>CM046955.1:122545757-132545757 GCA_025698515.1 Gossypium sturtianum
AACATCTTCAGGCTCCCATGTAGCCTCTTCAACTCCGTGTTTGTGCCACAACACTTTCACTAAAGAAATTTTCTTGTTTCTCAACTCTTTAATCTCTCGTGCCAAAATTTGAATCGGTTCTTCACTATACGATAAATCTGACTGAATCTCGACCTCAGTAGGAACGATCACATGAGATGGATCAGATCTGTATAGTCGAAGCATCGATATATGAAACACATTATGAATCTTTTTTAACTCAGGTGGCAACAATAATTTATAAGAAATTAGCTGATTTCGTCAATTGTCAACTATCACCCAGATTGCATCTTTCTTTCTTGGAGATAAAGGTAGTCCCGACACAAAGTCCATCGTAATTCTCTCCCATTTCCACTCAGGAGTCATAATCAGTTGTAACAAACCGGATGGAACCTAATGTTCAGCTTTAACTTGCAGACATGTTAAATATTTTGAAATAAACTCTGAGATATCCCGTTTCATACCATGCCACTAGTAAAACTGTTTCAGATCATTATACATTTTTGTACTTCTCGAATGAACAGCCAAACGACTGTGAGCTTCGTTCAAAATTAACTGAATCAACTCTGAATTCTTCGAAACACAAATCCGATCTCTGAATCTCAAACAATCATCATTATCCACTCAAAATTCTGAATCAGAATTCAAACCACATTGAGCTCATTTTGTTATCATCTCATCATCACTTTTCTGAGCATCACAAATCTGACGTATAAACATAGACTTTAATTTCAACTCAGCCAAAACTGAATCATATTTACACAGATCTATTTGAGCATTCATCGCACGTAATGTAAACAGTGATTTCTGACTCAATGCATCAGCAACAACATTTGCGTTACTCGGATGATAATCTATCACAAGCTTGTAGTCTTTCAAGAGTTCTAACCATCTTCTCTGTCGTAGATTCAAGTCTTTTTGAGTCATCAAATATTTCAAACTCTTGTGATCAGTATAAATGTGACATTTCTCACCAAATAGGTAATGACGCCAAATCTTCAATGTAAATACAATCGCAGCTAATTCAAGATCGTGCGTCGGGTAGTTCTTTTCATGCTGCTTTAACTGTCTCGAAACATAAGCTATAACTTTGCCCTCTTGCATCAGCGCACAGCCCAAACCATTCAACGATGCATCACTGTAACTATAAATTCTTTACCCGATTCAGGTTGAACTAATACTGGTGCCTCTATCAATAATGCTTTCAACTGTTCAAAACTCTGCTGGCACTTTTCTGACCACTCGAATTTAACATCTTTTTGTAACAATTTCGTCAACAGAGTCGCAATCATCGAAAAGCCTTTCACGAACTACCTATAATAAACCGCTAGTCCCAGAAAACTACAGACTTCAGACACATTTCTCGGAGGCTTCCACTCCAAAATAGCTGAAATCTTGCTTGGATCAACTCGTATTCCCGCAGCTGATACAATATGTCCCAGAAAACCCACCTCACGCAACCAAAACTCACATTTGCTAAACTTTGCATACAATTGCTTTTCACGCAGAGTCTATAACACGATTCTCAAATGCTCGGCATGTTGCGTCTCATCACAAGAATAAATCAGAACGTCATCAATAAACACCACGACAAATTGATCCAAATACGGTCTGAATATCCGATTCATCAAATCTATAAACACTGCAGGAGCATTCGTTAGTCCAAAAGGCATAACTAAGAATTCATATTGTCCGTACCTCGTTCTGAAAGTAGTCTTCGGTACATCTGGATCTTTAACTCGTAGCTGATAGTAACTCAATCTCAAATCTATCTTAGAAAACACTGTAGCTCATTTCAGCTGATCAAACAAATCATCGATTCGCGGTAAAGGATATTTATTCTTTATCGTCACTTTGTTCAATTGAAGATAATCAATACACATTCTCATCGTGCCATCTTTCTTTTTCACAAACAACACAGGAGCACCCCAGGGCGAGAAACTCGGTCGTGCAACTACTCTATCGGTCAACTCTTGCAACTGAGACTTTAACTCTTTCAATTCTGTTGGAGCCATTCTATACGGTGCTATTGAGATAGGAGTCATCCCCGGCACTAAATCAATACCAAACTCAACTTCTCGTATCGAAGGTAATCCCGGTAGTTCTTCTGGAAACACATCTGGGAACTCGCAAACTACAGGTACAGATTCAACTTTCTTTTCAGTCACTTTTGTATCTATCACATACGCAAGATAGGCTTCGCAACCCTTTTTCACATAATTCAAAGCTTTCATCGAAGATACAACAGCCGGTAACCCATCCAAGTCACTGGATTCAATTCGAACTATCTCACCATTCTGACTTCTCAAGTTAATACTCTTTCATTTACAATTCACAATAGCATTATGCAAAGTGAGCCAATCCATACCCAGGATTATATCAAATTCATCGAATGGTAGCAGCATCAAATTAGCCGGAAAACAAATATCTCAAAACATAAATGGACAGTTCTTGCATACTTTATCAACCAGAACACACTTGCCTAAAGGGTTCGATACTCTAATTACAAATTCAGTAGACTCAACAGGCAGAGTCTTACTAGATACTAGATGCACACACACATATGAATGAGTAGATCCTGGATCTATCAATGCAATCACATCAGTATCAAACAGAGTAAAAGTACCAGTTATGATGTCTGGAGATGTCACTTCTTCACGAGCGCGGATAGCATAAGCTCGGGCAGGTGCTCTCACCACAGATCTCACAGCTGTATCTATTGTCCCTCTCTGGCTACCACTCACATTTCTGGTGTTTCTGGGTGGTCTACCCCTAGCCGTCTTATTACTTGGCCTCGCACTCTAAACATTGTCTTTCTCAGCTAACTTTGGGCAATCTCGAATGAAGTGATCTCGTGATCCACATTTATAGCAAGCTTTATTATTATACTTGCCCCAACATTCTCCAACATGTCATCTCCCACACTATCTACACTCAAGCTTGTTGCTTTTGACACTTCCAACACTTGATTCAATCGAAATTTGAGTTCTTAAACCAACACTTTGTCTCACACGTTCTCTACTCGAATGTCCAAACGAAACATTTGAACGATTGCTTGCATATTTGAATCTCTTTGATGAAGATTGATACGACTTACTCATCGACCTTTTTCTTTCATCTCTAGCTTCGGATTCTGCTTTTTTCTTTTCTTTGCTCAGCTCTTCAGCTTTGCAAGCTCTTTCAACTAACACTACAAATTTATTCAAATCAAGTATTCCAACCAACAATTTAATGTCTTCATTCAGCCCTTCAATGAAACTTTTACACATAGTAGTTCCGGTCGAAACACATTTCCGTACATACTGACTTAATCTCACAAACTCCCGTTCATATTCAGTAACTGACATACGACCCTATTTCAGCTCAAGGAATTCTTTACGTTTCTGATCTATGAATCGTTGACAGATATACTTCTTTCGGAATTCAACTTGAAAGAAATCCTAGGTGATTCTCTCTCTCGGAACCACGGATATCAATGTTTTCCACCAATTATATGCCGTATCTCTCAACAATGAAATAGCACATTTCAAGCATTCATCAGGAGTCAATGACATATCATCAAACACTCGAATTGTATTCTCGAGCAAAAACTCAACTCGTTCAGCATCATCCTCAACCGTAGCTCTAAACTCTTCGGCCCCATACTTTTGAATTTTATCCGTAGGAGGCTTACTCAATCGGATTGGATCTGTCACTTGTGGCACTACAGGTACTTTTGGGGGTGGAGGTTGTTGAGTAGCCAGATTCGTTCGAACGAACTCCAAAAACCACTCACTCATCATTTGGAAGAAGGCTTGCTTAGCCTCTCCCTCGTGGCTACTAGCAATCGGCCTAGATTCGGCCGGTGCTGTCCCTTGAGCGGGAGCAGGCGCATTGCTCTCAACATCAACAACAACTGCTCGATCGGGATCCATTTATTATACGAAAACACATTTTTAACTATCAGGATTCATTACACTATTGCAATTATATATATGGCATGTATAGCTAGACTCACACGTGCTATGTTAGTCCTAGAATCGACTAAATCGTAGCTCTGATACCAAAAAAATGTAACACCCCTAACTCGTAACCGTCACCAAAATAGGGTTAAGGAGTATTACTGAACAATCCAGAACATTTACAATCATTTTACAACACAAAGTCTATCATCGTACAAACATATCAAAATATATGCATATGGTCCCTTCATGAGGTCTACGAGACCTTAAACACATGTTAGAAAAGGGTCGGAACTAAACAGAACACATAAAATTTTTTCAGAAAATCAAACATTTTTCCAAGCTACAGAGGTCACACGCCCGTGTGGGTAGGCCTTGTGCCTCACACGGCCTCAGACACGCCCGTGCGTCCAAACCGTGGCAAAACAGGGCATACATACTGACTTGTCCACACGGCCTGAGACACACCCGTGTGCCTCACCCGTGGTCGACACTGACTGGCACCACACGGCCAGTCACACGCCCATGTGTCCAGCCCGTGGTCGAGTTTGACTTGTTTTGAAATACAACCACGAAGGACATGGTCGAGCCACACGCCCGTGTGCTCAACCGTGTGGGCAAATATAGGCCATTTGCAAGGCCAATTTGCCACCCACACTTTGGGTCTCACTTACAAGCACAAACCAATTCAATTTCATACCTCAAATAGCATTCAAACATAACAAAAAATACTCAATTTAATCTCTTAACATCATCATCCCTCTTCCTATTCAATCCATCTCAATTTACCATCACAAAGTAACAATTACACATACAAAGACATGTAATTTAAGCATCAATTAATCCCTACCAAAACCATTATGAAACATACCATTTCCATTCTACTAATTTATACCAAAATGATTACTCTCATAGATCACATATGCACATCTTTAACCATCTTTTTACACATCTAAGGCAAATACCAAAATCGTCAAACTACCAAGCCATATCACATGGCAAGGCTAAAACATTCAAAACATATCATAGTCACTAGCCTATACATGCCATATTCCAAATATACACAACTTCCAAAAGTACCAAAATAGATAGTCGATAGTGTGATTGAGTCACTGACGATCCCTGGATCCGAGCTAGCTTTAAATACACTGTAAAACAGAGAAAACTTCACACAGTAAGCTTTAAAGCCTAGTAAGTTTGTAATATAATACATTTAACTCAATGATTCAAACTCAATAAAAAAATTAAACCATCACATAGATTATTTCACAAGAATGCACAATCTAATCCATTCATCTATTTTAAAAATCATTTCTCACATAGGTTTCATACATACCTTCGCCAACACTTAGTTAACAATTATTCTTGATATTAAATGCTTGATACCACCTTTCGATCAATCTTAATTATTCAATCGTTTATATCGCACACTTAGTGCCAATTTCATAGCCGAAGCTTAAATATCATCGTACACTTAGTCCCTTTACATTAAACTGAATTTATCTCGGTATCGCACACACAGTGCCAATCAATAAAGCTGAGGCTTCCATTACTTCGCACACATAGTGCTATTCACCTCTGTCCCGATTCTAATTACGCACACTTAGTGCCACATTTCTCAATTCCACATATAGCATTTCTAATTCAATATTCACATATTCATTCAATTCATAGCACTTAGACATAAATATAACAACTTGTATTATATCCGAACTTACCTCAGACGTCGAAGTAATAAAACGAGTCGATTAATCGATCACTTTATCTTTGCCTCGATCTCGATCCAAATCCCTCTTTTCTTGATCTATACATATTCAAATTTAGCTCATTCAATCACCAAATCAATCAATTTAGTCCAAACACACATATTTAGGGCAATTTACAAATTAGCCCTCACTTTTTCACATTTTGACATTTAAGTCCCTATTTCATAAAATCATCAAATACACATAATTTCATTTCACACATGCCTAGCCGAATTCTCCTTATGTTCATACAAGCCCACATATTTCATTTATTTCACATTTTAATCCTTCAATTTACACTTTTCTCAATTTAGCCAAAATTACTCAAATCTACCAAAAATTCAAAGACAAAATATGTTAATCTATGACATATCTTTCATATTTCATCACCAACCTAACTCTCCTTTTCTTTTCTTTTCTTGTTAATTTTCGGCCAAGGATGATGATAAAATGGCCATCTTTTTGTTTTATTTAAATTATATTAACATAAATATAAAATACCAATTTTAGCCTTTTTAATTTCATTTAAAATCCACTAACTTAAGGCTTTTATGTCCATCCATTTATCTTATGGAATAATAACAACATAAGGACTCACATTTTAATAAGCCATGCCAAATTAGCACTTTAACAATCAGCACACAGCTTTTGCATTTTATGCGATTATGTCATTTTTTGCAAATTAAGCACACAATCGATAAAATTTTCACACAGAAATTTCACACATGCGTAATCACATACTGTAAACACCAAAAATAATATTAAAATATTTTTTCCGACCTCAGATTTGTGGTCTCAAATCCACTGTTCTGATTAGGGTCTAAACTGGGCTGTTACACATTTTGCCTCAGAATAACAAACAGCCATCAGTCCCGATCTGAAATTCTGAATCAGGAGTCGATTCACTCTGTATCTGTTTTGCTTGAAACTTACTATCATTTTTCTAAGCTTCAAAGATCTGTTGCAAAAATGTTGGTCTAGCTTTTAACTCAGCTAATATTGAACCATCATCAGATAATGACAATCGAGTATTGGTAGCTCACAAGGAAAATCGGGATTTTCTGCTCAGAGCATTAGCAACCACATTAGCTTTTCCCGGATGATAATCAATAATAAGATCATAATCTTTCAGTAAGTCAAGCCATCTGCGCTGTCTCAAATTCAAATCTTTCTGCGACATCAAATATTTCAAATTTTTATGATCAGTGAATATGTGACATTTTTCACCAAACAAGTAATGCTGCCAGGTTTTCAATGCGAACATAATGGCTACCAATTCAAGGTCATATGTCGGATAGTTCCTTTCATGTGGCTTTAGCTGTCTTGAAGCATAAGCTACTACTTTACCTTCTTGCATCAAAACACAACCTAAACCATTCAATGACGCATCATTGTAAACTATAAATTCCTTACCCGATTCTGGCTGAACTAACATAGGAGCTTCTGTCAATAAAGCTTTTAATCTGTCAAAACTCTGCTGGCATTTCTCAGTCCACTCAAATTTCACATCTTTCTGTAACAAACGAGTCATCGGAAAAGCTATCATTGAAAAACCTTTTACAAACCTCCAATAATAACCAGCTAGTCCCAGAAAACTTTAGACTTCTGACACATTTTTTGGTGGTTTCTAATTAACAATGGCTGAAATTTTATTCGGGTATACTCTGACACCTACGGTAGATACTATATGCCTAAGAAAACTAACTTCGCGTAGCCAAAATTCACATTTATTGAATTTGGCATACAATTGTTTCTCTCGCAAATTTTGCAACACTATTCTCAAATGCTTAGCATGTTCATTTTCATTTCAGGAGTAAACCAAAATATCATCTATAAATACCACCACAAACCTATCCAAATACGGGCTAAAAATTCTGTTCATCAGATCCATAAACACTGCAGGTGCATTTGTCAAGTCGAATGGCATCACAAGAAACTCATAGTGTCCATACCTAGTTCTAAAAGTTGTCTTTGGCACATCTAAATCTTTTACCCGTAGTTGATAGTAACCAGAACAGAGATCAATCTTCGAAAATACAGTGGCACTTTTTAACTGTTCAAACAAGTCATCAATTCGAGGCAATGGGTACTTGTTCTTTATTGTAACTTTGTTAAGCTGTCTGTAATCAATACACAGGCTCAACGATCCATCTTTCTTCTTTACAAATAGAACCAAAGCACCCCAAGGTGAGAAACTAGGTCGAGCAAAACCCCTGTCAATCAATTCTTGCAACTGTGCTTTCAGCTCTTTCAATTCTGTAGGAGCCATCCTGTAAGGTGCTATAGATATAGGTGTTGTACCCGAAACAAGATCTATGGAGAATTCTACTTCTCTATCCGGTGGTAAACCAAGTAATTCTTCTGGGAATACATCAGGGAATTCACATACAACTGACACTGACTGAATCTTTGACTCAGACACTTTAGTATCCAACACATATGCGAGATAAGCGTAATAACCTTTTCTGACATATTTCTGTGCTAATATTGCTAAAATCACATTAGGTAATCCATCCAGTTTATCAGATTCAACATGAAGTAATTCACCATCTCACATTTCAATACAATATATTTCTGCTTACAATTCACCACTGCATCATATTGGGTTAACCAATCCATTCCCAAAATCACATCAAATTCATCGAATGGCAGTAACATCAAATCAGCCGAAAAGTAATAACATTTTACCATCAATGGACAATTTTTACAAACTTTATCCCTCATAACACACTGGCCTAGGGGGTTTGAAACTTTAACCACAAATTCAATGAATTCAACAAGTAAATTTTTAACAGTCACTAAGTTTGTGCATATGTAAGAATGTGTGGAACCAAGATCAATCAAAGCGATAATATCGATGATCGGTAGAAAAAATGTACCGATGAATGACTTCAGTGCAGAGGCATCTTCTCTAGCACGAATAGCATATGTTCTTGCAGGTGCTCGTGCCTCAGATCTAACTACTGTATCCTTGGTAGTACCTCGACTACCACCAACATTGCTGGGATGACGAGGTGGTCTGTCTCTCGAGATTGGATTACTAGGCTTTGGAGCTAGTTCTATCTCTTTTTCAACTCTTTCTGGGCAATCTCTGAGAAAATGGTCAAGTGAACCACATACAAAACAAGCTCCACTTCTAGACCGACATTCCCCATGACAAAATTTCTTACAATGTTTACATTTCGATTTGGGATTACCAACACTACCCATACTGGTCACAGATGGAGATGAAGACCCCGGGTTAGAATGTTGAGAGCCCCGCTCTCTTCCAGAATATCCCGTAGAGGTGGTCACACGATCATAATACTTCTTTAATTTCTTAGAAGTAAATGATTGTGACTTACTCATAATTCTTTTTCCAGAAACCCGTGCCTCTCTTTCAGCTTGTTTCTTTTCTTTACTCAATTCCTCAGCTTTGTGTACTCAACCGGCTAACACCGCAAATTCCCTTATTTCGAGAATTCCAATCAATAACTTGATATCTTCATTTAAACCATCTTCAAAGCATTTACACATCTCAGCCTCGGTTAGAACCATTCTCTGGCATATTTGCTCAACCAAACAAATTCCCATTCATATTCAGATACAGGCATGTTTCCCTGCTTGAGTTCTAAAAATTCTTTCTTCTTCTGATCCATGAATCTCTGACTAACATATTTCTTCCTGAATTCAGCTTGAAAGAATTCCCATGTAACGTTCTCTCTCGGTACAACTGAAGTTATGGTATTCCACCAATGGTAAGTTGTATCTTTTAGTAGAGACACTGCATATTTCAGACATTCAGCAAGTGTACAGGATAATTCGTCAAAAACCCGGATGGTATTTTCCAACCAAAATTCAGCCCTTTTCGGATCATCATTTGCAGTAGCTCTAAATTTTTCCGCCCCATGCTTGCAGATTTATCTATCGGAGGCTTACCAATTCTAACGAGTTCAGCACCCTGTGGTACCTAAGGAATCGGTTGAGGAGCAGGTGGGGGAGGTCGTTGTACAGCGGGGTTTGTTCTTAAGTACTGAGTAAACCATTCATTCATCATTTGAAAGAAGGCTTGTTTTTCCTCCTCACTTCGGCCCTCAGACACGGGCCTTTCACTACCAGACGCAGACGTAACTCTTTGAACTGAAGCTAAAGCATTGCTATCAGCTTCCTCGGATTCAGCTCTAGCTTGGTTAGATGACTTTACTATATGAAAAACACATTCAAAATGATCAGGAGTCATCACACTATCAAAGTTTATATAATGGCATGTATAGCTAAACTCGTATTTGCTACGTTAAATTTGTGAATCGGCTAAACCGTAGCTCTGATACCATTAAATGTAACACCCTTAACCTGTATCCATCGGCAGAATAGGGTTACAGAGTGTTACCAAAAAATTTTGGAACATTTACAGACATTTCATGTTAATCACTATTCATTAATCGAGATTATTCATAATGTCCCTTAAATGGACCCTCGAGGCCCAATACAAGCATCAGGACTGAGTCGAGACTTAATCGAGACCTCTAAGAATTTTTCGCAAAATTAAAAAAAATTTCTAAGGTGCAGGGCTCACACGCCCGTCTGGTCCAAGGGACACGCCCGTGCTATAGCCGTGTTCGACCCCGTGTAACTCTCTGACTTGGGCACACGGCCATGCCACACACCCGTGTGCTAGGCCACGGGGTTAATTAATTCAATTCAAAATTAAGTGCAGGTTTCACACGGCCGAGACACACGCCCATGTTTTAGGCCGTGTGGCACACACGGATGAGACACACGCCCGTGTGCTCAATTCTGAGCATTCTGTTTCTCAAAATTAAAATGCAGGGGACACACGGCCTGACTACACGCCCATGTACTCGGCCGTGTGTCACACACGATCTGGACACACGCCCGTGTGTCTGCCTGTGTGGACAAAATAAAGCCATTTTCTAGCCTCAATTGTCACCCAAATTTACCATATACCTGCACTAAAACATACCAAGTATAAACCAACCATTCCAAGCATTAAATTTAAGCAAATTCCATCATTCATCATAACATACCATTACATGCATATGTGTTTATAAACTTACCTTGGACTAACTTAGGCATTAACATCATTTGATCACATATACTTAACATAACACATTTGAATATACCATAGTAGCCTACTTAATCATACCAAAATAAGCCATTACTAGCCATTCCAATGGCTAGGTTACAAAACATCATTTTCAAGCCACTGTTGGCCAAGTTATCCTATACATGCCATTATACCAATATGATTTTACTAAGTATACCAAAAATGTAACAGCCTGATTTTGACCCTAATCGGAATAGTGGTTTTAGGACCACAAATCCGAGTTCAGAAAATATTTTAAAATTATTTTCAGTGTTTATTATTTGTGAATTTGCTTGTGTTAAATTTTCGTGTTTTAATTTCGTTGTTTGAGTGTCTGATTAAATAAAAGGGCTTAATCGCGTAAAATGAAAATTTGATGGTTAGTTGTGAAAGTGCCTAATTGTTGTTGTCTTTTTAATATGGAGGATTTATGTTGCAATTAGCCGATTTTATAAAGTAGTGGACGACATTAAGTGTTTATATATATGTTTTTATATGTTAATTTTATAAGTTAAAATTTATATTAATATATTATAAGTTATAATAATAAAACAAAACATAAAATAAAAAGGCCATTATCATCCATTCATGACCGAATAAAGAAAAGAAAAATAAAATAGAAAAGCTTTGGGTATTCGGCACCAATCTAGCTTGATTAAGGTATGTTTAGGTTTCGATTTTTGATAATTTTTATGTTTTTGAGATCGTTGCTATGAAATGTAAAAAACCCATGCTTCAATTTTTGATTTTGATGAATATTTTGAGTTAAGCCATTGATGATAGCTTGTTATTTTTTTGTTTAATGATGAAATATGAAATATATGTGTTAGATTAACATGTTTTGTCTTTGAATTTTTGATGAATTTGAGTAATTTAGACTAAATTGTGAAAATAAATTTTTGAGGGACTAAAATGTGAACAAAATGAAATATATGGACTTGCATGGAGCTAGTGAAATTCGGCCTAAGCATAAGATATGCAAATTTTGTGTATTTTGTGTTTTATGCAATAGGGACTAAATTGCAAAAAGTGTAAAATGTCAGGGGTAAAATGGTAATTTGCTCATTTATGTGTTTTTGGATTAAATTGAATGAATATGTGGTTAAATTATTTAAATTTGAATTTATTTAGATCAAGAACGGAAGAAAACGGAATTAGATCGGGGGAAGTCAAAAGTAGTCGAGTAGTTGATTTTGTCTGTCGATATCTGAGGTAAGTCAATAAGCATATAAATGTCGTTAAATTTGATAATATATATATATATATATGTTATATGATGAATGGAATTATTGTGAATATAATTGTGTTTGGCCGAACGTGTATTGAGTAAAGGAGCTATATTTCGAGTTTGATCCGATCGAGATTTAACGTCTGAAAGTCCCGTACGAACCCTAGTAATAGATAGGATACATATGTCATGACATAGGATTTCTGATATGTGTTATCGTGTAAGACCACGTCTGGGACGTTGGCATCGACTTGTGTTTACGTGTAAGACCACGTCTGGGACGTTGGCATCGTATTTGATTCGTGTAAGACCCTATCTGGGACAGTGGCATCGATATGTGATTACTTGTAAGACCACGTCTGGGACGTTGGCATTGTACGAGCTTCCGACTATCTGCGTATCCTTTTTAATTCCAAACGGTTAAACGGGCAATGTGAAGTAAAGACCGAATGTGAAATTGAATTACAGGTTCAGGTATGTGTTAGTTATTTGTTTATATGAAAACAAGGTAAGTTGGTTAATTGAAATGATAAAAGGTTATGTGAATATAGATTTTGAGTTAGCATAGTTGAACATATAAGGGATTCGGCCTATTGATGTAATTGTGATATTAAAAGTGAAAATATATATGTGTATATGAATGTTTATATTCGGCCATATGATATGTATGTATGATTAAAGTATGACCTTTGTAGTAAATGATAACTTTGTATTGGAAATCATGTGTAATTGACTTTATTAGTAAAATGTTAATATGCCTTTGTTAATATATAAGTTTTTGCTTATGACTTACTAAGCTTAAATAGCTTACTCTGTGTGTGTTCTTGTTACCTCTATTTTATAGATTTTGGAATCACGTTACGAGATCGGGGATCGTTAGCAAAGCCAATCACACTATCGACAGTTTTTCGATATTTTACTAAGTTGAATTTGGGCTTATGGCATGTATAGCATAGATGGAATGTTTGATTTTGGAACATGTAAATATATAGCCATGCGAAAATGGCTTGATCACTATGTTTAAGTTCGGTTTTATGTGTTCTTGGTTAAGTGCTTTATGTGTTTGGTTTTAGCAATTTGGCTTTGGCTTATTACATGTGAAAATGGTTGCTATGTTTATGTTTGTGTATATGATCTCGGTCAAGGTGAGTTTATGTGTAAATTTGTTGATATTCTTGCTAATGAGTGCTTGAATTAAGTCATGGTTTATGACAAGTATAAGTCTTGAGGTGCGGATTTGAAAATATAAGTGAGATGCTAAGTATATTATTGATGGAATGTTCATTAAGTTAGGTTATATGATATGTAATAATTTGTGCATGTTCGGCCTTATGGGTTGCTACAAAACTGGTTATAATGTGCTTGTGTATTCGGATATGTGATGAATTTAAAATAGCTAAATATATGGTTTGGTTGTGTTGTATGTTCGGATATGTTGTTTGATTATTTAGGGTTGGTTTATAAAGGGCATGGATGTATATGTTTTGAATGTTATAGAACAAAAATGAAATAAATAAGTTTGGTATAAGGTTCAAATTGTACATGTGGTTAGTTTAGTAATTGGTATATAATGGCATATCGATGAAATGAAGTTGATGTGGTTTATTAATGTTTGAGGTTTAGTTTCTTTGATAATGTAAGTGTATTTGTATATATGAGTATGGCGTTGGAACTATTTAGATGAGCATAATATTTCGTTTATAGTATATTTATTTAAATATATATTATGTATTGAATGTTATATAGAATGACCAAATAAGAAACATTTCAGCTTGATTGTATGAATGAAATTTTGGCACATATTAAAGCATATAAATTGGCATGTGATCGTGTGTCGAGAGTCTTAATATTTATATAATGAATGATCTAGCATAGAAACTAACTATCACCACGATTGAGGCAAGTGCACCTATCGAACAGTAGTATAGCTTAGTGGCAAGACCAGATTGTCGAACCCAAAGGAACCAAAAGTACTAATACTGACTTTCTTTTTATTAATTAGGCTAAGGATTAAGGGATTTGTTGTTTATTCTAAAATTAACTAACTACTAAGCTAAAGACGCTAAGACACAGAGATTGAATTAGGGAAAATACTTGTGGGAAAAACCAATTGATTAAGACGATACCTAAGGAAGAATCCACCTAGACTTCACTTGTTATTTAACTCTGAACCAGACGATTTATTCACCTGACTTGATCCGTAGGATTCCCTAATTTATATTAATACCTCACTCGAGGCTACTAACGTCTAAGCCTAGGTTGATTAATTGAAATCTCTTTCTAATTAAAACCCCTAGGATTGCATTAACTCGATCTATGGACTCCCATATTAGGTTTGACCCTAATCCGGTAGATTTTCGTCATCCTATCTCTAGGGTTGCGATCAACTCCGCTTAACTATGCTAGATCTACTCTTAAACAGGGAAT
Organism: Gossypium sturtianum; assembly: GCA_025698515.1. Taxonomy (NCBI): domain Eukaryota; kingdom Viridiplantae; phylum Streptophyta; class Magnoliopsida; order Malvales; family Malvaceae; genus Gossypium; species Gossypium sturtianum. The sequence goes on from CM046955.1 coordinate 122,560,203, forward strand.
ATTCCTCCACTGCCTAAGCACATCAATACTTGAATCAATATCCTGAAATATCAAAACAAGAATTAAGAACACATAGTTAAGAACAAATCAAGTATTTATCATATAGTTCAGAAAATAATAACAAGATTCGTTCTAGGTTTCATCCCCCTAAGGTATATGAGGGGTTTAGTTCATAATCATAAAAGAATACATCTCAGAAGAAAATATAAAACAAAACATAAGAAAACCATAAAACCCCCTGAAGGAATTGAAGGAGAGATCCTCCGTCTTTAGTATGATTTCGGCTTCTTGAGATGAATCAACTGGCTTTCTTCGAGTAAATCCCACAATTCTGACCTCTCTGGCTTGGCTCCTTGGCCTAGCTGGACGCCTCCTTCAAGGTTGGCCTTTAGGATGTTTATATAGGCTTTTGGAATGTCTTTCTTTGCCCCTAAGTATCCCATTCCGAATGAAATTCCTCTTTGTCACGGTAGGGACACGCCCATGCAACACGCCCGTGTGAATCAAATCCAGGCCGTGGTCGAGCCTGCTAAAGGGGCACGGCCGTGTGGCTTGGACCCAGGCCGTGTTGATTTCCTTCTTTGGCCCATTTTCTCTGTTTTTGGCCCGTTTCTCGTTCTTTTCGACCTCCGATGCTCTTCTAAGTATAAAACATGAAATTAAAGGATTAGGAGCATCAAATTTCACAATTCAAAGGATAAATCATCCAAAAAGCATGCAAAATGTGGGATTAAAATATGTATAAATTATGGTTTATCAAATACCCCCACACTTAAGCTTTTGCTTGTCCTCAAGCAAAATTATCAATTCACAATTAAAATTAACTCCCCTTAATTCATAATCTTCATCAATAATGTTTCATCATAATCCATAGGTAACTCATACATTGATAATTTAACCAGAAGGTTCCTAAAGATTCAAACAGTCAAAGTCATAGTTTTTATAGTACGAAAACATAGGTGTTTCCCCTCATCTAAATAATTACCTCTAATTCAAAATTGACAAGGATTGACATCCTCACTAAAGATTCACTCCAATCACTCAAAGTGTTTAAGGTTCAGGAAAAAGCACTCATAAGTCAAACATGAAAAGTTAATCCCATAGGCTTGCATGAAAATCAAATCTCCACCACTATAATATGAGATGATACACAAATCAAAAGGTCTTTAAAAAGGGTTGTAACGGGGCTTGGGTTAAAGGTGTGGATAAAGGCTGAATTAGAGGGTTAGTATCGAGATTGAATTGATAAATTACCTAACTAGAAAAATAACTAAAACTTAAATAATTACATCAATTAAGAATTCATCACTAATAACACGAGCTTCTTCTCAAAATGTAAAATTAAATGTAAGCTCAAATAACATAGAACTAATAATGAATATACTTCGTTTTTTTTAATAAAAAATCAAGTAACAAGAAAGAACTTAACAACGAAAATAGAGAATATAGTTAGGTAACTACTCAAATCAAATCTCGACAAAAGGGACGTCAAAAGATTAGGGGAATCAAAAATTTGGTTTTAGGTTAATATTAGTGGGTGAGTAAAAAAATGGTTTATTAGGCTGAAAGGGGTTCACTAGGGGTTAATTATGAGGGTAGGCTTTTGGTGGAGTAAGTGGGTTAAGACCTAGGTGCCTTTATCATCTCTGTATATCAAATCAAAGATGTAGTCTCGACATGTATAATCGAAGCAAGTTCTAGAATAACAAATCAATGTTGACACACTCATAATCAATAAAGTGAGCACGAAAAGGAATGTATGCTCTAAAAGGCTCAAGATCTCACAAAAATTATGGGCTTTTGATGTCAACCTCGTCAATTTCAAATTTCAAGGTAACCATTAGATTCAGGTAGACAACCTAAGAAATTTTTTTTTTGAAAATAGACTCATTATGCTTGATTCTCTAGTCTCCTAAAGTTTAAATCATCACTGCACAATTATCTATGACTTAATCCAAAACGTATCAATAAAAATCATAAATCAAAGGAAGTTTCATTCTAACAGTAATATGAGAAAATTTACTTAAGAACAAGACATAATTCAGGGATTTGAGAATAATGAAAAAAGTTAGGCACTTTTCACGATAAAATTCACCCCCCACACTTAAGATGTACATTGTCCTCAATGTACAAATATAACAATTGTATTAAGAAAACCACAAGATAGGGAAAGAGGTGAAACTTCCTGAATTTTGGATGGAGTCAGAGAAAAAAAATCGGGGAAGTTCAGGCCAAGCTGGAGGAAGACATTCCTGTGGCGGCGGTGCCTATGGTCGTGGTGGGGTGATTCCCAAGCAGCCTTTAGAACCTAAAATCAATAAACTAAAATAAAATAGATTAAATTAAGCATAAGAGAGTCAAAGAGAAGGAAAATAAAGGAGAAGAGAAAAACCATAGGTAAAATAATTGGACTCAAATGTCCTTGGCTTGTTGGGTCGATGAAGCGGCTGGCATGAACTTATGTAGATCAGTCTCGCACGGGGAGACTGTGCTAGGGTCCTTCCGCTTCTTTGGCATGGGGATGGTGGTGAGGATGGTGAAAGAAAAGGAATGAGGGGAAGGGAAAGGGGACAATGAAGGAAGAGGATAGTGAGAAGGGAAAGGGGTTGGTAGCTGGGGGTTGGTGGATGAAGAATTTGGGGAGAAGGTGAGAAGAAAAGGGGGAGGGCCTTAAATAAGAAACAAGGACCAGGTGCTGCCCACGCCCGTGCGCTATGGGCGTGTTCGGTCACACGGCCGTATTGAACGGCCGTGTGGTGGCTCGTTCGTTTCTCCCACGCCTGTGTAGAGGTCTCCACGCCCATGTCTCTTTCTCAATGCCGGCCACGGCCTCAAAGCACGGGCGTGTCTCATACCCGTATGACTTCCTCAGTGTCGGCCACGGCCATATCGCACTGCCGTGCCAATTTTTAGCCGTCCGTGATGCGGGGATTTTTCGTCCTTGGCTCGTCGACGACCTCGCCATGCCGCAGTGTGAATCGTGATGCCCACACCGCCACGCCACGCCTGCGTGTGCAAGGCCGTGTGGCACGAAACCTATGCTTTATTTACTTTGGTTAGTCTTTAGTTAGGTACTAAAAATCAAAGTTATGAAAATAAAGGGGGTTAGTGCTCGGGTTGCCTCCCGAGAAGCGCTTGTTTAAAGTCCTAAGCTAGACTTCCCTTTCATTCGCACGATCATGGTGGTTTGAGGAGTTGAAACTCCTCTTCCCTGCTATCAATTCTAACAATATATGGTTTGACTCGAGCGGTGTTTACCTTAAAAGTTCCAAATTTAGGATTAGTTACCTCGACTGTTCCGTATGGGAAGACATTCAGTACCGTAAAAGGGATTTCTTTGTTTGTATTACGGTCTGAGATAGCGACTCGAGGGTCTTTCTCATCCAACAATACTTGATCTCCTATTTTGAAGTGATTCGCTGTTCCTTTAAGCTCATTTGGGGGTTCCCTCGGTTTTACTTCGTGTGTTCCTAGTTTCTCCTTGAAATGTGTTTTCCACTCGTCTAGTTCATCAATATGAAGCCTTTGATCCTCATGAATTACTTCTTTGTTGTCATGATGTCTAGGATCTGGCTGAGCTTTGTGGTTCTGTGGTGCTTCCTGAAAAGAAGGTTTAACTGAATGGTCATTAATAAAATTAATTTTCTCACCTTGATTACTTGATGTCCTAGCCGAGTCAAGAGCCTGAAGACTGATTGATTCGTTACCTACACGGAGTATGAGTTCACCTGTACCAACATCAATTTTAGTTTTAGCAGTTGCTAAAAAGGGTCTTCCTAAAATTAAAGGGATCGTGTTCTCCTTATCCATGTCTAAAACGACAAAGTCTACTGGGAATACGAGTTTATCAATATTCACGAGTACATCTTCAATTATACCCCTAGGAATTCTAATAGTTTTATCAGCTAATTGAATGATCATCCTAGTTTGTTTGGGTTTCCCTAGACCTAGCTGTTTAAACATTTTATAAGGCATAACATTTATACTTGCCCCTAAATCAGCTAAAGCATTATCAACAGATAAACTACCAATTAAGCATGGAACTGTAAAACTCCCTGGATCTTTTAATTTTCGTGGTAGTCTATTTTGCAACATTGCTGAGCACACTGCGTTTAGTTCCACATGCGACTCTTCGTCTAACTTCCGCTTGTTTGTCAAAAGCTCTTTTAAAAATTTCCTTGAACCTGGCATCTGCGAAAGAGCTTCAAGGAATGGTATGTTAATATGTAATATCTTTAAAAGTTTAAGAAATTTACCGAATTGTTCATCTATGTTGTCTTTCTTCATCGCATCGGGATATGGTATACGAGGTTGGTACTCTTTAATTACTGGTTTTAGTTTGTCATGGTTCACCTCAACCTTACCTTCCTCTACCACACTCTCTTGCCTTAAATTGAGCTCATCTAACCCTACACTATCATGAGCTGTTATGGCTTGATTTTGCTCCTTTGGGTTAGTCTCAATGTTGCTTGGTAGGCTTCCTTGCGGTCGTTCAGAGATCAGCTTAGCAAGTTGCCCTAACTGGTTCTCGATCCCTTGAATCGATGCTTGTTGATTTTTAAGTGTTGTTTCGGTGTTTTGGAAACGTGTTTCTGACACCACTATGAATTTTGTTAGCATCTCCTCAAGGTTCGGCTTCTTTTCCTGTGGGTAGGGTTGTTGTTAGAAGTTTGGAGGGGTTTGTTGTCTCTGATTTCCTTGACCACCCCATGAAAAATTGGGGTGGTTCCTCCAACCTGGATTATAAGTATTACTATAAGGGTTATTTTGGGATCTGAAATTGTTACCCATATAGTTCATCTGTTCGTTTTCCATGCCATGTCCGTAGGGTGGGTACTTAGGATTTGCCACACCTCCACTTGTTTCGCACTGCATTACCGGATGTACCTGCGAAGAACACAAACCATCAATCTTTTTGTTTAACATCTCTACCTGATTTGATAGCATGGTTATCTGCGTCGAGGTTGAAAACTCATTTGCTTTTGTTGGCCTTGTCCTTGTAACTTGCCACTGATAGTTATTCAGTGACGTCTCCTCTATAAACTCGTAGGCCGCTTCAGGAGTTTTGTTATTCAGCGTTCCGCCGGCGGCTGAATCGATTAGTTGCCCTGTTGAGGGGTTTACACCGTTGTAGAAGGTTTGAACCTGAAGCCATAAAGGTAGCCCATGGTGTGGGCACCTTCTCAACAAATCCTTGTATCTCTCCCTTGCATTATATAGTGTTTCTAGATCCATCTGCACAAAAGAAGAGATATCATTCCTCAACTTGGCTATTTTGGCCGGTGGAAAATATTTTAACAAGAATTTATCGGTCATTTGATCCCATGTAGTGATTGACCCTCGTGGAAGAGAATTCAACCACTGTTTGGCTTTATTCCTCAAAGAAAAGGGAAACAACCGAAGACGGATGGCATCATCAGAAACGCCATTTATTTTGAAGGTATCACAGAATTCTAGAAAATTCACTAAGTGTGTGTTAGGATCCTCATCCTGCAAACCATCAAACTGAACAAACTATTGTATCATCTGTATAGTGTTATGTTTCAATTCAAAATTATTTGCAGCAATAGCAGGTCTAACAATGCTTGACTCAGTTCCTGTTAAATTAGCTTTAGCATAATCATACATAGTTCGAGGAGCATGATTTTCGGCCACCTCTGGAGGTAGCGGATTATTCTCAGCCATCTCTTCGGTAGTATTGGTTTCGTCTTCTTGCTCTTCTTCTATGAAATTTAAGCTTCGCTTATTTCTCTACGATTTCTGCGAACGATACCTTCAATATCACTATCGTAAATTAAAGGTCTTGTCGGGTTCCTTCTAGTCATAAACTAGGGGTACCTACAAGGAACAAATAAAAGAAGAAAAATTAGAAAAGTTAAAAACAAAATAAAAGTAAATCGCAAAAATAAAAATGGCTAAAGTAATAAAAATTGAGCGTTCTTAATATTTTAGTTCCCCGGCAACGGCGCCAAAAACTTGATCGTGTGTCGAGAGTCTTAATATTTATATAATGAATGATCTAGCCTAGAAACTAACTATCACCACGATTGAGGCAAGTGCACCTATCGAACAGTAGTAAAGCTTAGTGGCAAGACCAGATTGTCGAACCCAAAGGAACCAAAAGTACTAATACTGACTTTCTTTTTATTATTTAGCCTAAGGATTAAGGGATTTGTTGTTTATTCTAAAATTAACTAACTACTAAGCTAAAGACGCTAAGACACAGAGATTGAATTGGGGAAGATACTTGTGGGAAAAACCAATTGATTAAGACGATACCCAAGGAAGAATCCACCTAGACTTCACTTGTTATTTAACTCTGAACTAGACGATTTATTCACTTAACTTGATCCGTAGGATTCCCTAATTTATATTAATACCTCTCTCGAGGCTACTAACGTCTAAGCCTAGGTTGATTAATTGAAATCTCTTTCTAATTAAAACCCCTAGGATTGCATTAACTCGATCTATGGACTCCCATATTAGGTTTGACCCTAATCCGGTAGATTTTCGTCATCCTATCTCTAGGGTTGCGATCAACTCCGCTTAACTATGCTAGATCTACTCTTAAACAGGGAATATTCCTCCACTGCCTAAGCACATTAATACTTGAATCAATATCCTGAAATATCAAAACAAGAATTAAGAACACATAGTTAAAAACAAATCAAGTATTTATCATATAGTTCAGAAAACAATAACAAGATCCGTCTTAGGTTTCATCCCCCTCAGGTATCTGAGGGGTTTAGTTCATAATCATAAAAGAATTCATCTCAAAAGAAAATATCAAACAAAACATAAGAAAACCCTAAAACCCCCTGAAGGAATTGAAGGAGAGATCCTCCATCTTGAGTATGATTTCGGCTTCTTGAGATGAATCAACTGGCTTTCTTCGAGTAAATCCCACAATTCTGACCTCTTTGGCTTGGCTCCTTGGCCTCGCTGGACGCCCCCTTCAAGGTTGGCCTTTAGGATGTTTATATAGGCTTTTGGAATGTCTTTCTTTGCCCCTAAGTATCCCATTCCGAATGAAATTCCTCTTTGTCAAGGCAGAGACACGCCCGTGCAACACACCCGTGTGAATCGAATCCAGGCCGTGGTTGAGCCTGCTAAAGGGGCGCGTCCGTGTGGCTTGGACCTAGGCCGTGTTGATTTCCTACTTTGGCCCATTTTTTCTGTTTTTGGCCCATTTCTCGTTCTTTTCGACCTCTGAAGCTCTTCAAAGTATAAACCATGAAATTAAAGGATTAGGAGCATCAAATTCCACAATTCAAAGGATAAATCATCCAAAAAGCATGCTAAATGTGGGATTAAAATATTTATAAATTACGGTTTATCAGAATGTGAACTATGTGTATTTGTAGTTGTTTTTTTGTGCTTAAAATGGCTTAAAATATCAAGCTCATATGCGCATGATTTTGGTAATTGGGAAAGAAGTTTAGATTTAAATTATGTTAGTTTAAATGAAATCAATGCCGCTGTAACACCTCTAACCTGTATCCGTCGTCGGATTAGGGTTACGGCATTACTTATCTAACCACAAGTCAATACACCTTATAAAAACTACTTCATTAATAAATGCGTACCAATCTATACTTTCACGATTAAACATGCACATCCCTTCTAATATCAAAACATTAACGAACATATCACAAATGATATCATTATCATCAATTAAAACTAATTACATTCAATTAGCAAAACACTATTCATTTGGTCATTTCGAATAGCATAGCCGAATATATATAGGTTTATCTATAGTTAACTTAAACCAACCAATTGACCACCTATATTCAATCACATGCATACCATAACTAATTATAAACAATAATGATTTAACATTTTTAAAACCCCATGACCGAACATATGCATATATAATCAATCTAAGAAAAACATAAATACCAACTAAAATAATGCCATAATCGAATATTTATGAGTGAGAATAATTCCCTTTGATCATTAATACATCAAATTCATTACCAAATGCCTATAGTTTAACCTTATTCATTCATATCTTGTCTTGTAAGTGTATGTAAAAAAAATATAAGCAAAATTTATCCATTATCCATTAAGTATGATATACCTTATTCAAACCAAAGTCAAACACTCAAGTATTACACATAACCTAATATAAAATAACTTCCAAGATAAGCTTATAGTCACGCATGGCATTCTTATTTGAACATAAAGATACTATCCCTTACAAAATTTCATGAAACACATACATACCAAACAAGTTTATACTATGACCGAATATGCACAAACATATAAGACATCTCAAACATATTCAACCAACTCAAGCATAGAAAATAAAGCCATTTTCGCATGGCATTTATATGTATACATATACATCATTTGAGTCAAAATAAAAGTAGTTTATCCTATACATGCCATAGACTTAAAGTTCATTCACAAAAGAGATACCAAAATATTGACGATAGTGCGATGAACTTCAACAATGATCCCCGAGCACGAGATGAACCCCTAAAAGTGATCTACAATGCGGAAACAACCAAGAACAAGTAAGCTTTCACAGCTTAGTAAGTTTTAAGCAGTTACATCACATATAAGTTTATCATGATTTAGTAAATAAATTCAATTATAACCTCATTGCCGAATAGTCAAATATACAAAAGTAGATTTCATAGCAAACATTATATGCATATATATATCCATATACTACCTTCACATGATAAAATAAACAACATGTACATCTATTACTTACCGAACCTCTACTTACATTTCAAGCTCCCATCAAACACAAGTCGATATATATATAATTCATATTTCTAGTTCATTCACCACTCCAAACTTTACCATTCGTGCATAATACATAGTTGTATACCCGATCCTTTTACTATACTTAACGGTATTAATAGTAAGCATCTTTTACAGAGCATCAAACCTGCACACTTATTACTAAGATACAGTAACGTATCGCACACTTAGTGCTGTTACTTTGACATTCCGCACACTTAGTGCAAATTTTCTGTAACGTATTGTACACTTAGTGCCGTTACTTTAATAGCTTGCACACTTAGTGCCATGTGACCGATTTCGCACACTTAGTGCTCGGTGATAAGTTCGCACACTTAGTGCATTTTGTAAACCTGTTATTCATTTAAATGTACACTTATACATATAAGATCAATTCCACAACTTCACATATAAGCACATATATATAACTTTATTATTTCATACCAAATTCTATATCACATTCGGCTAAAACATTAGCTTGTAACTAACAATTCCTTTGGCTATGTTCATACTCTAATTTAATATCTCGCATATCTATTTGCATCATTACCATATAGGTATACATTTTACTCAATTGAATCCAACTTCCAATCAACATCACATTCGGCAAACCCACATTAAACACATCTAATTCTATTAATTAAATATGATACATTATAAATAAAGTTCGATCCAGCCCAATTGCATTAAAACTTACCTCGGAAATTAACGGATTAGGGTTTCCCGGCTATTCGTTCAACTTCGCCTTTCCCCGATCCAATCCTGATTCTTTTTGTTCTTGATCTAAATAATTCCAAATTAAGCTGATTCAAATATATTTTCATTCAATTTAATCCAAAAACACATAATTATGCAAATTACCATTTTACCCCTGACTTTTACAATTTTTACAATTTAGTCCCTATTGAACAAAACACAAAATACACAAAATTTGAACTCACTCCTTTAGGGCCGAATGTTAATCATGTTCATACAAGTCCATACAATCCATTTATTTCACATTTTGACCCCTTCAATTTACAAATTTCACAATTTAGTCCTATTTACTCAAAATCATCAATATCTTCAATATATAACATGTTAATCTAAAACATATCTTTAATATAAAATCATCAAACATCACAAAACACAAGCTTTCATCAATGGCCGAACATCACATAAGCATCAAAATTAGAAATTCTAACATGGGTCGGATAGTATTCGAAGCAACGATCTCAAAATGTAAAATTATTAAAACCAGAGCTAGTTACATACCTCAATTTAAGCATGCAAGGGCCGAATAGTTGAAAGCTTTAGTTCTTTCTTTCTTCTTTTAGTTTCGGTGAAGAAGAAATGAAAATGATGATGATTAAAATGTTTCTTTATTTTAATAATATTAACATATATTATAACTTAACATTTTAACTTTAAAAATTATGTTTATAAAACACTTTAATATAAAATTAAAGCCAATACCGTCCACTAACATGCAAAAAGGTAAATTTGCAACTTAAATACTCATACAAAAGAAGACAAATCAATTTAGCCACTTAATTTAATAAATGGCTACTTTTTACCACTTACGCGATTTAATCATTTTCTTTAAATTAAACACACAAACGGTCAAATTAATTCACAAAAATTTTTACACATGCACAGTCATAAATCATAGACACCCAATATAATATATAAATATTCTATCGACTAAGATTTGTGGTCCCGAAACCACTGCTTCCGATTAGGGTCAAAATCGGGCTGTTATAACTCTCCCCCCTTAAGGGATTTTCGTCCCCGAAAATCTTACCAGTGAATAAATGCGGGTAGCGTTCTCTCATCGAATCTTCGACTTCCTAGGTTGCTTCCTCAACCCCATGCTTATGCCACATAATTTTAACCAACAAAATTTTCTTATTTCGTAATTCTTTCACTTCACGAGCTAAGATGCGGATCGGTTCTTCCTCATACGTCAAGTCAGGCTGAATCTCAATCTCTGTCGGGCTAATCACATGAGAGGGATCGGACCTGTATCGTCGAAGCATCGATACATGAAAAACATTGTGAATCTTGTGCAGCTCGGATGGCAACATAAGTGCATGCGCAATAGCCCAATACGCTCAATAACTTCGTACGGCCCAATAAATCTTGGACTCAGCTTTCCTTTACGACCAAATCTAAGTATCTTTTTCCACGGCGAGACTTTCAAAAATACTCGGTCACCCACTTGAAATTCTATATCTTTACGTTTCAAGTCCGCATATGACTTCTGACGATCTGACGCGGCTTTCAAACTTTCTCGGATTACTTTTACTTTCTGCTCAGTCTCTCTAATTAAATCAACCCCGTGTATCTTGCTTTCACTTAGCTCGGTCCAATATAGAGGTGTACGACATTTACGACCGTACAAAGCTTCATAAGGTGCCATTTTGATACTCGATTGAAAACTGTTATTGTACGCAAATTCAATCAAAGACAAGTATCATTCCCACGTACCCTCAAATTCAAGAATGCAACATCTTAACATATCCTCGAGTATTTGAATAACACGTTCGGATTGACCATCCGATTGAGGGTGAAAAGTAGTACTGAAGTGCAATTTGGTACCTAAAGCATCTTGCAGTTTCTTCCAAAACCGCGATGTAAACCTCGGATCTCTATCCAAATCAATAGAAATAGGTACTCCGTGCAATCGTACAATCTGAGATATGTACAAATCAGCTAACTTATCAAGCGATAAATCCGTATGTACCAGAATAAAATGGGCCGATTTCGTCAATCTATCAATAATAACCTAGATTGAGTCTTTCTTGCTCGGTGTCAACGGCAACCCAAATACGAAATCCATCGTGACTCGATTCCATTTCCACTCGGGTATCATAATCGGTTGAAGTAATCCCGATGGTACCTGATGCTCGGCTTTCACTTGTTGACATGTCAAACACTTCGACACATAGCCTGAAATATCCCGTTTCATACCATGCCACCAGTAATGTTGTCTCAAGTCGTTATACATCTTCGTACTACCTGGGTGAATTGACAATCTAGTATTATGAGCTTCATCACAAATCATTCAAATCAACTCAGGGTTCTTAGGCACACATATCCGATTTCTAAACCGTAAGCATCCCTCAGCATCTAACTAAAAGTCTGAATCAGTACTCGAGCCACAATGATTCCTTTTTGCTAATAAATCATTATCAACCTTTTGAGCTTCACAAATCTGTTGAACAAATAACGATCTCGCTTTCAACTCTGCAATAATCGCACCATCATCAGTCATAGCTATATTTGCATTCATTGCACATAGAGCAAATAATGACTTTCGGCTAAATGCATCAGCAACCACATTAGCCTTCCTCGGGTGATAATCAATCACAAGTTTGTAGTCTTTTAACAGTTCCAACCATCGTCGCTGTCTCAAATTCAGATCCTTCTGAGTCATTAAATACTTTAGACTCTTGTAATCCGAATAGACATGGCATTTTCCACCGAATAGATAGTGACGCCATATTTTCAGAGCAAAAACTATAGTAGCCAATTCAAGATCGTGAGTCGGATAGTTCTTTTCGTGCGGCTTTAACTGTCTCGAGGCGTAAGCTACAACTTTACCCTCCTACATCAAAACACAGCCTAAACCATTTAAGGATGCATCGCTGAAGACAACAAACTCCTTACTCGACTCTGGCTGAACAAGCACTGGAGCTTCCGTTAACAAAGTTTTTAGCTGGTCAAAACTCTTCTGGCACCTTTCTGACCACTCGAATTTAATGTCTTTCTGCAACAACTTTGTCATCGGAGCTGTAATCATAGAAAACCCTTTCACGAAGCGTCTATAGTACCCGGCAAGTCCCGAAAACTACGAACTTTAGAAACGTGCGGAGGTTTCCAATCAAGTATACGAAACTTTACTCGGGTCAACCGAATGCCCGATCTTTGAAACGACATGCCCCGGAAAACTAACTTCATTCAACCAAAACTCACATTTGCTTGAATTTCGCGTACAAGCCGCTTATCACGCAAAATCGTAACACAAGTCTCAAATGTTCGGCATGCTCGGTTTAAATCACGCGCGAATAGATCAGAATGTCATCTATGAATACAACCACAAACCGATCTAGATACGGTCTGAATACCCGATTCATCAGATCTATGAAAATAGCAGGGGCATTAGTGAGTCAGAACAGCATCACTGAAAATTCGTAATGGCCGTATCTCGTCCGAAAAGCAGTTTTTGGTACATCCAAGTCTCTAACTCGCAGCTGATAATATCCTGACCTCAGATCGATTTTTGAGAATACCGAAGCTCCCTTAAGCTTATCAAATAAATCGTCAATACGTGGCAACTGATATTTATTCTTTATAGTCACTTTATTTAGTTGTCGGTAATCGATGCACATTCTCAAAGTTCTGTCTTTCTTTTTCACAAATAGGACTGGCGCACCCCAGGGAGAAAAACTCGGTCGAGCAAAACCTCTATCTATCAATTCTTGCAACTGAGCTTTCAATTCTTTTAATTCGGTCCGTGCCATTCTATACGGAGCTATCGAGATCGGAGTCGTCCCTAGCACTAGCTCAATTCCAAACTCCACTTCCCGAACAGGTGGCAATCCCGGCAATTCCTCCGGGAACACATCCGGATACTCACAAACAACTGGTACAGATTCAATCTTCTTTTCGCTTACTTTACTATCAATTACTTTACTATCAATCACATAAGCAAAGTAAGCTTCACAACCCTTTCTCAAATACTGTCGAGCCAACATCGAAGATATCACTGCTGGTAGCCCATTTAAATCCGCAGATTCAATTCGAATTATCTCATTATTTTGACACCACAAATCAATCGTCTTTCGTCTGTAATTCACTACTGCATCGTGCACTGTTAGCCAATCCATACCGAGGATAATATCGAACTCATCAAATGGTAGCAGCATCAAATTAGCCGGAAAACACGAGTCTCGAATCATTAAAGGGCAATTCTTGCACACTCTATCAACTAACACACACCGGCCCAGGGGGTTCGAAACCCGTATCACAAACTCAGTAGACTCAACAGGTAGAGTCTTGCTGGATACTAATGTTTCACACACATAAGAATGAGTTGAACCAGGATCAATCAGAGCAATTACACTAGTATCAAAGAGAGTGAATATACCGGTGATGACATTTGGAGATGAAGCCTCCTCTCTGGCACGAATGGCATAAGCTCTAGCTGGCACACGGGCCTCTGATCGTATAGCCACATCTAAAGTGCCTCTCTGAGTGCCGCTCCTACCTCCTACATTACGAGGTAGTCTACCTCTAGCTGCAGTACTGCTCGGTGTTGCACTTTAAGCGTTATCCTTTTCAGCTGTCTCTGGGCAATCCCGAATAAAATGATCCTGTGAACCACACTTGTAGCAAGCTCTGTTGTTGGACTTGCCCCAACATTCACCAAAATGCCGTCTACCACACTGTTGACACTCGGGCTTATTCAATCGGGTATTACCAACACTAGCAATCGAGGTAGCCTGTGAACTCACTGGTGGTCGTTCTCGTATAGAGATCCCTGTGTTAGCTTTGGATCGGCTACTATCATTCTTGAACTTCTTTGATGACATTTGAGTAAATTTACCTACTGATCTCTTACGGAAGTCTCTAGCTTCAAACTCAGCTTTCCGCTTTTCTTTCCCCAGCTCTTCGGCTTTACAAGCTTGCTCAACAAGTACTACGAACTCATTTATTTCAAGTATGCCAACCAGTAGTTTTATATCTTCGTTTAACCCTTCTTCAAATCTCTAGCACATAGCAGCCTCAGATGAAACACACTCACGGGCATAGCGACTAAGTCTCACAAACTTGCGCTCGTACTCAGATACGGTCATACGACCCTGTTTAAGCTCGAGAAATTCCTTGCGTTTCAAATCTATGAATCGCTGGCTGATGTATTTCTTACGAAACTCCGCCTGAAAGAAGTCCCAGGTAACTCGTTCCTTTGGAACAGTCGATACAAGTGTATTCCACCAATAGTAGGCAGAATCTCGTAATAAAGATATGGCGCACTTCAGGCACTCATCAGGTGTGCAAGATAGTTCATCGAAAACACGAATAGTATTATCGAGCAAAAATTCAGCTCGCTCAGCATCATCATCATCTTCGTCTCTGAACTCTTGAGCCCCGTGTTTTCTAATTCTGTCAACTGGAGGCTTGCTTACTCTTTCAGGATTAACGATCGGGGGTACCACCGATACTACAGGGGGAGTATTCGGATTCAGGGGTTGTTGAACAGCCAGATTGGCCCGAATATATTGATTGAACCAATCATTCATCATACTATAAAAGGCTTGTTTAGCCCCCTCATCAGGATTACTCGCAGCTGGTCGAGATTCATCCGGCGCGGTCCCTTACGCGGGAACAGGCGCCACGCTCTCGACATCGTCAGCTATAGCTCACTCGGGATCAGGATCCATTTACTATACGAAAGAAGTAAACACATTTCACTGTCAGAAGTCATCACACTATCATATAATAAAATATGGCATGTATAGCTAGACTCACACGCGCTACGTTATTCCGAGAACCGACTAAACCATAGCTCTGATACCAATCAAATGTAACACCTCTAACCTGTATCTGTCGCTGGATTAGGGTTACGGCATTACTTATCCGACCACAAGTCAATACACCTTATAAAAACTACTTCATTAATAAATGCGTACCAATCTATACTTTCACGATTAAACATGCACATCCCTTCTAATATCAAAACATTAACGAACATATCACAAATGATATCATTATCATCAATTAAAACTAATTACATTCAATTAGCAAAACACTATTCATTTGGTCATTTCGAATAGCATGGCAGAATATATATAGGTTTATCTATAGTTAACTTAAACCAATCAATTGACCACCTATATTCAATCACATGTATACCGTAACTAATCATAAACAACAATGATTTAACATTTTTAAAACCACATGACCGAACATATGCATATATAATCAATCTAAGAAAAACATAAATACCAACTAAAATAATGCCATAATCGAATATTTATGAGTGAGAATAATTCCCTTTGATCATTAATACATCAAATTCATTACTACATGCCTATAGTTTAACCTTATTCATTCATATCTTGTCTTGTAAGTGCATGTAAAAAAAAAATAAGCAAAATTTATCCATTATCCACTAAGTATGATATACCTTGTTCAAACCAAAGTCAAACACTCAAGTATTACACATAACCTAATATAAAATAACTTCCAAGAAAGCTTATAGTCACGCATGGCATTCTTATTTGAACATAAAGATACTATCCCTTATAAAATTTCATGAAACACATACATACCAAACAAGTTTATACTATGATCGAATATGCACAAACATATAAGACATCTCAAACATATTCAACCAACTCAAGCATAGAAAATAAAGCCATTTTCGCATGGCATTTATATATATACATATACATCATTTGAGTCAAAATAAAAGTAGTTTAGCCTATACATGCCATACATTTAAAGTTCATTCACAAAAGAGATACCAAAATATTGACGATAGTGTGATGAACTTCAACAATGATCCCCGAGCACGAGATGAACCCCTAAAAGTAATCTACAATGCGAAAACAACCAAGAACAAGTAAGCTTTCACGGCTTAGTAAGTTTTAAGCAATTACATCACATATAAGTTTATCATGATTTAGTAAATAAATTCAATTATAACCTCATTGCCGAATAGTCAAATATACAAAAGTAGATTTCATAAAAAACGTTATATGCATATATATATCCATATACTACCTTCACATGATAAAATAAACAGCATGTACATCTATTACTTACCGAACCTCTACTTACATTTCAAGCTCCCATCAAACACAAGTCGATATATATATAATTCATATTTCTAGTTCATTCACCACTCCAAACTTTACCATTCGTGCATAATACATAGTTGTATACCCGATCCTTTTACTATACTTAACGGTATTAATAGTAAGCATCTTTTACAAAGCATCAAACCTACACTCTTATTACTAAGATACAGTAACGTATCGCACGCTTAGTGCCGTTACTTTGACATTCCACACACTTAGTGCAAATATTCTGTAACGTATCGCACACTTAGTGCCGTTACTTTAATAGCTCACACACTTAGTGCCATGTGACTGATTTCGCACACTTAGTGCTCGGTGATAAGTTCACACACTTAGTGCATTTCGTAAACCTGTTATTCATTTAAATGTACACTTATACATATAAGATCTATTCCACAACTTCACATATAAGCACATATATATATATATAACTTTATTATTTCATACCAAATTCTATATCACATTCGGCCAAAACATTAGCTTGTAACTAACAATTCCTTTGGCTATGTTCATACTCTAATTTAATATCTCCCATATCTATTTGCATCATTACCATATAGGTATACATTTTACTCAATTGAATCCAACTTCCAATCAACCTCACATTCGGCAAACCCACATTAAACACATCTAATTCTATTAATTAAATATGATACATTATAAATAAAGTTCGATTCAACCCAATTGCATTAAAACTTACCTCAGAAATTAACGGATTAGGGTTTCCCGGCTATTCGTTCAACTTCGCCTTTCCCCGATCAAATCCCGATTCTTTTTGTTCTTGATCTAAATAATTCCAAATTAAGCTCATTCAAATATATTTTCATTCAATTTAATCCAAAAAATCAAAATTATGCAAATTACCATTTTACTCCTAACTTTTACAATTTTTACAATTTAGTCCCTATTACACAAAACACAAAATACACAAAATTTGAACTCACTCCTTTAGGGCCAAATGTTAATCATGTTCATGCAAGTCCATACAATCCATTTATTTCACATTTTGACCCCTTCAATTTACAAATTTCACAATTTAGTCCTATTTACTCAAAATTATCAATATCTTCAATATATAACATGTTAATCTAAAACATATCTTTAATATAAAATCATCAAACATCACAAAACACAAGCGTTCATCAATGGTCGAACATCACATAAGCATCAAAATTAGAAATTCTAACATGGGTCGGATAGTATTCGAAGCAACGATCTCAAAAACGTAAAAATTATTAAAAACCGAGCTAGTTACATACCTCAATTTAAGCATGCAAGGGCCGAATAGTTGAAAGCTTTAGTTCTTTCTTTCTTCTTTTAGTTTCGGTGAAGAAGAAATGAAAATGATGATGACTAAAATGTTTCTTTATTTTAATAATATTAACATATATTATAACTTAACATTTTAACTTTAAAAATTATGTTTATAAAACACTTTAATATAAAATTAAAGCCAATACCATCCACTAACATGCAAAAATGTAAATTTGCAACTTAAATACTCATACAAAAGAAGACAAATCAATTTAGCCACTTAATTTAATAAATGGCTACTTTTTACCACTTACGCGATTTAATCCTTTTCTTTAAATTAAACACACAAACGGTCAAGTTAATTCACGAAAATTTTTGTACATGCACACTCATAAATCATAGACACCCAATATAATATATAAATATTCTATCGACTCGGATTTGTGGTCCCGAAACCACTGTTTCTGATTAGGGTCAAAATCGAGCTGTTACAGCTGCATAAAGGAGTAATACCTAAATTGAGTTATGGTTCATTTTGTTTGGATGTGAATGCGTATCATGTTTGTTAATAACCATGAATATATTCGGCCATAATGTATGATAAAAAAAATTTGCATTTTGTGGTTGATAATTGATTTTAATATGTGAACATGCTTAGATTATAAAATGTGATGTTTTATAATTAGATTATGATAAATAGTTATTATATGTTTGGTATATGATTTTTAATGATATATATATATATATATTTTTGAATAATTTTTAAAATATGCTAAAGAAAGTATTATAGTAGATTTAAGTTCAAAAGTGATTAAGATAAGTGTTCTGATGAGTTTTAAATTACGAAGATGGATTTGTAATAAATGACTGTTCTGAACTGTGCTATGTTCGATAATGCCTCGTAACCCTAATTCGGTGACAGATACGGTTAGGGGTGTTACATTTGATTGGTATCAGAGCTACGGTTTAGTCGATTCTAGGACTAACGTAGCGCGTGTGAGTCTAGCTATACCTACCATATTTTATACTGCGATAGTGTGATGACTTCTGACCTCTGAAAATGTGTTTTCGTATATTAATGGATCCTAATCGAGCCGTAGCTGATGATGTCGAGAGTATAGCGCCTGCTCCCGTGCAAGGGACAGCGCCGGTTGAATCTCGACCGACTTCGAGTAACCAGAAGGGAGAGGCTAGACAAGCCTTTTATCAAATGATGAATGACTAGTTTACTCAATATATCCAGACTAATCCGGCTGCACAACAACCTCCACCCCGACTAATCTTTCTTCGATACCTATTATGCCTCAAGTGAGTGATCCGTTGAGATTGCTTAAGCCTCCTGTTGATAAAATTAGAAAACACGGAGTTGAAGAATTCAGAGCTACTGATGATGATGATGCTGAGCGAGCTGAATTCTGGCTCGATAATACTATTCGAGTGTTTGATGAGTTATCTTGCACCCACGATAAGTTTGAAAATGTGCCATATCTTTACTACGAGACACTGCATATCACTGGTGGAATACACTAGTATCGGTGGTTTCGAAAGAACGAGTGACCTGGGAATTCTTTCAGACTGAGTTCCATAAGAAATATATCAGTCAGAGATTTATCGACCAGAAACGCAAAGAATTTCTTGAATTGAAATTGGGTCGGATAGCGGTGATGTGAGTATGAGCGGAAATTTGTGAGACTCAGTCGGTATGCCCGAGAGTGTGTTTCGGCCGAAGCTATAATGTGTAAAAGATTTGAAGATGGGCTGAACGAAGACATTAAACTATTAGTTGGCATACTTGAGATAAAAGAGTTCGTGGTACTTGTTGAGCGAGCTTGCAAAGCCGAAGAGCTTGGGAAAGAGAAAAGAAAAAGCTGACTCTGAAGCTAAAGATTCACGTAAGAGACCATTCAGTAAGTCATTCCAGTCGACATCGAAGAAGTTCTGAGATGATGCTAGCCGTTCAAAGACTACTGCGAGTTATTCTAGACGTGATCGGGATAGACCACCTGTGAGCTCGAGAGCTACCTCAGTAGCTAGTGTGGGTAATGTCAGATCAAATCAACCCGAGTGTGAACATTGTGGTAAACGACATCCCGACAGTTGCAGATTGCATGATTGAGCCTATTTTAAATGAGGATTTAGGGATCATTTCATCCGTGAGTGTTCAGAGTTAGCGGATCAAAATTCGGTATAGAATACG
This sequence comes from Gossypium sturtianum, assembly GCA_025698515.1. NCBI lineage: Eukaryota > Viridiplantae > Streptophyta > Magnoliopsida > Malvales > Malvaceae > Gossypium > Gossypium sturtianum. The sequence continues at coordinate 122,580,258 of CM046955.1, forward strand.
AGATCGGGTAACACTGCAGCTCGAGGTAGACCACCCAGAAATACGAGTAATGTGAGTGGCAGTCAGAGAGGGACCAAAGATACAAATTTGTTAGATCCGAGGCTCGCGCGCCGCGAGCCTATGCTATTCGCGCATGCGAGGAGGCCTCATCCCGGATGTTATTGCGGTATTTTCACTCTTTATGATACTAGTGTTGTTGCATTGATTGATCTGGTTCGACTCATTCTTATGTGTGTGAGACTTTAGTATTGATGAAGACTTTGCTGTAGAGTCCACTCGAGTTTGTGATTAAAGTATTGAACCCCTTAGGCCGGTGTGTTTTGGTTGATAAAGTGTGCAAGAATTGTTCGTTGATGATTCGAGATTCATGTTTTTCGGCCGATTTGATGTTGTTTCCATTTGACGAGTCTGATATAATTCTGGGTATGGATTGGTTAACTCTGTATGATGCTATTGTGAACTGCAAACGGAAGATTATTGATTTACGGTGTCAGAATGATGAGATTATTCGGATTGAATCTAATGATCTGAATGGTTTACCGGCAGTGATATCTTCAATGTTAGCTTAGAAATATGTGAGAAAGGGTTGTGAAGCCTATTTTGCTTATGTGTTCGACTCTAAAGTGACCAAAAAAAAGATCGAATCAGTACCTGTTGTGTGTGAGTATCCGGATGTGTTTTCTGAAGAGTTACTGGGTTTGCCACCTATTCGAGAAGTTGAATTTGGTATTGAATTAGTGCTGGGGCCGACTCCGATTTTGATAGCTCCGTACAGAATGGAACCTACAGAATTGAAAGAATTGAAAGTTCAATTGCAAGAGTTGACAGATAGAGGTTTTGCGCGACTGAGTTTCTCTCCTGGGGCACACCAATTTTATTTGTGAAAAAGAAAGACGGAACTTGTAACACTCTTAAATCGGGGTCTCTGCATTTTGTGTGTTATCGCATGTGATATCATGTTGGTTGTGCTAGTTTAGCATGTTTTGGGGTCCAGGCATGACTTCGGGTTAGGCCTGAGTCATGGCTAAAAGTTTTGTTTTTGGTGCTTAGAGAGAGGAAGCTAAGAGAGTTAGGGGTTAAAAGAAATTGTCGGAGGGTTTAGACACAAATAGCTTGGTGGTAGAGTGGCAAAGGAGGCGCCACTAAGGTGCCAGGAAGGTGACGCCACATGCAGGGAAGGAGAGCTTGGGTTCGAGCTGCAGAAATCCCTTTCTGCTTATTCTTTTTCACGCCAGAAGCAAAGAAAAGGAGTACTCAGGTAGGACTCTCTGAAATGGATGAGGATTGAGTCAACAGATTTGAAATGGATGGAGAGGAGAAAATTGTGGAGCTTGACACATTCAAACTGATTTGAATGAGTGGATGGGAGAGTCTTGAGGTATTGGTCGAATTATGGACTGTGGGGGAGGAGGAGTAATCAGTTTGGGAAGCTAGGGGTGAGCCGAATCTCAATAGCCAAGTAAGAGAGCATTTTCGGCAAGGCACTCAAGTGGGGCATTGTGCTTGTGATAAACCGAAACCTCTTTGGCATTTTCTCTCTTTTTCTCTTTCGGGAACTTTGGTATTTGGCCGAACCAACTTTGCCATTCCCTTTGAAAAGCCGAAACTCAATAGCCATTCTCTCCTTTTCTTTTTTCTTTTTTTTGGTTCATTTATTGTTAGCCAAAACCTCCTTACCTTGCCGAATCTTGGTTCTATTTTCTTCTCCATCTCTTCCATCTTCAAAAGCCGAAAGCCTTGTTGTTTCTCTTTCGTTTTCATCAAGTATTTTGGCCGAATACCCTTAGTCTATTTTCTTCTCGCACGTGTGCTAATCTCTTTGTAGTCTTGAAAGCTATTCTTTGTTTTGGGTTATAGCCGAATCTCCTGGTAAGTATAACCTTTTTATTCTTCTTTCTCGATTGATTTGGTTAATACTGAAATCCCACTTCTCTTTGCTATTTCTTCAATCGTTATAAATCGGGATCTTAACTCTTTTCTTGTTCTATCTTGGTGAAGTAGCCGAAATCCCTAAATAACACTAGGGTGTGCCGAACTTTAGTGATTGGTGGCCGAATCTGTCAGTAAGGTAATGGGGTAAGTGTTTTACGGTTTCAACATCTCCTATTGTGGGTAATATCGAAGGCTTTAACCCAATGATAGTGGTACTTGGCCGGTTGTAGGGAGGAGTGCAACCTGATTCAGTGGAACTTCGGGATTTGATTGCCGATCTAGGTAAGGGTTCTAGCATTTCGGATCTATTTCCTATTCTTTCAAAAGCCGAAGGCTAATTATATTTGTGCTAGTGCTTGGCCAATTGTAAAGGGAGGTTCATCACGTAACTTCGGGATTTGGTTGGAAACCAAATCGGCGTTAAGGTAAGGTGCTACCTTTGTGCGACATATCCTTCGGGATTTTGTGATTAAACCGAATGGCTTTAGTCTTAAAAGTATGGTGTTGGCCGATTGTAGGTAAGGTGAAGGAAAACGTTTCGGGATCTTTCGGTTCTATCGATTGGAAATAGATCGTGGTTTCGGGATTTCGCTTAGATCTACAAGTAGTCAGGTGTGTAACGCTTACACACTTCATTAGTATTATATGTTCAATGTGTTTACTGTTAAAAGCCGAATAGCCATTGAAATCAGTGATTTTGCCTTGTGGGCATAAGCGTGGACTCCGGGTAAGTCCCCTGTTATACGGATCTCGATATATGTTATCATGTCACTGTATAATGCTATGCTATGGGTTATTTGCATCATAACATGATATTATGCCACGATTGATATGGACATGATGATGGGATTGATGAGAGGAGGGGGAAGGACGATTTGGACTGTCACTAGTGGTTTTGACCACACGGCGGGTTGGCCCCGCTTTTGATACTATATTTGTGACTAAGTCCTAGTGGTTTTGACCACCAGTGGTTTTAACCACACGTATGATATTTGTGACTACGGTCACCAGTGGTTTTGACCATATATGGATATTGTGACTCGTCCCAGTGGTTTGGTACCACAGTGGGTTGGCCCCACATGTTGATTACGGGATTGTCATCAGTGGTTTTGACCACACGATGGGTTGGCCCCATCACTTGATTTGTGACTACGGTCACCAGTGGTTTTGACCACACTTATGTATATATATTTGTGACTTCGGTCACCAGTGGTTTTGACCACACGGGGTAGATACAGGAGATCGGATGGTTAGGTGGGTTGCATGATTTGCATGTTTTACTCATGATTTGTGTAAGTGCTATTCTATCGGGTTGGGGATTTATACACTGAGTCTCGGTGACTCACCCTTTCCCTTATATTTTGTAGATGAGGCATAGATCGCGGATTTGGAGTCGAGGAGGACACGAGGTGGCCATGCAACTTATATTCGGTTTCATTTTATACTTTTATTTTGGGTATTATTTTCTATAATTTGGTTTTTAACTTGTAATAAGGCCGTTAAGTATTATTTTGGGTTATTAATTACTTGATGTTATATTAATTATTTCATGCATGTGATTAATAACTCGACATGCTTAAATAACCAGGATTAAATTGATGTTTTCAAAACTATACTCTATATCGGGATTTTCAAACGTTACCATCGGTTAACAATATTCACAAATGAGAACGAAGGTAACTTAGATGATTTTTAAACTTAACTTTTTCAAAAGCAAATGGTTTTAACTTGACTATGCTCAACTTGCTCGGGATTTAATAGAATCGTATGGCTTTCCAAAACTAGTAGCAACAAATGGATTTTTCAAGCATGAGTTTTTTCGGGTTCTAAAGTAACAAAAACGATTTCAGCATCACTATACACGGGGTTTTCTAAACCTTAAAGCGATAAAAGGGTTTCAATAAAAATAAACCAGTAACTTGTTTTCTTCAAAATGTTTTCACTCTGTAGCATGCCAGATTCGGTCGTGGTGTGTTGACTGGGTTTGGAGTGTTATAATTTTTGTATCAGAGCCAAGTTCAATAGCTCGGCTGTGGGCCCGAGGCCCAAAAATGTTTAGAATGAATGATGAAAGGCTTTATGGGAAAAGTATGGTTGGGTAAGCATGGCACCGAGTCCCCGGCACCGATCCGCCCAGGTAAGTACCCCAAAGTATTTCTTATCGATGATATGATTGTGATAATGTTGGCATGACTAGATAGTGGTAGGAAATACTCTAGAGACTTGAACTATAGGATGATATGAACTCGCGAAACAATCCCTTATTAAACTTCTCATTAAACTGTGCTTTAATAAACAGTGGAATAAAGTCTAACGCATAAAACTCTTAATCAGCTCAAAACATATCGGTAGTCATGAGTGCACGTGGACGTGGGCGTAATACACGTGGACGAGGTAGGAGTAGGATGACGGTTTCGGAACCCGTAGGGTCTAGACATGGGTCAGAAAATGAGGTACCACCGCCGCCAGCTGTGGGCGTGGAATATCAGGATTAGATAGGTGATGACGCAGTGTCGCAGGCGATGCTGCGGGTGTTAGAGAGGGTCGCAGGTGCGGGCTTCGAAACAGGGGTTCAGAAATCTGTGTCCGAACGACTCCGGGCTAATGGTGCAGAGGTGTTCAGAGGTGTATCCAGTGTGGCTCCTAGTACGGCGAAATATTGGTTGGAGGCAACAGAACGTATCATGGACGACCTGGATTTTACGGCTGAGGAGAAGCTGAAGGGTATAGTATCTCTTCTCCGGGATGAGTCGTATCAGTGGTGGCTTACGGTTAGGGACGGAGCAGTGGCGGATGACATCACTTAGGAATTCTTTAGAGCAACCTATCAGAGGAAATACATTGGCGCTAGCTACATCGATGCACAGCGCAAGGCATTCCTGAACTTGCTCCAGGGAAATAAGACTGTGTCAGAAAATGAGGCAGAATTCCTTCGGTTGAGTCGGTATGCACGGGGTATTGTGGGCACAGAACATGAGCGCTGTGTTAGGTTTGAGGATGGGTTGAGAGATGAGCTGCGAATGTTAATTACCCCACAGCAGGAAAGAGAGTTTGCGATTTTAGTGGAGAAGGCTAAAGTTGCTTAGGAGGTGAAACAGTCGGTAAGATGGAATCAGGATAAGGGTTGGAATAAGAGGAAGTGCAGGTCATCCAGTTCTGCCTGGGAATCAGCGAAGCAGAACGGGTAGATATAGTGGGGTGAATCAAGGTCGCTAGGCATGTTGTTGCTAATACTCAATGGCGCGCGCGGTGTGCTCGGTGTGGGAAGTCTCACACGGGGAATGTTGGACTAGAAGCAGAGGGTGCTTCGAGTGTGGGTCGATGGGGCACCGAGTGAGGATTGCCCACAGAGATTAGCTAGGGCGTAGTCCAGGGATCGAGAATCGCATACGGATCGGGAGGGATGGTCAGACCACGGAGGGGCCGTGGTTCACCCGGGGAGGTAATGGCTCTGGTAGAGGCCGTGGAGCAGGCGAGAGGTGCGTGTAGTACGAGAGGTGAGACACTGGATTGGTCTATGCGTGAGGCGTCGAGAGGAGGACGACCATGCCGGACGTTATAACCGTGACGTTCTTAATCTCGGACTACCTTATACCGCTTTGATAGATGTTGGTTCGGACTTTTCGTATGTTGCGAGTAGCATAGTGGAAACTATGAACTTAGACTACGAGATTACTTCTAGGAAGATGACAGTAATAAGCCCTCTAGGTCACTCTGTAGAAGTAAATAAACTATATAGGATGTACCCCTAGAACTTCAAGGGGTCGTGTTTTTGGTGACTTGATGGAACCGCCGTTTGGGGAGTTCGATCCGATTTTAGGGATGGATTGGTTAGTGAAGTACCGGGCCGGTTTGGATTGTGACTAAAGCGCATGGTGTTGAAGACAATGGAAGGTGAAGAGGTGGTGATGATAGGTAATAGGAGAGATTACCTATCCAATGTGGTATCCTGTCTGAAGCGCGAGAAAATGGTGAGGAAAGGTTGTGAGGCATTTATGGTGCATGTACGTGCTTTGGAAGCCAAGGATGCATTTGTAGAGAATGTCCAAATCGTGGGGAATTTGTTGATGTATTTCGGAGGAACTTAGGGTTTGCCTCTCGACCGTGAGGTTGAGTTCGGTATAGATTTGTTACCCGAAACCGCGCCAGTGTCTATTGCCCCGTATAGGATGGTGCCGAAAGAATTGGTGGAGTTAAAGGCTCAGATTCAGGAGTTGCTGGACAGAGGGTTCATCCGGCCGAGTGTATCACATTGGGGAGCACCTGTGCTTTTTGTTAAGAAGAAAGACGGTACTATGCGGATGTGTATAGACTACCTCCAGCTGAATAAGTTGACGATCAAAAACAAGTATTCGTTGCCCAGGATAGACGACTTGTTTAATCAGCTTAAGGGTGCATCTGTATTCTCTAAGATAGATCTTAGGTCGGGGTATCATCAACTCAAGGTGAAGAAGGCTGATATTCATAAGACGGCGTTTCGTACTCGGTATGGGCATTACGAGTTTCTGGTGATGCCATTCGGGTTGACCAATGCACTGACAGCATTCATGGACATGATGAATCGGGTGTTTCAGCCGTATTTGGATCGGTTCGTCGTAGTGTTTATAGATGACATTTTGGTGTACTCGAAATCCGAGGAGGAACATGACGCGCATCTTCGGGTGGTTCTACAGGTTTTGAGGGAGAAGCAGTTATTTGCCAAATTTAGTAAGTGCGAGTTCTGGCTTAAGGAGGTAACTTTCTTGGGTCATGTAGTATCAGCTGAGGGGATTAGGGTGGATCCTCGGAAGATCGAAGTAGTGTTGGATTGGAAACCACCTAAGTCGGTTGCAGAGATTCAGAGTTTTTTGGGTTTGGCAGGATACTACAGAAGGTTCGTGGAGGGTTTCTCCTTGATTGCAGCGCCGCTAACTAAGTTGTTGAGAAAAGGGGTTCCGTTTGTGTGGTCTAAAAAGCAGCAAGAAAGTTTCGACAAATTAAAGAAGATTATTTGAAGCTCGGTGTTGATTGACCTAAGGCGAGAAAGGAATTCACGGTCTCTTGTGATGCATCATTATCTTGGCTTAGGGTGTGTCTTGATGCAAGATGGAAAGGTGGTCGCTTATGCATCTCGGCAATTAAGGCCTCATAGGGGTAACTACCCGACACATGACTTGGAGTTGGTCGGTGGTTTTTGCCTTGAAGATTTGGAGGCATTACTTGTATGGGGAGAAGTCGATGAATGCACGACGGATCACAAGAGTGCGAAGTACCTCTTGACTCGAAAGATTTAAATTTGAGGCGGCGGAGGTGGATCGAGTTGTTAAAGGACTACGATTGCTCGATTGAGTACCATCGGGTAAGGCTAACGTAGTAGGCGATGCGTTGAGCCGTAAGGTGGTAGCGACTGAGAGGCGATGTTTGCTCACCTTAGTCTATGTGACGACAGAGTCTTTTTGGCGAATTGCAAGTAAAGCCGATGTGGATTGATCGGAGTTAAGGAGAAACAAACCGGTGGATGAGGTTCTAAGTGCTCGGAGGTTGCAAGTGCAAGGTGGTGAATCGGAGGGTTACAGCTTGGGTAGTGATGGAGTACTGTGTTTTTAGGGGAAGTATGTATACCGAAGGACGTTGAATTGAGACAGTGGATTCTACGGGAAGCTCATAGCAGCCCATACGCTATGCACCGGGAGAAGCGATAAGATGTATCGTGATTTGAGGAACAGATTACGGTGGGCGGTCTTAAGCGGGAAATGGCGAGTTTGTGGGCAAGTGTCCGACATGCCCGAGCAAGTTAAAGCCGAGCATCAACTACCGTCAGTGCATTATGGCCGGTAAAGATTCCACGATGGAAATGGGAAAGGATTACGATGGATTTCGTCGGTGGGCTACCTCTTACGCCTAGCAAGAGGACTCGGTTTGGGTGATTGTGGATAAATCGACTAAATCGGCTCATTTCATACCGATCGGGTTGATTATTCGCTCGAGCAGTTAGCCAAGTTGTATGTGGCGAGAGATAGTAAGGTTGTATGGAGTGCAGTGTCAATTATCTCGGATAGGGATCCGAGTTCACATCGAGGTTACGAAAGCTTTGCATCGGGCATTGGGTACGAGGTTGGATTTTAGCACGGCTTGTCATCCGCATGATCGATGGAAAGTCGAGAAAGGGTAATCCAAATTCTGGAAGATATGTTAAGGGGCTGTGTTCTGGATTTTAGCGGTAGTTGGGAGGAGTATCTACCATTGGCAGAGTTTTCTTATAACAACAGTTATCAAGCGAGTATTCAGATGGCACCTTATGAGGCATTATATGGACGGAAATGTCGTACTCCTACGTGTTGGACAGAACTGGGTGAACGGCAGATGTTGGGTCCGGAGTTGGTGGCAGAAACAGAGGATAAGGTTAAGGTAATTCGGGCTCGTCTAAAAGAAGCGTCGAACAGGCAGAAGTCTTACGCCGATCTTAAGCGCAGGGATATAGAGTATGCAGTGGGTGACAAGGTCTTTCTGAAGGTATCATCGTGGAAGAAGGTGTTGAGATTTGGGTGAAAGGGCAAGCTGAGCCCTAGGTTTATCGGGCCGTATACGGTGTTGAAGCGAGTGGGACCAGTAGCTTATCAGCTCTAGTTACCGGCAGAGTTAAGTCAGATTCATGATGTATTTCATGTTTCGATGCTTAGACGCTATCGATCAGATCCGTCACATGTTGTGCCAGTTAAGGAGATAGAGGTGAGCTCAGACTTATCTTTCAAGGAGGAACCGGTACGGATTTTGGACCGAGATGTCAAAGTTCTGCGTAGGAAGTCTGTTCCCTTGGTGAAAGTATTATGGCGGAACCATGGTACGGAGGAAGCCACGTGGGAACCAGAGGATGTGATGCGGCAGCAATACCCTCAACTCTTCTGACCACCATATGGATATTGTGACTCGTCCCAGTGGTTTGGTACCACAGTGGGTTGGCCCCACATGTTGATTACGGGATTGTCATCAGTGGTTTTGACCACACGATGGGTTGGCCCCATCACTTGATTTGTGACTACGGTCACGGTGGTTTTGACCACACTTATGTATATATATTTGTGACTTGGTCACCGGTGGTTTTGACCACACGGGGTAGATCTGAGGAGATCGGATGGTTAGGTGGGTTGCATGATTTGCATGTTTTACTCATGATTTGTGTAAGTGCTATTCTATCGGGTTGGGGATTTATACACTGAGTCTCAGTGACTCACCCCTTCCCTTATATTTTGCAGATGAGGCATAGATCGCGGATTTAGAGCCGGGGAGGACACGAGGTGGCCATGCAACTTATATTCAGTTTCGTTTTATACTTTGATTTTGGGTATTATTTTCTATAATTTGGTTTTTAACTTGTAATAAGGCCGTTAAGTATTATTTTGGGTTATTAATTACTTGATGTTATATTAATTATTTCATGCATGTGATTAATAACTCGACATGCTTAAATAACCGGGATTAAATTGATGTTTTCAAAACTATACTCTATATCGGGATTTTCAAGCGTTACCATCGGTTAACAATATTCACAAATGAGAACAAAGGTAACTTAGATGATTTTTAGACTTAACTTTTTCAAAAGCAAATGGTTTTAACTTGACTATTCTCAACTTGCTCGGGATTTAATAGAATCGTATGGCTTTCCAAAACTAGTAGCAACAAATGGATTTTTCAAGCATGAGTTTTTCCGGGTTCTAAAGCAACAAAAACGATTTCAGCATCACTATACACGGGGTTTTCTAAACCTTAAAGCGATAAAAGGGTTTCAATAAAAATAAACCAGTAACTTGTTTTCTTCAAAATGTTTTCACTCCGTAGCATGCGGTTCGGTCGTGGTGTGTTGGACTGGTTTGGGGTGTTCTGGAACTATGAGAATGTGTATCGACTACTGAACGACTTAATAAAGTGACTATAAAGAATAAGTATCCGTTGCCATGGATTGACGATCATCACGATCGGTTGAAAGGGACTCTGATGTTTTCAAAAATAGATTTGAGATCGAGCTACTATCGGTTGCGAGTTAAAGACTCGATGTGCCAAAGACTACTTTCCGACGCAGGTACGAACACTATGAGTTTCTGGTTATGCCTTTCGAACTTACTAATGCACCTGTTGTTTTCATGGATTTGATGAATCGGATCTTCAGACAGTATCTGGATCGGTTTGTGGTAGTATTCATAGATGACATTTTGATTTACTCCCGTGATGAAACTGAGCATGCCAAACATCTGAGACTTGTATTACAGACTTTGCGAGATAAACAGTTGTATGCAAAGTTCGGTAAATGTGAGTTACGTTTGTGAAGTCGGTTTTAAGGCCACGTTGTATCAGCATCGGGTATTCGGGTTGATCCGAGTAAAATTTTCGCTATACTTGATTGGAAACCTCTGAGAAATATCTTTGAAGTTTGGAGTTTTCTGGGACTTGCTGGTTACTATAGACGGTTCGTGAAAGGTTTCCTATGATTTTAAAACCAATGATGAAGCTATTACAGAAAGATGTTAAGTTTGAATGGTCAGAAAAGTGCCAGAAAAGTTTTGTTCAGTTGAAAGCTCTTTTGACCGAAGCTCCAGTGTTAGTTCAGCCAGAATCGGGTAAAGAATTTGTAATTTACAGTGATGAATCTTTGAGTGGTCTAGGTTGTGTTTTGATGCAGGAAGGTAAATTCATAGCTTATGCCTCGAGACAGTTAAAGCTGCACAAAAAGAACTATCCGACGCATTATCTGGAATTGGCAGCTATTGTGTGAAGATTTGGCGTTACTATCTGTTCGGTGAAAAATGTCATGTTTATTCTGATCATAAAAGCCTGAAGTATTTGATGACTCAGAAAGATCTGAATTTGAGACAACGTTGATGGTTAGAATTGTTAAAAGACTACGAGCTTGTGATTGACTATCATCCGGGAAAGGCTAATGTTTTTGCTGATGCTTTAAGTTGAAAATCATTATTTGCTTTGCGTACGATGAATGCGGATATGGTTATATCTGATGATGGTTCGATAATAGCCAAATTAAAAGCAAGACCGTTATTTGTTCAACAAATTTGTGATGCTCAGAAAGTTGATAATGATTTGTTAGCAAAGCGAGCTCAGTGTGAATCGAATGTCGAATCTGAGTTTCGAGTTGATACAAATGATTGTTTGAGGTTCAAAAACCGAATATGTGTTAGAAATTTGAGTTGATTCGGATGATTTTGAGCGAAGCTCATAAACGATCGGTTATCTGTTCACCCAGTAGTATGAAAATGTATAATGATCTGAAACAGCTTTATTGGTGGCCTGGTATGAAACGAGACATATCTGACTTTGTTTTGAATTGTTTAGTCTACCTACAAGTAAAAGTCGAGCATCAGGTACCTTCTGTGTTACTTCAGCTGATTATGATACCCGAGTGGAAATGGGACAGAGTCACGATGGATTTTGTATCTGGGTTTATCGTTGACATCGAGCAAGAAAGATGCAATCTGGGTTATTGTGGATAGATTGACTAAATCGGCTCACTTTATTCCAGTTCGTACAGATTATTCGCTTGATAAGCTAGCTGAATTATATGTTTCTCAGATTGTGAGATTGCACAGAGTGCCTATTTCTATTGTCTCGGACAGAGATCTGAGGTTCACATCGCGATTTTGGAAGAAATTACAAGATGCTTTAGGTACGAAATTACACTTTAGCATAGCTTTCCATCCGCAAACAGATGGTCAGTCTGAATGAATCATTCAGATACTTGAGGATATGTTGAGATGTTGGATTCTCGAGTTCGAAGGTACGTGGGAACGATACTTACCTTTGATTGAATTTTCTTATAATAATAGCTTTCAATCTAGTATCAAAATGGCACCTTACGAGGCTTTGTACGGTCGTAAATGTCAAACACCATTGTATTGGACTGAGCTCAGTGAAAATAAAATACACGGGGTCGATTTGATCAAAGAGACTGAGCAGAAAGTGAAAGTGATTCGTGATAGTCTGAAAATAGCACCAGATCGTCAGAAATCGTATGCAGACTTGAAAAGAAAAGATATAGAGTTTCAAATTGGAGATAAAGTCTTTTTGAAGGTATCACCGAGGAAGAAAATACTCAGATTCGGTCATAAAGGCAAATTGAGTCCGAGATTTATTGGACCTTATGAAATTATAGAGCGTATCGGGCCGGTTGCTTATAGACTGCTGTTTCCACCTGAGTTAGAAAAGATTTACAATGTATTTCATGTTTCAATGCTCCGTAGACACCGATCCGATCCTTCACATGTGATTAGCCCGACAGAGGTTGAGATTAAGTCCGATATGACATATGAAGAAGAACCGATTCGTATTCTGGCTCGTGAGATTAAAGAATTGCGAAATAAGAAAACTCCGTTAGTTAAGGTACTGTGGCATAAGTACGGTGTTGAGGAAGCAACTTGGTAGTCAGAGGATACAATAAAAAAGCGTTATCCAAACCTATTCACCGGTAAGATTTTTAGGGACGAAAATCCCTAAGGGGGGAGAGTTGTAACAGCCCGATTTTGACCCTAATCGGAATAGTGATTTTGAGACCACAAATCCAAGTCCGAAAAATATTTTAAAATTATTTTCAGTGTTTATTATGTGGTAATTTGCTTGTGTTAAATTTTCGTGTTTTAATTTCGTTGTTTGAGTGTCCGATTAAATAAAAGGGCTTAATCGCGTAAAATGAAAATTTAATGGTTAGTTATGAAATTGCCTAATTGTTGTTGTCTTTTTAATATGGAGGATTTATGTTGCAATTAGCCCATTTTATAAAGTAGTGGACGGCATTAAGTGTTTATATATATGTTTTTATATGTTAATTTTATAAGTTAAAATTTATATTAATATATTATAAGTTATAATAATAAAACAAAACATAAAATAAAAAGGCCATTATCATCCATTCATGACTGAATAGAGAAAATAAAAAGAAAATAGAAAAGCTTTGGGTATTTGGCACCAATCTAGCTTGATTAAGGTATGTTTAGGTTTCGGTTTTTGATAATTTTTACGTTTTTGAGATCGTTGCTATGAAATGTACAAAACTCATGCTTCAATTTTTGATTTTGATGAATATTTTGAGTTAAGCCATTGATGATAGCTTGTTATTTTTGTTTTTTGATGATGAAATATGAAATATATGTGTTAGATTAACATGTTTTGTCTTTGAATTTTTATGAATTTGAGTAATTTGGACTAAATTGTGAAAATAAATTTTTGAGGGACTAAAATGTGAAAAAAATGAAATATACGGACTTGTATGGAGCTAGTGAATATTCGGCCTAAGCATAGTATATGCAAATTTTGTGTATTTTGTGTTTTATGCAATAGGGACTAAATTACAAAAAGTGTAAAATGCCAGAGGCAAAATGGTAATTTTCCCATTTATGTGTTTTTGGATTAAATTGAATGAATAGGTGGTTAAATTAGTTAAATTTAAATTTATTTAGATCAAGAACGGAAGAAAACAGAATTAGATCGGGGGAAGTCAAAAGTAGTCGAGTAGTTGATTTCGTCCGTCGATATCCGAGGTAAGTCAATAAGCATATAAATGTCGTTAAATTTGATAATATATATATGTTATATGATGAATGGAATTATTGTGAATATAATTGTGTTTGGCCGAATGTGTATTCAGCAAAGGATTTTTTTTTGGAGTTCGATCCGATCGAGATTTAACGTCTGAAAGTCCCGTACGAACCCTAGGAATAGATAGGATACATATGTCATGACATAGGATTTCCAATATGTGTTATCGTGTAAGACCACGTCTGGGACGTTGGCATCGACTTGTGTTTACGTGTAAGATCACATCTGGGACGTTGGCATCGTATTTGATTCGTGTAAGACCCTGTCTGGGACAGTGGCATCGATATGTGATTACATGTAAGACCACGTCTGGGACGTTGGCATTGTACGAGCTTCCGACTATCCGCGTATCCTTTTTAATTCCGAACGGTTCAACGGCAATGTGAAGTAAAGACCGAATGTGAAATTGAATTACAGGTTCAGGTATGTGTTAGTTATTTGTTTATATGAAAACAAGGTAAGTTGGTTAATTGAAATGATAAAAGGTTATGTGAATATAGATTTTGAGTTAGCATAGTTGAACATATAAGGGATTTGGCCTATTGATGTAATTGTGATATTAAAAGTGAAAATATATATGTGTATATGAATGTTTATATTCGGCCATATGATATGTATGTATGATTAAAGTATGACCTTTGTAATAAATGATAACTTTGAATTGGAAATCATGTGTAATTGACTTTATCAGTAAAATGTTAATATGCCTTTTTAATATATAAGTTTTTGCTTATGACTTACTAAGCTTAAATAGCTTACTGTGTGTGTGTTCTTGTTACCTCTGTTTTATAGATTTTGGAATCACGTTACGAGCTCGGGGATCACAAGAAAGCCAATAACACTATCGGCGCTTTTTGGTATTTTACTAAGGTGAATTTGGGCTTATGGCATGTATAGCATAGATGGAATGTTTGATTTTGGAACATGTAAATATATAGCCATGCGTAAATGGCTTGATCACTATGTTTAAGTTCGGTTTTATGTGTTCTTGGTTAAGTGCTTTATGTGTTTGGTTTTAGCAATTTGGCTTTGGCTTATTACATGTGAAACATGGTTGCTATGTTTATGTTTGTGTATATGATCTCGGTCAAGGTGAGTTTATGTGTAAATTGGTTGATATGCTTGCTAATGAGTGCTTGAATTAAGTCATGGATTATGATAAGTATAAGTCTTGAGGTGCGGATTTGAAAATATAAGTGAGATGCTAAGTATATTATTGATGGAATGTTCATTAAGTTAGGTTATATGATATGTAATAATTTGTGCATGTTTGGCCTTATGGGTTGCTACAAAATTGGTTATAATGTGCTTGTGTATTCGGAAATGTGATGAATTTAAAATAGCTAAATATATGGTTTGGTTGTGTTGTATGTTCGGATATGTTGTTTGATTATTTAGGGTTGGTTTATAAAGGGCATGGATGTATATGTTTTGAATGTTATAGAACGAAAATGAAATAAATAAGTTTGGTATAAGGTTCAAATTGTATATGTGGTTAGTTTAGTAATTGGTATATAATGGCATATCGATGAAATGAAGTTGATGTGGTTTATTAATGTTTGAGGTTTAGTTTCTTTAATAATGTAAGTGTATTTGTATATATGAGTATGGCATTGGAACTATTAAGATGAGCACAATATTTGGTTTATAGTATATTTATTTAAATATATATTATGTATTGAATGTTATATAGAATGACCAAATAAGAAACATTTCAGCTTGATTGTGTGAATGAAATTTTGGCACATATTAAAGCATATAAATTGGCATGTGAACTATGTGTATTTGTAGTTGTTATTTGTGCTTAAAATGGCTTAAAATATCAAGGTCATATGTGCTTGATTTTGGTAATTAGGAAAGAAGTAAGTTTAGATTTAAATTATGTTAGTTTAAATGAAATCAATGACGCATAAAGGAGTAATACCTAAATTGAGTTATGGTTCATTTTGTTTGGATGTGAATGCGTATCATGTTTGTTAATAACCATGAATATATTCGGCCATAGTGTATGATAAAAAAAATTGCATTTTGTGGTTGATAATTGATTTTAATATGTGAACATGCTTAGATTATAAAATGTGATGTTTTATAATTAGCTTATGATAAATAGTTATTATATGTTTGGTATATGATTTGTAATGATATATATATATATATATATGAATAGTTTTTAAAATATGCTAAAGAAAGTAATATAGTAGATTTAAGTTCAAAAGTGATTAAGATAAGTTAACTGATGAGTTTTAAATTACGAAGCTGGATTTGTAATAAATGACTATTCTGAATTGTGCTATGTTCGGTAATGCCTCGTAACCCTAATTCGGCGACGGATACGGGTTAGGAGTGTTACACAAAATGACTAGTTGATAGTGTGACGATGCTCTAAAGATCTCCAACCTTCGCAAGCTTCTGAGCACTATAAAATAGGGGAAATAAAACAGAGTAAGCATTACATGCTTAGTAAGTTCGTATAACGGAAACTAAACTTACCAATCCCGTTTATTAAGTCTAAGCATACAATATCATATTTTCCATCCATTAGCAATATTGCCTAAACACATGCACTCAATCAAACATGTTAGTCACCAAAATCTTCTTATCAATCAAGTAAACATAGATGAGCTCATCATACTAGTTTCCTTGAAGAAATCATTCATTTCATTCCATAATTCTCTTATCATGCCAAGAGTTTTGTTTGTTGAATCATTGAAGTTTCGATGGATGCTCAAGTGGTACACTCGAGGTGTACGATTCAATAATCTGTCAATTCTTTGTCAAGAGTACCCATTAGGGCACTTAATTAAAGGAGCACACTCTCGAGCCACATATCGTATAACAGGATTACCAGTCCAGGCTAAATCTTAATTGAAACGTATACTCGAGAGGTAATATATCAGGATTACCTGTCTTGGCTAAATCCTTTCTATAATGAGGTCAATAGGATTACTCGTCCGAGCTAAATCCTTCAGCAACAAATGCTGGACCTCATGCATTTCGGGAAAGCACATATATTCATCGGAATTCAATATTCAAACGGAACTTAACCCCTTTTTCACCATTTCAAGCATGCATTAAAATTTTCATTATATAAATCAACTAATTCACATCAATATAAGTCACATTACATACAAACACAACATTCAATTAACCATATTCACATGCTCGATTAAATTACACGAACTTACCTCGACACTTGTTCGCGTATTAAATCTACTAATCCGAAACCTTTTCCTTTCCTCGATCTAACCTCAAATTTGAGTTGTCCGGATCTATATAAATAGCTTTAATCGTCAATTTCATACATTTTATACTCATTAGGACTCAAATTACGTCCTAGGCAAAATTACCATTTTGCCCCTAACTTTTCCATAAATTCCATTTTCGTCCCTAGGCTCGGAAAATGAAACTTGTGCAAATTACTCCCTATTCCAAGCCTAACCAAAGCCCCATTACAAAATTTACAGCACATGTATTCATAAAAATTCAGAATTTTTCATCAAATTTTATAACTTTACATTTTAGTCCCTAAATCATGTTTTCATCAAAAATCACTTTGTAAAAGTCGTTTATCTATCAACAACCTTTCATTTTCCACCATAAATCTCAAATTTTCAGCATATACATCCATGACCCATTTTCCATACTTTGATAACTTTTCAAATTAATCCCCCAAATAGATAGATTAGACTATCCCGATTTCAAAAATATCAAAATTACTAAAAATGGGACAAGAAAACTTACCCAATTAGGCCTTGAAAGTTTCTTCTCTCTCTCCTAGGGTTTCCATGTATTTTTAAGGTTGAAGATGACAAAAAAGATGATATTTCTTTTTATCATCTTTTAATTAATTAAATTATTTCAATTTCTAATTTAGTCCTTGCCCTTTTTCTATATTTCCATGGATGAGTCACCAAGAATATCTACATACCTTTCTTAATGGTCTAATTACCATATAAGGACCTCTAGATTTGAAATCCATAGCTATTTAATCCTTATAGCTACTAGAATTCAACTTTCGCATTTTATGCGATTTAGTCCTTCTAGAAATTAAGCACTTAATCGATAAAATTTCGTATCAAAATTTTCACACGACATGTCTATCATAATACGGACCATATAATAAAATAAAAATAAACTTTATTTTCGGATCGAATTTGTGGTCCTGAAACCACTGTTCCGATTTCACTGAAAAATGGGCTATTACAGGTACATCAAGAAGATCCTGGAGAGATTTGATATGCAAGACTCAAAATCGGTAAGTACTCCCTTAGATGTACATTTTAAATGGTCAATTTTAGATTTTCCCCAAAATGAAGAAGAAGAGAGGTTCATGTTAAAAGTACCTTACTCGAGCGTAGTCGGAAGTTTGATGTATGCAATGGCATGCACTCGTCCCGATATTTCACATGTTGTTAGTGCTGTCAGTAGATACATGCCCAAATCGGGTAAGTTACATTGGCATGCAATTCAGTGGATATTCAAATATTTACGAGGTACTTCTAACATATGCTTAGAGTTCGGAAGAAGCCAAAAGGGGTTAGTCGGACATGTTGATTCAGATTATGCAAGAGACTTAGATTGAAGGAGGTCTCTCACTAGTTATCTATTCACTTTTGGAGATTGTGCCATCAGTTGGAAAGCTACTGTAACATCCCGGTTTAGGGTCTAGTCAAAATAGTGGTGCGAGACCACAAATTCGAGGGTTATAAATGAGTTATTGAGGTTTATGCCTTGTATGCATGCTAGTGTGAAAGTTTCATGAAGCAATTTTGTGAAATTGTGGTTGAATTGTCCAAAAGGACTAAATTGCAAAAGTTGCAAAATGTGTGTTTCTAGAAGCTATTTGTGTGAAATAGCTTTAGATTATTAATTAGAGGTCATTAAATAGCAATTTACCCAAATTCTAATTTTTGGACAAAAATTGGCATGGATGAGTCAAAATTTAAAGTTTATCAAAAAGGGCATTTTGGTCATTTATCAAATAAGTGATTAAAATAGGTGAAAAGATGACAAATTCATTCATCTTCTTCCCCTTTAGCTGCCGAAAATTTGAGAAGCCATTGTTAGGGTTCTTTCAATTTTTCAAGCTTGCTAGTAAGTGCTCTTAAACCCGGTTTTGATACTCTTTGTATTTTTGAAGTCCCAATAGCATGAGTAATCTATTTTTAGCTATTTTATGAGTTATAATGGATGTTCAAAAATGTGGTCATGAATGACATGCATGTATTTTGATGTTTTATGGAAGATTATGAAAGCTTGATGTAGTAGAAACATCTTTTGTTAAGTGATTTTCCATGAAAATGCATGTAGGGACTTGATTGTGAAAAACTTTAGTTTGGTCATACATGTGTGATTTAGTGAGATTTGATGAATACTTTAGTTGAGTAAGTGGTTCGGCTAAGCATGAAAGGATAGAAAGTTTAATAAAAATCACTTTACGAGCCTTGGGGCTAAAGTGTAAATATGAGGAAGTTTAGGGGCAAAATAGTAATTTTGCTAAAGTATGAAATGTGGGTCAATTTAGTCAATGTGTGTATTGAATAAGCTGAATTATTCATTATAGATAAAGAAAGATGAAGCCCGGATCGAAACTGAGGCAAAAGTAAGGTGGTGGACTAAATTGCATATGTCCATACTTTTGAGTATCGAGGTAAGTCTATGCATAAATAATGCATTCATACTTACAATTTGTTAATGTTAGCTAGTGTGTAGCATATTTGAGAAACTATGTGGGATGAATGTAGTAGAAAATGTGGAATGAATGTATGATCGAGAATGATTAAGTAAGTAGACTTGTGCATGTGTTGTATTTGAGAACCATTCTAATGCATATTGACGATGAGCTAGCTATGTGCGATGCTATCGTGAGGTATATCGTCTAGTGGGCTATGTGCTGAACTACTATGAATACCTTTGTGGTAGGCTAAGTGCGATACCACCTTATTAATCAATTGTGGTGTGCTAAGTGTGAAACCACTGAGATATTGGCTGTATGGATTAACTGTGTGTATTAGCTGTGTGTGATAGCTGTATGGATTAATTACGTGAATTAGCTGTGTGTAATAGCTGTGTGTAATAGCTGTATGGATTAGTTATGTGAACTAGCTGTGTGAGTAGGCTGTGTGGATAAGTTATGTGGATAAACTGTGTGGATGTATTACGGGAAATAATGATGTGTTGTATATTGTGTGAATGTGACATAGAATGCAGGGGTGCATTTCGATGGTTATGAGTATGTGACTCATGATGTGTTGGAAATGTGGTAAGGGATAGAAAGAGTAAGCATAGTTGTGAATTACTTATGTTGGTATAATGCTAATTGTTGCTTAGCTTATACTGTGTTGCTTAATTGTTTATGTGTAAACTTACTAAGCTCCAAGCTTACTCCCTTTCTTTTCCCTTGTCTTATAGATTTTAAAAGCGTTGAATCGAGATACGAGGATCATCAGAAGATAGCCCACATATCAGCACACTTTGGTACATGAAACTTAATGTTTTGTATATGGCATGTATAGGGGCTAGACAAGTTAGTGGATTTTGTTGTAAATGGCTAAGATGTGTTGGCCTTTAGATGGATAGCTTATTTTGTATAATGCCATGGGTGTTGGCTATTACATTATATGAAAGAAAGATGTAGCTTTCTATGTGAGAATGCACTTCAATTTCAGTTGATTATGATGGTGTTAGATGAGTATATGTTGTGTATGTTAGAAGGGTGAAAAGAACTTGACACTTAGTCTTGTTCTTGACCATGTGGATAGACACACGGGCGTGTGTCTAGGCCATGTGTGACACACGGTCAGCCCACGGGCGTATGCTGTGGACGTGCGTCCCCTGCATGTTAACATTTTAAATCAGGATAGTCCACGGGCTAGCCGCACGGGCGTGTGACTAGGCTTTGAGGCTGTGTGTGTGAAGTCAGAGTGCACCACGGGTGGTAAGCACGGGCGTATGCCTTGGCCGTGGGGCATTGGTAGAATGCTGGGTTTTTAGGCACGGTTTGGGGACATGGGCGTGTGTGTCCATGCACGGGCGTGTCTAATCTTGCACGGGCGTGTGAGACCTGTATAAAAGAGAAAAATTTTAAGGATCGTAAAAGTTTTGGATTAGTCTCGAGAGCCCTCGTGTGTATGAGTGAGGCCTCGTAAGTCGAAAATGAGGTTATAGAGAGTAATAACGTTGAGCCTAAGTGGCGATTAAGTGGTTTGAGTTTGGTAACGCCTCGGGCTCGGTTCCCGATGTAGAACCCGGATAAGGGGTGTTACATTTAGTGGTATCAGAGCTATGGTTTAGCCGTTTCTAGGACTACCGTAGCGGGTGTAAGAGTCTAGCTATACATGCCATAAGTGTTTAATGATAATGTGGTGGTTTCTGATGATTTAAATCTTGTTTATTATAGTATATGGATTTCGATCCATTGACTGCTGATGAAGCAGCGAGTAACGCACAAGCTCCTGCGCAAGGGACCGCACCTGTTGAGAGTGGACCCGAGGTCAGGGGTCAAGGGGAAGAGGCACGGGAAGCCTTTCTCCAAATGATGAGTAATTGGTACTCAGATTATGTTCGAGCGAACCCTAATGCTAAACCTCCTCCACCTCCTCCTATACCTCGGCCAAACTCGTGGCTCCCCAAGGTATGGATGTGGTGAGGATATCAAAACCAGGTGGATAAGATTAGGAAGCACGGGGCTGAGGAGTTTGGAGCTAAGGTAGATGATGACCCAGAGAGGGCGGAGTTCTGGTTGGAGAACTCGATGAAGGTGTTCGATGAACTCTCATGCATACCTGAGGAGAGTTTGAAGTGTGCCGTATCTTTGCTGAGACATTCGGCATACCATTGGTGGAAGACGCTGACGTTGATAGTCCCGAAAGAGCGGGTGACGTGGGACTTCTTTCTGGAAGAGTTTCGGAAGAAGTATATAAGCCAGAGGTTTATTGACCGAAAAAGGAAAGAATTCCTTGAGCTGAAGCAAGGAAGGATGACAATAGCAGAATACGAGCGTGAGTTTATTAGGCTTAGCAAATACGCTCAAGAATGTGTGTCGACAGAGACCATCTTGTGTAAGAGGTTCGAAGATGGGCTGAATGAGGATATCAAACTCCTAGTGGGCATTTTGGAGTTGAAAGAATTTGTGGTATTAGTTGAGAGGGCAAGTAAGGCCGAGGAATTAAGTTCAAAAAAGAGAAGGGCTGTGAGTGAAGCCCGAGATGCGAGAAAGAGGCCGATGGGCAAGTCGTATCAAGCCCAGTCGAAAAGATCCAAGGAAGTGAATCCTCGGACGACAGCACCAATGGGTTATTCGCACCGAGACTTGGGCAATACTCGTTCGGGTTCGAGAGTCCAAGCCCCCTTGATGGAAAGTGTGGGCAATACAAAGAGTAAACCGAAGTGTCCTAGTTGTGGTAGGTATCACACCGGAGAGTGTTGGGGAAACAGTCGGAAATGTTATAAATGTGGTTCCCCTGACCACTTTATCCGTAACTGTCCCGAGAGGGATGATAAGGAAGAGAAGCAGGAAGTGAGACCTAGTGATGTGTCTACGAGGGGTAGACCACCAAGGAACCCAAGAGGTGGGGCTAGTGGTAGAGGTGCGCCCAGAGATTCTGCTGTGAGACCAGAGGGTCGGGCACCTGCGAGGACGTATGCCATTCGTGCTCGCGAAGAGGCATCCTCCCCTGATGTGATAACGGGTACTTTTTCTCTCTTTGACACCTTTGTTATTGCTTTAATAGATCCAGGGTCTACTCATTCTTATATTTGCATGAGATTAGCATCTAGTTTGAGTATGACCGTTGAGTCTACGGACATTGTGATTAAGGTGTCAAACCCATTAGGAAAGTATGTGTTAGTGGACAAAGTGTGTAAGAGTTGTCCTTTGTTGATTGAGAATCATTGTTTTCTGGCAAACCTTATGTTGTTTCTGTTTGATGAGTTTGATCTAATCCTAGGCATGGATTGGTTGACTACCCATAGTGTCTTAGTGAACTGTGGTAGTAAGTTTATTGAACTGAAATGTGAGAGTGGAGATGTGGTTCGAGTTGAATCACGTGGATCGGACAGTCTACCCATAATGATTTCTTCCTTAGTGGCTGAGAAATGTTTGAGGAAAGGATGTGAGTCCTATCTTGCGTTTGTGTTGAATACTCAAGAGGTTGGAGTAGAGTTTGAAAGCTTGTGCGGTGGTATGTGAGTACCCGGATGTATTTCTGGAAGAGTTACCCGGATTACCTCCAGTGAGAGAGGTCGAGTTTGGAATTGAGTTGGTTCCAGGAATGACACCTATTTCGATTGCTCCGTACAAAATGGCACCTGTAGAGTTGAAGGAACTGAAGGTTCAGTTGCAAGAGTTGATGAGATAAGGGTTTTGCAAGACCGAGCTACTCGTAGTGGGGTGCTCTCGGTATTGTTTGTGAAGAAGAAAGATGGGTCTATGAGATTGTGTATAGACTATAGGCGACTTAACAAAGTGACGGTTAAGAATAAGTATCCTTTACCAAGGATTGATGATCTTTTGATCAAGCTGAAGGGAGCTACTGAGTGTTCTCCAAGATAGACTTGAGGTCTGGTTATTATCAGCTCAGAGTGAAAGAGCAAGATGTGTTGAAAACTGCATTTCGGACAAGGTATGGCCATTATGAGTTTTTGAATATGCCGTTTGGTTTGACGAATGCACCTGCGATTTTTATGGATCTGATGAACCGTGTTTTCAGACCATATGTGGACAAGTTTGTGGTTGTCTTTATTGACGACATATTGATCTATTCTCGGGATGAGAACGATCATGAAGAGCACTTGAGAATTGTCTTGCAAACTTTGAGAGATAAGCAGTTGTATGCTAAGTTTAGCAAGAGTGAGTTTTGGCTCCGCAAGGTCGGATTCTTAGGACACATGGTGTCAGGTGATGGTGTCAGAGTTGACCCGAGTAAGATATCTGCTGTTTTGGATTGGAAACCGCCGAGGAACGTGTCAGAAATCAGAAGTTTCTTGGGATTAGCGGGATATTACAGACATTTCGTAAAGGGGTTCTCTGTGATTGCTACCCCGATGACGAAACTATTGCATAAAGATGTCAAGTTTGAATGGACTGAGGCATGTCAACAGAGCTTCGAGAGACTGAAAACAATGTTGACTGAGAAACCGGTTTTGGTTCAACCAGAATCGGAGAAGGATTTTATGGTTTATAGTGATGCGTCGTTTAATGGTCTCAGTTGCGTGTTGATGCAAGAGGGTAAGGTAATTGCTTATGCCTCGAGGCAGTTAAAATCGCACGAGAAGAATTATCCGACTCACGATTTGGAGTTAGCTGCGATTGTCTTTGCGTTAAAGATTTGGCGACATTATTTGTATGGTGAAAAGTGCCGAATCTTTACGGATCACAAGAGTTTAAAGTATTTGATGGATCAGAAGGATATGAATCTAAGACAGAGACGGTGGCTTGAGTTGTTGAAAGACTATGAGTTAGTCATTGATTACCACCCGGGAAAAGCGAATGTGGTTGCGGATGCCTTGAGTAGGAAATCCCTGTATGCTCTAAGAGTTATGAGAGCGAGTTTAGTATTGTCTAATGACGGTGCTATTTTGGCAGAGTTGAGAGCTAGGCCACTATTTGTTCAACAAATATGTGAAGCTCAGAGAAATGATAGCGAGATGCAAGCTAAGATAGCTAAGTGCGGGTCAGAATGTGATTCTGGTTTTCGAATGGGTTCGAATGGTTGTTTGCTTTATCGCAACAGAATTTGTGTTCCTAAAAATGAAGAGTTGATTCGAAAGGTTTCGCATGAAGCCCACAGTGGATGTTTGTGCAAGTACATCAGGCAAGATAAAATGTACAACGACTTGAGGAAGTTGTATTGGTGGTCGGGTATGAAAAGAGATATTTCAGAGTTTGTGACTAAGTGTCTGATTTGCCAACAAGTGAAAGTTGAGCATCAAGTGCCTTCGGGATTGCTTCAGCCAGTAATGGTACCCGAATGGAAATGGGATCGGGTTACCATGGATTTTGTAAACGGGGTTCTTGATGACTCCAAGAAAGAGAGATCTTTGTGTGGGTTGTTGTGGATAGATTGACGAAAGTCGGCTCACTTTATTCGATGCGTGTTGATTATTCTTTGGATAAGTTAATTTGAGTTGTTATGCGTGGCGAGAGATAGTGAGATTACATGGTGTACTGTGTCTATTATATCGGATAGAGATCCGAGGTTTACTTTGAGATTTTTGAAGAAGTTGCAAGAGGCCATGGGTACGAGATTGAATTTCAGTACTGCATTCCATCCGCAATCCGATGGTTAGTCTGAAAGAGTGATTCAAGTTCTTGAAGATATGCTTCGATGCTGTGTGTTGGAATTCGAAGGTAGTTGGGAGAGATATCTACCTTTGGTCGAATTCGCCTATAACAATAGTTATCAGTCGAGTATACAGATGGCACCATATGAGGCTTTATATGGCCGTAAGTGTCGGACTCCTTTGTATTGGACCGAGCTTAGTGAGAAGCGGATCCATGGGGTCGATCTAGTGAAAGAAACAGAAGAGAAGGTGAAAGTAATCCGTAATAGTCTGAAAGCTGCTTCGGACCAACAGAAGTCATATGCGGATTTGAAAAGAAAATAAGTTGCGTTTGAGGTAGGCGACAAAGTATTTTTGAAAGTATCGCCGTGGAAAAAGATTATGAGATTTGGACAAAAAGGGAAATTGAGTCCAAGGTTCATAGGGCCGTATGAGATTACAGACAGAATTGGGCCTGTAGCTTACCGGTTGGCTTTGCCGGTAGAGTTGGAAAAGATTCATAATGTGTTCCATGTGTCGATGTTGTGACGGTATCACTCTGATCCTTCACATGTGATTCCTCCAACGGAAATTGAGATAAGACCGGATAAGTCTTATGAAGAGCAGCCGATTAAGATCTTGGCTCGAGAAGTGAAACAGTTGAGAAATAAGAGCATAGCACTAGTGAAAGTGTTATGGCAGAAACATTGCGTGGAAGAGGCTACGTGGGAAACGGAAGAAGCTATGAGAGAGCAACATCCAAACCACTTTTCTGGTAAGATTTTCGGGGGCAAAAATCTCTAAAGGGGAGAGAGTTGTAACATCCCGGTTTAGGGCCTAGTCGGAATCATGGTGCGAGACCACAAATTCGAGGGTTATAAATGAGTTATTGAGGTTTATGCCTTGTATGCATGCTAGTGTGAAAGTTTCATGAAGCAATTTTGTGAAATTGTGGTTGAATTGTCCAAAAGGACTAAATTGAAAAAGTTGCAAAATGTGTGTTTCTAGACGCTATTTGTGTGAAATAGCTTTAGATTATTAATTAGAGGTCCTTAAATAGCAATTTACCCAAATTCTAATTTTTGGACAAAAATGGGCATGGATGAGTCAAAATTTGAAGTTTATCAAAAAGGGCATTTTGGTCATTTATCAAATAAGTGATTAAAATAGGTGAAAAGATGACAAATTTATTCATCTTCTTCCCTTTATTTGTAGAAAATTTGAGAAGCCATTGTTAGGGTTCTTTCAATTTTTCAAGCTTGCTAGTAAGTGCTCTTAAGCCCGATTTTGATATTCTTTGTATTTTTAAAGTCTCGGTAGCATGAGTAAGCTATTTTTAGCTATTTTATCAGCTATAATGGATGTTCAAAAATGTGGTCATGAATGACATGCATGTATTTTGATGTTTTATGGAAGATTATGAAAGCTTGATGTAGTAGAAACATCTTTTGTTAAGTGATTTTCCATGAAAATGCATGTAGGGACTTGATTGTGAAAAACTTTAGTTTGGTCATACATGTGTGATTTAGTGAGATTTGATGAATGCTTTAGTTGAGTAAGTGGTTCGGCTAAGCATGAAAGGATAGAAAGTTGAATAAAAATCACTTTACGAGTCTTGGGGCTAAATTGTAAATATGAGGAAGTTTAGAGGCAAAATAGTAATTTTGCTAAAGTATGAAATGCGGGTCAATTTAGTAAATGTGTGTATTGAATAAGCTTAATTATTCATTATAGATCAAGAAAGACGAAGCCCGGATCGAAACCGAGGCAAAAGCAAGGTGGTGGACTAAATTGCATATTTCCATACTTTTGAGTATCGAGATAAGTCTATGCATAAATAATGCATTCATACTTGCAATTTGTTAATGCTAGCTAGTGTGTAGCATATTTGAAAACCTATGTGGGATGAATGTAGTAGAAAATGTGGAATGAATGTATGATCGAGAATGATTAAGTAAGTAGACTTGTGCATGAGTTGTGATAATGCTAGGTGGTGGGCTAAGTGCGATACCATTCTAATGCATATTGACGATGAGCTAGCTATGTGCGATGCTATCGTGAGGTATATCGATCTCTTTGGGCTATGTCTTTGAACTACTATGAATACCTTTGTGGTAGGCTAAGTGCGATACCACATTATTAATCAATTGTGGTGTGCTAAGTGCGAAACCACTAAGATATTGGCTGTGTGGATTAACTTTGTGTATTAGCTGTGTGTGATAGCTGTATGGATTAATTACGCGAATTAGCTGTGTGTAATAGCTGTGTGGATTAGTTATGTGAACTAGCCGTGTGTGAATAAATTTGTGTGGATAAGTTATGTGGATAAAGCGTGTGGATGTATTACGGGAAATAATGATGTGTTGTATATTGTGTAAATGTGACATAGAATGCGTGAGGGTGCATTTCGATGGTTATGAGTATGTGACTCATAATGTGTTGGAAATGTGGTAAGGGATAGAAAGAGTAAGCATAGTTGTGAATTACTTATGTTGGTATAATGCTAATTGTTGCTTAGCTTATACTATGTTGCTTAATCGTTTATGTGTAAACTTACTAAGCTCCAAACCTACTCCCTTTATTTTCCCTTGTCTTATAGATTTTAAAAGCGTTGAATCGAGATACGAGGATCATCAGAAGATAGCCCACATATCAGCACACTTTGGTACATGAAACTTAAGGTTTTTTATATGGCATGTATAGGGGCTAGACAAGTTAGTGGATTTTGTTGTAAATGGCTAAGATGTGTTGGCCTTTAGATGGATAGCTTATTTTGTATAATTCCATGGGTGTTGGCTATTACATTATATGAAAGAAAGATGTAGTTTTCTATGTGATAATGCACTTCAATTTGAGTTGATTATAATGGTCCTAGATGAGTATATGTTGTGTATGTTAGAAGGGTGAAAAGAACTTGACACTTAGTCTTGTTCTTGACCATGTGGATAGACACACGGGCATGTGTCTAGGCCATGTGTGACACACGGTCAGCCCACGGGCGTGTGTTGTGGCCGTGCGTCCCCTGCATGTTAACATTTTAAATCAGGATAGTCCACGGGCTAGCGCGTGTGACTAGGCTTTGAGGCCGTGTGTGTGAAGTCAGTGTGCACCACGGGTGGTAAGCACGGGCGTATGCCTTGGCCGTGGGGCATTGGCAGAATGCTGGGTTTTTAGGCACTATTTGGGGACATGGGCGTGTGTGTCCATGCACGGGCGTGTCTAATCTTGCACGGGCGTGTGAGACCTGTATAAAAGAGAAAAATTTTAAGGATCGTAAAAGTTCCGGATTAGTCTCAAGAGCCCTCGTGTGTATGAGTGAGGCCTCGTAAGTCAAAAATGAGGTTATAGAGAGTAATGACGTTGAGCCTAAGTGGCGATTAAGTGGTTTGAGTTCGGTAACGCCTCGGGCCCGGTTCCCGACGTAGAACCCGGGTAAGGGGTGTTACAGTTACACTTCAAGCTACAGTAGCCTTATCTACTACTGAAGTAGAATACATGGCAATTACCAAAGCTATAAAAGAAGCGATTTGGTTAAAAGGCCTATTTAGTGAACTGGTAAGTGAAAAGGGGGAAAATGTCTTATATTGTGATAGTCAAAGTGCTATACATCTCTGATGCGTCGTTGAGAGCAACAAAAATAACCTATCCCTATGAAATAACGAAAAAGAATAGTATAAGGGAAATAGGGTCAAATCCTCAAGGACTGGATTTGCACAACTTCTTGTTCCTCGAGATCTTGAGCACTGTCGTGCCCAAGAAAAAGCGGCGTACCTAAAAAAAATAGAATTAAAAATATGAAGAGGTTGAAATTGTATAAATTGAAATCGAAATTGTAAAGAGAAATAGAATTGAGAAAAGAGAGTTTTTGATTGAGAGATTCCAGCCTCCGGTTATATCAATCCTCCTTGGGTTCAATCCTAGGCTTTTAGGTGATCCTTCTCGAATAGAATAAGCCAGTTATTGTGGAAGAGGACGCCTACGACCACCAACTCCACTTAGATTTTAGACTTACGATTTATATGAACCTGACTCTAGCCAACCGTCACTTTTGTGGGACCATCTTACACTAGATCATCACTTCTCAATGGCGAATGCCACCTCATTTTGTCTCTTGGGCTTGACAACCACTGACGCAGTAGGCTAACGAACCGACTGTGCAACCTTCCCAAAACATACAAAGCGGCCGCCTTTGCACAAGATGAAAAGATCACTTTTGGAAGGACATGGACGGAAACGTCAGTCCCGTAATGCGGAGAAATGATGAATACTCGTTGAGAAGGCTAAGTTCTGATTCTAAGCCTCATGAACCTTTTTTGTGGAATCTCGACAACCTTTGGCTAGATGAAAAGAGAAATAAACTTAATAAAATGGAATTTTATTGAATAAAAGAAAGGAACAAAGGCTAGAGATTTTTGGGAGAGGGAGCTTTTTATAGAAAAGATGAGTGTAATTTTTGTCACTCCATCCCCTATTTATAGTACTCAGAAAACCTAGTTTATTCCTACTTAAATTCTAAAAGATAAATAAAGATAAAAGCTAAAATTAAATCTAAATAATAATCTCAAAAATAATCCAAATAAAATTCAAATTTAAATAGAGTCTTGTGTTTATAAAATCTCTTCTTTGAACTTTTTCCCCCAAGTCTTCCACACTTTTCATTTTCAACACCACTTCTTTCCTATTTCTCATGCTAGCCCATTTTATCTTTAAATTCACATTTTTTGCCCATAAATTTTCTTTTGCCTTCAATTTAGTCCCTAGAAGATAAAAAACCATAAATAGCTCAAATTAGTAGGATCATACTCAAAATAAGCATGTAATTAATACATAAAAATATGTCATTTCAGAGTATTATCAAATTCTCCTTACCTAGCCCATGCTTGTTGTAACAGCCCGATTTAGGGGCTAGTCAGAATAGTGGTTTCGGAATCACTAATTCGAGGTTGAAGAAATTTATTTTTATATTATTTTATGAGTTATAGAATGATTATATAGGTGCACGAAAATTTTGGTGCTTTAATTTTAGCGATTGCATGCTTAATCACGAAAAAGGACTAAATCGCATAAAGTGCAAAACTTCCATTTTATAAGCTAAAGGTGTTTAAAAGCCATAGGATATTAACTGGAGGCCTTTAATGTGCAATTAGACCCTTAGAAATAGGGTGGCCAGCCATAGGGGACAAAGAGTTGAAAAATGAGTCAAAGTTGGTAGAAATTTGGTGACTAAATTGATGGTTTATATTAAAATAAAGAGAAGAAAAATATCACCTTTTCTCTCCATCTTCTCCACCAAAAATTAGCAGCAAAATAGAGGTTTGACAGCTTAAAAATTTCAGCAAGCTTTTCTCCTTACAAGTAAGTGATTTTAATGGTCTTTCTTGATAAAATTTGTACTTTTGGAACCCCTAAAGCTTAAGCTAGCTAATAAGGGGACTATTTTGCAAAATGGTTGAAAACCTAGGGTTTTTCCATGAGAAATTTTGTGTTGTTTGCTGCATTTTTATGGAATAATATGAGTCCTAGTTGTTAGATAAACAACTTTTGTGAAAGGTGTTATCATGAAAACACCTAAAGGGACCTTTTTATAAAGGTTATAAAATATGTGGTAAATGTGTGTAATAATGAGTATTGAGGGCTGCCATAAGAGTAATAAATGTTCATCTAGGCTCGTTAAAGAAACAAATTTGATTAGAATTGATTTCCGAGCCTAGGGGTAAAATAGTCATTTTGTGAAAGTAGGAGGGCAAAATAGTAATTTTTCCAAAGTATGATTATTGAAATGTGTTGATTAATGTGATGATTAAATGAGCTAAATTGTTATTATAGACCAAGAAGAGCGAAGAATTAACCTCGACCGAGGAAAGGGCAAAGTATTGGACTAGATCGGCAATCTAGCTTATTTTTAAATCGAAGTAAGTTTGTGTCTATTAAATTCAACATCGTGTTATTAAGCCTTAAAATGTTCGATGTTGAATGATGAAATAATGAAAATCTATGATGTTGAAGTCCCGGTTGGACTTAAATAAATGAGAGAATATTATCATCAAGACTTGGGATGGGTAAGGTCCCGTATAAGACCATGTCTGGGACATGGCCTCGGCATCGAAATGAAACCCCGTGTAAGACCATATCTGGGGTATGGCATCGGTATTGAATATGAAATTTGTATAAGACCATATCTGGGATATGGCATCGACACCGAAATGAAATTTCGTATAAGACCATATCGGGGATATGGCATCGGCATCGAAATGTAATCCCATGTAAGACCGCATCCGGGATGTGGCATTGGCGTCGTAATTATGTGAATGAGGATGATCATGTATCCTTGAATATCCCAAGTGATTTAATGGGGTAAATAGTTAATCATATGATAGAGATGAGATTAATGCTAAGACTATGTGATGAAGTGATACAGGTATATGTGAGTAATTCACGAGAATAGTTTACGAGATGTGGCATGATGTTTAATTGGTAAGAGTAAGTATGAGTAAGTTATGGAAATGATCTTAAGACTTGTGTTTTATTCAATGCAAAGGATGGATGAAATTATGAGCTTTATGTTGCTATTTATTTCGTGCAAACTTACTAAGCTTTATGCTTACCCCTCTCATTCCCCTTTTCCTTGTAGTATTGCCGAGTTAGCTCGAGAATTCGTGGAATGTCGGAGTTTAGAAATCACACTATCGACTACTTTTTGGTATAGCCAAGTTAGATTCATTTTGAGTATGGCATGTATAGGATGTGGTCATTTTGTTATGTCATTTTGTTAGCCAAATTGTTGGCTATTAATGTAGTTCAATTCATTTTGTAAACGGTCATGGGAAGTTGGCCTATACTTGACATGTTCATATATTCAATGATGATGAATTTCATGAAATGTATGCTTCTGTGGATGTTATAAATTTTGAGTTCTTAGAAGTGTCTTATGGTCATGATATATGTTGAATTGATTTGGTATAAGTGTGGTTGCCATGTAGGGTTGCAAATGGCTTGGTAGATAGCCATATAATTGTCCACACGGGTAGACACGCGGGCATGTGTCTAGGTTGTGTGTGACACATGGTTAGCTCCATGGGCGTGTGGAGAGGCCGTGTGTCACCATGCATGCTAGGTTTACAAGTTGTATGCTCAGTAGTAAACACACGGGCAGAGACACGGCCGTGTGTCTCAGCCGTGTGGAAGGCACGGCCGTGGATATGGGCGTGTGCCCAGGCCGTGTAAGGTCTGCACCTGAAATTGAGAATTTAATTCGACACACGGTCTAAGAACACAGTTTGTGCCTTGGTCGTGTGACCTTAGTGAAGTGATGACGTCACAAACAGAATGCCATGGCTTTTGCACAAGGGCTAAGACACGGGCGTGTCGAGGCCGTGTGAGGGGCTCGGGCATGTGTCTGGCCGTGTGAAAACCCCTGTAGGTTCAAAATGAGAAATAAATCCCCACGGGTGTGGAACACGGGCATGTGATATGCCACACGGGCGTGTCCCATCCTTCACACGGGCGTGTGGCCCTGTTTTATTTCAAATTTGTCTAAGGGTTCAAAAGTTTCCGGTTTAGTCCCGATTTATTCCAGGTACAAGTTAGGGGCTTGTAGACCTATAATAAGAACATTATGGTCTTGAATGAAAAGTTTTAATTTGAAATGAAATTTTATGGCCCGATGTTGTATGTCTAAGCGAGCTGAGTTCGGTAATGCCTCGTATCCAGTTCCGGCTTTGAACACGGGTAAGGGGTGTTACATTTAGTGGTATCAGAGCTACAGTTTAGTCGGTTCTCGGACTAACGTAGCGTAAGTATGAGTCTAGCTATACATGCCATACATATGAGTATTTACCTAATGATAGTCTGACGACTCCTGACGTTTTAAATTGTATTTTTATATAGTAATGGATCCCGATCGAACTACAGCCGATGATGTTGCGAGTAATGCGCCGGCTCCCGCGCAAGGGACCGCGCCAGTATAGAGTAGACCCGAGACTTTGGGTCAGGGAGAAGAGGCTCGAGAAGCCTTTCTCTTGATGATGAGCAACTGGTATACCGATTTTATTCGAGCAAATCCTAATGCTCAACCCCCTCCACCCCCACCTATTCCTCAGTCCGCTCCTGTAGCTCCTCAGGTGGTAGAGGTAGTAAGAAGAGAAAGGCCTCCGGTCGATAAGATCCAAAAACAAGGAGCCGAGGATTTTCAGGCTAGTAAGAATGATGATCCGGAGAGGGCAGAATTCTGGCTTGAGAATACCATCAGGGTATTCGATGAGTTGTCATGCACGCCTGAAGAGTGCATAAAGTGTGCGGTTTCTCTCTTGAGAGATTCAGCCTATCAGTGGTGGAACACCCTTGTGTCTGTGGTACCAAGGGAGAGAGTTAACTGGGAATTCTTCCAAGAGGAATTCCAGAAGAAGTACGTTAGTAAAAGGTTCATCGACCAGAAAAGAAAGGAGTTCTTGGAGCTAAAGCAAGATCGAATGACGGTGGCTGAATATGAACGTGAGTTCGTGAGGCTCAGCAAATACGCTCAAGAGTGCATATCGACAGAAGCCATCATGTGCAAAAGATTCGAGGATGGGTTAAATGAGGATGTCCGTTTGTTTGTTGGTGTCTTCGAACTAAAAGAGTTTGTGGTGCTGGTAGATCGAGCCTGTAAGGCTAAGGAACTAGTCAAAGAGAAAAAGAAAGGTGAAATTGAGTCTCGCGACTCGAAGAAGAGACAGTTAGTCAGATCATTCCAATCCTCATCCAAGAAGTCGAGAGATTTTGCTATTCGATCAACCACCTCAACTGGGTTTTCAAGTAGAAGTAAGGGTAGACAGTACCCGGGGTCTAAAGCTCAGACCACTTCGGTTGCTAGTGTTGGAAACACTCGACCGAGCAAACCGAAGTGCCTGCAGTGTGGCAGACATCATTTCGGGGAGTATAGAGCAAATGAGAAAGCTTGTTTCAAGTGTGGATCTCTAGACCATTTTATCAGAAATTGCCCCAAGGCGGGTGAGAAAGAGAAGCCTCCGAATGCAAGACCGGGAATTACTGCTAGGGGAAGACCACAGAGAAACCTGGGAAATGAAATAAGTAGCAAGAATTCATCTAGAGAGCAGACTGCAAGAGTTGAGGGTAGAGCACCGGCGAGAACATATGTCGTTCGTGCTCGTGAAGAGGCGTCCTCCCCGGACGTAATTACGGGTATATTTTCTCTTTATGATACTCATGTTATAACATTGATTGATCCGGGATCTACCCACTCGTATATTTGCATGAAATTAGTCTCTAGCATGAACTTGCCTGTAGAGTCTACTGAATTTGTGATAAGAGTGTCAAATCCCCTAGGCAAATGTGTGTTGGTCGATAGAGTATACAAAGGTTGCCCTTTGATGATTAGGGGTCATTGTTTTCCTGCTAATCTCATGCTATTGCCATTTGATGAATTTGATGTCATCTTGGGATGGATTGGTTAACTATTCATGATGTGATAGTGAACTGTGGAAGGAAGTTTATTAAGTTAAAATGTGAAAGTAGAGATCTTATTCGTGTTGAATTAGATGAGCAAGATAGATTGCCAGTAGTGATATCTTCCTTGTTGACTCAGAAGCATCTAAGAAAGGGGTACGAAGCTTACCTTGCTTTTGTGATGAATGCTAGAGAGATTGAGTTAAGAATTGAATCAGTGCCCATAGTATGTGAGTATCCAGATGTTTTCCCGGAAGAATTGCCAGGGCTACCTTCAGTTAGAGAGATTGGATTTGGGATTGAGCTAGCTCCCGGTACTGCCCCCATTTCTATTGCTCCATACAGAATGGCTCCTATCGAGCTAAAAGAACTGAAGGTACAGTTGCAAGAGTTAACGGATAAAGGCTTTGGAAGACCTAGTTATTCTCCATGGGGTGCTCCCGTTTTATTTGTGAAGAAAAAGGATGGTTCTATGAGATTATGTATAGATTATCGACAGCTCAATAAGGTAACTGTGAAGAACAAGTACCCGTTGCCAAGAATCGATGATTTATTTGATCAATTGAAGGGAGCCACGGTATTTTCCAAGATAGACTTGAGGTCCAGATATTCTCAGTTGAGAGTCAAGGACTCGGATGTGCCGAAAACTGCATTCCGGACAAGGTATGGCCACTATGAATTTTTGGTCATGCCTTTTGGTTTAACAAATGCCCCTGCAGCTTTCATGGATTTGATGAATCATATCTTTCGGCCCTATCTGGACAAATTTGTAGTAGTTTTTATCGATGATATATTAATCTACTCTCGGGATGAGAATGATCATGCTGAACATTTGAGAACGGTTCTGCAAATTTTGAGAGATAAACAATTGCATGCCAAGTTTAGTAAAAGTGAATTTTGGCTTAAGAAAGTTGGATTTTTGGGGCACATTGTCTCGGGAGATGGGATCAGAGTCGACCCGAGTAAGATCTCAGCAATTGTGGATTGGAAACCACCAAGGAATGTAACTGAGGTTAGGAGTTCTGGGCCTAGCTGGCTACTATAGACGTTTTGTCAAGGGATTTTCCATGATAGCTACACCGATGACGAGGTTGCTTTAAAAAGATGTAAAGTTTGAATGGACAGAAAAGTGCCAACAGAGTTTTGAGAGATTGAAGGCATTGTTGACAGAGGCTCCAGTTGTAGTACAAACTGAGCTGGGAAAATTAATTCGTGGTTTACAGCGATGCGTCCCTGAATGGGTTAGGTTTTGTACTCATGCAAGAGGGAAAGGTGATAGCATATGCCTCTAGACAATTAAAATCGCACGAGAAGAATTACCCGACTCACGATTTGGAGTTAGCCGCAATTGTTTTTGCATTAAATATTTGGAGACACCATTTGTATGGTGAGAAATGTCGGGTGTTCACTGATCATAAGAGCCTAAAGTACTTGATGACTCAAAAGGAGTTGAACCTAAGGCAGAGAAGATGGTTAGAATTAATAAAGGATTATGAGCTAGTGATCGACTACCATCCGGGTAAGGCGAATGTGGTCGCTGATGCCTTGAGCAGGAAATCCTTGTTTGCACTGAGAGCCATGAACACACGGATAGCTTTGTCAGATGATGGTTCTATACTAGCCAAATTGAGGGCTAGACCAATGTTTCTTCAAGAGATTTTTGAAGCTCAGAAAGGTGACAACGATTTACAAGCTAAAAGAGTTCAATGTGAGTCAAATGTTGAGTCGGACTTTCAGATAAGTCCTGATGGATGTCTGATGTTTCAGATAGGATCTGTGTACCCAGAGATGATGAACTTATACGAAAGATTCTACATGAAGCACATAGTGGATGTTTGTCTGTACATCCAGGTAGCACGAAGATGTATAATGACTTGAGGAAATGGTATTGGTGGCCGATCATGAAGAAAGACATTTTCGAGTTTGTATCGATATGTCTAATTTGTCGACAAGTGAAGGCTGAACATCAAGTACCTTCGGGTCTACTTCAGCCTATTATGGTTCCCGAGTGGAAACGGGACCGTATTACTATGGACTTTGTAACGGGTTTGTCGTTGACGCCGGAAAAGAAAGATGCCATATGGGTCATAGTCGATAGACTCACGAAGTCAGCCCATTTCATACCAGTACGGGTCGACTACCTGCTTGATAAGTTAGCAGATTTGTATGTGTCAGAAATAGTAAGACTTCACGGAGTACTGTTGTCAATTATTTTGGATAGAGATCCGAGATTTACGTCACGGTTTTGGAAAAAGTTGCAAGAGGCCTTAGGCACAAAATTGAGCTTGAAGATGACTTTCCATCTCGCAAACCGACGGGCGATCGGAGAGAGTATCTGAGATACTTGAGGACATGCTTCGATGTTGTGTTTTGGAATTCCAGGGTACTTGGGAGAAATACTTACCGTTGGTGGAATTCGCCTACAATAAAAACTTTCAGTCAAGTTGGAATATGGCGCCTTATGAGGCATTGTATGGGCGTAAGTGCCGAACGCCCTTGTATTGGACAGAACTCAGAGAAAACCAGATTCACGGGGTCGATTTAGTCAGAGAAACTGAAGAGAAGTTAAAGGTGATACGTGAATGTCTGAAAGCTGCCTCAGATAGACAAAAGTCCTATTCAGATTTAAAAAGGAAAGAGATTGAGTTCCAAGTAGGTGATAAAGTGTTTCTGAAAGTATCACCATGGAGAAAAGTCCTCAGATTTGGTTGGAAAGGCAAATTGAGTCCGCGTTTTATCGGACCTTATGAGATTACCGAGAGGATAGGGCCGGTAGCTTATTGTTTGGCTTTGCCATCGGAATTGGAAAAGATTTATGATGACTTCCACGTGTCTATGTTACGTCACTACCGATCAGACCCTTCGCATGTGATTGTACCATCAGAGGTAAAGATTAGACCGGACATGACTTATGGCGAAGAGTCGGTTAAGATTTTGGCACGAGAAGTCAAACAGTTGAGAAACAAAAGTATAGCCCTTGTGAAAGTGCTATGGCAAAGACATGGGGTAGAAGAGGCTACATGGTTGCCCGAAGAGACTATGAGAAATCAATATCCCAACCTTTTCACCGGTAAGATTTTCGGGGACGAAAATCCTTAAGGGGGAAGAATTGAAACAACCCGATTTAGGGGCTAGTCAGAATAGTGGTTTTGAAATCACTAATCCGAGGTTCAATAAAGTTATTTTATATTATTTTATGAGTTATAGCATGATTATATAGGTGCATGAAACTTTTTGTGCTTTAATTTTAGTGATTGCATGCTTAATCGCAAAAAAAGGACTAAATCGCATAAAGTGCAAAAGTTCCATTTTATAAGCTAAAGGTGTTTAAAAGCCATAGGATATTAATT
Organism: Gossypium sturtianum; assembly: GCA_025698515.1. Classification (NCBI taxonomy): domain Eukaryota; kingdom Viridiplantae; phylum Streptophyta; class Magnoliopsida; order Malvales; family Malvaceae; genus Gossypium; species Gossypium sturtianum. The sequence goes on from CM046955.1 coordinate 122,617,823, forward strand.
GGGGGCCTTTAATGTGCAATTAGACCCTTAGAAATAGGGTGGCCGGCCATAGGGGATAAAGAGTTGAAAAATGAGTCAAAGTTGGTAGAAATTTGGTGACTAAATTAATGATTTATATTAAAATAAATAGAAGAAAAATATCACCTTTTCTCTCCATATTCTCCACCAAAAATTAGCAGCAAAATAGAGGTTTGACAGCTTAAAAATTTCAGCAAGCTTTTCTCCTTACAAGTAAGTGATTTTAATGGTCTTTCTTGATAAAATTTGTACTTTTGGAACCCCTAAAGCTTAAGCTAGCTAATGAGGGGACTATTTTGCAAAATGGTTGAAAACCTAGGGTTTTGCCATGAGAGCATTTGTGTTGTTTGCTGCATTTTTATGGAATAATATGAGTCCTAGTTGTTAGATAAACAACTTTTGTGAAAGGTGTTATCATGAAAACACCTAAAGGGACCTTTTTGTAAAGGTTATAAAATATGTGGTAAATGTGTGTAATAATGAGTATTGAGGGCTGCCATAAGAGTAATAAATGTTCATCTAGGCTCATTAAAGAAAGAAATTTGATTAGAATTGATTTCCGAGCCTAGGGGTAAAATAGTCATTTTGTGAAAGTAGGAGGGGAAATTGTAATTTTGCCAAAGTATGATTATTGAAATGTGTTGATTAATGTGATGATTAAATGAGCTAAATTGTTATTATAGACCAAGAAGAGCGAAGAATTAACCTCTACCGAGGCAAGGGCAAAGTATTGGACTAGATCGGCAATCTAGCTTATTTTTAAATGGAAGTAAGTTTGTGTGTATTAAATTCAACATCGTGTTATTAAGCCTTAAAATGTTCGATGTTGAATGATGAAATAATGAAAATATATGATGTTGAAGTCCCGGTTGGACTTAAATAAATGAGAGAATATTATCATTAAGACTTGAGATGGGTAAGGTCTCGTATAAGACCATGTCTGGGACATGGCCTCGGCACTGAAATGAAACCCCGTGTAAGACCATATCTAGGGTATGGTATCGGTATTGAATATGAAATTCGTATTAGACTATATCTGGGATATGGCATCGACACCGAAATGAGATTCCGTATAAGACCATATCTGGGATATGGCATCGACATCGAAATGTAATCCCATGTAAGACCACATCCGGGATGTGGCATTGGCGTCGTAATTATGTGAATGAGGATGATCATGTATCCTTGAATATCCCAAGTGATTTAATGGGTTAAATAGTTAATCTTATGATAGAGATGAGATTAATGCTAAGACTAAGTGATGAAGTGATATAGGTATATGTGAGTAATTCACGAGAATAGTTTACGAGATGTGGCATGATGTGTAATTGGTAAGAGTAAGTATGAGTAAGTTATAGAAATGAGCTTAAGACTTGTGTTTTATTCAATGCAATGGATGGATGAAATTATGAGCTTTATGTTGCTATTTATTTCATGCAAACTTACTAAGCTTTATGCTTACCCCTCTCATTCCCCTTTTCCTTGTAGTATTGCCGAGTTAGCTCGAGAATTCGTGGAACGTCAGAGTTCGAAAATCATACTATCGACTACTTTTTGGTATAGCCAAGTTGGATTCATTTTGAGTATGGCATGTATAGGATGTAGTCATTTTTTTATGTCATATTTGTTAGCCAAAGTGTTGGCTATTAATGTAGTTCAACTCATTTTGTAAACGGTCATGGGAAGTTGGCCTATACTTGACATGTTCATATATTCAATGATGATGAATTTCATGAAATGTATGCTTGTGTGGATGTTATAAATTTTGAGTTCTTAGAAGTGTCTCATGGTCATGATATATGTTGAATATATTTGGTATAAGTGTGGTTGCCATGTAGGGTTGTAAATGGCTTAGTAGATAGCCATATAATTGTCCACACGGGTAGACACACGGGCGTGTGTCTAGGCCGTGTGTGACACACGGTTAGCTCCATGGGCGTATGGAGAGGCAGTGTGTCCCCATGCATGCTAGGTTTACAAGTCAGTATGCTCAGTAGTAAGCACACGGGCAGAGACACGACCGTGTGTCTCAGCCGTGTGGAAGCCATGGATATGGGCGTGTGCCATGGCCGTGTGAGGTCTGCACCTGAAATTGAGAATTTAAGTCGGCACACGGTCTAAGGACACGGGCGTGTGCCTTGGTTGTGTGACCTTAGTGAGGTGATGACGTCACAAACAGAATGCCATGGTTTTTGCACACGGGCTAAGACATGGGCGTGTCGAGGCCGTGTGAAGGACACGGGCCAGGAACACGGGCGTATGTCCGACCGTGTGAAAACCCCTGTAGGTTCGAAATGAGAAATAAATCCCCACGGGTGTGGAACACGGGCATGTGATATGCCACACGGGCGTGTCCCATCCTTCACACGGGCTTGTGGCCCTGTTTTATTTCAAATTTGTCTAAGGGTTCAAAAGTTTTCGGTTTAGTCCCGATTTATTCCAGGTACAAGTTAGGGGCTTGTAGACCTACAATAAGAACATTATGGTCTTGAATGAAAAGTTTTAATTTGAAACAAAATTTTATGGCCCGATGTTGTATGTCTAAGCGAGTTGAGTTCGGTAATGCCTCGTATTCGGTTCCGGCTTTGAACACGGGTAAGGGGTGTTAAACTTTCCCTCAAGTATGGTTCCTATCCACTGTGTAATTTAGATTTTACCATGAAAGAAATATCACTCCAAAGTTTTATAAAAATTAGGCATAATGCATATAAAAAATAAAGAGAACCTTTAGCTTGCTTTAAGTAAAACTGAAAAAGTATTCCAATTTAAACACACAAAAATCAAAATCGACTTTGATTATTTCATGAAAATTAGGTAATTTACTAAACTTACCAAGACACCCTATTTGTTTCCACCCTTAGCCCCTAAATGCAATTCTTTATTATTATTTTTTACTTTTTTTTTATTTTTATTTTTTTCCATTTTTCATTCTTTTTTTTCCCTTAAGAATATTTTGAACCTTTGACGCGAAGAGAGATGACAGTCAAGCACCCTATAACAGCCCAATTTCGATGAAATCGGAACAATGGTTTTAAGACCACAAATCCGAACTGAAAATAAAAATTATTTTTATTTTATTATATGGACCGTATTATGTTAGAAATGTCATGTGAAAATTTTGAAAAGAAAATGTTATCGATTACGTGCTTAATTACGAGAAGAACCAAATCGCATAAAATGTAAAAGTTGAATTCTAGTAGCTATAAGGATTAAATAGCTATGGAATTCAAAAATTAAGGTCCTTATAAGGTAATTAGACCATTAAAGAAAAGTATGTAGATATTTTGGTGACTCATCCATGTAAATTTAGAAAAAGGGCAAGGACTAAATTGGAAAGTGAAAATATTTAATTATTTAAAAGATGAAAAAAAAGAGGTATCATCTTATTTTCTCATCTTCTTCCCCCAAAATAATACATGGAAACCCTAGGAGAGAGATAAGAAACTTTCATGGCCAAATTGGGTAAGTTTTCTTGTCTCGTTTTTAGTAATTTTGATATTTTTGAAACCGGGATAGCTTAATCTATCTATTTGAGGGATTAATTTGAGAAGTTATCAAAGTATGGAAAATAGGTCATGGATGTATATGCTGAAAATTAGAAATTTGTGGTAGAAAATGAAAGGTTGTTGATAGATAAACAACTTTTACAAAGTGATTTTTTATGAAAACATGATTTAGGGACTAAAATGCAAAGTGGTGAAAATTGATGGAAAATTATGAAATTTATAGAAAATATGTGCTGTAAATTTTATCTTGGAATTTTGGTTAGGCTTGGAATTGGGAGTAAATTGAATAAATTTCATTTTCCAAGCCTAGGCACGAAATTGGAATTTATGGAAAAGTTAGGGGCAAAATGGTAATTTTGCCTAGGATGTAAATTGAGTCCACATGAATATGAAATGTGATAAATTGATGTTAAATTTACTCGTATAGATCCGAATAGACCAAATTTCGAGTTAGAACGAGGAAAAGAGGAAAATATCGGATTAGTAGATTTATGTACACGAACATTTGTCGAGGTAAGTTCGTGTAACTAAATTGTGTATGTTTATATGCTTGAATTAAATGTTGCGTTGTGAATTGTATAAATATCATATATATATATATATATGTGTGTGTGTGTGTGTGTGTGTGTGACATTAAAAATGTTTCTGACAAAGCCCGATCCACGATAATGCCCGATAAAGGATAAACGATGAAAAAGTTACTTTTATGCTTGGAATGAATATGGAATGTGATCATTTGAATCATATTGATGTGATAGATGTATGAAATAATTACATGCCGGGAAATGCTTGAAAATGTTAAATCCCGTTTGAATAAATGAAAATCGATGGATATGTGATTTCCCGAAATGAATGAGGTCCTGCATTTGTTACTGACAGGATTTAGCTCGGACGAGTAATCCTATTGACCTCATTTATGAAAGGATTTAACCCGGACGGGTAATCCTTATATAAGTCCTCTCAAGCATATGTTATGGACTGGATTTAGCCCGGACGGGTAATCCAGATCAAGCTCTTTAGAGCATATGTCATAAAAAGGATTTAGCCTGGACTAGTAATCATGTTGTCTATATATATTTGGCTAAAGACTGTACTCTCTGAAATAGTACCTTATGGGTACCATTGAATATGAATTGACAGATCCTGATTTGTACACCTCGAGTGAACTACATGTGTATTTATCGATATTCCGAATAAATTCAACGGGAAAAAATCTTGACATGAGAGAATATGAATAAGACATGAGTTGTTACACGTACTTGTCTGAAATACATGAGAATGATGATATATGACATTTGATATACGAAAACATGAGAGGATGATATTTGAACAAGGAATTCATTTGATGAATATGTTCATCCTTGATTATAGACTTGTATACTTTGAGTGTACTATTACTCGTGTGACATTGATATTTCAAGTAATATGAGTAAAGTTCTGATATGAAATAATTTGAACTTGAGATGAACTATTATGAAATTATACTTGTAATATAAAGAGAAGATTTATGCATGTTGAATGAACACATGTTGTGGAATGCATATGTGCCTGGAAACTTGATTATTGTTGAGCCCAAACATGTTTTTATGTTATTATGGAATATATGACTAACAAGGGCAATGAGGATATGTGTAGGGCTTGAGGTCAAATTGAATGAATGTGTCTTACATAGTTACCTCAAAATAGAATGAATGGTAAGTTAAGTACCATGTTATACAAATCTACTAAGCATTTTATGCTTACTTAGTTTTATTTCCCTGTTTTATAGTAAATCAAAAGCTCGTTGGATTGGAAGCTTGGCGGAGATCACTCACACTATCCATCGACCCATTTCGGAACATATGGTAAATCAATTATGGTTATAATGGCATGTATTGGTTATATTGGCCCTATTGGCATGTAAACGTAAATGATGCTTGTAATCTAGCCATTGGAATGGCTAGTAATGGTTTGTTTTGATATATTTGTAATGTCATACTATGGTAGCTACATATGTGTTAAGTAGTTGATCAAATTATGTCTAACATATAGACTAAACCAAGGTAAGATTATAAACATTATTGCATGTAATGATATGCCATGTTGAATGATGGATTTTGCTTAACTTGAATGCTTGAAATGGTTGGTATTTGGATGTAGTTTAAGTGCAAGTCATTGGTGTGATTTTGGGGGAGAAATAAAGCTAAAGATGGCTTTATTTCGTCCACACGGGTGTGTGTCTAAACCATGTGTGACACACGGCCTGGTACATGGGCGTGTGGTTAGACCGTGTGTCCCCTGCACCTTAAATTTGAGAAACAGAATGCTCAGAATTGAGCACACGGGCAGAGACACGGGCGTGTGTCTCAGCCGTGTGGGAGACACGGCCTTGAACACGGGCGTGTGCCTTGGCCGTGTGAAACCTGCGCTTAATTTTGAAAAGAATTAATTAACCACACAGCCTAGCACACGGGCGTGTGGAATGGCCGTGTGCATAAGTCAGAGAGTTACACATGGTCAAACACGGCCTATAGCACGGTCGTGTCCTAGGGTCACAAGGGCGTGTCCCTCAGACCACATGGGCGTGTGAGCCCTACAACTTGGAATTTTTGTAATTTCACAAAAAATTCTTAGAGTTTTCGATTAAGTCCCGACTCGATTCTAATGCTCGTATTGGGCCTCAAGGGTCTATTTAAGGGACGTTACGAATGACCTCGGTTAATGAATGGTGATTGACATGATTTATCTAAAAATGTTCTGAAAAAAATTCTGGTAACGCTCCGTAACCCTGTTTCGGCGACAGATACGGGTTAGGGGTGTTACATTTAGTGATATCAGAGCTACGGTTTAGTCGGTTCTCGGGCTCTGATGAAAATTATTTTGCAAATAGACAGAGATGCTTTCTAACCGAGCTAATTCCAATACTGCTGAAAGTGATATTCACGTGCCTCAGTAAAAATGTTCCTTATGATGAAACGAGACTCATAAAGGTATGAAATAAATGTTTTATAGTGAACATGTTAATGATACACGTTAAGTGATAAGTGTGTTGATAAACCGTAATAGTAACATATTTTAATCCCACATTTAGCATGCTTTTGGATGATTTATCCCTTGAATTATGGAATTTACTGCTCTTAATCCTTTAATTTCATGTTTTGTACTCAGGAGAGACTAGGAGGATGAAAATAACGAGAAACGGGCTTAAAACGGGCCAAATGGGCCAAAGAGAGAAATCGACACGGCCTGGGGTTTCACCACACGGTCGTGCCCCTTTAGCAGGCTCGAACACGGCCTACAACTCGACTTACACGGGCGTGTGCCATGGGTGTGTCCCTGCCGTGACAAAGAAGAATTTTATTCGGATTAGGGTACTTAGAGGCAAAGAAACACATTCCAAAAGCCTATATAAACACCCTAAAGGCCAACCTTAAGGGGGCGTCCAGCTAGGCCAATGAGCCAAGCCGAAGAGGTCAGAATCGTGGGATTTACTCGAAGAAAGCCAGTTGATTCATCTCAAGAAGCCGGATTCATACTCAAGATGAAAGATCTTCTCTTCAATTCCTTCAGGGGGTTTTAGGGTTTTTCTTATGTTTTGTTTTATCTTTTCTTCTGAGATGTATATTTTTTATTATTATGAACTAAACCCTCAGATACCTGAGGGGGATGAAACCTAAGACGGATCTTGTTATTGTTTTCTGAGCTATATGATAAATACTTGATTTGTTCTTAATTATGTGTTCTTAATTCTTGGTTTGATATTTCAGGATATTGATTCAAGTATTGATGTGCTTAGGCAGAGGAGGAATAGACCCTGCCTAAGAGTAGATCTAGCATAATTAAGCGGAGTTGCTCGCGCGCCTAGAGATAGGGTGACAAAAATCTGCCGGATTAGGGTCAAACCTAATATGGGAGTCCATAAATCGAGTTAATGCAATTCTAGGGGTTTTAATTAGAAAGAGATTTCAATTAATCAACCTAGGGTTAGACGTTAGTAGCCTCGAGAGAGGTATTAATATATATTAGGGAATCCTACGTATCAGGTCAAGTGAATAAATCGTCTGGTTCAGAGTTAGATAACAAGTGAAGTCTAGGTGGATTCTTCCTTGGGTATTGTCTTAATCAATTGATTTTTCCCACAAGTATTTCCCCAATTCGTTCTCTTTGTCTTAGCATCTTTAGCTTAGTAGTTAGTTAATTTTAGATTAAACAATAATTCACTTCAATTCTTAGGCTAAATAATAGAAAGAAAGTTAGTATTAGTACTTTTGGTTCCTTTGGGTTCAACAATCCGGTCTTGTCACTAAACAATACTACTGTTCGATAGGTGCGCTTGCCTCAATCGTTGTCATAGTTAGTTTCTAGGCTAGATCATTCATTATATAAATTTTAAGACTCTGACATAACAATCAAGTTTTTGGCGCCGTTGCCGGGGAACTAAAACTCAATTTTTATTACTTTAGCCATTTTATTTTTATTTTTATTTTAACTTTGCTAATTTTTCTCTTTCTTTGCTTCTGGCAGGTATTTCTAGTTTATGACTAGAAGAAACCCGTCAGGACCCTTGATTTTTGACAGTGAAATAAACATACCACTCGCAGAAACCGAATAGATGTCACTAAATAATTGTCAATGGCAAGACATGAGGATAATGCCTAACAAAGCAGCCGGTGTTTTCAACCTTGACGCGGTCACCATGTTATCTAACCAGGTAGAGCTTTTAAATAAAAAAATTGATGGTTGGTATGGTTCTCTGAAGGTACATCCGTGAATGAGACGATACAAATGGAGGAGGGGTGAACAACACAGAATATCTATCCTACAACCCTAGCACAGAGAACGAACAAGTCAACTATATGGGTAACTATTCTAGACCTCAAAATAATCCCTATAGTAACACTTATAATGCAGGTTGGTGGAACCATTCCAATTTCTCGTGGGATGGCCAAGGACATCAGAGACAACAACCCCTCCCAGGCTTTCAACAACCACCTTACCAGCAGGAAAAGAAGCCGAACCTTGAGAAGATGCTAACAAAATTTATCGCGGTGTCAGAAACCCATTTTTAAAACAACGAGACAATGCTCAAAAATCAGTAGGCATCAATTCAAGGGATCAAGAACCAAATAGGTCAGCTTGCTAAGCTGATCTCAGAAAGACCACAAGGTATCTTCCCTAGCAACACCGAAACTAACCCAAGAGAGCAACCGCAAGCAATAACGGCTCACGATAGTGAAGGGTTAGATGAACCAAAATTGAAGCAATAGAATGTGGTAGAGGAAGGTAAGGTTGAGGTAATCCATGATAAACCAAACCCAGTAATTACAGAGTACCAACCTCGTGTGCCATACCCCAATACGATAAAGAAAGACCACACAGAGGAACAATTCAGTAAATTTCTTAAACTTCCAAAGAAATTACATATTAACTTGTCGTTTCTTGAAGCTCTTTCGCAGATGCCAGATTCAAGGAAATTTTCAAAAGAGTTTTTGACAAACAAACGGAAGTTAGACGATACGTCGCATGTGGAGCTAAACGCAGTGTGCCCAGCAATTCTTCGAAACAAACTACCACGTGAGCTCACATTTCGTGTAAGTGACGAAACGATCACTCTTCAGGTTCTTGACACGGCTATGACATCGAGTATTAAAGGTGGAACCAACCACTTCAAAGTTGGGGACTAGGTACTGTCAGATACAATCGACCCTCGAATAGTCGCTTCAGAACTTAATACAAACGGTGCGACTCCTTTTACGGTACTTAAGGTCTTTCCATACGGAATGGTCGAGGTAACACATTCTAATTTCAGCACTTTTGAGGTAAATATTACCCGACTCAAACCATATGTTGATAGAATTGATAGTAAGAAAAAGGAGTTTCGAATCCGTAAACCACCATGGCCATACGAATAACAGGTAAGTCTAGCTCAAGACTCTAAACGAGCGCTTCTCGGGAGGCATCCTGAGCACTAACCCCACTAACGTCCATATTTTTGAATTTTAGCGTCTAACTAAAAACTAATCAAATTTTTAGGCATAGGTTTTCATACCACACGGCCTTGCACACGGGCGTGGCCGTGGCCATGTGGACACCACGAGTATGCATATCGGCGTGGCGGATATCGTGCAGAAACAGGACGAAAATTTTCCCCAAGACATGGGCTCTGACTAAATGCCACGGTCGTGCAATGCGGCCGTGGTGAAAATCGCCTAAAGAACACGGGGTGAGATAAATCTACACGGCCGTGCGGCGAGGCGCCGCCGTGGTCGATATTATCAGCTTTTTCACATATCGCCGCCACCACCACCTCGAGATCACTCCGATGATGAGGACCTTTAAGTCCTTTTTATTTTCTTTATTCTTATTTTTATTTTTATTTATTTATTTTTATTTTAGTTCATTTTCCTTTATTATTAAACTCTTTAAATTTTTAAGTATAATTTGATTTCTTTTATCTCTGGTTTGTTTACTCTCGAGTAACTATAACAAACGTCCATTAAATAAGAACTCCCTAAAACTTTCTTGATGACTTAGCAGTTTAAAAAGGTTCAAGGTGCCACTCAAGTAACGAACACACCACCGGAGTATTCTCCACCACCTTCACCTATGCCTAGTCATCATGTTCATCATTGATCATCCTCCAAGGATTTCATCCATAATTCAGGAAGTTTCACTTCTCCCCCTATATTTTGATTTTTCGTATCTATATATATCCTTGTACATTGAGGACAATGTACATCTTAAGTGTGGGGGGTGAATCTTAAAAGTGCCTAAATTTTTGCATTATTCTCAAATCCTGAATTATATCTTGTTCTTAAATAATTTTCTCATATTATGATTAAAATGAAATTTCCTCTGATTTATGATTTTCAATGATATGTTTTGGACTAAGTCATTGATAATTGTGCAGTGATGATTTAAACTTTAGGAGACTAGAGAATCAAGCAGGATAAGTCCATTTTTCAGAAGTAAAAATTTTTGTTAGGTTGTCTACCCAAATCTAATGATTACTTTGAAGTTTAAAATTTACAAGGTTGATATCAAAAAGCCCATAATTTTTGTGAGATTTTAAGCCTTTTAGAGCATATTATTTTTCTTGCTCACTTTATTGATTATGAGTGTGTCAACATTGATTTGTTATTCTAGAACTTGCTTCGATTATACATGTTGAGACCACACCTTTGATTTGATATACTAAGATGATAAAGGCACCTAGGTTTTAACCCACTTACTCCCAAAAATCCTACCTCCATAATTAACCCCTAGTGAACCCCTTTGATCTTAACAACCCTTTTATTGACTCACCCACTAATATTAACTCAAAACCCATCTTGTATTTGTTATCACCATTTCTCTTGACTACCCCTATATCGAGATTTGATTTGATCGGTTACTTAACTATTTTATTTATATCAATTGTTAAATTCTATCTTATTATTATTGTATGTGACTTGATTTGTTCTTGAAAAAAAAACGAAGTATATTTATCATTAGTTCTATGTTATTTGAGCTCAAACTGTTAATTTCATTATCTTTAGAAAAAGCTCATGTTATTAGTATTAAGTTTCCAATTGATGTAATTATTTATTATCAGTTCGTCGTTTCTAGTTAGGTAATTTGTCAGGTCAATCTCGATTCTAACCCTCTAATTCAGCCTTTATTCACACCTTTAACCCAAGCCCCGTTACAACCCATAAAAGACCTTTTGATTTGTGTATCATATCATTTTACAGTGGTGGAGATTTGATTTTCATGCAAGCCTATGGGATTAACTTTTCATGTTTGACTTCTGAGTGCTTAATTTTGAACCTTAAACACTTCGAGTGATTTGAGTGAATCTTTAGAGGATGTCAATTTTTGTCGATTTTGAATTACAGGTAATTATTTAGGTAAGGGGAAACACCTATTTTTCGTACTATAAAAACTATGACTTTGATTGTTTGAATCTTTAGGAACCTTCCGATTAAATTATCAATGTATGAATTACCTATGAATTATGATGAAACACTGTTGATGAAGGTTATGAATTGAGGAAGTTCGTTCTAATTGTAAGTTGAGAATTTTGCTTGAGGACAAGCAAAAGCTTAAGTGTGGGGGTATTTGATAAACCGTAATAGTAACATATTTTAATCCCACATTTAGCATGCTTTTGGATGATTTATCCCTTGAATTATGGAATTTGGTGCTCTTAATCCTTTAATTTCATGTTTTATACCCAGGAGAGCATAGAAGGATGAAAAGAACGAGAAACGGGCTTAAAACGGGCCAAATGGGCCAAAGAGAGAAATCGACATGGCCTGGGGTTTCACCACACGGCCGTGCCCCTTTAGCAGGCTCGAACACGGCCTACAACTCGACTTACACGGGCGTGTGCCATGGGCGTGTCCCTGCCATGACAAAGAAGAATTTTATTCGAATTAGGGTACTTAGAGGCAAAGAAACACATTCCAAAAGCCTATATAAACACCCTAAAGGCCAACCTTAAGGGGGCGTCCAGCTAGGCCAATGAGCCAAGCCGGAGAGGTCAGAATCGTGGGATTTAATTGAAGAAAGCCAGTTGATTCATCTCAAGAAGCCAGAGTCATACTCAAGACGGAAGATCTTCTCTTCAATTCCTTCAGGGGGTTTTAGGGTTTTTCTTATGTTTTGTTTTATCTTTTCTTCTGAGATGTATATTTTTATTATTATAAACTAAACCCTCAGATACCTGAGGGGGATGAAACCTAAGACGGATCTTGTTATTGTTTTCTGAGCTATATGATAAATACTTGATTTGTTCTTAATTATGTGTTCTTAGTTCTTGTTTTGATATTTCAGGATATTGATTCAAGTATTGATGTGCTTAGGCAAAGGAGGAATAGACCCTGCCTAAGAGTAGATCTAGCATAATTAAGCGGAGTTGCTCGCGCGCCTAGAGATAGGGTGACGAAAATCTACCGGATTAGGGTTAAACCTAATATGGGAGTCCATAGATCGAGTTAATGCAATTCTAGGGGTTTTAATTAGAAAGAGATTTCAATTAATCAACCTAGGGTTAGACGTTAGTAGCCTCAAGAGAGGTATTAATATAAATTAGGGAATCCTACGGATCAGGTCAAGTGAATAAATCGTCTGGTTCAGAGTTAGATAACAAGTGAAGTCTAGGTGGATTCTTCCTTGGGTATTGTCTTAATCAATTGGTTTTTCCCACAAGTATTTCCCCAATTCGTTCTCTTTTTCTTAGCGTCTTTAGCTTAGTAGTAAGTTAATTTTAGATTAAACAATAATTCACTTCAATTCTTAGGCTAAATAATAGAAAGAAAGTTAGTATTAGTACTTTTGGTTCCTTTGGGTTCGACAATCCGGTCTTGCCACTAAACTATACTACTGTTCGATAGGTGCGCTTGCCTCAATCGTTGTCATAGTTAGTTTCTAGGCTAGATCATTCATTATATAAATTTTAAGACTCTGACATAACGATCATGTGTATTTATGAAAGTTAAATTTTGAGGCTTACGATCTCCACCCCCTCACCAGTGCAGTTTTATACGATGAAAATTCACAAGATTTATATTGATTAAGTTCATAAGTGTGAAAGAAGAGTTCAAAGGCTGAATGATTAATAATATAGTCAGAATTGAGAATGGGTTAGAAGGTAAAGACGGTATTAAAAAAGATATCAGATTTTTCTGAAGATTTTCTGAATATGTGATGTTATTGTTAAGGAAGAAGTTATTCATGAGTAATCGACTTATTTAGGTATGATATTTGCAGAACGGATTAGCCAAAAATTCTTCTGAATTGATTCTTTCAGTGAACTTAATAATGTAAGATTATCGATGACATTATTAGTCAGTGGAATAGTGATGAAATTGTAAAGATATTTGAATACAGCTGTTATAATTAAGTATATTACAGCAATCTCTTTTGGGTATTCTATATGTTCTATTATTTTCAGGGGCATATGAAATTGTGCATGAACAGATGCAATATTTATCGTATTGAAAGGTTGGCTAATTATAATAGTTGGAATTACTGGAAGTCTGGTTGATTCATGAGCGGTATTGCTCTATCATACTTGGGTTTTCTAATTTATCATAATTGATATAAGATTTGATGATAAGGTTCATATGATATCATTATCTACTTCTACTGATTGAAGCCCTGAATTGCGAATATGCAAATTATATTATATTTATCACGGTTGTTTCTACTGAGTATGTGTGATATTACTCTTCTGAATTTTCTCTGAGATATCATCAATCTCTTTATTATGTAAACATGGGTTATCTGTGAAAGATATTCTTTGATCGGAGGTAATTACATTTATTACCGTTATAAATATTGACTCAATCATGAAGTTTGGCAATAGAGATCACATATTATAGAAACTGTATTACTGCATTGGTTATTATTGGGGCCACTTTCGGTTTTCCCTCTTCTAATTTGAGGTACACTATTGATAATGAAGTGTTGCTTTATCTATACAGTTGAAATGTCGGTCATATTATAGCACCATGGTTCTAAATCTATCTGATGGTTGTGGCTTTGGAAAAATTCAAAGCTTCAATGTTAATAATTGAAATAGCTACATTGATGACCCAGTTATTACAAAAAGGAGGTAAGATTTGAATGGACCGATAAATAACAGTAAAGTTTTGACCAGTTCGAAGCTCTGTTGATTAAAGCATTAACTCTGGTACAGCCTGAAACGGGTAAGGAATTTTTTATTACAGTGATGTACTATTGTAACACCCCTCACCCCTATTCACAGTCAGAATAGGGTTACGAGGTATTACCGATCAATCAACATCATTTAACATTCATAATTCATACATTTATGCATTCATACTCAAATGTCATTCAACCATAATCACATTGTCCTTTATAAGGGCCTACAAGGCCTTAAACATGCTTTAGAAGTGGTTCGGGACTAAACCAATAACATACGAAAATTTTGGAAAACTTAGAAATTTTTCTAACATACAAGGGTCACACGCCCGTGTGAACAGGCCGTGTGCCTCACACGGCTCCAGACATGCATGTGTCCCAGGCCGTGTGAAAACAGGGCATACATACTGATTTGGGTCACACGGCTGACCACACGCCCGTGTGTCTAGCCCATGTGCCCTTCGAAATGGCCACAAACGCTCGTGTGCCAGGCCGTGTGCTAGGCCATGCCAATCTTGTAGGGTATACTGACTTATGCAACACGGCCAAGTCACACGCTCGTGTGCTAGGCCATGTGCCATTTAGGGAGGTATACTGACTTGTGCCACACGACCAATCACACGCCCGTGTGTGAGGCCGTGTGGAGCATACTGACTTCAATTCAATTTCAACACCAGGGGGCACACGGCCGTGTAACATTACCATGTGTCGCCCATGGCTGAGACACAGGCCTGTGTCTCTGCCCGTGTGGAACAAAATAGGCCATTTGCAAGGCCAATCTTCCACCCTTTTCTCATGCACACCTAACAACCAAAATGGTACCATTTCATCATACAATAGGTAGCCAAAATCATCATTAAAATGCATCGTTTATACCATATCCAATTCAACCAAATTCAATACTCAAGTCAATGCCAAATACCTATTCAAAATTTATATCATCAAGCATTCATTCACAAGCACATGACTTCTCAAATTATCAACATCAATCACACCATCTAGATCATTTACCAAACTCAAAATATAACCATTTGAACATCTATAATACCTTAGCCACATTTATACCAAAACATACCAAAATAAGCCATCATTCATGGCTATATATACAAAGTAAATATATTCATTTACTAGCCAATTCTCATGGCTATATTCAAAACCAAAGTACTACAACTAGTCTATACATGTCATATACCATATATACATAGCTTTAGAAGTACCAAAATAGATGATCGATAGTGCGATGAAGTCTCTGACGATTCTTGAATCCGAGCTACTTTCGATTATCTATAAGACAGGGAAAGAACACACGAAGTAAGCTTTAAAAGCTTAGTAAGCCATATACAAATAAAATTACCACATGGATCAACATCATTTCCATCAATAGTCAAACTATGAGTAAGCACATATAAGCTCACAAACCTTTCCCAATGTATACATATTCAATATCATAAGTGAATTCATCAAATACTTCCCTTTTCAATACTTGTATGAATCTCGTATGTACCTGAGTCACTTAACTCAATCACACATTCTTTCTCGACTTGACTTTGCAAGTTGAACCTTTTGGAATTGTTAAGGATACTCAAAAATCACATATAGCTCGTACAATGCCATATCCCAGATATGGTCTTACATGTTATCACATATCGATGCCGATAGCCCAGCTATGGTCTTACACGAAATCAAAAAACGATGCCAATGTCTCAGACATGGTCTTACACGTAATCACATAATGATGCCAATGTCCCAGACATGGTCATACACATAATCACATCTCGTTAATCCTAATGTCATGACATTCGTACCCTATACTATTCCTAAGGTTCGTACGGGACTTCTGAATATTGTAACCTTGTCGATTCTTGCTCGTATTTCATCATTCAACATTCATAGTAGTTCAATGACAATTAAACATATATAATTCAATTTAAAGACATTTATTTGCATATGAACTTACTTTGTATTCGGGATAAACGAACTGGATCGACTATTCGATAACCTTTGATTTTCCCTGATCTAAATCTGATTTCTTTCGTTCTTGATCTATATACATTCAAAATTAACTAATTTATTCATCAAATCATTCAATTCAGTCCACAAACACATATTTGGGCATTTTTACACTTTAGCCCCTAAAGTTCCACATTTTTACAATTTAGTCCCTATTTCTCAAATACACAAAATTCATGAAATTTCATTAAACCCAAGCCTAGCTGAATTTCATATAGGTCCCTAGCAGCTCAACACTTCCATTTATTTCACATTTCAACCCCTCAATTTACACTTTTCACAATTAAACCCCTAATAGGCATTTTTACTCAAAATCACTTAACAAAACTTGTATAACTATCAACAAATATTCATTTTTCATCATAAAACATTCAAAAGCTCAAGCATTCATCAATGGAACTTCATAAAATCATTAAAAACTTCAAAAATTAAGGCATAGGCTAGCTAGAATACAAAGCAACGATCTCAAAAACATAAACATCATTAAAAATCGAGCTAAAACCGTACCTTAATTGCTTAAATTAATCTAACCGAATGAAAAACCCTATTTTAGCTTTTCTTCAAGCTTCATTCGGCCATAAAAGATGAACATAAAGATGTCTTTATGTTTTGTTTTATTTAATATATCTTTTATAACCAAATTACTATATTAACCTTTAATAAAAACTATTTAAATCATCTAATATAAGGCCATCTATGTCAAATTCCACTATCAATGGTCTAATAACATCATAAGGACCTTTCATTTAATAAATCACAGCAATTAGACACCTTTAACAAATAGAATGTAACTTTTGCATTTTACGTGATTTAGTCCTTTTTTTCTCAAATTGAGCTATTAAGCGATAAAATTAGCTCACGAAATGTTCACACATACATGCTGTCATGCTATAAACACATAAAATAATATTAAAATAATTTTCTAACATTGGATTTGTGGTTTCAAAACCATTGTTCCAATTTAGCTAAAACCGGGCTGTTACAACTCTCCCCCTTTAGAGATTTTCGTCCCCAAAAATCTTACCAGTGAATAGGTTCGGGTATTGTTTTCTCATAGCATCCTCGGGTTCCCACGTAGCCTCTTCAACCCCGTGTCGATGCCATAATACTCTCACTAATACAATTCTCTTATTTCTCAGCTCTTTGATCTCACGAGCTAGAATTCGAATCGGTTCTTTAGCATATGACATATCTAATTGAATTTCAACCTCGGTTGGGGAAATGACATGTGAAGTGTCGGATCGGTATCGTCGAAGCATCGGCACATGAAATACATTATGTTTTCTCTCTAATTCAGGTGGTAAAGATAGTCGATATGCCACTGGTCCAACTCACTCGATAATCTCATACAGTCCGATGAATCGCAGACTCAATTTCCCTTTCTGACTAAACTGCAATATCTTTTTCCATGGCAATACTTTTAAAAACACTTTATCCCCAATTTGGAACTCAATATCTTTCCATTTTAGATCTACATATGATTTTTGTCGATCTGACACTGCTTTCAGACTATCGCGAATTACTTTCACTTTTTCTCCAGTCTCTCTGATCAGATCAACCCCGTGATTCTTATTTTTACTGAGCTCACTCCAATACAACGGTGTTCGACATTTACGACCGTATAGAGCTTTGTATGGTGCTATCCTTATACTCGATTGAAAGCTATTATTGTAAGCAAATTCAATCAGTGGTAGATATTTCTCCCAGCTACCCTCAAACTCAAGAATGCAACAACATAACATATCCTCAAGTGTCTAAATAACTCGTTCAGATTGACCATCCGTTTACGGGTGAAACGTAGTGCTAAAATGCAGCTTTGTACCTAAAGCTTCTTGCAATTTCTTCCAAAATCGCGAAGTGAACCTCGGATCTCTATCCAAAACAATAGATAGTGGCACTTTGTGCAATCGAACAATCTTTAAGATATACAACTCAGCCAATTTATCAAGTGAATAATCCGTACGTACAGGAATAAAATGAGTCGATTTCGTCAATTTGTCAAAAACAACCCAGATCGCATCTTTCTTTCTCGGAGATAAAGGTAATCCCAATACAAAATCCATTGTTACTCTATCCCATTTCCACTCAGGAATCATAATAGGCTATAATAAACCGAACGACACTTGATGCTCAGCTTTGACTTGCTGACAAACCAAACATTTTGAAACAAATTCTGAGATATCTCTTTTCATGCCATGCCACCAATAAAACTGTTTCAAATCATTATACATTTTTGTACTTCCGGATGTACTGATAAACAACTATTGTGTGCTTCATTTAGAATCTTCCAAATGAGCTCAGAATTTCTTGGTACACAAATTCTATCACGAAAAATCAAGCAGTCATCAAGCCCTATTCGAAATTATGAATCAGAAGTCGACTCACACTGAATTCGTTTTGCTTGCAATTCATTATCAAACTTTTGAGCTTCACAGATCTGTTGTAGAAATAACGGTCTCGCTTTCAACTCATCTATTAACGAACCGTCATCAGACAAAGCTAATTGTGTGTTCAAAGCTCATAAAATGAATAAAGACTTTCGGCTCAAAGCATCAGCAACTACATTTGCTTTTCCCGGATGATAGTCAATTACTAATTCATAGTCTTTTAGCAATTTTAACCATCTTCGTTGTCACAAATTCAAGTCTTTCTAAGTCATTAGATATTTCAAGCTTTTGTGGTCGGTATAAATATGGCATTTCTCACCAAACAAGTAATGGCACCAAATTTTCAATGCGAACACTATTGCGGCTAATTCAAGATCGTGCGTCGGATAATTCTATTCGTGTGGCTTCAACTGTCTCGAGGCATAAGCTACAACTTTGCCTTCCTGCATCAAAAGACAACCCAGACCATTTAAAGATGCATCACTGAAAACTAAAAATTCTTTACCGGACTCAGGCTGAACTAACATTGGTGCCTCTGTCAATAATGCTTTCAACTGTTCGAAGCTCTGCTGACACTTTTCTGACCACTCAAATCTAACATCTTTTTGAAGCAATCGCGTCATCGGAGTTGTAATCATTCAAAAGCCATTCACAAATCGTCTATAATAGCCGGTTAGTCCCAGAAAACTACGGACTTTAGTTACATTTCTCGGAGGCTTCCAATCTATAATCGCGAAAATTTTGCTCGGGTCAACTTGGATACACGCGGTTGAAACTATATGTCCCAGAAAATCGACTTCTCGTAACCAAAATTCACATTTGCTAAACTTTACAAACAACTGTTTATCTCTCAAAGTTTATAACACAATTCTCAAATGTTCAGCATGCTCGGATTCATCACGAGATTAGATCAAAATATCATCAATAAATACAACTACAAATCGGTCTAAATACGGCCTAAAAATTTGGTTCATTAAGTCCATAAAAACAGCAGGTGCATTTGTTAGTCCGAAAGGCATAATAAGAAATTCGTAATGTCCGTACCTTGTTCTAAATGCAGTCTTTGGCACATCCAAGTCTTTCACTCGTAACTGGTAATAACCCGATCTCAAATCAATTTTTGAAAACACTGTTTCCCCTTTTAACTGATCAAACAAATCATCAATCCGCGGTAGAGGGTATTTGTTCTTTATAGTCACTTTATTCAGCTATCTGTAGTAAATACACATTCTCATCGTGCCATCTTTCTTTTTCACAAACAACACGGGAGCACCCCAAGGCGAAAAAATCGGTCTAGCAAAACCTTTATCTGTCAACTCTTACAACTGAGCTTTCAATTCTTTAAACTCTGTCGGGGCCATTCGGTGCGGAGCTATCGATATCGGCGTTGTACCCGGTACTAATTCAATACCAAATTCAACTTCTCTGATAGGTGGTAAACCTGGTAACTCTTCGGAAAATACATTTGGATACTCGCACACAACTGGTACTAATTCAATCTTTGTTTTTATCACTTTCGTATCAAGTACATAAGTAAGATAAGCTTCACACCCCTTTCTCACAAATCTCTAAGCTGACATAGACGATATTACAACTGGCAAACTGTTTAGATCATCAAATTCAATTCTAATAGTCTTATTATTCTGACATTTCAGTTCAATTGTCTTTTGTCTACAATTCACTATAGCACTATGCATCGTTAACCAATCCATACCCAAAATCACATCAAATTCATCGAATGGCAACAACATCAGATTAGCCAGAAAATAGAAATCTCGATGCATTGACGGACAATTCTTGCAGACTTTGTCAACCAAAACACATTTGCCTAAAGGGTTCGATACTCTAATCACAAATTCAATAGACTCTACAAGCAAAGTCTTACTAGATACTAAATTCATGCATATATAAGAATGAGTTGATCCTGGATCTATCAATGCAATCACATTAGTATCATAGAGAGTGAAAGTATCGGTGATAACATCTGGAGATGATGCTTCTTCACGAGCGCGAATAGCATAGGCTCTGGCAGGTGCTCTAGCATCGGATCTTGCAGTAATATCTCGTGTCACACCTCCACCACCACTCACATTTCCAACATTACAGAATGGTCTTCCTCTCACAGCATGGTTGCTCGATTTCACATTATGGGACTTATCTTTCTCATCTATCTCAGGACAATTCCGGATGAAATGTTCATGCGACCCACATCTAAAATAGGCTTTATCATTCAATCTACACTCTCCAAAATGTCATTTTTCACAACGTCCACATTCCGGTTTATTTGATCTAACATTACCCACACTTGCTACTGACACAGCTGGAGTTTTTGAACTCGTAATTTGCTTCCTGCGATCTCTACTAGAATATTCCACTGGTGTATTTGATCGGCTAAACAAATCTCTAGATTTCTTTGATGAAGAGTGATACGGCTTACTCATTAATCTTTTTCTCGAGTCTCTAACTTCTGAATCTGGTTTTCTCTTTTCTTTGCTAAGATCCTCAGCTTTACATGCCCTTTCAACCAACACGACAAATTCTTTTGACTCTAGAATTTCGACTAGTAGTTTTATATCTTTGTTCAACCCGTCAATTAAGCGTTTACACATTATTTCCTCAGTAGACACATACTCTCGAGCATACTTGCTCAATCGTACGAATTCTCATTCATACTCAGTGACAGTCTTGCGGCCCTGTTTTAACTCCAAAAATTCTTTATGCTTGTGATCAAGGAATCGCTAACTTATATACTTCTTTCGAAAGTTAGATTTAAAGAACTCCCAAGTAACTCGTTCCTTCGGAACCACAGATATCAATGTGTTCCACCATTAGTACGCAATGTCTCTCAGCAAAGATACCACACATTTTATACATTCATCAGGAGTACAAGATAATTCATCGAATACTCGGATTATATTTTTGAGCCAGAACTCATCTCTCTCAGCATCATCATTAGCAGTAGCTCGAAACTCCTCAGCCCCGTGTTTACGTATCTTATCTACTGGAGGCTTATTCAACCGTATCGGATCTATAACTTGAGGAACAACAGGGATTTGTTAAGGAATAGGTGGGGTAGAGGTTGTTGAGCAGCCAAATTCGTTCGAACGAACTCCGTGAAACACTCACTCATCATCTGGAAAAAGGCTTGTTTAGCCTCACTTCCGTGACTACTCGACACGGGTCTAGATTCAGTAGGCACTGTCCCTTGAGAAGAAGCAGGCGCATTACTATCTACATCATCCGCCATAGCTCGTTCGGGATCCATTGCTACACAAAAACACAATTTAAGCTGTCAGGAATCATCACACTATTGCAGAGTATATATGGCATGTATAGCTAGGCTCTCACACACGCTACGTTAGTCCTAGAATCGACTAAATCGTAGCTCTGATACCAATAAATGTAACACCCCTCACCCGTATTCACAGTCAGAATAAGGTTACAAGGTATTATCGATAAATCAACATCATTTAACATACATAATTCATACATTTATGCATTCATACTCAAATTCCATTCAATCATAATCACATTATCCCTTATAAGGGCCTACGAGGCCTTAAACATACTTTAGAAGTAGTTCGGGACTAAACCAATAACATACTAAAATTTTGGAAAACTTAGAAATTTTTCTAACATACAAGGGTCACACGCCCGTGTGAACAGGCCGTGTGCCTCACACGGCTCCAGACATGCCCGTGTCTTAGGCCATGTGAAAATAGGGCATACATACTGACTTGGGTCACACGGCTAACCACACGCCTGAATGCCCTTCGAAATGGCCACGCACGCTCATGTGCTAGGCCGTGTGCTAGGTCGTGCCAATCCTATAGGGTATACTGACTTATGCAACACGGCCAAGTCACACGCCCGTGTGCTACGCCGTGTGCCATTTAGGGGGTATACTGACTTGTGCCACACGGCCAATCACACGCCCGTGTGTGAGGCCATGTGGAGCATACTGACTTCAATTCAATTTCAACACCAGGGGGCACACGGCCGTGTAACATGATCATGTGTCACACACGGTTGAGACACACGCCCGTTTCTCTTCCTATCTGGACAAAAATAGGCCATTTGCAAGGCCAATCTGCCACCCTTTTCTCATGCACACCTAACAACCAAAATGGTACCATTTCATGATACAATAGGCAGCCAAAATCATCATTCAAATGCATCATTTATACCATATCCAATTCAACCAAATTCAATACTCAAGTCAATGCCAAATACCTATTCAAAATTTATATCATCAAGCATTCATTCACAAGCACATGACTTCTCAAATTATAACCTTTAGTCACACCATATAGATCATTTACCAAACTCAAAATATAACCATTTGAACATCTATAATACCTTAGCCACATTTATACCAAAACATACCAAAATAAGCCATCATTCATGGCTATATATACAAAGCAAACATATTCATTTACAAGCCAATTCTCATGGCCATATTCACAACCAAAGTACTACAACTAGTCTATACATGCCATATACCATATATACATAGCTTCAAAAGTACCAAAATAGATTATCGATAGTGTGATGAAGTCTCTGACGATTCCTGGATCTGAACTAGTTTCGATTTTCTATAAGACGGGTAAAGAACACACGAAGTAAGCTTTAAAATCTTAGTAAGCCATATACAAATAAAATTACCACATGAATCAATATCATTTCCATCAATAGGCAAACTATGAGTAAGCACATATAAGCTCACAAACCTTTCCCAATGTATACTTATTCAATATCATAAGTGAATTCATCAAATACTTCCCTTTTCAATACTTGTATGAATCTCGTACGTACCTGAGTCACTTAACTCAATCACACATTCTTTCTCGACTTGACTTTGCCCGTTTAACCTTTTGGAATTGTTAAGGATACTCGGAAATCACATATAGCTCGTACAATGCCATATCCCAGATATGGTCTTACATGTTATCACATATCGATGCCGATAGCCCAGCTATGGTCTTACACAAAATCAAATAACGATGCCAATGTCTTAGACATGGTCTTACACGTAATCACATAATGATGTTAATGTCCCAGACATGGTCTTACACATAATCACATCTCGTTAATCCTAATGTCATGAAATTCGTATCCTATACTATTCCTAAGGTTCGTACGGGACTTTTGAATATTGTAACCTTGTCGATTCTTGCTTGTATTTGATCATTCAACATTCATAGCAGTTCTATAACAGCCCGATTTGGACCTAGTCAGAATAGTAGTTTTTGGACCACAAATTTGAGGTCAAAAAAATATTTTAATATTATTTTTCGTGTTTATAGTGTGTGATTAAGCATGTGTGAAAATTCTGTGTGAAAATTTTATCATTTATGTGCCGAATTACGAAAAAGGACTTAATCGCATAAAATGCAAAAACTGTGTGCTGAATGTTAATGTGTTGAATTGACATGGCTTATTAAAGGTGAAGTCCTTATGATGTTATTATTCCATTTTAAGCTAGTGGACCATTATATCCGTAGATTAAATGTTTTGTATTAATATGTCATTAAGGGTAAAAAGGTAATATGGTTATTAAACTAAATTAATATAACAAAAACATGGAAATGAAGTCATTATCATCATCTTTAGTGCCAAAAATACAAAGAAAATAAGGAAAAGAAGAACAAATAGGGTTCGGCTAGCTTTGAGCTTGATTAAAGGTTAGTTTTTGTTCGATTTTTGATAATTTCTATGTTTTTGCAATCGTTGCTTTGTGTTCTTCAAAACCCATGCTTTAATTTTGTGAATTGATGATTATTTTGAAATATTCCATTGATGAACACATGATTTTTGTGTTGTTGTAAGATGAATTATGAAAGATATGTGATAGATTAACATAGTTTGTCTTTGAATTTTTGATGAATTTGAGTAATTTAGACTTAATTGAGAAAATAATATTTTGAGGGACTAAAATGTGAAATAAATGAAATGTGTGGACTTGTATTGAGCGTGGGAATATTCGGCTAGGCATGGGTGAAGTGAAATTTTGTGTTTTTTGTGATTTTGTGAAATAGGGACTAAAGTGTCGAAATGTGAAAATATGAGGGCTATTTTGTAAAATGCCCTAAATATGTGTGTTTGGACTAAATTGAATTATTTGGTGATTAAATGAGTTAAATTTGAATATGTATAGACCAAGAAAGAAGAGATTCGAATCGAGATCGAGGCAAAGACAAAGTACTCGATTGATCGGTTAGTTTTGGTATTTCGACGTTTGAGGTAAGTTCAGATATAATACAAGTTGTTAAATTTATATCTATGTGATGAGAAATGAATGAATTGTATAGTTAATGAAATAGCAATGTTATATATGTAATTGAGTAATGAGGCACTATGTGTGCGTAATTTGAAATGAGACAGAGATGATTTGGCACTGTGTGTGCGAAATAGTAGAAGCTTCGTCTTATTAATTTGGCACTGTGTGTGCAATACCGAATTAAGTTCGGTTTAAAGTACTGGCACTAAGTGTGCGATGACATTTATGCTTCGGCTACGAAATTGGCACTAAGTGTGCGATTGAATCAAATGAATAACAAAGGTTGATCGAAATGTAATATCTAACATTGAGTAGCATGGATGGTGAATAACTATGTGTTGGCTAAGGTATGTATTGAACCTTTGTGGTTGATGAAATTATGTATGGAAATATGAATGGTGGAGTGAGTATATTAGCTATGGATGATATGGTGTGAATATTTGAGAGTTGATCTATGTGATGGATTAACTTTGTCTATTGTATTTGATTTATTAAATTGAATGTATTATGTTACGAACTTACTAAGCTTTAAAAGCTTACTGTGTGAATTGTTTCTCTGTTTTACAGTGTTAATAAAGCTAACTTGGATCCGGGGATCGTCAGTGACTCAATCACACTATCGGCTATCTATTTTGGTACTTTTGAAAGATGTATATATTTGGTATATGGCATGTATAGGCTAGTGGTTATGGTATGTTTTATAATGTTTGGACCTTGCCATGTGATATGGCTTGGATGTTGAATGTTGATGGTTTATATGTGAAGCTATGGAAATGATGAATGTGGTATGAAATAGTGAGAATGGAATTGGTATATTTCATGCTTGAATCGGTTGATGAGAATGGCATTTTAAGTGTGAATTTGTGGTATGACTAGATGATGCTTAGTTATATGAATTGAGTTGTGAATATGATGTTTTGGATGGATTTATTTGAGTAGGAATTGAGTATGGAAATAAATGATGTAATAGATGATTAGTTGGTGCTTGAAATGGTAGGTTGTGGTTGCATTTGTGGCATGAAATGGTATTGGTTTGATGCATATAGGTGATTCCAAAGTGTGTATGGTAATTTGGCCTTGAAAATGGCCTATAATTGCCCACACGGTTGAGCACACGGGCGTGTGGCTCGACCGTGTCCTTCGAGGTTGTGTTTCAAAACAAGTCAGGCTCGACCACGGGTGAGGCACACGGGCGTGTCCATGGTCGTGTGGACAAGTCAGTATGTATGCCCTGTTTTGACACGGCTTAGACATACGGACGTGTCTAAGGCCGTGGGAGGCACACGGCCTGCCCACACGGGCGTGTGACCTCTGTAACTTAGAAAAATGTTTAAATTTTATAAATTTTCGTATGTGTTCGGTTTAGTCTCGACCCGTTTCTAACATATGTTTAGGGTCTCGTTGA
Source organism: Gossypium sturtianum (assembly GCA_025698515.1). Taxonomy (NCBI): domain Eukaryota; kingdom Viridiplantae; phylum Streptophyta; class Magnoliopsida; order Malvales; family Malvaceae; genus Gossypium; species Gossypium sturtianum. The sequence continues at coordinate 122,644,058 of CM046955.1, forward strand.
CCTATTTAAGGGACTATATGTTTATATTTGAACATGTTTGATTGATGATTGACTATGTGTTGTAAAATGTTATGAAATGTTCGGAAATGATTAGTAATGCCTCTTAACCCTATTCCGGCGACGGTTAATGGGTTAGGGGTGTTACAAGTTCATTGACAATTAAACATATATAATTCAATTTAAAGACATTTATTTGCATATGAACTTACTTTGTATTCGGGATAAACGAACTGGATCAACTATTCGATAACCTTTGATTTTCCCCTATCTAAATCTGATTTCTTTCGTTCTTGATCTATATACATTCAAAATTAACTCATTTATTCATCAAATCATTCAATTAATTCCACAAACACATATTTGGGCATTTTTACACTTTAGCCCCTAAAGTTCCACATTTTTACAATTTAGTCCCTATTTCACAAATACACAAAATTCATATAATTTCATTAAACCCAAGCCTAGCCGAATTTCATATAGGTCCCTAGCAGCTCAACACTTTCATTTATTTCACATTTCAACCCATCAATTTACACTTTTCACAATTAAACCCCTAATAGGCATTTTTACTCATAATCACTTAATAAAACTTGTATAACTATCAACAAATATTCATTTTTCATCATAAAACATTCAAAAGCTCAAGCATTCCTCAATGGCACTTCACAAAATCATTAAAAACTTCAAAAATTAAGGCATGGGCTAGCTAGAATACAAAGCAACGATCTCAAAAACATAGAAATCATTAAAAATCGAGTTAAAATCGTACCTTAATTGTAACATCCCAAGTTAGGGGGTTCTGTATTTCATGTTTTTGTGTGTTGGCTTGCTTTGCTTGCTATTTGGATGTGTTTGGGGGTCCTAGGAAGGCTCAGGTTTGAGCCGGAGTCTTGGTTAAATTTTTGTGTTAGGGCACTTTGGGGGGAAGCTTGTGGAGGTAGGTCTTATGAATATTTGTGTGTAGTTGATGACACAAAAAGGGATGTGGAAGAGTGGTAAGTGACGCCTAGGAAGCAAGGGGGGATGACGCCTCAAGGAAAGCTTGGAGAAGAAGAGAGCAGGTTCGAGTCTCACAGCTTGCATTTTGGAGTTTCTTTTTGGCGTTAGGATGGAAAGGTGGTAGATTCGGCCAAGACTCTGCGGGTTGGTTGAGGAATGGGTCAGCATATTTGAAATGAAATGAGGAGAGGTGTTGGAGGAGCAAGAATCGGTCAACACTTTTGAATGGAGAGTGGAGAGTGAAAGGTGGAGGAAGTTGTGGGATGTGGAGAGAGGGGGAGAGGTTGGCTGAATTTGGGAAGGTGTGGGGCTGAACCTTCATTTGTAGCTCTTAGGAATTTTGTTGAGCATTTTGATCATAAGAGGGGTGAGTGTGCCGTTTTCTTCAAGTAGTCATTTTGAGTATAGTGTTAGCGAAATCAATCTTAGAAACACTCTCTTTCTCTTTTGCATTTTTGAACATTTGCTTCATTTCTCTTCTACCAAAACCGAAACACCTTTTAGCTTCATTTTTCTCCTCCTTGTTTCTTTGGAGATAGCCGATTGTCAGAGTGGTGATTCGTGTTTCCTCTATTTCTTTTTCTTCCATTTGCTAATTGTTTCCCTTCATAGCCGAACCTCCCTAGGAGTCGTTTGGAATCATTTCTTTTGGAGCACCCTTTCCATTGTTTTGAGCCAGTAGCCGAATATAGCCCCTTCAATCGGCATACTCCTGTTCTTCGGTAAGGAGCCTTCTTTCTCTTTTGTTTTCTATTCATTTCTTTCTTTTCTCTCTCTTTGGTTTGGCTAATCGAAGGTTCTGACTCGCTTCTTTGGGGATTGGTCGATTGTAGAGGGACGTATTTCCATCATCTCTTCTTCGTGTGGCCTGCTTTCGTGTGGATCTTGGTAAGTGGTTGTTGGTCGAATGGGTAGTATGGGGTTCTTTATCGATTTGTTTGGACGAAAGGCCACTTCCTTTATTCTATTGTGGGAATCGGTTCTAACTTGGAGTTTTTTAGGGACTCATTTGGTTCATAGGCCAAGTCTTCTAGCATTCGGTTTCTATTGATCAGGGTAAGAAACTTCTTTGATTTGGGTACCTATTCTCTCTGCCTTTTTCATTGCCTTAACCTAGTTTCCTGATGAAGATCTTTTCATGGATACGGATGCCAGTCAAGTGAAGAAGGGGGTTGGACTCGTAGTCCCTGCCCCTAGGTTCAAATGACGTGCAGTGTCAGCCGTTCGGGATTTTCCATCGGGTTGTGGGCCGACTTCGAATTTGAATAGATAGATCGCAGTGGTTCGCAATAGTGAGGGGAACATTGATCAAGAGTGCTTAATCCTCTACGTTATCAGGTGTGTAATTTCTCACACTTTCCATCGCTTGTTCGTTATTCACTAAGTATATGCGTTATTTAGAGGCCGAATTTGGCAGTGTTTATTGGGTTACCCTTGAAGGGTAAAATTGAGATTCTAGGTTAGTGATTGTTTTTAATTAGGCTGCTTAAACACTTCAGCATGAATTATATATGCTTTGATGATATTGCGTATGTTATAAAATGTTGCATTCATTCCCACTATGTTTGCATGTTGCATGGGATTGGGAAATGTTGATGATGTTAAGGGGAAGTGTATATCGGTGACTTTGTCACACTATTCTGATGGTTCGGTGCCATACTTGTATATCGGTGACCTGGTTACATTGATTCGGTGGCTAGGCCACATTATATTGGCTTTGAGCCGCATGACTGTCAGCATGACTGCCAAAGAGGAGTGTAGCAGATGGAGGGTGATTGTAGTAATCCCCACAGGTGTGCTGAGGTTGGATATATGGAGCAGAGTGTAAAGGATGGATCACTAGGATGGGCTGGGTTTATCGTATTGTTTATCTGATATGCTATTGTGTTGGGCTTTGGCCGATTGATACGTGGGGGCTTAGGTCCAGTTGCGATATGTGGGGTAATTGCACACTGAGTCTTCATGACTCACCCCTTCTGCTTAACTTTTGCAGGTGATTCATAGTTCAGTGGATTTGGGCCGGAGTGGACTTCGAGGTGGCCATGCTCGGTTTTTATTAAACTAAACTTTTCCTTTATTTATCGTTTTCTATTATGGGATTTTGTTATGTAATAAGGCAACTAATATTTCGGTTTATTCTTGGGTTTAAACTTTGGACACTTTAATTATAAATTAATTGGTAAGACATTTTCTTTATAAAATGCAAATGGAAGTTTTCTCGCAACTTAACCAACGATTTTTTTTTTGAATGAAATTGGACAAACATCTCAAGTTAACTTAACACAACATCAAGTGTTCCCGAACATCACCTAAACGCGAGGTTTGGGCTGATTCCAATTTTTATAAAATGAATACTGAATTTTTAGACAAACGCGAAGTTTCTTAAAAATCTTCCCATGTGACATACCAGATCCGGTCGTGGTGTTAGGCCGGGTTTGGGGTGTTACAATTATGGTATCAGAGCCCAGTTGCAAAACTCTGCTATGGGTTTTGGGTTCAAAATGTTTTCCAAAATTGGTCCAAAAATGGTCTAGAAAATATATGTAAGTACATATTTTTGGAAGTATGGCACCCGAGTCTCCGGCAACAAGTCCATACGGTAAGTTTCTGACTGAATTGGGTGATTTGCGTGAAGTGGTTATATTATGCTATGTATGCTAGAATTAAGAAACTCAACTTTAGAGATTAAAACCTTTAGGTATACGTATGTTATGCGAAAAACTACTTATAACTATATTTTCATAACATTACTCGTTAATAAACAGTGAAAAGAAATGCTAATACATAAAATTTATAATCAGATTAAGACGATACGATAGACATGAGTGCCAGAGGACGTGGAAGTGGTACACGTGGTCGAGGTAGAGGCCGGGGTGTTGAGGCTGATTCTCGGAAGCAAGACATGAGCCTGAGGGTGAAGCGCCAGTATCACCCATGGAAGAAGCGGGATCTCAAGATAGAGCTGGTGGGGATGATGCTTTGTCTCAAGCGATGTTGCGTGTGCTGGAGTGAGTTGCTGGGGCAAGCACTGGGTTCGTATCTCGAAAGTCTATTCCTGAGCGACTTCGAGCAAACGGAGCTGAAATGTTTAGGGGTATCTCTGGTGTGGCCCCAAATGTAGTTCAATATGGGCTAGAGGCAGTTGAGCGGATTATGGATGATATAGACTGCACGGCAGAGGAGAAATTGAGAGGGGCGGTGTCTCTTCTCCGGGATGAGGCATATCAGTGGTGGCTCACAATAAGAGAGGGTACTCCAGCGAATCGTATTGACTGGGACTTTTTCAAGACAGTATTTCAAGGGAAATACGTTGGGGCAAGTTATGTGGATGCTCAGAGTAAAGCATTCCTGAATCTGGTATAAAGGGGTAAATCCGTGGCTGAGTATGAAGCAGAATTCCTGTGCCTGAGCCGTTACGCCCGAGGGATAGTTGCGACCGATTATGAGCGTTGCGTACGATTCGAAGATGGGCTGCGAGACGAGCTGAGAGTACTGATAGCTCCGTAGCAGGAGAGAGATTTTGTCGTTTTGGTTGAAAAAACTAAAATAGCCGAAGAGATAAAGCGGACTGAGAGGCAAAACAGGGATAAGGATAGAGGTAAAAATAAGAGGAGTTTTGGGCCGTCGAGATCAGCTGGGGGTTTTTAGAAGAGGCCTAGGTTTGATGGGCCGGGTCGAGTTGCGATGTCGGTTGCTGTTGGTCAGTCTCGACAGTGTACTCAGTGTGGGAAATCACATTCGGGGGAGTGTTGGGGAAGAGGTAGAGGATGTTTCAAGTGTGGATCGAGGGATCATCTAATAAGGAATTGTCCGCAAGAGTTAGCTAGGGCACAGTCGGTAAGCCAGGGTTATGTGCAGCCGAAAAGAGGTGGACAGCAGCCGTCGAGAGGTCGCGGTCCGGTTAGAGGAGGAAATGGTTTCGGTCGAGGGCGTGGAGCACCGGGCAGAGGTGCTGGGAATATAGATGCGAGACAGTCGGGTTTAGTTTATGCAGTACGAGAGCGAGAGGATGGCGACGCACCAGACGTCATAACCGGTACGTTTCTTATAGCTGATAAACCATTTTTTGCTTTGATTGATATTGGATCGACTCATTCGTATGTTGTCTGTACTGTATCCAAGACTTTAAGTATAGAACCTGAAATTGCTGCTAGAGGAATGACTGTGGTTAGCCCTTTAGGACAATCCGTAGTAGTGAACAAGATGTTTAGGGATGTGCCTTTAGAAATTCAAGGAGTAGTATTTCCGGCAGACTTGATGGAGTTGCCATTTGGCGAGTTTGACCTTGTCTTAGGCATGGATTGGCTGGTGAAACATCGTGCTAATTTAGATTGCGCGACTAAGCGAATGGTGTTGAAAAATTCAGAGGATAAAGAGGTGGTTGTGATAGGAGAAAGAAGGAATTATTTGTCTAACGTGGTTTCTGCATTAAAGGCTGTTAAGATGGCTCGAAAAGGGTGCAAGGCATTCCTAGCTTTTATCGGTGCGTTAGATGCAAAAGAAGTGTCTGTTAGTGAGGTCAGAACTGTGAAGGAATTCGTGGATGTCTTTCCTAAAGAACTTTCGAGGTTGCCTCCGGATCGTGAGGTGGAATTTGGAATTGAACTACTTCCAGGTACGGCTCCGGTGTCTATCGCCCCTTATAGGATGGCACTGAAAGAGCTGGTAGAACTTAAAGCCCAGATTCAGGAGCTGTTAGATCGTGGATTTATTCGACCAAGTGTATCTCCGTGGGGAGCGTCGGTGTTATTCGTAAAGAAAAAAGACGGGTCGATGCGTATGTGCATTGATTATCGCTAGTTGAATAAGTTGACGATTAAGAACAAGTACCCGCTGCCGAGGATTGACGATTTGTTCGATCAGCTTAAAGGGGTTTCAGTCTTCTTGAAGATAGATTTGAGGTCAGGCTATCATCAGCTTAAGGTCAAGGAGGCGGACATTCATAAGATGGCGTTTCAAACTCGTTATGGTCACTATGAGTTTTTAGTGATGCCGTTCGGGTTGACGAATGCACCAGCTGTGTTTATGGATATGATGAACCGGGTATTCCAACCCTGTCTGGATCGGTTTATTGTGGTGTTTATAGACGATATCCTGGTATATTCAAGGTCGGAAGAGGAGTATGATTCGCATCTCCAGGTTGTTCTGCAAGTATTAAGAGAGAAGCAGCTGTATGCCAAATTCAGCAAGTGTGAATTTTGGTTGAGGGAAGTTACCTTCTTAGGGCATGTTGTTTTCGGAGGATTAGGTGGATCCCCGAAAAATCGGGTTGTTCGGATTGGAAAGCCAAGTCCATGAGAGAAATTCGAAGTTTTCTTGGGTTAGCCGGGTACTACAGAAGGTTTGTTGAGGGATTCTCCTTGATTGCGGCACCCTTGACTAAGTTTTTGCGGAAAGGGGTACCTTTTGTTTGGGCTGACAAGCAGCAGGAAAGCTTTGAGAAGTTGAAGAGGATCTTGACGGAGGCTCCGGTATTGATTTAGCCTGAGGCTGGGAAGGAGCTTGTTGTTTATTGTGATGCTTCGCACACAGGGCTAGGGTGTGTGTTGATGCAAGAAGAGAAGGTAGTTGCGTATGCGTCCCGGTAGTTAAAACCGCATGAGATGAACTATCCCACTCATGACTTGGAGCTAGCTGCGGTAGTGTTCGCCCTGAAGATTTGGAGACACTACTTGTATAGGGAGAAGTCCATCATCTACACCGACCATAAGAGCCTGAAATATCTCCTTACCCAAAAGGAGTTGAATTTGAGGCAGCGGAGGTGGATTGAGCTATTGAAGGATTATGATTTCTCGATCGAGTACCATCCGGGTAAAGCTAACTTGGTGGCAGATGCGTTAAGTCGGAAAGTGATATCGGATTTGAGGGCAATGTTTGCTCATCTCAGCTTGTATGATGATGGGAGTTTGCTAGCTGAACTTCAGGTGAAGCCGATATGGGTAACTCAGATTAGAGAGAAGCAGTTATTGGACGATGTGTTAAGTGCTCGCTTCTGCAAGTACAGAATGGTGGGGTAGAGGATTATAGTTTGAACAGTGATGGGGTATTGTGTTTTCGAGAAAGGGTTTGCATGCCGAAGGATGTTGAGTTGTGACAGATGATTCTACGGGAGGCTCATAGCAGCCCATACGCTATGTATCCTGGCGGGAGTAAGATGTATCGAGATCTGCGTGAACAGTTTTGGTGGCCTAGGTTGAAGCGAGAAATTACCGAGTTTGTGGGTAAGTGCTTGACGTGCCAGCAGGTGAAAGCAGAACATCAGTTGCCTTCGGGGTTACTTCAGCTGGTAAAGATTCCACTGTGGAAATGGGAGAGGATAACGATGGACTTTGTTAGTGGGCTACCTCTTACGCCTACTAGGAGAGATTCGGTATGGGTGATTGTTGATCGGTTGACGAAGTCCGCCCATTTCATACCTGTTCGTATCGATTATACATTGTAGAAGCTGGCTAAGCTGTATGTGGTAGAGATTGTGAGGTTGCATGGGGTACCAGTGTCTATCATATCAGACAGAGACCCTAGGTTTACGTTGCGATTTTGGAAGGCATTACACCAGGCATTAGGTACGAGATTGGATTTCAGCACGGCATTCCATCCACAGACCGATGGTCAGTTTGAAAGGGTGATTCAGATCTTGGAAGACATGTTGAGAGGCTGTGTTATTGACTTCAGGGGTAGTTGGGAGGATTTTCTATCTGGGTAGACTCGTGATACAACAATAGCTACCAATCCAAAGATTCGGATGGCACCCTACGAAGCGCTATATGGTCGTAGGTGTCGAACCCCTACCTACTGGACAGAATTAGGTGAGCAACAGTTGTTGGGTCCGGAATTGATCTCAGAGACAGAGGAGAAGGTTAAGATAATTCGGGCTCGGTTGAAGGAAGCTTCCGACAGGCAGAAATCGTATGAAGATTTGAAGCGTAAGGAAATAGAATTTGCGGTGGGTGATCGAGTCTTCCTGAAGGTTTCGCCTTGGAAGAAGGTTCTGAGGTTTGGACGAAAGGGCAAGTTGAGCCCCAGGTTCATCGAGCCTTATCGGGTATTGAAACGTGTGGGACCAGTGGCGTATCAGCTTGAGTTACCTCCAGAATTGAGACAGATACATGATGTGTTCCATGTCTCGGTGTTGAGACGTTATCGTTCTGATTCGTCTCACATTGTGTCGGTGGAGGAGATTGAGGTAAGACCAGACCTGTCCTTTGAGGAGGAACCAGTGCAAATCTTAGATCGAGACGTTAAGGTGATGAAGAGGAAATCTATTCCGTTGGTCAAAGTCTTGTGGCGAAATCACAGTGCAGAGGAAGCCACGTGGGAGCCGGAGAATGTGGTGCGCCAGCAATACCCTCATCTCTTTTGATCAGGTAAATTTCGAGGCCGAAATTTCTTTAAGGGGGTATAACTGTAACATCCCAAGTTAGGGGGTTCTGCATTTCATGTTTTTGTGTGTTGGCTTGCTTTGCTTGCTATTTGGATGTGTTTGGGGGTCCTAGGAAGGCTCAGGTTCGAGCCGGAGTCTTGGTTAAATTTTTGTGTTAGGGCACTTTGGGGGGAAGCTTGTGGAGGTAGGTCTTATGAATATTTGTGCGTAGTTGATGACACAAAAAGGGATGTGGAAGAGTGGTAAGTGACGCCTAGGAAGCAAGGGGGATGACGCCTCAATGGGAGCTTGGAGGAGAAGGGAGCAGGTTCGAGTCTCACAGCTTGCATTTTGGAGTTTCTTTTTGGCGTCAGGATGGAGAGGTGGTAGATTCGGCCAAGACTCTGCGGGTTGGTTGTGGAATGGGTCAGCATATTTGAAATGAAAGGAGGAGAGGTGTTGGAGGAGTAAGAATTGGTCAACACTTTTGAATGGAGAGTGGAGAGTGAAAGGTGGAGGAAGTTGTGGGATGTGGAGAGAGGGAGAGAGGTTGGCCGAATTTGGGAAGGTGTGGGGGGTGTGTGGACGGTTTAGCTTGGCTAGGTAGGGGCCGAACCTTTATTGGTAGCTCTTAGGCATTTTGTTGAGCATTTTGATCATAAGGGGGGTGAGTGTGTCGTTTTCTTCAAGTAGTCATTTTGAGTATAGTGTTAGCGAAATCAATCTTAGAAACACTCTCTTTCTCTTTTGCATTTTTTGAACATTTGCATCATTTCTCTTCTACCAAAACCGAAACACCTTTTAGCTTCATTTTTCTCCTCCTTGTTTCTTTGGGGATAGCCGATTGTCAGAGTGGTGATTGGTGTTTCCTCTATTTCTTTTTCTTCCATTTTCTAATTGTTTCCCTTCATAGTCGAATCTCCCTAGGAGTCGTTTGGAATCATTTCTTTTGGAGCACCCTTTCCATTGTTTTGAGCCAGTAGCCGAATATAGCCCCTTCAATCGGCATACTCCTGTTCTTCGGTATGCTATTGTAGAGGATGGATCACTAGGATGGGCTGGGTTTATCGTATTGTTTATCTGATATGCTATTGTGTTGGGCTTTGGCCGATTGATACATGGGGGCTTAGGGCCAGTTGCGATATGTGGGGTAATTGCACACTGAGTCTTCATGACTCACCCCTTCTGCTTAACTTTTGCAGGTGATTCGTAGTTCAGTGGATTTGGGCCGGAGTGGACTTCGAGGTGGCCATGCTCGGTTTTTATTAAACTAAACTTTGCCTTTATTTATCGTTTTCTATTATGGGATTTTGTTGTGTAATAAGGCCACTAATATTTCGGTTTATTCTTGGGCTTAAACTTTGGACACTTTAATTATAAATTAATTTGTAAGACGTTTTCTTTATAAAATGCAAATGGAAGTTTTCTCGCAACTTAACCAACGATTTTTTTTTTGAACGAAATTGGACAAAAATCTCAAGTTAACTTAACGCAACATCAAGTGTTCCCGAACATCACCTAAACGCGAGGTTTGGGCTGATTCCAATTTTTATAAAATGAACACCGAATTTTCAGACAAACGCGAAGTTTCTTAAAAATCTTCCCATGTGACATACCAGATCCGGTCGTGGTGTTAGGTCGGGTTTGGGGTGTTACATTAATTGCTTAAATTAATCTAATCGAATGAAAAAACCTATTTTAGCTTTTCTTAAAGCTTCATTCGGCCATAAAAGATGAACATAAAGATGGCTTTATGTTTTGTTTTATTTAATATATCTTTTATAACCAAATTACTATATTAACCTTTAATAAAAACCATTTAAATCATCTAATATAAGGCCATCTATGTAAAATTCCACTATCAATGGTCTAATAACATCATAAGGACCTTTCATTTAATAAATAATAGCAATTAGACACCTTTAACAAATAGAATGTAACTTTTGCATTTTACGCGATTTAGTCCTTTTTTCTCAAATTGTGCTATTAAACGATAAAATTAGCTCACGAAATTTTCACAAATACATGCTGTCATGCTGTAAACACATGAAATAGTATTAAAATAATTTTTTGATATCATATTTGTGGTTCTGAAACCACTGTTCTGATTTAACTAAATCCGGGCTGTTACAACTATTGAATGGGATTAGACTATGTCTTGATGCAGTAAGGCAAAGTAATAGCCTGTGCTTTTAGAGAGTTAAAAATTCACATGGAAAGAATTACTCGATACATGATCTAGAATTGACGGCTATTGTTTTTGCATTGAAATATGACAATATTACTTGTTTGGTGAAAAATGTCATATATTCACTGATTATAAAAAGTTGAGGTATCTGATGTTGCTAAAAGATTTGACTTTGAGATAGCGTATATGGCTTGAATTGTTGAAAGATTATGATTTGATAATTGAATATCACTCGAAAAGAGCGAATATGGTTACAGATATTCTGAGTAGAAAATCTCTGTATACTTTGCAAGCTATGGATATCGATTATGATTGCCTGATAATAGCTCAATTTTAGCTGAGTATAGAGCTAAACCGATGTTTTCGCAATGCATCGGTGAAACCTTAAAAGTGATAATGAATTGTAAGTTAAATGAATACAGTGTGAATTAATTTCGATTGTAATTTCAGAATAGATTCGATAAATGTCTGTTATTCAGAGACAGAGTCTGTGTACTGAAGAATTTGGAGCTTGTACGGAAAATTCTACATGAATGATCACAGTGGTACTATGTCTGTTTATCCGGAGAATGATAAAATACATAATGATTTGAAAAACATGTATTAGTAGCTCAGAAATGAAATGTGGTATTTCTAAAATTGTATTTAAATGTTGGATGTACCAGCAAGATAAGGATGAAACTTTCAGGATGGTTATAGTCAGCGAAAATACCGAAATGGAAATGGGACAAAGTTACTATGAATTTTATATCAGAATTATCCCTGTCTATGAAAAAGAAAGATACGATTTGAGTAATTGTCGATTGTTCGACGAAGCCTGCACATTTTATCCTGGTATGAATGGATTTCTCACTTGATAGATTGCTTGAATTACCTGTTTTTGAGATTGTGAGATCACATGATATGCTAGCTTCTGTTATTTCTGATAGAGATCTATAGTTCATATTCAAATTCTGAAACAAGTTACAAGAAACTCTTGGTATACGGTTACATTTTAGTACCGTATTTCATTTTCAGACGGGTGATCAATCTGAACATATGAATCAGAATTTGGAAGATATGCTTCGATGTTGTGTAATTGAATTTGAAGGTAATTGGGAAAACTATTTGCCTCTGGTTGAATTTGCTTATTATAACAGTTAACAGTCAAGTACCAAATTTTTACTGTACGAGGCTTTATATGGTCACAAATATAAGACTCCGGTGTTTTGGACGGAGTTCAGTGAGAAAAGATATGTGTAGTAGGTTTGATTCTTTGAAACCGAAGACGGATGAAAGTGATCTAAGACAGTTTAAAAGCAGTATTTGATCGTCAGAAATCCGATGTGAATAAAAAAAGAAAAGAAATAGAGTTTCAGATTGGCGACAAAATATTTTTGAAAGTTTCGCCATGGAAGAAATTTCTCCGGTTTGGTAGTAAAGGCAAATTAATTTTGTGGTTTAATGAGTCATATGAGATCATTGAAAAGAATTAGACCTGTTGTGTATTGATTGGTATTATTATCAGAGTTCTACAGAATTCACAATGTTTTATGTGTATATGTGTTATGACAGTATCGATCAGACCCATCATCTATTATTTCTCTGATAGAGATTGAAATTCAGCTTGGCATAACTTACAGTGAGTGACTGGTTGAAATTCTGGCATGTGAAGTGAACGAAATGAAAAATATAAAGGTAGCTTTAGTGAAAGTTCTTTGATAATGATACGACATAGAGAAAGCTATCTGGGAACCGGATGGAAACATGAGAAACTAATGTTGGAATCTCTTCACTGGTAAAATTTTCGAGGACGAAAATTCTATAAGGGGGGAGAGTTATAACAGCCCAATTTCGGTGAAATCGGAACAGTGGTTTCGGGACCACAAATCTGAGCCGAAAATAAAATTTATTTTTATTTTATAATATGGACTGTATTATGTTAGAAATATCATGGTAAAATTTTGAAAAGAAAATTTTATCGATTACGTGATTAATTACGAGAAGGACCAAATCGCATAAAATGCAAAAGTTAAATTCTAGTAGCTATAAGGATTAAATAGCTATGGAATTCAAAACTTAAGGTCCTTATAAGGTAATTAGACCATTAAATAAAAGTATGTGGATATTTTGGTGACTCATCCATGTAAATTTAGAAAAAGGGCAAGGACTAAATTGGAAAGTGAAAATATTTAATTAATTAAAAGATGAAAAAAATGAGATATCATCTTATTTTATCATCTTCTTCCCAAAAATAATACATAGAAACCCTAAGAGAGATAAAAAAAAAACTTTCATGGCCAAATTGGGTAAGTTTTCTTGTCTTGTTTTTAGTAATTTTGATATTTTTGAAACCGGGATAGCTTAATCTATCTATTTGGGGGATTAATTTGAGAAGTTATCAAAGTATGGAAAATGGGTCATGGATGTATATGCTGAAAATTAGAAATTTTTGGTAGAAAATGAAAGGTTGTTGATAGATAAACAACTTTTACAAAGTGATTTTTTATGAAAACATGATTTAGGGACTAAAATGCAAAGTGGTGAAAATTGATGGAAAATTTTGAAATTTATAGAAAATATGTGCTGTAAATTTTATCTTGGAATTTTGGTTAGGCTTGGAATAGGGAGTAAATTGCATAAATTTCATTTTCCGAGCCTAGGGACGAAATTAGAATTTATGGAAAAGTTAGGGGCAAAATGGTAATTTTGCCTAGGATGTAAATTGAGTCCACATGAATATGAAATGTGATAAATTGATGTTAAATTTACTCGTATAGATCTGGATAGACCAAATTCGGAGTTAGAACGAGGAAAAGAGGAAAATGTCGGATTAGTAGATTTATGTACACGAACATTTGGCGAGATAAGTTTGTGTAACTAAATTGTGTATGTTTATATGCTTGAATTAAATGTTGCATTGTGAATTGTATAAATATCATATATATATGTGACATTGAAAATGTTTCTGACAAAGCTCGATCCACGATAATGCCCGATAAAGGATAAACGATGAAAAAGTTACTTTTATGCTTGGAATGAATATGGAATGTGATCATTTGAATCATATGGATGTGATAGATGTATGAAATAATTACATGTCGGGAAATGCTTGAAAATGTTAAATCCCGTTTGAATAAATGAAAATCGATGGATATGTGATTTCCCGAAATGAATGAGGTCCTGCATTTGTTGCTGACAGGATTTAGCTCGGACGAGTAATCCTATTGACCTCATTTATGAAAGGATTTAGCCCGGACAGGTAATCCTGATATAAGTCCTCTCGAGCATATGTTATGGATTGGATTTAGCTCGAACGGGTAATCTAGATCAAGCTCTTTAGAGCATATGTCATAAAAAAGGATTTAGCCTGGACTGGTAATCCTATTGTCTATATATATGTAGCTTGAGAGTGTACTCTCTGAAATAGTACCTTATGGGTACCATTGAATATGACTTGATAGATCCTGATTTGTACACCTCGAGTGAACTACCTGTGTATCCATCGATATTCCGAATAAATTTAACGGGTAAAAATCTTAACATGAGAGAATATGAATAAGACATGAGTTGTTACATGTACTTGTCTGAAATACATGAGAATGATGATATATGACATTTGATATACGAAAACATGAGAGGATGATATTTGAACAAGGAATTCATTTGATGAATATGTTCATCCTTGATTATAGACTTGTATACTTTGAGTGTACTATTACTCGTGTGACATTGATATTTCGAGTAATATGAGTAAAGTTCTGATATGAAATAATCTGAACTTGAGATGAACTATTATGAAATTATACTTGTAATATAAAGAGATGATTTATGCATGTTAAATAAACACATGTTGTGGAATGCATATGTGCCTGGAAACTTGATTGTTGTTGAGCTCAAACATGTTTTGATGTTACTATGGAATATATGACTAAAAAGGACAATGAGGATATGTGTAGGGCTTGAGGTCAAATTGAATGAATGTGCCTTACATAGTTACCTCAAAATAGAATGAATGGTAAGTTAAGTACCATGTTATACGAACTTACTAAGCATTTTATGCTTACTTGGTTTTATTTCCCTGTTTTATAGTAAATCGGAAGCTCGTTGGATTGGAAGTTTGGCGGAGATCACACACACTATCCATCAGCCCATTTCAGTACATATGGTAAATTAATTATGGTTATAATGGCATGTATAGGTTATATTGGCCCTATTGGAATGTAAATGTAAATGATGCTTGTAATCTAGCCATTGGAATGGCTAGTAATGGTTTATTTTGATATATTTGTAATGTCATACTATGGTAGCTACATATGTGTTAAGTAGTTGATCAAATTATGTCTAACATATGGACTAAACCAAGGTAAGATTATAAACATGAATGCATGTAATAATGATATGCCATGTTGAATGATGGAGTTTGCTTAACTTGAATGCTTGAAATGGTTGGTATTTGGATGTGAGTTTAAGTGCAGGTCATTGGTGTGATTTTAGGGGAGAAATGAAGCTAGAGATGGCTTTATTTTGTCCACACAGGCGTGTGTTTAGACCGTGTGTGACACACGACCTGGTACATGGGCATGTGATTAGACTGTGTGTCCCCTGCACCTTAAATTTGAGAAATAGAATGCTCAGAATTGAGCACATGGGTAGAGACACAGGCGTGTGTCTCAGCCGTGTGGGAGACACGGCCTTGAACACGGGCTTGTGCCTTGCCGTTTGAAACCTGCACCTAATTTTGAAAAGAATTAATTAACCACACGGCCTAGCACACGGGCGTGTGGAATGGCCGTGTGCACAAGTCAGAGAGTTACACGGGGTCGAACACGGCCTATAGAACGGGCGTGTCCCAGGGTCACACGGACGTGTCCCTCGGACCACACGGGCGTGTGAGCCCTGCAGCTTGGAAATTTTTGTAATTTCGCGAAAAATTCTTAGAGTTTCCGATTAAGTCCCAACTCGATTCTAATGCTAGTATTGGGCCTCGAGGGTCCATTTAATGGATGTTACGAATGACCTCGGTTAATGAATAGTGATTGACTTGATTTATCTGAAAATGTTCTAAAAAAATTTTGGTAACGCTATGTAACCCTGTTCCGGTGGCGGATACGGGTTAGGGGTTTTACATACCCACCCCGGTTACTTAGCCCAACATACTCCTAACCACGGTTACTCAGTCAGTCACGTTTTAAGCTGCATTCATAACCATGGAGACATCAAAATTTATTATTATCATGAAACAGAATTTTAATTTTGGAGGACTAGGAAAAACAATCAAGTGTCAAAAATAAGTTTCAGCAGCCACCTAATAGTCATGAACATAATTTTAGCATGCAATTGTATTAAGTGTCCTCTTTGCATTTAGACTTAATCAATTTTACTATAAGCAAGATAGGGTTAACTCTATTAATCATAATTATTTTAGCCTAATAGAAATAAAATAGTGGAGACGAAATCAAACTAGCAAAATCACAACTAACTCAATAGACAGGAATCATGCTCACAGGTCAAACAGTGGGTAATTCCTAGTCAAAATCTTGGGCATGAAAAATGGCAGGATATACTAAAAAAATAAATGTGGGCAGAAACGAGCACAAGGCAGCAGCAACAGTACACAATAGTAAAAGCAGCAGATAAAATGACATAAATAATGAGGAATGCCTCCCCCTACTTAAAACACATTGTCCTCGATGTGAAAGAAAAAGGAAAAGAAAAAATAAAGAGAGACAGAAAAAATAGGTGAAAGTAAAAAGGTTTAGAAAAACTCCTCGTGTAGTCACTGTCGTTCAAGCATAGCTGCAAGGAGGGGAAGGTTTGGCGTCGCGTGGAGGAGAAGAAGGAGGGGAATGCTGCGGCACGGCTCCTATTCCTAGCCATGGTGGTTTGAAAATCGTCGGTGGGGGTGAGGGAGAGGACTAACAGCGGCTTGAGGGAGTTTTGGGTGAATATGGGGGAAAATTAGGGTTTGAAAGTGTAAGAGGAAGGGTGTTTGGCTCTAGGGTGGTTGTTTGGGCGTAGGTTT
The DNA here is from genome assembly GCA_025698515.1 of Gossypium sturtianum. Classification (NCBI taxonomy): domain Eukaryota; kingdom Viridiplantae; phylum Streptophyta; class Magnoliopsida; order Malvales; family Malvaceae; genus Gossypium; species Gossypium sturtianum. Next base: position 122,660,609 of record CM046955.1, read on the forward strand.
GGGTGAGTTTAAAACAGGGATGTGCTATTCCTACCAGAATTAAGGTAGAATATAGGGTTTTGCTAAAACATACCCATTCCTTCAAGATGTCGTTCCCATTTTAATTTTTCTCCTCGTCGATTTTCCTGGATATAAGAAGAGAGAATAAAATTTATTAACATGAAAAAAAATAAAAAAATAAAATATAAATAAAATATATAAATAAAATAAAAATAAAATAAGGTTGCCTCCTAACAAGCGCTTGTTTAACGTTGTTAGCTTGACGCCCCAACTAGTATTGGGGTTGTTCCAGTTTAATTCTTTCGTTCGTATGGGCTTGGAAATTCTCTTTTTTTACCACATCCACCATATTTGGGTTCAATCGTCCTTGTGCCTCTTACTTTGGTTTTGTATTTTCCTCCAAGAAAATCTTATGTGTGCATGTCAATGGGTTAATCCCTTCTAAGTCGGCAATGGTCTCATCGTTCTCCAAAAATGCGCGTTTGAAATGCTCGGGAAGTGGTTTTAATTCCAGATCTGGTGCCTGTACAAAAAAGGTAGAAGTTTAGTGTTTATCGGAGACAACAATTTATTAACAGATTCAAAATCATCAAACATCGTTTTAGGGTTGTCTTCACAAGGTGACTCAAAAGTTTCTCCTACTAATGAGTCAATTATGTCGACACGGATTACATTCAAAATTTCACTAGGATGACTAATAGCGCCATAAACGTTAAATTTCACGATCTCCCTGTCAAACTCCATCGTGAGGGTTCTGCTACGCACGTCAATCTTAGTATTTGCAGTACTAAGGAAAGGTCGCCCCAACAAGATGTCTGAAGACCCAGGAGCGTTATCCTCTTCCATTTTTATCACATAAAAGTCTGCAGGAAAGGTAAGCGCGTTGACTTTCACTAATACGTCCTCAAGGACTCCTTCAGGATGTACAATAGACCTGTATGCTAATTAAATGATAACACCCGTTTTCGTCAAAAAACTCGTGTTAAGTGATTCATAAATAGAAAAAGGCATTACATTTATGGAGGCCCCCGAATCACACACAGTTTTTTAATTCCTAAGTGGCCTATTTGCATGGTATCGCAAACATGCCCCTGTCTTTACATTTTACTGGCATCCTCCGCTGCAACACTGCAGATGCATTTTCACCAGCACTTACTCTTTCATTTTCAGTCAATTTTTGCTTGTTGGTGCAAAGCTCCTTAAGGAACTTGGCATATCGCGGAATTTGTTTGATGGCATCCAACAATGGTATGTTGATCTCGACGTTTCTGAATGTTTCAAGGATCTCTTTTTCCTCCTTACCTTTTCGATGTTGATTCAATCATCCTAGAAACAGAGGTTGAATTATGGGCAATGAGGTTTCGTTCGGACATGTTCATCGTTCTCCTTCTTTTTCTGGGCGGAATCTTGATCAAGATTCCTGCCAGGATTTGGTTCCAGTACTTTTCCACTTTCCAACGTCACTGCATTTGCGTGTTGTCTTGGGTTAGGTTCCGTTTGTGATGGCAGCTTTCCTTGTGAGTTCATTTTCTCAATTGATGTGGTCAACTCTCTTATAAACGCCTCGATTTTCTGTTGAAAATCCTTTGTTTCCTTTTAGAAATCAAGAGTTTGCCGTTGTATTTTCTGTTGGAAATCAAGCACATTAGTTGCTAATTTATTGACCATGGTTTCTAGAGAGGTACCTGAATCTTACGTTTGTTGTGGAAATCGATTTTGGTATGGCTGGTTATACTGCAGGTTTGCCCCATAACTCAAGTTAGGATGGTCTTTCCATCCTGGGTATATGTATTTGCATAGGGGCCATATTGTCTTTGAGGCGGTCCAGGAATGTTCCCCACATCATCTAAATGGGTCATAGTATCGTCACACAAACTAGGGCATGCATCAGTTGTATGTTCGGGTGTTGCACGAATTCCGCACAGTCAGGCTAGTCCTATTTTTACTGCAAAAAGAGAATTCATGATATTAGTAAGTCTATCAACTTTATCTTCTAAAGTTGAATTACTTAATTGGTGAACCCTTCTAATGGGTTCAGGATTGGCTCAGAATTGCTGAGTATTTGCAGCCATCGTGGAGATCAAGTCCCTTGCCTGTTGGGGGGTCATGTTGACTAATGCCCCTCCACTGGCGGCATCTACCTTATTCATTTCTATGGGCTTCAAGCCTTCATAAAAGTATTGGAGTAGAGACTGTTTTGTTATACTATGTTGTGGGAAACTTGCACACAATTTCTTGAATCGCTCCCAATAGTCGTAAAGAAACTCTACTTCTTTTTGCCTTATCCCAACGATCCCCCTTCTTAACTCAGCTGCACGCGATGCTGGAAAAAACCTGTTGAGAAACAAATGGGAAAGATCAGTCCAAGTTGTAATAGATCCAGGGGTAGATAAAAAAGTCATTCCCTAGCAGAATCTGCTAGGGAGAAATGGAAAGCATGCAATTTGGTTTGATCCTCAGTTACGCCTTGAGGTTTCATACTAAGACAAACCATATGAAACTCTTTTAGATGTTTATGTGGATTTTCATTTTGTAATCTGCGGAAAGTTGGCAGTAACTGGATTAATCCTGACTTCAATTCAAAATTAGTATCCATAGTAGGATACGCAATGCATAACGCGGTTGTTTTGCAGGAGCTTCAACCAATTGCTGAATCGTTTGAGCCATAGGTTGATGTGCTAGATTCGGGTTTTCGTTAACCCTAGCGTTAAGCACTTCTTCTGGTGGATTGACTCTTATTCTTTCGTTTTCTAGTGTGTGAGTAGGGTTTTCGTTAACCCTAGACTCAACTTCGCCACCTGCTTCTATTTCCGACGGTGGGTTACTCTGAGTCTCTACCACCTCTGACTACTTTTTCCGTAGCTTTGTTTCCTTGCAATTAGCTTTCACAGTCCTTTCTATTTCTGAATCGAACATAAGATTTCCTGGAGCAGATCTGGTCCTAAGAAACAAAAGAAACAATATTAGTACGTTACCAATCCTCAGCAACAGTGCCAAAATTTGATGTGTCGTTGAGATCACCAAAAATAACCTAAAAGAATAGTATAAAGGAAGTAGGGTCAAATCCTCAAGGACTGGATTTGTACAACTTCTTGTTCCTTGAGATCCCGAGCACAGTCATGCCCGAGGAAAAGTGGCGTACCTGGAAAAAAAACAAAAAAATAGAATTAAAAATATGAAGGGGTTGAAATTGTATAAATTGAAATCGAAATTGTAAGGAGAAACAGAATTGAGAAAAGAGAGTGTAACAACCCGTTTTTAGTGAAACTAGAACAGTGGTTCTGGGACCACAAATCTGAGGTCAAAATAATTATTTTATTATTATTTTAATGTTTACAGCATGATAGTGTGATTGTGTGAAAATTTTGTTAAGAAATTTTATCGTTTGAATACTCAATTTGATAAAAAGGACTAAATCGCGTAATGTGCAAAAGTGGTCTTTTATTAGCTAAAGGTGTCTAATAGCTATGGAACCTTAAAGTATAGGTCCTTATATTGTAATTAAACCATTGTTAATGTTAGTGGACAAAGATGGACATCATTTAAGTGAATTTTAATGTTTTAATTAAAGGTTATAATAATAAACTAATAAATAAAGATTAAATAAATGAAATAAAACCTAGTATCATCTTTTTAGTCATCATCTCCACCAAATTTTTGAGGGGAAAAGAATCCATTTTAGGTTTTTCATTCGGTCAAGCTTCCATTGTCCATTTAGGTATGGTTTTTGTCTTGTTTTTAATGATTTCTATGTTTTCGGAGTCGTTGTAACTTAATCTAGCTAGCCCAGGGACTAACTTGCAAAATTGTTAAAGGTTTAGGGCTTTGCCATTGATGAATGTATGTGTATTTTGAGGTTTGATGATAGAAAATGTATGGTTTTTGTTAGATAAACAACATTTGTAAAGTGATTTTTGATACAATTGTCAATTAGGGATTTATTTGTGAAATGTGTAAATTGTGGTAGAAATGTGAAATAAATGAAAAATATGGGCTACTTTGATAATAGAGGAAATTCGGCTAGCATGGGTAGGGACCTAATTGCATGAATTTGTATTTTTATGAGCTAAGGACTAAATTGTAAAGATGTTGAAATATTAGGGGCAAAAGTGTAATTTTACCATAATGTGATTTTTGGCCTAAATTGAATAGAATGATAATTGAATTAGTTAAATTTGATATTATATAGATCAAGAAAAATGAAGTTCGGATCTAGATCGGGGGAAAAACAAAGTATTGGACTAGTCGATCCATTTCGTTGTTTTTGCGATTGAGGTAAGTTCGTACGTTAATAAGCATTATTATAATTGTGTTTTAAATTCTTTATTATTGAATTAAATTGTGAATACAACCTTACGGATACGTTCGACGAAGATTTGGCAATCTAAAATCCCGGTTGAACCTTAGGAATAGATTAGGATACAAATGACATGTCACTAGGGGTTGTATGATTTGGGTGTTGGTTCATACATCCTACCGGTGGCTGAGTTATCCGGCCTGTGTTGCGGATTCTCGTCAGCTTGTGTGAGCAAAGACCGTGTAAGCCGTCATGATCGTCGACTGTGTGAGCAGACCCGTTGATAGCTCAAGAGTGAGCATTTATGAGATATGAGATTGAGATAGCTTCAGCTATGTATTGGCACTTAGGGTGCGAGATTCCCGAGTATCCGATATTATTCCAAATGGTTCAACGGGTATATCAAGGATATGGATGAGTATGAGATTGATACAATTTGTATAGGTATGTACATGAACTATACAAGCAATGAATCGAAGAAACTTGTGAATTTCATATCTAACCTTGTGAATGAATATGTGATAGGTTTGTGGATCAATATGAGTTATGTTATGATATGTTAATTGCTTAAATTGCGTATAAATGGTAAGTTTTACTTTAAGCATACGAGCTTACTAAGCTTTATAGCTTACTTTATTTACTTTTCTGTGTTTTATAGTGTTTATCGAAGCTAGCTCGGATTGGGAGTCGTCAGAGATCTCATCACACTATCAAGCTATCACTTTGGTACTTTTGAACTTATGTATTTGGTTATATGGCATGTATAGGAGTTTTGGTCATTATGGTATATATGTTGGTAATGGATTTAGCCATTTGATTTGACTTGTAAATGATAAATGTTTGGTTATGTGTATAGCCATTTAAATTGGCTTATTTTGGCATGTTTGATGATGTATATATATATAGGTGCAAATGGCCTTCTGTTATGTGGTTGGTAATGGCTATGTGATGTTTATTATGAATTGGTAATTTGTGTACCATATAGTTGAAATTTGGAGATTTGTTATGTATGTGATTTTAGGTAAGAAAGTGCATATATGAAGTTAACTAGTTAAGTGATTTGTGAATGTGAATTTGGTATGATTTGAATTGGCAAAATATGATGTTATGAACATTATAGTTCTTGGTATGGAAATAGCATGAATTAGACTTGATTGAGATTGGTTGGAATGCCTATTTATGCCATGTTATATGCCATTTGGTTTGTATAGGTGATTGAAAGTTTGGGTGAGAAAAATGGCTTGGTAAATAGCCTATTTTTGTCTACACGGGCAGAGATACGGGCGTGTGTCTCAGCCGTGTGTGACACACGGTCAGGTGAGATAGCCGTGTGTCCCCTGGTGTTTAATTAGAAATCAAGTCAGTATGCTCCACACGGCCCAGCAAACGGGCGTGTGACTTAGTCGTGTGGCATAAGTCAGTATACCCTACAGTTTTGGCACGGCCTAGCACACGGCTTGGCACACGGGCGTGTGTGGCCATTTTGAAGGGCACACGAGCTAGTCACACAGGCGCGTGTGTTGGCCGTGTGACCCAAGTCAGAGAGTTACACAGGGTTGGACACAGGCTGGGACACGGGCATGTTGTAACACCCCTTACCCGTATTCAAGCCGGAATAAGGTTTGAGGCATTACCTAACTAGTCTTGCTTAAACATCTCGAATAGGGTTATAAAATTTCGTTTAAACCCATCACTTGCACATACTCGGCCTAGGAGGCCCTAACATACTTCCGAGAGGTATCGAAACTATTCCGGGAACTTTTACGAGTTCGAGGAACTTTTCAATGAAAAAAGGGCCACACGCCCGTGTGGGGGTCTAGGGACACGCCCGTGTGCCCCTAAGACATGCCAGTGTCTTTCACCCGTGGTCGACACTGACTAATTTCACACGGCCTTGACACGCCCGTGGTCCTGGCCCGTGTGCCAAACCTTGGTTTTCTGACTTATCCACACGGGCTATACACACGCCCGTGTGCTTCAGTCGTGTGGCTATTCAAATTCCAAGTGCAAGGTGCAGACTTCACACGACCTGGGCACACACCCATGTTCTAGCCGTGCCTCCCACACGGTCTAGACACACGCCCGTGTGTCTACCCATGTGGACAATTAGCAGGCTATCTACCAACCCCTTTGCCACCTTACATTGCATACAATCATACACCATCACACAACACTCTAAAATCATCGATTGTAACACATTTGATTTATGAAAATGAAGTCTTCATCCCCTACACGAGGGAGAACTATTTCTAGTATAATTACAATCGACTTAAGCCATCATCTATGGCTATGCACAACCTAACCGTAAACTCTCTTAGGCTAACACATTTGGCTATATCAACTATGACTTAATCAACTTTAAAAGAGATCCCTAGACATACCATAACTCATAAGGACTTGAAACCTCATACCAAGTGTCTGCTCGATAGTGTGAAACATCTCCGGCGATCTCCGACCCGAGCTAGCTAAATTAACCTATAAGAGGTGAGAAAGAAAGAGAAGTAAGCAATAATGCTTAGTAAGTTCATATGCATATAATAATCAACTACTGATAATCATTGATTATAATCAATCGCAAGGTATTATAATGAGTTTTACATCTTAAACTCATGGTTACCTACATAATCATCCTTGAAGCTTACTCATTCTGTCTCTTACCACATTCTAACCATGCCACAAGCCAAATGCTCATGTTAATTAGCATACCTTCCTGCACTTGTCACCACATAACCACATAAAACAACATATCGAATATTTTCAATAATCCATTCATACTATCAATTACTCGGTGGTTTCGCACTCAGCCCACCCTCAATCTCTAATAAGGTGGTATCGCACTTAGCCCACCAATCATTTATAATTAATAAGGTGGTAACGCACACAGCCCATCGTTATTATACATTCATGGATAGTTATCCATATGCATTTCTCTATTTCAAATGTTCCTCCCGGGAACACCCTCACACACACTACCAACCTTACTTAGCTTTCTACGATAATCGTTCGCATCCATACAATGCATTAATAATTATAACTTATGCAACCAAGGTGCATCATTTACACATAACCCACTATGGGTTCATCATATACCGAATTCATCTCAATTCAGTTCTAACACATACCTGTACCTCTCGTGGTACAACCACATTCATTCTCATTTTCAACATACTTATTGAATCACTCAAATTGTTAAATAACACCTTTGAGTCTCATACACATAAAGTCACACTGACATCATACCCCCGATAGGGTCTTACATGAATTAACATATTGATGCCATGTCCCCGACATGGTCTTATATGAAATCCCATACCGAGGCCATATTCTAAATATGGTCTTACACGGAACCTTAATTACCATCGTATCATGCTATTTGTATTTCCACTATTCATGGTTTAATTCAAGACTTTCATTTCTTGACATTACATCAAAACATATTTAACGTATACATGGAGGCAATAAACAATCTATACAACATTCAAATATTAAAAATACTTCACTTAGAGTTGTACAATTTGACACATGAACTTACATCGATACCGAAAAGGGTAGAAATGGACCCTTTTGCCCACATTTCTCTTTTCTCCCGTTCTAGGTCCAAATCTCGTTTTCTTTGATCTAGAACAATAGAATTTACTCATTTAATCACTTATAATACATAATACAACAAAATCTATACTTAGGCAAAAATGACTATTTTGCCCTTATACATTGGCAAAATTACGATTTTGCCCCTAGGCTCGTAAATCACTTTTTATCACATTTTCCTATTAAACAAGCCTAGCTGAACATTTAATACTCTTACAACTTTCCACAATTCCAACTATTTCATGCATTAATAAACAAATTACACCATTTGCATCTTAGTCCTAATTAGGTGTTTTCATGACAACACCTTTCACAAAAGTTGTTTCTCATCTTCCTAACATTCATTTTCTTCCATAAAAACTCAGCAACCAACATAAAATCTCTCATGTCAAGTCCCTAGACTTTCAACCATATTACAAATTAGTCCCCTCATTAGCTAGCTTAAGCTTTGGGGACTCCGAAAGTACAATTTTTATCAAGAAAGATCACCAAAATCACTTACTTGTGAGGAGAAATGTTTGCTGAAATTTTTTAGCTTTCCAACCCTTGTTTGCTGCCAATTTTCGGTGGTGATGAAGAAAAGAAAAGATGATACCTTTCTTTTCTTTATTTCTCTTATTTTATTCATTTAGTCAACAAAAGTCACCAACTCTTGTCAACTTTTTAATTCCTTGTCCCCTTGACCGTCCATCACTCTTAGGAAGGTATAATTGCACTTTAAAGACCTCCAATTTACACTCTATAGCTATTTGTACCCTCTAGCAAATAAAATAGGACTTTTGCACTTAATGCGATTTAGTCCTTTTTCGCGATTAAGCTAGAAATCGCTAAAATTAAAGCACCAAAATTTTCATGCACCCTTATAAACATGTTATAACACATAAAATAACATGAAAATATTTTTCTCTAACCTCGGATTAGTGATCCCGAGATCACTGTTCCGACTAGCCCCTAATTTGGGCTGTTACACATGTGATCCTATTTCAAATGTCCACACGGCTTGTGACACGGGCATGTCTTTGGCCGTGTGAGACACACGGCCAAGACACACGGGCGTGTGTCCCCTCTATTTTGAAAAATTTCTAAGTTTTCCAAGAATTTCCTGAGTTATCGGTTTAGTCCCAAACCACTTCTAATGCATGATTTGGGCCTCGTAGGCTCGTATTAGGGACAATGTGATTGATTGTGAATGATATTTATTTGGAATTGGAAAATGTATGTGAAATGTATGCATATTTGTGTAATAAGTCCGGTAATGCTCCGTAACCCTATTCCGGCAATGAATACGGGTTAGAGGTGTTACAGAGAGTTTTTGATTGAGAGATTCTAGCCTCCGGTTATCTTGATCCTCCTTGGGTTCAATCCTAGGCTTTTAGGTGATCCTTCTCTAACAGAATAAGCCAGTTATAGTGGAAGAGGACTCCTACGACCACTAGCTCCACTTAGATTTTAGACTTACGATTTAGAAGAATCTGACTCTAGCTAACTGTCACTTTTGTTAGACCGTCTTACACTAGATCATCACTTCTCAATGGCGAATGCCACCCCATTTTGTCTCTTGGGCTCGACAACCACTGACGCAGTAGGCTAACGAACCGATTGTGCAACCTTCCCAAAACATACAAAGCGCCCTTTGCACAAGATGAAAAGATCACTTTTGGAAGGACATGGACGGAAGCGTCAGTCCCATAATGCGGAGAAACGATGAATACTCGTTGAGAAGGCTAAGTGCGGATTCTAAGCCTCATGAACCTTTTTTGGGGAATCTCGACAACCTTTAGCTAGATGAGTTTAGTGGCTCATGCTTTTTGGTAAAAAGAGAAATAAACTTAATAAAAATTGAATTTTATTGAATAAAAGAAAGGAACAAAGGCTAGAGCTTTTTGGGAGAGGGAGCTTTTTATAGAAAAGATGAGTGCAATTTGTGTCACTCCATCCCCTATTTATAGTACTCAGAAAACCTAGTTTATTCCTACTTAAATTCTAAAAGATAAATAAAGATAAAAGCTGAAATTAAATCTAAATAATAATCTTAACAATAATCCTAATAAAATTTAAATTTAAATAGAGTCTTGTGTTTATAAAATTTCTTCTTTGAACTTTTGCCCCCAAGTCTTCCACACTTTGTATTTTCGGCACCATTTCTTTCCTATTTCGCATGCTAACCCATTTTATCTTTAAATTCACGCTTTGTGCCCCTAAATTTCCTTTTGCCTTCAATTTAGTGCCTACAAGATAAAAAACCATAAATAGCTCAAATTAGTATGATCATACTCAAAATAAGCATGTAATTAATACATAAAAATATGTCATTTCAAAGTATTATCAATCTCACCAAAGATCAGATGCATCATGAAAGGACAAAGCACATGGACATTCGTTATCACTTTGTTCAAGAGGTGATCATTCAATGGGATGTTCAGATTCATTAAATTGACATATAATACAATCCGACCGACATGTTGAAAAAGAGTCTTCCGATTTAAAAGTTCGAGCATTGCTTGGGCTTGGTAAGTATCTGATAGAGATCAAATTAGGCCCATAATAGGATCTGGCAAAGGAGTTAAGCGAAATATTAGTCCAGGTGGAGATTTATGGAGTATGCCTCGCATTTCAGCATAAACAGTGTGTAACGTCGCAACGAGGAGGAGCTCCTCGTCTCGACGAGTAGCCGACGTCACGATGAGAAAACAAGTTTTGTCCCGATGATAAGACCTTAATTCATTACGACGAGAAGAAAGCCACGTCACGACATGACGACGTGCTCCTCAAAATTCTCAGTTTTCTTCTCTCAGTTAAACTCCGTTTTTAGATTCCCACTTAAACTCTGATTAACATAGGGATATTCTAATCATATATGCTACGAATTTCAGCCTATAAATAGGCCTTAGTTACTCTACTTTTAATATAACATAAATATTTAGATTGAGAGAATTTTGTTCTTTGTTTTGAAGGGTTTTTGGGGGGGCTTCAGGTTTTTCTTTTGATTCTCCCCATCTTTTGTACTCTCCTTTTATTATAGTGAAATCTTATTTTACTTGTGGTTTTTATCCTCTTTTGAGGAGTTTTCCATGTTAAATTTGTGTGTTGATCTTTTCAATCTCTTAGTTACTTTTCTTGTTCGTAGCATACACGTGTTAATTCTCTACATGCTATTTTACTGAAAATTGCTTTTAGAAAATAATTTTTAAAAAATAGATTAAAATTGATACTTTTTTATGTTTGAATGATTTTACGTACTTGACAATTTTTTCTAAAATTATTTTTTAAATTTAATAAAACAAACATAACATAAATTATATTGGTTACCCAAGTTTATTTTAAACTAAGACAATACTTTATAATAATAAATATCTTATATAAACTTAAAAATAAACTATATGTAAGTAAAACTTAATTTAAAATAATATATTAAATATATATAAAATGGTATGCAAAACTCAGGTCAAATCGATTAAATTGGTTGGTTTAGATTTTTTTAGGAGCGACTTTATTTGATTCAGTTGTAAGTCAATTTTGAATGTCGGGTAAAACGGGTAAATTGGGTCGGTTTCAGTTTTAGAAAACTAAAACCATATTATCCGACTTTGAATATATATTAAATATATATTTAATTATATTTATATTTTTAAAATATATAAAGCCAATCCATCATCCAAATCCAATTATAATTTATAGTCAAATTTGAAAAATTAAATTCAAGTAATAATTAATAGGGTAAACTACCAAAATAGTAATTTTTGTTTAGCTCAGGTTACATTTTAGTCACTTATGTTTGAAATATTCCGTTTTAGCCACTGATGTTTGAAATGTTGTGCTTTAGTCACTTACGTTATCATGTTGTAACATTTTAGTCATTGAGCCGTTAATTGCCATTAATGGTGTAATGGTAAGCTAACGTGGCACATTAAATCATCATTTCAAACAAAAATTTTAGGTTAATTTATACAATCGGTCCCTATATTTTTTTGTTTTGAGCAGTTTATTTTTTTCTTTTATGTTTTCTTAACTTTCTTTTTTTTTCTTTGTTTTCCATTCTCTTCTACTTCTCCCTCGGTTTTCCTCCTTTCTCCATTTCTTTTAACATAGTTTTTCTATGTTTTCCATTTGTTAAAACATGTCCCTATACTTTTATTTTTTTGAACAATTTAATTTTTTCGAGTGAAGCGAGCTTGTGGACTAGTTTTAAGAAATGAAAAACATAGAAAAACTACGTTAAAAGAAATGAAGAAGGGAAGAAAACGGAGGGAGAAGCAGAAGAGAATGGAAAATAAAAAAAAAAGTTAAAAGAACATAAAAGAGAAAATTAAATTTCTCAAAATGAAAAATATATAGGGACCAAATGTAGAATTTAACCTAAAATTTTCGTTTAAAATGATGATTTAACGTGCCACATCAGCTTACCGTTATACCGTTAACGACAATTAACGACTCAGTGACTAAAACGTAACATTTAAAACATAAGTGACTAAAATGAAACCTAAGGCAAACAAAATAGATTATTTTAATAATTTACCCTAATTAATATATTATCCAAAAAAAGTAAACCTACTTAATTAATAATTTATTGCATTATCAAATATAAATAATTGAATATGTATGTTTAATAGTATTAAAAATTATAATATTTGATTATTAAAAAATAATAATAATAATTGATATCAATATTTTAATATTTGTAAATATTAAAATTAAAAAAAGTATTAATATAATAATTTTAAGTTTCATTGAAGTTAATAAAATCAAGTTATTTATAAATTAGTTTTTTCTCAGAAAATGACTTACAGTTTTCAAAAGGATTAACTTTTAATGTCACATGTATTGCATGTGATTTTACTCGTTTAATTGTTAATTATTTTTTTATATTATATTTTTTACAACAATAATTAGCTTAAAAGAATATTTCTTATTCAATAATTAAAATATATGAATTTATCAATTCAAATATTATAATATAAAATTTTTAAATAATAAATAAAACATATTTTACATATTCAACATACAATATAGTTTTATTTTATGTAATTAATGCAAAGTAACATTATTTACAATAATAACTAATTCTAATATTAATTAAGTGACAATTAAGAAACTTAGAATTTCATTCAAATAATAACTCTATTTTACATAAAAAATTAAACTAAAATTAGCAAAATTATTGTTGACGTTGAAATTTTTTTAACTAATAATTGTAACTTATAATTATAATTATCACAAGTCCTATTAAATTATAATTATTTTTAAATGTATAACTACCACAACTTCTATTTTATTTCAAAATTTTAACTAATAATTTTAAATTGAATATTATTAATTATTTTAAAATGTGAATTTAATAATAAGATTGAAAATAAAAGATATTCTTATTAATTCAAAAGTATTTTCAAACTCATACTTTTATATATTATAGATATAAAAAAACAAGTCAATTCCAAGAAAAAAAGATTTATTTTCTATTAACATATATAGGAGTGAGCAAAACTCAATTCGATTTGAAAAAATCGAAAAAAAATTCGAATTTCGAGTTAATCGAATTAAGTTATTCAAATTATTCGAGTCAACTCAAATAAGTAATTCAAATCGAGTTGAATTTTACTGTTCGAACAATTCGAATAATAGACTTGTGTAAATACCCTTTTGGTCACTGTCAAGTTTAAAAATAAGCAAATTGGTCTCTCTCTCATCAAAAATTACAAAATAATTCAAAATAATTTTTAAAATTTAAAATATTTATAAAAATTTCAAAATTTATATTTTTAAAAAATTATAAAAATTTCAAAAAAAATTCAAAAAAAAAAGATATAAAGAAAGTAAAACAAATTAAAAATTTTCTAGAATAATAATTTTGGGATCTAAATAAGTTAATTAATTATTCAAGTTTATCATACTTATTTTTTTTTTTTTTTGCTTTGAAAATTTTTTTAAATATATATGGTTTCAAATTTATGTGTTCTAATATGAAAGTAGTTATACTATAACAAGATTTTAATTTGACATGTTTAATTTTTTTTAATTTAACTCAAACAATTTTACTCGATTCGATTCGATTCGATTTGACTCGAATTTTATTTCACTCAACTCAACTTGAGAAAATTTCAAATCAAGTTACGATGATAAAGTAAGACTCATCAACTTAATTAACTCATATTTTTTTTCATTCAATTCAATTCGATCTAACACACAACCCTAAACATATAAATCTTTTCTTTGACCAATTCCGTAGAATGCAAAAATAAAATCAATTTTCATTAAACAAATACGAGTTTGACTTATGCTTTATTGCCGCATAGTAATTCGACTAATGATCTAATATAGTCGATTTTCATGGAACAAACTGTCTTCCATTCGGTGATAAAGCATAGGGCAGATCTAAGATTTTATATAAATTTTAATAAATTCATCATTTCGATTTTTTTACTAATATATTAACATTTTAATTATTAATTGATATAAAGAAACATAGGATTCTATATACCTTTTCCCTATGTGTCATGTCTATTGAATGTTGATGGTCAGGCAAATTAAATACGTCACTCAGTCACCATAATTTGCAAGTATTCATCACTTTAAATTAAATTAAGTATATTGATCAATTAAATCGTCCTTCTAGTCATCAATTTATTGAATAAAAACGAATAATTGAATTAATTTAAATGGTTTTTTATCAGAATTAATTGAGCACCTACAACGTAACATAAGCACATAACAAAATTTATTGAAGAAAGGTAAGCATCCTTACCTAATTTTTTTTTAAGGACCCTTTAAGTAATTAATATAATTTTTTATCCACGCTTCAAATCAAGTTAATTATTTTAAGTTAAATTATAGAGTTAAAATTTAAAGGTTATAATCAGCTTTATACTTTTATATTCTCCATACATTTGAAATGTAGCCCTCATAATTTTTTATTAAAAAATTTAGTCATTCAACTTTTCAAATTTAAGAATATGAGTTTTGTTGGTAAAATCGTTAATTTTTTTTCTATTAAAATTGTTAGTGTGACATTCTAAAATTAAAAAAATAATAATAAAAAGCTCACTTGTAGCCACGAGATAAGAAAATGGTAGTTGTAATGGACCTGAATTTAATAGAAAATTTTAACAGTGTTAATAATTCTTAAAATTCACTTAACAATTTTAGTTATAATAAAGTATTTAGACTAAGGACAAAAAATAAAATTTAACCAATTTTATAAAGAGAAAGGGATTAGATTTGAAATTTAACCTTTTATGTTAATTATATATATAAAAAAAGCCATGGACACTTGGCCTTCCTCTTATATTTGGAATTTAGTTCCTTTACTTTTATTTTTAAAATTTTATTCTTATATTTTTTGAACTTAAAAATAGGTCCAATTATTATCGCCATTAAATTATTTTTATTAAATTCTCTAGTGAGACATTTAAAAATTAAAAAGAAAATAACTTGATAGTTGTGTAATAATAAACATAAAGTTGAAAATGGTGATGTATAAGGACTAAAGTTGAAATGTGACCATTGTTCTAATGTTAAAAAAAAAAAAAAAAAAAAGTAGCAATGTAGACCCAAAATAAAAAGGAAAGTCATGCCTCGGCCTCTAAGGCCCTTAATATTGTATAAAAAAATATATTAATGTGCCCATGTGTCAACAAAGGAAGGTTCCTCAGGGCTTTCCTTTTATATATAGTTATATAGATGACATAGATATAACTAGTTTTTTATCTCATGCGATGTACAAAGTTGCTTGTTTGTTCTATAAAATCATTATTATTTAAATATTGGTGTTAGCTCAATTGATCCTCGAAAATAACTAAGAGGGTGCTGAATTGGCTTTCTAAAATTTTGGTGAAATGGAGATAATGAACACGACGATATATAGTGATTCAGACTCAATTACCTACTCCACTACCTTAGTTTTCCACAACTAAGGATTTTCTCAAATTTACTAATTTGACAACATTTAAGGGCAAGGTTTAACCTTACAATTCCCTTTAAATTTCTACCCAAAATCTTAAAATTGCAACTCCCTTCAGCTTTCTACCCAAACCTTAAGACTCAACTCTCTCAAAGAGAATAACAAATAAGCAATCAAAGAAATGATCCTCACAAGATTAGGATGTTTGCCAATTAAGCACAAATACAAGGAAAACACTTGAGCTGATAGACAATACAATGAATGCTCACAAGTGTTTACAAGAAGAAGATAAAGAATTGAAGCATAAAGTGATTGGTAATGGATTTTTGATGTATCTTGAAACACTTGATCTATTGTAATCTCACTTGTTGCGGTAGAACATTTAGAAGCTGGTATTTATACCCTCTAATTGATTTCCAACTGCTGTGGTTGTTGAGGAATTGAATAGAGCCATAGGGGATTAAAATACCATATCATTAAATTCACCTACAACAAAAGATATTGATACTTTTTCTACAAGTATCGATACTATTAACATTTAATGCTTGACTCAGTGACCGTTAAAGTTAGTTTACAACGATACCAAAGATATTTTATCGATACAGGTATCGATACTTTTTGTAATCGTTTGAAAAATCATCAAGTCAGAATGCAAAAACGGTATCAATAGCAAATATGGCATCGATAAAAATACAATAGGTATCGATACTTTTTGTAGAGAGCAGTTTTTCAATTGATTTAAAAATCTTTCAATTGAGTTAAAAGAGTTTAAATCATTTATGAACTTTGTCCAAATTTTTTCTAAGTGTTTAAAACATTTTCTAAGATGTTTGGAAGTCTTGAAATGATTTTTATGTTTTAAACTTTATAATTTTTTGTCTAAAAACAAACTTTATTCAAAAATATTTTTATTTGTTATATAAAAACAATTCATTAATTAAAGCTAGTTTAACAATCTCCCCCTTTTTGATATAACAAAATATTTTGGTAAATTTGTTTCTGAATATAAACACTCCCCCTTTCGAAAATTCAATTTCAATTTAAGGCTCGTTTTTATTTTTGAAAAACTGGTCACAAAATTGTTGAGATTAAAGATATTATCATCCAATAACCACTTTACCTTTCTTTTTCCCCCTTTTTTGTTTTATAAAAAATAAACAAATAAAGCTTAAAAGGAAAAGAAAGTGGTTAGTCCAAAGATAGATATTTAAAAATAAAGAACAAGTGAATTACAAATTGCAAAATAATAATTAAAGTATCTTAAAATACCAAATACACATTAAGGTACAATTACATAGAAATAGGAAAAGAAAAGAAAAACTCAAAGGATGCAATCATTTTGGCCATTTCTAATGATTTCATACACCTAATTGTATAGAATTAAAGCATGATGTATGTTAATAATAGAAGATCATAAAATATGTAAAAATTGAACATTTACATCAAATAAAGTCTAATTTAGCATACTCAAAGGCATTCAAAAATCATATAAACTAGAGCAAATAGGTTAAAAATATACTAGACATGCAATATCAACTCCCCCTAATTTGTTCATGATTTTTCAGTCAATTCTAAGTCAAAAAACATTTTGAAAACATCAAAGTGAACAAATTCATTTGAACACAAAATCAAGGCAAGGTAGTAATACCTAGTTCTCTCCTAAGTGCCCAAAACTTTTCCTTATCTAATGGTTTGGTAAAAATGTCAGCTAATTGGTTCAAAGTGTCAACAAATTCTATAACTACATCTCTTTTTTTGACATGATCTCTAATGAAATGATGTCTTATTTCAATATGCTTAGTTCTAGAATGTTGGATGAGATTTTTAGTGAGACAAATAGAACTAGTCTTGTCACACATGATAGGAATAATATCTATATCGATCCCATAGTCCTTAAGTTGTTGTTTCATCCATAAAACTTGAGCACAACAACTACTGGTGGAAATGTATTCCACTTCGGTGGAGGACAACGTAACACTATTTTATTTTTTTTTGAAAACCATGAAATTAACATGTTGCCTAAGAATTGAAAATTATTAGAGGTGCTCTTCCTATCTAGTTTGCAACCTCCAAAATCTGCATATGAGAAAGCATGTAAGCTAAAGGATGAGTCTCTAGGATACCAAAGACCTAAATTAGGTGTGTCTCTAAGGTACTTAAAGATTCTCTTAATGGCTTTTAAATGAGATTCCTTAGGACAAGATTGATATCTAGCACACAAGAAAACACTAAACATAATGTCGGGTCTACTTGCGGTAAGGTAAAGCAAATAACCAATTATAGACCTATATAGTTTTATACATACACATTTACCTTCTTCATCTTTTTGAAGCTTTGGAGAAGAGTTCATGAGTGTAGCTTGTGGTTTGATATTGTCCATCCTAAACTTCTTGAGAATATCCCTTGTGTACTTAACTTGATTGATGAAGATGTCATCCTTCCTTTGCTTGATTTGGAATCCCAAAAAGAATGAGATCTCTCCCATCATGCTCATATCAAATTCACCTTCCATTAGCTTGGAAAGTTCTTGACAAAGAAGATCATTAGTAGCTCCAAAAATAATATCATCAACATATATTTGAACTACTAACAAATCCTTATCTTTTCTTTTAATAAAAAGTGTTGTTTCAACCTTCCCTTTACAAAAACCTTTTTCAATAAGAAAATTTGATAATCTTCATACCAAGCTCTAGGTGTTCGATCTAGTGCCCAGAGTGTACTATATTCGTTTGTAAACTTGTAAATTTTTTTCGAATAGATTGGTTAATAAAACAAATTCATTGATTGTATTAATATACTTTGTATAATTGTCCTCACATGGTTTTTACACACAAATAAAAATAGAAGCAAATGTTGCTCATTGGTTGTCTAAATGTTTAACTAATACTAAGCGGTATTACGTGGTTGGATCTGTCAGAGTATGCCCAAACATTAATCATGAGATGATTGTAATCACATACTCGTTTTACCTTTTTTATTAATATAAGATATTTCCATTATTATTTCAGTTTCTTTTTCTGTGTATATAAATAAATTGAATTGTAATAAAGTCCTAAGAAAATATGATTAATCTTAAAAAGGTCCTTAGTTAAGTATTATTGTAGGCTTGGACAATAATAATGTATTGAGACTAATGTGTAGTTGATTGATGACAAAGAGTTGTCATTGACATAGGGATGTAAAAATCAATACATGAGTATGTGTTAGAGAACAACATATTGGACTGACCCACTATAAGTATGTTTTTTTGGATTATTATGTAATAGTTGCAATATTACTCATAGTGATAACTATGTATATGATCCTCAGACTTGAGACCATCATTGTCCCAACATCGTAAGTCGTATATTTTGATACAGTCAAAATGTCTACTGTGACAGGTTGTACTATAAAGACTGATGTTAGATATACCACAGTCCATGTAGTGGGATATGGTTGATCAAGATAGGATTTATCCCTCCTCAATAATGGGAGCAATATTTTAGGCCTCTTGATGGAGTGAGACTAGAAATGCATGGCCATGCTCAAATAAGTTTATATGAGATATCATACTTATTTGTTTATTATAGTCTGCTTAGAAAATCAAGAAATATAACATTGGATTATACAAGTGTGACTATTCCATGACTTGTGTCTAATCTAGATATTAAGGATAAAAGGATATAATACATGAAAAGATTATTAGAGAAAGGTTATGTTGAATCACGACTTCTTCTAACTTGGGTGGCAAAGATGCATTGCTAGATGCCACTCATTGTTTGTAATGTTAGAAACGTTTTAGTATTACTACCAACGTTAAAATAGCCTACAGGATCACACCCTATAGTTGAAACGAATAGAATCCAAATACATTTGGTATTATATTTAGTTGTCACATGAACTAAATTAATTGTTGAAGCAATTTAATAGTTAAATATTAAACACATTGTATGTACGAACTTGTTGTTCACAAATAGAGAATATAGATAAAATTAATATATGAATTTGATTTATATAAAATATTAATTGTATATATTTTACCGAATTTATTAATATAAACAATTATATTAATTAATTTCAATCAAAATATAAAAGACATGAAAATTAATATTCTTTTGGAAATAATATAATTAATATATTAATTTAATTCATACAAAATATTAATTGTATATATTTTACTGAATTTATTAATATAAACAGTTATATTAATTAATTTTGGTCAAATTAAAAAAGACATGAGAATTAATATTCTTTTGGAAATAATATAATTCCTTTTTTCTAACTTTCCATTTGTCTTCTCTATTAATAAGGGAATAATCCCATATTCTTTTGGAAAGAATATAATTCCTTTTTCTAACCTTCCATTTGCTTTCACTATTAATAAAGGCATAATCCTGGTTTTCCATTTAATATGTGATATCAAAGAGGATAAGAAGATGATAATCCCTTAATGTGTTAAGGTTACCAACTTAATAATTTAAAAGGTCTAGCAACCATTTTTAATTCTCTCTAAAAAGTTCAAGAGAAAGTGGTTGTTCATTTTTTACGGGGTGGACTACGTAGAGGCTGGGATGTTTTCATTGTGGCTTGGAATCGACATCGAATCAGCAGCATTCTTTCAATGTTTTCACTAAAGAAAGTATATTTTCAATCCTCTTTCAACCCAATTTGTTCCTCGTACATGGCTCCGTGGTTGATGATCACCGGAATAACTTTTTCGCTACGCGACGGGGCGTACCGACAATCCAAGAGTGGTATCAAAACCACTTGTACGATACGGATTTGGGATTAAATTTATTGGTTGATGTGACTGTATGAGATACATGTTGTATATTATGTTTGATATGCACAGTGGTTGGAAATGTATGCTTATAGCTTGATAGCCCATTTAAATTATTTTTTGCAAATGTTGTAATTTTATAAATACGACCTGTGTGTCAGGCCTTTCTATATTTCTCTTGTATTTCTCTTCTCATATTACTCCCTCATATGTAAAACAATTTTTTATAATTGTAAATTATACGAGTTTATACGGGCTAGAGGAAAAAAAGGTTGGGCTACCTAAAGTGGAAAAGAAGCTAGAGAAGCGATATAAACCCTCAGGATTCCCTACGGTTCTCCCATTGGCTTGAGAGGAACCACCTTAGTTTTATGGGTATAACCATTGCATTTATTTACTGCTTTATGATTTTCTTGTATATGATACAATTGATGATATGTTAGCATGCATGTTATAGGATATCGATAAGATCAATTAAAGGATTAAATGGACAAATGTTGACCATTAATAGTGAGATTAATTTAATTAAAAAACCCCCTCAATAAAATATTAAGTTAATATTTCCTTTAGACTTTATAACAAACCTAAATTAGAAATCATTATTTAACTAAATTAATATACCACTTAAACAGTCCCCCAAACACCCACTTATGGGTTCAATCCAAACATCACAATTATAACGATTTTTTAGATCCAAACTAGTTAAGTTTCTTACACTGATTTGATGCGAATCGTACGCTCGAACGTCTAACGGCTTCACTGTTGATTTGGGGCGTTTAAGTCGGAACCTAACACATTTAAATATTGAAAAATTAGTATCTAATCCATGAAAAAAATCTTTAATTTGATCAATTAACAATTTCCCCAACATCTAAACTGAAACTACACACTAGTCCATAATCAACCACAGTTACGCTTCCTGAATTGTCAGATCTGAGTCGCCAATGGATCAAGATTGATTTCATTATTACAAATGATTAAAGACTGAGTAGGAAGGGTTCAAGAACCCAAGATATTTCTAGAAATATATGAGAAAAATTAAAGAAACAATAGCCCCCTTTTGTGCCTCTAGGCGCGGCACACCACCACCAATGGTGGCGAAATCAGGGTTGATTTAAAATCACAATTGAAATAAATTTAAAGGCTGGAAAAATACCCATTAAATATTTAAAAATAACCCCAATTCCAGATCTGGAAAATTGAGTATTTGATTGAAAGATCCATCAAGAAAAATGAAAGAAAATGACACTTACTCAAGCAATAATATAGGGGTGGCAATGGAGTTCTTTTGGGGCATCAATGGAGGTCGATCTTGAGTGCTAAAATTTCAGATTTAAGGCTGAAAGTTTTATGATAAAATGAAAGAAAGAAGAGGAAAAGAATGGTACAAGAACCCATTGCATAAAAGAAGAAAAATTGATGTTGAATCTTTGTGGCTAGGGCGGCGACACATAAGGGAAGAAAGAAAGAAAAGAGAAGAGGAAGAGGGTGAACAGCTAGGGTAGGGAAATTTGACTTAAAGGCTAAAAAATAAAATAAAAAGTTGTATTTATACCTAGGTTCAAGGCTTGGGCGGCACAAATTAAAGAGGATAAATTTTAGCCAAAATTAAGCTATTTTGTAAGGGAAGGGAATCAAATTTGAGACCTTAATCTAATTTCCATGCCTTCTCATATTTCTTTTAACCACTGGGCTATTTCCTCATTCTTGAAATAATTTTGCAATATTTATTTAAAAAAAGGCGTGTCACATACTAGGGTTTGATGTAAAATTTGCAAAATAGTGCAAGAGAAGGGATTTGAACTTGGGTTTCAATGATAGTTTCACTAACACTTAACCAACAAACTAGGAACTCATTTATTTCCTAAAAATGCACAGATAATCTAAAAAATTAGGGCATGACCACTCTATCTCAATTCACAAACCCGATTCTATTAACCCTCAATTTTTGGGATGTAATAAAGCATGTCTATTTCCTAGCATAATAGATGTGTTTATATGTGATGTATGCTTGATGTAACACCCCACACCCGGCCTAGACGTTATGGCTGAATCTGGCGATGTCACATTGAAGTGTTTTTCGAAAACTTAGTTTTATTAGAAAAACTCGTTCTATTACTAAACCTCGTTTATGATCTTAATGGAAAATTAAGGGTAACCGGTTCATTTAAAACTCAAGTTGTTTTTAGCAGAATATTAATCATATTGGTTTTTTATTATACTTTAAAACCATGTTTGATGCGGAAGCTTCTATCGAATGTTGCGAAAACGTGGTTTTTTGAAAAACAGTTATCTTTTGAAAATCTGCATCCCACTTCTTTCAGATATGAATTAAATAAGTCAAATCCCAAATTAAAAGTTAAAACTTAGAGAGGCCTTATTACATAACAAAAACCCAAATTAAAATTAGGAAATAAAACTCAAATATAAGAAAATAGGTGCGGTTGTGTGGCCACCTCCGAATCCCTCGCAGCACCGATCCGCCTAAGACTAGGGATTACCTGTACAGATAAACAGAAGGGTGAGTTTACTAAAACTCAGTGTGTAATCCCCTTTAAGCAAATAGCCAATGCAATTACAGTCTGGGCCTAAGCCCAAATCAATAGCAATTCAGTTCAGTTGGGCCTTAGCCCATTACAGTATCAGTATCAGTGTGGGCCTTAGCCCATAACAATATCTGTGTGGGCCTTATCCCATAACAGTATCAGTGTGAGCCTTAGCCCATAATGAGATCGAAGAATGGGGTTTAAGCATGCAATAAGAAATCCTACCCATCCGGCCTCTACACTCCACTCCTCCGTCAAATTTAACACTCCACGTGGGGATAAAATCACCCACCCATCCCTACACTCCAAAAATTAGCACCGGTTGCGGCACTAAACAATATTTGTAGCAGAGCTGCCAGTACAGTTACTTCCTCCAATCATAATTATCCCATCCCCATGCAACATATCATACATGTATGCAATATATATATATCATGGCATGCTCATATAAGTAATACATAACATAGCATACAGTCATTTTATAACATAGGAGCATAACAGTCATTTTACAACATAGGGGCATAACAGTCATTTTCTATCAGTTTGGGGTCTAGGTATACTTACCGACCCATTAGTAGATCCACAGTCGTCTCGGGCGACCCATGTAACCTTTACAGTAAAATAGTGAAAATGGGCCCAAGGCCCATAATGCAGGCCCATGTGGGCCTACACGCCCGTGTGGCCCCCTTAGCCCAAAAATGGGCTCGGCCATATAACTTACACAACTTGGCCCAAAATTCTCCACATGTTTTTACGGTTTACCCGTGTGGGGCCCACGAGCCCGTTGGGCCCACACAGCCTATTTCGGCCCAACATGGCTCAAAACGGCTCGAGACCACAAGATCGCTCATGGTGGCCTCGGTAGTCCAACATCCATGTTTTATGCGTTCGGTTCACCACACGAGCGAGCGCACGCTCGTGTAGCGTCAATTTTTATACTTTTTCCGACTTTTGCCAGTTTACGATTTGGCAGTGTTACACACCTGGTTTCGATTCCTCACGAACAGTAGTTCAGGCACTCACCAACCTACATTTGGTCAATCGAACACCACTATCAGTCTTACTTTATGGTTAACAAGAACCCGAAATCGACAATCCATTTACAGAGTAGCGTTACCTTCAATCGAACCATGGTGATTCCCCACGAATCTTAGACTTCAACGACTGATTGGGAGTTTCCAGAGTTTTTCCTTAACTGTCATACGATTGTTATCAGTTAATACATACGGCAGAAAAAAGAAAAGGGAAAGATGATTCTTTAAAGAACTTACCGAAAGAGAGCGAGAGAAAAAAATAGAGGATGGGTTCGGCACTAGCACGGCCTTTCACCTTCGATTTATTACTGTCAAACACAGTTAAGCACAACCCCACTTAGTAACTCAAAAGCCGAAACTTTAAGTGCTATACCTACTTACCGAAAAGGAAGGAGTCAATGAAGAGGACTGGTTTTGGTAGCACAACACTTGAGGGAAAAGAGGAGGTTCGGTTTAAGTGAGAAGAGAGAAACGAAATTGGCAGAGACAACTAAGGCCTATTCGGCCAACACAGGGGAAAAAGGAAATGGGGGGAGAAAAGAAAAAAAATGTATTCGGCCAAGGAGAAAATAGTTGTCAAAAAGTGTAACTAAAGAAAGTGTAGATGCCCTTACCATAATCGGCTAAAGAGAGAAACAATGCAGAAACCGAAAAGAGAAAAAAAATGGAGAAAAGGGAGATTTCGGCAGAGAGCACCTCATTTACCAAGCAAATCGAAACTGAGAATCCCCCCAGAATCCCCCTACAGCTAAATTCTAGAGTGCCAGAGTCCAAATTCGGCACTCCACTACCTCTTCCCTCATCCCTTGATTTTCTCCTCAAATCTCTCATCAAATCACTCCACCTGACCACACTCCCCTCAACCATTCAATTCAAATTCACCTCAACCACTTCGGTGTTTCAGTCAACCTCCAACACCTCCCACAGTACAACAGCAAAATAACAATTCCTTTGCCAATACCAAGATTCGAACCTCAATCCTCTGGCCTATGCAACACGCCACTTACCCTCTAGACCAGCGGGCTTTTTATGTCATGCTTTACCCACATTTATTTAAAAGCTTACTAATCAAAAGCAAGGGTTTTATTCCCCAAAAACCAAAATTTTACACAAGCCCAGGCTCGAACCCAAGACTTCTCAGACACTCCCAAACACACCCAAATCACTTGGCCACTAAAGAATACATGTATTTATGTTAAAAACATGCAAAAATAATTACCTAGACTTTGGGGCGTTACAACTCTACCCCCTAAAAGAAAATTTCGGCCTAGAAATTTACCTGATCAAAACAGATCTGAGTCTTAAGCTCTACTAGCTCCTTCGGTGCCATTCTATATGGATCGATAGACACCAGTGCTGTACCCGGTAGGAGCTTAATCGCAAATTCAACTTCACGGTTTGGAGGTAGTCCAGGTAGTTCATCGGAAAAACATCCGAAAAATCTTTGACTGTCCTGATGTCTTTAACAGACGAAACCTCATAATCGAAAACATCGATGTAGGCTATATACGCCTCACAACCCTTACGAACCAACTTCTCGGCCTTTAGGGCAGAAATTACATTTGACAAATAATTCTGACGCTCTCCTATTACTACCACTTCATCCCCCTCTGCAGTTTTCAGTACCACCTGCTTGGCAGCACAATCCAGATTCACTTGATGCTTAACCAGCCAATCCATTCCCAGTATTAAGTCGAATTCACCAAAAGGTAGTTCCATTAAGTCCGCCAAAAAGATGGCTCCTTGAACCTCCAAAGGTATATCTCTGAACAATTTGTTTACCTTAACCGACTGCCCTAAAGGACTCAACACAGTAACCTCACTCACAGTGGTTTCAACCTTTAAACCTAAAGTCTCAAACACCGAGCATGCTATATACGAATGCGTAGACCCAACATCAATCAGTGCAGTATAAGGTACATTATAGATAAAGATCATACCAGTAATAACATCTGGGGAATCTGCGTCCTCTCGACAACGTGCAGTATAAACCAGAGCTGGCTGCCCCGCCTCAGCATGACCAGCACCTCCGCTCGGTGCCCCACGACCACAGCCCATACCATTTCCCTCTACGGCACGACCCACGGCCTCTCGGTGTTCTTTGCTCACCTCTCGGCGGTGAACGATACCCGACACCGTAACTTGCATCTGTTCGGGCCTCCGTGGACAATCTCTGATATGGTGCTCTAATGATCCGCATCTCAAACATGCTTCAATCATTTTCCAGCACTCGCCCTGATGGCGTCTACCACAGTCAACACATAGCTGCGGTTCAGTAGCTGCATTAAAGGCCCCAACTCTGACCGGCCCATCCACTCTGGCCTTTTTCTTCAGCCACTGAACGAAACTTGAGGGCTCTGAATCCCTCTTATTCCTACCCTTTTCTCGGTTCTGACGCTCAGTACGCTTCACCTCCTCGGCGATCTTCACCTTATCCATCAGTGTGGAAAAATCTCGCTCCCTCTGTGGAGCTATCAAAACTCTCAGACTATCCCTGAGGCCGTCCTCGAAACGAACACACCGCTCATATTCAGTTGCCACCATCCCACGCGCATAGCGGCTTAAACGCAAAAGTTCAGCTTCATATTCAGCCACTGATTTATCCCCCTAAGTGAAGTTTAGAAATTCCCTCCTCCGAGCATCCACATAACTAGCGCCCACATACTTTCTTTGGAAAGAAGTCTTAAAGAATTCCCATGTCAATCGGTCAGCCTGAGTACACTCTTTAACTGTAATCCACCACTGATAGGCTTCTTCTTGCAGCAAGGACATTGCACCTTTTAGTTTCTGTTCAGGGGTGCAGTCGAGGTCATCCATGATCCTCTCTGTGGCCTCAATCCAATATTCAGCCACGCTAGGGGCAACTCCTGTAATATCCCTAAATATTTCAACCCCGTTAGACCGGAGTCATTTCGTGATCGACCCATGGCCCACAGTACCAGTATTGGGCCCAACGACCCTCTCTAGAACTCGCAACATAGCTTGGGACAATGCGTCATCCCCAGCCGTTGGATCATGCGACCTAGTCTCAGTCCCTGGTGAGGCCGGTGTCTCACTTGTATCCAAATTTGGCAGGTGACCAAAAGATGATGACCTAGCTCGGGCCCCTCTACGGCCTCTACCACGGCCTCTTGTACCTCTTCCACGAGTACCTCTGGTGCTCATTATCGAATTGCGTTTTATCTGACTTAATGCTTTATGATCCGTTTCTGATTTGATTATTTATTAGCAAAGTTTTATGCGAATCATTATCAGTAATTCAGAGTTCGTTTTCGTAGATCGCAGTCTTTCTATAGTCTTCAGTTCACACTAACTAGAGTGTTTGAGATTGTCTTCTTCCTCTGATGAGTCTCAGTATTTCCTATTTATAGCATTTCAGTTTAAAACAAACAACAGTTTCAGAAGACTTACAGGATCGGCGCCGGAGACTCGGTGTACCACACATTCCGTTAAATATTTCAAAATACTTCCAAATCGTTTGGAACAGTTCTTTTTGAAAATTCCAAGTTTTAAAAAACTCAAAAACCACAGCCGAGTTTTGCAACCAGGCTCAGATACCACTAAATGTAACACCCCACACCCGACCTAGACGTTATGGCCGATTCTGACGATGTCATATTGAAGTGTTTTTCGAAAACTTAGTTTTATTGGAAAAACCCGTTCTATTATTAAACCTCGTTTATGATCTTAATGGAAAATTAAGGGTAACCGGTTCATTTAAAACTCAAGTTATTTTTAGCAGAATATTAATCATATTGGTTTGTTATTATACTTTAAAATCATGTTTGATGCAGAAGCTTCTATCGAATGTTGCGAAAACGTGGGGTTTTGAAAAACAGTTTTCTTTTGAAAATTTGCGTCCCACTTCTTTTAGATATGAATTAAATAAGTAAAATCCCAAATTAAAAGTTTAAACTTAGAGAGGCCTTATTACATAAAAAAACCCAAATTAAAATTAGAAAATAAAACTCAAATATAAGAAAATAGGTGCGGTTGTGTGGCCACCTCCGAATCCCTCGCATCACCGATCCGCCTAGGACTGGGGATTACTTGTACAGATAAACAGAATGGTTTGTTTACGAAAACTCAGTGTGTAATCCCCTTTAAGCAAATAGCCAATGCAATTACAGTCTGGGCCTAAGCCCAAATCAATATGATTCATTCGGATTGGGCCTTAGCCCATAACAGTATGAGAAACAGTTTAAGCATGCAATCAGAAATCCTACCCATCCAGCCTCTACACTCCACTCCATCCAGCCCAACACTCCACGTGGGGATAAAATCACCCACCCATCCCTACACTCCAAAAATTAGCACCGGTTGCGACACTAAACAGTATTTGCAGCAGAGCTGCCAGTACAATACACTTCCTCCAATCATAATTATCCCATCCCCATGTAACTTATCATACATGTATGCAATATATATATATCATGGCATGCTCATATAAGTAATACATAACATAGCATACAATCATTTTATAACATAGGGGCATAACAGTCATGTTACAACATAGGGGCATAATAGTCATTTTCTATTAGTTTGGGGTCTGGGTATACTTATCGACCCATCAGTAGCTCCACAGTCGTCTTGGGCGACCTGTGCAACCTTTACAGTAAAATAATGAAAATGGGCCCAAGGCCCATAATGCGGGCCCATGTGGGCCCACACGCCCGTGTGGCCCACTTAGCCCAAAAATGGGGTCGGCCATATAACTTACACAACTTGGCCCAAAATTCTCCACATGTTTGTGCGGTTTACCCGTGTGAGGCCCACGAGCCCGTTGGGCCCACACGGTCCATTTCGGCCCAACATAGCTCAAAATGGCCCGAGACCACGAGATCGCTCATGGTGGCCACGGTAGTCTAACGCCCATGTTTTATGCATTCGGTTCACCATACGAACGAGCGTACGCTCGTGTAGCGTTAATTTTCTTACTTTTTCCGGCTTTTACTGGTTTACGATTTGGCAGTGTTACACACCTGGTTTTGATTCCTCACGAACAGTCGTTCAGGCACTCACCAACCTACATTTGGTCAATTGAACACCACTATCAGTCTTACTTTATGGTTAATAAGAACCCGAAATCGAAAATTCATTTACAGAGTAGCGTTACCTTCAATCGAACCACGGTGATTCCCCACGAATCTTAGACTTCAACGATTGATTGGGAGTTTCTAGAGTCTTTCTTTAACTGCCATACATTTGTTATCAGTTAATACATACGGCATAGAAAAGAAAGGGAAAGATGATTCTTTAAAGAACTTATCGAAAGAGAGCGAGAGAAACGAATAGAGGATGGCTTCGGCACTAGCACGGGCTTTCACCTTCGATTTACTGCTATCAAACACAGTTAAGCACAACCCCACTTAGTAACTCAAAAGCTGAAACTTTAAGTGCTATACCTATTTACCGAAAAGGAATGAGTCAATTAAGAGGACTGGTTTCGGCAACATAACACTTGAGGGAGAAGAGGAGGTTCGGTTTAGGTGAGAAGAGAGAAATAAAATTGGCAGAGACAACTAAGGCCTATTCGGCAACCACAGGGGAAAAAGGAAAAAGGGGGGAGAAAAGAGAAGAAAGGTATTCGGCCAAGGAGAAAATAGTTGTCAAAAGTGCAACTAAAGAAAGTGTAGATGCCCTTACCACAATCGACTAAAGAGAGAAACAATGCAGAAACCGAAAAGAGAAGAAAAAAATAGAGAAATGGGAGATTTCAGCAGAGAGCACCTCATTTACCAAGCAAACCGAAACTAAGAATCCCACTAGAATCCCCCTACAGCCGAATTCTAGAGTGCCAGAGTCCAAATTCGGCACTCCACTACCTCTTCCCTCATCCTTTGATTTTCTCCTCAAATCACTCCACCTGATCACACTCCCCTCAATCATTCAATTCAAATTCACCTCAACCACTTCGGTGTTTCAGTCAAACTCCAACACCTCCCACAGCACAGCAGCAAAATAATAATTCCCTTGCCAATACCAAGATTCGAACCTCAGTCCTCTGGCCTATGCAACACGCCACTTACCCCCTATAGACCAGCGGGCTTTTTATGTCATGCTTTACCCACATTTATTTAAAAGCTTACTAATCAAAAGCAAGGGTTTTATTCCCCAAAAACCAAAATTTTACACAAGCCCAGGCTCGAACCCAGGACTTCTCAGACACTCCCAAACACACCTAAATCACTTGGTTACTAAAGAAGACATATATTTATGTTAAAAACATGCAAAAATAATTACCTAGATTTTGGGGCGTTACAACTCTACCCCCTAAAAGAAAATTTCGGCCTAGAAATTTACTTGATCAAAACAAATCTGAGTTTAAAGCTCCACTAGCTCTTTCGGTGCCATTCTATATGGAGCGATGGACACCGGAGTTGTACCCGGTAGGAGCTTAATCCCAAATTCAACTTCACGGTTTGGAGGTAGTCTAGGTAGTTCATCGAAAAAACATCCAAAATATCTTTGACTGTCCTGATGTCTTTAACAGACGAAACCTCAGAATCAAAAACATCGATGTAGGCTATATACGCCTCACAACCCTTACGAACCAACTTCTCGGCCTTCAGGGCAGAAATTACATTTGACAAATAATTTCGATGCTCCCCTATTACTACAACTTCATCCCCCTCCGCAGTTTTCAGTACCACCCGCTTAGCAGCACAATCCAGATTCACTTGATGCTTAACCAGCCAATCCATTCCCAGTATTAAGTCAAATTCATAATCAGTGCAATATAAGGTACATTATAGATAAAGATCGTACCAGTAATAACATCTCGGGCGTCTCCGTCCTCTCAACAACGTCAAAGATAAACGTAGCCGGCACCTCGCCTCGAGATGACCAGCACCTTCGCCCGGTGCCCCACGACCACAGCCCATACCATTTCCCTCTCTGGCCTAACCACGGCCTCTCGGTGGCTGTTGCTCACCTCTCGGCAGCTGAACAGTACCCCGACCTGTAACTTCCATCTGTTCGGGCCTCCGTGGAAAATCTCTGATACGGTGCTCTAATGATCCACATCTCAAACATGCTGCAATCCTTTTCAAAGACTTCGCCTCGATGGCGTCTACCACGATCAACACGCCATTTGCGGTCCGATGAGTCGCATTAAAGGCCCCAACTCTGACCGGCCCATCCACTTTGGCCTTTTTATTCGGCCACTGAACGAAACTTGAGAACTCCGAATCCCTCTTATTCCTACCCTTTTCTCGGTTCTGACGCTCAGTACACTTCACCTCCTCGGCGATCTTCACCTTATCCACTAGTGTGGAAAAATCTCGCTCCCTCTGTGGAGCTATCAAGACTCTCAGACTATCCTTGAGGCCGTCCTCGAAACGAACACACTGCTCATATTCAGTTGCCATCATCCCACGCGCATAGCGGCTTAAACGCAAAAGTTCAGCTTCATATTCAGCCACTGATTTATCCCCCTAAGTGAAGTTTAGAAATTCCCTCCTCCGAGCATCCACATAACTAGCGCCCACATACTTTTTTTGGAAAGAAGTCTTAAAGAATTCCCATGTCAATCGGTCAGCCTGAGTACCCTCTTTAACTGTAATCCACCACTGATAGGCTTCTTCTCACAGCAAGGACATTGCACCTTTTAGTTTCTATTCAGGGGTGCAGTCGAGGTCATCCATGATCCTCTCTGTGGCCTCAATCCAGTATTCAGCCACGCTAGGGGTAACTCCTGTAATATCCCTAAATATTTCAACCCCGTTAGACCGGAGTCATTCTGTGATCGATCCACAGCCCACAGTTCCAGTATTGGGCCCAGCGGCCCTCTCTAGAACTCGCAACATAGCTTGGGACAATGCGTCATCCCCAGCCGTTGGATCATGCGACCTAGTCTCAGTCCCTGGTGAGGCCGGTGTCTCACTTGTATCCAAATTTGGCAGGTGCCCAGAAGATGATGACCTAGCTCGGGCCCCTCTACGGCCTCTACCACGGCCTCTTGTACCCCTTCCACGAGTACCTCTGGTGCTCATTATCGAATTGCATTTTATCTGAATTAATGACTTTATATGCGATCGGTTCTGATTTGATTATTTATTAGCAAAGTTTTATGCGAATCATTATCGATAATTGAGTTCGTTTTTCGTAGATCATGATCTTTCTATAGTCTTGATTCACACTAACTAGAGTGTTTCAAGATCGTCTTCTTCCTCTGATGAGTCTCAGTATTTCCTATTTATAGCATTTCAGTTTAAAACAAACAACAATTTCAGAAGACTTATAGGATCGGCGCCGGAGACTCGGTGTACCACACATTCCGTTAAATATTTCAAAATACTTCCAAATCGTTTGGAACAGTTCTTTTTGAAAATTCCAAGTTTTAAAAAACCCAAAAACCATAGTCGAGTTTTGTAACCAGGCTCGGATACCACTAAATGTAACACCACACACCCGGCCTAGACGTTATGGCCGATCCTGACGATGTCACATTGAAGTGTTTTTCGAAAACTTAGTTTTATTGGAAAAACTCGTTCTATTATTAAACCTCGTTTATGATCTTAATGAAGAATTAAGGGTAACCGGTTCATTTAAAACTCAAGTTATTTTTAGCAGAATATTAATCATATTGGTTTGTTATTATACTTTAAAATCATGTTTGATGCAGAAGCTTCTATCGAATGTTGCGAAAACGTGGGGTTTTGAAAAACAGTTATCTTTTGAAAATTTGCGTCCCACTTCTTTCAGATATGAATTAAATAAGTAAAATCCCAAATTAAAAGTTTAAACTTAGAGAGGCCTTATTACATAAAAAAACCCAAATTAAAATTAGGAAATAAAACTCAAATATAATAAAATAGGTACGGTTGTATGGCCACCTTCGAATCCCTCGGATCACCGATCCGCCTAGGACTGGGGATTACCTGTACAGATAAACAGAATGGTGAGTTTACGAAAACTCAGTGTGTAATCCCCTTTAAGCAAATAGCCAATGCAATTACAGTCTGGGCCTAAGCCCAAATCAATAGCAGTTCAGTTCAGTTGGGCCTTAGCCCATAACAGTATCAAAAACAGTTTAAGCATGCAATCAGAAATCCTACCCATCCAGCCTCTACACTCCACTCCATCCAGCCCAACACTCCACGTGGGGATAAAATCACCCACCCATCCCTACACTCCAAAAATTAACACCGGTTGCGACACTAAACAGTATTTACAGCAGAGCTGCCAGTACAATACACTTCCTCTAATCATAATTATCCCATCCCCATGTAACATATCATACATGTATGCGATATATATATCATGGCATGCTCATATAAGTAATACATAACATAACATACATTCATTTTATAACATAGGGGCATAACAATCATTTTACAACATCGGGGCATAACAGTCATTTTCTATTAGTTTGGGGTCTAGGTATACTTACCGACCCATTAATAGATCCACAGTCATTTCGGGTGGCCCGTGCCACCTTTACAATAAAACAGTAAAAATGGGCCCAAGGCCCATAATGCGGGCTCATGTGGGCCCACACGCCCGTGTGGCCCATTTAGCCCAAAAATGGGCTCGGCCATGTAACTTACACAACTTGGCCCGAAATTCTCCATATGTTTGTGTGGTTTACCCGTATGGGGCCTACAAGCCCGTTGGGCCCACACGGCCTATTTCGACCCAACATGGCTCAAAACGGCCCGAGACCATGAGATCGCTCATGGTAGCCTCGGTAGTCTAACGCCCACGTTTTATGCGTTCGGTTCACCACACGAGTGAGCGCGCGCTCGTATAGCGTCAATTTTCATACTTTTTTCGGCTTTTACCGGTTTACGATTTGGCAGTGTTACACACCTAGTTTTGATTCCTCACGAACAGTCGTTCAGGAACTCACCAACCTATATTTGGTCAATCGAACACCATTATCAGTCTTACTTTATGGTTAACAAGAACCCGAAATCGACAATCTATTTATAGAGTAGCGTTACCTTCAATCAAACCACGGTGATTCCCCACGAATCTTAGACTTCAACGATTGATTGAGAGTTTTCAGAGTCTTTCCTTAACTGCCATACGATTGTTATCAGTTAATACATACGGCAGAAAAAAGAAAGGGAAAGATGATTCTTTAAAGAACTTACCGAAAGAGAGCGAGAGAAACGAATAGAGGATGGGTTCGGCACTAGCACGGCCTTTCACCTTTGATTTATTACTGTCAAACACAGTTAAGCACAACCCCACTTAATAACTCAAAAGTCGAAACTTTAAGTGCTATACTTACTTACCAAAAAGGAAGGAGTCAATGAAGAGGACTGTTTTCGGCAGCACAACACTTGAGGGAGAAGAGGAGGTTCGGTTTAGGTGAGAAGAGAAAATTGTAATTGGCAGAGACAACTAAGGCCTATTCGGCCAACACAGGGGAAAAAGGAAAAAGGGGGAGAAAAGAGAAGAAATATATTCGGCCAAGTAGAAAATAGTTGTCAAAAAGTGCAACTAAAGAAAGTGTAGATGCCCTTGCCACAATCGGCTAAAGATAGAAACAATGCAGAAACTGAAAAGAGAAAAAAAATGGAGAAAAGGGAGATTTCGGCAGAGAGCACCTCATTTACGAAGCAAAATGAAACTGAGAATCCTCCTAGAATCCCCCTACAGCTGAATTCTAGAGTGCCAGAGTCCAAATTCGGCACTCCACTACCTCATCCCTCATCCCTTGATTTTCTCCTCAAATATCTCCTCAAATCACTCCACCTGATCACACTCCCCTCAACCATTCAATTCAAATTCACCTCAACCACTTCGGTGTTTTGGTCAACCTCCAACACCTCTCATAGCACAGCAGCAAAATAACAATTCCCTTGCCAATACCAAGATTCGAACCTCAGTCCTCTGGCCTATGCAACACGCCACTTACCCCCTAGATCAGCGGGCTTTTTATGTCATGCTTTACCCACATTTATTTAAAAGCTTACTAATCAAAAGCAAGGGTTTTATTCCCCGAAAACCAAAATTTTACACAAGCCCAGGCTCGAACCCAGGACTTCTCAGACACTCCCAAACACACCTAAATCACTTGGCCACTAAAGTAGACAGGTATTTATGTTAAAAACATGCAAAAATAATTACCTAGATTTTGGGGCGTTACACTTGAGCCCTCACTGAGCTTTAATAAGCTCACACTCCTTGCGTATACCTTGCAGATAAGTAGCTCGCAGGATTAATGGTGAAGTGTGGCAACCTGGTGATAGGCAAATCCCTCCGAGTATGTGACGTGTTTTTAAACCCTAAAGTGGAAGGCAATGTGGGACTGTCCTATGGGATTAGAATTAGTGTTAGACTTTTAAATAAATTTTGACGTGTTGTAAACGAACATTACAAAATGTTAAATTTTGGATTTTATACTTTATAATTGCTTGATGAGTGCTTGATTGATTGGATTTTATACTTGTTGGTTGTTATTAAATTGAAGAGCTAACAAGCTTATGTAGATTAAGGAGCTTACCAAATACTAAGGTATGCCCTTAAACTTTATGTATGTTTTAGCAAATTAATGACTTAGAATGCATGAAACAAAGATAACAACATGATTGAATAAAACATGCGAGCCAACTAAGTGTAGTGCGAGCTAGGGGGTCACAAGTATAGGGTCTCGCTAGTGTTAAGGGGGTTCACCAAAACATAGTGTATGCCATTAGAAGTGAGTTCGCCAACCTAAAGGGATCGCTAGTGTCACTATTCGCCAAGAGAAAGGCTCTCTGAACAATAGGGGGTTCGTCATAGCCAGTGTGTTTGCCATAAATTATGAGCTCGCCATAGGGGTGTTCACTTGTAGAGTGTTCACCAAATAAAGGAGTCTGCCAGTATAGGTTTGTTCACCATAGATCTTAGGTTCGCCAGAATGATGGGGCATGCCAAAGTTAGGAGTTCGCGAGTGTTTCTCCCTTCAGGCAATCTAGAAATACATATGAAAAGGTGTGATTGAGTTCGCCAGTTTCAGGAGCGTTGTAGCAAACTAGTGGTTTGTTGGGAAAGTTGCGAGCTGGGTTCCCAGGTAGGTCGCGAGCTGTGCTCGCTAGGCATCTGTGAATTGCTAGGACTCTAGATAAGGGTTCGCTGCGAGGTGGGTTCGCAAGGGTCTAAAATTTAAAATTTTTGTGCTTGTTTTTGATGGTGTGTTAGAAAGGCATGCAATTAAGACCTTTTTTTCTAAATTTCATTTATGTTGCAAATGTGTGGTGTGCATGGTTGGTTGGTGTGCTTCATGACGTTTTAATAGAGAGTCACTTTGGTAGCTAATATGGCGTTCGAAATTCGGGTCGGATCGTCCCAGCCAAGTTTGGGGTGCCACAAATATGCATAGAACAATTCTGATTTTGGTGAATCAATACTAAGTTGAATATCACTTTTCCGCTACTAAATTAAAAAATATATATTTTGGAGGAATAAATAAATTTAAAATCAACTAAGTTTTCAAAAGTAGTCACCGTTACAAGGAAAAAGTTTTACTTAATCGGTTTTTTGTTAACTTGTGAGTTTTTTCTGAAAATAAGCTAAGTTTTCTTCTAAAATAAACGATTGTTTTAAAATGATTGTTTATAAACTCCGATAGTCAACTGGGTCATTTCAGTGGCTGATGTAATCTCTCGAATTCGGGCTTAACATCTAGGCCGAATTGGGGAAGTTACATTTTTCATTTAAAGAAATAAAAAGATTTTTCTTTAAATTCTTCTTTATCCAATATATAAATGAAAAAATTTATATTAAAAATATTTATTAAATACATAACGAAATCTAATAATTTAATAAAAAATCAAAGATACTCATGAAAAAAAAATATTAAATTCAGGTGAAAGTGACCCATGCAGTAAATGAAGTAATGAAAAGCACATAAATAAAAATATTTAAAAATTGATAAAATGATACTAATTAAATTTAAAAACTCGAGGAGAGTGACCCCACGCACATAAAGAAATAACATGTTTAAGGTTTTAGGATGGGGATAGACTCCACCCACATAAAAATTTTAAAAATTTGATAAAAATATTAAATACAAAAATAAATTTAAAATTAAAAAAATTGAGAAGAGCACCACCTAACACAAAATAAGGTATATGATGCTTAAATCGAAAATATTAAAATGTATCAATAATCTTTATTTCCTCCAACATCATTAACGTGCGGCCTAAAAAAATAAAATTTAAAAACTATTGTTACACCGCTAATATAAAATAGAATTCTAAAAACTATTTAGTATTGTATGTTTTAACTTAAATCATTTTATACTTTTTTTATATATTTTATAATTCAATATTTTTATATAATTTATATATACTTTATAATTCAATATCATTGACTTATATTATTTGCACAAACTATAAATAAATAAAAATGACAGATTTATTTTTATTTCTCATTGCAAAAGTTGAGGTGATCTCCAACAATTACAGTGTATAGCTGTGCAGAAGCAAATACTAATTGAGATAACATACCTTTTACATGTAATCCCTATTACAATAATAAAGCTACAAACAAACCCATATCAAAACTATGATATATACCAAACAATGCCATCCGTAATGGCCATATGATTGTCATCCATAGATGTATAAATTTACTTTTAGGGATCTGGTAGAGCTCTATACAAAAGGGGATGACAGCTCTATCAAATCATATTAAAAGAGAAAAAGAAAAGAAAAAGAGAAGAACTCATTCTAGTAGTAGCAAACCCCAAGTATCAAAGAAAATCCAAAAGAGGATGCCACTCAGATGATGGCTTGGCATGGGTAACCATTGCCCTCCCCATCTCTCTTCCTCTACTCATAGCAGTTGAGGATGGTGGTACAAGTTTTGGAGCAACCAGCTCATTTCTGCTAATAGTAAATATAGACCCAAGAGCTAAT
This sequence comes from Gossypium sturtianum, assembly GCA_025698515.1. Taxonomy (NCBI): domain Eukaryota; kingdom Viridiplantae; phylum Streptophyta; class Magnoliopsida; order Malvales; family Malvaceae; genus Gossypium; species Gossypium sturtianum. Next base: position 122,698,583 of record CM046955.1, read on the forward strand.
ATTATTATATGAAGAGCTCGTCGAAGCTGACTTCCCTTGGTTCTGTTTCAAGGAACTAATAGAATTTTGGAAACCCCATCATTCAGAATGCTTGCATTTGAAGTTGAACACCAGGATTAGGTCTTAATAGCTCCCTAAAGTTTTGGTTGCTAAAGGCTCAATTGTTGTGCTGGTTTTTTTTCTTTTTTTGGTGTAAAATTGTTGTGATGCTTTAATCCTCTGGGAAGTTCATGTTGTCTTGGTACTTATGATAGAATTGAATCCATAATTGTATATAAATATAACAATATAATAAAAAAAAGTTACTCTTATATATAACTATATAATATTTTAATAAAAAAATTAATGATATTAACTATTAGACTAATTAATAACATTATAAAAATATTAAAATCAAATTATGTTAAAAATTAAAATAAAAATATTAAATTTTACTTTAGACATAATAGAGGGACCAAAGTGAAATTTAACTATTTGTTATGATCTTTTTTAACAATCTTATTATAGGTTGTGATTATATAACTATGTAATATTTTAAAAAAAATTAACTATATTAACTATTTAGACTAATTAATAGCATTATAAAAATATTAAAATCAAATTATGTTAAAAGTTAAAATAAAAATATTATATATGCTCTTTTTGACACAATGCCTAAAACTATCCATAGTCTCTCCCCAATCCATAAATAGAAAGATAATGCGTTTCAACACACTCGAACCCACGTCCTCCTGTATTAGCAACAATACCCATGTCAATCGAACTAATACTCAATCAACCTATTTTTTGTGATTAATGCGCCTGCGTGTCAACAAAGGAGGTCTCTTGAAGCTTCCTTTATATATATGCACTTACGCGTCGGGTGAATGATGACAGAAAATTACCATCCAAATTATTAAATGATATCTTTACATTTGGTTGACATGAGCCAACCAGATTTCCATTAACACCCCACTCCACTCCCGATTCAATTGATCGTTGAATCTAAATATGTGATGCCATTATGTTGTCAAAACAACTGAAGTTAATCTACTTTTTAATTATATCAATTCATTCATTCATTTTAATTTAAACTTACATTTATAGTGTTTAATAATTTAGTTCATCAACTTCAACTTATGGAGTTATATTAAGTCAATTTAAAAATTAAGACTCGAATCTAAATTCAATTTAAGATAGAGATCTCCACACAAATCACATTTTATTTTTAAAAATTTTTGCCTCACATTAAAATTATGATATATGCATTTATATGTATATATAAATAAATGACCAACCAATAATCGGACACTACAACGAAAAGCCATATAATTGTTTTCATATTACTGTCATTTTCTTTTACTTAAAATTCATATATTTCATGCAAATTGAGCAATAAAAGGCATAAGTGCCAACTTATAGCACCCATTCCTAACCACATGAATTTAAAAAAAATTAAAAAATAAACGGTTCCCTAGGTAAAAGTGTTGTGGAGGCAGTATAATGTTGAAGAAGCTACATGAAAAAAAAAAAGAAAAAAAAAAGGAGGTAACAAAATCCACAGCTATTTGAATCAGGTGAAATTTTGAGGATGCAATTTTGTATTTAAGAGGGGGAGAAATGTAACATTCTCAAAGTATAGAGGGTGTGGTTAAGTGGCGTGTCAGGTTAGGAAAATTAAAGACTTTTTAGAAATAGATTACATAGGAATTATAGGGTAAAAGTATAGAAATTAGAAATATTTTTGGGATAGGAAAATTTGATTTGAGGTAATGACTAAATTGTAGAAAAATGAAAAATAGTGAGGCAAAAGTGTAAAAATTAAAAGTTAAGTTAATAACATAGAGTAGATGGAAAACAAGCAAGGATTAGGAAGAAATTTTACCAAATAAAATGTGATTCATGCATGGGAATTGTCAAGATGATAAAGGTTAAAATAGTAATTAGCAAAGCAAGATATTTATGGATAATGATTTGGGCCAAAGTGTACCGATGATGGGATGAAGGACAATTTAGCCATTTTTCGTAAAAATCATGATATTTTTATTATGAATAGTGTAGAAGAAAGAAGAAAAGAGGAGAAAGTCTTCGTCTTTTTCTTCCAACCCACCCGTCACTTCCTCTTTCTCTCAAAACCAAACTTTCACTCTTATTCCAAGTCATTTTCACCATTTTTGTGTCCTTCAAGCTAGTTTCTTAATTTTTCTTTCATGATTTCTCAAACAAATCAAGAGTAGAGCAAGGTAGATACTTTAGCTTCATGAAAAAGGAGTTGATAGTTACTTGAAAGGAAAGAGAAAAGTTAGGGTTAATTGTGACATCATGAAATCACGATAAGAGATGGGAAAATCTTTATGAAGTTCATATTATTTTTACTTTTGAGCATAAATATGTTATTTAAACATTATTTTAACAAGTAAATGCTATGTACTGGTTATGGAAATGAAGAAAAAGAGAAGAAAAAAGAAGACCAAATTGTAGAAAAAGAAAAAGGTGTAGCCAATGAGTGAAGAAGTAAGAAGAATCATCAAACAAGCCTAGGTTGTAAGTACTACAAGGATTTAATTTCATTTTTTTTAGATATCTATAATAGAAATTACTAATTAAATGTTTAAATCTTAGTTTTATGTGTAGTAGTAATGTAAATGACTAAATTATAAAGATGGTAAACTATGGTATAAAAATGTGAATGAGAATAAAGAGATTATTGTGTGTGGGGTAAAGATGTTAAATGAAATGGAAGTTATATGTGAAATTATAAGATCAATGACTAAATTAAAGTTTGCATAATTGATATCGCGCCCAAGTAGAAGGATGTGAATTATTAGGATATTGATGCCATGCCATTAAGGAATATATTGCGCACTTATTGTTTATTTGCTTCAGCGGTGCTCAGTTATTCGCTTTGGCGGTGTTTAGTTTATCTGCTTCAGCGGTGTTTATTTGCGATGGCGATGTTCAGTTCCTTTCCGTATGTCCTAATTATTCTAATCATTCCATTTTAGGCAATAAATGTCAAACGTGATTGGTAAGTATAATTTAATCGAGTGTGATTAAAATTATAGAAATTTACTCATATTAATTACAATATAATATGTAGGTTTATGATTAAATTCTTGCAGTACTTACTAAGCTATTTTAGCTTAACGCGTAGGTTAAAGACGAGAGGAGAAGCCAGAAAGTGGTCTAAGACTTCCTCGTCTCATTACATCCTGACGCAAGAGAGTATGACTTCTAAATTTTTGGTTAGAGTGACATGTAAATAGGTTTTTAAGTTAAGGGTTTAAGTATGATGGTCTATGTTACAAACCTTGTAATTTTTGAAGGATTTAAATGAAATCTTAGTATGTTAATGTTGTATGATAATCTAAAAGTGTTTGAGTGTCTTTTATACTAAAATTGGAATTATGATTGGAATGAAATTGAGTTTTCTTGCAGGGAATAAGTTACAAGAAATTTTTTTAGAAGTTTTCAAAATTTTCAAACTACAGGGGACACGACTTCCAAAAGTTACACGGTCTAGCCATACAGTCGAGTGGTATACACGTGCTGGTGGCACGACCGTGTATCTTATAGGAAAAATTGTTCTTGGAACCTCACAGTTCTAGTTTGTTACACAGGCTATGGACACGACCTTGTGGCTCACACGGGTCATACACACGACCGTGCGATTATTGGAGGTAGTGTTTAAATAAACCACATGGCCTCAGAGACTTACACGGCCTGGGAACATGGCCGTGTGCCCTGCATTTCTCCAAATTTTGTTTTTGACCCCAAAATGTTGTTGTAAATGCAATGATGACCTAAGATATATTTATTGATTTTGCAATTAATATTAATAATGTAATTTTAAGCTGAGTAACTTGTAAAAATTAAGTTTTAATCAGTGAAACATTAAGTTGGCCATTCTGATATGCAATGTAGTACTTCTATACTTGGTTCAATAACCAGGTCGAGTATAAGGGTATTACATTTAGCTGTATTAGATCTTAGGTTATTTGATATTTAAGTCGAGAATGAGTCTAGATGTACATGCCATATAGGATATATTGATGTGATGAGATTATGTTTAGTTAATTATGAATTTATGAATTATAGAGAAATCTGAAGATGTCGTATAAATCTTAAGAGGGTTTGAAAGATGAGCTTGAAAGTAGGGCATCAAATATGGATAGAGAAAGGAATTGACCTAGCCTCAAGTGCAAGATGAACTAGGTGACCCTGTAAATCTAGGGTTGGATAGAGAAGAACAAAAGCAATCTTCTGAAAGAAGAAGTTTCAATTACCACGGCTCTTTTACAATCGATGAACCAATTGTTACAGAAACTCGTGAGAACAACCAATGTTCCACCACCACCCCCTCCTATTTTCCTACACCTCAGCCATCAATATCCAGCCATCGATCTCCTCTAGAGTAGATTAGAAAGTATGGAGCAGAGGAATTTAAAATAGTCAGAGAGTATTTGAAGAACTACAATGTATAGAAGAAGAGAAGTTGAAATGTGCAATGTCGTTGTTGAAGGGAGAAGCCTATCAGTGGTGACTACTGTTCGAAGTGTAAATCTTATAGAAAGGATTAAATGGAGTTTCTTTTTACCTGAGTTTAAGAAGAAGTATGTATGATAGCTTTACCTAGAACAGAATAAACGCGAATTTCTGGATTTAAAACAAAACAATATGACAATGGCAGAATATGAGAGAGAATTTGTCATGTTAAGTAAATATGCTAGAGAAATAGTTGCTACAGAGGCAGATATGTGCCAACGATTTGAGTATGGGTTGAATGAAGAAATCTTTGTTCCTATTCTTGTCCTGAATTTACAAGATTTCTTAGTGTTAGTTTATCGGGCTCTAAGGATAAAAGAAGGGTTAAGTAGAAAGAAAGAGAAAGGTTTGGGAAAACAAGCTGCAGCTCTATGCCACCATCGCCATCAAAGAGGACCAGAGATTTTAGAGGGTCTAGATATTCAGCACCCACCGGAAGGCCGAGGATCAGAGGTTAGTCAAGGCAAACACAACAAACAACTTCAGTGGCTAGTGCTGAAGGTTCTAGGAAGAAATCTATTATGTTGTGCGAACACTGTGGAAAACCTCGTTTGGGTGAGTTTCAATTGATTTCCTGAACTTGTTTTTGATGTGGTTCTAAGGATTATATGATTTGGGATTCCCCAAAACTATCAAAGAATACAATAGAACAGTCAGTGAGGGGTAGCTCAGGGCAACAAAGAGGCTGAAAATCTAGAATTGTTACTGGTAGTTGAAGTGGTCAAATGTCAACAAGGGAAACAATATGTAGAGCAGAATATTGGGTACCCCGCACATACGCTATTAGGACTCGAGAGGAAGGAGAAGCACCCGATGTAATCACTGATAAATTTTCTTTATTTTCTTTATTTGTAATTAATTTGATTGATCTCGGTGCCACACATTCATATATTTGCATGGCATTAGTCAAAGAAAAAGAATTACCAATAGAATTTATTAAGCATTAGGTTATAGTAATGAATCCTTTCAGGCGAAGTGAGAGAGTAAATAGAGTATATAGGTGTTGCCCTTTAAAAAATTAAAGATTGTGAATTTCCAGTCAATCTTATGGCATTGTCGTTTCATGAATTTGATATTATATTTGGTATGGATTAGTTATATGAATACGGAGTTGTAGTTGATTGCAAACTGACCGCCTCCGGACGTACCAACGTCTAGAGTAGAAATCCTACACAAAAGATGTGAAAAGCGGTATCCACAAGTATACAAGTCAGGTTGTAATATAGTTACAACGGAGTAGGTAAGTACTCCGAGGATTGTACCCAAGGGAGGCAAGCACTAAATTAATTTTAATCTAAACATAAATAGATCTAATTAGTATTTTAATTGGATTATAGTATAAAGCATCAAAAGAAAGATTTTTGATAAACTATCCTAAAAATAATGTAACACCCCAAACCCGGCCCAAACACTACAACCGGATCTGGTATGTCACTTAGAAAATTTTGGAAAAACATGTCGTATTTTCAGAAAAATATTTTTTTCTGAAGTTTATCTTCTTATTCGAGAGAAATTTAATAGTTGATAGTTTAAATAAAATATGCCTTTATAAATTAAAAACCCAAATTTAAATAGATACATTAGTTCAATAAGAATTTAAATAACTAAAAGTAATTAAAGCCCAAAATAAAACAAAACATAAACTAGTGGCCCATAGCCTTATTACAACGAGATTTAAAATCCATTAATTAAAAATATAAAGTATTAACTTGAGACTTTTTGCTGGATCCAGATGGTCTTTTGCATGGCCACCTTGCGTTCCTCTCCAGCCCGGTCCGAAGCACTAGGTATCACCTAAAAGGTTAATTAATAGGGTGAGTCGCGAGACTCAGTGTGCAACCCTCATGCACCACTAGATTGTGGCCTTAGGCCCATAAAACAGATTAATAATTCCATTTATATAAAAAAATAACAAATAATATGCAAGGCCCAACCCATTTGCCTAGGTTTCCATCCGCTACACGCCCCGCATACCGACCATTCACACCATTGGGGATTTCTACAATCGACCCACACCGCTACACGCCAAGATGGCATCATGTCGCTCATCAACATATTATGGCCAAGCCCTTATAATGAGATCATGGCATTAGCCGCTACAACATATAATGAGATCACGGTATAAACCGCTACACATATAACGTATAACTTCCTCCTTTCATCAACCCAACCCATACAGTCATAAAATTAATATGCTTTTATCATATAAAGTCAAACATTCATCGACACTGGTGATTTGCTTCACCCTTTCGGGTTTCCAACATTAAACCAAGATATCGGTATTTATCACAACATATGAACTTATGAGCATACATTAACAATCAGATCTAGATGGTGGGAAGTATTACACACGATATCGCGAAATCCAATATTCTTAGTCGATGTCCTTGCTATCCGGATCTATTATCCTCAATGTAAAGCCTTGCTCAAAAGCCGGAAAAACACACAAAGATTTAGCCCCTTCAACAATCGGCCAAGGTTAATAAATCCCAAATTACACGTTAAAACTAATAGATCCCTTACCTTGAAATCCACGAAAGTAACACGATTCTATAACTTAGAGATCTATGCGATTGACTCCACTAAAGTTCCCTTGATTTCGGCACAAGTAGGCACCACGAAGTAATTCGGCAATCACAGGAGATGAGATCTAGGGATTTCGGCTTTTAGGAAAATCTCGAGAAAAAGTATGAACAAGAGAAGGTGATGTGTCTTTAGCTTTTAAAATACTTGAGTGAGGAGTTTCGGTTTCTGACAGAAAAGAGAAGAAGAAAAGAAAACAAGGAAGAGACTTGAAGATTTGGCTAGGAAGAAAAAGAATGGAAAGAGTTTGGCTTTTGAATCAAAGTGAAGATGAGGGAATAGGCTTAGAAATTTCGGCTTTTGCAGAGAATGAAGAAGAAGATGGAACTTTAGGAGTTTTCGGCTTTTACTCAGAGAAGAAGAGAAAAGAATGAGAGAAAAACCCAAATGCCGAAATTGAAGAGATATTCCCCCTATTTATAGAAATTTCAGCACTTACCTAACCTTGCAGATAAGTCCTATCTTTTCTCCTTTATTTTAATCTACTAGCTCATCTAAAGGAGACTTAATTATCTCTAACTCCTCCCTCCTTTATCAGCATATTATCCATATATTTTAATCATTAAAATCCCTAAATTTTAGCCTTTATCTGCTTATTATCTACATAAAATAAATTCCTAAATAATAGCCTTTATCTGCCTATTATCTACATATTTTAAACATAGATACTACCTTTTAAACCCTATAATGCCCAAACAGATAATTTTAATCAAGGCCTCTACCTAAGCCTGAGCCCAATTTGGATCCTTAACACTTAAATTAACACATTAAACATATCCACCCATTAAACGCATAGGCCCAAAAATTCAGGATGTTACAGTTCTACCCCCTTAAAGAAATTTCGTCCTCAAAATTTCCAACTAACTATTAATCGTACTACCCAAGTCTCACCACTATGCTTTCGCTGCGCACTCTAATTCTAAAGTCAAAATAAACACTTAGTATACTATGGTAGGGTACACACCGGTATTCGCATCTAAAGCGTCCTCGTCCCCTTGTACTCATGCTATCGGTTCGCGTTTATCTGATTAAAAATTTTATGAATTATTGGTTTTCTTCCACTGATTATCCACGAACAGTCTTATGATTAGTAGTTTTAAGAGTAGTTCTTTCGAATTCGCAATTCAGTCTCAAGTTCACCTTTCCTAGTTCTAAGAACTACATACATTCAACCATCAACATATAGACAACATCCATGCACCCACATTCAACACATAGGGGTATTTTCGTTATTCTACTACCCATGGGTATTTTTCGTAATTTTATCCTACAGGGGTATTTTAGTAATCTTACAATATAAGGGTAATTTAGTAATTTTACAATATAAGGGTATTTTAGTAATTTTCCAATATAAGGGTATTTTAGTAATTTTCCAATATAAGGGTATTTTAGTAATTTTCCAATATAAGGGTATTTTAGTAATTTTGCAATCAAGGGTACTTTGGTCATTTTACACATTAGGGGCAATTTAGTAATTTTTACAAATCAGGAATATTTTCAAAATAATTTTTTTTATTTTAAAAAAAAAGGGTATCTTGAAGGATTTGATTTCAAAAGAAAATAATAGTGTGTTCGGTGGTTGTGGATTTTGTTTGTTGTCATGTGTTGTGTTGTTTTTTTTTTTTTACGGAAAAATTTCGTTGACTATGTAAATCGGGGTATATTTGCAAATCATGGGTATCTTGGGTTTTTTTTTTTCCAAAACAAGGGTTTCTAGCAATTTTGTAAAGATAAGGTAGCTGGTCCCTTTCGGGTTTTAATTATAGATTTTGGCACTGTCAACAAGTCCTCGTGGCTAGGGTGAAGCAGTCACTACGCACTGCAGTAGGATTCAGTGAAGAGGAGGTGAGTCACTAGGACTGCTTAAATACCGTGCTCTTAGGATCCTTCCTAGACATGCGTATGACTGGTTTACCACACCCTAGTCTTCTTGCGGCTCGTTAACGGGTTTGTTTAGTGAAATTAAGTTTTATGACATTTTAAGAAGTGGTTTGAACTAAGCCTAGAGTCCATCAAGTTCTAATTCTAACTAATCTACGTCCCACTAGGCCCATTAAGCCCACATATACAAAGATCATACAATGGTTGAGTACTACTTACAGCGGACTTGGGTAGGAGGCGAGTGCCATGCCGAGCTAACAGATCTGTTATTACTTAAAGACATCCATATTTCAAAAGCCCATTTTAGAAAACGTTTTGAGCCCAAAAACCCCAGAGCCGAGTTTTGAACCGGGCTCTGATACCAATTTGTAACACCCCAAACCCGGCCCAAACGCTACAACCGGATCTGGTATGTCACTTAGAAAATTTTGGAAGAACATGTCGTATTTTCAGAAAAATATTTTTTTCTAAAGTTTATCTTCTTATTCGAGAGAAATTTAATTATTGATAGTTTAAATAAAATATGCCTTTATAAATTAAAAACCCAAATTTAAATAGATACATTAGTTCAATAAGAATTTAAATAACTAAAAGTAATTAAAGCCCAAAATAAAACAAAACATAAACTAGTGGCCCATAGCCTTATTACAACGAGATTTAAAATCCATTAATTAAAAATATAAAGTATTAACTTGAGACTTTTTTCTTTGGATCCAGATGGTCTTTTGCATGGCCACCTTTGCGTTCTCTCTCGGCCCGGTCGAAGCACTAGGTATCACCTGAAAGGTTAATTAATAGGGTGAGTCGCGAGACTCAGTGTGCAACCCTCATGCACCACTAGATTTTGGCCTTAGGCCCATAAAACAGATTAATAATTCCATTTATAAAAAAATAACAAATAATATGCAAGGCCCAACCCATTTGCCTAGGTTTCCATCCGCTACACGCCCGCACCGACCATTCACACCATTGGGGATTTCTACAATCGACCCACACCGCTACACGCTAAGATGGCGGTCATGTCGCTGCTCATCAACATATTATGGCGAAGCCCTTATAATGAATCACGGCATTAGCCGCTACAACATATAATGAGATCACGGTATAAACCGCTACACATATAACGTATAACTTCCTCCTTTCATCAACCCAACCCATATACAGTCATAAAATTAATATGCTTTTATCATATAAAGTCAAACATTCACTGACCTGGTGATTTGCTTCACCCTTTTCGGGTTTCCAACATTAAACCGAGATATCGGTATTTATCACAACATATGAACTTATGAGCATACATTAACAATCAGATCTAGATGGTGGGAAGTATTACACACACGATATCGCGAAATCCAATATTCTTAGTCGATGTCCTTGCTATCCGGATCTATTATCCTCAATGTAAAGCCTTGCTCAAAAGCCGGAAAAACACACAAAGATTTAGCCCCTTCAACAATCGGCCAAGGTTAATAAATCCCAAATTACACGTTAAAACTAATAGATCCCTTACCTTGAAATCCCGAAAGTAACACGATTCTATAACTTAGAGATCTATGCGATTGACTCCACTAAAGTTCCCTTCAGATTTTGGCACAAGTAGGCACCACAGAAGTAATTCGGCAATCACAGGAGATGAGATCTAGGGATTTCAGCTTTTAGGAAATCCCGGAAAAAGTATGAACAAGAGAAGACTGATGTGTCTTTGGCTTTTAAAATACTTGAGTGAGGAGTTTTGGTTTCGACAGAAAAGAGAAGAAGAAAAGAAAACAAGGAAGAGACTTGAAGATTTTGGCTAGGAAGAAAAAGAATGGAAAGAGTTTCTGCTTTTGAATCAAAGTGAAGATGAGGGAATAGGCTTAGAAATTTCGGCTTTTGCAGAGAATGAAGAAGAAGATGGAACTTTAGGAGTTTTAGGCTTTTACTCTCAGAGAAGAAGAGAAAAGAATGAGAGAAAAACCCAAATGCCGAAATTGAAGAGATATTCCCCCTATTTATAGAAATTTCGGCACTTACCTAACCTTGCAGATAAGTCCTATCTTTTCTCCTTTATCTTAATCTACTAGCTCATCTAAAAGAGACTTAATTATCTCTAACTCCTCCCTCCTTTATCAGCATATTATCCACATATTTTAATCATTAAAATCCTTAAATTTTAGCCTTTATCTGCTTATTATCTACATAAAATAAATTCCTAAATAATAGCCTTTATCTGCTTATTATCCACATATTTTAAACATAGATACTACCTTTTAAACCCTATAATGCCCAAACAGATAATTTTAATCAAGGCCTCTACCTAAGCCTGAGCCCAATTTTGACCCCTAACACTTAAATTAACACATTAAACATATCCACCCATTAAACGCATAGGCCCAAAAATTCAGGATGTTACAAATAATAAGAAAAGAAATAAACGAAAAAAGAGAAATCAAATAATCAAATATGTATCAAATATGGGTATGCATGACTAGCTCACTTTGGTAGTCATAATCAACTGTTGTCTCGGGCTTTTTTGTTCAATCAACTAGTCAATACCCTAGTAGAATCTTTTGATTTGTCCACTGAAATACTGAGTCGACAAGAACTACTTATCTTCCAACCTTACAGTCCAGATCGGTTCAGGGTTAAGGTGTTCATGGATTGGCCATACTTTGGGTTAATTCTGACCTTGATGACTTCTTAGGGTTGCCAGGCCTAGGTTTTAGATTCTTCCTTTCCTGAATAGCTGATCCGTTAAGAAATCCCTACAAAAAGGTTAATTATTCATACCTCCACTCACTAATCCCCCACAAGAGGATTAGTTCCTCAAGGATCTAATAAATGATATAAACTTGATGTAAAGAATGAACATAAAGAACAATTCAAGAATACAGTTTAGAAGAAGCCTAGTTTGTATTGAAATTAAGCGCATAATCCTCACAGTGTTTGATAGTAATTCCAGAATCTGATTTCTCCACAAAAATAAATAACAAGAATAGAAATCTAAAAACCTAAGAAAAGGGAAAAACTAAAGACTAAATCTAAAGAGAAAATCATACAATATGAAAGATGTGTCTAACATGTGCTAAATGAGCCTATTTATAGACTTTAGGTTGGTTGTCGTCCTTAACCCTAGGTCAATTGCCATCCTCGTGCTTAACGTTTGATTGTGCGAACCAAAATGCTCTTGGCTCATAATTATTTCTCGTACGGAGGCGATGTTGCGATTGATCTGCAGTAATTTGGTGTAGCAGATTAAACTACTTTTTGCACTTTAGGAGCTTGAAATTAAACATTATCATTAAGATCTTATTATGTTTTAGTAAGCTTTGTTAAATCTAATAAAATGTGCAAATTAAGTCTTCTATTGAACTTAGAGGCCGAATGAGGCCTAAGGGTGAGCTAATGAACTTTGTAAGTGTGCAAGAGACCATGAGAAGGCGTATAAAATTGATATTGGTCGATATGTCGCAACACGGAATGCTCAATGTCGCAACATAAAGAGCAGAATGGAGAAATCATGAAATTACCTCCGATTTCGCAACACAGCTTAATGGTGTTGCGACATACCTTTAAAGATATCCCAAAGAGGAGTATATTGACTCTTATGTCATGAAATAGGTCCTGGTGTGTTGTGACATCGACTCTGGACGGCAAATAACACGAGCCAAGGGGCGTTTTGGTCTGCACAATGAAACTTAAAGCTTGGGAACGTCATCTAACCTTGGGTTAAGGACGAAGACCACCTGAGAATTATAAATAGTCTATTTTGTCACATGTAAAAGACACCAATTACTTAGCTTAGTTTTCTACTTTTTATTTCAGTTTAGCTTTTCTTCCTTTTCAGGTTTTAGATTTATTCTTGAAGTTGTTCTTGTTCATCTTAAGAGATCTGATTTGTGGAGACAGTCAAACTCTGTGGATTTGATTTATTCTTAATACAAATCAGGCGTTTTCTCAAACTCTACACTTCAATTCATTTATCATGTTTTCTCTTTGTAAGACCCAAATTTCACCCGAGCCCAAACTAAACTAAAAAATACCAGACCAAAATAAAACCAAATCAATAAAAGTCCAAAAAAACTTACAGTCCATTTTTTTTACAAATATCAGGGCTTGATTTACAACATACATAGCCCAAATTACATCTAACCCGAGCCTAAATTAACCAAACCCTAATCCAATGTCCAACACAAAAATAAAAATAAAAACCTAGGGTTCCTCTTGCGCCGCAACAGCCTCCAGCTCGCTCCACATCGCCACCACGTACGGCCTCTGTACCTCTGACCACCGCACGCCACGTACCTGCAAACAAGGACAAAAACGACAGCACGAAGAACAGAGAAAATATTGTATTATTTTTTTTATTAATTTCGGCTATAAAAAGTCGATATACACACTTTGTAACTTTTTTTACAGAGAAAAAAAAGAAATAAAAAAACAGAAATACAGACTTAAAAGCTATTTTTTTTTATGCTTTCAATCTTTTATTTTTTTTTCATAAAAATATAAATAAATAATAGAACTTACCCATCGTTTGGTCTCCTCGTTTCGTCGAGTATTGCCGGTGTTCGAATACCCAAGAACCCATAGGGGTTCTGACGAGGTTTCGAAAGGCAGTGGTGGTGAGGTTGTTATACTGTCGCATGTCATTTTTTTAAACAAAAAAAATAAAATCGATTTGAATTTTTTTTTACGAGAAAGGGAGAGGGTCGAAAGGGCTGAGGAAACCCAGTTTTTCGTGCAACTCAGGCCACCGCCTATGGCGGAGTCACAGCGGAGCAACGGTGGGGACTCACCGGAGCATGGCCGGATTTTGGGTTGGTGCCCAGAGAGAAGAAGAGAAAAGAAATCTGTTTTTTTTTAAAAGCTGGAAAAGTGATTTTTTTTTGTCAAAGTTTTAACATTTATAGCATAGCCCGTACGACGTCGTTTTGGGAATGGGTTTCAGGTGCCAAAACGGCGCCGTTTCAAGGCCACCCGCATGCGACCTGACCCGCTTCCTCAGGATCCGCGTGGTTTTTACTTTGATGGACTAATTACGCTGCAAGTCCTTCCGCATTTTTCTATCTTTTAATACAGTTTATTTTTTATTTTCAATTTTTACCCTATAATTTTTCTTCTATTTCAATTCGGTCCCGCGCAAAGTGACGCGTTTTGGAGGGCGGGGATATTTACTTTTCTGGTCCCTCCATTTCATTCGTGCACTGCAATCCGGTCTTTCCACTTTCTTTTTATTTCCGATTTTCCCCAATTTTTTATTAAAAGATTCGATTTAGTCCCTCTTTTTGTTATTGTTGCTATTTCATTAGTTAATTTAATATTATTACTACTAATTACATTTTCTTTCTTTGTGTGTGTTGATTTTATTTGTTATTATTGTCATATTATTATTCTTATCAATGTATTATTATTATTATTTCTATTGTTATTATTATTATTAACATATTATTATGATTATTTACGTATCATTATTAATTAACTATTGTTTTTATTACTATTATTTCTTTAATATTTATCTAGTATTTGTAAATACATTTATCATATTATTATTTATTATATTTATATCCTCTTAAATAATTTCCAACTTTAGATCCTTTATTATTTGTATTATTATTTTTAACATTATTTTCATCATTGTTAGTACTTTTAAACTACCCAATATTTCTATATGTTTAATTCATTAGTAGTTATTATTAAATTTTAAATTAAATTTTAGTTTTTATTTGTTCATTTACTTTTCTTATTATTTTATTTTATATACCGCTGGTTTGTTTTATTATTTTATTACTATTTACCTTTTTATTTTTTTTCTCTTATTATTGTTATTTATTGCGTTCATTATTATCCTTTTTAAATCAAAGCATATAAGTTAAATAAAAGCTTATTCTTGGGAATTCAAAAATATTGTGTCCTAACTCACTGGATGTGACATTTTGTTATCTCGAGGTAAGGATTTCTAAAAATAAAGGCAATATTCTGTATTTGGAATTTTGAGAAATTGTGCCCTAACTTACTGGGTTCCGATTTTTCAGTTGACCAAAATAACCGAATATCCTTCTTAAACTTAAATGCATGAGTTTTAAAAGTCAAAAGACAAGCTTAGTTTCGAGGATTTGAAATGTCGTATCCTAACTCACTGGGCGTGACATTTTACTTCTTCGAAATAAGAGGGTCTTAGCATCCGATTTAATTTATTCAAGTTTTCTTTTAAAGAGGATCGTATTTTAAAATCTTTTCAAATTTTCAACATTAAGTCGTTAATTAATCAATTAGGTACCAATTTCGGGCGTTACGAGGGTGCTAATCCTTCCTCCTGCGTAACCGACTCCCGAACCCGTTTTCTCAAATTTTGTAGGCCAAAATCATTGTTTGAATAAATCAAAATGTTTTAATGATCAACCTCAAGGTGATCCGATCACACCTCGAAAAAAGGATTGGTGGCGACTCCATTTTCGTTTTTAAAGTCGACCCTTTTCTTAAAAAAAATGGTTTCGACAACTTGGCGACTCCACAGGGGACAATAAGAGAGTCAAGCCGTAAAATTGATTATTTTCTGTCTTGTTGTCAAAAATTGAAAATCTGATTTGAAAAATTATGATCCTTTTATTGCATTTGTTTGTGTTATTTCATATGATTACTATGGTTTGAGTCTCGTAGAATATTTTCACATCATATTTCATAAGGACCGTTTGGTCTTACCTCTTTTAAGTGGGAGTGAGAAGCTACTCCTTCGTGAGGTTTTCAGCTCCGTGCAGGATAGTGGATCGCTTTTGGGATACATCCGTACCTATGTCTTCGTGAGATTTTCATCTCCGTGTAGCCATAGGGAAATGTATTCCCCTGAACTGAACTCGGTCCGTATGAGCCTATAATGGGTGAGGATCGAGGAATCTGCTGGTTCGGGTACCTCAACTTTAGAACCAAACCGCATGTAGAAGACCATAGGAGCCCACCCTAGATTGCACTGCGCCAAACCTTAGCGGTTACCCAGATAGGTGCTTGATTCTCTTTCATTTGCTTTGAGTTTTGTTTTTTGTATATTGTACTGACTTATTGTGTTTTTGCTATGTTTGCATGTCATTTCATATTTAAAAGAGTGTCGATTCACATCCGATTACTAAATTAGAGAGCTTGTCATGGAGAACGAATTTCTTAATAAAGTGGATGATAACGCGGCTGTCCGTATGTGGTCAGAGAAAGCGCAATTAGAGAAAGGGATAGTCTAGCCGAAGGGTACAGGTCAGAATTATGGGACTACACCCGTATCAGCGTGATGCAAAATAACCTTCAGGAATTAAAAGAGATATGGGATCAGTGGAATGATGAGACCAAGCAGTTGTTCTACTATAATTATGGGGATTTGCCATATCTACTCGACATCAAGGTAGACGAGCATTTATTCCGGGCCCTCGCTCAGTTTTGGAACCCTGCATACAGTTGCTTTACCTTTGGGAGGGTAGATTTAGTGCCACTGTTGAAGAATATACAGCCCTACTACGTTGTCTAAAGGTTCAAGTCGATAAAGCTTATTCTAGAGCCGCTTGTGTCCCGACCTTTTGGAAGAAATTGATGAACATTACAGGAATGAGCAAATAGTGGATTACAGCCAGGATCAAGTAAAAAGGTGAGTGTAAGTGCATACCATGGAAGAATTTGAGAGATTTGATTCTAGCGCATCCTGATACGAAAAAGAGAGTCGATGTGTTTGCTTTGAGCATCTACGGACTAATGATCTTCTCTAGGGCATTAGGGTATGTAGATGAGGCGGTCTCGGATCTCTTTGATCGACTTGATAAAGGGGTCACACCTGTTCCTGTAATCTTGGCCGAGACATTTAGATCTTTGAATGAATGTAGGAGGGCCGGTAAGGGCAGATTTATAGGGTGCGCGCAGTTGTTGTTAGCTTGGTTTCTTATCGGGTTTTCTCCGGGAATTACTCCCCATTAAAGGAGATAGTGGCCACGCCAAGAAGGGATGACATATCAGAGGAAAATTGGATAGCGCTCCTCCAAAATCTCCAGGAAGAAGACGTCGAGTGGAGAGCTCATTGGTTGATTCCCGACGAAATTCTTTACCGATGTGGGAGTTTTGACTGGGTCCCTTTGCTTTGGATTTGGGGAGCCGTTGGGTACGCTTCTTTGCTCATATTGAGGCAATATAGATCAAGACAGTTCATACCGGAAATACATTGGCTAGCTCAATATGAGTTTTCATGCATGGGAGATAACTACAAGAAAAGGGTAAAGGAGATTTCTAACACTTGGAATCAGACTTGTCGAATGAAAAGGCTGGCCGTAGGTTCAATGAAGACTCCCGAATACAGTGGATGGTGGAGTAAAAGAATTAATGATAATATCCCCGGGCTAAATTTAGAAGGCGCTCGACCGATGGAAGAGTACTTACAAGTGGTCCTGTCAGAACTAGAAATCATAAAGTAAGACTTTGAGAGGAGGAATTTGGAACTTGAAAAGAAGATAGAACAATTGGTGGAAGAAAGGATGCATTTAAGGTTAGATGCTGATGTTCAAAAGCTAGAGGCTGAGAAATTAAGGAAAGGAAAGAATAAAGCCGAGGAAGACTTGGATAGTTTGAAGACGGATTACAAGAAATTGCGTCTATCGATGAGAACCGTCGGATTTAGAAAAATGTCGGAGCAATGGCGACAAGAGATCCAAGAAGAAAGAACCAAAGCCGATCAGTGGGAGAGAAAATTCCAGGAGGCTCAGGCACAGAAAGAGGCCCTAGAAAGGAGTTTGTTAGAAACCCAAAATGACAAAAGAGAATTAAAGGCTAGAGTGGCAGAACTTGAAAAATTACTTCATCAGTATAGAAATCGTAATTCTGCGGTTGAGTTGAGGGTAAGTTTGAACAAGATTGAAGAAATG
Organism: Gossypium sturtianum; assembly: GCA_025698515.1. Lineage (NCBI taxonomy): Eukaryota > Viridiplantae > Streptophyta > Magnoliopsida > Malvales > Malvaceae > Gossypium > Gossypium sturtianum. The sequence goes on from CM046955.1 coordinate 122,716,438, forward strand.
AAAGGAAAGATAGAAGAACTAGAGTCTGTATTACAAAACTGTAAGCTCCGGGTAGAGCTTCTTGAGGTAAGTGAGAAACGTTGGAAGGAACAGCTTCACCATTCTCAGAATCAAGTTAGGAACAGAGATTACATTATGGGTAAGGCCGTGGCTCAGATTCGAGAGGTAGCCGATCATTTACAAACCTTGGCAATTCAGGCTGACATGCTAAGTGTGAAGTATGAGCTAGAATCAGATCGGGGTCAAGAGTTAGCTTCGTTGCTTAGGAAAGTTAAAACTTTGAGCATTAGGGCAAAACCATATTTGTAATCCGTTTTATGTAAGGAATTTTATTTTCTAGTAAAGTTTTCTAAATGAAATTAAATCAGAATCAACGCCTTTTTGCATTCATTTCATGCATTCGCATTACATCACATCATGTGCATTAAATTTCATGGAAAGACACTAATTGGTTAAAATCATTTTAGAGTTAATCTGGAAACCAACAAAAACTTACCAACCAAACATCATTACGGTACCCGAGCAAAGACAAAAGACATGGATCAAAGATTGGAAAGACTTGAACAACTCCAAAAAGAGATTCAAGATCAACTACAATTGCAAATGCAAGAGCAACTGGCTAAAATCCAGTAAGACATGATGGACCGAATGTTGGAGTCCCAAAGAAATATGATGACTCAGTTGACCCAACTGCTGACTGGAGGAATAGATAAAAGAAAGGGCCCCATGGTTAATGCTGGAGAAGATAATGAGGAACCTCCCTATCATCCTGGTTTTACTCTAACAAATGCACAAACACAACCTGAGGTGTACCCTCAAAGAACATCCGTCACATTTAGGCCTCAACAATTTCAGGATGGTGTTTCGATACCGATGAACTTTCAAGCTGGACCAGGTTCTAACCCAGGGGATAACCCAACTAATCCTGTTATCCCTTACCTTGATGAAGTGGTAGAAAAGGAAAGGGTAAGGACAAAATTGCCAAAGCAGTTAGAGGACCGATGTAAATGGCTGGAGGAAAAATTCAGGGCAATGGAAAACGCTGATAGTAAGTATGGAATCGATGCTAAGGATCTGAGTTTGGTCCCAGATCTAGTGCTTCCCTACAAGTTCAAAATGCCAGAATTCGAAAAGTATAATAGGACCAGTTGTCCCGAAGCTCACATCACCATGTTTTGCAGACGGATGACCGAGTATGTTAACAACGATCAACTACTAATACATTGTTTCCAAGACAGTCTGGTGGGAGAAGCATCCAAATGGTACAACCAATTGAGCCATACTAGGATTGGTTCTTGGAGGGACTTAGCACAAGCATTCATGAAGCAGTATAGTCATGTGACGGATATGACTCCAGATAGAATTACTTTACAAAACATGGAGAAGAAACCGAGTAAGAGTTTCAGGCAATATGCACAGAGATGGAGGGAAATTGCCATACAAGTTCAGTCGCCGCTCCTAGAAAAAGAAACTACGATGCTCTTTATCAACACCCTAAAAGCCCCGTTCACCACTCATATGATAGGAAGCGCTACAAAAAGTTTTTCATACATAGTGATGATTAGCGAAATGATCGAGAATGCGATAAGAAGTGGAAAGATAGATGCAAGAGAGAGTAACAAAAGGTCAACCTCGAGGAAAAAGGAAAACGAGGTGAACAACACAAGTACATATAAAAAGGGTTACTCAAATCAGCCAAGAATGGTGGCTACTGGTCAACAAGGTTTATCAAGGCAAGAATCTGGCACAAAGCAAAACACTGAGAACCTCCAATTTACGCCAATCTCAATGACATATAAGGAGTTGTATCAAATTTTATTTGATGCACATGTGGTATCCCCTTTTTACTTAAAACCATTATAGCCTTCATACCCCAAATGGTACGATGCAAATGCTCAATGTGACTACCATGCAGGAATTCTGGGGCATTCAATAGAAAACTGCACTTCCTTTAAGAAAGTAGTTGAAATACTTATTAAAATGGGCATTGTGAAATTTGATGATGCACCTAGCGCCGAAAATCCGCTACCCAATCATACTGATAATGGGGTAAATGCGATAGATGGAAATGTGGAGAGAAGAATCAAGACAGATATTGCAGAAGTAAAAATTCCTTTGAGATGGGTCTGGATGGAGATGGTAAAAAGGGGGTTAAGCATTTCGGATCCCGAAGAGAGTTGTGAAAACATGAGGAATTACTGTGAGTTCCATCATGAAGAGGGGCACGAGATCCAAGAATCGTAGAATTCAGAGCCTTGGTGCAAGGTCTTATGGACAATAAAGAGATAGAGTTCTGTGAAGAAGTTAAAGAAGAAGGAAGCATATGTGCGTCAAAATCAACAATGAAGGTCCCAAAAGTCAATTATCCAGTGGTCATCATTTTGTGACTTAAAAGCAACGAAGCTGGAGTACAGATGACACCAAAGATCATAATTCAAAAACCGGTGGTCTTCTCTTATCAGGATAACAAAAGGGTCCCTTGGAATTATGATTGCAATGTGACAATCCCAAGAAAGGAGGACTCAGCCAGCGCTTCAAAAGAAGATCAAAATGTAGGTTCTCATACGCGTAGTGGAAGGCGTTATGATTTGATAAATGCCCGAGCAGAACCCGTAAAAGGAAAGACACTAACGGTGGAGTAAAAGAAGGAAAAAGCAGTCAGACCTGAGCCGCTTGTTAATGAGCCAGTAAAAGAGGAGGAAGCTAAGGAATTCCTGAAGTTTTTGAAGCACAGCGAGTATAGTTGTGGAACAGTTGCATAAACAACCAGCTCGCATATCTGTACTAGCTTTACTCTTGAGTTCGAAGGTACACCGAAGTGCATTGATGAAAGTGCTGAACGAGACGTACGTGGCCAATGATATCTCTGTCAATAAACTGGATCGGCTGGTTAATAACATAAGTGTCGATAACTTCATCTTCTTCAACGATGATGAAATACCACCAGGGGTATGGGATCCACTAAAGCTCTGCACATTACTACCAGATGCAAAGAGTACACATTGCCAGGGGTTCTGATCGACAATGGATCGGCACTGAACGTATTGCCCGTATCCACACTTAATAGGTTACTTGTGGATAGCTCACACATGAAGGTATGCCAGAATATAGTGAGGGCGTTTGATGGCACAGAAAGGAGGGTCATGGGAAGAATCGAAATACCTCTGTTGATTGGCCCAACTACCTATGAGGTGGACTTCCTAGTAATGGATATCAAGCCCTCCTACAAATTGCTTATTGGGAAGACCTTGGATACATTCGGCAGGGGCAGTGCCTTTGTCACTACATCAGAAGTTAAAGCTAGTACCAGAAGTACGGCTGGTGATAATAAATGCCGAAGAAGATATTATCGAGGCCGTAACCAGTGATGCGCCGTACTTGGAGAAAAATGATGAGGCAATTGAATGTTCTTTCCGGTCTTCGGAGTTTGTGAATGCAACATTCATTACTGAGGGGAACGGGATTCCAGTGCTAAAAATATCCAAGGCTACCAAGATGGGATTACAGCTGATGGTAGAAAATAGAGCTTTACCGAGAAAAGGACTAGGGAGACATCTTTAGGGAAGAGTTAAGGCTCCAATACAGAAGGACAAGCATGACCGCTTTGGCTTAAGGTACAAGCCAGATACGAGACAAAGAAGGAAGGAACTGGAAAAGAGGCAAGAAAGAAGAAGGGCACGCGTGAGTAGGGAAGAAATCAAATGGGAACCAATGATATTCCCTCACATATCCAAAACTTTCGTATCGAGAGGGATTTTTCATCCCGAGCGAAGGGCGCCAAGGAAAGAAAGTGTTGAAGAAATGTTGGGAAATGTTCACATCAATGCCATATATGAAGAAACAACTAAAGAAGGGACCTTATCAAATATCCGCCCTTATAAACCTGGGAGTGTTCTGAACAATTAGACTGCAGAAGAAATTCTTGTAGTTTTTAGAGCTTACTTAGAGTAATGTTCAAAACACACTTGTTGCTTTAAGCCTAGAAGCAATAAGAATTCCTTTGTGAAATAGGCTTATGTCCAAACATCATTATGAAGTACATATTAGATAACATTTTGAGTAAATATCCTTTCATTCTTTTAGATTCTTTCATTCTTTCTATACAAGTAATTATGTTAGATTCTTTCATTCCTTGTACCTCTTTCCAAATCATTATTTCATTTCATTCATAATCATACCATACAAATAATTATTCTTAAATTCATTTGTTCTTTGTATACTCCTTTGTACCTACAACAGGTTCTCGGATATCAACGACATGAGTAACGCTGCTAAGGAATCAGAACCTCCTTTTGAGCAAGACATGTGTTTAGAGGGATCCCAGGACTTTGAAGATGACATAGACTGTGGCTTATCTCCGGACTTGTTAAGAATAGTAGAACAAGAGGAAAAACAAATTCTACCTCATAAAGAGACAGTAAAGATTGTGGCCTTGGAAGAAGGAAAGGTAGTGAAAATTGGAACGTGCATAACCGAAGAAACGAAGTGAGACCTCGTAGAGTTACTTCAAGAATTCAAAGATGTCTTCGCGTGGTCATACCAAGATATGCCCGGGTTAAGCACTGACATTGTTGTACACTGCCTCCCCCATAAAGAGGATTGCGATCGGTTCACAGAAGCTCTCGAGAATGAGGCTCGACATTATGCTAAAAATAAAAGAGGAAGTCAAAAAGCAGTTCGATGCCGGATTCTTGCAGGAGGTCAAATACTCAGAATGGGTAGCCAACATTGTGCCTGTCCCTAAGAAAGATGGGAAGGTGCGAATGTGTGTAGATTATAGAAACTTAAATAAGGCCAGCCCGAAAGATAATTTCCCCTTGCCTCACATTGATACTCTAGTAGACAATACGGTAGGCTATTTGCTGTTTTCCTTCATGGATGGCTTCTCGGGATACAATCAGATAAAAATGCATCCCGAAAACATGGAAAAGACTACCTTCATAACCTTGTGGGGTACATTTTGTTATAAGGTGATGCCATTTGGGCTAAAAAATGCATGAGCGACATATCAAAGGGCCATGGTGACCTTGTTCCATGATATGATGCACAAAGAAATCGACGTTTATGTCGATGATATGATTGCAAAGTCCCGAATAGAAATGGAACATATCCAAGTTTTGAGGAAGTTATTCTTGAGACTAATGAAATTTCAATTAAAGCTCAATCCAACAAAATGTACTTTTGGAGCTAGATCGGGAAAATTGTTGGGCTTCGTAGTCAGTGAGAGGGGAATTGAGATTGACTCAGACAAGGTCTGGGCTATACAAGAATTTCCTCCGCCGCGCACTCAAAAAGAAGTTTGAGGTTTCCTTGGAAGGCTAAATTACATTGCTCGGTTCATTTCACAATTAACTGAGAAATGTGATCCCATATTTCATCTTCTTAAGAAACACAATCCAGGCGTGTGGGATGATGAATGCCAGAAAGCTTTTGATAAGGTTAAACAGTACTTGTCAAAACCTCTAGTATTGTCACCTCCATGCCCAGATAGGCCATTAATATTATATTTGACAGTGTTAAATAACTCTATGGGATGTGTGCTGGGTCAACACGATGATTCAGGAAGAAGAGAAAAGGCGATATACTACCTCAGTAAAAAATTCACTGAGTCTGAAGTGAGATATTCGCCAATTGAGAAATTACGTTGTGCGTTGATTTGGACAACTCAGAGGTTGAGGCAATTGAGAAAGTCTCAGTTTGCGTTTGTTTATTTTTACTCGTTGTTTTTAAAAAGTTATTATTTTCAAAACCTTATTGTTGCGGAAGCTTAATTTAAAACAATGATTTACGAAGACGTGTTATCTAAAAATTGAGTTGCGGAAACGTAGTGTTTTGAAAACAGTTATCGTTTTGGGAAAGCCGTGTTCTACTTCTAGTAGATTTTAATCATAATAAACTGAAAATCCCAAATTAAAAACCAGGATTTAAAAGAGGCCTTATTACAACCCAATAAGAAAACGGTTTAAATAAAGTGAAATAGAGTACTAAAATTCAAAGCTGCTCGTAGTGTGGCCACCTCCGAGTACTCCAGTACGTCGAACCGCTTACTGAGGATTACCTAAAAAATTAAAAAAAGGGGGTGAGTTTACGAAAACTCAGTGTGTACAACCCTCATCGATCACAAAGCATGCCTCAAATCAATCCGGGCCTAAGCCCATTACAGTAATCAATGTGGGCTTCAGCCCAACACAGTAACGATGGCAATTGGGCCTTAGCCTATAATAGCCTCAGTTGGGCCTTAGCCCATATCAAATGACACAGATCACATCTATCTGGGCCTAAGCCCATCTCAATAACAGAACAAGTGTATGCAATGCATTAATGCCCATACCAACCCTGCACTCCGTCTCCTGTCCAACCCTGCACTCCTGTGGGGATTTAATCGACCCACCCATCCCTACACTCCTTATGTAGCACCGGTTGCGGCACTAACCAATGTTGCAGTAGAGCTGCCAATCACATAATCGGCTTAAAGCCATCAGTGGATCCACAGTCGTCAAGCGACCATGCGACCCTAACAAAACTTCCTCTGTAACACCCCTTACCCGGGTTCTACGCCGGGAACTGGACCCGAGGCGTTACCGAACTCAAACCACTTGATTGCCACATAGGCTCAACGTAATTACTCTCTATAACCTTATTCTCGACTTACGAGGCCTCACTCATACACACGAGGGTTCTCAAGACTAATCCGGAACTTTTTCCAATCTTAAAATTTTTCTCTTCAAAACAGGACTAACACGCCCGTGCAAGATTAGACACGCCCGTGCATAGGCACACACGCCCATGTCCCAAGACCGTGCCTAAAAACCCAAGCATTCTGCCAAATGCCCCACGGTTAAGACACACGCCCATGCAGTTTGAGAACACGCCCGTGTACCCTAGTACATGTCCGTGCCTTCCACCCGTGGTCGACACTGACTAAATCCGCACGGCCTAGACACGCCCGTGGCTCTGGCCCGTTTGATAATTAAATTTCTAAGTGTCAAGTGTAGACTTCACACGGCCTTGGCACACGCCCATGTGCCAACCATGTGTATCACACGGCCTTGACAAACGGTCGTGTGACCAGCCTGTGGTCTATTCTGACTTAAGACACTAAGGTGCAGGAGACACACGTCCTAGACACACGCCCGTGTGTCTATCCGTGTGGGCACTTAGAGGCTATCTTACCAAGCCTTTTACTACTCTTGTTTGCATACATTCATATATTTGTTCAAAACATTCTCAAATCATTAAGGAGATAGAGTCATTCATCCCATACACTAGGGAGAACTATTCCAATATAATTACAAACAACATAAGCCATCATCTATGTCTATATACAATTGTCCCATAACTCATTCAGGCCAACACATTTGGCACATTAACAATGACTTAATCAACCTTATGTACTAGACCTATACATGCCATGACTCATAAAAACTTGATACCTCATACCAAGTGTCTGCTCGATAGTGTGAAAACGTCTTCGGCAATCTCCAACCCGAGCTAGCTAAATTAACCTATAAGAGATGGGAGAAAGAAAGGAGTAAGCAGTAATGCTTAGTAAGTTCATATACAAATAAGAAGTAGTTACTGATATTCATTCACCAGGTATTATAATGAGTTTTCTCACAAACTCATGGTTACCTACTCAATCATTCTTGAAGCTTACTCACTCTATCTCTTACCGCATTCTAACCGTGCCACAAGCCAATTGCTCATTTAATTATCATACAACCCTACACTGATTACCACATGATCATATAAAACAACACATCAAGCATTTTCACTAAGCCACTCATACTACTAATTTCTCGGTGGTTTCGCACTTAGCCCACCATCAGTCTCTAGTAGGGTGGTATCGCACATAGCCCACAAATTATTTATACTTGTGGTGGTATCGACACAGCCCATCGAATGGTTAATTAGGTGGTAACGCACACAGCCCACCGTTAATAACATAGTGATGGTATCGCACACACCCCATCACTAACCATCAATAAGATGATATCGCACTTAGCTCACCGTTATTATACGTTCATGGATAGTTATCCACGTGAAATTCTCTATTTTAAACGTTCACCCAGGAACATCCTCACACACTACTATACTTACTTAACCTTCTACGATACTCGTTTGCATTCACACAATGCATTAATAAATCTATCTCATGCAATTAAAGTGCATTAGTTACACATAACCCACTAGGGTTCATTATATACTGAATTCATCTCCATTCAATTCTAACACACACTTGTGCTTCTCATGGTACAACCACATACGTTCTCACCTTCAACTTACCCGTTGAATCACTCAAATTGTTAAATGACTCTCTTGAGTCTCATACACATAGTGTCGCCTTGATATCATACCCCAATAGGGTCTCACTTGCATTAACATGTCAATGCCATGTCCAAGACATGGTCTTATACGAATTCTTACACCAAGGTCATATTCCAATATGGTCTCACACGGAACCTTAACTATCATCATTTCTTACTATTTACATCTCTTACTATTATTAGGTTCAATTCACTTAACAACTTATCAACAAGTACTTAATACATTCATTGCGTAATTATACATTTCACACAACATTGGAATATTTAAAATAACTCATACGTAATTACCACATCTGCACATGTTCGAAACTCGTTTTCTTTGATCTAGAACAATGAAATTTAGTGATTTAATCACTTATAAATCATAATTCACCATAAACTACACTTTAAGCAAAATGACTATTTTGCCCCTACACTTTGGCAAAATTATGATTTTGCCCCTAGGCTCGTAAATAAATTTTCATCACATTTTCTTGTTAAAAAAGCCTAGCTGAACATTTAATCCTCTTACAACTATCCACAATTCCAACTATTTCATGCCTTAATGAACAAATTACAATTTTTGCATTTTAGCCCAAATTAGGTGTTTTCATAACAACACCTTTCACAAAAGTTGTTTCTCATCATCCTATCATTCATTTGCTTCCATAAAAATTCAACAACCAGTACAAAATCTCTCATGGTAAGTCCCTAGACTTTCAACCATATTGCATAATAGTCCCCTCTTTAGAAAGCTTAAGCTTTGGGGACTCCAAAAGTACAATTTTTATCAAGAAATATCATCAAAATCACTTACTTGAGTGGAGTAAAGCTTGGCTGAAATTTTGAGCTCTCAACCCCATTTTTCTTTGCTCATTTTTGGTGGAGAGAAGATGGAGAGAAAAGATGATATTTTCTTTTCTTTATTTTATGATAAAAATAAATTTTTATCACCAAATTTCCACCTAACCATTGACCAAGTCCTTTCTTTGTCCCTCTATGGCCGACCATCACTCCTCTCATGGCCTAATTGCACTTTAAGGACCTCCAATTAACATTCTATGGCTATTTGGCACCTCTAGCAATTAAAATAGAACTTTCGCACTTTATGCGACCTTTTTCACAATTTAGCTAGAAATCGCTAAAATTAAGGCACCAAAATTTTCATGCATCCTCATAAACATGTTATAACACATAAAATAACATGAAAATAATTTTTCTCTAACCTTAAATTAGTGATTCCGAGATCACTGTTCCGACTAGCCCCTAAATCGGGCTGTTACATCCTCCGTATAAATAATCCCATCCCCCATGCAGTATAACATCACATGAATGTAGACATACTATAAATAACATACAATAACAATCATATAACATGTAGGGGCGTTTTAGTCATTTTTCCCTTCAGGGGCATAACGGTCATTTTACCCTCTAGGGGTATTTCGGTAATTTTACCCTTCGAAGGTATTTCGGTAATTTTACCCTTCGAGGGTATTTCGGTCATTTTACCCTTTGAGGGTATTTTGGTAATTCTGCAGCCTTCCCGAAGGTCTACAGTCGACTCGAGCGACACAGATATCATATAAGGTCATAACGGTGCAAATGGGCCTAAGGCCCATTAATCGGCCCAAATGGGCCCACACTCTCGTGTAGCCCATTCAGCCCAAAACTGCCTTTGGCCATGCGATTGTCATTGCCGGCTCATTGTCTCCTATCCATCCATAAAATTTACTCGCGTAGGGCCCACGGCCCATTGGGCCCACTCGCCCATTTCAGTCCATTTGGTCCCAAAAACGGCCTAAGCCCATGTGGACGCTCATGGTGGCCTCAACCATCTTACGCCCATATTCGTGGGCTCGGTCCACCACACGTGTGATCGCACGCTCGTGTGGCATCATTCGCCGGTACTTCGGCTTTTTTGACATTTGCCGATCTACTGTTTGAGTGGTGTGTGTACACACCTGCTACGAAGCGCACTACGAATCCCTAGCACCGCACCTCGATCGAACTAGCTTTACTAAGTCCTCCCCAACCGTTAGCGACTATTGAACCTCTTGTCAAATTCTGTGTTAAATGAATCTTATTAAAAGAGATTATAACAATATAGTTAAAACCACCCTTGGCAGTTAACAGAGCCATCAGGAATATTTAGCCTCTAACCAAAACAAGGCAAGAACACTTACTTTGTCAAGAACCCAAAAGTAGTATGTCGATTGCTTCAAGTCACTTGCCCCTCTATCAAACCTCAAGCAACCCTAGGTACCAACCACAATGAGACTAAGAGAAAAAGGGGAAGATTCAGCATAAAGGAAGGGAATAATACCAGTAACGAAACTAAATAAAAAGAATCACTATCACTTACTCTCGATCTCGGCAAATAGTGAAGAAAAAAACCGTAACTTTATGAAGGGAGAAAGAAATGAGAACAAATTCGGCAAAACTTGATAGTGAGAGAGTAGAGGTATTCGGCTTCTGCACTCCTTACGATCAAAAGAAACAAGCGTTGGGGAAAAAGGTAGTTTGACTCAGAAGAGGATAGAATAGAAGATTCGGCTATCACTGGAAGAAAAAGGAAAATTGAAAGAGAACGCAATAGGGGATAATCGGCCAAGCACAAAATGCAAAAGAGAAGGATTGGTAGAGTCAAAAGAACTGAGAGAGAGAGAGGAAGGAGAGAATTCGGCTATGAAGAAAATGAAGTGAAATAGAGCAAAAAGAATGTATGAGAGGTCACTTTTAGTGCAGTTTCGGCAGCATCCAGAAAAGAGAAAAGTAGCTAAAAGAAAAGAGTAACAACACTAAAAAAAAACTGAAATATGCACCAAATTCCCCCCTTGGCCGAATTTCTTAAGTGCCACAAATCCCATTCGGCACCAACTCTTCTCCAACCACAAATCTCCTTGATTTCCTCCCCTTATCTCTCCATGATCCCCTCCTTAATTCACTCATTTGACCCATTCAAACTCTCCAACACAGAGTTCAAATCCAACACAAACTCTTGCCCACACATGAGTAAAATAAATAATCCCTTTTGCATGCAGTGAGACTTGAACCTCTGTCCTCCTTGCCACACCTGTGACGCCACAAACACTCCACCACAGGCTCTTTTGTGTGTCTTTTTAACCACAATTATTTAAAAGGCTTAATATCAGGAGTCAAGGTCCCCTAATGCTAAAAATAAAAATTTTCCAAATAACATGGCTTGCACCCAGGACTTCATAGAAGCCCCCTAACCTTCCAAAATCACTCACCTAATAGATCCAACTTGCATTAATGTCGTTCTCTTGTTCTCAAAATTTTTAAACGCTCCCATGCCTAAGGCCCAATAGGCCCAATTCTACTAGGCCCAAATTTAGGGTGTTACACCAGCGTTGAATATGGGTAAGGGTTGTTACAATGACATCCACTGAGCAGTCGATGACACCTTCCCAAAGCATTTTCGGTGACACCTTGTTCCAATAGTACATAAAGCTGTGAGCCAAAAAAATAAAAGATTGGAAAAAAAGGCAACAAGAATCGACAGCTACACTAGCTTCATCACAGAGGTTCACACGAGCTCAACAAGAAGTTGGTGAAAGTAGTCATCTAAAGCTAGATTGGATGATACAGTGGATGCAGGAATCAGGGCCAATTTTTCAAGAATTTGCCAGGAAAAATAACATCCTGGTCCCCGGTTATACACTTGACATGTTTGGGCCAACATATTTGGAGCAAGAGGAAGAGGTGCATGAAAGAGAAGAGGAAGGAGAGGATGAGAATGACGACAGAAGCGAGGAGATGGATTTTGAGGAAGGAGATTAAACAATTTATAGTTATATTTTTAAAAAGACTTGTATTAATTTTTGAATTATTTTGATTTAGACTTTGTAGGAGTAGGATTAATAGTAGATTTTAAGTCATATTGTATTCGGGTAAGTTTTTTATGTAGGAACCCAACACGAAGAAGACACAAACAATTCGAGCTTTACACGATCAAAGGAGGAAGCACCCACCATTAGTATTTGAAACAATATGATCAATCGGGTAACTTATTTCCTTATATTTTTTGGGCTACACATTGAGGACAATGTGTCATCTAAAGTGTGGAGGGTAACATGTGCTTGAGCTTGTACAAATACAAGTGATTGGTTAGGAGCATTAACATAGGTTGTTTGTGTTTACAAATAAATTTGACATGATCATAGGTGATTTTAAATTTTTAATTATTAGACTACTAAGTTCTATATATTACACTGTAGATAGGCATTAAGCAATCAACTGTAGCAAAAGATATTGAAAATACAAGTGAACGAGCATGCTAGTATGAATGATAAATGGTTGAATTTGAGTTTGTTTGGTTGATTAAATTTGTGCATATTGAGATATTAAGGGATGACCTAAGGCATTTTTTGGAAGACATCCAGGGCCAAAAAGCTGACCTATTTGTATTTCACCTTTAGTACCTATTTTTTGATCCTGTTGGCACTTCTTGATGAACCTCATTACAAATCACGAGCCTGAAACATTAATTTGTAAATTGCCCTTTTTATTTGGTCCTGCACTGTACGACTATAGACGTCTTGCCATACGTATTGAGGGTTAAGTAGATACATCAAGGCGGAGTTAGTAAAAACAGAGTGAAATAGGAAAGATTGGTGTGATATAGGAACTATATGTTAGCCTAAAAGTGCAAAACAAAAGAAAAATTAAAAAATAAAATTAATACGAGTAGAAAAAGTTATTGAAAAGAAAAAAAGCATTCATGAGAAAAGTGACAAAGTAATAAGCATAAGAAAAAATCATTCATTAGTGCACAGAAACTCGTACGCTAGCTATTGTTATTATGTCATGCTATGACTTCCTATGTGGAGAAATAAGACAATGAGCAGGAAATGGTCACTAACGGGGATGAATAAGGATCGATACGATGTGCCAAACTATTTTCTTGTTTGTAACCTTTTTAATATTTGCTGTTTTTTAATTCCATACCTGTCCTAAGCCTCAGAACGTTACAAGTTGAAAAGTCCTATGTGACCTAAATATCCTTATGTATGAATGGATATTATATTAAACAATCGCATAAACGACTATTTGTATTCTACTTAGATAATCAAATTACTTGTATGATTTATTGATGGATCCCTACATTTGAGACCCTTAGTATACTTTTTAGTATACAAAACTTAGATGTTTGTAATCAAGAGTGGTAAGTCAATTATTCATCATGTTAAAGTTACTTGTGAATATAAAACACTTAGTCATGTGCTCCAAATTCAATACTTGTATGATATGTGCTCAAGGGACGTCTTTTATATCTTGTCTGTGTTCATGTTGCTTGAGGATAAGCAATGACTTAAGTGTGGGGGAATTTGATCTGCCGTAATTCAATGTAGCAGATTAAACTAGTTTTCACACTTTAGGAGCTTGAAATTAAGCATTATCATTAAGATCTTATTATGTTTTAATAAGTTTTTTTAAATCTAATAAAATGTTCTAATTGAATCTTTTATTGGCCTTAGGGGCCGAATGAGGCCTAAGGGTGAGCTAATGAACTTTATAAGTGTGCAGCAGACCATGAGAAGGCGTACAAAATAATTATTGGTCGCTATGTTGCAACACGGAATGCTCAATATCTCAACATAGGGAGAAAAATGGAGAAATCATGAAACTGCCTTCGATGTCGAGACATAGCCTAATGGTGTCGCAACATACCCTAAAGATATCCCAAAGAGAAGTATACTGACTCTTATGTCACAACACAGGCCCTGGTGTGTCACGACATCGACTCTGGCTGGCAAATAACACGAACCAGTGGGTATTTTGGTCCACACAATCAAAATTAAAGCTTTGGAATTTTAGCTAACCTAGGGTTAAGGACGACAACCACCCGAGATCTATAAATAGGCTCTTTTGTCACATGTAAAAGACACCAATTACTTAGCTTACGTTTATTCTTTTAATTTCAATTTAGCTTTTCTTCCTTTTTAGGTTTTAAATTTATTTTCAAGTTGTTCTTGTTTATCTTGAAAGATCTGATTTGTGGAGATAGTCAAATTCTGTGGATACAATTTATTCTTAATACAAATCAACTGTTTTATTAAACTCTACACTTGAATTCATTTATCCTATTTTCTCTTTACATCAATTTCATATTGTTTATGAAAACAATGAGGATCTAATCCTTCTATTGGGGATTAGCGAGTGGAGGTATAATCCATTAACTATTTTGTAGGGTTACTCAACAGATCATCTGTTTGGGAAAGGAAGAACTTAAAACCCTAGGCCTGACAACCTTAGGAAGTAATAAAGGTGGGAACTAACCCAAAATTGGTATGGCCTATCCGTGAACATCTTCACCCCAAACCAATATGGACTGTGAGGTCAGAAGATAAGTAGTTCTTGCTGACTCGTTATTTGAGTCAAAAATCGGAAGATCCTACTGAGATAGCAACTAGTTGATTGACGAGGAACCCGAAGCGAGCTAATCACCCATAATCAGATTTGATTTATCCTATTCTCTGATCTTTTGAATTTTATTTCTTTATGTTATTTTATTTTGTTATTATAAAAATTCTTAAAAACTCTCTTTTATTACCATCGTACTACAAATAAATTAAAGTACTAATTAGATCTTTTGGTGTTTAGGTTAAAATTGATCTAGCACTTGCCTCTTTTGGGTACGATCCTCAGATTATTCACCTACTATGTTGTAACTATATTACAACTGGACCCGTATACTTGCAGATACTGCCTCATATATCTATTTTTTTTGCTGCAGTATTCACACACTGGACGTGAGTATGTCTGGAGGCAGTTAGCGACACACCAGGTTTTGTGTCGCGGCATTAAGGGCAGTCTACTAATCTTCAAGGTGTCTTCAGGGGTATGTCGCGACATTGAAGGCAGTCTTAGAATTCTTCTATCCAATGCTTCGTGCTGCAACCTAGCGACCAGTATCGAGTTAGTACGCCTCCTAATGGTCTCTTGCACACTCACAAAGTATATTAGCTTACCCTTAGGCCTCATTCGGCCCTTAAGGTCAATAAAAGACTCAAATTACACATTTAATTAAACTTAACTAAACTTATAAAAATTTAATTAAAACTTAACTAAAATGCTTATGTTCAAGCTCCTAAAGTATGAAAACTAGTGTAATCTGTTACATTGAATTACAACAGACCAAAGTCCTCTACACTTAAGTCATTGCTTTTCCTCAAGCAAAACAAACAAAAATAGTAAATAAAAAGACGACCGTTGAACAAGTATGGTACAAGTGTTAGCTTTGAAGAACATGCATAGGAATTTTACATTCACACATAATCTTGGCATGAGATATAACTAACTTACCACTTTTGATATCAAACACCTAAGTTCGATATATTACAAAGTATTCAAGCATTAAGGGTCTCGAATGTAAGAATCCATCGATAAATTATACAAGTAATTAGATTATCCTATCATAATACAAACAATCATAAGTGCAATTATTCAGTATGATTTCGAATTGTGAATAAGCCTACCTAGATCCCATAGGGTTTTTCAGCTTGTAGCATTTTGAGGCTTAGGACAGGTATGGATTTCAAGAATAGTAAGCATCAAATAGTTTCAAGCACGAAAATAGTTTCTCACATCATATTGTCCCCTATTCTCCCCTTAGTAACCCTTTCCCTCTCACCACCTTATTTCTCTGTCTCTCACCTTCCTTATTTCTCCACATAGAAAGTCACAACATAATATAACAATTACGATTAGCTAACGAGTTTCTGTGCACTAATGAATGAGATTTTATACTTTTTTGACTTTGTCACATTTCTTTTTCCCTTTTTTCAATACATCTCACTCACAAATGCTTTTACTTTTCAAGCACTTTTTCTACTCATTTTGATTTTCTTTTTGAATTTTTCTTTTGTTGCATATATTGGCTAACCTATAATCACTATATCACATTGATCCCTCCTATTTCACTCTATTTTTACAAAATCTTCCATAATGTATCCACTTAACCCTCAATACGTATGGCCAGACGTCTATAGTCGTGCATTTTAGGACCAAAGAAAAGGGTAAGTACAAATTGATATTTTGGCTCGGGTTTTGTATGAAGGTTCATCAAGAAGTGTTTTCTAGGTAAAAAAAAATAGATACTAAAAATAAATAATAGGGCTAGCTTTTTGGCTCTAGGTGTATACCAAACAATATCCCTAAGAATCTCAATATTCACAACTCTAGTCAACCAAACAATCATAGATTCAACAATTTATCATTCATAGCAGCATGCTTGTTTTCCTTTTATTATCTATATCATTCGGTACATTTGATTGCTTAATACCTATTTACAGTGAAATATATAGAATCTAATAGTCTGATTATCAAAATTTTAAAATTACCTATTCTCATGCCAAATTTATTTTAATACAATCAACCTATGTACATGCTCCCAACCAATCACTTGTATTTCTACAAGCTGAAGCACACAAATGACAAGAAAAATCAAAGAAAAGCGTAAAAATTTCAAACAAATTCTCTATGTTATCCCCCCACATTTTAGAAAACACATTGTGTGTAGCTCTGTAAAGGATAAGAAAAAAAGTTATCTGATTGATCGTGATAATTCTGGTAACTATTGGTGGGTGCCTCCTCTTTTGATCGTTGAAAGCTCAAAATCGTTGTGCTTCTTCCATGTGGGGTTCCTACATAGGAAATTTAAACAAAACAACTAATAATCTATCATTACTCCTACTCCTAACAATTAAAATATATCCAAAATCATTCCAAATTTTAATACAATCTTTTAAAAACAAAAAAAAAAATTAAAAAGTTCAGTCATTCTCCTAAAAATCCATCTCATCATCATCCTCCCCCTCATCAGATCCTTCTTCTTCTTCACTCTCCTTTTCCTCTTCTTCTTGCACTGGATGTGTTGGCCCAAACATATCTGACGTATAATCAGGTACCCTAATATTGTTTTTCTATGCTAATTCCTGAAAAATCGGGGCCGACTCTTGCATCCAATGTATCATCCAGTCTAGCTTGGAATGACTGCTCTTGCCAATTTCCTATTGAATAGTCAATTTTTCTTTTCTTTGTGCTTAAGTCATAGTGGCCAACATCTCTTGCTGGTGTTTGTTCCACTATTTAATTTATTTAGCTCGTAGCTCAGTATATTGTGTATATAGAGTGTCGCCAATTATGCTTCGAGACGGTTTCATTGATTGCATCGTAGATGCCATTAGAACGCCTGCTCTCTTACATAAGGCCGTCACTAAGTGAGGAAAGAAGACTCCCACTCTCTAGCCACTAACGCATCGCTTCATATTTTGGTATATCCACGTCCCGATGCATATATGTTTTTTTCTGCAAAATAGCGCAAAGCAAAACCGTTTGAAATGTATTGACATTAGAAACATTCAAAGCAGGAGCTATTCTAGTGCACAAAAATTGGACCCACATTTTTGCTTTAGGAAACATTATTGCTTGATTAAAAAAGGTTGGAATATCAATACTTGGGCGACATTTTCATTCACCCCTTCCCTCGGTTAGGAAGTTTATAATGTTATCCATATCTGTGTCTTAGAAGTATTCCAAATTAGTTTCTTCTATAAAATCTATTTCATAAAATGGAGCATTATAAAATTCACAAATAACTCGAGGGGTAATTCGTACATTTTTCCCTCGCACAGGCATTCATTCCCATGTATGACTTCGGTTTTTCTAGACTCTTGGTCCCGTAAGGATGCATAAAATTCCTGAACTACAAGGACCGCAAGAGTCTTTTAGGATTGTACAAAAATGTTACCATCAATGATATCTAACTAAAGGCCATATCTCCTGACAGAGAACCATCGACAGTTCAAATCCCCTCACTTGAATAAATGTTTTTCCTTAAAGTTCAACAAAATATTTTTCAACTTTTGGATTCGAAGATTCGGAACTGTTGAAGGTTCTGGTTCATTAGTTTTTCTAAATTTTCGTGGAGGCATTTTGAGTATTGTTTAAATTCAAAAACTAATAAACTAGCAAACAAAGTTTCTGATGGAACAGTAAAAGAGGAGTTTAGGAACCCTTAACCTTGGAAGAAGATATGTTGAATTCCTCTTAATATTCGTTTATGGTTGCTCCTTCTAGTGGTTCATTTTCCTCTGGTTGTGACAATTATGCATTTTAACTAATAGCAAAGAATATATGTAGATTTAGGGTTTTAATGTAAAAGGGGTTTGGGTTGAGAGAGTTTTGATGTATTTAGAATGTTAAAAAATATTAGAATGTGAGTTTATGGTATTTTTAGGTTAAAAACTAATACTTTGAAGGGTACAAACTGGGTTTAATAATGGTTAATTCGCTGGGTTGAGTAAATCGGGTCGGGGCAACCCTGTAAAAAATTGTAGCAATGTCACAACATAGAGGTTCTGTGTCACTACATCGGGGTTCAATGTCATGACACACTTTGGAATTTCGGATTTCTGGGTAAACTGACTTTGGTGTCGTGACAAACAGTCTGTGTCGCGACATCGAAATGGTTTTCTCAATTTCATCGGTTCTAGCCTTGATGTTGCAACACGGAGTTACCGTGTTGTGACAATGGCTCTATTTTCACCCAAAATTCCAATTTCTAGAGTGTTACAATTTCTATAAAACAAAAAATTTAATAAAATTTAAAATCTAAACTAAACAGTTAGCTAAATATACAATAATTTACAAAGGTTTAAACATTAATTTAAATAATCAAGTTTTACTGCCAGATTCATCCAATAGGTCTATTAGTTCACATAAGGACGATTCTCTAGTTTCTTCTGTATTAGTTCATCGTTCGTCGTGTCATTCCACATTCGTATGCTTATCCCTTTCCTTGAAACTGTTTTTTCGACCTGCATGGATTAAAGGAAGTACGTCTGTTGATTTGGGATGATTAGGTTTAGAAATAGATAATTCATTGCAATGCTCCATTGACTTTCTCCTACCTTCCCCACTCTGTTGGTGGCCACATTTAAAGATTTAGGTTTCACCATTAATCCTCATTATTAATTCATTATATTCCAAATCAATGGTGGACTTTGAAGTGGCTAGGAAAGGTCTCCCTAACAGGATTGGTATCTCTCAATCTTCTTCAAAATCTAGAACTACAAAGTCTACTGGGATGATAAAGCTGCACACTTTGACTAACACATATTCCAGTACTCCTTTCAGATGCATTGAAGATCTGTCAGCCAACTGTAGTGTTATCTAGGTATTTTTGAGGTCCCCTAACCCGATTTTTTCATAAATGCATAAAGGCATTAAATTAATGCTATCTCCTAGGTCACATAGAGCTCTATTAAAATGAATGCTCCCTATCTCTATTGGAATCGTAAAACTTCCCGGGTCTTTCAACTTTTGAGGCACCTGTCTCAATAGCACTACAGAAAGCACTTATATTAACTTGTTCACTTACCTTAATTTTCCTATGCCTAGACATAATTTCCTTTTAAAAATTTAGCGTACTTAGGAACTTTTTCAATTGATTTAATTAAAGGCAGATTAACATTTAATGTTTTGAACAAGTTTAGAAAACTTACAAACTCGTCTTCATCCCGCTTTTTCTTTTCTTCTAGATTTGAAAGAAACAATATTTTTGCAACGTTAGAGTCTTAATTATTTCTATCTTTGGCTCAAATACCGGTGCAACTACTTCCTCTGGTTTAATTTCATTATCAGCTTCCTAGGGTTCTTCCTGAAGATCATAAGTATTCTCCTTATGCATCTCTTGAATTGGGTTCTCTGGACTACTTCATCCGATTGAAGCGCTATTGCTTTTATATGTTTGTTCCCTTCTCTACGAGGATTATTTTTAGTATTACTAGGTATATGATCTAGCGTAATTCGGTGTAGCATATTAAACTAGTTTTTACATTTAAGGAGCTTGAATGCAAGCATTTTCATTATGTTTTAATTAAGTTTCTTTAGTTTTACTTACATTCAATAAAATGTGCAAATCGCATCTTTTATTGACTTTAAGGGCCGAATGAGGCCTAAGGGAGAGCTAACGTACTTCGTGACTGTACATGAGACCATTAGAAGGCATTTTGGGCAAATCTTGGAAGCTATGTTGCAACATGGGAGATCCGATGTCAAAACATAGAGAGCAGAATGAAGAAAGTAAGAACTCCTCTCGTATCATTCAGTTTTCAACATTAGTGAATTTCTCCTCCTCTGCCCGTGGTTTCTTTCCTGAAAAGGTTTTCACGTAAATTTTTTGTGTTCTATTTTTCTTTTCTTACTGCTTTACGATCATTCCATATTATCATTATCGATATTAGTTTTAACAAAATGATATCAGAGTTTTTCGGGTTGCTTATCTCGATCACGGTAATGGTGACAATGAAGTATGATATTTCGTTACTGGATCGCAACACTAGATTTACATTATGGCAGGTAAAGATCAAGGCAGTTCTTGCATAGATGGATTTAGAAGATGCCCTACTAGGGTTAAATAAGATGCCTTCGGCATTGACAGAGGAAAAAAAGAAGCGTAAAGATTGAAAGGCTTTAACACAATTACATCTGCATCTCTCGAATGAAATTCTATAGAACGTGTTAAAGGAGAAGACCGCCGCTACATTATGGGCAAAGCTGCAGCAGCTATGCATGTCAAAAACCCTAACTAGCAAGTTACATATGAAGGAGCGTCTTTATGCTCATCGTTTGGAGGAAGGTGTGTCTGTCCACAAACACTTAACTATGTTTAAAGAAATTCTCTCGAACCTAGAGGCCATGGAGGTTCAGTATGATAAAGAAGATTTAGGGTTAATTTTACTTTGTTCATTTCCCCCGTCTTATTCAACCTTTATAGATACGATTTTGTATAATCGCAAATCTCTCACAGTTTATAAAGTCTATGCTTCATTCACCTCGTGTGACAAGATGAAGCATCTTGTGGCTGGATCCAACTCTCTGGGAGAGGGTCTTATTATTCGTGGGAGACAAGAATGAACTACTGATAATAATCCTGGGAGGACACAGGAATGAAATCCTTGTAGTAAATCTAAGGGTAGATCGAGATCTTCAAACAGAGGTAAACCCTATAACTTCTACAAGAAGAAAGGGCACATTAAGTCTGAGTGCTATAAGTTGTAGAATAAGATCAAAAGGGAGGCGACGAATCAAAAGAGAAAACAACTAAAACAATCGGGTGAAGCTGATGTTGTAAAAGACTACAGCGATGGTGAACTCCTAGGTGCTTCTGTCAATAACTCTAAAGTGTGCAAGGATTAGATCCTCAATACTGGATACACCTTCTATATGAGTCTCAATTCTGGATGTACCTCCTATATGTGTCTCAAACAATATCTGAAGGTGTTATTTTGATGGGAAATAATGCTTCATGTAGAATCGTAGGTATTGACACGATCAAAATTAAGATGTTCGATGGAGTCGCCAGAACACTTAGTGGCGTACGACAAGTACACAGCTGAAAATAGGGATCTAAATATCAAAAACGGTTCCCTCATTGTGATGAAAAGGTAGAGAAAAACTACCAAATTATACGTTTTGCAGGGTTCATTGTTATTGGTGATGTAGCCGTTGCTTCCTCCTCCTTGTTAGATGATGATGTTACTAAAATTTGGCATATGCGTCTAGGGCATATATGTGAGAAAGACATGGCAAAATTGAGCAAAAGAGGACTTCTTGATGGACAAGGCATTAACAAACTGAAGTTATGTGAGCACTGCATTTTGGGGAAGCAAAAGAGAGTCTAATTCACCAAAGGAATCCATAACATGAAGGGAACATTGGATTGTATTCATTTTGATCTTTGGGGACCATCTAGAGTGTCTTTGAGGGTTGGCACTAATTATATGCTGACGAACATCAGTTTAGGCATTCTTCCTGAAGCAAAAAAGTGATGTGTTTTCCACGTTTAAGGCTTGGAAAACTATAATCGAGAAGCAGACAGGAAAATAGATAAAATAGCTCTGCACAGATAATGGCTTGAAATTCTGTTCTGATAAGTTAAATGAATTATGCAAATCAGAAGGGATCTTAAGACACTTGACAGTTCGCCATACTCCACAACAAAATTGCGTTGCAGAATGAATGAATAGAACAATCATGGAAAAGGTTCAATGTATGTTATTGAATGCTTGTTTACCAAAGTTATTTTGGGCTGAAGTGGCCTCTATTGCATATTTTCTGATTAACCGGTCTCTGTCCATTGCCATTGAGAAAAGGACTCCACAAAAGGTATGGTCTGGTAATCCTGTTGATTATTCTGATTTGAAGATTTTTGGGTGTCCTGCATATGCTCATGTTGATAATGGGAAATTGGAACCTAGATCCATTAAATGTGTTTTTCTTGGTGATAAGGCTGGTGTTAAAAGGTATAAGTTATGATGTCCTGAAATGAGAAAAGTTGTAATTAGCAGAGATGTTATTTTTTATGAAACTCTTATGTTGTCTAACTTATCTCTTCAAGACTCTTCCAATAAATACCAGCAAAGTTCAAATGCACATGTGAAGCAGGTGGAGCTTCAGATTGATCTAGGATCTACAACAGAGTCTACTCCTCAAGTTAGTATAGAAACTCAGAGTAGAGTTGCTTCTTCACCACAATATTTTATTGCCAAGAACAGACCTAGAAGAAAAATTAAACCTCTAAAGAGGTTCGCCGAGGCTGATCTAGTTGCTTATGCTCTAAATGTAGCTGAAGATATAGATGCAAATCAAGAGCCATCTACTTATTCTGAGGCATTTAGCTGTGAAGATTCAGGATTATGGATGTTTTCCATGCAAGAAGAGATGGAATCGCTCCATAAGAATAGAACATTGGACCTAGTGAAGCTTCCTAAGGTTAAAAAGGTTGTTTGTTCTAAATGGGTGTTCAAAAAGAAAGAAATGACTCTAGGACTTGAAGAAACTAGATATAAAGTAAGGTTGGTTGCAAAAGGTTACAGTCAGATTTTAGGTGTAGACTTCACAGATGTGTTCTCTCCAGTTGTGAAGCATAGTTTGATTCGAGCCTTGCTTGGTATTGTGGCCATGTATGATTTGGAGCTTGAGCAGTTAGATGTAAAAATAGAGTTCTTGCATGGATAAATTGAGGAAGATATTTACACGCAACAACAGGAGGGTTTTATAGTCTCAGAAAAAGAGGACTATGTTTGCTTGCTCGAAAAGTCCCTTTATGGCCTGATCGAGCCAGAGAAAGGAGAAAAAAAAAGAGCTTCACAACCGTGTCCTCCTTTTTAATCCAAAAACCCTAATTTTTTTTAAATTTTGCATTCTTCCTGCCCTAACCTCTTCCAACAAAAACTCCAGCCGCCACTGTCCCTCTTCATCCTCGCCGACCTCCCCTCGCTGATTCTTTTCCCCGTCCACCCCCTCGTCGCACCACCGTGCACAACCCTCCTATTTTCTCCTTTTTCCCCCTCTCATCCTCATCGAGACCAACACCCCCCGCCTCTCCCCCGTCCCTTTTCGTTGTCGTTCTGAACACTGTCACCCTCATCGCACCAGTCGTGCGAGCTTCTACTCTTTTCGATCCACCACCGACCACACACACACACATAACTCTTTCCCCCTCTCCCATTAAGCCGTCACGCCCCTTCCTTTTTCCCCATCCCTTCCCATCGTCGATCCTCATAGCCTCACTCTCCTTACCTCGCACGTCACCGTCGCCACCCATCTCACCATCTTCGGAGCCCCGTGCCACACCGACCGACCCTCCGTCCACCGTTTCCACCACCGTCGGCCATCCTTCCATCCACATTTGCCTGATTCATTTTTTATTCATTTATTATTTATTATTATCATTTATTATTATATTTTTTACTTTTATTATTATTTATTATTATTGTTATTATTATTCTTTTTATTATTAACATTAGTATTCTTAGTATTTTTTTAGGATTACTATTATTTTCCTGTATTTTATTATTCTTATTATTAGTTTATTATTATTAGTATTAGATTCAATTTATTACTATTTTTCTTATCATTATTGTTTTCTTATTCCCGTGTTAGTGTGAATGTTAGTAGATTAATTAAATAGTTTTTTTGCATGATTAGTTTTGGTTGCATGTTGTATTAGGAGTAGATTTTCGTTATCATCTTATTGAGATTTGATGTTTGTCATGTAAGGGTTTTTGTCGATGTATTTTTAATTATCTGTAGATCTGTCTACTTTTTTGCTTGATTAATTGGTGGTACGTACTTTACTGTTTCTCTGATATTGGGTTGTTATATTTTCATTTAGGTACAACATGATGAACACACGCAACAAATCCAAATTCATTGTCCCCACTTTGAAAAAGCAGAAGACTCCGGACACAACCTCTTCCTCGAGCCCCACCTCTGATGCACGCCATCCTTGCCTACGGTTTCCACTGAGCCCTCACGAGGACCTATATCACCTTCTTAGGAAGAGACCCTTGGGTTTAGCGCATTGCATCAACTGGGAGGCATTACAGACAGTACATCTAGTCAGCAAAGTGCGCGCCCTGATCGAGACAGCTCCTTGGGACAGATTCTTCTCTATTGTCAAGCCCACTTACTTGGAGCTTACAAAAGAGTTTTATTCGACATTTGTTTTGCAGCATGTGATGTCGAGACATGATGAGCCATGCACTATTTCTTTCTGACTCAGTGGTAAAATGCGCTATCTGAGCGTCCCGGAATTCGGAGCTACCTTAGGACTCTATTCTAAGGAGTTCATGAGTGTCGAGGGGTTCCTCACCTTATACCAGCACATTCATTATTCACCATCTTTATGCTGGACAGAGCTTACTGCTAGTACAATGCCATATGACCCAAGTCGATTGAAGGCGAATTCCCTACCTCCGACATTGCTATATATTCATGCTATCTTGGCACACATGTTAACTAGTTAGAGGGAGAGCACCGGAGTTGTTGGTACATTCGACGCTTATTTTCTTTGGAACATGGCGATGCGACGCACCTTTAATCTTGCCTACTTCGTTGCCCTATCATTTTGCCATCAGTTTGATCACAATATGAAGGGTCCTATCTATTTGGGCCCTTATGTGACTCATCTTGCATGACATTTTGGCCTCTTTGATTCTCTAGAGCAGTCATCCTTATTTAAACTGGTTGGACAGATGACCCCGCAGGGATTATTGATTATGAGTCATATGAGGATCATCGAGCAACAACACGGAGTGGGTCCTTCTCGTTATAGATTATCCCATTCCGACCCTCAGGATGAGCATGAGGACTTTCACAACGATGATCCTTTTCACCATGAGGATCCACCTCATTCTCCACCTTCGAGTCACCCTACCGCTGCTTCTATCATTGCACTTGAGGATCTTTCTGAACAGTTCACCCATTTTAAGCAGCGATGCTTTGAGCGGTTTGACAGCATTGATGTGACCTTGCAGCAGATCTGTCAGCATCTTCATATTTCTCCAACTGATTCTGCGCCTCACGATCCCGACGCCTCTCATGATGATGACACTGATCTACTTTCGATTTATTTGTTTTATTTATTTTATTTACAGTTGAACTTCTTTTTTTTATTTTCGGTTGTTTTCTTTTTATTTGGTGGACTTCTCTAGTTCTTTTCTATTTTGAACACTATTTTTATTTTTCTTATTTTGATAGTTGTTTTTATTCAAGTTTGTAACCTCTAAATCTTCTTATTTATTTGTATTTATCTTCTTATTAGTTGCTCGGACACATGCACTACATTTAGCTTTGCTCACAATTCCAGTTTCCTCTATTCTGACAATTTCATCCATATTCAAGGCAGTTTCAATTCTCTCCCTCTTGATACTGCGCTTATTCTGTGCTTATATATGTTTGTACATTGAGGGCATTGTACATCTTAAGTGTGGGGAGATTGTTTATATTTGTGATAAAATCCCTAAATTATTTGTTGTGTTTAAGTAATTTTCTCATACCCCTATTAGAGTGAATTGTTTTAAAATTTGGAGTTTTTATTAATGTTGTTTTGGATTTATTTGTGGATATTTGTGCATTAGTTGATTCAGTTTTTAAGACATTAGAGAGTCGAGCATGATAAGCTATTTTTCAGAAATCATATTTTAGGTTGTCCCCCTAACCTGAAGAATTATCTTGAAATTCTGAACTTGCAAGATTGACATCAAAACCATAATTTTTTGTGAGTTTTTGAGCCTATAGAGCATATATTTTCTTTCATGCTCATTTTATTATTGGTTATGAGTGTGTCAACTTTCTTTGTTACTCTAGAACTTGTTTCGATTATGCATGTCAAGACCACACCATTGATTTGATATACTAAGATGATAGAGGCACTTAGGTTTTAACCCACTCAACCTCTAAAAAGCTTACCTATTAAATTAACCCTTAGTGAACCCCATTGATCCTAACACATTTTTCTTCGATTAACCCATTAATGTTAACCCATAACCCATATGTTTTTTGTGAAATTTTCTCGTTTTATTGACTCCCTTTTTATCGAGATTTGATTTGGTTAGTTGCCTAACTATGTTTCATTTTTCTTGAATTGCTTTTTTTTTCCTATTCTTAGTTAAAAAAACATATATATCTTTTATTGAGCTTGAACCGTTAGTTGCATATTCTGTTGAAAAGCTCATTTTTATTCTTGATTAGTCTTGTTGATGTTATTTATGTTAACTGAGCAACTGTTTATTTTCTAGTTTGATAACTTATTAACTCGATCTCGATTATAACTAACTTTTTTGCCTTTTCCATACCCTTAACCTAAGCCCCATTACAACCTTTTAAAGACCTCTTGATTGGTGTGTCATCTCATTTTATAGTGGTGGAGATTTGATTTTCAAGCAAAACTAGGGTAATGACATTCCTCGTTTGATTGTTGAGTGCTTAACATTTGAACCTTAAACACTGAGTGCTTTGAATGAATATTTAGTGAGGATGTCAATTCTTGTTGATTTTGAATTTAAGGTTATTATTTGGATAAGGGGAGATACCTTCTTCTTTTTGTGCGTTTTAAAATTTTCGGTTTGGATTGTTTGAATCTTTAGTGTCCTTTTAGTTGAATTGCCAATGCATGATTGTTTGTGAATTATTTTGAGACATCATTGGAAAAAATGAAAAATTGAGAAAGGATAACCTTATTGTGGGTTGAGGATTTTGCTTGAGGACAAGCAAATGCTTAAGTGTGGGGATATTTGATAAGTGTTAAAAGTAATATATTTTAATCTCGTTCTTAATGCATTTTTGGGTGATTAATCAATGAAAAATGGTGAATTTTATGTTGCTAATACTTTAAATTCATATTTCTATACTTAGAAGAGCATTTGGGAGCAAAACGAGCGAAAACTGGACAATTGGAGCAGATTTCAGAAGCCACCCGGGCTGGACCACACGACCATGTGCCAAATCATATGGATTTCGCTATTCGCACTCCGGACACACGGAAAAAATGCAATTTTTAGGTTTTTCAAGCATTTTAAGACCTATAATTACCAAATATAAGAAGAAGAAAGTGAGCAGTCAATGAATATTAAAGAAAACAACTCGAAAAACACCATTGAAGTCGACTCTAAAGCAGATTTCTACGAAGATTGAAGATCTCCTTTTTAATTTCTTTGAAGTTTTTATGAGTTTCTTTATTTCTTGTGGTTATACTGACTTTGAGATGTTTTTATTTGAGATTATGAACTAATTTTCTAAATACCTAGGGGAGATGAACCCTATCATGAATTTTGTCTTTTGATTTCTGTTTTACGCAATAAATACTTGAATATTGTTCTCAGTTATGTGTGCTTAATTCTTGATTTAATATTTCTAGATTATTAATTCATGTTCGATGTGCTTAATTCAGAGGAGGAATAGACCCTGTTTAATAGTAGATCTAGTATAATTGAGTGGAGTTGCATGCAATCCTAGAAATAGGACGACATAAATCTACCGGATTAGAGTCAAATCTAATAGGGGAATCCATAGATCGAGTTAATGCGATAATAGGGGTTTTAATTAGAAATAAATTTCAATTAATCAACCTGGAGTCAGTTGCTCTTAGTCTTGAAGAGAGATATTAGCATAATTTAGGTATTTCTACAGATCAAGATATTAAGTGAATAAATTGTTTAATTCAGATTAATAATGATAGATGCAATCTAGGTGGATTCTTTCCTGGTTATTGTTTCGCTTCTTGGTTATTATTCGATTATTTTCCTGATTTATTCTTTGTCGAGTTCTTAGTTAATTGATTTAGTTAATTTTAGTTTAATTCAATCACTTCAATTTGTCAATTAGATAATAGGAAGACAGTAATTACTAGTACTTTTAGTCCTCGTGGGAACGATATCTTTGCTCACCATAGCTATACTATTTATCGATAGGTGCACTTGCCTTTATCGTATTTTTATTTGGTTTCGTGGACACCAGTGATGAAGAACTTGTTCGTTGAGAATTCGTGTCAAGGTGGAGATTGTTAAAGTTGTGTGACCCGAATCCTTGTTAAAGAAATAATATAGTAGTAAAGCTAAGGGATCTGTGTAAGGCTTAAGGCCAAGGGCAGCACAAGTAGAATCCATATAGAACTACTATTCTTCTATTTGACATTGATTAGAATAAGGTTTTTCAATCTTTAAATAGATGTAGTCGAAACTCCTCTTGTATCATTCAATTTTCAACATTAGTGAATTTCTCCTCCTCTGCCCATAGTTTTTTCTCGAAAGAGTTTTCACGTAAAATCTATGTGCTCTATTTTTCTTTGCTTATTACTTTGTGATCATTTTATATTGTCATTATCAACGTTAGTTTTAACAGGAGCTTTCGATATTGGAGGCTAACACCACTTTACGTAGAATTTGATATCTTGAAACTTTGCTGCCAACAATTCACCTTTGCCCTATTCGATGGATATGACCTAATTTTGGGATAAGCAACCATCCTGAATCTCTATTGTATAATTAGCTTTGGACTTATTTGTCCCGTTGTACTAGATGCCTTTTAACCTTTTTTCTCAATTTCGTAATACTATTCATATCAATTTTCAAAATAAAGGAAGAAAAAAAAAGGAGTTTCCAAAAAATAAGTACATGTGCTTAAAATTTATGGTGACTTGGGATGAAACAATCCACTGGAGGGACTTTAAGTATCATAAGGTGCATTAATGGAATATTTAAAGGTATGCATATATTGTCATTATCGTATATGTTGTCTCATCCATCCCCTGAAATCAATTAATGCAAGCAGTATTACACATTGACCCACCGGCAATCTCTGTTAGAAAATGTCAATATAATCCCGGTTAATTACGATATTTTGATAATATAGAATATTAAAACTATATTACAACATTATTTTCATGGTTGCTGCTTGCTGTATGAATAAAACAGTGGAAATTTGGATAATTAATTCATTTTTTCTTTATTCGGTTTTTCCCAACTCGGATTTTAAGTTTATTAGCTAATAAAGCTTTGTTTAATATTGGTCAACAAATTCACTCTCCTTCATTTGAACTTAATTTATTAAAAGTTGTCTTCTTTATTTATTTTTAAAAAAGGCTTTGTCTTGATAAATCTTTTTCTCTCGTTGTCTTATATCCAACTTAATTTTATTACTTGTAAACCAGTTTTCTCTTTAACCAAAAACAAACAATTTTTTGTGGTACGATTTCACAAAGTAGCGTCAACACTGCTATGCTTCTTATTTTTAATTTTTGATCCGTATGCACATGTCATGGGGTAAGTATTTAGTCTCGCAATTCGTATGGCCTTAGGCAAATTCTTCGATTCAAAACCGTCTAAGTCAGTCTAACTACCAACTGATTAATGATTCAAGTAGAATTCCTCTAAGGCACCAACGCAAAGTGGAAGCAACTCAAAGATGAAAGAACTTGAAAGATGAACAAAACAACAGAAATGAAAAAAGCACTAGAGAGAATGTTTGAGTGAATGCTCTCAAGAATTCTATTACTCAAAACTGAAGCGATTTACAATGAGGAGGAGAGGCCTCTATTTATAGTTGAGTTTCCCAAATTTCAACGTTACAGATTAAAGTACATCAATGAGTAATATTAAAAGCTATCTACAAAATCAAATCTCTAAGATTCATAGAATCATATCTTTTAAGATTACATATCATATCTAAGGTTGCATATCTTCAAAAATTACATTCCATATTTGACATGCTTTGTAGATGGGCTTTCAATCTCTCTAAGCAACAAGTCAATCTGTGAGGGGAAAATGACCTACTTTGAATATGATGGATCACTCAAGCGTGTCATGGTTGCGGGCTCCCATGTGCAACCCATGACATTCCCCCCCACCTGTTATAGCGACGCCCTCATTGTGTCCTCCAAATTAAACTGGTTTATCTTGGCATGGAACTGCCATAAGGCTAGGTTCCCAACTTACTTCACTATTGAGAAGTCCCTTCCATCGCAGTAAGTACTCATGCCTCGGTTGATAATACTTCCATCTGGTCACACGCTCCGATCATAGGAGACCTTTACCCCCATTGGCACTCGTTCAAACTTGCCTCGATCTGAATCCTCTTGATCCTCATAGAATGGCTTAAGCATACTAACATAGAACACCGAATGGAGCTTGAGTTTTTCTAGCAACTCAAGTTTATAGGCCACCTTGCCTACTCTCTGCACCACTCGGAAAGGTCCTTCATACCGTCGCACAAGCTCCTTATGCAAGCCACTGTGACGCAAAATCAAATGTAATTTTGCAAGAACAGAACCGCCAACCTGAAATTCCACATCTTATTGCGCTTACTAGCCTTGTGTAGGAAAGCTCCAGTTAAGTCATTCTGCTCTTGCCACTCCTTTGCAAATCTATAAGCTGTTGGAGTTGGTCCTCCATAACGGGTTGCAGCAGCGTTGGGTGTGAGTGGTTGTTGGCCTGTCACTATCTCGAATGGACTTTGATTTGTGGCCCCACTTTGCTACAAATTGTAAGAAAATTGGGCCACATCCAACAACTTTGGCCAATCCTTCTAGGTGGCACTCATATAGTGTCGAAGGTATGTCTCCAATAATGCATTCACTCGTTCTGTTATCCCATCAGTTTGTAAAAGCATGCTAGTGGAAAAATTCAAGTCTTAGCCTATCAGCTTGAACAAATCCTTCCAGAACCGGCCCGTCAACCGCCCGACTCGATCACTAATGATAAATTGTGGCACTCCTCAATATTTCACCACATGTCTAAGGAACAAACGAGCTACCTCCTGACTAGGGCACTCATTGATTGCAAGAATAAAAGTTCCAAATTTGGAAAAACTGTCCACCACAACAAAAATGCTTGCAAACCCAGAATAAAGTCCATGGATACGTTCTCCCATGGTCGTTCTGGAATGGGCAAAGGTTGTAGCAATTCGACTAGAGTCTTTAACTCTACCTAGTCTTGTTGGCATACTAAACAAGTTTCCACATATATCTCCACATCATCACCCATGTGAGGCCAATAGTAATGATCCTCCAAAAGGGCTAAACTGCGGTGCATACCTGGATGGCCAACCGATCTCGAGTCATGACACTCCTTCATGACTTCCTTGCATAATTTCCCGTATTGAGGCACATAAAGGCAATGCCATTGAGTGTACAATAACTCTCCTTCAAGCCAAAATCTCCTCATTTTCTCCTCCTTGGTTGGCTCATCAAATTTTTTGATGTGGGATCATGGAACAATCCCTCTCGAATGCGATTCAAAAAGGAGCTATCAGGGTGGTTGATTGTTGCAAACTTCATCTTTCGGCTAAGTGCATCAGCCACGGTGTTGGCACTCCCCGGCTTATATTCCATGCTAAAATCAAACTCTGCTAGGAAAACCTACCAACAAGCCTATTTGGGAGACAACTCTTTCTAGGTAAAAACCCCAAACATGGAACCCAGCAAATAATGTCTCCATGTGCGCAAGAAATGCACCACAGTGGTCATTTCTTTCTCTTGGACCGTATATCGTTGCTCCATCTCAATAAGCTTTCGACTCTCAAAAGCAACCATATGCCTATTGTATATCAGTACTCCCCCAATCGCATAGTTTGATGCATCCGTGTGTACCTCGTATGGCTTCGAATAATCCAGAAACACAAGTATGGGCTCCCTCATCATCACTTGCTTCACTTGGTTAA
Organism: Gossypium sturtianum; assembly: GCA_025698515.1. NCBI lineage: Eukaryota > Viridiplantae > Streptophyta > Magnoliopsida > Malvales > Malvaceae > Gossypium > Gossypium sturtianum. The sequence continues at coordinate 122,748,771 of CM046955.1, forward strand.
AGGCATTCTCGCACTATGGATCCCAATCCCAAACCTTACTCTTCTTCAACAAATTCATCAAGGGTGCGGTGATTTTGGAGTAGCCTTCGATGAAGCGTCGATAATAGTTCACCAACCCAAGGAAAGACCGTAACTTCATCACCTTTTTTGGTGGTTCCCATTCAACAATGGCCCAAATCTTACTTTCATCCATCTGGATCTTGCCACCTCCCACTGTAACACCCTTTACCCGTGTCTGACGCCGGGACAAGATACGAGGTATTACCGGACTTAACTTGCTTAAACATACAACATCGGGCTATAAAATTTCATTTCAACTTAAAGCTTCTCATTCATATTCATAACATCCTTATTATGGGCCTATAAAGCCCTAAACACACATACAGAAGGTTTCGGAAATAAATCGGAAACTTTTGCGCACTTAGAAAATTTTTGCCTAAACAGGGCCACACGCCCGTGTGGAATGGAACACGCCCGTATGGGCAGGCCGTGTGGTCACACACGCCCATGTTCCTAGCCCGTGTGGAATATATTTTTCATTTAGAACCTACAGAGGCTTTCACACGGCTAGACACACGCCCATGTCTGTGGCCCGTGTCCCTCACACGGCCTAGACATGCCCGTGTCCTCACCCGTGTGTGAAAAACCTGGGTATTCTGTTTATGACATCAGCAAGCTCTTAAGGGCACACGGCTTAGGCACACGCCCATGTGCTGGCCCGTGTGGCGAATCGAGATCTCGCAACTTTGATGCAAGGGACACATGGCCAAGCGACACACCCATGGGGCTAACCGTGTGTCACACACGGCCTAGACACACACCCGTGTGTCTACCCGTATGGAAAATTAGAAGGCTATATACCAAACCAATTGCCACCCTGAAAAACAAACACACTTATACCACCACAAGCAACACATAACATAACAATGATACGCTACGAAGAATCACTAATTCATCATGCATACACTTTTCATTTTCACTCGATCAATAGCATGAACTTTCACTTCATAGAACTCATCATCATTAAAATATAAAACTTGACAAATATCGGCCAATTCCTAATGGCCATTTACAAAATGAGTGTATAACATTAATAGCCAACACTTTGGCTTTCAAATATGACAGAACACAAGATGACCAAGTTCCTATACATGCCATACCCAAAATAAATCAACTTTACTATACCAAAAGAATGATTGATAGTGTGATGCGAGCTCCGACATTCTACGATCCCTGAGCTAGCTTGGCGATACTACAAGGAAAAGGGAAAAGAAAGGGGTAAGCATATAGCTTAGTAAGTTTGCATGAATTAAAATAGCAACATAAGTACTCATGGTAAAATACATTCATCTCATAGAACAATAACAACACAAGTTCTCAAGTACTTTGACATACTTACTCATACTTACGCTTACCCATCACATATCACATTACGGTTTCATAACTCGTATTTTACTCATGGGACCTATGTCACTTCATCACATAATTTAGCACTTATGCTATCTTGAACATAAACTTAAATCATTATCATCCTTAACTTAAATGTAACTCTTTGTCATCTTTGTATAGCTTAGCTCTTTGTCATCTTTGCATACTTAACTCTTTTGCCCGTTGAACTACTCGGAATATCAGAGGATGCTCAATCTCATCATACATGTATCACGATGCCAACGCTATATCCCAGATATGGTCTTACATGGGATCACCTCTTGATGCCGATGCCATATCCCAGATATGGTTTTACACGAGATCTCTTAACTCGATGTCGATGCCATGTCCCAGACATGGTCTTATACGAGATTATACATAGATGTCGATGCCATGTCCCAGACATGGTCTTACACGAGATCTTCTTTTGGTGCCGAGGCCATGTCCCAGACATGGTCTTATACAGGACCTACATTCGGTGCTGATGCCATGTCCCAAACATGGTCTTATACGGGACCTACATTCGGTGCTGATGCCATGTCCCAAACATGGTCTTATACGGGACCTTCCTTATCTCATGTCGTAACATAGGTATCCTCGTTATTCCAAATCTTCAACAGAAACTTCAACTTAATATATTCTCATCACTTTCTCATCGCGGCTTCATTAGTCTATTTTCAGGAAATGATATTCATTATCATAAGATCAAGCAATTTAAAATATAAAAACACTATGAAACTTTAATTTTACACAAACTTACCTCGGTACTCAAAATGTGTGTAGATGTTTGATTTAGTCCAACACTTTGTTCTTGCCTCGGTTTCGGTCTGGGCTTCGTGTTTCTTGATCTATAATAACAATTTCACTTGTTTAATACTCACATTAACTAAATTGACTCATGAATCATACTTTGGAAAAATTACGATTTTGCCCCTAAATTTTCACATAATTACACTTTTGCCTCTAGGCTCGTAAAATGATTTTTATTCAACTTTCTTGTATTTTAAACCTAGCTGAATTATTTTCTTAACTACAACAGCCCCCAATTTCCACTATTTCACTCATGTATGACCATTTCTATAACTTTTACAATTTGGTCCTTTTATGCATTTTTCATGAATATCACTTAGAACTAGATGTTTATCACACATTAAACTTTCATATTCTTCCTTAAAACATCAAAATACATGCATGTCATACAAGGGTAAATTTTTGAACATAAACCGTAGCTCAAAATATAGCTAGAAATAGCTAAATAGAGCTACGAGGATCTCAAAAATACGAAGAACATTAAAAACGGGGCTAGGATGCACTTACTATCAAGCTTGGAAGTTGAAGAAACCCTAGCTATGTCTCCTTGCAAATTTCGGCACTTAGAGGAAGAAGATGGAAAAGATTTTGACTTATTTTTCCCTTTTTAATTCATTAATTAACCAAATGACTAAAATGCCCTTAAGGCCCTTTCTTGAGATTTTTCCTTCCCATGTCTATTTTTGTCCATCTAGACATTTAATGGTCTAATTGCTAAATTAGGACCTCTAGTAATCTTTATAATTCTATTTCATACTTAAATATTCTAGAATCTCATATTTTCTAATCATTGCAATTTAGTCCTAATGGACAAATTGATCACTAATAAATAAAATTTCCTCATGAAATTTTCACACAATCATGCAACCACATCATAAGCCTCATAAAAATCATAAAACACATATTTCTACTTCATATTTGTGGTCTCACAACCACTATTCTGACTAGACCCTAAACTGGGCTGTTACACCCACAATGTGGCCTAGAAATGGTACCTCTCGTTGGGCAAATGAGCACTAGAGAGAATGATTGAGTGAGTGCTCTCATGAATTCTATTACTCAAAACTGAAGTGATTTACAATAAAGGGGAGAAGCCTCTGTTTATAGTTTAGCCTCCCCAATTTCAACGATACAGATTAAACTACATCAAAAGCTAAGATTAAAAGCTATCTACAAAATCAAATCTCTAATATTTTTAGAATCATATCTTCTAAGATTACATATCATATCTAAGATTGCATATCTTCGAAAATTACATTCCATTTTTGCCATGCTTTGTAAATAGGCCTTCAATCTTTCCAAGCAACAGGTCAATCTGATTGGGCCAAATGACCTCCTTTGAACATGATGGATCACTCAAGTGTGCCATTATTACGGGCTCCTATGCGCAACCCATGACACACAGCAACTCTTGTTACTTCTTTTATTGGATAACTAATTAATTTTTGGAGGAAAAATTACTTTTGAATGAATTTTAATAAATTAAAATACAATATTGACCTAATAATAAGTAATTAATAATTAATATTGTTATGGTGTTCGCCATTATTGGCCCACTACCCAACTACCCGATTACCCGACTAGGACTGACTCGTAGCCTACATAGTTCATATCCTTACATGAGCATGCACGTGGTGAGTTCGTATCCTTTCATGAGCTCGCACGTGATGGGATCACATCACCATGCAAGTAAACCCCCCACCTTAAGAACACGTTTTATTCTTAGGATAGGGTATGTGTTAGCATGTATGGGGTCTATCTAGGATGTCACATCTAGGAATCGTGTCATATAAATATTAGCCTCCTGGAGTGAGAGACACACAAAAACACTAAACAATTTGGTGCGATGAGCGTGGAGAAACTTCCAACTATCAAAAAATCAAAAAACCAAGATAACACACCCTAATGAGAATTTCCCTAACAACTTCCCGTCAGACCAAGCTAGAGGTTCTGACATCGAAAATCAGCCCCTTGATATGGGTCTTTTCACCTTCTTGTTTGCTAATCGGCCATAAAATTTAGGCAAATCAGCCAAGGAGGTGACTCTAATTCCTTCGATCTCAATGCTCCTTCTAGTCAAGGGTCGTCCTTTCCTTCTAATTAAGAAGCATCGTCACAGCAATTGTTTAGTTTACAGGAACAGATAAGGTCAATGAAAGAATAAATGACTCAACAGAGTACCAAGTTCAAGTAGCAGCAGTTGTTTCACCAAGAGCTGCTCAGACAAAATGATAAATTGAGGAGAAAGATGTAGTTCGACCATTCCGGTCTCCAGGAAATTGTCGTACCTCTACAAGAGGAGGCTATTGGAGCACATGCAAAGCTATGCCAAAATAAGATAAACACTTTGCATAGGGACATTCAAGCATTACACCCTAATGTACAAGACATGGATTGATTGTTTTGTTCCAACAACACTTTGTCTCCATTTGTAGCAACTGTAAGCTTACCATCAGAGTTTAAGGTATCAAAAGAAATGTTCGAAAGTAGAAGGGACCCAAGAGCACATGTCATGTAATATAATGATTACATAAATGTGTTAGGAGCTTTTAATGCAGCGAAGTGTAAGGTTTTCTCGATGGCTCTCAAGAGAAGCGCGAAGGATCGATATTTATCTTTGCCACAGGGTTCCGTTCAATGCTTCTCACAATTGGGTAAGATGTTTTTGGGTGCGTTCCATGCTCATAGAATGATAATGAGCACTCCAATGGGTTTAATGTCAGTAAAGCAGTGAGATGGAGAATCTTTACAGGATTATGTAAAACAGTTTCATGCAGCCAGGTTGAACACGAAGAATTTGGAGGACCAATGGGCTATTGATGCCTTCATTATAGGAGTTTAAAATGAGCACGTGCAGTACTCATTTACTGATAATAAACTGCAAAGTTTGGAAGACTTATATGAGTGGGCATATAAGTTTGTTGAGGTGGAGGAAATTAAAAGAGCAACTTGCAACACCTTTTAGAGGGATGATAGGTAGTTTAGGGGTCGTCAAAGTGCGCGTGGCTAGCAAGGTCCTTCTTGTTAGAGTCTACAGGTCCAAGGTGGGGGACAATAAAGGAATTACTTATAAAATGAATCACCAACGACATTCCAAAGACCTCAGTGTGAGCACACAACAAGGGTGAGCACACTCCTTTAAATGCTTCGCGTACCTACATTCTCAATCAAGTCAGAAGTTTGGGAATTTTGTTGAGTCCACTGCCTATCCAACCAAGTCAGTTGATGTCCAACTTAAGAGACAGATGTAGTTTCCACAATGACAGGGGACACAAGACTGAGGATTGCTTTTCTTTTAAGGATGCCATAGAGGAGGCTATTAGAAATGGTGAGCTAAAAGATTTTGTAGCCTAGAAGGCTTTGCCATCAAGTCAAAGCTCATGAGGTACAAATAAAGGTAAACAGAATGTCAAAGGCACGATACATAACATAATAGGTACAAATGAAGAAAGGGTGACCTCTAACACGAAGATAAAGGCTCATCTTAAGAGCATGATGTCAATTAGTTCTCCAAAGAGGTTGTGTCAGCAAGAGAAATAGAGGGTAAAGTTTAATGAGGAAGATGAGGATTCAGTGTATGATGAGGAAGGAAATGACCCTATGGTCGTGACAGTAAATATTACTAGATTTGAGGTTAAACGGATTCTAGTTGATAGTGGAAGTGCTGTAGAGGTTTTAACTTGAGACAAGTATCAGAAGATGGGGTTGAAAAAGCAAGCCTTAAAAAAGGAAAGCCCATGGCTTCGCTAACCATCTAGTTGAGGTGAAAGGGTGTATTAACATGCCTGTTACCCTTAGGTATGGCGAGCACACTACTACAGAATACATTCAATTCTTTGTGGTACACCATCCTATGGCTTATAATGCCTTTTTTGGGCATCTTATTATAAGAATGGCTAGAATAATGATCTTCACATTTTGTATGAAGATCAAATTCCTTACCAAGATGAGGATAGGATTCATGAAATCTAAGCAATAGTTAGCTAGATAGTGTCATATTTTATCAGTTAAACAGACTCGTGAACAGGAGCTACAAAGTTAAAGTTCACGGCAGGTAGAGGTAGCTAGTCAGGTTTTAGATTTGGATAGTTTGGATGTTAGAAGCGAGGAAAGAGTTCACAAGCCAGAGGCAACAGAGGTCATAGAAACTCTACAATTATTCTATTATGACACATAAAGGTTAGTAATGATTTCGTCGCCATTGGTTAAAGAGGAAAAGAAGGACTTAGTACAATGTTTGAGGGAGTATTCAGATATTTTTCATTGTCAACAGTAGACATGCCTGGAGTGGATCCATAGGTGATTATGCATTGGTTGAATGTGTCTCCTTAAGTCAATTCAGTTAAGCAAAAAATGAGCAGGTTCGCTCCATAGGTTGTGGAGGCCATCAGGTAGAAGGTTGGGAAATTACTTTCAGTGGGATTTATTCGAGAAGTGGTGTACCCTGACTGGGTATCAAATGTTTTCATGGTAAAAAAAAAGTCTAATGGAAAATGGAGAATGTGCATTGATTTTACCAGTCTCAACAAGGCATGCCCAAATGATAGTTTTCCTTTGCCATCAATTGATTGATTAGTAGATGCTTCAGCGGGCCACAAGTTCATAAGTTTCATGGATGCACTCTTAGTGTAACGCCCCGAATTTGGGCCTAGAAGAATTGGGCTTTGCGGTTTGGGTCTCAGAAAATTTTTAAGTAAGCAAGAAAAAGACAAATGGCATGTGGGCTTTGAGGGTAATGAATTTGGAGTGTCTAGGGGTGTTAGAGAAGTCCTGAGATCAAGTAAAGGTACAGGAAAAATTTTGGTTTTAGCCCCAAGGGAACTGTAACTGCAGTTAGTAGGCCTTTTAAATAAATGAAGAAGAAAAATGACACAAGAGGAGTTGTGGTGTAGTGGCAAAGTGGCGCCACTTAGGGAGCAGGGAGGTGGCGCCATTAGCAGGCAAGGGAGTCCAAGGTTAGAGTAGTGGCATGGTATTTTGTTGGGGATTTAATTTTTGCCTTCTAGATGGTTAGTAGTGGCATTGGATGTGAACTCTGAAGGAAGTGTTCATGAGAGAAAATTAAGGAGGGGATAAAGGAGCTTATCTTAGAGAAAATTTAGGATGAGATTGAGGAGTTATCAGGGAGAAAAGTTAAGAGCTGAGAAGTGTGAAGAGTTGGTGCCGTCGTGGGAAGTGGGAAGTGTATAAATTCGGCTTAGGAGGGTAAATGAGTGCCGTTTTTGGGTCTTTTAGGGGGTATTACGAATTTTCATTGTGGCTTTCGGCATTTGGAGAGTTTTGCAAATAAGTTAGTCTTTCTTTTCTTTACCGAAAATCCTGTAGTTACCCTTACACAAGCACATTTGATCTTTTCTTTTCTCCCCCTCATTCTATTCTTCTGTTGCCGAATTCTTCCATTGCCGAAAAACCATCATTCCTTTTTGCCGAATTCTCTCTTAGCCAAACTTTTCTATTGCCAAATTACCATTGTCTTCTCTTGCCGAAATCCCCCATTAGTGCCGAATCTTTGTTGTTTTTCTCTATCACAAATCAGTTGGTATCTACTCTCAGTCAGGGTTAAAAACCGAATCTCGTTTGGTAGGCTGCATGATCTAAGGTTGGATTCGGTAAGTATTATGTTAACTCCCCTTAGTACGTTTTGTTGAAAGCCAAGAAGGCGATCTAATTTCTCATTGTCGTGGATCTTGTATTAACAAGGGTAAGGTTCGAGATCGCTAGCGTGGTAGGATCGTTAGCAAGGATCTAGGGTACACTTGTGATTAGCGACTAAGGAAGGGCCATTAGAACCGGGCACGCACGCGGTAAGGTTACGGTAAGGTTTCGGCTTTTGAGTAAAAAATTTTGATTAAGTATGAGTGGTTGATTGAAGTTTGGTTGGTTGTAGGATCAAGGCTAAGGATAGGATAGCATGTTGCAGTGATCAGGTGTGTACAAACACTACACACACGATATCGACAATCTTTGAAAAGCCGAAAAGCCGAAAGTGATAAACCGGTGGGCCCCGAGGCTAAGTTTGATAAAATGGTTTGGTTGATTATACGAATTAAGTTAGCTATGCTTGATACATGATCTGGATATATTTTGGGCCTAATAGGCCATATAATGAGATTTGGGCCTAACGGGCCGTAAGGACATGAGATGGGCTTATGGGGGCGTAGACAAGTATGTTAGGGTTAATGGACTTTAGGCCTAGCTTGAACAACTTTGTAATTTCATAAGACTTAAGCTAATAATCAAACATGTCTGTGGACAAGTCGATTAGTTAGAGTGTGGTAACCGACATATGCATGTCTAGGATTGGATCTAGTGAGAGCTTGGTACTTAAGCGGTCCGAGTGACCCACCTCCTCTTTTCTGAGATCCCTACCGGTGCATAGTGTTTGTTCACTTTAACCGCGAGGACTTGTTTATGGGCCAAAGTTTATAACTAAAACCCGAGAGGGACTAAAATACCCTTATATTGGAAAATTACTAAAATACCCTTATATTGGAAAATTACTAAAATACCCTTATATTGGAAAATTACTAAAATACCCTTATATTGTAAAATTACTAAAATACCCTTATATTGTAAAATTACTAAAATACCCTTATATTGGAAAATTACTAAAATACCCTTATGTTGGAAAATTACTAAAATACCCTTATATTGTAAAATTACTAAAATACCCCTGTTTGTAAAATTACCAAGATACCCTTAATTTGCCAAATTACCAAAATACCCCTGTAGGGTAGAATTATGAAAATACCCCTGGGTAGTGAAATGACGAAAATACCCCTATGTGATGAATATGGGTTTGTGGATGTTACTTTTGTGTTTGATGCATTCATATGTTATTCTGCTTAGGATGCATATGGGTGGGAATTATGGTACGGAGGAAGATTTGAGGATCGCATGGCCGTATGGTATGGATCCGGGATCGCAAAGCTGTATGGTATGGATCCACCACAGGCTCTTTAGCCACCGAGCAGCCATGCTGCACCGATAATGTTACCGAGGGCTGTGTACCATTAATATGGGCTTTGTGCCATAATTATGGGCTTTGTGCCAATACCAAAGGCTTTGTGCCGTAATTATGGGCTTTGTGCCAATACCGAAGGCTTTGTACCAATACCGAAGGCTTTGTGCCAATCATATTTACCGTGGCTATGTGCCTATCATATATATATTGATGACTCTGTGTCAATATTTGAGGATCGCATGGCCGTATGGTATGGATCCAGGATCGCATGGCCGTATGGTATGGATCCACCGGTGGCTTTAAGCCCAATATATGATTAGCAACTTTGCTGCAACGTTCTGTAGTACCGCAACCGGGCTACCTATGGTGTGTAGCGGAGGGGTGGGTCGAGCTAGAATTCCCCACAGGAGCCATAAGGTTGGAAAGGAAATGGTGTGTGTAGAGGATGGATTTTTGGGCTGGGTTTTGCATTTTCTGTTTATAAATGATACGATATGATATGATATGAGGTCATTGTGGGCTAAGGCCCAAGACCACCGATTTTGTTAGGGCTTAGGCCCAATGTGAATATTTGTATGTGATTTGATTGCCAAGGGTTGTACACACTGAGTTTCGAAACTCACACCCTTAACTTTAAATGTTTCAGGTAATCCTGAATAGGCGGCTCGACGAGGGAGAGGACTCGGAGATGGCCACACTACAAGTTGTTCAAATGTTTTAATTTATTCAAATGATTCTGTTTAAATACTTTGTTTTTTCCATTGGATTGTAATAAGGCCATGTAACTCCTATTTGACTTTGAATTTTGGGTTTATTATTATTATTGTTTCAACTGCCCACTTAAGAAATTTCATAAAATTATTAAAGTGTTAATATGGTTTTCAAATAATCTTTTGTTTTGGGCTTTTGGGCCTTAAATGGTTAACTAGTAAATTATTTTGAAGTGCGCCTTTAATGTGACATTCGCATTCGGGCCTAACTTCTAGGCCGGGTTTGGGGTGTTACATTTAGTGGTATCGAGCCCGGTTGCAAAGCTCTGGAGTGTGAAATAGGCCTTAGATTTTGGGTTTTAAAAGTTTTTGCAGGATTCACAAGTGTGGTTCACCGAGCCCTCGACGTCGAGCCAAGTAAGTTTTCACGTACTACATTTGTTTAAATTATGGAATCAGTATAGATAATGGGCTACTTAAAAATAGGCTTTTAGAGACTAAAGCCCATAGGAAACTTAAGCCTGTAGTGGATTCTCGATAGCGGAATAACTTTAAGAAAATTGTTGTTACTTACATAAGACATGTGCCCTAAACAAGTGGAACTATGTACTAATTTCATAAAATTCCTAATTCGGATAATACGAGAATCAACGATGAGCACTAGAAGAGGAGGAGGAGGCCGTGGCCGAGGCTGTGGAAGTGTTAGGGCTTTGAAAACATTTGAATATTAATTTGGTACTTATTCTGTGTATGTTTGAGAATGTTTGTGATAGGTGGATGTTTTGGGTATGTATTAAAATTATTAGGGTCAGAGTGCGCAGCAGTAGCGTGGTGGGGTAGTTGATACACGACCACCCTGTTAGTTGGAAATTTCGGGGACGAAATTTCTTTTAGGAGGGGTGAGTTGTAACGCCCCGAATTTGGGCCTAGAAGAATTGGGCTTTGGGCTTTGGGTCTCAGAAAATTTTTAAGTAAGCAAGAAAAAGACAATTGGCATGTGGGCTTTGAGGGTAATGAATTTGGAGTGTCTAAGGGTGTTAGAGAAGTCCTGAGATCAAGTAAAGGTACAAGAAAAATTTTGGTTTTAGCCCCAAGGGAACTGTGACTGCAGTTAGTAGGCCTTTTAAATAAATGAAGAAGAAAAATGACACAAGAGGAGTTGTGGTGTAGTGGCAAAGTGGCGCCACTTAGGGAGTAGGGAGGTGGCGTCATTAGCAGGCAAGGGAGTCCAAGGTTCGAGTAGTGGAATGGTATTTTGTTGGGGATTTACTAGATGCTTAGTAGTGGCGTTGGATGTGAACTCTGAAGGAAGTGTTCATGAGAGAAAATTAAGGAAGGGATAAAGGAGCTTATCTTAGAGAAAATTTAGGATGAGATTGAGGAGTTATCAGAGAGAAAAGTTAGGAGCTAAGAAGTGTGAAGAGTTGGTGTCGTTGTGGGAAGTGGGAAGTGTATAAATTCGGCTTAGGAGGGTAAATGAGTGTCGTTTTTGGGTCTTTTAGAGGGTATTACGAATTTTCATTGTGGCTTTCGGCATTTGGAGAGTTTTGCAAATAAGTTAGTCTTTCTTTTCTTTACCGAAAATCCTGTAGTTACCCTTACACAAGCACATTTGATCTTTTCTTTTCTCCCCCTCATTCTATTCTTCTGTTGTCGAATTCTTCCATTGCCGAAAAACCATCATTCCTTTTTGCCGAATTCTCTCTTAGCCAAACTTTTCTATTGCCAAATTACCATCGTCTTCTCTTGCCAAAATCCCCTATTAGTGCCGAATCTTTGTTGTTTTTCTCTATCACAAATCAGTTGGTATCTACTCTCAGTCAGGGTTAAAAGCCGAATCTCGTTTGGTAGGCTGCAGGATCTAAGGTTGGATTCGGTAAGTATTCGTTAACTCCCCCTTAGTACGTTTTTGTTGAAAGTCAAGGGCGATCTAATTTCTCATTGTCGTGGATCTTGTATTAACAAGGGTAAGGTTCAGAGATCACTAGCGTGGTAGGATCGTTAGCAAGGATCTAGGGTACACTTGTGATTAGCAGCTAAGGAAGGGCCATTAGAACCCGGGGGCACACGGTAAAGTTACGGTAAGGTTTCGGCTTTTGAGTAAATATTTTTGATTAAGTATGAGTGGTTGATTGAAGTTTGGTTGGTTGTAGGATCAAGGCTAAGGATAGGATAGCACGTCGCAGTGATCAGGTTTGTACAAACACTACACACACGATATCGGCAATGCCGAAAAGCCGAAAAGTCGAAAGTGGCTAAACGGGCCCGGTGGGCCCTGAGGCTAAGTTTGATAAAATGGTTTGGTTGATTATACGAATTAAGTTAGCTATGCTTGATACATTATCTGGATATGTTTTGGGCCTTACGGGCCATATAATAAGATTTGGGCCTAACGGGCCGTAAGGACATGAGATGGGCTTATGGGGGCGTAGACAAGTATGTTAGGGTTAATGGACTTTAGGCCTAGCTTGAACAACTTTGTAATTTCATAAGACTTAAGCTAATAATCAAACATGTCTGTGGACAAGTCGATTAGTTAGAGTGTGGTAACCGACATATGCATGTCTAGGATTGGATCTAGTGAGAGCTTGGTACTTAAGCGGTCAGTGACCCACCTCCTTTCTCGAGATCCTACGGTGCATAGTGTTTGTTCACTTTAACCGCGAGGACTTGTTTATGGGTCAAAGTTTATAACTAAAACCCGAGAGGGACTAAAATACCCTTATATTGGAAAATTACTAAAATACTCTTATATTGTAAAATTACTAAAATACCCTTATATTGTAAAATTACTAAAATACCCTTATATTGGAAAATTACTAAAATACCCTTATGTTGGAAAATTACTAAAATACCCTTATATTGTAAAATTACTAAAAATACCCTTATATTGTAAAATTACTAAAATACCCTTATATTGTAAAATTACTAAAATACCCCTATTTGTAAAATTACCAAGATACCCCTAATTTGCCAAATTACCAAAATACCCCTGTAGGGTAGAATTACGAAAATACCCTTGGGTAGTGAAATGACGAAAATACCCCTATGTGATGAATATGGGTTTGTGGATGTTACTTTTGTGTTTGATGCATTCATATGATATTCTGCTTAGGATGCATATGGGTGGGAATTATGGTACGGAGGAAGATTTGAGGATCGCATGGCCGTATGGTATGGATCCGGGATCGCATAGCCGTATGGTATGGATCCACCACAGGCTTTTTAGCCACCGAGCAGCCAGGCTGCACCGATAATGTTACCGAGGGCTGTGTGCCATTAATATGGGCTTCGTGCCGTAATTATGGGCTTTGTGCCAATACCGAAGGCTTTGTGCCATAATTATGGGCTTTGTGCCAATACCGAAGGCTTTGTGCCAATCATATTTATCGTGGCTATGTGCCTAACATATATATATTGATGACTCTGTGTCAATATTTGAGGATCGCATGGCCGTATGGTATGGATCCAGGATCGCATGGTCGTATGGTATGGATCCACCGGTGGCTTTAAGCCCAATATATGATTAGCAGCTTTGCTGCAACGTTCTGTAGTACCGCAACCGGGCTACCCATGGTGTGTAACGGAGGGGTGGGTCGAGCTAGAATTCCCCACAGGAGCCATAAGGTTGGAAGGGAAATGGTGTGTTTAGAGGATGGATTTTTGAAATTTGGGTTTTGCATTATCACATTTATAAATGATACGATATGATATGATATGAGTTCATTGTGGGCTAAGGCCCAAGACCACCGATTTTGTTAGGGCTTAGGCCCAATGTGAATATTTGTATGTGATTTGATTGCCAAGGGTTGTACACACTTTGAGTTTTGAAACTCACACCCTTAATTTTAAATGTTTTGTGTAATCCCTGAATAGCGGCTCGACGAGGAGAGGACTCGAAGATGGCCACACTACAAGTTGTTCAAATGTTTTAATTTATTCAAATGATTCTGTTTAAATACTTTGTTTTTTCCGTTGGATTGTAATAAGGCCATGTAACTCCTATTTGACTTTGAATTTTGGGTTTATTATTATTATTGTTTCAACTGCCCACTTAAGAAATTTCATAAAATTATTAAAGTGTTAATATGGTTTTTGAAATAATCTTTTGTTTTGGGCTTTTGGGCCTTAAATGGTTAACTAGTAAATTGTTTTGAAGTGCGCCTTTAATGTGACATTCCAGATTCGGGCCTAACTTCTAGGCCGGGTTTGGGGTGTTACACTCAGGGTATAATTATATTTCCATGGCTCAAAAGGACCAGGACATAACTGCTTTTGTCATAAAGGAGGGCTTATTCTACTACCGGGTTATGCCTTTTGGGTTGAAGAATGCAGGAGCAACATATCAGCAACTAGTTAATAAGATTTTTAAAGAGCAAATTTGTCGCAGTATTGAGGTTTATGCAAATGATATGTTAGTGAAGAGTACTACTTTGAGGGGGCACATTGAGGATTTTCCTAAAGCCTTCACTTGTTTCTAAGCCTATAACATGAAGTTGAATCCAGATAAATGTGCTTTTGGAGTAAAAGCAGGCTAATTTTTGGGCTTCATGGTTTCAGAAAGAGGTATAGAGGCGAACCTTGAGAAGATTCGAGCTATTCTAGATATGCCTCCCCGGAAGACTATCAAAGACATTTAGTATCTAATAAGGACGGTGGTTGCATTGAACAGGTTCTTGTCCAGAATGATAGATAAGTGTTTACCTTTTTTCAAGGCATTGGGGACTTCCTTTAGTTGGACAGAGGAATGTCAGGCTACTTTTGAACAGCTTAAGTCGTACTTGACGTCTCCACCACTTCTGATATTGCTGCAAGTGGGGGAGACTCTTTCTCTTTATTTGGCAATGTCTGAAGAAATAGTTGTAGCAGTCTTGATCAGGACAAAAGGGGTTTGCCAATTTCCCATATACTATGCTAGCAAAGTATTGCAAAATAGAGAACAGAGATATTCAAATATGGAGAAGCTCATTTTTTCTTTATTAGTGGCAGCTTGCAAGTTATGACCATATTTTCAAGCCCACCCTATGATAGTCATGAAAAACCAACTCATCAAGGATTCTTCTAGATTAGATACTTCAGGAAGAATGACCAAGTGGGAATCGAGCTAGCAGAATTTGGAATAGAGTACACCCTGAGAAAAGCAACCAAAGCTCAGATATTAGCTGACTTTATGATGGAATGTTCTTTTGATAGATTTCTAGACCCTACAGGTAACTCTTTAATTCGAAACACTACTACTCACATAGGTGATATAATAGTATGTCACATTGGTTATTGAAATGTTATTTGACAAGTATTCACTTTGCCTCATGATATTTCATTACAAATATACATTTGGTTCTAAAAAAAATTTATGTTGATTATACAAGATGTAGTAGTTAGCTCAAAACAGGGATAAACTAGCCCAACTGCAAAGTCAAAATGATGGACAATATATGTAGATGTCTCAACAGCAAAGATGGGATCAGGATTGGGTGTTCTCCTTATAGACCCTGATGAGAATGAATGGTAATACAGACTCTCATTTGGCTTTCAAGCATCCAACAATGCTTCGGAGCACGAAGCACTAATTTTTGGGTTGCAACTAGCTCGACAACTGGGGGCGATGGAATTGATAATATACATTGATTCTCAACTGTTAGCAAAGTAAATGAACGAAGAGTATGAGGTAAAAAAACTTAGTTTGAAGAAGTACCATGCTATAGCTACTCAACTACTCACTCAAATTGATAAAGTAGTAGTCCGATTGTTATCCAGGACAGAGAACACTAAAGTTGACACTTTATCTAAGTTAGTTTCCTCTATAACTATTGAGCAGAGAGGGAAGATTCTGTTAGAGCATAGAGCCACTCCAAGCTGTGACAGTCAGCAAATGCTTGATCTAAATCAAGAACAAACATGGATGACCCCCGTAATCCAAGCCTTACAAGGGGAAAATCAGTAGTTGAACAAAAAAGAGTTAGCCAAAGTGCAACATAAAGCCACAACGGATGTTGTTGTTATTTTCATTTAATGTATCCTTATACCTATAAGTTACTTAACTTTCATTCAACTAAAGTTTGATATATCACCTTTAAATATATCATGTTAGAGGGTGTACTTTATAAAAAAGGTTACCTCCAGCCACTTTTGAGATATCTCACTCCCGCTGAAGCTGACTATGTCATAAGGGGGATACATGAGAGAATATGTGGCAATCATATGAGGGGAAGATTGTTAGCACAGAATGTAACAGCCTAATTTTTTATAAAATCGAAACAGTGGTTTCGGGACCACAGATCCGAGCCCGAAAAGAAATTTCGTAAAGAAATTTTGTGTGAAAATTTCGTAAAGAAATTTCGTATTTATTGATAAATAGTATGATAATAATATTGTGTGAAAATTTCGTAAAGAAATTTTATCGATTACATGTTTAATTTGATAAAGGACTAAATCGCGTAAAGTGTAAAAGTTGTGTTCTAATAGCTAAAGGGATTAAATAGCTATAGAACTTTAAATTGGAGGTCCTTATATGGTAATTAGACCATTAATGAAAAGTTAGTTGACATTTTTGGATGATTCATCCATGGAATTAGAAAAAGGCTAAGGACTAAATTGGAAAGTGATAAAATTAAAAGATGATAAATAATTAAATAGAAATAAAAATCATTTTATATCATCTTCTTCCCCAAATATTCCATGGAAACCCTAGGAAAGAGAAAGCAAGCTTTCTTGGCCAAATTAGGTAAGTATTCAAGCCCCGTTTTTAGTAATTTTTATATTTTTGAAACTGGGATAGTCTAATCTATCTATTTGGGGGATTAATTTGAAAAGTTATCAAAGTATAGAAATTATTTCATTGATGAATATGCTGAAAATTTGAAATTTATGGTAGAATATGTAAGGTTGATGATAGATAAACAACTTTTACAAAGTGAATTTTTGATGAAAACATTAAATTGAAGAAAAATTCTAAATTTTACAGAATAAATGTGCTGTAAATTTTATATTGAAATTTTGGTTAGGCTTGGAATAAGAAGTAAATCGTATGAATTTCATTTTTCGAGCCTAGGGACGAAATCATCATTAATTAAAAGTTATGTAAATTGGACAGAATTGAGTTTAAATTGTATTAAATTGATGTCAAATTTGCTTGTATAGATCCGGATAGACCAAATTCGGAGCTAGAACGAGGAAAAGAGGAAAATGTCAGATTATTAGATTTTACGTAAACGAACATTTGTTGAGGTAAGTTCGTGTAACTAAATTGTGTATATTTATATGCTTGAATTAAATGTTGTGTATGTGAATTATATAAATATCATATATATATGATATTGAAAACATATCCCACAAAGCCCGATAAATGATAAATGATAAAAATGTTACTTTTATGCTTGAAATGAATGTGGAATTTATTTATTTGAATTATAGGAATGCCATAAATGTATGAAATACTTACATGCTTGGTAATGCCTGAAAAAAAAATGTTAAATCTCGTTTGAATATTGGAATTCGATGGATAAATGTGATTTCCCGAAATGAATGAGGTCCTGCATTGGTTGTTGACGGGATTTAGCTCGGACGAGTAATCCTATTGACCTCATTACAAATAGGATTTAGCCCGGACGGGTAATCCTAATATAATCCCTCTCGAGCATATGTCATAATTAGGATTTAGCCTGAACTGGTAATCCTAATTGAGCTCCTCTGAGCATATGTTACAGAAATGATTTAGCCTGGACTGGTAATCCTAATTAAGCTCTTGTGAGCATATGTTGGAGACAGGATTTAGCCTGGACTGGTAATCCTATTATATGATATGTGGCTCGAGAGTGTGCTTTCTGATTAAGTGCCCTAATGGGTACTCCTGAATATGAATTGACGGGTTATTGAATAGTACACCTTGAGTGTACTATCTGAATATCCATCGGAATTTCAATGATTCAACGGATAAAATAATTGACATGATATGAGAAGATATAAATAGGAAATGAATTATTACACGTATCTGCCTGAAATACATGAAAATGATGATACATGATATATGGAAATATAAGATGATGATATTTGTACATGGAATTTATTTGATGAATATGTTCATCTTTGATTATAGATTTGTACACCTTAAGTGTACTACTACTCGTGTGACATTGATATTTCGAGTAATATGAGTAAAGTTCTGGCATGAAATAATCTGAACTCGAGATGAATTATTATGAAAATATATTTGTAATATAACGATATGATTTATACATGTTTTGTAAATACATGATATGGAAAGTATATATATATCTGGAAATCTGATTATTGTTGAGCACATATATGTTTCTTGATGTTATTATGGAATATATTACTAACAAGGGCAATGAGAATATGTGTATGGCTTGAGATCAAATTAATTTAATGTGCCTTACATGTTTATCTTGAAATAGAATAAATGGTATGTTAAGTACCATGTTATACGAACTTACTAAGCATTATATGCTTACTTAGTTTTATTTCCCTGTTTTATAGTAAATCGGAAGCTCGTTGGATTTGAAGCTTGGCGGAGATCACTCAAACTATCCATCAGTTCATTTTGGTATATATGGTAAGTCAATTATGGTTATAATGGCCTGTATATGTTAAATTGGCCATATTGGCATGTAAATGACATTTGTGAACTCGAGATGAATTATTATGAAAATATTCTTCTAATATAACGATATGATTTATACATGTTTTGTAAATACGTGATATAGAAAGTATATATATATCTGGAAATCTGATTGTTGTTGAGCCCATATATGTTTCTTGATGTTACTATGGAATATATTACTAACAAGGGCAATGAGAATATGTGTAGGGCTTGAGATCAAATTGATTGAATGTGCCTTACATGTTTATCTTGAAATAGAATATATGGTGAGTTAAGTATCATGTTATACAAACTTACTAAGCATTATATGCTTACTTAGTTTTATTTCCCTGTTTTATAGTAAATCGGAAGCTCGTTGGATTGGAAGCTTGGCGGAGATCACTCACACTATCCATCAGTTCATTTTGGTATATATGGTAAGTCAATTATGGTTATAGTGGCATGTATATGTTAAATTGGCCATATTGGCATGTAAATGATATTTGTGATCTAGCCATTGGAATGACTAGTGATGATTATGTTTTGGTATATGCATATATTAAGATTATTTTATGGTGATAACATAAGCATTTATTATTGATTGGTTGAGAAAGGTTAAATAAGTATGCTTATAAAAGATAAGATTTAAAGCATGAATGTATTGAATAATATATCATGTTAGATTAATAGAATTAACTTGGTTATGATGCTTGAATTGGTTGGTATATGAATGAAAGTTTTGGTGTAGGTCATTGGCAAAGTTTGGGTGAGAAATAAAGCTATAAAATGACTTTATTTTGTCCACACGGGCGTGTGTCTTGACCGTGTGTGACACACGACCTGGCACATAGGCATGTGGTTTGGGCGTGTGTCCCCTGCATCTTAAATTTGAGAAACAGAATACTTAGAATTGAGCACACGGGCAGAGACACGGACGTGTGTCTCAGCCTGTGTGTTACACGGCCTAGCACACGGGCGTGTGGCTGGCCGTGTGGCACAAGTCAGAAAGTTACTCGGGGTTGAACACGGCTTGCAGCACGGGCGTGTCCTAGGGTCACACGGGCGTGTCCCTTTGGACCACACGAGCGTGTGTGCCCTGTATCTTGGAAAAATTTTAGAAATTTCGCGAAAAATTCTCTGATTTCTCGATTTAGTCCCGATTTGATTCTAATACTCATTTTGGGCCTCGAGGGTCCATTTAAGGGACGATATGAATAATATTTGAAAAATGAATAGAATTTGACATGAATTATCTGTAAATGTACTGAAAAATCTAGTAACGCTCCGTAGCCCTGTTCCGACGACGGATACGGGTTAAGGGTGTTACATTTATTGGTATTAGAGCTACGATTTAGTTGGTTCTTGGACTAAACGTAGCATACGTAAAGTTTAGAAATACATGCCATTATATAACCTGTGATAGTGTGATATCTCCCGACTCTGATGAAAATTGTTTCACAAATAGACAGCGATGCTTTCCAATCGAGCTAATTCTGATAATTCCGAAAGAGATACTCAAGTATCTAAGTAAAATGTTACTTATGATGAAACAGAATTCAAAAAGGTATGAATAAATGTTTTATAGTATATGAGAATGATAAAAGTTATGTTATATGAGTATATACATGAAAGTTAAATTGTGAGGCTTTACGATCTCCATCCCCTTATTAGTACAGTTATATGTAATGAAATTCATAAGATTTATATTCATTTAGTTCAGAAGTGTGGAATCAAGACTTGATGGTGAATGATAAATAAAGCAGTTAAAACTGAGAATGGGTTAGTAAATAAAGATGGGTTCTGAAGAGAGATATCAGATTTTTCTGAAAACTATTTGGGATACACGATGCTACTATTAAAGAAAGAAGTTATTTATGAGAAATCGATTTATTCAGATATGGTATCTACAGAATGGGTTAACTAAAAATTTCTTCCAAATAAGCTTCGTGAGTGAACTGAATGATGTGAGATTATTGATGACTATATATGTTAGTGGATTAGTGATGAAATTGCAAAAATATTTGAATCCAACTGTTATAATCGGGTATATTATAGTAATCTTTTCTGGGTATTTTATATAGGTATTGTATATGTACTGTTATTCTCAGAGATATATGTAACTGTTCATGTTCGGATGCTATAATCATTATATGGAAAGGTTGGCTAAACATGGTAATAGACAGAAATTATTGCAAGTCTGATTGATTCATGAGTGATATTGCTTTATTTTTCTTTGGTTTTCCAAGCCATTATAGGTGATAGAAGACTTGATAATAAGATTTGTATGATACTATTTTCTACTTCTGTTGGTTGAAGTTCTGAATGGCAAATGTGCAAGTTACACTGTCTCTATTATGACTGTTTATAGTGTGAATGTGCAATATTGCTCTTCTGGACTTTCTCTGAGATGTCATCAATCTTTTTGTTATTCAACATGGATTATCTTCTTGGAAATTCAGTATAGCTTTGCAATTTGGATTTCGTTATCTCAGTTTTCTTGTTATTTTATGGTCTGACTGAAAAAGATATTCATTGGTCAGTGGTAATTATACTTACTACTGTTATCTCGGTTTTCTTGTTATTTTATGGTCTGACTGAAAAAGATATTCATTGGTCAGTGGTAATTATACTTACTACTGTTATGAATTCTGAATTGATCATGAGAATTTGGTAATATGGATCACAGACTATAGGAACAGTATTATTGCACTGGTTGATATTGGAGCCACCCTCGGTTTTCCTCTTCTATTTGAAAAATTTTATTGAAGTTGAGGTATTGTTCCATTTATATTGTTGAAACGTCAGATCTATTATAGTATTATGATTTTAACCTATCTAATGATTGTGGCCTCGGAATAATTTAAAGCTTCGATATCTTTTTTAATTTTTGTGTAAGTGTTTTCTATGATAGCTACATCAATGATATGGATATTACAGAAAGATGTAAGATTTGAATGGACTGATAAATGTTAGTGAAGTTTTGACCAGTTGGAGGCCCTGATGACCGAAACATCAGTTCATGTTCAGTCTGAATTGGGTAAGGAATTTATTATTATAGTGATACATCATTGAATGGATTAGATTGTATTTTGATAAAGAAAGGCAAAGTAATGGTCTATACTTCCAGCCAGATAAAGCTACAGGAAAAGAATTACCTAATATATGATCTTGAATTGACAATTATTGTGTTTGCACTGAGAATTTGGTAACAGTATCTGTATGGTGAAAATATCATATATGTACTAATCATAAAACTTTAAAACACCCGATGGTATAGAAAGATTTGAATCTGAAACAGAGTAGATGGTTTGAATTATTGAAAGACCTTGATTTGGTAATTGATTATCATTCAGGAAAAGTAAATATGGTTACACATATTCTGAGTAGAAATTTTATGTTTGCTTTGCAAGCTATGGATACCGATTGTAATTGTCTGATAATAACTTAATTTTAGCTGAGTATAGAGCTAGACCGATGTTTCTACAACAGATCAGTGAAACTCGAAAAAGTGATAATGAGTTGTAAGTTAAATGAATAAAGTGTGAATTAATTTCTGATTCAGAATTTCAGAATAGATCGGATAATTGTCTGTTATTCAGATATAGAGTTTGTGTACTGAATAATTTGGAGCTTGTACAGAAAATTTTACATGAATGATCACAGTGGTACTATGTCTGTTTATCTGGGGAATGATAAGATGCATAACGATTTGAAAAAGATGTATTAGTAGTCTGGAATGAAATGTGGTATTTCTAAAATTGTATTTAAATGTTGAATGTATCAGCAAGATAAAGATGATACATTCAGGATATAACCAATGACGATACCGAAATGGAAATGGGACAAAATTACTATGAATTTTATATCGGGATTATCCCTGTCTATGAAAAAGAAAAATACTATTTACGTAATTGTCGATTGTTTGACGAAGCCTGCACATTTTATCCTGGTATGAATGGATTTCTCACTTAATAGATTGTTTGAATTATCTATTTTTGAGATTGTCAGATTATATGATGTGCTAGTTTCTGTTATTCCTGATAGAGATCTACAGTTCATATTCTGATTCTGAAACAAGTTATAAGAAGCTCTAGGTAAGCAGTTACAAATTTTTGATACCGCATTTCGCTTTCAGACTGATGGTCAGTCCGAGTGTGTTATTTTGATTCTTGAAGATATGTTTTGATGCTATATTTTAGAATTTGAAGGCAAATGAAAAAGAAATAATTGTTATTAGTCAAAACTACATATTATTGGACTAAGCTTGGTAAGAAAAGATACATGTAGTTGGTTTGATTCATTGAAACCAAAGAAAGGTGAAAGTGATCTGAGACAGTATAAAAGCAATATTTGATCGTCAGAAATTCGATGTGAATATAAAGTGCAAAGAAATAGAGTTTCAAAATGGCGATAAAATATTTTTGAAAGTTTCGCCATGGAAGAAAGTTCTCCGGTTTGGCCGTGAAGGCAAATTAAGTCTGCGGTTTATCGGGTAATATAAGATCATTGAAAAAAATTGGACCTGTTGCATGTTGATTAGTATTATTATCAGAGATAGACAGAATTCACAATGCTTTTCATGTGTATATGTGTTACGACAGTATCGATCGGACCCATCATCCGTTATTTCTCTGATAGATATTGAAATTCAGTTTGACATGACTTACAGTGAGTGACTGGTTGAAATTCTGGCAAGTGAAATGAAAGAAACGAAAAATATAAAGGTAGCTTTAGTGAAAGTTCTTTGACAATGATACGATATAGAGAAAGCTACCTGGGAACTGGAAGAAATCATGAGAACGTAATATCTGAACCTCTTTACTGGTAAGGTTTTCGAGGACGAAAATTCATAAGGGGGGAGAGTTGTAACAACCCAATTTTTGATAAAATCAAAAAAGTGGTTTCGGGACCACAGATCCGAGCCCAGAAAGAAAAGTTATTTTAATACTATTTTATGATCTACAGTATGATAATAATATTGTGTGAAAATTTCGTAAAGAAATTTTGTCGATTACATGTTTAATTTGATAAAGGACTAAATCGCGTAAAGTGAAAAAGTTGTGTTCTAATAGCTAAAGGGATTAAATAGCTATAGAAGTTTAAATTGGAGGTCCTTATATGGTAATTAGACCATTAATGAAAAGTTAGTAGATATTTTTGGATGATTCATCCATGGAAAATTAGAAAAAAGCTAAGGACTAAATTGAAAAGTGATAAAATTAAAAGATGATAAATAATTAAATAGAACTAAAAATTATTTTATATCATATTCTTTCCCAAATATTCCATGGAAACCCTAGGAAAGAGAAAGCAAGCTTTCTTGGACAAATTAGGTAAGTATTCAAGCCTCGTTTTTAGTAATTTTTATATTTTTGAAACCAAGATAGTCTAATCTATCTATTTGGGGGATTAATTTGAAAAGTTATCAAAGTATAGAAATTATGTCATGGATGAATATGCTGAACATTTGAAATTTATGGTAGAATATGAAAGGTTGATGATAGATAAACAACTTTTACAAAGTGATTTTTTTATGAAAACATGATTTAGGGACTAAATTGTAAAGTTGTGTAAAATAAAGAAAAATTCTGAATTTTATAGAATACATGTGCTGTAAATTTTATATTGAAATTTTGGTTAGGCTTGGAATAAGAAGTAAATTGTATGAATTTCATTTTCCGAGCCTAGGGACGAAATCGTCATTAATTAAAAGTTTAAGGGCAAAATGGTAATTTTGCCTAAGATGTAAATTGGACTGAATTAAGTTTAAATTGTATTAAATTGATGTTAAATTTACTCGTATAGATCCGGATAGACCAAATTCGGAGCTAGAACGAGGAAAAGAGGAAAATGTCAGATTATTAGATTTTACGTACACGAACATTTGTCGAGGTAAGTTCGTGTAACTAAATTGTGTATATTTATATGCTTGAATTAAATGTTGTGTATGTGAATTATATAAATATCATATATATATATATATATATATGACATTGAAAACATATCCAACAAAGCCCGATAAATGATAAATGATAAAAATGTTACTTTTATGCTTGAAATGAATGTGAAATGTATTTATTTGAATTATAGGAATGCTATAAATGTATGAAATAATTACATGCTTGGTAATGCCTTAAAAAAATGTTAAATTCCGTTTGAATATTGGAATTCGATGGATAAATGTGATTTCCCGAAATGAATGAGGTCCTGCATTTGTTGTTGACGGGATTTAGCTCGGACGAGTAATCCTATTGACCTCATTACAGATAGGATTTAGACCGGACGGGTAATATTGATATAATCCCTCTCGAGCATATGTTATAATTAGGATTTAGCCTGGACTGGAAATCCTAATTAAGCTCTTCTGAGCATATGTTACAGAAAGGATTTAGCATGGATTGGTAATCCTAATTAAGCTCTTGTGAGCATATGTTGGAGACAGGATTTACCCTGGAATGGTAATCCTGTTATATGATATGTGGCTCGAGAGTGTGCTTTTTGATTAAGTGCCCTAATGGGTACTCCTGAATATGAATTGACGGGTTATTGAATTGCACACCTTGAGTGTACTATTTGAATATCCATCGGAATTTCAATGATTCAACGGATAAAATACTTGACATGATATGAGAAGGTATAAATAGGAAATGAATTATTACACGTATCTGCCTGAAATACATGAAAATGATGATACATGATATATGGAAATATAAGATGATATTTGTACATGGAATTTATTTGATGAATATGTTCATCTTTGATTATAGATTTGTACACCTTAAGTGTACTACTACTCGTGTGACATTGATATTTCGAGTAATATGAGTAAAGTTCTGGCATGAAATAATCTGAACTCGAGATGAATTATTATGAAAATATATTTGTAATATAACGATATGATTTATACATGTTTTGTAAATACATGATATGGAAAGTATATATATATCTGGAAATCTGATTATTGTTGAGCACATATATGTTTCTTGATGTTATTATGGAATATATTACTAACAAGGGCAATGAGAATATGTGTATGGCTTGAGATCAAATTAATTTAATGTGCCTTACATGTTTATCTTGAAATAGAATAAATGGTATGTTAAGTACCATGTTATACGAACTTACTAAGCATTATATGCTTACTTAGTTTTATTTCCCTGTTTTATAGTAAATCGGAAGCTCGTTGGATTTGAAGCTTGGCGGAGATCACTCAAACTATCCATCAGTTCATTTTGGTATATATGGTAAGTCAATTATGGTTATAATGGCCTGTATAGGTTAAATTGGCCATATTGGCATGTAAATGATATTTGTAATCTAGCCATTGGAATGGCTAGTGATGATTATGTTTTGGTATATGCATATATTAAGATTATTTTATGGTGATAACATAAGCATTTATTATTGATTGGTTAAGAAAGGTTAAATAAGTATGCTTATAAAAGATAAGATTAAAAGCATGAATGCATTTAATAGTATATCATGTTATGTAACACCCCTTACCCGTATTCGACGCCAGAACAGGGTACGAGGCATTACTAGTCTTATACACCAACACTTATGCAACACCGAGACTTGACTTTCCTCTCCAAACTTAAAACTTTTATTAACACCTCTTAATCAATCCTACGTGGCTTAAATCACGCTTTAGGAATGGTTCGAGATCAAATCGAACTCTTTTAAAGATCTCTAGAAAAACTTAGAAAATTTTCACTAAACAATCCACACGCCCGTGTGGCAATTCACATGCCCGTGTTCCACACCCGTGTGGAATTATTTTTCAATTCGAACCTACAGGGTTTTTTACACAGCCGGACACACGCCCGTGTCCCTCACACGGCCTCGACACGCCTGTGTCTTAGCCCGTTCCGGCGATGGATACGGGTTAGGGGTGTTACATAAAAGGTTCTCAGGTAGGGGTATTATTGGCCAACCGTATAGAAAGATGCTCATGGCATGGTTCGCACTTGTGATTCCTACTAGAAACATGCTCTAGTTCAGCGATTACCAGTTGAACCCCTACAAATGATGTTTGGACCTTGGCCATTTGCAACATGGGAGATAGATATCTTGGGTCCATTTTCAATCGTCACAGCTCAGAATAAGTTCATAGTTGTCATTGTGGATTATTTTACTAAGTTGATAGAAGCTGAGGTCCTATGTACAATAATAGAGAGATAAATGGAATCCTTGGTCTGGAAATCCATTGTTTGTAGGTTCGGCATCCCATGTTTGATCATAACAGACAATGGAACTCAATTCTAGGGAAAATTTAAGAGTTTCTGCACAAACCTGCATATATCACTTGCCCAAAGCTTTGTAAAAACACCCTAAACAAATGGTCAAGTCGAGGCAATGAATAAGAAAATCCTAGTAGCTTTAAAGAAGAAAGTTGATGATGTCAAGGGTGTCTGGCTAGAAGAACTGTCAGGAAGTATATGGGTAACCGGGGAAACAACATTCTCATTAGTATATGGTGCAGGAGTGATAATCCCTGCTAAGATAAGCCTATGATCCCACAAGACATCTTATTTTGATGAAAATGCCAACCAGCAAGCCATCAGACTCAATTTTGATCTTATTGATGAAATCAGGGAGACAATAGAAATCAAGAATTCTGCGCGAGCTCAACAAATTACTCGATACTACATCTCTAGAGTAAAAAAAAAAAAGCAATTTCAGGTGGGCGGTCTAGTCTTGAGAAATATTGAAGCTTGTTCACCAGCATCACAACAAGGAAAAATGGCTCCTAATTGGGAAGGGCCCTATAAAATTGTCGAGAAAATAGGTTATAGAGCTTATAAAATAGAAAAATGGATGATCCTATTCTACCTCGTACATGGAATGCTCGCCATCTAAAAAAATACTATGTATGAACATTTTACCCTCTTTTTCAATAAATATACAATTTTTCCAAATATTGTTTAATTTTCCCACATAAGAAATGAGGAAACATGTGAAACAGCTCACTGATTTACGATTACGGTTGAAATTATTAAGGCTCGCTGATTTACGATCATAGCTTAAGTTCATTGATTTACGATCATGAACAATTTCTTCTGAGTTAGCTGATTTACGATCGTAACTCCAAACAACTCGTTGATTTACGATCACAACCTAAGTTCATTGATTTATGATCATGAACAATTTCTTCTGAGTTAGTTGGTTTACGATCACAACTCCAAACAACTCATTAATTTACAATTACGGCTGATATTAAGGCTTATTGATTTACGATCACGGCCTAAGTTCATTGATTCATGATCATGAACAATTTCTTCCCATATTCAAATAGTTCGTCACAATTAAGTTGAACAATGTGATGGTTCCCAGTCATTGTTAGATTTATACTCACCTAAGTCATTTACGATGATAACTTAATTAGGCAATTTATATAGGCGAAGTCATAATCCAACTACCAAAACGTTTAAACATTAAGCAAAAGATAATTCTTTCATTTCAAAATATAATGCAACAAGTACAATGAATACAAAGAAACTAAGAATCTGCACTAGTGTCATTGGGATCAGCGATATTCTCTTCTCCTTCCACTTCTTCGTTATCATTTTTTTTTGCCTCCAATAATAGGAGCAACACTAGTCTCAACAGGAGTATCAGCAAGATAAAGTCTACTAGAATTCTTCCACTCTTCAACAAACTCCTCCCAAGCAGCTCCAGAAAGGAAGCGAATATCAAAATCCAGATGAGCACTAGTGAGATGACTTAAAGCATCAAAATTTACCCTACGAGCATCAAAGGGATCATCAATCACTTGGGCATGTAGCAGAATATTTTATTTCAAGTCTAGAAAATAATATTCAAAATTCTGTATTGTATTTTCCTTATATTTTGCCAAGGCTTCTTCATGATTCTTATCCAAATTAGCCATAGAAAGTTTATGTTGCTCACCCATGGATAATCTTCTCAGCTCGCATGCCCTCCAATCTTTTCATGTAATCTCTTATTGGCTTTTTTAGAAAGAGTGAAGCGATCCTCTAACCTTTTATTTTGATCCACCAGTTTCTTATTTTCTTCCTCCAATTGTTTATGTAGCTCGCGAGCCCTCTCTAGGGCCCCCATGGTGGACTAGTATGCATTTGTAGATTCCATCTTTTTTACCTCATCTTTGCCAATACCTTCGGCGAACCCCACGCTAATCATCCCAACTTCAGCCAGAGCCACTTGAAAAGATAATACAATATCCTTCAAGATGGCTTCTTCACACAGCTAGATGATGCAGAAGGGCACACGTATTCATTTGCCTCTTGAGGGATTGATTCCTTCCATTTTCTACCCAACTCAGTAAGGCAGTAGGGAAATTTCTTCATACTTAGGTGGTCACGCCAGACAAATAATGTTTTTGCTTCGCCACCAGTAAACATAAACTTCAGCAATCTCCTAGGAGGACCATCCTCAACAATAACACCAAAGGCATCCTCGGTCGATGGTCTTAGAGGAAGTGGGGATAGTGGTGGAGAAGGAATCACATGAGGGGCTACAACGGTGGTCACCACAACACCAAATGATGTGGCGCGATCCTTATGTTTCTTTCGGCGAAGTTCCCTCTGAGGACTACCTTTGTCTTTGCTACTTAACACAATATTGGCAGCTCTAGTAGTAGTCTTCTATTTCTTTCGACTACTTGCACTTCCTTCCCAAACAGAGGCACCAGAAGGAGCTCTTCGCATATTTTTCATAAATGACCGTACATCCATGTATTTTTTGATCTCTTTAGAAAAAAATTTTGGTTCCCTTAAAGTTTTTTCAAAGAAACGCAAACTGTGTTTGCATCACCAATAAGTATATTATCAGAACCAACAGTAATCATAGGGGTGTTCGCGCTACTTTCTAGATCCCTTATAGACTTGGAAGACCACGAGCGAGGCTTTAATTTACAAAATGTATAAAAATAATTCTTAAGCTCCTCCTTTTTCCCTAAAAAAATGAGCCTCAACTCATCAGTAGCACCATATAGCCATGCGAACTGCGCAAGCAAAATTGACACAGTGTCTGCATCATTCTTGTCATCAATTGGCCGCCACCCATTAAGAGTCAAATCTATAAGGTAATGGTGAAACACATTTCTGGCAGTTAACACCTCCTCGAGCTTTAATGCGTGACCTCGATGAAGCTTGGTAAATTAAGCCCAACCTACTTCAGATGTGATTTCTCACTTTTTCAGGCATACACTCTTGCTAGGTATGAACGACTTAGTTGGAAAATCAAAACCAGCTCCAAATTTATTCTTCACTCGTATGTATTTACAACGATTCAGTCGAAGGTTCGAAGACTAGTTGGAAACAATCGACTGGCATCCTTCGCGATGAGTAAAATAAAATAGGCCAAAAGAACCTCCTCGATTACAAGCTTTGAGTTGGTATAGGTTCTGGAAAACATAAATCAACGATGCCTCTTATCGGCAACCACACTCAATAAAATAGGCAACCGCGGCCCACTATGAGAAACTAGATAACTGCCCCGGAGCTATCTCATACTCATCAAGAAGATGGTAGAAAAAATGGTTTAGAGGAAGGTGAAAACCTACTTCTAGCACATGCAATATAAGTAAGAAACCCTCTTTGGTATCACTCAATTACCTCGAACCTTTGACAACTGAGAACCCATAGGAAAAATTGGGCAATTGAATGCCTTGAACGGCCAAATAATGACTCATTTCTTCATACATTGTCATACAGGTATAAGCTTTCACCTCCACAGAAACACCGGATTCATGACGTTGTGAGTTCTCACTCCTTGAACCACCGTGATTACCCTGACCACTACAACCACCTCTTCTTATCCTAACCATCATACCCAACTAAACCTAGAATGACCAGAAGGAGTATTTGAAAATTTTAAAAAGTCTACCTCTGAATCACGACAATTCTTTTCAACGGCGTCTCTTCCTCAAAAATTTCAAATCCAAATAGTTCAAAATTTAGGGTTGAAACTAGGTTTTTTTAAAGAAATTCAAAGCATTCAAAGCCTGACGATTCACATATCCAAGAGTGAAGGCCCAATCAGCATCGTACAGTTGTACATCCCTTTAACACGTGACAAAACAAACACAACAATTTTGAGCGAAGAGCGTATACAAAAACTTTCATTATAAAAAATCTCTCACTTCACTTAGCTAAGTTCTCAAAAGAACCACTTTATAACTCTTCTTCGAACTAGGTGGGGGACAAATTGTTATGGTGTTTGCCATTAACGGCCCGCTACCCAATTACCCGACTGGGACCGACCCGTAGCCTACATAGTTTGCATCCTTACATGGGCATGCACGTGGTGGGTTTACACGTGGAAAGTTCGCATCCTTACATGAGCTCGCACGTGATAAGCTCGCATCACCATGCAAGCGAACCCCACCTTAAGAACACATGTTATTCTTAGGATAGGGTACGTGTTGGCATGCATGGGAGTCTACCTAGGACATCACATCTAGGAACTATACCATATAAATAGAGAAATTAGCCTCCTAGAGCAAGAGACACACAAAAACACTCAACAAATATGCAATGAAACAATAAAAATCAATTGTTTAACAATTTATATATAATAAATTACTAAAAAACAAGAATCAAATTCATATGTTTATCACCAACTAGATTAACTTCCTATTTTTCATAATGCATGAGAATCAAATTCTAGAAAATTAAAATAGATGGACAACTCCTCAATGTTCATAAAATTAGAGGGATGAAATTCAAAATTAGAACTAAATATAAATATAAGAAATTCAAATAAAAGTTGTTTAAATTCTATAAAAAGGTCATTGTAATATGCCTTGTTAGTGGATTTAGTCTTTATTATAATTTAATTATTATTAGTTTTTTTTATTTTTCAAAATGTATTGTTTTAATTTTGAGATAAGTTTTTTTTTTCATTCATTCCACAAAATAATTTAACATGACTTATTTTTGACGTATATAATGATTGACATATATATCTTAACATTTTTTTGTATAATTGGTAAGAGGCAAAAGTTTAATATTTATTTGATTGTACAAAAAAGTAAAAGTGTATATATCACATCAATCATATATATTTAAAGAATAAATCACATCAAATTATTTGTCAGAATTAATAGAAAAAAATTTGCCTCATAATTGAAAACATTCATTTCAACTTATAAATATTGAATGCAATGGTAAGACATATTACACTTTTAAGGAGAAAACAAATGTTCGAATCTTGAAAATAATATTATTAAGAGAGATAATCACAAACTTTAAATATCAACAATAAAACGAACATAAAATATAAAAATTACCCTTTTAAAAAGTAAAAAGAATAGTAATGATAAGGGAAATATTAAAAATTAAGTAACCTGATATAAAATTCAACCATATAACTTTCTTTTTAGATTCAGAATCACATGCATTAAAGTTGGATTTCAATGATTATTGCTGCATGCATAACGATTCACAACAAAATGATCATCTTCACAATACAGAACGGTGATATTATTATTATTACTCTAACATCTAAACACTATGGCTACCATTTGATGCCTCAACTTCCATTGATGAAAATGAAACTGGGATACCAATCAAAGTATCCGATTCTGATGAACCCTCCTTAAAATCTGCACCATTATCGGCAAACCATGGAGTTTCCGTCCAGTACGTAGACTCGACCATCCAGTCTTCTAGTTCCTGCATTTGGTTCAGCTTTCCAAAACGTTTCCAATCGTCTATGTAACCCAATTCATCGCACGTAAATAAATGATGGGTTGCAGTGGCAGTGCAGTCTACAGCTTGAATGGGAGCATTGGAGGAGTTAGGAGAGTGGAGGTTGTCGCGGTTAGGGAAGTTATTAAACATACCGGAAACCGTACCTTGCCATGCTTTGACCACATCAATGCACTTTGGTCTTACAGTTAAGGGATGGGTCCCTATGAAGCATGGACACGGACACGCAATACAGGTATGACACGATACGGATACGGCGACACGGTAATTTTTAAAAAATGAGGACACGGGTATGGTAGAATACGGCAATAAAAAATATTTTTATTATATATATATATATATATTTATGTTAAAATACTCAATGTAAATGAAAATATTGATATTTTTCATTAATATATAATTAAAATTAATTTTTAAAAAAATATTTTTAATGTAATAAATACATTAACTAGACAAATATTATATATATTCTTATTATAATAAGTCTCATATATTTATAAATTAAATTCATAGGTCAAATAAATTATACTAATAAATATAAAATATATTATACTAATAAATACTAAATCTTCTAGAAAAAAAATATATTTTGTTTAACTTGACTTGCAAACAATGTCTTATTTTATTTAACAATAATTTAGGTCACACATATATTTACTAATTTATAATTAAAATTAATTTTTTAATTATTTTAAATCTAATTTATATGGGTCTCACATATTTTTATTATATTTACTTTAGCTATTTTTATATTACTATAATTTATTTTTACTTTCTTACCCCATTATAAATTTATAATTATATAAAATAATACATTAACTAATTTTTTTTCACAGCATTAATTTTTTTTCGTTCTTTTTTACACAGCATTAATTTTAGGCATTAACTTTTTTTTTTTCAACATTAAGCATTAACTTCTTTTTTTCAGCATTAACTCTATTTTTTATCTTTTTTATGCAGCCCATTTTTTTTCTTCCCCATTTACCCCTTTCTTCCTTTCTCATTTACCATCTTTACCTTTGTCTTGCTCTGTTTTTCATTCTCTGCAAAAAAAATCCAGCAGACTCCGGGAGTGTCATTTTTTGACACGCTTCAAGGCGTGTCCGGTACGTATCCGGCCGTGTCAGCGGCGTGTCCGTGTCGGACACCAGTACGACACCGGTACGAGAGGATTTTTGCCGTGTCGGTGCTTCCTAGATGGGTCCCCGCCGGATGGTGGTTCTTTGGTTGGATTTGGACAAGACTTGGCAAAGGTGGTTGTTTATTTGATGGATCGCGGGCTGCCCTGCCTTCTGCTTCAAGGCGAGCCCTTTTCCACTGAGCCATGTGGCTTAAATGGCGTCGTGGGCATCCATTCGGGGCTTGTGGGTCATAGGATCGATCCCCATCTTTATTAGCCTCTTCTTGAGATGAGTGTACCAATGGTTCTTTATCTCATTATCTGACCTCTTTGGCAAATGAACTGCTATAGCTGACCATCTAAAAAACAATGCAATAAACACCCAATTCATAGAACCATATTTTTTAGCTTTTTAGGTCATAAACATTAAGTGCTAAATTAAAGAAAGATCACAGATTTTATAATCACCTGTTACCCAGAAAGGCATGAAGTTGAATAATGGTGTGTTCCTCCTGTGAGCTGAATTTTCCTCTCTTGATATCAAGCCTTAGGTAATT
Organism: Gossypium sturtianum; assembly: GCA_025698515.1. Classification (NCBI taxonomy): domain Eukaryota; kingdom Viridiplantae; phylum Streptophyta; class Magnoliopsida; order Malvales; family Malvaceae; genus Gossypium; species Gossypium sturtianum. Next base: position 122,782,653 of record CM046955.1, read on the forward strand.
AATCCATCTCAATCTACAACTCTCACCACATCTCTTTAACCCTGAACACAAAGGAGTTCGATTAAACCACGGCTGGAGTGACAAAAGATTTCATCCCGGGTTCGAGTTTGATTCCTAAACGAAGAAAAAAAGAGCATAAATTTAAGGTCATAGAGTTCATCAATCAATCATTTGCTTTCTCAGGCAAGGAAACTCAGTTTCCATGCCATGTTGTTGAATATAAGCAGTGAGCTTTTGGTCTTCTTCAGCAGTTCAGGGACCTCTCCAACCCTTCCTTTTCACAACATGCCTTAGAGCGACCCATTATCAAAAAACTGAGTGAAGCCTGAGATGATGTGCGAAGCCGGGGGTTCCCAGGGGGCCCGCCCCTTAAATGTACCATTATAATTTATAAAATTTTAAATTAGTAATAGTAAAATTACATTTTGATCTCGTTAAAAATAATAAAGATTTAATTTAATCCTTTAAAATTTATAAAAATATAAAGTATTAAATTAATAAAATTACAATTTTATTATAATAAAAAAATTATAATAATTATTATCAATTTAAATGAGTTAATAAACTCATTTAATCGATTGACATCTATAAAACGTTTTTTATACATTTATCACGAATTTTGATTCGCGACCTGTGCGTTGCATTTCACTCTAACCACAACTCATACATTAATTCTCCCACCATCAATGGATTCAAGTGGTAATAATTTTTTTTATAAACAGGTGGTAGTATTTGAGATGAATTTTTTTTATTTTTTAACCTGATAAAGATTTTCACTAATTAAATTAAAAAGAAAGAATTATATGAAACAGAAATATTATCTCTTTTTAATAATTTAATGCCACATCAATAATTTCATCTTAAATTTTAAAATTTTTATTTAAATTTAATTTTTTTCAAAATAAAAATATTAATATAACATTAAACTATGAAAAAAAAAAAGACAGATAACGTGATGTTACTTAATAATGTGCCATAAATGTTCCATTCCCCTCAAGTCTCGGGCCCCACAACCAACTACCAGAACAAATGACTGGAAACAAACAAAAGGAAAAATAAAACCTAACAGATTGAAGTGGAAAAAACCACCAAACCAATCGACAGAGAAATAGTAATAAAAAAAACACGCAAAACCTAGCAGCACCTCTTCTTCTTCCCTCAACTCCGACGAAAACCCATAAACGCCTCTCCTTCGGCACCACCTTAGTACGACATCACCCACGTATTCCAACAAAACTGAAAGGAGAGCAAAGCTTTGAGAATCACCAGGAGTTAAAAAGATGATGAGAGACTCCCACCCCCAAAGCTGTTCAACGCCATTTAACTCCAAGAAAACCAGCGGTGACGATCTATCTCAACCGCCCTTTCCACCACCTGTAGGGCTTCCTCCACCCAATATCTCGGCCCGTCCGATCGACGCCCTTCAACAGCCAAAGCATGCGCAGTAACGTTAGCCTTTCTACCAGCAAAATGGAAGGTAACTCTTTCAAAACCCCCTAATTTTGTTTTAATATCTTTAATGATCGGACTCAACATGGATTTATCTTGCATATTTGCCTTGACTTTTTTAATTACTGTCAAAGAATCCCCTTCTATTTTTGTTTTCTTGAACCCTAGCTCCATCGCAAAATCAATGGCCTGTTCACACACCCGTGCTTCACCAACGAAAGCATCAGCAACCCCAGAATGCAGATAGATACATGTAGCCATAATCAATCCCTCAAAATTCCTGATTATAACCCCTGAAACTGAGTTCTTTGTAACAGGATTAAAGACAACATCAAAGTTAACTTTCACACTGTCTGAATCAGGCGGCACCCAACCCTCCTTTCTCTGCGAACAAACTTGTGTTTTAACTAGGTCGATGGCCTTCAGCTCAGATAGGTAGGCCTTAATGAACACAATCAATTCTTGTGCAGTTTGTCTAATTCCCTCGTGCACTGAAATGGATTTTTTTAAAAAGAAAATAAAAGCTTTTAATAGAAATTCTATTAGATGTATATGCATTTAGAAATATTAAATGAATATAATTATTGATCATGGTGTTGTCATCAACCATGAGTTGGTGTTGAGTTAATTCATGACACTAATTCAATTAACAATATTATTAATACTAGAAACTCTATAACACGCGTACGCGTATGAAAACCATGTATTTAGAATACAAATTTGTGCACATGAAATATGTATGGTGTTAAAATAAAAAAAATAAATTAAAATATGCATAATAAAATTAAATGTATAAAAGTTTTAAAATAAAGCTTTGGTTGAGTGATAAATTTAAAGTTTTACCAATGCAATTGGTGTGGGTTCAAATCCTTCTATGTGCATTTTTTAATAAAAAGATTAAAATACACTCGAATAATATTACTTATTTTAAATATGAAAGGATATTTTTGTAATTTTCTTAATCGAGTTGGTGCACGGTTGACTCGTGATACAAACTCAATCAGGAGTTTAAATAATAATATAAATATACAATTGATTGAGGTAATAAAATATGCGTAATAAAATTAAAATGTATAAAATAAATTAAAATAAAATTTTAATTGAGTGGTAAAAGTAAAATTTTATTAACGCAAATGGTATAAGTTCAAATCTTGCCATATGCATTTTTTAGGGTGAATTACATCCATGGTCAATTATTAAGAAGTTTCCATTTTGGTTGTTCAACTTAAAAAAAAGTTATAAATTGGTTATTGAAGTATTCAAAAGTTTTATTTAAGTCGTTGGGTTGTTAAAATCGTTGCTATATGGTCTTCTTTGTTTGCACTACCTGCACCAATAGAAAGCTTTCATTTCTATTATCTTCTACGATTCAATTTTTTTCATGAAACTTTGAAAATCATGAATATGCTTAAAATTGACTGTTAGATTGACTTAGTTTGATGTATGTTCTTTTATTTGTTGATGAGTATCGATACACCGTACCAATTTTCAGCTCGTTGTTTGGAACTCGCTAGCTAGACTTTAAAAAAAAAAAAAAACTTAACAACCCAATGACTTAAATGAAAACTTTCAAATAGTTCAATAACCATTTTGTAACTTTTTGAAGTTGAGTGACTAAAATGTAAACTTACTAATAGTTTAGTGATATTCAGAGGTGAAACTAGGAGGGGCTGGCAGGGGCCTCGACCCCCACTAAAATGGAAAATTTTCTATTTAGGCCATTTAAAGTTTTTAAAGTTTTAAATCAGTAAAGGTAAAATTGTACTTTGGCCCCCTAAAAATATAAAAATTTGATTTAATCATTTAAGAATTATAAATATATAGCCTATTAAGATGGTGAAATTGCATTTTTGCTATTGTAAAAATTACAATTTAATTTCAGCCTCTCCTAAAAAAATTTCTAGTTTCGCCCCTGGTGATATTGGGTGTAGTTTACCCTTTTTATAAAAAAAAAAATTAAAGTATCCTCAAATAACATAACTAATTTTAAATATGGATTAACGTTTTCGTACATTTCTTAATTGAGTTGGTATCCAATTGACTCGTGATACCAACCCAATCAATGGCTTAAATAATAAGGTTAATATGTAGTTTACCCTCTAAACTTATCTAAAAGTACCTAGTTGATACCTGAATTTGAAATTTGTCACACACATTGCCCCCAGTTTGTTAACAACGTTAATCTTTTAAGGGTTAATATGTAGTTTGCCCCCTGAACTTGTCCAAAAGTACCTAGTTGGTACCTGAACTTGTCCAAAAAATTATATTTTTTAAAATATTTTTACTTTTTTAATTTATGTCTATCACGTGTCATTATGATGGGCTACCATGTACCATCATCGGATTGGCCATCAACACCACATTAGCACAAACTAACGGTATTAGTGTGAAGGTATCAACTTCAATGACGGAATAAAAGTTCAAATATTAACAAAGTAAGAAAAATATTTAAATACCAACTAGATACTTTTGAACAAGTTAAAAGGGCAAAATATTAAGCCTAAATAATAATATAGATATGGGTAAATTGCACGAAAAAGGTGGATTTTACTGCCAAATATTGACAAGTCGTCCGTAAATTTCATGAAATTAATTTTCGTGGGCCCAAAAGTTTTAAGGAATTTTGACAAAAACAAAAATTCACACCAAACAGAAACTATATATATATATTATGCATGTTGATTTTATAATTTATGTTTAGAGTTTTCGTCTTTTAAAATTTTAGAATATAACTGACGTTTTCTTCATATTATATAGTGTTAGGCAGAATATTTCGAATTTTTGTTAATATTTTTTATAAGAAAAAATCCTAGAAATTTTTTTCTCCTTTTAAAGCTTTTTTTCACACAATTTATGGGATAGATAATTAAATTCATAGATAAGACTCACAATTGAACTAATTATACACATTTTTCTTGAAAATATATTGCAAAATAATATGTTTGGCAGAATGATTTTTTTATCCCGTGAGTTATAAAAATATATAATAATATAAATTAGTATTTGAGTTTCACATCTTTTTCGAATATGATTGTATTTGACAAAAGTTATATATTTTAATACAAGAAGGTAACCATGTTAACTTTTTAGTGTTTAATTTGAGTTATAAAGTTGATTTGATAAAAATTCATAATCAACTAATAATATTAGCACTTAATTGTAACACCTCAAACTTGGCCTAGACGTTATGGCCAAATCTGGAGATGTTACGTAAAATGGTTGTAAATTTTGTTTTTGTAAATTTTGGAAAATATCGTAAAGTTTTATTACTTAAAACCTCGGTTTAATAGAAAACAAATCTAACTTAACTTTTTAGTTAAAAATGATGTTTTCATACATTTTCTAAAAACAAATACTTTGCAGCGAAATTCTTAGATCGTTATGTTTTGGAAAAATCAAGTTTATTTTCTCGAAATTATTTGTTTTGCAGGAAACAGACATTTTCGATAAAACGTTTTTAACAGTATCATGTAGAAATTGAAAACAAAATCCCAAAACCAAACAGTTTGAAATAGTCCAAATATTACAAAACGCTTTAATCCAAATTTAAATAAATCAAAGTGAAATAAATTTATTTTAATCGATCTTTCGTGGCACCGACCTGCCTGAGGATTACCTGAAAAGATCAGTCAAACAGAATATGAGTTTTCGACATTCAGTATGTAACATAACTTAAACAATTAATTTATATCAGACCGATTTAACAGAAACAAAATCATAACAGAGCGGTATAAATAAAGACATATTTCCTACCCCCATTCGCTACATACTATCTCTGACATCTCAACACACAATATGGAGTATGAAACACCCATCCAACCCTACACACCACTTAGTGTCGATATGACACTTTTCAGAATATTTGCAGCTGAGCTGCCAGTGTAATAGGCGAGTTATCGCCATTCACAGAAATACTTCCTCCACATAGTATAACCCATCCCAGACGCAAATACAGATCAGAACGGAAATCAGACATGATATAGTTATACATGCATAACATAACAGATACAAAGCATGCATAGCATTTTTCAAGTTACTCAAAGCCTATTACAAGGTTTACTTATCATATGACGTCTCAAATATACAAACAGATATAAAAATTTATACTAACAGATGACTGAATTTCATATTTTACAGTTTATTTGATCACATACCGACCCCACGGAAGACCTACGACCGATCAGAACGATTTGTATGGCCCTAGGGAAAAATTCAGTATTTTGGGCTCACACGGCCTCATATACGCCCGTGTGGTCCACATGGCCCAAATAGCCTAGATCGTGTGTCACGCACGGTCTAGTACACAGCCTACCACACGACCGTGTGAAGTCGACAGATTTCTTTTTCGGCTTTTGTCGATCACTATTTTTTTTATTTTTTGCGTTTTGCGTTACACACCTGGTTTGATTTTGATACGAAGACAACCCCAAGATTTCCAGTATCTAAAATAAAAAATTAAACGCTCAAATCAATAATAATCTACCCAAAACTAAACCTTTCTCCGCCATAACTTCCATCATTAACCCAAATTCAACAATTAAACCACATGTAACAACGATTACTTACCCGAAACAAAAATAGTAGCCTTCACAGATACTAACTCGCAGGAGGACCGTTATTCCCAAAATCTTCACCTAATATCCAAAAAGATTTCTCAATCAAACAACAACAAATATCCACTCATAACCCCAAAAATTTCCCCCAACTACAAACTAACTACAATAATAATTAAATAAACACTTGATATCGAAAAAAAAATAATTCCAAAAACACTTACACAAGTAACAGATAGTAAGAATCACACCCCAACACAGATTAACTTTGCAGCCCCAAAGAATAAAATATGGTTTCTTTACCAAATAGGAGTCAATAAGGAAAAAGAACAAACAAAATAGAAAATAACTAAAACAAAGAAACAAGAAACAATAACGGTAGAAAGGGAACAATGGGAAGAACATGAGATGTGAGAGAGGAAAGAGATTTTTTTGGGGGGGGATAAGAATTAAAATAAAATAATAATTAAATCTATATATTAACCAACCCAATCCCAACAACCTACTAATTAATCCTTACTTAACAGCTTAATTAGAGTTCAACTCAAACCCAAATTCTACTAACAAAACAACTCACAAGGTTATTAACAAACAAAAAATAATAATCCTAGCTGCTCCAACCGAGACTCGAACCCATGCCCAAAGAGCACAAGTCGCTTAACCATTAAACCAAACTGATTAGTACATTAGAATTTTACAAATCAACAACTTAGATTTTTGGGGCGTTACAACTCTCCACCTAAAAGAAATTTTGACTTCGAAATTTACCTAACTCAAACATATGTGGATATTATGGCTGAATCGAGTCCTCAGTTTCCCACATGGCTTCCTCAGTACCATGATATTGCCACAGAACCATCACTAACGGTATAGACTTCTTCTTCAAGACCTTGACATCTCGATCTAGAATCTGAACTGGCTCTTCCTCAAAAGTTAAATCCGGTCTAACCTAAATCTACTCTACAGGAACAATATGGGATGGGTCAAACCGATACCGCCTCAACATGGAAACATGAAACACATCATGAATACGATCCAACTCTAGAGGTAGATCTAACTGATAAGCGATCGGTCTCACACGTTTCAGAATCCGATACGGCCCAATAAACCTAAGGCTCAACTTACCTTTACGTCCAAACCCAAAGACCTTCTTCCACAGGATACCTTAAGGAAGACATAATCACCCACAGAATAATTGATATCTCGATTCTTCAGATCTGAATACAACTTATGTCTATTAGAAGCCGCCTTAAGATGATCCCGAATCATTCTAACTTTATCCTCGGTTTCAGAAACCAACTCAAGACCCAAAACCCGTCGCTCACCTAACTCAGTTCAACATAACGAAGTACGACACTTACGACCATATAGATCCTCGTAAAGTGCTATCTGAATACTGGACTCGAAACTGTTATTATAACCGAACTCGGATAACGGTAGAAACTTCTCCCAACTACCTCGAAAGTCAATCACACAACTCCAAAGCATATCTTCCAGTATCTGAATCACCCTCTCAGATTGACCATCTGTCTGAGGATTAAACACAATACTGAAGCCCAATTTAGAACCCAAAGTCTCATGAAACTTCCTCCAAAATCGAGAAGTGAAACGAGGATCCCTATCAGAAATAATTAAGACCAAAACTCCATAAAGTCTAACGATCTCTGAAACATATAGCTTAGCTAATTTCTGAAGGGAATAGTTCATCCTGACAAGAATGAAATTGCCATACTTGGTCAAACGATCCATGATGACCCACACAAAATCCTTCTTAGTGGGTGTTAAAGGAAACCTGCTAACGAAGTCCATAGTCACTCGTTCCTATTTCCATAGGAGAATTTTAACGGGTTGAAGAAAACCTGAAGGTAATTAATACTCAGCTTTAACTTGCTGGCATGTCAAACACCAAGAGGCGAAATTCATTACCTCTTGCTTCAAACCCAACCACCAGTATAACTCACTCAAATCACAATACATCTTATTTTTGCCGAGATGCATAGTATAGGGGATACTATATGCTCTCGCAGAATGGATCGCCTCAAATCAGAATCGTTAGGCACACAAACCTGTCCTCGAAAACACAGAATCTCATCACTGTTCAGCCCAAAATCAAAAGTAATACCATCCTCAACCTGAAGGAATCGCAGAACCAAAGAGACATCCCCAACTGTTTAACCCGAATCTGATCAATCCATGTCGGCTTAACTTGCAACTCGGTTAACAGACTCCCATAATCAAATAGACTTAAGCGAGCAAACATCGCCCTTAAATCAAACATTGCTCTATGACTACAAGCACCAGCTACCACATTGGCCTTACTAGGATGGTACTCAATCGTACAGTCATAGTCTTTAAGCAACTCAATCCATCTACGTTGCCTAAGGTTCAATTTCTACTGAGTAAGGAGATACTTTAGGCTCTTGTGATCGGTATAAATGATGCACCTCTCACCATACAGATAGTGCCTCCAAATTTTTAAGGCGAATACAAATGCAGCCAACTCAAGATTGTGCATGGGGTAGTTGCCTTCGTGTGACTTAAGCTGTCGAAACACATAAGCCACTATCTTACCATTTTGCATCAGAACATAACCTAATCCAACATGAGATGCATCACTGTAAACCACAAATTCCTTGTCGAATTCATGCTGTATCAGAATAAGAGCTTGAGTCAAAACAGATTTGAGCTTCTCAAAATCCGATTACTACTCATCAGTCCAGACAAATGGTACGTTCTTACACAACAGCTTAGTGAGAGGAGCTGCAGTAAATGAAAACTCATCGATAAACCTTCGATAGTAACTCGCTAGCCCAAGGAAGCTGTGGATCTTAGAAACATTCCTAGGTTATTTCCACTCAAGCACAACCTCGATTTTTTTAGGATTAACTCGGATCCCTTCAACAGAAACCACATGACCCAGAAAAGTGACTTCCCTAAGCCAAAACTCACACTTGCTCAACTTAGCGTAGAGCTGTTTCTCACGAAATATCTGAAGAACTACTTTAAGATGCTTATCATGCTCATCCTCACTCTTAGAGTATACCATAATGTTGTCTATGAAGACCACGACGAACTGATCCAAGTATGGTTGAAAAACCCAGTTCATAAGATCCATAAATGCAACCGGAGCATTCGTCAAACCAAAAGGCATGACTAGGAACTCGTAGTACCCATAAAGAGTCCTAAAAGTAGTCTTATAAACATCAACCTCTTTAACCTTAAGCTGATGATACCCAGTACGAAGATCTATCTTGGTAAATATAGAAGCCCCACGAAATTGATCGAACAAGTCATCGATCTTCGAAAGTGGATACTTATTCTTTACCGTTAATTTATTCAGTTGACGGTAATCTACACACATCCTCATAGTCCCGTATTTTTTTTTTACAAGCAAAACCGATGCCCCCACGGAGACACGTTAAGACGAATAAGCCCCCAATCGAGGAGTTCCTGAAGTTGAGCCTTTAATTTCATAAGCTCTTTTGGTGTCATGCGGTAGGGAGAAATGGACATTGGAGTTGTACTCGGTAGAATCTCGATACCGAACTTGACCTCCTGATCCGAAGGCAAACTTGGCAACTCCTCAAGGAAGACATTCGAAAACTCCTTAACTATTCAAATGTCTCCAATAGATAAATCTACAGAAGCTGAATCGTGCACAAAAGCCAAAAAAACTTCACGCATTTTTCGAACTAACTTTTCGACCATAAGAGCGGAGATCACATTGGAAAGGTAATCTCGACACTCGCTGATCATAACCACTTCCACATCACCCTCAGATCTCAGAATCACCCTTTTTGTAGCACAGTCCAGGCTAACTCGATGTTTTAAAAGCTAGTCCATTCCTAGAATTAAATAGAATTCCCCAAATGGCAGTTCAATCAAATTCGCCGAAAATACAACCCCTTGTATCTCTAGCGGTACATTCCTATAAAGTCTATTAACCCGAATTGATTGACCTAGTGGACTAAACACAATAATCTCTCCAGAAGTGCTCTCAACAGACATACCCAAGTTCATAGAGACAGAACTAGCTATATAAAAGTGTGTTGATCCTATGTCTATCAAAGAAAAATATGGAGCAATATAAATGAAGAACGTACCGGAGATAACATCTGCGGTGTCTCTATCCTCACGGCATCTAGCCGCATATACCAGTGCAGGCTGCTAGCCTCATTCTGATTAGCACCTCTGCCCGATTCTATCTGACCTCAACCCATACTTTTACCACCTCTGATAGGACCACGCCCCTAGGCGGCTGCTGAACTGCCCGCTGAGGCTGAACTAAACCCGGAGCTGGAGCTTGCACCTAATCAAATCATTATGGACAATCCCTGATACGGTGCTCTATCGACCTACATCACAGACAAGCTCCTAACCTCCTCCAACATTCACCCAGATGGTATCTACCACAATCTCTACATTGCTGAACCACAATAGGAGCAACTGAAACCTCAACCCTCAGAAGCCTATTAGATCTAGCCTGTTTCTTAGGTCGTTGAACAGAACTAGAGGGCTCTAAATCCTTCTTATTTTTACCCCTTTCACGATCCCTATTTTTGCGCTCAACGCGCTTAACCTCCTTAGCAATTCTCGCTTGCCCACCAGGACGGCAAAAGCCTGCTTCTTCTGCGAAGCTATCAGAATCCTAAGGTTATCCCTCAACCCTTTTTCAAAGCAGATACACTTATCATAGTGATTCGATACCAGTCAACGAGCATATCTTCTCAGTCTTAGAAATTCGGCCTCATACTCAGCTACAGTCCTATCCCCCTAGTAAGGATCATAAACTCACATTTACAAGCATCCACATAACTCGCCCCCACATATTTACTCTGGAAGGTGCTTTTAAAATAACCTCACATAATCTGATCCTGCTGAATACCCTCCTCAATCGTCAACTACCATTGATATGTCTCGTGAAAAAGTAGAGATATTGCACCCTTCAAAGCTCAGAGGTGCAGTCGATATCATTCACAATCCTCTATGTGGCCTTCAACCAATATTCGGCCACAGTCGGGGTGACTCTAGTGACACCCCTAACAATTCAGCTCCGTTAAAGTAGAGTCGTTCAGTTATCGACCCACGACTCCCATAACCAGAATGGGGCCCAGTGACTATCCAAAACCCTCAGCATGGCTTGGGACAATGCGTCGTCCCTAGCCAAGCGACTTTGAGACCCGGTCTTAGTAGTAGGTGAACCCGACATTTAATTTGTATCCAAATTGGGCATATTACCCATCAAAGACGACTCAACTCGAGCCCCTTTTCGGCGCTCGCCGCGCCCATGGGTACCGCGTCCACGTGATCCACGAGTACTCATCGTATATATTATCTACATTACAATTTTTATATATCAGTTTCAGTATTTATTAACAGATATTTTATGCTCAAAAAGTTATCAAAAGAATTTATAGAGATGTTTCAGTCTATAATTATCGCAGTATAGTTCTAATCATTTCAGAAATTTTCTAAACTAAAGTTTGTCTAAGTCAAAATTACTTACAGAATCGGTGTCGGAGACTCCGTATTTCACAGAATGATTTTTTTTCAAATAAATGCAGAAATGAACTTTTCCCAAAAAACAGTCTTCACAAAATTTTGAACCCAAAATTTCATTGCCCGAGTTTTGCAACATGACTCTGATACCACTAAATGTAACACCTCAAACCAGGCCTAGACGTTATGGCCAAATCTGGAGATGTTACGTAAAACGGTTGTAAATCTCGTTTTTGTAAATTTTGGAAAATGTTGTAAACTTTTTATTACTTAAAACCCCGGTTTAATAGAAAACACATCTAACTTAACTTTTTAGTTGAAAATGATGTTTACATACATTTTCTAAAAACGAATACTTGGCAGCGAAAATTCTTAGATCGTTATGTTTTAGAGAAACCAAGTTTATTTTCTAAAATCCAGTTGTTTTGTAGGAAACAAACATTTTTGATAAAACATTTTTAACAGTATCATATAGAAATTGAAAACAAAATCCCAAAACCAAAAAAATCCGAAATAGTCCAAATATTAAAAAACATTTTAGTCTAAATTTAAATAAATAAAAAAAGAAATAAATTTATTATAACTGAGCTTCCGTGACACTGACCCGCCTAAGTTTGAGGATTACCTAAAAATATCAGTTAAACAAAATATAAATTTTCGAAACTCAGTGTGTAACAAATAACTTAAACAGTTAATTTATATCAGATCAATTTAATAGAAACAAAATCATAACAAAGCAGTATAAATACAGACATATTTCCTACCCCCATCTGCTACACACCATCTCCGACCATCCCAACACACTATATGGGGTATGAAACACTCATCCAACCCTACACACCACATAATGTTGATATGACACCTTTCAAAATATTTGCAGATGAGCTGCTAGTGTAATAGGTGAGTTATCACCATTCATATAAATACTTCCTCCACATAATATAACCCATCCCAAACGCAAATACAGATCAGAACGAAAATCAGACATGATACAGTTATACATGTATAACATAACAGATACAAAGCATGCATAGCATTTTTTGGGTTACTTAGAGCCTATTACAAGGTTTACTTATCATATGACCTCTCAAATATACAAACAGATATAAAAATTTATACTAACAAATGACCGAATTTCATATTTTACATGTAACACCCCTAACCCGAACCCGTCGCCGGAACAGGGTTTCAGAGAATTATCAGAACGTTCAGAACATTTTTCCATTAAACTACGAAAATTTACTAATTATTTACTGAGATCATCCAAAATGTCCCTTAATCGGGCCCTCGAGGCCCAATACGAGCATAGAATCGAATCGGGACTTAATCGGAACCTCCAAGAATTTTTTGCAAAATTACAAAATTTTTCTAAAGTGCAGGACTCACATGCCCGTGTGGTCCAAGGGACACGCCCGTGCTACAGGCCGTGTTCGATTTAGGGTGCTCTCTGGCTTGCGCAACACGGCCATGCCACACGCCCGTGTGCTAGGCCGTGTGGTTAATTAATTTAATTCGAATTAGGTGCAAGTTTCACACGGTCAAGACACACACCCGTGTCTTTGCCCGTGTGCCACACACGGTCTAGACACACGCCCGTGTGGACAAAATGAAGCCATTTCTAGCTTCATTTCTCACCCAAAATATCACCCAAGACCTGCACTTGAAACACACATCCAATACCAACCAATTCAAGCATTCAAATTGGGCAATTTCTATGATTCACAAGGCATATCTCTACAAGCATACATGATCACAACCTTACCTTAGTTTAACTTAGGCATTCACAACATTAATCACATATTTTTAACATAACACATGTGTATATATGCATATCATAATAATAATCTACTTAGTCATACCAAAATGAACCAATACTAGCCATTCCAATGGCTAGGTTACAAAATAACATTTTTAAGCCACTACTGGCCAAGTTGTCCTATAAATGCCATTATACCCAAAATGATTTCACTAAATATACCCAAAATGCTAGTTGATAGTATGACGATGCTCCAGTGATCCTCCAACCTTCACGAGCTTCCGAGCACTATAAAACAAGGGAAAAATAAACGGAGTAAGCATTATATGCTTAGTAAGTTCGTATAACGGAAACTAAACTTACCGATCCTGTTATTAAATTAAGCACACATCATCATGTTACTTATTCAAGGGTACCCCTTAGGGCACTCAACCAAGGAACATACTCTCAAGCCACATATCGTGTAACAGGATTACCAGTCTAGGCTAAATCGTTTATATAATGTAAGCTCGGAGGAGCTCGATTAGGATTACCAGTCCAGGCTAAACCCTAATCTTAATGCATACTCGAGAGGTATTATATTAGGATTACTCGTTCGGGCTAAATCCTTTATATAACAAGGTCAATGGGATTACTCGTCCAAGCTAAATCCCGTTCGCAACAAATGCAGGACCTTATTAGTTTCGGGAAAGCGCATATAATTATCGGAATTCAACATTCAATCAGGACTAACCCCTTTATCACCATTTCAAGCATGTAGCAAATTTTCCATCATAGCATACAAGTAAAACACATTAACATAAACCACATTACATAAAAAAACAACATTCAATTAACATAATTACATTTCCGATTAAGTTACACGAACTTACCTCGACACTTGTTTGCGTAATACTCTACTAATCCGAAATCTTTTCTTTTCCTCGATCTAGCCTCGAGTTTGTGTTTTCCGGATCTATATAAATAAATTTAACTATCAATTTCATACATTTCATATTTAAATGGACTCAATTTACGTCCTAGGCAAACTTACCATTTTGCCCCTATCTTTTCCATAAATTCTGATTTTGTCCTTAGGCCCGGAAAATAAAACTTGTGCAAATTAATCCCTATTCCAAGCCTAACCAAAGCCCCATTACAAAATTTACAGCACATGTATACATAAAATTTCATAATTTTTCTTGCAATTTCACAATTTTACATTTTAGTCCCTAACTCAAGTTTTCATCAAAAATCACTTTGTAAAAGTTGTTTATCTATCAATAATCTTTCATTTTTTACCATAAATTTCTAATTTTTAGCATAATATATCCATGACCGATTTTCATACTTTGATAAGTTTTTAAATTAATTTCTCAAATAGAGAGATTAAGCTATCCTGGTTTCAAAAATACTAAAATTATTAAAAACGGGACAAGAAAATTTACCCAATAAAGCCTTGAAAGTTTCCCCTCTCTCTCCTAGGGTTTTCATAAAGTTTTAGGTTGAAGATGACAATAATAAGATGATATTTTCTTTTATCATCTTTTAATTAATTAAATTTTTGCTATTTTCAATTTAGTCCTTGACATTTTTCTATAATTCTATGGATGAGTCACCATGAAAAATCTACATACTTTTCTTAATGGTCTAATTACCATATAAGGACCTCTATTTTTGAATTTCATAGCTATTTGATCCTTATAGCTACTAGAATTTAACTTTCACATTTTATGCAATTTAGTCCTTCTCGTAATTAGGCACTAAATCAATAAAATTTTCATGTCAAAATTTTCACATGTCACGTCTATCATATTATGGACCATATAATAAAATAAAAATAAATTATATTTCTGGTGAATCTGTGGTCTCGAAACCACTGCTCCGATTTCACTGAAAAATGGGTTGTTACAACTCTCTCCCTTTAGGGATTTTTGTCCTCGAAAATCTTACCAGTAAAAAGATTCGGGTATTGCTTCCTCATAGTTTCCTCCGGCTCCCAGGTAGCCTCTTCTATACCGTGTCATTGCCAAAGAACTTTTACCAAGGCTACCTTTTTATTTCTTAACTCTTTTGTTTACCGAGCTAAGATTTTAATTGGTTCCTCACCATATGTCATATCTGGCTGAATCTCTACCTCTGTCAGAGAGATAACATGTGAAGGGTCGGATCGATACCGTAGTAGCATAGGCAGATGAAAAACATTATGAATCCGATCAAGCTTTGGTGGTAAAGCTAACCGATATGCAACCGGTCCAATTCTTTCTGTAATCTCATATGGTCCAATGAATTGTGGACTCAATTTCCCTTTACGACCAAACCGTAGTACTTTCTTCCAAGGCGACACTTTCAAGAATACTTTGTCACCAACATGAAATTCTATCTCTTTTCTTTTCAAATTAGCATAAGACTTTTGCCGATCTGAGGCTGCTTTCAAGCTATCTCGAATTACCTTTACTTTTTCCTCGGTCTCTCAGACCAAGTCAACTCCATGTAACTTTTTTCTCACTAAGTTATGCCCAGTATAATGGAGTCTTACATTTGCGGCCATACAAGGCTTCATACAGTGCCATTTTAATACTAGACTGATAACGGTTATTATAAGCAAATTTAACCAAAGGCAAATACCTTTCCCAGTTACCTTCAAACTCAAGTACACAACACCGAAGCATATCTTCCAAGATCTGTATTACCCGTTCAGATTGACCATCTGTTTGGGGATGAAATGCAGTGGTAAAGTGTAACTGAGTACCCAGAGCTTCTTGCAACTTGCTCCAGAATCGAGATGTGAACCGAGGATCTCTATCTGAAATGATGGAGACAGGCACTCCATGCAATCTAACAATCTCAGAAACATATAACTCAACCAATCTATCCAAGGAATAATCCATACGTACTGGGATAAAGTGTGCAGACTTTGTCAACCAATCAACAATTACCCAAATGGCATACTTCTTCTTTGGAGATAGGGTAATCCCGATACAAAGTCCATAGTAATTCTTTCCCATTTCCATTCCGGTATCGTAACTGGTTGTAATAGTCCAGAAGGCAACTGATGTTCAGCTTTTACTTGCTGACATATCGAACATTTAGATACAAACTCAGAAATATCCCGTTTCATTTCCAGCCACTAGTACATCTTTTTCAGATCATTATACATTTTATTACTACCAGGATGCATAGACATGATACCATTATGAGCTTCATTCAAAATATTCTGTATCAGTTCTGAACTTTTCGGTACACATACTCTGCCTCTGAATAACAAACAACAATCAGTCCCGATCTGAAATTCTGAGTCAGGAGTCGATTCACTTTGTACGCGTCTTGCCTGCAACTTGCTATCATTTTTTTGGGCTTAAAAAATTTACTGTAAAAACATTGGTTTAGCTTTTAACTCAACTAGGATTGAACCATCATCAGACAACGACAATCGAGTATTCATTGCTCGTAAAGCATACAGGGATTTTCTACTCAAAGCATCTGCCACTACATTGGCCTTTCCTGGATGGTAGTCAATAACAAGATCATAATCTTTCAATAACTCAAGCCATCTCCGCTGTCTCAAATTCAAATCTTTCAATGACATTAAATATTTCAGACTTTTATGATCAGTGAATATGTGACATTTTTCACCAAATAAGTAATGCCGCTAGATTTTTAGTGCAAACACTATGGCTGCCAATTCAAGGTCATGTGTCAGGTAGTTCTTTTCATGTGGCTTTAGCTGTCGTGATGCATAAGCTAATACTTTACCATCTTGAATCAAAACACAACCTAAACCATGTAATGACGCATCACTGTAAACTACAAATTCTTTACCCGATTATGGCTGAACTAACACTGGAGCTTCTGTCAATAAAGCTTTTAATTTGTCAAAACTCTACTGACATTTATCAGTCCACTCAAACTTTACATTTTTCTGTAGTAAACGAGTCATTGGAGAAGCTATCATTGAGAAACTTTTTACAAATCTCCGATAGTAACCAGCTAGTCCCAGAAATCTTTGGACTTCAAACACATTCTTCGGTGGCTTCCAATTAACAATGGCTAAAATTTTATTAGGGTCTATTCTGACACCTTCAGCAGATACTATATGCCCAAGAAAACTAACTTCTCGTAGCCTAAATTCACATTTACTAAATTTAGCATACAGTTGTTTCTCTCTCAGGGTTTGCAACATTATTCTCAAATGCTCAGCATGTTCATTTTCATCTCGGGAGTAAACCAAAATATCATCTATAAATACCACAACAAACCTATCCAAATACGGACTGAAAATCCTGTTCATCAAATCCATAAACACTGAAGGTGCATTTGTCAAGTCGAATGGCATCACAAGAAACTCATAGTGTCCATACCTGGTTCTAAAAGCTGTCTTAGGCACATCAGATTCTTTTACCCGTAATTGATAATAGCCAGAACGGAGATCAATCTTCGAAAATACAGTGGCACATTTCAACTGGTCAAATAAGTCATTAATACGAGGCAATTGATACTTGTTCTTTATTGTGACTTGGTTGAGCTGTCTGTAGTCAATACACAACCTCAACGGTCCATCCTTCTTCTTTACAAATAGGACCGGCGCACCCCAAGGTGAGAAACTAGGTCGAGAAAAACCTCTGTCAATCAACTCATGTAATTGTACCTTCAGCGCTTTCAATTCTGTAGGAGCCATTCTGTAAGGTACTATAGATATTGGTGTCGTTCCCGGAACGAGATCTATAGAGAATTCCACTTCTCTATCCGGTGGTAAACCAGGTAATTCTTCTGGGAATACATCAGGAAATTCACATACAACTGGTACTGATTGAATCTTTGACTCAGACACTTTATTATCCAACACATATGCAAGGTAAGCATCATAACCCTTTCGGACATATTTCTGTGCCGTTATTGCTGAAATCACATTCGGTAATCCATCCAGTTTATCAGATTCAACACGAAGCAATTCATCATTCTCACATTTCAATACAATATATTTCTCCTTACAATTTACCACTGCATCATATCGGGTTAACCAATCCATTCCCAAAATCACATCAAATTCATCAAATGGCAATAACATCAAGTCAATCGAAAAGCAATATCCTTTTACCATCAATTAACAGCTCTTACGAACTTTATTCACCATAACACACTGGCCCAAGGGGTTTGAAACTTTAACCACAAATTCAGTGAATTCAATAGGTAAATTTTTTAACAGTCACTAAGTTCGTGCATATATATGAATGTGTGGAACCAGGATCAATCGATGCAGTAATATCAGTATCAAGTAAAGAAAATGTACCAGTAATAACGTCTGGTGCAGAGGCATCTTCTCTGGCACGAATAGCATATGTCCCTGCAGGTGCTCGTGCCTCATATCTAATTGCCGTATCTTTGGTAGTACCTCGACTACCACTAACATTACCGGGGTGGCGAGGTGGTCTGCCTCTCACAACAGGATTACTCGGCTTTGGAGCTAGTTCTATTTCTTTTTCAACTCTTTTGGGACAATCCTTGAGAAAATGGTCAAGTGAACCACATCTAAAACAAGCTCTACTTCTAGACCGACATTCCCCATGATGAAATTTGTTACAGTGTTTATATTTCGGTTTGGGATTACCAACACTACCCACACTGGTCACAGATGGAGATGAAGACCTCAGGTTAGAACGTTGAGAGCCCCGCTCTCTTCCAGAATACCCTGTAGAGGTAGTAACACGATCATAATACCTCTTTAATTTCTTAAAAGCAAATGACTGTGACTTACTCATATTTCTTTTTCCTGAAACCCGAGCCTCTCTTTCGGCTTGTTTCTTTTCCTTACTCAGTTCCTCAACTTTTTGGGCTCGGCCAGCTAACACCGCAAATTCTCTTATTTCAAGAATTCTAATCAATAACTTGATATCTTTATTTAGGCCCTCCTCAAAGCGTTTACACATTTCAACCTCGGTTAAAACCCATTCTCTGGCATACTTGCTCAACCGAACAAATTTCCGTTTGTATTCGGATAGAGTCATGTTTCCTTGTTTAAGCTCTAAAAACACTTTCTTTTTCTGATCCATAAATATCTTACTCACATACTTCTTCCTAAATTTAGCTTGGAAAAATTTCCATGTGACATTCTCCCTCGGTACTACTGAAGTTATGGTATTCCACTAATGATAAGCAGTATCTTTCAGTAGAGATACTACACATTTTAGACATTCAGCGGGTGTGCAGGATAGTTCATCAAAAACTCGGATGATATTTTCTAGCCAAAACTCAGCCCTTTCCGGATCATCATCTGCGGTAGCTCTAAATTCTTCCGCCCCATGCTTGCGAATTTTATCTATCGGAGGCTTACCAATTCTAACAGGTTCGGCACCCTGTGGTACCTCAGGAATCGGTTGGGGAGTAGGTGGGAGAGGTTGTTGTACAGCAGGGTTTGTTCTCAGATACTGGGTAAACCATTCATTCATCATTTGAAATAAGACTTGTTTTGCCTCCTCACTTCGGCCCTCAGACACGGGCCTTTCACTACCAGACGCAGATGCAACTCTTTATACTAAAGCTGAGAGTCCTCGGATTCAGATTTAGCTCGGTTGGATGACATTACTATATGAAAAATACATTTAAAATGATCAGGAGTCATCACACTATCACAATTTATATAATGGCATGTATAGCTAAACTCGTGTTTGTTACGTCAAATCCGAGAATCGGCTAAACCGTAGCTCTGATACCACTAAATGTAACACCCCTAACTCAAACCCGTCACCGGAATAGGGTTTCAGAGCATTACTAGAACATTCAAAACATTTTTCCATTAAACTATGAAAATTTACTATTCATTTACCGAGATCATCCAAAATGTCCCTTGATTAGGCCCTCGAGGCCCAATACTAGCATTAGAATTGAATCGGGACTTAATCAGAACCTCCAAGAATTTTTCGCAAAATTATAACATTTTTTTAAGGTGCAGGACTCACACGCCCATGTGGTCCAAGGGACACGCCCGAGCTACAGGTCGTGTTCGATTTAGGGTGCTCTCTGACTTGCGCCATACGGCCATGCCACACGTTCGTGTACTAGGCCGTGTGGTTAATTAATTTAATACGAATTAGGTGCAGGTTTCACACGGCCAAGACACACGCCCGTGTTCTAGGCCGTGTTGCACACTGGGTGAGACACGCGCGTGTCTCTCGCGTATGCCCAAGTCCCGAGCATTATGTTTCTCAAAATTAAGGTGCAGGGGACACACGGCCTAACTACATGCCCGTGTTACCAGGCCGTGTGTCACACACGGTCTAGACACACGCCCGTGTGGACAAAATGAAGCCATTTCTAGCTTCATTTCTCACCCAAAATTTCACCCAAGACCTGCACTTGAAACACACATCCAATACCAACCAATTCAAGCATTCAAATTGGGCAATTTTTATGATTCACAAGGCATATCTCTTCAAGCATACATGATCACAACCTTACCTTAGTTTAACTAAGGCATTCCCAACATTGATCACATATTTTTAACATAACACATGCATATATATGTATATCATAATAATAATCTACTTAGTCATACCAAAATGAACCAATACTAGCCATTCCAATGGCTAGGTTACAAAATAACATTTTTAAGCCACTACTGGCCAAGTTGTCCTACACATGCCATTATACCCAAAATGATTTCACTAAATATACACAAAATGCTAGTTGATAGTGTGACGATGCTCCAATGATCCTCCAACCTTCACGAGCTTCCGAGCACTATAAAACAAGGGAAAAATGAACGGAGTAAGCATTACATGCTTAGTAACTTCATATAACGGAAACTAAACTTACCGATCCTGTTATTAAATTAAGCACACATCATAATATTTTCCATCCATTAACCAAGTTTCCTAAGCACATGCCTTCAATCAAACATGTTAGTCACAACACTTACAAATATGTCAAGTAACAATAAGTGAGCTCATCATGCAATATTCTTTTAAGTCATTGTCATTACATGTAACACCCCTAACCCGTATCCATCGACGGACTAGGGTTACGAGGTATTACCAGTCGAATCATAACATTTAAACAACCATTGCTCACACATCAGCATATCATAGTTAATTAATAATACAAAGTCCCTTTAGAATGTCTACGAGACCTTAAACATGCTTTAGAGAAGATTCGGGACTAAACCGATCTCATATGGAAACTTTGCGGAACTTAGAAAATTTTTCTTTTAAAACAGAGGACACGCCCGTGTGGCTATGTCGTGTCATGCCTTAGACCACACCTTACCCCGTGTGCAACACTGACTTAGGTCACACGTCCTGTCACACGCCCGTGTGTCTGGCCCATGTGCAACACTGAATTGAATCACACGGCCTGTCACACGCCTGTGTGTCTGGCCCATGTGCAACACTGAATTGAATCACACGGCCTGTCACACGCCCGTGTGTCTGGCCTGTGTGCAAGACTGAATTGAATCACACAGCCTGTCACATGCCCGTGTGTCTGGCCCCTGTGCAAGTCTAACTTACTTTGAATTGGAACATTGAAGGACATGGTCGAGACACACGCCAGTGTGCTCAACTGTGTGGGCAATTATAGGCCATTTACAAGGCCAACTTGCCACCCATTTTGGGTCATTCTTACAAGCATCACTCTATACTCAATTCATGCCCAAATAATGGTCAAAATACTACCAAAACATACACAATTTATGCTACAATATCCTCACTTATTTCCATATACAATTCCAACTCAAAACATGTCCACAACCTCACTAGCCTACACATGCCATATACCATAAATACAACTTTCAAAAGGTACCAAAATAGATGTCCGATAGTGTGATTGAGTCGCTGACGATCCCCGGATCCGAGCTAGCTTTAAATACCACTGTAAAACAGAGAAAGACTTCACACAGTAAGCTTTAAAGCTTAGTAAGTTCGTAATATAACACAATTAACTCAACAATTCAAATTCAATATGAAAAATTACCTAACACTTAGTTCCATTCAGATCACTACTCAATCTCATTCATGGCTTTTACTCACTTTCATACCATATCTATAGGTTCATATACAAGCATTTATAATGCTACTCAATCCAATTCTTTTCATCATTCATTCACATAATCTTCCATCTATTTCATACACAATATCATCAACCACTTAGGTTCTGTACATACCTGTACCATCACGTATTTATCTATCACATTTACCACTTCAATGCTCAATGCCATAATCCATTCTGTAACACCCCTTACCCGTATTCAACGCCGAAACCGGGCACGAGGCGTTACCGTATTAAAATCCTTAAGATCGCCACTTAGGCTCAACATGATCGCTCTTTTTGGCCATAACAACAACCTCAACCTCGACTTACGAGACCTCACTCAAACACTCGAGGGCTCTCGAGACCATATCGAAAACTCTTACGATCTTAATTTTTTTTCTCTTTTATACAGGGCTCACACGCCCGTGTAAGATGATGCACGCCCGTGTGTAGACACACACCCCATGCTCTCCAACCGTGGTGAACACTGACTTCACTTACACGGCCTAGAGTCTAGACACACGCCCGTGTGGCTAACTCGTGGCCAACACTGATTAACCCACACGCCCTAGGCACACGCCAGTGTGGCTAGTCCGTGGTCTATTCTGATTTAAAATACTAACATGCAGGGGACACACGGCCAAGTCACACGCCCATGGGCTGACCGTGTGTCACACATGGCCTAGACACACGCTCGTGTGTCTATCTACATGGACAAGAACAAAGCTATATGCCAAGTTCTTTTCACCCTTCTAGCATACACAACATGCACTCATTCAATACATCCATAATCAACTCATATGAAGTACAATCTCACATAGATAACTGCATCTTTTCATATAATAAAGTGCCAACAACTATGGCATTATACAAAATAGATTATCCATCTAAAGGCCAACACATCATAGCCATTTACAACAAAATTCACTAACTTGTTTAGCCCCTATACATGCCATATACAAAACATTGAGTCTCATAGACCAGAGTGTGTTGATAGTGTGGGCGATCTTCTAATTGATCCTCGTATCTCGATTCAACACTTTTACTCTATAAGACAAGGGAAAAGAAAGGGAGTAAGCTTTGAGCTTAGTAAGTTTACACATAAACAATTAAGCACCATAGTATAAGCTAAACAACAATTAGCATTATACTAACGTATAATGTACAACTATGCTTACTCTTTCTATCCCTTACCACATTTCCAACACATCATGAGTCACTTACTCATAACCATTGACATGCACCCCTGCATTCAATATCACATTTACACAATATACAACATATCATTATTTCTCGATAATACATCCACACAGCTAATCCACACAGCTAATGTCTCGGCGGTTTCGCACTTAGCCCACCACAATCAATAAATAAGGTAGTATAGCACTTAGCCTACCATAAAGGTAACTGTAGTGGTTTCGCATATAGCCCACTAGACAATATACCCAACGATAGCATCGCACAAAGCCAGCTCATCGTCATTATGCATTAAGATGGTGTCGCACTTAGCCCATCTTTTAGCATTATCACTACACATTCACATATCTATTTACTCAATCATTCATCCATTCACAAAATCTATCACATTCATTCCACTTGAACCACATAGGTTCTCAATCATTCTCAACCATGCTATACACTAGCTAGCATTAACAAATTGTAAGTATGAATGCATTGTTTATACATAGACTTACCTCGATACTCAAAAGTATAGAAACGTGCAATTTAGTCCACCACTTTGCTCTTGCCTCGGTTTCGATCCGGGCTTTTTCTTTCTTGATCTATAATGATAATTCAACTCATCAATAAACACATTGACTAAATTATCCCACATCTCATACTTTGGCAAAATTACCCTTTTGCCCCTAAACTTTCTCCTATTTACGCTATTGACCCAAGGCTCGTAAAGTGATTTTTATTCAACTTTCTAGCCTTTCATGCTTAGCCGAATCACTTACTCAACTAAAGCAATCATCAATTCTCACTACATCACACATGTATGACCAAACTCAAGATTTTTACAAACTAGTCCCTACATGCATTTTCTATGGAAACACATTTAGCAAAAGATGTTTCTACTACATCAAGCTTTCATAATCTTCCATAAAACATCAAAATACATGCATGTCATACATGGCCACATTTTTGAACATCCATTATAGCTCATCAAATAGCTAAAAATAGCTTACTCATGTTACAAGGACTTCAAAAATACAAAGAATATCAAAAACGAGGCTTAGATGTACTTACTAGCAAGATTGAAAATTTTGAAGAACCCTAACAATGGCTCTCTCAATTTTCGGCAGCCTTGGAGAAGAAGATGAATGAATTTTGTCATCTTTTCTCCTATTTTAATCACTTAATTGTTAAATGACCAAAATGTCCTTTTTGATAAACTTTCTATTTTAGCTCATCCATGCCCAATTTTGTCCAAAAATTAAAATTGGGAAAATTGCTATTTAAAGACACCTAATTAATATTCTAAAGCTATTTCACACAAATAGCTTCTAGAATCTAATATTTTGCAACTTTTGCAATTTAGTCCTTTTGGACAATTCAACCGCAATTTCACAAAATTGCTTCATGAAACTCTCACACTAGCATGCATACATAGCATAAACCTAAAAAACTCATTCATATACCTCGGATTTGTGGTCTCGTACCACTATTCCGACTAGGCCCTAAATCGAGATGTTATAACTCTTCCCCCTTTAGAGATTTTTGCCCCCGAAAATCTTACCAGTAAAGAGGTTTGGATGTTGCTCTCTCATAGCTTCTTCCGTTTCCCACGTAGCCTCTTCCACACGTGTTTCTGCCATAACACTTTCACTAGTGCTATACTCTTATTTCTCAACTGTTTCACTTCTCGAGCCAAGATCTTAATCGGCTCTTCATCATAAGACATAACCAGTCTTATCTCTATTTCCGTCGAAAGAATCACATGTGAAGGATCGGAGTGATACCGTCGCAACATCGACACATGGAACACATTATGAATCTTTTCCAACTCTACCGGCAAAGCCAACCGGTAAGCTCATCGCCCAAACTCTCATGCAGTAATCTCATACGGCCCTATAAATCTTGGACTCAATTTTCCTTTTCGTCCAAATCTCATAATCTTCTTCCATGGGGACACTTTCAAAAACACTTTGTCGCCCACTTCAAACTCAATTTCTTTTCTTGTCAGATCTGCGTACAACTTCTGTCAGTCCGAAGCAACTTTCAGACTATTACGGATTATTTTCATTTTCTCCTCAGTCTCTTTCACAAGATCGACTCCATGGATTCGATTCTCACTAAGCTCGGTCCAATATAAAGGAGTCTGACACTTACGACCATACAAGGCCTCATATGGAGCCATCCGTATACTTGACTGATAAATGTTGTTGTAAGCAATTTCGACTAAAGGTAGATATCTCTCCCAACTACCCTCGAATTCTAACACACAGCATCGAAGCATATCTTCAAGAACTTGAATCACTCTTTCAGACTGACCATCGGTTTGCGATGGAACGCAGTACTGAAATTCAACTTTGTTCCCAAAGCCTCTTGCAACCTCTTTCAAAGCCTCGAAGTGAACCTCGGATCCCTATCCGATATTATAGACATAGGTACACCATGTAACCTCACTATCTCTGCAACATACAATTCAGCTAACTTATCCAGTGAATAATCAACACGTACTGGAATAAAGTGAGCCGACTTCGTCAGTCTATCCAAAACAACCCACACAGCATCTCTCTTTTTCGGAGTCATCGGCAACCCCGTCACAAAATCCATGGTAAATCGATCCCACTTCCATTCGGGTACCAACACTGGCTGAAGCAATCCCAAAGGCACTTGATGCTCAGCTTTCACTTGTTGAAAAATCAGACACTTTGTCACGAACTCTGAAATATCTCTTTTCATACCCGGCCACCAATAATACTTCTTCAAGTCATTGTACATTTTCGTACTGCCCGGATGTACTGAAAAACAACCACTGTGGGCCTCATGCAAAACCTTTCAAATTAACTCCTCATCTCTTGGTACACAAATTCTATCACGTTACAACAAACAACCATTTAAGCCCACTTAAAAATCAGAATCACTTCTGATTCACACTTAGCTCTCTTAGCTAGCATCTCACTGTCATTTCTCTGAGCCTCACATATCTGTTGAACAAATAGTGGCTTAGCTTGCAACTCTGCCAAAATAGCACCATCATCAGACAATGCTAAACTCGTGCTCATAACTCTTAGAGCATACAAGGATTTCCTACTCAGGGCATCCGCAACCACATTCGCTTTTCCCGGGTGGTAGTCAATGACTAACTCATAGTCTTTCAACAACTCAAGCCACCGTCTCTGTCATAAATTCAGATCCTTCTGATCCATCAAATATCTCAAACTCTTGTGATCCATAAAGATTCGGCACTTCTCACCATATAAGTAATGTCGCCAAATCTTTAACGCGAAAACAATCGCAGCCAACTCCAAATCATGAGTCGGATAATTCTTCTCGTGCGGTTTCAACTGTCTCGAGGCATAAGCGACTACCTTACCCTCTTGCATCAACACGCAACCGAGACCATTAAACGACGCGTCACTCTAAACCACGAACTCTTTCCTCGATTCTGGTTGAACCAAAACCAGCGCCTCAGTCAACATTGTTTTCAGTCTCTCGAAACTCTGTTGACATGTCTCAGTCCATTCAAACTTGACATCTTTGTACAATAGTTTCGTCATCGGGGTAGCAATCACAGAGAACCCCTTTACGAAACGTCTGTAATATCCTGCTAATCCCAAGAAACTTCTGATTTTCGACACGTTCCTCGGCTGTTTCCAATCCACAACAGCCGATATCTTACTCGGGTCAACTCTAACACCATCACCCACACAATGTGTCCTAGGAATCCGACCTCTCGAAGCCAAAACTCACTCTTGCTAAACTTAGCGTACAACTGCTTATCTCTTAAAGTTTGCAAGACAATTCTCAAATGTTCTTCATGATCGTTCTCATCCCGAGTATATATCAATATGTCGTCAATGAAGACAACTACAAACTTGTCCACATACGGTCTGAAAACACGGTTCATCAGATATATAAAAATCGCCGGTGCATTCGTCAACCTAAACGGCATAACCAAAAACTCATAATGGCCATACCTTGTCCGAAATGCAGTTTTCAACATATCCTGCTCTTTCACTCTCAACTGATAATAACTAGACCTCAGGTCTATCTTGGAGAACACTGTAGCTCCATTCAGTTGATCAAAAAGATCATCAATTCTTGGTAAAGGATACTTATTCTTAACCGTCACTTTGTTAAGCTGTCTATAGTCTATACACAACCTCATAGACCCATTTTTCTTCTTCACAAACAATACCGGAGCACCCCACGGTGAGTAGCTCGGTCTTGTAAAACCCTTATCTGTCAATCTCTTGCAAGCTGAACCTTGATTCTTTCAACTCTAAAGGTGCCATCCTATACGGAGCAATCGAAATAGGTGCCGCTTCGGAACTAACTCAATCCCAAACTCAACCTCTCTCACTTTGGATGTAATCGGGTAACTCTTAGGGAATACATCCAGGATACTCACATACCACTGGCACTGTTTCAAACTTTACTCCAACCTCTTGAATATTCAACACAAAAGCAAGATAGGACTCACACCCTTTTCTCAAACATTTATCAGCCACTAAGGAAGAAATCATCACTGGTAGACTATCCAATCCACCTGATTCAACCCGAACCACATCTCCACTCTCACATTTTAATTCAATAAACTTACTACCACGGTTCACTAAGACACTATGGGTAGTCATACAATCCATGCCTAGGATTAAATCAAACTCATCAAACGGCAACAACACCAGGTTTGCCGAAAATCAATGACTCTCAATCATCAAAGGACAATTCTTACACACCTTGTCCACTAACACATGCTTACCTAACGGGTTTGACACCTTAACCACAAAGTCTGTAGACTCAACAGTCAAACTCAAACTAGATGCCAATCTCATACAAATATAAGAATGAGTAGACCCTGGATCTATTAAAGTAATAACAAGGGTGTCAAAGAGAGAAAAAGTACTCGTTATCACATCAGGGGAGGATGCCTCTTCACGAGCGCGAATGGCATGCGTCCTCGCAGGTGCCCGACCCCCCGGTCTCACAGCAGAGTCTCTAGATGCACCTCTACCCCTATTCCCGCCTCTCGGGTTCCTTGGTGGTCTACCCCTTGCAGACACATCACTGGATCTCATCTCTAGCTTCTCTTTCTTATCATCCCTCTCGGGGCAATTTCGGATAAAATGGTCGGGGAACCACACTTATAACAGTTTCGACTGTTACCTCAACACTCTCCGGTGTGATATCTACCACAACTTGGACACTCCGGTTTGTTCTTTGGATTGCCCACACTTTCCATCGAAGTGGCTTGGACTCTCGAACCTGAACGGGTATTGCCCAAGTCTCGATGCGAATAACCCACTGGTGTTGTCGTCCTAGGACTTACTTCCTTGGACCTTTTCGACTGGGCTTGATACGACTTGCCCATCGACCTCTTTCTAGCATCTCGGGCTTCACTCACAGCCCTTCTCTTTTCTGTACTCAACTCTTCGGCCTTACTTACCCTTTCGACCAACACCACAAATTCTTTCAACTCCAAAATACCCACTAGGAGTTTGATGTCCTCATTCAGTCCGTCTTCGAACCTCTTATACAAAATGGTCTCTGTCGACACACATTCTTGAGCGTATTTGCTAAGCCTAACAAACTCACGCTCATATTCTGCTACTGACATTCTTCCTTGCTTCAACTCAAGGAATTCCTTCCTTTTCCGATCAGTAAATCGTTGGCTTATATACTTCTTCCAGAACTCTTCCAGAAAGAAGTCCCACGTCACCCGCTCTCTCGGGACTACTGACGTCAACGTCTTCCACTAATGGTATGCCGAGTCCCTCAGTAAGGATACGACACACTTCAAGCTCTCTTCAGGTGTACAAGAGAGTTCCTCAAACACTCTCATCGAGTTCTCTAACCAGAACTCTGCCCTCTCAGGGTCATCATCAACCTTAGCTCTAAACTCCTCAGCCTAGTGTTTTCTAATCTTATCTACCGGGGGTTTCGATATCCTCACTACATCAATACCTTGAGGAGAACAGAAATGGCTGAGGTATAGGGGGAGGTGGAGAAGGTTGAGCATTAGGGTTCGCTCGGACGTAATTCGAGTACCAATTACTCATCATCTGGAGAAAGGCTTCCCATGCCCCGTCCCCTTGACCCCTAGCCTCGAGTCCACTTTGAACAGGCACGGTTCATTGCGCAGGAGCCGGCGCATTACTAGCTGCTTCATCAGCAGTCAATGGATCGGAATCCATATTCTATATAAAATAAAATTTAAAATCATCAGAAGCCACCACACTATCATTGTACACTTATGGCATGTATAGCTAGACTCTTACACCCGCTAGGGTAGTCCTAGAACCGACTAAACCATAGCTCTGATACCACTAAATGTAACACCCCTTACCCGTATTCAACGCTCGAACCGGGTACGAGGTGTTACCGTATTAAAATCCTTAAGATCGCCACTTAGGCTCAACATGACCACTCTCTTTGGCCATAACAACAACCTCAATCTCGACTTACAAGACCTCATTCAAACACTCGAGGGCTCTCGAGACCATATCGAAAACTCTTACGATCTTAAATTTTTTTCTCTTTTATACAGGGCTCACACGCCCGTGTAAGATGATGCACGCCCATGTGTAGACACACACCCCATGCTCTCCAACCGTGGTGAACACTGACTTCACTTACACGGCCTAGAGTCTAGACACACGCCCGTGTGGCTAACTCGTGGCCAACACTGATTAACCCACACGCCCTAGGCACACGCCAGTGTGGCTAGTCCGTGGTCTATTCTGATTTAAAATACTAACATGCAGGGGATACACGGCCAAGTCACACGCCCATGGGCTGACCGTGTGTCACACATGGCCTAGACACACGCCCGTGTGTCTATCCACATGGACAAGAACAAAGCTATATGCCAAGTTCTTTTCACCCTTCTAGCATACACAACATGCACTCATTCAATACATCCATAATCAACTCATATGAAGTACAATCTCACATAGATAACTACATCTTTTCATATAATAAAGTGCCAACAACTATGGCATTATACAAAATAGATTATCCATCTAAAGGCCAACACATCATAGCCATTTACAACAAAATTCACTAACTTGTCTAGCCCTTATACATGCCATATACAAAACATTGAGTCTCATGTGTGCAGAGTGTCTTGATAGTGTGGGCGATCTTTCAATTGATCCTCGTATCTCGATTAAACACTTTTGCTCTATAAGACAAGGGAAAAGAAAGGGAGTAAGCTTTGAGCTTAGTAAGTTTACACATAAACAATTAAGCACCATAGTATAAGCTAAACAACAATTAGCATTATACTAACATATAATGTACAACTATGCTTACTCTTTCTATCCCTTACCACATTTCCAACACATCATGAGTCACTTACTCATAACCATTGACATGCACCCCTGCATTCAATATCACATTTACACAATATACAACATATCATTATTTCTCGATAATACATCCACACAGCTAATCCACACAGCTAATGTCTCGGTGGTTTCGCACTTAGCCCACCACAATCAATAAATAAGGTAGTATCGCACTTAGCCTACCATAAAGGTAATCGTAGTGGTTTCGCACATAGCCCACTAGACAATATACCCAATGATAGCATCGCACATAGCCAGCTCATCGTCATTATGCATTAAGATGGTGTCGCACTTAGCCCATCTTTTAGCATTATCACTACACATTCACATATCTATTTACTCAATCATTCATCCATTCACAAAATCTATCACATTCATTCTACTTGAACCACATAGGTTCTCAATCATTCTCAACCATGCTATACACTAGCTAGCATTAACAAATTGTAAGTATGAATGCATTGTTTATACATAGACTTACCTCGATACTCAAAAGTATAGAAACTTACAATTTAGTCCACCACTTTGCTCTTGCCTCGGTTTCGATCCGGGCTTTGTCTTTCTTGATCTATAATGATAATTCAACTCATCAATATACACATTGACTAAATTGACCCACATCTCATACTTTGGCAAAATTACCCTTTTGCCCCTAAACTTTCTCCTATTTACGCTATTGACCCAAGGCTCTTAAAGTGATTTTTATTCAACTTTCAAGCCTTTCATGCTTAGCCGAATCACTTACTCAACTAAAGCAATCATCAATTCTCACTACATCACACATGTATGACCAAACTCAAGATTTTTACAAACTAGTCCCTACATGCATTTTGTATGGAAACTCATTTAGCAAAAGATGTTTCTACTTCATCAAGCTTTCATAATCTTCCATAAAACATCAAAATACATGCATGTCATACATGGCCACATTTTTTAACATCCATCATAGCTTATCAAATAGCTAAAATAGCTTACTCATGCTACAAGGACTTCAAAAATACAAAGAATTTAAAAACGGGGCTTAGATGCACTTACTAGCAAGCTTGAAAATTTTGAAGAACCCTAAAAATGGCTCTCTCAATTTTTGGCAACCTTGGAGAAGAAGATGAATGAATTTTGTCATCTTTTCTCCTATTTTAATCACTTAATTGTTAAATGACCAAAATGCCCTTTTTGATAAACTTTCTATTTTAACTCATCCATGCCCAATTTTGTCCAAAAATTAGAAATTGGGAAAATTGCTATTTAAGGACCTCTAATTAATATTCTAAAGCTATTTCACACAAATAGCTTCTAGAATCTCACATTTTGCAACTTTTGCAATTTAGTCCTTTTGGACAATTCAACCGCAATTTAACAAAATTGCTTCATGAAACTTTCACACTAGCATGCATACATAGCATAAACCTCAAAAACTCATTCATAAACCTTAGATTTGTGGTCTCGCACCACTATTCCAACTAGGCCCTAAATCGGGATGTTACACATTCAATCCTCTTTAAACATTCGATGAACTCGCACACTTTGTGCCAATTTATTAGCCGAAACTATTATAATATCGCACACTTAGTGCCATCACATATAACCGAATTTATCTCGGTATCGCACACGTAGTGCCAAATAATACAGCCAATGCTTTCTTTATCTCGCACACTTAGTGCCATTCATCACTGTAACTATTCTATTTACGCACACTTAGTGCCTCATATCTCCGAACTCACATTTCTCATTATCAAACTCCACAATCACATTTCTATTTGTTGCATCACATATGAACATTATGTAAATAATACATATTATATACGAACTTACCTCGGACTTAGAAACAACTATACTAGTCGATCAATCGAGCACTTTATTCTTGCCTCGATCTAGGTCCCAATTTCTCTTTCTTGATCTATATAATATCAAATTCAACTCATTCAATCTCATCTTCATCCAAAACAATCCACAAACACATAGTTAGGGCATTTTATATTTTAGCCCTCATAATTCCACATTTTGACATTTTAATCCCTATTTCCCAATTATACAAAATACACATAATTTACTCACACCCAAGCTTAGCCGAATTTCATATTAGTCCCTAAAAGCCCATATCTTTCATTTATTTCACATTTTAACCCTTCAAAGTTTCATTTTCACAAATTAGCCCACAATAATCAATTTCATAAAAAATCCCAATACAAAACATATTTATCATTCATTAAGCTTTCATATTTCACCAATTATCAACACAAAGCTCACATATTCATCAATGGCACATCTCAAAATCATTATCAAATTTAGAAATTTAGGCATGGGCTTAATAGAATACTAAGCAACAATCACAAAAACATAAAAATCACTGAAAACCGAGCTCAAAACATACCTTAATTGAGCAAAATAAGTCCCGAACCCTAGCTATCTCTTTTTCTTTTCTCTTTCTTTCAATTTTCGGTGCCAAGAAGATGATAATGGCCATCAAAATGTTTTTGTTTTATTAATATTAACTTTAATTATCAAATACCATATTTAACCTTAATGATTTCATTTAAAATCCACTAACTCATGTCCAACTATGTCATTTCATGAATTCAATGGTCCAATATCAACATAAGGACCTCACATTTAAAGAAACATAGCAATTAGGCACTTTTAACTACTAGCACACAACTTTTGCATTTTACGCGATTAAGTCCATTTTCACAAATCGACACACAAACGATAAAATTTTCACACAGAACTTTCACACATACTTTATCACATGCCATAAACATAAAAAATAATATTAAATTATTTCTCTGACCTCGAATTTGTGGTCCCGAAACCACTATTCCGACTAGGGTCTAAACCGGGTTGTTACATTACATCTTAAGATTTTCATGCCATGTCAAGAGATACAAGCCCATTGAATCATTGAATTCCGATGGATGCTCAAGTAGTACATTCAAAGTGTACAATTCCGTAATCCGTCAATTTCTTATTCAAAGGTACCCCTTAGGGCACTCAACCAAGGAACACACTCTTGAGCCACATATCGTGTAACAGGATTACTAGTCCAGGCTAAATCCTTTATATAACATAAGCTCGGAGGAGCTCGATTAGGATTATCAGTCCAGACTAAACCCTAATCTTAATGCATATTCGAGAGGTATTATATTAGGATTACCCGTCTGGGCTAAATCCTTTATATAATAAGGTCAACGGGATTACTCGTCCGAGCTAAATCCCGTTCGCAACAAATGCAGGACCTTATTAGTTTCGGGAAAGTGCATATAATCATCGGAATTCAACATTCAATCGGGACTAACCCCTTTATCACCATTTCAAGCATGTAACAAATTTTCCATCATAACATACAAGTAAAACACATTAACATAAACCACATTACATACAAACACAACATTCAATTAACATAATTACATGTCCGATTAAGTTACATGAACTTACCTCGACACTTGTTTGCGTAATAATCTACTAATCCGAAATCTTTTCTTTTCTTCGATCTAGTCTCGAGTTTGTGTTTTCCGAATCTATATAAATGAATTTAACTATCAATTTCATACATTTCATATTTAAATGGACTCAATTTACATCCTAGGCAAAATTACCATTTTGCCCTTATCTTTCCATAAATTCCAATTTTGTCCCTAGGCTCGGAAAATAAAGCTTGTGCAAATTACTCCCTATTCCAAGCCTAACCAAAGCCCTATTACAAAATTTACAGCACATGTATACATAAAATTTCATAATTTTCTTGCAATTTCACAATTTTACATTTTAGTCCCCAACTCAAGTTTTCATCAAAAATCACTTTGTAAAAGTTGTTTATCTATCAATAATCTTTCATTTTCTACCATAAATTTCTAATTTCCAGAATAATACATCCATGACCTATTTTCATACTTTGATAACTTTTTAAATTAATCCCTCAAATAGAGAGATTAAGCTATCCTGGTTTCAAAAATACTAAAATTATTAAAAACAGGACAAGAGAACTTACCCAATTAAGCCTTGAAAGTTTCCCCTCTCTCTCCTAGGGTTTCCATAAAATTTTAGGTTGAAGATGACAATAATAAGATGATATTTTCTTTTATCATCTTTTAATTAATTAAATTTTTGCTATTTCCAATTTAATCCTTGACCTTTTTCTATAATTCCATGGATGAGTCACCATGAAAAATCTACATACTTTTCTTAATGGTCTAATTACCATATAAGGACCTCTAGTTTTGAATTCCATAGCTATTTGATCCTTATAGCTACTAGAATTCAACTTTCACATTTTATGCGATTTAGTCCTTCTCGTAATTAGGCACTAAATCGATAAAATTTTCATGTCAAAATTTTCACATGTCACGCCTATCATATTACTGTCCATATAATAAAATAAAAATAAATTATATTTCGGGTCGAATCTGTGGTCCGAAACCATTTATTCGATTTCACCGAAAAATGGGAACATTACATTACAATTTCATATTTTACAGTTTATTTGATCATATACAGACCCCACAGAAGGCCTACGACAAATCAGAACGATGTGTATGGCCCTAGGAAAAAATTCAATATTTTGGGCCCATACAGCTTAGATGGCCAGCCCGTGTGGCCCACACGGCCTCACACACGCTCGTGTGGTCCACACGGCCCAAATAGCCTAGACCGTGTGTCACACACGGCCCAGTACACGACCTATCACACGGCCGTTTGGTGTCGACAAATTTCTTTTTCGGCTCCCGCCGATTTTTTTTTGCGTTTTGCATTACACACCTGGTTTGATTTTGATACGAAGGCAACCTCAAGATTTCCAGTACCTAAAATTGACAATTAAGCACTCAAATCAATAATAATCTACCCAAAACTAAACCTTTCTCCGCCATAACTTCCACCATTAACCCAAATTCAACAATTAACTCACACGTAACACCGATTACTTACCCGAAACGAAAATAATAGCCTTCACAGATACTAACTCGTCGGAGGACCGTTATTCCCAAAATCTTCACCTAATATCCAAAAAGATTTCTCAATTAAACAACAACAAATATCCATTCACAACACCAAAACTTTTCCCCAACTACAAACTAACTAAAATAATAATTAAACAAACACTTGATATCGAAAACAATAATTCCAAAAACACTTACACAAGTAACCGATAGCAAGAATCACACCCCAACACAGATTAACTTTGTAGCCCCAAAGAATAAAATATGGTTTCTTGATCAAATAGGAGTCAACAAGGAAAAAGAATGAACAAAATAGAAAATAACTAAAACACACACAAAAAAAAAGAAGAAACAAGAACGGTAGAGAGGGAACAATGGGAAGAACGTGAGACGTGAGAAGGAAAGAGAATTTTTTTAGGGATAAAAATTAAAATAAAATAAAATAAAATAATAATTAAATCTATATATTAACCAACCCAATCCCAGCAACCTACTAATTAATCCTTACTTAACAGCCTAATTAGAGTTCAAGTCAAACCCAAATTCTACTAACAGAACAACTCACAAGGTTATTAACAAACAAAAAATAACAATTATAGCTGCTTAACCGAGACTCAAACCCATGCCCAAAGAGCACAAATCACTTAACCACTAAACTAAAATAATTACTACATTGGAATTTTACAAACCAATAACTTAAATTTTTAGGGCGTTACATTAACTCTCATCAAATCAACTCTACAATCCAAAAAAATTACATCCATAAGACTATATTTGACAAATTAAACAAATGCACAATTAGTAATAAATTTATTCTATTAACAAAATTATGAAACATCCAAACCTAATAACATTAGCAATTAACTTTCATAAAATCGAATTAAACATTAAAAAATTAACACCATTACATGTGGGTACCAAAATGTATATCTTTTGCCATATATAAATACCATATTGGACCAAAAAAAAAATAAGTACTACAATAGAAAAAAGTGTCAAACTCAATACCAAATAATATATTAACCCATAAAAAGGTTAATTTGATTTTTTTTCGCTTTATTTAGCCCTCATTGGATGAAAAAATTATCGTCACCATTAACTCCTTGATGTGGATGTCAAAGGCAGATGTGGCATTTATGTTATTTACACACAAATTTCGAGTCAAAAGTTGACTTGAAAATTTAGAGTCAAATTTATTGATAAATTCGAAAAGAAAGTTACAATCTCTCGATTTCTTTACAAAGAAATATCATTTCATTCTTCTCTCTGGTTTGATTTCGATCTAGGGGTCGTTTAGATCTGGTCTTAGATGGATATGAATTGCTTCAAGTGTCGTGGCAACTTGCTCTTAAAACGGATTTGGACCTCCTTTCTTCGACTGATTTGAATCAAAAGGCGGTTGGCTTTCTTCAAAAATGATTGAACTAGATAAGAAAGCGACTTTTCTTCAAAACGTGTATGATATTTGTCAAAATTTCTTTAAGTTCTTTGCCTTCTTCAAAGAATTCAGTAGAAATCTTCTAGGCAGCTTGGGTGACCCTTTTTATAGGGACAATGACTTGAATAAAAAAAATTCTTATAGAATTTAAGTGTTTCATTTGACAGTTTTACAAGAATTTAAATTCTTTCATTTATCTCTTATTAAATTAATTAATTAGAGCTAAAATTATCACTTAATTATTTTATTTTTAGTTAGTGGTAATATAAAATTTTATTAATTATTATAATTAAAGAAAATAATTATGATACCATTTTTACCCGTGATAATTTTGGCTTTACCCACAATAACTTCAGCTTGACACATGATATTTTGCAATTGATTCAAAAATTTCATACTCTTAAAAATTTTGTAAAAGAATTTATAAGGCTTTCTTGCTTTTCAATTGCTTCCGTTATACTCTAAAAACATCTTTTAATAAAATTCAAAAATATATATCAACTTTAATTTATTTTATAATTTGATACATGAATTTTAATTTAGTATAATTATATATATAAAATTTTTGTTGTGGTTCAAATATATATATAAAATTTTAATTTTGATTCAATCATACACATTTAGAATAACACATACATTAATTTATTTTATATTGAATAAAATATAATTAATTTTATATACAATTTATAAATATAAAATGATGTTATATCAATAATTATATTAAATGATTAACGTATGAACTGTATTAAGTTGTAGATGATTCCACAGTAATTTTCATTAACTTTTGTTTCTGATTAAGTTTTTTACTCTATAATTTTTAAAGCTTTTTAAAATTTATTTTATTTTTACTATTTAATGTCATGATATATAAAATAAAGTAATAACAATAAATACATGTGAATTGCCGCATAATATCCTATCCTATTCACAACTTCATTAACTTTATCATCCAATTTGACAGATAATAAAATATGGGGCTAAATATAAAAAAACCCGAAAAAGGGCCAAATTAATTTTTTTGGTATAGTTCGAGGGCGAAAGAAATAATTCAGCCTAAACTTTTTTTTCCCTATATTATGAAAATACCCACAAATCCCTATGGTTTAAAAAACATCACCTAAATCCTCTTTAAGATTTATTTGAGTAAAAAAGATAATTATACCTTGGTTACTATTTAGTATGAATCTTCTAATTGTTTTCTTAAGATATATTTTCTCCACGTTTAATAACAAAATACTAAAATTTTAATTATTATTTTATTGAAGTACTATAAAATCAAGGATAAACTATAAAAATAATCACTTTTGTTTGTCTCAGATTACATTTTAGTCGCTTATGTTTGAAATTTTGCGTTTTAGCCACTTACATTATCGTGTTGTAACATTTTAGTCACCGAGCCATTAATTGTCGTTAATGGTGTAACAATAAGCTGACGTGGCACGTTAAATCATCATTTCAAACGAAAATTTTAGGTTACATTATACAATTGGTCCTTATATTTTTTTTCATTTTGAGCAATTTAATTTTTTCCTTTTATGTTATTTTAACTTTCATTTTTTTTTCTTCTTTATTTTCCATTCTCTTCTGCTTCTCTTATTGTTTTCCTCCCTTCAATTATTTATGTCAATAACTGCCAATGACTGGTTGGTTCGGAAAAGAAATGAACAATGAAACACCCCAAACCCGGCCCACGAGCTTTGAACAGATTTGGTATGTTCCTCAAGTAAACCGGTTCAAAATTCTTTTGTTACTTAGGAAAAACTTGTATGATTTTTAAAAAATATTGTTTGGGTTGGGCTTGAGTTGAAAACAAATTTATCTTATGTTAAAACCCATTTATTTAAGGTGACAAAACATTTAGAGTTAATTTTAAAAAAGAATTTACTTAAACTTTAATTGATAAAAATCCATAAACATAATAAATAAAAGAAAAATAAAGTAAACCACAATGGCCTTATTATATCAATGATCCCAAAGTAAAACTTAAAATACTTAAAATAAATTGAAAGTCCAAATCATAAATTTCTTGCTATGCATGGCCACCTTTAAGCTCCCTGCACCCCGGTCCATTCTTCGCTCATCACACGAAAAATTATCCCCAAACGGGGTGAGTCAATGACTCAATGTGTACACAACACTAAGTCATAATAGAATCAGGCATGCAAATGATACACATTCAAATCATAGAATACAATTAATGATGCATTCCCAAACCCAAACCTAATTAACCATCCGCTACACACCACCCGCATTCGCCAGCCACACCGTGGGACTACTAAGTCAACCCTCCATCCGCTACACACCATCGAAGGCAGTCGCTGCAGTCGACGTGCTCATCGCCCATATAATTTGTGTCATTAGACACCATATTCAGATAATGTAACCGAAGTTACCATATTCAAATTTTGTGACCGTAGTCACCATATTCCGTTGGTGAGACCAAGTCAACACCTTCTTCCCCTTTCACATAGATCCCGAATGCCCCATAAATTTTATATCATGCATAACATACTTAATTCTCATTCATGTTACTATTCATATGTTCAAAATATATCATATTCATAATCCTATCAGAAGTAGGAAACGTACCTGGGTACTTTTACCACATTTGTGGTACTTAGCCACATTCACATTCTTATGCATATTCATATATTAAAATAATTGCCATATGATATATCGAAGGTTAGTATGAGTACACACATTCTTAATAATACATTTAATTTAAACATAGCCATGAAACTATCAAAACTTAGGGTAGGGTACACACTGATTTGCTTTAACGAATTCCTTGAAATCCCGAAATCTGATCCATCGCCTTAGATCTCAAATTCCTACATTTGATTAATCACTTACTAATTTAATAAAAAGCCA
The DNA here is from genome assembly GCA_025698515.1 of Gossypium sturtianum. Lineage (NCBI taxonomy): Eukaryota > Viridiplantae > Streptophyta > Magnoliopsida > Malvales > Malvaceae > Gossypium > Gossypium sturtianum. The sequence continues at coordinate 122,822,672 of CM046955.1, forward strand.
TTCGGCCATAAATCCAAATCCTAGTAGGATTAGTATTCTTAAAACTTACCTTGAAATTCTCAAATCCCAAAATCCTTGTATCCCTCTGCCGAAATCCCTATAACTACATGTTAGATCAATTTCTAACATTTATTCACAACAAATAACCCTTAGCCGTATGTTAAATATGACTTACCTTAGATTCTTAAATCCCGAAATTCACCGAATAACTAGGGAACACGCGGCTTATGGTGTACCTTCGGGAAAAGAACTTCTCCTTCCTTGTAGTCGACACTTAGTAAATCCCGAAAGATCTCTTCTTGACATGAGATATTAAGGGTATTAGAATCTTAATTTCGATGAAATTTTTAAAAGAAATAGAATGAGAATCTAACCTAATCTTACCCTCCTCATGAAGAATTTGATGGAACTCTTGCTTGAACCCTTAGCGAAGATTCGGCTATGGCTTTGATGTGGATAACAATTTCGGCTCTTGAGGCTTAGTGAGAAATCGACTAGGGCTATTGGTATCTTCGGCTTTTGATTGTGTTTGTAATAGAAGAAGAAAAGAAAAGAGAAAAAGAGAATAATGGCGAGAGAAAATTCGGCAGAGAGAGAAGAGGAGAAACTTTAGAGAATTTCAGCAGAGGTTTTCTTGAAAAGAAAAGAATGAATGAAGAATAGCCTTACTCTTCCTTTTATAGCCAAAATTACTAGCTAGAGTCCTTTACTTGGCCACCACTCTTCTATTTTGATAGCTTTATCCCTTGATTTATCACTTTAATAAAACTTAATCCAATAATTATCTCTTATCTCTTAATAAAAATAATACTAATAATAATCCTCTTTTATCTCTTCCTTATCTATCAAAATAAAAGAAATAATATCCACATTTATCTCTTGAAAATAATCTAAAATAAATCCATTATTTATCCCTTATTTATCCACCCTTTATCTCTTAAAAATAAAAGAATAAAAGCTCCTAATTTATAGCCATGTGCCGTCCACCTCATTTCACTTTTCTTCTGGAAGCAAAATAAAATTTCTTTTATTTGCTTCCCATGTGACTTCGAACTCGTGCCCAACACCTTGCATGTGGCGCCATTTCAGAGGCCCTAAGTGGCATCTCCAGCCACTTTTCCAAGCCTGTTTGTGTGTCAAATTCCTCATATTATTTTTCTTAAGGCCACCTTGCCTTAGTTTTCTCTTTTAAGCCTTAAAACTTGACATTTCTTTACATTTCCAAGTTTCCAAAAATTTTCGTTTGGCTCTTTAAACTTGACATTTCCTTACATTTCCAAGTTTCCAGAAATGTTTACTTTCCTCTTTTGAATCATTTCCACATCATTTCCTTACATCCCCTAGTTTCCAAAAATGTTCACTTTCCTCTTTTAAACTTAACGTTTCCAAAGCATTTCCTTACATTTCCATACATTGCCTTACATTTCCATACATTTCCATACACCTTAGGGTTCCTAGAACTCCTCGTAACACATCCAACACACCCATCGAGCTCACTATCTCATGAATTACACACGAACGCATAACCCCTAATCTAGGATGTTACAGTTCTACCCTCCTTAAAAATAATTTCGTCCTCGAAATTACTTATTAACAGCTGTACAATCCTTCTCACCGCACTATGCTTTCGCTGCGCACTCTGATCTTAATAGAACCATCATACTTTCTAGGCACAATCCCTAAGTTCACGTCCCCTAGAACTTATTTCTAACGTCGCGATTTAATCCGAGTAAAAAGTTTTATGAATTAGTCCTTGTTTCACTGATTATTCGCGAAGAATTTTTATGGAAAAATTTTAGGAGTGGTTCTTTCGTATCCATACATGCACACAGTCTTTACATTCATACATCCATCAATCAATTATGAACTTTCGTTCATTCAGAGAAATATTGTAGTTTTCATTGTTGTTGTTTTTCCACTACCCAGGGGTATTTTCGTAATTTTGTCCTACAGGGACATTTTCGTAATTTTGTAAGTTAGGGGCAATTTTGTAATTTTTCCAAAATCAAAGTATTTTGATATTTTAAAAATTAGGGTTTCTGAATGTTTATAAAATAATGAAATTTTGGTAAAGCTGTTGAGTAGTTGAACATTTTAGAATCTAAGGGCATTTTGGTAATTTTACCACCAAGGGCATTTTTGTAATTTTCGCAAATCAGGAGTTTTTCAGAAAATGTTGTAAAAACAATTTTCTCAGATTTAAAGAAAGTTTTAAAAGTTAAAAAAAACTAGGGTTTGTTGTTTTGTTCTCTCTTCTTTTTTTTTTTTAAAAAAAAAATGGCTAGTTCCCTTTCGGGTTTTAGTCATTATGTTTAGCCTATGACCGAGCCCTCTTTGGTCAGGGTGAACCAAAGCTACGCACCAGGCAGGATTCGAGTGGAGAGGAGGTGAGTCACGAGGACTGCTTAAATACCAAGCTCTTCCGGATCCAATCCTAGACATGCGCACAATGGTTGCCACACCCTAACTCGGTGACTTAGTCATAGGTTTGTTTAATGGTCCTTAAGTCTTATGCACTTGTGTTTGAATAGACTAGTCCTATGGTTCAATAGATTCTAGTTCACTAATCTACATTCCATTCCATTTCTACCCTTCTACAAATCATAATATAAATCACACAAGAGATCAAGTACTTACGGTGGATCATGGTCGGAGACTTAGGTGCCATGCCGAGAAAACTGCTTATTTCAAAAATATTTTCATAAAACTCATTTGGGCTCGATTTGAAAATGTTTTGGGCTTTAGACCAAAGGCCGAGAGTTTAAAACTGGGCTCTGATACCAAACTGAAACACCCCAAACCCGGCCCACGAGCTTTGAACAGATTTGGTATGTTCCTCAAGTAAACCGGTTCAAAATTCTTTTGTTACTTAGGAAAAACTTGTATGATTTTTAAAAAATATTGTTTGGGTTGGGCTTGAGTTGAAAACAAATTTATCTTATGTTAAAACCCATTTATTTAAGGTGACAAAACATTTAGAGTTAATTTTAAAAAAGAATTTACTTAAACTTTAATTGATAAAAATCCATAAACATAATAAATAAAAGAAAAATAAAGTAAACCACAATGGCCTTATTATATCAATGATCCCAAAGTAAAACTTAAAATACTTAAAATAAATTGAAAGTCCAAATCATAAATTTCTTGCTATGCATGGCCACCTTTAAGCTCCTGCGTAGACCCGGTCCATTATTCGCTCATCACGAAAAATTATCCCCAAACGGGGTGAGTCAACAGACTCAATGTGTACACAACACTAAGTCATAATAGAATCAGGCATGCAAATGATACACATTCAAATCATAGAATACAATTAATGATGCATTCCCAAACCCAAACCTAATTAACCATCCGCTACACACCACCCGCATTCGCCGGTCACACCGTGGGGACTACTAAGTCAACCTCCATCCGCTACACACCATCGAAGCGAGTCGCTGCGATCGACGTGCTCATCGCCCATATAATTTGTGTCATTAGACACCATATTCAAATAATGTAACCGAAGTTACCATATTCAAATTTTGTGACCGTAGTCACCATATTCCGATTGGTGAGACCAAGTCAACACCTTCTTCCCCTTTCACATAGATCCCGAATGCCCCATAAATTTTATATCATGCATAACATACTTAATTCTCATTCATGTTACTATTCATATGTTCAAAATATATCATATTCATAATCCTATCGTAAGTAGGAAACGATGCACACGGGTACTTTTACCACATTTGTGGTACTTAGCCACATTCACATTCTTATGCATATTCATATATTAAAATAATTGCCATATGATATATCGAAGGTTAGTATGAGTACACACATTCTTAATAATACATTTAATTTAAACATAGCCATGAAACTATCAAAACTTAGGGTAGGGTACACACGATTTGCTTAACGAATTCCTTGAAATCCAAAATCGATCATCGCCTTAGATCTCAAATTCCTACATTTGATTAATCACTTACTAATTTAATAAAAGCCATTCGGCCATAAATCCAAATCCTAGTAGGATTAGTATTCTTAAAACTTACCTTGAAATTCTCAAATCCCAAAATCCTTGTATCCCTCTGTCGAAATCCCTATAACTACATGTTAGATCAATTTCTAACATTTATTCACAACAAATAACCCTTAGCCGTATGTTAAATATGACTTACCTTAGATTCTTAAATCCCAAATTCACCGAATAACTAGGGAACACGCGACATTATGGTGTACTTCGGGAAAAGAACTTCTCCTTCCTTGTAGTCGACACTTAGTAAATCCCGAAAGATCTCTTGACAACAGATATTAAGGGTATTAGAATCTTAATTTCGATGACCTTAAAAGAAATAGAATGAGAATCTAACCTAATCTTACCCTTCATCAAGAATTTGATGGAACTCTTGCTTGAACCCTTAGCGAGATTCGGCTATGGCTTTGATGTGGATAACAATTTCGGCTCTTGAGGCTTAGTGAGAAATCGACTAGGGCTATTGGTATCTTCGGCTTTTGATTGTGTTTGTAATAGAAGAAGAAAAGAAAAAAGAGAAAAAGAGAATAATGGCAGAGAAAATTCGGCAGAGAGAAGAGGAGAAACTTTAGAGAATTTCAGTGAGAGGTTTTCTTGAAAAGAAAAGAATGAATGAAGAATAGCCTTACTCTTCCTTTTATAGCCAAAATTACTAGCTAGAGTCCTTTACTTGGCCACCACTCTTCTATTTTGATAGCTTTATCCCTTGATTTATCACTTTAATAAAACTTAATCCAATAATTATCTCTTATCTCTTAATAAAAATAATACTAATAATAATCCTCTTTTATCTCTTCCTTATCTATCAAAATAAAAGAAATAATATCCACATTTATCTCTTGAAAATAATCTAAAATAAATCCATTATTTATCCCTTATTTATCCACCCTTTATCTCTTAAAAATAAAAGAATAAAAGCTCCTAATTTATAGCCATGTGCCGTCCACCTCACTTCTTCCGGAAGCAAAATAAAATTTCTTTTATTTGCTTCCCATGTGACTCGAACTCGGGCCCAACACCTTGCATGTGGCGCCATTTCCAGAGGCCCTAAGTGGCATCTCAGGCCACTTTTCCAAGCCTGTTTGTGTGTCAAATTCCTCATATTATTTTTCTTAAGGCCACCTTGCCTTAGTTTTCTCTTTTAAGCCTTAAAACTTGACATTTCTTTACATTTCCAAGTTTCCAAAAATTTTCGTTTGGCTCTTTAAACTTGACATTTCCTTACATTTCCAAGTTTCCAGAAATGTTTACTTTCCTCTTTTGAATCATTTCCACATCATTTCCTTACATCCCCTAGTTTCCAAAAATGTTCACTTTCCTCTTTTAAACTTAACGTTTCCAAAGCATTTCCTTACATTTCCTTACATTTCCATACATTGCCTTACATTTCCATACATTTCCATACACCTTAGGGTTCCTAGAACTCCTCAGAACACATCCAACACACCCACTGAGCTCACTATCTCATGAATTACACACGAACGCATAACCCCTAATCTAGGATGTTACAAACAATGATATAAAGCAGCTTAAGATAGCGTACTCAGGTGCATGATAGCCGAAGGTTCCCAAAAAACAAGTAGAATGAAGACGAGCAGCCATGTCGGGAGCTTGGTCTGAGAGGTTAAAATATGCAATCTTCGCTTTGAAGTCTTCAAAAAGGACATTGCTAGATCTGATATCTTTGTGGATAATCAAAAGGTTGAACCTTCTCGTGCAAATATTCAAAGCCCCTTACCGTATCAACCACAATTCTTACCCTCTGCATCTAGTCAAGAACCAGGCCCGGTTGTGCCCCTTGAACTCCCTTCCTGTGATTCCCAAAAGCAAGAAACAAAAAATGTCAAACTAAAGAGCTTAACCTATATGCACAGATATTTTAACAAATGAAAAATATAGAAAAACTATGTTAAGAGAAATGGAGAAGACAATAAAACTGAAGGAGAAGTAGAAGAGAATGGAAAATAAAGGAAAAAAAAAAGAAAAGTTAAAAGAATATAAAAAAAAATAAATTGCTTAAAACGAAAAAATATATGGACCAATTGTATAATTTAACCTAAAATTTTCGCTTGAAATGATGATTTAACATGCTACGTCAGCTTACCGTTACACCATTAACAGAAATTAACGGCTCAGTGACTAAAACGTAACATTTCAAACATAAGTGACTAAAATGTAATCTGAGGCAAATAAAAGTGACTATTTTGATAGTTTACCCTAAAATCAAATTATGATTAAATTCTATTTGACTCCAAGTAAAATTAAGTATTATAAATCTATATATAATCGAATTAAAAGTAAGTATAAAATATTTAATATATATTTGCATAAAATTGTTTAAAAATAAATAAATAAGAGAGGCAAAAAACGAAAATATAATTATAATAGATGAATTTTTTATTAAAAATAAAACTACATATATTAACTTTAAAAATACATTATATTTAAGATATTGTTATATTAGAATATAATGAAAATTTACAATTTAAATTAAAATAGTTTTATAAATAATTAAAATAATAAAAAATTTATTGAATAAAAAAAATGAAGATAACAAAAACATATTTAATTAAAAATATATATATTTTTTTCATTTAAAACTCATTCAAAAGATAAACCTATTCTAGTGTATTTTCATGAGTGAGAAGGAATTTTTTTTAATCTAATAATTAAGCTACAAAATTTTTCTGTCTTTGCTCAATTTCATCTTAGTGGATTTTTTAAATAATAATTATTAGGGAGGAATCTGCTTATATTCGTGTAAAATTTAGAGTGGTTTTATATATTTTTATAATTTTTTATACGATTAATATTTTAATCCAACAATTGAATTTATAAGGTATTTGTACTTGTTATGCATATAATTTTTTGAACCGATCCAATATCTCTATTATATCGATATAAAACATTGTCTATATTAATATATATTTAACGGTTAAATTTTGTTTTTCATAAAATGAATAGTTAAATTTTTTTAATTTATGTCAAACTTGACATGCATGATCTATATGAATTGAGCATGAAATATTACAGTTAGATTGTTAAAATATTAATTGTGTAAAAAATTATAAAAAAGCATAAAGTGACTAAAGTTTTACATCGATGTAATTGGATTCCTTCCATAATTAATTTAATATTTTTAAACATAAATTATAATTATAAGCAATAAATCTCACCTAAAATTTTTCAAAAAATTATTGTTGATCGAGACTTATTAAACTAGATGCTTATATAAATACCTAACCTTTACAGAGTTACTTAAATAAGGGTTAATCGTTTCAAAACATTCAAATAAGGGCTTAATATTTTCGAATCTTTGTTGGGCATTTGTAATGTATACCCAGATACATTTGTGGTGTTGAAAAAGCTAGTATTTTTTAATGATGAAATGTATTTATTTAAACTAGATGGAATTTGTATAAGATAAATAAAACTATTTTTAATTGAAAAAGGAAATTGTATTTTATTTGAGTCTAAAACCCAATTTTGGAAGAAACCTTAATCTACCCAAAAACTGTCCAGAATCCAAATTTCTCAAAAATAGTCTTAGATTATCCAGTTGCCTTTGCATCTGGAAGCATTCATTAGTGAATTTTACAACAATTTGTCCCTTAGCCCAATCTCTGGAACCTTAAAGTAAGAGGAGCAAAATTGGTGAAATTGGGCACTTGCTTCACAATGGCATTCACGCCTTTGTGTTTTGGTAAGCCCTGGATAAAGCCCACATTTGGATCGCCCACCAACAAGACAAGAAGAAAGAGAGATTGGGGAGAAAAGTGGAGATCAGGAGAATGAGGGAAGAATTTCATCATAAAGTTAAGCACCAGAACTGTCTCATGTAAATTCTATTATCAAGTCCCTCGCAGTCTCTTTTTTTTTTTTTTTTTTTTTTTTTTTTGTGGGGGATTTGTAAGTGAAGACCATAATATTAGCTTTGTTGAATTGAATAACCCATGATATTTCATGGACAAATTGTTTCCTTTTGCTTTATATTATCTATTGTGGAAATTTTTGTTGGTTTAAAATAAAACGACATCGACATCATCTTCATGGAGGTTTCTAAATCTTTTGATTTTGAGTTTTGCGTTTGATTTTTGTTTGTTCATCTTAAGTTTTTCAAGTTTCAAAATTTTCAAAAATTATTCTACAATTTTGAGTTAGCATAAAGGTAAGGAAATCTTTTAGTATCTTTTTTTACTTTCAAATTCTCTTTAGGGTTTAACGATGAAACAGAAAATTCTTTTAGGGCTGATGAATAAATATGGGATTTTATATTAGCTTTTAAGTATCTATATCTGTGTATGCTAAATTTGGTTTATGTATAATTTGTATTTTTTTTTTCAAATTTGGGTAATCTATGTGATAAACCCTTATTTCAACAAAATTGAGAACATTAGATCCTTATTTGAAGGTTTTGAAAGCAACCTTGAAAAGGTTAGGCCCATTTAGCCAAAGATCTAATTCTTATCGTCGTATTGCTCTACTGGTGTAGAGTTTGGCAGTAGAATTGAATAAAAAAATTAATATAAAACTAACTCATATCATCAGTATATATATGTTATACATAAAATAATAGACCTGCATTTCATACTTCTCAGCATAAACATTATACTTAAAGAGGATTGATTAGCTTATACAGATGTAAAATTAGTTTTTTTCTTGTATGATCTTATAGTTTCATGTAAAGTTTTGAATCAATTCATTGAAAATACTATTTTTTATTCGTCCTACATACCGTACTTACAAACTTGAACAGGCCACAACATGCACAAGAAGCACAAATTTACCGATCTCGCATTTACCGCCAAGGGACTGCAAATCACAACAAGGTTAACCTTATATGGGAAAAATGCCATAAAAAAACACTACATAGCAAGCAGACCGTCAAAGCAGAACATCTTCTGCCCAATGCTGGTATTCAAGTTATTGCCCCTGGAACAAGAAACCGGTAATAACATCTGAAACTATCCCGTAAGTATGTTGGCATCTGAAGCCTGATCAGGTCCATTAGTCAGAAGGAAGAAAGCCCCGAAATTTGTCGGAACTTCTCGTAAGATACCCAGAAAAAGAATTGCCAAGGACCAAGCCTTGCCCATGTAGGAAAGAAACCTTTCCACAATGCTGTTAAACCTTCGATTTTCACCGTCTTCACCAAACAATCATATGAGCTCTTGTACATAACATTCCCTTCCTTACTAGCCGCTTGATTCATCATTCTTGTCTTCACAACATCAGCCGGACAACTCAGCATTGTAGCAGAGAGACCTGACATGATCGATGCCAATGTGTGTGCATAGATGTTATCATCAGATATCTGATTATTTATAACAAAACGTTTTGCATGATCATAACAGGCTAGTTCACCCATGTTCACTAAGAACGCCCTCTGAACATTTGGCAAAACCCCTTTCCAAAGACCTCCAACACTTTCCATGGCTACAATTTTGTTAAAAGCATCAAAGGATCCTTTGTATCGAGGTTGAAGACCCTTGTTTATCAAACGGCCACCGCTTGCATCCTCACCTTAACAAGATCAGCTGGACTTGCCACAAATTGTACTACTAATACTATTACATTCCAAATCAATACTTACAATAATCAATCTTGTCAAAAATGTAAATGCATAAGCAATAGCTGGATTGCTAACACTGTTAATTGCTATGAAATAAATTTTTCTCAAAAAGCAACCTAAAACATTAGGCTGAAATATAATTTTTTTACTGGTTGAATATAATGGACTGAATTTTCAAGTGACCATAACGGTGAGATCAAATATCAGAAAAAAATTTCATGTCATCGATTTATTGTAAGTAGTGGGATTAAATCTAAAATTTCAGCATAACAGAGCTACTGGAACCTTTTACATATTTAAGAAAAAGTAATAATCCCAATTCATTTTTTTGGCAATTTCAAGAAAGCAAATTAATCTCCATGATTTTGATTCAGTATTTGAAGGCAAACCTGAGCAATAGCGCCGGAAATGCCACCTACAAGCGCTTTAGAAGACAGAGAAAAAGAGCCATCGGCGCTCACCAAATTCCTTAAATTCTCGTAACCGACGATCCGAATGGGAGTGTAGAACAGATGCCTAATAATAGCCGGGGAGAGACCTTTATACAGCCCTGAAACGCCTTGGTCACGAACGATACCGGCGGCGACACGGAACGAATTGGTGGGGCGGCGCGTGGAGGAGGAGAGAGGTTGAGACTCGCCGTGAAGCTGGAGCCTTGTCTTGGTTAAGTCTATGGGAAAGGTGGAAGTTTCCGCCACCATAGCCGATAGTGACGTCAACAAGATCTTAATTCCGGTTCGGGTTCTGGGTTCTTTATGTCCATGGACATTTGCCTTCATTTGATCTTTTGAGACTTTGAGAGAGACCTAAGCTAAGCTAGCTTTGAGCAGCGCGTCCAAGAGAAACTAATAAGTTGAAAAATGTTATTCTGGTTTTAGTCCCTCTATCATAATAAAATTTAGATTTCATCCTTAATTTTAATTTGACCTAATCTCACGTCTACTTCTATAATCTTTTTAGTATGTCTAAATTAATTATTGCCGCTAAAAAAATGCCCCAAAATTGAATGTTATTTGAACAGTGACAGATTTTACCATTAAGTTTTGAGAGGATTTAAATTAATTTTTTAAAAAATTTAGGTTTTAATTAAAATTTTTAACAAATTAAAGGCTTAATTAGAATTTTTAAAATTTCTGAAAAATCTAATTAAATTTTATAAAATTTGAGGGCTTAGTAGAAGTTCTAAAATTTTTAAAGAGGCCTAATCCAAAATTTTAAAACTTTAAGAGGTCTAATGAAAATTTCTAAAAATCATGAGGGAATAATTAAAAATTTCAAAAATTTTAGGAATCCAGGTACTAACCATGTTCCGCCTTCACAACTTGACTATAAGAAAGTTGTTAGAAAAAAATAACGTCATAGAGGGACTAAAATTAAAAATAAACCAAAAAATGGCTTTTGAAATAAGTGAAACGACACATGTCATGCGTCGTTTTGGTGGAAATGGAGCAAAATCGATTCATGGCAGTGGCGGTAAAGAAGAAATCTAAAAAATGGAACTAAAAAATTCCACAGTTCAATTCTAAGCTGAAGTAGTGAGGCCTAAGTTAGGGTTTTTCAAAGCAAGGAGAGGATTTGTGTTATTTTCTTGTCAATGGAGTCATTAACTTCTTCTCCAGTGTGCAATCTAGGGATTTTGACGAGTCTCGACAACGACTCCGTCCAAGAAATCCTGCAAAGCTACGACGGTTTCTGCACCGCCGCTAATTCTCTCCTCAAAAGCTCCGGCGATCTCTCCCTCGAACATAATTTCGTTTCTCATGTTCACACTCTCTGCAAACACGGCCTCCATATTCTCTCTCGGGACTACTTCCTTAGATTACTAGAGGTAATAATCGGTTAAGCCATTGCAGTCTCTTTCGAAATTAAATTTTCTTGATCTCATTTTTTTTTCTAAATTATAGGAAGCGTTTGAGAAAAATGGGGCGTCGAGATTTTGGCGCCATTTTGAGGATTATAGCAAAATTGAAGAAGATTTAGAGAAGATTGATGAGGATGAGATTCAAAGAGTGCTTTGTAATGCTTTGGAGGAGATTTGTTTAGAAAAAGAAAATCAAGAGAAATGCTTGTTAATGTTAGTTCATGCATTACAGTCCTATATGGATAATTTGACTGATGGAAAGCCCGACTTTGATGTGGGAAAGGTCTATCTTTCCTCAAAGTATCAATTAATTGTTTCCTCCATACTTATGGCCAACCTACCTCGACATTTTCCCGGTATGAAATTACTAGCTTTTTATTGAAAAAAAGTTCAGTTCTTTCGTTGTGCATAACTGGGGTTTTATTATTTGAGTATTAGCTGATAATTTCATTGATGTTGTTAGAGGTGCTTCACTTTTATTTTAAGGGAAGGCTTGAGGAGTTAAGTACCATAATGGATGGAGAATTAAATGAGGAAAATGAGCATCGAGATAGAGATGAGATGGATTTGGATGAAAAGAACAAGTATAGAACTGGTGAAATGGATATTGATGAGTGCTATTCCCAAGACAAGTTTTCAGAGAACAGTAAGTTGGTGAGGAACATTGGGAAGGTTGTTCGTGATCTTAGAAATCTTGGTTTCACATCAATGACTGAAGATGCCTATGCTTCTGCTATTTTCATGCTTCTGAAGGTGGGCTTGTTATTTATCATAAAATATGTATGCACACCTTATCTAATTGAACTCAACATAGTTATCTGATCTTTTTCTATTCAATTTTGTATTGGACTTTGTGCTTTTTGTTTTCTTTAATGATTCTCCTTTAGAAAATATTACCTCTGGCTTACATTGCTTATCATGTTTTAGGCTTAATAAATTTACCTTATTTTAGCAACATTCTTTCCTTGTTTGCATACAGGCTAAAGTACATAATCTGGCTGGTGATGATTACCGGAGTTCTGTTTTGGCTTCCATTAAGGGTTGGATACAGGTTGGTTTTGGTGTTTGTAAATCCTTCACATTTTTCCTTTTCATTGAAAGCAACTTTAAGAAATCAATTCATGGATGTCTTGCTAATCTTGCTGTTAATTTTGGTAAAATATTAAAGTATCTCTTTCCAGGTTTCATGTTATATCAGGTTTTATTAACTTGCTGTTATTTTTCCCTATGGTTAAGTTACTTGAGAGCTTGTTCCTTACATTTGGAGAATATTGTACAGGTCGTTCCTCTGCAATTCTTGAACGCATTGCTTGCTTATCTTGGTGATTCTATTAGTTTTGACCAACATTCATCAGGTATCAAATCACCTCTGGCTTCACAACCATCTTCATGCTATTCTGGAACAAATACTCCATCAGAAGGACTCATTAGATGGAAATTGCGGCTAGAGTATTTTGCTTATGAAACATTGCAAGATTTAAGGATAGCCAAACTATTTGAGATTATTGTGGACTACCCTGAGAGGTAACTCTTTTCCCATTCAAAAATTTCATTATTCCTGCAGCTCTCTCTCTCTCTCTTCTTTTTAGGTGAACCTCTGTGAGTTTGAAGAATTCTCTTTCCAAGAAAGTTATCATCCCTCGGCCTTTCTCCTCTCTCTGAGTTTGGGCAAAAGAAGACAGATGGGACTTAATTATATTCTGTAGTACTGCTTTTTTATTTTTGGTTGTGTGTGCATGTGTTCATTGCTTGAATGGAAGTTGGTGGTGCAATAGAAACTATTCATGGAAATTCCTCATCGTTTAAATTCTTTCTGACTACTACAGTTCTCCTGCAATTGAAGACTTAAAACAGTGTCTTGAATATACTGGACAGCATTCTAAGCTGGTTGAATCCTTTATTTCTGCACTAAGATACCGCTTACTAACTGCGGGTGCCTCAACCAATGACATATTGCATCAATATGTTTCAACAATCAAGGCACTCAGGACCATAGATCCAGCTGGTGTTTTTCTTGAAGCTGTCGGTGAACCAATAAGGGACTACTTGAGGGGAAGAAAAGACACCATAAAGTGCATTGTGACCATGCTTACAGATGGCAGTAGTGGTAATCCAAATGGATCTGGAAACAGTGGGGATAGCCTTCTTGAGGAATTAAATAGAGATGAAGAAAATCAAGAAAATGTTGCAATTGATGATGATTTTAATACGGATGACAAACAGGCTTGGATTGATGCACAACGGTATGTATACTGCTATAGCTGTTATTGACAATGGTAGTTTACATGTATATAAACTACACAATCAAAATTGTCATATTGACCTGCATCTCTGTGAGTTATTTCTTGCTCAGCTGGGAGCCCGACCCTGTTGAGGCTGACCCTTTAAAAGGTAGCCGAAATAGAAGGAAGGTTGACATACTTGGAATGATTGTCGGCATAATTGGTTCGAAGGACCAACTTGTTAATGAATATCGTGTTATGCTTGCTGAAAAACTTCTGAACAAGTCAGATTATGACATTGACTCAGAGATACGGACTTTAGAACTCCTCAAGGCATGTTGCCTCTATTTTGTTATTAGACTCATTCTGTTCTCTTTTCCTCCCTTACGTATCTCTTCTGAAACTTGCTCGTTTGTATATTCTTGTTTTTTCCAGATACATTTTGGAGAGAGTAGCATGCAGAAGTGTGAAATCATGCTTAATGATTTGATTGATTCCAAGAGGACAAATACCAACATTAAAGCAACCATTAGTAAAACATCTCAAATAGGTATTCCCTGGTTTTGTATAACTTTTATATATGGATAGCTGGATCTAATTCTACCTTCTTCTAACCTAATCTGTCCAAGATCCAGTGGCAGCAGAGACTGGGATTTCTTTGGATAATCTTGATGCTACAATCATATCTTCAAATTTCTGGCCTCCAATCCAGGCATGTGTTTTACTGATACTGTTTCTTTTCTATGTTAAATTATTAAAATTTACCTTTTTCATTGTTGTTAATGATAGGAAGAGGTTCAAAACATCTCAAAATAGCATTTTAGATATTCTTTTTCCCCATTCCTCTTTCTCCTTTCGGCTTTAAGTTTATTATTTACCAAAGCCAAAGTGCGTTTTTGGCAAAGAAATTATTTGATCAAAGGAAGGGCTAATACATGATAGTTTGGGATCCATTTGATTGATGCTTTTACTTTTTTCTATGGGTCCCATATATTCAAATTCAATTCAAATTTATTTTATTTTCACTTTCTATCGAGAAAAGCAAAATGTGTAAAGAAGAGCCACCAATCAAACAGAGCTGAGGGAATCAATTATACCGAAAGAAATTGAGAGAATTGAATAACTTCAATATATTTTCTTAACATGTAATTTATCATGCCACCTTTAGTTTCATAGTTTTTCTCTCTTTTCTTTTTCATTTCACTTTTGATTTTCATATGGACCACGTCTATGAAGAGTTCATAAATTGACAATCTACCTGAAAGGGGAAATAAATGATTTTGTATAAAATATGCAAGAGAAACTTGTTCAGGACAGTGTTTGTCCAAAGAAGGCACAGCAGATATAGAATATGTTGATGTCCAACAAACTTGTAGTTTCCTTGTTGCCCGTGCTTATGTTGCTGATCAAAATCCTTTCTCTTTTTTTGAAGTAATCTAGTGTTTCTCATTATCGTGGTCACTTTTTCATAAATGTTCTGGAAATTTTCAGGATGAGGCACTTATCATTCCTGAACCTGTTGATCAGCTGCTCTCTGATTATGCAAGAAGGTTTCATCAAATCAAGACTCCTCGAAAGCTAATTTGGAAGAAAAATCTTGGAACAGTCAAGGTTAGGTCTTTCAAAGTGTAATTTGTGAATGCCAATGAATGCCCTTTTTAGTATCAATTATTCTTATTGCATTACCAATATGACATAACTAACATTTATGCTTTTAATTAATGAAACTATTGTAGTTGGAGTTGCAATTTGAGGATAAGGCAATGCAATTTACAGTTGCTCCTGTGCATGCAGCAATTATAATGCAATTTCAAGACCAAACGAGGTACTTTCAACAATCACAAACACTTTGCATCTTATTGTTCATATGAAAATGGTATGTTTGTTTTCCACCTTCAGTTGGACCTCTAAGAATCTTGCTGCTGCTACTGGGATCCCTGTTGATGTGCTCAGCAGGAGGATAAGCTTTTGGATAAGTAAGGTATGTTTAACTAATTCATGTTCTTCCATATAAAAAAAATATAGTCCTGGTTCAAAATTATGAGATTTCCTTTTGCCACGTAATAGCTTGAGGCAGCCCCTTGATCTTCAATGTGTTATTCTATTGTAATGCAAAAATGTATTTGCCTCTCAAGATATAAATAATACGGTAAATTTCCCTCTGTAGTTGTGGTTTGGAACGTTATTGGGAAGTTGATGCAAATCTTCCTTCTCAGTTACTAGCTTTTTAGTTATTAGTTCTCAAGTTCGAAGTACATATTCTGCATTGTTTTGATTTGTTGTTGGTACAAATTTCTTGGTATTTTCCCTCGCAAGTAGGAGCTAAAAGTTTCTAGTAGGTAGAAATTTGGCATTGTTTGGTAATCAATACGGGAATGATTGGAAAATGAAGTCCATTAATAAAGTTATTATCCTCACTAAATCTTGTATCCAGGGTGTTCTTACTGAATCACTAGGAACAGATCCTAGCGACCATGTATTTACCCTAGTGGAGGGCATGATTGAAGCTGGCAAAAACAGTGGTAATACTGGAAACTGCGAGGAGCTTCTAGCTGGTGACGAGGAGGCAGAGAGATCTGTGGCTTCTGTTGAGGATCAACTACGTAAAGAAATGACTGTATATGAGGTATGTGATGCATGTGAATAGTTTTCCATAGCCATTTTCCTTGCTGATGCTCTCTAACCAGAATTTAGGTCATTGTAGAAATTCATCTTGGGTATGCTTACAAATTTTGGCAGCATGGCATTAGATCGAATTCATAATACTCTAAAGGTAGGATGTTTTGAGATGCCCCACACTTTATATTGAATACAAGTCACATAACTGCTAACGTAAGACAACATGTTGCTTTCAGATGTTTTGTGTAGCCGACCCTCCATATGATAAATCACTCCAACAGCTTCAAAGCTTCTTATCAGGTCTAGTTTCTGAAGAAAAATTAGAGCTCCGAGATGGAATGTACTTTTTGAAGAAGTAATAATCAGCTGATATAGTAATCGGCTGTCAATTATAAAGCATTTAACAGGTAGCACCGGTAAGGATAATCTTAGAAATTGAAGGGTGCAATCCCCTTTCGGAAATGTATTCAATACTTATGAGATGCTTTTTGGATTTGTATCTTGTTAAACTTGATATATTCTAAAATTGGGCTGCTTTACTTTGCTGTTGGCCTGACAGGTGAACATGAAAATTTCCATAGGATCGTTGTTTCATATTTGCCACGAATGGTTGACACCTTTTCGCTTAATTAGCCAGTATGATTCTGTTAAAGCTGGTCCTTCTCTAGAATCACCATACTTCCGAGTTCTGACAAGATATATGCAAGTAAAGCTGGATGTAACTTGGGATTCTGCTCAAGATTGGACATATCTCTATGTTGATGATACTGTCTGGATGGTACTACAGCTACCAGGCTTTCATGGTTGAACTCTCAAGATTGGAACTCTGGCTGAGGGATACAAACTATTGCGTTTTGAGGAATTTTTGAGGCTGAGGCTCATGTTATTACTAGTTCTGTTGACTCCCAAATTGAAGTAAATTTTGTTATAATGTAAATAAGTCCCCGTATAATGCAAATCTTTTGAGATTTGAATGTTGTTATTGCGGGTTTTTTATCGGAATATTATAAAAAAAAAAAACCAAAATGGGTTGTTGAAACAATTATGTACCAAAATGGTACATTTAGATGGGTGAAAGGTGATGCATAGGCAGCTCCATCCTCATTTTATGACAGTACACAATTAAAAAAATAATAATAATAAAATAATGGTGGAATGTTTTAGGTAGGCGGCACTGGTTGTGCCTATCTGATAGGCGGTACACTCAGTATATTTCTCCCCCTCTCCCATTCGGCTCATCAGTTTGGAAAAAAAATTAGCAGAATAAGAGAGGGAGAAGAGAAGAAAGAAAAATATTATGGGTAGGACCATGTTTAGAAGAAAATATTATGGGTAGGACCATGTTTAGAATGGACTTGAATGGAAAAGTTTGGACAAAAATATAGCATCGAAAAATATGTTTAGAAAAAAAAAAGATCATTTTTTCTAAACGAACCAGGCCTTAGGTAAGATTTTTTGGTCTGGATTAGTGCTGTTTTATTGTCGTTTTGCTGTCATTTCGTTATTTAATGTATTTTCAATGTGTTGGAAAATATTTATTTCAATGTTTTTAGCGTATTTGATGTATTATATTTTTAAATTTATTTTTATATAAAAAACAATCTAATGTTTTTTTTAATACGGGCGAGTTGAGTTGGGCTTGGGTTTAATATTTTTAATTTTGGTCGGGTTTGAATAGAATTTTAGATCTATTTTTTAGGTCGTGCTCAGGTTTAGAAAATAAATTTAAAATTTTGCATTAAACATGGTCCTACCCATAATTAGGTCTAAACTAAATAGAAAAGAAAATGTATTTTTTTCTTTCTTCTCTTCTCCCTCTCTTATTTTGCTAAATTTTTTTCCAAACTAATACGAGCCGGATGGGGGAAGGGGGAATATACTGAATGTGCCGCCTATCAGATAAGTACAACTAGTGCTGCCTACCTAAAACCCTCCATTATTATTTTATTATTATTATTATTTAACTGTGTACTATCAAAAAATGAGAGTGGTGCCGCCTATGCACCACCTCCACTCATCTAAATGTACTATTTTGGCACATAATTGTTTCAACAACTCATTTTGGTATTTTATTTTATTTTTTATAATATTCCAATAAAAAATCTTGTTATTACACATTAACTTTTCATTTTTAATGGAAGTTTACTGCCATAAACTAAGATAATAAAAAGAACTTTCAATAACCAATCAATTAAACCATAAGACTTATATACTGTGTCAACTTTATACACTGACCTTCCAAGTTTGTATAGTGTGACTTGAAAGATTTAACTAAAAAATTTGAATGATTTGAATCCAAATTTAATTTAATAATTTTTTACTCAAAATTATTTAAATAAAATATATTTAGAAAATTTTAAATTAATTGAGCCTAATTACGTGTCCTAACCCATGTCAATTAACTCATGTTTTAGTCGGTTGCATTGACCAAAAATTTCACTGAAATAAACAAGACTGATATTGCCGTTGATGTTGTCAAAGAAGAAGATCCATTATAGAAAAGCTCAAAATTAGATAAGAGAATAAAGAAAAAAACAAAGCCCAAAATGATATGACCGTTACATAATTCATTACTCTCCTCAAAATTTAAAACCAGCAAGCAGAAGCAAAAAAAAAAAAAAAAAAAACACCATACACACAGACAATCAAAAGGGGATATAGCCATGTCCGGCGCTGAAGAGCAAATGCAGCAGCTCAGATCAAAAGCCACTGAGCTCCTCCTCAGAGAAGAATGGCGAGATTCCATTCAACTTTACTCAGAGTTAATCGACCTTTGCCAATCCCAAATTTCAAACACCCATCAACATTCTGACCCTGATCATCTCTCCAAGCTCCACAAATCCCTCTGTGTTGCCTTCTCCAACCGAGCTGAGGCAAGGTCAAAGCTCCAACATTTCACCCAAGCTCTTAATGACTGCGACCAAGCACTTCAAATCGAAGCTACCCATTCCAAGACATTGATTTCCAAAGGTAAGATCTTGCTTTGTTTGAACAGATATTTCAATGCTTTGGACTGCTTCAAAGCAGCCCTCTTTGATCCTCAGGGTAATGGGAATCTCGATATTGTTAATGGGTATTTAGAGAAATGTAAAAAGCTTGAGTTTCAATCTAGGACCGGAAGTTTCGATCTTTCTGATTGGGTCCTTAATGGGTTCCGAGGAAAACCTCTGGAACTTGCTGAATATATCGGTCCAGTTAAGGTTAACAGGTCTGAGATTAGTGGGCGTGGCTTGTTTGCAACAAAGAATATTGATGCTGGGACTTTGGTTTTAGTCACTAAGGCAATTGCAATTGAAAGGGGTATACTGGGTGGTCAAGATTCAGCTGAAAATGCACAGCTTGTTATGTGGAAGAATTTTATAGATAAAGTTAAGGAAGCTGTCACTAGATGCCAAAGAACACAGCTTCTGATTGACATGCTATCCACAGGTGAAAATGAAGCGGGGCTTGAAGTTCCTGATATGAGTTTCTTCAGACCTGAGATTGAAGAAAATGGATGTTCAAATGATCAGAAGCTTGATATGGATAAGATATTAAGCATATTGGATGTCAATTCTCTTGTGGAAGAGGCAGTTTCAGCTAAAGTGTTGGGGAAAAACAGTGATTTTTACGGTGTTGGGTTATGGATACTAGTTTCCTTCATCAATCATTCATGCAATCCAAATGCAAGACGTTTGCATGTAGGGGACTATGTTATTGTTCATGCTTCTAGGGATGTCAAGGCTGGTGAAGAGATCACTTTCATGTATTTTGATGCACTTTCTCCATTGGAAAAGCGTGTGGAAATGTCATTGTCATGGGGATTTAACTGCAGATGTAGCCGATGCAAGTTCGAGGAAGCTGTTTGTTCCAAGCAAGAGTTGAGGGAGATTGAGATAGGCCTTGAGAAAGGGGTAGATGTAGGTGGTGCAGTTTATAGGTTGGAGGAAGGTATGAAGAGATGGGCAGTGAGGGGAAAAGGGAAGGGCTACTTGAGGGCCTCGTTTTGGGCTGCGTATGCTGAGGTATATGGTTCAGACAGGTCAATGAAACGGTGGGGCAGGCGGATTCCAGCAATGGAGGCTGTTGTGGATAGTGTGGTAGAAGTCATGGGAAGTGATGAGAGACTGTTGAAGGTTGTTGTAGAAGGACTGAAGAAGAGTGGTGGTGTGGTGGAATTTGAGAGAGCAATGAAGTTGGGAAGAGGGTTTTATGGCAAAGTAATCAAAAAACAAGCATTAAGGACCCTTCTTGAGATTGGCATTAATGATAAAGGCTATTAGCTAAATAGCCATAGGAAAAACAATCCTATTGATTTTTTATTTTTATTTATTGTTGTGCTTATTGCCTTGCTACCTTTGATGTTACAATGATTGAGCACCCTCAAGGTTGATGTAACTGACAAATCTTGTTGCAATAAACTAGACCGTTTATCAGGTCAGGATTAACAAACTTTAATGTTCTTGTAATCGGGATGCATCCACATAGTACTAATTGCTTGAAATGTTATGCTAGATTAGAATAGACTAGTTATTTGAAGAAGATAAAAAGTGTCTATTAGCAAATGGTGTTGGGTACATGATCATCCCAGCATTTATTCATTCAATACATGGAAAGACACCAGCATATGCTTTTTTTGTTTTCATGGTTGCACCTGAAACCAAATCTGGCTAAATTGTTGATTGTTGTAATGATTGACCGAGATCTCAAGAAGGGTTGCAGTAGGATCATGCACATCCATTACCATCTCAGTCATCTTATGCAAAATGGTTCCATCATTTCGAAATACCCATCGTTCCTCAACAAATCCATCACACGTAGCCACGTTGACCAACCCGCTATAATCATTTGCATACTTGAGGCACCCGTTTCTATTCTTTTGAGGCCTGATGGTCCCATCTGGATATATCGTCCATTGTTGTTCAGCATCGTTGCTCACGCAGTCTTCCAGCCACACCCGACTTCCACTTGCTAGCAAGCACATGCCTTTGTAACCGACAATGGTGGTCACTGCTGGCTTTGTATTGTTGCTGGCATAGAAAGTTTGCCTAGAAGCATCAAACTTATGATCCACAACCAAATTAATCATACCTGAACTATCTCTACTTCCCGTCAAAACTAGCCCAGATCTGGGATTTCTTATGGTTCCATCACTACTGCGGATTTCCCATTTGGTGGCATCAGGAACAGCCGTCTCACAATCATAGATCATCACATAATTTTGGGAGCTGTATCCATAAGTGGTTAAGCATTTTCCGCCAGATCGAATTGTGTTATCATTTGATGTCAATGTCCACAATTGATTGGCTTGGTTCTGTCCACATTCCCATAAGATTACTTTGTTTCCATCGTGGTAGCTCCCCTGGTATACATCAACGCAGAAACCATTTTGTCCAGTAATATGTGAGGTTGGTGCTAACACTCTTTCACAAGTGTCACTGTTATCTACCAAGCCACTGGATCTCAAAGAAGAAGTTGAGGTTGGCATGCGCAAAAGCTGCAAATTAGCTCTTGGGTTACATTCCATTGGCATTAATGCAATGATGAAAATAACTTGCCTCAGGGTGCTTAAAACCAATTCTTGAGCATCATATACTAAACGAACTGCGCTTGCGAAGATTCCATCTGTTGCAGATTGAATGGCGGAGGAAATGTCCTCCCAGCTGGTTTCGTACTCCATCATTAAGCCATCTGGATTAAACGTTCCATAAGTTCCATCCGCGTGAGGCTCTGCAACTGTAAGTATTTGTTGCTGGATGTTTCTCATTCGCGCAGCTTCGGAAACCATCTGGATGCAAACTATGAGGGCTCTTGCGATAGGGGCACGGTTATTATTAGGGTTGATGCGATTCAGGTTATCAATATGTTGGCGTAGTTCATCCATTCCTAGAGGGATTTCCCTTCTGTCACCTACTCCCGCAGCACCCTCAAGTGCCCCATATCTGCCTGTAAAGGGTAGGCCAGTACTGCCTGGGAACAAAGCATTACGTACATCGTTTGGGACATCGCTAAAGAAATAGGAGCCCGCACTTGCACGATAACCCAAGATATACACATTACTGACATTCAAGGCTAATGTGACAGTTTGGTAACCATTTGAGAGCTCTACCAGAAGATATTGCCGAGGATCAGTAGGCTGTGCAGATCGGGGAGGCAATATCGGTATGTCTCCGCTTCTATCTGCACGCTCTGTCAATGCATTGTACAGATCCTTCATAAACATCAGATAAGAGTTCCTGGTGGCTCTTTCAGTGGTGAATCTCACTGTGTAAATCTTGAGCTTGTGCTCATTTTCTGTTACAGCAATGCAACACGATGGTTCAACTATGGATATCCAATAAGCCCATGATACAATCAACACAGCAATCCACACCTTCATTTTTGAAAGGGAAAATCTTTATGGAAGTAGACAGATTTTGGGAAAATAGAGAGAGTTGTGCAATGCTCATAACAATTATTGTCAGCAAGAAGACAAATTTCTCAAAGGCATGGAAAAAAGCAAAATTGAGAATTTCTAAGTCAAGATAATATTTATTATTTATTTTAAGATTTATAGTT
This sequence comes from Gossypium sturtianum, assembly GCA_025698515.1. Lineage (NCBI taxonomy): Eukaryota > Viridiplantae > Streptophyta > Magnoliopsida > Malvales > Malvaceae > Gossypium > Gossypium sturtianum. The sequence goes on from CM046955.1 coordinate 122,845,501, forward strand.
GTATACCCCATGAATTATTTTAATCATTTTGATCTTGATTGTGAAATTTTTGTTGCTACTAATTGTGGGCGAGGTTATGTCGGCAGCAAGCTAAATGACTCATTTACCCATCTAATTCAACGATATTGCTATTTATTGAACCGTGTCGGTTTCTGATTCGAGAAGAGATTTGGATTTATTTATTTTAATGAAAAAAAGAATAATTAATTTATTACAAAAGATTTAGGATGGTTGTGTTTTTGCGTGTATGACTTGACGGAGTCGTGGAGGAGGGCTGAAGGAGAAGACCCAACACGTGACTAAAAACAAATACAGAAAATTATGAGGTCTAATCTCGATTTTAGTCTTATTCTGAAATTCGTGATTTGATTCCATCGTTCTATTTTTATATTATCATTAACATGTCCAATTAATAGTAGCTCTAATTATTGTTGTTAAGTTCAAACTTGAAAATTCTATTCTTACTTGTTCACATAATTAATGCTCAATGATATATTGATATCTTCTTTAGTCATTCCATGTAATTTTTTAAAAATTTAAATCGCCATTTTAAAGATAGAAGGGTAATGATTTTATTGATTTAAATTTATTAACAACATTATAAAGTATATTTGAAAATCTACAATCTGTCAAGGACTTTACCTTTTCTAGCTTCTTCTCTTAATTTTTTTAAAAAAAAAATATAATCTTATAAAATGCCATAAACCAATATATTTAGCCTTAAATTTACAGAGTCTGCATGGCACGTTTTCAACTGTCTTTTATGTGGCATGATTCTGGTCTTTGAATTTGATTGTGACTCTTCTATCGGTATTTGCTTTTGGGTTTCTCTGTTGGCGTGCTAAGTAGAGTTGATCGGTGGGGAGATTCAAGGTTTTCTGGTTCCAGTGGAGAACGATTTGGCAGGGCTTAATATTAACGAAGGAGAGGAGGAGGCTTGGCAATTTCACAATGGATCCGAGATGCAACCAAAATTGTTTGATTTATGTTTAGCGGGGTGTTTCCTAACGACTAGTGTGGTTCATTTTCTGGCAATGCAAAACATCATGGCTAAACTTTGGCACCCCTGGGTGGTGTACAGATCTCAAATCTGGGTGAAAAGAGGTATCTGTTTAGGTTCTACAATAGGGTGGACATTAATAAGGTGGTAAAGGGTACGCCATGGACATTTAATAATCATTTGTTGGTATTTCATCGGCTTGAAAATAATGAAGATCCAATGCAAATACCATTGATCTTTTATTGGTTTTGGGTCCAAATTCATGATCTCCCTCTAGTTTTTTTTTCGAAACGGTGGCGAAACAGTTTGGTAATTTTATAGGGTTATTTGAGGAGTACGATTCAAAGTAGATCTCTTTGAGTTTTAAATAGTGCTTACGAATTAGGGTAAGGATTGATGTGCGGCTTCCATTGAAACATAAAAAGAAAATTCAAATCTTGCTATCTAGCTTTATCAATGTGAGATTTCAGTATGAAAAACTCATGTTATTTTGCTTCATTTGTGGACGTCTTGGCCATGGAGACAATTTCTGTCAAGATTGGTTGAGCAGGGATTTCAAGGAAGAGTAGATGGGATGGGATATTTCACTGAGGGCCTCGACTAGGAAAGTTAGCACCATGACTAGTGTTTGGCTGAGATCGGGAGGCGTATGGGGGATGAGATCGGGTGAGCGAACATTAAGAGGTAAGATCTTATCAGAAATTGGGAGACAAATTAACCCAATATTGGGGATAAACTTGGAAGGGAATTTTCCAGTGGAATTAAGGGATTAGATGAGATCTTTAGTTGGATCGGGTCAGGATATGATGGTACAAGATCTTAAGGATTACCTAATGGAAGGCCTAGATAGTAAAAGAGGCTGAGAACATCTATAATCACCTCCAATGTTTCTAAGTTTACGGATGCAATGGACGTAACTGATGAGCATGATATGGCTTATCGCATGGGATTATCGGCGGCCGCCAAGGTTTAGGCCAACTGGCAATAATGAAATTTATAAGCTGGAATGTCCATGGATTGGGGAATCCACGAGCTGTTAGAAGGTTTCGACACAAACTAAAATTGCACCATCCCCATATAGTCTTCATCATGGAGATTAATTGGATTCCCACTGGATGGAAAAAGTTCGTAGGAAGTGTGGTTTTCACTTTGGTATTGATGTTCTAGCTAAAGGGACAAGGGGTGCCTTAGTCTGGGGTGGAAAATGGAAGTGTCAGTTAGTTTAAAGAGTTTCTTGAGGTACTGTATTGACATTGAGGTATAGGATGAAAGTGATAGTGGAAAGTGGAGGATGACGAGCTTTTATGGCTCTCTTGAGGTGAGGTTTCGAACAGAGGCTTGGGACATGCTAAAAGGGTTGGGGCAAGACCAAAATTTACCATGGATGGTCTATTGGGATTTTAATGAGATAACGTACTCTTTTGAGAAAAAAAAGAGGATTGCCCCGGGATGAAAGACGCATGAGGGAGTTTCAGGATACTTTATTAGATTGTCAACTAGAAGATGTGGGGTATGCAGGTCCATGGTTTATGTGGTAGAAGGGTAATTTTGCAGAAAACAATATCAAAAAAAGGTTAGATAGGGGGCTTGCCAATTCGGCTTGGTTGACGACTTTTCTAAATTTTGATTTGCGCCATTTATCACATTCATTTTTGGACCATTTTCCTTTTCTTATAGACATAAACCGAATGGATAGGTGGGGGCATTGTTGCAAATTTTGATTTGAATCATGGTGGACTTTGGAGGAGACATGTGAATCTGAAATTCATAGGCTTTGGTTAAATAGTGAGGGTACTACTCTTGATTGGTTAGTCGAATTGTGTTTTGGAATGTAGAGGTGGGCAAACGGGTTGAGGGAAAGGAAGGAGGGGAGTATAAGAACGCTTAGGAGACGAGTTGTGTATCTAAATTTGGGAGATAAGGAGGAGGAAAACCTTTTGGAATTTTTTGATGCTAAAACATAACTTAACATGGAAATCGATAAGGAGGAGATTTATTGGGAACAAAGGGAGAGGGCGAATTGGTTAAAACAATGTGATCGAAACATGAATGTAACACCCATAACCCGGTCCAATCGTTGAACCCGGGTTATGGAACGCTACAGTCATAACTGAAATAGAACACATTCAATTCACATCAATTACCTCAAATAAACATAGAATACTTCATAAATGCATAATTATTACTCAAATTAAACAAAAATAATCCAATAATAGTCAATTAAGTTTATAATTAACAAATACATCATTTCTCAGATCATATACGGGCTTATGTATGCTCCAATATCATTCAGAAATTTAACTAGGACTAATTTGCAACATTTTTAAAATTTGAGTTCAATTATATCTTAAACAAATCCTTCAAATAACCATCCATATCATAAACACTCAAGTATTATGATATATAGTTAGATTTGAGTATTAATCGAGCTTACGAAAGCCCTAAAAACAATTCAGAACTAAGCAAGGACTAATTTGAAACTTGACATAAAAGTGAGGTAAAAATGTAAAACAGAGGTCACATGACCGTCTGGCAGGCTGAGGCCGTGTTAATAATCCTGCATCTAAATTTCCAAGGACACACGGCCGTGTCAACCAACCGTGTATGTCACACGGTTTGCCACACATGGCCGTGTGGCAAATCGTGTGAAATAAAAAATGACCACTTTTGCAACTTATACAATCCAACCCTTAAGCATTACCAAGCACATGATTATTAAATCTTGTCTAAACATTCAAGAATTCAATCCAAATCATTATACAAAACAACCTAAAGTGCCTAACCAATATGCCATTTTGACACCATCACAAACAGATCATAAATCATTACCAAAACATTCAACAATTATAATACCAACATAATTCTTTCTAATGATTCATTCAAACATTGTATCTCAAAATGAAAGGGTACATTCTTGCCATGATAAACATACCAAACCTTACCTTTTAAACAAACATAAGATATGTCATACAGTTATCAATGTTGACCATATACATCTCAAGCCAACAACTAATCTTATATCATATATGTAACAGCCTGGTATAGGGCCTAGTCGGAATAGTGGTTGTGATTCCACAAATCCGAAGCAAAAATATGTTTTTTATAATTTTTATAAGGCTTAAGAGGTGTTTGCATGATTGTGTGAAAATTTCATGAAGAAATTTTATTAATTAGTGATCAATTTGTCCATTAGGACTAAATTGCAAAGAATGGAAGATATGAGATTCTAGAAGATTTAAGTATGAAATGGAATTATAAAAATTCCTAGAGGTCGTTATTTAGCAATTAGACCATTATATTTGGTGATGGACAAAAATAGACATGGGAAGGAAAAATCTTAAGAAAGGATTATTAAGGGCATTTTTGTCATTTGGTAAATAAAAGAATTAAAAGGGAAAATAAGGCCAAAATCATGTCCATCTTCTTCTCCCTTGGCCGAAAATCACAAGGAGGACATAGCTAGGGTTTCTTCAACTTTCAAGCTTGATAGTAAGTGCATCCTAGCCCCGTTTTTAATGTTCTTCGTATTTTTGAGACCCTCGTAGCTCGGTTTAGCTATTTCTAGCTATATTTTGAGCTAGGGTTCATGTTCAAAAAATTTACCCATGTGTGACATGCATGTATTTTGATGTTTTATGGAGGAATATGAAAGTTTGATGTATGATAAACATCTTTTTCTAAGTGATTTTCATGAAAAATGCATAAAAGGACCAAATTGTAAAAGTTGTAAAAATGGTCATACATGAGTGAAATAGTGGAAATTGAAAGTTGCTATAGTTGAGAATATGATTCGGCTAGGCTTAAAATACAAGAAAGTTGAATGAAAATCATTTTACGAGCCTAGGGGAAAAATGTAATTTAGTAAAAGTTTAGGGGCAAAATTGTAATTTTTCCAAAATATGAATTATGAGTCGATTTAGTCAATGAGTGTATTTAACAAGCGAAATTGTTATTATAAATCAAGAAACGCGAAGCCCGGATCGAAACCGAGGCAAGAAAAAAATCGAGGACTAAATTGAGCATCCAGACACATTTTGAGAATCGAGGTAAGTTTGTATGAAGTTAAAGTTTCATAATGTTACGGTACTTGAAACTGTATGATATTATGATAATGTATGTCATTTCTATGAAATTGAATGAGGAAGCCTCGATGAGGAAATGGTGAGAATAAGCTAAACTAAAGTTCCGGTTAAAGTTCCGGAATAAGGATGATACCTATGTATTCACATGAGATAAGAAAGGTCCCGTATAAGACCATGTCTGGGACATGGCTTCGGCACCAAAGGAAGATCTCGTATAAGACTATATCTGGGATATGGCATCGACATCCATGCACGATCTCGTATAAGACCATATCTGGGATATGGCATCGACATCCATGTACGATCTCGTATAAGACCATGTCTAGGACATGGCATCGACATCGGGCTTTGAGATTCCGTATAAGACCATATCTGGGACATGGCATCTGCATCAAGGGTGATCCCATGTAAGACCATATCTGGGATATGACGTTGGCATCAAGTTTTATGAATGATGAGTTCGGATATTTTACGATAATTTAAATGGTTTATGGGCAAAAGAGGTAAGTATGTAAAATAGTATAGAGTCGAATCCGTTTATGGATGACCATTGAGTTTCATTCATGATAAGAATGATGAAGAATTGAGTTTATGTTCATGTTAGCATATGTGCTAAGTTTTGTGATTGAGTGATACAGGTACCATGAGTAAGTACAAGTTAAGAAATCATAATGTGACATGAGATGGGTAAGAATAAGTGGGAGTAAGTATGAATAGCTATGCCTAAACATTTGAGACTTATGTTGCTATTGTTTCATGAGATGAATGAATCTAGTTTGAGCAATTATGTTGCTTTAGAATTTCATACAAACTTACTAAGCTATATGCTTACCCCTCTCTTTTCCCTTTTTCTTGTAGTTTCGTCAAGTTAGCTCGGGAATTGTAGAAAGTCGGAGCTTGGATCACACTATCAACCGTTCTTTTGGTATAGTAAAGTTAATTCATTTTGAGTATGGCATGTATAGGAACTTGATCATTTTGTGTCATGTCATATTGGAAGGCCAAAGGGTTGGCTATTAATGTTTTGTACTCATTTTGTAAATGGTCATGGTGAATTGGCCAATATTGTCAAGTTCATGATATAAGATTGATGAGTATAATGAAATGAATGTTCATGCAAGTTATTGAGTATGGATGCGGATGGAATGAATGTTAATTTAAGAAATTTTTATAATTTAACATGGCTATGTTTTGTGCTATTTGTGAATAAATGAATGAGTCTATGTTCAGGGTGGCAAGAGGCTTGGAAAATAGCCTATAGATGTCCACACGGGTAGACACACGGGCGTGTGTCTAGGCCGTGTGTGACATACGGTCAACCCCCATGGGTGTGTTAATAGGCCGTGCGTCCCCTGCATTTTAATTACGAGAATTTGAATCGTCACACGGGCCAGTACACGGGCGTGTGCCTAGGCCGTGTGCTTCTTAAGGGGTTGCTGACGTCATAAACAGAATACCCCTAGTTTTCACACACGGGGGAGGACACGGGCGTGTCTAGGTCGTGTGAGGGACACGGGCTATTGACACGGGTGTGTCCCAAGTCACACGGGCGTGTGGCCCCTGTTTAGGCAAAAATTTTCAAAGAGTGTAGAAATTTCCGGTTGAACTCCGAAACCTTCCGGATGGATGTTTAAGGCCTCATAGGCCCATGATATGTATGCTATGATTAAGGAAGAAAAGTTTTAAGTTGGAACGAAATTTTATAGCCTGTAATTATATGTTCAAGAAAGGTCAAGCATGGTAATGCCTCGTATCCGGTTCCGGTGTCGGACACGGGTAAGGGGTGTTACATTTAGTGGTATTAGAGCTACGGTTTAGTCTATTTTCGGACTAATGTAGCGTAAGTTTGAGTCTAGCTATACATGCCATACATAAGAGTATTTATATATTGATAGTGTGATGACTCCTGACAATTTAAATTGTATTTGTATATAGTTAATGGATCCTGATCCTGACCGAGCTGCAGCCGATGATGCTGCAAGTAATGCGTCGGCTCCCACGCAAGGGACTGCGCCAGTAGAGAGTAGACCCGAGACTTTGGGTCAGGGAGAAGAGGCTCGAGAAGCCTTTCTCCGTATGATGAACAATTGGTACTCAGAGTACATTCGAGGAAATCCGAATGCTCTACCTCCTCCATCCCCGCCTATTCCTCAACCTACCCCTGTAGCTCCCTAAATGGTAGAAGTGGTAAGAAGAGAAAAGCCTCCGGTTGATAGAATCTAGAAACAAGGAGCCGAGGAATTCTGGGCTAGTAAAGATGACGATCCGGAAAGGGCAGAGTTCTGGCTTGAAAATACCATCAGGGTATTTGATGAATTATCGTGCACACCTGAAGAGTGCATGAAGTGTGTGGTGTCTCTTCTGAGAGATTCCGCTTATCAGTGGTGGAATACCCTTGTGTCGGTTGTACTAAGAGAAATAATTACCTGGGAGTTTTTCCAAGAAGAATTCCGGAAGAAATACATAAGCTAAAGATTTATTGACCAGAAGAGAAAGGAATTCCTTGAACTGAAACAAGGAAAGATAACAGTAACTGAGTACGAGCGTGAGTTTGTGAGGCTCAGCAAGTACGCTCGGGAGTGTGTGTCCTCTGAAGCCATCATGTGTAAGAGGTTTGAGGATGGACTAAATGAAGATATCAAATTGTTTGTTGGTGTCCTCGAGTTGAAGGAATTTTTTGTGTTAGTAGACCGGGCTTGTAAGGCTGAGGAATTAGTGAAAGAGAAAAGAAAAGCTGAGATGGAGTCTCGTGACTCAAGAAAGAGACAATTGAGTAAGTCATTTCAGTCCTCGTCCAAGAAGTCGAGAGATTTTCCTACCCGATCAGCTACTTCAGCCCGACTTTCAAACAAAAGTAAGAGCAAACTGTACTCAGGGCCTAAAGTCCAGACCACATCAGTTGCTAGTGTTGGCAACGCCCGACCGAGTAGACCGGAGTGTCCGCAGTGTGGCAGACGTCATTCTGGCGAATGTCGAGCAAATGAGAAGGCCTGTTTCAGGTGTGGGTCTCTAGACCATTTTATTAGAAATTGCCCCGAAGTGGATGAAAAAGAGAAGCCTCAGGATGTGAGACCGGGAGGCACTGCTAGAGGAAGACCACAGAGAAACCCGAGAAGTGGAACAAGTAGTAAGAATACGCCCAGAGAGCAGGCTTCTAGATCTAAGGGTAGAATGCCTGCGAGGACTTATGCCATTCGCGCTCGCGAAGAGGCATCATCTCCTGATGTGATTACGGGTACATTTTCTCTCTATGATACTAAAGTTATTGCTTTAATAGATCCGGGATCTACCCATTCATATATTTGCATGAAATTAGTATCTAGAATGGGTATGCCCGTAGAGTCTACAGAATTTGTGATAAAGGTGTCTAATCCTTTAGGCAAAAGTGTATTAGTTGATAAGGTATGCAAAAATTGCCCATTGATGATTAGAGGTCATTGTTTTAAGGCAAATCTCATGCTATTGCCATTTGATGAATTCAATATTATTCTTGGTATGGACTGGTTAATCACTCATGATGTGACAGTAAATTGTGAAAAGAAATATATTTAATTGAGATATGAAAATGGGGACACCCTTCGTGTTGAATTAGATGAACAAGACAGATTACCGGTAGTGATCTCTCATTTGACAGCTCAGAGATATGTAAGAAAGGGGTATGAAGCATATCTTGATTTCGTTATGAATGCTAAAGAAACTGAGTTAAAGATTGAATCAGTGCCGATAGTATGCGAGTACCCAGATGTGTTCCCAGAAGAATTGCCAGGGTTGCCTCCGGTTAGAGAGGTTGAATTTGGTATTGAGTTAGTTCCTGGTACGGCACCTATATCAATTACTCCATACAGAATGACTCCAACCGAGTTGAAGGAATTGAAGGCACAGTTGCAAGAATTAACAGACAAAGGTTTTGCAAGACCGAGTTATTCTCCATGGGGTGCTCCAATGTTATTTGTGAAAAAGAAAGATGGTTCCATGAGATTGTGCATAGATTACCGACAGCTTAATAAGGTAACTGTGAAGAACAAGTACCCTTTGCCAAGGATTGATGATCTGTTCGATCAATTGAAGGGAGCCATCATGTTTTCCAAGATAGACTTGAGGTCGGGATATTACCAGTTGAGGGTAAAAGATTCAGATGTGCCGAAGACTGCATTCCGGACGAGGTATTGGCACTATGAATTTTTAGTCATGCCTTGTGGCTTAACAAATGCCCCTGCTGTGTTTATGGATTTAATGAACCGCATCTTTCGGCCATTTTTGGACAAGTTTGTTGTTGTTTTTATTGATGATATACTGATATATTCCCGGGATGAGCATGAGCATGCCAAGCATTTAAGGACATTCTTAGAGATTTTGTGAGATAATCAGCTGTATGCCAAGTTTAGTAAAAGTGAGTTTTGGCTCAAGGAAGTTGGATTCTTGGGACACATTGTCTCAGGAGATGGAGTCCAAGTTGACCCAAGCAAGATTTCGGCTATTGTTGATTGGAAACTGCCGAAAAATGTTTCTGAGGTTAGAAGTTTTCTGGGCCTAGCTGGTTATTATCGACGGCTCGTTAAAGGATTGATAGCTACACCGATGACGAGATTATTACAGAAAGATGTAAAGTTTGAGTGGACAGAAAAGTGTCAACAGAGTTTTGAGAAGCTTAAGGTATTGTTGACAGAAGCTCCAGTTCTTGTACAACCTGAATCAGGAAAAGAATTTATGATTTACAATGATGCATCCTTAAATGGGTTGGGCTGTGTACTTATGCAAGAAGGCAAAGTAATAGCATATGCCTCCAGACAGTTAAAGCCACACGAGAAGAACTATCCGACGCATGATTTAGAGTTGGCTGCCATTATTTTTGCACTGAAGATTTGGAGATACCATTTGTATGGTGAAAGATGTCGGATTTTCACCGATCACAAAAGTTTAAAGTATTTGATGAGACAAAAGGAATTGAACTTAAGGCAACGAAGATGGTTAGAGTTGATTAAAGACTATGAATTAGTTATTGACTACCACTCGGGAAAGGCGAATGTAGTTGTCGATGCCTTGAGTAGGAAATCCCTATTTGCCTTAAGGGCTATGAATACACGGGTGATTTTGTCCGATGATGGTTCTATTCTAGCTGAGTTGAGGGCTAGACCGATATTCCTCCAAGAGATTTATGATGTAACATCCCGATTTAGGGCCTAGTCAGAATAGTGGTGCAAGACCACAAATCCGAAGTTTATGAATGAGTTTTTGAGGTTTATGCTATGTATGCATGCTAGTGTGAAAGTTTCATGAAGCAATTTTGTGAAATTGCGATTGAATTGTCCAAAAGGACTAAATTGCAAAAGTTTCAAAATGTGAGATTCTAGAAGCTATTTGTGTGAAATAGCTTTAGAATATTAATTAGAGATCTTTAAATAGCAATTTTCCCAATTTTTAATTTTGGACAAAATTGGGCATGGATGAGTTAAAATAGAAAGTTTATCAAAAGGGCATTTTGGTCATTTAATAATTAAGTGATTAAAATAGGAGAAAAGATGACAAAATTCATTCATCTTCTTCTCCAAGGTCTTAGAAAATTGAGAGAGCCATTGTTAGGGTTCTTCAAAATTTTCAAGCTTGCTAGTAAGTGCATCTAAGCCCCGTTTTTGATATTCTTTGTATTTTTGAAGTCCTTGTAGCAGGAGTAAGCTATTTTTAGCTATTTGATGAGCTATGATGGATGTTCAAAAATGTGGCCATGTATGACATGCATGTATTTTGATATTTTATGGAAGATTATGAAAGCTTGATGTAGTAGAAACATCTTTTGCTAAATGAGTTTCCATAGAAAATGCATGTAGGGACTAGTTTGTAAAAATCTTGAGTTTGGTCATACATGTGTGATGTAGTGAGAATTGATGATTGCTTTAGTTGAGTAAGTGATTCGGCTAAGCATGAAAGGCTAGAAAGTTGAATAAAAATCACTTTACGAGCCTTGGGGCAATAGCGTAAATAGGAGAAAATTTAGGGGCAAAAGGGTAATTTTGCCAAAGTATGAGATGTGGGTCAATTTAGTCAATGTGTATATTGATGAGTTGAATTATCATTATAGATCAAGAAATACAAAGCCCGGATCAAAACTGAGGCAAGAGCAAAGTGGTGGACTAAATTGCACGTTTCTATACTTTTGAGTATCGAGGTAAGTCTATGTATAAATAATGCATTCATACTTACAATTTGTTAATGCTAGCTAGTGTATAGCATGGTTGAGAATGATTGAGAACCTATGTGGTTCAAGTGGAATGAATGTGATAGATTTTGTGAATGGATGAATGATTGAGTAAATAGACATGTGAATGTGTAGTGATAATGCTAAAAGATGGGCTAAGTGCGATACCATCTTAATGCATAATGACGATGAGCTGGCTATGTGCGATGCTATCGTTGGGTATATTGTGTAGTGGGCTATGTGCGAAACCACTACGATTACCTTTATGGTAGGCTAAGTGCGATACAACCTTATTTATTGATTGTGGTGGGCTAAGTGCGGAACCACCGAGACATTAGCTGTGTGGATTAGCTGTGTGGATTAGCTGTGTGGATTAGCTATGTGGATGTATTATCAAGAAATAATGATATGTTGTATATTTTGTAAATGTGATATTGAATGCGGGGGTGCATGTCAATGGTTATGAGTAAGTGACTCATGATGTGTTGGAAATGTGGTAAGGGATAGAAAGAGTAAGCATAGTTATACATTATATGTTAGTATAATGCTAATTGTTGTTTAGCTTATACTATGGTGCTTAATTGTTTATGTGTAAACTTACTAAGCTCAAAGCTTACTCCCTTTCTTTTCCCTTGTCTTATAGAGCAAAAGTGTTGAATCGAGATACGAGGATCAATTGGAAGATCGCCCACACTATCAGCACACTCTGGTACATGAGACTCATTGTTTTGTATATGGCATGTATAGGGGCTAGACAAGTTAGTGAATTTTGTTGTAAATGGCTATGATGTGTTGGCCTTTAGATGGATAATCTATTTTGTATAATGCCATAGTTGTTGGCACTTTATTATATGAAAAGATGTAGTTATCTATGTGAGATTGTACTTCATATGAGTTGATTATGGATGTGTTGAATGAGTGCATGTTGTGTATGCTAGAAGGGTGAAAAGAACTTAGCATATAGCTTTGTTCTTGTCCATGTGGATAGACACACGGGCGTGTGTCTAGGCCATGTGTGGCACACGGTCAGCCCATGGGCGTGTGACTCGGCCGTGTGTCCCCTGCCTGTTAGTATTTTAAATCAGAATAGACCATGGACTAGCCACACGGGGCGTGTGCCTAGGGTATGTGGGTTAATCAGTGTTGGCCACGAGTTAGCCACACGGGCGTGTGTCTAGACTCTAAGCCGTGTAAGTGAAGTTAGTGTTCACCACGGTTGGAGAGCATGGGCGTGTGTGTCTACACACGAGCGTGCATCATCTTACACGGGCGTGTGAGCCCTGTATAAAAGAGAAAAATTTTAAGATCGTAAGAGTTTTCGATATGGTCTCGAGAGCCCTCGAGTGTTTGAGTGAGGTCTCGTAAGTCAAGATTGAGGTTGTTGTGATGGCCAAAGAGAGTGGTCATGTTGAGCCTAAGTGGCGATCTTGAGGATTTTAATACGGTAACGCCTCGTACCCGGTTTCGACGTTGAATACGGGTAAGGGGTGTTACATTTAGTGGTATTAGAGCTATGGTTTAGTGAGTTCTAGGACTACCGTAGCGGGTGTAAGAGTCTAGCTATACATGCCATAAGTGTATAATGATAGTGTGGTGGCTTCTGATGATTTTAAATTTTGTTTTATATAGGATATGGATTCTGATCCATTGACTGCTGATGAAGCATCTAGTAATGCACTGGCTCCTGCGCAAGGAACCGTGCCTGTTCAAAGTGGACTCGAGGCTAGGGGTCAAGGGGACGGGGCACGGGAAGCCTTTCTCCAGATGATGAGTAATTGGTACTCGAATTACGTCCGAGCGAACCCTAATGCTCAACCTTCTCCACCTCCCCCTATACCTCAGCCATTTCTGTTCTCCTCAAGGTATTGATGTAGTGAGGATATCGAAACCCCCGGTAGATAAGATTAGAAAACACTAGGCTGAGGAGTTTAGAGCTAAGGTTGATGATGACCCTGAGAGGGCAGAGTTCTAGTTAGAGAACTCGATGAGAGTGTTTGAGGAACTCTCTTGTACACCTGAAGAGAGCTTGAAGTGTGTCGTATCCTTACTGAGGGACTCGGCATACCATTGGTGGAAGACGTTGACGTCAGTAAGTCCCGAGAGAGTGGGGAACGTGGGACTTCTTTTGGGAAGAGTTCGGAAGAAGTATATAAGCCAACGATTTACTGATCGGAAAAGGAAGGAATTCCTTGAGTTGAAGCAAGGAAGAATGTCGATGAGAGAATATGAGCGTGAGTTTGTTAGGCTTAGCAAATACGCTCAAGAATGTGTGTCGACAGAGACCATTTTGTATAAGAGGTTCGAAGACGGACAGAATGAGGACATCAAACTCCTAGTGGGTATTTTGTAGTTGAAAGAATTTGTGGTGTTGGTCGAAAGGGTAAGTAAGGCCGAAGAGTTGAGTACAGAAAAGAGAAGGGCTGTGAGTGAAGCCCGAGATGCTAGAAAGAGGTCGATGGGCAAGTCGTATCAAGCCCAGTCGAAAAGGTCCAAGGAAGTAAGTCCTAGGACGACAACACCAGTGGGTTATTCGCATCGAGACTTGGGCAATACCCGTTCAGGTTCGAGAGTCCAAGCCACTTCGATGGAAAGTGTGGGCAATCCAAAGAACAAACCGGAGTGTCCAAGTTGTGGTAGATATCACACCGGAGAGTGTTGAGGTAACAGTCGAAACTGTTATAAGTGTGGTTCCCCGACCATTTTATCCGAAATTGCCCCGAGAGGGATGATAAGAAAGAGAAGCTAGAGATGAGATCCAAAGTGATGTGTCCGCAAGGGGTAGACCACCAAGGAACCCGAGAGGCGGGAATAGGGGTAGAGGTGCATCTAGAGACTCTGCTTTGTGAGGACCGGGGTCGGGCACTGCGAGGACGCATGCCATTCGCGCTCGTGAAGAGGCATCCTCCCGATGTGATAACGAGTACTTTTTCTCTCTTTGACACCCTTGTTATTACTTTAATAGATCCAGGGTCTACTCATTCTTATATTTGTATGAGATTGGCATCTAGTTTGAGTTTGATTGTTGAGTCTACTGGACTTTGTGGTTAAGGTGTCAAACCCAGTTAGGTAAGCATGTGTTAGTGGACAAGGTGTGTAAGAATTGTCCTTTGATGATTGAGAGTCATTGATTTCCGGCAAACCTGGTGTTGTTGCCGTTTGATGAGTTTGATTTAATCCTAGGCATGGATTGTATGACTACCCATAGTGTCTTAGTGAACTGTGGTAGTAAGTTTATTGAATTAAAATGTGAGAGTGGAGATGTGGTTCGGGTTGAATCAGGTGGATTGGGTAGTCTACCAGTGATGATTTCTTCCTTAGTGGCTGATAAATGTTTGAGAAAAGGGTGTGAGTCCTATCTTGCTTTTGTGTTGAATATTCAAGAGGTTGGAGTAAAGTTTGAAAGCAGTGCGGTGGTATGTGAGTATCCGGATGTATTCCGGAAGAGTTACCGGATTACATCCGGTGAGAGAGTTTGAGTTTGGGATTGAGTTAGTTCTCGAAGCACACTATTTCGATTGCTCGTATAGGATGGCACCTTTAGAGTTGAAAGAATGAAGGTTTGATTGCAAGAGTTGTGAGATAAGGGTTTTGCAAGACCGAGCTACTCACCGTGGGGTGCTCGGTATTGTTTGTGAAGAAGAAAAATGGGTCTATGAGGTTGTGTATAGACTATAGACAACTTAACAAAGTGACGGTTAAGAATAAGTATCCTTTACCAAGAATTGATGATCTTTTGATCAAGCTGAAGGAGCTACAAGATGTTCTCCAAGATAGACCTGAGGTCTAGTTATTATCAGTTGAGAGTGAAAGAGCAGGATGTGTTGAAAACTGCATTTCGGACAAGGTATGGCCATTATGAGCAGGATGTGTTGGTTGCGATTGTTTTCGTGTTAAAGATTCGGCGACATTACTTATATGGTGAGAAGTACCGAATCTTTACGGATCACAAGAGTTTGAGATATTTGATGGATCAGTAGGATCTGAATTTGCGACAAAGACGGTGGCTTGAGTTGTTGAAAGACTATGAGTTAGTCATTGACTACCACCCGGGAAAAGCGAATGTGGTTGCAGATGCCCTGAGTAGGAATTCCTTGTATGCTCTAAGAGTTATGAGCACGAGTTTAGCATTGTCTGATGATGGTGCTATTTTGGCAGAGTTGCGAGCTAAGCCACTATGTGTTCAACAGATATGTGAGGCTCAGAGAAATGAAAGTGAGATGCTAGCTAAGAGAGCTAAGTGTGAATCAGAAAGTGATTCCGATTTTTGAGTGGGCTCGAATGGTTGTTTGCTGTACCGTGACAGAATTTGTGTACCAAGAAATGAGGAGTTAATCCGAAAGGTTTTGCATGAGGCCCACAGTGGATGTTTGTCAATACATTCGGGCAGTACGAAAATGTACAATGACTTGAAGAAGTATTATTGGTGGCCGGGTATGAAAAGAGATATTTCAGAGTTCGTGACAAAGTGTCTGATTTGTCAACAAGTGAAAGCTGAGCATCAAGTGCGTTCGAGATTCCTTCAACCAGTGTTGGTACCCGAATGGAAGTGGGATCGGGTTACCATGGATTTTGTGACGGGGTTGCCGATGACTCCGAAAAAGAGAGATGCTGTGTGGGTTATTGTGGATAAACTAACGAAGTCGGCTCACTTTATTCCAGTACGTGTTAATTATTCACTGGATAAGTTAGCTGAATTGTATGTTGCAGAGATAGTGAGGTTACATGGTGTACCTGTGTCTATAATATCGGATAGGGATCTGAGGTTCACTTCGAGGCTTTGGAAGAGGTTGCAAGAGGCTTTGGGAACAAAGTTGAATTTTAGTACTGCGTTCCATCCGCAAACTAATGGTTAGTCTGAAAGAGTGATTCAAGTTCTTGAAGATATGCTTCGATGCTGTGTGTTAGAATTCGAGGGTAGTTGGGAGAGATATCTACCTTTAGTCGAATTTGCTTACAACAATGATTATCGATCAAGTATACGGATGGCTCCGTATGAGGCCTTGTATGGTCGTAAGTGTCGGACTCCTTTGTATTGGACCGAGCTTAGTGAGAAACGGATCCATGGAGTCGATCTTGTGAAAGAGACTGAGGAGAAAGTGAAAATAATTCGTAATAGTCTGAAAGCTGCTTCGGACCGACAAAAGTCGTACGCGAATCTGAAAAGAAAGGAAATTGAGTTTGAAGTGAAACAGTTGAGAAATAAGAGCATAGCACTAGTAAAAGTGTTATGGCAGAAACACGGTGTGGAAGAGGCTACGTGGGAAACAGAAGAAGCTATGAGAGAGCAACATCCAAACCTCTTTACTGGTAAGATTTTCGGGGGCGAAAATCTCTAAAGGGGGAGAGTTGTAACATCCCGATTTAGGGCCTAGTCAGAATAGTGGTGCAAGACCACAAATCCGAAGTTTATGAATGAGTTTTTGAGGTTTATGCTATGTATGCATGCTAGTGTGAAAGTTTCATGAAGCAATTTTGTGAAATTGCGATTGAATTGTCCAAAAGGACTAAATTGCAAAAGTTTCAAAATGTGAGATTCTAGAAGCTATTTGTGTGAAATAGCTTTAGAATATTAATTAGAGATCTTTAAATAGCAATTTTCCCAATTTTTAATTTTTGGACAAAATTGGGCATGGATGAGTTAAAATAGAAAGTTTATCAAAAAGGGCATTTTGGTCATTTAATAATTAAGTGATTAAAATAGGAGAAAAGATGACAAAATTCATTCATCTTCTTCTCCAAGGCTGCCGAAAATTGAGAGAGCCATTGTTAGGGTTCTTCAAAATTTTCAAGCTTACTAGTAAGTGCATCTAAGCCCCGTTTTTGATATTCTTTGTATTTTTGAAGTCCTTGTAGCAGGAGTAAGCTATTTTTAGCTATTTGATGAGCTATGATGGATGTTCAAAAATGTGGCCATGTATGACATGCATGTATTTTGATATTTTATGGAAGATTATGAAAGCTTGATGTAGTAGAAACATCTTTTGCTAAATGAGTTTCCATAGAAAATGCATGTAGGGACTAGTTTGTAAAAATCTTGAGTTTGGTCATACATGTGTGATGTAGTGAGAATTGATGATTGCTTTAGTTGAGTAAGTGATTCGGCTAAGCATGAAAGGCTAGAAAGTTGAATAAAAATCACTTTACGAGCCTTGGGGCAATAGCGTAAATAGGAGAAAGTTTAGGGGCAAAAGGGTAATTTTGCCAAAGTATGAGATGTGGGTCAATTTAGTCAATGTGTATATTGATGAGTTGAATTATCATTATAGATCAAGAAAGACAAAGCCCGGATCGAAGCCGAGGCAAGAGCAAAGTGGTGGAGTAAATTGCACGTTTCTATACTTTTGAGTATCGAGGTAAGTCTATGTATAAACAATGCATTCATACTTACAATTTGTTAATGCTAGCTAGTGTATAGCATGGTTGAAAATGATTGAGAACCTATGTGGTTCAAGTGGAATGAATGTGATAGATTTTGTGAATGGATGAATGATTGAGTAAATAGATATGTGAATGTGTAATGATAATGCTAGAAGATGGGCTAAGTGCGATACCATCTTAATGCATAATGACGATGAGCTGGCTATGTGTGATGCAATCGTTGGGTATATTGTCTAGTGGGCTATGTGCGAAACCACTATGATTACCTTTATGGTAAGCTAAGTGCGATACTACCTTATTTATTGATTGTGGTGGGCTAAGTGCGGAACCAGAGACATTAAAATTTGTGTGGATTTCTTTGTGTGGATTAATTGTGTAGATGTATTATCGAGAAATAATGATATGTTGTATATTGTGTAAATGTGATATTGAATGCAGGGTGCATGTCAATGGTTATGAGTAAGTGACTCATGATGTGTTGGAAATGTGGTAAGGGATAGAAAGAGTAAGCATAGTTGTACATTATATGTTAGTATAATGCTAATTGTTGTTTAGCTTATACTATGGTGCTTAATTGTTTATATGTAAACTTACTAAGCTCAAAGCTTACTCCTTTCTTTTCCCTTGTCTTATAGAGCAAAAGTGTTGAATCGAGATACGAGGATCAATTGGAAGATCGCCCACACTATCAAAGACACTCTGGTATATGAGACTCAATGTTTTGTATATGGCATGTATAGGGGCTAGACAAGTTAGTGAATTTTGTTGTAAATGGCTATGATGTGTTGGCCTTTAGATGGATAATCTATTTTGTATAATGCCATAGTTGTTGGCACTTTATTATATGAAAAGATGTAGTTATCTATGTGAGATTGTACTTCATATGAGTTGATTATGGATGTGTTGAATGAGTGCATGTTGTGTATGCTAGAAGGGTGAAAAGAACTTGGCATATAGCTTTGTTCTTGTCCATGTGGATAGACACACTGCGGGCGTGTGTCTAGGCCATGTGTGACACACGGTCAGCCCATGGGCGTGTGACTTGGCCGTGTGTCCCTGCATGTTAGTATTTTAAATCAGAATAGACCACGGACTAGCCACACGGGCGTGTGCCTAGGGCGTGTGGATTAATCAGTGTTGGCCACGAGTTAGCCACACGGGCGTATGTCTAGACTCTAGGCCGTGTAAGTGAAGTCAGTGTTCACCACGGTTGGAGAGCATAGGCGTGTGTGTCTACACACGGGCGTGCATCATCTTACAGGCGTGTGAGCCCCTGTATAAAAGAAAAATTTTAAGATCGTAAGAGTTTTGATATGGTCTCGAGAGCCCTCGAGTGTTTGAGTGAGGTCTCGTAAGTCGAGATTGAGGTTGTTGTGATAGCCAAAGAGAGTGGTCGTGTTGAGCCTAAGTGGCGATCTTGAGGATTTTAATACGGTAACGCCTCGTGCCCAGTTCCAGTGTTGAATACGGGTAAGGGGTGTTACATATGAGACACAAAAAGATGACAGCGAATTGCAAGCCAAAAGAGTTTAGTGCGAGTCGGGTGTTGAGTCCGACTTTCGGATTGATTCTGATGGATGTTTGATGTTCAAAGATAGGATTTGTGTACCGAGGAATGATGAACTTATTCAGAATATCTTAAAAGAGGCACATAGTGGATGTTTATCTGTACAACCGGGCAGTACAAAGATGTATAATGATTTGAAGAAACGGTATTGGTGGCCGAGTTTGAAGAAAGATATTTTCGAGTTTGTTTGAAGACACTTAATTTGTCAACAAGTAAAAGCCGAACATCAAGTACCCTCGGGTTTGCTTCAACCTATAATGGTACCCGAGTGGAAATGGGACCAGGTTACCATGGATTTTGTAACGGGTTTGCTGCTGGCACCGAGTAAGAAAGATGCTGTATGGGTTGTAGTCGATAGACTTACGAAGTTAGCCCATTTTATACCTGTACGAGTTGATTACTCACTTGACAAGTTAGCAAACCTGTATATTTCAGAGATAGTAAGACTTCATGGAGTACCATTATCAATCATTTCGGATAGAGATCCGAGATTCACGTCCAGATTTTGGAAAAAAGTTGCAAGAGTCCTTGGGCACCAAGTTGAACTTTAGTACGACTTTTCACCCCCAAACTGACGGTCAGTCAGAGAGGTTGATACAAGTGCTTGAAGATATGCTCCGATGTTGTGTTCTTGAGTTTCAAGGCAGCTGGGAAAAATACCTATCGTTGGTGGAATTTGCCTACAACAATAGTTTTCAGTCAAGCTTAAAGATGGCGCCTTATGAAGCTTTGTATGGGTGTAAGTGTCGAACGCCTTTGTATTGGACTGAACTTAAGGAAAACCAGATTCACGGGGTTGATTTGGTTAGAGAAACCGAAGAAAAAGTAAGGGTGATTCGAGATTGTCTAAAAGCTGCTTCTGATAGACAAAAATCCTATTCGAATTTAAAAAAGGAAAGAAATTGAGTATCAAGTCGGTGATAGAGTATTCTTGAAAGTGTCACCATGGAAGAAAGTCCTCAGATTTGGACGGAAAGGCAAATTGAGTCCTCGTTTTATCAGACCATATGAGATCACCGAGAGGATAGGACCGGTAGCCTATCGATTGGCTTTACCGTCCGAATTGGAAAAGATTCATGATGTGTTTCATGTATCTATGTTGCGACGGTACCGATCAGACCCTTCACATGTAATTACATCGATAGAGGTTGAGATTCAACCCGATATGACATATGGTGAAGAACCGGTCAAGATTCTAGCACGAGAAGTCAAGCAGTTAAGAAATAAAAGTATAGCCCGTGTGAAAATATTGTGGAAAAGACATGGGGTAGAAGAGGCTACATGGGAGCCCGAGGAGGCTATGAGAAACCAATACCCAAACCTTTTCACTGGTAAGATTTTCGGGGACGAAAATCCCTAAGGGGGGAAGAATTGTAACAGCCCGGTATAGGGCCTAGTCAGAATAGTGGTTGCGAGACCACTAATCCGAAGCAAAAATATGTGTTTTA
This sequence comes from Gossypium sturtianum, assembly GCA_025698515.1. Lineage (NCBI taxonomy): Eukaryota > Viridiplantae > Streptophyta > Magnoliopsida > Malvales > Malvaceae > Gossypium > Gossypium sturtianum. Next base: position 122,866,169 of record CM046955.1, read on the forward strand.
TAATTTTTATAAGGCTTAACAGGTGTTTGCATGATTGTGTGAAAATTTCATGAAGAAATTTTATTAATTAGTGATCAATTTGTCCATTAGGACTAAATTGCAAAGAATGGAAGATATGAGATTCTAGAAGATTTAAGTATGAAATGGAATTATAAAAATTCCTAGAGGTCCTTATTTAGCAATTAGACCATTATATTTGATGATGGACAAAAATAGACATGGGAAGGAAAAATATTAAGAAAGGATCATTAAGGGCATTTTTGTCATTTGGTAAATAAAAGAATTAAAAGGGAAAATAAGGCCAAAATCATGTCCATCTTCTTCTCTCTTGGCCGAAAATCACAAGGAGGACATAGCTAGGGTTTCTTCAACTTTCAAGCGTGATAGTAAGTGCATCCTAGCCCCGTTTTTAATGTTCTTCGTATTTTTGAGACCCTCGTAGCTCGGTTTAGCTATTTCTAGCTATATTTTGAGCTAGGGTTCATGTTCAAAAAATTTACCCATGTGTGACATGCATGTATTTTGATGTTTTATAGAGGAATATGAAAGTTTGATGTATGATAAACATCTTTTTCTAAGTGATTTTCATGAAAAATGCATAAAAGGACCAAATTGTAAAAGTTGTAAAAATGGTCATACATGAGTGAAATAGTGGAAATTGAAAGTTTCTATAGTTGAGAATATGATTCGGCTAGGCTTGAAATACAAGAAAGTTGAATGAAAATCACGAGCCTAGGGGCAAAAATGTAATTAAGTAAAAATTTAGGGGTAAAATCATAATTTTTCCAAAATATGAATTATGAGTCGATTTAGTCAATGTGTGTATTTAATAAGCGAAATTGTTATTATAAATCAAGAAACGCGAAGCCCAGATCGAAATCGAGGCAAGAACAAAATCGAGGACTAAATCGAGCATCGAGACACATTTTGAGAATCGAGGTAAGTTTGTATGAAGTTAAAGTTTCATAATGTTACGGTACTTGAAACTGTATAATATTATGATAGTGTATGTCATTTCTATGAAATTGAATAAGGAAGCCTCGATGAGGAAATGGTGAGAATAAGCTAAACTAAAGTTCCGGTTAAAGTTCCAGAATAAGGACGATACCTATGTATTCACATGAGATAAGAAAGGTCCCGTATAAGACCATGTCTGGGACATGGCTTCGGCACCAAAGGAAGATCTCGTATAAGACCATATCTGGGATATGGCATCGGCATCCATGCACGATCTCGTAAAAGACCATATCTGGGATATGGCATCGACATCCATGTACGATCTCGTATAAGACCATGTCTGGGACATGGCATCGACATCGGGCTTTGAGATTCCGTATAAGATCATATCTGGGATATGACATCGGCATCAAGGGTGATCCCATGTAAGACCATATTTGGGAGATGACGTTGGCATCAAGTTTTATGAATGATGAGTTCAAATATTTTACGATAATTTAAATGGTTTATGGGCAAAAGAGGTAAGTATGTAAAATAGTATAGAGTCGAATCCGTTTATGGATGACCATTGAGTTTCATTCATGATAAGAATGATGAAGAATTGAGTTTATGTTCATGTTAGCATATGTGCTAAGTTATGTGATTGAGTGATACAGGTACCATGAATAAGTACAAGTTAAGAAATCATAATGTGACATGAGATGGGTAAGAATAAGTGGGAGTAAGTATGAATAGCTAGGCCTAAACATTTGAGACTTATGTTGCTATTGTTTCATGAGATGAATGAATCTAGTTTGAGCAATTATGTTGCTTTAGAATTTCATACAAACTTACTAAGCTATATGCTTACCCCTATCTTTTCCCTTTTTCTTGTAGTTTCGTCAAGTTAGCTCGGGGATCGTAGAAAGTCGGAGCTCGGATCACACTATCAACTGTTCTTTTGGTATAGTAAAGTTAATTCATTTTGAGTATGGCATGTATAGGGACTTGATCATTTTGTGTCATGTCATATTGGAAGGCCAAAGGGTTGGCTATTAATGTTTTTATACTCATTTTGTAAATGGTCATGGTGAATTGGCCAATATTGTCAAGTTCATGATATAAGATTGATGAGTATAATGAAATGAATGTTCATGCAAGTTATTGAGTATGGATGCGGATGGAATGAATGTTAATTTAAGAAATTTTTATAATTTAACATGGCTATGTTTTGTGCTATTTGTGAATAAATGAATGAGTCTGTGTTCAGGGTGGCAAGAGGCTTGGAAAATAGCCTATAGATGTCCACACGGGTAGACACACGGGCGTGTGTCTAGGCCGTGTGTGACACACGGTCAACCCCCATGGGTGTGTTAATAGGCCGTGCGTCCCCTGCATTTTAATTGCGAGAATTTGAATCGTCACACGGGCCAGCACACGAGCGTGTGCCTAGGCCGTGTGCTTCTTAAGGGGTTGCTGACGTCATAAATAGAATACCCCTAGTTTTCACACACGGGGGAGGACACGGGTGTGTCTAGGCCGTGTGAGGGACATGGGCCATTGACACGGGCGTGTGTCCGACCGTGTGAAAACCCCTGTAGGTTCGAAATAAAAATAAATTCTACACGGGCTAGGGACATGGGCGTGTGTGCCCACACGGCCTGCCCACACGGGCGTGTCCCATGTCACACGGGCGTGTGGCCCCTGTTTAGGCAAAAATTTTCAAAGAGTGTAGAAATTTCCAGTTGAACTCTGAAACCTTCCGGATGGATGTTTAAGGCCTCGTAGGCCCATGATATGTATGCTGTGATTAAGGAAGAAAAGTTTTAAGTTGGAACGAAATTTTATAGCCCGTAATTACATGTTCAAGCAAGGTCAAGCATGGTAATGCCTCGTATCCGGTTCCGGCGTTGGACACGGGTAAGGGGTGTTACAATATATCTAATAATCAACCATTCATCAAGCATTTCCAATTTATAGTCTACCATGATTCAAGGATAAGCACATAATCAGTAACCAAAGTACTAGCTTTCAAGATTGACCAAAAATTAATCGCCTATATACATGACACAAAATTGAGTTTTTAAACAATAAAAAGACTATAGAATCAATACCGGGATAGTGTGAGCTTCTCGACGATCCGCTTGAAATATTTTGCAAGTTGGATTTACAGGGAAATAAGGAAAAAAAAAGGGAGTAAGCATTACAAATTCTTAGTAAGTTCACAGTTATTAAAACAACAACTTACCTCATTTTATGAATTTATATAGAAAGTTATCAAACTTGACAATTTTACCTAAATCTGACAATCATATATCAACAAGGTGAGTTCATCCCATAACAAATTCATGTAATAATTTGAACATTTAGCATTTCAAATAACTTTAATATCAATCGCATGGAAATCAACAACTCAATACCATTCACAACATTCCAATTCACAATTACAACTTAAAGTCTCAATGGTACACATATATCGATGTACACAAGCTTCAGTTAATCAATCTAAAGATTATATCATATCATTTCATTTTTTTGTCAACAATACATCCAATTTGAATATAATGACATTCATTATTCCATTTTTATCGTTCGAATTTTGCATCAAATTCATAAATTTATCACATTTCCATTTTGGCCCCTCGGCACGTATATCCGATACATATGAGCATTCAATACTATCGATATTCATATATACCATTAATCAACTTTGTATTACCATATCACAATTATCAATCCAGTTAACATCTCACAAATCAAATATAACATTACTTCACATTTCTTATCTATTTGCAATCTTAATTTCAAATAACACTTTTCATTTCAGATTTTCAATCTCATGATTTCGAGGACTCTATCATCATCATTTCAATTATACTTATCCCGCTTTTACCATTTATTACCCCTATTAACTCGACTCGGACTTGAGCGGGTACACGAATCCAACTAACACACCAGTATGACACCCAATGCCTCATCGAAAAAATCGGGACAGCCTAGGTGGTTTTGTATGTTGGCTTATTTGACTCAATCCTTTTTCATATGATTGTTTCATAAGCAAATGGACTTCAAGGTTGAGTTTTATTTTGCTTCAAGTGATAATCGAAATTGGAGTCTTAAAGAATTTGTGATTTACTTGAACTTTGTGGATAAGGTCTGTGCTTATCCTTTATCCTTATCTTGACAGATTTATGTGTAGATTTTATGGGGATTAATCCTAATTTATATTGGGATAAGATTGAAGATTATTTATACATACTTTAATGATTATAAAGTTATGTTTATCTTGGACTATGTTGATCGACAAAAGTTGTCATATTAAGCCTATAAGTAGGTACTTGTACGCATATGGAGATGTATCTTTTGGAAAGAGTGATGTGCTGAATTGCTTGATTATTTTTCTATTATTTTTACTTGAAATTTCACACTCAATTAGTTTGCATCCTTGTGAGAGATTGATCCTTTATAAGTGAGATTTTGGGTGAGAGGTTGTAACAAGTTTGGACTAGCTATTGGGGTTACAATTATTTCTTTGTGTAAGGGTAGGTTGGGCTTTAACCAATAGATGGTTAGATCAATTGTGGAATTGTAACGACCTGAAATTCAGTGATGTTGAAAAATCCTATTCCAGAACCCCATTTCCATAAACTGAGTTTATATTTATTAAATAAAAATATTTACGGGGTTATTATGAAAATATATTGAAGTTCGATTAAATAATTTTGATGAGAAAGTGATTAATTAAGTCTCAAGGACTAAATAGTAAAACTCCAATTGCTATAGAGTTTTAATTAAGAAAAAGCTTTGAGATCTAGATGACAATTATTCAAAGGGCTTAAATGGTTAACAAACCATTATTTTTCATTCGATTGGTGGATGAAAATGACATGCCACTTTGTTGAATTAATAATTAAATAATATAATAAAACTTTAATTTACCTAATTAATTAAGATTAATTAAAACATAAACTAACTATATAAAGCAAAGTTAGTGGAAGGTTATCATCTTCTTCATTAAGTTGGTCGCCCCACTTTCGAAAGAAAAGAAAAAGAATTCTTCAAATTGTTTCAACATTCGACCATCAAATTTCATAAGGCAACTAAGATAAATTCATGTAATTTTTATATATTTATGATCATCGAATCTTGATTTAGCTAAACTATGTACCAATTTGATAAATTGTTGAAGTTCTAGAAAGTTTCCGTTGTTGATTAATAGAAAATTTAGGCTTGAAATTGATAGATTTTAAGCTTATATTATGAAAAGGGCTAGATTGTAAAGTTAATTTAGCTTGTTTGTTAACTTTGTTACATTAGGGACCAAATTGAATAAATGTAAAACCTATCATGAAATTATGTTAGAAATAGAAAGTATAAGGTCCCTAACGAGAATATATGAAATCAGATTGTAACACCCTTCGCCAGACCCAATCGTCGGGTCTGAGCTACAGAATGCTATAGTCGTTTTCGAAGCAACTACTGTCAAACATACTATAATTATATCTTTCAAAGTATTGCAACATAATAACATATACAAATTGGAATTAGTTGCAACAAATCAAACATTAACCAAAGTTTCAAATCAACTAACAAATTTTAATTTAACATATTAATACCTATGCACATGCTACATAATAGAGTATAGAATGATCAAAAGTCTATTGAGTCGATAGCAGGACAGTGTGAGCTTCGAGATGATCCGATCGACACGTTCCACAAGCTAACAACTACAAAAAAAAAAACAAACAAACAATTATATAGGCATATTGAATGCTTAGTAAGTTCAAATGAAATTTACTTAACTTACCTTGACATTACAACAATTTAGCAATTGAAACACATTGGTACAAACAAGGCATCTTTTTAGCAACCTTATACTTTCATGTACAATCCAAGCATACAAACACTATATTAGTTCATTTGCATATCAAACCATAATATCAAAATCATATGCATATATGACCATTTCATATTGTATCATATACTATTTAACTATGCTCAGTTTGCAAACATAACATTTCAATCCACAATTAATCATTCCATTTCCATTTTAATTACCATTTTTGTTTCACTTTTTTGCCAAAACATAGAATTTTCTTCCATTGGAGACTTTAAGGAAAATTTTATCACTAATCCGAAACTCAATATCTTTTCTTTGCAAATCAGAATACGATTTCTATCGATTTGAAGTAGCTTTCAAGCAATCTTAAATAAATTTGACTTTTTCTTCCGTCTTCCGTATCAAATCAGTCCCAACTAATTTTCTTTCATTCAATTCAGACCAATACAAAGGATTTTTTCATTTTCGACCGTGTAAAGCCTTATATACGCAAAATCTCACTTATACACGTGATAGTTGTTATTATACCGTGTAAAGACCAATACAAGTTGGGACTAGCCATTTTGATACTCGTCTAATAGTTGTTATTATACGCAAACTCGACCAATCGTAGATATTTCTCCCAGCAACCTTCAAACTCAATTATAAAACACCATAACATATCTTTGAGTATTTAAATCATCTATTCTGATTGTCCGTTAGTTTAGGGATGGAAAGCTGTACTGAAATTCAATTTTTTTACCCAGGGCTTTGTGTAACTTACTCCAAAATATAGAGGTAAATCTCAGGTCTTGATAACAAATTATAGAAAGTGATACATTGTGTAATCGAACAATTTCAAAAATGTACAACTTAGGTAATTTCTTAAGTGAATAATCTGTTCTAACCAGAATAAAATGTGTAGTTTGGTCAATCTGTCAACAATTACCTAGATTGCATCTTTATTTTTCGGTGACAATGATAATCCTGATACAAAATCCATCGTGATTTGTTCTCATTTTCACTCTGAAATAATCACATGTTGTATCAAACCTGATGGAACCTGATGCTTGGCTTTAACTTGCTAATGTACCAAACATTTAGTCACGTATTCTGAGATTTCTCGCTTCATTCTTGGTCACTAGTACATCTGTTTCAAATTGTTATACATTTTTTTGCTCGCCGAATGTATCAAATAAGTAATTCTGTGAGCCTCGTGTAAAATGTCTCGTTTCAACTCTGAATCTTTCGGCACGTAAAAACGATTTTGAAAATAGAGATTTCCACTATCATCAATACTGAACTCTAGAGTTTGATCATTTTCAACAAGCTTCCTTTTCTCTAGCAACTCTGAATCACCTTTTTGTAACTCTCAGATTCACTGAAGGAATATTGGTTTAGCTCTCAACTCAGCAAAAATAGAACCATCACGTTCCAAAGTTAGATGAGTGTTTATTGCTCTCAAAGCAAACAGAGATTTTTGGCTTAATGCATCAGCTACCACGTTAGGTTTACCTAGATGATAGCCAATAATCAAATCATAATCTTTCAACAATTAAAGCCATCTACATTGTCTTAGATTCAACTATTTTTGTGTCAGCAAATACTTCATGTAACACCTCTCGCCCGACTCGATCGTCGGGTCCGAGCTACGGAATGTTACAGTCATTGCTAGAGTAACTGATGAAAAATTCATAGTAAAATCATCACTTCACATCATTATTCATGCAATCAGTAGCAATACAAAATTGAAAATCATGAACACTGTTTCCTACGTCTTATATGGGCATACGAATACTTTAAAATCAACCCGAGATCGAATAGGGACCTTTTTGAAACAAATTTACAATTTTAGATCAAATATATCATAAATAAATCATTAAAATATTCAATCATGTCATAAACATCTAGATATTATGATACATAATTAAATTTGGGCCTTAATCAAGCTTACCAAAGCTCTTTTGTTGACCCGAGCAAGAAATGACTAAATTGTAAAATTTTCATAATTTTATTTTATGTATCAATACCTTTACGTGGTATCGATACCAATTTGAGCTTCAATATTTAGAAAAAATTAAATTAAATCCAAATGTATCAATACCATTTATAGAGTATCGATACATTTTCCAAGGTATCGATACCTTGCCTCTGAATCGGTACCATTTTAAAGTTTGATGTTTTTGTTAGAATTGTGTAACCCAAATTTCTTGTGAAAATAAAATATAAGTGGCAAGATAGGGGGATTTACAAGTGGCATCCGTATAGAAGTTTACTTCCTTTTTTTGATGTTGATTAGAATAAGGTGTTTTAACCTTACTGTATTACTTTTATTTTTTTACTTTGATTAGAATATGGTTTTACAAACCTATAAATAGACATAGTCGTCTCTCCTCTTGTATTATTCGAATTCGACATAGTGAATTATCTTTTCCTCTGCCCGTGGTTTTTTTCCCGAAAGTGTTTCCACGAAAAATTCCGTGTGTTCTTCTTCTTCTTCTCTTTTCAATTCTTAGCCATTATCGACAGACTATTTTTTACAAACTGGTATCAGAGCTTCCGAGTTGTTCATCTATATCACGATAATGGCGTCTTTGAAGTATGAAAATCTATTGTTGGATCGCAACACCAGATTTGCGTTGTGACAGATAAAGATGCAGGCAGTTCTTGCACAGATAGACTTGGAGGATGTCCTGCTAGGGGTAGATAAAATGCCTTCGACATTGACAGATGAAGAGAAAAGGCGTAAAGATTGAAAGGCATTAACAAAGTTATATCTACATTTTTCTAATGAAATTTTGAAGGATGTAATGAAGGAGAAGATCGTCGCTACATTATGGAAGAGGTTGGAGCAGCTATGTATGTCAAAATCTCTAACCAGTAAGCTGCATATGAAGCAGTGTCTTTATGCTCATCATTTGGAGGAAGGTGCTTCTGTGCACGAACACTTAACAATGTTGAAAGAAATTCTCTTGGATCTTAAGGCCATAGAGGTTCAGTGTAACATCCTAGAATTAGGGGTTCTGCATTTTATGCTAATTGAGGTGTTTGGTTTGTTTAGCAGGTTATTTTGGTATGTTTGGGGGTCCTGGGGAGGCTCGGGTTCGAGCCAGAACTTTAGAAAATTTTGCTTGTTGGGCACTCTGGAGGAGAGCTAGGTGAGGCAGTCTTATGTGTAATTGCTTGTAGTTGTTTGCACAAAGAGGAGTGTGGTAGAGTGGCAAGTGACGCCACTTAAGGTGCAAGGGAGTGGCGTCACAAGGGAGCAGTAGGAGGGAAGGAGTTCGAGTCTCCTCTGCAGCAAGTGGCGCTTTATTTTTATGCTCAAGGTGGTGGAGTGTTGGCTTTCGGTTGGGACTCTCCTTGGTGGTTTTTGAATGAGTCAAAGCATTTGAAATGAGTGGTCATGAGGAGTTGGTGTAGTTTGAATTGGTCAAACCAATTCAAATGGGTGTTGGAGAGTGAAAGTAGGAGCAAATCAAGGGATTTGGTGTTGGTAGAGGTGTTGGCCGAATGTGGGGAGCTTGAAGGGGGGAAAAATTTCGGTTTAGTGCTAGGAGAGGTGAGTGTGCCGAAAATTCCATAGGTCTTAGGCATTTCTCTCATTTCTTTTGGTGCATATTCGGTCATTAAGGGGGGTGAGTGCCGATTTTTGCAAGCCTTCTTGAGCTCTCTTTTTCTCTCTTTGGTTTACCTATTCTCTCTGTGCCGAAATTGTCTTTGTTGCTATTCATCTCTTTTTCTCTTTTGACTCTAGCCGAAAGTGGTCACCATTCGGGCATTTCTTATCTTCTTTTTCTTTCTTTGTTTCTCTTGGCCGAAACTCTCTTCTCCTCTACTTCTTCTTCTTTAGCCGAAACCTTGTATTTGTTCCATTGAATAGTCCCTTTAATTCCAAGTGAATCGGTTTCACCCTGCTTCTGGACTGTTGAAGGTATGTTTCTTTTCTCTCTTGTCGTAAGAGCCGAATCTCCCTCTCCTTCTGTTTATTTCGGTTTCTTTCTCTTTTCTTCTCTAAACTCCTCTATCTCCATCTTCACTAACCGAATCTTTGTTTCTTCTTTTCATCTCGAATCAATGCTGTTTGAGTAGCCTAGGGTGTGAAAGGTTACTTCCCTGCCGAGTTTGCTTTGGCTTTTCACCATCCGTTTCAACACAAGGCCGAATCTTTGCTTCTCTCGCGATTCATCTCTGATTCGGGGGCGAATCAGTGATTATGTGGTTCATCGTTTACCAAGTGCCAGTCAAACTAAGGAGGGGAGTGGACTAGTAGCCTCTGCCCCTAAGTTTAAAAGACGTGCGGTGTCAGCGGTTTGAGACTTTCCACCGGGCTGTGGTAGAGAGCCGACGTCTGCCTGGGATAGACAAATTGCTGTTATCCCTGCTAGTGAGAGCGTCAACATAGAGAGTCTAGTTTTACGCGTAATCAGGTGTGTAACGCTCACACTTCACCTTATTAATCTATGTTAATGTTTGTGTTGGCTGAAAGCCAAAACGACTGTTTAGATAGTCGAGATACCCTTGTGGGTGAGGTTGGAGACACCGGGTAAGTTCCGCTATTACGTCACTTACAGATTATTGTATGTTTTAATTAATTATATGTTATACATTGAAAGTATGTTGCATTCATCACAGTATGACAATATGTTGCATGGGCTTGTGGGAAATGATTAAAAAGGGGAAGTGTGATTATGTGACTCTGTCACGGTGGTCTGGAACCACGGTGGGCTAGCCCCACGTATTTATTCAGTGACTGATGTCACGGTGGTCTAGGACCACAATGGTTTGAAACCACGTATACATATATCAGTGACTTGTCTCGGTGGTCTGGGACCACAGTGGGTTGGCCCCGTATATATTATTCAGAGATCGTCACGGTGGTCTAGAACCACGGTGGGTTGGCCCAACAATTATATATCATGTGACTTTGTCACGAGTGGCCTGGGACCACGGTGGTCTAGAACCACGGTGGCATAACGCCACGGGTGTTTGGCTGATTCAGGAGACCTAGAGGATGGAAAACTAGGTTGGATTGGGCTGCATTGCGTACATGTTTAATATGCTGTATTGTGTGGGCTAAGGCCTAATGTGCATCTGTGGGCTTAAAGGCCAGATTTCGTTAAAAGGGGTTTTACACATCGAGTCTCGATGACTCACCCCTGCTTAATTTTTGGGTAATCCAGTAGATTGCGGTTTTGGGAGCCAAGGAGGACTTCGAGGTGGCCATGCATTATTTTCCACGTAAACTTTCGGTTCTTATTTAATATTACTCTTAAATTTTGGGGATTTTAATTATGTAATAAGGCCACTAAAACTCTAAATTTGGGATCTGCATTTACACTGTTATCACACTTTTTATGACTTATCGAACGTGGGATTTTTTTTTCCTAAAATAGAAACATAAATCAATATTTTCCTAAAATGGTGTTAACAAAAGATGACATACGAATGACTAATTAATTTGGGGATTTTATTAAAACCGCTACATGGATTCCAACTATCACATTTCTGAAATTTCCCTAAGATCGGCTTTTACAAAAGAAACCCGTTTCCAACTCTTAGTTATTTTAATAAGAAGTTGGTAAGATATTCTCAAACAGAATCTTTAAATTAACCTTAAAATGGAATCACTAAACAAAAAGTTTTTCTCAAATTTCGATGCTCCGTTAAAAGAATTTCAAAATTATCTTTTCTGTAACATACCAGATTTGGTCGTAACGTATTGACTGGGTTTGGGGTGTTACAATCAGTATGATAAAGAAGATCTAGGGTTGATTCTGCTTTGTTCGTTGCCCCCGTCTTATTCAATCTTTAGAGACACGATTTTGTATAGCCGCGAGTCTATCACAGTTGATGAGGTTTATGATTTTTTAACCCCGTATGACAAGATGAAACATCTTGTAATGACCCAAAAGTTGGGGTTGTTGAAAAACCTACTTCTGGGACCCCGCCTTTGTGTGTCGGGTTTAAAAATATTAATATTATAATGTTCAGAGTTTTCTTTAGAAGTTAATTGAATAGTAAAGTAGTAATTTTAATTGATAGGGACTAAATTAATTATGAGAAAGAAATAGCTACAAGGACTAATTAAGTAAATAGTCCAATTTTTATGTTAGTCAAAGAGGGTTAGTGGATGTGTATGAGACTAATATTGACCTATGAATGATATCACTAATAAAAATAATAGGATAACTAATATATATATATATATATATATATATATGAGAAATAATAAATAAAAGGAAAGGAAATAAAGTAATGAATAAAATGATAATTATAGAAATAAGAGATATAGTTGGTGAAAAGGAGATATGGGGGGAGAGAAAAATCATTTTTCTTCCTAGATACCGAAATATAGAAGAAGAAAGGGGGGGAGCCATTCGGCCATAGAAAAATTTTAGGAGTAAAATTTGATTATTTTTACATGAAATTCATGTTTTTTAAGAAATAATGCTATGAATTAGTTTACCCATGTTGAAATTTAGAGAATAAATGGAACTTTTGAGAGTTGCCATGGATGAGAAATTCAAGGGTTTGATGTTATTTTGTTGAATATTATATGTTTTTGATATGGTGATTTAAGTATAAATTTTGTAGACTAAATTGGTCATATTGAGTGGTGATTTTATTGATAATAATTTCTAGGGACTAAAATGTTGTTAAGTCAAAATAACCTAGCTTGAATTGTTAATTTTGTGAGATATAGGGACTGTTTTAGTGAACTATTCCTATGCTGGAAAATTTGGGACTTATTTGCTAAGTCCATTATGTATATAAAGTATGTTGTGATATGAAATTGGCTAACAATCACTAGAAATGAGTAAAATGTTATAATATCAATTTGATTAATATTAGTAGAAACATGAATGGTATTAATTGAGTTAATTTTTTTTAAAAATAGATCACGAGAAGAATAGAGTGAGTATCAACCGAGGAAAGGAAAAGACCACTGAGTAGATATTCATCGTATTTTGGTAAGTTCGTAGACTCGAACTTGATTTTACTTCTAGTTACCATTTAAATTAAGTAATGTTAAATTTGTTCATGATATAGAATGTATCTATGTTATTGAATAATAGTAAAGAAAATAAGTGAGGAAGAACGTTGAAGTAAATAATTGCATAATCATCGGTTAATCCGACTAGCGCTGGGCGCAAATCTTCGTCAGCTTGTCTGACTAGTGCTGGGCACATAACCGTCGGTTAATCCGACTAGCACTAGGTGCAAATATTGTTGGTTAATCCAACTAGAGCTGGGCTCAAAATCATTATCGTCGGTATATCCGACTAGCACTAGGTGAAAATATTGTTGGTTAATCCAACTAGAGCTGGGCTCACTTTTATTATCGTCGGTTAATCCGACTAGGCACTGGGTGTCACATCATTACTTGATCTCATGATGAAATTACTTGAATCTTTGAGAGAATTGAAATCTTAATTGGTTAAGTTAGAATTCATATTAAGAGAGGTTAGATTGTGTTTAGCTAATAAATGAAACCTATTAATGATAAATTGATTTACATGTTACAGGTTAGATATATAGTAGAATTGGACTCAGCATCCAGTGGGAATCCCGTTCTCAAAGTTGGTGACGTTTCTTCTTTTTGTGTTTTGGCATGTACCTAGGATGCAAATTTAATGATAGTGTCCTTTTGTTTAATGAACACTAGAGTACTAGTTTTTGTAAGTGTATATCAGTGTAAATACTTGTTGACATTTTATACTATGTTAAAAACGAAGTTTCCTTAAATGAGATGAATATGAATGATAAATGGAGAATATGCATTTAACAAATTCAATGTTGTATGTGATAATGATACACGTTTTAAGTCAAATTTTTGGGTTGATTTGAATGTCTATTATATTATGGTCATATGCATATGGTTGAATTTAGGTTGGTATCAATTTGGGTGAGAAATAAGGTCTGGAAAATAGCCTATTTTTGTCAACACGGGCAGAGACACGGGCGTGTGTCTCAGCCGTGTGTGACACACGGCCTAACACACGGGCGTGTGACTTGGCCGTGAGACTCCTGCACCTAATTTGTGAATTTTACATTGTTCACACGGCCTAGTACACGGGCATGTGGTTGGCTGTGTGTCTCAAGTCAGAGAGTTACACGGGTATGGACACAGACTGGGGCACGACCGTGTGCCTCACATCGAATGTCCACACGGCTTGGGACACGGGCGTGTCGCTTGGCCGTGTAAACCACACGGCCTGGCCACACGGGTGTGTGTCCCCTGTTTCTTTAAAAAAATTATATGTTTTTTGAAAAATTTCTTGAGTTCCCAGTTTAGTCCTAACTAATTTTTAATGATGATTTTAGTCCTCGAGGGCTCGTATTAGAGACCGTATGAACTTTTACTAGTGGTGTTTGATTTGATTGAGAAATGTGCTTGAAATGTTTGATTGATTGCGTTATAAGTCTGGTAATACCCAGCAACCCTGTTCCGGTGACGGATATGGGTTTAGGGCGTTACACATCTGGTGGTTAAACCAGACTTTCGGGGAGAGGGTCTCTTTGTTCGTGGTGGACTAGATTGAAATACTGATGATGATCGTGGAAGGACACAGGAACGGAATCCTCACGATAAATCTAAAGGAAGATCGAAGTCTTCAAACAGAGGTAAAACTTATAACTTTTGTAAGAAGAAGGGGCACATTAAATCTAAATGTTTTAAACTGTAGAATAAGATCAAAAGGGAGGCTGCGAATCAAAAGGGAAAACAACCAAAAAAATTCGGTGAAGCTGATGTTGTAGAAGACTATAGCGACGATGAACTTCTAGTCACTTCTGTCAACATGTCTAAAGTGAGCGAGGAGTGGATCCTTGATTCGGGCTGCACCTTCCACATGAGTCCTAATCGGGATTGGTTTACAACTTACAAAGCAGTGTCTGAATGTGTTGTTTTGATGGGAAATAATGCTTCGTGTAAAATCGCAGGTGTTGGAATGATTAAAGTTAAGGTGTTTGGTGGAGTTGTCAGAACACTTAGTGACGTGTGACATGTTCCAGAATTGAAGAGAAATTTGATATCGTTGAGTACTCTTGATTCAAAAGGGTACAAATACATAGCTGAATACATAGCTGAAAGTGGGGTTTTGAAGATTTCCAAAGGTTCCCTTGTTGTGATGAAAGGGAAAAGAAAGACTGCCAAGTTATATGTTTTATAGGGTTTTACTATTACTGGTGATGCAGCTGTCGCTTCCTCATCCTTGTCAGATGATGATGTTTCTAGACTTTGGCATATGCGTCTAGGGCATATGAGTGAGAATGACATGGAAAAATTGAGCAAAAGAGGACTTCTTGATGGGCAAGGAATTTGCAAACTGAAGTTCTGTGAGCACTGCATTTTTGGGAAGAAAAAAAGAGTTCGATTTACTAGAGGAATCCATAACACGAAGGGACCATTAGAGTATATTCATTCTGATCTGTGGGGGTCATCCAGAGTGCCTTCGAGAGGTGGAGCTAATTACATGCTAACACTTATTGATGATTTTTCCAAAAAAGTTTGGGTGTTTTTCTTGAAGCAGAAAAGCGATGTGTTTTCCACATTTAAGTCTTGGAAAACTATGATTGAAAAACAGACGGGAAAAAAATAAAACACCTCTGCACAAACAATTGCTTAGAGTTCTGTTTTGATAAGTTTAATGAACTGTGCAAGTTCGTTATACTTCTCAGCAAAACGGTGTTGCAGAATGAATGAAAAAAACGATCATGAAGAAGGTTCAATGTATGTTGTCGAATGCCAACTTACTGAAGTCATTTTGGGCCGAAGCGGCCTCTACTGCATGTTTTTTATCAACCGATCTCCATCTGTTTCCATTGAGGAAAAGATTCCACAAGAGGTATGGTCTAGTAATCCTGATGATTGTTCTGATTTAAAGATTTTTGGGTGTCCTACATATGCTCATGTTGATAATGGAAAACTGGAACCGAGATCAGTTAAATGTGTGTTTCTTGGTTATAAAGCTCGTGTAAAGGGGTATAAGTTATGGTGTCCTGAAAATAGAAAAGTTGTGATTAACAGAGATGTTTTTGATGAAACTGCTATGCTACCTAACTTTTCTCTTAAAGACTCTTCTAATAAAGAACAACAAAAGCAAGTGGAGCATTAAATTGATCTAGAATCTACAACAGAGTCGACTTCTCAAGTCAGTACAGAAAGTCAAAATAGAGTTGTTTCTTCACCACAATACTCTATCGCCAAAAATAGAATTAGAAGAGAGATTAAACCTTCAAAGAGGTATGTCGAGGCTGATCTTGTTGCTTATGCTTTAAATGTGGCCGAAGATATAGATGTGAACCAGGAGCTATCTACTTATTCCGAGGCAGTTAGTTGTGAAGACTCAGAAAATTGGATGATTGCCATGCAAGAGGAGATGAAATCACTCCACAAAAACAAAACATGGAATCTTGTGAAGCTTCCTAAGGGAAAAAAGATTGTTCATCGTAAATGGGTGTTTAAAAAGAAAGAAGGGACTCTAAGAGTAGAAGAACCCATATATAAAGTAATGCTTGTTGCAAAGGGTTACAGTTAAATTCCAGGTGTGGACTTCACAGATGAGTTCTCCCTAGTTGTGAAGCATAGTTCAATTCGACCTTTACTTGGTATTATGGCCATGCATGATTTGGAGCTTGAGCAGTTAGATGTAAAAACTGCATTTTTGCATGGAGAACTTGAAGAGGAAATTTACATGCAACAACCAAAGGGATTTATAGCCTCAGAAAAAGAGGACTATGTTTGCTTGTTGAAAAAGTCCCTTTACAGTTTGAAACAGTCACCAAGACAGTGGTACAAGAGGTTTGATTCCTTTATGACTTCTCATGATTTCAAAAGAAGTAGTTTTGACAGTTGTGTTTATTTTAATAAAATAGTGATGGTTGTTTTGTATATCTACTCCTCTAAGTTGATGACGTGTTGATAGCATCAAAAGATAAATGAGAGATAAGAAAGGTCAAAGCCCAACTTAGTTAAGAATTTGAGATGAAAGATTTGGGACCAGCAAAGAAGATATTTGGTATAGAGATTCTCAGAGATAGAAAAGAAAGTAAATTGTACCTAAGTCAGAAAGGGTACATTGAGAAAGTTCTTTGTAGGTTCAATATGCAGAATGCTAAGCCTGTTAGTACTCCTTTAGTAGCCCATTTCAGACTTTCATCGGCTTTTTCTCCACAATCAAATGATGAGATTGAGTACATGTCACATGTTCCATATTCTAGTGCAATGGGATCCCTCATGTATGCTATAGTTTGTTTATGTCCAGATTTATCGTATGCAGTCATTGCAGTTAGCAGATACATAGTAGATCTGGGTAAAGAACACTGGAAAGCAGTTCAGTGGATTTTGAGATACTTACGAGGTACTACTAATGTTTGCTTATAGTTTGGAAGAACTAGAGATGGAGTCATTGGGTATGTAGATGCTGATTTTGCTGGAGACCTTGATAGAAGAAGATCTCTCACATGTTATGTCTTTATAATTGGGGGTTGTACAATCAGTTGGAAAGCCATTTTGCAAACTACTGTCGCTTTGTCTACCACTGAAGCTAAGTACATGATGATTACTGAGGCTTGTAAAGAAGCTATTTGGTTAAAGGGGCTCTTTAGTGAACTTAGTGAAGACCTTAAAATCAGTACAGTATTTTGTGACAGTCAGAGTGCCATCTTCCTTACTAAGGACCAAATGTATCATGAGAGAGCAAAGTACATTGATGTTCGGTATTATTTTGTTTGTGATATTATTGATTGGGGTGATATTGTTGTGAGCAAAATTAGTACTCATGATAATCCCACAGATATGATGACTAAGTCACTTCATATAATCAATTTTGAGCATTGCTTAGACTTGGTTGGTGTTCATTGTTGAAGATAAACCCTTAAGGGGTTTCATGGAAGAGGTGGGGAACTTGTTTGTTGAGAGTTCATGATGAAGAACTTGTTCGTTGAGATTTCGTGTCAAGGTGGAGATTGTTAGAATTGTGTGACCCAAATTCTTGTGAAAATAAAATGTAAGTGGCAAGATAGGGGATCTACAAGTGGCATCCATATAGAATTTTATTTCCTCTATTTGATGTTGATTAGAATAAGGTGTTTTAACCTTACTGTATTACTTTTATTTTTTGACTTTGATTAGATATGGTTTTACAAACCTATAAATAGATGTAGCTGTCTCTCCTATTGTATTATTCAAACTCGACATAGTGAATTATCTTCTCCTCTGCTCGTGGTTTTTTTCCCGAAAGGGTTTCCACATAAAATTCTATGTGTTCTTATTCTTCTCTTTTCGATTCTTAGCCATTATCGACGGTGTATTTTTTACAGATTTTGAAAATTTGAATAAAATCACTAAAGTATCGATACCCTTTCTAAGGTATCGATACGTTATGGAAAAATTTCAAAGTTTACAATTGGTACCTACTTCATTTCAAAACAAAACAAACCTTGTACATTTAGTGTTTAATCACCAAACTTTTTTCCACAAAAACATACTAAAACATACCAAATCATCACATTTTAATCAATTCAAATCAATCAACCCAATATGTCATAATTTGACACCAAACATTTCAATTCAACTTATTCAAATCATCCAAAGCAAAGTTTCCATAATTTGACCTCAAAGCATAACTATTTAACTAGATCAAATTAGTCACGCTCAAATTTCTTTAAACCTAGAAAATTTAGAACCTTTAAAGGTAAAATTAAAAGAGTCCGTAAGCTGGTGACCTCTACCAAAAAATTGAGAAAAGATAGTAACTGAAATTGTAGAAGGTTGAAATCTAATTCTGGTTCGGTTGGATTAGAACCAACCGATCCCTTAGTGGGGGACAAAATGATTGAGAATAAGTGGATTTTACACGTTTGAAGGTCATGCAGGAAGGCCTATATATAGCTGGAGATTGACTTCCCTAGAGAGACTTCTTCTCCAATCTATTTCATTCTTCATCTTCTTCATTGGTTGCTTCGAGGAAACAATGATTAAAGAAAGCTATGCATGGAGTGATGATCGTGAGGTTTAGGTTGGAAAATGGAGAATCTAATAAGCTGGTAAGGTTCTCATAGTAAATTGCATATGTAATTGTGGTTTGCATCATTTCCATTTAACTTGGGAATGCATGTGAATATATCAACTAGACTTGTGGGTTATTAAAGCATGCATATGTCGTTTAGTCTTGATGAATTATTGTTAAATGAATTATATATTGGTGAGTTGAGTGTAATTGCATGTAGGAGTATATGTTGGTTTTATGACTTATTGAAACGTGAATATGTTTTTTTTTACTTAATTAGAATATGGTTGTGAACGTGTTGTAGTATGATCTTATTTAACCTTTGAAATTTTGTATAAATTGTGGTTATTCTGAGCATTCACTGAGTTGGTTAAGCTCACCCACTCCTTTCTTAAAACCATTGCAGATAAGTAGTATCAGTGTGAGTGGTGTGGTCTTGAGGGATGATCCAAGCTAGAAACTTTAGTTGCTATTAGTAGGTTTTATTTGATTATATTTGTTTTGGGAATAAAAGGCAATGTGGTAGATGTTATGTTGGCTTTGCTATGATTTTTTAGTTTTTTGCATGCCTATTATACTTGGAAATTGTGGACTTGAAATATGATGTTGAGACTGATTTTTGGGACATTTTGGTGCTAAATTTATGTGGTATTTGATGCATGATGTTTTGAACTAGTTTGGAATGAGCTATGCGATGATATATGCTATTTGTTAAGGTTTGGAACAGAGGTATCGATATTCGGGGTTTTAAAAATGATACCTATGTAATTTTTGAAGTGCAGGGAGTCAGTTTCGCTAGTTGGTATCGATATTTTGCCACGAGTATCGATACTCAGGGTAAAATTATCAATACTTTTTCAGTGGTACTGATATTTTCTAAAAGTTGGGTTTTTAAGAAGAGAAACAGTAAGCTAATTTGGTATCGATTTTCCAAGAGGTATCGGTACCACTTGAGAGAATTATTGATACCACTGTACCAGTATCGATACCAATGTAACAGTTTTGAGATATTTTGCTAAGTGATCCTAATGCTTGATTGGTGTTTATTTTATGATGGTACAATGCATGTTAGCACGTTTTATACACCCTAGAGTAAGTATGACTACAATTTGTATAAATGCCATAATAATAAAGGAAACAAAAAGATGTATGTTTAATAATGTGATGTTTAATAATGTGTCTACTTATGTTGTTTGCGATGTGAGACGGTGGTATAGCATCCTGTTCTCGGGCTCAGCGACTGGGCTAGGTATAGGGTGTTACAATCCTGACCCAAGGGACACATCTCCTTTAATATGGGCAAGTCGAAAAAACAAGTTTAAAGAAAGGGACAAGCGGGCAAAAGTGGAGTGGCACGATGGACGATGGGCTAACACTGATAGAACAGAAGAATTGTGCATCTATGAATTAATAATACTGTCGGATGAATCCGACAGAAAAACTTAAAATATTTTGAAATGATGTTTAAAATTTTATAAATTATTTTATATCTAGCTAAATTTTTAGTATAGATTTTAATTTTTATTAATTTTATGTTTTATATAAACCATAACGCTGTAGAAATTGGAATTTTTGGTGAAAACATAGTCGGTGTCGTAACACAGTAGTCTCGTGTCACAACTCCAAAGGCAGATTCGATGAGATTGAGAAAGTCACTTCGATGTCATGACACAGACTTTGTGTGTCGTGACACCGAAGTCAGTACACCTAGGAATCCAAAAATCCATAGTGTGTTGCGACAATGAACCCCGGTGTTGCGACAACAATAAACTACTAGGGATGTTGCAACATAGAACCCCTCTGTCGTGACATCGCTGCAATTTGCTACAGGGTTGAACCAACCCATTTGCGCAACCCGGTGGCTTAAACCTTGCTTTACCCAGTTTTAACCCTCAAAAACACTTATTTTATAATCTAAACACATAATAGCCCTTATTTAAACATCCTTTAACTTATTTAATCTCTTAAAATCTCTCAAATCCCTTAAACCCTAAAGCTCACTTTTATCTTTATCTTTTTTATTTATTGGAAAAATTCTTCTTTTAAAGCTTAATCCATGCAGGAAAGAATGGGAACATCTCAAGGAAACAACAAACAAACAAGCGCGACAAGGAATCCAATGACTTATCCGAGGTTAAGGGTTACTAACTCAACTTTTACTATTCCATTGAACTTCCTTACTTGATATATCATTAGTTAGTAGAACTAAAACATCATGCCTCCTAAAAAAGTTTGTAGAACTAATGAACTGGAATCATCGAAGGTTTCGAATTCCTCTAATTTTCCAAACCCAAGTATTGAAAAGTATTTTGTTGAACTTTAGGGGAAAACTTTTATCCAAGAGAGAGGATTTGATCCATCAATGATTCTTTGTAATGAAATATGACCTTTGGTTAGATATCATAGGTGGGAACATTCTTGGACAATCTGAAAAGAATCATTATGGTCCCTATTGTTCAAGAATTTTATGCATCTTTATCGGACCAAGAGTCTAGAAATACCGAAGGTCATATGTGGGAGGCGTATCTGTACGAGGGAAAGAAGTGCAAGTAACCCGTCAGATTATTTGTGTCTTTTATAATGCTTCATGCTATGAAAAAGATTTTATTGATGAAATTGATTTGGAGTATTTTCGAGACATAGATATGGATAACATTATAAACTTTTTAACTGAAGGATGAGGCAAATGGAAATATCACCCAGATACCCCATCCCAACCTCCTTTCATCAAACAATAATGTTCCCAGAGGCCAAAATGTGGATTCAATTTGTGTGCACCAGAATAGTCCTTGCTTTAAATGTATCTAATGTGAATACCTTTCAAGTAGTTTTACTTTATGCTATTGCAGAAAAAGCAGGTGTGTATTGGAAATTTGATCCATCAAAACATGAAGAGATGTATTAGTGGCCAGAAGGTGGGAGTGCTTTTTCCCCACTTAATGATGGCCTTATGCAAAAGACCAGGAGTTCCCATGGCATCCACCGAGCAGTCACTGAAACCATCTCCAAGTATCATCAATGATACATTATTCCAATAGTACACGGAACTATGAGCCAAGCAAATAAAATATTGGAACAAACAACAACAAGAAGCAACGACTACACTAGCTTCATCACAAGGGTTGATACGAGCTCAACAGGAAGTTAGTGAGAGTAGTCATCCTAAACTTGATTAGATGATACAATGGATGCAAGAATCAATGCCAATATTTCAAGAATTTGCAAGGAAAAACAATATCAGGGTCCCACTTATGCGTTAGACATGTTTGGGCCTACACCATCCGGACAGGAGGAAGGAGAGCCTGAAAGTGAAAAGGAAGGAAAGGGAGATAGAAATGATGATGAGGATGATTAGAATTTAATTTTTTTTGGGGTTGTATTAATCTTAAAGATGATATCAATTTGTTTTTAGGAATAGGATAGAAATAAATTTTTAGTTGTTTTTTTTGTGTTTGATTTTGATTTTCTATGTAGGAATCCCATATGAAGGAAACACAACAAATTTGAACTATCAACGAGTAAAGGAGGAAGCACCCATCAATAGCAGATAGCACGACCATGATCAATCGGGTAACGTTTTTCCTTATTCTTTTTCAGGCTACACATTAAGGACAATTTGTTAACTAAAGTGTGGGGAGTAACACAAAAAATTTGTCTAAATTATGCTTTTCTTTTGATTTTTCTTGTCATTTGGGTGCTTGAGCTTGTAAAAATACAAGTGATTGGTTAGGAGCAGGTACATAGGTTGCTTATGGTTACAAATAAATTTGACATAATGATAGGTGATTTTAATTTTATGATTATTAGACTACTAAGTTCTATATGTTACACTGTAAATAGGTATTAAGATATCAACTACATCGAATGATATAGAAAATACAAGGACACGGGCATGCTAATATGAATGATAAATGGTTGAATTTGAGTTTGTCTAGTTGATTAAATTTGTGCATATTGAGATATTTAAGGAATGACCTATGGCATTGTTTGGAACATATCCAGTGCCAATGTAACACCCCTTACCCGTGTTCAACTCCGGGACCGGGTACGAGGCATTACCGGACTCATCTTGCTTAAACATATAACTTGGGCTATAAAATTTCTTTTCAAATTTAGAAATTCCTCCTTCTTATTCATAACCTCTTTATTATGGGCCTACGAGGCCTTAAACATACATCTGGGAGGCTTCGGAATTAAACCGGAAACATTTATGCACTCAGAAATTTTTTACCTAAACAGGGGCCACACGCCCGTGTGACATGGGACACGCCCGTGTGGGCAGACCGTGTGGTCACACACGCCCATGTCCCAAGCCCGTGTAGAATTTATTTTCATTTCAAACCTACAGGGGTTTTCACACGGCCGGACACACGCCCGTGTCAATGGCCCGTGTCCCTCACACGGCCTAGACACGCCCGTGTCCTCACCCGTGTGTGAAACTAGGGGTATTCTGTTTATGACGTCAGCAACCCCTTATGGAGCACACGGCCTAGACACACGCCCGTGTGTTGGCCCGCGCGACGATTCGAATTCTCGCAATTAAAATGCAGGGGACACACGGCCTATCAACACACCCATATGGGTTGACCGTGTGTCACACACGGCCTAGGCACACGCCCGTGTGTCTACCCGTGTGGACAACTATAAGGCTATTTTCCAAGCCAATCGCCACCCTAAAACATAAACGTACTTATACTAACACAAGTATCACATAACATGGCAATATTACACTATGAAGGATACCCTAAATCATCATTCATACGATTCACATTAACTCCATCAATAGCATAAAGTTTCACTTCATAAAATTCATCATCATTAAAGTGTGAAACTTGACATATATTGGCCAATTTTCCAATGGCCATTTACAAAATGAGTGTATAACATTAATAGCCAACACTTTGGCTTTCAAATAAGACATAAAACAAAATGACCGAGTTCCTATACATGCCATACTCAAAATGAATTAACTTTACTATACCAAAAGAACGGTTGATAGTGTGATCCGAGCTCCGACGTTCAACGATCCCCGAGCTAACTTGGCGAAACTACAAGGAAAAGGGAAAAGAGAGGGGTAAGAATATAGCCTAGTAAGCTTGCATGAATTAATATAGCAACATAAGTATTCATGGTAAAATCCATTCATCTCATAGAGCAATAACAAACAAGTTCTCAAGTGCTTAGGCACACTTACTCATACTTACTCTTACCCATCACATATCACATTATGGATTCATGACTTGTATTTTACTCATGGTACCTGTATCACTTCATCACATAATTTAGCACTCATGCTAATTTGAACATAAACTTAAATCATTATCGTTCTTTACATAAATAGAACTCATTGTTATCCTTGTATAGTTTAGCTCTTTGTCATCTTTACATACTTAGATCTTTTGCCCGTTGAACTACTCGGAATATCGGAGGATACTCAATCTCATCATACATGTATCTCGATGCCAATGCCATATCCCAGATATGGTCTTACATGGGATCTCCTCTTGATGCCGACGCCATATCCCAGATATGGTCTTACACGGGATCTCTTAGCTCGATGTCGATGCCATGTCCCAGACATGGTATTATACGAGATCGTACATGGAATTCGATGCCATGTCCCAGACATGGTCTTATACGAGATCCTCCTTTGGTGCCGAAGCCATGTCCCAGACATGGTCTTACACGGGACCTTTCTTATTCGATGCCGATGCCATGTCCCAGACATGGTCTTATACGGGATCTACATTCGGTGCCAATGCCATGTCCCAGACATGGTCTTACATGGGACCTACATTCGGTGCCGATGCCATGTCCCAGACATGGTCTTATACGGGACCTTCCTTATCTCATGTGGTGACATAGGTATCCTTGTTATTCCAATCTTCAACCGGGACTTTGACATAATACATTCTCATTTCAATCTCATCAAAGCATCATAAATTAACTTCATGGAATTTATATACATTTCTCATAAAATAAAATAATTACAAGTATAACAACTTTGTATAACTTTAATTTCATGCAAACTTACCTCAGTACTCAAAATATGTGTAGATGTGCAATTTAGTCCAACACCTTGTTCTTGCCTCGGTTTCGGTCCGGGCTTTGTGTTTCTTGATCTATAATCACAATTTCACTCGTTTAATACTCACATTGACTAAATTGACTCATGATTCATACTTTGGCACAATTACAATTTTTCCCCTAAACTTTCACATAATTACACTTTTGCCGCTAGGCTCGTAAAATGATTTCATTCAAATTTATTGTATTTTAAGCCTAGCCAAATCATATTCTCAACTACAACAGCTTTCAATTTCAACTATTTCACTCATGTATGACCATTTTTACAACTTTTACAATTTGGTCCTTTTATGCATTTTTCATGAAAATCACTTAGAAAAAGATGTTTATCATACATCAAACTTTCATATTCTTCCATAAAACATCAAAATGCATGCATGTCATACATGGGTAAATTTTTTAACATAAACCCTAGCTCAAAATATAGCTAGAAATAGTTAAATCGAGCTACGAGGATCTCAAAAATACGAAGAACATTAAAAACGGGGCTAGGATGCACTTACTATCAAGCTTGAAAGTTGAAGAAACCCTAGTTATGTCTTCCTTGTGATTTTTGGCCAAGAGGGAGGAAGATGGACACAATTTTGGCTTCTTTTTCCCTTTTAATTCTTTTATTTACCAAATAACAAAAATGTCCTTAATGATCCTTTCTTGAGATTTTTCCTTCCCATGTCCATTTTTGTCCATCATCAAATATAATGGTCTAATTGCTAAATAAGGACCTCTAGTAATTTTTATAATTCCATTTCATACTTAAATCTTCTAGAATCTCATATTTTTTAATCTTTGAAATTTAGTCCTAATGGACAATTTAATCACTAATTAATAAAATTTCTTCATGAAATTTTCACACAATTATGCAAACACCTCATAAAAATTATAAAACACATATTTCTACTTGGGATTAGTGGTCTCGCATCCACTTTTCCGACTAGGCCCTAGATCGGGCTGTTACAATTCTCCCCCCTTAGGAATTTTCGTCCTCGAAAATCTTACCAGTGAAAAGGTTTGGATACTGGTTTCTCATAGCCTCCTCGGGCTCCCATATAGCCTCTTCTACCCCATGTATTTGCCACAATACTTTCACAAGGGCTACACTTTTATTTCTTAATTACTTGACTTACCAGGCTAGAATCTTAACTGGTTCTTCACCATAAGTCATGTCGGGTTGAATCTCAACCTCTGTCGGTGTAATCACATGCGAAGGGTCTGATCGGTAACGTCGCAACATGGATATGTGAAACATATCATGAATCCTTTCCAGTTTGGACGGCAAAGCCAATCGATAGGCTACTGGCCCTATCCTTTCAGTAACCTCATATGGTCCGATATAACGCGGACTCAATTTGGCTTTTCGGCCAAATCTGAGAACTTTCTTCCATGGTGATACTTTCAAGAATACTTTATCACCGACCTGAAACTCGGTTTCTTTTCGTTTCACATCTGGGTAGGATTTTTGTCTATCAGAAGCAGGTTTTAAATAATCTCAAATCACTCTTACTTTCTCTTCGATTTCTCTAACCAGATCGACCCCGTGAATCTGATTTTCCTTGAGTTCATTCCAATATAAAGGCGTTCTACACTTACGCCCATACAAAGCCTCATAAGGCGCCATTTTCAAACTCGACTAAAAGCTGTTATTATAGGTGAACTCTACCAACGGTAGATACTTTTCCCAGCTGCCCTGAAACTCAAGAACACAACACCAGAGCATATCCTCAAGTATCTGTATTAACCTCTCCTACTGTCAGTCAGTTTGGAGGTGAAAAGCCGTACTAAAACTCAACTTTGTGCCCAAAGCCTCTTGCAACTTTTTCCAAAATCGAGATGTGAATCTCGGATCTCTATCTGGTATAATCGATAAAGGCACTCCATGAAGCCTTACAATCTCAGAAATATACAAGTCTGCCGACTTATCTAGCGAATAATCAACGCGTACAGGTATGAAATGGGCCGACTTCGTGAGTCTATCTACCACAACCCATACGGCATCTTTCTTGCTCGGTGTCAACGGAAAACCCGTTACAAAGTCCATAGTAATACGGTCCCATTTCCACTCGGAAACCATAATGGGTTGAAGCAAACCCAAAGGTACTTGGTGTTCAGCTTTCACTTGCTGACAAATCAAGCATCTTGATACAAACTCAGAAATATCTTTCTTCATACTCGGCCACCAATACCATTTCTTCAAATCATTATACATTTTTGTACTGCCCGGATGTACAGATAAACATCTACTATGTGCCTCATGTAGAATCTTCCGAATAAGCTCATCATTCCTCGGTACACAGATTCTGTCTCCGAACATCAAACCTCCATTAGAATTAATCTGAAAGTCAGACTCAACACTTATCTCGCACTGAACTCTTTTCGCTTGCAAGTCACTGTCATCTTTCTAAGCCTCATAAATCTCTTGAAGGAAAATTGGTCTAGCCCTCAACTCAGCTAGAATAGAACCATCGTCTGACAAAGTCACCCGTGTATTCATAGCCCTCAAGGAAAATAGGGATTTCCTACTCAAAGCATCGACGACTACATTCGCCTTTCCCGGGTGGTAATCAATGACCAACTCATAATCCTTTATCAGCTCTAACCATCTTCGCTGCCTTAAGTTCAACTCCTTCTGGGTCATCAAGTACTTTAGGCTCTTATGATCAGTGAATATCCGACATCTTTCACCATACAAATGGTGTCCCCATATCTTTAATGCAAACACAATGTCAGCCAACTCTAAATAATGTGTCGGATAATTCTTCTCGTGTGGCTTTAACTGTCTAGAGGCGTATGCTATCATCTTGCCTTCTTGCATAAGTACACAGCCTAATCCATTTAAGGATGCATCGCTGTATATCAAAAATTCTTTTCCCGGCTCAGGTTGTACTAGAACTGGAGCCTCTGTTAACAATGCTTTTAATTTCTCGAAACTCTGTTGGAACTTTTCTGTCCATTCAAACTTCTCCTCTTTTTGTAACAATCTCGTCATCGGAGTCGCTATCATAGAAAAGCCCTTGACAAACCGTCTGTAATAGCCAGCTAGGCCCAGAAAACTTCTAACCTCAGATATATTTTTCGGCGGTTTCCAATCAACAATAGCTAAAATCTTACTTGGGTCAAATTGAAGACTAAGAATTCATAGTGCTCATACCTCGTCCGAAATGCAGTCTTCGGCACATCTGAGTCTTTTACCCTCAACTGGTAATATCCCGACCTCAAGTCTATCTTGGAAAACACGGTGGCTCCATTCAATTGATCAAACAGATCATCAATCCTTGGCAAAGGGTACTTGTACTTCACGGTTACCTTATTAAGCTGTCGATAATCTATACACAATCTCATGGAACCATCTTTCTTTTTCACAAATAACACTGGAGCACCCCACAGTGAGTAACTTGGTCTTACAAAGCCTTTGTCCGTTAACTCTTGCAACTGTGCTTTTAATTCTTTCAACTCGGTTGGATCCATTCTGTATGGAACAATCGATATGGGTGCAGTACCAGGAGCTAATTCAATGCCAAATTCAACTTCTCTAACCGGAGGTAACCCGGGCAATTCTTCTGGGAATACATCTGGGTACTCACACACTATCAGCACTGATTCAATCTTTAACTCAGTTTCTTTCGTATTCATAACAAAGGCAAGATATGCTTCATATCCCTTTCTTACATATTTCTGGGCAGACATATGAGAGATCACTACAGGCGATCTGTCTTGTTCATCTGATTCAACAAGAAGAGTGTCCCCGTTTTCACATCTCAATTCAATATATTTCACAATTTACTGTCACATCATGAGTGGTTAATCAGTCCATACCAAGAATTATATCGAATTCATCAAATGGCAGTAGCATTAGATTTGCCTTAAAATAATGACCTCTAATCATCAATGGGCAATTTTTGCATACCTTATCAATTATTACACTTTTGCCTAAAGGATTAGACACTTTTACCACAAACTCCGTAGACTCAACAGGTATGGTCATGCTAGATACTAATTTCATGCAAATGTATGAATGGGTAGACCCTGGATCAATTAAAGCAACAACATTAGTATCATGGAGAGAAAAAGTACCCGTAATTACATCAGAGGATGATGCCTCTTTGCGAGCGCGAATGGTATAAGTCCTTGCAGGCGCTCTACCCTTAGATCTCGCAGCCTGCTCTCCGGGTGTATTCTTACTACTCGTTCTCTCTGTTGTCTCCCTCTAGTAGCGCTTCCCGATCTCGCACTCTGAATTTTCTCTTTTTCAACCATCTCAGGGCATTCTCTGATAAAATGATCCTGGGAACCGCACTTAAAACAGGCCCTCTCATGGGCTCGGCACTCACCGGGATGACGCCTGCCACATTGTGGACATTCCAGTCTATTTGGTCGAGTGTTCCCAACACTAGAAACTGAGGTAGTCTGAGCTTTAATCCCCGAGTACTGCTTACTCTTACTTCTATTTGAAAACCCTACAGAAGTAGCTGATCGGGTAGGGAAATCTCTCGACTTTTTGGATGAGGACTGAAATGACTTATTCAATTGTCTCTTTCTTGAGTCACGAGACTCCATCTCAGCTTTTCTTTTCTCTTTCACCAATTCCTCGGCTTTATAAGCCCGGTACACTAGTACAACAAATTCCTTCAATTCGAGGACACCGATAAATAGTCTAATATCTTCATTTAATCCATCCTCAAACCGTTTACACATAATGGCCTCAGTGGATACACACTCTTGAGCGTATTTGCTGAGCCTTACAAAATCACGCTCGTGCTCAGTTACTGTCATCTTACCTTGTTTCAGTTCAAGGAACTCCTTTCTTTTCTGATCAATAAATCTATGGCTTATGTACTTCTTCCGGAATTCTACTTGGAAAAACTCCCATGTGATCTTCTCCTTTGGTACAACCGACACAAGGGTATTCCACCACTGATAAGCATAATCTCTCAAAAGATACACCACACACTTCATGCACTCCTCAGGTGTGCAAGATAATTCATCGAATACTCAAATGGTGTTTTCAAGCCAGAATTCTGCTCTTTCTGGATCATCATCTTTACTAGCCCGAAATCCCTCGGCTCTTTATTTTTAGATTCTATCAACCGGAGGCTTTTCTCTTCTTACCACTTCTACTACTTGGGGAGCTACAGGGGTAGGTTGAGGAATAGGCAGGGGTGGAGGGGGTTGTGCATTCGGGTTCGTACAAACGAACTCCGTATACCATGCATTCATCATGTGGAGAAAGGCTTCCCTAGCCTCTTTTCCTCCTCTCTGACTCACGGTCGTAGGTCTACCCTCATTTTCATTCGGCACCGTCCCTTTAGTGGGAGCTGGTGCGTTACTTTCTACATCATCTGTCACAGCTCTTTCGGGATCCATTTACTATAAAAGCACAATTTAAGTCGTCAGGAGTCGTCACACTATCATTATATAAATACTCATATGTATGGCATGTATAGCTAGACTCATGCATACGCTATGTTAGTTCAAGAATCGACTAAACCATAGCTCTGATACCACTAAATGTAACACCCCTTACTCGTGTTCAACTCCGAGACCGGGTACGAGGCATTACCAGACTCATCTTGCTTAAACATATAACTTGGGCTATAAAATTTCTTTTCAAATTTAAAAATTCCTCCTTATTCATAACCTCTTTATTATGGGCCTACAAGGCCTTAAACATACATACGGGAGGCTTCAGAATTAAATCGGAAACATTTATGCACTTAGAAATTTTTTACCTAAACAGGGGCCACACGCCTGTGTGACAGGGGACACGCCCGTGTGGGCAGACCGTGTGGTCACACACGCCCATGTCCCTAGCCCATGTAGAATTTATTTTCATTTCAAACCTACAGGGGTTTTCACACGGCCGGACACACGCCCGTGTCAATGGCCCGTGTCCCTCACACAGCCTAGACACACCCGTGTCCTCACCCGTGTGTGAAACTAGGGGTATTCTGTTTATGACGTCAACAACCCCTTATGGAGCACACGGCCTAGACACACGCCCGTGTGTTGGCCCACGTGACGATTCAAATTCTCGCAATTAAAATGCAGGGGACACACGGCCTATCAACACACCCATATGGGTTGACCGTGTGTCACACACGGCCTAGGCACACGCCCGCGTGTCTACCCGTGTGGACAACTATAAGGCTATTTTCTAAGCCAATCGCCACCCTGAAACATAGACGTACTTATACCAACACAAGTATCACATAACATGGCAATATTACACTATGAAGGATACCCTAAATCATCATTCATACGATTCACATTAACTCCATCAATAGCATAAAGTTTCACTTCATAAAATTCATCATCATTAAAGTGTGAAACTTGACATATATTGGCCAATTTTCCAATGGCCATTTACAAAATGAGTGTATAACATTAATAGCCAACACTTTGGCTTTCAAATAAGACATAAAACAAAATGACCGAGTTCCTATACATGCCATACTCAAAATGAATTAACTTTACTATACCAAAAGAACGGTTGATAGTGTGATCCGAGCTCCGACGTTCAACGATCCTCGAGCTAACTTGGCTAAACTATAAGGAAAAGGGAAAAGAGAGGGGTAAGAATATAGCCTAGTAAGCTTGCATGAATTAATATAGCAACATAAGTATTCATGGTAAAATTCATTCATCTCATAGAGCAATAACAAATAAGTTCTCAAGTGCTTAGGCACACTTACTCATACTTACTCTTACCCATCACATATCACATTATGGATTCATGACTTGTATTTTTACTCATGGTACCTGTATCACTTCATCACATAATTTAGCACTCATGCTAATTTGAACATAAACTTAAATCATTATCGTTCTTTACATAAAAGGAACTCATTGTTATCCTTGTGATAAACCGTAATAGTAAGATATTTTAAGCCCACATTTAGCATGCTTTTGGATGATTTAAGCCTTGAATTATGTAATTTGGTGCTCTTAATCCTTTGTTTTCATGTTTTATACTCAGGAAAGCACCGGAGAATGAAAAGAACGAGAAACGGGCTTAAAATGAACCAAATGGGCCAAATCACAAAATCGACATGGCCTGGGCCTAAGACCATACGACCGTGCCTTATTATTATACTCGAACACGGCCTGACCACGACTTACACGGGCGTGTGCCAAGGGCATGTCCCTGTCGTGGCAAAGAGAAATTCTATTCGGATTAGGGTACTTACAGGCGAAGTAACACATTCTGAAGCCTATATAAACACCCTAAGTATGACCTAAGAGGTAGAGCCCAAGGCTTTTGTCAGGGGGTGTCCAGCTAGGCCAAAGAGGGCAGATTTGTAGGAATTTACTCGAAGAAAGCCAGTTGATTCATCTCGAGAAGCCGGAGTCATACTCAAGACGGAGGATTTCTCTTCAATTCCTTCAGGGGGTTTTAGGGTTTTTCTTATGTTTTGTTTTATCTTTTCTTCTGAGATGTTTTCTTCTATCATTATGAACTAAACTCCTCAGATACCTGATGGGAATGAAACCTAAGATGAATCTTGTTATTGTTTTCTGAACTATATGATAAATACTTGATTTGTTCTTAATTATGTGTTCTTAACTCTTGTTTTGATATTTCTGGGATATTAATTCAAGTTTGATGTGCTTAGGTGGAGGAGCAAAAGTCCCTGCCTAAGAGTAGATCTAGCATAATTAAGCGGAGTTGATCACACGCCTAGACATAGGGTGACGAGATTTTGCCGGATTAGGGTGAAACCTAATATGAGAGTCCATAGATGAGTTAATGCAATTCTAGGGGTTTTAATTAGAAAGAGATTTCAATTAATCAACCTAGGGTTAGACGTTAGTAGCCTCGACGGAGGTATTAATATAACTTAGGGTGTCCTACGGAACAAGTCAAGTGAATAAATCGTCTGGTTCAATGTTAGATAACAAGTGAAGTCTAGGTGGATTCTTCCTCGGGTATTGTCTTAATCAATTGGTCTTTCCCACAAGTATTTCCCCAAATTCATTCTTATTTGTCTTAAAGTCTTTAGCTTAGTAGTTAGTTAATTTAGATTAAACGACAATTCC
The DNA here is from genome assembly GCA_025698515.1 of Gossypium sturtianum. NCBI lineage: Eukaryota > Viridiplantae > Streptophyta > Magnoliopsida > Malvales > Malvaceae > Gossypium > Gossypium sturtianum. The sequence continues at coordinate 122,899,058 of CM046955.1, forward strand.
CTTTATTTTAGGGTAGATAATAAAAAGAAAGTTAGTATTAGAACTTTTAGTTCCTTTGGGTTCGACAATCCGGCCTTGCCTTAACTATACTACTGTTCGATAGGTGCGCTTGCCTCAAATCATTGTCATAGTTAGTTTCGTGTTCGATCATTCTCTTTATAAATTTTAAAACTTTGACAAATCACACACGATCAAGTTTTTGGCGCCATGTTTTGAAACTAAAATATTAAGAACGCTCAATTTTTATTACTTTAGCCATTTTATCGCAATTTATTTTTATTTTTTATTTTTATTATTTTACTTTGCTAATTTTTCTTTTATTTGCTTTTGACAGGTAATTTTAGTTTATAGAGGAGATGGCACTGAATAACTATCAGTGGTAATTCATGAGGACAAAACCAACTGAAGCCGCCAGTGTCTACAACCTCGATGCAGTAACCATGCTATCAAACCAGGTAGAGCTTTTAAGTAAGAAAATTTACGGTTTATGTGGTTCCTTACAGGTACACCCAATAATATAGAGCAATATGAATGGAGGAGGGATGAGCAATACAGAATATCCACCTTACAACCCGAGTGCTGAAAACGAGTAAGTTCACTATATGGGTAACTATTCTAGACCTCAAAATAATCTTTATAGTGACACTTATAATGTAGATTGGAGGTACCATCCCAATTTCTCGTGGGGTGGTCAAGGTAATCAAAGACAACAACCCCCTTTAGGCTTCCAACAACAAACCTACCCACGGGAAAAGAAGCCGAACCTTGAGGAGATGCTGACAAAATTCATAGCGGTGTCAGAAACCCGTCATCAAAACAACAAAATAATGCTCAAAAATCAGCAAGCATCGCTTCAAGAGATCAAGAATCAATCAGGTCAGCTTGCTAAGCTGATCTCAGAACGACCACAAGGAAGCTTGCCAAGCAACACTGAAACTAGCCCTAAAGAGCAATTTCAAGCCACAACTATTTACGATAATGAAGGGTTAAATGAACCAGAGCCAAGGTAAGAAAACGTAGCAGATAAAGGTAAGGGTGGGGTGAGCCATGATATACCAAAACCGACAATTACAGAGTTCCAATCTCGTGTGCCATATCCCGATGCAATGATGAAAGACCACACAGAGGAACAATTCAGTGAACTCACACTTCGTGTAGGCAACGAAACAATCACTCTTCACACTCTTGACTCGGCTAGGAGATCAGGTACTCATCAAGGTAAAAACATAAATTCTATTAATGATCATTTGATTCAACCTTTCATGACAGAAACACCACAAAACTACACAAGCGAGGCGGATCCTAGACCTCGTGTCAATAAAGAAGAAATTCATGAGGAACGAAGGCTTGGATCGATGGACTAGACGAGTGGAAGACACACTTCAAAGAGGAACTAAAAGCACTGCGAAAAAAGCGAGGCAACTCCACGACAAACTTAACGATGGGACAACCCAGAATAAGATAGGAGATCAGGTACTCAAAATCTTCCCAAATGGAACAGTCGAGATAACTAATCCTAAAGTCAGCACTTTTAAGGTAAACACTACTCGACTTAAACTATATATCAATAACCGAATTGATCGCATGAGAAAGGATTTTCACCTCCTCAAACCACCATGATTATGCGAATGAGAGGTAAGTCTAGCTCAAGAATTTAAACGAGCGCTTCTCGGGAGGCAACCCGAGCACTAACCCCACTAACGTCCATATTTTCGAATTTTAGAATCTAACTAAAAACTAACCAAATTTTTAAACGCAGGTTTCCCTACCACACTGCCTTGCACACGGGCGTGGCTGTGGTCGTTGGGAAACAGGACAAAACTTATCCCAAAACAAGGGCTGCGATAAAATGCCATGGCCGTGCGATTCGGCCGTGGTCGAAACTGAGAAATCTACACGGGCGTGCGACACGCCCGTGGGACCTTTGAGTCCATTTGTATTTTTCTTTTTCTCTTATTTTAATTTTTAATTTCTCTTCTTTTATACTTATCGTCTTTAAATTTATATTACTATATTTTGATTTCTTTAATTTAGGTTCAAGGGGCTGTTAGCGAACAACACCAGATATGTCAGCACCTTCACATTTCATCGTCACACCCACCTCGTGAACCATCCAACAATAAGGACTGTTCAGTCCATTAAATCTTTTCTTTTAGCTTTATTTCACTTTTTACACTCTTTCCTTTTATTTTTCTTTCCTTTAAATATATAATTAGTATAATTTGAATTATCCTTATTATTTCCTGGCTAATTCTTCACGAGTTACCCAATTTCTTCATCTAGCGCAGAAATTGTTGGCGGCCACCACACCACCACCAAAGACGCCTCCTCCAACTTATCTTTCACCTCCAAATCAAATACCTACAAGCCTCACTCTCAAGGAATCCATCCAAAATTCAGGAAGTTTCACTTCTATCCCTATCTTTTGATCTTCTTACTATAATGTTTTTATCTATCTTCGTACATTGAGGGCAATGTACATCTTAAGTGTGGGGGGGGGGTGAACCTTAAAAGTGCCTAATTTTTTTTTCATTATTCTCAAATCCTAAATTATGTCTTGTTTCTTAAGTAATTTTCTCATATTATGATTAGAATGAAATTTCCTATGATTTATGATTTTTATTGATATATTTTAGATTAAGTCATTGATAATAGTGCATTGATGATTAAACTTTAAGATACTAGAGAGTCAAGCATGATAAGTCTATTTTTCAGAATAAAATTTTTTTTTTTAGGTTGTCGACCTGAATTTGAATATTACTTTGAAATTTGAAATTTACGAGGTTGACATTAAAAACCCATAATTTTTGGTAAGATTTTGAGCCTTATAGAGCATATATTCTTTTTCTTGCTCACTTTATTGAGTATGAGTGTGTCAACATTGATTTGTTATTCTAAAACTTGCATCGATTATACATGTTGAGACCACACCTTTGATTTGATATACAGAGATGATAAAGGCACTTAGGTTTTAACCCACTTACTCCACTAAAAGCCTACCCTCACAATTAACCCCTAGTGAACCCCTTTTGATCCTAACAACCCTTTTTATTGACTCACCCACTAATTTTAAACCAAAACCATTTGTATTTGTTATCACCATTCTTCTTGACTACCCTTTTGTCGAGATTTGATTTTGAGTGATTGCCTAACTATGTTCTATATTTGATTGTTAAAGTACTTTCTTATTATTGTAAATATTTAATGATTTGTTCTTTAAAAAAAATGACGAAGTATATTCATTATTAGTCTTATAATTAACTGAGCTTACATATTTAAATTCCACATCTTGAAGAAAAAGCTCGTATTATTAGTATTACAAGTCTATGTAATTATTAAGGATTAGCTCATTTTTCTAGTTAGGTAATTTGTCAAGTTAATCTCGATTCTAACTCTCTAATTCAGCCTTTATTCACACCTTTAAACCAAGCCCCGTTACAACCTTGTTAAAGACCTTATGATTTGTGTATCATCTCATATTATATTGGTGGAGATTTGATTTTCATGCAAGCCTATGGGATTAACTTTTCATGTTTGACTTATGAGTGCTTTTTCTTGAACCTTAAACACCTCGAGTGATTTGAGTGAATCTTTTGCGAGGATATCAATCCTTGTCGATTTTGAATCAGAGGAAATTATTCAGATAATGGGAAACACCTATGTTTTCATGCTACAAAATGTATGACTTAGATTGTTTGAATCTTTAGGACTCTTTGAGTTGAATTATCCATGTATAAATTATCTGTGAATTATGACAAAACATTATGGATGAATATTATGAATCGAGGAAGTTTGTTTTAATTGTGAGTTGAGAATTTTGCTTGAGGACAAGCAAAAGCTTAAGTGTGGGGGTATTTGATAAACTGTAATAGTAACATATTTTAAGCCCACATTTAGCATGCTTTTGGATGATTTAAGCCTTGAATTATGTAATTTGGTGCTCTTAATCCTTTGTTTTCATGTTTTATACTCAGGAAAGCACTGGAGAATGAAAAGAACGAGAAACAGGCTTAAAACGGACCAAATGGGCCAAATCATAAAATCGACACGGCCTGGGCCCAAGACCACACGGCCGTGCCTTATTATTATACTTGAACACGGCCTGACCACGACTTACACGGGCGTGTGCCAAGGGCGTGTCCCTGCCGTGGCAAAGAGAAATTCTATTCGGATTAGGATACTTAGAGGCGAAGTAACACATTCCGAAGCCTATATAAACACCCTAAGTATGACCTAAGAGGGGGAGCCCAAGGCTTTTGTCAGGGGGCGTCCAACTAGGCCAAAGAGGGCAGATTTGTGGGAATTTACTTGAAGAAAGCCAGTTGATTCATCTCGAGAAGCCGGAGTCATACTCAAGACGGAGGATCTCTCTTCAATTCCTTTATGGGGTTTTAGGGTTTTTCTTATGTTTTGTTTTATCTTTTCTTCTGAGATGTTTTCTTCTTTCATTATGAACTAAACTACTCAGATACCTGAGGGGGATGAAACCTAAGACGGATCTTGTTATTGTTTTCTGAACTATATGATAAATACTTGATTTGTTCTTAATTATGTGTTCTTAATTCTTGTTTTGATATTTCCGGGATATTAATTCAAGTTTGATGTGCTTAGGTGGAGGAGCAAAAGTCCCTGACTAAGAGTAGATCTAGCATAATTAAGCGGAGTTGATCGCACGCCTAGACATAGGGTGACGAGATTTTGCCGGATTAGGGTGAAACCTAATATGGGAATCCATAGATCGAGTTAATGCAATTCTAGGGGTTTTAATTAGAAAGAGATTTCAATTAATCAACCTAGGGTTAGACGTTAGTAGCCTCGACGGAGGTATTAATATAACTTAGGGAGTCCTACGGAACAAGTCAAGTGAATAAATTGTCTAGTTCAGTGTTAGATAACAAGAGAAGTCTAGGTGGATTCTTCCTCGGGTATTGTCTTAATCAATTGGTCTTTCCCACAAGTATTTCCCCAAATTCATTCTTCTTTGTCTTAGAGCCTTTAGCTTAGTAGTTAGTTAATTTAGATTAAACGACAATTCTCTTTATTTTAGGCTAGATAATAAAAAGAAAGTTAGTATTAGTACTTTTAGTTCCTTTTGGTTCGACAATCCGATCTTGCCTTTACTATACTACTGTTCGATAGGTGCGCTTGCCTCAAATCGTTGTCATAGTTAGTTTCTAGGTTCGATCATTCTCTTTATAAATTTTAAAACTTTGACAAATCACAGCGAACAAGTTTTTATTATGTTAAAAAAACTTGATCGCTGTGATTTGTCAAAGTTTTAAAATTTATAAAGAGAATGATCGAACTTGGAAACTAACTATGACAATGATTTGAGGCAAGCGCACCTATCGAACAGTAGTATAGTTAAGGCAAGACCGGATTGTTGAACCCAAAGGAACTAAAAGTACTAATACTAACTTTCTTTTTATTATCTACCCTAAAATAAAGGGAATTATCGTTTAATCTAAATTAACTAACTACTAAGCTAAAGACTCTAAGACAAAGAAGAATAAATTTGGGGAAATACTTGTGGGAAAGACCAATTGATTAAGACAATACCCGAGGAAGAGTCCACCTAGACTTCACTTGTTATCTAACACTGAACCAGATGATTTATTCACTTGACTTGTTCCGTAGGACTCCCTAAGTTATATTAATACCTCCGTCGAGGCTACTAACGTCTAACCCTAGGTTGATTAATTGAAATCTCTTTCTAATTAAAACCCCTAGAATTACTTTAACTCGATCTATGGATTCCCATATTAGGTTTCACCCTAATCCGGCAAAATCTCGTCACCCTATGTCTAGGCGTGCGATCAACTCCGCTTAATTATGCTAGATCTACTCTTAGGTAGGGACTTTTTCTCCTCCACCTAAGCACATCAAACTTGAATTAATATCTCGAAAATATCAAAATAAGAATTAAGAACACATAATTAAGAACAAATCAAGTATTTATCATATAGTTCAGAAAACAATAACAAGATCTGTCTTAGGTTTTATCCCCCTCAGGTATCTGAGGAGTTTAGTTTATAATGATAGAAGAAAACATCTCAGAAGAAAAGATAAAACAAAACATAAGAAAAACCCTAAAACCCCCTGAAGGAATTGAAGAGAGATCCTCCGTCTTGAGTATGACTCCGGCTTCCCGAGATGAATCAACTGGCTTTCTTCGAGTAAATTCCCACAAATCTGCCCTCTTTGGCCTAGCTGAACGCCCCCTGACAAAAGCCTTGGCCTCCCCCTCTTAGGTCATACTTAGGGTGTTTATATAGGCTTCGGAGTGTGTTACTTCGCCTCTAAGTATCCTAATCCGAATAGAATTTCTCTTTGCCATGGCAGGGAACGCCCTTGGCACACGCCCGTGTAAGTCGTGGTCAAGCCGTGTTCGAGTATAATAATGAGGCACGGCTATGTGGTCTTGGGCCCAGGCTGTGTCAATTTCGTGATTTGGCCCATTTGGTCCATTTTAAGCCCGTTTCTCGTTCTTTTCATTCTCTCGTGCTTTCCTGAGTATAAAACATGAAAACAAAGGATTAAGAGCACCAAATTACATAATTCAAGGCTTAAATCATCCAAAAGCATGCTAAATGTGGGCTTAAAATATGTTACTATTACGGTTTATCACCTTGTATACTTCAGCTCTTTGTCATCTTTACATACTTAGCTCTTTTGCCCGTTAAACTACTCGGAATATCGGATGATACTCAATCTAATCATACATGTATCTCGATGCCATTGCCATATCCCAGATATGGTCTTACATGGGATCTCCTCTTGATGCCGACGCCATATCCCAGATATGGTCTTACACGGGATCTCTTAGCTCGATGTCGATGCCATGTCCCAGACATGGTCTTATATGAGATCGTACATGGATGTCGATGCCATGTCCCAGACATGGTATTATACGAGATCCTCCTTTGGTTCCGAAGCCATGTCCCAGACATGGTCTTACACGGGACCTTCCTTATTCGATGCCGATGCCATGTCCCAGACATGATCTTATACGGGATCTACATTCGGTGCCAATGCCATGTCCCAGACATGGTCTTACATGGGACCTACATTCGGTGCCGATGCCATGTCCCAGACATGGTCTTATACGGGACCTTCGTTATCTCATTTGGTGATATAGGTATCCTCGTTATTCTGAATCTTCAATCGGGACTTTGACATAATACATTATCATTTCAATCTCATCAAAGCATCATAAATTAACTTCATGGAATTTATATACATTTCTCATGAAATAAAATAATTACAAGTATAACAACTTTGTATAACTTTAATTTCATGCAAACTTACCTCGGTACTCAAAATATGTGTAGATGTGCAATTTAGTTCAACACCTTATTCTTGCCTTGGTTTCGGTCCGGGCTTCATGTTTCTTGATCTATAATCACAATTTCACTCGTTTAATACTCACATTGACTAAATTGACTCATGATTCATACTTTGGCAAAATTATGATTTTGGCCCTAAACTTTCACATAATTACACTTTTTCCCCTAGGCTCGTAAAATGATTTTCATTCAACTTTATTGTATTTTAATCCTAGCCAAATCATATTCTAAACTACAACAACCTTCAATTTCAACTATTTCACTCATGTATGACCATTTTTACAACTTTTACAATTTGGTCATTTTATGCATTTTTCATGAAAATCACTTAGAAAAAGTGTTTATCATAAATCAAACTTTCATATTCTTCCATAAAACATCAAAATGCATGCATTTCATACATGGGTAAATTTTTTAACATAAACCCTAGCTTAAAATATAGCTAGAAATAGCTAAATCGAGCTACGATGATCTCAAAAATACGAAGAACATTAAAAACGGGGCTAGGATGCACTTGTTATTAAGCTTGAAAGTTGAAGAAACCCTAGTTATGTCGTCCTTGTGATTTTCGGCCAAGAGGGAGGAAGATGGACACAATTTTGGCTTCTTTTTCCCTTTTAATTCTTTTATTTACCAAATGACAAAAATGCCCTTAATGATCATTTCTTGAGATTTTTCCTTCCCATGTCCAATTTTGTCCATCATCAAATATAATGGTCTAATTGCTAAATAAGGACCTCTAGTAATTTTTATAATTCCATTTCATACTTAAATCTTCTAGAATCTCATATTTTCTAATCTTTGCAATTTAGTCTTAATGGACAATTTAATCACTAATAATAAAATTTCTTCATGAAATTTTCACACAATTATGCAAATACCTCATAAGCCTCATAAAAATTATAAAACACATATTTCTACTTCGGATTCGTGGTCTCGTAACCACTTTTCTGACTAGGCCCTAGATTGGGCTGTTACAACCAAAAAGCTTACCTATATTTATTCACCTTTAGTACCAATTTTTGAGCCTGTTAACACTTCTTGATGAACATTATTACAAAACCCAAGCCTGAAACGTTAATTTATATTTGCCCTTCTTTTTATCCTGCACTGCACGACTATAGACGTCTGGTCATATGTATTGAGGGTTAAGTAGATACATTACAATGGATTTTGTAAAAATAGAGTGAAATAGGAAAGATTGGGGTGATATAGGAACTATAGGTTAGCATAAAGTGAGAACAAAATAAAAATTTAAAAATAAAATCAATACGAGTAGAAAAAGTTCTTAAGAAGCAAAAAAAGCATTTGTGTGTGATATGAATTGAAAAAAAAAGTGACAAAGTTATAAGAATAAGAGAAACTCATTCATTAATGCACAAAAACTCGTAAGCTAGTTGTAACAGCCCGGTAAAGGGCCTAGTCGGAATAGTGGTTGCGAGACCATAAATCTGAAGCAAAAATATGTGTTTTATAATTTTTATAAGGCTTAAGAGGTGTTTGCATGATTGTGTGAAAATTTCATGAAGAAATTTTATTAATTGGTGATCAATTTGTCCATTAGGACTAAATTGCAAAGAATGGAAAATATGAGATTCTAGAAGATTTAAGTATGAAATGGAATTATGAAAATTATTAGAGGTCCTTATTTAGCAATTAGACCATTATATGTTAAGATGGACAAAAATGGACATGGGAAGGAAAAATCTCAAGAAAGGACCATTAAGGGCATTTTTGTCATTTGGTTAATAAAATAATTAAAAGGGAAAAATAAGTCAAAAATGGTATCCATCTTCTTCCCCCTTGGCCGAAAATCAAAAGGAAGACATAGCTAGGGTTTTTCAACTTCCAAGCTTGATAGTAAGTGCATCCTAGCCCCATTTTTAATGTTCTTCGTATTTTTGAGACCCTCGTAGCTCGGTTTAGCTATTTCTAGCTATATTTTGAGCTAGGGTTCATGTTCAAAAATTTACCCATGTATGAAATGCATGTATTTTGATGTCTTATGGAAGAATATAAAAGTTTGATGTATGATAAACATCTTTTCCTAAGTGATTTTCATGAAAAATGCATAAAAGGACTAAATTTTAAAAGTTGTAAAAATGGTCATACATGAGTGAAATAGTGGAAATTAATGGTTGCTATATTTGAGAATATGATTCGGCTAGGTTTGAAATACAATAAAGTTGAATGAAAATCATTTTACGAGCCTAGGGGCAAAAGTGTAATTGTGTACAGGTTTAGGGGCAAAATTGTAATTTTGCCAAAATATGAATTATGAGTCAATTTAGTCAATGTGTGTTTTTAACAAGTGAAATTTATTATTATAGATCAAGAAACAAGAAGCCCGAATCGAAACCGAGGCAAGAACAAAATCGAGGACTAAATCGAGCATCGAGACACATTTTGAGAATCGAGGTAAGTTTGTATGAAGTTAAAGTTTCATAATGTTCGATAATTGAAACTGTATGATATAATGATAATGTATGTCATTTCTATGAAATTCGAGTGAGGAAGCCTCGATGAGGAAATGGTGAGAATAAGCTAAGCTAAAGTCCCGGTTAAAGTTCCAGAATAAGGATGATACCTATGTATTCACATGAGATAAGGAAGGTTCCGTATAAGACCATGTCTAGGACATGGCTTCGGCACCAAAAGGAAGATCTCGTATAAGACCATATCTGGGATATGGCATCGACATCCATGTACGATCTCGTATAAGACCATGTCTGGGACATGGCATCGACATCGGGCTTTGAGATCCCGTATAAAACCATATCTGGGATGTGGCATCGGCATCAAGGGGTGATCCCATGTAAGACCATATCCGGGATATGGCGTTGGCATCAATATTTATGCAAGGTGAGTTTGAATATCTTACGATAATCTGATTAGTTCATGGGCAAATGAGCTAAGTAAGTAAGATGGTATAGAGCCAAAACTATTTACGTATGACCTTGAGTTTCATTCATGTTATGAATGATGAAGATTTGAGTTTATGCTCATGTTAGTATATGTGATAAGTGATACAGGTGCCATAAGAAAATACAAATTATGAACCCATAACATAACATGCGACGGGTAAGAATAAGTAAGAGTAAGTATGGATGAGTATGCTTATGCATTAGAGACTTGTGTTGCTATTGTCTCAATAGATGGATAAATCTGGTGTAAGCAATTATGATGTTTTAGAATTTCATGCAAACTTACTAAGCTATATGCTTACCCCTCTCTTTTCCCGTTTCCTTCTAGTTTCGCCAAGTTAGCTCAGGGATCGTAGAAAGTCAGAGCTTGGATCACACTATCAACCGTTCTTTCGGTATAGTAAAGTTAATTCATTTTGGGTATGGCATGTATAGGAACTTGATCATTTTGTGTCATGTCATATTGGAAGGCCAACGGGTTGGCTATTAATGTTTTTATACTCATTTTGTAAATGGTCATGGTGAATTGGCCAATATTGTCAAGTTCATGATATAAGATTGATGAGTATAATGAAATGAATGTTCATGCAAGTTATTTAGTATGGATGTGGATGGAATGAATGTTAATTTAAGGAATTTTCATAATTTAACATGGCTATGTTATGTTCTATTTGTGAACAAATGAATGAGTCTATGTTTCAGGGTGGCAAGAAGATTGGAAAATAGCCTATAGATGTCCACACGGGTAGACACACGGACGTGTGTCTAGGCCGTGTGTGACACACGGTTAATCCCCATGGGTATGTTGATTGGTAGTGTGTCCCCTGCATTTTAATTGCGAGAATTTGAATCGTCACACGGGCCAGCACACGGGCGTGTGCCCAGGCCGTGTGCTCCTTAAGTGGTTGCCGACGTCATAAACAGAATACCCCTAGTTTTCACACACGGGTGAGGACACGGGCGTGTCGAGGCCGTGTGAAGGACACGGGCCAAAGAGACGGGCGTGTGTCCGGCCGTGTGAAAACCCCTGTAGGTTCAAAATAAAAATAAATTCTAAACGGGCTAGGGACATGGGCGTGTGGGACCACACGGCCTGCCCACACGGGCGTGTGACCCCTGTTTAGGCAAAAATTTCTAAGAGAGTAAAAGTTTCTGGTTGAACTCCGAAACCTCCCAGAAGTAAGTTTAGGGCCTTATAGACCCATAAGGTGCATGTTATGATTAAGAAGGAAAGCTTTTAAGTTGAAAAGAAAATTTACAGCCCAATAATGCAAGTTCAAGTAAGGTTAAGTACGGTAATGCCTCATATCTTGTCTCGGCATCGGACACGGGTAAGGGGTTTTACATTTAGTGGTATCAGAGCTACAGTTTAGTCGATTCTCGGACTAATGTAGTGTAAGTTTGAGTCTAGCTATACATCCCATATATAAGAGTATTTATATATTGATAGTGTGACGACTCCTGACAATTTAAATTGTATTTTTATATAGTTAATGGATCCACGATCTCGTCGAAAGCTGCGCAGTAGATGATCTTTGCAAGTAATGCACCGGCTCCCGCGCAAGGGACCACGCCAGTAGAGAGTAGACCCGAGACTTTGGGTCTGGGAGAAGAGGCCCGAGAAGCCTTTTTCTGTATGATGAGTACTTGGTACAAAGAGTACATTCAAGCAAATCCGAATGCTCCACCCCCGCCTATTCCTCAGCCTACCCATGTAGCGCCCCAAGTGGTAAAAGTTGTAAGAAGAGAAAAGCCTCCGGTTGATAGAATCCGGAAATAAGGAGTCGAAGAATTTAGGGCTAGTAAAGATGATGATCCGGAAAGAGCCGAATTTTGGCTTGAAAATACCATCAGGGTATTTGATGAATTATCTTGCACACCTGAAGAGTGCATGAAGTGTGTGGTTTCTCTTTTGAGAGATTCCGCTTATCAGTGGTGGAATACCCTTGTGTCGGTAGTACCAAGGGAAAGGACCACATGGGAGTTCTTTCAAGAAGAGTTTCGAAAGAAGTATATCAGTCAGAGGTTCATTGACCAGAAGAGAAAGGAATTACTTGAACTGAAACAAGGAAAGATGACAGTAACTGAGTACGAGCGCGAGTTTGTGAGGCTCAGCAAGTACGCTTGGGAGTGTGTGTCATCTGAAGCCATCATGTGTAAGAGGTTTGAGGATGGACTAAATGAAGATATCAAATTATTTGTTGGTGTCCTCGAGTTGAAGGAATTCGTTGTGTTAGTAGACCGGGCTTGTAAGGCCGAGGAATTAGTGAAAGAGAAAAGAAAAGTTGAGATGGAGTCTCGTGACTCAAGAAAGAGACAATTGAGTAAGTCATTTCAGTCCTCATCCAAGAAGTCGAGAGATTTTCTTACCCGATCAGCTACTTCAGCCGGGTTTTCAAACAAAAGTAAGAGCAAACAGTACTCGGGGTCTAAAGCCCAGACCACATCAGTTGCTAGTGTTGGCAACACCCGACCGAGTAGACTGGAGTGTCCGCACTATGGTAGACGTCATTCTGGCGAATGTCGAGCAAATGAGAAGGCCTGTTTTAGGTGCGGGTCTCTAGACCATTTTATTAGAAATTGCCCCGAAGTGGATGAGAAAGAGATACCTCAGGATGCGAGACTGGGAGGCACTACTAGAGAAAGACCACAGAGAAACCCGGGAAGTGGAACAAGTAGTAAGAATACGCCCAGAGAGCAGGCTGCTAGATCTGAGGGTAGAGCGCCTGCGAGGACCTATGCCATTCGCGCTCGCGAAGAGGTATCATCTTCTGATGTGATTACGGGTACATTTTCTCTCCATGATACTAGAGTTATTGCTTTAATAGATCCGGGGTCTACCCATTCATACATTTGCATAAAATTAGTATCTAGCATGAACATACCTGTTGAATCCACAAAATTTGTGATAAAAGTGTCTAATCCTTTAGGCAAAAGTGTATTAGTTGATAAGGTATGCAAAGATTGCCCATTGATGATTAGAGGTCATTGTTTTAAGGCAAATCTCATGCTATTGCCATTTGATGAATTCAATATTATTCTTGGTATGGACTGGTTAACCACTCATGATGTGACAGTAAATTGTAGAAAGAAACATATTGAGTTGAGATGTGAAACTGGGGACACTCTTCGTGTTGAATTAGATGAACAGGACAGATCGCCGGTAGTGATCTCTCATATGTCAGCTCAGAGATGTGTAAGAAAGGGGTATGAAGCATATCTTGCATTCGTTATGAGTGCTAAAGAAACTGAGTTAAAGATTGAATCAGTGCCGATAGTATGCGAGTACCCAGATGTGTTTCCAAAAGAGTTGCTAGGGTTGCCTCCGATTAGAGAGGTTGAATTTGGTATCGAGTTAGTTCCTGGTACGGCACCTATATCAATTACTCCATACAGAATGGCTCCAACCGAGTTGAAGGAATTGAAGGCACAATTGCAAGAATTAACCGACAAAGGTTTTGCAAGACCAAGTTATTCTCCATGGGGTGCTCTCGTGCTATTTGTGAAAAAGAAAGATGGTTCCATGAGATTGTGCATAGATTATCGACAGCTTAATAAGGTAACCGTGAAGAACAAGTACCCTTTGAAAAGGATTGATGATCTGTTCGATCAATTGAAGGGAGCCACTGTGTTTTCCAAGATAGACTTGAGGTCGGGATATTACCAGTTGAGAGTAAAAGACTCAGATGTGCCGAAGACTGCATTTCAGATGAGGTATGGGCACTATGAATTTTTAGTCATGCCTTTTGGCTTAACAAATGCCCCTGTTGTGTTTATGGATTTAATGAACCGCATCTTTCGGCCATTTTTGGACAAGTTTGTTGTTGTTTTTATTGATGACATACTGATATATTTCCAGGATGAGCATGAGCATGCTAAGCATTTAAGGATAGTTTTACAGATTTTGCGAGATAATCAGCTGTATGCCAAGTTTAGTAAAAGTGATTTTTGGCTCAAGGAAGTTGGATTCTTGGGACACATTGTCTCAGGAGATGGAGTCTGAGTTGACCCAAGCAAGATTTCGGCTATTGTTGATTGGAAATCGTCGAAAAATGTGTCTGAGGTTAGAAGTTTTCTGGGCCTAACTGGCTATTATCGACGGTTCGTTAAAGGATTCTCCATGATAGCTACACCGATGACGAGATTATTACAGAAAGATGTAAAGTTTGAGTGGATAGAAAAGTGCCAACAGAGTTTCAAAAAATTAAAGGCATTGTTGTGAGGCTCGGTTTTAGTGCAACTTTGGTAGGGAAAAGAATTTGTGATTTACAGCGATGCATCCTTGAATGGATTGGGCTGTGTGCTTATGCAAGAAGGCAAGGTGATAGCCTATGCCTCTAGACAGTTAAAGCCACATGAGAAGAATTACCCGACGCATGATTTAGAGTTGGCTGCCATTGTCTTTGCATTGGAAATTTGGAGACACCATTTGTATGGTGAGAGATGTCGGATATTCACCGATCATAAAAGCCTAAAGTACTTGATGACTCAAAAGGAGTTGAACTTAAGGCAGCGGAGATGGTTAGAGCTGATAAAAGATTATGAGCTGGTTATTGATTACCACCCGGGAAAGGCGAACGTGGTCGCCGATGCTTTGAGTAGAAAATCCCTATTTGCTTTGAGGGCTATGAATACACGGGTGACTTTGTCAGACGATGGTTCCATTCTAGCTGAGCTGAGGGCTAGACCGATGTTCCTTCAAGAGATTAATGAGGCTCAGAAAGGTGACAGTGAATTGCAAGCCAAAAGAGTTCAGTGTGAGTCTGGTGTTTAGTCTGACTTTCGGTTTTAATTCTGATGGATGTTTGATGTTCAGAGATAGAATCTGTGTACCGAGAAATGAGGATCTCTTTTGGAAAGTTTTACATGAGGCACATAGTGGATGTCTATCTGTACATCCGGGCAGTACAAAGATGTATAATGATTTGAAGAAACGATATTGGTGACCGAGTGTGAAAAAAGATATTTCTGAGTTTGTTTCAAGATGCTTAATTTGTCAACAAGTAAAAGCCGAACATCAAGTACCCTCGGGTTTACTTCAACCTATAATGGTACCCGAGTGGAAATGGGACCAGGTTACCATGGATTTTTTAACGGGTTTGCCGTTGACACCGAGTAAGAAAGATGCTGTATGGGTTGTAGTCGATAGACTTACGAAGTCAGCCCATTTTATACCTGTACGAGTTGATTACTCACTTGACAAGTTAGACAACCTGTATGTTTCAGAGATAGTAAGGCTTCATGGAGTACCATTATCAATCATTTCGGATAGAGATCCGAGATTCACGTCCAGATTTTGGAAATAGTTGCAAGAGGCCTTGGGCACCAAGTTGAACTTTAGTACGGCTTTTCACCCCCAAACTGACGGTCAGTCAGAGAGGTTGATACAAGTGCTTGAAGATATGCTCCGATGTTGTGTTCTTGAGTTTCAAGGCAGCTGGGAAAAATACCTACCGTTGGTGGAATTTGCCTACAATAATAGTTTTCAGTCAAGCTTAAAGATGACGCCTTATGAGGCTTTTTATGGGTATAAGTGTCGAACGCCTTTGTATTGGACTAAGCTTAAGGAAAACCAGATTCACGAGGTTGATTTGGTTAGAGAAACCGAAGAAAAAGTAAGGGTGATTCAAGATTGTCTAAAACCGGCTTCTGATAGAAAAAAATCCTATTCGGATTTGAAAAGGAAAGAAATTTAGTATCAAGTCAGTGATAGAGTATTCTTGAAAGTGTCGCCATGGAAAAAAGTCCTCAGATTTGGATGGAAAGGCAAATTGAGTCCTCGTTTTATCAGACCATATGAGATCACTGAGAGGATAGGACCGGTAGCCTATCGATTGGCTTTACCGTTGAATTGGAAAAGATTCATGATGTGTTTCATGTATCTATGTTGCGACGGTACCGATCAGACCCTTCACATGTAATTACACCTACAGAGGTTGAGATTCAACCCGATATGACATATGGTGAAGAACCGATCAAGATTCTAGCCCGAGAAGTCAAGCAGTTAAGAAATAAAAGTATAGCCCTTGTGAAAGTATTGTGGCAAAGACATGGGGTAGAAGAGGCTACATGGGAGCCCGAGGAGACTATGGGGAACCAGTACCCAAACCTTTTTGTTGGTAAGATTTTCGGGGACGAAAATCCCTAAGGAGGAGAATTGTAACAGCCCGGTAAAGGGCCTAGTCGGAATAGTGGTTGCGAGACCATAAATCTGAAGCAAAAATATGTTTTTTATAATTTTTATAAGGCTTAAGTGGTGTTTGCATGATTGTGTGAAAATTTCATGAAGAAATTTTATTAATTAGTGATCAATTTGTCCATTAGGACTAAATTGCAAAGAATGGAAAATATGAGATTCTAGAAGATTTAAGTATGAAATGGAATTATGAAAATTACTAGAGGTCCTTATTTAGCAATTAGACCATTATATGTTAAGATGGACAAAAATGGATATGGGAAGGAAAAATCTCAAGAAAGGACCATTAAGGGTATTTTTGTAATTTGGTTAATAAAAGAATTAAAAGGGAAAAATAAGTCAAAAATGGTGTCCATCTTCTTCCCCCTTGGCTGAAAATCACAAGGAAGATATAGCTAGGGTTTATTCAACTTCCAAGCTTGATAGTAAGTGCATCCTAGCCCCGTTTTTAATGTTCTTCGTATTTTTGAGACCCTCGTAGCTCGGTTTAGCTATTTCTAGCTATATTTGAGCTAGGGTTCATGTTCAAAAATTTACCCATGTATGACATGCATGTATTTTGATGTCTTATGGAAGAATATGAAAGTTTCATGTATGATAAACATCTTTTCCTAAGTGATTTTCATGAAAAATGCATAAAAGGACTAAATTATAAAAGTTGTGCAAATGGTCATACATGAGTGAAATAGTATAAATTAATGGTTGCTATAGTTGAGAATATGATTCGGCTAGGTTTGAAATACAAGAAAGTTGAATGAAAATCATTTTACGAGCCTAGGGGCATAAGTCTAATTGTGTAAAAGTTTAGGGGAAAAATTATAATTTTGCCAAAATATGAATTATGAGTCGATTTAGTCAATGTGTGTTTTTAACAAGTGAAATTTATTATTATAGATCAAGAAACACGAAGCCCGGATTGAAACTGAGGCAAGAAAAAAATCGAGGACTAAATCGAGCATCGAGACACATTTTGAGAATCGATGTAAGTTTGTATGAAGTTAAAGTTTCATAATGTTCGATAATTGAAACTATATGATATTATGATAATGTATGTCATTTCTATGAAATTCGAGTGAGGAAGCCTCGATGAGGAAATGGTGAGAATAAGCTAAGCTAAAGTCCCGGTTAAAGTTCCGGAATAAGGATGATACCTATGTATTCACATGAGATAAGAAAGGTCCTGTATAAGACCATGTCTGAGACATGGCTTCGTCACCAAAGGAAGATCTCGTATAAGACCATATCTGGGATATGGCATCGACATCCATGTACAATCTCGTATAAGACCATGTTTGGGACATGGCATCGACATATCTGGGATGTGGCATCGGCATCAAGGGGTGATCCCATGTAAGACCATATCCGAGATATGGCGTTGGCATCAATATTTATGCAAGGTGAGTTTGAATATCTTACGATAATCTGATTAGTTCATGGGCAAATGAGCTAAGTAAGTAAGATGGTATAGAGCCAAAACTATTTACGTATGACCTTGAGTTTCATTCATGTTATGAATGATGAAAATTTGAGTTTATGCTCATGTTAGTATATGTGATAAGTGATACAAGTGCCATAAGAAAATACAAATTATGAACCCATAACGTAACATGCGATGGGTAAGAATAAGTAAGAGTAAGTATGGATGAGTATGCTTATGCATTAGAGACTTGTGTTGCTATTGTCTCAATAGATGGATAAATCTGGTGTAAGCAATTATGATGTTTTAGAATTTCATGCAAACTTACTAAGCTATATTCTTACCCCTCTCTTTTCCCTTTTCCTTCTAGTTTCGCCAAGTTAGCTCAGGGATCGTAGAAAGTCGGAGCTTGGATCACACTATCAACCATTCTTTCGGTATAGTAAAGTTAATTCATTTTGGGTATGGTATGTATAGGAACTTGATCATTTTGTGTCATGTCATATTGGAAGGCCAAAGGGTTGGCTATTAATGTTTTTATACTCATTTTGTAAATGGTCATGGTGAATTGGCCAATATTGTCAAGTTCATGATATAAGATTGATGAGTATAATGAAATGAATGTTCATGCAAGTTATTTAGTATGGATGTGGATGGAATGAATGTTAATTTAAGGAATTTTCATAATTTAACATGGCTATGTTATGTGCTATTTTTGAATAAATGAATGAGTCTATGTTTCAGGGTGGCAAGAGGATTGGAAAATAGCCTATAGATGTCCACACGGGTAGACGCACGGGCGTGTGTCTAGGCCGTGTCTGACACACGGTTAACCCCCATGGGTGTGTTGATTCGTCGTATGTCCCCTGCATTTTAATTGCGAGAATTTGAATCGTCACACGGGCCAGTACACAGGCGTGTGCCTAGGCCGTGTGCTCTTTAAGGGGTTGCTGATGTCATAAACAAAATACCCCTAGTTTTCACACACGGGCGAGGACACAGACCTGTCGAGGTCGTGTGAAGGACACGGGCGTGTGTCCGGCCATGTGAAAACCCCTGTAGGTTCGAAATAAAAATAAATTCTACACGGGCTAGGGACATGGGCGTGTGTGACCACACGGCCTGCCCACACGGGCGTGTCCCATGTCAGACGGGCGTGTGACCCCTGTTTAGGCAAAAATTTTCTAAGAGAGTAAAAGTTTCCGGTTGAACTCCGAAACCTCCCGGAAGTAAGTTTAGGGCCTTATAGACCCATAAGGTGCATGTTATGATTAAGAAGGAAAGCTTTTAATTTGAAAAGAAAATTTACAGCCCAATAATGCAAGTTCAAGTAAGGTTAAGTATGGTAATGCCTCATATCCTGTCCCGGCGTCGGACACGGTTAAGGGGTGTTACACTAGTCGTAGTTACTATGTCATGCTATGATTTCCTTTTGGAGAAACAAGGAAGTTGAGAGAAGGAAAAATAAGGCGGTGAGCGGGTAAGGGTCACTAAGGAAGAAGAATAGGGATCGATACGATGTGCCAAACTCTTTTCGTGTTTGTAACCCTTTTGATGCTTACTATTTTTGAATTTCATACTTGTCCTAAGCCTGTTACAAGCCAAAAATTCCTATGTGACCTAAATATCCTCATGCATAAATGAATATTATATTAAACAATCACATAAGCTATTATTTGTATTCTGTTAGGATAATCAAATTACTTGTATGATTTGTTGACGCATTCCTATAGGTGAGGCCCTTAATGCTTGTATACTTTGTAATACACTGAACTTAGATGTTTGAGGTCAAAAGTGGTAAATCAATTATTCATCATGTCAAAATTATTTGTAAATATGAAATGCCTAGTCATGTGCTCCAAAGTCAGTACTTGTATCATATTTGCTCAAGGGTCATCTTTTCTATTTCTTGTTTTTGTTTGTGTTGTGATACACCGAAATAGTAACATATTTTAATCCCACATTTAGCATACTTTTGAATGATTTATCCCTTGATTTATGTAAAAAGGTGCTCTTAATCCTTTCTTTTCATGTCTTAGACTCAGGAAAGCACCCAAGAATAAAAAGAACGAGAAACGGGCTCAAAACGGACCAAAATGGGCCAAAGAAGAAATCGACAGGGCCTGGACTAAAGCCCACACGGCCGTGCCTCCTCAATATACTAGAACACGGCCTGAAGTCGATCTACACGGCCGTGCCTCATTAACGGAGTCCAACATGGCCTGGACACGATTCACACGCAGGCGTCTTGCCGTGGCGCGTGCCCTGCCAGTGGAGGAGAGTAATTTCACTCGGAAAAGGATACTTAGGGGCAAAGAAACCTATTTCAAAATCCTATATAAAGACCCTAGGTATAACCTAAAAGGGGGCAGTGAGCTAGGCCAAGGAGCCGAGCCGAAGAGGTCAGATTGGTGGGAAACTCTCAAGGGATAGCCAGTTGATCCATCTCCAGAAGCCGAACTTCTACTCAAGACGGAGGATCTCTCCTTCAATTCCTTCAGGGAGTTTTAGGGATTTCTTATTGTTTGTTTTATCTTTTGTTCCGAGATGTTTTCTTTTATTGTTATGAACTAAACCCTTCAGATACCTGAAGGGGGATGAAACCTAGATGAATCTTGTTATTGTTTTCTGAACTATATGATAAATACTTGATTTGTTTTTGATTATATGTGCTTAATTCTTGTGTTGATATTTTGCGGATATTAATTCAAGTTGAATGTGCTTTGGTGGTGGAGCAAAAGTCCCTGCTTAAGAGTAGATCTAGCATAATTAAGCAGAGTTGATCGCGCGCCTAGAGATAGGGTGACGAGATTTTGCGGATTAGGGTGAAACCTAATATGGGAGTCCATAGATCGATTTCATTGCTATTCTAGGGGTTTTAATTAGAAAGAGATTTCAATTAATCAACCTAGGGTTAGACGTTATTCACCTCGAGAGAGGGTTTAATATAAATTAGGGAGTCCTACGGATCAAGTCAAGTGAATAAATTGTTTGGTTCAATGTTAGATAACAAGTGAAGTCTAGGTGGATTCTTCCTAAGGGTATCGTCTTAATCAACTGAGTTTTTCCCAAGTATTTCCCCAATTCATTCTTTTTGTCTTTGCGTCTTTAGCTTAGTAATTAGTTAATTTAGATTAATAAACAACTTCACTTATTTTAGGCTAAATAATAGAAATAAAGTTAGTATTAGTACTTTTAGTTCCTTTGGGTTCGACAATCCGGTCTTGCCTAAGCTATACTACTGTTCGATAGGTGCACTTGCCTCAATCGTTGTTATAGTTAGTTCCAGGATCGATCATTATAAATTTAAAACTCTAAAATACAACGATCAAGTTTTTGGCGCCGTTGCCGGGGAACTAAAATATTAAGAAAGCTCTATTTTTATTACTTTAGCCATTTTATTATTATTTTTGGCAATTTATTTTTATTTTTATTTTTATTATTATATTTTTTTTACTTTGCTAATTTTTCCTCTATTTTGCTTTTGGCAGATAATTTTAGTCTATAGAGAAGATGGCCTTCGAATAATTGCAAAGTGGCAAGCGATGAGGACAATTCCTACTAAAGCGGCCCGGTGTCTTCAACCTCGGCGTGGTCACGGGTTATCTAATCGATTAGAGATGATGAATAAAAAAATTGATGGTTTGAAAAGTCTCTCGCATGGTACACCCGAAATACAATATGATTCGAATTTAGGAGGCGTGGCGAATCCTGAGTACCCACTCTACGGATATGGCATGGAAAACGAGCAAGCTCACTATACGGGTAACTATTCTAGACCACAAAATAATTTTTATAATGACACTAATAATGCAGGTTGGAGGTACCATCCCAATTTCTCGTGGGATGATCAAAATAGCCAAAGACCGGAACTTCCTCCAGATTTTCAACAACCACCTCACCAATAGGGGAGTCGAACATTGAAGAGATGCTGACAAACTTCATGGCAGCCACAGATACCCGTCTCCAAGACACTGAGACAACACTTAAAAACCAACAAACATCGATTGAAAGGATCAAGGACCAAGTTGGGGAACTTACTAAGTCAGTTGGACAACTTGCAAAGATAATCTCAGAACAACTACAAGAAAGCTTGCCAAGCAACACTGAAACTAACCCAAAAGAGCAAATTCAAGCCGTAACAGCTCATGACAGTGAAAGGTTAGTGGAATCTGACCCAAGGCAAGAGCCTGTGGTAAGTGAAGGTAAGGTTGAGGTAAGCCATGATTTACCAAACCCGGTAATTACAGAGTACCAAGCTCATATGCCATACCCCAAAGCAATAAAGAAAGACCACACAGAGGAACAATTCGGTAAATTTCTTATACCTCCAAAGAAGTTTCTTATTAACTTGCCGTTTCTTGAAGCTCTTTCGCAGATGCCAGATCCTAGACCTCGTGTCAATAAAGAAGAAAATCATGAGAGCGAAAGCTTGGATCGATGAACTAGGCGAATGGAAGACACACTTCAAGGAGAGACTAAAAATACACGAAGCAAAAACGAGGCAACTCCACGAGAAACTTAACGATGGGACAACCCAGCTTAAGATAGGAGATCAGGTACTCAAAATCTTCCCAGATGGAACAGTCGAGGTAACTAATCCTAAATTTAGCACTTCTAAGGTAAACACTACTCGACTTAAACTTTATATCCACAACCGAATTGATCGCATGAGAAAGGATTTTCACCTCCTCAAACCACCATGACCATACGAATGAGAGGTAAAGTCTAGCTTAAGACTATAAATGAGCGCTTCTCGGGAGGCAACCCGAGCACTAACCCCATTAACTTTTACATTTTTTATTTTTTCTTATTTATTCTATTTTATCCTTTCTTTATAGTATCTAGCTTTAAACTAACCAAAAGTGTAGATTTCCAGGTCACACGGCCTTGCACACGGCCGTGGCCGTGGTCGTGTGGATGCCCCGGGTCATCGTATTGACATGGTAGAGGTGGTACGAGTCAGAGAGAATCAAATCTTCGAGTCACGGACTCCAACCACCGCCCCACGGGCACCGACAGAATGCCACGGCCGTTGATCATTGTATTTCAGAGTTTTAAATTTATAATGATCGATCCTGGAATTAACTATAACAACGATTGAGGCAAGTGCACCTATCGAACAGTAGTATAGCTTAGGCAAGACCGGATTGTCGAACCCAAAGGAACTAAAAGTACTAATACTAACTTTCTTTCTATTATTTAGCCTAAAATAAGTGAAGTTGTTTATTAATCTAAATTAACTAATTACTAAGCTAAAGACGCAAAGACAAAAAGAATGATTGGGGAAATACTTGGGAAAAACTCAGTTGATTAAGACGATACCCTTAGGAAGAATCCACCTAGACTTCACTTGTTATCTAACACTGAACCAGACGATTTATTCACTTGACTTGATCCGTAGGACTCCCTAATTTATATTAATCCCTCTCTCGAGGCGAATAACGTCTAACCCTAGGTTGATTAATTGAAATCTCTTTCTAATTAAAACCCCTAGAATAACAGTAAATCGATCTATGGACTCCCATATTACGTTTCACCCTAATCCGGCAAAATCTCGTTACCCTATCTCTAGGTGCACGATCAACTCCGCTTAATTATGCTAGATCTACTCTTAAGCAGAGACTTTTTCTCCACCACCTAAGCACATTCAACTTGAATTAATATCCGTGAAATATCAACACAAGATTTAAGCACACATAATCAAGAACAAATCAAGTATTTATCATATAGTTCAGAAAACAATAACAAGATTCATCTAGGTTTCATCCCCCTTCAGGTATCTGAAGGGTTTAGTTCATAATAATAAAGAAAAACATCTCAGAAGAAAAGATAAAACAAAACTTAAGAAATCCCTAAAACTCCCTGAAGGAATTGAAAGAGAGATCCTCCGTCTTGAGTAGAATTTCGGCTTCTGGAGATGGATCAACTGGCTATCCCTTGAGAGTTTCCCACAAATCTGACCTATTCAGCTCGGCTCCTTGGCCTAGCTAACCGCTCTCTTTTAGGTTATACCTAGGGTCTTTATATAGGCTTTTGAAATAGGTTTCTTTGCCCCTAAGTATCCTTTTCCGAGTGAAATTACTCTCCTCCACGGCAGGGGCACCCCATGGCACACGCTCGTATGAATCATGGCCAGGCCGTGTTGGACTCCGTTAATGAGGCACGGCCGTGTAGATCAACTTCAGGCTGTGTTCTAGTATATTTGAGGAGGCACGGCCGTGTGGGATTTAGTCCAGGCCGTGTCGATTTCTTCTTTGGCCCATTTTGGTCCGTTTTGAGCTCGTTTCTCGTTCTTTTTATTCTTGGGTGCTTTCCTGAGTATAAGACATGAAAAGAAAGGATTAAGAGCACCTTTTTACATAAATCAAGGGATAAATCATCCAAAAGTATGCTAAATGTGGGATTAAAATATG
Source organism: Gossypium sturtianum (assembly GCA_025698515.1). Lineage (NCBI taxonomy): Eukaryota > Viridiplantae > Streptophyta > Magnoliopsida > Malvales > Malvaceae > Gossypium > Gossypium sturtianum. Next base: position 122,923,357 of record CM046955.1, read on the forward strand.
TTACTATTTTGGTTTATCAAATACCCCCACACTTAAGCTTTTGCTTGTCCTCAAGCAAAATTCTCAACTTACAATTAAAACAAACTTTCTATAATTCATAATTCCTATCAACAATGTTTCATCATAATTCATAGATAATTTATACATAGATAATTCACTTCAAAGAGTCCTAAGGATTCAAACAATCTAAGTCATAGATTTGTAGCTCGAAAATATAGGCGTCTCCCCTTATCTAAATAATTACCTTTAATTCAAAACCGACAAGGATTGACATCCTCACAAAAGATTCACTCAAATCACTCAAAGTGTTTAAGGTTCAAAATTTAGTCACTCAAAAGTCGAACATGAAAAGTTAATCCCATAGGCTTGCTTGAAAATCAAGTCTCCACCACTGTAATATGAGATGATGCACAAATCAAAAGGTCTTTAATTAGGGTTGTGCTTGGGGCTAGGGTTAAGGTGTGGATAGAGGCTGAATTAGAAGGTTAGAATCGAGATTGAATTGATAAATTACCTAACTAGAAACAATAAATTGAATAATTACATAGTGAATTGAAACCTTAATAATACGAGCTTCTTCTTTAATATTTGGAATTCAAACGTATAAGCTCACTTAATCACAAAACTAATAATGAATAACGACTATACTTCAATTTTTTTTAAGAACAAATCATAAATACATAACAAAGGATAAATTACTGAAATAAAAACATAGTTAGGCTATTAATCAAATCAAATCTCGATATAAGGTTAGTCAAAAGGAATGGGGATAACAAAAACAAAGGGTTTCTGGGTTAATATTAGTGGTTATGTCAATAAAAAGGGTTGTTAGGTTTAAACGGGGTTCACTAGGGGTTAATTGTGAAGGTAGGATTTTAATGGAGTTAGTGGGTTAAAACCTAGGTGCCTTAATCATCTCTGTATATCAAATCATGGGTGTGGTCTCGATATGTATAAACGAGGCAAGTTCTAGAATAACAAATCAATGTTGACATACTCATAATCAATAAAGTGAGCATTAAAAAGAATATATGCTCTATAAGGCTCAAAATCTCACAAAAATTATGGGTATTTTGATGTCAACCTCGTAAATTTCAAACTTCAAAGTAATATTCAAATTCAGGTAGACAACCTAGAAAATTTTTAATTTCTGAAAAATAGACTTATCATGCTTGATTCTCTAGTATTCTTAGAATTTAATTATAAATGCACAATTATCAATGACTTAATCTAAAACATATCAATAAAAGTCATAAATCATAGGAATTTCATTATAATGATAATATGAGAAACTTACTTTAAGAAACAAGACATAATTCAGGATTTTGAGAATAATGCAAAAAGTTTGGCACCTAATTTCAGGAATTTGAGAATAATGAAAAAAGTTAGGCACCTTTTTAGGTTGTTCACCCCCTACACTTAAGATGTACATTGTCCTCAATGTACAAAGATATATATATAGACAATTAAGTAGAAATTCAAAAGATATGGAGAGAAGTGAAACTTCCTGAATTATGGATGAAATCCTCAAATTGGAGGTGATAGATAAGTTGGAGGGGCGTTCTTGATGACGATCCTGCGCTAGATGAAGAAATTGGGTAGCTCATGGAGAATTAGCCAGGGATTATTAATAATAATTAAAACTATACTAATTAAATACTTAAATAAAAGCAAGCTAAAGTGAAGAAAAATAAAAAAATAAAATAAAGTTAAAAGAAAAGATAAATGGACCATAATGTCCTTATTATTGTGTGTGATTTCTAAGGCTGGGGATATGGTGGTGGTCGTGGTGTGATTCCCCAGCAGCCTTTAGAACCTAAAATTAAGAAACTAAGATAAAATAAACTAAATTAAGCATAAGAGTGTTAAAGAGAAGGAAAATAAAGGAGAAGACAAAGAGAATAGATAATTGCTCTCAAAGACCCTTGGCTTGGCGAGTGATTGAAGCGACCGACATGAACTTATATAAATTGGTCTCCCTTGAGGAAACTTTGCTTGGCTTCTTCCGCTTCTTTGGCATTGTTTTGGTGTAGCTCAAGGGTATAGAGAAAAGGAGTAGGAAAAAAAATGAAAAGTTGAAAGTTAATAGGAGAAGAGAGAAGGGAGGGGGGTTTAAATAGATTTTCAAACCTGGTACAATCCCACCCTCGTGTTCCTTAGGCGTGTCGATTCACACGGCCGCCTCGCATGGCCGTGTGTCTAGGCATGTTGGTTCACCCACGCCCGTTTTACAGATTGCCACGCCTGTTGGTGATAAGTCAGTGTCGTCCACGGTCGCGTCGCATGACCATGGCTTTCTGTCGGTGCTCGTGGGGTGGTGGTTGGAGTCCGTGACTTGAAGATTTGATTCTCTCGACTCGTACCACCTCGCGCCATGTTAGTACTGGCGATCCGGGGGCATCCACGCCCCGCCACCGCGATGCCGTGTGCTGGCGTGTGGCCTGGAAATCTGCACTTTTGGTTAGTTTAAAGCTAGATACTATAAAGAAAGGATAAAATAGAATAAATAAGAAAAAAATAAAAATGTAAAAGTTAATGGGGTTAGTGCTCGGGTTGCCTCCCGAGAAGCGCTCGTTTATAGTCTTAAGCTAGACTTTCCTCTCATTTGCATCATCAGGGTGGTTTGAGGAGTTGGAAGTCCTTCCTCATGCTATCATTTGTATCCTCGTGAAAAAAATTAAGTCGAGATGTGTTTATAGTAAAAGTACCAAAAATAGGATTACTTACCTCGATTGTTAGTATGGGAAAACACCGTTACCCTAAAAGGTATTTCTTTGTTTGTGTTAGGGTCCGGAGGAGATATTCGAGGATCCGCCTTTATCTAACGATACACTGGTCTCCTATTTTGAAGTGGTTTGTTGTTCCTATGAGCTCTTCTGGGGGCTCCTTCGGTTTTACCTTGTGTGGTTCCGGTTCTTCGTCGTGTATCCCTAATTTTTCCTTGAAGTGTGTCTTCCACTCGTCTAGATCATTGATCTGAATCCTTCGATCTTCATGAACTACTTCCTTGTTGCCATGGGGTTTAGGATCGGGTTCAGTTTTATTCTTTTGCGGTGCTTCCTAAAAATAAGGGTTAACCAAATGGTTATTAGTAGAATTTACGTTCTCACCTTGATTACTCGATGTTCTGGCTGAGTCGAGAGCCTTGAGGGTGACCGCCTCATTACCTACATGAAGTATGAGTTCTCCTGCATCAACATCAAATTTAGTCCTGGCAGTTGCTAAAAAGGGTCTTCCTAAAATTAAGGGAATCGAATTATCCTTATCCATGTCTAAGACAACAAAATCTACTGGGAAAACGAATTTGTCAATTTTTACAAGAACATCTTCGATAATACCCCTAGGAATTCTAACAGTTTTATCAGCTAATTGAATGCTCATCCTAGTTTGTTTGGGTTTCCCTAGACCTAATTGTTTAAACAATTTATAAGGCATGACATTTATGCTTGCCCCTAAATCAGCTAACGCATTATCAATAGTTAGTCTACCAATTAAACATGGAATTGTAAAACTCCCTGGATCTTTTAGCTTTTGTGGTAGTCTATTCTGTAACATTGCTGAGCATACTGCGTTTAATTCCACATGTGGATCCTCATCTAATTTGCGTTTGTTCGTCAAGAGATGTTTTAAAAATTTCCTCAAATCTGGCATCTGTGAAAGAGCTTCAAGTAGCGGTAAGTTAATATGTAATTTATTTAAAAGTTTAAGAAACTTACCGAACTGTTCCTCTGTGTCGTCTCTCGTTAACGCTTCGGGATATGGTATGCGAGGTTGGTACTCCTTGATTACCGATTTTGGCTTGTCTTGTGTTTCCTCAACTTTACCTTTTTCTACCTCGTTTCCTTGTATTGGACTGGGTTCGTCTAATCCTTCACTTTCTTGAGCTGTTATGGCTTGGATTTGCTCCTTTGGATTAATCTCAGTGTTGCTTGGTAGACGCCCTTGCGTTTGTTCAGACATCAGCTTCACGAGTTGTCCAACTGACTTAGAAATTTCCTCAACTAACTTAGTGACTTCCCTAACTTGGCTCTTGATCCCTTTGATCGATGCTTGTTGGGTCTTAAGGGTGGTTTCAGTGTGTTGGAGACGGTTTTCTGTGGATGCCATGAATCTTGTCAGCATCTCTTCAAGGTTCGACTTCTTCTCCTGTGGATAGGGCTGATTTTGGAAATTTTGAGGAGGTTGTTGTCTTTGATTTCCTTGATTTCCTTGACCTCCCCACGAAAAATTTGGGTGGTTCCTCCAACCTGGGTTATAATTATTACTATATGGATTATTAGATCTGAAATTGTTACCTATATAGTTCATCTGTTTGCTCTCTGTGCCCGGTTGGTAGTGTGGGTACTCAGGATTCGCCACGGTTCCACTTACGTCGCACTGCATTACTGGATGTACCTGCGAAGAACACAAACTATCAAGCTTTTTATTCATCTCTACCTGTGTTGATAGCATAGTTACTGCATCTATGTTGAAAACTCCAGCTGATTTTGTTGGTTTGGTCCTTGTGACACGCCAGCGATAGTTATTCGGTGACATCTCTTCAATAAACTCATAGGTCGCTTCGGGAGTTTTATTGTTGGGGGTTCCACCGATTTGAATCAATTAGTTGCCTCGTCGAGGGGTTTACACCGTTATAGAAAGTTTGGACTTGGAGCCACAGTGCGGACACCTTCTCAATAGATCCTTATATCTCTCCCATGCGTCATATAATGTCTCTAAATCCATCGCACAAAAGAAGAGATATCATTCCGTAATTTGGTTTGTTTGGCGGTGGGAAATATTTTAATAAAAAATTTTTGGTCATTTGATCCCATGTAGTGGTTGACCTCGTGGTAACGAAGTTTAACCAACTTGTTTGGCTTTATTTCTTAATGAAAAGGGAAATAACAAGAAGGCGTATGGCATCATCGAAATGCCATTTATTTTGAAGGTATCACAAAACTCTAAAAAAATTAGCTATATGAGTATTTGGGTCTTCGATCACTGTAAACCATCAAATTGAACAAATTGTTGAATCATTTGTATAGTGTTAGGCTCTAATTCAAAATTATTAGCGGCTATAATGAGCCTAACAATACTTGATTCTGCTCCTGTTAAATGAGGTTTAGCATAATCATACATAGAACGCGAAGCATTATTCTCTCCCACATCTTGTGGTTGAGGATTGTTTTCATCCATCCCTTTAGTAGGATTGGATCTGTCTTCTCGCTCTTCTTCGTGTAATTTAGGGCTCGCCTAATTTCTCTGCGATTTCTACTGAGCGATAGCTTCAATATCACTTTATCGTATACTAGTGGTCCTCTCGGGTTCCTTCTAGTCATAAACTAGAGGTACCTGCTAGGAAAAAGAAAGAAAGAAAATTAGAAAAGTTAAAACTAAGATAAAAATAAAAGTAAATTGCAAAAATAAAAAAAAATGGCTAAAGTAATAAAAATAGAGTGTTCTTAATATTTTAGTTCCCCAGCAACGGCGCCAAAAACTTGATCGTTGTATTTCAGAGTTTTAAACTTGTAATAATCAATCCTGGAATTAACTATAACAACGATTGAGGCAAGTGCACCTATCGAACAGTAGTATAGCTTAGGCAAGACCGGATTGTCGAACCCAAAGGAACTAAAAGTACTAATACTAACTTTCTTTCTATTATTTAGCCTAAAATAAGTGAAGTTGTTTATTAATCTAAATTAACTAATTACTAAGCTAAAGATGAAAAGACAAAAAGAATGAATTGGGGAAATACTTGGGAAAAACTCAGTTGATTAAGACGATACCCTTAGGAAGAATCCACCTAGACTTCACTTGTTATCTAACACTGAACCAGATGATTTATTCACTTGACTTGATCCGTAGGACTCCCTAATTTATATTAATCCCTCTCTCGAGGCGAATAACGTCTAACCCTAGGTTGATTAATTGAAATCTCTTTCTAATTAAAACCCCTAGAATAGCGATAAATCGATCTATGGACTCCCATATTAGGTTTCACCTAATCAAGGCAAAATCTCGTCACCTTATCTCTAGCGCGCGATCAACTCCGCTTAATTATGCTAGATCTACTTTTAAGCAGGGACTTTTGCTCCACCACCTAAGCACATTCAACTTGAATTAATATCCGCGAAATATCAACACAAGATTTAAGCACACATAATTAAGAACAAATCAAGTATTTATCATATAGTTCAGAAAATAATAACAAGATTCATCTAGGTTTCATCCCCCTTCAGGTATTTGAAGGGTTTAGTTCATAATAATAAAGAAAACATCTCAGAAGAAAAGATAAAACAAAACATAAGAAATCCTTAAAACTCCCTGAAGGAATTGAAGGAGAGATCCTCCGTCTTGAGTAGAATTTCGGCTTCTGGAGATGGATCAACTTGCTATCCCTTGAGAGTTTCCCACAAATCTGACCTCTTTGGCTCGGCTCCTTGGCCTAGCTAACCGCTCTCTTTTAGGTTATACCTAGGGTCTTTATATAGGCTTTTGAAATAGGTTTCTTTGCCCCTAAGTATCCTTTTCCGAGTGAAATTACTCTCCTCCACGGCAGGGGCATGGCCATGGCACACGCCCGTGTGAATCGTGGCCAGGCCGTGTTGGACTCCGTTAATGAGGCACGGCCGTGTAGATCGACTTTAGGCCGTGTTCTAGTATATTTGAGGAGGCACGGCCGTGTGGGATTTAGTCCAGGCCGTGTCAATTTCTTCTTTGTCCCATTTTGGTCTGTTTTGAGCCCGTTTCTCGTTCTTTTTTTTCTTGGGTGCTTTCCTGAGTATAAGACATGAAAAGAAAGGATTAAGAGCACCTTTTTACATAAATCAAGGGATAAATCATCCAAAAGTATGCTAAACGTGGGATTAAAATATGTTACTATTTTGGTTTATCAGCCGTGCGACGCGGCCGTGGACGACACTGACTTATCACCAACGGGCGTGGCAATCTGTAAAACGGGCATGGGTGAACCAACACGCCTAGACACATGGCCATGCGGGGCACCGTGTGAATCGACACGCCTAAGGAACACCGGCGTGGGATTATACCAGGTTTGAAAATCTATTTAAACCCGCCCTCCCTTCACTCTTCTCCTATTAACTTTCAACCTTCAAATTTTCATTTTTTCCTACTCCTTTTCTCTATACCCTTGAGCTACACCAAAACAATGCCAAAGAAGCGGAAGAAGCCAAGCAAAGCCTCCCTGAGGGAGACCGATTTATATAAGTTCATGCCGGCCGCTTCAATCATACGATAAGCCAAGGACGTTGAAGGCCATTTAGTTTTTATTTCGTTTTTCTCTTTTGCTTCAATTTCCTTATCTTTACTTCTCTTCTGCTTAATTTAACTTATTTTACTTTAGTTTCTTGATTTTAGGATCTAAAGGCTGCTAGGGAATCACACCACGACCATCACCATATCCCCAGCCTTAGAAATCACACACAACAATAAGGACTCTACGGTCCATTTATCTCTTCTTTTAATTTTAGTTTCATCTTTATTTTTCTTCACTTTAGCTTGCTTTTCTTTAATTATTTAATTAGTATAGTTTTAATTAATACTATTATATCCTGGCTAATTCCCCACGAGCTACCCAATTTCTTCATCTAGCACAGGATCGTCATCCAGAACGACCTCTCCAACATATCGTTCATCCAACTCAAGGATTTCATCCATAATTCAGGGAGTTTCACTTATCCCCATATCTTCTGATCTGAACATTATATTTATATTATCTATCTTTGTACATTGAGGGCAATGTACATCTTAAGTGTGGGGGGGTGAATCTTAGACGTGCCTAACTTTTTTTCATTATTCTTAAAATCCTGAATTTAGTCTTGTTTTTAAGTAATTTCCTCATATTACTAATTAAGAAGAAATTTCTAATGATTTATGATTTTTATTGATATGTTTTAGATTAAGTCATTGATAATTGTGCATTGATAATTAAATTCTAAGAATACTAGAGAATCAAGAATGATAAGTCTATTTTTTTCAAATAAAATTTGCTAGGTTGTCGAACTGAATTTAAATATTACTTTGAAGTTTGAAATTTACGAGGTTGATGTCAAAAATACCCATAATTTTTGTGAGTGTTTGAGCCTTATAGAGCATATATTCTTTTTCATGCTCACTTTATTGATTATGAGTATGTCAACATTGATTTGTTATTCTAGAACTTGCCTCGTTTATACATATCGAGACCACACCCATGATTTGATATACAGAAATGATAAAGGCACCTAGGATTTAACCCACTTACTCCACTAAAAGCCTACCCTCATAATTAACCCCTAGTGAACCCCTTTTAATCCTAACAACCCTTTTTATTGACATAACCACTAATATTAACCCAAAACCCTTTGTATTTGTTATCACCATTCCTTTTCGACTTCCCTTATATCGAGATTTGATTTGATTAAGCTACCTAATTATTTCATCTTAGCATATGAATAGATGTATTATATATATAAAAAAAATATTCAGTATTAGTACGATGAAAGGCGAGCTTGTAAGGTTAAAGTCTATTTATTGAAGAAGAAGCTCGTATTATTAGTTTAAAGTTTCAATCCATTATGTAATTATTCAGTTTATTGTTTCTAGTTAGGTAATTTATCAATTCAATCTCAATTCTAACCTTCTAATTCAACCTCTATCCACACCTTAACCCTAGCCCCGTTACAACCCTGACAAAGACCTTTTGATTTGTGCATCATCTCATATTATAGTGGTGGAGATTTGATTTTCAGGCAAGCCTATGGGATTAACTTTTCATGTTCGACTTTTGAATGCCTAAATTTTGAACCTTAAACACTTTGAGTGATTTGAGTGAATCTTTTGTGAGGATGTCAATCCTTGTCGGTTTTGAATTAAAGGTAATTATTTAGATAAGGGGAGACGCCTATATTTTCGAGCTACAAATCTATGACTTAGATTGTTTGAATCCTTAGGACTCTTTGAATTGAATTATCCATGTATAAATTATCTATGAATTATGATGAAACATTGTTGATAGGAATTATGAATTATAGAAAGTTCGTTTTAATTGTAAGTTGAGAATTTTGCTTGAGGACAAGCAAAAGCTTAAGTGTGGGGTATTTGATAAACCGAAATAGTAACATATTTTAATCCCACATTTAGCATACTTTTGGATGATTTATCCCTTGATTTATGTAAAAAGGTGCTCTTAATCCTTTCTTTTCATATCTTATACTCGGAAAGCACCCAAGAATAAAAAGAACGAGAACGGGCTCAAAGCGGACCAAAATGGGCCAAAGAAGAAATCGACACGGCACCGGACTAAAGCCCCACACGGCCGTGCCTCCTCAATATACTAGAACACGGCCTGAAGTCGATCTACACGGCCGTGCCTCATTAACGGAGTCCAACACGGCCTGGCCACGATTCACACGGGCGTGCGCCATGGCCGTACCCCTACCGTGGAGGAGAGTAATTTCACTTAGAAAAGGATACTTAGGGGCAAAGAAACCTATTTCAAAAGCCTATATAAAGACCCTAGGTATAACCTAAAAGGGGGCGGTGAGCTAGGCCAAGAAGCCGAGCCGAAAAGGTCAGATTGGTGGGAAACTCTCAAGGGATAGCCAGTTGATCCATCTCCAGAAGCCGGAATTCTACTCAAGACGGAGGATCTCTCCTTCAATTCCTTCAGGGGGTTTTAGGGATTTCTTATGTTTTTTTTTTATCTTTTCTTCTGAGATGTTTTCTTTTTTTGTTATGAACTAAACCCTTCAGATACCTGAAGGGGGATGAAACCTAGATGAATCTTGTTATTGTTTTCTGAACTTTATGATAAATACTTGATTTGTTCTTGATTATGTGTGCTTAATTCTTGTGTTGATATTTTGCGGATATTAATTCAAGTTGAATGTGCTTAGGTGGTGGAGCAAAAGTCCCTGCTTAAGAGTAGATCTAGCATAATTAAGCGGAGTTGATCGCGCGCCTAGAGATAGGGTGACGAGATTTTGTCGGATTAGGGTGAAACCTAATATGGGAGTCCATAGATCGATTTACTGCTATTCTAGGGGTTTTAATTAGAAAGAGATTTCAATTAATCAACCTAGGGTTAGACGTTATTCACCTCGAGAGAGGGTTTAATATAAATTAGGGAGTCCTACGGATCAAGTCAAGTGAATAAATCGTCTGGTTCAGTGTTAGATAACAAGTGAAGTCTAGGTGGATTCTTCCTAAGGGTATCGTCTTAATCAACTGAGTTTTTCCCAAGTATTTCCCCAATTCATTCTTTTTGTCTTTGCGTCTTTAGCTTAGTAATTAGTTAATTTAGATTAATAAACAACTTCACTTATTTTAGGCTAAATAATAGAAAGAAAGTTAGTATTAGTACTTTTAGTTCCTTTGGGTTCGACAATCCGGTCTTGCCTAAGCTATACTACTGTTTGATAGGTGCACTTGCCTCAATCGTTGTTATAGTTAGTTCCAGGATCGATCATTATAAATTTAAAACTCTGAAATACAACGATCATGTTGCTTGAGGACAAGCAATGACTTAAGTGTGGGGGAGTTTGATCTGCCGTAATTTGGTGTAGCAGATTAAACTAATTATCACACTTGAGGAGCTTGAAAACAAGCATTATCATTAAATTTTAATAATGTTTTATTGAGTTTACTTAAAGTCAATAAAATGTGCAAATTGAGTCTTTTATTGACCTTAGGGGTCGGATGAGGCCTAAGGGTGAGCTAATGAACTTTGTAAGTGTGTAGGAGACCATTAGAAGGCGTGCTAAACCAATACTGGCCATTATGTCGCAACATAAAGAACGAAATGGAGAAGTTCTAAGGCTGCTTTCAGTGTCGCGACACAACTTAAGGATGTGGGGACATACCCTTGAAGATATCCCAAGAAGTGTATATTGACTTTTTTGTCACGACACAGGTTGTGATGTGTTGCGACATTGACTCTGGACGAGAATTAATACGAGCCAGGGGGCGTTTTGGTCTGCACAATCAAACTTAAAGCTCAGGAACGTTAGCTAATCTAGGGTTAAGGATGACTACCACCTAAAATCTATAAATAGGCTCACTTTTCACATGTTATGGACACCAATCACTTACCTTAGAATTTTTCTTTTAATTTCAATATAGTTTTTCTCTTTTCTTAGGTTTTAGATTTACTTTCAATTTGTTCTTTGTTTTAGCTCGAGAAATATGATTTGTAGAGACAATCAAACATTGTGGATTTGATTTCATTCTTAATACAAATCAGGCTTTTTCTGAAACTCTATACTTTTGATTCATTTATCATGTATACTCTTTATGTCGATTCTATATTGTTTATGAAAACCATGAGTAACTAATCCTTCTATGGGGGGTTAGCGAGTGGATGTATGATCTATTAACTATTTTATAGGGTTACTCAACAGATCAACTATTTAGGAAAGGAAGAACCTAAGCCCTAGGCTTGATAACCATAGGAAGTCATCAAGGTGGGAATTAATCTAAAATTGGTATGGCCTATCCATGAACACCTTCACCCCAAGGCAGTCTGGATTGTGAGGTCGGAAGATAAGTAGTCCTTGTCGACTTGTTATTTTAGTGGAGGATTGAAAGATCCTACTGGGATATCGACTAGTTGATTAACAAGGAACCCAAAGCGACAGTTGATGAGGAATACCGAAGCGAGCTAATCACCCACAATCAGATTTGACTAATTCTACTTTTCAATCTATTGTTATTTATTTCTTTATTATTATTTTACTATTATAAAAATCCTAAAAATCTCTTTTATTTATGTTTTCGTACTATAACTTATTTAGAGTACTAATTAGATGTTTTAGTGTTTAGGTTAAAATTGATCTAGCAGTAGCCTCTCTTGGTTACGATCTTTAGAGAACTAACCTACTCTGTTGTAACTATATTACAACTGGACTCGTATACTTGCAGATACTACCTCATATCTATATCTTTTACTGCAGTATTCACACTCTGGACGTGTAACACCCCTTACCCGTATTCGACGCCGGAACAGGGTATGAGGCGTTACCAGACTTATACGCAAACAATTATGCAATTCCGGAACAGGGTATGTGTTCCACACCCGTGTGGATTTATTTCTCAATTCGAACCTACAGTGGTTTTCACACGGCCAGACACACGCTCGTGTCCATGGCCCGTGCCCCACACACGGCCACGACACGCCCGTGTCTTACCCCATGTGCAAAAACCTTGGTATTCTGTTTCTGTCGTCATCACCCCATAAATGTCACACGGCCAAGGCACACGCCCGTGTTCTTCGACCGTGTGGCGAATTAAATTCCTAATTTAGGTGTAGACTTCACACGGCTTGGGCACATGCCCATGTCCTATGGTCGTGTCTTTCACACGGTTGAGACACACGGCCGTGTCTCTACCCGTGTGGTTACTACTGAGCATACTGACTTGCCAACTTAGCATGCAGGGGGACACACTGTAACAGCTCGATTTTAGGGCTCGTCGAAATAGTGGTTTCGGGACCGCTAATCTGAGGTTGAAGAAAATTATTTTAATATTATTTTATGTGTTATAGTATGATTATAAGGATGCATGAAAATTTGGTGCTTTAATTTTAACAATTGTTTGCTTAATTGCGAAAAAGGACTAAATCGCATAAAGTGCGAATGTTTCATTTTACAAGCTAGAGGTGTCTAATAACTATACAGTATTAAATTGGAGGTCCTTAAAGTTCTATTAGGCCATTGGGGAGGTGATGGCCGGCCATAGGGGACAAATTAGAGGCTTGGTCAATGGTTAGGTGAGTTGGTGACTTAATTAAATAAAATAAGATAAAATGAAGAAAAGGTTATCATCTTTTTCACTTCCCTTCTTCTTCCACCGATTTTTACACACAAAGAAGGGCCTTGGAAGCTTGAAATTTTAGCAACTTATTCTCTTTGCTAATCAAGAAGAACGCGAAAACAACCTTGACCGAGGAAAAGGCAAGGTTACGGACTAAGTCATCGACTAATACATTTTGCATCGAGGTAAGTTTATGTGTAAACTATACATCTTTAAAACATATGTTGTTACTTATTGGTGCATTGTAAGAATGAGATCAATTATGATTGAGATTGATTGATATTGATAGATAATGAGTAATTCTCGTATGAACCTCAGAATAGATATTTAAATGAGGGAAAATATCCGTAATAACTATTTGGTGGGTTGTGTGCGATACCACCGTAATCATTCTTTTTGGTGGGCTATGTGCGATACCATCGTTTATATTACCATTTGGGTGGGCTATGTGCGATACCACCCTATTATTGACTAATGGTGGGCTGTGTGCGAAACCACCGGATACTTAGCACTATTTTAAGGGGTTCATCGAGAAATTGTATAAGTAAATGTTTCATGTTGCTTTGTGGTGATGAGTGCAGGGATTGTGTACAAGTAAATGTGAGCAATATAATTGTTATATGGTTGGAATGTGGTAAGAGATGGAATGAGTAAGCATGATTATGGGAATGTGAATTGTTCTCGCTTAGTATGTGATATTATTGATTGAATAGCATATATTGTGATGTTTATTGCTTGCATGTAAACCTACTAAGCTTAAAGCTTACTCCCTTTCTTTTCCCTTGTTTTATAGTGTCAAAGGGCCGGGTCAAGAAATGAAGATAATTGGAAGATCACCCACACTATCAGCTCATCTCGGTATATCTAGAACTAGTATTTTGAGTATGGCATGTATATGGGCTAGACTTAGTGAAATGTTTGGTTGTTTCGAGCCAAGTGTATGATGGCTCCTTTAAAGATGAACTCTTTTGTATATAGCCATAGTTGATGGCTCATTATTACTAATTTATGAAAGGATGAGGTTATTCATGAAAGTGTATGTTGCATAATTGAGTTGTTCAGTGATTGGTTGAATGTATTTATGTTGTGTGAGTTAGGGTGATCAAAAGAGCTTGGCAAACAGCCTTGTTCTTGTCCACACGGGTAGGCACATGGGCCTGTGTCTAGGCCGTGTATGACACACGGTCAGTCCCATGGGTGTGTGGCTAGGCCGTGTGTCCCTTGCATGTTAATGTTACAAGTCAGTGTCGACCACGGGCTAGACACACGGGCGTGTGACTAGGCCGTGTGTCCCTTATTTAGTTTCTGACGTCACAAACAGAATACTCAGGTTTTTTACACACGAACGAGGACACGGACGTGTCTAGGCCGTATAGAGCACACGGGCCAAGAATACGGGCGTGTGTCCGGCCGTGTGAAAACCCCTGTAGGTTCGACATGAAAATAAATTCTACACGGGCTAGGGACATGGGCGTGTGTGACCATACGGCCTGCCCACACGGGCGTGTCCCATTTCACACGGGCGTGTGGCCCCTGTCTAGCCAAAAAATTTTAAGTGGACAAAAGTTTTCGATTGAGTTTTGAAACCCTTCGTATGCATGTTTAAGGCCTCGTAGGCCCTTAATGAGAATGTTTTGATTGTAAATGAGAAGTTTTAAATTGGAATGAAATTTTATAGTCCAAAGTTGTATGACCAAGTGAGTTAAGTCCGGTAATGCCTCGTACCCGGTTCTGGCGTAGAATACGGGTAAGGGGTGTTACATTTAGTGGTATTAGAGCTATGGTTTAGTCGATTCTCGGACTATCGTAGCGTGTGTAAGAGTCTAGCTATACATGCCATGAGCGTACATTGATAGTGTGGTAACTTCTGACAATTCTAAACTTTGTTTTTATATAGTAAATGGATCCCGACCGACCAGCTGCTGATGACTCTGCTAGTAACGCGTCGGCTCCCACGCAAGGGACCGCGCCTGTAGAGAGTAGACCCGAGACTATGGGTCAAGAAGAAGAGGCTCGAGAAGCTTTTCTCCAAATGATGAGTAATTGGTACACGGAGTACGTACGAGCGAACCCTAATGCTCAACCTCCTTCACTCCCTCCTATACCTCAGCCAGTTCCCTAGGCTCCTCAAGGTATAGATTTGGTGAGGATGACTAAACCCCCGGTCGATAAGATTTGAAAACAAGGGGCCGAAGAATTTAGAGCTAATATAGATGATGACCCCGAGAGGGCAGAGTTCTGGCTTGAGAAATCAATGCGAGTATTCGATGAACTCTCCTGCACACCTGAGGAGAGCTTGAAATGTGCCGTGTCATTGCTGAAGGACTCGGCATATCGTTGGTGGAAAATGTTGACGTCAGTGGTTCCAAGGGAGAGAGTGATGTGGGACTTCTTTTTGGAAGAGTTCCGAAAGAAGTACATAAGCCAAAGGTTTGTGGATCAGAAACGGAAAGAATTCCTTGAGTTGAAGCAAGGTAAGATGATTGTGGATGAGTATGAGCGCGAGTTTGTTAGGCTCAGCAAGTATGCATAAGAGTGTGTGTCCACAGTAGCTATCTTGTGCAAGAGGTTTGAGGATGGGCTGAATGAGGATACCAGACTTCTAGTTGGGATCTTGGAATTGAAAGAATTTGTGGTGTTGGTTGATAGGGCATGCAAGGCCGAGGAGCTGAATAAGGAAAAGAGAAAAGCCATGAGTGAGGCCCGAGATGCAAGAAAGAGGCCAATGAGTAAATCGTACCAAACTCAATCAAAGAGGTCCAAGGAAATAAACCCTCGGACGACTGCTTCAGTTGGATATTTACATCGAGATCGAGGTAATATATACTCAGGCTCGAGAGTACAAGCAACCTCGATGGCAAGTGTGGGCAATCCAAAGTCTAATAAACCAGAGTGTCCAAATTGTGGTAGGCAACACACTGGGGAGTGTTGGGGAAACAATCGTAATTGCTACAAGTGTAGTTCACCTAACCACTTTATCCGTAACTGTCCAGAGAGGGATGAGAAGGAAAGGAACCAAGAAGTAAGGGAAAGCAATGTATCTTCGAGGGGTAGATCACAAAAGAACCCAAGAGGTGGGACTAGAAGTAGAGGTGCGCCTAGAGACTCTGCTGTGAGGACAGAGGGTCGAGCACCTGCAAGGACTTATGCCATTCACGCTCGCGAAGAGGCATCTTCTTCAGATGTGATAATGGGTACTTTTTCTCTTCATGATACCTCTGTTGTTGCTTTGATTGATCGGGGGTCTACCCATTCTTATATTTGCATGAAATTGGCATCTAGTATGAGTATGATTGTTGAGTCTACAGAATTTGTAGTAAAAGTGGCAAACCTGTTAGGCAAACATGTGCTAGTTGACAAGTTGTGTAGGAATTGTCCTTTGGCAATTAGAGGTCATTATTTTCCGGCAAATCTCATGTTGTTGCGATTTGATGAATTTGACTTGATTCTTGGTATGTATTGGTTGACTACTCATAATGTTTTAGTGAATTGTGGTAGTAAGTTTATTGAATTGAAATGTGTAAATGGAGATGTCATTCGGGTTGAATCAGGTAGATCAGATAGTTTGCCTATGATAATTTCATCTATGGTAGCCGAGAGATACTTGAGAAAAGGATATGAGTCCTATCTCACCTTTGTGTTGAATACTCAAGAGTCAGAGGTAAAAATTGAATCAGTGCCTGTGGTGTGCGAGTATCTAGATGTGTTTCCGGAAGAGTTACCCGGATTGCCTCCAGTCAGAGAAGTCGAGTTTGGCATTGAGTTAGTTCCGGGTATAGCACCTATTTCGGTTGCTCTGTATCAGATGGCACCATTAGAGTTGAAAGAATTGAAGGTTCAGTTTTAAGAGTTAACGGACAAGGGTTTTACAAGACCGAGCTACTCACCGTGGGATGCCCCGGTACTTTTTGTGAAGAAGAAAGATGTGTCGATGAGATTGTGCATAGACTACTGAAAGCTCAACAAGGTGACAGTGAAGAATAAGTATCCTTTGCCTAGGATAGATGACTTGTTTGACCAATTGAAGGGAGCTACGGTGTTCTCTAAGATAGACCTAAGGTCTGGTTATTACCAATTGAAGGTTAAGGAGCAAGATGTGCCGAAAACTGTATTTCGATCGAGGTATGGTCATTATGAGTTTCTTGTTATGCAATTTGGTTTAACGAATGCTCCTGTGATTTTTATGGATCTAATGAATCGTATCTTTCGACTGTATTTAGATAAGTTTGTAGTCGTCTTTATCGATGACATACTGATTTATTCTCGGGATGAGAGTGATCATGCAGAGCACCTGAGAATTGCTTTGCAGACTCTAAGAGACAAGCAGTTGTATGCTAAATTCAGCAAGAGTGAGTTTTGGCTCCGAGAGGTCGGATTCTTAGGACACATTGTGTCGGGTGATGGCGTTAGAGTTGATCCGAGTAAGATCTCGACTATAGTAGAGTGGAAACTACCAAGGAATGTGTCAGAAATTAGAAGCTTTCTGGGTTTGGCAGGTTACTACAGACGGTTTGTCGAAGGGTTCTCCATGATTGCTACCCAGATGACGAAACTGTTGCATAAGGATGTTAAATTTGAATGGACTGAGAAATGCCAACAGAGTTTCGAAAGATTGAAAGCATCATTGACTGAGGCGCCGATTTTAGTACAACCTGAGTCGGGGAAAGAGTTTGTGGTCTACAGTGATGCATCATTAAATGGTCTCGGCTATGTGTTAATCCAAGAGGGTAAGGTAGTAGCTTACGCCTCGAGACAGCTAAAACCACATGAGAAGAATTATCCGACTCATGATCTGGAGTTGGCTGCGATAGTCTTTGCTTTGAAGATTGGGCGTCATTATTTATATGGCGAGAAGTGCCGAATCTTCACTGATCACAAGAGTTTGAAGTACTTGATGGGCCAAAAGGATTTGAATTTGCGACAACGGCGGTGGCTCGAATTATTGAAACATTATGAGTTAGTAATCGATTACCATCCGGGGAAAGCGAATATGGTTGCGGATGCCTTGAGCAGAAAATCCCTGTATACTTTGAGAGCTATGAGTACGAGTTTAGCGTTGTCAGATGGTGGTTCTATATTGGCCGAGTTGAGGGCTAGATCGTTATTTATTCAGCAGATACGTGAAGCCCAAAAGAACGATAGTGAGATGCAAGCTAAGAGAGCTCAGTGCGAATTGGGAGATGACTCTGATTTCTGAGTTAGTTCAGATGGTTGTTTGATGTTTCATGACAGGGTTTGTGTACCCAAGGATGATGAGTTTATCAGGAAAATTTTACATGAAGCGCACAGTGGTTGCTTGTCAGTACATCCGGGTAGTACGAAAATGTACAATGATTTGAAGAGATTATATTGGTGGCCGGGTATGAAAAGAGACATCTCTGAGTTTGTTACGAAATGTTTAGTTTGTCAACAAGTGAAAGCCGAACATCAAGTGCCCTTGGGATTACTTCAGCCGATGATGGTTCCCGAGTGGAAGTGGGATCGAATCACGATGGATTTTGTAACGGGGTTACCTATGACTCCTAAAAAGAAAGATGCTGTGTGGGTTATTGTTGATAGATTAATGAAGTCAACTCACTTTATACCGGGGTGTGTTGATTATTCACTTGATAAGTTGGCCGAGCTATATATTTCTGAGGTGGTGAGATTACATGGAGTGCCTGTATCTATTATCTCGGATAGAGATCCAAGATTTACTTCGAGGTTTTGGAAGAAGTTGCAGGAAGCCTTAGGTACAAGGTTGAATTTTAGTACTGCGTTCCACCCTCAAACTAATGGCCAATCTAGAAGAGTGATTCAAGTTCTGGAGGATATGCTCCGATACTGTGTGTTAGAGTTCGAAGGTAGTTGGGAAAAATATCTACCTTTGGTTGAGTTTGCCTATAACAATAGTTATCGGTCGAGTATACGAATGGCACCGTACGAAGCTTTATATGGTCGCAAGTGTCAGACTCCCTTGTATTGGACCGAGCTTAGCGAGAAGCAAATTCACGGGGTTGACCTAGTTAAAGAAATCGAGGAGAAAGTGAAAGTGATCTGTGATAGTCTGAAAGCTGCTTCGGATCAACAAAAGTCATATGCGGATTTAAAAAGGAAAGAAATCGAGTTTCAAGTGGGCGACAAAGTATTTCTAAAAGAATCCCCATGGAAGAAAATATTGAGATTTGGTCGAAAGGGCAAATTGAGTCCACGATTCATAGGACCAAATGAGGTTATTGAAAGGATTGGGCCAGTAGCATATTAGTTGGCTTTGCCGACAGAATTAGAAAGAATACACAACGTGTTTCATATGTCGATGTTACGGCGATATCGTTCCGATCCTTCGCATGTGATTCCTCCAACAGAAGTTGAAATACTACCGGACCTGACTTATGAAGAGGAACCAATTAAGATATTGGCTCGAGAGGTTAAACAGTTGAGGAATAAGAACATATCCTTAGTAAAGGTGTTAAGGCAAAAACACGGTGTGGAAGAGGCTACGTGGGAACCGGAAGAAGCCATGAGGGAACAATACCCAAACCTTTTTACCGGTAAGATTTTCGAGGACGAAAATCTCAAAAGGGGGGAGAGTTGTAACAGCCCGATTTTGGGGCTAGTCGAAACAGTGGTTTCAGGACCACTAATCCGAGGTTGAAGAAAATTATTTTAATATTATTTTATGTGTTATAGCATGATTATAAGGATGCATGAAAATTTTGGTGCTTTAATTTTAACAATTGTATGCTTAATTGCGAAAAAGGACTAAATCGCATAAAGTGTGAAAGTTTCATTTTACAAGCTAGAGGTGTCTAATAACTATAGAGTATTAAATTTGAGGTCCTTAAAGTGCAATTAGGCCATTGGGGAGGTGATGGCCGGCCATAGGGGACAAATTAGAGGCTTGGTCAATGGTTAGGTGAGTTGGTGACTTAATTGAATAAAATAAGATAAAATAAAGAAAAAGGTTATCATCTTTTTCACTTCCCTTCTTCTTCCACCTATTTTTACACACAAAGAAGGGCCTTGGGAGCTTGAAATTTCAGCAACTTATTCTCTTTGCTAATCAAGAAGAACACGAAAACAACCTTGATCGAGGAAAAGGCAAGGTTATGGACTAAGTCATTGACTAATACATTTTGCACCGAGGTAAGCTTATGTGTAAACGATACATCTTTAAAACATATGTTGTTACTTATTGGTGCATTGTAAGAATGAGATCAATTATGATTGAGATTGATTGATATTGATAGATAATGAGTAATTCTCGTATGAACTTCGGAATAGATATTTAAATGAGGGAAAATATCCGTAATAACTATTTGGTGGGATGTGTGCGATACCACTGTAATCATCCTTTTTGGTGGGCTATGTGCGATACCATCTTATTACTTATTCACGATGGGCTGTGTGCGATACCATTGTTTATATTACCATTTGGGTGGGCTATGTGCGATACCACCCTATTATTGACTAATGGTGGGCTGTGTGCGAAACCACCGGATACTTAGCACTATTCCGAGGGGTTCATCGAGAAATTGTATAAGTAAATGTTTCATGTTGCTTTGTGGTGATGAGTACAGGGAACGTGTACAAGTAAATGTGAGCAATATAATTGTTATATGGTTGGAATGTGGTAAGAGATGGAATGAGTAAGAATGATTATGGGAATGTGAATTGTTCTCGCTTATTATGTGATATTATTGATTGAATAACATATATTGTGATGTTTATTGTTTGCATGTAAACTTACTAAGCTTAAAGCTTACTTCCTTTCTTTTCCCTTGTTTTATAGTGTCAAAGGGCCGGGTCGAGAAACGAAGATAATTGGAAGATCACCCACACTATCAGCTCATCTCGGTATATCTAGAATTAGTATTTTGAGTATGGCATGTATAGGGGCTAGACTTAGTGAAATGTTTTGTTGTTTCGAGCCAAGTGTATGATGGCTCCTTTAAAGATGAACTCTTTTGTATATAGCCATAGTTGATGGCTCATTATTACTAATTTATGAAAGGATGAGGTTATTCATGAAAGTGTATGTTGCATAATTGAGTTGTTTAGTGATTGGTTGAATGGATTTATGTTGTGTGAGTTAGGGTGATCAAAAGAGCTTGGCAAACAGCCTTTTTCTTGTCCACACGGGTAGGCACACGGGCGTGTGTCTAGGCCGTGTGTGACACACGGTCAGTCCCATGGGTGTGTGGCTAGGCTGTGTGTCCCTTGCATGTTAATGTTGCAAGTCAGTGTCAACCATGGGCTAGACACACGGGCGTGTGACTAGGCCGTGTGTCCCTTATTTAGTTTCTGACGTCACAAACAGAATACTCAGGTTTTTTACACACGGACGAGGACACGGGCGTGTCTAGGCCGTATGGAGCACACGGGCCAAGAATACGGGCGTGTGTCCGGCCGTGTGAAAACCCCTATAGGTTCGACATGAAAATAAATTCTACACGGGCTAAGGACATGGGCGTGTGTGACTACACGGCCTGCCCACACGGGCGTGTCCCATTTCACACGGGCGTGTGGCCCCTGTCTAGCCAAAAATTTTTAAGTGCACAAAAGTTTCCGGTTGAGTTCTGAAACCCTCCGTATGCATGTTTAAGGCCTCGTAGGCCCTTAATGAGAATGTTTTGATTGTAAATGAGAAGTTTTAAATTGGAATGAAATTTTATAGTCCAAAGTTGTATGACCAAGTGAGTTAAGTCCGGTAATGCCTCGTACCCGGTTCCGGCGTAGAATATGGGTAAGGGGTGTTACACACACGGCCTAACCACACGCCCATGAGGATGGTCGTGTGTCACACACGGCTTAGACACACACCCGTGTGTCTACCTATGTGGAAATGAACAAGGCTATTTACCAAGCCCTTATTGCCGCCCCTACTTACCCAACATAAACCACATTAAACAACCAATTTATTCATGCATAAATACCTCGATTAAACAATCATACAACTTGCACATTCATGAATAACCTCATCATTTCATAGATTAATAAGAAAGAGCCATCAACTATGGCCTTATACAAAAGAATTCATCTTTGAATGAGCCAACACATTTGGCCAAAACAATATGACATTCAACTAAGTCTAGTTCCTATACATGCCATACTCAAAATACTAAATCTAACTATACCAAGATGTGCTGATAGTGTGGGTGATCCTTTACTTATCTCTGTATCCTGAGCTGGCTCTTCGACACGATAAAACAAGGGAAAAGAGAATGGAGTAAGCTTTAAGATTAGTAAGTCTATATGTAAACAATAAGCATCATACCACATGCTAATCAATCAAAAACATTACATACTATGTAAAAAAAAACAATTCATATCCTCATAATCATGCTTACTCATTTCAACCCTTACCACATCCCAACCACATATCATAAACATTGCTCACATTTCCTTTCACTTATACCCTGCACTTATCACCACAAAGCCACATGTAATTTCACTTAGACAAGTTTCTCAATTAACACTTCGGAATATTGTTGGATACTTGGTGGTTTCACACACAACCCACCATTTAATAATTTACAAGGTGGTATCGCACACAGCCCACCATTAATTACTTGTTTACGGTGGTATCGCAAACAGCCCACCAATGATAATAAATATGATGGTATCGCACACAGCCCGTCGTTAATAAATAACAAGGTGGTATCGCACACAGCCCACTAATAATTACTTATTTACGGAAATTTAGCCGTACCCATATTTCTATTCCGAAGGTTCATCCGAGAATTTCCCCATTTTCTACCATTTTCAGTAAATCTCACCAATAAGCATTTACATCCACACAATGCATCAATAGGTAAAAACATATGTAATAAGGATATATCTTTTACACATAAACTTACCTCGATACAAAATATGTCAGTTTGCAATTTAGTCCGTAACCTTGCCTTTTCCCCGGTCAAGGTTGATTCCACGTTCTTCTTGATCTATAATAATAAAATTTACTCATTTAATCACTACATAAATCAAGACACTTCAAAATTTCTACTTTGGCAAAAATTACCGTTTTGCCCTTATACTTTGGAAAAATTACAATTTTACCCCTAGGCTCGTAAATCAGTTTTTCATCAAATTTCCTAATTTAACAAGCCTAGCTGAACATTTATTACTCTTATAACAACTCACAATACCAATCATTTCATGCATTTACTACTCAATTTACAACATTTACAAAAAGGTCATTTTAGGTGTTTTCATGGAAACACCTTTCACAAAAGTTGTTTATTTTACAACCATAATTCATTTTCTTCCCTAAAAAATCAACAAACAACATAAGCACTGTCATGGAAAATCCCTAAACTTTCAACCATTTTGTAAAATAGTCCCCTCATTAGCTAGCTTAAGCTTTAGGTGTTCCAAAAGTACAAAAATTATCAAAAATAACCATCAAGAACACTTACTAGCAAGGATTAAAGATTGCTGAAATTTTCAAGCTTCCATAGCCCTTTCTTGAGTGCAAAAATCGGTGGAAGAAGAAAAGAAATGAAAAGATGATAGCCTTTTCTTTATTTTATCTTATTTTATTCATTTAGTCACCTAATGTCACCAAACATTGACCAAATTTTAATTCTCTTGTCCCCTTGGCCGGCCATCACCCTTAAGAAGGCCTAATTGCACATTAAGGACCTCCAATTTAAGGTCCTATAGCTATTTAGAACCTCTAGCTTGAAAAATAAAACTTTTGCACTTTTTGCGATTTAGTCCTTTTTCAGAATTAAGCATGCAATCGCTACAATTAATGCACCAAAAATTTCATACACTCATATAATCATGCCATAACACATAAAATAATATTAAAACTAATTTATTCGACCTCAAATTAGTGGTTCCAAAACTACTATTCCGACTAGCCCCAAAATCGGGCTGTTACAACTCTCCCCCTTTAGAGATTTTTGTCCCCAAAAATCTTACCGATAAAGAGGTTTGGGTACTGTTCTCTTATGGCTTCTTCCGGTTCCCACGCAGCCTCTTCTACACCATGTTTTTTCCACAACACTTTCACTAATGCTATACTTTTGTTCCTCAACTGTTTCACCTCTCGAGCCAAAATCTTAACTTGTTCCTCTTCATAAGTCATATCCGGTCGTATCTCAATTTCGGTCGGAGGAATCACATGCGAAGGATCGGAATGATATCTTCGCAACATCAACATATGAAACACGTTGTGTATTCTCTCTAACTCTGCCGGTAAAGCTAACTGGTAAGCTACTGGTCCAATCCTTTCAATAACCTCATACGGTCCTATGAATCGAGGACTCAATTTACCCTTTCGACCAAATCTCAATATTTTCTTCCACGGGGATACTTTCAGGAATACTTTATCGCCCACCTGAAATTCAATTTCTTTCCTTTTCAAATCCGCGTATGACTTCTGTCGGTCTGAAGCAGCTTTAAGACTATCACAGATCACTTTCAATTTATCTTCGATTTCTCTAACCATATCAATCCCATGAATTTGCTTCTCACTAAGCTCGGTCCAATACAAAAGTGTTCGGCATTTGCGACCATATAATGCTTCGTACGGTGCCATCCGTATACTCGACTGATAACTGTTGTTGTAGGCAAATTCAACCAAAGGTAGATATTTGTCCCAACTACCTTCGAACTCTAAAACACAGCATCGGAGCATATCCTCAAGAACTTGAATCACTCTTTCGGATTGGCCATTGTTTTGTGGATGGAACGCGGTACTAAAATTCAATTTCGTACCCAAGGCTTCTTGCAACTTTTTCCAAAACCCAAAGTAAACCTTGGATCTCTATCCGAGATAATGGATATAGGCACCCCATGTAGTCTCACAATTTCGGCAATATGCAGTTCAACCAACTTGTTAAGTGAGTAATCAACACATACCGGTATAAAGTGAGCCGATTTCGTTGATCTATCAACGATAACCCACACAACATCTTTAGTTTTTGGAGTCATAGGTAACCCCGTTACAAAATCCATCGTGATTCGGTCCCACTTCCACTCGGGGACCATCACTGGTTGAAGTAATCCTGAAGGTACTTGATGTTCGACTTTCACTTATTGACAAATCAAACACTTAGTAGCAAACTCGGAGATATCTCTTTTCATACTCGGCCACCAATATAGCTTCTTCAAGTCATTATACATTTTTGTGCTACCCGGATGTACTGACAAGCAACTATTGTGTGCCTCATGTAAAATTTTCCGAATCAACTCATCATCTTTAGGTACACAAACTCTATCATGAAACATCAAACAATCATCAGAACCAATCCGAAAGTTAGAGTTATTTTCCGATTCACACTGAGCTCTCTTAACTTGCATTTCACTATCATTCTTTTGAGCTTCACGTATCTGCTGAAGAAATAATGGTCTAGCCCTCAACTCGGCCAATATAGCACCATCATCAGACAATGCTAAGCTCGTACTCATAGCTCTCAAAGCATACAGGGATTTTCTGCTCAAGGCATCCCCAAACAACATTCGCTTTTCCCGGATGGTAATCGATTACTAGCTCATAATCCTTCAATAATTCGAGCCATCACCGTTGTCGCAAATTCAAATCCTTTTGGTTTATCAGGTATTTCAAACTTTTATGATCGGTAAAGATTTGACACTTTTCACCATACAAATAATGACGCCAAATATTCAAAGCAAAAACGATAGCAGCCAACTCCAAATCGTGAGTCGGATAATTCTTTTCATGCGGTTTTAGCTGTCTCGAGGCATAAGCTACTACTTTACCCTCTTACATCAACACACAACCAAGACCATTCATTGACGCGTCACTGTAGATTACAAACTCTTTTCCCGACTCTGGTTGTACTAAAATCGGGGCTTCAGTCAACAATGTTTTCAATTTGTCAAAACTCTGTTGGCACCTCCTGGTCCATTCAAACTTAACATCTTTATGTAGCAGTCTCGTCATCGGTGTAGCAATCATGGAGAACCCTTTAACAAACCGTCTATAGTAACCCGCTAAGCCCAAAAAGCTTCTAATCTATGACACATTCCTCAGCGGTTTCCACTAAACATTAGCCGAGATCTTACTCGGATCAACTCTAATGCCATCGCCCAACACGATGTGTCCTAAGAATCCGACCTCTCGGAGCCAAAACTCACTCTTGCTAAACTTAGTGTAACACCCCAAACCCAGTCAAAACGCTACGACCGAATCTGGCATGTCACAGAGAAAAACGTTTTCGGAAAACGAGTTGTCGTCTCAATGTTGAAAAGAAAAAGCTTTGATTTTATGAAACCCGAGTTGTGTGAAGCCAGTTGTTAAAATTCTTTCGAAACTTAATTTTACAGAAGATAGTGTTACCTTGTTATTATTGCGTGTTTGATAAACACCCGACGGTAAAAATTTTGGAAATCCCGAGAATTCGTTAAAATTTTGAAAACGTCCACTTTACGAGTTTATTAGGCATGTCTTTAGTGTTTTAAATGTCGGTTTATAGAAATGTAACAAAATGAATAATCCCAGAATAAAAATTTAAATGGCCTTATTACATAACCGAATTCCAAACTTAAGATAAAATAAATCCAAAATAATCATTAAAGTAAAACCCGAAATATTGAGCATGGCCACCTCGAGTCCATTCCGGCTCCACTTCCGCGATCTAGGAATTATCTGCAAAATGTAATGGAAGGGGTGAGTCACCGAGACTCAGTGCATAAATCCCCATCCCCAAAGATGTTAAGCTCTCACACAGTTTCATATGCAACATGTATGTCATCCAACCCATCCAACCTATCCATCCGAACACCCAATTCTACCCCTTGTGGCACCTAGCCACTGGTGGTACCTAACCACTGGTGACCGAAGTCACAAATAATCATGTGTGGGGCCAACCCACTTGTGGTACCTAACCACTGGTGACAATCCCTTATATCGACATGTGGGGCCAACCCATTTGTGGTACCAAACCACCGGGACGAGTCACGAGAAATAAGTTTATGTGGTACCTAACCCTTTGGTGGTTCCAAACCACTGAGACTTAGTCACAAAATATTAATATGTGGGGCCAACCCACGTGTGGTACCTAACCACTGGTGACAGTCTGATAATCATACCTTCCCCCTCCTCTCATCATACCCATACTCATGAACATGCTTTTTAATACAACATCATCATGCTTAACATTTAGGAGTAATCAAATATGACATATGCAGATTTAACAGAGACAATTAACGTTAGCCACCAAAATGGACTTACCCGGAGTCCTTGCTTTTACCCACAAGGGTAACTTATCGATTCCTACGATTATTTGACTTTTGATGGATCACAAATAACAACACATTAAAAATATGAAGTGTGTAAGAGTTACACACGATTACTCGTAAAACCACGCTCTCTACGTCGACACTATCGTTGATAGGCACTACCGCTTATCGCCTACTATTTCGCGCTCGGATCTTTGGCCCACACCCGGTGGCCAATCACGAATAGCGAACACGACCCTCTTCTTGAACTTTAGGATCGAACCCAAAGGTTGACTTCCCTCTCCTTCTTGTATATTTCTAAATCGATTAGATCCCGGAGTTAGCAGGCTTAGGGCAACACGTTGATCGCACCTACACAAGTACCTGATGAGATTCGGTAAAAGAGAATGGGGTAAGGGAGTGGCCATTCGGCCGAACATAATATCATCATCCACATACCTTCGGCTTCCTTCAGGATTCGGCACAAGCAATCACAGCAAGGAAGATTCGACTTCCAAGAGAAGAAAAAGAAACAACTCAACAGGGTTTTCAGGAAAGATTCGGCCAAGGGAGAAAGGAAAAAGAAAAGAAAGAAAGAAGAAATAACACAATCAGATCTTACCAGAATATGGGTTGAGATTCGGCTATGATGAATTCTTCGGGAAAAAGAAACACATAGAATGATTTTGAGATCTAAGAGATTTCGGCTAAGAGCAAAAGAAAGTGTGGTCTTCGGCTTTTAGTGCATGAAAGAAGAATAAATCAAGGTAATGAGAATCAAGGGGTCTCGGCTAGCAAGGTGTTTCGAAAAGAATAAACAAGATGGAAGAGAGGGAGAAGTGGTGATTCGGCTTTGGGACAAAGATGGAGAAAAAGGGTTGAAGGGATTCGGCTATCACAAAAAGGAGAAGAGAAAAGAAAAGCCAATAGGGGTTTCAGCTTTGGTCAAAAGAAGAGAAAAGAGGAGAAGAGCTTAGGTGCTTTTCGACAAAAGAGAGATTGAGAGAAAAAAACTAGACTGAAAAGTGAAACCCACCTAAATGCCGAAAATACTACTCATTAGCAAACTCAATTTTGGCACCCTCACCAAGAGCCAAAACCGAAAGTCCCCTTCCCCTCAAACTCTTCAAAAATTTTGGCTAACACCCCCCTTGTGCCGTCCCCTCAATCTTCCTTCCTCCCCTCTCATCCAACCATTCAAACAAATTTGAATTCATCACACTCCTAAAATTTCTCTCCTCCACTCATTCAAATTTGTTGACCCCTTCAATACTCATCCACGAGTCCAAGCCAACGCATAACACCTCCTGGTCTTGGCATCAAAAAGAACAAACAAAAGCGGATTCATGGCTCAACCAAGTCCCTATCAGATTCCCGAGGCGTCACTACCTTGCCTCTTAAGTGGCGCCTCCTTGCCACTTTACCAAGGCACTTTTTGTGTCAAAACTCACCACCAAGCACCCTTAACACCGACCCAAGCATCTCCCCCTTCCGGTGCCCAAAAATAAAATTTTTGCCAAGGCTCAGCCTACCCTAGCTCATGCCCTGGACCCCAAAACACCCTAAACTAGCATAACAACCATACTACACACATGCACACATATATAAATGCGAGAGGCCCGATTTAGGATATTTACGGTTTACCCCCTTAAAAATAATTTCGGCCTCGAAATTACACGGTCAAAAGAGTTGAGGTATTCTTTGTGCATCACATCCTCTGGCTCCCACGTGGCCTCTTCTCATTTCCATGATTCCGCCATAATACCTTCACCAAAGGAACTGATTTCCTGCGCAAGACTTTGACATCCCGCTCCAAGATCTGCACTGTGGATGAAATGCCGTACTGAAATCCAACCTTGTACCCAATGCCTAATGCAACGCTTTCCAAAACCTCAGCGTGAATCTAGGATACCTATACGAGATAATCGACACTTTGGCACCCCATGTAGTCTCACGATTTACGCCACATACAACTTAGCCAACCTTTGAAGTGAGTAATCAATCTGAACCGGTATAAAATGAGCAGACTTTGTCAGACGATCAACAATTACCCAGACCGTATCCTTCTTGCTAGGCATAAGGGTAGCCCATCGACGAAATCCATCGTGGTCCTTTCCCTTTTCCTTCGCAAAATTTTTACGGCGCAATGGACCGAAGGTAAGCGATGTTCGGCTTTGACTTGCTGGCACGTCGGACACTTACTTACAAATTGTTACTTCCGCTTGAGACTCGGCCACGAAGCTGTTCTCGCAAATCCGGTACATCTTACTACCTCCGGGATGCATAGCGTATGGGAAGTTTGCTATGAGCTTCAAGAATCTTCTCGCCTTAACGCTCGACTCTTGGCATACAAACTTTCCTTGAAACATAACACTCCATCGCTACTCAAGCTATACCCCTCTAATCCACCATTACGCACTTGCAAATACCGAGCACTTAAGGCGTCATCCACTAATTGTTTTTCCTTAACCTGGTTTACCCATGTCGGCTTCACTTGCGATTACGCTGCAGACTTACGTCATCATATAGACTAAGGTGGGCAAACATGGCTCTTAAATCTGCTACCACCTTGCGGCTCAACGCGTCGACCACTACGTTAGCCTTACCCGGATGGTACTCAATCGAGCGATCGTAATCCTTCAATAGCTCAATCCACCTTCGCTGCCTCAAATTCAATTCCTTCTGAGTGAGCAGGTATTTCAAACTCTTATGATCCGTGTACACTATAGACTTCTCCCCATACAAGTAATGTCTCCAAATTTTCAGGGCGAAAACCACTGTAGCCAACTCCAGATCATGCATTGGGTAATTCACTTCGTGGGGTCTCAATTGCCGAGAAGCATACGCTACTACTTTCCCCTCTTGCATCAGCACACATCCCAGACCAGTATGCGATGCATCACAATAGACCGTAAACTCCTTCCCTACTTCAGGCTGAATCAAAACCGGAGCTTCTGTCAAAATCCTCTTTAACTTCTCAAAACTCTCCTGTTGCTTGTCTGACCACACAAACGGAGCCCCTTTCCTTAACAACTTGGTTAACGGCGCTGCAATCAAGGAAAACCCTTCCACAAACCTTCTGTAGTACCCTGCTAAACCCAGAAAGCTTCGAATCTCGCTACTGAGCTTAGGTGATTTCAGTCCAACACCGCTTCAATCTTAGAGGGTCTACCCTAATCCTCGGTGACACCCGGATGGCCCAAGAAAGTAACTTCCTTAGCGAGTCGCACTTACTAAACTTTGCGAACAAGCGCTTCTCCTCGAGAATCTTCAAAACCACACGCAGATGTTCATCATGCTCCTCCTCGGACTCTGAGTACACCAGAATATCATCTATAAACACCACAACAAACCGATCCAAATACGGTTGAAAAACCCGATTCATCATATCCATGAATGCTGCTGGCGCGTTAGTCAATCCGAACGGCATTACCAAGAACTCATAGTGCCCGTAACGCGTATGAAATTCCGTCTTATTGATATCCGCCTCCTTAACCTTAAGTTGATGATACCCCGACCTCAGATCTATCTTAGAGAAGACTAATGCTCCCTTAAGCTGGTCAAACAGGTTGTCTATCCTCGGCAATGGGTACTTGTTCTTAATCGTCAACTTATTCAGCTGACGGTAATCTATACACATTCGCATCGATTCGTCCTTCTTTTTAACAAAAAGCACAGGTGCTCCCCAAGGAGATACACTTGGTCAGATAAAACCCCGATCTAACAGTTCCTGAATTTGCGCTTTCAGCTCCACCAACTCCTTCGGCGCCATCCTATATGGGGCAATAGACACGCACGGTTCGGTGTAGCAGTCTATACCAAACTCCACTTCAGCGATCCGGAGGCAGCCCTAGAAGCTCTTCTGGGAACACATCGGTAAATTCCTTCACCGTTCGGACATTCCCCCAGTTGATTCCTTGGCCTCCAATGCACAAACATGAACCATGAACGCCTCACATCCCTTCCTTATCATTTTCTCAGCCTTCAAAGCGGATACCACATTGGATAAGTAATTCCTTCTATCACCTATCATCACCACCTCTTCACCCTCAACAGACCTCAACACCATGCGCTTGGCATTTGCCACAGTCCGGACTTGCTTGGTACTTCACTAGCCGATCCATACCCAAGATCAAATTGAACTCCCCAAATGGCGGTTCCATCGGATCGACCAAAAACACTACCCCTTGAAGTTCTAGGGGTACCTCCTTATCTGATTTATCCACTACTACTGAGTGACCTAGAGGGCTAATTACAGTCATCTGCCTAGAAGAAACCTCATAGCCTAAGTTCATAGTTCCCACTATACTACTAGCAACATAGGAGTGCGTCGAACCAACATCTATCAAAGCAGTATAAGGCAATCCAAAAATTAAGAACGTCTGGGTTATGACGTCCGGCGTCGCCCGCCTCTCCTCGACACGCCTGTTTGCATAGACCAACCCTGGCTGTCTTGCATCAGTATTCCCAGCACCTCTGCCCGGTGCCCCACGACCTCGTCCATTACCGTTACCACCCCTGGCTAATCCTCGACCCCTCTACGGTTGCTGACCATCTCTCCTGAGTTGTGTACGTCCTTGACCCTAAGACTGAGTCCTAGCTGACCTCCGCGGACAATCCTTTATCCGGTGATCCATCGACCCACACTCGAAGCACCCTCTGTTTCCTGTCCAACACTCTCTCGAATGAGGCTTCCCACATCGAGCGCACCGTGGCGGCCACTGAGTAGCAGCAGCAAGCTTTGCAGCTTGACTCGATCCGCCAAATCTAACTCTTTTCTGAGGATTCCCAGCAGACCCTGATGGCCCAAAACTCCTCTTATCCCTATTCCTGTTCTGATTCTGCCTCTTAGTCCGTTTCACCTCCTCGGCTATCTTGGCCTTCTCCACCAGGACAGCAAATTCTCTTTCTCATTTGTGGAGCAATCAACACTCGCGACTCATCTCTCAACCCGTCCTCAAATCGACACACTGGCGCTCGTGTTCGGTAGCCACGATACCGGGCATAACGGCTAAACCTTAAGAATTTCGCCTCATATTCGAATCTTGACTTACTCACGGACGAGATTCAAGAACGCCATGCGCTGAGCATCTATATAACTAGACCCGACGTACTTCCTCTGGTAAGCTGCCTTAAAGAAATCCCAAGTGATATCATCGACCATCGCACCATCCCTGACTATGAGCCACCACTGATAAGACTCATCCCGGAGAAGAGACACTATCCTTTTCAGCTTCTCCTCAGCCGTAAAGTCCAAATCGTCCATTATACGCTTAGTTGCCTCTAGTCAGTACTCAGCTGTGTTGGGAGCTACACCGGAAATACCCCTAAATACTTCTGCTCCATTAGCCCGGAGTCGTTCAGACACAGATTTCCGAGCCTCCGTTCCAACGCCTGCACCAGTAACTCTCTCCGGGACGCGCAAAGCATCGCTTTGTGACAACTGCGCGTCATCACCCTCTCGATCCGAAACTCCGTGTGCCACAGCTGGCGGCGGCGGCACCTCATTATCTGACCCATGACTAGACCTTACTGGTTCCAACACAGTAATCCTACCCCTACCACGTCCACATACATTACGCCCGCGTCCTCGAGTGCTCATGACTAGCGTTCACGTCTTAATCTGATTTAAGAATTTTATGAGTTAGCTTTCTTCCACTATTTATTACAGCACAGTCTTACGAGAAATTTATTAGAGTAGTTGTTCCCGCAAGTTCATACAGTCCTAAGGCTTCAGTTTCTAAAGTAAAGGTCCTACTACTAGCATTCATAGTGCAAGCATTTAACTCATGTAAACAGTAGTTAGGAGACTTACCGTCGTGGATTGGTGCCGGAGACTCAGGTGCCAAGCGTTCCAAAACATGTTTCTCATTCAACCATTTCGCAACCCCTTTTATAAAACATTTTGGGCCTCAGGCCCACAGCCGAGCTTTTAAACTTGGCTCTGATACCACAATTGTAACACCCCAAACCCGGTCAAAATGCTACGACCGAATCTGGCATGTCACAGAGAAAAACATTTTTGGAAAACGAGTTGTCATCTAAATGTTGAAAAGAAAAACCTTTGATTTTATGAAACCCGAGTTGTGTGAAGCCAGTTGTTAAAATTCTTCCGAAACTTAATTTTATAGAAGACAGTGATACCTTGTTATTATTGCGTGTTTGATAAACACCCGACAGTAAAAATTTTGAAAACGTCCACTTTACGAGTTTATTAGGCATGTCTTTAGTGTTTTAAACGTCAGTTTATAAAAATGTAACAAAATGAATAATCCCAGAATAAAAATTTAAATGGCCTTATTACATAACCGAAATCCAAACTTAAGATAAAATAAATCCAAAATAATCATTAAAGTAAAACCCAAAATATTGAGCATGGCCACCTCGAGTCCAATCCGGCTCCACTTCCGCGATCTAGGAAATATCTGCAAAATGTAATGGAAGAGGTGAGTCACCGAGACTCAGTGCATAAATCCCCATCCCCAAAGATGTTAAGCTCTCACACAGTTTCATATGCAACATGTATGTCATGCAACCCATCCAACCTATCCATCCGAACACCCAATTCTACCCTTGTGGCACCTAGCCTTTGGTGGTACCTAACCTTGGTGACCGAAGTCACAAATAATCATGTGTGGGGCCAACCCACTTGTGGTACCTAACCACCGGTGACAATCCCTTATATCGACATGTGGGGCCAACCACTGTGGTACCAAACCACTGGGACGAGTCACGAAATAAGTTTATGTGGTACCTAACCACTTTGGTGGTTCCAAACTACTGAGACTTAGTCACAAAATATTAATATGTGGGGCCAACCCATGCGTGTGGTACCTAACCACCGGTGACGATCGATAATCATACCTTCCCCTTCTCTCATCATACCCATACTCATGAACATGCTTTTTAATACAACATCATCATGCTTAACATTTAGGAGTAATCAAATATGACATATGCAGATTTAACAGAGACAATTAACGTTAGCCACCAAAATGGACTTACCCAGAGTCCTTACTTTTACCCACAAGGGTAACTTATCGATTCCTATAGTTATTTCGGCTTTTGACAGATCACAAATAGCAGCACATTAAACATATGAAGTGTGTAAGAGTTACACACCTAATTACTCGTAAAACCACGCTCTCTACATCGACACTATCGTTGATAGGCACTACCGCTATCTGCCTACTATTCTGCTCAGATGCTGGCCCACACCCAGGTGGCCAATCATGAATAGCAGACACAACCCTCTTCTTGAACTTAGGGATCGAACCCGAAGGTTGACTTCCCTCTCCTTCTTGTATATTTCTAAATCGATTAGATCCCGGAGTTAGCAGGCTTAGGCCAACACGTTGATCGCACCTACACAAGTACCTGATGAGATTCGGTAAAAGAGAATGGGGTAAGGGAGTGGCCATTCGGCCGAACATAATATCATCATCCACATACCTTCGGCTTCCTTCAGGATTCGGCACAAGCAATCACAGTAAGGAAGATTCGGCTTCCAAGAGAAGAAAAAGAAACAACTCAACAGGGTTTTCAGGAAAGATTCGGCCAAGGGAGAAAGGAAAAAGAAAAGAAAGAAAGAAGAAATAACACAATAAGATCTTACCAGAATATGGGTTGATATTCGGCTATGATGAATTCTTCGGGAAAAAGAAACACATAGAATGATTTTGAGATCTAAGAGATTTGGCTAAGAGCAAAAGAAAGTGTGGTCTTGGCTTTTAGTGCATGAAAGAAGAATAAATCAAGGTAATGAGAATCAAGGGGTCTCGGCTAGCAAGGTGTTTCGAAAAGAATAAACAAGATGGAAGAGAGGGAGAAGTGGTGATTCGGCTTTGGGACAAAGATGGAGAAAAAGGGTTGAAGGGATTGGCTATCACAAAAGGAGAAGAGAAAAGAAAAGCCAATAGGGGTTTGACTTTGGTCAAAAGAAGAGAAAAGAGGAGAAGAGCTTAGGTGCTTTTCGACAAAAGAGAGATTGAGAGAAAAAAACTAGACTGAAAAGTGAAACCCACCTAAATGCCGAAAATACTACTCATTAGCAAACTCAATTTTGGCACCCTCACCAAGAGCCAAAACCGAAAGTCCCCTTCCCCTCAAACTCTTCAAAAATTTTGGCTAACACCCCCCTTGTGCCGTCCCCTCAATCTTCCTTCCTCCCCTCTCATCCAACCATTCAAACAAATTTGAATTCATCACACTCCTAAAATTTCTCTCCTCCACTCATTCAAATTTGTTGACCCCTTCAATACTCATCCACCAGAGTCCAAACTGAATGCAACACCTCCTGGTCTTGGCGTCCAAAAGAACAAACAAAAGGGATTCCGCATGGCTCGAACCAAGTCCCTATCAGTTCCTTGAGGCGTCACTCCCTTGCCTCTTAAGTGGCGCCTCCTTGCCACTTTACCAAGGCACTTCTTGTGTCAAAACTCACCACCAAGCACCCTTAACACCTGACCCAAGCATCTCCCCCTTCCAGGTGCCCAAAAATAAAAATTTTTTCCAAGGCTCAGGCCTACCCCTAGCTCATGCCTGGACCCCAAAACACCCTAAACTAGCATAACAACCATACTACACACATGCACACATATATAAATGCAGAGGCCCCGATTTAGGATGTTACACTTAGCATACAACTACTTATCTCTTAAAGTCTGCAAAATAGTTCTTAGGTGCTTCGCGTGCTCACTCTCATCTCGAGAATAAATTAATATGTCATTGATAAAAACAACTACAAATTTATCCAAGTACGGTCGAAAAATACGGTTCATTAAATCCATAAATACCGCAGGAGCATTTGTTAAGCCAAAGGGCATGACAAGGAACTCGTAATGGCTATACCTCGTCCGAAATGCAATTTTTGGCAATCTTGCTCCTTAACTCTCAACTGGTAATAGCCAAACCTTAGGTCTATCTTAGAAAACACCGTGGCTCCCTTCAATTGGTCGAACAAATCATCTATCCTTGGCAAAGGATACTTATTCTTTACTATCACCTTGTTGAGTTGTGTGTAGTCTATACACAATCTCATCGACTCGTCTCTCTTCTTCA
Source organism: Gossypium sturtianum (assembly GCA_025698515.1). Lineage (NCBI taxonomy): Eukaryota > Viridiplantae > Streptophyta > Magnoliopsida > Malvales > Malvaceae > Gossypium > Gossypium sturtianum. Next base: position 122,959,384 of record CM046955.1, read on the forward strand.
CAAAAAGTACCGGAGCACCCCACGTTGAATAGCTCGGTCTTGCAAAACCCTTATCCACTAACTCCTACAGTTGAATCTTCAACTCTTTCAACTCCAACGGTGCCACCTATACGGGGCAACCGAAATAGGTGATGTACTCAGAACTAACTCAATGCCAAATTCGACCTCTCTAACTGGAGGCAATCCGGGTAACTCTTCTGGAAACACGTCCGGATACTCGCATACCATAAGTATTGATTCAATCTTTACTTCTGACTCTTGGGTATTCGACACAAATACGAGATAGGACTCATACCATTTTCTCATGTATTTCTCAGCTACCATAGATGAAATCACTACAGGCAAACTATACGATTTACCTGATTCAACCTGAAAGATATCTCCATTTACACATCTCAGTTCAATAAACTTACTACCATAGTTTACTAAAACATTATGAGCAGTCAACCAATCCATACCAAGAATCAGGTCAAATTCATCAAAGGGCAACAACATAAGATTAGCCGGAAAACAATGACCTCTAATTGTCAAGGGACAATTTCTACACACTTTGTCAACTAGCACATGTTTGCCTAACAGGTTTGACACTTTTATCACAAATTATGTAGACTCAACAATCATATTCATGCTAGATACCAATTTCATGCAAATATAGGAATGGGTAGACCCCGAATCAATCAAAGCAACAACAGAGATATCATGAAGAGAAAAAGTACTCGTTATCACATTTGGAGATGATGCCTCTTCGCGAGCGCAAATGGCATAAGTCCTTGCAGGTGCTCTACCCTCTGATCTCACAGAAGAGTCTCTAAGCGCACCTCTACTACTAGTCCCACTCCTCGGGTTCCTTTATGGTCTACCCCTCGAAGGTACATTGCTCGCTCTTACTTCTTGTTTTTTGTCTTTCTCATCCTTCTCAGGACAGTTTCGAATGAAGTGGTCTGGTGAACCACACTTGTAGCAAGTTTGATTGTTTCCCCAACACTCCCCAGTATGTTGTCTACCACAATTTGGACACTCCGGTTTATTTAGCTCTGAATTTCCCACGCTTGCCATCAAGGTGGCTTGAACTGTCAAGCTCGAATATGTGTTACCGTGATCTCGATGTGAATACCCAGCCAAAGCAGTCGTCCGAGGGTTCATTTCTTTGGACCTCTTTGATTGGGTTTGGAACGACTTACTCATCGGCCTCTTCCTTGCATCTCGATCCTCAATCATAGGTTTTCTCTTTTCCTTATTCAACTCTTCAGCCTTGCAAGCTCTATCGACCAATACTACGAATTCCTTCAACTCCAAGATCCCAACTAGCAACCTAATATCCTCATTCAGCCCATCTTCGAACGTCTTGCACATAATAGCTTCTGTAGACACACACTCTTGAGCATACTTACTGAGTCTGACGAATTCACGTTCATACTCTGCCACAGTCATTTTGCCTTACTTCAATTCAAGAAACTCTTTCCGTTTCTGATCAATGAATCGCTGACTTATGTACTTCTTTCGGAACTCTTTTAAGAAGAAGTCCCATGTCACTCTCTCCCTTGGAACTACAGATGTTAATGTTTTCCACCAGCGGTATGCCGAGTCCCTCAATAATGACACAGCACATTTTAAGCTTTCTTCGGGTGTGCAAGAAAGTTCATCAAAAACCCTTATGGAATTTTCGAGCTGGAACTCTGCTTTCTTAAGGTCATCATCTATGTTGGCTCTAAATTCCTCGGCCCCTTGCTTTCGAATCTTATCGACCGGGGGTTTAGTTATCCTTACCAAATCTATACCTTGAGGAGCCATGGGGACTGGCTGAGGTATAGGTGGGGGTGGAGGAGGTTGAGCATTAGGGTTTGCTTGTACAAACTCAGTGTACCGGTTACTCATCATATGGAGAAAGGCTTCCCGAGCCTCTTCTCCTTGACCCAAAGTCTTGGGTCTACTTTCAATAGGCGCGGTCCCTTGCGCGGGAGCCGGTGCATTACTAGCAGCGTCATCAGCAGCAGCTCGGTCGGGATCCATTTACTATATGAAAACACAGTTTACAATTGTCAGGAGTCACCACACTATAATAATAAATTTATGGCATGTATAGCTAGACTCTCACACACGCTACGGTAGTCCGAGAAATAACTAAATCATAGCTCTGATACCACTAAATGTAACATCCTTACCCGTATTCGACAACGGAATAGGGTACGAGGTGTTATGAGACTTATACACAAACAATTATGCAATACCGAGACATGACTTTCCACTCAAAATTTAGAAATTTTCGTAACACCTCTTAAACAAGCCTACGAGGCCTAAATCACACATTAGGAATGGTTTGGGATCAAATCGAACTCTTTTAAAGATCTCTAGAAAGACTTAGAATGTAACACCCTTAACTCGTGTCTGTCGCCGGATTAGGGTTGTAAGGTATTACCGAACACAGCATAGGTCACACTAATATATATATAGTTCCATAAGATCATTTCCGAATGCGTTAAGAGAGATTTCATTTTCATAGTATGCTTAAACAATTTCATACATAACTTAAACCCATTGGCTAAATTCGATCATATAAACAAATTACAACAAATAACAAAGAATACTATTTATTGGTTATTTAAGCCACATTAACCAAATATGCACAGGTACATAATTACCAAAACTAAACATACATATATGTGTTTACAAGAGCCTTGTTCGATCGAGTTTAAAATAGACCAAATAAAAACAACCAAACAAAATATATAAACATCAATTCATTTATATATGAAAATATGAACCAACCTTCACAAATATAATAACCATAACCAAAATACTTTTACATAACCTCAATCACATATACATTTATAATCATGCCGTATATGCCAACTTTGATACTCAAACCTATAATAGATAGATAGTCCACAAGGCACATTAACCATACATGCGTATACATACTTATATACAGGCATCATCTCAAGTCCACATAAACTTCTTCCTTGACACTATATATATATACATTTGACCATATTAATATGAACCATTTTATGCACAAGTGATACTAAAAGAAAAGTATATCCAATACGCATATAAATTACAAACACCTAACAATTTTTAATATTATTGACATGAACCTAATACTTTAATCAAATGTACCTATTTTCATTATTCATCAATTTCAGTCTATCACTCCAATGAAAATATACTATTTCAAAATGGACAAATATCCATAACAAAACATAACCATTACATGCTAATTCAATTAAATCCATTGATAAAATTTAACTACATGATTAAATCACCATAGCCGAACCACACATTAAATAAAAATCCATTATCTATAGTTATAATTTAGGTTAATGCATAATTGAATAATCATTATAATTAACCTCATCAACAATCCACAACCAAACATATATATCAACTAAGTATCAAGTTACCACATACTTATATCATGATCAAATATCGATTAAACATTTACACATTGACTTTAAAACAAGCCATTTTCGTATGGCTTCTATTTACAATAACAAAACATCATCTAAGTATTAAGCTAGCCTATACATGCCTTAAGTTCAAAATATAAACTTTAAAGGTATCAAAATAAGTCGATAGTGTGGATGACTTTAGTGACGATCCCCGAGCTCGAAGCTTGAGACTAAAATCTATAAAAACAGAATAACAGAACACACAAAGTAAGCCATCTCAGCTTAGTAAGTCTTAAGCAAATATAATAAATCAATTGAACATTCAAGCATTTTAAAACAATCACTTAATGGCATTGAATTTATAACTTAGCACAAATAGTCTATCATGGTCGAATGCCATTACCTCACATAGCATAACATTTTCCACAATCTTACCTTAAACATACCATTTACCAATTTGGCATAAGGTTCAAGATATAAAATATCATCTCTTAACAATCTACTCATAATCCATATACATATAATTCGATAAGTTCACATATACATCCGAATAAGTAAATGCCCTGTACATACTAATTTCATATATAAATATATGAATTTATATACCTATGTCCATTGAACATCACATATATTCAAGTATATACTATCAATGCAATATCATCATATCCACATATCAAAAAGGTCGAATATACATGAACATTTGTCTCATACTTGCTCAATAAACATTACATATGTGCTTACTTATTTGGCCGAACATAAAATTTCAATAAAATATCTCCTATGCACATACCTGTTTGGCCGAATATATACAAACTCATTTTATCAACTTAATTGCTCCATGATCACATAATTAAGAAAACTTATAACTTCTAAGTTGAAATTACATCACCGGTATAAAACCTGCTAGGAATAAGCCTGAATCACACACCGGCATTAAACCTGCTAGACCCGAGGTCTGATATTCATTCACCGGTAATAAGCCTACTAGGCATAAAGCCCGATAAGTACACCAGCCCAAGGCTTGCTAGGCTCAAAGCCTGAATAGTAAGACTTTAAGTTGTCTCGCACGAATCATTTCATATATCGAACCTTTTACTCATTTCGAACTCATTGTACGAACATTCAAATAGCATATATTATTCAGATAACTTAACCACATCAAATATTTTACTTAGCCAAATTCGGCTATTTCATAATATAGTTGCAATGTTTCCAAATTTTAGCATATACTAGATTACGTAAATAATTTACGATGTTTATTTACTTAAAGACTTACCTCGGATAACGTCGGACGACAAAAACCGGCTATTCGATTATCTTCGCCTTTCCCCGATCCAAGTCTGTTTTCTTTTGTTCTTGATCTAAACATGTTCAATTTAAGCTCATTCAAACACATTTCTATTCAATTTAGTCCTAAAACACATAAATGGGCAAATTACCACTTTGCCCCTAACATTTCACACTTTTACAATTTAGTCTTATTTGCACAAAACACAAAATACACAAAATTTGAATTAACTCCTTAAGGGCCGAATATACCTAGTATTTATACAAGTCAATCTAATTCATTTATTTCACATTTTAGTCCCTCTAAAATTTATTTTTGCAATTTAGTCCAACATACGCAATTTCATCAAAAATTCAAAAGCAAAACTTGTTAATCTAATACATATTTATCATAATTCATCCTCAAACAACATAAACAACAAACTATCATCAATGGCTCAACTTAAAATATTCATCAAACGCAAAAATTAAAGCATGGGTCTTGTACATTTCATAGCAACGATATCAAAAACGTAAAAATTATCAAAAACCGAAATCAAACATACCTTGAATTTAGCTTAGAGATGACCGAATGCCCTAACTCTTTCTTATTTTCTTTTTCTTTTCTTTGTTTCGGTTTTGGAAGAAAGATGAACATAAAAATGATGGCTTTTAATGCCTTTGTTTTATTATAATGTTTTTATAATATAATATTAATTTAACTTATAAAATTTCACATACACAAGCATATAATATACATGTTGCCGTCCATTAACATAATTTTGGCTTATTTGCCACATAAATCCACATGCAAAAGAAAACAAATCAATTTAGCCACTTAATTTAATAAATGGCTACTTTTACCACTTACGCGATTTAGTCCTTTTTATTAAATTAAGCACACAAACAATCAAATTTTATACGAAACTTTCACACATACTAATTCACATATAATTAACACAGAAAATAATATTAAAATATTTTTTTCTGACGCGGATTCATGGTCCCGAAACCACTGTTCCGATTAGGGTCAAAATCGAACTGTTACAACTCTCCCCCCTTAGGGATTTTTGTCCCCGAAAATCTTACCGATAAATAAGTTCGGATAACGTTCTTTCATTGTATCCTCTGACTCCCAAGTTGCTTCTTCAACTCCGTGCTTTTGCCACAGTACTTTAACTAACAAAATTTTCTTATTTCTCAATTCTTTCATCTCACGAGTCAGAATACAAATCGGTTCCTCTTCGTAGGTCATATCAGGTTGAATCTCAACCTCTGTCGGGCAAATCACATGCGATGGATCAGATCGATATCTACGAAGCATCGAAACATGGAAGACATTATGAATCTTTTCTAACTCAGGTGGTAACTGTAATCTATAAGCAACCGGTCCGATACGCTCTGTGATTTCATACGATCCAATAAATCTCGGACTCAACTTGCCTTTACGACCGAATCTAAGTACTTTCTTCCACGGTGAAACTTTCAAAAATACTCGATCTCCAATCTGAAACTCAATGTCTTTACGTTTCAAATCTGCGTATGATTTTTGACAATCTGATGCAGCTTTCAAACTATCACGGATTACTGCCACTTTCTGTTCAGTTTCTTTAATCAAATCTACCCCGTGTATCTTGTTTTCATTGAGCTCGGTCCAGTACAATGGTGTACGACATTTACGATCGTACAAAGCTTCGTAGGGTGCCATTTTGATACTAGATTGAAAGCTATTATTGTAAGCAAATTCGATCAAAGGTAAGTATCACTCCCATGTACCTTCAAACTCGAGGACACAACATCTCAACATATCCTCAAGTATCTGAATGGTTCGTTCGGACTGACCATCTGTCTGCGGATGAAAAGCTGTGCTAAAGTGTAGTTTAGTACCTAAAGCATCTTGCAATTTCTTCCAAAATCGCGACGTGAATCTCGGGTCTCTGTCTGAAACAATAGAAATAGGCACACCATGTAATCTCACAATTTGAGATACGCACAACTCAAACAAGCTTATCAAGTTTAATAGTACATACTGAATTGGAACAAAGTGAGTGATTTGGTTAGTCTATCCACTATAACCCAAATTACATCTTTCTTGCTCGGTGTCATAGGCAAGCGGATACAAAACCCATAGTGATTTCTGTCCCATTTCCATTCGTATCATGATCGGTGAAGTAACCTGTAAGGCACCGATGTTCGGCCTTTATTTGTTGACAAACTAAGCACTTCGAGACAAATTCAGATATGTCCCATTTCATACCAAGCCACCAATAGAACTGTTTCAGATCATTATACATTTTTGTGCTACCCGAATGTACAGACAATCGGCTGCTGTGAGCTTCATTTAAAATTATCTGAATTAAATCTGAATTCCTCGGAACGCATATTCGGTCTTTGAACTTTAAACAGTCATTCTCATCAATTCGAAGCTCTGACTCAACATTACTTTCACACTGAACTCGTTTTGCCAACAAATCTTTATCAACTTTCTGAGCATCACAAACTTGTTGAATAAACAACGGTCTTGCTTTTAATTCGGCTACAATCGAACCATCATCAAACACAACCGTATGCGCGTTCATTGCACGTAGAGCAAATAATGACTTTCGACTTAAAGCATCCACAACAACATTAGCTTTTCCCGGATGATAGTCAATCACTAGATCATAATCTTTCAACAGCTCCAACCATCGGCGTTGTCTCAAATTCAAATCTCTCTGAGTCATCAAATACTTCAGGATTTTGTGATATGAATAAACATGACATTTCTCACCGAACAGGTAATGACGCCAAATCTTTAACGCAAACACAATGGCTGCTAGCTCCAAATCATGGGTCGGATAGTTTCTTTCATGTGGCTTCAATTGTCTCGAAGCATAAGCTATGACTTTGCCTTCCTGCATCAAAACGCAACCCAAACCATTCAAAGATGCATCACTATAAATAACAAATTCTTTACCCGGTTCAGGCTGAACTAACACTGGAGCTTCGGTCAAAAGGACTTTCAAATGATCGAAACTTTTCTGACACTTTTCCGACCACTCAAACTTAACATCTTTCTGTAATAGCTTTATTAACGGTGTAGTTATCATAGAAGAACCTTTCACAAATCGTCTGTAGTAACCAGCAAGTCCCAGAAAGCTTCGAATTTTGGAAACATTTTTCAGTGGTTTCCAATCGAGTATAGCCGATATTTTATTCGAATCAACCCGAATACCTGATGCTGAAACAACGTGGCCCAGAAAACTGACTTCACTCAACCAGAATTCACATTTACTAAACTTTGCATACAACTGTTTATCTCGCAAAGTTTGTAGCACAAGTCTCAGATGCTCGGCATGCTCGGTTTCATCTCTGGAGTAGATCAGAATATCATCTATAAACACTACCACAAATCAATCCAAATACTATCTAAAAATCCGATTCATCAGATCCATAAAAACAGCAGGTGCATTAGTAAGTCTGAAAGGCATAACCAAAAACTCATAGTGTCCGTACCTCGTTCGAAAAGCAGTCTTTGGCACATCGGAATCTCTGACTCGCAACTGATAATAACCCGACCTCAAATCTATCTTTGAAAACACTGAAGCCCCTTTCAACTGATCAAACAAGTCGTCAATCCATGGCAACGGGTATTTATTCTTTATGGTCACCTTATTTAGCTATCGGTAATCAATGTACATTCGCATAGTTCCATCTTTCTTTTTCACAAATAAGACTGGTGCACCCCAAGGAGAGAAACTCGGTCGTGCAAAACCCTAATCTGTTAACTCTTGCAACTGTGCTTTCAACTCTTTTAATTCTGTAGGTGCCATCTGATACGGAGCTATCGAAATCGGAGTCGTCCCTGGTACTAACTCAATACCAAACTCTACTTCTCGAACAGGTGGCAAACCCGGTAATTCTTTAGGAAACACATTCTGATACTCGCACACAACTGGTACAGATTCAATTCTCTTTTCAGACACTTTACTATCAAGTACATAAGCAAAATAAGCTTCATAACCCTTTCTCACATATTTCCGGGCTAACATCGAAGATATTACCGCTGGTAACCCATTCAGATCATTAGATTCAATCCGAATAATTTCACCGTTCTGGCATCTCAAAGCAATGGTCTTTCTTTTGCAATTAACAGCAGCATCGTGCAAAGTCAACCAGTCCATACCCAAAATTATATCGAATTCATCAAAAGGCAACAACATCAAATCGGATGGGAAACATGAATCCCGAATCATCAACGGGCAACTTTTACACACTTTGTCAACCAAAACGCACCGACCCAAGGGGTTTGATACTCGAATCACAAACTCAGTAGACTCAACAGGCAGAGTCTTACTGGATACTAATGTTTCACACACATAAGAATGAATCGAACCAGGATCAATCAACGCAATAACACTAGTATCATAAAGAGTGAAAGTACCAGTAATAACATCTGGGGAAGAAACATCCTCACGAGCGCGTATAGCATATGCTCTAGCAGGTGCACGAGCCTCTGATCGAACCACAGTATCCTTTGTTCCTCTCTGACTGCCACCTACATTACCCGAATGTCTAGGTGGTCTGCCTCGTGCTGACACGTTGCTTGGTCTCGTATTCTGAATAGTGTTTTGCTCGGCTAACATCGGGCACTCCCGAATAAAATGATCCATCGATCCACATTTAAAACAGGACCGATCATGCAATCTACAACTCCCAGAATGCCATTTTCCATAATGCTTGCACTCAACCCGATTCTGCTGAACATTACCAACACTAGCAATCAAAGTAGCTCGGGAACCCGTAGGAGGTTGGTCTCGGTCTCGTCTAGAAAAGTCTGAAATAGCTTTATGTCGACTGGATTCATCTCTGAACTTCTTTGATGCTGAATGAAAGGTCTTACTCGATGATCTTTTACGGATGTCTCTAACTTCAAATTCAGCTTTTCTTTTCTCTTTTCCAAGCTCTTCGGCTTTACAGGCTCGTTCAACAAGTACCACGAACTCTTTAATCTCAAGTATGCCGACCAACAACTTAATGTCTTCATTCAAACTGTCTTCAAATCTTTTACACATGATAGCCTCAGTTGAAACACATTCACGAGCATATCGGCTTAATCTCACAAATTTTCGTTCATACTCAGTCACGGTCATACGACCCTGTTTCAATTCTAGAAATTCTTTACGTTTTTGATTGATGAATCTCTGACTGATATATTTCTTACGGAACTCAGTCTAGAAGTATTCCCAGGTCACTTTCTCTTTCGGAACCACCGATACTAGTGTATTCCACCAGTGATATGCGGTGTCCCGTAATAAGGATATAGCACATTTTAAGCATTCATCCAGAGTACATGATAGCTCGTCAAACACACGGATAGTATTATCAAGCCACAGCTCAGCTCATTCCGCGTCATCATTATCATTAGCTTTAAACTCTTCGGCCCCGTGTTTCCTGATTTTATCTACAGAAGGCCTGCTAAATCTCATCGGATCTATCATCGGAGGTACCATAGGTATCAGAGATGGATTATTTGGGGGTGGAGGTTGTTGCACAGCCGGATTAGTCCAGATATATTGAGTAAACCAATCTTTCATCATTTGATAGAAGGCTTGCTTAGCCTCCCCCTCATGGCTACTCGAGATAGGTCGGGATTCTACCGGCGCTGTCCCGTGCGCAGGATTAGGCGCTACGCTCTCGACATCATCAGCTACGGCTCTATCGGGATCCCTTTACTATATAAAACACAATTCAGATGTCAGAAGTCATCACACTATCGCATTATAAATTAAGGCATGTATAGCTAGACTCACACGCGCTACGGTAGTCCTAGAATCGACTAAACCGTAAGCTCTGATACCAATCAAATGTAACACCCTTAACCTGTGTCCGTCGCCGAATTAGGGTTGTAAGGTATTACCGAACACAGCATAGGTCACACTAATATATATAGTTCATAAGATTATTTCCGAATGCGTTAAGAGAGATTTCATTTTCATAGTATTCTTAAAAAATTTCATACATAACTTAAACCCATTGGCTAAATTCGATCATATAAACAAATTAAAACAAATAACAAAGAATACTATTTATTTGGTCATTTAAGCCACATTAACCAAATATGCACAGGTACATAATTACCAAAACTAAACATACATATATGTGTTTACAAGAGCCTTGTTCGACCGAGTTTAAAATAGACCAAATAAAAACAACCAAACAAAATATATAAACATCAATTCATTTATATATGAAAATATGAACCAACCTTCACCAAATATAATAACCATAACCAAAATACTTTTACATAACCTCAATCACTTATACATTTATAATCATGCCGTATATGCCAACTTTCAGTACCAAACCTATAATAGATAGATAGTCCACAAGGCACATTAACCATACATGCGTATACATACTTATACAAGCATCATCTCAAGTCCACATAAACTTCTTCCTTGACACTATATATATATATATACATTTGACCATATTAATATGAACCATTTTATGCACAAGTGATACTAAAAGAAAAGTATATCCAATACGCATATAAATTACAAACACCTAACAATTTTTAATATTATTGACATGAACCTAATACTTTAATCAAATGTACCTATTTTCATTATTCATCAATTTCAGTCTATCACTCCAATGAAAATATACTATTTCAAAATGGACAAATATCCATAACAAAACATAACCATTACATGCTAATTCAATTAAATCCATTGATAAAATTTAACTACATGATTAAATCACCATAGCCGAACCACACATTAAATAAAAATCCATTATCTATAGTTATAATTTAGGTTAATGCATAATTGAATAATCATTATAATTAACCTCATCAACAATCCACAACCAAACATATATATCAACTAAGTATCAAGTTACCACATACTTATATCATGATCAAATATCGATTAAACATTTACACATTGACTTTAAAACAAGCCATTTTCGCATGGCTTCTATTTACAATAACAAAACATCATCTAAGTATTAAGCTAGCCTATACATGCCTTAAGTTCAAAATATAAACTTTAAAGGTATCAAAATAAGTCGATAGTGTGGATGACTTTAGTGACGATCCCCTGAGCTCGAAGCTTGAGACTAAAATCTATAAAACAGAATAACAGAACACACAAAGTAAGCCATCTCAGCTTAGTAAGTCTTAAGCAAATATAATAAATCAATTGAACATTCAAGCATTTTAAAACAATCACTTAATGGCATTGAATTTATAACTTAGCACAAATAGTCTATCATGGCTGAATGCCATTACCTCACATAGCATAACATTTTCCACAATCTTACCTTAAACATACCATTTACCAATTTGGCATAAGGTTCAAGATATAAAATATCATCTCTTAACAATCTACTCATAATCCATATACATATAATTCGATAAGTTCACATATACATCCGAATAAGTAAATGCCCTGTACATACTAATTTCATATATAAATATATGAATGTATATACCTATGTCCATTGAACATCACATATATTCAAGTATATACTATCAATGCAATATCATCATATCCACATATCAAAAAGGTCGAATATACATGAACATTTGTCTCATACTTGCTCAATAAACATTACATATGTGCTTACTTATTTGGCCGAACATAAAATTTCAATAAAATATCTCCTATGCACATACCTGTTTGGCTGAATATATACAAACTTGTTTTATCAACTTAATTGCTCCATGATCACATAATTAAGAAAACTTATAACTTATAAGTTGAAATTACATCACCGGTATAAAACCTGCTAGGCATAAGCCTGAATCACACACCGGCATTAAGCCTGCTAGACCCGAGGTCTGATATGCATTCACCGGCAATAAGCCTGCTAGGCATAAAGCCCGATAAGTACACCATCCCAAGGCTTGCTAGGCTCAAAGCCTGAATAGTAATACTTTAAGTTGTCTCGCACGAATCATTTCATATATCGAACCTTTTACTCATTTCGAACTCATTGTACGAACATTCAAATAGCATATATTATTCAAATAACTTAACCACATCAAATATTTTACTTAGCCAAATTCGGCTATTTCATAATATAGTTGCAATGTTTCCAAATTTCAGCATATACTAGATTACGTAAATAATTTACGATGTTTATTTACTTAAAGACTTACCTCGGATAACGTTGGACGACAAAAACCGGCTATTCGATTATCTTCGCCTTTCCCCAATCCAAGTCTGTTTTCTTTTGTTATTGATCTAAACATGTTCAATTTAAGCTCATTCAAACACATTTCTATTCAATTTAGTCCTAAAACACATAAATGGGCAAATTACCACTTTGGCCCTAACATTTCACACTTTTACAATTTAGTCCTATTTGCACAAAACACAAAATACACAAAATTTGAATTAACTCCTTAAGTGCCGAATATACCTAGTATTTATACAAGTCCATCTAATTCATTTATTTCACATTTAGTCCCTCTAAAATTTATTTTTGCAATTTAGTCCAACATACTCAATTTCATCAAAAATTCAAAAGCAAAACTTGTTAATCTAATACATATTTATCATAATTCATCCCCAAACAACATAAACAACAAACTATCATCAATGGCTCAACTCAAAATATTCATCAAACACAAAAATTAAAGCATGGGTCTTGTACATTTCATAGCAACGATCTCAAAAACGTAAAAATTATTAAAAACCGAAATCAAACATACCTTGAATTTAGCTTAGAGATGACCGAATGCCCTAACTCTTTCTTATTTTCTTTTTCTTTTCTTTGTTTTGGTTTTGGAAGAAAGATGAACATAAAAATGATGGCTTTTTAATGCCTTTGTTTTATTATAATGTTTTTATAATATAATATTAATTTAACTTATAAAACTTCACATACACAAGCATATAATATACATGTTGACGTCCATTAACATAATTTTGGCTTATTTGCCTCATAAATCCACATGCAAAAGAAAATAAATCAATTTAGCCACTTAATTTAATAAATGGCTACTTTTACCACTTACGCGATTTAGTCCTTTTTATTAAATTAAGCACACAAACAATCAAATTTTATACGAAACTTTCACACATACTAATTCACATATAATTAACACAGAAAACAATATTAAAATATTTTTTTGATGCGGATTCATGGTCCCGAAACCACTATTCCGATTAGGGTCAAAATCGGACTGTTACATAGAAAATTTTCATCAAATAGTCCACACGCCCATGTGGAGGAAAGGACACGCCCGTGTGGCATATCACATGCTCGAGTTCCACATCCGTGTGGATTTATTTCTCAATTCGAACCTACAGGGGTTTTCACACGGCCGGACACACGCCCGTGTCCATGGCCCGTGTCCCAGACATGGCCACGACACGTCCGTGTCTTCGCCTGTGTGTAAAAACCTTGGTATTTTGTTTCTGACGTCATCACCCCATAAATGTCACACGGCCAAGGCACACACCTGTGTCCTTCGACCGCGTTGCGAATTAAATTCCTAATTCAGGTGCAGACTTCACACTGCTTGGGCACATGCCAATGTCCTATGGCCGTGTCTTTCACACGGTTGAGACACACGGCCGTGTCTCTGCCCGTGTGGTTACTGCTGAGCATACTAACTTTCCAACTTAGCATGTAGGGGGACACAAGGCCTAACCACACGCCCATGAGGATGGTCGTGTGTCACACATGGCCTAGACACACGCCCGTGTGTCTACCCGTGTGGACATGAACAAGGCTATTTACCAAGCCCTTATTGACACCCCTACTGACCCATCATAAACCACATTAAACAACCAATTTATTCATGCATAAATACCTCGATTAAACAATCATACAGCTTGCACTTTCATGAATAACCTCATCATTTCATAGATTAATAAGAAAGAGCCATCACTTATGGCCTTATACAAAAGAATTCATCTTTGAATGAGCCAACACATTTGGCCAAAAAATATGACATTCAACTAAGTCTAGTTCCTATACATGCCATACTCAAAATACTAAATCTAACTATACCAAGATGTGTTGATAGTGTGGGTGATCCTTTGCTTATCTCTGTATCCCGAGCTGGCTCTTCGACACTATAAAACAAAGAAAAGAGAAGTGAGTAAGCTTTAAGCTTAGTAAGTCTATATGTAAACAATAAGCATCATACCACATGCTAATCAATCAAAAACATTACATACTATGTAAAAAAAAAAACAATTCATATCCTCATAATCATGCTTACTCATTTCAACCCTTACCACATCCCAACCACATATCATAAACATTGCTCACATTTACTTGCACTTATACCCTGCACTTATCACCACAAAGCCACATGTAATTTCACATAGACAAGTTTCTCGATGAACACTTCGGAATATTGTTGGATACTCACACAGCCCACCATTTAATAATTTACAAGGTGGTATCGCACACAGCCCACCATTAATTACTTGTTTATGGTGGTATTGCACACAGCCTACCAATGATAATAAATACGATGGTATCACACACAGCCCATCGTTAATAAATAACAAGGTGGTATCGCACACAACCCACCAATAATTACTTATTTACGGATATTTATCCGTACCCATATTTCTATTCCGAAAGTTTATCTGAGAATTTCCCCATTTTCTACCATTTTCAATAAATCTCACCAATAAGCATTTACATCCACACAATGCATCAATAGGTAAAAACATATGTAATAAGGATGTATCATTTACACATAAACTTACCTCGATACAAAATATGTCAGTTTACAATTTAGTCCGTAAGCTTGCCTTTTCCCCGGTCAAGGTTGATTTCACGTTCTTCTTGATCTATAATAATAAAATTTTCTCATTTAATCACTACATAAATCAAGATACTTAAAAATTTTTACTTTGGCAAAAATTACTGTTTTGCCCTTATACTTTGGCAAAATTACGATTTTGCCCCTAGGCTCGTAAATCATTTTTTCATCAAATTTCCTTATTTAACAAGCCTAGCTGAACATTTATTACTCTTATAACAACTCACAATACCAATCATTTCATGCATTTACTACTCAATTTACAACATTTACAAAAAGGTCCTTTTAGGTGTTTTCATGGAAACACCTTTCACAAAAGTTGTTTATTTAACAACCATAATTCATTTTCTTCCCTAAAAACTCAGCAAACAACATAATCACTCTCATGGTAAATCCCTAAAATTTCAACCATTTTGTAAAATAGTCCCCTCATTAGCTAGCTTAAGCTTTAGGGGTTCCAAAAGTACAAAAATTATCAAAAATAACCATCAAGAACACTTACTAGCAAGGATTAAAGATTGCTGAAATTTTCAAGCTTCCATAGCCCTTTCTTGAGTGCAAAAATCGGTGGAAGAAGAAAAGAAATGAAAAGATGATAGCCTTTTCTTTATTTTATCTTATTTTATTCATTTAGTCACCTAATGTCACCAAACATTGACCAAATTTTAATTCTCTTGTCCCCTTGGCCGGCCATCTCCCTTAGGAAGGCCTAATTGCACACTAAAGACCTCTGGTTTAAGGTCCTATAGCTATTTAGCACATCTAGCTTTAAAAAATAAAACTTTTGCACTTTTTGCGATTTAGTCCTTTTTCGGAATTAAGCATGCAATCGCTAAAATTAATGCACCAAAATTTTAATACACTCATATAATCATGCCATAACACATAAAATAATATTAAAACTAATTTATCTGACCTCGAATTTGTGGTTCTGAAACCACTATTCTGACTAGCCCCAAAATCGAGCTGTTACACATTACTAGACTCACACGCAAGCAATTATGTAAAACCGAGACATGACCTTCCACTGAAAATTAAAACTTTTCGTAACAACTCTTAAACAAGCCTACGAGGCCTAAATTACACATTAAGAATGGTTCAGGATCAAATCGAACTCTTTTAAAGATATCTAGAAAGACTTAGAAAATTTTCATCAAAAAGTCCATACGCTCGTGTGGAGAAAAGAACACGCCCGCGTGGAACTTCACATGCCCGTGTTCCATACCCATGTAGATTTATTTCTCATTTCGAACCTACAGGGGTTTTCACACGGCCTGACACACGCCCGTGTAGATGGCCCGTGTCCCTTATACGGCCACGACACGCCTGTGTGCAAAAACCTTGACATTTTGTTTCTGACGTCATCACCCCATAAATGTCACACGGCCAAGGCACACGCCCGTGTCCTTCGACCGTGTGGCAAATTAAATTCCAAATTCAGGTGCAGAATTCACACGGCCTGGGCACACACCCTTGTCCTATGGTCGTGTCTTCCACACAGTTGAGACACATGGCCGTGTCTATGCCTGTGTGGTTACTACTGAGCTAACTGACTTGCCAACTTAGCATGCAGGGGGACACACGGCCAAACCACACGCCCATGGGGCAGACCGTGTGTCACACATGGCCTAGACACACGCTCGTGTGTCTACCTGCATAGACAAGAACAAGGCTATTTACCAAGCCCTTATAGCCACCCCTACTTACACCATCATAAACCATATTGAACAACCAATTTATTCATGCATAAATACCTCGATTAAACAATCATACAGCTTGCACATTCATGAATATCCTTATCATTTCATAGATTAATAAGAAAGAGCCATCAATTATGGCCTTTTACAAAAGAATTCATCTTTGAATGAGCCAACACATTTGGCCAAAATAATATGACATTCAACTAAGTCTAGTCCTTATACATGCCATACTCAAAATGCTAAATCTATTTATACCAAGATGTGTGGATAGTGTGGGTGATCCTTCGACTATCTCTATATCCCGAGCTGGCTCTTTGACACTATAAAACAAGGGAAAAGAAAAGGGAGTAAGCTTTAAGCTTAGTAAGTCTATATGTAAACAATAAGCATCATACCATATACTTATCAATAAAAAACATTTCATACTATGTAAAAACAATTCATATCCTTATAATCATGCTTACTCATTTCAAACCTTACCACGTCCCAAACACATATCATAAATATTTCTCACATTTACTTGCACTTATACCCTGCACTTATCACCACAAAGCCACATGTAATTTCACTTAGACAAGTTTCTCGATGAACACTTCGAAATATTATTGGATACTTGGTGGTTTCGCACACAGCCCACCAATGATAATAAATACGATGGTATCGCACACAGCCCATCGTTAATAAATAACAAGGTGGTATCGCACACAGCCCACCAACAATAATAATTACAGTGGTATCGCAAACAACCCACCAATGATAATAATTATGGGGGTATCACACACAGCCCACCAATAATTACATACTTACGGATATTTATCCATACCCATATTCCTATCCCGAAGGTTCATTCGAGAATTTCCTCATTTTCTACCATTTTTAATAAATCTCACCAATAAGCATTTACATCCACACAATGCATTAATAGGTAAAAACATACATAATAAGGATGTATCGTTTACACATAAACTTACCTCGATACAAAATAGGTCAATTTGCAATTTAGTCCGTAACCTTGCCCTTTCCTCGGTCAAGGTTGATTCCACATTCTTCTTGATCTATAATAACATATTTAACTTATTAAATCACCACATTATTCAAAACATTTCAAAATTTCTATTTTGGCAAAATTACCATTTTGCCCCTATACTTTCACAAAATTACACTTTTGCCCCTAGCTCGTAAAATGAAATGTGTTTATTTTTCTCACACCCAAGCCTAGTCGATTCATATTCTCTCTTATAGAAATTCACAATTTCAACTATTTCACACATTTACTACCCAATTTACAACCTTTACAAAAAGGTCCTTTTAGGTGTTTTCATGGAAACACATTTCACAAAAGTTGTTTATTTAACAACCATAATTCATTTTCTTCCCTAAAAACTCAGCAAACAACATAAGCACTCTCATGAAAAATCCCTAAACTTTCAACCATTTTGTAAAATAGTCCCCTCATTAGCTAGCTTAAGCTTTAGGGGTTCCAAAAACACAAAAATCATCAAAAATAACCATCATAATCACTTACTTGCAAGAGGATAGCTTGGCTGAAAGTTTGAGCTTCAAAAACCCTTATTCTTGCTAGAATTATCGGTGGAAGAATAAATGAAAATAGGAAAATATGATAGCTTCTTTATTTTATCTTATTTTATTCAATTAAGTCACCAAAACTCACCTAACTATTGACCAATTTGATTTTCTTGTCCCTATGGCCGGCCATCACTTCCCCAATGGCCTAATTTCACATTAAGGACCTCCAATTTAATATTCTATAGCTATTAGACACCTCTAGCTTGTAAAATAAAACTTTCATACTTTATGCGATTTAGTCCTTTTTCACAATTAAGCATGCAATCATCAAAATTAATGTACCAAAATTTTCATGCACTCTTATAATCATGATATAACACATATAATAATATTAAAAATAATTTCTCTAGTCTCGGATTAGTGGTTTCGAAACCACTGTTCTGACTAGCCCCAAAATCGGGCTGTTACAACTCTCCCCCCTTTAGAGATTTTCGTCCCCGAAAATCTTATCGGTAAAGAGGTTTGGGTACTGTTCTCTCATGGCTTCTTCCTGTTCCCACGTAGCCTCTTCTACACCATGTTTTTGCCACAACACTTTCACTAATACTATACTTTTGTTCCTCAACTGTTTAACCTCTCGAGCCAAAACCTTAATTGGTTCCTCCTCATAGGTCATATCTGGTCGTATCTAAATTTCGGTCAGAGGAATCACATGCGAAGGATCGAAACGATATCGTCGCAACATTGACACATGGAACACGTTGTGTATTCTCTCTAACTCTGCCGGCAAAGCCAATCGGTAAGCTACTGGTCCAATCCTTTCAATAATCTCATACGACCCTATGAATCGCGGACTCAATTTGCCCTTTCGACCAAATCTCAATATTTTCTTCCACGGGGATACTTTTAGGAATACTTTATCGCCCACCTGAAACTCAATTTCTTTCCTTTTCAAATCCGCGTATGACTTCTGTCAATCTGAAGCATCTTTCAGACTATCACGGATCACTTTCACTTTCTCTTCGGTTTCTCTAACTAGATCAACCCCGTCAATTTGCTTCTCACTAAGCTTGGTCCAATACAAAGGAGTCCGACACTTACGACCATACAATGCTTCATACGGTGCCATACGTAAACTCGACTGATAACTGTTGTTGTAGGCAAATTCAACCAAAGGTAGATATTTTTCCCAACTACCTTTGAACTCTAAAACACAACATCGGAACATATCCTCGAGAACCTGAATCACTCTTTCAGATTGGCCATTGGTTTACGGATGGAACGCGGTACTAAAATTCAATTTCATACCCAAGGTTTCTTGCAACTTTTTCCAAAACCTCGAAGTAAACCTTGGATCTCTATCCGAGATTATGGATATAGGCACCCCATGTAATCTCGCAATTTCGGTAATATACAGCTCAGCCAACTTGTCAAGTGAGTAATCAACACGTACCGATATAAAGTGAGCCAATTTCATTAATCTATCAACGATAACCCATACAACATCTTTCTTTTTCGGTGTCATAGGTAACCTCGTTACAAAATCCATCGTAATTCAGTCCCACTTCCACTCGGGAACCATCACTGACTGAAGTAATCTCGAAGGTACTTGATGCTTGGCTTTCACTTGTTGACAGATCAAACACTTTGTAACAAACTCGGAGATATCTCTTTTCATACCCAGCCACCAATACAACTTCTTCAAATTATTATACTTTTTTGTGCTGCCCGGATGTACTGACAAACAACCATTTTGTGCCTCATCTAAAATTTTTTGGATCAACTCATCATCTTTAGGTACACAAACTCTATCATGAAACATCAAACAATCATCAGAACCAATCTAAAAGTCAGAGTTATTTCCCAATTCACACTGAGCTCTCTTAACTTGCATTTCACTATTTTCTTTTGAGCTTCACAAATCTGCTAAAGAAATAATGGCCTAGCCCTCAACTCGGCCAATATAGGACCATCATCAGACAATGATAAGCTCGTACTCATGGCTCTCAAAGCATACAGGGATTTTCTACTCAAGGCTTTTTCAACCATATTCACTTTCCTCGGATGGTAATCGATTACTAGCTCATAATCCTTCAATAATTCGAGCCACCGCCGTTGTCGCAAATTCAAATCATTTTGGTTCATCAAGTATTTCAAACTCTTGTGATCGGTAAAGATTCGGCATTTCTCACCATATAAATAATGATGCCAAATATTCAAAGCAAAAATGATAGCAGCCAACACCAAATGGTGCGTCGAGTAATTCTTTTCATATGGTTTTAGCTGTCTCGAGGCATAAGCTACTACTTTACCCTCTTGCATCAACACACAGCTAAGACCATTTAATGACGCATCACTGTAGACCACAAACTCCTTTCCCGACTTAGGTTGTACCAAAACTAGTGCTTCAGGCAATAATGCCTTCAATCTCTCAAAACTCTGTTGGAACTTTTCTGTCCACTCAAACTTCACATCTTTATGCAATAGCCTCATCATCGGAGTAGCTATCATGGAAAATCCCTTGACAAATCGTCTGTAGTAACCCGCTAAGCCCAAAAAGCTCCTAATCTCTGACACATTCCTCAGTGGTTTCCACTCCACAATAGCTGAGATCTTACTCGGATCAACTCTAATTCCATCACTCAACACAATGTGTCCTAAGAATCTGACCTCTCGGAGCCAAAACTCACTCTTGCTAAACTTAGCATACAACTGCTTATCTCTTAAAATCTGCAAAACAGTTCTCAAGTTCTCCGCGTGCTCACTCTCATCCCGAGAATAAATTAATATGTCATCAATAAAAATAACTATAAATTTATCTAGGTACGATCGAAAAATACGGTTCATTAAATCCATAAATACCGCAGGGGCATCTTGCTCCTTAACTCTCAACTGGTAATAGCCAAACCTTAGGTCTATCTTAGAAAACACCGTGGCTCCCTTCAATTGGTCGAAAAAATCATCTATCCTTGGCAAAGGATACTTATTCTTCGCTATCACCTTGTTGAGCTGTTTGTAGTTTATACACAATCTCATCGACCCGTCTTTCTTCTTCACAAAAAGTACCGGAGTACCCCACGGTGAATAGCTCGGTCTTGCAAAACCCTTATCCGTTAACTCCTATAGCTGAATCTTCAACTCTTTCAACTCCAATGGTGCCACCTATACGGGGCAACCGAAATAGGTGCTGTACTCGAAACTAACTCAATGCCAAACTCGACTTTTCTAATTGGAGGAAAAGAGAGGGAGAGGTGAGTGATCCTAATGTGGTCTCCCGATGATGTTATAGAAGGAGTCACAATGAGCGGTGTCCTGGAGAGGAATGGGTTGGTTGAGGAAACGGACTCCCTCTGTACTTGAGGCATATCCTCGTCATATTCTAGACTGACTGGAAATGAAGGAGGCGTGTATTCTCCTGCGATAAATCGTACCCTTAAAGGGAAGAAGGGGTAGTTATTAGTGTCTCCTAGTCGACCCTTTCCTTGATTCACTCAGAAAACAGAAGTAACAGAGGGAAAACGATTTTATCAGAATCTTAGGTAATCTATCATATTATAAACGGTGGATGTGATCCCATAAATCAAGATTTGTTGTCAAGCTTGAGCCATCTATGAAGGATTTAGCTATTGGACAGTTAAAGAAGGCAGGGAATAAAGGATTTATTTTTTGGATTTTAGCGACGAGAGAAATCAGGGAACTACACCCCAGGGACATACTTAAATAAGAGAAAGAAAGAAGTGAAAAGAGAGGTGAGAAATATTAGGTAAAACGACCAAATAGAAAGATTGAGGAGTTGTGAGTTTCTCCCTTCATGTTTCGGTTTATTTGTAACCAAAGGAAAGCATGGAAAGTTATGAACAAATTAAATGCGTGCGAAGAAATCGTTCAATTATATTTATGTAAGGAAGCCACCTGTGACATTGGGAGAAGGAAGAAATCTTTAAGATTCACAAAACGAGAATATCTACTAACTGTTACCCATAATGTTTTGACTCTTGTGAAAATAGAACTAGCCATATATTTGTTCAGTGACAAGTGTTGTCGAACAGGGCTGATAAGCCATTATTACTGATGGAGTAGAACTCAAGATTCAAGGTAGTAACTCTGGTGCTTCGCCATGGTAGGAATAAAGATGTTTTGCAGGTGAACTTAGATGTCTTGTGACATGAAAAGAAGCGACCCATTATATAGGTAGGGTTAGTGTATAAATAACCCTAGCAATCCCGAGATTATCCACCATAATTAGAAATAAGAATATGATGGTCATGCAGTGTTCACTTCGGAGAAATCGCTAAAAGAAGGAGAAAGAAAATATGAGAACTACAGTATGTCTAAATTCATAGTGGTCAAATACCCGCTAATGAGCTGATACCTATAAATCATTAAGTGTCAAGGAAATCAACAAAATGGGTGGGGAAAAAGAAGCGAGAGTGTACAAAAGGAGAATCAAGATGAAGGTTCTAGTAAGGAGGAAAGGCGACTAAGTACGCCGACCCCCCGTGGCAAGAATAAATAAATGTATCTTTAAGTCCACCTTGGCGGCTGAGTGAAAAGGAAATTTTGAGGATGAAATTTTTTTGGGTGGAAGAGTTGTCACACTCGGATTCCTTTAAACCAAAAAAATTTAGAACCTTTAGGGGTTAAATTGGAAGAGCCTGTAAGCTGGCAGTTTCTACTAAAAAATCAGGAAAAGATAGTAATTGAAATTGTACAAGGTTGAAATCTAATCATGGTTCAGTTGGATTAGAACTAGCCAGTCCCTTAGTGGGGGACAAAATGATTAAGAACAGGTGGATTTTACATGGTTGACGGCCATGCGGGAAGGGCTATATATAGCTGGAGAGTGACTTCCCAAGGGAGACTTCTTCTCCAATCTGTTTCATTCTTCATCTTCTCCGTTGGTTGATTTGAGGAAATAATGATTAAAGAAAGCTATGCATGGATTGATTATCGTGAGGTTTAGGTTGGGAAAATAGAGAATCTAGTAAGCTGGAAAGGTTCGAAATCCTTCAGTATACATATGATTTAGGAACTAAAGTTAAGGGCTTCTAGAAACCATATTAACTGTTTTGCATGTTTCTAG
This sequence comes from Gossypium sturtianum, assembly GCA_025698515.1. Classification (NCBI taxonomy): domain Eukaryota; kingdom Viridiplantae; phylum Streptophyta; class Magnoliopsida; order Malvales; family Malvaceae; genus Gossypium; species Gossypium sturtianum. The sequence continues at coordinate 122,983,129 of CM046955.1, forward strand.
AAAACAGAGATTTGAGTTAAACGTGCTGAGTGTAACCCATTATTTTGGTTGTCATGCTTAGTTTCTAGGAGAATTTAAGCTTTGACACTAGGAAAAGCTAAGTTGATGAGGCAAGGAAGCATCAAGTATGTTTCTACACTTGAACCCTATAACTCCCAAACCCGACCTAGATGTTATGGCCTAATTCCGAAGGCTACATTGGGCATCGAAATGGCCTAGTAAAATTGTTCAGTTTCTTACGTGTCAATTTGATTGATTTAAATAAAAACTTAGGATAGTTGTAATAAATGTTTGATTATTAAACCGATTAAATTTAGAGTCCAGTCTATTATATGTTGTATCGTATGATAAAAAAAATTATTGATTTTTTCAATTTTCTTTTTTTAAAACTCCTTTTTCATCATTAGGCAGCGGAGAAAGTGATGCCTTTAATTTTTGTGTGAAATAACGTGTTTTATGCCATATTGAGCCGGTTATTAGATTTGTTCGATTTTTAACAAAATCACATGCATGCAAAATCCCAATAAAAAATAAACCCATGCCACAGTTCAAAATTAACATATTACAGTCCCAAATAAAAAATATATTTAAGATGAAAGTACTTTATTTAGAAAAATCAAATGTATGAGTTGAGTAGTCTATATGCCATGTCCTGTAACACCCCAAACCCGGTCTATGCGTTAAGACCAGATTTGACATGTCAAACAAAATGAATATACATCTAGTTTTTTAAAGAAATCGAAATAAAACATTTTGACATGGAGTTATTTAAAACTAAGGTTGATTACTAAATCTAATAATTTGAGTCGTATAATTTGAAACTTAGGAAAATTGGATTTAATATTTTGAGAAAATTTAAAGATGTTCGAAAGTAATTTGAAAACAAAGATTGAAAATATTGTTACAGAAAAATTTCCAAGTTAAAAAAAAATATAAGAATAAAATACTTTTCGTACGTTTATTTAAGAAAAACGTTTATTTTTATTTTTAGAAAAGAAATCCCACTTAAGTATTTTAAACGTATTATAAAATCCATCCACAAGTAAAACATCCATAAAAATATAACCAGAGGCCTTATTACAACTTAGCTTAAATAGCAAAAATTAACAAAAAGTACTTAAAAAGAAATCTGAAATGTAAATAACCCATTATTCGTAGTATGGCCTCCACTGAGTCGTCCCTGACCCAAGCCTCCATCATTGATCATTACCTGAGAAGGGTAAGGAAAACGGGGTGAGTTACTTAGAACTCAGTGTGTAAACCACTTACCATCGTCCATGGGCCAAAATCCAATTTAGCAATTATTAGGCCAAAGCCCAATACAAATATAACATAATAACATGTATTAAAATGAATGTAATATGCAATTCCCAAACCAAACCTAATTTCCATCCGCTACACACCACTGTACCAACCAAAGACACCGTGGGGAGCTTTAGTCACCCACCCCGCTAACACACCAAAATAGGCATTAAGCCATTTATCAATTTGTGGACAAGCCACCAGATTTACAGAGTTTTCATGGCATTTGCCATTTTTCAGATTTGTGGCAGAGCCACCAGAATTTTGTAGCAAAGCTACCAGAACTTCTCTTCGTCAATATCCCAACCCATGCAAATCATGTATATATTATGCATATTCATTTAGAACAATCCATTCATATAATTATTACGAACAATATGGCCCATTATAAAAATTTCCACAATCTGGCCCATATCACTCTTTTTGGCCCATATAACAAATATCACATTTGGCCCATATATCAAATATCACATTTGGCCCATATATCAAATATCACATTTGGCCCATATATCAAATATCACCTTTGGCCCATATATCAAATATCACCTTTGGCCCATATATCAAATATCACCTTTGGCCCATATATCAAATATCACCTTTGGCCCATATATCAAATATCACCTTTGGCCCATATATCAAACATCACATTTGGCCCATTAAGGGTAATCTCGTAATTTTTACAGTCTTAATACCGATTTCATAGTCTTTACCATTTTAGTAATAATTATGCCATATTACCCAATATCACTAACATGCGATTTAATCAAAAAATTAACACGATATAATTATCTAACCCATGAAATACGGTGTGAGATTACACACCTGATTACGGTGAGCACTAAACTTTCTTGATCGTCAACACCAAGAATATTTTTAACGCTCGATTAGATCATTCACACTAATAACAATTTATTCTAAGATAAACGGTCTAGGATTTTTACCCTTGGAATCGCGAATAACTACTATTTGCCGGTTCTCCCCGGTTGACGGTTCACAACCCGTTGGAAAATCTCGAATAGCTAATGGTTCATAACTGCGAACAACCTTGAATAGTTGATTCTCACCGGATGAGGGTCCACAACCCGGTGGAAAATCCTGGATTACCGAAATAGCCCTTCGTTTGAATCTAGAGGGGATCGCGAATCCGCTCCTTTTCCGATCACTATTCACCACTCCTTTTGATTCAATCTTGTTTGCCTCCATTGACAAATGAATATTAGTCCAAACTAATACTTCGTAATTAAAACGATTGGTCTTAATGAGTGAAGTCGGCTTACCACAAAATCCTTTCGTTCAAATGATGAGAATCGAGTGATAGAGTCGCTAAGATAAAAATGGGTTAATCACCCTATCTTCAATAATAAGTAATATGAAATCCTAGAAAGTAATCCTTACCTTAGGTTTTTGAACCGAATCCTAATGATAACACGATGACTTCGGACACTCCAAGTTTCGGCCTTCCACTAAGTTTCAATTGATCAAAGTGTGAGTAGAAGAAAAACGGTTGAGAAGGAATTATGTGTGAAGTAAAAGGTTCGGCTATAGTGAAAAATTGGAGAGGATGTTGCTTAATGATATTCGGCCATGGTGATTATTGAAGAGGGAATGATGTTGAGAGTTTTTGCAAGAAACAAAAGAAGAAGAAAATAAGGTGTTTAAATTTCGGTTCTTTTCAAGAATGGAAGATGAATAAAGAAAAGGTTTTGAGACTAGTGTGCATTCGGCAAAGAAGAAAAGAGAAGAAAGGAATAATGGCCCTTCAAGGTTATGTGGTTTCGGCACAAAGAGGAAATGGTTTGAAGAGAATGAACAAATAAGACCGAAATGGTCAAAAATGAAATGGCCAAAAGAAAGCAAAGGTTTACCTATTGTTCATGATACATTCGGCTAGGGAGAGAAAATTAGAGAGAAACACTTTGAAGAGAAACACCAAAATGCCAAAATGCCAAAGTGACCAACTAGCACCTAATCCTTACCAAAAGCCATCAAAAATTCGGCCACCCCCCTAGCCCCTAAAATCGTCCAAGTGCATGGCCACAAGGTCAAAGTTTGGCCACCCCAAACTTTCCATAACATTTTCCTTGTTATAAGCCTTGTGTTCCCCCTTCATGCCTTTTCCATTTGATTCCCTTCCTTAAAAATAAAACTTGCCTTTTCTCTTAGCCACCTTACCATAAAAATAAAAGTCCAACTTACCATATGTACTAGGCTTGACCGACACTATGAGGAAGGAAAGCAAAAAAAATAACATTCTCATATGTACATCAAGGGATTCGAACTCCTTCCCTCAAGGAACACATATGGCGCCATCTCCTCTTTACTACTAGCTGACTTATGCTAACTTTTACCACTTAATTACCTTAAGCTTTAAGGTCACTTGTTCCATTTCATTAAAGTACTAATTACCAAAATTTATTCCAAATCCAAATAAATCCCGAGCCTTCTCAAGGCTATAAAAACACACACATTGGATAGTTTAACTAGCTGAGCTCCAAAATAATGAAACATATAAAATTCAAATTTTTTTTAGGATGTTACAATTCTACCCCCTTAAAGAAAATTTCGTCCTCGAAATTTACCTGGTTAAAAGAGGTGAGGATATTGCTGCCGAATGGTGACCTCAGGCTCCCACGTAGCTTCCTTCGCTCCGTGATTACGCCATAGAACCTTAACCAACGGTACTGACTTCTTCCTTAGTACCTTAACATCTCGATCTAAAATTTTCACTTGGTTCTTCCTCGAACGACAAGTCGGGCATTAATTCAACTTCTCTACCTGCGGTACTATGTGAGACGGATCCGAACGATAACGCCTCAACATAGAGACATGGAAAACACTATGTATCCGACTCAACTCCGAGGTAATTCAAGGCCGATAAGCCACTAGTCCTACACGCTTCAACACACGGTAGGGTCCAATGAACCTAGGGCTCAACTTGCCCTTCCTTCCAAATCAAGATCTTCTTCCAAGGTGAGACCTTTAGAAAGACACGATCTCCCCATCGCAAACTCAATATCCTTACGCTTGGATCTCGCATACGACTTTTGTCTATCCGAAGCTTCCTTTAACCGTGCTCGAATCACCCTTACTTTTTCTTCCGTCTCGATATCAATTCGGGACCCAATAATCGCTACCGTTCCCAATTCGGTCCAACAAGTAGGGTACGACACCTACGACCATATAATGCTTCATAAGGTGCCATTTGGATCTTTGGATCGATAACTATTTTTATACGCAAACTCCGCCAATGGTAGAAAATCCTCCCAACTACCCCTGAAGTCAATCACACAACCCCTTAACATGTCTTCCAAAATCTGAATTACTCATTTCGATTGACCATCCGACGGGGATGAAAAGCCGTGGTTGAAGTTTAACTTTGTTCCCTGAGCCTCATGTAAAGCTTTCCAAAACCGTGATGTAAACCTAGGGTCCCCGTCCGATATAATAGATAATGGTACCCCATGCAACCTCATGATCTCCGATACATACAACCTAGCCAACTTCGCAGTTGAGTAATCCGCATTTAACCGGTAGAAAATGGGCGATCTTCGTCAATCGATCCACTATTACCTGCACGGAATCTTTCTTAGTAGGTGTTAAGGGTAACCCACTAACAAAGTCCATCGATATCCGTTCCCATTTCCATAATGGAATCTTTACCGGTTGCAACAATCTCGACGGTAATTGATGTTCCGCCTTCACTTGTTGACAAGTCAAGCACTTACCCACAAAATCAGTAACCTCCCGCTTCAACCTTGTCCACCAATACTATTCACGGAGGTCTCGATACATCTTATTTCCTCCGGGGTGCATAGCATAGGGGCTACTATGCGCCTATCGTAGAATCATTAGTCTCAAATCCGAATCCTTGGGCATACAAATTCTTTCGCGAATACACAGTACTCCATCCTTATTCAATCCAAAATCCCATATTACACCACTTTCAACTTGTTGAATTAAGGGACCCAACTTTTCGTCTGATAACTGCTTCTCCTTGATCTGCTCTAACCACATAGGCTTCACTTGAAGTTCCGCTAGCAAACTGCCATCTTCATATAAACTAAGATGAGCAAACATTGCTCTCAACTCCGATATCACCTTACGACTCAACGCGTCTGCCACCACGTTAGCCTTTCCAGGATGATACTCGATTGAGAAGTCATAATCCTTCAACAGCTCTATCCATCTCCGCTGTCTTAAGTTCAACTCTTTTTGGGCAAGGAGGTACTTAAGACTCTTATGGTCCATATAAATGATCGACTTATCACCGTAGAGATAGTGCCTCCAAATCTTTAAAGCAAAAACCACCATGACCAACTCCAAATCGTGGGTAGGATAGTTAACTTCGTATGCGGCCTTAATCGACGAGATGCATATGGCACCACTTTTCCACCTTGCATCAACACACATCCCAAGCCGTGTGTGACGATCACGATAAATAATAAACTCTTTTCCGGCCTCGAGTTGAATTAGTATCGGCGCTCATCAGAACACCCCAAACCCGCCAAACGCTACGACCGGATCCGGTATGCTACTGGGTTTATTGTTAAAAACTTTACTTTAATGGTTTTTGGAAATCTCAGTTTCTTTACTTAGGCATTTGTTAAAAATAATATATATGTTGAAAACCTTTGTTTTTTTCGTTGAACATGTTTGGAAAACCCATTGAATTACTTTTTATGACTTAAGTCCTTGAACATAAAACTTTCAAACCGTAAACATGAACAAATGTAAAGCGATAACCTAAGCCATGGGGCCTTATTACATAAATAGTCCCAAAATTAAAACTTAAAGAAAACCGAAAATAGCTCATGAAGATAAATAAAATAAAACTTGATGGCCCTTCGAGTCCGCCTCGGCTCCCATGTCCACGATCTACTGCTCATCTGAAAAGTCAGGGAAAAATAAAGGGGTGAGTCACCAAGACTCAGTGTGCAAATCCCGAAAACACATAAAAGGCTTTAGGCCCACAAACACATTATGGGCCTTGGCCCATACACAATGGCAAAAAAATATTTACATGCAACATGGCCCAACCCAACCTAGAGATCCATCCTCTACACACTAGCCCGTACCAACCAACACACCTTGGGGATTTCTACAATCAACCCACCAACCGCTACACACCATATCGACAAATATGTCGCCTATTCCTAACAATCAGAATCAATTTAACGTGGCTTAGCCACCGATCACTATGTGACCTAATTTTCTGATTCGTGGTTTAACCACCGATCACCAAGTGACCTATTAACATGCTCTTCCCTTCATCGTATTAACCCTATCCTATGCATACATCCAAGCAAATTCAAAAAAAGATACTACCTAAAGATCATGTGTTTTACATACATCAATACACACATAGAGAAGTTTCTATGGTTACGTGCACTGCATCCTTTGCCTACCCTTTTTGGATAACATGACTGTCCATATGACCTTTTTCCCGCTTTTAGCCCATAAACATACATATCTGAGATAATTAGTGTGTTAGAGATCTACACACACTGACACGATCAAGACGAGACTTTCTATGTCGACACTATCGAAGCCGATATGATCGCTAATCTGTCTAAGGTTTTGTTACGGGTCCACAAGTCCCACAACGGTGGCCAATCGAGCTACGACATTGCTTGTTTCTTAAACTTAGGGATTGGTTTAACAGATCCAATCCCCTCCTTCACTGATCGATATTTGATTCCATCCAAAAGACCCTTTTCAGTTGCTACCATCATAACATACGGTTAAGATCACAAATACAATAGCGAATCTAACGAGAATCTAAAGAGAACCCCTTACCTTGAAATCCTGAAAGATGGAGTTTAGAGCCTAGCGATTTCCGACTAGTAGATCTAGACGATCTACTTCGATACCCGATATGTCGCCCCACACATAAACACAATAAACCCACAATCCATTAGCCTTTCGGCTTTTTCTTCAAAAACTGAAAGAGAAAAAGAATGGAATAGAAGAAATCGACACCTACCTTTACAGAGAGTTCGGCAACTCCTAGAAGATTTCGGCTTTTGAGAAGATCAAAAAGAAAAGACGATCTCAAGAGATCTATGCAGATTCGGCTTTGATGAAGAAATCGGCAAAGAGAAAGGAATAGACTAGGGTATTCGGCTTATCGAGATGAACACAATGAGATTTCGGCTTTTGCATAAAAGTGGAGATGAGAGCTTGGGATTAGGGGTTTCGACTTAGCAGAGAATGAGAGAAAAGAAAAAGAACAAACCCTAATGCCGAAAATAAAAAGGTATTCCCCCACTTAATCACAAAATTTCGGCACCTACTTCCTAAAATTGAAAATGCCCTTTTGATGACTTAAAGTTGAGCTACTAATCAAGGGAAATTTCGGCACCCCTTTTCCATACTAAAACCGATTTCTCCTCCCCCTCAGTGTTGGAATTTCGGCCACCACTGTGACCAGCAGATAAATCCTAAATTTCCTCACTTATCCACCTGATCACATCTCCAAAAGAAGCCTAGATAAAACCACCTCTTCCTCCCTTTATCTGCCATATTATCAGCATTATCCACTCGAGTAAATCTTCCTATTTTTAAGCCTTATTGCCGTCCCTCTCTATTCATTTAAATGTCGAAAATTAACTAAAATTTAATTAAAAGGATTGGGCTATATGCAACTCGAATTTGGGCCACCCTAGTTGATGCCACCTCCCTGCTCTCTATGTGGCGCCACTTTGCCACTGGGCCACAAGCCCATTTGTGATTTAAAACACAGATAATATCTTTAAGCCCTATCTTGTCAGGCTTTCCACTAAAGTGTCCAAACAGCAAATTTGACTAAGGGCTCGGCCCAACCCTGAGCCCAGTCTGAACCCCTTAAACCCTCTAATTAACACATTAGAGATAACATAAACATCACAGCACACTAAACGCAAAGGCCCATTAATTCAGGATGTTATAGTTCTACCCCCCTTAAAGAAATTTCGGCCTCAAAATTACCTGATCAGAATAGATGCGGGTATTGTTGCCGCATCGCTTCCTCCGGTTACCAAGTAGCCTCCTCAGAACCGTGATTCTGCCACATAACCTTAACCAACGGAACCGTCTTTCTCCGCAATACTTTGACATCATGATCCAAGATTTCCCCTGGCTCCTCATCAAAGGATAAATCGGGTCTTACTTCGATTTCTTCCATCGACACCACATGAGATGGATCCGAATGGTAACGTCTTAACATAGAGACGTGGACTACATTGTGAATCTGGCTTAGCTCAGAAGGTAGTTCTAGCTCATAAGCTACTGGTCCCACTCGTTTCAACACCCGATAAGGTCTGATAAATCTGGGACTTAATTTACCTTTCCGTCCGAACCTCAGTACTTTATTCCATGGCGACACTTTCAAGAACACCTTGTCACCCACTGCAAATTCAATGTCCTTACGCTTCATGCCAGCATAGGACTTTTGTCTGTCTGACGCCTCCTTCAGTCGAGCCCGAATTACCTCAACCTTTTCCTCTGTCTCGGAACTAACTCCGGACCCAAAATCCGACGTTCCCCTAATTCCGTCCAACAGGTAGGAGTACGACACTTTCGCCCGTACAATGCTTCATAGGGCGCCATCTGAATACTTGATTGGTAGCTATTGTTGTACGCAAACTCCGCCAATGGTAAAAACTCTTCCCAACTACCCCTGAAATCAATGATACATCCTCTCAACATGTCCTCCAAGATCTGAATTACCTGCTCAGACTATCCGTCGGTCTGAGGATGAAACGCCGTACTGAAATCCAACTTCGTACCCAACGCTTGATGCAATGCCTTCAAAAATCGTGAGGTGAACCTAGGGTCCCTATCCGATATGATTGATACTGGTACCCCATGCAACCTTACTACCTCCGCTATGTATAGCTTAGCCAATTCTCGCAGCGAGTAATCGACACGCATCTTGGTATGAAATGAGCAGACTTAAATCAAGCGGTCAACAATCACCTGCATCGAATCTTTCTTAGTAGGCGTGAGGGGTAGCCCACTAACAAAGTCCATTGTGATCCTTTCCCACTTCCATTGTGGAATCTTCACCGGCTGCAACAACCCTGATGGTAACTGATGTTCCGCCTTTACCTGCTGACAGGTCAAACACTTCCCCACAAATTCGGTCACCTCTCATTTTAAACCCGGCCACCAGAACTGCTCTCGCAAATCTCGATACATCTTCTTCTTCTAGGGTGCATAGCGTATGGACTACCATGCGCTTCTTGCAAAATCTTCTGCCTCAACTCAAGATCTTTCGGCATACACACTCTCCCTTGAAAACATAATAGCCCTTCCTCATTCATACTAAATTTCGTTGATCCTTCACTTGATCCTACCGGAAACTTCTCCTTTAGCAACTCGTCAGTCCGCTGTTTCTCCTTAACCTGACTGACCCAAGAGGGTTTCACTTGAAGTTCAGCTAATAAACTCCCATCATCATATAGACTAAGGTGAGCAAACATTGCTCTCAAGTCAGAGATTACTTTACGACTCAAGGCATCCGCCACCACGTTAGCTTTACCCGGATGGTACTCGATCGAGCAGTCATAGTCCTTTTGCAACTCGATCCACCTCCTTTGCCTTAGATTCAACTCCTTCTGGGTCAAAAGGTATTTTAAGCTCTTATGATCGATGTAAATGATAGATTTCTCCCCGTATAAATAATGTCTCCAGATCTTCAGAGCAAAAACCACTGCCGCCAATTCCAAGTCATGTGTGGGATAATTTGATTCGTGCGATCTTAGCTGTCGAGATGCGTACGCAAAAACCTTTCCACCTTGCATCAACACGCATCCTAGTCCCGTGTGTGAAGCATCACAGTAAATCACGAACTCCTTTCCAACCTCCGGCTGAATCAACATCGGAGCCTCCGTCAAAATCCTTTTTAACTTCTCAAACTCTCTTGCTGCTTACTAGACCAAACGAACGAAACCCCTTTCCGTAACAACTTAGTCAATGGTGCCGCAATTAAAGAAAATCCTTCAACAAACCTTCGGTAGTACCCGGCGGCACCAAGAAAACTCGAATTTCGCCATGCACTCCAGGCGGCTTCCAATCCAACACCGCCTCAATTTTCGAAGGTCAACCCTAATCCTCCGCCACACAACGTGTCCTAGAAAAGTAACTTCCCTTAGCCAAAATTCGCACTTACCGAATTTGGCATATAATCGCTTCTCCTCGTAATCTGCAGAACCACTCAAGATGTGAATCATGCTCCTCTTCCGATTTTGAATAAACCAGAATATCATCTATAAACACCACGACAAACCGATCCAAGTAGGGTTGAAATACTCGGTTAATCATATCCATAAACGCTACTGGCACGTTAGTCAACCCAAATGGCATTACCATGAATTTGTAGTGACCATAGTGAGTCCTAAAAGCCGTCTTATGATTATCCGCCTCTTTAACCTTAAGCTGATGGTACCCTGACCTCAGATCTATCTTGGAAAAGACTGAGGCTCCCTTCAACTGATCGAACAAGTCATCGATCCTTGGCAACGGGTATTTGTTCTTGATCATCAATTTGTTCAACTGACGATAGTCAATGCACATACGCATTGATCCATCCTTCTTCTTAACGAATAACACCGGCGCTCCCCAAGGCAACACACTCGGTCGGATAAACCCTCTATCCAGCAACTCCTGAATCTGGGCTTTCAATTCCACCAACTCCTTCGGCGCCATCCTATACGGAGCAATAGATACTGGCGCTGTTCTCGGAAGAAGATCAATACCAAACTCCACTTCACGATCCGGGGGTAATCTCGGGAGCTCTTCTGGGAAAACATCCAAAAATTCCTTCACCGTCCTAACATCTCCGACAATTCGTTCCTTGGCTTCCAGAGCCCGAACAAACATTAGAATTGCCTCGCATCCTTTTCTCACCATCCTTTCTGCCCTTAAGGCAGACACCACATTTGACAAACAGTTCCCCCTTTCACCTATCACCAACACTTCACCACCCTTGGGAGTTTTTAACACCATACGCTTGGCTGCACAGTCCAAATTTGCTTGATACTTCACCAGCCAATCCATTCCTAAGATCAAATCGAACTCCCCAAACGGCAGTTCCATCAGATCAGCCCAAAAAGCTACCCCTTATACTTCTAGGGGTATAACCTTATACAGTTTGTTCACCACCACAGTTTGTCCTAAAGGGCTCACTACAGTCCTCTCCCTAGAAGAAGTCTCATAATCTAAGTTCAAAGTTCCCGCTATAGCACTAGCAACATAGGAGTGCGTCGAACCAATATCAACCAATGCAGTGTAAGGCAAACCAAAAATTAAGAATGTACCGGTTATAACATCCGGTACGTCAGCCTCCTCTCGACGTCTAGCAGCATAAACTAACCCCGGCTGTCTCGCCTCAGTGTTTCCTGCCCCTCGGCCTGGTGCTCCACGGCCCCGACCGAAACCGTTACCACCTCTGGCTGGATCATGACCTCTCTGTGGCTGCTGACCACCTCTTCCCGGCTGTGCATTCCCTTGACCCGTGGGACCTTCACTGCCCTGTTGTTGCGGACAGTTTCTAACTTGGTGGTCCATAGATCCACACCTAAAGCACTTCCCACTGCCTGCCCAACACTCACCTACACAGAATTTACCACATCGAGCACACTTCTGTGTCTGACTAGCAGTAGCAGGTCTCTCTTCTCACCTCAGCCCGTCTGACCTAGGCCTTTTCTGAGTACGCCCAGCTGCCCCTGACGATCCAAAATTCCTCTTACTTCTACCCCTATCTCTATCCCGATTTAGTTTCTCTGTCCGCTTCACCTCCTCAGCTATCTTAGCTTTTTCCACAAGCACAACAAATTCCCTCTCCCGTTGTGGAGCTATCAATACACGCAAATCATCCCTCAGACCATCTTCAAATCGAACACAACGTTCATGGTCTGTGGCCACCATCCCTTGAGCATAACGGCTAAGGCGTAAGAATTCCGCTTCATACGCAGCCACCGACCTACTTCCTTGCACTATATTCAGAAATGCTCTACGCTGCGCATCCACATAACTTGTCCCAATGTATTTACTCTGAAACGCCATTTTGAAGAGATCCCAAGTGATACGGTCAGCCACCGTACCATCCTTAACTGTAAGCCACCATTGATAAGCTTCGTCTTGCAGGAGAGATACAACCCCTTTCAGCTTTTCCTCTTCATTGAAATCTAGATCATCCATTATACGCTCAACCGCCTCCAACCAGTACTCAGCTGTACTCGGGGCTATTCCTAAAATTCCCCTAAACACATCCGCCCCATTAGCTCTAAGTCGCTCCGACACAGATTTTTGGGCTCCTGTGCCCATGCCTACCCCAGCAACCCTTTCTAAAACCCTTAACATCGCCTTAGACACCGCATCATCTCCGGCCGTCTAGTCCTAAAATTCCACCTCTGCAGCTGGTGGTACTGGCATCTCGTTTCCAGACCCATAACCAGATCCTACTGGTTCAGACACAGCCATCCTACCCCTACCACGGCCACGCGCAGGACGTCCACGACCCCTTGTACTCATTCTACCGATTCGCGTTTATCTGATTAGAAATTTTATGAATTATTAATTTCTTCCACTGATTAACCACGAACAATCTTATGGACAGTAGTTTTAAGAGTAGTTCTTTCGAATTCGAAATTATATCTACATGTTTCAGTCTCAAGTTTATATCTCCTAGTTCCACACACATTCAACCATCATACATCAACATACAAGTAGCATCCATGAACCCACATTCATCACCTAAGGGTATTTTCGTCATTTCACTACCCAGGAGTATTTTCGTAATTCTACCCTCTGTGGGTATTTTGGTAATTTGGCAAAATAAGGGTATCTTGGAAATTTTGCAAAACAGGGGTATTTTGGTACTTTTGCAAAATAGGGGGTATTTCGGTAATTTTACAATCCAAGGGTATTTCAATAATTTTGCAAACAGGGGTATTTTAGGAATTTTGCAAATATAAGGGTATTTTAGTAATTTTACAAATATAAGGGGTATTTTAGTAATTAACTTTGGCCCATAAACAAGTCCTCGCGGATAAGTGAACAAACACTATGCACCAGGTAGGATCTCAGAAAAGAGGAGGTGAGTCACTAGGACCGCTTAAGTACCAGGCTCTCCCTGAATCCAATCCTAGACATGCGTATGCCTGTTGCCACACCCTAACCCAGCGACTGGTTTATAGACATGTTTAGTTAGATTAAGTTTTATGAATTTAAAGAATTGTTTAAACTAGGCCTAGAGTCCATTAATTCCTAACATGCTAGTCTACGTCCATGAAGCCCACCAACCTAATATGCATATCACATCAAGAGTTAGAATACTTACCTGCGTGGATCGGGTGCCAGTAGACTCGAAGGCCATATCTCAACCAAAGCATTTTCACCAACTTTATAACCTACTACGGGACCCATATCACAGCCCGAGTTTTGCAACTGGGCTCTGATACCAAAATGTAACACCCCAAACCTGGCCCAAATGCTACGACCAGATCTGGTATGCTACGGGGTTTATTGTTAAAAACTTTACTTTAATGGTTTTTGGAAATCTCAGTTTCTTTACTTAGGCATTTGTTAAAAATAAGATATATGTTGAAAACCTTTGTTTTTTCCGTTGAACATGTTTGGAAAACCCATTTAATTACTTTTTATGACTTAGTCCTTGAACATAAAACTTTCAAACCGTAAACATGAACAAATGTAAAGCGATAACCTAAGCCATGGGGTCTTATTACATAAATAGTCCCAAAATTAAAACTTAAAGAAAACCGAAAATAGTTCATGAAGATAAATAAAATAAAACTTGATGGCCCTCGAGTCCGCCTCGGCTCCCATGTCCACGATCTCTTTGCTCATCCGAAAAGTTAGGGAAAAATAAAGGGTGAGTCACCAAGACTCAAGTGTGCAAATCTCGAAAACACATAAAAGGCTTTAGGCCCACAAACACATTATGGGCCTTGGCCCATACACAATGGCAACAAAATATTTACATGCAACATGGCCCAACCCAACCTAGAGATCCATCCTCTACACACCACTGTACCAACCAACACACCTTGGGATTTCTACAATCAACCCACCAACCGCTACACACCATATCGATAGTCATGTCGCCTATTCCTAACAATCAGAATCAATTTAACGTGGCTTAGCCACCGATCACTATGTGACCTAATTTCTGATTCGTGGTTTAATCACCGATCACCAAGTGACCTATTAACATGCTCTTCCCCTTCATCGTATTAACCCTATCCCATGCATACATCCAAGCAAATTCAAAACAAAGATACTACCTAAAGATCACGAGTTTTTACATACATCGATACACACATAGAGAAGTTTCTATGGTTACGCACTGCATCCTTTGCCTACCCTTTTTGGGTAACACGATATCCATCTGACTTTTTTAGGCTTTTAGCCCATAAACATACATAATACAGATAATTAGTGTGTTAGATATCTACACACCTGATTACATTCAAGGCGAGACTTTCTATGTCGACACTATCAGAAGCTGATACGACTGCTAACTGTCTAAGGTTTTGTTCTGACGCCGGTCCACAATCCGGTGGCCAATCCCGAACTGCTGACACCGCTCGTTTCTTAAACTTAGGGATTGGTTTAACAGATCCAATCCCCTCTTTCACCTGATCGATATTTGATTCCATCCAAAAGACCATTTTCAGTTGCTACCATCATAACATACGGTTAAGATCAAAAATACAATAGCGAATCTAACGAGAATCCAAAGAGAACCCCTTACCTTGAAATCCCGAAAGATGAAGTTTAGAGCCTAGCGATTTCCGACTAGTAGATATAGAGGATCTACTTCGATTCTCGATATGTCGCCCCACACATAAACACAATAAAGGCACAATCCATTAGCCTTTCGGCTTTGTCTTCAAAAACTAAAAGAGAAAAAGAATGGAACAGAAGAAATCGGCACCTACCTTTATAGAGAGTTCGGCAACTCCTAGAAGATTTCGGCTTTTGAGAATATCAAAAAGAAAAGACGATCTCAAGAGATCTATGCAGATTCGACTTTGATGAAGAAATCAGCAAAGAGAAAGGAATAGACTAGGGTATTCGGCTTATGGAGATGAACACAATGAGATTTCGGCTTTTGCATAAAAGTAGAGATGAGAGCTTGGGATTAGGGGTTTCGGCTTAGCAGAGAATGAGAGAAAAGAAAAAGAACAAACCCTAATGCTGAAAATAAAAAGGTATTCCCCCACTTAATCACAAAATTTCGGCACCTACTTCCTAAAACCGAAAATGCCCTTTTGATGACTTAAAGTTGAGCTACTAATCAAGGGAAATTTCGACACCCCTTTGCCATTCTAAAACCGATTTCTCCTCCCCTCGGTGTTGGAATTTCGCCACCATCTGTGACCAGTGAGATAAATCCTAAATTTCCTCACTTATCCACCGATCACATCTCCAAAAGAAGCCTAGATCACACCACCTCTTCCTCCCTTTATCTGCCATATTATCAGCATTATCCACTCGAGTAAATCTTCCTATTTTTAAGCCTTATTGTCGTCCCTCTCTATTCATTTAAATGCCGAAAATTAACTAAAATTTAATTAAAAGGATTGGGCTATATGTAACTCGAATTTGGGCCACCCTAGTTGACGCCGCCTCCCTGCTCTCTATGTAGCGCCACTTTGCCACTGGGCCACAAGCCCATTTGTGATTTAAAACACAGATAATATCTTTAAGCCCTATCTTGTCAGGCTTTCCACTAAAGTGCCCAAACAACAAATTTGACTAAGGGCTCGCCCAACCCCTGAGCCAGTCAACCCCTTAAACCCTCTAATTAACACATTAGAGATAACATAAACATCACAGCACACTAAACGCAAAGGCCCATTAATTCAGGATGTTATAGTTCTACCCCCCTTAAAGAAATTTTGGCCTCAAAATTACCTGATCAGAATAGATGCGGGTATTGCTGCCGTATCGCCTCCGGTTCCCAAGTAGCCTCCTCAGAACCGTGATTCCGCCACATAACCTTAACCAACAGAACCGTCTTTCTCCATAATACTTTGACATCATGATCCAAGATTTCCACTGGCTCCTCATCAAAGGATAAATCGGGTCTTACTTCGATTTATTCCATCGACACCACATGAGATGGATCCGAACGGTAACGTCTTAACATACAGACGTGGAATACATTGTGAATCTGGCTTAGCTCAGAAGGTAGTTCTAGCTCATAAGCTACTGGTTCCACTCGTTTCAACACCCGATAAGGTCTAAAAAATCTGGGACTTAATTTACCTTTCCGTTCGAACCTCAGTACTTTCTTCCATGGCGACACTTTCAAGAACACCTTGTCACCCACTGCAAATTCTATGTCCTTATGCTTCAGGTCAGCATAGGACTTCTGTCTGTCTGACGCCTCCTTCAGTCGAGCCCGAATTACCTCAACCTTTTCCTCTATCTTGGAACTAACTTTGGACCCAAAATCTGATGTTCCCCTAATTCCATCCAACAGGTAGGAGTACGACACTTTCGCCCGTACAATGCTTCATAGGGCGCCATCTGAATACTTGACTGGTAGCTATTGTTGTACGCAAACTCCGCCAATGGTAAAAACTCTTCCCAATTACCCCTGAAATCAATGACACATCCTCTAAACATGTCCTCCAAGATCTGAATTACCCGCTCAGACTATCCGTCGGTCTGAGGATGAAACGCCGTACTGAAATCCAACTTCGTACCCAACGCTTGATGCAACGCCTTCCAAAATCGTGAGGTGAACCTAGGGTCCCTATCCGATATGATTGATACTGGTACCCCATGCAACCTTACTACCTCCGCTATATGTATAGCTTAGCCCAATTCTCGCAGAGTAATCGACACGCATTGGTATGAAATGAGCGGACCGTCAAGCGGTCAACAATCACCTGCATCGAATCTTTCTTAGTAGGCGTGAGGGTAGCCCACTAACAAAGTCCATTGTGATCCTTTCCCACTTCCATTGTGGAATCTTCACCGGCTGCAACAACCCTGATGGTAACTGATGTTCCACCTTTACCTACTGGCAGGTCAAACACTTCCCCACAAATTCGCTCACCTCTCGTTTTAAACTCGACCACCAAAACTGCTCTCACAAATCTCGATACATCTTCTTCCTCTAGGGTGTATAGCGTATGGACTACCATGCGCTTCTTGCAAAATCTTCTGCCTCAACTCAAGATCTTTCGGCATACACACTCTCCCTTGAAAACATAATAGCCCTTCCTCATTCATACTAAATTTCGTTGATCCTTCACTTGATCCTACCGGAAACTTCTCCTTTAGCAACTCGTCGGTCCATTGTTTCTCCTTAACTGATCGACCCAAGAGGGTTTCACTTGAAGTTCAAAGCTAATAAACTCCCATCATCATATAGACTAAGGTGAGCAAACATTGCTCAAGTCGAGATTAGATTACTTTACGACTCAAGGCATCCGCCACCACGTTAGCTTTACCCGGATGGTACTCGATCGAGCAGTCATAGTCCTTTTGCAACTCGATCCACCTCCTTTGCCTTAGATTCAACTCCTTCTGGGTCAAAAGGTATTTTAAGCTCTTATGATCAGTGTAAATGATAGATTTCTCCCCGTATAAATAATGTCTCCAGATCTTCAGAGCAAAAACCACTGCCGCCAATTCCAAGTCATGTGTGGGATAATTTGATTCGTGCGGTCTTAGCTGTCGAGATGCGTATGCAAAAACCTTTCCACCTTGCATCAACACGCATCCTAGTCCCGTGTGTGAAGCATCACAGTAAATCACAAACTCCTTTCCACCTCCATTTGAATCAACACCGAGCCTCGTCAAAATCCTTTTAACTTCTCAAACTCTCTTTCTTTGCTTAGTAGACCAAACGAAGCGGAACCCCTTTCCGTAACAACTTAGTCAATGGTGCCGCAATTAAAGAAAATCCTTCAACAAACCTTGGTAGTACCGGCGGACCAAGAAAACTCGAATTTCGCGCCACGGACCCAGGCGACTTCCTATCCAACACCGCCTCAATTTTCCGAAGGTCAACCCTAATCCCCTCTGCCGACACAACGTGTCCTAGAAAAGTAACTTCCCTTAGCCAAAATTCGCACTTACTGAATTTGGCATATAACTGCTTCTCCCTTAGAATCTGCAGAACCACTCGAAGATGTGAATCATGCTCCTCTTCCGATTTTGAATAAACCAGAATATCATTTATAAACACCACGACAAACCGATCCAAGTAGGGTTGAAATACTCGGTTAATCATATCCATAAACGCTACTGGCACGTTAGTCAATCCAAATGTCATTACCATGAATTCGTAGTGACCATAGCGAGTCCTAAAAGCCGTCTTATGATTATCCGCCTCTTTGACCTTAAGCTGATGGTACCCTGACCTTAGATCTATCTTGGAAAAGACTGAGGCTCCCTTCAACTGATCGAACAAGTCATCGATCCTTGGCAACGGGTATTTGTTCTTGATCATCAATTTGTTCAACTGACGATAGTCAATGCACATACGCATTGATCCATCCTTCTTCTTAACGAATAACACCGGCGCTCCCCAAGGTGACACACTCGGTCGGATAAACCCTCTATCCAAAGCAACTCACGAACTGCGTGCTTTCAATTCCACCAACTCCTTGGCGCCATCCTATACGGAGCAATAGATCGGCGCGTTGTTCGGAAGAAGATCAATACCAAACTCCACTTCACGATCAGGGGGTAATCCGGGAGCTCTTACGGGAAAACATCCGAAATTCCTTCACCGTCCTAACATCTCCGACGATTCGTTCCTTGGCTTTGAGCGAGCATGGACATTAGAATTGCCTCGCATCCTTTCCTCACCATCCTTTCTCGCCGCTTAAGGCGGACACCACATTTGACAAAGCAGTTCCCCCTTTCACCTATCACCAACACTTCACCACCCTTGGGAGTTTTTAACACCATACGCTTGGTTCGCACAAATCCAAATTTGCTTGATACTTCACCACTAATCCATTCCTAAGATCAAATCGAACTCCCCAAATGGCAGTTCTATCAGATCAGCCCAAAAAGCTACCCCTTGTACTTCCAGGGGTACAATCTTATACAGTTTGTTCACCACCACAGTTTGTCCTAAAGGGCTCACTACAGTCCTCTCCCTAGAAGAAGTCTCATAATATAAGTTCAAAGTTCCCACTATAGCACTAGCAACATAGGAGTGCGTCGCACAAATATTAACCAATGCAGTGTAAGGCAAACCAAAAATTAAGAACGTACCGGTTATAACATCCGGTACGTCAGCCTCCTCTCGACATTTGGCAAAGATAAACTAACCCGTTTGTCTCGCCTCGGTGTTTCCGCCTCGGCTTTGGTGCTCCACGGCCCCGACCGGAACCAATTACCACCTGCGGTGGACCACGACCTCTCGTGGCTGCCGACCACCTCTTCCCATTGTGCATTCCCTTGACCCGTGGGACCTTCAACGCTCATTGCGCGGACAGTTTCTAACTTGGTGGTCCGTAGATCCACACCTAAAGCACTTCCCACTGCCTGCCCAACACTCACCTACGTGGAATTTACCACATCGAGCACACTTCTGTGTCTGACTAGCAGCAGCAGGTCTCTCTTCCCGCCTCGGCCCGTCTGACCTAGGCCTTTTCTGAGTACGCCCAGCTGCCCCTGACGATCCAAAATTCCTCTTACTTCTACCCCTATCTCTATCCCGATTTAGTTTCTCTGTCCGCTCCGCCTCCTCAGCTATCTTAGCTTTTTCCACAAGCATGAGAAATTCCCTCTCCCATTTGTGGAGCTATCAATATACGCAAATCATCCCTCAGACCATCTTCAAATCGAACACAACGTTCATGGTCTGTGGCCACCATCCCTCGAGCATAACGGCTAAGGCGTAAGAATTCCGCTTCATACGCAGCCACCGACTTACTTCCTTGCACTAGATTCAGAAATGCTCTATGTTGCGCATCCACATAACTTGTCCCAATGTATTTACTCTGAAACGCCGTTTTGAAGAGATCCCAAGTGATACGGTCAGCCACCGTACCATCCTTAACCGTAAGCCACCATTGATAAGCTTCGTCCTGCAGGAGAGATACAACCCCTTTCAGCTTTTCCTCTTCATTGAAATCCAGATCATCCATTATACGCTCAACCGCCTCCAACTAGTACTCAGCTGTACTTGGGGCTATTCCAAAAATTACCCTAAACACTTCCGCCCCATTAGCTCTAAGTCGCTCCGACACAGATTTTCGGGCTCCTGTGCCCATGCCTGCCCCAGCAACCCTTTCTAAAACCCTTAACATCGCCTGGGACACCGCATCATCTCCAACCGTCTGGTCCTAAAATTCCACCTCCACAGCTGGTGGTAGTGGCATCTCGTTTCCAGACCCATAACCAGATCCTACTGGTTCGGACACAGCCATCCTACCCCTACCACGGCCACGCGCAGGACGTCCACGACCCCTTGTACTCATTCTACCGATTCGCGTTTATCTGATTAGAAATTTTATAAATTATTAATTTCTTCCACTGATTAACCACGAACAATCTTATGGACAGTAGTTTTAAGAGTAGTTCTTTCGAATTCGAAATTATATCTACAGGTTTCAGTCTCAAGTTTATATCTCCTAGTTCCACACACATTCAACCATCATACATCAACATACAAGTAGCATCCATGAACCCACATTCATCACCTAAGGGTATTTTCGTCATTTCACTACACAGGGGTATTTTCGTAATTCTACCCTACAAGGGTATTTTGGTAATTTGGCAAAATAATGGTATCTTGGAAATTTTGCAAAACAGGGGTATTTTGGTACTTTTGCAAAATAGGGGGTATTTCGGTAATTTTACAATCTAAGGGTATTTCAATAATTTTGCAAACAAGGGTATTTTAGAAATTTTACAAATATAAGGGTATTTTAGTAATTTTACAAATATAAGGGGTATTTTAGTAATTAACTTTGGCCCATAAACAAGTCCTCGCGGTTAAAGTGAACAAACACTATGCACCAGGTAGGATCTCAGAAAAGAGGAGGTGAGTCACTAGGACTGCTTAAGTACCAGGCTCTCCCTGAATCCAATCCTAGACATGTGCATGCCTGTTGCCACACCCTAACCCCAAATGATCTGGTTTATGACATGTTTAGTTAGATTAAGTTTTATGAATTTAAAGAATAGTTTAAACTAGGCCTAGAGTCCATTAATTCCTAACATGCTAGTCTACGTCCATGAAGCCCATCAACCCAACATGCATATAACATAAAGAGTTAGAATACTTACTGCGTGGATCGGTGCCAGAGACTCGAAGGCCATATCTCAACCAAAGCATTTTCACCAACTTTATAACCCTACTGGACCCATTTCACGGCCCGAGTTTTGCAACCTGGGCTCGATATAAAATGTAACACCCCAAACACTGGCCCAAACGCTACGACGGATCCGGTATGCTACGGGGTTTATTGTTAAAAACTTTACTTTAATGGTTTTGGAAATCTCAGTTTTCTTTACTTAGGCATTTGTTAAAAATAAGATATATGTTGAAAACCTTTGTTTTTTTCGTTGAACATGTTTGGAAAACCCATTTAATTACTTTTTATGACTTAAGTCCTTGAACATAAAACTTTCAAACCGTAAACATGAACAAATGTAAAGCGATAACCTAAGCCATGGGGCCTTATTACATAAATAGTCCCAAAATTAAAACTTAAAGAAAACCGAAAATAGTTCATGAAAATAAATAAAATAAAACTTGATGGCCCCTCGAGTCCGCCTCAGCTCCCATGTTCACGATCTACTGCTCATATGAAAAGTCAGGGAAAAATAAAGGGGTGAGTCACCAAGACTCAGTGTGCAAATCCTGAAAACACATAAAAGGCTTTAGGCCCACAAACACATTATGGGCCTTGGCCCATACACAATGGCAACAAAATATTTACATGCAACATGGCCCAACCCAACCTAGAGATCCATCCTCTACACACCAGCCCGTACCAACCAACACACCTTGGGGATTTCTACAATCAACCCACCAACCGTTACACACCATATCGACAGTCATGCTGCCTATTCCTAACAATCAGGAATCAATTTAACGTGGCTTAGCCACCGATCACTATGTGACCTAATTTTATAATTCGTGGTTTAACCACCGATCACCAAGTGACCTATTAACATGCTCTTCCCCTTCATCGTATTAACCCTATCCCATGCATACATCCAAGCAAATTCAAAACAAAGATACTACCTAAAGATCATGAGGTTTTACATACATCGATACACACATAGAGAAGTTTCTATGGTTACGCACGGCATCCTTTGCCTACCCTTTTTGTGTAACACATTTGTCCATACTGACCTTTTACGGCTTTTAGCCCATAAACATACATAATCTGAGATAATTAGTGTGTTAGAGATCTACACACTGATTACTGATCCAAGACGAGACTTTCTATGTCGACACTATCAGAAGCCGATACGACTGCTAACTGTCTAAGGTTTTGTTCTGACGCCGGTCCACAACCCAGTGGCCAATCTCGAATTGCTGACACCGCTCGTTTCTTAAACTTAGGGATTGGTTTAACAGATCCAATCCCCTCCTTCACCTGATCGATATTTGATTCCATCGAAAAGACCCTTTTTAGTTGCTACCATTATAACATACGGTTAAGATCACAAATACAATAGCGAATCTAACGAGAATCCAAAGAGAACCCCTTACCTTGAAATCCCAAAAGATGGAGTTTAAAGCCTAGCGATTTTTGGCTAGTAGATCTAGACGATCTACTTCAATTCATGATATGTCGCCCCACACATAAACACAATAAACCCACAATCCATTAGCCTTTCGGCTTTGTCTTCAAAAATCGAAAGAGAAAAAGAATGGAACAGCAGAAATCGGCACCTACCTTTACAGAGAGTTCGACAACTCCTAGAAGATTTTGGCTTTTGAAAAGATCAAAAAGAAAAGACGATCTCAAGAGATCTATGCAGATTCGGCTTTGATGAAGAAATCGACAAAGAGAAAGGAATAGACTAGGGTATTCGACTTTTGGAGATGAAAACAATGAGATTTCGGCTTTTGCATAAAAGTGGAGATGAGAGCTTGGGATTAGGGGTTTTGGCTTAGCGGAGAATAAGAGAAAAGAAAAAGAACAAACCCTAATGCCGAAAATAAAAAGGTATTCCCCCACTTAATCACAAAATTTCGGCACCTACTTCCTAAAACCGAAAATGCCCTTTTGATGACTTAAAGTTGAGCTACTAATCAAGGGAAATTTTGGCACCCCTTTGCCATAGTAAAACTGATTTATCCTCCCCCTCAGTGTTGGAATTTCGACCACCACTGTGACCAGCAGATAAATCCTAAATTTCCTCACTTATCCACCTGATCACATCTCCAAAAGAAGCCTAGATCACACCACCTCTTCCTCCCTTTATCTGCCATATTATCAGCATTATCCACTCGAGTAAATCTTCCTATTTTTAAGCCTTATTGCCGTCCCTCTCTATTCATTTAAATACCAAAAATTAACTAAAATTTAATTAAAAGGATTGGGCTATATGCAACTCGAATTTGGGCCACCCTAGTTGACGCCACCTCCCTGCTCTCTATGTGGCGCCACTTTGCCACTGGGCCACAAGCCCACTTTTGATTTAAAACACAGATAATATCTTTAAGCCCTATCTTGTCAGGCTTTCCACTAAAGTGTCCAAACAGCAAATTTGACTAAAGGCTCAGCCCAACCCTGAGCCCAGTATGAACCCCTTAAACCCTCTAATTAACACATTAGAGATAACGTAAACATCACAGCACACTAAACGCAAAGGCCCATTAATTTAGGATGTTACAGCTACCGTCAAAATCTTCTTAAATTTCTCAAAACTTTCTTGTTGTTTATCTGCCCACACAAACGATACTCCCTTTCACAATAATTTAGTTAGGGGTGCATCAATCAATGAAAACCCCTCAACAAAACGTCTATAATAACCAGCCAATCCTAGGAAACTCTGAATTTCAGCTACTGACTTCGGTGGTTTCCAATCCAACACAGCCTCTACCTTCCGAGGATCAACTCTGATTCCTTCTACCGACACAACATGTCCCAAGAAAGTCACTTCTTTCAGCCAAAATTCACACTTACTGAATTTGGCATAAAGTTGCTTTTCTCGCAATATTTGCAATACTATGCGCAGATGTGAGTCATGCTCTTCTTCATTCCTCGAGTATACTAAGATATCATCTATGAACACCACCACGAACCGGTCTAAGTAGGGTTGAAAGACTCAGTTCATCATGTCCATAAATGCAGCTGGTGCATTGGTCAATCCAAACGGCATCACCAAAAACTCATAATGTCCATAACGAGTTCGGAATGCCGTCTTATGAATATCTGCCTCCTTAACCTTGAGTTGATGATAACCCGATCTCAAATCTATCTTGGAGAAAACTGAAGCTCCTCTCAACTGATCAAACAGGTCATGGATTCTCGGCAATGGATACCTATTTTTGATCGTCAATTTATTCAACTGCCTATAATCAATGCACATACGCATCGACCCATCCTTCTTATTAACGAACAAGACCGGTGCTCCCCACAGAGACACGCTCGGTCGAATAAATCCCCGATCCAACAATTCTTGAATTTGAGCTTTAAGCTCCGCTAACTCCTTCGGCGCCATCCTATAAGGAGCAATGGACACCGAAGCCGTTCCGAGCAAAAGCTTAATGCCAAACTCTACTTCCCGGTCTGGAGGTAAACCCGGAAGTTCCTCGGGAAAGACATCTGGAAATTCTTTCACCATTCTAACACTTTCCACCAATAAATCCTTGGCATCCAAAGCACTAATGAAGGCTAGGAATGCTCCACACCCTTTTCGCACCAACTTTTCTACCTTTAAAGCAGATACCACATTTGCTAAATAGTTTCTTCGTTCGCCCATCATCACCACTTCCTTATCTTCGAAAGTCCTTATCGACATCTGCTTTGCAGCACAATCCAAGTGCGCACGGTGCTTCACCAACCAGTCCATGCCCAAAATAAGGTCGAACTCTCCGAAAGGTAGTTCCATCAAATCTGCCAAAAATATTTCTCTTTGAATTTCTAGGGGCACGTCTCTAAATAATTTATCCACTATCACTGCATCGTCCTAAAGGACTAATTACCGTCATCTTTCTATCAATAATCTCAGATCTAATGTTTCAGTTTCCGGATATAGCGCTAGCAACATACGAATGGGTAGATCCGATATCTATCAAAGCGAAGAATGGTACATCAAAGATGAAGAACGTACCAGTTATCACATCAGGTGCATCACCATCCTCACGGCGTCTGACCGCATAAACTAACCCTGGCTGCCTCGCCTCCGCGTTACCCCTGAAGCCATTACCTCTCCCCGGTGCACCTTGACCTCGTCCTGCGCCATTACCACCACGACCTGGCCCACGGCCTCTCAGTGGCTGTTGAGCGCCTCTAGCTAGCTGTGTATCAGGGTTACGAGCTTCTTGAGTCGGAGCAGTCCATCGAGGACAATTCTTAAGCTGATGGTCCTTGGAACCACATTTGAAACACCCACCGATTCTTTTCCAGCACTCACCAGGGTGTCGTCTTCCACAGCCAGCACATGGTTGAATCTGATGGGTAGCCGCAGGTGCTCTAGCCTGAGCTGGCTCATCATTCCTGGGCCTCTTCTGAAACCTTTTAATGGAACCCAAGTACTTAAAGTCCCTCTTGCCTCTGCCTCTTTCTCAGTTCTGACGTTCTGAGTTCTTGGCTTTCTCCACTAGCGTGGCAAAAGTCCTTTCTTGTTGCGGGGCTATCAATACCCGCAACTCATCATTCAATCCATCCTCAAAACGTACACAGCGCTCATGGTCAGTTGGCACTATAGTCCGAGCATAACGACTCAAACGTAGAAATTCGGCCTCGTAAGCTACCACCGTCTTATTTCCTTGAACCAGATTCAGGAATTCCTTCCTCTGGGCATCCACATAACTTGACCCGACATACTTTCTTTGGAATGCAGTTTTGAAGAAATCCCAAGTAACTCGTTCGGCCTGAGTGCCTTCTCGAACAGTAAGCCACCATTGATACCCCTCGTCCCTCAACAAGGACACAGCTCCTCTTAGTTTCTGCTCGGCAGTATACTCCAGATCGTCCATAATTCGCTCCACAGCCTCGAGCCAATATTCCGCGACATTTGGGGCTACTCCAGAGATACCCCTAAAAGTCTCAGCACCATTTGATCTGAGCCGCTCTGATATTGAACCACGAGCTACTGGCCCCAATCTAGCCCTAATGACCCTTTCCAAAACTCGTAACATTGCTTGGGAAAGAGCAATGTCTTCCCTCATACGGTCGTGGGATCCATTATCCGACACAGGTGACGCCGGTGCGTCTATTTCCGACATATGTCCCGATGCCTCAGACACAACTCTAGCACCTCGGCCTCTACCACGACCACGTCTACCACGTCCACGTCCTCTAGCGCTCATTTTGACTAATTCGGTTTAATCTGATTACAAGTTTTATGAATCAGTATACTATTTTAGTGTTCATTAATGATATTTATGAGATATAAGAGATAGAGTTGTTTTCGTAAACGCATCCTATAGTCTCAATCTCTATAGCTTCAACACCTAAAACTAGATGTTCTAGAGTGTTCCTATAGTCATATCACAATAATAAGAATTATTCAGTTCACTTACTTGACTTGGTGCCGGATACTCGTGGTGCCATACTACCTTTAAAAACATAAGTTCTATAATTCAAAATAGTTTTGAACCATAAATGTTTTTGAACCCAAACCACAGTCGAGTTTTGAACCGAGCTCTGATACCATAAAATGTAACACCCCAAACCCGGTCTATGCGTTAAGACCAGATTTGACATGTCACACAAAATGAATATACATCTAGTTTTTTAAAGAAATCGAAATAAAACATTTTGACATGGAGTTATTTAAAACTAAGGTTGATTACTAAACCTAATAATTTGAGTCGTATAATTTGAAACTTAGGAAAATTGGATTTAATATTTTGAGAAAATTTAAAGATGTTCGAAAGTAATTTGAAAACAAAGATTTAAAATTTTTGTATTACAGAAAAATTTCCGAGTTAAAAAAAAAATATAAGAATAAAATACTTTTCGTACGTTTGTTTAAGAAAAACGTTTATTTTTATTTTTAGAAAAGAAATCCCACTTAAGTATTTTAAACGTATTATAAAATCCATCCACAAGTAAAACATCCATAAAAATATAACCAGAGGCCTTATTACAACTTAGCTTAAATAGCAAAAATTAACAAAAAGTACTTAAAAAGAAATCCGAAATGTAAATAACCCGTTATTCGTAGTATGGCCTCCACTGAGTCGTCCCCGGCCCAAGCCTCCATCATTGACCATTACCTGAGAAGGGTAAGGAAAACGGGGGTGAGTTACTTAGAACTCAGTGTGTAAACCACTTACCATCGTCCATGGGCCAAAATCCAATTTAGCAATTATTGGGCCAAAGCCCAATACAAATATAACATAATAACATGTATTAAAATGAATGTAATATGCAATTCCCAAACCAAACCTAATTTCCATCTGCTACACACCACCCGTACCAACCAGCACACCTGTGGGGAGCTTTAGTCACCCACCCCGCCAACACACCAAAATAGGCATTAAGCCATTTATCAATTTGTGGACAAGCCACCGATTTCTGAGTTTTCATGGCATTTTCCATTTTTGATTTGTGGCGAGCCACTACTAATTTTGTAGCAAAGCTACGAACTTCTCTTCGTCAATATCCCAACCCATGCAAATCATGTATATATTATACATATTCATTTACAACAATCCATTCATATAATTATTACGAACAATATGGCCCATTATAAGAATTTCCACAATCTGGCCCATATCACTCTTTTTTGCCCATATAACAAATATCACATTTGGCCCATATATCAAATATCACATTTGGCCCATATATCAAATATCACATTTGGCCCATATATCAAATATCACATTTGGCCCAAATATCAAATATCACCTTTGGCCCATATATCAAATATCACATTTGGCCCATATATCAAATATCACATTTGGCCCATTAAGGGTAATCTCGTAATTTTTGCAGTCTTAATATCGATTTCATAGTCTTTACCATTTTAGTAATAATTATGCCATATTACCCAATATCACTAACATGCGATTTAATCAAACGATTAACACGATATAATTATCTAACCTATGGAATACGGTGTGAGATTACACACCTGATTACGATGAGCACTACACGTTCTTGATCGTCAACACCTAGATTATTTTTAACGCTCGATTAGATCACTCACACTAATAATAATTTATTCTAAGATAAATGGTCTAGGATTTTTACCCTCGAAATCGCGAATAACTACTATTTGCCGGTTCTCCCTGGTTGACGGTTCACAACCCGTTGGAAAATCCCGAATAGCTAATGGTTCAGAACTGCGAACAACCTCAAATAGTTGATTTTCACCGGATGAGGGTCCACAACCCGGTGGAAAATCTCGGATTGCCGAAACAGCCCTTCGTTTGAATCTAGAGGGGATCGCGAATCCGTTCCTTTTTCGATCACTATTCACCACTCCTTTTGATTCAATCTTGTTTGCCTCCATTGACAAATGAATATTAGTCCAAACTAATACTTCGTAATTAAAACGATTGGTCTTAATGAGTGAAGTCGGCTTACCACAAAATCCTTTCGTTCAAATGATGAGAATCGAGTGATAGAGTCCCTAAGATAAAAATCGGTTAATCACCCTATCTTCAATAATAAGTAATTTGAAATCCTAGAAAGTAATCCTTACCTTAGGTTTTTGAACCGAATCCTAATGATAACACGATGACTTCGGACACTCCAAGTTTCGGCCTTCCACTAAGTTTCAATTGATCAAAGTGTGAGTAGAAGAAAAACGGTTGAGAAGGAATTATGTGTGAAGTAAAAGGTTCGGCTATAGTGAAAAATTAGAGAGGATGATGCTTAATGATATTCGGCCATGGTGATTATTAAAGAGGGAATGATGTTGAGAGTTTTTGTAAGAAACAAAAGAAGAAGAAAATAAGGTGTTTAAATTTTGGTTCTTTTCAAGAATGGAAGATGAATAAAGAAAAGGTTTTGAGACTAGTGTGCATTCGGCAAAGAAGAAAAGAGAAGAAAAGAATAATGGCCCTTCAAGGTTATGTGGTTTCGGCACAAAGAGGAAATGGTTTGAAGAGAATGAACAAATAAGACCGAAATGGTCAAAAATGAAATGGCCAAAAGAAAGCAAAGGTTTACCTATTGTTCATGATACATTTGGCTAGGGAGAGAAAATTAGAGAGAAAAACTTTGAAGAGAAACACCAAAATGCCAAAATGCCAAAGTGACCAACTAGCACCTAATCCTTACCAAAAGCCATCAAAAATTCGGCCACCCCCTAGCCCTTAAAACCGTCCAAGTGCATGGCCACAAGGTCAAAGTTTGGCCACCCCAAACTTTCCATAACATTTTCCTTGTTATAAGCCTTGTGTTCCCCCTTCATGCCTTTTCCATTTGATTCCCTTCCTTAAAAATAAAACTTGCCTTTTCTCTTAGCCACCTTACCATAAAAATAAAAGTCCAACTTACCATATGTACTAGGCTTGGCCGACACTATGAGGAAGGAAAGCAAAAAAAATAACATTCTCATATGTACATCAAGGGATTCGAACTCCTTCCCTCAAGGAACACATATGGCGCCATCTCCTCTTTACTACTAGCTCACTTATGCTAACTTTTACCACTTAATTACCTTAAGCTTTAAGGTCACTTGTTCCATTTCATTAAAGTACTAATTACCAAAATTTATTCCAAATCCAAATAAATCCCGAGCCTTCTCAAGTCTATAAAAACACACACATTGGATAGTTTAACTAGTTGAGCACCAAAATAATGCAACATATAAAATTCATTTTTTTTTTAGGATGTTACATGTCCGATCTTAGGCTCAAGGATTACTTGTAAGTATTAAATAATGGGATGAGCTTTAAAAGCTTAGTGTGAGCCTTAACAGAACAAACAATAGTATTACATACATTTCAAACAATCGCAATAAGGCACATAGCCATCAATATCAATGTCCATAATAGATCATGAGAGTTCAATAAACACTTTATATGAATGTGTATTGTAACAGCCCAATTTCGGTAAAATCGAAACAATGGTCTCGGGACCACAAATTCGAGCCGAACAATTAAATTTATTTTTATTTTATTATATGATCCATATTATACTAGAAATGTCGTGTGAAAATTTTGAAAAGAAAATTTTACCGATTATGTGCTTAATCACGAGAAGGACCAAATCGCATAAAATGAAAAAGCTGGATTCTAGTAGCTAGAAGGATCAAATAGCTATGGAATTCAAAACTTAAGGTCCTATGGTAATTATACCATTAATAAAAAGTATGTAGATATTTTTGGATGATTCATCCATGTAAATTTAGAAAAAGGCTAGGGACTAAATTGGAAAGTGAAAATACTAATTAATTAAAAAGATGAAAAGAAAATAAAAATCATATTTTCTCATCTTCTTCCTCAAAATAAACATGGAAACCCTAGGACAGAGAGAAGAGACTTTCATGGCCGAATTGGGTAAGTTTCCTTGTCTCGTTTTTAGTAATTTTGATATTTTTGGAATCGGGATAGCTTAATCTCTCTATTTGGGGAATTAATTTGAAAAGTTATCAAAGTATGAAAATGGGTCATGGATGTATATGCTGGAAATTGGATTTATGGTAGAAAATGAAAGATTATTGATAGATAAACAACTTTTACAAAGTGATTTTTGATGAAAACTTGATTTAGGGACTAAAATGTAAACTTGTGAAATTAAAGGAAAAATTCTAAAATTTTATGTATACATGTGCTGTAAATTTTGTAATGGGGCTTTGGATAGGCTTGGAATAGGGAGTAATTTGCACAAGTTTTATTTTCCGAGACTAGGGACGAAAATGGAATTTATGAAAAAGTTAGGGGCAAAATGGTAATTTTGCCTAGGATAAAAATTGAGTCCACTTGAGTGTAAAATATAATAAATTGGTTTTAAATTTACTCATATAGATCCGGATAGACCAAATTCAGAGTTAGAACTAGGAAAAAGAGGAAAATGTCGGATTAGTAGATGTTTGTACACGAACCTTATCGAGGTAAGTTCGTGTAACTAAATTGTATATGTTTTTATGCTTGATTTAAATGTTGTGTTTGTAAATTTTATCAATTTCATAAATATGTGAAATGATCACATACTCGATATAGCCCGATAAATGAAAATGCCCGATAAAATGGTAAATGACAAGAATGTTACTTTTATGCTTGACATGAATGTGGAATGTGTTTTACTTGAATTACATAAATGTTACGGATGTATGAAATAATCACATGCCCGATAATGCTTTGAAATGTTAAATCCCGTTTGAATAAATGAAAATCGATGGATAATTATAATTTCCTGAAATAAATGAGGTCCTGCATTTGTTGCAGAATGGATTTAGCTCGGACTAGTAATCCTAATGACTTCATTAGAGAAAGGATTTAGCCCGGGCGGGTAATCCTAATATAAATCCTCTCGAGCATATGTTATGGATTGGATTTAGCTCGGACGGGTAATCCAGATCAAGCTCTTTAGAGCATATGACATAAAAAGGATTTAGCCTGGACTGGTAATCCTGTTGTATACATGTGTAGCTCGAGAGTGTACTCTTTGAAAATTGTACCTTAAGGGTACCATTGGACATGAATTTGACGGATTCTGATTTGTACACCTTGGGTGTACTACCTGTGTATCCATCGATAATTCAAATAAATTCAACGGGCAAGGTTCTGACAGGGGCAAATATAAATTTAAGACAAATTGACGTGGAATGATGTATATGATATGGAAATATGACATGAAAGAATATTACATGAAATGCAAGAAAGTGATGAGACATGACAAGTGATATATGAAATATGAGATGATGATATTTGTACATGGAAATTATTTGATGAGAATGTTCATTCTTAATTATAGACTTGTACACCTAGAGTGTACTAATCGTGACCTTGATATTTCGAGTAATATGAGTAAAGTTCTTATGTAAAAAGATCTGAACTCAAAATGAACTATTATGAAATTATACTTGAAATAATGAGATGAATTATGCATGTTGAATAAATACATGATGTGGAAAGCATATGTGCTTGGAAACTTGATTGTTGTTAGGCCCTTATATGTTTTGATGTTAATATGAATTATATATATGTCTAACTAGGACAATGAGAATGTGTGTAGGGCTTGAGGGCAAATTGATTGATTATGCCTTACTTAGTTACCTCAAATAGGATGAATGGTAAGTTAAGTACCATGTTATACGAACTTACTAAGCATTTTGTGCTTACTCTGTTTTATTTTCCCTTGTTTTAGAGTAATCGAAAGCTCGTTGGATTGGAAGCTTGGCGAAGATCACTTACACTATCCATCGGCCCATGTTGGTACAATATGGTAAATCAATTATAGTTGTAATGGCATGTATAGGTTATATTGGTCACATTGGCATGGAAGTGTAAATGATGCTTGTAATCTAGCCATTGGAATGGCTAGTAATGGTTTGATTTGATATAATTTTAATGTCATACTATGGTAGTTACACATGTGTAAGTAGTTGATCAATTATGCCTATCATATGGACTAAACCAAGGCAAGATTATAAACATGTATGCATATAATGGTATACCATGTTGAATGATAGAATTTTCTTGATTTGAATGCTTGAAATAGTTAGTATTTGGATGTGTGATTCAAGTGCAGGTCACGGGTGTGATTTTGGGTGAGAAATGAAGCTAGGAATGGCTTTATTTTGTCCACACGGGCAGACACACGAGTGTGTGTCTAGACTATGTGTGACACACGGCCTAGTAACACGGGCATGTGGTTAGGTCGTGTGTCCCCTGCACCTTAATTTTTGAGAAACATAATGCTCAGAATTGAGCACTCGGGCAGAGTCATGGGCTTGTGTCTCCGCCGTGTGTGCCATACGGCCTAAAACATGGGCGTCTGTCTTGGCCATGTGAAACCTGCACCTAATTCGAATTGAATTAATTAACCACATGGCCTAGCACACGGGCGTGTGTCATGGTCGTGTGGCACAAGTCAGAGAGCTACCTAGTTCGAACACGGCCTACAGCATGGGCGTGTTCTAGGGTCACAGGGGCGTGTCCCTTGGACCACACGGGCGTGTGAGCCCTGCACCTTGGAAAATTTTTGAAATGTCACGAAAAATTCTTAGAGTTTCCGATTAAGTCTCGACTCGATTCTAATGCTCGTATTGGGCCTCGAGGGT
Source organism: Gossypium sturtianum (assembly GCA_025698515.1). NCBI lineage: Eukaryota > Viridiplantae > Streptophyta > Magnoliopsida > Malvales > Malvaceae > Gossypium > Gossypium sturtianum. The sequence continues at coordinate 123,016,792 of CM046955.1, forward strand.
CCATCTAAAGGATGTTACAAGTGATCTCGATTAATGAATAGTGATTTACATGAGTTAATTGAAAAATGTTATGAATGTTCTGGTAATACTCCGAAGCTCTGTTCCGACGACGGATACGAGTTAGGGGTGTTACATGTATGATCAAATGTAAAATAGTGAAAAGGTCCTACCCATCCATCCGTTACACAGCATAAGTTCCCCAAAACCAGTCATCCGAACACCAAAATAGTAAAAGCCTAGGCTCGATTTGGTTAAACCACCAGTAACAATATGCAGTAGAACTAACAGTAAAATTGCAGATGAGCTGCCAGTGAATTGCAGTCAAGCTGCCGATGAATTGCAGAAAATTGCCAGTAAATTATGATAAGACATCGGTACTCCAATAATACTCCGGGGTGCAAATATACAGTTAAATAGTAACTTGCGGATAAACTGCCAATATTCCACAAAACTCCTCTATCACCCATCAAATCTTGAAATCCATGCAATGCATAATGACATGTAATAGTGAAGCATATCATGCTTAATCAGTAACAATTTAGTACGGTGGCATGCAAAACATGCAATCAATATATACAGTAAAATAGTGGCATGCTTTTACATGCAAACAATAAACAATACTAATTAATCAATTTCAAAAAATAATTCAATCGACTTACCCTTAAAGCACTTACACAATCAATTAATCACGTTACAAGCCCTAGAACATTTGGCCAATACTATTTGGGCACTTATTTCATTCGATCAAATACCAAAGTAACTCATACACAAGTTTTTAACAGTCATAAACACAAAAAGTTAGTACCCGCACCAGATTTACGCAAATCTGAAGCACTATCGTAAATCCGCAACTTCTACGCTTCAAATCTGGCTAAACTAGTTCAGATCTGTACTTAACACAAAGAAATTACACATCAAGAATGACCATTAAACACCCCATAGGGTTCGGCCATAACAAAAAAAAAAAGAGATCAGATTTTTAGATCTGGTTTTCGGGATCACTACTTACACTATTTCGGCTTAAGACGAAATTGCGAACAACTTTCGGTGTCACTACTGATCTGAGGCGTTCAAGTTTGGACCTTCCACAATTTAAACACGAAATAAAACTCGTGAGAATCGACCAAAGATGAATGGTAGATTCGACCATTAGAGAAGAAACAGAAAAGGAAAAGAAAAATCATATTTGACTTAAAACTGCAACTTGCACTCTACCATATTTAAATCCATGACAAAAGAAGAAAGGAAACGAGAAGGTAAGGGCTTTAGAGGGTGTGGATATGCAAGAAAAGTGGAAAAATGGGGGCAACAACAATAGAGAAATTGGGATATCAAAGGGGGTGACACAAGGTTGAAAAAAATTAAGGTTAGAGGCGACACAATGATTAAGAGAAGAGAGAAAATGGTGAAGAAGAGAAGAGAAAGATGAGAGGGGCAGCAATAGGGGAGAAAAAATGATCAAAAGAGGTTGAAAAACAACAAAAAAAATATGTTATATACCGTGAATAAAAATTATATAGGAGAGGAGAATCGAACTCAGTTCTCTAGGAAAACTACACTACTTCTTAACCACTAGGCTAGAATTCATTCTTATTCAAACTCTTACAACATTTATTTTTAAAACAGGGTGTGGCACTTACTAGGGTTTGAAACAAAATTGCACAAAATAAAACTGATGCGAAGGAAGGGATTCAAACTTGAGTTTCAAGAACAATTTCACTAACACTTAACCATTAGACCAGTAACTCATTTTATAACAAATGCACAAAGATAACCTTAAAAATCAAGGCGTGACCACTCTCAGTTCACAAACTTGATTTTACTAACCCAATTTTTAGGAAATGACAAACCCTAAAATGCTAACTCTACTGGAAGTCTGCATGAGTCTATGAGTATCCGCCTTTTTAGTTTAGTAGGAATAATCCATGATATTTTATCTAAGAAAATGCATGAGATCCATGAAAGACATTATGGTATCCCAATAGTCCATTGGGACGGTAAACAAGAGGTTATATTGTGTATGACCTTAGCTAAGAGATGCTACGCCATCATGAATAGTCAGATAGGACATTAAACACAGGATAGTCTGGCAAGACGTTAAACATAAGATAGTCCAACGGGACGTTAAAGAGGCGGTAGTCTGTCGGGACAGTAAACACGAATATTATGGGAGTAAGACCATATGTTAACTATGGCAGCATAGAGAGTCCGTCGGGAAAATAAACACGATTGGGAAATCAGAAAAAAAAATCGTGGGACAACCTACAATCAAGAAAAAAAAGGGTTGAAAGGAAAATGAAAGTATGAACTTGCTACAGTTAAGGAGCGGGTCGAAGGAATCCACCATTGAATGGGAACGACCAATGAATGGGAGCATAATGGAAATGAGAAGAGATTGCGGGAATGGTAGTCGTGTAACCTGCGGGGTATAAGGATGTTAATCCACCAGGAAATAGTCATGGAAGTTGACTAATGTACAAGTGAACAAAAAATGGTTATTCAATGATCATAGATAAGGATCTGCCATTACAAAATGCCAAGGGCACTTTGTGAAACCCTATAGACTAGTGGCGTATCCTATGTACACCGGTTAATCCCTTAGAAAGGGAAATGTGGTTAGAACCCAGTGAGGAATAAGGATACAAGGGATGAAAGAAGTGTCTGTTAGGACTATTCCTCATTAAGGGGAAGCCATTGAGGAAGTATTAGTCAAATGGAAAATTAGGTGGGGGTGTCGGATGAGAAAGAAACTATGAACCTAGAGGGCCTTTAATAGCAGTTGACTGATTCCAAAGGTTAAAACGATCCATTGTAGATGAGTATATCACAATTATTAACATGGTATCTTGGAAAAGGTGGATTACAAAGAAGTAATCTAACCATTATTTGTTGCAAGTTGGTCTTAATTCACTAGAGTGGTGGGAAATATTTTAAGCAATCCCAAAGGATGGGACGACAACGAGCCTCTACCTGGTAATCTTTTAGGTAACCTTTTAGGTAATCTTTTTTTTTCAGTTTATTTAAGAGATAGGTAAAATAGTTTGATTTTAAATAATGTATTCTAAGTATGTGTATTAACCCGGTTCATTAGTGACACCCGTAATCAGATCCGACGAACGGGTCGGGTAGGGGTGCTACAAAATCCTACCTAAAGAACCATACCTTTAAACTACTCAATGTCATCATTTACCATACCATTCATCAAGCAAATTTTTATCATTCAAGTGCCACATTTAAAGCTTATCACATTACCACACACACATATATACATACATGAACAATATCTCTCCTTAATTCAAGCCTTAACTAAGATTCAAGCCAAACTATCAATCCAAATTTAACACTTGTATTAACACCTATGTACATACCACATAACTGGAATTTAAAATGATTAAAAGTCTACCGAGTCGATAGCAGGATAGTGTGAGCTTCAACACGATCTGATCGACACATTCCACAATCTGACAACTACAAGGAAAAGAAACAACAGTATAAGCATATTGAATGCTTAGTAAGTTCAAATGAAATTTACTTAACTTACCTTCACATTTACAACAATTTAAGCAATTGAAATACATTGGTATAACATGGCAATCCTTTGGCATCTTATACTTTCATATGCAATTCGTAAAAAAAATATTAACTTGGTTAGTTCATTTGCATGTCATAAACTTATAATACAATTATATATACATGTAACAATATATCCTATAACATGTACAACTAATCATATTTACTTGCATCATTTATATATATAATTCCATTCATATTAATTCATTTCAACTATTTTGTTTCCATTTAATAATGTTTTCATTTCTGCTTTTGCCCGAAGAACTAAAGTAAATTGAATTTGGATACCAGACTTTGTGCTCACAAGAGCTGATATATATGAATTGCTCAAACAATTTTCATATCAGGTTTGATGATTGCTCACACAAGCTTCAGAGGATTTGCAACACATGCTGGATCTCAAATCATCATATAAGCTTTGATCAAATAATCGTTTGGGTAAACTACCGAAATTGTCACTTTTATTTACTTCAGGCTACATTTTAGTCACTATGTTTGAAATGTTACGTTTTAATCACTTACGTTATCATGTTGTAACATTTTAGTCACCGAGCCGTTAATTGTCGTTAATGGTGTAACGGTAAACTAACGTGGCACATTAAATCATCATTTTAAACAAAAATTTTAGGTTAAATTATACAATTGGTCCCCATATTATTTTCATTTTGAGTAATTTTTATTTCTTTATTTTTCATTCTCTTCTTCTCCTCCCTTTGTTTTCCTCACTTCTCCATTTCTTTTAACATAGTTTTTCTATGTTTTCCATTTGTTAAAACTAGTCCCTATACTTTATGAAGGTGGTTCCAACTATTTTCTTTTTGAAATCAAAAGAAACTGGAAACATGCCATGCGAAGGGAGCAACAAAGAAACCCCACGATGGTATATCTGGAAGATTATCGACTGAGATACAAAATTCAGGGAATGATGGAGGAGTTAAGGAACATATTGGGATGAGTTCTCCAACTAAAGATCACTTCTATATCAAAAGAATCGCGAGGCCATCTTTCGGTGTCAAAAAAGGAGAAAAGCCAAGAAAGCTAAAAGGCTCCAAATTAGGCACAGAATCTAAGACTACTGACTTTTCCCGGTATTATAAAATTTATATCGAGGCAAAGAAACATCTATCCAAGATGTTAATAAATGGGGATGAAAATGAGGATCTTTCATGTTAAAAGGTTTCTAAATCCTTTGGGGGGATTCTTTCTCTCCCAGAGTATAACTTATGCCCTTTTGGCAGCCCTGGGAGGAACTAATAGTCTAGTTTTATAACTGCATGGATGAGATTTACTAGCTATGACAAATTCCATAATGTGATTGAAAACGATCAACGAAACTATGTCAGCCATCTAAGTCAAGTAACAGCAGAGGAACCGAAGAGTCGGCATTGCTTTTCAAATGAAAAAGCCAGTGGTAAAGTCCAAGGTGATAATGCAATTTTGGACAAACTCGACACTTGTTTGAATGATGACAAAGAAGATCAAACTTATTTTTTTGCGTTCTATTATTTTATGATGCAATCATGAATTTATATTTAACCTTCATAAAATGTATGCAGGTGGTGTGATATTGTTGAAGAAAACAATATGGTTCTAAGGGAAAGCAACCTTCATAAAGTGTAGGGATTAGTTTTAACAAATGGAAAACATATAAAAACAATGTTAAAAGAAATGGAGAAGGGAGGAAAACAAAAGGAGAAGCAGAAGAGAATGAAAAATAAATAAAAAAAAGAAAGTTAAAAGAACATAAAAGAAACAAAATTAAATTGATCAAAACGAAAAAAATATAAGGAGCAATTGTATAATTTAACCTAAATTTTTTGTTTGAAATAATGATTTAATGTGCCACATCACTTACCGTTACATCGTTAATGGCAATTAACAGCCTAGTAACTAAAATGTTACAACAAGATAACATAAGTGACGAAAACGTAACATTTCAAACATAAGTGACTAAAATGTAACCTGAGGCAAAAAAAAGAGACTATTTTAGTAGTTTACCCTAACCGTTCTCCTTTTTAAGACCCTAATGGCATGACATTTGTATCCTAATAATTTACTAAGTCCACATGGGTACCGTTACCATTATCGTATCATTTCAAACCTTGTAACATCATCCTATACATATCATCTAATCATACAACAATTTCACATCCATTCCATACCATGTACCTATTCATATTTATCATTTCTTTCATATTTTATGATTTAGTCCATTTGATGCAAAAAGACATTATTTACATAACAATTCAAATTAAAAAGCAAAAAAATATAATAAAAATATATCATGAATTAATAAAATAAGTCCCATATGAACTTAACTAGAAATAACAAAAACAAACAAGAGGTCAAGGACTAATCCATAATTTTTTTCTTTTCCTCGATTATCCTTTGACTGATTCAATTCCTGATCTATACAATAATTCGTTTTAATTTATCAACTCCAAATACCTTAATCGTCCTATTATATGCATATGAAAATTTAATTTCATTATTCAAATGCCCATAAAGTTCTGTATTTTATTTAATTTAGCCCCTAAAACTGAAATTGTCATAACTTTTAAATTTGAGCTTCAACTTTAAAAATGATCTCAAATAAATTCTTCTAGAGCCCTATATTATCTATATTTATAGAAATTTAACATCAATTTCAAAATTTATGCACTTTAGTCCCTATGTTCAAAAACTAGCAATTAAACTTTACAGATTAGTCCTTTTTCACTTCTAAGCTTAAAATATAACAATTTAACACCAGGAACTTCAAGAAATCAACAATGGAAACTTTTAAAAACTTTAATAGTTTTGCAAATTGATACACGAGTTAGCTAAATCAAGCTCTTGGGACCTCAAAAATATAAAAATTACAAGAAACAGACTAGAAAACACTTACCATGCAAAGGTGAAAGATTGAAACTCCAAACTCTCCGTTCTCTAAAGTTTCGGCTAAGAAGATAAATGGGAGAAGAAGAAGAAGAAAAGAAAAAAAAAGGCTTTATTTCTTTTTTTTAATTTATGATATCACATGTTTTATTCTTTAAATTATAATTTAATATTATTAACAATCAAAAGCCACACCTAACCGTCCACTATCTTCCAAATGGTCCATTTTTCATTTAAAAACTTAATTTAATTATTAATTTAGTCCTTTAACAATGAAAAATCTATAGTGACAAACTTTTACAACTTTTACAATTTAGTTCTTATACCTTAATTAACCATTAATTTGACAAAATTAAGGAACCAAACTTCAATTAAACTTTATACTAACCTCGTAAATATTAATATTTATGGGCTCAAATATCGAAAATGGGGTTTTGAAACCACTAAAAAACGAGTTGTTACACTTTAGGCATTTACGATCGGTAAAAATGTGGCATCTTTCGTTGTATAAATAATGTCACCAGATCTTCAAATCAAACACAACCGCAACTAATTCCATATTGTGTGTAGAATAATTCTTCTTGTGCAGCTTAAGCTGTCGAGAAGCATAGGCTACTATGTTTTTGGCTTGCATCAATACACAACCTAATATGTTAAGCAAAACATAATTGTAAACATCGAATTCTTTCTCAGATTCAAGCAGAGTCAACATTGGAGCTTCTGTTAACATAGCTTTCAACTGATTAAAACTCTGTTGACATTTGTCTAACCAAACAAAAACGACATCTTTCTATAACAACTTCATTAATGGTAATGTTATCATTGAAAAACCTTTAACTAATCGTCAATAACACCCGACCAAACCAAGAAAACTATGAACCTTGATGAATATTAAACAGAATCAATAACATCACAAGTCATTCTAAAATAGCATCGTTTCAGTGCTAAACTGGAATGCCCAACACCTTTTTTCACATCGGTGAAAATTTCGGTCCATACTGGTCGCATTGACCGGAACATAGTGTACCGTCCAGTGCATGAATAATATTTAAAAAATATAATATTTTTAATTATTTACTATTATGCTAAAGACTTAAACCAAATGTGACTAATAAAAAAGGCCAAATAGGAATGTAAAGTTTAAAAAATATTTTTTGGACTTATTTTCATATTTAAAATATAAAAACTAAAATATAATTAAGAGAAACTCAATCGCACTATTATGTAAAGAAAAAATATTCGTTCGCCCTTCAAATTATTTTATGAAAAAAAAACAAAAAGGAGCTAAATCCTTAAGTTTTCATATTAATGATGGGTTATTATTTGTAACATCCTGGAAAGGGCCTATGCATTTTCGGTTTAATTGTACGAAATGACAAGTCTTAAGTAATATGAATAAATTTTTAATATTTTTGGAAATTCGGAAATGTATGAAAATGAAAATGGAAATGAACATTTTTGGAAACCTGGGAATGCATAGACATGAACATTTTTGGAAACCTGGAAATGTAAGGAAATGATTCAAAAATGGAAAGTACACATTTCTGGAAACTTGGAAATGTAAGAAAAGGGAGGTGAGTACAGAGCCGATCGAAAATTTTAGGAAACTTAGAAATGACCCAGAAATGTCAAGTTTTAAATTCTAAAATAGGAAATCAAGGCAAGGTGGCCTTAAAGGAAAAAGTTTGTGAAATTTGACACACAAACAGGCTTGGAAAAGTGGCCTGAAGATGTCACTTAGGGCCTCTGGAAATGGCGCCACACTGCAAGGGGTTGGGCACAGGTTCGAGTCACTTGGGAAGCAAATAAAGGAGGTTTTATTTTTGCTTCCATAAGCCAAGGAGTGGACGGCAAGGCTTCTAGAAAAAGGGAGGTTTATCCTCTTTAAAATTCAGCTATTAAGGATAAATAAAGGTTTTTTTTTATTGGAGAGATAAATGATAATTTATCTTAAGTATTTTCAAAAAGGAATTTATTTATCATAATTTCCATGAGATAAAGGCTGGATTAAACTCTTTTATTTTATGATAATTAAAGGATAAAGCTATCAAATTGAAGAGTGGTGGCCAAGTCAGGGACTCCTTAGCTGATAATTTCGTCTATAAAAGGGAGGAAGGAAGGAGGGATACTCATCAGTTTTCTTTTTTCTCTGCCCTGCCGAAATTCTTAGGGTTCTCTCCTCTTCTTTTCTCTTTTCCTTTGTCTAGCCAAATTCCCTAACCTCCTCTCTCTTTTATTCAAAACCAAAACACAATCCAACCAAGCCAAATTCCGCCAAAGTGAATCTTTGTTGTGATGAAGGGTGTTGCCGATTTCATTCAAAAGGTAAGATCAGCCATTATTTGATTTTCAATCTCTCTTTTTAGCCGAAATATAGGAATCTAACTCCTTTAGAATTCCATGGCGAAATTTGGAAGGTTTTCTTGGGATTTCTAAGACTCAAGGATTTTCAATGGACTTATAAGGCAAGGTTTGGGATTTGGACAAAAGGAAATTGACACCAAGGTAAGTGTATAAATCCTACTAGGATTTGGATTGTGGTTGAAAAGGTTTATTAATATGTTTAAATGATTGACCGAATATAGGAGTTAAGGATCTAAATCAGTAGATCGGGTTCTTCGGGATTTCAAGGACTTCATTAAGCAAATCAGTGTGTAATCCCCACTATCATTTAATATGATACATGGCAATATTTAATCTATGTATATATATATTTTAATGTGAATATGGCTAAGTACCTAATGTGGTACAAAAGTACTGTGCACGTTTCCTACTCCCATTAGGATGATGAAATATGTTATTTTATAACATGTGAAAATATATATGAAAGTGAATTTAAGTATGAGATGCATGTTATAAAAAATATGGGTCATTCGGGATTCATGAGAAAGGGGAAGTGAATGTGATGACTTCGGTCTCACTATCTCGAATGTGGTGACTTGGTCACATTATCCGAATGTGGTAACCGGTTACATTATTCGAATCTGGTGTCTTTTGACACAACTATATCCAGTGGCTATGCCACAAATTTTATATGGGCGATGAGCACGTCGATCGCAGCTGATCGCCTTGAAGGTGTGTAGCGAATGGAGGGTCGACTTAGTAGTCCCCACGGTGTGCAGGTTGGTACGGGGATGTGTAGCGGATGGCATCTAGGTTTTGGGTTCGGGTTGCATCATCATTGATATCTGTTGTATGAATAAATGTTTGATATGAATAGATATGCATGATCTATTGAATGTTAGTGTTGGTTACACATTGAGTCTGTTGACTCACCCCGTTGTGGGAATATTTTTTAGGTGATGAGCATTAATGGACCGGGTCGGCAGGAGCTGAAGGTGACCATGCATTGCAAGGAGAAATTTAAAGATTTGGACTTTTATTTTTACTAAGTACTTTAGTTTTATTTTTGGGTTTTGATTGATGTAATAAGGCCATAAGGCCCAAGTTGGATTTCTTTACTTCTGTTTATTTTTTTTATTTTTTATAATGTTAAGAATTATTTTTGATTAAAGTTTAATTAAAATTATTCCTTTCAAAATAAACCCTAAAATTGTTTTGTCACCATAATTAAATGATTTCTAAGTAAAATAAATGGGTTTCCAACTTAAGCCAACCCAAAACGATAATTTTCTAAAATTACACAAATTTTCTCTAAGTAACAAAGAACTTTGAAACCGGTTTACTTAAGGAGCATACCAGATCCGGTCCAGGCTCGTGGGCCGGGTGTGGGGTGTTGCGATCGTAGCCAGTTCACCCTAACCAGAGGGCTCGGTAGGTGTGGCAACCTCTCGTGCGCATGTCTAGGAATGGTTTCAGTGGGAGCTTGGTATTTAAGCGATCCGCGTGACTCACCTCCTCTCCACTCGAATCCCGCTCGGTGCGTAGCTTTGGTTCACCCCCGACCAAGAGGACTCGGTCATAGGCTAAAAACACGATAACTAAAACCCGAAGGGAACTAGCCGTGTTTTCTATAAACACAACAAAACCCTAGTTTTAAAACTCTCTTCTAAATTCATGAAAACCATCTTTACAAAATTCTCTGAAAAATTTTCGCTTTATGAAATTACAAAAATGCCCCTAGTGGTAAAATTACCAAAATACCCTTGGTTTATAAAATGACCAACTACCCAACAGTTTTGCCAAAATTTCATTATTTTAGAAATGTTCAAAAACCCTAATTTGCAAACTATCAAAAATACCTTGAATTGTGGAAAATTACAAAATTTCCCCTAACTTACAAAATTACCAAAATGACCCTGATTTCCAAAATTTTTGCAACATCATCGTTTTGAAAAGAACAATTCACAAAAAGAACCCTCAAAGTCTTACAACTTTTAAAATATCACTGATTTGTTAACTTTTACAAATGTGCCCCGGTTTGCGAAAAGTTACCAAAATACCCCTGAGGTCAAAAATTACCGAAATACCCCCGGATTTCAATTTTTTTTCCAAATTACTCCGAGACTTTGAAATTACCAAAATACTTTTTGACGAAATCACCAAGGAACTTTTCCTTTTGAAAAATTACGAAAATGCCCCTGTAGGACAAATTACGAAAATACCCCTGGGTAGTGGAAAAACAATAACAATGAAAACTACAACCTTTCTCTGAATGAACGAGAGTTCATAATTTTTTGATGGATGAATGAATGGAAAGACTGTGTGCATACGAAAGAACCACTCCTAAAACTCTTTTCATAAAATTCCTTCGCGAGTAATCAAGTGAAACAGAAGCACTAACTCATAAAACTTTTGAATCAGATTTTGACGTTAGAAATGAGCTCTAGAGGACGTGGTCGTCATGGACGAGGTAGAGGAAGGATGACTGTGTCAGAACCCGTTAGATCGGGTTAAGGGTCTGACAATGAGATACCACCGCCACCACCACCCCCAGCTGTTGGTGTTGAGCAGCAAACTCAGATGGGGGATGATGCTATGTCACAAACTGTGCTGCGAGTTTTGGAGTTGGTGGCTGGTGCAGGAGGAAATTTGGGAAATCGAAAGTCTGTGCCTGAACGGCTCCGAGCTAATGGAGCGGAAATGTTTCGTGGAGTGTCTGGAGTAGCACCCAGTACAGCTGAGTACTGGTTGGAAGCGACGGAGCGCATAATGGATGAGCTTGATCTGATCCCTGAGGAGAAGTTGAAAGGGATGGTGGCATTGTTACGCGATGAAGCGTATCAATGGTGGTTAACTGTTCGGGATGGTGCCACGGTTGAGGATCTGACCTGGGAGTATGTTAAGGAAGCATTTCAGAAGAAATATGTGGGAACCAGGTATACAGATGAGCAAAGGAAGGCTTTTCTGGGGCTGGTTTAAGGGAACAAGTCCGTGGCGGAATATGAAGCTGAATTCCTGAGGTTGAGCCGCTATGCTCGAGGGGTAGTGGCAACTAAGCATGAGCGCTGTGTCCGTTTTAAGGATGGACTAAGAGACGATCTGAGACTGTTGATAGCCCCGTATCAGGAGCGGGAATTCTCTGCTTTGGTAGAAAAGGCCAAGGTGGCTGAGGGAATCAAGGATTCTACCAAGCAGGCTGTGGATAGGAATAAGCCCAAAAGAGGTTTTGGACCATCTGGAAAGGTTCATAAGAGGCCTAGAGTTGATGGGCCGCGAAATCAGCAAGCTGGTACAGGATGGCAGTATCGTCCTTGTGAGCATTGTGGAAAGAAGCACTTAGGGGAGTGCTGGAAAAAAATGGGAGGATGTTTTCGGTGTGGGTCCAAGGACCATATGCTCAAGGATTGTCCCAAGAAACCAGATGAGAGTCGACCGGCAGCTCAGACTGTTAGTCAGGCTGGTAGAGGCGGACAGCAGCCTCAACGGGGTCGTGGTTCGGGCAACAGAGGTAATGGTGCTGGCAGAGGCCGTGGAACACAGGGCCGAGGTGCTGCTAATGCTGAGGCAAGGCAACCGGGTTTGGTTTATGCGGTTCACCGGAGGGAGGATGGTGACGCGCCGGATGTTATAACCGGTACGTTCTTTATTTTTGACAGGCCTTATTATGCCTTAATTGATGTGGGCTCGACCCATTCCTATGTTGCATGTAGTGTAGTGGAAACACTAGGCCTAGACTCTGAACCTTCTGATAGGCAGATGACTGTAGTAAGCCCATTAGGCCAAACTGTAGTGGTAGATAAGATCTTTCGGAATGTACCCCTAGAGATTCAGGGAGTGAACTTTCGGGTTGACTTAATGGAGTTACCCTTCGGAGAGTTTGAACTTATACTTGGAATGGACTGGCTAATAGAACACCGAGCCGTGTTGGATTGTGCGGCTAAACGAATGAAACTAAGGACTCCGGAGGAGGAAGTAGTAGTAATGATCGGAGAAAGGAGAAATTTCTTGTCTAATGTAGTTTCAGCGTTAAAGGCTGAGAAAATGGTTAAAAAAGGGTGCAAGCGTTCTTAGCCTTTGTAAGTGCGTTGGGTGGAAAGGAAGAAGGTGTCGCGGAGTTAGAACGGTGAAAGACTTTGAAGATGTATTTCGGAGGAATTACAGAATACCCCAGAGATAGGGAGGTGGAGTTTGGAATAGACTTACTACAGGGAGCAGCTCTGTGTCAATCGCTCCATACCGAATGGCGCCAAAGGAGTTAGTTGAGCTCAAGGCTTAAATCCAAGAGTTGTTGGATCGTGGGTTCATACGACCCAATGCGTCTCCATGGGGAACACCAGTTCTGTTTGTAAAGAAAAAGGATGGAACTATGCGTATGTGCATAGATTACCGTCAGTTGAACAAGCTGACCATCAAGAACAAGTATCCTTTGCCAAGGATCGATGACTTGTTCGATCAGCTGAAGGGGGCCACAGTATTCTCAAAAATAGACTTAAGGTTGGGATATCACCAGTTGAAGGTGAAGGAGGCAGATATCCATAAGACCGCTTTTAGGACAAGATACGACCATTTTGAGTTTGTGGTGATGCCGTTTGGATTGACGAACGCTCCAGCCGCGTTCATGGATATGATGAACCGGGTTTTTCAACCATACTTGGATAGGTTTGTCGTTGTGTTCATTGATGATATTTTGGTGTATTCCAAGTCGGAAGAGGAGCATGATGAGCATCTCCGAGTTGTGTTACAAGTGTTAAGGGAGAAGAAGCTTTATGCCAAATTCAGCAAGTGTGAATTTTGGCTTAAGGAGGTGGCATTTTTAGGACATGTGGTATCCGCAGAGGGAATAAGAGTGGACCCTAGGAAGATTGAAGAAGTGTTGGATTGGAAACCACCTAGGTCCGTGGCTGAAATTTGAAGTTTCTTAGGTTTGGTAGGCTATTACAGAAGGTTCGTGGAAGGGTTCTCGTCAATAGCCGCGCTTTGACAAAGTTGCTAAGGAAGGAAGTACCCTTTGAATGGACAGATAAGCAACAAGAGAGCTTTGAAAAGCTTAAGAAGGTGTTAACTAAGCTCCGGTGCTAGTTCAGCGGAGGCGAGCAAGGATTTTGTGGTGTATTGTGACGTCAGACACGGGATTAGGATGTGTGCTAATGCAAGATGGTAAAGTGGTCGCTTATGCGTCTCGGCAGATTAAGGCCTAATGAGGTTAACTACCCAACTCATGACTTGGAACTAGCAAAGCAGATGTGGTCTTTGCCCTTAAGGTTTGGAGGCACTACCTTTATGGAGAAAGGTCAGTTATCTACACGGACCACAAAAGTCTTAAGTACTTGTTGACTCGAAGGAGTTAAACTTGAGCAACGAAGGTGGGTGGAATTGTTAAAGGATTACGATTGTTCGATAGAATATCATCCGCAAGGCGAATGTGGTAGCCGATGCCCTAAGTAGGAAGGTTGTGTCGGATTTAAGGACTTTGTTCGCTCACTTAAGTCTCAGTATAATGATGGAAGCTTTGTTGGCGAGTTGCAAGTCAAGCCTACATGGTCTGAAGGAGGTGAAAGAGGATAGTTGGTGATAAGGACCTAAGTGCTAAGTTCTGACAAGTCGAGAACGGAGAATTAAAGGATTATGGTGTCAATGATGAAGGAGTATTGTGCTACAAAGGGAAGGTCCAGTATTTGAGGAACAAGGAGTTGAGACAAAGGATTCTTCTTCAGAAGCGCATGGTAGCCCTTATGCTATGTATCCCGGAGGCATTAAGCTATATAGAGATCTAAGGAACAATTTTGGTGGTCCGATCTTAACGAGAGGTGACTGAATTTGTGGGGAAATGTCGACGTGTCGACAAGTTAAGGCTGAACACCAAGTTCCATCGGATTGCTTCAACCAATCGAGATTCCACAATGGAAGTGGGAGAGAATTACCATGGACTTCGTTAGTGGGCTTCCCCTTACGCCTACTAAGAAGGACTCGGTATGAGTGATAGTGGACCGTTTGACCAAGTCCGCGCATTTTATTCCGATAAGAGTTGATTATTCTCTTCAAAAGTTAGCCAAGTTATATGTGGCGAAATCGTGAGGTTACATGGATGGTATCAATCATCTCCGATAGAGACCCAAGGTTTACGTCTTGGTTTTGGAAGGCACTTCATCAAGCTTTAGGCTCTAAGTTGGACTTCACTACGGCTTTTCATCCACAATCGACAGGGCATCTGAGCAGAGTTATACAAGTGTTGGAGGATATCTTTGAGAGGTTGTGTGATGGATTTTCGAGGAAGTTGGGAAGATTATTTGCCTCTAGCCGAGTTCGCCTATAACAACAGCCTATCAGCTAGCATTCGGATGGCACCATATGAAGCATTGTATGGTCGGAAGTGTAGAACTCCTACTTGTTGGGGTGAGTTAGAGAACGGCGAGTGTTAGGTCCGGAGTAGTGGCGGCGAGAGAAGGTTGAGATAATTCGAGCAAGGTTGAAGGAAGCCTCGATAGGCGAAATCGACGCGCGGACCTTAAGCGGAAGGAAATAGAGTTTGAAGTGGGAGACCAAGTGTTTCGAAAGTCTCGCCTTGGAAAAAGGTAATGAGGTTCGATCGCAAATGGAAGTTAAGCCCAAGGTTTATAGGGCCCTATAAGTCTTCAAGCGAGTTGGGCCAGTGGCATACCAATTGGAGTTGCCACCAGAGTTGCGGCAGATGCACGACGTATTCCATGTATCCATGCTACGTCGTTATCGATCGGATCCGTCTCATGTGGTACCTGTCGAAGAAGTAGAGCTAAGGCCAGACTTATCCTACGAGGAAGAGCCGAGGTCCGGATATTGGGCGTGATGTGAAAGCACTACGAAGGAAGTCAGTTCCTCTAGTCAAAGTGTTATGGCGCAATCATGGATCGGAAGAAGCTTCGTGGGAGTCAGAGGAGACAATGCGACAGCAATACCCTCAGTTATTTTAGTTAGGAAATTTCGAGGACGAAATTATTTTAAGGGGGTAGAACTGTAACATCTTGGAAAGGGCCTATGCATTTTCGGTTTAATTGTACGAAATGACAAGTCTTAAGTAATATGAATAAATTTTTAATATTTTGGAAATTCGGAAATGTATGAAAATGAAAATGGAAATGAACATTTTTGGAAACCTGGGAATGCATAGACATGAACATTTTTGGAAACCTGGAAATGTAAGGAAATGATTCAAAAATGGAAAGTACACATTTCTGGAAACTTGGAAATGTAAGAAAAGGGCAGGTTTACAGAGCCGATCGAAAATTTTAGGAAACTTAGAAATGACCCAGAAATGTCAAGTTTTAAATTCTAAAATAGGAAATCAAGGCAAGGTGGCCTTAAAAGAAAAAGTTTGTGAAATTTGACACACAAACAAAGCTTGGAAAAGTGGCTGAAGATGTCACTTAGGGCCCTGGAAATGGCGCCACCTGCAGGGGTTGGGCCTGGTTTGAGTCACTTGGGAAGCAAATAAAGGAGGTTTTATTTTTGCTTCCATAAGCCAAGGAGTGGACG
Organism: Gossypium sturtianum; assembly: GCA_025698515.1. Lineage (NCBI taxonomy): Eukaryota > Viridiplantae > Streptophyta > Magnoliopsida > Malvales > Malvaceae > Gossypium > Gossypium sturtianum. The sequence goes on from CM046955.1 coordinate 123,033,091, forward strand.
GCAAGGCTTTAGAAAAAGGGAGGTTTAACCTCTTTAAAATTTGGCTATTAAGGATAAATAAAGGTTTTTTTATTGGAGAGATAAATGATAATTTATCTTAAGTATTTTCAAAAGGAATTTATTTATCATAATTTACATGAGATAAAGGCTGGATTAAACTCTTTTATTTTATGATAATTAAAGGATAAAGCTATCAAATTGAAGAGTGGTGGCCAAGTCGAGGACTCCTTAGGTGATAATTTCGATCTATAAAAGGGAGGAAAGAAGGAGGATACTCATCGGTTTTCTTTTTTTCTGCCTGCTCAGAAATTCTTAGGGTTCTCTCCTCTTCCTTTCTCTTTTCCTTTGTCTAGCCGAATTCCCTAGCCTCCTCTCTCTTTTATTCAAAACCAAAAACACAATCCAACTAAGCCGAAATTTCGCCAAAGCCGAATCTTTGTTGTGTGAGAAGGGTGTTGCCGATTTCATTCAAAAAGGTAAGATCAGCCATTATTTGATTTTCAATCTCTCTTTTAGCCGAAATATAGGAATCTAACTCCTTTAGAATTCCATGGTCAAATTTGGAAGGTTTTCTTGGGATTTCTAAGACTCAAGGATTTTCGGCATGGACTTATAAAGCAAGGTTTGGGATTTGGACAAAAAGGAAATTGACACCAAGGTAAGTGTATAAATCCTACTAGGATTTGGATTGTGGTTGAAAAGGTTTATTAATATGTTTAAATGATTGACCGAATATAGGAGTTAAGGATCTAAATCATGAGATCGGTTCTTCGGGATTTCAAGGACTTCATTAAGCAAATCGGTGTGTAATCCTCACTATCATTTAATATGATACATGGCAATATTTAATCTATGTATATATATATTTTAATGTGAATATGGCTAAGTACCTAATGTGGTACAAAAGTACTCGTGCACGTTCCTACTCCCATTAGGATTATGAAATATGTTATTTTATAACATGTGAAAATATATATGAAAGTGAATTTAAGTATGAGATGCATGTTATAAAAAAATATGGGTCATTCGGGATTCATGAGAAAGGGGAAGTGAATGTGATGACTTGGTCTCACTATCTCGAATGTGGTGACTTTGGTCACATTATCCGAATGTGGTAACCGGTTACATTATCTCGAATCGTGTCTTTTGACACAACTATATCTAGTGGCTATGCCACAAATTTTATATGGGCGATGAGCACGTCGACTGCAGCGACTGCCTTTGAAGGTGTGTAGCAGATGGAGGGTCGACTTAGTAGTCCCCACGGTGTGCAGGTTGGTACGGGGATGTGTAGCGGATGGCATCTAGGTTTTGGGTTCGGGTTGCATCATCATTGATATCTGTTGTATGAATAAATGTTTGATATGAATAGATATGCCTGATCTATTGAATGTTAGTGTTGGTTACACATTGAGTCTGTTGATTCACCCCGTTGTGGGAATATTTTTCAGGTGATGAGCATTAATGGACCGGGTCGGCAGGAGCTGAAGGTGACCATGCATCGCAAGGAGAAATTTAAAGATTTGGACTTTTATTTTTACTAAGTACTTTAGTTTTATTTTTGGGTTTTGATTGATGTAATAAGGCCATAAGGCCCAAGTTGGATTTCTTTACTTCTGTTTATTTTTTTATTATTTTTTATTATGTTAAGAATTATTTTTGATTAAAGTTTAATTAAAATTATTCCTTTCAAAATAAACCCTAAAATTGTTTTATCACCATAATTAAATGATTTCTAAGTAAAATAAATGGGTTTCCAACTTAAGCCAACCCAAAACGATAATTTTCTAAAATTACACAAATTTTCTCTAAGTAACAAAGAACTTTGAAACCGGTTTACTTAAGGAGCATACCAGATCCGGTCCAGGCTCGTGGGCCGGGTGTGGGGTGTTTCATTATTAATTTTGGATTTATTTGAATGATCAATTTTTATTTGTTGAGTCTATTAATGAGTAATTTATATGATTATGAATATTTTATATTTGAAATTTATTTAGTTTCATCCATTTGTTATTTGTAAATATATTTATATACATATATTAAATATTTTTTAAAAAAAAATTGATAAATTTGAAATGGTACATCGAAATATATCAATACCAATATATGCCAATTTCAATAAAAATAATAATATCTCTAATTATATGGTAGTGAATACCTTAGAGAATAAACTTACGCATTAATATTTCTCAGGTGAAGTAGGATTAATGGGCTCTATTATTAGATACTAGTGGACTTTCTAGTCTTCTAAATTTAGTCGTCCCCAAATTAATTAGTGTCATATATTGGGGATATAATTTTCTTAATGTCTTTCTGCTAGTAGGACGTTTAACTCTAGCGTTCCTGTAAAAGTCCGGTTTAGACCCTAGTCGGAATAGTAGTTTCGAGACAACAAATCTGAGTCAGAAAAATATTTTTATATTATTTTCTGTGTCTGCAGTATATGATTAAGCATGTGTGAAAGTTTCGTGAATTAATTTGTCCGTTTGTGTGCTTAATTAGAGAAAAGGACTAACTTGCATTAAATGCAAAATTAGCATGCTTTATGTAAAGGTATCTATTTGATGTGGCTTTTATTATATGGAGTCCTTATGTTGTTATTAAACCAAAGGCATTTTGAATGGACAAAAATGCCATATGTTAGTGGACAATGAATGATAATAAAAAGGTTAAATATGGAATTTGTTAATTAAGTTAATGTATAATAAAACAAAAGCTTAAAATAATGCTCATCTTTTGTGTTCTTCACCGAAAATAGAAAAACAAAATAAGGTTTGAAGCTTTGTGATATTCGGCCTAGGGTTAAGCTCAATTAAGGTATGTTTTGGCTTCGATTTTTGATAATTTCTACGTTTTTGTAATCGTTGCTTTGTGTTCTTCAAAACCCATGCTTCAATTTTGTGAATTGATGATGATTTTGAAATATGCCATTGATGAATTCATGAGCTTTGTGATGTTTGGTGATTAAATATGAAATATATGTGTTAGATTAACATGTTTTGTCTTTGGATTTTTGGTGATTTTGAATAATTTGGACTAAATTGAGAAAATAATATTTTGAGGGACTAAAATTTGAAATAAATGAAATGTATGGACTTGTATGAGCATGGGTAATATTCAGCCTAAGCATGGTATGTGCAAATTTTGTGTATTTTGTAATTTTGTGAAATAAGGACTAAAATGTCAAAATGTCAAAATGTGAGGGCTAATTTGTAAATTGCCCTAAATGTGTGTTTTTGGATTGAATTGAATAATTTGGTGAATAAATGGGTTAAATTTGAATATGTATAGATCAAGAACCGAAGAAAACGGATTTAGATCGCGGAAAGTCGAAAGTGATCGAATAGTCGAGTCCGTACGTTTATCCGAATCCGAGGTAAGTCTATATACAAATAAATGTATTTGTATTGATTCATGTATGTTTATATGAAATTTCATTGTGATGAATGTGTACGAGATGATAACTATATGAAATCCGAGGAAGCATCGACAATGTATCAATGTCCGAGAAGTCCCGTACGAACCTAGGAATAGATAGGATTACATATGTCATGACATAGGTTTTCGATATGCGATATCGTGTAAGACCACATCTGGGACGTTGGCATCGATTTGAGATTTACGTGTAAGACCATGTCTGGGACATTTTCATCGTATTGATTCGTGTAAGGCCCTGTCTGGGACAGTGGCATTGATATTTTGTTACATGTAAGACCACGTCTGGGACGTTGGCATTGTACGACTATTCCGAGTATTCCGAGTGTCCTATTTGATCCCGAATCGTTCAACGGGCAAGTACGAGAAATGAATGACTATGTGAATTTTATGTTCGTTTCAGGTACGTTTGATGTATAAGCTAGTCACCTTGAATTATGTTTGAGATATGTACATAGCCATGTGATATGGCTAGATAAATGATTGTGGTATGAATGAGAAGTCATGCTATATGATGCTTGGTTTTGGTATGGTTTGATGGTTAGTGAAATGGTCAAAATAATGGTAAGCTTATTGATGCAAAGTAAGCATATATTTGATGAATGATGGTTATAATGAAATGGTAAGTTTGTGATGAATTATACTTGGAAATGTTTGTCATTTAATTGAGCTAATTATTGCATAAGATGGTGTGCTTGAAATGCTTTTGAATGCTTGGAAAAGTTGGTTATTTTGGCATGACTTGAATTGGTATGATGCTTGTAGGGATAATCTTAAGTGTGGGTGGCATCTCGGACTTGCAAATGGCCTATAAATGCCCACACGGTTGAGCACACGGGCGTGTGGCTCGACCGTGTCCCTCTTGGTTGCATTTCAAAGCAAGTCAGACTCGACCACGGGCTAGACACACGGGCGTGTGACTGGCCGTGTGGATCAAGTCAGTGTCGACCACGGGCTGGACACATGGGCGTGTGACTGGCCGTGTGGTGCAAGTCTGTAACGACCACGGGTGAGGCACACGGGCATGTCCACGGCCATGTGGACAAGTCAGTATGTATGCCCTGTTTTGACACGGCTTAGACACATGGGCGTGTCTGAGGCCGTGGGAGGCACACGGCTTGCCCACACGGGCGTTTGACCTCTATAACTTTGAAAAAATTTTTAGATTTCCGAAAATTTCTGTATGTGTTTGGTTTAGTCCCGGCCCCTTTCTAATGCATGTTTAAGGTCTCGTAGACCTATTTAAGGGACACTTTGATTTGATTAGTTGAATAATGTTATGAAATGTCCGTAAAAGGTTCTGTTTTGTCCGGTAATGCCTTAAACCCTAGACCGGTGATGGTTACGGGTTAGGGGTGTTACATTTGATTGGTATTAGAGCTACGGTTTAGTCAATTCTAGGACTAACGTAGCATGTGAGAGTCTAGCTATACATGCCATATATATGAAATGTGATAGTGTGATGAATCCTGACGTGTAAAATTATTCTTTCGTATAGTAAATGGATCTCGAAAGAGCCGTAGCTGGCGCTGTTGAAAGCAATGCGCCTGCTCCCGCTCAAGGGACAGCGCCATCTGATTCGAGACCGGCTACTAGCGGTCAAGAGGGAGAGGCTAAAGAAGCCTTCTTCCAAATGATGAATGAGTGGTTCACTCAGTATATAAGAACTAATCCGGCTGTGTCACAACCTCTGCCCCCGCTCAATCCTCCTCAGTCTTCTATTATACCTCCGGTTATGAACTTGAATCTGTTGAATAAACCTCCGGTTGATAAAATCCGTAAGCATGGGGCTAAAGAGTTCAGGGCTACTAGTGATGATGATGTCGAGAAAGTGAGTTTTGGCTCGAGAACACTATTTGGGTGTTTGATGAACTATCATTAACTCCTGATGAATGCATAAAATGTGTTATTTCTTTGCTACGAGACGCAACTTATCAATGGTGGAAGACCTTGCTTTCCGTTGTTCCGAAAGAACGGGTTACATGGGATTTCTTTCAATCTGAGTTCCGAAAGAAATACATCAGTCAGAGATTTATTCACCAGAAACGAAAAGAATTTCTAGAACTGAAGCAGGGTAGCATGTCTGTCACCGAGTATGAATGAGAGTTCGTGAGATTAAGTCAATATGCTCGAGAATGTGTTTCGACCGAGGTAATAATGTGTAAGAGGTTTGAAGATGGCCTTAATGAAGATATACGTTTATTAGTTGGGATTCTAGAAATAAAAGAGTTCGCTGTGCTTGTTGATCGAGCATGCAAAGTTGAGGCACTTGGGAAAGATAAAAGAAAAGTTGAGTCTGAAGCAAGAGATGTGAGAAAGAGATTTCTGAGTAAATCATTCCAGTCTGCATCAAAGAAATTCAGAGATGAACATAGCCGTTCCAAGGCTAATGTGGGACATTCGAATAGAGATCGTGCTAGATCACAGTCGAATTCCAAAGCTCTAGTTACATCGATGGCTAGTGTGGGAAATGTTTGATCTGAACGACCTGAATGTAAGCATTATGGTGAAAGACATCCGAGAAGTTGCAGGTTGAATGACCGAGCCTGTTTCAGATGCGGATTCTTAGATCATTTTATCCGAGATTGCCCAGAGTCCGTTGAGCAAGAGATTGTTCAGAATACGAGATCTGATAATGTTTCAGGTAGGGGAAGACCTTCCCGGAATACAAGAAATGTCAGTGGTAGTCAGAGAGCTATGAAAGATTTAGTTGCGAGATCTGAAGCTAGAGCGCCTGCTAGAGCTTATGCCATCTGAGCCCGTGAGGAAGCTTCATCTCCAGATGTTATTACAGGTACATTTACTCTTTATGATACTTCTTTGATTGCATTGATAAACCCAGGTTCTACTCATTCGTATATATGCATGTGTAACATCCTAGATTAGGGGTTATGCGTTTGGAGCATAACTCAAGTATTAGTAGGCTTTAAGTGTGTTTGGTGATGTTTTAGGAGTTTTTAGAACCCAAGGATGAAGGGGAAAGCTTTGGGAAAATGTTGGATTTTAAGTATAAAAGGGGGAGCTGGGTGAAGGAGGCCTTAACGAAAAATTTGGGAGTTTTTGGATATGAAAAGGGGCTTGGTAAAGTGGCTTAAGGATGCCACTTAAGGCTTGGGCAAATGACGCCTTGAGCAGGGAGGTTCGAGGCTGGGTGATGGCATGGGAGTGTTTTATTTTTCCTTTTCGCGTCAACAAGTGAAATTGGGCTAGGAAGGCCTTAAAAATAAATGGCAAGGTTGGTGGACATGAAAGTCGGAGTGGTAAAGAGGCTTGGGGCCGCCACTTAGGGCCTTGGTGAATGCCGCCTAAGCAGGAGGGAGGACTCAAGTTCGAGTCATGATGGAAGCGCAAAGTATGTTTTATTTTTGTACCTGGCGTTAAGACAAGGGGGAGCTAACAAAGGAGCTCTTAAAAGAAATTGTGACGAATTTATATCACAAAGAAACGCCTTGGCAGAGTGGCACGAGGCGCGCACTGTAAGCTTGTCCGAGAGGTCCCATGTTCGAGTAGCGTGGACAAACAAATGGGTGTTTTATTTTTTCCATCTTTGGCGTGATGGGAGTGAGCTGATGGTCTGCACATGGGCTCTAAATTGGATGAAGATAAGCTGGAGGCTTTGCTTTGAATTCGGCTGGAAGTGTGGGATAAGTAATATTTTATTATTTATTTGAAGAGGTGATAAAGGGATGGGATAAAGGATAAACATTGTTTTTATTTAGTTTATGTGGGGGATAATTAAAAGATAAAGATTTATCACATGGGGAGCAATGGCCGAAATAGGGACTCTAGGGACTTGAGTTGCGGTTTTGAAGGAGTTCTAGGGAGTATTTCGGCTAACACATTTTACTTTTTTATTTTTCTTTCATGGTTGTTCAAACCAAACCCCTTTCTCCTCCTTTGATACTTTTTGATCTTTTCTTTGGAACATACAATAAACTTTGTTCCAAAAACCCTCCACCCATCTTTGCCAAAACACTCTAATTCTCTCCTTTCACCTCCTTTCTTTCTTTTAAGCCCGACTCCATACCCTTTTTCTTTTGAGCCGAATATTCCTTACCATATAGAGCATAGGCCGAATCCCCAAAGGAAGGTGCTGTCGATTTTAAAGGTTGGTAAGTGTCTCTCTTTAGCATTCGGTTTCTTTTCTATTCCGCTGGTGTGCTGAAAGCTTGTGTAAAAGCCTTGGTAAGGTTGGCCGAATGTGTTCTTAAGACAATAGGTGATGTGTTCTCTTGTGTGTAGGTAACGTTAAGGGACATTGAAGGAGTTTTCCGAGATTTCAATTCGTTTTGGGATCTCAACCATTTCATGAATAAGTGCAGTTTTGGGATTTGGTAGGAGACCAAATCGGCAACCAAGGAGCAATACGGGAATACGTTTCGGGATTTTGTGATATCATATAAATTCGGGATTTCTCCTTAGATCTTCGGTTAAACAGGTGTGTGTAAACTTCTACACACTATATTAGTAGGCATTGCTTATTACGTTACGGCTAACTATTGTGATGGTGATTTGCCTTGTGGCATGAGCATGGATCCCGGGTAAGTTGCTTATGACTTTAACTATGTTATGTGAATGACATGATGGGTAAGATATTATGCCATGACTTATATGTATGTTTTATGATAATATGTTAAGCATGATATGAGCATGTTGGTAGCGGGATTAAAGAGAGGAGGGGGAATATTCTCTATGGATCTGTCACAAGTGGTTTTGACCACAAGATGGGTTGGCCCCATCGCCTGATTGTGACCGGTCACGGTGGTTTTGACCACACCTGTTGATATAAATCGTGACTAAGTCCCGGTGGTTTGGTACCACCAAAGTGGTTTTGACCACATATTGATAATTGTGACCTATGGTCATCAGTGGTTTTGACCACACGATAGGTTGGCCCCATCACTTGATTTGTGACTCCGGTCACCGGTGGTTTTGACCACCGGTGGTTTTGACCACGGGGTAGTTAAAGGAGTATGGATGGCTAGTTTTGGGTTGCATGTTTTGCATGACTTACTAATATTTTGTGTATGAGTTTGCACTTTCGGGTTGGGGATTTATACACCGAGTCTTGGTGACTCACCCTTCCCATATCATTTGCAGATGAGTAGATCGCGGAGATGGAGCCGGAGAGGACTCGAGGCGGCCATGCTTGTTCCTTGGATTGGAAACTTTGTTTAATATGTTTAAAGTTTATTATTTACTAAATTTTAGGTTTGGGTTGTAATAAGGCCGCTAGTTATTATTTTGGATGTTCAAGCAGTTGTTTTTACTTTACTTCTACTATATTACTAATGATTTTATAAGTTGTTAGATGAATCAGTTAAAAGTGACGTTTTCAAACTAAGTACTTTTACGAGTTTTCAAAAGTGTTACCCTCGGGTAGAAAAACTAAATTCACCAAGTTATCAATAACACTGATGTTTTCTAAAAAAATTTATATGATCAAATGTTTTTTTAAAGGGAAAAAGGTTTCAACTCAACCATGGTTAGAAAATCAACCCATCTGAGTTTTTAATGGACACCGTTTTATAACCTCAACAAATTTTCAGATTTTCACCGATTAATCGAAATATTTCAAACCATTTTTTTTACTCTGTGACATACCAGATCCGGTCAGGGCTCATGGGCTGAGTTTGGGGTGTTACAAAATTGGTATCAGAGCCAGGTTCAAAACTCGGCTGTGGGGGCCCAGGGCCCAAAATGTTTTTGGTAGGCCTCTGTGAAATATTATGAAAATGGTTTTTGTTTTGAACAGCATGGCATCGAGTCTCCGGCACCAATCCGCCCAGGTAAGTACTTCTAACTACTGTGTGAATTATTATCTGTAGAGGGGTAGAAATGGAACGTAGATAGTATGATAAGTATCTGAACCCTAGGACTAGTTTACCCCAACAATCACATAAGACATTAAATGCCTAATTAAACAAACCTATGACTAAGTCGCCGAGTTAGGGTGTGGTAACCCCTGTGCGCATGTCTAGGATTGGATCGGAAGAGCACTGGTACTTAGCAAATCCTAGTGACTCACCTCCTCTTCGCAGGAATCCTACCTGGTGCGTAGCTTCGGTTCACCCTAACCATGAGGACTTATTCATAGGCTAAACCCAATAACTAAAACCCGAAAGGGAACTAGCCGGATTTTTGTAAAAACTCTAGTTTTAAAATTCTTAAATTACTTTTTAATTTGTGAGAACTATTGTTACAAAATTTTTTCGAAATATTTCCGAATTGCAAAATTACAAAAAATACCTCTGTAGGTTAAAATTACGAAAATACCCCGGGTAATGAAATGACGAAAATGCCCCTACACGTTGGATATGGTCTGCGAATGTTGTTTGTGTGATGGATGTACTTAGAACTAGGAGATAAGCTGAAAACTGGAACTATAGGTAGATTCGACTCCGAAAGAATCACTTCAAAAACTATTTCTCATAAAATTGCTCGTGGGTAAACAAAGTGAATGTGATTAATAATGCATAAAATTCTTAATCGGATAAACGCCGAACGAGAAGAATGAGTACAAGAGGTCGTGGACGCCCGCCGCGTGGCCGTGGTAGGGGTAGGATGACCTTGTGCCGAGCCAAAGCAGGTCTGGTCATGGGTCCGTAATGTGATGCGGATCTGCCGCGAAAATCGAAGTTTCAGGACCGCATGTGTGGTAACGATGTAGTATCCCAAGCCGTATTCACGAGTGTTGGAACGAGTTGCCGAGGCAAAGCGCGGTGCAGGAGCCCGAAAATCCGTGGTTGAACGACTCGGGCTAACGGAGCGAAGTGTTTAGAGGAGTTTCGGAGTGGCTCCCAACACACGGTGAGTATTGGTTGGAGGCAACGGAACGAATAATGGATGACTTGGATTTTCGACCGAGGAGAAGTTAAAGGGGATAGTGTCTCTCCTCGGGATGAGTCGTACCAATGGTGGCTCACGGTCGAGAGAGGGTCTGGCGATCGCGATATCACCTGGGATTATTTTAAGGCGACATATCGAGGAAGTATTTGGAAATTTGGTTATATTGATGAGCAGCGTAGGGCGTTCTTAAATTTGGTGCAAGGGAATAAGTCGGTGCCCGAATATGAAGCTGAATTCTTGAGGTTAAGTAGGTATGCTCGGGGTATGGTGGCCACAGAACATGAGCGTTGCGTTAGGTTCGAGGACGGGCTGAGAGATGAGCTACGGGTGTTAATCGCACCTCAGTGTGAAAGGGAATTTGCCGTTCTCGTGGAAAAGGCTAAGGTAGCTGAAGCAGTGAAGCGAATTGAGAGGCGAATCGGGATGTAAGTAGGGATAAAAGGAATTTTGGCTTTCGGGGTCCGCCGGAGGTTCGAGAAGAGGGCTAGATTTGGGAATCGAAAGAGCCGCAAAGCTCGCTTTCGGTGGCCACCTCGGTGTGGTAGATGCGGAAATCCCACTTGGGGAGTGTTGGAATGGTAATCGAGGGTGCTTTGAGTATGGATCAATGGAGCACGGGTAAGGGATTGTCCGAGGAAGTTGGCTAGGACTCAAGCTGAGGGTCAAGGACGTGGTCAATTTAGGAGGGATGGCCAGCAACCTCAGAGGGGACGAGGTGCAGCTAGGGGTAATGGTAATGGTAATGGTAACGGGCGTGGCCGAGGTGCTGAAGGTGCAGAGGCGAGGCAACCAAGGTTGGTCTATGCAGTTGGCCGTCGCGAGGAGGAAGATGTGCCAGAGGTGACAACCGGTACGTTCCTTATTTACGAATACCCGAATTGCTTTGATTATTGTAGAGTTTTCTTGCATTGCTAGTGAAGTGCCCAAACCACGGATGTGAATTTAGAGATTGTGCCTAGGAAGTATGATGGTTTTATTAAGATTAGAGTGCGCAGCATAAGCGTAGTGTGGCGAGTAGGAGTGCATTTAGCCAAGCAATTTCGAGGATGAAATTATTTTTAAGGAGGGTAGAACTGTAACATCCTAGATTAGGGGTTATGCGTTTGGAGCATAACTCAAGTATTAGTAGGCTTTAAGTGTGTTTGGTGATGTTTTAGGAGTTTTTAGAACCCAAGGATGAAGGGGAAAGCTTTGGGAAAATGTTGGATTTTAAGTATAAAAGGGGGAGCTGGGTGAAGGAGGCCTTAACGAAAAATTTGGGAGTTTTTGGATATGAAAAGGGGCTTGGTAAAGTGGCTTAAGGACGCCACTTAAGGCTTGGGTAAATGACGCCTTGAGCAGGGAGGTTCGAGGATGGGTGATGGCATGGGAGTGTTTTATTTTTCCTTTTCGCGTCAACAAGTGAAATTGGGCTAGGAAGGCCTTAAAAATAAATGGCAAGGTTGGTGGACATGAAAGTCGGAGTGGTAAAGAGGCTTGGGGCCGCCACTTAGGGCCTTGGTGAATGCTGCCCCAAGCAGGAGGGAGGACTCAAGTTCGAGTCATGATGGAAGCGTAAAGTATGTTTTATTTTTGTACCTGGCGTTAAGACAATGGGGAGCTAACAAAGGAGCTCTTAAAAGAAATTGTGACAATTTATATCACAAAGAAACGCCTTGGCAGAGTGGCACAGGGCGTTACACTGTAAGCTTGTCCAGCGAGGTCCCATGTTCGAGTAGCATGGACAAACAAATGGGTGTTTTATTTTTTCCATCTTTGGCGTGATGGGAGTGAGCTGATGGTCTGCACATGGGCTCTAAATTGGATGAAGATAAGCTGGAGGCTTTGCTTTGAATTCGGCTGGAAGTGTGGGATAAATAATATTTTATTATTTATTTGAAGAGGTGATAAAGGGATGGGATAAAGGATAAACATTGTTTTTATTTAGTTTATGTGGGGGATAATTAAAAGATAAAGATTTATCACATGGGGAGCAATGGCCGAAATAGGGACTCTAGGGACTTGAGTTGCGGTTTTGAAGGAGTTCTAGGGAGTATTTTCGGCTAACACATTTTACTTTTATTTTTCTTTCATGGTTGTTCAAACCGAAACCCCTTTCTCCTCCTTTGATACTTTTTGATCTTTTCTTTGGAACATACAATAAACTTTGTGCCAAAAACCCTCCACCCATCTTTGCCGAAACACTCTAATTCTCTCCTTTCACCTCCTTTCTTTCTTTCAAGCCCGACTCCATACCCTTTTTCTTTTGAGCCGAATATTCCTTACCATATAGAGCATAGGCCGAATCCCCAAAGGAAGGTGCTGTCGATTTCAAAGGTTGGTAAGTGTCTCTCTTTAGCATTCGGTTTCTTTTCTATTCCGCTGGTGTGCCGAAAGCATGTGTAAAAGCCTTGGTAAGGTTGGCCGAATGTGTTCTTAAGACAATAGGTGATGTGTTCTCTTGTGTGTAGGAAACGTTAAGGGACATTGAAGGAGTTTTCCGGGATTTCAATTCATTTTGGGATCTCAACCATTTCATGAATAAGTGCAGTTTCGGGATTTGGTAGGAGACCAAATCGGCAACCAAGGAGCAATACGGGAATACGTTTCGGGATTTTGTGATATCATATAAATTCGGGATTTCTCCTTAGATCTTCGGTTAAGCAGTGTGTGTAAACTTCTACACACTATATTAGTAGGCATTGCTTATTATGTTACGGCTAACTATTGTGATGGTGATTTGCCTTGTGGCATGAGCATGGATCCCGGGTAAGTTGCTTATGACTTTAACTATGTTATGTGAATGACATGATGGGTAAGATATTATGCCATGACTTATATGTATGTTTTATGATAATATGTTAAGCATGATATGAGCATGTTGGTAAGCGGATTAAAGAGAGGAGGGGAATATTCTCTATGGACTTTCACGCTGGTTTTGACCACAAGATGGGTTGGCCCCATCACCTTGATTGTGACTTCGGTCACCAAAGTGGTTTTGACCACTTTGTTGATATAAATCGTGACTAAGTCCCGGTGGTTTGGTACCACCGATGGTTTTGACCACATATTGATAATTGTGACCTATGGTCATCAGTGGTTTTGACCACACGATGGGTTGGCCCCATCACTTGATTTGTGACTCCGATCACCAGTGGTTTTGACCACCAGTGGTTTTGACCACACGGGGTAGTTAAAGGAGTATGGATGGCTAGTTTTGGGTTGCATGTTTTGCATGACTTACTAATATTTTATGTATGAGTTCGCACTTTCGGGTTAGGGATTTATACACTGAGTCTTGGTGACTCACCCCTTCCCATATCATTTTGCAGATGAGTAGATCGCGGAGATGGAGCCGGAGAGGACTCGAGGCGGCCATGCTTGTTCCTTGGATTGGAAACTTTGTTTAATACGTTTAAAGTTTATTATTTACTAAATTTTAGGTTTGGGTTGTAATAAGGCCGCTAGTTATTATTTTGGATGTTCAAGCAGTTGTTTTTACTTTACTTCTACTATATTACTAATGATTTTATAAATTGTTAAATGAATCAGTTAAAAGTGACGTTTTCAAACTAAGTATTTTTACGAGTTTTCAAAAGTGTTACCTCGGGTAGAAAAACTAAATTCACCAAGTTATCAATAACATCGATGTTTTCTAAAAAAATTTATATGATCAAATGTTTTTTAAAGGGAAAAAGGTTTCAACTCAACCATGGTTAGAAAATCAACCCATCTGAGTTTTTAATGGACACCGTTTTATAACCTTAACAAATTTTCAGATTTTCACCGATTAATCGAAATATTTCAAACCAATTTTTTTTTACTCTGTGACATACCAGATCCGGTCAGGGCTCATGGGCCGGGTTTGGGGTGTTACAGCATGAACTTAGTATCCAGTAAGACTTTGCCTGTAGAGTCTACTGAATTTGTTATTAGAGTATCGAACCCCTTAGGTAAAAGTGTCTTGGTTGAAAAAGTATGCAAGAACTGTCCGTTGATGTTTCGAAATATATGTTTTCTGGCTGATCTGATGCTATTACCTTTTGATGAGTTTGATATAATTTTGGGTTTGGACTGGTTAACATTGCATGATGCTGTTGTGAACTGCAAATGAAAGACTATTGATTTGAGATGTCAGAATGATGAAATAGTGCAGATTGAGTCTAATGATTTAAATGGATTACCGGCTATGATATCAGTCATGAAAGCTCAGAGTTATGTGAAAAAGGGTTATGAAGCTTATTTTGCCTATGTAATTGATTCGAAAGTGACTGAAAAGAAAGTAGAATCAGTGCCAGTTGTCTGTGAATTCCCTGATGTATTTCATGAAGAATTACCGGGATTACCTCCGATACGTGAAGTTGAATTTGGTATTGATTTGTTGCCGGGAACGACTCCTATTTCAATAGCTCTGTATAGAATGGCACCAACAGAGTTGAAAGAGTTGAAGTCTCAGTTGCAAGAGTTGACCGATAAAGGGTTTGCAAGACCGAGTTTCTCACCTTGGGGTCCTCCTGTTCTGTTTGTGAAAAAGAAAGATGGCACGATGAGAATGTGCATTGATTACCGTCAGTTGAATAAAGTGACTATCAAGAATAAATATCCTCTTCCCAGAATTGATGATTTATTTGATCAGCTTAAAGGAGCCACTGTGTTTTCAAAGATAGATCTGAGATCGGGATATTATCAGTTGCGAGTAAAAGATTTAGATATTCTGAAAACTGCTTTCAGAACGAGGTATGGGCATTATGAGTTTTTAGTTATGCCTTTCAGACTAACAAATGCTCCTACTGTTTTTATGGATCTGATGAACAAAATTTTCAGACCGTATTTAGATCGATTTGTTGTGGTATTCATTGACGACATTTTGATTTATTCGCGTGATGAAACCGAGCATGCTGAACATTTGAGAATTGTGTTGCAAACTCTGCGAGATAAGAAATTGTATGCAAAATTCAGTAAATGTGAATTTTGTTTGCGAGAAGTTGGTTTTCTAGGACATATTGTATCAGCCTCTGGTATACGAGTTGATACGAGCAAAATTTCAGCTATTTTAGAGTGGAAGCCTCTGAGAAATGTGTCTGAAGTCTGAAGTTTTCTAGGACTTGCTGGTTATTATCGAAGGTTCATAAAAGGCTTTTTGATGATTGCTACTCCGTTGACTAGATTGTTTCAGAAAGATGTGAGATTTGAATGGTCTGATAAATGTCAGAAAAGTTTTGATCAGTTGAAAGCCCTTTTGACTGAAGCTCCAGTTTTAGTACAATCGAAATCGGGTAAAAAATTTGTGATTTATAGTGATTCTTCGTTAAATGGTCTGGGATGTGTTTTGATGCAGGAAGGCAAAGTTATAGCTTATGCTTCGAGACAATTAAAGCCGCATGAAAAGAATTACCCGACACACGACCTTGAATTAGTTGCGATTGTGTTTGCATTAAAGATCTGGCGTCATTATCTATTCGGTGAAAAATGTCATGTGTTTTCGGATCATAAAAGTCTGAAATATTTGATGGCACAGAAAGATTTGAATCTGCGACAGAGAAGATGGTTAGAGCTGTTGAAAGACTATGAGCTTGTGATAGATTATCATCCGGGTAAAGCAAATGTTGTTGCTGATGGATTGAGTCAGAAATCACTGTTTGCATTACGTGCGATGAATGCTCATTTAGACTTGTCTGATGATGGTTCAGTTTTGGCTGAATTGAAAGTGAAACCATTGTTTTTACAACAAATATGTGATGCTCAAAAAGTTGATAATAAAATGCTAGTGAAACGAGCTCCGTGTGATTTGAACTCCGATTCTGAATTTCGAGTTGATGATGATGATTGTTTGAGATTTCGAGATCGAATTTGTGTTCCAAGAAATCCAGAGTTATTACAGTTAATTTTGAATAAAGCTCATAATAGTCGTTTATTTGTTCATCCGGGAAATACAAAGATGTACCATGATTTGAAGCAACACTATTGGTGGTCTGGTATGAAAAGAGATATCTCAGATTTTGTCTCAAAATGTTTAGTTTGTCAGCAAGTTAAAGCTGAACATCAGGTTCCATCTGGTTTGTTACAGCCAATAATGATTCCCGAGTGGAAATGGGATAGAATAACGATGGACTTTGTTTCAGGGTTGCCTTTGACTCCGAGAGAGAAAGATGCAATTTGGGTCGTAGTTGATCGATTGACGAAATTAGCCCACTTTATTCCGGTACGAACTGATTACTCACTTGAAAAATTAGCTGAGCTTTACATTTCTGATATTGTTAGATTGCACGGAGTGCCACTGTCTATTGTGTCTGACAGAGATCCGAGATTTACATCACGATTTTGGAAGAAATTGCAAGAAGCTTTGGGTACTAAATTGCATTTCAGTACGGCTTTTCACCCTCAGACTGATGGTCAGTCTGAGCGGATCATTTAGATACTCGAGGATATGTTGAGATGTTGCATTATTGAGTTTAATGGTTTATGGGAACAGTACCTTCCATTGATTGAATTTGCGTATAATAATAGCTTTCAGTCGAGCATCAAAATGGCACCTTATGAGGCTTTGTACAGACGTAAATGTCGTACACCTCTATATTGGACTGAGTTAAGTGAGAATAAGATACACGGGGTCGATTTGATAAAAGACACTGAACAGAAAGTGAAGATAATCCGTGATAGTATGAAAGTAGCGTCTGATCGTCAGAAATCTTATGCAGATTTGAAACGAAAGGATATTGAGTTTGAGATTGGTGAAAAAGTGTTCTTGAAAGTATCTCCGTGGAAGAAAGTACTCAGATTCAGACATAAAGGAAAATTGAGTCCGAGGTTCATCGGACCGTATGAGATCATTGAACGAATTGGGCCTATTGCATATCGATTGTTATTGCCATCGAAATTAGAAAAGATTCATAATGTATTCCACATGTCAATGCTTAGATGATACAGATCTGACCCATCACATGTGATTTCTCCGTCAGAGATTGAAATCCGATCTGATATGACTTATGAGGAAAAACCGATTCGTATCTTGGCTCATGAGAATAAAGAGTTGAGGAATAAGAAAATTCCGTTAGTGAAAGTATTGTGGCATCGACACGGAGTGGAAGAGGCTACGTGGGAGCCTGAAGATGCAATGAGACAACAATATCTGAATCTGTTTAACGGTAAGATTTTCGGGGACGAAAATCCCTAAGGGGTGAGAATTGTAACAGTCCGGTTTAGACCCTAGTCGGAATAGTGGTTTCGGGACGACAAATCTGAGTCAGAAAAATTTTTATATTATTTTCTGTGTCTGCAGTATATGATTAAGCATGTGTGAAAGTTTCGTGAATTAATTTGTCCGTTTGTGTGCTTAATTAGGGAAAAGGACTAAATTGCATTAAATACAAAATTAGCATGCTTTATGTAAAGGTATCTACTTGATGTGGCTTTTATTATATGGAGTCCTTATGTTGTTATTAAACCAAAGGGATTTTGAATGGACAAAAATTCCATATGTTAGTGGAAAATGAATGATAATACAAAGGTTAAATATGGAATTTGTTAACTAAGTTAATGTATAATAAAACAAAAGCTTAAAATAATGCTCATCTTTTGTGTTCTTCACCGAAAATAGAAAAACAAAATAAGGTTTGAAGCTTTGTGATAGTCGGCCTAAGGTTAAGCTCAATTAAGGTATGTTTTGGCTTCGGTTTTTGATAATTTCTACGTTTTTGTAATCGTTGCTTTGTGTTCTTCAAAACCCATGCTTCAATTTTGTGAATTGATGATGATTTTGAAATATGACATTGATGAATTCATGAGCTTTGTGATGTTTGGTGATGAAATATGAAATATATGTGTTAGATTAACATGTTTTGTCTTTGGATTTTTGGTGATTTTGAATAATTTGGAATAAATTGAGAAAATAATATTTTGAGGGACTAAAATGTGAAATAAATGAAATGTATGGACTTGTATGAGCATGGGTAATATTCGGCCTAAGCATGGTATATGCAAATTTTGTGTATTTTGTAATTTTGTGAAATAAGGACTAAAATGTCAAAATGTCAAAATGTGAGGGCTAATTTGTAAATTGCCCTAAATGTGTGTTTTTGGATTGAATTGAATAATTTGGTGAATAAATGGGTTAAATTTGAATATGTATAGATCAAGAACCGAAGAAAACGGATTTAGATTGCGGAAAGTCGAAAGTGATCGAATAGTCGAGTCCGTACGTTTATCCGAATCCGAGGTAAGTCTATATACAAATAAATGTATTTGTATTGATTCATGTATGTTTATATGAAATTTCATTGTGATGAATGTGTACGAGATGATAACTATATGAAATCCGAGGAAGCATCGACAATGTATCAATGTCCGAGAAGTCCTGTACGAACCTAAGAATAGATAGGATTACATATGTCATGACATAGGTTTCCGATATGTGATATCGTGTAAGACCACGTTTGGGACGTTGGCATCGATTTGAGATTTACGTGTAAGACCATGTCTGGGACATTGGCATCGTATTGATTCGTGTAAGACCTTGTCTGGGACAGTGGCATCGATATTTTGTTACATGTTAGACTACGTTTGGGACGTTGGCATTGTACGACTATTCTAAGTATTCCGAGTGTCCTATTTGATTCCGAATGGTTCAACAGGCAAGTCCAAGAAATGAATGACTATGTGAATGGTATGTTCGTTTCAGGTACGTTTGATGTATAGGCTAGTCACCTTGAATTATGTTTGAGATATGTACATAGCCATGTGATATGGCTAGATAAATGATTGTGGTATGAATGAGAAGTCATGCTATATGATGCTTAGTTTTGGTATGGTTTGATGGTTAGTAAAATGGTCAAAATAATGGTAAGCTTATTGATGCAAAGTAAGCATATATTTGATGAATGATGGTTATAATGAAATGGTAAGTTTGTGATGAATTATACTTGGAAATGTTTGTCATTTAATTGAGCTAATTGTTGTATAAGTGGTGTGCTTGAAATGCTTTTGAATGCTTGGAAAAGTTGGTTATTTTGGCATGATTTGAATTGGTATGATGCTTGTAGGGATAATCTTAAGTGTGGGTGGCATTTCTGCCTTGCAAATGGCCAATAAATGCCCACACGGTTGAGCACACGGGCGTGTGGCTCGACCGTGTCCCTCTTGGTTGCATTTCAAAGCAAGTCAGAATCGACCACGGGCTAGACACACGGGCGTGTGACTGGCCGTGTGGATCAAATCAGTGTCGACCACGGGCTGGACACATGGGCATGTGACTGGCCGTGTGGTGCAAGTCTGTAGCGACCACGGGTGAGGCATACGGGCGTGTGGACAAGTCAGTATTTATGCCCTGTTTTGACTTGGCTTAGACACACGGGCGTGTCTGAGGCCTTGGGAGGCACACGGTCTGCCCACACGGGCGTTTGACCTCTGTAACTTTGAAAAAATTTTAGATTTCCAAAATTTTTTGTATGTGTTCGGTTTAGTCCCGACCCCTTTCTAAAGCATATTTATGGTCTCGTAGACCTGTTTAAGGGACACTTTGATTTTATTAGTTGAATAATGTTATGAAATGTCCTTAAAAGGTTTCGTTTTGTTTTGTAATGCTTTAAACCCTAGACCGGCGATGGTTACGGGTTAGGGGTGTTACAGTTCCCTTAATAGTTCCCTATATCACCTCAATTTTGTAGTGAATCTAGAGACTAAAAAATCTTATCAATACGTATCATTAACTTTTTTTAATAAAAAAACCCTTAAAATTAAAAAAAATTAATCTATTCTTTAGTCAAATCCAAAAGTTTAGAAGGAATGAAATAATATAATAAGGTAGTTAACTAATTAGGTATGACATTAAATAATAAGCAACACTAGCTCTAAAATATTGATCTGACAACTACTCTTGCCAATGCCATTAAGCATCCAAATTAAATATGACCATTCATGTGGCCACTACTTGTGTTCATACAAACATCAATGTCAAGGATATGTTGTGGCGAAGAAAACTAATGGAAATAGGAACGTTCACATTGCAACAAGACGTTAACCATTATTTATTTTCAATATAAAAACAAAATAATAGACTATAAACAACATGATATCCTTAATATTATATAAATATATGTCATGTATTTTTTAAGTTGGCTGATCTAATACTGGACGATGATGTAACATGGATGACGTGATGGGAATTTCTTTCATGACCATTGAAAACAACCGTATGATTGAAGTATTGGATAAGAGGAAGCAAGAACTTTATAGAAGGAAAAATGGCAAAAGGGAGATGATCTAAGGTATTTGTTTTAAACATTCTTCCAAGAATGCAATGGAAAGGTCTTTGAATTTCATAGAGGAGTAGTTGACGTGTTTATCCCTCAAAAGAAAAGAAAGGACAGAAGACTATTCGATTTCATGAGGTTTTCGAATTTGGAAGATGAATGTAACACCCTGTACCCGGCCTGGTCGCCAAGCCTGAATACCAGGATGTCACACCACCGTTTCATGTCACACTCATAGTAAATTGTCACATTATTGAGAAATCATCCTCTTTATCAGTGATCTTATAAAGTTTTAGTCAAACATATATCAGTCATCATTAGAATATGCCAGACATACTTCAAATAGTCTTATAAATATAATTATACATGCATTAGGATCACTTAGCAAAATTTTCAAGACAATCACGTAGGTATAGATACTAGGATAAGGGTATTGATATTTTTCTGGTACGATATCGACAGCATTTACAAAATTGGTACCAAATCAGTATTCTGTTTCTTGTCTAAAATCAAAGTCTTGAAAAATATAAGTACTTTTGCAAAAGTATCAATAAAATTACCTTGAGTATCGATACTTGTGATATGGTATCGATACCAATTTACAATTCTAATTTTCTGCACATTTCAAAATCACAGAGGTATCATTTATACAACATTAATATCGATACCTCTACTACAAAACATAAAAATACAATATTTATAAGCATATAAGTCATTCCAACTTGTACCAATTCATCATGCTATCATATCATCATCAAATAAACATCAAAATGACTATAATCACAGTTTCAAACATCAAAAATAAGTCCGAGCAATAAACAACATATCACGATTCAAAATTTTAACTCCTAAGAACAAATAAACTATGGAAACATCCAAAATATCATGGAAAAATTCATGCAACAATTCTGCCACATTGCCTTTATTTCCCTAAAACATAAACGAATTAATAACACCTATGAAATAAAGCTAACATCTTGCTTGGATCACCCCCCAGAAACCACACCGATCACACCGGCACTTAACTACTCTGTAAGGGTTTTAAGAAAGGAGTGGGTGAGCTTAACAAGCTCAGTGAATGGTCAGAATAACCATAATGCAAACAATTCATCAAGCATCAACGAAACAACCATATAGCATACCTCAATAGTTCCAACTCTAGAGTCATATTATACTTACTCATGCATTATTACTACTTCTTTTACATGGTAAACATATTCACTTTTAAGAATATACCACATTACACATATAATCACATAACATTTAAGAATATATCACAATACTCATATAATTACGTAACGTTCAAGCACATATCGCAATACTCATATAATCACATAACATTCAAGCATATGTTGCAATACTCAAAAACATGTTTATAGATAAATTGCATAATGGTCATATGACATATAAACACATATCACAATATACACATATTCATAATTTAAGATAATTTGGCACTTGAGCTATGAAACATAAAAGTGAGCTCTATCATCACTCATCAAATACACGGATCTCCAACACACCATATAGACTCATAGAGTCAAAAATGACTCAAAAGTGAAGCACAAAGCTAACACTCTCCTTATTTCCCCTCACATGTCCCATTGAATGGAGCTTAGCTCACATTCTCTTATCCTTCCAACATGTCCCAGGGCCTTAACACCCAAAATCACTATACGTATAGGTGAGTACTCACAATCCTATGGCATGCCAACGATATGTAACAGTTTCAAGATCATAAGGACAAAATATCCAAAATCAAATACATATCACTTATGGATTATCCGTACACTAGCACTGCATATTTGCATCTTTAGCAAAACACTGTAACTAACATTTAACATATACATAACATGTACACATTTGCACTTTCACAATAGTTATCATAACCACATATCACATGTTATAGCATCTCATCTTAATTCACATATTCACAAACACATAAGCACATTTTTCACAAGATAACATAGGTTTAGGCTACTACTAAATTCCCAAATAACACATTGAATCTTTTCCACAAGCAATTATTCCAAACACTCACCAATACGCTTTTGTCGAAAAGCCGAAAGCTCAAACTAGCTTTTTCTTGTCTTTATCTCTACTCGTAGAAGGTCATAACGAATCCAAAGCTTGAACACAATAATTCACACAATAATACATTCAAAAATTAGCTAAGGACTCACTACAAGCAATCAAAAACATAAGTCTAAGCTATGTTCTCATGTAGCCAAAACCTTTAACATAACCAACTTAAAATTCGAATATCTCAATCTAAACTTAATATTTTTTTCCTAAAACGAGTTTCATTCATCTAAATATTCATCAATGACTAATTCCCAACCTTTAAACTACACAAAACTACTCGATTCATGGTATTGACTTTTTCAACATGTTTTATGGCCATTTTTCAAAAAATCATGAAAATTCATTAAAACTCAAGAATTCTTTAACGGAACTTCAAACTAAGTTTAGAAACCTCTTAATCATGACAAAACTAATTTAAAAATACTTTGAAACCACGTTTTACTCAAAATCCTGAAATCCACCATTAATGACTCAATTTTTGGCTTTTATTCAAAACATGCGATTTAAAGGCTAAAAACTTAGTTTTAAAGACTAAATAACATTTAAAACTATTTAGGAGTTTAATTTTTACCTTATATGATGAAAAACTGAGAGTTTGATCGAAAACCCAAAAAACTCACAAGTTTGACGATAAATAAATCAATGGTGTTTTTGGGTGTTTTTCTAAACTTCTATGGAGATTTATAACTTAAGAGATGATAAAAATCAAAATTAATTAGGATTTGGAACTCAAAATAAATTGGGAGAGTTGAGAGAATTATGGATAGCACAAGTATGAGAGGATTTTAGGTTGGATTTTAAAATCTGGTCTAATCGCCTATTATAAACTCTAAGTTTTGACTCTTTTACAAATCAGTCCTTTTTTTTCAAAATTAAATGTATTTAAAACTCATTTTCAGAAATTGATTTAATTTTCCAAAAACCATAATAAAAAACATTACCAATAAATCATGTCGCAAAATTCCGAACACTCTAAGGCTAAAATTCCTAAAATACCCCTAAAACTCATAGGTCCTATTTTGGGGTGTTACAATGAAAAAAAGGGAAATTCATCGTTGGAATGGATTTTGATTATTTGCCTATCATGCCAAGGTAAATTTTTAGTAAGATTCAATGTAAGAAGTTTGTACTTGAGAAGGGTTAATACAATGAAGAATGAAAAAATTGGTAGACACATGAAGGGTTCAGTGAAGGCCCCTATGGTAGTTGGCCCTAAAGTATACAAGGAGTCAATAAATGTTGGTGTTGGCAACTCTCACTTGGGTGAGTCAAGCAATGGTGTTGGGAATAGAAAATTTATGGTACAGGTTGAAAGTGATGGTATTGAAAAGGTTACTGAGAACGTGGAAAAACTCAATATCCTACAAAGGTCTCTTGTGTGATGGTATAAATACTACAAAGTAGAGTTCTTAGCCAATCAACAGAGAAGTGTGGGCATGAAAGGTATTTCAATTCTTAGAATATCTCGGAACATGTCCCTATTGGCTTTTGAGAATCGTAAAGTAAAGAAGGCGATGAAACGAGAATTTTGGGTCCTACTTGACCAAGTTGAAAAGAAAAGAGGTGGTTTGTGAGAATATCCAAGGGTTTGGATATCTTGTTATGGTATTTCTATTCATGCATGGTTTCCTCTCACTTTTCAAAATATTGTTAAGTGATGGGGTGGGTACACGTTAGTATTAATGATGAGATAATGCTTCCAAAGACATTTCCTTAAAGCAAATATCCAGCTCATACACATACTTTGAACAACAAAAGATATCGAGACGTGAAAGATTGAGCTCAAAGCAATCTGGATGAATGACTCTCTAATGACTTGATGTGAAAGATTTAAATAAATTCTGAAAATCCTAGTAAAGAATTCGAGTTAGTTATGATTATAAGCTAGAAAAATAATGAAGAAAACAAAAATTAAGATGGAAGATAGATCCTTAAATCTTGAGAATAAAATTGATATTTCTTAGAGCAAAAATAAGTTTGCGATAATATCAACTTCAATTATGAATAAAATTTGAAAATTAATCAAGGTAGATGGGTTAGGATGAATAAAATATTAGAATTTTAAAGAAATAATCAAGAAAAAATATTAAGATGAATTATGGAATGAAAGAACCAAATTGTTGAAGAGGATGGATAACGAGAAGATTGATGATCTAATCTCCCTACGAGGGTTAGATTTTAACACGGAGAAAATATTTCAAGTAACCTTTAATCTAGATAATTAGACAAGTTGAAGTTATGAAGAATTCCACCAACAATTCTTGAAGAACTAAGTTGGAATTATGATCAAGAAAAACAATGAGAAACAATTCTTCATATGGGAAATTAATTCCTTCAAAGAAATATCCCGCTTCGTATGCTTCAAGAGATTGTGGTAGTCGACCAGGACTTCGACAACTTTTCAATTATGACGTTTACTTAGAGAATTTCACACATCTTCATCCCTTCAGCTAGGATGTTAGAAACTAACTTCTCGTAGGCATGTACTTGATCCATTATTGGCTTATCATCAGTCATCTGGAATTTGAGCCGCTCTCCAATGACATACTTTTTTACCCCAACATCATCAACTTCATACTTCTTCTCCAAGGTATCCTAGATAGACTTGGCTGACTTATTCTTGACAAGCAGGTCGAAGAGGTTGTTAGCCATATGGCTTAACATGTGACCTCTTACCATTCTGTTGTCCTTATCATACTTGACTTTTGTTGTGGCATCCATGTTCGAGTCTCCAAGAACGGTAGTAGAATCCCCGTGTAATATCCCGGGTTAGGGGCTATTTTGTTGTTGCATGTGTTTAGTGTGCTGTGTTGCTATTTTGGTGTCTTAGGGGCTTAATTGAAGTCTAGGTGTATGCCTGAGTGAATGGGAAAAATTTTTATTTTTGGGTGTTAAGTCAGGGGAGCTGTAGGAGCTAGGGTATAAGGGTTTTTTTTTGGTGTTTTATTGCACAAGTGAAGAGCTGGCAGAGTGGCAAGGCATGCGTCACATGGGGAGCTTGGTGTGGCGTCATCTACATGAAGTGGAGGTCCAGTGTTCGAGCTGTAGAGTCCCCATTTTGGCTTCTTTTTGGGACGGCATGGAGGAGAGGTAGAAGGCTAGTGAAATTCTACTTGGACTTGGTCTTCACTTTCAAATGTAAGGTGAAGAGCAAATTGTGGAGGAGGACTTGGTCCACTCATTTGAAATGAGTGGTGGTGAGTGTGTTTGGGGAGTGTGGCCGAATTTGTGGGGTGTTGGAGTGGGGGAAGTGGACGGCATAGTGGGGTGAGGTGCTAGCCGAAATGCATTTTTGCATTTTTGGCATTTTGGGTGCAATTTCGGTCTTTGGATATCAAGCAAGAAAGCCTCTTCTTTGGTCTTTGGTTAGCTTGAATGTTCTAAGGGTTTTTATTTTGTCTTTTGAATACCGATTTCCTAGTGAACTCCCCTCATTTTGTTCTTCATCTTTTGAAACCGAAAGACCAAATTTTCAAAGGTGTGCCGAAATTCTTTGTTCTCTTGAGTAGGGTGAAGCCGAATGTCCCTTACACTTTTCTCTTCTTTTTCCTTTGTGTAAATCGAAGCTAGCCTCTCCTCTTCTCAACTTTCTTTTCTTGTTTTTGAAACCTTGTAAACCGAAACCCCCATTCTCTCAAATACCATTCATCTTTTCTTTTTCTTCAAATCAGAAGTACCTTTTATCTCCTTGTTCTATTTTGTTACTTGGCCGAATATCAACACTATTTCTTTGCATTTTGTTTACTCTTCTCTTCAACTCTGACCGAAAATCGTGATTGGTATAAACCACCTTGGCCGAATCTTTGATTCTTCTTTTGGCATAAGTCCTGGCCGAATCGCTTGTGGTTCTCTTCTTGTGTTGGGTGGCCGAATATAGAGTGTTGGGTCTCTTGCTTCAATCGTTTGGAGATTGGTAAGCCTTGGCCGAATGGTCATCTAGTTTCTCTCTTTTTCTTAAGCGATTTAAGTTGTTTAAGAATCGTATATGACAACTATTGATGAGTGTTATCTCTTATGTTGGAACCGATTGCATCATGGGACGAGCGAGGACTTTGAAGCGAGACAAGTGGAGCTTTCTACCTTGGTTTAACCATTTGATAAGTGGTGGTAAGAAGATTATTTGTTAGTCTATTCTTTTGGGTTTCAATAAGATAGGGATTCAAGTGGATTAACTGTTCATCTTTTTATGGTGTAGCCGATTGCTTAAGGAGAATCATTGTTTGATTCGGATTTAGTAGGAAACCAAATCATCTTAAAAGGTAAGGGTTCGATATTAACCCCCTTTGGTTAATTGTTGATGGCCGAATGTTATAGATGCCTAACCCTATGTGTTGGCCGAGTGTAGGAGCTAGTAATCGAGGGACTTAGATCGCTTTTGTCAGGATTTCTAGACTCGTATTACCAGGTGTGTAAACTAACACACTGATATTTAGTAATATTATTAATAAACCTGTTTGCCTATTAAAATCATGTGATATGATGGATTATTGGATACCCAAACGGGGTATGTATACGTATCCGGGTAAGTCAGTATTGTTACTAGATTCTCGATGATCTATATGGTATCATGACTATGTATGTATGTGATATGGGGCATGAGTCAAACATATTAGCATGATATGCATAATTTGTATGATATGCATGATTACATGAGTTGGTTTGTTGATGGGTGATATGAGTGGAGGGGGCAGTGATGATTTTGTGCTGACGAGCACCAGTGTTTTGGTAACACACCTTGTGACTACGGTCACCAGTGCTTTGGTAGCACATTTGTGTCTTTGGGACACCAGAGGTTGGGCACCTCATTGCGACTTGTCCCTGTGGTTAACACCACCGTGGGTTGGCCCCACTTTGAGATATGGGATCGTCGCGCTAGTGATTGGGTATCACACGATGGGTTGGCCCCATCATTCGATTATTGTGACTACGGTCACGGTGCTTTGGTAGCACATTTGTGTCTTTGGGACACGGAGGTTGGGCACCTCATTGCGACTTGTCCCTGTGGTTAACACCACCGTGGGTTGGCCCCACATGAGATATGGGATCGTCTGCTAGTGATTGGGTATCACACGATGGGTTGGCCCCATCAATTGATTTGTGACTACGGTCACACGGTGCTTTGGTAGCACATTTGTGTCTTTGGGACACCGGTGTTTTGGTAACACATTGTGACTATATGTCACCAGTGGTTTGGCACCACCAGTGGTTTGGTACCACACGGGGTAGAAAAAGGAGATACGGATGGTTAGGATCGGGTTGCATTAATTATGTTGCTATGTATGATGTGTGTTAGCATGTTGTTTCATCGGGAGCGGGATTTATGCACTGAGTCTTTCGACTCACCCTCTCCTTTGACATTTCGGGTGACTCGTGAGGCGCGGACATGGAGCCGGGATGGACTCGGGTGCTCATGCCATGCTTTAATAAAAGTTTTGCTCAGACTAATCAAATTGGGTACTTTAGCTTATTTACTTTTGTTTGGGTTTTAATTTGGATTCGTAAAAGGCCTTTAAATTATGTTCTATGATGGGTATGTTTTAATTAGATTCTCAACCTGCTTAACAAATAACTTGGCATGAAATTTTACTAAAACTTGGAAAGACAACGTTTTCAAAATTATATCGCAATGTGTTTTAAACTATACCATCGGGTATCTCGCCATGTTTTACTATACAATCAACTCAAATGATTTCCGAATCAAACTTGATTTTCTACCAAGCCTAAAATGTTTCAAAATGGCACTAAGAAACTATTGGAAGTGCTAAATGAAATCAACTCGTTTTAACTATATACTTTGGATAAGCTTTCAAAATCTAATCAAACAAGCCTACTCAAATTTTCCTCAAGTTCACTATGTTTTCGCCCCACTTTTAAGCGAAAAAAAAATCACTCAAAGACGTTTTTCCCCGTAACATACCAGATTCGGTCGTGGTGTCTTGTCCGAGTTTGGGGTGTTACAATTGTGGTATCAGAGCTAAGTTCAAAGGCTCGGCTGTGGGCCTGAGGCCCAAAATGTTTTCAAAAGGTTGTTTTGTTAATCTTTATTCTTAAAGTATGGTTTGAAAGGCATGGCATCGAGTCTCGGCACTGATTCGCCGCGGTAAGTACCCGTACTATTGCTTGTGAATTGATTGGATGTGATATGATCTGATGAATAGCAATAGTATACTACTTTAGAGATTGAAACTGATAGGATTTTGTGAACTCGCGAGAACAAATCCTCTTAAAATATTCATAAGACTTGCTTTTAAACAAGTGGAATAAATACTGATGCATAAAAATTGTTAATCAATCACGTAGGAAGATTAGTCATGAGCGCTAGAGGTGGACGTGGTCGTGGACGAGGTCGTGGTAGGATGACAGTTTCTGAGCCCGTAGGATCTGGTCAGGGTTCAGAAAATGAGATACCGATTCCGCCGCCGGTGGAGGTGGTGAGTTCCAAGATCGATCGGGGGCGACGCAGCGATGTCACTGAGCGATGCCGCGAGTGTTGGAAAGGGTAGCAGGAGTTGGTGGTGGCGCGGGAGTTAGGAAATTGTTCTGAGCGACTTGGGCAAATGGGGCGAATTCTTCCGAGGTGTTTCGGTGTTGCTCCCAAAGATGCTGAATCTTGGCTAGAGGCAAATCGAGGCGGATCATGGATGATCGGACTTGACAATGGAAGAGAAGTGAAGGGCATCGTATCGCTTCTCCGTGATGAGTCATATCGGTGGTGGCTCACGGTTCGGAGACGGTGTGGCGCAGAGGATCGACATGGGATTATTTCGTGGTCGCATATCAAAAGAAGTACATCGGAGCTAGTTATATCGACTCCCAGTAAAGGCTTTTACGAGGCTTGTTCGGGGAGTAAATCGGTTCTTGAGTACGCAGGGTGAGTTCCTGGTGAGTAGGTATGCGAGGGCATTGTGGCCACTGAGCATGAGAGGTGTGTTCGTTTCGAGGATGGTCTGCGAGGCGACTTGAGGTCGCTGATTGCTCCTCAGCAGGAGCGCAAGTTTGCTGTCTTAGTTGAGAAGGCTAAGGTAGCCGAGGGTGTTAAGAGTCAGTGAGACAAGGCATGGACAGAAATAGACATAAGAGGAGCTTTGGGTCTTTTGGATCGTCGGGTAATCCGCCAGAAGAGGGCTAGACCGAGTGGGCCGAACCAGCCTGCTAGGTTTGTTGCTGCTAGGCAGGGACCGCCGCAGTGTGATCAGTGCGGAAAATCTCATTGGGGTGGTTGCTGGACTGGAGGAAAAGGTTGCTTCGAGTGTGGTTCTCTGGAACACCGTGTGAGGGACTGTCCGCGTAGGTTGGCTAGGATTCAGCCTGAGAGTCAGGGCCGTAATCAGTTCAGAGGTAGTGGACCGCCACCGCAGAGGGGCCGTGGTAATGGCAGAGGTGGTAATGGTTTCAGTCGGGGCCGTGAGAGCACCAGGCAGATGTGCGAGTAGCTCGATGCTAGACGACTGGATTAGTGTATGCGCGAGGCGCCGAGAGAGAGCGGCGACGCACCGGACGTCATAACCGTGACGTTCTTGATTTTTGTTTCTCCTTATCCGCTTTGATTGATGTAGGTTCAACGCACTCTTATGTTGCCGTAGTATAGTAGAGACCATGGATTTAGACTCGAGATATCTTCTAGGCGGATGGCGTGATTAGCCCGCTAGGTCACTCTGTAGTAGTAGATAAATCATTTAGAGAGGTACCCTTAGAACTCCAAGGGGTAGTGTTTCTTCGCGATCCGATGGAACCGCCGTTTGGGGAGTTCGATCCGATTCTTGGGATGGATTGGTTGGTCAAGTACCAGGCGAGGTTGGATTGCGCGCCAAGCGCATGGTTCTTAAGGCGGTTAAGGGTGAAGAGGTGGCTATGATAGGTAATAGGAGAGATTACTTATCTAATGTGGTATCCGCTCTGGCGAGAGAAGATGGTCGGGAAAGGGCGTGAAGCGTATGTAGTTCATGTGTATGCCTTGGAGGCTAAAGAGTCGGTTGTGGAGAAGGTTCGCACTGTTAAGGAGTTTCTTGATGTTTTTCCGAGGAGCTTCGGGTTTGCCGCTTGATCGCGAGGTGGAGTTCGGGATAGATCATTACCTTGGCTCGCGCCGGTGTCTATTGCTCCGTATAGGATGGCGCCAAAGGAATTGGTGGAGCTTAAGGCTCGAGATCCAGGAGTTATTGGATAGAGGTTTCATTAGGCCTAGTGTTTCGCGGTAAAGCGCGCGGTACTCTTTGTCAAGAAGAAAGATGGCACAATGCGGATGTGCATAGACTACCGCTTGATTGAACAAGGCGACGATTAAAAACAAGTATCCGTTGCCACGGATAGACGATTTGTTTGATCGGTTGAGAGGTCTTCGCGGTATTTTGAAAGATCGACTTGAGGTGCAGGTATCATCGGTGAAGGTTAAGGAGGCGATATCCATAAAACAGCGTTTGGACTCGGTATGGGCACTCACGAATTTACTCGTAATGCCGTTCGGGTTGACTAAACTTGCCGGCGGCGTTTATGGACATGATGAATAGGGTGTTTCAACGAAGATCTGGATCGATTCGTCGTGGTTTTCATAGACGACATCTTGGTGTACTCAGGACGGAGGAAGAGCATGATAAGCATTTGCGGGTGGTGTTGTTGCGATTTTGAGGAAAAGCGGCTCTATGCTAAGTTCGATAAGTGCGAAGTTCGGCTTAGAGAAGTGACTTTCTTAGGTCATGTAGTGTCGGCGGAGGGGATTCGAGTAGATCCTCGTAAGATTGAGGCGATTTTGGATTGGAAGCCGCCTAAGTCGGTGCGAGATTCGGAGTTTTCAGGTTTGGCGGATACTACCGAAGGTTTGTTGAGGGTTTCTCGTTGATAGCGCCGATGACCAAGTTCTTTGAGGAAAGAAGTTCCGTTTGTATGGACCGAGAAGCAAACAGGAAAGCTTCGACAAGTTAAAGAAGATTTTGACCGAGGCTCGGTTCTAATTCAACTTGAGGGTGGTAAGGAATTCACAGTCTATTGCGATGCATCACATACGGGCTTGGGTTGTGTCTTTGATGCAAGAAGGTAAGGTTGTGGCTTACGCTTCTCGATATTTGAGGCCACATGAGGTCAACTATCCGACGCACGCGATTTGGAGCTAGCAGGTTGTAGTCTTCGCTTTAAAGATCTGGAGGCACTACTTATACGGAGAGATCGATAGTCTACACGGATCACAAGAGTCGAAGTATCTGGCGACTCGGAAGGATTTGAATTTGAGGCGCGAGATGGGTCGAGTTCTTTGAAAGATTACGATCGTTCGATTGAGTATCATCGGGCAAGGCTAACGTGGTGGCCGACGCGTTGAGTCGTAAGGTTGTTTTGAGTTAAGAGCATTGTTTGCCCACTTGAGCTTGTATGGCGATGGAAGTATTCAGCGCGAGTTGCGAGTTAAGCCTACTTGGGTTGAGCGGATCGTAGAGAAAGCGATTATTGGATGAGGTTACGAGTGCGCGAAGGTTGCAAGTGCGAGGATGGTGGTTTGGAGGGTCTGGCTGTCTAGTGGCGAGGTTACGTGTTTTCGTGGTAAGGCTTGTATGCCTAAAGATGTTGAGCCGAGCGAGAAGATTCTTCAGGCCGCACATAGCGATCCTTATGCTATGCACCCCTGGAGGTAGCAAGATGTATAAGGATCTTAGAGAGCGATTTTGGTGGCCTGGCTTGAAGAAAGAGGTGACAGAGTTTGTTGGGAAGTGTCCGACTTGTCGCCAGTCAAAAGTGAACATCGATTGCCGTCGGGTTTGCTTCACTGTGAAGATTCCTCGATGGAAGTGGGAAAGGATAACCATGGATTTCGTCGGTGGGTTACCGCTACGCCAAGCAAGAAAGATTCAGATTTGGGTAGTGGTGGATCGACCGACTAAATCACTCACTTTATCCCGGTGAGGTTGACTACTCACTTGAAGCTAGCTAAGTGTATGTTTCGAGAGATAGTGAGGTTGCACGGCGTGCGATTTCGATAATCTCGGATAGGGATCCCGATTCACGTCAAGGTTCGGAAAGCACCGCATCGAGCTCTCGGGTACTCGTTTGGATTTCAACGGCTTTTCACCCCATGATCGGACGGTCAATCGAAGGGTCATTCGGATCTTAGAGGATATCTTTGAGAGGTTGTGTCCTGGATTTGAGAGGTAGTTGGGAGGAGTTTTGCCATTAGCTGAGTTTGCCTACAACAACGATTACTAAGCGAGCATTAAGATGGCACCGTATGAGGCGTTGTATGGTAGGAAATGTCGCTCACCTACGTGTTGGGCGGAGTTAGGTGAACGTCGATTGTTGGGACCCGAGTTGGTTCTTTGAGACCAGAAGACAAGGTTAAGGCGATTCGGTCTCGATTGAAGGAAGCTTGGACCGCAGAAGTCTTATGCCGATCTTAAGCGAAGAGATATAGAGTTATTTGTGGGGATCGAGTGTTTCTAAAGGTCTCACCTTGGAAGAAGGTGTTGAGGTTCGGGAAGAAAGGCAAGCTAAGTCCGAGGTTTATTGGACCGTATAAGGTAATCGAGGCGAGTTGGACGATGGCGTATCGGCTTGAGTTGCCAGTGAGCTTAGTCGATTCACGACGTTTTCCACGTTCGATGCTTCGACGTTATCGCTCGATCCATCGCATGTAGTAGCGAAGTGGAAGAGATCGAGGTAAATCGGACTTGACTATGGAGGAGGAACCTGTGCGATTCTTGATCGAGATGTGAAGGTTCTGCGTAAGAAATCTGTGCCTTTGGTTAAGGTTCTTTGGCGGAATCATGGCGTAGAAGAAGCTACGTGGGAACCCGAGGATATGATGAGACAGCAATACCCGCAACTCTTTTGACCAGGTAATTTCGGGGCCAAAATTATTTTTAAGGGGTAGAAGCGTAATATCCGGGTTAGGGGCTATTTTGTTGTTGCATGTGTTTAGTGTTTGTGTTGCTATTTTGGTGTCTTAGGGGCTTAATTGAAGTCTAGGTGTATGCACGAGTGAATGGGAAAAATTTTTATTTTTGGGTGTTAAGTCGGAGTTTGTAGGAGCTAGGGTATAAGGGTTTTTTTGGTGTTTTATTGCACAAGTGAAGAATTGGCAGAGTGGCAAGGCATGCGTCACATGGGGAGCTTGGTGTGGCGTCATCTACATGAAGTGGAGGTCCAGTGTTCGAGCTGCAGAGTCCCCATTTTGGCTTCTTTTTGGGACGGCATGGAGGAGAGGTAGAAGGCTAGTGAAATTCTACTTGGACTTGGTCTTCACTTTCAAATGTAAGGTGGAGAGCAAATTGTGGAGGAGGACTTGGTCCACTCATTTGAAATGAGTGGTGGTGAGTGTGTTTGGGGAGTGTGGCGAATTTGTGGGGTGTTGGAGTGGGGAAGTGGGCGGCATAGTGGGGTGAGGTGCTAGCAGAAATGCATTTTTGCATTTTTGGCATTTTGGGTGCAATTTCGGTCTTTGGATATCAAGCAAGAAAGCCTCTTCTTTGGTCTTTGGTTAGCCGAATGTTCTAAGGGTTTTTATTTTGTCTTTTGAATACCGATTTCCTAGTGAACTCCCCTCATTTTGTTCTTCATCTTTTGAAACCGAAAGACCAAATTTTCAAAGGTGTGCCGAAATTCTTTGTTCTCTTGAGTAGGGTGAAGCCGAATGTCCCTTACACTTTTCTCTTCTTTTTCCTTTGTGTAAATCGAAGCTAGCCTCTCCTCTTCTCAACTTTCTTTTCTTGTTTTTGAAACCTTGTAAACCGAAACCCCCATTCTCTCAAATACCATTCATCTTTTCTTTTTCTTCAAATCAGAAGTACCTTTTATCTCCTTGTTCTATTTTGTTACTTGGCGAATATCAACACTATTTCTTTGCATTTTGTTTACTCTTCTCTTCAACTCGTAGAAAATCGTGATTGGTATAAACCACCTTGGCCGAATCTTTAATTCTTCTTTTGGCATAAGTCCTGGACGAATCGCTTGTGGTTCTCTTCTTGTGTTGGGTGGCCGAATATAGAGTGTTGGGTCTCTTGCTTCAATCGTTTGGAGATTGGTAAGCCTTGGCCGAATGGTCATCTAGTTTCTCTCTTTTTCTTAAGCGATTTAAGTTGTTTAAGAATCGTATATGACAACTATTGATGAGTGTTATCTCTTATGTTGGAACCGATTGCATCATAGGACGACGGGGACTTTGAAGCAGACAAGTGGAGCTTTCTACCTTGGTTTAACCATTTGATAAGTGGTGGTAAGAAGATTATTTGTTAGTCTATTCTTTTGGATTTCAATAAGATAGGGATTCAAGTGGATTAACTGTTCATCTTTTTATGGTGTAGCCGATTGCTTAAGGAGAATCATTGTTTGATTCGGATTTGGTAGGAAACCAAATCATCTTAAAAGGTAAGGGTTCGATATTAACCCCCCTTTGGTTAATTGTTGATGGCCGAATGTTATAGATGCCTAACCCCCATGGTGTTGGCCGAGTGTAGGAGCTAGTAATCGAGGGACTTAGATCGCTTTTGTCAGGATTTCTAGACTCGTATTACCAGGTGTGTAAACTAACACACTGATATTTAGTAATATTATTAATAAACCTGTTTGCCTATTAAAATCATGACAGTATGATGGATTATTGGATACCCAAACGGGGTATGTGTACGTATCCGGGTAAGTCAAGATTGTTACTAGATTCTTGATGATCTATATGGTATCATGACTATGTATGTATGTGATATGGGGCATGAGTCAAACATATTAGCATGATATGCATAATTTGTATGATATGCATGATTACATGAGTTGGTTTGTTGATGGGTGATATGAGTGGAGGGGGTGATGATGATTTTGTGCCGACGAGCACCAGTGTTTTGGTAACACACCTTGTGACTACGGTCACAAAGTGCTTTGGTAGCACATTTGTGTCTTTGGGACACCGGAGGTTGGGCACCTCATTGCGACTTGTCCTCGTGGTTAACACACCACCGTGGGTTGGCCCCACTTTGAGATATGGGATCGCGCTAGTGATTGGGTATCACACGATGGGTTGGCCCCATCATTCGATTATTGTGACTACGGTCACCGGTGCTTTGGTAGCACATTTGTGTCTTTGGGACACGAGAGGTTGGGCACCTCATTGCGACTTGTCCCCGTGGTTAACACCACCGCGGGGTTGGCCCCACATGAGATATGGGATCGTGCGCTAGTGATTGGGTATCACACGATGGGTTGGCCCCATCAATTGATTTGTGACTACGGTCACCAGTGCTTTGGTAGCACATTTGTGTCTTTGGGACACCAGTGTTTTGGTAACACATTGTGACTATATGTCACCAGTGGTTTGGCACCACCAGTGGTTTGGTACCACACGGGGTAGAAAAAGGAGATACGGATGGTTAGGATCGGGTTGCATTAATTATGTTGCTATGTATGATGTGTGTTAGCATGTTGTTTCATCGGGAGCGGGATTTATGCACTGAGTCTTTCGACTCACCCTCTCCTTTGACATTTCAGGTGACTCGTAGGCGCGGACATGGAGCCGGGATGGACTCGGGGTGCTCATGCCATGCTTTAATAAAAGTTTTGCTCAGACTAATCAAATTGGGTACTTTAGCTTATTTACTTTTGTTTGGGTTTTAATTTGGATTAAGAAAAGGCCTTTAAATTATGTTCTATGATGGGTATGTTTTAATTAGATTCTCAACCCGCTTAACAAATAACTTGGCATGAAATTTTACTAAAACTTGGAAAGACAACGTTTTCAAAATTATATCGCAATGTGTTTTAAACTATACCATCGGGTATCTCGCCATGTTTTACTATACAATCAACTCAAATGATTTCCGAATCAAACTTGATTTTCTACCAAGCCTAAAATGTTTCAAAATGGCACTAAGAAACTATTGGAAGTGCTAAATGAAATCAACTCGTTTTAACTATATACTTTGGATAAGCTTTCAAAATCTAATCAAACAAGCCTACTCAAATTTTCCTCAAGTTCACTATGTTTTCGCCCCACTTTTAAGCGAAAAAAAAAATCACTCAAAGACGTTTTTCCCCGTAACATACCAGATTCGGTCGTGGTGTCTTGTCCGAGTTTGGGATGTTACACCCCGACTTCCTCGGTGATAGGTGGATTGAAGAGGACATAGTTGCTTCAAGTTGCTCGAAAAATATATCCATCTTTTGAGACCAGCGTCGGTAATTGGTTCCGTCAAGAGACTTGAGCTTAGAAAGATCAGAAATGTACTTGTTCATCATGAAAAACATGTTTAAATAGTAGTATAAAGTTTGCTTCTAAATTGTTGGAAATATACTATTGCAAAATGAAATCATTAGTATTGACAGGAAAAATAAACTGAGCGTAAATCAATAAAATAATCATTATGCCATGGAAGAACTACTGCCTTAGAAGCAAATCCGCCCTGATCGGTGTAATCGTGTGATGGACAGCACCCCCAAGGTTAACACAATACTTCAATATTCATACACCCAAATAAAGAATGTGGAACACAATTGGTATTGCTCTTCTCAAAAGGAATTGGAAAATTAGCTTGGAAAATAAAACTGAGTATTTAATCGAAAAATTTGACCAGAAAAGAAAACTGTTGAGTTGAGAAATGGTCTGCTATATTAAAGAGGAGAATAATCTACTACTTATACTATTTTCTGAAGGGGCAAAATAGTAAAACACGTAGTGTCAGTTTCCACAAAAAGTGCAACGACCAGAAATTAACCAAACGTTTCTGCAACAGTTAAAGTATTTTCTGCAAATGAAAATATTCTGAAAATAATTTATAAAAAATAGAAATTTTAAAAAGAAACACGCATGGTAACACGGACCGGGCCGGGCGGCGGAAGTGCGCGTGTGTTGGGCCTTTAGCCCTAATTACTCAATGAGAATAAGTGGCAAGGCTATACTTAAGCCCTATTAGTAACATTTTCTCAACAAATGTGAGATTACTCACTTTGCATTACCAACACCTTTAATCTAGATAATTAGACAAGTTGAAGTTATGAAGAATTCCACCAACAATTCTTGAAGAACTGAGTTGAAATTATTATCAAGAAAAATCATGAGAAACAAATCTTGAAATAAACTCAATTATACATAGTTGTCTATAAAACATAATTTCATATATGGGAGAATATGTGATGTACCATCTGTGTATAAATCTCGTGTACCATCAATTGATAAACTCAATGATACAAATCTTGAAATAAATTTTTTTTGAAGGGTTCAAAAATAAATATAAATAGCTTTATTTTTAAAAAATCTAATTATAATTATTAAACATAAATAGATACAAAAACATCAAATTCAAAACTAGAAGCTCAAAATCCAAAACCTGTAATTCGAAACCCAAAAACCAAAACACAAAATCTAAAACCTGCAACTTGAAACCTAAACCAAAAAAAGAAAAAATAATTATAAATAATATTTAATTACGTTTAAATAAATTCTTTCGATATTTTCAAGTCTTTCAGTATTAATTATATTTATTTTCAAGTCTTTCAATATTTTTTATTTTACACTAGTGATGATATATCATCTTATTATTAATTGATGGCACATGAGACTTATACACCGGTAGTTCATCAAATATTAATCCTTCTTTTAATAATGCCATGATATTAATGCATTAATGATTGATTTCATAGTTGTTGGTTGGCTACTTGATTAAGATTAAGAAAGAGTATAATTTTGAGGATTGACATTTTCTTGCTTGAGATTGCCATTGTGTTTGGTCAAAAAATGCCAAAGGTGAGGATGTTCATTGTACCATTAATTGTAACTCATTCTGCAATTGTATAGTTTTACAATTTTTCATATATATTGGCACACTTTTGACTAAAGGTTGATTTTAATTCTTACATCTTTTTGAGAATTTTGAACAAGATTTTATGGATTTGATCTTATTGAATATTAATCAAGAAAAAACTATATTTGAAGAGTTTATGTGAGATCAAGTTACCACATTTTAATAGATCCAATTTCTTTATAACTTCAATTCATGATATTTTCTTATTTGATGACATATATTAGTATAGTTGAAGCACATTTCTAGGCATATCTTGTTCACACCAATAGAATATTACAAGCTTACAATGCTCATTTAAAGAAGACTAGTTTATCGTGATATGTACGAGTTGAAGAAAGCACAAATTTAGTCTAGATTAAGACCTTGTTTCTAGTGCACATATTTTGAAAAGAAAACTATGGTGAATTTAGTGTGTAACTAAGCTTTCAATGAAAATGTTGTTGAGAAAGAGTGATATTAGTTGTATGTGAAGTTGTAACTTAGTAAGTGAATCAATTTAAATAAGGTAAACATTTGCACTTCTCTTAAATGAGCGCATGGAAGCTTGCACACAATTAAATTTTAAAGAAAAATATGCATAATATCATTTCAACCAATTTTTAAAGTCAACACTTCCCCCTGCCCTAATCAAAATAAAAACATTTCTTTTTGGCCCAAAAGGAAAAGAGATTGTGACATAGGAAAACTAACAGTGAATGTGCTCATCATTTTACATAATTGAAGCATCACAATATTTGGATCTAGGATTTAAAAAAAAAAATAGGAGGAATTATTGGGGTGTTTTAAATAAGATAAAAGGTCTTTAATTAACAACCATGAGGCTAATGGTGGACTAACAAGATCCAAAATTTATTCATTCAACACATTAAAGATGTTAGATTCTCGTACCATGTGCTTCACTTTTCTGACTACACTTGAAACCAAATTTGGGTATATTGTTTGTTGTAATTATTGACAGTAATCTCAGGAAGGATGGCAGTGGTATCTTTCACATCAATAAATTTTCGGTCACTACATGCAAAATGGTTTCATCACTCTGAAATCGCCATCATTCCGCAGTCCCTCCATCGCATGTTCCCACGCTGACTACGTCCTCTCCTACATTTGCATATTTGAGACAACCATCTTGGTTCTTCTGGGGCTTGATGGTACCATCTGGATGTATTGCCTACTGTTTTTCAACATTGTAACTTACACACTAATCTAGCCACACCAAAATTTAAAGTGCTAGCAAGCAAAGACCTCGGTAACCAACAATAGAGGTCATCGATGGCTTTGTGTTATTGCTGGCATACCAAGCTTGTTTAAAACCATAAATATTTTTACCAACCAGATTAATCACACCCCAACTATCTTCTATTGCATTCAAAACAAGCTTAGATGGTACCATCTGGATTTATTGCCTACTGTTTTTCAACATTGCAACTTACACACTACTCTAGCCATACCAAACTTTAAAGTGCTAGCAAGCAAAGACCTCGGTAACCAATAATGGAGGTCATCGGTGGCTTCATGTTATTGCTGGCATACCAAGCTTGTTTAAAACCATAAATATTTTTACCAACCAGATTAATCACACCCCAACTAGCTTCTCTTGCTTTCAAAACAAGCTCAGGTTTTGGATTTCTTATGGCTCCATAACTTTGAATTTCCCATTTGGTGGCATCAAAGATAGTCGTCTCACAATCATGGATCATCACATAGCTTTCGGAGTTGTAACCATTAGTGGTTAAGCATTTTCCACTGGATCGGATTGTGTTATCATACATTCTTAACTCCCACAATTGACTCGCCTTATTCTATCCATATTTTGATAGAATTCTTTTTGTAACACCCTAAACCCGGCCTAGACGTTACGACCGAATCTGACGTGTCACATCGAAGAGATTTTCGAAATTTGGACTTGTTGATAACAAAATCCGTATTTAGGTTAAAACCCATTTAGTTTTTATTGTTTGAGAAAAATTCGGTGGTTTAAGTTATTACAATCTGAAAACAGCTTATCAAAATGATTGCCATATTTGTTACCATTGATTTCTTAAACTGAATAAAACTGCAGAAGCTTCTCTAATTAAAAACCTTGAAGTTTAAAATGCGTGTTTTTCTTGAAAATAGTTGTTATTTTGAAAACCCTTTTTTTTGTATCCGTTTGGCAGTTTAAAACAAGAAATCAAAGCCCAATTAAAAATTAAATCCACCAATTTCCTTATTACATAATCAATAGCCCAATATGAAAATTAAGATTAAATAACTAAGTCTAAAGCAGAACATCAGCGATCATGTGGCCACCTCCAAGTCCCTCGCGGCTCCAAATTGTCCAAGGCTGGGGATTACCTGTATAGATAAAAAGGAAGGGTGAGTTTACGAAAACTCAGTGTGTAATCCCCTATCGTCGATCAAGTAGCAATATATGCGATGCTTGATGCGGGCACAGAGCCTATTCGATAATGATCTGGTGTGGGCCTTAGCCCATTACAGTAACAATGTCGGCCTAAGCCCAATACAGTATCAATACGGTACAAATATGCAACCCGCCCCAATCCAGCCAACACACCACCCGAACCAACCAACACACCATGTGGGGATAAAATCGACCCACCTAGCCAGCACACCAATATCGCAGCATAGCTACCAGTAATAATAACGTAGCAGAGCTGCCAATAACAGTGTATGTGGCAACGCCACCAGTAACAGTGAATGTGGCAGAGCCACCAGTACAGTACTTCCTCCATATCAGAATCCCAACCCCATGCAGTATGTCATGTCATAAATAGTTCGTGTATGCAAAGTGTCCTACTCAGTACAGTCTTACAAATAGCATACAATCATCAGTCAACCTACCTCTAGGGGTAAAATGGTCATTTCCATCTATTAGGGGTATAATAGTAATTTTACCCTTTAGGGGTATTTTGGTCATTTTACTTATTTTGGGGTCTCGATGCAAATAACAACCTCTCTGAAGGTCTACAGTCGCTTCGAGCGACGCAGATAATTTAAATGGTCATAACGGTGTAAATGGGCCCAAGGCCCATTATTCGGCCCAAGTGGGCCCACACGCTCGTGTGGCCCATTTAGCCCAAATCCAGTCACGGCTATGCGAACTACATTGCCCAGTCCAGTATTTGCCACTTATCGTGGATTTTATCCGTGTGGGGCCCACACAACCATTTCAGCCGAATGAGGCCCGTAACGGCCTAAGAGCACGAGAACGCTCGTGGTGGCATCTACAGTTTATTGCCCATGATTTTTGGGCTCGGTTTACCACACGAGCAATCGTACGCTCGTGAGGCCTCAAATGCCGAGATTTCAGCTTTTCGGCTTTTGTCGATTCACAAAAGAGAGGGGTGTGACTACACACCTGTTTACGCAACAAACAGATTACCCCACGCGTGATCAACCTACAATCATCCCAAAACAATCAATCTCTCATCCTTTAGATCATTAACACTAAAGCCCCAAACCGATATCGCCACTTACTTTGACCAAAAGCTATGCGATTATTACTCTTAGATCGCTGGTTGAAAACGATTGCACCCTTATTCTCGATTTAGTGTGCATAAAACGGATTTCATTAGCAATAATCGTTTAATACAAGGCTTGAATTGATACCCATAGTCCAAAGAATTAGAGTTAGAGCAGTTTGGGTATTCGGCCAACACTACAAAACAAACCTACTTACCCCACAGTATTCGGCCAAAGAGGTATTCGAAGAAGAAAGCAGAGATGTGTAGAGAAGCAAGGCAGTCGACGCTCCATCGATTGTCAGAGACTATCATCCAAATGGTTCCGAAATAGCAAGACAAGATTTATGTTATTCAGTCTATATTGGAAAAGCAGAGAAACAAAAGAGAAGGGAAAAAAGGAGATGTAGGATTAGGCTTACCACAGTGTTAGGAACAGAAGAAGAGATCACCGCCCACTACCAAACCAACTGGCACGACAGACATAGAAAAAGAGAGTCGACCACTCAGTCAAGGAGGAAAAAGAAATGTTGAGAAGAAGAACAAGAAGGTTTGGCTATGAACCAAAAGCCGAGGAATGGAAATGAGGAAAATGGGATTCGGCAGCGGAAAAAAAAGAAAAGTACAAAAGTGTGCAGAGAAAAGTGCCAAAAGAGCCTACCACATTCGGCCAAAGAGAGAAAACAACCCAAATGAGCAGTATACCTCCCCTGGCTGAATTTATTGAGTGCCAGAGTCCAAATTCGGCACAGTTTCCCCCCTCTCAGCTCCTTGATTTTCTCCTAGAATCTCTCCCCTTATCCCTCCTTGAACCTCTCCATGACCAGTTCAAACTCCATCTAAATCCTATTCAAACTCCCCTTAGTTGTGTTTCAGTCCAACTCTACTACCTACACAGCTCAAGCAACAAAATAAATACCCCCTTGCGCAACCCAGGACTTGAACCTCAGACCTCTCAGTTGCACAACACGCCACCTTGCCACTAAACC
The DNA here is from genome assembly GCA_025698515.1 of Gossypium sturtianum. Taxonomy (NCBI): domain Eukaryota; kingdom Viridiplantae; phylum Streptophyta; class Magnoliopsida; order Malvales; family Malvaceae; genus Gossypium; species Gossypium sturtianum. Next base: position 123,075,900 of record CM046955.1, read on the forward strand.
GCCGACTCTTCTTATGTCATAAACATGCATAAATATTTATAAGGCCTATATGCCAGTGTCCAAATTTATTTAAGAGAAAAACTAAAAAATTTTCAAAAGCCGAGGCTTGAACCCATGCTTCTCACACACCCCCATACACACCCAAATCACTTAGCCATTAAAGAAAACAAGCAATTTGTGTCAGAACATGCTAAATTAAAGACCCTATATTTTTGGGGCGTTACAACTCTACCCCCTAAAAGAAATTTCGGCCTCGAAATTTACCTGGTCAGAAAAGATGAGGGTATTGCAGACGCATCGCCTCCTCAGGTTCCCACGTGGCTTCTTCTGAGCTGTGATTGCGCCAAAGCACTTTGACTAGCGAAATAAATTTCTTCCTTAGTTGTAACACCCCAAACCCGGCCCATGCGTTATGAGCGGATTTGGTATGTCACATTTGTTCGTACTAAAATATTGCTTTGTTAAAAATCAAGAAAACAAGTTTGATTTGATAAAATACTACTAACCTCAAAGATTTGATTGATAAATCGATAAATTTGAACTAATGATCTTACAAAACCGTGACTTTTGAAAACGACGTTGAAAATTTGAAAGAGAATCCAAGTCTTTTGAAAATATCGTTAATAGTTCGAGAGAAAATATCCATGTTAAAAATATTTGTAAAAGTTTATTTTGAAATCCATTTGTTAATCGATTTTGGAAACCATTGTTTAAGTTTTTAGAAAATTCCCCTTTTTTAAACAATTTAAGAAAAATAATAAAAACATCCCAACCAAAAAGCAAAAATAAAAATAGTCCAGAGGCCTTATTACAACATTTAACCCAAAATAGTAAAGTAATAAAATAAACGAGAAAGAAGTCTAAAGTCCAAATAAACCATTTTCGAAGTATGGCCTCCCTCGAGTCATCCATAGCCCAAGTCCATATCATCAAGCATTACCTACAAGGGTTAAGAGGAAGGGGGTGAGTTACAAGAACTCGATGTGAAATCCCTTACTCGTTATTCATTGGGCGGAACCCAATTAGCAATATTTTGGGCCTAAGCCCATTTACAACAACAATAATGTATCAAATATAATATGCATATGATATGCAATTCCCAAACCAAACCTAGTTTTCCATCCGCTACACACCACCCGTACCAACCAGCACACCTGTGGGGAGCTTTAGTCACCCACCCCGCCAACACACCAAACGTAGGCATTAAGCCATTTATATCAGATTTGTGGACACGCCACCAGATTAACAGAATTTACATGGCATCGCCATTTTTCATATTTGTGGCAGAGCCACCAGAATTATGTAGCAGAGCTACCAGAACTTCTCTTCATCATTATCCCATCCCATGCAAACCATGTATATAATGCATAGCCATTCACAACAATTTATTCAGATATTTATTACAAAATTATGGCCCATTACAACAATTAATCAAAAGGCCCATTAAGCAAAATATCAGATTTGGCCCATTTAGCAAAATATCAGATTTGGCCCATTTATCAAAATATCAGATTGACCCATTTATCAAAATATCAGATTGGCCCATTTATCAAAATATCAGATTGGCCCATTTATCAAAATATCAAATTGGCCCATTTATCAAAATATCTAATTGGCCCATTTATCAAAATATCAGATTGGCCCATTTAGCAAAATATCAGATTGGCCCATTTAGCAAAATATCATATTGGCCCATTTATCAAAATATCAAATTGGCCCATATAACAATTTCGTAATTCGGCCCTTTAGGGGCATTTTCATAATTTCGACCCATAGTGGCATTTTCGTAATTTCGATAATTTACCCACTAAGGGTAATTCGGTAATTTCGCAACCTAAGGGTAGTTTGGAAATTTCGCAACCTAGACTTAACTACTAATGTGGAGCATAAAAATCGAAACTGTCCATTTGCGTCGTACTAACTAAATTGACTATAACTTGAGTTAGAAATCTTGAAATCTAACCCCGTAAATTTTCCTTAAGACTAGACTCATATATCTTCTTACTATAATTTTTCCAGAATTTTTGACTTAGCCTTTTAGTACAGTTTATTTCTTAAAGATTCCCTTATTTCACTGACTAATGATTCTGACCTCTCTTACCCAAAATTCAAATATCTCACTGTACAGTTTTCATATGTTGCTTCCACTTGTTTCTATTGAAAATAGACTCACTAAGGAATCTGTACATATAAACTATAACTCATAATTCACTTTGTACAATTTTATATGAATTTTCCAAGACAGATCAGGGAACCACGAAGTCATTCAGAACCAGTCTCACTCAAATTAACATATCTCAGAATATAAAAATCCTTTTCCTTCTCCGTTTCTTCCATATTAAAATAGACACAGTAAGATTTAATCTGATATCTTATTCAATTTGTAATTATTTTTGTCCTATTTTTCGTGATTTTTCAAAAACACGTCACTGCTTCTAACCGAAACTGTTTTATTACGAAATACGATTACCACTGCGATCATACGCACGCCCGAGTGATTACGGATGCCGGTTTTTGGTGTTCTTCGGTATTTTGACCGATTCACAGAATATTTCATACAAACTTTCAGAGAAGTGTGAGATTACACATCATTTCAGATATGTATACGAAAGGTACGGGATTACACACCTTGATTAGGATTCCCTAAAGAACCACTCTTCGTTGACCCACTTTATCCGAAGGATTTGCAAATAGGATATATCGAGTGGTTTCGCCCCTAAAACATAATTGATTAGTCGAAACTTCAATCCGATTTGCAACATAGCCAAATAGAGATATAACGAAAAATCCAAAATGAACCCCCTTACCTTATCGATATTGGATCTAATTTCCACCGTTTGACTTCGGCTAGAACAATACACGGTCTCCCACTTAAAACACTACGAAAAAGAGAAAATAATCTCGTTTGAGAGGGTAGAATAAAATGATGGTCTCGGTTAAAAAGGACCATCCCATGCCAAGACATATATTCGGCTAGGAGAAAGAAAAAATAAAAAAAATGTTTGAATAGAACCACTTACCGATTGATCAAAGGAGTGAGTGTTAATACGGATGAGAAGAACGATAAAGAAGAAATGAAGGGTTCGGTTTTTCCAAAGGAAAACAAGTGAACAATTTGATCTCCAAGGCTTAGGTACTTCCGGCAACAAGGAAGAAAAGAAGAAACAAAAATGCACACTAAAGGCTTGAAAATTCGACAAAGAGAAGAGGAAATTTGGAGAGAAAGAGAATGATACAAAAAACTAAAGAGAACAACCTCTCAAGCACTAGCTTTGCCAAAAACTCCTAGCAAAATTCGGCTATCACCCCCTTTAGCCCCAAAATCATCCACATTCATGTCCCTAATAGTCAAAATTTTGCCAACCACCCTTTCCAAAATACATCCCTTGAAAAAGGCCACATGTTCCCCCTACTTTCCCCTTTCTCTTGATTTCTTTCCTCACATTCATCCTTTCCTATTTTCCTTAGCCATCTTGCCAAAAATAAAAGTCCACCTTGCCTTATTTACATGCTTGGCCGACACTTAAGGAAAGAGTGCAAAAATAATAGTTAAAGTTTGCACACAATGGGATTTGAACCTCTTCCCTCAAAGTCCATCACTTGATGCCATAACCTCTTCACCAATTGCTCATTTATGCTAGCAATTTACTCTTTTATTTCCATAAGCCTTGATGCCACTTACTATCTCTCCTTAATAGGCTTAAACACAAAATTTTACTAAGGCCCAACTTGAACCCGGAACTTCATAGAAACCTCGTAACCTTCCAAATTCACTTAACTAATAAGTCCAATTTTCAATAATGCCATTCTCTTGTTCTCAAAATTTTAAACACTCCTACACTCAAGGCCCATTGGCCCAATCCTACTAGGCCCAATTTTGGGATGTTACATTATTACTCTAACCTCACGGTCCAATATCTGCACTGGCTCCTCTTCGAAGGTCAGATCTAGCCTAACCTCGATCTCCTCGACTTGTACTATATGCGTGGGATTAGAGTGATAACGCCTCAGCATGGAGACATGGGACACATCGTGAATCCGGTCTAATTCTGGGGGCAGCTCAAGTTGATAGGCGACCGGTCCCACACGCTTCAGTACACGGTAAGGCCCAATGAACCTAGGGCTAAGCTTACCCTTCCGTCCAAATCTCAGAATTTTCTTCCACGATGAGACCTTAAGGAAGACATAATCCCCCACAGAGTACTCAATCTCCTTACGCTTCAAGTTTGCATATGACTTCTACCTATCAGACACTTCCTTTAACCGATCTCGAATCATCTTTACCTTTTCCTAAGTATCAGAAACTAACTCTGGCCCCAGAACTCACAGCTCACCCAGCTCAATCCAACATGTAGGAGTACGACACCTACGACCATACAATGCCTCGTACGGTACCATCTGAATACTGGACTGATAACTGTAATTATACGCGAATTCTGCTAGCGGCAAGTAGTCTTCCCAGCTGCCTCGAAAATCAATTACACAGCTTCTTAACATGTCCTCCAGTATCTGAATCACCCTCTCTGACTGACCATCTGTCTAAGGATGAAACGCAGTATTGAAGTCTAACCTTGTACCCAAAGCCTCATGTAACTTTTTCCAGAACCGAGATGTGAATCTAGGATCTTTGTCAGATACGATAGAAACTAATACCCCATGCAGTCTCACAATCTCAACCACATATAACTTTTCCAGCTTCAGCAACGAGTAATCAGTGCGGACTCGTATAAAATGGGCAGATTTAGTCAATCGATCTACAATAACCCATACCGAGTCCTTCTTTGTAGGCGTTAAGGGCAGCCCACTCACAAAATCCATAGTTACCCTCTCCCACTTCCAAAGTGGAATCTTAAGCGTCAGCTCTGAGAACCTGCAAGGCAATCGATGCTCACCTTTAACATGCTGACATGTCAAGCACTTACTCACAAAATCAGTAACCGTGTTTCATTACAGCCACCAAGTCTGACTCACAAAGATCTCGGTATAACTTGTTTCCGCCAGGATGCATAGCATATTGACTACTATGCGCCTCTCGCGGTATAGACTGCCTCAGCTCAGAATCCCTCGGTACACAGACTCTCCCACGGAAACACAGTACTCCCTCACCATTCAACCCAAAATCTGCAGTCTCTCCATTCTCAACTTGTCGGAAACGAGGAACCAGTGACTCATCCAACAATTGTTTCCCCTTAATTTGCTCAGTCCACGTCGGCCTCACTTGAAGCTCATCTAACAAGCTACCATCATCATACAAGCTGAGACGAGCAAACATTGCTCTCAAATCAGATACAGCCCTATGGCTCAGTGCGTCAGCTACCACGTTAGCCTTACCAGGGTGATACTCAATCGAGCAGTCATAATCCTTAAGCAGCTCTATCCATCTTCGCAGCCTAAGATTCATCTCTTTCTGAGTAAGGAGGTACTTGAGGATCTTGTGATCTGTGTAGATAATACACTTCTCACCGTATAAATAGTGCCTCCAAATTTTCAGTGCGAATACCACCGCGGCTAACTCCAAGTCATGTGTAGGGTAATTTACCTCGTGAGGCTTAAGCTGACGAGACGCATAAGAAACCACCTTACCCTCCTGCATCAGCACACAACCCAAACCAACTTGTGATGCATCACTGTAGACCATAAACTCCTTCCCAGACTCTAGCTGTATTAAAATAGGGGCCTCTGTCAGAACTTTCTTCAATTTCTCAAAACTCTCTTTCTGTTTATCAGTCCAATTGAACGGTACCCCTTTACGCAATAACTTAGTCAGAGGTGCAGCAATCACAGAAAACCCCTCGACAAAACGTCTATAATATCAAGTCAGACCCAGAAAGCTTCGAATCTCAAATACAGTCTTCGGTGGTTTCCAATCCAGTATGGCTTCAATTTTCTGAGGATCAACCCTAATCCCCTCGGCAGACACCACGTGACCCAAAAATGTCACCTCTCGCAGCAAGAACTCACACTTGCTGAACTTCGCGTATAGCTGCTTCTCCCTCAGAACCTGTAGAACAATTCGAAGATGTGCATCATGATCCTCCTCGATCCTCGAATACACCAGGATATCGTCTATAAACACTACTATGAACCGATCCAGATAGGTCTGGAACACTCGGTTCATCAGATCCATGAAAGCAGCTGGTGCACTCGTCAGCCCAAACGGCATCACTAGGAACTCGTAATGACCATAACGAGTCCTAAACGCAGTTTTATACACATCAGCCTCTTTAACCCTCAGCTGATGATACCCAGAACGGAGATCTATCTTAGAGAAAATCGAAGCTCCTCGCAGCTGATCAAACAGATCGTCAATCCTTGGCAAGGGGTACTTATTCTTGATAGTCAGTTTATTCAACTATCGATAATCGATGCACATGCGCATGGATCCATCCTTATTCTTCACAAACAACACCGATGCTCCCCATGGAGACACACTTGGTCGAATAAATCCTCGGTCCAGCAGCTCCTGGATTTGAGCCTTTAACTCCACCAGCTCCTTCGGTGCCATTCTATAAGGGGCGATGGACACCGGATCTATTCCAGGTAGGAGCTTAATACCAAATTCAACCTCACGGTTCGGAGGCAACCCATAGAGCTCATCAAAAAATACATCAGGAAAATCCTTAACTATTCTGATCTCTCCAACAGAAGGACCCTCATAATCAGATACAACAATATAGGCTAGAAACGCCTCACAACCCTTGCGAACCAGCTTTTCGGCCCTTAATGCAGAGATCATATTAGACAAAAAGTCCCTTCGCTCCCCAATCACAACCACCTCATCATCCTCAGTAGTTCTCAGTACCATGCGCTTAGCAGCACAATCCAAACTTGCACGGTGTTTTACCAGCCAATCCATCCCCAAGATTAGGTCGAATTCACCAAACGGTAGCTCCATCAAACTACTGGAAATATAACTCATTGAACCTCTAGGGCACATCTCTAAACAACTTGTCTACTCTTCATCGATCGTCCCAGTGGACTTAACACAGTCATCTCATTAACAATACTCTCACACATGATACCCAAGGTGCCGACATACACGCGTGTGCAATGTATGAATGCGTAGACCCTATATCAATCAGAGCGGTGTAAGGTACATTATGAATTAGAAACGCATCGGTTATAACATCCGAGCGTCACCATCCTCTTGGCGACGAGCAAAGATAGACATAGACCCGATCCGTTGCCTCGCCTCAATGTTACCAGACACCTCTCGCTCGGGCGCTCCACGACCTCGCCCCATACCGTTTCCACCTCCGCTCGCCCAAGGCCTCTCGATGGTCACGACCACCTCTCACTGGCTGAACATGACCCTGTCCTGCAGCTTGCATATGAACAGGCCTCTGAGGACAGTTCTTAACCTAATGATCCATGGACCTGCATCTAAAGCACGCCCCGATCCTCTTCTAGCACTCACCCTGGTGAGATCTCCCACAATCAGCGCAAGGCTGCGGTCTAGCGACAGCAACAGGAACTCTAGCCCGAACTGGCCCATCAAACCTGGCCTTCTTTATAGGCCTTCCAGAAGAACTTGAGGGCCAAGAATCCCTCTTATTTCTGCCCCTATCTTTCTCGCGGTTCTGGCGCTCAGAGTGCTTCACATCCTCAGCAATTTTTGCCTTTTCTACAAGGGCAGCAAAGTCTCGCTCCCTCTGTGGAGCTATCAATACTCGTAACTCATCTTGAACGCCGTCCTCAAAGTACACAGAACGTTCATACTCAGTTGCTACTATCCTACGAGCATATCGGCTCAGTCGTAGGAATTCTGCCTCATATTCCGCCACTGTCTTATCCCCTTGGGTCAGGCTCAGAAATTCCCTTCTTCGGGCATCCACGTAACTTGCACCTACATACTTCCCTTGAAAGCCCGCCTTAAAGAAATCCCATGTCAATCGGTCGGCCTGCGTACCCTCTCTCACAGTTAGCCACCACTGGTAGGCCTCGTCTCGTAGTAAGGACACTGCTCCTTTTAACTTTTGTTTCGCAGTACAGTCGAGGTCGTCCATTATTCTTTCAGTGGCCTCTAGCCAGTATTCTGCCACATTTGGGGCTACTTCAGTAATACCCCTGAAAATTTTCTCTCTATTAGACCGGAGTCGCTCTAAAATTAACCCTCGGCCCACTGCACCAGTATTAGATCCAGTAACCCTCTCTAAAATGCGGAGCATAGCTTGGGATAGGGCATCATCCCCATCCACTCGATCGTAAGACCTCGTCTCGGTCACTGGTGAAGTTGGTACTTCCCTAGCAGGCATGTGGCCCGTCGCCGAAGACCCAGCCCGAGCACTTCCTCGGCCTCTATCGCGGCCCCGCGTACCCCTTCCGCGAGTACCTCTTGTGTTCATTTCAATATACGCTTTATCTGTTTTAAAAGTCTAATGCATCGGCTTATAATTTCAGTAATTATTAACAAAATGTGTTATGAAAGACAATCATTAGGGGTTTGTTTTCGCATATCGAGGTCTCACTACAGTTTTTAGTCTTCTACGGTCTCAGTTTCCTCTATCTAGAGTTTCACAATATAGTCCTACCATCCATAGTAGTTTCTCAATATAACGTCTCAGTCTATAACAGTAAACAGTATTAGAGAACTTACAGATTTGGCGTCGGAGACTCGGTGTGCCACACTTGTGAATCTTCCAAAACATTTCAAATCTTTAAAATCTACTTTCAGAAAAAACTTTTCAAAAAACCCATTCCACAGCCGATTTTTAGAACTGGGCTCTGATACCACTAAATGTAACACCCTAAACCCGGCCTAGACGTTACGATCTAATCTGACGTGTCACATCAAAGAGATTTTTAAAATTTGGACTTGGTGATAACAAAATCCGTATTTAGGTTAAAACCCATTTAGTTTTTATTGCTTGAGAAAAATTTGACAGTTTAAGTTATTACAATCTGAAAACAGCTTATCAAAACGATTGCCATATTTGTTACCATTGATTTCTTAAACTGCATAAAACCGCGGAAGCTTCTCTAATTAAAAACCTTGAAGTTTAAATGCGTGTTTTTCTTGAAAACAGTTGATATTTTGAAAACCTTTTTTTTGTATCCGTTTGGCAGTTTAAAACAAGAAATCAAAGCCCAATTAAAAATTAAATCCACCAATGGCCTTATTACATAATCAATAGCCCAATATGAAAATAATGATTAAATAACTAAGTCTAAAGCAGAACATCAGTGATCATGTGGCCACCTCCGAGTCCCTCGCGATTCCAAATCGTCTAAGGTTGGGGATTACCTGTACAGATAAAAAGGAAGGGTGAGTTTACAAAAAATCAGTGTGTAATCCCCTATCAGTCAGTCAGTAGCAATATATGCAGTAACAGTCTGGGCCTGAGCCCTATTCAGTAATAGTGTAGTGTGGGCCTTAGCCCATTACAGTAACAATACAGTGCAAATATGCAACCCGCCCTAATTCAGCCAACACACCACCCGTACCAACCAACACACCATGTGAGGATAAAATTGACCCACCCAGCCAGAACACCAATATCGCAGCATAGCTGCCACTAATAATAACGCAACAGAGCTGCCAGTAACAGTGTATGTGGAAACGCCACCAGTAACAGTGAATGTAGTAGAGCCACCAGTATAGTACTTCCTCCATATCAGAATCCCAACCCCATGCAGTATGTCATGTCATAAATAGTTCGTGTATGCAAAGTGTCCTACTCAGTACAGTCTTACAAATAGCATACAATCATCAGTCAACCTACCTCTAGGGGTAAAATGGTCATTTCCATCTATTAGGGGTATAATAGTAATTTTACCCTTTAGGGGTATTTTGGTCATTTTACTTATTTTGGGGTCTCGGTGCAAATAATAACCTCTTCGAAGGTCTACAGTCGCTTCGAGTGACACAGATAATTTAAATGGTCATAACGGTATAAATAGGCCTAAGGCCCATTATTCGGCCCAAGTGGGCCCACACGCTCGTGTGGCCCATTTAGCCCAAATCCAGTCACGGCTATGCGAACCACATTGCCCAGTCCAGTATTTTCCACTTATCGTGGATTTTATCCGTGTGGGGCCCACGAACCCATTGGGCCCACACGGCCCATTTTAGCCAAACGTGGCCCATATCGGCCCAAGAGCACGAGAACGCTCGTGGTGGCCTCTACAGTCTATTTCCCATGATTTGTGGGCTCGGTTTACCAAACAAGCGATCGCATGCTCGTGAGGCCTCTAATGCTGAGATTTTGGCTTTTCGGCTTTTGTCGATTCACAGAAGAGAGGGTGTGACTACAGACCTGTTTACGCAACGAACAGATTACCCCACACGTGATCAACCTACAATCATCCCAACACAATCAATCTCTCATCCTTTAGATCATTAACACTAAAGCCCTAAACCGATATCGCCACTTACCTTGACCGAAAGCTATGCGATTATTACTCTTAGATCGCTGGTTGAAAACGATCGCACCCTTCTTCTCGATTTACTGCGCATATAACGGATTTCATTAGCAATAAACGTTTAATACAAGGCTTGAATTGATACCCATATTCCAAAGAATTAGAGTTAGAGCAGTTTGGGCATTCGGCCAACACTACGAAACAAACCTACTTACCCCACAGTATTCGGCTAAAGAGGTATTCGAAGAAGAAAGCAGAGATGTGCAGAGAAGCAAGGCAGTCGATGCTCCACCGATTGTCACAGACTATCATCCAAATGGTTCCAAAATAGCAAGACAAGATTTATGTTATTCAGTCTATATTGGAAAAGCAGAGAAACAAAAGAGAGGGGAAAAGAGGAGATGTAGGATTAGGCTTACCACAGTGTTAAGAACAGAAGAAGAGATCACCGCCCACTACCAAACCAACTGGCACTGTAGAGATAGAAAAAGAGAGTTGGCCACTAAGTCAAGGAGGAAAAACAAATGTTGAGAAGAAGAACAAGAAGGTTCGGCTATGAACCAAAAGCCGAGGAATGGAAAGGAGGAAAAGGGGATTCGACAGCGGAGAAAAAATAAAAGTGCAAAATTGTGCAGAGAAAAGTGCCAAAAGAGCCTACCACATTCGGCCAAAGAGAGAACACAACCCAAATGAGAAGTATACCTCCCCTGGCCGAATTTCTTGAGTGCCTGAGTCCAAATTCGACACAGTTTCCCCCCTCCCAGCTCCTTGATTTTCTCCTAGAATCTCTCCCCTTATCCCTCCTTGAACCTCTCCATGACCAGTTCAAACTCCATCCAAATCCTATTCAAACTCCCCTTAGCTGTGTTTCAGTCCAACTCTACTACCTACACATCTCAAGCAGCAAAATAAATACAACCTTGCGCAACCCAGGACTTGAACCTCAGACCTCTCAGTTGTACAACAAGCCACCTTGCCACTAGACCACCAACTCTTCTTGTGTCATAAAACATGCATAAATATTTATAAGGCCTATATGCCAGTGTCCAGATTCATTTAAGAGAAAAACTAAAAATTTTGCAAAAGCCAAAACTTGAAACCAGGCTTCTCACACACCCAAATCACTTAGCCATTAAAGCAAACAAGCAATTTGTGTCAGAACATGCTAAATTAAAGACCCTATATTTTTTGGGCGTTACAATTTTGTTTCCATTGTGATAGCGTTCCTAGTATACATCAACACACATTTCATTTCATCTAGTAATATACGAGGTAGTGTCGCTTGTGAATATGATGTGCGGATTGTGCAAGTATACACGCTGAGCAAGTAATAAAGTGATGAGTGAGATCATCTCCATAGGTATTAGAATGGTATAATTTGGTCGAGTTATTAGAGTGAGTTATGATTAATGTTATGACAAAAATATTTATAAGAATGCAGTGGTAATTTGAAGGAATAATGATGTGTGCAATATGTGTAACTAATAAATAATGGAAAATTCTATGACAAGACAATAGTAAGATTGCAATGGCAAATTCGAGAATAATTATGTGACTAATATGCAAACATGCAAGTAAACAACTACAAATGCTATGGCGAAGATACTACGGCAAAGGATAGAGTGTCTACGATGTTGATTTGGAAGGTCGGGATTACTAAGAATCTGTCTTTACTGAGAGTAATGCCTATGCAAAACCATACTCAATCTACTGCTTAGAAGAGTTCTAAAATGGTATACTTCTTTTGAGAACAAAACATCAAGTTACCTTTCCTTAAGTGATATATGTCTATAGGCCTTTAGTACGGTACCCTGCACTATTTTGTTTCCTTTATATATGAACTCTGCTCTATGTCTAAAGGCTACTTCAAGTATTTGGTCGAACACTTGCTCATATCATTCAATTTCAATCTCATTAACCTAACCTTGTCGGAATTAGATTAATTTAATGAAATGTTGTCCATCCATCTATGTCTAGAGTTCGCAAACATGCAATTTTGTAAAAAAAAAGCATTGAATGAAACAGTGTATTAAAGTAGATCTACACTCCAGTCATTAAAGAAAATAAGAGTTTCATCAAGTAATCCCAAAACTATGAGATTTAGCTCATGGGTTGGCAATTAAAATTAAAATTCAAAGTATCATTCAAAATCGATTTCATTAAACCAATTTACGAAGAGTAATCAAGAAATAATGGAAGAACTTCAGAAAGATAGCTTCCATTTATCCAGCCCACACTCCAGCGATGCAGTGTCTTGCGGTGGCTAAGAGGGTCTGCCTTCGTCTTCCTCTTCCCGTCTCTACTCCGCAGCTACCCTATATTTTTTTACCTAAAGATCTCCCTTTTTTCTCTTGTTGTTTTTCGCCCCTTTTAGGGTTTCCTCCTTTGGCTTTTATAATTATTTTCCCTAGGGTAAATCCAACAGCCCATGATATTCTTCCCTCTTTTTCAGGCAGGTGTATCTGATACAAGTTCAATTGGGCGTAAGACCGGTACGCTTTAAGTGCTGACCAAACATCTTCCCGGAATTGCCACGGCATTCATGTTGATAAACTGTCCAACCCTTTTCCCCGCAAGCCTTCACTCCTTTACTTCTTGTTCCTCATCCTGCACCTGCAAATCCACCACCACACATAACCCTTCCACAATCAATTAAAAATAACTAACATTTAAGTACAATCCGAGCTCCTAATGTAATGCTAAAACAAGAAAAATACTAATGGAATATCTTAAAATGAAACTAAATGTACCTAAGTACAGGTAATTAGCTAAATCTAAAGGCATGAAATATAAATCTTTTCAAGAGTTATCACAACCCTAAACCTAAGTTATTGCTTGTCCTCAAGAAAAATATACATGAATGCATGGATGCAACAATTTTTTTTTGCCTACACATATAACCACCTTGTACTACAAGTCCATTCAACGAACAATATATACTTTAGTTCTTAGCAATCCTCTATCTCTCAAAACTTGTTCGAGTTTCAAAGGTTTGCTCAACAAAGGTAGTGCAGAAAATTGCTCCCTAAAAACAAAATTTTCTAAGTACTCATGTGTGCTTCCTGGCCATAGTAAACATCTCCTAATTTACTCAATTCATTTGTTACCTAAACTCAAGTTACTTTGTAACCCTTGCTCTAAGCCTATTCAAAATATTTATTAGTATATTTTTTTATTAAAGTGTATTAGGGGGTTTAGCATGTCATAAATTTCGTTGACTTGATAATCATAATGGAGAATATACTGAATTACCTAGTACTTAATAATGTCACAATTTAAATAAAAATCACTCTTGAAGCTAAGGATTTTAACTTAGAATATGGATGGAGCAAACAACTACCTCCTTAGCTACTCAGCCAATTACTATAGTGGAGTGGCCCTAATTTTCTTTTCTTTATTACACACTCTTACTTGGACTCACCTTTCTAATCAACAGCACGATGGAGCAAACAAAGTGGTGCTGACTTATTTGGCAATTCTAAGCATTGGAGTGTCTATTGTCCTTTATTTAAGTAATGTTGTGACAATGTGACTGAGTTTGACTTCAAAAGTCTCTAACTTCATTAAAAGATACTTGCTATAGTCCAAAAATAACTGAGGTTAGTAAATTTCATTTTTAGGAGGTAATCTTCAAGCAATCTAACTGTCGCGTGTGAAAATGCGAGTGTGCAAGTATACACATCGAATCAAGTAATAATGTGATAAGTGAGTATTGTATCCACAAGGATCAGAATTGATTAAAAAAATTGGTTATACTATTATTATGAATTTGACTAATTAAACTGTGCAAAAGAAACAAATGAAAAATTAATGAAGAGAATTAATAAATGGATTAATAAAATCAATTATGAATGAAAAAATTCTAGGGCAATTGAAATGTTGTGGCAATTCTAAAAGAATAAGTGGGGAGGATTTGTACTGTTGAATGATAAAGGTTGAAATTACTCAGGTTTTATTTTTATATCATAATAATGTCATGGCAAAATCTTCACCATTCTACTACTCAGGGATTCACTACTGCAGTTTTCTTCTTTCAAAAGCTAGACTTTAAGCTTTCATTTTGAGTTTTTGTATGTCTACAGAACTCAAGAATGATATCCAGACTGTTCTTCCTTTCCCTGTACAGATCACAACTTCTACATCTAGAGTGCTGCGAATATTCTTTCGAATACTAGCCTGTATTGACCGATAATAATCCAATTTATTTAATATTTCCAGAATTAAATTAGATCTACAACATACCATACAATAATCTATGTCTAGAGCTTGTATGCATGCATTTAAAATAATCACAAATCGAATGAAATAGTAATCTACTCAAAATCAGACCATGGGCATTAAAGATAGTAAAAATTCACCCAAATAATTCCAACCCAATGAGATTTAGCTCATGGATTGGACATTCATATCCAAAATAAAACCATTCAACATCACCATTCAAGTTTATGGATCACAAAGTTCAAATTAGAAAATAAAGGCAGAACTGTAAGAAGCTCTCGCTACTCCAGCTTTCACTTTAATATTGAAATTTGATGCAAAACCCAGGGCAGATTTCTCTTCCCCTTTCTTGCACATGTGATTTTTGCTCTGTAAGCTGCTACCTTCTCCTCTCTTTTCTTTGAAATTTTCCACGAGAATTTGATGCAAAGAAAAACTGCTCTCCAATTCCTCTCTCCCCAAAATCCTCGTCCCATTTTTTCTTTTCTCTTTCCTCTTTTATAGGGTAGGTCCCTCCCACTCAGCACACACCTTTTGCTTCCTCCTTTTCAGGGTGGTTTATCTGGTATAAGTATAGATGGCTGAGAGTGACATGGACTGAGCGCTGCATCATCTTCCTAGAATTTTCATGGCATTCTTGTTGGCAATCTAACCAACACTTTTCCATGGCAATATGAAACAACCCGTTTTTAGTGAAATCAAAATAGTAGTTTTGGGACCACAAATTCGATGTTTAAATTTTTATTATTTTATTATTTTAAGGTCTGTAGCATGATAGTAGCATCGTATAAAAATGTCGCTAAGAAATTTTATTGTTTGCATGTTTAATTTGATAAAAAGGACTAAATTGCATAAGGTGTAAAATTTGAGTTCTATAAGAAAAAGGTGTCAAATTGCTATGAAATTGGAATGTGAGTGGCCTTAAATGGTATTTAGACCATTAATATAATTAGTGGACAAATTTGGATATTAATTAAGTAATTTTAAAGTTATATGTGTAAGGTTACTAAGGTAAATTAATAAAATAACTTGAAATAAAATAGGTAAAAGAAAGATATCATCTTTCTTTCTTCTTTACCAATCGAAAATAAGGTTTAAGGAAGCCATTAAAGACATTTCAACATTTGTCCATCTCTCTCTTGTGCATGTAAGTGCATTTTCGTCCAGTTTTTAATGATTTCTATATTTTTGGAGTCGTTGTAGCTTAATCTAGCTAGCTCAGGGATTAATTTACAAAACTGTTAAAAGTCTAGGGTTTTACCATGAATGTATGTTAATTGTTTGATGGATGAAAATGAATATTTGATGATAGTTGAGCAACTTTTGTAACGGAATTTTTGATGAATTTGTTATTCAAGGATTTAATTGAAAAATAGAAAAATGTTCATGGTAAAAATGTGAAATAAACAGAATATAGGGCTAGCTAGGGACTAAATTAATATTCGACTAGCATGGGTTTGGACTAAATTGCATGAATTTTCATTTTTATGAGCTATGGACTAAATTGAAATGAATTCAAAATTTTAGGGGCAAAAGCATAATTTTTACAAATTATGATTTTTGGATTAAATTGAATAAAGTGAAAATTGAATGAGACAAATTTGATTATATAGATCAAGAAAAGCAACGTACAGATTTAGATCGGGGAAAAGAAAAAGTATTGGATTAATCGATCGTATTTCTCCGTTCGTGTTTGAGGTAAGTTCGTTAATTTAATTAGCATTGAATTATATTCGAATTAAATGTTTTTATGTTATATATTGATGTTTCGACTTTACGAAAATATCCACGAAGTTTTGGCGACTTTCGAATCCCGTTTGAACCTTAGGAATATATAAGATACAAATGACATATCATTAGGGGTTACCGTGTTTCGGGTGCTGGTCTTGTGCATCCTACCGGTGGCTGAGTTTTCAGCATGTGTTGCGGTTACTTGACAGCTTGTGTGAGCAACACCGTGCAACTACGTCCTGATTGACAGCTTGTGTGATCAGACCCACTTATGGCTCGAGAGAGAGCATTTATATGAGATATGAGATAGTAGTGGTTTTGACCACATGTTAGCACATAATGTCCTAGATTCCCGAGTATCCGATATTATTCTAGTGGTTCAACGGGTATGAAAAAGGGAAGGTTCGATAAACGCCTCAATATGTGATGCTATGAAAGTATGAAAAGGTATGAGTTGATGATGTTTGAAATATGCTTAGCCATATGCTTGAAAGTATGAATGCATATAAGTACTGTGTATAAAAGCTATGATGTTTTTAGATGATTTGTTAAGCTATGTGGCTATCTAACTTGAAAGGTTGTTGTTGTTAGGCTAATGCCAATTCATGTTGGATTATCTCAAATTATTTTTACGCTTATAAAACTGAAATGGTAAGCCTTGTTTATGAATTACAAACTTACTAAGCATTACATGCTTACTTCGTGTTATTTCCTTTGTGTTTCTAGATAATCGGAAGCTCGTTCGGGTTGGAAGGTTGTCGGAGATCCATCACACTTTTCATAAACTAAATCGGTAGATTTTGATGATTTTGAGTCATGTTTATAATGGCGTGTATAGGTGTCTTGTTTAATGAATTTAGCAATTATGTGTGGCTTGTATATATGTTATATTGGTTGATAAACTAGTTGGTATGATATTAAGATCATATGGTATTTTGTGTGGTTGTTAATTTGATGTTTCGTTGGTTAAGGTGATGGTAAGGGAATGTTAATGGAAATGGTATGGTAGCAATGAATGGTTGGTGTGGAATGAATATAGCATGATGTTGAAAATGACTAGTTTTGATAGTTTGGAAGTGATCATCTTTTAAATTGGTATGGTATATGTTAGTTGGGAAAATAGTCATTTTTTATTGGTTGTACATGAGTTTTTGGTACAGGATCATTATGGCAAATGTGATAGTGAATATTTTTAATTGGTAGTTTAAATGATAAATGAATTGGATAGTTGTTTAGGTAAGTTTGATTGTGAAGTTGTGGTGCCATTTGGCATATTGGTTGAATGGATAGTTTTAGGTTTTTAAAGCTTGAATTTTCATATGTTAAGTGAGTTTTGAATGCTTGTTTATATGTGTATTTGGCTTGTACAAGTGGTAGGAAATTGGGTGAGAAAAAATGGCTTGATAATGGCCTATTTTTCGTCCACATGGGCAGAGACACGAGCATGTATCTAAGTCGTGCGTGACACATGGCCGTGTGTCCCCTGTAGCTTTAAAAGGGTGGCAAGTCAGGCCGTTACACGGCCTAGCACACGGTTTGGAACACGGGCGTGTGGGGTTATTTCGAAGGATACAAGGCTTGGCACACGGGCGTGTGGCTTGGCTGTGTTACCCAAGTCAGTGAGTTACACGGGTACGGACACGGGTTGGGACACGGCCGTGTGTCCCTATTTCGCATGCCTACATGACCTAAGACACGGGCATGTCTCTTAGCCATGTGAGTCACATGGTCGTGTGACCCTTACAATTTAAAAAACTTTTGCCTTTTTCCAAAAAAATTCATGTAACACCCCAAACCCGGCCTAGAAGTTAGGCCCAAATCTAGTGTGTCACATGGAAGTAAAAACCATCTTTGCGATTAAAAACTTGCTTGAGAAATACAACCTTTTTGTTAAAACCAAAATCACTTAAGCAATTTTTAACTACTTGAAAACGTAATAATCTTAAAAAAACCTTTTCGTTTGCGGAAGCATATTTGAAAACGTTGCGGAAACGTAGATAAAATAAAAGTATTTTGAGAGGTTTTTTGATAAATCGATAATCGAAACTAATGATCTTACAAAACTGTGACTTTTGAAAATGACGTTGAAAATTCGAAAGAGAATCCAAGTCTTTTGAAAATATCGTTAATAGTTCGAGAGAAAATATCCGTGTTAAAAATATTTGTAAAAGTTTATTTTGAAATCCATTTGTTAATCGGTTTTGGAAACCATTGTTTAAGTTTTTAGAAAATTCCCCTTTTTAAACAATTTAAGAAAAATAATAAAACATCCCAACCAAAAAGCAAAAATAAAAATAGTCCAGAGGCCTTATTACAACATTTAACCCAAAATAGTAAAGTAATAAAATAAACGAGAAAGAAGTCTAAAGTCCAAATAAACCATTTCCAAGTATGGCCTCCTCGAGTCATCCATAGCCCAAGTCCATATCATCAAGCATTACCTACAAGGGTTAAGAGAAAAGGGGGTGAGTTACAAGAACTCGGTGTGAAATCCCCCTTACTGTTATTCATTGGGCCGAACCCAATTAGCAATATTTTGGGTCTAAGCCCATTTACAACAACAATAATGTATCAAATATAATATGCATATGATATGCAATTCCCAAACCAAACCTAGTTTTCCATCCGCTACACACCACCTGCATTTACCAACCAAAGACACACGTGGGGAGCTTTAGTCACCCACCCCGCCAACACACCAAAAGTAGGCATTAAGTCGTATATATCAAGTTTGTGGACAAGCGACCAGATTAACAGAATTCACATGGCATTGCCATTTTTCATATTTGTGGCAGAGCCACCAGATTTATGTAGCAGAGCTACCAGAACTTCTCTTCATCATTATCCCATCCCATGCAAATCATGTATATAATGCATAGCCATTCACAACAATTTATTCAGATATTTATTACAAAATTAAGGCCCATTACAACAATTAATCGAAAGGCCCATTAAGCAAAATATCAGATTTGGCCCATTTAGCAAAATATCAGATTGGCCCATATAGCAAAATATCAGATCGGCCCATTTATCAAAATATCAGATTGGCCCATTTATCAAAATATCAGATTGGCCCATTTATCAAAATATCAGATTGGCCCATTTATCAAAATATCAGATTGGCCCATATAGCAAAATATCAGATTGGCCCATTTATCAAAATATCAGATTAGCCCATATAACAATTTCGTAATTCGGCCCTTTAGGGGCATTTTCATAATTTCGACCCATAGGGGCATTTTCGTAATTTCGATAATTTACACACTAAGGGTAATTTGGTAATCTCGCAACCTAAGGGTATTTTGGAAATTTCACAACCTAGACTTAACTACTAATGTGGAGCATAAAAATCGAAACTGTCCATCTGCGTCGTACTAACTAAATTGACTATAACCTGAGTTAGAAATCTCAAAATCTGACCCCGTAAATTTTCCTTGAGAGTAGACTCATATATCTTCTTACTATAATTTTTCCAGAATTTTTTACTTAGCCATTTTGTAACACCCCAAACCCGGTCAATACGCCACGATCGAATTTGGCATGCTACGAAGAAAAACGTTTCGAAGAAAATTGAGATAGCGATTAAATTTTAGTGAAAAATTCTTTGTAATTCTATATTTGTAGAAATCAGATGTTTAATAAGTTAAAAACTGGAAATTTACTTTGAAATTCCATAAATAAAACTTTTAAACTAAGTGGATAAATCATAGGTTAGAAAACATTTGTTTCATTTTAAGAAAACTCGAATTAATACTTTGAAACCGTTTGCATTTGAATGTAGAAACTTAAAATTTTGGAAATCATTTAAGTTGTAGAAAACACTTAATTTATAATTTTATTATCAACAATTTAGATTACCTGATGGTAAGATAAAATACCATAGCGTTTTTATAGTTTAGAAAACTTTAGCTCAATTATTAAATTAATCAAGTGGTATACTTAAACATGTTTAGAATAAATCCCAACGCATATAAATAATCCAAAACCATAATTAAAGAGGCCTTATTACAAATCTATAAAATATGAAAACCCAAATTAAAATATAATAAGGTACCCAAATGGAAGTTCTTGTAAAATCAAATTTTATTGCATGGCCTCCTCGAGTTCATCCGGCTCCACATCCGCGATCTCACGAATCACCTGAAAAGATATCCCATGAAGGGTGAGTCAATGACTCAATGTGTAACAAGACACTAAAAACCCAATCGATCATAGCAATAAAGCCCATTTAAATCACATTTAGCCATAAGCCCATAATATAGCAAATCAGATAATCACATGTACATATAAAATGAAATGCAATCCCGAACCCAACTTAGATATCCATCCGCTACACACCACCCGTACCTACCAATCACACCGTGGGGATTACTAAATCGACCCTCCATCCGCTACACACCATCGAAGGCGCTTGCTTTGCGGTCAACATGCACATCGCCCTTATAATCGTGGCATAGCCACCAGATAATTGTGACAGAGTCACCGGATTCATAATATCGTGACCGAAGTCACCGGATAATGTGGTAAAAACCACTGGAACACTTCCCCTTTCAATATTACCCATATGCCTATGCAATAACATATTATTTCATTATCATGCCATATGCCCCATTATCATATCGGAATCGGACACATTTCATATTATGCATGTAGCATTATTAGCGATGTAAATATTATGCCTTGTACATTATATCAAAATCATAATCAAATATCGAATATGTTTCATATTAGAATCATACATAAGTCTGAAGGAATAACATACCTCAATTCACCGTACCATTGAATGGTACCGAAGCCATAAACATTTATATTTCTTTATAAACACATTTTTATCAATAAAGCTATTGATCTATTAGAAGTTTAGCATAAGTTACACACATGATAATAGTGATAACTAAACTTTCCGCTCACGATACCCTCGGAATCTCGAACAATAACTATAGGCGATTTCTCCCGATTGATGGTTCATAACCGATGAAGAACCACGAACGAACAATTGCTCGAAGTACGAACGACTTCAAATAAATGATTATCGCCGGCAGAGGGTCCACATCCCGGTGGAAAGTCTCAAACAATTGACCACGACCCTTCGTTTGAAATTTGAGGGTATAGCAGATCCACCCTTCTTCCAAACACTCTTAACTGCTCTTTTCGAACCCATTCTTGATTGCCCCAAAAATCTAACGTTCACGGAAAAATATAATAAACGAGAGATAGAGTCCCAAAAAAAAATGTAATCGATTAGTAGTCCATCTAAAACGATATAACAAGTATAAAGATCCTTACTACTTGACTTACCCCAAAACGATTGTCAAAGAATTGAGGCTTAGAACGATTGCTTCCAAAGTCCCAAAGAGTCTATCTTTCAAGACCGATTGAAGAAAACCAAATGAAGACCTACCCTTGTTGATATTCGGCCAAGACAATTCAAAAGAGAGTGGGAAGTTTCGGCAATATGGTTAAATGGTGAAGGAATTTCGGCTATGGTTGATTTGTAATAACAAAAGGATTTGACTAGAGTGGAGAAAGAGAAATAGAATGGAAATGGATGAAAAGAAATGGAACTTGAGAAGGAGAAGGATTCGGCCAAGAGAGAGTATAAAAGAAAATGTGATTATGAATCAATATCAAAAGAAGAAAAGTGAGATATGTGAGAGAGAGATTCGGCCAAACACTTATTTGCCAAAAAGAAAATGCACAAAAGCCAAGTGAGGTTTTGGTTTCAAGAGCAAAGATGAGAGAAAGGAAATAACATTTTTGGTTCAAACAAAATGAAGGCTAAACCAAAAGAAAAATTTGCACAAAATGCACAAAAACATTCGGCCAAAGAGGGGAGTTTTGGAGAGAAAGAAAACAATGCCAAAAGATGCACAAATGCCAAAGGTTGACCAAATATCCTCCCCCAACCACCTAACAACATTCGGCCACCCCCCTAGCCACACTTGCCGTCCACATACATGCACTAAAAGCCTTGAAAGAGTTTCCAAAACATCTTCCTTAAGCCAAGCCCTTTGTCTCCCCAACCTTCCATAACTTTAAGATTCTTATCCCCTATTTCAAGCTTTCCTTAAACCAATATTCAACTTACCAAAAACTTAAGGTCCAACCTATCATAATTAGAGTTTGACCGTCCATCAATGCTAGGATACAAAAATAAAGTCTTCAAAATGCTTTCCAAGCAACTCGAACCACTTCCCTCAAGTAACCTTTCAAGCTCCTTATCCACTATGCCACTAACTCCTCATGTGTTAGAATTTAACACTTAAATTAACTTAAGTGCTAAGCTCACTTAATCCACTTCATTAAATAAACCATACTAAAAATTATCTAACTTCCTAAATAAAATCAAGCCTTCACAAGACTATGCTAACACACAAAATTCCTACCCGAGCCAACACAAAAATAATACTCAAATTTTTCCTAAAGCTCAAGGCCCAATCCTACTAGGCCCAATTTCGGGATGTTATAAATCTACCCTCCTTAAAGAAATTTCGTCCTCGAAATTTCCAACTAACTAACAAATCGTACATCCTATCTCGCCACACTACGTTCTTGTCACAAGACTGATCTTAATAAAACCACAATGTACTTTTAACAAAATCTTAATCCACCATAGCAAACCATTATCTAACACTTACACTTATACCAAAAATTTTCCTACAATCAACCATCACTTCCAACCAAAACATACCCGACTTGAGAGTGAGGAAACAATCCCGAGCCTTAAGCTCCTTAGACTGCATCTCAAGCATGCTCCTATCTTCCTCCAACATTCTCGGATGACACCTTCCACAATAATCGCAAGCCAAAAGTTCGACCATGCCTTGACATGTTTTACTGAGAACGAGATTGTGACCCTAGAGAACCGTGATCTCTGTTCTTCTTACTGATCCACGGACCCAACTCTAAGTGCTTCACCGATTCTTTAACTATCTCGAGTCACTCATCATTCCGAACTCGATCATGATACTCTGTCTCACCCACTAGCGATGCTAACGCCTCCTTCACTGGAATTATGCCTCGATGCATCGAAAATCTAGCCCTAACACTTGGCTTTTACCACATCCACAACGTCCACGATCTCGAGTGCTCATGTCTAACATCTCGACTTATCAAATTTAAAAGTTTTATGCATTAGTCATTATTCCACTTTCTTTAAAACACAGTTTTATTAATAATTTTAATAAGAAGTTGTTTCGCGAGTACATTCAACCTATAGTTTGGGTCTCTAGAGTAGTTCCTACTACTATACGATCATGCCAACATCATCATATCATATCATCAAAATCAACAGTTTGATGTACTTACTGAAGCGATTGATGTCGGAGACTCGAGGCCATGCCTTTCCAACCATATAATTTTCAACAAAACATTTTAAAATCCATTCTTTAAAACATTTTGGGCCTCGGGCCCACAAATGAGCTTTTGAACTTAGCTCGATACCAATTTGTAACACCCCAAACCCGGTCAATACGCCACGATCGAATTTGGCATGCTACTGAAGAAAACGCGTTTGAAGAAAATTGAGATAGCGATTAAATTTTAGTGAAAAATTCTTTGTAATTCTATATTTGTAGAAATCGGATGTTTAATAAGTTAAAAGCGGAAATTTACTTTGAAATTCCATAAATAAAACTTTTAAACTAAGTGGATAAATCATAGGTTAGAAAACATTTGTTTCATTTTAAGAAAACTCGAATTAATACTTTGAAACCGTTTGTATTTGAATGTAGAAACTTAAAATTTTGGAAATCATTTAAGTTGTAGAAAACACTTAATTTATAATTTTATTATCAACAAGTTAGATTACACGATGGTAAGATAAAATACCATAGCGTTTTTATAGTTTAGAAAACTTTAGCTCAATTATTAAATTAATCAAGTGGTATACTTAAACATGTTTAGAATAAATCCCAACGCATATAAATAATCCAAAACCATAATTAAAGAGGCCTTATTACAAATCTATAAAATATGAAAACCCAAATTAAAATATAATAAGGTACCCAAATGAAAGTTCTTGTAAAATCAAATTTTATTGCATGGCCTCCTCGAGTTCATCCGGCTCCACATCCGCGATCTCACGAATCACACGAAAAGATATCCCATGAAGGGTGAGTCAACAGACTCAATGTGTAACAAAGACACTAAAACCCAATCGATCATAGCAATAAAGCCCATTTAAATCACATTTAGCCATAAGCCCATAATATAGCAAATCAGATAATCACATGTACATATAAAATGAAATGCAATCCCGAACCTAACTTAGATATCCATCCGCTACACACCACCCGTACCTACCAATCACACCGTGGGGATTACTAAATCGACCCTCCATCCGCTACACACCATCGAAGGCGATTCTTTGCGATCAACATGCACATCGCCCTTATAATCGTGGCATAGCCACGGATAATTGTGACAGAGTCACCGGATTCATAATATCGTGACCGAAGTCACCGGATTCATAATATCGTGACCGAAGTCACGGATTCATAATATCGTGACCGAAGTCACCGGATTCATAATATCGTGACCGAAGTCATCGGATAATGTGGTAAAACCACCGGAACACTTCCCCTTTCAATATTACCCATATGCCCATGCAATAACATATTATTTCATTATCATGCCATATGCCCCATTATCATATCGAATCGGACACATTTCATATTATGCATATAGCATTATTAGCGATGTAAATATTATGCCTTGTACATTATATCAAAATCATAATCAAATATCGAATATGTTTCATATTAGAATCATACATAGTAATCTGAAGGAATAACATACCTCAATTCACCGTACCATTGAATGGTACCGAAGCCACAAACATTTATATTTCTTTATAAACACATTTTTATCAATAAAGCTATTGATCTATTAGAAGTTTAGCATAAGTTACACACACGATAATAGTGATAACTAAACTTTCCCTTCGGCTGATACCTCGGAATCTCAAACAATAACTATAGGCGATTTCTCTCCGATTGATGGTTCATAACCCGATGAAGAACCACGAACGAACAATGGCTCGAAGTACGAAGCGACTTCAAATAAACGATTATCGCCGCAGAGGGTCCACATCCGGTGGAAAGTCTCGAATCTGCCGACAAACACTCTTCGTTTGAAATTTGAGGGTATAGCGGATACACCCTTCTTCCAAACACTATTAATCGCTCTTTTTGAACCCATTCTTGATTGCCCCAAAATCTAACGTTCCATTGAAAAATATAATAAGCGAGAGATAGAGTCCCCAAACAAATGTAATCGATTAGTAGTCCATCTAAAGCGATATAACAAGTATAATGATCCTTACTACTTGACTTACCCCAAAAGCGGTTGTCAAAGAATTGAGGCTTAGAACGATTGCTTCCAAAGTCCCAAAGAGTCTATCTTTCAAGACCGATTGAAGAAAACCAAATGAAGACCTACCCTTGTTGATATTCGGCCAAGACAATTCAAAAGAGAGTGGAAGTTTCGGCAATATGGTTAAATGGTGAAGGAATTTCGGCTATGGTTGATTTGTAATAACAAAAGGATTCGACTAGAGTGGAGAAAGAGAAATAGAATGGAAATGGATGAAAAGAAATGGAACTTGAGAAGGAGAAGGATTAGGCCAAGAGAGAGTATAAAAGAAAATGTGATTATGAATCAATATCAAAAGAAGAAAAGTGAGATATGTGAGAGAGAGATTCGGCCAAACACTTATTTGCCAAAAAGAAAATGCACAAAAGTCAAGTGAGGTTTCGGTTTCAAGAGCAAAGATGAGAGAAAGGAAATAACATTTTTGGTTCAAACAAAATGAAGGCTAAACCAAAAGCAAAATTTGCACAAAATGCACAAAAACATTCGGCCAAAGAGGGGAGTTTTTGGAGAGAAAGAAAACAATGCCAAAAGATGCACAAATGCCAAAGGTTGACCAAATATCCTCCCCCAAACCACCTAACAACATTTGGCCACCCCCCCTAGCCACACTTGCCGTCCACATACATGCACTAAAAGCCTTGAAAGAGTTTCCAAAACATCTTCCTTAAGCCAAGCCCTTTGTCTCCCCAACCTTCCATAACTTTAAGATTCTTATCCCCTATTTCAAGCTTTCCTTAAACCAATATTCAACTTACCAAAAACTTAAGGTCCAACCTATCATAATTAGAGTTTGACCGTCCATCAATGCTAGGATACAAAAATAAAGTCTTCAAAATGCTTTCCAAGCAACTCGAACCACTTCCCTCAAGTAACCTTTCAAGCTCCTTATCCACTATGCCACTAACTCCTCATGTGTTAGAATTTAACACTTAAATTAACTTAAGTGCTAAGCTCACTTAATCCACTTCATTAAATAAACCATACTAAAAATTATCTAACATCCTAAATAAAATCAAGCCTTCACAAGACTATGCTAACACACAAAATTCCTACCCGAGCCAACACAAAAATAATACTCAAATTTTTCCTAAAGCTCAAGGCCCAATCCTACTAGGCCCAATTTCGGGATGTTACACATTTAGTATAGTTTATTCCTTAAAGATTCCCTTGTTTCACTGACCAACGATTCTGACCTCTCTTACCCAAAATTCAAATATCTCACTGTACAATTTTCATATGTTGCTCCCACTTGTTTCTATTGAAAATAGACTTACTAAGTAATCTGTACATATAAACTATAACTTATAATTCACTTTGTACAATTTTATACGATTTTTCCAAGACAGATCAGGGAACCACAAAGTCATTAAGAACCAGTCTCACTCAAATTAACATATCTTAGAATATAAAAATAATTTTCCTTCTCCGTTTCTTCCATATTAAAATAGACATAGTAAGCTTTAATTCGATATATTTTTCACTTCCTAATTCCCTTTCTACTATTTTTCGTGATTTTTCAAATACACATCACTGTTTCTAACCGAAACTGTTTTATTACGAAATACGATTACCATTACGATCATACGCACGCCCGAGTGATCACGGATGCCGGTTTTTGGTTTTCTTCGGTATTTTGACCAAATCACAGAACATATCATACAAACTTTCAGAGAGATGTGAGATTATACACCATATCAAACATGTATTCGGAAGGTACGGGATTACACACCTGATTTTGATTTCCTAATGAACCACTCG
This sequence comes from Gossypium sturtianum, assembly GCA_025698515.1. Taxonomy (NCBI): domain Eukaryota; kingdom Viridiplantae; phylum Streptophyta; class Magnoliopsida; order Malvales; family Malvaceae; genus Gossypium; species Gossypium sturtianum. Next base: position 123,103,344 of record CM046955.1, read on the forward strand.
TCGATGACCTAGAACAATACCAACCAAAAGTTAGCCTCAGATTTCCAAAAGATTTCGTATCACTTACACTTGAATCACTTACCACTATGTCCGAAGGTAGAATATATCGAGTGATTTCGTCCCTAAAACATAATCTATTAGTCACAACCACTATTATCCTTTAAACGAATAAAGAATGATTTCAAATAACCCATGAAGAACTCCTTACGTTATCGATATTGGATCCAATTTCCACCGTTTGACTTAGGGCTAGAATGATACACGGCCACCCACTTAGAATACTACGAAAAAGAGGGTGATTACAATATGAAGGAATGGAAGATAACACCATCTCGGTTAAGATCAAGATTTACAACCGAATAGTGATAAATACCTATTCGGCTAGAAAGAAAAGAATATGAACATAGAAAAGAATTCACTTACTGATTCAATCGAAGAAAAGAGTGTCAACCCACTTGAGAAAATGATAAAGAAGAGATGAATGAACAAATTTTGGTCTCAATGGTTTGGGTACATTCGGCAACAAGAAGAAAGAAAAGAAAAGAATATGTTCACTAATGGCTTGTAATTTCGGCACAAGGTAGAAAGAAATTTGGAGAATACCAAATAGTGCAAAGAGAAAGGTTTTGGCCTAACAAGCACCAAAAATTCAATCAAAAGGAAAAGGAGAATTCGACTATCAAGGAAGGTGGAAAGAAAATGAGTATGTGACCAAACAAAAGAGAAAAACAATGCACTATTGTGCTAATATGTTTCGGCAAAGAGGGTTGCAAATTGGGAGAAATGACACAAAGTTGCCAAAGGGAATTTTTGCCGAAACACTACTAAGTCTTTACCAAATGCCAACTAAAGAAAATTCAGCTACCTATTCTCCCCAAAACCGTCCACATGCATCCCCCCTAGGATAAGAGTTTGGCCACCCAAGCTTTCCAAAACATCACCCACGAAATAAGCCTCATGTCCCCCTTTCTTTCCTATTTCCCTTGATTCATTTCCCCAACTTCAACCTTGCCTTATTCATATAGACACCTTACCAAAATAATGAAGTCAACCTTGCCATGAATGCCTCTTGGCCGACACTTAAGGAAAGGGTGCAATAATATAAGTCAAAATTTGCACACAAAGTGATTCGAACCTCTTCCCTCAAGGTACTACATGTGGCGCCATAACCCTTTTACCAATTGCTCATTTATGCTAGCAATTTACTCTTTTATTTCCATAAGCCTTGATGCCACTTACTATCTCTCCTTAATAGGCTTAAACACAAAATTTTACTAAGGCCCAACTTGAACCCGAAACTTCATAGAAACCTCGTAACTTTCCAAAATTACCTTCTTAATAAGTCCAACTTGAAATAATGTCATTCTCTTGTTCTCAAAATTTTAAAACGCTTTTACGCTCAAGGCCCAATGGGCTCAATCCTACTAGGCCCAATTTCGGGATGTTACAATTCTACCCTCCTTAAAGAAATTTTGTCCTCGAAATTTTCATCCAACTACTAAACGCACCGCTCAAATCACACCACTATGCTTTCGCTGTGCACTCTGATCTGAATAACCACAATGTACCTTTAACAAAATCTTGAATCCTTTTTCACACAACCAAACATCTAGTCACAGAAGCAAGCAGTTATCTACCACTTATACTGAAAATTTCTACATTCAATCATCACATCCAACCAAAACATACCTGACTTGATGGTGATGAAACAATCCCGAGCCTTATGCTCCTTAGACTCGCATCTCAAGCATGCTCCTGGCCTCCTCCAGCATTCTCCCGGATGACGCCTTCTGCAATAATCGCAAGTCGAAAAGTTTGGTCGTGCCTTGACATGCTTTACAGAACGTGACTGCGATCCAAAAGAACTGCGATCTAATTTCTTCTTACAGCTCACAGACCCAACTTGAAGCGCTTCACCGATTCCTTTAACCTCTTCCAATACCTCCTTAACTATCTGAGTCAACTCGACAACCCCAGCTCGGTCATGAGACCCCGTCTCAGCCACTAGAGATGCTAACGCCTCCCTTTCAGAAACATGCCTCGGTACCAAAGATCTAGCCTTAGCACCTCGGCCTTTAGCACGTCCACGTCTACCGCGTCCACATCTTCTAGCGTTCATGTTCACTAAGTCAATATAATCTGATTAAGAGTTTTATGAATTATTATGCTATTCGATGTTTATTAAACGATGTTTTATGGAGTATGAGTAGAAAAGTTGTTTTCGCACAACGCATCCTAAAGTCTCAATCTCTATAGTTTCAGCTCCTATAGCTTAAAGTTCTAGAGTATTTCTATTTCGTAGAATTTTCGTACCACAGTAATAACACAATAATCAGAAAACAAATACTTACTTGACTTGGTGCCGGATGCCCGTGGTGCCATACTTCCTTTAGAACATATATTTATAAATCAAAATTCTAAACAGCTTTGGAAAACGCTTTTGAACCAAAATCACGAGTTTTGCAACTGGGCTCTGATACCATAAAATGTAACACCCCAAACCCGACCTAGAAGTTAGGCCCGAATCTAGTGTGTCACATGGAAGTAAAAACCATCTTTGCGATTAAAAACTTGCTTGAGAAATACAGCCTCTTTGTTAAAACCAAAATCACTTAAGCAATTGTTAACTACTTGAAAACATAATAATCTTAAAAAAACCTTTTCGTTTGCGGAAGCATATTTGAAAATGTTGCGGAAACGTAGATAAAATACAAGTATTTTGAGAGGTTGTTTGATAAATCGATAATCGAAACTAATGATCTTACAAAACGTGACTTTTGAAAATGACGTTAAAAATTTGAAAGAGAATCCAAGTCTTTTGAAAATATCGTTAATAGTTCGAGAGAAAATATCCGTGTTAAAAATATTTGTAAAATTTTATTTTGAAATCCATTTGTTAATCGATTTTGGAAACCATTGTTTAAGTTTTTAGAAAATTCCCCTTTTTAAACAATTTAAGAAAAATAATAAAACATCCCAACCAAAAAGCAAAAATAAAAATAGTCTAGAGGCCTTATTACAACATTTAACCCAAAATAGTAAAGTAATAAAATAAACGAGAAACAAGTCTAAAGTCCAAATAAATCATTTCCGAAGTATGGCCTCCCTCGAGTCATCCATAGCCCAAGTCCATATCATCAAGTATTACCTACAAGGGTTAAGAGAAAGGGGGTGAGTTACAAGAACTCAGTGTGAAATCCCCTTACCGTTATTCATTGGGCCGGAACCCAACTAGCAATATTTTGGGTCTAAGCCTGTTTACAACAACAATAATGTATCAAATATAATATGCATATGATATGCAATTCCCAAACCAAACCTAGTTTTCCATCCGCTACACACCACCCGCATTCAACCAAAGACATTTGTGGGGAGCTTTAGTCACCCACCCCGCCTAACACACCAAAAGTAGGCATTAAGCCGTATATATCAAGTTTGTGGACAAGCCACCAGATTAACAGAATTCACATGGCATTTCCATTTTTCATATTTGTGGCAGAGCCACCAAATTTATGTAGCAGAGCTACCAGAACTTCTCTTCATCATTATCCCATCCCATGCAAATCATGTATATAATGCATAGCCATTCACAACAATTTATTCAGATATTTATTACAAAATTATGGCCCATTACAACAATTAATCGAAAGGCCCATTAAGCAAAATATCAGATTTGGCCCATTTAGCAAAATATCAGATTGGCACATATAGCAAAATATCAGATCGGCCCATTTATCAAAATATCAGATTGGCCCATTTATCAAAATATCAGATTGGCCCATTTATCAAAATATCGGATTGGCCCATATAGCAAAATATCAGATTGGCCCATTTATCAAAATATCAGATTGGCCCATATAACAATTTCGTAATTCGGCCCTTTAGGGGCATTTTCGTAATTTTGACCCATAAGGGCATTTTCATAATTTCGATAATTTACCCACTAAGGTTAATTCGGTAATCTCGCAACCTAAGGGTATTTTGGAAATTTTGCAACCTAGACTTAACTACTAATGTGGAGCATAAAAATCGAAACTGTCCATCTACGTCGTACTAACTAAATTGACTATAACCTGAGTTAGGAATCTTGAAATCTGACCCCGTAAATTTTCCTTGAGACTAGACTCATATATCTTCTTACTATAATTTTTCCAGAATTTTTGACTTAGCCATTTAGTACATTTTATTCCTTAAAGATTCCCTTGTTTCACTGACATACGATTCTGACCTCTCTTACCCAAAATTCAAATATCTCACTGTACAGTTTTCATATGTTGCTCCCACTTGTTTCTATTGAAAATAGACTTACTAAGTAATCTGTACATATAAACTATAACTAATAATTCACTTTGTACAATTTTATACGATTTTTCCAAGACAGATTAGGGAACCACGAAGTCATTCAGCACTAGTCTCACTCAAATTAACATATCTCAGAATATAAAAATCCTTTTCCTTCTCCGTTTCTTCCATATTAAAATAGACACAGTAAGATTTAATTTGATATCTTATTCACTTTCTAATTCCATTTCTCCTATTTTTCGTGATTTTTCAAATACACGTCACTATTTCTAACCGAAACTATTTTATTACGAAATACGATTACCATTACGATCATACGCACGCCCGAGTGATCACGGATGCCGGTTTTCGGTTTTCTTCGGTATTTTGACCAAATTACAGAACATATCATACAAACTTTTAGAGAGATGTGAGATTACACACTATATCAAACAAGTATTCGGAAGGTACGGGATTACACACCTGATTTTGATTTCCTAACGAACCACTCGTCGATGACCTAGAACAATACCAACCAAAAGTTAGCCTCGGATTTCCAAAAGATTTCGTATCACTTACACTTGAATCACTTACCACTATGTCCGAAGGTAGAATATATCGAGTGATTTCGTCCGTAAAACATAATCGATTAGTCACAACCACTATTATCCTTTAAACGAATAAAGAACGATTTCAAATAACCCATGAAGAACTCCTTACCTTATCGATATTGGATCCAATTTCCACCGTTTGACTTAGGGCTAGAATGATACACGGCCACCCACTTAGAACACTACGAAAAAGAGGGTGATTACAATATGAAGGAATGGAAGATAACACCATCTCGGTTAAGATCAAGATTTACAACCGAATAGTGATAAATACCTATTCGGCTAGAAAGAAAAGAATATGAACATAGAAAAGAATTCACTTACTGATTCAATCGAAGAAAAGAGTGTCAACCCACTTGAGAAAATGATAAAGAAGAGATGAATGAACAAATTTTGGTCTCAATGGTTTGGGTACATTCGGCAACAAGAAGAAAGAAAAGAAAAGAATATGTTCACTAATGGCTTGTAATTTCGGCACAAGGTAGAAAGAAATTTGGAGAATACCAAATAGTGCAAAGAGAAAGGTTTTGGCCTAACAAGCACCAAAAATTCAATCAAAAGGCAAAGGAGAATTCGGCTATCAAGGAAGGTGGAAAGAAAATGAGTATGTGACCAAACAAAGAGAAAAACAATGCACTATTGTGCTAATATGTTTCGGCAAGGAGGGTTGCAAATTGGGAGAAATGACACAAAGTTGCCAAAGGGAATTTTTGCCAAAACACTACTAAGTCTTTACCAAATGCCAACTAAAAAAATTCAGCTACCTATTCTCCCCAAAACCGTCCACATGCATCCCCCCTGGGATAAGAGTTTGGCCACCCAAGCTTTCCAAAACATCACCCACGAAATAAGCCTCATGTCCCCCTTTCTTTCCTATTTCCCTTGATTCCTTTCCCCAACTTCAACCTTGCCTTATTCATATAGCCACCTTACCAAAATAATGAAGTCAACCTTTCCATGAATGCCTCTTGGCCGACACTTAAGGAAAGGGTGCAAAAATATAAGTCAAAATTTGCACACAAAGTGATTCGAACCTCTTCCCTCAAGGTACTACATGTGGCGCCATAACCCTTTTACCAATTGCTCATTTATGCTAGCAATTTACTCTTTTATTTCCATAAGCCTTGATGCCACTTACTATCTTTCCTTAATAGGCTTAAACACAAAATTTTACTAAGGCCCAACTTGAACCCGGAACTTCATAAAAACGTCGTAACTTTCCAAAATTACCTTCTTAATAATTCCAACTTGAAATAATTTCGTTCTCTTGTTCTCAAAATTTTAAAACGCTTTTACGCTCAAGGCCCAATGGGCCCAATCCTACTAGGCCCAATTTCGGGATGTTACAATTCATATGCTTCCAATTTAGTCCCGAATCATTTCTATTGGCTTTTTAGGACCTCGAGGGCTTGTATAAGGGACTGTATGAATGTTTTTGATTGATGTTGCCATGATTTACCTTGTGATTTGATTATGATAATAAATTGTTCGTTGTATGACGTTATGCTTCAGTAATGCTCCGTAGACCTAATCCGGCGATGGATACGGGCTAGGGGTGTTAATATATCACTGCATTCATTTTCTTTTTCCTTTCTCTCTTCTCTTCTTCATCCTGCACCTGCTGCCAGCAATAACCAACACCTTTCTTCTCCGGTAACAAATAATGACATTTATAGCACAATCTAAGCTTTGTTATGCAATGTTCTAAAAATATCCTAAAAATGCAAACATATTTTCTTAATTACAAACAATTAATTCAATCTAAAGGCCTAAAATATAACTCTTTTCAAGAGTTATCACTAACCTAAGCTAAATTCACCTAATCCCCTATCACATGTTCTAAGTGTATTGAATAATTTAAGCTCATCATCAAACATCATAAGTAAAGATACTCCACATAGGCAAAACAGTACTTAGTAGCTATGTGGCAGTGGAAAAACAAATTTAACGAGACTAGAATGAGCAGATATACTAGATATATAATACAACCTAAATGCACACACACCCCCAAACTAAGGGATGCATTGTCCTCAATGCATGTACAGATATGTAACAAAAAAACAAAAAAACATAGATATGTACAGAAAATGTCATGGAAAAAGAAATAAAATGCATAAGTTAGGCAAAAGAAAAAAACTTCTCTGGCTTGGTTGGAGTGTAGTTACTTCATTCGGCCCTGCAAGTGGATTTGCGGGCACTGATTTTATACCGCAGCTTCCTCTTCATGGTGTTCATTTCGTCCCCCTCCTTATTAGTTTCCATCAGCTCATCAACAAGATGATCGATGTCACAGTCTTGTGCAGTCGTGGAAGCTGGTGGGGTGGGTGGAATAGGGTCCTTATCTTTCATAGTGGCAGTAGTGGTAGTGGCAATTTCATCTTTATCTTCTTCTTCTTCATCTCAATATTTAATAATGTCGTCTTTTCAGGCTCCTCAGCAACAGTTTCCCCTTCATCAATAGTGATTCCAAAATTTGTAGATTCGACTCTGGCAGCAGGAGTTTGAGCTGGCTTCTCTGCAGCTTTAGGATTTGGGAGCAAAGAGGTGGGGAAAATAGGGAGTTCTGGCATCGGCTTTGTAAAGTTCTTCTGCAGGGATCTTTTAAAAGCCAAATCTCTACTTCTCACATAAGTCTAATATTAAGCCTACTGCTCCTTAGCCTTGACCATCTCTTTAGCTAGTTGAAACCGCTGAATATCAAAGAGGGAACTCCTTTGCTCCAGTTGCTTTAAGGAGTGCAACACTTGCCATTCGAAGGAGCTACGAGATGCTGAGGGTGATACTATGGGAAAATGTGCAGTAGTAGAAGTGGTAGTCTGACTATGCTGAGTTGATTTTGCAGCATCAACGCCTTAGTTGGAAAAAATGGCTCGGGACAGTCCACCTTTTTTGTGGGTGACATCTTCATCAGCATTGAGAGGGACTCTAACAGTGCGGCACATAGCAATGAGGGAGGGGAAGTTTAGGCTACCAGTATATTTCTCGGCACACTACTACACCTCTTGAAAAATGATCTGGCCAATATTGATTCTTCTCCCCATGATGATGGAGTGCAATAAGAGCATCCTCTCTTTTGAAATAGTTGTATTGTGACTCAATGGCATGAGGAAGCTCTTTAGAAAATGGTACCACACTTTCCCACTAGGATTTAAAATAGCCCTCTCAACGGTATAGAAATCTTCACTGGAAACATTCTAATGTGTAACTCCAAAACAAAAATCATTCAAGACATGAATCAATCCATCAGTAGTGACATTGTTAGTGAATGGTGTATGTTCATCTTACACATCAGTAATCCCAAATTGGGCGTTAATATGATCTTCATCGAACAAAAATGAAGTGCCACGAACATAGATAAAAGGAGAATTAGGTGAACTAACATGTGCATAAAATTCAAGAACAACCTTTTCAACAATTTCCTCAGGGTGCAAATAGAAAATACTCCACCCGTGCTTCTCTATGATGGAGGACACGGACTCATCATAGCCCATGTGTGGTTCATCCTTAAACAAGAACCCTTATTTGAAATAAAAAGTGTAACAGTCCGATTTTGGGGCTAGTCAGAATAGTGGTTTCGGGACCACTAATCCGAGGTTGAAGAAAATTATTTTGATGTTATTTTATGTGTTATAACATGATTATAAGGATGCATGGAAATTTTGGTGCTTTAATTTTAGCAATTGTATGGTTAATTGCAAAAAAGGACTAAATCGCATAAAGTGTGAATGTTTTATTTTACAAGCTAGGGGTGTCTAATAGCTATGGAATATTAAATTGGAGGTCTTTAAAGTGAAATTAGACCACCCTAAGAGTGATGGCCGGCCAAGGAAGCTAAGGGAGACAAGAGCATTAAATGAGTCAACAATTTGGTGGTATTAGGTGACTAAAATGAATAAAATAAGATAAATAAAGAGAAAGATATCATCTTTTTCATTTCACTTCTTCTTCCACCGAAATTTTAAGCAAGAAATAGGGATTTTTAAGCTCAAACTTTCAGCCTAGATTGCGTAAGTGATTTTAGAGGTCTTTCTTGATAATTTTTGTACTTTTGGAACCCCCAAAGCTTAAGCTAGCTAATGAGGGGACTATCTTGCAAAATGGTTGAAATTTTAGGGACTTGACATGAGAGTGTTCATGTTGTTTGCTGAGTTTTTATGGAAGAAAATGAATGCTAGAGGGTTAAGGAATAACTTTTGTGGAAGGTGTTACCATGAAAACACCTAAATGGGACTTATTTGTAAAGGTTGTAAATGAGTAATACATGCATGAAATAGTTGTTTTTGTGAGTTGTTGTAAGAGAAATAAATGTTCATCTAGGCTTGTTTAATGAGAAAATGTGATGCAAAGCAATTTACGAGCCTAAGGGCAAAATTGTAATTTTGCCAAAGTATAAGGGCAAAATGGTCATTTTTGCCTAAGTAGAAATTTTGATGTATCATGAGTTATAAAGTGATTGAATGAGTAAATTTTATTATTATAGATCAAGAAGAACGCAGAAACAACCTTGACCGAGGAAAAGGCAAGGTTACAGACTTAGTCGTCGATTAACACATTTTGCACCGAGGCAAGTTTATGTGTAAACGATACATTCTTTAATACATATGGTGTTATTTATTGGTGCATTGTATGAATGAGATCAATTATGATTGAGATTGATTAAATTTGATAGATAGTGAGTAATTCTCGTATGAACCTCGGAATAGATATGTAAGTGTAGAAACATACTCGTATTAATTATTTGGTGGGCTGTGTGCGATACCATCGTAATTATCCTTTTTGGTGGGTTGTGTGCGATACCACCTTATTATTTATTCATGATGGGCTGTGTGCAATACCATCATTCATAATATCATTTGGTGGGCTATGTGCGATACCACCCTAATATAGATTAATGGTGGGCTATGTGCGAAACCACTGGGTACTTAGTATTATTCCGAAGGGTTCATCAAGAAATTGTCTAAGTAAATGTTTCATGTGGCTTTGTGGTGATTAGTGCAGGGGATGTGTGCAAGTAAGTATGAGCAATATATATGTTATAAGGTTAGAATGTGGTAAGAGATGAGATGAGTAAGCATGATTATGGAAATGTGATTTGTCCTTGCTTATTATGCAATGTTATTGATCGATTAGCATATGTTATGATGCTTATTGTTTACATGTAAACTTACTAAGCTTAAAGCTTACTCCCTCTCTTTTCCCTTGTTTTATAGTGTCAAAGAGCCAGTTCAGGATACGAAGATAATCGGAAGATCACCCACACTATCAGCTCATCTCGGTATATTTAGACTTAGTATTTTGAGTATGGAATGTATAGGGGCTAGACTTAGTGAACTGTCTTGTTATTTTGGCCAAGTGTGTTGGGTCCTTCAAAGATTAACTTTTCGTAAATAGCCAAAGTTGATGGCTCATTATTATTAATATATGAAAAGATGAAGTTATTCAAGAATGTGTATGATGCATGATTGGGTTGTTTGATTAATGGTTGAATGAAGTTTATGTTGTATGAGTTAGGGTGATAAAAAGAGCTTGACAAATAGCCTTTTTCTTGTCCACACGGGTAGGCACACGGGCGTGTGTCTAGGCCGTGTGTGACACACGATCAGTCCCATGGGTGTGTGACTGGGTCGTGTGTCCCCTGCATGTTAGTGATGCAAGTCAGTGTCGACCACGAGCCAGACACACGGGCGTGTGATAGGCCATGTGATACAAGTCAGTGTCGACCACAGGTGGAGCACATGGACGTGTCGAGGCCGTGTGAGGGACACGGGCAGGGAAATGGGCGTGTGTCCGGCCGTGTGAAAACCCCTGTAGGTTCGAATTGAGAATAATCCAACATGGGCGTAGAACATGGCCGTGTGATATGTCACACGGGCGTGTCTTTTCCTCCACACGGGCGCGTGGCCCTGTTTAGGTAAAAAATTTCTAAGTAAACAAAAGTTCTCGGTTTGATTTCGAGACCCTCCGTTTGCATGTTTAAGGCCTCGTAAGCCCATAATAAGGATGTTATGAATGTGAATGGGAAGATTTAAGTGGAAATGAAATTTTATAGCCCAAGGTTGTATGTTCAAGCAAGTTAAGTCCGGTAATGCCTCGTGCCCGGTTCCGGCGTTGAATACGTGTAAGGGGTATTACATTTAGTGGTATGAGAGCTACGGTTTAGTCGGTTCTTGGACTACCGTAGTTTGTGTAAGAGTCTAGCTATACATGTTGTAATAGGCCAATTTAGCCCGGGCCCATACAAAAAATAATAAACCCAAAATAATAAAACAAAGTCCAAGTCCAGTCCAAAATATATCATTTGGCTCGATCGGAATGACCCATTACTTGAAAAGATTGAAGGTCCATCTATAAGCTTGACGTATATGGGAACACAATCTTCAAGGATATGCAACCTTAGATATGATATGCAAATCTTAGATATGATATGCAATCCTAGAAGATATGGTATGCAATCTTAAAAGATATGATATGCAATCTTAGATATGATATGCAAATCTTAGATATGATATGCAATCTTAGAAGATATGGTATGCAATCTTAGAAGATATGATTTTGTAATCTTGGAGATTTAATTTGTAGATACCTTTTAATCTTAGCCGTTGATGTAATTGATCTGTACCGTTGGATTTGGGGAGGCTCAACTATAAATAAAGGCCTCTCTCTTCATTGTAAAACACACTTGAGTTTTGGGGGGAAGCAATAAGAATTCTTGAGAGCATTCACTCAAATTTCTCTCCTTCTTGCGTTCTTATTTTCTATGGTTTGTTCTTATTTTATTCTTCATTCATCTTCGTTTTTTCAATCTTTTTTATTTATCCATTTAATTGTTTAATTATTAGTTATTCTTTTATTTTATTCGTTTATTTATTATTTCTGTATAGAGATTTATTTTATTTTCACACTTTTGCAAATTTGTATTTTATTTATTTATTCCAAATTTTTACGTGGTATTTATTTCAAGCTATTTTATTTTATTATTTTAGATATTAATTATTTCAAATAGTTTTATTTTGATTAAGTTTTTTTATATTATTACTTTAAATTATCTTATATATCATTCATTTTTCTTATTGTTTTATATAACGATTATTTTAAAGTGGTTTTATTTTATATCATTTTAAATTGTTTTATATTATCTATTTTAAGTTTTTAGTATATTGTTTATTTTAAACTTATACGTATCTTTTCAGTTTGTCACATATCATTTTCTTTAAGTCATTTTGTATATTATTTATTTAGATTGATATATATATATTGTTTTATATATTACTTATTTAAACTTACTTCTTATATAATATTTATTTTAAAATTCATTTATATATTATTATTTCATATATATTTTTTTTGGATTTATTTCAATATTTTACATATATTACCTACTTTAAAATTTTTATACATGAATTTATTTTTAAGTTGCTTTTTATTGTCGATTTCAAAATCCTTTTCTTTCACATTATTTGTTTTAACATTGTCCATTATTATTTGAAAGCTTGGTACATTTTGTTTTTTATTTGTTTTTTAGATTTTTTTTTAAATTTCATTAATCTTTATTTATTAATGTGGCCAAATATACCTTCATATTTCAAAATCCATGATTTTCAAATTAAAAAATAAGGCAATATTCGATATTTGGGAGTTTTGAAAACTAGTGCCCTAACTTCTTGGGTTTCGATTTTTCTCATTAAGTCCAAATGATTGAGTACCCTTTTTGAAATTAAAACATATGAACTTTTAAATAAAAAACCTATTCTCAGGAATTTAAGATGTTGTGTCCTAACTCACTGGATGCGACGTTTTGTCATCTCGAGGCAAGGACTTCTAAAAAGCAAATGATATTCGGTGTTTGGAAAATTCGAAAGATCGTGCTCTAACTTACTGAGTTTTGATTTTTCTTTTAGAATCCAAATAATTGAATGTCCATTTAAAATTAAAGGACATAAGTTTTAAAAATCAAAAGGATCGTGTTTTAAAATATATTCAAATTTTTGACATTAGGACATTAACTAATCAATTAGGTACCAATTTTTGGGAGTTACGAGGGTGCTAATCCTTCCTCGTACGTAACCGACTCCCGAACACATTTTCTTAAATTTCGTAGGCCAAAATCAATGTTTTGAAATAAAATGTTTTATAAGGTGATCCGATCACACCTAAGCAAAAAGGGATTGGTGGCGACTCCATTTTCATTTTTAAAGTCGACCCCCGTTTTTAAAATCAACTTTAAAAATGGTTTCGACACATGCCATAAACTTGTATTGATAGTGTGGTGACTTCTAAAAATTCTAAACTTTGTTTTTATATAGTAAATGAATCCCGACCAGAAGCGCTTGATTCTGTTTGCTAATGCTGTGGCTCCGCGCATGAGGACCGCGCTTTGAGAAGTAGACACTGAGACTATGGGTCAAGGAGAAGAGGCTCGGGAAGCCTTTCTCCAAATGATGAGTAATTGGTACACGGAGTATGTACGAGCGAACCCTAATGCTCAACCTCCTCCACCCCCTCCTATACCTCAACCAGTTCCTGTGGCTCCTCAAGGTATAGATTTGGTGAGAATGACCAAACCCCTGGTCGATAAGATTCAAAAACAAGGGGCCGAGGAATTCATAGCTAATATAGACGATGACCCTGAGAGGGCAGAGTTCTGGCTTAATAACTCAATGCGGGTATTTGATGAACTCTCCTGCACACCTGAGGAGAGCTTGAAATGTGCCGTGTCATTGCTGAAAGACTCGGCATATCGTTGGTGGAAAACGTTGACATCGGTAGTTCTAAGGGAGAGAGTGACGTGGGACTTCTTTTTAGAAGAGTTCCGAAAGAAGTACATAAGTCAGAGATTTGTGGATCAGAAACGGAAAGAGTTCCTCGAATTGAAGCAAGGGAAAATGACTGTGGTAGAGTATGAGCACGAGTTTGCTAGACTCAGAAAGTATGCACAAGAGTGTGTGTCCACGGAAGCTATCTTGTGCAAGAGGTTTGAAGATGGACTGAATGAGGATATCAGACTACTAGTTGGGATCTTAGAATTGAAAGAATTTGTGGTGTTGGTTGATAGGGCATGTAAGGCCGAGGAGCTAAATAAGGAAAGGACAAAAGCCATGAGTGGGGCCCGAGATGCAAGAAAGAGGCCAATGAGTAAATCGTTCCAAGCTCAACAAAAAGAGGTCCAAGGAAATAAACCCTCGGACAACTGCGTCAGTTGGATATTCACACCGAGATCGAGGTAATACATACTCGGGCTCGAGAGTTCAAGCCACCTCGATGGTAAGCGTGGGTGATCCAAAGTCGAATAAACCAGAGTGTCCAAATTGTGGTAGGCAACACACTGGGGAGTGTTGGGGAAATAACCGTAATTGTTACAAGTGTGGTTCACCCGATCATTTTATTCGAAATTGTCTAGAGAGGGATGAGAAGGAAAGAAAGCAAGAAGTAAGATCAAACAATGTATCTTCGAGGGGTAGATCACAAAAGAACCCGAGAGGTGGGACTAGTAGTAGAGGTGCACCTAGAGACTCTGCTGGGAGGTCGGAGGGTTGAGCACCTGCAAGGACTTATGCCATTCGCGCTCGCGAAGAGGCATCATCTCCAGATGTGATAACGGATACTATTTCTCTTCATGATATCTCTGTTGTTGCTTTGATTGATCCGGGGTCTACCCATTCTTACATTTGCATGAAATTGGCATCTAGCATGAGTATGATTGTTGAGTCTACGAAATTTGTAGTAAAAGTGTCAAACCCGTTACGCAAACATGTGCTAGTTGACAAGGTGTGTAGGAATTGTCCTTTGACAATTAGAGGTCATTATTTTTTGGCAAATCTCATGTTGTTTCCGTTTGATGAATTTGACTTGATTCTTGGTATGGATTGGTTGACTACTCATAATGTTTTAGTGAGCTGTGGTAGTAAGTTTATTGAATTGAAATGTGTAAATGGGGATGTCATTAGGGTTGAATCAGGTAGATCGGATAGTTTGCCTATGATAATTTCATCTATGGTAGCCGAGAAATACTTGAGAAAAGGATATGAGTCATATCTCGCCTTTGTGCTGAATACTCAAGAGTCAGAGGTAAAGATTGAATCAGTACCGATAGTATGCGAGTATCCAGATGTGTTCTCAAAAAAGCTACCCGAATTGCCTCCAGTTAGAGAGGTCGAGTTTGGGATTGAGTTAGTTTCGGGTACGGCACCTATTTCGGTTGCTCCGTATAGGATGGCACCATTGGAGTTAAAAGAGTTAAAGATTCAGTTGCAAGAGTTAACGGACAAGGGTTTTGCAAGACCGAGCTATTCACCGTGGGGTGCTCCGGTACTTTTTGTGAAGAAGAAAGACGGGTCGATGAGGTTATGTATAGATTACAAACAACTCAACAAGGTGACAGTGAAGAATAAGTATCATTTGCCAAGGATAGATGATTTATTTGATCAATTGAAGGGAGCTACGGTGTTCTCTAAGATAGACCTAAGGTCTGGCTATTACCAGTCGAGGGTTAAGGAGCAAGATGTGCCGAAAACTACATTTCGGATGAGGTATGGCCATTATGAGTTTCTTGCCATGCCATTCGGCTTAACGAATGCTCCTGCGATTTTTATGGATCTAATGAACCGTATCTTCCAACCGTATTTGAATAAGTTTGTGGTTATTTTATCGACGACATATTAATTTATTCTCGGGATAAGAGTGAGCATGCAAAGCACCTGAGAATTGTTTTGCAGACTTTAAGAGACAAGCAGTTGTATGCTAAATTCAGCAAGAGTGAGTTTTGGCTCCGAAAGATCGGATTCTTAGGACACATTGTGTCGGGTGATGGCATTAGAGTTGATCCGAATAAGATCTCGGCTATTGTAGAGTGGAAACCGCCAAGGAATGTATCAGAAATTAGAAGCTTTTTGGGTTTAGCGGGGTACTACAGACGGTTCGTAAAGGGGTTCTCCATGATTGCTACCCCGATGACGAAACTGTTGCATAAAGATGTTAAGTTTGAATGGACTGAGAAATGCCAACAGATTTTTGAGAGATTAAAAGCATTGTTGACTGAGGCGCCGGTTTTAGTACAACCTGAGTCGGGGAAAGAGTTTGTGGTCTATAGTGATGCGTCATTAAATGGTCTTGGTTGTGTACTGATGCAAGAGGGTAAGGTAGTAGCTTACGCCTCGAGACAACTAAAACCGCATGAGAAGAATTATCCGACTCACGATTTGGAATTGGCTGCGATCGTTTTCGCTTTGAAGATTTGGCGTCATTATTTATATGGTGAGAAGTGCCAAATCTTCACCGATCACAAGAGTTTGAAGTACTTGATGGACCAAAAGGATTTGAATTTGCGACAACGGCGGTGGCTCGAATTATTGAAGGATTATGAGTTAGTAATCGATTACCATCCGGGGAAAGCGAATGTGGTTGTGGATGCCTTGAGCAGAAAATCCCTGTATGCTTTGAGGGGTATGAGTACGAGCTTAGCGTTGTCTGATAGTGGTGCCATATTGGCCGAGTTAAGGGCTAGACCGTTATTTATTCAGCAGATATGTGAAGCTCAAAAGAATAATAGTGAGATGTAAGCTAAGAGAGCTCAGTGCGAACTGGGGAATAACTCTGATTTTCGGGTTAGTTTAGAGGATTGCTTGATGTTTCATGATAGAATTTGTGTACCAAAGGATGACAAGTTAATCCGGAAAATTTTACGTGAAGCACACAGTGGTTGCTTGTCAGTACATGCGGGCAGCACGAAAATTTACAATGATTTGAAGAAGTTGTATTGGTGGCCGGGTATGAAAAGAGACATCTCCGAGGTTGTTACGAAGTGTTTGATCTGTCAGCAAGTGAAATCCGAGCATCAATTACCCTCGGGATTACTTCAGCTGGTGATGGTTCCAGAGTGGAAGTGGGATCGAATCACAATGGATTTCGTAACAGGGTTACCTATGACTCTGAAAAAGAAAGATGTTGTATAGGTTATTGTGGATAGATTAACGAAGTCGGCTCACTTTATACCGGTGTGTGTTGATTATTCACTTGACAAGTTGGCTGAGCTATATATTTCTAAGGTGGTGAGATTACATGGAGTGCCCATAAATATTTTCTCGGATAGAGATCCAAGATTTACTTCGAGGTTCTAGAAGAAGTTACAAGAAGCCTTGGGTACAAGATTGAATTTTAGTACTACGTTCCATCCTCAAATCGATGGCCAATCTAAAAAAGTGATTCAAGTTCTTGAGGATATGCTCCGATGTTGTGTGTTAGAGTTCGAAGGTAGTTGGGAAAAATATCTACCTTTGGTTGAGTTTGCCTATAACAACAGTTATCAGTCGAGTATACGGATGGCACCGTACGAAGCTTTATATGGCCGCAAGTGTCGGACTCCTTTGTATTGGACCGAGCTTAATGAGAAGAAAATTTACGGGGTCGATCTAGTTAAAGAGACCGAGGAAAAAGTGAAAGTGATCCGTGATAGTCTGAAAGCTACTTCGGATCGACAAAAGTCATACGCAGATTTAAAAAGGAAATAAATCGAGTTTCAAGTGGGTGACAAAGTATTTCTGAAAGTATCCCTGTGGAAGAAAATATTGAGATTTGGTCGAAAGGGCAAGTTGAGTCCACGATTCATAGGGCCGTATGAGGTTATTGAAAGGATTGGGCCAATAGCATACTGGTTGGCTTTGCCGGCAGAGTTAGAGAGAATACACAACGTGTTTCATGTGTCGATGTTGCGGTGATATCGTTCCGATCCTTCACATGTGATCCCTCCAACAGAAATTGAGATACGACCAGACATGACTTATGAAGAGGAACCAATCAAGATTTTGGCTCGAGAGATTAAACAGTTGAGGAATAAGAGCATAGCATTGGTAAAAGTGTTATGGAAAAAACACGGTGTGGAAGAGGCTACGTGGGAACCGGAAGAATCCATGAGGGAAACAGTACCCAAACCTTTTTACCGGTAAAATTTTCGGGGACGAAAATCTCTAAAGGGGGAGAGTTGTAACAGCCCGATTTTGGGGCTAGTCAGAATAGTGGTCTCGGGACAACTAATCCAAGGTTGAATAAAATTATTTTGATGTTATTTTATGTGTTATAACATGATTATAAGGATGCATGGAAATTTTGGTGCTTTAATTTTAGCAATTGTATGCTTAATTGCGAAAAAGGACTAAATCGCATAAAGTGTGAAAGTTTTATTTTACAAGATAGGGGTGTCTAATAGCAATGGAATATTAAATTGGAGGTCTTTAAAGTGCAATTAGACCACCCTAAGAGTGATGGCCGGCCAAGGAAGCTAAGGGAGACAAGAGCATTAAATGAGTCAACAATTTGGTGGTATTAGGTGACTAAAATGAATAAAATAAGATAAATAAAGAGAAAGCTATCATCTTTATCATTTCTCTTCTTCTTCCACCGAAATTTTCAGCAAGAAATAGGGATTTTGAAGCTCAAACTTTCAGCCTAGATATTCTCTTGCAAGTAAGTGATTTTAGAGGTCTTTCTTGATAATTTTTGTACTTTTGGAACCCCCAAAGCTTAAGCTAGCTAATGAGGGGACTATCTTGCAAAAATGGTTGAAATTTTAGGGGCTTTCCATGAGAGTGTTAATGTTGTTTTCTGAGTTTTTATGGAAGAAAATGAATGCTAGAGGGTTAAGGAATAACTTTTGTGGAAGGTGTTACCATGAAAACACCTAAATGGGACTTATTTGTAAAGGTTGTAAATGAGTAATAAATGCATGAAATAATTGTTTTTGTGATTTTTTGTAAGAGAAATAAATGTTCATCTAGGATTGTTTAATGAGAAAATGTGATGAAAAATGATTTACGAGCCTAGGGGCAAAATTGTAATTTTACCAAAGTATAAGGGCAAAATGGTCATTTTTGCCTAAGTAGAAATTTTGATGTATCATGAGTTATAAAGTGATTGAATGAGTAAATTTTATTATTATAGATCAGGAAGAACGCGGAAACAACCTTGACCGAGGAAAAGGCAAGGTTACGGACTAAGTCGTCGATCAACACATTTTGCACCGAGGCAAGTTTATGTGTAAACGATACATTCTTTAATACATATGTTGTTATTTATTGGTGCATTGTATGAATGAGATCAATTATGATTGAGATTGATTGAAATTGATAGATAGTGAGTAATTCTCGTATGAACCTCGGAATAGATATGTAAGTGCGGAAAAATACCCGTAATAATTATTTGGTGGGCTGTGTGCGATACCACCGTAATTATCTTTTTTGGTGGACTATGTGCGATACCACCTTATTATTTATTCCCGATGGGTTGTGTGCGATACCATCGTTCATAATATCATTTGGGGGGCAATGTGCGAAACCACCGTAATTATTCTTGTTGGTGGGCTATGTGCGATACCACCCTAATATAGATTAATGGTGGGCTGTGTGTGAAACCACCGGGTAATTAGTATTATTCCGAAGGGTTCATCGAGGAATTGTCTAAGTAAATGTTTCATGTGGCTTTGTGGTGATTAGTGCAGGGGATGTGTGCAAGTAAATATGAGCAATATATATGTTATAAGGTTGGAATATGGTAAGAGATAAGATGAGTAAGCATGATTATGGAAATGTGATTTGTCCTTGCTTATTATGCAATGTTATTGATTGATTAGCATATGTTATGATGCTTATTGTTTACATGTAAACTTACTAAGCTTAAAACTTACTCCCTCTCTTTTCCCTTATTTTATAGTGTCAAAGAGCCAGTTCGAGATACGAAGATAATCAGAAGATCACCCACACTATCAGCTCATCTCAGTATATTTAGACTTAGTATTTTGAGTATGGCATGTATAGGGGCTAGACTTAGTGAAATGTCTTGTTATTTTGGCCAATTGTGTTGGCTCCGTCAAAGATGAACTTTTTGTAAATAGCCATAGTTGATGGCTCATTATTATTAATATATGAAAAGATGAAGTTATTCAAGAATGTGTATGATGCATGATTGGGTTGTTTGATTAATGGTTGAATGAGGTTTATGTTGTATGAGTTAGGGTGATAAAAAGAGCTTGGCAAATAGCCTTGTTCTTGTCCACACGGGTAGGCACACGGGCGTGTGTCTAGGTCGTGTGTGACACACGGTCAGTCCCATGGGTGTGTGACTGGGCCGTGTGTCCCCTGCATGTTAGTGATGCAAGTCAGTGTCGACCACAGGCCAGACACACGGGCGTGTGATAGGCCGTGTGATACAAGTCAATGTCGACCACGGGTGGAGCACACGGGCGTGTCGAGGCCGTGTGAG
The DNA here is from genome assembly GCA_025698515.1 of Gossypium sturtianum. Lineage (NCBI taxonomy): Eukaryota > Viridiplantae > Streptophyta > Magnoliopsida > Malvales > Malvaceae > Gossypium > Gossypium sturtianum. Next base: position 123,123,482 of record CM046955.1, read on the forward strand.
GGACACGGGCCAGGGACATGGGCGTGTGTTCGGCCATGTGAAAACCCCTGTAGGGTCGAATTGAGAATAATCCCACATGGGTGTGGAACATGGCCGTGTGATATGTCACACGGGCGTGTCTCTTCCTCCACACGGGCGTGTGACCCTGTTTAGGTAAAAATTTTCTAAGTATACAAAAGTTCCCGGTTTGATTCTGAGACCCTCCGTTTGCTGTTTAAGGCCTCGTAGGCCCATAATAAGGATGTTATGAATGTGAATGGGAAGATTTTAGTGGAAATGAAATTTTATAGCCCAAGGTTGTATGTTCAAGCAAGTTAAGTCCGGTTATACCTCGTACCCGGTTCCGGCGTTGAATACGGGTAAGGGGTGTTACAAAAAAGGCACTTTGAGATGTTATTGTTGTATTTTGCGGCTGTGCCACTGTTGAAAAAGGTTTTAGGTCGGGTGGTGTTGGCCCGAGATGATTTAACAGCCTTCGAAGCAATCTTTACTCGTGACGTTGAAGGAGGATAGAAAGAAATCTTGGAAAATGTGGTGAGAGGAAATGTAGAAGTTGAAGAGAAAGAAACGGTAAAGATGGAAACTTGGTGGGAAACATAAGAGACGTGAGCATTTGAAAAGAGGTGAGTAGATGAGATAATGTTGACAATTCAGAAAAATGAATCATGCAAAGTAATCTTTGTGGTGTGGAGGGAAAAATAAGAGGATTTTGGTGGGGGAATATAAGGTGACCTAGCCCTAAGATAAAAGTTTTAGCTTTTACTCATTAGGCTACCCATGTAACAGAATGGGCCCAGCTATCCAAAAATCTCTTCCTTGGACTTTTCTGTTCAGTCAACATATGTTACCTCGTACCTCAACATTTATTCACCCAGTTTTTCACGGCATATTTTCCTTCTGAGATGCTACGGCAAAGTTCTCTTAGTATCACAATTGATAATCCCACGCTTTTATTCTATCTTCGGAAATCTAGAAAAACTGTCCATTAATCAAAGATAAAAACAGAAATGAAACAAAATTAAATAATTAATGATAACAGAAAATAAAAATGAAATGAAAGTAAAACAATTAAAGAAAGGAAAAAAAAACTGCTAACTCAAACATCTCGGAGGTCAATGGATTGTTTGTCACGATCCACATAAGCACCCCAGTAGTGCTTCAAGCATTGTCCATGTACTTTGAATGTGACTCCCATTTTCAGGTCGTTGACACTAACAACTCCATGCGGGTATACTTGAGCTACTTCAAAGGGACCTGACCAGCGAGATTTTAATTTACCAAGGAACAATTTGATCCTAGAGTTGAACAACACCACCTATTGCCCTGGTTCAAATTGCCTTGACATAATTTTGTTATCATGTCAATGCTTGGTCTTCTCCTTGTACAGTTTAGCATTTTCATATGTCTGTGCCCTGAATTCTTCCATTTGATTCAGTTCTAACAACCTTTTATAGCCAACAACAACCTAATCCATGGTCAACTTTTTAATAACCCAAAATGCTTTGTGCTCAAGCTCAACAAGTAGGTGACATGTCTTCTCTTGAACAAGCTTAAAAGGTGACACCCCCAATGGTGTTTTAAATGTAGTACAATAGGCCCACAAAGCTTCATCCAGTCTGGAGGACCAATCCTCACGAGTTGGGTTCACCACCTTTCCTAGAATCATTTTAATTTATCTATTAGAAATCCCAACTTGTTCATTTGTTTGGGGATGATATGTCGTGACAATATTATGTTTCACCCCATACCGATGCAAGGCATTAGCCACTAGCTTGCAATCAAAATGAGATCCTTTATCACTAATAATGGCTCTAGGCGTACCGAATCTTGTGAAAGTGTTCTTATGCAAGAACTTCATTACTGACTTTGCATCATTAGTAGGAAGCACAACAGCCTCGACCCACTTAGAGACATAGTCCACTGCCAATAGTATGTACAAGTTTCCCACTGACGGTGGAAATGGACCCATAAAGTCTATTCCCCATACATCAAACAACTCAATCTCTAGAATATTTTGTAGCGGCATTTCGTGTCTCCTAGATAGATTTCTTGTTCGCTGACAACGATCACACAACTGATAAAATTCATAAGCATCCTTGAATAGACTTGGCCAATAAAATCTTGACTGAAGTACTCTAGTAGCAGTTCCCATTCCTCCAAAGTGTCCTCCGTAAGGAGCTGAATGACAATGCTGCAGAATGCTATGTGTTTCATCATCAGGGGCACACTTCCTAATTATCTTATCAGCATAATGCTTAAATAGGAAGGGTTCATCCCAATAATAATTCTTGGCATCATGAAGGAATTTCCTTCTTCTTTGGCTGTTGAGATCAGGTGGCATCACACCACTTACTAAAAAGTTAACTATATCAGCATACTAAGGTAATGCCATGGCAACTAACAACTGCTCATCTGGTAAGTCTTCTTTAATAAGTTTGTCATTTCCATCTTCATTTCTAGATTCTAACCTTGACAAGTGATCAACAACTTGATTTTCAGTCCCATTTCGATATCTAATTTCCAAGTCGAACTCCTGCAACAAGAGTATTCACCTAATCAATATTGGCTTGGCATCTTTCTTGCTCACCAAATACTTAATAGCAGAGTGATCCATGTAAACTATGACCTTGATGTCAACTAGATAATAGCAGAATTTATCGAATGCGAACACCACAACCAATAACTCCTTTTCCATGGTGGTATAGTTAAGTTGTGCATTCGTCAGGGTTCTGCTCACATAGTATATTGCACGTAGTACTTTATCTTTCCTTTGCCCCAACACTACTCCTACAGCATAATCGATGGCGTCACACATTAATTTAAAAGGCAATGTCCATTTCGGAGCTATTACAATTGGAGCTGCTACCAGTCGTTTCTTCAATTCCTCGAAAGCTACCACGCAATGTTTATCAAAATTGAAAGGTCTATTTTGCTCCAGCAAGGTGCACAAGGGTTTAGATATCTTCGATAAATCCTTAATGTATCCCCTATAAAATCCCGCATGACACTGGTGGGAGGTGGCAATTTTTCTATTAATTCAATTTTTGCTCTGTCTACTTCAATCCCTCGTTACGATATCCTACGCCCTTCCTTCTCGAACCATGAAGTGACATTTTTCTCAATTCAAAACAAGATTTTTTTCTTCACAACGACACAGAACCAATTCATGATTTTTTAAGCAATCCTAAAAATCATTACTAAACATAGAGAAATCATCCATGAAGACTTTAAGGAAGTTTTCCATGTCCGAGAATATGGCCATCATACAACGCTGACAGGTTGTCGGGGCATTACATAACCCGAATGACATCCCTCTAAATGCAAAAGTTCCATATGGACACGTGAAGGTGGTCTTCTCTTGGTCATTAAGAGCAATGGCAATCTAATTATACCTTGAATAACCATCTGAAAAATAGTAGAAAGCTTTTCCAGCTAATCTATCTAACATCTGATCAATAAGTGGTAGGGGAAAATGGTCATTCCTAGTTGCATTGTTAATCTTGCAATAGTCCATGCATACTCTCCATCTTGTGACAATGTGAGTCGGAATGAGCTCATTGTTATCATTACTCACTATTGTGACACCTTCTTTCTTGGGTACACATTGTACAGTTCTCACCCATAAGCTATTTGAAAATGGGTAAATAATACCAGTATCAAGCCACTTGATAATTTCTTTCTTGACAACTTCTTTCATGACCGGATTCAGTCTTCTCTATTGTTTAATAGAATTTTTATGACAATCTTCCAATAAAATTTTATGCATATAGAGAGTAGGGCTAATTCCCTTTATATCAGCAGCGGTCCATCCTAATGCCTTCTTAGATCTCCGAAGGACTTCTAACAACTTGACCTCTTGCTCGGGTGTTAACTTCGCAGAAATTACTACCGACAAAGTGTCATTGTCTCCCAAATATGCATATTTTAAATGCTGTGGCAAAGGTTTCAAATATGCATATTTTAAATCAAAGGATTCAAACTTCTTCCCTAGTCTATCTACAAACTGCTTGGCTTCCATAAGTTCACCAAAGTTCTAAAAAATTATTGCATCACTCCACTCAAGTGAGTCTTCATCACTATTAGAATTGTTGTGGCAAAGTTTGCAAACTCTTCCTCTTCTGTTGTTTCTATCAACCCAATGGTGTAGCATTCTTCATTCTCATCAGCACATTTCAAGGCATCAAATGCATTGAAAGTAATCTGCTGATCGTTTACCCTCATGGTCAGTTCACCTTTCTGCACATCAATTAAAGTCTTACCAGTAGCAAGAAAAGGTCTTCCAAGAATAATTGACATATCCTGGTTAGCTTCACATTCTAAAATAAGGAAATATGAAAGAAAAATAAATTTATCTACTCTTACCAGCACGTCTTCAATTTTACCTTCCGAATGTGCGTAGGATCGATCAGCCAATTACAACGTAATCATAGTAGGTCTTGCTTTCCCAATTCCCAGCTTCCAAAAAATAGAAATAGGCATTAGATTTATACTCGCTCTTAAATCACATAATGCTTTACCAACATAATGATTTCCAATTGAACATAGGATAGTGAAACTCCTTATGTCCTCCAACTTTGGAGGTAATTTATTCATCAACATTGTTGTGCACCCTTCAATGAGAGCAACAGTCTCAAATTCTCCCAATCTACGCTTCTTTGACAGTATATCTTTCATAAACTTCACATAATGTGGGGCATCTGCTCCAAAGCTTCTACTAGCGGTATATTGATATGGAGTTGCTTCAAAACATCCAAAAATCTTTTGAACTGAACATTCTGTTTAGATTTATAAAATCACTGAAGAAAAGGTAGATGTGTTCGTCCTTCAGGTTGCTGATATTGTTTTGCTGTGGCATTTTTTTTCGCGACATGATCTGATTCTGCTGCAACATTCTTTTGTTTACCCTTTTCAAGTGCAGTATGCTTTTCAATTGATTCTAAATTCTTTCCATGGTTGAGTCTGGAGTTGTCCTCTTCTACGGTGGTGTCTTGAACAACATCATCCAACTGTGTCCCACTTCTGAGAGTGATAGCCTTGCACTATTCCTTCCTTTGTTTTCTCTAATTCTCGGTATTGCTTGGCAATGCTCCTTGTGGTCTCGAATTTAAAGCATTCGCTATCCGCCCCACTTGATTCTCAAGAGCTCTAAGGGATGCAGCCTGGCTTTGAATTACAGCATCATTCTTGGCCATATATTCCTTCAACAAGGCTTTAATAGAGGTAGAAGATGATACTTGACCCTATTGAACATTTTGCCTCGGCATAAGATGATTATAACCAAGAGGTGCACTATTAGCATTCTGTCTCGCAACATTGTCTAAATTCCCCGCACCTTGATTATTCCAACTAAAGTTCAAATGTTGCTTCCACCCTGGATTGTAGGTGGTGGAATAGGGGTATTATTCCAGTTAAAATTACCCATGTAGTATACAGATGTTGGGTTTGATGGGCATTCATCAAACACATGGTATTCACCGCAAAAAACACACGATTCGACTGGTTTCATCTCCTGGACTATAGTGGGCCTCTTCATTGTTTTGATCATATTAGCTAAAGAAGATACACGGGCTGTCAACGAAGTGATTGCATCAAGCTCCATGGTAAAAACAGCTTTCTTACCTGTCCCAGCTCTCGTGGTAAGATATTAATAATTATTCTTAAAAATCTTTTCCAAAACCTCATATGCTTCATTATAAGATTTATCCAACAAGGTACCATTGACAAAAGCATCAACTACCATCCTCGTATGCGTATTCAACCCATTATAAAATATCTTCATCCGCGTCTAGTGCTAGAATCCATGCATCAGACATTTCCAAAGTAATTCTTTAAATCGTTCCCAAGCTTCATATAGCGTTTCATCCTCCGATTGCCGAAAAAATGTGATGCCATTTCTAAGCTTGGCATTCATATTTGGTGGATTATACCGTAGCAAAAATATATGGCACAGATCATTCCATGATGCCACTTTTCCCAGCGGCAAAGCATTCAGCCACGCTCATACACGATCTCTCAAAGAATATGGAAATAATTTAAGCCACAAAGCGTCTTCAGGAATACCTTGTTGTCTAAACAAGTCAAAGACTTCTAGAAAGTCTAAAATGCAATCTTGGATCTTCAATGGGTAATCCACCTAACTTTCCTACTATTTGCAACATCTGAAACATTACAAGTTTTAGCTCGAATTGTTGAGCTTGTATGTGTGGTCTGACTATTCCTAGATTCAAATCATCCAAAATTGGAACATGTTCCTGAATTGGTCTGTCTCGATCATCTGTCGCATGATGAATAGGAGGATCAACATCCTGACAAATTATTTTTTCACCAACGTCCACACTTCAATACTAGGGAGCAAAAGGAGCAACCTCTATCTGTGGAGGCACGTTTAAGCCGAATTGAAGCTCGACTTGGAACAATGGAAACCCAAGTCTCCACAATCCTCAACATCCTGCAAAGTTGTTACCCCCAACACTGACAACATCGTTAAAAGACACATGGGGAGTATTCTTAACTTTTCTTTTTACTTGTTATTTGGGCTGCTGTCTTTTATTTCATATGAAACATGCTTGAGGACAAGCATAGATTAAGTGGGGGGTTGAAATGGTAAGTAAATGGTAAATATGCATGATTTTTGCTGCATGTCTCTCTTTTGCATATCTTCAATCTTATGTTAGAATTATTCGATGGTTTATTCCGACATTAAGCCTCTAATCTCATTACTTAGTCAATTTGGACAATTGGGCAAAATTTGAATTAAAGTGTTCAAGTATCTAGATTAGTCGACATTTGCGCTTTAAGGTTGATATATGTAACTAGATTTTTCATATAAATTGATTCTTTGGAAAAAAATATTTGCTTCTACATAAATAAAAAAAATAAAATGAAAAAAAAATAAATAAAGGCTCAAGTTATGAGTGAAAGTTTTGAAAACGTGACCGAATTTAGTAACCGGAGTAAGGTGCTTGGGATGTCATCTTATCTCGTATAAAAAGGTTCGAGTGACAAGTCGATAACTTACAAACATTCTGCTAACCGAGCCTTCAAAAAAAAAGAGATTGTTTGAACTGAGTAACCGAGATAGGGTGCTTGGGTTGTTATCCTAGTTTGCGTAAAAAGGTTTGATCGTGTCTAAAAAATTTTATGCGTGATTCATTAATAATACCTTGCAAATTTTGGATTCAAACTCAATTTAGTGAAATGATTTAGTTCACATATTTCAGTTTTATGACACTTGTTGATCAAACTATATATTCTGAGCATTTATTTATTTTTGCCTATGTTGTTTGCATTGATTATGGATGCGAAAAAGAGGCTCAATTTTTAATAAATTGTAAAATAATTTCTAATGTTTGAACAGACAATATGCTTGAGGACAAGCATGAGCTAAGTAGGGGGATTTGATAACATGTTACTTTGCATGACATTTTGTGTTTAGTTCGGTTTATTTCTGAATTGATCCCTGCTAAATTAGTGTTTTTATGTTTTAATCTTGTTCGGGATGCAATTGAGCCACTAAGAGACAAAAACAAGCAGAAAAGGACCAAATTGAAACAGAATCATTAAAATGAGGCCGAATAAAAAATATGGAGAAAGCCAAGGACTCATCAGATTTTTTGACTTTGTAAAAGCCAAAAATAGAAAAAAAAATCTTTTTTTATTTTTTATTTATTTTTATTTAATTTTATGTTAAATTAGTTAAGGCTAAAATTAGTAAATTCTATGTATATAAATAGGGCCTTAATGTTCTTATAAGGACACATCTAATTCTACATTCTGATTTCAATTTGAAATTGAATAGAATTATTTTCTTTTTTTTCTTTCAATTTTGGCGTAAGCATTCTGCTGCTTGGTTTCCAATTCTTGTCTGTTCTTTCAAAATTGGTCTAATTGCTCTTCAAGTACCTTTCTTTCCTATTCTTCACCATAATCATCAACCCACCTTTCAAAGTTTACAAAGCATGAATAATTTCATGCTTCACTAAATTTCATCTTAGCTTTAGGCCGGTGTTCTTTCCGGTTGAGAATCGTGAGAAACGTATTCATCCTAAAAATCCTCCCAATCGGTATTCATTTTTTTTTCCTAAGTATCAGGATAGACAACTCATCCCTTAAAGTTAAACTTGATTTCAAGTCAAAGTGCATGTTGGGTTGGATTCGTGTTTGCTGACAGTTGGAGAAATGAGTCGGGACATATTCGGATCTCTGAGAACAAATCAAGCAAGAAGTGATCGGGTTTAAACGACCCACACGGTTGAGGCCATTGATTCGAGCTGGGTTCTTCAGAGCGCAAGGCTGCCGAAATTTTGAATCGGGAACACGTGTATCTCGGTTAGATAATCGGTAAGGGTTGGTTTGCAGGTCGTACTGGGACCAGCTACGGGAGGAAGAATTGGTGGTTAGGACATTCTTAACTGCTATATCCAGCTTATCGTGTGGAGGAGAAGATTAATTTTCAAGGATCGATTTTTAATACGGAGTCTACCGATTCTAGGGCTAAGGCTTATTATCTTTGATTACAAAATCCGAATTTAATTTCCAATTTATTTAATTATTTATTTATGTTGTTTCAATTATTTAGTTTCTAAACATTTCAGAACTCCCCTGATTAATTTGTTTATTTTTCAACAGGTCCGTTTGAAGTCTTAGGCACGACTTTTGCCATGACTTTCGACACGACAAAAATTCTGATCACAAGTTAAACACGGAAGTTGATTATAACATCCAATCCCTGTGGACTCGACCATACTACCACTCTTTACTACTGTTTAGAGTTATTTTGTAAGAATTATTTTTGGTGGTTTCGGCGCCTATCAAATTTTGGCGCCGTTGCCGGGGATTGGAGATATTTTTCTAATTTTTCTTTGTTTACCTTATGACCAGATCAAAACTGGGAACTCTAGAGTTTGAACCAGAAATTGAGAATTTGGCCCGACAATTGCGAATAGAAGCCGTACGACATGGTAAACAACCAAATCCTGGATTTGAAACCATATTATACACCAAGGAAATTTTATCGTTCGACGAACCAAACGAGATGCCCGAACAGACGATACGCCAACTCGTAACGGCACCGGATGAACAACAACCCTTATGTATAACCTATCTGGCGGGAGGAACGCCATTCGAGTTAAAGTCGGGTTTGATTCATTTACTACCCACTTTCCCTAGATTACAGAACAAAAATCTGCACACCCACCTTAAAGAATTCCATATGGTGTGCACAAGCATGATGCCTTAGGGAGTAACTAAAGACCAAATCAAACTTCGTGCTTTTCCTTTCTCATTAGCCGACTCTGCTAGAGAGTGGCTATTTTATTTACCCCCGAGATCTGTCAACACATGGTTTGACATGTCTCATTTGTTTCTTGACAGGTTCTTCCCTGCAGCTCGAGCGACCGAACTAAGGAGGGACATCATAGGAATCCGTCAGAAGGAGACTGAATCGCTCTACGTGTAACATCCTGAATTTTTGGGCCTATGCATTTAATGGTTGAATATGTGTAATGAGTTAATTGGAGCATTAGGGGTCCAAATTGGGCTCAGGATTGGGTTGAAGCCTTAGTTAAATTTTTGTTTGGGCACTATAGGGTTTAAAAGGTGGTATCTGAGTTTAAAATATCAAAATGGGCTTGTGGCCCAGTGGTCAGTGGCGCCACTTAGGGAGCAAGGAGGTGACGCCACACAAGGGAGTAAGGGGCCCAAATTTAAGTTACATGGAGCCCAACTTTTTTAATTTAAGTTAGCTAAATTTCGGCATTAGGGTTAGGTAGAGTGGACGGCAACAAGGCTCAAAGATAGGAGGATTTATGTGAATGGGATAATGTAGATAATATAGTTGATAATATGGAAGAAAAAAAAAGGAGAAAAGATAGGAGCTATCTACAAGGCTAGGATTTGGCCGAAATTCCATCACCTAGAGAAGTGAAGAAATCAGTTTCTTTATGGCAAAGGGGGTGCCGAATTTTCCCTTTTTATTTGATTAATTTTTAGTTATCAGGAAGGGCACTTTCGGTTTTTCATAGGTAAGTACCGAAATTTCTATAAATAGGGAGGGTTCTTTTCTTTATTTTTCGGCATTTAGGGTTTCCACCTTTTCTTTCTCTTCTTTCTTCTAAAAGCTGAAAACCCCATTATTCTTTTCTCTTCTTTCTCTTAAAAGCCGAAAACTCCATTATTCTCTTCTTTCTTCTAAAAGCCAAAAACTCCATTATTCTCTTCTTTCTTCTAAAAGCCAAAAACTCCATTATTCTCTTCTCTTCTTTCTTCTAAAAAGCCGAAAGCCGAAAACTCCATTATTCTTTTCTCTTCTTTCTTCTAAAAGCCGAATCTCTATAGATTTCTTCGAATCATCTTCTCTTTCTGATCTTCTCAAAAAGCCGGAATCTCTAAGGGGTAGTCGAATTCTCTGCATTAAGGTGAGTGCCGATTTTCCTATCTCTTCAATCTCTCTTTCGATTTTTAAGAGACAAGGCCGAATGGCCACTTGGTTGTTAAGGCTGCCGAATGAAGCTAATATTTCCTCTCTTTTGCGTTTGGGCGGCATTCCAGGATTTGAAGGAAACCTGATCATCTAGATTTAAAAGCCGAAAATCGCTAGTCTCCAATTTCGGGATTTTAAGGTAAGGTGATTTTCCCTAGATTTTCACTAGATTCGTTCATCGCATGCGAGATCTTAACTTTATGATGTGGATTAACGATCATATGTTGTGATAGTAGTTCGACAAGGGACTTGTGATGGAATTAAATATGGATCAGGCAAAGGAGAGAATCCCTAAGTTTAAGAAACGAGTTGTGTCGTGATGCGGGATTGGCCACCGGGTTGTGGACCCGGCCTACGAACAACACCTTAGGCAAGTAGCGAGTTGTATCGACTTACGATAGTGTCGACATAGAGTGTGTCGTTCTAACGGTAATCAGGTGTGTAGATCTCTAACACACTAATTAATCTGTACTAAATATATGTTATGGGCTAAAAGCGGGAAAAAGGTCTGTATAGACATTGGATTACCCAAAAGGGTAGGCAAGGGATGCCAGTGCGTAATCATAGAAACTTCTCTATGTGTATCGATGTATGTGATAGACTGTGAAATTTTAGGTAGTATATTGTTTTGATTTCGCATGTATGTATGCATGGGATGGTATTGATATGATGAAGGGAAGAAAGGTCGCATAGCGATCGGTGGCTTTGCCACATAGGTCACATAGTGATCGGTCTCTTTATAATGACATTTCAATTTGTCAAAATGCTACGATGTATTATTAAGGTCGCATGGTGATCGGTGGCTTTGCCACATAGGTCACATGATGATCGGTCTTTAAGATAAGGCAAGACACGGTTGTCGATATGGTGTGTAGCGGTTGGAGGGTTGATTGTAGAAATCCCCAATGTGTGATGGTTGGTACGGGTTGGTGTGTAGAGGGTGGATTTCTAGGCTGGGATGGGCCATGATGCATATATAGTTACCCTTGTATACGGGCCAAGGCCATAATGTGTTTGTGGGCCAAGCCTTTGATGTGTTTTCGAGATTTACACACTGAGTCTTGGTGACTCACCCTATTATTTTTCCCTAACTTTGCAGATGAGCAGTAGATCGTGGACAAGGGAGCAAAGGCAGACTCGAGGGGCCATCAAGTTTTTATTCCTATAGATTATTTCGGTTTTTCCTTAAGTTTTTAATTTTGGAAACATTTATGTAATAAGGCCCCATAGTTTATACTCACTACTTAGTTTTTAATATTTACAACTTATGGAACTTTGTCAAAGGTTTTATTATTCAAAATAATAATACAAGGTTTTCTTTTCAAAAGTCACTTGTTTATTCGAATTTTGCCTAATAACTTATGATTTACTAAAACCAACTTAGCAAGTGTTTTCAACGTACAACCCGTAGCATACCAGATCTGGTCAAAACTTATGGGCCGGGTTTGGGGTGTTACACTACGATTACTGGGAGCGATACAAAAAGTTGTGTGCAAGTTGCCCTCAACATGGACTGACTGAACAGTCACTCTTGCAATATTACTATGACGGGTTTCTCCCGATGGAAATGAAAATGATAGATGCTGCAAGTGGGGGGCACTTGTTAATATGACGCCTCAAAAAGCAAGAGAGTTGATTTCAACCATGGTTGCTAACTCTCAACAATTCCGACCGGCTACAGATTCCACAAGACGGGTTCACGGGTTAAGTTCTCTATCACTAGAAGATAAAACTGATAAGTTAAATAATGTTGTTCAAACTTTGCTTACAGATTAAACGGGCCCAGCACGGTTGTGCAGAATTTGCGCTAAGCTAGACAATTTGACGGACTCATGTCCGATTTTACATGAGGATTCGACAGAACAAGCAAATGTTGTCGGGAACTTCCCAGGACCACCCCAAAGGTGATATAAGCCCTACTCGAACTCTTATAATGTAGGGTGGAAAAGTCACCCGAACCTAAGTTATGGGTTGAACCCTCGGTTCAATCAACCGTACCAACAAAGGCCACCTCAGAATCAACAGTTACCACCCCCAAAGTCATCTTTGGAAGCCATAGTGGAAAGGCTAACCAATAGTACTGAGAAATTTCAACAAAAAACTGATATGCATTTGCAGGAGTTGGAGAAGCAAGTGAGCAAGCTCGCGCTCACGGTTAGCCGTTTGGAGTCCCAAGGTAAGCTGCCATCCCAAACAGAACCAAACCCTTGACACAATGCAAGTGCTATGACATTGAGGAGTGGGAAGGTTTTGGAGCCTGTATCTGGCACGAGTCGTGCCCACGACTCTAGTCAAGATAAGGAGAAACTTGACACAGAGACTCTAGTAGAGTTAGCACCACAAAAATCATTTGCAGTACCACCTCCGTTTCCTGGAAGACTTGTCGAGTGCAAGAAAGAGCGAGAAGAGAAGGAGATCCTCGACATCTTTTGAAAGGTAGAAATCAACATACCTCTTCTCGATGCGATTAAGCAGATTCCACGATATGCAAAATTCTTAAAAGAGTTACGCATAAGTAAAAGGAAACTCTTGAGCAATGAAAAGGTAAGTGTCGGAGAAAATGTCTCCGCCATTCTGCAAAGGAAAATACCACCCAAATGTAAGGACCAAGGTATGTTTTCATATCTTGTAAAATAGGTAGTTTCGGTATTAAAAAAGCAATGTGTGACTTAGGCGCATCAATTAATGTTATGCCTTTGTCAATTTATAAACTACTTAACGCGGGTCCTTTGAAGGCAACAGGTGTAATTATTCAGCTTGCAAATAGATCTGTGGTGCATCCGGAGGGAGTATTGGAGGACGTTCTTGTCAAGGTAAACGAGCTAATATTTCCTACAGACTTCTACATTATTAACATGGAGGATGACAATTCAGCTAATTCGTCTGAAATACGTCTTGAGAGGCCATTCTTGAGTACCGCACAAACAAAGGTTGACGTGCGAAGTGTGATACTCACTATGGAATTCGATGGGGAAGTGGTGAAATTCAAAGTCGATGATGCCATGAACTGCCCTAGCATGATTTCTAATGTTTCTAATATTGATATAGTCGATCCTTTAACTGAATTACATTTAGAATATCATAACGAGGATGAATTATGAACTATTCTTTGCAAAAGTCTAGACTTTAATGCCATAGAGGAACTAGAGGAGTGGATAACCTTTGAAGAGTCTATTCACGAAACAGTGGCTCATATGGAGGCACCGCAATTATGGAGAAATCCAGGTAAATTTCTTGAATTATCTCCTTCACAAACTAAGCTTTTACCATCTGTTTTGCAAGCTTCAGAATTGGAACTCAAACCTCTTCCGGACCATTTGAAGTACGCCTTCGTCGGCAAAAGAAATACCTTGCCGGTAATAATCTCAAGTAAACTCTTAAAGGTAGAAGAGGAAAACTTGGTACGAGTTCTTAGAGACTATAAAGAGGTAATTGGATGGACGATAGTTAACATTAAGGAGTTGAGCCCCTCAACTTGTATGCACAAAATTCAAGTTGTGGATAATGCTATTCCCAAAAGAGAGGCTCAAATACGTCTCAATCCGCCCATGACAGAAGTGGTAAGGAAAGAAGTTTAAAAGTTACTCGATGCTGGGATAATCTATCCCATTTCTGACAGTAATTGGGTCATCCCAATCCATGTAGCACCAAAAAAAATTAGAGAAACCGTAATTGAGAATTCAGCAAGTGAGATGGTTCCCACTCGGGTCCAAAACGGGTGGAGAGTCTTCATCGATTACAGGAAGTTGAATTCTTTAACTCGAAAAGATCATTTTCCACTTCCTTTTATTGGCCAGATGTAGAATGTTTATCTGGGAAGTCTCACTATTGTTGTCTTGATGGTTACTCAGGGTTTTTCCAAATTCCAGTGGCACCGGAGGATCAAGAGAAGACGACGTTTATGTGTCCATTTGGCACGTTCGGTTACAGACGAATGCCATTCAGACTTGCAACGCATTAGCCACGTTTTAGAGGTATATGGTAAGTTATTTTCTGACTACGTCGAGAAAATAATTGAGGTGTTCATGGACGACTTTACTGTGTATGGTGAGTCTTTTGAGGTGTGTTTGTCAAATCTTGCAAAGATTTTGGAAAGATGCTTAGAATTTAATCTTGTTCTAAATTATGAGAAATGTCATTTTATGGTGGATAAATGATTAGTTCTAGGTCATATCATTTTTGTTGAAGGAATTTCTGTCAATAAAGCAAAAATTAACATCATTAACTCACTGCCATACCCCACAACTGTGAGGGAGATTCGTTCTTTCCTTGGTCATGCAGGTTTCTACAGGCGGCTTATTAAAGACTTTTTAAAAATGACGCAGCCGCTTTGTAATCTCTTATAGAAGGACAAGGAGTTTGAGTTTGACCAATCATGCAGAGATGCGTTTGACACGCTCAAACATAAGCTCATTTCGGTACCTATCGTTCAACCACCAAATTGGAATTATCCTTTCAAAATAATGTGCGACGCAAGTGACCATAGCATAGGAGCAGTCCTTGGGCAAAGAATCGAGAAAGAACCACACGTTATCTCCTATACGTCTAAGACTTTGGATGCTGCCTAAAGCAATTACTCGACTACTGAAAAAGAGTTTCTAGATATAGTTTTTGCTTTGGAAAAATTTCATTCGTATTTATTAGGGACTAAGATTGTTGTTTTCTCTGATCATGCAGCTCTTAAATATCTGATCGGGAAAAAGGAAGCCAAACTAAGGCTTATAAGGTGGATATTACTTTTGTAAGTGTTTGATCTCAAAATAAAGGATAAAAAAGGACACGAAAATTTGGTAGCTGACCATCTGAGCCGAATACCTCCATCGAAGGATGTCACAACACTTAAAGACGATTTTTCGGATGAAAGTCTTCTTGCTACTCAGGCGATTTTTCCTTGGTACGCAGACATGGTGAATTACCTTGCTACAGGTATAGTCTCTTCTAACTTATCGCGATCTGAAAAAGATAAGATCAAACATGAATCGGGATATTATATTTGGGACAACCCCTACCTTTGGAAATACTATTTCGATCAGGTAATTCGACGATGCGTTGCAGAAATTGAGGTAAAATCGATTCTATCTTTTTGTCATTCTTACGCATGTGGTAGACATTTTGGCCCTAAACGAACAACGCATAAAGTACTTGAAAGTGGACTATATTGGCCACATATTTTTTGATATGCATATTTGTTTTATAAAACATGCGAAAAGTGTCAAAGGGTAGGAAACTTGAGTCAGAAAAATGAAATGCCTCTAACCCCTGTACATGTCTGTGAAATATTTGATATATGGGGCATTGATTTTATGGGACCTTTTGTCTCGTCATACGGTAACGTCTATATTTTACTTGTAGTTGACAATGTGTCAAAGTGGGTGGAAGCAAAAGCCACTCGTCATGCTGATACCAAAACGGTAGTCGATTTTCTAAAGAGTTATATTTTTTCCAGATTTGGCACACCGCAAGCATTGATCAACGATCGTTGAATGCATTTTTGTAATAAGGTAATTGACACACTTGTGAAAAAATATGGGGTAGTGCAACGAGTGGCTACGGCTTATCACCCTAAATCAAACGGTCAAGCAGAAGTGTCGAATCAAGAAACCAAGTTGATTTTGGAGAAGACCGTTAAGCCAGATAGGAAAGATTGGAGTTTGCAACTAAATGATGCACTGTGGGCGTACCGTACAGCTTATAAAGGATCCATAGATATGTCTCCTTATCGACTAATTTTTGGTAAACTGTGTCATCTTCCTATTGAGCTAGAACATAAAGCGTTTTGGGCGGTCAAGCAATGCAACATGGAGTTGGAAGCTGCAGGTAAGCATCGTAAGCTACATCGTAAGCTACATATTCAGGAACTTGAGGAAATTCGACGAGAAGCGTATGAAAGTGCCCAAATTTATAAGGATAAGGTCAAAGCATACCATGACCAAAAGATAACCCGTAAACAATTTATGATAGGATAGAAAGTATTACTTTATGACCCTACATTATGAATTTTTGCAGGTAAGCTTCGGACTAAGTGGTTAGGGCCTTTTGTTGTTACTCACGTGTTTCCACATGGTGCAGTCAAGATTAAAAGCGAAGAATCCGGAAAAAATTTTAAGGCCAACGGACAACAATTAAAGCCTTGCTACTAGAATTTTCAAGTCCACATGGTTGAGGAATTAGTCCTCGAAGAGCCGGTTAAATAAATTTACAGGTTGTTGAGTTAACGACGTTATACAAAAGCGCTTTTGGGAGGCAACACAAATTTATTTTCATTTATTTAATTTTGAGTTTTATTAATATTTAGGTTGTAAATAAATAAATTTTTATTTAATTCAGTTAATTTGATGTTTTTAGGAATGTAATGGAGGTTATGAATTTTTCCAAAAGTTAGATAATTATGGTGGCGTGGGAACGACATTCTAAATGGTGACAATTATTTACCTACAAATAAAAAAAACCAACATCCCTAACCTTAAACCCAACTCCAATACCCACCCACCAATCCATTTAACCTACCTACCCCAAATCCATTTACCCAAATACCAAATTACCCACATAATAAATCCAATACCCAATGCTAAGATCCAAAACCCCTACAAGCCCAAACAAAGCCCAAAGAAAAAAAAAGGGGGAAAGAATAGAATCGAGCCGAACGGCCTAGCAGGTCCAAAGAAAGAAAAAAAAAAGAAAAAGAAAGGGACAAGAAAGGCCCAACTGGCCATAAGAAAAAAAAAAGAGAAAAAGAAAAAAATAAAACACCCAAATCCCTAAATCCCCAAACTCCTTTTTCTCTCCATTTTCTCCATCTTCTTCAAAACAAAAAAAAAACCCTAACCCAACACAAAGCCACGCCACCGCCGTCGTCGAGTGCCGCTCCCACTGTCACTGTTCGCCACCTCCGTTGGGCACGGACCTTGCTAGTCGCAGTTGCGCCATCACCGTTCACCACCGCCATCACCGTAAGCTACTTCGCAAAGCACCATCGTCGTCCACGTCCACTGTCTGTCGCCCGACACCCTCAACCATCATTTGACAGCCTTCTTCACCATATCAATATTGCGCCACTTACTGATCGAGCCCTCACCCGCGCGTCGTTGCTCATCCCTTTCCCAAACACCATCTCCTCTATTTATTTTCTTTTTCTCTATCACCAAACACCCAAACCACCCCCACCACCTTAACTGACACCATAACCAAAATTCCCACCGTCACCCTTCAAAAAAATTAGCCCAAACCATGCCGTCACCGTCCGCTGCTGCTGCCACCATTTGCCGCTACCGCTGCCACCACCGTAGTGAGCAGAACCGTTTATTCGTGATGCCTACACGGTAACCATGGTTCGAACCCGGAACCAAACGGCTGATAATATTTCAACTTCACTCAATCGAAGTCGACATTGATTTTCAGTGCCTCCAGTCATCAATATAGCCGACGAGGACTCAGAACCTTCTCCACCTCCTCCAAGACGAACGGCCACACCAATGAGAACCCGTCACCGACGAAGCCCGACTCTAGTCAAAATAGAACATTCGGACAGCAACTCTGCTACTCCCGAAAGGTCGACCCCTAATCCTCAACCTATTTTACCTTTATTAACGTATTATGCAGGTCATTTAGAGGAGGTTGAGACTTTTAACGACAATGTCGAAGGTCCCTCAACTACGGACAAGCGTGTCTCTCAACACCGAACACGATCGTCCACCACTCGAGCCCGTCGACGACCAACACATGAGTCAACGACACCCCCACACAGTAGTACTGACATTGTTGGAAATTCAAGTCCTCCCAACTCGCCTAATGAATATGCTCGACCATCACGAGATGGTCAACGTAATAGACGAGGTCGTGCAAACACTATTCCTACAGAAGGACGATTACGAGGGTTTTTAGACTTTTCGACCTTGGAGCATCGCCTAAAATATGATGACATCCGACAACGTCCGCTCCTGATCTGTAAGCAAATTGATCTTTCCACTCTTGATATGTTAAATATTCATGATGCTATGATTGGCTATTTTGATGCTATTGGCTGGAATTCATTTTCAAATATTTCCTAGTATGCATATTATGAGTTGGTTTATGAATTCTACACCACATTTAGCTTCAATATTAATGCATTACGAACGGTTGAAACACAAAACATTATTTGCTTTCGTTTACTTGGTAAGTACTTTCGGATGTCAATTTCTGAATTTAACATTGCCATGGGTTTCGTCGACCCTGACAATAATCAATTCGATTCCTATCATACTGCTCTATTAGATATTCCAAGTAACTTTGATGCTCAAGATGTTTATTGTGTTTTAACTCATTCTAATCAAATTTATAGTCCGAAGACCACAAAAGACTTATTGGTGCATAAACCCGCTTTAAGATATATTCATCGATTTTTAGCCTTTAGTTTTTAAAGTCAAAATTATTCGTCATCTGTTCTAACTAAAACTGAACTATTTTTTTTTGTGTATGCATTCTGGATTTAAAGTTAATTTAGGATATTGGTTTGCACGAAATTTTCATGTCGTTTTGCGATGTAATCATCCACTAATACTTGGGTCATATATTACGAATTTAACCTCTAGAATTTTTCCCTCTGAAATTGATTTCTCATCCTTAACATGTGCATATAGTATGGATAGCCTAGATAAATATTGCTTGGATTCTATGGGTTTGCTTGCCGGCACCCCTACTGCGTGTTATTTTGTTCCTCCAGGTACACAGACTACTCGCGGAAATATGGCTTTTCGCCAACGTCCACACTTCAATACTAGGGAGCAAGAGGAGAAACCTCTATCTATGGAGGTAGGTTTAAGTAAAATCGAAGCTTGACTTGGAACAATGGAAACCCAAGTCTCCACAATCCTCGACATCCTGCAAATTCATTACCCCCAACACTGACAACATCGTTAAAAGACACATGGGGAGTATTCTTAATTTTTCTTTTTACTTGTTATTTGGGCTACTATCTTTTATTTCATATGAAACATGCTTAAGGACAAGCATAGATTAAGTGGGGGTTGAAATGGTAAGTAAATGGTAAATATGCATGATTTTTGCTGCATGTCTCTCTTTTGCATATGTTCATTCTTATGTTAGAATTATTCGATAGTTTATTCCGACATTGAGCTTCTAATCTCATTACTTAGTTAATTTGGACAATTGGACAAATTTTGAATTAAAGTGTTCAAGTATCTAGATTAGTCGACATTTGTGTTTTAAGGTTGATATATGAAACTGGACTTTTCATTTAAATTTATTGTTTGGAAAAAATATTTGCTTGTACATAAATAAATAAATAAAATGAAAAAAAAAATAAATAAAGGCTCAAGTTATGAGTGAAAGTTTCGAAAAAGTGACTGAATTTAGTAACCGGGGTAAGGTGTCTGGGTTGTCATCTTATCTCATGTAAAAAGGTTTGAGTGACAAGTCGATAACTTACAAACATTCTGCTAACCAAGCCTTAAAAAAAGAGACTGTTTGAACTGAGTAACCGGGATAGGGTGCTTGGGTTTTCATCCTAGTTCGCGTAAAAAGGTTTGATCGTGTCTAAACTTTTTTATGCGTGATTCATTAATAATACCTTGCAAATTTTGGATTCAAAATCAATTTAGTGAAATGATTTAGTTCACATATTTCAGTTTTATGACACTTGTTGATCAAACTATATATTCTGAGCATTTATTTATTTTTGCCTATGTTGTTTGCATTGATTATGGATGCGGAAAAGAGGCTTGAATTTTAATAAATTGTAGAATAATTTCTAATGTTTGAATGGGCAATATGCTTGAGGGCAAGCATGAGCTAAGTAGGGGGATTTGATAACATGTTAATTTGCATGACATTTTGTGTTTAATTCGGTTTATTTCTGAATTGATCCCTGCTAAATTAGTGCTTTTAAGTTTTAATCTTGTCAGGGATGCAATTGAGACACTAAGAGACAAAAACAAGAAGAAAAGGACCAAATTGAAACATAATCATTGAAATGAGGCCGAATAAAAAATGTGGAGAAACCTAAGGACTCATCAGATTTTTTGCCTTTGTAAAAGCCAAAAATAGAAAAATAAAACTTATTTTATTTTTTTATTTATTTTTATTTAATTTTATGTTAAATTAGTTAAGGCTAAAATTAGTAAATTTTATGTATATAAATAGGGTCTTAATGTTCTTAGGAAGGACACATTTAATTCTGCGATTTCTATTTGGAATTGAATAAAATTAATTTCTGTTTTTCTTTCAATTTTGGCGTAAGCATTTTGCTGCTTGGTTTCCAATTCTTGTTTGTTGTTTCAAAATTGGTTCAATTGCTCCCCATGTTCCTTTCTTTCCCATTCTTCACCATAATCATCAACCCACCTTTCAAATTTTACAAAGCATGAATAATTTCATGCTTCACTAAATTTCATCTTAGCTTTAGGCCGGTGTTCTTTTCGGTCGAGTATCGTGAGATACATATTCGTGCTAAAAATCTTGCAAATCGGTATTTATTTTTTTCCTAAGTATTGGGATAGACAACTCATCCCTTAAAGTTAAACTCAATTTCAAGTCAAAGTGCACGTTGGGTTAGAGTCGTGTTTGCTGACAATTAGAGAAACGAGTCGGCCGTGCTGTATTCGGATCTCCGAGAACAAATCAAGGAAGAAGTGATCGGGTTTAAACGACCCACGCGGTTGAGGCCATTGATTCAAGTTGGGTTCTTCAGAGCGAAAGGCTGCCGAAATCTTGAATCGGGAACACGTGTATCTCGGTTAGATAATCGGTAAGTGTAACAGCCCGATTTTGGATCTAATCGGAACAGTGGTTTCAGGACCACAAATACAATGCAGTAAAATTTATTTTTTTATTATATTTTTATGGTCTACAGTTTTATGGACTGATTTCGTGAAAATTTCGTTCGAAAATTTTGACGTTTGGGCACTTAATTTAGCAAAAAGGACTAAATTGCAATAGGTGCAAAATGTGTGTTCTAGAAGCTAGAGGTGTCTAATTGCTATGAAATTTTAAATTGGAGGTCCTTAGATGGTAATTAGACCATTATACTTTAAGTTGGACAAAAAAGGACGTGGTTAGGTGAAATTTCAAAGTTTGGCATTAAGGGCATTTTGGTAAAATGGTAAATAAAGCAAAAATAACTAAATAAAAAGTGTCCATCTTCTCAAATTAGTCCCCCCATGGCCGAATATTGCAAGAGGAACCATAGCTAGGGTTTTTCAAGCTTCCAAGCTCAATTGTAAGTCCGTTCTAGCCCCGTTTTTAATGATTTTTATGTTTTTGAGATCCTTGTAACCTAATCTAGCTATTTCAAGGATCAATTTGAAAGAAAATCAAAGTCTAAAATTTTATCCATGTTAGATATTTGTGTATTTTGATGTTTAATGGTAGATTATGCAAGTTTGATGTCGGATAAACAACTTTTACTAAGTGATTTTGATGAAAATGCTTAAAAGGACCTATTTGTAAAATTTATAAAATATGTAGTGAAAGTGTGAATTAATGAAAAATGTGGGCTTCTATGAGCATGAATAAGGTTCGGCTAGGATTGGGTTTTGAAGAAATTGAATATATTTCATTTTACGAGCCTATGGACTAAAATGTAAAAAGTTGAAAAGTTAGGGGCAAAAATGTAATTTTTCCATAATATGATTTTTGGGCTGAATTGAATAATGTGAGTATTAAATGAGCTGAATTTGCTATTATAGATCAAGAAAAACGAAGTTCAGACCTAGATCGAGGGAAAAACAAAGTGTTTGACGATTAGGTCGATTTTTACTATTTTCGTACCGAGGTAAGT
This sequence comes from Gossypium sturtianum, assembly GCA_025698515.1. Classification (NCBI taxonomy): domain Eukaryota; kingdom Viridiplantae; phylum Streptophyta; class Magnoliopsida; order Malvales; family Malvaceae; genus Gossypium; species Gossypium sturtianum. The sequence goes on from CM046955.1 coordinate 123,145,738, forward strand.
TCGTATGTAAATAATGCAATGTTATATTTGTATTTTAATGTTTTGGTATTGCATGAATTGTATGATTGATTCTATGTGCGTATTCAACGAATTCCCGGCAAGAGAGAAATCCCGGTTGAACCTTAGGAATAGATTAGGATACAAGTGACATGTCACTAGGAACCCATGTGATTATGTGATTTATGTGTCCCGGGTGTTGGTCCTGTACGTCCTACCGGTGGCTGGGTATACCGGCATATGTTGCGGATACCTGGCAGCTTGTGTGAGCAGGCACGTGGATAGCTCGGGAGCGAGCCTATATGTGTTATGAGATATGAGGTAGCATTGGCTACATATGTGGCACTTATGTGCAAGATTTTCCGTATATCCGATAATATTCCAAGTGGTTCAACGGGAAATTCAACGGGTATGTCAAAGATGAGAAAGTATGTGATTATGTTACGAGTTGGTACAGGTATGTACGAAAAACTCAAAGTAAATGGATTCGGTATATGATGAACTATTGATAATAATGTGATTGAGTAAGTTATGCTCATGAAGTTTAATGACATTTATGTTGCTATACGTTATGTTATTCATATGAAAAATGTATATTTTAATGTTGTTTATTATTTGCATATGAACTTACTAAGCTATATAGCTTACTCCCCTTTCTTTCCCTTATCTTATAGTGTCACCAAGCTAGCTCGGGATTGGAGATCGTCGGAGATCCGTTCACACTATTAACTATTACTTTGGGTACCATTGAAATGTCAATATTTTGAATTATGGCATGTATAGGGACTTGGTTATTTTGTTATATGTGTCATTGGTAATGTGGCCAAATGTATTGGCTTATAATGGTTTATGATTAAATTTGTATATAGCCATAGAAGTTGGCTAATATTGGTAATGATCCCATTCTTATGTTGTTGTTTATATGATTATAAGAATGGTATGATTTGAATGGGTAAGTTGATGTTATAAGCATGAATGAAGTTGGTATGTGAATGTCTTGTTAATGTCTTGATTGTGGATGTTTTGGTTGCTTAAGTATGCCATGAACTGTGCTATTGAATTGGTGTCAGTGTAGGGGTAAATGAGGGTGACAATTGGCTTGGTAAATACCCTTATTTTTGTCCACACGATCTGCCCCATGGGCATGTGTTCCGGCCGTTTGTCCCCAGCACCTTAATTTGGCAAAATAAAATGTCCAATATTAAACACACGGGCAGAGACACGGGCGTGTGTCTCAGCCATGTGGACGGCACGGCCTCAAACACGGGTGTGTGCCCTAGTCGTGTGAAGTCTGCACATATTTTATGAAAAATTATGAAAATTAAATCGACCACACGGCCTAGCACATGAGCGTGTGGCATGGCCGTGTGACACAAGTCAGAGAGCTCCCTAAATCGAACACGGCCTGTAGCACGGGCGTGTCCCGAATCCACACGGGCGTGTGACCCCTGTAACATGAAAAATTTTCTAAGTTTTGTAAAAATTTTCTAAAGTTTTCGATTTAGTCCCGAACCACTTCTAATGTATGTTTTGGGCCTCGTAGGCTCGTAATAAGGACTTTATGAATGATTTTAATTTGGACACAAATTTATGACTCGGAATTGTATGTTGCTTGTGATGTGAATTCGGTAATACCTCGTACCCCGTTCCGGCGTCGGATACGGGTAAGGGGTGTTATAGTAAGGGTTGGTTTGCAGGTCGTATCGGGACCAGCTATGGGAGGAAGAATTGGTGGTTAGGACGTTCTTAACTACTATAACCAGCTTATCATGTGGAGGAGAAGATTAATTTTCAAGGATTGATTTTTAATACAAAGTCTACCGAGTCTAAGGCTAAGGCTTATTATATTTGATTACAAAATCTGAATTTAATTTCCAATTTAATTTCTAATTTATTTAATTATTTATTTATGCTGTTTCAATTATTTAGTTTCTAAAGATTTATTTGTTTATTTTTCAGCAGGTCCGTTTGGAGTCGTGGGCACAACTTTTGCCACGACTTTCGACACGACAAAAATTCTGGTCACAAGTTAAACACGGAAGTTGATTATAACATCCAATCCCTGTGGACTCGACCCTACTACCACCCTTTACTACTATTTAGAGTTATTTTGTAGGAATTATTTTTGGTGGTTTTGACGCCCATCATTTTCTTTTGTTGTTTTTCCATCCCCTTTAGGGTTTCCTCCTTTGGCTTTTATAATCGTTTACCCTAGGGTAAATCCAACAGCCCATGATTTTCTTCCCTCTTTTTCAGGCAGGTATATCTGGTACAAGTTCGATTAGGCCTAAGACCAGAACACTTTGAGTGCTAATTGGACATCTTCCTAAAATTGCCATAGCATTCGTATTGACAAACTATCCAACCCTTTGCCCCGACAAACCTTCACTCCTTTAGTTCTTGTTCCTCATCCTGCACATGCCAATCCACCACCACACACAATAGTTCCACAAGCAATTAAAAATAACTAACATTTAAGTACAGTCCAAGCTTCTAATGTAATGCTAAAACAAGAAAAATGCTAATGAAATGTCCTAAAATGTAACTAAATATACTTCAGTACAGACAATTAGCTAGATTTATAGGCATTAAATATAACTACTTTCAAAAATTATCGGGTAGGTGCTAACGTTATTTCACAAGTGTCATCGTTGCATTCCAAGATGGTAGATCTCATAGGCAGGGATTTAAATTGCGGTTACAGCCGCGTTTTCAGTCGCGTTGCGTTTATCACGGTTGCAAACGTAACGGATGCTATTGCTGTCACTGAGGGTATCGCGGTCGTGAATTTTTTTAAAATTCACACAACTATAACTAATAACAAAGTAAAAAAAAATTAGATATCAATGGGAATAGCGGAAAAATAACGGGAACAGCGGCCCGTTATTTTTGCAATTGGCCGTTACCCATTAAATTGCGGCCGCGATCCACCGCTATTGGTGTGACTCCGCTTCACACCTCTATTTTCAACAGTAGTGGTTTCGGACGGTGCCGCTACCGCTATATAGCGGCTGCTATTCTGCTACTTGACCATTATTTTAATCCCTGCTCATAGGTATAGGCAACAAAGAAGGAGACTCAGATGATGATATTGAAGTTGGAAAAATATGCAAATTACCTCTTTTATCGCATTTTTTTATTATTATTCCAACCGTGAAAATCACTTAATTTACGCTTTCCAAATCGACAAATTCACAATCACTTTCTTTTAAACGAATTGGTCTTGTACAGATTCCATTTGTTGTAGATTGGACGGCTTCAGAGATCTTTCCCTAGACACCGTCATACTGAGTCATTAGTAGATCTGGATTATACACTCCATAAGTTCCATCTGCATCAGGATCTGCAACTCCAAGTATTTTGTGCTGGAGGTTTCTCAATTGCACATGTGAAAAAAATAACGTCGGTAATGAAAAATATATTGCAAAAAAAAAGAGAAACAAAAATAAAGAACACACAAATTTTACGTGGAAACCCTTTCAGGAAAAAACCACGGGCAAAGGAGAAGAAAATTCACTATGTCGAATTCGAATCAATTTACAAGAGGAATAGACTATGTCTATTTATAGGCTTGTAAAGCCATATTCTAATAGGAGTTTAGTAAGATTGAAACTCCTTATTCTAATCAATATCCAATAGATGGAGTTTAATAAGGTTTAAAAAACCTTATTTAAAATAAAATAAAAGAAGTGTAGTTCTATAGGGATTCTTCTTTTATTTTATTTTACCATTGTATTTTATTTTAATAAGGATTCGGGTCACTTAATTCTAACAATCTCCACCTTGACACGAATTCTAAATAAACAAGTTCTTCATCGCGAATTCTCAACGAACAAGTTCTCCACCTCTTCCATAAAACCCCTTAAGGGTTTAACTTCAACAATGAACACCAACCAAGTCTAAGTAATGCTCAAACTTGGTTATAGGAAGTGACTTAGTCATCATATCTGCAGGATTTTCATGAGTACTAATTTTGCTCACAATAATATCACCACGAGCAATAATATCACGAACAAAATGATACCGAACATCAATGTGTTTTGTTCTCTCATGAAACATTTGATCTTTTGTAAGGAAGATGGCACTCTGACTGTCGCAAAAATCTTGGCTTTGATTTGAAGGTCTTCATTGAGCTCACTAAAGAGTCCCTTCAACCAAATAACTTCTTTACAAGCCTCAGTAATCGCCGTGTACTCAGCTTCAGTGGTAGACAAAGCGACTGTAGTTTGCAAAGTAGCTTTCCAACTGATTACACAACCTCCGATTGTAAAGACATAACCAGTGAGATATCTTCTTCTATCAAGGTCTCCAGCAAAATCAGCATCAACATACCCAATGACTCCATATCTAGTTCTTCCAAAGCTGTAAGCAAACATCGGTGAGTACCTCGTAAGTATCTTAAAATCCCTTTGAACTACTTTCCAATGTTCTTTACTGGGATTCGCCATGTATCTGCTAATCTGACTTGATCGCATATGATAAATGCGGGCGTGAACAAACCATAGCATACATGAGAGATCCCTTTGCACTAGAGTATGGAACATGTGACATGTACTCAATCTCATCATCGATTGTGGAGACAAAGCCGATGAAAGTCTGAAATGAAATTTGCTAAAGGAGTACTAATGAGGCTTAGCACTCTGCATATTAAACCCGCAAAGAACTTTCTCAATATACCCCTTCCGACTTAGGTACAATTTACTTGCTTTTCTATCTCTAAGAATTTCCATACCAAGTATCTCATTTCTTTGGTCCCAAATCTTTCATCTCAAATTCTTCACTTAGTTGGGCTTTGACCTTTCTTATCTCTCCTTTATCTTTTTTTTGCTATCAACATGTCATTAACATAAAGAAGTAGATACACAAAAGAACCATCACATTTTTTTTCTTAAAGTAAACAATTTGTCAAAACTACTTCTTTTAAAATCATGAGAAGTCATAAAAGAATCAAACCTCTTGTACCCTTTGTCTTGGTATTATTTTCAAACCGTAAAGGGACTTTTCAAGCAAGCAAACATAGTCCTCTTTTACGAGATCAGTAAAACCCTCTGGTTGTTGCAAGTAAATATCTTCATCAAGTTCTCCATGCAAAAAAAACAGTTTTTACATCTAACTGCTCAAGCTCCAAATCATACATGGCCACAATACCAAGCAAAGCTCGAATCGAACTATGCTTCACAAATGGGGAGAACACATCTGTGAAGTCCACTCCTGGAATTTGACTGTAACCTTTTGCAACAAGCCTTGCTTTATATCTGGGTTCTTCAACTCTTGGAGTCCCTTCTTTCTTTTTAAACACCCATTTACAGCGAACAACCTTTTTACCTTTAGGAAGTTTCACAAGATCCCATGTTCTGTTTTTATGGAGTGATTCAATCTCCTCTTGCATAGCAAACATCCATTTTTCTGAGTCTTCATAACTAACCGCCTCAGAATAATTAGACGGCTCTTGGTTTGCATCTATATCTTCGGCCACATTTAAAGCATAAGCAACTAGATCAGTCTCGGCATACTTCTTTGGCGGTTTAATTTCTCTTCTAGTTCTGTTTTTGGCGATAGAGTATTGTGGTGAAGAAGCATCTCTATTCTCATTTTTTGTCTTGACTTGAGGAGTCGACTCTGTATTGTCGATGCTCCACCGCTTTTGATTTTCTTTATTGGAAGAGTCTTTAATGAGATAAGTTAGGTAGCATAGCAGTTTCATCAAAAACAACATCTCTACTAATCACAACTTTTCTATTTTCAGGACACCATAACTTATACCCTTTTACACCAGCTTTATAACCAAGAAAAACACATTTAATGGATCTCGGTTCCAATTTTCCATTATCAACATGAGCATACGCAGGACACCCAAAGATCTTTAAATCAGAATAATTAGCAGGATTACCAGACCATACCTCTTGTGGAGTCTTTTTCTCAATGGCAATGGATGGAGATTGGTTGATCAAAAAACATGCAGTAGAGGCTACTTCGGCCCAAAACGACTTTGGTAAGTTGGCATTTGACAACATACATCGAACTTTCTCCATGATCGTTCTATTCATTCGTTCTGCAATGCCGTTTTGTTGTGGAGTATGACGAACTGTCAAGTGTCTCACGATCTCTTCTGACTTGCACAGCTTATGAAACTCATCAGAACAAAACTCTAAGCCATTGTCTGTGTGGAGGTGTTTTATTTGTTTTCCCGTCTATTTTTCAATCATAGTTTTCCAAGACTTAAATGCGGAAAACACATCGCTTTTCTGCTTCAGGAAGAATGCCCAAACTTTTCTGAAAAAATCATCAATAAAAGTTAGCATATAATTAGCTCCAACTCTTGAAGGCACTCTTGATGGCCCCCACAGATCAGAATGAATATACTCCAATGTTTCCTTCGTGTTATGGATTCCTCTGGTGAATCGAACTCTCTTTGCTTCCCAAAAACGTAGTGCTCACGAACTTCGGTTTGCAAATTCCTTGCCCATCAAGAAGTCCTCTTTTCCTCAATTCTCGCCATGCCATTCTCACTCATATGCCCTAGGCGCATATGCCAAAGTTTAGTAATATCATCATCGACAAGGAAGAGGAAGCGACAATTTGCATCACCAATATGATGAGAACCACATGCAAAACATATAACTTGGCAGTCTTTTCTCGCCCTTTCATCACAACGAGGAACCTTTGGAAATCTTCAAAATCCCACTTTCAATTTTGTGTATTTGTACCCTCTTGAATCAAGAGTACTCAACGAAATTAAATTTCTCTTCAATTCTGGAACATGCCGTACGTCACTAAGTGTTCTGACAATTCCATCAAACATCTTAACTTTAATTGTTCCAACACCTGTGATTTTACAAGAAGCATTATTTCCCATCAAAACAACACCTTCAGACACTGTTTCGTAATTTGTAAACCAATCCCGATTGGGACTCATGTGGAAGGTGTAGCCTGAATCAAGTATCCACTCCTCGCTCACTTTAGAATTGTTGTGAGCGACTAGAAGTTCACCATCATTTGTAGTCTTCTACAACATCGACTTCACAGGAATTTTTGGTTGTTTTCCTTTTGATTCGCAGCCTCCCTTTAATCTTGTTCTGTAGTTTATAGCACTCAGATTTAATGTGCCCTTTCTTCTTGCAGAAGTTACAAGTTTTACCTCTGCTTGAAGACTTCGATCTACCCTTAGATTACCGCGAGGATTCTGTTCCTGTGTCCTTCCACGATCATCATCAGCATTCTGATCTTGTCTCCCACGAACAATGAGACCCTCGTCCTGAGAGTCAGGTTTAACCACAAGATGCTTCATCTTATCATACGAGGTCAAAGAATCATAAACCTCATCAACTGTAATAGACTCACGGCTATATAAAATTGTGTCTCTAAAGGTTGAATAAGATGGGGGCAACGAACAAAGTAGAATCAACCCTAGATCTTCCTTATCATACTGAACCTCCATGGCCTCCAAGTTTGAGAGAATTTCTTTAAACACTGTTAAGTGTTCGTGCACATACGCACCTTCATCCAAACGATGAGCATAAAGACGTTGCTTCATATGCAACTTCTTTGGTTAGAGTTTTCGACATACATATTTGTTCTAACCTCTTCCATAATGCCGTGGCGGTCTTCTCCTTCATCACATCTTGCAAAAATTTCGTTAGACAAATGCGGATGTAATCGTGTTAACGCCTTTCGATCCTTGCGCTTTTTCTCTTCCTCCGTCAATGTTGAAGGCATCTTATCTACCCTAGCAGGCTTCCTCTAAATCCATCTCGTAAGAAGCGCTGCATCTTTATTTGCCACAACGCAAATCGGTGTTGCGATCCAACAGCAGTAATTTCATACTTTAAAGACGCCATTACCGTGATCGAGATGAAAAAACCCGAAAGCTACGATACTAATTTGTGAAAAATAACGTCGGTAATGACAAATATATCGCAAAGAAAAGAGAAACAAAAATAAAGAACACACTGATTTTACGTGAAACCCTTTGGGAAAAAACCACAGCAGAGGAGAAGAAAATTCACTATGTCGAATTCAAATCAATTTACAAGAGGAATAGGCTATGTCTATTTATAGGCTTGTAAAGCCATATTCTAATAGGAGTGTAGTAAGATTGAAACTCCTTATTCTAATCAATATCCAATAGATGGAGTTTAATAAGGTCTAAAAAACCTTATTTAAAATAAAATAAAAGAAGTGTAGTTCTATAGGGATTCTTCTTTTATTTTATTTTACCATTGTATTTTATTTAAATAAGGATTCAGGTCACTTAATTCTAACAGCACAGCTTCTGAAACCATTTGGATACAAACTATAAGGGCTTTTGCGATGTTACTTCTATCAAGTGCGGTTATAGTATTCATATCATATATATGTTGACGTAGTTTGTCGATTGCCAGAGGAATATCCCTTCTGTCATTCACTCCTACAGCAATTTCAAGTGACCCATACATCCCAGTATATGAAAGAACTCTTCTTACAGTGCTATCTGGGAACAAAGCATTACGTACACCCTCCTCAACACCATCAAAAAAGTAGGAAGTATCACTATCACCTGGATGATAACCCAAGATCTACACATCGCTGACATTCAAAGCTAATTTTACAGATTGGTACTCATTCGATAGTTCCACCAGAACATATTGTCGGTGATCATCAAGCTACGGCAACGAAGATGGCAATACTGGTATAACTCCGCCTTTATCTGCACGCTCTGTCAATGCATCATATAGTTCATTCATAAATCTCTGATAAGATCCTCTATGGGCACCTTCGGTGGTGAATCTCACCTCCTTGAAAATACCTATAGGCTTGTTTTCATTTTGTATGGTAGTGATGCGGGGCCGTTTCTCAACCATGGATAACCAACTGGTCCACAGCTTCATATTTTGTAGATAAAACGAAAGTAGTTTCATTTTATATGGTAAAGGGAAAACTTTTATGGAAGTATATTTGGTGAAAAGATTTTAGAACAGAGAGAGAGAGTTCTGCAATGCTTGACTTTCTACAAGCTTCTAATGGTATGAAAGAATAGAAAAACGTTATATTTTTCATAACACTGTTTAGGGGTGGACATCAATATAAATTTTCTGCATGTTACCCTAATAGTGGGTTTAGATGATTGTATAAGGTGTGGCTTTTCAAGTGTCTAACAATTTCTTTTGTTCATGCATATATTACTGTCAATGAAAACTAATGGAAATTGGAACGTTCACATTGTAACAAGATGTTGGTCATTATTTTTTTTCAATATAAAACTCAAATTTGATTATTATATAAAACAATATATCATGCATTTTTTTAAGTAGGTGATCAATCTGATAATGTAAGATGATGTAATAGAGATGATGCATTATAAGATGATGACGGTTGAATAAAACGGTATGATTTAGTATTGACCTTAAAATTGTATGATTTAAAGTTTTAATTTAAGCCGAAAAATAATAATAATAATAATAGAAAGTTTAACTTATGTTACCCTACGAATTAGTTCCAATTTGAATGAGTTGTTTTATACAAATTTCTATTTGTATCAATATCTTAATTTAGAACATATATATATATATATATGATAAGTCTAATACACATAGCATTAAATTAATTCATTTTTACCTATTAAAATTGTTATAAGAAAGAATCAGTAAAAATATTATACCAATCAATGTATATTACATTTTCTTAAAGTATAACTATTGCATTTTTAATTATAGTTTTTATAGAATTTTTTTTAATATTATATTTATTATGAAAAGTTTTACCTTTGATGAAAATTATTAAATACCAATTAAAATATAAAATTCAAACTCTTCACAAAATTTAACTTGATTAATTCATTAATTTTGTCTTTCATCTCATATGGGATATATTTGTTATATTTATTTTAACATATATAATTCAATTAAAACTCAAATTATCAATTTAATAGTACTATTCGCGTTTGGATTTTTTCTAAATTCTTTATATAATTATTTAAAGATATTAAATATATCACTACAACAAAACAGTCCTATAGCAACACATTTTTTGACATAAGACGACGCAAAAAAGGTTGGCATAGGTTTCGCGACGCTTCGTCCGACGCTTCCAAATTGGTTGTATATAGTACAGTTGGTATATGCATTGCGACGCTTTTGAAAAAGCGTCGCTATAACTCAACATAAGCTGACCCTTATTGAAGGGTTGTGAAAAGTTTAGTCAATACCGACCTTTAAAAAAGGTTGGGAAAGACCTAGTCAAGTCCAACCTTTGAAAAATGTTGTTATAGACATGTTTAAGGCAACCTTAAAAAGGTTGGTATAATTCTTGTCTAAGGCAACTTTTAAAAACGGTTGGGATAGAGCCGTCTAAAGCAACCTTAAAAAAGTTGGGATAGACCTTGTCTAAGGCAACTTTTAAAAATGGTTGGGATAAAGCCGTCTAAGGCAACCTTAAAAAGGTTGGGATAGACCTTGTCTAAGACAACCTATAAAAAAGGTTGGGATAGACCTATCTAAGGCAACCTTAAACAAGTTGGGATAGACTATGTCTAAGACAACCTTTAAAAAAGATTGGGATAGACCCGTCTAAGGCAACCTTAAAAAGGTTGGGATAGACCTTGTCTAAGGCAACCTTTAAAATAGGTTGGGATAGACCCATTTAAAGCAACCTTAAAAAGGTTGGGATAAATCTTGTCTAAGGCAACCTTTAAAAAAGGTTAGGATAAACCCGTCTAAAGTAACATTAAAAAGATTGGGATAGACACGTATAATGTAATTTTTTTTTATTATTTTAATATTAATATATTTTTATAAATATTTACAGCGAATAATGATAGGAATTATGCTTTAAATACAACTAAAAAATATAAAATTAAAATTAAAATTAAAATAAATATTGAATATTCACTACAAAAATCGATCCAACAATTAAAATACACTAACATTTAGCTGAAATGTATACTACTAACATTCAACTCAATGTACAAAAGTAAACAAATAAAAAACTACCTAAGATGATGGACATTGATATTGATGTTGTACTACATAAAAGCTAATACATTTTGAAACTGCAACTTCAATTCCAAGAAACTCTGTTGATCTCTTATTTCTATGAAGGTAGCCCCAAGAAACTTCAATTCCTTTCGCTAAGTTTTTCCTTCTCATAATCCTGTCCTGCAGCCTGCATTAAAGTAATAATAAGTTAGACATTGTAAGGCAGCAAGAAAGCCTGGTATAAAGATAAATGAATATAATTATATGAAGATAAATGAACGAACCTTGACACCTTTAAAGATAAATCAAAGTTCAGAACTTCAAATGCAGACCATTTGCAGATATCAAAAAACATTAAATAATGTTAACCAAGACCTCCAAATAAGAGTGCAACAGCAAGTCATTCAAAACTTGGCTAACCATTATAAAATAAATAGAGCAACATAGTAAGGTTCAAGGTGGTAATGGTTACTTTTCTAATCCTACAAGGAGTAATAATTAGAACAAACATGACAAGATCTATATTTTGAAGCCTGTAACAGAATTTTTTTTTTAAAAATTTCTTGAAGATGGGTAACAAGCATGTGATTAGCAAGCTTGAGATACAGCTTTCTTGTATTATTTTGTGTTGAAAGTGGTTTTTGACTGTAAATAGATTTTGGAAAGTGAATGGATTACTTCAGCTGAATTTATTGATGGGGAAAATTTTCAATATCTTGTGTGTGGAGTCGGTTCCCTTCTATTAACTTGCTTAAACAGTTGGTATTGATTTCATGGATGGAACTTGTAGCTAGGAGTAAAGGCTTGTATGGATAAGGAGAAAACTTAACCAATCCCTTTCTAGATGATCTGTAAATCCACTAGCACATGGCGATTCATCTTAGTTTCTTAAAGATGCATGACATCATAGACCAAGATTTCATTTGGCATGCCAAAAAGAATATAAATTGCAAAAAGGTTTTACAAAGTTTAAATTTTGAACAAAATAAAAAGAAAAGGAAAAAGTTCCGAAAAGAACCCTAAAATATTACCTTGATGTGACAATTATTTATATGATGATGATAGTTATAGCAAATGATAGATATGCTTCCCAAAAGAAATGTGCTACATGCATTAACAGAAAAAATTAAGAAAACACAACTGAACTAACATTGGTGAACTAACATTGGTGAATACTTACACAAACAAATTATGAAATGTGCTACATGCATTAACAGAAAAAATTAAGAAAACACAACTGAACTAACATTGGTGAACTAACATTGGTGAATACTTACACAAACAAATTATGATTTAACATTTATGTTATTGGAAAGTAGGATAAAAAAGATTAAAATTCATTTGTAAATTTTGTGAAACATTATTGCAGAGTTATTTTTTTATGCACAAAAAAGAACACACACAAAAGATAAATCTGAAAACATGAGCAAGAGAAGAAATCCACTCCTTAAATGGAGTTGTCAAATTCAACTGGCAGCGTGAAGGAGCAAGTGGTGCTGTCGATATAAATCCATCCTTAGACCTAATGCACTCACCTTTATTCCAAGGGTATCATAAATGGCTTCACATATAAGACCCATATTATTTTTTAGAAGCTATATTTAGCAAATGACATTTTTGGAATCTGTTTTTGAGTTAAAAGTTTTTATAATGTGACTTCAATTGAGAGCTTGATATGAGCTAATGTTTAGTTAAATGCTCAGAAATTGCCCTATCTCCATAATAAGCATGTATGAAAATATATACACGTGCATCTGTGTGAACTCTTGAGACGGACTACTATGGATTTTGAAGACAACCATACATGATGAAAAATGATCAATCATTCATCAGCTCCATGTACACAAATAGAACTATCAAATGCGAGAGGCTTACCCCACAACTCTGCCCATGATATGGTGCCGATGAAGCCATTGCTGACCTTGAGCATATAAAAGCCTGAGAAATCCACAGTACGGGAAATGAATTAGCAATAGAGCATTAAGGAAAAAACACTGGTATCAACAATAAAAAAAATAAAAAACTTACAAACAAATAAAAAGTAAAAGAAAGGGACTTACATCAACATTAAAAATAACAATCTCCCCTGCACGAATAAGATCTTTACTCATGTGCAAGAACAAAATATCACCCTGCATATGATACAATCCTCACTAGTTAAGCAACAGCTACAATTAGGGGCATCCAAATGAACAATAATGATCAAACATGTCAAGTAGGTTCATAGAAATGTTCATATAAAATACAATAACCTCCATTATGATCTTATTACACATCCAAAGCAAGTAACTCATTAAATCGAATGACATGAACATGATTAGTCGTAGATTGCTGACCATAACTAGCAGAGTACAGTTATCATCAATGCGTACTTTAGTTTGCCCGGAGACATTTCCATGATAATGGTAAAATACAAGTAAAAACCGGATATTGACTCTAGAGGAAAATAGATCGAAGTAACAAATGTGACAATTGCTATTAGTCAAAGCTTTAAGTTACAAGCTAGAATTTTAAAGCCATAAGATCTTCATTTTCAAACTATCTTATGTTTCTTTCAAAAATAAAAGAGTATATAATCAAGTCCGAACTTCTATAACGACGGGATATCCACTCTAAAGTGGAGAACCAGCAATTCGATCGGAAGAAACATTTCCTTCCAAATTGAGTGAGCCATAAAGAAAAATCTTACGATGCAAAAACTCGGTAGCTTAAAAAGTAACATGAAAGATATAATCATAGTGCATGGAAGAATATAACATCAATCATAGTTTCCTGTATTCTAACTCATAGATTCTGGAAGAACATTCTTTGCTTGAGTGCAAAGTGGTATAAGGTTACAATTAAGGTTGCCAACAACATTTTCATTTGTTCGATTTGGAATGGATCTTCCAAAGTTTCAGCTAGCATTCCTGAAAGCTACTTAAACTCTAATCTATCAATGAGTGGCCTTCACCAGTTTTCATCATCAAAATTATCTAAAATTTTAAACGTGGTCCACTTAACTTCTCTTGGAAGTGATAAACTCTTTCCATTAACAATTATTAAGCCAATTGCATTCTTTCTAACTCTTACTTGAACATGAAAAACCCTTTTGTTAAGAAAACTTTCACTAATAACTGACAACACTCACAAAAGCAAACAAAGGACAAAGACATTTCACTAATAACTGACAACACTTCCACGTTCATTTCTTAGAATCCATCCTCTTAAATACAATAAGCATCCCTCAAAATTCCAACAAATTCCCATCTATTACCCTTAGCAAGACCACTAGTGAAAATAACTGTAATATGAACAACATCAAGCTTCAAATAACTGTCACAGAAAATGAAAACAGTTAATATTAGCATGTCATGATCAATGAAAAATATAAAGATAGCTCACATGGGCAGAAAACCAACTAAAAATTAGAATTCAATAAAGCTATATTCAAAGTATCAACATACTCGAGGTCGGCTCTGTCTTGCGAGGCATCGAATTATAGGTTTCCTAAGTGAAAGATCCAACCTTAAGGCAGGTGACCCTTCAATTTCACTAGTTATGAACCACTTCTCCGAGTTCGTACCTTGATCTTTCAATTTGACTACACTTTTTGAATCCTTGGGAACAAGACCCATAAAAAAGCGATAACCTACATTACCAAGTTTGAAATACATGAGATAACTAAAATGGCACTAAGTAATTGCTAATAATTAAAAGTTATGTTACTCTCCGCACAAAGCGATTCAAGTAAACAATGCGTACTTGAGAAAGTTGGCCAAATAGGCTATATTCAAAACCTTCGTAATCTTCATCATCAATCTTTGAATGAAGTGAAAACCAACTTCACAACATCCAGAAAGAAAATAATGGTTAAAATTTACAAACATTATAAACTAAATTCATACAAATATACCAATGAGTAAAATATGAAAAGTACATGAGATAAGGGTTACATGCGTTATGAAGAACTCCAAACAAAACCGATTACACTCGAAAAGAAAATGATCTTGAAACAACTTGTGCAACAAATCCACAAATCTAACAGATGAAATATTTTTTCTTTATGCGGTTAGTAGAAGATGGCAAAATTAAATACATCAACAAATGATGTGCCTCCAGGATCTCTCATATCACAGATCCAAAAATACATATGGTTACTAGGAGGTTGTCATCACTTATTCTCAAGTTTCCCAATCTTTGCATTGATACTAAAAGAAGATGGGAACACCTTTAAACAAAAGAGAAGTTTTAATATTAAAACAATAAACATCAAATTCAACAACAGTAAATCGAGTTTCAAATAGAAAAAATGCAGTTGTTGAGATGAGAAAAGGAAAGAATAAAATATTAAAACTAAGGCAAGATTGGGTAAAATCATGAAACAACCGAGGCGAGACCTTTATATCGAGTACGCTTGATTTTCTTGCGACAAAGTAGCAAACTTGGTTTCATTTTCATTCATCAACAAAATCGAGCATGAGCCATATTTAATGTTAAATTAAAAATAATTCTGGATTTCCCTTTTCCTAGCGGACCTTTGACCACAGGCTCCTCAATGCTAGTTGATGTAAATTGTCGATAGGATCTTCACTAGAAATATCACGTTTCACACCAAGCTGCTGCGAGAAGAACTATCACTAAAAGACTCACGACTTTCTTCCTCAATGGTGATAGAACTAGCGAATTCCATAATAGCAAGGATTGTTGGTCTACGACAGAAAAAAGACAAAGTAGCCAGTGCTAGTTGTGGACGTTAGCACCGTCGGGTCTTTCCACCACGATCCAGCGCTTGTCGCCTTCGCCGTACTTGGCCATTGATGAAAAAAAATCAAGACGAGGGTGTATTAGGGATTGAAAGAGATGTGAGGATAATCTGTGTTAGGGATTTGGGGCAAATAAAATGGAGAAAAAAAGAGAGGGATTTCGGGTATTGGGGAGGATTTTTGTGTTTTAACATTGGCAAAACAAAACCACGACGTTTTGCTTAATTTAAAAAAGATTAGGTAGATAAAATTTGAAATCTTGAAAATTATTTAAAATTTGAAATCAAATTATTTAGTTTATAAATTAAAAAATAATCACTCATATACATAAGAAACTTTAAAATTATTCTAAATAATAGTATTTCAAATTTTTAACATATATTTTTCACACTAATTAATTTAAACCCTAAACTCCTATCCCCTATCCCTTAAACCATAAAATATAACCCTTAACCCTTAAACCCCTAAATCCAAGTACTTTCAAAATAAATATCGTATATTTTAATAAGAAAACAAATGATTAAATGGTTATAATTAATTATTAAGTTAGAATTATCCAATGTAAGCAATCAATCTCTCACATATCAAATTTCTATTAAAGATTGAGAATAAACAGTTTAAACATATCAATCTCTCATAATTAAATTTCACTCTTTTTTAAAAGATTAAGAATTAGATTTAATTAAAATAAACAAATAAAAGCGAAATTGATAAAAAAAATTAAACATTAAGAACTAAAATTTTCATTATGACTTTAATATTTAACTCTTAATCTTCAAGTACATACAAAGAAATACAAGGATTCCATAAATATTATGACTTTTTTGTTCGAACTATTTATAATCCCTCCCTAACCTATAAATACGAGGATAATGCGCTTCAGCACATTTGAACCCACGTCTTCCTACATTGGCAACAATACTTATACCGATTAAGCTAATACTCAGTCGGCAAAATTCAATTTCTTAAAATAAAAGTAATGTAATAAATTACAAATGTACGAAGAATATAATCCTTAGAGCATATTTGGTTTATATATTTATCTCTATAATTATAAAAAGGAAATATTGCCCAAGTATTTTGGGCATGTTCTTCATATCCAATGTTTTGAGAAAATGCAATGTGTCAAGCTTGGCATTGTTGCTTCAAAGAGAAAGCATTTATCAAAAGCTCATAATTTATCTAACAATTCGGTCCTTTTTACAAAATTCCATTAATGCATTAACATTTCATCCAAAGAGATATAATAACAAAGATATTCATTTCCTTGCCCTAATTTTTTTACCTTTTTAACCAAAGAAATAGATCAATAATAACATTAATATATATATATTTCCTCAAAATAAATACTATACATTAGATGGCTAACACCTATCAACACCATTATTTTACAAAATAACAAATTCTTTCTAGCCTATTAACAAATTATAATAAGATTCGCGAACTTAATATCTATAATCTTTAATATTTTTATTTAAATATTTCAATCAAAACATTTTTTTAGTGTCAATATATCATTTATGAATATATTTGTTACATAAATTAATTTGCCAATTTAAGTGATGCCTTAGACATACTATTGGACAAACCCAACTCGTAAACTCTAAACCTAAACACTAAACCCTAAATACTAACCTTAAACCCTAAACCCCTTAGGCATGCATATACTAACCCTTATACAAAGAGTTGGCCAAAGTGTATGTTAGCAATTCTATCCCAACACTTAGGAAAGTGTCGGCCCAAAAGTGTAGGCATAGTGTTGGACAGAGTTGATTCTTATTTAAGCATTGCCTTAAGCATGCATATCCCAAGCCTTATACAAAAAGTTTACCAAAGTGTATGTCGGTAAATCTATCCCAACATTTAGGAAAATATCGTCTTAAGACTGGACAAATCCAACTTTTATTTAAGCGTTACATTAGGCATGCATATCTCAACCTTTATACAAAAAGTTTGCAAAGCGTATGTTGACAAGTCTATCCCAACACTTAGGAAAGTGTCGCCCAAAAGCGCTGTCTTAGGACTAGACAAAAGCCAACTCTTATTCAAGTGTTGCCTTTAGGCATACATATCCCAACCCTTATACAAAGAGTTGGCTAAAGCGTAGTCTATCGCAACACTTAGGAAAGTGTCGCCACAAAAGTGTCGTCTTAGGACTACACAAAAGCCAACTCTTATTCAAGCATTGCCTTAGGCATACATATCCCAACCCTTATACAAAGAGTTGGCCAAAGCATAGTCTATCCCAACACTTAGGAAAGTGTCGCCACAAAAGTGTCATCTTAGGACTACACAAAAGCCAACTTTTATTCAAGTGTTGCCTTAGGCATACATATCCCAACTCTTATACAAAGAGTTGGCAAAAGTGTAGTCTATCCCAACACTTAGGAAAGTGTCGCCCCAAAACTGTCGTCTTAGGACTACACAAAAGCCAACTCTTACTCAACCGTTGCCTTAGGCATACATATCCCAACCCTTATAAAAAGATTTGGCCAAAGCGTATGTTGGCAAGTCTATCCCAACACTTAGGAAAGTGTTGCCACAAAAGTGTCGTCTTAGGACTATACAAAAGCCAACTCTTATTCAAGCGTTGCCTTAGGCATACATATCCCAACCCTTATACGAAGAGTTGGCCAAAGCGTATGTTGGCAAGTCTATCCCAACACTTAGGAAAGTGTCGCCCCAAAAGTGTCGTCTTAGGACTAGACAAAGCCAACTCTTATTTAAGCGTTGTCTTAGGCATGCATATCCCAACCCTTATAAAAGAGTTGGCCAAAGCGTATGTTGGCCAGTCTATCCCAACACTTAGGAAAGTGTCGCCCCATAAGTGTCGTCTTAGCACTGTTTTGTTGTAGTGTATATACTATATATAAAGTGTTTGGAATTGATATAACAGGTTAACTTGACATTAATTCAGTTGTGTATCGACTAAAATGCCCTTACTTTAAGGGTAATTAATATTATTATAGGTGTATTTTCAACTTTTCATACTTTTATATAATCTTCAAATAAAACAACTAAAAAACATTATTTGGCAATTGAACACAAGACCAACAATTTCATATAAAAAAACTCTTTAACAAACAACAACACGAAGATTCATCACTAAAGAAGTTAAGTGCCTACTCTGGTACAAATTGTTGTTACTTTAAGTTGCTTGTCTGCTTAAAATGAAAAATGCAAATTGAAGTGCTAGATTGTAATGGTCACTACGGCTTGACATTGCAAAAACTGTGTAAGTAGAAACACAAAGTACACCAAGGTTTATATACACAATTCAGTTTCTTTATATCTGCGAACCCTAGCTCAGTGAGTAATTCCACTATCTTTGTTCATAAATACAACAAGTGATCCACACTTTATCACTCCCCAAGTATAGAGATCTCACATTTGTATCTAAAAACTAGAAAACTCGCCTCCAAATCCCCCTCCCCTAGAACTTGGGCAGTAAGCACTCAACAATGTTTACAATTTAGTTTCCACTCTCTCACTAAAGAGTTCCTTAATGAACAAAATGGAATGCACTCAATAAGCTCTTTTGCAAAATTTAGACAAGCCTTAAAGCATATATCAATTCCCACTTGCTAACCTAAAATCTAAGTAAATACAAAGTAATTCCTTGAAAATATCTATTACAATTACAACTATAAAAGTGCAATCAATTGAAAATATGGTTTCTAAAATAGCAATACAATCTCAATGGATCCTGCATGTTTCAAGAGTTGATGTGACTCATTCGAAACTAATTCAATCTTCAAAAGCCAATGATTGATTTTTATAGATGAACTAAAATATCTTGAATAGCACAACACATTAATAAAAGTAATAATTTTCTTCATTAAATTATCAAAGCAAATAAAGTAAATATTTATACCACCTCAATGATACTCTACCGTTGATATTATCGAATCCACTTAATAGCAATCAATCCAACTTACTTCAATAATGTCAAATGTGTATCTCACAAAAGTTTTGACTCAGACGAAGTCAAAACATTATTTACTTATTAATAATTATTGTTGTATAACATTTTAAACGTAAAAATATATATATATATATATATATATATATTAGCCTTTTTTTTTTAATATTTTGCGAGTCTTTACCTATAAGCTCACCCAATGATCTACCTCCAAATTAACGGGTTGGGTGACACAGCCACAGGTCAATTGTATTTTTTTTTTAGCCAATGTAATATTTCATTAAAAAAAGAAAACTAGTGGTAAACAGTGGTGAAGACTTGCACAAGTTTATGATTTCTTTCTTTTTTTTTCAAATAATGAATTATTTATATAAAAATAAAAGATGTTTTTTTAAGGTCATCCACATCCGATTGTTTATAAAATATATATATTTCTTTAATTCAGTTAATCAGAAACAATTAGATTTTTTTTAAAATATTATAACTATATCAATTATTTCAATTAATTAGTATCGATTCTTAAAAGATTAACTTAATCCTAAATGATTAATTAGAATAAATTTAAAGATAATTTACACATAAATTATATAGTGAAACTTGAATCACTATAAAATTTAGAGGTTTTAGGGACTATTAAAAATATTCCTAAGCCTTCACTTGATAAAGTAAATGTCAAAACCATTTTTTTGAAAACGAGAATCGACTAGGGTTTTGAAAACGAAAATAAAAATGGGAGTCGCCACCGATCTTTATTAGGTGTGATCGGATCACCTTTGTTTTAATAAAACATTTTGGTTTACTAAAACGGTGTTTTTGGTCTACGAAATTCGAGAAAACGGGTTCGGGAATCGGTTACGTGCGAGGAAGGATTAGCACCCTCGTAACGCCCAAAATTGGTACCTAATTTGATTATTTAGTGTCTTAATGTCGAAAGTTTGAAAAGATTTTAAAATACGATCTCTTTTAAAAAAAGAAATTTGAATTTTCTCGAATTGGATATTAAGATTCTCTCGCTCCGAAGGAATAAAATATCACATCCAGCACGTTAGGACACGACAATTTAAATCCTCGAATCCAAGATCATCTCACGTTTCCCGAGACCCATGCATTGAAAATATCAAAAGGATATTCGATGATTTGGCCAAACGAAAAACCAAAACCCAGCACGTTAGGGCACGATTTCTCGGATTTCCAATCACAGAATATTGCCTTATTTTGAAAGCTTTTACTAAGCGATTATAAGATGGACTCGGAAATATATTTGTTTATCTTGTTAAAAGATAATCAATATCGGGCGAAAGTGGGAATTTGAATCATGATGCAATAACAAAAAACGTAGTTACAAGCATGAATAGTAATATATGACAATAATGTTATACGAATGAATTACTATAATACAAAAATACGAAATGATCGAATTAAAATACACACAATGGCAATAATCTCACAATATGCACTATTTAAATACTAGCATTAATAATTGAAGAACAATGAAATAAATAATATAAAAAGATAATACACGAAACAATTTTAAAATAAGTAACAAAACAATTTTAAGTAAATGATACATAACAAAAAGTTTGAAGTGAATAATATACAGAGCAATTTAAAATATTATAAAAAGGTTTAAAATAAATAATATATAAAACCATTTTAAAAAAGAAATGTATATATATAAACATATAAGATTTAAAAGTCAATATATAATAGTTTAGAATAAATAGTATAAAAGAAATTAAATAAATAATATGTAAAACAATTTAAAACAAATAATATACAAAAGAACATTTAAAATAAAAAATAATGAAAGAATCGTTTTTTTTTAAATGAATAAATTAAATGGATTAAGGACGAGATTGAAAATAGAACTGAAATGCGGGGGTCTAAATCGTGAATAAATGAAAAAAAAAAGGTTATTAGGGGGGGACCACGATAGAATGCGCTTAAAGCAAGAGGGACTGATTGGGAAAATATTCCCAGCCCTTACGCGCATCTATAGGTCAAGGACCCAATTAAAAACCCAACAAAATTGAACGGTAAAATCTGTAAAAAGGGAAACTAACGAAAAAACGGTCTAATCGAATAGTGCTGCAAAAAGGAGGGACCCCTCGCGCAAATATCCCTTTTTGAGGGAAAACATGCGGATCCCGGCTTAAGGTCGGGTCGGGTTTGGGTTCCCCCAAAACGACATTGTTTTGGCGCCTGGGGGAACCCACTGAAACGTTGTCGTTTCGGTGGTTCAATTAAGCCCAAATTTCATTGCTTTTTTTTTCAGACCCCCCATTTCAAAAAAATAAAAAAACTTCAGCTTTCTCTCCCTCTCCCTTATCCGATTGGGCTTCCTTCCCGCCGCCCGTCGCACCACCATCGCATACGGTGGTCGACAGTGCGCAAAAGAGGCTTTCAGCCTCCGATTCAAGGCACCTTTGAAGCCGAGCCCTTGAACCCCGTAGGCACCGAGGCCCGAGACCCTTAACCCCCTTTTCGAACCCGATTGCGACGACGGAATGAGCCCTCCAATGACGTGTCCATGGATTTAGGTAAGGTCCCTTTGCCTTTTGATTTCATTTGTAAAAATTTTTAAAATAAAAAAAATAAATAAATAAATAAAGCAGTATATAACGATAAGAAAAAAAACGAAATCGACCTTCTAAAGTTTCTCTCTTTGTTTTTGATTGCTGATAGTTCGTAAAGTAAAAACAATACAATGTATTCGTTTCAGTTTTTATAACCGATTGTTATATTCGGTTTTGTTTTTTTTCTATTTTTTCTGTCATTTTTTGTTTTTTCTTTCTTTGTTTCTTTTGCTCTTGCGTGTTCCATTTGTTGTTACAGGTGACGGAAGCATGTCAGAGGCGCGTGCGGAGGGGTCTGCTGGCGGCAGCGGCAGAGGCGCATGGGGCAGCAGCATGCGGCAACTAGGCCACTTAGGGTTTCAGAAACCCTAAGATTTCTGAAATTTTTTTATATTTTTGGATTGTTGGGCCCGTTTTTAGTTTGGGTTGTTTTTGTCTGTTGTAACTTGGACATTTATTTTGGACATTTTATTATTGGTTTGGGTCTTGATTTTTTTGTTTTTGTTTTGGGCCAAAATTGGCCTATCACAGCTGCCCCTCTTTGATCATTGTCGTGTAACGAGAATTGAGCTAAGACTTCAAAAGAGCCAATTTTGCCTAGTCTCGTTGAATCTTGACTTCTTCGGTGCTTCTGTTCTTCGAGTGGCCTCATTCCATTCCTCTGCATCTTCTAAGGTATAGGAATTAGTGTTTCAATCTGCTCAACTGTGATTTCAAAGAGATAGGGTTTGATGTGATCTACTCTACTGCAACTTCAGAGAGATAATATCTAATTTATAGCTTCAATCTATTCCACTGTGACTTCAGGAAGATAAGATTCTCTATCTTTAGTCTGCTCCACTGCAACTTCAGGGAGATAAGACTTGTATCTTCAACCTATTCCACTACAACTTCAGGGAAATAAGATTTTCTATCTTCAATCTGCTCCACTGTAACTTCAGGGAGATGAGCTTTGCTATCTTCAGTCTGCTCCACTACAACTTCAGGGAGATAAGACTTGTAATTTCAACCTGCTCTACTGCAACTTCAGAGAGATAAGGTTTGTAACTTCAACCTGCCCCACTGCAACTTCAGGGGGATAAGGTTTGTGGCTTCAGTATGCTCCACTACAACTTCAGGGAGATAAGACTTGCTATCTTCAGTCTGCCCCGCTGCAACTTCAGGGAGATAAGGCTGGTGGCTTCAATCTGCTCCACTGCAACTTCAGGAAGACAAGATTCGCCGTCTTTGATCTGCTCCACTGCAACTTCAAGGAGATAAGATCTGTTGTTTTTAACCTACTCCACTGCAACTTCAGAGAGATAAGGTTAGTAACTTGTAGCTTTACTCTGTTCCACTGCAACGTCAGGGAATTAGGATTCGCTGTTTTTAGTCTACTCCACTGCAACTTTAGGGAGATAAGACTTGTATCTTCAACCTGCTCCACTGCAACTTCAGGGAGATAAGGTTTGTTTTCATCTGCTCTACTGCAACTTCAGAGAGATAAGATCTTCTGTAGTAAATTCGATCCGACCTACTGCAACTTCAGAGGTATAGGATTCGTCATTTTAATCCGCTCTACTGCAACTTCAGGGAGATAGGATTAACTGTCTTCAATTTGCTCCACTGTAACTCCAGGGAGGCAAGGTTTGTAATTTGTAGCCTCAATCGATCTTGCTACACCGTCCTCTGAGGGGCATGAGCTGTAAAATCGATTTCTTGGGCCTATGCTTATGTCAAAATAATTAGGATGGCATGATCATGATGAATCAAATGCTTCTAACTAAATGTGTATGATGTTTGCATGAATGTAAAGAATTTCATTTTGGAATGATCCTCCTTTTTAATGCTTAGGTTGACATTACTCGTTATTAATGTATTACCCTGCATTCTTATTCAGTCGGTATCTTTGAGGGTCACAATTTTGGATCATTCTCTCTCAATTGCTCCCAACCCCTAAACCTGGTTATTTCTGAATAGTGGTCTCACTTCAGGTTCTTGTAATATTTAAAAGTTTTCAGAGTAATATGCGAAACTCCTTTTATTCGAATATTATTGGTCCATTAATCGTTATTTCAATGAAAAAAAATGCTTGAAAAAGATTATCATAATGGACAAGATGGATTTTTATTGAGAGTCGAGCTCGAAAAGCTCAAATTTTGACAAAGTATAGAATGAGAATAAGTTAAGATAGCAAGTTTACCAAAAAAATCAAAAAAAAAATTAATCAAGGATAGCAAACTGTGCTAAAATATGAAATGAACAAGATGAAAATAGGTGCCCCAGATATCATAGCATGAGCTTCTCTGTACAGAACTTCTCGAGGACCTTTTGAACCTGGTAGGTGTTTGGCAGACTTAGAAGACTTCGTTGATGCCCCAAGATGTAACGTCTCTCCTTCTTGTTAATTCGGGTATAGCAAGACTACTACATGCCTCCCCTTTAATCAAAAAATTGAATTGCCCATTCTTGGGTTTTCAATTCAAAACCCCTTTGGTCTCAAGGCGCCCTTTGCGGGTTTTCACCTTGGCCTCTCCATCTTTTTTTTTTAGGCGAAGTATTTCTTGACTGAATCTGAGTTCACAGGATTAGGTAAGCTTTTGCCATCCATCTCTGTCAAAATCAGCGCTCCTCCAGAGAAGGCCTTCTGGACCACATAAGGTCCCTCCCAATTCGGCATCCATTTTCCTTTAAAGTCCTTCTGTATGGGGAGGATCTTCTTCAAAACAAGGTCTCCCTCATGGAATTCTCTAGGGCGAACCTTCTTATTATAAGCCTGCATCATTCGCTTTTGGTACATTTGACCATGACGAATAGCCTTCAGCCTTTTCTCTTCAATTAGGTTCAGCTGATCATACCAGGATTGAATCCATTCTGCTTCATCCAATTTCAGTTTAGATAAGACCCGAAGGGACGAAATCTCAACCTCGATAGGAAGTACCGCCTCCATTCCATAAACCAAGGAGAAATGAGTTGCCCCGGTAGAGGTTCTGACCGATGTTCGATAAGCATAAAGAGCAAATGGTAACTTCTCGTACCAATCTCTGTAAGTCTCAGCCATCTTTCCCACGATCTTCTTGATATTCTTATTAGCCGCTTTCACTGCGCCATTCATTTTTGGACGATACAGCAACGAATTGTGGTGTTTGATCTTGAATTGACTGCAGACCTCTGCTATTGTACTGTTGTTCAAGTTCAATGCATTGTCAGATATGATCCTTTCGGGCATTCCATATCGGCATATGATCTTTTTCTTTAAGAATTTACTGACTGCCGACTTCGTGACATTTGAATATGAAGTGGCTTCTACCCACTTGGTGAAGTAATCAATGACCACGAAGATGAATCGATGTCCATTTGAAGCTTTTGGTGAGATTGGCCCAATGACGTCCATCCCCCACATAGAGAAAGGCCATGGAGAGGTCATGACATGAAGAGGTGAAAGAGGTACATAAGTTTTATCTCCATAAATTTGGCATTTGTGGCACTTCTTAGCATAGCTGATGCAATCCCCTTCCATAGTGGTCCAATAATACCCGAATCTCATGATCTGTTTGGCCATTGTAAAACCATTAGCATGTGTTTCACAGACACCCTCATGGACTTCTTCCAGGATTTTCTTGGCTTCAACAGCATCTACGCATCTTAAAAGCACGTGATCCTTCCTTCTCTTATATAGGATCTCTCCATCTAAGACATAATCACTGGCCAGTCTTCTCAGCGTCCTCTTATCATTCTCGGTTGCTTGGTCGGGGTATTCACGATTCTTCACATATTGCAATATATTGTGATACCAAGGGTGATAATCTTTTTCTTCTTCTTCTTCGACGTTGTAACAATGAGCCGGAGCCTCGTAAATACTCATTTGTATAGGCTTCACTTCCTCTTGCTTGTTTACTCTGATCAAGAGGCTAAGGTAGCCAAGGCGTCAGCCATCTGGTTCTCTTTTTGCGGGAGGTAACAGAAAACGATGTCATCAAACTCCTTAATTAACTCCAAAACTAGCTTTCGATAACTGATCAACTTGGGATCTCTTGTTTCCAATTCGCCTTTGAGCTGATAGATCACTAGCGCAGAATCGCCATATACCTCTAACACTTTGATTTTGCGTTCAATGGCTACACGGATACCCATGATGCATGCTTCGTATTCGGCCATGTTATTTGTGCAATCAAAATCCAATTTGCTAGTAAAAGGATAATGATCTCTGTTTGGGGATACTAGGACTGCCCCAATTCCATTTCTCACTGCGTTTGAAGCTCCGTCAAAGTTTAGTTTCCAAGGATGACCCTCCTTTTGAGCACCTTATTTAGTGATTGCCACATACATTAGGTCTTCATTTGGGAAATCAAAGTCCAATGGCTCGTAATCTTCTAAAGCTCTGCTGGCTAGAAAGTCTGCTATTGCACTCTCTTTTACAGCCTTCTGATTTACATAGACTATATCGAACTTAGAAAGTAGAATCTGCCACCGGGCCATTCTTCCATTCAGCGCAGTCGACTCCATCATGTACTTGAGAGGATCTAGTTTTGAGATAAGCCAAGTGGTATGGTATAGCATGTACTGTCTCAGTCTCCGGGTCGTCCAAATCAAAGCGCAACACAGCTTCTCAATCGGCAAATATCTTGTCTCGCATTCAGTGAACTTCTTGATGAGATAGTATATCGCTCTTTCCTTTCTTCCCGACTCATCATGTTGGCCTACCACGCATCCCATAAAATTTTCGAATACCACCAAGTACAATATCAGTGGCCTATCCGGGAAAGGTGGCATCAGTACTGGGGCTTTGGATAAGTAATGCTTGACCTTATCAAAAGCTTTCTGGCATTCCTCATCCCATACACCTGAGTTGTGTTTCCTAAGGAGACAGAATATAGGGTCACATTTCTCCGTTAGTTGTGTAATGATCGGGCAATGTAATTTAGTCTTCCTAGGAAACCTTAAACTTCTTTTTCAGTACGTGGCGGAGACAGCTCTTGTATTGCTTTTACTTTATCTGGGTCAATCTCAATTCCTTTTTCACTGACTACAAATCCTAGCAATTTTCTCAACCTAGCCTCGAAGGTACATTTTGCTGGATTGAGCTTTAGTTGGAATTTCCTCAACCTTAGGAACAGTTTCCTCAAGACCTGCACATGCTCTTTCTCAATCCTGGATTTTGTAATCATATCATCCATATAAACTTCGATCTCCTTGTGCATCATATCATGGAAAAGGGTTACCATGGCTCTTTGATACGTTGCCCCCGCATTTTTCAGTCCAAATGGCATTACCTTATAACAAAACATCCCCCACATGGTTACGAATGTAGTCTTCTCCATATCTTCAGGGTGCATCTTAATCTGGTTATACCCGGAGAAGCCATCCATGAAAGAGAAAAGTGAATAATCGGCCGTGTTATCCACTAAGGTATCAATGTGAGGCAACGGGAAATTGTCTTTTGGGCTGGCCTTGTTCAAATCCCTATAGTCCACGCACATCCGCACCTTCCCATCCTTCTTAGGAACGGGTAATATATTGGCTACCCATTCTGAATACTTAACCACTTGTAAGAAACCGGCATCAAACTGTTTCATGACCTCTTCTTTTATCTTTAACAAAACATCGAGTCTCATCCTTCGGAGCTTCTGTTGAACTGGCTTACATTCCTCCTTTTATGGGGAGTCGGTGTACCACGATATTTGTATTTAACCCGGGCATGTCCTGGTATGACCATGCGAAGACATCCTTGAATTCTTGGAGTAACTCAATGAGGTCTCGCTTCGTTTCTGTGGCAATGCTAGCTCCAATCTTCAACTCTTTTCCTTCTCCTAAGCTCACAATTTCCACTGACTCTTTGTGAGGTAAGATTTGTTTATCATCTTGCTCTACCATCCTTAACAAATCAAGAGATATGTTACGGTCCTGGTCATCTTCAAAATCCTAAGAATCCTCCATACCCGTATCTTGTTCAAAAGGGGATTGTGAGTTAATAACAACGTCACTCATATCATTTATATCTGGGGACCTGTTAGAAGGGCAAAGAAAGGTGCAAGAACAAAAGAATCTAAGAATGATTATTTGCATGATTGGTTATGAATGAAATGTAAAGAATATTTTGGTTATGAATGAAAAAAATAAAAGAACATTTTCTCGGAATGTTAAAAAAAGACGCATTTTATTGAAATAAAGATATTTGGACATATGCCTATTTAACAAAAGGTTTCTTATTGCTCATAGGCTTAGAGCAACAAGTGTGTTTTGAGCATTACTCTGAATTAATTCTAAAGGTTACAGGAATCTCTTCCATGGTCCAATTGTTTAGAACACTTCCAGGAGTGTAAGGGCAAATTCCAGATAAATCTCTTCCTTCAGTTCCTTCCTCGGATACAGCGTTAATGCTTAAACTTCCCAACATTTCCTCTGTCACTTCTCTTCTTGTCATCCTTTATTCAGGGTATATAGTTCCTCCCGAAACAAATGTTTTAGATAAATGAGGAAAGGTCATTGGCTCCTATTTGACCTCTTCCCCGCTTAAGCGCGCCCTTCTTCTTTCCTGCTTTTTCTCCACCTCTTTTCTCTTTTGCTTCACATCTGGCTTGAATCCCAAGACGAAGCGGTCTGGTTTTTCTTTCAGTATTGGTACCTCAGTCTTTCCTTGAAGGCATTTCTCGAGTCCTTTTCCTGGTAAGGCTCCCTTCCCAACTATCATTTGCAGGCCCATCCTCGTGGATTTGGATATTTTGGGCATGGGGATCTGGTTGCCTTCGATGATAAAGGTTGCGTTGACAAATTCAAGCGATCGAAAAGAGCATTCTATCGCTTCGTCGTCTGCCCCTATGTACGGAGCGTCACTGGTAACAGATGTTATGATATCCTCCTCTGCGTTTATTGTGACCAATCTACCTTCAGTTACCAATTTTAACTTTTGGTGTAGTGATGATGGCACTGCCCCCGCCGAATGGATCCACGGTCTTCCTAACAGGTAATTGTAGGAAGGCTTGATGTCCATCACTAAGAAGTCCACCTCATACGTATTTGGACCAATCTGAAGAGGTATATCGATCCTTCCCATGACCCTTCTTTCAGTACCATCGAATGCTCTCACAATGTTCTAGCACGTTTTCATATGGAAGCTATCCACGGGCAACCTATTTAGCGTGGATAAGGGTAAGACATTCAGGGCTGATCCATTATGAACTAATACCCCTGGCAACGTATATCCCTTGCAGCGTATGGTTATGTGTAGAGCCTTTGTAGATCCCATACCCCCCGGAGGTATCTCATCGTCATTAAAGAAGATGAAATTGTCGGCACTTATGTTGATGACCAGACGATCCAGCTTGTTGACAGATATATCATCTGCGATGTATGTTTCATTCAACACTTTCATCAATGCACTACGGTGGGCCTCTGAGCTCATGAGCAAAGCCAGTACCGATATACGAGCTGGTTGTTTGTGTAATTGCTCCACAACACTGTATTCGCTATGCTTTAGGAATTTTAGAAACCCTTTAGCCTCTTTTTCTGTCACCGGCTCATTGACAGGCGATTCAGTTTCGATCATCTTTTTTTTCTTCTGCTCGACCATTACGGATTTCCCTTTAACTAGTTCTACTTTTATGTTCGGGGTGTAACGCCTTTCGCTGCGTGTAAAGAATCCTACGTCTTGACCCTCCTCCAAGGTGTTAGCTGGGTTCTCCTCTCCCGGGATCATCACATTACAGTCATAATTCCACGAAACCCTTTTACTGTCATTATAGGGGAAAGCTACAGGTTTCTGAATTATGACCTTTGGCGCGATTGGTACTCCAGCTTCACTAACTCTTGGTCGCGAGATAATTACCACAGGGTGATTGACCCCATAGACCTTCTTGGTTGATCCTTCTTCTGACGCGTAGACCTCTCCTTCTTCTGATCCTTCGATCTCTTCATAAAATTCCATCTTTTTATTGTCCATGAAATCTTGCACTGTGGCACTGAACTCAATGCATTCTTAGATGTCATGACCCTCCTCGGCATGGAACTCGCAGTATCTTCTTGCTCATTTGGGTTTTTCCCCTGATTCTTGCGTAATTAAACCTCCATTTACCATTTGCTTCCAAACCCATCTCAATGGGGTTTTTACTTCAGCCATGTCAGCTTTGATTCTTTTCCCACCATTCTCGACTATCGCGTTTACCCCTTTATCAGAATGGTTGGGTAACGGATTTCTTGCTACGTTGGGTCTTGATTGGTCATCAAACTTTACGATCCCCATTTTGATGAATCTTTCGATCAACTTTTTAAACGCAGTACAGTTCTCGATTGAGTGCCCCGCTATTCTCGCATGGTACTCACACTGAGCGTTTGCGTCATACCATTTTTGGAATGGGGGTTGCAGCGGCTCTATGTAGAATGGGGATACCACATGTGCGTCGAATAGACTCTGGTACAGCTCCCTATATGTCATTGGGATGGGCGTAAACTGGGGCCTTTTCGTGTTCGGTCTTGCGTTGGATTCCTGCCTCGGGGGGCCTTGATGGCTAGTAGTTACTGTCCTCGGCCGGCTCACAGTAATGGGTTTTGTATAGCCTTTGTAGTATGTGCTCACATTGTTCACTTCGTTATCCTTCTTTCTCGGGGCCAGTCTCCTGGCGTTTTCCCCCCGCGTCTATCTTTCCACTCCTGATTGCATTTTCTATCATCTCTCTAGACATCACTATGTCCGAGAAGCTCTTAGTAGCACTTCCCAACATGTGGTTGATGAATGGAGCCTTCAGTGTGTTGATAAAAAGCATGGTCGTTTCCTTCTCTAGAAAAGGGGGCTGGACTTGTGTAGCTACCTCTCTCCACCTCTGGGCATACTGCATGAAGCTCTCACTCGGCTTCTTTTCCATATTTTGCAATGTTATTCTATCCGGTGTTATGTCCGTTACGTGGCCATATTGCTTCATAAAAGCCTGTGCCAAATCCTTCCATAAATTAATTTGAGCACGGCTTAGCTGGTTGTACCACTTGGCCGTAGATCCGATCAAGCTGTCTTGAAAGCAGTGAACTAACAGTTGATCATTGTTGACGTATCCTGTAATCTTCCGACAGAACATCGTAATGTGAGCTTCAGGGCAGCTAGTCCCATTATATTTCTCAAACTCCGGCGTCTTGAACTTTGGTGGGAGTATTAGGTCTGGGACCAAGCTCAAGTCCTTAGCATTAACCCCGCCATGGTAGTCTGCGCTCTCCATTGCTTTAAACTTCTCTTCCAACCATCTACACCGGTCTTCAAGTTGTTTAGACACATCTACTCTAGCCTTCTCTGTTTCTGCTAAATCGTCGAGGCCGCGGACGACGGGATTAGTTGGATTATCCCCCGGATTGGAGCTCAAGCCTGTTTGAAAATTCATCGGTGTCGAAGCACCAGCCTGATATTGGGGTCTGACGGTAACATGTACCCTTTGTAGGTTTACATCTGGTTGCGTTTAGGTGTGCGTTGGGTTAAAAACCGGAGGATAGAGAGGTTCTTCATTGTCATCACCAGGATTGGTCGTAGGGCTCTTTCCTTTGTCGGGTCCTCCGGTCAATAGCTGGGCTAGTTGGTCATCATATTCTTTTGGGATTCGAGCATCTGATCCCTCATGTCTTGTTGCATTTTGGCTAATTGCTCTTGCATTTGTGCTTGCAACTGATCTTGCATATCCCTTTGCATTTGTTCTAGTCTTTCTAGTCTCTGATCCATTGCTTTCGTTTTGCGACGGGTATTTTAGCGATATGTAATTGGTGGATTTTCGTTGGTTTCCAGGGTAACTGTCATAATTTTAATAAATTAGGGTCTTTTTATGGAATCTTAATGCAAATGATGTAATGTAATGCAAATGAATGAGATGAATACAAAAAGATGCGTTGATTTAGATTCAATTCTATTAGATCAACTTCACTAGAAAACAAATTTCTTTACATAAAGCAGACAATTACATATACGACTTCGCCCTAATACCTAGATCCTTGACTTTCCTAAGAAGCCAAGCTAAGTTCCGGCCTCGATCTGATTCTGACTCGTATTTTAGACTTAATACATCAGCCTGAACTGCCAAGGTTTGTAAATGATCGGCTACTTCTCGAACTTGAGCCACGGCTTCGCCCATAACATAATCTCTATCTCTGATCTGATCTTGCGAGCGGTGGAGCTGTTCTTTCCAATGTTCATTGTTTGCTTCAAGGAGCTCAACTCGAATCTTACTATCTCGCAGTGCAGTCTCGAGCTCCTCTATCCTTCCTTTCAGCTCCTCAATCTTATTTTGGCTGGCTCTTAACTCGATTACTGAGTTGCGACCACGATGTTGATGCAGTGACTTCCTTAATTCTGCCACTCGAGCTCTTAGTCTCTCTTTTTCATTTTGACTTTCCAACAGACTCTTTTTCAAAGCGTCCTCCCGTACTCGAGCATCTTGGAACTTCTTTTCCCACTGACCGGCTCTAGTCTTTTCTTCTTTGATTTCCTGGCGCCATTGCTCTGATGTTTTGCCCAAACCAGCAGTTCTGATTGACATGCGCAGCTTTTTGTAGTCCGTCTTTAAACTGGCCAAATCTACTTCGGCCTTATTTTTTCCTTTCCTCAATCTCTCGGCCTCGAGCTTGTGGATGCTGACGTCTAATCCTAACTGCATCTTTTCCTCCTCTAACTGTTCTATTTTCTTTCCAAATTCCCGACTCCTTTTCTCAAAATCTTGCTTGATGATCTCTAATTCAGACGGGATTACTTGTAATTGCTCATCTATTGGCTAAGCATTTCCTTGGCTTGTCATTGGGATATTGTCATTGATTCTTTTACCCCACCACCAGTCATACTCGGGGGTCGTCATTGGTCCCGTGGCGAGTTCCTTCATTCTTTGGGTTTGGGTCCACGCACTCGATATCTCACGAACTCTCTTCTTATAATTATCGCCCTTGTATGAAAACTCGCACTGAGCTAACCCATACGTCGCAGGTATGAACTACCTTGATCGATACTGCCTCATCACGAGTAATGGAGCGTACCCAACAACTCCATATATTTCGAGTAAAGGGATCCAGTCAAACTCTCCACACCGATACAAGATCTCGTCAGGGATCACCCACGGAGCTCTCCATTTGACATCTTTAACTTGTAAATTCTGGAGAATCGCTATCCATTTCTCTTCAGAAAGGTCGTCCCGCCTTGGTGTAGCCGCTAATTCCTTCAAAGGAGAGTACTTCTCAGAAAAAACTTTATATGAGACCTTTTCTACCTTCCAAAAGTGGCTATGGAACCACGATAGCAAAAGCTGCGCACATCCTATTAACCTCCCTTCGCTCGCTCTCCAACAAGCATTCAATTATCTGAAAGTTTTGGCTAAGATCGTAGGGATGGGTGTGACTCCTTTATCAAGTCTATCAAATAGGTCTGAGACTGCTTCCTCTACATGCCCTAACGCCTTGGGGAAGACGACCAAACCGTAGATGCTTAAAGCGAAAATGTCAACCCTCTTTTTCATATCAGGATGCACTAGGATCAAATCCCTCAAATTTCTCCAGGGGATGCACTTACAATCTCTTTTTTGCTTGATACGGGCTGTAATCCACTGCTCGCTCATCCTGATAATGTTCATCAGCTTTTTTAAGAATGTCGGCACATTAACAGCTCTCGAATAAGCCTTGTCAGTTTGAATCTTTGGGCAACGAAGCAAGGCTGTGTACTCTACTATGGTAGGTACCAAATCCACTTTTCCAGAAGCAACTATAACCGGGGTTCCAAAACTGGGTGATAGCTTGGAATAGGTGCTCGTCCACCTTGATATCAAGCAGATAGGGCAAATTACCATAATTATAGTAGAATAGCTGCTTGATCTCGTTGCCCTACGAATCCCATATCTCCTTCAATTCTTGTAGGTTATTCTGAGTCACACTGACGCGGGTGAAATCCCATAACTCTGATTCATATCCCACAGTCAGACTGTCTCCTTTCTCTTGCTGTATCCTCTCGGACCATATTCGAACGGCCGCATTATCCTCCACTCTATCAAGAAACCCCTTTTCCATGTTAAGCTCTTCTATCTAGTAACCGAACGTGAATCGACACCTTTTTATGATGAAATGCCATGCAATAACAGCAAAACACAACAAGTCAGTATCATATACAGAAAAAGAACTCAAAGCAAACAGGAAATAATCAAGCACCTATTCAGGTAACCACTAGGGTTTGCACGACTCTACCTAAGGTGGGCTCTTAAGGTTCACTATATGTGGTTTGGTTCTAAAGAGAGGTACCCGAACCAGCAGATTCCTCGATCCTCACCCATTATAGGCTCATACGGACCGAGTTCAGTTCAAGGGAATACATTTCCCTATGGCTGCATGGAGATGAAAATCTCACGAAGACATAGGTACGGATGTATCCCGAAAGTGATCCACTATCCTGCACGGAGGTGAAAACCTCACGAATGAGTAGCTTCTCACTCCCACTTAAAGGGGTAAGACCAAAATGGTCCCTATGCAATATGATGCGAGATTCAAACCACAATAATTATGAAATAACAATACTAACAAATGCAATCAAAGAATCGTAATTTTTCGAATCAGGTTTTCAATTTTCGATAATAAGACAGAAAATAATCAATTTTACGACTCGACTCTCTGTATCGTCCCCAGTGGAGTCGCCAAGCTGTCGAAACCATTTTTTTGAAAACAGGAATCGACTAGGGTTTTGACAACGAAAATAAAAATGGGAGTCGCCACCGATCTTTATTAGGTGTGATCGGATCACCTTTGTTTTAATAAAACGTTTTGGTTTACTAAAAAGGTGTTTTTGGTCTATGAAATTTGAGAAAACGGGTTCGGGAGTCAGTTATGTGCGAGGAAGGATTAGCACCCTCATCACGCCCAAAATTGGTACCTAATTTGATTATTTAGTGTCTTAATGTCGAAAGTTTGAAAAGATTTTAAAATACGATCTCTTTTAAAAAAAGAAATTTGAATTTTCTCGAATTGGATATTAAGATTCTCTCGCTCCGAAGGAATAAAATATCACATCCAGCACGTTAGGACACGACAATTTAAATCCTCGAATCCAAGATCATCTCACGTTTCTCGAGACTCATGCATTGAAAATATCAAAAGGATATTCGATGATTTGGCCAAACGAAAAACCGAAACCCAGCACGTTAGGGCACGATTTCTCGGATTTCCAATCACCGAATATTGCCTTATTTTGAAAGCTTTTACTAAGCGATTATAAGATGGACTCGAAAATATATTTGTTTATCTTGTTAAAAGATAATCAATATCGGGCGAAAGTGGGAATTTGAATCATGATGCAATAACAAAAAACGTAGTTACAAGCATGAATAGTAATATATGACAATAATGTTATACGAATGAATTACTATAATACAAAAATACGAAATGATCGAATTAAAATACACACAATGGCAATAATCTCACAATATGCACTATTTAAATACTAGCATTAATAATCGAAGAATAATGAAATAAATAATATAAAAAGATAATACACGAAACAATTTTAAAATAAGTAAAAAAACAATTTTAAGTAAATGATACATAACAAAAAGTTTGAAGTGAATAATATATAGAGCAGTTTAAAATATTATAAAAAGGTTTAAAATAAATAATATATAAAACCATTTTAAAAAAGAAATGTATATATATAAACATATAAGATTTAAAAGTTAATATATAATAGTTTAGAATAAATAGTATAAAAGAAATTAAATAAATAATATGTAAAACACTTTAAAACAAATAATATACAAAAGAACATTTAAAATAAATAATAATGAAAGAATCGTTTTTTTTTTTAAATGAATAAATTAAATGGATTAAGGACGAGATTGAAAATAGAACTAAAATTCGGGGGTCTAAATCGTGAATAAATGAAAAAAAAAGGTTATTGGGGGGGACCACGATAGAATGCGCTTAAAGCAAGAGGGACTGATTGGGAAAATATTCCCAGCCCTTACGCGCATCTATAGGTCAAGGGCCCAATTAAAAACCCAACAAAATTGAACGGTAAAATCTGTAAAAAGGGAAACTAACGAAAAAAAGGTCTAATCGAATAGTGCTGCAAAAGGGAGGGACCCCTCGCGCAAATATCCCTTTTTGAGGAAAAATACGCGGGTCCTGGCTTAAGGTCGGGTCAGGTTTGGGTTCCCCCAAAACGCCGCCGTTTTGGCGCTGGGGAACCCATCAAGCAATTGCTCGTTTGGTGGTTCAATTAAGCTCAAATTTCATTTTTTTTTTTGGACCCTCATTTCAAAAAATCAAAAACTTCACTTTTCTCCTCTCTCCTTGTCCGATTGGGCTTCCTTCCCACCGCCCGTCGCACCACCATCGCATACGGTGGTCGACGGTGCGCAAAAGAGGCTTTCAGCCTCCAATTCAAGGCACCTTTGAAGCCGAGCCCTTGAACCCCGTAGACACCGAGGCCCGAGACCCGAGACCCTTAACCCCCTTTTCGAACCCGATTGCGACGACGGAATGAGCCCTCCGACGACGCGTCCGTGGATTCAGGTAAGGTCCATTTGCCTTTTGATTTCATTTGTAAAAAATTTTAAAATAAAAAAAATAAAAAATAAATAAAGCAGCAGCATATAACGATAAGAAAAAAAAGCGAAATCAACCTTCTAAAGTTTCTCTCTTTGTTTTTGATTGTTGATAGTTCGTAAAGTAAAAAAAATACAATGTATTCGTTTCGATTTTTATAACCGATTGCTTGATTCGTTTTTTTTTTTTGTTTTCTGTCATTTTTTTGTTTTTTCTTTCTTTGTTTCTTTTGCTGTTGCGTGTTTAATTTGTTGTTGCATGTGACGGAAGCGTGTCAGAGGCGCGTGCAGAGGGGTCTACTGGCGGCAGCGAAAGAGGCGCATGGGGCAGCAGCATGCGGCGGCTAGGCCACTTAGGGTTTCAAAAACCCTAAGATTTCTAAAAAGTTTTGATATTTTGGGCTTGTTGGGCCCGTTTTTAGTTTGGGTTGTTTTTGTCTGTTGTAACTTGGACATTTATTTTGGACATTTTATTATTGGTTTGGGTCTTGATTTTTTTGTTTTTCTTTTGGGCTAAAATTGGCCTATAACAGTAAACATGAAAAATCGAAAGGGTAGAAAATTAGAAATATGTATAACAATAATTACAATATGAGTAAAAATGGTATGAGCAATTTATTCATTCAACACGTTAAAGATGTTAGATTCTCGTACCATGTGCTTCACTTTTATGACTACACTTGAAACCAAATTTGGGTATTTCGTCTGTTGTAATTATTGACTGTAATATCAGAAAGGACGGCAGTGGTATCTTTCACATCCATAACTTTTTTGGTCACTACATGCAAAATTGTGCCATCACTCTGAAATTGCCATCTTTCCTCAGTCCCTCCATCGCATGTTCCCACGCTGACTACGTCCTCTCCTGCATTTGCATATTTGAGACACCCATCTTGGTTGTTTGGGGGCCTGATGGTACCATCTGGATATATTGCCCACTGTTGTTCAATATTGTAACTTACACACAACTCCAGCCACACCGAACTTTGAAATGCTAGCAAGCGAAGACCTTGGTAACCAACAATGGTGATCACTGGTGGCTTCGTGATATTGCTGGCATACCAAGCTTGTTTAGAAGCATAAATATTTTTATCAACAACCAGATTAATCACACCCCAACTATCTTGGCTTGCTGTCAAAACAAGCTCAGATTTGGGATTTCTTATGGCTCCATCGCTTTGAATTTCCCATTTGGTGGCACCAAAGATAGCCGTCTCACAATCATGGATCATCACATAGCTTCCGGAGTTGTATCCAGTAGTGGTTAAGCATTTTCGGTCAGATCGGATTGTGTTATCATACATTCTTAACTCCCACAGTTGACTAGCCTTATTCTGTCCACATTTCGATAGGATTATTTTGTTTCCATTACGATAGCTTTCCTAGTATACATCAACACACAGACCATTTCGTTCAGTAATATACGAGGTAGGTGCTAACGCTATTTCCAGATAGAGATGGTTTCGACCATGTATTGGCACTTAGTGTGCGAGATACTCGAGTATCCGATATTATTCCAAATGGTTCAACGGGCATAGTGATGATATGAAAGAGAATGAGATCAACATGTATCAGTATAGGTATGTATGTGAATCATGCGAGGATTGAATCTATGAGATTTGTGAATTCATGTCTAACTTGTGATTGAATATGTGATAGGCTTATGGATCAAATTGAGTTACATTATGCTATGTTTAATAACTTAAATTGTGATTAAACGGTAAGCTGAGTTTTAAGTTATACGAACTTACTAAGCTTTATTACTTACTCTGTTTACTTTTTCGTGTTTTATAGTGATTCAGAAGATCGCTCGAATTGAAAGTTGTCGGAGATCTCATCACACTATCCAGCAGCTAATTTTGGTACTTATGAACAATGTATTTTAGTTATATGGCATGTATAGGTCATTTGGCTAATCAAAGCCTATATGTTTTGGTTATGTAATTAGCCATTTAATATGGCTTGATTTGGCATGTGCTAATATGTATATATATGTGTGGTTAGCCTCATTTGGTATGTTGTATGGATTGCCATGGAAATGCCTTAATTGTGATTTGGTAATTTGAGTACCATATTGTTGAGATTGAGAAATGGCACTTAGGTTATGTGTTAGACACAGAAGTGTATATATGCAATTGACCATTTAAGTAGCTTTTGGTATGTTTTTGAATGGCTAGTTGTGATGTCTAAGAGCTTATAATTGTTGGTAATGAAATTACATGATTTAGACTTGACTTTGGTTGATTTGAATGCCTATTGATGATATGGTCATATGCTTTTTGATACGAGTAGGTTGTTGTAAAACTTTGGGTGAAGAATGTGGCTTGAAACATAGCCTATTTTGTCCACACGGGCAAAGAAACGGGCGTGTGTCTCAGCCGTGTGTGACACACGGCCAGGTGGCACGACTGTGTGTCCCCTGTTACCTCTTTAGAAAGCAAGTCAGTGAGTTACACGGGCTAGTCACACGGGCGTGTGGTTGGCCGTGTGACCCAAGTCAGTGAGTTACATGGGTTGGGACACGGGTTGGGACACGGCCATGTGATCCCAATTCGAATGCCCACACGGCCTGGGCACATGGGCGTGTGTCCCCTGCAATTTGAAAATTTTTAATGTTTTCTCTAAATTTCCTTGAGTTCTCAATTTAGTCCCGAATTGTTTTTAATGCTTGTTTTGGGCTTCGAGGGCTCGTGTTAGGGACTATATGACTAAATTTGAATGAAATTTGTTTGGATATGACAAATGAACATGAAATGTATGATTGTTTAAGTGATAAGTTCGAAAATACTCCGTAACCCTATTCTGGTGATGGATACGGGTTAGGGGTGTTACATTTGTTGGTATCAAAGCTACGGTTTAGTCGATTCTAGGACTAACGTAGCGTATGTGAGTCTAGTTATACATGCCATATTTAACCTGTGATAGTGTGATATCTCCTGATAGTTTTTAAATTATATTTTCATATAGTAATGGATTCCTATCGAATAGACTCCAATGATGTAGAAAGTAATGAGCCAGCCTCTGTTTATGGAGCAGTGCCGTCTAGTTCGAGACTCATGTCTGAGGGTCGTGGAGGAGAGGCCAAGGAAGCCTTCTTCCAAATCATGAATGAGTGGTTCTCTGAGTTTGTCCGAACTAATCCAGCTGCTCAGCAACCTCCACCCCTAACTTTTCCCCAAGCAGTTCCCGTAGCATCTCAAGTTTTGGAACCCGTACGTTTAAGCAAACCACCTGTTGATAAAATTCAAAAGTATGGGGCCGAAGAGTTTAGAGCTACAGTTGATAATGATCCTGAGAGAGCCGAGTTTTGGCTTGAGAATACGATTCGGGTTTTTGATGAATTGTCTTGTACCCCAATGGAATATGTTAAATCTGCCGTATCTCTTTTGAAAGATGTTGCATATCAGTGGTGGAGCACTTTAATTGGCTTGAGAATACGTTTAAGCAACGGAATATGTTTTACATAGGCATGTCACTAGGCCGTGTGGCTCACACAGCCTGACCACACGGGCGTGTCCCTTACCACACGAGCATGTGTGCCCTGCATCTAGGGAAAAATTTTGGAAATTTCACGAAAAATTTCCTGTGATCCCGATTTAGTCCCGACTTGTTTCTAATGTTTAAATTGGGCCTCGAGGGTCCAATCAAGGGACGATATGATTAGTTTTGATTATGAATAGTAAAAATATGAATTATCTGTGTTTTTCCTGTAAACTTCGGTAATACTTCATAACCCTGTTTCGGCGACGGATACAGGTTAAGGGTGTTACACCATGGCCAACTTAGAAGGAGGAAGGGAAAGAGGAAGATTTTTTTTTTTTTGAAAAAAATGAGGTTAAAATGAAAGAATGGATAGTTTTTTTCATTTATAGGTGCCAAAAATGAGTAATTTATTCATACCCCTTACTTTTTAAATTTACAAAAGATGCCCCATTTTTTGTAGCACCGCCCTCACTCTCTGGCCTATTTACACCCGTAACTCTTTTGTTTATTCAAACATTTGATTTAATTCGAAATTTCAAAATTAAAAGCAAATTAATTGCTACATCGATCCTCTATCTTCCACATTTTTTTATCTTTTAGTCCCAAAATCAAGTTATGTCATTTTGTTTCCATCTTTAATAAATTATTTACACTTATATCTTCTCTTTTATTTGCATTTATACATTATATATTTAATGTCAATTATGCACTTTATTTTAATGTTTTATATTTATTCACACTTGTATAATTTTTATTTATTTTTATTTTGTCTTTATTTATTTTCATATCCATTTATATTTATATTTTTTTTTACACATTCCCCTTACATACATTTTAATATTATTTATTTATATTACTTTGATTCTTTTATTGTATTATGAATAAGGTGTATTATTATTATTATTATCATCATCATGTCAATGTCTTATTTATTTCATTTATTTAAGTTTTCTTTTTATTATTGCCATTTTTGGAAGAGTTTTCTATTCGTTTAATTAACTTTAGCCAATTTAATTAATTTTCTTATTTTATTACTATTCGTTTTAAAAGAGGGAAGTTTAGGTCATTTTTTCTTACCTATAATTGTTGACATGAAGTTAGTTAAGTAAGTGTTACATTTTGATGAAACCATAAGGTTTTTACATTTGAGTTTAGGTTAGTCTTTAAGATCTTATCTACCATTTACCCTAGAAAAATTATAAATAACATGTAAGATAATTTTTTAGGGTTTTAAACTAATTTTAAATATTATATAGGATTCCTCTTTAGAATTTTAAATTAATATGTAAATATTCTGTAGGACTTTATTCAAGATTAAACTAAAGATTTTTGTAGGTGAATTGTAAATCATGAGTAGGTCTTTCTAAGTATTTTATTTTAGAAGCTTTTTAAGAAAGCTAATAAATGTTATTTAAGATATATTATTTTAGGATTTTGACGAATTTAAATCTTAAATCAAGAATTTTAAAGTAAGATAAATCACAAATCCGGCATAGGATACTTTCGTAAGATCTTGATAGGTTTAACGTTATTAATTAAATCTTTTAAAAGATAATAATAATAAAAATAAAAGATTGAATAAGTTGTAGATGGATTTTAATAATTCTCTTAATTCATTGGCAAATTTTAGGTTTTTTTTAGAATTCTAAGATAGGTATCCTTTAGGGTTCCCATTAAAAGTAAAAATCTCTAATTTAAGTTTCAAATTAGATAAGTTTGGTGAACACATCTTAATCGAGTTACAAGTAAACCGAAGACATTTTCTTTAGAATTTTTATTTAAGGTTTTCATAAGATTTTAGCCTAGATTAAGACATTAATATGCTTAAATAATAAAAAAAACTAGCTCCTAAGACCCCATAGGACTATCCCCGGGTAGGCGTTGTGGGGGATGCTATAACCTTCCCCACACGTAACTGTACTCCCGAACCCGAAATTTGGTGATGAGATCGAATTTAGACTTTTAAGATTTTTCATAATATTAATTTTAAACTTTTAGACGATAGGTGGCTAACCAACCTAACTCTAATTCGTTAGTGGCGACTCTACCAAAAGAACCAATGGATAGTAATACAGTCTCGATGGATCCTTCATATTTCAAGGATT
Source organism: Gossypium sturtianum (assembly GCA_025698515.1). NCBI lineage: Eukaryota > Viridiplantae > Streptophyta > Magnoliopsida > Malvales > Malvaceae > Gossypium > Gossypium sturtianum. Next base: position 123,188,031 of record CM046955.1, read on the forward strand.
GGTGACTTCAAATATTCCATAAATGAACTAAAATATTTTGAATAGTACAACACATTAATAAAGATAATGATTTTCTTCATTAAATTACTAAACCAAATAAAAAGAGTGTTTATACCACCTCAATGATAGTATGCAGTCAATCAACTCATTTTACTTCCATAATGTCAAATAAGTATCTCACAAAAATTTTTAACTTAGACCAAGTCAAAACATTATTTACGTATTAATAATTATCGTTGTATAACATTTTAAACATAAAAAAAGAGAGTATATTATAAACACAGTACAGATAGATCAATTAAAAAATTTAGCTATTTTTTTTATATTTTGCGAGTCTTCACCTATCAGCTCACCCAATGAACGGGTTGGGTCACACAGCCACAATTCACTTGTATTTTTTTTTCAGTCAATGCAATATTTTATTAATAAAAAAAAAAAACTAGTGGTAAACAATGGTGTAGACTTTCATAAGTTTATGATTTTTTTCTCAAATAATGAATTATTTATATAAAAATAAAAGATGTTTTTTTAAATGGTCATCCACATCCGATTGTTTATAAAATAAATATATATTTCTTTAATTCAGTTAATCAGAAGCAAATAGATTTTTTTTTAAAATAAATTGCAACTAAATCAATTATTCCAATTAGTTAATATCGATTCTTAAATAATTAACTTAATTCCAAATGATTAATTAGAATAAATTTAAGGATACTTATACATAAATTATACAGTAGAATTTGAATCACTATAAAATTTAGAAGTTTTAGAGACTATTAAGAACATTCCTAAGTCTTCGTTTGATAGAGTGAAAACATGAGAAATCGAAAGGATAAAAAATTTAAAATATGCATAACTATTAAGAAAATAAAAAAATTAAAAAGCATCAAGGAATAAGAGTAAAAATGGTAGGAGCAATTTATTCATTCCAACACATTAAAGACGTTAGATTCTCGTACCATGTGCTTCACTTTTATGACTACACTTGAAACCAAATTTGGGTATTTCGTCTGTTGTAATTATTGACTGTAATCTCAGGAAGGATGGCAGTGGTATCTTTCACATCCATAACTTTTCCGGTCACTACATGCAAAATGGTGCCATCACTCTGAAATCGCCATCTTTCCTCAGTCCCTCCATCGCATGTTCCCACGCTGACTACGTCCTCTCCTGCATTTGCATATTTGAGACACCCATCTTGGTTCTTCGGGGGCCTGATGGTACCATCTGGATATATTGCCCACTTTTGTTCAATATTGTAACTTACACACGACTCCAGCCACACCAAACTTTGAAATGCTAGCAAGCAAAGACCTTGGTAACCAACAATGGTGGTCACTGGTGGCTTCGTGATATTGCTGGCATACCAAGCTTGTTTAGAAGCATAAATAGTTTTATCAACAACAAGATTAATCACACCCCAACTATCTTCGCTTGCTGTCAAAACAAGCTCAGATTTGGGATTTCTTATGGATCCATCGCTTTGAATTTCCCATTTGGTGGCATCAGAGATAGCCGTCTCACAATCATGGATCTTCACATAACTTCCGGAGTTGTATCCAGTAGTGGTTAAGCATTTTCCACCGGATCGGATTGTGTTATCATACATTCTTAACTCCCACAGTTGACTGGCCTTATTTTGTCCACATTTCAATAGGATTATTTTGTTTCCATTACGATAGCTTTCCTGGTATACATCAACACACAGACCATTTCGTCCAGTAATATACGAGGTAGGTGCTAAAGCTATTTCACAAGTGTCATCGTTGCTTTCCAAGCTGGTAGATCTCATAGGTATTGGCAACAAAGGAGACTCGGATGCTGATGTTGAAGTTGGAAAAATCTGCACATTTCCTCTTTCCTTGCACTTTTTTGATATTATTCCAACTATGAAAATCACTTCTTTCACGCTTTCCAAATCGAAAAATTCACGATCACTTTCTTTTAAACGAACTGGTGTTGTAAAGATTCCATTTGTTGCAGATTGGACGGCTTCGGAGATCTTTCCCCAGGAACCTTCATACTGAGTCATTAGTAGATCTGGCTTATACACTCTATAAGTTCCATCTGCATCAGGATCTGCAACTCCAAGTATTTTGTGCTCGAGGTTTCTCAATCGCACAGCTTCTGAAACCATTTGGATACAAACTATAAGGGCTTTTGCGATGTTGCTGCTATCAAGTGCGGTTATAGTATTCATAACATCTATATGTTGACGTAGTTCGTCGATTCCCAGGGGAATATCCCTTCTGTCATTCACTCGTGCAGCAATTTCAAGTGACCCATACATCCCAGTATATGAAAGAACTCTTCTTACAGTGCTGTCTGGGAACAAAGCCTTACGTACACCCTCCTCAACACCATGAAAAAAGTAGGAAGAATCACTATCACCTGGATGATAACCCAAGATATACACATCGCTGACATTCAAAGCTAATTTAACGGATTGGTACTCATTCGATAGTTTCACCAGAACATATTGTTGGTGATCATCAGGCTTCGGCAACGGAGATGGCAATACTGGTATAACTCCACCTTTATCTGCACGCTCCGTCAATGCATCATACAGTTCATTCATAAATCTCTGATAAGATTCTCTATTGGCACCTTCGGTGGTGAATCTCACCTCCCTGAAAATACCAATAGGCTTGTTTTCATTTTGTATGTTAGTGATGCGGGGCCGTTTCTCAACCATGGATAACCAACTGGTACATATTACTGCCAGTAGTACAATCCATAGCTTCATATTTTGTAGATAAAACGAAAGTAGTTTCATTTTATATAGTAAAGGGAAAACTTTTATGGAAGTATATTTGGTGAAAAGATTTTAGAACGGAGAGAGAGAGCTCTGCAATGCTTGGCTGTCTACATGCTTCTAACGGTAGGTCGAGCCAGCCTTTTATAACAATTTTGTAAGTGGAATAAATCATTTTCATTACATAAGCCACGAATGGTATGGAAGAATAGTACTTTTCATAACACTGTTTAGGGTGGACGTCAATATAAATTTTCTGCATGTTACCCTAATATTGGGTTTAGATAATTGTATAAGGTGTGACTTTTCAAGAGTCTAACAACTTCATCCGTTATTGTTAATGAAAACTAATGGAAATTGGAACGTTCACATTGTAACAAGATGTTGGCCATTATTTTATTTTTTTAAAATATAAAACTCATAGACAACAGATAACATGGTATCTTGACAATATATCATGTATTTTTTTAATTAGGTCAATCTGATGATGTAATAGAGATAATGCATTGTAGGATGATGATGATTGAATAAAATGGTATGATTTTGTATTGAATAAGATGTCGAAGTCTTAATTTAAGCCCAAAAAATAATAAAAATAGAAACTTATGTTTACCCTACGAATAAGTTGTAATTTGAATGAGTTGTTTTATACAAATTTCTATTTGTATCAATATCTTAATTTAGAATATATATATATATATATATATATATATATCTAATACACAAACAAATTCATTTTTACCTATTAAAATTGTTATAAGAAAGAATCAGTAAAAATATTATACCAATCAATGTGTATTACATTTTTTTTAAAGTATAACCATTGCATTTTTAATTATAGCTTTTATAGAATTTTTTAATATTATATTTGTTATGACAAGTTTTACCTTTGATGAAAATTATTCAATACCAATCAAAATATAATTTCAAACTCTTCACAAAATTTAACTTGATTAATTCATTAATTTATATATTTGTTATATTTATTTTAACATATATAATTCAATTAAAACTCAAATTATCAATTTAATAGTACTATTCACGTTTGGATTTTTTTCAAATATTCTTTATTTAATTATTTAAAGATATTAAATATCTATTCTATATATAAAGTATCTGGAATTGATATCACAAGTTAACTTAACATCAATTCAGTTGTGTATTGACTAAAATGCCCTTACTTTAAGGGATAATTAATATTATTATAGGGGTATTTTCATCTTTTGATATTTTTATATAATCTTCAAATAAAACAACTGAAAAACATTATTTGACAATTAAACACAAGACCAACAATTTCATATAAAAAACTCTTAGCAAACAACACCACCAAGATTCATCACTAAATACGTTAAGTGTCTATTCTCATACAAATTGTTATTACCTTAAGTTGTTTGTCTGCTTAAAATGAAAAATGCAATTGAAGTGCTAGATTGTAGTGGTCACAACGGCTTGACATTACAAAAACTGTGTAAGCAGAAACACAAAGAACACCAAGCTTTGTTTACACAATTCAGTTTCACTACGTTTGCGGAGCCTAGCTTAGTGAGTAATTCCACTATCTTTATTCACAAATACAACAAGTGATTTACACTTTATCATTCCCCAAGTATAGAAATCTCACATTTGTATCTAAAAACTAGAACACTCACCTTCAAATCTCCAAAGAGTTTAGCAATAAATACTCAACAATGCTTATAAATTAGTTTGTACTCTCTCACAAAACAATTCCTTAATAAACAAAATGGAATTCACTCAATAAACTGTTTTGCAAAATTTAAACAAACCTTAAAATATATATCAGCTAACCTTTATTTGGTTTAGTAATTTAATGAAGAAACTTGAACCACTAATGATTTCCACAGGTCACTTGTATTTTTTTTCGGTCAATGTAATATTTTATTAATAAAAGAAAACTAGACTTGCATAAGTTTATGATTTTTTTTTTTCAAATAATGAATTATTTATATAAAAATAAAAGATGTTTTTTTTTAAATGGTCATCCACATCCGATTTTTTATAAAATATATATTTATTTAATTCAGTTAATCAGAAGCAATTAGATTTCTTTTTTTAAAAAAAATATTGCAACCATATCAATTATTTTAATTAGCTAGTATCGATTCTTAAATAATTAATTTAATCCCAAATGATTAATTAGAATAAAATTAGGGATAATTTACTCAAATTATTGAGTGAAACTTGAACTATTATAAAATTTAGAGATTTTAGGGACTACTAAAAACGTTCCTAAACCTTCGATAGAGTGAAAAGAAAATTGAAAACATAAAAAATCCAAAGGGTAGAAAATTGAAAATATGCATAACTATTAAGAAAATAAAACAATTAAAATGCATCAAGGAATAATAGTAAAAATGGTAGGAGCAATTTACTTACTAACTAATTAAGTATTGTGCTTATGGCAAGCCAACAGCCAACTGCAGTTAGAGCACCAAATCCCTGAGCTTCATCATCAGCTTCTGCAGTGTTCATACCCTTCCAAAATGCAGCTGCCTTAAAACAGAGATATGATGATAGCTTTAGGTATAGATAGATTGAAACTTGGAATACTTAATAAAATGACAACAGGTTCATGATAGGTTGACAAGCTTAGTTAAAGATTAATAATGTAAACTTGGTCGCTTTTCGTGAACATTATTATTCAAACATGCATGAACTTAGTTACAGGTTGATAAGTTGCAGTGACATTTTTTTTTTTTTTTTTTTGTAAATTAAAGAGCACAATCAAAAGAATCCTTCTACAGCTTGTAAAGTTTTAAGCTAAGGAACGAAATTTTATAGCATTAAACAAAGGTTAAAGTAAATGATAATAATAGCAATTTAGTGAAGGTCACCATATACTGAAAATCCAAATAACAGCTTCAATATCATTCTTATGGCTTTGTATGTAATTGTATCATTAGACAACTGACCTATCTCCTCCAATGTTAAGAAAGCACACTTCTTCTCCTTCCTTATTTCGCATCTGGTTTTGCACTTAGAAGTCCAAGGATCCACCATTATAGCCTATCTCTTTCCTGTCTAAACAGAACCACCTGAAAGGATAAAATTTTCATAAATTATAGTAACATGAAGAAGAAGAAGAACCAGCAAGTGACGATGCTACTTCTCTCATATCTCAATGGCTAATGTTTTCAGAAAAAAAAAAAAGAATTTGAAAACCTAAAAGATTTTAGAGAAAATAGCGTCCGTTCCACACTGGTTCCAGTTATATCGGTTGGTGCGCATTATTCCAGTACTAAACTGAAACGCCCAACACCTTTTTTCGCATTGGTGAAAATTTTGACCCGTACCGGTAGCATCAGCCGGAACATAGTGCATGTACATGAATAATATTAAAAAATATAAAAATTTACTATTATGCTAAAAACTTGATAAAATGTGACTAATAAAAAAAATGGAATGTAAAATTTCTTTTAAAAAATTGAACATTCTTTCACATTTAAAATATAAAACTAAAATATAATTAATAAAAACTCAATCACGCAGTTATTAAAGAAAAAATATTCATTCCCCTTCAACTTCTTTTATCAAAAAAAGGAAAGAAGCTAAATCCTTAAATTTTCATATTGGATGATGGATTTCTATTATTAATTTTGGATTTATTTAAGTGATTCATTTTTATTTGTTAAGTCTATTAATGAATAATTTATATAATTGATGAATATTTTATATTTGAAATTTATTTAATTTTATCTATTTGATATTTGTAAATATATTTATATACTCATATTAAATATTTTTTGAAAATTTGATAAATTTGAATTGATACTTTAAAATAGATCAACATCAATATATACCAATTTCAATAAAAATACAATACGTCTTCCGATACAGTACTAACTCTTAAAATTTAATTAGTGTCATGTATCGGGGATGGAATTTGTGCTATAGGACGTTTAACTCTAGTCGTTCCCTATATCACCTCAATTTTGTAGTCAATCATCAATACAATTAAAGCATCATTGACCTTTTTTAATAAAAAAAAAAAACTCTTAAAATAACAAAATTAATCTATTATTGAGTTAAATCCAGAAGTTTAGAAGGAATGAAACAATATAATAAGGTAGTTAACTAATTAGGTATGACATTAAATAATAAGCAACACTACCTCTAAAATATTGATATGACAATTACTCCTGCCAATGCCATTAAGCATCTACATTAAACAAATAGCCATCCCCACTAAGATATGACCATTTATGTGGCAACTACTTGTATTCATACAAACATCAATGTCAAGCATATGTTGTGACGAAGAAAACTAATGGAAATAGAAACGTTCACATTGCAACAAGATGTTAGCTATTATTTTTTTCAATATAAAAACCAAATAATAAACTATAAATAACATGATATCTTGATTATTATTATAATATATATATCATGTATTTTTTAAGTAGGCCGATCTAATACTGGACGATGATGTAACAGGGATGACGTGATGGGAATTTTTTCATGACCATTGAAAACAACCGTATGATTGAAGTATTAGATAAGAGGAACCAAGAACTTTAAAAAAGGAAAAATGGCAAAAGGGACATGATCTAAGGTCTTTGTTTTAGACATGCTTCCAAGAATGCAATGGAAAGATCTTTGAATTTCATGGAGAAGTAATTGATGTGTTTATCCCTTTAAAGAAAAGTAAGGATGGAAGACGATTCGATTTCACGAGGTTTTCAAATTTGGAAGATGCAAAAAGGGAAACCCAACGTTGGAATGGATCTTGATTGTTTACCTACCATGCCAAGGTAAATTTACTAAGATTTAATGTAAGAAGTTTGTACTTGAGAAGGGTTAATACGATGAAGAACGAAAAAAGTGCAGTGTGTGGCGGTAGACACGTGAAGGGTTCAGTGAAGGCCCCTATCGTAGTCGGCCCTCAAGTATACAAGGAGTCAATAAATGTTGGTGTTGGCAACTCTCACTTGGGTGAGTCAAGCAATGGAGTTGGGAATAGAAAACTTATGGTACAGGTTGAAAGCGATGGTATTGAAAACGTTACTGAGGGTGTCATTGATGTGGAAAAACTCAGTATCCTACAAAGGTCTCTAGTCAGATGGTGTAAATATTACAAAGTAGTAGAGTTCTTAGCCAACCAACTGAGCAGTGTGGGCATGAAAGGTATTTCAATTCTTAGAATATCTCAGAACATGTTCCTATTGGCTTTTGAAAATCATGAAGTAAAGAAGGTGGTGAAACAGGAATATTGGGTCCTACTTGACCAGGTTTGAAAGGAAAAGAGGTAGTTTGTGAGAATCTTCAAGGGTTTGGATATCTTGTTATGGTATTTCTATTCATGCACGGTTTCCTCTCACTTTTCAAAATATTGTTGAGTGATGGGGTGGGTACATGTTGGTATTGACGATGAGTCAATGCTTCCGAAGACATTTCCTTAAAGAAAATATCCACCTCATTACCCATCCTCTAAAAAATTGAAGATATCGAGATGCAAAAGATTGAACTCAAAGCGATCAGGATGAATGGCTCTCTAATGACTTCATGTGCAAGATTTAAATAAATTTTGAAAATCTTAGAAAAGAATTTTAGTTAGATATGATTATAAGATGGAAAAGTAATGAAGAAAACAAAAATCAAGATAGAAGACAGATCTTTAAATCTTGAGAATAAAATTGATATTTCTTAGAGCACAAGTCAACTTCAATTATTAATAAATTTTGAAAATTAATCAAGGTAGATGGGTTAGGATGAATAAATTTTTAGAATTTTAAAGAAATGAACAAGAAACAAACTCAGATGAATTATGGAAAGAAAGAACCAAATTGTTGAAGATGGATGGACAACGAGAAGATAGATGATCTAATCTCTCTATGAGCTTTAGATTTTAACACCCTTTAATCTAGATAATTAGACAAGTTTAAGTTATGAAGAATTCCACCAACCTTGAAGAATTGAGTTGAAATTATGATCAATAAAAATTAGTTCCTCCAAAGAAATATCTCGCTTCTTATGCTTCAGGAGATTGTGGTAGTCGGACCAAGACTTCGGGAACTTTTCAATTAGGACGTTTGCTTGGAGAATTTTGCACATCTTCATCCCTTCAACTAGGATGTCAGAAACTTTTGCACATCTTCATCCCTTCAACTAGGATGTCAGAAACTATCTTCTCGTAGGCATGTACTTGATCCATTATTGGCTTATCATCAGTCATCTGAATTTGAGTCACTCTCCAACGACATACTTCTTGATCCCAACATCATCAGCTTTATACTTCTTCTCCAAGGTATCCCAGATGGACTTGACTGACTTCTTCTTGATAATCAGGTCAAAGAGGTTGTTAGCCATGTGGCTTAACATGTGACCTCTTACCATTCTATTGTCCTTGTCATACTTGAATTTTGTTGTGGCATCGTGGAAACACAAGAATATAAAGACTTTTTCAGCACCTTTTGAGCACTAATTCATGCAGTTTCTAAGTATTTTTTTGTCAAATTTCATACTTCAATTATAAAATAATTAAATAGTACTTGATTTATGAAACATATTGAATTTTAATTATTTTTATAATAAATTTGCACAATTTGATCTATTTTCAACAGTTTTGCACAAAGGGTGAAAAATCAGCTCGACAGTCACCTCGGAAGGATTAATTTACAAGGCACCTTGGGAGCACAATGTGATGAATTAACAGCCATGGAGGACTTAAATTTACATTTTTGGACTTCCTCAAATCAATTGGTTCGATTTTATTTTATCGGGTAAAAGTAGGCAGCTCGAAGTAGAGGAAAAGGCTTAATTGAGCAAGTAAAGAGGGAGGATGGACAAGCCCAAAAGAGTAGCCCAAGTTGTCCCATATAGCTGACCCAATCAGCTTATTTTAGCTGATTTTTAAACTTGCAAAACAGCCATTGAACTCCTCCTAAATGCCATTCAAACCCCTCTCCTTTTCATGCCTTCTATTTTTAGCCACAAGCTAAAAATAACAAATTTGAGTCAACCATTCCTTCCACCTAGCATGGCCGACCATGGGAAGGGGGATTGGCTGCTACTTTTAGCTTCCATCTCCCACTATAAAAAGCCCCCATCACTTCCTCATTTTGCATCCCTCACTTCATACATCATTCTCCACTTCTCTCTTCCATTCCTTTTCTTGTTTTCCCATTTTCTTTGTCTTCCTTCTCTTGTCAAATTTTCCTATTGAAAAAGAGCTAGCAGGCCCCTTGGAGTAGTAGCATTCAAGTGTTCGTGAAGGTCTTGGATCAAAAGAACAAGCAGAGAAGAGAGAAGCGCACTAGTCTGGCTTTGTAGAAACACCAGATTTGTTTTCTAGTTCCCTTATCTTTATTTTTTTTCCCGTTTATGTTGTGATCATGAACATGAATATTTGTGTTATCGTTCTTCAATTAATTAAAATGACTTAAATTTCTTTCGTATTAGATTAATTGCATTTCGTCGACTTAGATTGTTAAAAATGTGTTTGTGTTGTTGTTAGGCTTAAGTAAATTGTTCAATTAAATAAAATCATATTTATGTTATGCTTGCATTTTAATTGTAAGGTAACAATTGAATTAATTATTAAATAGATTGAATTTGTAATTAATTGACACAATATATAATTGGTGCATGTTTAATCTTCTAAGGTAGTTGAGGATTAAATTCGCGACGATATTAAACAATACATTAGCCTTACATAACTTGTAAGATTATTGTGATTAAATTGTTCAAATATAGAGATATATTCGCGACGATATTAAATTGTTACCTCACTTAATCTTATACTTGCTTATAAAAATTTGATTAATTGTTTGAATTGACATAGAGATATATTCAAGAGATTAATGGGTTTTAGTAAGTAACTGAGCCGTGAAATTATTTGTAACAACACAAACATAGTTTTAATAATTCTAAGTTAAAGAATAAAATTGATCCAACACATTTATGTCATATTCATTAAACTCATTTTTAGAAATCATGCATTGGAATTTTAATTTCTCAGATAATCACTTAGTTAAATTAGTTTTAGTTTTAGATCACCTCTTATAATTTCCTCATCAATTTGTTTAATTCTCACATTTCATAAATATTTTCTTGCACAATCCCTGTGGGTACGATAACTCGACATTCTTGTCACTTTATTACTTGAAACGATTGTGTACACTTGCACATTTCTGTCGTTCCAAATTTTTGGCGCCGTTGCCGGGGACTGCTTTCAAATACATTATTTTTTAAATTGTTAATTTTTCATTTTGGTCTATTTTTTTATTCAATTTTAATTTTTTCTGTGATTATTTCAAGTTTTTTTATGAGTATTGATCGAATTATCGACTTACTCCTGGTAGACCCTGAAATTGAAATGATTTTTTGGCAAAGAAGAAGACAAACAGCTCAAAAAGAGGACCGAAGAGATGAATTTCAAAAATTAAAACCAGAATTAAGGAAATGGAGCAAATCATGCTCAAAATCCTATCCTTATTGCTGATGATAGAGATAGAGCCTTAAGATAGTATGTCGTGCCATTGTTTCATTAGCTAAATATGGGTATTAGGAGGCATAAAATTGAGGAACAACAATTTGAGCTGAAGCCAATCATGTTCCAGATGCTTCAAATAGTGGTCAATTCAGTGGAATGCCTATTGAAGATCCTCACATTCACCTCAAATTGTTTATGGAGGTGATTGATTCCTTCAAGTTAGCTGGAGTACCCGAAGATGCATTAAGATTAAAATTGTTCCCATACTCACTAAGGGATAGAGCTCAGGCCTGGTTGAACTCATTGCCATTACATGGCAAGAATTAGCAGAACGACTCCTTATGAAATATTTCTCACCTAGCAAGAATGCTAAGTTGTGGAATAAGATCACTACTTTCTAACAAATAGATGACGAGTCCTTGTATAAGGCGTGGGAAAGATTTAAAGAACTGCTACGAAAGTGCCCTCATCATGGAATCCCACATTACATCCAATTAGAGACCTTCTATAATGGTCTCAATGATCACACGAGGATGGTAGTAGACACTTTTTTCCAATGGTTCTCTCCTTTCTAAGTCTTATAATGAGGCTTATGAAATCATTGAGAGAATTGACATCAACAATTACCAGTGGCCAACCAATAGAGAAGCTTCAAGACGTGTCGCATGAGTACATGAAGTGGACGTTCTCACTTCACTCGCATCTCAAGTATCTTCGATACCCTTAATGCTTAAAAACTTTACTACTAATGGGTTTAATAATTTTGCAGCTCAACCACCGAATCAATTCAAAAATGTAGCCTGTGTTTATTGTGGGAAGGGCATTTGTTTGAAGAATGCCCATCAAGCCCAGAATTTATTTATTACATGGGTAACCAGAACCAGAACCGAGGAAGACAAGAACAACAATCCAATTTTTGTAACTCAATCTTGGCGAAACCACCCAATTTTTTCTTGGAGTAACTAATGGGCTGGACCTAGTAACACTTATACACAACGCTGATCAACCCAACCACCTAGATTTACCCAACAATTCAGAAACCAACTTAAGTTGAACCTTCCAATGGCTTAGAAAACTTGTTGAAGGCATACATAGTGAAAAATGATGCCTTAATCCAAATCCAAACAACCACATTGAAAAACCTGGATAACCAAATGGAATGAATCTTTTTACAATGTTTTATGGGAATAAAGCATTACGTACGTCCTCCTCAATGCCATCAAAAAAAGTAAGAAGTATCACTGTCAACTGGATGATAACCCAAGATATACACATGGATGACATTCAAGTCTAATTTTACGGATTAGTACTCATTCGAGAGTTCCACCAGAACATATTGTCAGTGATCATCAGGCTCTGGCAACAAAGATGGAAACACCGGTATAACTTCGCTTTTATCTGCACGCTCTGTCAATGCATCATACAGTTCATTAATAACTATCTGATATGATCCTCTATTGGCACCTTCAGTGGTGAATCTCACCTCCCTGCTTTCATTTTGTATGGTAGTGATGCGGGGCTGTTTCTCATCCATGGATAATGTAACGGTCCGATTTAGGGGATAGTCGAAATAGTGGTCTCGGGACCACTAATTCGAGGTTGAAGAAAAATATTTTGATATTATTTTATGTGTTATAAAATGTTTATAAAGAGGCATGAGAATTTTGGTGCTTTAATTTTAGCGATTGAGGGTTTAATTGCGAAAAAGGACTAAATCGCATAAAGTGCGAAAGTTCTATTTTATTTGCTAGAAGTGCCAAATAGCTATAGAATGTGAATTGAAGGTATTTAAAGTGCAATTATGCCTTCCTATAAGTGATGGACGGTCAAGGGGACAAGAAATGAAAATTTTGACAAGGGTTGGTGACATTAGTTGACTAAATGAATAAAATAAGATGAAATAAGTAAAAGCTATCATCTTTTCATTTTCTTTTCTTCTCCAACCAAAAATATCAGCAAAGGGAGGGTTTTAAAAGCTTGAAAATTTTAGCAGCTCATCTCTTCTTCAAGTAAGTGATTTTGATGACTTTCCTTGATAAAAATTGTACTTTTGGAGTCCCAAAGCTTAAGCTTTCTAAAGAGGGGACTAGTTTGCAATATGGTGGAAAGTCTAGGGACTTACCATGATAGCTTTTATGTTTTTTGATGAGTTTTATGGAAGAAAATGAATGATAGGATGATGAGAAACAACTTTTGTGAAAGGTGTTGTCATGAAAACACCTAATTGGGGCTAAAATGCAAAAGTTGTAATTTGTTCATTAAGGCTTGAAATAGATGGAATTATGGATAGTTGGAAGAGGATTAAATGTTCAGCTAGGCTTTTTTAACAAGAAAATGTGATGAAAATTTACTTACGAGCCTAGGGGCAAAATCGTAATTTCGCCAAAGTGTAGGGGCAAAATAGTCATTTTTCCTAGAGTGCAGATTATGATATATTATGATTTATAAGTGATTAAATCGGTAAATTCCATTGTTCTAGAGTAAAGAAATCGAGTTTCGGACCTAGAACGGGTGAAAAGAGAAAGGTGGGCAAAAGTCAATTTTCGGCCCTTTCGGCATGGAGGTAAGTTCATGTGCAAATGTTGTAATTACGTATGAGTTATTTTAATATTCCAATGTTGTATGGAATGTATAATTACTCAATGAATGTATTAAATACTTGTCGATGGATTGTTAAGAGAATTGAACCTAAGAATGGTAAGAAACGTAAACAGTATGAAATGATGATAGTTAAGGTTCCGTGTAAGACCATATTGGAATATGGCTTCGATGAGAGATATTAAATAAGACCATGTCAAAGACATGGAAACGATGTGATATTTCGTATAAGGCCTTGTCGGGGACATGGCATCGATATGATAATTCATGTATGATCCTATCAGGGGTATGATGTCAATGTGACAATATGAGTATATGACCTAATAGTATTATTTAACAGTTGAGATGAATTCAGTGTATGATGAACCTTTAGTGGGATGAGTGTAATTAATACACCTTAGTGTATGAGAGAGATTTGTTAATGTATTGTGTGAACGCGAATGAGAATCGTAGAAAGTTAAGTAAGAATGATAAGGAGTGAGGATGTTTATGGATGAACGTTTGAATTAGAGAAAATGTATGTGAATAAGTATTTGTGAATATATTACTATCAGTGGGCTGTGTGTGTCACCACCTGATATATTATTAATTGATGGGCTGTGTGCGATACCATCAACTATATTATTATCTCGGTGGTTGTATGCGTTACCACGATAAATTAGTAATCGATGGGTGTGTGCGATGCCATCGCTTATAAATGATTAGTGAGCTAAGTGCGAAATCACCATAGGTATAAATGATTGGTGGGCTGTGTGCGATACCACCCTATAAGAGATTCAATGGTGGGCTAGGTGCGTAATCACCGAGAGATTAGTAGTATGAGTGGCTTATTGAGAATGCGTGATGTGTTGATTTATATGATCTTGTGATGATCAGTGCAGGAATGTATGCTAATTAGACGAGCATTTGGTTTATGGTATGGTAAGAATATGGTAAGAGATAGAATGAGTAAGCTTTAAGGATGATTGAGTAAGTAACCATGAGTTCATGAGAAAAGCTCTTCATAATAAATTGTAGTCATGTATATTCAATGAATATCAGTGTTTATCAGTTGTGTGTAGATGAACTTACTAAGCATTTTTGCTTACTCCTTTTATTTCTCTAATCTCTTATAGGTAAATTTAGCTGGCTCGGATTGGAGATCGCCGGAGATGTTTTCACACTATCGAGTAGACACTTGGTATGATGTATCAAGTCTCTATAAGTTATGGCATGTATAGGGCTAGTACTTAAGGTTGATTGAGTCATTGTTGATGTAGCCAAATTATGTTGGCCTAAGAGAACTTATTTTGTTTGTGTATAGCCATAGATGATGGCCTAAGTTGTTTGTAATTATATGGGAATTAGTTCTCCCTAGTGTATGGGATAAAGACCTTATTCTTTTTTAATCAAATGTCTTTAATTCAAGAGTAATGTTGATACTATGTGTAGTTATGTGATGAGGTATGTATGTATGCAAATGTGGGTGGAAAAAGGGCTTGGTAGATAGCCTCTGGCAAGTTTGCTTGCAGTTAGACACACGCGCGTGTGTCTAGGCGTGTGTCTCCTGCACCTTAGTGTATTAAGTCACAATAGACCACGGGCTGGTCACACGGCCATTTGTTCAGGCCGTGTGATACACACGGTTGGCACACGGGCGTGTGCCAAGGCCATGTGAAGTCTGTACTTGATACTTAGAAATTTAATATTCACACGGGCCAAGGCCATGGGCGTGTCCAGGCCGTGTGGATTTAGTCAGTGTCGACCACGGGTGGAAGGCACGGGCATGTCTTAATGGCACACGGGCGTGTCCCTATACCAACACGGGCGTGTGGCCCCTGTTTTAAAGAAAAGTTTCTTTTAACTTGTAAAAGTTTCCGAACAAAAGTTTAAGGCCTCGTAAGCCCACAATATGAATGATTTGACTAAGAAAGAGAAGTTTTTAATTCGGAACAAAATTTTATAGCCCGTAAGTTCATGTTTAAGGAAGTTTAAGCATAGTAATGTCTCATATTCGGTTTTAGCCTCAGAATCGGGTATGGGGTGTTACATTTAGTGGTATCAGAGCTATGGTTTAGTCGGTTCTCAGACTAACCTAGCGTGAGTAAGAGTCTAGCTATACATGCCATAGGTGGACTGTGATAGTGTGATATCTCCCGGCTCTAACGAATTTGTATTGTTAAGACAGGGATGGTTCCCAACCGAGCTAAATCCAATAATGTTGTAAGTGATAATGGGGAAATTGAAATGCTCTTATGCAATAATGAGATTCAAAGAGGCATGAGTAGAATTATATGACATGTGTGTGATAATGCATGAAATGAGAAGCTTATATGCATTGGCTGGATGTGCATAAGGTGTTATATACTCAACCTATTGAGTTAGGTGCATATGATGAGTAAATTTACCCAGAGAATGGGGTATATGTGTATGTATGATTGTTTGAACGATGTATGATCAATATGTCCACATATTTGAATCTCATGTGCGACTATTAAAATAGATGATGTATAATGTTTTATTTCGTGACTCTGTATGAAACTACGAGTATTATGGTGTGAGAGTTAAACTGGGAAGTTTGACTAAGTAGAATCGTGGGGGATGAGTACGATCGTTCAATGATAAAATGATGAATAAGACCATGGTTGGATCATGGCGATACATGCGATCCCATATAAGACCATGTCTGGGACATGGCATTGGTGATAAATAGTGATCCCGTGTAAGACCATATCTGGGATATGGCATCGGTAATGACATGAGTTCCATGTAAGACCGTATCAGGAGTATGGCATTGGTATTGATATGAGATTTTGTGTAAGACCATAGCGAGGCTATGGCATCGTGATGACATGTAAAGTAATAGCTGGGCTATGATGTTGTGATCTGAGTAAGACCATAGTTGGACTATGGCAATCAAGTGTTTACGTACTCAAACCCGTAAGACATTCTCTAACTTGATAAGCAATGGCAAGAGAAATTAAAGTTTAATGTTGAGTACTTGAGTAGACATTACGGTGGAACTTGAGTAAGTGAAGCCACTGTTCGAAATTATGGGTGATAGAAACCATTGTAGCATGAGTAAGTATGAAAACTTGCCTGGAGCGAGTTGTGTGACTACGATGATATTTCATTAATTATGAATGTTAAATCATATGTATGTAGTCACGAGAATCAAGTTAAGGGGGCCCCACGACCTCACCCTCTGTATCACTGTTGAATTATGATGAGATGTTATGAGAGTCAAGTTGAATAAGTCTGCATGCGATTAATGCAAAAATTTATGTTAGCATAGTTGAGAATGCTTTGTATCATGCTAATACATGATACTCTACTAAATAGAGTAATTGTTGTTGAACATGAGGTTGAAGTCCTAGAGGAATAAAATGAAAAGGTTATCATTGATATATTAAAGAGATAAGGTCCCGTATAAGACCATGACCGGGACATGGCCTCGGCACCGAGTTGAGATCCCGTATAAGACCATATCCGGGATATGGCTTCGATAATGAATATGAGAATTGTGTAAGACAATATTCAGAATATGGCAATGATATTTGATATGGAAGTCCATATAAGACCACCTCGTGGATGTGGCATTGGTTTCGTACCTACATGAATGACGATGAATATGCGTCTTTGATTATTCCTAGTGATCAATGGGACACATAGATGAGTTTAAAGGTAGAAATGGGAATTGTACTAAAGCCATGTGAATAGGTAAATATAGGCACTCGTGAATGAGTCAATAAGAAACGAGTACGATGCGTGGCACGGTATGTGCTAAATAAATGGCAAGTTTGAGTAAGTTGGCTTAAAGCCTATAATTTGTGCATAGTTAGTTGATGCCGTGGATGGATTATAATAATCTCCTTGAGTATTATGTATAAATATCTGTTGCCTTTCAGGGCTGATATAGTTGTTCTTTTCATAAATTGTGATTGTGTAAGAATGTTAGCTGATAGTAAAAATAAAAAAAAAAAATTAGACAAAACGGTTGTCGATTTAGTTAATTGAAATCGACATTCCTTTATCTCCTCGTAATCCTATACGGGTACTTTGAGGAGGAAGTTGGTGATGATTCTAGTATAAGAGGTGAAATCACAAGTTTCACGTTGTATGGTGAGTTTCGAGTGTTTGAATAGAGTTAATGAATTCGATCAAGATGTCCCTGCTATCGTGAGATATGACGGTAGTAAAGGTTTTAGATTAGCATAGCAAGAGAAACTCAGATGAGAGTGTGCTTGAAATATGTTCTCGGTGTGGAGAAGAGAGTAGATTAATGTATTGGGATATGATTCGAGTTCTATGTATATTCACGCATGAATCAACAAAGAGAGTAAGTTTCTGTGTGTTCGTGAGTAGAGAGCATGACACTAAGATATTCTCATTGAAATGTTCAAACCGCGATGGTTGAGTTGAAAGCTATAAAAGGAGCTATTAATTGAAAATTCTAGTATTGAGTTCAGTCTGAATCGAGAAAAAGAGTTGACAGGTTGGTGATCTAGAGACGATCACTTTTGTGTCTGTATTGTGAGTTAAATGTTAGGAAATGATTCATGGACAAACCGATATGTGCTTTTTGAATTTTGATGAGTTAGAGAATCTTATGCTGCAGAGGATTTTGAAAATGAAATAGTGAATACGGCTTGAACTATTACAATGGCGAATATAGTTATTGTAATACTTCTCAGATAGTAGACATAGTACAGGTGTCTGAATGAAAGATCCATATTAAGCAATGCGAGCTAGTTACTCGGTTGATCTTAGTCGGTAATATTCTAATTTCAGAAAGGTTAATGACTAGAGCGAGTCTTCCTTTCAGAACAAAAAGGGTTCAGAAGTGAGTTAGTAAATAGCATTTTAAATAAGCTTTGAATGAGTTTATTTAAGATGATAAAATACTGAGTTGAATAAGTTTTTCGTTGTTGATACTTTTCGAAATAGAAATGGGAATGATGAATCCGAACTTATACGTAAGTTTTGGTATGAGATTTAGTAGTAGCATGTCTACTAATGCAAGAATAAGGAGTACTGATTAGGTGCATAAATGTTTTGTGAAGAGAGTACATTTCACGATATGAGTGAGTTTATGGTCAGAAGTAGTCGACCACTAAAAGCTGAGTTTCCAAAGAGCACAGGTCAAGACTATTACAGTCGATGGATATCCTAGTGAGAAAGTGTGGTAAAATACTATAGATTTCAAATTTGGTTTGAAAAAATTCCCAATGAGGTGGATGACACTAGAATTGTAGTGAATCAGTCAGTAAAGATCCGAACGATCGTTTGGACATGCACGGAGTTCCAAGTTGGTGGATTACTGGATATAGTATATGCGCTAGAGGAAGAATAACCTGGATCTCAAGTTACGTTTTGACCTTATGTATTACGGCTTAAGAGTTATTGGCAAGAGAAACTTGAGGATAAGTGGATTCGCGATTTTGAAAAGTAAATGGAAGCGTTTTAAGAATGTTGGCAGCAACTCCTCCTGATAAGATTTTCAGGGACGAAAATCCCTAAGGGGGGAGAATTGTAACGGCCCGATTTAGGGGCTAGTCGGAACAGTGGTCTCGGGACCACTAATTCGAGTTTGAAGAAAAATATTTTGATATTATTTTATGTGTTATAAAATGTTTATAAAGAGGCATGAGAATTTTGGTGCTTTAATTTTAGCGATTGAGGGCTTAATTGAGAAAAATGACTAAATCGCATAAAGTGCGAAAGTTCTATTTTATTTGCTAGAAGTTCCAAATAGCTATAGAATGTGAATTGGAGGTATTTAAAGTGCAATTATTCCTTCCTATAAGTGATGGACGGTCAAGGAGACAAGAAATGAAAAATTTGACAAGGGTTGGTGACATTAGTTGACTAAATGAATAAAATAAGATGAAATAAGTAAAAGCTATCATCTTTTCATTTTCTTTTCTTCTCCAACCAAAAATATCAGCAAAGGGAGGGTTTTGAAAGCTTGAAAATTTCAGTAGCTCATCTCCTCTTCAAGTAAGTGATTTTGATGACTTTCCTTGATAAAAATTGTACTTTTGGAGTCCCTAAAGCTTAAGCTTTCTAAAGAGGGGACTAGTTTGCAATATCGTGGAAAGTATAGGGACTTACCATGACAGATTTTATGTTTTTTGATGAGTTTTATGGAAGAAAATGAATGATAGGATGATGAGAAACAACTTTTGTGAAAGGTGTTGTCATGAAAACACCTAATTGGGGCTAAAATGCAAAAGTTGTAATTTGTTCATTAAGGCTTGAAATAGATGGAATTGTGGATAATTGTAAGAGGATTAAGTGTTCATCTAGGCTTGTTTAACAAGAAAATATGATGAAAATTTATTTACGAGCCTAGAGGCAAAATCGTAATTTTGCCAAAATGTAGGGGCAAAATAGTCATTTTTGCCTAGAGTGTAGATTATGATATATTATGATTTATAAGTGATTATATCGGTAAATTCCATTGTTCGAGATTAAAGAAATTGAGTTTCAGACCTAGAACGGGTGAAAAGAAAAAGGTGGGCAAAAGTCCCTTTTTGACCCTTTCGGCATCGAGGTAAGTTCATGTGCAAATGTTGTAATTACGTATGAGTTATTTTAATATTCCAATGTTGTATGGAATGTATAGTTACGCAATGAATGTATTAAATACTTGTCGATGGATTGTTAAGAGAATTGAACCTAAGAATGGTAAGAAACGTAAACAGTATGAAATGATGATAGTTAAGGTTCCGTGTAAGACCATATTGGAATATGGCTTCGGTGAGAGATATTAAATAAGACCATGTCAAAGACATGGAAACGATGTGATATTTCGTATAAGGCCTTGTCGGGGACATGGCATCGATATGATAATTCATGTATGATCCTATCAGGGGTATGATGTCAATGTGACAATATGAGTATATGACCTAATAGTATTATTTAACAGTTGAGATGAATTCAGTGTATGATGAACCTTTAGTGGGATGAGTGTAATCAATACACCTTAGTGTATGAGAGAGATTTGTTAATGTATTGTGTGAACGCGAATGAGAATCGTAGAAAGTTAAGTAAGAATGATAGCGAGTGAGGATGTTTACGGATGAACATTTGAATTAGAGAAAATGTATGTGAATAAGTATTTGTGAATATATTACTATCGGTGGGCTGTGTGCATCACCACCTGATATATTATTAATTGATGGGCTGTGTACGATACCATCAACTATATTATTATCGGTGGGCTGTGTGCGTTACCACCTGATAAATTAGTAATCGATGGGCTGTGTGCGATACCATCGCTTATAAATGATTGGTGAGCTAAGTGCAAAATCACCATAGGTATAAATGATTGGTGGGCTGTGTGCGATACCACCCTATAAGAGATTCAATGGTGGGCTAGGTGCGTAATCATCGAGAGATTAGTAGTATGAGTGGCTTATTGAGAATGCGTGATGTGTTGATTTATATGATCTTGTGATGATCAGTGCAGGAATGTATGCTAATTAGACTAGCATTTGGTTTATGGTATGGTAAGAATATGGTAAGAGATAGAATGAGTAAGCTTTAAGGATGATTGAGTAAGTAACCATGAGTTCATGAGAAAAGCTCTTCATAATAAATTGCAGTCATGTATATTCAATGAATATCAGTGTTTATCAGTTGTGTACAGATGAACTTACTAAGCATTTTTGCTTACTCCTTTTATTTCTCTCATCTCTTATAGGTAAATTCAGCTAGCTCGGATTGGCGATTGCCGGAGATGTTTTCACACTATCGAGCCGACACTTGGTATGATGTATCAAGTCTCTATAAGTTATGGCATGTATAGGGCTAGTACTTAAGGTTGATTGAGTCATTGTTGATGTAGCCAAATTATGTTGGCCTAAGAGAACTTATGTTGTTTGTGTATAGCCATTGATGATAGCCTAAGTTGTTTGTAATTATATGGGAATTAGTTCTCCCTAGTGTATGGGATAAAGACCTTATTCTTTTATAATCAAATGTATTTAATTCAAGAGTAATGTTGATACTATGTGTAGTTATGTGATGAGGTATGTATGTATGGAAATGTGGGTGGAAAAAGGGCTTAGTAGATAGCCTCTAAGTGCTTGCACGGTTAGACACACAGGCGTGTGTCTAGGCCGTGTGTCTCCTGCACCTTAGTGTATTAAGTCAGAATATACCACGGGCTGGTCACACGGCCGTTTGTTCAGGCCGTGTGATACACACGGTTGGCACACGGGCGTGTGCCAAGGCCATGTGAAGTCTGCACTTGATACTTAGAAATTTAATTGTCACACGGGCCAGGGCCACGGGCGTGTCCAGGCCGTGTGGATTTAGTCAGTGTCGACCAAGGGTGGAAGGCACGGGCATGTCTTAATGGCACACGGGCGTGTCCCTATACCAACACGGGCGTGTGGCCCCTGTTTTAAAGAAAAGTTTCTTTTAACTTGTAAAAGTTTCCGAACACAAGTTTAAGGCCTCGTAAGCCCACAATATGAATGATTTGACCAAGAAAGAGAAGTTTTTAATTCAGAACAAAATTTTATAGCCCGTAAGTTCATGTTTAAGGAAGTTTAAGCATAGTAATGTGCCTCGGAATCGGGTATGGGGTGTTACAGATAACCAACTGGCACATATTACTGCCAGCAGTACAATCTACACCTTCATATTTTGTAAATAAATTAAAGTAGTTTCACTTTATATTGTACAGGGAAAACTTTTATGGAAGTATATGGTGAAAAGATATTAGAACGAAGAGAGAGAGTGTGTGTTCTGCAATGCTTGGTTTTCTACATGCTTCTAATGGTAGGCTGAGCCAACCTTTTATAACAATTTTGTAAGTGGAATAAATTATTTTCATTACATAAGTGACGAATGGTATGAAAGAATAAAAAAAAATTATTTGACCCGGTCCAACTTTATATTTTTCATAACACCATTTAGGGTGGATGTAACACTCCTAACCCGTATCTATCACCGAAATAGGGTTACAGAGCATTATCGAACTTATTTCATAAATAATCATACATTTCACATACATTTTCTATTTCCAAATAAAAATCATTCACAATCAATCACATTGTCCCTAACACAATCCTACGAGGCCCAAAACATGCATTCGGAGTGATTCAGGACTAAACCGATAACTCAGGAAATTTTCTAAAAAAACTTAGAAATTTTTTCAAAATACAGGGGACACACGCCCGTGTGGCCCGACCGTGTGTCTCACACGGCCAAAGACACGCCCGTGTCACTGGTCGTGTGGACATTCAAAATGGGATCACATGGCTGTGTCTTAGCCCGTGTCCTACCCCGTGTAACTCTTTGACTTGGGTCACACGGCCAACACACACGCCCGTGTGACTAGCCCGTGTGCCCTTTGAAATGGCCACACACACCCGTGTGCCAGGCTGTGCCAAAACTGTAGGGTATACTGACTTATGCCATACGGCCAAGTCACACACCCGTGTGCTGGGCCGTGTGGAGCATACTGACTTGATTTCTAATTAAACACTAGGGGACACACGACCATGTAACCTTATCGTGTGTCACACACGGCTGAGACACACGCCCATGTCTTTGCCCGTGTGGAAAAAAATAGGCTATTTACCAAGCCATCTTGCCACCCAAATTTGCATACACCTACATCAAACCAAATAGCACAAAAACATGGCATAAATAGGCATTAAAACCAACCTCAACCAAGCATAATTAATACAATTTCAATACCAACAATTCACATTCTTAAATCATCAATATGGTCATTTTCAAACATGCATTATTTTCATAAATTCACAAACATACCAAATTCAAATCTCAACCATTTAATATCCCTAATTGCCAATTATCAACAAGCATCACATATCCATCATCAAACGCATAACTAAAGCCATATGCACATATATATAAACATCACCAAATATGCCAAAATAAGCCAACTCTCATGGCTATATATGCAAAACCAAACACTTAACATTTACAAGCCACCTCAATTGGTTAAATCCATTACTAGCATAAACCAAAATGACCAAAACTCCTATACATGCCATATAACCAAATACATAGATTCAAAAGTACCAAAGTGATAGCTTGATAGTGTGATGAGGTCTCCGAAATTTCCCAAATCCCAGCTAGCTTTGATTTCACTATAAAACACGGAAAATAAACAAAGTAAGCTATAAAGCTTAGTAAGCTCGTATGAATTAATAAGCAAAGCTCACCATTCAATTACCATTCAAAAATATGAACATAGTATACTACAAAACATCTAATCACAATGTTAACATATATTCAATCACATAATTAACCATGAACTCACAACTTCCATAGATTCAATGCTTATATAGTTTCCATACATACCTGTACTGATACGTAACTATTTCTCACCATTTCAAATCTTCGATATACCCGTTGAACCATTTGGAATACTATCGAATACTCAGGAATCTTGCACCCTAAGTGCCACATACATAGCCAAAGCTATCTCAATTTCATATCACATATAATGCTCACTCTCGAGCTATCAACGGGTCTTCTCACACAAGCTGACGGTCATGACGAAGCTACACGGTGCTGCTCACACAAGCTGATGAGAATCGGCAACACATGCCAGATAACTCAGCCACCGGTAGAACGTACGGACCAGCACCCAATTCCATAACCCCTAATGACATGTCATTCGTATTCTAATCTATTCCTAAGGTTCAATCGGGATTTCACATTTGTCGAATCATCATTGAACATATCCGTAAGGTCGTATTCACAATTAATTCAATATTAAAGCATTTAAAACACAATAATGTAATAATGCTTATTACATACAAACTTACCTCGACCGCTAAAACGATGGAATGGATCGATTAGTCCAACACTTTGTTTTTCCCCCGATCTAGATTCGAATTTCACTTTTCTTGATCTATATGAAATCAAATTTAGCTTATTTAATTATCATTCCATTCAATTTAGCCCAAAATGCATATTATGGCAACTTTACACTTTTGCCCCTAATATTTCAACATTTTTACAATTTAGTCTTTATCTCATAAAAACAAAAATTCATGCAATTAGGTCCCTACCCATGCTAGCCAAATTTCTATTATTACCATAGCAGCCCATATTTTTTCATCTATTTCACAATTTAACCATAAAATTTCAACATTTCTCAATTTAATCCCTAAATGAAAATTTTGTCAAAAATCACTTTACAAATGTTGTTTATCTAACAACAAGCATACATTTTCTATCCTCAAACATCAAAATACACCTATATTCATCAATGGAAAAACCCTAAACCTTTAATAGTTTTACAAATTAGTCCCTGGGCTAGCTAAATTAAGCTGCAACGATCTCCAAAATATAGAAATCATTAAAAACGGGACAAAATACATACCTAATTAGAGAGACTAGGGTTGTCAAATGTTTAAGCTTTAACAACGGCTTCTCTTCTTCTAAGAATCGGTTGAAGAACATAAAAAAGATGATGACTTTTAATTGGTTTTATTTATTTTATCCTTTAATTAAAAATTTCCAAAATTAACCTTTTAAAATCAACCAAATTTCAATAATACCAAACCAACATCTTCCACTAACTAATTAATGGGTTAATTACCACTTAAGGACCTTTACTTTAAATTTCTATAGCTATTAGACACCTTTAGCTAATAGAAAACAAGTTTTACACTTTACGCAATTTAGTCCTTTTTATCAAATTAAGCATTCAAACGATAAAATTTCTAAACGAAATTTTCACACAATCACATTATCATGCTGTAGACATTAAAATAATAAAACAAATATTTTGACCTCAGATTTGTGGTCTCAAAACCACTATTCTAATTTTGACTAAAAATGGGTTGTTATAGTGGACGTCAATATAAATTTTTTACATGTTACCCTAATATTGGGTTTAGATAATTGTATAAGGTGACTTTTCAAGTGTCTATAAACTTCTTGTGTTCATGCATACATTATTATCAATGAAAACTAATGGAAATTGGAACGTTCACAATGTAACAAGATGTTGGCCATTATTATTTTCTATATAAAACCCAAACTATAGACAGCAGATAACATGGTATCTTGATTATTATACAAAATAATATATCATGTATTTTTTGAAGTAGGTCAATCTGATAATGTAGGATGATGTAATAAAGATGATATATTGTACGATGACGAAGGTTGAATAAAATCGTATGATTTAGTATTGGATAAGAGCTCCTTTAAAATCGTATGATTTTAATGTTTTAATTTAAGCCGAAAAATGATAAAAATAGAAAGTTGGACTTATTTCTACCCCCATGAATTAGGTCCTATTTGAATGGGTTTTTTTATAAAAATTTTGAATGAGTTTTGTTAAATTTTCATCCGCGTCAAGATACGTGGTAAATAAGAAAAGTGTTCGAACAGTAAGCTTGCTATCAGCAAGTCGGGAGGTTATCTACGAGCTCACCCTTTCGAGGTGACCTTTCAGAAAATGCATGACCTAATCTTCATCAAAAACTTGAAATTGTTGGTCCCCAAACATCATGTGGACTTAACCTCTTTATCCCATCAAGTCAATGAATGATAGGATCTATCCAGTCATAGGTATCCTCGTCCCATCGAAGACATCCCCTTCACGCACTCCATAATATTGGCTAGATGACAAGTCCAACACGTTAACACCATCTTACATGAGACCTTTGCCTATAGATAACTTCAAAAACAATAAAGATGAGATCGACTCTTTAAGAATACTAAGCTTACACTCTCTTAATATTCCTTCAACTCTCAGCCATTACATTTTTTTCCTTCTACTCTCATAACCTTCAACTCTTCACCCAGACTGGGTGAACCGGCCTTCATAGCAACCACCCCTCTTTCACCTGTACTCATCCCTTATTGTACACTGTATTAACAATTGGTATGAAGAACGTGGACAACATGATCTCACAATCCCAAAGTGGCACCCTCGTAAATCAGACCAGCCAGATAATGACCCAACCAATCGGATCAACTCATCTGCCCCACCCAACACACCTATTCCACTTGTTTCTTGAGTCTCCATTGACCTGAATAGCACTAGTATTCATCCCTCTTCTACCCTTACGGGAACTTCTTTACATTACGTAAGTATTCTCCTCCCCACCCTAAAGCAACTGATAAAGACTCTAAAAGATCCTCTAGCCAACATTTTCTTTTATGTTGCATCAACAGGAAATACTTCCCTGGTTACCTCAACTCTCCAGTGGTTACGATGCCTCAGTCACAGCATGGTGTACCCACCCCCTAGACCTTTTGACCATATAGCCCGTTGTCTGCAGGAAGTTGAAACCTAACTTATGTTGGATCTGGTGCCCTAAGTTTAGTATTTTTGTCTAAGTACACTTTTAATTTTTCAAATAGATTGGTTTATAAATTTATTCATGAATTACATTAATACTTTGTATATTGTCCTCACATGGTTTTTGCACGCAAAGTAAAATGGAAGCAAATGTTGCTCACCATTTGTCTAATATTTAACTAATATTAAGTGGTATTACGTGGTCAGATCGTAATACAGAAAGACAACTTATATTAGTAGACGAACTTAAACATGTCCTTAGTCTAATTAGAAATGAGCAAACTAATTGAAAGGCTAATATGTCTTCTATCAAGTCCAATTGGAGAGATACTTTATATTGGGCATTGGAGCGGATGACTCCCAAAAAATATAGATATAGATGTGACTGACTGGACTGATAGTACATTAGATAAAGAACTAAAAGCTGATGGTTGGGTGTACGACTTCTGTAGTATGTAATGTCATTTACAATAGTGAAATTCATAGCCCGAGACATGGGTAAATGATATCATCTTGTTGGCATTACATGGTTGATGAAACGTA
The DNA here is from genome assembly GCA_025698515.1 of Gossypium sturtianum. Taxonomy (NCBI): domain Eukaryota; kingdom Viridiplantae; phylum Streptophyta; class Magnoliopsida; order Malvales; family Malvaceae; genus Gossypium; species Gossypium sturtianum. Next base: position 123,215,670 of record CM046955.1, read on the forward strand.
AATGTGGCCACGAGTCATTCGTCTTCGTGATGAATGACTTGATTGTTATTTGATAGTAATTGACTTTTTATGAAGGAAGATGTAACGGTTACCATTAGATAAAATATGATCAAATTGGGAAAATAGATATTATCTTAAAGAGATTAAAGATATCATATGAGGATAACACACTTATGACAAGGTCATTGGATGAGCGCGAATTGGTTTGCTTTCGTAATGGTATGCCATTGATGTAACAGTTCGGTTTAGACCCTAGTCAAAATAGTGGTTTCGGGACCACAAATCCGAGTTTGAATATTATTTTAATATTATTTTTTGTGCCCTTGATATGTGATTAAGCATGTGTTAAAATTCTGTAAGCTAATTTATCCGTCTGAGTGCTTAATTTGATAAAAGGATTAAATTGCATTAAATGCAAACTAGCATGCTATTTGTTAAAGTACCTAAGTGTTGTGGCTTTTGAATGTTTGTGGCCTTATGAGGCAAATATACCAATATTTAGATAATGGATGGACAAAGGTCAAATATGCCCTTGATATATATGTGTGTTATTTATTAAATGAAAGGATATTATAGTAATTAAAAGAATAGCATGATAATAATAAAACAAAAGCTTAAAAATAATCTAATATGCTATGTTCATCCACTGAATATTAGAGAAAGAAGAAAGGGTTAAACTCTTTTAATTTTCGGCCATTTGAGGGCTTAATTCAAGGTATGTTTTCGATCAGTTTTTGATAATTTCTACGTTTCTGAAATCGTTGCTTCGTATACTTTGTAACCCATGCCTTAATTTTGAGAATTGATGATGTTTTTGAAATGAGACTTTGATGAACTCATATGATTTGTGATGTTTAATAGTGAAATATGAAATATATGTATATGAATATCATAGTTTGTATTTGATTTTTTGGTGAATTTAGCTAATTAAGGCTAAATTGGGAAAATATCATTTTGAGGGACTAAATTGTAAAATAAAAAAAATGTTTGGACTTGTATGAGATACATGAGCATTCGGCTAAGCATGGGTATATGGTGATTTTTATATATTTGATGTTTTGAGAAAAATAGACTAAATTGATAAATGTGCAAATGTGAGGGCTAAAATGCAAATTGCCCTAAATGTGTGTTCTTGGATTGAATTGAATGTATTGATGAATGAATGAGTTAAATCTGAATATGTATAGATCAAGAACCGAAGAAAATGGACTTAGATCGGGGGAAATTGAAAGTAATTGAGTAGCCGTATCCGTTTCCGTTAATCAAATCTGAGGTAAGTCAATATACAAATCAACGTGTTTGAATTAAATTATGTGTGTTCATATGACTATTGATAATTTTGAATGCAATTGAGATGTTATACATATGAATTCCGAGATAGAATCGATATAGTGTCATCATCTGAGAAGTCTTGTCTGAATCTAGGAATAGATAGGATAGTATATGTCATGACATAGGTGTCCGATACGTGATATCATGTAAGACCACGTCTGGGACGTTGGCATTGATTTGAGATTTCATGTAAGACCACGTCTGGGACGTTGGCATTGATTTCAGATTTCGTGTAAGACCACGTCTGGGACGTTGGCATCGATATGAGATTTATGTGTAAGACCATGTCCGGCACATTGGCATCGTATTGATTCGTGTAAGACCCTATCTGGGACAGTGGCATCGATATTTGAGTACATGTAAGACCTCGTATGGGACATTGGCTTTGTACGACTATTCTGAGCTTTCTGAATATCCTATTTAGTTCTGAACGGTTCAACGGGCAAGTCTGAGAAATGAACAACTCTGTGAATTGTACATCTATTTCAGGTACGTTTGAAAAGTACACTATGTGTGTATGAAAGGTAAGTATCTATATGAACTTACTAAGATGATTATGTATATGAAATGATGAAATTATATGAGAAGTCATGCTTAAAAGAGCTATGTGTATATGTCATATTTGAGTTGAGGAATATGGTAAGATATGGCGTAGCAAATGAGCCAAAGAATATATGTGATGAAATTGTTATGAGAATTAATGATGTTATTGTTTCAATTTGGTTATATGCATTTTATGCTAAGTTTATTTGTATATGGCTTACTAAGCTTTTGAAAGCTTACTCTTTGTGTGTTTTCTCTATTTTATAGATCGTCAAAGCTACTGAAGGCTCGGGACCGTCGAGGATCGTCATCACACTACCTAAGCTCATTTTGGTATCTTTTGAAAATGTATATACTAAGTATGGCATGTATAGGCTAGTTATTTGGTATATGTTTGAGATGTAAATAGCCATGTGATTTGGCTAGTTAATGTTGGTGATATGCATGAGTGAATATGGTATATGATGCATGTTTGATATGGCAAATTATCTATTGAAATGGCCAAGGTTATGGTAAGTTTATGAATGCATTATGAGAATGTATGTTTGATCATTGATATGGTTACATGGTAGGTAAAAGTGGATGGATCATGCTTGGATGTATATGTGATTTATTTGTGCACATTAGCATGATTAGAAATGAGTTTGAATGTGAAGAATTGTTGATCAATTGATATGTCTTTGGTTGTTAATTGTGCATAAAATGCATTGGTAAGTAGCTTGTAGGGTAAACCCAAGTGTAGGTGGCATATTGGCCTTGTAAATGGCCTGTTTTGCCTACACGGTCATGGCACACGGGCGTGTCTAATGGCCGTGGGATTAAGTCAGTATCTAGCTAAGTGTGCACGGCCTAGGCACACGGGCGTGCCTGGTAGTCGTGTGATTAAGTCAGTATATAGCATAAGAGTACACGGCCAGGGTACACGGACGTGCCTGGTGGCCGTGGGGTTAAGTCAGTATACATGCCTTGTTTTGGCACGGCCAGGACACATGGGTGTGTCTAGTAGCCGTGGGAGGCACACGGCCTGATTGCACGGGCGTGTGACCTCTGTAGTGTTCAAAAAGTTTTAAATTTTTGAGAATTTCCGTATGTGTTCAGTTTAGTCCCGACCCTCCTCTAAAGCATGCTTAAGGTCTCGGAGACCTATCTAAGGGACACATTGATTGAAATTTATGACTTACATTATGAAATGTCTGTAAACGTTTCTGATCCGTCCGATAATACCTTTAACCCTAATGCAGCGATGGATACGGGTTAGGGGTGTTACATTTGGTTGGTATCAGAACCAGGTTTAGTCGATTCTCGGACTAACGTAGCATGTCAGAGTCTAGCTATACAGGCCATATATCTGAATTGTGATAGTGTGTTGAATCCTGACGTATAAAATGTAATTTTCGTATAGTAATGGATCCCGAAAGAGCCGTAGCTGATGATGTAGAAAGCAATGCACCTGCTCCCGCGCAATGGACGACGCCCTCTGATCTGAGACCGACTACGAGCGGTCAAGAGGCAGGAGCTAAATAAGCTTTCTTCCAGATGATGAGTGAGTGGTTCACTCAATTAGTTAGAAAGAACCCGACTATCTCACAACCTCCGCCCCCGCCTAATCACCCTTAGACATCTGTTAGTCCTCCGACTATGAATCTGAATCTGTTGAACAAGCCTCCGGTTGACAAAATCCGTAAGTATGGGGCTAAGAGTTCAGGGCTACCAGTGATGACGATGCCGAGAAAGCTGAATTCTGGTTAGAAAACACTATCCGGGTATTTGATGAAATGTCACTGAGTCCCGAGGAATGCATTAAGTGTGTGGTTTCTTTGCTACGAGATACGGCCTATCAGTGGTGGAAAACTCTAATTTCTGTTGTTCCGAAAGAACGGGTGACATGGGACTTCTTTCAGATTGAGTTTCGGAAGAAATACATCAGTGAGAGATTTATTGATCAGAAACAAAAAGAATTTCTGGACTTGAAACAGGGCCGTATGTCTGTTACTGAATACGAATGAGAGTTCGTGAGATTGAGTTAGTATGCTCGTGAATGTGTATCCACCGAGGCAATAATGTGCAAAAGATTCGAAGATGGTCTTAACGAAGACATTCGTTTACTGGTTGGGATTCTGGAGATAAAAGAGTTCGTTGTACTCGTTGATCGAGCGTGCAAAGCTGAAGCCCTCGGAAAAGATAAAAGGAAAGCTGAGTTCGAAGCTAAAGATGTGAGAAAGAGATTTCAGAGTAGATCATTTCAGTCTGCATAAAAGAAATTCAGAGATGAACAAAGTCGTTCAAGAGTTAATGTGGGACATTCGAATAGAGATCGGGCTAGATCACAAATGAGCTCCAAAGCTCCGGTAACATCAATGTCAAGTGTTGGAAATGTTAGAACCGAATGACCTGAATGTAAGCATTATGGTAAAAGACATTCGCGAAGTTGTAGATTGAATGACCGGGCTTGCTTCAGATGTGGATCATTAGATCATTTTATTCGAGATTGCCCAGAGTCTGTTGAACCAGAGACTGTTCAGAATCCAAGATCAGATAATGCTCCAGTGAGAGGTAAACCTTCCCGAAATGTAAGAAATGTCAGTGGTAGTCAGAGAACTACGAGAGATACTGTTGTGAGATCTGTAGCTAGAGCGCCTGCCAGAGCGTATGCCATCCGAGCTCGTGAGGAACCTTCATCTCCTGATGTTATAACTGGTACTTTTACACTTTATGATACTTCTGTGATTGCATTGATAGACCCTGGTTCTACTCATTCGTATATATGCATGAATTTGATAACCAGTAAGACTTTGCCTGTAGAGTCTACTGAATTTGTTATAAAATTATCAAACCCCTTAGGTAAAAGTGTTCTGGTTGACAAAATATGCAAGAACTGTCCGTTCATGTTTCGAGATATCTGTTTCCCTCACGATCCGATGCTATTACCGTTTGATGAGTTTGATATAATTCTGGGTATGGACTGGTTGACATTGCATGATGTTGTTGTGAACTGTAAAAGAAAGACTATTGATTTGAGTTGTCAGAATGGTGAAATAGTCCGTATTGAGTCAAATGATTTAAATGGATTGTCTGCTGTGATATCTGTGTTGAAAGCTCAGAGTTGTATAAAAAAGGGTTACGAAGCTTATTTTGCTTATGTGATTGATTCGAAAGTGTCTGAAAAGAAAGTTGAATCAGTGCCAGTTGTTTGTGAATTTTCTGATGTATTTCCTGAAGAATTACCGAGATTGCCTCTGATACGTGAAGTTGAATTTGGTATTGATCTGTTGCCTGGTACAATACCTATTTCGATAGCTTCGTATAGAATGGCACCAACAGAGTTAAAAGAGTTAAAATTACAGTTGCAAGAGTTAACTGACAGAGGGTTTGGAAGTCCGAGTATTTCACTATGGGGTGCTCCCGTTCTGTTTGTGAAAAAGAAAGATGGCATGATGAGAATGTGCATTGATTATTGTCAGTTGAACAAAGTGACTATAAAGAATAAATATCTGTTGCCTAGGATTGATGATTTGTTTGATCAGCTAAAAGGAGCCACCGTATTTTCAAAGATAAATCTGAGATCGGGTTACTATCAATTGAGAGTGAAAGATTCAGAAATTTTAAGAATTGATGATGTTTTTGAAATGAGGCTTTGATGAACTCATATGATTTGTGAGGTTTAATAGTGAAATATGAAAGATATGTATATGAATATCATAGTTTGTATTTGAGTTTTTGGTGAATTTAGCTAACTAGGGCTAAATTGTGAAAATATCATTTTGAGGGACTAAATTGTGAAATAAATGAAATGTTTAGACTTGTATGAGATACATGAGCATTCAGCTAAGCATGGGTATATGGTGATTTTTGTATATTTGATGTTTTGAGAAAAATGGACTAAATTGATAAATGTGTCAATGTGAGGGCTAAAATGCAAATTGCCCTAAATGTGTGTTCTTGGATTGAATTGAATGTATTGATGAATGAATGATTTAAATCTGAATATGTATAAATCAAGAACCAAAGAAAACGGACTTAGATCGGGGGAAATCGAAAGTAATTGAGTAGCCGTATCCGTTTCCGTTAATCGAATCCGAGGTAAGTCAATATACAAATCAACGTGTTTGAATTGAATTATGTGTGTTCATATGACTATTGATAATGTTGAATGCAAATGAGATGTTATACATATGAATTCCGAGATAGAATCGATATAGTGTCATCATCTGAGAAGTCCCGTCTGAATCTACGAATAGATAGGATAGTATATGTCATGACATAGGTGTCCGATACGTGATATCATATAAGACCACATCTGGGACGTTGGCATTGATTTGAGATTTCATGTAAGACCACGTCTGGGACGTTGGCATTGATTTGAGATTTCGTGTAAGACCACGTCTGGGACGTTGGCATCTATATGAGATTTACGTGTAAGACCATGTCTGGGATATTGGCATCGTATTGATTCGTGTAAGACCCTATCTAGGACATTGGCATCGATATCTGAGAACATGTAAGACCTCGTATGGGACGTTGGCTTTGTACGACTATTCCGAGCTTTCTGGATATCCTATTTAGTTCCGAAACGTTCAACGGGTAAGTCTGAGAAATGAACAACTCTGTGAATTGTACATTTGTTTCAGGTACGTTTGAAAAGTACACTATGTGTGTATGAAAGGTAAGTATCTATATGAACTTACTAAGATGATTATGTATATGAAATGATGAAATTATATGAGAAGTCATGCTTGAAAGAGCTATGTGTATATGTGATATTTGAGTTGAGGAATATGGTAAGATATGGCTTAGCAAATGAGCCAAAGAATATATGTGATGAAATTATTATGAGAATCAATGATGTTATTGTTTCAATTTGGTTATATGCATTTCATACTAAGTTTATTTGTATATGGCTTACTAAGCTTTCGAAAGCTTAATCTGTGTGTGTTTGCTCTATTTTATAGATCGTCAAAGCTACTGAAGGCTCGGGACCGTTGAGGATCGTCATCACACTACCTAAGCTCATTTTGGTATCTTTTGAAAATGTATATACTAAGTATGGCATGTATAGGCTAGTTATTTGGTATATGTTTGAGATGTAAATAGCCATGTGATTTGGCTAGTTAATGTTGGTGATATGCATGAGTGAATATGGTATATGATGCATGTTTGATATGGCAAATTATCTATTGAAATGGCCAAGGTTATGGTAAGTTTATGAATGCATTATGAGAATGTATGTTTGATCATTGATATGGTTACATGGTAGGTAAAAGTGGATGGATCATGCTTGGATGTATATGTGATTTATTTGTGCACATTAGCATGATTAGAAATGAGTTTGAATGTGAAGAATTGTTGATTAGTTGATATTTCTTTGGTTGTTAATTGTGCATAAAATGCATTGGTAAGTAGCTTGTAGGGTAAACCCAAGTGTAGGTGGCATATTGGCCTTGTAAATGGCCTATTTTGCCTACACGGTCATGGCACACGGGCGTGTCTAATGGCCATGGGATTAAGTCAGCATCTAGCTAAGGGTGCACGGCCTAGGCACACGGGCGTGCCTGGTAGCCGTGTGATTAAGTCAGTATATAGCATAAGAGTACACGGCCAGGGTACACGGGCGTGCCTGGTGGCCGTGGGGTTAAGTCAGTATACATGCCTTGTTTTGGCACGGCCAGGACACATAGGTGTGTCTAGTAGCCGTGGGAGGCACACGGCCTGATTGGACGGGCGTGTTACCTCTACAGTGTTCAAAAAGTTTTAAATTTCCGAGAATTTCTGTATGTGTTTGATTTAGTCCCGACCCTCCTCTAAAGCATGCTTAAGGTCTCGGAGACCTATCTAAGGGACACATTGATTGAAATTGATGACTTACATTATGAAATGTCTGTAAACGTTTTTGATCCATCCGGTAATACCTTTAACCCTAATTCGGCGACGGATACGGGTTAGGGGTGTTACATTTGGTTAGTATCAGAGCCAGGTTTAGTCAATTCTCGGACTAACGTAGAATGTCAGAGTCTAGCTATACATGCCATATATCTGAATTGTGATAGTGTGATGAATCCTGACGTATAAAATGTAATTTTCGTATAGTGATGGATCCCGAAAGAACCATAGCTGACGATGTAGAAAGCAATGCGCCTGCTCCCGCGCAATAAACAGCGCCCTCTGATCTGAGACCGACTACGAGCGGTCAAGAGGGAGAAGCTAAACAAGCTTTCTTCCAGATGATGAGTGAGTGGTTCACTCAATTAGTTAGAAATAACCCGACTGTCTCACAACCTCCGCCCCCGCCTAATCACCCTCAGAGATCTGTTAGTCCTCCGACTATGAATCTGAATCTGTTGAACAAGTCTCCGGTTGACAAAATCCGTAAGTATGGGGCTGAAGAGTTCAGGGCTACCAGTGATGACGATGCCGAGAAAGCCGAATTCTGGTTAGAAAACACTATCCGGGTATTTGATGAAATGTCACTGAGTCCCGAGGAATACATTAAGTGTGTGGTTTCTTTGCTACGAGATACGGCCTATCAGTGGTGGAAAACTTTAATTTCTGTTGTTTCGAAAGAACGGGTGACATGGGACTTCTTTCAGATTGAGTTTCGAAAGAAATACATCAGTGAGAGATTCATTGATCAGAAACAAAAAGAATTTTTGGACTTGAAACAGGGCCGTATGTCTGTTACTGAATACGAACGAGAGCTTGTGAGATTGAGTCAATATGCTCGTGAATGTGTATCCACCGAGGCAATAATGTGCAAAAGATTCGAAGATGGTCTTAACGAAGACATTCGTTTACTGGTTGGGATTTTGGAGATAAAAGAGTTCGTTGTACTCGTTGATCGAGCGTGCAAAGCCGAAGCCCTCGGGAAAGATAAAAGGAAAGCTGAGTTTGAAGCTAAAGATGTGAGAAAGAGATTTCAGAGTAGATCATTTGAGTCTACATCAAAGAAATTCAGAGATGAACAAAGCCGTTCAAGAGTTAATGTGGGACATTCGAATAGAGATCGGGCTAGATCACAAATGAGCTCCAAAGCTCCGGTAACATCAATGTCAAGTGTTGGAAATGTTAGAACCGAATGACCTGAATGTAAGCATTGTGGTAAAAGACATTCGGGAAGTTATAGATTGAATGACCGGGCTTGCTTCAGATGTGGATCGTTAGATCATTTTATTCGAGATTGCCCAGAGTCTGTTGAACCAGAGACTGTTCAGAATCCAAGATCAGATAATGCTCCAGTGAGAGGTAGACCTTCCCGAAATGTAAGAAATGTCAGTGGTAGTCAGAGAACTATGAGAGATACTGTTGTGAGATCTGCAGCTAGAGCGCCTGCCAGAGCGTATGCCATCCGAGCTCGTGAGGAAGCTTCATCTGCTGATGTTATAACTGCTACTTTTACACTTTATGATACTTCTGTGATTGCATTGATAGACCCTGGTTCTACTCATTCGTATATATGCATGAATTTGGTAACCAGTAAGACTTTGCCTGTAGAGTGTACTGAATTTGTTATAAAAGTATCAAACCCCTTAGGTAAAAGTGTTTTGGTTGACAAAATATGCAAGAACTGTCCGTTAATGTTTCGAGATATTTGTTTCCCTGCTGATCTGATGCTATTACCATTTGATGAGTTTGATATAATTCTGGGTATGGACTGGTTGACATTGCATGATGCTGTTGTGAACTGTAAAAGAAAGACTATTGATTTGAGTTGTCAGAATGGTGAAATAGTTCGTATTGAGTCGAATGATTTAAATGGATTGTCTGCTGTGATATCTGTGTTAAAAGCTCAGAGTTATATGAAAAAGGGTTACGAAGCTTATTTTGCTTATGTGATTGATTCGAAAGTGTCTGGAAAGAAAGTTGAATCAGTGCCAGTTGTTTGTGAGTTTTATGATGTATTTTCTGAAGAATTACCGAGATTGCCTCTGATACGTGAAGTTGAATTTGGTATTGATCTATTGCTTGGTACAACACCTATTTCGATAGCTCCGTATAGAATGGCACCAACAGAGTTAAAAGAGTTAAAATCACAGTTGCAAGAGTTAACTGACAGAGGGTTTGCAAGACCGAGTTTTTCACCATGGGGTGCTCTCGTTCTGTTTGTGAAAAATAAAGATGGCATGATGAGAATGTGCATTGATTACCGTTAGTTGAACAAAGTGACTATAAAGAATAAATATCTATTGCCTAGGATTGATGATTTGTTTGATCAGCTGAAAGGAGCCACCGTATTTTCAAAGATAGATCTGAGATCGGGTTACTATCAATTGAGAGTGAAAGATTCAGACATTTTGAGAATTGATGATGTTTTTGAAATGAGGCTTTGATGAACTCATATGATTTGTGAGGTTTAATATTGAAATATGAAAGATATGTATATGAATATCATAGTTTGTATTTGAGTTTTTGGTGAATTTAGCTAATTAGGGCTAAATTGCGAAAATATCATTTTGAGGGACTAAATTGTGAAATAAATGAAATGTTTGGACTTGTATGAGATACATGAGCATTCGGCTAAGCATGGGTGTATGGTGATTTTTTTTATATTTGATGTTTTGAGAAAAATGGACTAAATTGATAAATGTGCAAATGTGAGGGCTAAAATGTAAATTGCCCTAAATGTGTGTTCTTGGATTGAATTGAATGTATTGATGAATGAATGAGTTAAATCTGAATATGTATAAATCAAGAACCAAAGAAAACGGACTTAGATCGGGAGAAATCAAAAGTAATTGAGTTGCTGTATCCGTTTCCGTTAATTGAATCCGAGGTAAGTCAATATACAAATCAACGTGTTTGAATTGAATTATGTGTGTTCATATGACTATTGATAATTTTGAATGCAAATGAGATGTTATACATATGAATTCCAAGATAGAATCGATATAGTGTCATCATCTGAGAAGTCCCGTCTGAATCTAGGAATAGATAGGATAGTATATGTCATGACATAGGTGTCTGATACATGATATCATGTAAGACCACATCTGGGACGTTGGCATTGATTTGAGATTTCATGTAAGACCACGTTTGGGACGTTGGCATTGATTTGAGATTTCGTGTAAGACCATGTTTGGGATGTTGGCATCGATATGAGATTTACGTGTAAGACCATGTTCGGGACATTGGCATTGTATTGATTCGTGTAAGACCCTATCTGGGACAGTGGCATCGATATCTGAGTACATGTAAGACCTCGTATGGGACGTTGGCTTTGTACGACTATTCCGAGCTTTCTGAATATCCTATTTAGTTCCAAACGGTTTAACGGGCAAGTCTGAGAAATGAACAACTCTGTGAATTGTACATCTGTTTCAGGTACGTTTGAAAAGTACACTATGTGTGTATGAAAGGTAAGTATCTATATGAACTTACTAAGATTATTATGTATATGAAATGACGAAATTATATGAGAAGTCATGCTTGAAAGAGCTATGTGTATATGTGATATTTGGGTTGAGGAATATGGTAAGATATGGCTTAGCAAATGAGCCAAAGAATATATGTGATGAAATTGTTATGAGAATCAATGATGTTATTGTTTCAGTTTGGTTATATGCATTTTATGCTAAGTTTATTTGTATATGGCTTACTAAGCTTTTGAAAGCTTACTCTGTGTGTGTTTGCTCTGTTTTATAGATCGTCAAAGCTACTGAAAGCTCGGGACCGTCGAGGATCGTCATCACACTGCCTAAGCTCATTTTGGTATCTTTTGAAAATGTATATACTAAGTATGGCATGTATAGGCTAGTTATTTGGTATATGTTTGAGATGTAAATAGCCATGTGATTTGGCTAGTTAATGTTGGTGATATGCATGAGTGAATATGGTATATGATGCATGTTTGATATGGAAAATTATCTATTGAAATGGCCAAGGTTATGGTAAGTTTATGAATGCATTATGAGAATGTATGTTTGATCATTGATATGGTTACATGGTAGGTAAAAGTGGATGGATCATGCTTGGATGTATATGTGATTTATTTGTGCACATTAGCATGATTAGAAATGAGTTTGAATGTGAAGAATTGTTGATCAATTGATATGTCTTTGGTTGTTAATTGTTCATAAAATGCATTGGTAAGTAGCTTGAAGGGTAAACCCAAGTGTAGGTGGCATATTGGCCTTGTAAATGGCCTGTTTTGCCTACACGGTCATGGCACACGGGCGTGTCTAATGGCCGTGGGATTAAGTCAGTATCTAGCTAAGTGTGCACGGCCTAGGCACACGGGCGTGCCTGCTAGCCGTGTGATTAAGTCAGTATATAGCATAAGAGTACACGGCCAGGGTACACAGGCGTGCCTGGTGGCCGAGGGGTTAAGTCAGTATACATGCCTTGTTTTGGCATGGCCAGGACACATGGGTGTGTTTAGTAGCCGTGGGAGGCACACGGCCTGATTGCACGTGCGTTTGACCTCTGCAGTGTTTAAAAAGTTTTAAATTTTTGAGAATTTCCGTATGAGTTTGGTTTAGTCCCGACCCTCCTCTAAAGCATGCTTAAGGTCTCGGAGACCTATCTAAGGGACACATTGATTGAAATTGAGGACTTACATTATGAAATGTCTGTAAACGTTTCTGATCCGTCCAGTAATACCTTTAACCCTAATTTGGTGACGGATACGGGTTAGGGGTGTTACATTTGGTTAGTATCAGAGCCAGGTTTAGTCGATTCTCGGACTAACGTAGCATGTCAGAGTCTAGCTATACATGCCATATATCTGAATTGTGATAGTGTGATGAATCCTGAGGTATAAAATGTAATTTTCGTAGAGTAATGGATCCCGAAAGAGCCGTAGCTGACGATGTGGAAAGCAATACGCCTGCTCCCGCGCAATGGACAACGCCCTCTGATCTGAGACCGACTACGAGTGGTCAAGAGGGAGAAGCTAAACAAGCTTTCTTCCAGATGATGAGTGAGTGGTTCACTCAATTTGTTAGAAATAACCCGACTGTCTCACAACCTCCGCCCCCGCCTAATCACCCTCAGACATCTGCTATGCCTCTGACTATGAATCTGAATCTGTTGAACAAGCCTCCGGTTGACAAAATCCGTAAGTATGGGGCTGAAGAGTTCAGGGCTACCAGTGATGACGATGCCGAGAAAGCTGAATTCTGGTTAGAAAACACTATCTGGGTATTTGATGAAATGTCACTGAGTCTCGAGGAATGCATTAAGTGTGTGGTTTCTTTGCTACGAGATGCGGCCTATCAGTGGTGGAAACTCTGATTTCTGTTGTTTCAAAAGAACGGGTGACATGGGACTTCTTTCAGATTGAGTTTCAGAAGAAATACATCAGTGAGAGATTCATTGATCAGAAACAAAAGGAATTTCTGGACTTGAAACAGGGTCGTATGTCTGTTACTAAATACGAACGAGAGTTCGTGAGATTGAGTCAGTATGCTCGTGAATGTGTATCCACCGAGGAAATAATGTGCAAAAGATTCGAAGATGGTCTTAACGAAGACATTCGTTTACTGGTTGGGATTCTGGAGATAAAAGAGTTTGTTGTACTCGTTGATCGAGTGTGCAAAGTCGAAGCCCTCGAGAAAGATAAAAGGAAAGCTGAGTTTGAAGCTAAAGATGTGAGAAAGAGATTTCAGAGTAGATCATTTCAGTCTGCATCAAAGAAATTCAGAGATGAACAAAGTCGTTCAAGAGTTAATGTGGGACATTCGAATAGAGATCGGGCTAGATCACAAATGAGCTCCAAAGCTCCGGTAACATCAATGTCAAGTGTTGGAAATGTTAGAACCGAATGACCTGAATGTAAGCATTATGGTAAAAGACATTCGCGAAGTTGTAGATTGAATGACCGGGCTTGCTTCAGATGTGGATCGTTAGATCATTTTATTCGAGATTGCCCGTGAGTCTGTTGAACGCAGATCGCTCGAGAATCCAAGATCGAGATAATGCTCCAGTGAGAGGTAGACCTTCCGAAATGTAAGAAATGTCAGTGGTAGTCAGAGAACTACGAGAGATACTGTTGTGAGATCTGCAGCTAGAGCGCCTGCCAGAGCGTATGCCATCCGAGCTCGTGAGGAAGCTTCATCTCCTGATGTTATAACTGGTACTTTTACACTTTATGATACTTCGTGATTGCACCGATAGACCCCTGGTTCTACTCATTCGTATATATGCATGAATTTGGTAACAGTAAGACTTTGCCTCAGAGAGTCTCATCGAATTTGTTATAAAAGTATCAAACCCCTTAGGTAAAAGTGTTCAGTTGACAAAATATGCAAGAACCGTCAGTTAATGTTTCGAGATATATGTTTTCTGCCGATCCGATGCTATTACCGTTTGATGAGTTTGATATATTTCAGGTATGGACTAGTTGACATTGCATGATCTTTGTTATGAACTGTAAAAGAAAGACTATTGATTTGAGTTGTCAGAATGGTGAAATAGTTCGTATTGCGTCGAATGATTTAAATTGATTGTCTGATGTGATATCTGTGTTGAAAGCTCAGAGTTATATGAAAAAGGGTTACGAAGCTTATTTTGCTTATGTGATTGATTCGAAAGTGTCTGGAAAGAAAGTTGAATCAGTGCCAGTTGTTTGTGAGTTTTCTGATGTATTTCCTGAAGAATTACCGGGATTGCCTCCGATACGTGAAGTTGAATTTGGTATTGATCTGCTGCCTGGTACAACACCTATTTCGATAGCTCCGTATAGAATGGCACCAACAGAGTTAAAAGAGTTAAAATCACAGTTGCAAGAGTTAACTGACAGAGGGTTTGCAAGACCGAGTTTTTTACCATGGGGTGCTCCCATTCTGTTTGTGAAAAAGAAAGATGGCACGATGAGAATGTGCATTGATTACCGTCAGTTGAACAAAGTGACTATAAATAATAAATATTCGTTGCCTAGGATTGATGATTTGTTTGATCAGCTGAAAGGAGCCACAGTATTTTCAAAGATAGATCTAAGATCGGGTTACTATCAATTGAGAGTGAAAGATTCAGACATTTTGAGAATTGATGATGTTTTTGAAATGAGGCTTTGATGAACTCATATGATTTGTGAGGTTTAATAGTGAAATATGAAAGATATGTATATGAATATCATAGTTTGTATTTGAGTTTTTGGTGAATTTAGCTAATTAGGGCTAAATTGTGAAAATATCATTTTGAGGGACTAAATTGTGAAATAAATGAAATGTTTGGACTTGTATGAGATACATGAGCATTCGGCTAAGCATGGGTATATGGTGATTTTTGTATATTTGATGTTTTGAGAAAAATGGACTAAATTGATAAATGTGCAAATGTGAGGGCTAAAATGTAAATTGCCCTAAATGTGTGTTCTTGGATTGAATTGAATGTATTGATGAATGAATGAGTTAAAACTGAATATGTATAAATCAAGAACCAAAGAAAACGGACTTAGATCGGAGGAAATCGAAAGTAATTGAGTAGAGGTATCCGTTTCCGTTAATCGAATCCGAGGTAAGTCAATATACAAATAAACGTGTTTGAATTGAATTATGTGTGTTCATATGACTATTGATAATGTTGAATGCAAATGAGATGTTATACATATGAATTCTGGGATAGCATCGATATAGTGTCATCATCTGAGAAGTCCCGTCTGAATCTAGGAATAGATAGGATAGTATATGTCATGACATAGGTGTCCGATACGTGATATCATGTAAGACCACATCTGGGACGTTGGCATTGATTTGAGATTTCGTGTAAGACCACGTCTGGGACGTTGGCATCGATATGAGATTTACGTGTAAGACCAATTCCGGGACATTGGCATCGTATTGATTCGTGTAAGACCCTATCTGGGACAGTGGCATCGATATCTGAGTACATGTAAGACCTCGTATGGGACATTGGCTTTGTACGACTATTTTGAGCTTTCTGAATACCCTATTTAGTTCCGAACGGTTCAACGGGCAAGTCTGAGAAATGAACAACTCTGTGAATTGTACATCTGTTTCAGGTACGTTTGAAAAGTACACTATGTGTGTATGAAAGGTAAGTATCTATATGAACTTACTAAGATGATTATGTATATGAAATGATGAAATTATATGAGATGTCATGCTTGAAAGAGCTATGTGTATATGTGATATTTGAGTTGAGGAATATGGTAAGATATGGCTTAGCAAATGAGCCAAAGAATATATGTGATGAAATTGTTATGAGAATCAATGATGTTATTGTTTCAATTTGGTTATATGCATTTTATGCTAAATTTATTTGTATATGGCTTACTAAGCTTTTGAAAGCTTACTCTGTGTGTGTTTGCTCCGTTTTATAGATCGTCAAAGCTACTGAAGGCTCGGGACCGTCGAGGATCGTCATCACACTACCTAAGCTCATTTTGGTATCTTTTGAAAATGTATATACTAAGTATGGCATGTATAGGCTAGTTATTTGGTATATGTTTGAGATGTAAATAGCCATGTGATTTGGCTAGTTAATGTTGGTGATATGCATGAGTGAATATGGTATATGATGCATGTTTGATATGGCAAATTATCTATTGAAATGGCCAAGGTTATGGTAAGTTTATGAATGCATTATAAGAATGTATGTTTGATCATTGATATGGTTACATGGTAGGTAAAAGTGGATGGATCATGCTTGGATGTATATGTGATTTATTTGTGCACATTAGCATGATTAGAAATGAGTATGAATGTGAAGAATTGTTGATCAATTGATATGTCTTTGGGTGTTATTTGTGCATAAAATGCATTGGTAAGTAGCTTGTAGGGTAAACCCAAGTGTAGGTGGCATATTGGCCTTGTAAATGGCCTGTTTTGCCTACACGGTCATGGCACACGGGCGTGTCTAATGGCCATGGGATTAAGTCAGTATCTAGCTAAGTGTGCACGGCCTAGGCACACGGGCGTGCCTGGTAGCCGTGTGATTAAGTCAGTATATAGCATAAGAGTACACGGCCAAGGTACACGGGTGTGCCTGGTGGCCGTGGGGTTAAGTCAGTATACATGCCCTATTTTGGCACGGCCAGGACACATGGGTGTGTCTAGTAGCCGTGGGAGGCACACGGCCTGATTGCACGGGCGTGTGACCTCTGCAGTGTTCAAAAAGTTTTAAATTTCCGAGAATTTTTGTATGTGTTCAGTTTAGTCCCGACCCTCCTCTAAAGCATGCTTAAGGTCTCGGTGACCTATCTAAGGGACACAGTGATTGAAATTGATGACTTACATTATGAAATGTCTGTAAACGTTTCTGATCCGTCCGGTAATACCTTTAACCCTAATCTGGCGACGGATACGGGTTAGGGGTGTTACAATTGAGGATAGCTCAGTCACGATATTATAGTGGAATGACTTCATGACTAAATGAGTTTATAATTAATAAGTGAAAAGCTGGAACTTAATTATAAATCATTTGAGCCTCAATTGCATATGTCCAATTGGTCCCTCTGCTAGCTCATTGAAACTAGAAATGAATTGCGTGTTGAATCAAAATGAACAGAATGAATAGAAATGGAGAAATGAAAAACATTTAAGAAATTATTATGGTTTTGTCCAAAATGAAAATGAAAATGAGAAATGAATTCATTAACAAATGAACAAGGATTTCTCAAAAATGATCAGAAGATTGAGTTATGTTTTTTTAGTTATTTTAAAGCCCAAAAATAAAAATAAACCACACGATCATGGTGAAAAATTTGAATGGTGATATATTAATATATTTATCGAAAATTTTATTAGGGATAAAATCACCATAATTTTACCAGGGGTAAAATCAGGATGAGAAATTTATTTAAAATTGAAGTTTATTTTTGGGAAATAGAAAAAAAATTGGGTTGGATCAAATTATAAAGTATTGAGTTAAAAGTCTGGGACGTACTTGTAATTAGACCCGATATGGAAGAGGCAGAAAAACCCCTTTATGAAATAAAGGGGAATGGAAAACCCTAGTATATTTAACTAGGGTTGCCGCCCCTACATCCTAGTTGAACTAGGATTTCATTTTTCTATTTGAAATAAACTTCTCTAATTCAACAAAGGTTCTACCTTCTCTCCCTATAAATAGATTGCACCGATAGGGCTATTAACATAAAACTTTAAGATATTGTTACTCTGTCAAAAAATATAGAGAATTTATTCTCAACTATTAAATATATTTTTTCAGAATAACAATTCTTTCGGTTTCTATTTTGAGAAGAGAACTTTCGTTTTAACCCCAAAAGAAAAGAAAATTATTTCTAGTTTCTTTGTTTGATTAGATTTGATCGAGCCCACACTCGAGGCAATTCGTGGTACGAGAATAGCAGAGAAAATTATTTGGTTGAAAGTCGGGAATGACAAGGATCCGTCTATCCAAAAACATAGGTATGATTTTGGTCTAGGGTTTATGACTATAAATATCACAAACCGGGTCGGTTTCAAAATTATCATTTTACGCTGTGCAAGAAAAACTTTTTAAAACTGGATTTTTCCAGTACCTTACATCAACACAATCCCTACCAGTCATGACTCCGATCCCGGTGGATCAAGGTTCCCACCAACAAGCATCAAGTCCTCAACCCCACATCTCAAAAACCGAAGAGAAACTGTGACTTTTAAAGAGAAGTTTTCTTAGCAAGAGCATCACTTTAAGGAGCAGTAGCTTATCCTCGACTTGAAGAATTTCCAAAATGAGCAGCTCATTAAGCTAAGGGACACATGGAAGGTTCCTAGATGAGAGAATTTGGCTCGCTAAGAAGATGAAGCTCAGCCTACCCTTGGCAATGAGCACAAATGCAATAATCTAGAAGACCTTCGTAAGAATAACACTGACCTTCCAGCAATATCCCAACATTCTCAAGGTAATCACAATATCTCTATGGAAGAACAACTCAAAGCTTTCATATCAGAACTAATACAATAAGTGAAAGGGGTGAAAATAGATTAATCTATTTGGAATTACTCCAATGAATCGTTGCCACCTGAAGTTTTGGAAACCCACATCTCCAACTCCTTCAAGTTTTTGAAGTTCCTATACAACGGATTGGGGGATTCAGAAAACCATCTAGCCCAGTATAACAACCACATAGCTATATTGGGGGCATCAAATAGAGTAAAGTGTAGAGTCTTCTCATTGACCCTTTTACAGATGACCTGATAGTGGTAGATGTCGTTACCTCAGGGATTAATCTACTCCTTTGAGTAGTTGGTCAAGCAATTAATGAGTCATTTTCTACCCAACAAGACACTCCAACAATACCTGGCAGAGCGAATGAGTCCCTCTGTGACTATGTCAAAAGATTTAGTGTGGCCACCATGGTCACGAAGGAAGCCACTAATGAATAAGCAATTCAAGCCTTCATTTCCAGGACCTCTCATTAGCATCTAAGGTACATTATTATCAGGAGCACTCCAACCAAGATCTCTTATCTCTACGAAATGGAGCATAAGTTTTCAGATGGAGATAAGGTCAAAAAAGTACGCATTGATTCCTTCGTACCAGCCGTTCGCCAAAATAACTATCCACGAAGATCACCTCCAAAGAGATTTCAAGGTTACCAGCAGCCAATGACCAGTTCAAGGGTAGGCAGACGTGGGTATGGACATTATAACCAATTAGTCCAAAGGAATAACCAGCGGGTGAACAATGTCTATGCCACAAACACCAGAGACCTATCTG
The DNA here is from genome assembly GCA_025698515.1 of Gossypium sturtianum. NCBI lineage: Eukaryota > Viridiplantae > Streptophyta > Magnoliopsida > Malvales > Malvaceae > Gossypium > Gossypium sturtianum. Next base: position 123,235,161 of record CM046955.1, read on the forward strand.
CAGTTATAGGGGATACCAGGATTAATGAACCAGAACCCCGTACAACCACTTCAGAACCTACCATGAGCTCAAATACTTCCCAACCCAAATATTTGATCAGGTAGAAAACCAATGAATCCTAGAAGTGGCCCCGTATCACCCGTCTAGTGAGCATCGCAACAACTCCAATCATCATTCCAAATACCACAATGCTTGAAGACATCAGACTGGGCAATGTGTGCATTTGAAGAACATCGTGAACATGACTCAAGATAGAGAAATGAGAACATCAGGATCACAGGGTGGTGACAGAGGAAAGAAACCATTTAGAGCAATCATTGATGTTCTGGTAGGGGGAAAGCACATAGAATAGGTTTCCTTAAACTCGAAGCGGAAAAACCACAGGGGAAGTGTTTTCTCGGATTCAGTCACAATTAAAAAACCCAAGCCTTTTTCATGGGACCTTAGATTTTCAAAGCGAGACGAAAGGGATATTCTAGACGCGAAAGGTAAAGATCTTCTGATGGTCTTAGCTAATATCACCTCCTTCTAAGTTAGAAGGACCCTAGTTGATATAGGCAGTTCCGTGAATATTCTGACGACCAAAGCTTTTTTACTAGATAAGGCTCAAGGATACCTAGCTCAAGCTTGCAAACCAGCCCATCGCGGTTAAAGGATCCACTATCCTTCGGAGGTATTGGGGGATGGTGAGCACACCACCCCTGATAGGTGCTAAAAGTAACATGTTTTAATCTCATTCTTAATTCGTTTTTGGGTGATTATTCGATGTTAATGGTGAATTTTATGCTCCTAATCCTTTAAATTCATGTTTTTATACTTAGGAGAGCATTTAGGAGCAAAAAAAGCGAAAAACGAGTGAAAACTAAAAAATCGGAGCAAGTTACAAGAGCCACATGGGCTGGACCATTCCACACGACCTGGACACACGACTGAGTGAGCCATACGAAAGGCCACACAACCATGTGGCAGGTTGTGTCGATTTCATGAGCTGCACTCTGAACAGCGAAAAAACACAATTTTTAGGGTTTTTTAGGCATTTTGATACCTATATATGACAAAAGTAAGAAGAGGGGAGTAATCCGTCATAGAATACTCAAGAAAACAACTCAAAAAACACCATTGAAGCCGATTCTGAAGCAGATTTCTATGAAGATTGAAGACTCCTAGTTGATTTCTTAGGAGATTATCATGAGTTTCTTTATTTCTTTCAGTTATACTATCTCTAGGATGTTTTTATTTGCAAGCATGAACTAATTTTCTAAATACCTAGGGGAGATGAACCCTATGATGAATTTTGTATTTTGGTTTTTATTTTATGCAATAAAGACTTAGATCTTGTTCTCAATTATGTGTGATTAATTCGTGACTTAATATTTCTAGACTATTGATCCATGTTTGATGTGTTTAAATCAGAAGAGGAATAGACTCTGTTTAAGAGTAGATCTTGCGTAATTGAATGGAGTTGCATGCAATCTTAGAAATAGGACGACATAATTCCACTGGATTAGAGTCAAATCTAATAGGGGAATCCATCAATCGATTTAATGCGATAATAGGGGTTTTAATTAGAAAAAAATTTCAATTTATCAACCTAGAGTCAGTTGCTCTTATTCTTGAAGAGAGATATTAGCATAATTTAGGGATTTCTATGGATCAAGAAACTAAGTGAAGAAATTGCGTAATTTAGATTGATAATGACAGATGAAATCTAGGTGAGTTCTTTACTGGGTATTGTTTTGTTTCTTGGTTATTAATCAGTTATTTTCCTGAATTGTTCTTTGTCTCATTCGTAGTTAATTAATTTAGTTAATTTTAGTTTTAATCAATCACTTGAATTTATCGGTTAAATAATAGAAAGATTAATTACTAGAACTTTTAGTCTTCGTGGGAATGATATCTTTGCTCACCATAGCTATACTATTAATTGATAGGTGCACTTGCCTTAGTCGGATTTTTAGTTGGTTTCGTGGACATCAACCCCAGAAATGGTGGATTTTCTAGTAGTTGACCACTCGATGGCCTAAAACACCATTTTCGAGAGGCCAATCATGAGGACGACAAAGATGGTGGTGGTCACCTTTTGCATGATGGCGAAGTTTCCAACTCTTACAAGCAAAAGGTACATGAAAGCTAATTAGAAAATAGCTCGAGGGTGCCTATCGTCTCCCTACAACTTGCTAGGAAAGACCAAAACCCTTTGCCTCCCCTTCCGGCTTGTTGCATGTCGCACTTTCATCAAGCTGCCAATGCAAATGTAATTGGAATAGTAGAAATTGATTTAGAAGGTCTCGAACCCAGACCAAAGACTCAACTCCTCAAAGCACAGCCCACAGAGGCATTAGAGCCTATCAGTTTGTACTAAAAGAAGCCCGAAAAGGTCACTCAAATCGCCTCGGTCCTTTCCCTCGAAGAGAAAGAAAGTTTGAAGTCCCTGATAATAGAATGTCGGGACGTTTTTGCCTGGACTGTGACAGACATACCAGGATCCATCTATCAATCATGTAGTAGTCCTTGGAAGTGGATCTTAGTTCTTGACCAGTGAAGCAAAATAAGAGGCAATTCTTCGATGAGAAGGTCTCGACTACTAGGGAAGAAGTGAAGAAGATGCTAGCTACAGGTTTCATCCGAGAAGTCACCTACCTAGGTTGCGTCTTGACAAACACTTTCTAGGTCTACAACCCAAGTGTAAGTTATATTCAAGTAATAAAATCTCGAGAGTCCAAGATCGATCCACAGGGAAGTTGATTAGAACTTACAAGATTACAAGTATTATGTTAGAAATATATTTAATACTTAACTTTGGAATGGGTGTCGAAATAAAAGTAGGAGCAAGAAACACTAAAAATAAAAATAAAAATCAACAGAAGAAATTAACTAAAAGAAGCAAATACCTAGAAGAAAATATGTTGAGGTTAGAGGATCCACTTTTTGTGTCATATTAAGATTAAATTTTAGCACTCAGTGTTATTATTCAATTAGAATCCACACAAAATTAATGGATTTTTTACTATTATTGGTTTTTCTAGATTTTTTTCGTACCTAAACAAAAATCAAGTACTAAACCCAAAATTAGTGGCATCTTATCCAAGAATGCATCAAAGTTAAAAACACAAATATATCCATTGGGTATAGTATCACTTAGTGGAAGTTTAGGTTAAATACCTTAAATAAATTATTTAAATATAAAATAAATAAATATCTAAATTTGCAACTATTATTAATTATTTAAATAATATCTTAGCACCTTAAGTAAATGAGTACAATATTAAAATCGAATGATTATGACAAATTATATAGGTTATGAAATTAATTAAGGTTACACACAAAGAGGACATAAGAAATGATGAGAACATGGCGATGCACAAAAAATATACAAACACTATGTATTAATGTGTATATATATAATCGAAAGAAAAGTAAGCTTGCACCTTGTTCAAAGACACAAGTTTAAATAAGATAGTGGATGAAGATAAATAGTAAAGAGAGTAAAGGAAGAGATAACACTCAAAGTTTGTTAATGCAGATCGAAAATAATTCTACTCAGTCAAGTCTTATTCAATGAATGATTTATTCAACATTTGATCCAACAACCTATTGACTAAAACCCAATTTACCTTACACATGAAGCAAATTGCAACCCATAACTAGTCCCAACTTATTACAACCACTCACCCAAAATCTCAATTATAATTAGATTCAACTTTCACAAATAATGCCTATGTGCTAAGTGAAAGAATACAAGAAATTTCGACAAGTAAATCAAAGAGATAAGCTCAAGCACTCTTCAAAGATGCCTCTTCAACATGCAAATTGCTGCCTATTTATAAGCCAAATGAGGCAGCCTTCTAGATCGGTTGTTGTAGAGATAAATACTTCAATTTGATGCATAACAATCCAGGATAAAAGTCTCCAAAATGTATCCTAAATATAGCTTGATTATCCACGTAATTTCATCCACAAGACAAGGCTTAAATGATAAGGATAACACACGTTGATATCATGGTTTCCAAAATTGGTCAAATTTGATTACCATAGTTTGAGATGAAATAAAATACGTCAAGGGATTCCTTTGCTTATGGAAAAACAATCATGGAGACTCAAGTAAACAATACGAACATCCAACTTCATCTAAATTGTCCTGAAATTCTGTCCAAACTATTGTTCAAATGTTTGTCTGGATAGCTGTTTAAACAAAGGAATGAATAGACAATCAAGATGTTGTTTAAATAAAGATCAAACAATCAACATTGGACAACTGTAATCCCAACAATAATCTATAATATATAGTACATATAATCACGAATTGGGAGAAATTTTTGAACTGACCTATATAGCCTTTTTATTCATTATATTATAAAACTTACCATTTTAAATCATTTTTATTATTTATTATATTTAACACATTTATAAATAATAATATTAATTTTACTAAAATATTTGGTTAAATAAATTTAGTTGATGATAAAAATTATCATGGTTATAAATAAGAATTCTGATGTATTAAAAAATTTGTTAAATTACTTTATATTTACTAAATTACTTGATAAATTTACTTGTTTAGTTTAATAGAGGTTGATGTGATTAAAAAAAATGACGTAAAATGAGTAAATATTCTTTCCATGGCCATTCGTATACAACGTAAGTTTGAAGTATTGGAAAAGACAAAACAATTTTGATTGTGGAGGCCTGCATTCAAACCATTTTAAAGTTTGTTATAAAATGACCAAACCAGAAAGCCCACTTGTTCCAGCCCGGTCCGAATTGGGCTGGATTTAGATGAGTTTTTAATCTCCATTAAGATTAATATTTTATGCAATTTTAATTTTAAGTGTATAAAATATATTTTAAATTTATAATTATACCAAATATATTTTATATTTTTATATTTTTTAAAATTATAAGGATCAAATAATAAATTATTATTTTAATTATAATCATTTTCTCATTTCAATATTTTTTTTTGTTAATAATATCTAAACTATTTTTTTTCCATATTGGTACCTCTACTAATCCACTGTTAATCAATCAATATTAACGTGGATCAATCACATAACGTAACATGGCATCAAAGTCACATCAGCACCACTTGTTGATAAGATGTTGATCGTCATTGACTGTGTATTGATCAGCCAATTCTAATAAATTTTTATTTTGATTTTTAAATTTTTAAATATTTTATCATTTTTTTAATTTTAACTTTTTTTTATTTTTTGAAATTATTTGATATAAATAAATACATGATAATAGTTAAGTAGCTTTTGTGCCATGGGCAACTTTTAATCGGTTGTTTTTTTTATTTTTATTAGAGATAAATTTAGGTAACCAATATATAATTTAGATATTACTTTTAACAAAAGAATTAAGTATCTATAATTCATAATTTGTAATTTAAGCTAAATTATAATTTAATAAAATTTTCAAATTCGGCTCAGACGGTTTTGAGATATATAGAGAGATAAATATAAGTCTAATTATTGTTTTAGCCCTTCAATTATGTTGAAATTTGATATTTAATCTCTCTACTTTAGTTTAATACAATTAGTTATTATCATTAAAGCGAGGGGCCAATCTTTAAACTATACATGAATTTTAGTTTAATATGCAAGTTTATACATGAACTTTGATTTTGTGTAATTTTATACAAGAAATTTTGATTTAATCCAATTCTCACAAATTTTTAACACAATTACTAATCTAGCATCATTTTATATTTTATATTGCATACACATAATTATATTTATCCAATATAAAAATAAATTGATGTATTTATTTTTTAAAATATGTATGACTGAATTAAAATTAAAGTTTCATGTATACATTTGAACCACAATCAAAATTTCATGTGTATAATTACACCAAATTAAAATTCGCATATTAAATTATATATTGAATCAAAGTTTATGTATCATTTTAAAATTTATCCCTTAAAAATATTACATAGATTCCAAAAAGAAAAAAAAAAGGAAAACCTTAAGCATTTAATTCACATATAATTTTATTTTGTTAAATATAATTTATTAGATTTTCATGTAGTTTATGTGATCAAATAGAAGTAATTAAAAAAATCTATATCATCACATGAATTATATCAACTAACAATATTATGGATTTGAAACAAATAATAACATTAAAAAAATAAAACAATGAGAAAAGAAATTTCAAATTTTAGCAGTACTAGAATCCAAAATTAGAGCAATATATTTTGGGGGTCAACTTCATGTAAGATAAGGAGTTCCGAAAAGCTACGGTCCATGTTGGATGGGGGCGATACGGTCAGCAATCAAAACCTGCCCCAAAATCCACCCTCACATTTTGCTCCATTAAATGATCTTCAACTTTTCCATACACTTTTTATCCAAAAATCATGACCTCCTTCACTAATTCAACATTCTTCATCCATGTCAACCAGAAATTCCCTACACCCCAAAGTCACCATTGCAGCAGACTCTCCCTCCCCATAATCCGAGCATCGTTTCAACCCCAACAAAACAATGTAATAATCAGCAACCGGCGAAAACTTGTAACAACGTTTCTTGCTACTTCACTGGCAGCACTAGGGCTTAATGGCACACCAGTAGCAGTAGCAGAGAATTGGGGCACACATTCATTTCTCAGGGAACGGTTTTTCGAGCCCGGTTTGTCCCCGGAAGATGCCGCCGCCAGAATTAAACAAACTGCCGAGGGGTTACATAGCATGAGAGACATGTTGGACACCATGTCATGGAGGTATGTCATGTTTTACATTCGACTAAAGCAGGCTTATCTTTCTCAGGATTTGAAGAATGCCATGAGTACATTGCCTCAAGGTCGAAAAGATGTATACGTGAAAACAGCAAATGAATTGGTGGAAAACATGGCTGAGGTACGTTCATAGATTATGAATTGGTGAAACCAGCCGATGAAATCATTTGTGAGGTCAATTTCTTATGTTTTTTCTTTTTTTGTTCATCTTAATTTTTGTAGTTCGATTATTACGTTCGCACACCGAAAGTATACGAATCGTACTTGTACTACGAGAAGACATTGAAATCCATAGATGATCTAGTTGCATTATTGGGGTAGAACAATGGTAGCAGTGCCTGCTGGAGATATTTACAATTTGCTTCATTGTGACCATAATTGTGATGCAGATGTAGTAAGACCAGGAAATGTTGAGTTACAATCAATACTAAGATATCATCAACTTTTAGGACATGTGTTATATTCTTTTGCAGCAATTTTTCATACACTTATATGAGAAAGGCTGAAGCTACCAAGAGACTAGTTTCAGTTACTTCAACTAAAATGAGGTTGAATTGCTGTGTCATTTCTTATGACACGAATTTTATAGATTTTTGCAAACTAGTTTGAAAACTAGACCATTTTCTTTCCATAGACGGTTTAAAGAAACACAAATGGTAAGAAATTTATAATTCCAGGACAGTAAAAGTCTCAAACCAGCTTCTAGAAGAGGAAGACAAATTCAGACTCAAAACCAGCAATAACTTGGAGATGCAAGACTCAATCTTTCACCGCTGTTTGAGATATAGCAATGGCTGATGAAATTATTATCAGTTCGCGTTCCCGTTTTCCTTGCGTGCAAGCATTCAATTGTTGCTGCAGTAGAAGGTCCAGCAGAGACCAAAGCCAGCATTGCCTGTATAATAGATTACATGAATATAATAGCATAAGTTCCGGTTGAAAAGAAACAAATACAATGCCCCAGTGTTGAAGCTCAGTATCATCTTCATTGTGTCGAACATAACCAAGATGATTCAACTGTTTTTAGCTGCTCTCTTGATAAGTGAAAATTTGGTAGAAACTAGAAAGATAAGTGAGGAGAAAGCACAAGATAGGCACAGGCAACTGAACTGGCGTAAGGGCATATCATGGTGTTAATAACTCAGGTGACCATTTTCTGCTCAGTATTTGGCATTAAAGTGGATGGACTGCTCGGCGGATGCTTCAATAGAATCAAGCAGCCCTATCTTCATTATATTGCTGAAGTTTTAGATAATGTAGACTGAAACTAATTGCTAGATAAAGCAAGGTGAAAGATATGTTCATTTCTACGAAGTTAGACGCCAAAGCGTATCTGGATTTTCTCTTAGACTACACCAATAAAAACTCAATCAAAGTTGGAAATAGATCAATCTTGACATAATCGGAGTTTGCTTCTGTAACATGTCAAATGTCACACGTTGCATGATCCTGGCTTTAAATTAGCTAGGATGTTGAATCATTGACCGCTTAAATCCCATTCTGATCCTGCTCCTACTTGCCTAAATCTCGGATATATCAGTATATGAAAGACAAAATCAAAATTATTAGGACAGTAGCATACTAACCAGAAGCATAATAGTTCTCTAATTCAGTTCTGTTAAATGGAATTACAAGTCCCATGCTTTCTTGGTTTTCGAGGATAAAAATAAACTTAATTAGAAATTAATGAAACCTTTAAGACGTATATCAATGTAAGTTTTTTTAAGATTCTATTTGCCCCACTTATATTTTGGTGTGCAAAAGAGTTATTGGAAAATAAATCTCGAAAATACAATGAAACTCAATGACTATCTATATTTTGCACTGACAGAAATAGTCCACTGAGCACTGAGCACTGAGCGAAACATAGCAAGGATACGAATTTCTATAAAGAATTTCTACAGTAATTATTTATAGAACAATCTAAAAATATAAAAGATAGTGGAACAATAGAAAGAAACTTTGATGTATTTTTCTAGTGTGTCAGACAAATGAAATTTGTCTCCTATTTATAGGAGTCCTCTTGTCTTTTCATAAGAACACAACTATCTAAATGGATAATCATATCTTTTAGCAATAAACATTATTATTCAATATATGTATCCTTAAATAATCATGATTCATTGTTAATAATAAAGTTATATAATTTTAAGAGACATAATTCATCACTATGAAATGTAATAACTCTTGGTTAATAATCAAGTGATATAACTTTTGGTTATTTATCACTTTTCGTTTGTAACTATTGAAACACTATATATATGTTGAAAATGTTTCAACAATCGCCTCCCATTTTTAAAATATTTTAAATTTTGATGATCTTGAAAATCAATTGCATAAATAAAGGTGTCTTACAATTGAACTTTCATTTAGTACAAAAATGTTAAAGTTAATCGAAATTACATGGTAGACTATGCTTTGAATCAACTATTCTATTTGATTAACCGAACACATCTCACAATGATTTCAACACCAGTCAATGCACAGTATCCAGGGACACTATTATGGTCATGTGTCTGTAACTTTTTCTCATGAGTGATGTTAGAGCCAAGCCCTTGAACTCCTAGAAACAACTACACTTCCACTCACATAGGTAGGTCCCATCAAGAGTACTCCCGTAATTATAACACTTTAACATATTTATTTTATGAGTCTATTAAGAGTATAATATGCATCCTTATCCTTATCATTACGGGTACCTAACAATTTTTACCTCGGGATAATATATTTAAATTATTTTATAGTGCTAACAATCACATACTAATAATATACTTTGTCCCATTGAATTCAAGACTTAACGCTATACTAAGCGATGAGTTGAATTTTCATCTAGGGTGACTCAAATATTATAGGCTTGTACATCATCCCTAAATTTTCAAATTTTCAACATAGCTGTCGAAACCATTTTAAAATCGGGTTTTGAAAATGGGGATCGACTTTAAAAACGAAAATGGGAGTCGCCACCAATCCCTTTTTACTTAGGTGTGATTGGATCACCTTGTAAAACGTTTTATTTGAAAACATTTAATTTTGGTCTACGAAAAACAAGAAAACGGGTTCGGGAGTCGGTTACATACGAGGAAAGGTTAGCACCCTCGTAACACCAAAAAATTGGTACCTATTCGATAAGATCATGTCCGAATGTTGAAAATAAAGAAAATTACAAAATATGATCCTTTTATTAGAAAGAAAACCAAGATTTACCTATCCCAAAGAAATAAAGTATTGTACCCAATAAGTTAGGGTATAGCATCTCATGACTTTGAAACTAAGCTCGTCTTTTATTTTAGAAAATTCCTACCTCGGGACGCAAGACGTCGAACCCAGTAAGTTAGGGCACAATGTTTTGAATTCCCAAGAATAGGTTTTTTATTATTTAAAACTTGAGATTTCTTTGTTCCGAGAGAATATAAACATCACATCCAGTACGTTAGGACACGATATTTTTTAAACCCTCGTAATCAAAATCATCTCATGATTTACAAAACTTGAAAAAGGGTATTTAGTTATTTAGCCAAACGGAAAATCGCAACTTGAAGACGTTAGGGCACTATTTCCGAATTTCTAAATACCAAAACATTGCCTTATTTTAAAAACTTTTAAAAAATAATAGTTTTGCAAAAAATGAATTTTTTTTTATTTTAAACAATAACCATGTAACAACATTGCATTTATATACTATCGACATACATATTAAAGGCAATTATAATACATTAACATTTAATATAAACAATAATAATACAAAATACAACAAATAATAATTCCTATACTAAAGCAATTACAAATACATGATGAAGTATAAACAAATACAATAAATAATAAAACAAATATGAACATATTTCATGCAAGATTAAAAATATTACATACATATATGATATAAATAACGCAAACAATGTATAAATAAAAAGAATAGTATATAATGATTTTGAATAAATAAAATAAAATATAAATAATATAAATGAAACATAAATCTATTTTGTATAAAATAATATAATAACTAATTTATGAAAATAATATATAATTAAAACAAAATAAAATGATGAAAAATATATATATAATATACTAATCATGAATTTACATACATTATATAAACAATAAAATAGATTAGGTAATATGAATAAATTTTATAAAAATAAAGTTTTAAAAATAATATATAAATGTAACATAATAATATATAATATATAATAATATAATAATATATAAATTATTAAACAAGTAAAATAATACATATAGTAATAATTAAATATATATAAAAAAATAATACATATAAAAATATATATATATATATATATATAGATTTCGTACTAATAAATAAGGAAATAATATATAATATTTAATAAGGTAAAATAATTAAATATAATATAAAATAAAAAGATAAAAAAAATAAAACAAAGAAACATGGATTAAAACAGCAATTAAAACATATTAAAAGAACTAAATTAAAACACACGTTAAATTACAGGTGTTAAAATGTTAATAATACCAAATTTCAAAACGGCGTCGTTCTGCTTATTAGCCTTTAAGGAACCAGAGGATCAAATTGAAACAAAGTGTAATTTTTTGGGCTAATTTAAAATAAATAAAAATGTCAGATTGGGTAAAATTAAAACAAATAAAATTTCAAATGGACTGAAATGGAAAATTGCCCTTTTAACCAAAACGCGCGGATCCTCTTCTGGATACCGGGTCAACGCGCGGATCCTACAAGCATAAACGGCGTCGTTTTTTAAATGTTATATAAGCTAAGACTTAGGCAAAAAAATTCATTTAGAAACCTATTTTTAAAAAAAAAAATTAGAAACTCTCTCAAAGCTTCTCATCTGGGCTCCGTCGCTGGATGTTCGGACCACCACTCAACGCGCTTCACGCGCCGTCACCTTCGGTGGCGCACAGGTAAAACTTCGCCCCTCTTTTTATTTATTTATTCTGTTTTGTAGAAAAGTATGTACAAATCGAAAAAAAAATAACATATAAAAAAAAAAGTAAAAATCACCTCTGTTTGATATTTTATTTCTGTAAAACTTTAGCATTTTGCGTATGTCTATTCTGTTGTGCCCTGTGTTTACAGATTACATGGGTTTTATACCCGAAAAAACAAAAAGAAAACAAAAAAAGATGCCATTTTGCTGCTGTTATTTCCTTTCTTGTGCAGGTCGAAGCGGAGATCTCGTCTGCGCGTTGATGGTGTGATTCGGGCGCAGATCACGACTTAACGAGGGACTGGTGTGAGGCGTCGATTGCGTCGTGAAGGCTGGGGGCTTGCTGTGGCGGCGCCTAGGGTTTCCAGAAACCCTAGGCTCACTGTTTCTGCTTAACATTTGGGCCAAGGGTGTAAGTGGGCCAATTGGGTTTAGATTGGGTTGTTTGGTATCTGTTTGGGCTTAAGTGGGTTTCGGGTATTATTTTGGTCTGGGTTTTAAGGTTGTAAAGGGACTGTTTAAAGGATTTGGACTTTATTTTTTTTGTATGGTTTGTTTGATGGGCCCGGGCAAAATTGTGTGCTTACAGCTGCCCCTCTTTGCTCATTGTTGTGAAACGAGAATAGAGCAAAGACTATAAAAGGACCAATTTTGACCGGTCTTGGCCAAGCCTCGACTTCTTGATCCTTGTCTCCTTCAAATGACTCCCACTCCACTGCAACTTCAACGGTATTGAAACTTCATCTTGATTTCTGCAAGTTTGATAGCTTCAACTTCATGAAGGCAGTATCCACTATCTTTTGATCTGCTCCACCGCAAACTCGTGGAAACAAGATTTGATATTTTCAACTGATCCCCGCAAACTCGTGGATCACTGATCGTGTCTTCGACCTGCTTCTTGCAACTTCAAGAATGTCAGATCTGCTATTTTCAATCTGCTTCCTGCAAAGCTCAGGAATGCTAGATTGGCTATCTTCGATCTGCTTCCTGCAAAGCTCAGGAAGGCAAGATCTGATGTCTTCATCTATTTCTGCAACTTCGTGAATGCGGATCTCGCTATCTTGGTCCGCTCCACCGCAAACTCGTGGATGCCGATGGTGGTTAAATCTGTTCCACTATCGCTAGGGAGACAAGATTTGTCGTTCGATCTTGGTCCACTACTGCTTAGGGAGACAAGATCTACAATCTTTGACCTATTCCACTGCTGGTCAGTGAGATAGGGATGGTGGCTTAAATCTGTTCCACTACTGCTTAGGGAGACAAGATTTACCGTTCAATCTTGGTCCTCATCGCTAGGGCGACAAGATCTACAATCTTTGACCTATTCCACTCGCTGGTCGTGAGATAGGGCTGGTGGCTTAAATCTGTTCCACTCATCGCTTAGGAGACAAGATTTGTCGTTCGATCTTGGTTCCCCCATCGCTTAGGGCGACAAGATCTACAATCTTTGACCTATTCCTTTCTGCTGGTCGGGAGATAGGTCGTGGTGGCTTAAATCTGCTCCACTCATCGCTTAGGGAGACAAGATTTTCCATTCGATCTTGGTCCTCTACTGCTTAGGGCGACAAGATCTACAATCTTTGACCTATTCCACTGCTGGTCAGGGAGATAGGGCTGGTGGCTTAAATCTGTTCCACTACTTCTTAGGGAGACAAGATTTGCCGTTCGATCTTGGTCCTCTACTGCTTAGGGCGACAATATCTACAATCTTTGACCTATTCCACTTCTTTGGTCGGGAGATAGGGTGGTGGCTTAAATCGTTCCACTCACCGCTTAGGAGACAAGATTTTTCGCTCGATCTTGGTCCCTCATCGCTTAGGGCGACAAGATCTACAATCTTTGACCTATTCCTTCTTTGGTCGAGAGAGATAGGAAATTTGGTGGCTTAAATCTGTTCCCACTACCGCTAGGGAGACAAGATTTGCCGTTCGATCTTGGTTCCCTCATCGCTTAGGGTGACAAGATCTACAATCTTTGACCTATTCCACTCTTTGGTCGTGGGAGATAGGACTAATGTCTCCGATCCGCTCCCGCAACCTCGGGATTGTCGGATCCGCTTATTTTAATCTGCTCCCGCAAACTCAGGGATACCAGACTAATGTCTTCTACCTTGCTACATAACCTGTAGAATGGGTATATGTTTATGTCCAATATTTAGGATGCTTTGATCGAAATGCATCAGATGCTCCTATTTAGACATGTTATGAAAATGTTATGAAGATGATTCCTGTTTCAAGGATTAGGATGCAATGACCGAAATGAATCAAATGCTCCTAATGCAATTTACAAAAATGTTATGAGTATGATTCCTATCCTAGGTGTTATTACTCATTTGTTTTTCATTCATGTTCGCTCAAATAATTTGCCCAATGTAATTTCTAAGTCACCCCGCTTGAACCTTGGGACATGAAGTTGGTATCTCCCACTGCAGCCTTGGGGAATGACATTTGGTTTCTTTCATATTTCATTTACCACTCGTGAGGTACGTAACTTGTACCACTTTTAATCTGTTACACCATTCCCTGGGTGTAATGACCAGATATGTGTGTCTGAATGGATGCAGGGTATCCCGACAATGATCCCTTTTTACACTTGGATTGACCTTGTTCGTCATTTTTCGATGTGGTATTACCAACAGAATTGTCTTAGCCAATAAACATCCGAAGAGATAATCATTTTCCAATGTTTCCAATCCCTTAGGCTTGGTGAGTTCTGAACAATAGTCCTATTTCAGATTCTCATATTATTTAGAAGCTTCCAAAGTAATATACGAAACTCCTTTTATGAAAGTGTTTTAAATCCATTAATCATTATTTCAATATAAATGCTTGAAAAAGAACACGAGAATGGACGAGAAAGAAATTGTTCAGGAGCATAGCTCAGAAAAATAATTTAATCAAAGATAACCCAGGAAATAAAAGAAAATTGATTTGGGTGTATCTCAAAAGAATAAAGCAATCAAAGATAAGGAATCCAAAAATGGGTAAGATAGAAGTTAGGTGCCCCAGATATCGCAACCTGAGCTTCTTTGTTCCAACTTCTTGAGGACTATTTTAAGCTCAATATGTGTTTAGGGGATCCGGAGTACTTTGTCGATGCCCCAAGACGTGACATACTTCCCCTTTTCTAATTCAGGTGTAGCAAGACTACTGCATGCTCCACTTTTGGTTTAAATTTGAGCCGCCCTTTTCGGGTTTTCAACTCAAATCCCTTTTGGTCTCAAAGCGCCCTTTTCGGGTTTTCGCCTTGGCCTTTCCTTTTTCTTTCTTTCTTTCTTTCTCTTTTTTTTTTCTTTTTTTTTCTTTCTTTTTTTTTTTGAGGTGAAAATTTGAACTCAAGGCGCCCTTTACGGGTTTTTACCTTAGTCTTTCCTCTTTCAGATAAAATCCTTCTTGATCGAACCTGAATTTTGCAGATTGGACAAGTCTTTGGCATTCATCTCAGTCAATATCAATGCTCCTCTAGAACAGGTCGTCTTTGGCATCTGCTTTCTTCTAAAATCGTTTTATAGAAGAAAGGTCCTTTCAACATTAGGTTTCCTTGTGGGATTCACTAGGATGAACCTCTTTATCTGATCGTGATGGATAACTTTAATCTTTTCTTCAACTAGGTTTAATTGGCAAAATGTTTCAATTCCATAAACCAATGGGTAAGATGTTGCCCCAGTGAAGATTTTGGCCGACGTTCAATTAAGACAAAGGGTAAATGGTAGCTTCTTATGCCAATCCTTACAAGTCTTAGCCACCTTTTTTTTTTGGCAACTTTGTCTTGATCGTGATATCTTCGCTCGATCTTTAGACAAACTGTAGACTTTGACTTTGTACAGTTATTTAAACGCGATCTTTTATGGCATTTGATCTTTTCCTTCATTTTTTCTTTTTTGATTTTTTTTTGATGAATTTGATGACTTCGACCTTGTAACATTGGCATATGAAGCTACTTCCACTCTCTTAGTGAAGTAAACGATAACTATGCCGATGAGTCAATTTGACTAAAAGCTTTTGGCCCCATCACATCCATGCCCCACTTATGGAAATTTTGGGAAGAAGTGAAAAAAATGCATAAATCTTGTCTTCTTAAATACAGCATTTGTGGTACAATTGAAGCAATCTCCCTTTTGTGGTAGACCAACAGTGCCCCATCCTCTTGTTTAGCCCGCGTCTTATCAATGCATGCATGTCCTGATATGATCGTGCAAAAATATATTCGAATTATAGAAAATAACTAAATAATATCTCGCTTTATTTCTGTGGTGAGCTAGGCTTCGATCTTCATTCCTTTTCTAGACTCGCAATATCCATTGACCCTATGTAAGGTGAGGTCTGTTTTTTATCTTGTTAAACCATTCTTAACAAATCAAAAGGTAGGTTACAATCTCTGTCATCTTCGAAGTCCTTAGATCCCCTAGACCCATATCTCATTTAAAAAGGGAGTCAGTAACAACGTCGCTCACGTCGTTGATATCTGGGTACCTAAGCATGAAGGCAAGAAATCCAAAGAATAAGTGATTCTAAGGATGATTACTTGTATGGTAATGAATAAAGAAGGAAAGAGTAAAAAAATGTATAGTAGAAAAAATAAAAGAATATGTACTCAAAAGATGCATTTTATTGAAATAAGAATTTAGGACACAAGCCTATTTCACAAAAGGGTCTTATTGCCTCTAGGCTTAAGGCAACAAGCATGTTTTGCACATTAATCTAGATTAGCCCTAAAAGTACAGGGATTTCTTCCACAGTTTCATTATTCAAAACACTCACAAGTACACAATGGCTTGTAAACTTCGTTCTCTAATTCCCTCATCGCTTTCGATTTCTTCAAGGGATCACAACTTTTTTGTCTCAATGATTGGGTAATGGGTTCTCCACACTGGGTGTATCATCAATCTCGACAACTCCCATCTTAAGAAGTCTCTCAACTACCTTTTTGAAGGCAGTGCAATTTTCTATTGAATGCCCCGTTACTCCTGCGTGGTAATCACATTGAATGTTGGAGTCATACCATTTAGGATATGGGGGTTGTAACGGCCGCAGATAATATGGGGACACTATATGCGCGTCAAATAAACTTTGATATAGCTCCTTATACGTCATCGGGGTTGGCATAAATTGGAGCTTTTTAGAATTTTACCTTGGAGAAACCTGATCGTTGGTAGTTACTGTCCTTGGCTGGTTCAATGCTATTGGCTCCGAATGGCTCTTGTTATATCTACCGATATTATTCATTTTCTTTTCCTTCTTCTTCAAGGCTTTTGAGGTCCATTCTCCTCCTTCCTTTGTTTCTACCAGAGCCACCGGCTTGGCTTGATCATCACTCGGGTTAAAACCTGAACCCATTGGAGAATTCAATAGGGCCGAAGTATGACATCGGGGTCCAACAATGATGGGTCCCCCATGCAGATGTGTGTCTGGTTGAGTCGGGATACCTATTGGAGAATAAACGATGTCTTCCTCATCATCCTCATTATTGTCCACTGAGCCACTTCTTTTTCCAAGTCCTCTGGCTAGTAACTGAGTTAGCTGGCCTATCATATTCCTTTAGAGTTCCCGCATTTCTTGTTGGATCTCGGTCAACTGCCCTTGCATTTGCATTTGCATTTTTTCTATTCTTTCCAACCTTTGCTCCATGTTTTCCAGGTTAACTTAAATATTTTTACCTAATTAGGGTCCTTTTATAAAAGCCTAATGCAAATGATGCCATATAATGCGAATGCATGAATGCAAAGAGAGAGAGACGTTGATTATGAATTCAGTTACATTAGAAAAACTTTTCTAGAAAGCAAATTTCTTTACATAAAACGGATTGCATACACGACCTTATCCTCATAGTCCAAGTGAAAACATGAATCCCTTCTTCGCAAAAGTCAAGTCTTACAAACTTCTAATAGATGCCTCCTCTAGCTCCTTTTTGCTTGATCTGGGACGCGACTCACTGCTCCATAATACTCGTTAGCTTCTTCAAGAAAGTCGAGACGTGGTGATTCTCGATTTGTCTTTGTCAGCTTGAATCCTTGGGTAATAAAGTCTTGTATTCCTTCGCCGTCTATCAGTCTTCTCTTGTTGTGTTCACTTAGACTATATTCAGACGAGACCGTATTATAATCCACTTTATTAAAAAACCCGTTTTCTTATGACAAACTTTTCTATTTAGCAATCGAATTTGAAATCAACACCTCTTTTCTATGATATGAATGCAATCAAAATACAAGAAAACACGTTAGTACAGAAGAAATAAACAACATAGAACACCTATTTGGGTGACTACTAAGGTTTAGCATAGTTCTACCTAGGGTGGGTTCCTAAGTTCTCTACGTGTGGTTTAGATCTAAATTTGAGGTACCCGAACCAGCAGATTCCTTGATCCTCACCCATTATAGGCTCATATGGACCGAGTTCGGTTCAGGGGAATACATTTCCCTATGGCTGCACGGAGGTGAAAACCTCACGAAGACATAGGTACGGATGTATCCCGAAAGCGATTCACTATCCTGCACGGAGGTGAAAACCTCACGAAGGAGTAGCTTGTCACTCCCACTTAAGGGTGTGACCATGACGGTCATGCAGTGCAATGCAAAGCAATATATTTAAAACAACATACAATAAAACGATCATATTTTTAAAATCAGAATTTTAAATTCAAACAAAAGGACATGAAATTATCAATTTTACGGCCTGACTCTCTTGGTCCCCAGTGGAGTCGCCAAGCTGTCGAAACCATTTTCAAATCGGGTTTTGAAAATGGGGATCGACTTTAAAAACGAAAATGGGAGTCGCCACCAATCCCTTTTTACTTAGGTGTGATTGGATCACCTTGTAAAACATTTTATTTGAAAACATTTAATTTTGGTCTACGGAAAACAAGAAAACGGGTTCGAGAGTCGGTTACATACGAGGAAAGGTTAGCACCCTCGTAACGCCCAAAAATTGGTACCTAATCGATAAAATCATGTCCGAATGTTGAAAATAAAGAAAATTACAAAATATGATCCTTTTATTAGAAAGAAAACCAAGATTTACTTATCCCAAAGAAATAAAGTATTGTACCCAATAAGTTAGGGTATAGCATCTCATGACTTTGAAACTAAGCTCGTCTTTTATTTTAGAAAATTCCTACCTCGGGACGCAAGACGTCGAACTCAGTAAGTTAGGGCACAATGTTTTGAATTCCCAAGAATAGGTTTTTTTTTATTTAAAACTTGAGATTTCTTTGTTCCAAGAGAATATAAACATCACATCCAGTATGTTAGGACACGATATTTTTTAAACCCTCGTAATCAAAATCATCTCATGATTTACAAAACTTGAAAAAGGGTATTTAGTTATTTAGCCAAACGGAAAATCGCAACCCAGTACATTAGGGCACTATTTCCCCAATTTCTAAATACCAAAACATTGCCTTATTTTAAAAAAATTTAAAAAATAATAGTTTTGCAAAAAATGGATTTTTTTATTTTAAACAATAACCATGTAACAACATTGCATTTATATACTATCGGCATACATATTAAAGGCAATTATAATACATTAACATTTAATATAAACAATAATAATACAAAATACAACAAATAATAATTCCTATACTAAAGCAATTACAAATACATGATGAAGTATAAACAAATACAATAAATAATAAAACAAATATGAACATATTTCATGCAAGATTAAAAATATTACATACATATATGATATAAATAACGCAAAACAATGTATAAATAAAAAGAATAGTATATAATGATTTTGAATAAATAAAATAAAATATAAATAATATAAATGAAACATAAATCTATTTTGTATAAAATAATATAATAACTAATTTATGAAAATAATATATAATTAAAACAAAATAAAATGATGAAAAATATATATATAATACACTAATCATGAATTTACATTAATAATATAAACAATAAAATAGATTAGGTAATATGAATAAATTTTATAAAAATAAAGTTTTAAAAATAATATATAAATGTAACATAATAATATATAATATACAAAATATAATAATATATAAATTATTAAACAAGTAAAATAATACATATAGTAATAATTAAATATATATATATAAAATAATACATATAATATATATATATATATAGATTTCGTACTAATAAATAAGGAAATAATATATAATATTTAATAAGGTAAAATAATTAAATATAATATAAAATAAAAAGATAAAAAAAATAAAACAAAGAAACATGGATTAAAACAGCAATTAAAACATATTAAAAGAACTAAATTAAAACACACGTTAAATTACAGGTGTTAAAATGTTAATAATACCAAATTTCAAAAGCGGCTGCTCGCTTTATTAGCCTTTAAGGAACCAGAGGATCAAATTGAAACAAAGTGTAAATCTTTGGGCTAATTTAAAATAAATAAAAATGTCAGATTGGGTAAAATTAAAACAAATAAAATTTCAAAGGGACTGAAATGGAAAATTGCCCTTTAACCAAAAAACGCGGATCCTCTTACTCGATACAGGGTCAACGCGCGGATCCTACAAGCATAAACGGCGTCGTTTTTTAAATGTTATATAAGCTAAGACTTAGGCAAAAAAAATTCATTTAGAAACCTATTTTTTTAAAAAAAAATTAGAAACTCTCTCAAAGCTTCTCGTCCGGCTCTGCTCATTTGGATGTTCGGACCACCACTCAATGCGCTTCACGCGCCGTCACCTTCGGTGGCGCATGTGTAAAACTTCGCCCCCTTTTTTATTTATTTATTCTGTTTTGTATAAAAGTAAGTGCAAATTGAAAAAAAAAATAAAAAATAACATATAAAAGAAAAGTAAAAATCACCTCTGTTTGATATTTTATTTCTGTAAAACTTTAGCGTTTTGCGTATGTCTATTCTGCTGTGCCCTGTGTTTACAGATTACATGGGTTTTATACCCGAAAAAACAAAAAGGAAATAAAAAAAGATGCCATTTTGCTGCTGTTATTTCCTTTCTTGTGCAGGTCGAAGCGGAGATCTCGTCTGCGCGTTGATGGTGTGATTCGGGCGCAGATCACGGCTTGACGAGGGACTGGTGTGAGGCGTCGATTGCGTCGTGAAGGCTGGGGGCTTGCTGTGGCGGCGCCTAGGGTTTCCAGAAACCATAGGCTCACTGTTTCTGCTTAACATTTGGGCCAAGGGTGTAAGTGGGCCAATTGGGTTTAGATTGGGTTGTTGGGTATCTGTTTGGGCTTAAGTGGGTTTCGGGTATTATTTTGGTCTGGGTTTTAAGGTTGTAAAGGGACTGTTTAAAGGATTTGGACTTTTTTTTTTTTTTGTATGATTTGTTTGATGGGCCCGGGCAAAATTGTGTGCTTACAATAGCTATGTTAATTTTCTATATCACATGGTGAAACTTTATATTTATTTGTCTTAAAAGTTCCTAAGACTAACATTCTAACATTCTCACCATGTTCAATTACTCATTCTTTCGCAAAAGAATGCTATCAATGATATCTTTTCTACTATTGTCAAATTACAGTGATCACTTTATCTTTTCTTATCATGACAATTTCATATTTTGCTTCTTTATTTATTTCTTGATATCCAAGAAATTAATTTCACAATTACCAAATATATAAAACCATACATCATGTTATTTTCACAAAGCAAGTTGTTTTAAAGAGGCCTCGAATCCCTTGGTGAAACTAGACAATATATTTTCTATTTGTCATAGCTTCTTTTCAAAGTTAATACATGGCTTTAAAACTTTTTTGCATTCATAGTCAAATAACATTATTTTTCTTAACACACCATATAAATATATATGTATATATATAATGGTGTAACATATACAATCATATTAGAGGACCATCAATTGTCCAATCAAGTGACTATAAAATCACACATTTATTCATCTTTCACCATGGGCATTATTAATTATTTTTTGACTATTATCAAAATTATGTCCACACCTAAATGGGTTAAATAACATTCATATTGCTATTTTCATACTCACGAGATTTTTGGTTCATGACTTCCAAAGTAAATTTCAAATTTTACTACATCTCAAAATTTTATAGAATCACGAGATTACATATCATATTCAAGTCATATATATATAAATACCATGTGCACTATCATTAACATGCACAATATGATCTCGTTTTCAAATGATTATCACGTTCACATTTCCACTAGAAAATTTCATACCCAAATAGTGATTTTCTGATATCAACTAATGCTTTCCACTATTCTACCTTGACTAGGAAAATTAACCATACATATGACATATGACATATTTCATTTCTAGTCAAAATCATTTTTAGTCCAAACTTTATAACATAGAATAAAGAAATGTGCAATCATATATAAAACCCATTTAGCTTATGGTTATTTAACAAAAACAACCACCAAAACTATTTATATTATATGATCCTATGCAAACTTTCATTTTTAGCAATGAAAATAATGTTTCATCAATATCATCCAAATGCTAGTTACTAATATCATGATTTACATAGACAAATAATTTCATATCTCAAATTAAATAATCATAAAAAATAAAGAATATTTTGGTACTAAAAATTTCACTCACAAATTGGATGGGATGAATTAAATTTCAATTTTTCAAACTTATTATTTATTTATAATGCACTGATTGGTGCATAAGCGACTCTTTAAAATGACATCACTTTTCAAGTTGCACTTTTTTGTTTCAAGGGATCATTTCAACCCAACATTTTGAAAGTAACTACTGAAGTCACTAACATAACTTTTTGACTTAGGAAGGTTTTCCCGAATGGTCATAATGCTTCTACTAGATAGAAGTATCTACAACTAATGTTTGAACCATGTCATCACCATTCAAAACAAAAATATTGCTTTAATCCATTAATAGATTATTTCTCAATCGTGCATTTACATTCCATCCATGCATTCCATCTAGGGGTGAGTATTCAATCAAGTCGAGTCGAATCGAGTCAAAAAAATTTGAGTTAGTCAAGTTGACGAATCATATTTTAGCAACCGAACTCAATTTGAATTTTTTTCGAATCGAATCGAATCGAGTGAAAAAATTTCGAGTTAAGTGGAGTTGAGTTAACGAATCATATTATTTATATTCAATGTTGCGTTTACATGGACCGATTATTTAACTAGTAGACAAAGTACAAGATTATTTAACTACATAAACAATATAATTGTTTTACATTTTAACTTAATGAGTAAATATTTATCAAAACAACATAATTTTGCCTTTTAACTTAATAGTTTTGACTTTTAACTTTAGAAACGGTAAACATTTATCAAAACAACGTAGTTTTGCCTTTTCTTGTTCGGATTTTCGGATAACTCGAATTGTGTAATTCATGTTCGAGTTAAACCAAAAAACTTAATTTTTTATTCGAGTTGTTCTGAATAACTTGATTAACTCAAATAACTTGAATATTTTAATTCAAAATTTGAATTTTTTATCGAGTTTTTCGAATCGAATCGGATTTTGCTCACCCCTAATTCCATCCATCTTTTTCCTTTCTTTCTTGCATGATATAATATATATTATATAATTACGTATCAATCATAACTATGCATGTAAAACATCATGTATATAACAAACTAGCATTTGACTTCATCAAAAACTAATTCATGAGACACTTATACTTTTTGCATAATATAATTAATCTCATTAGAAAAAAACCATGAAATTCAATTCATGCAATAATAGTAAACCAAAAATTTGGCATACCTCTTATTACTACAAAGATTTCTTCTAAATCAATAGTTAGATAACTAACCTCAATATTGTTCCATTACTGATAGTTATCTTAGTAGTACCATGATTATAGTGGCATGTGAATTCACGGTGAACAAACACACCTTTAATTTCTCATAAATTGCAAAAATAGAATTTTAAAATTGTTGGTATGTGGGGATAAAAATAAATTTATGAGAAATTAACGCAAGCTTCAAGGCATGTATCAATGTCACTTTCTTTAAGGTACTATTTGCCCCCACTTATTTTTTTTTGTGCAAAAGAGTTACTGGCAAATGAATCTCGAGGATACAATGAAACCCAATGACTATCTACGTTTTGCACTGACAGAAACAATCCACTGAGAACTGAGCAGAGTATAGTAAGGATATCAATTTCTATAAAAAAATTCATGTAGTAATTTTTTATAAAACAATCTAGGAATATAAAAGATAGTGGGAGAATAAAAAAAAAACTTTTGATGTGTTTTTTTGGTGTGTCAGACAAATGAAATTTGGCTCTTATTTATAAAAGTTCTCACGTCTCTTCATAGGAACACAAGTATCTAAATAGATAGTCACATCTTTTAACAATAAATATAATTATTCAATAAATGTATTCTTGAATAATCATGATTCATTTTTAATAATAAAGTGGTATAATTTTTAAATTTAAGAGATCACTATAAAATGTGATAACTCTTAGTTAATAACAAAATTATATAATTTGGTTATTTATAATTTTTCATCGCTATAAATATTTAGTAAATGTTACCAACACATAGTGCCATGTTTTATTTGGTAGATAAAGCACCAACTACTGTCCACAAGGGAAGCATAAGGACGCTAGTTACTGATTTTCTGGTTTTCATATGGCTTAAGTAGAGTGATTTGTAGAAATGGGAAAGAGATATACACATTTAATTAGTTTAATCAATGTTATTAAGATATCAAGATCATGGTAAGTACGTTACTGACTTGCTTCATTAATGAAGAGAGAGGAGTATTTAATACAATTTAGAAAGTAATAGTCAGCTGGCTAACTATAACTAACCAACTGATTAACTAACTATTAACTACTACACAACTAACCCTTTTTAACTAATTTTTGTTTATCTAATCGTTATTCCTAACATTCCCCGTGCTACTCGACTTCCTTTCTGTATCTTCAACATCACGAGTGATAATCCTGAGCCGATTCCTAAACTTGTGAAACGGCCCTGCAGATAACGGTTTTGTCAACACATCTGCAATTTGTTCATGACTTGGAACATGCCCAACTTGGAACAATCCTCGGGCAACTTTCTCTCGCACGAAGAACAAATCCAATTCAACGTGCTTAAACTTCGAATGCATTACAGGATTTCCTGCGACTGCCACAGCAGCTGAGCTATCACATCATACCAACGCTTTGCCCTTAGTAGAAGCTCCTAATTCAGACAACAATGACTAAATCCAAACCATCTTAACAGTGACATGAGCAAGGCTTCTATACTCGCCACTCAATTTGTAGAACGCGAGACCACTGCCGCTTTCTAGAACTCAGGAGACGAGATTTCCTCCAAGAAAAACAAGAACCGGATGTTGACCGACAATCATCACTATCGAACCCCAACTAGCATCCGAGAATCCTTCAAGTAGAAATTTTAGACTCGAGTGAATTTTATGCCATAATCCAAGGTCCCTTTCAAATATCGCAAAATTCATTTAATAGCTTTAAAGTGCGTGTCGATGGTTTGTGCATGAATTGGCAAACCTTATTAACCGAAAATGCTATATCCGGCACGGTAATCACGACATACTCGTAAGGCACCAACTATACTTTTGAACAACTTTGTATCTTCGATCGAGTACCTTCATTAGCCGTCAAATGACAAAGTTGTTGTCATGGGCGAGGTGAGTCATTTGACTTGTCCATGGATGCCCTTGTAAGAAGATCAAGTACACACTTCCTTTGACTAAGGAAAATCCCATCCGGTGTATAGTGAGCTCAATACCTAGGAAGTAACTCAACCTTCCTGTGTCTTTAAGAGAGAACTGGACATCGAGCTCTTTAACAAAGCTGATCTATAGCTTGGGAATCTTTCCCAGTTACAATTATGTCATCAACGTATACAAGGACATAGATTAGTTGAGATCCCGACCGATGAACGAAAAAGGAATTATTAGCTTTAAAACAAGCAAATTGCGCAGATTACAAGAAAATCCTCGAGCTTGTGAAACCGGGTTCGTGGTGCCTACTTAAGTCCATAGAGTGCTTTTCTCGGTCTGCAGACCAACTGTTGACCACCACCTCATTGTTGTTCAAACCTTGGTGGTTGCACCATGTATATTTCCTCCTGCAGGTCTCCGTTCAAGAAAGCATTGTTAATGTCTACTTGTCAAAGAGTCCATCCCATGGAAACTGCTAGAGCCAGAACTACTCGAATGGTTGTTGGTTTGACCACAGGGCTAAAGGTTTCTTGAAAATCAACACCTACCTCTTGAAGGTACCCTTTGACAACCAGCCTACCCTTGTACCAAGCCACAGAGCCACCAGTATGTTGTTTGACTTTGAAGATCCACTTGCAACCTACAGCCCTACGACCTTTAGGTAAGGGAACAAGATCCTAAGTATGATTTGCAATTAAAGCCTCATACTCATTGTGTGCAGTTGCTGTCCACATAGGGCTTTAAAAGGTTTCGAGAATAGAGGTGGGTTCTTTTTCTGTTAAGAATGAGGCAAATACTTTAATTTTGAAGATGCCATTTTTGGATCGGGTTCTCATAGGATGAATATTCATAGAAGTAACAGCCTGATCAAGAGAAGGAGACTGAGTAGCTGCTGCTGGTGAATCTACATGAGCACTTGGTGGACCAAATTGTCTATTAGGAGACCGTAGGCTAGAGGATTGGATTGACCCTGCCACAAGAGAGGAGATGACTTGGTCTAGAGCGGAAGAATTATAAGTTGAAGGGGTTGTGGCTACCACCATGGGAAGGCTAGACTTGTGAAGACGAGAGCTGATTGAGTGTAACAGCCCGATTTAGGGCCTAGTCGGAATAGTGGTGCGAGACCACAAATCCGAGTTAGTAAAATTGATTTTTTAAGGTTTAAGAGATTTTTGCATGATAGTATGAAAGTTCTATGTAGAAATTTTGTGAAAATTTCTATTAAAGGGTTCATTAGGACTAAATTGCAAAAGTTGCAAAAGTTGCAAAATATGAAATTCTAGAAGCTTTTTGTATGAAATAGCTTTGGAATATTAATTATAAGTCCTTAAATAGAAAATTGCCCAAATTATAATTTTTGGACAAAAATGGACATGAGTTAGTAAATTGTGAATTTTTAATGAGAAGGGCATTTTGGTCATTTATCAATTAAATGATTAAAATGGGAAAAGATGATGAAAATCTTATTCATCTTCTTCTTCCTTGTGCCGAAAATTGAGAGACTCCATAGCTAGGGTTCTTCAATTTTTGAAGCTTGCTAGTAAGTGCATCCTAACCCCGTTTTTAATATTCTTCGTATTTTTGGAGTTCTCGTATTATGAATTAGCTATTTATAGCTATAGGTTGAGCTAGAATTCATGTTCATAAATCTACCCATGTATGACATGCTTGTAAAATGATGTTTTATGAAAGATTATGAGAGTTTGATGTTAGATAAACATCTTTTCCTAAATGAATTTCATGAAAAATGCTAGTAAGGACTAGTTTGTAAAAGTTGTGAAATTTGTCATACATGATAGAAATAGTGAGAATTTATTGTTGCTATAGTTAAGAGAGTGAATTAGCTAAGCATGAAGTTCACGAAAGTTGAATAAAAATCACTTTACGAGCCTTGGGGCCAAAGTGTAATTATGAGAAAGTTTAGGGACAAAATGGTAATTTTGCCGAAGTATGAGTTAAGAGTCAATTTAGTCAATGTGTGTATTAAATGAGCTAAATTATTATTATAGATCAAGAAAAATGAAGCCCGGATCGAAACTGAGGCAAGAACAAAGTCGAGGACTAAATTGCATTTCTACATACATTTTGTACATTGAGGTAAATTTGTATGATTTCTAAGCTTTATGATTAATATCATTGAATTGCTTAGTATGATGTAGAATATATCTTAATTCCATGAGATTTTTGATACTATGTTAAACAAAGAAATCACTGAGATTAAGCATGAGAAAGTCCCGATTGAAGTTGAATTACTTAGGATACTCGATCCATCACATGAGACAAGGAAGTCCGTATAAGACCAAGCCAAGGCATGGCACCGGCAATCAAGCAAGTTATCATGTAAGACCAAGACAAGCCTTGGCATTGAAGAGTTATCATGAGATGAAGACCCATATAAGCCCAAGCCAAGGCATGGCATTGGTGAGTCTCCAAGTAGGAATGTCATGTAAGTCCAAGACAAGTCTTGGCATTGAAAAGCTATCATGAGATAGAGATCCCATGTAAGTCCAAGCCAAGGCATGGCATTGGTGAGTAACAAGGAAGATTTCATGTAAGTCCAAGCCAAGGCTCGGCATTGACCCGTTCATGAGTAAAGATACCAAGTAAGACCATGTCAAGACATGGCAATGGTAAGTTCCCAAGGGAACACACAAAGAAGACTTCGTGTAAGTCCATGTTAAGACATGGCATCGATACCAAGTTGAGAGATCCCATGTAAGACCATATCTAGGGTATGGCTTTGGTATCGAGATATATGAGAGATGAGATTCAGTATCCTCGGTTATTCATAGTAATTCATCGGGCAAAAGAGTAAAGAATAAATGAGAAAGCAAGAAAGTTAAGCAAGTAAAGCTATCATCAAAGTATGCTAGTCAAAGTTAACTAAGAGTATTATTCATGTTATGAATGATGAAGTTAAGATTATGCTTACCTTAATAAAGTATGATAATCTATATGATTAAGTGATACAGGTACCTTGTTTACCTTACAAGCACGAGACTAGTAAGTACCATGATATGTGTAAGAATCATTAAGAGTAAGTAAGCTCAAGCATGTGAACTTAGCAATGCCTTTGCTTATGATGAATGAGTATGTTAAGTATATATATATGTATATATATATATATACGTTATTATATGCATTACATGCCAACTTACTAAGCAAAATGCTTACGTCTTTAATTCTTTCTTTTCATGTAGTCCCGCCAAGCTAATCTCGTGGATCATCGTCATCGGAGCTCGGAGCACACTATCAATCGCTATTTTGGTATAGCCAAGTTGTTTATATTAAGTATGGCATGTATAGGAAGCATTTCATTTTGAGTTATGTTTTAGAATTAGCCAAAGTGTTGGCTATCAAGCTTAGTATTCTTTTTGTATATGGCCAAAGAGATGGGTCATGAATGGTTAAGTATGTATGTTTTTATTTATCAATGAAGTATGCATCATTGTTCATGTTAGATGTAATACTTGAGTTGTTGAATTGAGTATTGGATTGATCTTGATCTCAGGGTGGAAATTGGCTTTGAAAATAGCCTCTAGGTGCCCACACGGATAGACACGCGAGCGTGTGTCTAGACCGTGTGTCCCTTGCACATTAGTGTTTTAAGTCAGAATAGACTACGGGCTAATCACACGGCCGTATGTTTAGGTCGTGTGTGACACACGGTTAGCACATGGGCGTGTTCCCTGGCCGTGTGAAGTCTGCACCTTACACTTGTAATTTGAATTGCCACACGGCTAAAGTACACGGGCGTGTGTATGGACCGTGTGGATAAGTCAGAATGCCAAAGTTTAGCACACGGGCCAAAGCCACGGACGTGTCAAGGCCGTGTGAAATTAGTCAGTGTTGACCACGGGTGGAAGACACGAGCATGTCTTAGGGGTACACGGGCGTGTCCCAAGTCACATGGGCGTGTGACCCCTGTTTCGAGGAAAAATTCTCGATTGAGTTCCGAAAGTTTTCGGATAGGTGTTTAAAGCCTCGTAGGCACATGAAACGTACATTTTGATTAAGAAAGAGAAGTTTCTGTTTCGAAACAAAATTTTACAGCCGGTAAGTACATGTTTACTTAAGTTCAAGTATGGTAATGTCTTGTATCCAGTCTCAGTCTCGGACTTGGGTATGGGGTGTTACATTGAGCCAGAACCAGAATGTAAGAAGGAACCAGTCTGAAAAGGAAATAGTGTTTCATCAAATGTAACATGACGAGAGATAAAGATGCGGCCATCCTTATCAAGACACTTGTAACCCTTCTGATTTGTAGCAACTCCAATAAACATGCATTGTCTGGACCGAAACTGCAGCTTGTGCTTCTGATATGGCCTCAAGTAGGGAAAGCAAGCACAACCAAAAACCTTTAGATGAGAATAGGCAGGTCGAGCTTTGTAAAGTACCTCATAAGGGCTTTTCTTCTGTAGAAAGGAAGTAGGGAGCCTATTCATCAAGTGAACAGCATGAGCAAAAGCATGGGACCAGAATTCCAAGGGTAATGAAGCTTGTGCGAGAAGTGTCAACCCCATGTCAACGAGGTGTTGATGCTTCCTTTCAACCACCCCGTTCTGCTCGGAAGTGTGGGGACAAGTGACCCGATATTGAATATTGAATACTAAGTCGAGACAACTCCTTGGACACAGACCTATATTCACCCCCAATCAATTTGAAGCCTCTTAATAGAGCAACCAAATTGAACTTGAACCATTGCATGAAAATGGAGAAAACACTTGAAGACCTCTAACTTTGACTGTAGGAAATACACCCAGGTGTACCTGCTATGCATGTCCACAAAGGAAACATAATAAATAAAGCCATTTGATTTTAGATGAGCAGGGCCCCAAATATCAGATTCCACTAATTCAAAAGGCAACGAGTACAAGGTTTTTGATGGACTGAAGGGCAGTTTATGAGCTTTGCCTAACTGGCAAGTTGAACAAATGGTAGATAGAGTGCTACGTCTGAAAGGAACATTACAACTATGCAAAACATCAATAAGAACATTGGTACATGGATGACCTAGTCGACTATGCCACAATGTAGGGGAAAGCACAAGTTGAGTTGTGTATAATAACGTCAAACTGGGCTGAGAAGATGCACCATGTTTGCTGGAGACCAGACTAGAGGTATCAAACTTGTAGAGACCATTATGCATGCGGCCCACTAGGAGGGTTTTCTTGGTTTGAATATCCTTCACAAAGCAAAGCAATGGGTGAAATTCAAAATAGACAGCATTATCTCTGGAAAATTGTTCAACTGATAGCAAGTTCTTGCACACAGTGGGGACATGTAGTACATTCTTTAGGCGGAAAAGCCTAGAACCAGCCTGCATGCTGGATGAGCCTATGTTGGCAATCGAAACAGAAGCACCATTACCCATAGAAACTTGCCTCGTACCTGTATAAGGAGAAACTGTTGAGAGATTGGCCATGTCAGGGGTGATATGATTAGTTGCCCCAGAATTAGGATACTAGGCCTGATCATGAGCGGTAGAGAAAGGCTGTCGAGGAGAGGGATGAGAGGAGGAGATGGTAGCTTGATATGAAGGACTACAAGCAAGAGACATATGAGAACAATGAGTTACAGTAGAGGAACCTCCCTGATCGTGGATTTGATAGTAATTAACTGTCATCGAATGATTGGGACTAACACCCAAAAACGTTTCATCAAATCGGTGATAGCATGTCTGAACTAAGTGGCCGATTTTGCCACATAACTGGCATTGCGGTCTAGATCGTGGCCAACTTCTACCTCTGCCACGAGCCCTGCCACGAGACCAACCCCATCCTTGCCCTCTGTGGCCATGTTTATACTCTTGATGACAACAGTTAGGAGCATTAGTGTGTTTAGAATTCACGTTACTATCTTGCTTCTGGTGGGACGCTAGATTAGCTTGCAAGGGTACCTCAGTCAAAGAAGCCAATTGTCGTGTTTCACAATCAAGAAGCATCTCCGTTAACAACTCGAGAGACATTGGTGTGGCGGAGGCAATCACATGGACAGATTCATACTCGAGTGAAACACCAGCCAGTATGATGCTCACTTGTTCTTGCTCTGTGACCATACTGCCAGCAGCATTGAGACTATCGCTAAGATTTTTCACCTTAGTCAAATACTCTTTAACAGTAAGACTCCCTTTCTTGAGAGAGTACAGTGGATGGCATGTAACACCCCTAACTCGTATCCGTCGCCGGACTAGGGTTAAGAGGCATTACCGGACATATCTGAACATTTTACGCTCATTCCACAACATCAATCATACAACATCATTTCATAATAATTCATACTCATATAGTCCATTTAGAAGGTCTACGAGACCTTAAACATGCTTTAGAGAAGGTTCGGGACTAAACCGATTACATTTACAAACTTTAGGAATCACTTAAAATTTTCAAGCATCCAGGGATCACACGTCCGTGTGAACAGGCCGTGTGCCTCACACAGCCACCAGACACGCCTATGTCACAGGCCGTGTGAAAACAGGGCATACATTCTGACTTGCACCACACGGCCACCAGACACGCCCGTGTGTCTAGGCCGTGGAACACACTGACTTGTTTTATTTAAGCAGCAGGGGTCACACGGTTGAGTCACACGCCCGTGTGCTCAGGCCGTGTGGCACGAAATTAGGCTTGGTTTAAACCATATTTCTCACCCTCCTCATGCACACCTAAACCACATCATTTTGTACCATTTCAATAAAATTAATAGGCAGCCAAAACATGTTATTTTATACACCAAACATGCCATACCAATTCTCTCCATTTCATCAACTCAAATCATAACCATTTCCTATAAAAAAAAAAAAAAAAAAAAACATATCACATTCATCAATTCAACCTATTTCAAATATGTGTTTTATCATCAATCACACACCAAGCTCAACTCATAAATCATCTACTAACCATTCATTGATCACGTTTAAGATCATGCATTATAAGCAATTATTCAACACCTACCAAATAATCAAGAAAAACAACTTGAACCATCATCAATCATACCAAACTATGCCATTACATAAGGCAACATATACACATCAAAATTAACATCGATTTCCAAGCCACATCTCATGGCAAATTGCATCAAACACATAAGCATCAATTGCCCAAATTACAAATACTCATCAAACAATCATAAAGCCTATACATGCCATATAACAAAGTCATAAAGTGTATAAATACCGAAATCATTAGCCAGATAGTGTGATGCGATCTCCGCCGACTTTCAACCCGAGCAAATCTCTGAAAATCTATAAACATAGGAAAAACACACAGAGTAAGCTTTGAAAGCTTAGTAAGCTCGTATCTTAATAAACTTAACATAACAAATAATTTCATTACAATGCCATAAGCATGATATGCTATCTCACATGCCAAAACACAACTTATCTCAAGTTTATAACATGATTTCATATCAAGTCATCGCCATTCAATAATATACTTACTTACTTACTAACTTTAGCTTTCACAAGCTTATTCAATTATATTCTCATATAACATTCAATTCTCACTTTCATATAGCCAAATGAGCACATTTTGGGAAATAACATATTTATTCACATATCTTTCTCATATGAATCACATATCATCACTTATACCCAAATTTAGCTTTCATTCATATAGTATCTAACAATTTCACATATGCCACTTTATAAATCACATCTTATTCATTTGTTCATGTTTCATTTGTACATATTCACATTTCATTTACATATATATCACATAACATTCTTTGCACATATATACTTACCTTTCATTATCAAATATTGTATACATTTCAACGTACCTGAATCGGACTGTCATCTACTTAATCACTTGTTTCTCGGAACGCCCGTTGAACCATTCGGAATCAATGAGGATACTTGGATAGCTCGGAAAGCTCATACAATGCCAACGTCCCAGATGTGGTGTTACATGTAATCAAATATCGATGCCACTGTCCCAGACAGGGTCTTACACGAAATCATATACGATGCCGATGTACCAGACATGGTCTTACACGTAATCTCTGATCGATGCCAGTGTCCCAGACACGGTCTTACACGATATCTCAAATCGTTGCCAATGTCCCAGACGTGGTCTTACACGAAATCATATATCGGAATCCTATGTCATGACATATGTATCCTCTACTATTCCTAGGGTTCATACGAGGCTTTTTGAACGTCGTTACGTTATCGGAACTTTCTCGCATTCATATATTCTGCTTCTCGAACAATTCAAATCATAATAACATATATATAACTTTTTTCAAAATACATACATTTGCATTACCATTCGGCATTGAATTCAATCATACAAATAATATGCATTTATAACATGATTTTTTAATGTCTATTAAAATACAAACTTACCTCGTTCGTAGTAATGACAAATTAAGTCGACTAATCCGATATTTTGACTTTCCCTCGATCTAGATCCGAATTTCGCTTTTGCCAATCTAATTAATATCAAAATTAACTTACTTATTCAACATTTCATTAAATTTTCATCTAAGAACATATAAATGGGCAATTTGCATTTTAGCCCCTAACATTTCATATTTTTGCAATTTAGTCCCTAATTCAAAACAATACCAAATATTCAAAATTTCACTATGCCCATGTTAGGCCGAATGCTCCATAAATCCTTAACAGCCCATTTATTCAATTTATTTCACATTTAAACCCCTAAACTTTCAAATTTCACAAATAAATCCCTAATTTGGATTTTTATCAAAAATCACTTAATTAAACATAAAAATCAAACATCAAAGATTTATTTTTCATCATCAAACAACAAATTTATCACATTATCAACAATGGAAAATCTCAAATTCATCATCAATTCCGAAAATTAAAGCATGGGTTTGCTAACACTCGAAGCAACGATCTCAAAAACGTAAAAATTATCAAAAACCGAATAAAATCCATACCTTAATTTGATCTCCAAGGTGCCGAACCTTAAACAAAGAAAATGGCTTATTTTTCTTTCCTTACATTCGGCCAACAAAGAAGAATATAAGAATGTGATTTATGTTTTGTTTTAATTTATTACATATTAATATAACATTTACAAATTTAACCTTTATAAATTAATTAGAAAACCATATAATGGTTGTCTATTACCGTCCATTCCATTATCCAATGGCCAAATTTCATTTTAAGGACTTCATAATTAATTAATCAAAGCAAATAGGCACTTTAACATATAGCACGCTACTTTTACAATTTACGCGATTAAGTCCTTTTTTTTCAAATTGAGCACACAAACGATAAAATTTTCA
The DNA here is from genome assembly GCA_025698515.1 of Gossypium sturtianum. Classification (NCBI taxonomy): domain Eukaryota; kingdom Viridiplantae; phylum Streptophyta; class Magnoliopsida; order Malvales; family Malvaceae; genus Gossypium; species Gossypium sturtianum. Next base: position 123,269,701 of record CM046955.1, read on the forward strand.
CACGAAATTTTCACACATATTAATTCACATACTGTAAACACCAAAAATAATATTAAAATATTTTTCTAACTCGGATTTGTGGTCCAGAAACTACTGTTCCGACTAAGGTCTAAATCGGGCTGTCACATGGCACATGCTCGATAGCTTGACGTTGGATTTTGCCCCAAATCTCCTTTCAATTCCAGTCCAAATGTCAAAACTGGTCTTGGCCGATGTGAGATGGACCAGAACTTCATCCGTGGATCGTGGAAAGCAACCAAGAAGCTAGGAATTTGTCTCGCTTTTTATGGATCGAAAACGAAGGGTTATCAACATCCGTCAGTCAAGTCCGGGTAGATGAGTAGGTGGAACAGGAGTTGTACCAAGCACAAATCTTTCAAGATCATAGCCTTCAAGAATCAACAAGATCTAATGTTTCCATAACAAGAAGTTGTGCTCCGCTAGTTTGATCGTATCGTGTTTGGAGAAGTAATGAATAGTCTGTAGAGTCGTGCTACTAAGACCTTGTGAATGAGCTGCTCCTTCAACATTAGACGAATGGCAAGGTGTATCACCCATAGGTATAGTTTCATTTTCCATTAGAAAATAAAAAAAAAATGAGAGAAAAGAGGAAGGGAAAAAATGAGCTATCCCAAGAAAAACCCTAGCTCGTGATACCATATCAAGATCATGGTAAGTGCGTTACTGACTTGCTTCATTAATGAAGAGAGAGGAGTATTTAATACAATTTAGAAAGTAATAGTCAGCTGGCTCACTATAACTAACCAACTGATTAACTAACTATTAACTACTACACAACTAACCCTTTTTAACTAACTTCTGTTTATCTAATCGTTATTCCTAACATAAGATAACATTATATCAGTTTTCTGATATGATAGTAGTTTTCTTAAAAGCTAAACGGAGAGACATAGGGAAAATGAATCTGATGTCCTGGAACAGGGATGGACCATCTAATACCAGGACTGGTTGCTAGTTATGCAAGTCACATGAGCCTATGGCTAGCCAGCTAAATTTAGTCAAACAATCCATATGCAAGCAATCAATGTCCTCTTTTCCTCACAGTATTTGAAGAAATCATATACTGCAACTTGATCACCGACAGGCAAATTCGGACCAACAAGCATAAAGGATAATTTTCTCCTGTATTATATGGGTTCATTTCTTGACTTCAATTTGTAAAACGTTCATAATCACAGACACGACATTCTATAGCATTGCATACAACAGAGAGTTGACCTTTTCCGGATGATCTCAAGCATTTTAAAACACTTCTGGAAGAAATATGATAAGGGGACTCCAAGAGGAAAGGATCATGCCATTCATACAGTCTTTCTTTCAGTTTGTGGCAAGAACTTCCACATTCAGTAAGCTAAAAGCTATTGATGTTTATTTGTTTCAAGACAAGCACCCCTTGTCAAAGAACAAAAAGGTGATTAAGGCCGATAACTCCCGAAGGCTGTATCAGCATTAATAGAAAAAGTTGGAGTGGGGCATGAGTTAGTACCAGAAGGAAATACTGGTCCCTTTGAACTACGTACATGCCTCTATCCTTCCATACATTTGGAGATGAAAAAGTTGCTAAGAACTATATTAAGTCCCTACAACTTAAGTCCTGGTTTCAATTCTAATATTGCAGCTACCACAGAGGAAATGCAAATCATATTTCCTGTTTAAGGTTTCATCAATCGCACATATGATTCTGTGACTGCAACATGTAGAAATAACTTTACAAGTTGCAGAATCTTACATCTAAGCTGAGATAAAATGCCATCACTAACTATATCTCTTCTTTAAACTTTTCATTTACTTTAACTCTTGAATAGCCTTATTATGATGATGAAGTTTCCATAGAGGCAATTGTCTCATGCAATAACATGCTGAAATGGATAAAACTATATAATTAGATGATGTATGTATATACAAGGATAGGAACCTACTTGATAATGTGATCCGACCCTGCCACATAAGGCTTGAACCTCCACCATTACTGTTATGTGAAAGTGCTTCACAATCAGCATTTCCAGTTTTATCATCATCATAGATCTAATATGTGAGAATGAGAAAGAAACGTAGCCAAAGACAACTTGCCGATTATCTCCTCCAACAAAGGTTTGATTCATTGTATTAAATAATTAACTTCCCATTCCCATGAACAGTTCAAACCATTAACATAAATAGTTTTGAGTAATTAACGAGTATCAAAAAACAACTCAGATAAGTGGAAGAGAAAGCCTAGCCGGCAAATCATCCTTGGCTGCACTACTTTACCTCATTCCCACATGCTAAATCTTAGATGAAGACAGTATCGATCCAGCAATGGATAAACAATTTTTTCCTCAACGTATTAGCAGCAATGTAGTTTGCAGACTGGAAGTTTGAAAATTTGTGGGTGCATATAACCAAGAATGGGAGGATAACATATATATATACGTGAAGGACATGAGGGAGTGAATGGACAACTGCATGTGTCTAGAAGTCAGCATACACAAGCCCTAAAAAGTTACTTTCAATCACCCTAGAGGCTCATAGTAGCCTCTTACAAAGTTACCATTGCCCCATACACAGCCTCTTTATGTTTTGATCTTTTTGGGGTTCAAACACTGCTGTTTCTGGGGTTTTTTTTAACTTGAAATATGCAATCATTGGACACATTATCAACTAGTTTCTCTAATGTTGTTTTGGAAACAAAACCTTATCACTTTCCAAGTTTGAGTTTAGATCTGGGGTTTTTTTTAACTTGAAATATGCAATCATAGTGACACATTATCAACTAGTTTCCCTAATGTTGTTTTGGAAACAAAACCTTATCACTTTCCAAGTTTGAGTTTAGAGAAATTTACGCTCTAAAAGCCCTTAAAACCAAGTCTTTTGAAGCCTAAAATACTTATCAAATTGACATTGTGTTTGACATGTCATTATCTGTAGATATGGATGAGAGTGAAGGAAGGGAGAGGATAGAGGTAGATTCTGGTCTGTATGTAACAGGAAATTGGGAACATCGTGATCTTAGAAAATGGTTATTATGGGGGGTGACATGGGCTGAGGATGGCCTTTGGGTAACAATTTTGGATAACATATCTCTGAAATCACCGCCCACCACCCATCACTTTTTTCCTGCCTCTTTTTCAGGTACAAATGTACATTATTACGTCCACTTGCATTTGCTAAAATGGTTGATAGAAAAACTTAGAAGGACCTCTTGATGCATTGCAACCAGACCTATTCATAAGTCTACCTGGTTTCATTACGAATTTTTGATCACTTCAAATTTAAATTATATCAAGTTGAAGAAGTTTTAAGTTCAAACTAATTCAAATTAAACTAAGTTTGAATGGATAACATTTTATAAACAAATCAGGTTAAATGAAATTCAAATTGATCAACTTCAAATTGATCAACTTGGATTTTTAAATTCAGCTCAAAATTATCAAGACTAATCGAAACTAAAATTACAAAGTTGATATAACTTTTAATCCATAACCTTGAAAATTAAGTCTTTTTTGATACTTTTATTTTTTTAACCCACTTTAATACAACTTTTTTTTTGTCCAATTTAATACCTAAACTTAAAAACTATATCCATTTTGGTCATTAAACTTGACAAATGTAAAAATAATGATACGACGGAATCCAAGTTCAAAGATATAATCGTTGATCCAAGTTAGAAAAGCAGTCATTTTTTAAGATACAATGATGAAATAAAAACAGGGTTTATCTCCTATATTTAACCTGAGATTAAGTATAGTATTTCTTGAATTTATTAAATATTTTTGTTGGGATTTTGTTTATACAATGATCGGTTCAGCCTATGCTTTCGTTTTTTCCTCACGGCTTCATCTTCAAAGGATCAAGGCTGCATACTATAAAAAGTAGCTTTTAAGAAATTAGAGATAAGGCTGGTCACAGCAATTTCAATCTCCCTTTCCCCCAAACAACAAATATAATTGCATGATAGCAGACTGCAATTGGGATAGAGAAACCTGTCAGTTATCAGTGCATAAACCTGATAATATGTGAGATCTCTAAACAAGGATTCTCATCTACATGGAATGCATATACATACATTCATACAAGTTCATAAGCCTACATGAATTTAAGAGTATCCAGAAACCGGTTTGCGCATGGAAGAGAGATACCACACATGAAGAGTTTGCAATTGAAAGATGGCAGTAAGAAGAATTAACCAACGCATAGAAATCAGTATCAGAGTCAACTTTTTTCCTGACTATTAAGCAAAATTATATGCCCTGGAACAGTTATTGTAATATTGAACAACCAGACAAACCATTAGGTATGGAAGTATTAATATTGTAATATTCAATCTGATTGTTGTAGAAAGTTATAAACTAAAACTGTTCATGCTACCATTATGGAACACATCATTCAAATTTCTCCTCAGTTCTTAAATTAGGATTTCACATTTCAACTTTATGGTTAGTGGACCAACTCTGTTTAGTTTATATTACAAATACAAGCATATTGCAATTGACTACAAAAGTCACTTACCAGTTACCACATACAGCTTACCAGCTCCCAATGCCAGAGAAAGCCAATGATATAAACCACCTGCCAAAAGTAGCACAAAGAACTAAAGTTGCTTACCCCATAAGATGAAATAAGAGAATTAGGATGCAATATCAAGAATAAGCCTACTTCTTCAATTGATTCCATTTGAGGTTTCCTTGCCTTCCTCTTTAGCTTTCTCTTCACAAAACAGCCTCCAAAGCCTTCTCTTTTTTCGCTGTGACAGCCTCCAAAACTAATCTGAACACATAGCCTAACCAAATATTTCTTACCTTAAGTGATTTACAAGCTCATACAACCCTTATATAACTTCCAGCTCATTTTGTGCAAGTTCAAATTTTAGATCATGCGATTAAGGGGATAATTTTTGAAGCACTTTGTTCAACAGAAACATGGCCTCTCTTCTTCAAGAGAAGAAATGGGACCAGTACATCCCAGCAAACTCCAGAAAAGTACCAGCCATTTGAGCTACATGTAAAATATAATCAAGAAACCAAATATGATGGCATTTACACCCAACATAAGCTACAATTACATTGCTCTCGGGATTATGGCAATCTAAACTTTCCTATCTGATGCAACTCTCAAACCACATGCATACATAAAAAAAATCCTAAACAAGTAGATGCTACCTTGACTCCATTATAAAACATAAAAAATCACTTCATCAGCCAAATTGCCAAAAGTCAAGGATACAAGTGTAAGGGTTACATGGAACGCAAATTATTAGAAATGTGTTACAGAGCCTGCAAATCATGAATCCAGGCCAAAAATGATTGGTGATTTGCATCATCAAATGATCTTATTCTTGGTCACCCAAGACAGGCATAAAGGCGAGCCAAAGTGGAACATAAGTTCCTCAAACCCGATTTGTCTGGTCTTCTGGTCTAGGCTGGCTTCATCAAAAGGGACAAAGGTCTGGCTTCAAGATTTGTGACGACAACTGTTTAGATAGGGGAGAAAAGGCAACAAGTGGGAAAGGTGCAGTAGAATCCTTGGCAGGGGATGGCTGGCCGGGTTTAAGATATCATTCTGCATATCTTCATGTAAAAAGAATTAAAAAACTAGCATATGAATACCCGAAGTAAATAAATGAAATCAGACACATATTTACCTGTGCAGTCTAGAACCCAGGACTAATACCCATGCTTCCTATGTGAAACTTGATTTAGATTGGACAACCTGGTGACAGCAAAAAATCAGGCAAGGTGGTAACAATTGCTATTAGAGAACAATCAAAGGTGATCGAAGTTTTCTAACTAGATAGGTAAATGTTACCCCCGGCTGGAGTTGCGACCACCATGATTTCCATATATATCACCTCCACTCTGGAAAAAGATAATATACGACAATCAGAGGAAGTACAATAACATGTGAGATAGAAATTAAGCATGCAGAACATCATAAATTTGCAACGAGATGGATAGTTCTCAAATGCAGATCTTGCACTTTTGAAAAAACCTGGCTGCAACAACCAGATGAATCCCAATAATAATAAGCTTAAGCATCTTTGCAAAGAAATGTTAAAGGAAGAAATGAATGAAAAGACAAGCTTACAAGTGAACCACTATAATTTCCTTTACTGTCACTTGCAGTCAAATCACTAGGGCTGTATCCCCCTGAGTAAGAAGAGTATCCACGATTACGCGGTTGACCATCTTTGTTACCATATTTAGGACCATCTGAAATGTCTAATGACATGGGAATGTAGGGAAGAACAGGCAAAAGCGTTGCTGCTGCTCCTTCTCTTTCAAATATATTGGCTCTCAGCCGCAACAGTACTTGCGAAAAGGCATTGCTAGCAACATCAAGACCTCCAGTAATCTGTACAGCATTGGAAGATAAAAATTCTATCAAAAGTCTGACTATGACATCGAGTGTGTACACCAAAAAGCATATTATTCACCTGCACCATTTCTTCATCTTCATATGCAACTTTGGGAAGGTTTTCCTTAGAAAGTATGCGAATACTAGCCCTAGTAGCATTCCTCATCCCAGATATTATTGCCCCACCTTTACCGATAAGGCATCCAACCTGTGAACTTGGAACAAGTAGACGGGTGGTGATTACAGAATCACCTGATTCTCTTTCTGTTTTTTCACTGCATCGTGATTGCAAGCGCAAAGCAGCATTGATGGTAGGGGATGGGTCTTCAATGAACTGCAGAGATATAAATAATGAGGCATGACATATAAATTCCACAATGAGAATCTAAGCTTAACTTTAAGAATTAATGTATTCTTACCTCTTTTGTTGATATGAATATTATGCAATCATCTCCTTCAGCTGCAGAGCTATCAACTTTAATCGATGCCCCAGACTCCTGTCTAATCTGTTTGATAATACCACCTCCTTTTCCAATCACACCCCCAATATTTCCAACCGGGCATACCAAACGAAGAGAAAACTCCCTTGCAGAACCATCATCTCTTCTAGAAGAATAATTTCCATAAGAACCAATAAGGGGGGCATTCATGTACATCCCACCTGATGGATTCATATTAGATAGAGAGGAGAGAAGCAAGTGCTGGGATCTTGAAGGGTTATCATGAAGGCGAGATGCCACCTGATAAAGAGCCTTCCTCACAACTGAGGGCTCTCCAATTATCTGAAATCCCCATAGAGAAACTGAATGAATAAACAAGAAGGCCGCAAGATGATTCAAAATCCCCTTATATGCAGGCAACTCAAACATTTTCAAGAATGCTAATAATATACAGTTACAACATAAGGACACATTTTTAGGTAAGAACTGTCTGGTCAGAAGCCTCATGGAGATCAATCAACAGATCTTCCAAATCCCATCACTTAAAACAGGAGAACATAAAAGTAGAAAATAAAGACTCTTCCCTTTTCTAGGAAGACTGCTTACTACCATTTCTTTTCAACTTAGCAACACTGTGAGGAATAAAAGCTGTTAGCTAAAACCAACTTCTAGACCTTTCATTTCCCTTTAAAGGAATCTTCCATTCAAACACTTGTCATGTCCATACATCTATAACCTATGGTTAAGTCTTGCAATAAATTAAGAAATTAACTCTACAGGAGATAATATTCAGGTAAATGGCCAATATTTTTTCTCTTATTTATTTAAAAAAGGGCATAACACATGGTATATCTTTTTCACATGAGAAAACAACTTTACCTGAAGAAGCTCATCTGAAGTCAATGCACACGGGGGTAAATGCTCATTGCTTAAAACCCGAATCTGAGCTTGTGTTTCGCTCCTTATACTTTGAATCACTTGTCCACCTTTCCCAATAACACAACCAATCTGGTCAGATGCCACAAGCATTCTCACAGTAACCACATGTGTCTGCTCCTCCAAATCCTCATCAGCAGGCAACTCTTCCGCGACAACCCTATCGTGTACCCTAAACAAAGCATCCTGAGCAGGCGAAACAAGCTCATCACCAAATGGATTTGTTTCCTCACTGGAACTATAAATCATAACAACCCTCTCCTCACAACCCGGCAGAGCTTCACAAATCCTAATGTTCGACTTACTATCTAACCTCAACTGTTTCACAATCTCACCACCTCTTCCTATAATACTCCCAGTCCTTTTCACATGACATAAATAACGGTAAACGGTATCTTCAGGCCCAATCCCATGCTGTTGTTCATTTTCCTCACCAGCATTTCTTCTCTTCACACCTCCTCCTCCATTTCCAGCGTAATCAGGCTGAAAATGAGATCTTTTACCGTAATCATTTCTTTGACCAGCCATAACAACCAACTTAGTTTCAATTTCTCGATCTTACAACTTCTTAAATTAACTGCAGCATTCCAAAATAAAAAATCGGAAAATATTGATCAATTTCCTACTTAAAGACTTAAATTATAACATGCTTAATTATAACATTATCATTAACAATCAGACATTAAAAAAATTGAACGAACAATTAATAACTAAAAATAATAGAACAGATCGAATAACTATAATAATAATAATAATAAATTAAGAAGGGAAGAAAAATTACGGGGGAAACAAGGGAACGGAACGGAAGAAAAGAAACAGAGAAACGTCGGGGGGAGTTTGATTGCTGTATCGGGAAATATAAATACGAAGGTACTCGGTGATTGTTCTGTGGGAAATATCTTCGATTGGTGGTTTTTTATTTCTTTTCTTTTTAGGGTTCGAAGCGTGACCGCATGTTCACGTGCCTGACAGATACTTCCTTTTAACAACACTTTAAACGATTCGTTTGACTCTAAATTATATTAGAAAGGATAAACTACACTATAGGTAAGTTTTCATTTGGTCACTTAATTAAAAAAAATTTTAGTTGAAGTCACTAGACTATTAAGTCTTCTTTTTTTAAAGTTTCATTAGAAAGTTTCAAGTGACGATTCAATGATCGATATGGTGGATCAGTACCCATCAACGAGTAGAAGAACATATCTTAGATCCAAGTCAATCTAATAGTTAGTGCCAAAGATCGGAGAAAAAATTGTTTGAATTTATGTTTGTAGATTTGTGATGTCCAAAATTATTTCATAAAAAAAAAACCGAACTACAGAAGAGAAGGAAAAAGAGAGCTTTTGATTGATGTAGGTAGTGAGAATAGAGAAAACCATATAGCATTAGTTTTAACAGCCCAATGACTTAAATGAAAACTTTTGAATTGTTCAATGATCAAATTGTAACTTTTTTAGATAAGTGAGCAAAACGAAAGCTTACTCATAGTTTAGTGACTAATGGTGTAGTTTACCCTATTAGAAATTCTATTACAAACGTATGCGTGTGAAAACCACGTTTTTAGAGCACGGATGTGTTTAAAAATAACATACAATAAAAAATGAAATGTATGGTTTGAAACTAATTAATAATAACATATGAAATATGTACGTTATAAGAATAAAAAATTAGATTAAATTATAAGTAAAACAAAATTTAAACACATAATACATCATATTAAGAATACTAAATGAATATATCAATCATAAGTTGGTTTCGAGTTAAATAATAGTGTATATATATATGCAATTGATGAAGGTAATAAAATGTGCACAATAAAATTAAAAAATATAAAAAAGATTGAAATAACTCTTTGGTTTAGTGGTAAATTTAAAGTTTTACCAATGCAATTAGTGTGGTTCAAATCTCAAAATATACCTGATAACTTCATATTTGGAGTAATGCTAGTATAATTTTTATAGTATTTTAGGAGGTAAATAAAGCATTTAGGTTAGATTTTATTACATTTTATAGTTTTTTTTCGGATTAATTATATTTTATTTGAATCTTAGTTGAGTATTATCATTTTTAGAGTTAGTTCGGATTTACTTGTTATTTTTCTCTCTAGATTGTAGGTACCGGATGAAGAATGGAAGACTTGGAACAGTGAAGAGAAGTCTTTTGCTCCACTGGATTTGTTTCAGTGCGGTGAAGTATAAGCTTCAATTCAAAATTTCAGACAGCAAGCAGTCCGCTCCATCGCAGTTCTACTTATGGTGGAGTGGAATGATTAAATGTAATACCTCAAAAATTACTACAGTAAGAAAGTAAGATATTATCCTTGATATAGTAAAATAAGGAAATAAAATGACAAAAAAGAGAAAATTTGAGTTATGTCAGCATTGGGAAGTATATTATGATATATTAATTCAAGAAAGGACTAAATCGTAAAAGTGAGAAAAGTTTTGTTGCCCAAGAGTAAAACTCAAAATTTGAGGGGTTAAAGTGTAAATAGGAAAAAAGTTGAAGGATCAATAGTGCAAATATTTTAAGGGTGGAATGATCTAGAAATTAAGGAAAATGGATGAATTAGGACAAAATTGAATAGGTGAAGAATTATGAGGGACTAAATTGCAATTTTACCAAATTAATTGATGACTCAAGGATGAAATTTTAAAAGATCATAAAGGGCAAAATGGTCAATTAGAAAAAGAGAAAAATCTAGAAGGCAATGATGATGTTGGTGATATTTTAGATTAATTAAATAAATAAATATTAGTTTATTAATATTTTAATGAGATATCTTATTATTCTTTTATTATTCTTTTATTTGATATATATGGAGAGAAAGATGAAGAATTCTCTTCATCTTTCATGCAACCAACGTGAGAAAGAGAAAAGAAAGAAATTTTCTTTTCTTACAATTTGGTCCTTTCACCAAAAATTCACTATTTTCACTTAGAAATCAAAAGAATTTTCATAGCCATCAAGAGAGAAAGATAATAAGGAGACTGTGGGGAGCTAGAATATCAAGTAGATTCAAGAAACAGAAGCTGGAGGAGAGAGAAAATCAAGTTAAAGATTGAAATCAATAGGACAAGATAAGAACATCAAGACTCCAACATATTTTTTAAGTTGATATTATTGAAAAAGCATGAAAATGATGTTAAAGTAGAGTTTTTTTTTAAGGTTCTATGTTCTTGATATGTTAGTGAAGGGAAATAAGAGGAAGTGATGGGAAATATTGTAGAGAAAGGAAATAATGGTGTTATAAACTTGGTAATCAACATTTTGCACTAAAACAGTTTTGGACAGCAGCAGTAGTCTAACTTTGAAAAATCACCAAAAATTGTGGAAGTCGAATTAGAGGTTGAATAAAATATGAAATTAAATTTTATTGAGTCTAGTTTTTCATAGAAGAAATGGTGTAAGCAATGGAATTGTAAATTATGAGATATAATAAATTTTGTGAGACAAGGTCAGAATGATTTTGGGTTCCCCTATTCTAACTTTAGAAATTCATTAAAAATTGTAAAAAAATAATTAGGGGATTAAATTTATATGTTTAAATTCTTAATGAGTCTATTTTCAAGAGAAACAAATGAAAACATCATCCAAACCCCGTACCAAAGAGATAATTAATTTTTAGTAAAGAAAGGTCGAAGCTGTTAATCAGCAGAACAGGGATAAATTTGAAGATTTTACTGTACTTATTGGCTAAATTATAAATTCTAAAATTTTTATGCTAGAAATATATTTGAGCCTAGTTTCAAAAACATCAAGAGGATCTTAATTTAGAATTCTTTAGCTCAAGATATAAATAATTTAGTGACTATGACTCAAGTGGACAGCTTGATATGAACATATAGGTAAATAGTGGAATTATATATACATTAAGGATGTGGAATGGAGAGGAGGAGGAGGAAAATATATGAATATTTAGCTAGCATGGGTTTACATAAAAAATGGCTAATTTTCATGTTTTAGGCTCAGGTACTAAATTGAATAAAAGTAAAACTTTAGGGAAAATTTTGTAAAAATGTCAAAAATGACCAAATTGCATGAAATGAATTGTTTTATTATTTAATTTAATAAATTGAATGAAATTATTAATTTAGATCAAGATCGGGTGGAAAATAGATGAACATAGAAAAATTCTAAAATGCCCCTGAATCTTGGTATTTCTGCAATTTATTCAGGTAAGTTCGTGTAACTAAATTGTGTTTATTTATATGTTTGAATTGAATGTTGTATGTGTGAATTGTGTAAATATTATTAATATGAAGTTGATTACATGCTCAATAAAGCTAGATAAATGTTAAGTTCCGTTTGCATAATGAAATTCGATGGATACATAACTTCCCGTGTTGATTGTGGTCCTGCAAATGTTGTGGACTCATTATAGCTCGGATGAGCATCCTGTTATAAGCCCTCTCGAGCTTCCTGTTATATGGTTCCTGCCAGCATCCTGATCGGTAATGATCCTGCATGTGTCGCGGACTACCACAGCTCTTTGTGAGCGTCCTGTTACATGATCGGTTGTGATCCTGCATATATTGCGGACACAAACGCAGCTCTTTATGAGCGTCCTGGTATAGGCTCTTATGAGCTTCCTGACATGGCTCGCTTGAACTTCCTGTTAAATGGCTATCTAGAGATCCCTGATATCAACTCTTCGGAGTTACCTGCTAAGCTCAATGAGCTTCCTGTTTTAAACTCTTATGAGTTTCCTGATATAGCCCGGATAAGCATCCTGTTACATGGCTCACATAAGCATCCTGTTATATGGCTCGAGAGAGTGATTCCTGAATATGTTCCCTTATGGGTACCCCTGAATATGAATTGACAGATCACTGATTTGTATACCTTGTGTATACTACCTGGGTATCCATCGATATTTCAATGATTCAACGGACAAAACTCCTGATGTGAGAAAATATGAGTTTAATATAAATGATTTCTCAAATATCCTTGAAATACATGGAAATGATATTTATTTGATATATTGAAACATGACATGGAAAATACATGTGTATGAAACTTGCCTGATAATTATGTATATTCATGATTATGAACTGTTTCCGAAATAAATATACACGAAATTCATGAAAATGATGGTTATGAAATATTGATATAATGAAATGAATGATATATGTTTATGAAGAAATGACAAGAGAATGGTATGTATCATGACATGTAAATATGTGACTATCTTTGATATGTTGATATAAGGAAATTATGTATGTTGAGACGAATAATAAATTCAAGTGTGACATGTCGAGAAAATAAGTTTATCAATGTTAAATTTATATATATACTATGTGCAAGTACGCTAACCAGTGTTGTTGCTTGACGCTTAGGCAAGTGCCAAACTACTGGTTGAATGATAATATGTTTAATTATAAGATGCATTGAAATGGTAAGTGCTCAGATGAAAATATGCTGGTGCTTATGAAAGAGCGGTAAGGTTTAAGTTATGCAATGATTTGTCATGTGATTAATTCGAAAAAGGTTTATGTTTAAATGCACTAGCTTGTAGCTATGATGGAATTATATGCTTATGACTGGTGTGTTATGCATACAGTATGAATATGGAAATTAAAGAAACACAAATGAAAATAAAGAAATTTGGAAGAGTTAAAGTTGTTTAAAATCCTACCATGCTAGGAATAATATGTATAAGTGATACTGTAGATTATTCAGTTAGTGAGTTGTTAAATATAACTTCATGAGTATTGTGGTATCAATAATGAATTATTCTTGATATGTATAAATTTCATATTTGAAAAGAAGTTCTATGATCAAAGATTATACGAGCTTACTAAGCATTTATTGCTTACGTATTTGTTTTTATTTACCTTATAGATTATCGGAAGCTCGAATGGGTTGGAAGCTTGTCGGAGCTATATCACATTATCCATCGGTTCTTTTGGTAATTTTGGATAATCTGATTCTGGTTGTAATGGCATGTATAGGTTATTTTGATTAAATATTAGCTTATATGTGTTTTGGTATTTTGGTATATGCACAATTTGCCTTATAATGATGATGTTCTAAAATGTTTGGTTAGTTTGATGACAAGTTGGGTAAGAAATGAGGCCAGGAAAAATGGCCTATTTCGTCCACACGGGTAGAGACACGGGCGTGTGTCTTAGCCATGTGTGACACACGGCCAGATGACACGGCCGTGTGTCCACTGCATCTTCTAATTTATGCAAAATAGAATGCCCACACGGCCTAAGAAACAAGTGTGTCTCTTAGCTGTGTGAGCCACTGGCCTGGCCACACGGCCGTGTGACCCTTACGGTGTTGAAAATTTTAAATATTTCTGAAAAAATTTTTAAGTTTCCGGTTTAGTCCCGATATGTTTCTAATGTATATTTTAGGCCTCGATGGCTCACATAAGGGACATTATGATTAAATTTGATTGATTTTAGGTATGAATGTTATATGAAGTGAAATTTCTATTAAATGATCTGTAAATTTTGGTAATGCTCTGAAACCCTATTCTGGCGACGGATACGAGTTAGGGGTGTTACATTAAACCCCTAAAAATAAGAGGTGACATAATTTAAGGGAAAAAAGAGAAAAAAGATGAAGAAATCAACTTGGAGGTGAAGGAACAATTCTCTCACACCAAGGGGAACTTCAAGCTTGTAAAAACGAGAAGAAAAAGAGATCCAGAGCGCTCAACATTAGTTTGATAATCATTTTTATCTCTTGATTATTTTCTTTATACTTTTTCTCAATACAAGTTTGTTTTAAATTTCTACTTGTGATATTTTCTCAACTCAACATGAAGTAAAATCTATTTTCTTGGAACAGTGATGGATCCTATTCTTTTAGTTAATTAAATATTTTCTCTTTAATTGTTTCTATCTTTGTTAATTATTTATAAGTTTCATGCTTATTTAATTTGTTTGTCTGACCACCAATACATTAATTTGATAATCTCAATTTGTCTTGGGAGAGAAAACTAAGGTTTAGATCTAGATTGAATAGATTAGGATTAAATTTAGTAGCATTGACAAACGAGTTAATTTGCATCTAGGATATGAATATACATGATGCCCCCACTACAACAAATTAAGCTTTTAGTAGCGTTTGGAGCGAAAACGCCGCAAAGGTTGAACTTTTAATGGCGTTTGTATTAAAAATGCCACAAATATATACCATTAGTGGCGCTAAATGAAAAATGATGCAATAAGTCGTTCTATAATGACGTTTGTGAAAATAGCGGCACAAAAGGTAAAGAAATAGTGGCGTTTTTCCCTAAACGCTGCTAAAGGTATAACAACAATACAAAATTCCATTTGACCCAACATTTGATCCGACCCGAACTAAACGCAAAATAAAGAAAGGAAAATGGCGATTGACGACACAGAACAAAGCAGGAGCAACTTAGCTGATCTCCGTCTCCCTGCCTCAAGAGAAAAAGGAAGTATCTGAGAGAGGGAGATACTGTAACACCCCTTACCCGTATTCTACGCTGGAATCGGGTACGAGGCATTACCGGACTTAACTTTCTAGGTCATACAACTTTAAGATATAAAACTTCATTCCAACTTAACATTTCCCATTTACAATCAATACATTCTCATTAAGGGCCTACGAGGTCTTAATCCAGCACATGAAGGGTCTCGGAACCCAATCGGGAACTTTTGAGCACTTAATTTTTTTTGTCTAAACAGGGGCCACACGCCCTTGTGAAATGGGACACGCCCGTGTGGTCACACACACCCATGTCCCTAACCCGTGTGGGATTTATTTTCATTTCAAACCTACAGGGGTTTTCACACGGCCGGGCACACGCCCGTGTCCTTGGCCCATGTGCTCCACACGGCCTAGAAACACCCGTGTCCTCGCCCGTGTGTAAAAACACGGGTATTCGGCCAGGACGTCAAGCAACCTCATAGGGCACACACGGCCTAGGCACACACTGTGTGGCTAGCCCGTGGTCGACACTCGACTTGAAACACTAACATGCGGGGACACACGGCCTGGTCACACACCCATGGGATCGACTGCAGTGTCACAACGGCAACCTAGACACACGCCTATGTGCCTACCCGTGTGGACAAGAACAAGGCTATTTGCCAAGCTCCTTTTTATCACCCTAGTCCACACAACATAATTCCAATTCAACAAGTCACTAAGCAACTCAAATTTTGCAACATACACTTCCATAATAACTCCATCTCTTCATAAATTAATCATAATAAGCCTTCAAATATGGCAATATACACAAGAGTTCATCTTTAAAGGCTAACACATACTCAGCCAAAATAACAAAATAATACACCTAGTCTAGCCCCTATACATGCCATACTCAAAATGCTAAGTTTAGATATACCGAGATGAGCTAATAGTGTGGGTGATCTTCCAATTATCTTCGTATCCCGACCCTGCTCTTTGACACTATAAAACAAGGGAAAAAGAAAGGGGGTAAGCTTTAAAGCTTAGTAAGTTTACATGTAAACAATAAACATCATAACACATGCTAGTCAATAAATAACAATATGTACTAAGCAAGATCAATCCTCAATCTATACTCATGCTTACTCAATTCATCTCTTACCACATTCCAACCATATAACAAGCATAATGCTCACATTTAATGGCATACATTCCCTGCACTTATCACCACAAAGCCACATGAAACAAACACTTAAACAATTCCTCAATGAACCATTGAAATAATACCAAACACTTGGTGGTTTCGCACATAGCCCACCATTAATTTATAATTAGGGTGGTATCGCACATAGCCCATCGACAAGAATAATTATGATGGTATCGCACTTAGCCCACCAAATGATAATATAAATGATGGTATCGTACATAGCCCATCGTGAATGAATAGTAAGGTGGTATCGCACTTAGCCCACCATGAAGAGTATTTACGGTAGTATCGCGCATAGCCCACCATTAATCTATAATTAAACTCATACGGAAATTACTAAATATCTATTGAATTCAATTCATCTAAATCATGAATAATTCTATTCACACAATGCACCATTTATTAACAACATGTATATTTGAAATGAATAGTTTACACATAAACTTACCTTGGTGCAAAATACGTTAATTTGAGTTTAATCCGAAACCTTGCCTTTTCCCCGGTCAAGGTTAATTCCGCGCTCTTCTTGATCTATAACAACAAAATTCACTCATATAAATCATTTTATGATCATAATGCTTCATAATCTTTACTTAGGCAAAAATGACCATTTTGCCCTTGTATTATGGCAAAATTTGATTTTGTCTCTAGGCTCGTAAATCATTTTTCAACACATTTTCTCATTAAACAAGCCTAGTTGAACATTTATTCCTCTTACAACAACTCACAAAACCACTTATTTCATGCATTTATTACACCATTTCAATCTTTGCATTCAAGTCCTATTTAGGTGTTTTCATGCTAACACCTTTCACAAAAGTTGTTCCATAACTCACTATCATTCATTTTCCTCCATAAAAACTCAGCAAACAACATGAACACTCTCATGGCAAGTCCCTAAACTTTCAACCATTTAACAAATTAGTCCCCTTATTAGCTAGCTTAAGCTTTGGGGACTCCAAAAGTATAAAAATCATCAAAAATAATCATCAAAATGACTTACTTGCACGGATGAGATGTAGCTGAAAATTTGAACTTCAAAAACCCTTATTCTCTCTTCAATTTTCGGTGGAGAAGAAGTGTGAATGGTAAAAGATGACAACTCTTTTATTCATCTTATTTTATTCATTTTTTTATCACCTAATGTCACCAAATTTTGACTAAAATTAATGCTCTTGTCCCCTTGCTTCCTATGGCCGGCCAACACACTCTATATGGCCTAATTGTACTTTAAGGACCTTCAATTTAATATTCTATGGCTATTAGACACCTCTACCTTGAAAAATAAAACTTTTGCACTTTATGCGATTTAGTCTTTTTTTCACAATTAAGCATTCAATCGTTAAAATTAAAGCACCAAAATTCCCATGCATTATTATAAACATGTTATAACACATAAAATAATACCAAAATAATTTTCCTCAACCTCGGATTAGTGGTCTCAAAACCACTGTTTCGACTAGCCCCAAAATCGGGCTGTTACAACTCTCCCCTTCTTTAGAGATTTTCGCCCTCGAAAATCTTACCGATAAAAAGGTTTGGATATTGTTCTCTCATGGCTTCTTCCGGTTCCCACGTAGCTTCTTCCACACCGTGTTTTTTCCACAACACTTTCACTAAAGCTATGCTCTTATTCCTCAATTGTTTAACCTCCCGAGCCAATATCTTAATCTGCTCCTCTTCATAAGTCATGTCCGATCGTATCTCAATTTCTGATGGAGGGATCACATGCGAAGGATCGGAACGATATCGTCGCAACATTGACACATGAAACACGTTGTGTATTTTCTCTAACTCTATCGGCAAAGCCAACCGGTACGCCACTGGCCCAATCCTTTCGGTAATCTCGTACGGCCCTATGAATCGTGGACTCAATTTACCTTTTTTACCAAATCTCAATATTTTCTTCCATGGGGATACTTTCAGAAATTCTTTGTCGCCCACTTGAAACTCAATTTCTTTCCTTTTCAAATCCGCATACGACTTTTGTCGGTCCGAAGCAGCTTTCAGACTATCACGGATCAATTTCACTTTCTCCTCGGTCTCTTTAACTAGATCGACTCCATGAATTTGCTTCTCACTAAGCTTGGTCCAATACAAGGGAGTTCGACACTTGCGACCGTATAAAGCTTCGTACGGTGCCATCCGTATACTCGACTGATAACTGTTGTTAGAAGCAAACTCAACCAAAGGTAGATATCTTTCCCAACTACCTCCAAACTCTAACACACAGCATCGGAGCATATCCTCAAGAACTTGAATCACTCTTTCAGATTGGCCGTCAGTTTGAGGATGGAACGCAATACTAAAATTCAACCTTGTACCTAAGGCCTCCCGCAACTTCTTCCAAAACCTCAAAGTAAATCTCGAATCTCTATCCGAGATGATAGATACAGGCACTCCATGTAATCTCACCACCTCAGCAATATACAACTCGGCCAACTTATCAAGTTCATAATCAACACGCACCGGTATAAAGTGAGCCGACTTCGTTAGCCTATCAACAATAACCCACACAACATCTTTCTTTTTTGGAGTCATAGGCAACCCCGTCACAAAATCCATGGTGATCCGATCCCACTTCCACTCGGGAACCATCACTGGCTGAAGCAATCCCGATGGTACTTGATGCTAGGCTTTCACTTGCTGACAGATCAAACATCTTGTCACGAACTCAGAGATGTCTCTTTTCATACCCGGCCACCAATAAAATTGCTTCAAATCATTATACATTTTCGTGCTACCGGGATGTACTGACAAATGACCACTGTGTGCTTCACGTAAAATTTTCCGGATCAACTCATCATCTTTTGGTACACAAATCCTGTCGTGAAACATCAAACAACCATCCGAACTCACCCGAAAGTCAGAATCACTTCCCGATTCACACTTAACTCTCTTAGCTTGCATCTCATTATCATTCTTTTGAGCCTCACATATCTGTTGAACAAATAATGATCTAGCCTTCAACTCGGCTAATATAGCACCATCATCAGACAATGCTAAACTCGTACTCATGGCCCTCAAAGCATACAGAGATTTTCTACTCAAGGCATCCGCCACTACATTTGCTTTCCCCGGATGATAATCAATTACTAGCTCATAGTCCTTCAATAATTCAAGCCACCGCCATTGTCGCAAATTCAAATCTTTTTGGTTCATTAAGTACTTCAAACTCTTATGATCGGTGAAGATTCGGCACTTCTCACCATATAAATAATGTCACCAAATCTTTAATGCGAAAACAATCGCAGCCAACTCCAAATCATGAGTCGGATAATTCTTCTCGTGTGGTTTTAGCTGTCTTGAGGCGTAAGCTACTACCTTACCCTATTGCATCAACACACAGTCGAGCCCATTAAATGATGCATCACTATATACCACAAACTCCTTGCCCGACTCAGGTTGCACTAAAATCGGCACTTCAGTCAACAATGTTTTTAGTCTCTCAAAGCTTTGTTGGCATTTCTCAGTCCATTCAAACTTTACATCCTTATGCAACAGTTTCGTCATTGGGGTAGCAATCATGGAAAACCCTTT
Organism: Gossypium sturtianum; assembly: GCA_025698515.1. NCBI lineage: Eukaryota > Viridiplantae > Streptophyta > Magnoliopsida > Malvales > Malvaceae > Gossypium > Gossypium sturtianum. Next base: position 123,289,573 of record CM046955.1, read on the forward strand.
TACGAACCGTCTGTAGTACCCCGCTAAACCCAAAAAGCTTCTGACTTCCGACACATTTCTTGGCGGTTTCCACTCCACAATAGCCGAGATCTTACTCGGATCAACTCTAATACCATCACCCGACATAATGTGTCCTAGAAATCTGACCTCTCGGAGCCAAAACTCACTCTTGCTAAATTTAGCATACAACTGCTTGTCTCTTAAAGTCTGCAAAACAATTCTCAGATGCTCCACATGTTCACTCCCATCCCGAGAATAGACTAATATGTCGTCAATAAAAACGACTACAAACTTGTCCAAATACGATCGAAAGATGCGATTCATCAAGTCCATGAAAATCGCAGGAGCATTCATTAAACCAAATTGCATGACAAGAAACTCATAATGGCAATACCTCGTCCGAAATGCAGTTTTCGGCACATCTTACTCTTTAACCCTCAATTGATAATAACCAGACCTTAAATCTATCTTAGAGAACACTGTAGCTCCCTTCAGTTGGTCAAATAAGTCATCTATCCTTGGCAAATGATACTTATTCTTCACGGTCACTTTGTTGAGCTGTCTGTAGTCTATGCACAATCTCATCGACCCATCTTTCTTCTTCACAAAAAGTACCGAAGCACCCCACGGTGAATAGCTCGGTCTTGCAAAACCCTTGTCAGTTAACTCTTGCAACTGAACCTTCAATTCTTTCAACTCCAATGGTGCCATCCTATACGGAGCAACCGAGATAGGTGCCGTTCCCGGAACTAACTCAATCCCAAACTCGACCTCTCTAACTGGAGATAACCCGGGTAACTTGTAACACCCCTAACCCGTATCCGTCGCCGAATTAGGGTTAAAGGTATTCTCGGACGGATCAGAAATGTTTACAGACATTTTGTAATACAAGTCATCGATTGCAATCACTGCGTCCCTTAGATAGGTCACCGAGACCTTAAGCATGCATTAGATGAGGGTCGGGACTAAACCGAACATATACAGAATTTCTCAGAAATTTAAAACTTTTTAAACACAGCAGAGGTCACACGCCCGTGTAGTCAGGCCGTGTGCCTCCCACGGCAACTAGACACACCCATGTGTCCTGGCCGTGCCAAAACAGGGCATGTATACTGACTTATCACCACGACCACCAGGCACGCCCGTGTACCATGGCCGTGTAATCTTATGCTATATACTGACTTAATCCCACGGTCACTAGGCATGCCCGTGTGCCACAATCGTGTCTTCTTAACAGGCCCTTAGCAAGGTCAATATGACACCTACACTTGGGTTTACCCTACAAGCTACATACCAATTCTTTTTATGAACAATTAACAATCAAAGACATGTCAAATGATCAACAATTCTTCACAACCAAACTCATTTCTAATCATGCCAATTCGCACAACTAAATCATGCATATACATAAGCATGGTTTAACCACATTTACCCATCATAGAAACATTCTTTTGATCAAACATACATACTCATAATACATTCATATGCTTACCATAACTTTGACTAATTCATTGGCTATTAAACCATACCAAACTAAGCATTATAAAACACATTTACTCAAGCATATTACCAACACTTATTAAGCCACATCTCATGGCTACTTTATACACATTTCAAAGATATTCCAAAGTGACTAGCCTATACATGTCATATCTAGCTATATACATTTCCAAAAGATACCAAAATGAGTTTAGGTAGTGTGATGATGATCCTCGATGGTCCCCTAGCCTTCAGTAGCTTTGACGATCTATAAAACAGAGTAAACACACACACAGAGTAAGCTTTCAAAAGCTTAGTAAGCCATATACAAATAAATTTAACATTTAAGCATTCAAAACACATAATCAATATGAATTCACTAAAAGCTCAATTGCATAGTCATAATTCTTCTTGGCACATTTACTTAGCCATTCATCTTTCAATCTTGTATATCATCATATACTTGTTAGATCATAGCTTTTCCATTCATGTAACACATTTACATTCTCATATTCAAATACACAATTCATCTAGATAAGTTTATGAGTATACTTACCTTCTTATACACATAAAGTGTATTTATCAGACGTACTTGAAACAAATATGCAAACCATATAATCATTCGTATCTCGGACTTACCCGTTGAACCGTTCGGAATCTAATAGGATACTCAGAGTGCTTGAAATAGTCGTACAATGCCAACGTCCCAGACGTGGTCTTACATGTAATCAGATATCGATGCCACTGTCCCAGATAGGGTCTTACATGAATCAAATACGATGCCGATGTCCCAGCCATGGTCTTACACATAAATCTCATACCGATGCCAACGTCCCAGACGTGGTCTTACATGATATCACATAACAGACACCTATGTCATGACATATACTATCCTATCTATTCCTAGGTTCAAACGGGACTTCTCGGATGTTGACACTTAGTCGATTTTATCTCAGAATTCTCATACACACCATCTCATATGCATTCATCCTTAACAATAGTCATAAGAACATATATAATTCAATACAAATACATTTATTTGTATATCGACTTACCTCAGATTCGGATATTCGTTCGGACTCGGTTATTCGACTACTTTCGCTTTCCTGCGATCTAAGTCCGATTTCTTCAATTCTTGATCTATACATATTCAAATGTAATCCATTTATTCACTAATTAACTCAATTCAATCCAAAAACATACATTTAGGGCAATTTGCAATTTAGCCCTCACATTTGCACATTTTATCAATTTAGTCCATTTTTCTCAAAACATCAAATATACACAATTTGTTCACACACATGCATATCCGAATCTCCCTAGAGACTATACAAGTCCATACTTTTCATCAAATTCACAATTTAGTCCTCCAAAATAATATTTTTCTCAATTGAGTCCAAAATACTCAAATTTAACAAAACTTCAAATACAAACTATAATAATCAAACACATATCTTTCATTTTTCATCACCAAACATCATAAAACACATGAGTTCATCAAAGGCTCATTTCAGAACCATCATCAATTCTCAAAATTAAGGCATGGGTTACAAAGTATACGAAGCAACGATTTTAGAAACGTAGAAATTATTAAAAATCGATCGAAAACATACCTTGAATTAAGCCCTCAAATGGCCGAAAATCAAAAGAATTTAACCCTTTCTTCTTTCTCTAATATTCGGTGGATGAACATAGCATATTAGATTATTTTTAAGCTTTTGTTTTATTATAATCATGTTTTTCAATTAATTACTATAATATCCTTTCATTTAATAAGAAACACACATATATATCAAGGGCATATTTGACCTTTGTCCATCCACTATCTAAATATTGGTATATTTGCCTCATAAGGCCACAAACATTCAAAAGCCACAACACTTAGGTACTTTAACAAATAGCATGCTAGTTTGCATTTAATGCAATTTAACCCTTTTCTCAAAATTAAGCACACAGACGGACAAATTAACTTACGGAACTTTAACACATGCTTAATCACATATCAAAGACACATAAAATAATATTAAAATATTTTACTGACTCGAATTTGTGGTCCTGAAACCACTATTTCGACTAGGGTCTAAACCGGACTGTTACATAACTTTTCCGGAAACACATCTGGATATTCGCATACCACCGACATTGATTCAATCTTTACCTTTGACTCTTGAGTGTTCAGCACAAAGGCGAGATAGGACTCGTATCCTTTCCTCAAGTATTTCTCGGCTACCATAGTTGAAATTATCACAAGCAAACTATCCGATTTACCTGATTCAACCCGAATGACATCTCCATTTTCACATTTTAATTCAATAAACTTGCTACCACAGTTCACTAAAAAATTATGGGCAGTCAACCAATCCATACCAAGAATCAAGTCAAACTCATCAAACGGCAACAACATAAGGTTTGCCAGAAAACAATGACATCTAATTGTCAAAGGACAATTCCTTCACACCTTGTCAACTAGCACATGTTTGCCTAACGGGTTTGACACTTTTACTACAAATTTCGTAGATTCAACAATCATGCTCATACTAGATGCCAGTTTCATGCAAATGTAAGAATGGGTAGACCCCGGATCAATCAAAGCAATAATAGAGGTGTCATGAAGAGAAAAAGTACCCGTTATCACATCCGGAGATGATGCCTCTTCGCGAGCACGAATGGCATAGGTCATTGCAGGTGCCCGACCCTCCGGTCTCACAGGAGAGTCTCGAGGCATACCTCTACTACTGGTCCCACCTCCCGAGTTCTTTTGTGATCTACCCCTCGAAGATACATTGCTTAACCTCACTTCTTGCTTTCTTTCCTCCTCCTCCCTCTCTGGACAATTCCGGATAAAATGGTCGGGGGAACCACATTTATAACAATTCCAATTGTTTCCCCAACACTTCTCAATGTACTGCATACCATAATTTGGGCACTTTGATTTGGACTTTGGATTGCCGACACTTGCCATTGAGGGGGCTTGAACTCTCAAGCCTGAATATGTGTTACCTCAATCTCGATGTGAATATCTAACTGATGCGGTCGTCCGAGGGTTCAACTATTTGGACCTCTTCGATTGAGATTGGTATGACTAACTCATTGGCCTTTTTCTTGCATCTCTAGCCTCACTCACGGCTTTCCTCTTCTCCTTATTCAGTTCTTCGGCCTTACATGCCCTATCAACCAACACCACAAACTCTTTTAACTCCAAAATCCCAACTAGAAGTCTGATGTCCTCATTCAACCCATCTTCAAACCTCTTACACAAAATAGCTTCTGTAGACACACATTCTTGTGCATACTTGCTGAGCCTAACAAACTCGCGCTCATATTCTGCCACAGTCATTTTTTCTTGCTTCAATTCAAGGAATTCTTTCCGTTTCTGATCCACAAATCTTTGGCTTATATACTTCTTTTGGAACTCCTCCAAAAAGAAGTCCCACATCACTCTCTCCCTTGGAACCACCGACGTCAACGTTTTCCACCAATGGTATGCCGAGTCCCTCAGCAAGGACACGTCGCATTTTAAGCTCTCCTCGGGTGTGCAGGAGAGTTCATCAAATACTCTCATTGAGTTCTCAAGCTAGAACTCTACCTTCTCGGGGTCATCGTCTATATTAGCTCTAAACTCCTCGGCCCCTTGCTTTCGAATCTTGTCTACCGGGGGTTTGGTCATCCTCACTAAATCTATACCTTGAGGAGCCACTAGAACTGGCTGAGGTATAGGAGGGGGTGGAGGAGGTTGAGCATTAGGGTTTGCTCGTACATACTCTGTGTACCAATTACTCATCATTTGGAGAAAGGCTTCCCAGGCCTCTTCTCCTCAACCCATAGTCTCGGGTCCACTCTCTACAGGCGCAGTCCCTTGCGCGGGAGCCGGCGCGTTACTAGCTGCATCATCAGCAGTCGCTCGGTTGGGATCCATTTACTATATAAAATCAAAGTTTAGAATTATCAGAAGCCACCACACTATCAATATACGCTTATGGCATGTATAGCTAGACTCTTATACATGCTACGGTAGTCCGAGAACCGACTAAACCATAGCTCTGATACCACTAAATGTAACACCCCTTACCCGTATTCTATGCCTGAACTGGGTACGAGGCGTTACCAGACTTAACTTTGTAGGTCATACAACTTTAAGCTATAAAACTTCATTCCAACTTAACATTTCCCATTTACAATCAATACATTCTCATTAAGGGCCTACGAGGCCTTAATCCAGCATATGGAGGGTCTCGGAACCCAACCGGGAACTTTTGAGCACTTAAAATTTTTTGTCTAAACAGGGGCCACACGCCCGTGTGAAATGGGACACGCCCGTGTGGGCAAGCCGTGTGGTCACACACGCCCATGTCCCTAACCCGTGTAGGATTTATTTTCATTTCAAACCTACATGGTTTTTCACACGGCCGGACACACGCTCGTGTCCTTGGCCCATGTGCTCCACACGGCCTAGACACGCCCGTTTCCTCGCCCGTGTGTAAAAACCTGGGTATTCTGTTTGTGACGTCAGCAACCTCACAAGGGGCACACGGCCTAGGCACATGCCCGTGTGGCTAGCCCGTGGTCGATACTGACTTGAAACACTAACATGTAGGGGACACACGGCCTGGTCACACACCCATGGGACTGACTGTGTATCACACAAGGCCTAGACACACGCTCGTGTGCCTACCTGTGTGGACAAGAACAAGGCTATTTGCCAAGCTCCTTTTTATCACCCTAGTTCACACAACATAATTCCAATTCAACAAGTCATTAAGCAACTCAAATTTTGCAACATACACTTCCATAATAACTCCACCTCTTTATAAATTAATCATAATAAGCCATCAAATATGGCAATATACAAAAGAGTTCATCTTTAAAGGGCTAACACATACTCAACCAACATAACAAAACAATACACCTAGTCTAGCCCCTATACATGCCATACTCAAAATGCTAAGTCTAGATATACCGAGATGAGCTGATAGTGTGGGTGATCTTCCAATTATCTTCGTATCCCAACCCGACTCTTTGACACTATAAAACAAGGGAAAAAGAAAAGGAGTAAGCTTTAAAGCTTAGTAAGTTTACATGTAAACAATAAACATCATAACACATGCTAGTCAATAAATAGCAATATGTACTAAGCAATCCTTAATCTATACTCATGCTTACTCAATTCATCTCTTACCACATTCCAACCATATAACAAGCATAATGCTCACATTTAATGGCATACATTCCCTGCACTTATCACCACAAAGCCACATGAAACAAACACTTAAACAATTCCTCAATGAACCATTGAAATAATACCAAACACTCGGTGGTTTCGCACATAGCCCACCATTAATTTATAATTAGGGTGGTATCGCACATAGCCCACCGACAAGAATAATTACGGTGGTATCGCACTTAGCCCACCAAATGATAATATAAACGATGGTATCACACACAGCCCATCGTGAATGAATAGTAAGGTGGTATCGCGCTTAGCCCACCATGAAGAGTATTTACGGTGGTATCGCACATAGCCCACCATTAATCTATAATTAAACTCACACGGAAATTACTCAATATCTATTGAATTCAATTCATCTAAATCATGAATAATTCTATTCACACAATGCACCATTTATTAACATGTATATTTTAAATGAATAGTTTACACATAAACTTACCTTGGTGCAAAATACGTTAATTTGCGGTTTAATCCGAAACTTTGCCTTTTCTCCGGTTAAGGTTAATTCCGCGCTCTTCTTGATCTATAACAACAAAATTCACTCATATAAATCATTTTCTGATCATAATGCTTCATAATCTTTACTTAGGCAAAAATGACCATTTTGCCCTTGTACTATGGCAAAATTACAATTTTGCCCCTAAGCTCGTAAATTATTTTTCAACACATTTTCTCATTAAACAAGCCTAGCTGAACATTTATTCCTCTTACAACAACTCACAAAACCACTTATTTCAAGCATTTATTACACCATTTCAATCTTTGCATTCAAGTCCTATTTAGGTGTTTTCATGCTAACACCTTTCACAAAAGTTGTTCCATAACTCACTATCATTCATTTTCCTCCATAAAAACTCAGCAAACAACATGAACACTCTCATGGCAAGTCCCTAAACTTTCAACCATTTAACAAATTAGTCCCCTTATTTGCTAGCTTAAGCTTTGGGGACTCCAAAAGTATAAAAATCATCAAAAATAATCATCAAAATGACTTACTTGCAAGGATGAGATATAGCTGAAAATTTGAACTTCAAAAACCCATATTCTCTCTTCAATTTTCAGTGGAGAAGAAGTATGAATAGTAAAAGATGACAACTCTTTTATTCATCTTATTTTATTCATTTTTTTATCACCTAATGTCACCAAATTTTGACTAAAATTATTGCTCTTGTCCCCTTGCTTCCTATGGCCGGCCAACGCACTCTATATGACCTAATTTTACTTTAAGGACCTTCAATTTAATATTATATGGCTATTAGACACCTCTACCTTGAAAAATAGAACTTTCGTACTTTATGCGATTTAGTCTTTTTTTCACAATTAAGCATTCAATCGTTAAAATTAAAGCACCAAAATTCCCATGCATTATTATAAACATGTTATAACACATAAAATAATACCAAAATAATTTTCCTCAACCTCGGATTAGTGGTCTCGAAACCACTGTTCCGACTAGCCCCAAAATCGAGCTGCTACAGATACATTGCCATGATTCTCGCGGTTTTATTCGCCAACTCTGAAGGCAACATCTTAGTTGAACGGTACGTCTGCCCCTCCATTTTCTCCCATCCCATCCTATGCTTTGATTTCTTTTGTTGATTTTTCCAACTATGCTATTTATCTCTTCTAGTTTGTTGAATTAGTTGAATCTTTTTTGTATAGATGTAGATCGTTAATGGGTCTTTTTTTTATGGAAATCGAATAATTTTATTCTACTTTCTGGATGGGATTTGATTTGGTAGAAATTGGAAATGGATGATGTTTGGCAAACACAAGATCTGTTGTGGCTATTCATGATCTATGAAATTGGAAATGGGATTTTATTTCTTTTTTATAACATAATTGAAGATTAGCTCAGGGATTATGTTTTATTTCAAAGATCTGGTTTTCTTCAAAACTGTGTTTTGTTATAAAATTTAAAATTCAAAATTCAAAATTCAAAATTTTTTTGTTTAATGCCATGGAAAATTAGAGTTTGTTTTTGAAATATTGAACAAACCATTTCATGTCACAAACACAATTTGCTCTACATTTTCTTTCAAAATTTCTCTCAAATCTTTCAATAATTTTTTAAGCTTTTGATTCTTATCAATCAATCTTGAAAAGTTTTATTTCTAGCAAAATTTTCTATGTTTTTAAGATCAAAACATGATTTTCCATTCTTTTTTCTATTTTTGTAAGAATATGGAAAAGAAGGGAGATCGATTTCTTGATTGTTCTTGACTTTGATTTTTAGAAAATCTAGCTAGGCAATGATGATGTAACTTAATTTAATGATTTTCTATCCATGAAACTTAATTTCTAATGATTTCCTCATTTTTAAAACTATGCTCATGTTCGTTGGGTTAGAGAGAGTCGAGATTTCTAAGATTTCTTGTTGTTTTTCAGGTTAGATTTACCGTGCTAATGAGATTTCTTGTTGTCTAAGTGAGGAAAAGTTGAGTTTTCAATAGAGAATTCTATGTTTTTAGGTTAGTTTTAAGTTCTTAAGTATGAATATAAGGTTAGATTTGAGTTATGGTAAGTTTCGGTTTGAATTCTTGAAAGTGGGCATTGAAGTGAGAAAGTGTACCGCTAAATCACATTGCATGATTTTGTTGAATTTTAAAGGTTTTGATAGTTGTGATTTTGTTGATCTATTCTAACATGATTGAACTATGTGAAGCGCTTGCATCTGCCATTAGCACAGAATTGATAGTTAATTGCTCAAGTCTTGCATGGACCGCAATGAGCACAACATTCATTTTTAGTTCTTATGTAAATGTTTTAAACATGTAGCTAAAGTTTGTTAAGTTGCAGATAGTCTAAAGTATAAACAATGGTTCAACAGGCCTGATTCACTGGATTTCTTTACCAAACTTCCATCTTTGTTCGCGTGGCCTGGTAACTTTCATAAGTGGAAAAGCCATTTTGAGAGTAAAAAGAAACATAGTTTGTACTTACGGATACGTTTTAAACTGGGCAGTGGGTTCTTCTAATTCAAAATACAACAGTAGCATAACCTTTTTGCTTCTGTCATGTTTTATTTTTTTCTACCCTGAAATTAAGTTAATTCCATGAGTTAATTCATCAGGGCCACAAGTTTCCTGTCTTTGTTGATTGTGGATGGATCTGTTTCCTAAACCTTAATTAAAGCCATCCTGAGATATCGGTTTAAATAAATGAACAAAAATGTTCTTTTATCAGGTTTGTTTACATTGTGTACATTGCGCTTGGAGATGTCAGCGTCTATGTTGTTGGCAAAGATGAGTATGATGAACTTGCATGTAAGTATATCTTGCCCTCTTTACATGTACAATATCAGTTTGTGAGATTTAATAAAGCGGCAAAACTTGAAACTTGACTAAAGTATGCAATTTTCATGTTGTTTGAGGTGAGAGAGCTTGAATGGTTCATAGGTTCTTTGAAAGAACTGTTCTGAATGATTTTATATTAAAAAGCACTGGGTTTTCTGTATCGTGACTTGCACATATCTCTGTGCTCTTAGTTACATAAGCTTCTCTGTGATGTTTAACATTGCTTGCTCATAGTGCGACCCATTCGTATGGTCTGTAAATTAAAATAAATATTTCTTTATTTTTTATTTTTTATCTTTTGAAATGTAATTTAGCACTCCACAAAATTAAAAAGAAAAGAAAGTTAACACTGATAATTGTAGTGCATTTGAAAGGGAATCAAATATATCATCTAACATGGTGCATTAGGTTACATACTTGAATTTTATTACTGATTTACTTCCTGAATGGTTTTGCTCTAGTGGCAGAGGTGATCTTTGTTATAACCTTAGCTGTAAAGGATGTATGTGGGAAGCTACCAACAGAGCGCCTTTTTCTAGATAAATACAGAAGGATATGCTTGACTTTGGATGAAATTATTTGGAAGGTGAGGTCACAAGTTGGTATTCTAACTATAGTTTTGGCATTCTTCCTTTTGATCAGAAGCTGTTGGTACTATTTGTTTTAATTTGAGTTGCACCACTTCAGTGAGGCTTAAGAAAACTAATTATGATCTTTCATTTGGCCATGATTATCAAAACGCTAGAATTAATGTAGCATGTGGCAACTCACTTTCTTGTGCTACTTAAGCACATCTAATATCTCTGTGCCAGGAAACTGTGACTTTTTGTCTGATTGTCAATTAGCATCCTTTTGCATTTTCTTTGATGGATATTACTGCTAACGTTTTGCCCCACCCCTTTTCTTAAATATTCTCAAGGGATATCTGGAGAACACGGCTAAAGACAGGATCAGGAGATTAGTACGTTTAAAACCTCCAACCGAGTTTTAGGCTGAGAACACGGATAAAGACAGGATCAGGAGATTAGTACGTTTAAAACCTCCAACCGAGTTTTAGGCTGAGAACACCCTACTGTCACAGCCCATTTGGAGGTAGTAGATTCAGAGTCCTGTACTCTACTGAAAGGCATGGTACATCCCCTGCTGTAGTATACTTTTGTTATACTTTTGTCCTTGATCCCTTTGCATATAGATGTGTCTAATGTAAGAATTTATGGTTAAATTTCCTTTGGATTTGTCTTGTTCTTTCTTTTGGGGATAAGGAACTTAAATCAAGGAAATTGTTAAATGGGTGTGTTTCTTGTTTTTTTTTAAATAATTATATGCATTCTTGAATATATTTTGTCATTTCAATTATTAATTTAAATCATATACATATTTCTTTCGTGATAGTATCATTTAGATTTGAAGTTTGTTGTTGGATTTGAAGTTACAGGAAAATATGTTGAAAATTCGAGTTCTATATGAAATAAAATAGGTTGGTAAAATATGTTAATGTTAGTGGCGTTTTCCCACAAACGTCGCTATAGAACATGATCTTTTGGGGCGCTTCTAGCAACAAACGCCACAACATGCTCGACTCTCTTGTGATGTTTGTAAAAAAAAAGCGCCGCTAAAGATTATGTTCTTTAGCGGCGTTTGTAATAAAAGTGTTGTTAAAGATCATGTTCTATAGCGGCGTTTTTCCACATAAACGCCGCAAATTTTAGCGGCGTTATCTAAAGCGGTGTTTTTTACGGCGCTTTTATAGGGCCAAAAAAAGCCGCTAAAAACCTGTTTTGTTGTAGTGCCTAATCAACCTAGTAGGTTTGCTCGCAATGACTTTGTCCTACTTGCCTAACATAGGTATATAGCTAGTGAGAAAGGGAGATTAACTTAGCTAGATAATGGAAGGGTCTAATTAATGCCATTGAATCATGGGTTAATAATTACATAGATTGAACAATTGAATCTTGGGTTAGCTAGGTACTTGATTCGACGTGTGAACTTGCGTAATGAATTTTCACACATCAAGTTTTTTGTGTTGTTGCTAGAAACCAAAGTTTTAAATTCTATTATGCTAATTTTAATTTTATTAATTAGTAATTTGAGTCCAGATTTGTATTTATTTATGTATTTGTTTATTTATTTTTAGGTAAAAAAGACTTATGTGAAGTCATGTTCTATTGTGATTACCTGTGGTCATTTGAGAATTCTAGGTCAATGAGTTACTTATCTAACCAATCTTTAACCTTTGGAATCAACCCCTAAGACTCCTATAATGCATTTAAGCAAGATCCTTACACTAATTTTTATTCTCAACCCCATTGTTCTTGGAAAGTTATGTTTGAACCTCATTATTTATACTCTTCTAGCTTTTATCCTCACGATCAGCTTTCTAGTGATCCCTTAGCATAAGAATTTAAACCACTTAGGTGAAAGGTTATCCTTGAACTTGCAAAAAAGATTTTAGTTAGGGCTCATGAACAACAATATGAAGTAAATGATAGTTGAATCTCTAATGATGTTATGTCTTTAAAAGAGGTTTTAACAACAATTTCTATATTTTGACAAAACCATACTAACACTTGGGTATCAATATTTTCCCCAAAACGAAGTAAATAAGGAACACCTATAGAATAACACAGAATTGGCTTGGATCACATCTCGGAAAACTACATCGCTCACACCGGTACGCAACTAATCTGCAATGGGTAAAGAAGGGAGTGGGTGAGCTTAACAAGCTCAGTGAATGATTAGAATAACCAAATCGCAAACATATCATCATGCATCCTCAAGACAACCATATAGAAGTAAAATTACAATAGGCCTATGTCTAGTGTCGTAGAGTACCTATCCATGCATTACCTACTGGTTCATTTACACAACATTTACATACTCATGCAAACATATATCATGTAGTACACATGTTTAATCAAGCATATATCACATTTCACACAAGTCACATATAACGATTAATTGACAATATAGCACATACTCCATTAAGCATACAACATGTTCCTCATAGTTACATATAATATGATAGATTGACACTTGAGTTATGAAACATATAGTGAGCTCTATCATCACTTATCAGATACACGAATCTCCAACACACCAAACATAGACTCTTAGAGCCAAACATGTCCCAAAAGTGTAGCATAAAGTTAACACTATCCTTATTTCCCCTCACATGTCCCGTTGAATGGAGTTTAGCTCATATTCCCTTATCCCTCCAACATATCCCAAGGCCTCAACACCCAAAAATCACTATACATATAGGTGAGTACTCACAATCCTATCGTATGCCAACTATATCCAATGGTTTCAAAATCACAAGGCCAAAATATCCGAAATCAAACACATAACACTTACCGATTATCCGTGCACTATCATTGCATGTTAGCATCTTTTTCAAAAACACTATCATTGTCATATAACATATATTTAACGTATACATTTGTACCTTTCACAACAGTTACCACATCCACGTATCACACATTTGAGCTTCTTATCACCATGCACAATTTCATAATCATATAAACACAAAACCATAAAGCAAATATAGATACAAGAAAACTTACACTCAGAGTTTAGAGTAGGGGTTTAGGTTACTACTAAATTCCCAAACGACACATGACTTGGTCTACGAGCAGTGATTCCAAACACTCACCACTATGCTTTCGCCGAGAAGTCGAAAGCTCAAACTATCTCTTCCTTTAACTTGTAGAAGGCTCCAGTGAATCCGAGGCTTTACACACAACAACCATACAATATTCACAATCAAATAATAGCCAAAGACTCACTTAAACCAACTAAAACATCAACCTATTTTAAATTCTCATGTAACCAAAACCCTTAAATAACAAACTTAGAATGCTCATAACTCGGTCTACGCTTAACCTTTTCTGTAACAACCCATTTTTCAGTGAAGTTGGAACAGTAGTTTCGGGACCACAAATCCGACCCAAAATATAATTTATTTTTATTTTATTATATGGTCCGTAATATGATAGATATGCCTGTGAAAAATTCGATACGGAAATTTTATCGATTTAGTGCCTAATTACGAGGACTAAATCGTATAAAATGCGAAAGTTGAATTCTAGTAGCTATAAGGATCAAATAGCTATGGAATTCAAAACTAGAGGTCCTTAAATGGTAATTAGACAATTAGGAAAAGTATGTAGATTTTTATGGTGACTCATCTATGGAATTATAGAAAAAGGTCAAGGACTAAATTGGAAATAGCAAAAACTTAATTAATTAAAAAGATGATAAAAGATATCATCTTATTTTATTTCATCTTCAACCTAAAAACACATGGAAGCCCTAGGAGAGAGAAAATAAGCTTTCAAGGTCTAATTGGGTAAGTTCCTTTATCCCGTTTTTAGTAATTTTGATATTTTTGAAACCAGGATAGCTTAATCTCTCTATTTAGGGGATTAATTTGAAAAGTTATCAAGGTTTGGAAAATGGTTCAATGATGTATATGCTGGAAATTAGAAATTTATGGTAGAAAATGAAAGATTATTGATAAATAAATAACTTTTACAAAGTGATTTTTTGATGGAAACTTGATTTAGGGACTAAAATATAAACTTGTGAAATTGAAGGAAAAATTCTAAAATTTTATGTATACATGTGCTGTAAATTTTGTAATGGGGATTTGGTTAGGCTTGGAATAGGGAGTATTTTGCACAAGTTTCATTTTTCGAGCCTAGGGACGAAATCAGAATTTATGTAAAAGTTAGGGGCAAAATGGTAATTTTTTCTAGGACGTAAATTGAGTCCCTATGAGTAAGAAAAATGAGAAATTGATGATTAAAGCTATTTATATAGATCCGGAAAACACAAACTCGAGGCTAGATCGAGGAAAAGAAAAGATTTCAGTTAGTAGATTTAACGCGAACAAGTGTCGAGGTAAGTTCGTGTAACCTAAACGAGCATGTAATTATGTTAATTGAGTGTTGTATTCTATGTAATGTAATTTATATTGATGTGTATTATTTAATTTCCACATGAAAAATTAAATACATGCTTGAAATGGTGAAAAGAGGTTAAGTCCCGATTGAATATTGAGTTCTGATGGGTGGATGTGCTTTCTCGAAATGAATGGGGTCCTGCATTTGTTGCGGACGGGATTTAGCTCGGACAAGTAATCCTATTGATCTTGTCATATAAAGGATTTAACCCGGATGGGTAATCTTGACAGAAAACCTCTCGAGTAAACGTTATGATTTGGGTTTGCCTAGACTGGTAACCCTAATTAAGCTCTTATGAGCACACGTTATATAAAGGATTTAGCCTGGACTGGTAATCCTGTTATACGATATGTGACTCGAGGGTGTGTCCCATGACTAAGTGCCCTAAGGGGTATCCTTGAATGAGAATTGACGAATTAATGAATCGTACACCTCGAGTGTACTACTTGAGCATCCATCAGAATTTCAATAATTCAATGGACATAGAACTCTTGACATGGTATGGAAATTGTGTGATCAAATGGTAATGACTTGAAAGAATATTGCATGATGAGCTCATCTATGTTTACTTGATTGATATGAAGATTTTGATGACTAACATGTTTGATTGAGTGCATGTGCTTAGGCCATATTGCTAGTGGATGGAAATCATGTTATTGTGTGCTTATATTTAATAAACAAGATTGGTAAGTTTAGTTTCCGTTATACGAACTTACTAAGCATGTAATGCTTACCCCCTTTATTTTCCCCTGTCTTATAGTGCTCGGAAGCTCGCTAAGGTTGGAAGATCATTGGAGCATCGTCACACTATCAACTAGCATTTTGGGTATACTTAGTAAAAATCATTTTGGTATAATGGCATGTATAGGACAACTTGGCCAATAGTGGCTTGAAAATGATGTTTTTTAATCTAGCCATTGGAATGGCTAGTAATGGTTCATTTTGGTATGACTAATTAGATTATTTTGATACATAAATACACATGTGTTATATTGAGTATATGTGGTCTAATGTTGTTATTGCATAAGTTAAACCATGGTAAATTTATAAACACTTGTGCTTGAAATGATATGCCATGTTGAATGATGGAATTGCTTATTTTGAATGCTTGAATTGGTTGGTATTGGGTGTGTGTTTCAAGTGCAAGTTTTGGGTGAAATTTTGGGTGAGAAATGAAGCTAGAAATGGCTTCATTTTGTCTACACTGAGCACACACTGCAGGCGTGTGTCTAGGCAGTGTGTGTGACACGACACTGTAACACGGGTATGTAGTTAGGCCGTGTATTCCCTGCACCTAAATTTTGAGAAACAAAATGCTTAGAATTGAGCACACGGGCAGAGACACGGGCGTGTGTCTTAGCCGTATGTGCCACACGGCCTAGAACACGGGCGTGTATCTTGGCCGTGTGAAACCTGCACCTAATTCGAATTAAATTAAATTACCACACGGCCTAGCACACGGGCGTGTGGCATGGCCGTGTGGCACAAGTCAGAGGGCACCCTAAATCGGAGACGGCCTGAGGCTTGGGCGTGTCTAAGGGTCACACGGGCGTGTCGCTTGGACTACACGGGCGTGTGAGTCCTGCACCTTAGAAATTTTTTGTCATTTTGTGAAAATTCTTATAGGTTCCAATTAAGTCCCGATTCGATTTTAATGCTCATATTGGGCCTCGAGGGCCTGATCAAGGGACAATATGGATAATCTTGGTAAATGAATAGTAATTGTATGAATTATTTGAAAAATGTTTTGAATGTTCTGGTAATGCTCTGAAACCCTGTTCCGGCGACGGGTACAGGTTAGAGGTGTTACATTTTCGCCTAAAATGAATTTCGTTCATCTAATTAGTCATCTACGCCTAATCCTCAACCATTAAACCACTGAAAACTACCCAATTCATGGTATCAAAAATTTTTGACATCTTTTTGGCAATTTTCACAAAATTCATTAAAACGTAAGAAATCATTAACGAAACTTCAAGGTAAGTTTAGAAACCTTCTAATCATGACAAAACGAGTTGAAAAACACTTCGAAACCATGTATTTATTCAAAATCCCAAAATCCACCATTAATGTCCAAAATTTCGGCTTTTATTAAAAACTTGCAATTCAAAGGCTAATACTTCAATTTTAAGGACTAGATATCATGAAAAACTCATAAGAATTTAAAAAATTACCTTAGATGGAAGATTAAATGAGTTTTGATGCAAATCTGAAAAACCCACGTTTGGAGAAGATGATGAAATCTGTGGAGTTTTTCAATGTTTTTTCTTGGAAATTTATGAAGGTAATTGACTTAGGAATGATAAGGAAATCAAAGTATTATGGTTCGGGAATAAAAAATCAATTGAAAGATCAATGGGATAACAAGGGACGACAAAAACAACTTAGGAGAGCAACTATCGTGAACTAGAACTGGGAATGGGGATTTTTAGGTTGGGTTTTTATATTTTGGTAAAATTACAACATAAATGCTCACAGTTTTGACTCTGTTACAAATAAGTCCTTTTTCTAAAATTAAGGGTTTCCAAAGCACATTTTCAAAAATTGATTTAACAACTAAGATGCCATAGTCAAATATAATTCCTATTTACCATGCTACTAAATTCTTAGCACTCTAAGGCTAAAATTTCTAAAATACCCCTAAAACTCTTAGACTCTATTTTGGGGTGTTACACCTAGATTCGCCACTGGATATTGGGGAAGTCACTAATGTTAAGGATATTGGAAGGGAAGAGGTCTTTGGAGGAGTATAACTTGAACCTTTGAAGGCTGAAAGCATGATTGGGATACATAATGAAGAGGTTCAAGTTGGATAAGTGACCACAACTAACATTAGTCTTGAACCTCTTAAAGTTAATATGGTGAATGTAGGAAAGGAAGAAGAGGTTTTAATAGAAAGTATGGTGCATATAGATAGTTATCACGTTGAGCTTGAATTTGTTGGTTTTGTATTTGTTCTAGATAACAGTGAACTTAATGATAAAGCGAAGTTGTTGGATGTCCTACCAAGAACATTTAGTTTCAACAATCGTTTCGATCACGTATGTATACACCAGCTTATAATACTCATTTTGAAGGGCCAACACAAATTTTATACAAACCCAAGCCCACACATTTCCAAAATTACACACAGGTTGAGGGGTAGTCGATAAATGTATTAAAATGTCCATGGCACTTCAAAATGACTATAATATTCAAGGTTTGCCAAGGAGTTATTTAAGTATTTTGGTTTAGAAATAACATTAAGGTACTGAAGCTAATGACTATAAATCAGGCGCTTCTTGGGAGGCAACCTATGCTTTCAAACTCTCCCAGCCCGTGTGTCCGCCCGTGTGAATACTCAAAATAGGGCCACACGGCTGTGTCGCAAGTCATGTGCCAGCCCGTGTATATATTCGAATTATGGACACACGATCATGTCGTAGGCCATGTGTCAGCCCGTGTGTGCATTCGATGTTGGGCCACACGGTCTTCTCGTAGGTTGTGTGCTAGACTGTGTTACATACTGACTTGAGACATATAGCCGTGTCTCAGACCGTGTGAAACCTGGACCTAAAATAATAAATATACATGATCGTATGGGTTGACCATGTGGGGCACATGACTGTGTGACAGCCCATGTCTCAGGCCATGTGCTACAAAGTTTTCCCCTAAAACAAGTCATTTATAACCTATTTGCTTGGGTTTCAAGACATACCAAAAATGCATGTTTACAAGCCTTCAAAACAAATTCAAATATACTCAAAACATCCCAAAATAATCAATCTATGTGATAATGTTAGTGTAAATTTACATATATTTTGAGAAGTTTCCTATGTGTTTTGATGACTTAATATGCTTGTAAGCTCATCTTTTGGTTGAATTTTGTATTTTGTTGGATAAAAAGAGAGTTGGAATAACTTGGAAGCCATACGAAGGTTTTTATGGGTAAAATGAAGTTTGGGTATTTTATGGGCTAAAAAGACGGGCAGAAGAAGTCGAAGAATAAGGCATGCCCACGACTTATGCGTGGAGAAGCAAAACTGCATGATTTTTCTGCAGTTTTCAACAAACCCCTATCTTTATGGAAAAATTCTTCAAAGCCTTATTTTTAGGGATTGATTAGGATTTGAAATTTCAAAACTTTATTTTGAACTCTTATCTAGGAGATCTTAGAGGGTATTTAAAGAGGCTTTGGGGGCATGAAAAACATGTACAAGACTTTCATATTTTCTTCTGTTATTCTATTTCTCTTAATGGATTATTAACTTCTTCATTCTAGTCAAGGGTTTTATCAAGATTTTTGATTCATTGAATTGTGAGATTATCGCTCTTCATGTCTTTTTTAGATTTTTGAATATTTTTACATCTTCTATTCTTTATATTATTATTTATTTGTGAATTGCATGAACTGGCCACTCTTCAATTTGTCAAATTAATATACACCGATTAGGATCTTCTCATTCATAATTGTGGGAAGGTTTTAATCCGTGTGGTGAATAACTCAGGTTATGAGGATGTAGAATATAGTTTAAATTATCTACGCTAGTGTGAGATGGTTAGCTAGAATTGGGTCCTCTAAATCATAAGGCTGTTGGCATGTTAAATCCTAGGAGTGTCTCCGCGGGACTGTTTATCAACAAGAGAAGTAATCATTCGAGTGTCTCTTTGATTACCAAGAATCTAAGGAGTGACTAAGCTATTAAAGCGCCTCGAGTAGTTATTG
Organism: Gossypium sturtianum; assembly: GCA_025698515.1. NCBI lineage: Eukaryota > Viridiplantae > Streptophyta > Magnoliopsida > Malvales > Malvaceae > Gossypium > Gossypium sturtianum. The sequence continues at coordinate 123,309,244 of CM046955.1, forward strand.
TAACACTCTTAAATCGGGGTCTCTGCATTTTGTGTGTTATTGCATGTGATATTATGTTGGTTGTGCTAGTTTAGCATGTTTTGGGGTCCAGGCATGACTTCGGGTTAGGCCTGAGTCATGGCTAAATTTTTTTTGTTTTTGGTACTTAGAGAGAGGAAGCTAAGGGTGTTAGGGGTTAAAAGAAATTATCGGAGGGTTTAGACACAAATAGCTTGGTGGTAAAGTGGCAAAGGAGGCGCCACTAAGGTGCCAGGAAGGTGACGCCACATGCAGGGAAGGAGAGCTTGGGTTCGAGCTGCAGAAATCCCTTTCTGCTTATTCTTTTTCACGCCAGAAGCAAGGAAGAGGTGTGCTCAGGTAGGACTCTCTGGAATGGATGAGGATTGAGTCAACAGATTTGAAATGGATGGAGAGGAGAAAATTGTGGAGCTTGACTCATTCAAACCGATTTGAATGAGTGGACGGGAGAGTCTTGAGGTGTTGGCCGAATTATGGGTGTGGGGAGGAGGAGTAATCAGTTTGGGAAGCTAGGGGTGTGCCGAATCTCAATAGCCAAGTAAGAGAGCATTTTCGGCAAGGCACTCAAGTGGGGCATTGTGGTTGTGATAAACCAAACCTCTTTGGCATTTTTTCTCTTTTTTCTCTTTCGGCAACTTTGGTATTTGGCCGAACCAACTTTGCCATTCCCTTTGAAAAGCCAAAACTCAATAGCCATTCTCTCCTTTTCTTTTTTTCGGTTCATTCATTGTTAGCCGAAACCTCCTTACTTTGCCGAATCTTGGTTCTCTTTTCTTCTCCATCTCTTCCATCTTCAAAAGCCGAAAGCCTTGTTGTTTCTCTTTCGTTTTCATCAAGTATTTTGGCCGAATACCCTTAGTCTATTTTCTTCTATTCGCACGTGTGCTAATCTCTTTGTAGTGCCGAAAGCTATTCTTTCTTTTGGGTTATAGCCGAATCTCCTGGTAAGTATAACCTTTTTATTCTTCTTTCTCGATTGATTTGGTTAATGCCAAAATCCCACTTCTCTTTGCTATTTCTTCAATCGTTATAAATCGGGATCTTAACTCTTTTCTTGTTCTATCTTGGTGAATTAGCCGAAATCCCTAAATAACACTAGGGTGTGCCGAACTTTGGTGATTGGTGGCCGAATCTGTCAGTAAGGTAAGGGGGTAAGTGTTTTTCAATTTCAACATCTCCTGTTGTGAGTAATATCGAAGGCTTTAACCCAATGATAGTGGTACTTGGCCGATTGTAGGGAGGAGTGTAACCTGATTTAGTGGATCTTCGGGATTTGATTGCCGATCTAGGTAAGGGTTCTAGCGTTACGGATCTGTTTCCTATTCTTTCAAAAGCCGACGACTAATTATCTTTGTGCTAGTGCTTGGCCAATTGTAAAGGGAGGTTCATCACGTAACTTCGGGATTTGGTTGGAAACCAAATCGGCGTTAAGGTAAGGTGCTACCTTTGTGCGACATATCCTTCGGGATTTTGTGATTAAGCCGAATGGCTTTAGTCTTAAAAGTATGGTGTTGGCCGATTGTAGGAAAGGTGAAGGCAAAAGTTTCGGGATCTTCGGGTTCTATCGATTGGAAATAGATCGTGGTTTTGGGATTTCGCTTAGATCTACAAGTAGTCAGGTGTGTAACGCTTACACACTTCATTAGTATTATATGTTCATTGTATTTACTGCTAAAAGCCGAATAGCCATTGAAATCAGTGATTTTGCCTTGTGGGCATGAGCGTGGACTCCGGGTAAGTCCCCTGTTATACGGATCTCGATATATGTTATCATGTCACTGTATAATGCTATGCTATGGGTTATTTGCATCATAACATGATATTATGCCACGATTGATATGGACATGATGATGGGATTGATGAGAGGAGGGGGAAGGATGATTTGGGTATCACCGGTGGTTTTGACCACCACGGCGGGTTGGCCCCGCTTTTGGTACTATATTTGTGACTAAGTCCCAGTGGTTTTGACCACCAGTGGTTTTGACCACACGTATGATATTTGTGACTACGGTCACTAGTGGTTTTGACCACATATGGATATTGTGACTCGTCCCAGTGGTTTGGTACCACAGTGGGTTGGCCCCACATGTTGATTACGGGATTGTCATCAGTGGTTTTGACCACACGATGGGTTGGCCCCATCACTTGATTTGTGACTACGGTCACCAGTGGTTTTGACCACACTTGTGTATATATTTGTGACTTGGTCACCGATGGTTTTGACCACCAGTGGTTTTGACCACTGCGGGGTAGATCTGAGAGATCGGATGGTTAGGTGGGTTGCATGATTTGCATGTTTTACTCATGATTTGTGTAAGTGCTATTCTATCGGGTTGGGGATTTATACACTGAGTCTCGGTGACTCACCCCTTCCCTTATATTTTGTAGATGAGGCATAGATCGCGGATTTGGAGCCGGAGAGGACACGAGGTGGCCATGCAACTTATATTCGGTTTCGTTTTATACTTTGATTTTGGGTGTTATTTTCTATAATTTGGTTTTTAACTTGTAATAAGGCCGTTAAGTATTATTTTAGGTTATTAATTACTTGATGTTATATTAATTATTTCATGCATGTGATTAATAACTCGACATGCTTAAACAACCAGGATTTAATTGATGTTTTCAAAACTATACTCTATATCGGGATTTTCAAACGTTACCATCGGTTAACAATATTCACAAGATGAGAACAAAGGTAACTTAGATGATTTTCAAACTTAACTTTTTCAAAAGCAAATGGTTTTAACTTGACTATGCTCAACTTGCTCGGGATTTAATAGAATCGTATGGCTTTCCAAAACTAGTAGCAACAAACAGATTTTTCAAGCATGAGTTTTTCTGGGTTCTGAAGCAACAAAAACGATTTCAGCATCACTTTACACGGGGTTTTCTAAACCTTAAAGCGATAAAAGGGTTTCAATAAAAATAAACCAGTAACTTGTTTTCTTCAAAATGTTTTCACTCTGTAGCATGCCAGATTCGATCGTAATGTCTTGACTGGGTTTGGGGTGTTACAATTTTGGTATCAGAGCCAAGTTCAAGAGCTCGGCTGTGGGCCCGAGGCCCAAAAATGTTTAGAATGGATGATGAAAGGTTTTATGGGAAAAGTATGGTTGGGTAAGCATGGCACCGAGTCTCCGGCACTGATCCGCCCAGGTAAGTACCCCAAAGTATTTCTTATCGATGATATGATTGTGATAATGTTGGCATGACTAGATAGTGGTAGGAAATACTTTAGAGACTTGAACTATAGGATGATATGAACTCATGAAACAATCCCTTATTAAACTTCTCATTAAAGCGTGCTTTAGTAAAGCAAAGTGGAATAAAGTCTAACGATAAAACTCTTAATCAGCTCAAATCATATCGGTAGTCATGAGTGCACGTGGACGTGGGCGTAATACACGTGGACGAGGTAGGGGTAGGATAACGTTTTCGGAACCCGTAGGGTCTGGACATGGGTCAGAAAATGAGGTACCACTGCCGCCACCGTGGGCGCGAGAATATCGAGGATCGGGCGGTGACGACGCGAGTGTCACGAGCGATCTTTGCGGGTGTTAGAGAGGGTCGCAAGTGCGGGCGTCAGAACGGGGGTTCGGAAATCTGTGTCCGAACGACTCTGGGCTAATGGTGCAGAGGTGTTCAGAGGTGTATCCGGCGTGGCTCCTAGTACGGCGGAATATTGGTTGGAGGCAACAGAACGTATCATGGGACGACACTGGATTTACGGTGAGAGAGAAGTGAAGGGTATAGTATCTCTTCTCGGGATGAGTCATATCGGTGGTGGCTTACGGTTAGGGGCGAGCAATGGCGGATGACATCACTTGGGAATTCTTTAGAGCTGACCTATCGAGGAAATACATTGGGGCTAGCTACATCGATGCGCAGCGCAAGGCGTTCCTGAACTTGGTCCAGGGAAATAAGACTGTGTCAGAATATGAGGCGGAATTCCTTCGGCTGAGTCGGTATGCATGGGGTATTGTGGGCACGGAACATGAGTTCTGTGTCAGGTTTGAGGATGGGTTGAGAGATGAGCTGCGAATGTTAATTGCCCCACATCAGGAAAGAGAGTTCGCGGTTTTAGTGAAGAAGGCTAAAGTTGCTGAGGAGGTGAAAGCAGATCGGTAAGACGGAATCGGGATAAGGGTTGGAATAAGAGGAATTGCAGGTCATCCGCCTCACTGGGAATCGTGAAGCAGAACGGGTAGATATGGTGGGGTGAATCAAGGCCGCTAAGCCCTCGTTGTCGCTAATACTCAATGGCCGTCGCGGTGTGCTCGGTGTGGGAAGTCTCACACAGGGGAATGTTGAACTGGAAACAGAGGGTGCTTCGAGTGTGGGTCGATGGGGCATCGAGTGAGGGATTGCCCACAGAGATCAGCTAGGCCTGCGATGCGGGGATCGAATCGCATACGATCGGGAGAGATGGTCGCGACCACGAGAAGGGCCGTGGTTCAGCCAGGGGAGGTAATGGCTCTGGTAGAGGCCGTGGAGCACCGGGCAGAGGTGTAGGTAGTACAGAGGCGAGACAGCCTGGATTGGTCTACGCAGCGAGGCGTCGAGAGGAGGACGATGCACCGGACGTCATAACCGGTACGTTCTTAATCTCTGGACTACCTTATACTGCTTTGATAGATGTTGGTTCGACGCACTCGTATGTTGCCAGTAGCATAGTGGAAACTATGATTTTAGACTCTGAGATTACTTCTAGGAAGATGACAGTAATAAGCCCTCTAGGTCACTCTGTAGAAGTAAATAAACTATATAGGGATGTACCCTAGAACTTCAAGGGGTCGTGTTTTTGGTCGACTTGATGGAGCGCCGTTTGGGGAGTTCGATCTGATTCTCGGGATGGATTGGTTAGTGAGGTACCAGGCCAGTTTGGATTGCGCAGCTAAGTGCATGGTGTTGAGGACAATGGAAGGCGAAGAGGTGGTGATGATAGGTAATAGGAAAGATTACCTATCCAATGTGGTATCTGCGTATTTGAAGGCGAGAAAATGGTGAGAAAGGTTGTGAGGCATTTATGGTGCATGTCTGTGCTTTGGAAGCCAAGGATGCAGCTGTAGAGAATGTCCAAACCGTGGGGGAATTTGCTGATGTATTTCCAGAGGAACTTCCGGGTTTACCTCCTGACCGCGAGGTTGAGTTCGGTATAGACTTGTTACCCGGAACCGCGCCAGTGTCTATTGCCCCGTATAGGATGGCACCGAAAGAATTGGTGGAGTTAAAGGCTCAGATTCAGGAGTTGCTGGATAGAGGTTTCATCCGGCCGAGTGTATCACCTTGGGGAGCACCTGTGCTTTTTGTTAAGAAGAAAGACGGTACTATGCAGATGTGTATAGACTACCGCCAGCTGAATAAGTTGACAATCAAAAACAAGTATCCGTTGCCCAGGATAGATGACTTGTTTGATCAGCTTAAGGGTGCATCGGTATTCTCTAAGATAGATCTTAGGTCGGGGCATCATCAACCCAAGGTGAAGGAGGCTGATATTCATAAGACAAACATTTCGTGTACTCGGTATGGGCATTACGAGTTTCGGTGATGCCATTCGGGTTGACCAATACTGTGGCGGCATTCATGGACATGATGAATCGGGTGTTTCACCAGATTTGGACCGGTTCGTCGTAGTGTTTATAGAGCGACATTTTGGTGTACTCAAAATCGAGAGGAGGAAGATGACGCGCATCTTGGGTGGTTCTCTGAGTTTTGAGGAGAAGCGATTATTCGCCAAATTTAGTAAGTGCGAGTTCGGCTTAAGGAGGTAACTTTCTTGGGTCATGTAGTATCGGTGAGGATTAGGGTGGATCCTCGGAAGATCGAAGCGTTGTTGGATTGGAAACCACCTAAGTCGGTTGCTGAGAGATTCGGAGTTTTACGGGTTTGGCGAGGATACTACTGTAAGGTTCGTGGAGGGTTTCTCCTTGATTGCGAGTGCCACCGACTAAGTTGTTGAGAAAAGGGGTTCCATTTGTGTGGTCTGAAAAACAGCAAGGAAGTTTCGACAAGTTAAAGAAGATTCGATCAAGCTCGGTGTTGATTCAGCCTGAGGCAGGAAAGGAATTCACGGTCTACTGTGATGCATTGCATCTTGGCTTAGGGTGTGTCTTTGATGCAAGATGGAAAGGTGGTCGCTTATGCGTCTCGGCAATTAAGGCCTCATGAGGGTAACTACCCGACACATGACTTGGAGTTGGCTGCAGTGGTTTTCGCCTTGAAGATTTGGAGGCATTACTTGTATGGGGAGAAGTCGATAGTCTACACGGATCACAAGAGTCTGAAGTACCTCTTGACTCAGAAAGATTTAAATTTGAGGCAGCGGAGGTGGATTGAGTTGTTAAAGGACTACGACTGCTCGATTGAGTACCATCCGGGTAAGGCTAACGTAGTAGCTGATGCGTTGAGCCGTAAGGTGGTAGCAGACCTGAGAGCGATGTTTGCTCACCTTAGTCTATATGACGACCGGAGTCTTTTGGCAGAATTGCAAGTAAAGCCGACGTGGATTGATCAGGTTAAGGAGAAACAACTGGTGGATGAGGTTCTAAGTGCTCGGAGGTTGCAAGTGCAAGGTGGTGAATTGGAGGGTTATAGCTTGGGTAGTGATGGAGTACTGTGTTTTCAGGGGAAAGTATGTATGCCGAAGGACGTTGAATTGAGACAACGGATTCTACGGGAAGCTCATAGCAGCCCATACGCTATGCACCCGGGAGGCAGTAAGATGTATCGTGATTTGAGGGAACGATTCGGTGGCGGTCTTAAGCGGAAGAAATGGCGAGTGCGTGGGCAAGTGTCTGACATGGCAGCAAGTTAAAGCTGAGCATCAACTACCGTCAGGTCTGTTGCAGCCGGTAAAGATTTCGCAGTGGAAATGGGAAAGGATTACGATGGATTTCGTCAGTGGGCTACCTCTTACGCCTAGCAAGAGGGACTCAGTTTGGGTGATTGTGGATCGTTTGACTAAATCGGATCATTTCATACCAGTCCGGGTTGATTATTCGCTCCAGAAGTTAGCCAAGTTGTATGTGGCAGAGATAGTAAGGTTGCATGGAGTGCCAGTGTCAATTATCTCGGATAGGGATCCCAGGTTCACGTCGAGGTTCGGAAAGCTTTGCATCCGGCATTGGGTTCGAGGTTGGATTTCCAAGACGGCTTTTCATCCGCGATCGATGGGCGATCGAAAGGGTAATCCAAATTACGGAAGATATGTTAAGGGGCCGTGTTCGATTTTGTGGTAGTTGGGAGGAGTATCTACCATTGGCGAGTTCGCTTATAACAACAGCTTATCAAGCGAGTATTCAGATGGCACCCTATGAGGCACTATATGGACGGAAATGTCGTACTCCTACGTGTTGGACAGAACTGGGTGAACGGCAGATGTTGGGTCCAGAGTTGGTGGCAGAAACAGAGGATAAGGTTAAGGTGATTCGGGCTCATCTAAAGGAAGCGTCAGACAGGCAGAAGTCTTACGCTGATCCTAAGCGCAGGGATATAGAGTATTCAGTGGGTGACAAGGTCTTTCTGAAGGTATCGCCGTGGAAGAAAGTATTGAGATTTGGGCGAAAGGGCAAGCTGAGCCCTAGGTTTATCGGGCCGTATACGGTGTTGAAGCGAGTGGGACCAGTAGCTTATCAGCTCGAGTTGCCGGTAGAGTTAAGTCAGATTCACGACGTATTTCATGTTTCGATGCTTAGGCGCTATCAATCAGATCCGTCACATGTTGTGCCAGTTGAGGAGATAGAGGTGAGCTCAGACTTGTCTTTCGAGGAGGAACCGGTACGGATTTTGGATCGAGATGTCAAGGTTCTGCGTAGGAAGTATGTTCCCTTAGTGAAAGTATTATGGCAGAACCATGGTACGGAGGAAGCCACGTGGGAGTTAGAGGATATGATGCGGCAGCAATACCCTCAACTCTTCTGACCAGGTAATTTCGAGGCCGAAATTATTTTTAAGGAGGGTAGAACTGTAACACTCTTAAATCGGGGTCTCTGCATTTTGTGTGTTATTGCATGTGATATTATGTTGGTTGTGCTAGTTTAGCATGTTTTTAGGTCGGCATGACTTGGGTTAGGCACGAGTCATGGCTAAAATTTTTTTGTTTTTGGTACTTAGAGAGAGGAAGCTAAGGGAGTTAGGGGTTAAAAGAAATTGTCGGAGGGTTTAGACACAAATAGCTTGGTGGTAAAGTGGCAAAGGAGGCGCCACTAAGGTGCCAGGAAGTTGACGCCACATGCAGGGAAGGAGAGCTTGGGTTCGAGCTGCAGAAATCCCTTTTTGCTTATTCTTTTTCATGCCAGAAGCAAGGAAGAGGTTTGCTCAGGTAGGACTCTCTGGAATGGATGAGGATTGAGTCAACAGATTTGAAATGGATAGAGAGGAGAAAATTGTGGAGCTTGACTCATTCAAACCGATTTGAATGAGTGGACGAGAGAGTCTTGAGGTGTTGGCCGAATTATGGACTGTGGGGGAGGAGGAGTAATCAGTTTGGGAAGCTAGGGTGTGTGAATCTCAATAGCCAAGTAAGAGAGCATTTTCGGCAAGGCACTCAAGTGGGGCATTGTGCTTGTGATAAACCGAAATCTCTTTGGCATTTTCTCTCTTTTTTCTCTTTCGGCAACTTTGGTATTTGGCCGAACCAACTTTGCCATTCCCTTTGAAAAGCCGAAACTCAATAGCCATTCTCTCCTTTTCTTTTTTCCGGTTCATTCATTGTTAGCCGAAACCTCCTTACTTTGCCGAATCTTGGTTCTCTTTTCTTCTCCATCTCTTCCATCTTCAAAAGCCGAAAGCCTTGTTGTTTCTCTTTCGTTTTCATCAAGTATTTTGGCTGAATACCCTTAGTCTATTTTCTTCTATTCGCACGTGTGCTAATCTCTTTGTAGTGCTGAAAGCTATTCTTTCTTTTGGGTTATAGCCGAATCTCCTGGTAAGTATAACCTTTTTATTCTTCTTTCTCGATTGATTTGGTTAATGCCGAAATCCCACTTCTCTTTGCTATTTCTTCAATCGTTATAAATCGGGATCTTAACTCTTTTCTTGTTCTATCTTGGTGAATTAGCCGAAATCCCTAAATAACACTAGGGTGTGCCGAACTTTGGTGATTGGTGGCCGAATCTGTCAGTAAGGTAAGGAGGTAAGTGTTTTTCGGTTTCAACATCTCCTGTTGTGAGTAATATCGAAGGCTTTAACCCAATGATAGTGGTACTTGGCCGATTGTAGGGAGGAGTGCAACCTGATTCAGTGGATCTTCGGGATTTGATTGCCGATCTAGGTAAGGGTTCTAGCATTTCAGATCTGTTTCCTATTCTTTCAAAAGCCAAAGGCTAATTATCTTTGTGCTAGTGCTTGGCCGATTGTAAGGGAGGTTCATCATGTAACTTCGGGATTTGGTTGGAAACCAAATCGGCGTTAAGGTAAGGTGCTACCTTTGTGCGACATATCCTTCGGGATTTTGTGATTAAGCCGAATGGCTTTAGTCTTAAAAGTATGGTGTTGGCCGATTGTAGGAAAGGTGAAGGCAAACGTTTCGGGATCTTCGGGTTCTATCGATTGGAAATAGATCGTGGTTTCGGGATTTCGCTTAGATCTACAAGTAGTCAGGTGTGTAACGCTTACACACTTCATTAGTATTATATATTCATTGTATTTACTGTTAAAAGCCGAATAGCCATTGAAATCAGTGATTTTGCCTTGTGGGCATGAGCGTGGACTCCGGGTAAGTCCCCTGTTATACGGATCTCGATATATGTTATCATGTCACTGTATAATGCTATGCCATGGGTTGTTTGCATCATAACATGATATTATGCCACGATTGATATGGACATGATGATGGGATTGATGAAAGGAGGGGGAAGGATGATTTGGGTATCACGGTGGTTTTGACACACCGGCGGGTTGGCCCCGCTTTTGATACTATATTTGTGACTAAGTCCCGGTGGTTTTGACCACGGTGGTTTTGACCACACGTATGATATTTGTGACTACGGTCACAGTGGTTTTGACCACATATGGATATTGTGACTCGTCCCGGTGGTTTGGTACCACATGGGTTGGCCCCACATGTTGATTACGGGATTGTCATCAGTGGTTTTGACCACACGATGGGTTGGCCCCATCACTTGATTTGTGACTACGGTCACCGGTGGTTTTGACCACACTTGTGTATATATTTGTGACTTCGGTCACGGTGGTTTTGACCACCAAAGTGGTTTTGACCACACGGGGTAGATCTGAGGAGATCGGATGGTTAGGTGGGTTGCATGATTTGCATGTTTTACTCATGATTTGTGTAAGTGCTATTCTATCGGGTTGGGGATTTATAAACTGAGTCTCGGTGACTCACCCCTTCCCTTATATTTTGTAGATGAGGCATAGATCGCGGATTTGGAGCCGGGGAGGACATGAGGTGGCCATGCAACTTATATTCGGTTTCGTTTTATTCTTTGATTTTGGGTGTTATTTTCTATAATTTGGTTTTTAACTTGTATTAAGGCCATTAAGTATTATTTTGGGTTATTAATTACTTGATGTTATATTAATTATTTCATGCATGTGATTAATAACTCGACATGCTTAAACAACTGGGATTTAATTGATGTTTTCAAAACTATACTCTATATCGGGATTTTCAAACGTTACCATCGGTTAACAATATTCACAAGATGAGAACAAAGGTAACTTAGATGATTTTCAAACTTAACTTTTTCAAAAGCAAATGGTTTTAACTTGACTATGCTCAACTTGCTCGGGATTTAATAGAATCGTATGGCTTTCCAAAACTAGTAGCAACAAACGGATTTTTCAAGCATGAGTTTTTCCGGGTTCTAAAGCAACAAAAACGATTTCAGCATCACTTTACACGGGGTTTTCTAAACCTTAAAGCGATAAAAGGGTTTCAATAAAAATAAACCAGTAACTTGTTTTCTTCAAAATGTTTTCACTCCGTAGCATGCCAGATTCGGTCGTGGTGTGTTGACTGGGTTTGGGGTGTTACAGTTATAACCAATTTATTCAAGGAGTTTAGAAAATCATTTGCAAAATCAATGATCAATTCATGAATTAATAACTGCGATTTCCCTTGGCTGGATTTTTATCAAACCTTGAATTTTCCTAAATCATACTGTTTTGACTACATTATTTGTAACACCCCTTACCCGTATTCATCGCCGGAACCGGGTATGAGGCATTACCGGACATAACTCACTTGAACATACAACTTTGACCTATAGAATTTCATTCCAAATTAAAACTTTCCAATTCACATTCATAACATCCTTATTATGGGCCTACGAGGCCTTAAACATGCAAACGGAGGGTCTCAGAATTAAACCGGGAACTTTGATATACTTAAAAAAATTTTGCCTTAACAGGGCCACACACCCGTGTGAAATGGGACATGCCCGTATGGGCAGGCCGTGTGGTCACACACGCCCATGTCCCTAGCCCGTGTGGGATTTATTTTTCATTTCGAACCTACAAGGGTTTTCACACAGCCGAACACACGCCCGTGTCTTTGGCCCGTGTCCTTCACACGGCCTAGACACGCCCGTGTCCTCACCCATGTGTGAAAACCTGGGTATTCTGTTTATGACATCAGCAACCTCATAAGGGGCACACGGCCTAGGCACACGCCCGTGTGTCTAGCCCGTGTTCGACACTGACTTGAAACACTAGCATGCAGGGGACACACGGTCTGATCACACGCCCATGAGATTGACCACGTGTCACACACGGACTAGACACACGCCCGTGTGCCTACCCGTGTGGACAAGAACAAGGCTATTTGCCAAGCTCTTTTATCACCCTAACTCACACAACATTAATCCCATTCAACCATTTACCAAGCAACCCAATCATGCATCTAACACATTCATGAATAACCTCTTCTTTTCATAAATTAGTAATAATGAGCCATCAATTATGGTAATATACAAAAGAGTTCATCTTTAAAAGAGGCAACACACTTGGCCAAAAAAACAAAAAATTTCATTAAGCCTAGCCCCTATACATGCCATACTCAAAATGCTAAGTCTAAATATACCGAGATGAGTTGATAGTGTGGGTGATCTTCCGATTATCTCCGAATCCCGAACTGGCTCTTTGACATTATAAGACAAGGGAAAAGAAGGGAGTAAGCTTTAAGCTTAGTAAGTCTACATGTAAACAATAAGCATCATAACATATGCTAATCAATCAATAAAATCACATATTAGGCAAGAACAATTCACATTTCCATAATCATGCTTGCTCATTTCATCTCTTACCACATTCCAACCATATAACAACTATATTTCCCACATTCACTTGTACACATTCCCTGCACTCATCACCACAAAGCAACATGTAACATTCACTTATACAATTCTCGATGAACCCCTTGGAATAATACGAAGTACCTGGTGGTTTCACACATAGCCCACCTTTAATCAATAATAGGGTGGTATCGCACATAGCCCACCAACAAGATTATTTACGGTGGTTTCGCACATAGCCCACCAAATGATAATATAAATGATGGTATCGCACACAGCCCATCGTGATTAAGTAATAAGGTGGTATCGCACACAACCCACCAAAAGAATAATTACGGATATTTTCCCGCACTTACATATCTATTCCGAGGTTCATACGGGAATTACTAACTATATATCCTTTTCAATCATAAATGATCTCATTCATACAATGCACCAATAAGTAAAAACATATGTTTTAAAGACGTATCGTTTACACATAAACTTACCTCGGTGCAAAATGTATAAATCGACGACTTAATCCGTAACCTTGCCTTTTCCTCAGTCAAGGTTGTTTTCGCGCTCTTCTTGATCTATAATAATGAAATTCACTCATTTAATCACTTTATAATGCATGATACACCAAAATTTCTTCTTAGGCAAAAATGACCATTTTGCCTTTATACTTTAGCGAAATTACGATTTTACCCCTAGGCTCGTAAATCATTTTTTCATCACATTTTCTCATTAAAAAAGCTTAACTGAACATTTATTTCTCTTACAAAAACTCACAAGACCAATTATTTCATGCATTTATTACTAAATTACAACCTTTACAACTAAGTCCCATTTAGGTGTTTTCATGGTAACACCTTTCACAAAGGTTGTTCCTTAACTCACTAACATTCATTTTCTTCCATAAAAACGCAGCAAACAACATAAACACTCTCATGGAAAGTCCCTAAGCTTTCAACCATTTTGCAAAATAGTCCCCTCATTAGCTAGCTTAAGCTTTGGGGGTTCCAAAAGTACAAAAATTATCAAGAAAGACCTCTAAAATCACTTACTTGCAAGAGTTTTGCATGGCTGAAAATTTGAACTCCAAATACCCTTATTTTCTCTTCAATTTTCGGTGGGGAAGGAACATGACTAGTGAAAGATGATATCTCTTCTATTTGTCTTATTTTATTCATTTTTATCACCTAATTTCACCAAAATTGACCAAAATTTAATGCCCTTGTCCCCTTGCCTCTATGGCCGGTCAACACATCCTTAATGGCCTAATTGCAATTTAAGGACCTCCAATTTAATATTCTATGGCTATTAGACACCTCTACCTTGTATAATAGAACTTTCACAATTTATGCGATTTAGTCCTTTTTCACAATTAAGCATGAAATTACCAAGATTAATGCACAAAAAATTTCATACATCCATATAATTATGCCATAACACATAAAATAATATCAAAATAATTTTTTCTTCAACTTCGGATTAGTGGTCCCAAAACCACTGTTCCGACTAGCCCCAAAATCGGGCTGTTACATTATTTGTTATTAGTTTTTATTCTAGTTTGAAATTTAAACCCCTCCTCAACTTTATTTTCTCATTTATTTTCTAGGAATTATTCTAATCCCACTTCCTGTGGATTCGACCTTGCTCACCACTCTACAAAAGTTTGTTTTTGTTTTTTTAGCATGATTTATTTTTGGAGGTCTCGACAGCCTACCAAATTTTGGCGCCGTTGCCGGTGAGTGGTTTCAATTAGATTAATTTCTATTTACATTGTTACTTTTATGCCCTGTTCTTTACATGCAGGTGAACTTGAATTTGATCTTGAAATTGAGAAAACTGTAAAACGATTAAGAAAAGAGGCTAAGTATCACAAACGAGTTTCTTCGTCCTCAATTCCTCTCTTGCAAACTATAGAAGAAAAAGAAGAATCAATTCATTCAACTAGAAATTCTGAAGAAGAAGAAGTCATGTCCGAGCAAAATTTGTGACAATTGAACGCACTAAATGTTGCACAGCAATCATTGTACATTGATTATTGCGATCCAGAGGTGTCGTTTGCACTCAAGTCTTGGCTTATCCATTTACTCCCAACCTTCCGCGGACTTGAGAATGAATATCCTCACAAACATTTGAAGGAGTTACACATGGTTTGTTCGAGCATGAGACTGCAAGGCATCACTGAATATCAAATCAAACTACGTGCCTTCCCATTTTCATTAGCCGACCACGAAAAAGATTGGTTATCCTACCCGCCTTCTAGATCAATTAACTCATGGCAAGGCTTTTCCTTGACAAACATTTTCCCGCCTCATGAGCCGCTGATAAATCTTGAAAAGAATTATATTTCAGGCCTCTAAACTGAAGTATTTGCTTGTAATTAAGAAAATATGCTTGCATTTTAGACTTATTACTAGAGCATTACATACTAAATCTTGAATTGTGTTTTAACTGTAAATTTATGTTACTTTTAATTGCTGGAAAGAGGTTTGGTAGTCTTTGGTAGTAGGTGTAGGTAGGATTAAAGAGGTAAGAAGAGGGAAATGAAAATGAAGGAGGTGAAACATTGCCATGGAAAATGGTGGGATAGATTTCCAACATAAATTTCATGGCAATTCTAGGAAGATGACGCAACACTCAATCCATGTCACTCTCAGCCAGTTGTACGTGTACCAGATAAATCACCCTGAAAAGAGGAGCAAAATATGTGTGCTGAGAGGAACATATCTACCCTATAAAAGGAGGAGAGAGAAGAGAAGGACACATGAATTGTGAGGAGAAAAGAAAATAAAAAGAGTGATTTTTCTCTCTGCAATAGAATCTTGAGGAGAAATTACATGGAAAATTCAGTAGAGAAGAAGAGGGTAGCAGCTAAAAATAGGAGATCATAGACGTGAAGAAGGGGAAGAGAAATCTGCCCTGAGTTATGCGTAAAATCTTGAGAAGAAGCTGAAGTGCAACGAGAGCTTCCTGTAGTTCTGCCTTTGTTCTATTTTTCTTGGTTTTAATTTATGTGATTCGTAAAACTTGAAGAATGTTGATGAATGATTTAATTTTGGATTTCATTGCCCAACCCATGAGCTAATTATCTTTGGGTTGGAATTATTTGGGTGAATATTGAATTATCTGTAATGCCCATGATATGATTTTGATTAAAATTATTGTTTCAATCGATTTATGCTTATTTTGAATGTAGGCATGCAAGCTCTAGACATAGTTGACTATATGTTATGTTCTTAGATGAATTTGAATCTGAGATGATTAAATACATCAGATTATTAATCGATTGATACAGTCGAGTATTCGAAAGAATAATTGCAACACCCTAGACATAGTAGTGCAATCTGTACAGGTGAAGAACGTTAGTGTAGTTATCATTCGTGAATCTTGTAGACATACACAGACTCAGGATAATAACTAAAGTCTAACTTTCAAAAGAAGTAGACTGCAGTAGTAATTCTCTGGACAGTAGTTAGTCAAAATTTTTCCTTGGCATTATTATGTTATGAAAATATTCCCTGAGTAATTCCAACATTTATCATTCAACAACAGAAATACTCTCTACTTATTCTTTGCGAATTGCCACGAAATTTAGATTGCTTTGTCATTTTTTCAGTTATAATTGATATTATTAGTTCATTCATTAATTCCCTTCATCAATTTATACTCTGTTTCTTTTGCACAATTTAATTAGTTAAATCTACAATAATTCTTTACCAATTGTAATCAATTTCTGATCCTTGTGGAGACGATACTCACTCATCATTATATTACTTGAATCGACGTGTACACTTGCACATTTGCATTACATATTTACACGCAACAGCCGCTAATATACGGGGAGAGATTTGTGGCATCAAACAAAGAGACACTAAGACACTCCACGGTTATTGGGAAATATTTAAACAGTTGTGTGCGATTTGCCCTCAACATGGGATCTCTGAACAACTTCTCATTCAATACTTTTATGAGGGGTTGCTATCCATGGAAAGGAAGATGATGGATACAACAAGTGGTGGAGAAATTGTTAACAAAACTCTTAGAGATGCTAAGGAGTTGATCAATGTCATGGCCGCTAATTCACAACAAGTTAGCTTGCAACAAGACACCACATTTAGACGAGTGAACGAGGTAAGTATCTGATACGACCACGCCCCGGGTCACACCAAGCTCGAGCAAGGATCCTTTGGAGCTGCCACAAGGACCTATCACCCGAGCACGAGCTATGCAATTCAAAGAGGCCATTTCGGCCTTAGTAAACCAAGTGTGGGGCGAGACATTGGCTGGACACATTGAGAGAGCTTGGACCAGCTCAACAAGATCACCTTGCAACCTCTTGCAAGCCGAATTCAGCTCAGACTTAGCTCCATGAGCTTAGTTTAGCTCAATTTAGCTCAATTGAGCTCATCTCTACTTTTTTTTTAGTTCATGCGTTTACTAGCTGAAATACTTAAGTATTTAATTAAGTTAGTTAATTTAGTTTTAGCTCATAATTATGTTTTAGCTTATTACATGATTTTAATATGTTTTGTTTCAGCCGAATTTAATGTGTCATATTTTATACAAGTCTTTAATGTGTCTTAGCTTAAATACATGTTATTAATATGTCTTAAATTAAAACAAGTTTTTAATATGTCCTAGTGCAGCCGAATTAAATATGTCTTAAACTAATTTAATGTGTTCATTTGAATTATGTGCAGCCAAATGCATGGACAGCTTCAATGCAAGGTGTGCTGATGTTTGGCCTCTCCCAAGCACCTATTCAGCCAAAGAGTAGCTGACCATTCTTGTTTTCCAAGCTGCCCGATTAGCTCCCCAAGGCATCCTTGAAGGCTTTCACACTAGCTGATTATCCCATTCACCCATGAAGGCTTTTCGGTTCTATGCATTCACACATGGGTGGCCCTTCAAGTTCGGTTTTCACACTTCAAAAGCCTTTTTGCAATATCCAAGCTGATCATTAATTTCACAAACCATTCAGCTGAACAATGCATTGCATTTAAGCCTCTTAAAGCACCATAGCCGAACATTGACATGGCCGATCAGCTACCATTCACTCCAAGTTCATTTAAGCTGATTATACATCATCTAGAAGCTGCCCAATGACGTTTTCAAGGCTGAAGAAACCTCTTGGAACTTTCATGAATTATTCTGGAATTTTCAGCTCATTAAAAGCTGAAACAAAATGTCTATTTATCTACTTGTTTGCCTAATCGGCTAGCCTTAGGATTTTACTATAAATATTCACCCATTTGTTGGTTGTATAGACTTTTTCCTCTTGAATGAATTTTGTGTTATTTGTGAGGTTTTCATCTCTCAAATTTCATCCAAGACTCAGCTTGACTTATCTTCTAGTCAGTGGCGTCAACCTGTTTCTTCTATCGAACTTATCACTCTCGTAGTGTGGCGTTCACCCAAAACTGAGACCTTTGGTTCTTACCTTCCTAGGTAACGGGTCAAGGTCTTCTTTCCATCACCTATTCACCTTAAGGTCATATAAGTCCCGAGTCAGCACTCACCTATAGTGTTGGTTCGTTCTTGACACTTAAGCTCATTTTCCATCCCACCCAAGCTATCATTTATCCATTTCAATTCTTTGTTAGCCGAACCTATAACAACAAATACCTAGCCATTTTTTAGCCTATTCTTAATATCTATCCCCATACTTAGCCGAATACACACATTGTTTACAATCGGAACGATACTTCTACGTTTGACGATCGGGCACTAAAACGACTCGGGCTATCCAATGAGGCCGTGGTCGCATCAGTATCTCTATTCTTCAAATTCAAATTTTTAATCTTACCTCACTTGTGCAGCAAATGTCGATGGGTAACGTAAAAAAAGTGAAAGCTTGTGGTATTTGCACGAGAAATGGACACCCAATGGATATGTGTCCCACATTCGAAGAGGATGCAACCGAGACCGCCAATATGGTTGGTGGATTTTATGGCCCACCTCAAAGGAAGTATGATCCTTATTCAAACTCCTTTAATCCAGGGTGGAGGGATCACCCAAATTTTAGCTATAGGACAAAGCCATATAATCCCCCACAAGTTTGACATGGACCGTCTCATGAGTCGTCTCATCAACATTCATCATCAAAGATAGGTATGTCCATTGATGAAATAATTCGTTCTCTTGCTACTAGCACACAACAATTCCTACAAGATACCAAGGCAAGCATAAAAAACCTGGAAAATCAGGTTTGCCAACTTGCCTCATCTCCTAGCCGATTGGAACCTCAAGGTAAGCTACCTTTGTAGACTATTATCAACCCAAAGAAAAATGTAAATGTGATTACTTTGAGAAGTGGTAAAGAATTACATGAAACGAAAGCGCGAAGCCAAATCTTGAAGAAAGGAATTGAAAAAGAAGTAACACTTACAAATTCCTCTGATGAAATGCCAAAGACATTGGTGACGCCACCTCCTTTCCCTCAAAGATTGGCCAAAACTAAGAGAGATACACAGGAAAAGAAAATCTTTGAGACTTTTCGCAAAGTGGAGGTAAACATCCCATTACTTGAAGCTATTAAACAGGTACCTCGCTATGTAAAATTTCTCAAGGAGTTGTGCACCAACAAGAAGAAACTCAACGGTAATGAAAAGGTAAGAATGGGACAAAATGTATATGCATTTCTCCAAAAGAAGCTCCCTCAAAAATGCAGGGATCCGGTTATGTTATGCCTAATTCTACTTATTTTGCTAATAAAATGGGTCTTTTAAAAGAAACTAGAGTAATTATCTAACTTGCTGATCGATCAAATGTGTATCCAACTGGTGTTTTGGAAGATATTTTGGTTCCAGTTAATGGATTGGTTTTTCCTGCAGATTTCTATGTCATAGACATGGAAGAAGAAGACTATTCTAATCCTAACTTGAATTTGTTAGGAAGGCCATTTTTGAAAACATCAAAAATAATAATTAATGTGCATGATGGTACTCTCACTATAGAGTTTGATGGGGAAGTTATCAAATTTAACATTTATGATGCCATGAAATATCCTAGTGACACATGTTCTTTATTTGCTTTAGATGTTATTGACCTTTTGGTGCAAGAAGTCTCTGAAATGACTAGCGAAGATAGCTCAAGAGTGACCCTCAATAAGATTTATAAACTTGAAGAATTAGCAAAAATTGAGGCACCAAAACTTGATTTGAAGCCTCTTCTTGATCACTTGAAGTACGCATATGAAAATGCATCCATCTATAAAGAGAAGAGAAAGTTCTTTCATGATTAAAAGATTTCTAGGAAAAAAATTCTATCTTGGAAAAAATGGTGGTTTTTATATATCGTTTGAGATTAGTTCCTGGAAAATTATGTTGTAGATGGATAGGGCCTTTTGTTATCACTAACGTGTTTTCTCATGGTGCAATAGAAATTCAAAGACTGGACACCAATAAAATTCTCAAGGTCAATGTTCATCGTTTAAAAACTTTTTATGAAGGTTTTCAGACTAATGAGTTAGATTTGATCCACCTGGAATGTCCAAAATACAAGGAGTTAACAGGGAGTCACATCTAGCCAAAGACGTTAAAGAAAGGCACTTTATGGAAGGCAACCCATGGGATTTCTTGTTAAGTTCATATATTTTTCAAGTTTGATTTCTTTTTAGGTAAGATTTAGAGGGGTGAGAGATTTGGGTGAATCAAGGATAAGGCATACCCACGCCTTATTATTGGTAAACATCAGGAAGTAACACATTTTTTTCATAGAAGAAACTCTAGAACAAGGCGTGCCCACGGCTTATTCTTAAACTTCTTCTGCAAAAAAAAAAAAGCAAATCCCCAACGCCTTTTCACTTATTTGTTTCATTTTTTTAAAAAAAAGAGCAAACCTTACTAATAAAAAGAATCTCAGCCGCTCAAGCAACTTTACCCAAAATCCTCCTACACGAGCAACTTGCAACTTTGAACCTCCATCCCTCATGAAATCCACACCAAAAATATTGCAAACAATCGTAAAGTATAGCCCTCTCGGATCCAGTTCGTCGAGTCGTTCAAAACCCAACAGAAAAACTAGCAAACTCTACTTTGTGCCAAGACCACTCTCACGCAAAATCTCACATTGCACAACCTTAAGGGAACTAGATTTGCCATGAATCAATGCTCATGAACCTTAAGGGAGTTTCTTTTCCTTATCTCTTATAACCACTTAATCCAGGTGCATCCATTTTATTTTTTACATAGCAGACAATGTATGGTCTAAGTGTGGGGGAGTCTTTGATTGTGCATTTAGGAATAAGATTTAGTTTTGTGTTTATTTTCTTCTAATATGCTTCATGTTATTTTTCTTGTTGAGCTCAAGTTTTGAAAAAAAGTTTGCTTTGGTTTTTACTTAGTTGATGATATCTATCCTTTGAAACAAGTTGAGAAAAGTGATAGGATTCGAGTTTGGGAATGGTCGAGTTTTTGCTACTAACCGGTGAATAATTTTCTTTGTTGATTAATTGAATGAGAAGTGACATAAGATTTGATAAAAAATTTAACCATTTCTGTGAGTTATTTGAGAAAATAAGCATGCATCATTATATACTTCATTTTTTTTATTGAGTGATTTTCAAGCATAATTAGATGTTTCTAGAACTTGTATTGTTATTCATATTGAGACCACATCTTGGAATTTGGAATGTATTGAAATGAAAAGGGCATTTTAGGATAACCATTTTGACCCTAAAAAGCCAACCTTGGTATTGACCAATAGAAGACAATTTGAGCTTTAACCTTTCTTTGGAAATTAGCCGCATTATAAGCCAATTTGACCAGTTTTTGTTGATTTCCTGTATTCGTACCCGTATCAGAGGATTTACATTGATGTCTTTACTTGAAATGCATCGAACTTAAGCTACCCTTTGAGAAAAAAAGAGAGAGAGAGAGAGAGAGAGAGAGAGAGAGAGAGAGAGAGAGAGAGAGAGAGAGAGAGAGAGAGAGAGAGAGAGAGAGAAGAATGAATAATAATTGCTACAAATATCCTGAGATCCTTTTCTACTTTCTCACACACACAAAAACTGTAACATCCCGATTTAGGGCCTAGTCGAAATAGTGGTGCAAGACCACAAATCTGAGGTATATGTATGAGTTTAGAGGTTTATGATATGTTTGCATGTTAGTGTGAAAGTTTCATGAAGCAATTTTTGTTAAATTGTGGTTGAATGGTCCAAAAGGACTAAATTGCAAAAGTTAAAAAATGTGAAATTCTAGAAGCTATTTGTATGAAATGGCTTTGGATTATCAATTAGAGGTCCTTAAATAGTAATTTTCCCAAATTCTAATTTTTGGACAAAAATGGGCATGAGTGGATGAAACTGGAAAAGTTTGACAAAGGGGCATTTTGGTCATTTGTCAATTAAGTGATTAAAAAGGGAAAAAGATGACAAAATTTCATTCATCTTCTTCTCCAAGCTGCCGAAACTTTCAAGAAGCCATTGTTAGGGCTCTTCAATTTTTCAAGCTTGCTAGTAAGTGCATCCAAGCCTCGTTTTTGATATTCTTCGTATTTTTGAAGTCCTAGTAACATGAGTAAGCTAATTTTAGCTATATGTTGAGCTAGGATTGATGTTAAAAAATGTACCCATGTATGACATGCATGTATTTTGATGTTTTATGGAAGATTATGAAAGCTTGATGTAGTAGAAACATCTTTTGCTAAGTGAATTTCATGAAAAATGCATGTAGGGACTAGTTTGTAAAAGTCTTGAGATTGGTCATACATGAATGATTTAGTGAGAATTGATGATTACTTTAGTTGATGTTATGAATCGACTAAGCATGAAATGGTAGAAAGTTGAATGGAAATCACTTTACGAGCCTTGGGGCAAAAGTATAAATATGATGAAGTTTAAGGGCAAAATGGTAATTTTGCTAAAGTATGAGATAAGGGTCAATTTAGTCAATGTGTGTATTGAATGAGTTGATTTATCATTATAGATCAAGAAAGAAGAAGCCCGGATAGAAACCGAGGCAAGAGCAAAGTAGTGGACTAAATTGCACACCTCCATACTTTTGAAGTCTCGAGGTAAGTTTACATTATAAACGATGCATTTATGCGTATACATTGTTAATTCTAGCTAGTGTGTAGCATGATTGAGAACCTATTCAATTCTAGTGGAATGAATGAGATAGTAGTTATGAATGGATGAATGTGTTACAAAGTAGACATGTGAATGTGTAGTGATAATGCTTGATGGTCGGCTAAGTGCGATACCACCTTGATACTTAACAATGATGGGCTATGTGCGATATTATTGTTAAGCATATTATTTAGTGAGCTATGTGCGGAATCACTATAATTATCCTTTGTGGTAGGCTATGTGTATTACTACCTTATGATCTGATTGTGGTGGGCTAAGTGCGAAACCACCGAGTAATTTAGCTGTGTGGATGTATTATTGAGAAATAATGATGTGTTGTATTTTGAGTAAATATGATATTGAGTGCAGGGGTGCATGTCAATGATTATGAGTATGTGACTCATGATGTGTTGGAGATGTGGTAAGGGATAGAAAGAGTAAGCATAGTAGTGGATGTGAATTACATATGTTAGTATAATGCTAATTGTTGTTTAGCTTATACTAGAATGCTTAAATTGTTTATGTGTAAACTTACTAAGCTCAAAGCTTACTCCTTTCTTTTCCCTTGTCTTATAGAGAAAAAGGATTGAATCGTTATACGTGGATTAATCGGAAGATCGCCCACACAGCACACTCCGGTACATTAGACTTGATGTTTTGTATATGGCATATATAAAAGCTAGACAAGTTAGTGTATTTTGTTGTATTGGCTAAGATGTGTTGGCCATTAGATGGATAAACTATTTTTGTATAATGTCATGGTTGTTGGCTACTTTATTATATAAAAAGATGTAGTTATCCATGTAAGATTGTGTCTCAATATGAGTTGGTTATGGATGAGTTGAATGTATATGTTGTAAGAGTTAGAGGGGTGAGAAGAGCTTAGCATATAGCTTTGTTCTTGTCCATGTGGATAGACACACGGGCATGTGTCTAGGCCATGTGTGGCACACGGCCAGCCCACGAGCGTGTGACTTGGCCGTGTCAATTTGGCAGATTCGAGTAGTGTAGGCCACGGGCTAGCCACACGGGCGTGTGCCCTAGCCGTGGGACATTGGCAGAATGCTTGGGTTTTCATGCACGGGATGGGGGCATGGGCGTGTGTGACCTCCACGGGCGTGTCTAATCTTACACGGGCGTGTGGTCCCTGTATAGATGGAAAAATTTTAAGATAGTAAAAGTTTCCGATATGGTCTCGAGAACCCTCGTGTATATGAGTAAGGTCTCGTAAGTTGAGAATGAGGTCGTTATGGTGACTAAGAGAGAGTAGTCACGTTGAGCCTAAGTGGCGATCAAGTGGTTTTATTTTGTTAATGCCTCGGTCTCGGTTTCGGTGTAGAATATGGGTAAGGGGTGTTACATTTAGTGGTATCAGAGCTATGGTTTCGTCGGTTCTAGGACTACCGTAGCGGGTGTAAGGGTCTAGCTATACATGCCATAAGTGTACAATGATAGTATGGTGGTTTCTGATGATTTTAAACCTTGTTTTATATAGTATATGGATCCCGATCAATCGACTGCTGATGAAGCAGCTAGTAATGCGCCGGCTCCGCACAAGGAAGCTGCGCTTTGTTTAGAGTGGACCCGAGGTTAGGGGTCAAGGGGAAGAGGCTCGGGAAGCCTTTCTCCAGATGATGAGAAATTGGTACTCGAATTATGTTCGAGCGAACCCTAATGCTCAACCTCCTCCACCTCCTCCTATACCTCAGCCAATTCCAGTGGCTCCTCAAGGTATCGATGTAGTGAGGATATCGAAACCCCCGGTGGATAAGATTAGGAAACACGGGGCTGAGGAGTTTAGAGATAAGGTAGACGATGACCCCGAGAGGGCAGAGTTCTGGCTAGAGAACTCAATGAGAGTATTCGATGAACTCTCTTGTACACCTGAAGAGAACATGAAGTGTGTCGTATCTTTCCTGAGGGACTCAGCATACCATTGGTGGAAGACGTTGACATCGGTAGTCCCGAAAGAGCGAGTGACATGGGACTTCTTTCTGGAGGAGTTCCGGAAGAAGTATATAAGCCAGCGATTTACTGATCGGAAACAGAAAGAATTCCTTGAGTTAAAGCAAGGAAGAATAACAGTAGCAGAATATGAGAGCGAATTTGTTAGGCTTAGCAAGTACGCGCAAGAATGTGTGTCGACGGAGACCATCTTGTGTAAAAGGTTTGAAGATGGACTGAACGAGGATATTAAGCTCCTTGTGGGTATTTTGGAGTTGAAAGAGTTTGTGGTGTTGGTTGAAAGGGCAAGTAAGGCCGAAGAGTTGAGTAAGGAAAAGAAAAGGGCTGTGAGTGAAGTCCGAGATGCGAGAAAACGACCGATGGGCAAATCATATCAAGCCTAGTCAAAAAGATCCAAGAAAGTGAATCCTCGGACGACAACACCAGTAGGATATTCACATCGAGACTTGGACAACACTCGTTCGGGTTCGAGAGTCCAAGCCACCTCGATGGAAAGTGTGGGCAATTCGAAGAACAAACCGGAGTGTCCAAGTTGGGGTAGGTATCATACCGGAGAGTGTTGGGGAAACAATCGAAGTTGTTATAAGTGTGGTTCCCCCGACCATTTTATCCGAAATTGGCCCGAGAGGGATGACAAGGAAGAGAAGCAAGAGACAAGACCTAGCGATGTGTCTGCAAGGGGTAGACCACCAAGGAACCCAAGAGGTGAGACTAGTGGTAGAGGTGCATCCAAAGACTCTGCTATGAGACCGGAGGGTCGGGCACCTGCGAGGACGTATGCCATTCGCGCCCACGAAGAGGCATCATCCCCAGATGTGATAACGGGTACTTTTTCTCTTTTTGACACCTTTGTTATTACTTAAATAGATCCAGGGTCTACTCATTCTTACATTTGCATGAGATTGGCATCTAGTTTGAGTATGACCGTTGAGTTTACGGATATTGTGGTTAAGGTGTCAAACCCGTTAGGTAAGCATGTGTTAGTGGACAAGGTGTGTAAGAATTGTCCTTTGTTGATTATGAGTCATTTTTTTTCCGGCAAACCTTATGTTGTTTCCGTTTGATGAGTTTGACTTAATTCTTGGCATGGATTGGTTGACTACCCATGATGTCTTAGTGAACTGTGGTAGTAAGTTTATCGAATTGAAATGTGAGAATGGAGATGTTGTTCGGGTTCAATCAGGTGGATCGGATAGTCTACCAGTGATGATTTCTTCCCTAGTGGCTGAGAAATGTTTGAGAAAATGGTGTAAGTCCTATCTCGCCTTTGTTTTGAATACTCAAGAGGTTGGAGTAAAGTTTGATACAGTGCCGGTGGTATGTGAGTATCCCGATGTATTCTCGGAAGAGTTACCCAAATTACCTCTAGTGAGAGAGGTCGAGTTTGGGATTGAGTTAGTTTCGGGAACGGCACATATTTCAATTGCTCCGTATAGGATGACACCTTTAGAGTTGAAAGAACTGAAGGTTCAGTTGCAAGAGTTGACAGATAAGGGTTTTGCAAGACCGAGCTACTCACCGTGGGGTGTTCTGGTACTATTTGTGAAAAAGAAAGATGGGTCTATGAGGTTGAGTATAGACTATAGGCAACTTAACAAAGTGACGATGAAGAATAAGTATCCTTTACCAAGGATTGATGATCTTTTTGATCAACTGAAAGGAGCTACAGTGTTCTCCAAGATCGACCTAAGGTCTGGTTATTACCAGTTGAGAGTGAAAGAGCAAGATGTGTTGAAAACTGCATTTCGAACAAGGTATGGCCATTATGAGTTTTTAGTCATGTCGTTTGGTTTAACGAATGCACCTGCGATTTTTATGGATTTGATGAACCGTGTCTTCCGGCCGTATGTGGATAAGTTTGTAGTTGTCTTCATTGACGACATATTGATCTATTCTCGGGATGAGAACGATCATGAGGAGCATTTGAGAATTTTCTTGCAAACTTTAAGGGATAAGAATTTGTATGCTAAGTTTAGCAAGAGTGAGTTTTGGCTCTGAGAGGTCGGATTCCTAGGACACATTGTGTCGGGTGATGGTATTAGAGTTGACCCGAGTAAGATTTCGGCTATTGTGGATTGGAAACAGCTGAGGAACGTGTCAGAAGTCAGAAGCTTCATGGGATCGGATTACCATGGATTTTGTGACGGGGTTGCCTATGACTCCGAAAAAGAAAGATGCTGTGTGGGTTGTTGTGGATAGATTGACAAAGGTGGCTCATTTTATTCCAGTACGTTTTGATTATTCACTGGACAAGTTAGCCGAATTGTATGTTGCAGAGATAGTGAGGTTACATGGTGTGCCTGTGTCTATAATATCGGATAGAGATCCGAGGTTTACTTCGAGGTTTTGGAAGAAGTTGCTAGAGGCTTTGGGTACAAAGTTGAACTTTAGTACCGCATTCCATCCACAAACAGCGGATGGTCGATCTGAAAGAGTGATTCAAGTTCTCGAAGATATGCTTCGATCTTTGTGTGTTAGAATTCGAAGGTAGTTGGGAGAGGTATCTACCTTTGGTCGAGTTTGCCTACAACAATGATTATCGATCGAGTATCTGAGATGGCACCGTATGAAGCTTTGTATGGTCATAAGTGTCAGACTCCTCTGTATTGGACTGAGCTTAGTGAGAAGCGGATTCATGGGGTCGATCTAGTAAAAGAGACTGAGGAGAAGGTGAAAGTAATCCGTAATAGTCTGAAAGTTGCTTTGGACCGACAGAAGTCGTACGCGGATTTGAAAAGAAAAGAAATTGAGTTTGAGGTGGATGATAAAGTGTTTTTAAAAATGTCCCCGTGGAAGAAAATCATGAGATTCGAACGAAAAGGGAAATTGAGTCCGAGATTCATAGGGCCGTATGAGATTACAGATAGAGTTGGGCCAGTAGCATACCGGTTGGCTTTGCCGGTAGAATTGGACAAGATCCATAATGTGTTCCATGTATCGATGTTGTGACGGTATCGCTCTGATCCTTCGCATGTGATTCCTTCAATAGGAATTGAGATAAGACCGGATATGTCTTATTAAGAGGAGCTAATTTAGATCTTGGCTCGAGAAGTGAAACAGTTGAGGAATAAGAGCATAGCCGTAGTGAAAGTGTTATGGCAGAAACACGGTGTGGAAGAGGCTACGTGGGAACTGAAAGAAAGCATGAGAGAGCAACATCCAAACCTTTTTACTGGTAAGATTTTCGAGGGCAAAAATCTCTAAAAGGGGTAGAGTTGTAACGTTCCGATTTAGGGCCTAGTCGGAATAGTGGTGCGAGACCACAAATCCGAGGTATATGTATGAGTTTAGAGGTTTATGTTATGTTTGCATGTTAGTGTGAAAGTTTCATGAAGCAATTTTTGTTAAATTGTGGTTGAATGGTCCAAAAGGATTAAATTGCAAAAGTTAAAAAAATGTGAAATTCTAGAAGCTATTTGTATGAAATGGCTTTGGATTATTAATTAGAGGTCCTTAAATAGTAATTTTCCCAAATTCTAATTTTTGGACAAAAATGGGCATGAGTGCATGAAATTGGAAAAGTTTGACAAAGGGGCATTTTGGTCATTTGTCAATTAAGTGATTAAAAAGGGAAAAAGATGACAAAATTTCATTCATCTTCTTCTCCAAGTCATTGAAACTTTCAAGAAGCCATTGTTAGGGCTCTTCAATTTTTCAAGCTTGCTAGTAAGTGCATCCAAGCCCCGTTTTTGATATTCTTCGTATTTTTGAAGTTCTAGTAACATGAGTAAGCTAATTTTAGCTATATGTTGAGCTAGGATTGATTTTAAAAAATGTACCCATGTATGACATGCATGTGTTTTGATGTTTTATGGAAGATTATGAAAGCTTGATGTAGTAGAAACATCTTTTGCTAAGTGAATTTCATGAAAAATGCATGTAGGGACTAGTTTGTGAAAGTCTTGAGATTGGTCATACATGAATGATTTAGTGAGAATTGATGATTGCTTTAGTTGAGGTTATGAATCGGCTAAGCATAAAATGGTAGAAAGTTGAATGAAAACCACTTTACGAGCCTTGGGGCAAAAGTATAAATATGAGGAAGTATGAGATAAGGGTCAATTTAGTTAATGTGTGTATTGAATGAGTTGATTTATCATTATAGATCAAGAAAGACGAAGCCTGGATAGAAACCGAGGCAAGAGCAAAGTAGTGGACTAAATTGCACACCTCTATACTTTTGAGTACCGAGGTAAGTTTACGTATAAACGATGCATTTATGCGTATACATTGTTAATGCTAGCTAGTGTGCAGCATGATTGAGAACCTATTCGATTCTAGTGGAATGAATGAGATAGTAGTTGTGAATGGATGAATGTATTACAAAGTAGACATGTGAATGTGTAGTGATAATGCTTAATGGTGGGCTAAGTGCGATACCACCTCGTAAGCATATTATTTAGTGAGCTATGTGCGGAATCACTATAATTATCCTTTGTGGTAGGCTATGTGCATTACTACCTTATGATCTGATTGTGGTGGGCTAAGTGTGAAACCACCGAGTAATTTAGCTGTGTGGATGTATTATTGAGAAATAATGATGTGTTGTATTTTGAGTAAATGTGATATTGAGTGCAGGGGTGCATGTCAATGATTATGAGTATGTGACTCATGATGTGTTGGAGATGTGGTAAGGGATAGAAAGAGTAAGCATAGTAGTGGATGTGAATTACATATGTTAGTATAATGCTAATTGTTGTTTAGCTTATACTAGAATGCTTAAATTGTTTATGTGTAAACTTACTAAGCTCAAAGCTTACTCCTTTCTTTTCCCTTGTCTTATAGAGAAAAAGGATTGAATCGTTATACGCGGATTAATCGGAAGATCGCCCACACAGCACACTCCGGTACATTAGACTTGATGTTTTGTATATGGCATGTGTAAAAGCTAGACAAGTTAGTGTATTTTGTTGTATTGGCGAAGATGTGTTGGCCATTAGATGGATAAACTATTTTTGTATAATGTCATGGTTGTTGGCTACTTTATTATATAAAAAGATGTAGTTATCCATGTAAGATTGTGTCCCAATATGAGTTGGTTATGGATGAGTTGAATGTATATGTTGTATGAGCTAGAGGGGTGAGAAGAGCTTAGCATATAGCTTTGTTCTTGTCCATGTGGATAGACACACGGGCAAGTGTCTAGGCCATGTGTGGCACACGGCCAGCCCACGGGCGTGTGACTTGGCCGTGTCAATTTGGCAGATTCGAGTAGTGTAGGCCACGGGCTAGCCACACGGGCGTGTGCCCTAGCCGTGGGACATTGGCGGAATGCTTGGGTTTTCATGCACGGGATGGGGGCATGGGCGTGTGTGACCTCCACGGGCGTGTATAATCTTACACGGGCGTGTGGTCCCTGTATAGATGGAAAAATTTTAAGATAGTAAAAGTTTAACACCCCATACCCGAATCCGAGACCAAGACTGGATACGAGACATTACCATGCTTGAACTCACTTAAACATGTACTTACGGGCTATAAAATTTTGTTCCGAATTAAAAACTTCTCTTTCTCAATCTATTCACACCTTTCATGGGCCTACGAGGCCTTAAACACTTGTCTAAAAACTTTCGGGACATATTAAGAAACTTTTCTTTAGAGCAGGGGTCACACGCCCATGTTGTATGGGACACGCCCGTGCACCCCTAAAACATGCCCGTGTCTTTCACCCGTGGTGGATACTGGCAAAATACACACGGCCTGGACACACCCGTGGCCCCAAACTGTGTCTAAAACCCCAGCATTCTGCCAATGCCCTACGGCCAAGGCACGCGCCCGTGCTTACCACCCGTGGTGCACACTGACTACCTTAACACGGCCTAGAGTCTAAACACACGCCCGTGTGACTGGTCCGTAGTCTATTCTGACTTAAGATACAATGGTGCAGGGTGCACACGGCCTAGACACACACCCATGTGTCCATCCGTGTGGGCACTTAGAGGCTATTTGCCAAGCCAATTGCCACCCTGAAATCAAGTCTAAACTCAAGCTCAATTCAGCAACTCAAGTGTTACATCATTTATGAACAATACAACATGCTTCATTGATATTAATAACATACATACTTAGTCAATCTTGGCCAATCACTTAGCCATTTACAAAAGAATAATAAACTTGATAGCCCATACTTTTGCCCTTTCTACGACATATACTCAAAATGAAACGTTTCCTATACATGCCATACTTAATATAATTTCAACTTAGCTATACCAAAATAAAGATTGATAGTGTGCTTCGAGCTCCGACTTCAAAGATCCACAAGTTAGTTTGGCAAGACTACATAGAAAGAAAGGCTAAAAGACGTAAGCATTTAGCTTAGTAAGTTTGCATAATATTCATAACAACATACTTGCTTAATATAAACCATTTGACATCAACAATGGTATCAAAAATTTCAGCTATAAAGCTTACTTACTCATGCTTGAATTTTTTTATATCTCATGAAACTTACTAGTCTCATACTTGGGAGGTAAACAAGGTACCTGTATCACTTGATCACATTGATCAGCATACTTTAGCATAATAATCATAATTTCTGATTCATCATTCATAACATGAATAATACTCATTTTCAACTTGATAATAACTTTGCTTACTCAACTTTCTTGCTATCTCACTTTAACTTTACTCATTTGCCCAATGAATTTCTGTGAATAACTGAGGATACTAAATCTCTTCTCATGAACTTGATGCCAAAGCCATATCCTAGATACGGTCTTACATGGAATATCTCATCTTGGTTTTGAGGCCATGTCTTGACGTGGACTTATACGAAGTCTTTCTTGTTCTCACCAATGCCATGCCTTGGCTTGGACTTACACGGGGTCTCTTTCTTTTGATAGCTTTTCAATGCCAAGCTTTCCTTGGACTTACATGACAACTTGTTCAATGCCAAGCTTGCCTTGGACTTACATGATAACTTGTTCAATGCCAAGCTTGCCTTGGACTTACATGATAACTTGCTTGATTGCCGATGCCATGCTTTGGTTTGGTCTTATACGGACTTTCTAATCTCATGTGGTAGATCGAGTATCCTGGGAAATTCCATCTTCAATCGGGACATGCTCGTATTTAATCTCATTGATTTCTTTGTTTAGCAGAACATTAAGCATTCCATGATAATAATGTACATTATACTAAGCAATTCAATGATAGAAATCATAAAGCTTAGAAATCAAACAAACTTACCTCAATATGCAAAATGTATGTCGATATGCAATTTAGTCCTCGACTTTGTTCTTGCCTCGGTTTCGATCCGGGCTTCATTTTTCTTGATCTATAATCATAAATAGACCATTTAATACTCACATCGACTAAATTGACTCTTTAATCATATTTTGGAAAAATTACTATTTTGCCCCTAAACTTTCTCATATTTGCACTTTTGCCCCTAGGCTCGTAAAATGATTTTCATTCAACTTTCTTAAACTGCATGCTTAGCTAATTATTTTCTCTACTATAACAATCATCAATTCTCATTATTTCTAGTATGTATGACCAATTTTTATAACTATTACAAATTAGTCCATACTATCATTTTTC
The DNA here is from genome assembly GCA_025698515.1 of Gossypium sturtianum. NCBI lineage: Eukaryota > Viridiplantae > Streptophyta > Magnoliopsida > Malvales > Malvaceae > Gossypium > Gossypium sturtianum. Next base: position 123,341,089 of record CM046955.1, read on the forward strand.
ATGAAATTCATTAAGGAAAAGATGTTTATCTAACATCAAACTCTCATAATCTTCTATAAAACATCATTTAACAACCATGTCATTCATAGGTGAATTTTTGAACATGCATCTTAGCTCATTATATAGCTAAAAATAGCTAGTTCATAATACGAGAACTTCAAAAATACGAAGAATGTTAAAAACGGGGCTAAGATGAACTTACTAGCAAGCTTGAAAAAAAATGAAGAACCCTAGCTATGGAGTCTCCAAATTTTCAGAAATGAGAGGATGAAGATGAATGAATTTTTATCATCTTTTTCCTATTTTAATCATTTATTAACCAAATGACCAAAATGCCCTTCTCTTTAAAATTTTCATAAATACTAACTCATGTCCAATTTTGTCCAAAAATTATATTTTGGGCAAATTGCTAATTAAGGACTTCTAATTGATATTCTAAAGCTATTTCATACTAAAAGCTTCTAGAAACTCATATTTTGCAACTCTTGCAATTTAGTCCTTTTTGGACCAAACAACTTCAATTTAACGAAATTGCTTCATGAAGCTTTCACACTAGCATGAAAACATGGAATAAACCTTAAAACTCATGAATTCACCTCGAACTCGTGGCCTCGCACCACTATTCCGACTAGGCCCTAAATCGGGTTGTTACAATTCTCCCCCCTTAGGGATTTTCGTCCTCAGAAATCTTACCAGCAAACAGATTTGGATAATGGTTTCTCATGATTTCTTCTGGTTCCCACGTCGCTTCCTCTATCCCATGTCTTTGCCACAATACTTTCACTAGGGCAATGCTTTTATTTCTTAGCTGTTTGACTTCCCGAGCCAAAATCTTAACTGGTTCTTCACCATAAGTCATGTCGGGATGAATCTCTATCTCTGATGGGATAATTACATGTGAAGGATCTGATCGGTAGCGTCTCAACATTGACACGTGAAACACATCATGTATCTTTTCTAACTCTTATGGCAGAGCCAATCTGTAAGCTACCATTCCAACTTTCTCGGTAATCTCATACGGTCTAATAAAATGTGGACTCAACTTGCCTTTCCGGCCAAATCTGAGAACTTTTCTCCATGGTGACACTTTCAAGAAAACTTTATCTCCGACTTGATACTCCATCTCTTTTCTTTTAAGTTCGAATAGGACTACATGCATCTGATGCGACTTTTAAACATTCTCGTATCACTTTCACTTTCTCTTGACTTCTCTAACCAAATCAACCCCATGAATTTGGTTTTCCTTGAGTTCAGTCCAAAATAAAGGCGTTCTGCACTTTTCCCCATATAAGAGCCTCATAAGGCGCCATCCTTAAACTCGATGAAAACTATTATTGTAGGCAAACTCTACCAATGGGAGAAACTTTTCCCAACTGCCTCGGAATTCAAGAATACAACATCTAAGCATATCCTTGAGTACTTGAATTAACCTCTCCGACTGACCGTCACTTTGAGGATGAAAAGCGGTACTAAAGTTCAACTTTGTACCCAAGGCCTCTTGTAACTTCTTCCAAAATTTGGATGTAAACCTCGAATCTCTATCCGAGATGATTGACAACGGAACACCGTGAAGCCTTACTATTTCTAAAACGTACAAGTTTGCTAACTTGTCGAGTGAGTAATCAACTCGTACAGGTACAAAATGGGTTGACTTCGTGAGTCTATCCACTACGACCCATATAGCATCCTTCTTGCTGGGTGACAACGGTAAACCCGTTACAAAATCCATGGTGATACGGTCCCATTTCCACTCGGGAACCAAGATGGGCTGAAGTAAACTCGAAGGTACTTGGTGTTCAGCCTTTACTTGCTGACAAATTATGCACTTGGAAACAAACTCTGAAATATCTTTCTTCATTTTCGGCCACCAATACTGTTGCTTCAAATCATTATACATCTTTGTACTTCCCGGATGTACAGACAAACATCCGTTGTGTGCTTCATACAAAATTTTCTGAATAAGCTCCTCTTCTCTCGGTACACAAACTCTATCTTTAAACATCAAATGTCTATCGAAATTAATCCGAAAGTCAGATCCAACATCAGATTCGCACTGAGCTCTCTTGGCTTGCAATTCGCTATCTTCTTTCTGAGTTTCCACGATCTCGTGAAGAAACATTGGTCTAGCTCTCAGCTCAGCTAAAATAGAACCATCATCGGATAAAGATATCCTTGAATTCAATGCTCTTAATGCAAATAGGGACTTCCTGCTTAAAGCATCGGCGACCACATTCGCCTTTCCTGGATGGTAGTCAATGACCAATTCATAGTATTTTAACAATTCTAACCATCTTCGTTGCCTTAAGTTCAACTCTTTCTGCGTCATCAAGTACTTCAGACTTTTGTGATCAGTAAAAATCTGAAATTTTTCACCATATAAATGGTGTCTCCAAATCTTCAAAGCGAAGACTACGGTAGCCAACTCTAAATCATGCGTCGGATAATTCTTCTCATGAGGCTTCAACTGTCTTGAGGCATAAGCAATCACCTTACCTTCTTGCATAAGTACACAGCCTAATCCATTTAAGGATGCATCACTGTAAATTATAAACTCTTTCCCTGATTCGGGTTGTACTAAAACTGGAGCTTCTGTCAACATTGCTTTCAAATTCTCAAAACTTTGTTGGCATCGTTTTGTCCACTCAAACTTCACATTTTTCTGTAACAATTTAGTCATCGGGGTTGCAATTATGGAAAACCCCTTGACGAATCATCTGTAATAGCCGACTAGGCCTAGAAAACTTCTAATCTCAGGGATGTTCTTCGGTGGCTTCCAGTCCATTATGGCTGAGATCTTACTTGGATCTACTCGGACTCCATCTCTCGAGACAATATGTCCAAGAAATCCTACTTCCTTGAGCCAAAATTCGCTTTTACTGAATTTGGCATACAACTGACTTTCTCGAAGAGTCTGTAAAACTATCCGTAGATGTTCAGCATGTTCATTGATCGCTGTGAATCAGAGCTTTAAAATTTATAAAAAGAACGATCGAACCTGGAAACTAACTCTGACAACGATTAAAGGCAGATAATTTATACATGGATAATTCAACTTAAAGAGTTCTAAAAATTCAAACAATCTAAGTCATAGATTTTTGTAGCTCGAAAATATAGGTGTCTCTCCTTATCTAAATAATTACCTTTAATTCGAAATCGACAAGGTTTGACATCCTCACAAAAGATCCACTCAAATCACTCAAAGTGTTTAAGGTTCAAAATTTAGGCACTCAAAAGTCAAACATGAACAGTTAATCCCATAGGCTTGCCTGAAAATCAAGTCTCCACCACTATAATATGAGATGATGCACAAATCAAAAGGTCTTTGACAGGGTTGTAACGGGGCTAGGGTTAAGGTGTGGATAAAGGCTGAATTAAAAGGTTATAATCGAGATTGAATTGATAAATTACCTAACTAGAAATAGTAAACTGAATAATTACAAAATGGATTGAAACTTTTAAACTAATAATACGAGCTTCTTCTTCAATAAATAGACTTTAACTGTACAAGCTCGCCTTTCATCGTACTAATACTGAATATTCTTTGATTGATTTTTTTTAGAACAAACTAAATAATAATAGGAAAGAACTTTTTACAACTGAAATATAGAACATAGTTAGGTAACTGCTCAAAATCAAGTCTCGACAAAAAGGTAGTCAAAAGGGATGGCGATAACAAATACAAAGGTTTTTGGGTTAATATTAGTGGTTATATCAATAAAAAGGGTTGTTAGGATTAAAAAGGGTTCACTAGGGGTTAATTGTGAAGGTAGGCTTTTTAATGGAGTTAGTGGGTTAAAACCTAAATGCCTTAATCATCTCTGTATATCAAATCATAGGTGTGGTCTCAATATGCATAAATGAGGCAAGTTCTAGAATAACAAATCAATGTTGACACACTCATAATCAAAAAGTGAGCAAGAAAAAGAATATATGCTCTATAAGGCTCAAATTCTCACAAAAATTATGGGTATTTTTGACATCAACCTCGTAAATTTCAAACTTTAAGATAATATTCAGATTTAGTTCAACAACCTAGAAAATTTTAATTTTTGAAAAATAGACTTATCATACTTGATTCTCTAGTATTCTTAGAATTTAATTATCAATGCACAATTATCAATGACTTAATCTAAAACATATCAATAAAAATCATAAATCATTAGAAATTTTATCCTAATTAGTAACATGAGAAATTTACTTAAAAACAAGACTAAATTCAGGATTTTGAGAACAATGCAAAAAGTTTGGCACCTAATTTCAGAAATTTGAGAATAATGAAAAAAAGTTAGGCACCTTTTTAGGATGTTCACCCTCCACACTTAAGATGTACATTGCCCTCAATGTACAAAGATAGATAATATAAATGTAATGGTCAGATCAGAAGATATGGGGATAAGTGAAACTCCCTGAATTATGGATGTAATCCTTGAGTTGGATGAACGATATGTTGGAGGGGTTTGTCTGGGTGACGATCCTGCGCTAGATGAAGAAATTGGGTAGCTCATGGAGGATTAGCCAGGATATGATAATAATAATTAAAACTATACTAATCAAATATTTAAAGAAAAGCAAGCTAAAGTGGAGAAAAATATAGATGAAACTAAAATTAAAAGAAAATATGGATGGACCGTAGAGTCCTTATTGTTGGGTGTGATTTCTAAGGCTGAGGATATGCTGGTGGTTGTGGCGTGATTTCCTAGCAGCCTTTAGAACCTAAAATAAAATAAACTAAGATAAAATAAACTAAATTGAGCATAATATTGTTAAAAAGAAGGAAAATAAAGGAGAAGATAAAAATAAAAGAACAGATAATTGGTCACAAAGACCCTTGGCTTGGCGAGTGATTGAAGCGGCCGGCATGAACTTATGTAGATCGGTCTCCGTGAGGGAGACTGTGCTTGGCTTCTTCCGCTTCTTTGGCATTGTTTTGGTGTAGCTCAAGGGTATAGAGAAAAGGAAAATGAAAAGAAAGTATAAAGAGTGTAGAATGGTGTAAGGGAGGAAGAAGGGTGGGAATATAAGTGAGGAGAGGGAGGGGTGGGTGGTTTAAATAGATTTTCAAATCAGGTACATTCACACGCCCGTGTACCATGGGCGTGTCGATTCACACGGCCGCCTCTCACGGCCGTGTGTTAAGGCGTGTTGGTTTACCCACGCTCGTCTTTCAATTAGCCACGCCCGTAGGTTTCAAGTCAGTATCTTTGCACGGCTAAGGGCACGGGCGTGTTATGCCCGTGGTTGGCAAGTCAGTAGCTTCACACGGTCGTGGGACACGCGCCGTGCGCTTGTGTCTGCGTGCGGGGGAGTGGTTGAGTCCGTGAGTTCAAAATTTAGTTGCTCGACTTGTACCGCCCCGCCATGTTAGTACCAAGATTCTTAAGGTACACACGGTCCACGCCACGATCAGTGTCTGTAGGCCGTGTGGCACGGAATTCTGCACCTTGTTAGTTTAAAGCTAGATATTATAAAGAAAGGATAAGATAGAATAAGAAAAAAAGTTAATGGGGTTAGTGCTCGGGTTGCCTCCCGAGAAGCGCTCGTTTATAGTCTTAAGCTAGACTCTCCTCTCGTTTGTCAGGGTGGTTTGAGGAGTTGAAAGTCCTTCCTCATGCTATCATTTGTATCCTCGTGAAAAGATTTAAGTCAAGATGTGTTTATAGTAAAAGTACCAAAAATAGGATTACTTACCTCGACTGTTCCGTATGGGAAAACACTAGTTACCCTAAAAGGTATTTCTTTGTTTGTGTTAGGGTTCGGAGGAGATATTCGAGGATCTGCCTCGTCTAACAGCACCTGGTCTCCTATTTTAAAGTGGTTTGCGGTTCCTATGAGCTCTTCTGGGGGCTCTTTTGGTTTTACCTTGTGTGGTTCCGGTTCTTCGTCGTGTATCCCTAATTTCTCCTTGAAGTGTGTCTTCCACTCATCTAGATCATCGATCTGAATCCCTTGATCTTCATGAACTACTTCCTTGTTGGCTTGGGGTTTAGGATCGGGTTTAGTTGTATTCTTTGGTGGTGCTTCCTGAAAATAAGGATTAACCGAATGGTTATTAGTAGAATTTACGTTCTCACCTTGATTACTCGATGTTCTAGCTGAGTCGAGAGCCTTGAGGGTGACCGTCTCATTACCTACACAAAGTATGAGTTCTCCTGCATCAATATCAATTTTAGTTCTGGCAATTACTAAAAAGGGTCTTCCTAAAATTAAGGGGATCGAATTATCCTCATCCATGTCTAAGACAACAAAATCTACTGGGAAAATGAATTTGTCAATTTTTACAAGAACATCTTCGATAATACCCCTAGGAATTCTAACAGTTTTATCAGCTAATTGAATGCTCATCCTAGTTTGCTTGGGTTTCTCTAGACCTAGTTGTTTAAACAATTTATAAGGCATGACATTTATGCTTGCCCCTAGATCAGCTAACGCATTATCAATAGATAAACTACCAATTAAGCATGGAATTGTAAAACTCCCTGGATCTTTTAATTTTCGTAGTAGTTTATTTTGCAATATTGCTGAGCACATTGCGTTTAGTTCCACGTGTGATGCCTTGTCTATCCTTCGCTTGTTCGTCAAAAGTTCTTTTAAAAATTTTCTAGAATCTGGCATCTGTGACAAAGCTTCAAGTAACGGTAAGTTAATATGTAATTTCTTTAAAATTTTAAGAAACTTACCGAACTGTTCCTCTGTGTCGTCTCTTGTTAATGCTTCGGGATATGGTATACGAGGTTGGTACTCCTTGATTACCGGTTTGGGTTTTTCTTGTGTTACCTCAACTTTACCTTTTTCTACCTCGTTTCCTTGTATTGGACTGGGTTCGTCTAATCCTTCACTTTCTTGAGCTGTTATGGCTTGGATTTGCTCCTTTGGATTAATCTCAGTGTTGCTTGGTAGACGCCCTTGTGGTCGTTCGGACATTAGTTTGGCAAGCTGTCCCACTGACTTAGTGACTTCCCCTACTTGATTCTCGATTGCTTTGATCGATGCTTGTTGGTCAATAAGTGTTGTCTCAGTTTTTTGGCAACGGGCTTCAGTGGCTGCCATGAATTTTGCCAACATGTCTTCGAGGTTCGGCTTCTTCTCTTGTGGATAAGGCTGATTTTGGAAATTTTGAGGAGGCTGTTGTCTTTGATTTCCTTGATTTCCTTGTCCTCCCCACGAAAAATTTGGGTGGTTCCGCCAACCTGGATTATAAGTGTTACTATAAGGGTTATTATTTGATCTGAAATTATTACCTATATAGTTCATTTGTTCGCTCTCTGTGCCAGGTTGGTAGGGTGGGTACTCAGGATTCGCCACAGTTCCACTGCGCGCCGATCGCATATTTGGATGTACCTGCGAAGAACACAAACTATCAAGCTTTTTATTCATCAACTCTACCTGATTTGATAGCATGGTTACTGCGTCGAGGTTGTAAACTTCGGATGTTTTTGTTGGCCTTGTTCTTGTAACTTGCCACTGATAGTTATTCAGCGACATCTCTTCTATAAATTCGTAGGGTCGCTTGGGAGTTTTATTATTTGAGTTCCACGGTAATTGAGTCGATTAGTTGCCTCGTTGAGGGGTTTACACCGTTATAGAAAGTTTGGACTTGGAGCCACAAGGGTAAACCATGGTGTGGACACCTTCTCAACAGATCCTTATATCTCTCCCATACATCGTATAATGTCTCTAAATCCATCTGCACAAAAGAAGAAATATCATTCCGTAATTTGGCCGTTTTGGCCGGTGGGAAATATTTTAATAAAAAATTTTCGGTCATTTGTTCCCATGTAGTGATTGACCCTCGTGGTAATGAGTTTAACCAATGTTTGGCTTTATTCCTTAATGAAAAGGGAAATAACCGAAGACGTATGGCATCATCAGAAACGCCATTTATTTTGAAGGTATCACAGAACTCTAAAAAAATTAGCTATATGGGTATTTGGGTCTTCGTCCTGCAAACCATCAAATTGAACAAACTGTTGAATCATTTGTATAGTGTTAGGCTTTAATTCAAAATTATTAGCAGCTATAACAGGCCTAACAATACTAGATTCGACTCCTGTTAAATGAGGTTTAGCATAATCATACATATTACGCGGAGCATTATTTTCTGCCACATCTTGTGGTGGTGGGTTATTTTCGTCCATCCCTTCAGTAGGATTGTATCTGTCTTCTCGCTCTTCTTCTTGGTAATTTAGGGCTCGCCTAATTTCTCTGCAATTTCTACGAGCGGTAGCTTCAATATCACTGTCGTATACTAGTGGTCCTCTCGGGTTCCTTCTAGTCATAAACTAGAGGTACCTGCTAGGAAAAGAAAGAAAAAAATTAGTAAAGTTAAAATTAAAACTAAAACTAAAACTAAAAATAAAAATAAATTGCGAAAAAATTAAAATAATGGCTAAAGTAATAAAAATAGAGCTTTCTTAATATTTTAGTTCCAGCGTGGCGCATAAAAACTTGATCATTTGTGAATCGAGCTTTAAAATTTATAAAAAGAACGATCGAACACGAAACTAACTCTGACAATGATTAAAGGCAAGTGTACCTATCGAACAGTAGTATAGCTTGGGCAAGACCGGATTATCGAACCCAAAGGAGCTAAAAGTACTAATACTAACTTTCTTTTTATTATTTAACCTAAAATAAGTGAAGTTGCTTTTAATCTAAAACTAACGAACTACTAAGCTAAGGACACAAAGACGAAAAAAAGACTAAAATTGGGGAGATAACTTTTAGAAAAACTCGGTTGATTTAGATGATACCTCGGGAAGAATCCACCTAGACTTCACTTGTTATCTATCACCGAACCATATGATTTTATTTACTTAGTTTGATCCGTAAGACTCCCTAACGTATATTAAACCCTCTCTCGAGGCGAATAACGTCTAACCCTAGGTTAATTAGTGGAACTCTCGTTCTCTTATAATACCCCCCTAGAATAGCAGTTAATCGATCTATGGACTCCCATATTAGGTTTCACCCTAATCCGTCAAAATCTTGTCACCCTATCTCTAGGCGCGCGATCAACTCCGCTTAATTATGCTAGATCTACTCTTGGCGGTGGTCTATTCCTCCTCCACCTAAGCACATTAAATTTGGATTAAGCTCACATAATTAAGAACAAACTAAGTATTTATCATATAATTTAGAAAATAATAACAAGATTCATCATAGGTTTCATCCCCTTCAGGTATCTGAAGGATTTAGTTCATAACTAAATAAGAAAACATCTCAAGAGAAAAGATAAAACAAAACATAAGAAATCCTTAAAACTCCCTGAAGGAATTGAAGGAGAGATCCGCTGTCTTGAGTAGAATCCCGACTTCTTGAGATGGATCAAATGGCTACCTTCGAGTGATTCCCACAACTCTGACCTTTTCAGCTTGGCTCCTTGGCCTAGCTAACCGCCCCCCTTTTAGCTGACCCTTAGGGGGTTTATATAGGCTCTTGGAATATGTTTCTTTCTCCCTAAGTATCCAAATCCGAGTGAAATTGCTCTTTCCAGCGACAGGGACACGGCCATGGCACACGCCCGTGTGAATCGTGGCCAGGCCGTGCTCAGACTTTTTTAATGAGGCACGACCGTGTGAATCGAGGGAAGACCGTGTTCTAGATGATCAGTGAGGCACGGCCATGTGGGCTAAGGTCCAGGCCGTGTCGATTTCTTCTTTGGCCCATTTTGGTCCATTTTGAGCCCATTTCTCGTTCTTTTTATCGTTGGGTGCTTTCCTGGGTATAAGACATGAAAAGAAAGGATTAAGAGCACCTTTTTACATAAATCAAGGGATAAATCATCCAAAAGCATACTAAATGTGGGATTAAAATATGTTACTATTTCAGTTTATCATTCATTCTCATCTCGGGAATAAATCAGTATGTCGTCAATAAAAACGACTACAAACTTGTCGATTTATGGTCTAAAGATGTGGTTCATTAAGTCCATGAATACCGCAGGAGCATTGGTCAGACCAAAAGGCATGACTAAAAATTCATAATGCCCATACCTTGTTCGCAAAGCTGTCTTGGACACATCTGATTCTCTTACTCTCAACTGGTAGTACCCTGATCTCAAGTCTATTTTGGAGAACACAGTGGCTCCTTTCAATTGGTCGAACAAATCATCGATCCTTGGCAATGGGTATTTGTTCTTTACTGTCACTTTATTAAGTTGACGGTAATCTATGCACAATCTCATGGTGCCATCTTTCTTTTTCACAAATAAAACCGGAGCACCCCATGGAGAACAACTTGATCTCGTAAAACCTTTATCCATCAACTCTTGCAATCGTGACTTCAACTCTCTCAACTCCGTTGGAGCCATTCTGTCAAGGAGTAATAGATATCGATGCGAGCACGGAGCTAGCTCAATGCTAAACTCAACCTCTCTAACTGGTAGTAGTCCTGGTAATTCTTCAGGAAAAACATCCACGTACTCACATACTATCGGTACTATCTCAATCTTTAACTCTGTTTCTTTATCATTCATCACAAAGGCCAAATATGCTTCATACCCTTTTCTTATGTATCTCTGTGCCGTCATATTAGAAATCATTACCGGTAATTTACCTTGCTCATCTGATTCTACATGAAGAGTATCCCCATTCTCGCATTTCATCTCAATGTATTTCTTCCCACAATTAACTATTACATCATGGGCAGTCAACCAGTCCATACCAAGAATGAGGTCGAACTCATTGAATGGTAGCAACATAAGATTTGCTTTAAAGCAATGACCTCTAATCATTAATGGGCAATCTTTACATACTTTATCGACTAACACACTCTTGCCTAAAGGATTAGACACTTTAATCATAAATTTCAGTAGAATCCATAGGCATACTCAAACCAGGACACTAATTTCATGCAAATATAAGAGTGTGTGGATCCGGGATCTATTAAAGCAATAACTTTGATATCAAAAAGAGAAAAGGTACCCGTAATAACATCATGAGAAGATGCCTCTTCGCGAGCGAATGGCATAAGTCCCTATGAGCGCTCTACCCTCGGGTCTCGGCCTGCTCTCGAGGGTTACCTCTTCCACTTGCCCCACTTCCTGTGTTTCTCTGCGGTCTTCCTCGGACCATACTCTCGGATCTCGGGTTACGAGTTCTCTCTTCTTTCATCATCTCTAGACAATCTTTTATATAGTGGTCTTGGGAACCACATCTAAAGCATGCATTTTCATGTGCTCAAGCATTCTCCAAGATGACATTTGCCACATTGTGGGCATTCGGTCTGTCAAATCTAGTATTCCCAACACTTGCAATCGACGTAGTCTGTGCTTTATTCACGAATATTGCTTACTCTTGTCTTTCCTTGAAAACCCAAGTGGAAGTAGCCGATCGGGTAGGGAAATCTCTTAACTTCTTGGATGAAGATTGGAATGACTTATTCCACTGTCTCTTCCTAGAGTCACGAGACTCCATTTCAGACTTTCTTTTCTCTTTTACTAATTCCTCGACTTTACAAGCCCTCTCTACTAGCACAACAAATTCCTTTAGTTCTAGGACAACAACAAACAGTTTGATATCCTCATTCAACCCGTCTTCAAATCTTTTACTCATGATGGCCTCAGTGGACACGCATTCGCGAGCGTACTTACTGAGTCGTACAAACTCACGTTCATAGTCAGTCACTGACATCTTGCCTTGCTTCAGTTCTAAGAATTCCTTCCTTTTCTGGTCCACAAACCTTTGATTGACATACTTTTTCTTGAATTCTTCTTGGAAAAATTCCCATGTGATCCTTTCCCTCGGTACCACCGACGCAAGGGTGTTCCACCATTGGTAAGCAGAATCTCTTAAAAGAGAGACTACACACTTCATGCATTCCTCAGGTGTGCATGACAACTCATTAAATACCCTGATAGTATTTTCTATCCAGAACTCAGCCTTTTCTGGATCATCATCTTTTCTAGCCCGAAATTCTTCTGCCCCATGTTTCCTAATCCTATCAACCGGAGGCTTCTCTCCTCTTACCACCTCTACTACTTGAGGGGTTCTTTGGGATAGGTTGAGGAATAGGTGGGGTGGAGAGGGTTGCGCATTCGGGTTCGACTGAGCGAACTCCGTATACCATGTATTCATCATGTGGAGGAAGGCTTCTCTAGCCTCTTCTCCTCCTTCTTGACTCACCGTAGTGGGTCTATTCTCATGCTCGTTGGCACCGTCCCTTCCAAGCAGGAGCCGGCGCGTTACTTTCTACGTCATCCGCCACAGATCTATTGGGATCCATTTACTAAACATAATAACATGATTTAAGTCGTCAGGAGTCGTCACACTATCATTATAAAAACATTCTTACGTATGGCATGTATAGCTAGAGTCGTGCTTGTGCTACGTTAATCCTAGAACCGACTAAACCGTAGCTCTGATACCACTAAATGTAACACCCCATACCTGAATCCGAGACCAAGACTGGATACGAGACATTACCATGCTTGAACTCACTTAAACATGTACTTACGGGCTATAAAATTTTGTTCCGAATTAAAAACTTCTCTTTCTCAATCTATTCATACCTTTCATGGGCCTACGAGGCCTTAAACACTTGTCTAAAAACTTTCGGGACATATTAAGAAAATTTTCTGTAGAGCAGGGGTCACACGCCCATGTTGTATGGGACACGCCCGTGCACCCCTAAAACATGCCCGTGTCTTTCACCCGTGGTGGATACTGGCAAAATACACAGGGCCTGGACACACCCGTGGCCCCAAATCGTGCCTAAAACCCCAGCATTCTGCAAATGCCCCACGGCCAAGGCACGCGCCCGTGCTTACCACTCGTGGTGCACACTGACTACCTTAACATGGCATAGAGTCTAAACACACGCCCGTGTGACTGGTTCGTGGTCTATTCTGACTTAAGATACAATGGTGCAGGGTGCACACGGCCTAGACACACGCCCGTGTGTCCATCCGTGTGGGCACTTAGAGGCTATTTGCCAAGCCAATTGCCACCCTGAAATTAAGTCTAAACTTTAGCTCAATTCAGCAACTCAAGTGTTACATCATTTATGAACAATACAACATGCTTCATTGATATTAATAACATAAATACTTAGTTAATCTTGGCCAATCACTTAGCCATTTACAAAAGAATAATAAACTTGATAGGCCATACTTTTGCCCTTTCTACGACATATACTCAAAATGAAACGTTTCCTATACATGCCATACTTAATATAATTTCAACTTAGCTATACCAAAATAAGGATTGATAGTGTGCTTCGAGCTCCGACTTCAACGATCCACAAGTTAGTTTGGTGGGACTACATAGAAAGAAAGGATAAAAGACGTAAGCATTTAGCTTAGTAAGTTTGCATAATATTCATAACAACATACTTGCTTAATATAAACCATTTGACATCAACAATGGTATCATAAATTTAAGCTATAAAGCTTACTTACTCATGCTTGATTTTTTTTATATCTCATGAAACTTACTAGTCTCATACTTGGGAGGTAAACAAGGTACCTGTATCACTTGATCACATTGATCAGCATACTTTAGCATAATAATCATAATTTCTGATTCATCATTCATAACATTAATAATACTCATTTTCAACTTGATAATAACTTTGCTTACTCAACTTTCTTGCTATCTCACTTTAACTTTACTCATTTGCCCGATGAATTTCTGTGAATAACCGAGGATAGTAAATCTCTTCTCATGAACTTGATGCCAAATCCATATCCTAGATACGGTCTTACATGGAATATCTCATCTTGGTTTCGAGGCCATGTCTTGACGTGGACTTATACTAAGTCTTTCTTGTTCTCACCAATGCCATGCCTTGGCTTGGACTTACATGGGGTCTCTTTCTCTTGATAGCTTTTCAATGCCAAGCTTGCCTTGGACTTACATGACAACTTGTTCAATGCCAAACTTGCCTTGGACTTACATGATAACTTGTTCAATGCCAAGCTTGCCTTGGACTTACATGATAACTTGTTCAATGCCAAGCTTGCCTTGGACTTACATGATAACTTGCTTGATTGCCGATGCCATGCCTTGGTTTGGTCTTATACGGACTTTCTAATCTTATGTGGTAGATCGCGTATCCTGGGAAATTCCATCTTCAATCGGGACATGCTCGTATTTAATCTCATTGATTTCTTTGTTTAGTAGAACATTAAGCATTCCATGATAATAATGTACATTATACTAAGCAATTCAATGATAGAAATCATAAAGCTTAGAAATCACACAAACTTACCTCAATATGCAAAATGTATGTAGATATGCAATTTAGTCCTCGACTTTGTTCTTGCCTCGGTTTCGATCCAGGCTTCGTTTTTCTTGATCTATAATCATAAATAGACCATTTAATACTCACATCGACTAAATTGACTCTTTAATCATATTTTGGAAAAATTACTATTTTGCCCCTAAACTTTCTCATATTTGCACTTTTGCCCCTAGGCTCGTAAAATGATTTTCATTCAACTTTCTTAAACTTCATGCTTAGCTAATTCATTTTCTCTACTATAACAATCATCAATTCTCATTATTTCTAGTATGTATGACCAATTTTTATAACTATTACAAATTAGTCCATACTATCATTTTTCATGAAATTCATTAAGGAAAAGATGTTTATCTAACATCAAACTCTCATAATCTTCTATAAAACATCATTTAACAACCATGGAATTCATAGGTGAATTTTTGAACATGCATCTTAGCTCATTATATAGCTAAAAATAGCTAGTTCATAATACGAGAACTTCAAAAATACGAAGAATGTTAAAAACGGGGCTAAGATGAACTTACTAGCAAGCTTGAAAAAAAATGAAGAACCCTAGCTATGGAGTCTCCAAATTTTCGGCAATGAGAGGATGAAGATGAATGGATTTTTATCTTCTTTTTCCCATTTTAATCATTTATTAACCAAATGACCAAAATGCCCTTCTCTTTAAAATTTTCATAAATACTAACTCATGTCCAATTTTGTCCAAAAATTATATTTTGGGAAAATTGCTAATTAAGGACTTCTAATTGATATTCTAAAGCTATTTCATACTAAAAGCTTCTAGAAACTCATATTTTGCAACTCTTGCAATTTAGTCCTTTTTGGACCAAACAACTTCAATTTAACGAAATTGCTTCATGAAGCTTTCACACTAGCATGCAAACATGGCATAAACCTTAAAACTCATGAATTCACCTCGAACTCGTGGCCTCGCACCACTATTCCGACTAGGCCCTAAATCGGGCTGTTACAAAAAGTTTCTGATATGGTCTCGAGAACCCTCGTGTATATGAGTAAGGTCTCATAAGTTGAGAATGAGGTCGTTATGGTGACTAAGAGAGAGTAGTCACGTTGAGCCTAAGTGGCGATCAAGTGGTTTTATTTCAGTAATGCCTCGGGCCCGGTTCTGGCGTAGAATGCGGGTAAGGGGTGTTACAAAAACACAAAAGAAAGAAAAGAAAGAAAAAAAACAAAACAAAAAAAAAACAAAAAAAAGGCAAAAACAAAAAATATATATATCATGGTGAGGTTCTCAGGTTAATTAGTTGTCTCTCCCATCGATTAATTCCTTATTACTTGAGTCGAAAACATCAAATTTCAGGTAAAGAGTATATGTATTTCTTTGATAAATAAGCCCCAAAAGTCTCTTCTTTTCATACCTTGCCCCAAGCCTCGTTACAACCTAAAAAAGACCCTTTGATCTTTGCATCCGATTCTAACTCTAGTGGTGGAGATGTGATATATTTGCAAGCTGATGGTAAACATTTTTTATGTTATGGCTCGAGGGTTCAGAATACCATAAACACTTTTGAGCGTTAATGAGGGAACCCATGGTGAGTGTGTCAAATCTTACTTCGTTTTGATTTCGAAAAATTGATGAGATGATTGTTCATTTGTGTTGGTTTGTAAGGACATCTTCTATGAACGACTTGTTTTTTATTTTCATTTTTTTGACTTCACTACTAGGATTTAAGACTTTGAACCATTACATGTTTGAGGGCAAGCATTGTTTAAGTGTGGGGGGATTTGTTAGAGTGTAATTTTGCATATATTTTGAGAAGTTTCCCATATTTTTTGATGACTTAATATGCTTGTAAACTCATCTTTTAGTTGAATTTTGTATTTTGTTGGATAAAAAGAGAGTTGGAATCATTTGGAAGCCATATGGAAGTTTTTATAGACAAAATGAAATTTAGGTATTTTATGGACTAAGAAGACGGGCAAAAAAAGTCGAAGAATAGGGCGTGCCCACAACTTATGCTCGGAGAAGCAAAGCTGCATGATTGTTCTACAGTTTTCAACAAACCCCTATCTTTATGGAAGAATTCTTCAAAGCCCTATTTTTAGGGATTGATTAGGATTTTAAATTTTAAAAATTTATTTTGAACTCTTATCTAGGAAATCTTGGAGGGTATTTAAAGAGGCTTTGGGGGGCATGAAAAACATGTACAAGACTTTCATATTTTCTTTTGTTATTCTATTTCTCTTCATGGATTGTTAACTTCTTCATTCTAGTCAAGGGTTTTATCAAGGTTTTTGATTCATTTAATTGTGAGATTACCGTTCTTCATGTTTTTTAGATTTTTAAATATTTTTACATCTTCTGTTCTTCATATTATTATTGATTTATGAATTGCATGAACTGGCCACTCTTCAATTTTTCAAATTAATATAGAACAAATTAGGATCGTCTCATCCGTATTTGTGGGAAGGTTTTAATTCGTGTGGTGAATAACTCAGTTTATGAAGGTGTAGAATCTAGTTTAAATTATCCGCGTTGGTGTAAGATGGTTGGCTAGAATTGGGTCCTCTAAATCATAAGGCTGTTGGCATGTTAAATCCTAAGAGTGTCTCCGCGGGACTGTTTATCAACAAGAGAAGTAATCATTCGAGTGTCTCTTTGATTACCAAGAATCTAAGGAGTGATTAAGCTATTAGAGCGTCTCAAGTAGCTATAACCAATTTATTCAAGGAGTTTAGAAAGTCATTTGTAAAATCAATGATCAATTCATGAATTAAAAAACTGCGATTTCCCTTGGCTGGATATTTATCAAACCTTGAATTTTCCTAAATCTTACTATTTTGACTACATTATTTGCTCGTAGTTTTTTTTTCTAGTTTGAACTTTAAACCCCCTTTCAACTTTATTTTCTAATTTATTTTCTAGGAATTAGTCTAATCCCACTTCTTGTGGATTTAACCTTGCTCACCATTTTACAAAAGTTTGTTTTTGTTTCTTTTTTAGCAGGATTTATTTTTGGAGGTCTCGACAGCCTACCAATTAACCAATGTGCCGTCATTGACACTACAATTCAAACATCTAAACAATCCAAAACCAAGGCTAGGCTCTCAATTCACAAGTTTATACCATATGATTTGCATACAATCTCAAAATAACATACATTGACTCATGTAAAAACTTACCATTTCCCTTTTCATACAATTACGTTCACATGTACCATAACTCAACATTTTGCAAACTTATATCAAGTGATCAGTTAGCACAACAATACTATATACACATTAGGGTCTAAAACAAGATCACTTATAAGCTAAACCAAAACATAAACATCATTTCATCAATCTAACCAACACCACATAAATATATCATCAAAACATATACAAATTCACCTATTACATGCAATATAAGCCAAAAATAAGCATTCAAAAACTACTAAAAGATATCCAGATAGTGTGATTTCTTTAACTTGATCCGATCGCACGATTTCCATGAAACGCTATCTACAAGAAAGTAAGATGAATAACATGAGTAAGCTTTTATAATGCTTAGTAAGTTCAACGATTAAACAAAATGACTTACTAAAATAACATGAAAACTTATTTAGCAAAATTAATAGTCAGCATTTCCTATCAACCACAATCCATAACAAGTGAATCGAACACAAACGAATACACATTACATTCGAATATAATCAAGCGAAATCATTCAATCCCAAGCCATAATACTAACAGGAGTTCATCATTGATTCCTTGACAACTCAATAATAAATCATATAAAAGTAGAATAATTTTTCTCGATGAATGATATACGGATATGAGTACACATTTATCCACCCAAAACACGCCAAACGCTCCAACGAGCTAATCCATCTGAGAACATGCCTTGGCACCAAGTGCCTAGCCCGAAGGCTATCATCCATCCAGAAACATTTCTGGGCACCAGGTTCCAAGCTTGAAGGCTTTACATCTGCCCCCAGTAACATGCCAATATAACTGTAATATAACTCGACAGTTCACAACAAATGTTGAACCTGGGTATATTCAGTGTAAAATCATAAACCAGGAATCGACACTCCATCACATATCCATCACGTACAATGCACATTATAACGTATTGGCATACCAATTATACTCTATCCTACGTTCATCCGGCACAAGAAATTTTCATAGCTAAACAGTGTTCCAACAATTAACAATTCAATGTATACTAATTAACCTTATCCACGCAGCAATCAATTCCACATTCAATATATATATATATATATATTCAAAATTAAATTAAACTAAACCGAACGAACTTACTAGGGCTAAACTGTAGTAATGACAAAAGTTCAGAGACTATTCTGCAACCTTCTCTTTTCCTCGGTTATCAACTTGTTCTTGATATGCACTAGCTTGTCTTTTCCGAATATAAAGCTCTTTTAATGGAGTTTCTTGGTTTCAATTTTCGGTGGATGAACACAAGGAGTTGATGATATTTTATCATATTTTGTTTTATTTCAATATTAATTAAATTACTCTTTTAACCTTAATACTAACTTAGTTTATCAATTGTAACATGCATGAATCATCCCACTAACCAACATTAAGGTACAATCTCCACTTAAGTCCCTCCAATTTTATTTCCATAGACACTTATCTCTGTAGTTAATAGAAATTAACTTTTGTAATTATTACGCTTTAGTCATTTTTAATTAATTAACTATCTAAACATTAAAATTTCTTAACTAAAAAATAACACGACACTAATAACAACCTAAATATTAATTAATTATTATTCACAGACTGACACATCGGAATTATGGTCCCAAAATCAATGTTTTTGACACCATTGAGAAACGGGCTGTTACAAATTGCATGAATGAATTTATGATATAAGTATTTCATATGTATGTATGCAAATAATGAATAAGTTTGTTACTAAATTTGTCGTTTTAAATTGATTTTTTTCTTCTTTGAATCGATTGTTTGTTGTTTTAAATTGATTATTTACTTCTTTGAATTGATTCATTATTGTTGTTTTAAATCGATTATTTGCTTCTTTGAATCGATTCATGATTGTTGTTTTAAATCGATTCTTTGCTTCTTCTTTTTGAATCGATTGTTTGTTGTTTTAAATTGATTCATTATTGTTTGAATCTATTCATTATTGTTTAACTCGACTCAAACTCCAACATAAATTAACTGATGATATTCATTTTGTCCCTTATCAATACTTGCACAACATTTGTCCCTTATCAAGACTGACTTACACCAGTGTAAATGATTTTTTCCCTCAAACCTCTTGTTGAACGTGTCAAGCAAAGGGAGGTTCCATCAATATTCTATTAAGGGAAAATATGTAAATACAAAGGTATAAGTAAGTTATTGAATCGATTGTTTGTTGTGAAATATATAGGCATTTACCTTTTATTCTTTGGAAGTAACTAATAGAGACACTAAGCTGCGTCTCTCTAGATTACCTATGGAGATGCTTTCTCACGTCTCCTAAGTTGTTGATTGTAGAGATGTTAGTCATCATCTCCGTAAGTCTCTTTCGTATAATTTATTTTATAACAACCCACTAAACCTCCTCTCCTATTCATCAAATTGTCTCCTCCAAAGATTTTTCCCTCCTCTCTTCTCTTTAACTTTCCCTTCTTTCAATTTCTGATTCAATATAATTTTTGTAAATCAAATCAAATTAAAAACTCAAATTCTTTTTAAGGTTTTTTTTTCTCCTTTTCTGCGTTGCATCTATTTATCCTCTTCTCTTCTCAGCACAAATATCAAATGATTTTGCTAATGGAAGATATACAATAGATGCAAATAATAATAAAAGGGGTAAACTTACCCGCCCATTACATTCTATTTCTTTGCCTTGGTGTCAAATGGACTTACCTACAAATTTTCCCCTTTTTTGTTTATTTTGCTAGATAATAAAAAAGTATACTAGTGATTTTAGCCAGCTACCCCTTCCTTTTGGAGCTCTCTTCTTCCTTTCATCTTTTCTTGCTTTTCTTCTCAAACCAACCTTAAATCTCATCACCCACTTTAAAATTTTACTAGAATTAGGGGTGAGAAAAATTCGATTTGACTCAAAAAAATCGAAAAAAATTTGAATTTCGAATTATTCGAATCGAGTTAATCGAATTAATCGAGTCAACTCAATTTTTTTTCAAATTTCGAGTTCGAATCGAGTTGAGTTTTCGAATGTGAATAACTCGAATAATTTGAATAAATCGAATATTAAACTACCCCGCTCCTAACCCCCACCCCAACAACCCCCCGATTTCTACCCCACTAACTCTTCTCTTCAATTTTTTTCTTTCCCTTTCTTATCAATTTTTTTTTACTTTTCCTCCCCTTTTACCCCAAAAATAAAAGCCGCTCCACAAATTTTTTTCTCCTTACCTCCAAAAAATTTTACTTTCCCTCCCCCTACTCTCAAAAATCAAAATCTCCAAAAATCTTTTATTTCTCCCCTTTTACCCCAAAAACTCAAAATCCTCTTTTTTTTTCATCAGTTGCTTTTATTTGTTCACTTTAATTTTTCTTTGTATGATCACTTCTAAAAATTTTAAAGAAAAATATTTTTAAAAAAGTACATAATAATAAAAAACACCAAAATCATTTTTTAATTTAACTCGAAAAAATATATTCGATTCGAATTCCATCTCACTTGACTCGATTCAAGAAAATTTCAAATTGAGTTAATATGATAAAATAGGATTCGTCAACTCAATTAACTCGAAATCTTTTCATTCGATTCGATCGAACGCTCACCCCTAGCTGGAATCACTTGAGATATCACTTCCTAAAATCATTTTCACCTTTAAAACCATCATTTTTAGCGAGGGTTTTCATGGGTGTTTGAGAGAGAAAATGGAAGCTAGAGAGAGAAAACATCAATGAGGTAAGAAATATTGTTTTCTAACCCTCCTAGCTTGTTATTTGGTATTGGTTTCCATGTGAAAGCTTGGAAAGCTCTTGTGTTAATATTGGTTATATTTTTGTGTATGGAAAATGAAGAAACGTTGAGAAATAGAGTTTCAAGTTTAGTTGAGGTTGGATTCAAGTGTTGGAAGGTTGATTATTTGTAATATGTATCCAAGAGGTAAGTACCTTTGGATACTCTTACTTTTCCTACACTAATACGTTTAGAAAAATAATGAATATATGTGATTAATATGAAAATAGTGTAAATCATAAGATTTGTAACGCCCCAAAAATGTGGGGTTTATAATTTTGCTGAATTGGCTTAAATTCCATGATGTGCTTGAATGGCTAGGTATTTGAGGGTATTTGGGAAGCCTGGGTTCGAGTCTAGGCCTTGGAAAATTTTTATTTTTTGCTCTTAAGTGGAATTGGTTGTTAGCAGTAGGACTTATGTATAAATGTGTGTGTTTTTGTGTCACAAAAAGAGCTTGTGACTTAATGATTGTGGCGTCACTAAGGTGGCAAGGGGAGTTGGGGTTTGAATCCCATGGCATGCAAATAGGAGGCTTTTATTTTATGACTTGGTAGTGTGAGAGGTAAAGTTTGAATCAAACTCTGCAGAGGAGGTTGGAGACTTGGTCAACAAATTTGAATGGGAGGCTGGGAGCAATTCAAGGAGGAATTGGTGGAGAGTTGAAGGAGTTGGGATGTGGAGGAGTCTTGGCCGAATGGGAGAGTTTGAGTAAGGGAGGATTTCGGCTTAAGGGGTTTCATTGGAGCATTTTCGGCAGCTTGGTGGGAGGATAGAAACCGAAAACTCTCTCTGCAATTTGGGGGTTTTTCTTTATTTTTTTCATTTCGGGATTTGATTCTTCGTGGCATCTCGTGCAACTTTTTGACCATTCATGTCTTTCTTCTTTCTATTTTCTTTTTGCCCTCAACTATCATTCTTTTTGTCAAACACAATACCAATTGCCAATTGCCGAATTCATCACTGAAACCTACCCTTCTTCTCCACATCTTTCTCTCTGCCGAATCTGATTCTTCTTCTTCTTCTTCTTCTTCTTCTTCTTCTTCTTCTTCTTCTTCTTCTTCTTCTTCTCTTGGTTTTCTCCTTTGGACGAATCTAACTCCTTGCCTCTTTTGATTCCCTCAGCTGATTAGTCTCTATCCCTTGTGACGCCAACCTCTGTCAAGTGGCCGATTATTGCTTTATTCTACCGACTCTATCGACAAATTTTGGTAAGTATTCCTTGTCTTCATTCGGTTCTTGGTCCCTTTTTGATGGCTCTTCGCTGACAAAGCCGAATGATTCGGTTTAAGGTTGCTAACTCTTGGACCTTTCTCTTGTGTTGGATTCTTTTGATTACTGCAGTATTTCAGCAGGATAGGGGTATAGACATCTTCGGTTAGCATCATAAGTGAGTTGGACAGCATTCTAGGGTGAAGGTGAGTATCAATTCCATGCTCGATGGGATTGAACGTTAGTACTAGATATTGATTTTAACCGAAGGAAAAACATTGTTGGATGTAGGTTTGACGTTCGTGGGTTGCTTGTGTGAGCTGCGAAAAAGGTGTGTAATCGTACACCCAATACCGTACTGTTAAAACGCTGGATAAAGGTGTATTCACACCCTTGTGCTACTGTGAATCAGCAAAAGTCGAAAAGTCGAACTTTCAGCATCTGAGGGCCCACGAGCGTGCGAACGCTCGTAAGGATAAATCGAGCCACAATCGTTGGCGTTAGACCGTAGAGGCCGCCACGAACATTCTCGTGGGCTTAGGTCAAAATGGGCCATGTGAACCCAATGGGCTCATGGGCCCCACTGGGACGAAATCCATGGTAAGTGACTAATAATTGGATTGGGCTGCGAAGTTCGCATAGCCGTGACTGAAATTGGGCTGAATGGGCCACACGAGCGTGTGGGTCCACTTAGGCCGAGTAGTGGGCTTTAGGCCCAATTACACTGTTTTAGCTTATAATATACTTGAGTCGTTCGAGACGACGGTAGGCCTTTGGAAAGGTCGTAAGAATTACCGAAATACCCTCGAAGGGTAAATTTACCGAAATACCCCCGAAGGGTAAAATTACCGAAGTACCCTCGTAGAGTAGAATTACCAAAATACCCCTGAGGGTGAAAATTACCATTTTACCCTCTAATCGACAAAATGACCATTATACCCCTAGTGGTAGTTTAAGTGATGTGTGTATGATATTTATATGACTGATCATGAGTATGACGTACTGCATACATGTAATAATTATGACACGACATTCTGCATTGGGGTTGGGTTTCTGATTTGGAGGAAGTACCGTACTAATGGCGCTGCCACGTTTTTACTGTTCTAGTGGCTTCGCCACGTATTCTGATTTTAGTGGCTTGGCCCACGTTTACTGTCATTAGCAGCTTTGTTGCATTACTATTAGCAGCTATGCTGCGATATTGGTGTGTTGGCTGGGTGGGTCGACTTTGTAACACCCCTTACCCGTCTTCAAGCCGGGACAGGGTTCGAGGCATTACCTAACTAATCTTGCTTAAACATCTCAAATAGGGTTACAAAGTCTCGTTTAAACCCATCACTTACTTATACTTGGCCTAAGAAGCCCTAAACATACTTCCGAGAGGTATCGGGACTATTCCGAGGACATTTACACGTTCGAGAAACTTTTCAACAAAATAGGGGTTACACACCCGTGTGATTCTAGGGACACGCCCGTGTGCCCTTAATACATGCCCGTGTCTACCACCCGTGGTCAAAACTGACTAATTTCACACGGCCTTGACACGCCCGTGGCCTTGGCCCATGTGCCAAACCTTGGCATTCTGACTAATCCACACGGCCCACACACACGCCCGTGTGTTTCAACCGTGTGGCGATTTAAATTCCAAGTGCATGGTGCAGACTTCACACGGCCTGGGCACACGCCCATGTGCTAGCCGTGCCGCTCATACGGTCTAGACACACGCTCGTGTGTCTACCCATGTAGAAAATTAGAAGGCTATCTACCAAGCCCTTTGCCACCCTACATTGCAAACATACATACTCCAATTCCATTCAACGTAATTCATGACCCAAAGACACATCTAAATACTCAATTCGACATTCATACACAAGGGCATACACTTCAAGAAAATAACTTTCATTAAACAAAAGAATTTGCCAAGTATTTGCCTAACTTAAGGCCATTTACAAAATGACTTTAGTAACATACATAGCCAACACTTTGGCTAACAATTACAACTTAACAAAATACTCGAGTTCTATACATGCCATACTCAAAATAAGTCTAAATTGTTATACCAAAGTGATGTCGGTAGTGTGATTTTTGAACTCCTACATCCACGATCCTTGAGTTATCTTGGCAATACTACAAGGAAGAAGGGCAATGAAAGGGGTAAGCATAAAGCTTAGTAAGTTTGCATGAATATAAATAGCAACAATAAGCTCATAAAATAATCCATCCATGATATTAACTAACCATACACAAGTCATAGGCATCTTGCCATACTTACTCACAATTGCCCTCATTTAGCACATACCATGCCACATGTCGTAAATGTTTCTTCGCGACTCATTCACGAGTACCTGTATTAACTCATTCATATGACTATAGTGCAAATCTCATTTCTACTTCTAAACTCATCTACTTATCCCTTTAATCACTAGGGATAGTCAAAGACGTATATTCGACGTCGTTCATGTAGAGACGAAGCCAATGCCATATCCCCGAGGTGGTCTTACATGGAGTTACTTCTAAATGCCAATGCCATATCCCGGATATGGTCTTATATGGACTTTCACATCAATTATTGATGCCACATCCCGAATGTGGTCTTAACGAGTTTTTTATTCTTTTCCGAAGCCATATCCCGGATATGGTCTTATACGGGATCTTAACTCGGTGCCGAGGCCATGTCCCGGACATGGTCTTATACAAAACTTTATCTGATTCACATCTCGATGATAGCAATCCCATATTCATTATAGTCCACTAGGACTTCAACATCATACTTAACATCAATTTCTCATTTCAATGAAGTATCATACATCAATGCGATACCAAGCATTTTCAATTATGCTAACATAAATATTTCATTAATCACATACAAACTTACCTCGATTTCAAAATGAGCTAGCTCGACGATTTAGTCCGAGACTTTATTCTTTCCTCGATCGAGGCGGATCCTTAGCTCATTTTAATCATCTCATTAATAAAGCATTTCAATAATCATGCTTAGGCAAAATTACTATTTTGCCCCTAGACTTTGGCAAATTGACCATTTTGCCCCTAGGCTCGGAAATAAATTCTAATCACATTTCTACCTTCAACAAGCCTAGGTGAACATTTAATACTCTTATAGCTATCATTAAAACTCAACATTTCACATATTTACTACAATTCTGTAACCTTTTCATCAAGGTCCAAATTAGGTGTTTTCAAGACAACACCTTTCACAAAAGTTGTTCATCCAACAACTAAGACTCATTTTCTTCCATAAAAATTCAGCAAATAGCAATGAAAGGTCTCATGGTAAAACTCTAAACTTTGCATCAAATTGCACAATAGTCCTCTCATTTGAAAGCTTAAGTTCTAGGGGTCTTAAAAGTACAATTATCATAAAGAAAAATCATCAAAATCACTTACTAGAATGGAGGAGAGCTTGTTGAAAATTGTGAGCTTTCAAACCCCTATTTTGCTTGCAAATTTCGATGGAGAAAGATGGAGAGAAAGATGATATTTTCTCTTTCTTTATTCAAATATTAAACTAGTCAAACAAGTCACCAACTATCAACTACTTTGACCATTTTTTTTGTCCATCTTTGTCTCCTATGCTAGTCCATGGCCGACCAAGCATATATTGGGGGTCTAATTTCCTTTTAAATACCTCCAATTTACATTCTAAGGCTATTTGGTACCTTTATCTTATAGAATGGAACTTTCGCACTTTATGCGATTTAGTCCTTTTTCGCGATTAAACGTGAAATCGCTAAAATTAAAGCACCAAAATTCTCATGCACATATACTATCATGATCTGACTCATAATATAACATGAAAATAAATTTCTAAATTCTCAGATTAGTGACCCCGAGATCACTATTCTGACTAGCCCCTAAATCGGGTTGTTACAGACTTGGTCCCCACATGGTGTGTTGGTTGGTATGGGTGGTGTGTTGGTTGGATTGGGTTGGGTTGCATTACTATTCTGTTCTGTGATCATTTGGGCTTAGGCCCACACTACTACTGTATAGGGCTAAAGCCTGCATCGAATCGATCATCGAATAGGGCTCGAGCCTGCACTATTATTGCATGATTGGGGATTACACACTGAGTTCTCGTAACTCATCCTTTCCTTTAACTTTGTAGGTAATCCCCAGCCTTAGATGATTTGGAGCTGCGAGGGCTCGGAGGTGGCCACACGCTCGTTATGATTTAATCTTAGACTTAGTTATTTTATTTTTATATTGGGTTAATAATTATGTAATAAGGCCATTTGAGGTTTTAACTTTTATTTGGTGTTTTCTCTTTATTTCAACCTACTAGACTAGGAAACACGGGTTTTTAAAACAATAATTGGTTCTTAAGAAAATCATGTTTTTCAAATCTTAAAGTTTACAACTAAAAAAGGCTTCCGCGATTTTTATTCCAGATTAAAAAGCTTGTTACAATTGATATGACCTATAAATGGACAACATGGTTTTTCAACACTAAATAGCAATATTCTAAATAGGATCTAAAATTTAGTATCGAACTTTTATCGACAAGCCCGATTTTCAAACAACACTTCGATGTGACACGTCAGATCCGGTTGTAACGTCTAGGCCGGGTTTAATGTGTTACAAGATTTATGTAATGAAAATATATGAGTTCCATGAATTAAAGTGTTAGAAAAAAAATGGCTTGAAAAGTGGTGATTTAATAAGCCTTAATCATAAGCTTTGTTTGAACTAATAATGTGATATGAAAGTTTGGTTGACATGGAATGAATAGTAAATATAATTTTGTATATGTGAGTAAATATGAAATGTAATATTAATGAGGAAAATGTGTTTATTGTATCTCTTGAGCTATTTGATTGTGAACAATCTCACTAAAATAGTTTGGGGAAGACAGTAGTAAAGTAACTTTAAAAATTCACCAAAAACTGTAGAAATTGAATTAAAAGTTGAGTGACATATTGTTGGAAATCTTAGTGAGTCTAGTTTTTAATGGAATGAACAAAACTTGTATCCAAGTTATATATTATGAGAAAAATATGTTTTAGTGTGGGAAGGTTGAAACTATTGGTAGCACCCTTGTTTCGACTTTGAAAAATTGTTAAAAACTGTATAAAATGAATTAGAAGATGAGATTTATATGTAAAAAAAATCTAACTGAACTTAGTTTCTAATGAAACAAATGTTAATACCATACAAATTCTGTATTAAAAGATAAATACTTTTAAGTGAAGAAAGGTCAAAACTATCACGCAGTAGAACAACAACAACAACTTTGAAAAAAAATCTTGTATTAATTCACTCTTGGAAAATTTCTGAAAATGTTTATGGTGAAAGGTCAGTAAGTATAGTTTCTAAACCATCAAAGATATCTTGATTTTTAATTTTTTCTGGATTGAAAAATAAATAGTTTTGTGACTACTACTAAAGTAGATAACTCTTTTATGTGTATATGTGAAAGCACCTATTATGCCTATATGTGAAAATAGACAAAGAAAAATCGAAATATTCTTTGAATTTTGTAAACTCTGAATCTAACTCTGTCTGTATAATAAATATGTTAATGGCCTTAAATAAGATAAGTTACTTTGGTTATAATATGTCATAGTGGACTTAGTGAAATACTTAGGGATTAAATATGGAGTTTTGTTTGGAGTTCTTTTTGAGTTCTATATGGAGTTCTGATGCCTTCAGGCTTTGAACCTATTATTAGCACCCTATTTTGCCTTTGGGCCTTGCATTCATGTGCAATCTCCGATGCCTTCAGACTTAGCACTTCGATGCTCTCTAGTGTGTTCTGGATGGAGCTCCGTGTATCTGAGTCATTTTACTAGAATTTACTAAGGATGAAATGAATTAAAATTTTAATAATGAGGCTTGCTCATGAATATAAATTGTTATAAGTTTATTATGTTAAATGAATAAATGATCATCAATGAAAAGGGTAAAAATATGAACCAAGCTTTATATAATGACCTTACAGTGATGATAAGAGATTTAAATTTCTACTTTCAGTACGTTCTTAATGAAAGAAATGAAAAATATAAAGTTTGTTTATATGTATAGAACAAAAGGGTCAAAAGAGAAACTCATGTGTAATTGTGATAAGAAATCACGGTTAAAGAAATATACTTGCTTAAATTTCATTTAAGCACTCCATTGGGGACACTTATCCGAACTTCATTGTGTGATTGATTAACAAACCATTAATCTATAAGTTGAGCCCCTATAATTTGATAATAATAAGTGAAGCAATTAGTGGCATTAAAATATGGCACGACTGAAATTTTGAAACAAATATTTCTAAGGGGCTCGACATTATTAACGGGATAAGATAAGTAGGTCTATCCTTACATACTTACTGGGCTCATCGAGCTCATGCATTAGTTATTTTAAACGCACGGGTTTTGGATTTGATGAAAAGAGTATGACTTTAGCTTGGGAGCATCAAATCACCATTTGAACTTGAGGTTATAGTGCATTTAATTTTATTGTACTTATGTTTGAATGTTGGAATGTATACAAAGACAAAGTTTAGAAATTGTACTTGTAATTTTGATTTGTATTTCTTTCCGAACCCTTGTTTTATTATTAATTGAGCTTGGTTATAATATTTAGTTTGAATATGATTATGCTGTGTAATTTTAAGCCAAAATGGGTTTGAAATGTGTTTTATAAGGTTATGAGATTTTTTTTGAATGATATGAAAGTGTTTGGATATGTTTTTAAGAGATTTGGAATTGATTTTTAGCCTCAAGAATCTACGGTTCGATACTTTTATTATGTGTATCGGTACACAATAAGTCAATAGCTAAAAAGCTATAGTAATCGGCCTAAGTGATGATACATGGACTATATGTATTGGTACGTAAGGTGGGGTATCGAAATCTAAACCCTTGGACAATCCCACTACATTGTTTGTGAGTTTTGAATTCACCGGTACTTATTTTTTACTCAAAACACTTCCAACCACCCTTAAAATGATTCTAAATAACTTTCAAATACTTCTAAAGATCTCAAATTGTTTTTATAGTTTTATAAAAATGTTTAAAGTTCAAAATATTAAATACCTCTGAAATTTTTGTTATGTATATGCTCTGGTAACATCTCTCACTCATACCATATGCTGCGATAGGTGAGGGGTTTTACATTGAAAGTCCACTTAAGTTTTCCACTATAATCATAATATTATTATTTGTTTAGCTATCATAATAAGTAAATTACTTCTAGGGTAATTTACCAACATATACCAAAAAAAAATTACGGAAATGGGCCAAAATTTGCATTATTTACGGAAAAGGGCCATGTCCCCCCAAAACGCGTCCACGTCAGCGCGTTTTGGGGGGATGCAGCAGGAAAGCGCGCCCTTGAGAAAGCGCTTTGTGCCACATCAGCACAAAACGCGCTGACGAGGACGCGCTTTGCTGATGTGGCACAAAGCGCTTCCTCAAGGGCGCACTTTCCTGCTGCAACGATCAAATTTTTTTTTTGACCGTTGGGCCTCCAACGGTCAGAAAAAAAACCTATAAAAACCCCCCACCCTTTTATTTTTTTTCACAACAAAGTCCTTATTCATTTTTCTCTCAACTTTCTCTCAAATTCTTCTCAAATTTCTCTTAAATTCCTTGAAACTTCCTCTCAAATTTCACAATAGTCCTTTAATATTTACAAAAAAGACCTTTTTTAAATTTTTTGAAATATATTTTTTTGATAAATTTTAAAATATTCGATTGTATTACCAATGGCCGGGGAATTAATTCGTCTCGACGATAAACACATCTCCGTCGATCAAATGCAAATGGTAAGTTTTAATTTTAATTTTTCAATACTATTTAATATTTTTTAGGTTTATGCAATTTTAAATAAAATTTATTTTATAATTTTTAAACGATTGTAGATCGGGTCTTCGCAATGCTATATTCGCAATATGCCTGGTCCGCCATCGCCGTTGATCGAGAATTACCTGTGGGAGGCGGGTTTTTGGCACGTGGCCACGATAGGCCGGGGGTGCAAGTTGGAGTCGAAGTTAATCAGTGCGTTGATAGAGAGGTGGAGACCCGAGACGCACACTTTCCATCTTCCATGCGGAGAGTGTACTATCACTCTGGAAGACGTGCATTTGCAATTAGGATTGTCGGTGGATGGGTACGTAGTCACCGGGTCTGCAACTTCTGGCGATTGGGCCGCCGTATGCTACGAGATTTTGGGTGCTATTCTGGATAACATTTACGGTGGTCGGATCGAGATGGGCTGGTTACGAGACACATTCCCGGAGCTGAATAATGGTTCGACCGAAATATAAAGAATACGGTATGCTCGGGCATACATTCTTGAGATGATTGGAGGCTATCTGATGCCAGACCTGTCACGAAACCTCGTACACCTGAGATGGCTGCTGAAACTCGTTGATTTTAGAGCAGCCGGTGAATTGAGTTGGGGGTCTGCCGTGCTATCAAAATTGTATCGGGAGATGTGCGGGGCGACGCGGTCGAGTAAAGCAAAAATCAGAGGTTGCCTATCACTACTGCAGTCATTTGCACGGTTTTGATTTCCATTTTTACGTCCTCGAGTCGACCACCCATATACATTCCCACTCATATCGAGGTAAATTTAATATTATATTTTACAATTATTACATAGATTTAAAGTATAATTGTATGCTAAAAATTTATTTAATTAGGTGGAACCATTCGGCGAGTTATGTTGGAATACCTACCGAGCTTGAAGATATACGGCTTCTATTAGAGCAACGGTCGGAATCACAAGTAAGTATTAAATAAAATATATTTTCGTAATAAAATTTTCGTTTCGAATTTCGTATTTATAATTTAGTATTTCGTATTTAGTATTTAGTATTATGTATATAACTAATATTTTGGTCATGTTAATATAGTTTCAATGGACACCATACGAGGATCCGGCAATTCGGGCAGTAATTCCGGAGGAGTTCTTGCTAAATCCGAACATTTGGCATGTGAAGGTCTCATTGATCAACTATGCCACCGTGGAGATGCACCAGTCAAATCGGGTTCTGCGACAATTTGATTCCGACAACCGATTCTCGTGCACACGAGGTGCTCGATGATGAGCACAAAGTCGACTTACTACGGGCGCTTTACTGCGGATTGGCCAAGATTTTGGTCAAGCATATATCGAAATGTGGGAGAATTGATATGATTATATACCTATTAGGGAACCTGGCCGTCGTTCACGAGTTAGCGTGCGTGCCGGAATACATGCCATGGTTTAGGATCCATGGCAAGCCGTATTTATTATCGGAAGAGGAGAGGCGGCGGCAACTTCGTGAACAAAGGGAACGACGGGCCCTTTAAATCCAAGGAGATGGGGTGATGAGGCGGGACCATCAACACGCCGACACGATCACGGGCCCATCAACAAAGACCCACACGATCACCGGCCCAACACTTCGGCCGACGACACCGACATCACAGCCTTTGGCCTTTATGCCGGTGCGTACCTAGCCCTTATATGTATCCTAACCCATATATGTTTCTTTTCCCGATCCCATCTGCAGTTGGAATGCATGGCCCTGCTCGAGTCCGTTCCCGACTACTCCGACTGGCCAGCCAATCTTGAGGCCGCCGTCACATGAGGGATCACACGAGGCGCCGTCGGGGAGCTCTTCTTTTTACCAGTCTCCTTCGCCTTATGGGATTCAGACACCCCCGCCATGGTTTATGAAAACACCTCCGCAGTCGTTATTTTATCAATGTGGGTCATCCTCCCAACACCCACAACCAGACCCACTGCCGGAGGAACCAGAATCCCCGCTTGAGGTTCCACGACCCCCGCCGGAAGCTAGAAGGAGGAATCCAGCGCGTAACCGCCAACCACCCCCATGTGGCACTGATTCCGACTGGCACCAACATTGATTCCGACCGCCTTTTTTTATTTTTTAATTGTAATATTATTTTTTTTATTTTTTTAATAAAATAAAAGTTGTTTTTTTTATTTTTGTTTGTAATTTAATTTTAATATCTTTAATAAAATAGAAGTTGTTTATTTTTTTATTGTAATTTAATTTTAATATCTTTAATAAAATAAAAGTTGTTTTTTTTTTTTGTAATTTAGTTTTAATATCTTTAATAAAATAAAAGTTGTTTATTTTTTTGTAATTTAATTTTAATATATTTAATTAAATAAAAGTTGTTTTTTATTTTTTTTTTGTAATTTAGTTTTAATATCTTTAATAAAATAAAAGTTGTTTATTTTTTTTGTAATTTAATTTTAATATCTTTAATTAAATAAAAGTTTTTTTATTGTAATTTAATTTTAATATCTTTAATAAAAATAAAAGTCCAAGATTTATTTTTTATTGTAATTTAATTTTTATTTTTTTGCAAATTAGTCCTTCTACAAAAGTTCACCGTTTTCATCAAGAAATAGATAGAATTTACATAGCCACCAAGAGACAAAAAAGCTAAGAAGACTGTCAACTATTCTGATTTGGACACGAGCGAGATGTATGGCCTGGGTTCCTACACCATCCGCACAAAATCTCTTGGCGATGAAAATTGTACATATACCTCAAGATAGGATGATCCACTGGCAAGATGAGTCTCCACCATTGCTTCAAAGCTCCGAGGACCTTTGATGTCGAATGAGTCATATCTCACCGGATCAACCGAAGCGCAAAATCTATACTTAATAGACTGAACTTTCATTGGCGTTGTTCCGAAAATTTTACGCCTAATTCTTTTGCGAAGTTCTATCAAATCTATGTTCTGATTAAAACCCAGTCGCGCTGTGTTCTCTGATAAAAAAACAACACCATTTTCGGTGTCACAAACCTCACCATCGTAGTAAATAACAGCATTAAAACGTTCACTCATTTTCAGTTTCTATTTTTCTTTCGCCTCAATTTCTGTTATGCAACCTGAGAATGAAATTTGGCTGATTTATTGTCTAAGGATTGCCAGAGACTACTGTAGCAAAAGAGCGCCCACGTGGGAGCTCTTTTCAAGATTTCTGCCGATGCAGTGCATCCTGCTTGAAGCGCGTTTTGGGCACTATTTGTTCGTAAACGTCTTCTCAAAATTATTTAACCGGAGACTCATCAGAGCAAAAGAGCGCCCACGTGGGAGCTCTTTTCAAGACTTCTTTGCCGACAGTGCATCCTGCTTGAAGCATTTTGGGCACTATTTGTTCAAAAACGTCTTCTCAAAATTATTTTGCCGAGACTACTATAGCAAAAGAGCGCCCACGTGGGAGCTCTTTTCAAGATCTTCTTTGACAAGTGCATCCCGCTTGAAGCATTTTCGGCACTATTTGTTCGAAACATCTTCTCAAAATTATTTTTGCGATACAATCACAAAAAAATTCAAATAATTTTTATTTTGCTAATATATTTCCCCAAAACCCTAAAAATATTTTTACTAAACCCTAATTAACCCTATAATCTAGTCCATTAATTTTCCCCTAAAAACCCTAAACCCAACGACCCTTAAAAATCCTAAACCCTAGCCCTAAAACCCTAAAACCTCATACCCAAACACTAAAAACAATTTGAAAAGGCGATGGGGGAAGGAGGCAAAAGCGCACCCTTGAGGAAGCGCTTTGTGCCACATCAGCAAAGCGCGTCCTCGTCAGCGCGTTTTGTGCTGATGTGGCACAAAGCGCTTTCTCAAGGGCGCGCTTTCCTGCTGCATCCACCCAAAACGCGCTGACGTGGACGCGTTTTGGGGGGAAATGGCCATTTTCTGTAAATAATGCAAATTTCGGCCCATTTCCGTAATTTTTTTTTGGTATATGTTGGTAAATTACCCTTACTTCTAACTACTAACATTTAAAAAAAAAATTAGAGAATTTTCCTAAAATTAAAAATTAGAAAAAATTAAAAAAAACCTCCTGTTTTGGCTAAAAATCGAAAATTTATACTAGTTGGATTATCCAATTATTCAAAATCAGCATGTACAAGTTTTCTAACTACGGAAAAAATAGAGAATAAGCTTTATCAGGTCACAATTAGCTTTCTGATTGTTGACTTGGTCAAAATTATGCTAAATTATTAGTATCATTTGAATAACTCAGTATAAATATTTCAAATCCAAGCTAAATCATTTAACTCAAACAATTTATTCCAATTGACTTGAACAACTTGAACTATTTGATTTTAAATTTGAAAATTTAATTGATATTTTTTGAATTGATCGACTTAATTTTTCTCACTCTTACAATGGGCACAGTTTGAACAATATAGAACTTCAACTAATTCTGTTATATATATTAATTTTATTATTTATTAATATTTCACTTTTTTATCATTTTTACTTGAATATATTACAAATAATTAAATTTGAAAGCAGGGATCATCAAAAGTTATTTCATAGAATACATTTTTCTTTTTGGACGAAAACCTTGACACCCATGGGTGTTGAATTCAACGTATGGTGAAATAATTACAAAATATGTGTCTTGTACGTCAAGAAAAAAGTATCGTAATATAGGACCTCAACACACGAGCATGAAGTTCAAGATAGTAAACTTTGACTAGGGTATTTATTTTCCCATTGTCCCAACTAAATCATTTAATACAAGATGGTAAACATGAGCATCTTCTTGTTGTTTAATTGAAACCAAGTATGCTGGTGACTGCTGAAGAATCTTGTTGTCTAAAAACCTCCTCATGAACAAATCTGCTAATTGTGCAAAATTAGAAGTAGAGTGACGTAGAAGTGCTAAATACCAAGCATGTGCCAAGCCTTCCAAGTTCATTGAAAATGCTTTACACTTTACTTCATCTGAAGCACCTAAAATATTCATATGATTGGTATAATAGGCCAAATGATCCTTGGGATCTCCACGTCCATCATAGAGCATCTTGGGGAATTTGAATGTTTGGGCATCATGGTGGCAGAGTATCTCAGCAGCCAAAGGCTCATTGGTATTCTTTCTGGGTAAGCCAGATGATTTAGATTTCTTATAGTCTTGTATTTTCTTTCCTTAACTATTGTATTTTCTCTCCTTAACCATTGTATTTTCTCTTTAAATATATCTTCATTCAATCCCCATCTTTGACTACTACTGTCATCCTCAGGATCAGTTACGCTCTTGGTACCACGTTGTTGTCTGTGGGTAGAGTGTGTTGTTTCATCCTTCTATTCCTTATCACCAACTTCAAATTCTATTTTTTTTCTTTTAAGGTCGGCATAAGACTTTTGTCTATCAGAGGCTGCTTTCAAACTATCTCGAATCACCTTTACCTTTTCTTCTGTTTCCCGAATTAAATCAACTCCAAGAATCTTCTTTTCACTAAGCTCTATCTAATACAACGGTGTTCTACATTTTCGACCATACAAAGCTTCATACGGTGCCATTTTAAAACTGGACTGATAACTATTGTTATAAGCAAATTCAATCAAAGGTAAATATTTTTCCCAATTACCTTCAAATTCAAGTACACAACACCATAACATATCCTCCAAAATCTGTATAACATATTCAGATTGGCCATTTGTCTGAGGATGAAATGCAGTACTAAAATGCAACCGTGTACCCAATGCTTCTTGTAATTTATTCCAAAATCGGGATGTAAGCCGAGGATCTCTATCAAAAATAATATAAATTGGCACCCCATGTAATCTAACAATCCGAGACATATAATTCAGCCAATTTATCTAAAGAAAAATCCATACGTACCGGTATAAAGTGTGCAGACATTGTTAACCGGTCGACAATCACCCAAATAGCATATTTCTTCCTCGGAGTCAATGGTAATCCTGACAAAAAATCCATTATAACTCTTTCCCATTTCCACTAGGGTATAACAACTGGCTGTAATAACCCCAAAGGCACCTGATGCTCAGCTTTCACTTGCTGACATATCAAGCATTTGGATACAAAATCAGAAATATCTTTTTTCATTCCCGACCACCAATACATCTTTTTCAGATCATTGTACATTTTATTACTACCGAGATGAACAGACATTGTACCATTGTGAGCTTCATATAAAATCTTCTGTACCAACTCTAAATTCTTCGGCACACACAATCTGTCTCTAAAAAACAAACAACCATCAGACCCAATTTGAAATTCTGAATCAAGATTCAATTCACATTGTTCCCGTTTTGCCTGTAACTTAACATCATTTTTCTGGGCTTCAAAAATTTGTTGCAAAAATACTGGTCTAACTTTCAACTCAGCCATAATAGAACCATCATCAGAAATAGACAATCGAGTATTCATTGCTCGTAAAGCAAATAAATAATTTCTGCTCAAAACATTAGCAACTACATTGGCTTTACCCGGATGATAATCAATCACAAGATCATAATCTTTTAACAATTCAAGCCACCGGCGTTGTCTCAAGTTCAAGTCTTTCTGTTTCATCAAATAATTCAGACTTTTGTGATCAGTGAAGATATGACATTTTTCACCATATAAATAATGTCGCCATATTTTTAATGCAAACACTATAGCTGCTAATTCAAGATCATGTATCGGATAATTCTTTTCATGTGGTTTCAGTTGTCTTGAAGAATAGGCAATTACTTTACCTTCTTGCATCAAAACACAACCTAGACCATTTAAAGATGCATCACTATAAATCACAAATTCCTTACCTGATTCAAGCTGTACTAACACAGGTGCTTCAGTCAATAAAGCTTTTAGCCTGTCAAAACTTTGCTGACATTTATCAGTCCACTCGAACTTCACATCTTTCTACAACAATCGAGTCATCGGAGAGGCTATCATCAACAACCCTTTAACAAATCTCTGATAATATCCGGCTAAACCCGGAAAACTTCTGACTTCTGACACACTCTTTGGTGGATTCCAATTGACAATTACTGAAATTTTACTCGACTCTATCCTGATACCTTTAGCAGATACAATATGTCCAAGAAATCTAACTTCCCGTAACCAAAATTCACATTTACTGAACTTGGCATACAATTGCTTCTCCCGTAAAGTTTGTAATACAATTCTCAGATGATCAGCATGCTCTTTTTCATCTCGAGAATAGACTAAAATATCATCAATGAATACCATTACAAACCTGTCAAGGTACGGTCTGAAAATTCTATTCATCAGATCCATAAAACACTGCCGGTACATTAGTCAGCCCAAATGGCATCACTAAAAACTCATTGTGGCCATACCTGGTTCTAAAAGCTATTTTTGGAACATCTGAGTCCTTTACCTGTAACTGATAATAACCCGAACGAAGATCAATTTTTGAAAATACGGTAGCTCCTTTTAATTGATCAAATAAGTCATCTATTCGAGGCAACGGATACTTATTCTTTATTGTAACTTTATTTAGCTACCTGTAATCAATACATAACCTCAGAGATCCATCTTTCTTCTTCACAAATAAAACTGATGCACCCCAAGGTGAGAAATTGGGTCGAGCAAAGCCTCTGTCAATTAATTCTTGTAACTGTGCTTTCAACTCTTTCAACTCAGCAGGAGCCATTCTGTAAGGTGCTATTGATATTGGTGTTGTTCCCGGAATAAGGTCTATAGAAAACTCCACTTCTCTAACCGGTGGCAAACCAGGTAATTCTTCCGGAAACACATCAGGATATTCATACACTATCGGCACTGACTGAATCTTTGACTCAGTTACCTTTGTATCCAACACATAAGTAAGATAAGCATCGTATCCCTTTCTGATACATTTCTGTGCTATTATTGCTAAAATCACATTAGACAACCCATTTAATCTATTAGATTCAACATGGAGTAACTCACCATGCTGACATTTCAACACAATGTATTTCTGTTTACAATTCACTACTGCATCATGCTAGGTTAACCAGTTCATTCCTAAAATTACATCAAACTCATCAAAAGGCAGTAACATCAAATCAGCTGAGAAACATTTACCCTTTACCATCAATGGACAGTTTTTACAAACTTTATCCACCATCACACATTGACCCAGGGGATTTGAAACTTCTACCACAAATTTAGTGAATTCAACCGGTAAATTTTTAACATTTACTAATTTTGTGCATATATATGAGTGTGTGGAACCAGGATCAATTAAAGCAATAATATCGGTGCCAAGTAAAGAAAATGTACCAGTAATGACGTTTGGGGCAGAGGCATCCTCTCTGGCACGTATAGCATAGGTTCTCGCCAGTGCTTGTGCTTCATATTTAATTGTTGAATCTTTTGTAGCACTTCAGCTACCACTAACATTTGCAGGATGTCGAGGTGGTCTACCTTTAGAGACGGTATTACTCGGCTTTGAAATCTGTTAAACCTCTTTTTCCCCTCTTTCCGAATAATCTTTGAGAAAATGATCAAAAGAACCACATCGGTAGCAAGCCCCACTTTTTAGACGACATTCCCCAAAATGAAACTTATTGCAGTAGTTACATTTCGGCTTTGGATTTCCTACACTTCAAACATCAAGTTCTTGATGGGGACGATGATCTCGGGTTAGAGCGTTGAGAACCCCGTTCTTTTCCAGAATATCCAGCAGATGCAGTAAAACGATTCTGGTATCTCTTTAATTTCTTCCAAATAGATGATTGGGATTTTCCCATAGGTCTCTTACCAGAAACCCAAGCTTCTCTTTCAGCTTGTTTCTTTTCTTTGCTTAATTCTTCTGCCTTTAATGCTCGGTTAGCCAGTACTGTAAATTCTCTTATTTCAAGAATACCAATCAACAGTTTAATATCTTCATTCAACCCTTCTTCAAATCGTTTGCACATTTCAGCTTCAGTTTGCACCCATTCTTGAGCATATTTACTCAGTCGAACAAATTCTCGCTCATATTCTGATATAGTCATATTTCACTATTTGAGTTCTAGGAATTCTTTTCTTTTTTGGTCCAAGAATCTCTGACTTATATATTTCTTTCTGAATTTTTTTTGAAAGAACTCCCATGTAATGTTTTCTTTCAGAACAACAGAAGTTATAGTTTTCCACCAATAATAGGCTGTGTCTTTCAATAAAGAAACCGCACATTTCAAACAATCGACTGGTGAACAAGATAATTCATCTAATACCCGGATAGTATTCTCCAACCAAAACTCATCCTTTTCTGCATCATCATCTGTAGTAGCTCTGAATTCCCCAGTCCCATATTTTCTGATTTTATCAATCGGAGCCTTACCAATTCTAACTAATTCAGTACCCTATGGTGTCTCGGGAATTGGTTGAGGAGCAGGTGGGGGAGGTTGCTGAACAACAGGATTTGTTCATATATATTCTGTAAACCATTCATTCATCATTTGAAAGAATGCAGCTTTTCCCTAATCATCTCGGCCCTCAGACTCGGGCCTTCTACTACTAGATGTAGCTCTTTGTACGGAAGCTTGAGCAGTACTCTCAGCTTCCTCAGGATCAGCTCTAGCTCGGTTGGAAGACATTTACTATAGGAAAAATACATTTAAAAATGGTCAAGAGCTATCACAATTATATAATGACATGTATAGCTGAACTCGTACTTGCTATGTTAGCCCGAGAATCGACTAAACCGTAGCTCTGATACCAATAAATGTAACACCCTTAACACGTATCCATCGCCAGATCAGGGTTACAGAGTATTATCAAAACGTTTCAAAACATTTTCAGATAAATCATGTAAATCATTATTCATTAACCAAAATTGTTAAGAGCGTCCCTTAAATGGACCCTCGAGGCCCAATAAGAGCATTAGAATCGAGTCAGGACTTATTTGAAAATTTTTCGCAAAATTTCAAAAATTTTCTAAGGTGCAGGGCTCACACGCCCGTGTGGTCCAAGGGACACGCCCGTGTGACCCTTAGACACGCCCGTGCCTCAGGCCGTGTCCAATTTAGGTTGCTCTCTGACTTTCGCCACACGACCATGCCACACGCCCGTGTGCTAGGCCATGTGGTTAATTAATTTAATTCGAATTAGGTGCAGGTTTCACACGGTCATGACACACACCCATGTTCAAGGCCGTGTCACCCACACGGCTGAGACACACCCCCGTGTCTTTGCCCGTGTGCTCAATTTTAAGCATTATGTTTTGAAATTTTAAAATACAGGGGACACACAACCGGACCACATGCCCATGTACCAGGCCTTGTGTCACACACGGCCTAGACACACGCTCGTGTGTCTACCCGTCTGGACAAAATAAGGTCATTTCCTAGCCTCATTTCTCACCCAAATTTTCCATTTTCCTGCACCAACACTTACAAGTATAATCCAACCATAACATATATCAAAACATAAATATATTAGCCATTCCAATGGCTAAGTTTCATTCATCATTTACACACCATCATTTGATTTAGTTAGCCTATACATGCCATTAACAAAATAAGATTTTCATTTATACCAAAACGACAGGTTGATAGTGTGATGATTTGCTCCGACCAATCTCCAACCTTCACGAGCTTTGAGCACTATAAAACAGGGAAAATAAACCTAGTAAGCATATTATGCTTGGTAAGCTCATATAACATAAATTAAGCTTACCATTGCATTCAATATATTAACCATACAAAACATACTTTCCAACTATTTGGTAATTTACCTATTCACACATACTCAACCAACATGTTAGTCATAATATACCAATATGCATAGATGAGCTCATCATGCTATATTCACATTCCATCTTATGTTTCTCATATTACAATATACACTTTATCCGTTGAATCTTTGAATTTCCGATGGATATTTCAAGTAGTACACTCAAGGTGTACAATTTCATTATCCATCAATTCATATCTAGTAGTACCTTATAGGTACACTCTCGAGCCACATATTACACAGTAGAATTACCAGTCTAGGCTAAATTCTAGCTGTAACATATACTCTAAGGGCTTTGTCGGATTACCAGTTCAGGCTAAATCCTTTATATGACAAAGAATTCCCTATAGAGTTCATTCTGAATTACCAATCCAGGCTAAATCCAGTCAATTAGGATTACAGGTCCAGGCTAAATCCTAATTGAAACATATACTCGAGACTGATTTCGGATTACCCGTCCGGGCTAAATCCATTCTGTAACACATGCAGTTTTTGTAACACCCCTTACCTCTATTCGTCGTCGGATCAGGGTACGAGGCATTATAGTAATCTTATACACTTCTCCGATACATACATTTCAATTATACATTAAAACCATTCATAGTCACACTCTATGTCCCTATTATGGGCTTACGAGGCCCAAAACAATCATTAAAGTTGGTTCGGGACCAAACCGAAACTTTTCGGCATTTAGAAAATTTTACCAAAACAGGGTCACACGCCCGTGCAGTGGCCATGTCCTACCCCACGGCTGAGACACACGATCGTGTTTCTAGCCCGTGTGGCATACATTAGGCTATTTTTCAAACCTTTTGTGTTCTTAACTCTTTGTACTAATATACAATATATCGATCTTTGTTATACCTTTAGCTAATTCTAACTTAGCCACATCGAGACATTTTTCCATACATGCATAAAATATGTTTACTTACCTATAGGCATTATGAGCCACATCTCATGGCTCTATTCAACGAAGCAATATAAGCCTAAACATTTGGCAAATTCATAATAATACATACAACCAATAACTAAATCTCTATACATGCCATTCACTTGAAAATAATTAGGAATTGTCGTGATTCCAACTTGACACATTGATAGTGTGAAGATACCTCCAACGATCTCCAACCCCGAGCCAACCTGACAACACTAAGAGAAATGGGAAAATGGTGTAAGCTTTATAGCTTAGTAAGTTGGCATATTAATAATAATAAGCAATTTAATTAACAATATTAACCCATTTCTCAATAAATATGCTCAAGGAAATAGAATCAATATTCACATAAATTCACCTTTTTTTTAAGTTCAGCTTAGGCTGTTTTTCTGAGTCACAGTCACTGATTTAATTATTTCATAAGCTACAGAACTCTAAATTAAGTTCTGTTAATTTTCCCTGAAATTAGACCCATATACCTTCTTTCCATAAAATTTCCAGAATTTTTGGTCTGGTCAATCAATACCAGATTATTCTTAAAGTTTACCTTATTTCACTGTTCGACAGTTCTGACATATCTTTAAAAAAACTCAGTTATCTCATTGTAAAGAATTCAAATAATGTTCTCGTTTATTCCAATAAAAAATAGACTCATTAAGGATTCTAATCATATAAACTATGCTCCATGATTATTTTTGTACAATTTTTAATATTTTTTCCAAGACAGAACAAGGGATCACGAAGTCATTCAAAATCAGTCTCACTAAAATTTAAATATCTCATAATTTCCACTTCTTTTGCTTACTCTATTTCTTTTATATGAAAATAGACTCAATGATATTTAAATTCATATCTTTTTCACTTTCTAATTCCATTTCCACTATTTTCGGTGATTTTTCAAAAGTACACAATTGCAGTTGTCTAGTACTGTTTTAATGCAAATTTCACTTTTTCATGATTTCCATGTATTCACTTTCATTTAAATTCAATATATTTAATCATAGGACCGAATTCTCATATTAATCTCACCTATACTTATCATTAATATTATCCATGATTTAACATAAAATTTCAAAATATTTACTTACCTTA
Source organism: Gossypium sturtianum (assembly GCA_025698515.1). NCBI lineage: Eukaryota > Viridiplantae > Streptophyta > Magnoliopsida > Malvales > Malvaceae > Gossypium > Gossypium sturtianum. The sequence continues at coordinate 123,383,946 of CM046955.1, forward strand.
TTTTTTTCATAGATATCAAGATAATACATACTTGTCCATTTAGCTTGAATAACATACTCAAATACCACATCAGCATAAATCTTTAAAACACAAACTCATACATAATCACGGCATAAAGCCCGCTAGGCATATAGCCCGATATCTTTCATCCGGCACAAAGCACGCTAGGCATTTAACCTGATACTATACACCGGCACAAAGCCTGCTAGGCATAAAGCCTGATTCCTTTCACCAGCACAATGCTTGCTAGGCCCAAAGCCCGAATAACAATACTATAGACTAACCCATACACATTTTATATATCGAATATTTCAGATATTTCACATAATTCATACGAACTTTCAATTATTATATCTTAATCAATATAACTCAAACACAATATTCTCTTTTATGCTATTTCACATATTCGGCAAGCTCACTAACAATTCCACAATTTCAATTCAACATATTAATAAACTACATTTCAATTTAACGATGTTTAATTGCTTAAAGACTTACCTTTCATTTTCAAACATATTATATATTTTCAACGTACCTGAATCGGAATGTCATTCACTTAACCATTTATTTCTCGGAATGCCCGTTGAACCATTAGGAATAAATAAGGATACTCGGATAGCTCGGAAAGCTCATACAATGCCAACGTCCCAGACGTGGTCTTACATGTAATTAAATATCGATGCCACTGTCCCAGACAGGGTCTTACACGAAATCATATACGATGTCGATGTCCCAGACATGGTCTTACACGTAATCTCTGATCGATGCCGTGTCCCAGACACGGTCTTACACGATATCACAAATCGTTGCCAACGTCCCAGACGTGGTCTTACACGAAATCATATCTCGGAATCCTATGTCATGACATATGTATCCTCTACTATTCCTAGGGTTCGAACGGGGCTTTTCGGACGTCGTTACGTTATCGGAACTTTCTCGTATTCATATATCCTGCTTCTCGAATAATTCAATATCATAATAACATATATATAACTTATTTAAAATACATACATTTGCATTACCATTCGGCATTGAATTCAATAATACAAATAATATGCATTTATAACATAATTTTGTAATGTTTATTAGAATACGAACTTACCTCGAATGCCGAAACGGCTAATTTTCCCAACTTAACCCACAACTTTGTTCTTCCCCGATCTTAGTCCAAATTTAATAATTTCTTGATCTAACATGTCAAATAACACTCATTTAACACATTTTATCAACACACTAATCAATTCAATTTACATATCAAATTATGGCAAATTTATAATTTTGCCCCCTAACTTTTCAAAAATTACAGTTTTATCCCTAGGCTCGTAAATTAAACTTTATTCCTTTTTCTTATGTTTTATGACATGCTGAACATTTTTCCCTTCTATAGCAACTTCAAATTCTTACCATAACACATACTTATGAACAATAACAACTTTTACCGATTAGCTCGTTTTACTCGTTTTCACCGAAAATCACTTAGTAAAAATCGTTCCTCTACTCATAAACATGCATAATCTACCATCAAACATCAAAATACACAATTATCCATCATGGGTAAAATTTTAGACTTTAACTATATCTCAAAATATGGTTAGAAATAGGTAGATTATGGTACAAGGATTTCAAAAATACAAAAATCAATAAAAACGGGGCAAGAACGAACTTACTATTGAGCTTGGAAAGCTTGGACAAAACCTCAACCATGGCTTCCATGGTATTTTCGGCAGCAACATAAAAGAATGAAGAAGATGACATCTTTTTTTTTTATTAGGCTATTTTGGCTTTATATGCCAAATTACTAAAATACCCTTAATGCCTTTCTTAGATATTTTACCACACAAGCCCATTTTTGTCCAAAATTTTAGAATTTGGTAAAATTGCTATTTAAGGGCTCCTAATTCATAATCCAAAGCAATTTCATACAAAAAGCTTCTAGAACATTTATTTTGCAACTTATTCAATTTAGTCCTTAACTTTCAATTGGACATTTTAGACATAGAATTTCTTCACGAAAGTTTCGCGCAAACATACAATCATATCATAGACCATCAAATAATCATAAAATCATTGTTTCTACTTCGGATTTGTGGTCTCAAAACCACCATTCTGACTAAGCCCAAAATTGGGATATTACAGTTTTATCAGGGAAATCATATTTATTCATCGGAATTCAATATTCATACGGAATTTTACCATTTATCAATAAATTTCCATCATTCACTATTCCATCCATTACAATTTCCATACATTTCTTACATACAATTACATACAACATATACAATGTAATATAGCATTTAAAACAACACATTTTTATGCTCATTTAAGTTATACGAACTTACATTGATATTTGTTCGTAACTAAAATCTACTAATCCGAAATCTTTTCCTTTCCTCGATCTAGCTCTTTGTTTGGTACTTCCGGATCTATATAAATGAATTTAATCATCAATTCAATCCATTTCATATTCTATTGAACTCAATTTACAATCTAGGTAAAAGTACCATTTTGCCCCTATACTTTTAATTAATTCCAATTTCATCCCTATGCTCGGAAATTGAAATTCATGCAATTTAATCCTTATTCCAAGCCTAATCAAAATTCTAATATAACTTTTACAGCACATGTATTCTCAAAATTTTAGAATTTTCCATGGGTTTTACCATTTTTCAATTTAGTCCCTAAATCAAATTTCCATCAAATTTCCCTTTGTAAAAATTGTTTATCTATCAGCAAATTTTCATTTTCTACCATAAAATTTTAAATTTCAGCATGTTCATCCATGGAAAATTTTCTATACTTTAATATTTATTCAAATTAACCCCCCAAATAGAGAAATTAAGCTTTCCCGATCTCAAAAATATAAAAATTACTAAAAATGGGACATAGGAACTTACCAATTTATGCCTTGAAAGCTTGTTTTCTCTTTCCTAGGGTTTCCATGGAAATATTTGGGGAATATGATATGAAAATAAGATGATATTCTATTTAATTAATTATCATCTTTTAATTTTTCTCATTTCCAATTTAGTCCTTAGCCTTTTCTAATTTTTCCATGGATGATTCACTAAAAATATCTACATATATTTCATCAGTGGTCTAATTACCATTTAAGGACCTCAAGTTTTGAATTCCATAGCTATTTAATCCTTATAGTTACTAAAATTCAAATTTGACATTTTATGCAATTTAGTCCTTTCTACAATTAAGCACCTAATTGATAAAATTTTCTTATCAAAATTCTCATGAAATCTTTCTAGCACATTACTAGTCATTTCATAATATTAAAATATTTTATCTTTTCGGCTCGGATTTGTGGTTACGAAACCACTATTCCAACTTCACAGAAATTGGGCTATTACAAAGTTAGACGACTTGTCGACTGTGGAGCTCAATGCAGTTTGCTTGGTCATTCTCCAAAACAAACTACCCAACAAATTTAAAGATCCAGGGAGTTTTACTATTCCTTGTCTCATTGGTAGTTTAAATGTTGAAAAAGCTTTAGCAAATTTGGAGGCTAGTATAAATGCCATGCCTTATAAGATGTTCAAAAAACTTGGTCTTGGGTAAGCCAAACCCACTAGTATGAGTATTCAATTAGCGGATAGATAAATTAGATATCCTAGGGGTATTATTGAGGATGTACTTGTGAAACTCGATAAATTTATATTCCCTATTGATTTTTTATATTGGACATGGATAATAATATTGAGGTACCTATGATCTTAGGTCAACCCTTTTAGCCACTGTTAGAACTGTTATTTATGTAGGTACTGGTGAACTTGTGCTTCGTGTAGGTGATGAAAAGATTACTCTTCAAGCATGTGATTTTGTGAGAGTCCCTAGTGAGCGAGATGATACTAATTATTCTGTTAATGTTAGTAATCATGTGGCTCAACGTTTTTTGCAAGAAATTCCTCATGAAAACATGTTGGAGCCATATTTTATTCAAAGTGATAGAACTCGAGGGACAAATGAAGAGCGAATGGTGTAGCTCGACGAACTAGATGAATGGTGAATGAAGGTTTATGAGAAACCGAGATATAAAAAGGCAGTAACAAAATAACACCATGATGTGCATATAAAGAGAATGAACCAATTCAAAGTTGGGGACAAAGTACTATTAAACAAATCAGATCCACGAATTTTTCCTTCAGAGTTTAAGTCAAGAGGGTCCAACCCATTTGTGGTAAAAATCATTTTTCCATAAGGTACAATTGAGGTAACACATTCTGAATTCGGCATGTTCAAGGTAAACAGTACTCGTCTCAAACCTTATTTTAGTGGTAAAACTGATATCGAGAGAGAGGAGCTTCGGTTCAAGATCTACCTTAATCGTGAGCTTAAAAAGGGAAGTCGAACTTAAACTCTAAATAAGTGCTTCTCGAGAGGCAACCCGAATGTTTTTTTTTGTGATAATTATTTATTTTACTTTCTTAAAAAAATTGAAAGAAAAAATTCAAAAAAAGAGTTAAAATTAATTACATTCAATTTTATATTTATTACTTAAAAAATTTAAAAAAATTACAAAAAAAAAGGGTCACACAGCCTGGAGACACGGTCGTATGGAATGCACAGCCTAGACACACGGGCATGTGAACACAAGACCTAGACACACGAGCGTGTTCTAGGCCGTGTGGATATTGGAGCTAATTTTTTTAGTTTTAATTTTTCCCACACGGGTACAGAGAGTTACACGGGCTAGAGACATGGTCGTGTGAGACACACGGCCTGTCACACAGGCATGTATGAGATCATGTGACCCAAACGGCCTCGTACACGGGCATGGGAGAAGCGAAGGGTGATCGCACATGGCCTAGCACACACAACCTAGACAGACGGACGTGTCCTAGGCCGTGTGGCTACTGGGCATAATTTTTTCTGAATTTCGAAGCATCACACGGGCTGAGACTGACCACACGGCCAGGCGACATGACCGTGTGAGTCTTGAAACATAATTTTTTAAAACTTTCAAAATAGCACATGTCCTGAGAGGGATTACATGGGCACGAGACATGGTCATATGGGCCAACACGGGCTTATACGCGATCGTGTCCCAAAAAAATTATGAAAACCCTAATTGCTTTTCTTTTTTAACTTTTATTCACACCGATTCAGTCGATTCCAATCCCCTTCCCCTTTGATCTCCTTCAACCCATCCATGTCGCCAATCACATATCACTTTTGCCGGTCCGATCACCATGCACCGTCGTTCCTTTTGTCGCAACACCCTCATTGGCCAAACCTCGCACACCAGCCCCCCTTCTCCTTTTCCCTTTCTCCTCTACTCTTCATTGACCCAAATCCCTTTACCCCTTACTGTTCCGACCTGTAGCACCCCGAACCTGACCTAGAAGTTAGGCCTGAATCTGGTGTGTCACATGGAAGTAAAAACTTGCTTGAGAAATACAGCCTCTTTGTTAAAAACCCAAAACACTTAAGCAATTGTTAACTACTTGAAAACGTAATTATCTTTAAAAACCTTTTTGTTTGCGGAAGCATATTTGAAATAAATAATTTACGAAAATATAAGGTTTAGAAATAGAGTTGCAGAAGCATTTTGAAAACGTTGCGGAAACGTAGATAAAATGCAAGTATTTTTGAGAGGTTGTTTGATAAATCGATAATCGAACTAGTAATCTTTTAAAACCGTGACTTTTGAAAATATCGTTGATAATTTGAGAGAAAATTTCCAATGTTAAAAATATTTGTAAAAGTCTGTTATGAAATCCATATGTTAATCAATTTTGGAAAACCTTTATTTAAGTTTTAGAAAATTCTCGTTTTAAACAATTTAAGCAAAATAATAAGTATATCAACCATAAAGCAAATAATAAAACACTCCAAAGGCCTTATTACAACATAAAAACCCAAAATAGTAAAGTGAACGGAATTAAAAATCTAAAGTTTAAAATAAAATACCGTTTCTGAAGTATGGCTTCCACCGAGTCATCCATGGCCCCAAGTCCTCGTCACGGAGCATTACCTACAAGGGTTAAGAAAAAGGGGGGTGAGTTACAAGAACTCAGTGTGAAATCCCCTTACCGTCATCCACTGGGCTTGAACCCGCTTAGAAATATCTTGGGCCTAAGCCCATTTAAGATAATCTTGGTGAAGCCCAATTCTGAAACAGTATATATATATGAATGCAAAGTATGACACCCAACCCATCCATCCAATCTCTCCCCGTACTCACCGGTCTCTCGTGTGGGGATCAAGTCAACCCACCCCGCTGGGCCTCTCTCCATTTTGAGTCAAAGTTGCCATTTATACTATTTGTGGTGAGCCACCGATTCATATACGGTAAAATGATCGACACGCAGTCGTTAATTCATATGTTAGGCACATAGCCATTATCGAATTTGTGGCAATGCCACCTGGGTCTATACTTCTCTTCATTCAAATTTTCCCATCCCATGCAATATGTAAAGATGCATCATACATAATCGTAAAACATCCATATAAAAATAACATCCATTAACCTATTGAATACTTTTTATGAATCAGCCCATTAAAGCAATACGATCATTCGGCCCATAGGGGCATTTCGGTAATTCGATCCATAAGGACATTTCGGTAAATCGGCCCATTATAACAATCTATCAAATTGGCCCATAGGGGCATTTCGGTAAATCAGTAATTTACCCACTAAGGGTAATTCGGTAATCTCGCAACCCAGGGGTATTTCGGTAATTTACACTCCAAGGGTATTTTGGTAATTTCGCAACCCCAGACTTAACTACTAATTTGGGCATAAAAATTTGAAACTATCCATCTGCTTCATACTAACTAAATTGACTATAACTCGATTTAGAAAACTCAAAATTTAAATCCGTAAATTTTCCTTGAAACTAGACTCATATATCTTCTTACTACAATTTTTACAGAATTTTTGGCTTATCCGTTTAGTACAGTTTATTCCTTAAAGTTTCCCTTGTTTCACTGTCCAATGATTCTAACCTCTCTTAACTTAATTTCAAATATCTCACTGTACGGTTTTCATATACTGTTCCCACTTGTTTCTATTGAAAATAGGTTCTCTAAGGAATCCATACATATAACTTATAACTCATAATTCACTTTGCACAATTTTAACCAAATTTTACAAGACAAAATAGGGAACCACGAAGTCCATCAAAACCAGTCTCACTAAAATTAAGATATCCCAGAATATAAAATTCCTCTTCCTCCTCTGTTTCTTTCATATAAAAATAGACACAGTAAGCTTTATTTTGATATCTTTTTCACTTTCTAGCTCCTTTTATCCTATTTTTCGTGATTTTTCAAAATCACATCACTGCTGCTGACCAAATTATTTCATTGCAAAAATATGGTTACCACTACGAATATACGCACGCCCGAGTGGTCACGGATGTCGGTTTCCGGTTTTCTTCGGTATTTTGACCGAATCATAGAACATATCATACAAACATTCAGAGAGGTATGAGATTACACACCATTTCAAACATGTATTCAGAAGGGTACGGGATTACACACCTTGATTACGAGTTGTGCTTTCTACCGTTTCAACACCACGAATGTGATCTCCCTCAGTGCACCAAAATCGATCCTACCCTTTGGCAGCTCTCAAATCCCCGCCCTAACAATATTTGGTGAGCGAAAGAGTCGTTAGCAATTATCCCACCTTTGACCAAAACAAATCTTATAACAACATTCTTACCCCACTTGCTTGACAAGTCGACGATAACGATTCAATTAATACAAATCACTTGTGCTCCTTCACCATGTTGAAAGCCCTAAATCCAACGATGGCCATATCACAGAAAAGAATGTAACTCAGACCCAACAAGAGAGAAAGAAGAACACTCGATTATTAAGGAAAAACTCGGATGAAACAAAGTTATCGACAAAGAGAGAACTACTACTTACCGATTATTAATTTCCTTGTAGCGCCACTCACTTAAATCACTACGAAAACACGATGATTTGATCACAAGGTAATGTCGAATTAAGAATAGAGAAAATGTTGATGAAAAGGTCAAAAGAAAAGAATGGATGGAGAGAAGAGTGCTAGATTGTTTCAGCTATCTAAGGGGAGATGAACAAAAAGGTGAGTGATTCGGCCAAACAAAGGAGAAAGATGTACACTCAAAGTTTGAAGATTCGGCAAGAAGGAGAAGGAAATTTGGAGAGAAAAGAAAAATGACACAAAAGTTGCAAATAGGAGTTTTTGGCCAAAACAACACCAAAACTTTTACCAATTGCCAAAGACAAAATTCGGCTAAGAGAATGGTAGTTTGGAGAAAATGGCACACTTGATGCTAAAGGAATTTGACTAAAACAAGCACTAAAACTTTACCAAAACACCAAGGAAAATTCGGCTATCCCCCCCTAACACACAAAACCGTCCACATACATGACCATAATGGTCAAGAATTTGCCAACCATACTTTCCATAACATTTCCCTTGAAAAAGGCCACATGTTCCCCTTACTTTCCCCTTTCTCTTGATTTCTTTCATCACCTTCAACCTTTCCTATTTTCCTTAGTCATTTTGCCAAAAATAAAAAGTCCACCTTGCCTTATTTACATGCTTGGCCGACACTTAAGGAAAGAATACAAAAATAATAGTCAAAATTTGCACACAATGGGATTTGAACCTCTTCCCTCAAGGTCCTTCATGTGGCGCCATAACCTTCTTACCAATTGTTCAATTATGCAAGCAAATTGCCCTCTTATTTCCATAAGCCTTGATGCCACTTATTATCTCTCCTTAAAGTGCTAAAACACAAAATTTTACTAAAGCCCAACTTGAACCCGGAACTTCATAGAACCCCGTAACTTTCTAAAATCACCTTCCTAATAAGTCCAACTTGAAATAATGACGTTCTCTTATTCTCAAAAATTTTTAAAACGCTTCTACGCTCAAGGCCCAATGGGCCCAATAGGTCTAATTCTACTAGGCCTAATTTTGGGATGTTACACGACCACTACACCTGTGCACCACCACCATTACCTCCCACCGTCGCACACGACATCAGTTCAAACCCCCGTCCCTTTCCCTCACTTTTCCCCCCATTCATCCACTATTTGCCATGCCTCTGCCTTCCTTCTCCACCGATCCTTTGATACATCCTCGCCGACCGTTTCACCCATATTCGCTGACCACCGCCGTACGCGCCTCCATCACCACCGTCGCATTCCCCTACCACCGTTTGGTTTATTTCTTATTTTTATTATTTATTATTTATTTTATTTCTTAATATTATTTTATTTATTTATTACTCTTATTTATTATATTTGTTTTCTATTACTGTTTTTAGTATTAGATTTAGTTTTTATCATTATTATTAGTTATATGTTTATCATGCTATTTACTATTATTACTGTTTGGTATCTTAGTTGTTAACTTAGTTCAATTAAATTATTATGCCTAATTACTATTAGTTTTAGTTGATATTAGGAGTAGATTTTAGGTTATAATAATTATGTGATTCGGTGTTGTCTTGAGCTAAATTGTGTGCTGATCTATTTTATGCTGCATTCCGATTTGTTTATTTGCTCAGTTAATTATTGGTGATGCTAATTCTTCTGGTTCTATGATTCTAGTTATTATCTTTTATTTTAGGCACCATGAAAAACATGAGAGGTAAATCTAAAGTTACTGTTCCCAATTAAAAAAAGTGGAAGACACCGGGTGTGACCTCATTTTTGGGCCCTACCTCAGTTGCATGCCATCCATGTCAACAGTTTCCACTGGGTCCTCACGAGGACCAATATTAGCACCTTAGGCACCGACCCTTGGGTTTAGGTCATTGCATAGATTGGGAGGCATTACAGGCGGTCCACATAGTTGATAGAGTGCGAGCACTGATTGATACAGCTCCATGGGACCGATTTTTCACCATCATCAAGCCTACTTATTAAGAACTCACACAAGAGTTATGTTCGACATTCTCTCTATAGTAAGTTATGTCGCAGTGGGATGAGTCGTGCACTATTTCCTTTAGACTTGGTGGTATGACACGTTATCTGAGCGTCCCGAGCTTTGGAGCTACCCTTGGACTCTATTCCAAGGAGTTCATGAGTACCAAGGGGTTCCCCATATTATGCCGCCACATTCATCAGTCACCTTCTCTCTGTTGGACTGATATTGCTGCGACTGCGACACCATACAACCCAAGTCAGTCAAAGGCGACTTCTCTACCTCCGGCACTACGCTACATCCATACCATTTTGGCGCACACTTTGACCGGTTGGAGGGAGAGCTCTGGGGTCGTCGATACTTATGATGCCTACTTTCTTTCGAGCATGGAGATGCGACGCCCATTTGATCTTGCATACTTCATCGCCCCATCTTTTCGCCACCAGTATGATTGCAGTAGGAAGGGTCCTATCTGTTTGGGCCCTTACGTGACTCGCCTAGCGAGGTATTTTGGCCTTCTTGATACTCCAGAGTAGACATCCTCCTTTACACTGGTTGGATAGATGATCCCACAGGGATTATCAATTATGAGTCACATGAGGATGATTGAGTGACAGCATATAGTAGGTCCCCGTCGATATATATTGTCTCATTTCAATCCTCAAGATAAGCACGAGGAGTTTCTAGATGATGATCCTCCTCGCCATTCGGACCCACCTCGTTCTCCTTTGCCAGATCACTCTACCACAGCTCATGTTGTTACACTCGAGGATCTCTCTGAGCGGTTTGACCGTTTTAAGCAGCGGTGCTTTGAGCGATTCGATAGCATCGACGCAGCTTTGCATTAGATTCGCCAGCACTTTCATATCTCCCATTCTGATTATGCACCGCACGATCTTGACGCCTCTCACGACGATGAACACTGATCTAATTTCATTTTATTTGCTTTATTTATTTTTATTTTCATTTATACTATTATTTTTATTTGTGAGACTTCTTTATTTTATTTTTATTTTGAACTATGTTGTTATTTTTATTATTTTGATTGTTGTTTTTATTTGAGTTTGTAATCACTTTATCTTCTTATTTATTTTTATTTATCTTCTTATTAGTTTTCTCAGAAACATGCACTACATTTAGATTTGCCCACAATGTCAGTTTTCACTATTCTGCCAATTTCATCCAAATTCATGGCAGTTTCAGTTTTCTCCTTCTCTTTTTATATTGTGCTTATTCTATGCTTATATTATTTGTTTGTACATTGAGGAAAATGTACATCTTAAGTGTGGGGAGGTTGTTTGTTTATTTGTGATAAAATCCCTAAAGTATTTGTTTTGTTTAAGTAATTTTCTCATACCCTCCATTAGAGTGAATTTTTTTTATTTGGAATTTTTATTGATGTTGTTTTGGATTAATATGTGGATTTTTATGCATTGGTTGATTTATACTTTAAGACACGAGAGAGTCAAGCATGATAAGTTATTCTTCAGAAATTATTATTTTAGGTTGCCTTCTTGAATTGAATTATTATCTTCAAATTTTGAAATTGCAAGTTTGAAATCAAAGCCATAATTTTTTGTGAGCTTTTGAGCCTATAGAGCATATATTTTTCGTGCTCATTTTATTTTTGGTTGTGAGTGTCTCAACTTGATTTGTTATTCTAAAACTTACTTCGATTATACATGTTGAGACCACATTATTGATTTAATATACTAAGATGATAGAGACACTAAGGATTTAACCCACTTGACCTATAAAAATCTTACCTATTTAATTAACCCTCAGTAAACCCCATTGATCCTAACACTTTTTTTTTTCTAACTCGTTAATGTTAACTCATAACCCATATTTATGTTGTAAAATTATCCTTTTTACTGACTCCCTTTTTGTCGAGATTTGATTTGGTTAGTTGCCTAGCTATGTTTCTTTCTTCTTCTTTTTTTTTTTTGAATTGTTGAATTATATTCTTGTTCTAAAAAAAAAGAGAAAACAAAATGAAAATGAAAAAAAAATGATTGAGCTTGAATAGTTAGTTTGTGATTTCTCTTAATTCAGCAACTAATTATTTTTCTAGTTTGGTAACTTATTAATTCGATCTCGATTATAACCAACTTTCTACCCTTTCCATACCCTTAACCTAAGCCCCGTTACAACCTTTTAAAGACCTCTTGATTAATGAGTCATCTCATTTTATAGTAGTGGAGATTTGATTTTCAAGCAAGCCTATGGTAATGACATTTCTTGTTCAACTATTGAGTGTATATTACTTGAACCTTAAACACTTTGAGTGCTCTGAGTGAATCTTTAATGAGGATGTCAATTCTTGTTGATTTTGAATTTAAGGTAATTATTTAGATAAGGGGAGACACCTATGTTTAGTGCTTAAAAAATTTCATCTTGGATTGCTTGAATCTTTAGTATCCTTTCGGTTGAATTTACAATACATGATTGTTTGCGAATCATCTTGAAAAAATATTGATAAAAATGAAAAATCGAGAAAAGTTAACTTGAATGTAGGTTGAGGATTTTGCTTGAGGACAAACAAACGCTTAAGTGTGGGGATATTCGATAAGTGCTAAAAGTAACATGTTATAATCTTGTTCTTAATATGTTTTTGGATGATTATTTGATGTAAAATGGTGAATTTATGCTCCTAATCATTTAAATTCATGTTTCTATAATTAGGAGAGCATTTGGGAGCAAAATGAGCGAAAATCAGAATATTAGAGCAAGGTACAAAGGCCACAGGGGCTGTACCCTCCCATACAGGCTGGGCACACGCCCGTGTGAGCCGCACAATCTGCCACACGGCCATGTGCCAGACCATGTGGAAACCGCAAACTACACTCCAGAAATGCGAAAAAATGTAATTTTTAGATTTTTCGGGCATTCTAAGACCTATATATACCAAATATAAGAAGAAGGGAGGGAATTGTCAGAGAATACATAAGAAAACGACTTAGAAAACACCATTGAAGCTGACTCTGAAGCATATTTCCATAAAGATTGAAGATCTCCTTTTGATTTCTTTGAATTTTATTATGAATTTCTTTATTTCCAGTGGTTATACTGTCTTTGAGATGTTTTTTATTTGCGATTATGAACTAGTTTTCTAAATACTTTGGGGAGATGAACCCTATGATGAATTTTGTCTTTTGATTTTTATTTTACGTAATAAATATTTGAATCTTGTTATCAATTATGTGTGCTTAATTCTTGGTTTAATATTTCTGGACTATTAATCCATGTTTGATGTGCTTAAATCAAAGGAGGAAAACTCCCTGTTTAAGAGTAGATCTAGCATAATTGAGTGGAGTTGCATGTAATTCTAGAAATAGGACGACATAAATCTACCGGATTACAGTTAAATATAATACGAGGATCCATAAAATGAGTTAATGTGATAATAAGGGTTTTAATTAGAAAGAAATTTCAATTAATCAACCTAGAGTCAGTTGCTCTTACTCTCGAAAGAGATATTAGCATAATTTAGGGATTTGTACAGATCAAAATACTAAGTGGATTCAGATCAAAATACTCTCGAAAGAGAAATTGTTTAATTCAGATTGATAATGACAGATGAAATCTAAGTGGATTCTTTCTTGGGTATTGTTTCGCTTCTTGGTTGTTACTCATTTGTTTTCCTAAATCGTTCTTTATAGTGTTTTTAGTTAATTAATTTAGTTAATTTTAGTTTTAATCAATCTCTCCAATTTTTCGATTAAATAATAGAAAGATAGTAATTACTAGTACTTTTAGTCCTTGTGGAAAGTCGCCTTTCAATCTAGTTCAACCGTGGAGAAGAAGCTAAAAGTTGTTTATGAAGAAAGCCACCTTTCGATCCAAATCAATTGTAGAAAGGAGGTTTAAACTTGTTTCAAGAGCAACTCAGCTTGACCCTTAAAGTAATTTGCATCTTTCCAAGAGCAATTCAGACGACCCTTGGATCGAAGCTCAAACTAAAGAGAAAAATCAAGGTAGTTTGCTTTGTATTCAAGAAATTTCCAATGATTGTAACTTTTTTTTCAAAGTTATTAATAAAATTTGACTCCAAATTTTCAAGTCAACTTTTGACTCGAGATTTGTGCATACAACGCCTCTCTGAGGTTTTGTTGGTCGTCACAGGGGTTATGTTCATTGGTTGGTGGAACATTGTAATTTCGATTAGCCATTGTTGTCCACACTCACCACACAAAATTTTTGACAAATGGAATCAACAATGAGTAGTTGGTGGTGATGATGACGGTGCACCCTATTTTGGGTCGGAGAGTTGTTGTATACAGTGATGGTGTAGGGAATTTAGGAAGTAAGAGTGCGAGTAATCGCAAAAGAAGGTTTTAAGTGTAAAAATGTGTATTCAATTATCTCTCTGGTGATATAAGTAGGATTATATATGAGAGACAAGGGATTCCATGTGTCTTGAGTTCAATGGCGGTAGAGTCACATCTTGTCTCTTTACAGTGGCAGTGATGTGACCTTCTAGGTTAGAGATGCAACATCTTATGAAAACTAAGTAATCAATGTGACCAAGGTTCCACGTGCTCCTACCAAACATGGCTTAGCAAGAGTTCGCCATGATGCTACCTGATGTCTAAGGTCTGATTGGTGTGAGGTTCATCCAACGAGGACACGCCTATGGTATGAGATTTGCCTACTAGTGTGGTGCCCCAAACCTAGCCGAGATGATCTGACCCGAATTTTGAACGTCAAATTAGCCATCAAAGTGAATCTCTGTTAAGACATCTCGAAACACACCAACCAACCATGCATCACACACTTGCAACATAAATCATATTTAAAAAAACCTAGTTACATTCTTTTCTAAACATGTCATAAAAAACATAGCACAATAATTTCAAGTTTAAGCCACCTACGAACCCACCTGCTAAAAACGTATCAGCTCGCAACAACCTGCCGAACACAGCTCGCGACTGGCCCCATAAAGCCCCTTGGTTTGCATCCTAACTGATGACCTAGCTCACAACTTTTTCTATGACCCCTTAGACTGGTGAACCCCAAAATCTGGTGAATCAGTACCCATTGCCTATGGCGAATAACCTAATGTTTAGCGAACCTAAACTCTCTAGCGAATAGACCCACACTAGCGGACACCCTTATTTTGGCGAACTTACTAACCCGGCGTACCCATCACACTGGCAAACCTAATAGTTAGCAAACTCCTTATTGATTGGCAAACCTATCCCAACGTGGCGATCCCTACTAGCGAGCTCCTAAGTGGTGAACTCACATGGTTTTTGGTGGACCTACTTATTTTAGAGAACTAACTTACTAATGGAAACTAAGTTTTGGCGAACCTCCTTTAAGTTGGCGAACCCCTCCCTTGGCAAACTCTACATGCGGCGAAGTCCTAGCCCTATTGCAACTCCTTTAACACTAGCGAGACCCCCACTCTTGCACTACTCCTAATTGGTTCACAAGTTCTATTCTCCTGTTATTATATTTGTTACATGAATTCTAAGCTAACTCTTTGTTTAAATTAAACCAGAGGTTAAAGGCGTACCTTAATACTCGGTGATCACCTTGGCTACATAAGTATGTTAGTGCAATAATTTAACAAATCAATTAAGCATTCATCATGTAGCTTCATCCAATCAAGCATAATTCAAACAAACAATTATAAAGTCCAAAATCCAAAACTAAATAGTCCATAATGTCTATTTAGAACTCGTAAAATTTTATTTAAATGTCTAAGTCTAATTCTAGTCCTATAGGACAGTCCCACATTGCCTTCCACTCTAGGGTTTGAAAATATGTCACATACTCGAAAGGATTCGCCTTTTGATGGATCACTGGGTTGCCACACTTCACCACATGTCCCGCTAGTTACTTATCTGCAAGGTATCCGGAAGGAGTGTAAGCTTATTGAAGCTTACTGAGTGCTCAAACTTATAACACAAATAAACACACCATTCATGCAAGCAAATAATCATGCTGAAACAATTTGCATAATATGTTATATTTACAAACAATATAGTGATATATTGGAAAATTGTGAATGTGAAATATAATCATATTATATATGCATTGGATAAGCAGATCTCCAAAACATTCCAAATGACTCAAAGAGTCGTACACAACCTCCGATAAGTGTAGCATGAATGCTTACACTTCCAAAACACACCATGCTACCTACGATGAATGAAGTTATTCTCGACATTATCTTATCTCTCTAACACTATCTCTGGACCCACAAAGCCTTAACACATAGTAAAAGGGTGAGTACTCACAATCCTATGGCCCTGTCAATAATATCCAACGGTTTCAAATGTTCATGATGCCAACATATCATTTTTCACATATTCACAATACACATAATGTAGGGCTCGCACTTAGTAGCAAAGCTCACACGGTACAGCTCTCAATAGCAACGTTCACTTCAGCAGAGCTCGCAATACTGCAAGGCTCACATTACACATAGCATCGCATTAACATATGGGTTTGCACATATATATAGGCTCACATGATATTAAGTCTCGCATGTAATATAACTTGGTTCGCATACAAGATATGGGTTCACACCTAACTTAGGGCTCGTATATTTGGCTCGCATATATAGGCTTGCATATACGCTCGCATATATATGGTGGCACATGAGGGTTCGCGTACATAAGCCTGCATATATAGGCTCGCACTGAACCTAAACTCGCATACACTAAGATAATAAGGTTCACATACAATTTAAACAAGCTCGCAGGTCACAAGTAAGGCTAACATAAAAAATATATATATATAACAAGGCTCACACATGTAATTAAGGGGTTAGAATGCCTACCTGGTCTCCCTTAGCACGTGAACTCGTGTTTAAGTGTGATATGACAAAAACACTCATCTGTGGTTCACAGTTCTTGTCGAGCCCTACCACCTGTTTTCCCTTATCCTTGCTTGTAGATGTACCTTCATGTTGAGTGGCTTCGCATAACATGAGAATATACATATTACTATCATTCACAATTAAGATAACCATCTAACAACTATCAACAGCTCGCCACTCTCTCCTAATCTGGCGAGCTCACCTCGCATGACTTGAACCTCCTATTTACTTCAATAAAACTCAACTAAATGCTCGATTTTCACTTCCTAACATCAGATCTAATACCTAATTGCGGATCTAAGCCTTTAATTTTACTCAATTTCACAAATCAACAGTTTCTGAAAAAATCACATACATTTTCAATCTTATGAAAGAAAAACCATTTGATTCATGAAAAATTCTTTAAAGACTTATTGAATCTAGTTTATAAACCTCTTATTTATGTCAAAATGAGTTGAAAAATATTTTAAAATCATCACTTAGCCCTCTAATATGAGATTCACCATTTTATGCAAAATCAAGCTTTAAAACCATAGATCTTATGATTTCTTGCTTAGATCCATGAAAACAAGAATTAAAATCATATATTAAATGTTTAAGCCATAAGAAATCAGAATGTTTACCTTTAATTTGAATATATCCACAAAATGGAAGCAATTTTGAGCAAAATTGAGCTAAGTGTTAATAGAAAATTGGAGAAGAAAGAGTGGATTTCTTTTAAAATTGAAAAGGAAAAATATGTTTGGATCCTAGGAAAATCAAAAGGGTGAAGGGAATTTGAGAGAAAACTCTTAATTTTTCAAATCTAACATACTTTTGAAATGGTTGAAAGTGTGGAGGGAAGGGACAGTGGGTAGTAGCCAACCAAATTTTAAAATTTGGGATATTTACCCCAAGCCCCTCCTATTTCCTCCCTTGTTCTAATAGCTCCCATTTCTATTAAATCTCTTAATTTACACATTAGACCCCTAATTTAATAATTGTTCCAATTTAATCCTTACTAATATATTTTTATCAACTCAATTATTATTTATTTTTAAATTATTACTATTATTATTACCTAATTAATTACTTATCTTATTTTTATTTTATTTCATTAACTTCTAATTTCTACGACACTAAATCCAATATCTTACTCAAGCCCACAATTAAGTTACCTGATTTTTCTAACCCGATTTTCAAGGTGTGAAAACTAGGGCCATGTGTAGGGGACTTGTTACATACCAAGAATCGGTCTAGTAGTATCAGATTAGGAAACCAGGAATCCAATTCAGATCCTGAAATTAGGTTTATAATGATTAATAAATAAAATATTAAAATAATAATCGAGTCTAAAATTTAGAGTCGAAAAACTAAAATTAAGCATTCGAGAAATAATTTTCTTAAAATGGATTTCAAAAACAAAATTGGATTTGAAAATAATTAAGAAAATATGTCTTAATTTAAATGAAAGGATTGATTTGAAAAATGGTAAAAACAGAAAGTGGCTTAAAAGCAAAATCTCCAAAATTAAAAATTATGTTTTTCTCCCTTACCTATTTAAATACCACCCACGTCTCTTTTCCCCCATGAGATTTCCAATTGAAAATTTCCCTAAAATCAAATCAGAGCTTTTTTTTCTCTCAAATTAACTAATCCCTACTTATTTTCTTGCTTTCCAAACACCAAAATTCCTTTCAATTTTAAAGAAAATTCCTCTTTTCTTCATCAATTTATTCACATATTCTCAAAAGTTTTTCATCAAATTAGAGTATCAACTCGTTGTTTCTCTTCAATTGAGGTAACATTCTGATTTCTATTGATAAATCTAAGCTTGTTGTTTTACAATTCAAAATTTAATCAATTATATTGAGAATTACATAGATCTAAAGCTTTTAAACCGAAATTTGGCTTGAAAATGGTGAAACTCAAAATATTAAGTTAAATGACGACTTTAAATTTATTTTAAACTTGTTCTGAACTGATTAGAAGGTTTTTTATCTCAATTTGATCGATCATTAAAGAATTTTAATGAATTGAGAGTTTTCCCTATTTGATTGCTCGTGTAAACTCAATTTTCTGAAAAGGTTAGATATGAAGAATTAGGTGCTTTTGATGGCTTAGAACTATAATAATATGATGTTTAGGATGTTTAAAAACATGTTTAGGGATTAGAAATGAAAATTGAGTAATAAAATCACTTATCTCGATTAACTAGTTAAGTTTTCAGTATTAAGAAAGGAAAAGCATAGATCAATGATTTTTGTTGTTGTTTGAATGTAATTAAGGTTGTTAGTGATGATTTTATGTTGTGTTTAATATGTAAGCAAAGTTTCAGATCCATCAGAAGCCCCTAAGAGAAAAGCGAAGGGCAAAGAAAAGCTAATTTGAGCTTTCGGTATACGAGTGAAAACGAATAGGTGAGTATTCAGAATCCCCGTTTCTAAGCACAACTCACTAAGTTAATTGGGAGCTTAGGTTAGCCTAAACACCTATTCTATGCTCCGAGTATAAGATTTCTTACTCGATCTATGTTATATTACATGTGATGCTTGTATATTGTGATATATGATACATGTGAGATATTTAAGCATGTGCTATATGTATATGACAGTGAATGATAAGTTACTTGTTGGTTTTATACACACCTAAGTGATTTAAAGTGAATATGGCTCTTTTAGCAATTGTGATAACACTTGAGAGTGCATTAAAAATGTTTGTGAAAATTATGTGAATAAGTGTTATTGACAAGTGAAAGTGTGCATAAAATAATAAGTAAATGTGTGTATAAGTGGATATGTTGGAATTGTGATCTCTTGGAACCATTGGATATCATTAGCATGCCATAGGATTATGAGTGCTCACCGCTATTTGTTTATGTTTGAGTGTTGAGGCCCTGAGAATAGTTTGGAGAGATAAGAGAATTATGAGCTTGGCTCTTTTAATCGGGACTGTTTGGTGTGTTTGGAGAGTGTTAGCTTTATGCTACACTTATATGGGAATGTGATATACTCTTAGACTCATGTGGAGTGTTTGGAGATCGGATTATCCAATGCATTATGTTTCCATACATGTTTCATAGTCACAAATTGCCAATATATCAACATGAAATGCTATGAGCTATTTTAATGCAATGCCATGAATGATTGATAAAGTATGCTTTCTTTTAACCATGGATTATGTGTTTATTTGTGGCTTTCATGAGCACTCACTGAGCTTGAATAAGCTCACACTCGCGTTAATATATTTTGCAAAAAATAACTTTAACGAGGAGGAGGAGTGTGTGAACCAAGTGATCCAAAGCAAGGCAAACTATTTTGAGTATGTGATGTGTTTTCAACTACAAAAAGGAAGGCAATGTGAGACCATATTTGAGGGGATTAGACTTGACTTTGTTTTTGGTTGTAAATGGATTTTTATGGGCTGTTTAAAGGACTTTTATGTTTGGTGTCATGTGTGACTGAAGTTTGTGATTGATGGTTGTACAATGTATGATTTTGGTTGAGATGTATGATGACTAGTGTTCATGTCTCTTGGTGAGATATTGTTGTAGATGCTTAAATGGTTTGCTAAATGTTTGGAGAAGTTTAAAATGACCATTTGGTATGAAATGAACCTATATTGCTCTTAAAAATGCATGAAATGTAAATTTGACATGTGTAATTAAGATGTGAATTTAGGAATGCATGCTATCATAGCTAATTAATTAGAGTGTCTAATTTGGATATGGTATATTATAGAATAATTGAGCATGTTTTGAATGATCTTTGTATGCTATATGATGTGTTTGAAGTGAGAAACTGGCATAAAAACATGACATGGTATGTTTGTCTGAGTCGAAATGGTAAGTGCAGGTTGCTAGGTTGTTTCTGCAGAATTTGCAAACAACGTCGCGACGATGTTGGTATGACATCGTGACGAGGGGTCAACGTTGAGACATTTCTTTTCATGTTTTTGGGACATGATGTCTTTACTAGAGCACGTCGCAATGTGGCATTTGCGTTGTCACGATGTGATTTACTATGTGTTTTTGTCATGTTTTGTTATCTTTGCAATTAAGTCTTGATTTTTATGCATTACTATTGGAGTCCTTAATTGCTATGAAATGCCTTCTAAATTATCATGAATAAGTTTTATATGCCTAATTTCATGATCCTACTTTTAATTCTACGAAAAGATTTTCTAGATATTTTGCTAAATTTATAATTTAGTCCTTAAACCTTTATTTTAAAAATAAAATGAGTTTACCTATTGGTTGATTCTTTCAAATATTGTTTCATATGATACTCTAAAAAAAACTAAATGTATGATTAATTGGTTGAATTACGAATGATTCGCATGTTGTGTGTTAAATGATGATTTTACCCCTGATTGTTATTTTGATGATTTTTGCTAGATAAGCATGATACTAGGGTTTGTATGTTATTCTTAACTGTTAATTGATAACTATGCTTGATTATGCTATAGTGTAAATGGTGGTTTGTAGTGTGGTCACATAAGTGACTAATGTGACGTTCCGGATTCGGGTTGGATCGTCTCGGTCGGGTTTGGGGCGCCACAGGACTCAAGGAGATGGTAAAATAGTTATAAAAAGGTGGTCAAATCTCATTTTCAAGGGCATTCACGATACTTGAAGCAGAGCACTTCAATCCATGATCAAATTTATACGACCATTGGATTGTAGTTACATTGAAGAGAAAAATAAAAAAAAAGATTTATTCAGAGATTCTAACCTAATTTTATAAAAATATTTATTTATTTCAACTTTTAGATCTTATTTATACTCAAAATTTATGTATACAAATTTTTGGCCGATAATATTTCCTTTCATCTCTTTTATACTTTGTATGAGCTTTTTATAGTGAAGGTTGTGCTAAGAATAACATCTAATCTGTAATTACTAGGGTAGCAATTACACTCTTTTGTAATTATAAAGAATTATAATTCTCTAGATGTGTTTGACTGATAGAGTGTAATTACATCTTAATTTCTCATGTCATGTTTGGTAGTACAAATTGTAATTACATAGTTACATAGTTTATCTTTTTTAAAAAATATTAATTACCATAAAAAACTATCAGTACAATAAAAAAAATTTCTAAACGAGTAACAAAAATTAAAACCAAATCATCATACGTAATATGTTTGTCTAATAAAGTAGTCACTAATACGATTACTAATAAAAATAACAAGAAAAATAAACATCATATACAATTTTATCTAATTGCTCTAATGTTTCATATTTGTTGGGCTATTCCCTCTTTAACATTTAACATATACTCATTATCATCATTTGTTGGTCTCTAACCGAGTTCTTCATCATCTGAATTCGAATATGGATAATTAATATTATCAAGAACTCGTTCTTCCATCTACTTTTCAAAGTATGAATTATCCCAATTCCACTTACGAATGAAGTTATGAAGTATGCAACATGTTAGTACTGTCTAACTTTGTTTTTTTATACTATACTAAAGTGATGTTAATATGAAAAATCTTTTTTGAAACGAAAAATGTCCTCATAATGACATTACAAACCTTTGAAGGTATCAAATTAAAGAGTTTGCGAGCCTTCTCTGGTGCTTTTGTCAGGCTTCATTCTCTTAAATGGTATCGCACCCCATGATATGGTGCGAGAGAACCTTTTGTATTTCCATATTTAACATTTATCACATAATATTTAGGTTCATGGTGCAAATAATTTGTAGTTTTTATTATAAGAACTTATATAAACTTAATTTGGAGAAAGACTAATGCTAAGTTATAACTTTTTTATAATACGTAAATTGGGTTAAAATAATATAAAATTTATAATATATAGTCTTTATAAAAAAAAAGTTTTATAAAATGTCTGATAACTTTTACAATACTTATAAATAATATATTTTTTGTCATAACTTTATAAAGTTATTTTTTTATAAGTTATGGGAAAAATATAACTTTTTTATAAATAATTATATTTTTTTCAAAAAAAGTATATTTTTATTTTTATAATATATAACATGAACACGAAAATAAGTTATGTCCATACCTTTTGACCATACGGTTTTTTTATAAATAAGTATATTATAACATGTAAATTATTTTTATAATATATTTTTTGGCCTTAAATTTTGAATTTTTAGGATTTAAATAATATAAATTTTCTATTTTAACATTATAAAATGCACATAAATTATTTTTATAATATAATTTTTTAAGATTTATAATATAATTTTAAAAAGTTTTTAGCTATAACTATCTCAAACATTCATACATGTTTATACTTATAACATAATTGTTATAACTTGTATAAAAAATAGTTTTTTAAAGTTAAATCATGTGTAATGCCCTCAACCCGACCCAATTCTCTGGGTCCAGATCTTCGGTATTTTTACATAATTCACTTAACAAAATTATTAAACAAGCTTCTTATACTTTTGACTCAAGACAATTTTTCCTTAACGTTTACCATAATTCATTATTAAAGAAACAATAAAATATATTCAAATATCAAACATTATATCTATAAAAAATTATTACAACACATAAGTTTATTAAAACAAACTCATATGGCGTAATACTACAATACGCCACTTTTCCAAACAAGTGCACTGTATGCATAATTTTCCCCGTTTGATACTTCTCTGACGTACTCCTAGCTTATCCCTCTCAACGAACACACTTAAACAACAACATCTGAAATATAAACATAACATTTAGTGAGTTCAAAGGAACTTAGTGAGCTTGGACATAACATACCTTTTTAACTTATCATGCTGAATTCTTCATCTTGAATATTTGGATTTCCTCATATCCATCTTTGGCAAATACATTCACATTGTCAATTAAATGATCACATACTTATACACCACTCACAATTCTTAATGTATCATCATTCATCTAACTGCTTGGCTATCTCTAGATCTTAGCAGACGATACATGTAACACCCCTAACCCGAATCCATCGCCGGAACAGGGTTACAGAGTATTACTGAAACTTTTCAGATAAATCACGTAAATCACTATTCGTTACCCGAGATTGTTAAAAATGTCCCTTAAATGGACCCTCGAGGCCCAATACGAACATTAGAAATGAGTCGGGACATAATCGAAAACACTAAGATTTTTTCACAAAATTTCAAAATTTTTCTAAAGTGCAGGACTCACATGCCCGTGTGGTCCCAAGGACATGCCTGTGTGTGTAACAGCCCGATTTTGGGGCTAGTCAAAACAGTGGTTTTGAAACCACTAATCCGAGGCTAGAGAAATTATTTTAAATATTATTTTATGTGTTATATCATGAATATATGAGTGCATGAAAATTTTGGTGAATTAATTGTAGTGATTACTTGCTTAATTTCGAAAAAGGACTAAATCGCATAAAAGGCAAAATTTGTGTTCTACTAATTTGAGGTGTCATATAGCTAGAGAACCTTAAATTAGAGGTCCTTAATGTGCAAATAGGCCTTATTTAGGGTGATGGTCGGCCATAGGGACAAAGAAATGACATAGTCAATGGTTAGGTGTAGTATTTGGTGACTTAATTGGTAAATAACATAAAAAAAAAGAAGAAGAAATCATCTTTTTAATTTTATCTTCTCCACCGATTTTTCACTCAAGAAAGGGCCATGGAAGCTTGAAAAGTTCAGCAACTTTTAATCCTTGCAAGTAAGTGTTTTTTATGGTCATTTTTGATAATTTTTGTACTTTTAGAACTCTTGTAGCTTAAGCTAGCTAATGAGGGGACTATTTTGCAAAATGGTTGAGAGTCTAGGGTTTTTCCATGAGAACATTAGTGTTGATTGCTGAATTTTTATGGAAGAAAATGAAAATTGGTGGTTAAATAAACAACTTTTGTGAAAGGAGTTTCCATGAAAACGCTTAAATTGGACCTTTGTGTAAAGGTTGTAAAATAGGTAGTAAATATGTGAAATAATTGGAATTGTGAGTTGCTATAAGAGAGAATATGAATCGGCTAGGCTTGGGTGTGAAAAAAAATGAACACATTTCATTTTACGGGCCTAGGGGTAAAATCATAATTTTCGTGAAAGTCTAGGGGCAAAACGGTAATTTTTCCAAAATAGGAATTTTTGGAGTGATTTGATTAATATGGTTATTTAATAAGCTAAATATGTCATTATAGATCAAGAAGAACGTGGAATCAACCTTAACCGAGGAAAAGGCAAGGTTTCGGACTAAACTTCAAATTAACATATTTTGTATCGAGGTAAGTTTATATGTAAATGATACATTCTTTTTACTTATGTTTTTACATATTGATGCATTATGTGAAATATGAATGAATATTATTGATATCTATTAAAATGATAGAAAGTGAGGAAATTCTCGGATGAACCTTCGGAATAGGAAAAGGATACGGATACCACCGTGGATATGTGATTATTGGTGGGCTGTGTGCGATACCACCGTATTTATTATTATTGGTGGGCTGTGTGCAATACCACCATGGATATGTGATTATTGGTGGGCTGTATGCGATACCACCGTGTTATTTATTAATGGTGGGCTGTGTGCGAAACCACAATGTATCTGATATTATTCCAAAGTGTTCATCGAGAAACTTTGACTAAGTGAAATTACGTGTGGCTATATGGTGATAAGTGCAGGGTATAAGTGCATGTAAATGTGAACAATGTTTATGATATGTATTTGGAATGTGGTAAGATTTGAAATGAGTAAGTACAACTACGAGGATCTAAATTGTTCTTGATTGATAAGTATGTGGTATGATGTTCATTGTTTACATATAGGCTTACTAAGCTTAAAGCTTACTCCCTTCTCTTTTCCCTTATTTTATAGTGTTAAGAAGCCAGCTCGGGATACGGAGACCGTAGGAGGAACACCCACACTATCCACACATTTTGGTATATTGAGATTTACATTGAATTATGGCATGTAAAGGGACTTGTTCTTTTTGGTTATGTGTCATATTGGTTTAGCCAAATGTGTTGGCTTAGGATGATATTTGATTCATTTTGTATAAGGCCATGAGATGTGGCTCATAATGATTATTTGAATGTAAACCTATTCATATATGCATGTATGTGTCATTATCATTATGATATGGCCTATGGTTATTCATGGTTGAATGAGGATATGTTGTATGTGATAATGGATGTTTGATGATGGTGAAGCACTTAGTTATGATATATTAAGTGCCTTGAATATATATATTTGGATTGGTGTGGTTTTGATGTTGTGTATATTGGTGCAAGTATGGGTGGCAAAAAGGGGTAGACACGCGGGCGTGTGTCTAGGCCGTGTGTGACATACGGCTTGCCCCATGGGCGTGTGGTTTGGCCGTGTGTCCCCCTGCATCCTAAGTTGACAAAACAAAATGCCCAGTTTAACCACACGGGCTGAGGCACGGCCGTGTGTCTCAACCGTGTGGAAGACACGGCCATAGGACATGGGCATGTGCCCAGGCCGTGTGAAGTCTGCACTTGATTTTAGGAATTTAATTCGCCACACGGCCTAAGGGCATGGGTATGTGTCTTGGCCGTGTGACCATATTTGGTTGATGACATCATAAACAGAATGTCCCCTATATTTAACACGGCCTGAAGTACGGGCATGTGATGAGCCACACGGGCGTCTCCCTTCTCCTACACGGGCGTGTGGACCGTTTTGATAAAAAATTTCTAAGTTTTCCCAGAAGTTTCTAAAATTCTTGGTTAGTCCCGAACCCCACCTTATGTATGTTTTGGGTCTCGTAGGCTCGTTTAAGGGGTGATATGAATGTTTATAAAAGGTTTTGAATTCGAGTGGAAAGTCATGTCTCGATTTTGTATGATTGCTTGCATATAAGTCCGGTAACGCCTCGTAACCTGTTCCGACGTTGAATACGGGTAAGAGGTGTTACATTTAGTGATATCAGAGCTATGGTTTAGTCGGTTCTCGGACTACCATAGCGTGTGTGAGAGTCTAGCTATACATTCCATAAATATATTATGACAGTGTGGTGACTCATGACAACTTTAAACTGTGTTTTCATATAGCAAATGGATCCCGACCGAGCTGCTGCTGATGATGCTGCAAGTAATGCGCCGGCTCTCGCGCAAGGGACCACACCAGTAGAAAGTAAACTTGAGACCTTGGGTCATGGAGAGGAGGCTCGGGAAGCCTTTCTCCATATGATGAGTAATTGGTATATTGAATTTGTTCGAGCAAATCCTAATGCTCAACCTCTTCCACCCCCTCCTATACCTCAGCCGGTCCCCGTAGCTCCTCAAGGTATTGATTTGGTAAGACTGACTAAACCCGCGGTTGATAAGATTCAAAAGCAAGGGGCCGAGGAATTTAGAGCCAACATAGATGATGATCCTGAGAAACCAGAGTTTTGGCTTGAGAATTCTATGCGGGTATTTGATGAACTTTCTTGCACGCCCGAAGAATGCTTAAAATGTGTTGTATCATTACTGAAGGACTCGGCATACCGCTGGTGGAAAAGGTTGACATCTGTAGTTCCGAAGGAGAGAGTAACATGGGATTTATTCTTAGAGGAGTTCCGAAAGAAATACATAAGTCAGCGGTTCATCGATCAGAAACGGAAAGAGTTCCTCAAATTGAAGTAAGGCAAAATGTCTGTGGCAGAGTATGAACGTGAATTTTTCAGACTCAGTAAGTATGCTCAAGAGTGTGTGTCTACCGAAGCTATTATGTGTAAGAGATTCGAAGATGGGCTGAACGAGGATATTAGATTGTTAGTCAGGATTTTAGAGTTGAAAGAATTCGTGGTATTGGTCGATAGAGCTTGCAAGGCTGAAGAGCTGAATAAGGAAAGGAGAAAAGCTATGATTGAGGCCCGAGATGCAAGGAAGAGGCCGATGAGTAAGTCGTTCCAATCCCAATCAAAGAGGTCCAAAGAAACGAACCCTCGAATGACCGTTTCAGTTGGGTATTCACATCGAGATCGTGGTAAAACATATTCGGGCTCTAGATTTCAAGCCACCTCGATGGAAACTATGGGTAATACAAAGTCTAATAAACCCGAGTGTCAGAATTGTGGCAGACAACATATTGGAGAGTGTTGGGGAAACAATCGAGCTTACTAGAAGTGTGGTTCTCGAGAACATTTTATCAGAGACTGTCCTGAGAATGTCCCCTATATTTGACACGGCCTGAAGCACGGGCATGTGATAAGCCACACGGGCGTGTCCCTTCTCTCACACGGGCGTGTGGACCGTTTTGATGAAAATTTTCTAAGTTTTCCCAGAAGTTTCTAAAATTCTTGGTTAGTCCTGAACCCCACCTTATGTATGTTTTGGGTCTCGTAGGCTCGTTTAAGGGATGATATGAACTTTTGTGAAAGGTTTTAAATTTGAGTGGAAAGTCATGTCTCAGTTTTGTATGATTGCTTGAATATAAGTCTGGTAACGCCTCATAACCTGTTTCGACGTTGAATACGGGTAAGAGGTGTTACAGTGTGACCCTTAGACACGCCCGTGCCTCAGGCCGTGTCCAATTTAGGTTGCTCTCTGACTTGCACCATGCGGCCATGCCACACGCCCGTGTACTAGGCCGTGTGGGTAATTAATTTAATTCGAATTAGGTGTAGGTTTCACACGGCCATGACAACGCCCATGTTTAACGCCGTGTCACCCACATGGCTAAGACACACGCCCATGTCTCTGCCCGTGTGTTCAATTCTGAGCATTCTGTTTTAAAATTTTGAAATACAGGGGACACACGGCCGGACCACATGCCCATGTATCAGACCGTGTGTCACACACAGCCTAGACACACGCCCATGTGTCTACCCGTGTGGACAAAATAAGGCCATTTCCTAGCCTCATTTCTCACCCAAATTTTCCATCTTCCTGCACCAACACTTACAAATATAATCCAACCAATTGCAAGTATAATTCAAGTCAATTTCTATCATCCAAACTAATATATTTCATCATATATTTGTGTTTAATGACTTACCTTTATGTAATTTACATAATTTGCAACATAAGACGTTTATACTTATCATTTTAGTTAATGTATTGATTCAACCATAACATATATCAAAACATAAGTGTATTAGCCATTCCAATGGCTAAGTTTCATTCATTACTTACACAACATCATTTGATTTAGTTAGCCTATACATTCCATTAACAAAATAAGATTTTCATTTATACCAGAATGATAGGTTAATAGTGTGATGATTTGCTCCGACCAGTCTCCAACCTTCCAGAGCTTTGAGCACTATAAAATAGGGAAAATAAAATCTAGGAAGCATATTATGCTTAGTAAGCTCGTATAACATAAACTAAGCTTACCATTACATTCAATATATTAACCATACAAAACATGCTTTCCAACTATTTGGCAATTTGCCTATTCACATACATTCAACCAACATGTTAGTCACAAATATACCAATATGCATAGATGAGCTCATTTATGCCTTGAAAGCTTGTTTTCTCTTTCCTAGGGTTTCCATGGAAATATTTGGGGAAGATGATATGAAAATAAGATGATATCTTATTTAATTAATTATCATCTTTTAATTTTTCTCATTTCCAATTTAGTCCTTAGCCTTTTTTAATTTTTCCATGGATGATTCACCAAAAATATCTATATTATTTTTCATCAATGGTCTAATTACCAATTAAGGACCTCAAGTTTTGAATTCCATATCTATTTAATCCTTATAGCTACTAGAATTTAAATTTAACATTTTATGCAATTTAGTCCTTCCTATAATTAAGCACCTAATTGATAAAATTTTCTTATCAAAATTCTCATGCAACCATTCTATCACATTACTAATCATTTCATAATATTAAAATATTTTATCTTTTTGGCTCGGATTTCTGGTTACGAAACCACTATTCTGACTTCACTGAAATTGGGCTGTTACAACTCTCCCCCCTTAAGGATTTTCGTCCTCAAAAATCTTACCAGTAAAGAGATTAGGGTACTGCTTTCTCATGGTATCCTCCGGCTCCCAAGTAGCTTCTTCAATTCCATGTTTTAGCCAAAGAACTTTTACCAATGCCACCTTCTTATTTCTTAGCTCTTTTGTTTCCCGTGCCAGAATCTTGATCGGTTCTTCAGTATGTGTTATATCAGGCTGAATCTCCACTTCTGTCGGAGAAATAACATGTGAAGGATCCGATCGATACCGTTGTAACATTGATACATGAAAGACATTATGGATTTTATCAAGCTCTGGTGGTAATGCTAATCGATATGCAACCGGTCCAATTCTTTCAATAATTTCATAGGGCCCGGTAAATCTTGGACTCAATTTTCCCTTCCGTCCAAATCGAAGAACTTTCTTCCAAGGTGACACTTTTAAGAATACCTTATCACCAACTTCAAATTCTATTTCTTTTCTTTTAGTGTCGGCATAAGACTTTTGTCTATCAGAGGTTGCTTTCAAACTATCTCAAATCACTTTTACCTTTTCTTCTGTTTCCCAAATTAAATCAACTCCAAGAATCTTCTTTTCACTAAGCTTTGTCCAATACAACGGTGTTCTACATTTTCGACCATACAGAGCTTCATACGGTGCCATTTTAATACTGGACTGGTAACTGTTGTTATAAGCAAATTCAATCAAAGGTAAATATTTTTCCCAATTACCTTCAAATTCAAGTACACAACACCGTAACATATCCTCCAAAATCAGATAACGCGCGTTGGATCGCCATATCTCATCGAGGATGAAATGCGATCTTGAAATGCAATCGTGTACCCAGTGCTTCTTGTAATTTATTCCAAAATTGGGATGTAAACCGGGGATCTCTATCAGAAATAATAGAAACTGGCACCCCATGTAATCTAACAATCTCTGAGACATATAATTCAGCCAATTTATCTAATGAAAAATCCATACGTACCGGTATAAAATGTGCAGTCTTTCTTAACCGGTCGACAATCACCCAAATAGTATCTTTCTTCCTCGGAGTCATTGATAATCCCGACACAAAATCCATTGTAATTCTTTTCCATTTCCACTCAGGTATAACAACTGGCTGTAACAACCCCGAAGGCACCTGATGCTCAGCTTTCACTTGCTGACATATCAAGCATTTGGATACAAATTCAGAGATATCTCTTTTCATTCCCGGCCACCAATACATCTTTTGCAGATCACTGTACATTTTATTACTATCAGGATGAACAGACATTGTACCTTTGTGAGCTTCATATAAAATCTTCTGTACCAACTCTAAATTCTTCGACACGCACAATCTGTCTCTGAATAACAAACAACCATCAGACCCATTCTGAAATTCTGAATCAAGAGTTAATTCACATTGTTCTCGTTTTACCTGTAAATCAACATCATTTTTCTGGGCTTCAAAAATTTGTTGCAAAAATACTGGTCTAACTTTCAACTCATCCACAATAGAACCATCATCAGAAATAGACAACTGAGTATTCGTTTCTCATAAAGCAAATAAAGATTTTCTACTCAAACCATCAGCAACTACATTGGCCTTACCTGGATGATAATCAATCACAAAATCATAATCTTTTAACAGTTCAAGCCACCCGCGTTGTCTCAAGTTTAAGTCTTTCTATGTCATCAAATACTTCAGAATTTTGTGATCAGTGAAGATATGACATTTTTCACCATATAAATAATGTTGCCCTATTTTTAATGCAAACAAAATAGCTTCCAATTCAAGATCATGTATCGAGTAATTTCTTTCATGTGGTTTTAGTTGTCTTGAAGCATAGGTAATTAATTTACTTTCTTGCATCAAAACACAACCCAAACCATTCAAAGATGCATTACTATAAATCACAAATTCTTTACCCGATTTAGGCTGTACCAATACTGGTGCTTCAGTCAATAGAGCTTTTAACATGTCAAAACTTTGTTGACATTTATCAGTCCACTCGAACTTTACATCTTTCTGCAACAGTCGAGTCACCGGAGAGGCTATCATCGAAAACCCTTTAACAAATCTCCTATAATATCCGGCTAAACCTAGAAAACTTCTAACTTCTAACACACTCTTTGGTGGATTCCAATTGACAATTGCTGAAATTTTACTCGGGTCTACCCTGATACCTTCAGCAGATATAATATTTCCAAGAAATCCAACTTCTCGTAGCCAAAATTCACATTTACTGAACTTGGCATGCAACTGTTTCTCCCGTAAAATTTGTAATACAATTCTCAGATGATCAGTATGCTCTTTTTCATCTCAGGAATAGACTAAAATATCATTAATGAATACCACCAAAAACCTGTCTAGGTACGGTCTGAAAATTCTATTCATCAAATCCATAAACACTGTCAGTGCATTGGTCAGCCCAAATGGTATCACTAAAAACTCATAGTGGCCATACCTAGTTCTAAAAGTTGTTTTTGGAACATCTGAGTCCTTTACCCGTAACTGATAATAACCCGAGCGAAGATCAATTTTTAAAAATACGGTAGCTCCTTTTAGCTGATTAAATAAGTCATCTATTCGATGCAACAGATACTTATTCTTGATTTTAAGTTTATTGAGCTGCCTATAATCAATACATAACCTCAAAGATCCATCTTTCTTCTTCACAAATAAAACCGGTGCACCCCAAGGTGAGAAACTGGGTTGAGCAGAGCCTCTGTCAATTAATTCTTGTAACTGTGCTTTCAACTCTTTCAACTCAGCTGGAGCTATTCTATAAGGTGCTATTGATATTGGTGTTGTTCCAAGAATAAGATCTATAGAAAATTCCACTTCTCTAATCGGTGGCAAACCAGGTAATTCTTCCAGAAACACATCAGAAAATTCACACACTACAGGCACTGACTGAATCTTTGACTCAGTTACCTTTGTGTCCAACACATAAGCAAGATAAGCATCGTATCCCTTTCTGATACATTTCTGTGTTGTTATTGCTGAAATCACATTAGACAACCCATCTAATCTATTAGATTCAACATGGAGTAACTCACCATTCTGACTTTTCAACACAATGTATTTCTGTTTACAATTCACTACTGCATCATGCTGGGTTAACCAGTCCATTCCCAAAATGACATCAAATTCATCAAAAGGCAGTAAAATCAAATCAGCTGAGAAGCATTTACCCTTTACCATCAATGGACAGTCTTTACAAACTATATCCACCATCACACATTGACCGAGAGGATTTGAAACTTGTAACAGCTCGATTTAGACCCTAGTCAGAATAGTGGTTTCGAGACCACAAAGCTGAGGTCAAAAAAATATTTTAATATTATTTTTCGTGTTTACAATATGTGATTGAGTATGTGTGAAAATTTTATCGATTGTGTGCTTAATTAGCAAAAAGGACTTAATCGCATAAAATGCAAAAGCTGTGTGCTGATTGTTAAAGTGCTTATTTGGCATGGATTTTTAAATGAGAGGTCCTTATGTTGTAAATGGACCATTAATAGCTTGAATGGACAAGTATGGACATGAGATAGTGGATTTTTAATGTTAATAATAAGGTTAAAATTGGTTTTTAATTATTAAAGTTATTATAATGAAAATAAAAGAAATTAAAAGCCATTTCTCATCATCTTTAGCCGAAAATAGCAAGAAGAGAAAAGAAAAAGATTAAGCTAGGGTTCGGCACTTGCATAGCTCAATCAAGGTATGTTTTGAGTTCGGTTTTTGATGATTTTTACGTTTTTGTGATCGTTACTTCGTGTTCTCTAAAGCCCATGTCTTAATTTTGGAATTTGATGAAGAATTTTAAATGAGCCATTGATGATTGCTTGAGCTTTTTGATGTTAGTTGATGAAATATGAAATATATGTGTTAGATTAACATGTTTTGTCTTTGGATTTTTGGTGAATTGGAGTAATTTGGATTAAATTGTAAAAATAATATTTTAAGGGACTAAAATGTGAAATAAATGAAATATATGGGCTTGTATGAGCATAAGGAGAATTCGGCTAGGCATATGTGAAGTGAAATTATGTGAATTTGATGATTTTATGAAATAGGGACTAAAGTGTCGAAATGTGAAAATGTGAGGGCTATTTTGTAAAATGCTCTAAATATGTGTGTTTGGGCTAAATTGAATGATTTGGTGATTGAATAAGCTAAATTTAAATATGTATAGATCAATAAAAGAGGGATTTGGATCGATATCGAGGCAAAGATAAAGTGCTCGATTAGTTGACTTGTTTTGTTATCTCGACGTCCGAGGTAAGTTCGAGTATAATATGAATTGTACCAGTAATGACGTCTGGAGCAGAGGCATCCTCTTTGGCACGTATAGCATAGGTTCTCGTCGGTGCTCGTGCAAATGTACCAGTAATGACGTCTGAAGCAGAGGCATCCTCTTTGGCACGTATAGCATAGGTTCTCGCCGGTGCTCGTGCCTCAGATTTAACTGTTGAATCTTTTGTAGCACTTCGGCTACCACCTACATTTGTAGGGTGTCGAGGTGGTCTACCTCTAGAGATAGTATTACTCGGCTTTGAAATCTTTTCAACCTCTTTTTCCCCTTTTTCCGGACAATATCTGAGGAAATGATCAAAAGAACCACATCGGTAGCAAGCCCCACTTTTTAGACGACATTCCTCAAAATGAAACTTATTGCAGTAGTTACATTTCGGCTTTGGATTGCCTACACTTCCAACACTAGTTACTAATGGGGATGATGATCTCGGGTTAGAGCGCTGAGAACCCCGCTCTTTTCCAGAATATTCAGCAGATGCGGTAAACGATCCTGATATCTCTTTAATTTCTTCGAAACAGATGATTGGAATTTTCCCATAGGTCTCATACCAGAAACTCGAGCTTCTCTCACGGCTTGTTTCTTTTCTTTACTTAATTCTTCTGCTTTTAATGTCCGGTCAGCCAGTACTGCAAATTCTCTTA
This sequence comes from Gossypium sturtianum, assembly GCA_025698515.1. Taxonomy (NCBI): domain Eukaryota; kingdom Viridiplantae; phylum Streptophyta; class Magnoliopsida; order Malvales; family Malvaceae; genus Gossypium; species Gossypium sturtianum. Next base: position 123,418,444 of record CM046955.1, read on the forward strand.
TTTCAAGAATACCAATCAATAGTTTAATATCTTCATTCAGCCCTTCTTCAAATATTTTTGCACATTTCAGCCTCAGTTTGAACCCATTCTTGAGCATATTTACTCAGTTGAACAAATTCCCGTTCATATTCTGACACTGTCATGTTCCCCTGTTTAAGTTCTAAGAATTCTTTTCTTTTCTGATCCAAGAATCTCCGACTTATATATTTCTTTCTGAATTCTGTTTGAAAGAACTCCCATGTAATGTTTTCTTTTGGAACGACAGAAGTTATAGTTTTCCACCAATAATAAGTTGTGTCCTTTATTAAAGAAACTGCACATTTCAGACAATCGGCTGGTGAACAAGACAATTCATCTAATACCTGGACAGTATTCTTCAGCCAAAAGTCAGCCTTTTCTGCATCATCATCTGTAGTAGCTCTGAATTCCTTAGCCCCATATTTTCTAATTTTATCAACCGAAGCCTTACCAATTCTAACTGATTCAGTACCCTGTGGTGTCTCGAGAATTGGTTGAGGAGCAGGTGGGGGAGGTTGTTGAACAACAAGATTTGTTCTTATATATTCTTTAAACCATTCATTTATCATTTGAAAGAATGCAACTTTTCCCTCATCATCTCGGCCCTCAGACTCGGGCCTTCTACTTCTAGATATAGCTCTTTGTACGGAAGCTTGAGCAGTACTCTCAGCTTCCTCAAGATTAGCTCTAGCTCGGTTGGAAGACATTTACTATAGGAAAAATAAATTTAAAAATGGTCAGGAGATATCACACTACCACAATTATATAATGGCATGTATAGCTAAACTCATACTTACTACGTTAGTACGAGAATCGACTAAACCGTAACTCTGATACCAATAAATGTAACACCCCTAACTCGAATCCATTGCCGGAACAGGGTTACAGAGTATTACCAAAACTTTTCATATAAATCACGTACATCACTATTTGTTACCCGAGATTGTTAAGAACATCCCTTAAATGGACCCTCGAGGCCCAATACGAACATTAGAAATGAGTCGGGACTTAATCGGAAACTCTAAAAAATTTTCACAAAATTTCAAAACTCACACGCCCGTGTGGTCCCAGGGACACGCTCGTGTGGTCCCAGGGACACGCCCGTGTGACCCTTAGACACGCCTGTGCCTCAGGCCGTGTCCAATTTAAGATGCTCTCTGACTTGCACCACACGGCCATGCCACATGCCCGTGTGTTAGGCCGTGTGGATAGTTAATTTAATTCGAATTAGGTGTAGGTTTCACACGGCCATGACACACGCCCGTGTTCAATGCCGTGTCACCCACACGGCTAAGACACACGCTCATGTCTCTGCCCTGTGTTCAATTCTGAGCATTCTGTTTTGAAATTTTGAAATACAGGGGACACACGGCCGGACCACATGCCCATGTATCAGACCGTGTGTCACACATGGCCTAGACACACGCCCGTGTGACTACCCGTCTGGACAAAATAAGACCATTTCCTAGCCTCATTTCTCACCCAAATTTTCCATCTTCCTACACCAACACTTACAAATATAAACCAACCAATTGCAAGTATAAATCACGTCAATTTCTATCATCCAAACTAATATATTTCATCATATATTTGTGTTTAATGACTTACCTTTATGTAATTTACATAATTTGCAACATTAGATGTTCATACTTATCATTTTAGTTAATGTATTGATTCAACCATAACATATATCAAAACATAAGTGTATTAGCCATTCCAATGGCTAAGTTTCATTCATTACTTACACAACATCATTTGATTTAGTTAGCCTATACATGCCATTAACAAAATAAGATTTTCATTTATACCAACACGATAGGTTGATAGGGTGATGATTTGCTCTGACCAATCTCCAACATTCCCAAGCTTTGAGCACTATAAAACAGGGAAAATAAAACCTAGTAAGCATATTATGCTTAGTAAGCTCGTATAACATAAACTAAGCTTACCATTACATTCAATATATTAACCATACAAAACATGCTTTCCAACTATTTGGCAATTTGCCTATTCACATACATTCAACCAACATGTTAGTCACAAATATACCAATATGCATAGATGAGCTCATCATGCCATATGCATATTTTATCCGTTGAATCATTGAATTTCTGATGGATATTTCAAGTAGTACACTCGAGGTGTATAATTCCATTATCCGTCAATTCATATCTAGTAGTACCTTATAGGTACACTCTCGAGCCACATATCACACAGTAGAATTACCAGTCCAAGCTAAATTCTCGTTGTGACATATACTCTAAGGGCTTTGTCGGATTACCAGTCCAGGCTAAATCCTTTATATGACAAAGAATTCCCTATAGAGTTCATTCTGGATTACCAGTCCAGGCTAAATCCAGTCAATTAGGATTACCAGTCCAGGCTAAATCCTAATTGAAACATATACTCGAGAGGCTCATTTCAGATTACCCGTCTGAGCTAAATCCATTCTGCAACACATGCAGTTTTATCGGGGAAATCACATTTATCCATCGGAATTCAATAATCATTCGGAATTTTACACTTTATCAGTAAATTTTCATCATATAACGTTCCATCCATTACAATTTCCATATATTTCATGCATACAAATTTCATACAACATATACAATGTAATATAGCATTTAAAGCAATACATTTCTGTACTCATTTAAGTTATACGAACTTACATTGATATTTGTTCGTATCTAAAATCTACTAATCCGAAATCATTTCCTTTCCTCGATTTAGCTCTTTGTTTGGTACTTCCGGATCTATATAAATGAATTTAATCATCAATTAAATCCATTTCATATTCTATTGAACTTAATTTACAATTTAGGTAAAAGTACCATTTTGCCCCTATACTTTTAATTAATTCCAATTTTGTCCCTAGGCTCGGAAATTGAAATTCATGAAATTTAATCCTTATTTCAAGCCTAACCAAAATTCTAATATAAATTTTACAGCACATGTATTCTCAAAATTTTAGAATTTTCCATGGGTTTTACCATTTTTCAATTTAGTCCCTAAATCAAATTTCCATCAAATTTCCCTTTGTAAAAGTTGTTTATCTATCAACAACCTTTCATTTTCTACCATAAAATTTTAAATTTAAGCATATTCATCCATGGAAAATTTTATATACTTTGATATCTATTCAAATTAACCCCCCAAATAAAGAAATTAAGCTTTCCCGATCTCAAAAATATAAAAATTACTAAAAACGGGACATAGGAACTTACCAATTTATGCCTTGAAAGCTTGTTTTCTCTTTCCTAGGGTTTCCATGGAAATATTTGGGGAAGATGATATGAAAATAAGATGATATCTTATTTAATTAATTATCATCTTTTAATTTTTCTCATTTCCAATTTAGTCCTTAGCCTTTTTTAATTTTTCCATGGATGATTCACCAAAAATATCTATATTATTTTTCATCAATGGTCTAATTACCAATTAAGGACCTCAAGTTTTGAATTCCATATCTATTTAATCCTTATAGCTACTAGAATTTAAATTTAACATTTTATGCAATTTAGTCCTTCCTATAATTAAGCACCTAATTGATAAACTTTTCTTATCAAAATTCTCATGCAATCATTCTATCACATTACTAATCATTTCATAATATTAAAATATTTTATCTTTCCGGCTCGAATTTGTGGTTACGAAACCACTATTTCGAATTCACTGAAATTGGGTTGTTACAATACAACCTTTTTCATTTCTCTTCAGACAATTTTAAATAGTTAACCGAAGACATTATCCTTGGTGGATACCACTTACTGATCTTGCTAAATCAAACCTTAAATTGAACTATATTCTATCTCAACCCAATACATACTCATACTGATGAGAACCACTTCAAATCATTCGGAAAAATTTCACACGTCTTTGTTACAGAGCACAAGACCTTCAAATTAACGAACAACTCAGATTCATTCAAGTCTCAAAACAAGTCATGATACTATTCACATATAATAAATACTAGATAACTCATATTTCCACCTTAATAACACGAATAGCTCAAACTGACGAACCCTTACATCGAATATGCCCTTATAATAAACTTGGTAGATAACCACAGCAGATACCCTCATTGAACATACTGATTTATACTTCTTTTCAAGAAACTTCCTTTAAAACTTATTCAATTTCACCACAAAACTTTTCACGCCAAATATTTTCAAACAAATCATATCCCTATCATAGATTTGTCAGAATACACCACAAGGGCCAGACAGAGATATGCCACAAAGGTATCATATGGAATATGCCACAAAGGCATACAGAGTACCACAAAGGCTAACAGAATGCCACGAAGGCCAAACTAGAATATGCTACAAAGGCTAAATAGAATACCACTCTAGCACCCCATGAACTGTCGTGTTTATGATATGGATTTGCCTAAACTCACATCGCATGAGGTTTTCCCATCATCGCCCTGGGACACGCAAAAAATCCCAATCGATAATTGCGGCTCATTTGCCCCTTTTCAGAAATATGTCATGGCCATGTACTTTTTTCAGAATTTACAAAACATAATTCGTGTTTACTGTCCCGATGGACTTCATCAATTACCACTGTGGTGTCAAAACTCATATCACATGACTTTCTAACACTTAGCTACACCCTATTTCCCCAACCTTATTACTCACACCTCAAATCTAACATAAGTACCCACTCAGATATTCTAAACTCATTTTCTTAACCAAATCGTACTTAGTACACGTTTTACACACATTGACACGATCGCATATCACAGTATACATCTCAGACACGCAAGGTACACATACATAATTGCTTCACAGAATCATGTACACCCATACATACAATTCATTACTTATTAGACTCACCTGTAAACTAAACTAAGATTTCATAACTATTTTAAAAAATTATTCAAATATTCACACGTTGTTTTCAGGAACATCAATTACAAACAATCTATAAAAACGAACTTGTATGAGTCAATATTAGAGACTTACCTTGTTGAAGGTCAAAATCCTCAATTTTGAACGTCGTTCATGAACTCGTAGCATAAACTACTTAAAAGAACATGGATTCACTATTAAAACTCATTTACAGACAGATTACTAACATCTCATCTACAGATAACCCCCATGCAAGACCTCTTAATCATAACTTGTTGCATATATATATATCATAGTACCCTTACTCTTAAAATTCAAAGTTGTTAGACTTACCAAAAGATAGAACATCCTCTGATTATTCCCAAAATTTTTAGCTTCTAGTCTAATGAGGAAAGATGACATTTAAACGAATGAAAAAGAATCAGATACCAATATTGAAAGAAGAAGAAAACCTCCCCACGAACCTTCTACACACACATATATATAAACCAGCTTCCACTTTAGAGGAATTTAACAAGTGTCACTTGAATTCATAATTTGTCCTTTTTAGTGGCCTATAGATTTCGAGAAAAACATAAATGAGGATCCTGAATAAATATTACTTGACTAACCATTCCTATTTGACTTCCTACTAGATCACTGTACAAACTTAACAGGCACAGTACTTAGACAAGCTAGGCGTATTATAAATATTTGGCGGTAACTCATGCAATAATTACCTTTTTTCTTAACAAAATCTTTTTCTTTGAAATAACCTAAATTAAAATTTCATTTACTTACACAGAAATTACTATACGCCTACTCTTATTCACCAAAAGAAAACAAATGGGTGGATTATAATTCGCCAAATAGAAAATTTTACTGCTACACGTCTTAATCTCAGATCCGCCAGACTTGGGGTGTGACATCATGTATAAGTGTTTGAAAAGCTATAGGGTAATTAAATTTGGGTGCAATTATTTGAGTAATTATTTCAATTCTCACCCTCCCCTAAAAATGAGAAAGTATAATTGGTGTGCTCCAATTACATCCAATTTTGTGGGCCCCATAAATTATAATAGTTATCCAAACTTATCATCATTTTGTATTTACAAGTAATTACACTCAAATTTAATTACTAGATAGTTTTCCAAATACCACCTTATTAGTTTTTATCAAAGAGATGTTAAGAAATGAAGAAAGTGAGAAGGAATAAATAAAGAATTAGGTAGGGATTTTCAGCCATTTCATTTGAATGAACGAGTGTTTATATACACAAGAATTACCTACATATAAGGATATTAATTACCTACATCTAGAGCATGTGATCCACAATTAATGGGATTTATTAAAGGAAAACACATATACAAAAATAATTATAATGATATTTCTTAGTATCCAAAATATCAATTGATGGTCGAATTGATTAGGTTACTAGTTCGTTGATTAAATTGGTCTAGACAGTTCGATTAAATAAATAATTAAAAATATTATAGAAATAAAAATATTAAAAACTGATTTAATTACTGATTCAACTGATTTTTTTAGCTCAGTTCACGACTCAAGTGCTCTAAAGCCTTTCTTTAGATTGGTACCTCAATTTATCCCGATCCAACTTGTCCGACTGACTGATCTGGTTCAGTTCAACAAACCATGTTTAGCAGTCCCCTTGTAATTAGAGGTATTCATGAATCGGGCAGGGTCGAGTTCGGGTCGAACTTAAACATGATATTAGTACACTCTATGATTGCTCAAGCTCGATCTGACTCAAATCTAAAATTTTGTCCAGCCTATATTTATAAATGACTAACCTAAGTCCATTTTAGGCCCACTCATGTTATTTTTTAATTTTTTAAAAAATATTTATATTATTTTTATTTTTATTTTAATATTTAATACTTTTATATTTTTTCACTTATGAAAATTATATATATAAATTATTTTAATATGTTTACATTATATTTTTATATATTACTATAGATTTAATTTGGTTAAAATATGTTGTTAATATTTGTACTTTGACAAAATTTGAGATTTTAGTCCATGTACTTAAAAAGTTAAAAAATAAGTCTTACTTTTTTTATTTAAAAATCTTAGTTCACTTAAATCATAAGTATTTTCTGTCAAAAATTGTCAATTTGAAATTTTGACTTGACTATCTTCATTTGACGTGGCATATAATTGACAAAAAATAAATATGTTAAATTGACAAAATTTGTCAAAAACTACCAAAGACTAATGATTCGACTAAAAATTTTAAATTGAAATAGTATGATGATTGAATTTTTAACTTTTAAAATATAAATATCAAATCTCAAATTCTATACAATTATAGGGACTAATAAAACATTTTAATCAGTTAATTTTTATGTGTTATAAATTATATGATATATATATATATATAAATAATATAATATATTACAATCTTAAAAAAATAAATTAAACTAAAACCTTAAATGTTGGGATTCAAGTTCGATCCGCATTTTAAATGATGTAATTATTTTATCTAATAAAATTTTAAACTCTAATATTTTTATCCAAATTCTTAAAATAATTTTTGCCAACTTTAAATGAATAATCTACTCTTTTAACAGTTGTAATCCACGACCTCTATAACAATGGGTTCAGCTAAGCCCCATTTTAGGGAGATGTAGATTCATGTAAAGTTGTGAGTTTGGTGCGAAAAGGTTGAGGAGATGCTATATGTGTGGGAATTGCCAACTTTTTATAATGTCAGAAAGAAATAGCGAGACTGAAGTTAGATAAGTGGCAGTTGAACTTAAAATCTGCTTTTAAAAGATTAAATTCTATTATTACTCTTTATACTTTACAAAAATTATGAATTAATGAAATTTTAAAATTTTAACTATTTTTAGTTCTTATATTTTTTAAATTTTAAAATTTTAATCCTTAGCAAACAATTATTATTCAATTCATTACCTTCTGTTATTTCTAAAATCCAATACGACTGGCATATTTTCATATATGTAATGTCATATCAACTTATTATTTTTATATTTTACTCACAAAAAATACAATTAATAGATTAACAAATTTTCATTTGCGTCAAGCCTGAAAATTTAAAATTAATATATTTATATATAAAGAGAGAGACTTAAAATGATCCAATTGGAGAATATAAACTAAATTTATAATTATATGCATAATATAATACTATTAATTGAATTTAACCAAGCGGTTTGAACTGCTATTATTAGAGCCAGGATTAAAATTTTAAAATCTGAAAACGTACAGAGACTAAATTGACTAATTCAAAAAATATAAAGACTAAAAATGACCAAAATAAAGTATGTGGACTAAATCCATAACTTTGTCATTGCAACTTAAAAACGGTCTTAGTGATTTATATATAGAAAAAAGTTTGTCTTAGTGAACCAAAAAGAATTTTTAAAAGGAATAATAGAGAGCTATCTAAACTTGATAACTAGCACTTATTTGGTATTTAATTTTTTTTTAAACCTAATTGATTCCTAAATTTAGAAACCGTGAGTCAACTTATTACTTTTGTAGATACTTTACTAACATCGTTAAATAATTAATAGTATAGTGACACGTGACAGTCTCATATTTTGACACATGGCAAAAAACTAAAAAAATTTAAAATTTGTAAAAAAATATTTTTTACCACGTGCCAAAATGTGTGACCATCATGTGTTATTATGCTATTGGTCGTCAGTGCCATGTCAAAATCATATCAGTGTATTTTAACAACGTTAATCAAGTACCTAAAAAAATATCAAATTGGTATGAATTGAAAAAAGGAAATTTAGATACCAAACAAGTATGAGTTGTCAAATTCAAGTTCAGAGTATATTAACCCTTTTTAAAAAGCAATTTTAAAACCAAAATCATTTTTCAAAGTACTAAACATCCTTAAACAAATATTTTTGAAGTTAAAAACCTGCTTTTTCAAATTAATTATTAAATAAGTTGATATTGAAGTTTTAAATTTCATAAATAAAATTAAAAAAAAAGTTCCATACCTTTTATTTTTGAAAATATAAATTAAAGACAATTTTTTAATTAAAAAATATATGAATTTTTTGGAGATGGTTGGGTTTTTATTAGTCAAACCGAGTCATGGATAAATTAATTAGGTATGATATATTTTATTTAAATTATCAATAATTTAATAACAAATTGTATCAGTATCATGATTTGAATAAATTTTTAATATATAAAAAAGCAATTTTTAATAGAAAAAGTAAAATGAACTTTACATAGAAATATAAGAACTCCCAAAAAACTTAGATTGCATAAGAGTGTTTTTAGTATTTTTTTAAATATTTAATCATAAATCAATTTAAATTTACATAAAATGAAATTTGAAATACAATGAATTTTAAACATTTAAAATTATAATTTCAACAAAACATCATTTGATTCTTACAAACTTTTAATAAATATATTTGTTATATAAATTCTTTTCATTTACACCTAGGCATACAATAATCTATGGTATATATAAGGACTTAAACACTAAAAAGTTAATAAAATAATAAGATGTAAAGATAATTAAATTTAAGAAGAAAAAAAAATAAAAAATGGAAAATATCTCAAGAATCATGAGGTTGGGGAGAGCTATAAGCCTATAACTTCATAAAACAAAGATCCAACTGACACTCAAGATGTTGAAACTGGTTCACCTCCATTATTCTCCTAGTTTCCAGCTTCAACCTCTCGCCTCCTTAAAAACTAACCAAAAGAGCCGCTCAGCTGCAGCTATTCCCAGCAAACAGCTATCCCTTGCCCCCAGTTTCTGTTCCTGTTGTGGAAGAAGACATTTCATTGAAGCTGCCACTGCAGCTTTTCTTCCAATTTCCCCTTCCAAATCCAATGCATCCACTTCACACTCTGATCATTACTTGGTACCTTCATAACTGGTAGATTATTTATTGTCTTTTAAAACTTTTAACAGAGAATATTTTGATGTGCAGGATTTGCTCAACAGGATTCACCCTCCAAGGCCCGATTGGTATGAAGAGTTTTATGCCTCGGTTATGGACACAAGCATGAAACCTTATGAGGCCAAAGTTAGTAACTATTTTATGCCTTTTTTTCATATACATACATATGTACGATTGAATTACCTATTCTTTTGTTAAATCTCAAGATTGCAGGTTACAAGTTACAACTTTTCGAGAAACTAAAGGGAAAGGCCAAAAGGGTACTGGAGATTGGGATTGGGACAGGTCCCAACCTTGAGTACTATGCTGGTGATAATGAGGTCCAAGTTTTTGGCTTGGATCCTAACAAGAAGATGGAGAAGTATGCTCGAGCAGCGGCCACCGCAGTCGGTTTACCATCGAAGAGTTTTCATTTCATAGAAGCTGTAAGTTTTTTTAGTCCTAGTAGCAGCTCTAAATAATAAATGGTAGAGTTTAATAGGTTTCTTATCCATGACAAGTACATTTTCAACTTTATTTTTTTCTGAATTGGGGACTGTTGCATTTATCCAGGTTGCAGAGGCTGTTCCACTAGATGATTCATCTGTTGATGCAGTTGTTGGTACACTTGTATTATGTTCTGTCCAAGATGTTAACATGGCACTTAAAGGTAGTTTATCATGCTCCAATGAAGTTCAATGCTAACTTCTGATTTGACCTAGAATAATTAGAATGTTGCAATGAATTTTTAACTTTTGATCACTTTGTTCAGAGGTGAAAAGGGTGTTGAAACCAGGAGGACTTTTCCTGTTTATCGAACATGTTGCTGCCGAAGGTATTAATCCGAACCCGAAGTTTAACTCGTTGATTTCTACATGAAGTGACATCAGTATATGCAATTAGAATCCAAAATAACATCCATGCATAGTAATATTAGTGTTGTAATTGCAGATGGAACAAGTCTGAGGTTGTGGCAGACACTAGTTGATCCATTGCAACAGGCAGTTGCGGATGGATGTCACCTTACAAGAGAAACCGGGAAATATATATCTTCATCAGGGTTTTCAAGTTTGGAACTAAGCATGGCTTCTTTGTACAATTCTCCCTTCTCATTAATAACTCCACATGTCTGTGGAGTTGCTTGCAACTAAAGCCTCAAGTTTTATCTATCAGCCATGTATATACATGTATATATATATATATATGCTTTCTAATTATCAGCAGCTCTCAACATAAATTCCTGCTTTTAAGTGGTCTAATTTTGCCCCAATCCTTATATTTTTTGAACTTTTGAGATTTATCCCTTTGCTTCTTATTTCAGAAATTTAGGTTGTCTACTTTTCTGATTTAAAAAACTTAAAGTCGTATTAATAATACTTATAATTGATTTCTTTTTAAATTTGATTACGCATTATTAATTGAATTTTTATTTTTAAACTAAACTTTTGAATATTAGAAGCCTGGTACATCAAAAGTGTTATCAATTAATTATAGATTTATCTTTAATCAAACAAGTGGAGTACTAAATTTATGGGATTCAAAGTAGAGGTTAAATTTTAAAAGTAAAAAAAGTAGAGGGTTTGAGAATAGAATTAAACCCAAAAAATTGCTTATCAACTTTAGTTTGAAATAAGGATGACAAAACTTGAATCTCCTCTGAATTTTGAACTAATTTGATTCGAATTGAATGAGGTTTTTCTTTGAAAAATAGATGCAAGGTGAGATGGATTTATTTTAGGAGTGAGTATGGAGCAGTTATGATAATTGTTTGCCTCACTTTGTCTTACTTTATGAAATAATCATTTTACCATAATCTATTAAACTGGTAAAAATATAAAAATGTGTTATAGAAAAATCATAAGGTTTTTTTTAGGGGGAAGAATTATTTTTTAAATATTTAATTTATTTTAAAAAGATTAACAAAATTTTAAATTGAAGCGAGGCCGTGTGGGAATAGATGCATTTAACATTTATAGAGATAGTAGTAATTTTCATGATTATACATTTATAGTGGAGCAAAATAGGCCATGGGGCACAATGTGCTAGCTATGGAACAAGTGGTGAATTTGTGTAAATTTGTTCCTCTCTGCTTCATTGCCATTCCTAATTTTAAAGGTTTGATGTCGCATTTGTCCTAAAAATTGAATGACATTGATTAACTATTGTTGTTTCCATTTTGAGCCATTTAGAATATTGCAAATTATAAAATCCAAACCTAACAAAATAATGGAATCACACTCGCACATTACATATAAAGGGAGTTATCCAAATAAAGATATACCATCTGTTCTCCCAGAGACTTAAACTTAGATAAATATATCTTATCCATCGAGTCAATCACAGATGTTTAAAAATCCAAATTCAAAGTTTTTTTTTTTATAATTCAAACCCATCAATTGCATGTTCGAGATTCCAATGTTTGTCACTATTAACGTTTCTTAACTTAAGAAAATGATCGACTATTAATTTACAGTATATCTAAGTTTGTAATTGTGTTAGGGTTATGAATTAATTAAACACTAATTTAATTGAAAAATAATTAAAAAGTTACTTCATTTAAAAAAAAAATATTATGAGAAAGATATTTTTATATAAGAATATATATAAAAAATATTTAAATTCAAAATAAATGTAGATAGTAAATATTTTTTCACCAATTAATAACATATATTCGGATGCGTGTCTTGCAGTGGGCAAATTAAGAAAATGAGAAAAATTGGGGGGCAAAGTTGGCAGATAAAAACATGGGGGAGCATTTTGAACATGAGTCCAATTATTGGCATTAAATTAATAATGCTTACGAGCGGGTGCAAAGAATATGATTAGGTAGGTATCATTTTATTCTAATAAATTTGGTGTTATTAATCAACCACTTTATATCTTATTATTATATTCAATTGTTGAGCTTTAATATAATGAATTACCACCATTAAAATATATTAATCAACAAAAATACTCTCATTTAACTTCTCCAAAATATCTTCAAAAAAAATTATTAGTCGATTGAGTTTTAGTTTAGTTGATATTAACGTTATTTCCGGTACGAGAGGACGTGGGTTTAAGTATACTAAAATATATTATCTTTTTATTTAAGAGTTGAGAAGGGTTCTATATATTCAATATGTTGAGGTGACATGGATAAATAAAAAAATTGATTAATGCAATTTTAATATTTTGAGTTTGGTGAAAGTAAATTAAAATCTAAATTTTAGTATATCTAGAGAATTAACCCTGAAATTTTAAACTGGAAAGTGAAAAAGAAAATGTGGACTAGTTTTAGAAATACACAAAGAACGGAGGTCCTAATTTGAAAATAAAAAGATATTAAATTAATCTCCCTTTCCCCAATAAATTAGGGTTTGTTTTCATTCTCCAAAATCCCTCCGCATTTCTTCACGATTGCATTTCGTTTCCTTGAAATCGTAAGTTATTACACTGTCTTTGTTCCTTTTTCCTTTTTCTATTGTTTTTCTCGTTTTCTCATTAATGTCAATTAATACTTGCATAATCGTAGCTTCCTTTAAGTCTCTCTGAACTGTTCTTTAAAGCTATTTGAATTACCTTTTGATTTTTTTTTTTTTGTTTGTTACTGTTTTTAGTTACTTATACTCGGCTTCCATTTTAGTTCTCCTCCCCTCCTCCCCAAATTTTCTGATGTACAAAACTTATGAAAATTGTTGCATTCCGGGCTGTTTGATTCTTAGCTCTATGGCTATATCAAGTTTACATATAGAAAATTCTTTATAGTTTGTCAAAAAATAATTTTGCTTAATTTGTATGAAATTATTAAAATTTACTGCTGGCATTTCTATTTTAGGAGTAACTGTGAGAAAGTTGACTAGAGGATGTTTTGGAAAAAATGATATAATGAAAGTGCACTTGATCATGAACTTGGAGGGATTTCCCCCCCTCTTTTTTCTCATTTATTTTTATTTCTTTGCAAAAAAAATTGGTTTTTTATTGTCGTGTAGAGGTATGATTTTTACATCTAATTGTGCTTATATGACCTTTTCCTTCCAGGTTTCTGTTTTGATGGTGGTGACTCTCAAAAGGAACTGCTGAGGGTATTTAACATGCTTGCACAATGAAATGCATTTTTTAACTTACTTTACTGATGAAGGTGTGTTTTGTGATTTTTTATATTTATTGAAGATTGTCTCAATGTCGAAATGGTTGTGGGGAACAAAACATATGTTGAGGATGTTGTGATTCTTTGAGTTATTTGTTGGAACGCTTTGTAAAAGTCAAAAGCTTGTTGAGTTAGAACTTGTGAGGTTTACAAAAAATAGCTAAGACGGGGTCGCTGTGTTGTGTGGCTGCAAGGCCACATGGGTCAAATGCAGCCAGTAGAGACTGGTCCATGGGCCCTCATGAGCCTTATTGGCAAACTAATACAAGTTTCTCGCCACCCCCTTCAAGATGGGATTTCCATTTTCAACCCGATGGACTGTCATACAGTTCACATGATGGGAGTCAATTGTATGAATCTTCTACATCTCCAAACAGCAAAGAAAGTATGGGCTGGATGAGGAGAAACTTTCTTTACAATCATCAATATTCTACATCTGATGGTGCTGCGCCCTTTTTAAGTAGTCCATCTGACATTTCTCAGGGTCCACAGTGGACACCTCCAGTAATACAAGAAATCACTCTTGATGATTATGAAACTGCCACGACAAGAGGTAAGATAGTTGAGAGTGTTACTTTGATTGTTAAGCTGTATTGACATTGTCTTATTTTTTATTCTCACTTCTGCACTTCCATTTCCTTTGCTGGACATGTTTTGTCTGATAGTCGTGGGGCAGTTGGCTAAATCTCGATTTGTAACTTATAATTATCAAATGAAACAATGAAATAGAGGCTTATAAATAAATACACATGTCAAGATGTACGCTTGTATGCAAACATTCAAATGATATGTCTTCCTATGACAAGGACAAGAAGGCCTTCTGATTGATGTCACAAACTGCACTCCTCTCAGTCCCTTTTGATCAAGAGCAGAAATGTTTGATTTCTAGCTAGGTTACTAGGTTTCTGTAATTAGTTATATTCATTATTGTTATCTTCTTCTTGCTCCATTTGATATTCTTATGTAATAGTTCTGATCCCGGTGCAATATGACCCCCTTTTCTATTGAGATGTTGTCATTTTGGGAATGATGGCATATAATAATAGAGGTTGCATTGAAAGAACGTCAAAGAAAATGCAACAGAATTTCCTGCCTATTCACCTGCAATAGCCATGGCATGACTTCTGATTGATTATCATGCATTTGATTTGCATGATCTTTCATTGTGCTATCATGAATATCAGGGACTGTGACCTTAGTGTAGAAAGGATAAAAGTCACTGTAGTGAAACTCAATAGTACGTTTCTCCATGTTCCTCATAGGATGGAGAACTGTTAAACCCAATATTGTATCATTTTGATATTGTAAGACTGGCTTTTATTATGTCTTGGCTTTCCTTCAAACTTTAGCTGTCAAAACTCTCTTCAATTGCCATAATATATCTCTAGTCTAGCAGACACAAGTTTGTAACTGTCATATTTCCTTGGATGCATCAAATTAAAAAATCATTATGTGGAAGAGAAAGCTTTAGTTTATTTTATATTTATGTAACTCTATCAATTGCCTTTTTGCTTTTAGGTTAAATAACCCTGGTGTCTAACAGTCAGTCAGTTGGGTACCTGTTGATAACTCTAATTTACTGTAGATTTATCTTGTCTGTGTTGAAGTTAGAATTATTGAACTAGACTTTCTTTTCTGAGTTTAGTCCTAGACACCTATTTGGCCAGTTTCTATGTTAAAATGAACCTATAGGGCAATTTGATTCACAATACTATTTAGGTGCTCTGCATAGAGTCTTCTTAAGTCATTTCTCTGCCAATGTATCTAGGTTATGTTCAGAAACTTTTTTAATGCTCTTGAAATTTAAAAATTTAATTTTGGAAACATACTTGAAAAAGCTTGAATCATTTCCATCAGCTTTGTCTGAAACAACTTATTGTCTTCTTTTCCATGTTAGATCATGTTGGCGGGCAGGCACCCTTCGCTTCTCTTGTTGAGGTACCTTATTCTCATCTTCACACTGGTATTAAGTTGAAAAGGTTTTCCCTAGAATTTATGTTTAGTTGATGGAATTTTGCAGGGGACTTCAACAAATGCAGATAGTGGGGTCTCCACTTCATCTTATTCAGACAGTAGTGAGTCTGAGCCCATGGTCAAGCAATGCTTGTCATCTCATCGCAACATTTCAAGTCGGTATTGCTTTATGTCCAAACCCATTCACCCTTTGTCATTCCCCATGGAAACTCCTACCACAGGAGTGTCGGACTCTGCAGTTGCAGGGCTTTCTGATGATACTGCAATGCTACAAAGAGATGCCCATCGCTGGAGCAGTGCTAGCAGCAGCAATGATGTTGCAGATATTTCTGAGCCATTTGAATCTGTGATTTTTGGTCGATCATGTGTCCCATCTAATGGTTTTAAATGTGGTTTGTGCGAGAGATTTCTCTCGCAGAGATCACCTTGGAGTGCTCGTAGGATTGTAAGAAGTAATGACATGCCTGTTGCAGGGGTTCTTTCATGTGGACACACTTTCCATGCTGAATGTTTGGAGCAGACAACACAGAAAGCTCGCATAAGTGACCCTCCTTGTCCTGTATGTGCCAAGCTCGAAGAGCAAAATTCTCCAGAGAACCGAGTCTTCTCTAGGCTTAGGAATAGTATTTCACGGCTTAGATCATTTTCGGAGGATGGACCATCAAGGACTTGGAGCTGTGCACAGGTGGGAGACTGTGTTCAAGGGGCTTTGCATCCACCCCAACGTAGTACAATGCTATTGCTTAACCAGAGCCGCATGAAGAAAAATCTCTTTGTGAAGGTTAATTCGAGTAAAGAATTTCCTGGGAAGCTGAGGAAAAGTAGTTCGCCATCTTTGCAACTTTTTAGTGGGAAGTCAATCGATCAGGGTGCAGTCGGGTGCTCAAAGACGATTGCGGGTCCAAGTGTGAAGAGGTAAGTAAGATTAGTGTTATGTTGGCCACAAACTTTGCATATATCTATTAAGGCTGAATAGTTGGTGAATGGACATTTGAGTAAAAAAATTCGACTGGAAACTAGGAGATGTTGTATAGATATGATTTTTGTGGAAACTAAGGGTTGAAATCTGTTAATTTGGTTTGTATTATACAATCTATTTATGATGGTGGAAGTGCTAAATGTGGAAACCAAAATTTCCTGATTATATATGTTAATTCAATTTATAGAAAAGTAAATAAAGTCACTGAACTATTAATAAGTTTATGTAGTCATTAAACTATTCAGAAATTTTGGATGTTAAAATCGTTATTGTATGGTTTTTTTTATTTGCACTATTTGCACTAATTCGAAATTTTCTTTTACAATTTAATTTTTTTATGAAATAACTCTAAACGTAACGAATTTGCTAAAATTTAAACCATCAGATCGATTTGGATTTAATGTATGCTTTTTTATTTGTTGACGGGTACTTATCTACTATCGAGCCTTATTTGAGGCTCTCTAATTGGACTTAAAAAAATATAATTCAATGATTTAAAATAATTAAGTAATTTAAATGAAATTTTTTAAATAATTTAATAATATTTTGTAATTTTTTAAAGTCGAGTAAAGATAGAGTAATTAAAATATTAGTTTAATCACATTGCATGTAGTAGTAGTTTACGAATCGCCATGCGGGGCCCTACGTGCTACCGGGAAAACCTTATTTCTACCGACTTCCATTAACTTTTGGGTTTCAGAAACTTGCTTGGTGGACTGGAATTTGCGTTGAAAGTTTTTGGTTCCATCTTTGAAGTCTTATTTAATAAATTAGTGGGCCTGAAAAATGTGCATTAATAGGTTTTTAAGCTGCCCATCCTAAAGAACATATTGCGGGCCGAATCTGAATTGCTACTTTGTCACTTCATCCCAAACTTACAACAAATAAGGCACTATTGTCTCCGCCTATAACCCATGAAAATCTTAAACCCACAAATTAAAATCGGTAGAGAAGTTGAATACGGATTTAACCTACTACCTGATTTATGCAGTTATTTTCTTCCTTGCAAACATTTAGATTTCACTAGAAAAGAAATATAAATACAAACCCACCCCCCCCCCTCCAATATACTTAAAATGGGCCAAACCCCAGCCTCAACTAAAAACCCTAGCCTCTAAGCATCCCCACTGCTGGAAAAGGAGGGAGGGAGAGCGCTAAGGGGTAGCTGGTCTTGAAAGGGGTTGCACTTATCGACGGCATGAATATAAATTTTTAAATTTACTTTAAGGATACATGGTAGAATCAATTTTGTATGTATCGATTTACCAAATAATTATCATTTGTGAGTAATATTTTACCATATATAGAAATAATTGAAACGTGAACAGTTGACGTTGACGATTCAACATGTTTATACAATTATCTCTAGAAAATAATATTCGATAAGTTTATGTATATGTGATTCCGTTTTTCATCTTACTTTTTTCTAGATATAATTGATACGATTTATCATGTTATAATATATATATATATATATTTTTTTTGTGTAAAGGAAGGGTGAGGGATGAATCCCAAACTCAACAAGAAATGATCCCCAACTGCTATGAGTGATAAAACACAATCATCCCTCGTCAGCCAAATTGCCCCAACTTGGCTTCTCAGAAAATGTTGCCACCACCTCCAGTCTATGAACTATGACCACCCTTTTTAATCTATATTCAAATACCCCACATTCCTCAACAACTCACTTTTGTATAGAGAAAAAAAAAATACAAAGAAAAAGGCTACCCCGTGTTATCTGTTTCAAGAGTTGCAGCCAAGGGTTCACATCCATGGTGTTGATGCATGACGTTACCCAATTTATGAACCCCAACTTGTATCCCATGTGGTGTGGGGATAACCCTCGCATCTCCATACTTTTAACACGAGAAAATAAAAAATAAAATAAAACCCGGCCCAAGCCTTTGAAAAATTTTACTGTGGTCTATTTCTTGGGGACCATTGTTTCATGTGGTCTGCTGGTATGACCCTAGACAATTGCACATTGCTACATGACACAACCCGAATCCTTCATTGTTGGTCCTTATTTGATGTTTGCCATTCCTTTTTCAAGGCGACCACCGTTCTTTGCAATTGGGTCCTGTTGGAATTATTGCTAGGTTCCCTACCCATGTTCATTAAAACCCTTGTCATTTTCTTTCAATTTGCCAAAATGACACAAATTCCTACTCTTGGATTTGAACCATTCTATTGGTTGGTCGAGGTCGCACTCTCATCTCAATGTTTTTCTTCTTCTGTAAATTTAAATTTACTCCATCCGGTTCAACTTTTAATTTTTACTTCTCATATGTTTATAATTCATCCAGATTAAAATACAAATTATATCCATAATCAATCAATACAAATATAAGCCTACCAAGTTGGGTGAATCACCCCAACCTATTCATTCCCAACCATAAATGAAAATCAATAGAAATTAAAAATGTAAGACTAATATGACTTGGTATAATATATTTTGATATATTAAATAAACCAACACTATATATAATGTGACAAAAAAACCTGGTTTTAAAGAAGCCGACAGCTAGTAAAAAAAAGTACTTTTCATGGGACCAACGTAGCAAAGATTTTTATGACTGTAAACGCGATGTTTGGATGAGTTACGTGCCAAAGACTTCTTACCCATCATGACAGGAGTTATCACGAATGTCAAATACTTGCACATACACTTGGTCGAAAATTTGGATGTGATATCTAAGGATTTTTCATCATTAGAATTCAGGATAATACCAATCTAACACATCTATAAACCCAACCTTGTTTTCTCCATTTTTTTTAATTACTTTTAACTGTTAAAAAAGGGTGATATAGATATAGGGAGGAACATCATTCAAGCACAACTAATTTAAAAGCAAAATTAAAGGTTTTAAGAACTGTAATTTTTAGGGTGAATTTGGATGGGCGGTGCGCTTATTTGTGATTAGTGTAAAAATAGTGGTGGTGATAAGATTAGATACTATAGTGATACTGTAGCGTGAGACAAAAAGTAAATTAAACACACCGCACTGCAACCCAAAGCCCATCCAAACTCACCCTTAATACATAATTACGGAGTTCACGTAGTGGTATTGAGTGTCGAGGAAAGCAATTCTAAGGGATAAGAAGGATAAAAGGTTTCTCTAAGTAATTTGGGTATTGTAGTGACCCATTTGTGCCCGGGCCCATACAGAGTCCAAAAAAAAAATTGAAAATAAATAAATAAACCAATGTTTTTTTAAACAATCTTTTTTTTTTACAAAAATCCAAAACCAGTAAGCCCAAAACCCTCTTACAGATGGCCCAAAAAAATCAAACCCAATACCTAAAATTAAACAGTTGACCCAATTACCCTGACCCAAATTACACGGCCCAAATAGGCCCAAAAACTTAAACAGAAACCAAAAGACCTAGGGTTTCTGAAACCCTAGGCGCCGCAAGCTTCGGGCCCCAAAGAAGAGCCCAATCGTCGCGCGCAAAGACACCTGACCTCACGCCGCAATCAACTCCTCGCGCCCACGCCAGCCCTCGGTCACGCCGCGGTCCGCGCCCGAATCACTCCATCGTCGCAAGATATTCGCCTTTGACCTACGCAAAAAAGGAAAAAAAAACAAGACAACAAACAAGGAAAATAGGCGTATTTCCTATTTTGTTTTTATTTCAAGGGCTATAAAAGCCCTACATAATCTGTAAAAAAAAGACAGATACACAGAAAAAAACAGAGACAAAAAATATTCAAAGAAATAAAATACAGAAATCGCAAGAAGTGATTTGTTTTACTATTCTGTTTTTTTATATCTTCTATACATTTATGCATACAAACATTATTTTTAAAAAAGGATAAAAGGAGTTTTACCTTTCTTTTCGCCGAATAAATGAATTTCTGACCTCCGACCGCCATATGCGGTGGCGCGTGCGGAGGCGCGTGTGACGGCCCTCCATCGGAGCTCGTCAAGGCCAAGGCTAGAGAGGATCCGGGGAAGGTGGTTTCGATTTTTTTAAAACGAATGTTAAATGATTTTTTTAACTGATTTTTTACTTATATAGTAATGATGAAAAGACGTCGTTTTGTTTAATTAAATAAGCATAAAACGGCGTCGTTCAGGGCTGAGGATCCGCGCGTTGACCCGAAAACCCGGGGAGGATCCGCGTGTTTTTGTTAAATGGTCTAATTGCATTTTCAATTCTTACGCAATTTTATTAATTTTAATTTCGCCCAATTCAATTTTTTATTTATTTTAAATTAGCCCAAAAACTTATACTCTGTTTCGATCTGATCCTCGGGCTCCTTAAAGGCTAATAATCAGAACGACGTCGTTTTGGGAAGAAGGCATAATTGCCTAATGAGTCCCTACAGTATGGCGTGCGTTATAAATTAGTCCTTTTATACCTATTTTAATTGCTATTTAATCCCTGTTTTTTTTTACAACCTTTTTATTTTATTTTATTTCATTTTAAATTATTTTAACATTGTATTTAATTATTTTATCATATTAAAATGTTATATTATTTTTTATTTATATATATTAATTTGTTTATAGTATAAAATTTATATATAGATAGTTTTTATATGTATAATCCTTATATATATTATTATTATTAATTATTTTATATTATTTTATGATTTTATTAATTATTATATTATGTATTTTTTAAAATTTTTTTTTTGTATATTATATAGTATATTATATCATACATTATTTTTAAAATTTTATTTTGTATAAAATCTATTTTATATTATACAACATATTTTATTTTATATTTTTATGGCTAGAGTATTATATATATGTTCTTATTTAAAACTATTATATATTATTTTTAATCATTTTTATCATCATGTATTAAATTATTAAAATTATGTATTTATTCTTATATTTTTTTATAAAATACGTCATTTATATATATATCAATTGTTTTGAAAATAATCATATTTTTTTTTATTTCTGTCATAATTCATTGTTTAAATGTAGTGTTAATTTATTTCTTATATATTGATCTTGTTTATAGAATTTAAACATCCATTTTTTTTTATATTTATGCTTCATATAGATTCTTAATTATTGTTGCCTATTTTATATTTTGTATTAGTTTATTTATATTCTTGTATTCGTTTATTATTGCTTTAGCATAGTTCTTTTATTTATTTATTCATGTTATATTATTTATTGATTATTTATTGTTAATATAATTCGTAGTTGGGTTGAATTGATATGTATGTTATAATGTCTTACTCAAACCATTTTTTTTTTATAAAAATACCTTTTGAATTAAAACATTTTATTCAAATAATTTAAGAAATACGGTGATATGTGACATTTGGGGACTACGAGAAGAATTGTGCCCTAACTTACTGGGTTTCGATTTTTCTCGTGGAACTTAAGGTATTAGATATCCATTCTCTTTTAAAACCGAAATTTACAAATTTCAAATCAAAAACTTATTCTCGGAAATTCAAAGCGTTATATCCTAACTTACTGGATATGATGTTTTGCATTTTCAAGATAAGAATTTTCTACAAATAAAGGCGAGCCTAACTTCGAAGTCATGAGATATTATATCCTAACTTATTGGGTATAGCATTTTATTTCTTTGAGATAGGTAAGTCTTGGTTTTCTTTCAAAGGATCATATTGAAAATATTTTTAAAATTTTCAACATTCGGACATGATTTTACCGATTAGGTACCAATTTTTGGGCGTTGTGAGGGTGCTAACCCTTCCTCATACGTAACCGACTCCCGAACCCGTTTTCTTGTTTTTTTGTGAACCAAAATTGAATGTTTTTTTTTAAATTAAACGTTTTACAAGGTGATCCAATCACACCTAAGTAAAAAGGGATTGGTGGCGACTCCCGTTTTTATTTTTTAAAGTCGATCCTCGTTTTTCAAAGAAACTTTAAAAATGGTTTCGACAGCTTGGCGACTCCGCTGGGGACCAATAAGA
The DNA here is from genome assembly GCA_025698515.1 of Gossypium sturtianum. Lineage (NCBI taxonomy): Eukaryota > Viridiplantae > Streptophyta > Magnoliopsida > Malvales > Malvaceae > Gossypium > Gossypium sturtianum. The sequence continues at coordinate 123,441,200 of CM046955.1, forward strand.
GAGTCAAGCCGTAAAATTGATAATTTCATGTCCTTATGTTTGAATTTAAAAATCTGGTTTAAAAATTATGATCCTTTTTGTTGCATGTGGTTCTATTTTTTATAAAATATCTCTGCATTGCATTGCATGACCGTTGTGGTCGTACCCTTAAGTGGGAGCGAGAAGCTACTCCTTCATGAGGTTTTCACCTCCGTGCAGGATAGTGAACCGCTTTCAGGATACATCCGTACCTATGTCTTCGTGAGATTTTCATCTCCGTGTAGCCATAGGGAAATGTATTCCCCTGAACTGAACTCGATCCATATGAGCCTATAATGGGTGAGGATCGAGGAATCTGCTGGTTCAGGTACCTCAATTTTAGAGCCAAACCACATATAGAAAACCTAAGTGCTTACCCTAGGTAGATCTATACCAAAACCTTAGCAATCACCCAGATATGCGTTTGATTTTTTGCTTTATATTTTACTTCATGTTACTAATTGATCGTGTTTTATTTTGTTGCATGTCATTTCATATTTTAAAGAGGTATCAATTCACGGTCAGTTTCTAAATTAGAAAGCTGGTTATGGAGAATGAATTCCTTGATAAAGTGGAGGACAATGCAACCGTCCGTAGGTGGTCAGAGCAAATACAGTTAGGAAAAGGAGATAGCTTAGCCGAAGGGTACAAATCAGAGCTATGGGACTACACTCGCATCAGTGTGACGCAGAACAATCTTTAGGAATTAAGAGAGATATGGGGTCAGTGGAGTAATGAGACCAAGCATTTGTTTTATTGCAGCTATGGGGACTTGCCGTACCTATTGGATATTAAGGTAGATGAACATCTGTTTCGAGCTATCTCCTAATATTGGAACTCTGCGTATAGTTACTTTACTTTTGGAAGAGTTGATTTGGTACCTACGGTGGAGGAGTATACAGCTCTATTGCGATGTCCCAAGATTCAAGTTGATAAAGCTTACTCAAGGGCTCCTAACGTTCCAACCTTTGTAAGGAAACTGATGAATATTACGGGGATGAGCGAATAGTGGGTCACAGCCAGAATCAAGCAAAAAGGTGAGTATAAGTGCATCTCATGGAAAGCTTTGAAAGATTTGATTTTAGATCATCCTGATATGAAAAAGAAAGTCGATGTATTTGCTTTGAGTATATATGGATTAGTGATCTTCCCTAGGGCATTGAGATACGTAGATGAAGCTGTCTCAGATTTTTTTAATCGACTTGATAAGCAAGTTACACCTATTCCTGCGATCTTGGCGGAAACATTTCGGTCATTGAGTGTATGTAGGAGAGCTAGGGAAGGCAGATTCATAATATGCGCACAGTTATTGTTGGCTTGGTTCCATAGTCACTTTTGGAGAGTGGACAAGGTTTCTTATCGGGTATTCTCAGAAAATTACTCTCCATTAAAAGAGATAGCGGCCACCCCAAGGAGAGACGACATAGCCGAAGAAAATTGGATAGCACTTCTACAAAATCTCCGAGAAGAAGATGTTGAATGGAGAGCTCCCTGGATGGTTCCTAATGAAGTTCTGTATCGGTGTGGAAGTTTTGATTGAGTCCCTTTACTTGGAATTTTGGGAGCCATTGGATATGCGCCTTTGCTCGTGTTAAGGCAATTCAGAATAAGGTAGTTTGTATCGGTTACACACGGATTAGCTAAAAGTGAGTTTTCATATAAAAGGGGATAGTTACAAAAAGAGAGTTAAGGAGATTTCTAGTGCTTGGAATCAGATCCATCGCATGAAGAGAGTGGACGTGAGCCTAATGACGACTCCAGAGTATAATGGATAGTGGAGTAGGAGAGTCAATGACAATATCCCTGTGCCAAGTTCAGAAGACGCTCGATCGATCGAAGAATTTTTACAAGTGGTCCCATCGAAATTGGAGATGATAAAACATGATTTCGAAAGAAGGAATTCAGAGCTCGGAAAGAAAATAGAGAAGTTGGAAGAGGAAAAAGTGTACCTAAGCTTAGACGTGGATGTTCAGAAACTAGAGACTGAAAAGATAAGAAAGGAGAAAAGGAAGATTGAGGAAGATCGAGATAGCTTGAAGACTGAATATAAGAAGATGCGTCTATCGATGAAGAATGCCGGATTGAGGAAGAATTCTGAACAGTGGCAACAAGAGGTCCAAGAGGAAAAGGCCAAAGTTGACTATTGGAAGAGGAAATTTCAAGAAATGCAAGCGCAAAATGAGGCCCTAGAGAAGAGTTTGTCAGAAAGTCAAAGTGAAAAGGAAGAATTAAAAGCTAGAGTGGCTGAACTTGGACGGTCTCTTCATCACCATCGAAGCCGTAATTCCGCAATCGAGTTAAAGTCAAGCCTGAACAAGATCGAGGAAATGAAGGGTAAGATTGAAGAGTTAGAATCAGCATTGCATAGTTGTGAACTTCAGATTGAGCTTCTTGAAACAAGAGAAGGGCGTTGGAAGGAAGAGCTTCACCATTCTCATGATCAAGTTAGAAGTTGAGATTACCTCATGGGTGAAGCAATAGTTTAGATTCGAGAGGTAGCTAATCATCTACAGACTTTGGCAGCACAGGCTGATACGTTGAGCATGAAGTATGAGCTACAGTCCGATCATAGTCAAGAGCTAGCTTCATTACTTGGGAAAATCAAAACTTTAGGACTTAGGGCGAAAGCATATTTGTAATCCGTTTTATGTAAAGGATTTTGTTTTCTAATAAAGTTTTATAAAATGAAGTTGAATCAGAATCGATGCCTCTTTGCATTCATGCATTTGTATTACATCATATCATTTGCATTTAAGTCCATAGAGAGAGTCTAATTAGTTGACATTATAACAGAGAGAGAGAGAGAGAGAGAGAGAGAGAGAGAAAGAGAGAGAGAGAGAGAAAAGAGAAAAAAGGGAAGAAAAATCTGGAAGCTGAACATCCTTACGGTACACGTGCCAAATCGAAGAAAATGGATCAAAGATTGGAACAATTCCAAAGAGACATGCAAGACCAGATGCAAGAGCAGATGGCAAAACTCCAACAAGAGATGAAGGACCAAATGTTGGAGGCTCAAAAGAATATGATGACTCAAATGGCCCAGATGCTGAGTGGGGCAATGGACAAGGGAAAGGGTCCCATAGTTAACGCTGAAGACAATGAGGATTTTCTTAGGGGATTCACTCCACCACACGTTCAAACACAACCTAAGGAATATCCCAGAAGACCACCTGTCACAATTAGGCCTCAGCAAGGGCAAGCTGACACTGGAATGCCCATGAATTTTCAAGTTGGCATAGGATCCAACCCAGGGGATAACCCTGCCAATCCTGTTATTCTTGATCTGGGCATGGCAGTGAGAGAGGGAATCAGAACTGAATCTTCAAGACAGTTGGAAGATCGTTGTAGATGGTTGGAAGAAAAATTTAAGGCTTTGGAAAATGCCAACCATAACCATGGCATTGACGCAAAGGATTTAAGTTTGGTCCCAAATCTGGTGCTTCCTCATAAATTCAAGATGTCAGAATTTGAGAAGTACAATGGGACTAGTTGCCCTGAAGCCCACATCACTATGTTCTGTAGACGCATGACTGGCTATGTGAACAATGATCAACTTTTGATTCATTGTTTCCAAGATAGTTTGATGGGAGCAGCGTCTAGGTGGTACAATCAACTTAGCCGCATTAATATTAGCTCATGGAGAGACTTAGCTCAAGCCTTCATGAAGCAATACAATCATGTCACAGACATGACGCCTGATAGAATCATGTTGCAAAACATGGAAAAGAAGTCGAATGAAAGCTTCAGGCAATACGCACAAAGGTGGAGGGAAGTGGCCATGCAAGTTCAACCACCTCTCCTGGAAAAGGAAACCACCATGCTGTTTATCAATACTTTGAAGGCACCTTTTATCACCCATATGATAGGAAGCATCACTAAAAGCTTCGCGGATATAGTGATGGCAGGTGAAATGATAGAAAATGCCATAAGGGGTGGTAAGATTGAAGCAGGAGAAAGTACTAGAAGATCTGCTCCTAGAAAAAAGGACAACGAGGTGAACAATACGAGTACATACAACAAAGGGTACTCAAAGGCAGTTACTGTCAGCCAGCCAAAAGTGGTTACTGTCGGGCAACAAGGGTCGACAAGACAAGAATCAGGCCCAAGACAAAATTTTGAAAAGCTCCAATTTACGCCAATCCCAATGACGTATAAGGAGCTGTATCAAAGTTTATTCGATGCACACGTAGTATCCCCATATTATCTACAGCCATTACAATCCCCATATCCTAAATGGTATGACTCCAACGCTCATTGTGATTACCATGCAGGAATAGCGGGGCATTCCGTAGAAAATTACACTGCCTTCAAAAAGGTAGTTGAGAGGCTCATCAAGATGGGGATTGTCAAGTTTGATGATACACCCAGTGCGGAAAACCCATTACCTAATTATGGAGATAAGGGGATAAACGCGACCGGAGAGGATGTCATGAGAAGGATCAATGGGGATATCTCAGAGGTGAAAACCCCGTTGATAATGGTTTGGAGGGAAATGGTAAGAAGGGGACTGATAGAATCAAGTTCTGAGGAAGGAGGTGAAGAACCAAGGAACTACTGTGAGTTCCACGAAGCAGAGGGACATGGGATCCAGGAATGTACTGAGTTTAGGGTCCTGATACAGAGCCTTAAGGACAATAAAGAATTGGAGTTTTACGAAAAAGGCTAAGAGGAAAGAAACGTATGTGCAACTGAAGAAGAATTGACAAGGCAAAAGGTCAATTGTCCGAGGATAATAATTTCCCGACCGAAAAGTACAGAAGGCGGAGCAAAATTTGCGCCTAAAGCTGTAATCCAGAAACCTGTGTCCTTTCCTTACAAGGATAACAAGATGGTACTATGGAATTACGATTGTAACGTGACGACGACGGGAGTGGAAAATACAGCTAGCACTTCCAAGCAGGTCCAAAGTGAGGGATTCTACACACAAAGTGGAAGGCGTTACGACTCGGTAAACGTCAGAACAGAACCAGCAGGATCAAAGACTGCGGCAATTGAACCAGGAAAAGGACCTAGCGCCCTTATCAACGAACCTGTGAAGGAGGAAGAGGCTAAAGAATTTTTAAAATTCTTAAAGCACAGTGAATACAGTGTGGTAGAGCAGCTGCGCAAGCAACCGGCTTGCATATCAGTGCTAGCCTTACTCTTAAGTTCGGAAGTACATCGTGAGGCATTGATGAAAGTGCTAAATGAGACTTACGTTACTAAAGATATATCTGTCAATAAACTTGACCGATTAGTTAGTAACATAAGTGCTGACAACTTTATTTCCTTCAGCGACGATGAAATTCCACCTGGGGGTATGGGATCAACTAATGCTTTGCACATCACCACTCGTTGCAAGGGATATACTCTACCGAGCGTGCTAATCGACAATGGATCAGCCTTGAATGTCTTACCGTTGTCAACACTGAAGAGGTTGCCGATAGATAGTTCTCATATGAAGACATGCCAGAACATAGTGAGAGTGTTTGACGGCACCGAGAGAAGAGTGATGGGGAGAATTGACATACCGTTACAGATTGGGCCAAACACATATGAGGTGGACTTTTTGGTGATGGATATAAAGCCCTCGTACAATTGCTTACTGGGAAGGCCCTGGATTCATTCAGCAGGGGCAGTGCCCTCATCCTTGCACCAAAAGCTGAAACTGGTGACGGATGGTCGATTGGTCACTATAAACGCAAAGGAAGATATTATAGCGACTGTTACCAATGGCGCGCCATATGTAGAGACAAATGAGAAGGCCATTGAGTGTTCTTTCCAGTCTTTAGAGTTCGTCAACGCAACATTCATTTTGGAAGGAAATGAAGTTCTGGTGCCCAAGATATCCAAGACCACGAGGATGGGCTTACAAATGATGGTGGGGAAGGGAGCCCTACCAGGAAAAGGACTGGGCAGACATCTCCAAGGAGAGACTCAAGTGCCATTGCTGAAAGAGAAAAGAGACTGTTTTGGCTTGGGTTTCAGGCCAGATGCCAGACAGAGGAGAAAAGAAATAGAAAAGAAGCAAGAAAGAAGGAGAGCACGGTTGAATGGGGAAGAAGTCTAGTGGGAATCAATGACATTCCCCCACATATCCCAGACCTTTGTATCCGGAGGGATAATTCACCCTGAGAGAGGGTTATTGGAAGGACCTCACGTCAATGCCATACACGAGGAAGGAATCGAACAAAGAAACCTGTTGGGCATTCGCCCTTATGAACCTGGAAGCATTTTGAACAATTGGACTGCAGAGGAACTTCCTGTAGTTTTTAGAGATTATACAGAGTAATATTCAAAACGCTCTTGTTGTTTTTTTAGCCTAGGAACAATAAGATTTCTTTTGTGAAATAGGCTCATGTTCAGAAATTGTTGTTTTAATAAAACACATTTTTGATAATTAACTTGATCAAATATTCTTTCATTTCATTCTTTTGACTTTCTAATTTCATTTCAAATTTTTTATTTCTCATTCATATCATGTGAATAATTGTTCTCGAATTCATTTGTTCTTTGTACATTCTTTGGTACCCACCACAGGTCCCTAGATATAAAGGATATGAGCAACGACACTATAGATCCAGAGGTCCATTTTGAGTAAGACATGTGTTTAGAGGAATCTCAGGATTTTGAAGATGACAGAGATTGTGGCTTGTCTCCAGATTTGTTAAGAATGGTAAAGCAAGAGGAGAAACAAATTTTACCCCACGAAGAGGAGGTAGAGAACATAGCATTGGAGGAAGGAAAAGTTGTGAAAATCAGAACACACATAGCCGAGGAAACAAAGCGAGACCTGGTTGAGTTATTACGGGAATTCGAAGACGTCTTTGCATGGTCATATCAAGATATGCCTGGGCTGAGTACCGACATTGTAGTTCATCACCTCCCCATAAGAGAAGAATGCAAGCCAGTTCAGCAAAAGCTACGAAGGATGAGGCCTGATGTAGTGTTGAAAATAAAAGAAGAGGTTCAGAAACAGTTTGATGCTGGTTTTCTACAAGTGGTCAAGTACTCAGAGTGGGTGGACAACATTGTTCCTATTCCTAAGAAGGACGGAAAGGTCCGGATGTGTGTGTGGACTATAGGGACTTAAATAAAGCTAGCCCAAAGGATAATTTCCCTTTGCCGCATATCGACACATTGGTGGATAATACGACGGGATACTCACTGTTTTCTTTTATGGATGGTTTTTCAGGATATAATCAGATCAAGATGCACCCTGAGGATATGGGGAAAACTACCTTCATAACATTGTGGGGTACCTTCTGCTATAAGGTAATGCCATTCGGACTAAAGAATGCTGGGGCAACATATCAAAGGGCCATGGTAATATTGTTCCACGACATGATGCACAAAGAGATTGAAGTATATGTTGATGACATGATTGCCAAATCTCGAAGGGAAAAGGAACACATTGAGGTTTTGAAGAAATTGTTTTTGAGGTTGAGAAAATTTCAATTGAAGCTCAACCCAGCAAAGTGTACTTTTGGAGCTCGGTCAGGAAAATTATTAGGTTTCATGGTCAGCCAGAGAGGAATTGAAGTTAACTCAAGCAAAGTCAAAGCTATACAAGAATTGCCTCCACCGCACACTCAGAAGGAAGTCTGAGGTTTTCTTGGAAGGTTAAATTACATTGCTCGGTTTATTTCACAATTAACTGAGAAATGTGATCCCATATTTCGTCTTCTCAAGAAACACAACCAAGGTGTATGGGACGATGAATGCCAGAGAGCTTTTGACAAAGTCAAACAATATCTGTCAAACGCACCGCGCATTTATCTCTCGCCTAATCCAGATAGACCGTTGATACTGTACTTGTCAGTGTTCAATAACTCTATGGGATGTGTACTTGGTCAACACTATGAGTCGGGAAGAAAAGAAAAGGCGATATACTATCTCAGTAAAAAGTTCACTGAATGTGAAATGAGATATTCGTCGATTGAAAAATTGTGTTGCATACCGATTTGGACAACTTTCGGAGATTGAGGCGTACATGCTATATCATACTACCCGGTTAATTTCGAAGCTTGATCCGTTAAAGTATATGATGGAGTCCACTGCTTTGAATGGAAGGATGGCTAGGTGGCAGATTTTGCTGTCTGAATTCGATATAGTCTTTGTGAACCAAAAGGCTATAAAAGGAAGCGCGGTAGTAGAATTTTTGGCTAGCAGAGCTTTGGCGGATTATGAACCTTTGAGCTTTGATTTCCCAAATGAGGAGCTGATGTATGTGGCAAATACTGAAAATTGTCCGTGGAAACTAAACTTCGATGGAGCGTCAAATGCTGGGGGAAATGGAATTGGGGCAATCTTGGTATCCCCTAGTGGTGATTATTATCCATTCACATGTAAATTGGATTTTGATTGCACAAATAATATGGCAGAATATGAAGCCTGCATCATGGGAATTCGAGCAGCCTTAGAGCGTAAGATCAGAATGCTAGAAGTATATGGAGATTTGGCCCTAGTAATCTACCATCTTAAAGGAGAATGGGAGACAAGAGATCCCAAACTAATTGATTACCGAAAAATAGTTCTGGGATTGATTGAGGAGTTTGATGACATTACTTTCAATTATCTCCTACGCGATGAAAACCAAATGGCAGATGCTTTGGCGACTTTGGCTTCTATGATCAAAGTAAACAGACCAGAGGATATGAGACCTATTCAGATGAGTATCTTTGAAGTTCCAGCTCATTGTTATAATGTGGAAGAGGAGGAAAAAGATGATCACCCTTAGTATAAGGATGTATTACGATACGTAAAAAATCGTGAATACCCGGAGCATGCCACTGAGAATGAGAAAAGGACTTTAAGAAGAATGACCTCTGACTATGTTTTAGACGGGGATATCTTATACAAAAAGAGAAAAGACCAAGTACTGTTGAGGTGCGTCGATGCAGTTGAAGCTAGGAAAATCTTGGAAGAGGTTCATGAGGGCGTTTGTGGAACACACGCTAATGGATTTCACAATGGCTAGACAGATAATGAGATTTGGATATTATTGGTCTACCATAGAAGGTGATTGTATCAACTATGCTAAGAGATGTCATAAATGCCAGATTTATGGAGATAAAATTCATGTGCCTCCGTCACCTTTGCACGTTATGACTTCCCCATGGCCATTTTCCATGTGGCGCATGGATGTTATTGGACCAATCTCACCAAAAGCTTCAAATGGGCATCGATTCATCTTCATGGTAATTGACTACTTCACGAAATGGGTAGAGGCTGCTTCATATGCTAGCGTCACTAAGTCAGCAGTTAGTCGATTCTTGAAGAAGGAGATCATTTGTCCATATGGAATGCCCGAGAGGATCATATCAGACAACGCACTGAATTTGAACAACAATATGATAGCAGAAATTTGTAGTCAATTTGGGATCAAGCACCATAACTCGTCTCCGTATCGTCCAAAAATGAATGGGGCAGTGGAAGCAGCCAACAAAAATATCAAGAAGATAGTAGGGAAGATGACTGAGACTTATAAGGATTGGCATGAGAAACTACCGTTTGCACTCTATGCTTATCGAACGTCTGTCAGAACCTCTACTGGGGCAACGCCTTTCTCGTTAGTCTATGGAATGGAGGCTGTTCTACCCATTGAAGTGGAAATTCCTTCTCTTCGAGTTTTGTCAGAAATAAAGCTGGATGAAGCTGAATGGATCCAGGCTCGATATGATCAGTTGAATTTAATTGAAGAAAAGAGGCTAAGGGCTATTCGTCATGGTCAGATGTACCAAAAACGAATGATGCGAGCCTATAATAGGAAAGTTCGCCCAAGAGAGTTTCATGAGGGGGACCTTGTATTGAAAAAGATCCTTCCCATACAAAAGGATCTCAGAGGAAAATGGATGCCGAATTAAGAATGACCATATGTGGTGAAGAAGGCTTTCTCTAGAGGAGCACTGATCTTGACTGAAATGGATGGGAAAAGTTTACCCAACCCTGTGAACTCTGACTCAGTCAAAAATTATTTTGCTTGAAAAGGAGAAGAGGCCAAAGTGAAAACCCGCAAAGGGCTCTTTGAGTTTAAAAAAAAAAATGGAGAGGCCAAGGCGAAAACCCGCAAAGGGCGCCTTGAGACCAAAGGGGTTTTGAGTTGAAAACCCGAAAAGCGCGGCTCAAATTCTAAATGGACACGCAGTCATCTTGCTACACTTGAACCAACAATGAAATGAAGAATGTTGCATATCAGGGCATCAACAAAATACTTTGGGTCTTCTAAACACATGTTGAGCTCAAGGCAGTCTTCATAAAGTTTGTATATAGAAGCTCAATCGGCGATATCTAGGGCATCTGACTTTTGTCCTATTCATTTTACTATCTTGGGATTCTTTTTCTTCTCAAAGATATGTTCTCAGTTAATTTCTTTTGTATTTTGGATAATTTATTCAATTTTAACTCTTTTTGAGATCAATTTATTTATTACCCATTGTTCATAAATGTGTTGCATTGAAATAATGATTGACGAATTAATAATTTCACAAAAATAAGTTCTACATATTACTTTGGAAATTTCTAGATAAGACAAGGAACTGAAACAGGACAATTGTTTAGAATTTCCATGTGCACAGAAATATTTGAGAAAGAAGAGTCTGGATAGAGGCTATCTCTCTGAATTCTTTGTCTAGTTAATAATTGGACAAAATAAATGAGTTGATGTGATGGAAGTAAGTGATGACATCAGGTCATAACATTCGGAGGTGGTGTGATGAACTAAGAAACCCTGAATTGTGGTGGAATGGGTTGAACTCAAAATAAATCTATACCCTAAAAATTTCAGATGGGTCAGATTGAAAAAGTGTCAATTCCCATTGTGGTAAGATGGCACAAGCCTTGTGTTCTCAAGAATCAAGCGGATTTGACTCAGAAATTACATTGGGGCAAACTTGTTGAGCAGAACAGGATTGATGAACAAGAATGAAGAACAAATGAGTGATAAAACCTAGAGTAGGAATCATACTCGTAACATTCTTGCATCATAGCAAATCACATTAGGAGTATTTGATTCATTCCAATCATTGCATCCTAATCCTTTAAAAGGAATCATTTTCATGACATGTTACATTCATGTCACTCATAGCACATGTAGCTAGAAGCATTTGATTCATTCTGATCATAGCATCTTAGGCATGTGACATAAACATATGGAACCGAGTATACAGGACATGTACTTCAGTGGACGGTGTAGCAATATCGGTGAATTTGAAGATCTCATCTTCCTGAAGTTGCAGGAAGCAGATCGAAAAGACTTTCAGCCTTATCTCGCTAAATTTGCAGTGGAGTAGACTGAAGAAAGAAGATCTTATCTTCCTGAAGTTGCAAGAAGCAGATCAAAAGAAGATTTTAGACTTATCTCCCTGAAGTTGCAGTGGAGTAGACTGAAGACAGAAGATCTTATCTTCCTGAAGTTGCAGGAAGCAAATCAAAAGCACTTTCAGCCTTATCTCCCTGAAGTTGCAGTGGAGTAGGCTGAAGATAGAAAATCTTATCTTCTTGAAGTTGCAAGAAGCAGATCAAAGACATCAGATTTTGTCTCCTTGAGTTTGCAGCGGAGCAAATCGAAAAATAGTAGATCTGGCATTCCTGAAGTTGTAGAAAGCAGATCGAAGACATTAGTCTAGTCTCCCTGAGTTGCAGTAGAACTGACTAAAGATGGCAGATTTTGTCTTCCTGAAGTTGCAGTGAAGCAAATTGAAGCCATCAAATCTACATTCCAGTCCCCCTGAAGTTGCAGTTGGGTTGGCAACCATCTGACAAGACCGGGCAAAATGGGTCCTTTTATAGTCTTTGCTCTATTCTCGTTACACGACAATGAGCAAAGAGGGGCAGCTGTAGTGACCCATTTTTTCCCGGGCCCATACAGAGTCCAAAAAAAAATTGAAAATAAATAAATAAACCAATGTTTTTTTAAACAGTCTTTTTTTTTACAAAAATCCAAAACCAGTAAGCCCAAAACCCTCTTACAGATGGCCCAAAAAAATCAAACCCAATACCTAAAATTAAACAGTTGACCCAATTACCCTGACCCAAATTACACGGCCCAAAGAGGCCCAAAAACTTAAACAGAAACCAGAAGACCTAGGGTTTATGAAACCCAAGGCGCCGCAAGCTTCGCCCCAGCAAGAGCCCAATCGTCGCGCCGCAGCACCCCAACCTCGCGCCGCAATCAACTTCTCACGCCCACGCCAGCCCTCGGTCGCGCCGCGGTCCGCGCCCGAATCAGTCCATCGTCGCAAGATATTCGCCTTTGACCTGCGCAAAAAAGGAAAAAAAACAAGACATCAAACAAGGAAAATAGGGGTATTTCCTATTTTGTTTTTATTTCAAGGGCTATAAAAAGCCCTACATAATCTGTAAAAAAAAAGACAAATACACAGAAAAAAACAGAGACAAAAAATATTCAAAGAAATAAAATACAGAAATCGCAAGAGGTGATTTGTTTTACTATTCTGTTTTTTTATATCTTCTATACATTTATGCATACAAACATTATTTTTAAAAAAGGATAAAAGGAGTTTTACCTTTCTTTTCGCCAAATAAATGAATTTCTGACCTCCGACCGCCATATGCGGTGGCGCGTGCGGAGGCGCATGTGACGGCCCTCCATCGGAGCTCTAGCCGAAGGCCGAAGGCTAGAGAGGATCTGGGGAAGGTGGTTTCTGATTTTTTTTAAAACGAATGTTAAATGATTTTTTTAACTGATTTTTTACCTATATAGTAATGATGAAACGGCGTCGTTTTGTTTAATTAAATAAGCATAAAACGGCGTCGTTCAGGGCTGAGGATCCGCGCGTTGACCCGAATACCAGGGGAGGATCCGCGTGTTTTTGTTAAATGGTCTAATTGCATTTTCAGTCATTCCGCAATTTTATTAATTTTAATTTCGTCCAATTCAAGTTTTTTATTTATTTTAAATTAGCCCAAAAACTTATACTCTGTTTCGATCTGATCCTCGGGCTCCTTAAAGGCTAAAAATCAGAACGATGTCGTTTTGGGAAGAAGGCATAATTGCCTAATGAGTCCCTACAGTATGACGTGCGTTATAAATTACTCCTTTTATACCTATTTTAATTGCTATTTAATCCCTGTTTTTTTAAAACCTTTTTATTTTATTTTATTTTATTTCATTTTAAATTATTTTAACATTGTATTTAATTATTTTATCATATTAAAATGTTATATTATTTTTTATTTATATATATTAATTTTTTTATAGTATAAAATTTATATATAGATATTTTTATATGTATAATACTTATATATATTATTATTATTAATTATTTTATTATATATTTTGATTTTATTAATTATTATATTATATATATTTTTAAATTTTTTTTTGTATGTTATATAGTATATTATATCATACACTATTTTTAAAATTTTATTTTGTATAAAATCTATTTTATATTATATAACATATTTTATTTTATATTTTTATGGCTAGAGTATTATATATATGTTCTTATTTAAAACTATTATATATTATTTATTAATCATTTTTATCATCATGTATTAAATTATTAAAATTATGTATTTATTCTTATATTTTTTTATAAAATACGTCATTTATATATATATATATATCAATTGTTTTGAAAATAATCATATTTTTTTTATTTCTGTCATAATTCATTGTTTAAATGTAGTGTTAATTTATTTCTTATATATTGATCTTGTTTATAGAATTTAAACATCCATTTTTTTATATTTATGCTTCATATAGATTCTTAATTATTGTTGCCTATTTTATATTTTGTATTAGTTTATTTATATTCTTGTATTCGTTTATTATTGCTTTAGCATAGTTCTTTTATTTATTTATTCATGTTATATTATTTATTGATTATTTATTGTTAATATAATTCGTAGTTGGGTTGAATTGATATGTATGTTATAATGTCTTACTCAAACCATTTTTTTTTATAAAAATACCTTTTGAATTAAAACATTTTATTCAAATAATTTAAGAAATACGGTGATATGTGACATTTGGGGACTACGAGAAGAATTGTGCCCTAACTTACTGGGTTTCGATTTTTCTCGTGGAACTTAAGGTATTAGATATCCCTTCTCTTTTAAAACCGAAATTTACAAATTTCAAATCAAAAACTTATTCTCGGAAATTCAAAGCGTTATATCCTAACTTACTAGATATGATGTTTTGCGTTTTCAAGATAAGAATTTTCTACAAATAAAGGTGAGCCTAACTTCGAAGTCATGAGATATTATATCCTAACTTATTGGGTATAGCATTTTATTTCTTTGAGATAGGTAAGTCTTGGTTTTCTTTAAAAGGATCATATTGAAAATATTTTTAAAATTTTCAACATTCGGACATGATTTTACCGATTAGGTACCAATTTTTGGGTGTTGTGAGGGTGCTAACCCTTCCTCATACGTAACCGACTCCCGAACCCGTTTTCTTGTTTTTTGTGAACCAAAATTGAATTTTTTTTTTTAAAATTAAACGTTTTACAAGGTGATCCAATCACACCTAAGTAAAAAGGGATTGGTGGCGACTCCCGTTTTTGTTTTTTAAAGTCGATCCTCGTTTTTCAAAGAAACTTTAAAAATGGTTTCGACAGGTATGACACATGTTTATTTGTAGATGGATTAATAATACGAAGTTGCATTTGCCACTTTTGACGTGTTTTTTGCTGATTCGCGAGTGCATATTTTTGCTTTTCCATAGTCTTGTTGAAGACACTTCATTAGGCGTCCACAAATGAAAGTTTGGGTTTTTGAAAAAAAATGAGGGAAAACTTTGTCCAATTCTTTGCAAAGCATTTCCTAAGAAATTCAGAGAGCATTGTTCTTGGTTAAGTGGGTGATAATCTTCTTCTCAACTTGCTCTTATTTTTTATTGTGCATCACTATTGCAAATATGACTTCATTGTGTTGTCATTATTATTTTTTGTAGTTTGTTTTTGTGAGTTTTTCCATAACTTGGGAATAGTTATGGCGAAAAAGGGAAATTCAATAAGGTTAAATTTTTTTAGGGTGGAAAAAAATCCTATTTATAGGTTAAATTTGTAGATTAAATAATATTATAATAACCTACACTAATTAGAGTTTATGTGGGAAAATAATAAAATAATCTACCCTAATCAGATTTTAAGTGGGAAACTAAAAAATAGAGTTTAACTGGGAGAAAAAAGCCAAAAAATACGAGGCATAACTCCATAAATTGTAATTCGAGCTATTAATTGCAGTTGAGATGCATATTTTGATGATTGTTTGATTGATTTGAGTAGCTTTATAGACTAGAATTGGCACCCAAGTTGAACATTTAGGTAGAAGAGACTAAGAGGAGACTTTACAATGTAGACCTCGATTTAATTGTGTCAAATAGTAAGATTGATAGGAGTTCCTAAGTGGAATTTCTTAGATGTGGATGATACCAATAGGAGGTTTCATTTAGGAATGACAATCAAGATAATCTAAGCATGTGTGTTAGCTCAATTAGTAACTAGCTGAACAATTGACCATCGATTTGTTAATTGCATTTGTCTAAACAATAAAGAGGGTTTGTAGGTTATATTACTTAGTAAACACTTTTGGTTAACTTTTTTATAAAATTGATATTGAATGCATTAATAATCCTTAAATTGGATAAGTTGGTAATTGTCTAACTAGTAAGCCGTATAACTAGTTCACAGTTAATTAGTCAATCTCTATGGAAATGATCATTGGAATGCATGAATAAGTATTTCATTGTAAAAATAATACTAATTTATTACAACTTGACACTATTATGCTTGTGGTTATTTTGTGCTGAAAAGTGAGAAATATATGTTTTATAAAAGAAGTGTACACGAAAAATCCGTTAGGATGGTTGAGAGTGAGGTCAAAGGCAAGATTGACTAATCGTGATGAAATGACTAAGTATTGTGGGAGAGGGTTGTTCTAGTGCCAAATTATTAGTATGAATTTTGGTCTTAAAATGTTATCATCATTGAAGTGAAGTATGTAATGATAGTAGGGGGTTTTACTTGTCAATGTATGTTTTTAAGGTGGAGTTTATTGCTTCTAGGCAATTGGCTTAGACCGTTATGAAGGTTTTAATGACATTTTTCTTAGATTGTTGAAAATTAAGAACTCCTCTTGCTTGTCTGTTTTAGGAATTTGCACAAATTAATGTTTCTAAATACTAAGGGTTGCAAGGGGTTTTCTTATTTTACACCTCATAACCAAGCAGATCATTTGTTGAAGGGTAAAAAGAGTAACATGCACTTGTATGAGAATAAATATATTTTTTAAAAAAGTAAATTGAAGCAAAGTTTTCATTTTCAAACTAAGTGGATGGTTTCCTTGTTAGAGTAGTGTAATAGGAAGCCTACTTTGGAAGATGAAACTTTAATAGTGCAACTTAATTATTAGTTCAAAGAGAGAAATGTTAAGATCGATGAAATATTGGCAAAGAACAATATATAAGACTTAGGTGGAACAATTCTTGATGCATTAAAAGAAATTAGGTGCCAAAGATCTTCTCATAAACATAAAAGGTATGAGGTTATTTTTGGTGAAATCTACTGAGGCTGTTGAATCTGTTGATGAACATGTTGAGGGTGGTACTATTGAGAAAGGTAAGATAATTAATGCTGCGAGAATATCTCTAGTGATTGTTTTAATAGATCTTGGTCTTTCTAGGGATGAGGAAGAATAAATGCCTTTAGTTAGAAAAAAGATGAAGGTTAATACAACTGAAAATTCTACTATTGTGTTTGTGGATTTAGGAGTATCAAATTTTAGTTATGGTTTTGTACTTTGTATGTTATGAATCAATTTTTGATATTGAATAATTTTTATTTTGCAAACTTAAGTGAGATGATGAGCTTTAGTGAGGGAAGTTAAAGGAGTTTGGTTACATAAAGATTTGTTAAATGTTATGGATAGAAAGGAGGTAATTGTTCATGAAGATTAAGTCATCCTTTACCTTCTACTACAAAAGAAGTCTAAACTTATTTTGAGAGGAAGTACAACTACTAATACCAAGAGTGGACTTCTAATTGTGCTAAAAAAAGTGTAAGTATCAATAAACATCAAGATATTTTTCCCCAAGGCATAAGCCATATACCACATCTTACCGGAGGAAAAGAAAAACAACTTGTTGGTGTTGAAGGAAGGCAACTACTTCCTACTAGAGGCCTGACCTGGCACAATTTGTAGTGGCAAATTAGGTATTTTTCGTCACTTAACAAGCTTGTTTTTAAGCCATTTTAGGCTATTTTATTGCATTTTCAGTTTCAATAACTTAGATTTAATTTATTAAAAAATAAGTGTTTTTATGCATAATTTTGCGTTAGTTGACCTCTTGGCCCAATATGGGCCTTAAGGTAGTTTTAATGAGTTAATTGAATGTGCATGACACCTATTTTTAGGCCTAAAAGCATAAGAAATGACAACTGAGTTGCAACACGAGCTTCCGGGATCGCAACACAACCGGACGAGCTCCAGATTTAGTATTCAAAGTTGTACGTCGCGAGACACATAAGCCTATGTTGCGACACAGGTCTAATGGAGGGCAAAAATTAATTAAGTGTGTTTTCATCTGTACAATCCATATTTAACTTAATTAAGGCTCATAAATGACCTAAGTGAGCAACTAATTTTGCCTATAAATAGCAAAGCTTATGCTAAGCTAAGGAGGCAAGTTGTTAGTGTAGAATTTAGATTTTAGTTTTAGACTTAGGTTTTAATTAGGTTTTAATTTTCTTTTTAAAACAATTTTTATTTCTTGTTAGAAATTGGATTTGATTTGAGTGAAAGACTTGGTTATTAAGTATTTTAATGTTTTTCTTTCACTTGTTGCCTGTCAACATCGATATCTCTATAGTTATTAAAGGAATTCGCGGAACCGAGCACATCCATTTTATCAAACGGATCAATATCGATTTTCCTTTTGTTTTATTTTAAGTTGTGTTTTTGCATGATTAAATTAATTCTTAGGAAAATGGTCTCGAGACTCATGAGTAGCTAAATCCTTTAGGAATGTTAACGAGAGGGTGTGAGTGTAATTAACAGAAGAATGAGGGTTCCCAATAGAATTAGTTGGTTTAAATTGTCACACTCGGTTTCCAATAAAGTTCAAAAATTAGGGGAAAATTGGGAGTAAATTGAAGGAAATTAGGGGATCGGCGAACTCTATTGAGAAATCTAGAAAATTAGGTGACTTAATAGCAAATATTTGGGATTCAATCCTGGTCCGATTAAGTTGGAATCAACTGGTTCCTTGGTGGGAGACAACATGATTATTTATGGATGGCTTAATTAGTGTTTTGGTGATCGTACAAGAAGGGTTATTTATATGAGAGAAGCCTTATTCAGTAGAGGAAATTCTTTTCAATTCTGTTTATTTTTTCTTCTTATTTGTATCGTCTTCTTCGATTACTCCAAAGAAGAGAAAATTAAGGAGAGTCTTGCATGGGGCAGTGATCGTGTGGTTTAAGTCTAGAATGTAGTAAATTCGGTGAACTGGTAAGTTTCTTAATCTTATTATAATCGTGAAATTGAGGAAAAAAAAGTTAAGGGGTTTATGAAATCTTCGAAATTTTTTGCATGAAATTGGATTCGGGGATTTAAAGCTTGAATGCCTTCGATTTAACTAATATATTTGGTTGTCATGATTAGCTGTCTGGACGAAGAAGGCTTTAGCATTTAGACAAGCTAAGCTGGCAAGGATGAAGGATAGCAGGTGAGATTCTACAGTCCATTTTGAGTGTTTGTTTGTTGTTGTTCTGGAATTTTCTGCTCGTGTATCTGTTGTGAGTTCAGTCTGAATTCCATAGGTATATATGATTATGATGAATGAGTAAGCTATGCATGCATAATGCTATGGAAATATATAAATGGTTGTGAGTATGTTCTTTGAATGCAAGATGTGGTTTGTATTGTTGTATTGATATATGACGTACTATATGTTATAGTAATATGTGAATTATTATGTGTGGAAAGTCTGTTTATAAAATGCGGAGTACAGAGGGCTTTACTTTGATGGGTTATTGAAGATAGGAAATTAGCGTAATGGAGGAATGGACGGATTGAAAGGGGATTCGAGGGAGTTCGACGACATCGAGGAATGGTTATCTACTGGTCTTTCAGGGCGACACTGAGTAAATAGTATATAGGTCCTTCGGGGCAACACCGTGTAAATGGTATACAGGTCCTACAGGGCGACACCTCAAAATAGGTTTACTGATTATTCGGAATCAAAAGTCTATGGTTGGACATGGCACGATCCAGTGGTGAACATGTACACGTTATGGCAATGATGGAGTCCACCAAGATAGTGAACTGATAAGCCTGTCAGGGCATAAACAGGGAAGTCACTGTATGACTCGCATGTCAAGCAGTCTAGCATGATGGTCATGGCGCGTTTGAAAACGCAAGCCAGCATGCTAATAAGAGGATTCACCAAAATACGAGAGTAAGAAGAACTTGTAGAAGCGTCGTAAACGCGGGCATATGTGAAAGGAAGGGGCATTTCCTTCACATTATTTGCAAGTAAGTATCCACCAATAAGAGCCCGCCAGAGTTGACGTATAAACCATCGCCAGCTATGAAGTAATAGAGCAAATTTTTAGGTTTAAGTTCTAAGTGTTCATCGAGAAAGGGGTCGCTAGAAAAGTGGAAAGTCCACCAAGGTCCAACAAATGAGGAGGATGACTGATAGGGTCATTTGGCGTTATGAAATCCACTAAGGATTTTCTTATAAATGGGAAATCATCTTATACAA
The DNA here is from genome assembly GCA_025698515.1 of Gossypium sturtianum. Classification (NCBI taxonomy): domain Eukaryota; kingdom Viridiplantae; phylum Streptophyta; class Magnoliopsida; order Malvales; family Malvaceae; genus Gossypium; species Gossypium sturtianum. The sequence continues at coordinate 123,460,941 of CM046955.1, forward strand.
TCTAAGAAAGAGGTAGTTCGTTGGGGACCATTTGTTTTTAGGAGTGTCAAATAATTTGAAGAGGGAAAGTCCTATGGGACCTTCCTACCTATACGAGTCCATAAGGAAAAAAAGGTATTTGACTATTAGGAAAACCTCATTTTCAAGGGCCATATATGGGGATATTAGCAAATGGGTCTTCCTCTAAAGAAAATTTACGCACAGGCTAAGGCGTTGAATTTTGAGATGCTTTGGTAAGCCGATATTGAGTTCAATATGAAATAAAGGGATCAGGGTAAGGACCCTCTATAGTGGTGTGGTATCTGTAAGTCTGCCAAAGGTAGTTGACAACCTGTATAACTGCTCGTGGCGTTATCTTTTGCTAAGTAAAACCAGCGAGATAAATAAAAGTATGAAGATGAAGCCAGAAAATGTAACACCCCTAAGTCATATCCGTTGTCGGATTAGGGTTACAGAGCATTACCATACAAAACAGAACAATTAACATCAATACATATCAATAATGTCATTTAGTATTAATTACCTAAAATTCATTATAAACCTAGCAAACATATACATTTAGGCCTTAAATCGAGCCTTCGAGGCCCTAAAAATAGTTTGGAATCAATTCGGAACTAATTTAAAACAATTCAAAAAATTTGGGAAAAAGTTGAAAAATTTGAAAACAGGGGTCACACGGCCGTGTGACATAGCCCAGACCGTGTGACATTCGAATAGTGGGACACACGTCCATGTCTCAGTCGTGCCTTAAACCGTGTAACTTACTGAGTTGGATCAACCGGTCATTTCGCAGATCGTGTACCAGGTCGTGTAACTCTCTGACTTATGTCACACGGTCGTGTTATAGGCCGTGTGCTAGACCGTGTAAGCCACCGACTTGAAATAATAAGTTACACACAGCCGTGTAGTCAGGCCGTGTGACAGCCCATGTCCTAGGCCGTGTACTTCACAATTTGACCCTAAAAACAAGCCATTTTAAGTCCAAAACTTGCCCAATCATCTACTTCATTTATGCATACATTCAATAGACTTAAAGACACTTCAAACACATATAAACATACCAATTCAATCAACTTACATCTTCTAACCAATATGCCATTCAAATGCACCACATTTATACCAAATCAACTTCAATCAAAACAAGGCTATAATGCCACATTTCAAGCACAAATCATAACCAATTTAGCTACCTAATGACATCAATTGTCAAACCATTCAAATACCATAAAACATACCAAAAGGACCATATATTACAAATAACTTAAAAGTAACCCAAAGGACAAAAGCTTGCCAAGCACTATATGTCCAACAAACAAAATATATACGCAAAAGACATATACATACCAAATTGACCATTAACTCATTCAAAAACAACCATTATATAAAGTCATATACATGCCATTTATAACCTTGGCCAAAATAACTCAAAAAATACTGAAATGGTTGTTGGATAGTGTGATAGAACTCCAACATGCTTCCAACCGATTGAGCTTCTGATAATCTACGAAACAAAGTAAAATAACTACGTAAGGAACTAATGCTTAGTAAGCTCGTATAAACTCAAGCAAAAACTTACCATTCTTAAGCTCAATTTATAAAATATGCATAACATCTTTACCATACTTATAAGCTTAATACAATCCTTTAAGCACCACCAAACTCAAAAATTAGTAAGCTCATGCATAATACATATAGAAAATCAACCATTTCACAAATGAATCTTCATGAACATATCATTCATCACATAATCATTTAGTTCCCTTCAATTCATTTGCATTCATCAAATTTACCTTTCATAAGTTTATGAAAAACTATCCATTTGAATACATGCCGTGCCATTTACCTTTACTTACCCATTGAACCATCTAAAATTATATTGGATACTCAGGAATGCTCACACATAGTGTGTCTTTCCATATAACCGTAACCTTTCCTTTTCAATAGTGCTCACATGAGCTGTGAAATGGGCTTGCTCACACGAGCTGTGGGTTAGAATGTTAGCTACACGAGCTGTGGAGAATCCGCAACAAATGCAGGACTTCAACTATCGGTAAGACATTCAAGACCAACACCCAAAACCGTATAATCCCTAATGACATGTCATTTGTATCCTAAGAATTCTTAAGGTTCAAACGAGATCATTTATCCGTCAATTTCCCAAATTATCAATATATATTTTAAGTCAATTTATAACTAACATAATATAACAAATAATCAATCAAACTATGTTTAGTAAGATTATAATTCATACGAACTTACATCGATAACTATAGTCGTAAAAGTAGAGTTAGAGACTAATCCAAAGCTTTCGCCTTTCCCCGGTTTAAGTCCGATTGTTGTTTATCTTAATCTAAATAGATAATTTCATTCAATTAAGTACTTCAAATAACATCATGTATTTAATTCAATCTATAATTCATATTATCATGCAATTACAAAATTACCCCTCATATTTTAACTTTTTCACATATTATTCCTTAAGCTCGTAACTTGAAATTTAACCATTTTAACCTAAACCCATATTAACCAATTCTCCTAGGGGTCTTGAATAGCCCATAATTACCAAAAATTCACATTAAAACCAATGAATTTTACATTTTCAACAAATTAATCCTTAATCCTAAATTCATAAAAAATCACTTAGCAAAACATGTTCGTTTGACCATCAACATTAATAATCTATCAACTAACATCAAAACACATTCAAACTCAACTATGAAAAGTCCCTCAACCTCTAACAATTTTTCAAATTAACCCCCGGGCTAAGTAGTTTAAGCTAAAATGAGTTTCAAAACATAAAAATTAATAAAAACTGGGCTCAAATGCATACCATGCAATGCTTCTATGTTGGCCGAACCTTAAAACCAAGAAAATGGTTTTTATTTCTTCAATTTTGGTGAAAGAGAAGAATTTTAGGAAGATGACACTATTTTCTTGATTTAGTTTAAGATTTGTTTATTTAATTATTAGTTTACCTTTAGTTTATTTGTTTATAAAATGAAAAAAATAAACTCATAATTGTCCATTAAATTTTCATATGGTATAAATACCATCTAAGTCTATTAATCTTCCTTTCCATAACCATTTAATCCTTTTAACTAGTAGAATCTAACTTTTGCACCTTTTTCAATTTAGTCCTTTTTACCTAATTTACCATTTAAACTTCAAAATTTCTTAACGAAACTTCAAAAAAACTCTAATATAAACCCATAGAATTTAAATAAATAATAAAATATTTATTCTCTCATCAGAATCATGGTCCCAAAACCACTATTCCCGACACTACTAAAAATGGGCTGTTACAACTCTCCCTCCTAAAGGATTTTTCGTCCCCGAAAATCTTACCAGAAAATAGGTTCGGGTATTGCACTTTCATAGCTTCTTCTGGTTCCCAAGTAGCTTCCTCGACCCCATGACGTTGCTAGATAACTTTAACCAAAGCTATACGTTTATTCCTTAATTTTTTAACTTTCTGAGCTACAATTCTAATTGGTTCTTCACTGTATGACATATCTGGCCGAATTTCAACATCAATAGGAGAAATCACGTGTGAAGGGTTAGATCGATACCTCCATAACATTGATAAATGAAACATGTTTTGTATTTTCTCTAACTCAGATGGTAAAGTTAAATGGTAAGCTATCAGCCCAATTCTCTCAATGATCTTATACGACCCGATGAATCGTAGGCTATGCTTTCCTTTTTGGCCAAAATGAAGAACTTTTCTCCAAGGTAATACTTTTAAGAACACTCTATGGCCAATTTGAAATTCAATATCTTTTCTTTTCAAATTCGCATATGATTTCTGACGATCAGAAGCAGCTTTCAAACAATCACAAATTACTTTGTCTTAATCTTCAGTTTCTCAGATCAAATCGACATCGAAAAGCTTTTCTTACTTAATTAAGTCTAGTATAATGGCGTTCTACATTTTAAACCATACAAAGCTTCATATGACACCATTTTAATACTCGCTTGATAGCTATTATTATATGCAAACTCAACCAACGGAAGAAATTTCTCCCTGCTACCCTCAAACTCTAAAATGCAACAACGGAGCATGTCCTCGAGTATCTGTATTACTCGCTTAGACTAACCATTGGTTTGTGGATGGAATGTTGTACTAAAATGTAGTCGAGTACTTAGAGCTTCATTTAATTTACTCTAAAATCTAGAAGTAAACCGTGGATCTTTATCAGAAATAATAGACGCTAGCACACCATGCAGTTTAACAATATCAGAAACGTATAGTTCTGCCAACTTCTCAAGTGAATAATCCGTAAGTATTGAAATGAAACGTGTAGATTTAGTCAAATGATCCACAATTAGGGGTGAGCAAAATTCGATTCGATTCGAAAAACTCGATAAAAAATTTAAATTTTGAATTAAATAGTTCGAGTTATTTGAGTTAATCAAGTTATTCGGATCAACTTGAATAAAAAAAAAGTTTTTTGGTTTAACTCAAATATGAATTACACAATTCTGAGTTATTCGAAAATCCAAATAAGAAAAGACAAAACTACGTCGTTTTGATAAATGTTTACCTTTTCTAAAGTTAAAAGTCAAAACTATTAAGTTAAAAGGCAAAATTACATTGTTTTGATAAATATTTACTCATTAAGTTAAAAAGTAAAACAATTATATTGTTTATATAGTTAAATAATCTTGTACTTCATCTACTAGTTAAATAATCGGTCCATATAAACGCAACATTGAGTATAAATAATATGATTCGTTGACTTGACTTAACTCAAAATTTTTTCACTTGATTCGATTCGATTCGAAAAAAATTCAAATTGAGTTCGGTTGCTAAAATATGATTCGTCAACTCGACTAACTCAAATTTTTTTGACTCGATTTGACTTGACTTGATCGAATACTCACCCCTAGCCACAATAACCCAAATAGCATCTTTCTTCCACGGAGACAAGGGTAACCCTGACACAAAATCCATCGTAACCCGTTCCCATTTCCATTCTGGTATCATAATAGTCTGTAACAGTTTAGAAGGTACTTGATGCTTGCCTTTAACTTGCTGACAAATCAAACATTTCGACACAAACTATGAAATTTCACGTTTCATACCTGACCACCAATACATTTGTTTCAAATCACTGTACATTTTGTTACTACCAGTGTAACAGCCCGATTTTGGGTCTAGTCAAAATAGTGGTTTCGAAACCACTAATCCGAGGTTGGATAAATTAGTTTTAATATTATTATATGTGTTATATCATGATTATATGAATGTATGAAAATTTTGGTGCATTAATTTCAGTGATTTCATGCTTAATTGCGAAAAAGGACTAAATCGCATAAAGTGTGAAAGTCTTAGTTTACAAGCTTAAGGTACCAATTAGATGTGGAATTTTAATTGGAGGCCTTTAAAGTGAAATTAGGCCTTTCTAAAGGTCATAGCCAGCCATAGGGGGGACAAGAGGATTGTTTTGGTCAATGTTTTGGTGGTGTTAGGTGATTAATGAATAAAATAAGAGAAAGATAAAGAAAAGAAAAATATCATCTTGTCTACTCTTCTTCTCCACCGAAAATTAGCAGCAAAAATAAGGGTTTGTGAGCTCAAAATTTCAGCAAGCTTTTCTCCTTACAAGTAAGTGATTTTGGTGTTCTTTCTTAATAATTTTTGTACTTTTGGGACCCTTGTAGCATGATCTAGCTAATGAGGGGACTATTTTGTAAAATGGTTGAAAGTTTAGGGATTTTTCACGAGAGCGTTTATGTTGTTTGCTGAGTTTTTAGGGAAGAAAATTAATGTGAGAGGGTTAAAAAACAACTTTTGTGAAAGGTGTTTCCATGAAAACATCTAAAAGGGACCTATTTGTAAAGGTTATAAATTGAGTAGTAAATGCATGAAATAATTGAAATTTTGAGTTGCTATTAGAGGGAATATGAATCGGCTAGGCTTGAGTGTGTGAAAAATGAACACATTTCATTTTACGAGCCTAGGAGCAAAATCGTAATTTTGCCAAAGTATAAGGGTAAAACGATCATTTTTGCCTAAGTAGAAATTTTGAAGTATCATGATTTGTGTAGTGATTAAATGAGTAAATTTTATTATTTTAGATCAAGAAGAACGCGGAAACAACCTTGACCGGGGAAAAGGCAAGGTTACGGATTAAACCGCAAATTAACATATTTTGCACCGAGGTAAGTTTATATGTAAACGATACATCCTTAATACATATGTTATTACCTATTGATGCATTGTATGGATGTAAATACTTATTGGTGAGATTGATTGAAAATGATTAATTCTCGAATGAACCTCGGAATAGAAATGTGGGCACGGATAAATATCCGTAAATGTGTAATTATCGATGGGCTGTGTGCAAAACCATCGTTTATATTATCATTTGGTGGGCTGTGTGCGATACCACCTTGTTATCTATTCACGATGGGCTGTGTGCGATACCATCATTTATATTATCATTTGGTGGGCTGTGTGCGATACCACCTTGTTATCTATTCACGATGGGCTGTGTGCGATACCATCATTTATATTATCATTTGGTGGGCTATGTGCGATACCACCGTAATTGTCATTGTTGGTGGGCTGTGTGCGATACCACCCTATTATTGATTAATGGTGGGCTATGTGCGAAACCACCGGGTATCTTGTATTATTCTGAAAGAGTTCATCGAGAAACTTGTTTAAGTAAACATTTCATGTGGCTTTATGGTAATAAGTGCAGGGCATAAGTACAAATAAATGTGAGCAATGTGTATGATTTATGGTTGGAATGTGGTAAGAGTTGAGATGAGTAAGCATGACTATGAAAATGTGAATTGTTCTTACATAGTATGTAATGTTTTTGGTTGATTAGCATATGATATGATGCTTATTGTTTACATGTAAACTTACTAAGCTTAAAGCTTACTCCCTTCTCTTTTCCCTTGTTTTATAGTGTCAAAGAGCCAGCTCGGGATACGAAGATAATCAGAAGATCACCCACACTATCAGCACATCTTGGTATTTTTAGACTTAGCATTTTGAGTATGGCATGTATAGGGACTAGGCTTAGTTAAACGTCATATTGTTTTTGCCAAATGTGTTGGCTGATTCAAAGATGAACTCTTTTGTATAAGGCCATAGTTGGTGGCTCATTCTTATTAATCAATAAAGAGATGAAGTTATTCATGATTGTGCAAGTAGCATGTTGATTACTTAGTTTAAGTATGCATGAATGGGTTAATGGTCGAATGTGATTTATGTTTGTATGAGCTAGAGTGATAGAAAGAGCTTGGCAATTAGCCTTGCTCTTGTCCACACAAGCGTGTGTCTAGGCCGTGTGTGACACACGATCAATCTCATGGGCGTGTGGTTAGGCCGTGTGTCTCCTTGCATGCTAGGTTTACAAGTCAGTATGTTCAGTAGTAAATACATGGACAGAGACACGGCCGTGTCTCTCAGCCGTGTGGAAGGCATGGCCATGGACACAGGCGTGTGCCTAGGCCGTGTGACATTTAGGGGGTGATGACATCAGAAACAGAATGCCAAGGTTTTGGCACACGGGCTAAGACACGGGCGTGTCGAGGCCGTGTGAGGGACACAGGCCAGGGACACGGGCATGTGTCCGGCCGTGTGAAAACCCCTGTAGGTTCGAATTTAGAAATAATTCCACACGGGTGTGGAACACGAGCATGTGATATGCCACAAGGGCGTGTCCCTTTCTCCACACGGGCGTGTGGACTGTTTAGTGAAAATTTTCTAAGATTTTCGGGAGAGCTTCAAATGAGCTCGATTTGATCCCGAACTATCCCTAAAGCGTGATTTAAGCCTCGTAGGCTTGTTTAAGAGGTGTTAATAAAAATTTTAAGTTTGGAGAGGAAAGTTAAGTCTCGAATTTGTATGATTGATTGTGTATCAGCCTAGTAATGCCTCGTACCCTGTTCCGGCATTGAATACGGGTAATAGGTGTTACAACCAGGGTGTATCGAATAATTATTGCTTTGAGCTTCCTGTAAAATTTTCCGTATAATATCAAAATTTCTTAGAATACAAATTCTATTTCAGAAATTTAAACTACCATCAGAACTAACATGGAATTCTGAATCAGATGTCTTTTCAATCTGTTCTCGTTTAGCAATCAACTCAGAATCACTTTTTCGAGCTTCACAAATCTGTTGCAGAAATGTCAGTTTAGCTTTTAATTCCGCTACAATGGAACCATCATCAATCAACCTCAAACAAGTATTGAAATCTCGCAAAGCAAGTAAAGATTTTCTACTTAAAGCATCGGCAACCACATTAAATTTTCCCGGATGATAATCAGTGATCAAATCATAATCTTTTTAGCAGCTTTAGCCATCTACGTTGTCTCAAATTTAATTCTTTTTGTGACATCAAATACTTCAGGCTTTTGTGATCCGTGAAGATGTGACATTTTCTCTGAACAAATAGTGTCGCCAGATCTTTGAAGTAAACACAATAGCTACAAGTTCTAAATCATGAGTCGGGTAATTTTTTCTCGTGCGGTTTCAATTGAAGGGAAGCATAAGCTACCATTTTGCCTTAACGCATCAAATCGCAACCTAAACCATTAAGTGAAGCATCACTATAGACCACAAATTCCTTGTCGGACTCTGGCTGAATCAACAGAGGGGCTTCAGTCAACAATACTTTCAACTGATCAAAACTTTGCTGACATTTTTTAGACCATTCAAACTTAACATCTTTCTAGAGTAGCTTCGTCAACATTGTATAAATCATTGAAAACCCTTCAACAAATCTCTGATAATATTCGGCTAAACCTAAGAAACTTCTGATCTCTGAAACATTTCTCGGAGGCTTCTAGTCTATAATTGTTGATATTCTACTCGGATCCACTCTAATACCTTCCACCGATACAACATGTCCCAAAATCCAACTTCTTGTAGCCAAAACTCACATTTGCTAAATTTAGCAAATGTCTGTTTCTCATGCAATGTTTGCAATATTACTCTCAATTGTTGTGCACGCTCAATTTCATCTCGGGAATAGATCAGTATATCATCAATGAATACAACCACAAATCTATCTAAATACGACCAGAATATTCTGTTCATCAAATCCATAAACACAGCAGGTGCATTGGTTAAACCAAATGGCATAACTAAAAATTCGCAATGTCCATACCTGGTCCTAAAAGCAGTCTTTGGCACATTAGAATCTTTAACCCGTAGCTGATAATATCTAGAATGGAGATCAATCTTTGAGAACATTGTTGCACCTTTCAAATGATCAAACAAATCATCGATACGCAACAATGGATATTTGTTTTTGATTGTGACCTTATTAAGCTGTTAATAATCAATACACAGCCACATTGACTCATCCTTTTTCTTAACAAACAGTACAGGAGTACCCTAGGGAGAAAAACTAGGCTGCATAAATCCTTTGTCTATCAATTCATGTAACTGTGCTTTCAACTCTTTCGATTCTGTAGGTGTCATTTTATATGGAGCTATCGATATCGGAGAAGTTCCCGGTACTAAATCAATAGCAAACTCAACCTCTCTGATTGGCGGTAACCTTGGTAATTCTTCTGGAAACACATCTGAGAATTCACAAACAGTCAGAACTAACTCTAATTTCAATTCTGAAGCCCTGGAATCAAGTATATAAGCTAGATATGCTTCAAAACCTTTCTTGACATATTTCTTAGCTGACATAGTTGAAATGATATTAACTGAACTGTCACATTTATCTGATTCAACCTGGACTATTTCACCATTTTGACATTTCAACAAAATTTACTTTCGTCAATTCACAATAGCATCATGAAGAGTCAACCAATCCTTGCCAAGAATTATATCAAATTCATCAAATGGTAATAACATCAAATCCACCAGAAAGTTGCAATCCTAAATCATTAGAGGACATTTTTTACAAACTTTATCAACTAACACATACTGACCTAAAGGATTCGTTACTTTGATCACAAATTCAGTTGATCAAAAGGTATTTTCTTATCCGACACTAAAGTTGTGCATTTATATAAGTGCGTTGACCCTGAGTCAATCAAAGCATTAACATTAGTATCAAAGATAGAAAATGTACCAGTAATCACATTAGGTGCCAAAGCTTCTTCACGAGCTTGAATTGCATAGGCCCTAGCTGGTGCTTGAGCCTCAGATCTAACTGTAGAATCTTCCGTTCCACTTCGACTATTTCCCGTATTCTGGCTGGCCTCCCTCTTGCAGTCGTGTTACTCGACCGTGTGTTTTGAGCTTTGTCTCTATCAGACCTTTTAGGACAGTTTCGAATAAAATGATCATATGAACCACATTTGAAGCACGATCCATCTCTCAATCTACACTCTCTGAAATGTCATCTATTGCACTGTTAATATTCAGGTTTATTATTACGAACACTCCCCACACTCGCTACAGAAGTAGACTAGGATCTCGAACTTGAATGTTGCTTCCCTTTATCTCTTCCCGAAATTCCAATTGAAGTTGATGTACAATTGTGAAATTCTTTCGATTTCTTTGATAGAGATGAAAATGATTTTCCCATTGATCGTTTACTTGTGTCATGAGCCTCAAAATCTGCCTTTCTTTTAGCTTTACTAAATTCTTCAGCCTTATGCACTCGATCCACCAATACCATAAATTCTTTCAATTCTAGAATCCCTACTAACAATTTGATGTCTTCGTTTAAGCCATCTTTAAACCGAGTGCACATAACAGCTTCTGTTGGTATACATTCTCGAGCATTCTTGCTAAGTTGCACAAATTCTCTTTCATATTCCGCTACCGATAGACGACCTTGCTTCAACTCTAAAAACTATTTCCTTTTCTTTTCAAGATACCTCTGACTGATGTATTTCTCTTTTAAATTTGATTTGAAAGAAATCTCAATTCACACGATCTTTTGGTACCACCGTTATTAAAGTATTCCACAACTGATATGTTGAATCTCTTAGCAACGATATTGCACATTTCAAATTATCAGTAGGAGAGAAAGACAGTTCATCAAAAACTCTAATAATATTCTCTAACCAAAACTCAACTTTTCCTGGATCATTTTCTACCCCATACTTACGAATTTTTTCTATCGGAGGTCTACTCATTCGTATCTGTTCTAAACCTTGAGGAATAAAGGGAACATATTCGGGTATGGGAGGGGGCGGAGGTCGTTAAGCCATAGGGTTCGTTGTAACAAATTCAGAAAACCACTCAGACATCATATGGAAAAAGGCTTCTTTCGCCTTACTTTCCCGGCCCTCAGCTACGGGGCCACTATTAGCTACTCCTTGAACGAAGGCTTGAGCATTACTTTCAACCTCATCGGGATCAGCTCGGTTGGATGACATCTTTTATCTATATATATAAAACATAATTCAATTTAAGTCAGGAGATATCACACTATCACAAGTTATATAATGACATTTATTCTGTACTCCTTACTAGCTATGTTCAGTCCGAGAATTGACTAAACTGTAGCTCTGATACCACTAAATATAACACCCCTAACCTGTATCCGTCATCAGATTAGGGTTATGGAACATTACTGTACAAAATAGAACAATTAACATCAATACAGATCAATAATGTCATTTAATATTAATTCATTATAAACCTAGCTAACATATACATTTAGGCCTTAAATCCACAACAAATGCATGACTTCAACCATCGGTAAGACATTCAAGACTAGCACCCGAAACCGTATAATCCCTAATGACATGTCATTTGTATCCTAAGAATTCACATGGCTCAAACGGGACCGTTTTACATATCCAAGCCTTAATTGGCATTCAATATATCCTTTTTCACATATACATTTACTTTATCATATTAACATTTGAGTACCTCATCCAAACCAAAAACATTATATCACCCAAACCAAAACATTATATTAACACAAATATTTTACGTGAAAAAACCCCTCTGAAGAGGATAAAAAACCACGGGCAAAGATAATTTCATTAAAACGACAAAAATGAAGAGTACACAGATAAAGATAAATCTAAACCCCAAAACCAGAAATAAGAACCCTCAAAACGTAAACACAAAATTCTCTGAAAGCTTGGAAAAGTTAATACCTAAATGTGAAATGGGTTATTTTTCTAGAGTGGAAAAAGGGTCTATTTATAGACTAAATTTGTAAGGTCAAATAATATTAAAATAACCTACACTAATCAGAGTTCAAGTGAAAAACTAAAAATAGAGTTTAACTGGGATAAGAACAGCCAAAAAATACGAGACATAACTCCACAAAGTCAGATTTTGATTCAATCGAGTAAATAACGAGATATAAGCATTTCAGACATTAAGGTTAAAAAAGGATTTAATTATAAAAGTGTAAAATTATGATGGTTGTTAGTTATACCTTTCCCGAATGTGAACTAATATCATCTTTATAGTCGAATTATTGAACGAAAAGGAAGAAAAACCGTATTGTGAAGGGTTGAAGGTGATACCGAATGTTAGATAGCGAAACCAATTTGTGTTAACTTGAAATGTCTTATTCCTTGTTTTTAATTGGTGATTATATATTTTAAATTAATGATGGCTATAAATTTCAAAGTATGTTTGTTTCATGTTGTGATTGTAATACAAATGGTAGTGTAAATATCAAGTCGTGACCTTTAAGCTTGATTAATGAACAAGGTAAGTTTATGTAATGGAGATTGAAAGCTAAACTGCAATGCTTGGTTATATGATTTGATATAAAGCTATGATATGAATTATATTGATGTCAAGATAAGTTAATAAATTAGATAATAATTTTTTAAATAAGAAGTGTCTTTATACGCGAATAAAATTGGTATAAGGTTCAGCATGAACTATAAGATCATGATGATAGTAATTGAAGTATGTATAAGGTGAAATATGAATTATAAAGCTATTGAGATAAGCTTAACTACTATCGTATTTTGATGAGAAGTAGGTGAAATTATGTGTTCATGTTGATTAAATGTTATAAATGATATTGAGAAAATGATATATGTATGGTCGGTATAAAATATTAGAAACTATGAATATTGCAAATTGCCCTATTAAACGGTATTAGATGTCACATCTCAAAAATCGGGTTAGTAGAATCGAGTTTGTGAATCGAGAGTGGTCATGCCCTGATTTTTAAGGTTATCTTTGTGCATTTGATAATTAAATGAGTTACTGGTCTAATGGTTAAGTGATAGTGAATTTGTTCGTGAAACCCAAGTTCGAATCTATTCCCTCACATCATTTTTACTTTGTACAATTTTGCTCCAAAGCCTAGTAAGTGTCACGTCCTATTTTAAAAATAAATGTTGTAAGAGTTTAAACGAGATTGAGTTATTGGCTAGATGGTTAAGACTTAGTGGGTTATTCTTGAGACCCGAGTTTGATTCCCATCTCCCGTATAAATTTTATTTACTGTATTTTTGCCCAAAAATCCTAGTGTGTCATCCCTACCTAGTAACCCTAGGTATAAATGTTATTTTTCCCCGTTGTTAGTTTTTTTCATTTTGTTTCCCTCCTTGTCGTCCCCTTCTATTGTTTCTCATTTTTTCTCCATTTTCTTTCTTTTCTTTCCTCTTTTGCGCTGCGCTACTATTCTTATCCTCTTCCACCATTTTCATTTCTTTTCTTCTTCTCTATGTCGCCCCTAAAATCCTAAATTTTGCTATTGTGTCGCCCCATTGTTCATATTCTCCTCTTGTTTTTCTATTTTCTGCTAATCTCTTCTCCTATCTCTTTGGCTGAATTTTTGCTTCTGATTTTTCTGCCATTTTCACACCATTTTTTCCGACTTTTCTTTTATTTTTGCTACCAAAATCAGCCTCCTGTCTTAGCCAACTAAAGTGTTCATCCATTTTCTATTGATTCGTTATTTCAAATCTAGAAATCGGGAAGTGAAAGTGGTCTAGATCTGACCCAATTTTGTTATTCTTTTCTTTTTCATTGTGATGGCCGGATATTTCAATGAATATGACCGAATATATAGTGTACTAATTTTGTGAATTTGTCTTTGTCAAAGGTCCAGATCTGAACTCCTCAGATCTCTAGTGAAGTTTGAGGTTGTTTGCATCTTTTGTTTGATTGGTAGAAGAGTAAGTGATCTTAGAAACTCATATTTGAAATTTCAGTTTACTTATTGTTTTGGCCAAACCCTGTATGGGTGATTGAAGGTTGGTTTAATTGTGTTTTGTATGTGTCACATATAGATTTGATTGGGATCTGTTTAGACCTAACGTTGGGGCTGCAGGATAGCATTAGTTAGTATTTTGGTTTCATGATTAATTAGGTAAGGGTCTTACCTTTGAGTGTTTGTTGATTATTGAAATAATGAAATATGCATGTTGTCAAATTTTTCTTGTTGATTTGAGCAAGGCCGAATGACCTTGAGTTGGGTAAGTGATTGCCGGCCACGGTAATTGCAAATAGATGATGGTCAAATGTGTAAGGGTCTTTATAGTGATTAACTAAATGTGTAAGTGTCGGTTGTAATTTCTGATATATGTTTATTGGGTTGTGTGATGTATTAATGCTTATTGACTGCATGTATAAGCATGCCACTGAAATTGGTAAACTAGGAGTGTGTTAAAAATGCCAATGTTATTGGTATTGTACTGATTAGCATGATATGTTGTAACACCCCTAACCCGTATCCGTCGCTGGACTAGGGTTAACGGCGTTACCGGACAGATCGGAAACATTTACAGAAATTTCATACAACTGTATATCAACCTCAGACATTGTGTCCCCTTAGTAGGTCATCGAGACCTAAAACATGCTTATAAACCGGGTCGGGACTAAATCGGAACACATACAAAATTTCACAAAAAATTAAAACTTTTCTAAGTTTCAGGGGTTACACGCCCGTGTAGGCAGGCCGTGTGCCTCCCACGGCTGCTGGACACACCCGTGTGTCCTACCCGTGGTCGAATCTGACTTTACTCCACGGCCACCAAGCACGCCCGTGTACCTTGGCCGTGGTCGAATCTGACTTTACATCCACGGCCACCAAGCACCCCCGTGTGCTAAGGCCGTGTACTCTTAGGCCATATACTGACTTTTTCACACGGCTACTAGACACGCCCGTGTGTCTTGGCCGTGTGCTCCTAGGCTAGCTACTGACTTAGCCCCACGGTCACTAGGCATGCCCGTGTTACAAGTGTGACATTATAGGCCATTTGCAAGGCCAAAATGCCACCCACTTAGGGTCAATTCTACAAGAAATTTATCAACACATTTCATGCACAAATAACAACCATAACATACTAAAATAACCATTCAATCTATACATTCAAAACCAATCTCAACTATGCCAGCTTACAAGACTAAAACTCATCTCATCACAAGCATAATTCATCCATTACTTACTCAAAACTTGACCATTTCATGTGTCATCTAACCATGCCAAAAACATGCTTCACACATCACATTCATTTAAGCAAATTCTCAACTCATATCTAGCCAAATCACATGGCTAAGTTCATATAACAAACTTATATCAAATACTAGCCTATACATGCCATATCTAGCTATATACATTTCCAAAATGTACCAAACACAAGTTGAGTAGTGTGATGACGATCCTCAACGGTCGCGAGCCTTCAATAGCTTTGACGACCTATAAAACAGAGAAAACACACACAAAGTAAGCTTGTTAAAGGCTTAGTAAGTCATAATACAAATAAACTCAACATGTAGAGCATATAAGCATGTAGAAACATTGGTACAATTCATATTCATAGCAAATTTCTCACATATATGCTTTGATCCATATTCTTGGCCATATTTTCCACATTCATAACCATTCTTACATCTCATTCACATTCTCTTATTCAAACATACTTTTCTTCAAATCAAAGTCATATAGTTACTTACCTTTTATACACACTTAGTGTACATACCAAACGTACCTGAAACGAATATACATTCACGTAATGGTTTATAGCTCGGATTTGCCCGTTGAACCGTTCAGAATCTAATGGGATACTCGAAACTCGGAATGATCGTACAATGCCAATGTCCTGCGAGGTCTTACATGCACTCAAATATCGATGCCACTGTCCCAGACATGGTCTTACACGTAAAGCTCATATCGATGCCAACGTCCCAGATGTGGTCTTACACATAAAGCTCATATCGATGCCAACGTCCCTGACGTGGTCTTACTCAAATATCAAATCAATGCCAACGTCCCGGATGTGGTCTTACATGATAAAACAGAACAGATACCTATGTCATGACATAGCTAATCCTTCTATTCCTAAGTTCATACGGGACTTCTCGGACAATGTCACTATATTGATCTTATCTTGGAATTCATGTACATAACATCTCGTAAGCATTCATTGTTATCAATAGTCATATGAACATACATAATTTAATACAAATACGTTTATTTGCATAATGACTTACCTCAGATTCGATTTATCAAAAATGGAAACGGCTACTCTGTTACTTTCGCCTTCCCGCGGTCTAAGTCCGTTTTCCTCGGTTCTTGATCTATACATATTCAGAATTAACCCTTTTATTCACTAACTAATTCAATTCAACCCAAGGACACACATTTGGGGCTATTTGCAAATTAACCCTCACATTTGCACAATTTATCAATTTAGTCCATTTTTCTCAAAACATCAAATACACAAATTCATCATACATCCATGCTTAGCCGAATGCTTATGTATATCATACAAGCCCATATTTTACATCAACTTTGCAATTTAGTCCCTCAAGTTACTATTTTCTCAATTTAGCCCTAATTAGCTAAATTCATCAAAATTTCAAGAACAAAACATGTTCATCTAGCTCCAATCTTTCATTTAACACCATAAATCATCACAAAGCTCAACATATCATCAATGGCATATCTCACAAACATCATCAATACACAAAATTGAGACATGGGCTTGATAGTAGACAAAGCAACGATTGCAAAAACGTAGAAATTATCGAAAACTGACTAAAACATACCTTGAATTTGTGCCTCAATCTAGCCGAATGTAAAAAGCTATTCTTATTTCTTTTCTTTCATGCATTCGGTGGAAGAACATAACATTAAAGCTTATTTTAAGCTTTTGATTAATTAATATTATGATATAAACTAATTTACCATAATAACCTTTCATAATAATATATATATATAACACATAGTTACAAGGTCATTTATGACCTTTAAAAATCCACCAACTTATGAAAGGCTTAATTGCCAAATAAGACCTCCATCTTTTCAAAGCCACAACATATAAGTGCTTTAACATATAACATGCAAATTTCTCATTTAATGCAATTCAATCCTTTTGTCAAATTAAACACACAGACAGATAAATCATCTTACGAAAATTTAACACATGCTTAATCACTTATCAGAGGCACAAAAAATAATATTAAAATATTATACGGACTCAGATTTGTGATCCCGAGACCACTATTCCGACTAGGGTATAAACAGGACTGTTACAATTATCCCCCCTTAGGGATTTTCGTCCCCGAAAATCTTACCATTAAACAAAGTAGGATATTGCTGTCTCATTGAATCTTCCGACTCCCACGTTGCCTCTTCAATTCCGTGTCGATTCCATAATACTTTCACTAACGGAATATTCTTATTTCTCAACTCTTTTACTTCACAAGCTAAAATACGGATCGGTTCCTCTTCGTATGACATATCAGATCGGATTTCAATTTCAGATGGGGCAATCACATCTGACAGATCGGATCGATATCTACAGAGCATTGAGACATGAAATGCATTATGTACCTTTTCTAGCTCGGAAGGCAACTACAATCGATATGCAACAGGTCCAACTCGCTCAATGATTTCATACGGCCCGATGAATCTCGGACTCAACTTGCCTTTACGTCCAAAACGAAGTACTTTCTTCCATGGTGACACTTTCAGAAATACTTTGTCGCCGATCTTAAATTCTATATCTTTTTTGTTTTAAGTCCGCATAAGACTTCTGACGATCAGATACTGCTTTCAAACAATCTCGGATCAATTTCACTTTCTGTTCTGAATCTTTTACCAAATCGACCCCATGTAGCTTATTTTCACCAAGCTCAGTCCAATACAGAGGTGTACGAAATTTACGACTGTACAAAGCTTCATATGGTGCCATTTTGATGCTCGTCTGAAAACTATTATTGTATGCAAATTCAATTAATGGAAAATACTGTTCCCACGAACCATTAAACTCAAGTATACAACATCTTAACATATCTTCAAGAATTTGAATAATCCGCTCGGATTGACCATCTGTTTGCAGATGAAAAGTTATACTGAAATGCAGTTTTGTGCCTAAAGCTTCTTGCAATTTCTTCCAGAACCTCGATGTAAACCTCGGGTCCCTATCTGACACAATAAATAGTGGCACCCCGTGCAATCTAACAATCTTAGAAATATAAAGCTCGGCTAATCTATCAAGTGAATAGTCAGATCTTATCGGAATAAAATGTGCAGATTTTGCCAATCGATCAACTACGACCCATATCGCATATTTCTTTCTCGGAGTCAGAGGCAATCCAGAAATAAAGTCCATTGTTACTCTATCCCATTTCCACTCGGGAATCAGAATCGGTTGTAGCAACCCAGACGGAACTTGATGTTCAGCTTTGACTTGCTGACAGATTAAACATTTTGAAACAAAGTCAGAAATATCACGCTTCATACCAGACCACCAATAGTGTCGCTTCAAATTATGGTACATTTTAGTACTCCCTGGATGAACAGATAGACGACTGTTATGTACTTCACTCAAAATCAACTGAATCAATTCCAGATTTCTCGGAACACAGATACGATCTCGGAATCTCAAGCAATCATCAACAACTCGAAATTCAGATTCATAATTCGAATAACACTAAGCTCGTTTCACTATCAATTCATTATCAACTTTTTGAGCATCACATATCTGTTTTAAGAACAACGATTTCGCTTTTGATTCAACTATCACAGAACTATCTTCAGACAGATTTAATTGAGCATTCAAAGCACGTAATGCAAACAATGATTTTCTACTCAACGCATCAGTAACAACGTTTGCTTTACCCGGATGATACTCTAACATAAGTTCGTAATCCTTTAGCAACTCTAACCATCTTCTCTGACGCATGTTCAAATCTTTCTGGGTCATCAGGTATTTCAAACTTTTATAATCTGAAAATACGTGACATTTCTCACCATACAAATAATGATGCCAGATCTTAAGTGCAAACACAATCGCAGCTAACTCAAGGTCGTGCGTCAGATAGTTCTTTTCATGAGGCTTCAACTGTCTCGAAGCATAAGCTACAACTTTGCCTTCCTGCATCAAAACACATCCCAGACCGTTTAACGAAGCATCACTGTATATAACAAATTCTTTACGATTAAATTTGTACCAAAACTAGAGCTTCAGTTAACTGAGTTTTCAACTGATCAAAGCTTTTCTGACATTTATCGGACCATTCAAACCTTCTATCTTTCTGAAGCAATCTAGTTAACGGAGTAGCTATCACTGAAAATCCTTTCACAAATCGACGATAATAACCATTTTGTGACCCTGTAAAGCTATGGACTTCAGATACATTTCTCGGAGGTTTCCAATCCAGAATAGTAGAAATCTTGCTCGGATCAACTCGAATCCTAGAAGCTGACACAATATGTCCCAGAAAACTAACTTCACACAACCAGAATTCACATTTGCTGAATTTCGCATACAGTTTCTTTTCTCGTAGAGTTTGCAATACGATTCTCAGATGCTCAACATGTTCAGCCTCATCACGCGAATAAATCAAAATGTCATCAATGAATATAACAACAAATCGATCTAGGTACGGTCTGAAAATTCTATTCATCAGATCCATAAAAGCAAGCGAGGAGCATTTGTTAGTCCAAATGGCATAACTAAAAACTCGTAATGCCCGTACCTCGTTCAAAGCGCCAAGATATCCGAATCTTTTACTCGCAACTAATAGTAACCCGATCTCGGATCTATCTTGAAAACACAGAGCTCTTTTAACCGATCAAACAAATCGTCAATCACGGGCAGCGGATATTTGTTCTTTATGGTCACTTTGTTCAATCGACGGTAGTCAATGCACATTCTATTCGTGCCATCTTTCTTTTTCACAAGCAGTAGCAGGAGCACCCCAAGGTGAGAAACTTCGGTCTAGCGAACCCTCTGTCTACCAACTCTTGCAATCTGTGACTTTAATTCTTTCAACTGTTGGTGCCATTCTATACGGAGCTATCGAAATAGGTGTAGTACTGTGCAACAATTCAATACCAAATTCAACTTCACGTATCGGAGGCAAACCCGGTAGTTCTTCAGTGGAATACATCGAGAAAACTCACTGATTTAATCGGCATTGAATCAACTTTCTTTTCGGACACTTTCGAATCAATTACATAAGCAAAGTATGCTTCAAACCCTTTTTCATATAACTCGAGCTTTTAATACAGATATCACAAAGAGTAATCCATTCAGTCATTAGACTCAACTCGACTATTTCATCATTCGGACATCTCAAATCAATAGTTTTTCTCTTATGATTCACAACAAAGATCATGCAATGTCAACGATCCATACCTGAATTATATCAAACTCATCAAATGGTAACAAAGATCGATCGCGAGGGAAACAGATATCTCGGAACATTAACGGGCAATTCTTACATACTTTGTCAACAAGGACACTTTTACCTAAGGGGTTCGATACTTTTATAACAAACTCGATGAGACTCTACAGCAAAGTCTTCATCGAACACTAAATTCATGCATATATATGAATGCGTAGAAACTGAGGTCTATCAATGCAATCACGTAGTATCATAAAGAGTAAAAGTACCCGTTATAACATCCGGAGATGAAGCTTCCTCACGAGCTCGAATAGCATATGCTCGCAAAGCGCCTAACTTCAGATCTTGTAACAATATCTCTCGTAGTTCTTTGACTACTACTGATATTTTTTACATTCTTCAAGGTCTACCTCTCACGGTGCATTATCGATCTCGATTCGAGCAGTCTACGGCTCGACAGCTCTGGGGCAATCACAAATATAATGATCAAGCGATCCACATCCGAAACAAGCTCGCATCATTCATTCTACAATGACTTCCGGATGCCTTTTGCACAATGCTTACATTCGGTTTCTCGGATCGTACATTTCCAACACTTGCCACTGAAGTTGCTGGAGCTTTGGAGCTCATTTGTGATCTATCTTGATTTCTATTTTAATATCCCATATTAACTCTCGAGCAGCTTTGATCATCTCTAAATTTCTTTGAAGCAGACCGAAATGATCTATTCTGAAATCTCTTTCTCACTTCTTGGGCTTCTGACTCAACTTCCTTTTTATCTTTCCCAAGTGCCTCAGCTTTGCATGCTCGATCAACAAGTACAACAAACTCTTTTATTTCTAAGATCCCAACAAACAAACAGATATCTTCATTAAGGCCATCTTCGAATATTTTACACATTATTGCCTCAGTAGATACACATTCACGAACATATTGACTCAGTCTGACAAACTCTCGTTCATATTCCGTAACAGACATACGGCCCTGTTTCAAGTCCATAAATTTCTTCCGTTTCTGATCAATGAACCTCTCACTAATATATTTCTTCCAGAACTCAATCTGGAAGAATTCCCATGTCACCCGTTCCTTTGGAACAATAGAGATCAAAGTTTTCCACCATTGATAAGCTGCATCTCGGAGCAAAGATACAACACACTTTATGCATTCTTCCAGAGTCAAAGACATCTCATCGAATACCCGGATCGTGTTTTCTAACCAAAACTCTGCCTTCTCAGCATCATCATCATTAGTAGCCCGGAACTCTTCAGCCCCATACTTACGAATTTTGTCAACCGGAGGCTTATTCAACAGACTCGGATACATAATCGGTGGCACAACTGTAGTCTGAGGAGGATTAAACGGGGGCGGGGTTGTGAAACAATCGGGTTATTCTTTACGAATTGAGTGAACCATTCACTCATCATCTGGAAGAAAGCTTGTTTAGCTTCTCCCTCATGACCGCTCGTAGCCGGTCTCGGATCAGAGGGCGCTGTCCCTTGCATGGGAGAAGGCGCATTACTTTCTACGTCGTCAGCTACGGATCTTTCAGGATCCATTACTATACAGAAATCACATTTTATACGTCAGGATTCATCACACTATCACAATTAAAACATATGACATGTATAGCTAGACCTTGACATGCTACGTTAGTCTGAGAATCGACTAAACCGTAGCTCTGATACCAACCAAATGTAACACCCCTAACCCGTATCCGTCATTTGGACTAGGTTAACGGCGCACGGACAGATCAGAAACATTTACAGAAATGTCATACAACTGTATATCAACCTCAGACATAGTGTCCCCTTAGTAGGTCATCGAGACCTAAAACATGCTTATAAATCGGGTTGGGACTAAAACAGAATACATACAAAATTTCACAGAAATTTAAAACTTTTCTAAGTTTCAGGGGTTACACGCCCGTGTAGGCAGGCCGTGTGCCTCCCACGGCTGCTGGACACACCCGTGTGTCCTCCCCGTGGTCAAATCTGACTTTACTCCACGGCCACCAAGCACGCCCGTGTACCTTGGCCGTGGTCGAATCTGACTTTACATCCACGGCCACCAAGCACCCCCGTGTGCTAAGGCCGTGTACTCGTAGGCCATATACTAAATTTTTCACACGGCTACTAGACACGCCCGTGTGCTCCTAGGCTAGCTACTGACTTAGCCCCACGGTCACTAGGCACGCCCGTGTGCCACAACCGTGTGACATTATAGGCCATTTGCAAGGCGAAAATTCCACCCACTTAGGGTCAATTCTACAAGAAATTTATCAACACATTTCATGCACAAATAACAACCATAACATGCTAAAATAACCATTCAATCTATACATTCAAAACCAATCTCAACTATGCCAACTTACAAGACTAAAACTCATCTCATCACAAGCATAATTCATCCATTACTTACTCAAAACTTGACCATTTCATGTGTCATCTAAACATGCCAAAAACATGCTTCACACATCACATTCATTTAAGCAAATTCTCAACTCATATCTAGCCAAATCACATGGCTAAGTTCATATAACAAACTTATATCAAATACTAGCCTATACATGCCATATCTAGCTATATACATTTCTAAAATGTACCAAACACAAGTTGAGTAGTGTGATGACGATCCTCAACGGTCCCGAGCCTTCAGTAGCTTTGACGACCTATAAAACAGAGAAAACACACACAAAGTAAGCTTGCTAAAAGCTTAGTAAGTCATCATACAAATAAACTCAACATGTAGAGCATATAAGCATGTAGAAACATTGGTACAATTCATATTCATAGCAAATTTCTCACATATATGCTTTGATCCACATTCTTGGCCATATTTGCCACATTCATAACCATTCTTACATCTCATTGACATTCTCTTATTCAAACATACTTTTCTTCAAATCAAAGTCATATAGGTACTTACCTTTTATACACACTTAGTGCACATACCAAACGTACCTGAAATGAATATACATTCATGTAATGGTTTATAGCTCGGATTTGCCCGTTGAACCGTTCGGAATCTAATAGGATACTCAGAAACTCAGAATGATCGTACAATGCCAACGTCCCAGATGAGGTCTTACATGCACTCAAATATCGATGCCACTGTCCCAAACATGGTCTTACACGTAAAGCTCATATCGATGCCAATGTCCCAGACGTGGTCTTACACATAAAGCTCATATCGATGCCAACGTCCCAGACGTGGTCTTACACATAAAGCTCATATTGATGCCAACGTCCCAGACGTGGTCTTACTCGAATATAAAATCAGTGCCAACGTCCCGGACGTGGTATTACATGATAAAACAGAACAGATACCTATGTCATGACATAGCTAATCCTATCTATTCCTAGGTTCATACGGGACTTCTCAGACAATGTCACTATATTGATCTTATCTCGGAATTCATGTACATAACATCTTGTAAGCATTCATTGTTATCAATAGTCATATGAACATACATAATTTAATACGAATACGTTTATTTGCATAATGACTTACCTCGGATTCGATTTATCGGAAATGGAAACGACTACTCAGTTACTTTCGCCTTCCCGCGGTCTAAGTCCGTTTTCCTCGGTTCTTGATCTATACATATTCAGAATTAACCCTTTTATTCACTAACTAATTCAATTCAACCCAAGGACACACATTTGGGGCTATTTGCAAATTAACCCTCACATTTGCATAATTTATCAATTTAGTCCATTTTTCTCAAAACATCAAATACACAAATTCATCATACATCCATGCTTAGCCGAATGCTTATGCATATCATACAAGCCCATATTTTACATCAACTTTGCAATTTAGTCCCTCAAGTTACTATTTTCTCAATTTAGCCCTAATTAGCTAAATTCATCAAAATTTCAAGAACAAAACATGTTCATCTAGCTCCAATCTTTCATTTAACACCATAAATCATCACAAAGCTCAACATATCATCAATGGCATATCTCACAAACATCATCAATACACAAAATTGAGACATGGGCTTGATAGTAGACAAAGCAACGATTGCAAAAACATAGAAATTATTGAAAACCGACTAAAACATACCTTGAATTTGTGCCTCAATCTAGCCGAATGTAAAAAGCTATTCTTATTTCTTTTTTTTCATGCATTCGGTGGAAGAACATAACATTAAAGCTTATTTTAAGCTTTTGATTAATTAATATTATGATATAAACTAATTTACCATGATAACCTTTCATAATAATATATATATAACACATAGTTACAAGGTCATTTATGACCTTTAACAATCCACCAACTTATGAAAGGCTTAATTGCCAAATAAGACCTCCATCTTTTCAAAGCCACAATATATAAGTGCTTTAACATATAACATGCAAATTTCACATTTAATGCAATTCAATCCTTTTGTCAAATTAAACACACGATGCATAAATTATCTTACGAAAATTTAACACATGCTTAATCACTTATCAGAGGCACAGAAAATAATATTAAAATATTATACGGACTCAGATTTGTGGTCCCGAGACCACTGTTCTGACTAGGGTATAAACCAGACTGTTACATATGTTATATTTTTGATATGTCATATTGCATTTGTAACACCCCTAACCCGTATCCGTCGTCGGAACAGGGTTACGGAGCATTACCAAAACATTCAAAAACATTTACAGATAATTCTTGCAAGTTACTATTCAAATTCCAAAATCATTCGTAACGTCCCTTAAATGGACCCTCGAGGCCCAATACGAGCATTAGAATCAAGTCGGGACTTAATCGGAACCTCTAAGAATTTTTCACGAAATTACAAAATTTTTCCAAGATGCAGGGCTCACATGCCCGTGTGGTCCAGGGGACACGCCCGTGTGACCCTGGGACACGCCCGTGCTGCAGGCCGTGTTTGACCCCGTATAACTCTCTGACTTGTGCACACGGCTATGCCACACGCTTGTGCTAGGCTGTGTGGTTAATTAATTCATTTCAAAATTAGGTGCAGGTTTCACACGGCCAAGGCACACGCCTATGTTCCAGGCCATGTGTCACACACGGCTAAGACACACGCCCGTGTCTCTGCCCGTGTGCTCAATTTTGAGCATTCTATTTCTCAAAATTAAGGTGCAGGGGACACACGGCCTAACTACACGCCCATGTACCCGGTCGTGTGTCACACACAGTCTAGACACACGCCCGTGTGTCTGCCCGTGTGGACAAAATAAAGCTATTTCTAGCTTTATTTCTCACCCAAAATCACACCAATAACCTACACCGAACTTTCATCCAAATACCAACCAAACCAAGCATTGAATTCAAGTAATTTATAACATCTAACATGATATATTGTTACATGCATTCATGCTTTTAATCTTACCTTTTAGTAAGCATACTCATTTAACCTTTTTCAACCAATCAATAATAAACACTTATGTTATCCATAAAATGAACTTGATACATATATACATATACCAAGACATAATCATCACTAGCCATTCCAATGGCTAGATTACAATAGTCATTTACATTTACATGCCAATATGGCCAATTTAACCAACACATGCCATTATAACCATAATTGATTTACCATATACACCGAGATAGGCCGATGGATAGTGTGAGTGATCTCTGCCAAGTTTCTAATCCATCGAGCTTCCGATTTACTATAAAACAGGAAAATAAAACTAAGTAAGCATTACATGCTTAGTAAGTTCGTATAACATGGTACTTAACTTACCATTTATTCTATTTTGAGGTAACTATGTAAAGCACATTCAATCAATTTGACCTCAAGCCCTACACATATCCTCTTTGCCTTTGTTAGTCATATATTCCATAATAACATCAAATCATGTATGGGCTCAATAACAATCAAGTTTCCTTGCACATATGCTTTCTACAACATGCATAAATCACATCGCCATATCTCAAGTATATTATCATATAACACATCTTGAGTTCAGATTATTTCATATCAGAACTTTACTCATATTACTCGAAATATCAATGTCACACGAGTAGTAGTACACTCAAAGTGTACAAGTCTATAACCAAGGATGAACATATTCATCAAATAACTTCCATGTGCAATTATCATAATCTCATGTTTTCATACATCAATTGTCATGTAGCATCATTTTCATGTATTTCAGACAACTACGTGTAGTAACTCATTTCTTATCCATATCTTCTCATGTCAAGATTTTTACCCGTTGAATTTATTCAAAATATTGATGGATATACAAGTAGTACACTCGAGGTGTACAAATCAGAATCCGTCAATTCATGTCCAATGGTACCCATAAGGTACTATTTCAGAGAGTACACTCTCGAGTCACACATATATGCAACAGGATTACCAGTCCAGGCTAAATCCTTTTTATGACCTATGCTCTAAAGAGCTTGATCTGGATTACCCGTCCGGGCTAAATCCTTTCATAAATAAGGTCAATAGGATTACTCGTCCGAGCTAAATCCCATCAGCAACAAATACAGGACCTCATTCATTTCGGGAAATCACAAATCCATTGATTTTCCATTTATTCAAACGGGATTTAACATTTTTCAAGCATTATCAGGCATGTGATTATTTCATACATTTATAATATTTGCATAATTCAAATAGACACATTCCACATTCATTTCAAGTACATAAGTAACATTTTTATCATTTATCATCTTTCGGGCCTTATTATTGATCGGGCTTCGTCAGGTATATTTCCAATGTCATATACATACAATATTTATACAATTCACAAGTACAACATCTAATTCAAACATATAAATATACACAATTTAGTTACACGAACTTACCTCGACAAATGTTCGTGTACGTAAAATCTACTAATCCGACATTTTCCTCTTTTCCTCGTTCTAACTCCGAATTTGGTCTATCCGGATCTATACGAGTAAATTTAACATCAATTTATCACATTTCATATTCATGTGGACTCAATTTACACCTTAGGCAAAATTACCATTTTGCCCCCAACTTTTCCATAAATTTCAATTTCGTCCCTAGGCTCGGAAAATGAAATTTGTGCAATTTACTCCCTATTCCAAGCCTAACCAAAATTCCATCATAAACTTTACAGCACATGTATTCATGAAAATTCAGAATTTTTCATCAAATTTCACAACTTTACATTTTAGTCCCTAAATCATGTTTTCATCAAAAATCACTTTGTAAATGTTGTTTATCTATCAACAACCTTTCATTTTCTACCATAAATTTCTAATTTTCAGCATATTCATCCATGACCCAATTTTCATACTTTGATAACTTTTCAAATTGATCCTCCAAATAGATAGATTAGGCTATCCCGGTTTCAAAAATATCCAAATTACTAAAAATGGGATAATGAAACTTACCCAATTTGGCCATAAAAGTTTCTTCTCTCTCTCCTAGGGTTTCCAAGTATTTTTGGGGAAGAAGATGATAAAATAAGATGATATTTCTTTTTATCATCTTTTAATTAATTAAAATATTTCACTTTCCAATTTAGTCCTTGCCCTTTTTCTAAATTTCCATGGATGAGTCACCATAATATCTACATACTTTTCTTTAATGGTCTAATTACCATATAAGGACCTTAAGTTTTGAATTCCATAGCTATTTAATCCCTCTAGCTACTAGAATTCAACTTTTGCATTTTATGCGATTTAGTCCTTCTCGTAATTAAGCACATAATCTGTAAAATTTTCTTATTATAATTTTCACATGACATTCCTATCATATTACGGACCATAAAATAAAATAAAAATAAATTTCATTTTCGGCTCGAATTTGTGGTCCCAAAACCACTGTTCTGATTTCACCGAAATTGGGCTGTTACAGCATTGCATGGGTTTGGGATTGATGGGTGACAGAGGAGTTTCGTGGAGTACCGACGATTATTCGCATTATTTTTTAGCAGTATATCTACGCCCCGGAGTATTGTTGGAGTACTATCAACTTATCGCAACTTACTAACAGCTTGTCTGCAAATTATTGGCAGTTTTACTGCATATTTTTACTAGTGGTTTAACCACATCAAGCTTCGGCTCTTACTGTTTTGCATGCATGGAATTTTGGATAAAATCGAGCTAATTTAATAACCAGCCTAATATGACTTAAAAGACAAATTTTCTTACAAAAATTAAAGGCATCACATTTTTTCACTAAAAATTGATGAAACGTAGTTTTTAAAGGTTTACTGATGGAAACATATGATTTTTTTTCAAACAACACGACTCTGTAATAAATTGGACTTAAATCATAAACGACCTAACAATCTAATGTTTTTAATAAAACTAAGGTAGCCATGCTAAGCTTTTCAGAAATTAATCAAAATAGTCATTTTTAAACCGAACGGATCTACTTGGCCATTTCGATGGCTAATGTGGCCTTCAAAATTCGGTCGTAACGTCTAGGCGAGGTTTGGAAGGTTACACTAGACATAGTCAAAATATAGTTGACATGCCATAGGATTTGTATATGTTGTTGGTGGGAGCATTTTGGCACTTCATTGTGACTAAGGTGGAATTCATTCTAGCACTATGATGTGATTCCTTCTGGCACTTCGGTGCAATTCATTCTGGCACTACAGTACATTACATATTTTGGAATGTTAGGGGGATCAGTGCATTTATGCCTGATTAGTACTTCAGTGCTTATTGTGGAGTATTAGGGGATTAATCCACGTACCTGTACTTGTGTTTGCATCCAATTAATAGGGGATAAAAGTAAATAATGATATGATATGATGATTTTGGTAATGAGATGTTATTCTGATTCTAATTATCAAATGCTATTCCAATTTCTGAAAATGATAAGTAATTTTGATTTTGATAGTAAAATTATGTGGGACATTAGCCACGCTGATAATGAATATGAGGTGATTTTTTATAATGAGAATTGGCTACACAAAATGATATCATGAAATCATTAGTAATGATGTGGAATATGATATCAAGTTGTTGATGAAACACTAGACATTAGAATTGATATGATGTATTAGTAGCATGCTTATTAGCTTAATGCTTTTACATATTGAATTTATATTATGTCAGCACGAATGAGTATACAATACTATGCATACAAATTTGTTTGTTTTTGTGCATAAGTATAGAAAAGGTTTGCTAGATTAAAGGTGTCGTGAAGCATCCAAGATTTAATGGCTCAGGTCAGACCAAGTTTGCATTCTTTTTCTTATAAATAGTTAAAGGCATGTAACTAGGTTGAGTCATATGGTTAAATGTCTTTTTTGGGTCTTTTGATATGCTTTGGTATATGTTGGACATCTGAGTATCCTAAAGTTGAACTTAGCTATGTAATTTTAATGTTTATATCATGATTATGCTTGGTTGACAATTGATGTAATTGG
Source organism: Gossypium sturtianum (assembly GCA_025698515.1). NCBI lineage: Eukaryota > Viridiplantae > Streptophyta > Magnoliopsida > Malvales > Malvaceae > Gossypium > Gossypium sturtianum. The sequence continues at coordinate 123,490,790 of CM046955.1, forward strand.
GCTAGGTGACGTTACATTAGACACTTTGCTTTTAAATTATTTGAGTGTGTTTTTAGATGACAAATTGATTTTTTTTTTGTAATTAGGTGACATAATGGTTATACATTGGAATGATTTGGTTCCTTATTGTATGAAGTAAAATTTTACTTTTAGCATTTTTGGACATTTGGTCTCAAGACAAGAGGGTATTGTCTTAAGATGCTATGAATAAAATGGTCATTCTAGGTATTTATGGATAATGGTCTCGAGACACCATTTCCTAAGTCTCGAGAAAAGTATCCATTGGTCTCGAGACAGATAAACATTGAATGTAAATGACCAAAAACAAAGGAGTAATGTCTCGAGATAGAAGGCTCAATGTCTCGTCTCGAGACATGAAAACTCATGTCTCTAGACATCAAACATCGAAGCTAAGGGTCTGAAACAAGGGAAGCATGTCTAGAGACATGACTCTCAATGTCTCGAGATATTTAGTTGAATTATGATAGTTGAGTTTGGATTTGAGCCTTGAGAACATATTTAACCTCGAATAATCCCGAAGTGTGTTCAATAAGGTTGTTAGACATCTATAATGCATGATTAAGCTCGTAGTAGATTTTTTTTTTGAATTATATCATGATTAATTGTTTAAATTTGTTTCTTAATTGCTTTGAGATAGTCTGAGCTGCTTCGACAATGTAATGTGACGTCTCATATTCGGATCTGACGATCAGGTTGGATGTGGGGTGTCACATTATTTGTAACACCCCAAACCAGGTCTATGCGTTTAGACGAGATTCGGTTAGTCACACCAATCGAATATTCATTTAATTCTCTAGTGATTAAAGTAAAACTTTACTACCAAAACCTTTAAGTAATTTTAAAAGAACTTGAAAGAATTTAAAAGAGTAATTTAGGTGTTTCAAAATGTTATAAAACGCAATGTTTAAGAAAACTTTAAAAATTTAGCATAAGCCCATAATGAGAGTCTTAAACAAAATTAAATCCATCCACACATAAAAAAAATCCATAAAAACATAATTAGAGGCCTTATTACATCATACCCAAAATAGTAAATAAAATGAATAACTTAAATAAAGTTCATAGTTTATAAAAACCCATGCTCGTAGTATGGCCTCCACCAAGTCATCCCGGCCCAAGTCCACATCAATTTCCATTACGAAATGGGTAATAAACGGGGTGAGTTACAAAGAACTCGAGTGTGTAACCCACTTACCACCGTTGTTGGGCGGACCATCAAGGCATTAATTTGGGCTTGAGCCCAATTACAAATTTCAACAATATAAATATGAAATAAATATATAAAAGCATGTAAAAATGAATTTCCCCAAACCAAGCCTAATTTTCCATCCGCTACACACCCCGTACTCAACCAAAGACACTGTGGGGATCAAGTCAACCCACCCCGCCAAACACACCAATCGTAGGCATTAAGCCTTTTTAATAATATTGTAGTGCACTACAGAACTAGATTGTGACATAGTCACAGAACTAGAGGCATTAAGCCAAAATTTGTGGCGAGAGCCACCGAACTAGATACGTGGCCACAGGCCTTTCTTCTCTTCATCAAATCCCATCCCATGCAATTATGTATGAATAACAAACTTTAAATCATAAAAATTTTATCAAGTAACCCATAACACAAATGAGTCTTTAATAAAACCTTTCATTTGGGCCTATTAACAATATAGTATTAAACTTTGGCCCATATCTCGAACTAGAGGGTTTTTGGCCCATTAGCAATCTAGCAAACTTTGGCCCATATTTATCGATCTAGCAGTTTTATGGCCCAATTTATCGATCTAGCAGTTTTATGGCCCAATTTATCGATCTAGCAGTTTTATGGCCCAATTTATCGATCTAGCAGTTTTATGGCCCAATTTATCGATCTAGCAGTTTTATGTAAATTTCTCGGTTTAGCCGTTTTCATGCATTTACACAAAAGTACTAATTACTACAACATTTCCGATTTGGCCATTTTTACGATTTATCAAATTTCTTACGGTTTAGTATCTAACCCGAAAGATAAGTGTGAAGTTACACACCTGGTTATAGTGAGAACTAGACTTTCCCGCTCGTCAACACCTATACGTATCACGATAATTAGAACACTATAATTTATTAATGAAACCAATCTAAAAAAAATAACGATCTAAAATTTTACCCTCGGGTTTTCGAACTACTTCTACTTGCGGTTTCTCCCCGATTGATGGTTCGTTAACCGAATCAAATCCACGAACAAATAATGGTTCGGAGTACGAACGACTTGATGACCCAGTTGATTCTCCTCGGATGAACGTCCGCGCGAACCGGTGGAAATCCGGATTCTTTGAAAGCAGATCCTTCGCTTAAACTTAAGGGGAATAACGGAACCACCCCTCTTCCGAACACTATTCACCGCCCTTTTCTTCCCTATTTTGATTGTCTTCAAAGACAAAAGATCGTTAATCCAATCTAATATTACATCGAAATATGACTAAGGGTTTAAGGGTGAAATTCGATTACCACAAAGATCCTTGTTCCAAAATATGAGAATCGATCAAACGTTCCTTTATCACCTTAAATCGATTCCAACGTTCTAAGATACCCACGAACACTTGATTTCCGATCTTCCGCTATCGCACTATTATCCACGATTGGAAAGAGACGATTGAGAAAGATGTTTGTGCAAGATGGAGGATTCGGCTATATGACCAAAAAATAAATAGAAAAAAAAGATTCGGCTATGGGTACATCAACATTCGGCCATGAGAGAAAATAATAGAGAAAGTATGAGTATCAAGAATAAAAGATGAGAGAAGAATGATGATGATGTTGTTTCAATTTTCAAAGAGAATAAAAGAGAAAGAAAGAAAGAGATGAGTTTTGGGAGCAATGTATATTCGGCAATGGGGAGAAGAAAAGTAAAGAATGGCTTTTTGGTGTTGGTAGAATCGGCACTATGAGAAAGGCACAAAATTGAACACTAAAGTGAAAAGCAAAAATGACCAAATGGTCAAAATAATCAAGGCTTACCAAAAGATCAATTTCGGCCAAAGGGAAAAGTTGAGAAGAGGAATGCAAAATTTTGCACAAAAACTAAAATGACCAAAAGCAAACTCCTAAACCTTACCAAGCTACTAGCAAAATTCGACCAACCTTCCCCCTAGCCATATTGCCGTCCAAATTCATTGGTCAAATGACCATGAATTTGTTTCCAAAACACTTTCCTTGATACTTGCCCTATGTCTCCATATCTTTCCATATTTTCTTGATTCCCTACCATAAATTCACTCTTACCTTATTCCTTTGATATACTAACCAAAAATAACAAGGTCAACACTTACCATAAATAAGCTTGGCCGACACTTACCATAGAAGAGCAAAATAAAAGTTGTCAAAATGCCATCCAAGGGATTGAACCACTCCCCATGCTATAACCCATGCGCCAACACCACCTTGCCATTACTCATCTTATGTCACTTATTAACACTTAAATTAACTTAAGTGTCAATGCCACTTGCTCCACTTCAATAAATTTTCAAAACTAAAAATTATTCCATAACCGAATAATTCTATACTCTTCTTCAGGACTATCATAGGCACGAAAAGTAATAAGAAAATTTTTCCTTTATAAACTAATCACCAAAACATGCAATATATCAAGACTCGGATTTTTAGGGTGTTACAACTCTACCCTCCTTAAAGAAAATTTCGTCCTCGAAATTTACCTGGTTGAAAAAGGTGAGGGTATTGTTGCCGAATTGCATCTTCAGGCTCCCACGTAGCTTCCTCCACTCCGTGATTACGCCATAAAACCTTGACCAACGGCACGGTTTTCTTTCTTAGCACCTTAGCATCTCGGTCTAAGATTTCCACTGGTTCCTCCTCAAAAGACAAGTCTGAATTCAACTCCACTTCTTCTACCGGTACTATGTGCGAAGGATCCGATCTATAGCGCCTCAGCATGGAAACATGAAAAACATTATGAATCTGACTCAACTCCGGAGGTAATTCGATCTGATAGGCCACTGGACCAACACGCTTCACCACACGATATGGTCCAATGTATCTAGGACTCAACTTGCCCTTCTTCCCAAACACGAAAATCTTCTTCCAAGGTGAGACCTTCAAGAAAACTTGATCCCCACAAAGATACTCGATACTTCTACGCTTGGATCTGATATCGACTTTTGTCTATCCAAGCTTCCTTTAACCGTGCTCGAATAGCTTTTACTTTTTCTTCCGTTTGAGAGATCATTTCGGGACCTAACATCACATCGCTCGCCCAATTCGGTCCAACAACTAGGAGAACGACTTCTTTGACCATATAATGCCTCGTAGGGTGCCATCCGAATGCTAGATCGATAGCTATTGTTGTAAGCAAATTACGCCAACGGTAGAAAATCCTCCCAACTACCTTACGACTTAAAGCGTCTGCTACCACATTAGCTTTTCCAGGATGATACTCGATTGAGAAATCATAGTCCTTTAACACTCCACCCATCTTCGTTGTCTCAAGTTTAATTCTTACGAGTAAGAAGATACTTAAGACTCTTGTGATCCGTATAGATGATAGACTTTTCACCGTAGAGGTAATGCCTCCAAATCTTTAGAGCAAACACTACTGCAGCCTAACTCCAAGTCATGAGTAGGGTAGTTTACTTCGTGCGGTCTCGGTGACGAGAAGCATAAGCCACCACTTTCCCACTTTGCATCAATACACATCCTAAGCCCGTGTGTGACGATCGCGAAGAAACTATAAACTCCTTTCCAAACCTCGAGTTGAATCGAGATTGGCGCCTAGTTAAAATCTTCTTCAATTTCTCGAAACTTTCTTTGCTTTGTTTATCGGTCCATATATATGGTACTCCCTTTTCGCAAAAGCTTAGTTAGGGTGCAAGCAATCAACGAAAACCCCTCAACAAAGCGTCTATAGTAACCACCAAACCCAAGAAACTCCGAATCTCGACCATCGACTTTGGTGTTTTCCAATCCAATACTGACCTCAATCTTCCGAGGATCCACCCTTATTCCTTCTGGTGATACCACATGACCCAAAAAGTCACTTCCCTTAACCAAAATTCACATTTCTTCGAATTTGGCATAAAGTTGATTATCTCGAAGTAATCGCAATACAATTCGCAAATGCGAGTCATGCTCCTCTTCATTCCTTGAATATACCGAATGTCATCTATGAATACCACCACAAACCGGTCTAAATATGGTTGAAAGACCCGGTTCATCATATCCATAAATGCGGTGGTGCATTGGTCAACCCAAACGGCATCACCAAAAACTCATAATGTCCATAACGAGTTGGAAAGCCGTCTTGTGAATACCCACTTCTTTCACCTTAAGTTGGTGATAACCCGATCTCAAATCAATTTTGGAGAAAGCAGAAGCTCCTTCATTTGATCAAACATGTCATCAATTCTTGGCGAGGGTACCTATTCTTGATCGTCAATTTATTTAATTGCACGTAGTCAATACACATACGCATTGACCCATCTTTCTTCTTAACAAACAAAACCGGTGCTCCCCACGGAGACACACTCGGTCGAATAAAACCCCGATCCAACAATTCTTGAATTTGAGCTTTAAGCTCCGCCAACTCCTTCTGGTGCCATTCTATAAGGAGCAATGGACACTGGAGCCATTCCGGCAAGAGCTCAATACCAAATTCCACTTCCCGATGCGGAGGTATGCGGGGAAGTTCTTCAGAAATACATCTGGAAATTCCTTCACTTTGTTCTCACATCTTCCATCGACAACTCTTTGGCATCTAAAGCACTAATAAAAGCTAGAAATGCTCCATACCCTTCCGCATCAACTTTTACGCTTTAACGCAGATACCACATTTGCCAAATAATTCCCGTTCGCCTATCATAACTATTTCTTTATCCTCCACCGCCCTTATTGACATCCGCTTTTAGCACAATCCAATTCGCTCGGTGCTTAACCAACCAATCCATGCCCAAAATGATATCGAACTCACGAAAGGCAATTCCATCAAATTCGCCAAAAATATTTCTCCTTGAATTTCTAAGGGCACATCTCTAAGCAGTTTATTTACCTAACACCGATGTCCTAAAGGACTAATTACCTTCATCTCACTATCGAAATTTGAGTCTAAATTCAAGTTTCCAGATATGGTGCTAGCAACATACGAATGGGTAGAACCAATATCTATCAAAGCAATAATGGTACATCAAAGATGAAGAACGTATCAGTTATCACATCAGTGCATTGCCATCCTCACGGCGTCTAAGCGCATATACCAATCCTGGCCGTCTTGCATCCGTGTTGCCTCTAGGACCATTGCCTCGACCGGCGCACCTTGACCGCGTCCGGCCCCATTACCACCACGACTGGTCCACGACCTCTCGGTGGTTCTTTGAATTCCTCTTGCCGGTGGTGCATCGAAGATACGAGCTTCACGAGTTGTATCCATTCGACGAGGGCAATTCCTAAATTGATGATCCATCGACCGCATTTATAGCAAGCACCCGTTTTCTTCCAAAGACTCCGAATGCCTTTTCCCACAATCGGCACAATTTCGACTACGATTCACGATTCATGTGTGTTCTACCTTGAGCTGGTTTATCATTCCGAGGCCTCTTCAGAAACCTTTTTGAAGAACCCGAATACTTCATATCTCTCTTGCCTCTAGCTCGTTCCCGATTCTGACATTCCGAGTTCTTAGCCTCTTCGGCTATCTTGGCCTTTTCCACAAGCGTGGAAAAAGTTCTAACTTGTTGTGGGGCTATCAAAACCCGCAATTCATCATTCAAGCCATCCTCAAAGCGTACACAATGCTCATGATCCGTTGCCACTATTGTTCGAGCATAGCGACTCAAGCGCAAAAACTCGACTTCATATGTCGCCGCCACTGTCTTATTCCCTTGGACCAGATTCAGGAATTCCTTCCTTCTGGCATCAACATAACTCGTTCCTACATATTTCCCTTGGAAGGAAACTTTAAAGAATTCCCAATTAACTAATGCGACGATTGCCTTCTCGTATAGTAAGCCACCATTGGTATGCTTCGTCCCTTAACAAGGACACCGCTCCCTTAGTTTTTGTTCCACCGCGGTCAAGATCGTCCATAATTCGCTCCCCCACCGCCTCAAGCCAATATTAGCGACATTTGGAGCTACACACGAGACACCTCTCGAAAACCTCGGCACCATTTGATTTCAATCGTTCCGATATCGACCCACGAGCTGTTGGCCCAGTTCTAGCTCCAGCGACCCTTTCAAGGACTCGCAGCATTGCTCGTGTCACCGCATTATCTTCTTCCATATGATCATGTGATCCCGTCTCACTTTCGAGTGACGCAGGTGCATCCATTTCCGGCATATGATCCGGCGCTTCAGTTGCGCCTCTAACACCTCGTCCTCTACCATGGCCACGTCTACCGCGTCCATGACCACGTCCTCTAGTGCTCATAGTGACTAATTCAATTTAATCTGATTAAGAGTTTTATGAATCAGAATACTATTTCAGTGTTTATTAACTATGTTTTATGATATAAAAGAGATAGAGTTATTTCCGCAATCATATCCTATTGTCTCAATCTCTACAGTTTCAACACCTAAAACTAGAAGTTCTAGAGTGTTTCTTATGATCATATCACAATGATAATAAACAATCAATATACAGATACTTACTTGACTTGGCGCAGGATGCTCATGGTGCCATACAACCTTTAAATCAAAAAGTCTAGAAATTTGAGTTGTTTCTCAAACAAATATCTTTGTTGAACCCAAACCACAGCCGAGTTTTGAAACTAGCTCTGATACCATTAAATGTAACACCCCAAACCAGGTCTATGCGTTTAGACGAGATTCGGTTAGTCACACCAATCGAATATTCATTTAATTCTCTAGTGATTAAAGTAAAACTTTACTACCAAAACCTTTAATTAATTTTAAAAGAACTTGAAAGAATTTAAAAGAGTAATTTAGGTGTTTCAAAATGTTATAAAACGCAATGTTTAAGAAAACTTTAAAAATTTAGCATAAGCCCATAATGAGAGTCTTAAACAAAATTAAATCCATCCACACATAAAAAAAAATCCATAAAAACATAATTAGAGGCCTTATTACATCATACCCAAAATAGTAAATAAAATGAATAACTTAAATAAAGTTCATAGTTTATAAAAACCCATGCTCGTAGTATGGCCTCCACAAAGTCATCCCCGGCCCAAGTCCACATCAATTTCCATTAACTGAAATGGGTAATAAAACGGGGTGAGTTACAAAGAACTCAGTGTGTAACCCACTTACCACCGTTGTTGGGCCAGACCATCAAGGCATTAATTTGGGCTTGAGCCCAATTACAAATTTCAACGATATAAATATGAAATAAATATATAAAAAGCATGTAAAAATGAATTTCCCCAAACCAAGCCTAATTTTCCATCCGCTACACACCCCCGTACCAACCAGCACACCTATGGGGATCAAGTCAACCCACCCCGCCAAACACACCAATCGTAGGCATTAAGCCTTTTTAATAATATTGTAGTGCACTACCGAACTAGATTGTGACATAGTCACCGAACTAGAGGCATTAAGCCAAAATTTGTGGCAGAGCCACCGAACTAGATACGTGGCCACAGGCCTTTCTTCTCTTCATCAAATCCCATCCCATGCAATTATGTATGAATAACAAACTTTAAATCATAAAAATTTTATCAAGTAACCCATAACACAAATGAGTCTTTAATAAAACCTTTCATTTGGGCCTATTAACAATATAGTATTAAACTTTGGCCCATATCTCGAACTAGAGGGTTTTTGGCCCATTAGCAATCTAGCAAACTTTGGCCCATATTTATCGATCTAGCAGTTTTATGGCCCAATTTATCGATCTAGCAGTTTTATGGCCCAATTTATCGATCTAGTAGTTTTATGGCCCAATTTATCGATCTAGCAGTTTTATGGCCCAATTTATCGATCTAGCAGTTTTATGTAAATTTCTCGGTTTAGCCGTTTTCATGCATTTACGCAAAAGTACTAATTACTACAACATTTCCGATTTGGCCATTTTTACGATTTATCAAATTTCTTACGGTTTAGTATCTAACCCGAAAGATAAGTGTGAAGTTACACACGGTTATAGTGAGAACTAGACTTTCCGCTCGTCAACACCTATACGTATCACGATAATTAGAACACTATAATTTATTAATGAAACCGATCTAAAAAATAACGATCTAAAATTTTACCCTCGGGTTTCGAACTACTTCTACTTGCGGTTTCTCCCGATTGATGGTTCGTTAACCGAATCAAATCCACGAACAAATAATGGTTCGAGTACGAACGACTTCGAGCAGTTGATTCTCCTCGGATGAACGTCCCAACCCAGTGGGAAATCCCGGATTCTTTGAAACAATCCTTCGCTTAAACTTAGGGGAATAACGGAACCACCCCTCTTAGAACACTATTCACCGCCCTTTTCTTCCCTATTTTGATTGTCTTCAAAGACAAAAGATCGTTAATCCAATCTAATATTACATCGAAATATGACTAAGGGTTTAAGGGTGAAATTAAACACCACAAAGATCCTTGTTCCAAAATATGAGAATCGATCAAAGCGTTCCTTTATCACCTTAAATCGATTCCAACGTTCTAAGATACCCACGAACACTTGATTTCCGATCTTCCGCTATCGCACTATTATCCACGATTGGAAAGAGACGATTGAGAAAGATGTTTGTGCAAGATGGAGGATTCGGCTATATGACCAAAGAAAAATAGAAAAAAAAAGATTCGGCTATGGGTACATCAACATTCGGCCATGAGAGAAAATAATAGAGAAAGTATGAGTATCAAGAATAAAAGATGAGAGAAGAATGATGATGATGTTGTTTCAATTTTCAAAGAGAATAAAAGAGAAAGAAAGAAAGAGATGAGTTTTGGGAGCAATGTATATTCGGCAATGGGGAGAAGAAAACTAAAGAATGGCTTTTTGGTGTTGGTAGAATCGGCACTATGAGAAAGGCACAAAATTGAACACTAAAGTGAAAAGCAAAAATGACCAAATGGTCAAAATAATCAAGGCTTACCAAAAGATCAATTTCGGCCAAAGGGAAAAGTTGAGAAGAGGAATGCAAAATTTTGCACAAAAACTAAAATGACCAAAAGCAAACTCCTAAACCTTACCAAGCTACTAGCAAAATTTGGCCAACCTTCCCCCTAGCCATATTGCCGTCCAAATTCATTGGTCAAATGACCATGAATTTGTTTCCAAAACACTTTCCTTGATACTTGCCCTATGTCTCCATATCTTTCCATATTTTCTTGATTCCCTACCATAAATTCACTCTTACCTTATTCCTTTGATATACTAACCAAAAATAACAAGGTCAACACTTACCATAAATAAGCTTGGCCGACACTTACCATAGAAGAGCAAAATAAAAGTTGTCAAAATGCCATCCAAGGGATTTGAACCACTCCCCCCATGCTATAACCCATGCGCCAACACCACTTTGCCATTACTCATCTTATGTCACTTATTAACACTTAAATTAACTTAAGTGTCAATGCCACTTGCTCCACTTCAATAAATTTTCAAAACTAAAAATTATTCCATAACCGAATAATTCTATACTCTTCTTCAGGACTATCATAGGCACGAAAAGTAATAAGAAAATTTTTCCTTTATAAACTAATCACCAAAACATGCAATATATCAAGACTCGGATTTTTAGGGTGTTACATTCTACCCTCCTTAGGTAATTATCAAAATCAAACTCCATGAATCAAATTTAATCTCTAATATAAGTCCATGGGTCATGAAAATAACACTTATACCTTTTTCTCGGTAAAAATAAAAAAAATTGCAATTTGGTCCCAATACTTTTAAATATTTTCCAATTGATTAAAAAAGTGAATTTAATTGTATTAATTTATATTCCCAATCATTATCATTCCATAAAATCATTTTTAGCTCACATATCCTTAATATGTTTAATTTACATATTAGTCCTCCAACTTTTAAAAAATTTAAATTTTGTCCTTTATTTTTCGTATTTCACATTCAAAAATTTATATACATTAAAAGTAATCTCCAATATCAATCTAATTTCTAAAGAATTCTCTTTATCTAACTTATCTTCGTATTTCCTCAAAATTTACTAAACACGAATACCAGATGTTGTACTAGAAATTTTGGAGGCGTTATAATCACAATGTTCCTTTAATCAAATTTCATAAAAAGTTTACATTACTAAAAAGAAAACAAATGACCTCAGAACTAGGTAGTACATTTACAGAAGAGATAAGTTTAACAAATATAGTGGATTGATTAGGTTTAATAGAAACTGGTGAAGGCTCGACAAAAATAATAGCAATAGTGGTAATAGTAGTAGAACTGTCACCTTACTTCTCAAGCTTGGATGCCTCATGTTTTTGAAATCAATCAAAGCTTTAATTCTCTTGGCATTAATAACATGAGTCTTAGCTGATGTGTCCCAAATGGAGGCAAAATAACATTTATATTGGCTTGATTCCTAAAAGCTTCCAACCAAAAAAATTAAGGTCGTTTACATCTAAGCATTTAAGTAACTCCTTAATAAAAATCTAGCAAAAATCTATATAGAATTGTCTTGACTAAAGAAAAATACTAGGAGAACTTGTCCAACTCCTAACTGACCACCTCTCCCTGTCCTCGCTAACGGGGTGAGAAATCAACAATAAAACAATAATCAATCAAATACTAAGTGCGGTGTCTGCAAGTGTGACTGATCAATTGTAATATTTGTAGTGTCAATGGAACACTAGAGTATTCCAAGGATCGAACATAAGAGATTCAATGATTGAGTGGATTCTAGCGACAAACATACAAATAAAGAGTCTAAAGAATTACTCACTAGATACTATAGTACAACAAGCCATGAAATTGAGAAGAACTAAACTAAATTACTAGCTAATTAGCAAAAGGACCAAATCGTAAAGCATGCAAAGTTATAAAACTATCAAATTAATAACAAACAATGGTTAGTTGACTTCAATTTGGTTCCTTGAACATCAAATTAAGGGTCTAACTTGCTTAAACTACTAAAGTGACTCCATTATACCTTTCGACGTCGACTTTACCAAATTAGACAAATTAGTCTGGTTTATCTCTCGACCTCACCGACAAACCCAAGACTCATCAAATTGGTGCCTGAAAATATCTCCTCTCGATCTCACTTATCTTGATTTTCCCTTAGGGATGTTAATCCTAAGTTTTTAAATCTATTCTATTTAGTCCAATTTTGCAATTTAGTCCCCGACTCCACAAATTAATTTAATCACATCTCTATCAACCAACCTCCTAGGATTTAGTTATCCATTACCATATATAAGCTAACAAGAACCAAATAGATAACCATGGAAGCCACTAACATAAAAATCAACAAAAAGATGAAAGGTTGGATTTTTACTTTGAGAAACTAAAGAGCAATAAAAATGGCAGCAAGATAGATGAATAAAAATACTAAAGCAATGATTTTTAAAAGGTAAAAGAAAACAAAGTTAACTAATATTAAACTAGGATTAAAATGTGAATACAAGAGAATTTAATGTGCTAAACATGTAAATAAACCTAAGCTACAGTAAAAACTAACTTAACTAACTAAGAAAATGTACGGAAACTAAACAAGTTGTAGAAAAACTAAATCCTACAGCTATGGAGAAGAAAACTACCCTAAACCTAAACTAAAAGATGAAAGAAACCCTAAAACTAATAGCTCCCTCTACACTACTCTTTTGTTCTCAACCAAAAGTGGCTTGTAATCTGATTACAACCCAAAATTTTGGACCAAAATACCCCTCAGCGTGTATTTTTATTGGTTTTGGGAGTTGGACAAGAATTACCCCTACTGTCAATTTTTGTCTCCTCTCGGCAATATATCGCGATACCAAGGTTTGGTATCACGATATCCACGATAGTCTTGGATGTTAGGTATCGCAATACCCAAGGTTGATATCGTGATACCACTATAGGTGGTATCCATTCTCTTCATTTTAGCACTGTCGGGGTATTGTGATTTTGGATCTCCATATCGCGATATCACCTCATGAGCTCACCTTGCAAGCTCTCCTCACAGCACCACCTCACGAACTCACCTCGCAGTACCACTAAGCAATACCCTTAACAGGAACACTTAGCAGTTGCAACACTCAATCAACTAGTTAAATTCTTAAGGTGCCATTTGGCCATATCGGGTCTCAAAACTAGTAGAGAACACAACATTTCATTCATTAAAGCCAAAAACGAAAACTAAATAAAAACATGACAAAAACATACAAATTGCTCGGAAACAAGCTTGTAAAGTGTAATGGAGAGCCTAATTTGACACGTCAAATTATGACAGACCATTAACTAAAACACAATCTCGCCCAAAGATGATACTTCATCAAGCGACATAGGTCTAGGTTGCTTCCTTGATTAACACCAACATCTTGCAAGTATAACACGTCGTAAAAGGTTAAGCCACATTTATACCACCTAGGGAGCCCTTAGTAAGACAGTAAATCACCTAATCACATCAATGCATGTGTTAGAGGCTCATCATGGCTCAACTAACTACTCTCCACGATTCCTCCAAAACATATAAAACTTCCTTGTTGATCATATATGGCCAAGATAGTCTTTTCATACCCAAACTCTATAAATTTCTTAGAGAACCTTCAATCTTCTTCTCTCACCCTAGTAACCGCTCTCATTGATTCTCAACACCACCCTGTTAACCACTACCAACCACCAACTCCCAATTATGGATCAACATGTATGAATTATTATTTTTAATTAATAATTAACATTTTCAAACATATATGAATTATTATTTAATACATTAGTGATGAAGTTTTTTAATTCCACAAGAAGTGCTAAAAAGCTGTCAAGTGTTCTATTTTTTTTATTTTAAAATATCAATTAAGGATGCATAACAACTTTTCTACCTCATCCGTGGACTTAAAAAACCCCAACATTAATATATAAAAAAACTAATGTCTTATCACATGCGATGCACTAGTTAGTTGTATGTATTAATCATAATATATTAAAATTATTTTTAAATTTTTTTTAAAAAATGGACATTTTCACAAATAATATGAAACAATATAACATGAAAACTATATAAATTATTGTATATTGTTAAACCCATTGATTGGTTGAATCAATGGAAACTTCTTGATAAATCTTCATAATGTTATTGTACATTATCATGTACATTTCGGCCTCGCACTACAGTTGCACAATCACTCTATCATCAAATTCATTCTTTAAATTCTTAGTGGATGATTCTCTTTCATGATCTTAATGTCAACTGTTAGAGAATAAATTATGTTAAAACAAATGATGCAAAAATAAGATTAAAAGATATAAAGTAAAAATAACAAAAAATATAAAATAAGAAATAAGGTTAAAAAACCTTTAACTGCCAGTGATTTGATTTATAATTCTTTGTTATGTTTTATCACTTTTGTAGAAATCCTAATTATAGCCTTGCATGCATGCATGATGGAAGGAACAAAGGTAGATTTTGAATACTAATTTTATTTTATATAAATTATTCCTTAATTGTTGTGGTTTTATTTCCAATAATGTTGAATTTAATTTTTGTAATCAATATTAAGGATTTTTCTATTACCTTTTACATTGACATTAAAAAGTATATTTACTTTCTTTAATGTATTTATTGTTCTATATGAAAATAATTTACTTTAAAATATGAATCTTTGATTGCGTTTAAAGACAAAGTTAGCAAATAAGGTTCTCGTAACCAATTTTTTTGATAAAACAGTAAACGACGCGGTCGACTCGATTTTTTTGAAAATGAAAAGGAAGGGAGTCACCACCGATCTTTATTAGGTGTGATCGGATCACCTTTGTTTTAATAAAACGTTTTGGTGTACTAAAACAGTGCTTTTGGTCTACGAAAAGTTGAGAAAAATGGGTTCGGAAGTCTATTACGTGCGAGGAAGGATTAGCACCCTCGACACGCCCGAAATCGGTACCAAATTGATTGATCGATGTCCTAATGTTGAAAACTTTGGAATGATTTGGAAATAGATACTTTTATTTCTAACACTTGAAGGAATTGGAAGAGACGTTAAGGCTCTCTTATTTAGAAGAGATAAAGTATCATACCCAGTAAGTTAGGATGCGATACTTTGCGCTCCCAAAGCGAGCTTGCCTTTTGATTTTAAAACTCGGTTTTAAATTTGAAGAGGATATTCCGTTATTTGTCAGATGAGAAATCAGAACCCAGTAAGTTAGGGCTCGTTTTCTCGAAGGTTCAAATTAGGAATATTGCCCCTTATTTTAATAGAAAAAGAAACTTATCCAAGTATCTAGATGTCGAGTCCAAGAAATTAGGCGCGACATTTGAATATCCGAGATTAAGTGTTTTGTTTAAAATTTAAATTGCGATTTCGAAAAGAATATTCCGTTATTCAGATTAAACGAGTAAAACCGGAATCCAGTAAGTTAGGGCCCGATTCCCTCGAATCTTTGATACGAAATATCGGTTATTTGAAAACTCGATGAATCGGGTAAAGGTTAATGTAATACGATTTGATAAAAGATAAATTACGAAGCTAGGTTGCGAAAAAAAAAACAGGAATGATATACGTAATAATACTAAGTTAACTAATTTAATAATAGAATGATGATAATAACAATGATAATAGTAAAACAAAGAATAATGACAACAATACATTTATAATAATAATAGTAATAGAAGAAAAGATAATAAAAATAAAGATAACAGTAATAATAATAATAAAAATAAAAATAATAATAATAATAATAATAATAATAATAATAATAATGGTGAAAATAGGAAATAATGATAACAAAATAATAATGCTATTGGAAAGAAAGAATAGAATAATAATAGTAATGGTAATAGTAATAATGAAAATAATATTAATATATAAATAGAAGTAGAAATATAAAAATAATATAAGTGGAAATAGAAATATATATAAAATAACATAAGTATAAATAGATAAATAAAAATTAAATAAATAATAATAGTATTAAACTAAGAAAATAAATATAGATAGAAATATAGTAATGATAGTGAAAGGATTTGCTAATAGTAATATTGATGATAATAATAATAATAATAATAATAACAATAGAAAATAATAATAAACATTAGAAATAATAGTGAAAGTGATAATAATAAGAATAGTAATAATAGCAATTAATAATGATAGAAAATAATAATAATGAAATAAAGAATAATATATTAATAATAACCATAATAGTAAAGACAATAACGATAATAATAAAAAAATAATAATAATAATAATAAGACGATAATAATAAAATAAAGAATGATAACATATAAAAAAACAGTAATAATATTATAATAATAATGATAATAAATAATAATAATAATAATAATGATACTAATACTAAATATAAAAGAAATAAAAATAAGGAATAAAATAAAAATAATAGTAACAGAGTAATGGTAACAATAATAATAACGTTAAATATAATAATAATAATAATACCATTAATAGTAATAATAATAAAATATTAGATAATAATAATATTAAAAATAATAATAAAGATTGCAAAATAACTAAAAAGGACTAAATTGAATTTAAAGCAGAATTTGGGCGGAAAATTTGAAATAAATAAAAGAAAGGGACTAAACCGAACGCACAAACAACCAGGAGGGACCAAATGGGAAATTCTCCCTTCTCCTCCAAAAGGGCGTCGTATGCGTAGGGACTAAATTGAAAGTCAAAATAAGTTATAGGGTAAGATTGAAAAATAAAATAAACTTAATTGCAAATAAATAAAAAGGCGGAAGGGCTAAAAGTGCAATTAGCCCATACATCAAAAACACGCGGATCCTAGTCTGGAGGCGGGTCGGGTCGTCGTGGGTTGGCTCAAAACGACGCGTCGTTTTGGGGCTTTTGGACACCAAACCAAAAGCGGCGTCGTTTTGTGTTGCTTATATAAGTTAAGAAATTCCAAAAAATTCACTTTCAACTGCTAAAAAAAAAAAATTTCTAACCCCTCTTGTTTTCTCTGCGGGGCATGGGAGCTTGGCCGAATCCGCCGCGGACCATCGTGCCTCGTCGCCGACGTTGCTTGCGCAGCACTACACGCTGCTGGTGGCGGAATTCAAAAAGGGTAAAATTGTATATTTTTTTTATAAAAGTTTAACTAATAATAACATACCTATATATATGTCGAAGAAGAGAAAAAAAAGGGTTTCGAAAATAATAAAAAAGAAAAAAAATCACCTCTTTTGCCTCTGTTTTTGATTTTTAGTAGTTTCATTTTATACTTCTTGTTGTATCTCTATTTTTGGTGTTTCTTTTTTGTTATATTTCAAGAAAAATCCCTCTGTTTTTGTATTGATGGATAAAAAGGGTCCTTTACAATGTTCTTTTCGGGCTTTAAATAGCCAGAAGAAAAAATACACGCTCTCCCCTCTCTTGTTGTGTTCTGTCCTTTCTCTTTTAATTCCTTGCAGGTTCGCGGCACAAGTGGTTGGCGGTGGAGACCAGTGGTGTGGGCGGTGGACAAGACTGGTGACAGGCAAGTGGCTCTAGCAGTAGTCAGAAGGCGCACTTAGGGTTAGGGTTTTTCTGTTTTGTTTTTCTCATTGGGCTGAATTGTTTGGGTTTGATTTGGGGTTTAGTAACTTAATGGGCCCCGAGTTTGGGTAATTCGGGTTGTAAATTTGGTTTGGGCTTTGAATATAATTGGGTCTTTTTAGACCGGGTAAAATTGGGTCACACAGTTTGCCCCTCTTTGCTCATTGTCTTGTAACGAGAATAGAGCAAAGACTTCAAAAGAGCCAATTTTGCCTGGTCTTGTCGAATCTTAACCTCTTGAGTGCTCTTCCATAGGTAGCTTCATTCCTGTCCACCGCATCTTGTCACTTTGATCCACTCCACCGCTGCTTCAGAGAGATAGAACTTGTAGCTCAAATTTATTCTGTTCTGCTTTTATGGAGATAAGACTTGTATCTTCGATCCGCTCCTACAATCATCAAGAATCGTCAACTTTGTTATTTCAATCTGATTCCTGCAAACTCAAGGATCACCAGACTGATGTATTCGATCTGCTTCCTGCAACTTCAGGAATGTCAAATCTGCTATTTTCAATCTGATCCCTGCAAACTCAGGGATCACGGTGATGTCTTCGATCCGCTTCTGCAACTTCGGGAAGGTCAAATCTGCTATCTTTCAACTCGATCCCCGCAAACTCGGGGATCACTAGATGATGTCTTCGATCCGCTTCTCGCAACTTCGGGAAAGTCAAATCGCTATTTTCAATCTCGATCCTGCGCAAACTCGGGGATCACTAGGTGATGTCTTCGATCCGCTTCACGCAACTTTAG
The DNA here is from genome assembly GCA_025698515.1 of Gossypium sturtianum. Classification (NCBI taxonomy): domain Eukaryota; kingdom Viridiplantae; phylum Streptophyta; class Magnoliopsida; order Malvales; family Malvaceae; genus Gossypium; species Gossypium sturtianum. Next base: position 123,509,151 of record CM046955.1, read on the forward strand.
GAAGGTCAAATCTGCTATCTTTCAATCTAATCCCTGTAAACTCATGGATCACTAGACTGATGTCTTCGATCTGCTTCCTGCAACTTCGGAAAGTCAAATCGCTATTTTCAATCGATCCCGCAAACTCGGGGATCACTAGGTGATGTCTTCGATCTGCTTCCTGCAACTTCAGGAAGGTCAAATCTGCTATCTTTCAATCTGATCCCTGCAAACTCAGGGATCACTAGACTGATGTCTTCAATCTGCTTCCTGCAACTTCAGGAAAGTCAAATCCGCTATTTTCAACTGATCCTCCAAACTCGGGGATCACTAGATCGATGTCTTCGATGCGCTTCTGCAACTTCGGGAAAGTCAAATCTGCTATTTTCAATCGATCCACCGCAAACTCGGGGATCACGGTGATGATCTTCGATCCGCTTCCGCAACTTCGGGAAGGTCAAATCTGCTATCTTTCAATCGATCCCCGCAAACTCGGGGATCACTAGTGATGTCTTCGATGCGCTTCCCGCAACTTCGGGAAAGTCAAATCCGCTATTTTCAATCGATCCGCAAACTCGGGGATCACTAGTGATGTCTTCGATCCGCTTCTGCAACCGGGAAGGTCAATCTGCTATTTTCAATCGATCCCCGCAAACTCGGGGATCACTAGACTGATGTCTCCGATCTGCTTCCTGCAACTTCAGGAAGGTCAAATCTGCTATTTTCAATCTGATCCCTGCAAACTCAGGGATCACTAGACTGATGTCTTCGATGTGCTTCCTGCAACTTCAAGAAGGTCAAATCTACTATCTTTGATCTGCTCCACTGCAAACTCAGGGAGACAGGATCTGCTATTCTTTAATCTGTTCTGCCATAGTGTCCTTTTGAGGACATAACATGTAGAATGAGTACATGCTTATGCCTAATGATTAGGATGCCATGAGTATGATGAGTCAGAATGTTATGAGTGCGATTTCCCATTTGAGGTGTTATCATCTATTTATCTGTCAAAGTTTCATCTTCGTTTCCCTTGCAGTAACCGTTTTCGTATGAATGACTTGCCCCTGTGGAAATTTCAAGGCCCCTTTCCTTTAGGCTTCGGGACACGGGTCTGCATTGACTTCTAATTGTCTTCCCTGGGAATCACAACTCCTACTCGAAGAGTACCCGACTTGGTTTGTTTTTGGATTCGTTCCACAGCGATTTAGGGTTTTCGAATCTTTCCTTGTTGTAAATTGGCCTGTCACCTTTCCTGGGTGACTAGGTAATATTATTCACCCTGCCACGATTACTGAATCAGGTGAGGAAGTTTGAAGAAATGATTTCCATTAAGACCCCTCTTTCTCCAATGTCTTTAATCTATGTACGTGGAAATTCTAAACAATTGTCCTGTTTCAGTTTCTTGTTTTATCTTAGAGATTCCCAAAGTAATACGTAGAACTTTCTTTTGTGAAATTATCAGTTCATCAATTATTATTTCAATGCAACATGTTTATGAATGATGGGTAACAATAGATTGACTTCAAAGAGAGTTAAAAATGAATTATCAACGATTTGATTGGGAACATATCCTTTTTTTGCGAAAAAGAATCCAACAGTGAGCAAGACATAAATCAAATGCCCTAGACACTGCCGATTGGGCTTCTATACAAGTTCCATGAAGGCTGTTTTGAGCTTTAGCATGTGTTCAGAAGATTCAAAGTACTTTGTTGATGCCCCAATATGCAACGTGCTTCCCCTTCTATTGATTCTAGCACTGTAAGATTGCCACGTGTCTATTCAAAATTCGAGCCGCCCTTTTCGGGTTTTCAACTCAAAAACCCTTTGGCCCCAAGGCGCCCTCTGCGGGTTTTCACCTTGGCCTCTCCATTTTTTTTTTTGAAGTCTCAAAGTGCCCTTTGCGGGTTTTCACCTTGGCCTCTCCGTTTCAAGCAAAGTACTTTTTAACCGAATCCAAGTTCACGGGATTGGGTAAACTTTTCTCGTCCATTTCAGTCAGAATCAGTGCGCCTCCTGAGAAAGCTTTCTTCACTACATATGGTCCTTCCCAATTCGGCATCCATTTTCCTCTGTAATCTTTTTGTATGGGAAGGATCTTTTTCAGCACAAGGTCCCCCTCATGGAATTCTCTAGGGCGAACTTTTTTGTCATAAGCTCGTATCATTCGTTTTTGGTACATCTGACCGTGACGAATAGCCCTCAATCTCTTTTCTTCAATTAAGTTCAACTGATCATATCGAGCTTGGATCCACTCAGCTTCATCCAGCTTTATTTCTGACAAAACTCGAAGAGAAGGTATTTCTACTTCAATAGGAAGGACTGCTTCCATCCCGTAGACCAACGAAAAAGGTGTTGCCCCGGTAGAGGTTCTGACTGATGTCCGATAAGCATAGAGTACAAATGGTAATTTCTCATGCCAATCTCTATAGGTCTCGGTCATCTTCCCCACTATCCTCTTGATATTTTTATTGGCTGCTTCCACTGCCCTATTCATCTTTGGACGATATGGCGACGAATTGTGGTGTTTGATGTTGAATTGGCTGCAAACCCCTGCTATCGTGTTGTTGTTTAGGTTCAGTGCATTGTCTGATATGATCCTCTCAGGCATTCCGTATCGACAAATGATCTCCTTTTTCAAAAATCGACTAACCGCTGATTTAGTGACATTAGCATACGAAGCAGCCTCTACCCATTTTGTGAAGTAGTCGATAACCACAAAGATGAACCGATGCCCATTCGAAGCTTTCGGAGAGATTGGGTCAATGACATCCATGCCCCACATGGAAAATGGCCATGGAGAAGTCATAACATGCAAAGGTGACGGGGGCACATGAATCTTGTCTCCATAAATCTGGCATTTGTGGCATTTCTTGGCATAGTTGATACAATCTCCTTCCATGGTGGACCAATAATATCCAAACCTCATTATTTGTCTGGCCATCGTGAAACCATTGGCGTGAGTTCCACAGACGCCTTCATGGACTTCTTCCAAGATTAACTTAGCTTCGGTGGCATCTACACATCTCAGCAGCACTTGATCTTTCCTTTTCTTGTATAAGACCTCTCTATCCAGGACGTAGTCACAGGCTAGTCTTCTCAACGTCCTTTTATCGTTCTCAGTCGCTTGGTCCGGGTACTTGCGATTCTTCACGTACCGCAGTATATCGTGGTACCATGGTGGGCCAGTTTTCTCTTCCTCCTCGACATCGTAGCAATGGGCTGGGTCCTGATGAATGCTCATTTGTATGGGTTTCATATCCTCATTTTCGTTTATTCGGACCATGGAGGCTAAGGTGGCCAGAGCATCAGCCATCTGGTTTTCGTCTCTGGGTAAATAACGGAAAGTGACGTCGTCGAACTCTCTGATCAAATCTTGGGCCAGTCTTTTGTAGATGACCAGCTTTGGATCCCTGGTTTCCCATTCCCCTTTTAGTTGATAGATTACCAGGGCAGAATCTCCATATACTTCTAATATTCTGATTTTGCGTTCGATAGCGGCGCGAAGACCCATGATGCAAGCTTCATATTCAGCCATATTATTAGTGTAATCGAAATCCAGTTTGCAAGTAAATGGATAATAGTCTCCTTTTGGGGATATCAGAACTGCCCCAATTCCATTACCCACGGCGTTTGATGCCCCGTCAAAATTTAGTTTCCAGGGATGGTTTTTGGTGGCACCTTCTCCAGCGTCTGCCACGTACATCAAATCTTCGTTAGGGAAATCGAAGTCCAAAGGCTCATAGTCTTCAAGGGCTCTACTGGCCAGAAAGTCTGCTATTGCACTCCTTTTTACCGTCTTTTGGTTCAGATAGACGATGTCGAATTCAGAAAGTAGAATCTGCCATCTGGCCATCCTTCCATTCAAGGCGGTAGACTCCATCATATATTTAAGAGGATCTAGCCTCGAGATGAGCCATATCGTGTGATACAAAGATATCGCCTCAATCTCCGAGTTGTCCAAATCAAGGCACGGCACAATTTCTCGATTGGCGGATACCTCGTTTCACATTGATGAAATTTTTACTAAGGTAGTATATTGCCTTTTCTTTCTTCCCGATTCATCATGCCGACCAAAGACACATCCCATCGAATTATCAAGCACCGTCAAGTAAAGGATTAATGGCTTGTCCGGTTGAGCGGCGTTAAGTACAGGGGCATGGGACAGGTATTGTTTTACCTTTTCGAAGGTCTTCGGCATTCTTCATCCCACGTGCAGGTTGTGTTTCTTGAGGAGACGGAATATGGGGTCACATCTCTCGGTCGGTTGTGAAATGAACAAGGCGAGGTAATTTAGCCTTCCTAATAAACCTCTAACTTCTTTTTGGAGTACGTGGTGGAGGTAATTCTTGTATGGCTTTAGCTTTATCCGGTCAACCTCAATCCCTTTTTCACGACTATGAATCCGAGCAACTTCCCGGACCGAGCTCGAAGGTACACTTTGTGGGTTAAGCTTCAAGCTGGAATTTTCGGCCTCAAGAACAACTTTCTCAAGACTCGCACATGTTCTTTTGATTCGGGACTTAGCGATCATATCGTCGACGTAAACCTCAATTTCCCTGTGCATCATGTCATGGAATAAGGTTACCATGGCTCTCTGATATGTCGCCCCCGCATTTTTTAGCCCAAATGGCATTACCTTATAGCAAAATGTTCCCCACATGGTTATAAACGTTGTCTTGTCCATGTCCTCAGGATGCATCTTTATTTGGTTGTATCCCGAGAAACCATCTATGAAGGAGAACAATGAATAGCCTGCTGTATTGTCTACCAAGGTGTCGATGTGAGGCAACGGGAAATTGTCTTTTGGGCTGGCCTTGTTCAGGTCTCTGTAGTCCACGCACATCCGTACTTTCCCATCTTTCTTGGGGACCGGGACAATATTAGCTACCCAATCCGAGTATTTAACTACTTGCAAGAACCCAGCGTTAAATTGTTTATCGACTTCTTCTTTTATTTTTAACAAGACATCCGGTCTCATTCTTCGGAGCTTCTATTGGACTGGCTTGCATTCTTCTCTTATGGGCAATCGGTGCACTGCGATATCAGTACTTAGTCCAGGCATATCTTGGTACGACCATGCGAACACATCCTTGAATTCATGGAGTAATTCGATGAGGTTCTGCTTGATTTCTGCAGTAATACGGGCTCCAATCTTCACTTCTTGCCCCTCTCCTAGGTTCACCATTTCTACCGACTCTTCATGGGGTAGGATCTGTTTTTCTTCTTGCTCTACCATTCTCAACAAATCCGGAGGTAAGTCGCATTCGTGTTATTTTCAAAATCCCGAGATCCTCTCAACACATGTCTTGCTCAAAGCGGACTTACGAATCAGTAGTATCATTGCTCACATCATTGATGTCTAGAGACTGTGATGGGTGTCAAAGGGTGTGCAAAGAACAAATGAATTTGAAGACAACTATTCACATGATATGAATGAGACAAAGGATAAATAATAAAAATGTAAAATGAGAGAATGTTTAGTAGATTTGAATATGTATTTCATTAAAACAAAATGTCCGAACATGAGCCTATTTCATAAAAGAAATCTCATTGTTTCTAGGCTTAAAAACAACAAGTGTGTTCGAATATTACTCAGTATAATCTCTAAAAACTACAGGAAATTCCTCTGCGATCCAATTGCCTAAAGTGCTTCCCAGTTCATACGGAGGCGAATGCCCGATGTGATTTCCTTGATTAGTCTCCTCATCATGTATAGCATTGATGTGAGGATGTTCATCTCTAGGAGATTCTTTTCCCGGGTAAATCATTCCTCCTGATACGAAGGTGTGAGATATGTGGGGGAATGTCATCGGTTCCCACTTAACGTCCTCTCCATTCAGCCGGGCCCTTCTCCTTTCTTGCTTCTTTTCTATTTCCTTCTTCATTTGTTTGGCATCTGGTTTGAAACCTAAACCAAAGTGGTCTCTTTTCTCCTTCAGCATCGGGGTCTGGACTTTCCCTTGGAGATATTTGCCCAACCCTCTTCCGGGTAGGGCTCCTTTTCCCATCGTCATTTGTAATCCCATCCTGGTGGTCTTGGATAGCTTGGGCATCGGAACTTCATTTCCTTCCGAGATGAATATCGCGTTTACAAATTCTAAAGATCGGAAGGAACATTCGATGGCCTCCTTATTCGTTTCTAGATATGGCGCTTCATTGGTAACGATCGCTATGATATCTTCTTCAGCGTTTATAGTTACCAGCCGATTTTCTGTTACCAGTTTCAGTTTCTGGTGTAGCGATGAGGGTACGGCTCCCGCCGAGTGAATCCACGGCCTCCCCAGTAAGCAGTTGTAAGAGGGCTTGATATCCATGACTAGGAAGTCCACTTCGTAAGGGTTAGGCCCGATCAATAAAGGTATGTCTATTCTGCCCATCACTCTTCTTTCCGTGCCGTCAAACGCTCTCACTATGTTCTGGCATGCCTTCATGTGAGAACTGTCTATTGGCAACCTCTTGAGTGTAGCCAGTGGTAGGACATTTAACGCTGACCCATTATCTATTAGCACGCTCGGCAGAGTGTATCCTTTACAGCGGGTAGTTATGTGTAAGGCATTCGTTGATCCCATGCCTCCGGGTGGGATTTCGTCATCGCTGAAGTAGATGAAATTGTCCGCGCTTATGTTACTAACCAGACGGTCTAACTTGTTGACGGATATACCCTTGGTAACATAGGTCTCATTTAGTACTTTCATCAATGCTTCGCGGTGCACTTCTGAGCTTAGAAGTAGGGCTAACACGGAGATACGGGCGGGTTGTCTGTGCAGTTGTTCCACCACGCTATATTCGCTATGTTTCAAGAATTTCAAAAAATTTTTGGCCTCTTCCCCTTTTACAGGTTCATTGATAGGGGCTTCGGGTTCCTTTTTCCTCCCAATCTGCACAGTCTTCGGCTTCACTGTTTCCGCTCCTTTGTTTTTAGGATCGTAACGCTTTCCACTACGCGTATAGGATCCTTCATTCTTAGCTTCCTCAGAAATGCTAGTGGAGCTTTCCGCCCTCGGTATCGTCACATTACAATTGTAGTTCCAGGGTACCTTTTTACTGTCTTTGTAGAAAAAAGGAGTAGGTTTCTGAATTATAATCCTCGGCCTTCTCTGTACCCCATCTTCCGTGTTTCGTGAGATGATGATTCTCGGGTAATTAACTTCAGGCTTTGTCAGTTCTTCCTCGGTCACACAAATGTTCTCTTCCTCTACTCCTTCTTCATAAAACTCCAGTTCTTTGTCGTCCATAAGGCCTTGCACCAAAATTCTAAACTCGGCATATTCTTGAATCTCGTGCCCCTTCCTCTTATGGAGTTCGCAGTAATTCTTCATATGCCTCCCATTTTCCGCAGGATCTGAATCTACCAATTCTCTTTTGGCCATCTCTCTCCAGACTATTCGCAATGAGGTTTTCACTTCCGTGACATCCTTCTTGATCTTCCTTGCCACTGCCTCACCAATCGCGTTTACACCTCTATCTTCGTGATTGGGTAGTGGGTTCCCCTTTTTTACCATATCGTCGAGTGTTATAACCTCCATTTTTATTAGCCTCTCGACTACCCTTTTAAAGGCGAGGCAATTCTCTATCGAATACCCCGCCACCCCTGCATGGTAATCGTAGTGAGCGTTAGAGTCGTACCACTTAAGGTATGGGGGTTGCGGTGGTTGCAAATAGAACGGGGACACGATGTGCTCGTTGAACAAAATCTGGTATAGCTCCTTGTACGTTATTGGAATTGGCGTGAATTGAATCTTTTCAGTATTCGGTCTGATTCCCGATTCCTGTCTTACCGGTCCTTGTTGTCCAGTCGTAACTGCCTTTGGCTGATTAACTGTGATCGCCTTCGAGTACCCCTTATTGTATGTACTCACGTTATTTACTTCACCGTCTTTCTTCTCAGGAGCTGCCCTCCTAGTGCTTTCTCCTACCTCGATCTTGCCACCCCGTATGGCATGTTCAATCATATCCCCTGCCATTACTATGTCGGCAAAGCTCTTAGTCGTACTCCCTATCATATGGGTTATGAAAGGGGCCTTCAGGGTGTTAATGAAGAGCATGGTAGTCTCTTTTTCTAAGAGGGTGGTTGGACTGCATGGCGACCTCTCTCCACCTTTGTGCATCTTATGTCTCAAACTTTCATTTTGTCTTTTCTCCATGCTTTGCAAAGTAATTCGTCCGGTGCCATGTCCGTGACGTGGTGTAATGCTTCGTAAATGCTTGAGCCAAATCTCTCCAGAACTAATGTTAGCCCGACTAAGTGGTTATACCATCTAGTCTGCTGCGCCACCAAACTTTCTTGGAAACAAAGTGGATTAAGAGTTGATCATTGCTCACGTAGCCAGACCATTCGCTGCAGAACATGGTGATGTGGGCCTCGGCAACTAGTCCCACTATATTTTTGAATTCGGGCATTTTAAACTTTATGCAAAGTACCAAATCGGGAACTAGACTTAAATCTTTTGCGTCGATCCTCGATGATGATCGATACTTTCCAGCGCTTTGAATTTTCCTCCACCATTTGTAACAATCCTCCAGTTGTCTTGAGGATTCTATTCTCGACCCCATTTTCTCTACTGCATCTAGATCGGGCACAACAGGGTTGGCCGGGCTATCGCCAGGCTGGGATCCTGAGCCCACATGATAGCTCACGGGAGGTCTAATATCATTCTGTCCTTGCTGGGGTCTGATTGTAACCGGTGGCCTTTGGAGATATTCCTCAGGCTGTGTTCTCGCGTGCGGCGGGGTAAAGCCCGGAGGGACGCCATCACTATCCTCTTCGACCGGCAGTATGGGACCTTTCCCCTTATCGATTGCCCCATTCATTATTTGGGCCATTTAGGCCATCATGCCTCTTTGGGCTTCCAACATTTGGTCCCTCATTTCCTGCTGGAGTTTTAACATTTGCTCTTGCATTTGTTCCTGCATTTCTTTCTGGAATTGTTCGAACCTTTGATCTATTTTCCTAGTTTTAGCGCGTGTTCCGTAGTGATGTTCCGCTTCCAGATTTTCTCTTTTCACTTTTTTTTTCCTCTCTGATAATTTTAGCTAATTAGGCCCCTTTTTTATAAACTTAAATGCATGTAATGTGATGTAATGCAAATGCATGAATGCAAAAAGAAGGCATCGATTCAGATTCAACTTCATTTTAGAGAAATTTATTAGAAAACAAAATCTTTTACATAAAGCGAACTACAAATATGCTTTCGCCCTAAGGCCTAAAGTTTTGATTTTCCCGAGCAAAGAGATTAGCTCTTGACTACGACCGATTAAAGCTCATATTTCATGCTCAACATATCGGCTGTCTTTGCCAAAGTTTGTAGATGATCGGCTACCTCTCGAACTCCGAACTATCACTTCGCCCATAAGGTAATCCCGATTTCTAACTTGATCATGAGAATGGTGAAGTTCTTCTTCCCAACGCCCTTCTCTTATTTCCGTAAGCTCAATCCAAGTTCACAAATCGTGCAATGTCGATTCTAATTCTTCAATCTTACCCTTCATTTCCTCGATCTTGTTTAGACTTGATCTCAGTTTGCTTTCCGAGTTGCGACTTCGGTAGTGATGCAGGGACCGTCCAAGCTCAGCCACCCTAGCTTTTAGCCCTTTCTTTTCTTTTTGGATTTCTGCCATGTCTTTTCTCAGAACCTCGTTTTGTGTTTGCATTTCCTGGAACTTTTTCTCCCAACTGCTAGCTTTGGCTCTTTCCTCTCGGATCTCGCGTCGCCATTGCTCTAGAGTTTTTCCTAATCCGGCGTTTTTCATTGTCAGACGTATCTTCTTATATTCCATCTTCAGATCATCTCGGTCTTCCTCTATTTTCCCTTTCTCCTTTCTTAGTTTTTCAGCTTCCGACTTTTGTCCATCTACGTCTAACTTGAGGAGCATCTTCTCTTCTTCCAGTCTCTCTATCTTTCTTTCGAGTTTCGAACTCATCCTTTCAAAATCTCGTTTCACGATTTCCAGTTCTGATGGGACTACTCGCAAATATTTCTCTCTTGACCGGGCGCCTTCTGGATTTGGCTCGAGGATGTTATCGTTGATCCTCCTAGTCCTCCATTCTCCGTACTCCAGGGTCATCATCGGGCCTGCGGATAATCTTTTCATTCTATGAATCCGATTCCAGGCATTAGAGATCTCCTTAACCTTTTTCTTATAGCTCCCCCCTTCGTATGAGAACTCGCACTGAGCCAGCCCGTAGGTCGTCGGTACGAATTGTCTTGAACCATACTGTCTTAGGACCAGCAAAGGGGCATAGGCAGCGGCACCCCAAATTCCCAGTAGAGGAACCCAGTCGAAGCTTCCACAACGATAAAGGATCTTGTCGGAAATCATCCAATGAGCCTTCCACTTGATGTCGTCTTCTTGAAGGTTTTGAAGGAGTGCTATCCAGTTTTCTTCGGACACGTCTTCTTTTCTAGGCGTAGCTACTATCTCGTTCAACGGGGAGTAATTCTCCGACAAAAATCGATAAGACACTTTCTCCACTTTCCAGAAGTGACTATGGAACCAGGCCAATAACAACTGCGCACATCTAATAAACCTGCCCTCACCCATTCTCCGACATGCAGTCAAGGATCTGAACGTTTCGGCCAAGATGGCGAGAAGCGTGCATGACCCCTTTGTCTAATCGGCCGAATAGATCAATAACTGCTTCATCAATGTGTCTTAGAGCTTTCGGGAAGATCACCAAACCGTAAATACACAAGGCCAAGACGTCAATCTTTTTCGTTGCATCGGGATACGTTAGGATCAGGTCCCTCAAACATATCCAAGGTATGCATTTACCCTCGCCTTTTTCTCGCATTCTATTTGAGACCCATTGTTCGCTCGTTCGTGATATTCATCAATTTCTTCGCAAAAGTCGGGCCATTAAGCGCTTTGGAATAAGCTTTATCAACTTGAATTCTTGGACAACGTAGCAAGGTCGTGTACTCCTCTACCGTGGGAACCAAATCCACTTTCTTGAAAGAGAAACAGCTATAAGCGGCATTCCAGAATTGAGTCATTGCTCGGAATAGATGTTTATCTATTTTGACATCAAGTAGGTATAGTAGATCGCCGTAGGTACTATAGAACAACTATTTTGCCTCATCATCTCACTGGGTCCATATTTCTTTTAACTCCTGGAGTTCATTCTGCGTGACACTGATATTGGTGAAATCACGTAGTTCCGACACATATCCCTCAGCTAAGTTGTCCCCTTTTTCTAATTGGCTTTGCTCTGACCATGTGCGGGCGGCCGCATTGTCTTCCACTTTATCAAGGAATTCGCTTTCCATAACCAGCTTTCTAACTCAGAAACTGACCGTGAATCGATGCCTTTTAAAATATGAAATGATATGCACAAAAAGAATAAAACACAAAAAGTTAGTACCATGGAATATAAAGCAAGTGAAATAAACAAACACCTATCTGGGTAACTACTAAGGTCTAGCATAGTTCAGCCCGGGGTGGGTTCTTAGGCTCTTTACGTGTGGTTGAGTTCTAAAGTTTGAGGTACCCGAACCAGCAGATTCCTCGATCCTCGCCCATTATAGGCTCATACAGATCGAGTTCGGTTCAGGGGAATACATTTCCCTATGGCCATGCGGAAGTGAAAACTTCACGAAGACATAGGTACGGATGTATCCCAAAGCGATCCACTAGCCCATGCGGAGGTGAAAACCTCACGAAGGCATAGCTTCTCGCTCCCATTTAAGGTGTGACCACAATGGTCATGCAATGCAATGCCAAAGTATTCAAGAGATCCAATATAACATTTGAAAGTGCATTTAAAGAAACATGAATTCCGAAACTATTTTCCTATTTTAATCAAAAGGACAAGGATCAATCAATCTATGGCCTGACTCTCAACGAACTAGTCCCCAGTGGAGTCGCCAAGTCGTCGTGCGTAACCAATTTTTTGATAAAGCGATGGCAGCGACGCGGTCGACTCGATTTTTTTAAAAATGAAAAGGAAGGGAGTCGCCACCGATCTTTATTAGGTGTGATCGGATCACCTTTGTTTTAATAAAACGTTTTGGTTTACTAAAACAGTACTTTTGGTCTACGAAAAGTTGAGAAAAATGGGTTCGGAAGTCTATTACGTGCGAGGAAGGATTAGCACCCTCGACACGCCCGAAATCGGTACCAAATTGATTAATCGATGTCCTAATGTTGAAAACTTTGGAATGATTTGGAAATAGATACTTTTTATTTCTAACACTTGAAGGAATTGGAAGAGACGTTAAGGCTCTCTTATTTCCGAAGAGATAAAGTATCATACCCAGTAAGTTAGGATGCGATACTTTGGGCTCCCAAAACTGAGCTTGCCTTTTGATTTTAAAACTCGGTTTTAAATTTGAAGAGGATATTCCGTTATTTGTCAGATGAGAAATCAGAACCCAGTAAGTTAGGGCTCGTTTTCTCGAAGGTCCAAATTAGGAATATTGCCCCTTATTTTAATAGAAAAAGAAACTTATCCGAAGTATCTAGATGTCGAGTCCAAAGAAGTTAGGGTGCGACATTTCGAATATCCGAGATTAAGTGTTTTGTTTAAAATTTAAATTGCGATTTCGAAAAGGATATTCCGTTATTCAGATTAAACGAGTAAAACCGGAATCCAGTAAGTTAGGGCCCGATTCCCTCGAATCTTTGATACGAAATATCGGTTATTTGAAAACTCGATGAATCGGGTAAAGGTTAATGTAATACGATTTGATAAAAGATAAATTACGAAGCTAGGTTGCGAAAAAAAATCAAGAATGATATACGTAATAATACTAAGTTAACTAATTTAATAATAGAATGATGATAATAACAATGATAATAGTAAAATAAAGAATAATGACAACAATACATTTATAATAATAATAGTAATAGAAGAAAAGATAATAAAAATAAAGATACTTGATAATAATAATAATAATAATAATAATAATAATAATAATAATAATAATGGTGAAAATAGGAAATAATGATAACAAAATAATAATGCTATTGGAAAGAAAGAATAGAATAATAATAGTAATGGTAATAGTAATAATGAAAATAATATTAATATATAAATAGAAGTAGAAATATAAAAATAATATAAGTGGAAATAGAAATATATATAAAATAACATAAGTATAAATAGATAAATAAAAAATTAAATAAATAATAATAGTATTAAACTAAGAAAATAAATATAGATAGAAATATAGTAATGATAGTGAAAGGATTTGCTAATAGTAATATTGCTAATAGTAATATTGATGAAAATACTAATAGTAATATTGATGATAAAAATAATAATAATAATAATAACAATAGAAAATAATAATAATCATTAGAAATAATAGTGAAAGTGATAATAATAATAATAGTAATAATAGCAATTAATAATGATAGAAAATAATAATAATGAAATAAAGAATAATATATTAATAATAACCATAATAGTAAAGACAATAACGATAATAATAATAAAATAATAATAATAATAAGACGATAATAATAAAATAAAGAATGATAACATATAAAAAAATAGTAATAATATTATAATAATAATGATAATAAATAATAATAATAATAAGAATGATACTAATACTAAATATAAAAGAAATAAAAAATAAGGATTAAAATAAAAATAATAGTAACAGAGTAATGGTAACAATAATAATAACGTTAAATATAATAATAATAATACCATTAATAGTAATAATAATAAAATATTAGATAATAATAATATTAAAAATAATAATAAAGATTGCAAAATAACTAAAAAGGGACTAAATTGAATTTAAAAAAACAGAATTTGGGCGGAAAATTTGAAATAATAAAAAGAAAGGGACTAAACTGAACGCAGCAAACAACCAGGAGGGACCAAATGGGAAATTCTCCCTTCTCCTCCAAAACGGCGTCGTATGCGTAGGGACTAAATTGAAAGTCAAAATAAGTTATAGGGTAAGATTGAAAAATAAAATAAACTTAATTGCAAATAAATAAAAAGGCGGAAGGGCTAAAAGTGCAATTAGCCCTTCCGTCAAAAACACGCGGATCCTAGTCCTGGAGCGGGTCGGGTCGCGCGGGTTGGCTCAAAACGACGTCGTTTTGGGGCTTTTGGACACCGACCAAAACGGCGTCGTTTTGTGTTGCTTATATAAGTTAAGAAATTCCAAAAAAATTCACTTTCAGCTGCTAAAAGAAATTTTTTTTTTCTAACCCCCTCTTGTTTTCTCTGCAGGGCATGGGAGCTTGGCCGAAATCAGGCCGCCGGACCACCGTGCCTCCGTCACCGACGCCGCCGCCGGCCACCGCACACGGTGGCCGAAATTTCAAAAAAAGGGTAAAATTGTATTTTTTTTTTTATAAAAGTTTAAATAATAATAACATACCTATATATATGTCGAAGAAGAGAAAAAAAAGGGTTTCGAAAATAATAAAAAAGAAAAAAAAATCACCTCTTTTGCCTCTGTTTTTGATTTTTAGTAGTTTCCTTTTATACTTCTTGTTGTATCTCTATTTTTGGTGTTTCTTTTTTGTTATATTCCAAGAAAAATCCCTCTGTTTTTGTATTGATGGATAAAAAAGGTCCTTTACAATGTTCTTTTCGGGCTTTAAATAGCCAGAAGAAAAAATACATGCTCTCCCCTCTCTTGTTGTGTTCTGTCCTTTCTCTTTAATTCCTTGCAAGTTCGCGAAGGCGCAAGTGGTTTGTGTGGAGACCAGTGGTGTGGGCGGTGGACAAGATCAGTGATGAGCAAGTGGCGCTACTTGATAGTCGAAAGCGCACTTAGGGTTAGGGTTTTTCTGTTTTGTTTTTCTGATTGGGCTGAATTGTTTGGGTTTGATTTGGGGTTTAGTAACTTAATGGGCCCCGAGTTTGGGTAATTCGGGTTGTAAATTTGGTTTGGGCTTTGAATGTAATTGGGTCTTTTTAGACCCGGGTAAAATTGGGTCGTTACAAAGGTTTAATATGAAACGAATTATTGATATTCTATGTAAGATCTATATTCACTATCTACCAACAAGTGGTTGGGTGCAACGGTAACACATATTGCAATTCCAAGGAGAGAACGTAGGTTCGAACCTGGGAGACAATATTGTTGGGAGGGACAGCCACGAACCCTGAATATGGACCGTTAAAAAGACATGCATAATATAAAAAAAAAATATTCACTATCTATTAGTATGGTAGTTAATTAGTATAGTTATAAATTGTGCTAGTAGTAAATTACAATTCAAAATAGACTATTAGGAATCAATAATGTAAATATGAAAGTGTATTGAGGAGTTATTTAGAATGTTTAATAATTTGTAATTAATGTAAAAATATATTATTGTTATTAATGGCAAAAAAAATCATATTTAAAACTTAATTTTTAAAAGGTACTCACTTTAAATATAACTAAAAAAAGAGAGGAAAATATGTTGGAACTGAAAGAGTTAACTAGAACTCAATGTTTTCATATATGTATCTGATTTTTCTTTTATACTATATGTATATACTAGTTTTCTTACTCGTCCAATGCATTGGCTTATCGTGTGTATAAATTAGTTATAATAAATAAATTTAAATTATTTAATGTGTACAAATAATAATATTGATTATAGCTATAAAATAATTCTTTAATTAATAAAAATAAAGTAGTACTTATAAATATATATCCACGGATTTTAAAGTAATGCTTATATATATATATATGCACGCATTTATTGTATTTAATTTAAAAGACACATTGAATGAATTCATATTTTTTTACATATAAAATATATACACATAATATAATTTCGAAAATAAAAAATAATAATTGATAAATAAATCATTGAAAACCAATGTTTGAACTAGATCGGATCGGCTAGTTAGACCAGGAGTCGGTTGGGATGTCTGTTCGAAGAAGGACTTTGAACTAGTTGACTAGAGAACCAATACAGGCTGATTAAACCAAGCAAAAAAACCAATTGAATTAAGCAGTTGAAACGGTTGAATCGGATTTTTAAATTTTTAAGAATTTTTAATTAGACCAATTGAATCTGTAGGACCGACGAGTCGATGGCCTAATCAGTTCAAACACTAATTCAATCTAAAGAAACATTATTGAAAACCATAAAAGCAATATATCTTTTAGTGACTAAATGCACTGCATGAACACATTTTTAAATTATTTCTAAACTGATACCTCTTTTTTCAACATTATTATTTCTCTCTTTCCTATAATATATATTATTTATATTAAATAATATAATAATAAATAAATTTAAACTATATGTCCTCTCTTATAAATTTCTTCAAATAAAGAAACTCTAAAGAGCTTATGTAAGTGGTGAAGAAATTAACACTTATTTATAGTTTATAGTGTAAATGTGAACTATAAGAGTTTTCTAAGACAGTGTGAGATTTATAAAAAATGTAATGTAAACATTACATGCATTTCATTATGTAGCCAAAACATTTTAATATAATATATATTGTGATATATAAAAATCATAAATAATATATATTATTATATAAATAATATAAATAACCCTCTCATAAATTTCTTCAAAGGTAGAAATTTAAAAAAACTATGTAAATAGTAGAAATCAGACATTTTTATAGTGCAAACATTTCTCTTTCATGTAATATATACTATTATATATAAATAATAATATATATTACTATATCTAAAAAATAAAAAAAAATATTATTATATAAATAAATTTAAACTATAAATCTGAAATTTTAAAAGAACTTTTGTAAATAATGAATAAATCAAGAGTTAATTATAATTTAAATGCGAGCTATGAAAATGTTTTATAATCAATGTGAAATTTAAAGTAAAAGTGTTGAGAACGGAGAGAGAAATGTTTCACCAATTCATCTATATTCATGTATATGTGCTTTTGGAAGGCAGGAAAAATCATAATTATGAGTCAAAAGGCATAATATCTTTTCATATTGGCCGAAGAAATAATGGGGATAAGCTTTTGACGATTACCCAAATGAACCTGATAAGAGATATATAACATATCCGATATGAAGCTTGAATTCAAATTGGTTACCCCACATCCAAAAGAGAAAGACAAAAAACTCAATCTTAGGCCATACAAGAGAAAGGGAAATGAAGTCCAAATCAAAATGCACATATATATTGGACCCTACAGGCTACATGTAAGACTATTCATAAGCAAAAATAATCAACTTGGTTCAATTGATTGGCAACCTACCTAAGAACTTGGTGTTATATACTAACAGATTATTGCTTCTTTTATTGGAAAGAAGTCCCAGCCTGCATTTATAGCTATTAGGGTTGTTTAAACTGAACTATTTCAAGTGGGTTTTGCTTTGTATTTAAAGATCATTTTAGTGCTTTACAACATCATTCCTCTGCCTGTCATTTAAACACTTCTAAGCTTTCGTTTTTGTTTTGAGTGGATGACCTTTGTTATTGTGATGTGGAGCTGGATTCAATTAGCCAGAAAATGACCCTTCTTTTAGGGTATCTTATCTTTTTATCTTTTTTAGATTAGGTTTAGGCTGAATATTCAAAAATCCTTATTCTGAAGTGGAGATTTTGGAGATTTTTCAATGGATAAAGTCATAGCATGAAATATTTTGAGAAATTTCGTTCTATGTCAAATTGATTTAACATTAATTTTTATTTATTTATAGTATCTACCATTATCAAATTACATTGCATCGCTTTTATATAAAAAAAAAAATTGTCATAATCAAAGATAAAGTCAGGGATGTTGCCAGAGGCCTTGACCCCTCTAAAAATGAAAAATTTTTGATTTAATCTTTTAAAAATGATAAAGATATAGACTATTAAAATAGTAAGATTGCACTTTTATTATCATAAAAATATATAATTTAATTCCGATCCCCCAAAAACATTTTTGGCTTCGCCCCTGGCCATAACTAGAGAAATCTGAACCCAAACTTTTTCTTTAGTATAATCAAAGTATTTATCATGTCTATTTTAGAGTTTATAAAGTTTAATCATTTCAAAGTTCATGTTTACCTTTTTTAATGTTCGAATTTAATTCTCCTTAAGAGTGTAATGTATTTTACTATTGTACTTAACACTTTATTTTTATATATTAAACCCAAACTTTTAACATGGAATTAAAAAACTTTCATATATCTATTTTTTTATATATTTTATCTTATTTATCACATCTTAAAAGAGTAATTCACCATGAACCTTGTGCGTTGGCTTGATGGCCAAGATGTTCACTGTCCTAGGTGTGGCTTAAGTTTGAATTGCGCTAATTGCGTTGTTGTTAGGACTTTACCCTCCTCTTGTAATTAAAAAAAAAAAATTCACCACCTTTACTCCATTAAGTTTCCTTTTAATGATATCATTATTATATCTTCTTTTTTTGCTATATAGAGCTATCTATTTCATGGGTGTGGGTTACGTAGTGTTCTCTTTATAACTTGCCATAAAGCGTAGTTAGATGGCGTTGGACCATTTATTTTTATAGCTAAGCCATAGGATAGGAGAGGTGAAAAATGTGGCTGAATTTACTGTGTGATTGGCACCAAACATTCAACCCAACTCATCCTGAAATGGGCCTCCCATTAATCTGGGCCACTCTTTGTTTACAATACATTGCACGTGGTTTTCAACATCACCCTTTTCTTTTCTTTTCTTTTCTTTTTGAGAATCGCCCTTTTATTTTCTAAATTATCGGTTTTGTTTTTCTAACATCCCCCTTCCACATATTGATATTGTTTTTTTATTTTTAAATCATAAAAAATTAAAAATTAATTATATATTAAATAAAAAATATATTTTAATTCAATTTTAAATCATTGCAATTTTTAAACCTACATTTTATAAATCGTTTAAATACATTAATTTAGATCAATGTTAAATTTTTTAAGTAGACACTACTCACATCCAACTTGCAAGAGATTCAAGTCATAAAGTTCAACTCTTCCAAATAGGCATTTAATCATTTCCATACGAAACATTGTTATGAAAATAAAAAACTTGATTGAGACTTAAAACCTAAAAACAATAATAACTTGAGATTATTACAAAGGAATTGTCCAACTTAATCATGGATTGGATTAGACTAGTTTGGTCATTAATATCAAATACATATTGTTGGTTTCATATATAGAAATTAAGAGATTATGGTAATTACACAAATAATTAGCTAGGCGATTAGTGTTTAAATCACAAGGGAAACAATCTTTATAGAGGAGTCAATACTACAAGTTGAAATTATTGGCTACATATGGCAGACAACAGGATTGTGCTCTTTGTTAGGTACAAAAGTAATTTTTTTCACTTTATGAGAAATTATGCTTTTTTCTTTTCCCTCTAAAAGGAAATTTGTTTTCTCTACTCAACTTGGGCATATAGATACTATAATGATAGCATAATATTTAGGGGCGAAGCCAGAACAATTTTATAAGGGGTCGGATGAAATTTTAATTTTTTAAAGTTTATATCTTTATAATTTTTAAAGGATTAAATTGAATTTTTATAATTTTAGGGAATGCCAAAGTGCAATTTTACCTTTATTAATTTAAATTTTTAAAAAAATCTCAAGTGCCTAAATAATAATTTTACATTTTAGGGGGGCCGGGTCCCATGCCAGGCCCCTAGATTCCCCCTGATAACATTGCATTGTGGTTATAACATTAATGATTAAGTAAGCATCTAGCCACTGTACCATTAACTTTGGATACTCTTAATCAACTTCTTAAATTAGAGAAAAATCGAAAGAATAAGTAATTAAGTAGGCAAAAGATTTTCCTTAAAATCAAAGTTGTTTAACATTTTAGATGTAATTGTATGCACAATTGTTTAAAAAATAATACTCATCAAATCCACAATTCTTTTGAGGACAGCAAAATAATTAGGGTTTTTCTTTTCTTTCGTTTCCAACCTGCCATCATTAACATGTTCATAATTTAGTATGATTTGATTTGTTCAGCTAGCTCCCAGCTAAGCTAAGTTTATATATTTCTCCAAACAAACTGATGTAAAATGTTCCACCAGCTCTAATAGTGGCGGGTCTTTTCCATGTTGGAGGTTATAATATCAAACCTTATAATTTGTATTTGAATGCCCGAGTGATGTACTATTTTAAAAGAATGTTTTTGATGTAATTTTGGTGGTCTACTTAATCTTAATTGGATTATGTCATCATCAAATTAAATAATTCCACTAATTTTAATATTTTTGTGTAGGAGTTAGTATTAATGAATTTTTGGGGGTGGGTTTACTTCGATGAGAGCTCATGTATGGTGATTGAAGTATTGATAAAATTCACCACCCCAGCATTAAGAGTGAATATTTTTTAAAATTAAAATCTTCTTTAAAATAAAATTTAAAAAAAAAAGAAATATAGTTAGTAAATCCCAAACGTATGATATACAAAAATAATAATAATAAATAAGGGTGAAACCAAGAATGTTGTGTTGGGGGATTGGGATATAATTATAGATTTTGAAGGATGCAAGTTAAAACTTTCGTGTTAAAAGATTTTAAATTGAATTGCTACTTTTTTGGAGGGGTTAAAAATGAAAATTTTTTATTTACCAAGAAGACCAACGCTCCGCTTCCTTATGATTATGCCCCTAATAAGAAATAATATTTGACAAATATGAGACAACGTGACCATATATATATGGGATAATATTTTATGCACAGTTAGTACATGAGTCTCATGCATGTTAGTGAACAATAACATGGCACCTAATCTCTAAATAAAAGAAAAAAAAAATAGAAGATCTATAAATAAATACTAATATTTATATAATATTTAATTATATTCAAATAAATTTATTAGTATTTATTTATAATCCCCAACTATTTTTTTTACTCAATGATGAAGTGTCATGTTATCAATCAATGATTGTGCTTGAGACTTGTTATGTCCAATGTTACATCTCAAACGTAATGCCAGTTGCAACTCACTTTGCAACTAGACTGATGTGCAACTTGTCATAAATGTTAACAATCTTTTGACTAAAAAATCTTGGATTTACACTTACATCTTTTGAGTATTTTGAGCAACAATTTAGTGGATTGAATCATGTTGAATATAAATCAAGCAATGACTCTTTTTAAAGACTTTATGTGTGATATTGCAACCTTAAATAAAGGGATCTAGTTTTTATAGAAGCTTGATTCCTCAAGATTTCTATGTA
This sequence comes from Gossypium sturtianum, assembly GCA_025698515.1. Lineage (NCBI taxonomy): Eukaryota > Viridiplantae > Streptophyta > Magnoliopsida > Malvales > Malvaceae > Gossypium > Gossypium sturtianum. The sequence continues at coordinate 123,530,236 of CM046955.1, forward strand.
TTTGATTCTTTATCGAAGACTCATTAATGGAAAATTTAAAGGAACATGTGTTTGCACTAATTGAAGAATTGAAAGCCAACAATTCATATTTAAATAATATTGTTTGTTTCATTAGACATGGTTGTGAAAGAGCACTTATTTGTTCATTGTAAGGAACATATTTTGAGTGCAAATAGATTTTAAACAAATTGTTTTATGTTCAATTTGTAACTAAGCTTTCAAGGGGAAAGTCTTGGTGGGGAGGTGATATTAGATCGATGTATAGGAATGAGGTTGCAACTTAGTGAGTGAGCTGAACTTAAATCACATCTTGTACTACAAATTGATAATATATTACTTTGTGAGAAAGGCTTTGCAAATGTAGGATAGTTTTTTGAATTGTGTAACCAAATTTTGTGTTCATCTCTATTCTTAGTCTTTTAGTTGTACATACAGTTGCAAGTGACATGCAATTTCAATGTTTTCTCAATTAGTATCATAGGAAGAAACTTGAAGTATTAAGTAAAGATCTTACCTTTGAATTGCTTAAGCAATTGAAGGAACATCAATATCACAGCCTCCCAAGCCTGATGGCTCTAACTACATCTATTAGAAAGATAAGAAGAAGATGTTTATCAAATCGATGGACTCCTGGGTACTAACTTAGTTGGAAAATCATTTAGAATATAACAAGTTGTTTGCAACATAATGTTCCCGAAAGGATTATGGAAGTTATGAATAGTTTAACATTGAACGAATGATCTATCATAATTTGATACGTCAAATAAGGCTCTTCATTACACTCGAGGACCTTATTCTCAAGCAATTTAAGTGTATTTTATATGTTTTTATCGATTTTTAGTTTTAAGCCTTAATAAACTTTTTTTTTGTTGAGTTTTGCCCCTTTTGAAACCCAAATTGGCCAAACGGTGTCATAGGGAACCTAATGATGTGATTGAGTTTGTGTAGGGAGACGATAATGGTCCAACCTCGAGGAAAAAATCATTTAGAGTGGTTTTCGCAACATTGATGCCATGAAAGTCACAACACCCATGTCATACCCAAAACAGGCAGATCCGAATTTAAGGCGTATGGGCACGAAGTTGTCTGTTTTGGCACACTCTATTAGTTAGTTTGCTAAATTTTAAGCTTTTGGCGAACTAATGTTTTGGCGAATTCAGTATCTGTCCATGTATGTATACTAGGATTTAGTTCTTGATGTGTTCTTCAAAAGAAGAAAGAATTTGATAAAAGAAAAAGTAAGCCTTGTGTAGGTTATCGCCAAAAGTATAGGACACCTAGTTTGCTCAAGCACTGTGAAGAGCAGATTTTGCTAACTAGATCTAGTTATAAACCAACTGAACTGACTGGTCAAATAGCATATGGACAAGACTTTCATTTATGTTTTTTTCCAGATTCTGTAGGCCATTAAGAAGGGCACATTCTGAAATTTCTTGACACTTGTCAAATTCAACTAAATGGAAGTGGATTATATATACGTGTGAGGAGGGTTCGTGAGAAGAGTTTATTCTTCCTTCAAGATGATTCTTTAATTCTTTCTTCTTCTTTTTAAATAATAAATGTTATTTGCTGGTTGCTCTTCTTATGTAAACTGGAAGTTGAAGATTCTTAGAATAAACAGAGGGTGTTCCATCTCCTGGTAAGTCTGGTAACTATGCATGTTAAGAGTAAGAATGCTATGAACTATATAGACTGTAAGTTATGAATAATAACCCTTGCATGGGGATTATCTGTAGACGAAATGTTAGCAATCTAATTGTAAATAGGTTTTAATGGTGAATTCATGTTCTTTAAGCTGTTATTGCTACTGGTTCGAACTGGATATCTGAGTTTGGAGCTGGTAGCTGCAGTAGATGAGTCTCAGGTGAGTCCTTAATCTCGACTCCTACAAGTCTTTCTAGATAAATATTTTGTGATCAATTTTCTAGTATTGGTGGATGAGTACTTGAATGATTGTTGAAAATATGTGTGAGATCTTGATATAGTGTCCTTGTGAGTTTGGTATGCAATGGACTGTATGTAGAGATGTATATGATTCTGTGAAGCAACTATGTATGTGTGTCTAAGATGTATATTATGATACTTGATCATGTGATGTGTGTGTGAAATGTGTATTGAGCATGATTTGGTTAGGAAAATGAGTATAGTCAATTTGAATGTGTACATAAGTTAGATATATGAGTTGTGATTGATAAAGATGGGAAATAGGTAACAAAGTGTTGAGAGGTTTTGAAATGTGAGTTTTGACACTGCGATGGTTTTCAATGAAGTTCGTTGGGACAGTAAAAATGAGTTATGATATGATAAATCTGAAGAAAGTCCATGGCCATGGCACATCTAGAAAGGGTGAATGAGCCACATTTATCGACTAGAGTTTTTGCGTGTCCCGGGACGATGATGGGCAAACCTCATGTGATTTTGAGTTTAGCTAAATCTGTATCGCAAAAATGACAATTCACTTGGGGTGCTTGGGTGGCATTCTATTTGGCCTTTGTGGCATATTCTGTTTGTTGCCTTTGTGGCGTACTCTAATAGCCTTTGTGGTGTATTTTGTATGTTGCCTTTGTGGCGTACTCTGATAGCCTTTGTAGCGTATTCTATATGTTGCTTTTGTGGCGTACTTTGATAGGTCTATGTTAAAGATATGATCTATCCGGAGTTATTTGGTGAGAAGTTTTGTGATGAAATAGAATAAGTCTTAAGGGAAGTTTCTTGAAAAGAAGTATGAATCAATATGTTCAAATAGGGCATCTGCCATAGTTATCTGTCAGTTTAGTATATGGGCATATTCGATATAAGAGCCTGCCAGTTTGAGTTATCTGTGCTATTTATGTGGAATCCTGAGTTATCTAATATTAATTGAATCTAAATAGTATATTGTCTTGGTCTACGATCTGATGGAATCTGAGTGGTTCGTTATCATGAGGGTCTCATGCCCTGTAGTAAAGTGTGTGGAATTCTTCTAAATGATCTAGAGTGTTTCTCATCAGTATGAGTAAGTATTGGGTAGAATCAAGATATGAAGCGATTTTTAATTTGATTTAGCAAGCTCAGTGTGGGAAACAGCCGAAAGTATGAACAGTAAGTGGTATTCGTCATGTATAATACCTGCACTTAACTATTCTAAATAATTGTTAAAAATTGTCTAAAGAGAAAAAGGAAAAAATGTAGTATTGTCTGTTAAGATCTAGAGTCAATTGCACAGTTAGACAAATGATGTTACGTTAAGAATAATAAATAGCATATAAGAATGTAATTATACAACTGATAAGGTGAAGGTATCTGCCAAAAATAGATATGAGGAAATCCAAATATTCAAGATGAACATTTTATCAAGAAAGGTTAAAAGGTATATGGTGTTCAAAACTCACTAAGTTCCTCTGAACTTACTAGTGTCATGTTTATGTTTCAGCTATGGTTGTTTAAGAGAGTTTACTAGGAGGGACAACGCCAGGAACACGCCAGAGATGTGATATACGGGGATATTATGCATAAGTGAATGTTTGGAAAATGTGGCGTTTAGTAAGGCTACACCCCCAAGAGTCTGTCTTTTGTAAGCCTATGTGTTATAATAATTTGTAACAAGTCCGATGTAATATGTATTAATTTTTAAATACTTTACTTTGTTTTATAATATGGAGTCTTTAAATAAAATAATAAGAAAAAATTTTTAAGGTACAATTGTTAACTGTTTTACAAAATTTGTTAAGTGGTTTACATGGTAACACCCGAGATCCGAACTTGGTGAATCGAGTCAGGTTCAGGGTGTTACAACCCAGGCCTTTCACCTTGAGGATGCAAAACTTCAACGAAAAATCAACATGGAAGCTTATTTTCATGGGAGTCGCGATACCGAGGGATGGATATTGCAACACCAAACTAATGTCACGATATCGAGCCTCTGAAATCATGATACCCTTAAAGGTGTTAAAATGAAAAAATTGAGGCCAACTCAAGTGATGTCACGACACCGACAGTGGGTATCGAGACACTAAGACCCCCAAGATCCACAAGTTTGCCACTATTTTGGGTGTCGCGAAACCGAAGCCTAGTTGTCACGATATTGCTACCTAATTGGGAGAAATTAGCTGTAGGAGTAATTTTTTGTCCAACACATTACCCCATCAAAACACAACTTCTAAGGGCATTCTAGTCAACATTTTTTTATTGTAATCAGATGCTTAAAAGCCACTTTTGGCTGAGAACTAAGAGGGAGCTTTTATCTTTACTTTTCATCTTTTTAGCTTTCTAGTTAGTCTTCTTTTTTTAGTTTTAGGGTTTATTTCTTAACCTTTTTTGGTTTTGGTTGTTTTAGTTGGTAGTTTGTTAGTTTTTACTGTAGCTTTGTCTTAATTGCAATTTAGTATTTAAAAATCTCTTTGTAATTTTATTTTAATCCATAACATTTAATATAGCTCATGTCTATTTCCTTTTTCTTAGTTAAAAATCTGAACTTTCTTGGTATTTTTCACCTCCATTGTTGCCACCATCATCTTCATCAAACAACCGTCAAGAAATCATTAAGCTTTTTTTAACCCTAATTTTTGTGCTTATTTGAATGTATGCTTTGTATGTATATTGGGTTGTTGCTTATTCAAAAATGATGTTAAGTAACTAAATCTATGGTGGTTGGTTTATGAAAATGTTGCTTGGTTAGTTTTTAGTATAAGGACTAAATTGTAAAAACTAGACTAAATCGAATAAACTTCAAAACTAAGAATTGACGCCTTTAGAGGAAAATAATGATTGGTGAGATTGAGAAAAGATCTTATTGAGCACCAATTTGGTTGTCCAAGTTAGTTTGGTGAGGCTGAAAGATAAACTAGACTAAATCATTTAAATTGGTAAAATGGTGACAGAAAGGTAAAATTGAGCCGGTTATAAGTTAAACCTTCTTATATCCCTAATCCAAAGGCTAATCAGCAACATGGAAGTCAAACAACTATTTTTTATTAGTGAATTGTTAATCGTTTAATTTTTTACTATTATACAATCTAGTCATTTTTTAGTGTTAGGAAGCCAATCAGCGTAATTTAACCTCAATTATGAATTTTTGTAATATAGTGATAACTCTTGAAAATAGTTATATTTCATGCCTTTAGGCTTAGTTAATTGCCTATACTTAGGTGAGTTTAGTTGCATTTTAGGATATCACATTGGTATTTTTAGAGCAATGCATTAAAGAGCTTGAATTGTACTTAAGTGTTATTACATGTTGCTTTTAATTGCCCGTGGGGAAGACTTACATGGTGTGTAACACCCCTAACCCGAGACTGTCGCCGGAACAGGGTTAAGAGGTATTACCTATCAATCAGAACATTTAACATCTAGAATTTACGACACAAAGTGTAACATCCTGAATAATTGGGTCTATGCATTTTATGTGTTTGGATGCTTAAAATATTAATTTGAGAATTTGAGGTACAATTGGGGCTCAAATCAATGAGGCCTTGTTTTAAATATTTTGTTTAGACACTCTAAGGGCTTAAATTGAAGTTGTAGTAGTTTAATTGACATATTGGGCTCGTGGCCTAGCAGCCTAGGCACGATGAAGGTGAGCTATAAGTGGCGTCACTAGTGCATGAGGAAGGCCCAAATTTTTGGTTGCTTGAAGCCCAAGTTATAGGGCTAGATTTCGTCACTTAATTGAGTAAGGGGGGACGACACAAGGCTATTTTTTGGGGAATCTTATTATATTTATTTCATGTGGATAATAAAAGCAGATAAAGGCTATTATTTAGGATTTAGTCTTTAAGGACAATAAGCGAGATAAAGGCTATTTTTGAGGAGATAACAAATTAAGATAAGGGAAAAGGGATAGGAGCTATCATGTGTGGCGGTGTTGGTAGAAAATCAATCTCTGCTAAAGGGAGGAATCGGTTTTCTATATAAAGAGGGTGTGCCGAAATTTTGAAGCCTCTCTTTTATTTTCTTTTCCCATCTTCTTCCTCTCAAAAGCCGAAAATCACCATCTTCTTCACCCTTTCTTCCTCTCTAAAATTTCTCGGTTGCTTAGAATCTTTTAACCTCTATTGTTATTCTTCTTTTAATCCCTAAAAGCCGAAATCACATCTCTATTATTCTATTCTTCTCCTTAATATTCATTGGCCGAATCTCTCTTAGCCATCTCTTCAATTCGTACATCTTCTAAAAGCTGAAATTCTTAGATCTCACTTCCTGAAGTTGCCGAATTCTCTTCAAAGGAGTTTGCTTGTGCCGAATCTTGAAGGAAACAATAGATAAGTATTGATTTCGGGATTTAAATGTTCTTCTAGCTTTTCAAAAGTCCTTAGTCGAATGGCTATTAGAAACTAATCTCTTATTTCACTCTTCTTTCGGCATTCCGGGATTTGAAGAAGGAGGCCAATCGCATAGATCTCTAAGTTATAGAATCGTGTTACTTTCGGGATTTCAAGGCAAGAGGATATGTTTATTTATATATGTAAAATCGGGTAGAATACTAACCATGGCCGAATATAGGAGAGGCCTATTTTCGCAATTGTTCCGGCTTTTAAGCAAGGCTATAGATTGAGGATAATAGATCCAGATAGCAAGGACATCGACTAAGAATATTGGATTTTGCAATATCAGGTGTGTAATTCTCCACACCATCTAGATCTGTTTGATTAGTATATAATTATAAGTCTTATATGTTTTGTTAAATGTCGAAATCCCTAAGATAATGACGGAAACCCAAAGAGGGTAAAAGCAAATCACCAAAGTTAGTGAATGCTCGATTAAATGATTTAAGAATATTGATTATTTGTGATTGCATGGGTTGGGTTGATGAAAGGAGGAAGTTATATGTTGTAGCGGTTTTACCGTAATCTGTTGTAGCGGTTCCTTACCGTGATGTTGTAGCGGCCTCGCCGTGATTCATTGTAGTGGCTACGGCTATGATCGATGATGAGCGCACGATCGCCATCAAGGCCTCGTGAGCGGTGTAGGTTGATTGTAGAAATCCCCAATGGTGTGAATGGTCGGTATGGGGCGTGTAGCGGATGGACACCTAGGATATGGGTTGGGCTTTGCATATTATTTTTGTTATTTATATTTTGATTATTCATTTTATGGGGCTAAAGCCCAAATCTAATGGTGCATGAGGGTTGCACACCGAGTCTCGCGACTCACCCTTTAATTTTAACCATCTCGGGTGACACTTAGGGCATCGGACCTGGGTGGAGAGGAGAGCAAGGTGGCCATGCGATGAGCTTTGAGAATTCAAAGCAAAAGACTTAGTCTAATATTTGATTTTCATTTAATTAATGGGTTCAAATTTCTTTGTAATAAGGCCATGGGCCACTAGACTACCATTTATGTTTTGGGATTTTGTTGGGCTTTTATTACTCGGGTTTTAAGTTTTATGTTTTCAATTAAGTTAAGACTGCATAAAATTTCTATTTTTTTATTTAAAATCTACCAAGATAATTGGTAACTTAATATTTTATACTTTAATGAATTATTAAGCTTTGAAATAAAGGTGTAAACCTAGTGCTCTGCTTTTCGAAATGTGACATGTTATGTAAAATCTCTTAAGTGACATACCAGATCCGGTTGTAGCGTTTGGGCGGGTTTGGGGTGTTACAAATTAGTATCGAGCCCGATTCAAAACTCTCGGCTATGGGGTTTTTTGGGCTCAAAACATTTTCTAAAGTTGGGTTTTGAAACATGCATATTTATACAGTCTGTTAGCTCAAGATGGCACTGCGTCTCGGCCCAAGTCCGCTGTAAGTATTCGAACCATTGTGTGATATAATATATGTGGGCTTGATGGGCTTTATGGGACGTAGGATAGTTAGATTAGAACTTGATGAACTTTAGGCCTAGTTGAAACAACTCCAAAAATCTCATAAGACTTAATTTCACTAAACAAACCCGTGAACAAGCCGCCGGACTAGGGTGTGGTAACAGCAGCATACGCATGTCTAGGATTGGATCGGAAGAGCCTAGTATTTAAGCGGTCCCTAGTGACTCACCTCCTCTTATTTGGAATCCTACCCGGTCCAGAGGACTGCTCACCTTAGCCGAGTCGGGGTGTGGCAATAGGCATACGCATGTCTAGGAGTGGATTCGGGGAGAGCACGGTACTTATGCAGCCCCTAGCGACTCACCTCCTCTTCACTAGAATCCTACCAGTGCGTGGTGACTATTCACCCTAGTTATGAGGACTTGTTGATGGGCTAAACCCTATAATTAAAACCCGAAAGGGACCAGCCACCCTAGTTCGAAAAAAAAAATTCAAGTTTTGCAAAATTTTCAAAATACATTTGATTTGTGAAAACTTCTAACCAACTATGAATTTGTAAAATACCTATGTTTTGAAAATTTACCCGAAAATCTCATGATTTCACGAGTAACCCGGACTACGAAACTAGATTTTCCCAAAGTACCCCTATTTAAAAAAAAACAACCACAACAACATCAAAGTTTGAAAAAAAGACCAAAATACCCCTGGTTTGTACAATTACTAAATTGCCCCTGATTGCAAAATTACCGAAATACCCTCGAATTTCAAAATTACCGAAATACCCCCAGATTTCAAAATTACCGAAATACCCCCAGATTTCAAAATTACCAAAATACCCCCGGATTGTAAAATTACCAGAATACCCTCACTTCACGAAATCAATAAGGAACTTTATTATGAAAAATTACAAAAATACCCCTGGGTAGTGAATCAACGAAAACACCTTTACGTGAAGAATGTAAGTGCTTGGATGATTTTTGTATGATGTATGTGTTTTATTTTAGTTAGAGGTTACAAACTTGAGACTGTATTGTGAATGCGAATTCGAAAGAATCACTCTTAAAACTATTATTCATAAGACTGTTAGTGGTTAACTAGTGAAAGAAAACTAATAATCCATAAAATTCTTAATCAGATAAACGCCAATCGGAGGAATGAGTTCAAGGAGTCGAGGACGTCCACCGCGTGGACGCGGTAGGGGTAGAATGACCACGCCAGAGCTGGTAGGGTTCGCCACGCCAGAAATGAGATGCCGTAATCGTTTACCGTAGAAGGAGAATTTCGGGATGAGGCGCTCAAGATGATCTTTGTATCTCAAAGGCGATGTTGAGGGTTTTAGAGAGGGTTTGGAGTAGGCATGGGCACAGGAGCTCGAAAAATCTGCACGAGTAGCTTAAGGCCAATGGGGCGAAGTGTTTAGGGAGTTTACGGTGTAGCCCCTAACACGGTGAGTATTGGATGGAAGCAATCGAGCGCATAATGGATGACTTAGACTTCACAGAGAGGAAAAGTTGAAAGGGTCGTGTCTCTTCTTCGAGACGAGGCCTATCGGTGGTGGCTCACGGTGAAAGAGGGTGCTCGCCTGCAGATGTATTGGATCGGGATTTCTTTAAGGAATCATTTCAAGGGAAGTATGTTGGGGCCGGCCTACGTGGATGCACAGAGGAAGGCATTCTCGAATGCGTGTGCGGGGAAGTAAGTCCGTGGTCGCATACGAGGCGAGTTTTTGCGCTTGAGCCGCTACGCTCGGGGAATGGTAGCAACGGAGTATGAACGTTGTGTACGGTTCGAGGATGGGTGCGGAATGAGTTAAGGGTTACGATAGCACCGCAACGGGAGAGAGTTTTCTTTGGTTTGGTAGATAAGGTTAAAATAGCCGAGAAGTGAAACGGGTCGAGAGACAAGAAAGGGATAAGGATAGGAGTAAGAGTAAGAGAATTTTCGAGCGATCGAGGAGCATCCGGGAATTATCGGAAAAGGCCTAGGATCGATGGGCGGCTCGTGCTCGACGGTCGGTAATCGAGCATGTCCTACATGTGGGAGGACGATTATGGGGAGTGTAATGAATGGCGGTGGATGCTTTAGGTGTGGATCCACAGGACATCTGATTAGGGACTTTCCTTAGATGGATCAGGTATAGCCCGTGGGACGAGGTTCTGATCAGGCTGGAAGAGGTGATCAACAACCACCAAGAGGCCGCAGACAAGCCAGGGGCGATAATGGTAGTGAACGCGGTCGTGGAGCACCAGGTAGAGGTGCAGGTTATGCTGAGGCGAGGCAGCCAGCATTGGTCTATGATGCACATCGCCAAGGGGAAGAAGACGCCCCAGATGCAAACAATGGTGCGTACCCTACCCTAGTATACTAAGTGTTTATTTTTTTTTTGGCTTTAGAAATTAGAGTGCGCAGCGAAAGCATAGTGGTGCGACTTAGGTAGTACGATTACTAGTTAGTTGGAAATTTCGAGGACGAAATTTCTTTAAGGGGGTAGAACTATAACATCCTGAATAATTGGGTCTGTGCATTTTATGTGTTTGGATGCTTAAAATATTAATTTGAGAATTTGAGGTACAATTGGGGCTCAAATTGGGCTGAGGCCTTGTTTTAAATATTTTGTTTAGACACTCTAAGGGCTTAAATTAAAGTTGTAGTAGTTTAATTGACATATTGGGCTCGTGGCCTAGCAGCTAGGGGCACAGTAAGGTGAGCTATAAGTGGCGTCACTAGTGCATGAGGAAGGCCCAAATTTTTGGTTGCTTGAAGCCCAAGTTATAGGGCTAGATTTTAAGCACTTAATTGAGTAAGGGAGACGGCACAAGGCTATTTTTTTGGGAATCTTATTATATTTATTTCATGTGGATAATAAGCAGATAAAGGCTATTATTTAGGGATTTAGTCTTTAAGGACAATAAGCAGATAAAGGCTATTTTTGAGGAGATAACAAATTAAGATAAGGGAAAAGGGATAGGAGCTATCATGTGTGGCGGTGTTGGCGAAAATCAATCTCTGCTAAAGGGAGGAATCAGTTTTCTATATAAAGAGGGTGTGCAAGAAATTTTGAAGCCTCTCTTTTATTTTCTTTTCTCATCTTCTTCCTCTCAAAAGCCGAAAATCACCATCTTCTTCACCCTTTCTTCCTCTCTAAAATTTCTGGTTGGCGAATCTTTTAACCTCTATTGTTATTCTTCTTTAATCCCTAAAAGCCGAAATCACATCTCTATTATTCTATTCTTCTCCTTAATATTAATTGGCCGAATCTCTCTTAGCCATCTTTTCAATTTGTACATCTTCTAAAAGCCGAAATTCTTAGATCTCACTTCACGAAGTTGCCGAATTCTCTTTAAAGGAGTTTGCTTGTGCCGAATCTTGAAGGAAACAATAGGTAAGTATTGATTTCGGGATTTCAATGTTCTTCCCGCTTTTCAAAAGTCCTTAGTCGAATGGCTATTAGAAACTAATCTCTTATTTCACTTTGTTCTTTTAAAGATTTCGGGATTTGAAGAAGGAGGCCAATCGCATAGATCTCTAAGTTATAGAATCGTGTTACTTTTGGGATTTCAAGGTAAGAGGATTTGTTTATTTATATATATAAAATCGGGTAGAATACTAACCATGGCCGAATATAGGAGAGGCCTATTTTCGCAATTGTTCCGGCTTTTAAGCAAGGCTATAGATTGAGGATAATAGATCCAGATAGCAAGGACATCGACTAAGAATATTGGATTTTGCAATATCAGGTGTGTAATTCTCCACACCATCTAGATCTGTTTGATTAGTATATAATTATAAGTCTTATATGTTTTGTTAAATGTCGAAATCCCGGCATAATGACGGAAACCCAAAGAGGGTAAAAGCAAATCACCAGGTTAGTGAATGCTCTGATTAAATGATTTAAGAATATTGATTATTTGTGATTGCATGGGTTGGGTTGATGAAAGGAGGAAGTTATATGTTGTAATGGTTTTTACCGTGATCTGTTGTAGCGGTTCCTTATCATGATCTGTTGTAGCGGCCGCCGTGATTCATTGTAGTGGCTACGGCCATGATCGATGATGAGCGCACGATCGCCATCAAGGCGTGTAGCGGTGTGGGTTGATTGTAGAAATCCCCAATGGTGTGAATGGTCGTACGTGCGGGGCGTGAAGCGGATGGACACCTAGGATATGGGTTGGGCTTTGCATATTATTTTTGTTATTTATATTTTGATTATTCTGTTTTATGGGGCTAAAGCCCAAATCTAATGGTGCATGAGGGTTGCACACTGAGTCTCGCGACTCACCCTTTAATTTTAACCATCTCAGGTGACACTTAGGGCATCGGACCGAGGGCTAGAGAGGAGAGCAAGGGCCATGCGACAGAGCTTTGAGAATTTCAGCAAAAGACTTAGTCTAATATTTGATTTTCATTTAATTAATGGGTTCAAATTTCTTTGTAATAAGGCCATGGGCCACTAGACTACCATTTATGTTTTGGGATTTTGTTGGGCTTTTATTACTGGGTTTTAAGTTTTATGTTTTCAATTAAGTTAAGACCTGCATAAAATATCGATTTTTTTTATTTAAAATCTACCAAGATAATTGGTAACTTAATATTTTATACTTTAATGAATTATTAAGCTTTCGAAATAAAGGTGTAAACCTAGTAACTGTTTTCCGAAATGCGACATGTTATGTAAAATCTCTTAAGTGACATACCAGATCTGATTGTAGCGTTTGGGCCGGGTTTGGGGTGTTACACAAAGTCAATCATTTTCAATCTCATTCAATTACAATCATAGTGTCCCTTATCGAGGTCTACGAGACCTAATTCACATGCTAAAGAGGGGTCGGGACTAAATTGAACAAACACAGAAATTCTCGAACACTTAATTTTTTTTCTAAGATTCAGGGGAGACGCGCCCGTGGGAGGAGGCCGTGTGCCCTCCACGGCTACTAGACACCCCCGTGTGTCCATCCGTGTCTATATACTGTCTATTTCAACACGGTCACTAGGCACGCCTGCAGCCCGTTTGTGTCTATATACTGGCTATTTTAACACGGTCACTAGGCACGCCCATGTGCCATGGCCGTGTATAACTAAGCTACATACTGCCAATTCACCCACGGTCTTAGGCACGCCCATGTGCCTCAACCGTGTGACATTATAGGCCATTTTGCAAGGCGAACATGCCACCCACTTAGGTCAAACCTACAAGCAACACATACCAAAACATATCATGCACATAAGGAAACCAAAAACTTACCAGTATGACTATCCAATCTATGCATTCAATTCCCATTCCAATTATAACAAATTCAATACCAAAATCTATCTCGTCACAAGTATAATACATTCAATATCAAACATCATTCCTTCTCAATTTCACTAATCCTTACTAACATCTTACCAACACAAAATTTGCCATTCAATAGTCAATTTCTCAACCCACAAACCATGCCAAAAGATGCATCAGATATATCAAATTCATTCATGTTAAGACTAGCACATATTTAGCCACATCTCATGGCTACTTACAAACATCAAACATGATTCAAATGACCAGCCTAGACATGCCATATTTAACTATATACATTATTCCAAAATACCCCAAAATAGATTTGCCGATAGTGTGGTGAGATCTTGACGATCCCCGATCCGAGCAAGCTTTATTGACCTTTGCAAAGCAGAGAAAGAAATCACACAGTAAGCTTTCTAAAGCTTAGTAAGTTCGAAATACAATAAAATCGTATCATCAAATCAAACCAATGTATACACTAACCATCACATAGATCATTTCTCTTATATTAATACCATATTGTCTATAGATAAAATACTCATTCATCCATCCATAGCATCATCTATAAACTCATCAACCACAAAGGTTCGATACATACCTTAGCTAACACATAGTTATTCAATTTCCAAGCTACTCAATGCTCGATATTACAAGTCGATCTCCCTATAAATTCCTTTCAATTTTTATCGCACACTCAGTGCCATCTACATGAGAAAAACTTATTGGTTATCGTACACTTAGTGCTTAATCTTTCCAACCAACTTATCTCGGCATCACACACACAGTGCCAAATCTATAAACCGAAGCTTTCATATCATCGCACACACAGTGCTATTCATTTCTGTTTCGATCTCAAATTTCGCACACTTAGTGCCATCGACTAAATTTCGCACATAGCATCTCTATTTCATACACATATACATATTCATTTCATAATACTAAAACGTATCTTAATAACATGTATTATATCCGAACTTACCTCAGATGTCGAAATACCGAAACAGTCGATTAATCGAGTACTTTCTCTTTGCGTCGGTCTCGATCCGAACCTCTCCTCTCTTGGTCTATACACATTCAAATTCAGTCCATTTAATCACTAACTCATTCAATTTAGTCCACACACACACATTTAGGGCATTTTACAAAATAGCCCTCACATTTTCACATTTCGACACTTTAGTCCCTATCTCACAAAATCATCAAATACACAAAATTTCAAAAACACATATGCTAGCCGAATTCTTCCCATGCTAATACAAGCTCATACATTTCATTTATTTCACAATTTAACCCTTCAATTTCTCATTTTCTCAATTAAATCCAAAATATTCAATTTCATGAAAAATTCCAATACAAACTATGTTAACCCAACACCAAGTTTTCATATTTCATTATCAACTAACACTTAGCTCAAACATTCATCAATGGCTCATCACAAAAACATCATCAATTCACAAAATTACAACATGGGTTAACTAGAGCACGAAGAAACGATTACAAAAACGTAGAAATTATCAAAAACCAAGTTCAAACATACCTTGAATCAAGCCTAACACCAACCGAAACCTAAGTGTTCTCCCTTTTTCTTTCCTTGATTTTTCGGCATAAAAGATGAGCACTTTCATCTTATTTTCATCTTTTATTTGTATAATAAATATATTATTAATCTAATTACTAAATTATCCCTTCATAAAACATATAAGACAATTATACCATAGGATTATTTTGTCATTTAACTTTAATAACAACATAAGGCCTCTACCTTAAAAACCCAACAACACTTAAGTACTTATAAATCAACACATAGCTTTTACACCTTATGCAATTAAGTCCTTTCTTTTAATTTGGCACACAAACGATCAAATTATCACACAAAATTTTCACACCGACTATGTCACATATCATTCACACAGAAAATATCATAAAAATATTTTTACGACCTCGGATTTGTGGTCTCGAACCACTGTTCCGACTAGGGTCTAAACTGGGATGTTACATGGTGGTTGATTGGCAGGTGTAAAATGTAGGAAAAGGAGTAAAGGTTTGAAGGTTTGTCGTGACAAATTTTGGATAGTTTGCCAACACAAATGTTGTGGCAATGCTTGGAAGATGCCTAGTCAGCACTAAATACGTATCGTTCTCAGCCCCAGTTGTACTTGTACCAGATAAATCCACCTGAAAAAGAGGAAGGATTATGCACTAATGGACCTACCATAGAAGAGAAGAAAGAGATATAAAAGCCAAAAAAGAGAGGACAGCAATCTAGGGACAATAGAGGGAAGTAGTGAAGAACAGGGGCAGAGAAAAAGGTGGAAGAAGAAGGCAGTCATCCTTGGCCACCACAAGACATTGCGTCACCTGTGTTGTGAGTTGGATAGGCAAAAGTTGTCATCCCAGAATTCTTTCTCTATTTCTTATCTTGTTTCTTCGTGAGCTTAATTGATGAAGAAAATGTTATTTTTTTTTGTTAAACTTGAATTTTATTTGCCAACCCATGAGTTAAATATCTTAGGGTTGAAATTACTTGGATGAAACCTTTATTTCTATTAATGGCTGAAGTTTAGATTTGGATTAATCTACTGTTTCATTCAATGGTATTTCAAGATTGCATGCATGCAGTGCATTGACGAATGTGTAGCAACTATATAAAAAATAACCTAAGTCTGATAAGGTTAGGTTACTTAAATCGAAGTTGAATGATTGAGCGAGTGTTTAATCAATTACTCGTAGCAGTCTCTTGACATAAAGCAGTATTTCATACGGAAGGAAGAAGAAATAGTATTTGGAACCAAACTCAAGGCCTATAGACATATAGCGCTCTAGGTGAGGTAACTTTAGGTCTTGCTCTCGAAAGAAGCAAACCACAGGAAAACCATTCTGAGTAGTAGAATAATTAAGATTTTGCTAAAGCGTTAGAGGTTAGTAAGGTTAGACTCTTTAGTAATCCTAACCTACTCAATCAACATCGTAGCCCCTCTATCGTTTGTCGTAGTGTTTTTGTCACAACCTTCTTAATTGATTGCTTATTCATTTTGCACATTTTATACATCATCATCCTCTCAATTGCCACTGCATTCTTATTATTGGTTTGCCATACCATTAATCACACTTCATTATAATAACTTGACTAATTTACACCTATCTAATCCCTATGGAGACGATCTCACTCATCACTTTATTACTTGATTCGATGTATATACTTGCACAATTTGCATATCATATTCACATGCAACATATAGCACTTAGAGGGTAGTTAGATAGACTTCTTGGTTGCATGCTTGTTTCTTAGGAATCACTTAGTCCCCGAGCTCTCCTGGGTTCGATCCTTGGAATACTCGAGAGTTCCATTGTAACACTATAAATATTACAACTCAACCTGTCACTCTTACACTACACCACTAGATTATTATTTGTATTTATGTTGATTTATAGCCTCAGTGCACACACGTCGGGGCATGGTCAAGTTGTTGGCACTATTGTCGAGGATTTTGTGTGTGATTAAGTGATTTGTGTGATTGATGCATATACTTACTAAGGAGATAATTAGCAAAAGTTAGGATTATAGATACAATGCTTTTTCTTTCTTGCATTCGATTGTTTATTTTCTTTGTTAAGTATTCTTATATTTGTTATTATTTTTCATGATTGCATCGTTAGTGTATGACTCAATGCGAAAAAGAGTTAGTGGCCAATTTCTAAGGGGAGCCCTATTGGATCTGGTGTCCTAAGTGCAGTATTTTCATTTATGTACACTTGAATTTTTTTCGAACATATTGGTTAAAAAAATAATTCATGGATTACATTAATATACTTTGTATAATTATCCTCATGTGGTTTTTGCATGCAATGTAAAATAGAAGAAAATATTAGCTCATTGGTTATCTAATGTTTAAACTAATACTAAGCGGTATTATATGGTCGGATCGTAATACGAAAAGACAACTTATATTAGTAGACAAAACTAAACATGTCCTTAGTTTAATCGGAAATTAGCAAACCAATTGAAAGACTAATATGTCGTCTATCAAGTCTAATTGGGGAGATGTTTTGTCTTGGGCATCAAAGCGGATGACTCCTACAAGATAGAGATATAAATGTGACTGATTGGACTGATAGTACATCGGATTGGACCTAACAAGAATAGATCATAAATCTGTTTATGGATTTATTCACTTGTGACGTTCAAAGTGTGGCATACCTTAATCTTGAGTGGATGACGAACTATGTTTGTGTGACTCGTATATTTTGATGCAAGAAAAAGCCTAAGTTCAAATAGATAAGGAACCGAAAGCTGCTGCGTTTAGTATACAACTTAAGCAATATGTAGCATCATTCAGCATAGTGGAATCCATAGTCCGAGATATGGGTAAATGATATCCTCTCATTGGCATTACATGGTTGATGAAAAATACACGTGGTTACGAGTCATTCTTCTTTGTGATGAATGACTTGATTACTATTTGATAGTAATTGACTTTTCATGAAGAAAGATGTAATAGTTACCATGAGATAAAATGGGATGATATTGGGAGAACAGATTTATCCCAAAGAGATTAAGGATATCCTTTGAAGGTAACAGACTTATGAAAATGTGTAATTTAATTATGTGGGGCATTCATAGAAAAAATGTGCATGCTTAGTCATTTTTGTTATGATTGTGTGTTAATTTTATCTTTTTATTTTAATTGTTGCATGGCACTTGAACATTGTTTGATTGACAAATATTTAAATATGGCATGATATTGTGTAATAGATTCTTTTACTTATACAAATTTTGAATAATGCTTGAAAATTTTTATTCTTTGTGAGTTTGATTATTTAGTTCAATTAGTTGCATTGTATAATAGAATAGAAGTAATCAAAATTTTTAAATTTTTGATCATATGATGAATAAGTATATGGATGAATTTGTGAATGCATGTAGTGGAATTTAACATTATTTATGGAAACAAGTAGAAGCATGTTTTGGTTTTCTATACATTGAGATGCTAATGAATGACCTAATGCATTGTTTGTTTAGCCAAGAGCCTAAATAGAGGCTATATACATCTCTAGTACCCTAATTTTGAGCCTTGTTGATCCTTTCTTGATGAACCAACATTTTTGAAACCTTGATCCTAATTGAGTTAAAAACTCAACCCTTCTTAGTCCTTGATCTTGAAATCCACTATAGAATAGGCGCCAGGCCACATATATTAAGGGTTAGGTAGGAACAATTTGGAGGTTTTAAAAATAAAATTGAATGAATAGTGAATAGATGGTTTGCTATAGTGTGTATAGGCTTTTACAAAACGTGCGAAGAATGAAAAATGTGAGCAAACAAAGAAAAAATTATCAGAGTCAAAAGTAAAAAAATTATCAGAGTCAAAAGTAAAGCGAGTGAATAAAAAATATGGTTAGAGATAAAAGTATTGTGAGCGAAAAGAGTAAAACTTGTAAAATATGCTCAAAATGAGAAATCAAGCTTTTCATTATCATAGTGCACAAGTACTCGCTAAGTTGTTTATACTAGCTAATATCGAACCATATCTTCCACATTGTTGAAGAGAAAATGAATGTGAAAGAAGGAGAAATAAGGCGGTGAATTTAATGATTACATATGGGGGAATTGGGAACAATGCCATGTGTTATATTGTTTGCAATGCTTGAACCATTTTGAATTGATCCTTTCTTTGAACTCATCATACAAACATAAGCCTCAGAATGTTACAAGCCAAAAAGCACTATGAGACCTTAGCATCATTGTTCACAAAAAACTGAAATTTGCAAAAACTTTGCGTGAAATGAATAAGTTGAATTCCTACGTGTATACATAGATCATATATGCATATCTATTTTGATGGAATAATGTGAAGAATTGTGTTTTTACGGGACTACTTCTATATCTATATACTCAGTAACTTCGTGAACTAACTTGATTTGCTTCTGAAGTTGTGAATTTGTAATACATCACTCATAGATTGTATATTAGAAGCATTATTTACACTGTACATACTCACTAATTGATTGTCAATTCTAATCATTGTTCAAGGGTCGTCTATGTTGCATGTGTTTTAGGTGTTTGCTTGAGGACATAAAGGCTTAAGTGTGGGGGAATTTGATTTGTTGTAACTTGAATCGTCAAATTAGGCTCTCCATTACACTTAAGGATCTTATTCTCAAGAAATTTAAGTGTCTTTTATATATATTTATCAATTTTTAGTTTCAAGCATTAATAAACATTTTTGCTAAGTTTTGCCCCTTTTGAGACCCAAATTGGCCAAACGGTGCCATGGGAAACCTAACGATGTGATTGAGTTTGAGTAGGGAGATGATAATGACCCAACCTCGAGGAAAACATCATTTAGAGTGGGTGTCACGACACTAATTCCATAGAAGTCGCAACACCCAAACCTTTCACTTTGAGCATGCAAAACCTCAAGATGAAAGTTGACTATAGTGGGAGTCGTGATACCGAGGGATGGATGTCGCGACATCGAGCCTCTGAAGTCATGATGCTCATAAAGATGTTGAAGTGAAGAAATTGAGGCCAACTCAATGATGTCACGACACCGACCTGTGGGTGTCGCGACACCGAAGCCTGGGTGTCGTGATATCGCTGCCTAATAGGGAGAAATTAGCTATTAGGGTAGTCTTTTGTCCAACACATTACCCAATCAAAACACAACTTTTAAGGGCATTCTAGTCAATGTTTTTCATTATAATTAGATGCTTATAAGCCACTTTTGGCTGAGAACTAAAAGGGAGCTTTTGTCTTTACTTTTCTTTCATCCTTTTAGCTTTTTATTTAGTCTTATTCTTCATTTTTAAGCTTTAGTTCATAACTTTTTTTTTGTTTTGGTTGTTTAGTTGGTAGTTAGTTTTTTCTATAGCTTTTTCGTAATTGCAATTTAGTACTAAAAAATCTCTTTGTATTTTCATTTTAATCCATAGCATTTAATATAGCTTAGCTCTATTTCCTTTTTCTTAGTTAAAAATCTAACCTTTCTTGGTATTTTTCACCTCTATTGTGGCCGCCATCATCTTCTTCAAGCAACCATCAAGAAATCATTTGGTTTGGTGGTTAAAATAATGTTAAGAAATTTCATTTGGTTTGGTGGTTAAGTGCTTTGAATGTCTGCTTTGGGTTCTGAGTTCGATTTTTTATTTTGGAATTTCCCATTATATTTGAATTATGTTAGACTTGAGTCATATGGCTTATCTTTTGTTTTTGTGAGTTTACTAACAGGATGGTCCTGCTGGTTCAGTGGTAAGGTGTCAGCTTCTTCTTGAGGTCCTACGTTCAAACCCCTGTGTGCGCAAATGAGGAATTTTTTTGTTTCTCTGCCCATTTGTTAGTGGTTGAGTTAAATTTGAACTCTAAATAATCTGGTGGGTCAAGATATTATCAGATTATTTTTTATTTATTCTGATTTTATTTTCAAAATTATCAAAACTTCCCTATTTTTCCTCCCCCACTTACCGTCCATTTATTTTCCTCTTTTGACTCACGTTTCTTTTCTTTTCTTTTCTTCTTTTTGTTTGATTTCTGGCTTGCTGCCATCTTGTTTTCTTTTGTAATTGTACGTGGTGTTTGTTTCTTTGATCAAAGTCCAGGCGTAGTATAAGTATCGTCGACTCTTTCTCTGTTATTAAATTTCAATTTGTTCATTGACCAAGATAAGGGTTGTAATGGTCTTTAATTCTCGTTTTTCGTTGTTGTTAACGCTTTTTGTGATATTTGAATCAGGGGAAGGGTGTGAGATTCGTGATCCTCTAATGGAATAGTTGTTGTTTTGAACACCGTTTTTGCGGAGTAAGTGCTTGTATATTAGTTTTGGGGACTGATATTTTAGTAAAAGGAATTATCAAGTTAGATGTCAATTTAATTATTGGTTATTAATTGGCGTGATTTTATGTTGTATGTAGGATTCAGAAGTACCATGTTGTGTAGTTAATCAAGAAAACATCAGGTGTGTGTTTCTAACCCGAAAACACCGTTTAAACCTCAGAAATTCTCAAAAAAGAAAGTTGTTTTAAACTACAGTCTGCGTCACATGGCTGTGTGCACCACATGGGCATGTGGTCGGTCGTGTGCCAGGTCGTGTGGAGCACACGAGCATGTGTAATTATACGGGCAAATTGGGTAGGCCGTGTGGGCCACATGGTCTAGCTTGTTGGGTTGTGTGGCCCACATGGGTGTGTGGGCCATTTTAGCTTATTTTTTTGTGCCCATTTAGGGTCAAAAATAGGATTTTAGGCTAGGACCTGTAAGCATAGTCAATAAATTTATGTAAATGTATGTTACTACGCATAATTATGACTTATAACTCTGCATATGCTTTGTGATAAAATCTGTAGTTATGACACTAATGTAAATATGTTATGTCATTGATTCGATATGATTTTACGTTGCGTGGGATTTTAGTATGATCATGTATCTGCATTTGGGGTGGGGTTTGATATGTGTTGGAGGAAGTGTGTTTCTGGCAATATTTCTGTATTTTTGGCGGTATACCTGTCACATTTGAAATGGTATGCGAATTGTGAAAGTATACACGTCGAATCAAGTAATAAAGTGATAAGCGAGATTGTCTCCACAAGGATCAGATTAGGTATTAAAGTGGTCAAGTTATTATAACAAATTATGATTAATGTTATGGCAAAACCAAGTTAAGTACGTAGTGGTAAATTAAAGTAGTAAGTATGTGTGCAAAATGTATATTGACTAATACTAAAAAATGCTAAGGCCAAGCAAGAGTAAAAATGCAATGGCAATTACGAGAATAATCACGTAAATAATCTGCGAGCGAATAAATAAATAACTAAGACTGCTATGGTAAAGATATTACGGGAAAGGATTAAGGGTCTACGATGTGATTTGGAAGGCTGGGATTACTAAAAATCTACCCTTACTTTCAGTAATGCCTCAACAAAATCGTACTCGATCTACTGCTCAAAAGAGACCTAAAGTGACCTGCTTCTTTCGAGAGCTAGACCTAAAGTTACCTGGCCTGTGTCTATAGGCCTTAACACTGTACCCTGAACTATTTTGTCTTCATTCTATACAAACGCTGCTCTATGTCTAGAGTCTGCTGAAAGTATTCGATCGAATACCCACTTGTATCATTCAATTCCAGTCTAACTAATATAACCTTTTATGAATTAGATTCAATTTATGGGCATATTTCACACTCATCTATGTTTAGGGAACGTACGATACAATTGGGAAACATAAAAAATTGAATAAAACAGTAGATTAAATCAAATATATGCTTCAACCATTAATGAAAATATAAGTTTCATCATGTAACCCCAACCCTATGAGATTTAGCTAATGGGTTGGCAATTAAAATTCAAGTTCAAAATAACATCCAACATCGTTTCGATGAAATCAATTCATGGGAGAACAGATTAAGAAATAATGAAAGAACTTAGAAAGATGGTTGTCGCCAAGTTAATCCACAATCCAGCAGCACAGTATCCTGTGGTGGCTAAGAGGGACTGCCTTCAATTTCCTCCTTTTGTCTTTACTCAGTCGCTACCCTCTATTTTTTCCTCCTGATCTCTACCCTCTTTAGGGTTTCCTCCTTTGGATTTTTATAAGCTGTTCTTCATAGGGTAACTCCAACAATCCACGATATCTTCTCCTCTTTTTTAGGTAGATTTTTCTGGTACAAGTAGAGTTGGGCTGAAACTGGTATGCTGTGAGTGTTGACTCAGTCATTTTCTTGAAATTGCCATGACATTCATGTCGACAAATTGTTCAAACTTTTTCCCCGGCAAACCTTCACTCCTTTATTTCTTTCTCCATATTCTGCACTTTCCAAAACACCAAACACAACCCTTCCACATGTAATTAAAAGTACCTAACAATTAAACATAGTCCAAGCTCCTAATGCAATGATAAAAATACCAAAGAAATTTCCTAAAATGCAACTAAATTTTCTAAGTACAAGCAATTAGCTTGGTCTAAAGGCATAAAATATAAATTTTTTCAAGAGTTATCACACCCGTAAACCTGAGTTATTGCTTGTCCTTAAGCAAAATATGCATGCGTGCATAAATGCAAAAATATTTCCAGTGCATATACCCATCTTGTACTATCAATCTATTTGAAGATCGATATATACATCAGTTCTCAGCAATCTTCTTAAAAACTTGTTCGAGTTTCAAAGGTTCATTTTAACAAAGGTAGTGTAGAAAATTGCTCCCTAAAAATAAAATCTCCTAAGTACCATGTGTTTTCTGGCCATAGCAAATATCTCCTAATTTACTCAGTTCATTTGTTACCTAAACTCAAGTTACTTTTACTCTAAGCATATGTGAAATGTATAAAGCATTTATATTTGTGTTGTTGTTTTTTTTCCAGAATATTAGTATATTAGGGGATTTAGCATGTCACCAAATTCTTTTACTTGATAATCACAATAGAGCATACACCGAATTACCTAGTACTCAATCATGTCACAATTGAAATAGAAATCACTCTTAAAGCTAAGGCTTTTGACTTAGAAGATGGATGGAGCAAAAAACTACCTTCTTAGCTACTTAGCCCGTTACTATAGCAGAATGCCCTTAATTTATTTACTTTTTATTGCACACTCTTACTTAAACTCACATTTCTAGTCAACAACACGATGGAGCAAACAAAGTGGTGCTGACTTACTCAGCAATTCTAAGCATTGAAGTGCCTACTATCCTTTATTTAATAATGACGAGGCTATATGACTGAATTTGGCTTCAAAAGTCCTTTAGTTCATTAGAAGATACTTACTATAATCTGAAAAAAACTGAGTATAGGACATCTCATTTTTAGAAATTGATTTTCAAGCAATAAACCTAAGCTAAATTCACCTAATCCATTATCACATGTTCTAGGTGTATTGAAGAATCTAAGCTCATCATCGAACATTATAAGTACAGATTGTACTCCTCATAGGCAAACAATACTTAATAGTTACATTGTAGTGGCAAAACAGATTTAACTATACTAAAATGATCATACATACTAAATATAAAATGTAGCCTAAATGCACAACACACCCCCAAACCTAAGGGATGCATTGTCCTTAATGCATGACAAGATATATAAGAGAACAATCAAAAGGGAAATTTGTACAACAAATGCCATGGCAAAAGAAACGAAATGCTTGAGGCGTGAAAGAAATAGAAAACTTAACTGGCTTGAACTAGCATGTAGATACTTCAGTCTGCCCGATGGGTGGATTTTTGGGCACAGACTTTATATTGCCATTTTCTCTTTTTAGGGTTTATTTATTCCCCATCCTTATTGGTTTTCGTGAGCTCATTGATTAGACGATCAATGTCACGGTCCTGTACAGTTATGGAAGCTGGTGGCAAAGGTGGAACAGGGTCCTTACCTTTGGTGGTGGCAGTAGTGGAAGTGTCATCTTTTTCTTTTTCTTTATCCTTATCAATATTTAGGGAGGCTGTCTTTTCGGGCTCTACAGCAGCAGATTGAGTAGGCTCCTCAACAGCAGTTTGAGTGGGCTCCCTAGTAGCATCAGAAAATGAGAGCAAAATGGCGGGGAAGAGAGGAAAGTCTGGCATTGGCTTTGTAAAATTCTTTTATAGGGATCTCTTGAGAGCCAAATCCTTAGTCCTCACATAGGCCCAATATTGAGCTTGTTGCTGCTAGGCCTCGACCATCTTTTCAGCCAGGTGAAATTACTGAATTTTAAAAAGGGACATTCTTTGTTCCAACTGCTTTAATGAGTGCAATATTTGCTGTTTGAGGGAGCTACGAGAAACTAAAGGTGTTGCTGTGGGAGAATGAACAGCAGTGGAAGTGGTGGTCTGACTATGCTGAGTTGCCCTGGTAGCATCAATGCCTTGAATCTTGGCAAAGATAGTCTTGGACAATCCACTCTTTTTAGGGGTGATATCCTCATCCTTATTGAGTGGGACTTGGGCGATTCGACATAAAGCAGTAATAAGTGAGAGAAAGTTTAAGCTAACAGCATTCTTCTAAGCACACCGGTGTACTTCATGAAAAATGATCATTTCGACATTAATTCTTCTCCCTTTTATGATGGAGTGTAGTAAAAGCATTCTCTCTTTTGAAAGAGTTATATTGTGCGTAGACGGCATAAGTCGACTCCTCAGAAAATGATATCATATTTTCCCAATAGGCTTCAATAAATCCCTTTCAACAGTATAACACTCTTGACTGGAAATAGTCCATCGTGTTCTTTCGATACATAAATCATCCAATACTTGGGCTAAACCCTCAGCAGTGATACTGTCAGCAAACGGTGTGTGTTCGTCTTGGACACCTTCAAAACCAAACTTTGCATTAATATGATCTACATCAAAAGGAACGGAAGTGCCCCTTTCGTAGATAAAAGGGGAATCTAGAGAATTTACATGGGCATAAAATTCTCAAACAATTTTCCCTAAAACATTTTCGGGGTGCAAACAGAAAATATTCCACCCATGCTTTTCTACTATGGAGGACACATATTCATCGTATCCCATGTATGGTTCATATTTAAACAAGAACCCTTGCTCAAAACAAAAAGGGCGCTTCACGATGTTGTTATTGTATCTCGTGGCTACGACACCGTTAAACAATGTCTTTGGCTGAGCAACACCAGCCCTTGATGTAACAGGCCGATTTAGGGGCTAGACGGAACAGTGGTTTCAGAACCACTAATCCGAGGTCATAGAAATTATTATTAATATTATTTTACATGTTACAACATGATTATATGAGTGCATGAAAATTTTGGCGAAGTAATTTTAGTGATTGTATGCTTAATTTTGAAAAAGGACTACATCGCATAAAAGGCAAAATTTGTGTTCCACTAATTAGAAGTGTCATATAGCTAGAGAACCTTAAATTGGAGGTCCTTAATGTGCAATTAGGCCCTTTAGGAGAGTGTTGGCCAACCATAGGAGACAAGAAAATGCAAATTGGTCAAAGTTGGTGGAATTAGATGACTAAATTGATGTAATAAAATAAAATAAAGAGAAAATGATATCATCCTTTTTCATCTTCCTCTACCACCAAAAATATCAGCGAAATAGGGGTTTTGAGAGCTCAAAATTTCAGCAACTCTCCATCCTTGCAAGTAAGTCATCTTGATGGTCATTTTTGATGATTTTTGTGTTTTTGGAACCCTTGTAGCTTAAGCTAGCTAATGAGGGGACTATTTTGCAAAATGGTAGAGCGTCTAGGGTTTTTCCATGAGAACATTAGTGTTGTTTGTTGAATTTTTATGGAATAAAATGAATCTTTGTTGTTAAATAAACAACTTTTGTTAAGTGATTTTCATGAAAACACCTAAAAATGACCTTTTTGTAAATGTTGTAAAATAGGGGGTAAATATGTGAAATAATTGGAATTGTGAGTTACTATAAGCTTAATAATGGTTCGGCTAGGCTTGGATAGTGAATAAATTTGATGAAAATCATTTCACGAGCCTAGGGGCAAAATTGTAATTTTGTGAAAGTTTAGGGGCAAAATGGTAATTTTGCCAAAGTAGAAATTTTGAAATGTCTTGATTAATGTGTTGATTAAATGAGTGAATTTTATCATTATAGATCAAGAAAATGGAGTCCGGACCGAGACCGGGGGAAAACCAAGCTAGTAGACTAATTCAATTTAGTCGCTCACTTTTTGTATACCGAGGCAAGTTGTATGTAAATAATACAATGTTATTGCATTTATGCTTTAAAAAATTGATATTGCATAAAATTTTTTATTATTGCTATGAATATGCATGATGAAAGTTGATGTGATATACTCTCGGTTGAACCTTAGGAATAGATTGGATATCCAAGCCATGACATTTGAGCGATATGTGCGCCAGTGTAAGACCATGTCTGGGACATGGCATCAGCCACATTATGGACAGCCAGTGTAATACCATGTCTGAAACATGGCATCAGCCACATTATGAGAGCCAGTGTAAGACCATGTTTGGAACATGGTGTCGGCATTGAAATGAGAGCTAGTGTAAAACCATGTCTGGGACATGGCATCGGCATCGTACCCTCTTGTGTAAGGCTTTTCGGGTATCCTTTGGTATTCCAACTGGTTCAACGGGTAATTTAGAGCTTGTGTTGAAAGTGAGAAAAGTTACGACTATGTTGTCAGTGATATAAGTACCTACATGAGAATTCATGAGAAATGAGCTCGAATTATGTTGTATGATTAGTAAGGGTGAAAATGAGTAAGTTATGCTTTTAATCATTTGAAAATTTTGTGCAAGCTTATAAAATGATATGTGTATGATAATGCAAGGTAATTGATGTTAATTATTTACATGCGACTTACTAAGCTTTGTGCTTACTCCCTCTCTTTTCCATTTTCTTATAGTATCGCCAAGCTAGCTCGGGTATCAAAGGGTGTCGGAGACTCGATCACACTATCAATCTAAACATCTGGTATAGTTAGAATTATCATTTTGAATATGGCATGTATAGGAACTCAGTCTTTTGTCAAGTGTCATATTGATTTGGCCAAATGTGTTGGCTTGTCTTGGAAATGAACTCATTTTGTATAAGGCCATGGATAATGGCTAATACTTGTTATTGATATGTGCAAATGATGATGCCTTTCATGATTGAGTAAATGCATGATTGGATTGACAAAGTATGTGTTAAGTTTAGCATGTGAAAGGAGTATAGTAGCTTTGAAGTGTGTAAGTCATTGATTGTGGCTTATATTGGTGCAAGTAAGGGTGGCAAAAGGGCTTGGTAAATAGCTTTGTTTGTCTACACGGGTAGACACACGGGCGTGTGTCTAGGCCGTGTGTGACACACGGTCTGCCCCATAGGCGTGTAGATCGGCCGCGTGTCCCCCTGATCCCTAAGTTGGCAAAACAGAATGCCCAGTAGTAATCACACAGACAGACACACGACGTGTGTCTCAACCGTGTGGAAGACACAGCCATAGGACATGAGCATGTGCCCAGGTCGTGTGAAGTCTGCTCTTGAATTTAGGAATTTAATTCGCCACACGACCTAAGGACACGGGCGTGTGCCTTGGCCGTGTGACCTTATTGGGTTGATGATGTCAAAAACAAAATGTCAAGGTTTTTACACACGGACGGAGACACGGGCGTGTCATGGCCGTGTGAGGGACACGGACCATGGACGCGGGCATGTGCCAAGCCGTGTGAAAACCCTTGTAGGTTCGAATGAAAAAAATAAACCCACACGGCTAGGGACATGGGCGTGTGTGACCACACGGTCTGCCCACAAGGGCGTGTCCCCCTGTATTTAGTGAAATTTTCCAAATTTTTCTAAAGTGTCTGGTTTAGTATCGAACTATTTCTAGGGAATGTTTTGGGCCTCATAGGCCCATATTAGGGACTTTAAGGCAAAGTTTGAAAAGTTATAAAAACTAAACGAAATTTTATGACCTGGAAATGTATGTTTGCATGTGCTTAAGATAGGTAATGCCTCGTACCCTGTCCCGGCGTCGGATATGGGTAAAGGGTGTTACATTTAGTGGTATCAGAGTTATGGTTTAGTCAATTCTCAGACTAACCTAGCTTGTGTACGAGTCTAGCTATACATGCCATATATGAATTATGATAGTGTGACGATTCCTGACAAATTAAAATGTGCTTTTGTATAGTAAATGGATCCCGACGGAGCAGTGGCGGATGATGTAGAAAGTAATGCGCTGGCTCCCGCAGAAGGGACCGCGCCAGCCGAAAATGGGTTCGTTACACTGAGTCAGGGCGGAGGGGCTAGAGAATCTTTCCTCCATATGACGAATGTTTGGTACTCGGAGTTTGTTTGTGCAAACCCAAACACTCCACTTCCTCCATCTCCTCCACCCCATCCAATTCCCCAGTCTGCCCCTATAGCTCCCCAAGTGGTGGAGATGTTAAGAAGGGAAAAACCTCCAGTTGATAGAATTTGGAAGCAAGGGGCTGAGGAATTTAGAGCAAATATAGATGACGACCCAGAGAGAGCAGAATTTTGGCTAGAAAATACCATTAGGGTATTCGATGAGCTGTCTTGCACACCTGAGGAGTGCATAAAGTGTGTTGTGTCACTCCTGCGATACTCGGCCTACCAATGGTGGAACACCCTTGTTTTAGTTGTACCGAGGGAGAGGATAACTTGGGAATTCTTTTAGGAAGAGTTCCGTAAAAAGTATATTAGCCAGAGGTTTATAGACCAGAAAAGGAAAAAATTTCTAGAATTGAAGCAGGGCCGAATGACACTAACAGAATATGAGCGTGAGTTTGTGAGACTCAACAAATACTCTAGGGAGTGCGTATCTACCGAAGCCATCATGTGTAAGAGGTTTGAGGACGGATTAAATGAGGACATCCAATTGTTTGTTAGTATTCTAGAACTGAAGGAATTTGTTGTACTAGTTGAGGGGGCTTGCAAGGCCGAGGAATTGGCCAAAGAAAAAAGGAAAGCCGACATTGAGTCTCGTGACTCAAAGAAAAGACAGTTGGGGAAATCATTTCAGTCCTCATCCAAGAAATCAAGAGAATTTACTACCTGATCAAATGCTTCAGCGGGATTCTCGAATAGAAATAGGAGTAAGCAGTATACGGCGTCTAAGGCTCAGACCACTTCTATTGCGAGTGTTGGTAGTGCTCAACCAAATAAACCGTAGTGTTCGCAGTGTGGTAGACGACATTTCGGTGAGTGTCGAGGAAATGAAAGAGGCTGTTACAAGTGCAGTTCACTAGACCACTTCATTCGAAACTGTCCTGAGATGGATGAGAAAGACAGAAAGCAAGATGTGCGAGCGAGTAATACTCCTTCTAGAGGTAGACCACAGAAGAACCCGGGAAGTGGGGCTAGCAGTAGAGGTGCGCCTAAAGATTCCACTGTGAGATCAGAGGGTAAAGCTCCTGCAAGGACTTATACCATTCGCGCTCGCGAAGAGGCTTCATCCCCAGATGTGATTACGGGGACTTTTTCTCTCCATGATATCTCTGTTGTTGCTTTGATTGATCCGTGGTCTACCCATTCGTATGTTTGTATGAGATTGGTGTCTAGTATGAATATGCCTGTTGAGTCCATAGAAATTGTGATAAAAGTGTCAAACCCATTAGGCAAGCATGTGTTAGTTGACCAAATATGTAGAAATTGTCCTTTAACAATTAGAGGTCATTGTTTTCCAACTAATCTTATGCTACTACCGTTTGATGAATTTGACGTAATTCTTGGTATGGACTGGTTAGCAGCTCATGATGTGATAGTAAATTGTGGGAGAAAATTTATTGAACTAAAATGTGAAAATGGGGATATCCTTCAGGTTGAATCAGGTGAATTGGATGGCTTGCCTGTACTAATTTCTTCTATGACTGCTGAAAAATACATGAGAGAAGGGTATGAGTCCTATCTTGCATTTGTGTTGAATACCCAAGAGTCGGAAGTAAAGATTGAGTCAGTACCTGTGGTATGTGAGTACTTGGATGTGTTTCCGGAAGAGTTGCCCGGATTGCCTCCAACTAGGGAAGTCGAGTTTGGTATTGAGTTGGTCCCAGGTATGACACCTATTTTGATTGCCCCATATAGGATGGTTCCGACGGAGTTAAAGGAACTGAAATCCAGTTGCAAGAGTTAACAGATAAGGGTTTTGTGAGACCGAGTTATTCTCCGTGGGGTGCTCCGGTACTTTTTGTGAAAAATAAAAACGGGTCGATGAGATTATGTAGAGACTACTGGCGACTCAACAAGGTTCTGATTAAGAACAAGTATCCTTTGCCAAGGATCGACGATTTGTTTGACCAATTGAAGGGAGCTACAGTGTTTTCTAAGATAGACCTGAGGTCCGGTTACTACCAGCTGAGAGTTAAGGAACAAGATGTACCGAAAACTACATTTCGGACGAGATATGGCCATTATGAGTTCCTCGTCATGCCCTTTGGCTTGACAAATGCTCCTGCAGTATTTATGGACTTAATGAACCGTATTTTTTGACCTTGCCTGGATAAGTTTGTTGTTGTTTTTATTGATGATTTATTAATTTATTCTCGTGATGAGAGTGAGCACGCGGAGCATTTGAGAACTATTTTGCAGACTTTAAGAGATAAGCAGTTGTATGCTAAATTTAGCGAAAGTGAATTTTGGCTCCGAGAAGTCGGATTCTTAGGACACATCGTGTCGAGTGATGGAATTAGAGTTGACCCGAGCAAGATATCGGCTATCGTTGATTGGAAATAGCCGAGAAATGTATCAGAGATTAGAAGCTTTTTGGGCTTAGCGGGATACTACAGACGGTTTGTTAAAGGATTCTCCATGATTGCTACGCCGATGACGAGGTTGCTAAAGAAAGATGTCAAGTTCGAATGGACAAAAAAATGCCAACAGAGTTTCGAGAAACTAAAGGTGTTGTTGACTGAAGCTCCAATTTTAGTGCAACCGAAACTGGGAAAGGAATTCGTAGTGTATAGCGACGCATCCTTGAATGGATTGGGATGCGTGCTCATGCAAGAAGGCAAGATAATAGCATATGCCTCGAGACACCTGAAGCCACATGAGAAAAACTATCCGACTCACGATTTAGAGCTGGCCGCATAGTGTTCGCACTGAAGATTTGGAGACACCATTTGTATGGCGAGAAATGCCGAGTATTCACCGACCATAAAAGTCTAAAGTAATTGATGACTCAAAATGAGCTGAACCTTCGCCAACGGAGATGGCTAGAGCTCATAAAAGATTACGAACTGGTAATCGACTATCACCCGGGGAAGGCGAACGTAGTCGCCATTACTTTGAGTAGGAAGTCATTGTTTACCTTGAGGGCTATGAACACTCAGTTGTTAGTAACCGATGATGGTTCGATTTTAGCCGAGATGAGAGCGAAACCAATGTTTTTGCAAGAGATCTGCGAAGCTCAGAAATGTGATAAAGAATTACAAGCTAAGATGACTCAGTGCGAGACATCTATAGAATCAGACTTTCAGATTGGTTCAGATGGCTGTTTAATGTTTCGAGACAGAATTTGTGCACCCAAAGACGATGAGCTTATTTAGAAAATTTTGCATGAGGCACATAGCAGTTGTATGTCAATTCATCTGGGTAGTGTGAAAATGTATAATGACTTGAAGAAAATGTATTGGTGGTCGAGAATGAAAAG
The DNA here is from genome assembly GCA_025698515.1 of Gossypium sturtianum. Lineage (NCBI taxonomy): Eukaryota > Viridiplantae > Streptophyta > Magnoliopsida > Malvales > Malvaceae > Gossypium > Gossypium sturtianum. Next base: position 123,562,330 of record CM046955.1, read on the forward strand.
AGACATCTCAGAGTTTGTCTCTAAGTGTTTAATTTGTCAACAAGTGAAAGCCGAACACCAAGTACCTTCTGGTTTACTTCAACCCGTGATGGTTCCCGAGTAGAAATGGGTCCGTATTACCATGGATTTTGTGTCTGTATTGCCGTTGATGCCAAAGAAGAAGGATGCTGTATGGGTTGTGGTCGATAGGCTAACTAAGTCGGCTCATTTTATACTGGTGCGTATCGATTATCCACTTGAGAAACTGGCCGATTTATATGTTTCTGAAATTCTAAGACTTCACGGGTACTTTTATCGATCATTTCGGATAGAGATTCGAGGTTCACATCATGGTTGTAAAGGCCCACTTTCGCCCGGGCCCATTCAGAAAAGAAAAACAAAATAAATAAACAGTTTTTTTTAGTCCTTTTACAAAGCCCAATTTTGATGGCCAAAGATTAAACTCAAACACATCACCCAAACCTAACTACCCTTTACCCACTTACAAACCCATTAGCCCAGATCCTAAACTACCCAATAGACCCAAAACATACGGGGCCCAAAACGGCCCAGGAACTAAGCAAATTTCACTGGCCTAGGGTTTCTGAAACCCCAGGCGCCGCCACAGCAAGCCCCAGCCTTCACGCTGCAATCGACTCCTTGCAGCCACCAACCCTCGTCAGGCCGCGATTCGTGCGAGTAAAGCCCGCCATCACCGAGATCCTCTCTTCGACCTGCACAGAAAAAGGAAAAATACACAGCAAAATAAAGGGCAAATAAATAGGACAGATTTCTTTCTTTTTTTTTTTATTTCTTGTAAGATTATATAAACCTACAACAAAACCTGTAATGGAGGATACGCAGAGATACCAATACAGACAAAAAATATACAAAAAAATCAAAATAAAAAAATACACAAATATACATAGAGATTCAGAGAATACACGATCAGCAGAGGTGTTGTTTTTATTTTTATTTTTCATTTCGAATATTATTTTTTTATATTTTATTTTATTTTGTATTTTTTAAACCATATATCCATATAATATACATGTAAAATACTTTAAAATAAAAAAAATAAAAAAACTTACTTTTTTAAAATTTTGGCCACCGTGTACGGTGGCCGGCGACGACGGCAGACGGCGGTCGGAGTTCCCTGGGGCATCACCGGAAATCGTCCAGCGAGAGCAAATAGAGAGACCTTCTCTGATTTTTTTTTTTAAAGAATGAGTGAAAATGATTTTTTTGAATTTTTTTTTACTTATATAGTAATATCAAAACGACGTCGTTTTGGCTTAAGGCAATAAGCATCAAAACGGCGCCGTTTGGCTTTTACCCGAAATCCGACCCGATTTGACCCGAAGTATCCGCGTGTTTTCAAGAAATGGGAAATTTATCCCTTTAGTCCCTCCGCATTATTCCAGTTTTATAATTAAGTCCGTTTATTTTCTTTTATTTATAATTTAACCCCTTTATATTTATTTTTATTGTTATTTAATCCTGGTTTCTTTATTTATTTTTCAAAAAAAAATTTAAATTTAAAATTATTCCAATATTTTTTATAGTATTTTATTATTTTTTAGTTATTTGTATATTAATCTATTAATAGTATAAATTTATATATATATATATTTCTTGTTTTTATATTTAATTATTATCATATATATTATTTTACTTATTTAATAGTTTATATATTATATCTTTATTATATTATATTTTGTATATTATTTAGTATTATGTTACATTATTTTATTTTATATGAAATTTATCTAATTTATTTTATTATTTATATTATGTATATAGTTTTATAACTAATGTATTACACATACACATATATTTTTATTTTTAATTATTTTATTTAATATTATTTTTATTACATATTATTTTTTAATTATTATACTATATATATTTAAAAAAATTTATACATTGTTTGATTATTCATTTTATATATACATATTTTCTTTTATTATTTATTCACTATTTAATCTGGCATGAAAAGTTCATATTTATTTAGTATTTTTAATTATTTTATATATATTGCTTTATATATTTTATTTGTTCATGCAATGCCCTTTTATTTATTTATCATTTTATGATTACCTTAGTGTAGTTATTTTAGTTGTATCCTATATTGTCTATATTAAATGTTAGTGTATTAATTGCTTTTAATATTTACGTATAAATGCAATAGTGTTACATGGATTATTATTTAAAACATAAAATACATTTTTTTTTGCAAAATTACTATATTTTGTTTAAAGGTTTTTTTTAAAATAAGGCAATGTTTAGGTATTTAAAAATTCGAGAAATAGTGCCCTAACGTGTTGGGTGCGATTTTCCGTTTAGCTGAATAACTAAATATCCTTTTAACAAGTTCTGTAAATCGTGAGATGATTTTGATTATGAAGGTTTTTAAATATCATGTCCTAACGTGTTGGATGTGATGTTTATATTCTTTTGGAACAAGAAAGTCTCAATTTTTTTAAATTACTCGAAGTTTCTTTAAAGAAATCATATTTTTAAATACTTTTAAATTTTAAACATTTGGACATGATTTTATCGATTAGGTACAAATTTTTGGGCGTTATGAGGGTGCTAATCCTTCCTCATACGTAACCGACTCTCGAACCCATTTTTCTTGTTTTTCGTAGACCAAAATTAAATGTTTTAAAATAAAATGTTTTGCAAGGTGATCCAATCACACCTAAGTAAAAAGGGATTGGTGGCGACTCCCACTTTTGTTTTTAAAAGTCGACCCGTTTTCTAAAAATTTTAAAATGGTTTTAATGACTTAGCGACTCCACTGGGACCAATAAGAGAGTCAAGCCATAAACCGATAGTTTCATATCCTCATGTGCTGGATTTAAAATTCGATTTTAAAAATATGATCCTTTTATTGCATGTGATTTTAAAATATGTCTCTTTGCATTGCACTGCATGACCGTCGTGGTCACACCCTTAAGTGGGAGCGAGAAGCTATGCCTTCGTGAGGTTTTCACCTCCGCATGGGCTAGTGGATTGCTTCTGGAATATATCTGTACCTATGTCTTCGTGAAGTTTTCACTTCCGCATGGCCATAGGGAAATGTATTCCCCTGAACCGAACTCGATCCATATGAGCCTATAATGGGTGAGGATCGAGGAATCTACTGGTTTGGGTACCTCAACTTTAGAGTTAAACCACACGTAGAGAACCTAAGAACCTACTCTAAGTAGAACTATGTCAAACCCTAGTGGTCACCCTAATAGGTGTTTTATGTTATTTATTTTTCCTGTGCTAACGTGTTCTCTTTTGTTTTGATTGCATTGCATTCACATCATAGAAAAGAGGTGTTGATTTCAAATTCGATTGCTAAATAGAAGAGTTTGTCATAAGAAAATGATTTTTTTGATAAAGTGGATTATAATACGGTTGTCCGAATATGGTCCAAGTAAACACAATAAGAGAAGATTGATAGCCCGTGAAGGAATACAAGACCTTATCACTCAAGGATTCAAGCTGACAAAGACTATTTGAGAATCACCACTTCTCGGCTTTCTTGAAGAGGCTAACGAGCATTATGGAAATAAGTGAGCAGTAAGTCGTGGTCCAGATCAAGCAAAAAGGAGCTCGTGGAGGCATTTGTTACAAGTTTGCAAGATTCGACTTATGCGAAGATGGGGATTGACGTTTTTGCTTGGAATATGAGGGCATGGCCGTATATGTGATCCGTTTTATGTAAAGAAATTTGCTTTTTAGAAAAGTTTTTCTAATGAAATTGAATTCAGAATCAACGCCTCTCTTTCTTTACATTCATGCATTTGCATTACATAACATCATTTGCATTTAAGTCCATAGAGAGAGTTTAATTAGTTGAAATTATAACAGAAAGAGAGAAGAGAGGAAAAGGGAAGGAAAATCTGGAAGCTGAACATCCTTACGATACACGCGCCAAATCGAAGAAAATGGATCAAAGACTTGAACAATTCCAGAGGGACATGCAAGACCAGATGCAAGAGCAAATGGCAAAACTCCAACAAGAGATGAGGGACCAGATGTTGGAAGCTCAAAAGAGCATGATGGCTCAAATGGCCCAGATGATGAGTGAGATAATGGACAAAGGAAAGGGTCCCCTAGTTAATGCTGAAGACAATGAAGACTTTTCTAGGGGTTTCACCCCACCGCATGTACAACCTGAGGAGTATCCCCAAAGGCCACCTGTCATAATCAGGCCTCAACAGGGGCAAGCTGATAATAGACCGCCCATGAACTTTCAGGTCGGCTCAGGATCTAACCCAGGAGATAACCCTGCCAATCCCGTTATCCCTGATTTGGACATAGTAGAGGGAAAGGGATTAAGAATTGAATCCTCAAGGAAGTTGGAGGATCGATGTAGATGGTTGGAAGAAAAGTTACAGGCTTTGGAAAATACTGATCATCATCACGGTATTGATGCCAAGGACTTGAGTTTGGTCCCGGATCTGGTACTTCCTCATAAATTCAAGATGCCAGAATTTGAGAAGTACAATGGGGCCAGCTGCCCTGAAGCCCACATCACTATGTTTTGTAGACGCATGACGGGCTATGTGAATAATGATCAACTTTTGATTCATTGTTTCCAGGACAGTTTGGTAGGGGCAGCGTCTAGGTGGTACAATCAACTCAGCCGCGCTAACATTAGCTCTTGGAGAGACTTAGCTCAAGCCTTCATGAAGCAATACAACCATGTCACGGACATGACGCTTGACAGAATCACTTTGCAAAACATGGAGAAGAAATCAAATGAAAGCTTCAGGCAGTATGCGCAAAGATGGAGGGAGGTCGTCATGCAAGTTCAGCCACCACTCCTAGAAAAGGAGACTACAATGCTATTCATCAATACATTGAAGGCTCCGTTCATTACTCATATGATAGGAAGCACCACCAAAAGCTTTGCGGATATAGTGATGGTAGGAGAGATGATTGAAAATGCCATAAGAGGTGGCAAGATTGAAGCAGGGGAAGCCACTAAAAGGTCTGCTCCTAGGAAAAAGGACGAAGAGGTGAATAATACGAGTACATACAACGAAGGGTACTCAAAAGAAATTACTGTTAACCAGCCAAAAGTGATCACTGCTGGGCAACAAGGGACGGTGAGACAAGAATCAGGCACCAGGCAAAATTCTGAAAGACTCCAATTTACGCCAATCTCAATAACGTATAAGGAGCTATATCAAAGTTTGTTTGACGCACACGTGGTGTCTCCATTTTATTTGGAACCGTTACAACCTCCGTTCCCAAAATGGTATAACAAGAATGCCCAATGTGATTACCATGCGGGAATATCAAGGCATTCCATAGAAAACTGCACTGCCTTCAAAAAGGTAGTTGAGAGGCTTATCAAAATGGGAATTGTGAAGGTCAACGATTTATCAAAGCCTGATCACTTTGACGAGGCAGTAAATGCTATAATTGAAGGAGGAGACAAGAAAGTTGCGATCCCTTGAAGAAATCGAAAGCAAAGAGGGAATCAGAGAACGAAGTTTCCAAGCCCTTGCATACTTGGGAGTGTCTTGAATAATAGAATTGTGTAAGAAATCCTTGCATTTTTAGAGTTGATCTATAGTAATGTGCAAAACATGCTTGTTGTCTTAAGCCTAGGGGCAATAAGAACTCTTTTGTGAAATAGGCTTATGTCCGAAACTTTATTTCAATAAAATGCATTTTTAAGCAAATATTCTTTTATTCTTTTCATTTCATATTGTACATTCTTTTGTTTTACAATATTCTTTCATTCTTTATTCATGACCATACAAATAACTGTTCTTAGAATCATTTATTCTTTTGAAATATTCTTTCGAACCTATACTAGGTCCCAGATATCAATGACATGAGCGACGTTGTTACTAACTCCCTTTTTGAATGAAATATGAGTCTAGGGGATCTTAAGACTTTGAAGATGACAGAGATTGTAACATGTCTTCTGATTTGTTAAGAATGGTTTAGCAAGATGAAAAATAGACCTTACTCAACAAAAGGTTAGCAGATATTATGAGCTTAGGAAAGGAGTGAAGATTGAAGCCTAGCTCATCACAGAAAAAAGGCGAGACATTATTGAGTTATCTTCGAAAATTCAAAGATGTTTTCGTACGATCATATCAGAACATGCCTGGGCTAGTAAGTCGCGGGCTAAACATGAGGATCGGGCACTGTTGGTCTACCATGGAAGGGGATTGCATCAGTTATACCGCAAATGCCGTATTTAAGGAGACAAGATTCATTGCCTTCTCAATTTCTTCACAAATTTTTCGTATGTGGGGCATGGATGTGATGGGGCCAATCTTGTCAAAAGCTTCCAGTTGACATCGATTCATCATTATGGTCATCGTCTACTTCACTAAGAGGGTGAATGTTGCTTCATATGCCAATATTGCAAAGTCGACAGTCATCAAAAATAAAAAAATCAAAAAAAATCAAAAAAATCCAAAAAATGAAGAATAAAGGAAAGGATCAGATGCCAGCACAGAATGCATAACTGTACAAAGTCAAAGTTTCTGATTTGTCCAAAGATCGAAGCAACATATCAACATCTGACAAAAGTTGCCAAAAGAAAAAATACAAAAAGAAAAACAAACAAAAATTTTGAAAGATGACTTAGACTTGTAAGGATTGGCATAAGAAGCTATCGTTACCTTCTGTCTTATTGAACGTCAGCCAGAACCTTTGCTGGGGGCAACATCTTACTCATTGGTTTATGAAATTGAAATTGAACCTAATTGAAGAAAAGGTTAAAAGCTATTCGTCACGACCAGATGATGCGAGCTTACGTTAAAAAAGTTCATCTTAGGGAATTTCACGAAGAAACCTAATGTTGAAAAAGATTTTTCCTCTACAAAGCGATTTTAGAGGAAAGCATACGCCAAACTGGTAAGAACTTATGTAAGGCCTGTTCTAGAAGAGCATTGATATTGACCGAGATGGATGGCGAAGACTTGCCCAATCCGATGAATTCAGGTTTAGTCAAAAGATTTTACCTGAAAGAGGAAAGACTAAGGTGAAAACCCGAAAAGGGCGCATTGAGCTCAAATTCAAATTCAAAAAAAAAGAAGAAGAAAGAGAGAAAGAAATAAAAAGGAGAGGCCAATGCGAAAACCCGCAAAGGGCGCTTTGAGACCAAAGGGGTTTTGAGTTGAAAACCCAAAAGGGCGGCTCAAATTTTGAACAAAGATAGGGCATGTAGTAGTCTTGCTATGCCTAAATTAACAATGAAGAAGTATGTTACGTCTTGGGGCGTCGACAAAGTACTCCGGATCCCCTAAACACATATCAAACTTAAAATGGTTCCCAAGAAGTTTGAACAGAGAAGCTCAAGCTGCGATATCTGGGGCATCTAGCTTCTATCTTACCCATTTATTTGAATTTGTCATCTTTGATTACTTTATTCTTTTCAAGATATACCTTGATCAAATTTCCTTTTATAACCTTGGTTATCTTTGATTACTTTTTCCTTGATTAAATTTTCTTTGGTTATCTTTGATTAATTTATTCATTTCGAGCTATGCTCTTGATTAATTTCTTTCTCGTCTAATATTGATCTTTTCAAGCATTTTATATTGAAATAATGATTATTGGACTTATAATACTTTCATAAAAGGAGTTTCGCTTATTACTCTGAAAATTTCTAAATAATATGAGAATCTGAAACAGGACTATTGTTCAGAACTCACCAAGCCTAAAGGTTGGAAACATTGAAAAATGATTATCTCTTCGGATTCTTATGAGATAAGACAATTTCGTTGGTGATACTATATTGGAAAATGACGAATAAGGCCAATTCATGTGTAAAAAGGGATCATTATCGGGATACCCTACATTCATGTAAATTTTAGACTCATACATCTGGTTATTACACCCAGGGAATGGTGTAACAGATCAAATTGATGAAAAATGATACAAGTTTTACACCTCTGAGTAGTAACAGATTGGATGGAAGAAACCAAATGTTATTGCAGTAGGATGGTACAAGCCTTATGTTCTCAAGATCCAAGTGAAGTTGACTCTGAAATTACATTGAGGCAAGCTGGTTGAGCAGAATATGATTGATGAACAAAGGTGAAGAAAAAATGAGTGATAACACCTAGAGTAGGAATCATACTCATAACACTTTTGCATCATAACAAATCTCATTAGGAGCATTTGATTCTTTCCAATCATTGCATCCTAATCCTTTAAAAGGAATCATTTTCATGACATGTTACATTCGTGTCACTCATAATACATGTAGCTAGAAGCATTAGATTCATTTTGATCATAGCATCTTAGTCATGTGATATTAACATATGGAATCGAGTCTATAGGATATGTCCCTCAGTGGACAGTATAGCAATACTGGTGAATTTGAAGATCTCATATTCCTGAAGTTGTAGGAAGCAGATCAAAAAGAATTTCAGCCTTATCTCCCTGAAGTTGTAGGGAGTAGATTGAAGACAGAAGATCTCATCTTTCTGAAGTTGTAGGAAGAAGATCGAAAAGAATTTCAGCCTTATCTCCCTAAAGTTGTAGGGAGTAAATTGAAGACAGAAGATCTCATCTTCCTGAAGTTGTAGGAAGCAAATCGAAAAGAATTTCAGCCTTATCTCCCTGAAGTTGTAGGGAGTAGATTGAAGACAGAAGATATCATCTTCCTGAAGTTGTAGGAAGCAGATCTAAAAGAATTTCAGCCTTATCTCCCTAAAGTTGTAGGGAGTAGATTGAAGCCAGAAGATCTCATCTTCCTGAAGTTGTAGGAAGCAGATCGAAAAGAATTTCAGCCTTATCTCCCTGAAGTTGTAGGTAGTAGATTGAAGACAGAAGATCTCATCTTCCTGAAGTTGTAGGAAGCAGATCGAAAAGAATTTCAGCCTTATCTCCCTGAAGTTGTAGGGATTAGATTGAAGACAGAATATATCATCTTCCTGAAGTTGTAGGAAGTAGATCGAAAAGTATTTTAGCCTTATCTCCCTGAAGTTGTAGGGAGTAGACTGAAGATAGAAGATCTCATCTTCCTAAAGTTGTAGGAAGCAGATCGAAAAGAATTTCGGCCTTATCTCCCTGAAGTTGTAGGGAGTAGACTGAAGACAGAATACCTCATCTTCCTAAAGTTGTAGGAAGCAGATCAAAGACACTTTTAGCCTTGTCTCCCTGAAATTGCAGCGGAGCAAACTGAGGACAGCAGATCTTGTCTTCTTGAAGTTGCAAGAAGAAGATCGAAGATAATAGATCTCATCTTCCTGAAGTTGCAGGGAGTAGATCAAAGACACTTTCAGTTTTATCTCCACTAAGCAGGAGTGGAGCAGATTAAAGATACCAACCATTTGACAAGACCGGGCAAAATGGGCCCTTTTATCGTCTTTGCTCTATCCTTGTTACACGACAATGAGCAAAGAGGGGCAGCTGTAGGGGCCCGTTTTTGCCCGGGCCCGTTCAGAAAAGAAAAACAAAATAAATAAACAGTTTTTTTCAGTCCTTTTACAAAGCCCAATTTTGATGGCCCAAGATTAAACTCAAACACATCACCCAAACCTAACTACCCTTTACCCACTTACAAACCCATTAGCCCAGATCCTAAACTACCCAACAGACCCAAAACATATGGGGCCCAAAACGGCCCAGGAACTAAGCAAATTTCACTGGCCTAGGGTTTCTGAAACCCTAGGCACCGCCGCAGCAAGCCCCAGCCTTCACGCCGCAATCGACTCCTCGCAGCCACCAACCCTCGTCAGGCCACGATTCGTGCGAGTAAAGCCCGCCATCACCGAGATCCTCTCTTCGACCTGCACAGAAAAAGGAAAAATAAACAGCAAAATAAAGGGCAAATAAATAGAACAGATTTCTTTCTTTTTTTTGATTTCTTGTAAGATTATATAAACCTACAACAAAACCTGTAATGGAGGATACACAGAGATACCAATACAGACAGACAATATACAAAAAAATCAAAAGAAAAAAATACACAAATATACATAGAGATTCAGAGAATACACGTGTAACACCCCAAACCCGGTCTATGCGTTTAGACAAGATTTGGTTTGTCACACCAATCATACATTCGTTTATTTTCATAGGGTTAAGATAAAATAGTGCTACAAAACTTTTTGTTATAAAACCAATGTTCTTAAGAAAACTTAACATATTGAGATAAAACCATATTAAGAGTTTAGAAATAAAATTTAAATCATCCACACAATAAAACCATAAAACATAATAAGAGGCCTTATTACATCAACCCAATAATAGCAATTAAAATAAAAACTTAAATAAAGTCATAGTTTATTAAAAACCCAAGTTTGTAGTATGGCCTCCACCAAGTCATCTAGGCCCAAGTCCACGTCAATTTCCATTACGAAATGGTTAATAAAATTTGGGTGAGTTACAAAGAACTCGGTGTGCAACTCACTTACCACCATTTTTAGGTCAAATCGTCAGGATATCATCTTTGGGCTTGAGCCCATTAATGATTTCAACCATACATCGTAAAGTAACATAATTTAAAGAGAAGAATGCATGAAATATGAATTTCCCAAACCAACCTAGTATCCATCCGCTAAAACCCCGTACCAACCAACACACTGTGGGGATCAAGTCAACCCACCCCGCCAAACACACCAATCATGGGCTTAAAGCCCTTAAATAATTTTGTAGTGCACTCACCGAACTAGATTGTGACATTGTCACCGAACTAGAGGCATTTAGCCGAATTTGTGGCAGAGCCACCGAACTAGAGGCATTGAGCCATATTGTGGCAGAGCCACCGAACTAGAGGCATTGAGCCATATTGTGGCAGAGCCACCGAACTAGAGGCAATGAGCCAAATTTGTGGCAACTGGCCATTCTTCTCTTCATATAACCCACCCCATGCAATCATGCGTATATAACAAATACAATCATATAACAGATTTTCATTAATCCATATCATCGGTGGGCTTATCAATTAACCCTTCATTAGGCTCATATAAACAATTTATCAACTAGCCCATTTAGTAATTTAGTGACTTTGGCCCATTTTAGCCCAATTTATCGAAACAGAGTATTTTCGGCCCATTTAATCGAACTAGAGTATTATCGGCCCATTTTATCGAACTAGAGTATTATCGGCCCATTTTCTCGGTTTTAACCGTTTTCATGCATTTACTCAAAAATATGAGTTGCTACGTATTTTTCCCGTTTTTACTATTTTACGAATTTATCACGAACTTACAACATGATGTCCAACCCGAAAATGAGTGTGAAGTTACACACTGGTTATGGAGAGAACTAAACTTTCCCGCTCTTCAACACCTATACGTATTGTGTTAATTAAAACACTATAATCTATAATAAAACCGATCTAACTATAGCGATCTAGAAATTTACCCTCGGATTTTCGTAAGACTTCTACTTGCGATTTTTCTCCGATCGATGGTTCGCTAATCGAATCGAATCCACGAACAAATAATGGTTCGGGAGTACGAACGACAACGAGCAGTTGATTTTCCTCGGTTGAGCGTCCACAACCCGGTGGGAAATCCGGATTCTTTGAAATAGTCCTTTGCTTGTACTTAGGGGAATAATGAACCTCCTTCTTAGAAGGCTAAACACCGCCCTTTTCTTCCCTATTTTGAATGTCTTCAAGGACAAAGATCGTTAATCCAATGATATCAAAATAATCCTAAGGTTTTAAAGATATGATTTCCTTACTTACAAAATTGATTCCAACGTTTTGTCACCCACGACTTCTTGATTCCAAACTTCCGTTATCGCACTAAAGTATAACAAAATAAGCGTTAAAAGAAGGAACGTTTATTTTGATCTAATAAAGCTTTCAAACCATCATCAATATTCGCCATAACCACTATTAACTAATCGAAACGAAAAGGATTCTTACCTATTTCCACGTCGAAAAGATAGGATTTGAGAATAATATGGATCTAAGAAGAATTCGGCTATGAAGAAACAAAGAAAAGAGAAAATAAAATCGGTTATAGGCACTTTAACATTCGGCCATGAAAGTGTAGGTGGAGAGAATTTCGATTGAAAGAAATCAAATAGGAGAGAGATGGTGATGATGTTTTGGTTTCCAAATAGAATGGAAAAGAAAAGAAAGAAAAGATAAGTTTTGAGAGCAATGTATAATCGGCAATGGGGAGAAGAAAAGAAAAGAATGGTCTCTTTAGGTATTGGTAAAATCGGCACAAAGAGAAAGGCACAAAATTGACACCAAAGTGTAAAACAAAAATGACCAATTTGACAAAAGAAACTAGGCTTACCAAGTGCACAATTTCGGCCAAGGAAAAGAGAGTTTGAGAGAATTTTCAAAACTTGCACAAACTAAACAAAATGACCAAAACCAAAGACTAAAATTCCTAGCCAAACTATCACCAAAATTCGGCTCCCCCCCCCTAGCCATAATGCCGTCCAAATGCTTGGTCTTTAGGCCAAGATATTGTTTCCTTAAACAACTCCTTGATTCATGCCTCATATCCTCACATTTTCCTTATTCTTTTGATACCCTTCCTTAAGTTCAAATTTTCCTTATTCCTTTGATATACTAACCAAAAATAACAAGTCAACACCTTCCATATATGCTCTTGGCCGACACTTGCTATACTTGGCGGAAAAATCAAAAATAAAAATTCACCTAGATGCTATTTAGGGGATTCGAACCTTCACCCCCATGTACTAGCTCATGCGCCAACACCACTTGTCCAACTACTCATCTTATGCTACACATTGACACTTAAATTAATTTATGTGTCAATGCCACTTAGTCTATTTCCATAAATTCTCAAAATTAATATTATTCCTTCCAAAAAAATTTTAAACCCTTCTTGGGACTATACTAACCACGAAAATAAATCAGAAAATTTTACTTTCTAGAATAATTACTCAAAGCACACATAGAAAATAAATTACTCAAATTTTCGTGGTGTTACAACTCTACCCCCTAAAAGAAAATTTCGTCCTCGAAATTTACACAGGTGAAAAAGGTGAGGGTATTGTTGCCGAATTGCATCCTCAGCTCCCACGTAGCTTCCTCCACTCCGTGGTTACGCCACAACACTTTGACCAACGGCACGATCTTCTTTCTTAGCACCTTCACGTCTCGGTCTAAGATTTCCTTTGGTTCCTCCTCAAAAGACAAATCCAAATTCAACTCCACTTCTTCTCTACGGTACTATGTGCGAAGGATCCGATCTATAGCGCCTCAACATGGACACGTGGAAAACATTATGAATTTGGCTCAATTCCGGAGGTAACTCAATCGATAGGCCACTGGACCAACTCGTTTCACCACACGATATGGTCCAATGTATCTAGGACTCAACTTGCCCTTCTTCCCGAATCTGAATATCTTCTTCCAAGGTGAGACCTTCAGAAAACTTGATCTCCTACGGCATACTCGATATCCTTACGCTTCAGATCCGCATCGACTTACGTCTATCCGAAGCTTCCTTTAACTGCGTGCGAATAACTTTCACTTTTTCTTCCGTTTGAAATCATCTCGAGTCCTAACAAGCGCCGATCACCCAACTCGGTCCAACAAATAGGAGAACGACACCTACGACCATACAATGCCTCGTAGGGTGCCATCCGAATGCTAGGTCGGTAGTCATTTGTTGTACATAAATTCCGCTATCTTGGTAGAAAATCCTCCCAACTACCTTTGAAGTCGATTACACATCCCCTTAACATGTCTTCCGAATCTGAATCACTCTCTCCGAGTGACCATCGATCGAGGATGAAAAGCCGTACTAAAATTAAGCTTTGTACCCAAGGCTTCATGCAAAGCTTTCCAAAATCGAGATGTAAACCTAGGATCCCGATCCGATATAATCGATCTGGTACCCCATGCAACCTCACGATTTCGGATACATACGGCCGCCAACTTACGCAACGAGTAGTCCGTGATGCGACTTTGGTAGAAAAATGAGCGATCTTCGTCGACGATCAACAATTACCCCAACAGAATTTTTCTTAGTAGGTGTTAAAGGTAACCCACTAACAAAATCCATTGTTATCCGCTCCCATTTCCAAAGAGGAATCTTAAGCGGTTGCAAAAGGCACGACGGCAATTGATGCTCCGCCTTCACTTGGCGACAAGTTAAGCATTTTCCCACAAATTACGAAATCTCACGTTTCAACCTGTGCCACCAATATCATTCACGAAGATCCCGATACATCTTATTTCCTCCGGGGTGCATAGCATAAGGGCTACTATGCGCCTCCTCAAAATCATTTGCCTCAGATCCGAATCCTTAGGCATCTGGACACTTTCACGAAAACACAATACACCTTTCGAATTTATTCCAAAATCCTCAATTTCACCATTTTCCACTTGTTGAAATAAAAGTCTCAACTTCTCATCTAAAATCTGTTTTTCCTTAATTTGTTCCAACCACATAGGCTTCACTTGAAATTCCGCTATCAAACTACCATCCTCATACAAACTCAAATGGGCAAACATAGCTCTCAAATCAGATACCACCTTACGACTTAATGCGTCCGCCACTACATTAGCCTGTCCAGGATGATACTCAATAGAGAAATCATAGTCCTTTAACACTCCACCCATCTTCGTTGTCTCAAGTTTAACTCTTCCGAGTAAGAAGATACTTAAGACTCTTGTGATCCGTATAGATGATAGACTTTTCACCATAGAGGTAATGCCTCCAAATCTTTAAGGCAAAACCACCACTGCTGCTAACTCCAAATCATGAGTAGGGTAGTTCACTTCGTGCGGTCTCAATTGACGAGAAGCGTAAGCTACAACTTTCCCACTTTGCATCAATACGCAGCCTAAACCCGTATGTGACGCATCACAATAAACTGTAAACTCCTTCCCGACCTCGAGTTGAATCAATACCGGCGCTTAGTTAAAACCTTCTTGATTCGCTCGAAACTTTCTTGCCGCTTATCGGTCCATATAAACAACACTCCCTTCCGCAAAAGCTTAGTTAGAGGTGCGGCAATCAATGAGAACCCCTCAACAAAGCGTCTATAATATCCGGCCAAACCCAAGAAACTCCGAATCTCGCCTACCGACTTGGTGGTTTCCAATCCAATACCGCCTCAATCTTCCGAGGATCCACCCTTATTCCTTGGTGATACCACATGACCCAAGAAAGTCACTTCTCTTAACCAAAATTCACATTTATCGAATTTGGCATACAATGATTATCTCGAAGCACTTACAATACAATCCGCAAATGCGAGTCATGTTCTTCTTCGCTCCTCGAATAAACCAGAATGTCATCTATGAATACCACCACAAACCGATCTAAGAATGGTTGAAAGACCCGGTTCATCATATCCATAAATGCAGGTGGTGCATTGGTCAACCCAAACGGCATCACTAAAAACTCATAGTGTCCGTAGCTGGGTTCGAACATTTGTCTTGTGAATATCCGCTTCTTTCACCT
This sequence comes from Gossypium sturtianum, assembly GCA_025698515.1. NCBI lineage: Eukaryota > Viridiplantae > Streptophyta > Magnoliopsida > Malvales > Malvaceae > Gossypium > Gossypium sturtianum. The sequence goes on from CM046955.1 coordinate 123,577,704, forward strand.
TAAGGTGGTGGTAACCCGACCTTAAATCAATCTTGGAGAAAGCGAAGCTCCTTCAATTGATCAAACAGTCGTCAATCCTCGGCAGAGGGTACCGATTCTTGATCGTCGACTTATTCAATTGCCTATAATCGATACACATACGCATTGACCCATCCTTCTTCTTAACAAACAAAACCGGTGCTCCCACGGAGACACACTCGGTCGAATAAAACCCCGATCTAGCAGTTCTTGAATTTGGGCTTTAAGCTCAGACAACTCCTTCGGTGCCATTCTATAAGGAGCAATGGACACCGGAGCGATTAGGGCAAAAGCTCAATACCAAATTCCACTTCCCGATCCTGAGGTACACCAGGAAGTTCTTCAGAAAAACATCCGAAAAATTCCTTCACCGTTCTCACATCTTCCATCGACAACTCTTTGGCATCTAAAGCACTAATAAATGCTAAAAATGCTCCATATCCTTTTCGTACCAACTTCTCCGCCTTTAACGCAGAAATCACGTTTGTCAAGAAATTTCTCCGCTCGCCTATCATAACTATCTCCTTATCCTCCGCATTCTTATCAACATCCGCGCCAAAGACAAATCCAATTGCGCGGTGCTTAACCAACCAATCCATGCCGAATGATATCGATTCGCCAAAAGGCAATTCCATCAAATTTGCCAAGAATGTTTCTCCTTGAATAACTAAGGGCACGTCTCCAAACAGTTTATTAACCACCACCGACCGACCTAAGGGACTAATCACCCTCATCTCTTTATCGGAAATTTGAGTCTAATTTCAAGTTTCCAGTTATGGTGCTAGCAATGTACGAATGAGTAGAACCAATATCTATCAAGGCAATAACGGGTACATCGAAATGAAGAACGTATCGCTTATCACATCAGTGCATTGCCATCCTCACGACGTCGACCGCATACACCAATCCTCGGGTGTCTTGCATCGCGTTGCCTCTAGGACCATTGCCTCGACCCAGCGCACCTTGACCACGCCCGGCCCCATTACCACCACGACCTGGTCCCCGACCTCTCGGTGGTTGCCGAACTCCTCTGCCGGTGGTGCATCGAGAGTACGAACTTCTTGAGTTGTATCCATACGTCGAGGCAACTCCTATATTGATGCTCCGTCGATCCACATTTATAACAAGCACCCGTTTTCCTCCAACATTCTCCGGAATGTCTTTTCCCACATTCAAAGGCACAATCCGACGACGATTAACGCCATCGGTGCTCTTCCTTGAGTGGTTCCTCATTAAGGGCCTCTTCAGAATCTTCTCGAAGAACCCGAATGCTTGAGATCTTTCTTGCCTCGAATTTGCTCCCGATTTTGACGTTCGAGTTCTTAGCCTCTTGGCTATCTTGGCCTTCCACAAGAGCGGCAAAGTTCTAACTTGTTGTGGGGCTATCAGAACCCGCAACTCGTCTTTCAAACCGTCCTCGAAGCGCACACAACGCTCATGGTCCGTTGCCACTATCGTTCGAGCATAGCGACTCAAACGTAAGAACTTCACCTCATATGTCGCCACCGTCTTATTTCCTTGCACCAGGTTCAAGAATTCCTTCCTTCGGGCATCCACATAGCTTGTTCCCACATATTTCCCTTGAAAGGAAGCCTTGAAAAATTCCCGATTAATTAAAGCGACATCGGTGCCATCTCGGATAGTAAGCCACCATTGGTAAGCTTCGCTCTCTCAACAAAGATACCGCTCCTCTTAACTTTTGTTCCCACAGTGCACTCAAGATCGTCCATAATTCGCTCTCATCGCCTCAAGCCAATATTCAGCGACATTGGGAGCTACACGAGAGACACCTCGAAAACCTCGGCTCCACTGGATTTGATCGCTCCGATATCGACCCACGAGCGGTTGGTCGATTACGGATCCGGCGATGACTTTCAAGTACTCGCAGCATTGCTCGTGTCAAAGCATTATCCTCTTCCATATGGTCGTGCGATCCCGTCTCACTCTCGAGTGACGCAGTGCATCCATTTTCGACATATAACACGCACATCATCGATTTGCGCCCTAACACCTCGTCCTCTACCACGGCCACGCCTACGCGTCCACGACCACGTCCTCTAGTGCTCATGGCGAATAATTCGATTTAATCGATTAAGAGTTTTATGAATCGAATAATATTTCAATTGTTTATTAACGATGTCTTATGATATGAAAGAGATAGAGTGTTTTCGCATCAATATCCTATTGTCTCAATCTCTCTACGGTTTTAACACCTAAAACTAGAAGTTCTAGAGTGTTTCTTATAATCATATCACAATGATAATAAACATACGATATCTGAGATACTTACTTGACTTGGCGCGGAATGCTCATGGTGCCATACTACCTTTACTCAAAACTCTAGAAATTATTTTCAAACAAATTTCTTTATTGAACCCAAACCACCGCCGAGTTTTGAACCGGGCTCGATACCACTAAATGTAACACCCCAAACCCGGTCTATGCGTTTAGACAAGATTTGGTTTGTCACACCAATCATACATTCGTTTATTTTCATAGGGTTAAGATAAAATAGTGCTACAAAACTTTTTGTTATAAAACCAATGTTCTTAAGAAAACTTAACATATTGAGATAAAACCATATTAAGAGTTTAGAAATAAAATTTAAATCATCCACACAATAAAACCATAAAACATAATAAGAGGCCTTATTACATCAACCCAATAATAGCAATTAAAATAAAAACTTAAATAAAGTCATAGTTTATTAAAAACCCAAGTTTGTAGTATGGCCTCCACCAAGTCATCTCCGGCCCAAGTCCACGTCAATTTCCATTACCTGAAATGGTTAATAAAATTTGGGTGAGTTACAAAGAACTCAGTGTGCAACTCACTTACCACCATTTTTAGGTCAAATCGTCGGGATATCATCTTTGGGCTTGAGCCCATTAATGATTTCAACCATACATCGTAAAGTAACATAATTTAAAGAGAAGAATGCATGAAATATGAATTTCCCAAACCAACCTAGTATCCATCCGCTAACACCCCGTACCAACCAACACACACTGTGGGGATCAAGTCAACCCACCCCGCCAAACACACCAATCATGGGCTTAAAGCCCTTAAATAATTTTGTAGTGCACTACCGAACTAGATTGTGACATTGTCACCGAACTAGAGGCATTGAGCCATATTGTGGCAGAGCCACCGAACTAGAGGCAATGAGCCAAATTTGTGGCAACTGGCCATTCTTCTCTTCATATAACCCACCCCATGCAATCATGCGTATATAACAAATACAATCATATAACAGATTTTCATTAATCCATATCATCGGTGGGCTTATCAATTAACCCTTCATTAGGCTCATATAAATAATTTATCAACTAGCCCATTTAGTAATTTAGTGACTTTGGCCCATTTTAGCCCAATTTATCGAAACAGAGTATTTTCGGCCCATTTAATCGAACTAGAGTATTATCGGCCCATTTTATCGAACTAGAGTATTATCGGCCCATTTTCTCGGTTTTAACCGTTTTCATGCATTTACTCAAAAATATGAGTTGCTACGTATTTTTCCCGTTTTTACTATTTTACGAATTTATCACAGAACTTACAACATGATGTCCAACCCGAAAATGAGTGTGAAGTTACACACCTGGTTATGGAGAGAACTAAACTTTCCCGCTCTTCAACACCTATACGTATTGTGTTAATTAAAACACTATAATCTATAATAAAACCGATCTAACTATAGCGATCTAGAAATTTACCCTCGGATTTTCGTAAGACTTCTACTTGCGATTTTTCTCCGATCGATGGTTCGCTAATCGAATCGAATCCACGAACAAATAATGGTTCGGAGTACGAACGACTTCGAGCAGTTGATTTTCCTCGGTTGAACGTCCACAACCCGGTGGGAAATCCCGGATTCTTTGAAATAGTCCTTTGCTTGTACTTAGGGGAATAACAGAACCTCCTTCTTCCGAAGGCTAAACACCGCCTTTTCTTCCTATTTTGAATGTCTTCAAGGACAAAGATCGTTAATCCAATGATATCAAAATAATCCTAAGGTTTTAAAGATATGATTTCCTTACCACAAAATTGATTCCAACGTTTTGTCACCCACGACTTCTTGATTCCAAACTTCCGTTATCGCACTAAAGTATAACAAAATAAGCGTTAAAAGAAGGAACGTTTATTTTGATCTAATAAAGCTTTCAAACCATCATCAATATTCGCCATAACCACTATTAACTAATCGAAACGAAAAGGATTCTTACCTATTTCCACGTCGAAAAGATAGGATTTGAGAATAATATGGATCTAAGAAGAATTCGGCTATGAAGAAACAAAGAAAAAGAGAAAATAAAATCGGTTATAGGCACTTTAACATTCGGCCATGAAAGTGTAGGTGGAGAGAATTTCGATTGAAAGAAATCAAATAGGAGAGAGATGGTGATGATGTTTGGTTTCCAAATAGAATGGAAAAGAAAAGAAAGAAAAAGATAAGTTTTGAGAGCAATGTATAATCGGCAATGGGGAGAAGAAAAGAAAAGAATGGTCTCTTTAGGTATTGGTAAAATCGGCACAAAGAGAAAGGCACAAAATTGACACCAAAGTGTAAAACAAAATGACCAATTTGACAAAAGAAACTAGGCTTACCAAGTGCACAATTTGGCCAAGGAAAAGAGAGTTTGAGAGAATTTTCAAAACTTGCACAAACTAAACAAAATGACCAAAACCAAAGACTAAAATTCCTAGCCAAACTATCACCAAAATTCGGCTCCCCTAGCCATAATGCCGTCCATATGCTTGGTCTTTAGGCCAAGATATTGTTTCCTTAAACAACTCCTTGATTCATGCCTCATATCCTCACATTTTCCTTATTCTTTTGATACCCTTCCTTAAGTTCAAATTTTCCTTATTCCTTTGATATACTAACCAAAAATAACAAGTCAACACCTTCCATATATGCTCTTGGCCGACACTTGCTATACATGGGCAGAAAAATCAAAAATAAAAATTCACCTAGATGCTATTTAGGGGATTCGAACCTTCACCCCCATGTACTAGCTCATGCGCCAACACCACTTGTCCAACTACTCATCTTATGCTACACATTGACACTTAAATTAATTTATGTGTCAATGCCACTTAGTCTATTTCCATAAATTCTCAAAATTAATATTATTCCTTCCAAAAAAAAATTTTAAACCCTTCTTCAGGACTATACTAACCACGAAAATAAATCAGAAAATTTTACTTTCTAGAATAATTACTCAAAGCACACATAGAAAATAAATTACTCAAATTTTCAGGGTGTTACAACACGATCAGCAGAGGTGTTGTTTTTATTTTTATTTTTTATTTTGAATATTGTTTTTTTTATATATTTTTTTATTTTGTATTTTTTAAAACCATATATACATATAATATACATGTAAAATACTTTAAAATAAAAAAATAAAAAAACTTACTTTTTTAAAATTCCGGCCACCGTGAGTTCCCTGGGGCATCGCCGAAAATCATCCAGCGAGAGCAAATAGAGAGACCTTCTCTGATTTTTTTTTTTTTAAGAATGAGTGAAAATGATTTTTTTTTGAATTTTTTTTACTTATATAGTAATATCAAAACGACGTCGTTTTGGCTTAAGGCAATAAGCATCAAAACGGCGCCGTTTGGCTTTTACCCGAAATCCGACCCGATTTGACCTGAAGGATCCGCGTGTTTTCAAGAAATGGGAAATTTATCCCTTTAGTCCCTCCGTATTATTCCAATTTTATAATTAAGTCCGTTTATTTTCTTTTATTTATAATTTAACCCCTTTATATTTATTTTTATTGTTATTTAATCCTGGTTTCTTTATTTATTTTTCAAATTTTTTTTTTAAAATTTAAAATTATTCTAATATTTTTTATAGTATTTTATTAGTTTTTAGTTATTTGTATATTAATCTATTAATAGTATAAATTTATATATATATATTTACTATTTTTATATTTAATTATTATCATATATATATTATTTTACTTATTTAATAGTTTATATATTATATCTTTATTATATTATATTTTGTATATTATTTAGTATTATGTTACATTATTTTATTTTATATTAAATTTATCTAATTTATTTTATTATTTATATTATGTATATAATTTTATAACTAATGTATTACACATATACATATATTTTTATTGTTAATTATTTTATTTAATATTATTTTTATTACATATTATTTTTTAATTATTATACTCTATATATTCAAAAAAAAATTATACATTGTTTGATTATTCATTTTATATATACATATTTTCTTTTATTATTTATTCACTATTTAATCTGGCATGAAAAGTTCATATTTATTTAGTATTTTTAATTGTTTTATATATATTGCTTTATATATTTTATTTGTTCATGCAATGCCCTTTTATTTATTTATCATTTTATGATTGCCTTAGTGTAGTTATTTTAGTTGTATCCTATATTGTCTATATTAAATGTTAGTATATTAATTGCTTTTAATATTTACGTATAAATGCAATATTGTTACATGGATTATTATTTAAAATATAAAATACATTTTTTTTTGCAAAATTACTATATTTCGTTTAAAGGTTTTTTTAAAAATAAGGCAATGTTTTGGTATTTAAAAATTTGGGAAATAGTGCCCTAACGTGTTGGAGTGATTTTTTACATTTAATTTGAATAACTAAATATCCTTTTAACAAGTTTACGTAAATCGTGAGATGATTTTGATTATGAAGGTTTTTAAATATCATGTCCTAACTTGTTGGATGTGATGTTTATATTCTTTTGGAACAAGAAAGTCTCAATTTTTTAAATTACTCAAGTTTCTTTAAAGAAATCATATTTTTAAATACTTTTAAATTTTAAACATTTGGACATGATTTTATCGATTAGGTACCAATTTTTGGGCGTTATGAGGGTGCTAATCCTTCCTCATACGTAACTGACTCCCGAACCCGTTTTTCTTGTTTTTTGTAGACCAAAATTAAATGTTTTAAAATAAAATGTTTTGCAAGGTGATCCAATCACACCTAAGTAAAAAGGGATTGGTGGCGACTCCCACTTTTTTTTTAAAAGTCGACCCTGTTTTCTAAAAATTTTAAAATGGTTTCGACAACGGTTTTGGAAAAAGTTGCAAGAAACGTTAGGGACGAAACTGAATTTTAGTACTGCTTTCCACCTGCAAACTGATGGTCAGTCGGAAAGAGTAATTCAGATTCTTGAAGATATATTGCGGTGTTGTATCCTTGAGTTTTAGGGAAGTTGGGAAAGGTACTTACCGTTGGTAGAGTTTGCCTACAACAATAGTTATCAGTCGAGTTTGAAAATGGCGCCTTATGAGGCTTTATATGGGCGTAAGTGCCGAACGCCCTTGTACTGGACCAAACTCAGAGAAAACCAGATTCACGGGGTTGACTTAGTCAAAGAGACCGAAGAGAAAGTAAAGGTAATTCATGACTGTTTGAAGGCCGCTTCGGATAGACAGAAATCCTACGCAGACTTGAAACAGAAAGAGATTGAGTTTCAAGTAGGTGATAAGGTATTTTTGAAAGTATCCCCGTGGAAGAAAGTCCTCAGATTCGGTAAGAAAGGCAAATTAAGTCCACGTTTTATTGGGCCATATGAGGTGACTGAGAGAATTGGATCGGTAGCATATCGATTAGATTTACCATCTGAGTTAGAGAAGATTCATGATGTATTCCATGTGTCTATGTTGCACCGTTACCGTTCTGACCCATCAAATGTGATTTCACCAACAGAGGTTGAGATTTCTTCAGACTTGACCTATGGTGAAGAGTCGGTTAAGATTTTAGATCGGGAGGTCAAAAAATTGAGGAATAAAAGTATAGCACTAGTGAAAGTACTATGGCATACACATGGGATTGAAGAGGCCACATAGAGCCCGAGGAGACCATGAGAGACCAATACCCGAACCTTTTTGCTGGTAAGATTTCAGGGACGAAAATCCCTAAGGGGGGAGAATTGTAACAGCCCGATTTAAGGGCTATATGGAACAGTGGTTTCGAACCACTAATCCGAGGTCGAAAAAATTATTTTTAATATTATTTTATGTACATAATTATATGAGTGCATGAAAATTTTAGCGAAACAATTTTAGTGATTGTATAGATATAGATATGGAGAAAGTTGTTTCTCTTCAAAGGGAGGGTGATATGAGGGTTTTAAGAGCGGTTCTGACGTCGAACAGGTTACCTACTTTAATAAAGCCACAATGGGCCCTCAGCTTCTTGATCCAATCTCCTTTAAAAGAAAAGAAATAGGCACTTTTTTATGCTTAATTTTGAAAAAGGACTAAATCGCATAAAAGGTGAAATTTGTGTTCCACTAATTAGAAGTGTCATATAGCTAGAGAACCTTAAATTAGAGGTCCTTAATGTGCAATTAGGCCCTTTAGGAGAGTGTTGGACGGCCATAGGGGACAAGAATATGCAAATTGGTCAAAGTTGGTGGAATTAGGTGACTAAATTGATGTAATAAAATAAAATAAAGAGAAAATGATATCATCCTTTTTCATCTTCCTCTACCGCAGAAAATATTAGAAAAATAGGGGTTTTGAGAGATCAAAATTTCAACAACTCTTCATCCTTACAAGTAAGTCATCTTGATGGTCATTTTTGATGATTTTTGTGTTTTTGGAACCCTTGTAGCTTAAGCTAGCTAATGAGGGGACTATTTTGCAAAATGGTAGAGAGTCTAGGGTTTTTCCATGAGAACATTAGTGTTGTTTGTTGAACTTTTATGGAAGAAAATGAATCTTTGTTGTTAAATAAACAACTTTTGTTAAGTGATTTTCATGAAAACACTTAAAAGGACCTTTTTGTAAAGGTTGTAAAATTGGTGGTAAATGTGTGAAATAATTGGAATTTTGAATTGCTATAAGCTTCATAAAGGTTCGGCTAGGCTTGGATAGTGAAGAAATTTGATGAAAATTGTTTTACTAGCCTAGGGTCAAAATTGTAATTTTGTGAAAGTCTAGGGGCAAAACGATAATTTTGCCAAAGTAGAAATTTTGAAATGTCTTGATTAATGTGGTGATTAAATGAGTGAATTTTATCATTATAGATCAAGAAAAACGGAGTCCGGACCTAGACCGGGGAAAACCAAGCTAGTAGACTAATTCAATTTAGTCGCTCACTTTTTGTATACCGAGGCAAGTTGTACGTAAATAATACAACGTTATTGCATTTATGCTTTAAACAATTGATATTGCATAAAATGTTTGATTATTGCTATGAATATGCATGACGAAAGTTGATGTGATATACTCTCGGTTGAACCTTAGGAATAGTTTGGATATCCAAGCCATGACATTTGAGCGATATGTGCGCCAGTGTAAGACCATGTCTGGGACATGGCATCGGCCACATTATGGACAAACAGTGTAATACCATGTCTGGGACATGGCATCGGTGTTGATATGTGTACTAGTGTAAAACCATGTCTGGAACATGGCATCAGCCACATTATGAGAGCCAGTGTAAGACCATGTTTGGAACATGGTGTCGGCATTGAAATGAGAGCTAGTGTAAGACCATGTCTGGGACATGGCATCGGCCTCGAAATGTAAGCCAGTGTAAGACCATGTTTGGGACATGGCATCGGCATCGTACCCTCTTGTGTAAGGCTTGTCGGGTATCCTTTGGTATTCCAACTGGTTCAACGGGTAATTTCGAGCTTGTATCGAAAGTGAGAAAAGTTACGACTATGTTGTAAGTGATACAGGTACCTACATGAGAATTCATGAGAAATGAGCTCGAATTATGTTGTATGATTAGTAAGGGTGAAAATGAGTAAGTTATGCTTTTAATCATTTGAAAATTTTGTGCAAGCTTATAAGATGATATGTGTATAATAATGCAAGGTAATTGATGTTAATTATTTACATGCGACTTACTAAGCTTTGTGCTTACTCCCTCTCTTTTCCATTTTCTTATAGTATCTCCAAGCTAGCTCGGGGATCAAAGGGCATCGGAGGCTCGATCACACTATCAATCTAAACATCTGATATAGTTAGAATTATCATTTTGGCATGTATAGGAACTCAGTCTTTTGTCAAGTGTCATATTGATTTGGCCAAATGTGTTGGCTTGTCTTGGAAATGAATTCATTTTGTATAAGGCCATGGATAATGGCTAATACTTGTTATTTATATGAGCAAATGATGATTCTTTTCATGATTGAGTAAATGCATGATTGGATTGACAAAGTATGTGTTAAGTTTAGCATGTGAAAGGAGTGTAGTAGCTTTGATGTGTGTAAGTCATTGATTGTGGCTTATGTTGGTGCAAGTAAGGGTGGCAAAAGGGCTTGGTAAATAGCTTTGTTTTGTCCACACGGGTAGACACATGGGCGTGTGTCTAGGCCGTGTGTGACACACGGTCTGCCCCATGGGCGTGTAGATCGGCCGTGTGTCCCCCTGATCCCTAAGTTGGCAAAACAGAATGCCCAATAGTAATCACACGGGCTGAGACATGGCCGTGTGTCTCAACTGTGTGGAAGACACGGCTATAGGACATGGGCATGTGCCCAGGTCGTGTGAAGTCTGCTCTTGAATTTAGGAATTTAATTCACCACACGGCCTAAGGACACGGGCGTGTGCCTTGGTCGTGTGACCTTATTAGGTTGATGATGTCAGAAACAGAATGTCAAGGTTTCTAAACACGGGTGGAGACACGGGTGTGTCATGGCCGTGTTAGGGACACGGGCCATGGACACAGGCGTGTGCTAGGCAGTGTGAAAACCCCTGTAGGTTTGAATGAAAAAAATAAATCCACATGGCTAGGGACATAGGCGTGTGACACCACACGGTCTGCCCACATGGGCGTGTCCCTTGCCTTATATTTAGTGAAATTTTCCAAAGTTTTCTAAAGTGACTGGTTTAGTATCGAACTATTTCTAGGGAATGTTTTTGGCCTCATAGGTCCACATTAGGGACATTAAGGAAAAGTTTGAAAAGTTATAAAAATTAAACGAAATTTTATGACCCGAAAATGTATGTTTGCATGTGTTTAAGATAGGTAATGCCTCGCACCCTTTCCCGGCGTCGGATATGGGTAAAGGGTATTACACTTGAGGGTTCATCAGTTTTGGTGGCAGTTTTGACGCGAGCCATTGGAGAAGACTGAAAGAAATCTTGGAGAATGTAGTGGAAGAAAAGATAAGAGAGATTGAAGAGAAGTTGCTTGACGTGGAGGAGGAAAAAAAGGAATAAGGAAGATTTGGGGGGGGAATGTGAAGTGCCCTAATCCTTAAACAAAATGTTTAACTTCTCTACCATGAGCTCGCCAAGTAAAAAAATTGGCCCTGCTATAAAAAACACAATTCTCTCCCCTTAGGCTTATTTGCTCGGTCATCCTCATGTTATCCATTTACCCATTTTGTCGCAATGCTATGAAAACTCCTCTTAATATCGCAACTACTAAGTTCACATTCTTCATTCTATCTCTGGAAATCATAGAAAACTATTCAAAAATAAGAAAACAAAAATGGAAACAATATTAAATGAGTACTAAAAATAAAATTAAAGTAAAACAAGTAAGGAAAAGAGAGATAAAAGAAATTGTTATCTCAAACATCTCGGAGGTCAATAGAGTGCTTGTCTCGATCCACATGGGCACCTTAGTAGTGCTTTAAGCGTTGCCCATTAACCTTAAATGTGACCATCGTTTTCAAGTCTTTGATATTAATAGCTCCATAAGGATACACTTGAGCTACTTCAAAAGGACTTGACTAGCGAGATTTTAATTTACTAGGGAACAATTTGAGCCTAAAGTTGAATAACAATACCTGTTGTCCTGGTTCAAATTGTCACGGCATGACTCTTTTACCATGCCAATGCTTGGTCTTTTCCTTGTACAACTTAGCTTTCTCATATGCTTGTGCTCGGAACTCCTTCATTTCATTCAATTCTAACAACCATTTATGGCCAGCAGTGACCCAATCCATGTTTCGCTTCTTAATAGCCCAAAATGTTTTATTCTCAAGTTCAACAAGAAGGTGACATGGCTTGCCATAGAGAAGTTTTCTACGCGATACGATATGCACACAAAGCTTCATCCAATCTGGTAAACCAATCCCTACGAGTAGGATTCACCACTTTTTCTAAAAAAAAAATTAATTTCTCTATTATAAATTTTAGCTTGAAGTTTGGGGGTGATATGTTGTGGCAATCTTATGTTTCACCCCATATCGATGCAAAGCATTAGCTACCAACTTGCAGTCAAAATGAGACCCCTCATCACTAATAATGACTCTAGGTGTACCAAATCTTGTAAAAATGTTCTTGTGTAAAAACTTCATTACTGACCTTGCATCATTAGTAGGAAGGGCAACAGCCTTAACCCACTTAGAGACATAGTCCACTGCTAACAGTATGTACAATTTGCCCACTGACGGTGGAAATGAACCCATGAAGTCCATTCCCCATACATCAAACAACTTAATCTCCAGTATACTTTGCAATGGCATTTTGTGTCTTCTAGATAGATTTTCTGTTCTCTAACAACGGTTACATGGCTGATAGAATTCATGAGCATCCTTGAACAGACTTGGCCAATAAAATCCTGACTGAAGTACTTTGGAAGCAGTTCTCATCCCTCCAAAATGTCCTCCGTATAGAGCTGAATGACAATGTTGCAAAATGCTATTGATTTCGTCATCAGGGACACATTTTCTAATTATTTAATCAACATAATGTTTAAACAAGAAAGGTCTATCCCAATAATAGTGCTTGGCATCATGAAGAAATTTTCTTCTTCTTTGACTGTTGAGATCGGGTGACACCACACCACTCACTAAATAGTTCACTATGTCAGCATACCAAGATAATGTCGTGGCAACTAACAATTGTTCATCTGGAAATTCTTCTTTAATAAGCATGTCATGATCACATTTACTTCCAGATTCTAACCTCGACAAGTGATCAGCCACTTGATTCTCATTCTCTTTCCGATCTCTAATTTCCAAGTCAAACTCCTACAACAAAAGTATCCACCTAATCAACATTGGCTTAGCATCTTTCTTACTCATTAGATACTTAATAGCATAATGATCTGTGTACACTATGACCTTTATACTAACTAGATACGAACAAAATTTATCGAACGCGAACACCACAGCCAAAATCCTTTTTTGTGGTGGTGTAATTAAGTTGCGCTTCCGATAAAGTTCTGCTAGCATAATCTATTGCATGTAGTATTTTGTCTTTCCTTTGCCCCAACATCGCTCCCACAGCATAATCGATGGCATCACACATGAGTTTAAAAGGCAGTGTCCATCCCGGAACTACTACAATTAGTGTTGTTATAAGTTTTTCTTTAACTCTTCAAAGGCTAGCAAACAATGTTCATCAAAATTGAAAGGTCTATTTTGCGCCAACAAAATGCACAAGGGTTTAGATATCCTCGAAAAATATTTTATGAACCTTCTATAAAAACATGCATGACCTAAAAAACTGCTAATACACTTGACATTGGTGGAAGGTGGCAATTTTTCTATCACTTCAATTTTTACTCTTTCCACTTCAATTCCTCTCTGTGATATCCTATGCCCCAGGACAATTCCTTCACGAACCATGAAGTGGCATTTTTCTCAATTTAAAATAAGATTCATTTCTTCATAGCGACACAAAACCAATTCCAGAGTTTTCAAACAATCCTCAAAATCATTCCCGAACATAGAAAAGTTATCCATGAAGACTTCAAGAAAATTTTCCACCATGTCAGAGAATATAGCCATCATACAACATTGAAAAGTTGTCGGGGCGTTACATAACCTGAACGGCATCTGTTTGAATGCAAAAGTACCATATGGATATGTGGAAGTTGTCTTCTCTTGGTTATTAGGAGCTATGGCAATCTGATTATATCCTGAATAACCATCCAAAAAATAGTAGAACGCTTTCCAAGATAATATATCCAACATCTGGTCAATGAATGATAGGGGAAAATGGTCCTTCCTAGTTGCCTTGTTAAGCTTGCGGTAATCCATACATACTCTCCATCCCATGACCATGCAAGTTGGTATGAGCTCATTGTTATCATTACTTACCATTGTGACATATCTTTTCTTAGGTACACATTGTACATGACTCACCCATAAGTTGTCTGAAATCGGTTAAATAATGCCAACATTAAGCCACTTAATAATCTCTTTTTTGACAACTTCTTTCATGCTCGGATTCAGTCTTCGCTGCTGTTCAATAGAATTGCTAGGACAATCCCTCAAAAAAATTTTATGCACGCAGAATGTAGGGCTAATTCCCTCTATATCAGCCAAGGTCCATCCCAATGCCTTCTTAAATTGCCAAAGAACTTCTAACAACCTTGTCTTTTGCTTGGGTGTCAGCTCCCGCAGAAATTACTACCAACAAGATACGGTTGTCATCTAAGTAAGCATATTTCAAATGCTGCAGGAAAGGTTTTAACTCCAGTGTAGGGGGTTCCTCTATAAAAGGTTTAGGAGAATTGAATGATCGATTTGATAAATCCAAGGATTCAAACTTCTTCCCTAGTCTACCCACCATCTGCTTGGCTTCCATAAATTCACCGAATTTCCCAAAACTTTCTCTATCACTTTGCTCAAGTGGGTCCTCATCACTGTCGGAATTGCTATGGCAAAATTTGATGAACTCCTCATTAGCATGGCACGGCATGGCATTCATCATTAGCATCAGCACATTTCAAAGCATTAAATATATTGAAGGTAACCTGCTGATCATTTACCCTCATGGTTAGCTCACTTTCTGCTCATCAATTAACGTCCTGCCAGTAGCAGGAAAAGGTCTTCCAAGAATAATTGGCACATCTTAGTCAGCTTCACGTTCTAAAATAAGGAAATCCGCAAGAAAGATAAATTTATCTACTCTTACCAGCACATCTTCGATTTTGCCTTCCGAATGCGCGTAGGATCAATCAACCAGTTGCAACAAAACTGTTAGGTCTTGCTTTTCCAATTCCCAGTTTCTTGATAATAGACATAGGCATTAGATTTATACTTGCTCCTAGATCGCATAACGCCTTACCAACATAATGATTTCCAATTGAACATGGGATAGTGAAACTCTCTAGGTCCTTCAACTTTGGAGGTAATTTATTCGTCAACATTGCTGTGCACCCTTCAGCGAGAGCGACAATCTCAAGTTCTCCCAATCTGCATTTTTTTGACAACATATCTTTCATAAATTTCACATAATTGGGCATTTGCTCTAAAGCTTTGACCAGTGGCATGTTGATGTGAAGTTGCTTCAATACATTCAAAAATCTTTTGAACTAAATATTCTGCTTAGAATTGTGAAATCATTGAGAAAAAGGTAGAGGTGGTTGTCCTTCAGGTTGCTGATATTGTTTTGTCCTGGCATTCTTGTTGACATCATGATCTGATTCTACCATAGCATTTTCCTGCTTACCATTTTTAGGTTCAGCATGTTTTTCAGATGACTCTAAGATCTTTACATGGTTGTTATTCGAGTTATCATCTCCTACCGTAGCATCTTGAGCAACATCATAAAGCTGAGTTCCACTTCTAATAGTGATGACCTTGCACTTGTAACACCCCTTACCCGTATTCGACGTTGGAACATGGTACGAGGCGTTACCGGACTTATAGGCAAGCAATCATACAAAACCTAGACATGAATTTCCACTCAAATTTAAACTTTTCATAAACATTCATATCGTCCCTTAAACTAGCATACGAGGCCCAACACATACATTAGGGGTGGTTCGGGACTAAATCGAGAACTTTAGAAACTTCTGGGAAAACTTAGGAAATTTTCATCAAAAAGGTCCACACGCCCATATGGGTGAAGGGACAAGCCCGTGTGGCATATCACACGCCCGTGCTTCAGGCCGTGTCCAAAATAGAGGACATTCTGTTTATGACATTATCAACCAAATAAGGTCACACGGCCAAGGCACACGCCCGTGTCCTTAGGCCGTGTGGCGAATTAAATTCCTAAAATCAAGTGCAGACTTCACACGGCCTGGGCACATGCCCATGTCCTATAGCCGTGTCTCTCACACGGCTGAGACACACGGCCGTGTCTCGTGCTCGTGTGTTTACTACTGGGCATTCTGTTTCCCAAAACTAAGGTGCAGGGGACACACGGCCAGAACACACGCCCTTGGGGCAAGCTGTGTGTCACACACGACCTAGACACACGCCCGTGTGCCTAACCGTGTGGACAAAATAAGGCTATTTTCCAAGCCATTTGTCACCCTCAATAACACATGCACACTTACACATCTCAATGACATCCAACATGGCACTCGTAAGCACTTAAACATTCATAAACATGGCTCATACATGGCAACTCCTTATCATTCGACCATCAATAACCATAGGCCATATCATAATGACATTGGCACATGCATGCATATATGAATAGGTTTACAACCAAATAATCATTATGAGCCACATCCCATGGCCTTATACAAAATGAATCAAATATCATCATAAGCCAATACATTTGGCTAAACCAATATGACATATAATAAAAAGACCAAGTCCCTATACATGACATACTCAAAATGTTGAGACTAACTATACCCAAAAGTTCCAATTGATAGTGTGATCGAGTCTCCGACGTCCTTCAATCCCTGAGCTAGCTTGGCGATACTATAAGAAAATGGAAAAGAAAGGGGAGTAAGCATAAAGCTTAGTAAGTTTACATGTAATAATTAACATCATTAACCATGCATTATTATACACATAACATAATGTAATTTATCACAATGTCTTCAAGTATCATAGATACATTTTAAATCATGTCATTTACATAATGTACAATAAAACCCATGATCATGATTTATTCATTCACTTTTTACCGAGATCTCTTCGATTTATAATCTCAATATGTATGAGCTTTATGTACATACCTGTACCCTTTCAACATGTTCATACCTTGTCATTTCGTTGACATAAACTTTGGACTACCCGTTGAACCACTTGGAATACTAAAGGATACTCGGGAATCACATACACATAGAACCATACCAATGCCATATCCCAAATATGGTCTTACATGGAATCACATATCGATGCCTATAACCCAGCTATGTTCTTACACGATTCTCATATCGATGCCATGTCCTAGACATGGTCTTACAAGAAATCTCATAACGATGCCATATATCAGATATTGTCTTACACGTAAACTCAATCCCTAATGTCATGACATTTGTATCCTAACTATTCCTAAGGTTCAACCGGGATTTTGAGGTATCAAATCTTCGTCGAATCGTCATCGAGTCAACATTAATCAAGTCCACAAAGACAATTACACAATTCATGCAATATTAAAGCATTAAATACCTAATAATGTAATGTTGCATTATTTACACACGAACTTACCTCGGTACCAAAATATGGCTAACTATTCGATTTAGTCCACAACCTTATTCTTTCCTCAGTTTAGGTCCGGACTCTGTTTTTCTTAATCTATAATAGCAAATTTAGCTCATTTAATTATCACATTGTTCAAATCAGTCCAAAAACCATACTTTGGAAAAATTACAATTTTGCCCCTAAACTTTCACATATTTACAAATTAGTCCCTAGGCTCGTAAAATGAAATGTGTCTATTTTCTTTGTTACCCAAGCCTAGCCGAACCTAAAACATGCTCATAATAGCCCAAATTTTCCTTCAAATCAGATTTTTACTACCCATTTTACAACTTTTACAAAAAGGTCCTTTTTAGGTGTTTTCATCAAAAATCACTTAGTAAAAGATGTTAATTACACATCAAACTTTCATAATCTACCATGAAACATCAAAACACATGCATGTCACACATGGGTAAATTTTTAAACATGAACCCTAGCTCAAATAAATGGTAGAAATAGCTAGATCGGTTGATAAAAACTTCAAAAACGTAAAAAACATTAAAAACGGGGCTAGGATGTACTTACTATCAAGCTTAAAAAGTGAAGAAACCTTAGCTATGGAGAGCTTCAAAGTTTTGACCCTAGCTTGAAGAAGATGAGAAAATTTTGCTTCATTTTTCCCTTTTTAATCTTTTATTAACCAAATGATCAAAATGCCCTTTTTACTAAACTTTAAAATTTTACCTACTCATGCCCATTTTTATACATAAAAATAAAAATTGGAAAAATTGCTATTTAAGGACCTCTAACTAATAATCCAAAGCTATTTCATACTTCAAGCTTCTAGAATCTCATATTTTGCAACTTTTGCAATTTAGTCTAAAAACTCAAATTGGACACTTACTCACAAAATTTCTTCATGAAACTTTCACACAATCATGTAAACATGTCATGGACCTAAAAAAATCATAAAACAAATATTTCTACTTTGGATTTGTGGTCTCAAAACTACTATTCTGACTAAACCCAAAATCGGGATGTTACAGCACTGTTCTTATCCTTGTGATCTCGAATTCTCGGTATCACTTGGCAATGCTCCTTGTGGTCTTGTAACAGTTCGATTTATACCCTAGTCGAAACAGTGGTTTCGGGACCACAAATCCGAGTTCGTATAATATTTTAATATTATTTTTTGTGCCGTTGATATGTGACTAAGCATGTGGTAAAATTTTGTAAGTTAATTTGTTCGTTTGTGTTTTTAATTTGAGCAAAGGACTAAATCGCGTAAATCGTAAAAGTGGCTTTATATTTTATTAATGGCTAAATTGAGATGGCTTCTTATTGAGAAGACCTTATGTGGCAATTTAGCCACTATTATAGATAGTGGACGGCATTAAGTAATGAATATGTATATATATTATGCTTTTATATGTTATTTTATAAGTTAAATTTATATTATATTTAGTTTATAAGTTATATTATTATAATAAAAAGAAACAAGTGTAAGTGGCCTCATTTTTATTCATCCATCACCGAATAAGAAAAAGGGAAAAAAAAGAACAAAGGTTCAAGGGTTTCGGCCATTCTAAGTTAAAATTAAGATCAAGAACCGAAGAAAACGGGCTTAGATCGCGAAAAATAAAAAATAATCGAGTAGCCGTATTTGTTTCCGTTAAACCAAACTCGAGGAAAGTCGATATACAAATAAATGTATTTAAATTGAATTATTTGTACATATGTGAAATTTGAATTGCTATGAATTGTGCTCGAGATGGTATGTATGTGAAATTCGAAGATATATCGATAAGTTGTCAGTGACCGAGTAAGACCCTATCTGGAATAGTGGCATCGATATCTGTTTACGTGTAAGACCATGTCCGGGACATTGGCATCGTATTAATCTGAGTAAAACCATGTCTGGGACAGTGGCATCGATATCTGTTTACGTGTAAGACCATGTCCGGGACATTGGCATCGTATTAATCCGAGTAAGACCATGTCTGGGACAGTGGCATCGATATATGTTTACGTGTAAGACCATGTCTGGGACAGTGGCATCGATATACGTTTACGTGTAAGACCATGTCTGGGACATTGGCATCGTATTAATCTGAGTAAGACCCTGTCTGAGACAGTGGCATCGATATCTGTTTACGTGTAAGACCATGTCCGGGACATTGGCATCGTATTAATCCGAGTAAGACCCTGTCTGGGACAGTGGCATCGATATCTGTTTACGTGTAAAACCATGTTCGGGACATTGGCATCGTATTAATTCGTGTAAGACTCTGTCTGGGACGTGGCATCGATATCTGTTTACGTGTAAGACCATGTCTGGGACATTGGCATCGTATTAATCTGAGTAAGACCCATGCGGGACGGTGACATCGATATCTATTTACGTGTAAGACCATGTCCGGGACATTGGCATCGTATTAATCGAGTAAGACCGCCCGATAAATGACGGTGGCCTCGATATATCATTTACGTGTAAGACCATGTCCGAGACATTGGCATCGTATTAATTCGTGTAAGACTGCATGCGGGACGGTGGCATCGATATCTGCATTTCTGAGTAAGACCATGTCAGGGACATTGGCATCGTATTAATCCGAGTAAGACCATGCGGGACAAAGTGGCATCGATATCTATTTACGTGTAAGACCATGTTCGAGACATTGGCATTGTATTAATCCGAGTAAGACCCTGTCTGGGACAGTGACATCGATATCTGTTTACGTGTAAGACCATGTCCGGGACATTGGCATCGTATTAGTCGTGTAAGACTGCATGCGGACAAAGTGGCATCGATATCCAATTACATTTAGGACCACGTCTGGAACGTTGGCATTGTATAACTATTCTGGGCATTCTGCGTATTCTATTAGATTCCGAACGGTTAAATGGTCAAGTTTAAGAAATGAATGATTATGCGAATTGTACATATGTTTTAGGTATGTTTGATAAGTACACTTTGTGTGTATAAGAAGGTAAGTATTTTCTTAAACTTACCTAGATGAATTATGCATTTGAATATGAGAATGTAAGTGTGTTATATGAATAGAAAAGCTATGAGCTAATAAAGTAAATAGTGATATGCAAGATTGAAAGATGTATGACCTAAGTGTATGTACTAAGAAGAATTATGATTGTGCAACTGAGCCATTAGAGAACTTAGATTGATTATATGTTTTGAATGCTTATATGCTAAGTTTATTTGTATATGGCTTACTAAGTTTTGAAAGCTTACTCTGTGTGTGTTTTCTCTATTTTATAGATCGTCAAAGTTACTGAAGGCTCGGGGACCGTCGAGGATCGTCATCACACTTCACAAACTCATTTTGGTATCTTTTGGAAATGTATATAGCTAGATATGGCATGTATAGGCTAGATATTTGGTTAAGAATGATATGTGAACTTAGCCATGTGATTTGGCTAGTTAAGTGTTGGTAATATGCATTAATGAATATGATAAATGGTGCATGATTTGGTATGGTTTGATAGCATATGCAATGATTAAGTTTATGGTAAGTGTATGGATGAATTGTGCTTATGTATACATGAGTTTTAGTCTTGTAAGTTGGCATAGTTGAGATTGGTTTTGAATGTATAGATTGAATGGTTATTTTGGCATGTTATGGTTGTTAATTGTGCATGAAATGTGTTGGTAAATTTCTTATAGAATTGACCCTAAGTGGGTGGCATTTTAGCCTTGCAAATGGCCTATAATGTCACACGGTTGTGGCACACGGACGTGCCTAGTGACCGTGGGGCTAAGTCAGTAGCTAGCCTATGAGCACACGGCCAAGACACACGGGCGTGTCTAGTAGCCGTGTGAAAAAGTCAGTATATGGCCAATGAGTGCACGGCCAAGGTACACGGGCGTGCTTGGTGGCCGTGGATGTAAAGTCAGATTCGACCACGGCCAAGGTACACGGGCGTGCTTAGTGACCGTGGATGTAAAGTGAGATTCCACCACGGAGAGGATACACGGGTGTGTCCAGCAGCCATGGGAGGCACACGGCCTGCTTACACGGGCGTGTAACCCCTGAAACTTAGAAAAGTTTTAAATTTTCGTGAAATTTTGTATGTGTTCCGGTTTAGTCCCGACCCGATTTATAAGCATGTTTTAGGTCTCGATGACCTACTAAGGGGACATTATGATTGTAATTGATGAGTTACTTGATGAATTTTCTGTTAAAGTTTTCTATCTGTCCGGTAACGCCTTTAACCCTAGTCCGGCGACGGATACGGGTTAGGGGTGTTACATTTGGTTGGTATCAGAGCTACAGTTTTGTCGATTCTCGGACTAACGTAGCATGTCAGAGTCTAGCTATACATGCCATATATCTGAATTGTGATAGTGTGATGAATCCTGATGTATAAAATGTGATTTTTGTATAGTAATGGATCCCGGAAGAGCCGTAGCTGATGACGTAGAAAGTAATGCGCCTGATCCTATTGAAGGGACAACACCCTCTGATCCGATACCGATTACGAGCGGTTAAGAGGGAGAAGCTAAACAAGCTTTCTTCCAGATGATGAGTGAATGGTTCACTCAATTCGTAAGAAATAACCCGACTATTTTGCAACCTCCGCCCCCGGTTAATCCCCCTCAGAATACAGTTGTGCCACCGGCTATGTATCCGAATCTGTTGAATAAGCCTCTGGTTGACAAGATCCGTAAATATGGGGCTGAAGAGTTCAGGGCTACTAGTGATGGTGATGCCGAAAAGGCTGAGTTCTGGTTAGAAAACACAATCCGGGTATTCGATGAAATGTCGTTGAGTCCTGAAGAACGTATTAAATGTGTTGTATCTTTGTTACGAGATGCGGCCTATCGGTGGTAGAAAAATTTGATTTCGGTTGTTCTTAAAGAATGGATCACATGGGATTTCTTTCAGTCTGAGTTCAGGAAGAAATACATTATTCAGAGATTTATTGATCAGAAATGAAAAGAATTTTTGGAATTGAAACAAGGTCACATGTCTATCACTGAATACAAATGAGAGTTTGTGAGATTAAGTCAGTATGCTTGGGAATGCGTTTTGACTGAAGCGATAATGTGTAAAAGATTCGAAAATGGCCTAAATGAAGATATCCAATTACTAGTTGGTACTCTGAGGATACAAGAGTTCGTAGTGCTAGTTGACCGAGCATGCAAAGCTGAGTCTGAAGCCAGAGATATGAAAAAGAGATTTTTTAACAAATCATTTCAGTCTGCCTCGAAGAAATTCTGAGATGAACATAGCCGTTCAAAGGCTAATGTGAGGCATTTGAGTAGAGATCGAGCTAGATCACAGTTGAGCTCCAAAGCTCCGGTAACTTTAGTAGCAAGTGTTTGGAATGTTCGATCCGAACAACCTGAGTGCAAGCATTGTGGTAAAAGACATCTGGGAAGTTGTAGATTGAATGACCGGGCTTGTTTCAAATGCGGATCATTAGATCATTTCATTCGTGATTGCCCAAAGTCTGTTGAGCCAGAGACTATTCAGAATCTGAGATCAGATAATGCTCCAGTGAGGGGTAGACCTTCGTGAAATACAAGAAATGTCAGTGGTAGTCAGAGAATTACGAGAGATACTGTTGTGAAATCTGAAGTTAGAGAGCCTGTCGGAGCGTATGCCATCCGAGCTCGTGAGGAAGCTTCGTCTTCTGATGTTATAACTGGTATTTTTTTATACTTTATGATATTTCTGTGATTTCATTGTTAGACCCTGATTCTACTCATTCGTATATATGCATAAATTTAGTATCCAGTAAGACTTTGTCTGTAGAGTCTATTGAATTTGTTATAAAAGTATCGAACCCCTTAGGTAAAAGTATCCTGGTTGACAAAATATGCAAGAACTGTCCGTTAATGTTTCAAGATATCTGTTTCCCTACTGATCTGATGCTATTATCGTTTGATGAGTTTGATATAATTCTGGGTAAGGACTGGTTGACGTTGCATGATGCTGTTGTGAATTGTAAAAGAAAGACTATTGATTTGAGTTGTCAGAATAGTGAAGTAGTTTGTATTGAGTCAAATGATTTGAACGGATTGCCTGCTGTAGTATCTGTGTTGAAAGCTCGGAGTTATGTGAAAAAGGGTTACGAAGTTTATTTTGTTTATGTAATTGATTCTAAAGTACCTGAAAAGAAAGTTGAATCCGTGTCAGTTGTTTGTGAATTCTCTGATGTGTTCCCTAAAGAGTTACCAGGATTGCCTACGGTACGCGAAGTTGAATTTGGTATAGATCATTTTCTGCACGCACTCCCTATTTCGATAGCTCCGTATAGAATGGCACCAATGGAATTGAAAGAGTTAAAGTCACAGTTGCAAGAATTAACCGACAAAGGGTTCGCAAGACCGAGTTTTTCACCTTGGGGTGCTCCTGTTCTATTTGTGAAAAAGAAAGATTTGAATCTGCGATAGAGAAGATGGTTAGAGTTGTTGAAAGACTATGAGCTTGTAATAGATTATCACCCGAGTAAAGCTAATATAGTTGCCGGTGCATTGAGTTGAAAGTCACTGTGTGCATTACGTGCTATGAATGCTCAATTAGATCTGTCTGATGATAGTTCAGTGTTAGCTGAATTGAAAGTGAAACTGTTGTTTTTACAACAGATATGTGATGCTCAGAAAGTTGATAATGAAATGTTAGCGAAACGAGCTCAATGCGATTTGAATTCTGATTCTGAGTTTTGAGTTGTTGATGATTGCTTAAGATTTCAAGATCGTATCTGTGTCCAGAGAAACCCTGAGTTAGTTCAGTTGATTTTGAACGAAGTTCATAGTAGTCGCTTATCTGTTCATCCGGGAAGCACTAAAATGTATCACGATTTGAAGCAACACTACTGGTGGTTAGGTATGAAACGAGATATTTCTGACTATGTGTCGAAATGTTTAATTTGTCAACAAATAAAGGCTGAACATCAGGTTCCATCTGGGTTGTTACAACCGATTCTGATTCCCGAGTAGAAATGGGATAGAGTGACAATGGGTTTTGTTTCTGGACTGTCTCTGACTATGAGAAAGAAAGATGCGATTTGGGTCGTAGTTGACCGATTACCGAAATCTGCCCATTTTATTTCGGTATGATCTGATTTCTCACTTGAAAAGTTGGTTGAAATTTATATTTCTGAGATTGAGAGATTGCATGGGGTGCCACTATCCATTGTGTCAGACAGAGATCCAAGGTTTACATCACGGTTCTAGAAGAAGCTACAAGAAGCTTTGGGTACAAAATTGCACTTCAGTACTGCTTTTCATCCGCAAACGGATGGTTAGTCCGAGTGGATTATTCAGATCCTTGAATATATATTGAGATGTTGTATTCTTGAGTTTAACGGTACGTGGGAACAGTACTTACCACTGATTGAATTTGCATATAATAACAATTTTTAGTCAAGCATCAAAATGGCACCATATGAAGCTTTGTACAGTCGAAAATTTCGTACACCTCTGTATTGGACTGAGCTCAGTGAAAAATAAGTTATATGGGATTGATTTGGTAAAAGATTCAGAACAGAAAGTGAAATTGATCCGAGATTGTTTGAAAGCAGCATCTGATCGTCAGAAGTCTTATGCGGACTTGAAACGAAAAGATATAGAATTTGAGGTCGGTGACAAAGTATGGCTGAAAGTGTCACCGTGGAAGAAAGTACTCCGTTTCGGACGTAAAGGTAAGTTGAGTCCTAGGTTCATCGGGACATATGAAATTATTAAACGTGTTGGGCCTGTTGCATATAGATTAAGGTTGCCCTCTGAGCTAGAAAAGATACACAATGTATTCCATGTCTCGATGCTCCGTAGATATCAATCCGATTCGTCACATGTGATTTCTCCATTTGAAATTGAAATCCGATCTGATATGACATACGAAGAGGAACCGATTCGTATCTTAGCTCGTGAAGTGAAAGAGTTGAGAAACAAGAAAATACCATTAGTGAATGTATTGTGGAATCGACACGAAATGGAAGAGGCTACGAGGAAGCCTGAGAATTCAACGAGACAGCAATATCTGACTCTCTTTAACGGTAAGATTTTCGGGGACGAAAATCCCTAAGGGGGGAGAATTGTAACAGTCCAGTTTATACCCTAGTCAAAACAGTGGTTTCGAGACCACAAATCCGAGTCTGTATAATATTTTAATATTATTTTCTGCACCGTTGATATGTGACTAAGCATGTGGTAAAATTTCGTAAGTTAATTTGTTCGTTTGTGTGTTTAATTTGAGCAAAGGACTAAATCGCGTAAATCGTAAAAGTGGCTTTCTATTATTTTATAAGTTAAATTTATATTATATTTATTTTATAAGTTATATTATTATAATAAAAAGAAACAAGTGTAAGTGGCCTCATTTTTATTCATCCATCACCGAATAAGAAAAAGAAAAAAGAAAGAACAAAGGTTCAAGGGTTACGGCCATTCTAAGTTCAAATTAAGATCAAGAACCGAAGAAAATAGACTTAGATCGCGGGAAATCGAAAATAATCGAGTAGTCGTATTTGTTTCCGTTAAACCGAGCTCGAGGTAAGTCGATATACAAATAAATGTATTTAAATTGAATTATTTGTACATATGTGAAATTTGAAATGCTATGAATTGTGCTCGAGATGGTATGTATGTGAAATTCGAAGATATATCGATAAGTTGTCAGTGACCGAGTAAGACCACATGCGGGACGATGGCATCGATATCCATTTACGTGTAAGACCATGTGCGGGACATTGGCATCGTATTAATTCGAGTAAGACCACATGCGGGAAGTGGCATCGATATCATTTACGTGTAAGACCATGTCAGGGACATTGCCATCGTATAATCCGAGTAAGACCCGTGTGTGACAAAGTGGCATCGATATATGTTTACGTGTAAGACCATGTCCGGGACATTGGCATCGTATTAATCTCGAGTAAGACCGCATGCGGGACGGTGGCATCGATATTTGTTTACGTGTAAGACCATGTCCGGGATATAGGCATCGTATTAATTCGAGTAAGACCACATGCGGGAAAGTGGCATCGATATTCATTTACGTGTAAGACCATGTCAGGGACATTGGCATCGTATTAATTCGTGTAAGACTGCATGCGGGACAAATGGCATCAATATCTGTTACGTGTAAGACCATGTCAGGGACATTGGCGTCGTATTAATCCGAGTAAGATCCTGTCTGGGACAGTGGCATCGATATCTGTTTACGTGTAAAACCATGTCCGGGACATTGGCATCGTATTAATCCGAGTAAGACCCTGTCTGGGACAGTGACATCGATATTTGTTTATGTGTAAGACCATGTCCGAGACATTGGCATCGTATTAATCCGAGTAAGACCCTTTCTGGGACAGTGGCATCGATATCTGTTTACGTGTAAGACCATGTCCGGGACATTGGCATTGTATTAATTCGTGTAAGACTCTGTCTGGGACAGTGGCATCGATATCTATTTACGTGTAATACCATGTCCGAGACATTGGCATCATATTAATCCGAGTAAGACCCTGTCTGGGACAGTGGCATCGATATCTGTTTACGTGTAAGACCATGTCTGGGACATTGGCATCGTATTAATCTGAGTAAGACCCTATCTGGGACAGTGACATCGATATATGTTTACATGTAAGACCATGTCCGGGACATTGGCATCGTATTAATTCGTGTAAGACTCTGTCTGGGACAGTGGCATCGATATCCAATTACATTTAGGACCACGTCTGGAACTTTGGCATTGTATAACTATTCTGGGCATTCTGCGTATTCTATTAGATTCTGAACGGTTAAATGGTCAAGTTCAAGAAATGAATGATTATGCGAATTGTACATATGTTTCAGGTATGTTTGATAAGTACACTTTGTGTGTATAAGAAGGTAAGTATTTTCTTAAACTTACCTATATGAATTATGCATTTGAATATGAGAATGTAAGTGTGTTATATGAATAGAAAAGCTATGAGCTAATAAAGTAAATAGTGATATGCAAGATTGAAAGATGTATGAGTTAAGTGTATGTACTAAGAAGAATTATGATTGTGCAACTGAGCCATTAGAGAACTTAGATTGATTATATGTTTTGAATGCTTATATGCTAAGTTTATTTGTATATGGCTTACTAAGTTTTGAAAGCTTACTCTGTGTGTGTTTTCTCTGTTTTATAGATCGTCAAAGCTACTGAAGGCTCGGGGACCGTCGAGGATCGTCATCACACTTCACAAACTCATTTTGGTATCTTTTGGAAATATATATAGCTAGATATGGCATGTATAGGCTAGATATTTGGTTAAGAATGAGATGTGAACTTAGCCATGTGATTTGGCTAGTTAAGTGTTGTTAATATGCATTAATGAATATGATAAATGGTGCATGATTTGGTATGGTTTGATAGCATATGCAATGATTAAGTTTATGGTAAGTGTATGGATGAATTGTGCTTATGTATACATGAGTTTTAGTCTTGTAAGTTGGCATAGTTGAGATTGGTTTTGAATGTATAGATTGAATGGTTATTTTGGCATGTTATGGTTGTTAATTGTGCATGAAATGTTTTGGTAAATTTCTTATAGAATTGACCCTAAGTGGGTGGCATTTTGGCCTTGCAAATGGCCTATAATGTCACACGGTTGTGGGACACGGGCGTGCCTAGTGACCGTGGGGCTAAGTCAGTAGCTAGCCTATGAGCACACGGCCAAGACACACGGGCGTGTCTAGTAGCCGTGTGAAAAAGTCAGTATATGGCCAATGAGTGCACGGCCAAGGTACACGGGCGTGCTTGGTGGTCGTGGATGTAAAGTCAGATTCGACCATGGCCAAGGTACACGGGCGTGCTTGGTGACCGTGGATGTAAAGTCAGATTCGACCACGGGGAGGACACACGGGCGTGCTTGGTGACCGTGGATGTAAAGTCAGATTCGACCACGTGGAGGACACACGGGTGTGTCCAGCAGCCGTGGGAGGCACACGGCCTGCCTACACGGGCGTGTAACCCCTGAAACTTAGAAAAGTTTTAAATTTCCGTGAAATTTTGTATGTGTTCCGGTTTAGTCCCGACCCGGTTTATAAGCATGTTTTAGGTCTCGATGACCTACTAAGGGGACATTATGATTATAATTGATGAGTTACTTGATGAATTGTCTGTTAAAGTTTCTGATCTGTCCGGTAACGCCTTTAACCCTTGTCCAGCGACGGATACGGGTTACGGGTGTTACAGGTCTCGAATTCAAAGAATTCTCTATTTGCCCTATTTGATTCTCAAAAGCTCAGAGAGATGCAGCCTGACTCTAAATTACGACATCATTCTTGGCCATATATTCCTTCAACAATGCTTCAATAGATGATGATGATGATGATTATGATGATGAAGTCAATTCCTAACACTGTTGGACATTTTGCCTCAACATAGGATGATTATAACCAGGTTGTGCACTGTTGGCATTCTGTCTTGCAGCATTGTTAAAATTCCCCACACCTTAATTATTCCAACTAAAGTTCAGATGTTGTTTTCGCAATGGATTATATGTATTGGAATAGGGGTTAATGATCCGGTTGAAATTACCCATGTAACATAAAGATGTTGAGTTTGATGGGCATTCACCAAACACATGGTCTTCACCATAATAAACACACGAAAGCTCGGTTGATTTCATCTCCTGAATTGTTGTGGGCTTCTTCATTGTTTTGATCATATTAGCCAAAGAAGATACTTGGGCTATTAACGAAGTGATTGCATCTAGCTCCATGGTACCAACAGCTCTCTTGCTAGTCCCAACTCTTGTGGTAGGATATTGATAATCATTGTTGGCAATCTTCTCCAGAATTTCATATGCTTCATTACAATATTTATCCAACAAAGTACCATTGGCAGAAGCATCAACTACCGTCCTCGTATGTGCATTCAGCCCATTAAAGAATATCTCCATCTGAGTCCAGTGTTGAAATCCATGCATCAGACATTTTTGAATTAAGCCTTTAAATCGTTCCCAAGCTTCATATAGTGTTTCATCCTCCTATTGCTGAAAAGACTGGATGTCATTTCTAAGCTTGGCATTCATATTTGGGGGATTATACCGTAGCAAAAATCTCTAGCAGAGATCATTCCATGACGCCACTATTCTTAACGGCAAAGCATTCAGTCACACTCTTACACGATCTCTTAAAGAATCTGGAAATAATTTAAGCTGCAAAACGTCTTTAGGAACACCCTATTGTCTAAACGAGTCACAGACCTCTAGAAAAAGTCTTAAATGCAATCTTGGATCTTCGGTAGGTAATCCACTAAACTGTCCTACTGTTTGTAAAATCTAAAACATTACAAATTTTAGCTCAAACTGCTAAGTCTATATTTATGGTCTGACTATCCCTAGATTTAGGTCATCCAAAATTGGCACAACATGCTCTCGGATTGGTCTGTCTCCGTCATCTATCACCTTACGAACATGAGGATTAGCATCCTGACCATTCATATTATCATTCAGACTAGGTATCACCCTACGAATAGGAGGGCTAATATCTTGACCATTCGGATTATTATTAAGATCAAGATCACTCTCGTTCCTAACCATTTTCTGCAATTTTTCCACCTTCTTCGTAAAGTTCTTTAGATCTCTGGGTCAAAAGGATACTCTTTGCTAGTAGGAATGCCTCTTCCCATGCATTAATGGCAAACCTATAGAAATTATATTAAACTAAGTTAAATAAAACTGATGGAATTAAGTAAAATAACAAAACCAAATTTCACCAAATTGTCGATCCCTGACAACGGCGCCAAAAACTTGTCGGGTTTGAAATGGTATGCGAATTCTGCAAGTATAGATGTCGAATCAAGTAATAAAGTGATAAATGAGATCGTCTACACAGAGATCAGATTAGGTATAAAAGTGGTCAAGTTATTATAATGAATTATGATTAATGTTATGGCAAAACCAAGTTAAGTACGCATTGGTAAATTAAAGTAGTAAGGATGTGTGCACAATGTATATTGACTAATACTGAAAATACTAAGGCAAACTAAGATTAAAAATGCAATGGCAATTACGAGAATAATTACGTAAATAATCTGCGAGTGAATAAATAATAACTAAGACAACTATGGCAAAGATACTACAGCAAAGGATTAAGGGTCTACGATGTGATTTGGAAGATTGGGACTAATAATTTGCTCTTACTTTCAGTAATGCCTCAGCAAAATCATACTCGATCTACTTGTAACACTCCTTACCCGTATTTGACGCCAGAACAGGGTACGAGGCATTACCGGACTTAAACACAAGCAAGCATACAAAACCGAGAGGTAATTTTCATCCAAATTTAAAACTTTTCACATACATTCATATCGTTCAAAAACGAGCCGACGAGGCTCAATACATGCTTTGGAAGTGGATCAGGACTAAACCGAGAACTTTGGAAAGTTTTGCAAAACCTAGAAAAAATTTCATGTTACAGGGCTCACATGCCCGTGTGGCGCAAGGGACACGCCCGTGCTACAGGCCGTGTTCAAAATAGGGAGCTCTTTGACTTGTGCCACACGGCCGTGCCACACGCCTGTGTGCTAGGTTGTATGGTCGATTTAATTTCCATAAGTTTTCATAAAATAGGTGCACACTTCACACGGCCGAGACACACGCCCGTGTCCAAGGCCGTGTAACACACACGGCCGAGACACACGCCTGTGTCTCTGCCCGTGTGCTCAATTCTGGACATTCTGTTTTGCATAAATTAAGGTGCAGGGGACACACGACCGAAACACATGCCCAAGGGGCAGGCCGTGTGTCACACATGGCCTAGACACACGCCCGTGTGTCTACCCGTGTGGATAAAAATAAGGCTATTTACCAAGCCATTTTTCCACCCGTACTTGCACCAACCTACACAACAATAAGCAACACCAATCCAAGCATATACATACAACCAAATCTACCACAAACAAGATATCAATACATCATTTACACATACTAACATCTATCATGCATAAACATCACATATCTTCATTTCCATTCATGCCAATTTCATATTCATGATAGGCATCGTCACATAAATATACCAATTACCAAGAAAATTAATATTAGCCAACTTCCAATGGCCATATACAAAATGAATCATTAACCATTACAATACCAACACATTTAGGCCAAAACATTTATGACACATAACAAAATGACTAAGCCCCTATACATGCCATAGCTCAAAATATTAAAATCAATGCTACCCAAAATATTAAGTTGATAGTGTGAATGGATCTCCGACAGTCTCCGATCCCTGAGCTGGCTTGGTGACACTATAAGACAAGGGACAAGAAAGAGGAGTAAGCTATATAGCTTAGTAAGTTCCTATGCAAATAATAAGCATTATAATCACACATGTATCATACAAATAAACATGATAAACTTGGCGTAAATAGTATCAAGATCTTCTAATCATAACTTACTCATTCACAACCTTACCGAGGGATTCATCACGAACTCATTAGTAAATGAGTTTTACGTACGTACCTGTACCAACTCGCAACATAATCATAACCTTTCACAACTTTGACATACTCGTTGAATTTCCCGTTGAACCACTTGGAATACTAAAGGATACTCGGGAATCTCGCACACACAATACTATACCAATGCCATATCCCAGATATGGTCTTACATGGGATCTCTTATCAATGCCAATAACCCAGCTATGGTCTTACACGAAGTCTCATATCGATGCCGTATCCCAAATATGGTCTTACATGGGATCTCTTATCAATGCCAATAACCCAACTATGGTCTTACACGAAGTCTCATATCGATGTCGTATCCCAAATATGGTCTTACACGTAATCTCAAATAACCATAATGTCATGACATTCGTATTCTAACTATTCCTAAGGTTCAGTCGGGATTTCTCACTTGTCAAACTTTATCGATTACATCCAAGGAGTCAATCATAATTCATACAATATTAAAGCATTTAAAACATAAATAAAATAATGCATTATTTACATACGAACTTACCTCGGTACAAAAATAGTAGAAAATGATTTAATAGTCAAACACCTTATTCTTTCCCCGATCAAGGTCCGAACTTCGTTTTTCTTGATCTATATAGCAAATTTAGCTTATTTAATATTCACATTACTCAAATCAGTCCAAACATCACATTATGGAAAAATTACCTTTTTGCCCCTAAAGTTTCACATTTTTACAAATTAGTCCCTAGGCTCGTAAAATTAAATGTATTCAATTTCTTGATAATCCAAGCATAGCCGAACCAATTTCATGCTTATAGCAGCCCACATTTTCCATTAAATCATATTTTTACTACTCATTTTACAACTTTTTACAAATAGGTCCTTTTTAGGTATTTTCATGAAAAATGACTTAGTAAAGTTGTCTATCACACATCAAACATGCATAACCTACCATTAGCCATCAAAACACATACATGTCTAACATGGGTCAAACCCTATAGTTCAACCATAACTCAAATTAATGGTAGAAATAGATAGATCAGATGATAACGACTTTAAAAATGTAAAGAGCATTAAAAACGGGGCTAGGATGTACTTACAATCAAGCTTGGAAGTTGAACAAACCCTAGCTATGGTGACCTTCTAATTTTTGGCACATGGGGAAGAAGATAGACAAAAATTTTGGCTTTATTTTCCCTTTTTATTCATTTATTTACCAAATGACCAAAATGCCCTTAATGCATAACTTTGAAATTTCACCTATTCATGTTCATTTTTTTCCACTAACTTATCCAATGGTCTAATTAACAACTAAGGACTTCTAATTTAAAATCTCATAGCAATTGGACACCTTTAACAAGTAGAACTCAACTTTTGCACTTTTTACAATTTAGTCCTTTTTACTAAATTGAGTGCCCAAACGTTAAAATTTTCGAACAAAAATTTCATGAATTCATTTCGTAAAACTGTAGACCATAGAAATGTAATAAAAATAAACTTTACTACGTCGAATTTGTGGTCCCGAAACCACTGTTCCGACTAGACCTAAAATCGAGCTGTTACAACTCTCCCCCTTAGGTATTTTCGTCCCCGAAAATCTTACCAGAAAATATGTTTTTGTACTATTTTCGCATAGCTTCCTTAGGTTCCCATGTAGCCTCTTCGACCCCATGTCGTTGCCATAAAACTTTCACTAGGGCTATACTCTTATTTATCAACTGTTTAACTTCCCGAGCTAAGATCTTGATCGGTTCTTCACCATTCGTCATATCCGGAAGAATCTCAATCTCTGATGGAGAAATCACATGTGAAGGATCGAAACGATATCGTTGCAACATCGACACATGAAACACATTATGAATTCTTTCCAACTCTGTCGGTAATGCTAACCGATATGCCACTGGCCCTATTCTTTCAATAACTTCATACAGCCCGATGAAACGTGGACTCAACTTGCCTTTACGGCCAAACCTCAGAATCTTCTTCCATGGAGATACTTTCAGAAATACTTTATCACCAATATGAAATTACATCTCTTTTCTTTTCAGATCTGCGTACGACTTTTTTCGATCTGAAGTTGCTTTCAAGCAATCGCAGATTACCTTTACCTTTTCTTCGGTTTCTTTAACCAAGTCAACCCCGTGAATCTGTTTCTCACTAAGTTTGGTCCAATACAAAGGTGTTCAGCACTTGCGGCCATACAATGCCTCATAAGGCGCCATCTTTCTACTCGATTGAAAACTGTTGTTATAGGCAAATTTGACCAATGGTAGATATTTTTCCCAACTACCCTCGAATTCTAGGACACAATATCGGAGCATATCTTCAAGAATCTGAATTACTCTCTCAGACTAACCATCGATTTGCGGATGAAAAGCGGTGCTAGAGTTCAGCTTCGTACCCAAAGCTTCTTGCAACTTCTTCTAAAACCGCGAAGTGAACCTCGGATCTCTATCCGAAATAATAGAAATAGGCACCCCGTGCAATCTCACGATCTCAGCTATATACAATTCAGCTAGTTTATCAAGTGAATAATAAGTACGTACCGGTATAAAATGAGCCGATTTCGTCAATCAATCAACAATAACCCAGATGACATCTTTCTTTTTCGGAGTCAAAGGTAAACCCGTTACGAAATCCATCGTAATCCTATCCCATTTCCACTGGGCCACCATCACTGGCTGAAGTAAATGCGAAGGCACTTGGTGTGCTGCTTTCACTCGTTCACAAATCAAACATCTCGAAACAAACTCTGAAATATCTCATTTCATACTTGACCACCAATACAATTTCTTCAAATCATTATACATTTTTGTACTACCCGGATGCACAGATAAACAACCATTATGCGCCTCATGAAGAATTTTCTGAATAAGTTCATCATTTTCGATACACAAATTCTACCTCGAAACATCAAACAATCATCGGATCCGATATGAAAATCTGAATCACTACTCAATTCACAATGAACTCTTTTGGTTTACAAATCACTGTCACCTTTCTGAGCTTCGCAAATTTGTTGAAGGAATAACAGTCTAGCTCTCAACTTGGCTAGAATCGAACCATTATCGAACAAATTCAACCGTGTATTCATCGCTCTTAAAGCAAACAAAGTCTTTCTGCTCAACGCATCTGCGACTACATTTGCCTTACCCGGGTGATAGTCAATCACTAGCTCATAATCCTTCAGTAACTCGAGCCATCTCCGTTGCTGCAAGTTTAAATCTTTCTGAGTCATCAAGTACTTTAAACTTTTATGATCCGAAAATACATGACATTTCTCACCATACAAGTGAGGCCTCCAAATTTTCAGTGCAAACACTATGGTCGCAAATTCTAGATCGTGTGTCGGATAATTCTTCTCGTGTGGTTTCAACTGTCTCGAGGCATAAGCTATCACTTTGCCCTCTTGCATCAACACACATCCTAATCCATTCAGTGATGCGTCACTATAAATTACGAATTCTTTTCCCGGTTCAGGTTGTAATAAAATCGGTGCCTCAGTCAATAATGCCTTCAACTTCTCAAAAATTTGCTGACATTTTTCGGACCATTCAAATTTGACATCTTTTGCAAAAACTTTGTCATAGGAGTAGCAATCATCGAAAATCCTTTAACAAATCATCGGTGATATCCGGCTAAGCCCAAAAAGCTTTTGAATTCGAACACAATTCTTGGCGGTTTCCAATCAACAATTGCTGAAATTTTACTGGGATCAACCAGAATACCATCACCTGAAACGATATGTCCCAAAAATTCGACTTCTCGGAGCCAAAACTCACTTTTACTGAATTTAGCAAACAACTTATCTCTCAAAATCAGCAATATAGTTCTCAAGTGCTCAGCATGTTCGGCCTCGTCTCGGGAATAAATCAGAATGTCATCAATAAACACAACCACAAATTTGTCCAAATACGGTCGGAATATTCGATTCATCAAGTCCATAAAAAAGGCAGGATCGTTAGTTAATCCAAAAGGCATAACAAGGAATTCATAGTGTCCATACCTTGTTCTGAATGCGGTTTTCAGCACATCCGACTCTTTAACTCTCAACTGATAGTAGCCAGATCTCAAATCAATCTTCGAGAATACCGTTGCCCCTTTCAACTGATCAAACAAGTCATCTATCCTCGGTAGAGGATACTTGTTCTTTATAGTCACCTTGTTAAGCTGTCGATAATCGATACAAAGTCTCATAGATCCGTCTTTCTTCTTCACAAATAACACTGCAGCGCTCTGAGGAGAATAACTCGGTCTTGCCAAACCCTTAACTGTCAACTCTTGCAACTGAGCTTTTAATTCTTTCAATTCAATCAGAGCCATTCTATATGAAGCAATAGATATCGGTGAGGTCCCTGGTACTAAGTCAATACCAAACTCAACTTCTCTGACCGGTGGCAACCCTGGCAACTATTCCGGGAACACATCCGGATATTCACAAACTATCGGCATTGATTCAATTTTCAACTCAGACACTTTTGTATTCAACACATAAGCAAGATAAGCTTCACAACCTTTCCTTACACACCTCTGGGCAGACATCGAAGAAATCACAACAGGCAACTCACCCGACTCATCTGAATCAATCCAAAAGATTTCACCATTTTCACATTTCAGTTCAATAATCTTTCTTTTACAGTTTACTACAGCATCATACAGTGTCAACCAATCCATACCCAAAATAACATTGAATTCATCAAATGGCAACAACATTAAATCAGCCAGAAAATAGTGACCTAGAATCATCAAGGGACAATTCTTGCAAACTTTATCAACTAATACATGTTTGCCTAAGGGGTTTGACACTCTAACCACAATCTCAGTAAACTCAACTGGCAAGCTATTACTAGAAACTAATTTCACACAAACATAAGAATGAGTCGATCCAGGATCAATCAATGCAACTACATTAGTATTATAGAAAGAAAAAGTACCAGTGATAACATCAGGAGATGTCACTTCTTCGCGAGCAAGGATGGCATAGGCTCTAGAAGGTGCTCGAACTTCGGATCTCACAACTGTATCTTTCGTCACACCTTTACTACTAGCTCCATTTCCGGTATTTCTCAGTGGTTTACCCCTATTAGTAGTATTACTCAGCCTCGCACTCTAAAATTTTTCTTTCTCATCCATTTCAGGACAATCTCGGATAAAATGCTCTTGAGAACCACACTTAAAGCAAGCCCGGTCATTCATTCTACACTCGCCGGGATGTCTTCTTCCATAATGTTGACATTCGGGTCTATTAGACTTTACATTACCCACACTTGCCATTGAAGTAGCTTGAGATTTAAAACTTGAATGTTGTTTCCCACGATCTCTGTGTGAATACCCCGCTAAAACATTCGAACGGGAATACATTTCTTTAAATTTCTTTGACTGAGATGGAAATGACTTACTCATCGGTCCTTTCCTCGAATCTCTAGCTTCAAGATCAGCTTTCCTCTTCTCTTTATTCAACTTTTCAGCCTTACAAGCCCGTTCAACCAATACCATAAATTTTTTCAACTCTAAGATCCCAACTAACACACAAATATCCTCATTCAATCCATCCTCAAATCTCTTGCACATAATAGCCTCGGTGGAAACGCACTCTCGAGCATATTTACTAAGTTTGACAAATTTTCACTCATACTCTGTCACTGTCATACGACCCTGTTTTAGCTCAAGAAATTCCTTACATTTC
Source organism: Gossypium sturtianum (assembly GCA_025698515.1). NCBI lineage: Eukaryota > Viridiplantae > Streptophyta > Magnoliopsida > Malvales > Malvaceae > Gossypium > Gossypium sturtianum. The sequence continues at coordinate 123,615,153 of CM046955.1, forward strand.
TAATCGATGAACCGCTGACTAATATATTTCTTTCGGAACTCCTCTAAGAATTCCCATGTAACCCTCTCTCTTGGTACCACTGATATCAGTGTATTCCACCAGTGATATGCAGAATCTTCCAGAAGTGAGATGGCACATTTTAAACACTCATCCGGTGTGCAGGACAACTAATCAAAAACCCTGATGGAGTTTTCGAGCCAAAATTCGGCTCTCTCGGGATCATCATCCACATTAGCTCTGAAATCTTCAGCCCCGTGCTTTCGGATCTTATCAATCGGGGGCTTGTTCATCCTTACAAATTCCATACCTTGTGGAGCTACGGGAACCGGTCGAGGAATAGGCGGGGGTGGAGGAAGTTGGGCTCTCAGATTTGTTTGAACTAATTCTGTATACCACTCATTCATCATGTGGACAAAGGCTTCCCTACCCCCTTCTCCCTGACTAACCGTAGGAGGTCTACTATCAGACAGCGCTGCCCCTTGAGCGGGAGCCGGCGCATTACTTTCTACTTCATCAGCTACAGCTCGGTCGGGATCCATTTACTATATGAAAACATAGTTTAAATTTGTCAGGAGTCATCACACTATCACAGTTCATATATGGCATGTATAGCTAGACCCTTACACATGCTACATTAGTCCGAGAATTGACTAAACTGTAGCTCTGATACCACTAAATATAACACCCCATACCCGTATTCGACGCCGAAACAGGGTACGAGGCATTACCGAACTTAAGCACAAGCAAGCATACAATATCGAGATGTAATTTCCATCCAAATTTAAAAATTTTCACATACATTCATATCGTCCTTAAAACGAGCCTACGAGGCTCAATACATGCTTTAGAAGTAGTTCGAGACTAAACCGAGAACTTTGGAAAGTTTTGCAAAACTTAGAAAATTTTTCATGTTACAGAGCTCACACGCCCGTGTGGCCCAAGGGAAACGCCCGTGTGACCCTTGGACACGCTTGTGCTACAGGCCATGTTCAAAATAGGGAGCTCTCTGACTTGTGCCACACAGCCATGCCACACGCCCGTATGCTAGGCCGTGTGGTCGATTTAATTTCCATAATTTTTCATAAAATAGGTGCACACTTCACACGGCCGAGACACGCCCGTGTCCAAGGCCGTGTAGCACAAACGGTCGAGACAAATGCCCGTGTCTCTGCCCATGTGCTCAATTCTAGACATTCTGTTTTGCATCAATTAAGGTGCAGGGGACACACAGCCGAAACACATGCCCATGAGGCAGGCCGTGTGACACACGGCCTAGACAAACGCCCGTGTGTCTACCCGTGTGGACAAAAATAAGGCTATTTACCAAGCCATTTTGCCACCCCTACTTGCACCAACCTACACAACAACAAGCAACACCAATCCAAGCATATACATACAACCAAATCAGCCACAAACAAGATATCAATACATCATTTACACATACTAACATCTATCATGCATAAACATCACATATCTTCATTTCCATTCATGCCAATTTCATCTTCATGATAGGCATCGTCACATAAATATGCCAATGACCAATAAAATTAATATTAGCCAACTTCCAATGGCCATATACAAAATGAATCATTAACCATTACAATGCCAACACATTTAGGCCAAAACATTTATGACACATAACAAAATGACTAAGCCCCTATACATGCCATAACTCAAAATATTAAAATCAATGCTACCTAAAATATTAAGTTGATAGTGTGAATGGATCTCCGACAGTCTCCGATCCCCGAGCTGGCTTGGTGACACTATAAGACAAGGGAAAAGAAAGGGGAGTAAGCTATATAGCTTAGTAAGTTCCTATTCAAATAATAAGCATTATAATCACACATGTATCATACAAATAAACATGATGAACTTGGCATAAATAGTATCAAGATCTTCTAATCATAACTTACTCATTCACAACCTTACCGAGGGATTCATCACATATCGAGCTCATTAGTAAATGAGTGTTACGTACGTACCTGTACCAACTCGCAACATAATCATAATCTTTCACAACTTTGACATACTCGTTGAATTTCCCGTTGAACCACTTGGAATACTAAAGGATACTCGGGAATCTCGCACACACAATACTATACCAATGCCATATCCCAGATATGGTCTTACATGGGATCTCTTATCGATGCCAATAGCCCAGCTACGGTCTTACACGAAGTCTCATATCGATTCCATATCCCATATATGGTCTTACACGTAATCTCAAATAACCATAATGTCATGACATTCGTATCCTAACTAATCCTAAGGTTGAACCGGGATTTCTCACTTGTCAAACTTTATCAATTACATCCAAGGAGTCAATCATAATTCATACAATATTAAAGCATTTAAAACATAAATAAAACAATGCATTATTTACATACGAACTTACCTCAGTACAAAAATAGTAGAAAAGGATTTAATCGTCAAACACCTTATTCTTTCCCTGATCAAGGTCTAAACTTCGTTTTTCTTGATCTATATAGCAAATTTAGCTTATTTAATATTCACATTATGGCAAAATTACCTTTTTGCCCCTAAAGTTTCACATTTTTACAAATTAGTCCCTAGGCACGTAAAATGAAATGTATTCAATTTCTTGATAACCCAAGCCTAGCCCAACCAATTTCATGCTTATAACAGCCTAAATTTTTCATTAAATCATATTTTTACTACTCATTTTACAACTTTTTCAAATAGGTCATTTTTAGGTATTTTCATGAAAAATCACTTAGTAAAAGTTGTCTATCACACATCAAACATGCATAACCTACCATTAGCCATCAAAACACATACATTTCTAACATGGGTCAAACCCTAGACTTCAACCATAACTCAAATTAATGGTAGAAATAGATAGATCGGATGATAACGACTTCAAAAATGTAAAGAGCATTAAAAACGGGGATAGAATGTACTTACAATCAAGCTTGGAAGTTGAACAAACCCTAGCTATGGTGACCTTCTAATTTTCAGCACATGGGGAAGAAGATGGACAAAAATTTTGGCTTTATTTTCCCTTTTTATTCATTTTTTTACCAAATGACCAAAATGCCCTTAACGCATAACTTTGAAATTTCACCTATTCATGTCCATTTTTGTCCACTAACTTATCCAATGGTCTAATTAACAACTAAAGACCTCTAATTTAAAATCTCATAGCAATTGGACACCTTTAACAAGTAGAACTCAACTTTTGTACTTTTTACAATTTAGTCCTTTTTACTAAATTGAGTGCCCAAACGTAGGGGTGAGCAAAACTCGATTCGACTCGAAAAAATAAAAAAAAATCGAATTTCGAGTTAAACGAATCGAGTTATTCGAGTTAATCGAGTTATTCGAGTCAACTCAATTTTTTTTTCGAATTTCGAGTTCGAATCGAGTTGAGTTTTCGAATTCGAATAACTCGAATAATTCGAATAATTCGAATAATTCGAATATCAAACTATAATATTTTACATTTTTACCCCAAACTCCCAAACCTTTTTACTTTAGCCTCAAAACTTTTACTCCTTCCCACTTTCCCCCCCAAACTTTTACTCCCCTCCCATCCCAACCCCCCCAATCTACCCAAAATCTATTTCCCACCAAAATTTTACTCTCCCATTTACTTTTTCTTAAAATTTTACTCTCTAAAACCCTCAAAACTTTTTATTTTCCCCCAAAATTTTTACTCCCTCCCACTTTTCCCCTAAAACTTTTACTCCCTTCCCATCTCACCTCCCATCTACCCCAAACCCATCTCCCCTCCAAATTATTTTTTAATATTTTCCCTTTAAAATTTTACTCCCCCTATTTACTTTCCCTCAAACTTTTATTCTCCAAAACTTTTTATTTTTCCCCTAAACTTTTACTTCTCACCCTTTACTCTCAAATAAAAAATCAAAATTATCCAAAAAAATCACTAAACATAAATAGTAATAATTTTATTTATATCTACTATTTATATTATTAAATTAAATTTCACATTTTATATTATTTATATTATTGAATTGTTTAGTCATATTGAATATTTATATTAAAATTGAATTATTAATTATGCCATAAAATATTCGTGTTAAAATTTTATATTGGTATCAATTTCACATTTTATCTTTAAAATAACTTTTATTAAAAAATCACATTTTTACATTTAATATATTTTTAATTCCAAAATACATAGTGACAAGAATCTGAAGATAATTGAAACAACTAAGCAAGCAAAGAAGCTAACCCGTATATAAAAGATTAATAAATAAATTATTTGGTGATGAAAGTTAATAAAAATTTTGGTTAAGGTGGACAAATTTTATTACGATGGGTGACAATGGTTACAAGGACCCAAAATTATTTTTTAAAATTTAACTCGAACAAATATATTCGATTCGATTCGATTCGAATTCCATCTCACTCGACTCGATTCGAGAAAATTTCAAATCAAATTAGGATGATAAATTATGATTCGTCAACTCGATTAACTCAAAATTTTTTTATTCGATTCGATTGAACGCTCACCCCTACCCAAACGTCAAAATTTTCGAACGAAATTTTCACGATATCATTTCGTAAAATTGTAGACCAGAGAAATGTAATAAAAAATAAACTTTACTACGTCGAATTTGTGGTCCTGAAACCACTGTTCTGACTAGACCCAAAATCGGGTTGTTACACTACTGTTCAGAAGAGACCTAAACTGACTTGCTTCTTTCAAGAGCTAGATCTCAAGTTACCTAGCCTGTGTCTATAGGCCTTAGCACGGTACCCTGTACTATTTTGTCTTCATTCTATAAAAATGTTGCTCTATGTCTAGAGTTTGCTGCAAGTATTCGATCGAATACTCGTTTGTATCATTCAATTCCAGTCCAACTAATCTAACTTTTTCAGAATTAGATTTAGTTTATGGGTATATTGCACACTCATATATGTCTAAAGAACGTATGCATACAATTGGGAAATAAAAAAAATTGAATGAAACATTAGATTAAATCAAATATATGCTTCAACCATTAACGAAAATAAAAGTTTCATCATGTAATCCCAACCCTATGAGATTTAGCTCATGGATTGGCAATTAAAATTCAAGTTCAAAATAACACCCAGCATCGTTTCGATCAAATCAATTCACAGGAGAACAGATTAAGAAATAATTAAAGAACTTAGAAATATGGTTGTCACCAAGTCAATCCACAATCCAGCAGCACAGTATCCTATGGTGGCTGAGAGGGACTACCTTCGATTTCCTCTTTTCGTCTTTAATCAGTCGTTACCTTCTATTTTTGCCTCTGGATCTCCACACCTTTTAGGGTTTCTTCCTTTGGCTTTTTATAAGCTTTTCTTCCTAGGGTAACTCCAACAACCCATGAAAGGTAGATTGTTTTGGTACAAGTAGAGTTAGGCTGAAACTAGTATGCGTTGAGTGTTGACTCAATCATCTTCCTGAAATTGCCACGGCATTCGTGTTGACAATGTAACAGCCCGATTTAGGGCCTAGTTAGAATAGTGGTTGCGAGACCACAAATATGAAGTAGAAATATATGTTTTATGGTTTTTATGAGGTCTATGACATGTTTGCATGGTTGTGTGAAAATTTCATGAAGAGATTTTATGATTTAGTGATCAATTTATCTTTTAGGACTAAATTGTAAAAATTAAAAAATATGAGATTCTAGAAGTTTTAAGTATGAGATAGCATTTAAAAATTTATTAGAGGTCCTTATTTAGTAATTAGACCATTATATCTCATTATGGACAAAAACGAACATGGAAGGGAAAAATCTCAAGGAATGGACTTAAGGGCATTTTGGTCATTTAGTTAATTAATTAATAAAAAGGGAAAAAGAAGTCAAAATTGGTGTCCATCTTCTTCCCTAAGTGCCGAAAATTGAAGAGAAACCATAGCTAGGGTTTGTTCATTTTCAAGCTCAAAGTAAGTGCATCCTAGCCCCGTTTTTAAAGTTCTTTATATTTTTGAGGTCTTCGTAGCTCGATTTAGCTATTTCTAACTATATTTTAAGTTAGAGTTCATGTTAAAAACTTACCCATGTATGTCATGCATGTATTTTGATGTTTAATGGAGGAATATGGAAGTTTGAGGTGTGATGAACATCTTTCTCTAAGTGATTTTTCATGGAAACACCTAAAAAGGACCTATTTGTAAAAGTGATAAAATGTGTAGTAATAATCGGTTTTTTTAAGGAAAGTGTGAGCTATTATAAGCTTAAGATAGGCTCGGCTAGGCTTGGGTAACCAAGAAAATGAGTACATTTCATCATACGAGCCTAGGGACCATTTTGCAAATATGTGAAAGTTTAGGGGAAAAATTATAATTTTTGCCAAAGTATGATTCATGGGCTGTTTTAGTCAATGTGATAATTAAATAAGTGAAATTTTTCATTATAGACCAAGAAACACGAAGTCCAGACCTAAACCGAGGAAAGAATAAGGTGGTAGACTAAATTAAACAACTATCTATATTTCGATACCGAGGTAAGTTTGTGTGTAATAAATCAACATTATGTTATTATGTATTCAAATGTTTGATATTACATGAAATGTATATTCTTTTATGAAATTGGTTAATGAGGTCTCGACGAAGAAAAAAATGATAAAGTTTTACTATATCAAAGTCTCGGTTGAACCTTAGGAATAGAAAGGATACCTTTGTCACGACATTAGATTAATAAAGTCCCGTATAAAACCGTATCTGGGATATGGCCTCGGCACCGAATTGAGATCCCGTGTAAGACCATATCTGGGATATGGCATAAGTATCGAATAATGATTCCGTGTAAGACCACGTCTGGGACCTGGCTTCGGTATGAAATCGTGTAAGACCATGTCTGGGACATGGCATCGACATACGATCTCGTGTAAGACCATATCTGGGATATGGCGTCGACATCGATATGAGACCCCGTATAAGACCATATCTGGGATATGGGATTAGCATCGACATGTGATCCCATGTGAGACCATATCTGGGATATTGTAACACCCCTTACCCGGGTTTTACATCGAAAACCGAGCCCGAGGTGTTACCGAACTCAACCCACTTAATCGCCACGTAGGCTCAACGTCATTACTCTCTATAACCTCATTCTCGACTTACGAGGCCTCACTCATACACACGAGGGCTCTCGAGACTAATCCAGAACTTTTACGATCCTTAAAAATTTTCTTCTTTAATACAGGGCTCACACGCCCGTGCACTATCTAACACGCCCGTATATGGACACACACGCCCATGTTCCCTAGCCGTGCTAAAAACCCGAGCATTCTGCCAATTACCCCACGGCCATGGCACGCCCATGCTCCCCACCCGTGGTGAACACTGACTTCCCTCGCACGGCCTAGAGTCTAGACACACGCCAGTGTGGCTAGCCCATGGCCAACACTGATTAATCCCACACGCCCTAGGCACACGCCCGTGTGACTAGTCTGTGGTCTATTCTGTTTTAAAATATTAACATGCAGGGGATGCACGGCCACAGCACACGCCTGTGGGCTAACCGTGTGTCACACATGGTCTAGACACACGCCCGTGTGTCTAACCACATGGTCAAGGACAAAGCTAAGTGCCAAGTTCTTTTCACCCTTCTAGCATACACAACAAATACTCATCCAACACAATCATAATCAACTCAAATTGAATACAATCTCACATAGAAAACTATATCTTTTTCATATAATGTAATAGCCAACAACTATGGCATTATACAAAATACACTTCCCATAAAAAGGCTAACACATCTTATCCATTTACAACAAAATTGACTAACTTGTCTAGCCCCCTATACATGCCATATACAAAACATTAAGTTTCATGTACCAAAGTGTGCTGATATGTGGGCTATCTTCCAATGATCCTCGATCTCGATTCACCACTTTTAATCTATAAGACAAGGGAAAAGAAAGGGAGTAAGCTTTGAGCTTAGTAAGTTTACACATAAACAATTAAGCATCATAGTATAAGCCCAACCACAATTAGCATTATACCAACATATAATATACAACTATGCTTACTCTTTCTATCCCTTACCATATTACCAACACATCATGAGTCACATGCTCATAACTATTGAAATGCACCCTTGCATTCAATATCACATTTACACAATATAAAACACATCATTATTGCTCAATAATACATCCACATAGCTAACTCACATAGCTAATCCACACAGCTAATCCACATATCTTATCCACACAGCTATTACACACAATTAATCCATACAGCCAATATCTCGGTGGTTCCGCACTTAGCACACTACAATCAATTTATAAGGTGGTATCGCACTTAGCCTACCACAAAGGCAATCATAGTGATCTCGCACATAGCCACTAAATGATATACCTAACGATAGCATCGCACATAGCCAGCTCATCGTCAATATGCATTTGGATGGTATCGCACTTAGCCCACCATCTAGCATTATCACAACACATGTACAAGTCTATTTACCCAATTATTCATCCATTCACATCTATATTACATTCATTCTACTTGAAGCACATAGGTTCCCAATCATTCTCATTCATTCTCATTCATGCTACACCCTAGCTAGCATTAACAAATTGTAAGTATGAATGCATTGTTTAGGCATAGACTTACCTCGATACTCAAAAGTATTGAAATGTACAATTTAGTCCACCACCTTGCTTTTGCCTCGGTTTCGATCCGGGCTTTGTCTTTCTTGATCTATAATGAATAAATCAGCTTATTCAATACACACATTGACTAAATTGACCCACATCTGATACTTTAGCAAAATTACTATTTTGCCCCTAAACTTTCTCATATTTACATTTTAGCCCTAAAGGCTCGTAAAGTGATTTTTATTCAACTCTCTAACCTTTCATGCTTAGCTGAACCACTTAATCAACTAAAGCATTCAACAATTCTCACTAAATCACCTATGTATGACCAAACTTAAGATTTTCACAACTAAGTCCCTATATGCATTTTCATGGAAAATCACTTAGCAAAAGATGTTTCTACTACATCAAGCTTTCATATTCTTCCATAAAACATCAAAATACATGCATGTCATACATATGTACATTTTTGAACATCCATAATAGCTCACCAAATAGCTAAAAATAGCTTACTCATGCTACTAGGACTTCAAAAATACGAAGAATATCAAAACAGGGCTTAAGAGCACTTACTAGCAAGCTTGAAAATTGAAAGAGCCCTAACAATGGCTTCTCTAATTTTCGGCAGCTTGGGGGAGAAGATGAGTGAATTTTTATCATCTTTTCATCTATTTAATCACTTATTTGATAAATGACCAAAATGCCCTTTTTGATAAACTTCAAATTTTGACTCATCCATGCCCATTTTTGTCCAAAAATTAGAATTTGGGTAAATTGCTATTTAAGGACCTCTAATTAATAATCTAAAGCTATTTCACACAAATAGCTTCTAGAAACACACATTTTGCAACTTTTGCAATTTAGTCCTTTTTGGACAATTCAACCACAATTTCACAAAATTATTTCATGAAACTTTCACACTAGCATGCATACATAATATAAACCTCAAAAACTCATTCATGACCCTCGGATTTATGGTCTCGAACCACTATTCTGACTAGGCCCTAAATCGGGATGTTTCAACTCTCCCCCCTTTATAGATTTTCACCCCCGAAAATCTTACCAGAAAAGAGGTTTGGATGTTGCTCTCTCATAGCTTCTTCCATTTCCCACGTAGCCTCTTCCACGCCATGTTTTTGCCATAACACTTTCACTAGTGCTATGCTCTTATTTCTCAACTATTTCACTTCTCGAGCCAAGATCTTAATCGGCTCCTCGTCATAAGACATATCCAATCTTATCTCAATTTCCGTTGAAGGAATCACATGTGAAGGATCGGAGCAATACCGTCGCAACATCGACACATGAAACACATTATGAATCTTTTCCAACTCTACCAGCAAAGCCAACCGGTAAGCTACAGGCCCAATTTGCATGCAGAATATCATACGGCTTCTATGAACCTTGGACTCAATTTCCCTTTTCGTCCAAATCTCATAATCTTCTTCCATGGCGATACTTTCAAAACTGCTTTGTCGCCTACTTCAAACTCAATTTCTTTTCTTTTCAAATCCGCATACGACTTCTGTCGGTCCGAAGTAGCTTTCAGACTATTACGGATTACTTTCACTTTCTCTTCGGTCTCTTTTATTAGATCGACCCCATGGATCTGCTTCTCACTAAGCTCGGTCCAATACAAAAGAGTCCGAAACTTGCGGCCATACAAAGCCTCATACGGTGCCATCTGTATACTCGACTGAAAACTATTGTTATAGGCGAATTCGACCAAAGGTAGATATCTCTCCCAACTACCTTCGAATTCTAACACACAGTATCGAAGCATATCTTCAAGAACTTGAATCAGTCTTTCAGATCGACCATCGGATTGCGGATGGAATGCGAAGATGAAATTCAATCTCGCATCTATGGCCTCTTGCAACTTCTTCCAAAATCTCAAGTAAACCTCGGATCTCTATCCGATATAATAGACACAGTACACCATGCAATCTCACTCTCTCGCCACGCATAACCGAGCTAACTTATCCGGTGAATAATCAACACGTATTGAATAAAGTGAGTGACTTCATCAATCTATCCACAACAACCCACACAAAGATCTCTTTTTGGAGTCGTCGGCAACCCGTTACAAAATCCATGGTAACCCAATCCCACTTCCATTCGGGAACCATCACCGGGTCAAGCAATCCAGAAGGCACTTGATGCTCGACTTTCACTTGTTGGCAAATCGGACACTTAGTCACAAACTATGAAATATCTCTTTTCATACACGGCCACCAATATAACTTCCTCAAGTCGTTGTACATTTTCGTACTGCCCGGATGTACTGACAAGCACCCACTGTGGGCTTCATGCAAAAACTTTCGAATCAACTCCTCATTTTTAGGAACACAAATTCGTCGCGATACATCGGACAACCATTCAAATTCATTGAAAATCGTAATCACATTCCGACCGCACTTAGCTATCTTAGCTTGCATCTCGCTATCATTTCTCTGAGCTTCACATATTTGTTGAACAAATAGTGGCCTAGCTCTCAACTCTGCCAAAATAGCACCATCATTAGACAATGCTAAACTCGCTCTCATAACTCTTAGAGCATACAGGGATTTCCTACTTAAGGCATCCGCAACCACATTCACTTTTCCCGAGTGGTAATCAATGACTAACTCATAGTCCTTCAACAAATCAAGCCACTGTCTCTGTCTCAGATTCAGATCCTTCTGATCCATCAAATACTTTAAACTCTTGTGATCCGTAAAGATTCGGCAATTTTCGCCATACAAATAATGTCGCCAAATCTTTAATGCAAAAACAATCGTAGCTAAATCCAAATCATGAGTCGGATAATTCTTCTCGTGTGGTTTTACCTGCCTCGAGGCGTAAGCGATTACCTTACCCTCTTGCATCAACACGCAACCGAGACCATTAAACGATGCATAACTATAAACCACAAACTCCTTCTCCCATTCTGGTTGAACCAAAACCGGTGCCTCAGTCAACATTGTTTTCAGTCTCTCGAAGCTCTGTTGACATGTCTCAGTCCATTCAAACTTGACATCCTTATGCAATAGCTTCGTCATCGGGGTAGCAATCACAGAGAACCCCTTTACAAAACGTCTATAATATCCCACTAATCCCAAGAAACTTCTAATTTCTGACACGTTCCTCGGTAGTTTCCAATCCATAACAGCCGATATCTTACTCGGGTCAACTCCGACACCATCACCTGACACCATGTGTCCTAGGAATCCGACCTCTCGGAGCCAAAACTCACTATTGCTAAACTTAGCATACAACTGCTTATCTCTCAAAGTTTGCAAGACAATTCTCAAATGCTCTTCATGATCGTTCTCATCCCGAGAATAGATCAATATGTCGCCAATAAAGACAACCACAAACTTGTCCACATATGGTGAAAAAACACGGTTCATCGGATCCATAAAAATCGCAGTGCATTCACAACCCAAACGGCATAACCAAAAACTCATAATGGCCATACCTTGTCCGAAATGCGCTTTTTAACACATCTTGCTCTTTCACTGAAATGATAATAACTGGACCTCAAGTCTATCTTGGAGAACATCGTAGCTCCTTCAGCTTGATCGAAAAGATCATCAATCCTTGGTAAAGGATACTTATTCTTAACCGTCACTTTGTTAAGCTATCTATAGTTTATACACAACCTCATAGACCCATCTTTATTCTTCACAAACAATACCGGAGCTCCCCAATGCAAGTAGCTCGGTCTTCCAAAACCCTTATCTGTCAACTCTTGTAACTGAACCTTCAGTTCTTTCAACTCTACAGGTGCCATTCTGTACGGGGCAATCGAAATAGGTGTCGTTCCTGGAACCAACTCAATTCCAAACTCGACCTCTCTCACTGGAGGTAATCCGGGTAACTCCTCCGGGAATACATCTGGATACTCACGTACCACTGGCACTGTTTTAAACTCCACCCCAACCTCTCGAGTGTTCAACACGAACGCAAGATAGGACTCACATCCTTTTCTCAAACATTTCTCAGCCACTAAGGAAGAAATCATCACTGGTGGACTATCCGATCCACCTGATTCAACACGAACCACATTTCCATTATCACATTTCAATTCAATGTACTTACTACCACAGTTCACTAAAACACTATGGGTAGTCAACCAATCCATGCCTAGGATTAAATCGAACTCATCAAACGGCAACAACATAAGGTTTGCCGGAAAACAATGATTCTCAATCAACAAAGGACAATTCTTACACACTTTGTCCACTAACACATGCTTTCCTAACGGGTTTGACACCTTAACTACTATGTCCGTAGACTCAACGATCATACTCAAACTAGATGCTAATCTCATGCAAATATAAGAGTGAGTAGACCCTGGATCTATTAAAGCAATAACAGAGGTGTCAAAGAGAGAAAAAAGTACCGGTTATCACATCGGGAGGATGCCTCTTCTCTTGCAGCGCGAATGGCATACGCCCTCGCAGTGCCCGACCCTCTGGTCTCACAGCAGAGTCCCCTGGATGCACCTCTACCACTAGCCCCACCTCTTGGGTTCCTTGGTGGTCTACCCCTCGTAGACACATCACTAGGTCTCACTTCTTGCCTCTCTTCCTTATCATCCCTCTCGGGACGAGCACGGATGAAGTGGTTAGGGAACCACATTTGTAACATTTTCGATTGCTTCCCCAACACTCTCAGGTGTGATACCTACCACAACTTGGACACTCCGATTTACTCTTTGTATTGCCCACACTTTCCATCGAGGGGGCTCGGACTCTCGAACCTTGACGAGTATTGTCCAAGTCTCGATACGAATATCCCACTGAGGCTGACGTCCGAGGATTCACTTCCTTGGATCTTTTCGACCGGGCTTGATACGACTTGCCCATCGGTCTCTTTCTCGCATCTCGGGCTTCACTCACGACCCTCCTCTTATCCGAACTCAACTCTCTTGGCCTTACTTGCCCTCTCAACTAATACCACGAATTCTTTCAACTCCAAAATGCCAACTAGGAGTTTGATATCCTCATTCAGCCCATCTTCGAACCTCTTGCACAAGATGGTCTCTATCGACACACATTCTTGAGCGTATTTGCTAAGCCTAACAAACTCACGCTCATATTCTGCTACTGACATTCTCCCTTGCTTCAACTCAAGGAATTCTTTCCTCTTCCGATCAGTAAACCTTTGGCTTATATACTTCTTTCGGAACTCTTCCAGAAAGAAGTCCCACGTTACCTGCTCTCTCGGGACCACTAATGTCAGTGTCTTCCACCAATGGTATGCCGAGTCTCTCAGCAAAGACACGGCACACTTCAAACTCTCCTTAGGTGTACATGAGAGCTCATCGAACACCCTCATCGAGTTCTCTAACCAGAACTCTGCCATATCAGGGTCGTCATCTACTTTAGCTCTAAACTCCTCAGCCCCGTGTTTCCTAATCTTATCCACCAGGGGTTTCGATATCCTCACTACATCCATACCATGAGGAGCCACTGGATTTGGCTGAGGTATAGGAGGAGGTGGAGGAGGTTGAGCGTTAGGGTTCGCTCGAACGTAGTCCGAGTACCAATCACTCATCATATGGAGAAAGGCTTCTCATGCCTCTTCCCTTGACCTCGCCTCGGGTCCACTTTACACCGCACGGTTCCTTGTGCAGAGTCACAGATTACTAGTCGCTTCATCGCCATCAATGGATCGGAATCCATATTCTATATAAAATAAGATTTAAAATCATCGAAACCACCACACTATCATCGCACACTTATGGCATGTATAGCTAGACTCTTACACCGCCACTGGTAGTCCTAGAACCGACTAAACCATAACTCGATACCACTAAATGTAACACCCCTACCCGGGGTTCTACGACGGAACCGGCCCGAGGCGCATCGAACTCAACCCAATTAATCGTCACGTAGGCTCAACGTCATTACTCTCTATATCCTCATTCTCGACTTACGAGGCCTCACTCATACACACGAGGGCTCTCGAGACTAATCCAGAACTTTTACGATCCTTAAATTTTTTTTCTTTTATACAGGGCTCACACGCCCGTGCACTATGTAACACACCCGTATATGGACACATACGCCCATGTTCCCTAGCCGTGCTAAAAACCCGAGCATTCTGCCAATTACCCCACGGCCATGGCACGCCCATGCTCCCCAACCGTGGTGAACACTGACTTCCCTCGCACGGCCTAGAGTCTAGACACACGCCCGTGTGGCTAGCCCGTGGCCAACACTGATTAATCCCACATGCCCTAGGCACACGCCCGTGTGACTAGTCCGTGGTCTATTCTGTTTTAAAATATTAACATGCAGGGGACGCACGGCCATAGCACACGCCCGTGGGCTGACCGTGTGTCACACATGGTCTAGACACACGCCCGTGTGTCTAACCACATGGTCAAGGACAAAGCTAAGTGCCAAGTTCTTTTCACCCTTCTAGCATACACAACAAATACTCATCCAACACAATCATAATCAACTCAAATTGAATACAATCTCACATAGAAAACTATATCTTTTCATATAATGTAATAGCCAACAACTATGGCATTATACAAAATACACTTCCCATAAAAAGGCTAACACATCTTATCCATTTACAACAAAATTGACTAACTTGTCTAGCCCCTATACATGCCATATACAAAACATTAAGTTTCATGCACCAAAGTGTGCTGATATGTGGGCTATCTTCCAATGATCCTCGTATCTCGATTCACCACTTTTAATCTATAAGACAAGGGAAAAGAAAGGGAGTAAGCTTTGAGCTTAGTAAGTTTACACATAAACAATTAAGCATCATAGTATAAGCCCAACCACAATTAGCATTATACCAACATATAATATACAACTATGCTTACTCTTTCTATCCCTTACCATATTACCAACACATCATGAGTCACATGCTCATAACTATTGAAATGCACCCTTGCATTCAATATCACATTTACACAATATACAACACATCATTATTGCTCAATAATACATCCACATAGCTAAATCACATAGCTAATCCACACAGCTAATCCACATATCTTATCCACACAGCTATTACACACAATTAATCCACACAGCCAATATATCGGTGGTTCAGCACTTAGCACACTACAATCAATTTATAAGGTGGTATCGCACTTAGCCTACCACAAAGGCAATCATAGTGATCTCGCACATAGCCACTAAATGATATACCTAACGATAGCATCGCACATAGCCAGCTCATCGTCAATATGCATTTGGATGGTATCGCACTTAGCCCACCATCTAGCATTATCACAGCACATGCACAAGTCTATTTACCCAATTATTCATCCATTCACATCTATATTACATTCATTCTACTTGAACCACATAGGTTCCCAATCATTCTCATTCATTCTCATTCATGCTACACCCTAGCTAGCATTAACAAATTGTAAGTATGAATGCATTGTTTAGGCATAGACTTACCTCGATACTCAAAAGTATTGAAATGTGCAATTTAGTCCACCACCTTACTTTTGCCTCGGTTTCGATCCGGGCTTTATCTTTCTTGATCTATAATGAATAAATCAGCTTATTCAATACACACATTGACTAAATTGACCCACATCTCATACTTTAGCAGAATTACTATTTTGCCCCTAAACTTTCTCATATTTACACTTTAGCCCTAAAGGCTCGTAAAGTGATTTTTATTCAACTTTCTAACCTTTCATGCTTAGCCGAACCACTTACTCAACTAAAGCATTCAACAATTCTCACTAAATCACCCATTTATGACCAAACTTAAGATTTTCACAACTAAGTCCCTACATGCATTTTCATGGAAAATCACTTAGCAAAAGATGTTTCTACTACATCAAGCTTTCACATTATTCCATAAAACATCAAAATACTTGCATATCATACATATGTACATTTTTGAACATCCATAATAGCTCACCAAATAGCTAAAAATAGCTTACTCATGCTACTAGGACTTCAAAAATACGAAGAATATTAAAAACTGGGCTTAAGAGCACTTACTAGCAAGCTTGAAAATTTGAAAGAGCCCTAACAATGGCTTCTCTAATTTTTGGCAGCTTGGGGGAGAAGATGAGTGAATTTTTATCATCTTTTCACCTATTTAATCACTTATTTGATAAATGACCAAAATGCCCTTTTTGATAAACTTCAAATTTTGACTCATCCATGCCCATTTTTGTCCAAAAATTAGAATTTGGGTAAATTTATATTTAAGGACCTCTAATTAATAATCTAAAGCTATTTCACACAAATAGCTTCTAGAAACACACATTTTGCAACTTTTGCAATTTAGTCCTTTTTGGACAATTCAACCACAATTTCACAAAATTGTTTCATGAAACTTTCACACTAGCATGCATACATAATATAAACCTCAAAAACTCATTCATGACCCTCGGATTTGTGGTCTCAAACCACTATTCCAACTAGGCCCTAAACCGGGATGTTACAGATATGGCATTGGCATCTTACTATGTGTATGACAATTTCCGAGTATCCTTCGATATCCCAAGTGGTTCAACAGGGTAAAGAATTAAAGTTATGTTAAAGATGGAAAAAGGGATAAAATTATGTGATGGAGTGATACAGGTACATATGCGAAACTCATGAGAAATGAATCCGGTATGTGATATGTGATCGGTAAAAGTGAGTATGAGGAAGCCATGTCAATGTTGCATTGAGAATTTTGTGTTAATTCATAATGTAATATGTGAATGTTATTACAAGATTTTATGTTGGTATCTATTACATGCAAACTTACTAAGCTTTATGCTTACTCCCTCTCTTTTCCCTTTTCTTGTAGTATCGCCAAGCTAGCTCGGGGATCGAAGGACATCGGAGCTCGATCCACACTATCAAGCTATTCTTTTGGGTATAGTAAAGTTTGATTATTTTGGGTATGGCATGTATAGGAACTTAGTCATTTTGTTATATGTCATAGTGGTTAGCCAATGTGTTGGCTAATAATGTTACTTATTTCATTTTGTAAATGGCCATTGGAATTGGCCAATACTAGTTAAGTTATATCTATTCAATGATGATGAAATTCATGAAGTGCAAGCTTGCGCAATTGAATGAGTAATGTGTGAAGTATATGCATGATGAACGCAGTGTGAACTTAAGGTGGGGATGTCTTGATTGTGGATATTAGAGGTGCATTATTGTTATGCTATGTGTTCTTTGGAAATGATATAAGTGTGGTTGCTTTTACTGAGGTGGCAAATGGCTTGGAAAATAGCCTTGTATTTGTCCACGGGTGAGACACACGAGCGCGTGTGTCAGGCCCGTGTGTGACACATGGTCCGCCCCATGGGCGTGTGATCTCGCCGTGTGTCCCCGCACCCTAATTGATGCAAAAGCAGAATGCCCGATGTGAGTAAACACATGGGAAGAGACACGGCCGTGTGTCTCGGCCGTGTAAAAGGACACGGCCGGGACATGGGCGTATGCCCGTGCCGCCGTGAAGTCTCGCGACGTTAATTGCGAGAATTAAATTCGCCACACGGCCTAGCACACGGGCGTGTGACTTGGCCGTGTGACCCTAAATGTCTGCTGACGTCATAAACAGAATGTCAAGGCTTTCACACACGGGCTAAGATACGGGCGTGTCATGGCCGTGTGAGGGACACAGGCTATAGACACGGGCGTGTGGTCCTATTTTGAGCAAAAATTTTCTAAGTGTTCGTAAGCTTCCGGTTCAGTCCCGAACCACCTTATATGTATGATTCGGGTCTCGTAGGCCCATAATAGGAACGTTATGAGTACAAATGAAAAGTTTTAAGTTGGGATAAAAATTTATGGCCCGATTTTGTATGACTAAGTATGTTAAGTCCGGTAATGCCTCGTACCTAGTTCCAGCGTCGAATACGGGTAAGGGGTGTTACAGACAAATTGTCCAACATTTTTCCCCGGCAAACCTTCACTCCTTTATTTCTTTCTCCACATCCTGCACTTGCCAAACCACCAAACACAACCCTTCCACATGCAATTAAAAGTACCTAACATTTAAACACAGTCCAAGCTCCTAATGCAATGATAAAAATACCAGTGAAATGTCCTAAAATTCAACTAAATGTACCAAGTACAAGTAATTAGCTAGGTCTAAAGGCATAAAATATAACTCTTTTCAAGAGTTATCAATACCTGCAATATCTATCTGGTGGCTCAGCTGCATAATTTCTGAGTAGCATATGACCACGACATGGTGTGATGGATGGATGGGCTATTATAGTCCTATTCGGTGTGATTGGTTGGGCTGAGATGGTATGTAGTGAATGGGGGTAGGATTATTATATTCTGACATGTTATTCTGATTTTTGCATATGAGCATATTCTGGTATGATTTCTAATTGTGGGCCAAAGCACACACTAGGCTTTTTAGCTCACTCTGTTAATTTACCATATTTCAGGTAATCCTCAAACTTAGGGTTTGGCGACGATCTTGGAGCTCGATTCAGTTATTTGAACTTTAAGTATGTTAGAACTTATTATGGACTTTATGGACTTTTCAGACTTTCAAATTAATTGTTTCGTTTTCATGACGTTTATTATGGTTTTTGGTTTTTGCAGATATTTATTTTTAATTGGTATTTTTGGACAAGTCAGCATAATCTATGAAACTTAATGTTTTCGAAAATAATAACTCTAAGAGATTTTTCCGCTGCGAATGTTTGATTTTGAAATGGGATTTTACGAATCGAGTAGTTTATGTGGTATGGTTTTGTTTAAATATAACTAATAAAACAATTTATATCAAGATGCATTCACATGAATTTTTGGTAACAACATCACTACTAGGGAGAGACGGCTATAATATTTGTTTAACATGTCTTTCAAAAACTGAAGTTTTGTATGAAAATCACGGATAATGTTTTAAATATAGATGCAACCTTCATAATCTGGTCATAACGTCTAGGCCGAGTTTAGAGTGTTACAAACATCGAAGCTAAAAATGGTATTAGTACCTAACAAGGGTATCAATACTTGTTTTGAAGTTTTGAAAATTTTGCAATTTGGTCCTATTTCATGTTCGGGTCAACGAAAGAGTTTTTG
Organism: Gossypium sturtianum; assembly: GCA_025698515.1. Lineage (NCBI taxonomy): Eukaryota > Viridiplantae > Streptophyta > Magnoliopsida > Malvales > Malvaceae > Gossypium > Gossypium sturtianum. The sequence continues at coordinate 123,634,769 of CM046955.1, forward strand.
TAAGCTTGATTAAGGATCTATTTTAATTGTATATCATAACGTGAATGTGCTAATGCATGTTGGAATGTTTTGAATGATTTATGTATGATATACTTAATCTGAAATTTTATAAATGTTGTAAAAATGTCCCTATATGGTCTCAAGTTGACTTTAAAGCATTCGTATGCTCATATAAGACCCGTGAAAGAATGTTCATGGTGTTCAATATTGTATTATTGTTGATTGCAGGAATGATGATTTTTCTTGTGAATTTGATGGTAGTTGCTCTGGCAACGTGTGTAGCATCCCATAAATTGGATCCGACGATCAGGTCGGGCGAAGGATATTACATGACATGTTATCATATATGTGTGCATGCTTATTGATTTCATCATCCATCAACGATTCAAATGTATATCAAATAATCAAAAATAAAATAAAATTGGCTTTAACCAAAGGTTTCCATGGTTCATTTATCACAGTTGTTTGATTTTATTATTTTTTGGTTTGCTGCTTCAATTTTTTTTACTATTGTTGTATGGATCTTTGACATATCTGTTCTTTTGGGTGTGATTTGCTTCAAAATCTTTGGCTATTGATCTGCAGTTCAATTGGTGTTGCTTGAGCTAGTAGTTTGATATCTAAAGGTTATTGATTTCTGAAGATTGGATTGTTGGCATCTCTTGTATTAGATTCCGTAATTTTGATCTCTAAAGTGAATTTCAAGTTTTTAGTTGATAAATGATAGTTTTCATTCCCTCTTTCTTTATTTTCATTTTTCATTCTTGTTCATCCCTGAGCTAAATCTAAAGATTCTTCACATATACCGATTGATTTTCACTATTCTAACAATGTTAGTCTTTAATCTATTTTTACTCTCTCTTTTTTTTTTAATTTTTTTTTTTTATTCATCTAGTTGCAGCTTAATATGCAATTAGCAGTCATTTTGAACCTTTTTTCAATACCCATGCATTGACGGTGTATCACATATATTTTTATATATAAAAATACTATTAATGAAATTAATATTTCAATGGTCACGAATATATGAATAATTGAAGAATTGGTAGTAAACAATAATTATGAAAGAGATTTTAAACTTGTTAGTTAAGTTTTTAAATATTATATGTACTTAGAATTACTTGTGCAAATTACTTTTCTGTTTCTCCACACATTTACTCATCTGTATTTTGACTTTTCATTTCTTTTAACGGCATATGATAAATGGAATCCAAGATAATACTCAAAATTTTGTGGACAGCAAAAAAAGAAAAGAAAAGTGAAGCAATGAAAAATCTGGGTTTCTTGTATTTAACCTAATTCTGCATTTTAAATATAAAAATGTTCCAATTTTTGTAATCATGGTGATAGTGGGATAGGTTCAGTTGATTTACTTTTTACTTTTTTCTTGGTTAATTTAAAATTCAAAGTAAAACCCTACGCCAATAATTTTAGACACCGTAACATGCATGTATCTTATCATAGATCAATGTAAACTTTAAAATAAAATGCCCGAGTGTGAAAAGGGAAAAGGTGTGATTCTATGGAAAATCCTTGAGCAACATTCATGGTGTCGGCAGGCACATTCTCAAAAGTAATCCTAAGGTTTGTACAATGATGGACCCAATTATCAAACGGTGCTCATTGAGCCATGAACACAAAATCCCTTAGCAACCTCTCTTTAAAAAAAAAAAAATCTTTAGGGTTAATTGCATCACAATCCTCAAATTATGACCAAGATTTTAAATTGATCTCCAAATTTCACCTGACATCCCCAAACTATGACATTCATTCTAAATTGGGCCATAAACTTCAAAATATTCTAATACATCCTCAAACTATCGATGCTATATAAATCAAGTCCTTCCATTATTAAAATCATTAATTTAACTGTTAAAAGACATGTCAAATCTCATATAACATAATTTAAAATGGAGATTTTAAAGAAAAAGTAAAACGTTGTCATATAACTTTTAAAAGTAAAAACTAAATATAAAGTAAAAAAAAAAAAAAAAAGAGTGAACGATAAAGCTTCTGTAGAAGTTTTGAAAACCTCGAAACCAAGATTTTTACAACATCAATTTTCACAATATTCATTTTTCTTTAAATTTTTCATTTTAAAAGATGTGACGCAAGATGTGACGTCTAATTTAATGTGCAAGTTAACAATTTTAGTAAAAAAAATGACTTTATTGATATAATATCAATAGTTCAAGGATATAATTTGAATGTTTTAAAGTTTGGGGACTAGTTTAGAATGAGGGTCATATTTGAGGATGTTTGGTGCAATTAACTATTTTAAAATTATAACTATATCGACTATTTCAATAATAATAAAAAACAATCATTACAAGCATTGAATTAAATAAATAACATAACATCTAACCGACTAACTAACTATAACCACAATAAATACGGAGGAGAACCCACACATTTACATAAGATGTAACCATTGAGCTAGGGATTCATTGACAAATTTTAAAATTTTGTAATTGACTCTTCAAAGTATCAATATCGTATCAATCAAGCCGTCCTATCAGCCTATTCATTAGCTTGGATGTTAAATGTCAACTAAATTCTAGCATAGAGTATATTAAAACAAGTGAATCAAATTGGTAATACATGTAGATTTATTGCATGTACAACTTGTATCGAACGTATTAGGAAAAACTAGTTTTCCTAATTTCTATTGATAATGTCTTTTTTTATCATGTCACAAGTGCTTACAATTTAATTAACGTGTTTTAAATATGTTCCACATCGGATTCAAACTAGCATTTAAGGTCTAAATTGGCTAGTAGGCTGATAGAAAGACTTGATTGATACAATATTGATAATTTGAGGACACAAATAAAACATTTTGAAGTTCATGAACCAATTTAAAAATTTACCCTATTCTTTACTTCATGTTGGTCAATTACCCTTTCTTCAATTGATGAGAAGAAAATGTAGTTATATATATCCTTGGAGCCCTCTTAACCTAATTATTACAGACCAGGAATTTTTCAAAGTGTTCTTCACCGAATCCAATGGGTAGTTGTTGTTGGAAATCTTGTCTGTTTTAAAGGATCATAAGCTAGTTAGGTCATCTACCAATTTAAGGCAGTTAAAAAGAGTTAAAATACAATATTGCAGTGGAGCAAATCTAGTCCAAAGATTCAGGCAAAAAACTCCATTGATTACGGCCATGAATTAAGCTATAGTGGCAAATGCTCTCCAATAATTTGGGATTTGTATTTGGTTAAAATATGTTCCAACTCCATGTATTCTTTGTATATTTGATATTTAATCATTTTACTTCTATTTCTAAGAATTTAGTCATTTATTTTTTGGATTTTAAAATTCGGATTTAATTATTAACCACGTGAAATCTTTTTTATTAAATTCACTAATGTGACACCTTAAAAAAAAAGAATACTCACTTAGCAGTCACGTAACAAAAAAATTAACATTATAATAAACCTAAATTTAACAGAATAATTTTAACGATATTAGTAATTAAACTTGTTTTTTTTAATCTTAAAATAATGAAATTAAATTCCTTGAAATAAAAGTAAAATGTCATGTTTTAATCATTGCATTTCTATGATATAATTGTTTACCTTCTCATTGTTAGGGGTAAGCAAAACTCGATTGGTTTTGAAAAAATCGAAAAAAAAATCAAATTTTGAGTTAATCGAATCAAGTTATTCGACTTTTTCGAGTGAACTTAAATAAGTAATTTGAGTTTCAAGTTCGAATCGAGTTGAATTTTACAATTCGAATAACATATTGATATAAATACTCATTTGGTCCCTGTCAAATTTGAAAATGGACAAATTAGTCTCTCTCTCTCAACAAAAATTACAAAAAAAAAAAAGAATTCAAAATAATTTTCAAAATTCAAATTATTTATAAAAAAATCAAAAATTTATATTATTTAAAAAATTCTAAAGAATATATAAAGAAAGTTAAAATTTTAAAATTTTCTAAAATAATAATTTTGAGACACAAATAAGTTAATTAATGATTAAAGTTTATCATACTAAAGTATCTTTTTTTTCTTTAAAAAAGTTTTAGAATATATATGATTTCAAATTGATGTGCTCTAACATGAAATTAGTTATACTATAACAATATTTTAATTTGACATATTTAATTTTTTAATTTAACTCAAACAATTTCAATCGATTCAATTTGACTCGATTCAAATTTTATTTCACTTGACTCGATTAAAAAAATTCAAATCAAATTAGAATGATAACATAGAACTTATCAACTCGAAAATTTTCACAATCGATCGAACGCTCACCCTTACTCACTATTTTATTAAGCATAATTTTGTGGTGTAACATAGCAGGGTAAGCATGGGCTTGGCAGTATGGGTGTAAAATTGTAAAAAAAAGTTACTCAACAAAAATGAGTTGTTGATTGTTATATCTTAATACTTAATTCAAATTATTTACGAGTGTAACATTTTGATAGTAAATTATTAGTTTATTTTTTTTTAAAAACAAATTGTATACTTCACCAATTATCAAACAAGCCTCGTTGGGAAATAAACCAAGCAAACTCGATCACATAATCACATTTGAAGTGGTAACATCATTATATGTTTGGGATAAAAAATCAACATTCAAATCTTGTATCACTCAACCCCTATTTTAATTTATAATAATTAAACAAATTCAAACTTATAAATTAATATATCATCCACCTTGAGCCCAACTTCAATCAATAATTTTAAAATTAAACTTAAATTATAAGTTTTCACCATTCCAAAGCGTTGATTATAGGCATACCCTACTTGGCAATCTTTTGATGAATTTTTCATTTAGACCTTAAATTTGGCAATAACTCCTACATTTAAATTTGAATATATTTTTTTTGATAAAATAAATAAAGAAATTTACATAGAGAATATCATAAGTAAATTATCAAAAGACTTATCATCCTTCAAGATTTCTTTAACCTCTAAAGGGGGATCCTCGAATAAGTTCAACGATTCAGCACTTGACAAAGCCATTTTAGCCAAAGCATCAGCTACCCGATTGGTCTCTTTGGGAACATAATTCAAGGACCAATTCTCTTCAAAGGCTAGAATTTGTTGAATCCTCCTTATTAGAGAATTTTTTGGACCACCATGCTTGCTGTCACTGATAAAAATTACATTCTCAAGATTGTCCGATTGAATAATGACCTCATCATAGCCTTGTTTTTGAAGGATAAGTAGTCCATCCAATAAGCCCCACAATTCAACAGTCGCAACTGAGCAATCCCCCAAAAAGCGATTATAGCCTAGGATCCACTCCCCATTGCTATTACGTATCACACCACCTGCAGCAGAGGAACCAGACACAGAGTTAACAACATCATCTTAATTAGTCTTTAAACTTGGTAAATGTTACAATTTTTAGACCTAAATTAGGCAATTGTTCTCTCTCACATTGTGCTTTCAAGGGAACGTCAATGATTAACTTAGACAAAAAAACATACAAACCCTAATGCTAGAGTAGTTGTCAAGTCCAGATCCAAAATATATTGGGTAAATTATAAAAAATAGTCACCTAACTATTAGTATATTTCTATTTTGGTCATCCAAGTTTAAAATCTTCTACTTTACTCACTAACATTATCAAAATTTAATATTTTGGTCACTCCTCCATTAAATCACTAACAATGATCTTTTTATTGACATAATAATAAATTTAGTCCTCCAATGATTACAAATTGTATCAAGTTAATATTGGAGGACTAAATTTATTATTATGGGAATAAGAAATAAGAAAAAACCACTTTTGATAATTTAACAAATGAATGACTAAAAATATTAAAATTAAATAACGTTAATAATTAAAATTTACCAAAAATATTAAAATCCTATTCAAATTCAAATAGGAGTATTGTTGTCTGAAACTTTACAGCTTTTGTGCATGGCGGGGTTTTTACCTGACTTCATTAATCTCCGTGCCAAATATTTTGAACCAATCCATTGAAAAAGACAGGTGTATGAATGAAAAACACAGCGGGTTATGTTGTTTTTAACTATTTACTGCATGAGTGGTTTAAAGTTGAAAGCAATAAGAAGATATGATAAGGAAAAATATAAGAACATAGCACATGGGTTGATGAGACAGCTTAATTTAATGATAAATGTTTAATTCTCCAACCAAGAAAGATTTTTGATTTGATGTGAACTTCAAGTCTGAATTAAAGATGATGCAACTTTTTAATGTTATTAACACAATCATCTTTAAGTTTGAAACATTTGGAAACATTTTTCAAAGTTAAAATTATTATTAAAAAGTAAAAAGTTAAATTGGAAGACAAATTAGCTTTGTATAGAGCCAAAAGTACTGCATGTGCAGCCGCACTCCCTTTATGGCTTTCAACAAACCAAATGCTGCTCTACCCAATACCCAAAGATATTACGACAATCCTTCATAATTTTAGAAGAACCCAAGCACTGACTTAATTCCATAAATACCTATTTTTATTACTTCCAACAACCTCAAACTACCCCCCTTGCAAAAATAAAAAACCAAGAACATGGTGATACCAATTAAGTCAATCTACAATACCAGTAGCAGATCAACATTTGGCTACAGATTTGATTCAACAATAAAATGTATAAAATAGCGAGAATCACGGCCCATTTATTTCGCCAACCAATTAAGAAAATCCACTCCTTTTTTGTCTACATGCAAAGATCATGATTTGGCTAATCATCCCAGCTAATTACCATTGTTTTTTCTTCTCTAAATTACGTCTCCCACTTAATCTCTCTTCACGTGATTTCAAGCTTTCCTTTTGACGTCAATGCATTATAACTTCAACACGCGTACGCAGTTTATCTATTTTAATTAATAACCCTTTTTCTCTTTCCAAACTTAATTCAGTATAAGAAATCAAATTACAATGCTTTACCTCATATTATTTCGGGTTTGAGTTTTGTTTAAATTTCTTTCTTTTCATATATTTTGATTTTTAATTCTTTTATTTTGTATTGAATTGAATCTAATTCTAATTTATTATCTGTAATTTATATTTATAAATTCCCTTTTTAAAAAATCAAACATTAAATTAACTTTTACAACAGAAGTGAAACTAAAAATTGTGTTTGGAGTATAGGTGAGTAAAACTCGATTTAATTCAAAAAAATAAAAAGAAAAGAATTTGAATTTCTAGTTATTCGATTTTTCGAGCCATCGAATAAGTAATTCGAGTTTCGAGTTGAATTTTACAATTCAAATAATTTAAATAACAGATTATTATAAATACATCTTTTGTCCCTGTCAGTTTTGAAAAAGAACAAACTGATTTCTCTCTCAACAAAAATTACAAAAAAGTTTTAAAATAATTTTTAAAATTCAAAAAATGTATAAAATTCTAAAATTTATACATTTTTTAAAATTTTAAAAATCTAAAGAATATATAAAAAAAGTTAATTTTTTTTCTAAAATAATAATTTTGGGACATAAATAAGTTAATTAACGATTTAAGTTTATCATACTAAAGTATCTTGTTTTACTTTGAAAAAGTTTTCAAATATATATGGTTTCAGATTTACGTGCTCTAACATGAAATTGATTATATTGTAACAAGATTTTAATTTGACATGTTTAATTTTTTAGTTTAACTCGAATAATTTCACTCGATTCAACTCAACTCGAAATTCATTTCACTCGACTTGATTTGAAAAGATTTCAAATCAAGTTAGGATGATAAAAATAGGACTCGTCGAGTTCACTATTGAAAAAAAATTAAAGGCCAAAATGAAAATTTGCCATTAAATTAAAGACTAAAAAATTAAATTAATTGATTAATTTTTAAGGGGGAATAATTGTTGGGATTAAGAAAAAAAATGAACTAAAGTTAACAGAAGCTTGAGCAACAAGGCTCGATGCTTGCAGAAGAAACAAACAGAATCAAGCTTGAAGAGCAAAAATGAAAAACAAACAAAATGAGAGAGTTTTTTATGAAATTCAATGATTTCATTAACGAACAACATAAAGGCATTGAGCCATTACATATACCAGTTCATGAGCTGGTCAAAATGTTACAAACATTACCTAATCATCACCTACTACCACTAATTATATTGAAACTTGATAAATGAAACTTGTACACTTTGACAAAGCTGATTGATCAGCTCAACATTACCTAATTACATCAAATACATCACCAACAAAGTTCAAAACTAACTAGATTACATGACATCAACTAAACTAAGAAAACACAACAGTAGCAAAAAACTTCAGCAGCTGCATGCATGGCTCGGGCTGCTTCTCTGCTCTTTAACTGCTTCATATGCTGCATGTAGACCAACTTCAACACTCCTCCTTGGTTTGCATGCTGCAAACTCCCATTTTCCTTCTTAATTCAATGAATCTTGACAAAGTAAGGGGCTTTGTCAAGATGTCAGCAACTTGATCTTCTGAACTGCAATGAATCAGTCTCACCTCTTGAGCTTGCTCCATCTCCCTAACAAAATGAAACTTAATCTTGAAGTGTTTTGTTCTTCCATGGAACCCTGGATTCTTTGCAATTGCAACAGTAGATTGGTTGTCACAATTTATCTCTGTTGCTTCCTTTTGGTGTTAATTCAAATCAGCCATGATTTTCCTTAGCCAAATGGCTTGGTTGACAGCTCCTGCAGCTGCCACATACTCTGCTTCAGAAGTTGAATAAGCAACAACATTTTTCTTCTTCGAACTCCAACAAAAAATGGCTGAACCTAGAGTAAACACATACCCTGAGGTGCTCTTTATGTAATCCAATGATCCAGCCCAATCACTATCAGCATATCCAAGTAACTTCATGCTTTCAGCCTTGTTAAACTTCAAACCAAAAACCAGTGTACCTTTGATGTACCTGAGAACTCTTTTGGCTGCTTGTAAGTGTTTCTCATTGCAGCAATGCATGAATCTTGATAGCAGACTCACAGCAAACATAATGTCTGGTCTAGTGGCAGTCAGATATAGTAAACTTCCAACCAAACTCCTATAGGTTGATTCACTAACCTTCTCAAATTCACCTTGGCTCGATAGTTTCTCTCAAACAGCAACTGATGTGCTTGTTGCTTTGTAATTTTGCATGGAGAATTTGTTCAGAATCTTTGAGGCAAAAGCCTTCTGACTTTAGGAAAATTCCATGCTGAGTTTGTGACACTTTCATGCCAAGGAAGTAAGTTATCTTTCCTAAATCAGACATCTCAAAAATTTGCTTCATTTTATCTTTAAAATTAACCAATATAACATGATTTTCCCCCTGTCACCAGCAGGTCATCCACATACAAGGATACAATCAGCTGTGTTTCAACACCTTCATTTTTGAGATACAAGGTTGGCTTACTAATGCTCCTCTCGAATCCTATGCTAGTCAAATAGCTGCCGAATATGACATACCAGGCTCTTGGTGCCTATTTCAAGCCATACAAGGCTTTCTTCAGCTTGTAGACATTGTCTTCTTTGCCTTCAACTTTGAACCATTCAGGCTATTCAACATAAATTTCTTCCTCAAGAAATCCATTGAGGAAGGCTAATTTTACATCAAGCTGATGGATTTTCCACTGCTATTGTGTAGCCAAGGCAATTAGCAGCCTGATAGTGTCAAGCCTGGCCACTGGTGGAAAGGTTTCAAAGTAGTCAATGCCATCTTTTTTGTTGAACCCTTTCACTACCAGCCTTGCTTTCAGCTTGTTCAAGCTTCCATCAGCATTGTGCTTGGCTCGAAACACCCATTTCACTCCTATGACCTTTCTGTTGACTGGTCTTGGAACCAGCTCCTAGGTCTGATTTTTTTCAATCATGCTGATTTCATCAACCATAGCCTGTTTCCAGCCTTGCTGAGCTTCTGCCTCTTCAAAACAGCTTGGTTCAACTGCATCCAGTTGAGCTCTTTTATATATCTCATCCAATGGTCTAGTGCCTCTGACTAGTTCATCATCAATGTCCATTTCAAGACCATTTTGATCATTATCAACCTGGTTTGTTACAAGATCTTCAGCAGTAGCCTCTGGCTCATTCTTGTCCCAGTTCCAAGCTGATTTCTCATCAAATACAACATCCATGCTCATAAGAACTTTGTTGGATGAAGGATCTAAGATTCTATAGCCCTTCTTAACATTGCTATAGCCCACTAGGATACCAGGTTGAGCCTTCTTGGCTAATTTTTCCCTTTTGACAGTAGGAACATGTGCATAACAAATGCAACCAAAGACCATCAGGTGAGCAAGTGATGGTTTGAACTCAAACCAAGCCTCGAATGGAGTTTTCTGAATCAATGCCTTGGTTGGGAGCCTGTTTTGGAGGTACACAGTAGTGTTAACTGTCTCAGCCCACAAGGTTTCGGACAAATTCCTCTCAAACAGCAAACATCTGGCCATATCTATCAAACTTCTGTTCTTTCTTTCACTAACACCATTCTATTGAGGTGTGTAGATGTTGGTGAGCTGGTGCTTGATGTCTGCTTCATCACAAAACCCTTGAAACATAGTTGAAGTATACTCAGTCCCTTTATCAGACCTTAATATCTTCAACTTGCAACATGTTTCAGTCTCTGCTGCAGCCTTAAACTTCCAAAACACTGAGGCCACCTCTGACTTGTGCTTCAAGAAGTAAATCCAGCAATATCTCGAGTAATCATCAATGAAAAGGATGAAATACCTGTTTCCATTTAGGGATTGTGTCTTCATGGGACCACACACATCAGTGTGGACCAGCTGCAGCCTTTCAGAAGCTCTCCATGCTTTGTTTAAAGGAAATGGCAGCCTGACTTGCTTTCCTAACTGACATACTTCACAAACCTCTTCTTTCTCAACTGAACCAGTAAAGTTTTCAACCAAGTCTTCTTTGTTTAGCTGAGCCATTGACTTATAGTTGGCATGGCCAAGCCTCTTGTGCCACAGCTTGGATTCATCTGAAACAGCTGTGTAGGCACTGTCTAAGCCTTTGTTCCAGTCCACAACAAAGCTTTTGTCAGCCATGGTCACTAACATGAGCTTGGATCCATTTGGATCACTGATTAGGCATTGCTTGGCTTTGAACACCACAGAGTAGCCCTTTTCTAGCAACTAAGCTATGCTAAGCAGATTTCTGTCAATATCAGGCATAAACAAGACATTTGAAATAAGTTTGGTACCTGTAGGAGTGTCTATCAGTACATCTCCTTTGCCTTCTACTTTAATGAAGTGTTTATTTCCAACTTTCACTCTGATTTTGAAGCTTCTGTCAATTGATTTGAAGATTGCAACATCTGGAGTCATGTGGTTTGTGCAACCACTATCTAATAGCCATCCATTTGTGGCTTTTCTTTTAACAGCTGAGCAAGAAACTGCAAAGACTTGCTCTTCTTGGTCACTGCCCTCTTCTGCTACTCTAGCTTCAGCTCTTGGCTATTGAGTTTGATTTTGTCTCGGCTTGCCTTTGTTTTTGCAAACCTTCTCAACATGGCCCATCTTTTTGCAGACTTTACACTACACATCAGGCCTAAACCAACAGTTTGCCTCTGGATGACCAAGCCTTTTGCAATGTTTGCAAGGTTGATCCCATCTTCTATCTGATCTAGGCTTGTTTTTCCAGGTTTTCTTCCCCTTATAAGCAGAAGAGCTCGAAGGTTGGTCTACTTTGGGCTTGAAAGGCACCTTCTTGATGCTCCTCCAATCTACTGGCTCTCTTTTGCTCTTGAGCATAAAGAGCATTGATCAACTCTGTCAATGAGATGCTGGTCAAGTCCCTCGAGTCTTCAAGAGATGATATCTTTGCCTCATACCTTTCAGGCAAGGTTGAGATCACCTTATCCACAATTCTTGCTTCATTGAATTGTTGTCCAAGCAGTCTGATGCTGTTTACCACAGCCATGATTCTGTCTGAGTATTGCTTCACTGTTTCTTCCTCCTTCATCTTCAAGTTTTCAAAATCCCTTCTCAAATTCAGTAGTTGTTGCTACCTTGTTCTTTCAGTCCCTTGAAAGTCCTCCTTTAGCTTATCCCAGGCCTATTTTGGTGACTCACAAGCCATAATTCCTGTGAAAATCACATCAAACACACTGTTTTGGATGCAAGACATGGCTTTGTGCCTTTTGGTTCTTTCATCTGCATGCTGCCTTATTTGAGCCACTGTTGGATTGGCTCTTAAAGGTGCTGGTTCAGCATCTGAGTTAACAACCTCCCACAAATCAAATGCTTGCAGGTAGGGTTTCATTTTTACTACCCATATGTGGTAGCCTTCTCTATTGAAGATTGGTGGTGCAGCTGGTGAGAATCTGGATGAGGACATGGTTCTAAGGTTTGAAATATGACAGGTCCACTAAGAATTGAGCTCTAGATACCAATTTTTGGGATTAAGAACAAAAATGAACTAAAGTTAATAGAAGCTTGAGCAACAAGGCTCGATGCTTGTAGAAGAAACAAACAGAATCGAGCTTGAAGAGCAAAAATGAAAAACAAAGAAAATGAGAGAGTTTTTTATGAAATTCAATGATTTCATTAACGAACAATATAAAGGCATTGAGCCATTACATATACCAGTTCATGAGCTGGTCAAAATGTTACAAACATTACCTAATCATCACCTACTACCACTAATTATATTGAAACTTGATAAATGAAACTTGTACACTTTGACAAAGCTGATTGATCAGCTCAACATTACCTAATTACATCACATACATCACCAACTAAGTTCAAAACTAACTAGATTACATGACATCAACTAAACTAAGAAAAAAAAAAAAAGAGCAAAAACTTCAAAGCAGACTACATGCATGGCTCCTCGCTTTATGCTCTTTAACTGCTTCATATGCTGCATGCAGACCAACTTCAACAATAATAATAAATACAAAATCAAACCATTTGACAAACGAGATCAAAGCTCATACGTGTTCCCTAGCTTCTCCCCTGTTACTAGTTCCATGATTTCTCCATTTTTTATCAGTGTATAAAAATAAATGACGAAATCATTGAAATTCTAAAATTCATACTCTTTTTATAGGATGTCTATTTGCCACAAATTCTAAATTACCTTCAATCATTTCCACTTTATTTATTGTATTCAATTAAAAAAAGTTATATGTCAATAATATCTTGACACAGTTCGCAAAAGCAGAAACCTTAAATTTTGTGTATTTAGATTTGAAATTTACCATGTACAATTATATACATGGATCTTTAAATCTCTTCATGCGATTATTTGAATAATAATATAATATGAATTAATTCTATGTTGGTATTAATTAAAAAAATGTGTTAAAAACATATTTATCAATCTTACATATAGATGCTTATTAGCATTTTAGTATAATAAATTATCAAACTATTTGCTAAACTATGTTATTTGAAGAGAAAAAGGAGTCGATTGAGTACAAGTTCAGTTGACATTTGAAGTCTCAGAATTATGAGTTTAAATAAACTTAGACACGTAATGTCTCAATTAGATGTGTTTATGGGTCAAGTAGTCCGCCCGATCCAATTGGCTCGGTTTGATTTAGTTAGAGCTTGGGCTTAGATTTTCAACCATGGGTTGTTCCAATCCAATCCGTTTCACTATTTAAAAATGATAAAAAAATAAAAAATAATTTTATATTATCAGTTATATATTTTTATAATTCAATTTATTCTTATTGTTTTTTAACCATAAAACGAATCATTTGGGTGTATCGAGTTGAGTGTAAATCTAAATTTTCTTTGAAACAAGACCTAGACCCAACCCATGAATATTTCTAATTTTACTCATTGAGTATAACTAGTCAATGTTTAAGGGTACTTTAAGAAATATAAAAAAAAAAATCAAAGTGTACATCAATTTCGTTATTTGCGTATGTGCTTTGCATAGATACACTATTATTAGAAGGGATAACTACGAACTCTTCTTTTAACTATAAATAGAATATAAAAATATTAAAAATTGAAAAAAAAAAGAGAATAGGAAGTCAATAAATCGAATTAAATAGGTGTAGCCAAAGAAAGATTTGGGTATTAAATTCTTCCACCCTAGTTTAAGTCCTATTTAACGGCCGCAGACAGTGGCCAGTGCCATAAAAAAGAAGAAGCTCATTTAATGTTTTTAAGAAAAATAAAACAAAACAATTATTTTTTCTTTTGTCCCTTTTTGAAAATTGATGTTTTACAAATGAACCATGTGCTTTGGACCAGCTAATAAAAAAACCATTCATACTGTAAAATTAGGGGAAAAAATTTACCCACTGTTACAAGAGAAAGGATTGTATGAAACAGTGACGCCATATCATCTGTATCCCTTTCCAATAGTTTTATGCCATATCAGTATTTTTATCCTGAATTTCAGGATTTTAATTTGGATTTAAATTTTTTAAGGATGAAAATCAGGATTTTAATTTGGATTTGATTTTTTTCAGGATGAAAATCCTGAAATTTAGGATAAAAATACTCGATGTGGCATAAAACTATTGGAAAGGATATGATGACGCCACACATCATTTTTCATACAATCCTTTCCCCTGTTACAAAATGGAAACACAATAAATAGTAAAAGTAAAAAAACTATTTTGCTAGTCCTTCCAATAGACAGGGACCTATTCACTATATTTAAGGGCAATTTCCCATTTAGAAAACTACAAAAACCACGCGGTTTCAATTTTCAAGCATAGGAAACACACCCTTTCTAACCTTGCATTGCATGTGCCGTTGCTTTCTTTTTTTTTGTTGTTGTTCTGCTGAAATTGTACTATTTTTTTCTTGGGTCAATTTAACAAAGTTAAAAAATATGTCTACTTATTGTTGAATAAATGACTATAAAAATATAATGAACATACTGTATGATTAAGGACATACGTATGCCCGAGATTAAGCAATTGAAAAAACTTGGATGGCGTTTTATTAATTATTTTTCAGTATCATAATATTCTACCTTTTTGGACCCTTTTATTTTCTTTTTCTAAAAAAAAGGTTGGCCTTTTGCATTATTGGTCCCCAATAGCTGAAAAGTGGCAGTTAATTTTAGTTGTAAGTTAACTGTGGCCTTAAATTCTATAAAACCCCCTTCCCCCCTCTCTATTTCCTTCACTCAACTGCCTCACATTTTCTCTCAAAGTTCACTACTTGTGTGCAGACAAAAATGGCTTTTGCTGGGTTTCTCTTGTTGGGTTTACTTTCAATGGTCTCAGCTGTTCATGGATATGGTGGTGGATGGACTAATGCTCATGCTACTTTCTATGGTGGGAGTGATGCTTCAGGCACAATGGGTATGTATGCCTGCCCCCCCAAATTGAGCCAACTTTTGGGGTACAATGGTTGGCTTAATGGACTAAACTCTTTTTAAGTTTTGATTTTGCAGGTGGTGCTTGTGGTTATGGGAACCTGTATAGCCAGGGATATGGGACAAACACCGCTGCTTTGAGCACAGCTCTGTTCAACAATGGGCTTAGCTGTGGGTCTTGCTATGAGATTAAGTGTGTGAATGATGGCAAGTGGTGCCTGCCTGGTTCCATTGTGGTCACTGCCACCAATTTCTGCCCTCCAAACAATGCTCTCCCAAACAATGCTGGTGGGTGGTGCAACCCTCCCCTGCAACACTTTGACCTTTCTCAGCCTGTCTTCCAACACATTGCTCAGTACAAAGCTGGAATTGTGCCTGTTTCTTACAGAAGGTAACTTCATTTGAAGTAGTAATAATAATAATAATAATAAAGGTCAATAGTGAGCATGTTTTTTAACAGGCAATAACTGACTATTTGGTACTGCAGGGTACCATGCAGGAGAAAGGGAGGGATAAGGTTCACAATCAACGGCCACTCCTACTTCAACCTAGTCCTCATCAGCAACGTCGGCGGTGCCGGTGACGTACATGCGGTGGCCATCAAGGGTTCCAGGACTGGTTGGCAACCCATGTCCAGGAACTGGGGCCAGAACTGGCAAAGCAACAACTACCTCAACGGGCAAAGCCTGTCATTTAAGGTCACAACAAGTGATGGCCGTACCGTGGTCTCCTACAATGTTGCCCCAGCTGGCTGGTCCTTTGGGCAGACCTTCACTGGCGGCCAATTCCGCTAGAGAAAAGAAGGAAGAAAACACCCATCTTTATTATCTTAGCCTTATCAATTAAATACAATATATACCAATTAACTAGCTTGACTTTTTAGTATATCTAGCTAGTAGATTATACTATATTAATGTGAAGGGTTTATTTTGAAAATAGCCCCTTTATCAGTTTTTCAACAAAGTATTTGTAAGGGCAGAGGTGGACTTTTACCACCCGCCACCATTGCATTTTGTTTTGGCTTGTATTTGCATTTCTTGTAAGCTGCTTTGGCTGGAAAGTGTTATTTGGCTTTCATTTGTATGATGAGTAAATTGTAAATTTGCAATTTCCACTAGTAATGAAAAACTGAATTTCTGATTTATAATCCCATGTTTATTACATTAGATAAAAATATTAATTAACCTACACAAATTTTGGGCTTTGGATTGTTTCCTTTTTAACATAGTTTAGACCAAATTTTCAACAGCAGTTGGGACTTTGGGACCTGCAAAATATGTCAATTGGGTCACCTAAATGTCCAATTTCAGCTCAGGCCCTTTAGCCTAGGCTCTAAACCAATATGGAGAGCTATTAGGGACTTGGGAGGGCTCAGCAAACAATTTGCAATCTGGAGGCATTTCAATTCAGACTGAATTTTACTATATCTTGAATCAAATCGGGTTGAATTTCTGAAAAAAAAAAAAAACCTAAATTCTCAACCTTATTTTAACTTTATTGTTTCATAAAATTATTAGTATGGCAGTTCAGCAAATAATTCATTGACTTGTGGAATTGCACCCAATGAAAGCACATAAAACTTTCTTTTTTCTGTTTTTATTTTCTTTACCTTTTCATATTCTTTTATTACAATCACACAAGGTTGTTAGAAAAGGTAAAATATCAAAGCTGAGGGGAAAAAATCTAATCTGGGAGACATGCCTAAAAGAAAACCAGTTAATTCAAATGACAATGTTTAAAATCTTTGTCCCATCTACTGTCTAGTTAAATTCTGTTACACCATGCCATTTTCTTGGCATTTACTAGGGAAAGTGACATGCATTAAATCCTGTCACGTAGAAATCTACGTTTGAAGCTGCAAAGCCACCAAGCCTCGTGTGTATAATCACACCCTATCGGGAGGGAAAATGAAAAAAATATATCATTTTTTACTTACAGCTAAATTCGAATTCAAAACTTATTAGCAATAAATTTATAATTGAATTTCAGTGTAATTATTTGATATTACACTTGTGATATGTTAAGACAACTATTGAATTAATGAATCTCACTCAATTGAGGTTAATTGAAGTTTTGTCATTATTTGCTCCACGGAGTTGAGAATTAGAGAAATTACATGAGATAATTAGGCATAAGTTATAATTACATTTTTTTTTCAACTAAATATGTTTATTAGAGAATTACAATTCCTTATAATTATAAGAGAGTGTAATTAGTATTCTAATAACTATAGTTTCTTGCAATTACTCTATGATTTCTAAATACATAAAAAGAACATTTAGATAAACGTCTATCTTATAAAGAAGTAAGTATTGTGATATCCTTTAAACAATATCTCGAGTTCAAATTTTATGAATAAAAATTAATAAAATTCAGAAAATGTTACTTCTCAATTCAAAAATCATTAATATATATAAAAAAAGTTAATGTTAGTGGATTGTACTTTAATGGCAGTGGGAGTATGGATTGATGGACTACGTCAAAAATGAAATTGGATGGCATATCAAATCAGTGTTTCATTGCTTGCTTGTCCCGTAGCTTACCGTCTTTTTCACTTGAGATTTGCCTCCAATGTTCAAATCTTCTACATAACGTGACTCCTGAAAAACAGAATCTTAGGGAAATTTTCTTTTTTAAAAAAACTGTTTCAAACTTCTTATTGATTTTGAAATAAATAAAGTTATATTTTATTGAAGAAATAGATAATTTTCTTCAAAAAATTTAAAACCCGAATTTAAACTCAGTTCAGTATTATTTTTGGAAAGTACTTTTAAAAAATATTTTGAAAAAGTGATTTTAAGAAGTTTTTTTGAAAATTTTGGTTTAATATTTAAGTGTTCAGTATTGCTGTCAAAAAGTTCTTTTAAGAAATAAAATATCTATTTTAGACATGATATTATAAAGTAACAAATAAACATTTAAATCATATTCAAATTAGTTAATATTATGATACTTTAATAATAATATAAAAAACAATTTATTATAATTTGTTATTAATATTTTAATATATAAAAAATAAATTTTAAATATTTTTTAAGTAATTAACCAAAGAAGAGAAAGTACAATGTGTTGGAACGGTGGAAACGTAATTAAGCTGTTAAAAATGTTTTTAGGAGAAAAAAACTAAAAATTTTAATTTTCTTATTTAGGAAAAATAGTTTTGAAAAGTCAAAAATTCTTTTCATAAAATATTTGTTTAACATTCTTTTTACTTCAAAAATACTTTTTCTTCTAAAAAACACTACTAAATACAACCTAAATATGATGGTGATTAAATCTCGTATTGAATATTTGTGTGGAAGTGGCACGCAAAGGCATGCGGCCGTATCAGCTTAAGAGAAGCTTATGCTTTGAAGCAACCTTGAAGTTTCTAGGAATTTTCATTAATGTTGTATCTTGAAATTCAGGTCGCTTTAAAATGTCGTTTTTTTTTTTTACTTCAATATATTAATATTATTTTAGTATGTCCTATCATAAATAAATCCTACACTTGCTTTTCATGCGTAAACACTTAAGGTTGTCCGGTTTTGCTGTAAAATTAGTGTGGTAAAGATTTCATCATCTTAGTGAAATCATATTAATAATTATATAATGATTAATAATCTTAATACCCTTAGATGTTAAGTTGACCGTATTTGGAAACGAGCTTTGTATATTTTAATTGTAATTAGCATATAATAATATTCGCGTTTATAAGTGTCAAGTTATTATTTAATATGTAATGTATATATAATTAATTTTTGAGTAAATTACACCAACAGTCACCTAACTTTAGGATAACTGACAAAACAGTCATCTAAGTTTCATTTCAGTCACTCAACTTTCGAAAAGTTACAAAACAGTCACTAATTAACAGTTACCGTTAAGGTGTTAACGGAATTGCTGACGTGGCAAGTTAACCAGCTGATGTGGCAAGTTAACTTGCCACGTTGGTAAAGCAGCTCTATTTTCCTCTTCTTCTTCTTCTTCTTCTTCTTCTTCTTCTTCTTCTTCTCTTCTTCTTCTTCTTCTTCTTCTTCTTCTCCATTGCTCATTGCTCATTTTTCTCCATTGCTCCAACGGAGGGTAAAACCATGGTATATTCCTCAACATTTCTCTAAAACAACAACTACTTCCCCATTCATCACTGTCACTTCAAGTTTACTCTATTTTGGCAGCAAACCTCCCTGTTTTTTGCCTGCCTCTGGGTTATACTGATTGACAGAATATTTTGATGTTTGGAACCAAATTAAAATCTCTGTTATAGTTTAGGGACGTTTGTTGGAATTAATCCAATGAAATAATTAATAAAAATGCAGGCATCGAACTCCTTCCATATTCACCTGCTGGATATAGTTAATTACATTTTGATCTCTGATTTTGTCGCCGTGCTCATCTTTAACATGAAAGACTGCAAATAAAAGACACCAAAATAAGCCCCCAATATATTGTATAAATGGATTAAACTAGTGAGAGGATTAATATATGTATACCATCCATGAACCATCCAACGTCAGAGGAAATGTAGCTTTTTAAGATGGTAAGATTAATATTTGTCAACACCTGCACCACTTCCAGGAGGATCCCTTGCTTGTTCACGCTATCTACCTGCGCATACCATCCATGATCACAATACATATATACATACATGCACGCATGCATGCATGCTTACCTTTATCACCGTGCATTCCTCCATGCTGTCATTGTCAATGCAAACTCTACATCTGAAAGGCAGCCAAGGTATATATACGTATATATATAGGTTCATAAGATGGCCATGAGTCAAATAATAGTGTAAAAGTGGTTATATTAAAGGTATAGATTGCTTACGGGGGACCATATATTCTCTCTGGGAGATTATCAAATTCAGGATCAAAGTAAGGCCAACAAACCATCATGCTGCAAATTTATCAAAAAAATAAACAACTAAAAACAACATTCGACACAAACAAACAAACAAACATGTAAGAAAAGCTAGAACAACTTACAGTACAAATGTAGTTTATAAATGACAGTGGAAAAAGGAAGAAAACACTACAGCAAAACAGACTTTTAGCGGCGTTTTTTTTGGCCTTTCGCGGCGTTTATAAGCGCCACTAAAAGTTTTTGCGGCGCTTTTGTAAGCGCCACAAAAACGCCGCTATTGCTAGCGCCGCAAAATTTTAGCGGCGTTTATAAGAAAACGCCGCTAAAGACCATGACTTTTAGCGGCGCTTTCAAAAACGCCGCTAAAGTCATGGTCTTTAGCGGCGCTTTCCTACAAACGCCGCTAAAGTCATGGTCTTTAGCGGCGCTTTTCTACAAACGCCGCTAAAAGTCATGGTCTTTAGCGGCGCTTTCGACAAACGCCGCTAAAAGTCATGGTCTTTAGCGGCGCTTTCCTACAAACGCCGCTAAAAGTCATGGTCTTTAGCGGCGCTTTCTACAAACGCCGCTAAAAGTCATGGTCTTTAGCGGCGCTTTCCCGAAAAACGCCGCAAAAAGTCATGGTCTTTAGCGGCGCTTTCCCAAAAAACGCCGCTAAAAGTCATGGTCTATAGCGGCGCTTTCAAAAACGCCGCTAAAAGTCATTGTCTTTAGCGGCGCTAGCACCAAAAACGCCGCTAAAAGCGATGGCTTTTAGCGCGCTTTGTTACAAACGCCGCTAATTTGTCTGATTTTGGGTACAATTTTTTCAATATAATACCCCTCCTGCGATAAAACCAACCAATAATGATAAATATAGCATATAATTTCAACATAAAGCAACAAATTTAGCATAAAAATCACTCCAAATACATTAATTCTAAATAATACTTGAAATTTAATAAATTAAATGAATGATGACTGAAAATATTGTAACAATAATGTTAAATGTAATAATGTCAAAACATTCTTACAACGAGAAACTAAATGTGTCTAAGATGGCGGTTTTCTGCATTGTTGAAACATCGCATCATATCTTTGAAGGTAGTCTTTGGAGCTCTTCGTACTTACTACATTCTGCTCTCTGCTAGCATCGATCTTGCCTCTGCCTCCCTCGCATTTCCTTGCCTCTCTCCGCTTCTTCTTCTTTGCCGCCGCCTCATTCTTCTTGCCGCTGCTTCGCATCCGCTCTAAGCTGTTGCTGGAGTTCTTCATATTTTCTTTGAACATCAGCAATTTGCTGCCTCTGCTCAACCGTGCTCTCTTGCATATGAGCTATCGGTCTTGTAGCCTCGAACTTCAAAGACGAGATTGACTCGGAAGGCATGTGCTGCTTGGGAGCGGATCGAAATATTGGGTCGGGGTAACACCGGATCCTTTAGATCGAACCCGACCATACCTTTCAAGACCAAAAACATCGGTGATAATTCTATTAAAAATATACTAAAGATTAAATGAATTATCAATCGAATCGATCGTACCTTTCGGGACCCAAAACATCGTAATAATTACATTTGTCAATCTCCTCAAGATTAGCAGAACTATCGATCGAAAGCACCGCTTCATACTCGCCTTTTTCTCCTTTAGTTTATCCTAATAAATCAATGAAAGAATTAGAAACGAAATATATAAATAAGAAAGAATGCAACATAATTTAACATTATAAATATAAAACTATAAACGATAAATTAAACTAGTATAATTAAACATTATAAATATTTATAAAAATAAAATTTTATTAAGTAAATATACCAAAATTTCTGCGACTTGGATGTCATCGGAGATCCATCCTTCTTTCTATGCGTGATGTCAAAAAGTGAACACGCCCAACTTTTTGACCAATCGAAGTTTCCTACATTTTAGCGAAAAAAATAAAATTTAATAGTATAAAGTAATTAATATTTGTGAAATTAATAAATTATAATACCTCGGCTTGACTACACAGCAAAACTTCTAGAACTGCCGTGTGCGTGAATTTCATTTTCTGTCACGCTTATTCCAACTCGCTCACGGTCCTACATAATGCAATTTGAATTATATATATAGTATATACTATAAACCAAATAGTTTATAAGATTTTAGAAGTACGTAATACCTCTCCTTTTTTTGAATTCCAAAATCTAACTTGATCTTCCCATTGGTACCTCAACATTCCCGGTGGAACATTTCTTAATTTTTTCGTCGAGGCTTATGTCTTTCTTAAAATATTGTTTTTTGAGCGTACTTTTATTGTCTCTCCATTTTTTACCTAATGTCTTCTTGACATAGTCATCAGAGACCTCTAAAGTAAATCTAGCCTGAAGAAAAAAAGTATAAATAGTTAATATAAATGGAAATTAAATTAAAGTATTATAAATTACATTCACGTTTTGTTACCTTAATATTATCGAGAGCTGATTTTTGTTGGCATCGGGCATGTGATGCCATGATTCGTAGTTAATGGGCAACATATTGGAGTTTCGTGCAATAATGCCCAAATAGCTTCCTAACGATCGAGCTTGAGATCCAACCGGTGGCCATGATTGTTTCTCCTTACTTTAACACGATCGGTGAGGCTCTAAGTCGTATAAATCTTTAAGTGTACGTCCCCGAGCTCTGCAAGCGTCCCACCACCTTCAATTTGAAAAATGATATATTATTATATTAAAATTAAAAGATGAATCAATAATAAAATTCAACATGCATGTAAAATAAACTTAACATTACTTTCAAATTCTCCAGGCTCATCATCTATGTCCGGCAGAGTAGAAGATCCAACAACTGTTTCCTGTTCACTATTTGCTTCTTACGGATTTGGAGTATCGTGAACAATATTGAAATCTCGTAATCGTCTTCTAGGCATTTTTCTGCAATACACGTAAATTAGTTCAAAATTTTAGTAACATATAACAACAATAATAGGACATTTAAAATAGTTAAGTTATATAACATGCCCAACATTAAAATTATAATATTACATATAAATAATAAATCGTAAAATCTCACTAAATCATATTTCGTAAATATCTTCGTCCACATCTTGACGAACCCATTGAAATTGTTGACTAGTACTAGGGATATTTTCATTTAAGTTTTGTTCTGGAAAAGGCAATGTTTCTGATCTTTCGACTATGTCATCTCTACTTCCACTGCCAATGTCGAAGAAGTCTCTAGGGGTGTTTCGAAGTACAACGTACCAACCCTCATCAATTGGATCTTTCGAGTAAAAAACTTGTGTAACTTGAGAAGAAAACACATACGGCTCGTCCATCAATTGTTCTCCGGTGTGAATTAATCGAGAGAAATTCACCATTGTAAAGCCATATTGATCGTTTTTAATTCCGCGAGCCGTATTCACATCAGCCCAATCACCTCGAAATAAGACAACTTTGCATTTGCCGTAATAATCCAACTCAATGATGTCAGTAATAAGTCCGTAATACTCCAGATTCCCCTCGACCGGATTACTGTCCCTAGCACTAGCATAACTTGTAATCGAAGAATTAACAACAATTCCGCAATTTTGGGTTCTCCTCAATCTCTCGCGATACTTTGTATGAAATCTGTATCCGTTGATAAGGAAGCCACCATATCTTTTAACTAATCTGTTTGGACCTTGTGAAAGCCATTTAACTCATCATTTACTTCATTGCGACTCCAAACCTATCGAGTCGAAAGTAAATCGATTAATTATGAGAAAACCTTATTACTTGTTAATGAAAACTTAAATTGCATACCATTTGGCTTAACCATTCATGGAATGATTCTGCGAACAACTTATTAATTTCTCGTCGATTTAATCTTGAGATCGTGAACGAGCTCTCAATATTTGCTTGTACTCACTACGGTAAAGCGAGTTTTACTTTGTTAGAAGACAAACAAATCATAATTGATGAGTGTTTACCAAATTGTAGAACTTACTTCCGAAATGGTTCCATTGAATCATGATGAAAAAGAACGTATCGATGCGCTTGGACCCACGATCTATCGTCTAATTCTGTAATTTCGACTTTGCCAATCGGTTCTCCGAAACTTTGAAATAAATAAGTTTCAGCCAAATTATGATCTGTGAGCCCAGCATTTCTACTCGGTCTGCATTTCATTCTTGTTTCAACATCTTCCAAATACCTCAAGCAGAAAGTCATACATTCCTCTGCGCCAAGTAGCCTCGGCAATTGATCCTTCCAGGATAACGCTTATTGCGGCGAAGATGACTTCAATTTGGAAAGGAACCTAAACACGATATACAACATTATCAAAAGTTGCAACTAAAGGCATTGAGTGAATGAAGGAATATTTTGCAAATAAAGTAAGACCTTTCAATGGGATACATCCATCGATAGAAAACGGGTCCACCAAGAAGTGCTTCACGCGGGAGATGAATTAACAAGTGCACCATAATAGTGAAGAAGGAAGGCGGGAATATCTTCTCCAAATTGCATAAAGTCAATGCGGCTCGTTCTTGTAGTCTCTCAAGTTCTTGAACATTCAAAACTTTACCACAAATGCCTTTCATTATATTTGACAGTTCAATTACAGGAGCCGTCACCTTTTTCGACATACAACACCGCATAGCAACTGGAAGTAAGTCTTGCATCAAAATGTGATAGTCATGCGATTTTAAGCCATATAATCTTCGATCCTTAAGACTCACACATCGCGATATATTTGATGCATACGCATCCGGGACCTTTATATCCTTCAACACCGTACAGAACACTTCTTTCTCCGTCTTCGACATTGAAAAAATAGCAGGCGGCAACCGATATTTCATATTCGGAAGTGCCCGGGGATGAAGCTCACGCCGAATTCCCATGTGGACTAAATCAAGTCGACTCACGAAGATTATCTTTCGATTTTCCATCGACATTCAAAATAGTCCCAATGATGTTCTCATGAGACATTTTTCTCTATGTGCATGACATCAAGATTGTGGCGTAAAATTTGATGCTCCCAATAAGGCAACTCTCAAAAAATACTTCTTTTTTCCACAAGTCCGCCTCATTTGGATCATCCTCTTCATCGATTCATCATCGATTCATCCCTAGATCTTCTATTTCTATGCGGGTTTGCGGTTGATTCATCTTGCCATAAATGAAATTCATATCTTTCAACATTAAGAATATTTCAGATCCATAGGTTTTGCGAAGGAGCTGGTGCGAACTCTTCAGCACCATCGAAATCGAGCACTCAAATCTAAATGTGTGATTTTCCGGTAACCACAAGCGATGCCCCATGTAAGAGAACTTCTTCCCATTATATAACCATTGCGAACATGTTGCGCAAAGACAACACGGACAAGCATAACGTCCCCTGGTACTCCAACCAGATAAATTAGCATAAGCCGGGAAGTCGTTAATAGTCCACATTAAAGCCGCACGTAAATTAAAGTTCTCTTTTCTCATTGCATCGTATGTCTGAACACCAGCCCATAGTTGTTTTAACTCGTCAACAAGTGGTGCAAATAGACGTCAATATCATTCCGGACCTTTCTCTCCGGTATAATCATGGACAAGATAAAAGAAGATTGTTTCATGCAAACCCATGGAGGCAAATTGTAGGGAACAAGTACCACAGAGCCAAGCATCAGACGTTGTGCTCATGAGTTTGTAAGAGGTTAAATCCATCGGATGCTAGCCCAAGCCTCACACTCCGAGGATCACTTGCAAAGCTTGGAAATTTGGAGTCAAAAGATTTCCAAGCTAAAGAATCTGCAGGATGTCTTAACAACCCATCATCTGTTCGTCCATCACGGTGCCACGTCATTGATCCTATTGTCTTCGATTTATGAAAAGCCGTTGAAGCCGCGGTATTAGCGGAAAATACCGCAAAATCTTAACTGGCTGCTTCCTTGACTGTGCATCGTGTTCATCCTCGTTACCATCCTCTGTATTTTTATTAATCCAACGGGATTGACCGCATACATGACAGCACTTTTGGTTTATCCGGTCGCCCCAGTACAACATGCAGTCATTTGGGCAACTATGGATTTTGTTGTAGCCAAGGCCCAAATCCTTTATCAGTTTCTTCATGTCTTTCGAAGATTGAGGATTTTATAAACGGAAACATTTCTTGCAAAAACTCTAACAGCATTGTCAACGAGTTTCCGGTCCATCCGCCCAAACATTTCAAGTGAAAAAGACGAATACAGAAAGACAATTTGGAAAATTTTGACCCCTCATACAGTTCTTCATTCATTTCACCAAGTAACGTGTAGAACCTCGCCGCTTCTTCGTTTGGCTGTTCATCAGGTACACTTCTTCCCCCTTCGGTGAAAGTATTTCTACCAAAACTATAAGCATCGGTTGCACCCAAGTCAGGTGGAAACGACCCGAAACCATCACTGCGCATATTAAAAGCATCCTGCAACATGCCTTCTATATTTTCATCTCTAACATTCTGATTGTAAGCAGTATGAGGATAACCCATATTCATCGATGAAGATGCTCCACTAGATGTACACTCTCCATGGAAAATCCATTTTTTGTACCCCCGGACAAAACCATCAACAACTAGATGTTCGTAGACAACTTCACGACAATGCCAATTGATATTGCAACACTTCTTGCACGGGCAAAGAATCATATTCTCTTGGCTTGCATTTTGAAATGCGAAATTCAGAAAAGTTTCTACTCCATTTCGATAGCCGTTGCTTACCCTTGACAATTTCATCCAACTCCTATCCATTTCGTAGTTGTTGAAGTCTAAAGTTGGCAATAAATTACACGGCTAAATTGTTAATTTATAATTTACTGTAAAGTACCGATATGATCACATATATTCTTGAGTTATGTATTCTTTAAGATTCATCATACGTGGCATTGTTACACCTAGGGAGGATCCATTATATCTATGATGAGATATAAGGCAACCCGTCGGAGTTTCCAAACCTATATACTTTGAATCTTTTTTTTTTTAATCTATACAAGTAAGTTATGTAAGTTATGAATTATGTAAGTTAAACAATTTGACGAAAGCTATGTAAGTTATGTATTATGTAAGTTAAATAATTTTATGTAAGTTATGTATTATGTATTATGTCAGTTAAATTAAAATTTCAAATCGAAAATCTAAAGGAATTATGCATTCTTTAAGATTCATCATACGTGGCATTGTTACACCTAGGGAGGATCCATTATATCTAACAGTGAGATATAAGGCAACCCGTCAGGTTTCCAGCCTATATACTTTGAATCTTTTTTTTTTTAATCTATACAAGTAAGTTATGTAAGTTATGAATTATGTAAGTTAAACAAGTAAGTTAAACATTGTAGTTTTTTTTTAAAAAATTGATTGGTTTTAGTTTTTCGTTTGAGGTAGTCTGGAAAATGTTATTATATGTTTTTTATAATTGAAATTTGTTGTGATGTTGTTAAATTTAAAAAGTTTTTACCTTACTTCTTTTTAAAAAAAGAATTTATTTTCTATATTAAAACATATTTAAATAGTGATGTATATTATATTATATTGATAACAAAATATTTATAAGTTTTTAATTTTAAAAACTTTTTAAATTACTTCTTCTAAAAATAATCTATTTTTAATAATAAAACATATTTAAATAATGAAAATTATTATTATATCGATAACAAAATATTATTACCATTTTGGAAGACATTGGAAATATTAAATATTAAAATCGCTCATTATTAATATAAAAATTGGTAATTAGTAATAAACCAAAAAGCCATATAAAAATTGGTAATAAGTAATTAATATTAAACGAACAGTAAAATCTTACCAAAGCAAATCCAATCCGGCGATTGCGTGAGTGTGAGGGAAGCGAAGAATCGAAATACAAACAACATATGAATTAACAAAAGCTATTGATTAATTACAAAAATGCTATTTACTAAAAACTAATACTCACATTCTTTGACCGAAAGAGAAATAGTCAATTCAAAGAGTGGATCACGTCCTCTTCAATTCTACTCACTTTTAAAGTACGGGTACCTTTCTCAATACAACCTATTACAAATACATATGAAATTTATTAAAACAAAAGTCTATTCAATTACTTTGTAATCAGTAAAACTTATATGCTTTGGTGTATTGTAGACTAAAGTATAATAAAACTAGTAAGCAAATAAGTGAATACATGGGGTATAAATTTGATATTTTATAAATGTATTAACACTTGTCGATGTAATAACACCGACAATTAAATGAAGAGAAGATGAGAATGGATAACCGGTGACTTATGGGCTAGCCATGATAATTGAGGAGTGTTGAGTTTCTTAAAGTGATAGATTCTATATATTTGAGATTTATAAGCAATATTCTCTATGTAGATTTTATAATAATGATATAAGTAATAAGATAAACTACATGAGTATGTAAACTTTTGAATCATGAAATAAGATCATTATTTTTTAGATATTTTATAAATAATATTCCATAACAAAGATATGAAATAATAAAGATATTTTATAATGCCAAAGATCTTGCTTATCAATCTTCTTTCAAACTATCTTTGCTAGCAATATTATTTTATAGTTTATATTTAAAAAGTTGCATTATTCCTCCCAATAATTATGCAAATAACAGGTTTATGCAAAACAATACCCAAGTCCTGCTATTGAATTATTTTATCTATCAGATAAGCAATTGTTCGATTGGGCAATTCATTTTCAGTCGAGTGACACCTTCAAAGCCAAAAATCTAACCAGTTGTAATTGTACGAAACCTCTCTTGCCCAAGAGTATTTGCAACTTGATCCTTTTTCTATCAAGCTCTATGGTCCTTATCTTGAAGTCAATTTCGCCAAAGAAAACACAACCTTATTAAACCACATGCCCCTTGTTGAAATAATAATATACCACTACACATTTAACACATAATGGTTCCAACTAAAAATCCAAATAAAAATAAACTTAACAAAAACCAAAGGCAAAATGAAGACTACAACAGGCCAAACAAACACTTTCACTTTAGAAAAACTCTTCCAACAAAAGCTATGGTGACAATAAAATAATTCCAGGTATAAGAATGCTACACTCAAACAATGAACCTAATCCAATTTTTTGCTCATTTCCAATACATCTAGATAATCCCCGAAAGGACATAGTACATCTCACATACATGTATGTATATATATATATATCAAAATGTATATAACACTGACAAGTGTTATTACATGCATCAGATATTCAGAAAACACAATGACCTAAACCGACATATTAAAAGAAGGGGTCCATACAACAGGAACTGTCTCTTCATTACAGTATGAGTAATGCAATTATATTCAGGTTTAGTCATCCTCAGAGGGCTGCAAAAGAGCTTGTGTCCTATGTTCACGAGAACCCCCTTTTATTTTCTTGAGGTTCCAATTTCATCCCAGGTTTAGGGTCCTCAAAATTTTGAAAAAAAAAAAAAACCGACAATAACATAAAAAGCATGTAAGGTTATCTGTCCTCCGACTTGTCTTTCATGCAATGAAAATGAGGTGTAACCCAACTTTGAATATGTATGTTAGTCTTAGGATTACTGTCATCATCAAATGAACTTATCATGTAATATTAAACAAAATCTGTCTTCTTTGTTTCGTAATCGGTTTTAATCTGTTTATGTTTTGAATCTATTATAATTATCATATATTAATATGGGATTTTTACATATTAATAATTCATATAATCCTCCAAAAAAATGAAATTCAATAACAATATATGGATGTAACCAGTATATTTTTCAATCACTCACTCAAAACACCTCATCTAATTTATCATCGCCAAATATCCTTTTCGCTCTTCTGTTTTCATATAAAAGTTTAATAGTTCAAACTCATTTTAGGCGGTTTATATATATATATATATATATATATATTCAAAATATTTATATTATTTTTAATTTAATATTTATTTTATATATAAACATCTTAATTTCTTAAATATTATTATCTTAAAATTTTAAATTATTTTTAAGATAAATGGTCAACTGAACCAACTCTACTGGTTCTCCAATAAAGATAAACAGTAGGCTTCACTTAGAAAAAAACAGTTTCAAAGACAAACAAAAAGTTATATAACATAAAAATATATATACGAAGACAAAAGCAAAGCTTGAACATGAAGATTGATGTACCCATGAAAAATTCCTTCAATAGCTCATAAACTAATATAAAAATAAAAATATATGGCGAGAATGTTTATATATATAAGTAAATGATAAACCATTTTATACTTAAACCGAAGAAAGTAGTGTTTCAAACTTTCACAAATAGTTTGTGTTTCTCTTTAACTTGCTTGCTACTTATGTTTTGGAACATTACCAGTGCACCATCAAACTTAGATTGATTTAGATCATTTCTACAAATATCCACTTTGCCTCAACTAATATTATATATGTAATTAAGCTGCTGTTAGTGTTTGTGTGTGTATTTCCTATAGTTGGATCATAATATGAGGCATATTAGGAACTGATTATGCACTGATAAAGTTAACTATTTTTGCAAGTCTCAAATATACTCATTTCGCAACCATAAAAGAGTTGTTGTTTTCATATGTGAATTCTTTCAACTAGAACTAAAGCCTAAGAAGAAAAAACTAAGTATAGAGCAGTAAATCTCTTTCAAGAATGTTTCACTACATCCATGTCTACAACTTTGAAAATGGAAATACGCCATTAACATGTAAGCCACAAACCAAAATTTTAAACTCAGCCATATTCATGGAAAAGTTGGAATTGCCATTAGAACTAACTAGCAAACAATAATCGATATTCTCGCTTCTCCGCATGAAATTGCCAAATCAATATAAAATTAAAGGCAGCTATCTCCTCACAAGGAAAGTTATAGGTTAAAAGTATGTTCTTTGCTTATTGGTTTTGGGGTAAAAGAAGAAACAAAGAGAGGAAAAGAAAACTTAATAGTACGAACCAAGGAAATACCTCCACGACCCGAATATCCAGCGGCGACGGCGGAGAAACTGTGAACCAAAAAGTAATAATAACGACTTTGTTAAAAAATTGAGGCAGATAAAAGAGAAACTTACCTCAACTTGTAAATGAAAGTGAAAATTTGTAAATGAAATTGAAACAGAAATATGGCAATCGAATTTATTTAATTTGTAAATGAAAATAAAAAAATTTCAATCGAGATTCGTGTCTCAAAACTCACCTCAAATAGATTAAACCACAAGATTTATTAAGAGCTTCTTCTTCATCTTCTTCTCTTGATGAGAAATTCTTTTTCAAAGTCGAAATGAACAAGAACAAATGTTTTCTTTTTCGAGTAAAAGACGATAAAAGAGAAGGGGATTCAAGAAAAAAGAAAATAAAGGTTCAGGTTTTCTTTTACTGTAAAAAAGGAAGAGCTTGGAAATCAAAGCAAAAGAAAAGGAAGAGAAGGTGCATTGGAAAGCAGAGATGAGAATAGGAAGAATAGGAAGAGCAAAGAGATGGGAGTTAGGATTTTTGGAAATCAAAAATTGGGGAACAGAAAGCCTTAAGCAATTTTTGATAAACGCTAACAATACGGCGCCGTTTTTAACTGAAATAAAATGATTATTTGCGGCGTTTTTGAATAGCGCCGCTATTTCTTAGTTGCGGCGTTTTTAATTAAAAACGCCACTAATATTCTTGATAATAATATATTTTTAAAGATTTAATCAAATTTTTTCTTTATTTTAAAGTTTAAGTAATATTTAAAATATTTGGATAAATTTTGAAATTTTTAATATTTAAAGTTATTTAATATATAAATTAAAAAACAATTACTCGTATACTCAAAAAAATTTAAAAAGTATTTTAAATAATAGTATTTTATTTTTTTCATTTTTAACATTCATTTTTTAATGTTATTGGTTCTAAATTTTTCTACCTGACATTAATTTTTTGAATATTTTAAAAGTAAATTACAAATAAATTTTATATTAATTAATTAATATAAAAATTAGATAAATAATAATAGATCAAGAGGATGAAATTAAGAGTACTTGCATGAGTTTTGAAAATAAAACATGATGGCCACTTGGATGATGGATCAGAATGTACAACACTAGTTTGTTTAACCTAAGTCGGCCCCTAAACCCCTAAAACCTATAAAACCTTAAACACGTAACCCCAAATCTAAACCCTAAACTATAAACCTTTATAAACTCTAAACCCTAAAATACCATAAACCACAAAATCTTAAATCATAAACCCTTATAGACATATAAACCCTAAAAGCATAAATACTAAACCTTAAATCAAAAACTCTAAACAACTAAAACCCTAAACCCTAAACCCTAAACCCTAAACACTAAACCCTAAACCTTAAAATTCTACACTTAACACTTACAAACATATAAACCACAGTAACCATAAACACTAAACTTTAAATCAAAAACTGTAAACCACTAAAACACTAAACTATAAACATTAACCCCTAAACCATACGACCCACACCTTATACCCTGAATGCTAAATCTTAACACTAAGGCAAAAAAATTAAACACTAAACGTAAATTAAAATTGATTTATTATACAATGATCAAAAAGCATGTTTTTTTTTGTTTTGAAATAGATTGAATAAATGCCAACCTTAGTTTTTGCTTTGAAATAAAAAATAGTTTATGATATCACCTTTAGCGGCGTTTTTATAACAAACGCCACTATAAGTCAGCCTTTAGCGGCGTTTTTTATAAACCGCCGCTAATTTTATCCCATTTTTACATTGTAATTAAAACGGCGTCGTTTTAGTTTCGGAATAAAAAAATATTTTGTGGCGTTTTAAAATACAAACGCCGCTAAAAATCGCATTTAGCGGCGCTTTACATACAAACGCCGCTATAGGCCGACCTTTTAGTGGCGTTTTTATCAAAACGCCGCTACTTTTTTCCTTTTTAAAGCGCAATTAAAACGTCGTCGCGTTTTGGGCTTTTTTAAATTGCTCATACCTTTAGCGGCGTTTGTCTAAAAGCGCGCTAATGCTCGACTTTTAGCGGCGTTTTCCAAAAGCGCCGCTAAAGATCAGACTTTTAGCGGCGTTTTTCCGAAAGCGCCGCTAAAGATCAGACTTTTAGCGGCGTTTTTCCGAAAGCGCCGCTAAAGATCAGACTTTTAGCGGCGTTTTTCCCAAAGCGCCGCTAAAGATCAGACTTTTAGCGGCGTTTTTCCGAAAGCGCCGCTAAAGATCAGACTTCTAGCGGCGTTTTTCCAAAAGCGCCGCTAAAGATCGACTTCTAGCGGCGTTTTCCGAAAGCGCCGCTAAAGATCGAACTTCTAGCGGCGTTTTCCGAAAAGCGCCGCTAAAGATCCGACTTTTAGCGGCGTTTTACCAAAAAACGCCGCTATTTCTCCTTTTTAGCGGCGTTTATTTTGAAAACGCCGCTATTGCTTTTTTTTTGCTGGCGTTTTCATTCAAACGCCGCTAATGTGTAATATTAGCGGCGTTTTCCTTTAAAACGCCACTAAAAACGCCGCTAAAAGTCTGTTTTGGTGTAGTGAAAAAACCAAGCTGATAAACCAACCCATTAATGGCGCAGATGGTCAGAGAAGAGGAATCGAAGGTGATTTCTTTCAGTCTTTTTTTTTCTTGTCTCTTTCTCTTTGAAGAAGAAACAAGGAAGAAGAACACCATGAGAAGAGAGAAAAGACAGCTTCGGTGTTCCAAATAGAAGGGAAGAGAAATAGGGGTTGGGTTTTTACTATTATGAGGGTGGTGATTGGTTTATGGTATTAGTAGCTTAGGTTAAATAGAAACAATGTAGAAACCTTAAAACCGAGTGGAGGAGATTGGTTTGAATGAATGCTTTGTGGAAAAGGGTGTGTCTGAGAAGGGACACGTACGAAAGTCAAATGCATTTGGTGGTTTTCTTGCAAGGTCTTATTCTCCCATATATCTCTGCCTTAATACTTCCTAGGCTTTTGAATGATGGAACATCATCTTATTGGAATCTCAATGAGGGAATGTTAGAATTTAATATCTTAATTCACAAGATAACCTGCAGGCAGCAAAAAGCAGGGGAGGTTTCTTTGCCAAAACAGAGTAAACTTGAAGTGACAAAGTGATGAACGAGGAAGTAGTTGTTGTTTTAGAGAAATGTTGAGGAATGGAGAAAAATGTTGAGGAATACACCATGGTTTTACCCTCCATTGGAGCAATGGAGAAAAATGAGCAATGAGCAATGGAGAAGAAGAAGAAGAAGAAGAGGAAAATGGAGCTGCTTCACCAACCAACATGGCAAGTTAACTTGCCACGTCAGTAATTCCGTTAACACCTAACGGTAACTGTTAATTAGTGACCGTTTTGTAACTTTTCGAAAGTTGAGTGACTGAAATGAAACCTAGGTGACTGTTTTGTCAGTTACCCCAAATTTAGGTGACTGTTGGTGTAATTTACCCATAATTTTTACCGTTGGGAGGTAAGCCCAAATAAATGCTTTAGTAAGATCTCGACATCTATGAGTATTAAGTTTAAATGTATTTAAATTTTCACCATTTACCATAAATCTAACTTTAATAAAGATTTTAGTGGGAACTCAATTACCATAAGTGTCGAGTTTTGTTGTAATTGAATTTTAACCATTTACCTAAACCCTAACCCTCATAAATGAATGGTGACACCTATGGGAGTCAACTTCTTCAGAAAACATTTTTTTACCGTGTTTATAAATATTCCTTCATAAATGAATGTTGGGTTCTTAAGTTAAAAATCTCTCGAAACCCTTTATTTTCACCTTAAACTTGATCTTTTAAACATTACTGTGGCTATGTTGAGGGAAGTGAATCATATAACTCTAGTAATTGTTGATATGATGATTTTTTATTAACTTATTAGTTAAGAATGTATTTATTGATTTGTTGTTAACATTTAATTTGAGTATTGAATTGTTATTTTATTGAATTTAAAATATTTATTAATTTTTGCTTTTAGACTTTTAGTTACTTACTAGTTTGAGGAATGAAACCTCCAAACTCGAAGTAATGTAAATTATCTAATGCCGGAAGAAGACCACATTCGACTTAGACATTGTCTATATGTAGCAGTTCTTTTGAAGGTCGCTGAAGTACCTTGTATTCCATTGTGATCGTCATTGCTCTCATCCTTGGTGGAAAGGTGGAGACCAAAAACTCTTACCTTTCACTTCCTTGTGGTGAAGCATTTAATACGCATTTCAGGTTATGAGTTTTTATAATATGACTTGTAACACCCCTAACCCGTATCCGTCACCAGAATAGGGTTACAGAGCATTACCAGAGTTTACAGAACATTTACAGATAAATCAAGTCAATCACTGTTCATTTTCTGAGATTATTCATAACGTCCCTTAAATGGACCCTCGAGGCCCAATATGAGTATTGGAATCGAGTCGGGACTTAATCGGAAACTTTAAAAATTTTTCACGAAATTTTAAAAATTTTCCAAGGTGCAGGGCTCACACGCCCGTGTGGTCTAAGGGACACGTCCGTGTGACCCTAGGACACGCCCGTGCTGCAGGCCGTGTTCGACCCCGTGTAACTCTCTGACTTGTGCCACACGGCCGGCCACACGCCCGTGTGCTAGGCCGTGTGGTTAATTAAATTCTTCGAAATTATGTGCAAGTTTCACACGGCCAAGACACACACCCTTGTTCTAGGCCGTGTAGACACACGCCCGTGTCTCTGTCCGTGTGCTTAATTCTGAGCATTCTGTTTCTCAAATTTATGGTGCAGGAGACACACAGCCTAACTACATGCCCATGTACCAGACCGTGTGTGACACATGGTCTAAACACACGCCCGTGTGTCTGCCCGTGTGGACAAAATAAAGCCTTTTCTAGCTTCATTTCTCACCCAAAATTTTACCAATGGCCTGCACTAAAACTTACATCCATAAACCAACCAATTCTAGCATTCAAATTAAACAATTTCTATCATTCAACATGGCATATCATCACATGCATACATGTTTATAATCTTACCTTAGTTTAGTCCACATGTAGACATATTTTGATCAATTACTTAACATATATGTAGCTACCATAGTATAACATTATAAGTCTATCAAAATAAACCGTTACTAGCCATTCCAACGGCTAGATTACAAGCATCATTTTCAAGCCAACAATGGCCAAATTAGCCTATACATGCCATTATACCAAAATGATTTTACTATATATACCCAAAATAAGCTAGTGGATAGTGTGATGATGCTCCAATCGGTTTCCAACCTTCGCGAGCTTCCGAGCACTATTAAATAGGGAAAATAAAATCTAGTAAGCATTACATGCTTATAAGTTCGTATAACGGGAATTAAAACTTACCAATTCACATTTATTAACATTAAGCATTCAATAACATGCTTTTCATCAATTTGGCAAATTTACCTAAACACTTACACTCAATCAAACAAGTTAGTCACATAAATATTCACATATGCATCAAATAAGCATAGATGAGCTCATCATACTATATTTCTTCAAGACATCATTCATTTTGTCCCATAATTCTCTTATCATGCCAAGAGTTTTGTCCGTTGAATCATTGAAATTCCAATGGATACTTAGGTAGTACACTCAATGTGCACAATTCAGTAACTGTCAATTCTTATTCAAGAGTACCCATTAGGGCACCAAATCAAAGAACACACTTTCGAGCCACATATCGTGTAACAGGATTACCAGTCCAGGCTAAATCCTTTATGTAACGTATGCTCAGAAGAGCTC
This sequence comes from Gossypium sturtianum, assembly GCA_025698515.1. Taxonomy (NCBI): domain Eukaryota; kingdom Viridiplantae; phylum Streptophyta; class Magnoliopsida; order Malvales; family Malvaceae; genus Gossypium; species Gossypium sturtianum. Next base: position 123,671,448 of record CM046955.1, read on the forward strand.
AATTAGGATTACCAGTCCAGGCTAAATCCTAATTGTAACATATGCTCGAGAGGAATTATATCAGGATTACTCGTCCGGGCTAAATATTTTCTATAACAAGGTCAATAGGATTACTCATTCGAGCCAAATCCCATCAACAACAAATGCAGGACCTCATTCATTTCAGGAAAGCACATATATTCATCGGAATTCAATATACAAACGGAACTTAACCCTTTTTCACCGTTTCAAGGAAGTATTCAATTCTTTATTATAACAATAAAATAATTCACATCAATATAAGTCATATTCCATACAAACACAACATTCGATTTAACATATTTACATGCTCAATTAAGTTACACGAACTTACCTCGACACTTGTTCGTGTTTAAAAATCTACTAATCCGAAACTTTTTCTTTTCCTCGGTCTAACCTCGAATTTGTGTTGTCCAGATCTATATAAATGAATTTATTCATTAATTTATCACATTTCATATTCAAGTGGACTCAATTTACATCCTAGGAAAAATTACCATTTTGCGCCCAACTTTTCCATAAATTCCAATTTTGTCCCTAGGCTCAGAAAATGAAATTTATGCAATGTACTCCCTATTCCAAGCCTAACTGAAATTTCAATATACAATTTACAGCACATATATTCTATAAATTTCTTCAATTTTCTTCAATTTTCACAACTTTACATTTTAGTCCCTAAATCATGTTTCCATCAAAAATCACTTTGTAAAAGTTGTTTATCTATCAACAACCTTTCATTTTCTACCATAAATGTCAAATTTTCAGCATATTCATCCATGACCTAATTTCCATACTTTGATAACTTTTCAAATTGATCCCCCAAATAGATAGATTAAGCTATCCTGGTTTCAAAAATATCAAAATTACTAAAAACGGGACAAGAAAACTTACCCAATTAAGCCAAGAAAGTTTCTTCTCTCTCTCCTAGGGTTTCCATGTATTTTGGGGTTGAAGATGATATAAAATAAGATGATAATTATTTTATCATCTTTTAATTAATTAAATTATTTCAATTTCCAATTTAGTCCTTGCCCTTTTTCTAAATTTCCACGGATGAGTTACCAAAATATCTACATAATTTTCTTTAATGGTCTAATTACCATATAAGGACCTCAAGTTTTGAATTCTATAGCTATTTAATCCTTCTAGCTACTAGAATTTAACTTTTGCATTTTATGCGATTTGGTCCTTCCCGTAATTAAGCACATAATCGGTAAAATTTTCTTATCAGAATTTTCACATGACATCTCTATCATAATACGGACCATGCAATAAAATAAAAATAAATTTTATTTTCGGCTTGGATTTGTGGTCTCGAAACTACTATTCTGATTTCACTGAAAGTGGGCTGTTACATGACTAATAAAAAAATGTAATATATTTTTATATTTAGGGTCAATTTGGATCATACAACTTATTATTAGGAGCTTACACAAATCCGAATTGACATTGATAAATATTAAGCTTCAAAGGTTAATTATTAATTTATTTTACTATTTAGTGAATTGATTGTTATCATCATTTTTATTTTTGCTAATTGTTAATATGTATTTGCAATTATGGTGGACACTATATTGGACCAAGAACATTTATTCTGCAATGACCCAATTCTCAATGGTGTTGGAAAATTCAATTTTGAATCGAATTTAACGAAGAAAATTGTTAAATACTTTAAATAGAATAAATATGTGTCGATTACAGAGTTGTAGAGTCAAATTATTAAGTGAAATTAATTTGGATCGATTATTTATTATAGTATAAGGACTATTTATAAAGTGAGCAAAATAAATAGAAATAATTAGAGAATAGAGTAGGTCCTTATTAAGTGATTAAACCAAGGCCTTGTTAATGAATAACCTATAATAAAATTAGTGCTAATGGTTGACAATGATCCAAACGATTCATTCCCATTAAACTCACCATTAAAGATCACGGCCTTTGATAATTTATGAATTAGATTTAGTGAAAATTATTATTTTATGTTAACATGCATTAGTGGGAGGGAGAAAGAGAAAACAAAGTTTTCAACTTCTCCATTTTATTACCCGAACCATTAAGGATAAAAGAAAGAAATTCTTTAGTTTTCTTCCTTCTTGCCGTAACGCCATTGCTTAAGCTAAATACAATGTCGAGATGTCGAAAAGAAAAAGGAAAGCCAAAGTCATTGACAAATAAATATTCTAGTTTGTGCTCTCATTATTTGATTTCGCAAGATAATATATGTTATATTGATTTGTTAAATATTCAGAGATGGTAAACTACTTATAAGATTATGATTGAAAGGTACATATATACTTGAATATGTGAATTGTGATCATTTATTGGATTTATTGTATTTATATATGTTTGCTTGATGATATCGATACTCAATAATAAGATATCGCCCTATTAATATTATCGGATAGTCATGGGTTGTAACATCCCAAAAACGGGGCTATTTGGAAATAAATTATTTTTTCTTATGTATAAGCTCTTTGTGTCATTATTTATGGAATAATAATGATCAATTTAAGGCTTTGTGTTGGCTCGGTTTGGTAGGAATTTTAGTTTTTAACTTTTAAAAGAAGGAGCCTTGGTAGGTGGTGTTATAAGAATAAATGTGGGTATTATTAACACTAATTAGGCCTTGGTAAAGTGGCAAAAGAAGCCCACTTAAGAGCTACGGTGACGCCACAATGAGCAAGGGAGAGCTCAGTGTTCGAGTCGCGAAAATCCCTCTTTTTGCTCTTTGAATGGGACGGCATAGGGGGAGAGATTTTCTCTCTTCAAACTCTTTTTTTTTAAGGATTTAACTAGATATTATGTGAATAATCTAGAAAGGGTGGCAAGAGAAAAAGTAGGCATGTGTTAATTCAAATTCTTTTGAATTATTTCAAATTAGTGGCCTAGAGAAAAACTAGGTGATGGCCGAATGTGGGACTCCTTGGTGAAGAGGAGTGGACGGCTAGGAGACTGAGTATAGGGGGAGAAGAGTGCCCAAGTTTTCTTTTACTTTTTTTTTTCCTATTAGCCGAATTCCCTAGCCCTCTTTTGCTCTTGCGTTTTCACCATTCTCTCAAGCTCTCAAAGCCGAATCTCCTACCACCTTCCTCCTCTATTATTTTCTTTCCCCCTTGGCCGAATATGCTCTAGTGGTGTACCGAAACTCTCTTTCCCTCTCTGTTTCTTTTCTTTCTTCTCAAAACCGAATCCCTATCTCCCTTTTCTCACTATTTTCTTTCCACTTTAGCCGAATTTTCCCTCTTCATATTCCAAGACTTGGCCGAATAGCAAGCAGGAGTAATCTCCTCTAGACTCTCCTTCAATCGGTTCATAAGGTGGTAAGTGATCTTGGCCGAATGTCCATCCTCCCTTTTTCTCTTTGTCTGTCGATTTCTTTTACAAGGAGAGGTGCCGATTTCGGCAGTGGCTTCTAAACGGTTAGTAACCGATTTCTTATAGGTATTCAGGGAAGTAAAACAGTCGACTCACAGCCTGATCTCTAGTGTTCAATTTCGGTAAGTGGTGGTAAGATCAATCTCCTTATTCTAGCGATTTGTTTAAAAGCCGAAGGTTATTGGTTTACTTGCTAATCAATGATGGTCGATTTGCGATTCAGAGTATCGAGTACGGTAGATAATAGCAAAGAGTGTTAAGGTAAGATCTCGGGTTCACAAGGAACCCCTCCCAAATAAGTTAATTAGGCCGAATAGGCCATAAGACTAATCCATAGATTTGGCCGAATATAGGGCAAGTGGATCTGTGGTGACCAACGCTTTCTTTCGGGATTTAGAACTACCATCGATATCGGTGTGTACATACACACTTATGATAGTTAATAAAGTGTATTAAGTGTATGTTATGTGTAAATCGCTTCTATGTAGATATGGCATTAGTACCTTAATGGTACAAGCAAGGATCCCGGTAAGTCTCTATTTGAATGAGATTGATAATAATGCTTTTGGGAAGCATGGATTATTTGATACATGTGATATATGTATGTTCTGTTATTAACTGCTTGACATGGGTTGATGAGAGGAGGGGGCAGTGATATCGTGCTGACGAGCACCAGTGCTTTGGTAGCACACTGTGACTATACGTCACCAGAGGTTTGGTACCTCCAGAGGTTTGGTACCTCATAGCGACTTGTCCCCGTGGTTAACACCACCGTGGGTTGGCCCCACTTGAGATATGGGATGGGATCGTCGCGGTGATTTGGTATCACACGATGGGTTGGCCCCATCACCCGATTTGTGTCTACGGACACCGGTGCTTTGGTAGCACATTGTGACTATATGTCACCGGTGGTTTGGCACCACCGGTGTTTTGGTAACACATCGTGACTACGGTCACCAAGTGGTTTGGTACCACGTGGGGTAGACAAAGGTGTTTGGTTGGCTAGGTTGGGTACATGATACTTTGCTTGATTAATCGTTATATGTTGTGTATGAAATGTTGTATTAACTAGGGGAAGGGTTACATATCTGAGTCTTGGTGACTCACCTTCTCCTTTAACATTTTTTTCAGTGACTCGTAGATGGCGGTTGAGGAGCGGTGGGACTCGAGGCGCCATGCAAAGGATTTTAATTCGCAGAACTTTAAATTTGTTTAATTTTATTTTGGGTTGTAATAAGGCCTCCATAAACTATAGTTGCGTTTATTTCTTTTTATGTTGGATATTTATTTAAAACTATACCGTTAAATTGAATTAAATCACGTGATTTCTTAAGTTAACACGTAAAAGTTTAATCGTGTCGTCGGGTACACTTGGAACCAGAGTATAATAAATGGACTTAACTAAATTTCCAAACTAAACCTAAGTATTACTTTGGCAAGATAACCAAAGATAAGAAGTTTTCTATAAAAATTAAATGGGTTTTGAAACGGTGTTCACAAGGTTTTACTCGGTAACAAATCAAATTCGGTCGTAGTGTTTGGGCCGGGTTTGGGTTGTTCTGAGAACTGGTATCGAGCCAAGTTCAAAGCTTTCTGTGGGGCCCAAGGCCCAAAAATGTTTTAGTAGGCCTTATGGAATGATTTTGGTTTTTGAACAAGCATGGCCCGAGTCTCCTGCAGACCGATCCGCCTGTAAGTACATCTAAACCTTTTTGTGTAATATATTCGTAGAAGGGTAGGAAGCATGGAACGTAGATAGACTTATAGGACTTGGACTCTGTGGTTAGATTACTCAAACACAACGAAGCATAAGACTTAAGGAACTAAACCAACCTATGACTTAGTCAATGAGCTAGGTGTGGTAACCCTCGTGACGCATGTCTAGGATTGGATCCGGAAGAGCTTGGTATTTAAGCGATCCTCGTGACTCACCTCCTCTTCGCGCAGTATCCTACCAGTGTGCGTAGCTTCAGTTCACCCTAACTCGTAAGGCTCGGTGGTGTGGTAACCTCTCAGGCGCATGTCTAGAAAGGTTGGTGAGAGCTTGGTATTTAAGCGGTCCGCGTGACCCACCTCCTCTTCACTCGATTCTGCACTGGTGCGTAGCTTTGGTTCACCCCGACCGGGAGGGCTCTCGGCCATAGGCTAAACACAATGATTAAAACCCGAAAAAGGGAATCAGCCATGTTTTCGAAAAAGAAGGAAACAACAAGCCCTAATGTTTTCAAAACTTGTCCAATAACCCTCTTAAACCCTAGAACACTACGTATACAATGTTTTTCTCGGAAAACTTGATTTATTACAGAAATACCCTTAGTAGTAAAATTACCAAAATGCCCCTGACCCATAAAATATTAATTCGACGGTTTTGCTTAAAAATTTCAATTATTTTACAAATATCAAGTAGCTTAGCTTTGGAAATCATCAGTAAAATATTGTGGTTCTGGAAAATTACGAAAATACCCCTATAGGAAAAAGACGAAAATACCCCTGGGTTAGAAATGGGCAGAAATGTCCGATGAGTGAATAGGTATGGAAAGTATTAAGGAATGGATGCATGAACTTCTTTGTGTGAACTAGGATAGGAAACTGAAACATTGTTTGCTCGAAAGAATCTCTGATTAAACCTCATCCATAAAACTTCTTCGCGAGTAATAAAGTGAAACAAATGCTAACGCATAAAATTTTTTCTTAATCGATTAAAAGCGCGGTAGATAGAATGAGTTCTAGAGGACGTGGGACGCCGTGGGACGTGGTAGGGTAGGATGACGGTGTCCGAACCCGTCAGTCGAGACAAGGTTCGGAAAATGAGGTACCATCGCCACCACCACCTCCTACTTTTAGAGTCGAGGAGCCGAGGGCCGGTGGCGACCCAGTATCGCAAGTCGTGGTTGCGAGTCTTGGAGATGGTGGTCGGGTGGTGGAAATGTTGGAGCTCGGAAATCGTCTCCCGAGCAACTCCGATCTAACGGAGCGGAGGTATTCCGAGGTGTGTCGAGTAGCACCCAAAGGCAATGGAATCGCTAGAGTCAACCGAAAGGATCATGGATGACCTTGACTGATCAAGAAGAGAAGTCGAAAGGCAGCGCGTGTCGCTTCTAAAGGATGAAGCGTATCGGTGGTGGCTTACGGTTCGAGATGGGGCTACACCGATGATTTGACGTGGGAGTATTTCGTAACCGCCATCGTAAAAAGTATGTGGGCATTAGCTACACCGACGCCGCAGAGAAAGGCTTTTCCGGGATTAGTTCAAGGAACTAAGTCCGTGTCGGAATATGAGGCGGAATTTCTAAGGTCGAGTAGATATGCGAGAGGCATCGTGGCTATCGAACATGAGCGCCGTGTCCGCTTTGAGGACGGACCGAGACGATTTAAGTTGTTACCGATTGCCCCACAAAGAAGTTCGTGAGTTCTCATCTCTAGTGGAGAAGACTAAGGTAGCCGAAGGAATCAAGGAGGTCGTGAGGCGTAACTATAGTAAGAACAATCGTAAGAGAAGTTTTGGGTCACCGGATCAAGGAAGTGCTCGAGTAAAAGGCTAGGCCAAGTGGGCCCAATCAGCAAACAAGGCCCACGATCGCTAATCGGCCGACTCGGTGCAATCCGTTGTGGAAAGACCCATTGGGGAGGATGTTGGACCGGTGATAAGGGATGTTTTGAGTGTGGGTCTTTGGAGCATCGCTACAGAGATTGTCCCAGAAACTAGCTAAGAAGCGGCGGAAGAATGACGTAACCGTGCTCGGGATAGAAATGTAGGACCACGAGAGGGTCGTGGTAATGGTAGAGGAAACAACGGTCCTAACCGAGGTCGTGGAACTCAAGGTAGAGGTTCGGGCAACACGGAGGCTAGGCACCGGCTTAGTTTACGCAATGAGGTGTCGCGAGGAAGGTGACGCACCGGATGTTATAACCGTGACGTTTCTAATTTTCGGTTTTCCTTATGTTGCATTGATTGATGTGGGCTCGACACACTCGCATACATTGCTAGTAGTGTGGTAGGAACTATGGACCTAGACTCAAACCGCTTCTAGGGAGATGATCGTAGTTAGCCCCTTAGGTCACTCCGTAGTCGTAGATAAACTCTATAGAGGCGTACCCTAGAACTCCAAGGGGTAGTATTTGTGGTCGATCTAATGGAACTACCGCTTGGGGAGTTCGATTTGATACTTGGTATGGACTGGTTGGTTGAGTACCAAGCTAAGGTTGGATTGTGACTAAGCGCATGGTCCTTAAAACGCATCAAGGTGATGAAGTGGTTATGTTAGGAGATAGAAGGAATTATCTCGTCCAATGTAGTGATCGCCTTGAAGGTCAAAAGATGGTCAAGAAGGGTTGTGAGGCGATTCTGGTTCAAATCGTGCTTTGGAAGCTAAGGGGTTAGTAATTGAAAAGGTCCGAACGGTTGGGGAATTTGTCGATGTGTTCCCGGAAGAACTTCCGGTTTGCCTCGGATCGAGAAGTCGAATTCGGTATAGACTTGCTACACCGAACGGCACTGTGTCCATAGCACCATACCGAATGGCACCAAAGGAATTGGTGGAGCTAAAGGCTCAAATTCGGGAGCTCTTGGATAGAGGGTTTATACGACCAAGTATATCTCCGTGGGGAGCGCTGTGTTGTTTGTCAAGAAGAAGGACGGTTCTATGCGGATGTGCATCGACTCACCGTCGATTAAATAAGTTAACGATCAAGAACAAGTATCCGCTGCCTCGGATTGACGACTTGTTCGATCAGCTCAAGGGTGCCTCGGTGTTTTCAAGATAGACTTTAGGTCGAGTTATCACCAATTAAGGGTGAAGGAGGTCGATGTTCACAAAACGGCATTCGAACCTCGGTATGGGCATTTTGAGTTCTTAGTAATGCCATTCGGGTTGACCAATGCACCGGCAAGAAGCATTCATGGACTTGATGAACAGAGTATTCCGAAAGATTTGGACCCGTTCGTGCGTGGTGTTCATAGACGACATATTGGTTTATTCAAAGACGTAAGAGAGGAGCATGATAAGCATTTACGGAAAGTTACGCAAGTATTGAGGGGGAACGGTTGTATGCCAAATTCGATAAGTGTGAATTTTGGCTTAGGAAGTGGCTTTCTTAGGTCATGTAGTATCGGTGAAGGAATTAGAGTAGACCTCGCAAGATTGAGGCAAGCAAAGATTGGAGTGGAAACCACCTAGGACGGTGGCTGAAATACGAAGTTTTACGGGTTTAGCAGGATACTATCGAGATTCGTGGAAGGATTCTCTCTAATAGCGGCCTTACCATTGACTAAGTTTGCTAAGGAAAGGTGTCCCGTTTGTATGGACGGAGAAGCAAAGCAAGAAAGCTTTGATAAGTTAAGGAAGATTTTGACTAAGCTCGGTTTTAGTGCGACTCAGCGGGAAAGTTATTCACGATCTATTGTGATGCATCTCACACCGGTTTGGGATGTGTGTTGATGCAGGATGGGAAGATAGTAGCCTATGCATCCCGTCAATTAAGATCGCATGAGGTTAACTACCCAACTCACGACTTAGAGTTAGCGGCATGGTGCGTCTTCGCTCTCAAGATATGGAGACATTACTGTATGGAGAGAAGTCGATGGTCTACACGGATCACAAAAGCTTGAGGTATCTTCGACTCGAAGGATCTCGAATCGAGGCAGCGTCGATGGATTGAACTACTAAAGGACTATGATTGTTCAATCGAGTACCATCCAGGTAAGGCTAATGTGGTAGCCGACGCATTGAGCCGGAAGGTGGTGACGGACTTAAGAGCAAGTGTTCGCTCGGTTGAGTCTATATGATGATGGAAGTCTCTTGGCGAGAACTTCAAGCAAAGCCGACTTGGATTGAGGAGATTAAAGAAAAGCGATTAATGGATGAAGGCTTAAGCGCTAAGAGAGTACAAGTTCAAGACGGTGGTTTGGAAGGATACGGTCTGTCTAGTGAAGGAGCGCTTTGTTTTCAAGGGCGAGTATGTATGCCAAAGGATACAGAATTAAGGCGGAAAATTCTCCAAGATGCACATAGCAGTCCATACGCTATGCATCCTGGGGAAGCAAGATGTATGGAGATTTATGAAAGCAGATCCGTGGCACAGGTTGAAGCGTGAGATAACGGAGTTCGTAGGGAAGTGTCGACGTGTCAAGAAAGTTAAGGAGTGAACATCGGTCACCATCGGGACTACTTCAACCGATAAAGATCCTCAATGGAAATGGGAGAGGATCACCATGGATTTTGTTAGTGGGCTACCCTTACGCCCCACCAAGAAGGATGCACACGGGTAATTGTGGATCGCTCGACTAAATCATCACTCACTTCATGCGGTGAGAATGGATTACTCACTCCGAAGCTAGCGAAGCTGTATGTGGGGAAATAGTGAGGTTGCATGGCGTGCGTTGTCGATTATCTCGGATAGGGACCCCAGATTCACGTCAAGGTTTTGGAAAGCGTTGCATCAAGCTTTGGGTACACGGTTAGATTTCAAGATCTGGCTTTCCATCCACAAATCGACGGACGATCGGAAAAGGGTGATACTGATTTTAGAAGACATGTTAAGAGGTCGTGTCTTGGATTTTAGTGGTAGTTGGGAGGAGTACCTACCATTAGCGGAATTCGCTATAACAATAGTTATCGAGTATCCAAATGGCTCCATACGAGGCCCAAGTGTAGTACATGTTGGACGGAGTTGGGAGAAAGACAAGTTCTGGGTCCAGAAGTATGCAAGACGGAAGACAAAGTCAAGGTGATTCTCCGACTCAAGGAAGCATCGGATAGGCGAGAAGTCTTATGCCGATCTCAAACGCAAGGAAGTGGAGTATCGTGGGAGACAAAGTCTTTCTAGAAAGTGTCGCCTTGGAAAAGGTGTTGAGATTTGGACGGAAGGGAAGTTGCCCAAGGTTCATCGGGCCATATAATTTGTTGTGAAGCGAGTAGGACGGTGGCTTATCGCCTTGAGTGCCGGCAGAATCGAGTCGATTCATGACGTATTCCATGTATCAATGCCGAGGCAGACGGTCAGATCCTTCGAGACGAAGATGAGCGAGATTGAGGTGAACAGATTTATCTTTTGAGGAAGAAGGTGATTATAGATCGAGATGTGAAAGTTCTACAAGGAAGGCGACTTTAGTAAAAGTGTTATGGCGGAACCACGAGAGTGGAAGAAGCTACGTGGGAGCCCGAGGAGGTGATGCGGCAAGAATACCCCATCTCTTCGATCAAGGAATTTCGAGGACTAAATTTATTTTAAGGGGGTAGAAGTCTTAACATCCCAAAAACGGGGCTATTTGGAAATAAATTATTTTTCTTATGTATAAAGCTAATGTGTCATTATTTATGGAATAATAATGATCAATTTAAGGCTTTGTGTTGGCTCGGTTTGGTAGGAATTTTAGTTTTTAACTTTTAAAAGAAGGAGCCTTGGTAGGTGGTGTTATAAGAATAAATGTGGGTATTATTAACACTAATTAGGCCTTGGTAAAGTGGCAAAAGAAGCCCACTTAAGAGCTACAGGTGGCGCCACAATGAGCAAGGGAGAGCCTGTGAGTCGCGAAAATCCCTCTTTTGCTCTTTGAATGGGACGGCATAGGGAGAGATTTTTCTCTTCAAACTCTTTTTTTAAGGATTTAACTAGATATTATGTGAATAATCTAGAAAGGGTGGCAAGAGAAAAGTAGGCATGTGTTAATTCAAATTCTTTTGAATTATTTCAAATTAGTGGCCTAGAGAAAAACTAGGTGATGGCCGAATGTGGGACTCCTTGGTGAAGAGGAGTGGACGGCTAGGAGACCGAGTATAGGGGAGAAAGAGTGCCCAAGTTTTCTTTTACTTTTTTTTTCTTTCCTATTAGCCGAATTCCTAGCCCTCTTTTGCTCTTGCGTTTTCACCATTCTCTCAAGCTCTCAAAGCCGAATCTCCTACCACCTTCCTCCTCTATTATTTTCTTTCCCCTTGGCCGAATATGCTCTAGTGGTGTACCAAACTCTCTCTTTCCTCTCTGTTTCTTTTCTTTCTTCTCAAAACCGAATCCCTATCTCCCTTTTCTCACTATTTTCTTTCCACTTTAGCCGAATTTTCCTCTTCATATTCCAAGACTTGGCCGAATAGCAAGGTGAGTAATCTCCTCTAGACTCTCCTTCAATCGGTTCATAAGGTGGTAAGTGATCTTGGCCGAATGTCCATCCTCCCTTTTCTCTTTGTCCGCGATTTCTTTTACAAGGAGAGGTGCCGATTTTGGCATGGCTTCTAAACGGTTAGTAACCGATTTCTTATAGGTATTCAGGAAGTAAAACAATGACACACACTGATCTCTAGTGTTCAATTTCGGTAAGTGGTGGTAAGATCAATCTCCTTATTCTAGCGATTTGTTTAAAAGCCGAAGGTTATTGGTTTATTTGCTAATCAATGATGGCCGACGAGCGCATTCGAGTATCGAGTACGGTAGATAATAGCAAAGAGTGTTAAGGTAAGATCTCGGTTCACAAGGAAACCTCTCCCAAATAAGTTAATTAGGCCGAATAGGCCATAAGACTAATCCATAGATTTGGCCGAATATAGGGCAAGTGGATCTGTGGTGACCAACGCTTTCTTTCGGGATTTAGAACTACCATCGATATCAGGTGTGTACATACACACTTATGATAGTTAATAAAGTGTATTAAGTGTATGTTATGTGTAAATCTGCTCTATGTAGATATGGCATTAGTACCTTAATGGTACAAGCAAGGATCCCGGTAAGTCTCTATTTGAATGAGATTGATAATAATGCTTTTGGGAAGCATGGATTATTTGATACATGTGATATATGTATGTTCTGTTATTAACTGCTTGACATGGGTTGATGAGAGGAGGGGGCAGTGATATCGTGCTGACGAGCACCAGTGCTTTGGTAGCACACTGTGACTATACGTCACCAGAGGTTTGGTACCTCCAGAGGTTTGGTACCTCATAGCGACTTGTCCCTGTGGTTAACACCACCGTGGGTTGGCCCCACTTGAGATATGGGATAAATGCGCGGTGATTTGGTATCACACGATGGGTTGGCCCCATCACCCGATTTGTGTCTCACGGACACCGGTGCTTTGGTAGCACATTGTGACTATATGTCACCGGTGGTTTGGCACCACCCGGTGTTTTGGTAACACATCGTGACTACGGTCACCGGTGGGTTTGGTACCACGTGGGGTAGACAAAGGTGTTTGGTTGGCTAGGTTGGGTACATGATACTTTGCTTGATTAATGTTATATGTTGTGTATGAAATGTTGTATTAACCTAGGGAAGGGTTACATATCGAGTCTTGGTGACTCACCTTCTCCTTTAACATTTTTTTTGGGTGACTCGTAGATAGATGGCGGTTGAGGACGGTGGGACTCGAGGCGGCCATGCAAAGGATTTTAATTCGCAGAGAACTTTAAATTTGTTTAATTTTATTTTGGGTTGTAATAAGGCCTCCATAAACTATAGTTGCGTTTATTTCTTTTTATGTTGGATATTTATTTAAAACTATACCGTTAAATTGAATTAAATCACGTGATTTCTTAAGTTAACACGAAAAAGTTTAATCGTGCCGTCGGGTACACTTGGAACCGGTATAATAAATGGACTTAACTAAATTTCCAAACTAAACCTAAGTATTACTTTGGCAAGATAACCAAAGATAAGAAGTTTTCTATAAAAATTAAATGGGTTTTGAAACGGTGTTCACAAGGTTTTACTCGGTAACAAATCAAATTCGGTCGTAGTGTTTGGGCCGGGTTTGGGTTGTTACATGGGTATAGTTGACATGCCATAGGGTTTATTTTGATAGGTGGGAGATTCAGCGCTATGTGCGTACATATCGTGATAGTTCTCTAATATCCTAGGGGTCGAGAATGTATCACCAGCTTCAATAACTTGAGGTACAAGTGTATTCTGGTGTGATTGGTCAGATCGGTGCATTTATGCCCAATTAGCACTTCAGTGTGTATTTGGTGTGATGGAAGATTGATCCAGGTATCAAATCTTGTATCTGATTTGGTTAGTAGGAATTAAAAATGTAATACTTCTTATTGTATACGCGTGTAACTAAAATGAGATAAAAATGCTGAAACATTACATGATTTGATATGTTAAACTAGATGCAAATACCTTAAGGGCACATCGACAATTATATTGTGAAATTTAATAAGCATTGATGTGAATAAGATGAATTGATAAATAATCTATGCTATATACATATCTCTGAGGATAAATGTGAAATTGTTAGTTGGTTAACTTGAGTTATCTTATTAATCATGTTAATTAGAATTTTTTATGTTTATAATTGAATTCGAATTATGTTAGCACCACTAAGTATATATATTACTCATAGTACGAATTTTTTTATTTCCGTGTGTAGGTTTCGAATAAAAGCTATAAAAGTTTTGTGGCTAGGAATACAACTCTCAGGCTTAGCTCGAAAACCATTTCAATCCCATTTTGTATGTATATATATGTTTTGAAGTCATATGACATGTACCTAGGTTAGTAGGCTTATTGCCTAAGTTAATTTTGACGCTTTTGGCAAGTGACCTATAATGTTATATTGGTTGTCTTTTGATTCCGTTAATTATGTTTGATTGTGTGAGTTTGAATGTGCAAATTGGTTTATTTAGTAATGTTTTATTGAAGGTTATAATTTGGTAATGTTTGAACATGTTTAGATAGTCTAATTGGATGAATATATTTTGTAGTAAGTTTTAGGTATGTTTAGTTTATTTGTTTAAGGCTTTCAATACTTAAAAGTGAAAAATTTCGACCATTTGGTCATTGAGTTTTGAGACATAGAATATGTATCAATATTGTTAGAACAAATTTCACTAAATTTTTTCATTCAAGAGCCTGAAGTCTCAAGACATGTCTATATAGTCTCAAGACAATTGTTCTGAGGTCTCGAGAGAAGCGCCCTTTGTCTCAAGTCAAAAGTACATCGAAGCTACATAGATTTTGCCATACTCTAGGTCTCGAGACATGAACCTCTTGTTGCAAGACATTCAAACATTGAAGCAAAAATAAGAAAACAAGAGAGGTTGGTGTTGAGGCATAAAGAACTTTGGCTCGAGACATGACATGCAATGTCTTGAGATATGTTAACTTCAAAACTAAAATTTCGAAAATAATTTTTTGACCTGTCTCAAGACATGGAGGCCCCTGTCTCGAGACATAAACTTGAAATATTATATTTTAGTTTGGATTTAAGTTCTAACTCTGAAATTAATTTATCACAACCCCGTAATTACATGAAATAGATTCTTATGTACTATGAATGTATGTAATTGATTATGATGAATGAGTTTATTATTTTGAATGATGATTATGAATTTAAATTTGTGAAATTATGTCAAGTTAATATGAGTTGCTTTGGCAATATAATGTGATGTCACATATTCGGATTTGACGATTTGGTCGGGTGTGTGGTGTCACATAGTCTATGCTCCCAAGGGTTGTAGCTGAAGAGACTCATATATTAGAAGGGCTTGCATGACAATTATATGTTTCCACATTGTTGAATGAAAACACAGCGATCAAGTGTTGTGACAACTTGGCATGTGTCAACTTATCTCGAGAGAGTAAAAAAAACATGAGGAAAGTTTAGGATGGTGACATGAGGGATTCGGTGGAAAGAAACTAGGCTCATAAATGTCAATAATAGATCAAATAGTGGCACAGGATTCACAAATTTTTCAACACTAGACAACCAATCTAGGACTTTTAGATTGACACCGCTCCATATTACATGCTTTGGTTTTAAGGTCTAGTAGATTACTATTCTTTTATCCCAACGACGTATATCTATTTATTTCAAGGGCATCGATATTGAGTAGCCATCGAATTTAGCATCAGATAGCTTGAACGTAAAAACATATAAAATATGATAACAAGCTTTTTCCACAACCCACTAGCCTAACCAAACCATTAGTAATAGTCTTCAAAGCCGATAGCAATGAAGTTGAGCTCATAGAAGTACACCTATTCTCGATAAGCCTACTGACCCTTCATTGATAACCTTGAACTGTTTCAGGTCATCGCTCATTTGCATCTAGATATTGTGTATTATTTGAGCGAACAACAAACATCATACTAGTTGGGGAGAGTGCTTCGTGGCTAATTCCTTAACTTGCATCGACGAGTTTTGATATGGCGTGGACATCAAAATTTTCAATTGTTTCTTTACAGCCCGCACACTTTGAGTCACACATTATTTGAGGAGTCAAATGAAGATCTCTCAATGTCCCACGTCTGTAGAATCCACCACGCGATTGACATCCACCAACATGCGAAACACACTCAAAGAGACACAGATGATTTGGGCCTTCATTTAAGTTGTAAGGTTTTATGGTGTAAGATTTGTTTTTTTTTTTGTAAAAATTGATGTATAGTATATTTTTGTTTAATTTGGTAAAAAAAGGTATTAATAATTTATTTTTATTTTGGGTTGATGCAATTCATTTAGTAAACAATCAATTTGGATTGATTAAACATATAAATGAATGTTATCTAATGTAAGAAAATGACTTTCCAATTACAAAATGGAATATATAATTGATGTACAACATATAATTTGATTTCATAAACATATAAATTATTTATATGGAGTTCTCTAAACCGGAACATATAAACAATATACAACATATAATTGGAAGAAATCTACTATAATTGAATTAAATTAATGAATTCAATATATCAAACTCGAAACAAATAACATATATTGGGCTTATGAACATTGCAACTACGTATTAAAGGCTTGATAATTAAAATGAATTAAATGGACATATATATTATTTAATATTGAATGAAATTAGAGTTTAGATCATGTAGGGAGTATAATATGGAATCCCAACTCTCACCCCATATTTTCATTGCATTTAGGAGCATAGTAGACATCTACACCTACCATGGCCTTCACTGTAACATTGGCAGCACCTTTTTCAATGGCCTTTCTCTTTCTCATCCATCCCTGTACATGTTTGAGTTTATTAAGGTTGACATTTTTGTAGCATATAGCATAGCAAATTTGGAAAAGCTTTATAGGAATTTGGTTTGTAGGAACTCATTCTTGATTTTAAAGCGGTACAAATAAGTGATCATAGACCTTCACAATATGATAAAGTGTATACATTTCAACAATATGGGTCATAACATCAAGATGCACCCTTCCGGGATGTTGTATAAATGTGTGAAAATGGGTATCTTTGTGCTTGAAAATGCCTACAGCCACATCACCCCTCTTGAAGATCGACTTTACAAAAACTAGGCGGTACTTTCTATATTGGGGTTTAGCTCCACAACTCGAATGTGAGATGCTCATAGGAGCAAGTTGAGACGCAATGGTCATTATTAACATGTGTGTTGGTAACAAGTTCTTCATTACATCCTTACAGAAAGTGTCCACTTCCCATTAGGTTAGCAATTTTTAACCTGATAATGACCCAAAGTTCGTTAAACTAGTAGTATCTTGCTTCAACTATTGCCATAATGGTTAAACGACATATATATCTCATAACCTTGTTTATACACTCCAGAAGGTTGGTTATCATATACCCATAGTGTCAACCTTCATCGTATTATTGCATCTACTACTCTTGCCAGATGCTTTTAATAAAGGCTTGAGCTTTGGTATCTACTTCCTTGATAAGGTTCACCCTTTAGTGGAATCTAGAGCCAAGCAACTCATACCCTACTCAACATTATGCGTTTCCAGTCCCATAACAAAAGCATATTGCAGTCAACATATTGTAATTTATCAAACTATTACTTTGTACTTACATTTACAAGTTGTTGTCGTAGTTCTTTATCCTTTTTCTCATTGTAGAAATTTTGGGTGATATGTCAAATACATAATACATGAGTTTGTTGTGGTTCATTCCAACCATTCTCCAATTCTACACCACAACCAGAATCCCCACAGCTCGACCAGATATCAAATACAACTCCTTAATGTCTCAAGTTACATATAGTTACAATCGTTATAGAAAGAATGCCAAGGCCTCCTCCGTATCTTGTTCCGCTATAGTGAACACAAGTAGAACAACTTTCCTAACCCCATCCTGAGAAACAACCACCAACAAATTCTTGTACCATCTAGTATACAAATGTGCAACCTTTCGGACAGTGGTTTTACAGTGTCAACCCTTAAAAATGTCAAAACTAGACAATGAAAGAAGCACACCTCCCAAACTTCAAATTTATTGATTCATGGGCATATTTGAAAATTTCATACCCATGAGTGCAAACACCCAACATTGGATAAAAACTTAGGGACTCATATGTATAACTATTATGACTCCTCTAAGCAAGAACTATTGGTCCGTCTTGCAACTTTGGATCATTAGCAACGACAACTTCAACATCTACTAATTCTTATGCTTAAACCTCGACTTTAGCTTTAGTGAACTCACCAACATCATCATTAGGACATTTTGTATTCAAGAAGTTGTCGAATGAGTTCGATTAAAGTTTCTCTTAGACTATATTTCTCAAAGATTGTGCCTTATCATAATAGTTAGGCATCCTAGATGATATAGTCTGACCATAGAGATAGTCCAAACTTTGACATAACTAGAATCCTACTATGCAACTCACAGATATTCGACATCGTGGACTTTTAAGTACAGTACTCGAGATAGGCACCAAGAATATTTAGCATTTTTAGGTTCTTCAGCATCATGTACCCCTGATTATAGTAACCAAGATAGATACTAGGAATATTTTGCATTGATAGATTCTCTGACATCATAAATCCAATGCATAATAGTATGAAAAAAAGACTTGAACTAGAAGTCAGTGATGGAATACCAAGATGATATATAGACATCAAGATAGCCATTGTGCTTATGTAATTCGAAATATCGTACCCAATATCAGGCATATCTCTGACCTCCATTGACAACTCCAAACCAAAATAATCATTTTCGTAATGTCCAAACACTATCATCTCAAAATCTTCATTATTATTGAGATCTATGAAATGTATATACACTTTGTAGGACCCAATTTATGCTCGGGCCCATTTAAACCAAACCAAACCAAGGGGAAACAGAAAATAAAATAAAACACCAAAAATTAAGTGTCCATAGTCCATTTACATTTAAAGTCCAAATGGCCCAAATTAGGACCCAAATAAACTAAAACTAACTACTACCCAACCTAATCTAGCCCAATCAAAGACCCAAAATCCCGAAGCCCAAATGGCCCAAAAATTCTAAGATACCAGAAACCCTAGGGGTTTCCAAAAATTTCTAGCGCCGCAACCCTCCCCTGCACATGTGCCGCAGCCCCACGCATTCGAGCCTCCAGCGTTCACCTCCGTACGCCATGTCTGCACCTCCGTAAGCCACGTCTGCCTCCGTACGTTAGCTATACCTGCGAAAAGGACAAACCACGACAACAGAGAGCAGCAGAGAAAACAAAAAAGAAAAAAACAGTTGTATTATTCATTTTTATTTCCAATTTCGGCTTTAAAAGGCCCGAAAACAAACCATTGTATTCTCTTCACATTTTTTACATTTACGAATATACAGACGAAATACAGAAATAAAAAATTCTCAAGGTGATTTTCAGTTTTCGACACTTTTTTTTTTCTTTCGCTTTCTTCTTTTTAAATCTTTGTTATGTTTGTTCGTATAAAAATATAAAAGGAAAGGAGAGTTTTTACCTTCGTAAATGAACCGACAGTTTGCTCCCTTCGTCGAAATCGAAGCAAAGGTGACCGTCGAGGTTGGAGGTGATGAAACACTCGAGATTCATTTAAAATGGATCTTGCAAACGACCAGGATCTGCCACTAATCACCGATTACCGTGGCGTTTTAGTGGTCGGATGTTCTTTTTGATGCGGCTGAGAGAGAGGGTTAGATTTCGGCTAAGAAAGAAATAATAAAGGGGGCTAGGGTTTAGATTTTAGAAGAAGAAAAGGGGGGGACCGAGTTTCTGATTAGTTTTTAGGTTTTGTTACCCTTTTAAAGCCGTGCGAAACGACGTCGTCTAAAGCCTGATTAAGTGGCTTCAAAACGACGTCGTATTTGGCGACCCGATTTGACCCGATCCAGCACCCATAGGATCCGCGCGTTTTTGCGGTGATGGTATAATTGCGCGCTCGGTCCCTCTGTTTTGTATTAAAATTTGATTGGGTTTTCTTTTTATTTCTTTTGTTTTCAATTCTGCCCAAGGATTTGGGCGCCTTTTCAATTTAGTCTAGTCTATACACTACGTTTTAAATCACGGAAATATTTGCTAGTTTAATCCCTAACCTTTTATGCGCATTTTAATTTGGTCCTTAACTCTGTTTAAATAAGTTTTTATAAAATAGCCTGTTAATTTTATTCTTAATTCAATCAGGTATTTTTTTTAGTTTTTGTTTATAAAACTTATTTATTATTCATTTTTATAAGCTTCTTTAATAGAATTACTTTGAAATAGATTTTACAATGATTTAATTTGTTTTATTTTCTATTTATATATATGTTTTTAATCTATTGTATAAATATTTAATTTCAAAATGTTCTTTTATATGTTTCTTGTTTTAAAGATTTATACAATACTTAATTTAAGTACTTTTATCTATTATTAACTTATACATATATATATAATCAGTATTAAAATTACTTTGTTGATTTCGTAATATTTTATGTATGCATTTTCCTTTTAATCTATCTATGTATACACTTTATTTAAATATATGTATATATATACAATTGTTCTTTTGAAAGAGTTTATTTTAAACTATACCCTATTTATTTCAAACATTTTTTATTATGTTTTTTATATACATTATTTATTAAATTTTTTATAATAAGTATGTTCGGTTTTAGATTATTTTAAACATCATACATTTTAAATTCCTTCTTGCATAATAATTGTTTCATAAATTTATTTGCAAAATATTACACTGTTTTTTAAATCGTTTCATAAATTGTTGATTCCAAATATTTTTAGGTTATTTTAAATTTATTTGCTATTATTTAAAGTTTATTTTGTACTAATTTGCCTTGTAAATTTTGTAGGATTACTATATCTTTTATTTGTCTTTGATTGTTGAAATGTGCCTTTTGAAATAGAATATGCCATGAAATGATTGCTATTGTGTATTTATACATTTAAATTGTTTATATTATCATTATTCATTTGCATAATGTGAGTTCACATATTATTTTATGCTTAAAGCTATGTTTGTTTTTCTTGATATTGCTTTGTGGTTTAAATTCCAAATTATTCAATTTTTTATAGATGCTTCGTTTTATTCCGAATAAATTAATACATTTTGAGTCGATTTTAAAATCGCTTATTTAAAAGTTTTTAAAACAAGGCAATATTTGATGTTTGGAAGATTGAGGAATTGCGCCCTAACGTGCTGGGTGTCAATTTTTCGTTTGACCAAATAACCAAATATCCTTTTAATCGTATATTTTGAAAATCAAAGATGAACTCGGTGTTGAGGTATAAACGTGTCATATCCTAACATGCTGGATGTGATGTCGTTATTCCTTTGGAACGAGTGAATCTTGAGATTCAATTCAAAATTAATTAACATTCTTTAAAAAGTATCACACCTTAAACATTTTCAAGTTTTCAACGCAAGGACACTAATTAATCAATTTGGTACCAGTTTTTGGGCGTACGAGGGTGCTAATCCTTCCTCGTACGTAACCGACTCCCGAACCCGTTTTTCTATTTCGCAAACCAAAATTATTTTTACGAGGTGATCCAATCCCACCTAAACAAAAAGGGTTGGTGGCGACTCTACTCTATATTTCTAAAGTCGATCCCCGTTTTCCAAAACGTAAAAAAATGGTTTCGACACACTTCTTTTTGCATGACCTTAGAAATCTATACTTCGTGTTGGATATTCCCTTAGTGCTTTCAACTTGTATTTTCCTCAAGATCTTCCTTTTCATGTTTTCCAATGAAGCATCACTCTTAACTGTCATGTTAGCGGTCATGTCCAATTGGAATATGAATATATCATTAGTCGAATAGATATCTCCATTCAAATGGATTTGTACCAAGAATCGATCTGCCATCTTGAGGCTACCAATACTGCAAATATTACAAAAAATAAACCACTATCAATTTCAACAATTCTTAAAAATAAAAATCCAAACAAATTATCATTAACTTAATAGGAATTGTACACAATAACATAACTTCTTCATACCTGTAACACCCCAAACCAGGTCTATGCGTTAAGACGAGATTTGGTTTGTCACACCGAACGAACATCCAAAATTTCTCTAATGATTTAAGTAAAACAGTAATGCAAGACCTTTAGAAATAAGGTTTAATAAAAACTAATTACAATGATTATGAATTAAGAAAAATACTTGTTTGAAATCTTATATATATATATTAGTCAAAACCTTAACGTAGTTTTAAAAGAATTTGAAAGAAATTGAAAAGTAATTTAGGTGTCCAAAATTGTTATAAAACACAATATTTTTTTTTTAGAAAACTTTATAGATTTAACATAAGCCCATATTAAGAGTCTTAAAATAAAATTAAATCCATCCACACATTAAAATCCTTAAAAATATAATTAGAGGCCTTATTACATCATACCCAAAATAGTAATTAAAATAAGTAACTTAACTAAAGTTCATAGTTTATAAAACCCAAGCTCGTAGTATGGCCTCCACCAAGTCATCCCCGGCCCAAGTCCACATCAATTTCCATTACCTGAGATGGATAATAAAATGGGGTGAGTTACAAAGAACTCAGTGTGTAACTCACTTACCACCATTATTAGGCCAGACCATCAAGGCATTAATTTGGGCTTGAGCCCAACTACAAAATTTCAACGATATAAATATGAAATAAATATATAAAATGCATGTAAAAATGAATTTCCCAAACCAAGCCTAATTTTCCATCCGCTACACACCCCGTACCAACCAAAGACACTGTGGGGATCAAGTCAACCCACCCGCCAAACACACCAATCGTAGGCATTTAGCCTTTTAAATAATATTGTAGTGCACTCATCGAACTAGATTGTGACATAGTCACCGAACTAGAGGCATTAAGCCAAATTTTGTGGCAGAGCCACCGAACTAGATTCATGGCCACAGGCCTTACTTCTCTTCATCATGTATCCCATCCCATGCAATTATGTATGAATAACAAACTTTAATCATAAATAATTTATCAAGTAACCCATAATACAAATGAGTTTTTAATAAAACTTTTCATTTGGGCCTATTAAACAAAATAGTATTTAGCCCGTAAGGCAATCCAGCGAACTTTGACCCATATTTCGAACTAGAAGGTTTTTGGCCCATTTTATCGATCTAGCAGTTTTTATGGCCCAATTTATCGATCTAGCAGTTTTATGGCCCAATCTATCGATCTAGCAGTTTTATGGCCCAATCTATCGATCTAGCAGTTTTATGGCCCAATCTATCGATCTAGCAGTTTTATGGCCCAATTTATCGATCTAGCAGTTTTATGGCCCAATTTATCGATCTAGCGTTTTATGGCCCAATTTATCGATCTAGCGCTTTATGGCCCAATCTATCGATCTAGCAGATTTTATGGCCCAATTTATCGATCTAGCAGTTTTATGGATTTACACAAAAGTACTAATTACTACAACACTTCCGATTTGGCCATTTTTACGATTTATCAAATTTCTTACGGTTTAGTATCTAACCCGAAAGATAAGTGTGAAGTTACACACCTGGTTATAGTGAGAACTAGACTTTCCCGCCACAACACACCTATACGTATCACGATAAATTAGAATCACTATATTTTATTAACGAAATCAATCTTAGAAATTAACGATCTAACTTTTACCCTCGGATTTTTGAACTACTTCTACTTGCGGTTTCTCCCCAATTGATGGTTCGTTAACCGAATCAAATCCACGAACAAATAATGGTTCGGGAGTACGAACTACTTCAAACAATTGATTCTCCTCGGATGAACGTCCATAACCCGGTGGGAAATCCCAGATTGCTGAAACAGTCCTTTGTTTATACTTAAGGGGAATAACGGAACCACCCCTCTTCCGAACACTATTCACCGCCCTTTTCTTCCCTATTTTGATTGTCTTCAAAGACAAAAGATCGTTAATCCAATCTAATATTACATCGAAATATGACTAAGGGTTTAAGGGTGAAATTTGCTTACCACAAAGATCCTTGTTCCAAAATAAGAGAATCGAGCAAATCGTTCTATGATACTCACGAACACTTGAGTTCCGGTCTTCCACTATCGCACTAAAGTATAACAAATAAAAACGTTAATAGAATGAACGTTCATTTCGATCTAAGAAAGCCTTTATACCACTATCAAGATTTGGCCATGACAACTATTAACTAACATGAACTAAAAAGAATTCTTACCTATTGTCCACGGTTGAAAAGAGACGATTGAGAAAGATGTTTATGAATAGAGAAAGATTCGGCTATGATTATCCAAAGAAAAGAGAAAATGGTTCGGCTATGGCTCACTAACATTCGGCCATGAGAAAATTAATGGAGAAAGTATGAGTATCAAGAATAAAAGATGAGAGAAGAATGATGATGATGTTGTTTCAATTTTCAAAGAGAATAAAAGAGAAAGAAAGAAAGAGATGAGTTTTGGGAGCAATGTATATTCGGCAATGGGGAGAAGAAAAGTAAAGAATGGCTTTTTGGTGTTGGTAGAATCGGCACTATGAGATAGGCACAAAATTGAACACTAAAGTGATGAGCAAAAATGACCAAATGGTCAAAATAATCAAGGCTTACTAAAAGATCAATTTCGGCCAAAGGGAAAAGTTGAGAAGAGGAATGCAAAATTTTGCACAAAAACTAAAATGACCAAAAGCAAACTCCTAAACCTTACCAAGCTACTAGCAAAATTCGGCCAACCTTCCCCTAGCCATATTGCTTAGTCCAAATTCATTGGTCAAATGACCATGAATTTGTTTCCAAAACACTTTCCTTGATATTTGCCCTATGTCTCCATATCTTTCCATATTTTCTTGATTCCCTACCATAAATTCACTCTTACCTTATTCCTTTGATATACTAACCAAAAATAACAAGGTCAACACTTACCATAAATAAGCTTGGCGACACTTACCATAGAAGAGCAAAATAAAAGTTGTCCAAATGTTATACAAGGGATTGAACCACTCCCCTCATGCAATATCTCATGCGCCAACACCACCTTGCCATTTACTCATCTTATGCTACTTTTTAACACTTAATTTAACTTAAGTGTCAATGCCACTTGCTCCACTTCAATAAATTCTCAAACTAAAAAAATATTCCATACCAGAATAATTCTATACTCTTCTTCATGACTATAATAGGCACGAAAAGAAATAAGAAAATTTTCCTTCATAATCTAAACACCAAAACATGCAATAAATCGATACTTGAATTTTAGGGTGTTACAACTCTACCCTCCTTAAAGAAAATTTCGTCCTCGAAATTTACTCAGTTGAAAGAGGTGAGGGTATTGTTGCCGAATTGCATCCTCGGGCTCCCACGTAGCTTCCTCCGCTCGTGATTATGCCATAAAACTTTGACCAACGGCACGGTTTTCTTTCTTAGCACCTTAACATCTCGGTCTAAGATTTCCACTGGTTCTTCCTCAAAGGACAAGTCTGACTTCAACTCCACTTCTCCTACCGGCACTAAGTGCGAAGGATCCGATCTATAGTGCCTCAAAGATGGAAACATGAAAAACATTATGAATTTGGCTCAACTCCGAGGTAATTCGATCGATAGGCCACTGGACCAACACGCTTCACCACACGATATGGTCCAATGTATCTAGGACTCAATTTGCCCTTCTTCCCAAACACGAAAATCTTCTTCCAAGGTGAGAGCTTCAAGAAAACTTGATCCCCACAAAGATACTCGATACTTCTACGCTTGAGATCTGCATACGACTTTTGTCTATCCAAGCTTCCTTTAACTGTGTGCTCGAATAGCTTTTACTTTTCTTCCGTTTCGCAGATCACCGAGGACCTAACATCTGTCGTTCGTCCAATTCGGTCCAACAACTAGGAGAACGACACCTATGACCATATAATGCCTCGTAGGGTGCCATCCGAATGCTAGATCGATAGCTATTGTTGTAAGCAAATTACGCCAACGGTAGAAAATCCTCCCAACTACCTTTGAAGTCGATTACACATCCCCTTAACATGTCTTCCGAATCTGAATTACTCTTTTCGATTGACCATCCGATCGAGGATGAAAAGCCGCATCGAAGTTTAGCTTTGTTCCCAAGGCTTCATGCAAAGCTTTCCAAAACCGTGACGTAAACCTAGGATCCCTATCTGATATAATAGACACAGGTACCCCATTTAACCTCACGATTTCGGATACGTATAGCTTAGCCAACCAACGTAACGAGTAATCCGCATTTAACCGGTAGAAAATGAGCAGTCTTCGTCAAACGATCAACAATTACCCAAACGGAATTTTTCTTAGTAGGTGTTAAAGGTAACCCACTAACAAAATCCATTGTTATCCGCTCCCATTTCCAAAGAGGAATCTTTACCGGTTGTAATAATCCTGACGGAAATTGATGCTCCGCTTCTTCACTTGCGACAAGATAAACATTTTCCCACAAATTCGTAAATCTCACGCTTCAACCACGCCACCAATATTGTTCACGAAGATCTCGATACATCTTATTTCCTCCGGGGTGCATAGCATAAGGGCTACTATGCGCCTCCCGTAGAATCATTTGTCTCAGATCTGAGTCCTTAGGCATACAAACTCTCCCACGAAAACATAGCACACCTTCCGTGTTTATGCTAAAATCCTCTATTCCACCATTTTCAACTTGTTGAATTAAAAGTCCCAACTTCTTATCTGATATCTGTTTTTCCTTGATTTGCTCTAACCACGGAGGCTTCACTGAAGTTCCGCTTATCGGACTACCATCCTCGTACAAACTCAAATGGGCAAACATTGTTCTCAAATCGAGATACCACCTTATGACTTAACGCGTCGCTACCACATTAGCTTTTCCAGATGATACTCGATTGAGAAATCATAGTCCTTTAACACTCCACCTATCTTCGTTGTCTCAAGTTTAATTCCTTCCGAGTAAGAAGATACTTAAGACTCTTGTGATCCGTATAGATGATAGACTTTTCCCCAGTAGAGGTAATGCCTCCAAATCTTTAGAGCAAACACTACTGCAGCTAACTCCAAGTCATGAGTAGGGTAGTTTTACTTCGCGGTCTCAAATTGACGAGAAGCATAAGCCACCACTTTCCCACTTTGCATCAATACACATCCTAAGCCCGTGTGTGTGACGATCGCGAAGAAACTATAAACTCCTTTCCACCTCAAAGTTGAATCAAGATCTTGGCGCTTCGTTAAAATCTTCTTCAATTTTCGAAACTTTCTTGCTTCGTTTATCGGTCCATATATATGGTACTCCCTTTCGCAATAGCTTAGTTAGGGCAAAGCAATCAACGAAAAACCCCTTAACAAAGCGTCTATAGTAACCACCAAACCCAAGAAACTCGAATCTCACTCATCGACTTTGGTGGTTTCCAATCCAATACACCTCAATCTTCCGAGGATCCACCCTTATTCCTTTGGTGATACCACATGACCCAAGAAAGTCACTTCCTTAACTGAATTCACATTTATCGAATTTGGCATACGATTGATTATTTCAAGTAATCGCAATACAATTCGCAAATGCGAGTCATGCTCCTCTTCATTCCTTGAATATACCCGAATGTCATCTATGAATACCACCACAAACCGGTCTAAATATGGTTGAAAGACCCGGTTCATCATATCCATAAATGCAAATTGGTGCATTGGTCAACCCAAACGGCATCACCAAAACTCATAATGTCCATAACGAGTTCGGGAAAGCCGCCTTGTGAATATCCGCTTCTTTCACCTTAAGTTTGGTGATATCCCGATCTCAAATCAATTTTGAGAAAACGGAAGCTCCTTCAATTGATCAAACAGTCATCAATTCTCGTGCAGAGGGTACCTATTCTTGATCGTCAATTTATTTAATTGCCTATAGTCAATACACATACGCATTGACCCATCTTTCTTCTTAACAAACAAAACCGGTGCTCCCCACGGAGACACACTCGGTCGAATAAAACCCCGATCCAACAATTCTTGAATTTGAGCTTTAAGCTCGCTAACTCCTTCTGGTGCCATTCTATAAGGAGCAATGGACACCGGAGCTGCCCGGCAAGAGCTCAATACCAAATTCCACTTCCCGATCTGGAGGTATGCTAGGAAGTTCTTCAGGAAATACATCTCGAAATTCCTTCACTGTTCTCACATCTTCCACTGACAACTCTTTGGCATCTAAAGCACTAATAAAAGCTAGAAATGCTCCATACCCTTCCGCATCAACTTTTCTCGCTTTAACGCAGATACCACATTTGCCAAGTAATTCCTTCGTTCGCCTATCATAACTATTTCTTTATCCTCCACCGCCCTTATTAACATCCGCTTTTCAAAGACAATCCAATTTCGCCGGTGCTTAACCAACCAATCCATGCCCAAAATGATATCGAACTCACTGAAAGGCAATTCCATCAAATTCGCTTAAAAATATTTCTCCTTGAATTTCTAAGGGCACATCTCAAACAGTTTATTTACCAATACCGATCGCCCTAAAAGACTAATTACCTTCATCTCACTATCGGAAATTTTGAGTCTAAATTCAAGTTTTCAGATATGGTGCTAGCAACATACGAATGGGTAGAACCAATATCTATCAAAGCAATAACATGGTACATCAAAGATGAAGAACGCATCAGTTATCTCATCAGTGCATTGCCATCCTCACTGCGTCTAATCGCATATACCAATCCTCGGGCCGTCTTGCATCCGTGTTGCCTCTAGGACCATTGCCTCGACCCGCCGCACCTTGACCACGTCCGGCCCCATTACCACCACGACTGGTCCACGACCTCTCGGTGGTTGCTTTGAATTCCTCTTGCCGGTGGTGCATCAAGATACGAGCTTCCCGAGTTGTATCCATTCGACGAGGGCAATTCCTATATTGATGATCCATCGACCGCATTTATAGCAAGCACCCGTTTTCTTCCAACACTCTCGTAATGCCTTTTCCCACAATCGGCACAATCTCGACTCACGATTCACGATTCTGTGTGTTCTACCTTGAGTCGGTTCATCATTCCGAGGCCTCTTCAGAAACCTTCTTGAAGAACCCGAATACTTCATATCTCTCTTGCCTCTAGCTCGTTCCCGATTCTGACGTTCCGAGTTCTTAGCCTCTTCGGCTATCTTGGCCTTTTCCACAAGAGTGGCAAAAGTTCTAACTTGTTGTGGGGCTATCAAAACCCGCAATTCATCGTTCAAGCCATCCTCAAAGTGTACACAATGCTCATGATCCGTTGCCACTATTGTTCGAGCATAGCGACTCAAGCGCAAAAACTCGACTTCATATCTTTTGCCTTTGTCTTATTCCCTTGGACCAGATTCGGGAATTCCTTCCTTCCGCATCAACATAACTCGTTCCTACATATTTCCTTGGAAGGAAACTTTAAAGAATTCCCAATTAACTAATGCGACTTGAGTGCCTTCTCGGATGATAAGCCACCATTGGTATGCTTCGTCCCTTAACAAGGACACCGCTCCCCGTAGTTTTTGTTCCACAGTGCACTCAAGATCGTCCATAATTCGGTCCACTGCCTCAAGCCAATATTCAGCGACATTTGGAGCTACACCGAGACACCTCGAAAACCTCAAGCACCACTTGATTTCAATCGTTCCGATATCGACCCACGAGTGTTGGCCCAGTTCTAGCTCCAATCGACCTTTCAAGGACTCGCAGCATTGCTCGTGTCACCGCATTATCTTCTTCGATATGATCATGTGATCCCGTCTCACTTTCGAGTGACGCAGGTGCATCCATTTCCGGCATATGATCCGGCGCTTCAGTTGCGCCTCTAACACCTCGTCCTCTACCACGGCCACGTCTACCGCGTCCACGACCACGTCCTCTAGTGCTCATAGTGACTGATTTAATCTGGTTATGAGTTTTATGAATCAGAATACTATTTCAGTGTTTATTAACGATGTTTTATGATATGAAAGAGATAGAGTTGTTTTCGCAACCATTTCCTATTGTCTCAATCTCTACGATTTTCAACACCTAAAACTAGAAGTTCTAGAGTGTTTCTTATGATCATATCACAATGATAATAAACAATCAATATACAGATACTTACTTGACTTGGCGCGGGATGCTCATGGTGCCATACTACCTTTAAATCAAAAAGTCTAGAAATTTGAGTTGTTTCTCAAACAAATATCTTTGTTGAACCCAAACCACAGCCGAGTTTTGAAACTAGCTCTGATACCATTTAATGTAACACCCCAAACCAGGTCTATACGTTAAGACGAGATTTGGTTTGTCACACCGAACGAACATCCAAAATTTCTCTAATGATTTAAGTAAAACAGTAATGCAAGACCTTTAGAAATAAGGTTTAATAAAAACTAATTACAATGATTATGAATTAAGAAAAATACTTGTTTGAAATCTTATATATATATATTAGTCAAAACCTTAACGTAGTTTTAAAAGAATTTGAAAGAAATTGAAAAGTAATTTAGGTGTCCAAAATTGTTATAAAACACAATATTTTTTTTTTTTAGAAAACTTTATAGATTTAACATAAGCCCATATTAAGAGTCTTAAAATAAAATTAAATCCATCCACACATAAAAATCCTTAAAAATATAATTAGAGGCCTTATTACATCATACCCAAAATAGTAATTAAAATAAGTAACTTAAATAAAGTTCATAGTTTATAAAACCCAAGCTCGTAGTATGGCCTCCACCAAGTCATCCCCGGCCCAAGTCCACATCAATTTCCATTACCTGAGATGGATAATAAAGCGGGGTGAGTTACAAAGAACTCGATGTGTAACTCACTTACCACCATTATTGGGCCGGACCATCAAGGCATTAATTTGGGCTTGAGCCCAACTACAAAATTTCAACGATATAAATATGAAATAAATATATAAAATGCATGTAAAAATGAATTTCCCAAACCAAGCCTAATTTTCCATCCGCTACACACCCCGTACCAACCAAAGACACTGTGGGGATCAAGTCAACCCACCCCGCCAAACACACCAATCGTAGGCATTTAGCCTTTTAAATAATATTGTAGTGCACTCATGAACTAGATTGTGACATAGTCACCGAACTAGAGGCATTAAGCCAAATTTTGTGGCAGAGCCACCGAACTAGATTCATGGCCACAGCCTTACTTCTCTTCATCATGTATCCCATCCCATGCAATTATGTATGAATAACAAACTTTAATCATAAATAACTTATCAAGTAACCCATAATACAAATGAGTTTTTAATAAAACTTTTCATTTGGGCCTATTAAACAAAATAGTATTTAGCCCGTAGGCAATCCAAATGAACTATGACCCATATTTCGAACTAGAAGGTTTTGGCCCATTTTATCGATCTAGCGATTTTTATGGCCCAATTTATCGATCTAGCGAGTTTATGGCCCAAATTATCGATCTAGCAGTTTTATGGCCCAATCTATCGATCTAGCAGTTTTATGGCCCAATTTATCGATCTAGCAGTTTTATGGCCCAATTTATCGATCTAGCAGTTTTATGGATTTACACAAAAGTACTAATTACTACAACACTTCCGATTTGGCCATTTTTACGATTTATCAAATTTCTTACGGTTTAGTATCTAACCCGAAAGATAAGTGTGAAGTTACACACTGGTTATAGTGAGAAGTAGACTTTCCCGCGTCGTCAACACCTATACGTATCACGATAAATTAGAATCACTATATTTTATTAACGAAATCAATCTTAGAAATTAACGATCTAACTTTTACCCTTGGATTTTTGAACTACTTCTACTTGCGGTTTCTCCCCGATTGATGGTTCGTTAACCGAATCAAATCCACGAACAAATAATGGTTCGGGAGTACGAACTACTTCAAACAATTGATTCTCCTCGGATGAACGTCCACAACCCGGTGGGAAATCCCGGATTCTTTGAAATAGTCCTTTGTTTATACTTAGGGGAATAACGGAACCACCCTCTTCCGAACACTATTCACGCCCCCTTTTCTTCCCTATTTTGATTGTCTTCAAAGACAAAAGATCGTTAATCCAATCTAATATTACATCGAAATATGACTAAGGGTTTAAGGGTGAAATTTGCTTACCACAAAGATCCTTGTTCCAAAATAAGAGAATCGAGCAAATCGTTCTATGATACTCACGAACACTTGAGTTCCGGTCTTCCACTATCGCACTAAAGTATAACAAATAAAAACGTTAATAGAATGAACGTTCATTTCGATCTAAGAAAGCCTTTATACCACTATCAAGATTCGGCCATGACAACTATTAACTAACATGAACTAAAAAGAATTCTTACCTATTGTCCACGGTTGAAAAGAGACGATTGAGAAAGATGTTTATGAATAGAGAAAGATTCGGCTATGATTATCCAAAGAAAAGAGAAAATGGTTCGGCTATGGCTCACTAACATTCGGCCATGAGAAAATTAATGGAGAAAGTATGAGTATCAAGAATAAAAGATGAGAGAAGAATGATGATGATGTTGTTTCAATTTTCAAAGAGAATAAAAGAGAAAGAAAGAAAGAGATGAGTTTTGGGAGCAATGTATATTCGGCAATGGGGAGAAGAAAAGTAAAGAATGGCTTTTTGGTGTTGGTAGAATCGGCACTATGAGAAAGGCACAAAATTGAACACTAAAGTGATGAGCAAAATGACCAAATGGTCAAAATAATCAAGGCTTACTAAAAGATCAATTTCGCCAAAGGGAAAAGTTGAGAAGAGGAATGCAAAATTTTGCACAAAAACTAAAATGACCAAAAGCAAACTCCTAAACCTTACCAAGCTACTAGCAAAATTCGCCAACCTTCCCCTAGCCATATTGCCGTCCAAATTCATTGGTCAAATGACCATGAATTTGTTTCCAAAACACTTTCCTTGATATTTGCCCTATGTCTCCATATCTTTCCATATTTTCTTGATTCCCTACCATAAATTCACTCTTACCTTATTCCTTTGATATGCTAACCAAAAATAACAAGGTCAACATTTACCATAAATAAGCTTGGCCGACACTTACCATAGAAGAGCAAAATAAAAGTTGTCCAAATGTTATACAAGGGATTCGAACCACTCCCCTCATGCAATATCTCATGCGCCAACACCACCTTGCCATTTACTCATCTTATGCTACTTTTTAACACTTAATTTAACTTAAGTGTCAATGCCACTTGCTCCACTTCAATAAATTCTCAAACTAAAAAAAATATTCCATACCCGAATAATTCTATACTCTTCTTCATGACTATAATAGGCACGAAAAGAAATAAGAAAATTTTCCTTCATAATCTAAACACCAAAACATGCAATAAATCGATACTTGAATTTTAGGGTGTTACAATACCGTACTTAGAACATATTCAAAAAATTATTCCAACAATAGTAACATTACAATTCTAATGATTTCAACAATTCTTAATAATAAAGAATTTAACAAAATTAACACCAACCTACTACAATGGGAACCATACATAATAACATAACTTTCTTATGCCATGCATAGGACAAATTCAATGTAACACCCCTTACCCGTATCCGTCGCCGGAATAGGGTACGAGGCATTACCGGACTTAATCACCTATAATCGATCATTTTCGAGTCACAAATTTCCATCCAAATTTAAAACTTTTCATATTCAATCATAGAGTCCCTAATATGGACCTACGAGACCCAAAACATGCTTTGGAAGCGGTTCGGGACTAAACCGAGAACTTTGGAAAATTTCACAACACTTAGAAAATTTTTCTTCAAAACATGGTCACACTCAATATGCATCCTCAACAACTCTTATACATGCATAATTATATCTAATTATCATACCATACCATTGAGCCAAACTTAGCCATTCGACATCAAGACTACTAGCACATTCAACCATTAGGTATTTAGGCCATAACCCACAACTCATCATGTATCATGCAAACACAACTCACATCACAAGACATTGGCATATAAATAATATATATAGGCTTACAATCAATTAGCCAATATAAGCCAATTAGCATGGCTACATACTACAATAACCTTTAACCATTACAAGCCAATACATTTGGTCAAAACATAATAACACATACACAAAATGACTAAGTCCTTATACATGCCATAGACTTAAATTACTTGAAGGCATTGATACCAGTCAAAAGCTTGATAGTGTGATAGAATCTCTGACGATCTCCAACCCGAGCTAGCCTCTGTGACACTATAGGAAAAAGGAAAGGAAGGGGGTAAGCTATATAGCTTAGTAAGCCTGTATGAAAATAATAAGCAATTTATTAACATGTTTTCACCAATTCTTACAATATGTTCTCAAGCTAATACAATCATAATTGCACATAATTTCACTATGTACTTATGTTCATCTCAAGCTGTCTACTCGAGTCAAATTAACTAAATTATTTATATCTTGAGCTACGAAACTCCAAATTAAGATCCATTAAATTTCCCTGAAACTAGACTCACATATCTTATTACCATAAAATTTTCAGAATTTTTGGTTTAGCCAATAAGTACAGTTTATTCATTAAAGTCACCCCTGTTCCGCTGTCCGACAGTTCCGACCCCTCTTCACTAAAAATTAATTATCTCCTCGTACGGGATTCGGATGATGTTTCCGTTTGTTTCTTTTGAAAATAGACTCATTAAGGATTTTAATTATGTAAATTATAACCCATAATTATTTTTTTAAAAATTTTAATGAGTTTCCAAAGCCAGAACAGGGGATTCCGAAATCATTCTAACTCTGTATCACAAAAATTCAAATATCTCATAATATGAAATTCTTTTGCTTACACCGTTTCTTTTATGTGAAAATAGGCTCAATAAGATTTTATTTCATATCTTAATCAACCTTTAATTTGATTTCCACCATTTTTGGTGATTTTTCAAAGTGATACAACTGCTGTTGTCCAAACTGTTTTATTGCTAATTTTACTCTATCATGTTTTCTTTGTATTAATTCTCATTTACACACATATAACACTAAAGTATATCCATAATTAGCCATGCCAATAGCTAGTCATCATCAAATATTTACAAGTCTTTATTGTAACACTTACTCCATATCAACCTTACCAAAGTTCAATCATATATCAAGCAAATTGCTCATGAATATATATACACATGTACCTGCACTTGTTCATCACATAATCACATTCAAGTACACTTAGTCATTTTCCCGTTGAACACATCGGAATATTATTGGATACATCGGAAGTTTGCACATAAGTGCCACACTTGTAGCCAAAGCTACTTCACATCACTTTTCACATAGAGGCTCGTTCTCGAGCTATTCACTTTCACGGTTCTGCTCACACAAGCTGTCGGTCATACGTAACTACTTAGTGCTGCTCACACAAGCTGTCAGGTATCCGCAACACATGCCGAATTACCCAGCCACTGGTAGAACTTATAAGACCAAAGACTGTTTCACATAGTTACAATCTCGGTCCGCTTCACACAAGCCGCATACCATGACGAAACTACACGGTGCTGCTTACACAAGCTGTCGAGTATCCGTAACACATGCCGGATAAATCAGCCACCGGTAGAACGTACGGACCAGCACTCGGATCACTTATTTCACTTAGATTTCACATAGGTTTCTAGTGAACATGTCACTCGTATCCATTTTTATTCCTAAGGTTTAACTAGGAAATTTCTCACTTGTCGATATTTTGTCAATTACATCAAATATTCAGCCACAATTCATACCATTTATCAAAATATGAAAACGTAAGTAAA
Source organism: Gossypium sturtianum (assembly GCA_025698515.1). Taxonomy (NCBI): domain Eukaryota; kingdom Viridiplantae; phylum Streptophyta; class Magnoliopsida; order Malvales; family Malvaceae; genus Gossypium; species Gossypium sturtianum. Next base: position 123,706,680 of record CM046955.1, read on the forward strand.
AACGATGCATTATTTACATACAAACTTACCTTGGTAGCACAATCGGTGAAAATGACTTATTCGTCAATTTCTCGTTTTTCCCTCCTTCTAGTTCCAAACCTCGTTTTCCTTGATCTATAATATCACATTTAATTTATTTATTAGTCACATTATTCAATGTGACCCAAAAATCATATTATGGAAAAATTACGTTTTTGCCCCTAAAGTTTCACATATTTACAATTTTTCCCCTAGGCTCGTAAAATGATTTTCATTCAATTTCTTTGTACTTTAAGCCTAGACGAACCATTTTAATAACTATAACAGCCCACAATTTCCATTAAAACACACTTTTATGACATATTTTATAACTTTTACAAATTAGTCCTTTTAGGCATTTTCACCGAAAATCACTTAGTTAAAGTCATTTCTCTAACCATAAACATGCATTTTCTACCATTAAACACAAAAATAAACACATATTCATCATGGTTCAAAACCCTAGACTTTAACCATATCTCAAATTAGTGGTAGAAATAGATAGATCTTGTTACGATGATTTCAAAAACGTAAAAATCATTAAAACGGGGCTAGAACGGACTTACAATCGAGCTTGGAAGCTTGAAAAACCCTAGCCATGGTTTCCCCTTGTGAAATTCGGCCATGGGGTTGAAGATGGACAAAAATTGGCTTTTAATTTTGTTTATTTAATCATTTAATCACTAAATGACCAAAATGCCCCTAACTTAAAAATATTATATTTCACCTATTTCATGTCCATTTTTGTCCAACAAATTAACCAATGGTCTAATTACCATTTAAGGACCTCCAATTTAAAATTTCATAACAATTGGACACCTCTAACATGTAGAACTCAACTTTTGCACTTTTTACAATTTAGTCCTTTTGACTAAATTGAGTGCCCAAACGTCGAAATTTTAAAACGAAATTTTCACGAAATCATTCTGTGAAATTGTAGACCATAAAAATATAATAAAAATAATTTTTTTCTCGTCGGATTTGAGGTCCCGAAACCACTGTTCCAACTAGGCCCAAGTTCAGGCTGTTACATTCAATAATTGCAAAAATAATACTAACATAACATTAACTCACATACACACTTAGAAATTTACTTTCAAAAATTGATCAGTACAATAACAACATAATATTGACTATAAAATTGATGACAACTATCATAGCACTGATTTAAGAAATACAAAATGTAACACCCCTAACCCGTATCTGTCGCCGGAGTAGGGTTACGAGGTATTACCGATCAATACACATCATTTAACATACAATATTCATACATCTATGCATTCATACTCAATTACCATTCAACACAATCATATTGTCCCTTATAAGAGCCTACGAGGCCTTAAGGCCTTAAACATGCTTTAAAAGTGATTCGGGACTAAACCAATAACATACGAAATTTTTGGAAAACTTAGAAATTTTTCATCCATACAAGGGTCACACGCCCGTGTGCCTCACACGGCTCCAGACATGCCCGTGTCTCAGGCCGTGTTGAAACAGGGCATACATATTGACTTAGGTCACACGGCCGACCACACGCCCGTGTGTCTAGCCCGTGTGCCTTTCGAAATGGCCACACACGCCCGTGTACCAGGCCGTGTACTAGGCCGTGCCAAACCTGTAGGGTATACTGACTTATGCAACACGGCCAAGTCACACGCCCGTGTGCTAGGCCATGTGCCATTTAGGGGGGTATACTGGCTTGTGACACACGGCCAATCACACGCCCGTGTGTGAGGCCGTGTGGAGCATACTGACTTCAATTTAATTTCAACACCAAGGGACACACAGCCGTGCAACATAACCGTTTGTCGCACACGGCTGAGACACACGCCCGTGTCTCTGCCCGTGTGGACAAAAATATGCCATTTATATAGCCATTTTTCCACCCTATTTTTACATGCATACACAAGTATAAATTGCAACATTTCACAACTCAATTGACAGCCAATACATAACATTTCATACACATATTACTCCCATTTCAACATAGAATTCAAATGCCTAATAAATTACATACATTTTCCATTCATATACTAACCATATATCAAGATAACATTTGCATATTTCCATTCCATCTATTACTAACCAAAACGTACCATATTTGAGTACTTAAACACAACCAAAATACTATACCAAGTTAAGCCAAATCACATGGCTTCAACTCATACCATAACATGTACCAAAATCAATATCTCAAGTAACCTTAACTACCATTCTTATAACTAGCCTATACATGCCATATTTACAAATATCCACAAATTCATAAGTACCAATCGGCAACTGGATAGTGTGATGTATAACTCTAACTTATACGAATCGAGCGAGCTATCGAACCTCTATAATACACGGAAAAGAAACAGAGTCAGCTTTTTAGCTTAGTAAGCCCGTATAATTCAGAATTAAACTTACCATTCTTACATAATCAATACAACAAGTAATGTAAACTCAATTAAATTTCCAAATGCCTAACACAAGCATTCATCAACAAGTTAGTCACATAAATACATGTAATCATCCATTATCTCAGTCTCAATACTCAATACATTGTATCATACCAAATTCATATATCATGTACATCATATTCAACATTTCACTCTCAATCATATAATCAATAATTCATTCAATAACAATACTCATCTGTATAAACAGTATTTATGCCCATTGAACCTATTATAACTTCAAAGGATACTCGGGTGATATACATCAGTAATCCGTCAATTCATTATCATTTCTGCTCTTTCGAGCTATGATCGAAGAAGCTCCTCCCGAGTGATGGATGATAAGCTCTATTGAGCTGAAATGGCAAGCTCTAACGAGCTAAAAACAGTAAGCTCTTACGAGCTGATATATCGATAAGCTCATACGATGCAGGAACTCGACCAAAACGGTAACCCTAGTGACATGACACTCGTATCCTACGAATTCATACTGTTCAAACGGGGCTCAGTAACCATCAGTTTATATCAAATAGGCATTCGTATTCCAAGTATATCAATCACTCAATTATATTCATACATTTCAAATAATTACAAGTATTCAAAAGTTCGATTCTAATTATACGAACTTACCTCGTATCGCTTGGATAGCAATATCGGTTATTTGTCAACTTTCCCTTTTCCCAATCTAAACCCGATCTCGGCTTATCTTGATTTATATATTATCAAAATCAGCTTATTTAATCAACTATTTATGCAATTTAGTCCAAAACACACATTAGGGCTATTTTACACATTTGCCCCTAAACTTTCACATTTTTATAATTTAGTCTTTATCACATAAAATTGCAAATTCATGAAATTTAGTACAATTTCATGCTAGCCGAATATGCTATATGTTACTAGCAGCCCATATTTTCAATTTATTCACACTTTTACCCACATAATTTTACAATTTCACAAATTAATCCCTTTTTGACATTTTTGTCAAAAATTACTTTACAAAACTATTAAATCTATCAATAAACTTTATAATCTATTCTCAATATCAATTTACTCAAACATTAAACAATGGCAACATGTTAAACCTTTAACAGTTTCGAAATCTAAGGTAGGGCTAGCTAGAATACGAAGCAACGATCTCAAAAACGTAAAAATCATTAAAAATCGAGCAAAAATGGACTTACAATTGAAGCATGCACTAGCCGAACCTTCAAAAATCAACAATGGCTTTCTATCTTTCTTATTTTCGGTTGGAGAAGAAAGATTGACACCATTTTCTTATTTGTTTTCTTTAATTAACATTAATTACCAAATTACAAAGCTAACCTTTAAAAACATTAGTAATTACACCAAATACCATGCCACTATCATCCATTATCACATAAATGGGTTAATTACTACTTAAGGACCTTAAATTTAAGGTTCTATAGCTATTAGACACTTTTAGCTAATAGAACATAAGTTTTACACTTTACGCAATTTAGTCCTTTTTACCGAATTAAGCATTCAAACAGTAAAATTTCTTTACAAAACTTTCACACAATAACTCTATCATGCTGTAAACTTCAATAAAATAATAAAATAAATATTTTGACTTCGGATTAGTGGTCTCAAAACTACTGTTCTGATTTGACCTAAAAACGGGCTGTTACAACTCTCCCTCCTTAGGGATTTTCGTCCCCGAAAATCTTACCAGTGAATAGGTTAGGGTATTGTTTTCGTATAGATTCCTCGAGTTCCCACGTAGCTTCCTCAATCTCGTGTTTATGCCAAAGAACTTTCACTAGGGCTATGCGTTTATTTCTCAATTCTTTGATTTCACGAGCTAAAATCCTGATCAGTTCTTTGCTATAGTCAAATTTGCCTATATCTCAACATCTACCGGAGAAATCACATGTGACAGATCGAATCTATATCGACGTAACATAGAAACATGGAAGACATTATGAATCTTTTCAAGTTCTGACGGTAAAGCTAGTCGATATGCTATAGGCCCTAATCTTTCAATGATCTCGTAAGGTCCAGTAAATCGCGGACTTAACTTCCCCTTACGGCCGAATCGAAGAACCTTTTTCCACGGTAACACCTTTAAAAACACTCGGTCCCTGACTGAAATTCAATTTCTTTAAATTTTAAATCCGCGTATGATTTCTGTCGATCTGAAGCTCGTAACACCTCTTACCCGTATCCAACGTTGGAACTGGGTACGAGGCATTACCAAACTTATCATACTTTAGAATCCTTCATTAGTACTCATAATGCCCTTATAAAGGTCTACTAGACCTAAAACATACATCTAGACTAGTTTGGGATTGAACCGGAGACTTACGAACAGTTAGAAAATTTTGACTCAACACAGGGCCACACGCCCGTGCTTCAGGCCGTATCCAAAATAAGGGACATTCTGTTTATGACGTCAGCAAATCCTTAGGAGCACACGGCCAAGCCACACGCCCGTGTGCTGGCCCGTGTGACGAACTAAATTTTTCACAAATTAGGTGTAGGGGACACACGGCCCAGCTACACACCCATGTGGCAGACCGTGTGTCACACACGGCCTTGACACACACCCGTATGTCTACCCGTGTGGACAAATGCAAGGCTATCTACCAAGCCATTTGCCACCCTGAAAAGCACTCACACTTATGCCAATTCATTCAACACATAGCATAGCAATAATGCACCATTAACATTCACTAATCCTTCATACATCTACTTCACACACTACTCATTCGATTGCATCAACTTGCATTTCATGAATTTCATCATCATTGAATAGATATAACTTAACTAATAGTGACCAATTCCGATAGCCATTTACAAAGTAAAATGAGTAACATTAATAGCCAACACCTTGACTAACCCATATGACATTTAACAAAATAACCAAGTTCCTATAAATGCCATATCCAAAATAGTCAACTTTACTATACCAAAAGAATAGCTTGATAGTGTGAATCGAGCTCCGACGTCCTACGATCCCCGAGCTAGCTTGGCGATACTACAAGAAAAGGGAAAAGAAAGGGAGTAAGCATAAAGCTTAGTAAGTTTGCATAAAATAAATAGAAACATAGAGGCTTATGTTAACATCCATACATTACATCGAGTAATAGCAAAAATTCTCAAGCACAATGACATAACTTACTCATGCTTACTCTTACCGATCACTTATCACATATCGAACTCATTTCTCGTAAGTTACTCATAGGTACCTGCATCACTTCATCACATAACTTTAACACTTTTACCATCTTGAACATAGACTTAGCTCTTTATCCCGTTGAACCACTTGGAATATCGAAGGATACTCAAACTCGTCGTGCATGTAACACGATGCCAATGCCATATCCCAGATATGGTCTTACATGGGATCACATCTCGATGCCGATGCCATATCCCAGATATGGTCTTACACGAGATCTCATATTGATGTCGATGCCATATCTCAGACATGGTCTTACACGATATCTCTATTTGGTGCCGAGGCCATGTCCCAGACATGGTCTTATATGGGACCTTCCTTTATTTGGTGCCGATGCCATGTCCCAGACATGGTCTTATACGGAACCTTCTTTTCTTCGGTGCCGATGCCATGTCCCAAACATGGTCCTAGACGAGATTTTCCTTTCTTCGGTACCGATGCCCTGTCCAGACATGGTCTTATACGGGACATTCCTTTTTCGGTGCCGATGCCATGTCCCGGACATGGTCTTATACAGGACCTTCCTTTGTCTCATGTCGTGACAATGGTATCTTGCTATTCCTAAGGTTCAACCGGGACTTCAACTTAATATAATATCATCATATTTTCATCGAGACATCATTAACCAATCTCATAAAGATAATATATACATCTCTCATGATATTAAGCAATTAAAAACATAATAGCATTATGTAGCTTTAATTTCACACAAACTTACCTCGGTACCAAAATATGTTTAGTTGTTCGATTTAGTCTGCAACCTTGTTTTTTCCTCGGTTTCGGTCCGGACTTCTTGTTTCTTGATCTATAATGACAAATTTCACTCTTTTAATGATCACATTAACTAAAATAACTCATGACTCAAACTTTGGCAAAATTACGATTTTGCCCCTAAACTTTCACTTATTTACACTTGTGCCCTTAATCTCGTAAAATGATTTTTATTCAATTTCCTTGTATTTTAAGTCTAGCCGAATCATTTTCATAATACAACAACCCACAATTTCCACTAATTCACCCTTTTATGACCAATTTCATAACTTTTACTAATTAGTCCTTTTTATGAATTTTCCATGAAAATCACTTAGAAAATGATGTTTATCATACATCAAACTTTCATATTCCTCAATAAATCATCAAAATACATGCATTTCATACATGGGTAAATTTTTGAACATGAACCTAGCTCAAAATATAGCTAGAAATAGCTAAATCGAGCTACGAGGATCTCAAAAATACGAAAAACATTAAAAACGGGGCTAGGAGGTACTTACTATCAAGCTTGAAAGTTGAAGAAACCCTAGCTATGGTGTCCTTGAAAATTTCGGCTAGCATGGAGAAGATGGACATGAATTTTGACTTCTTTTTCCCTTTTAATTAACTTATTAACCAAATGACAAAAATGCCCTTAAGGCCCCTTTCTTGAGATTTTTCCTTCTCATGTCCATTTTTGTCCATCATCAAATATAATGGTCTAATTGCTAAATAAGGACCTCTAATAATTTTTCTATTGCTATTTCATACTTGAATCTTCTAGAATGTCTTATTTTTCAATCTTTGCAATTTAGTCCTAATGAATAAATTGATCACTAAATTATAAAATTTCTTCATGAAATTTTCACATAATCATGCAAACATGTCATAGACCTCATAAAAAGCATAAAGCACATATTTCTACCTTGGATTTGTGGTCTCGCAACCACTATTCTGACTAGGCTCTAAATTGGGCTGTTACAATTCTCCTCCCTTAGGGATTTTCGTCCCCGAAAATCTTACCAGTAAAAAGGTTGGGATATTGGTTTCTCATGGCCTCCTCGGGCTCCCATGTAGCCTCTTCTACCCCATGTATTTTCCATAGTACTTTCACAAGGGCTATACTTTTATTTCTTAACTGTTTAACTTCTCGTTCCAAAATCTTAACCGGCTCTTCGCCATAAGTCATATCTAGTTGAATTTCAACCTCTGTCGGTACAATCACATGTGAAGGGTCTGGTCGGTAGCGACGTAACATAGACACGTGGAATACATCATGAATCTTTTCTAACTCAGATGGCAATGCCAAACGATAGGCTACCGGTCCTATCCTCTCGATAATCTCATATGGTCCGATAAAACGTGGACTCAACTTGCCTTTCCGGCCAAATCTGAGAACTTTCTTCCATGGTGACACTTTCAAAAATACCTTATCACCAACTTGAAACTCAATCTCTTTTTTTTTTCAAGTCTGCATAGGACTTTTGCCTATCAAAAGCAGCTTTTAAACAATCACGAATCACTTTTACCTTCTCTTCAGTTTCTCTGACTAAATCGACCCCGTGAATCTGATTCTCTATGAGTTCAATCCAATACAAGGGCGTTTGGCACTTACGCCCATATAATGCCTCATAAGGCGCCATTTTCAAGCTCGACTGAAAACTGTTATTGTAGGCAAATTCTACTAATGGTAAGTACTTTTCCCAATTTCCTTGAAATTCTAAAACACAACATCGAAGCATGTCTTCAAGTATCTGAATTATCCTTTTTGACTGTCCGTTGGTTTGCGGATGGAAAGCTGTACTAAAGCTCAATTTTGTGCCCAAGGCTTCTTGCAACTTTTTCCAAAACCGTGATGTAAATCTTGAATCTCTATCCGATATAATCAACAACGGTACACCGTGAAGTCTCACAATTTCTGACACATACAAATCTGTCAACTTATCAAGCGAATAATCAATGCGTACCGGTATAAAATGGGTCGACTTCGTAAGTCTATCAACTACAATCCACACATCATCTTTCTTTCTCGGTGTCAAAGGTAGACCCGTCACAAAATCCATGGTAACACGGTCCCATTTCCACTCGGGAACCATGATAGGCTGGAGTAATCCCGAGGGTACTTGATGTTCAGCTTTCACTTGCTGACAATTCAAGCATCTCGATACAAACTCGGAAATATTTTTTTTCATACTCGGCCACTAATACCATTTCTTCAAGTCATTGTCCATCTTTGTGCTTCCTGGATGTACAGATAAGCATCCACTATAGGCTTCGTGTAAAATTTTTCGAATAAGCTCATCATCTTTGGGTACACAGACCCTATCTCAAAAAATCAAACATCCAGCAGAACTAATCCGAAAGTCCGACTCAACACCCGAATCACACTGAACTCTTTTGGCTTGCAAATCACTATCGCTTTTCTGAGCTTCACAAATATCTTGGAGAAATATTGGTCTAGCTCTCAACTCAGCTAGAATTGAACCATCATCCGATAAGGCCAATCGCGTATTCATAGCCCTCAATGCAAACAGGGATTTCCTACTCAAGGCATCAGCGACCACATTCACCTTTCCCGGGTGGTAGTCGATCACTAACTCGTAGTCTTTTATTAAATCTAACCATGTTCGTTGCCTTAGGTTTAGTTCCTTTTGAGTCATCAAGTACTTTAGACTTTTATGATCAGTAAATATCCGACAATTCTCACCATACAAATGGTGTCTCCATATCTTCAATGCAAACACAATAGCGGCTAACTCCAAATCATGGGTCGGGTAGTTCTTCTCGTGCGACTTTAACTGTCTAGAGGCATAAGCTATCACCTTGCCCTCTTGCATGAGTACACAACCCAATCCATTTAAGGATGCATCACTATAGACCACAAATTCTTTTCCTAGTTCGGGTTGTACTAAAACTGGAGCTTCAGTTAACAATGCCTTTAGTTTCTCAAAACTCTGTTGGCACTTTTCTGTCCATTCAAACTTTACATCTTTTTGTAATAATTGCATAATTTAAGTAGCTATCATAGAAAATCCCTTGACAAAATGTCTGTAATAACCAGCTAGGTCCAGAAAACTTCTAACCTTGAATACGTTCCTTGGCGGTTTCCATTCAACAATTACTGAAATCTTACTCGGGTCAACTCTAATTCCATCTCCCGAGACAATGTGCCCCAAAAATTCGACTTCATTAAGCCAAAATTCACTTTTACTAAACTTAGAATATAACTTATTATCTTGTAAAATTTGTAAGACCGTTCTCAAGTGCACAGCATGCTCGTTCTCATCACGAAAGTAAATCAATATATCATCAATGAAGACTACAACAAATTTATCCAAATACGGCCGAAAATGAGTTTCATTAAATCTATAAACACAGCAAGGGCATTGGTTAAACCAAAAGGCATGACTAAAAATTCATAATGATCATACCTTGTCCAAAATGCGGTTTTCGGTACATCTGAGTCTTTGACTCTCAATTGGTAATATCCAGACCTCAAGTCTATCTTGGAAAACACCGTGGCTCCCTTCAGCTGATCAAACAAATCATCGATCCTTGGCAATGGGTACTTGTTCTTTATGGTTACCTTATTAAGCTACCGATAATCTATACACAACCTCATAGAACCATCTTTCTTTTTCACAAATAATACGGGAGCACCCCACGGAGAATAAATTGGTCTTGCTAAACCTTTATCCGTCAACTCTTGCAACTTTGCCTTCAATTCTTTCAACTCGGTTGGAGCCATCCTGTACGGAGCAATTGAAATAGGGGCTGTACCAGGAGCTAACTCAATGCCAAATTCAACCTCTCTAACTGGAGGCAACCCTGGCAATTCTTCTGGGAATACATCTGGATACTCACATACTATCGGTACTAACTCAATTCTTAACTCTGATTCTTTAGAATTCATCACAAAAGCAAGATAAGCTTGGTATCTCTTTCTTACATATTTTTGGGCAGACATATGAGAAATCACTACAGACAACCTGTCATGTTCATCTGATTCAACACGAAGAATATCCCCATTTTTACATTTTAACTCAATGAGCTTCCTTCCACAATTTACTATCACATCATGAGAAATTAGCCAATCCATACCAAGAATTAAATCAAACTCATCAAACGCAATAACATGAGATTAGCCGGAAAATAATAACCTCTAATCATCAAAGGGCAATCTTTGCATACTTTGTCAACTAACCGACATTTGCCTAGGGGATTTGACACTTTTATCACAAATTCTGTAGACTCTACAGGCATGTTCATACTAGATACTAATTTCATGCAAATATATGAGTGGGTAGATCCCAGATCAATTAAAGCAACAACATGAGCATCATAGAGAGAAAATGTACCCGTAATTACATCAGGGGATGACGCCTCTTCGCGAGCGCGAATAGCATAAGTCCCCGCAGGCGCTCTACCCTCAGATCTTGCAGTCTGCTCTCTGGGTGTATTCTTACTACTCGTTTCATTTCCCGGATTTCTCTGTTGCCTCCCTCTAATAGTACTTCCCGATCTTGCACTCTGAGATTTCTCGTTTCAACCATCTCGGGGTATTCTCTAATAAAATGATCTTTGGATCCACACTTGAAACAAGCTCTCTTGTGTGCTCGGCACTCACCGGGGAGACGTCTGCCACACTGTGGACATTTCGGTCTAGTTGGTCGAGCGTTACCAACACTAGCAACTGAAGTGGTCTGAGCTTTAGACCCCGAGTATTGTTTACCCTTACTTCTATTTGAAAACCCAGCTGAAGTGGCTGATCGAGTGGTAAACTCTCTCGACTTCTTGGATGAGGATTGAAATGACTTACTCAAATGTATCTTCATCGAGTCACGAGACTCGATTTCAGCCTTTCTTTTCTCTTTGGCCAACTCCTCGGCCTTGCAAGCTCTATCTACTAACACAACAAATTCTTTTAGTTCTAGGACACCAAAATACAATCGGATATCCTCATTTAATCCATCCTCAAACCTTTTGCACATGATGGCCTCGGTGGATACGCACTCCTGGACGTATTTACTAAGCCTTACGAACTCACGTTCATATTCAGTCACCGACATTCTGCCTTGTTTGAACTCGAGGAATTCCTTTCTTTTCTGGTCAATAAACCTTTGACTAATATACTTCTTTCGGAACTCTTCTTGGAAAAATTTCAAATTAACTTTCTCCCTTGGTACTACCGAAACAAGGGTGTTCCACCACTGGTAAGCCAAATCTCTTAAGAGTGACACCACACACTTTACACACTCTTCAGGTGTGCAGGACAACTCATCAAATACCCTGATAGTATTTTCTAGCCAAAATTCTGCTCTTTCCGGATCGTCATCTTTATTAGTTCGAAATTCCTCAGCTCCTTGTTTTCAGATTCTATCAACAGGGGGCTTTTCCCTTCTTACCACTTCTACAACTTGGGGAGCTACAGGCGTAGGCTGAGGAATAGGTGGGGGAGGAGGGGGTTGCGCATTCAGGTTCGCTCGAACGAACTCCGTATACCATGCATTCATCATATGGAAAAAGAATTCTCTAGCCGCTTCTCCTCCTTTTTGACTCACAGTCGTTGGTCTATTCTCATTTTCATTTGGCACCGTCCCTTGGGCGGGGGCCGGCGTTACTCTCTACATCGTCCGGCATTGCTTTGTCGGGATCTATTTACTATATGAAAACATAATTTAAATCGTTAGGAGTCGTCACACTATCATTATGTAAATACTCATACGTATGGCATGTATGGCTAGACTTGTACTTACGCTACGTTAGTCCGAGAATCGACTAAACCGTAGCTCTGATACCACTAAATGTAACACCCTTTACCCGTATCCAACCCATATTCAACGTCGGAACTGGGTACGAGGCATTACCAAACTTATCATACTTTAGAATCCTTCATTAGTACTCATAATGCCCTTATTAGAGGTCTACTAGACCTAAAACATACATCTAAACTGGTTCGGGACTGAATCAGAGACTTACGAACACTTAGAAAATTTTGACTCAACACAGGGCCACACGTCCGTGTGGCATGTCACACGCTCGTGCTTCAGGCCGTGTCCAAAATAAGGGACATTCTGTTTATGATGTCAGCAAATCCTTAGGAGCATACGGCCAAGCCACACGCCCGTGTGCTGGCCCGTGTGACGAACTAAATTTTTTGCAAATTAGGTGCAGGGGACACACGACCAAGCTACACACCCATGTGGCAGACCGTGTATCACAAACGGCCTAGACACACGCCCGTGTGTCTACCCGTGTGGACAAATTCAAGGCTATCTACCAAGCCATTTTCCACCCTGAAAAGCACTCACACTTATACCAATTCATTCAACACATAGCATAGCAATAATGCACCATTAACATTCACTAATCCTTCATACATCTACTTCACACACTACTCATTCGATTGCATCAACCTGCATTTCATGAATTTCATCATCATTGAATGGATATAACTTAACTAATATTGACCAATTCCGATAGCCATTTACAAAGTAAAATGAGTAACATTAATAGCCAACACCTTGACTAACCCATATGACATTTAACAAAATAACCAAGTTCTTATACATGCCATATCCAAAATAATCAACTTTACTATACCAAAAGAATAGCTTGATAGTGTGGATCAAGCTCCGACGTCTTACGATCCCCGAGCTAGCTTTGCGATACTACAAGAAAAGGGAAAAGAAAGGGAGTAAGCGTAAAGCTTAGTAAGTTTGCATGAAATAAATAGCAACATAGAGGCTTATTTAACATCCATACATTACATCGAGTAATAACACAAATTCTCAAGCACAATGACATAACTTACACATGCTTACTCTTACCGATCACTTATTACATATCGAACTCATTTCTCGTAAGTTACTCATAGGTACCTATATCACTTCATCACATAACTTCAACACTTTTACCATCTTGAACATAGACTTAACTCTTTATCCCGTTGAACCACTTGGAATATCGAAGGATACTCAAACTCGTCATGCATGTAACACGATGCCAATGCCATATCCCAGATATGGTCTTACATGGGATCACATCTCGATGCCGATGCCATATCCTAGATATGGTCTTACACGGGATCTCATATCAATGTCGATGCCATGTCCCAGACATGGTCTTACACGAGATCTCTATTTGGTGCCGAGGCCATGTCCCATACATGGTCTTATACGGGACCTTCCTTTCTTCGGTGCCGATGCCATGTCCCAGACATGGTCTTTTACGAGACCTTCCTTTCTTCGGTACCGATGCCATGTCCCAGACATGGTCTTATACGAGACCTTCCTTTCTTCGATGCCGATGCCATGTCCCAGACATGGTCTTATACAGGACCTTCCTTTGTCTCATGTCGTGACAATGGTATCCTTGCTATTCCTAAGGTTCAACCGGGACTTCAGCTTAATATAATATCATCATATTTTCATCGAGACATCATTAACCAATCTGTAACATCCTAAATTAGGGGTTGTGTGTAATTTAAATATTTTCCCATGTGTGTGCTTGAAGAATTAAATTCTAGAAGTATTAAGCATGTTCTAGGGCCTAGAGCTAACCCCGAGCTAGGTCGGACTTGGAACTAAAAATTTCTTTTTAAGTGCCTAAAAGGAGGAAGCTAGGTGAGATAGGGCTTAAACAAAATTTTGGGCGAATTGTAGCACAAAGATTGGGCTTGGCAAAGTGGCTTGGGCGCTAAGGTGAAAAGGAGTGCCAAGGAAGGAGTTCGAGTAACATGGGAGCAGATGGGCTTATATTTTTTTACCGTTAAAAAGGGATTGGTTTAAGAAGGCTTTAAAGGAAATTTTGTAGGCATTTTTAGCATAAGAAAGGCTTTGGTAAAGTGGCTACCGTGTGCCACTTAAAGGCTTAGAGGTTGATGGGCGCAGGTTCGAGCTGCTGAAGCAGCGTTTTGCATTTTAATTTTTGGGGTGTTACAAATTGGTATCAGAGCCCAGTTCAAAGCTCGGCTGTGGGGGCCCAAGGCCCAAAAATGTTTTGGTAGGCCTTATGGAATGATTTTTGGTTTTTGAACAGCATGGCCTGAGTCTCCGGCACCGATCCGCCCAGGTAAGTACTCCTAACTTCTGTATGATTTATTTTCTGTGGAAGGGTAGGAAGCATGGAACGTAGATAGTGATAGGTACTTTAAACTTTAGGACTAGACTACCCCAACAGAATACATAAAACTTTAAAAGCCTAATTAAACAAACCTACGACCAAGTCACCGAGTTAGGGTGTGGTAACCTTGGTGCGCATGTCAGGATTGGATCCGGAAGAGCTTGGTACTTAGCGGTCCTCGTGACTCACCTCCTCTTCGCGGGATTCCTACCTGGTGCGTAGCTTCGGTTCACCCTAACCAAGAGGACTCGGTCATAGGCTAAACACGCTAAATAAAACCCGAAAGGGATTAGCCATGTTTTAAGGAAAACTCTAGTTTTAAAATCACTAAAATATCTCTTTTAAATAGTAGGACAAATTTATTTTTGGAAAATTTTCAAAATATTCTCGATTTATCAAAATTACCAAAATGCCCCTAGTGGAAAAATTACGAAAATGCCCTTTGTTTTAGAATTTACCATATTACCCCGATTTCAATAAATTCTCAAATTTTGTATTTCAAAATAATACCCGACTTTTGAAATTTACAAAATTATCCCCGATTGACAAATTCTACAGAAACTACCTCGGAGTAGGGAATGATCGAAATGTCCAAAGTAGTGAAGTGAATGTTGTGGATGAATGTGAATGTGATTCTCTCGAATTAGAATAGTGAATTTGAACTGAAACTTTGATTGATCGAAAGAACAACTTCGAAAACTTCGCGTTTCATAAAGCGTTTCGCGGATTAACAAAGTGGAACAAAAGTACTAATGCATAAAACTCTTTAATCATTAAATCGCGACGTTAGAAATGAGTTCTAGGGGATGTGTTAGATTTGTTAAGATCAGTCGTGCAGCATAAGCGTAGTACGGTGAGTTAGGATGTACGATTATTCGTTAGTAAGTAATTTCGAGGACGAAATTATTTTTAAGGGGGGTAGAATTGTAACATCCTAAATTAGGGGTTGTGTGTAATTTAAATATTTTCCCATGTGTGTGCTTGAAGAATTAAATTCTAGAAGTATTAAGCATGTTCTAGGGCCTAGAGCTAACCCCGAGCTAGGTCGGACTTGGAACTAAAAATTTCTTTTTAAGTGCCTAAAAGGAGGAAGCTAGGTGAGATAGGGCTTAAACAAAATTTTGGGCGAATTGTAGCACAAAGATTGGGCTTGGCAAAGTGGCTTGGGCGCTAAGGTGAAAAGGGAGTGCCAAGGGAAGGAGTTCGAGTAACATGGGGAGCAGATGGGCTTATATTTTTTTTTACCGTTAAAAAAAGGGATTGGTTTAAGAAGGCTTTAAAGGAAATTTTGTAGGCATTTTTAGCATAAGAAAGGCTTTGGTAAAGTGGCTACCGTGTGCCACTTAAAGGCTTGGAGGTTGATGGGCGCAGGTTCGAGCTGCTGAAGCAGCGTTTTGCATTTTAATTTTTGGGGTGTTACACAATCTCATAAAGATAATATATACATCTCTCATGATATTAAGCAATTAAAAACATAATAGCATTATGTTGCTTTAATTTCACACAAACTTACCTCGAGACCAAAATATGTTTAGTTGTTCGATTTAGTCTATAACCTTGTTCTTTCCTCGATTTCGGTCCGAACTTCATTTTTCTTGATCTATAATAACAAATTTCACTCTTTTAATGATCACATTGGCTAAAATAACTCATGACTCATACTTTGGAAAAATTATGATTTTTCCCCTAAACTTTCACTTATTTACACTTTTGCCCTTAATCTCGTAAAATGATTTTTATTCAATTTCCTTGTATTTTAAGTCTAGCCGAATCATTTTCATAACTACAACAGCCCACAATTTCCACTAATTCACCCTTTCATGACCAATTTCATAACTTTTACAAATTAGTCCTTTTTATGAATTTTCCATGAAAATCACTTAGAAAAAGTTGTTTATCATACATCAAACTTTCATATTCCTCCATAAATCATCAAAATACATGCATGTCATACATGGGTAAATTTTTGAACATGAACCCTAGCTCAAAATATAGCTAGAAATAGCTAAATTGAGCTACGAGGATATCAAAAATACGAAGAACATTAAAAACGGGGCTAGGAGGTACTTACTATCAAGCTTGAAAGTTGAAGAAACCCTAGCTATGGTGTCCTTGAAAATTTTGGCTAGCATTGAGAAGATGGACATGAATTTTTACTTCTTTTTCTGTTTTAATTAACTTATTAACGAAATGACAAAAATGCCCTTAAAGCCCTTTTCTTGAGATTTTTCCTTCCCATGTCCATTTTTGTCCATCATCAAATATAATGGTCTAATTGCTAAATATGGACCTCTAATAATTTTTCTAATGCTATTTCATACTTGAATATTCTAGAATCTCTTATTTTTCAATCTTTGCAATTTAGTCCTAATGAATAAATTGATCACTTAATTATAAAATTTCTTCATGAAATTTTCACATAATCATGCAAACATGTCATAGACCTCATAAAAACCATAAAGCACATATTTCTACCTTGGATTTGTGGTCTCGCAACCACTATTCCGACTAGGCCCTAAATTGGGCTGTTACAAAGCTACTTTTAAACTGTCGCAAATCGTTTTCACTTTTTCTTCAGTTTCTCTGATCAATTCAACCCCGTGAATATTTTTCTCACTTAGTTCAGTCTAGTATAGCAGAGTTTGACATTTGCGACCATAGAAAGCTTGGTACGGTGCCATCTTTATACTTGTTTGAAAATTGTTATTATACGCGAATTCAATCAACTGCAAGTATTTTTCCCAACTGCCTTCAAACTCTAAAATACAACATCTCAACATGTCTTCGAGAATCTGAATAACTCTTTTGGTTTGATCGTTAGTCTGAGGATGAAAAGCTGTACTGAAATTCAACTTCGTACCTAAAGCTTCTTGCAGTTTCTTCTAGAATCGTGACGTAAATCTCGGATCTCTATCAGAAATAATAGATAATGGCACCCCGTGCAATCGAACAATCTCAGAAATATATAATTCAGCTAATCTGTCAAGTGAGTAATCTATACGTACCGGTATGAAATTAGCAGATTTCGTTAGTCGATCTACGACAACCCAGATAGCATCTTTCTTTTTCGGAGTTAGGGGCAACCCCGACACAAAATCCATTGTAACTCTATCCCACTTCCACTCGAGAATCATCACAGGCTACAGTAAACCAGATGGTACTTGATTTTTAGCTTTGACTTGCTGACAAATCAAACATTTAGAAACAAACTCTGATATATCTCGTTTCATGCCTTACCACCAGTAAAACTGTTTCAAATCGTTATACATTTTGGTACTTCCTGGATGAACAGATAAGCAGCTATGGTGTGCTTCGTGCAAAATCTTCTGAATGAGTTCTGAATTTCTCGGTATGCAAATTCTATTCCGGAACCTTAAACAATCATCTGTTCCAATCTTAAACTCTGAACAGGGATTTCTCACATTGAATTCAGTTAACTTGCAATTCACATTCCTTTTTCTGAGATTCACAGATTTGTTGAAGAAATGCCGGTTTAGCTTTTAAATCAGCTAAAATGGACCCATCATCACAAATCATCAACTGGGTATTCATTGCTCGCAATGCAAACAAAGATTTTTGGCTTAGGGCATCAGCAACAACATTAGCTTTTCTCGGGTGATAATCAATCACAAATTCATAGTCTTTCAATAACTCGAGCCATCTTCGTTGTCACAGATTCAAATCTTTCTATGACATCATGTACTTTAAGCTCTTGTAATCCGTATAAATGTGGCATTTTTCACCATATAAGTAGTGTCGCCAAATTTTCAATGCAAACACAATTGCAGCCAACTCAAGGTCGTGCGTCGGATAATTCTTTTCATGTAGTTTCAATTGTGGAGAAGCATAAGCTATAACTTTTCCTTCTTGCATCAGAACACATCCCAAACCATTTAATGACGCGTCACTATAAATCACAAATTCTTTCCCTGACTCAGATTGAACCAAAACTGGTGCTTCTGTTAATAGTACTTTCAACTGTTCAAAACACTGCTGACGTTTTTCTGACCATTCGAATTTCACATCTTTTTGAAGCAGTCGTATCATCGGTGTTGCAATCATCAAAAATACTTTCACGAATCTTCAGTAATAACTCGCTAAACCCAAAAAACTTTGGACTTTAGACACATTTCTCAGAGGTTTCCAATCAACAATAGCAGAAATCTTACTCGGGTCAACTCTAATACCATCAGCTGAAACAATATGCCCCAGAAATCCAACCTCTCGGAGCCAAAACTCACATTTGCTGAACTTTGCAAATAATTGCTTATCACGTAGAGTTTGTAACATAACTCTCAAGTGCTCGGTATGTTCAGATTCATCTCGCGAATAGATTAGAATGTCGTCAATGAATACAACAACAAATCTATCTAAATTCGGTCTGAATATCCAGTTCATCAAGTCCATAAAAACTGTTGGAGCATTAGTTAATTCGAAAGACATAACAAGGAATTCATAATGTCTGTACCTCGTTTTGAATGCAATTTTCGGCATATCCGACTCTTTAACTCAGAATTGATAATAACCCGATCTCAAATCAATCTTTGAAAATACTGTAGCCCCTTTCAACTGATTAAATAAATCATCAATCCGTGGTAGAGGGTATTTGTTCTTTATAGTCACCTTATTCAACTATCTGTAATCGATACACATTGATAAACCATAAAAGTAACACATTTTAATCCCACGCTTAGCATGTTTTTGGATGTTTATTTATAGAATCTGGTGAATTTGATGCTCCTAATCCTTTGATTTCATGTTTTTATACTTAGGATAGCATAGGGGAGCGAAAGGAATAGAAAACGGGCCAAAACCAGACAAAATGGGCCATCTTAAGGATCCACACGGCCAAAGCCCGCACCAGACGGCTGAACACATGCCCGTGTGAACCATACGGGCTGGACACACGCCCGTGTGACAGCCTGTGTTGATCGAGAGCCATATAAATTCTCACATGGCCTGGGCCTCCTCACACCGGTTGATCACACGCCCGTGTCCCTATCGTACCCTGCTTTGTTTTCACGCGGAAAAAGCCAATTTTTAGAGTTTCTGAGCCTTCTAAAGTCTATAAATACACATCAGAGGGAGACCCAAAGGGACACGCAGAGTAGATCGAAGAAATTACTCGAAGGAAGCCGTCGGAATCATCTCGAAAGTGGATTCACTCCAAGACTGAAGATCTCCATCAAGTTCTCTAGAAGTTTTTGGGTTCTTTATGTCTTTTTGTTTTCTTAATTCTATGATGTTTTCCTTTTACGTTATGAACTAAACTCCCTAAATACCTAGGGAGGATGAAACCTAGATGAATCTTATTATTCAATAAATCTGAATTACGTGATAAATACTTGATCTTGTTCTTAATTATGTGTTCTTAATCCTTGTTTTAATGTTTTCAGGAATATTAATTCAAGATTGATGTGCTTATTCAGTGGAGCAAAAGTCCCTGTTTAAGAGTAGATCCAACATAATTAAGCGGAGTTGATTGCAACCCTAGAAATAGGATGACATAAATCTGCCGGATTAGAGTCAAATTTAATAAGGGAATCCATAGATCGAGTTAATGCGACGATAGGGGTTTTAATTAGAAAGAGATTTCAATTAATCAACCTAGAGTCAGTTGTTTTTAGTCTTGAAAGAGATATTAACATAATTTAGGGATTTCTACGGATCAAGTCAAGTGAATAAATCATTTAATTCAGAGTCAGAATAATAAGTGAAGTCTAGGTGGATTCTTCCTTGGGTATTGTCTTTATTCATTCGATTTTTCTCCTCACTCTCTGTCACGTTCATAGTCATTTAGTTAGTCAATTAGTTAGTTAATTTTAGATTAAAAATAAAATCCCTTAATTATTTGGCTAGATAATAGAAAGATAGTTATTACTAGTAATTTTAGTCCTTAAGGATACGATATTCCGGACTCACCAAAGCTATACTACTGTTCGATAGGTGCGCTTGCCTTTGTTGAAATATTAGTTAGTTTCGAGCCCATCAAGTTTTTGGGCCGTTGTCGGGGACTAAGATATTAGGAACACTAAATTTTTATTACTTTATCCATTATTATTTTTTATTACAATTTATTTTATTTTAATTCGCTAACTTTTCTTTTATTTGTTTCTGGCAGGTAATTCTAGTTTATGACTAGAAGAAACCTGTCAGGACCCTTGCTTTTTGACGGTGAGATAGAAAGTACCGCTCGCAGAAAGCGTAGGGAGATAAGGCGAAGTCTACAATACATAGAGGAAGAGCAAGAGGACGATACTAATACTACCGAGGAGATGGCTGATAATAATCCGCTACCTCTAGTGGTTGCCGAAAATCCTGCTCCTCGTACTATGTACGACTATACTAAGCCTAATTTAACTGGGGCTGAATCGAGTATTGTTAGACCTGCTATTGCTGCAAATAATTTTGAACTGAAACCTAACACTATTCAAATGATTCAACAGTTTGTTCAGTTTGATGGTTTGCAGGACGAAGACCCAAATACTCATTTAGCAAATTTTCTAGAATTCTGTGATACTTTCAAAATAAATGACATTTCTGACGATGCCATTCGTCTTCAGTTGTTTCCCTTCTCGTTGAGGAACAAAGCTAAACAGTGGTTGAACTCGTTACCACGAGGATCAATCTCTACATGAGAACAAATGACTGAAAAATTTTTACTTAAATATTTTCCACCGGCTAAAACGGCTAAGTTGAGGAATGATATCTCTTCTTTTGTGCAGATGGATTTAGAAACACTTTACGATGCATGGGAGAGATACAAGGATCTACTGAGAAGATGCCCTCACCATGGGTTACCATTATGGCTACAGGTTCAAACCTTTTACAATGGTGTGAACCCCTCAACTAGGCAATTGATTGATGCAGCTGCCGGTGGAACCCTAAATAACAAAACCCCTAAAGCTGCTTATGAGTTTATAGAGGAGATGTCACTGAATAACTATCAGTGGCAAGTCATGAGAACAAAGCCGACAAAAGCCGCCAGTGCTTTTAACCTCGACGCAGTCACCATGCTATCAAACCAGGTAGAGCTTTTAAATAAAAAGTTTGATGGTTTGTGTGGTTCTTCGCAGGTACATCCAGTGATGCAGTGCTATACAAATGGAGGAAGGACGAACAATACAGAATATCCATCCTACAACCCTGGCATAGAAAGCAAACATATGAACTATATGGGTAATAATTCTAGACCTCAGAATAATCCCTATAGTAACACTTACAATCCAGGTTGGAGGAACCACCCAAACTTCTCATTGGGTGGTCAAGGAAATCAGAGACAACAACCCCCTCCAAGCTTTCAACAGCAACCCTACCCATATGAGAAGAAGTTGAACCTTGAGGAGATGCTAGCAAAATTCATCTCGGTGTCAGAAACCCATTTTCAAAACACCGAAACAACACTCAAAAACCAACAGGCATCAATTCAAGGGCTCAAAAACCAAATAGGTCAGCTTGTTAAGCTGATCTCTGAACGACCACAAGGCAGCTTGCCGAGCAACACTGAAACTAACCTAAAGGAGCAACTTCATGTCATTACTGCTCACGATAGTGAAGGGTTAGACGAACCAAAATCGAGGCAAGAAAACATGGTAGATAAATGTAAGGTTGAGGTAAGCCATAATAAACCAAAACTTGTAAGTACAGAGTACAAACCTCGTGTGCCATACCCCAATGCGACGAAGAAAGACTGCATAGATGAACAATTCGGTAAATTTCTTAAACTTTTAAAGAAATTACATATTAACTTACCGTTTATTGAAGCTCTTTCACAGATGCCCAATTCAGTAAAAATTTTAAAAGAGCTTTTGGCAAAAAAACGAAAGTTAGACGATTCGGTAAATTTCTTAAACTTTTAAAGAAATTACATATTAACTTACCGTTTATTGAAGCTCTTTCACAGATGCCCAATTAGTGGTTTATCTATTAATAATGCTTTAGCTTATTTAGGGGCAAGTATCAATGTTATGCCATATAAAATGTTTAAACAGCTAGGTCTTGGGAAACCCAAACAAACTAGGATGAGCATTCAATTGGCTGATAAAACCATTAGATTTCCTAGGGGTATAATTGAAGATGTGCTAGTCAAAATTGATAAATTCATATTCCCAGTAGACTTTGTTGTTTTAGACATGGATGAGGATAGTGACGTTCCTTTAATTTTAGGACGACCCTTTTTAGTAACTGCTAGGACCATCATTGATTTTGTTACAGGGTAATTAATACTTCGTGTAGGTGATGACATGATTAAACTCCAAGCACGTGATTCTGTCAGAATATCTAGTGATCAAGATGATACAAATCCTATTAATGTAAGTGAACTTAATGTTCAATCTTCTTTGCAGAAAATTCCTCGGAAAAAGATGACAGAGCCATGGTCTAGCAATCATATTGAGAACAGAACTGTTCATGAGGAACGAAGGCTCCAGATCGAGGAACTAGATGAATGGCGAACACAGTTTAAGGAGAAATTGAAAGTACACGATGAACTAAAGCAGAGCCATGACGAGCCTAAAAATAAAACGAGTCAAATTAAGGTTGGAGACCGAGTTCTAATGGATAATACAGATCCTCATATTTCCACTTCTGAACCTAATGGAACAACCCCTTTCATGGTACTTAATATTTTCCCATACGGTACAGTCGAGGTAACTCATTCCAAATTTGGCACCTTCAAGGTAAATAGTACTCGTCTAAAACCTTATTTTAACAAAATTAATAGTAAGAACGAGGAGTTTCAAATCCTCGAACCACCATGATTATGCGAATGTAAGGTGAGTCGAGCTTAGACTCTAAATAAGCGCTTCTTGGGAGGTAACCCGAGCACTAACCCTACTAATCAGTTTATTTTCACTTCGTTCATGTTTTTAATGCAGGTTTTTTGTCCCACACGGCCTGGACACACGGGCGTGTCCCTGGCCGTGTTGATGTGGGGACTTAGTTTTTTTAAAATTCAAAGAAATCGACAGGGGGCCCCACGAGCACAACACACGGCCGTGTGTTCGAGAACACGGGCGTGTCAAAATTCCACACAGGCGTGTCCTAGGCCGTGTGAAAACTGGAGTTAAATTTTTCAAATTTCAAATTTTAAACAAGTGGGCTCCACGGGCAGGCCACACGGTCGTGGGTGCTATCACACGGGCGTGGGAGAAGCGAAGGGCTTCGCACATGGCTGTGCGACGTGGCCATGTGGACCACACGGCCTAGACACACGGGCGTGTCTAAGGCCGTGTGAAAATGATAAATCAAAATAGTAACATAATTTAGGCCCACATTTAGCATACTTTTGGATGATTTATCCCTTGATTTATGTAAAAAGGTGCTCTTAATCCTTTCTCTTCATGTCTTATACTCAGGAAAGCACCCAAGGATAAAAAGAACGAGAAACGGGCTCAAAACAGACCAAAATGGGCCAAAGAAGAAATCGACACGGCCTGAACTAAAGCCCACACGACCGTGCCTCCTCAAATATACTAGAACACGGCCTGATATCGATCTACATGGCCGTGCCTCACTAACGGAGTCCAACACGGCCTGGCCACGATTCACACGGGCGTGTGCCATGGCCGTGTCCATGCCACGGCCAAGAGGAGTTTTACTCAGATTTGGATGCTTGGAGGCAAAGAAACACACTCCAAAGTCTAATTAAACCCCCAATTAGGAATTGCACTCAAATTAGGATACTTGGAGGCCAGGTAACACATCTCAAAGCCTATATAAACACCCTAGGGGGGCAACTTAATCGGGGAGTCGACGGGCGGTCAGCTAGGCCAAGGAGCTGAGTCGAAAATGTTAGATTTGTGGGAAACTCTCAAGGGATAGCCAGTTGATCCATCTCAAGAAGCCGAAATTCTACTCAAGACGGAGGATCTCCTCTTCAATTCCTTCAGGGGGTTTTAGGGATTTCTTATGTTTTGTTTTATCTTTTCTTACGAGATGTTTTCTTTTACTATTATGAACTAAACCCTTGAGATACTGAAGGGGATGAAACCTAGATGAATCTTGTTATTGTTTTCTGAACTATATGATAAATACTTGATTTGTTCTTAATTATGTGTGCTTAATTCTTGTGTTGATATTTCGCGGATATTAATTCAAGTATGATGTGCTTAGGTGGTGGAGCAAAAGTCCCTGCTTAAGAGTAGATCTAGCATAATTAAACGGAGTTAATCGCGCGCCTAGAGATAGGGTGACGAGATTTTGCCGGATTAGGGTGAAACCTAATATGGGATGTCCATAGGTCGATTTAGTGCTATTCTAGGGGGTCATTAATGGGAAAGATATTTCAATTAATTAACCTAGGGTTAGACGTTATTCGCCTCGAGAGAGGGTTTAATATACGTTAGGGAGTCCTACGGATCAAGTCAAGTGAATAAATCGTCTGGTTCAGTGTTAGATAACAAGTGGAGTCTAGGTGGATTCTTCCTAAGGGTATCGTCTTAATCAACTAAGTTTTTCCAAGTATTTCCCTAATTCATTCTTTTTGTCTTTGAATCTTTAGCTTAGTAATTAGTTAATTTAGATTAATAAACAACTTCACTTATTCTAGGCTAAATAATAGAAAGAAAGTTAGTATTAGTACTTTTAGTTCCTTTGGGTTCGATAATCCGGTCTTGCCTAAGCTATACTCTTTGTTCGATAGGTGCACTTGCCTCAATCGTTGTCATAGTTAGTTTCGAGGTTCGATCATTATCTTTATAAATTTTAAAACTCGACTTCACAAGTTGATCAAGTTTTTGGCGCCGTTGTTAGGGAACTAAAATATTAAGAAAGCTCTATTTTTATTACTCTTTAGCCACTATTTTTTATTTTTGCAATTTACTTTTATTTTTAATTTTAAATTTTAACTTTGTTAAATTTTTCTTTTTTTCTTTTCCTAGCAGGTACCTCTAGTTTATGACTAGAAGGAACCCGAGAGGACCACTAGTATACGACAGTGATATTGAAGCTACCGCTCGTAGAAATCGCAGAGAAATTAGGCGAGCCCTAAATTACCAAGAAGAAGAGTGAGAAGACAGATCCAATCCTACTGAAGGGATGGACGAGAATAATCTACCACCACAAGATGTGGCAAAAAATAATGCTCCGCGTACTATGTATGATAATGCTAAACCTCATTTAACAGGAGTCGAATCTAGTATTGTTAGGCCTGCTATAGCTGCTAATAATTTTGAATTAAAGCCTAACACTATACAAATGATTCAACAATTTGTTCAATTTGATGGTTTGCAGGACGAAGACCCAAACACTCATATAGCTAATTTTTTAGAGTTCTGTGATACCTTCAAAATAAATGGCGTTTCTGATGATGCCATAAGGCTTCGGTTATTTCCCTTTTCATTAAGGAATAAAGCCAAACAGTGGTTACACTCGTTACCACGAGGGTCAATCACTACATGGGAACAAATGACCAAAAAATTTTTATTAAAATATTTCCCACCGGCCAAAACGGCCAAATTACGGAATGATATCTCTTCTTTTGTGCAGATGGATTTAGAGACATTATATGACACATGGGAGAGATACAAGGATCTCTTGAGAAGGTGTCCGCACCATGGTTTACCCTTGTGGCTCCAAGTCCAAACTTTCTATAACGGTGTAAACCCCTCAACGAGGCAACTAATTGATTCACCACGGTGGAACCTGAATAATAGAACTCTGAAAGCGACTTACAAGTTTATTGAAGAGATGTCACCGAATAACTATCGATGGCGAAGTTACAAGGACAAAACCAACAAAATCCATTTGGAGTTTTCAACATGGATGCGAGAACGATGCTATCAACACAGTAGAGATGATGAATAAAAAGCTTGATAGTTTGTGTTTTTCGCGGTACATCCGAAGAATGCGGATGCGATGTAAGTGGAAAGCGTGGCGAATCCACGAATACCCACCCTACCAACCAAGCACAGAGAACGAGCGGATGAACTATATAGGTAACAATTTCAGATCCAATAATAACCCTTATAGTAATAATTATAACCCAGGTTGGAGGAACCACCCAAATTTTTTGTGGGGAGGTCAAGGAAATCAAATACAATAACCTCTTCAAAATTTCCAAAATCAGCCCTATCCACAGGAGAAGAAGCCGAACCTTGAACAGCTGCTGACAAGATTCATGGCATCCACAGAAAACCGTCTCCAAGACACTGAAACCACCCTTAAGACCCAACAAGTATCGATCAAAGGGATCGAGAGCCAAGTTAGGGAAGTCACTAAATCAGTTGAGGAAGTTTCTAATTCAGTTGGACAACTCGCAAAGCTGATGTCTGAATGATCGCAAGGGCGTCTACCAAGCAACACTGAGATTAATCCAAAGGAGCAAATCCAAGCCATAACAGCTCAAGAAAGTGAAGGATTAGACGAACCCAGTCCAATACAAGGAAACAAGGTAGAAAAAGGTAAAGTTGAGGTAACACAAGAAAAACCAAAGCGGTAATCAAGGAGTACCAACCTCGCATACCATATCTCGAAGCATTAACGAGACGACGACACAGAGGAACATTCGGTAAGTTTCTTAAACTTTTAAAGAAATTACATATTAACTTACCACTACTTGAAGCTCTTTCACGGATGCGATTCGAGGAAATTTTTAAAACATCTCTTGACGAACAAACGCAAATTAGACGAGGATTTACATGTGGAATTAAACGCGGTATGCTCGGCAATGTTACGAATAGACTACCACAAAAGCTAAAAGATCCGGGGAGTTTTACAATTCCATGTTTAATTGGTAGACTAAGCTGTTAATAATGCAAGAATGATTTAGGGGCAAGCATAAATGTCATGCCTTATAAATTGTTTAAACAATTAGGTCTAGGAAACCCAAACAAACTAGGATGAGCATTCAATTAGTGATAAAGCTGTTAGAATTCCTAGGGGTATTATCGAAGATGTTCTTGTAAAAATTGACAAATTCGTTTTCCCAGTGAGATTTTGTTGTCTAAGACATGGATGAGGATAATTCGATTCCCTTAATATTAGGAAGACCATTTTTAGCAACTGCCGGGACTAAAATTGATATTGATGCGGGAGAACTCATACTTCATGTAGGTAACAAGACGGTCACCCTCAAGGCTCTCGTCTCAACCGAACATCGAGTAATCAAGGTGAGAACGTAAATTCTACTAATAACCATTCGGTTAACCCTTATTTTCAAGAAGCACCACAAAAGAATACAACTGAACCCGATCCTAAAACCCATGCCAACAAGGAAGTAGTTCATGAAGATCGAAGGATTCAGATCGATGATCTAGACGAGTGGAAGACACACTTCAAGGAAAAATTAGGGATACACGACGAAGAACAGGAACCACACAAGGTAAAATCGAAGGAGCCCCAGTAAGAGCTCATAGGAACAACAAACCACTTCAAAATAAGAGACCAGTGCTCTGTTAGATAAAGCGAGATCCTCGAATATCTCCTCCGGACCCTAACACAAACAAAGAAATACCTTTTAGGGTAACCAGTGTTTTCCCAGACGGAACAGTCGAGGTAAGTAATCCTATTTTTGGTACTTTCACTATAAACGCATCTCGACTTGAACTTTTTCACGAGGATAAAACTAATAGCATTAGGAAGGACTTCCAACTCCTCAAACCACCCTGATGATGCAAACGAGAGGAAAGTCTAGCTTAAGACTATAAACGAGCGCTTTTCGGGAGGCAACCCGAGCACTAACCCCATTAACTTTTACATTTTTTATTTTTTCTTATTTATTCTATTTTACCCTTTCTTTATAGTATCTAGCTTTAAACTAACCAAAAAGTGCAGATTTCCAGGCCACACGGCCTAGCACACGGCCGTGGCCGTGGCCATGTAGATACCCCGGATCGCCGTACTGACATGGCAGAGGTGGTACGATTCAGAGAGAATCAAATCTTTGAAGTCACAGACTCCAACCACCGCCCCACGGGCACCGACAAAATGCCACGGTCGTACGACGCGGCCATGGACGACACTGACTTATCACCAACGGCTGTGGCAATCTGTAAAACGGGCGTGGGTGAACCAACACACCTAGACTCACCGCCGTGCGAGGCGGCCGTGTGAATCGACACGCCTAAGGAGCACTGGCGTGGGATTGTACCAGGTTTAAAAATCTATTTAACCCCCCTCCCTTCCCTCTTCTCCTACTAACTTTCAACCTTCAACTTTTCATTTTTTTCCTACCCCTTTTCTTTATACCCTTGAGCTACACCAAAACAATGCCAAAGAAGTGGAAGAAGCCAAGCACAGTCTCCCTCATGGAGACCGATCTACATAAGTTCATGCCGGTCGCTTCAATCACTCGCCAAGCCAAGGGTCTTTGAGACCAATTATCTATTCTTTTATTTTTATCTTCTCCTTTATTTTCCTTCTCTTTAACAATCTTATGCTTAATTTAGTTTATTTTATCTTAGTTTTTTGATTTTAGGTTCTAAAGGCTGCTAGGGAATCACACCACGACCACCACCATATCCCCAGCCTTAGAAATCACACCCAATAATAAGGACTCTACGGTTCATCAATATTTTCTTTTAATTTTAGTTTCATCATTATTTTTCTTCACTCTAGCTTGTTTTTCTTCAATTATTTAATTAGTATAGTTTTAATTATTATTATTATATCTTGGATAATCCTCCACAAGCTACCCAATTTCTTCATCAAGCGCAGGATCGTCATCCAGACCGGCCCCTCCAACTTATCTTTCACCTCCGACTCAAGGAATCCATCCAAAATTCAGGGAGTTTCACTTCTCTCCATATCTTATGATTTTAGTATTATTGTCTATATATCTAAATTTGTACATTGAGGGTAATGTACATCTTAAGTGTGGGGGGTGAACAACCTAAAAAGGTGCCTAACTTTTTTTCATTATTCTCAAATTTCTAAAATTAGGTGCCAAACTTTTTGCATTGTTCTCAAAATCCTGAATTTAGTCTTGTTTTTAAGTAAATTCCTCATATTACTAATTAGGATGAAATTTCTAATGATTTATGATTTTTATTGATGTGTTTTAGATTAAGTCATTGATAATTATGCATTGATAATTAAATTCTAAGAATACTAGAGAATCAAGCATGATAAGTCTATTTTTCAGAAATTAAAAATTTTCTAGGTTGTCGAACTGAGTTTAAATATTACTTTGAAGTTTGAAATTTACGAGGTTGATGTCAAAAATACCCATAATTTTTGTGAGTTTTTGAGCCTTATAGAGCATATATTCTTTTTCATGCTCACTTTATTGATTATGAGTATGTCAACATTGATTTGTTATTCTAGAACTTTCCTCGTTTATACATATCGAGACCACACCTATGATTTGATATACAGAGATGATTAAGGCACCTAGGTTTTAACCCACTAACTCCATTAAAAAGCCTACCTTCACAATTAACCCCTAGTGAACCCCTTTGATCCTAACAACCCTTTTATTGACTTAACCGCTAATATTAACCCAAAAACCCTTTATTTTTGTCATCCCTATTCTTTTTGACGACCCTTATATCAAGATTTGATTTGATTAATAGCCTAACTATGTTTTTTTATTTCAGTAATTTATCCTTTGTTATATATTTATGATTTGTGTTTAAAAAAAAAGTATAGTCATCATTCATTATTAGTTGTGATTAAATGAGCTTATACGTTTGAATTCCAAATATTGAAGAAGAAGCTCGTATTATTAGTATTATTAGCTTTCCAGTTGATGTAATTACTTTTATTTAGTTCATTGTTTCTGGTTAGGTAATTTGTCAATTCGGTCTCGATTCTAACCTTCTAATTCAGCCACTATCCACACCTTAACCCTAGCCCCGTTACAACCTTAATTAAAGACCTTTTGATTTGTGCATCATCTCATATTATAGTGGTGGAGATTTGATTTTCAGGCAAGCCTATGGGATTAACTTTTCATGTTCGACTTTTGAGCGTTTTTTCCTGAACCTTAAACACTTCGAGAGATTTGAGTGAATCTTTTGTGAGGATGTCAATCCTTGTAGGTTTTGGATCAGAGGTAATTATTTAGATGAGGGGAAACGCCTATATTATCGAGCTACAAATCTATGACTTAGATTGTTTGAATCCTTAGGACTCTTTGAATTGAATTATCCATGTATAAATTATCTATGAATTATGATAAGACATTTTTGATAGGAGTTATGAATTTTTGAAAGTTCGTTTTAATTGTAAGTTGAGAATTTTGCTTGAGGACAAGCAAAAGCTTAAGTGTGGGGGTATTTGATAAACCAAAATAGTAACATATTTTAGGCCCACATTTAGCATACTTTTGGATGATTTATCCCTTGATTTATGTAAAAAGGTGCTCTTAATCCTTCCTTTTCATGTCTTATACTCAGGAAAGCACCCAAGGATAAAAAGAACGAGAAATGGGCTCAAAACGGACAAAAATGGGCCAAAGAAGAAATCGACACGGCCTGGACTAAAGCCCACGTGACCGTGCCTCCTCAAATATACTGGAACACGGCCTGATGTCGATCTACACGGTCGTGCCTCACTAACGGAGTCCAACATAGCCTGGCCACGATTCACACGGGCGTGTGCCATGACTGTGTCCCTACCGCGGCCAAGAGGAGTTTTACTCAGATTTGGATGCTTGGAGGCAAAGAAACACACTCCAAAGTCTAATTTAACCCCCAATTAGGAATTGCACTCAAATTAGGATACTTGGAGGCCAAGTAACACATCTTAAAGCCTATATAAACACCCTAGGGGGGCAACTTAATCGGGGAGTCGACGGGCGGTCAGCTAGGCAAAGGAGCCGAGCCGAAAATGTCAGATTTGTGGGAAACTCTCAAGGGATAGCCAGTTGATCCATCTCAAGAAGCCGGAATTCTACTCAAGACGGATGATCTCCTCTTCAATTCCTTCAGGGGGTTTTAGGGATTTCTTATGTTTTATTTTATCTTTTCTTCTGAGATGTTTTCTTTTACTATTATCAACTAAACCCTTTAGATACCTGAAGGGAGGATGAAACCTAGATGAATCTTGTTATTGTTTTCTGAACTATATGATAAATACTTGATTTGTTCTTAATTATGTGTGCTTAATTCTTGTGTTGATATTTCACGGATATTAATTCAAGTATGATGTGCTTAGGTGGTGGAGCAAAAGTCCCTGCTTAGGAGTAGATCTAGCATAATTAAGCGGAGTTGATCGCGCGCCTAGAGATAGAGTGACGAGATTTTGCCGGATTAGGGTGAAACCTAATATGGGATGTCCATAGGTCAATTTACTGCTATTCTAGGGGGTCATTAATGGGAAAGAGATTTCAATTAATTAACCTAGGGTTAGACGTTATTCGCCTCGAGAGAGGGTTTAATATACGTTAGGGAGTCCTACGGATCAATTCAAGTGAATAAATCGCCTGGTTCAGTGTTAGATAACAAGTGGAGTCTAGGTTGATTCTTCCTAAGGGTATCGTCTTAATCAACTGAGTTTTTCCAAGTATTTCCCTAATTCATTTTTTTGTCTTTGCGTCTTTAGCTTAGTAATTAGTTAATTTAGATTAATAAACAACTTCACTTATTCTAGGCTAAATAATAGAAAGAAAGTTAGTATTAGTACTTTTAGTTCCTTTGGGTTCGATAATCCGGTCTTGCCTAAGCTATACTACTGTTCGATAGGTGCACTTGCCTCAATCGTTGTCAAAGTTAGTTTCCAAGTTCGATCATTATCTTTATAAATTTTAAAAATCTGACTTCACAGCGATCAGAAAACTAGGCCTCTCAAAATCGCGATGAACACGGGCTAGAGGCTCTACCACACGGGCGTGTGACACGGCCGTGTGACCCAACACGGCCGTTACACGACCGTGTCATTTATAAAACCCCCAATTCCCTTTTCTTTCTTCTCCTTTCTTCCTTCCAAACCCCCCCAAACTCTAGCCTCCCCAACCTCCGCCGCAACTCCGGCCACCGCCCACCGACGACCAACCCCCTCTTTTTCCCCATTCTTCCTTTCCTCCCTTCCCACTTCAGGCCACCTTGTCCCCCTCCTCCCTTTTGCTTTGCCGTCTCATTTCCCCTTTCCCCTTCCCTTTTCTTTGCACCACCACCACACCAGCCACCACCTTCTGCGATCAGCCTTTCCCCCACCCGAAACCACCGTCCTCTCTGCCCAACACGCCATCTGCCCGTCGCCGACCGCTCCTCCCCCCTGACCGGTTCCTTTTCCCCCTCTTTTATTATGATTATTTTTATTTAGTTAATTATTTATTTATTGATTATTAATTTTATTATTATTTTCTTTATTTCTTTGTTATTATTTCATTATTTAGTTGTTATTCTTGGCTATCTTTATTATGATTTTTCGTATTATTACTACATCATTCATATTCCTAGTTGTCTTTTTATATTAGGCTTTTCGTTGTCTTTTTATGCATTAATGTCCCTAATTGTTTTGTCTATTATTTTTAAATTGATTAGTTCGTAGGCTGTCAGTTTAAACTACTAATCTTCTAATTCTTGCATACTTAGGTATTAGCGTATATAGGAATAGGTATTAGTAATATTTTACTGAATTTTCTAATATTATATTGTTTCTTAGGTACACAATGACTAATACTCGAGGCAAGACCAAGGCTGCCGTCCCCCCTTCGAAAAAGTAGAAGGGTCCCGGCGCGGTCTCCCTGTGCGCGACCACTTTACAGCAGATATGCCACCACTTCCTCATAGACCAGTTCATGCAGGCTGCTTCATTGACTCGACAATTCGACGGCCTCGAGGCGACTCTACAATAGACTTGTCAACACTTCCACATATCACCACCACCCCCACCTCGCGAACCATCTGTTGATGAGGACCTTTGAGTCCATTTATTTTTTCTATTTCTTTTATTTTAATTTTTAAACTCTTTCTCTTTATCTTTCTTGTCTTTAATTTATATTAGTATATTTTGATTTTGTTATATCTCTGGCTATTTATTATCGAGTACCCATAACGAAGTCCATTACTAAAATTCCCTTAAACTTTACTGATGACTACGTAGTTTCAAAAGGTTCAAGGTGCTATTAAGGAACGAACAAACTACTGGAGTATTCTCCCACTTTCACCTCTGCCTAGTTCATTATGCTTATTTCTAAGGAGTTCATCTGTAATTCAGGAAGTTTCACCTCCTTCCCTCTCTTATGATTTTCTGCTTACATTGCTATTATCTATCTTTGTACATTGAAGACAATGTACATCTTAAGTGCGGGGAGGTTAATTATATCATTATCAAAAAATCCCTGAATTATGTCTTGTTCTTAAATAATTTTTCTCATATTAGTATTAGAATAAAATTTCTATTAACTTATGATTTTTATTGATATGTTTTGGATTAAGTCATAGGTAATTGTGTATTGATGGTTTAAACTTTAAGACATTAGAAAATCAAGCATGATAAGTCTATTTTCAGAATTTAAAATTTATTAGGTTGTCTCCCTAAATTTAAATATTACTTTGAAGTTTGAAATTTGCAAGGCTGACATCAAAAACCATAAATTTTGTAAGATTTTGAGCCTTTAGAGCATACACTTTTCTTGCTCACTTTATTGGTTATGAGTGTGTCAATATTGATTTGTTATTCTAGAACTTGCTTCGATTATGCATGTCGAGACCACACCTTTGGTTTGATATACTGAGATGATAAAGGCATCTAGGTTTTAACCCACTTATTCCATTAAAAAGCCTACCTTCATAATTAACCCCTAGTGAACCCCTTTGAGCCTAATAAACAGTTTCTTGACTCACCCATTAATATTAACCCAAAACCCAATTTTTGCTTCGTTGTTCCTATTTTATTGACTCCCTTTTTGTCGAGATTTGAGTTGGTCAGTCGCCTAACTATGTTATTTATTTCAGTTGTTAATTTCTTTATTATTGTAAGTTTAAAAAAAAGTTGGAAATATATTCATTACTAGTTCTGTGTTTTGAGCTTAAACGGTTAATTTCACATTTTGAGAAGAAGCTCGTGTTATTAGTGATAAGTTTTCAATTGATGTAATTATTCAGTTTTAGTTCATTGTCAATTCAATCTCGATTCTAACCCTCTAATTCAACCTTTATCCACACCTTTAACCCAAGCCCCGTTACAACCCTTTTTAAGACCTTTTGATTTGTGTATCATCTCATTTTATAGTGGTGGAGATTTGATTTTCCTGCAAGCCTATGGTGATAACTTTTCATGTTTGACTTTTTAGTGCTTAATTTGAACCTTAAACACTTTGAGTGATTTGAGTGAACCTTTAGTGAGGATGTCAATTCTTGTCGGTTTTGAATCAAAGGTAATTATTTAGATAAGGGGAAACACCTATGTTTTTGTGCTATAAAAATTTGTGACTTAAATTGTTTGAATCTTTAGGACTCTTTTAGTTAAATTATCAATGTATGAATTATCTATGAATTATGATAAGACATTATTGATGAGAATTATGAATTGAGGAAGTTTAATTTTAATTGTGAGTTGAGGATTTTGCTTGAGGACAAGCAAACGCTTAAGTGTGGGGATATTTGATAAACCATAAAAGTAATACATTTTAATCCCACGCTTAGCATGTTTTTGGATGTTTATTTATAGAATTTGGTGAATTTGATGCTCCTAATCCTTTAATTTCATGTTTTTATACTTAAGAGAGCATAGGGGAGTGAAAGGAACGGAAAATGGGCCAAAACCGGACAAAACAGGCCATCTTAAGGATCCACACGGCCAAAGCCCGCACCAGACGGCTGAACACATGCCCGTGTGAACCACACGGGCTGGACACACGCCCGTGTGATAGCCCGTGTCGATCGAGAGCCATATAAATTCTCACACGGCCTGGGCCTTCTCACACGGGTTGATCACACGCCCGTGTCCCTATCGTACCCTGCTTTGTTTTCACGCGAAAAAAGCCAATTTTTAGGGTTTCTGAGCCTTCTAAAGTCTATAAATACACATCAGAGGGAGACCTAAAGGGACACAAAGAAATTACTCGAAGGAAGCCATCAGAATCATCTCGAAAGTGGATTTACTCCAAGACTGAAGATCTCCATCAAGTTCTCTAGAAGTTTTTGGGTTCTTTATGTCTTGTTGTTTTCTTAATTCTATGATGTTTTCCTTTTACGTTATGAACTAAATTCCCTAAATACCTAGGGAGGATGAAACCTAGATGAATCTTATTATTCAATAAATCTGAATTACGTGATAAATACTTGATCTTGTTCTTAATTATGTGTTCTTAATCCTTGTTTTAATGTTTTCAGGAATATTAATTCAAGATTGATGTGCTTATTCAGTGGAGCAAAAGTCTCTGTTTAAGAGTAGATACAACATAATTAAGCGGAGTTGATTGCAACCCTAGAAATAGGATGACATAAATCTGCCGGATTAGAGTCAAATCTAATAAGGGAATCCATAGATCGAGTTAATGCGACGATAGGGGTTTTAATTAGAAAGAGATTTCAATTAATCAACCTAGAGTCAGTTGTTTTTAGTTTTGAAAGAGATATTAACATAATTTAGGGATTTCTACGGATCAAGTCAAGTGAATAAATTATTTAATTCAGAGTCAGAATAATAAGTGAAGTCTAGGTGGATTCTTCCTTGGGTATTGTCTTTATTCATTCAATTTTTCTCCTCACTCTCTGTCACGTTCATAGTCATTTAGTTAGTCAATTAGTTAGTTAATTTTAGATTAAAAATAAAATCCCTTAATTATTAGGCTAGATAATAAAAAGATAGTTATTACTAGTAATTTTAGTCCTTGAGGATACGATATTCCGGACTCACCAAAGCTATACTACTGTTCGATAGGTGTGCTTGCCTTTGTCGAAATATTAGTTAGTTTCGAGCTTATCACACATTCTCATCGTTCCGTCTTTCTTTTTCACGAACAATACCGGTGCACCCCAGGGCGAATAACTCGGTCGTGCAAAACCTCTATCTGTCAATTCTTGCAACCGAGCTTTCAATTCTTTAATTTGTTGGAGCCATTTCATGCGGAGCTATTGATATCGGTGTTATTCGGTACTAATTCAATACCAAATTCAACCTCTCGATCGGTGGCAACCACGGTAATTCTTACGG
The DNA here is from genome assembly GCA_025698515.1 of Gossypium sturtianum. Lineage (NCBI taxonomy): Eukaryota > Viridiplantae > Streptophyta > Magnoliopsida > Malvales > Malvaceae > Gossypium > Gossypium sturtianum. The sequence continues at coordinate 123,743,259 of CM046955.1, forward strand.
AAATACATCAGAAAACTCACAAACAATGTGTGCTGATTCAATCTTTGATTCGGATACCTTAGTATCTAATACATATGCAAGATATGCATCATGACCCTTTTCATACATTTACAGGCTAACATAGATGATACCACGATGAGGTAATTCACTCGAATCATCGGACTCAATCCGAAGAATTTCACCGTTTTGACATTTCAATTCGATAGTCTTTCATCTACAATTCACAACAGCATCATGCGTAGTCAGCCAGTCCATACCCAAAATCACATCAAACTCACCGAACGGTAGAAGCATCAAGTCAGCCCGAAAATAATAATCCCGAGTCATCAAAGGACAGTTCTTACAAATTTTATCAACTAACACAGATTTGCCTAAGGGGTTTGATACTTTAATTACAAACTCTGTAGACTCGACATGTAAACTCTTTTTAAATACTAAATTCATACAGATATATGAATGGGTTGATCCAGGATCTATCAATGCAACTATATCAGTATCAAAAAGACAAAAAGTACCGGTAATAACGTCTGGCGATGATGCCTCATCCCGTGCATGGATAGCATAAGCTCGGCCAGGTGCTCGTGCCTCAAATTTCATAGCAGAATCTCTCGTAGCACCTCGGTTACCACTCATATTTCCAGTGTTTCGGGGTGGTCTCCCTCTAGTAGCCGTATTACTCACTTTCGCTGGTTGATCTCTTTCAGCTATAGACTTTTCTGGATAGTCCCAGAGATAATGATCAAGAGATCCACATCTAAAACAAGCTCCACTCACTATTCTGCATTCACTGTAATGTCACTTGTTGAAATGCTTACATTCAGGTACAACATTTCTAACACTACCCGCACTGGCAACAGATGTCGTCTGAGGTTTAGAGCTGAAATTTCTTGCATCTCTTTCTCTGATCGAAATCCCCGTAGAAGTAGTAGAACGAGGATGATAGTCTTTAGATTTTTTGATGCTGACTGATGTGATTTGCCCACAAATCTTTTTCTAAAGTCTCTAGCCTTAGAATCGGCTTTTCTTTTCTCTTTGCGAAGCTCTTTGACTTTGCAGGCTCTGTCAAATAGAACAACGAACTCTTTCAACTCAAGAATCCCCACTAATAGTCTGATTTCTTCATTTAACCCATCTTTGAACCTTTTACACATTATAGCCTCAGAAGAAACATATTCACGAGCATATTTTCTGATTTGTACAAACTCTCTTTCGTATTCCGTTATCGACATACGGCCCTGTTTCAATTCAAGAAATTCCTTTCTTTTCTGATCAATGAACCTTTGGCTAATGTATTTCTTTCTAAATTCAACTTGAAAGAATTCCCAAGTAACTCTTTCTCGAGGAATTATGGATATCAAGGTATTCCACCACTGATACGCGGTGTCTCTCAACAGTGATACAGCATATTTTAAACATTCTTCAGGTGTGCAAGACAGTTCATCAAATACCCGAATCGTGTTTTCAAGCCAAAACTCGGCTCTCTCAGGATTATCATTAATAGTAGCTCTGAAGTCTTCAGCCCCGTGTTTTCGTATCTTATTAATAGGTGGCTTATTCAATCGCAAAGGATCCATACCTTGAGGAACTATAGGGATCGGTTGGGAAATAGGTGGGGGTAGAGGTTGTTGAGCAGCCGGGTTCATACGAATGTATTGTGTGAACCATTCGCTCATCATTTGAAAGAAGGCTTCTTTAGCCTCTCCTTCTTGGCTACCCGTTACGGCTCTAGAGTCAAATGGCACTGTCCCTTGCGCGGGACCAGGCATGTTGCTCTCAACCTCATCAAGCTCGATCAGGATCCATTTACTATATAAAAACATATTTAAACGTAACACCCCTAACCCGTATCTGTCGCCGGAGTAGGGTTACGAGGTATTACCGATCAATACACATCATTTAACATACAATATTCATACATCTATGCATTCATACTCAATTACCATTCAACACAATCATATTGTCCCTTATAAGAGGCTACGAGGCCTTAAACATGCTTTAGAAGTGATTCGGGACTAAACCGATAACATACGAAATTTTTGGAAAACTTAGAAATTTTTCATCCATACAGGGGGTCACACGCCTGTGTGAACAGGCCGTGTGCCTTACATGGCTCCAGACACGCCCGTGTCTCAGGCCTTGTGGAAACAGGGTATACATACTGACTTCGGTCACACGGTCGACCACACGCCCGTGTGTTTAGCTCGTGTGCCTTTCGAAATGGCCACACACGCCCATGTACCAGGCCGTGTACTAGGCCGTGCCAAACCTGTATGGTATACTGACTTATGCAACACAGCCAAGTCACACGCCCGTAAGCTAGGCCGTGTGCCATTTAGGGGGTACACTGACTTGTGACACACAGCCAATCACACGCCTGTGTGTGAGGCCGTGTGGATCATTCTGACTTCAATTTAATTTCAACACCAAGGGACACACGGCCGTGCAACATGACCGTGTGTCGCACACGGCTGAGACACACGCCCGTGTCTCTACCCGTGTGGACAAAAATAGGCCATTTGTATAGCCATTTTGCCACCCTATTTTTACATGCATACACAAGTATAAATTGCAACATTTCACAACTCAATTGGCAGCCAATACATAACATTTCATACATGTACAGGCCCAAATCTGCCCGAGGCCCAAACAAACCAAATAAAAAAATTAGAACCCAATAATAACAAGTCCTTTAACAGTCCAATTACAGCAAAAAAAATAACCCAAATCTGAAAGGCCCAACAGGCCCAAAGCATTAAGTTTTTTAGAAAATTTTTAGGGTTTTGGAAACCCTAAAGCCTAGCCGCCGACCTTCCATCTACCTCTGCCAGCAGCCACGCGCACCGCCCCTCTGCCCACACGCCTCTGACGTCGCCTGCAACAGAAGAAAACACACGCAACAACACAAAGAAACGAAGAAGAAAACGACAAAAAGCAATAGAAAACAAAGCAAAAACAAACAAAAACAAATATGTAAACTCGGTTATAAAAATCGAAACAAATGCATTGTAAAGGTCCCTTTTTTTACAGTTTTTTAAAAACTATCAGAAATCAAAAGGCAAAAAAAATATCAAAAAGGTTGATTCCTTTTATTTTTATCTTCTATCGATATTTACTGTTTCTTTTTTTCCGTTTATTATTATTTTTTTATTCAAATCTTTACAAATAAACGAATAACAAAAGGAAAAGGAAAAGATATTTACCTAAATCGGTGCCCTTCGGTCGTCGAAACCCCCTTTCTTCGGTGCCAAAATCGGGCTAAAAGAGATGGAGAGGCTTGCGGTTCCGGCGCTCATTGGACAAAAGGGCCAGCCTTCGAAATGGGGCTTCGAACGGGGATGAAATCCCATCTCCACGCGTCGTTGGCCATCGGGCATGGTGGTGGTGCGACGATCGGCCGGAGAACCCCTTTTAATCGGGGAAGACGAAAATGAGAGGGGAGAAGCTTTAACGTTTTGATTTCTTTTTTTTCTTCTGAACTTAGATTGAAATGTAACAGAAAAAGGGGTTATAAACTTTGAAGAAAACGACGTCGTTTAGTTCAAAAGGGGAGACCTGCGCATTCTAAAAGGGATATTTTTGCGTTTGGTCCTCCCCTTCGCAGCGCCATTCGATCGGGCCCTTTTTGTTATTTTTTTCCTTTTTACAGATTTCACCATTTAATTTCATTGAGTTTTCAATTGGGTCCTTGACCCATAGACGCGCATAAGGGCTGGGAATATTTTCCCAATCAGTCCATCTTGCTTTAAGTGTGTTCTATCTTGGTCCCTGTTCGCCCTTTCCTTTTTTAATTTATTTCAATTTCAGCCCCTGTTTTTTTTATCCTGATTTCAATATAGCTCTCGACCTCTTTAATGGGTTTATTTACTCATTTATTTTCTTTAAAAATTGTATTATTATTATTATTTATTTATTTTAAGTTTTTATATACTTCTTTTGTTAAACCCTTTTTTTTTACATATATTGTTTATTTTAAGACTCTTTTTATACATTATTTGTTTTAATTGATTTATTAACTATTTTAAGTTTTCTTCATATTATTATTTTATACTTTTACACATAGATATATATACACTATCTTGTTTAAAGTTTTTTTTATACATCCTCTTTAAAAAAAATTTTGTATATTATTAATTTTAGATTTTTTTTACGTAATCTATTTTAGACTAATTTATTATCATTTCAAAGTGTATGTCTTTACATTTAATTTATTTTAACTTGCTTTTTACTTGTTGCAAATTGTTGTATATGTTGTTTAATTTATTTGTCTTTTGATTATTGTAGTTGATATTTAAATAGTGCAAGTTATGTGATTATCATTCTTATATGTATTATAATTTGCTCACTCGTATTTTCATATCATTGTTGTTTATTCATGTATTATCTTATTCATGTATTATTGTCCATTGATCATTATTATTTTCGTATTATGCCATCATATTGTGCATTAAATCCCAACATATTTATCTAACTTAGATCGTCGTATTTTACTCCAAACAAAATAAATGTATGCCTTTACATGTTATATTCGCTATTATTCAAAAACCGAAAATTTTTCAAAATAAGGTAATATTTCGCGTTTTAGAAATTCGAGAAAATCATGCCTTAACTTACTGGGTTTTGATTTTTCTCGTTTAGCTTAAATAACGGAATATCCTTTTAAAACCAAATACGAGTTTAAAACAAAAGCTTATTCTCGAGAGGACAAAGTGTTGTGCCCTAACTTATTGGGTGTGACATCTCGTTACCTCGAGATAAGAATTTTTAAAAATTACAATATTCCGTATTTAGAAATTCGAGAGACTGTGCCCTAACTTACTGGGTTTCGTTTTTTCTCGTTTAAATCTAAATAATCGAATACTCTTTTAAAATTAAAATACACATGCTGTAACACCCCAAACCCGGCCCATGAGCTTTGACCGGATCTGGTATGTCACGGAGTGAAAACGTTTTGAAAGATTTTGATTAATGGTGGAAATCTGAAAATTTTGTTTATAAAACGGTGTCTATAAAAAAACATTTGGTGGGGTTGATTTTATAAACATGGTTGAGTTGAAACCCTTTTTCCTTTGAAAACATTTGATCATTTTAATTTTAGAAAACATCGGAGTTATAGTTAACTTGGTAAATTTTGTTACCCGACGGTAACATCTTTGAAAACTCGTAAAGGTACTTATTTTGAAAACGTTCTTTTAAGCGATTTATTTAACAATTTATAAATTCATTAGTAATATGGTAGAAGTAAAGTAAAAACAACTACTTAAACATCAAAATAACAACTAGCGGCCTTATTACAATCCAAACCAAAATCTAGTAAATAATAAACTTTAATCTGTGCTAAATATAAATTCAAATCCAAGGAACAAGCATGGTTGCCTCGAGTCCTCTCCGGCTCCATCTCCGCGATCTACTCATCTCAGAAATGATATGGGAAGGGTGAGTCACCAAGACTCGGTGTATAAATCCCCAACCGGAAGTGCAAACTCATACACAAAATATTAGTAAGACATGCAAAACATGCAAAACCCATAACCTAGCCATCCATACTCCTTTACTACCCCAGTGTGGTCAAAACCACCGGTGGTCAAAACCACTTGGTGACCAGGAGTCACAAATCAAGTGATGGGGCCAACCCATCGTGTGGTCAAAACCACCGATGACCATAGGTCACAATTATCAATATGTGGTCAAAACCACTGGTGGTACCAAACCACCGGGACTTAGTCACAATTCATATCAACGGTGTGGTCAAAACCACTTTGGTGACCAGAAGTCACAATTTAGGTGATGGGGCCAACCCATCTTGTGGTCAAAACCACCGGTGACAGTGATCCATAGAGATCATCCCCTCCTCTCATCAATCCCACCATCATCATGCTCACTTAACAAGTATCATAATCCCATATATCATGCATTTAGGTATAGTATAGCATTTAATGACATATGATGGCATACACGAACATACATCGTAGATCACGTAATAGGGGACTTACCGGAATCCAAGCTTATGCCCACAAGGCAAAGTTACTACGAGAGGTTATATAGCAACATAATAAGCACTCTATGCTAATAAAGTGTGTAAGAGTTTACACACTGTTTAATCGAAGATCTAAGGAGAAATCCCGAATCTATACGATATCACAAAATCCCGAAACGTATTCCCGTATTGCTCCTACATTCGGCCACTATAGGTTAGTATCAAAAAGCCTTATTCGGCTAAACTAATAATCCCGAAGGACTAATCGCACCATAATCAAAATGTGGCCCTAGGCCGAATCTTTATTATCACTTACCAAAGCAAATTGAAATCCCGGAAAGCCACTCTTATCTTTTGAAACTGTCGAAATCCCTATATGTCACTTGTTAAAATCGGCTATAAGCAAATCTATGGAAAGTGGCCTATGGCTGAATACCATATAGGCTTACCTTGCAGAATTGAAACCACGAAAGGCTCCCTTAATGCACCTTGACGTTAGCTACAACAAAGAAATACCATCTTGTGATCCTAAGAACATTCGGCCATCCCAAAAGAGAAGAAACAAACCGATTGCTTTAAAGAAGAAATACTTACCACTATGCCGCTTGGAGAAACTACAAGAGAAAAGTCGACAGCCCCTAAGAGATTCAGCTAACACCAAATGGAAGATAAAGTTTGAGTAGAATGGGGGTGATAAGTTCGGCCAAGTAGGAACAAAAGAAGAAAGGGATTTGAAGAATTTTTTGCAGTTGTGGACTAGAGAGAATTCGGCCAAGCAACCAATTGAAAAAAAAAAGAATAAAACAAATGAATTTCAGCACCTCCTTGCTATACTCAAAGCCGATTGTGGATGTCCTTAAGGTGTCCCACATTCGGCCATCTCCCCCCCTTTTTGTGATAATTCTTTATTCATTAATTATCACCCATTTGAAAAATAAAACAACATTATCTCCCATCCTATCTCTTAGCCACCGTTTCAAATAAATAAAATAAACATAAAATACCAATTATCCCATCCTTCCAGCCGATTTAAAAAAATCAAATTATCAAGCTTAACTTTTATCCCATCCTTTAACACCTCTTCAATAAATAAAATAAAAATAAAATAATGCTAACCCCACTCCTCCAGCCGAATAAAACAAGGTTTATTGTTATCAAATTAAGAGTCCCACGTGCAGGCCATTAGCTTACTCCTTCACGCCAGCATGCAAAAACAAAACACCCATTTGCTGCTCACGCCACTCGAACCTAGGACCAGTGAATCACTTAAATAACGCCCTGAGGCCACTTTGCCAAGGCGTTTATTTGTGATATAAACCCCCTACAATTTGTTTTAAGGGCTCCTTCCTACGCTCCCCATTGTCTTAACGCTTAAAGGCAAAAATAAAACATACCTCGCCTCCATCGTGACTCGAACTCGAGTCCTCCCTCCTGCTTGGGGCGGCGTTCACCAAGGCCCTAAGTGGCGGCCCCAAGCCTCTTTACCACTCCGACTTTCATGTCCACCAACCTTGCCATTTATTTTTAAGGCCTTCCTAGCCCAATTTCACTTGTTGACGCAAAAAGGAAAAATAAAACACTCCCATGCCATCACCCAGACTCGAACCTCCCTGCTCAAGGCGTCATTTGCCCAAGCCTTAAGTGGCGTCCTTAAGCCACTTTACCAAGCCCCTTTTTCATGTCCAAGAACTCCCAAATTTTTCCTTAAAGCCTCCTTCACCCAGCTCCCCCTTTTATACTTAAAATCCAACATTTTCCCAAAGCTTTCCCATTCATCCTTGGGTTCTAAAACTCCTAAAACATCACCAAACACACTTAAAGCCTACTAATACTTGAGTTATGCTCCAAACGCATAACCCCTAATCTAGGATGTTACACATGCTTTTAAATAAAAGGCGGGCTTATTCTCAAGGATTCGGGGTGCCGTGTCCTGACTTACTGGATGTGGCATTTCGTCGCCTCAAGATGAGATGGTCTTTTATGTTTATTCCAACTCATTCAAGTGTTTTAAAATCAACATTAATAAAAAATGATTGTATTTTTAAATTCATTCTCGGTTTTCAACTTTCGACATTAAGACACTAATTAATGGATTTGGTACCAATTTTGGGCGTGACGAGGGTGCTAATCCTTCCTCGCACGTAACCGACTCCCGAACCCGTTTTCTTGAATTTCGTAGACCAAAAAATACCGTTTTAGTAAACCAAAATGTTTTATTAAAACAAAGGTGATCCGATCACACCTAATAAAGGTCGGTGGCGACTACCATTTTATTTTCGTTTTCAAAACCTTAGTCGATTCCCGTTTTACAAAAAATGGTTACGACAATACACATATTACTCCTATTTCAACATAGAATTCAAATGCCTAATAAATCACATACATTTTCCATTCATATACTAACAATATATCAAGGTAACATTTGCATATTTCCATTCCATCTATTACTAACCAAAACATACCATATTTGAGTACTTAAACACAACCAAAATACTATACCAAGTTAAGCCAAATCACATGGCTTCAACTCATACCATAACATGTACCAAAATCAATATCTCAAGTAACCTTAACTATCATTCTTATAACTAGCCTATACATGTCATATTTACAAATATCCACAAATTCATAAGTACCAACTGGATAGTGTGATGCGTAACTTCGACTTATCTGAATCGAGAAAGCTATCGATCCTCTATAATACACGGAAAAGAAACAGAGTAAGCTTTATAGCTTAGTAAGCCCATATAATTCAGAATTAAACTTACCATTCTTACATAATCAAGACAACAAGTAATGTAAACTCAATTAAATTTCCAAATGCCTAACACAAGCATTCATCAACAAGTTAGTCACATAAATACATGTAATCATCCATTATCTCAATCTCAATACTCAATACATTGTATCATACCAAATTCATATATCATGTACATCATTTTCAACATTTCACTCTTAATCATATAATCAATAATTCATTCAATAACAGTACTCATCTGTATAAACAGTATTTATGCCCGTTGAACACATTATAACTTCAAAGGATACTCAGGTGATATAAATCAGTAATCCGTCAATTCATTATCATTTTCGCTCTTTCGAGCTATGATCAGTAAGCTCCTCATGAGCTGATGGACAGTAAGCTCTATTGAGCTAAAACGGTAAGCTCTAACGAGCTGAAAATAGTAAGCTCTTACGAGCTGATATATCGGTAAGCTCATACGAGCTGTGGTGAGTCCGCAACAAATGCAGGAACTCGACCAAAACGGTAACCCTAGTGACATGTCACTCATATCCTACAAATTCATACGGTTCAAACAGGGCTCGGTAACCATCAGTTTATATCAAATAGGCATTCGTATTCCAAGTATATCAATTACTCAATTATATTCATACATTTCAAATAATTACAAGTATTCAAAAGTTTGATTCTAATTATACAAACTTACCTCGTATCGCTCGGATAGCAATATCAGCTATTCGTCAACTTTCCCTTTTCCCCGATCTAAACCCGATCTCGACTTATCTTGATCTATATATTATCAAAATCAGCTTATTTAATCAACTATTTATGCAATTTAGTCCAAAACACACATTAGGGCTATTTTACACATTTGCCCCTAAACTTTCACATTTTTATAATTTAGTCCTTATCACATAAAATTGCAAATTCATGCAATTTAGTACAATTTCATGCTAGCCGAATATACTACATGTTACTAGCAGCCCATATTTTTAATTTATTCACACTTTTACCCACATAATTTTACACTTTCACAAATTAATTCATTGTTGATATTTTTGTCAAAAATCACTTTACAAAACTATTAAATCTATTAATAAACTTTCATAATCTATTCTCAATATCAATTTACTCAAACATTCAACAATGGAAACATGTTAAACCTTTAACAGTTTCGAAATCTAAGGTACGAGCTAGCTAGAATACGTAGTAACGATCTCAAAAACGTAAAAATCATTAAAAACCAAGCAAAAATGGACTTACAATTGAAGCATGCACTAGCCGAACCTTTAAAACTCAAAAATGGCTTTCTATCTTTCTTATTTTCAGTTTGAGAAGAAAGATGGACACCATTTTCTTATTTGTTTTCTTTAATTAATGTTAATTACCAAATTACAAAGCTAACCTTTAAAAACATTAGTAATTACACCAAATACCATGCCACTATCATCCATTATCACATAAATGGGTTAATTACTACTTAAGGACCTTAACTTTAAGGTTCAATAGCTATTAGACACTTTTAGCTAATAGAACACAAGTTTTACGCTTTACGCGATTTAGTCCTTTTTACCGAATTAAGCATTCAAACAGTCAAATTTCTTTACGAAACTTTCACACAATAATTCTATCATGTTGTAAAATTCAATAAAATAATAAAATAAATATTTTAACTTCGTATTAGTGGTCCCAAAATCACTGTTTTGATTTGACCTAAAAACGGGCTGTTACACAAAAAATACTTAACTTATAAGTTGAGTTGTATAACCTTTGAATGTAATGGAATGACTACGAGAGAATCACATATGAGACGATTTTGAGAGACTGTTAATCTAAATCACAGTAGAAGAGGATCAACCTGCAAGCTTTAGATTAAAGTTTCCAGCTACGGGTGTCGACTTCTTTAGTTAAAAAAAGAATCCAACATCAAGTTAGGATTCCATCATGTCAAATCCTCATCCGTACTGAAAAGTACAAGATTCTTTAAGGGAATTTTGAAAAGTTATCAGAAAAACCTTGACATTGATAAGTGCTAAAAGTAACATGTTTTAACCTCATTCTGTCACATGTTGGAAACCGGGTTAGTAGAATTGGGTATTAGATTATGGGCTTGAGAGAAAAATTGGGTTTAATATCATAAAAATTAAAATAGGATAAAATAATTAAATAAATAATAATGATAAGAATAAAATAATTGGATTAATCGAATAGGTTAGCAAGGACTAAATGGAAATAGTTGTTAAACTAAAGGCTAAATGTGTAAATTAAAAACTTGTACTTAAAAAGGGAACTATTGGAACAAGGAAAAATAGGAGAGGACTTAGAGGGTAAATAACCCAATTTTAAATTTTGAGTTGGCTATAAAATGGCCACCCACAGTCCCAACTTTCCCTCTATGCTTTCTTCATTTTAAAATTCTGTTGGATCTAGATTGGAAGTTTTTCTCTCAAAATTTCTGCGTTCTTTAGATTTTCTTGGCATCCAAACACCTTTTACTTCTTCAATTTTGCAAGAAAATTGATGCGTTGTTGAGAGCACCAAAAATATCCTATTCCTATAAAATAATGAAAAGAATAGTATAAGGGAAGTAGGGTCAAATCCTCAGGGACTGGATTTGCACAAGTTCCTGTTCCTCAAGATCCCGGATAGAGTCGTGCCCAAGAAAACCTGTGTACCTGGAAAAAAATAAAAAAACAGAATTAAAAGTTTGATTGAATTGAAATTGTGAAAATTAAAATTAAAATTGTAGAGATAAACAAAGTTGAGGAAAATGAGTTTTTTTTATGGAGAGATTCCAGCCTCCGGTTGTCTCAATCCGCCTTGGGTTCAATCCTAGGCTTTTAGGTGATCCTTCTCGATCAAAATAAGCCAGTTATAGCGGAAGAGGACGCCTACGACCACCAGCTCCATTTAGATTTTAGACTTACGATTTAGAGGAACCTGACTCTAGCCAACCATCGCTTTTGTGGGACCGTCTTACACTAGATCGTCACTTCTCAATGGCGAATGCCACGCCATTTTGTCTCTTGGGCTCGACAACCATTGACACAGTAAGTTAACGAACCGACTGTGCAACCTTTCCAAAACATACAAAGCAGCCGTTCTGTGCACAAGTTGAAAAGATCACCTTTGAAGGGACATGGACAGAAGCGTCAGCCCCGTAACGCGGAGAAATGATGAATACTAGTTGAGAAGGCTAAGCGCAGATTCTAAGCCTCATGAACCCTTTTTGGGGAATTTCGATAACCTTTGGCTAGATAAATTTAGTGGCTCATGCTTTTTGAGGAAAAAGAAATAAACGTAATGAAAATGGAATTTTTATTGAATAATATGAAAGGAACAAAGGTTAAGATTTTTGGGAGATGGAGTGTTTACAGAAAAGATGAGTCAGATTTGTGTCACTCCATCCCCTATTTATAGTACTAGGAAACCTAGTCTATTCCTAATTAAATTCTAAAAGATAAATAAAAATAAATAAAGATAAAAGCTAAAATTAAATCTAAATAATAATCTTAACAATTATCCTAATATAATTAAAATTAAAATAGAGTCTTGTGTTTATAAAATCTCTTCTTTGCACTTTTGCCCCCAAGTCTTCTATACTTTGCATTTTCGGAACCACTCCTTTCCTACTTCGCATGCTGGCCCATTTTATCTTTAAATTAACGCTTTTTGCCCCTAAATTTCCTTTTGCCTTGAATTTAGTCCCTACAAGATAAAAAAACCATAAATAGCTCAAATTAGTAGGATCATACTCAAAATAAATATGTAATTAATACATAAAAATATGTCATTCTAGAGTATTATAAAAAATCACTCTTTCTGAAACTAATTCCTACATTTTCCTATATACTACTTACACATGTAGTTTTCTTTTGAATAATTTCATTATAGGTTTTGATCATATCTGTTCTTTTCGATACAATGTCTAGAATTACCCATAACCCCTCCCCAACCCATAAATAGGAGGATAATGCATTTTAGCACACTCGAACCCACATCCTATTGCATTGACAACAATGTTCATGCCAATTAAGTTAGAAGCATTCCTATTCTTCACTAGGCCTTTCAAGTTCTTCATGTTGGGTAATTGAACCATTGTATGGTATTAAGATAATCTATGCTTGCTTAAGCCTAGATTGGTTTAAAATATGAGCCTTACATTTTGCCAAGTCTGTCAATATTTGTAAAATACTAATTTATACCCATTTTAGGCTCACCCATATTTCTTTTTAAAAAAATTATTTAATAATTAATTATGTTATTCCAATTTAATTTTTAATAATATTCTTTTATTGAAAATTTTAAACATAGACAACATAATTTTTAAGGTTTACATTATATTATTATAATTTTTCTAACTAGATTTAATTTTTATGTGATATAAATTACATAATATATAAAAATAAATAAAATAAAATATTACAATATTAAAATTTTCTTGGGTTTGGGCCTAGAATGTTTGATCTCAAGCCCAATTCATATTTTAAATGAATTTAATTTTTTTGTCCAAGCTCATTTTTTGAGTCTAATATTTATTTAAATTTTTTCGTATTTGATTGTGCTCGTTAAGACTTTCAAAATTATATTCGTAAAATTTTGCAAACATATTCATATACATATAATTGAATATATTCGCAAATAATTATAAATTTAATCATAAATAATAAAAATGATTTTTTTAAGATATAAAATGATCAAAATTAATAATTATATTATAAAATATAAAATACTTATTTAATAGTAAACAGTAAACAAGTTTTATATGATTGATTAAATGAATAAATTAACATCCAACAAATTTATTCGTGAATATAAATGAATGAGTTAATTACACCATACATTTCTAAACTATAACTTTTATTCTAAATTGGTCCCGGAACTTTAAAATATTCTAATTAAGATTATATCAATAAAGTCATTCCATCTCTAAAAACAATAATTTAACCGTTAAATGTGATGTCAAATCTTATGTGACATAATTTAAAATGAAAAGTTTAAAGAAAAATGGATATTGTAAAAAATTAATGTTTTAAAAATCTTCGTTTTGGGGTTTTCAAGTCTTTTACAAAAGTTTTATTGTTCACTCTGTTTTTTTCAGTTTTACTTTATTTTTAGTTTTTACTTTTAAAAGTTATGAGGTAACGTTTTACTTTTTTTTTAAAATTTTCATTTTAAATTATGTCACATAATATTTGACGTGTCACTTAACAGTTAAATTAACAGTTTTTATAATTGAATAAACATCAATAGTTTGAGGATGAAATTAAAATGTTTTGAAGTTTGGGAGCCAATTTAAAATGAAGATCATAATTTAGGGATGTCTAATGCAATTAAATCTAAATGAATTGAACATGTCATTTTTTCGTTAATTTAACAAACAATCCTTAAATTTTGTTGATATTTATTTATTTAACTCGATAAAAAATATATAAATGGTTAAATTATGTTGTTAGTCCTTGTACGTTATAAAAGTTGTAGATTTAGTCCATGTACTATAATTTGATCAATTTTAGTCCATGTACTTTTCAAATTAATCAATTTTAGTCCCTGTACTTTTTGAATTACATTTATGTTAAACTAAGCTTTATTTGATAATATGTTTTGATATAAAAAATTAAAGTGTTTTTGAATAAAAATTAAAATTGAACAAAATTGACAAAATGGTTTTTCAAATTGAAGTTTAAGAGATAAAATTTTGAATCTTTATTTTGAGCTCCTAGAAAAAAATTTAATCAACTTTAAAATCAAGCTAAAATGCTTTTAACCAAGTAAAAACTCTTTTAGCAAGTCAAACTATTTTTCACACAAGTTAGAACAACTTCAGGTCAAAAAGTATCGATATTTTCAAAATATCGATACCCCTTGATAAAATGGTACCAAATTGGCATTTTGTTTTTCACAAATTCAGCTAAGTATCGATCCGGTATCGATACCTTTTATATGGTATCGATAAAATCTTTCTGGTACTGATATTTCAGCTCCAACGGTCACTAAATTTAGCATTTATTGCAAAAAAATGTCGATACCTTTTTATTTGGTATCAATACTCACTGTTGCAGGTGAATTAAATGCTCTGGTTTTCACATCCCCAACAACTTTATTCATATCTCCAACAACCACAACGGTTGAAATTCAATTCAGGGGTATAAATACCGGCTTCCAAAGATCCTACAACAACAAGAAAGTATATTCAAGCAAAAATCATGAATCAAACAACCTTTGTGCCAAATACTTCCATATTTTTCTTTCATACACTTGTGAGCTTTATTTCCATTCTTTTACTGAAGTGTTTTTAATTGTAATTGAGCTTAATTTACAAACACTATGATCTTGTAAAGATTATTTCTTTGGTTTGCATCTTTGTATCTTTTTTAGACGGTTTGCGTCTTAAGATTTGTGTAGAAATCTTAAGGGAGTTGTAAGGTTAAACCTTGTCCTCAAAGGTTGATCAAATTAGTTAATTTGAGAAAATCCTTAATTATGGAAAGCTAAGGTAGTGGAGTAGACAATTGGGGCCGAACCACTCTAAATTCTTGTGTTCAATTCTCTATCATTTCTCTCTAGCTTTCTCAAATTTTTTAAAAATCAATTCACCCACTCTCTTTGCAATTTCGGTTTGATCATTTGAGCTAACAATTTAGTCCTGACTCAAATAGTACTAGTTAAATCTGTTTGGTTAAATTCAATTAAGTCCTACACTAGGCGTACGATTGTAGATTTAGTCCATATTCTCCATTTGGATCAATCTAAGTCCCTATACTTTTTGAATTTTGAAATTTCAATTTTGACACAAATGACAATCGTTAATATATTAACTGGACTTTTAGCAAGTAATATATGGAAATAACAAGCTAATATAACATTAGACACATGATAATATGTTTGCCCCATCAAATTTTGAAAATAACAAAACTTAATAATTATAAGTGAAATTTTAAAATATTTAAAAAATACAGAAATTAAAATTATCAAATTAAAATGAAATCGTAAAGTACAATTAAGGGTAACAGTAGAATTTAACCTCATATAAACACGAATATTTTACCCAAATGATCCCAAAAAATAATTATTTACGTAAATGACTCTGGTTAAAAATAATAACCTAAATAACTTAAAATGAACAGTAAAATTAGGTTATGGGGACTAGATGGTCGGCACCACTATTTTTTCTAACACAATAATTGGTTGATGATTGTGTCAGGGGTTAAAAATATAATTTTTGGGATTTTGGACACTAGATGGCCGACACCCATGTATTTTTTTCAAACCGTATCATACTAGTATATATTTATACCATTATTTTTAAAAAAATTTGGGGTGTTGGCACATTGATGGCCGGCACCCCTTTATCAAATAAAAATAATTTTTTTTTGGCTATTGGCACACTAATGGCCGACATCCCTTTATCTGATTAAAGAAAATATTTTGAGTCAGGTGCTGGCCAACAAAGACCCAAAACAGTACTGGCTTGCTGACATGTCAGGTGCTGGTTAACAAAAGCCCACACTGACACGTTAAACCAACAAAAGGAGACGAGAATATTGCAACATTAACCCCTCCTCGTTTTCCCATCTTTTTTATTTCCCAAGTTTATTACAAATTTTATATTTTAAAATAACATTGGACTACTTATCATGTTGTTAATTATTATTGCATCATTCATATTATTATTAAATTTAAATTTAATTTAAATTTAATATGCACAATTAAATTAGATTTTTTTCCATAAAATTAGAACCTACTTTAGTGATTTTCATCTTTTATAATAATTCAAATAAACATTGGTAAATTATAATTTATAATTTAAAGTTACAAAATCATAATCTATAAGGTAAGTTTTATCAACAAAATAAACAATATTTTCTTTAAAATATACAAGATAAATTTATTTATATATTTTAAAATATAAAAATAACGTAAATATTTTCAAATGATTTAATTTAATTTATAAGATAAGTTTCTTTTATAAATATACTACACATTATTTCTAAATTTAAAAATTTTAAATCTATTTAAAGTAAATTTTTAAAATACTATTTAATTATTTTTAAATTTATAAATATATTACATGTTACTTTTTAAAATAAAAGAAATAATAATTTAGTACTGTTTATTTAAATTATTATATAAACACACACGAAAACTAAACCAAATGTTGTATTTATTTATAACATTAAATATAACCCAAGATTCCAAATATAATTTGGACAATAATGTATTGGGGTTGGAGAAAAAAGACAACAGAAACAAAAAGAAAATCATGTAGATATTGGTGAATGAAAGGTCAACTCTTTTCCATCTTGGGTGCATAACGTGAGCCTGACCTGACATATCTCGAGCCACGTGAAAGTTTGTAGCTTTATTTATCTGATATCATATGCACCACCACTTTGCTTTCCTGGTTTTTTTCAGACCGTATCTACTGTTCCGTTTTTCCGACGGTTACAGTTTGTATTTGTTTTCATTTTATAAAAAAATTATGTAAAAAAAAAACTTTAAAAAAGTACAAAAATAATAATTAAGTTTCTGTATTAAATTTATATTCAATTAAGTTTTTACCGTTAATTAAAATAATCGATTAAGCTTATCCGTTGATGGTTTCCATCATTGATCATCTTGACCGTTAAAATAATTTATGAACCAATAAATGGTGACAAGTGGCAACTTCTAGATTAATCTAATAGTTTTCCATAAAAATGATTAAAAAATCATAGAAATTTATAAAAAAAATTATAAATTATAAAATTAATAAAAATATATTTAAAATTTTATAAAAACGTATTAAAATCTATGAAAATCATAACAATTATAAAAAAAAAATTATCAAAATTATTCAAAGTATTAAAATTGATATAAACTTATCAAAATTATAAAAAAAATCATAAACACTTTGATGGATATATTGAGTGGAGAAGATAGATTCAGAGACGATATTGAATTAAACAGTAGACTTCGAGGAGCGGGTGACGCTTTCCAAAGAGAACTATTTGCCCCCACACAAATTTGCTAAATGGTTAAGACAAAGGTCCTCCCGGGATACAACGAAGCTTTTGAATTTCAACGAAGCTGATTTTATGATCTTTTATATCCTTATATTAAGGATAATTGATTTGATGAGGTTTGGGCAAGATCAAGATGAATTAAACATTACTTTATGAAAATGGATTTGTGCTCTAAATATGAAAGGCTTGTTCGATCTTGGTAGGTATTTTATTGTCAAGGCAAGTTTTTTTAAATTGGTTGTCGAAGTGCCAATGGTAGTGCTCACAATGGCTAGCACAACGAAAAACAACATAACTTGCAATTTTTGAAGTTTACAACCTTTTCAACAAAATTAGTTGGTCAGCTACTTGGATAATTTTGTGGATGTGTGTTAGCTCGTATTTGAAGAACTATCTTGTGGAGCAACAAATCTTTAAGATTGAATCAATCCAAATCAAGCAAATCAGATCCCTTATTTTGTAGATATTGACTTAACTTATTTGAAGACTTATCTTTGAGATCTTTGATTTATTTTGGACTTTATGAGAATATTTGTAAAGCCTTTTTATAAGGATATTTTAGTGGGAACTTAAGTGTAATTGATCTTTTATCTTAGCAAGCCTTAATTTATTATATATTATAGGCTTAGGTAAGTTAGAAGGGAGTAGTTTTTATAGAACTCATCTATTCATTGAGGAGCTAATATTTGAGAGTGAATTGAAAGTATAAAACAAGTTTGTTACTTGGTTTTACAGCTTAAGTTTTCAGGGGGAACTTAGAGATGAGTGATCTAAATCTTTAGGTATAAAAGTGAGGTTGCTGTACTAGGATGCGATTGGACTTAAATCACTTTTTGTATTGGGATTAAAGGCAGTGAATTTTCTCATTAAGCTAGGCTTCATAGACGTAAGGAAACTGATCTGCACAAACAATCCTTATACTCACTATACCATACAATTCCTTAGTCACTCCAATTTTTTTTCTTTTCTTTTGAAACCACCATGATGTATTTACCTAATCTCTCAATATCAATGGTGTAACAACCCGATTTTGAGCCTAGTCGGAACAGTGGTTTTGGGACCACAAATCTGACGTAGTAAAATTTATTTTTATTACATTTTTATGGTCTACAATTTTATGAAATGATTTCGTGAAAATTTCGTTCGAAAATTTTGATGTTTGGGCACTCAATTTAGTTAAAAGGACTAAATTGCAAAAGGTGTAAAATGTGTGTTCTAGAAGCTAGAGGTGTCTAATTGCTATGAAATTTTAAATTGGAGGTCCTTAAATGGTAATTAGACCATTATACTTTGTATGGAAAAAAATGGACATGGTTAGGTGAAATTTTGAAGTTTGGCCTTAAGGGTATTTCAGTCATTTGGTTAATAAAGACAAAATTAACCAAATAAAATATGTCATCTTTTCTAATTTCATCCCCCATGGCCGAAATTCACAAGGGGAAGACATAGCTAGGGTTTGTTCATCTTCCAAGCTCGATTGTAAGTCCATTATTGTCCCGTTTTTCATGATTTTTATGTTTTTGAAGTTGTCTCAACCTAATCTAGCTATTTCAAGGACTAATTTGAAGAGATGTCAAAGTTTAAAATTTTACACATGTTAGATATTTGTGCATTTTGATGTTTAATGGTAGAAAATGTATGTTTGGTGTTAGATAAACAACATTTACCAAGTGATTTTTGATGAAAATGCTTAAAAGGACCTATTTGTAAAAGTTATAAAATGAGTAGTAAAAGTGTGATTAAATGGAAATTGTAGGCTTTTATGAGTATAAAAATGGTTCGGCTAGGCTTGGGTTTTGAAGAAATTGAATATATTTCATTTTACGAGCCTAGGGACTAAAATGTAAAAATGTCAAATTTAAGGGCAAAAATGTAATTTTTTCCATAATGTGATTTTGGGCTGATTTGAATATTATAATGATTAAATAAGTTAAATGTGATATTATAGATCAAGAAAAATGAGGTTCAGAATTAGAACGGGGGAAAATAAGTATTTGACGGTTAGGTCCTTTTTTCCATTTTCATGCCGAGGTAAGTTCGTATGTAAATAATGCATTGTTATATTTATGTTTTAAATGCTTTAATATTGTATGAATTGTGATTGACTGTTTGGACGTATTCGACAGAGTTTCGACAAGTGAGAAATCCCGGTTGAACCTTAGGAATAGAATAGGATACGAGTGACATGTCACTAGGAACCCATGTGATTATGTGATTTATGAGTCCCGGGTGCTGGTCCTGTACGTCCTACCGGTGGCTGGGTATACCGACATATGTTACAGATACCTGACAGCTTGTGTGAGCAGCACTGCGTAGCTACGTCTCGACTGATAGCTTGTGTGAGCAGGCCCGCAGATAGCTCGAGAGCGAGCCTATATGTGTTATGAGATATGAGGTATCATTGGCTATATATGTGGCACTTATGTGCAAGATTTTTCGTGTATCCGATAGTATTCCAAGTGGTTCAACGGGAAATTCAACGGTTATGTCAAAGAAGAGAAAGAGCATGTAAGTATTACGAGTTAGTATAGGTATGTACATAAAGTTTATAAGTATTGACTTCATGATACTGTGAGTTCATGGTTTCCACGAGAATGTTTTTGTGAAAATCTTGTGATTATTGGTCTATACTTGTGATGTATGAAATACATGGTAAATTCAGTTGACGATTGTGTGATTGATTTTCGGGCCAAATTGAGTTATGATATAGCATGTTTTATTCACACAAATTGTGATTTATCGGATATGAAAAAAAGAGAGGATTGCATAATTGCCTATTAAAATGGTTATGAAAGTATGGGAAGATAAGAGTTTAGGCAATTGAAAGATGTTAAAGTATATGCTTGAAACGTAAATACTCATAATTAATGTGTATGTTTTCTATGATGTTTAAAATGGTTTGTTGGTTGTGGTAATATGTTATAATGAAGAGATTGCGGTTGTTAGGCTAATGCCAAGACATGTTAAATTATGCTTACAAATTGATAGAACAAACAATGTGACTGAATTAAATTATAACTGTGAGATTTTATAGCAATTTATATTATTTTATGTTTATATTGTTGGACTTGGTAAATGATTGGTAAGAGTTGCTTATTATATTCATACGAACTTACTAAGCTATATAGCTTACCCCCTTCCTTTCCCATGTTTTATAGTGTCATCGAGCTAGCTCGGATTGGAGATCACCGGTGATCTTATCACACTATCAAGCTATCACTTTGGGTATTGATGAATTCAAGTATTTTGAGTTTATGGCATGTATAGGGATTTGGTCTTTTGGTTATATGTGTCATTATTAATTTGTCCATATAGGTTGGCTTATAATGGTTTATAGTTCATTTTTTTTTTTCGTATATAGCCATGGAAGTTGGCTCGAATTGGTTATGAGTATATTTATATATTAATGTCATTTGTGAATGTGGAATATTGCATGATTTGGTGTGGAAAGGTTGATGTTCTAAGCATGATAAATAATGGCATGAGGATGACATGTTATTGTCTTGGTTGTGGTTGTTTGGTTGCTCTTACATGCTTGAATTTGTGCCATGTGATGTTGTGTAGATGTGTGCAAGTGAGGGTAGCAAAATGGCTTGGTAAATAGCCTTGTTTTTGTCCACACGGGTAGACACACGGGCGTGTGTCTAGACCGTGTATGATACACGGTCTGCTCCACGGGCATGTGTTCTGGCCGTGTGTCCCCTGCACCTTAATTTGGCAAAACAAAATGTCTAGTATTAAACACACGGGTAGAGACACGACCGTGTGTCTTAGCCGTGTGAAGGACACGGCCCCGGGACATGGGCGTGTGTCCAGGGCTTGTGAAGTCTGCACCTATTTTATAGAAAATTATGAAAATTAAATCGACCACACGGCCTAACACACGGGCGTGTGGCACGGCCGTGTGGCACAAGTTAGAGAGCTCCCTAAATTGAACACGGCCTGTAGCATGGGCGTGTCTCAGGGTCACACGGGCGTGTCCCTTAGACCACACGGGCGTGTGAGCTTTACTTTTAGCAAAAGTTTTCTAAGTGTTGTAAAATTTTCTAAAGTTCTCGGTTTAGTCCCGAACCACTTCCAATGCATGTTTTGGGCCACGTAGGCTCGTATAAGGGACTTTATGATTGAATATGAATGGTTTTAATTTGGACGAAAATTTATGACTCGGAATTGTATGAATGCTTGTGTTATAAGTCCGGTAATGCCTCGAGCCCTGTTCCGACGTTGAATACGGGTAAGGGGTGTTACAAATGGTCGATCGTTTAAATCCGTGCAAGGACCAAGAAATAAAGGATCAAATAAATTATTTATTAGGCTTAAGGTTTCATTTTTGGTTCATCAAAAAAATTGATTAAGGCTCAAAATAGGTACTAGGGTGTAACACCCCTCACCCGTATTCAACGCCGGAATAGGGTTACGGAGCATTACCAGACTTACCAAACAATTAAATAACCATTTAGTATACAATTTCTCAATTCAACCATTCATCATTCAATCTCAATTAGCTTGTCCCTATTAAGAGCCTACGAGGCCCTAAACATGCATAGAAGTGGTTTGGGACTAAACCGATAACTCGGGAAACTTTTCCATACTTAGAAAATTTTTCTAAAAAAAGGGGACACACGCCCGTGTGGCTAGGCCGTGTGTCTCACACGGCCACCAGACATGCCCGTGTCACAGGCCGTGTGAACATTCAAAATGGGAGCACATGACCATGTCTCAGCCCGTGTCCTACCCCGTTTCCAAACAAGTGAGGTTACTGACTTGGGTCACATGGCTGACCACACGCCCGTGTGTCTAGCCCTTTGTACCTTTCGAAGTGGCCTCATACGCCCGCGTGCCAGGGCGTGTGCTAGGCCGTGCCAAACCTGTAGGGTGTACTGACTTATGCAACACGGCCAAGTCACACGCCCGTGTGCTAGGCCGTGTGCCAATTAGGGGGTATACTGACTTGTGCCACACGGCCGACCACACACACGTGTGTGAGGCCGTGTGGAGCATACTGACTTCATTTCAATTTTAACACCAGGGGATACACGGTCGTGTAACATGACCGTGTATCACACACGGCTGAGGCACACGCCCGTGTGGACAAAAATAGCCTATTTATTAAGCCAATTTGTCACCCAACTTTGCATGTACCTACATAACTCAAATGGTACCATTTCAAGACACAAATATGCAGCCAAAAGTCATCAACCAATACACAAATCGTACTATATCTATTTCAACCATTTCAATACTCAAATCAATGCCATTTACCTATTCAAATACCTATCAATTCAACTTGCTTAACTAAACATAATTCATCTAATTCATCGTCCAAAACCAATCCACATCAAATTTATCTCAACCAAATAAATACCTCATACCATAATAAACATTTGAGTATCATGATTCAACATCAACCATATCACATGGCAATATACACAACAAACCACATAACTTCCATAAGCTACCTCTTATGGCACAAAATACATTTCCATCAAACACACTAAAATGACCAAAGCCTATACATGCCATATACCATATATACACAACTCAAATGTACCAAAATAGATGTTCGATAGTGTAATAAAGTCTCTGACGATCCCCAGTTCCGAGCTAGCTTCGATATACTACAAAACATAGAAGAAAATAAACAAAGTAAGCTATAAAGCTTAGTAAGTTCGTATGTAAATATGAAATAATCATATTCATTCATTAGAAATTCCAAATAGATAACATAAATTGCATTTAAAACATCAATCAATGAGATAACATAAAGTTCTCAACTTCCATTATCTCGTTATTCGAATAGTTTTCCGTACATACCTGTACTGATACATATTTATTCTCACCAATTCACTTATCAAATATCTCCGAGTTTATAAATGCTTATGGTACAAGTACGTTGATTTTCCGATGCCATAGTCCAACTATGGTCTTACACATACATTGCCAAGGCCCTTCCGTGGTCTTACATTCACATGCCATAACCTGGTTATGGTCTTATTATTTGATTGCCATAGCCCAGCTATGGTCTTATTCAGCATCTCGTCGACTTAAACCGTACATTTAAATCAAATTCATTACATTTAGCCATAGGATAAATAAAATCTCAATACCATCCATCAATTGAATAAATACACATTAAAGTTCAATTATACGAACTTACCTCGTGTACGAAAATGATGAAACGGACCGACTATTCAATTACTTTGCTTTTTCCCCAATCTAAGTTCGAATTCCTCTTTTCTTGATCTTAATAGCCAAATGAAATTGCCGAAATTTCAAGCTTAAAATGGCTAGGTTTTTAGTTCTACAATCGGTGGAGGAAGAATTAAAAGATGATAGTTTTATTTTGGTTTTATTTCATTAACCTTATTTAACAATTTACATATTTAACCTTAATTTATAAACATATAATTCATTTAATGGTTACCCATACTTGTCCACTAACTTTTCAAATGGTTTAATTACCATTTAAGGCCACCATATTTAAAAACCAAAGCTATTTGACACTTTAAACTAATAGAACATGCATTTTACACTTTACGCGATTTAGTCCTTTTTAACAAATTGATCAACCAACTGATAAAATTTCATCACGAAACTTTCACACATACATACCATCATGCTGTAAACACTTAAAATAATATTAAAATGATTTTAAAACTTTGGATTTGTGGTCCCAAAACCACTATTCCGATTTGACTAAAAATGGGTTGTTACATATGGAAATATTTACAAGATAGCTTTTTGATTCGAAAGTTTGTCTACCAAACAATGTCTTAGGTCGTCCCTAGGTAATTCAATACATGGACTAAATTGGCCAAGTCCATCAATTTCTACAACCTATAATCCAATTAAACATGCATGTTATTTATATATCTATTTATCATGTGGTATACTTAACATCTTAAATCTATTCATAGTGCAATAAATTGAACTAAGTAGTCTAAAATTAAAATTTTAGAATCAATTATTATCAAACTAAAATTATAGATTTTTTTACAAAATCTTATTAACATGTTCCTAACCAATCACTTGTATTCGTACAAGCTCAAGCACATAGAAAACATGCTAAAATAAAAATTTAAAAACTACTAAAAGCAAAGAAAATAAAATAGAATAACAGAAAAATTTAAAAATTTCCCTAAGTCACCCCCAAACTTTATTCGGCACATTGTCCCAAATGTGCAATAAAAATAAAAAGGAAAGAGGTTACCTGATTGACATGATTCGTGCAACTCCATTGGTGGGACTACTCCCTCTTTTTGGTTTTACTCTATATTATCGTGCCTTCAAAAATTTGAGGTTCCTAGTAAGAAAAACTAAACACCACTACCTATATAAAATATTAAAGTCTTAAATAATTAAAAACTAAAACAATAATTAAATCATCCCAAATAAAAAAAAAACTAAGTCCAAATAAAAATGAAAACTAGTGAATTTTTTTAAAATTAGTCAGAATCGGGATCCGACGCTTTATCTGCTTTGCTCGGTTCACCTTTCAAATCTTACTCCGAATCTTCTTCGAGGTCTTCCTCTTCTTCTAATTCCTTCTCTTTCTTCGCTTTTATTAGTTTGATCTTTACCTCGTACTTAGCTATTGGGAATTGTAGTAGCTTCAACCCGTTTTTCCTTGCATAATCTTCAAAATTTGGCCCAGCTTTTTTCATCCATCGAAAAATCCATTCGAATCGAGTAGAGTATTCTCGCCTAGATGTGATTTTCTCTTTGTCACTCTCTTTAAAAAGATATTCCACACTCGGTTCCAATATCGAAAGCTTGCTTGGTTGTAAAACACGACCCAATCATCTTATTGGCACCTTCGCTTGCGGCATAAGGCTGTCACTAAGTGCGGGAAAAGTAATTCTACCTCGTTTTTCCATGCGCATTGGAGCATGCTCCAATATATCCATGTTCCTACAAAAACTCTTTCCTTCATTAAAATTGCATAAAATAATGTTGTCTAGAATGTATCGACGTTGGACATGTCTGTCGGAGGGAAAATTCTAGTGCTGATAAATTTCAGCCACATTCGGACCTTCAAAGTTAACTTCGTCTAGAATAATAATATGAGATAGTCTATTCCCAAGTGATGTTTCCACTCACCCTTTCTGTCTGTAAGGAGCTTAATTATATCTTCCATATTTTCTCTCGAAAAACACATTAAATCCGTGCATTGTACAAAATCATAGAGATATAATGGAATATCGTAATATCTTGCTATCTTAGGAGGCGAGATAGAAATCTCCTTCCTTCGAACTAATATCTGTATCCACGGAACCTCCATCGGTCTATTCGCATCTACCTCCTTCAACGCGGCGTAAAATTCGTGCACAATCGGAAGGTACATCGAATCGGTCGGGGTTGTACAGAAATTCTCCCATCGATGAAATTGAATTAACTCCTGTGTCTTGCTTTGCAATGTATTTAGCGAATCGAAACATTATTCTTGCAAGGGGAATTTTCATTGGACCACTCGAAGATTATTATCGAGCTCCATTTCTTGGATGCTGTCATGGTTATTCGCTACGGATTCACTTTCGAAAAGGTTGCTACGCATGATGTTGGGGTTATGAAACAAATGAAAGACAAGGAATTTACGAAATCCTAAAGAAAAGAGTTGTGAATGGTGATTTGGTTGGTTATGACGGCTTAGAGGGTGTAGTAGCTGGTAAGGGAAATATATTGAAGTCATTTAGGTCTTTACTTACGGTGCAAACTTGGTGAATATCTCTGAAGATTGCGGTGAACCAAGAACGTAAAGTTGCGAAAAATGGCTTACATGTCGTACCATAGAGGGTGCATGGCATGACACGACTCTATTTTGTCTTCTATCTCTGCTGAATTCTAGGGTGTGTCACGCCATAGGTAAGGCATGTTTCGACATGAAAACAAAATTCTGCATTTTTAGGCTCGAAGGGGTTGTGTCACACCATGGAATTGTTGTGTGACGACATGACTTCAATTTGGCCTCTCCAGGACTTGTAAAAGGCCCTCGGTTGCCCGTACATGCACCTTACTAATGTTTAGCTCCTCCGTTGCTATCGGAAACATGTTTCCTTCTAATTCTAACATAATAACAAATCTAATTCCTACATCTAACAAATTAAAAACAAATTAGTATACAGTATTTACAAATTAATGAAGTTCGATAGGTTACAATCTACATTGTGCTACCAGAATTGTCTAGCAATTCCTTGAACTTCACCATCATCTTCATCCGTCGTTCTCTACCATCTTGGCTCCCCCAACCAATTCTTTTTCTTCCAGGATCTCTCTATTTCTCTCGTTCTCTTACATTCTGCGTACCTACAATTGCACAACTCGGAAAGTACCTTTGATTAAGGCCGTTAGGGATTAAATTGAATAGAACGTAACATTCCTCCCTAAGCAATCCCTCATTTTGGGAATCTTGGAAACATTTGAACACTTCTATCTTATCATCAATTTTTATAATTAGCTCGTTTGGCTCAAGATCGATTATCGATTTAGAAGTGGCCAGAAAGGGCCTACCCAATAAAATAGGGATTCCTCAAAATCGAGGACTACAAAATCAATGGGGATTACAAATCCCCGTAATTTGACCAATATATCCTAGAGTGCACCTTTTTGATGCACCAAGGATCTATCGACTAATTGCAGCGTTATCGAAGTGTTCTTTAGTTTCCCAACTTTGAGCTTTTGATAAATCGATAAGGGAATTAAGTTTATGCTAGCCCCTAAATCGCAAAAGGCTTTGTTGAAATGATATCCCTTATCTCAATTGGAATTGTAAAGCTACCTGGATCTTTTAATTTTTGGGGTATCGATGTCAATTTGCTCACCATTTTTAATCTTTTTATTTCATGTCATGACTTCCTTTAGGCACTTGGCATATTTAGGGCTTTTATTGATAAGTTCCAAGAGTGGCAAATTGACATTGAGGGACTTAAACAAATTAAGAAAATTAATAAAATCTACCTCATCCCTCTTTTGCTTGTCATCTAGTCTATTCAAAAATGGTACTTTTTTTGTGCTTGGGTTTGATATTACCGAATTAGACACCAGTTCAGTTGTTTCCTCGACCTACTCGTGGTGCTCGACTTCTTCCTCTTCTTTGGGTTCGTCGACCTCTTCGAAAACCTCCTCCTTTATATGGGTGGGCTTACTTGGTAACTTAAATTCTTTGCCCGATCATAATGTGATCGCTTTTACATATTCTTTCCCATCTCTCCGAGGATTGTTTTATGTGTTACTAGGGAGACATTAACCATTTTTTTTTTGAAACAAGTCATTAACTGGCTTATCTAGTCGAGAAGCTATCCATTTGGTATTCGAGTTGTCCACATGTAGCTTAGACTTGTTTAATGTTCATCTTCATTGTTTGCATCTCCCCTTCTAGTCGGTCAAATTGTTGACTACACGCAGCATGGTCAGTCCTCATAGTTCTTTTTTGTAATGGTTGAGGTTGGTAATGAGGGTTTTGTCAAATTTGTGCTTGATTTTCTCCTCCTTGGTTACCTCCCTATTTGAGGTTCAAATGATCCCTCAAATCGGGGTTATAGGTATTTGAATAGAGATTCGACCCCTATTAACTATGTAACTTGCATCTTCTGATGGGTTCTCAGAACATGGCTCCGTTCTCGTCGACTTGAAAGGCGTCTCCAAACAGTTAAGCTTTTCTACGATTCATTGGAATTGATTATAATTGTTATCTACGTTTAGAGCTTTTATCATTGGAGGTTTGGATTTGTACATAAATATCTCATTAGGCCACATGTACGAATTCATGGCCATGTCATTTATGATTTTGTAGGCTCGTTCATACGTATGAAACATGAGAGATCCTCCTGCCACTCCGTCTAGGTTAGATCTGATATGGCCGTCAACACCGTTGTAAAATATCTGGATCTGGAGCCACGCTTGCAATAGTTGATTTGGGCACTTTCTTAGCATCATGTTGAAGTTTCCCATGCCTCGTACAGAGACTCGCCTTCGTATTATTTGAAATTGACGATTTCTCGCCTAAGATGAATAGTTCGACTTATCGGGAAAAATTTATATAGAAATTTTTCCGCTAGATCTTTCCATGTTGTAATGGAACCTAGTTCTAATGAATTGAGCCAATCAGCCGCATCGTTACACAACAAGAACGAGAATAACTGAAGACGCACAACATCATCGGATACCCCGTTGTACTTGAAGGTGTCGTAGAGTTATAAGAACTGCTTCAAGTGTTGGTTTGGGTCTTCCACCATATTTCCCTTGAATTGCAGTGTATTCTGGCTCATCTAAATAGTGGTCATCTTTATCTCAAAATTATTAGCGTTAATCACTGGCCGTTCGATGCTTTCGCACACCGCATCGAATCTAGGTAAAGCCTATTCGCACAACGTCCTTTGATCCATTGGGACATCTTCCCGGATATTTACTTGTAGTTTTTGTGGATCTCTAAATAATGGATTTTATAAGGGTAAATTTATTACTACGGGTGGATCAGTGTTCATTAATTGACGATTGTGCCTAAGTATCTGCTCCAGATCTAGGTATGGTTCGATTGGGGTGTTAGAAGTCATAAACAACCTGAAAACTTAAGGGTTAAAAAAAAATTAAACAAACAATAATAAAAATAAATAAATAATTAAAAATATCGTATGTTTAGGCTTTAAAGTTCCTACTTTTCTTATTAATTGTAAAAAATATTTTCTAGATTTAATGTTGAAACCTTCACGGCAACGACACCAACAACTTGACTACCTATAAATATGTTATTATTTATAGTAAAAATTGTACATAAAAAATATATAGAATTGAATCGGCGATGTCCGCAAGTATACGGGTCAAATTGTAATATAGTAATTGTGTACAACCAAACACAAGAAGTATTCTGAGGATTGATGGTCACTAAACTAACTATAAATACGACAAAGGCAAGTGCATCTAACGAACAATAGTATAGCTATGGTGAGTAGGGAATATCGTATCCACGAGGACTAAAAGTACTAGTAATTACCGTCTTCTTATTATCTAGCTGACAAATTGGGATGATGTGTTTTAATCTAAAATTACTAAACTAATTTATCTAATAACGCAATAGAGAATAAATCAAGGAGATAATCGAATAATAACCGATAAGATAGACAATACCTAGGAAAGAATCCACCTAGACTTCACCTTTTATTATGAATCTAAATTAAACGATTTATTCATTTGTGTCTTGATCCGTAGAAATCCCTAAATTATGTTAATATCTCTTTTGAGAGTAAGAACAACTGACTCTAGGTTGATTAATTGAAATATCTTTCTAATTAAAACCCCTATCGTTGCATTAACTCGATCTATGAATTCCCCTATTAGATTTGATTCTAATCCGATAGATTTATGTCGTCCTATTTCTAGGATTGCATGCAACTCCACTCAATTATGCTAAATCTACTCTTAAACAGGGCCTTTTGCTCCACTGAATTAAGCACATTAAACATGAATTAATATCTCGAAAATATTAAAACAAGAAATAAGCATACATAATTGAGAACAAGAATCAAGTATTTATCGCGTAAATTAGAAATCAAATAATAAGATTCATCATAGGTTTCATCTTCCCTAGGTATCTAGGGAATTTAGTTCATAATCCTGAATAGAAACATCTCAAAGTTAGAATAACCACAAGACATAAAGAAACTCAATAAAACTTTGAAAGAAATTAAAAGGAGATCTTCGATCTTGATGGAGATCCGCTTTCGAGTTGATTTCGATGGCATTTTTCGAGTGTTTTCTTCAATCTTCTATGATTGCTCCCTTCTCTATTCTTCTAATTAGTATTTATAGTCTTTAGAATGCTCAAAAAGCCTAAAAATTGGGTTTTTTTTCGCGTATTTGAGAAACAGAGTGTGGAATCGACACGGGCTAGCACATGGGCATGTGGCCAGCCTGTGTGGCTTATACGGGCATGTGCCCAACCCGTGTGGATCCTGAAAGCAGCTCTTTTTGTCTGATTTTGGCTTGTTTTTTGCTCCTTTCGCTCCCAAATGCTCTCCTAAGTATAGGAACATGAATTTAAAGGATTAGGAGCACCAAATTCACTAATTTGCATAATTAATCATCCAAAAATGTATTATGAATGAGATTAAAATATGTTACTTTTATAGCTTATCAAGGATCGTACCCAAGGGAGGATGGAATAAATCTATAGAAAATCTCTTTACAATAATAAGTCTAAATAGTAGTAATTAATTCCTATATTATGATAAATCATAAAATAGATTAATAAGATAAATTAAATAACTAAAATAAATAAACGATAAAATAAACAAATGACTTAAATTAATCAAACCAATCAGGAAGATTAACTCATTTCAGGGTTTGTAATTAACTTTAGATTAGGGTTTTTGGGTAGATTAGCTAATGAGTAACCAATTATTACCTCCCGACCTCTAACTAATTAATCGATTGGTTGATACTCACTTATCTCCCAACCTCACTTTCTCAACCAGGATAAACTATGATTTACTCAATTCGACTTATCTCCCGATCTCATCTAACCTATGATTACTTCCTAAGGTTGTCAAGCCTAGGGTTTAAGAACACATTATTTATAACAACTAATACTCTTGAAAAACCCTAAATCTTCAGTTAATCATGTCCCCAATGTGCAACTTAAAAGATAAGACAAAGAGACTACCCGAATTAGCGTTGATGTTCTTCAGATGTAGTCGAGTGGTCCTCCTCGTATCGATTTAGCTCCAAATTATAGTGCCTCATAATTTGTGGGGTTCTTGCATAGAATAGACACATTTTTTTAATTTATATTTAAATTGAACAAAAGATAACTAAAATTTTCCAAATCCTAAAATTAACTAAAGTTTCAAAATAAAATAAAATTCATAAAAACAAAATCTAAAGATTAAAGCTCGAAGTTAGTCAGAATAGGGTTCTGACTTCTCCATATCCCCATTGTCATTATTTTCCTTCTCTTCTTTTGGGTATTTTTCCTCATCAGTATTGTTGTTTTAGATTTGGTCATCTTTGAGAGGTGAAAATTTTGGCATCTTCAGGCCGTGCCTCCTTGAATAATCCTTGAATAACGGTATCACCTCATGCATCCATTGTCCTATCCATTCAAAAGTAATACGATTGGTACTCCTATTTTGTTGATGTTGGGTCACTCTTTGCTTTTTCTGTGGAGGGAAATCTTCTTTTCGTTCCGCTTGTGTCCTCTTCCTGTCGCTAACTTGTTTGTTATGTGATGCGATGAGGTGCTTATGAATTGAATCTTCGATTGTATTCATAGTTGGGTGCAACCATCGTTCCGATCTACCCATGGGGGCCTTCGCCTTTTTACATAAGGCAGTTATGGGATGTGGAAAAAAGAGTCCCACTTTCTCTTCTTGAATGCAACAAATCATGCTTCGATATATCCATGTTTCAACATAAAACTCTTATTTCTGCAAGGCAGTGTGTAACATTATAGCTAGAAAAGTGGTTTTGTTAGAACAATTCATAGTAGGGTAAATTTGGGTGCAAATGAATTGCATCCATAACTTAGCTAAAGGGATCATGCTCGATGGATGAAATGATATCCTCGAGTTAGTAGCTAAATCACTTTTCCATTCTCATTTCCCTTTGGTTAAGTAGTCTATGACATCATCTAAAGTGGTACTTGGGCAAAAATTCAGGTCGGTTCTCTATTTAAAATCATACATGTAGAATGGAACGCTATAAAACCTACAAATTTCTAGTCCAAAAATTAAAATTCCCTTCCCTCTTACAGGAACATAAGACCATGATTCGCCCAACGGTCTCTTTGCTTCATAATCTTTAAGGGAGGCATAGAATTCTTGAACCAGGTGTTTGCTGAAATTTTCCCATTTATGGGCATGCACTATTTTCCAAACTTCACCTCCACTATCCATTAGGAATTCGAATCCCCATTCTTGGAGGATAATTTTCTTTCGAATACATTATAAGTGTGTGTCAAGCTCATTCATTTTCATGCTTTGAAATTTTCGGCTACCAACGATTCGTTGCTCAGCACTCCTCGAACGTGTTTGGCATCCATAATAACAAATGCAAGTTTACTAGTTTCACACTTAACCAATGACAAGAAATATAAATAATTGTGAAAATTAAATAGGTTAAAGTTTAGAATCCATAACCTCTTGTATCCCCTTCGTGGAGTTGTTGATGATGTGTTTGCTATGAAACGACTCTCTATGTATGTGGCCACGAGGATGAATGAAGAAACAATTACTATGCAGCATTCTAAAAGGTGGTATGTTATTTGTAGGGAACGGAGAAACAATGTGGAAGGATTTTTTTTATGTGCTTTGCGATTGGTAAGTGTTTAAGAAGGCTTTAATGAGGTATTTAAGGGGTTTAATAAGGGTTTTTAGGGTTAAACGGACGTGGTTTGTGACCGCTTAGTAAAAATAGCACACCAAAAATATATAGAATTCAATTGGCGGTGTCCCTAAGTATACGGGTCAATTTGAAATATAATAATTGTGTACAACAGAACACAAAAAGTATTTTGAGGATTGTACCCAAGGGACGATGGAATAAATCTATAAAAAAAATCTCTTTACAATAATAAGTCTAATAGTAGTAATTAATTCCTATATTACGATAAATCATAAAATAGATTAATAAGAGAAATTAAATAACTAAAATAAATGAATGAGAAAATAAACAAATGACTTAAATCAATAAAACCAATCAAGAAGATTAACTCGTTTTAGGGTTTGTAAGTAACTTTGAATTAGGGTTTTAGGGTGGATTAGCTATCGGTTAACCAATTATTAGCTCCCAGCCTTTAACTAATTAATCGATTAGTTGATACTCGCTTATCTCCTAACCTCACTTTCTCAACCAGTGTAAACTACATTCTAGATTAAGGAAATTCGCAGGAAAGATAAATTTATCTACCCTTACCAATATGTCTTCAATTTTACCTTTCGGATGGGCATAAGATCGATCGACTAGTTGCAGTGTAACCGTACTAGGTCTCGCTTTCCCAATTCCTAGCTTCCTGAAAATAGATATAGGCATTGGATTTACACTCGCTCCTAAATCACATAATGCCTTACCAACATAATGATTTCCAATGAAACATGGGATAGTGAAACTCCCTGGGTCCTTCAACTTTGGAGGTTTCATCAACATTATTGTGCACCCTTCAGTGAGAGCAACAGTCTCAAATTCTCCCAATCTGCGATTCTTTGATAGTATGTCTTTCACAAATTTCGTATAGTTGTGCATCTTCTCCAAAGCTTCTACCAGCGGTATGTTGATATGGAGTTGTTTAAGGACATCTAAAAATCTTTTGAACTGAGCCTCTTGTTTACAATTGTGGAATTACTGAGGAAAAGGTAGAGGTGGTCATCCTTCAGGTTGCTGATACTGTTTTGCTGTGGCATTTTTGTTGGCAGCCTGATTTAGTTCTACGATAGTGTTCTTCTGCTTACCCTTTTCAAGTGCAGTATGGTTTCCAGATGACTCTGTGATCTTTACCTGGTCACGTCTTGAGTCGTCCTCTTCTGCCGTGGCATTTTGAACAACATCATCTAGCTAAGTCCCGCTTCTAAGAGTGATGGCCTTATGCTGCTCCTTCTCTTGTGTTATCAAATTTTCGATATCACTTGGCAATGCTCCTTGTGACATTAAATTCAAAGCATTCACTATTTTCCCTACTTGATTTTTAAGAACTCGGAGAGACGCAACCTAACTATGAAGCACAGCATCATTTTTGGCCATATACTCCTTCAACAAAGATTCAATAGAATTAGAAGATGATACTTGATCTTGTTGAGTGTTCTGCCTCGGCATAAGATGATTATAACCAAGCGGTGCATTGTTGGCATTTTGTTTTGCGGCATTATTAAAATTCCCCGCACCTTGGTTACTCCAACTGAAATTCGGATGCTGCTTCCATCCTGGATTGTAAGTGTTGGAATAGAGGTTATTATTCCAGTTAAAATTACCCATGTAGTACACTGACGTTGGGTTTAACAGGCATTCGTCAAACACATGATTTTAACCGCAAAAGGCACATGCTAACTTTGTTGATTTCATCTTATGGACTATAGTTGGATTTTTCATGGTTTTAATCATATTAGCTAGAGAAGATACCTGGGCTGTCAACGAAGTGATTGCGTCAAGCTTTACGGTACCAGCAGCTCTCTTACCCATCCCAACTCATGTAGTCATATACTGGTAATCATTGTTGGAAATTTTTTCCAAAATTTTGTATGCTTCATTATATGTCTTATCCAACAAAGTACCATTTGCTGAGGCATCAACTACCATTCGTGTATGCGCATTTAGCCCATTGTTGAACATCTTCATTTGAGTCCAGTGCTGGAATCCATGCATCAGACATTTCCTAATTACCTCCTTAAATTGCTCACATGCTTCATATAGCGTTTCATATTCACATTGCCGAAAGGATGTAATATCATTTCTCAACTTGGCATTCATAGTGGGAGGATTATACCTTAACATAAATCTCTGGCACGGGTCATTCCATGATGCCACTGTTCCCGACGACAAAGCATTCAGCCATGCTCTCAAATGATCCGGCAAGGAATTTGGAAACATTTTAAGCCACAAGGCATCTTCAGGAACACCCTGTTGTCTAAACGAGTCGCAGACTTCTAGGGAAAGTCTTAAATGCAGTCTTGGATATTTAGTGGGTAGTCTACCAAATTTTCCTACTGTTTGTAACATTTGAAACATTACCGGTTTTAGCTCAAATTGTTGAGCTTGTACATTTGGTCTAATTATTCCTAGATTCAAATCATTCAGCATTGGGACAACATGCTCTCTGATTGGCCTGTCTCGATCATCCACCACACGCATTCTCATTGCGATCATTTGGAATGCCATTGAGATCATTCTTGTTTCCAGCCATTTTTCTCAATTCATTTCTTTTTCTTCGCAAAGTTCTGTCAATCTTTGGATCAAAAAGGTATTTTATGTTAGCAGGAATGCCACTTCTCATGCACTGATGGAAAACCTGTACAAATTAAATTAAACTAAATTAAATAAAACTACTAAGTAAAATAACCAAACAAGATTTCACCAAATTGCTGATCCCCGGCAACGGCGCCAAAAACTTGTCGCGTGTGAAATGATATGCGATTTGTGCAAGTATACAAGTCAGTTCAAGTAATAAAGTGATTAGTAAGTATCGTTCCCACGAGGATCGGATTGAGGCACAGAGTTGGTCAAGTTATTTTAATAAAGTTGGGTTAATATTATGGCAAAATGATTGAATGAAATGTTATGGCAAAACTAAGGTAAATATGCAATGATGAGTAATATATGGAATTAGTAAATAACTGGAGATGCTAAGGAAAAGGTGATAGTAGGAATGTAATGGAAAATATGAGAGTTATATGCAAATATTTTATAAATAAATAAGTATTAAATATGTTGTGGCAAAGATACTTCCGCAAAGAATAAAAATATAGTGTCTACGATATTTGCGCGGTAGGTTGGGATTATTCAAAATTAACCTTCACTTTTGATAATGCCATGGCAAAATCTTTATTAACTTACTGTGCAGAAGAGTCCTAAAGTGGTTTGTCTCTTTCGGGGGCAAAACCTCAAGTTACTATCCTTGCTCATACAGAGTCTTACTACAGCAGCCTGTGTAATTCTTTTTGTATGATGCAAGCATCATTCGAATGCTTGCTCATGCCATCCAATATTAGTTAAATTAATCTAACCTTTTTCGTATTAAATTAACTTAACAAGAATAATATGCCATCGACTATTCCTATGGATTGCACTTAAACAATTGAATGAGCAGTAAGATAATCAGATTTATACCATGAAAATTAAAAATAGTTAAGTGTCATCAAAATAATCCCAACCCGATGAGATTTAACTCATCGGTTGGGAAATAAAATTCCAAACCATCAACATCCTTTACAACCAAATCAATTCACAAGAGAACACGATGAAAATAATGGTATAAATCTGATTATCTTGTTGCTCATTCAATTGTTTAAGTGCAATTAGCTAGATCTATAGGCAGATTTATTAGTTTAAGATTTATCTCTTAAGATAAAACCAACAGCCCAAGATTAATATAACTCTTTTCAAGAGTTACCAGAAGGGTAAGGGGCATGTTAGGGTTTTAAGTTGTATCATCTAGATGTCAAATACAAGTTTTAACCATTATTTTAAACAAATTTTGGTAAAAAAATAGTTAATTAATATAAGATAAAGCTTTTATTTGAAATTCATTTAATAAATAAAACTTAAAAGGTTAATGTATTTTTCATCAAACCTCTAAAATTAAGAATTTTTATTATCTATAGGAAGGAAAGTAATTTTTTTTTATCAAACCAAAAGGAGTTTGAACAAATTTCTTTTATTATCTATGCTACTATATATAAAAGGATGGCCCTAAGTGGGGACACCCAGCTTGCTTTGTGTCTTTTTTTTTTCTTTTTTTTTTACATTCTCAACAATAATGGTTTGGTTCGTTTACCTAGTTATATAAAAGGATTAAATTTCAATTCCGATTCTTATACTATGTTAAAATTTGAGATTTGATCTTTATACTTGAATATTTTATATAATTTGTTACCTCAATGTTTATAATGTCATTAGTTAGTTTAAATATCTTATTTTGATTAAAATATTGACATAAATTTAAAGAATTATTAACATCATGATTTTTTTTTTGTTAAATTCAAATACATTATAATGTCATTTTTGTGACATGATTACTATTTGAGTACTTTTTTTAAATTTTAGAATGTCACACCAACAAATTCAACAGAAAAATTTTAATGGTGTTAATAATTGGACTTGAATTTTTAAATTCGAAAAATAGAGGGACTAAATTCTTAAAAATAAAAATCGGAGATTAACAGGGAGAACAAAAACTTGAATCATATTGTAACTTTTAAATTTTTACTATTTAGTTAAAAAATAATTAACCTTAGGTAAAGCATATATCGAAAATCATACTAGCTATATATTAATTGAAAGACTATCATTGGTTGTTGAGTATGACTCCTATTTTAGTCAAAGTTGAGAAATAATCTTCCAGTTAAACTCTGTTTATTTGTTTCAATCAAACTCTGATTAGTCTAGATTATTTTATTATTATTTGACCTATGAATTTAGCCAATAAATAGGCTCTTTTACAACCTTAGAAAATACACCCATTAAACATTAGAACTCATAACACTTTTGGAAAATTTTTGTGTTTACGTTTTGAAGGTTCTTTTTTTTCGGGTTTCGGGGTTTAGTTTTTATCTCCATCTTTGTACTTTTCGTTCTTTTTCCATTATAGTAAAATTATCTTTGCCCATGGTTTTTTATCCTCTTTGGAGGGGTTTTTCCACGTTAAATCTGTGTTCAATTTCTCAATTTCTTCCGCTATTTTTTACTTGTTCGTTGCTTAATCAAGTCAATCCTCAACAATTGATATTGGAGCTAGTTCAATTTTCGTAGATCAGCCCGTTCAGAGATGGTAGCAACAATGTTTGAAATTGAGAAGTTCGATAGTGTCACAAATTTCAACATGTGGCATGTTCAAATGACTCCTATTCTAGTTCAAATTAGCCTGAAAAAGGTTGTTACCGAGAAAAAACCTGAGAATCTAAATCAAACAGAATGGGAAGAGCTTGATGAAAAGGCATTGTCTACAATCCAGTTGTGCCTCGCGAATACGGTATTGCAGGAGGTATTGATAGAGAAGACATCATCCGCCTTGTGGAAAAGGTTAGAAACTCTTTATGCGACTAAGTCTCCGGCTAACCGTTTAGTGTTGAAACAACGTATATTTACGTTTCGCATGAACGAAGGCGAGTTTCTTAGAGATCACATCAGTCAATTCATTACTATTTTAAATGATTTAAAGAACGTTGAGGTTCAAATTGACGATGAAGATCAGGCTATGCTATTATTGTGCTCTTTACCCTCTTTATACAAGTCTTTCAGGGAGACCCTGATTTATGGAAGAGACAAACTCTCGTTCGAAGATGTGAAGGGTCATTTGCTGAGTAGAGACAAACTCAACAATGAGTTTGGTTCGAATAGCAAGGCAGATAGGCAAGCTTTCATTTTGGTAGCATCAAAGAAGCGAGAATAAAGGTGTCGCTATTGTAAAAAGTTAGGTCACGTCAAAGCAGATTGTTATAAACTACGAAATAAAAGAGTTGCTGAGAGTAACGAGGAAGATGTAGCTGGTGCTAATTTGGCCGATGAAAACGGTGATGATTTCTTGTTAGTGTGAACGAGCGATAACTCCAAACTTACGTCTGAGTGGATCTTAGATTTAGGATGTTCTTTCCACATGTGTCCCAATAGATAATGGTTCTCCACATACAGTTCGGTTGAAGGTGGAGTTGTACGCATGGGAAACGATTCATCCAGTAAGGTAATTAGTATTGGTACTGTTAAAATTAGGATGCACGATGGGACGATTAGGACACTCTCAAATGTCAGGTATGTACCTGATTTACGAAAGAATCTCATCTCCTTGAGTAGTTTAGACTCGAAAGGATGCACAATCAGCATCGAGTCAAGCGGCATTAAGGTATCTCGTGGAGCTCTCGTTTTGTTAAAAGGTAAAAGGACCGACAGTCTTTATATTCTGGAAGGTTCTACAGTGACCGGTGAAATCGAACATCCCTCGTCCATTACGGAGTCGAAGTTAACTCGTTTGGAGCGGAGGCAACTTGGTCATAGGGGAAAAAATGTATGACCGTTTCGTTGAAGAGAGGTTCTCTTTTGGATGCAAGTTTTGAAAAGTTAGGGTACTGTGTTCGTGAAAATCAAACCCGAGTTAGTTTTGATTTGGCAGTGTACAAGTCGAAAGCTAGAAGTCTTCCAGTTTTTAAGCACAGATTCGACTTAGTTAATTCCCTGCATAGTTCAAGATAGGCCCGTGGCGGGCTTTGGCAAAGATGACGTTGTGGAAATATGAGTCAAGGTGGAGATTTGTTAAGTATGACTCCTATTTCAGTCAAATTTGAGAAATAATCTTCCAGTTAAACTCTGTTTATTTGTTTCAATCAAACTCTGATTAGTCTAGATTATTTTATTATTATTTGACCTATGAATTTAGCCTATAAATAGGCTCTTTTACAACCTTAGAAAATACACCCATTAGAGATTAGAACTCATAACACTTTTGGAGAATTTTTGTGTTTACGTTTTGAGGGTTCTTTGTTTTTTGGGTTTCGGGGTTTAATTTTTATCTCCATCTTTGTACTCTTCGTTCTTTTGCCATTATAGTAAAATTATCTTTACCGTGGTTTTTTATCCTCTTTGGAAGGGTTTTTCCACATTAAATTTGTGTATTTAATTTCTCAATTTCTTCCGCTATTTTTTACTTATTCGTTGCTTAATCAGATCGATACCAACATTGATAAATAATTTTGTTAATTAATTTCAAATCCTTTTATAAACTTGAAATTTGAAATTCTCTCTGTCATTTAGAATGTGAAATGCTTATTATCAAAATAGTAATTCTTTTGCTA
The DNA here is from genome assembly GCA_025698515.1 of Gossypium sturtianum. Lineage (NCBI taxonomy): Eukaryota > Viridiplantae > Streptophyta > Magnoliopsida > Malvales > Malvaceae > Gossypium > Gossypium sturtianum. The sequence goes on from CM046955.1 coordinate 123,783,459, forward strand.
CTTCGTGATAAAAAAATAATCAACTTAGCTTCATTATTTGAACTATTTTCTAAAGACTAACAATTTTTTTAAATTTGATTTGGGTTAAGTAATAATAATAAGTTAAATTATATCAAATTAAAGTGTAAAATTCATACAATTCAAAAATTAAAACCATAATTTACTCAATTAAATATTTTTTTTAAAATAATTATACAAATATCTGAGTTTTCCCAAACATTTGTTGGATTGAGTAGTAAGGAGCTCAATGTCCTTGAATAATATATTGGGTTCGAGCTTTGTGGAAGGAAAAAACAACTTTGGAGTCTTGAGAATAGAGAAAACAATTTTGGGAGAAATGTGTTCCTCGTTTAGGGGTTCAACTCAAGTGAAATTTAAATTTAATGAGTACTCAATATGACTATCAAATACCAAAATATCTCATAAAAAAAACTTTGAGTTGTCTAAATTTATCTTTGTTTTCATTCTATTTAAAAAACAATTTTTATGATCTTGTTGTTAGTTGTTAAGGGTTAGGACCATTGCACTGCATTGTATCGTGTAGTGTGCCCTCTTCCCCCTTCCTTATCTCAAGTCACAATCGAAACAAGCCAATACCAACTTCAATTTTGCATGATTCATGTTGTTAAGAAAACAGGGCACATCTCCTTTTAAATCCTTAATTATTGCACCACAACTGAGCTCTTAAACATGGCTTTAGCGAGACCCTTTTCTCTCAAATCCAGCTGAGCTGTGTAGATGTTTCTCGGGACAAATTTCTAGCTATCTTGTCCATGCTGGCTGTTAGCACGTCAAGGGTTTTCTTGTCCTGAGAATATTCACCGATTAAGCCCTTTCCATGCCAGCATGTGATATGAATCGCTGCCTGGGATCGTAGAAGATTTAGAGACATTAATTTTAATGATATGATTTCACAAGAAGAAGGTCTAAAGGTGATTTAATTTAGTCTGATCCAGCTTGGCTTGGTGGGGGACAAAAGGGCTGTTGTGATGTCCCAATCTGGACCACATTGTTGAGTCCATGCATATTTTTACGTCAGTACCAAATCCAGTCAGTGAAGAAGTTGCTGTCATGCATTTTTATATGTTAATCATATGATTTACAATCAATGTCTTGCTATTTGTTTTATTTACAGCTTAAACTTGACATTGAGGAAAGGCAGTGACCGCCATTAGTAAACTCTAGTAATCAAAAGGTGAAAACAAAAATAAGTTAAAAAGAAAATCTACTACTAAATATATTAGTATACAGAAATGTGGTGCCTCATTTGATTGGAATTAGCAGCATTTGGTCTGCATTTTACCACTATTAAGGTAACCATATATCGTGCAGTCGAGCTATCATCTCATCATCCGAGTACGAGTTTTACTTGGTAATAACAAATGTCTAGGCAATTTTTGAGGATTTTGGGTTAATTCCGCATTGTATAGTATAGTTCTCCATAGTCTGCTTAGTGGATGAAATGAATTGTAGCATCACTCTTCTGCATCTCAGTTTAGCTGCTGCAACAGACAATAACATGAATTTGAATTATGTCGAGAACATATACAATTTCCAGTTTGTGGATCTAAGAGACCATGCATATATTATATAGATGAGAGATGCATACGTGCACATGCCTCTTCCTATGGTCCACATATGTGAATGTACAGACATTCATGCAGGTAAAATAGTACGTGACACATGCCATGTTGCTCAAGAATTGAAGGCATAATGAGAGTAATGGCGAAAGACTTACTCCAGTATATAATGGCTCATCAAACATGGTAACAGCACAAGGGCCAGAAGTGGAAGCCCAACTACCTTGGTTTGGGTCATATCCAGCTCTAGGACCTGCTAGAACTCCGTTAACATGATAATCTACAGGAGTTTCCGGAAAGTTCATCTCTGCCACTGGTGGGAATTTGCGATCATTCAGTATGCTAAGATCGTACGAGAAGAAGGGGCATTGTCCACCTAGTTGCAAATCATTAAGGATGCCATTTTCTTGTCCAGAACTCGATAGTTCAGAACTTTTAGGTGTGCCGAAGTAACCCGAATAACTTCCAAATGAGGAACTTGCAGAACACTCCACATCCCTGAAATTACAAATCAACATCATAATGCATCAAGGAAGGCCTTTTTCATCAACTTATACATGTAACAAAAATAAATAAATATAACTATTACTAATTAGAGACTTGTACATGTATTTCATGCTTCACAAAAGATTTATTTAAACAAATGTTCGCATCCGAAAGTAGGCATTTATTTCAGTTTCAATTTGTAGAAAACAAGATTATATGTATCAGTGAAAGTTTAGCAAAAAAAATATTTCTAGAAACTCCACTCACCTAGAGGGAATCAGACTTGGGTCCTCAGGTAAGGCCATGTGTCTACTATCATTATTAGGCATCCATGCAAGAGATTGGAGCTGTTGCTCAATGCCCATTCTAAAAGGTACATGCATTTCATTTTGGAACTGCAATAAAAGGATCGTTAAGATATTATGTTCTTGCTACTTTAAAGAGCAAGCTGAGCAGGAAAATATTTCAAGCACATCAGACATTCTTACCTGACCTGTGCATTCTATCGGTAAAAGCTGCTGCTTTCCTAAATTTTCCTGCCAAAAGAAGGTAGATAAGGTAGTTTTAAGTAAAAAAACATATTTGGCATTCATCATTTGAGCTTCTAAAGAGAAGATGAAAAGTATGTGATTTCATTCATCATTCCACAGCTTGCATCAGCTATTCTTTTCTCTTTTTGCCTTGGTTTAACTAAACAAACTCAAGCGCATCTTGTTGTAAAAGATCTAACTACTTAGAGAAACGATAGGCATACCTTATGGGCTCGAATTTGATTCAGATAATCCTTCAGTGAATCTTCCATTTGCCCCAAATGTTCGACATTATTGATCTTGTCTACGTCAGTCCAACAGCTGAGTAGTCAATAGTAATATTAGCACAAGTTAAGACAAAAGGTTGCACATTTAAGGATCAGACAACTAAAACATTCGAAAATATGTAGGCCTTCACCTCAGTCTCCTGTGTATTTCAGAAAGCCGAGCCTGCAATAATCTGGCTTGGTTGGTCAGATCCTGCCCATAGCAATTACAGATATACAAAAAGCTTGTTAGAATGATAAACAATATGGTCTAAGAATCTCAAATTATCATAATAGATTAGGGTAACAGGTCATCATGCATGCATACCTCTATTGTTTGCGTACTGCAGAAAAAGAAAGAAAGCAGAAAAAGAAAGTCATAACCCTATCAGAACATTTTGTAGAATATATTAAATAAATAAAATTAACTAGGAGTAATTTTGCAAACAAAAACAAGATTGTCATGTACCTTGAACCCAGAAATTCATGAATATTTACATCATGGTCCAACTTCTTGAACGTTTTTTTCAGTGCCTAGACTCTCGAAGAAAAAACAAACTATATAACTCATAAGGGTGATGATATTTCATACATTAAATGAGTTAGAGAAAACAAAACAAAGACGGCAACATTGCTAAAAGGTAGATAACTGTATGAAAGAACTTACTTCAAGGCTTTCCAACTTCCTGTCCCAAGAAAATAGAAATTAAAATGTGAGTTAATTCCGCTTCAATAAGTTTAAAATTAAACTCTTAAAAGTATGAAGATCATTAACGTCATTTTTGAACTTGGAAAATTTGACTGCACCTTTTGGCCCGTTCTTGTGGAGTTAGTTGAGCAAACTTTTCGATTATCTCCTCAATGCTGCTGAAACCACACGGAAGAATAAAATATATTAATGTTGCTACAGTAGGTAATAGCCTTCCACATAAATCAAACCAACCAAAACTGCTTTGACAAAAAAAAATGTACATTACGTATGAACACTGAATCAAATTAGTGGTGTGCAAGGAAATCTTAAGCAATCCAAGTTCCTTCACATCAGTACCATGTATGGATCTACATTGCTTACTTCATTTGATAATAGCTCATATATACCTTAGCATAATTTGCACCTATCATGAGACTCTCATAGCCACCACTAATTCGCATCATTTGAGCATTATTTGATGATTTTGCGTACATAAACACTTCTTAAGAATGGAGACACATATTTGGTATTTATACCGTACCCGACTATTTTGCCAAAATAGAAACCTGTCTGTCCCTTTTGAAAATGGCATTGGCTAAGATCAAATTCTAGAAATTATCAGAGCATTGTTTCCATAAGCAACCTGTGGTTCCATATATTTTTTCCATGTAAAATGCCTAGGTAACCGTATTCATCAAGCTATCTAAAGTCTAATTTAGAGAAATAAACCATGTAATGAACTCTTGACTTATCTGATTACAAAAATGAACAAGTAGAAAACATATTAGCGAAGTTCTTGGACGTTTCATCCTTGTAATATGTATTCACTTTGATATTCATTACCAAGAAGTTTATAGCACAATACTTCACCAGAAATGACATCATTTTTACTTGCCACAAATCGCAAACCAGAGAATTTATCTTCGGATATTAATGGAACCTCCTCTAAATGCACTATACAAACCAAATTTGGTGCTTAATCAATCCTCTTTAAAGCTAAAGTATGAACCCCTAAAATTTAAAAGATAAAAAAGGGAACTACATGCAAAAGGAAGATTTAAGAATATGGCCTACCTACGCTTCCCAATGCATACTGAAGGTTTGTTAGTTGGGGAGAACATAAGGAGGATAATTTCTACATCACATAGGATGGAAAGCTCATTAGCCTTCTTCATGATCCCATGCTTCCTTTTGGCATAAGTCGCCTGACGGCCATTTGTGTTCTCTAACTTCTTTATCTTTAGCTTAACCCTTCCCATCCTGCGTATTCAAATACTAATATGTTCACCATAGAAATATCCTTAAATTAATGATATTTGTGAAATAAGCACAAAAAAAAAAAACATTAGGAATGGGGTTATCTTAGAAAAGAAAAAAAGAAAAACCCCAGTATAAGATTCATGTAAAGATCAAATATTTTCCCATTCTTCTTTCTGGGTTCTTTTTGCTAGAATGAATAAAACAGATAAAAACGAAACATACCCAAACGAGCAAAATTAAATGACGAGTTGAAAGTGCATGATCCAAACGTCTTAATGGAGGGGGGAGAGGTTGATTATTCAGCCAAAGAAGAGAACACCAAAGGGCACAGAAGAGATAAGAGAGGAAAGAAAAGATAGAGAGGAAAGAAAGATGGAGAGAAATGGGTATAGAGCGGTGTGATATGATGATGAGCATAGAAATAGGATTGCATTTACACGACCGGGTGAGCGGCAAAAGCGGTCGTGGGAAACGAGCTTGAGAATAGGGGATTAGTCAAGACAACCGTGAACCAACAACTCTCTATCCTCACCCCCAACCCCCCAAAAATTCCAAACCCATCCATTGCGCCATAACAAACAACTATCAAAAATCAAATAACCAAACCTTTTCAAGTTTCAACTTCACATCTGTTTGGACAAAACTACTGTCTTTCAGTTTTTCACCATGTTATCCTGCATCGTTTTGCATTGGTTTGATAGTTTTGGCCAACAACAAAAACAGTACGTTTGATACTAAGCATTCCTAAGGATTATCACTTTAAAATCATTGAATATCACCAAATATTTCTACTTTGATAAATGAAAATCTGAAAATATCTATTTAAGATATTTAAGTGATTTTTCAGTGTGGACAAGATAAAGAATATCTTACTTGCAAAATCAAAATATTATAAGTTGGTTATTGACTTGGTTTTTGTTTTTTTATAGTTTTTTATTGGTTTTATATAAAAATTATACATAAATTTTGATAGAATTTGTAATGTTATATATTAACTTTTAATTTAATTTGTTTGTTTAGTTTAAATTTAAATTTCACACTTTATTAACTTCATTATCTGTGACATAATTTCATATTAAATTATATGTAAATTATTGATGTGACATTTTATTAAGTTAACAAATAAATAAATTATTTAAATTAGTTCCACTTAGATTGAAAAAATAGATTTTTTGGAAAATAAGAAGTCTTTTTTCCCAAGTGTGTTTTTTTTAATCAAGTGGAAATAATTTAAATTTGTTTGTCTATTTTTTAAGCTAATAAAATGTCTTGCCAAGAATTTACACATGACTTAATAGAGAATTGTGTCATATATATAACGAACCACATAGATAATGAGATTAGTGAAATGTGAAAATTGAACCAAAATTAAAATTTGATGTATACAACTGCACCAAATTAAAGATGATTTATAACCTTACAAATTTTATCAAAGTTATGTATAATTTTGATATTTATCTCTTTTATGTATCTAATAAAATTAACCTTATAAAATTTTAATAATTAATTATTATATGATATAAGGTTGATTTTTTTATATAATTAGTTCCCAAGTCACATGAGTTGCAAATGATTTTTACATGTTTCTTTTTTAATTTATTAAATAATATATCTTTATAATTTATAAAAATATATATTTGCTAATTAAATGGAGTTTTCTACATTAATAATATAAAATAAATAAATAAATACCAGAATAAGATAACGGGATTAATATTTACGAGAATAGGTAAATGAAATAGTTAAATACCAGTGTCGTCTGACCAATCGGTGGCACCACTTTATTTAAAAAAATTCGGGTGCAGCCTGACCAATCGGTGGCACCAAACTAAAATGTGATGGTCTAAAAACTCTAGGGACCTTATATGCAAATTTTCTATTTAATTGACAGCTGAAAAACCGCTTAAAGGGTGCGCCTGACAGTATGGTGGCACCAAACTTTAAAAGGGTAAATTGCACCCTGAACCCCCTTGTTTATTATTAATTTTTATTCTCTTTTAACACAAAAAATAGATTGGCCTCTTATCAATTAGTCTAAAAAGTTTTTCTACCAAAAAGTATTTTTGTAACACCCCAAACCCGGCCTACACGTTATGACGAATCTGGCAATGTCACATGGAATGGAATTTGAAAACGAATCTATCAAGTTAAAACTGTTTCCGTTTATTAGCTTTTATTTATCTTTCATCAAATTTCAAAACTATTTTCTCGTTAATTTGATTCGTTTGAATCCTATTCTATAGCGGAAGCTTTTAAAACCGTGATATTTAAAGAAAATCATTCGCCTTTAGGAAAAACGTTATGTTTAAATAAACCGAGTTTCGTTGCGGTTCAAAAGTTCGTGAAAACAGTTAAAATCCCAAAACAATGGTAAACAGTCCCAAAAGTCCAGAATTACATCAAAAATACCCAGAAAGCAAATAGGAATTAAAGCCATTAAAGAAATTAAAACCGTTCAATAGACTTGTGGTCACCACTGAGTCCTCCGCCGCACCGAACTGTCTAAGTCTGGGGATTACCTGTATAGATAAAATGAAAAGGGGTAAGTTTACGTAAACTCAGTGTGTAATCCCCACAGAGGACATGCATACAGTCAAACAACAGTCATCAGTCATATGCAGTCTGGGCCTAAGCCCATTACGGATTCAATTCTAGATATAAATTAGGGCCTTAGCCCATCAATATGCATACAGTATCAGAAATCAGTATCCTACCCACCAGCCTCTACACACCATCTCTGACCATCCCTACACACCATGTGGGGTTTAAAACACCCACCCAACCCTACACACCAAGTCGTATCGAATGTGGCACATATCAGTAATATTGCAGCTGAGCTGCCAGATAATAGGCCTGAAAGCCTTTCAGTACACTTCCTCCAATAATCAATCATCCCATCCCAATGCAGATGCAACTAGACATGATCAATGCAGATATACAGAATACATGCGTACATGCTAACATTCAGTTATCAGTCATACATACAAATCAGTAAACACGCATGGATCTAACAAGCTCAGTACATACATTGTATATTCAGATCACACAATTTAGGGTCTGAGTAGCGCTTACCGACCCTACAGTAGGTTCACAATCGACTTGGGCGACCCGTGCAACCCTAGGATACATTTTAGCTAAATGGGCCCACACGCCCATATGGTTTGCTCGTCTGGGCCCACGCGCCCAGATTGGCCTTGCCCGTGTGGATCACACGGCCTGGCCCAGATATCACACGCCCGTGTGGCCCACACGCCCAGTTTGGTTTAGCCCGTGTGGCCCACACGGCCACACCCCGGCCATCACACGGCCATGTCTTGCGCACGGCCTGGCCTTTGTTGATCACACGGCCTGGCCTTCATTGATCACACGGCCATGTGGCGTCGACAAAAAGGTTTTCGGCTTTTGCCGAAAACGCGTTTTCTTGCGGTTCAGGTACACACCTGATTCGTTTTCATCGCAAAAGCACCCCCGAGACCACCGAGCCTAGATAACAGCCACCAAAAACCTACCAACAACAGAGATTCCCTTAACGATCAAATCGCTGAAAACGTACCCATTGCTTCCTGACCTTCCCCTAACTGAGAGCAGTATAGGCAAAAACCCCTATCAGAACACTAGCCATTAAACACGAAGATCACAACAACGTAAAATTTACTAGTGAACACAGTCAAACGTTGCACCGAACAGAGGTGAGTTTGGAAAATCGAAAAGATGAGAAAGGAAAGTAAAAACAAAAATTTGGCAGCAGAGAATATGGAAGAGTTGACGTCAAAAATTTCAGGAAAGAGAAAATTTTGAAAATAAATTAAAATAAAATAGTGATAATACCAAACTAACTCCCCCATTCCTCAAATCTCTCCACTAATCCACTACTCAACCTCCTCAGCATTCCTGTTTGACCGAAACTCTCTCGGTCAAACGAGCAAAAATAAATTCCCACGCTCGCGCAGGGATTCGAACACCAGACCTTCAGCAACCTAACACTCAACTTAACCACCAGACCAGCAAGCCCAACCTGATATGGTTTAATAAATAATTTAATATAAGCCCCCTGAATAGAGATAGGGCTTTATTCAGAAAAAAACCCAAAATTTGCCAAAGCTTAGGCTTGAACTTGGAACCTCCAATACACACCCAAAACACATAACCATTGAACCAGATACACAGTTGTGTCATATTTTAACAGAAACAAAAATAGGAATTTTGGGGCTTTACAACTCTACCCCTAAAAGAAAATTTCAACCTTGAAATTTACCTGATCAGAATAGATGAGGATACTGCTGACGCATCGCATCCTCAGGCTCCCATGTGGCCTCCTCAGTGCTATGATTCTGCCACAGCACCTTCATTAATGGGATGGACTTCCTCCGAAGAACCTTTACATCGCGATTCAGAATCTGAACCAGCTCCTCCTCGAAGGTCAAATCTGGTCTAACCATAATCTCCTCAACAGGGACAATATGAGTAGGATCAGAGCGGTAACACCTCAACATCGAGACATGGAATACGTCATAAATATGGTCCAATCTGGAGGTAGCTCCAACTGATAAGTGACCGGTCCCACTCGCTTCAGAATTTGGTAAGGCCCAATAAACCTAGGGCTCAACTTGCCCTTGCGACCGAACCTCAAAACCTTCTTCCATGGCGAGACCTTAAGAAACACGAAGTCTCCCACAGAATACTCAACTCACGTCTCTTTAGATCAGCATAAGACTTCTGTCTATCAGAAGTCGCCTTCAAACGATCCTGAATCAATCGTACCTTATTCTCAGTCTCAGAAATCAGCTCAAGACCCAATACTTGACGCTCGCCCAACTCAGTCCAACACAAGGGAGTACGACACTTACGACCATACATAGCCTCGTAAGGTGCCATCTGAATACTCGACTGAAAGCTGTTATTGTAGGCGAACTCGGCTAACGGCAGATAATCCTCCCAACTGCCTCAAAAATCAATAACACAACTCCTCAACATATCCTCTAGTATCTGAATCACCCTCTCAGATTGACCATCGGTCTGAGGATGGAACGCAGTACTGAAGTTCAATCTCGAACCCAGAGCCTCATATAACTTTTTCTAGAACCGAGACGTGAAGCGAGGATCTCTATCAGAAATAATCGACACTGGAACCCCATGCAGTCTCACTATCTCAGAAATGTAGAGTTTTGCCAATTTCTGAAGAGAATAGTCAGTTCTAACAGGGATGAAATGTGCAGACTTGGTCAATCGATCCACGATGACCCAATCAGAATCCTTCTTAGTGGGTGTCAAGGGTAACCCACTAACGAAATCCATAGTCACTCGTTCCCACTGCCATAAGGGAATCTTGACTGGCTGCAATAAACCCGAAGGTAACTGGTGCTCAGCCTTAACTTGTTGGCACGTCAGACATCGAGCCATAAAGTCAATAACCTCATGCTTCAAACTCGACCAACAGTACAACTCACGAAGATCTCGGTACATCTTATTCCCATCGGGATGCATAGCATAAGGGCTACTATGTGCTTCTCTCAGAATAGACTGCCTCAAATCAGTATCATTCAGTACGCAAATTCGACCTCGAAAATAGAGTAACCCATCATTATTCAGCCCAAAGTTCGTAGTGCTGCCACTCTCAATTTGACGGAACCGTAAACTCAGAAACTCATCCCCCAACTGTTTATCTCGAATCTGCTCAATCCAAGTCAGCTTAACTTACAACTCGGCCAACAGACTCCCATCATCAAACAAACTAAGGCGAGCAAACATCGCCCTCAAATTACACATTGCTCTTCGGCTTAGAGCGTCAGCCACCACATTGGCCTTACCAGGATGGTACTCGATGGTACAATCATAATCTTTGAGTATCTCAATCCATATACGCTGTCTAAGGTTTAACTCCTTCTGAGTAAGGAGATACTTGAGACTCTTGTGATCGGTGTAGATGATGCACCTCTCACCATACAGATAATGTTTCCAGATTTTCAACGCAAAGACCACTACAGCCAACTTAAGATCATGCGTCGGATAATTCCCCTCGTGTGTCTTAAGCTGACGGGAAGCATATGCCACAATCTTACCATCATGCATCAGAACACAACCCAGACCCACATGCGACGCATCGCTGTAAACCACAAACTCCTTTCCAGGTTCAGGCTGTATCAGAACAGGAGCTTGAGTCAGAACAGTTTTGAGCTTCTCAAAGCTCGATTGTTGCGCATCAGTCCAGATAAACGGTACACCCTTACTTAGTAGCTTAGTTAAGGGTGCTGCAATCAGTGAGAAACCTTTCACAAACCGCCGATAATAACCCGCCAGACCCAGGAACTGCAGATCTCAGACACATTCTTCGACTGTTTCCACTCCAGTACAACCTCAATCTTTCTAGGATCGACTCGGATCCCCTCAGCAGACACTACGTGCCATAGAAAAGTGACTTCACGAAGCCAGAACTCACACTTACTGAATTTAGCGTAGATTTGCTTCTCACACAGAATCTGAAGTACTACTCTAAGATGCTCATCATGCTCATCTTCATTCTTAGAGTAAACCAGAATGTCGTCGATAAAAACTACGACGAACTGATCCAGATAGGGCTAAAACACTCAGTTCATCAGATCCATAAATGTGGCCGGTGCATTCGTCAACCCGAATGGCATAACTAGGAACTCGTAATCCTATAACGAGTCTTAAAAGCAGTCTTGTGAACATCCACATCCTTAACTCTGAGCTGATGATATCCAGAATGAAGATCTATCTTAGAAAATATCGAGACCCCTCGGAATTGATCAAATAAGTCGTCGATCCTCGGAAGCGGATACTTGTTCTTGATAGTCAGCTTGTTTAACTGACTATAATCTATACGCATCCTCATGGTCCCATCCTTCTTCCTAACAAACAGTACCGGTGCTCCCCACGGAGACAGACTGGGACGAATGAAGCCACGGTCTAACAACTCCTGCAGTTGATCCTTAAGCTTTGTAAGCTCTTTCGGTGCCATTCGGTAGGAAGCGATAGACACCGAAGCTGTACCCGGAAGAAGTTCGATCCCAAACTCAACCTCTCAGTTCAGAAGTAATCCCAATAGCTCCTCAGGAAAAAAACATCTAAAAAATCCCTCACGGTTCTGATATCCCTAATCAAAGAGTTCCTAGAAACAGTAGTACTAACGTAAGGCATATACGCCTCGCACCCTTTTCGAACCAATTTCTCAGCTACCAGTGCTGAGATCACATTCGACAGATAATCCCGACGCTCTCCGATAACAACCACCTCCTCATCTTCCTCAGTTCTCAAAATGACCCTCTTAGTCGCACAATCCAGACTAACCCAGTGCTTAACCAACCAGTCCATCCCCAGAATTATATCGAACTCTCCAAACAGAAGCTCCATTAGATCCGCCAAAAAAACAGTTCCTTGTACCACTAAGGGTACATCCTTATATTGTTTACTAACCCAAACAGATTGCCCTAATGAACTCAGTACAGTAACCTCACTCGTGGTACTCTCAACCGATAACCCTAGAATTTCAGAAACAGAACAGGCTATATAGAAATGAGTAGATCCTATGTCTATCAGAGCAATATATGGTACATCAGAAATAAAGAACGTACCGGTGATGACGTCAGGAGCATCTTTGTCTTCTCGGCGACGAGCAGCATAAACTAAAGCAGGCTGCCTCGCCTCAGTCTGACCAGCACCTCTACTCGATTCTCTCTGTCTACAACCCAAACCGTTACCACCCCTGGCCTGACCACAGCCCTTAGGTGGCTGCTGAACTACTCTCTGCGGCTGCGCAGGACCCGATGTCGGAGTTTGCACCTAATCAGCATTCAATGGACACTCTCGAATGCGGTGTTCAAGGGACTCACATCTCAAATAAGCCCCAATCCTCCTCCAACACTCACCCAGATGGCGGCTACCATAATCTCCACAAGGCAGTATCCTAGTAGAAGCAACAAGAGGAACAGGGGCCCCCACTCTAACTGGCCCATCAGATCTGGCCTTTTTCTTAGGCCTCTGCATAGAACTCGAGGGCTCCAATTCCCTCTTGTTCTTACCTCTCTCACGATCTCTGTTCTGGCGCTCCGCACGCTTAACATCCTCAGCGATATTAGCTTTCTCCACTAGTACAACAAACTCCCGCTCCCTCTGTGGAGCAATCAGAACCCTTAGGGTATCCCTCAGCCCGTCCTCAAACCGAACACACCTCTCATACTCCGATTCCACTATACCTCGAGCATAGCGGCTCAGCATCAGAAATTCAGCCTCATACTCGGCCACAGACCGATCACCTTATGTGAGGTTCAGAAACTCACGCTTGCTAGCGTCTACATAGCTCGCTCCTATATACTTACTCTGGAAAGCAGTCTTAAAGAACTCCCAAGTCAACCGGTGAGGCTGAGTTCCCTCCTTAACTGTCAACCACCACTAGTATGCCTCGTCGCGAAGCAATGAGACTGCACCCTTCAATTTCTGCTCAGGGGTACAATTTAGATAATCCATAATCCTCTCTGTGGCCTCCAACCAGTACTCAGCCACATTAGGGGCGACTCCTGTGACACCACTAAATAACTCAGCTTCATTGGACTGGAGTCGCTCAGTTACCGACCCTCGACCCCCAGATCCAGAATTAGGCCCAGCGACCCTCTCCAATATCCTCAGCATAGCTTGGGACAGTGCGTCGTCCCCAGCCAAGCGACTTTGAGATCCAGTCTCAGTAGCAGGCGAGACCGGTGTCTCACTCGTGTCTAAATTTGGCATACTACCCAAAGAGAAAGACTCAGCTCGAGCCCCCCTACGGCCTCTACCACGGCCTCGAGTACCACATCCACGGATACCTCGTGCGCTCATTGTAATTTCGGAGTTTTTCTACATTAAGAATTTTATGCATCAGTTTCAATTTTTATTAACAGATGTTTTATGCATATTGTATCAAAAATCCAGAGTTGTTTGCGAAAATTTCAGTCTTCTAACTAGCTCAGTACAGTTTCAAAAGGTAATAACTATAGTATTTCAGAACAGTTTAAATAAGTGCAAAAATACTTACAGGATCGGCGCCAGAGACTCGATGAACCATATTCTCAATCAGAATATTTTAAACCATTTGTAAACCTATTCTTTGAAAACCAAATTTTAAGACCCAAAAATCCACAGTCGAGTTTTACAACCTGGCTCTGATACCACTAAATGTAAAACTCTAAACCCGAACTAGACGTTATGGCCGAATCTGGTAATTTCACATGAAATGGAATTTGAAAACGAATTTATCAAGTTAAAACCATTTCCGTTTATTAGCTTTTATTTATCTTTCATCAATTTTAAAAATATTTTCTCGTTAATTTGATTCGTTTGAATCCTATTCTGTAGCGGAGGCTTTTAAAACCGTGATATTTAAAGAAAATCGTTCGTCTTTAGGAAAAACGTTATGTTTAAATAAACCGAGTTTTGTTGCGGTTCAAAAATTCGTGAAAACAGTTAAAATCCCAAAACAATGATAAACAGTCCAAAAAGTCCCGAATTACACCAAAAATACCCAGAAAGCAAATAGGAATTAAAGCCATTAAAGAAATTAAACCGTTCAATAGACTTGTGGTCACCGCTGAGTCCTCTGCCGCACCGAACCGTCTAAGTCTGGGGATTACCTATACAAATAAAACGAAAAGGGGCGAGTTTACGTAAACTCAGTGTGTAATCCCCACAGAGGACATGCATACAGTCAAACAACAGTCATCAATCAAACACAGTCCAGGCTTAAGCCCATTACAGATTCAGTTCCAGATATAAATTAGGGCCTTAGCCCATCAGTATGCATACAGTATCAGAAATCAGTATCCTAGGCACCAGCCTCTACACACCATCTCTGACCATCCCTACACACCATGTGGGGTTTAAAACACCCACCCAACCTTACACACCAAGTCGTACCGAATGCGTCACATATAGTAATATTGTAGCTGAGCTGCCAGATAATAGGCATGAAAGCCTTTCAGTAAACTTCCTCCAATAATAAATCATCCCACCCCAATGCAGATGCAACTAGACAGGCTCAATGCAGATATACAGAATACATGCGTACATGCTAACGTTCAGTTATTAGTCATACATACAGATCAGTAAACACGCATGGATCTAACAAGCTCAGTACATACGTTGTATATTCAGATCACACAATTTAGGGTCTAAGTAGCGCCATCAGGCCCTACGGTGAGTTTCACGATCGACTTGGGCGACCCGTGCAACCCTAGGATACATTTTAGCTAAATGGGCCCACACGCCCATGTGGTTTGCCCGTGTGGGCCTACACGCCCAGATTGGCCTTGCCCGTGTGGATCACACGGCCTGGCCCAAATATCACACGCCCGTGTGGCGTGTCTGTGTGGGCCCACACGTTTGTGTGGCCCATACACCCAGTTCAGTTTAGCCCGTGTAGCCCACACGGCCACACCTCGGCCATCACACGGTCGTGTCTTGCACACGGCCTGGCCTTCGTTGATCACACGGCCGTGTTGTCGCACACGACCTACCACATGGCCTACCAGACGGTCGTGTGGCATCGACAAAAAGGTTTTCGGCTTTTGCCGAAAATGCGTTTTCTTGCTATTCGGGTACACACCTGATTCGTTTTCATCACAGAAGCACTCTCGAGACCACCGAGCCTAGATAACAACCACCAAAAACCCACCAACAGTAGAGATTCCCCTAACAATCAAATCGCTGAAAACGTACCCCTTGCTTCCTGACCTTTCCCTAACCGAGAGCAGTACAGACAAAGACCCCTACAGAACACTAGCCATTAAACACGAAGATCACAACAACGCAAAACTTACCAGTGAACACAGTTAAACGTTGCACCGAACAGAGGTGAGTTTGGAAAATCAAAAAGATGGGAAAGAAAAGTAAAAACAAAAATTTGGCAGTAGAGAAGATGGAAGAGTTGACGTCAAAAATTTTGGGAAAGAGAAAAATTTGAAAATAAATTAAAATAAAATAGTGATAATACCAAACTAACTCCCCCATTCCTCAAATCTCTCCACTAATCCACTACTCAACCTCCTCAGCATTCCTGTTTGACCGAAACTCTCTCGGTCAAACGAGCAAAAATAAATTCCCACGCTCGCGCAGGGATTCGAACACCAGACCTTCAACAACCTAACACTCAACTTAACCACCAGACCAGCAAGCCCAACCTGATATGGTTTAATAAATAATTTAATATAAGCCCACTAAATAGAGATAGGGCTTTATTCAGAAAAAACCCAAAATTTGCCAAAGCTTAGGCTTGAACTTGGAACCTCCTATACATACCCAAAACACATAACCACTAAACTAGATACACAGTTTTGTCATATTTTAATAGAAACAAAAATAGAAATTTTGGGGCGTTACAATTTTTGTAAATAAGCCGATTCTAATTGGAAATAAATTTTATTTATTTTTTAAAACATAATAGTTAATGATATTTATAGTAGTTTCCTTTTTCTCTCATTATATTTGAAAACTATAAATTTAACTAATAATTATAATTTATACATAATAAGATTTTTCTAAAGTTTTTATAATTATAATTTTATACTATGTACGTAAATAAAATTGATAATAAAATTATAAATATTTTTTGAAATATAAATAAATTTTATTTCGAGTTGGAATCGGTTTACTTACAAAAATACTTTTTGGTAGAAAAAACTTTTAGACTAATTGATAAGAGGCCAATCTATTTTTTTGTGTTAAAAGAGAATAAAAATTAATAATAAATATGGGGGTTCAAGGTGCAATTTACCCTTTTAAAGTTTGGTGCCACCATACTATAAGGTTGCATCCTTTAAGTGTTTTTTCAGCTGCCAATTAAAATAAAAAATTTACATATAAGGTCCCTAGGGTTTTTAGACCATCACATTTTAGTCTGGTGCCGTTGATTGGTCAGGCTGTACCTGAATTTTTTTTTTTAAATAAAATGGTGCTACTGGTTGGTCAGGCGGCACCAGTATTTCACTATTTCATTTGCCTATTCTCGTAAAAATTAATCCCCTTATCCTATTCTGGTATTTATTTATTTATTTTATATTATTAATGTAAAAAACCCTTTTAAGAATTGATCTAATTTATAATAAAAATCTATTAATTTTAAAAAAAATAATTAAGAGAATTAAATAACATTTTGAAAGTAAAGAAAAAAAAAAGAGAGAAACAACCTATAGTAAAATATTGAATAATTAGATAAAATAACTTATCATTCAGATATGAATCAAAATTTCACTGGAAAAAAACCATTACTTTAATAGCTCATTATATTTGAAGTAATATTTCACAACACAATGATAAACAACATTCACATTTATGTGAATATTATCAAAAGCAAATAATTATAAAACTATCGAATGCCAAAAAATAATTAAACATCTCAAATATAATGAAAGTCATTTTTTTATGGAACCTAAACATACTAAATAATGCTAAAATATAATTTTTTAGTAATTCTTTAGATTTTATTTTAAATGAAAATGTATTGCTACCACATATATCATAATGTTTTTATGGTCTTAGTATAATGCAAACCAAAACCCTAATATTACACAAAACAATGATTTTAGGATCTATAAAATGATAATTTTCTCAAGTTTAAGAATTACATGATGCATAATTTAAGTTTACCATTAGACTTGACATTTTCCCTTAATTACACAACCTTTAGTGATGGAGGCTACAATTTTTATGTGTATTTTGGTGTGTGTAACCATAATAGGTAGAATGATGATCAATTTATAATGATAAACTTTTAACCCAGTACGTAAATCAAGTATCCTAATGAACAGATAAGATTTAATTTCCATTAAAGTAAAACTTTTATTCTCTATAAGTTGAACAACGTTATTTTATACTTAATTGGGTTTAGATAATTGGGTAAAAACCTTACAATACGTTTGGTTTGTTTTAATGGAATAGAGTTATAATGTAATAAAGTTGTAATGGAATAAAGTTGTAATCAGTAATTCAACTGTTTGGTTGAATGAAATCTCATAGAACTGCAATAGTATTCTTGTGTTTGGTTGAAGAGAATGATGTTGTAATAGCATAAGCAAAAAAACTGAAATGACCAAAGTACCCTTAGCAGAAATTTTTTTAGGTAGATGATTATTGTTATTATTATTAAATTTTAATAGGATTATTATTAAAAATAATTTAATAATAATAAATAATTTAATCATATTTTAATATAATTATTATTAAATATAATTAATAAAAATAATATATAATTTAATAATATTTTTAATATAATTATTTTTATATTAAATTATATTAAAATATTTTTTTAGTTTTATTTAAAATTATATTTTGAAATTAAATAATTTATATTAAAATATTTCAAATACCTTATTTTTATATTTTCTAGGTCCAAGTTTTAAAGGACTAATCTGGATTTTTTTTTTTTTGTTATTCAATGTTGCATGGAATAGTCATTCTTTGGTGATACCAAAGAATAGCTATTACGGGAAAACAAGTAATAAGAAAGTAATGGTCATTCCATTGAATGAGTATTACGTTCAACCAAACAAAAGAATGGTTTATCATTCAATGAATAAGGGGGAATGCTATTCCATTCCCCCCAAGTTGTTGTGTATGCCTCATATTTCAGTCAATTTTGAGAGATAATCTCCCAGTTAAACTCTTTTTATTTGTTTCAGTTGAACTCTGATTAGTCTATATTATTTTATTATTATTTGACCTACGAAGTTAGCTTATAAATAGGCTCTTTTACAACCTTAGAAAATACACCTATTAAAAGATTAGAACTCATAACACTTTTGAAGAATTTTGTGTTTACGTTTTGAGGGTTCTTTGTTTCTGGGTTTCGGGGTTTCGGGGTTTAGTTTTTATCTTCATCTTTTGCACTCTTCATTCTTTTGCCATTATAGTAAAATTATCTTTGCCCGTGGTTTTTTATCCTTTTTGGAGGAGATTTTTCACGTTAAATTTATGTGTTCAATTTTTCAATTTCTTTTGCTATTTTTACTTGATCGTTGCTTAATCGAGTCAATCCCCAACAACTGGTATTAAGAGCTAGTTCAATTTTCGTAGATCAGCCCATTCAAAGATAGCAACAACAAGGTTTGACATTGAGAAGTTAGATGGTGTCACAAATTTCAATCTGTGGCAAGTTTGGATGATGGCAATTCTAGTTCAGACCGGCCTGAAAAAGGTCATTACTGGAAAAAAGCATGATAATCTAGATAGGACAGAATTGGAAGAGCTTGATGAAAAGGCCCTATCTGCATTCCAGTTGTTCCTCGCGAATAGGATATTGTAGGAGGTATTGATGGAGAAAACCTCATCCGCCTTATGGAAAAGTTTAGAAACTCTTTATGCGACTAAGTCTCTAGCTAGCCATTTAGTGATGAAACAGTGTCTATACACGTTCCGCTTGGACGAAAGTGAGCACCTTAGAGGTCACATCAGTCAATTTATTACTCTTTTGAATGATTTAAAAAATGTTGAGGTTCAAATTAACGATGAAGATCAGACTATGTTATTATTGTGCTCTTTACCCCATTCATACAAGTCTTTCAAGGAGACCCTGATTTATGGTAGAGATAACCTTTCATTCGAGGATGTGAAGGGTTATTTGTTGAGTAAAGACAAACTTGACAATGAGTTTGGTTCGGATAGCAAGTTAGATAAGCAAGCTTCTATTTTAGTAGCATCAAATAAGAGAGACAAAAGGTGTCGCTAGTGTAAGAAGTTAGGTCACGTCAAAGCAGATTGGTATAAACTGAAATAAAATGGCCGCTGAGAGTAACGAGGAAGATGTAGTTGGTGCTAATTTGGCCGACGAAAGCGGTGATTATTTCTTGTTAGTGTCAATGAGCGATAGCTCTGAGCTTACGTCTGAGTGGATCCTAGATTCGAGATGTTCTTTCCACATGAGTCCCAACAAAGAATGGTTCTCCACATATAGTTCGGTTGAAGGTGGAGTTGTGCGCATGAGAAATGATTCATCCAGTAAGGTAATCAGTATTGATACTGTTAAAATTAGGATGAACAATTGGACGATTAAGACACTCTCAAATGTCAGGTATGTACTTGATTTACGAAAGAATCTCATCACCTTGAGTATTTTAGACTCGAAAGGTTGTAGAATCAACATCGAGTCAAGCGACATTAAGGCACTGTGTTTGAAAGGTATGACCGTTTCATTGAAGAGAGGTTCTCTTTTGGATGTAGGTTTTGAAAAGTTAGGGCACTGTGTTCGTGAAAATCAGACCTGAGTTAGTTTTGATTTGACAGTGCACAAGTCGAAGGCTAGAAGTCTTCCAACTTCTAAGCACAAATTCAACTCAGTTAATTCCCTGCATAGTTCAAGATATGCCCGTGGCGGGCTTTGGCAAAGATGGCGTTGTGGAAATACGAGTGAAGGTGGAGATTTTTTGAATATGCCTCATATTTTAGTCAAATTTGAGAAATAATCTCCCAGTTAAACTCTGTTTATTTCTTTTAGTCGAACTTTGATTAGTCTAGATTATTTTATTATTATTTGACCTACGAATTTAGCCTATAAATAGGCTCTTTTACAACCTTAGAAAATACACCCATTAAAATATTAGAACTCATAACACTTTTGGAGAATTTTGTGTTTACGTTTTAAGGGTTCTTTGTTTTCAGGTTTTGGGATTTAGTTTTTATCTCCATCTTTTGTACTATTCATTCATTAGCCATTATAGTAAAATTATCTTTGCCCGTGATTTTTTATTCTCTTTGAAGGGGTTTTTCCACGTTAAATTTGTGTGTTCAATTTCTCAATTTCTTCTGCTATTTTTACTTGTTCGTTGCTTAATTGGGTTGATCCCCAACACAACCAAGCATGGTGTTACATTCTAACGCTTGACCTAATGTGACAAAACATAAACTTTAATATAACAATTGTTGAGCGCGCATAACAAAATAACACTCATAATTATTATCATATTATAGTGAATTGTTGAGTTATGACAGTTATATATAATTTTAGTCACATACTTCCTTTCATATACTATAACATTACAACTCAATATAATACGATCTTAAGCATCACATAATGATCGCAATAATATCTTATAAAGATTTTCATGTTTCAAATAATTTCAAAATGTATGTGCATACAATCATAATAAACGGGAAATACATTCATTTTATTTTTGAAACACAATAATTGAGCTTAAAGTCACAATATTATAAAATTTTATTCATCAATACAACCAATACACTTCTATGCACATGTTCTTTAAATTTCTTTGGTTGTAAGCTTTTAGTTAACAGATTTGCACTCATGAGATCAATTGTAATGTGCTTTATAGACACTCTTGGTTTATGAACTTCCTCTTTAACGACAAGATATTTTAATTTCATATGCTTTGCACCTTTACAATATTTGTCGTTCTTGGAGAAAAACATTGTTGTAGAATTATCACAATAAATTTTTATCAGCTCGATAATGGTGTAGACTACCCCAAGTCCTAAAATAAGTTATGCAACCATAATATATAATTTGTATCATCAAAATATGCCACAAATTTTGTTTCCATCACAAATGATGCAAGGATAAATTCTTTAACACTTTTCCATGATTTGACTTTATCAATTAGATAAATAAATAGCCTAAAGTGCACCTCTTACTGTCAAGGCATCTAGCAAAATCTAAATCCAAATATCCAATCACTTTCAATAAATAGGATCTTCTATACATGAGCATATAATTCTTTTTTCAAACTGCCCACAACATAATTATAAAGAATTGATTGTATTATTTTCCATTCTACATCATTCTTTGGACACTGCATGAGACTAAATTAGTCTTCTTTTTGTATAGGAACAATTCTTGCTAATCTTTCTAGAACTTTTTCAATATAGTTTGTTCGAAGACAATCCTAATATTCTTGTAATCTATCACAAAATATTTTAATTTCTATCACATTGTCTGTCTCTTTTATTTCTTTCATTTCACAGTTAATCGAGAGAAAATTTTCATATTATGTAATATACCAAAATCATTTGTGGCAACCAAAATATCGCCAACATATAGAACTAAGAAAATAAACTTGCTCCCACTAATCTTTTGATATATACACTAATCAACGATGTTTCTTGAAAACTAAAAGACTTTATGGTATCATTAAACTTGATATATCATTGTCGTGAAGCTTGTTTAAGTCTGTATATTGACTTCTTAAGTTTACACACCATATGGAATTTTCCTCCAACTGTAAAACCTTCAAGTTGGTCATATAAACTTCTTCCTCAAGATCTGCATTTAAAATGGTTGTCTTCACATCCATTTGGTGTAACTCTAAATCATAATGAACCATTAATGTCATAATAATTCTTAAGGAGTCTTTCTTAGATATTATATTGTAGAATAGAATAAAAGATATAGTATTACATGATATTGTAATGTTTAATTATTGATGCATATATATAAACTATTAATATATTATATACTATAAAATATGATATAGCATTATATAATATAGTAAGAGGGTTAAATTTAAAATGTAGGAAAAGTATAGGGACTTAGATATTTTTCAAACAATATAATAAATAATAGTTAATGATAATAACTAACATATTATGTACTCTACTATTATTGTAACACCCAATACTAGGCCTAGGCGTTATGACCGAACCTTGAGGAACTACATACGATCATTTTAACTAGAAATTAAAATTCAGAAATGTAACATAAAACAAAGATTGGTAAAGATATTTCCAATTTTTTTGGAAAAAAACACCTTATTAATTTAATTCATGTTAATTGCAGAAAACACTTATAATATCACTTAGTTTTGCAGCGGAATCCTTAAGTTAAACAGAGTTTTGAAAAAAAAAGCGTAGTTTGATTTTGAAATTCAACGCATTGCAGTTTGGAATAAATATTCTAAATACAATAAAGATGTTCAAAACGACAAATAAAATCCAAAACAATTAACCATCCCCAAAAAGTCTAAAATAGTCCAATTGAAAATAATACTTTAACTTAATCAAATTTAAAAATAGAAGTTTAACCCGAGCTCCTGCTACGCCCATCCGCTACAGAAGTTTAACTCAAGCAATAGACCAGATACACATATATTTACAGATATGTTTTCATATATATGACCAGATACAGAATTAGATGTATTTTCATAATCAAATGCAGATGCATAATCAAATACATATTCAGATACATAATTAGATCCTACCCCCATAAGCTACACACCATCTCCGTCCATCCCTACACACCAAATAAGGTATTAAATACCCATCCAACTGCACACACCAATAAGTGAGCGTATGTCACTTTTCACAAATATGCAGTTAAGCTGCCAGAACAGATATTGGGCAAGCCACCAGGACAGATATATGTGGTTTAAACTGTAACACCGCTAACCCTTATCCGTCGTCAGAATAGGGTTACGGAGCATTACCGGACTTTTCAGATCAAATACAAACATAATACAAAACAATTAGCATACACTTCATAAAATATTCATATCGTCTCTATTATGGGCCCTCGAGACCTTAAATATGTATTAGAAACAATTCGGGACTAATTTGGGTTCTCTGAAATTTTTTTGCAAAATTCTAAAATTTTTCCTAGGCGCAGGGCACACACGCCCGTGTGGTCAAGTGACACGCCTGTGTGCTCCCATGACATGCCCGTGCTTCAGACCGTGTCCTACCCCGTGTAACTCTCTGACTTACCTCACACGGCTAAGTCACACGCCCATGTGCTAGGCCATGTGGTTAATTTATTTTTCAAAAATTAAGTGCAGTTTTCACACGGCCAGGGCACATGCCCATGTGCTAGGCCGTGTTCCTCCCACGGCTGAGACACATGCCCGTGTCTCTACCCGTGTGGAGATTCTTGAGCATTCTGTTTTGAAAATTTTAATTGCAGGGGACACACGGCCAAATCACACGCCCATGTGATAGTCGTGTGTCTCACACGGTCTAGTCACACGCCCATGTGTCAAGTCGTGTGGACTCAAAATGAGCCTTAAACATCAAGTTTACCAACCCTGCAACTTAAACAACAAGCAACTCAAAAACCAATCATTCAACCAACCCAAAACACATTCAAATACATTTAAAACATGTCAAATTAATCATCCTAAGTGCTCAACCAATATACTCTTATAGGTATTTCACATATAATATCCAAAACAATTCAATTAAACATCATTTAAGTTATTTCTAAATTCATACAAATTTTAACCTAAACACATCACTTAATAGCTTTAAACATGACACATATATGTTCATATATATATTCAACCCATTTAATATTATAACATCATTACAATCATTTCCCAAAATGGCCTACACAAAATAACCTAGGTACATGCCATTACAAAAAAGAAATATACTTCACCACGTTTTTGAGTTCGGGATCGGCTTTGGATGCTGAATCGGCAATTCGACTTTAACCTAACCTGCACACGGAAACAAACCGTACATTGAGTATAAACTTAGTGGTATTTCTATAATCTGAATACTTTAAATAAAATGATAAATCATACACAATTTAATCATATAGTAGCTATAATCATTCCATTATTCATTTCATAGGTAATTCATTTAACACACATTCAATTTTCATCAATAGCTATCTCAAGAACTTTTCTCATAGCCATCTATCAATGTCAATATCCATTTCATGAATCCATGATTCATGCTTTCCATTTGGATAATTCAATTCAATATCTCATTCCAATTTCATATTCAAAATCATTCAATACCATTCATATTGTCAATTTATTTATTTTCCCCTATTAACACAACTCGGACTCGGACGGATACACGGATCCAACCAAAACACACCAATTTGGCACCCAGTGCCTCATCGGATAATTCGAAGTAATAAATTGACACTCAGTGTCTCATCGGCCATGCCGAAGTAAGTTGGTACCCAGTACCTCATCGAATTTATCCGAAGTAATAATGTGACACCCAGTGTCTCATCGACTCGAAGTCGAAGTATCCCTGAACTCTTCTAATCCTATGGCATGCCAACTATATCCGACTCAGCCCGATATAGTTAATAGGGTTTTCAAATCACATTTTCCATTTCAATCAATATTCAAAATATCATATACTCACCTCAACTACTTGCTGTGAGCATTAAATCAAAATACAACAATTTAATAGTTAAATTCGGATTATAGAAATACAAACCGTAATTTTCGAATCACTTTTCGTCAACTTTCTCTTTTCCTTTCTTAGCCGAGGTCTCCGGCACAACGTTAGCTACGGAAATTAAAACAATTAAAAATCATCAATACAACACCATTTCACATTGAATATTTTAAATTTTCATTCAACTTTTGTTTAAATGTCAACTTAGTCCTTAATCAAATTTAACTCCATTTTCTTCACAATTTATTCTTTATTTTTCATTTAATTTTCCACTTAAAATAAACTTAACTCTCTAATTTCACCATAAAACCCTAAATTTTGAAATTTTACAATTTAGTCCTTATTACTCAAAACTTATGATTTATTCTACAATTCAATCCCCTTTTCACTTCTAACTTGAAATTCTATCAATTTAACCCTTAACATTTCAATTTATTCAACATGAACAACTTCTAAAAATTCACTAACTTCTAAAATTTCAACATAAATCAAGTAGTATTTTGTTCTAGGATTCTAAAAACATTAAATTTACAAGAAAAGAGGCTAAATTGACTTACCAATTAAACCTTTAAACCTTAAACCCTAATTTCTCCTTCTTATTCTTTCCCTTTTTCTTTCTTTCTTTCCCTTCTCTGTTTCGTCCCCCTCTTTCTTTCTTTTCCATTCTTTTTCTTTTGTTTATTCTTTATTTACTTTATTTGTTTTATTATTATTAAACTAATATAATATAATATATATTTATACTTAAATACTAAGTAATACTTATTTATTATTTTTTTATACATGTGAATATTATTAGTACATATGTATTCATTTATTACCATACACTTGTTAGATATGGTTTAATTACTAATTTAGTCCCTTAACTTTTCTTTATTCTATAATTCAACTTTTGCCCTATTTGCAATCTAGTCCTTATACCTATTTACTCTTAATTTAGACAAATTCACCTAACCAAAACCTAATTAACCTCACCACTATCTTCGTAAATATTTATTAAATATTTGCGAATCCGTTTTTCGAAAACGGAGACCTAAAAATGCACTTTTCGATACCCATAAATTTTGGGTCGTTACATTTCTCCCCCTTAATAAATTTCGTCCTCGAAATTTACCTGAAAAGAGGTGGGGGTACTGAGATCTCATTGTTTCTTTCTGTTCCCAAGTTGCTTTTTCAATGCTATGACTACGCCACAACACTTTCACTAATGTAACTCGCTTATTACGTAACTCTTTCACTTCTCGAGCTAATATCTCAACCGGTTCTTCTTCATATGATAAACCGGGTCAAATTTCAATATCCTTTGTCGAAATAACATGAAAGGGATCTGATCGATATCTACTTAACATGGAAACATGAAAAACATCATGAATCTTCTGTAATTCTGAAGGTAAGGCTAAACGATAGGCAACTAGCCCAACTCTTTCCACAATCATATATGGCCCAATAAAACGAGGACTTAGTTTTCCCTTTCGACCAAATCTCAAAATTTTCTTCCAAGGTGAAACTTTAAGAAATACCTTATCACCAACAGAGTACTCAATATCTCGATGTTTCAATTCTGCATATGATTTCTGTCTGTCGAAAGCTGTCTTTAATCTATCTTGAATATTCTTAACAGTATCTTCTATTTCTTGAATTAACTCCGGCCCGATCATTTTTCTTTCATTCAATTCCAACCAACAAACAGGTGACCGACATCTACGACCATATAAAGCTTCATACAGAGCCATTTGAATACTCGATTGGAAACTATTATTATATACAAATTTAGCCAATGGTAAAAAACGTTCCCAACCTAATTCAAAATCAATGTTACAAGTACGAAGCATATCTTCTAAAATCTGAATAACTAGCTCAGATTGTCCATCGGTCTATGGATGAAAAGCTGTGCTAAAGTTGAGTCATGTACCCAAAGATTCGTGCAACCATCTCCAAAATCTCGATGTAAACCGCGGATCCCGATTAGAGATTATCGATATAGGAATACCATGCAATCTCACAATTTCCCGAATATAAACTTCAGCAAGTTTTTGAAGTGACCAATCGGTTCTGACTGCTATAAAATGAGCCGATTTTGTAAGCCGATCAACAATCACCCAAACAACATTTTTCTTACTTGCTGATAATGGTAACCCCGTTACAAAATCCATCATGATACAGTTCCATTTCCATTCAGGAATGTTAATAGGCTGAAGCAGTCCAGTAGGAACTTGATGCTCTGTCTTTACTCGTTGACAAGTCAAGCATTTATCTACATATTCAACTATATCTCTTTCCATACCCGACCACCAATATAACTCTCGTAGATTTCGATACATTTTTGTTCCTCTAGGGTGCAAAGCAAAAGGACTATTATGAGCTTCTTGAAGTATTAAGCTTCTTGAAGTATTAACTCTTTCAGTTCTGAAACATCTAGTACACAAATCCGATTATGAAATCTCAAACAACCATGATCATCAATACTGAAATTCTCTGACGTGCCATTCTGAACCATTTCTTTCTTCTTCATTATCTTATCATCTTTTAACTATGCTAATTTAATTCGATCAAACATCACCGGTTTAATTCTCAATTCAGCCAATAAGCTTCCATCATCATTGATACTGAGCTGAGCAAACATTGCACATAATTCAATTGCTGCTTTTCTACTTAATGCATCAGCCACAACATTAGCTTTACCAGGATGATAATCAATAACACAATCATAGTATTTTAAAAGCTCTATCCATCGAAATTGTCTCAAATTTAACTCCTTTTGAGATAAAAGATACCTGAGACTTTTATGATCGGTATAAATATAACATTTCTCACCATACAAGTAATGTCTCTAGATCTTTAATGCAAAAATCACAGCAGGCAATTCCAGATCATGCGTCGGGTAATTGCGTTCATGTGGTTTCAATTGCCGAGATGCATAGGCAATCACTTTTCCATCTTGCAACAAAACACACCCGGGACCATTCAAAGAAGCATCATTATAAATAACAAAGTCCTTTCCCGACTCTGGCAATGTCAAAATCGGTGCTTCCGTCAACATTTGCTTCAATTTCTCAAAACTTTCCTGGCACTGGTCATCCCAGACAAACGAAACATTCTTTTGAAACAACTTTGTCATCGGCAAAGCTATTTTTGAAAATCCATTTACAAATCTTCGGTAGTAACCAGCCAATCCCAGAAAACTACTTACTTCTGACACATTTCTCGGTGCTTTCCACTGAATAATTGCTTCAATCTTCTTCGGATCAACTCTAATTCCATCTGCTGAAACAACATGTCCCAATCTGATAACCAGAATTCACATTTTTAAGCTTCCTGTACAACTGTTTCTCCCGTAATATTTGCAAAACTATTCTGAGATGCTGCTCATGTTCAGATTCAGACTTCGAATAAACCAGAATATCATCAATGAAAACCACCACAAATTGATCCAGATATGGTTGAAAAATGCGATTCATAAGATCCATAAAAGCAGCTGGAGCATTTGTTAATCCGAAAGGCATAACTAAAAATTCATAATGACCATACCGTGTACGAAATGCCGTCTTCGGTACATCACTTTCTTTCACCTTCAACTGGTAGTAACCCGATCTCAAATCAATCTTTGAAAACACAGAAGCTCATTTCAACTGGTCAAATAAATCACTAATACGAGGTAACGGGTATCGATTCTTGATTGTCACTTTATTCAATTGCCGATAATCAATACACAACCGCATTGAACCATCTTTCGTTTTAACAAACAGTACTGGAGCTCCCCAAGGTGAAATACTAGGACGTATAAAACCACGGTCCAGCAAGTCTTGTAACTATACTTTCAATTCTTTTAACTCTGTAGGTGACATGCGGTATGGGGTATTGATATTGGAGCTGTACCAGGATAAACTTCAATTGCAAATTTGACCTCCCGATCTGGTGGTAATCCCGGTAATTCTTTAGAAAAACATCAGGAAATTCACAAACAGTCCAGATTTTACTGCATTGGCTTTCAACAGAACCTGAATTAATAACATAATCTAGAAAAGCTGCACAACCCTGAAGAAGAAGTTTATTAGTCTGAATTGTTAAAATAATATGAGTCGACCCACTGGTTCGAATACCATTCACTTCAATATTATTCTCGTTTTCACTTTGAACAATAAACTTCTTTTTACAACAATATAAAATCACCCCGTGCTCAGATAGCCAATCCATTCCCAGAATTATATCAAAATCACCAAACGGCATTATCAACAAATCAACAGAGAAGATTCTATTTTGTATCATTAACGGACATCTTCGGCATATTTGATCCACTAACACAATATGCCCATATGGACTTGACAGCGCTATTGATACTCTAGACGTTTTAGGTTTTAAATTTCCCGACTCAACCAATTTTGAATTAACATATGAGTGTGAAGATCCCGGATCTATTAAAGCATAAACAAGTTCTGAATGTAATAAAAATATACCTGTTACCACATCAAGTGCACTCTTCACGGTTTCGTACAACGTATGCTCGAGCTGGTACTCTGGCTTCTGATTGTTGAGTAGCAACACCACTTCCTCTTCTAGCACCACCTCTGGAAAATGAACCACTTCTGCCTGATCCTCGACCTCTAGAAATAGGTACAGATCTCTAAGATGTAACAGGTGCAGCATTTTCATTCTTTGGGCAGTCTTTAACAAAATGTTTTGTAGATCCGTAACGGAAACAACCTCGAGTCAATTTCCAACACTCACCTCGATGCTTTTTCCCACAATATTCACAATCCGGAATTTCAGTATCCCAAGATGGACCTCGTACACTACCAGTAGAAACTATCATTTGTCTTCCACGATTTCTATCACCTCTGTCTGGTTTGAAACTCGATCTCCAACTACCACGAGATTCTTTTAATCTTTTGGGTTACAGATTTGAACTGATAGCTCCAGAACGTTTCCCAAACGGACGAGTATTTTCAGGCTTTTTATCAAGACCCAGTACTTGTTCAACCATATTTGCTCTCTCAACCAAATCCACAAATTTTGTAATTTTATGTGATACCAGTTGTACCCTTAATTCATCACGTAAACCCCTCAAAAATCGCTTACAACTGTAAGCTTCGGTTGGCACAAATTCAGCTGCATATCTACTGAGTCGCGAGAATTTCTGTTCATAGTCAACTATATTCGACTCAGTCCGATATAGTTAATAGGGTTTTCAAATCACATTTTCCATTTCAATCAATATTCAAAATATCATATACTCACCTCAACTACTTACCGTGAACATTAAATCAAAATACAACAATTTAATAGTTAAATTCAGATTATAGAAATAAAAACTGTAATTTTCGAATCACTCCTCGTCAACTTTATCTTTTCCTTTCTTAGCCGAGGTCTCTAGCACAACGTTAGCTACGGAAATTAAAACAATTAAAAATCATCAATACAACACCATTTCACATTGAATATTTTAAATTTTCATTCAACTTTTGTTTAAATGTCAACTTAGTTTTTAATCAAATTTAACTTCATTTTCTTCACAATTTATTCTTTATTTTTCATTCAATTTTTCACTTAAACTAAACTTAACTCTATAATTTCACCCTAAAACCCTAAATTTTGAAATTTTATAATTTAGTCCTTATTACTCAAAACTTATGATTTATTCTACAATTCAATCCATTTTTCACTTCTAACTTGAAATTCTATCAATTTAACCCCTAACATTTCAATTTATTCAACATGAACAACTTCTAAAAATTCACTAACTTCTAAAATTTCAACATAAATCAAGTAGTATTTTGTTCTAGGATTCTAAAAACATCAAATTATAAGAAAATGGGCTAAATTGACTTACCAATTAAACCTTTGAACCTTAAACCCTAATTTCTCCTTCTTATTCTTTCCCTTTTTCTTTCTTTCTTTCCCTTCTCTGTTTCGTCCCCCTCTTTCTTTCTTTTCCATTCTTTTTCTTTTGTTTATTCTTTATTTACTTTATTTGTTTTATTATTATTAAACTAATATAATATAATATATATTTATACTTAAATACTAAGTAATACTTATTTATTATTTTTTTATACATGTGAATATTATTAGTACATATGTATTCATTTATTACCATACACTTGTTAGATATGGTTTAATTACTAACTTAGTCCCTTAACTTTTCTCTATTCTATAATTCAACTTTTGCCCTATTTGCAATCTAGTCTTTATACCTAATTACTCTTAATTTAGACAAATTCACCTAACCAAAACCTAATTAACCTCACCACTATCTTCGTAAATATATTTAATAAATATTTACGAATCCGTTTTTTGAAAACGGAGACCCGAAAATGCACTTTTCGATACCCATAAATTTTGGGTCGTTACATAAACCACCAGTTAAGACAGATTATTAAACTACCAATACTTCCTACATCAAATCATATTCCCACCCCAAGGCTCATGCAGATATTAACAGATATTATATGCACATACGTCATGCATTCAAAATTATCAGA
The DNA here is from genome assembly GCA_025698515.1 of Gossypium sturtianum. Lineage (NCBI taxonomy): Eukaryota > Viridiplantae > Streptophyta > Magnoliopsida > Malvales > Malvaceae > Gossypium > Gossypium sturtianum. The sequence goes on from CM046955.1 coordinate 123,814,878, forward strand.
ATACAAATCATTTATATTCACATCTCACATACCATACCACATTATACACAGTAGCATACTATCAGATATCATGTTCTTCGAATCTTATTTATACAACATGGACCCTATAGAATAGCTAAACACGAATCACACAACAATACGGGCCTCAACAAAGTTTTCAAAAGATGGGCCCACATGGCCCAACTGGCTCAACCCGAGCGGTCCACACGGCCCAACACATGCCCGTGTGGCCTGCACGGCCCAAGTGACCAAGACCATATGGAGTTGACAGCCCCCTTTTCGGCATCGCGTCGTTCGCTGTTTTTCAGGTTTTTCGTTACACACCTAGTTGTTTCTGATACGAGACATTACAACACACTTCCAGACTCCTAAAATATAATTAGAAACATATTAATTAGCACGATTTTTACCAAACCGGATTTACTCATACGACAAAATCATCAAAAATCGCACTTACTACGAAAAAAATCAGCCCCTACACTACGAATATCCATTTACCTTAGTGAAGATAGTAGCCTACCAACAGATTCTAAATTGCCGAAGGATTAATCGTCTCATGAACTTCACCTAGAAAACCCACATGATTAAAAACAGGATTCATAATAGCTAAAACATTAGTTGTGCACAAGAAACTAATTAAACCATATTATCAGAAACAACGATACTTACACCAAGATTTGCTTACGATCAATCTCTTTAAATATCGTACAACCAATCACACCCAAAACGACAATCACAAAACCAAACAATAGCAAAAGAAACAGACTTTAAGACAAAAGAGTGAAAATAAAGTAAAAAGAAAGAAAGAAAAGAAATGTTGAAGAAAGACTGGAGCCAAATGAAACAACAAAGGAAGAAGGGAAAAAATGTGAAAACGTGAAGAGAGAATTGGGGAGGCTTTTTTCTTAAAAATCAAATAAAATGAAAATTCGTTTGCATGGGCAGGGATTTGAACACAAAACCAAAGGGAAGTTGATACCTTACCACTAAACTAGCAAGCTCATTCTATTATTAGTTGAGCATAAATAACATATAATCCAAATGTTCATAGATAGGGGTTTAGACAAAAATAACAAAAATTCAAAGATCAAGACTCGAACCCAAAACCTCTCAAACACAAGCACAACCCTTAATCACTAAACCAAATTAAATCACTTAACAACTTCCAACAATTTTTTTTGGGCATTACAATTATAGAATGAATATAGTATTATATAATGAAATAATATATTTTATAAGTATTAATAAATATAAATATAATTATCTTATAGATTATAATAAAATATATAACATAAAGAGTTATGTGTAATTTAGTATATTAAAATACATGTTTATAATTATAACTAGCAAGAAATAAAATATTATTGAAAATTTAATATCTTAATGAAATATTGTTTTTATTAAATTAGATTTGAATTGGTAACTTTTACAAATTGTAGTTGACTATTGGATTTAATTTATTTTTATTTTGGACTTGATATTTGGGCTACAATTAGTGTATTTTGAGTTTGGGTAAATAATGTGTACATTATTTAGGTTTGGGTTTAGTATAATATATTGGGTTTTGAAATAAATATTTCAGAATATGAGTATTAGTAGGGGTGTACAAATTTCGGGTAAAACTAATTTAACTGACCGAACTAAATTAATTCGGTTAATCAATCGATTAACTAAATTAATTCGGTCGGGGTCGGTTAATAATTTTTTGGAAGTTCAGTTAACGGTTAATTCAATTCGAAATTGGTTAATTAACCGAATTAACCAAAAAAAATTATTTTTTATATACATTTTGCATATATTAAATTTAGTTAATTCGGTTAGTTTGGTTAATTCGATTAATTTTTTTATATATTTTATACTTGTTTTAACAAAAAAATATATAAATTTTGGTTAATTCGGTTAACTAACCGAATTAACCGAAAAATTTTTGTTCGATTACTTTTTTGAATTTTTTTTGATACGATTAACGATTAAGGGTTTAAAAAATTTAGTTAATTCGGTTAATGCTAGTCCAGGTTGGTTAACCGATTGAACACTCCTAAGTATTAGGTATCTAAATTTAATAAGAAAAATAAAAAAAATTTCAATATTCAATATAATATAATAATGAATAATAAAATATATTTTTTGTAAATTTTACATAAATAAGCCTTTTAGTTATTTTATATAAAGAGAATGTTATTAAATATATAATTTATACTTTTTATAAGGCAAAGCATTGTAATCGTATAAAAATAAAATGAATTATTAGATTCAAAATAAAAATATTTATAACTTATAAAATTCAAATTTACTTAAATTGATCAGAGCCCGCCCGACTTGATCTAAAGCCTGAATCTGAAAAAAATTTGAAACGAAGATAGCTGAAGCCAATCACAAATCTAAGCCCAAAAAAATCAGAGTCTGAAGTAAGCCCAAGAAAAAATTCGTATACATTTTGAGCCCAAAATTTCCAAATTTGGTTTTTACAAATTGAGGAGGCATCTTGTAATTTTTTGGTGATTTTAGCACATTGGGAACACTTTGAATGAAAATTTTAAGTTGCTTCACAATTTCAAGGTTTTGGGGTTAAATCTAATTTCCTTTGACTCTTAGTTCTAAGTTTTAATTTGTCTCAACTTTCTTTACTTCTATCACGTATCTAACACTTTCTTGTTTCTTGTGTTAGTAGGTATGATAAAAGTTGCACTTTTCTTTCTCTGTGCAACTTCATTCTTTGATGTCGAGCTTCTTTCTTGGTGTCCTAGAGCCTTTAGGTGGAACAACCATCAACATTTTAGAGTATATTGCTACTGATTTTTCTTTAAAATTTACATGATTTGAAGTTCTTATTTATTTCTTTGCCTCTAAGTGTGTTATTTTTTTGTGAGAGCTAACGGTGAGGATATTCTTTTATAACCTCTTATTTTTTAAGTGTTTGTGACTTTTCAGATTCTAAAAATGGTGAGATTTATATGTTTTATTTGTAACAATTCTGCTCTCAAAAAGTGTTTGTAATGTAGATCGGTTTCCTATTGCTCCATCAATTGCCAAAATGTACATTAGAACGTTGTGCATAAAATTAAGTTTCAAATAATGGAGAGATGCTCTCAAGTAAAGGAGAGTAATAATGTTCTCATATCTATTTTTAAATGTTGGTGGTGTGAAGTTCTCAATGTCTGATTCAATACCCACCTAAAGAAGAAAGTAAGTATGACTTTGTGTCTACTCTTGGTACTTGTCCCAATGATGACTATTGTGAAAAAGAAAGTTGTTGCAGTGAACTTAGCAAACACAAAGACGTAAAGAGAGAGGAAAGTTCATGGTAGCCCATGCCTTTCGCAAAGCTCGAAACACCAAGCCATCCACAAGATATGTATTATTTTCAGACTTATCATAACTCTGATTGTTCAAGAGATTCATTCTTCACTCTGATTGATCAAGAGATTCATTCTTTTTCGACCAAGGACAAGATTCAAAGACGAATCTTTTCAAGGAAAGGACAAATGATACATGCGTGGATTGGGTAAATTTTATTAATTTAAATTCATCAAAGCTGTTGTTTTTCAAGTTTAGAAGATCAGTCAACTTGCAATGAGTTTTTGGATGGGATTCGGGAGGTGAACATAAATGGAAGTGTTAATATGTTTCCAAGAGCCTAAGTATTGGAGAGGGCAGCCCAAACGCACATCAACTAAAGATCAAGCCCATTTGAAGTTCATGCAGATCACTTGAAGACATAATTGTTTTATTTATATTTTTTTTACTTATTTGTTGGTCTAATCTATCAATGATCTGATTCAGAAGTTTATTTTTAAGCCCAAGTTTTTTTTTTATTTTTGTAAATTTGGTCCATACACAACTCCCATAAAAGCTGGCCAAATTCACTTAGGGTGGGTTTGGATGGGTGGTGCGTTTACTTGCGGTTAGTGTAAAAATAGCGGTGGCGGTGAGATTAGATACTGTAGCGATACTGTAGCGTGAGACAAAAAGTAAGCTAAACGCACCGCACCGCACCGCACTCAATCGCCCACCAAACGCACCCTTAGTCTTTTCTTCCCTCCTTTAAGTTTCTTAAGAAGAAATAATTAACTTTTATAACTGCCCAAATTTTTAGGCTACATTTTAGTGATTTGTTTTTTTATAAGTAAGGAAGACATTCAACAACCTTAAGGTCTAATATTTCTTACATGGAAGTCCCCCATTTTATCTTCTAAAAGAAGTTGCCTAACATCAAACATAGGGAAATCAATAATTTCCAGGTCATATTTGTTCCTAGAACAAGACTTAGCTATGCAATCAGCCACTTTATTCATTTCATGGAAGACAAGTTGAAATTTGACAGTCCAATTGCGCCTGCATTCCTCATTTATTCTTCAAACTAAGGTTGTTGATGATGACCTTAGTGAATCATTTGTTAGTATATCCACTGCACTTTTATTGTTAGATTTAATTATCACCTTGGTGTATCCCTTCCTCCAAACTATTTCAAGACCATAGAGGATCTCCCATAACTCAGCCGTTAGAGCTGAACTCTCCCAATAAATCGTCGAAATCCTACTAACCAGTTACCATGTGAGTCACGAAAAATGCCACCTGCAGCTGACAAATTTCCTCTCTCTGTTGTAGCTCCATTTGAGTTAATTTTTACCCAACCGTGGCTAGGCGCCTTCCATTTTTTGGCAATAGTTCTTGATGATTCTTCTTTCGACTCTACTACTACTGCATTGCTTAAGTGAATGGTGAGTGTTTCAACTTGTCCAACTATCATTTCAAAGCTATCGTATTTCCGCTGAAATATTACTGCATTCCTGTGCTTCCAAATAAACCAGCAAGTAATCGCAAAAAAACTCCCCATTTAAATGCTCCAAGACCAAACTCTGCCTGGTTCTTTAAATTTGATACCATCCAGTCTTCTAGATCTACTTCAAAAAAACATAATTATAATCATTAGTATAAATAGTTTTAGACCAGATACTTTTTACAAAGTTGCAATCCCACAACATGTGGATGAGAGTTTCTTGGCAATTCCCACATAGAATACAACTGCTATCATTCGTCAATCTTCTTCAGACTTTTTTGTGATTTGTTAACAGTCTTTTCTTCATCATGAACCATAAAAAATTCTTTATTCTAGGAGGTAGAATGTTCTTCCATATTACACTCCAAACATCGTTATAAGTAGTAGGGTCAACTTGAATCTGACTTTTATAGGCCTCCTTAACCGAGAACTTACCTGAGTCGTTATTCTTCCATAAGCAAGTATTATCTCCCAAAAGCTCCATTGGTGGAGGAAAAGCAGCGATATGCTCCAAATCTCCTCATCAAAGCATTGAGTTAGTACATTTCAATTCCAACCACCATTTGGGTCTATCACATTCGCAACTTTAGCCTCCATGGGAACAACCGTTGATTGTCGTAAGTATCTATAAAAAGATCCCAATCTTGATATGTAACACCCCTAACTCGTATACATCGCCGGACTAGAGTTAAGAGGCATTACCGGACAAATCGGAACATTTCACAAACATAAATTCCATATCAACAAAATATCATCATTCATAATCACTTTGTCCCTTGAGAAGGTCTACGAGAACTTAAACATGCTTTGGAAAGGAGTCGGGACTAAACCGAGCACTTACAAATTTTTTCCAAAAATTTAAACATTTATCAAAGTTACAGAGGTCACACGCCCGTGTGGACAGGCCGTGTGCCTCACACGGCCACAAGACACACCCATGTCTAAGACCGTGTGAAACAGGGCATACATTCTAACTTGCACCACACGGCCGAAGACACGCCCGTGTGTTTGACCCGTGGGCAACACTGACTTGAATCACACGGCCTGCCACACGCCCGTGTGTCTGGCCCGTGTGCAAGTCTATTTTGTATCGAATTAAGACAGTAAAGAACACGGTCGGGACACATGCCCGTCTGCTCAACCATGTGGGTAATTATAGGCCATTTGCAAGGCCAAATTACCACCCATTAAATGTCATACCTACAAGTACCAAACAATCATCATTTCATACTCCAAAAGCAACCAAATCATACCAAGAATGACCAACTTTTAAACCATTCATGAACATATCAATACATATAAACACTTACTTCACATAATTCAGACTAAATTCACTCATAATCTCATTCATTAATAAGCCATATCACATGGCTTTATATACACAAACATGTACCAAAACTTATCTTAACATTTCTAGCCTATACATGCCATACTTCAATATATACATTTTCAAAAGGTACCAAAGTATAGATTGATAGTGTGGTGATGATCCTCGACGATCCCCGAGCTTCCAGTAGCTTCGATAATCTATAAAACAATGCAAACACACACAAAGTAAGCTTTCAAAAGCTTAGTAAGCCATATACAAATAAACTCATTACATATAACATATATAACCATTTCATTCATATAAACTATGGCATATCACAATAGCAATTTTCATATTTCTCACTTAGTTCAGTTGTTCCTAACTGTTTGCTTTCAAACATACCACATCACCATGTAGTTCATTTGATCATAACCCAATTTATTTCATTGTTCTCAAACATGTATCTCAACTCCACATTTTCCACATATACTTACTTTTCATACCCATACTTTGTATACATTTCAAACGTACCTGCATCGGATGCACATTTCATATAACCATTCATTTCTCGGAATGCCCGTTGAACCATTCGAAATTAAATAGGATACTCGGATAGCTCAAAAAACTCGTACAATGCCAACGTCCCAGACCTGGTCTTACATGTAATCAATATCGATGCCACTGTCCCAGACAGGGTCTTACACAAAATCATATACGATGCCGATGTCCCAGACATGGTCTTACACGTAAATCTAAAATCGATGCCAACGTCCCAGACGTGGTCTTACATGATAACACATATCGGAAACCTATGTCATGACATATGTATCCTAACTATTCCTAAGGTTCGTACGAGACTTTTCTGACTTTGACACATTGTCGGAGCTTTCTCGGATTTCACATATACATCTTCCATAGTCATTCATCATAATTCAATTATTATAGACATGAATAAATCAACTCAAGCAGATTTATTTGTATATAGACTTAGCTCGTACGGATATGAACGGATAGAAACGACTACTCGACCACTTTCGACTTCCCCCGATCTAATTCCGTTTTCTTTGTATCTTGATCTATACATATTCAAATTTAACTTATTAATTCACCAAATCATTCAATTCAATCCAAATAAACACATTTAGGGCATTTTACAAATTAGCCCTCACATTTTCACATTTTAACATTTAAGTCCCTATTTCATAAATTCACAAAGTACACATAATTTCTTTGTACCCATGCTTAGCCGAATATTACTACACTTCATATAAGCCCATTTATTTCATTTATTTCACATTTTAGTCCTTCAAAATATCATTTTCAAAATTTAGCCCAAAATAGTCAAATTCATCAAAAATCCAAAGACAAAACATGTTAATCTTTCACATATCTTTCATATTTCACCATTTAACATCACAAATCTCACAAAATCATCAATGGCATAACTCAAAATTATCATCAAATTCTAAAGTTAAGGCATGGGCTTGATAGAATGCTAGCAACGATCACAAAACGTAGAAATCATCAAAACCGAACAAAACTCATACCTTAATCTAGCAAAACCATAGCCGAAACCTAACAAGCTTTCTCTTCTTTCTTTTTCTTTCAAATTCGGCAAGAACAAGATGATAATGGCCATCCATTTTGTTTTTATTTAATTATATTAACATTAATACATATTTTACTAATTTAACCTTATTATTATCATTAACATCCCACTAACTAATGTCCATCCATGTCATTTAAGACATTCAATGGTTAAATAACCACATAAGGACCTCATCTTTATAAAGACACATCAATTCAATACTTAATCAAATAGAAGGCCACTTTTACATTTTCTGCAATTTAGTCCATTTTGCAAATTAAGCACACAAACGGATAAATTAAATCACGGAAATTTCACACATGCTTAACCACATTCTGTAAACATGAAAAATAATATTAAAATATTTTTTTAACTCGGATTTGTGGTCCTGAAACCACTATTCCAACTAGGGTCTAAACCAGACTGTTACAATTCTCCCCCTTAAGGATTTTTGTCCTCGAAAATCTTACCGTTGTTTAGATTCGGATATTGCTGTCTCATAATATCTTTGGGCTCCCACGTAGCCTCTTCAACACCATGTCGATGCCACATTACTTTTACTAATGGAATTTGCTTATTTCTCAATTCTTTAACTTCGCGAGCCAAGATACAGATCGGTTCTTCTTCATAAGTCATATCAGATTGAATCTCTATTTTAGACGGAGAAATCACATGTTAGGGATCAGATATGTATCGTCAAAGCATCGATACATGAAACACATTGTGAATCTTTTCTAGCTCAGGTGGTAGCGACAATCTGTATACGACAGGTCCAATACGCTCAATTATCTCATACGGCCCAATGAATCTCGGACTCAATTTGCCTTTTCTACCGAATCAGAGTATCTTCTTCCACGGAGACACTTTCAAAAATACTTTATCACCGATCTCAAACTCAATATCTTTTCTTTTCAAATCTGCGTATGATTTCTGTCGATTGGAAGCTGCTTTTAAACTATCACGAATTACTTTCACTTTCTGCTCAGTCTTTTTTATCAAGTCAACCCCGTGAATCTTATTCTCGCTGAGCTCTGACCTATACAAAGGTGTTCTACATTTACGACCGTATAAGGCTTCATACGGTGCCATTTTAATGCTCGATTGAAAACTATTATTATACGGAATTCAATCAATGTCAAATACTGTTCCCACGTACCTTCAAACTCAAGAATGCAACATCTTAACATATCCTCAAGTACCTGAATGATCCGCTCGGATTGACCATCTGTCTACGGGTGAAAAGCTGTACTAAAGTGCAATTTCGTACCTAAAGCCTCTTGCAGTTTCTTCCAAAATCGTGAAGTAAACCTCAGATCTCTGTCAGATACAATAGATAGTGGCACCCCGTGAAATCTCACAATATCAGAAATGTATAACTCCGCTAACTTATCAAGCGAGTAATCCGTTCTCACCGGAATAAAATGAGCTGATTTTGTTAATTTATCAACTACAACCCAGATCGCATCTTTCCTTCTCGAAGTTAAAGGCAAACCTAAAACAAAATCCATCGTCACTCTATCCCATTTCCATTCGGGAATCATAATCGGTTGAAGTAACCCAGACAGAACCTGATGCTCAGCTTTGACTTGCTGACATATCAAACATCTCGAAACAAAGTCAGAAATGTCTCGTTTCATACCATGCCACCAATACAGCTGTTTTAAATCATTATACATTTTTGTACTACCTGGGTGAACAGATAATCGACTACTATGAGCTTCATTCAAAATCAACTGAATCAACTCTAGATTTCTCGAAACACAAATCTGATCTCGGAATCTCAAACAATCATCATCGTCAACTCGAAATTCAGAATCAGAGTTCAAATTACACTGAGCTCGTTTCGCTAACATTTCATTATTAACTTTCTGAGCATAAAAAATATGCTGTAAAAACAACAATCTCGCTTTCAATTCAGCCAAAATCGAGCCATCATCAGACAAAACTAAATAAGAATTCATCGCACGTAGCGCAAACAATGATTTCCGACTCAAAGCATCAGCAATAACATTTGCTTTTCCCGGATGATAATCTATAACTAGCTCGTAGTCTTTTAATAGTTCTAACCATCTTCTCTGACGCTGATTCAAATCTTTCTGAGTCATCTGATATTTTAAACTTTTGTGATCTGAAAACACATGACATTTCTCACCAAATAAATAGTGACGCCAAATCTTCAAAGCGAACACAATCGCAGCTAGCTCAAGGTCGTGTGTCGGATAATTCTTTTCATGCGGTTTCAATTGTCTCGAGGCATAAGCTATAACTTTTCCTTCCTGCATCAAAACACATCCCAGACCATTCAACGAAGCATCACTATAAATCACAAATTCTTTACCAGATTCTGGCTGTACTAGCACTGGAATGTTAGTCAAAAGAGCTTTCAACTGATCAAAACTTTTCTGACACCTTTCAGACCATTCAAATTTCACATCTTTCTGAAGCAATATCGTCAACGGAGTTGTAATCATCGAAAAGCCTTTTACGAACCGTCGATAATAACCAGCAAGTCCAAGAAAACTACGGACTTTAGACACATTTTTCGGAGGCTTCCACTCTAAAATAGCTGAAATCTTACTCGGATCAACTCTTATTCCGGATGCTGACACAATATGTCCCAAAAAGCCGACTTCACGCAACCAGAACTCACATTTACTAAACTATGCATACAATTGCTTATCACGCAAAGTTTGTAGCACAATTCTAAAGTGTTCAGCATGCTCACTTTCATCACGCGAATAAATCAAAATGTCGTCAATGAATACAACAAAAAATTGATCTAAATACGATCTGAAAATTATGTTCATCAAGTCCATAAAAACTGCAGGAGCATTTGTTAGTCCAAAAGGCATAACTAAAAACTCATAATGTCTGTACCTCGTTCGAAAGGCAGTTTTCGAAATATCTGAATCTTTTACTCGCAACTGATAATATTCCGATCTCAGATCTATCTTTGAAAACACAGAAGCTCCTTTTAACGGATCAAACAAATCATCGATTCAGGGTAGAGGATACTTGTTCTTAATGGTCACTTTGTTTAACTGACGATAATCAATACACATTCTCATCGTACCGTCTTTCTTTTTCACAAATAGAACGGGAGCACCCCAAGGTGAGAAACTTGGTCGTGCAAATCCTCTATCGGTCAACTCTTACAACTGAGAATTTAATTCTTTCAATTCTATCGGAGCCATTCTATACGAAGCTATTGATATAGGAATCGTTCCTGGCACTAACTCAATGCCAAACTCAACTTCTCGTATCGGAGGTAATCTCGGTAGTTCTTCAGGAAACACATCAGAAATCTCACAAACAACTGGCACAAATTCAGCTTTCTTTTCAGTCACTTTCGAATCAATAACATAGGCAAAATAAGCTTCATAACCCTTTTTCACATAACTCTGAGCTTTCATTACTGATATCACAGCCGGTAACCCATTCAAATCACTGGACTCAATCCGTATTATCTCATTATTCTGACATCTCAAATCAATAGTCTTCCGTTTGCAATTCACAACAGGATCATGCAATGTTAGCCAATCCATACCCAGAATTATATCAAACTCATCAAAAGGTAATAACATCAGATCAGCCGAAAAACAGATCTCTCAAAACATCAACGGACAATTCTTGCACACTTTGTCAACCAGGACACTTTTGCCTAAGGGGTTCGATACTCTAATTACAAATTCAGTAGACTCTATAGGCAAAGTCTTACTGGATACTAAGTTCATGCATATATATGAATGAGTAGACCTTGGATCTATCAATGCAATCACAGAAGTATCATAAAGAGTAAATGTACCTGTAATAACATCTGGAGACGAAGCTTCCTCACGAGCTCGAATGGCGTAAGCTCTGGCAGGTGCTCTCGCTTCAGATCTCGCAACTGTATCTTTTGGAGCTCTCTAGCTACCACTCACATTTCTCGTGTTTCTAGAAGGTCTACCCCTAGTTGAAGTATTATCTGACTTCGGATTCTGTACAATCTCTTGTTCAACAGACTCGGGACAATCCCGGATAAAATGATCTAACGATCCACATTTAAAGCAAGCTCGATCATTCAATCTACAATTGCCAGGATGTCTTTTACCACAATGTCTACACTCTGGTCGCTCAGATCTGACATTTCCAACACTAGCTATCGAAGTAGCCGGAGTTTTGAAGCTCGAATGCGATCTAGCACGATCTCTATTCGAATGTCTCACATTAGCCTTTAAACGACTATACTCATCTCGAAATTTCTTTGATGCAGTCTGAAATGATTTACTTGAAGATCTCTTCCTCACATCTCTAACCGACTCGACTTTTAGCTTCTCTTCCCGAGTTCTTCAGCTTTACACGCACGATCAACAAGCACAACAAATTCTTTTATTTCCAGAATTCCAACTAGCAAACGGATATCTTCGTTCAAGCCGTCTTCAAACATTTTACACATTATTGCTTCAGTCGAGACACATTCTCGTGCATATTGACTTAATCTCACAAATTCTCGCTCGTATTCTGTTTTCAATTCAAGAAACTCTTTTCGCTTTTGATAAATAAATCTCTGACTAATGTATTTCTTCTGGAATTCAGATTGAAAGAAATCCCATGTAATGCGTTCCCTCGGAACAACATAAATCAATGTTTTCCACCACTCATAAGCTGCATCTCTCAACAAAGAAACAACACATTTTACACATTCCTCAGGAGTACACGACATTTCATCAAACACTCGAATTGTATTCTCGAGCCAAAACTCAGCTCTCTCAGCATCATCATCATTAGTAGCCCTGAACTCTTCGGCCCCATATTTATGAATTTTATCTACTGGATGTTTATTCAACAGATTTGGATTCATAACCGGAGGTACAACAGGATTCTGAGGAGGATTTGGTGGGGGCGGAGGTTGAGAAACAGCCGGATTTGTTCTAATGTACTGAGTAAACCACTCATTCATCATTTGGAAGAAGGCTTGTTTAGCCTCTCCTTCCTGACCGCTAGTAGCCGGTCTAGAATAAGACGGCGCTGTCCCTTGAGCGGGAGCAGGCGCATTACTTTCAACATCGTCAGCTACTGCTCGTTTGGGGTCCATTTACTATACGAAAAACACATTTTATCTGTCAGGATTCATCACACTATCATAATTCGTATATATGGCATGTATAGCTAGACTCTCATACGCTACGTTAGTCCTAGAATCAACTAAACCGTAGCTCTGATACCAACCAAATACAACACTCCTAACCCGTATCCATCGCCGGACTAGGGTTAAGAGGCATTACCAGACAAATCGGAACATTTCACAAACATACATTCCACATTAACAAAATAATCACTTTGTCCCTTGAGAAGGTCTACGAGACCTTAAACATGCTTTGGAAAGGAGTCGGGGCTAAACCGAGCACTTACAAAATTTTTCCAAAAAATTAAACATTTATCAAAGTTACAGAGGTCACACGCCTGTGTGGACAGGCCGTGTGCCTCACACGGCCATAAGACACACCCATGTCTAAGACCGTGTGAAACAGGGAATACATTCTGACTTGCACAACACTGTCGAAGACACGCCCGTGTGTTTGACCCGTGGGCAACACTGACTTGAATCACACGGCCTGCCACACGCTCATGTGTCTGGCCCGTGTGCAAGTTTGTTTTGTATCGAATTAAGATAGTAAAGAACACGGTCGGGACACACACCCGTGTGCTCAACCGTGTGGGTAATTATAGGCCATTTGCAAGGCCAAATTACCACCCATTAAAGGTCATACCTACAAGTACCAAACAATCATCATTTCATACTCCAAAAGCCACCAAATCATACCAAGAATGACCATCTTTTAAACCATTCATGAACATATCAATACATATAAATACTTACTTCACATAATTCAGACTAAATTCACTCATAATCTCATTCATTAATAAGCCATATCACATAGCTTTATATACACAAACATGTACCAAAACTTATCTTAACATTTCTAGCCTATACATGCCATACTTCAATATATACATTTTCAAAAGGTACCAAAGTATAGTTTGATAGTGTGGTGATGATCCTCGACGATCCCCGAGCTTCCAATAGCTTCGATAATCTATAAAACAATGCAAACTCACACAAAGTAAGCTTTCAAAAGCTTAGTAAGCCATATACAAATAAACTCATTACATATAACATATATAACCATTTCATTCATATAAACTATGGCATATCACAATAGTAATTTTCATATTTCTCACTTAGTTCAGTTGTTCCTAACTGTTTGCTTTCAAACATACCACATCACCATGTAGTTCATTTGATCATAACATAATTTATTTCATTGTTCTCAAACATGTATCTCAACTCCACATTTTCCACATATACTTACTTTTCATACCCATACTTTGTATACATTTCAAACGTACCTGCATCGGATGCACATTTCATATAACCATTCATTTCTCGGAATGCCCGTTGAACCATTCGGAATTAAATAGGATACCCGTATAGCTCGAAAAACTCGTATAATGCCAACGTCCCAGACCTGGTCTTACATGTAATCAATATCGATGCCACTGTCCCAGCAGGGTCTTAGACGAAATCATATACGATGCCGATGTCCCAGACATGGTCTTACACGTAAATCTCAAATCGATGCCAACGTCTCAGACGTGGTCTTACACGATAACACATATCGAAAACCTATGTCATGACATATGTATCCTAACTATTCCCAAGGTTCGTACGAGACTTTTCTGACTTTAACACATTGTCGGAGCTTTCTCGGATTTCACATATACATCTTCCATAGTCATTCATCATAATTCATTTATTATAGACATGAATAAATCAACTCAATCAGATTTATTTGTATATAGACTTAGCTCGTACGGATATGAACGGATGGAAACGACTACTCGACCACTTTCGACTTCCCCCGATCTAATTCTGTTTTCTTTGGCTCTTGATCTATAAATATTCAAATTTAACTTATTCATTCACCAAATCATTCAATTCAATCCAAATACACACATTTAGGGCATTTTACAAATTAGCCCTCACATTTTCACATTTTGACATTTAAGTCCCTATTTCATAAATTTACAAAATACACATAATTTCTTTGTACCCATGCTTAGCCGAATATTACTACACTTCATATAAGCCCATATATTTCATTTATTTCACATTTTAGTTCTTCAAAATATCATTTTCACAATTTAGCCCAAAATAGTCAAATTCATCAAAAATCCAAAGACAAAACATGTTAATCTTTCACATATCTTTCATATTTCACCATTTAACATCACAAAGCTCACAAAATCATCAATGGCATAACTCAAAATTATCATCAAATTCTAAAGTTAAGGCATGGGCTTGATAGAATGCTAAGCAACGATCACAAAAACGTAGAAATCATCAAAAACTGAACAAAACTCATACCTTAATCTAGCAAAACCATAGCCGAAACCTAACAAGCTTTCTCTTCTTTCTTTTTCTTTCAAATTCGGCAAGAACAAGATGATAATGGCCATCCATTTTGTTTTTATTTAATGATATTAACATTAATACATATTTTACTAATTTAACCTTATTATTATCATTAACATCCCACTAACTAATGTCCATCTCATGTCATTTAAGACATTCAATGGTTAAATAATCACATAAGGACCTCATCTTTATAAAGACACATCAATTCAATACTTAATCAAATAGAAGGCCACTTTTACATTTTCTGAAATTTAGTCCATTTTGCAAATTAAGCACACAAACGGATAAATTAAATCACGAAAATTTCACACATGCTTAATCACATTCTGTAAACATGGAAAATAATATTAAAATATTTTTTTCTGACTTGGATTTGTGGTCCCAAAACTACTATTCCGTCTAGGGGCTAAACCAGACTGTTACATGATATCCAGTTATCCATGAGGAAATTAACTGAACTTCCATTACCTATACTCCAACAAATATTCAACCGGAAGGTTTCCCACACCAAATTGATTGACCACCAAGTATAAGAGCTATTAGTTCTGCATAAAGAAGGAGGGCAAATCTCAAGCATCTTATATTTATGCTGTAGAATCTTAACCCATACCTTATCTGGCTTAGTAATTGTAGACACCCATTTTTGTCCGAGCTCGATTGGGGGCCCATTTAAATTTTGCTCTCTCTTGGGCCCTTCGAAACCCATCCGGTTTTGGTCTATTTGAGACCTTTATTTTTCTTTTCTTTTTTTTATTCTTTCCTTAAAGGCCCAAATTATTATTTTTATCATCACTACTATTACTATTATTAAATACTATTATTATCATTTTCTACAAATAAGCAAGATTAAAAAAACAATATATAAACATGAAAGGAAAAGAAAAAAAGAATGAGGCTTTTCATTATTTTTGTTCTTAAAAAAAAGGTAAAAAAAAAGCACGACAACTATAAGCATTTTATTTCTTTTCTTCTATTTTTTTTTGGACATAGACATGTCATGAGGGATTAAATTTTGGGTTCCGATGAAGGGGATGTCATTGGACCGTCGGTCCTTCGCCCCTAGGAGCCCCCAAAAATCCCGACTTTTCCCTCCCCTTTCTAAAATAAAGGTTTCTTTTTTAAAAAAAAGGCTTGATTTTGGGAAAAGTTTTGTAACACCCCAAACCCGACCTAGACGTTATGGCCGAATCTGGCGATGTCACATGATAGTGCTTTTGAAACCGTAGCCACGCTCAAACCATTTCTCATTTTTAAGTGTTTTTCATTATTTTATGTTAATTCCAATTAGTTTCATTCATTTCCCAAAACGCTGTCCGTTTTCCAAAACATTTTTACTTCGTGGAAGCTTTTAAAAACAGTTTGTGTAATCGTGGTGTTTTGGTAAAACATTTGTTTCTTTTGAAAACCTGCGCTTTCCTACTTCTAGCAATAAAAACCATAAAACATTGCAAATCCTAATTTAAACCAAATATTCGTAATGGCCATAATTACATAAAACTTTTCCCTGATATAAGCAAAACCATAAATAAGTATAAAACCGTGAATCTATCGTGAAGCAGAATGAGTGGTCACCGTCGAGTCCTCCGCTGCACCGATCTGTCTAATGCTGGGGATTACCTGAATAGATTAAACAGAAAAAGGATGAGTTTTCGCAAACTCAGTGTGTAATCCCCACAGAAAACATGCAAATGACATAATATCGAGCTTGAGTCATATACTTACAATTCGGTGCGAGCCCATTCAGAATTGGTGTGGACCTTAGCCCACTCGAATCTGAGAATAAGATACAATTTATATATTAGGGCCTTAGCCCAATCGAGATCTGAGAATCAGATATATATTAGGGCCTTAGCCCATCTCGATTATAGTATGCGAGCGAGCGAGAATAACAAGGTCCTACCCACCAGCCTCTACACACCAACTCCGTCCAACCCTACACACCATGTGGGGATAAAATCAACCCACCCATCCCTACACACCATGCTGTACCAAAATGCGGCACATAATCAGATAATTGTAGCTGAACTGCCAAATAATCAGGCTTAATAGCCTTTTAGCAACCCACCCCAATGTAATGCAGCATACAATACATGACATGCAAATATGCAAATAACGGATCATACATTCAGTTCAGTACATATTTCATATCATATAATCGGATTACACAAATAGGGGTCTAAGTATCGCTTACCGACCCTACAGTAGGTCCACAGTCGACTTGGGTGACCCGTGCAACCTTACAGATCATTTCAGAAAAATGAGCTCACACGCCCATGTGGCCTGCCCGTGTGGGCCACTCGGCCCAAATTGGCCTTGGCCGTGTAGATCACACGGCCTGGCCCAGAATTCCACACGCCCATGTGGTTCATCCGTGTGGGCCCACACGCCCGTGTGGCCCACACGGCCCAATAGGTCAAGTCCGTGTGTCACACATGACCTTGCCCAGCCATCACACGGCCGTGCCACTTGTGTACGGCCTGGCTCGTCGATCACATGGCCGTGTTGTGGCTCACAGCCTTGCACACGGCCGTGTGGTGTCGACAGAATCGTATTTTAGCTTTCGCTGATTCACGTTTTTTGTATTTCCGGGTACACACCTGGTTTTGATTGAAGCTAAACCAGACTCCGAGCACTCCATGACCGACAACGAAATGAAACCCCCAATGGCTCAAATCCCTGACGAAGCACCGATTAATGATTGCTCTTAACCGAGTAAGCAAAACGAATGAGGCAGGGGAAAAAGAAGTGAATCAAAAGTAAAACGCAAAGAGGGGAAGGGGAGAAGAAGGCAAAATTCGGCAGAGAAGCAAAAAGAAAAACGACAGGAAGAATTTTGGAAGAACTGGAGAGAAACCGAAATTGTGCTTTTTTGGGGAAACAATCAGAATATTTGTTGATAATCCCGAAATCTCAACTTCCCCCCACTAACTCCACCAACCCACTATCATCAGAATTCCAATTTTACTCAAACACCTACACGGCACCCAGTAAAAAAAAAATAATTCCCTTACTCGCGCAAGGATTCGAACACAGGACCTCTTGCAGACTAACACTCCACTTAACCACCAGACCAGCAAGCCCATTCTAATATCATTTTACCAACAATAACTTAAAAGCTTACCGACCCCTGTGAGAGCTTTATTCGTAAAAATGCCAAAATTTACCCAAGTTGTGACTTGAACTTGGGACCTCCCACACACACCCAGAACACATAACCACTGAAGCAGACAGACAATTGTGTCAATAAATTTCAGAAACACATACAGATATTTTTGCGCTCCAAAATTACATAAGCCGGAATTAAAGAAATTTGGGGCGTTACAAGTTTTGATTTTTTTTTTTAAAAGAGAGTTTAGATTTTAACAAATAAAAATCTGTTTTTTTAGTTATTTTAAAGGAAAGTTTAAATTTTTAAAACAAAGTTTGATTTTTTTTCAACTACTTCAAAATAAAAACTTTAATCTTTAAGAAAAATAGTGTTTTTTTTTAGAAAAAAAGGAGAAAGTTTAGATTTTAAAAAATAAAAATTTTGTTTTTTTTAAGTCAATTTAAAGGAAAATTTTGATTTTTTTTTAACTATTTCGAAATTAGGTTTTGATTTTTAAGAAAAGTAATGATTTTTTTCTAAAAAAAACTTTAATTTTGCAAAAAAAAAAAATAATTTCTAGCCACTGTACGAGGCGGCTCCACCACCGAAGGCCAGAGAGCCCAACGGCTCTCCGGTGGTGGAGCCATGGCCAACATAGAAGTTGGAAGAGAAAGAGAAATAGGTTTTTTTTTAAAAAAAAAAAAACAATGAGGTTAAAATGAAAAAAATGAATAGTTTTCTTTCATTTATAGGTGCCAAAAATGGGTAATTTATTCTCACCCCTTACTTTTTTAATTTACAAAAAACCCCTTTTTTTGCAACACCGCCCTCGCTCTCTGACCTATTTACACCTGTAACCCTTTTATTTATTTAAACATTCGATTTAATCCGAAATTTAAAAATTAAAAGCAAATTAATTGCTACATCAGTCCTCTTGTATTCCACATTTTTTATCTTTTAGTCCTAAAATCAAGCTATGTCATTTTGTTTCCATCTTTAATAAATAATTTACACTTATATCTTCCATTTCACTTGCATTTATACATTATATATTTAATGTTAATTATGTACTTTATTTTAATATTTTATATTTATTCACACTTGTATAATTTTTATTTATTTTTATTTCGTTTTTATTTATTTTCATGTCTATTTATATTTTTTTTACACATTCCCCTTACATATATTTTAATATTATTTATTTATGTTACTTTGATCCTTTTATTGTATTATGAATAAGGTGTATTATTTTTGTTATCATCATGTTATGGTGTTATTTATTTCATTTATTTAATTGTTTTTTTATTATTATTGTCATTTTGAAAAAGTTTTAACTTTTCATTAACTTTAGCCAATTTAATTAATTTTTCTATTTTATTACTATTTGTATCAAAAGAGGGAACTTTAGGTCATTTTTCCATCCTATAATTGTTTACATGAAGTTAGTTAAGTAGGTGTTATATTTTAATGAAACCATAAGATTTTTACATTGGATTTAGGTTAGTCCTTAAGATCTTATCTACCATTTACCTTAGAAAAATTATAAATAATATGTAAGAATTTTTTTAGGGTTTTAAATTAATTTTAAATATCGTATATGATTAGAATCTTAAGTTAATATGTAAATATTTGTTAGGACTTTATTCAAGATTAAAACTAAAGATTTTTGTAGGTGAATTGTAAATCATGAGTAGGTTTTTCTAAGTATTTTATTTTAGAAACTTTTTTAAGAAAGCTAATAAATATTATTTAAGATTTATTATTTTAGGATTTTGATGAATTTAAATCTTAGATCAAGAATTTTAAAGTAAGATAAATCATAAACTTGACATAGGATACTTTCGTAAGATCTTGATAGGTTCAACGTTATTAATTAAATCTTTTAAATAATAATAATTATAATAATAAAGATCGAATAAGTTGTAGATGGATTTTAATATTTCTCTTAATTTATTGGTAATTTCTAGGTTTTTTTAATTATAAAATAGAATTAATTTTAGGAATTGAATGTATTTTACTAGAATTATTTAGGTATCCTTTAGTATTCCAGTTAAAAGTAAAAATCTCTAATTTAAGTTTCAAATTAGATAAGTTTGGTGAACACATC
Organism: Gossypium sturtianum; assembly: GCA_025698515.1. NCBI lineage: Eukaryota > Viridiplantae > Streptophyta > Magnoliopsida > Malvales > Malvaceae > Gossypium > Gossypium sturtianum. Next base: position 123,835,212 of record CM046955.1, read on the forward strand.
TTAATCGAGTTACAAGTAAACCGGAGACATTTTCTTTAGAGTTTTTATTTAAGATTTCCATAAGATTTTAGCTTAGATTGAGACATTACTATGCTTAAATAAAAAAAATCTAGCTCTTAAGACCCCGTAGGACTATCCCCGGATAGGCGTTGTGGGGGTGTTATAACCTTCCCTACACGTAACCGTACTCCCGAACCTGAAATTTGGTGATGAGATGGAGTCTAGACTTTTAGGATTTTTCTGTAGTATTAATTCTAGATTTTTAGACGACAGGTGGTTAACCAACCTAGCCCTAACTGGTTAGTGGCGATTCTACTTTAGTTTAGGCCCTCCGTGTCTAGCTTTGCTGACTAGGCTCCTGTACTCTTATGTGGGTAATGTTATGACAATAATAACCTGAAAAGCCAATTTCATCAAAAAGGAATACTTTTGGGTAATCAATTTTCTCAAATTTAAGCCTCCATGCATCACTGGTTGACAACAATTCTACCAGCTCACTAACGACATTTTGTTTTCTTCATTAGAAGATCCATGATCAAATCTTCTAATCATTTGATCAATTTGTTGACACACTCCCAGTGGTATCATTGCTGATTGCATAAGATAACTAGGAATAGCCTGTAACACTGATTTCACTAGGGTGATTCTTCCAGCCATTGACAATAATCTAGCATCAAATCCATTCATCTTCCTTTGGAATTTATCAATCAAGAATTGAAAATTTCCCTTAGTCACTCTATTGTGTAATAATGGGACTCCCAAATATGTGCCTAAATCATTCACCAATTGGAAACCCACCTCCTTTCTTAGCATCTCTTTCTCTGACTCCTTCATATTTGCTGAGAAGAACATCTTTAACTTGTCTGTGTTGATTTTATGACTTGAAAAAGAGCAAAATAGATGGAGTACTCTTTTAATCGTCTAAACATTTTCTGTATTCGCTTATCTAAAGAGGATTAGATCGTTTGCAAAAAAATAAATGAGATATTAGAGGTCCAGCCCTACTCAACTGGATCGGTCTCTATCTTCCCCTCGAAATTTCCTTAATAATCATATGTCCAAGTCGTTTCATAGCCAGTACAAATAAATACGATGAAATGGGGTCCCCTTATCAAATGCCTCTTGATGGAATAAACTCGGCTGTATAGCTACCGTTCCACAACACTTACATAGTTGAAGATTTAACACAATGCATAATTATTCTAACCATATTCTCTGAAATTCGACCATCCACTAATGAGTCTTATATGAAGTCCCATCGTAGACAACCGCATGCTTTCTCTATATCTATTTTAATCGCCATCCATCCTTTCTTCCCCTTCCGTGTTCTCATCGAGTGTATCACTTCCTGAGCTATGATCACATTATCTACTGTGTTTCTTCCCCCCCCCCCCACAAACCTTGTCTGGTTAGGTGCTATAAGTGTTGATAAAATAAGCTTTAAGTGATTAACTATTACCTTAGTTAACACTTTGTAAGATACAGGGCATAAACTGATGGGCCTATACTGAGAAATTACCTCTGGCGCATCCACCTTCAGGATCAAAACAATCAGTGTCTTATTAAAAAATGGTTCAATGTCCCCTCCATTAAACACTCTTCTAATCATATCCACCAAAGACTCTCCAACAATATTCCAATGAGTCTGATAAAATTGTGCATGCAATCCGTCCACCCTTGGTGACATTAATGGTGTCATTTCAAATAGTCTCATCCTAACTTCCTCACTTGTGAGAGTCCTCCCCATTGCTTCCATCATATCTAAATCAACCGTTGGAAATCTTTCTCGAATAGGGAAACGTCCTATACTTGGTGCATCAATAGTATAGAGATTCTGGAAATAGTTGACAACTTCAAGTTGTAACCTTTCTTCCTCATAACACTAGTTTCCATCAGACAACTTAAGTGCTTTAATATGATTTTTTCTTCGTTTGGCAGTTGCTCTACAGTGGAAATATTTGGTATTTTGATCGCCTTTAGCCAACCAATCACTTCTAGATTTTTGCTTCCATAGGAGTTCTTCACTATCCAAAATATTCTCCAATTCAATCCAGAGCTCCTTTTCCACCTTTATCAGATTTTTAAAATAAAATCTTTTAAGAGCCTTTTGTATCCCTTGTAACCTAGCCAGTATCTTCATTTTCTTAGCAATGACATGGCCATAAGTTTCTCTACTCCATTTCTTTACTGCATTTGTAAAATGTTACACCCCTCACTCGTATTCAACGCCGGAATAAGGTTACGGAGCATTACCAGACTTATAAATCAAATAAACATTCATTTCACATACATTTTCATATTTCATGCAACTATCATTCAAACTCAATCATAATGTCCCTAATACGAGCTTACGAGACTTAAAACATGCATTCGGGGGTGGTTCAAGACTAAACCGATAATTTTTGCAAAATACAGGGGACACATGCCTGTGTGGCCCGGCCGTGTGTCTCACACACGCCCGTGTGGCCCGGCCGTGTGTCTCACACGGCCAAAGACACTCCCGTGTCACAAGCCGTGTGGACATTCGAAATGGGAGCACATGGTCGTGTGTAACTCTCTGATTTGGGTCACACGACCAATACACACGCCCGTGTGGCTAGCCCGTGTGCCCTAAAAATGGCCATACATGCCCGTGTGCAAGGCCGTGTGCTAGGTCATGCCAAACCTGTAAGGTATACTGACTTATGCCACACGGCCAAGTCACACGCCCGTGTGTGAGGCCTTGTGGAGCATACTGACTTGGTTTCTCATTTAACACCAGGGGACACACAGCCGTGTACATGACTGTGTGTCACACATGGCTGAGACACACGCCCGTGTCTCTACCCGTGTGGACAAAAATAGGCTATTTACCAAGCCAATTTGCCACCCAAACTTGTGTACACCTATACCATACTCAAATGGCACAAAACATAGCATATAATAGGCATTCAATCAACCTCACTCAAGCATATTTCATACCATTTCCAACACTAATCAATACAAAACATAAATACTCAATAAGCCATCCAAATTCATACCAAACTTTATTTACTCAAACATCAAAAATGACCAAACTCAAATATACATTATTTAGTCTAATCTCACAAGTATGCTAAGTTCATTTCTCATCCATTTAGTACTTCTAATTTCCAAAAACCAACCAACAACACATTACCATATTCAAGCACATAATAAGAACCATATGCACAAATATATACACAACCACATCAACCAAAATAAGCCAACTCTCATGGCTATATACAAACCAAAACATTTGACATTTACAAGCCATTTCAAATGACCAAAAATCATTATCAACTCATAACCAAAATGACCAAAGTCCCTATACATGCCATATACCAAAATACCAAAGTTTAAAAGTACCAAGTGATAGTAGGATAGTGTGATGAAGTCTCCGACGATCCCCGAATCCGATCTAGCTTTGAAGTCAATATAAAACACAGTAAAATAAACAAAATAAGCTATAAACTTTAGTAAGCTCGTATGAAATAAACTCAATCTAATTATAAATATACAATTCAACAATTTGAATATATCAACATGTAGCACATATTAACTAACAAACCTTTCACATCTTTAATCACATGATTATATGCAAACTTCACAATTTCTTCGATTTAAGGCTTATATGATTCATGTACATACCTGTACCAATTCGTATCAATCCCATAATCAACCATGCCTTTCACTTACTCGTTGAACCATTCGAAATAATATCAGATACTCGGGAAACTCGCACCGAAGTGCCACATACATAGCCAATGCTATCTCAATCTCATATCACATATATGCTCACTCTCGAGCTATCAACGGGCCTGCTCACACAAGCTGTGGGTCAAGACGTAGCTACACGGTGCTGCTCACACAAGCTGTCAAGTAACCGTAACACATGCCGGTATACTCAGCCACCGGTAGGATGTACAGGACCAGCACCTGGATTACATAATCATAATAAGCCCTAATGACAAGTCATTCGTATCCTAATCTATTCCTAAGGTTCAACCGGGATTTCACACTTGCTGAATCTTCATCGAACGTGTCCGTAGAGTCGTATTCACAATTCATACAATATTAAAGCATTAAAAACATAATTATAACAATGCTTAATACATACGAACTTACCTCGGACGCAAAAACGACGAAACGAGTCGATTAATCCAAAACCTTATTCTTTCCTCGATCTAAGTCCGTCTTTCGCTTTTCTTGATCTATATAATATCAAATTTAACTTATTTAATTACCTCACTATTCAATTTAATCCAAAACACTTATTAAAACACATTTACACTTTTACCATAAGTATTTCACAACTTGTACAATTTAGTCCTTATTTCATAAAATCACAAATTCATGAAATTCAATACCAACCCATGCTAGCCAAATTTTCCTAGTACACATATCAGCCCATAATTTTCATTTATTTCATAATTTACCCACAAATTTTTCACATTTCACAATTTAATCCCTAATTTGCATTTTCACTAAAAATCACTTAACAAAACTTGTCTAACTATCATTAAACATTCATAATCTATCTTCAATCATCAAAATACATGCTTATTCATCAATGAAAACATCCTAAATCTTTAACAGTTTTGCAAAATAGTCCCTGGGCTAGCTAGACCTAGCTGCAACGATATCAAAAACGTAGAAATCATTAAAAACGAGACAAAAATCGTACCTAATTGAGCATAGATGTCATGGCCGAATGAAACCCTAAGAATTTTGGCTTTTCTTCTTGTGAAATTCAGCTAAAGAAGATGATAGCCAACAAAATATGATTTTTGTTTTATTTATTATACCTTAATAACCAAATTACCAAATTAACCTTACTAATAAACTATTAAAACACCTAATAATGTGTCCATAAATGTCCACTCACCGTTATAGTGATATAATTACTACTTAAGGACCTTTACTTTAATTTTCCATAGCTAATAGACACCATATATTTTGTACTTTACGCGATGTAGTCCTTTTTATCGAATTAAACACTCAAACAATAAAATTTCTTAACGAAATTTTCACACATTCATACCATCATGCTGTAGATATTAAAATAATAATAAAATAATTATTTTGACTTCGAATTTGTGGTCCCGAAACTACTTTTCGATTTAACTAAAAACGGGCTGTTACAACTAATAACAAACCAAACTTTCAAGAGACCCATTACCAAACCAGTTTTCACTAACCACCGAATGGAAGCTTTCATGTGTGCACTGTAACAACCCATTTTTAGTGAAATCGGAATAGTGGTTTCAGGACCACAAATCCGAGCCAAAAAGAAAATTTATTTTAATATTATTTCATGGTCTGCATTATGATAGGAATGTTATATGAAAATTCTGATAAGAAAATTTTATCAATTATGTGCTTAATTATGGAAAATACCAAATTGCATAAAATATAAAAGTTGAGTTCTAGTAGCTATAAGTACCAAATAGCTATAGAATTCAAAACTTGAGGTCCTTATATGGTAATTAGACCATTAAAGAAAAGTTAGTAGATATTTTTGATGAATCATCCATGGAAAAATTAGAAAAGGGCAGGGACTAAATTGGAAATTAAAATAATTAAAAGATGATAATAGAAAATATCTTATTTTCATCATCTTCCCCAAAATTTTACATGGAAAACCTAGGAGAGAGAAAGGAAACTAATCAAGCTTAATTAGGTATGTTTTCTTGTCCCATTTTTAGTAATTTTTATAATTTTAAGATCGGGATAGTCTAATCTATCTATTTTGAGGATTAATTTGAAAAGTTGTCAAAATATAGAAATTTTTCCATGGATGTAAATGCTGAAAATTTGAAATTTATGGTAGAAAATGAAAGGTTGTTGATAGATAAACAACTTTTATAAAGAGAATTTTGATGAAATCATGATTTAGGGACTAAATTGAAAAGTGGTAAAACTCATGGAAAAATTTTGAATTTTGTGAAATACAAGTGCTGTAAATGTTATATGAGAATTTCGGTTAGGCTTGGAATAAGGATTAAATTGCATGAATTTCATTTTCCGAGCCTAGGGACGAAATTAAAATTTATGAAAAGTTTTAGGGACAAAATGGTAATTTTTCCTAGAGTGTAAATTGAATACGAAATGTGATAAATTGATGATTAAATTCATTTATATAGATCCAAACAACTCAAATTCGAAGCTAGATAAAGGAAAAGAAAAAGTTTCGGATTAGTAGATTTTCTTATACGAACTATTATCGAGGTAAGTTCGTGTAACCAAATTGTGTTTATTTATAAGCTGAATTGAATGTGGTATGTGATTGTATGAATTATATAAATAATAAAAATAAATGAAATAATCATATGTTCAATCATATTCGAAAATTATTAAGTTTCGTTTGAATGATGAATTTCGATGGATATATGTGATTTTCCATATTGAATATGGTTCTACATATGTTGCGGACAAAATATAGCTCGGACGAGCAATCTTGTTATAGCCCTCTCGAGCATCCTGTTAAATAGTTCTTGCGAGCATCCTGATCGATAGTGATTATGCATGTGTTGCTCACTACTGCAGATCTGTGTGAGCGTCTTGTTACATAATTCAATCGGTTGTTAATCCAACATATAATGCAAACACAAACGCAACTCTACGTGAGCGTCCTGATATAAGCTCTTATGGGCTTCCTGACATGGCTCGCTTGAACTCCCTGTTACCTTATCCGGTGGTCCCTAGTATTAACTCTTCGGAGTTATCTATTAAGCTCAATGAGTTTCCTGTTTAAAACTCTTATGAGTTTCTTGTTTAGCCCGGATAAGTGTCCTGTTACATGGCTCATCTAAGCATCCTGATATGTGGCTCGAGAGTGTGCTCCCTGATTATATGCCCTAATGGGTACCTCTGATTATGATTTGACGGTTTACAGTTTTGTACACCTTGTGTGTACTACCTGAGTATCCATCGAAATTTCAATGATTCAACGGATAAATTCCTGAAATGAGAAACTATGAGATTAAATGAATTATATCTCGAATGTTCCCGAAATACTTGAAAGTTTGTAACATGATGAGCTCATCCATGCTTACTTGATGTACATGAGAATTATGTGACTAACTTGCTTATTTGAATGTATGTGATTAGGCAAATTTCCTAATTTGTTGGAAAGTATGATATTGTTATGCTTAAATGAATATGATTGGTAACTTTACTTCCCGTTATACGAACTTGCTAAGCATTAAATACTTACTAGGTTTTATTTTCTCTGTTTTATACTACTCGAAAGCTCGCAAAGGTTGGAGATCAGTCGGAGCATCATCACACTATCCACTAGCTCGTTTTGGTATAAATATTAAACTTATTTTGGTATAATGGCATGTATAGATTAATTTGGCCATATGATGGCTTGTAAGTGGATGTTTGTAATCTAGCCATTGGTATGGCTAGTGATGTTTGATTTGGTATATTACTACGAAGTTATATCATGCTAATATATATATATATATATATATATATATGTATGGTATGGTTAGATTTAATTAAAGTAAGCTATATGCCTTAACAAAAAGGTAAGTTTGGCTAAATGAAAATATGTGATGTTATATCATACATGTTAATAATGTTTGCTTGGTTTAATGCTTGGAATTGGTTGATATACGGGTGTAAGTATTTTGGTAGGTTGATGGTACAGTTTGGGTGAAAAATAAGGCTAGGAAATGGCCTTATTTTATCCACATGGGTAGACACACGGGCATGTGTCTTGACTGTGTGTAACACATGGCTTGGCACATGGGCATGTGGATTGGCCGTGTGTCTCCTGCACCCTAAAATTTAGAAACAGAATGCTCAAAATTGGGAACATGGGCAGAGACGGGCGTATGTCTCAGTCGTGTGTGATACACGGCCTAGCACACGGGCATGTGGCAGGCCGTGTGATACAAGTCAGAGAGTTACACGTGTAAGGACACAGGCTGGGACATGGCCGTGTGCCTCACATCGAATGCCCACACAGCCTAAGACATGGGCATATCACCACACGGCCTACTCACACGGGCGTGTAACCCCTTTATTAAAGAATTTTTTTTAAATTTTACGAAAAATTCTCTAAATTCCCGATTTAGTCCCGACTTGATTCAAATGTTTAAATTAGGCATCGAGGGTCCTTTCAAGGGACAATATGATTAGTTTTGGATATGATTACTAATTGTCATGAATTACATGAAATTATTCTATAAACTCTGATAATGCTCTGTAACCCTGTTCCGGTAAAAAATTCGGGTTAGGGGTGTTATATGCACCACCCACTAAAATATCTGAACGGTCTGTTCAACTTAGATCCTTCATTTCCAAACTTGATAGCGAGAGGCCTATGGCCAGACATGACTTTCTAGAGATGATACACTGCTGTACATGGGAACTTCACATCCTATTGATAATTACAAAGTGCCCGATCTAACTGTTCAAAAATAAGTCCTTTATTCCAAGTGAATTTGGACCCTTATAACCAAGATCCTTCAAATTACAGTCATTGACAAACTGATTGAACAAAGGGCAACCTTCAACGTTCCTACTTGCCCACCTTTCTTCTCATCAGCATTTAGCATCACATTGAAGTCCCCTGCAATCAGCCATGGGCTTTGTATAGACTCAGTGGTATGATTTAATCCTACCCAAAGATCCTTTCTTCTGATTTGTTGAGGGCTCTCAAAAACCGCCGTGAAACAAAAATCATCAACTAAGTCTGGGAACCGTATTCTCATACGTATGAACTGGAAGTGATTAAAAAGAACCTCTACTTTAATATTTTCTTGCCAGATCACCCAAATTCCCCCTGTAATTAGCTTCGATTCTATGAGAAAAAGGTAATCTGATTAAATCAATTACCTTATCAGCTTTAGACCCACGAATCCAAGTTTCTACTAAAACCACTAGACCCGGATCAAATTCTCTCAAATACTCCTTCAAGAATTTATGAAATTTCAACTGACCAACACCTTGACAATTCCATATGAGAATGTTTGTTTTCATGACAAAAAAAAAAAAAAAAAATTAATGAAATGAGACTGAACTGCATTAAACTCAATAGTCTTGAGAGGCATCATCCATGTGTGTAACCTCTCCAGCATCACCTCTGACCAAGTCAATCAACTTAAACTTGTCTGATTGAAATTCCATTTGAGTTTCATCCCCTTTTCCCAAATTATCGTCCAAAGCCCTAGTCTCTTGGGAGAATTGTTCCAACCTATCGACAATCCCAGTAACAACTGTCTGAATCGGAATCGCCTAATTCTCTTCTGACAAATCATGATTACGATTTCCAGTCTCTACCGTTCTTGGGTTTTTTTTTTTCCAAAAAACCTCCTTAATTCTCGGGGCAAAGAGGAAAAAGGCACCAGGTTCTGAATGATCAATTCAGAGTCAGTATTATCCCGATTCACACTATGTTTAGCAAAGTTCCTTGGTTGTCCATAATTGAACTGGCTTTGTGGTGTGCTTGATCCAGACCCGTTTTCACTTTGTGGGCTGAGAAATTAAACAGAAAAGGATCCTTATTCAGTATATCCATTGGGCCTATCCTGTTTAATCAGTCCTTCATATCATTGCGCCTCACGCTCCCTTTTTTTAAATTTTCCACTAGTTAAGCCCATTACCATGTGTTTTCGACCTGAATTGCTTCCGTTGGCCTGATTCTTATCTTGGACCTTATGTAACACCCTATACCCAGCCTAGTCACCAAGCTCGAATATCAGGATGTCACACCACTGTCTCATATCATACTCATAGTAAATTGTCACATTATTAAGAAATCATCCTCTTTATGTAACAGCCCAATTTTCAGTGGTGTTAGAAATAGTGATTCGAGATCACTAAATCCGACGAGTGAGTTTAAAAATTTTATTATTTATTATTTATGAGTTAAGTGTGATTTTAGAAAAAAATTTGAATTAATGATTTATGTTTTAAAAGGAATTATTAGGTTAAGTGATTTTGAAAACGAGGAATCGAGACCTCGATTTCATAAACCGAGCCATAAATATTTTTATAAATATTTACGGAGTGTCATTAAGTTAGTATTAATTTTTTGTTAGAAAATTTTAACGTTTCGATAGTTAATTAATTAAAAAGGACTAAATTGAAAAAGGTACAAAAACTTGTTAAAGTGATAAAATAGATTAAATGATAAATGAGGAAGGACTTAAAGGGCAAATTAGCCTAAAGAAGATGGCTGAAACGGCATAAGCAGAAAAAAAACAAAGAAATTAGGTGATTAAGAAGTAAAATGGGAAATAAAATAAAATAAAATTATATAAAAATGGGATTTAAAAGAAATCTAGACATTTCTTCACAATTCTTCAGCCAAAAACACCATAGGAGGCCCCCAAGAAGCTGGTTTTTAATATTTCTACTACATGTGAGTTCAATTCTTGATTATTTCTTGTAATTTTTGTGTTTTTGTGACTTTTACAATTAGGTCCAACTATCTATTTTATTAGTTTTTGATTCTATGGGTAATTTTTAATGTTACCATTGACGAGTGCTGGATGTTTATGATGATTTAACATAGAATTGAAGCTTTAATTTTGTCATATGATGATTTTATTAAGTAATTTCAAGAGAAATTAATTTTAGGACTAAATTGTGAAAAGATTAAATCCTAGGGTTTGGTATTAAATTTTGTTTATCAAAGGTTGTGTAATAGCTTAGAATATTTAGATAAGGTGTTAATTGAGAAAAATTAGCTTATTTGATAGGCTAATTGATGAGGGACTAAATTGTAAAAACTGTGCAAGTTGGGGTATTTGTGCAATTTCAAAAATTGAAGTGTGAAGTGAATTAGAATTGAAAATATGTGCTAATGAATGAATAATTTTACATTTTAGATCAAGAACCTGTAGATCAACGAGAAAAAAGGAAATTAGCAAAATAGTCCCTAACTACTACAAATTCAACAAATCTACCCCAGGTAAGTTGATATGGTTAAAATTTAATGTTTATTTATTACATTGGTGAATGTTATTATATATTTATTCATATCTAATGTTGAAAATAAAATTATCGTTGAATTATGAAATTGAAATAAATGTTCAAAATGAGTGGAACGCGGGATTGAGTACATTCGTTCTGTGGCAAAGGATGAATTGACGGATAATACCATGGTTAGACCATGGCATGTTTATATGTAAGACCATAGCTGGGCTTGGCATTAATGTAAAGGATGAATTGACGGATAAGACCATAACTGGGTTAGGGCACTACGAACGTAAGACCATGGTTGGACCATGACAGTGATTAAATATAAGACCATAGCTGGGCTACGGCATTCTGATGATAAGACCATAACTGGGTTATAGCACTATGAATGTAAGACCATGGCTGGCAATACATGTGTAAGACCATAGTTGGACTATGGCATAAAGAATACGATGTACTCACATCCGTAAGTCGTTCCTCGATTCAGTAAGAATTGGCTAAAGACTTATGTGAATGAATTGAAAGATATATTGATTAATAATGTTATTGATCTGATGGAAGTATGTTCATTGATTTATGATGTGTTTGATAGGGAGAATGTATGATTTATTTACAATTTAGTTTATTATATTAAGTTCGGTAAGATCAATGTTTAACCTAATGAACTTATTAAGCTTCATTAAGTTTACTTGTGTCGTTTAATGTTCTTTGTAGGTTTTCAAGAATTTTGGAGGATCAGATCTGTAACACCCTTAACCCGTATCCGTCGCCGGAATAGGGCTACACAGTATTACCGGAGTTTACAGAACAATTCTAGATAATTCATGTTAATTATTATTCATTTACGAAAGTGGTCATATTGTCCATTGAATGGACCCTCGAGGCCCAATATAAACATTTAAATCGAGTCGGGACTAAATCGAGAACTCATAGAATTTTTCGTAAAATTTCAAAATTTTTCCTAAATACAGGGCACACACGCCCATGTGGTCAAGGGACACGCCCGTGTGACCATAGGACACGCCCGTGCTGTAGGCCGTGTCCGACCCCGTATAACTCTCTGACTTGTGTGCTAGGCCGTATGGTCAATTTAATTTTTCCAAAACTAAGTGTAGGTTTCACACTGCCAAGACACACGCCCGTGGTCTGGGCCTTGTATCACACACGGCTAAGACACACGCTCGTGTCTCTGCCTATGTGCTCAATTCTGAGCATTCTGTTTCTCAAATTTAATATGCAGGGGACACACGGCCAAACCACATTCCCATGTGCCAGACCGTGTGTCATACACGGTTAAGACACACGCCTGTGTGTCTACCCGTGTGGACAAAATAAAACCATTTCCTAGCTTTATTTCTCACCCAAATTTGCCAATAACCAATACCAAAACTTACAAGTATATACCAGCCAATTCAAGCATTAAATCCAAGCCAATTCTAGCATCTAATATGATATATTATCATATGCATTCATGTTTATACTCTTACCATTGTTTAACTTATATGTTAAGCATAACTTGATCAACCATACTTAATATACTTAACACATAGGTATTTGTCATAATATGACCTTATAAATATACCAAAACAAATCAATACTAACCATTCCAATGGCTAGATTAGAAACAACATTTACAAGCCAACAATGGCCAAGTTACCTATACATGCCAGTATACAAAAATAAGTTTACAATTTATACCAAAACAAGCTAGTGGATAGTGTGATGATGCTCCGGCCGATCTCCAACCTTCGCGAGCTTTTGTGCAGTATAAAACAGAGAAAATAAAACCTAGTAAGCATATAATGGTTAGTAAGTTTGTATAACAGGAATTAAAACTTACCAATCACATTTATTAATATTAAGCATACAATTAATATGCTTTTCATTAATTTGGAAAGTTTACCTAAACACATACACTCAATCAAGCAAGTTAGTCATATAATACATTTGCACATCAAATAAGCATAGATGAGCTCATCATATAACCCTTCATCAAATAATTCAGAAGCATTCAGGGCATATTTCTATTTATCTCATCATTTTCTCATGTCGAGAGTTTTATCCGTTGAATTATTGAAATATCGATGGATACTCAAATAGTACACTCAAGGTGTACAAATTTGTAAACCATCAATTCTTAATCAGGGGTACCTATTAAGGTTCTTAATCAGGAAGCACACTCTCAACCACGTATCAGGATGCTCAGAAGAGCCATGTAACCATGTAACAGGACACTTATCCGAGCTAATCAGGAACTCATAAGAGTTTTACTCAGGAAGCTCATAGAGCTTATCAAATATCTCCGAAGAGATAATATCAGGGAGCACCGGATAAGGTAACATAGATTTCAAGCGAGCCATGTCAGGAAACTCATAAGAGTTTATATCAGGACGCTCACAAAGAGCTGCGGTAGTGCACAACACATGCTAAATCACTATCGATCAGGATGCTCGCAGGAACTATACATAAGGATGCTCGAGAGGGCTATATCAGAATTACTCATTCGAGCTAAATCCTGTCTGCAACATATGCAGAATCACATTCATATACAGGAAATCATACGTATCCATCAATTTTCGTTATTCCAACGGAACTTAACATTTTAATAACATTTCAAATCATGTGATCATTTCATGTATTTATAACATTCATGTAAATCACATAAACATATACCACATTCAAAGTAAATATAACATTCAATTGAAACATATTAACATGCGTAATTAAGTTACACGAACTTACCTTAATATTCGTCTATACAAGTTTTGAATTCTATAGCTATTTGGTCCTTCTAGCTACTAAAATTCAACTTTTGCATTTTATGCAATTTGGTCCTTTCCACAATTAAACATATAATAGATAAAATTTTCTTATCAAAATTTTCATTGGCATTCCTATCACAATGTAGATCATGCAATAATATTAAAATAAATTTTCTTTCCAGCTCGAATTTGTGGTCTCGAAACCACTGTTCCGATTTCACTGAAAATGGGCTGTTGCAGGATCAACACATCGGGTCACACTATCCAAATTGCTCCGGTAGATTTTTATTGTACATTTTATGGTTTATATGGCATGTATAGGGTTGGTGTGGAAAAGAGTTAAATTTTAAGTATGGTTGTGAATGACACACACACACACACACACACACATATATATATATATATGTTAGTATGCATGTATTTAGTAATAGATTTTAGTAAATCAATGAACGAAGTTATTTTGGTAAGTTTAGGTTATTGAGTTTGTGATGATATATTATGTTTAAAAACATGATTTTTGGCTTGTGTTGATTGTTTGATTAGGGCTATTTGATGTATTGAAATATTGTGTGTAGGTTGATGTCAAAAAGGGTGAGAAAAGTGGCCTAAAAATGACCTATTTTCGTCCACACGGGTAGAGACACATGCGTGTGTCTCAATCGTGTGTAACACACGGCCTGGCACATGGGCATGTAATCTGGCTATGTGTCCCCTGCACCTTAAAAATTTCAAAACAGAATGCCCAGGTTTTTACAGACGGCCTAGCACACGGGCGTGTGGCTTGGCCGTGTGACCCCTGCACTTCGCACACGGCCTAGCACACGGGCGTGTGGTTGGCCGTGTGACCCAAGTCAATAGCTATCCTAAGACACGGGCGTGTCACCTGACCACACAGGCGTGTGTCCCCTATTCCTAAGCAAAATTTTAAGATTTTGGGAAAAATTCCCTGAGTGTCCGGTTTAGTCTCGATTCACTTCTAAAGTGTCTTCTGGGCCTCGAGGGCCCATATAAGGGACAATATGAGTGTTATATGATTGATTCTTGATCTGTATAATAAAGGTAATGAAATATTCATAATTAGTCGGTAAAGTTCGATAATGCTCTGTAACCCTGTTCTGAAAACGGATAAGGGTTAGGGGTGTTACATTTATTGGTATCAGAGCTTCGGTTTAGCCAATTCTCGGAATGAATGCAGTAAGTGGAGTGTCTAAAAATACATGCCATATAAATCTATGATAGTGTGATGTGTATGATCTAATCTAATCCTTGTTTTTCTTATAGATTGTAAAGATGTCAGATAGATCTGAACATGCTGAACATGATGAGGCTAATAGTAGAGTACAGACATCTGAGCACGGGACAAGTAGTAACGTCCCAATTTCTCTGATGCAAGAATAGGAACTTAAAAATATGTTCTATGGGTTTATGAACCAATGGTTTAATGAATTTATGCAAGAAAGAAATCAGGCTCAGCAACCTCCTCCCCCTACTGCACCATCTGTAGAGCCTCCAGTTGCTCTTCCACCCCCTCCGATAACAGAATCTAGTAAACGTACTCCGATAGAAAAAGTTAGAAAGTGTGGAGCCGAAGAATTCAAGGGTAGGTCAGATGATGATCCTGTCAAAGCTGAGTATTGACTTCAGAATACGATAAGAGTTTTTAAGGAATTAACTTATTCTCCTGAAGATTATTTGAGGTGTGCTGTGTCATTATTAAAAGAAGAGGCTTATAATTTGTGGATGACTATAGTGGCCGTAGTGCCGAAAGAGAAAATCACTTGGGAATTTTTCCAGAGTGAATTTAAAAAGAAATACGTCAGTAAGAGATACTTGGATAAAAAGAAAAGGGAATTTCCTGATTTATGATAAGAAAATCGATCAGTAGCTGAATATGAGAGGGAATTTGTATACCTCAGCAAGTATGCTCGAGAAATTATACCAACCGAGGAAGAAATGTGCATTCGGTTTGAGGAAGGGTTAAATGATGAAATCAGAATGATGATTGGGGGCACGGAAATACGAGAATTTGTTGTTTTGTCAGATTGTGCTCAGAAATTAGAAGAGGCGTATAATAGAAAAATCCACAGAGACAGAACAAATAAAGAATCCTTTAAGAGAAGTTCTTCCAAGTCATTTTCAACTGCACCTGCGAAAAAGTCCAGAGATGATTTCAGTCGAGCCACTCCGATGCCGGAACGATTAAGTAAAAATAAAGTGACTCAACAAGATTTTAGGGTAACTATTAGACCTGCTGCGAGTGTGGGCAGTGTACAAAATATTCCTAAGCCCAAATGCAAATATTGTGGGAAAAATCACTTCGGTGAATGCAGAGATAAGGTAGGGTCTTGTTATAAATGTGGAGCTACCGACCATTTTATTCGAAACTGCCCTCAGTTGCAAAGAGGGGAAGAAAAGCAGAAAGAGAAATAGATGGCCACTTCTCAAAGAAGTAAATGTTCGGGCCAAAGTAGTACCGCTGGGATTACTCGTTCGGGTATGATAGATTCTGTTGCCCGATTAGAAACTAGGGCACCTGCACGTACTTATGCCATCTGAGTGAAGGAAGATGCTACAACTCCAGACGTAATTGCTGGTACATTTTATCTTTTCGGTGTTACTGTATATGCATTGATTGACCCTGGGTCTACACATTCTTATGTTTGCACTGCATTAGCATCAGAAAAGAAATTGTCTATTGAACCTACTGATTATGATGTTCAAGTCACTAATCCATTAGGCTAAAGTGTAATAGTTAATTTAGTGTGTCGTGACTGTCCACTGAAAATAACAAGCTGTGAATTCCCTGCTGATTTAATGTTTCTACCCTTTCGGGAATTTGATGTTATTCTGGGAATGGATTGGTTGACGAAGCATGATGCTGTAGTAAATTGTAGAGACAAATGAATTGATTTGAAATGTCAGACAGGAGAAATAATTTTGGTTGAGTTTGGAAATGCAAAAGACATTGTTAGAATTATTTCAGCTTTTTCAGCTCAAAGACTAATGCGGAAAGGTAATGAGGCATTTTTAGCCTACATTATTGATACCTGGGATTCTGGATTGAAGCTGGAACAATTACCAGTTGTTAATGAATTTGCTGATGTGTTTCCTGAGGAGTTTCCGGGTTTACCACCTGATCGTGAAGTTGAATTTGTGATTGATGTGGTTCCGAGAACAGCTCTGATATCAATAACACCATATCATATGGCACCACTAAGTTAAAGGAATTAAAGACACAATTGCAAGATTTATTGGACAAAGGATTCATCAGACCGAGTATGTCTCATTGGGGTGCACCTGTCTTATTTGTGAAAAAGAAAGACGGATCTTTGAGATTGTGTATAGATTACAGACAATTGAATAGGGTCACGATTAAAAATAAATATCCTTTGCCCCGTATTGATGATTCATTTGACCAACTGAAAGGTGCCACGGTGTTTTCAAAGATAGACCTCAGATCCGATTATTATCAGTTGAAAGTTAAAAAGTGTGATGTGCCGAAAACTGCTTTCAGAACTCGGTATGGTCATTATGAGTTTTTGGTAATGCCATTCGGGTTGACTAATGCTCCTACTACTTTCATGGATTTAATGAATCAGATTTTTCAACCTTATTTGGATAGATTTGTAGTTGCGTTTATCGATGATATATTGATCTATTCCAAGATAGAATCTGAGCATGCACAACACTTGAGAATTGTGTTATAGACTTTGAGAGAAAAGTAGTTGTATGCAAAGTTTAGCAAATGTGAATTTTGGCTACACGAGGTTGGATTTCTGGGTCACATTGTATCAGCCGATGGGATTTGAGTTGATCTGAGTAAAGTTTCTGCTGTGATGAATTGGAAAATTCCGAAGAATATTACAGAAGTGCGAAGTTTTCTGGGTTTAGTAGGTTACTATCGACGTTTTGTCAATAATTTTTTGATGATTGCTTCACCGTTGGCCTGATTGTTACAAAAGAATGTTGAATTTGTTTGGTCTGATGAGTGTCAGCAAAGTTTTGATCAGTTGAAGAAAATGTTAACAGAAGCACCAGTCTTAACTCAGCCAGAATCGGGTATACCGTATGTTGTGTACAGCGATGCATCTCTGATTGGTTTGGGTTGTGTATTTGTAAAACCCCTAACCCGTGTCCATCGCCGGAACAGGATTACGGGGCATTACCAAAGTTTACAGAACATTTACAAATAAATCATGTCAATTATTATTCATTAACTGAGATTATTCATAACGCCCCTTAAATGGACCCTCGAGGCCCAATATGAGCTTTGGAATCGAGTCGGGACTTAATCGAAAACTCTAAGAATTTTTCACGACATTTCAAAAATTTTTCAAGTTACAGGGCTCACACGCCCATGTGGTCCAAGGGACACGCCCGTGCTACAGGCCGTGTTCAACCCCATGTAAATCTCTGACTTGTGCACACGGCCATGCCACAGGCCCGTGTGCTAGGCCGTGTGGTTAATTCAATTTTCATAAAATTAGGTGCAGGTTTTACACGGCCAAGACACACGCCCGTGTTCTAGGCCGTGTAGCACACACGGCTGAGACACACGACCCGTGTCTTTGCCCGTGTGCTCAATTCTGAGCATTCTGTTTTTCAAAAGTTAGGTGTAGGGGACACACGGCCTAACCACACGCCCATGTACCAGGCTGTGTGTCACACACGGTCTAGACACACGCCCGTGTGTCTGCCGTGTGGACAAAATAAAGCCATTTCTAGCTTCATTTCTCACCCAAAATTTTTACCAAATTCCTGCACCAATTTACATCCAAATACCAACCAATCCAAGCATTGAATTCAAGCAATTTATAACATCTAATATGATATATTTTTACATGCATTCATGCTTTTAATCTTACCTTTTATAAGCATACTCATTTAACCTTTCTTAATCAATCAATAACAAACACTTATGTTATCTCCATAAAATAAACTTAATACATATATATACAAGTACCAAAACATAATCATCACTAGCCATTCCAATGGCTAGTTTACAACAATCAATTACATTCACATGCCAATATGGCCAATATAACCTATACATTCCATTATATCCATAATTGATTTACCATATGTACCGGTATAGGCCGATGGATAGTGTGAGTGATCTCCGCCAAGCTTCCAATCCAACGATCTTCCGATTTACTATAAAACAGGGAAATAAAACTAAGTAAGCATAAAATGCTTAGTAAGTTCATATAACATGGTACTTAACTTACCATTCAATCTATCTCAAGATAAACATGTAAGGCACATTCAATCATTTTGATCTCAAGCCCTACACACATCCTCATTGCCCTTGTTAGTCATATATTCCATAATAACATCAAAAACATATATGGGCTCAACAACAATCAGATTTCCAAACATATATATGTACATACTTTCCATATCCCGTATTCATAAAACAGGTATAAATCATATCGATATATATCAAGTATATTTCCATATAATTCATCTCGAGTTCAGATTATTGCCTATCAGAACTTTACTCATATTACTCGAAATAACAATGTCACACGAGTAGTAGTACTCTTAAAGTGTACAAGTCTATAATCAAGGATGACATATTCATCAAATGAATTCTATGTACAAGTATCATCATCTCATGTTTTCTTATATCAACTGTCATGTATCATCACTTTCATGCATTTCAGACAAATACGTGTAATTACACATTTCTTGTAACAGCCCGATTTTGGGGCTAGTCGAAACAGTGGTTTTGCGACCGCTAATTTGAGGTTGAAGAAAACTATTTTGATATTATTTTATGTGTTATGGCATTAATATATGGCTATATGAAAATTTTGGTTCTTTAATTTTAGCGATTGTATGCTTAATTGTGAAAAAGGACTAAATCGCATAAACTGCGAAAGTTCTATTATGCAAGGTAGAGGTGTCTAATAGCCATGGAATATTAAATTGGAGGTCCTTAAAGTGTAATTAGGCCAATTGGAGTGTGTTGGCTGTCCATAGAGTCTAAGGAGACAAGGATATTAAATTTTGGTCAAATTAGGTGGAATTAGGTGATAAAAGATGAATAAAATAAGATAAAAAGATGATATCTCATCTTTTACTATTCATTCTTCTTCTACCACTGAAAATTGAGAGGAAATAAGGGTTCTTGGAGTTCAAATTTTCAGCAAAACAAATCTCTTACAAGTAAGTGATTTTGGTGGTTTTATTTGATAATTTTTGTACTTTTGGAGTCCCCAAAGCTTAAGCTAGCTAATGATGGGACTAATTTGTTAAATGGTTGAAAGTTTAGGGACTTTCCATGAGAGATTTTATGTTTTTAGCTGAGTTTTTATGGAAGAAAATGAATGTTAGTGAGATGAGAAACAACTTTTGCGAAGGGTGTTGCCATGGAAACACCTAAATAGGACTTGTTTGCAAAGATTGAAATTGTGTAATAAATGCATGAAATAAATGGTTTTGTAAGTTGTTGTAAGAGAAATAAATGTTTAGCTAGGCTTGTTCAATGAGAAAATATGGTGAAAAAGATTTACGAGCCTAGGGGCAAAATCGTAATTTTGCCATAATATAAGGGCAAAATGGTCATTTTTGCCCAAGTAGAAGTTATGATGTATTATGATTATAAAATGATTGAATGAGTGAAATTTTGTTGTTATAGATCAAGAAGAGCGCAAAATTAACCTTGACCGAGGAAAAGGCAAGGTTACAGAATAGACCGTTGATTAACACGTTTTGCACCGAGGTAAGTTTATGTGTAAATAATGCATCTTAAATACACATGTTTTTACTTATTGGAGCATCGTATGTTTGGGAACATTTACGACTGAAATGGGTTGAAATCGATAGAAAATGAATAATTTCCATATGAATGTTGAAATAGATATGTAAGTGTGGAACATTATCTGTAGTAATAAATGGTGGGCTGTGTGCGATACCACCTTAATTATTCTTGTTGGTGGGCTATGTGCGATACCACCTTAGTACTTATTCACGATGGGTTGTGTGCGATACCGTCGTTTATGTTATCATTTGGTGGGCTAAGTGCGATACCACTGTAAATATTCTTGTTGGTGGGCTATGTGCGATACCACCCTGATAAAAATAAATGGTGGGCTAAGTGCGAAACCACCGAGTGTTTGGTATTACTATGAATGGTCTATTGTGAAATTGTGATGTGTTGTTTTATGTGATCATGTGGTGATAAGTGTAGGGATGAATGTTAAATAATATGAGCATTTGGCTTGTGATATGGTTGGAATGTGGTAAGAGATGATATGAGTAAGCATGATCTTGGAATGTGGATTGTTCTTACTTATTATGAAATGCTATTTATTGATTAGCACATATTATGATGTTTATTGTTTACATGTAAACTTACTAAGCTTAAAGCTTACTTCCTCTCTTTTCCCTTGTTTTATAGTATCAAAGAGCCTGGTTGGGATACGAAGATAATTAGAAGATCACCCACACTATCAGCTCATCTCAGTATATCTAGAATTAGCATTTTAAGTTTTGCATGTATAGGGGCTAGACTAGGTGAATTGTTTTGTTATTTTGGTCAAGTATGTATTGGCTCCCTTAAGGATGAACTCTTTTGTATATTGCCATAGTTGATGGCTTATCATGATTAATTTGTGAAATATGAAGTTATTCAAGAAAGTGTTTGTTGCACAAATTGACTTATTTGGTGATTTGTTGTATGGGATCATGTTATGTGAGCTAGGGTGACAAAAAAACTTGGCAAATAGCCTTGTTCTTGTCTACACGGGTAGGCACACGGGCGTGTGTCTAGGCCGTGTGAGACACATGGGCAGTCCCATGGGTGTGTGACGAGGTCGTGTGTCCCCTGTATGTTAGTGTTTCAAGTCAGTGTCGACCACGGGCTAGCCACACGGGCGTGTGCCTAGGCCGTGTGTACCTTATATGGTTACTGACGTCACAAACAGAATGCCCAGGTTTTTACACACGAGCGAGGACACGGGCGTGTGTCCGGCCGTGTGAAAACCCCTGTAGGTTTGAAATGAAAATAAATCCCTAACGGGTTAGGGACATGGGCGTGTGTGACCACATGGCCTGCCCACACGGGCGTGTCCCATTCCTTGTTTAGACAAAAAATTTTAAGTACACAAAAGTTCTCGGTTGAGTTCCGAAACCCTCCGTAAGCATGTTTAAGGCCTTGCAAGCGATAATGAGAGTGTTTTGAGGGTAAAAGAGATATTTCAAATTGGAATGAAATTTGATAGCCCAAAGTTACATGATGAAGTGAGTTAAGTCCGGTAACGCCTCGTGCTCGATTCTGGCGTAGAATGCGGGTGAGGGGTGTTACATTTAGTGGTATCAGAGCTATGGTTTAGTCGGTTCTCGGACTACCGTAGCATGTGTAGGAGTCTAGCTATACATGCCATAAGCGTATATTGATAGTGTGGTGGCTTCTAACAATTCAAAACTTTGTTTTTTATATAGTAAATGAATCCCGACCGAGCGGTTGCTGATGATGCAGCTAGTAACGCACCGGCTACCGCGCAAGGGACCGCGCCTGTAGAGAGTGGACCCGAGAGTAGGGGTCAAGGAGAAGAGGCCCGGGAAGCCTTTCTCCAAATGATGAGTAACTGGTACACGGAGTATGTACGAGCAAACCCAAACGCCCAACCTCCTCCACCCCCTCCTATACCTCAGCCAGTTCTAGTGGCTCCTCAAGGTATAGATTTAGTGAGGATAACCAAGCCCCTGGTAGATAAGATTCGGAAGCAAGGGGCCGAGGAGTTTAGAGCTAATATAGACGATGACCCCGAAAAGATAGAGTTCTGGCTTGAGAACTCAATGAGAGTATTTGACGAACTCTCCTGCACACCTGAGGAGAGCTTCAAATGCGCCGTGTCCCTGCTGAGGGACTCGGCATACCATTGGTGGAAAACGCTAACGTCGGTGGTTCCAAGGGAGAGAGTGACATGGGACTTCTTTTTGGAAGAGTTCCGAAAGAAGTATATAAGCCAAAGATTTATGGATCAAAAACGGAAAGAATTCCTTAAATTGAAGCAAGGAAAAATGACTGTGGCAGAATATGAGCACGAATTTGTTAGGCTCAGCAAGTATGCACAAGAATGTGTGTCTACAGAAGCTATCTTGTGTAAGAGGTTTGAAGATGGGCTGATGAGGATATCAGACTTCTAGTTTGGATTTTGGAGTTAAAAGAGTTTGTGGTGTTGGTTGATAGGGCATGTAAGGTCGAGGAGCTGAATAAGGAAAAGAGGAAAGCCATGAATGAGGCCCAAGATGCAAGAAAAGGCCAATGAGTAAATCATACCAAGCTCAATCGAAGAGGTCCAAAGAAATGAACCCTCGGACGACAGTGTCAGTTGGACATTCCCATCGAGATCGAGGTAACTCATACTTGGGCTCGAGAGTTCAAGCCACTTCGATGGTAAGTGTGGGCAATCCAAAGTCCAAACCGGAGTGTCCAAATTGTTGAAGGCAACACACTGGGGAGTGTTGGGGAAACAACCGGAATTTTTATAAATGTGGTTCCCCCGATCATTTTATTCGGAATTGTCCTGAGAGTGATGACAAGGAAAGAAGGCAAGAGGTGAGATCAAGCAATGTATCTTCGAGGGGTAGATCACAAAAGAACATGGGAGGTGGGATCAGTAGTAGAGGTACGCCTTGAGACTCTGCTGTGAGACCGGAGGGTTGGGCACCTACAAGGACTTATGCCATTCGCGCTCGCGAAGAGGCATCATCTCCAGATATGATAACGGGTACTTTTTCTCTTCATGACACCTCTGTTATTGCTTTGATTGATCCAGGGTCTACCCATTCTTACATTTGCATGAAACTGGCATCTAGTATGAGTATGATTTTTGAGTGTACGGAATTTGTAGTAAAGGTGTCAAACCCGTTAGGTAAACATGTGCTAGTTGACAAGGTGTTTAGGAATTGTCCTTTGACAATTAGAGGTTATTGTTTTTCGGCAAATCTTATGTTGTTTCCGTTTGATAAATTTGACTTGATTCTTGGTATGGATTGGTTGACGGCTCATAATGTTTTAGTGAACTGTGGTAGCAAGTTTATTGAATTGAAATATGAAAATGGAGATGTCATTCGGGTTGAATCAGGTAGACCGGATAATTTGCCTGTGATAATTTCAACTATGGTGCCCAGAGAAATGCTTGAGGAAAGGATACGAGTCTTATCTCGCCTTCGTGCTGAATACTCAAGAGTTACAGGTAAAGATTGAATCAGTGCCGGTGGTAAGCGAGTATCTAGACGTGTTTCTGGAAGAGTTACCCGGATTACCTCCAGTTAGAGAGGTCGAGTTTGGGGTTGAGTTAGTTCCGGGTACGGCACCTATTTCGGTTGCTCCGTATAGGATGACACCATTGAAACTGAAGGAATTGAAAGTTCAGTTGCAAGAGTTAACGGATAAGGGTTTTCCAAGACTAAGTTAACGGATAAGGAATTTCGTCCCTAGGCTCGGAAAATGAAATTTGTGCAATTTACTCCCTATTCCAAGCCTAACCAAAATTCCATCACAAAATTTACAGCACATATTTTCTATAAATTTCATAATTTTTCATCAATTTTCACCACTTTGCATTTTAGTCCCTAAATCATGTTTTCATCAAAAATCACTTTGTAAAAGTTATTTATCTATCAACAACCTTTCATTTTCTACCATAAATTTCAAATTTTCAGCATATTCATCCATGACCTAATTTCCATACTTTGATAACTTTTCAAATTGATCACCCAAATAGATAGATTAAGCTATCCTAGTTTCAAAAATATTAAAATTACTAAAAACGGGACAAGAAAACTTACCCAATTAAGCCAAGAAAGTTTCTTCTCTCTCTCCTAGGGTTTCCATGTATTTTGGGGTTGAAGATGATATAAAATAAGATGATAATTCTTTTATCATCTTTTAATTAATTAAATTATTTCAATTTCCAATTTAGTCCTTGCCCTTTTCTAAATTTCCATGGATGAGTTACCAAAATATCTACATACTTTTCTTTAATGGTCTAATTACCTTATAAGGACCTTAAGTTTTGAATTCCATAGCTATTTAATCCTTATAGCTACTAGAATTCAACTTTTTCATTTTATGCGATTTGGTCCTTCTCGTAATTAAGCACATAATCGATAAAATTTTCTTTTCAAAAATTTCACATGAAATTTCTAACATAATACGGTCCATATAATAAAATAAAATAAAAATAAATTTTATTTTCGACTCGAATTTATGGTCCCGAAACCACTGTCCCGATTTTACCGAAATTGGGCTGTTACAACTCTCCCTCTTAAGGAATTTTCGTTCTCGAAAATTTTTACCAGTAAAGTGATTCAGATATTGCTTTCTCATAGCTTTCTCTAATTCCTAGGTAGCTTCTTCTATATCATGTCATTGTCAGAAAACTTTTACTAAAGCTACCTTTTTATTTTTCATTTCTTTCACTTCACCTGCCAGAATTTCAACCAGTCACTCACTGTAAGTCATGTCAAGCTGAATTTAAATATCTATCAGAGAAATAATAGATGATGGGTCCAATTGATACTGTCGTAACACATATACGCATGAAAAGCATTGTGAATTCTGTCAATCTCTTATAATAATACTAATCAACATGCAACAGGTCCGATTCTTTTCAATGATCTTATATGACCCGATAAACCACAGACTTAATTTTGCTTGAACAGCCAATCTGAATAACTTCCTTTCATGGTGAATTTTCAGAAATACCATGTTACCATCAGAAACTCTATTTCTTTTCATTTTAGATCCACATCAGATTTTTGACGATCAAATACTGCTTTTAAACTGTCTCAGATCACTTTCACCTTTCTTCGGTTTCAAAGAATTAAACCTACTACATGTATCTTTTCTCACTGAACTCCGTCCAAAACACCGGAGTTTTACATTTGTGACCATATAAAGCCTCGTACAATATAATCTTGTACTTGACTGTTAACTATTATAATAAGCAAATTCAACCCAAAGCAAATACTTTTCTCAGTTACCTTCAAATTCAAGTACAAAATATCGAAGCATATCTCCCAAAATCTGAATCATATGTTCAGAATGATCATCCGTCTGAAAATGAAATACGGTACTAAAATGTAACCGTATACCCAGAGTTTCTTGTAACTTGTTTCAGAATTGGAATATGAACTATAGATCTCTATCAGAAATAACAGAAGTTAGCACATCATGTAATCTGACAATATCAAAAATAGGTAATTCAAGCAATCTATCAAGTGAGAAATCCATTCATACCAGGATAAAATGTGCAGGCTTCATCGAACAATCGAAAATTAATCAAATCGTATCTTTCTTTTTATAGACAGGGATAATTCCGATATAAAATTCATAGTAACTTTATCCCATTTCTGTTCCAGTATCACACTAGCTGTAACAATTCTAAAAGTATCAGTACCTGATATTCAGCTTTAATCTGCTGACATATTAAACATTTAAACATAATTTCAGAGACATCACATTTCATTCCAGGCTACTAATACATATTTTTCAAATCATTATGCATTTTATCATTCCCCAGATAAATAGACATAGTACCACTGTGATCATTCATGTAAAATTTTCTGTACAAGCTCCAAATTCTTCAGTACACAAACTCTGTCTCTGAATAACAGACAATTATCAAATCTATTCTGAAATTCTAAATCAGAAATTATTTCGCACTGTATTCATTTAACTTACAACTCATTATCACTTTTCTGGGCTTCACAGATCTGTTGTAGAAACATTAGCTTAGCTTTAAGCTCAGCTAAAATTAATCTTTCATTAGACAATTGCAATCGGTATCCATGGCTTGCAAAGCAAACAGAAATTTTCTACTCAGAATATCTGTAACCACATTCGCTCTTTCCGAATGATATTCAATTATCAAATCATAATCTTTAAACAATTCAAGTCATATACGTTATCTCAGATTCAAATCTTTTTGCAACATCAGATACCTCAAACTTTTATAATCGGTGAATATATGACATTTTTCACCAAACAAGTAATGTTGTAGATTTCAATACAAAAACAATAGCTGTCAATTCTAGATCAAGTATCGGGTAATTCTTTCCATGGGTTTTTTTTAACTGTCTAAAAGTACAGGATATTACTTTGCCTTACTGCATCAAAACACAGTCTAATCCCTTTCAATAGTACATCACTGTATTAACAAATTCCTTACCCGATTCAGGCTGAACCAGAATTTATACTTCGGTCAATAGAGCTTCCAACTGGTCAAAACTTTACTGATATTTATCAGTCCATTCAAATCTTACATATTTTCTGTAATAACCGTGTCATCATTATAGCTATTTCAATTATTAACATTGAAACTTTAATTTTTTCCAAAGCCAAAACCATCCGATAGATTTAAAACCATAGTGCTATAATATGACTGACATTTCAGCCGTATAGATAAAACAATACTTCAACATCAATAGTGCACCTCAAATTAGAAGAGGAAAACCGAAAGTGGCCCCAAAAATAACCAGTGCAATAATACAGTTTCCATGAACTATGATCCTTATCACCAGACTTCATGATCGAATCAATATTTATAACGGTAATAAATGTAATTACCTCCAACCAATGAATATCTTTCACAGATAAACCATGTCTAAATAATAAAGTAATTGATGATATCTTAGAAAAATCCAGAAAAGTAATATCGCACATAGACAGTAGAAACAACTGTAATAAAGACAATATAATTTGCATATTCGCAATTCAGGGCTTCAATCAGTAGAAGTAGAAAATAATATCATATGAACCTTGTTATCAAGTCTTCTATCAATCATGATGAATTAGAAAACCCAAGAAAGATAGAGTAATACCACTCATGAATCAACTAGACTTACAATAATCCCATCTATTATAATTAGCCAGCCTTCCAATATGATAAATATTACATCTGAACATGAACAATTTCATATGCCTCAGAGAATAACAGAACATATAGAATACCCAGAAGAGATTGTTGTAATATACGCGATTATAACAGCTGTATTCAGATATCTTTGTGACTTCATCACTATTCCACTGACTATTAAAGTCATCAATAATCCCACATTATTCAGTTCACTAAAGAATCAATTCAGAAGAAATTTCCAATTAATCTGTTATGTAGTTACCACACCTGAATAAGTTAATTACTCATAAATAACTTCTTCCTTAATAGTGACATTACATATCCCGAATAATCTTCAAAAAAATCTGATATCTCATTTAATATCGTCTTTACTTACTCACCCATTCTCAATTCTGACTGCATTATTAATCATTCAGCCACTGAACTCTTCAGTTCCACACTTGTAAACTTAATCAATATAAATCTTGTGAATTTCATTGTATACTGTACTGGTGAGGGGGTGGAGATCGTAAAGCCTCAAAATTTAAATTTTATAAATACACACATATCTCATAACATTTATCATTAACATGACCATTCTAAAATATTTATTTCATACCTTTATGAGTCTCGTTTCATCATAAGTAACATTCTTACTCAGACACGTGAGAATCACTTTCAACAGTATCGAAATTAGCTCGGTTGGAAAGCATCTCTGTCTATTCGTAAATAATTTTCATCAGAGTCGGGAGATATCACACTATCACAGGTTATATAATGGCATGTATTTCTAGACTCCACATATGCTACATTCGGTCCAAGAACCGACTAAACCGTAACTCTGATACCACTAAATGTAACACCTCTAACCTGTGTCCGTCGTCGAAACAGGATTACGGGGCATTACCCGAGTTTATAGAACATTTATAGATAAATCATGTCAATTATTATTCATTAACCGAGATTATTCATAACGCCCCTTAAATGGACCCTCGAGGCCCAATATGAGCTTTGGAATCGAGCCGGGACTTAACCAGAAACTAAGAATTTTACGCGACATTTCATAAAAATTTCAAGTTACAAGGCTCACACACCCGTGTGGTCCAAGGGACACGCTCGTGTGACCTTGGGACACGCCCGTGCTACAAGTCGTGTTCGACCCCGTGTAACTCTCTTACTTGTGCACATGGCCATGCCACACGCCCGTGTACTAGGCCGTGTGGTTAATTCAATTTTCATAAAATTAGGTGCAGGTTTCACACGGCCAAGACACATGCCCGTGTTCTAGGCCATGTAGCACACACGGCTGAGACACACGCCCGTGTCTTTGCCCGTGTGCTCAATTCTGAGCATATTGAGCATTTTGTTTCTTAAAATTTAGGTGCAGGGGACACACAGGTTAACCACATGTCCATGTACCAGGTCGTGTGTCACACACGGTCTAGACACACGCCCGTGTGTCTGCCCGTGTGGACAAAATAAAGCCATTTCTAGCTTCATTTCTCACCCAAAATTTTTACCAAGTTCCTGCACCAATTTACATCCAAATACCAACCAATCCAAGCATTGAATTCAAGCAATTTATAACATCTAATATGATATATTGTTACATACATTCATGCTTTTAATCTTACCTTTTATAAGCATACTCATTTAACCTTTCTCAATCAATCAATAACAAACATTTATGTTATCTCCATAAAATAAACTTGATACATATATATACAAGTACCAAAACATAATCATCACTAGCCATTCCAATTGCTAGTTTACAATAATCAATTACATTCACATGCCAATATGGCCAATATAACCTATACATGCCATTATATCCATAATTGATTTACCATATGTACCGGTATAGGCCGATGGATAGTGTGAGTGATCTTTGCCAAGCTTCCAATCCAATGAGCTTTCGATTTACTATAAAACAGGGAAATAAAACTAAGTAAGCATAAAATTCTTAGTAAGTTCGTATAACATGGTACTTAACTTACCATTCAATCTATCTCAAGATAAACATGTAAGGCACATCGAATCATTTTGATCTGAAGCCCTACACACATCCTCATTGCCCTTGTTAGTCATATATTCCATAATAACATCAAAAACATATATGGGCTCAACAACAATCAGATTTCTAGACATATATATGTACATACTTTCCATATCTCGTATTCATAAAACAGGTATAAATCACATCGATATATCTCAAGTATATTTCCATATAATTCATCTCGAGTTCAGATTATTTTCTATCAGAAATTTACTCATATTACTCGAAATATCAATGTCACACGAGTAGTACTCTCAAAGTGTACAAGTCTATAATCAAGGATGACATATTCATCAAATGAATTCCATGTACAAGTATCATCATCTCATGTTTTCTTATATCAATTGACATGTATCATCACTTTTATGTATTTTAGACAAATACGTGTAATAACTCATTTCTTATTCATATCTTCTCATGTCAAGATTTTTTCCCGTTGAATTTATTCGAAATATCGATGGATACAGAGGTAGTACACTCGAGGGGTACAAATCAGAATCCGTCAATTCATGTCCAATGGTACCCATAAGGTACTATTTCAGAGAGTACACTCTCGAGCCACACATATACATATACAACAGGATTACTAGTCCAGGCTAAATATTGTCTCCAATATATACTCAATAAAGCTTAGTCAGGATTACCAGTCCAGTCTAAATCCTTTTTATGACATATGCTCTAAAGAGATTGATCTGGATTACCCGTCCAGGCTAAATCCAATCCATAACATATGCTCAAGAGAACTGATATCAGGATTACCCGTATGGGCTAAATTCTTTTTATAATGAGGTAAATGGAATTACTCGTCTGAGCTAAATTCTGTCAGCAACAAATGCAGGACCTCAGTCATTTCGGGAAATCACATATCCATCGAATTTTCCATTTATTCAAACGGAATTTGACATTTTTCAAGCATTATCCGGCATGTGATTATTTCATACATCTATAACATTTGTATAATTCAAATAAACACATTCCACATTCATTTCAAGCATATAAGTAACATTTTTATCATTTATCATTTATCAGACATTATTATTGATCGGGAACTTTCATTTATCGCGCTTTAATGAATATGTGATCATTTCACATAATTATGGCATTTATACAATTCACAAACACAACATTTAATTCAAGCATATAAATATACACAATTTAGTTACACGAACTTACCTCGACAAATGTTCGTGTACATAAAATCTACTAATCCGATATTTTCCTCTTTTCCTCGTTCTAACTTCGAATTTGGTCTATCCGGATCTATATGAGTAAATTTAACATCAATTTATCACATTTCATATTCAAGTGGACTCAATTTACATCCTAGGCAAAATTACAATTTTTCCCCTAACTTTTCCATAAATTCCAATTTTGTCCCTAGGCTCGGAAAATGAAATTTGTGCAATTTACTCCCTATTCCAAGCCTAACCAAAATTCCATCACAAAATTTACAGCACATATTTTCTATAAATTTCAGAATTTTTCATCAATTTTCACCACTTTGCATTTTAGTCCCTAAATCATGTTTTCATCAAAAATCACTTTGTAAAAGTTGTTTATCTATCAACAACCTTTCATTTTCTACCATAAATTTCAAATTTTCAGAATATAAATCCATGACCTAATTTCCATACTTTGATAACTTTTCAAATTAATCCCCCAAATAGATAGATTAAGCTATCATGGTTTCAAAAATATCAAAATTACTAAAAATGGGCAAAGGAAACTTACCCAATTTGGCCATGAAAGTTTTTTATCTCTCTCCTAGGGTTTCCATGTATTATTTTGGGGAAGAAGATGAGAAAATAAGATGATATCTCTTTTATCATCTTTTAATTAATTAAATATTTTCACTTTCCAATTTAGTCCTTGCCCTTTTTCTAAATTTACATGGATGAGTCACCAAAATATCTACATACTTTTCTTTAATGGTCTAATTACCTTATAAGGACCTTAATTTTTGAATTCCATAGCTATTTAACCCTTATAGCTACTAGAATTCAACTTTTGCATTTTATGCGATTTGGTCCTTCTCGTAATTAAGCACATAATCGATAAAATTTTCACATGACATTTCTAACATAATACGGTCCATATAATAAAATAAAAATAAATTTTATTTTCGGCTCGAATTTGTGGTCCTGAAACCACTGTTCCAATTTCACCGAAATTGGGCTGTTACAGTATTGATGCGGTCAGGAAAAATGGTGGCCTATGCTTCTCGACCGTTAAAACCGCACGAGAAAAATTATCCTACACATGATCTTGAGTTGGCTGCAATTGTATTTGCTCTGAAAATTTGGAGACACTATTTATACGGTGAGAAATGTTATGTGTACACAGATAATAAAAGTTTGAAATACTTTATGACTTAGAAAGAGCTGAATTTGAGATAGAGACGGTGGTTAGAGCTACTGAAAGATTATGATTTTGTTATTGACTATCACCAAGGAAAGGCTAATGTGGTTGCGGCTACACTCAATATAAAATCATCTTTTTTTGCACTTCGAGCGATGAATGCCATTTGTCTCTTAATAAAGATGGTTCTGTATTAGCAGAGCTGAAAGCAAAATCTATGTTCCTTCAACGGGTTCGGGAACTAAAAGATGAGGATCTGAAATTGGTATTAAAACGATAAATGGTTCAGGGCAAGTTGAGTTCAGAGTATACCATTGAAGATAATGGTATGTTGCGAAATTGCAATATAATTTGTGTTTCGAATAATTCAGATTTGAAAAATGATATTTTATCTAAAGCTCACAGTAGCATGTATTCCATTCATCTAGGTAGCATGAAGATGTATTGTGATTTGAAACAGACATATTGGTGGCCGGGCATGAAACGAGAAATCTGTGAATTTGTAATAAAGTGTTTGATTTGTCAGTAAGTGAAAGCAGAACATCAAGTACCAACAGGTTCGTTACAACCTGTCATGATTCCTGAATGGAAATGAGAGCATGTCACAATGGATTTTGTATCTGGATTACTTGTGACTCCAAGAAAGAAAGATTCAATTTGGGTGATTATTGATAGATTGACTAAATCGGCACATTTTATCTCGATTAGAACCGACTTTTCACTTGAGAAGTTAGCGGAATTATATATATCAGAGATTGTGAGGTTACATGGAGTCCCTACATCCATTATTTCAGATCGGGATATGAGGTTTACATCGAGATTTTGGAGTAAATTTCTAGAAGCTCTGGTACAAAATTAAATTTCAGCACAGCGTTTCATCCTCAGACTGACGGACAATCAGAATGGGTGATTCAGATTTTGGAAGATATGTTGAGATGTTGTATACTCGAGTTTGAGGGTAGTTGGGAAAATTATTTACCGTTGGCTGAGTTTGCATATAATAACAGTTATCAATCCAGTCTTAAAATGGCGCCATTTGAAGTTCTTTATGGAATAAAATGTAAGACTCCATTGTATTGGTCTGAATTAAGTGAATCCAAGTTAGTAAGAATTGACTTAATTCGAGAAACAGAAGACAAAGTTCGAATCATCCGGGACAGTTTGAAGGATGCTTCTGACCGTCAGAAATCATATGCAGATTTGAAAAGAAGAGAAATAGAATTTGATGTGGGTGATCGAGTGTTCTTAAAAGTTTCACCATGAAAGAAAGTATTGCGGTCTGGTAGAAAAGGGAAACTGAGTCCAAGATTTATCAAACCATATGAAATCATTGAAAGAATCGACCCAGTAGCTTATAGATTAGCTCTACCACCAGAACTTGAGAAAATTCATAATGTGTTTCATGTATCGATGCTGAGACGGTACAGATCAGATCCTTCACACATAATTTATCACATGAAATTGAACTTCAACCGGATATAACGTACTCTGAAGAACTGGTAAAGATTTTAGCCCGAGAGGTTAAAGAATTACGGAATAAACGAGTACCGTTAGTTGAAGTGTTATGGCATCGTCATGGTTCAGAGGAGGCAACTTGGGAAACAGAAGAATCCATGATATCAAAGTATCCGAACTTATTCTCAGGTAACAAATTTCGAGGACGAAATTTTTAAAGGGGAGAGTTGTAACAGCCCAATTTTTAGTGGTGTCGGAAATAGTGATTCGAGATCACAATGAGTTTGAAAATTTTATTATTTATTATTTATTATTTATTAGTTAAGTGTGATTTTATAAAAAAATTTGAATTAATGATTTGTGTTTTAAAAGGAATTATTAGGTTAAGTGATTTCGAAAACGAGGAACCGAGCCTCAATTTCATAAATCGAGCTGTAAATATATTTATAAATATTTACGGAGTGTCATTAAGTTAGTATTAAATTTTTGTTAGAAAATTTTAACGTTTCGATAGTTAATTAATTAAAAAGGACTAAATTGAAAAAGGTGCAAAAACTTGTTAAAGTGATAAAATAGCTTAAATGTAAATGAGGAAGGACTTAAAGGGAAAATTAGCCCAAAGAAGATGGCTGAAACGGCATAAGAAGAAAAAAAAAACAAAGAAATTAGGTGATTAAGGGGTAAAACGGGAAATAAAATAAAATAAAATAAGATAAAAATGGGACTTAAAAGAAATCTAGACATTTCTTCACAATTCTTCAGCCAAAAACACCATAGGAGGTCCCCAAGAAGCTGGTTTTTCATATTTCTACTACATGTGAGTTCAATTCTTGATTATTTCTTGTAATTTTTGTGTTTTTGAGACTTTTACAATTAGGTCCGACTGTCTATTTCATTAGTTTTTGATTCTATGGGTAATTTTTAATGTTACCATTGATGAGTGTTGGATGTTTATGATGATTTAACATAGAATTGAAGCTTTAATTTTGTCATATGATGATTTTATTAAGTAATTTCAATAGAAATTGATTTTAGGACTAAATTGTGAAAATATTAAATCCTAGGGTTTGGTATTAAATTCTATTTATAAAAGGTTGTGTAATAGCTTATAATATTTAGATAAGGTGTTAATTGAGAAAAATTAGCTTATTTGATAGGCTAATTGATGAAGGACTAAATTGTAAAAATTGTGAAAGTTGGGGTATTTGTGCAATTTCAAAAATTGAAGGGTATAAATTGGGAAGTGAATTAGAATTTAAATTTGTGCTAATGAATGAATAATTTTACATTTTAGATCAAGAACCTGTAGATCAACAAGAAAAAGAGAAATTAGCAGAATAGTCCCTAACTACTACAAATTCAACAAATCTACCCCAGGTAAGTTTATATGGTTAAACTTTAATGTTTATTTATTACATTGGTGAATGTTATTATGTATTTATTCATATCTAATGTTGAAAATAAAATTATCGTTGAATTATGAAATTGAAATAAATGTTCAAAATGAGTGGAACGCGGGATTGAGTACATTCGTTCTGTGGCAAAGGATGAATTTACGGATAAGACCATCGTTAGACCATGGCATGTTTATATGTAAGACCATAGCTAGGCTATGTCATTAATGTAAAGGATGAATTAACTGATAATGTAACAGTCCGGTTTAGACCCTAGTCAAAATAGTGGTTTCGAGACCACAAATCCGAGTCAAAAAATATTTTAATATTATTTTTCGTGTCTACAGTATGTGATTAAGCATGTGTGAAAGTTTCGTGAATTAATTTTGTTGTTTCTGTGTTTAATTTGAAAAAAGGACTAAATCGCATAAAAGGTAAAAGTGACATTTTATATGTTAATGTGCTTAATTGAGTTGGCTTTTGAATATAGTGGCCTTATGAGGTAATTAAACCATTGATGTGGTTAATGGACATTTATGACCAACCATTATAAATTATTATATGTTTTTATCAAAGGTTAAAATTGTAACTTAGTTATTAATGTTATATTAATTAAAACAAAACAAAATGTAAGTCATTTTGTTCATCTTTCCACCGAAATTTTCAAAGAAAAATAAAAAAAGAAAAGCTTTAAGGGTTTCGGCTATGTTCAAGCAAAATTAAGGTATGTTTTGGTTTCGGTTTTTGATAATTTCTACGTTTTTGTAATCGTTGCTTCAAATACTTCAAAACCCATGCCTTAATTTTGGAATTTGATGAAGAATTTGAAATGTGCCATTGATGAATGCTTGAGCTTTGTGATGTTAGTTGATGAAATATGAAATATATGTTTTAGATTAACATGTTTTGTCTTTGGATTTTTGGTGAATTTGAGTAATTTGGACTAAATTGTGAAAATAATATTTTGAGGGACTAAAATGTGAAATAAATGAAAAATATGGGTTGCTAGGGACTTATAGAGAATTCGGCTAAGTATGGGTTATATTGAATTATGTATATTTTGTGATTTTGTGAAATAGGGACTTAAATGTCAAAATATAAAAATGTGAGGGCTAATTTGTAAATTGCCCTAAATGTGTGTTTTTGGATTGAATTGAATGATTTGGTGAATAAATGGGTTAAATTTGAATATGTATAGATCAAGAACCAAAGAAAACGGACTTAGACCGAGGAAAGTCGAAAGTGATTGAATAGTCGTATTCGTCCGTCTATATCCATACGAGGTAAGTCTATATACGAATAAACGTATTTAAGTTGAATTATTTATGTTCATTTGATATTGAATTGTGATGAATGGCTTTGGATGAAATACGTGAGAAATCCGAGAAAGTATCGACAATGTATCAATATCCGAAAAGTCCCGTACGAACCTTAGGAATAGGTAGGATTCATATGTCATGACATAGGTTTCTGATATGTGATATTGTATAAGACCAAGTCTAAGACATTGGCGTCGATTTGAGATTTACGTGTAAGACCATGTCTGGGACATTGGCATCGTATTTGATTCGTGTAAAACCCTGTCTGGGACAGTGGCATCGACATTTGGTTACATGTAAGACCACGTCTGGGACGTTGGCATTGTACGAGTATTCTGAGTTATCCGAGTATCCTATTTGATTCCAAATGGTTCAACGGGCAATTCTAAGAAATGAAATACTATGTGAAATGTGTAATCGTTTCAGGTACGTTTGAGATGTACTCTATGTTTGAGTATGAAAGGTAATTATATGTGAATTTGCTAATGAGAAATATGTGCATAGAAATGTTGAGACATAATGTGATATATGTATGAATGTGATATGATCTAAAGAAATACATAGGGATGAGATTTGTTGATAAGCAATTGGTTAAATACCATTGAGCTAGAAAGGAGAAATATGAATAATGTAACATCCCAAAATTGGGCCTAGTGGAATTGGACCTATTGGGCCCATTGGGCCTTGAGCGTAGAAGCGTTTTAAAATTCATGGAAATTTGAGAATGGCATTATTTCAAGTTGGACTTATTAGGAAAGTGAATTTGGAAGGTTACGAGGTTTCTAGGAAGTTCGGGGTTTAATTGGGCCTTAGTAAAAATTTGGTATTTTAGCACTTTAAGGAGAGAAGATAAGGGGCATCAAGGCGTGAGGAAATAAGTGTGCATATTGCTAGCATAAATGAGCAATTGGTAAGAACGTTATGGCGCCACATGAAGTACCTTGAGGGAAGAGGTTCAAATCCCATTGTGTGCAAATTTTGACTATTATTTTTGCATTCTTTCCCTAAGTGTCGGCCAAGCATGTAAATAAGGCAAGGTGGACTTTTTATTTTTGGCAAGATGGCTAAGGAAAATAGGAAAGGATGAAGGGTGAGGAAAGAAATCAAGAGAAAGGGGAAACTAAGGGGAACATGTGGCCTTTTTCAAGGGAAGTGTTATGGAAAGTGTGGTTGGCCAATTTTTGACCATTATGGTCATGAATGTGGACGGTTTTGGGTGTAGAGGGAGGTAGCCGAATTTTCTTTGGCAATTGGTAAAAGTTTTGGTGTTGTTTTGGCCAAAAACTCCTATTTGCAACTTTTGTGTCATTTTTCTTTTCTCTCCAAATTTCCTTCTCCTTCTTGCCGAATCTTCAAGCTTTGAGTGTGCATATTCTCTTTTTTTTTTTTTCTTCTTGTTGCCGAATGTACCCAAACCATTGAGACCAAAAATTTGTTCACTTATCTTTCTTGAAAACCGAAGCTAGTCAAACATTTTTCTTCTTCTTTCTTTTCTTTTTCACAAAATCCTTAAAGCATCTCTTCTTTTCTAATCCTTTTCACCATAGCCGAATATTTTGCCCATTTTTTTCCTCTATAGCCGAAACCTTTCATCTCTTCTTTATTCTTTCTTTTTTATTCGAGTTATCACTCATTCCTTGATCAATCGATAAGTGTTCTTTTCAACATTTTATTTTTCTTTATCTTATGCCGAATTTATGTTTTGGTTTGGGATGGTCATATTGGCCGAAACCATCACCTTATTCTCTCTCAAACGAGATTATTTTCCTTCTTCGTAGTGATATAGTGGAAGGCCGAAACTTTGAATCTTCCAAAGTTATCGTACAATCGTTGGGAATCGGTCCTAAAAATATTCAAGGTAAAGGAGCACAAGTGATTTGTATTAACTAAATCATTATCGTCGACTCGTCAAGCAAGTGGGGTAAGAACGTTGTTATAGGATTTGTTTTGGCCAAAGGTGGGATAATTACTAACGACTCTTTCGCTCACCAAATATTGTTAGGACGAGATTTCAGTAGCCAAAGGGTAGGATCGATTTTGGTGCACTGAGGGAGATCACATTCGTGGTGTTGAAACGGTAGAAAGCACAATTTGTAATCAAGGTGTGTAATCCCGTACCCTTCCAAATACATGTTTGAAATGGTGTGTAATCTCATACCTCTCTGAATGTTTGTATGATATGTTCTATGATTCGGTCAAAATACCGAAGAAAATCGGAAACCGGCATCCGTGACCACTCGGGAGTGCGTATATTCGTAGTGGTAACCATATTTTTGCAATGAAACAGTTTGGTCAGCAGCAGTGACGTGTTTTTGAAAAATCATGAAAAAATAGGAGAAAGGGATTTAGAAATCGAATAAGATATCACAATAAAGCTTACTGTGTCTATTTTTATATGAAAGAAACAGAGGAGGAAGAGAAATTGTATATTCTGTGATATCTTAATTTTAGTGAGACTGGTTCTGATGGACTTCGTGGTTCCCTGTTCTGTCTTGGAAAAATTGGTTAAAATTGTGAAAAGTGAATTATGAGTTATAAGTTATATTTATGGATTCCTTAGTGATCCTATTTTCAATAGAAACAAGTGGGAGCAGTATATGAAAATTGTACAGTGAGATATTTGAAATTAAGGTAAGAGAGGTCAGAATCATTGGACAGTGAAACAAGGGAAATTTTAAGGAATAAACTGTACTAAATGGTTAAGCCAAAAATTTTGGAAAAATAGTAGTAAGGATATATATGAGTCTAGTTTCAAGGAAAATTTACGGATTTAGATTTCGAGATTCCTAACTCGAGTTATAGTCAATTTAATCAGTACGACGCAGATGGACAGTTTCGATTTTTATGCCCCACATTAGTAGTTAAGTCTAGGTTGCGGAATTACCATAATACCCTTAGAGGGTAAATTACCAAAATACCCCTGGATTGCGAGATTACCAAATTACCCTTAGTGGGTAAGATTACCAAATTACGAAAATGCCCCTATGGGCCGAATTACAGAAATGCCCCTAATGGGCCGATTTGCTATATTGCCTTAATGGGCCGATTTGTTATACTGCCTTAACGGGCCGATTTGTTATACTGCCTTAACGAGCCGATTTGTTATACTGCCTTAATGGGCCAATTTGTTATACTGCCTTAACGGGCCGATTTGTTATACTGCCTTAACGGGCCGATTTGTTATATTGCCTTAATGGGCTGATTTGTTATATTGCCTTAACGGGCCGATTTGATATATAGCCATAATGGGCCGATTTGATATATTGCTTAATGGGACGATCTGATATATTGCTAAATGGGCCGATCTGATATATGGCTTAATGGGCCAATTTGTTATAATGCCCTAGTGGGCCGATTTTGTAAAGTGTTAATGGGCCAAATTGTTTGTAATAAATCTCTGAGTTATTAATTATCATGGTTATATTGTAAATATTATGATTTATGGTGTATGTTGCATTTACATAAGTTGCATGGGATTGGGATATTGATGATCGGGGAAGTGAAATTTGGTAGCTCTGCCACATATTCTGGTGACTCTGTAACATTTTTTCTGGTGGCTAAGCCACGTATATTTTGTTATCCTGGTGGCTTGTCCACAATTCGAATTTGATATAAATGGCTAAATGCCTACGATTGGTGTGTTGGCGGGGTGGGTTGACAAAAGATCCCCACAGGTGTGTTGGATGGTATGGGTGGTGTGTAGCGGATGGATTATTAGGTTGGTTTGGGTTTGCATACATTCATACATTGCACA
Organism: Gossypium sturtianum; assembly: GCA_025698515.1. Taxonomy (NCBI): domain Eukaryota; kingdom Viridiplantae; phylum Streptophyta; class Magnoliopsida; order Malvales; family Malvaceae; genus Gossypium; species Gossypium sturtianum. The sequence continues at coordinate 123,875,101 of CM046955.1, forward strand.
TATATAAATATATTATGTTTTGTAAATGGGCTTCGGTCCAAGTGCATGTTAAATGGGATTAGGCCCAAAATTTGTGCTATATGGGTTCAGGCCCAGTGGATGACAGTAAGGGGTTTCACACTGAGTTCTTGTAACTCACCCCCCTTTTTCTTAACCCTTGTAGGTAAATCTCCGTAATGAGGACTTGGGCCCATGGATGACTCGGTGGAGGCCATACTTCAGAAATGGTGTTATTGAACTTTAAATTTCTATTTCGATTTATTTTATTATTTTTCTATTTTGGTTTAAGTTGTAATAAGGCCTCTGGGATATGTTTTAAATTGCTTTATGTTTAGTCGTACTTATTATATTGGTTGAATTGTTTTAACGGGGATTTTCTAAAATCATAAATAATGGTTTTCCAAAATTGATTAATAAATGGATTTTATAACAAACTTTTACAAATATTTTAACTCGGAAATTTTCTCTCGTATTATCAACAATATTTTCAAAAGCCACGGTTTTAAAGCCCACTACCTCGATTTTTGACTCATCAAACGATCTCTCAAAAATACTTGTATTTTATCTACGTTTCCGCAACGATTTCAAAATGCTTCTGCAACTCTATTTCTAAACATCACATTTTTGTAAATTGTTCATTTCAAATATGCTTTCGCTACTAAAAAGGTTTTTTAAAGATTATTACATTTTCAAGTAGTTAACAATTGCTTAAGTGTTTTTGGTTTTAACAAAGAGGCTGTATTTCTCAAGCAAGTTTTTAAATAATCGCAAAGATGGTTTTTACTTCCACGTGACACACCAGATTCGGGCCTAACTTCTCGGCCGGGTTTGGGGTGTTACAAATAAGCTATTGTGATATGTTAAAGTTCTTGTATTTGAAATGGTTATAAATGTTTATTATGTTAAGTTTATTTGTATATGGCTTACTAAGCTTTTGAAAGCTTACTTTGTGTGTGTTTGCATTGTCTTTTAGATCGTTAAAGCTACAGAAGGCTCGGGGATCATCTAGGATCATCACCACACTATCAAACTCCATTTTGGTACCTTTTGAATGTGTAGATAGCTAAGTATGGCATGTATAGGCTAGTTAGTTTGGGATTATGTTTTGAGTTGTAAATAAATAGCCATGTGATATGGCTAGATAATGATTATGATATGAATGAGTAGTTCATGCTAAATGATGCATAGTTTGGTATGGTTTGATGGCTAATGTTTGAGCTAATGAGATGGTCAAATCTATGATAATTTCTATGATGCAAAAATTAGCATATTGTTGATGATGGATTGACACTTTGAATTGGTAAGTTTTTGAATGGTTTATACTTAGAAATGCTTGTGATGAGATTGAGATAAATGTTGCATAAGTTGGTATGTTTGATATGTTCTTGAATGGCTAGAAAAAATGATCATTTGATATGATTTGAATTGGTATAATGCTTGTAGGTATAATCTAATGTGTGGGTGGCAATTTGGCCTTGTAAATAGCCTATAATTGCCCACACGGTTGAGCACACGGGCGTGTGGCTCGACCGTGTCCTTCGTGGTTGTATTTCAAAACAAGTCAGGACCACGGGTCGGACACACGGGCGTGTGACTGGCCGTGTGGTGCAAGTCAGTGTCGACCACGGGTGAGGCACACGGGCGTGTCTCAGGCCGTGTGGACAAGTCAGTATGTATGCCCTGTTTTGGCACGGCTCAGACACATGGGCGTGTCTGAGGCCGTGTGAGGCACACGGCCTGCCCACACGGGCGTGTGACCTCTGTAACTTTGAAAAATGTTTGATTTTTGGCAAAATTTTGTATGATCCCAGTTTAGTCCCGACCCTTTTCTAATGCATGTTTAAGGTCTAGTAGACCTCTTTAAGGGACTATATGCTTGTATCTGTTATGATTTGACGATGATATACTTTATTGATACGAAATGTTTGTATAAGTTTTCGATTATTCGGTAATGCCTCTTAACCCTAGACTGGCGATGGTTACGGGTTAGGGGTGTTACAGATAAGACCATAACTGGGTTATGGCAGTACGAACGTAAGACCATGGTTGGACCATGGCAGTGATTAAATATAAGACCATAGCTGGGCTATGGCATTCTGATGATAAGACCATAACTGGGTTATGGCACTATGAATGTAAGACCATGGCTGGGCTATGGCAATACATGTGTAAGACCATAGTTGGACTATGGCATAAAGAATATGATGTACTCACATCCGTAAGTTGTTCCTCGATTCAGTAAGAATTGGCAAAAGACTTATGTGAATGAATTGAAAGATATATTGATTACTAATGTTATTGATCTGATGGAAGTATGTTCATTGATTTATGATGTGTTTGACAGGGAGAATGTATGATTTATTTACAAATTAGTTTATTATATTAAGTTTGATAAGATCAATGTTTAACCTAATGAACTTACTAAGCTTCATTAAGCTTACTTGTGTCGTTTAATGTTCTTTGTAGATTTTCAAGAAGTTCGGAGGATCAGATCAACACATCGGGTCACACTATCCAGATTGCTCTGGTAGATTTTTATTGTACATTTTATGGTTTATATGGCATGTATAGGGTTGTGGTGGAAAAGAGTTAAATTTGAAGTATGGTTGTGAATGACACACACACACACACACACACATATATATATATATGTTAGTATGCATGTATTTAGTAATAGATTTTAGTAAATCAATGAATGGAGTTATTTTGGTAAGTTTAGGTTATTGAGTTTGTGATGATATATTATGTTTAAAAACATGATTTTTGGCTTGTGTTGATTGTTTGATTGGGGCTATTTGATGTATTGAAATATTGTGTGTAGGTTGACGTAAAAAAGGGTGAGAAAAGTGGCCTTAAAATGTCTTATTTTCGTCCACACAGGCAGGGACACGGGCATGTGTCTTAGCCGTGTGTGACACAAGGCCTGGCACATGGGCGTGTAGTCTGGCCGTGTGTCCCCTGCACCTTTAAAATTTCAAAACAGAATGCCCAGGTTTTTATAGACGGCCTAGCACACGGGCGTGTGGTTGGCCGTGTGACCCAAGTCAGTAGCTACCCTAATTTTAACACGGGCTGGGACACGGCCGTGTGCCTCACATCGAATGCCCACACTGCCTAGAACACGGGCGTGTCACCTGGCCGTGTGAGTCACACAGCCTGACCACACGGGCGTGTATCCCCTATTCCTAAGCAAAATTTTAAGATTTTGATAAAAATTCCTTGATTGTCCGGTTTAGTCTCGATTCACTTCTAAAGTGTATTTTGGGTCTCGAGGGCCCATCTAAGGGACAATAATATGATTGATTCTTGATCTGTATAATAAAGGTAACAAAATATCCGTAATTAGTCCGTAAAGTCCGGTAATGCTCTATAACCCTGTTCTGGCGACGGATAAGGGTTAAGGGTGTTACACTTTATCAGTGATCTTAAAAATTATTAGTCAAACATATATCAGTTATCATTAGAACATGCCAAACAGACTTCCCATAGTCTTATAAATATAATTAAACATGCATTAAGATCACTTAGCAAAATTTCCAAGACAATCGCGTAAGTATCGTTACTAGGATAAGGGTATCGATATTTTTCTGGTACAGTATCGATACCGTTTGCAAAATCGGTACCAAATCAATATTCTGTTTCTCAACTAAAATCAAAGTCTCGAAAAATATCAGTACCTTTGCAAAAGTATCGATAAAATTAGCTCGAGCATCGAAACTCGTGATATGATATCGATACTAATTTACGATTCTGACTTCCTGCACATTTCAAAATCACAGAGGTATCGTTTTTACAACACGAATATCGATACCTCTACTTCAGACTAGAAAAATACAACATTTTTAAGCATATAAGTCATTCCAACTTGTACCAATTCATCATGCTATTATATCATCATCAAATAAACATCAAAACAGACTATGATCACAGTTTCAAACATCGAGAATAAGTCTGAGCAATAATCAACATATCGTGATTCAAACCTTTAAATCTTGAGAACAAATAAACTATGGAAACATCCAAAATATCATGGCAAAATTCATGCAACAATTCTACCACATTGCCTTTATTTCACCAAAACAAAAATAAATAACAATAACACCTATGAAAACACGGAAACGGACTTGCTTTGATTACCCCTTGGAACCACACCGCTCACACCGACACACAATGAATCTGCAATGGTTTAAAAGAAGTAGGTGAGCTTAACAAGCTCAGTGAATGCCTAGAACAACTACCATGCAAACAATTCATCAAGCATTATCAAAACAACCATATAGCACAACCTCAATAGTTCCAACTTTAATGTCATAATATACTTACTCGTGTATTATTTTTTAGTTCTTTTTCATGGTAAACATATTCAATTTTAAGCATATATCATATTACACATATAATCGCCTAACATTCAAGCATATATCACAATACTCAAATAATCACATAACAGTTAAGCATATATCATAATACTCAAAACATCTTTATAGATAAATTGCATAATGGTCACATGTCATATAAACACATATCACAATACACACATATTCATAATTTAAGATAATTTGACACTTGAGCTATGAAACGTAAAAGTGAGCTCTATCATCACTCATTGGATATGCGAATCTCCAACACACCACATAGACTCATAGAGCCAAACATGTCCCAAAAGTGAAGCATAAAGCTAACACTCTCCTTTTTTCCCCTTACATGTCCCATTGAATGAGCTTAGCTCACATTCCCTTATCCCTCCAATGTGTCCCAGGGCCTCAACGCCCAAAATCACTATACATATATGTGAGTACTTAAAATCTTATGGCATGCCAACTATATCCAACGGTTTCAAGATCACAAGGCCAAAATATCCAAAATAAAAAACATATCACTTACCGATTATCCATGCACTACCACTACATATTTGCATCTTTAGCAAAACACTGTACATAACATGTACACATTTGCACTTTCACAACGGTTACCATAACCACATACCACATGTTATAGCATCTCATCTCAATTCACATATTCACAAACACATAAACACATTGTTCACAACATAGCATAGGTATGAGAAAGCTTACACTTGAAATTTATAGTAGGGGTTTAGGCTACTACTAAATTCTGAAATAACGCATTAAATCATGTCCACAAGTAATTATCCCAAACACTCACCAACACGCTTTCGTCGAAAATTTGAAAGCTCAAACTAGCTTTTTCTTGCCTTTATCTCTACTCGTAGAAGGTCCTATCAAATCCGGAACTTCAAGACAACAAATTCACACAACAATACATTCACAAATTAGCCAAGGACTCACCACAAGAAATTAAAAACATAAGCCTAAGCTATCTTCTCATGTAGTCGAGACCTTTAACATAACCAAATTGAAATCCAAATATCTCGATATACACTTAATCTTTTCACCTAAAACGAGTTTCATTCATCTAATTATTTTTCAAAGACTAATGTCCAACCTTTAAACTATACAAAACTACTCAATTCACAGTATCGACTTTTTCGACATGTTTTTGGCTATTTTCACGAAATTCATTAAATCCTTAGAAATCCTTCACGAAACTCTAAATTAAGTTTAGAAACATTCTAATCACACCAAAAATAATTGAAAAACACTTTGAAACATCAATTTTATGCAAAATCCCAAATTTCACCATTAACGGACCAAGTTTCGACTTTTATTCAAAACATGTGATTTAATGGCTAAAACCTTAGTTTTAAAGACTAAATAAAATTAGAAACTCATAAGGAATCGAATTGTTACATTAGATGAAAAAAATCCAAGAGTTTGAGCGCAAACCCAAAAACTTGACAATGGAGAAAATTATACTGATTTTGAGTAAATAGCCCGTTTTCGGTAAAATCGGAACAATGGTTTCGAGACCACAAATCTGATTTCAAAATAAAAATTATTTTTATATTATTTTATGGTCTACAGTATGATAGTAATGTCGTATAAAAATTTCATAAAGAAATTTTACCGATTACATGTTTAATTTGATAAAGGATCAAATTGCACAAAGTGCAAAATTTGAGTTCTAATAGCTAAAAGGATTAAATAGCTATGGAATTCAAAATTTGAGGTCCTTATATGGCAAATAGACCATTAAAAATGCTTAGTGGTTAAGGATGATGATTTATCCATGGAAAATAAAATAAAGAAAAGGATGAAATTAGAAAGTGAAATAATAAAAGATGATAAATGATAAAAAAATAAAAATATCATCATTTATATCATATTTCCCAAATTAAAAGCATGGAAACCCTAGCCATAGAAACCTAAGCTCAAGCCAACTTATTTTGGTTGATTAGGTAAGTATTCTTACCCGTTTTTAATGATTTTTTATTTTATTTCTAAGAACGTAATAGCTTAATCTAGCTATCTCAGGGATTAATTTGCAAAGTTATCAAGGTACTAGGGTTTTTCCATGGATGAACATAGATGAATTATGAAGTTTTATGGTAGAAAATGAAAGGTTATTGATAGATAAACAACTTTTGTAAAGGGAATTTTGATGAAATTATGATTTAGGGACTAAATTGAAAATATGTAAAATTCATGGAAAAATTCTGAATTTTATGAAATACATGAGCTGTAAATTTTACATGTAAAAATTGGCTAGGCTTGGAATAAGGATTAAATTGCATGAATTTCATTTTTCGAGCCTAGGGACGAAATCGTCATTAATTAAAAGTTTAGGGGCAAAATGATAATTTTTCCTAAGATGTGAATTGAATTGAAATGAACATGAATTAATGTTAAATTCATTCATATAGATTCGGATAGACCAAATTCGGAGTTAGAACGAGGAAAAGAGAAAATGTCAGATTAGTAGATTTTACGTACACGAACATTTATCGAGGTAAGTTCGTGTAACTAAATTGTGTATATTTATATGCTTGAATTAAATGTTCTGTATGTGAATTGTATAAATGCCAAATATATGAAATTGGTTACATATCCGACAAAGCCTGATAAATATTAAATCCCGTTTGAATAATGTAATTCGATGGATACAGGATTTCCCGATTGGTTGTGGTCCTGCATGTGTTGCGGACACACCACAGCTCCTACGAGCATCCCATTATAAGCCCTCTCAAGCTTCCCGTTATATGGTTCCTGCGAGCATCCTGATCGATAGTGATCTTGCATGTGTTGCGGACTACCGCAGCTCTTTATGAGCGTCTTGATATAGGCTCTTTGTGAGCTTCCCGATTAATGGCTCTTTGTAAGCTTCCTATTATATGGCTTGAGAGAGGATTTCCCGATTATGTGCTTTAAAGAGCACTCCTAAATATGAGTTAACGGATTTCTGATTTGTACACTTCGAGTGTACTACCTATGTATCCATCGATGTTTTCAATGATTCAACGGGCAAAATCCTAACATGAGAAAATATGATCATGAAATGAATTAATACACGTATCTGCCTGAAATACATGAAAATGATGATACATGATATATGGAAATACGAGATGATAATATATGAACATGGAATTTGTTTGATGAATATGTTCATCCATGATTATAGATTTGTACACCTTGAGTGTATTACCCGTGTGACACTGACACTTCAAATGATTTAACGGGCAAAGTTCCAACATGAAATAATCTGAATTTGAGAGGAATTATTATGAAAATGTACTTGAAATACAAGGATATGATTTGTATATGTTATGTGAATACATGATGTGGAAAGTATATGTACATGGAAATCTAATTATTGTTGAGCCCATACATGTTTCTTGATATTTATATGAAATATATGACTAACAAGGGTGATGAGGATATGTGTTAGGGCTCGTGATCAAGTTGATTGAATGTGCCTTGTATGTTTATATTGAATTTAAATGAGTGGTAAGTTAATTACCATGTTATATGAACTTACTAAGCATTTCATGCTTACTCTGTTTTATTTTCCCCTGTTCTATAGTAATTCGGAGGCTCGTTGGATTGGAAGCTTGGCAGAGATCACTCACACTATCCATCAGCCCATTTCGGTATATATATGGGAAATCAGTTATGGTTATAATGGCATGTATAGGTTAATTGGCCAATATCGGCATATAAATGATTTAATTGTAACTAGCCATTGGAATGGCTTGTGATGGATATGTTTGGTATGTGTTTGAAATGGTTGATTGATAGAAATTATATTGGCATATTGATGATTGAATTAAGTTAGCATATTTGATAAGATATGCATATATGTGAACTTGGTAATTTAAGTAAGTGTGTATACTTGATTATATGAGGTATTATATCATGTATAGGACTTGATTTTGAGTTGGGTTAAATGACCTATAATAGCTTGTGAATGTGTTAAAGTGTTGGTGTAGAAGGATAACAAAATGGGGTGAGAAATATGGCTTGAAAAATAGCTTATTTTTGTCCACACGGGCAGAGACATGGACGTGTGTCTCAGCCGTGTGTGACACACGGCCTAGCACATGGGCGTGTGACTTGGCCTTGTGTCCCCTGCATCTTTAAAATTTCAAAACAGAATGCCCAGGTATTTACACACGGCCTAGCACACGGGCGTGTCCCTTGGCTGTGTGACCCAAGTCAGAGAGTTACACGGCCTGAGATACGGGCATGTCCCTTGGCCGTGTGAACCACACGGCCTGACCATATGGGCGTGTGGCCCCAGCACCTATGATTTTGAGATTTTGAGATTTTGAGATTTTTCGAAAAATTCTCTGAGTACCCGGTTTAGTCTTGACTCGTTTCTAATGCATGTTTTGGACCTCGAGGGTTCATATAAGGGACTTTATGTTTGATTTCTGACATGAATACTGTATAAAATGAAATATCTATTTACTTGATCTGTATATTCTGGTAATGCTTCGTAACCCTATTTTGGCGACAGATACGGGTTAGGGGTGTTTCAGTTTTTCTTGGTATTTGATCGAGGTTTAAGGCTTGGGTGATAATAGAAATCAAAAGATTAGAGTTTGGGAAGAAAAACTTGAATGAGAAGAACTTGGAAAACAAGGGACAACAACCATAAAGGATGGAGAAGACTAACGTGGGTTTTGTGAATATAAAGGGGGAAAATAGGGTGAAAATTAAAATTTGTTTTAATTGCCTTTTAAAAACTCATAATTTAAACCCTTTTACAAATCATTCCTATTTTCAAAATTAAAGGTATTTAAAAATCATTTTCCGAAATTGATTTAATTTTCTAAAAACCAATAGTCAAAAACATTACCAATAAACCATGTCGCAAAGTTTCAAACACTCTAAGGCTAAAATACCTAAAATACCCTAAAACTCCTAGGCCAAATTTTGGGGTGTTACACCTTATCCTTAGTCTATTTGCTATTAAAACCCCATTAAAAACCTTCCCAGACACACATTTGATTTTTTCCTTCAACCTTTTTTTTTTCCAGCACGATTAATTCCACCAAATCATTTGTCAACCAAGAATTAATATTTCCCATAATTCCTGCTCTTGATCTTTTAAGATTTTTGCTTCATTCTCTCCACCTTCTTCTCTTAAATTCCATATAACATTAAATCTCGATCCATCAAGATTCTTGACTTGGTTAACATTTACTTTCCCACCATCGTTGTTCCTTCTAACCGTTCTATGTTGTCAGTGCTCCACAACCATCCAATCACCAAACTTTTATTTTTCAACTCTCTCCTGAACCGACACCATTGGTGTTTAAGCAGGCTTATTAGCTTTTATATTGTCCTGGTTCACTTCTTCTGCTAGTGTCTTCTCATGGGAATGAGGGCAGCTGTCCTTCATATGACCATAAGTCCCACAGTGAAAATGGATCATGGGCAATGATTCATACTCTACCCTATGTGTTCTTTTTGCAATTCAGATTTTGGATACGAGGGGCCTCAACAAAACGTGCAAATTGACCTCTAGCACCCTTATCTGTTTGTAGGTAGACTTTAATTATAGTACCAACCATTTCATGAATCTCCTTCAATATACTCTTATTATATAAAGTTCCTGATAACATTGGTATACAAATCCATCCAACAACATTGTGAGGAAAGGGTTACAGTGGTGAAAATTGGGGCGACCATGGCTGAACCGTCAAATACTGTCCAAACACCACCCATGATCCTTTGGAAATCAAATTTGTATAATCTTCAACTGATTCAAACTTAGCAAGATAATAGTCATTTTCAATATCCATCAATTGGAATCTTTTTACTGGCTTCCATAGGGTACACACTTTGTTCCACAACATGTATCCTATTTTTCTTCCAAGTAATTTGAACACAATAGTTCTTTCCATACTCTTCTCAATAAAAGAAACAACACTATCGGAGAATTCAATGGATGGGATTCCATCAATAATTTCCTTCTTCACATCACCTTCTTGTAATTTTATATCCTCCTCTGCCCAAGAGTTGTTCTTTTGATTGTCCCCTTGTGTTGTATTCATCACCATACCTATGAATGAAACAGTGTTAAAAGAAACATATTCCATTGGAGCATCTCCACCCCCTTCATCTGGTGGATCATCTGCACGACTACATACCTTCTTAGTGACTCTAGCACCAATTTCCTCTGAAAGTGAAGCCATAAAAATTGGAGCAATTTAATAGCCATAAACATTTTTGAAGCTAGTTTTTATAGATTTATTTCTCTTTTTCTCAGCTCCCTTATATTATAAAAGAGGTATCCACCCACCATAAAGGGCATCTAACTTTGATTTGAATAAAAATACTCTTCTCCTTTTCAAGAAATCTTTTTTTTTTTGTTTTAAAAGATTTTTCAACTCAATCTTCTTCGAGATTATTGGTGGGAGTTCTTCACCCTTCAGTTTTTCAAGTTATCTAGCTTGGAGGGTTAATTAAAGCCATTAGTAGAGTTTATTGAAACTTGTTCTTCAAGGGATTCCATTGGATATCTTTCCTCCTCATCTCACCAACATCATTTTTATCATCCTTCCATCTTTCATCTCTTTTTAATTATTTTTAATTTATTATTATTAAATTGTTCCTAACTTATTTATCTTTTAATTTTAGATTCAAGATTTCAGATTTGGTGTAACACCCTCATACCTGACTTAGTCGTTGGGTTAAGGTATCGGGATGTCACATTTGTTGCCGAAAAAACTACAAAAATTTCAAATTGAGTTATCTTATTATTTGATTATTCAATACCATTTTACTCATTTTAGTAATAATTAAATTTATGATAGAACTATTTATGAGTTTAAAGAGCTCATTAAAACATGATATTCAATCAAAGATAACAAAGTTTATAAAATTAACATAACTATTAATTTTTTACAAATAAATCCATTAGAGGACTTGCACTTATTAAAGTAGTTTACCCACTTTATGTATATTTCATATTTATTTCTAAATTGTGCCAATTAATTTAATTCTTCATAAAATTTTAGCTAAGACTCCATGATATGAGCAACTCAGTCCAATTCAAAGGTCATAATAGAGATGGGATTAGTTTCTCTCAAGGCCCAATCACGAGATCCAAATCCAAGCAGCTAAAGTCAAACCTCAACTTATTCGTTCAAGACTTTATCACAAAAAAAATTTTGAGAAGAAGAGTTGAAGCTTCAAGACGATGCTGGAGCAAAGATAAATTAAAAGAGATTAATTTTGTTTGTGGGCCTAAACTCTCAGTCTATGATGAGAAGCTCATGTGGAGAATGTTAACAAGCTTAGGCGTTTCATTACAATGACCATAATCAATCCCACAAGCTTAGGCGTTTCATTACAAGGACCTTAATCAATCCCACAAGCTTAGGCGTTTCATATTGGGTTTGGGTCCTAGGCTTAATTTTTATTGTACATGAGCCCAATATTGTTTTTATTATATCTTTTTATTTTTTTTATTACGAATTTTTTATAAGTATTAAGTATTTTAAGTTATTCGGGATTTTATGTTAACAAGAAAGTTTTTTTAAAACTACTTCTTGTTTAGATTAATTAGAGTTTTAGTATACTTTAGAGTTTTATTTGGATGTACTTAGCTAGCTTATATAAAGGCTTCTTCATTGTTCATTAATCAGATAATTGTTTTCATTAATAAAGTTTTCAACTCTGGGAGTTTGTTTCTTGAGAAAGATTTTTTTTCTTGTGGTTTTTAGAAGTAGTTTTCTCCTCGATTTTCTTCAAGAAGTCGTGGGAATCCATTCTTCACCTGTCAATTTGCCAAGGTTTATTTCTTGGAGGGTTGATTAGAGCCATTAATTGAGTTTGTTAGGATTTATATCTTAAAGGGTTCAATTAGACATTTACCTTTCTATCCATCATAACCATCGATTTTTTCAATGTAACGCCCCAAAATTTTTTATTTTTGTTTCTGTTAAATTCGACACAACTGTGTATCTACTTCAGTGGTTAAGTGTTCTGGGTGTGTGTGTGAGGTCCCAAGTTCAAGCCCTAGCTTTGGAAATTTTTGATATTTTTCTGATCTAAGCCTTGTGCTTGGAGAGTGGGCTTATAGTAAATCATTTGTAATTCCATAATAGAATGGGCCTACTGGCCTGGGGGTTAAGATGTGTGTTGGTGTGTTGGGGGTCTGGAGTTCGAATCCCTGCACAGGCGTAGGAGTTTATTTTTGCTCGTTTGACCAAGAGAGTTTCGGTCAAACAGAAATTCTGAGTAGTGGGTGGTTAGTGGGAGGAAAATTAGGGGGGTTATAAGAATCTGATCAGTTGTGTTTACTGTTTCTCAAAAATCCCTTCATGTCATTTTTTTCCTTTCTTCTCTTACTGTCTAATTTTGATTTCTTTTTGCTTCCGTTCGATTACTGTTGTGTTCCTCTTACAACTATTGTTTGCGTTCGCCGGTAAGTTTTGTTCTGCCACCATCTTGTTGTTTCAATGTTGGATTTTGATGGGGGTTTATGTTTGATTTTCGATTAGGGGAAAATCAAGGTTCTGTTGGCGCTCCTATAGCGGATTAAGCGTTAGGGGTATCGTTCCATCACTGGTAAGTATACGGATGCATTGTTGAATGTGATGAGTTACTGTTCGTAGTATAGTTCCGTTAACTTTTCGAAGGTAATACTGAAGTTGGGCTTTTGGTCACGCTTTTTTTAGGTTTCAGGAGGCTTAGGAGTGGTTTCGTATCAAACCGATACCAAGCGTGTACCCGAAATACAGAAATCTAGATTTCGGCAAAAGCCGAAATTAGCCACTGTCGACACCACACGGGCGTGTGGTTGCCCGTGTGTGAGGACACGGCCGTGTGGTCGACAAACACATAGCTGTGTGAGGGCTGGGGTGTGGCCGTGTGGGCCACACGGGCTAAACTGAACTGGGCGTGTGGGTCCACACGAGCACGCCACACGGGTGTGGGATATCTGGCCCAGGCTGTGTGGTCCACACGGGCAAGACCAATCTGGGCGTGTGGGCCCATTTAGCTAAAATGTTTCCTAGGATTGCACGGGTCGCCCAAGTCGACTGTGAACCTACTATAGGGTCAGTAAGCACTACTTAGACCCTAAATCGTGTTATCTAAATATACAATGTATGTATTGAGCATGTTAAATTTATGCATGGTTATTGATCTAGATGTATGACTGATAACTAAATATTAGCATGTAAGCATGTTTAGTTGCATCTGCATTGGGGTGGGATGATTGATTATTGGAGGAAGTGTACTGAAAGGCTTCCATGCCTATTTTCCGCAATTTCAATTGTAATATTATCGATATGTGCCGCATTCAGTGCGACTTACTTGGTGTGTAAGGCTGTATGGGTGTTTTAAACCCCACATGGTGTGTAGGGATGGTCGGAGATGATGTGTAGAGGCTGGTGGGTAGAATACTGATTTCTGTTTCTGTATGCATACTGTTGGGCTTAGGCCCTAATTTATATCCGAATCGATCGAATGGGCTTAGGCCCTGCATCGCATTTGATTGATAGATCGTTGTTTGATTGTATGCATGTCTTTACGTGGGGATTACACACCGAGTTTACGTAAACTCACCCCTTCTGCATTTTATATGTACATGTGTAATCCCGGACTTAGATGGATCGGTGCGACGGAGGACTCAACGGTTACCACATGGCTATTGAACTGATTTAATTCCATTTAAGGTTTTTAGTTCCTATTATTTTTTTGGAGTATTTTTTATGTAATTTGGACTTTTGGACTGTTGCCTTTGTTTTGGATTTTAACTGTTTTCATGAACTTTTGAACTGCAATGAAAACTCAGTTTTATAAAACACAACGTTTTTCTAAGCGTGAACGGCTTTCTTTAAATATCACGGTTTTAAAAGCTTCTGCCATAGGATAGGTTTTAAAAGAATCACATTAACAAGAAAATGATTTTGAAATTAACGAGAGATTAATAGTAGATAATAAATGGAAACGGTTTTAACTTGATAAATTCGCTTCCAAATCCCATTCCATGTGACATCGTCAGATTCGGCCATAACATCTAGGTCAGGTTTGGGTGTTACATTTAGTAGTATTAGAGCTAGGTTACAGAACTCGGCTTTGGATTTTGGGTTTTAAAACTTGGTTTTTAAGAACTGATTTTCAAATGATTTGAAATGAATTGACTGAGAATGTGGTACACCGAGTCTCCTAAGATCGATCCTCGTAAGTATTCGATAAATCGTTATGATAAATTGTCTGCGTTCAAACACTCTAGTTAGTGTATACCAAATCGTAGTGAAACCAAGTCGCGATAGAGATCAGTACTTGTGAAAACAAACTCCGAATTTATGATACTGCTTTACTTAAAACATCTGCTAATAAATTCTGAAACTGTAAATGATTCATAAAATTCGTAATACAGATAAATTCGAATAGACATGAGCGCACGAGGTATCCGTGGACGTGGTACTCGAGGTCGTGGTAGAGGTCGTAGGGGGCTCGAGCTGAGTCCTCATCTCTGGGCAATATATCGGACTGGACACGAGTTGAGACACCGTGTGTCACCGCCATCGAGATCGGGTCTTAGAGTCGATCAGCTGGGGATGACGCACTGTCTCAAGCCATGCTGAGGATACTAGAGAGGGTCGCTGGGCCCAACACTGGATCTGAGGGCCGAGGGTCGGTTACGGAACGACTCCGGTCCAATGGAGCTGAACTTTTTAGGGGTGTCACCGAGTCGCCCCTAATGTGGCCGAGCATCTTTGGATGGAGGCTACCGAGAGGATAATGGATGATTTAGACTGCACCACGAGCGTAAAATTGAAGGGTGCGATCTCGAGCCGCGATGAGGCCTATCAGTGGTGGCTGATCGTTAAGGAGGACACTCAGCCCGATCGTCTGTCTTGGGAGTTCTTTAAGTCTGCCTTTCGATGGAAGTATGTGGGAGCAAGCTACATTGATGCTCGTAGGCATGAGTTTCTGAACCCCACTTAGGGAGACCGACCAGTGGCCGAGTATGAGGCTGAATTTCTGAGACTGAGCCGCTATGCGCGAGGTATGGTGGTGGCTGAATATGAAAGATGTGTCCGATTTGAGGATGGCCTTAGGGATAATCTGAGGGACTGATAACTCCGTAGAGGGAGCGAGAGTTCTCCGTTCTGGTAGAGAAGGCGAAGATCACCGAAGTGGTTAAGCACACAGAACGCCAAAATAGAGACTGTGAGAGGGGTAAGAACAAGAGGGATTCAGAGCCCTCGAGTTCAGTACAGAGGCCTAAGAAAAAGGCCAGGACTAATGGGCCGATTAGAGCTGGGCCCTCTGTTGCTCTTACTGGATTTCAACTGTGTGGAGATTACGGTAGACGCTATCAGGGTAAGTGTTGGAGGAGGACTGGGGCGTGTTTGAGGTGTGGGTCGTTAGAGCATCGCATTCGGGAGTGTCCGCTGTGGGCCGATCCGGTGCAAGCTCTGGGTTCTGGTACTGCGCAGCCACAAAGGGTAGTTCAGCAGCCACCGAGAGGCCGTGGTCAGGCTAGGGGTGGTAACGGTATGGGCCGTGGACAAAGAGTACCAGGCAGAGGTGCTGGACAGACTGAGGTGAGGCAGCCTGCTCTTGTTTATGCTGCTCGTCGCCGAGAGGACAGAGATGCTCCAGACGTCATTACCGGTACGTTCTTAATTCATGATGTACCTTACTTTGCTTTGATAGACATACATTCCACACATTCCTATGTAGCTAGCACTGTGTCTGGAAACTTGAGGATTTTGGTTGAGAGTACTTCTAGTGAGGTGACTGTACTGAGTCCTTTGGGGCAATCGGTTCGGTTTAGCAAACTGTATAGAGATGTTCCGCTAGAGGTTCAAGGGTCGGTATTTCTGGCTAATTTGATGGAGCTTACGTTTGGGGAGTTCGACCTGATATAGACTGGTTGGTCAAGCACTGTGTCAGTCTGGACTGTACGACTAAGAGGGTCGTCTTGAAAATTGAGGAGGATAATGAGGTAGTCATGATTGGAGAACGTTAGAATTATTTGGCTAATGTGATCTCTGCACTGGTGGCTGAGAAACTGGTTCGTAGGGGATGTGAGGCGTTTTTGGCCTATGTTAGTGTTTCCATTTCTAGGGACTCTACTGTAAAGGACATCAGAACTGTAAGGGATTTTCCGGACGTCTTTCCTGAGGAGCTACCGGGTTTACCTCCAAATCAGGAAGTGGAATTTGGGATTGAACTTCTTCCTGGTACAGCTCCGGTGTCTATCGCTCCCTATCGAATGGCACTGATGGAGCTTACAGAGCTTAAGGCTCAACTGCAGGAGTTGTTGGACCGTGGTTTCATTCGTCCTAGTGTGGCTCCGTAGGGAGCACCAGTATTGTTTGTTAAGAAGAATGATGGGACCATGAGGATGTGCATAGACTATTGGCAGCTAAACAAGCTAAGCATTAAGAATAAGTATCCATTCCCGAGGATCGATGACCTATTTGATCAGTTCCGAGAGGCTTCTGTGTTTTCTAAAATAGATCTTCATTCTGGGTACCATTAGATCAGAGTTAAGGATGTGGATATTCATAAGACTACTTTTAGGACTCATTATGGGCATTACGAGTTCCTAGTTATGCCTTTCAGGTTGACGAATGCACTTGTAACACCCTGAATTTGGGCCTAGTAGAATTGGGCCTATTGGGCCTTGGGCATGGGAGCGTTTGAAAATTTTGAGAACAAGAGAACGGCATAAATGTATGTTGGATCTGTTAGATGAGTGATTTTGGAAGGTTAGGGGGCTTCTATGAAGTCCTGGATTCAAGCCATGTCATTTGGAAAATTTTTATTTTTAGCATTAGGGGAGTCCTGACTCCAGGTTGTAAGCCTTTTAAGTATTTGTGATTAAAAAGAGGCACAAGAGAGCCTGTGGTGGAGTGGTTGTGGCGTCACAGGTGTGGCAAGGAGGACAGAGGTTCAAGTCTCATTGCATGCAAAAAGGGATTATTTATTTTGCTCATAAGTGGGCAAGAGTTTGTGTTGGATTTGAACTCTGTGTTGGGAAGTTTGAAATGGTCTTGAGTTGTTGGGAGAAGATTATGCAGCAAATCAATGAGAGACTTATGGAGATGTTTAAGGAATTTGAAAATGGGGAGAAGTTGTAGCCGAATGGGAGTGTTGGTATGTGCAAGTTTGGCTAGAAGGTTTTAGGTGCTTACATTTTGCTTTGTTTGGTTTTCAGCATTTTGTTTTGTGCTTTTCAAGTTCTTTTGATGTGCCGAATTGTGTTTTGGGGTAGCCTTTAGCACCGTTTTTCTCTCGTTTTCTTTTCCGGTGGCTGAATATTGCATTTTGGGTATTTTATGAGTGGTCGATTTCTCCTTTCTTAAGTTTGCCGAATCTTTCCTTTCTTTCAGTTTCTCATTTCTTTCTTTTCTTTCCACTGGGTTGGCCGAATCTCTATCTTTCTCCTCTCATATTTCTAAACCGATTATACGTTTCTTTTCCCTTTCTTTTCTTTGCTGAATCAATTATTCTCCTTTTCTTCTCCTAAGTCGGATACTCTTTTCTTTCTTACACCTAAGTACCTTGAATCTGTTGGCCGAATATCACATCTTGTAGCTTGGGTTTTGTGTTGACCGATTGTTGCTCTTCTTTTCATCTCATATTGGCTTGACAACGGTTCTCTGGAAATTGTAAGTATGATCGACTCTAGCTCTGTTTCTTTAATTTCTTTTTTGTTTTAAGAGACCTCACTCTTTGGTTCTGCTTAAAATCGAATGCCATTTCTCCCTATCTCTAGTTTTGAGACTTGGTTGGACAATGGGTTTGTTTCAAGCCTTTGGGCATGCGAGTTTTGTTAATGGGTGGTACGTTTCGTGTGTAGATACTAATCAAGAAGTGGGTCATCACTTTTAATCAGCAGTTTAGTTGCAAGTATCCATTGGTTCAAGCAAGGTAGGTGACTGTGGTTTGAGTGATAAGGTTTGGTTGATTAAGGCTGGTTATGTTTTGTTGTTATGCATGTAATCATGTGTAGTGAATGATTATAGGTTGGCGCTCGAAGGCAGTGCGCGACTGTTCACAAGCAGGTGTGTAACTTTGTGCTCTGTTGATGATCGGCTAAAAATTCGAATGTGTGTATCCCCCACTGATTGGTCTGTAGATCAGCAAAAGCTGAAAAGCCGAAGGATTGGGCTTTTGGGCCACATGAGTGTGCGAACGCCTATGTGATCAACCAAGTTCACGAAACGTGGGCGTACGACGAGGAAGGCCACCATGAGCGATCTCATTGGCTTGGGCCGGAATGGGCCGTATGGGCCCGTAGGGCCGCATGGGAAAACTTTACTGTTAAGTGGAACGTAGATGGACTTGTCATGTCGCGCACATGACTTAGGTAGTTCTGGGCCTCGTTGGGTCGAAATGGGCTGAGTGGGCCCAGTGGGCTTGTGGGCCCACACGGATAAAATGTATGTGATGTGGTTTGTGTTGTTTGAATTGTGCTGTTCGTATAGCCGATGCTATTTCTGGGCTAATTGGGCCACACGAGCGTGTGGGCCCACTTGGGCCGAGTAATGGGCCTTAGGCTCATTTACACCGTTGTGACTGTTTAGGTTACTTAAGTCGCGCGAGGCGATGGTGGACCTTCTGTTGGGTCACTAAGACCCCGATTTGTAAAATTAACGAAATACCCCCTATTTGTAAAATTATCGAAATACCCCCGATTTGCAAAATTACCGAAATACCCTTATTTTGCAAAATTACCAAAATACCCCTGTAGGGTAGAATTACCGAAATACCCTGTAAGGTAGAATTATCGAAATACCCTTATAGGGTAAAATGACTATTTTGCCCTTGTGGGTAAATGACTAACTTAGACTATGAATTTGACCGATTTGACTGTGATTGTATGACTGTGTTTTAATTCACTTGACTGTAGTCGTGTGACTGATATGCTTTTAATATATATCTAAATGGCTGTTACTGAGCATGGCCATTTTGCATAAACGTGTAATGATTGAGCATGACATACACGACTTATTGCATGGGGTTGGGACATTGATACGGAGGAAGTCTGATAGGGTCGCACGGGTCGCATGAGACGACTGTGGATCCAGTATTGATCTATTAAGGTCGCACGGGTCGTATGAGGCGATCGTGGACCGGCTGCAGGCGGCTTAAAGTGCGTGTCGATCCGACACGGCCTGTGCCAACCTAAATATGGCTCTGTGCCATCTTGATTATGGCTTTGTGCCAAGCGTATTTACCCGTGGCTATGTGCCTAACTTATATATTGATGACTCTGTGTCGATCATAATTACTCGTGGCTGTGTGCCAATTATATTACCGTCGCTGATGGCTATGTGCCAAACTTATTAAAGTTATCGATAGCTTTGTGCTATCCTGATTATGGCTCTGTGCCATCCTGATTATGGTTTTTAACCATTCTGTTTATGGCTCTTGGCCATTCTTTACTGGCAGCTTTGCTGCAATTTTGGTTAGTGCCGCAACCGGTGCTAACATTAGGAGTGAAGGGATGGCGTGGGTGATTTATTCCCCGCAGGTAGTGCAGGGTTGGATGGAGGCAAGTGCAGGGTTGGATGGGATGGGTTAGCATGCATCACACACACATTGTTCTGTTACTGTAATTGGGCTCCAGCCCAGACTGATTCTGAATTCTGTCTGTTTTACTAACTGTTTTAGTTAGGAGGGGATTACACACTGAGTTTTCGCAAACTCATCCCGTTTTTAACTGTGCAGGTAATCCCCAGCATTAGGAGGATCGGTGCTGCGAGGGACTCGGAGATGGCCATACGACTGCCTTTGGACTTTATTTATGCTTTAGATTTCGTTTTGGGTTTTATTTTTTGTAATAAGGCCTCTTTAAGGTTCTAGGTTTTAACTTGGGGTTTTTATTTACCCTGAATTATATCCGTTAGAAGTAAATCACGGTTTTCCAAAATGTTAACTATTTTTAAAATAACACTACATTTTCGTAACATTTTCGAAATGGTTTTGCGACTTAATCTTTTCGTAAATCGATTACTCTCAAAATTAGCTTCCGCGACTAAAAAAATATTCTGGGAATAAAATTAATAATTTTTCAATGTACCACATTTTAAAAATAAACTAACGTAACTAGGATTTTACTTGAGCTTTTAAACAAGAAGGGTTTTCAATAAAAACACGATTTTCGAAAAACACTTCAATGTGACAAGCCAGATTCGGGCCTAACTTCTAGGCCGAGTTTGGGGTGTTACATTTAGTGGTATCAGAGCCAAGTTGCAAAACTCGGCTGTGGAATGGGTTTTAAAAATTGGATTTTTGAAAGAATTGTTTCAAAAAGGTTTGAAAAGATTAGAAGTAATCGAAATGTTTTTCTGAATATTTTCCTGAAAGGGTGGTTTACCGAGTCTCCGGCGCCGAATCTGTAAGTTTTCTGTTAGACAGTTTTAAAATTAGATTTTTTATTTATTTAGTGTATGTTCTGGAAATCAAATTATTTTTTTTAAGCTAGCAACAGTACTGTGATGGATTTCGAAGGCAAGCAAGGTCGCGAGGATTTGCCCGTGTCTCCTGAACATAAGATGGTTTAGGAGACGGTAGTCGAGGTAAGTCTGCCAACTTCGGGTAACGATAACCCGGAGCTTGGTACGGAGGCACTGACCCGGTTGGTAAGGGAAGTGCTGGAAAAAGTGTTTGAGGCAGGAGCTAAGGCGTATGGTGAAACACTTCAGGCTAGGTGCTCGGAGTGCAGCAGGAAAAGGGACCACAGTTCTCAAAAGCAGGAGCCTCGTTCCGTGAAACACGTTAAGACACGTACGAGCTTTTCGACTTGCAAGCATTACAAAAGGCGCCATACGGGTGAATGCTGGAGGAAGTCAGGAGCGTGTCTTAGATGCGGGTCTAAGAAGCATCGGGTTTAGGATTGCACAGTCCCTTTTAAGTCGGGTGTGTTTTGTTTGGATATGATGTTTGAATATTGAAATTGTATGCATGTGTTGTAAATATCTGTTTCCTTCTGTGGTTAGATGTTTGGTTGTGTGTAAGAGGTTTCAAGATTAAGTTAAAAGTGTATTAGTGTTATTGGGATAAGAGTGCGCAGCGACAGCGTAATAGAGTAGTCTGTGTTAAATGACTGTTAAATAGTTGGATATTTCGAGGACAAAATTTCTTTAAAGGGGGTAGAATTGTAACACCCTGAATTTGGGCCTAGTAGAATTGAGCCTATTGGGCCTTGGGCATGGGAGCGTTTGAAACTTTTGAGAATAAGAGAACGGCATAAATGTATGTTGGATCTGTTAGGTGAGTAATTTTGGAAGGTTAGGAGGCTTCTATGAAGTCCTGGGTTCAAGCCATGTCATTTGGAAAATTTTTATTTTTAGCATTAGGGGAGTCCTGACTCCAGGTTGTAAGCCTTTTAAGTATTTGTGATTAAAAAGAGGCACAAGAAAGCCTGTGGTGGAGTGGTTGTGGCGTCACAAGTGTGGCAAGGAGGACAGAGGTTCAAGTCTCATTGCATGCAAAAAGGGATTATTTATTTTGCTCATGAGTGGGCAAGAGTTTGTGTTGGATTTGAACTCTGTGTTGGGAAGTTTGAAATAGTCTTGAGTTGTTGGGAGAAGATTATGCAGCAAATCAATTAAGGATTTATGGAGATGTTTAAGGAATTTGAAAAGGGGGAGAAGTTGTAGCCGAATGGGAGTGTTGGTATGTGCAAATTCGGCTAGAAGGTTTTAGGTGCTTACATTTTGCTTTGTTTGGTTTTCAGCATTTTGTTTTGTGCTTTTCAAGTTCTTTTGATGTGCCGAATTGTGTTTTGGGGTAGCCTTTACCACCGTTTTTCTCTCGTTTTCTTTTCTGGTGGCTGAATATTGCATTTTGGGTATTTTATGAGTGGCCGATTTCTCCTTTCTTAAGTTTGCCAAATCTTTCCTTTCTTTCGGTTTCTCATTTCTTTCTTTTCTTTCCACTGGGTTGGCCGAATCTCTATCTTTCTCCTCTTATATTTCTAAACTGATTATACCTTTCTTTTCCCTTTCTTTTCTTTGCTGAATCAATTATTCTCCTTTTCTTCTCCTAAGCCGGATACTCTTTTCTTTCTTACACCTAAGTACCTTGAATCTGTTGGCTGAATATCACATCTTGTAGCTTGGGTTTTGTGTTGACCGATTGTTTCTCTTCTTTTCATCTCATATTGGCTTGACAACGGTTCTCTGAAAATTGTAAGTATGATCAACTCCAGCTCTGTTTCTTTAATTTCTTTTTTTGTTTTAAGAGACCTCACTCTTTGGTTCTGCTTAAAACTGAATGCCATTTCTCCCTATCTCTAGTTTTGAGACTTGGTTGGACAATGGGTTTGTTTCAAGCCTTTGGGCATGCGAGTTTTGTTAATGGGTGGTGCGTTTTGTGTGTAGATACTAATCAAGAAGTGGGTCATTGCTTTTAATCAGCAGTTTAGTTGCAAGTATCCATTGGTTCAAGCAAGGTAGGTGACTGTGGTTTGAGTGATGAGGTTTGGTTGATTAAGGCTGGTTATGTTTAGTTGTTATGCATGTAATCATGTGTTGTGAATGATTATAGGTTGGCGCTCGAAGGCAGTGCGCGAGTGTTCACAAGAAAGTGTGTAACTTTGTGCTCTGTTGATGATCGGCTGAAAATTCGAAAGTGTGTATTCCACACTGATTTGTCTATAGATCAGCAAAAGCTGAAAAGCCGAAGGATTGGGATTTTGGGCCACATGAGTATGCGAACGCCCATGTGATCAACCGAGCTTACGAAACATGGGCGTACGACGAGGAAGGCCTCCATGAGCGATCTCATGGGTTTGGGCCGGAATGGGCCGTATGGGCCCGTGGGGCCATATGGGTAAACTTCACTATTAAGTGGGACGTAGATGGACTTGTCATGTCGCGCACATGACTTAGGTAGTTCTGGGCCTCGTTGGGCCAAAATGGGCTGAATGGGCCTAGTGGGCTTGTGGGCCCACACGAATAAAATGTATGTGATGTGGTATGTATTGTTTGAACTGTGTTGTTCATTTAGCCGAGGCTATTTCTGGGCTAATTAGGCCACACGAGCGTGTGGGCCCACTTGGGCCGAGTAATGGGCCTTAGGCCCATTTATACCGTTGTGATTGTTTAGGTTGCGTAAGTCGCGCGAGGCGACGGTGGACCTTCTATTGGGTCGCTGAGACCCCGATTTGTAAAATTATCGAAATACCCCCGGTTTGCAAAATTATCGAAATACCCCTAATTTGCAAAATTATCGAAATACCCCTGGTTTGCAAAATTACCAAAATACCCCTATAAGGTAGAATTACCGAAATACCCCTGTAAGGTAGAATTATCGAAATACCCTTATAGGGTAAAATGACTATTTTGCCCTTGTGGGTAAATGACTGACTTAGACTATGAATTTGACCAATTTGACTGTTATTGTATGATTGTGTTTTAATTGACTTTAATGTGGTCGTGTGACTGATATGCTTTTAATATATGTCTAAATGACTGTTACTGAGCATGGCAATTTTGCATACACGTGTAATGATTGAGCGTGGCATACACGACATATTGCATGGGGTTGGGACATTTATACGGAGGAAGTCTGATAGGGTCGCACGGGTCGCATGAGACGACTGTGGATCCAGTATTGATCTGTTAAGGTCGCACGGGTTGCATGAGACGACTGTGGACTGACGGACGGCTTAAAGCCGCATAATCTGATTACGGCTCTGTGCCAACCTAAATATGGCTCTGTGCCATCTTGATTATGGCTCTGTGCCAAGCGTATTTACCCGTGGCTATGTGCCTAACTTATATATTGATGACTCTGTGTCGATCATAATTACTCGTAGCTGTGTGCCAATTATATTACCGTCGTTGATGGCTATGTGCCAAACTTATTATAGTTACCGATAGCTTTGTGCTATCCTGATTACGGCTTTGTGCCATCCTGATTATGGTTTATAACCATTCTGTTTATGGCTCTTGGCCATTCTGTTTACTGGCAGCTTTGCTTCGATTTTGGTTAGTTCTACAACCGGTGCTAACATTGGGAGTGAAGGGATGGCGTGGGTGATTTATTCCCCACAGGTAGTGCAGGGTTGGACGGAGGCAAGTGCAGGGTTGGATGGGATGGGTTAGCATGCATCACACACACATTGTTCTCATTCATCGTAATTGGGCTCGCTGATCGATTCTCGACTCTGTCTATTTTGCTAACTGTTTTAGTTAGGAGGGGATAACACACTGAGTTTTCGCAAACTCACCCCGTTTTTAACTGTGCAGGTAATCCCCAGCATTAGGAGGATCGGTGCTACGAGGGACTCGGAGATGGCCATACGACTGCCTTTGGACTTCATTTATGCTTTAGATTTTGTTTTGGGTTTTATTTTTTGTAATAAGGCCTCTTTAAGGTTCTGGTTTTAACTTGGTGTTTTTATTTACTCTGAATTATATCCGTTAGAAGTAAATCACGGTTTTCTAAAATGTTAACTGTTTTTAAAACAACACTACGTTTTTACAACATTTTCGAAATGGTTTCGCGACTTAATCTTTTCGTAAATCGATTACTCTCAAAATTAGCTTCCGCAACTAAAAAAATATTTTGGGAATAAAATTAATAATTTTTTAATGTACCACATTTTAAAAATAAACTAACGTAACTAGGATTTTACTTGAGCTTTTAAACAAGAAGGGTTTTCAATAAAAACACGATTTTTGAAAAACACTTCAATGTGACAAGCCAGATTCGGGCCTAACTTCTAGGCTGGTTTGGGGTGTTACAGCATTGGCCGCATTTATGGATCTGATGAACCGTGTGTTTTAGCCCTATCTGGATTAGTTCGTCGTGGTCTTCATCGACGACATTTTGGTATACTCTAAGACTGAAGATAAGCATGATGAACATCTTAGAGTTTTGCTTCAGATTTTGCGTAAGAAGCAACTCTACGCTAAATTCAGTAAGTGTGAGTTCTGGCTTTGAGAAGTCACTTTTCTGGGGCACGTAGTGTCTGTTGAGGGGACCCGAGTCGATCCTAGGAAGATTGAGGCTGTACTGGATTTGAAATAGCCTAAGAATGTGTCTGAGATACGCAGTTTTCTGGGTCTGGCAGGTTATTATCGACGGTTTGTGGAAGGTTTCTCACTGATTGCTGTGCCCTTAACTAAGCTACTACGTAAGGGTGTGCCGCTTGTCTGGGCTGATGCGCAGCAATTGAGCTTTGAGAAGCTCAAAACTGTTTTGACTCAGGCTCCGATTTTGATACAGCCTGAATCTGGAAAGGAGTTTGTAGTGTACAGCGATGCGTCGCATGTGGGTTTGGGTTGTGTTCTGATGCATGATGGTAAGGTTGTGGCATATGCGTCTCGTCAGCTCAAGACGTATGATGCAAACTATCCGACGCACGATTTGGAATTGGCCGTCGTAGTCTTTGCCTTGAAAATTTGGAGGCACTATCTGTACGATGAGAAGTGCATTATCTACACTGATCACAAAAGCCTTAAGTACCTACTGACTCAGAAGGAGTTGAATCTTAAGCAGCATAGATGGATTGAGCTGCTTAAGGACTATGACTGTACTATTGAGTACCACCCTGGCAAGGCCAATGTGGTGGTCGATGCGTTGAGCCGTAGGGCGATGATTGATCTGAGAGCGATGTTCGCTCGACTTAGTTTGTTCGACGACGGAAGTTTGTTGGCTGAGCTGTAGGTTAAACCGAATTGGATATAATAGATTTGGGATAGGCAGTTAGGGGATGAATCGTTGGGTCTTCAGCTCCGTCAGGTTGAGAGTGGCAGCACTACGGACTTTGGGCTGAATAGTGATGGGGTACTCTGTTTCCGTGGGCGGATTTGTGTACCAAATGATACCGATCTGAGGCAGTCTATTTTGATAAAGGCGCATAGTAGCCCTTATGCTATGCATCCCGGTCGAAATAAGATGTACAGAGACCTTCGAGAACTATACTGGTGGCCGGGTTTAAAGTGTGAGGTTACTGATTTCGTGGCACGATGTCTGACATGCCAGCAGGTTAAGGCTGAGCATCAGTTACCTTCGGGTTTGCTGCAGCCAGTTAAAATTTCGTTATGGAAGTGGGAGCGAGTAGCGATGGACTTAGTTAGTGGGTTGCTCTTGACACCTACAAACAAGGATTTTGTCTGGGTCATCGTGGATCGATTGACCAAGTCTGCGCACTTCGTTCCGGTTAGGATCGACTTTTCTCTTCAAAAGTTGGCGAAGCTCTACATTTTTGAGATAGTGATACTGCATGGGGTACCAGTCTCAATCATTTCTGATAGGGATCCTCGCTTCACGTCTCGGTTCTGGAAAAAAGTTACATGAGGATCTGGGTTCGAGATTGGACTTCAGTACTGCGTTCTATCCTCAGATCGATGGTCAATCTGAGAGGGTGATTCAGATACTTGAGGATATGTTGAGGAGTTGTGTTATCGATTTTCGAGGCAGTTGGGAGGATTATCTGCCGTTAGCCGAGTTCACCTACAATAACAGTTTTTAGTCGAGTATTCAGATGGCACCTTACGAGGCTTTGTATGGTCGTAAGTGTCGTACTCCTTTGTGTTGGACTGAGTTGGGCGAGCGTCGAGTATTGGGTCCTGAGCTGATTTTTTAGACTGAGGATAAGGTACGACTGATTTGGGATCGTTTGAAGGCGGCTTCTGATAGACAGAAGTCTTATGCAGATCTGAAGAGACGTGAGATTGAGTACTCTGTGGGGGACTTAGTGTTTCTTAAGGTCTCCCCGCGGAAGAAGGTTCTGAGGTTCGGTCATAAGGGCAAGCTGAGCCCTAGGTTTATTGGGCCTTACCGAATTCTGAAACGAGTGGGACTTGTCGCATATCAATTGGAGTTACCTCCAGAGCTAGACCGTATTCATGACGTATTCCACGTCTCGATGTTTAGGCGTTACCGCTTTGATCCTACTCATATTGTCCCTTTTTAGGAGATTTAGGTTAGGCCAGATTTGACCTTCGAGGAGGAATCAGTTCAGATTCCGGATCGCGATGTAAAGGTTCTTCGGAGGAAGTCTATCCCTTTAGTGAAGGTGCTGTGGCGGAATCATAGCACTGAGAAGGCCACGTGGGAGCCTGGGGATGCGATGCATCAGCAGTATCCACATCTGTTCTAATCAGGTAAATTTTGAGGCCGAAATTTCCTTTTAGGGGGTAGAGTTGTAATGCCCCAAAAATTTTTATTTTTGTTTCTGTTAAATTCGACACAACTGTGTATCTGCTTCAGTGGTTAAGTGTTCTGGGTGTGTCTGTGAGGTCCCAAGTTCAAGCCCTAGCTTTGGAAATTTTTATATTTTTCTGATCTAAGCCTTATGCTTGAAGAGTGGGCTTAAAGTAAATTATTTGTAATTCCATAAAAGAATGGGCCTGCTGGTCTGGTGGTTAAGATGTGTGTTGGTGTGTTGGGGGTCTGGAGTTCGAATCCCTGCGCAGGCGTGGGATTTTATTTTTGCTTGTTTGACTGAGAGAGTTTCGATAAAAGCTGAAATTGGCCACTGTCGACGCCACACGGGCGTGTGGTTGCCCGTGTGGTAGGCCGTGTGTGAGGACATGGTCGTGTGGTCGACAAAGACATGGCCGTGCATAACACACGGCCGTGTGAGGGCCGGGGTGTGGCCGTGTGGGCCACACGGGCTAAACTAAATTGGACGTGTGGGCCACACGGGCGTGGGATATCTGGCCCAGGCCGTGTGATCCACACGGACAAGGCCAAATTGCCCGTGTGGGCCTATTTAGCTAAAATGTTTCCTAGGGTTACACGGGTCGCCGAAGTCGACTGTGAACCTACTGTAGGGCCGGTAAGCACTACTTAGACCCTAAATCGTGTGATCTGAATATATAATGTATGTATTGAGCATGTTAAATTTATGCATGGTTATTGATCTATATGTATGACTGATAACTAAATATTAGCATGTAAGCATGTTTAGTTGCATCTACATTGGGGTGGGATGATTGATTATTGGAGGAAGTGTACTGAAAGGCTTCCATGTCTATTTTCTGGCAGCTCAACTGCAATATTATTGATATGTACCACATTCAGTACGACTTGGTGTGTAGGGCTGGGTGGGTGTTTTAAACCCCACATGGTGTGTAAGGATGGTCAGAGATGGTGTGTAGAGGCTGGTGGGTAGGATACTGATTTCTGTTACTGTATGCAAACTGTTGGGCTAAGGCCCTAATTTATATCTGAAACTGAATCTGTAATGGGCTTAGGCCCAAACTGCATTTGACTGATAGAATGTTGTTTGACTGTATGCATGTCTTTTGTGGGGATTACACACTGAGTTTACGTAAACTCACCCCTTTCTGTTTTATCTGTACAGGTAATCCCCAGACTTAGACAGATCGGTGCGACGGAGGACTCAACGGTGACCACATGGCTATTGAACTGATTTAATTCCATTTAAGGTTTTTAGTTCCTATTATTTTTTTGGAGTCTTTTTTATGTAATTTGGACTTTTGGACTGTTGCCTTTGTTTTGGATTTTAACTGTTTTCATGAACTTTTGAACTGCAACGAAAACTCGGTTTTACAAAACACAACGTTTTTCTAAGCGCGAACGGTTTTCTTTAAATATCACGGTTTTAAAAGCTTCCGCCATAGAATAGGTTTTAAAAGAATCATATTAACGAGAAAATGATTTTGAAATCAACGAGAGATTAATAGTAGATAATAAAGGGAAACGGTTTTAACTTGATAAATTCGCTTCCAAATCCCATTCTATGTAACATCATCAGATTCGGCCATAATGTCTAGGTCGGGTTTGGGGTGTTGCATTCAATCCATCTTCCACTTTAAATTTCGTCTATTTATTTATTTTTATATTTTTATATTATTTGTTATTTGCTCTTAAATTTCTTCTTTTACTGTTTTCGACTTCTTTATTACTCAATTTGTTTATTTCTTTTTTTCAGATCAGATCCAAATCTTTCCTTTTCGAGTCAAACAACTTGAATTTGATCCTTCTTCAGCTTCCTCCATTCATTCTGTATCACTCCAAAATCACATCAATTAACAATTATTCACTTATTATTTTATCAATTCGTTTAAACATTCTCGCATGTATTAATCATCCCATCACTTATAACCATTTTGTAACATTTCAAATTCATCTACTATTTTTTTCCTCCTCCTCTCCATTCGTCATCCTTTATGTATATTTATTAGAATCTTTAGGTTTTAGTATGGCATGCTTATATGTAACATTAACTATAATTCCACTATTTACTTATGTGTTCATATCAAAGTTGTTCACTTGTGTTATAGTCAGTAAATTATTTATCACTTGAGCTACAGAATTATAAATTAAGATCTATTTGATGTTTTTGAAACTATACTTAATTACCTTTTTACCATAAAAATTTCAATATTTCTACTTTAGCCAATCAGTACAGTAAATTCTTCAAATTTACCCATGCTCTGATGCTAGACAGCTTCGACCTTTCTTTATTAAAAATTAATCATCTCTTAGTACGGGGTTCAGATGATGTTTCCATTTCATTCTATTGAAAATATACTAATTAATAATTTAAAAATATAAATTTAATACTCTAATAATTTTTTTACAGTTTTTTTATGATTTTCCAAAATCAAAACAGCGGAACCCGAATCCATTCTGACCTTGTCTCACAAAAACTAATATATCTAAAAATATAAAATTCCATTACTTAAACTGTTTCTTCCATAGGAAACTAGACTCAATAAGCTTAAATTTCATATTTTATTCACCCTCTAAATTGTTTTCTATTATTTTTGGTGAATTTTCAAAGTAGAGTCACTGCTGCTGTCCAAAACTATTTTTAGTAAATTTCTCTACTCTTTTTCCATGGTTCTTTACATTACTTTCATTTAATCATACATAGTCATTATACCTTTTATTTATATTAAATTTAATCACTCATATTTATGTGTAGATAACATACTCATTTTTTAATCTTAATGCTTTTTACAACACACATCATATTATCTCTTACTTGAAAGCTTAGTATTTCAAGTTTCTACATGTCATGCTTCATTACATACTTTCTATTTCAAGAATTTAGATTAAAATACACATTTCATACATTTTATTCACAACATATTTAATTCAATTTATAAAATAAAAGTATGGTTTGTATGAAAACTTACCTTTTTTATCAAGATTTTCTTCCCTTTTTCCTCACTTCCATTTATTTCTCATCTTCCTCACTATCTTTCTCTTTTCTTCTAATTTTTTTCACTTTCATCTACCAATTTCTTGCTTCTAAATTGATGAATATACTCTCTAGGATCTTTGCTTCATATTTCCTCTTCGGTGTCTATGGAAATTCCCAAGAATTTGGGGTGAAATAGTGAGATTTCTTAGGAAGGGATTAAATGGTAAATATATCAAAATTTCTCCCTTCCTACATTCTTCCTCATGTTGGAAAGATGAAGAAAACATATCAATATTTTTATAATTAAATTATTAATAAATATCCAATTAAATTATATTAATATAATATTTTATTAATTAAAAAAATCACAAAATATCACCAATACAATTATTACATTCTAGAATTATCTTTTTTACTATTTAACCATTTTACTCTTTATGATCTTTGAATTTTTGATAAGTGTTAAAAGTAACATGTTTTAATCTCATTCTTAATGCGTTTTTGGGCGATTATTGGATGTTGAAGATTAATTTTATACTCATAATCGTTTAAATTCATGTTTTTATACTTAGGAGAGCATTGGGAGCAAAAGAAGCGAAAAATGAGCGAAAACTGAAAAATCAGAGCAAGTTATAAGAGCCACACAGGCTAACCCTTTCCAAACGGCCATGTGATAGGTTGTGTTGATTGAGCAATTTTGCACTCTGAACAGTAGAAAAATGTGATTTTTAGGTTTTTCAAGCATTCTAAGACGTATATATGACAAAAATAAGAAGATAGGAGTAAGTTGTCATAAAATATTCAAGAAAATAACTCAAAAAACACCATTGAAGTTGATTCTGAAGCAGATTTCCGTCAAGATTGAAGACTCCCAATTGATTTCTCAGGAGATTATAATGAGTTTCTTTATTTCTTTTGGATATACTGTCTCTGGGATGTTTTTATTTTCAAGAATGAACTAATTTTCTAAATACCTAGGGGAGATGAACCCTATGGTGGATTCTGTCATTTGATTTTTATTTTACGCAAGAAATACTTAGATCTTGTTCTCAATTATGTATGTTTAATTCTTGGTTTGATATTTCTAGACTATTGGTCCATGTTTGATGTGCTTAAATCAGAGGAGGAATAGACCCTGTTTAAGAGTAGATCTTGCGTAATTGAGTGGAGTTGCATGCAATCCTAGAAATAGGATGACATAAATCTACCGGATTAGAGCCAAACATAATAGGGGAATCCATAAATCAAGTTAATGCGATAATAGGGGTTTTGATTAGAAAAAAATTTCGATTAATCAACCTAGAGTCAGTTGCTCTTACTCTCAAAAGAGATATTAGTATAAATTAGGGATTTCTATGGATCAAGATATTAAGTAAAGAAATTGTGTAATTTAGATTGATAATGACAGATGAAATCTAGGTAAATTCTTTCATGGGTATTGTTTGCTTCTTGGTTGTTAATCATTTATTTCCTGAATTGTTCTTAATTTGTCGAGTTTATTAATTAAATAATTTAATTAATTTTATTTTTTAAACCGATCACTCAAATTATTCGGTTAAATAATAGAAAAACAGTAATTACTAGTACTTTTAGTCTTCGTGGGAACGATATCTCTGCTCACTGTAGCTATACTATTAATTGATAGGTGCATTTATCTTAGTCAAATTTTTAGTTGGTTCACGACGCATCAAAATTCCATCCTTAAATCATCACTTAATTTGGTAAAATTATGATTTAGTCCCTTGTATTTCTTCCACTTATTCAATTTGGTCCTTATTAATCCATTTTCCTTATTTTCTAAACCCTTCCACCCTTAAGATATTTACAATATTGGCCCTTCAACTTTTCCACTATTTACTTATGTGTTTATATCAAAGTTGTCCACTTGTGCTATAGTCACTAAATTATTTATATCTTGAGCTACAGAATTCTAAATTAAGATCCTCTTGATGTTTTTGAAACTATACTCAAATATATATTTATCATAAAATTTTAAGTATTTCTACTTTATTCAATCAATATAGTAAATTCTTTAAATTTTCTCATGTTCTGATGTTTGACAGCTTTGACATTTCTTTAATAAAATTTAATTATCTCTTAGTAGGGGGTTCAAATGATGTTTCCATTTGATTCTATTGAAAATAGACTAATTAAGAATTTAAACATATAAATTTTATCCCCTAATAATTTTTTACATTTTTTTTATGATTTTACAAATTCAGAACAAGGGAACCTGAAACTATTCTGACCTTGTCCCACAAAAACTAATATATCTCAAAATATACAATTTCATTACTTACACCATTCTTCCATACAAAATTAGACTCAATAAGATTTAATTTCATATTTTATTCACCCTCTAACTAGAGGTGTCCATGGGCCGAGCCGGGCCTAACCAAATTTTTAGGCCCGAGTTCGACCCGAAAAATAGGCCTGAAATTTTTTCCAAGCCTAGCCCGAACAAAAATACTAAAATCCAGGCATGGCCCGCATGTATTAAAAAATTTTATATTTTTTTATATAAATTTATTTTAAAAAATATAATACATCAAAAATACTAAAAACATTAAAATAAATGTTTCCCAACAAATTAAAAATAAATTAAATAACAGTATGTATACTTAAATAACACTATGATAGGTACAACTTAACAAGCAAATGCCTCTAAAATAGTAACAAAATTAACAATAAAATAAGAGTTATACAATATCCAAACAATAACAAAAAAATAGTAGCAACATAATAGTGAAATGGTAGAAAAATAGTGAAAAAAAACAAGAAAATAACAACAAAACAATAATAAAAAAACAACAAGAAAGCAGTAAAAAAAATTAGTTTTTTTTTTGCATATTCGGGCCAGGCCGGGTTGGGCCCGAGCCAAAAGAGCCTTACCCGAGGCCTGATCCATTTTCTAAACGGGCCTTATTTTTGTGCCCTAGCCCATTTTTCGGGTCTATATTTTTAAACAAACCCTCCCACTTTTCGGGCGGGCCTTCGGGCCGGGTTGGTGGCCTGGCCCATGGATAGGTCAACCTCTAACTCGTTTCCTATTATTTTTGGCGAAATTTCAAATTAGAGACACTACTGTTGTCCAAAACTGTTTTTAGTAAATTTCTCTCTCTTTTTTCAATGGTTCTGTACATTACTTTCATTTAATCATACATAGTCATTATACCTTTTATTTATATTCAATTTAATCACTCATATTTATGTGTAGATAACATACTCATTTTTTTAATCATTATGCTTTTTACAACACACATCATATTATCTCTTACTTGAAAGTATTTCAAGTTTCTACATGTCATGCTTCATTACATACTTTCTATTTCAAGAATTTAGATTAAAATACACATTTCATACATTATTCACAACATATTTAATTCAATTTATTGAATAAAAGTAGGGTTTGTATGACAACTTACATTTTTTTGTCAAGAGTTTTTTCCCTTTTTCCTCACTTCCATTTATTTCTCATCTTCCTCACTATCCTTCTCTTTTCTTCTAATTTTCTTCACTTTCATTTACCAATTTATTGCTTCTAAGTTGATGAATATACTCTCTATGATCTTTGCTTCATATTTCCTCTTCCGTGTCTATGGAAATTTCCAAG
Source organism: Gossypium sturtianum (assembly GCA_025698515.1). Lineage (NCBI taxonomy): Eukaryota > Viridiplantae > Streptophyta > Magnoliopsida > Malvales > Malvaceae > Gossypium > Gossypium sturtianum. The sequence continues at coordinate 123,909,197 of CM046955.1, forward strand.
AATTTTGGGTTAAATAATGAGGTTTCTTGGTAAGGGACTAAATTGTAAAAAAATCAAAATTTCTCTCTTCCTCCATTCTTCCTCACGTTGGAAAGATGAAGAAAACTCATATTTCCTCCTTTTATATCAATATTTTTATAATTAAATTATTAATAAATATCAATTTAAATTATATTAATATAATATTTTATTAATTAAAAAATCACAAAATATCACCAACATAATTATTACATTCTAGAATTATCTCTCTTGCTAATTGACCATTTTACCTTTTATGATCTTTCAAAATTTCATCCTTGAATCATCACTTAATTTGGTAAATTACGATTTAGTCCCTTGTATTTCTTCCACTTATTCAATTTGGTCCTTATTAACCCATTTTCCTTATTTTCTAGACCCTTCAACTTTAAGATATTTATACTATTGGCCCTTCAACTTTTTCATATTTATTCTTTAACCCCTCACATGTTAAATATTTACACTTAAACCACATAAATTTTCATATTTTTATGATTTAGTCCCTAGCTCAAATTAGTATTTCACAACATACTTCTTATTTCATTATTCTCTAACATCCCTTATCCTTTACTTTATTTATATCTTATTTCACTAAAAATCTATCTCATATTATTTTGATCAAAGGGTTTTAGGGATGTTACATTTGACCTCATCTTTTTGGAGAATAAAATTTGACTTTTCTCCTTCCAAAATCCATCAAACATAGGCTAAAATCTATCTCCTCTTGTTTTAGTATCTTTATTTTCAAATCTATTTTATTTTCATTCTTTTTAATAATTTGTTTGTTTAATTTTTAGATTTAGATTCTAAACATTTTCAACAACTTAGAATCAATCCATCTGCTGCCTTTGGACTCTTTAAGATTTATCTTAAAGGTTTGCCACAATCCAATGAGTTCATTTATCCTTATTGTCTTAATGTCCTTGGCCTTTTTTATAACAGTCACCTAGATCGTAAATCGTTTAAGCAAAGATCTTAAAAGCTTTTCTGACTTTCTTTTGCATTGGAGTACTCTTTACTAAAAGCAAATACCTGGATTTTAATGTCAGACAAATTTGCATGAAACTCATACAGAGATTCATCCTCCAACATTCTTAGAGTTCAAACTTTGTTGTCATCATTTGAAGTTTGGACAACTTCACAATAGTTGTGCCTTCATAGATAGTCTCAAGAATAACCCTTTTTTTTTTGTTGAAATAGTACACTTGGAGATACGTTTGGACTCTTAAGGGTCCATTTCACTAAAAATTGCATTAAGTGCCTTCAAGTTAGCTTTAGTGAACTTAGCATTTTCAATAGTCCAAATAGTTTTAGTTTAGGAGTCTTCACACCATTTACATAAATGGTAATAGGCTCTTAAGTAGTCAGTATAGAACATCACTCTCTTATTTATGGACTAAATAAATGCCCTTGTGCTTACCATCCAGTAGGCATAATTAAAGCCATCTATCATAGGGAGTTTTGATATTGGTGTTCATTCTATCTATTAAATAATTCAATGATAGGATTTTCACTTAGTTCGTCAAGTGTCTAGCTTTGATACCAATTAAAAAATTGTTGAATTTGTCTATCAGTTGCACATTCAGTTGTAACTAGCTTTAACACCTAGATGACTAAAAATCAGAGATGGGCACAAAAGTTGGTTATGAAGTTTGGAAGAACCCCCTACCTCAGTGAGGCCTTACCAAAAAAGTAATCCACAAACAATATGATATAAAATTGTGATTTAAGTTCAATTCACTCACCAAGTTGTTACCTCACTCCTATACATCAACTAGGTCACTTTCGACATTAAGACTTTCCCCTTGAATAAAATAAGTTCCTCACAATGAACAAAATAAATGCTCTCTATCTCACTTTTTTAATCACAATAACAAGCATCCTCTTAAATAAGCATATATGAGCTTGGCAAAACTTCAATCAACGTGAACTTTAAACACCTTGAAATTAGTACAAGTAGGTCTCAATATGGAATCAAAATAATGTAGTTCTTCTAGGAATAAAGTTCTTTTATAAGAAGGATCTCCTAAATTAAGGAAACTCAATAACGTTTAAAGTCTTTAAATGAGTTGTTAAAAGTCTTTAAATGAGTCCTTACTAGAATTAAATTTAATATAGTCCGACCCAATAAATTACTACCCAAAATCCTCTAAGATATGTTTGAAAAAGGTCCAATATTTTTTATCAAAAAGATGTCAACAAATATTGCAAGTTGCACAACCCAAATGCAAAGCGAGTTGCAACTGTGTTACATTTGGCACATGCAATTAGGACTACTAAAAATTTTGGCTCATGCAATACAATGCTTTCTACTTGAAGGACAGTTTGGTTTACATTGAAGTTGGTATTTCAAGGGTTTTAATAGGGGACTTGACTTTAATTGATTTGGAGAGGCTATTTATGGTAAGTTGCCTTCTGCTCTAATTTGTCAATTTAAAGATTTTAACAGGCCGGAAATACTAGAATCCTACTACAATGAATTTGGAGTTAGATTGCCATAATTAATGTAATAAAAATAGTAGGAGTTTTCTTATAAATGTAATAACACAAATTCAAATTTCAAGAAGAGCGAGATCCACTATGATTTCGTTTCATGAAAAACCTAGAGGGATGCTTTTGCTCCGTTGATGTGCGTGGGTAAGAAGGATAAAAAGGGTATGCATACACCAAGGAAAGAGTTTAGTTGATTCAAAGCTGACATTCTTTGAAGATATCTTCCTCTTTTTAGTTAGTAATGCTTTTTCATCATCTTTACTTTCTATCATCCCTTCCCTCAATTCCACACCCACCACCCGTGCGTGCACACATAGAAACTGTTATTGACTGTACATCATTAATAGACTGTTGCAGTGCTTTGGTCTCGTTTTAGTGGGAGCAATGTATATGACTTTATATTTTCTTTATTTGGCCATAGCTTTTATGCATATAAATGTTGCTCCAATTTTCCATTAGCTAGATGAATGTTTAGTTATCTGCATTTATAAAGCAATTAGTAGTGCACGATGATACACTGATACTTAGTGGTGGGAGAGCTCGAACTAGCCACATAAATCCCTAGTACATTAGCCTTTGTGGTGTTCTTCTCTCCCAGTGGGTTTTTGTTGTTTCTTTTGTAACATGAATTTCTCTTTCTAGTTCCTGTCCTGAATATTTTCTGTCTATTAAAACATATAACTTGGCATCCATGAAAACTTGTCATCTTTCTCCATGGGCATTTATGAGCATTCCTTCTGTGACTGTGCTCTTTCTTTTCTTGTGTCAGGAGAATCTTCGTATAGTGCAGCCATGGCCATGGGGGTAAAACAGAACAGAAGTACTGAAATTATTGTTGCCTCCACTGAGGGAACTGTCAATCATAAAAAAACAAATATTCATACATTTAATCACATTTTTACTTTCTTTTTTTACCAGAGATTGAAATATGAATTTACTTCAGAAAAGAAATATGAATGTTGGGAATGGGAATCAATGTTCAATGAGGTCTAAATAGTCCCTCTAGTACAACACTTACAGTATATATTAATGTAAGCCTTCCAGCCTTAAGGGCCCCAATGGTAATCAAGGCACTATTTTGTGGTCTCATTTCTCAAGGATACCACTAAATCTAGAACAATGTCCTCACTGAGTTAATGCCATATTTTCCATTGGATTAAGGTGAGGGGGAAGCACATAACCACAGTAGAAGGATTAATTTAAACCTCGAAGAAGTGTCTCGAAGCGCAAGCCGTAATGCCTCTAAATGCATCCATGAAAATGAAGGAAGGAGAGAAGCTTTGGGAGTGAGATTGCAAGAGGTTGTAGATGTCGTCTATGAAACAAGCAAAAGGGTCCTTTAATTTATAGTTAGGAAGTTGAATGTCAGCATGTTATTAAAACATTGCATTTCCCCACCTTTGTTTTTTCTTTTTCACTAAGGACTCTAAACATACAAACTGTATATCCCTTGTCAATGTCAGTATACCAGGTCTGAAAATTATACATGCAAGCAATGGACACGCAATACACAACCCTTTATTGTACGGTTGTCTAACAGGACCATGAACCGTTGGGCCTGCTTTGTTTGTTTGGAACAGCGCGAAAAGGGGTCTACACACGTGGATAGGTACAATCACTTGTTCCTCTTTGCTCAGTGAAGAGAATAGAGTTTAAACACTGTAGCAAGTAAGTAACTATACAAAAAACAACTCTTAAGCTACAGCCTACAGACAATTCATCTATGCTAGTAAAACTGTGTCTCATCCCCCAATCAATGAAAGAAAGTCTCAAACAGACAAACTCAGCCCCATATGAACAGTTGCTTAACTTCTCACAAACACTGTACAAATAATTAGTAGTAAGTAGGCTAATATAAGCCTATTTTTTGGTTTCCAAAACCTGCCCCCCTAAGTCATTGCTTAGACCACCCATTTGCAATGAGCTGTTTATATCCTGCAAGTCATAAAAAAACCAAAAAGAGCTAGGAAAACAAACCTATAATTACTATATGTAGTATTAATTTTTGACAGTGACTCAGTTCCATATCTTTTTTAAAGCTCTCCCTTCGGTTTCTGTTTCAGAAAATGCTTACTGACCGTTAAGAAATAGGGTATGATCTAACTCTCTCTCATTCATATATATCCCCTCTTTCCATGTTTTGGATAATTCAGATCAGTCTATGAAATGAAACCCTGTTTTAACCCTAAACCCTATCCCTATGCCCTGATCAGTACTGAATGCTGACTTCAGCTTGTTTTCTACTTTATTGGTATTTGGTATAGTTATAACTTATAACTAGTACCACTAGGATATCAAAGTGTGACTACAATGTTTCGCCATATTTGATGACTGTTTTATCTTTTGTAGGCTTCATTTTAGGGTTCACTTAAATGCAATTAGCCCAAAAGTAAAATAAGAATCTTGCTAAACGCAGCTAAATTCATTTCATTTTATCTGTTCTTTTCTTTTCTTTTTTTTTTTTTTACTTGCATGTTAATAACTTTCATGGCTCTTAAGCAGCAATGGGTCATTTGACTGAGGTACAGTGTTCTGAATTTTGATCCCTTGTGTGGAAAGAGAAGCATTTATTGGTGCAGGCATCCATGGATCACTTTTAAACGTGGGTCTTAAGAAGTCAAAGCTATCCTACACAAACCCAGAAGTGTTCCAACTGTCTCGAAGATCATATTAATATATATAGTCCTAGACTGAATTAGAAGAGTTTTTTAAACCCAGGATTGGTTCCTGCGGCCATGCATTTAGTAGGGTTTATGTTCCCTTCGGATCACTGGATCTCCATTTATATCCATTATTGGATTAATGAAATGTCATTTGACAATATACATAATGTATATCTGCTGCTACTGTTATCTACATTGTTTTCTGTTAAAGGGTAAAACTACACCCATGTCATTAAACTATCAGAAAATTTACATTTTGATCACTCAGCTTCAAAAAGTTAGAAAATAGTCATCAAACAATTCAAATGTTTTCATTCAAGTAATTGAATTGTTAAAATTACTGTTGTATGGTCTTTCCTGTTCGCACCGCCTGCACCAATAGAAATCTCTCATTCCGCCTGAACCAAAATCCAAACAGCTTTCTTCTTCGTTCTCCAACATTGACCGTTAGATTGACTGAGATCTAAGGTAGTCGATTGGTACTGATCCATTGTAGAGATTGTTGAATCGTCGCTTGAACCTTGCTAGCCGGACTTTAAAAAAAATTAACAGCTCGATGACTTAGAAAAAAACTTTCGAATAATTTAATGACCATTTTGTAACTTTTTGAAGTTGAGTGATCAAGATGTAAACTTACTAATAGTTTAGCGAATTTGGGTATAATTTACCCTTTTTTATAAGCACTTCATTGTGTGGGTCCCACCACCACAACCTTGCGAAACATCAACACCGAGACTTTGTCATGAGCAATGCCAGACTTCACATCATCAAGATTTAGCTCAAGGAACTCACGTGTGCAAGGCACGTGGAATACTTTTAGTCTACCTAGACAATGACAAATGTTGGATCATTCATTGCATGGCTCACACATGGTGTAACAGCCTGATTTAGGGGCTAGTCGGAACAGTGGTTTCGGAACCACTAATCCGGAGATGAAGAAAATTATTTTTTGTGTTATTTTATGAGTTAGAGCATGGTTATTTAGGTGCATGAAAATTTTGGTGATTTAATTCTAGCGATTTCATGCTTAATTGCGAAAAAGGACTAAATCGCATAAAGTGCGAAAGTTCTATTTTACAAGCTAAAGGTGTCTAATAGCTATAGATTATTAATTTGAGGTCCCTAATGTGCAATTAGGCCTTTTATAGGGTGGTGGCCGGCCATAGGGACAAAGAATTAGAAATTTGGTCAAGTGGGTGGAAATTAAGTGACTTAATTGACTAGATATATTAAAATAAAGAAAGAAAAGATATCATCTTTTCTCCTTCACTCCTCCACCGAAAATTAGCAGCAAATAGGGGTTTGAAAGCTCAAAATTTTCAGCAAACTCTTCTCCTTACAAGTAAGTGTTTTAGTGATCATTTCTTAATAATATTTACACTTTTGGAACCCCTAAAGCTTAAGCTAGCTAAAGAGGAGACTATCTTGCAAAATGGTTGAAAGTTTAGAGTTTTGCCATGTGAGCTTTTAAGTTGTTTGCTGCATTTTTATGGAAGAAAATGAGTCATAGTGGTTAAATAAACAACTTTTGTGTAAGGTGTTACCATGAAAACACCTAAAAGGACCTTTTTGAAAAGGTTGTAAAATATGTGGTAAATGTGTGAAATAATGAGTATTGAGGGCTGCCATAAGAGTAATAAATGTTCACCTAGGCTCGTTAAAGAAAGAAATTTGATTAGAATTGATTTTCGAGCCTAGGGGTAAAATGGTCATTTTGTGAAAGCTTAAGGGCAAAATGGTAATTTTTACAAAATTATGATTATTGAAATGTATTTATTAATGTGGCAATTAAATGAGCTAAATTGTTATTATAGATCAAGAAGAGCGAAGAATTAACCTCGACCGATGAAATGGCAAAGTATCGGACTAGATCGACAATCTAGCCTATTTTGAAATCGAGGTAAGTTTGCGTGTAATAAGTTCAACGCCATGTTAGTATGACTTTAAATATTTGATATTTGTGAAGATGTATGATATGTCTATGAATTTGAATAATGGTGTTGTGTGAGAAAATGATGAGAATTGTAATGTTGAAGTCCCGGTTGGACTTAAATAAATGTGAGAAGAATATCATCAAGACTTGAGATGGTAAGGTCCCGTATAAGACCATGTCCGGGACATGGCCTCGGCACCAAATTGAAATCCCGTATAAGACCATATCTGGGATATGGCATCGACATTGAATATGAGAAACGTATAAGACCGTATCTGGGATATGGCATCGACAATCGATATGAGATCCCGTATAAGATCATATCTGGGATATGGCATCGGCATCTAAAAGTGACCCCACGTAAGACCACGTCTGGGATGTGGCATTGGCGTTGTAAATATGTGAATGAGGACGATCATGTATCCTTGAATATCCCAAGTGATTCAATGAGGTAAATAGTTAAGCTTATGATAGAGATGAGATTAATGCTAAGACTATGTGATGAAGTGATACAGGTATATGTGAGTAATTCACGAGAATGGTTTACGATATGTGGCATGATATGTAATCGGTAAGAGTAAGTATGAGTAAGTTATGTAAATGAGCTTAAGACTTGTGTTTTTATTCAATGCAATGGATGGAAGACATTACGAGCTTTATGTTGCTATTTATTTCATGTAAACTTACTAAGCTTTATGCTTACCCCTCTCATTTCCTTTTTCCTTGTAGCATTGCCAAGTTAGCTCGAGAATTCGTGGAACGTCAGAGTTCGGAAATCACACTATCGACTACTTTTTGGTATAGCCAAGTTAGATTCATTTTGAGTATGGCATGTATAGGACTTGGTCATTTTGTTATGTCATATTTGTTAGCCAAAGTGTTGGCTATTTATGTGCGTCAATTCATTTTGTAAGTGGTCATTGAAAGTGGGCCAATACTTGACAAGTTCATATATTCAATGTTGATGAAATTCATGAAATGCATGTTGGTGTGGATGTTTTGGTATGAGTGTGGTTGCTTTGTAGGGTGGCAAATGACTTGGTAGATAGCCTTACAATAGTCCACACGGGTAGACACACGGGCGTGTGTCTAGGCCGTGTGTGACACACGGTCAGCCCCATGGGCGTGTTGATTGGCCGTGTGTCCCCTTGCATGCTAGGTTTTCAAGTCAGTATGCTCAGTAGTAAACACACGGGTAGAGACACGGCCACGTGTCTCAGCCGCGTGGAAGGCACGGCCATGGACATGGGCGTGTGCCCAGGCCGTGTGAAGTCTGCACCTGAAATTAATAATTTAATTCGACACACGGTCTAAGGACACGGGCGTGTGCCTTGGCCGTGTGACCTTAATGAGGTGATGACATCATAAACAGAATGCCATGGTTTTTGGCAGACGGGCTAAGACACAGGCCTGTCGTGGCCGTGTGAGGGACACGGGCGTGTGTCCGGCCGTGTGAAAACCTCTGTAGGTTCGAATTTAGAAATAAATCCACATGGGTGTGGAACACGGGCATGTGAATATTCCACACAAGCGTGTTCCATCCTTCACACGGGTGTGTGACCCTGTTTTATGTCAAATTTGTCTAAGGGTTCAAAAGTTTCCGGTTTAGTCCCGAATAATTCTGGATATGATTTTAGGGTCTCGTAGACCTATAATAAGGACATTATGGTCTCGAATGAAAAGTTTTAATTTGACATGAAGTTTTATGGATAAATATCGTATGATTGAGCAAGTTAAGTACGGTAATGCCTCGTACCCGGATCAGGTGTCGAATACGGGTAAGGGGTGTTACACATGGACCTCGCCTAGCCTGTTTGTCTTGGTCTCATCATTGCTCACCTAAAAGACTCTTATGCCTCCCAAGTAGTCGATTATGATGAAACTTGTGCCACGTATGTGTCAATACCCTAGGTTAAGAGAGGATCACCCTTACCTACAAATACCCCTAATTTTTTGGGTTCTTTTATTCTTTTTAGACTCTTCCTCCTTTCCTCCTTCCTCTTGACTAGACTAAAAACCTCTTAACCTCTACTTATAGCTCCCAACATTTCATTGTGTGATTTGTCACCTAACCTCTATCTAGACTTATTATTGGGTCGGGCTAACGCATGAGCTCAAAGATCCATTTGAAATTTGAGAGGGTTTAGGAGAAAATATCAAGCTCGAAAAATGGGCTTAAGTAAAAAAATTAAGCTTGTTTAAAATATGGTTTAGGCTCGGGCTTAAACATCCAAGGCTCAAGCCTAGACCGGCTCAAGCCTAGACCGACCAATTTTTTTTTAAGTTTGTAATGTTTTATATTATGTTATTTTTATATATTATGTCATTTATAAAACATAAAAATTAAATCTATAGTAGTATAATGTAAACATTAAAAAATATTAAGATGATTGTATATAAAATTTTAATAATTAAAAATAATATAAAATTATTAAATATAAAATTAAAAATAATATAAACATATATTTTAAAAAATTTAAAATGTAATTTAGACAAGCTTAAAATGGACTTTGGTTAACTATTTATAAATATGAGTGAATATAAATAAAATTTTAGTTCATATTTCGGACCAAACTTAACAAACATAATGTGTTAATATCATGTCTAGAATTGATACAACCCGATCCGTAATAACCTGTACCTCTATCTTTGTTGTGGTTAATATATTTCTTTCTTCCTTTTTTTTTTTTTTTTATATATTAACTTGACATTATTTTGGCCAACCCAAAGTTTTTTTTTTAAGCTTAAATCCTCCTAAATATTTTATTGTTTGGGTCAAAAGTTGTTTCAGATGTCAATATTTAAACCAAAAGCAAAACCCGTAAAAAGAGATGTTTTAAGGATTCGTTATATTGATGATAATTTTTTTTTTAATTTTACCAAGTAAAATTTAAAAATTACCAAATACTCCATCTTTTATATAGTTAATTTTCAATACACTTTAAGGATATGTCATCCTTTTAATCAAACTAAAAGTTTGGTACTAAAGTTTTCCCCAGCAATGCTTAACTGAGACTTCTTAATTTGGCATTGCCAAATGCAGTCTCATTTTCTACTGGTTGGGTGTTGTGATGTTCCCATTGGGAAACAGTGCACATTTTGGCTTTGCTTTTTCATATGGTTCCAAGGGAACAGCCCCAACAGAATCTTATGTGATCAGCCCTACTATTTATATGGTGGGGACATCCAATGTGACCTCTCCTTTCTTTTCATGCATTTGAGGCTGGCTCCCCCCCCCAAAAAAAAAAAAAAAAAGCCCTTCCAAGTAGGAAAAAAAAAAGAAAAAGAAGCAGCATTGATTAGAAAAGCTATTTTCCACATCTTCTTACCATTCCAAAAGCATGTTTCTTCAATTCATGTTCGGTAATAACCAACTGAACCAGATTTAATTGGGCTGCTGAGTCTACCTCCCCAGCCCCCACTACTTTGGTAAAGAGTTGAATTTTCTTTTACTAAATATCTTAAATTTGAGTATTATTAGATAATCATATCTCCCATTTAAAGATTGGATTTGGCTTAAATAGTAATAAATATATGTAGGTGGAAATTTGTTTGATTTTACTTATTATTGTTATGAAAGGAGTTTGTGACATCACTGACACCAAGACAAGAGAACGAGGGCAAAACACAAGCATCCTATGTTTTAATTTTTGAGGCTTTGCAAGTTCACATTTGATCAAAACCTTTTCTGCCATACAAGAGATCCCATGCATGGCTCTACTACACACGTGCAAAGCAGGGACCACATGTGCAAACACGCAGAACAGAAGAAAGAAAACAAGGAAGCTCAGTGTACAAGCTTTGATTATATATATATAAAAAGAAACGCTATAATCAGCAAGCCAGATACGCATTCATGCATGATGATAGCAATATATGTGTGAATATATATATATATATATATATATGTGTGTTCACATATACTGCAAAAAGGTTTTACCTGACAATGCTTATTATTTTACTACAAGAGATGATGGTGTCTGAAAAGTTGGAGACCGAGCGATCCATTAATTGACCTTTTTGTTTTTACCTCAAAATATAACAACAATATGTCCTTTGATTCTTCAATTTGGTAATAAGGGCCTCTTCTTCTTCTTCTTGCCCTAAAGACAGATAATCTTTGTCCTGTCTTTCAGATATGTCACAGCTTACAAACTAAGGTAAATATCTCAATAATACCAAAAAAATAAAAATTACCGGATAGATACGGGGTTGGGAAAATTGGCCGGAAAGTGCAGTTTTTCCCAAAAAGCACGTCCACGTCAAGCCGCGTTTTTGGGAAAAACGACCTAAAGCAGCGTCCGGGAGAGCGGCCACGCCATCGTCATCAGCGCACACGTGGAAGCGTTTTTGTTGGCAAAAGCGCCTCTCCGAAGGACGCGCTTTTGGGAAAAGCGCACTTGAAAATTGAAATATAAAAAGATATTAAAACTATAGTAAAAAAATTAAATTACAAAAGAAAGAACATTAAACTCAATTTTATTAAATATAAAAAAATTTATATTGCAAAAAACTAAATTATCAATGAAAACTTCTTATTTATTAAATATACTACAACTAAATTAGAAACAAATAAAAATAAAGAAAACTTCTTATTTATTAAATATATTAAAACTAAATTACAATAAAATAAAAAATAAAAACAATTTCTTATTCTATTACATATATTAAAATTAAATTACAATAAAAACTTAAACAATTTCGATTTTATTAAAGATATTAAAATTAAATTACAATAAAAAAATTAAACAACTATTATTTTATTGAATATATTAAAACTAAATTAAAAAATAAAAAATAAAAATAAATTTTTATTTTATAAAAAAATCAAATCAAATTACATACAAAAAATACACAACTTCTATTTTAGTGAAGATATTAAAATTAAATTACAAACACAAATAAAAAACAACTTTTTTATTCAAAAAATAAAAAAATTATTACAATTTAAAAAAAAAAAAAAGCCCACCCTAATCAATGTTGATGGGGTGGGAACCAGTCTCCTGAGGAGGCGGTTGGCGGTTCTGCGCTGGATTCCTCTTTCGTCTAGCTTCCGACGGGGTCGTGGAACCTCTGGCGGGAATCGGGTTCCTCGGTGGTGGGGTGCAGTTCGCTCGTTACATTGCGATGATGACCCACCTTGATAAAATAATGACCCCGGAGGTGTTTGCATAGACCACGGTGGGGTGATCGCATCCGTCACGGTGAAGGAGCATGGTAGAAAGAAGCGCTCCCGACGGCGCCTCCTCTAATCCCGACGTCGGCCTCACGATCGGTGGCTAACGGAGTTGTCGGGAACGGACTCGAACCCGCCATGCATTCCAAACTGGGTGGGACTAGAAAAGGAAACATATATGGGTTAGGAGGATACATATAGGGGCGTGGTACGCTTTGGCATAAAATGTGGACGCTGTGTGATGTCGGTGTTGTCGGTGAACCGATGGGCCCGGTGATTGTGTAGCGTATTTGTTGATGGGCGGTGGATGTGTAGGCGCGCATTCTTTGGGCCCGTCTCATCACCCGTTCTCCTTGAATGTAAAGGGGCCCGGCGTTCCCTTCGCTCGCGAATTTGCCGTTGCCTCTCTTCATCCGGACAACAGATCACGACTTGCCATGGATTCTAAACCATGGCATGTACTCCGCGACGCACGCCTAACTCGGGAACTATGATCGGTTCCCGATTAGGTAAAAAGTCATCACCCGGTTCTCCCACGTCTCGATATGTTCTGACCAAAATCTTGGCCAATCCGTGTGCTGCTGCCGTAAGTCCACTTTGTGCTCATCATCGAGCACCTCAAGAGGCACGGGAATCGGTTGCCGGCATCCAAATTGCCGCAGAACCCGATCTGACTGGTGCATCTCCACGGTTGAGTAGGTGATTAGCGGGACCTTAACGTGCCAACTGTTCGGATTTTGGAGGAACTCCTCCGATCATCTTGCCGAATTTCGGGATCCTCATACGGTGTCCATTGAAACTATATTAACATTACCAAAATATTAGTTATATACATAATACTAGACACTACATACGAAATACTAAATTATAATAACGAAATTCGACACTTACTTGTGATTCCGACCGTTGTTCCAATAGGAGCCGTATATCCTCAAGCGAGTTAGGTATTCCAACATGACTTCTCGGATGGTTCCACCTAATTAAATAAACTTTTAGCATGCAATTATACTATAAATCTACGACATAATTGTAAAATATAATATTAAATTTACCTCGTTATCGGTGGGAATGAATATGGTGGTCGAGTCGAGGGCGTAAAAATGGAAATCGAAACCATGCCCATGATGCAGTAGTGATAGGCAACCTCCGATTTTTGCTTTACTCGGCAGCGTCGCCCGCACATCTCCGGTATAACCTCGATGCACGCGGCGGACCCCAACTCAATTCACCGGTGCTCTGAAATCAACAAGTTTGAGAGCCATCTCAGTGGACGAGGTTTCTAGAGAGGTCCGGCATCGAGATAGCCTCCAATTATCTCGAAGTATGTATGCCCGCGCATACCGTATTCTTTCTTCTTTGATCGAACCTTCATTCGGCTCGGGAATGCGTCTCGTAACCAACCCATATCGATCCGAGCTCCTTGAATTTTATCCGGAATGGCACCCGAAGCTCGTAGCATCGGCCATCCAATCGAGAGATGTTACGGTCTCGGTGACTACCGACCCGCCCACCGGTAATCCCAAGCGTAATTGCACATCTTCTAAGGTGATTGTACACTCTCCGCATGGCGGATGGAAAGTGTGCGTCTCGGGTCTCCACCTCTCTATCAATGCGTTGATCAAAGGCGGGTCCAACTTGAACCCCGACCTATCGTGGTCACGTGCAAAAACCCGCTTCCGCAGTAATTCTCGATCAATGGCGATGGGGACCGGGCATGTTGCGAATATAACATTGCAACACCCGATCTGTGATATTTAAAAAATTATAAAATTCAAAATTAATTAAAATTACATAATTAAAAAAATTTAATAATATTGAAAAATTAACATTCAAACTTACCATTTTCATTTGCTCGTGGCAATGTGCTTGTTGTCTAGGCGACGTAATTCCCCGCCATTGTACGATAAAGTATTTTAAAAATTTCCAAAAATTGATATATAAAAAAATTATAAAGGGCTTTTTCGTAAATAGTAAATGACTATTTTGAAATTTCAGTGTAAATTTCAAGGACTTTGAGAGAAATTTGAGAGAAAATTGAGAGTAAATTGAGAGAATAATGAGAAAGGATTGAAGTGTGAAAAAATGAAGGGTTGGGGGTATTTATAGGGTTTTTTTTTGACCGTTGGGGCCAACGGTCAAAAAATTTGACCGTTGGGCCTAAAGCGCGTCCCGGGGCGCTTTGGCCGCTTTTCCCCAAAAGCGCTACGGCGTGGGCCGCGTTTTTGGGGAAAATTGCACTTTCCGGTCAATTTTCCAAAACCCTGTACTATCCGGTAATTTTTTATTTTTTTGGGTATTATTGAGATATTTGCCCTACAAACTAACTACCCTTTTTCATTGTCTATAAATTGGACCACTTATCTCTCTTGACTAATAAAGAGCACATCTAATTATGTTTATATATATATATAATATGACCTTATATAGGGCAATAACCTTTCAAATCTTATCAGTCCATTCAAAGATTTATATTTAAATTGATTTGTTTTGATTTCAGAATTTAGAGGTGGTTAGAATAAGAGGACTGGAAGCGAGGAAAATACAAAGGAATTGATGGGATGAAACCAAACCCCACCAATTCCAGTGAAACATAAATCGCATTTTTATATTCTCAATAAATACGAGTTAGTAATTATAAAAAATTCAATAATATAATATATCAACAATCATTACAAATCAATCACAATATTATAAACAAAAACAATAAAATGAGTCAATTTTACATGAAAATCCCAATTTAAAACAAAGGATAAAAATTACACAACTTGAGAATCCATTCAAAAACCCACCATAACTAGATTCAGGCAACAAGATTACAATACAAATCACAACAAGAGTATACAACTCTAACAAGACTATCAACAAATAATTTCAAAAAAACTTTTAGAAAAAAGTTGAAAATTTTACCCAAAAAGATACCAACTTTGAAAAAGAATATCGAACAATTATACCACATGAAAAATCATATTACTCACGATTGAGATCTTCGTATGCTTTTCATGCCCAAAACTCAACTCAAGTGGACTTCAAATAAATCCTCAATTAAAGAGTTTATCAAAACTACACTTGATGAACATAATTCTCTTTTTCTCCCATTCTCTCTTTTTCTTTTGATTTTTGCTGCAAACTCACTAAAATCTTGTTCAAAAAAGGTTTGCTCACTTTTCATATTATAGGGCACATGGGTAATTACGTTTTCCCACACATAGTGGGACCCAAGGCCCAATAAATCTTTTCCTCTCATTTTTTTTGGGTTTTCATTATACCAACCATGGGTTTTTTAACCTAATAATATAAAAAAATAAAATAAAATACCAAAATAGTATGTTGTTAAGATTAAGTACCAAAATGGTACATTTAGATGGTGGAGGGTGTCATATAGGCGGCACCAGTGGAGTGTGTCAGATAGGCGGCACTAATTGTGTCTATCTGATAAGTGGCACTGGTGGTGCCTATCTGATAAGCGGCACACCCAGTGTATTTCCCCCCCACTCCCCCATCTGGCTCGTATCAGTTTATGTTTTTAAATTTCTTTTTAGGGTTTTTAGAGTTAGGGTTTTGCTAAAATAATTTAGGTTTTTGTTAAAATAATTTAGGGTTAATGATTTTAGTGATTTTTATAAACAAATTAAGATTTAGGGTTTAGGGTTTAGAGTTTAGAGTTTTAGTGATTTTTAAAAGAAAGTGGGAGAGAGGGTGAGGTGGAAGAAAGAAAAAAAGGTCATTTACGCAAAAAAAATAAAACTTGTTGAGCTATTCTTAGAAAAAATCGGAAAAATAAGGACCAAAAATTAAGGATGGAAAATCGTGACTAACCGGTCACATCACGTCAGCGGCGTCAGCAATGTGACATGTCAGTATTTTTTAGCCTGTTGCAGTTTTAAAAAAAAAAATCGAATTTTTGGAGCCTCCCCCCTCCCACGGTTCTAGTATAAAAGGGGGGTGGGCTTTTGGTTTGGTCCCCGCATGTTTAGAAGAAATAGTTAGTAGATTACAATGTTTTTTTCTTTTATTATTATTAATTTATTAGTTTGTTAGCTTGGTTTTAGTTGGTGTTATCTGAAATTCGAAGTTAATACGATTAATACGGAAATAGGACTTTTTCTGCTTCTGATTGTTGATTCAATGCAATAACAAGATTTTTTTGTTACAATAAGCCAGATCGCAGAATCATAGAAAAAATGAGTTATTTAAGTTGAAAATAAAAAAATGAGCCCAGTCGGGTACTGACCAGGCCGGTCTGTGGAAATTGAAAATTAATAATAATAAAAGAAAAAAACATTGTAATCTACTAACTATTTCTTCTAAGCATGCGGGGACCAAACCAAAAGCCCACCCCCCTTTTATACTAGAACCGTGGGAGGGGGAGGCTCCAAAAATTTGATTTTTTTTAAACTGCAACAGGCTAAAAAACACTGACTTGTCACATCGCTGACGCCGCTGACGTAGCTAACATGATGTGACCGGTCAGTCAGGATTTCTCATCTTTAATTTTTGGTCCTTATTTTTCTGATTTTTTCAAAGAATAGCTCAATAATTTTTATTTTTTTGCGTAAATGACCTTTTTTTTTTCTTCCAACTCACTCCCTCTCCCACTTTCTTTTAAAAATCACTAAAACCTTAAACCCTAAATCTTAATTTATTTTTAAAAATCACTAAAACCCTTAACCCTAAATTATTTTAACAAAACCCTAACCCTAAAAAGAAATTTAAAAATATAAACTGATACGAGCCGGAAAGGGGAGTGGGGGGTAAAATACACTGGGTGTGCTGCCTATCAAATAGGCACCACCAGTGCCGCCTATCAGATAGGCACAGCTGGTGCCGCCTATCTGACACCCTCCACTGGTGCCGCCTATCTGACACCCCACCCATCTAAATGTACCATTTTGGTACTTAATTTTAGCAATATACCATTTTGGTATTTTATTTTATTTTTTATATTATTAGGGTAAAAAACCCACCAACCATCGAGCAACAAATTTCAAACTTTTCTCTTGGTAAGATCATGGTCAACATATACATATCAGTATCATCAATGTGAATTTTCTCAAACTTTAACAACTAAGTCTCAAGAACTTCTTATATAGAATAATACCTCGCATCAATATGTTTATATTAAGCATGAAAAGTCGAATTCTTATCAAGATAAATAGCACTTTGGCTATCACAAAACAAGATAAACCTCTCTTGAGGAAAGTTGAGTTTTGTACAAATTTTTTTTATCTAAATCACTCCTTACATGCTTTGGTGGTTGTAATAAACTAAAACTCGATAATGGAAAATGCAACACATTTTTATAATCTATATTGCCAAGCCACAACTCCCCTACAAAAGAAATCTAGTAACCAAAAGTAAATCTTCTTGATTCAATGTTTTCGGTCTTATTTCAATCTATATAACCAACTAGACTGAGTTTCTCATTGCTAAAACAAAGTTTAAAGTTAGAGGTGTTCCGAACATATCTCATAATTCATTTCACTGCATGTAGCTAGACCTAATCATAGGTCGGGCCACCCAACCATGCCCAAAGATCCGCCTGAAAAGTGGGAGGATTTGGGCAAAAATATAGGACCGAAAAATGAATTTGGATAGAAAATAAGACCCATTTTCTAAATTTTCCAGGCTTCGGGTAGGATTTTTTGGCCCAGGCCCAACCCAGCCTGAATAAGCCTAAACTTTTTCCCCCTGTTTTTTGTTGTTGTTTTACTGCTATTTTGCTACCATTTCACTATTATATTGCTACTATTTTGCTACTACTTGGTTATTGTATAACTCTTGTTTTGTTGTTACTTTTGCTACGATTTTAGAGGCATTTACTTTGCTAAGTTGCAACTATCTTTATGTTATTTAAGTATAAAAAATTTTTTAATGTATTTTCAGTTTGTTGAGAAATATTTATTTTAATTTTTTTGATGTATTATATTTTTAAATTTGTTTTTATGTAAAAAATAATCTAAAAAATTCAATACAGGCGGGCTAGGTCGGGCTCGAGTTTAGCATTTTTAATCTAAGCTAGACTTGGTTAGAATTTTAGGCCCATTTTTCTGGTCGAGCCAGGCCCGAGCCTAAAAAATAGGCCTAAATTTTTTTTTCGGCCCAAATCGAACCCGACTCTACCCATGATCAGGTCTACATGTAACAACTCGGTTTTTGTCAATGTTAGAAAATTTGATTTTGGGTTAGATTTCTTATACCGAGGCATTACAAAAAGTTAAATCGAGAGATTTTTGGGAATGGGCACGATAGTGAATTATAGGTTAATTAATTAGTACATGGGTATTAATTAGTATTATTAGTTAATTAATATTGAGAGTTTAGTAATTAAAGCTATGGACTAAATTGTAACATTTGAAAAAAATTGGGACAATTTTGGAATTTAGCAAAAATTAGATTTTTAAAATTTAGTGCTTTTTTAAAAGGAAAAGTGACCAAGAACCCGATAGCAATTAAACCTTGGTAGTTTTTGAATGAGGTTGACAGTTGGTTTTTCATTTGCAAGAACACAAAATTTTCTCTAATACTTTCTAAAAATTCTCTCAAATCTCTATATAATATTTTTTTCAAAGCTTTAATTTCTAATAATCAATCTTGAATGGTAAACTCATTTTTCATCAAGATTCTTAATTTTTTAAGATCAAAATTTGATTTCTCATTCTTTTCTATTTCTCCATTTTTGCAAGAATATGAAAGTTGAGAAAGAAAGAGTTCTTAACTTCTTGCTTGGTTTTTTTATTTGATTTCAAAAAATACAGCAAGGTAGTGAAGTTTCTAACTCTAGTCTATTACTTTTCTAATATTAAAAATGGATTTCCAATGATTTTTCTATATTTGCTCAATTGTGATCTTGATTTTTAAATAGTGAAAAGAAGTTGAGATTTCCTTAGGTTGTTGTTTATAGGTTAGATTTGAGTTGTTAATGAGTTTTAGTAAGTTAATAAAATGTTGGAAATTGGATTAGAATAGAGTTTAGTCTTAGTTTCTAGAAATTGTCATTGATGAGTGCTTAAGGGAAAGAGAATAAGGTCAATTTTAGCAGTGATTTGTGTTTTTAAGTTCCTAAGAGTGTGTCTAGGGTTATATTTGAGGCACGATAAGTTTTGATTAAATTTCTTGAGAGTGGGCATTGAAGCATGAAAATGTATTGCTTGATTGCATTGCATTATTTTGTTGAATTTCAAAGGCATTGATTGTTAATTCTTGTTTTTCTAACTAGACTCATTGTGTAAAAGTCAATTTTGAAGCAATAGAAGTTGGAGAAAGTTCCACAGGCAAAGAAATGGAGAAGATCGTTGAGGCGTAATAGTTTTTGGTTTGTGCTAACTTATTGCAATTATGTGATATGATTCCAATTAAGTAATCTAGCTTAGTATCTGATGTTAATTATGTTCATTTCTCGTATAATATGTTAGTTATGTATGCATTTATATATGTGAGTAAACGTTTGATATAGTTTTGAGATGATCTCATGGAAATGCTTATGACTTGATTTGCGAAAGGGCTAATATAATGAAAAAGTGATTAATTCTTTGGTGATGTGTGGCAATAATTGATATTAGTTGGTGATATTAAAGCATTTTTATTAATAAACACCTTATTAAACAATATTGTAAACGGTTTAGGTATAGTTGACATGTCATAGGATCTATTTTATAATAGAGGAAGATTTGGCACTTGTGTGCATTCTATTGGCGCTTTTGTGCATTTATACTTGGCACTTGTGTGCACTCTTGGACTGTTAGAGGAAGTCATGTTTTTACATGCATTCAACTTCGAAGCAAAATCGCAAAACAGGGGTGGCATGTCTTTAGATATGGCTCCACTGTCTCGAGACATTGCCCTGCATCTTGCTAGTTTGACCCATGATTCATAACATGCCTCTATTTTTTATCACCCTTGACCCTAGTTTAATGCATGAGGGCCCGTTTGAGTTTATTTAACACGCATAACATGTTTTAATTGCCACTCTTGCATAATTAGCATTAAAAGATCATAATTTAGTATATATGTGAATCAGTTTTGAGTTGCTTAAGCAATAGATGTGTCGTCTTAGATCTAATTGTCGTTTGGGTTAGATGTAGGGTGTTATATTACATTTCAATGTTCTTTGCCTAGATTAGAAAGAAATTGACTAATAGTACGAACAAAATAAGCTAAGTTTGGTTTTATGCATACTATTGCATACATCAAACTACCCACAGTAAAATAGTAAGGAACTTTTTGCATGTCTTCCTTCTCTTTCTCTGTGGAAAGACTTTGCTTGACACTCAATTTGAGTTGCACAGCAAACGGAGTTCTCAGCATTTTAGCTTTATCCATATTAAACCTTTGGAGTACCTTCTGTTGGATATGGTGTCCTAAGTGTAGTATATTCGTTGGTAAACTTGTAATTTTTTTGAATAGATTAGTTAATAAAACAAATTCATAGATTACATTAATATACTTTGTATAATTGTCCTCATATGGTTTTTGCATGCAAAGCAAAATAGAAACAAATATTAGCTCATTGGTTGTCTAATGTTTAACTAGTACTAAGCAGTATTACGTGGTCGGATCATAATACGAAAACACAACTTATATTAGTAAACAAACCTAACCATGTCCTTAATCTAATCAGAAATGAGCAAACCAATAAAAAATCTAATATGCCCTCTCTCAAGTTTAATTGGGGAGATGCCTTGTCTAGGGCATCGGAGCAGATGACTCCCAGAAGATAGAGACATAAATGTGACTAACTGGAATGACAGTACATCGAATTGGACCCAAAAAGACTAGATCCTAACTCTGTTTATAGATTTATTCACTTGTGACGTTCATAGTGTGACATACCTAAATCTTGAGTGGATGACGGACTATATGTGCGTGACTCGTATACTTTTATGTAAGTAAAAGCCTAAATTCAAATAGATAAGGAATCGAAAGCTGGTGCGCTAGTATGCGACTTCTGCAGTATGTAGCATCATTCGGAACAGTGGAATTCATAGCCCGAAAATAGGTAAAGGATATCCTTTCATTTGCATTACATGGTTGATGAAAAGTAAAACGTGGCCACGGGTCGTTAGTTTTTGTGATGAATGACTTAGTTATTATTTGATAGTTACTGACTTTTCATTAAAGAAGATGTAACAGTTACTAAAAGATAAAATAGGATCATATTAGGAGAACAAATATTATCCTAAAGAGATTACGGATATCCTTGTTGGAGCTGGTGCCCTAAGTGTAGTATTTTCGTCAATGTACACGTGTAATATTTTCGAACAGATTTGTTAATAAAATTATTCATGAATTACATTAATACTTTGTATGATTGTCCTAATTTGGTTTTTGCATACAAAGCAAAATGGAAACATATGTTGTTCATTGGTTGTCTAATGTTTAACTAATACTAAGTAGTATTACATGGTTGGATCGTAATATGGAAAGACAACTTATATTAGTAGACGAACCTAAACATGTCCTTAGTCTAATCGGAAGTGAGCAAACCGATTGAAAGACTAATATGTCGTCAATCAATTCTGATTCGGAAGATGCTTTGTCTTGGGCATCGGAGCGGATGACTCCCAGAAGATAAAGACATAGATGTGACTGACTGGACTGACAAGTACATCAGACTGGCCCTAAGAAGAATAGATCCTGAATCTATTTATGTATTTATTTATTCACTTGTGACGTTCATAGTGTGGCATTCCTAAATCTTGAGTGGATGATGGACTATATATGTATGACTTGTACAATTTGATGTAAGTAAAAGCCTGAGTTTGAATAGATAATGAACCGAAAGCTAGTGCGTTGGGTGTACGACTTCTGCAGTATGTAGCGTCATTCACAATAGTGGAATTCATAGCCTGAAACATGGGTAAATGATATCCTCTCATTAGCATTACATGGTTGATGAAAAACAAACGTGGCCATCGGTCGTTCATCTTTGTGATTGATGACTTGATAATTATTTGATAGTGGTTGACTCTTCATGAAGGAAGATGTAATGGTTACCATGAGATAAAATAAAATAATATTGGGAGAACGGATATTATCCTAAAGAGATTAAGGATATCCTATGAGGTAACACACTTATGACAAGTTCATTGGATAATCACTAATCGATTTACTTTCGTAATGGTATGCCGTTGGGGAGAGCTCAATCGCGATACTATAGTGGAATGACTTCGTGACTAAAATGATTTTATAATTAATAGGCGAAAACCTGGAAATTAATTATAAATAATTTAAGCATCAATTTTATATGTCCACTCGATCCCTCCTCTAGCTCGATGAAATTAGAAATGAATTGCATACTGAATCAAATGAGCATAAATGAATAGAAATGGTGAAATGGAGAAATATGAAACATTTTAATGATTAAGGTTTTCTCCAAAATGAAAATGAAAATGAGAAATGAATTCATTTAGAAATTAACAAGGATTTCTAAAAAATGATCAAAAGATTGAGTTTAAGTTTTTGAGCTATATTAAAGCCGAAAAATGAAAATAAATCATACAATCATAGTGAACTAGTTGAATGGTGAAATATTAAATATATTTTTTCGGAAATTTTATTAGGGGTAAAATCATCATAATTTTATCGGAGGTAAGATTGGGATGAGAAAATTATTTAATATAAATATTGAATTTTTTTTGGGGAAAGAGAAAAACAAATATTTGGTTGGATCAAATTATAAAGTATTGGGCTAAAAGTCCGGGAAGTACTTGTAATTGGACTCGATATGGAAGAGGCCCAAAAGCCCTTTATGTAATAAGGAGGGATGGCAAAGCCTAGTATATTTAACTATGGTTGTCGCCACCTACATCCTAGTAGAACTAGGATTTCTTTTTTCTAGTTGAAATAAACTTCTCTAATTCAACAAGGGTTCTACCTTCTCTCCCTATAAATAGATGGCACCGGTAGGGCTATTTACACAACTTTAAGATATTATTACTCTATCGAAAAATAGAGAGAATTTATTCTCGACTATTAAATATATTTTTCCAGAATAACAATTCTACCTGTTTCTATTTGAGAAGAGAATTTTTCTTTCCACATAAAAAAAGAATTTCTAGTTCTGTGTTTTGATTTAACTGGTTCGAGTCCACACTTGAAGTAGTTCGTGGTACGAGAATAGCTGAGAAGATAGTTTGGTTGACAGCTAGGAACGACAAGGGTCCGTCTATCCAAAAACATAGGTACGATTTCGATCTAGGGTTTATTGTTATAAATATCACAAATCGGGTTGGTTTTCAAAATTTTTATTTTCCTCTATGTAAGAAAACTGTTTTCAAACTTGATTTTTTCCAACAATTGGTTTTAGAGTTACGATTGCTATGTTTATAGTATAAACCGAGATCGAAATTATCTCTTCTTCATGTAGGATGATATTTGATAAGATGTGGTATTCTTGTAATTGTATGCATGATTAGAGGAATATATGCAAATAAATGTATGATATTATTTTATTATTTTATTATTGTGGTTGATAAAGTAGTTTTTCCAAAGTTGTAATTCTTAGAAATTTAATTGTAATTTATTATTATCTTGGGCATTTATATTTTAGATCATGGACTATCATCTCCACACAGGGCTTTTATTTTATTATTTATTTAGATTAAAATATATGAGCCAGAAACGAACATAGGAATTTTGTAAACTAATTTTCCTTGTAAAACCCGAAAAATCGATACGCATATAAATTTATCAAGACGACGCAAAACTGACCCAGACAAACCAAAAAGTAGCTGAAAGTAGTGTTCGACGGTGCGATCCGGCTGTATCCATCAGCGGCTAGCAGTGGTTTGATGGTGGTTCAACAATGACGGCGACGACACAGAAATAATGGCGAAAAGACTGCTACGATAGAAATGTGAACCAGTACCACAGCAGAAGTCTGTTGTGGCAAAATTGAAGAGCCAAAGTATGCTTTGGGGTGAATTTTGTCATTTTTATTTTTCCAGGATGAAATCATGGAAACTTTGGCTAGTTAGAGTAATTTAATTTTATGCTTTTAATTGTATGAGATAGGCATGATGATAATTATATGACTGCGAATGCATGTTAATGCATATATGAGATAAACATGTCATATAGATTTGGGAGAACGTCAATGAATTTGTCATGCATATATTGATCACTCATGGTTGAAACCAGACATTAAAAACCTTGCATATTTTTTAAAATATTGAGTGGGAGACCTACAGCCTCCACCAATGGTCTCTTGTGATGGCATGAAACAGACTTGCCTCAAGGTAGATGTTGTCATGTGAATTCCACTGAGGAGAATTCCTAAAAGTAAGTAGAATTTTTTTATAATCATAGGATAGCTGGATCGGCCTTTGTGGTAGGTATTATCTTGCGATATATCAAGAAATTTTGTCTTCAAATGGGACAACTAGTCACAACATGCTAGTGAGATTGTCCCAAGATGATTCATTTGTGGTGCATGATGCCACAGGTGTTGATTTGATGGTTATACACTCAAGATCTAGTTAAGTAACTCATCAAGGAGCTATGCTTAAGTTAGAGTGATGGTCTAATGTTACACGATTATTAATATGTGCGAATGCCTAAGGAATTAGGTTTATGTACTAATTGGATGGAAATCCATGTTCTTACTAGTTGATCATGATTACGCCAATGTGGCTTGATTCAATGGGTGTAGGAATTATTGTTACAATGACTTACAAGTGTTTTTAAGGTTTAATGTAAGACGCATGCGTCATCTTAATGCATATCGTAATGTTGCAAAACGTTTTCAAACAATTGTTTAATACAAAGATATTAATATATGAATGTTTTATTTTTAATTCGAAAATTACACCAGCTCTCTAATTGAACATACTCACTGAAAACAAACTGAATGAAATTAATTATAAGGAATGGAAAGTGAGCCTGACAATTGTCCTAAGCTGTGAGAAACTTAAAACAATTCTTGATAATAAGTGCCCTCCAACCACTCAAGCTGAGTCTAGAAAATGTTGGGAGGAGTCTAATGAGATAGTTCGTTGCTATATGATGGCTAGTGTGAACAACACCCTATATAAGCAACTCGAGAGCTGCAAGACTACCAAAGTGATTCTGGATAAGTTAGAAGACATGTTCGGAGGCCAAGCTGCCTTGGCTCGACAGTTTACTATAACTAGCTTGATGAATGCCCAAAACAAGCCCGAAACTTCGGTCAAAGACCATATGATAACTCTTATGGGATACTTTATCGAGGCTGTGGATAATGAAGCCAATTTGGACTACAAAATTCAAATTGAGATGGTTTCCAAGATCTTGTCCAAGGAATTTGTTGGCTTTCGAGCCGCATATAATCCTGGCAACAAAAACCTAACACTTACACAATTCATAAAGGAGTTACAATCCTACGAGTTTATGTTGAATGACTGTTAGTTGGTCTGAAGAGCAGAAGCAAATATAACTGTTGCTTCTTCCTCAAAAGGGAAGAGAAAGCACGCTAAGAAAGGCAAGGCTAAGGTCTCTAGGCCACCAAAAGTGGAAAGGAAGGGAACCAGAAAGCCTAAAGACTTATCTAAGTCTAAATGCTTCTTTGGCGGTAAGAAAGGGCACTTCAAGGCGAACTGTAAAGAGTGGAAGGAATACCTAGCCACCAAAGGCAAAGGTATGAAACTCTTTATGATAGAAGCTTGTTTAGTGGAGAATTCAATAGACCACTGGGTCATTGATTTGAGAGCCACTAATCATGTTTGCATTTCTCTACAAGGGTTCGAAGAGACAACAGATCTTAGAGATAAGAGTCTATTGTTGCGGACCTGGAATGGGACAAATGTGGCAGCTGAAGCAGTGGGAGATGTACATATTTATTTTGATAATTTTAGGAAGATTATTTTGAAAGACGTTTTCTATGTATCGAGTTTCAAAAGAAACTTAATTTCAATTGCATGTTTATATAAAGACGGTTTGATCATGACTTTTAATAATGAAATTGCAATATTTAGAAATCGCAATCTTATCTATAATGGATGGATTTCGAATAATCTCTATTTCATCAAACTAAAGATGTAAAAAATAGTTGAGATTGAAATATCGAGTAAAAAACTTAAAACTTCTCACCCTAATGAGGCGTAACTTTGACATTTGAAACTTGGTCATACTAACCAAGAAAGAATCACTAGACTTGTGAAAGATGGCATATTATGTTCACTTAAAGAAACTGATCTTCCACAATGTGAATCTTGCTTGGAATATAATCAAGCAATATTTTAATGCAAAAAGAACGAGAGTTGGAAACCCTAGAACTTGTGAACACTGACGTATGTGGCCCCATTAGCGTTAGTACAAGAGGTGGTTACAAAAATTATTTAACTTTATTGATGGTTATTCTATATATGAGTATGTATACCTTATGCACTGCAAGAGTGAAACATTTGATAAATTTAAAGAGTTCCGTGTGGAAGTGGAGAAACAACTAGGTTTACCCATAAAGACACTTCGACCTAATCGAGGTGAGGAATATTTATCTAATGAGTTCTTAGAGTACTCATAAAAAATGGGATTCTATCCTAGTTGACCACTTCGGGCACTCCACAACAAAATGACATGACAGAGACAAGGAATCAAAAATTGTTAGGCATGGTACGTTCAATGTTAAGTTATTCGAAGCAAACGATTTGCTATAAAAATGTGCCAACTAAGGCAACATCAAAAACTTCATACGAATTGTGGAATGGTAAGAAACCAGTACTAAATCATTTAAGGATTTGGGGATGCCCCGCTTACATATTGGATAAAGATGTAAGGAAGTTGAAGTCACAGGCAGAATTGTGCATGTTTGTAGGATATCCAAAGGGAACAAAGGGTGGTTTGTTTTATAACCCGAAAGAGCAAATTATTATAGTTTCAACTCATGCTACTTTCTTTGAAGAAAGTTACATGAATGACATCAAACTTCAGAGTAAAAAGGTACTCGAGGAACTTTCGGGAAATATAAAAAACCCTATAGAAATGGTTCCTGAACCGACTCCTAATAGTAGACCTACAAACAATCAACAACATAGGGTGCTTCGTCGAAGTGGGAGGGTCTCTCGTAGACCTGAGTTCTTCCAATATTGTGGAAGTGTTTTTAACAATGAGTCGATCGAACAGGAATATGATTACCCTCTCACATATGACAAAGCGATTCAAATTGTTAATTCTAAGTTCTGGGAAATAACTATGAAAGTTGAGATAGATTCTATGGACTTCAACTCAGTGTGGGAACTTGTAGACTTACCGAAAGGGATAAAACCTATAGGGTGTAAGTGGATCTATAAAAGGAAAAGAAATGTAGATAGAAAAGTGGAAACTTATAGGGCCATACTTGTAGAAAAAGATTATACTTAGGAAGAATGTATCAATTACGAAGAAACCTTCTCTCCAGTTGCCATGCTCAAATCTATCTGTATATTGCAATCCATTGCGATGGCTCTCCATTACGAGATCTGGCAAATGGATGTTAAGATAGTGTTTTTGAATAACTATCTTAGATCCATATATGAACTTAAGCAAGCATCCCGCTCATGGAATCAAAGATTTATGAAGAGATCAAGACTTTTGGATTTGAGCAAAACGTAGATGGACCTTGTATTTATAAATGTTTAGGGGATGAAAATGTGGTATTTCTCGTTCTATATGTCAATGACATTCTACTCATTGGAAATGATGTGGGCACATTGTCATCGGTTAAATTTTGGTTAACCCAATAGCTTAGCATGAAGGACTTGGGAGAAGATAAATTTATTCTAGGCATTCAAATCCTAAGGGATCGAAAGGACAAAATGATAGCATTGTCTAAGGCTTCATACATAGATAAGATATTGGAACGTTGACTGCCTCCAAACGTGTGAACGTTTATAGTAAAATCGTGCAAATAAAATATATATTTAAAGTGCGGTATCTGCAAGCGAACAAGTCAAATTGTAATATAGTTTAGTTTTACAACGGAACACCGATAAGTATTTCGAGAATCATACCTGAGGGAGGTTGGGTTAAATCTAAATATGTTTTCAACAGTAATAGGTCTAAACAATAATCATTAAAAATCATATTACGATGATTAAAATTAAATATCAAGGTTATAAAATAAAAACTAAAATACTAAAACGAAGTTTAACAAACGAAAATCTCTCAAATAAAAAACAGAAGATTAACTCAGTTCAGTGGTTGTAATTAACTTCAAATTTTGGATTTTATTAGGGAATTAGTTACTAACTAACCAGTATTACTTCTTGGTCTCTACTAAATAATTAATCGATTATTACACGCCTATCTCTTAACCTCACTTTCTAATCAGGATAAATTCACAATTTACTCTATAAATTGATCTCTTGACCTCGTTTATCCTAGATTACTCCCTAGGATCGTCAATCCTAAGGTTTAAAAACACATAAACTTATACCAACTAATTCTATTGGAAAACCCTAATTCTTCCGTTAATCACTCCCACATCCACTCGTTAATTTCCCTGAGGATTTAGCCACTCATCGACTCAATAAACATATTTTTCACAATTAAATTAATCATGCCAAACAAAAATTAAAATAAAAGAGAAAGAGATAGAAATTGTTCGTTTGAGAATCTCGATGTACTCGATATCGCGAAATCCTTTAATAGTGATTGAGATCTCGTTGTTTACGAACAAAAAGTGAAAGAAAATTATGAAAATAATTAATAATGAAGACTTGAACTCAAATCGAATCCAAGTCAAAGAATTAGAAAATAAAAATCTTTTTGAAAATAAAATAAAATAAAATAAAAACCTAATTTAAAATCTAATTAAAACTAAAGCTACTCTTAAAACCTAATTTGTGGCCTCCAAAATGGTGACCCTTTTAATTGAGCATAAGCCTCCTATTTATAGGCAAAGGTAGTTGCTTAATTAGGTCAAATGCATGCCTTAATTACACTAAATATTGATTATGCAGACAGAAACACCCTTGATTAATTTTTGCCCTTCGTCAAACTAGTGGCATGACACAGCTTAGTGCGTGTCGCAACACACAACTTCAAATGTGAATTATTGTGTTGGTTCAATTGTGTTGCGACATAGGAAGCTTATGTTGCGACTCAACTGTCGTTCTCAGCGCTTTTGGGCCTAAAAATAGGTGTCTTACACACTTAATTAAAGCATTAAAACTACCTTAAGGCCGGTATTGCCCTAATAGGTAACTTGAAATATTGCGTAAAAACATTTTTTTTTTGCAATAATTTGAATCTAAGCTAAGAAATATGAAAATGCAATAATTAAAGGAAAAACAGCTTAAAAATAAGCTCGTTAAGTGCCAAAAAGTACTTAAATTGCCACTACAATTTGTGGCAGGTCAAGCGTTATGTAATGAGTGATTCGAAGAAGGGAAATCAACTTTCTGTTTCGGAACTTCATCTCTCTTTGTAGAACTATCCTAAGACAGCGAAGAAAGAGAGAACATGAGAAAAGTTTCTTACGCTTTGAGAGTAGGAAGTCTCATGTATGTTATGTTATGCACATGCCTAGATATCTGTGTTGTAGTGGGGTTGGTAAGTTGATATTAGGTGAATTCAGGACCAAGACACTGGCAAGCAGTTAAGCATATACTCAAGTGTTTACGGAGAATGAGGGATTATATGCTTGTGTATTCCAAAGGAGATCTTACTCCTATCGGATATATTGATTTTGACTTCCAAACGTATCAGGATTCTAGGAAATCAACATTGGGCTTTGGTGTAACACCCCTAACCCGAGTCCATCGCCGGCTTAGGGTTACGGGCATTACATATCCAAATCACAAGTCCACACATTCTGATAAAGTCATGTTAATAATCAATACAAAATTTATTCATGCTATTAAAATCAAGTAAGCTACCACTAAATAATATCATTAGCATCATTTAAAACCGATTCCGTTCAACTAGAAATTCATTATACATTTGGTCATTTGAAAATAAAGACCGAGTGAGAACATGATGCTCATTCATTCATTTAAATCACAAGGCCGAACATACCATATCATTCTAGAGAAAAATTTTAAGTTCTAAACCAAAACAAGTCATGGCCGAATATTTACAAATGAGTAGCCATCAATTTGTTCATTAATGTACCCCTTTTAATAGACACATACACCAAATATAATCTATTTCATTCATATCTAGTCACATTGATACATTCAAATAATTATACTAAAAACAAAATTTTTTATCAACTCAATATCTTATATGTTATATTCAATATATTCCATAAGCTTAAAGTTCACATACAACTTATTATGAGATAACTTTCTAACTAGATTTATAATATATATATATATATATCAATATAAACAATATACTCAAATAATAATTCCATACTTCAATATGATTAAACCAACCCAAACATAAAGACATAGCCATTTTCGCATGGCATATACATTTATATACATATCGTTCAAACAAAATCCAAAGGAATATTGCCTATACATGCCATATGTTTTCAAAATGGGTACAACTTATAGAATACCGAAGTTAGGTGATAGTGCGGATGACTTTGACGAAGATTCCCGAGCACGAGCTAGCTTTCAAGATCTAAACCATAATCACACAAACACACGTACGGTAAGCTAACTTAGCTTAGTAAGTTATAAGCAAAAGGGGATATATATATATATAATGATTCAATATACAACTTCAATCAATTTAACTTAATCCTTCACTAGTCCGTATCAGCATTTCATATAACATAATACCATACAGCAATGTCATATTCAATGGAATTTCCAAACCGAATATTCAAATACTCTATACCCATTTCGATCAAACTCAAAAATTAATAAATACTTTACATTTCTATAATTTAGAATACAAGAACTACTTACCTCTTTAGCACCAAGTTATTAACTTTCCATGCATTATTTACTTACATGTCTCATATGGTCATCTCCATTCATTGGTTCATGTTTTTGAGAGGTCCGATATTCCCCACACACAGTGCAACTCATGTAACGTATCGCACACTTAGTGCCGTTACTTGATAATTTGCACACGTAGTGCCATCTTTTGGTAATGTATCGCACACTTAGTGCCATTACACGCTTCCTGCACACATAGTGCCATTCCACCTATATCGCACACACAATACTCGGTTTTTAATCTCGCACACATAGTGCCATTCCACCGATATCGCACACACAGTACTCGGTGTTTAATCTCGCACACATAGTGCCATTCCACTGATATCGCACACACAGTACTCGGTGTTTAATCTCACACACATAGTGCCATTCCACCGATATCGCACACACAGTACTCGGTGTTTAATCTCGCACACATAGTGCCATTCCACCGATATCGCACACACAGTGCTCGGTGTTTAATCTCGCACACATAGTGCCATTATCCGAACCTTTCTTTGTTTATGCAACACTTATAATTCCATTCTCATATATATTTACAAAAAGATACGATTGTCCTATGACAACTCAATTTCCTTATATCATTCCATTGCATTCGGCACAACAAAAATATATGTATATTTATACGTTTACATCCACCTTTTCAAAACAAACATCTCTCTTTTTAAATTCACATCTAGCTACCACCGTATTCAATCACAAACTCACATTACTCAATGAATCGACACTTATACTATTATACATTCACCAACCTTACATTCGGCTAATTTATCAATAATTCACCCCATTCAATATTACATTTGGCAAAATGGATTAAAGATACTTAATTCAATTAATCGATGGATATACATATATAGTGATATCCAATAAACCACATTCGGCTAACATACTTAAAAGTTCCCATTTCTCATTCGGCATTTTAAAATTTTAATCCATTACTTCATCTAATCATATGCATTTTATTTTAGAAAAAATCAATTAAGCCCGATTACTGATAAACTTACCTCGAGAGTCGATGAATTAGAGTTTCCCGGCTATTCGTTCAACTTCGCCTTCCCCCGATCCAAACCTGTTTCCTTTTGTTCTTGATCTAAATAATTCCAAATTGAACTCATTCAAATACATTTTCATTCAATTTAATCCAAAAATACATAATTGTGCAATTTTACCATTTTACCCCCAACATTTACAATGTTTACAATTTAGTCCTTATAGCTCAAAACACAAAATATCAAGAATTCAACCACACCTATTAAGGGCCGAATATTCATAGTCCCTATATCAACTCATTTCTTCCATTTTCTTGCTATTTAGTCCTTCCAAAAATTTCTTTTATGAATTCACCCTTATACTAAACTCCATCAAAAATTCTAAAGAAAATCTTGTTAATCTAGCATGCTTATATCATATTCTATCATTAACCACACAAACACCAAATTTCCATCCATGGCAACACTCAAATTATACAACTAAATAAAAAATTCGGGTATGGGCTAACTAAATTACATGGCTACAACCTCAAAAATGTTAAAATTATCAAAAACTAAGTTCAATCACTCACCTTATTTGAACATGCAAATGCCGAAAATGTTGAAAGCTATGGTTCTTCTTCTTCCTTTAGGTTTCGGCAATAACAAGAGAAAAATAAAGATGAACACCCACCCACTAGTTTTATTTTTTTATTATAATACTCATATTATATATATTTTATTATTCTTTTGATTTTTAACATATAAAATAATCATATATTATAAACTTAGTGCCTTTGTCGTCCATTATACTCTCATAATGGTCAAATTGCAACTTCAATACCCATGCAAAAAGAAGACCATTCAATTTGGCCTCTAAATTTCATAATGACTATTTTTTCCCACTTACTCGATTTAGTCCTTTCACTTAAATTAAACACTCAAGCAAACAAATTAACCAACAATATTTTAGCACATGTTCAAACACATAACAAAGATATCAAATAAATTATTAAAATATTTTTCTAACCCGGATTCGTCGTCCCGAAACCACCGTTTCGATTAGGATCGTAATCGGGCTGTTACATTTGTTTTTGTCTTAGACGGCAAGTCCATAGCGTGATAAGTGTCAAGTAGGGTTACACTATTAACTTCACTACGGAGGAATGCATATGACGTATTGAAAATCTATGGCACCATAACAGTACGTATATAGCTAAACCTAAAAGAACCACATAAGGACAAAACACATTGATGGAGACAATAGTGTTTGACAGAATACTGGGTTTAGTAAAAAATCGCATATGAGGACAAACCTTGGGGTTTTGTTTTACCAAGAATTTAATACCTAGAGAGCTCTTTGGGAAACATATGGAGGGCACAAGAATGAGAAACATGACTCATCTATTTCACTAGGGCAAGTGGGAGACTATTGATTCTGGTGTCCTAAATGTAATATTTTTGTCAATGTACACGTGTAATTTTTTTGAACAGATTAGTTAATAAAATTATTCATGAATTTTATTAATACTTTGTATGATTGTACTCATATGGTTTTTGCACGTAAAGAAAAATGGAAGTAAATGTTGCTCATTGGTTGTCTAATGTTTAACTAATACTAAGCGGTATTACATGGTTATATCATAATACGAAAAAATGACTTATATTAGTAGACGAACCTAAACATGTCCTTAGCCTAATTAGAAATGAACAAACCAATTGAAAGACTAATATGTCGTGTATCAAGTCCAATTGAGGAGATTTTTTATCTTGGATATCGAAGTAGATGACTCCCAAGAGATAAAGGCATAGATGTGATTGACTAGACTGACAAGTACATCGGACTAAACCCAAGGAGAGTAGATCCTGAGTTCGTTTATAGATTTATTCACTTGTGACATTCATAGTGTGGCATACTTAAGTCTTGAGTGGGTGATGGACTATGTATGTGTAACTCGTACACTTTGATGTAAGTAAAAGCCTAAGTTTGAATAGATAAAGAGCTGAAAGCTAGTGCGTTGGGTATGATAATAGCGGTGCACAGACCGTTCGATTGAAAGCCAGGGACTATAAGGACCCGTTTAGTTGAAAATATAAGTGCAAATTCAGTTTATGGTTTATTGATATAAATATCACAAACCGGCTCGATTTTTCAAATTTTTATTTCTAACCCTTTTTTTACCGTCTCTTCCTCGATCTTACTCGCAGGTGACTATGTAACATCCCTGTAAGAACCTGATTTAGGGCCTAAACGGAACAGTGGTTTCGAAAACCACAAATCCGAAGTAGAAAAATTTATTACGATTAAGTTTTAAAGTTTATAGTGTGATAGAATGATTGTGTGAAATTTTCATTAAGAAATTTTATCGATTGGGTGTCCAATTTGATAATTAGGACTAAATTGCAATATGTGAAAAATGTGAGTTCTAGAAGCTAAGGTACTTATTTGAAATGGGTTTTTAAAGTGGAGGTCCTTAAATGGCAATTAGACCATTATATTTAATTTGGACAAAAATGGACAAGGATGGATAAAATACTAAAGGTTTTAATGAAGGGTATTTTGGTCATTTGGTAATTAAAAGAAATAAAAAGGGAAAATAGGCCAAAAACATGTTCATCTTCTTCATGTGTTGGCCGAATGTTGCTATGGACACCATGGTTGGGGTTTTCAAGCTTTCAAGCTCAATAGAAAGTGCATCCAAGCCCCGTTTTTAATGTTCTTTACATTTTGAGATCCCCGTAACTCAGTTTAACTACTTCTACCATTATTTTGAGCTAGGGTTTGTGTTTAAAAATTTACCCATGGATGACATGCATGTGTTTTGATATCTAATGGTAGAATATGAATGCTCAGTGTGTAACACCCCAAACCCAGCCTAGAAGTTAGACTCGAATCTGGTGTGTCACATGTAAGTAAAAACCATCTTTGCGATTATTAAAAACTTGCTTGACAAGTCGACGATAACGATTTGGTTAATACAAATCACTTGTGCTCCTTCACCTTGTTGAAAGCCCTAAATCCAACGATGGCCATATCACAGAAAAGAATGTAACTTAGACCCAACGAGAGAGAAAGAAGAACACTCGATTATTAAGGAAAAACTCAGATGAAACAAAGTTATCGGCAAAGAGAGAACTACTACTTACCGATTGTTAATTTCCTTGTAGCGCCACTCACTTAAATCACTACGAAAAGAGGATGATTTGATCACAAGGTAATGTCGAATTAAGAATAGAGAAAATGTTGATGAAAAGGTCAAAAGAAAAGAATGGATGGAGAGAAGAGTGCTAGATTGTTTCAGCTATCTAAGGGGAGATGAACAAAAAGGTGAGTGATTTGGCCAAACAAAGGAGAAAGATGTACACCCAAAGCTTGAAGATTCGGCAAGAAGGAGAAGGAAATTTGGAGAGAAAAGAAAAATGACACAAAAGTTGCAAATAGGAGTTTTTGGCCAAAACAACACCAAAACTTTTACCAATTGCCAAAGAAAATTCGGCTACCTCCCTCTACACCCAAAACCGTCCACATTCATGACCATAATGGTCAAAAAATTGGCCAACCACACTTTCCATAACACTTCCCTTGAAAAAGGCCACATGTTCCCCTTACTTTCCCCTTTCTCTTGATTTCTTTCCTCACCATCATCCTTTCCTATTTTCCTTAGCCATCTTGCCAAAAATAAAAAGTCCACCTTGCCTTATTTACATGCTTGACCAACACTTAGGGAAAGAATACAAAAATAATAGTCAAAATTTGCACATTATGGGATTTGAACCTCTTCCCTCCATACTCTTCACTTAATGCCATAACCTCTTTGCCATATGCTCAATTATGCTAGCACATTACTCATTTAATTCCATAAACATTGAGGTCACTTACTATATCTCCTTAAAGTGCTAAACACCAAAATTCTTCCTATAACTTAACTTGAACCCGGAACTTCCTAGAAACCTCGTAACTCTCCAAAATCACCTTCCTAATAAGTCCAACTTGAAATAATGCCGTTCTCAAATTCCCATGAATTTTAAAACGCTTCTACGCTCAAGGCCCAATGGGCCCAATAGGTCCAATTCTACTAGGCCCAATTTTGGGATGTTACAATTCTACCCTCCTTAAAGAAATTTCGTCCTCGAAATTTCCAACCAACTACTAAACGCATCGCTCAAATCACACCACTAAGCTTTCGCTACGCACTCTGATCTTAATAACACTAATGTACTTTTAACAAAATCTTGAATCCTCTTTCACACAACCAAACATCTAACCACAGAAGCAAGCAGTTATCTACCACTTATACCTAAAATTTTCTACATTCAATCATCACGTCCAACCATAACATACCTGACTTGATGGTGATGAAATAATCCCGAGCCTTATGCTCCTTAGACCCGCATCTCAAGCATGCTCCTGACCTCCTCCAGCATTCTCACGGATGACGCCTTCTACAATAATCGCAAGCCGGAAAGTTTGGACGTGCCTTAACATGCTTTACGGAACGAGACTGCGACCCAAAAGAACCGCGATCTCTTTTCTTCTTACAGTCCACACACTCAACTCGAAGTGCTTCACCGATTCCTTTAACCTCCTCCAATACCTCCTTAACCATTTGAGTCAGCTCATCAACCCCAGCTCGATCATGAGATCCCGTCTCAGCCACTGGCGATACCGACACCTCCCTTTCGGAACATGCCCCGATGCTGAGGATCTAGCCCTAGCACCTCAGCCTCTACCACGTCCACGTCTTCTAGCGCTCATGTTCACTAATGTCGACTTAATCTTGATTACGAGTTTTATGAATCAATATACTATTTCAGTGTTTTATTAAACAATGTTTTATGGAGTATAGGAAGTAAAGTCATTTTCGCAAAACGCATCCTAAAGTCTCAATCTCTATAGTTTCAGCTCCTAAAGCTAAAAGTTCTAGAGTATTCTATTTTGTGAAATTTTCTTACCACAGTACTAACATAATAATCATAAAATAAAAACACATACTTACTTGACTTGGTGCCGGATACCCGTGGTGTCATACTTCTTTTAGAACATGTATTTATAAATTAAAATTCTTAATCAGCTTTGAAAACACTTTTGAACCCAAACCACAGCCGAGTTTTGCAAACTAGCTCTGATACCATAAAATGTAACACCCCAAACCCGGCCTAGAAGTTAGACCCGAATCTGGTGTGTCACATGTAAGTAAAAACTATCTTTGCGATTATTAAAAACTTGCTTGACAAGTCGACGATAACGATTTGGTTAATACAAATCACTTGTGCTCCTTCACCTTGTTGAAAGCCCTAAATCCAACGATGGCCATATCATAAAAAAGAATGTAACTCAGACCCAACGAGAGAGAAAGAAGAACACTCGATTATTAAGGAAAAACTCGGATGAAACAAAGTTATCGACAAAGAGAGAACTACTACTTACTGATTGTTAATTTCCTTGTAGCGCCACTCACTTAAATCACTACGAATAGAGGATGATTTGATCACAAGGTAATGTCGAATTAAGAATAGAGAAAATGCTGATGAAAAGGTCAAAATAAAAGAATGGATAGAGAGAAGAGTGCTAGATTGTTTCAGCTATCTAAGGGGAGATGAACAAAAAGGTGAGTGATTCGGCCAAACAAAGAAGAAAGATGTACACTCAAAGCTTGAAGATTCGGCAAGAAGGAGAAGGAAATTTGGAGAGAAAAGAAAAATGACACAAAAGTTGCAAATAGGAGTTTTTGGCCAAAACAACACCAAAACTTTTACCAATTGCCAAAGAAAATTTGGCTACCTCCCTCTACACCCAAAACTGTCCACATTCATGACCATAATGGTTAAAAAATTGGCCAACCACACTTTTCATAACACTTCCCTTGAAAAAGGCCACATGTTCCCCTTACTTTCCCCTTTCTCTTGATTTCTTTCCTCACCTTCATCCTTTCCTATTTTCCTTAGCCATCTTGCCAAAAATAAAAAGTCCACCTTGCCTTATTTACATGCTTGGCCGACACTTAGGGAAAGAATACAAAAATAATAGTCAAAATTTGCACATTATGGGATTTGAACCTCTTCCCTCCATACTCTACACTTAATGCCATAACCTCTTTGCCATATGCTCAATTATGCTAGAACATTACTCATTTAATTCCATAAACATTGAGGTCACTTACTATATCTCCTTAAAGTGCTAAACACCAAAATTCTTCCTATAACTTAACTTGAACCCGGAACTTCCTAGAAACCTCGTAACTCTCCAAAATCACCTTCCTAATAAGTCCAACTTGAAATAATGCCGTTCTCAAATTCCCATGAATTTTAAAATGCTTCTACGCTCAAGGCTCGATGGGCCCAATAGGTCCAATTCTACTAGGCCCAATTTTGGGATGTTACATAGTGTGTAATAAACGACTTTTACTAAGTGATTTTCGATGAAATCGCATAAAAGGACTAGTTTGTAAAAAGTTGAAAAATGTATGAAAATGTGTGAATGAATGCAAATTGTGGACTGCTATAGTTATGGAAATGGTTCGGCTAGGCCTAAAATAAAAGGAAATTGAATAAAAATTGAATAAAAATGTAAATATGACAAAGTTTAGGGGAAAAAATGTAATTTTTCCATAATATTATTTTTGTACTAAATTGAATAGTATAATAACTTAATAAGTCAAATGTGATATTTTAGATAAAGAAAAAAAATGAGTTTCAGAATTAGAACGGGGGAAAGACGAATATTAGACGACTCAGTCCCTTTCGCCATTTTAAGTCACGGTAAGTTTATATGTAAATGATACATCCTTTTTATCTATTTTTTTTACATATTAATGTATTATGTGAAATGTGAGTGAATATTATTGATATTTATTAAAATGATGAAAAGTGATGAAATTCCCGGATGAACCTTCGGAATAGAAAAAGGATACAGATGAACATTGTATATGTGATTATTGGTGGGCTGTGTGCGATACCATCGTATTTATTATTATTGGTGGGCTGTGTGCGATACCACCGTGTATATGTGATTATTGGTGGGCTGTGTGCGATACCACCGTGTATATGTGATTATTGGTGGGCTGTGTGTGATACCACCGTGTATCCGGTATTATTTCGAAGTGTTCATCGGGAAAATTTGACTAAGTGAAATTACGTGTGACAATGTGGTGACAAGTGCAGGGTTATAAGTGCATGTAATTGTGAGCAATGTCTATGATATGTATTTGGAATGTGAATATGTGATGATTAAGTACAGGTATATGTATGTATACACTCATGAGCAATGTGCTCGGTAAGTGATCGAATTTTGGTAAGAATGTAAACGAGTAAGTTATACCTATGAGAATGACCTTGTGATTATAAGTCCATGCTTATGATGTATGAATATGTGGTAAATGTGATTGATGATCATGTGTGAGGCTTTTAGGCCAAATTAAATTGAGAAATGATATGTTCAAGTCTTTGTTGTTGATGTATAGGTTAAATTGGCCAATGAATGGCTTGTAAATATTTGATAATGGCTAGTTATTGGAATGGCTAACCATGGATATACTTTGGTGTTATATGTGTGTAAATGAAAATTAATATAAAGGAAACATGAAAGAGTAAAATTAGCAATAAAACAGTTTGGATAACAGCAGTTGTATCACTTTGAAAAATCACCAAAAAAATGGTGGAAATTGAATTAGAGGTTGAATGAGATATGAAATTAAATCTTATTGAGTCTATTTCTACATAAAAGAAACAAAATAAGCAAAAGAATTTCATATGGTGAGATATTTGGATTTTAGTGACACGGGGTCAGAATGATTTCGGAATCCCTTAGTCTGACTTGGGAAATTCATTAAACATTGTACAAAAATAATAATGGGATAAAATTTATATGCTTGAATTTATTAGTGAGTCTATTTTCAAGAGAAACAAACGAGAACATCATTCAAGTCCTGTACAACGGGAGAATTAATTTTTAGTAAAGAGGGGTTGGAACTGTCGGACAGCAAAATATGGGATACTTTAAAGAATAAACTGTACTGATTGGCTGAACCAAAAATTTTGGAAATTTTATGGTAAGAAGATATATGAATCTAGTTTCAGGAAAAAATAGAGGATCTTAATTTGGAGTTCTTTAGCTCCGGATAAAAATAATTTAGTGACTGTAACTCGAGTAAACAGCTCAAGATGAACATAAATGAATTGTGAAATTTTATGCAGTAATGATGGTATTATCTTGAGAGCTTATAATGAGGATTGTTAAAATTATGGTAATCAATTGTTTATTATTTACATATGTACTTACTAAGCTTTAGAGCTTACTCCATTGTTTTCCGTGTTTATAATGTACTCAGGTTAGCTCAGGTTGGAAATCGCCGGAGAACCTATCACACTATCAAGCTTACAATTTAGGTATCAATGATTTTATACTTAAGGTTATGGCATGTATAGGGAACTCGGTTGTAACAGTCTGGTTTAGACCCTAGTTGGAACAGTGATTTCGGGACCATAAATTCGAGTCAGTAAAATGTTTTAATATTATTTTCCGTGTTTGCAGTATATGAATTAACATGTGTGAAATTTCTGTGATTTAATTTGTTCATTTGTGAGCTTAATTTGAGAAAAGGACTAAATCGCATAAAAAGTAAAAGTACCCTTCTATTTGATTAATGGCTAAATCGATGTGACTTTTAATTTTGGAGGGTTTATATGGCAATTTGGCCATAAGTGTAGTAGTGGACGGTATATTGACATGATATATAGCTTATTTTTTTATTATTAGTAATGGTTTAATAAATGATAAAATATTATATTATAAAGTTATAATAATAATAAAAGCTTAAAATAAGAAGCCACTATAGCCAAGTTCATCTTTGAATGCCGAAAATAAGAAAAGAAAAAAAGATTTCAAGCTTTCATGACTTTCGGCCTTAGTTGAACAAAATTAAGGTATGATTTTGATTCGGTTTTTGATAATTTCTACGTTTTTGTAATCATTGCTTCGTATACTTTAAAACCCATGTCTTAATTTTGAGAATTGATGATGTTTTTCAAATGAGCCTTTGATGAACTCATGTGTTTTATGATGTTTGATGGTGAAAAATGAAAGATATGTGTTTGATTATCATAGTTTGTATTTGAAGTTTTGTTGAAATTGAGTATTTTGGACTTAATTGAGAAAATA
The DNA here is from genome assembly GCA_025698515.1 of Gossypium sturtianum. Lineage (NCBI taxonomy): Eukaryota > Viridiplantae > Streptophyta > Magnoliopsida > Malvales > Malvaceae > Gossypium > Gossypium sturtianum. The sequence goes on from CM046955.1 coordinate 123,950,456, forward strand.
ATATTTTGAGGGACTAAATTGTGAAATAAATGAAATCTATGGATTAATATGAGCATAGTGAATATTAGGCCAAACATGGGTACAAGTTAATTTGATGTATTTTGTGATTTTGTAAATTAGGGACTAAATTTTCCAAATGTGAAAATGTAAGGGCTAATTTGCAAATTACCCTAAATATGTGTATTTTGATTGAATTGAATAAGTTGATAAATAAAAGGGTTAAATTTGAATATGTATTGATAGCTGTGATTTGTCAAAGTTTTAAAATTTATAAAAAGAGAATGATCGAACCTGGGAACTAACTATGACAACGATTTGAGGCAAGCGCACCTATCGAATAGTAGTATAGTTAAGGCAAGACCGAATTGTCGAACCCAAAAGAACTAAAAGTACTAATACTAACTTTTTTTTATTATCTAGCCTAAAATAAAGGGAATTGTCGTTTAATCTAAATGAACTAACTACTAAGCTAAAGACTCTAAGACAAAGAAGAATGAATTTGGGGAAATACTTGTGGGAAAAACCAATTGATTAAGACAATACCCGAGGAAGAATCCACCTAGACTTCACTTGTTATCTAACACTGAACCAGACGATTTATTCACTTGACTTGTTCCGTAGGATTCCCTAAGTTATATTAATACCTCCGTCGAGGCTACTAACGTCTAACCCTAGGTTGATTAATTGAAATCTCTTTCTAATTAAAACCCCTAGAATTGCATTAACTCAATCTATGGACTCCCATATTAGGTTTCACCCTAATCCGGCAAAATCTCGTCACCCTATGTCTAGGCGTGCGATCAACTCCGCTTAATTATGCTAGATCTACTCTTAGGCACGGACTTTTGCTCCTCCACCTAAGCACATCAAACTTGAATCAATATCTCGGAAATATCAAAACAAGAATTAAGAACACATAATTAAGAACAAATCAAGTATTTATCATATAGTTCAGCAAACGATAACAAGATTCATCTTAGGTTTCATCCCCCTCAGGTATTTGAGGAGTTTAGTTCATAATGATAAAAGAAAACATCTCAGAAGAAAAGATAAAATAAAACATAAGAAAAACCCTAAAACCCCCTGAAGGAATTGAAGAGAGATCCTCTGTCTTGAGTATGACTCCGGCTTCTTGAGATGAATCAACTGGCTTTCTTCGAGTAAATTCCCACAAATCTGCCCTCTTTGGCCTAGCTGGACGCCCCTTGACAAAAGCCTTGGGCTCCTATCGAACCCCCTTTTTAGGTCATACTTAGGGTGTTTATATAGACTTTGGAATGTGTTTCTTTGCCTCTAAGTATCCTAATTTGAGTGAAATTCCTCTTTTCCACGGCAGGGACACACCCTCGGCACACGCCCATGTGAATCATAGCCAGGCCGTGGTTGGGTCTGATAAGGAGGCACGGCCGTGTGGTGAAACCCCAGGCCGTGTTGATTTCTGACTTTGGCCCATTTGGTCCGTTTTAAGCTCATTTTCCGTTCTTTTTATCTTCCTAAGCTCTCCTGAGTATAAAACATGAAATTAAAGGATTAAGAGCACCAAATTAAATGATTCAAGGGATAAATCATCCAAAAGTATGCTAAATGTGGGCTTAAAATATGTTACTATTACGGTTTATCATGTATAGATCAAGAACCGAAGAAATCGGACTTAGATCGCGGGAAAGCAAAAGTAACCGAGTAGCCGTATCTGTTTCAGTAAAATCGAATCCGAGGTAAGTCATTATACAAATAAATGAGTTTGAATTGAATTATATATGTTCATATTACTATTGATAATGATGAATGCACAAGAGATGATATACACATGAATTCCGAGATAGGATTGGTATGGTGTCAATATCCGATAAGTTCCGTTTGAACCTAGGAATAGATAGGATTAACTCTATCATGGCATAGGTGTCTGTTGTGTAATCTGAGTAAGACCCTATCTGGGATAGTGGCATCGATATTTGTTTACGTGTAAGACCATGTCCGGGACATTGGCATCGTATTAATATGAGTAAGACCCTGTCTGGGACAGTGGTATCGATATCTGTTTACGTGTAAGACCATGTCCGGGACATTGGCATCGTATTAATTCGAGTAAGACCGCATGCGGGACGGTGGCATCGATATCTGTTTACATGTAAGACCATGTCCGGACATTGGCATCAGATTAATTCGAGTAAGACCACATGCGGGGACAAGTGGCATCGATATCTGTTTACGTGTAAGACCATGTCCGGGACATTGGCATCGTATTAATTCGTGTAAGACCCTGTTTGGGACAGTGGCATCGATATCCAATTACATTTAAGACCACGTCTAGGACGTTGGCATTGTATAACTATTCCGGCCACTCTGCATATTCTATTAGATTCCGAATGGTTCAATGGTCAAGTTCAAGAAATGAATGATTATGTAAATTGTACATATGTTTTAGGTATGTTTGATAAGGACACTTTGTGTGTATAAGAAGGTAAGTATTTTCTTAAACTTACCTAGATGAATTATGCTTTTGAATATGAGAATGTAAGTGTGTTATATGAATAGAAAAGCTATGAGCTAATAAAGTATATAGTGATATGCAAGATTGAAAGATGTATGGCTTAAGTATATGTACTAAGAAGAATTATGATTGTGCAACTGAGCCATTAGAGAACTTAGATTGATTATATGTTTTGAATGCTTATATGCTAAGTTTATTTGTATATGGCTTACTAAGTTTTGAAAGCTTACTCTGTGTGTGTTTTCTCTGTTTTATAGATCGTCAAAGCTACTGAAGGCTCGGCGACCATCGAGGATCGTCATCACACTTCGCAAACTCATTTTGGTATCTTTTGGAAATGTATATAGCTAGATATGGCATGTATAGGCTAGATATTTGGTTAAGAATGAGATGTGAACTTAGCCATGTGATTTGGCTAGTTAAGTGTTGGTAATATGCATTAATGAATATGATAAATGGTGCATGATTTGGTATGGTTTGATAGCATATGAAATGGTTAAGTTTATGGTAAGTGTGTGGATGAATTATGCTTGTGTATACATGAGTTTTAGTCTTGTAAATTGGCATGAATGGAATTGGGTTGGAATGTAGAGATTGGATGATTATTTTGATATGTTCTTGGTTTTCAAATGTGCATGAGATGTATTGGTAATTTGCTTGTAGGTATGACCCTAATGTGGGTGGCATTTTGGCCTTGCAAATGGCTTGTTTTGCCACACGATTGTGGCACACGGGCGTGCCTGATGACCGTGGGTGTAAGTCAGTATTTAGCTAAGAGTGCACGGCCATGGCACGCGAGAGTGCCTAATAGCCGTGTAGTTTAGTCAGGATCGACCACGGCCAAGGTACACGGGCGTGCTTGGTGGCCGTGGAGTTAAGTCAGGTTCGACCACGGGGGAGACACATGGGCGTGTCTAGCAGCCGTGGGAGGCACACGGCCTGCCCACACGGGCGTGTAACCCCTGAAACTTAGAAAAGTTTTAAATTTATGAGAATTTTCGTATGTGTTCTATTTTAGTCCCGACTCTGTTAAAAGCATGACTAAGGTCTCGTTGACCTATAGATGGGACTTGATGAGTGTGATTGATGATTTATTTTACGAATTGTCTGTTAAAGTTTCTGATCTGTCTGGTAACACCTATTACCCTAATCCGGCGACGGATACAGGATAGGGGTGTTACATCGGTCATGTGTATATTTTACTATGAGTTGTCCTAGAATAATGACCCATGATATTCGGAGTTCATTGTTGTATAAGGCCATTTAATGTGGCCAATAAATTGGTTATGCTAAAAACTCATGATGATGCATTCCATGGTTGAGTAAGTTGTATGCTATGACTTGTTACGTGTGTGTGGTGGATGTTTTAGTAGCTTTAATATGTCATGAAATGTGTCATTCAAGATATACTCAAGTATGGGCATGATAGGGTAGAAATTGGCTTGGAAAATAGCCAACTTCTTGACCACACTGCAAAGTGAGACACTATTGTGTGTGTCTCAGCTGTGTGGAGGACACGGTCTAGCACACGGATGTGTGACTTGGTCGTGTGATCCAAAACGAATGATGACGTTATAAACAGAGAGTTACATCGGTGGAGGACACGGGCGTGTCCTGGGCCAGACGGGCGGGTGTAACCACACGGTCTGCCCACACGAGCGTGTGACTCTCCAAAACAAGGAAATTTTCTAAATGTTCCAATGGTTTTAAAAGTTCTCGGTTTAGTCTCGAATCGCTCCCAAAGCATGTTTTGGGCCTCGTAGGCCGATTTTAGGGACTTGATGAAATAGGATAAAAGTTTTAAATTTTAAACAAAAAATTTCTGCCTTGAATTTGTTCAGTTGCAAGTGTTATTGTCCGGTAACGCCTCGTACCCTGTTTCGGTGTTGAACACGGGTAAAGGGTGTTACAATCCCGCCCGACAGAATCTTAGTATCCGAATACTGTTCAGAGAATGGGTTGGATAAGATCAGTTAGAAGTGAATGGTGTTTAAGCTAGTATCAAGATAAAAACCGTTTTGAGTGCGCCTGTGACGCCTTAATGTTAGCAGACATTGGAGTAGCACATAGCGATCAAGAGTTATGTCTAATGAGGAAAGATTCACCCCAAAAGCCTTTGATTGGCTTGAATTGGATGGGCAGAATCTATTATAGGTCTTGAAGAAATAAATCTTATGCTGAGAAGTTTATGTCACCAATGAGGACATTTAGTAACGATGGCATTAAGTCAGTTGAGTTATAAAGAAGCAATAGTTAAAGCTCAATTGAACATGAACTAAAATAGTTAAGAACCAAATGAAAGCACTTGATTAGTATTCTTGGAATTGGAAAGATTTGGAAAAGACCACCAATTGACTGATGTGACATTTTTTGAGTCCCAATAAAGTCAAGAGACAAGTCAAAGCATTTAAGATAAGAAAGATATCTTCTCTCTCTCTACGGGAGAGTAGGGCTAAAGAAAGATAGGAAAACTCCTCTGAGCTAAGAAAAAGGCCAGAGGGTTAGGCGAAGTCGAGGTAAAGTAACGTCTGATGTATGACAAGTTTTGAAGTCTATAAGTAAATAAAGTGATGTCTGCCTCACTGAAGCTCATGTTATGTATGTGGGTGTGTAATCGATATCGAATAGTAATACGAAAATCCCTCCTAAAGGCGTGATGCGCCAAAGCGTGAATTATTACGCCATCAGATACGCTCTGATAAAATGACTAAGGATAAGGGACGAGCTGAGACCCAATGGTGAGTTTCGTATGTGTTTTCGTACGCCAGTCTTTACAGTTGTTGTGCATCTAACTGGTGATCACATGGATTAATACACGTGTCATCCATCTAATAGGACAAAGAAAAATATATAATTGACTGGGTAAGTGAAGAGGACTGTTCCCTTCCTTCCTCATGAAGTATTCTTCGTCTATATAAGGGTGAGCTGAGGGGAAAAACCTCTTATCCTTTAGGATGAGCCTGAAATGAGGGGATCAGCTTTGAGATGCCACTTGTAAGGTAAGTCTCTTGACCTTGCATGCTAAGCTGCCGGAGAGCAATTTAGTAGAGGAAGCTTAGTAGAGCTTTGTTATGTGATTTTAGTGTTTGAGGTAAAAGGAAAAATGAATTAGATGAGCAGATCTTGATGAGTTTTCTGTGGTTTAACGTTTAGGAGTTGTTGATCTACTCGAACAAAACCCGAATATTGTGTTTGAAGTTGCAAAATGTGAGGAAAATGTGAGGATCTTGTGAGGGTTTTGTGAGTAATCTATGAAATCTTTTATGTTTGTTGCATGTATGTTTATATACTTATTTCTTTTGTGTTAAAAGACTAATCTGTGAAACAAAATAAAAGTTATGCATATGTGATATGCTGATTCTGTGGAAATGTGTATCTGATAAGCTTGCATGTGTGGCTTGATGTCTAAATGACAATGCACCTCTACTATAGAAAGAAAAGTATGAACATGATGAATATGCAAGAAAGCATGAGTTGAATGATAAGTCTATGTTCTGTTGAAAAGTATGTGCATGCATGAGTTTGCTTAAAGCATGACTGTCTTTGCATAATGAGTTTGAGTTGTATGTCTGGAAACGTAAATGCATCTGTATGTTGAAGTCTGTTGCAATGAGTCAGTCAAGCATAAGTCTACATATCGATTCTACTTGCATGTGCGAGTCCGTCGAGACAGTAAACACGAATTTTGATAAGGAAGTCCATGTCCATGGCAAGCGAAGACCATATAGTGTAAGACCTAATCATGGTGGATATGGCATCATATGGGGAAATGAAGACCCTATTGTGTAAGACCTAGTTTGAGACTATGGCGTCATGTGGAAATAACTAAAAAGATGATTGGGTGAGTACCAGACGATGAGGGGCAAACCTCATGACGATGAGTTTAGGCAAATCCCTATCGTCGAAAACACCATTACCTAAAAGTGATTCCTTTGTGGCTGTTCTCTGTTATGTGTGGGCCCTAGTGGTAGAACCTGTTATATGTGGAAGCCTTTGTGGTTTTTCTCTGTTATATGTGAGCCTTAGTGGCAGAATTTGTTATATGTGGAAGCCTTTATGGTTGTTCTCTGTTTTATGTGAACCCTAGTGGCAGAATCTGTTATATGTCGAAGCCTTTGTGGTTGTTTTCTGTTATATGTGAGCCCTAGTGGTGAAATCTGTTATATGTGGAAGCCTTCTTGGTTGTTCTCTATTATATGTGAGCCCTAGTGGCGAAATCTGTTATATGTGGAAGCATTTGCAGAAAAATCTTCAAGGAAAAGCCTTTGTGGTTGATTTGTTATGAGAGGCTTCGTGGCTGATTTTGTTGAAAGTGCCTTCATGGAAAAGTTTATTGTATGAATCTGGACGTCCTTGTGGTTATCTAATGATATGTGGACGCCTTTGTGGCTATCTAATGATATGTGGACGCCTCTGTGGCTATCTAAGTTAAGTGGATGCCTTCGTGGAAAAGTCTATTTTATGTATCTGGATGTATTTGTGGCTATCTAATGATGTATGGATGCCTCTGTGGCTATCTAAGTCAAGTGGACGCCTTTGTGGCTATCTATTGATCAAGCGAGTGTCTGAATCTTCTAGAGGCAAGGGAAGACATCTAAAGTCAAGAATATGCCTTAGTGGCCAAATCTGTGAAATAACCTCAGGATAAAGATTCAATGGCAATGCAGAAGTGGCGAATTCTGAATAAAGCGTAACTATCCGACTTGAGACAATGAAAGAATTGCGAGAAATGTATGATGATGGGAAGCGAACGAAATCTGTCTTGACCACCAATGGGAAGGTGAAATGGAAAGTAAGTTACCAGTACAACCCGTAAGTAAGTCGTGCGATAACGAAGGAGGTACGAATGTTTACAAAATATGAAGGAGTACAAGGTATATAGAGATTTAATACATGTTCCTATTGAGTTTGATGAATACCTGTCTGGTTTCATAGAGTAAAGTGCAATGTTTACATTTAATGTGAAATGATGAATGAATGTATGATAATATCTCACTAAGTTCTTGTGAACTTATTACAGATGCCTTTAATTGTAGGATCTGTTAGAAAGATGGGAGACGGGAGATGATGCCAAGGAAACAACATAGGAGCGACGGTTCGTGCTGATATGCATACAGAGAAGAGAAAGATTGTGGCGGAGTTACGGTCCACGCCAAAAGAAAAACTAAGAGACTCTTTGACTAGTTAAAAGTAATGATAACACACGAGTTTATACGAGAAGCCTTATTGAACTACACTTCTTCTATTTGACATTGATTAGAACAATGTTTTTAAACCTTTAAATAGATGTAGTCGAAACTCCTCTTGCATCATTCTATTTTCAACATTAGTGAATTTTCTTCTCATTTACCCGTGGTTTCTTTTCCCGAAAGGGTTTTCATATAAAATTTGTGTGCTTTATTTTTCTTTCTTATTGTTTTGTAATCATTCTATATTACCATTATCGACGTTCAATTTGAACAAATTGGTATCAGAGCTTTTTAAGTTGCTTGTCTCGATCACAGTAATGGTAACAATGAAGTATGATATTCTGCTGTTGGATCACAACAACGGATTCGTGTTGTTGTAGGTAAAGGTGCAAGAAGTTCTTGCTTAGATGAATTTAGAAGATGCCCTGCTAGGGTTAGATAAGATGCCTTCGAAATTAACGGATGAAGAGAAGAAGCGTAAAGATCGAAAAGCTTTAACGCAATTACAACTACATCTGTCGAATAAAATTCTATAGGACGTGTTGAAGGAGAAGATCGTCGCTACATTATGGGCAAAGCTGCAGCAGCTATGCATGTCGAAAATCCTAACTAGCAAGTTGCATATGAAGCAATGTCTTTACCCTCATCATTTGGAGGAAGGTGCATCTGTGCAAAAACACTTAAATCTATTGAAAGAAATTCTCTTGGACCTAGAGGACATGGAGGTTCAATATGATAAATAATATTTAGGGTTAATTCTACTTTGTTCGTTGCCCTCGTCTTATTCAACCTTTAGAGATACAATTTTCTATAGTCGCGAATCTCTCTTAGTTGATGAAGTCTATGCTTTCTTAGCCTCGTATGACAAGATGAAGCATCTTGTGCCTGGATCTGACTCTCAAAGACAGGGTCTCATTGTTTGTAAGAGGTAAGAATGAAATACTAACGATAGTCGTGAGAGGACATAGGAATGAAATTCTCGCAGTAAATCTAAGAGTAGATCGAGATCTTTAAACAGAAGTAAAACCTGTAACTTCTGCAAGAAGAAAGGGCACATTAAGTCTGAGTGCTATAAATTGTAGAATAAAATAAAAAGGAAGGCATCGAATCAAAAGGGAAAACAACCAGAACAATCTGGTGAAGCTGATGTTGTAGAAGACTATAACTATGGTGAACTCCTAGTTGTTTCTGCTGACAACTCTAAAGTGAGCAAGAAGTGGATCATTGATTCTGGTTGCACCTTCTATATGAGTCCCAATCGAGATTGGTTTATGACATATGAAATAGTTGCTGAAGGTGTTATTTTAATGAGAAATAATGCTTCATATAGAATCACAGGTATTAGCATGATCAAAATTAATATGTTCGATGGAGTCGCTAGAACACTTAGTGGCTTACGAATTGTACCAGAATCAAAAAGAAATTTGATATCGTTGAGTTCACTTGATTCAAAATGGTACATGTACATAGCTAAAAGTAGGGTTCTAAATATTAGCAAGGGTTCCCTCTTTGTGATGAAAAGGCAGAGACAGACTGTCAAGTTATATGTTTTGCAAGGTTCAATGTTATTAGTGATGTAGTCGTTGCTCCCTCTTCCTTGTTAGATGATGATGTTACTAGACTTTGGCATATGCGTCTACAGCCTATGAGTGAGAACAACATGGCAGAATTAAGCAAAAGGGGATTTCTTGATGGACAAGACATTAGTAAACTGAAGTTCTGTGAGCATTGCATTCTTGGGAAGCAAAAGAGAGTTTGATTCACCAGAGGAATCCATAACATGAAGGGAGCACTAGATTATATTCATTTTGATCTTTAGGTACCACCTAGAGTGCCTTCGAGGGGTGACGCTAATTATATGCTGAAGATCATTGATGATTTTTTTTTCAAAAAAGTTCGAGCATTCTTCCTGAAGTAGAAAAGTTATGTGTTTTCCACGTTTAAGGTTTGGAAAACTATGATCGAGAAGCAGACAGAAAAAGAGATAAAACATCTCTGCACAGATAATGGTTTAGAATTTTGTTCTGATGATTTTAATGAATTGTGCAAATCAAAAGGGATCGTGAGACACATGATAGTTCGTCAAAATTCATAGAAAAATGGTGTTGCAGAACGAATGAATAGAACAATCATGGAAAAGGTTCGATGTATTTTGTCGAATGCTTGTTTACCAAAGTCGTTCTAAGCTAAAGCGGCCTCTACTGCATGTTTTCTGATTAACCAGTTTTCATTCGTTTCCATTGAGAAAAAGACTTCACAAGAGGTATGGTTTGGTAATCCTGCTGATTATTTTAATTTGAAGATTTTTGGGTGCCCTATGTATGCTCATGTTGATAATGGGAAATTGGAACCTAGATCCCTTAAATGTGTTTTTCTTGGTTATAAGGCTGGTGTTAATAGATATAAGTTATGGTGTCCTGAAACGAAGAAAGTTGTATTTAGCAGAGATGTTCTTGTTTATGAAACTGCTATGCTACCTAATGTACTTCTTAAAGACTCTTCCAATAAAGACCAACAAAGTTCAAAGCAGGTGGAGCTTCAGATTGATCTAGAATCTATAACAGAGTCTACTCCTCAAGTTAGTATAGAAACTCATTGTAGAGTTGCTTCTTCACCATAATATTCTATTGCCAAGAACATACCTAGAAGAGAAATTAAACCTCCAAAGAGGTTCGTCGAGGCTGATCTAGTTGCTTATGCTTTAAATGTGGCTGAAGATATAGATGCAAATCAAGAGTCATCTACTTATTCCAAGGCAGTTAGCTGTGAAGATTCAGGAAAATGGATGATTTTTCATGCAAGAAGAGATGGAATCCCTCCATAAGAATAGAACATGGGACCTAATGAAGCTTCCTAAGGGTAAAAAGGTTATTCGTTGTAAATGGGTGTTCAAGAAGAAAGAAGGGACTCCAGGAGTTGAAGAACCCAGGTATAAAGCAAGGCTGGTTGAAAAAGGTTACAGTCAGATTCTAGGTGTAAACTTTATAGTTAGATGTTAAAACAACATTCTTGCATGGAGAACTTGGGAAGATATTTACATGCAACAACCAAAATGTTTTATAGTCTCAGAAAAGGAGGTATGTTTTCTTACTAAAAAATTCTCTTTATGGCCTGAAACAGTCACTAAGGCAGTGGTACAAGAGGTTTGATTCATTTATGATTACTCATGATTTCAAAAGAAACAGCTTTAGTAGTTGTGTTTATTTTAAGAAAAATAATGATGGTTCATTTGTATATCTACTCTTTTATGTTGATGACATGTTGATAGCAGCCAAAGATAAAGGAGAGATAAGAAAGGTCAAAGCCCAGCTTAGTAAAGAATTTGAGATGAAAGATTTGAGAGCAGTAAAGAAGATACTTGGGATAGATATTTTCAGAGATAAAAACACATGTAAATTGTACCTAAGTCAGAAAGGGTACATTGATAAAATTCTTTGCAGATTCAATATGTAGAGTGCCAAGCTTGTTAGTACTCCATTAGCAGCCCACTTTAGACTTTTATTGGCTTTGTCTCCGTAATAAGATGATGAGACTGACTACATGTCACGTGTTCCATATTCTAGTGCAGTGGCATCTCTCATGTATGTTATGGTTTGCTCACGTCCAAATTTATTATATGCAGTTAGTGCAGTTAGTAAATAAATGACGAATCTCGATAAAGAACACTGGAAAGTAGTTTAGTGGATTTTTAGATACTTATGAGGTACTACTGATGTTTGCTTACAATTTGGAAGAACTAGAGATGGAGTCATTGGATATATTGATTCTGATTTTTTTAGAGACATTGATAAAAGAAGATCTCTCAAATGGTATGTCTTTACTATTTGGAGTTGCGCAATTAGTTGGAAAGCCACTTTGCAAACTACAATTGCTTTTTCCACGACTGAAGCTGAGTACATGGCAATTACTAAGGCTTGTAAAAAGGCTATTTGGTTAAAGGAACTCTTTGGTGAACTAATTAAAGACCTTCAGATCAGTACAGTGTTTTGTGATAGTCAAAGAGTCATCTTCCTTACGAATAATCAAATGTTTCATGAGAGAACAAAACACATTGATGTTCAATATCATTTTGTGCATGATATTATTGCTTGTGGTGATATTTTTGTGAACAAAGTTAGTTTTCATGATAGTCTTACAGATATGATGACTAAGTCACTTCCTATAACAAAGTTTGAACATTGCTTAGACTTGTTTGGTGTTCATTGTTGAAGAATACCCCTTTAGGGGTTTCGTGGAAGAGGTGGAGAACTTATTCGTTGAGAATTTCAAGGTGGTAATTGTTAGAGTAGTGTGACCCGAATCCTTGTTAAAATAAAATATAGTGGCAAAATTAGAGGATCTATGTAAGGCTTAAGGAAGAGGACTAGGTTGCACAAGTAGAATCCGTATAGAACTACACTTCTTCTATTTGACATTGATTAGAATATGGTTTTTCAACCTTTAAATAGATGTAGTCAAAAATCCTCTTGTATCATTCGATTTTCAACATTAGTGAATCTTCTTATCCTCTTCCCGTGGTTTTTTTCCCGAAAGGGGTTCCACGAAAAATCTGTGTTTTATTTTTCTTTCTTATTTCTTTCTGATTGTTTTGTATTGCCATTATCGACATTCAGTTTGAACAATGAGGGTTAGAAAGATCTCACCCAAGAACACTTTAGGAACAAGTAAAACTGATCAATAACCAATACTAAAATAATTAAACTGTGTAATCAAATATGAGAAACTACGTGGTCAAATTTGTTTAATAGGCATCGTATGAAGATGTCTTCTAAAGGTACATGATGATGTGTGGATGCCAGTTTTCTTTTCATGATTAGATATGTAAGGAATAGGAGAATGATTTTGGAAAAAGATAAATAAAGAAAAAGAACTCATCATAGGTGAAGAAGTTGGCTAGAAATATTGAAAATTTAATGAAAGAAATTACCATTACTCTGCTACCATATTAGAATTAGAGGAGTGAAAAAGAGAACAATATGACAAATGAGAAAATTAGGAAAGAATGAATAAATCAATTAATTTGATTAAGATGTCTTGTACTAAATGACTATTTGTCCACATAATGTGATTTATAATTAAAATAATTGTTCTAATTTGAACTATAATAAAACCATAATAATCAAAATCAAAATCAAAATCAAATAAAATCACCTTAAATTGATGAATAATTCTAGTTAGATGAATGCATAATTGATAAATACTCTTAAATTATTCAAATATTTGAAATTAAACATAGGTGGTCCAAAATTTGATATATTTCACTATATGATATTGAGTTCTAAAGATGTATACGCAATGTTGTGTTTATATGGATCGATTCAATTGGATCAATGATTATAATCGATTATACAATTTATTCAATTGGATCAATGATTGTACAATTAATGACACAATTTATTCGATTACACCAGAAGTTAGAGGAATATACAATTGATCAATACTGTTAAAAATACTTATAGAATACAATGTTATTACCTTCATATATAGATTCATTCAATTAGACAAATGATTCTACAAGTAATGTCATAAGTCATTCAAATACGTTACAAATTAGAAAAATGTAAAAGTGGTCATTACTCTTCACATTACTTGTACACCACAATGTTAGTACCTTCGTATATAGACTCAATTCAATTGGTTCAATGCCATAATCATTCAATTACGTTAGTAGTGAGAGGAATGCATAATTGATAAATACTCTTAAATTAATCAAATATTTGAAATTAAACATAGATGGTCTAAAGTTTCAATTTATCATGTTGAATTCAAACAGGTATACTAAATGTTATGTTTACGCGGAATAATTCAATTGAATAAATGATTGTACGATTAATTATACAATTTATTCAATTGGATCATTGGATGTATGGTTAATGCCATGATTAATTGGATTTTCCTAGTAATTAGAGGAATATACATTTGATAAATACTTTTAGACATACTTACACACTATAATGTCATCACCTTCATACATAGATTTATTCAATTAGATTAATGAGTGTACAATTAATATAATAACCCATTCAGTTATGTTAGTATTAGAGAAATGTACAATTGATCAATGTTATTCAAATTACTTGTACACCACAATGTTAGTACATTTGTATATAAATCTGATTCAATTGGTTCAATGCTATAAGAATCATTTATGTTTGTAGTTAAAGGAATGCATAATTGATAAATAATCTTAAATTGATCAAATATTTAAAATTAAACACAGGTAGTCCAAAATTTTGATATTTCACTATATGGCATTGAATTTCAAACATGTATATTCAGTATTGTGTTTACATGGATCGATTCAGTTGGATCAATGGTTGTACAATCAATTATACAATTTGTTTAGTTGGATCTTTAGTTATATTATTTATGTCACTGATTATTCATTTGCGCTAATAATTAAAGGAATATACAATTGGTCAATACTTTTAAAAACATATACACTATATTCTCATTACCTTCTTACATAGATTCATTGAATTAGATCAATGGTTGAATAATTAATGTCATAGCCTATTGAATTACGTTAGTAATTAGAGAAATGTGCAATTGGTCAATACTCTTCAAATTACTACACCATAATGTTAATAAATTTGTATATAAACCCGATTCAATTGGTTCAATGTTATAATCATTCAATTACATTAGTAGTTAGAGGAATACATAATCGACAAATACTCATAAATTGATAAAAAAAAATTAAAATTAAACATCAGTGGTCCAAAGCTTTGATATATTTCACTATATGATATTGAATTCCCAAAATTGTAGTCATGGACTAAATTGAATGAATTAAAAAATTGACTATAGAAACACTAAACAACGAGAAACTAAAATAATAATTTACCCAATAACCCAAAAATCATTCAGATGAGCGGCAAACCTCCCACTCATCTCTTAAACTAAAAATAATATGTTTATTTTATTTTCTCTAAGTCATCATCCCTCTTTCTCCCAAATCTCTTCATTCCTTTAATTTCATTTACTTTCCCACACAACTTCGATCCATCTCCTTCATCTAGAATACCCTACCATCCCATGGCTTCTCCCTTTTATCTTCATTTTTATTGAAAACTCAACTTCCATCACTCTTGAAAAGAAGAAGTTAGGATTAATTAGAAAACTTAAACAATGTAATAGTCATGCATGCTAGAAGAAAGACTAACTGTAACAGCCTGATTTTGGGCCTAGTCGAAATAGTGGTTTCGGGACCACAAATCTGACGCATCAAAGTTCATTTTTATTATATTTTTATGGTCTACATTTTCACGGAATGATTTCGTAAAAATTTCGTTCGAAAATTTTGACGTTTGGGCACTCAATTTAGTCAAAAGGACTAAATTGTAAAAAGTGCAAAAGTTGAGTTCTACATGCTAGAGGTGTCTAATTGCTATGAAATTTTTCATTGAATGTCCTTAGTTAGTAATTAGACCCTTGGATAAATTAGTGGACAAAAATGGACATGGTGAGATAAAATTTCAAAGTTTTAAGTGTAGGGCATTTTGGTCATTTGGTAAATAAAAGAATAAAAAGGGAAAATAAAGCCAAAATTTTCTCATCTTTCTTCAACCTTGGCCGAGAATTTGGAGAACACCATAGCTAGGGTTTTTTCATCTTTCAAGCTTGATTGTAAGTACATCCTAGCCCCGTTTTTAATACTCTTTATGTTTTTGAAGTCGTTATCACTCGATCTACCTATTTCTACCATTAATTTAAGAAAAGATCAAGGTCTAGGTTTGACCCATGTTGGACATTTGTGTATTTTGATGTCTAATGGTAGATTATGCATGTTTGATGTGTGATAAACAACTTTTACTAGGTGGTTTTTTATGAAAATGTCAAAAGGACTTATTTGTAAAAAGATTATAAAATGTGTATAAAAGTGTGATTAAATGAAAAGTATGGACTGCTATAAGTATAAAAGAGGATCGGCTAGGCTTGGAAATCAAAGAAATTGAATGGATTTCATTTTTCGAGCCTAGGGGCAAAAAAGTAAATATGTCAAAGTTTAGGGACAAAAATGTAATTTTGCCATAATGTGATTTTTGGACTGAATTGAATAATGTGAATAATAAATGAGTTAAATTTGCTATTATAGATCAAAAGAAACGAGGTTCGGACCTAGGTCGGGGGAAAAACAAAGTATTTGACGATTAGGTCCCATTCCTACTATTTTTTGTACCGAGGTAAGTTCATTGTAAATAATGCATTGTTATTTATGCTTTAATTGCTTTATTATTGTATGAATTATGATCGACTCCTTGAACGTAATCGATAAAGTTCGACAAGCAAGAAAATCCCGGTTGAACCTTAGGAATAGTTAGGATGCAAATGTCATTACATTAGGGTTATTGAGATTTCGTGTAAGACCATAGCTGGGCTATTGGCATCGATATGAGATCCCATGTAAGACCATATCTGGGATATGGCATTGGTATGGTACTGTGAATGCGAGATGTCCCGAGTATCCTTTAGTATTCCAAGTGGTTCAACGGGTAGTTCCACAGAAATGTTAAAGTAGTGAAAGACTTTGGTATGTTGCTGATGGTCTCACAACTAACTAATAATTCAACAAAGGCAAGCGCACCTATCGAACAGTAGTGTAGCTATGGTGAGTCCGGAATATCATATCCACAAGGACTAAAATTACTAGTAATAACTATCTTTCTATTATTTAGCCTAATAATTAAAGGGATTTATTTTAATCTAAAATTTAACTAACTAATTTACTATGAACGCGACAAAGAGTGAAGAAAGTAATCGAATAAACCTATGAATAAAGACAATACCCAAGGAAGAATCCACCTAGACTTCACTTATTATTCTGACTCTGAATTAAACGATTTATTCACTTACCTTGATCCGTAGAAATCCCTGAATTATGTTAATATCTCTTTCGAAACTAAGAACAACTGACTCTAGGTTGATTAATTGAAATCTCTTTCTAATTAAAACCCATATCGTCGCATTAACTCGATCTATGGATTCCCTTATTAGATTTGACTCTAATCAAATGATTTATGTCGCCCTATTTCTAGGGTTGCAATCAACTCCGCTTAATTATGCTAGATCTACTCTTAAACAGGGACTTTTGCTCCACTGAATAAGCACATTAGACTTGAATCAATATCCTGAAAATATTAAAACAAGAGTTAAGAAACATAATTAAGAAAAAGAACAAGTATTTATCATGTAATTCAGATAATTAAATAATAAGATTCATCATAGGTTTCCTCCTCCCTAGGTATTTAGGTAGTTTAGTTCATAACGTAAAAGGAAAACATCTTAGAATCAAGAAAACAACAAGACATAAAGAACCCAAAAACTTCTAAAGAACTTGATAGAGATCTTCAATCTTGGAGTGGATCTGCTTTCGAGATGAATCTGACGGCTTCCTTCGAGTAGTTTCTTCATTCTACTCTACGTGCTCCCTTAGGTCTTCTTCTGGTGTGTATTTATAGACATTAAAATACCCAGAAACCCTAAAAATTGGCTTTTTCTACGTGAAAACGAAGCAGGGTGCGACAGGGACACGAGCGTGTGATCAGCCCGGGTGAGAGTGCCCAGGCCGTGTGTAAATTTGGGTGACTCGTGATTGACACGGGCTGGCACACTGGCGTGTGTCCAGCCCGTGTGGTTCACACGGGTATGTGCTCCGCCCATGTGGTTCTGGCTTGGCCGTGTGGATCCTTAATATGGCCCGTTTTGTCCGATTTTGGCCTGTTTTTCGTCCCTTTTTCTTCCCTATGCTCTCCTAAGTATGGAAACATGAATTTAAAGGATTAGGAGCATCGAATTCACCAAATTATATAAATAAACATCCAAAAACACGCTAAGCATGGGATTAAAATGTGTTACTTTTATGGTTTATCAAATATCCCCACACTTAAGCGTTTACTTGTCCTCAAGCAAAATCCTCAACTCACAATTAAAATTAAACTTCCTTAATTCACAATTATTATCAGTAATGTCTTATCATAATTCACAAATAATTCATACATTGATAATTTAACTAAAAGAGTCCTAAAGATTCAAACAATCCAAGTCACAAATTTTTATAGCACGAAGCCATAGGTGTTTCCCCTTATCTAAATAATTACCTTTGATTCAAAACTGAAAGGAATTGACATCCTCATTAAAGATTCATTCAAATCACTCAAAGTGTTTAAGGTTCAAATTAAGCACTCAAAAGTCAAAAATGAAAAGTTATTACCATAAGCTTGCATGAAAATCAAATCTCCACCACTATAAAATGAGATGATACACAAATCAAAAGATCTTTAAAAAGGGTTGTAATGGGGCTTTGGTTAAAGGTGTGGATAAAGGCTGAATTAGAGGGTTAGAATCGAGATCGAATTGATAATTTACCTAACTAAAAAAATAAACTAATACTGAATAATTACATCAATTGAAAACTTATCAATAATAGCACGAGCTTCTAATGAAAATATATTTCCACTTTTTTTTTATTTTTTTTCACGTACAATAATAAGACGAATTTAACAACTGAAATAGAGAACATAGTTAGGCAACTGACCAAATCAAATCTCGAGAAAAAGGGGGTTAATACAATAGAAAAAATTCTCAATGAATCAAAAAGAATAAGTTTTGGGTTAATATTAAAGGTAGATCAAGAAACGGTTTATTAGGTTCAAAAGGGTTCACTAGGGGTTTATTATGAAGGTAGGCTTTTAATGGAATAAGTGGGTTAAAACCTAGGTGCCTTTATCATCTCAGTATATCAAATCAAAGGTGTGGTCTCGACATGTATAATCGAAGCAAGTTTTAGAATAACAAATCAATATTGACACACTCATAACCAACAATAAAGTGAGCAAGAAAATTGTATGCTCTAAAAGGCTCAAAACCTCACAAAAATTATGGTTTTTGATGTCAATCTTGTAAATCTCAAACTTCAAGGTAATATTTAAATTTAGGGAAACAACCTAGCAATTTTAATTCTAAAAATAGACTTATCATGCTTGATTCTCGAATTTCTTAAAGTTTAAATAATCAATGCATAATTACCTATGACTTAATCCAAAACATATCAATAAAAATCCTAAGTAAATAGAAGTTTCATTCTAATAGTAATATGAGAAATTTACTTAAGAATAAGACATAATTCAGGGATTTTCTAATAATGATATAATTAACCTCCCCACACTTAAGATGTACATTGTCCTCAATGTACAAAAATAGATAATAACAATATAATGAAAATATCATAAGAGAGGGAGAGAAGTGAAACTTCCTGAATTTTGTGTAACACCCCAAACCCGGTCAATACGCCACGACCGAATTTGGCATGCTACGAAGAAAAACGTTTCGAAGAAAATTGAGATAGCGATTAAATTTTAGTGAAAAATTCTTTGTAATTCTATATTTGTAGAAATCAGATGTTTAATAAGTTAAAAACTGGAAATTTACTTTGAAATTCCATAAATAAAACTTTTAAACTAAGTGGATGAATCATAGGTTAGAAAAACATTTGTTTCATTTTAAGAAAACTCGAATTAATACTTTGAAACCGTTTGCATTTGAATGTAGAAACTTAAAATTTTGGAAATCATTTAAGTTGTAGAAAACACTTAATTTATAATTTTATTATCAACAATTTAGATTACCTGATGGTAAGATAAAATACCATAGCGTTTTTATAGTTTAGAAAACTTTAGCTCAATTATTAAATTAATCAAGTGGTATACTTAAACATGTTTAGAATAAATCCCAAAGCATATAAATAATCCAAAACCATAATTAAAGAGGCCTTATTACAAATCTATAAAATATGAAAACCCAAATTAAAATATAATAAGGTACCCAAATGGAAGTTCTTGTAAAATCAAATTTTATTGCATGCCCCCCTCGAGTTCATCCGGCTCCACATCCGCGATCTCACGAATCACTGAAAAGATATCCCATGAAGGGTGAGTCATGAGACTCAATGTGTAACAAGACACTAAAAACCCAATCGATCATAGCAATAAAGCCCATTTAAATCACATTTAGCCATAAGCCCATAATATAGCAAATCAGATAATCACATGTACATATAAAATGAAATGCAATCCCGAACCCAACTTAGATATCCATCCGCTACACACCACCCGTACCTACCAATCACACCGTGGGGATTACTAAATCGACCCTCCATCCGCTACACACCATCGAAGGCAGTTGCTATAGTCAACATGCACATCGCCCTTATAATCGTGGCATAGCCACCAGATAATTGTGACAGAGTCACCGGATTCATAATATCGTGACCGAAGTCACCGGATTCATAATATTGTGACCGAAGTCACCGGATTCATAATATCGTGACCAAAGTCACCGGATAATGTGGTAAAAACCACCGGAACACTTCCCCTTTCAATATTACCCATATGCCCATGCAATAACATATTATTTCATTATCATGCCATATGCCCCATTATCATATCGGAATCGGACACATTTCATATTATGCATATAGCATTATTAGCGATGTAAATATTATGCCTTGTACATTATATCAAAATCATAATCAAATATCGAATATGTTTCATATTAGAATCATACATAGTCTGAAGGAATAACATACCTCAATTCACCGTACCATTGAATGGTACCCGAAGCCATAAACATTTATATTTCTTTATAAACACATTTTTATCAATAAAGCTATTGATCTATTAGAAGTTTAGCATAAGTTACACACCTTGCAAACACGGAAAGCGATATAATACTTAAGATTTCCGACCCTTGCCTACAACGTCGATAGCACCTACATAACACTATATTAGAAATCGATTATCATTACAAGATATGGCCCTTGGCCGAATATCATCATCTCCTTACCTTGGATTATTGAAACCCGAACGATCTCTCCCTAATCGTCAACTACAAGAAGCCCCGAAATCCTCCTTCAAAGATTTGGCCACGAAGGAGTAAGAGGATTAGATTCCTAAAATCGGTTAATCTAAAGGAAAATAAAGAAAACGATTGATAGATAATCCTTACCCGGAATACTGAGATTGATTTACCCTTACTTGAACTATAAAAGGATTCGACTTTAACAATTAAAAAAAGAGAAATGGTGATTTCGGCTTTAACAAAAGAAGAGAAAAGATGGTAGTTTCAAATATGATGGTTTTGGTTTTTACAAAAAGAAAAGAAAGAAAAATGGTGAAAAGTATAGGATAGTTACGGCTATGAGAAAGAAAGAGAAGAGAGAAAGAGAATAAAAAAGAAAAACGAAAATATGAGAAATGCTTTTGGTGATAGAATGAATTCGGCACTAGAGAGGAAGAAAAGAAATGATAAATGTCTTCAAAAGTAGCAATGTTTTGGTACCAAAAGAGAGTAAAACTTGAGAGGAAAAGAAGAAATAAAAAAATACCAATTTGGTCAAAAATGTAATGGCCAAAACAAAGCAAAGTTTTTACCAAATGCCAATTGACAATTTCGGCTAAGAGAAAATATTTGGACAAAGGAAAAAGATGCACAAATTGACAACTTTTGGTCAACTAACACCTCCCTAATCCATACCATATTCGGTCAACACATTAGCCAACACAATCCTCCTTTTTCCTCCTCAATTCTTCCCTATCAACCCCTTAATCTCCGTCCCAATTAAACCAACCCCCTTAGCCCCTTATGCCGTCTAGGTTCATGGTCAAATGACCATGGAAAAGCTTCCAAAACATCATCCACTCTTCAAGCCTTTTGTCTCCCCAACCTTCCATAACTTTAAGATTCTTATCCTCTATTTCAAGCTTTCCTTAAACCAATATTCAACTTACCAAAATCTTAAGGTCCAACCTATCATAATTAGAGTTTGACCGTCCATCAATGCTAGGGTACAAAAATAAAGTCTTCAAAATGCTTTCCAAGCAACTCGAACCACTTCCCTCAAGTAACCTTTCAAGCTCCTTATCCACTATGCCACTAACTCCTCATGTGTTAGAATTTAACACTTAAATTAACTTAAGTGCTAAGCTCACTTAATCCACTTCATTAAATAAACCATACTAAAAATTATCTAACTTCCTAAATAAAATCAAGCCTTCACAAGACTATGCTAACACACAAAATTCCTACCCGTGCCAACACAAAAATAATACTCAAATTTTTCCTAAAGCTCAAGGCCCAATCCTACTAGGCCCAATTTTGGGATGTTACATTTTGGATGAAATCCATGGAATAATGAACGCGGAATTGTGGATATAGCATGTGATTCCTTCGACAAAAATTGAGATAAGACCGGATATGTCTTATGATGAAGAGCCGATTAAGATCTTGGCTCGAGAAGTGAAACAGTTGAGAAACAAGAGCATAGCACTAGTGAAAGTGTTACGGCAGAAACACGGTGTGGAAGAGGCTACGTGGGAAACGGAAGAAGCTATGAAAGGGCAACATCCAAACCTCTTTATTGGTAAGATTTTTGGGGGCGAAAATCTCTAAAGGGGGGAGAGTTGTAACATCCCGATTTAAGGCCTAGTTGGAATAGTGGTGCGAGACTACAGATCCGAGGTTTATGAATGGGTTTTTGAGGTTTATGCTATGTATGCATGCTGGTGTGAAAGTTTCATGAAGCAATTTTGTGAAATTGCAGTTAAATTGTCTAAAAGGACTAAATTGCAAAAGTTGCAAAATGTGAGATTCTAGAAGCTATTTGTGTGAAATAGCTTCAGAATATTAATTAGAGGTCCTTAAATAGAAATTTTCCCAATTTCTAATTTTTGGAAAAAATTGGGCATGGATGAGTTAAAATAGAAAGTTTATCAAAAAGGGCATTTTGGTCATTTAATAATTAAGTGATTAAAATAGGAGAAAAGATGACAAAATTCATTCATCTTCTTCTCCAAGGTCACGAAAATTTGAGAGAGCCATTGTTAGGGTTCTTCAAAATTTCAAGCTTGCTAGTAAGTGCATCTAGCGTCGTTTTTGATATTCTTTGTATTTTTGAAGTCCTTGTTGCATGAGTAAGCTATTTTTAGCTATTTGATGAGCTATGATGGATGTTCAAAATGTGGCCATGTATGACATGCATGTATTTTGATGTTGTATGGAAGATTATGAAAGCTTGATGTAGTAGAAACATCTTTTGCTAAATGAGTTTCCATAGAAAATACATGTAGGGACTAGTTTGTAAAAATCTTGAGTTTGGTCATACATGTGTGTTGTAATGAGAATTGATTATTGATTTAGTTGAGTAAGTGATTTGGCTAAGCATGAAAGGCTAGGAAGTTGAATAAAAATCACTTTAAGAGCCTTGGGGTAATAGTGTAATTATGAGAAAGATTTGGGGCAAAAGAGTAATTTTGCCAAAGTATGAGATGTGGGTCAATTTGGTCAATGTGTGTATTGAATAAGCTGATTTATTCATTATAGATCAAGAAAGACAAAGCTCGGATCGAAACCGAGGCAAGAGCAAAGTGGTGGACTAAATTGCACGTTTCTATACTTTTGAGTATTGAGGTAAGTCTATGCATAAACAATTGCATTCATACTTACAATTTGTTAATGCTAGCTAGTGTATAGCATGGTTGAGAATGATTGAGAACCTATGTGATTCAAGTGGAATGAATGTGATAGATTTCGTGAATGGATGAATGATTGAGTAAATAGATATGTGAATGTGTAGTGATAATGCTAAAAGATGGGCTAAGTGCGATACCATCCTAATACATAATGACGATGAGCTGGCTATGTCCGATGCTATCGTTAGGTATATTGTCTAGTGGGCTATGTGCGAAACCACTACGATTACCTTTATGGTAGGCTAAGTGCGATACTACCTTATTAATTGATTGTGGTGGGCTAAGTGCGAAACCACCGAGACATTAGCTGTGTGGATTAGCTGTGTGGATTAGCTGTGTGGATGTATTATCAAGAAATGATGATGTGTTGTATATTGTGTAAATGTGATATTGAATGCAGGGGTGCATGTCAATGGTTATGAGTAAGTGACTCATGATGTGTTGGAAATGTGGTAAGGGATAGAAAGAGTAAGCATAGTTGTACATTATATGTTAGTATAATGCTAATTGTTGTTTAGCTTATACTATGTTGCTTAATTGTTTATGTGTAAACTTACTAAGCTCAAAGCTTACTCCTTTTGTTTTCCCTTGTCTTATAGAGCAAAAGAGTTGAATCGAGATACGAGGATCAATTGGAAGATCGCCCACACTATCAGCACACTCTGGTACATGAGACTCAATGTTTTGTATATGGCATGTATAGGGGCTAGACAAGTTAGTGAATTTTGTTGTATATGGCTATGATGTGTTAGCCTTTAGATGGATAATCTATTTTGTATAATGCCATAGTTGTTGGCACTTTATTATATGAAAAGATGTAGTTATCTAAGTGAGATTGTAAGATTTCGAGTTGATTATGGATGTGTTGAATGAGTGCATGATTGTGTATGCTAGGAGGGTGAAAAGAACTTGGCAAATAGTTTTGTTCTTGTCCATGTGGGTAGACACACGGGCGTGTGTCTAGGCCATGTGTGACACACGGTCAGCCCATGGGCGTGTGACTTGGCCGTGTGTCCCCTGCATGTTAGTATTTTAAGTCAGAATAGACCACGGACTAGTCACACGGGCGTGTGCCGAGAACGTGTGTGTTAATCAGTGTTGGCCACGGGCTAGCCACACGGGCCTGTGTCTAGACTCTAGGCCGTGTTAAGGTAGTCAGTCTACACCACGGGTGGAGGGCACGGGCGTGTGCCCTAACCGTGGGGCATTGGCAGAATGCTTGAGTTTTCATGCACGGGTAGTGACTATGGGCGTGTGTGACATCGACGGGCGTGCCAAATCTTACACGGGCGTGTGAGCCCTGTATAGATGGAAAAATTTTAAGATCGTAAGAGTTTTCGATGTGGTCTCGAGAGCCCTCGTGTGTTTGAGAGAGGCCACGTAAGTCGGGATTGAGGTTGTTGTGATGGCCAAAGAGAGTGGTCATGTTGTGCCTAAGTGGCGATCTTGAGGTTTTTAATACGGTAACGCCTCGTGCCCAGTTTCGACGTTAAATACGGGTAAGGGGTGTTACAACAAAACCCAAAATCTAAAGTCAAATCGGAGTACAAGGCCTTATTACATCCAACGAAAATAAAGTAATTCAAATCATGTCTTTTGGGACAAATAAATAAAACTTCTAAGTATCTTGTAGTGTGGCCGTCTCTGAGTCTTCTCCCACGTCGAGCCGTTCACTGAGGATCGCCTGAAACATTTAATAAAAAGGGGGTGAGTTTCGAAACTCAGTGTGTACGACCCTTGGTAATCCAATCAACATACAATTATCACATTGGGCCTAATCCCTATCAAAAACGGTAGTCTTGGGCCTTAGCCCACAACAACCTCATATCACATTAGTATCACATGAATGCAATGCACCCATCCTAAATCCAACCCTGCACACCATTTTCCCTTCCAACCATACACACCTGTGTGGATATAAATATCAACCCACCCATCCCCTACACACCAAGGTAGTAGCACGATGGCGGCACTACTCAAACGTTGCAGCAAAGCTGCTATAATGGGCTTAAAGCCACCGGTGGATCCACGGTCGTCAAGCGACTATGCGATCCTCAAATCTTCCTCCGTATCATCAAAACCCACCCAAGTGCAACATATATTTCATGAATGCAACATACACATTCTCACACATTTGGCACTTAGGGGTATTTTAGTCATTTCACTACCCAAGGGTATTTCCGTAAATCTATTCTACAAGGGTATTTAGTTAATTTTGTAAATCATGGATATTTTGGTGATTCTGCAAGTCAAGGGTATTCTGGTAATTTTACAATCAGAGGTATTTTAGTAATTTTTCAAACTCAAGGATATTTTGGTAAATTTCAAATCAGGGGTATTTGGTCCCTCTCGGGTTTTAGTTATAAACTTTGACCCATAAACAAGTCCTCGCGGCTAAAGTGAACAGACACTATGCACCAGGTAGGATTCCAGAGAAGAGGAGGTGGACCACTAGGACCGCTTAAGTACCAAGCTCTCCCTAGATCCACTCCTAGACATGCATATGTCCGTTGCCACACTCTAACCCAGCGACTTGTCCACGGACATGTTTAATTATTAGAATTAAGTTTTATGCAGTTTGAGAGTTGTTCAGAACTAGCCCTAAAGTCCATTAAACCCTAGCATACTTGTCTACGTCTTCATAAAGCCCATCAAGCCCATTTCACGTTCATATAACCCATTATGCCCAATTCACATCCTTATGGCCTATTAGACCCAAATCTCATTCATATGGCCCGTTAGGCCCAAAAAAATTCCAGATCATGTAACATGCATGCCTAACTCAATTCATATAATCAAATCAATCAATTTTATCCAACTTAGCCTCAGGGCCCACCGGGCCCATTTAGCCACTTTCGGCTTTTCGGCTTTCCGGCATTGCCAATATCATGTGTGTGTAGTGTTTGTACACACACAGTTCTTCTATGACGTGCTATACTATCCTTGGTCTTGAACCTACAACCAACCAACCTTCAATCAATCACCCATACTTAAACAAAATATCTATCAAAAGCCGAAACCTTACCGTAACCTTACCGTGTGCCACCGGGTTCTAATAGCCCTTCCTTAGCTACTAATCAGGAGTATCCCCTAGATCTGCACTCACACACTCACCATCAAGATTCGAGTGACTTATAATCCACACAAGTCACCCCTATAGATCAAACTCACATTCGGCCTATTCACTTAAACCACAATCAAGTTGAGTACACTTACCCTTGCTAACGATCCTACCACGCTTGCGATCTTTGAACCTTATCCTTGTTATCACAGAGTTAACGACAGGACAGTGAGATAGCCTTTTGGATTTTAGCAAAACGTACAAAAGAGGTTAACCGAATACTTACCAAATCCCCTTTTCGATCCTGCGGCCTAGATAGCTATTAATTAGATTCGGCTTTCAACACTTGACTGAGAGTAGGTAACAATCGATTTGTGATGGAGGAACAACCACCAAGATTTGGCACTAATAGGAATTTCGGCAAGAGAAAAGATGGTGGTAATTCGGCTATAGAAGAGTTTGGCTATGAGAGAATTCAGCAAAAAGGAATTCGGCTTTAGGAGATTTCGGCAATGGGAGAGTTTGGCTATGGGAGGAACCGATTGAGGGGAAGAAAAGAAAGAAAAAGAATGGAAAATTCGGCATACCTAGGACCCCAGATTTGGCACACACACATTTATATAGCCTATAGCCGAAACTTAGCCAACCCTAAAGTCCAATTCGGCACCACTTCATCCACTGCTCATCTCCTAATTTTTCTCCATGATATCTCCCTTATCCTTCTCATAAATTCTCTCTACTGATCACTTCTCCTTAGAGTCCCTCTACACGCCACTTCCAGCCTTCTAGAAGCCTAAAATTAAATTCCAAAATAAAACTAAGCTAGCACTCGAACCTCAGACCTCCCTGCATGCATATGTCGCCACCTCTCTACACCCTAGTGGCGTCACTTAGCCACTTCACCACAGGCTTCTTTGTGCCATTTTTCACTTATTTTTATTTAAAAGCCCACTACTCACAATCCTGATTCCTTAATTAATTAAATTAAGAATCCTCCACCATAAAACTCGAACCCAGAGCTTCTCTAACACACCTACACACTCCAAATTCATTAAACCTTTAAAGCCGTCATGCCATTTGTCATTTTCTTGCACATTTAAAAAATTTTATGAAACCCAAAGCTCAATGGGCCCAACTCTACTAGGCCCAAAATTCGAGGCGTTACAATTCTACGCCCTTAAAGAAATTTCGTCCTCGAAATTTCCAACTAACTATTAATCGTACTACCCAAGTCTCACCACTATGCTTTCGCTGCGCACTCTGATTTCATAACACATAAACATTGCACGCATACAGTTTCTATACCCAAAAATATCGCATCCACACAAAACATACCCGACTTAATGGTGATTGAACAATCCCGCGCCTTATGCTCCTCAGACTCGCATCTTAAACACGCTCTTGACTTCCTCCAGCATTCACCCGGATGACGCCTTCTGCAAAATTCGCAACCCGGAAAGTTTGGACGTACCTTAACATGCTTCACAGAATGAGACTGCAGCCTTAGAACACTGCGATCTCCTTTTTTTTTTCAATCCACGCACCTAACCTGAAGTGTTTCACCAATTTCTTTAACCCCTCCAGTACCTCCCTAACTAGCTGAGTCAGCACATTAGCCCTAACACTTCCACGGCCTCTGCCACGACCCCTTGCACTTCTTCTAGCGCTCATCGTTGCGTGCGTATTTCTGGTTTAGAAGTTTTATGGAATTAGTTCATAGTTCCACTGTTTAAAACACATGTCTTATGCAAGTAACAATTTAAAAGTTGTTTCGCGGTCGAAGATCCACTACAGGCTTAAGTTTCCTACGGGCTTTAGTCTCTAAAAACCTATTTGTAAGTAGCCCATTATCTATATAGTTTAGTAATTTAAACAAATGTAGTACAGGAAACTTACTTGGCTCGACTTCGGGGCTCGGTGAACCACACTTCAAAAATCCTGCAAAACTTTTTAATCTACTTGTTCTAAAAATAAAAATCTAAGGCCCATTTTACAGCTCGAGCTTTGCAACTGGGCTCTGATACCACTAAATGTAACACCCCCAGACCCAGCCCAGACGTTATGGCCGAATCCGAGAATGTCACATCAAAGGCATAATTTAAAACAATTTTGCTAAGTAAAAATTTAAGACCCAAAAGCCCAAAATCCTTGACTCTTGTTCAGTAATGATAAAAGCCCATTTTATTATTTTAAGTATTTCTGAAACCAAGTTTAAACATAAGAAATTTACTCAGGTTTAATAATTAAGTAAACAGTTGAAGCAACAAAACCCAAAATCTAAAGTCAAATCGGAGTACAAGGCCTTATTACATCCAACGAAATTAAATTAATTAAAATCATGTCTTTTCAGACAAATAAACAAAACTTCTAAGTATCTTGTAGTGTAGCCGTCTCCGAGTCCTCTCCCACGTCGAGCCATTCACTGAGGATCGCCTGAAACATTTAATAAAAAGGGGGTGAGTTTCGAAACTCAGTGTGTACGACCCTTGGTAATCCAATCAACATACAATTATCACATTGGGCCTAAGCCCTATAAAAAATGGTGGTCTTGGGCCTTAGCCCACAACGACCTCATATCACATCAGTATCACATGAATGCAATGCACACATCCAAAATCCAACCCTGCACACCATTTTCCCTTCCAAACCTACACACCTGTGGGGATATAAATATCAACCCACCCATCCCTACACACCAAAGGTAGCACCAACAGCGGCACTACTAAAATGTTGCAACAAAGCTGCTATAATGGGCTTAAAGCCACCGGTGGATCCACGATCGTCAAGCGACTATGCGATCCTCAAATCTTCCTCCGTATCATCAAAACCCACCCAAGTGCAACATATATTTCATGAATGCAACATACACATTCTCACACATTCGGCCCTTAGGGGTATTTTAGTCATTTCACTACCCAAGGGTATTTCTGTAAATCTACTCTACAAGGGTATTTAGTTAATTTTGTAAATCAAGGATATTTTGGTGATTCTGCAAGTCAAGGGTATTCTGGTAATTTTACAATCAGGGGTATTTTAGT
This sequence comes from Gossypium sturtianum, assembly GCA_025698515.1. Taxonomy (NCBI): domain Eukaryota; kingdom Viridiplantae; phylum Streptophyta; class Magnoliopsida; order Malvales; family Malvaceae; genus Gossypium; species Gossypium sturtianum. Next base: position 123,979,762 of record CM046955.1, read on the forward strand.
AATTTTTCAAACTCAAGGATATTTTGGTAAATTTCAAATCAGGGGTATTTGGTCCTTCTCGGGTTTTAGTTATGAACTTTGGCCCATAAACAAGTCCTCGCGGCTAAAGTCAACAGACACTATGCACCAGGTAGGATTCCAGAGAAGAAGAAGTGGGCCACTAGGACCGCTTAAGTACCAAGCTCTCCCTAGATCCACTCCTAGACATGCATATGCCCGTTGCCACACTCTAACCCAGTGACTTGTCCACGGACATGTTTAATTATTAGAATTAAGTTTTATGCAGTTTGAGAGTTGTTCAGAACTAGGCCTAAAGTCCATTAAACCCTAGCATACTTGTTTACGTCTTCATAAAGCCCATCAAGCCCATTTCACGTTCATATAACCCATTATGCCCAATTCACATCCTTATGGCCCATTAGACCCAAATCTCATGCATATGGCCCGTTAGGCCTAAAAAAATTCTAGATCATGTAACATGCATGCCTAACTCAATTCATATAATCAAATCAATCAAATTCATCCAACTTAGCCTCAGGGCCCATCGGGCCCATTTAGCCACTTTCGGCTTTTCGGCTTTCCGGCATTGCCGATATCATGTGTTTGTAGTGTTTGTACACACAGTTCTTTTGCGACATGCTATACTATCCTTGGTCTTGAACCTACAACCAACCAACCTTCAATCAATCACCCATACTTAAACAAAATATCTACCAAAAGCTGAAACCTTACCGTAACCTTACCGTGTGCCACCGGGTTCTAATAGCCCTTCCTTAGCTACTAATCAGGAGTATCCCCTAGATCTGCACTCACACACACACCATCAAGATTCGAGTGACTCATAATCAAGAAAAGTCACCCCTATAGATCAAACTCACATTCGGCCTATTCACTTAAACCACAATCGAGTTGAGTACACTTACCCTTGCTAACGATCCTACCACGCTTGCGATCTTTGAACCTTATCCTTGTTATCACAGAGTTAATGATAGGACAGTTAGATAGCCTTTCGACTTTTAGCAAAACATACAAAAGAGGTTAACCGAATACTTACCAAATCCTCTTTTTGATCCTGCGGCCTAGATAGCTATTAACTAGATTCGGCTTTCAACACTTGACTGAGAGTAGGTAACAATCGATTTGTGATGGAGGAACAACCACCAAGATTCGGCACTAATAGGAATTTTGGCAAGAGAAAAGATGGTGGTAATTCGGCTATAGAAGTGTTTGGCTATGAGCGAATTCAGCCTAAAGGAATTCGGCTTTAGGAGATTTCAGCAATGGGAGAGTTTGGCTATGGGAGGAACCGATTGAGGGGAAGAAAAGAAAGAAAAAGAATGGAAAATTCAGCATACCTAGGACCCCAGATTCGGCACACACACATTTATATAGCCTATAGCCGAAACTTAGCTACCCATAAAGTCCAATTCGGCACCACTTCATCCACTGCTCATCTCCTAATTTTTCTCCATGATATCTCCCTTATCCTTCTCCTAAATTCTCTATACTGATCACTTCTCCTTAGAGTCCCTCTACATGCCACTTCCAGCCTTCTAGAAGCCTAAAATTAAATTCCAAAATAAAACTAAGCTAATACTCGAACCTCAGACCTCCCTGCATGCATATGTCACCACCTCTCTACACCCTAGTGGCGTCACTTAGCCACTTCACCACAGGATTCTTTGTGCCATTTTTCACTTATTTTTATTTAAATGCCCACTACTCACAATCCTGATTCCTTAATTAATTAAATTAAGAATCCTCCACCATAAAACTCGAACTCAGAGCTTCTCCAACACACCTACACACTCCAAATTCATTAAACCTTTAAAGCCGTCATGCCATTTGTCATTTTCTTGCACATTTAAAAAATTTTATGAAACCCAAATCCCAATGGGCCCAACTCTACTAGGCCTAAAATTCGGGGCGTTACAATTCTACCCCCTTAAAGAAATTTCGTCCTCGAAATTTCCAATTAACTATTAATCGTACTACCCAAGTCTCACTACTATGCTTTCGCTGCGCACTCTGATTTAATAACACATAAACATTGCACGCATACAGTTTCTATACCCAAAAATATCGCATCCACACAAAACATACCCGACTTAATGGGGATTGAACAATCCCGCGCCTTATGCTCCTCAGACCCGCATCTTAAACACGCTCCTGACTTCCTTCAGCATTCATTCGGATGACGCCTTCTGCAAAATTTGCAAGCCGAAAAGTTTGGACGTATCTTAACATACTTCACAGAATGAGACTGCGGCCTTAGAAAACTGCGATCTCTTTTTTTTTTTACAATCCATGCACCTAACCCGAAGTGTTTCACCAATTTCTTTAACCCCTCCAGTACCTCCCTAACTAGCTGAGTTAGCACATTAGCCCTAACACTTCCATGGCCTCTGCGGTGACCCCTTGCACTTCTTCTAACGCTCATCGTTGCGTGCGTATTTCTGGTTTAGAAGTTTTATGGAATTAGTTCATAGTTCCACTGTTTAAAACACATGTCTTATGCAAGTAACAATTTAAAAGTTGTTTCGCGGTCGAAGATCCACTACAGGCTTAAGTTTCCTACGGGCTTTAGTCTCTAAAAACCTATTTGTAAGTAGCCCATTATCTATATAGTTTAGTAATTTAAACAAATGTAGTACAGGAAACTTACTTGGCTCGACTTCGAGGGCTCGGTGAACCACACTTAAAAATCCTGCAAAAACTTTTAATCTACTTGTTCTAAAAACAAAAATCTAAGGCCCATTTTCTACTCGAGCTTTGCAAGCTGGCTCGATACCACTAAATGTAACACCCTGCAGGACCAGCCAGCACGTTATGGCCGAATCCAAGAATGTCACATCAAAGGCATAATTTAAAACGATTTTGCTAAGTAAAAATTTAAGACCCAAAAGCCCAAAATCCTTGAGTCTTGTTCAGTAATGATAAAAGCCCATTTTATTATTTTAAGTATTTCCAAAACCAAGTTTAAACATAAGAAATTTACTCAGGTTTAATAATTAAGTAAACAGTTGAAGCAACAAAACCCAAAATCTAAAGTCAAATCGGAGTACAAGGCCTTATTACATCCAACGAAATTAAAGTAATTAAAATCATGTCTTTTGAGACAAATAAACAAAACTTCTAAGTATCTTGTAGTGTAGCCGTCTCCGAGTACTCTCCCACGTCGAACCATTCACTGAGGATCGCCTGAAACATTTAATAAAAAGGGGGTGAGTTTCGAAACTCAATGTGTACGACCCTTGGTAATCCAATCAACATACAATTATCACATTGGGCCTAAGCCCTATAAAAAACGGTGGTCTTGGGCCTTAGCCCACAACGACCTCATATCACATCAGTATCACATGAATGCAATGCACCCATCCAAAATCCAACCATGCACACTATTTTCCCTTCCAACCCTACACACCTGTGGGGATATAAATATCAACCCACCCATCCCTACACACCAAAGGTAGCACCAGCAGCGGCACTACTAAAATGTTGCAACAAAGCTGCTATAATGGGCTTAAAGCCACCGGTGGATCCACGATCGTCAAGCGACTATGCGATCCTCAAATCTTCCTCCGTATCATCAAAACTCACCCAAGTGCAACATATATTTCATGAATGCAACGTACACATTCTCACACATTCGGCACTTAGGGGTATTTTAGTCATTTCATTACCCAAGGGTATTTTCGTAAATCTACTATACAGGGGTATTTAGTTAATTTTGTAAATCAGGGATATTTTGGTGATTCTGCAAGTCAAGGGTATTCTTGTAATTTTACAATCAGGGGTATTTTAGTAATTTTTCAAACTCAAGGATATTTTGGTAAATTTCAAATCAGGGGTATTTGGTCCTTCTCGGGTTTTAGTTATAAACTTTGGCCCATAAACAAGTCCTCGCGGCTAAAGTCAACAGACACTATGCACCAGGTAGGATTTCAGAGAAGAAGAGGTGGGCCACTAGGACCGCTTAAGTACCAAGCTCTCCCTAGATCCACTCCTAGACATGCATATGCCCGTTGCCACACTCTAACCCAGCGACTTGTCTACGGACATGTTTAATTATTAGAATTAAGTTTTATGCAGTTTGAGAGTTGTTCAGAGCTAGGCCTAAATTCTATTAAACCCTAGCATACTTGTCTACGTCTTCATAAAGCCCATCATGCCCATTTCACGTTCATATAACCCATTATGCCCAATTCACATCCTTATGGCCCATTAGACCCAAATCTCATTCATATGGCCCGTTAGGCCTAAAAAAATTCTAGATCATGTAACATGCATGCCTAACTCAATTCATATAATCAAATCAATCAAATTCATCCAACTTAGCCTCGGGGCCCACCTGCCCATTTAGCCACTTTCTGACTTTTGACTTCCAGGCATTGCCGATATCATGTGTGTGTAGTGTTTGTACACACACAGTTTTCTATGACGTGCTATACTATCCTTGGTCTTGAACCTACAACCAACCAACCTTCAATCAATCACCCATACTTAAACAAAATATCTACCAAAAGTGAAACCTTACAGTAACCTTACCTGTGTGCCACGGGTTCTAATAGCCCTTCCTTAGCTACTAATCAGGAGTATCCCCTAGATCTGCACTCACACACACACCATCAAGATTCGAGTGACTCATAATCCACGCAAGTCACCCCTATAGATCAAACTCACATTCGGCCTATTTAGTTAAACCACAATCGAGTTGAGTACACTTACCCTTGCTAACGATCCTACCACACTTGCGATCTTTGAACCTTATCCTTGTTATCACAGAGTTAACGACAGGACAGTTAGATAGCCTTTAGACTTTTAGCAAAACGTACAAAAGCGGTTAACCGAATACTTACCAAATCCCCTTTTTGATCCTGCGGCCTAGATAGCTATTAACTAGATTCGGCTTTCAACACTTGACTGAGAGTAGGTAACAATCGATTTGTGATGGAGGAACAACCACCAAGATTTGGCACTAATAGGAATTTTGGCAAGAGAAAAGATGGTGGTAATTTGGCTATAGAAGAGTTTGGCTATGAGAGAATTCAGCCTAAAGGAATTCGGCTTTAGGAGATTTCTGCAATGGGAGAGTTTGGCTATGGGAGGAACCGATTGAGGGGAAGAAAAGAAAGAAAAAGAATGGAAAATTAGGCATACCTAGGACCCCAGATTCGGCACACACACATTTATATATCCTATAGCCAAAGCTTAGCTACCCATAAAGTCCAATTCGACACCACTTCATCCAGTGCTCATCTCCTAATTTTTCTCCATGATATCTCCCTTATCCTTCTCCTAAATTCTCTCTACTGATCACTTCTCCTTAGATCTCCTCTACACGCCACTTCCAGCCTTCTAGAAGCCTAAAATTAAATTCCAAAATAAAACTAAGCTAGCACTCGAACCTCAGACCTCCCGGCATGCTTATGTCACCACCTCTTTACACCCTAGTGGCGTCACTTAGCCACTTCACCACAGGCTTCTTTGTGCCATTTTTCACTTATTTTTATTTAAAAGCCCACTACTCACAACCCTAATTCCTTAATTAATTAAATTAAGAATCCTCCACCACAAAACTCGAACCCAGAGCTTCTCCAACACACCTACACACTCCAAATTCATTAAACCTTTAAAGTCATCATGCCATTTGTCATTTTCTTGCTCACTTAAAAAAAATTATGAAACCCAAAGCCCAATGGGCCCAACTCTACTAGGCCCAAAATTTGGGGCGTTACAGGGAGGATCAAATCCACGACACCGCTCGATCATCCTCATGTGTAGCATGCTCGAGATGCCCTGAGAGGACATCTTGCTAACAAGTGTAAGCGAGGAGGACTGCTCCGGTGTGTCGAGGAGATCGAAGTGTCGAGCGTGGCGAGTCATGTAAGGGCCTAGGCAGATGGGGCCCTTCCTGTGGCGGTCAGTCTGATGGCGGAAGGATAAACTGTTGAAGTATGCCAGATCAAATACATGGCCATGTGCCATGCTCCATAATTAATATGCATCATGTGTGATCACGGCTCCGGTGCTCTCTTTCCGTCCTGTCAAAGTATGAGCTAAAAGGGCGTGAAGATACCTTAGAGCTGGAGAGAGGGAAGTCGTGTTCGAGCAACTAGCGTCATAGTTCGTCAGGCCACCCGTGAGATCAGTCCAACAACGCGAGGGCAAATAATGAATTTGGCGATGGAGCTGAAGAAAGTCTTCGGCGCTCATGAACTCCTCTGTGTATAGTCCTAAAGCCGCACCGAATTCTGGGACGTTCATGTGACGCACCAAACCGCCAAGGTGAAATATGATGGTGTCGGGTTCGTCATGGATTGACATGACGCTCTGAAGGTGAAATGTCGAGCAGAACTCCAAAGTAAGCTCTATATACGTGGGCTCGATGATACTTAAGAAACGGTCCCATAGGGCGGTAATGATGAAGGCGTAAACCTCATCAGCGAGGTGGACCTACTCCAACGCGGCCCAATCAATGCAGCGGCCCAAACCTAGGGGTCGTACTCGAAGGAGCTGAAATAGGTCCTCTAGTGGGTTCGCGGAAAATCTAAGGTAAGGGTGGAAAAATCAGCAGAGGGGCTCGAGGAGGTCGCACCAGGACCCTTCTACTTTTTCGAAGCGGGAACGGCGACCTTAGTCTTGCCACGAGTATTTGTCATAATATCTGCAAGAAAGCTATCATAGAATTCAATTTGACGAAATAATAAACACGCAAATGAGAATTAAGTAGCCAAGTATAGCTCAATCAAATAAACTAACTAAATTAGCAATAATTAAATGTTCAATTGAAAACTAAATAAATGATCGAATATAAAAATGAATAGGCAAGCAAAATATGAAGAAAATCAATAAGACAATGACCTATAGAAATACCATTGATGGGCTGAACTAATTGAAACATAAAAATAGAATTAATGTTAAAGAATTTATCTAACTAAACAAAATAAAGCAAAGATAAAAATAAACACTAAATTAAGACAAAAACTAAGAAATAAAATAAAGTAAAATAACGTTATAATAAAGAAATAAAGAAATAAGAAAATAATAATAATAATAATAACAATAATAATAAAAGAAATAAATAATAATACAAGAACTAATTAGAATAATAAAATAAAATAAGAAGGGCAAAAAGGGAAAAGGGTGGACCAGCAGCAGTGAGGTCGGCGGGCGGTGGCACGGTGGTCGGCGATGGGTGGTTCAGTCGGCGGGGTTGGAAGAGGAAATGAAGAGAAGGGGAAAGAGGAGGGAAGAAAAGGGGAAGAAAAGGGACGGGTGGGTTTTGGGTTAGGGAAGAAGGGAAAACGAGAAAGGGTGGGGGTCGTCGGTGGCCGGAAGTGGCAAGGAGAAGGGGCGGCGGTGAGGGCATAAGAAAGAATGGGAGAAAAAGAAAGAGAAAAGAGGAAGAGAAAAGAAAAGAAAAGAAAAGGAAAGGAAAGGGAAAAAGTAGGGGGAGTTTCTGGTTGGGGAAGAAGGGAGATAGGAGGAATGAGGGGGAAGAGGACGGTGGCCGGAGGTAGGGGAGCGGCGGCTAGGGTTTAGGGGGAGTTTTGGAGGAAGAAAGAAGAAGAAAAGAAAAATAAAAAGGTGTTTAAATAAATGTCACGGTTGTGTAACGGTCCGTGTTGGGCCACACGACCGTGTCATACGCCCGTGTGGCACGAATTCCAGCCCGTGTTCGTCGTGAAAATTAAAAGCCTAGTATTCACACAGCCTTGGTGTAACATCCTAGAGTTAGGGGTTCTGCATTTTGTGCTACTTCACATGTTTGGCTAGTTATGCTTGCTATTTTGGTGTGTTTGGGGGTCTAGGGAAGGCTCGGGTTCGAGCCAGAGCTTTGGTAAATTTTCCTCTTTAGGGTACTTTAGGGGGAGAGCTAGGGGAAGCAGGCTTTAAGAATATTTATTTGTGTTTGATGACACAAGTTGGGCGTGTGGCAAGGAGGTTGTGGCGTCACTAGCAGAGCAAGGGAGAAGGAGTTCGAATCCCACTGCTGCATTGTAGAGCTTTAATTTTTGTGCTCAAGGAGGGGAAGAAGTGGTGTTCGGCTTGGACTCTGAGGGGTGGTTGTTGAATGAGTCAACCAGTTTGAAATGGGTGGAGGAGAGGGGCTTGAGGAGTTTGAATTAGTCAATCAATTCAAATTGGTGGATGGAGAGTGAAACAAGGAGCAAATCAAGGGATTTAAGGGGGGGAGTGAGAGTTGGCCGAATGTTGGAGAGTTGGGGGGGAGAATTTCAGTTATGTGGTGTAGTTGGCTAGGAATTCCGGCATTTGTGGTGGGTGATAGCAAAACCAAGCCATTAGAGTGTTGTGCCGAATTTTATAGCTCTTTTTAGCTTTTCTTTGTGACGTTTTGGGGTGGTTATTAAGGCATTTTGGATTGTTACTCACTTAGAGCTTGTGCCGAATCTCTCAATTTTCTCTCCATCCCTTCTCTTCATTTGCGTGATAGCCAAATTGCAACTCTTCTCCTATTTCCTTTTTTTTCTTCTTTGCACTTCTATTTTTCTCTTTTTCTTGGCCGAACCACTTTCTTCCACCCTTCTTCAACTTCTTTTTCTTTTCTCTCCTTGCTCCTCTATTTCCTTCTTCACTAGTCGAACCTCTATCCCTCCCCTTTGCTTCTCTACTTTCTCCATTAAACCGAAACCCCTACCCCTTTTGGTTCTTGACTAGTTTTTCTCTCATAGCCGAATTTCATCCTACTTCGTTCTTCTCTATTCTCTTCTTTTTTTCAAGACCGAATCACTCCTTGTGTCAAACTAAAGCGTGTCTCGCATCTTTTTGTTATAAGTAGAACATCTGGAAGCATCCCTTTGGTTCTTAGAAAGTCTCCTCTTCAATCGGTGTCTATTTGTGCAAGCGTGGCATGTTCGTATTGGATTAGAACCTATAGCCAAGTCTATCTGTGTTCAGTTCATTCTCTGACCAAGGTAAGGAGGTTCTCTTGATTTCAGTTGGTCTATTCCCTTTTCCCTTTCATTGCCTTAACCCAATTTCTTTGTTAGACAACCAATGTTTTTCTCTAAGTACTGATCAAGACTCTTATCATGGATATGAGTGCTAGCCGATCCAAGGTGTGTAATCAGGTGTGTAATGCTGACACCTTCTTTTATTATTTTGCATTAATAATCTGTATTATTTGAAAGCGTAAACGCATCATGTCGGCAGTTGAGATACCCTTGTGGGTAAGGTTGGAGACACCAGGTAAGTACCTCTATGATTCAGCCTTTCGAATAACATAGCCTAAATATATGTATGATTTGATTATCTATGTATATTGGAAATATGATTGCAATCATTATAATATGATAATATGTTGCATGGGTTTTGGGATATGATGTTGATTGAAAGGGGAAGTGTAATTCATTGGTTTGGTACCACAGTGGTTTGGTACCACATATATCAGTGACTATGTCACATTATTTCAAGTGGTTTGGTACCACATATATATATACATATATCAGTGACTCTGTTCACAGTGGTTTGGTACCACAGTGGCTTGGTGCCACAGGTGTTTTGGCCTGGTTGGGTGATGTAGAGGATGGAATACTAGGTTGGGCTGGGCTGCATTGCATACACCTGTTAATATGCCATGTTGTGAGGGCTAAGGCCCAATGTGCTTTTGTGGGCTTAGGCCCAGATTGCGTTCGTAAGGGGAATTACACACTGAGTCTTGGTGACTCACCCCTCTACTTAATTTTGCAAGTAATTCGTAGTTCGAGAATATGGAGCCGAGGAGGACTCTGTGGTGGCCATGCATTACTACTTTCGTAAATTTCATTTCCTTTATTTAAACTTACTTTTAATTTGGGAATATTTATGTAATAAAGCCTCCGGGACTTCAATTTGGTTTTGGATTTTGATGCGGTTATTATATATATTATGAAATGTTAAACATGGAGTTTTCTAAACATATAAACAAACTTTTCCCAAAATATTAGGAAGCGGACAACGAACAAATAATTTATTAACTTGGGATTTTCTTAGAATTACACAAAGCTGTTTCTAAATGTCACGTTTACGAAATCTTCTAGTTTTGGTTTTTCAGTAACACAAAACCAGTCTTGATTTATTAGTATTATTACTTAAAGTTTGTAAGAAAACCTCAAAAGCGGAACACGATTTTCAAAACAAAGACATAACGCGAAAAGTTTTTTTTTAAAATTGCCAAGTTTCTTTAACCAATCTTTCCATGTGACATACCAGATCCGGTCGTAACGTGTAGGTCGGGTTTGGGGTGTTACACTTGGACACGCCCGTGTGTCCAAACCGTGTGGTTCTGCGGTCGCACACCTGATGCGTGTGCAAAGCCCTTCGCTTCTCCCACGCCCGTGTGATATTTTGACACGCCCGTGTGACCGCACACACGGCCGTGTGTCTTGCTCGTGGAGCCCCCTGACTTGTTTTAAATTTTAAAATTTAAAAAATTAAGCTCTAGTTTTCACACGGCCTAGGACACGCCCGTGTGGAATTTGACACGCCCGTGTGATCGCACACACGGCCGTGTGTCATTCCCGTGGAGCCTCTTGACTTGTTTAAATTTTTTAAAGTGAGGCTCCAGTTTTCACACGACCTAAGACACGCCCGTGTGTCTAGGCCGTCAGGTCCACACGGCCGTGTCGCACGCCCGTGTGAATAAATTTGGGCTGTGTCTCTATCGATTTTTGGGGATTTTAAGCTTCAGGATCCTCACGGCCAAGGACATGCCCGTGTGTCCAGGTCGTGTGGGTGACATGGCCATGTCGCCAGGCCGTGTACCTCACTGTCGATTTCTTTAAGATTTAAAAACTAAGTCCCAACATTCACATGGCCAGGGACACGCCCGTGTGTCCAAGCCGTGTGGGTCAAAAACCTACATTAAAACATGAATAGAAGTAAAAATAAACTAATTAGTAGGGTTAGTGCTCGGGTTGCCTCCCGAGAAGCGCTTGTTTAGAGTCTAAGCTCGACTTACCTCTCATTCGTACGGTCATGGTGGATCGCTGAGTCGAGACTCATCTTTCTCGCTACCAATTTTATTATCAACATACGGTCTAAGTCGAGTAGTATTTACCTTAAAAGTGCCGAAATTAGAATGAGTTACCTCGACTGTTCCGTACGGGAAGACATTGAGTACCGTAAAAGGAGTCGCTCTGTTTGCATTAATATCTGAAGTGGTTATTCGAGGGTCGGTTTCATCTAATAGTACCTGGTCCCCAACTTTGAAGTGGTTCGTTCCACCTTTAAGCTCGTCAAGGAGTTGCTTCGGTTTTGCTTCGTGTATTCTTAGGTTCTCCTTGCCAAGTGTCCTCCATTCGTCTAGTTCATCGATTCGAAGCCTTCGCTCCTCATGAGTTGTTCTGTGTTTGTCACATAGGATAGAATGTGGCACCATCACCTTCTTCCTAGGGATTTCCTGTAAAGAAGTTTGAGCCACAACGTTACTTTCATTAACAGAACTCGTAAAATCATCTCGATCACTAGATATCTTAACAGAATCACGAGCTTGGATTTTAATCGTGTCATCCCCTACACGAAGTGTCAATTCACCTGTGCCAACATCAGTGATAGTTCTAGCAGTTGCTAAAAAGGGTCTCCCTAAGATTAAAGGTGCGCCACTGTCCTCATCCATGTCTAGAACAACAAAGTCAACTGGGAATATAAGTTTATCAATTTTTACAAGCACATCCTTCAAAATTCCCCTAGGAAATCTAATAGTTTTATCTGCTAGTTGAATGCTCATCCTAGTTTGTTTAGGTTTCCCAATACCTAGTTGCCTAAACATTTTATAGGGCATGACATTAATACTTGCCCCTAAATCAGCCAAGGCATTATTAACATCTAAACTACCAATTAAACAAGGAAGAGTAAAACTCCCTAGATCCTTTAATTTGTTGGGTAGTTTATTCTGTAAAATGGCTGAGCAGACTGCGTTTAGCTCCACGTGCGACGTACCATCTAACTCCCGTTTGTTTGCTAGAAGCTCCTTTAAAAATTTAACTGAGTTGGGCATCTGCGAAAGAGCTTCAATAAACGGTAAGTTAATATGTAGCTTTTTTAAGAGTTTAAGAAATTTACCAAATTGCTCATTGGTATGGTCTTTCTTCGTCGCGTTAGGATATGGCACACGAGGTATATGCTATTTACTTACCGGTTTTTATGTATTGTAGCTTACCTCAACCTTACCTTTACTTACCACAGGTTCTTGCCTCGGTTTAGATTTAGATTCCACTAACCCTTCTTCTTCGCGCACGGTGATGGCATTGAGTTGCTCCCTTGGGTTAGGTTCAGTATTACTCGGCAAGCTACCTTGTGGTCGTTCTGAGATCAATTTAGCAAGCTGACCTATTTGGGTCTCGAGCCCTTGAATCGACGCTTGCTAATTTTTGAGTGCTGTTTCGGTGTTTTGAAAATGGGTTTCTGACACCGAGATGAATTTTGTTAGCACTTATTCAAGGTTCGGTTTCTTCTCCTGTTGGTAGGGTTGTTGTTGAAAGCCTGGAAGGGGTTGTTGTCTCTGATTTCCTTGACCACCCCATGAAAAATTAAGATGATTCCTCCAACCTGTGTTGTAAGTATTACTATAGGGATTATTCTGAGGTCTAGAATTTTTACCCATATAGTGAACTTGTTCGTTCTCTGTGCTAGGGTTGTAGGATATATATTCTGTGTTATTCACCCCTCCTCCATTTGAATCGCACTGCATCACCGGATGTACCTGCATAGAACCATACAAACCATCAATTTTTTTATTTAAAAGCTCTACCTGGTTAGATAACACGGTGACCGCGTCGAGGTTGAAGACACCAGTGGCTTTTGTCGGCTTTGTTCTCATGACTTGCCACTGATAGTTATTCAGTGACATCTCCTCTATAAACTCATAAGCTGCTTCAGGTGTTTTATTGTTTAAGGTACCACCGGCGGCTGCATCAATCAGCTGTCTAGTTGAGGGGTTCAAACCGTTGTAAAAGGTTTGAATCTGTAGCCATAAAGGTAACCCAAGGTGAGGGCACCTTCTCAATAAGTCCTTATACCTCTCCCATGCATCGTAAAGAGTCCTTATACCTCAACTTTGCCGTTTTAGCTGGCGGAAAATATTTTAATAAAAATTTCTCGGTCATCTGTTCCTAAGTAGTGATGGAACCTCGTGGTAACGAGTTCAACCACTGTTTAGCTTTATTCCTCAATGAAAAGGGAAATAACCGTAAGCGAATGGCATCATCAGAAATGCCATTAATTTTAAAAGTATCACAGAATTCTAGAAAGTTGGCTAAATGAGTATTTGGATCCTCATCCTGTAAACCATCGAACTGAACACATTGTTGGATCATCTGTATAGTGTTCGACTTCACTCGAAATTATTTGCACAACAATAAAGAGCCTCACAAAACTCGATTCAAATTTGATCAAATTAGGCTTAGCATAATCAGATTGTACCACCCCAAACCCGGTCTAACCACTACAACCGAGTCTGGCGTGCTACGGGAAAGAAAATGTTTGAAAATGGACTTGTCAATTTTTTTTAAGGAGAAAATTGTTGAATAATTTTATAGAAAACGAATTTGAATCTTATGGTGTTCAAAAGCGTGTTAAATCTTGCTTTAGAAAAACTTAGTTGCTCAATTGTTACTCCATACTTATTACTTAATCGGTGAACATTTGAAAACACATTCTTATCGAGGTTTTAAAAACAACCAATTCACATTTACCAAGTATGCTTATCGAAAGTTATATAAAAAAAACAACCAAATAAAACATCACAGAAATATAAGTTAGGCAGCCTTATTACAACGAGGAAAACCCAAAATTTAAATAAGACGGCTAAGTCCAAGCAGAAAACTTTGATATAAAACAAATGTCGAGCATGGCCACCTCGAGTCCACTCGGCTCCATATCCACGATCTAAGTGCAGTCTGCAAAATGTAAAGGAAGGGTGAGTCACCTAGACTCGGTGTGTAAGTCCCCATCCCAAGAGAAATTATGCTCTTACACAAATTCATACATTAATATGCAAGTCATGCAACCCATCCCACCTAAGTATCCATCCAGGGTCTCCCAAATCTACCCCTTGTGGTACCAAACCACCTGGTGGTGCCAAACCACCTGTAAGCTAAGTTACAAAAATAACATATGTGGTACCAAAACCTTTGGTGGTGCCAAACCACCGAGACTTAGTCACAATTTTTATAATATGTGGGGCCAACCCCATGTTGTGATGCCAAATCTTTGGTGATGATCGATAGATCATATTTCCCCCTCCTCTCATCACCCATAACACGAGTTATGCTAACAATATCATTATGGTCATGCTTAACATACATAATTATGTATACTGAGAATATCATGCTCTCATAGATCACAATCAAGGCGTGCAATAATAACAACTTACCGGCATCCTCGCTTTTACCCACAAGGGTATTTTAGTAACCTTTTGCCGTCATTCCATTTTACAACACACAACATTAACATATCAAGTATAGAAAGTGTGTAAGAGTTACACACTGGTTATCGTACTAACGCTTTTCTCGCTTCTATACTATCTCACGCCACTCGAGGCTACCACTATCGGTCTACAATCCAACTCCCGATACTTATTCGTTTGGATTTACAGATCCAACCTCCATTGCTCGATCGTTAATCGAGTTCAAAATAATCCCTTAATCACCAAACCAATTAAACGATGAGATCTCACAAATTAAATAATGATATCACTTAAAGCGAATCCTTACCTCCTTTGTCGAATCCCGAAAGTCTTTAAGAAAACGTCACCTTCCCACCTATATTCGGCCATCACTAAAGTATTAAACCAATCCCTTAAACGCAATCAAATGAGTACCAAAACACATTCGGCCAAGCCAAAAGAACAAGAAAGGCCATTCGCCAAACCTACCAACCCACATTCGGCTTTCCATAAATCGGCCATACAGGCACAAAGAGACATGTGATTCGGCTTCTAGGGTAGAGAGTGAAATCGACAGGCCTTTGAACAAGTGATTCGAGTTAGAACTTAAGGAAAAGAAAAAGAGAAACCGCAGAGAAGCAAAATCCCAAACTCACCAGATTAAAGAGGAGTACTGGCTTATGGTGCACCTTCGGAGAAATCCACCCTTGTAGATTCGGGCTATGGGAGAAAGATGAAGACAGGTATTCGGCTTTGGAAGAAAAGAATGAAAAGAAGAATGTGTTGAAGAGTTGCGGCAAAGAAAAGAATTTGAGAGAATAGGAGAAGAAGAGAATTTTCGGCTAGAAGAGTAAGTGAGAAAGAAAGAAAAGAAAACGAATGGAAAAGATGGACACTAGACTTCAAATTTTGGCTACACATGCACACACCTCAGAGTTGGAGTTTCGGCCAACTCTCCCCTCTAATGATAGCCTTAATCCCTTATCTCATCCATCTCATAACACATCCCTTATCTTACCTTTAAAAGAGACCATCTTCAACCCAACTCTTCCCTTCCTTTTATCATCTTTTATCACTTAAATAAAAAGAATTAAAGCTCCTAAAATGTAGCCACTATGCCGTCCACCCCTTCCCCCTTGAAGTGCCGAAATTTGACCCATCAATTTGGGCCCCAAGCGGCCACACTAGGCCCAACTCCTCCCCCTTGTGACGCCACCTTAATGCCCACTTAAAACACCTCCAAAATTTGGGCCACAAGCCCAACTTGCCACTAAACATAATAATTTAAATTAAAATACTACGAGCACTATTTTTAATAAATTTTTACCCAGATTTAGGCCCAAACCCGAGCCCAATACACACCTCAAAGCCTTTTAACTTTCTAATTTATCCATGCAACGTACCAAATGCACAGACCCACAAAATCAGGATATTACAGTTCTACCCCCCTTAAAATAAATTTCGACCTCGAAATTTACCTGATCAAAAGAGTTGAGGGTATTGCTGTCGCATGATATCCTCCGGCTCCCATGTCGCTTCCTCCGATCCATGGTTCCGCCATAATACCTTTACCAAAGGGACCAATTTCCTACGCAAAACCTTAACATCCCGATCCAGGATCTATACTGGTTCCTCCTCAAAAGACAGGTCTGGACTCACCTCAATCTCCTCCACTGGCACCACATTAGACAGATCCGAGCGATAGCGTCTAAGCATGGAAACGTGAAATACATTGTGAATTTAACTCAACTCTGGTGGCAACTCGAGCTGGTAAGCTACTGGTCCTACTCGCTTCAATACACGATAAGGCCCAATAAACCTAGGGCTCAACTTGCCTTTCCTACCGAACCTCAGAACCTTCTTCCATGGCGACACTTTCAAGAAGACCCTGTCACCCTCTGCAAACTCTACATCCTTCCGTTTAAGGTCTGCATAAGACTTTTGCCTGTTTGAAGCTTCTTTCAACCGAGTTCTAATCACCTCTACCTTATCTTCTGTCTCAGCAACCAACTGGACCCATAAGCGCGCTCCCCAACTCCGCCCAACACGTAGAAGTGTACGACACTTTCGACCATATAACGCCGTATGGTGCCATCTTAATACTACTTTGATAACTATTGTTATACGCGAACTCCGCCAACGGTAAAAATTCTTCCCAAGCGCCTCTCAAATCCAAGACACAACCCCTTAGTATATCTTCCAAGACTTGAATCACCCTTTCCATCGTCCATCCGATCGGGATGGAATGCCGTCTTCAAATCCAACCTTGTACCCAACGCTCGATGCAAAGCCTTCCGGAACCTTGACGTAAATCTAGGGTCTCTCATGCGAAATAATCGACACGCGGCACCCCATGCAACCTTACAATCTCCGCTATATATAGTCTCGCTAGCTTACGAGAGAGAAATCCATACGCTGTATGAAATGAAAGCAGACTTCGTCGACGGTCCACAATCACGAAAGCGCATCCTTTTTAGTGGGTGTGAGGGTAACCCACTCACAAAATCCATTGTGATCCTTTCCCACTTCCACTGTGGAATCTTAATCGGTCAGAATAAACAACGACGGTGATGGCGATGTTCAGCCTTGACTTGCTGACATGTCAGACACTTACCCACAAATTCTGTTACCTCACGCTTAAGACCCGGCCACCAAAACTGCTCCCGCAAATCCTGATACATCTTACTACCTCCCGGATGCATAGCATATGGACTGCTATGTGCCTCTTGCAAAATCTTCTGCCTTAACTCCACATCCTTAGGCATACACACCTTCCCTTGAAAACATAATACTCCATCGCTGCACAGACTATACCCCTCCAATCCACCATTTTGCACTTGCAAGCATCGAGCACTTAAGACTTCATCTACCAGCTGTTTCTTCTTAACCTGATCTACCCATGATGGCTTCACCTGCAATTCCGCTAACAGGCTTCCATCCTCATACAAACTAAGATGAGCGAACATCGCCCTCAAATCCGACACCACTTTCTGACTTAGCACATCCGCCACCACGTTTTCCTTTCCCGGGTGATATTCAATCGAACAGTCGTAATCCTTTAACAATTCCACCCACCTTCGTTGCCTCAAATTCGGCTCCTTACGAGTCGTGAGATACTTCAAGCTCTTATGGTCCGTGTAGATCATCGACTTCTCCCCGTACAAATAATGCCTCCACACCTTCAAAGCGAAGACCACTGCAACCAACTCCAGATCATGCGTCGGATAGTTAACTTCATGCGGTCTCAACTGCCGAGACGCATAAGCAACAACCTTCGCCTCCTGCATCAATACACAACCTAACCCTGTATGGGAAGCGTCACAATACTCCACAAAATCTTTCCCTGCCACAGGCTGAATCAAGACCGGAGCCTCAGTTAAAACCCTATTCAGCTTCTCAAAACTCTCCTGCTGCTTATCCGTCCATACAAAAGGTACCTCTTTCCTCAACAATTTTGCCAAAGGTGCCGCTATCGAAGAAAACCCTTCCACAAATCTCCTATAGTAGCCTGCTAACCCCAAGAAACTGCGAATCTCCGCCACCGACTTGGGTGGTTTCCAATCCAATACTGCCTCAATCTTCCGAGGATCCACTCTTATCCCTTCTGCTGATACCACATGCCCCAGAAAAGTAACTTCCTTCAACCAAAACTCACACTTACTAAACTTGGCGTATAATTGCTTTTCCCTTAAAATCTGCAACACTACCCGCAAATGCGCGTCGTGTTCCTCTTCCGACCTCGAGTACACCAGAATATCATCTATAAATACTACGACGAACCGATCCAAGTACGGTTGAAACACCCGGTTCATCATATCCATAAACGCTACCGGTGCGTTCGTCAACTCGAACGGTATTACCAGAAATTCATAGTGCCCATATCGAGTACGAAACACCGTCTTATGGATATCCGCCTCCTTTACCTTAAGTTGGTGATATCCCGACCTCAAATCTATCTTGGAAAAGACCGATGCTCCCTTAAGCTGGTCGAACAGGTCATCTATCCTAGGCAACGGATCCTTGTTCTTAATTGTCAATTTATTCAACTGACGGTAGTCTATGCACATTCGCATCGACCCGTCCTTTTTCTTAACAAAGAGCACATGCGCTCCCCAAGGTGATACACTTGGCCGAATGAAACCCCGATCCAATAACTCCTGAATCTGTGCTTTCAACTCCACCAATTCCTTTGGCGCCATCCTATACGGAGCAATAGACATTGGCGCTGTTCCCGGTAGAAGGTTAATACCGAACTCCACCTTCCAATCCGGTGGCAAACCCGGAAGCTCCTCCGGAAAGACATCGACAAAGTCCTTCACCGTTCGAACACCTCTTACAGCCAAATTCTTAGCTTCCAAGGCACAAACATAAACCACAAACGCCTCACATCCTTTCCTTACCATTTTTTCCGCCTTCAGCGCGGACACCACATTAGATAGGTAATTCCTTCTTTCAACTATCATTACCACCTCTTCACCCTCGGCCAATTTTAGCACCATGCACTTAGCCGCACAGTCTAGTTCTGCCCGGTACTTAACCAACAAATCCATTCCTAAGATTAAATCGAACTCCCCGAAGGGTAGTTCCATCAAATCGCTTGAAACACGACCCTTGAAGTTCTAGGGTACATCCCTATACTGATTTGTCTACTACCACGAGTGTCCTAAAGGGCTAACTCACTGTCATCTTCCTAGCGTAAATCTCATAGGCTAAGTTCAGAGTTCCCACTACGCTACTAGCTACATAAGAGTGTGTTGATCCAACGTCAATCAAAGCAGTATAAGGCAACCCAGAAATAAAAACGTACCGGTTATGACGTTTGGTGCGTCGCCCTCCTCTCGATGTTTGGCTGCATAGACCAACCCAGGCTGTCTAGCATTAGCACCCCCAGCATCTCGGCCAGGTGCTCCACGGCCTCGACCATTACCATTACCACCCCTAACTGCACCTCGACCCCTCGGTGGTTGCTGGCCATCTCTCCTGAATTGACCACGTCCTTGACCCTCAGCTTGAGTCCTAACTAACTTCCGCGGACAATCCCTTACCCGGTGCCCCATTGACCCACACTCAAAGCAACCTCTATTACCAGCCCAACACTCTCCCGAATGAGGCTTCCCACATCTAACGCACTGAGGTGGCCACTGAGCAGCAGCATGCTTTGCGGCTCGATCCGGTCCATCAAATCTAGCCCTTTTCTGAGTACTTCCACGGACCACGATGGCCCAAAACTCCTTTTATCCCCTGTCTCTATCCCGATTACGCTTCTCGGTTCGCTTAACCTCCTCGGCTATTTTGGCCTTTTCCACGAGCGGCGAATTCCCTTTCACGAGGTGCAATCAACACCATGACTCATCTCTTAGCCCATCCTCGAACCTAACACGGCGCTCATGTTCCGTAGCCACCATACCCCGAGCATACCTACTTAACCTCAAAAATTTCGCCTCGTACTCAGGTACCGACTTACTCCCTTGAACCAAATTCAGGAACGCCTACGTTGCGCATCAGTATAACCAGCTCCCACATACTTCCTCTGATAGGCTTCCTTAAAATAATCCCAGGTGATATCATCGGCCACTGCACCATCCCTGACCGTGAGCCACCACTGATACGACTCATCCTGGAGAAGAGACACTATCCCCTTCAACTTCTCCTCAGTCAAGAAGTCTAAGTCATCCATTATACGTTCTGTTGCCTCTAACCAGTACTCAGCAGTGTTGGGAGCTACACCGGACACCCCCTAAACACCTCCGCTCTGTTAGCTCGGAGTCGCTCAGCCACCGATTTCTAGGCTCCTGTACCCGCGCCTGCCCCGGCAACTCTCTCCAAAACTCGCGATCTTATGCGGGATATTACATCATTATCACCACCGATCTTGAAACTCGGCTCCTCCGCTGGCAGATTTGGCAAAGACATTCCCGGACCCATGGCGGACCTGCTTGGCTCGACAAGGTCATCCTACTACCCTACCCCGGCCCGGCGCGCGGACGTCCACGACCTCGTGTACTCATTCTTCCCGTTCGTGTTTATCGGTTAAGAATTTTATGTATTATTAATTCTGTTTCATCTTTGTTTATCCACGAGCAATTTTTATGGAAAATAGTTTTAAAAGTGATTCTTTCAAGTCGAATCTATCTATAGTTTCGAGCCAGGAGCTTATCTCCTAGTTCTAAGTGCATTCATCACACAAACAACATCCACAGACCACATTCAACGTGTAGGGGTATTTTCGTCATCTTTACTACCCGGGGGTATTTTCGTAATTTTTATCTACAGGGGTATTTTTGAAATTTTTCCAAAACAAAGTTTCGGGTGATTTTGCAAATTAAGGGTATTTTGGTAATTTGCAACTCGGGGGTATCTTGGTCCTTTTTCCAAATTCAGGGTAGTTTTCACAAATCAAGGGGTAATTTGTTAATTTCAAAACTAGGGTTTTTACAAAATAGTGTGGCTGGTCCCTTTCGGGTTTTAACTATCGGATTTAGCCTGTGAACAAGTCCTCATGGTCAGAGTGAGTCACTAGGACTGCTTAAATACCAAGCTCTTCCTAAATCCAATATTAGACATGCGCCTGGCTGTTGCCACACCCTAACTCGGCGACTTACTCACAGGATTGTTTGATTCGGCTTAAGTCTTATGTAATTAAGAAGTTGTGTAAACTAACCCTATGGTCCATCAGTTCTACCATGCTCAACTACATCTAAAGCCCCCAAAGCCCACACATAAACATTAAATCAAAGGTTAGAGTACTTACCTGGGTGGATCGGCACCGGAGACTCAGGTGTCATGCTTTCCGAAAGAAAAATTATTTCATAAACTCTTAAAACATATTTTGGGCCATAAACCCACAACCGAGCTTTTAATCCTGGCTCTGATACCAAAATATAACACCCCAAACCTGATCTAACCACTACAACCGAGTCTGGCATGCTACGGGAAAGAAAATGTTTAAAAATTGACTTGTAAATTTTTTTTAAGGAGAAAACTGTTGAATAATTTTAGAGAAAACGAATTTGAATCTTGTGGTGTTCAAAACGTGTTAAATCTTGCTTTAGAAAAACTTAGTTGATCAATTGTTACTCCATACTTATTACTTAATCAGTGAACATTTCAGAAAACACATTCTTATCGAGGTTTTAAAAACAACCAATTCACATTTACCAAGTATGCTTATCGAAAGTTATATAAAAAAAACAACCAAATAAAACATCACAGAAATATAAGTTAGCGGCCTTATTACAACGAGGAAAACCCAAAATTTAAATAAGACAACTAAGTCCAAAACAGAAAACTTTGATATAAAACAAATGCTTGAGCATGGCCACCTCGAGTCCACTCGGCTCCATATCCACGATCTAAGTGCAGTGCGCAAAATGTAAAGGAAGGGGTGAGTCACCTAGACTCAGTGTGTAAGTCCCCATCCCAAGAGAAATTATGCTCTTACACAAATTCATACATTAATATGCAAGTCATGCAACCCATCCCACCTAAGTATCCATCCGGGTCTCCCAAATCTACCCCTTGTGGTACCAAACCACTGGTGGTGCCAAACCACTGGTAACCGAAGTTACAAAAATAACATATGTGGTACCAAACCACTGGTGGTGCCAAACCACTGAGACTTAGTCACAATTTTTATAATATGTGGGGCCAACCCACTGTTGTGATGCCAAATCACTGGTGACAGTCTGATAGATCATATTTCCCCCTCCTCTCATCACCCATAACACAGAGTTATGCTAACAATATCATTATGGTCATGCTTAACATACATAATTATGTATACAGAATATCATGCTCTCATAGATCACAATCAAGGCGTGCAATAATAACAACTTACCCGGCATCCTCGCTTTTACCCACAAGGGTATTTTAGTAACCTTTGCCGTCATTCCGGCTTTTACAACACACAACATTAACATATCAAGTATAGAAAGTGTGTAAGAGTTACACACAGGTTATCGTACTAACGCTCATCGCTTCTATACTTTGTCACTCGAGACTACCACTATCGGTCTACGATCCAACTCCGATACTTATTCGTTTGGATTTACAGATCCAACCTCCACTGCCTGACTGTTAATCGAGTTCAAAATAATCCCTTAATCACCAAACCAGTTAAACGATGAGATCTCACTAATTAAATAATGATATCACTTAAAATGAATCCTTACCTCCATTGTCGAATCCCGAAAGTCTTTAAGAAAACGTCACCTTCCCACCTATATTCGGCCATCACTAAAGTATTAAACCAATCCCTTAAACGCAATCTAATGAGTACCAAAACACATTCGGCCAAGCCAAAAGAACAAGAAAGGCCATTCGGCTGAACCTACCAACCCACCTTCGGCTTTCCACAAATCGGCCATACAGGGCACAGTAGACAGGATTCGGCTTCTAGGGGTAGAGAGTGAAATCGACAGGGCCTTTGAACAAGTGATTCGAGTTAGAACTTAAGGAAAAGAAAAAGAGAAACCGTAGAGAAGCAAAATCCCGAAACTCACCAGATTAAAGAGGAGTACTCGGCTTATGGTGCACCTTCGAGAGAAATCCACCCTTGTAGATTCGGCTATGGGAGAGGAAGATGAAGACCAGGGTATTCGGCTTTGGAAGAAAAGAATGACAAGAAGAATGTGTTGAAGAGTTACGACAAAGAAAAGAATTTGAGAGAATAGGAGAAGAAGAGAATTTTTGGCTAGAAGAGTAAGTGAGAAAGAAAGAAAAGAAAACGAATGGAAAAGATGGACACTAGACTTCAAATTTTGGCTACACATGCACACACCTCAGAGTTGGAGTTTCGGCCAACTCTCCCCTCTCCTGATAGCCTTAATCCCTTATCTCATCCATCTCATAACACATCCCTTATCTTACCTTTAAAAGAGACCATCTTCAACCCAACTCTTCCCTTCCTTTTATCATCTTTTATCACTTATATAAAAAGAATTAAAGCTCCTAAAATGTAGCCACTATGTCGTCCACCCCTTCCCCCTTGAAGTGCCGAAATTTGACCCATCAATTTGGGCCCCAAGCGGCCACACTAGGCCCAACTCCTCCCCCCTTGTGACGCCACCTTAATGCCCACTTAAAACACCTCCAAAATTTGGGCCACAAGCCCAACTTGCCACTAAACATAATAATTTAAATTAAAATACTACGAGCACTATTTTTAATAAATTTTTACCCAGATTTAGGCCCAAACTCGAGCCCAATACACACATCAAAGCCTTTTAACTTTCTAATGTATCCATGCAACGTACCAAATGAACAGACCCACAAAATCAGGATATTACACGTACATAGTACGAGGAGCAAGATTTGCGGTAACCATAGAAGGTAGCGGATTATTATCAGCCATCTCCTCGGTACTATTGGAATCGTCCTCTTTCTCTTCCTCTATATACTGTATACTTCGCCTTATTTCTCTACGATTTCTGCGAGCGGTACTTTCAATCTCACTGTCAAAAAGCAATGGTCCTGACGGGTTCCTTCTAGTCATAAACTAAAAATACCCGCCAGAAGCAAATAAAAGAAAAGTTAGTAAATTAAAATAAAAACAAAAAATAAAGTGCAATAAACAATAAAAATGGCTAAAGTAATAAAAATTAAGTGTTCCTAATATCTTAGTCCCCGGCAACGGTGCCAAAAACTTGATGGTCTCACAACTAACTAATAATTCGACAAAGGCAAGTGCACCTATCGAAAAGTAGTATAGCTATGGTGAGTCCAGAATATCGTATCCACAAGGACTAAAATTACTAGTAATAACTATCTTTCTATTATTTAGCCTAATAATTAAAGGGATTTATTTTAATCTAAAATTTAACTAACTAATTTACTATGAACGCGATAGAGAGTGAAGAAAGTAATCGAATAAACTTATGAATAAAAACAATACCCAAGGAAGAATCCACCTAGACTTCACTTATTATTCTGACTCTAAATTAAACGATTTATTCACTTGCCTTAATCCGTAAAAATCCTTGAATTATGTTAATATCTCTTTCGAGACTAAGAACAACTGACTCTAGGTTAATTAATTGAAATCTCTTTCTAATTAAAACCCCTATCGTCGCATTAACTCGATCTATAGATTCCCTTATTAGATTTGACTCTAATCCAGCAGATTTATGTCGTCCTATTTCTAGGGTTGCAATCAACTCCGCTTAATTATGCTAGATCTACTCTTAAACAGGGACTTTTGCTCCACTGAATAAGCACATTAGACTTGAATCAATATCCTGGAAATATTAAAGCAAGAGTTAAGAAACATAATTAAGAACAAGAACAAGTATTTATCATGTAATTCAGATAATTAAATAATAAGATTCATCATAGGTTTCCTCCTCCCTAGGTATTAGGAAAACATCTTAGAATCAAGAAAACAACAAGACATAAAGAACCCAAAAACTTCTAAAGAACTTGATGGAGATCTTCAATCTTGGAGTGGATCTACTTCCGAGATGAATCTGATAGCTTCCTTCGAGTAATTTCTTCGTTCTACTATGCGTGCTCCCTTAGGTCTTCTTCTGGTGTGTATTTATAGATTTTAGAATACCCAGAAACCCTAATAATTGGCTTTTTCTGCGTGAAAATGAAGCAGGGTGCGACAGGGACATGGGCGTGTGATCAGCCCGTGTGAGAGTGCCCAGGCCGTGTGTAAATTTGGGTGACTCGCGATCGACACGGGCTGGCACACGAGCGTGTGTCCAGCCCGTGTGGTTCACACGGGCATGTGCTCCGCCCATGTGGTTCTGGCTTGGCCGTGTGGATCCTTAATATGGCCCGTTTTGTCTAATTTTGGCATTTTTTCTGTTCCTTTCGCTCTATTATGCTCTCATAAGTATAGAAACATGAATTTAAAGGATTAGGAGCATCGAATTCACCAAATTATATAAATAAACATCCAAAAACACGCTAAGTGTGGGATTAAAATGTGTTACTTTTATGGTTTATCAGTTACACTTGGGTACAGGTATGTACATAAGACTCATGCTTAATGAGCTCGATATGTGATGAACCCTCGGTAAGTTTGTGGTTGAGTAAGTTTGATTATGAGATTTATAATGAAATTTATGTTAATTTACATCATGTTAATTATGTGTTAAATGTGTGTTATAATGCCATTTATTTACATAGGAACTTACTAAGCTTTAAAGCTTACTCCCTTTTTCTTTTCCTTTGTCTTATAGTGTCACTAAGCTAGTTTAGGGATCGGAGACTATCGGAGATCCATTCACACTATCAAATTATCATTTTGGGTACTTATGATTATAATATTTTGAGTTATGGCATGTATAGGGACTTGGTCTTTTTGTTATGTGTCATAATTGATTTGGCCATATGTGTTGGCTTCAATAGTTGATAGTTTATTTTGTAAATGGCCATTTGATATTGGCTAATATTGGTTAAGTATATATACATATGATGATGTTTTCATGAATGTGGGAAATTGCATGGTTTGAGAAGCTAAGTATGTGATGTTTGTATGTGATAAATGATAGCATGTAAATGATATGTGGATGCCTTGTGTATGGCTGATTGGGTTGAAAGTATATGCTTAGATTGGTGCTATGTGTAATAGCCCGATTTAGGGTCTAGTCAGAATAGATGTTTCGAGACCACAAATACAAAGTAGAAATATTTATTTTATGATTGTTTTAAGGTTCATGATATGATTTCTTGATTGTGTGATAGTTTTGTTGAGAAATTTTGTTGGTTAAGTGTCCAATTTGACTTTTAGGACTAAATTACAAAAGTTCCAAAATGTGTGTTCTAGAAGCTTTAAGTATGAAATAGTTATAGATTCTTAATTAAAGGTACTTAAATAGCAATTTGACCAATTTCTATTTTTATGGACAAAAATGGACATGTTTAGGAAAAAAATTCAAAGAAAGGCTTTAGGGGCATTTTGGTCATTTGGTTAATAAAAGAATAAAATGGGATAAATCAAGTCAAAATTGGTGTCCATCTTCTCTCCTTGGCCGAATTTTACAAGACACCATAGCTAGGGTTTTCTTCAACTTTCAAGCTTGATTGTAAGTACATCCTAGCCCTGTTATTAATGCTCTTTATGTTTTTGAAGTCGTTTTCACCCAATCTTTCTATTTCTACCATTGTTTTGAAGTAGGGTTCATGTTTAAAATTTTACCATGTATGAAATGCATGTGTTTTGATGTTTTATGGTAGAAAATGAAAGTTTAATGTGTGATAAACAACTTTTACTGAGCGATTTTTTGATGGAAATGCATAAAAGGACCTATTTGTAAAAAGTCATAAAATGTGTAGTAAAAATGTGATTTGATGAAAAATGTGGGCTAATATGAGCATGTATATGGTTCGGCTAGGCTTGGGTAACAAGGAAATTGAATACATTTCAATTTACGAGCCTAAGGACTAATTTGTAAAAATGTTAAAAGTTAGGGGCAAAACGGTAATTTTTCCATAGTGTGATTTTCGAACCGAATTGAACAATGTGATAGTTAAATAAGTTAAATTTTCTATTATAGATCATGAAAGAAGAGGTTCGGACCTTGATCGGGGGAAAAACAATGTTATTGACGATTAGGTCCACTTCTGCTATTTTTGTACCGAGGTAAGTTCGTATATAAATAATGCATCGTTATTTATGCTTTAATTGTTTTATTATTATATGAATTGTGATTTAATCTTGAATTAAATCGACAAAGTTTGACAAACGAGAAATCCGGTTGAACTTTAGGAATAGGTAGGATACAAATGTCATTACATTAGGGTTATCTAAGATTACGTGTAAGACCATATCTGGGATATGGCATCAATATGAGATTTCGTGTAAGACCATAGCTGGGCTATTGGCATCGATATGAGATTACATGTAAGACTATATCTGGGATATGGCATTGGTACGGTACTGTATGTACGAGATTCCTGAGTATCCTTTAGTATTCCAAATGGTGCAACGGGAAATTCAACGGGTATGTCAAAGAAGAGAAAAAGTATGTGAGTATTACGAATTGGTACAGGTATGTACATAAAGTTTATAAGCATCGACTTCATGAAATTGTGAGTTCATGATTTCCACGAGAATGGTTTTATGAAAACCTTGTGATTATGAGTCTATACTTGGGATGTATGAAATACATAATAAATTCGATTGACGATTTTGTGATTGGCTTTCGGGCTAGATTGAGTTATGACATAGCATGTTATATTCATGCAAATTGTGATTATCGGATATGAGATAAAGGAAAGATTGGCAAAATTGCCTATTAAAATGATTACGGAAGCATGGAAAGATAAGAGTTTAGGCAATTGTAAGATGTAAGAATATATGCTTGAAATGTAAATGCTCATAATTAATGTGTATGTTTTATGTGAGGTTTGAAATGGTTTGTTGATTGTGGTATAAGTTATGTTATTCATATGATTGAGTAAGTTATGCTCATGAAGTTTAATGACATTTATGTTAATATATGTCATGTTATTCATATGGCAATGTATAATTAATGTTGTTTATTATTTGCATATGAACTTACTAAGCTATATAGCTTACCTCCCTTCCTTTCCCATGTCTTATAGGGCTAATAAGCTAGCTCGAGTTGGAGATCGCCGGAGATCCTATCACACTATCAAGCTACCATTTTGGGTATATATAAATTCAAGTATTTTGAGTTATGGCATGTATAGGGACTAAGTCAATTGGTTATATGTGTCTTTATGATTGTAGCCAATATGTTGGCTTGTAATCGTCAAAGGCTTGTTTTCTATTTGGCCATGTAAGTTGGCTTATGTTGGCAACATGG
The DNA here is from genome assembly GCA_025698515.1 of Gossypium sturtianum. Taxonomy (NCBI): domain Eukaryota; kingdom Viridiplantae; phylum Streptophyta; class Magnoliopsida; order Malvales; family Malvaceae; genus Gossypium; species Gossypium sturtianum. Next base: position 124,007,929 of record CM046955.1, read on the forward strand.
TTGTAAGCCTAAGTATGTTCATACATGTGTCAATATCTATGGTGATATGATCATGGTATGCTTGGTGAATGTGAAATATTTGGAAATGTGATTTATGGCATAATTGTGTAATGTTGGAATTGTGACCTATTGATGAGATGAGGAATTTAAGTATAATTTGGTAACTAGATAGTAATTGAATGAAGCCTGATGAATGTACGATTTGTATGTTTGATTTAGGGCTTAATAAATGTAGTGAATATGTTAGATAAACATATAAAGTTGATATGTTTTAACCATGAATGTGGATGCTTTGGTTGCCTAAGTATGTAATGTTATGTGCCTTTGAATTGATGTGAGTGTATGTGTGAATAAGGGTGGCAAAAAGGCTTGGTAAATAGCCTTATATTTGTCCACACAGGTAGACACACGGGCGTGTGTCTAGGCCGTGTACGACACACGGTCTGCCCCACGGGCATGTGTTTCAGCTGTGTGTCCCCTACACCTTAATTGTTGCAAAACAGAATGCTCAGTAATGAGCACACGGGCAGAGACACGGGCATGTGTCTTAGTCGTGTGGACAGCACAGCCTCGAACACGGGTGTGTGCCCTGTCCGTGTGAAGTCTGCACCTATTTTATGAAAAATTATGAAAATTTAATCGATCACACGGCCTAAGCACACGGGCGTGTGACTTGGCTGTGTGACCTCAATTTGATGATGGCGTCATAAATAGAAAGATCCCTAATTTGAAGACAACATGAAGCACGGGCGTGTCTTAGGGTCACACGGGCGTGTCCCGAACCCACACGAGCGTGTGACCCCTTTTACATGAAAATTTTTCTAAGTTTTCCAAAAGTTTCCAAAGTTCTCGGTTTAGTCCCGAACTAATTTCGATGCATGTTTTGGGCCTCGTAGGCTCATTTTAGAGACGATATGAATGTTTTTGAAAAGTTTTAAATTTGAGTGGAAATTCATGTCGCGATTTTGAATGTTTGCTTGTGAATAAGTCCAGTAATGCCTCGTACCCTATCTCGGTGTCGGATACGGGTAAAGGATCTTACACTATGTTTTGTTTTGTAGGTTGGTGCATGGAAGGGTGGCAAAAAGGCTTGGTAAATAGCTTTATATTTGTCCACACGGGTAGACACATGGGCGTGTGTCTAGGCCGTGTGCGACACACGATCTGCCCTACGGGCATGCGTTTCAGCCGTGTGCCTCCTGCACCTTAATTGTTGCAAAACAGAATGCTCAGTAATGAGCACACGGGTAGAGACACGGGCAGAGACACGGGTATGTGTCTCAGCCGTGTGGACGTCACGGCCTCGAACACGGGTGTGTGCCCTGGCCGTGTGAAGTCTGCACCTATTTTATGAAAAATTATGAAAATTTAATTGATCACACGGCCTAAGCACACGGGCGTGTGACTTGGCCATGTGACCTCAATTTGATGATGACGTCATAAACAGAAAGCTCCCTAAATTGAACACGGCCTGAAGCATGGGTGTGTCTTAGGGTCACACGGGCGTGTCCCGAACCCACACGGGAGTGTGACCCCTTTTACATGAAAAATTTTCTAAGTTTTTCAAAAGTTTCCAAAGTTTTCGGTTTAGTCCCAAACCACTTTCAATGCATGTTTTGGGCCTCGTAGGCTCGTTTTAGAGACGATATGATTTTTTTTGAAAAGTTTTAAATTTGAGTGAAAATTCATGTCTTGGTTTTGAATGTTTGCTTGTGAATAAGTCTGGTAATGCCTCGTACCCTATCCCGACATCGGATACGGGTAAGTGGTGTTACATTTAGTGGTATCAGAACTACGGTTTAGTCGATTCTCGGACTAACATAGCGTGTGTAAGAGTCTAGCTACACATGCCATAAATGAGCTGTGATAGTGTGATGACTCTTGACAACTTTAAATTGTGTTTTCATATAGTAATGGATCCCAATCGAGCTGAGGCTGATGAAGTCGAAACTAATGCGCCAGCTCCCGCTCAAGGGGCAGCGCTGTCTGATAGTAGACCTCCTACGGTTAGTCAGGGAGAAGGAGACAAGAAAGTCTTTCTCCATATGATGAATGAGTGGTATACGGAATTTGTTCGAACAAATCCGAATGCCCAACCTCCTCCACCCCCACCCATTCCTCGACCGGTTCCCGTAGCCCCACAAGGTATGGACTTTGTAAGAATGAATAAGCCCCTGGTTGATAAGATCCAAAAGCATGGGGCTGAAGATTTTAGAGCTAATGTGGATGATGATCCCGAGAGAGCCGAGTTTTGGCTCAAAATCTCCATCAGGGTATTCGATGAGTTGTCCTGCACACCGGATGAGTGTTTAAAGTGTGCTATCTCGCTTCTGAGAGATTCTGTATACCACTGGTGTAACACCCCTAACCCGTAACCGTCACCGGTCTAGGGTTAAGAAGCATTACCGATCAATCCAGAACATTTACTAACATTTTACAACACAAAGTCTATCATCATCCAAACATTACAAAATATATACATATAGTCCCTTAATGAGGTCTACGAGACCTTAAACACGTGTTAAAAAGGGGGGTCAGGACTAAACCAAACACGTACAAAATTTTCTGAAAACCAAACATTTTTCCAAGCTACAGAGGTCACACGCCCGTGTGGGTAGGCCGTGTGCCACACACGACCTCGGACACGCCCATGTGTCCAAGCCTTGGCAAAACAGGGCATACATACTGACTTGTCCACACGGCCTGAGACACGCCTGTGTGCCTCACCCGTGGTCGACACTGACTTGCACCACACGGCCAGTCACACGCCCGTGTGTCTAGCCCGTGGTCGATTCTGACTTGTTTTGAATTACAACCACGAAGGACACGGTCGAGCAACACGCCCGTGTGCTCAACCGTGTGGGCAATTATAGGCCATTTGCAAGGCCAAATTGCCACCCACACTTAGGGTCTCACCTACAAGCATCAAACCATAAACATTTATACCTTAAATGGTAACCAAAAAATACCAATACATGCACCAAATAATCATCAACCATACCATTTACTTCATGCACAAATTCAACTCAATTAAGTCCATCTAAAATATCAATTTCACATCCCAAAACTTATAGTCTATTCAACATTCATTTCTTACCAATTCTATCATAAAACATACCATTTCAATCTTACTAATTTATGCAATAATGATCACTCACATAGAGTATACACATACACTTATAAATCATTCTTTTCACATATCTAAAACATATACCAACCATCAAATTGCCAAGCCAAATCACATGGCAAGGCTTATACACTTCAAAACATGCCATAAACACTAGCCTATACATGCCATATAACAAATATATACAACTTCCAAAAGTACCAAAATAGATAGCCGATAGTGTGATTGAGTTGCTGACGATCCCCGGATCTGAGCTAGCTTTAAATATACTGTAAAATAGAGAAAACTTCACACAGTAAGCTTTTAAAGCTTAGTAAGTTCGTAATATAATACATTCAACTTTATGTTTCAAAAGCAATATACAAAATAAACCATCACATAGATTATATTACAAGAATACATAATCTCAACCTTAGCCATATGCTTACACAATTAACCATTTGTCCATAAATGATATCTACAACCACATAGGTTTTGAACATACCTTTGTCAACACTTAGTTAACATCCATTCTTGCTACTAAATGTTCGATATCACATTTCGATAAATCTTCATTATTCCTTCGATTCAATCGCACACTTAGTGCACATCTCATAGCCGAAGCTTAGATATCATCGCACACTTAGTGCCTTAATAATAAACTGAATTTATCTCGGTTTCGCACACACAGTGCCAATCAATAAAGCTGAGGCTTTCATTACTTCGCACACACAGTGCTATTCACCTCTGTTTCGATTCTAATTACGCACACTTAGTGTCACATTTATCAATTCCACACATAGAAATTCTAACTCAATATTCATATATTCATTCATTTCATAACACTTAGATATAAATTTAACAACTCGTATTATATCCGAACTTACCTCGAACGTCAAAGTAACAAAACGAGTCGATTAATCGAGTACTTTATCTTTGCCTCGATCTCGATCCAAATCCCTCTTTTCTTGATCTATACATATTCAAATTTAGCTCATTCAATCACTAATTTATTCAATTAATTCCAAACACACATATTTAGGGCATTTTACAAAATAGCCCTCAAATTTTCACATTTTCGACACTTAAGTCTCTATTTCACATATTTTTAATATTAACATGCTTGGCCGAATATTCCTTATGTCCATACAAACCCACATATTTCATTTATTTCACATTTTAGTCCTCCAATTTCTCACTTTCACAATTTAGCCCTAATTGCTCAAATTCACCAAAAATTCAAAGACAAAATATGTTAATCTATCACATATCTTTCATATTTCATCACCAACCATCATAAAGCTCAAGCATTCATCAATGGCACATTTCAAAATCATCATCAAATTCCAAAATTAAGACATAGGCTTGATAAAACACAAAGCAACGATCACAAAAACGTAGAAATTATCAAAAATCGAACAAAAATCACATACCAATTGAAGCTTCAAAGGACCGAACCCTAAATAGCCATGGTTGTCTTCTTTCATCTTCAGCAAACAAAGATGAAAACTTCCACTAGCCTTTGTTTTATTTTAATTATATTAACATTAACACATACTTTACCATTTTACCAATGGCTATTTAACTTATAATCTATTTAATGGTTGTCCATAAAAGTCCATTAACCATTTCAATGGTCCATTTACAACATAAGGACCTCACTTATAGAAAGACACATCAATCAGGCACTTAATCAAGTAGAAGGCATTTTATGCGATTTGGTCCTTTTCTCAAATTAAGCACACAAACAACAAAATTAATTCACGAAAATTTCACACATACTTAATCACATACTGCAGACACAGAAAATAATATTAAAATATTTTTTGACTCGGATTTGTGGTCCCAAACCCACTGTTCTGACTAGGGTCTAAATCGGGCTGTTACAACTAGTGGAATACACTGGTATCGGTGGTACCGAGAGAGAGGGTTACATGGGAATTATTTCAAGAGGAGTTTCGAAAGAAATATATTAGTCAACGGTTCATCGATCAAAAACGTAAGGAATTTATTGAGCTAAAACAAGGTCGTATGACAGTGACTGAGTATGAGCGAGAATTCGTCAAACTTAGTAAATATGCTTGGGAGTGTGTTTCCACCGAGGCTATCATGTGCAAGAGATTTGAGGATGGATTGAATGAGGATATTTATGTGTTAGTTGGGATTTTAGAGTTGAAAGAATTTGTGGTATTGGTTGAACGGGCTTGTAAGGCCGAAGAGTTAAACAAAGAGAAGAGAAAAGCTGATCTCGAAGCTAGAGATTCAAATAAAAGACAGATGAGTAAGTCATTTCCATCTCAGTCCAAGAAGTTTAAAGAAATGTATTCCCGTTCAAATTTTTCAACGGGGTATTCACGCAGAGATCGTGAGAAGCAACATTCGAGTTTTAAGTCTCAAGTCACCTCAATGGCGAGTGTGGGCAATGTAAAGTCTAATAGACCCGAATGTCAATAATATGGAAGAAGACATCCCGGTGAATGTAGGGTGAATGGCCGGGCTTGTTTCAAGTGTGGCTCTCAAGAGCACTTTATCCGAGATTGTCTTGATATGGCTGAGAAGGAAAATTTTCAAAGTGTGAGGCCAAGTAATACTGCTAATAGAGGTAGGCCACCGAGAAATACCAGAAATGGAGCTAGTAGTAAAGGTGTGATGAAAGATACAGCTGTGAGATCCAAAGCTCGAGCACCTAGTAGAGCCTATGCCATCCGTGCTCACGAAGAAGCGACATCTCCCGATGTTATCACTGGTACTTTTTCTCTCTATAATACTAATGTAGTTGCATTGATCGATCTTGGATCGATGCATTCTTATGTATGTGTGAAATTGGCAGCTAGTAAGAACTTGCCTGTTGAGTTTACTGAGTTTGTGATTAGAGTGTCAAACCCTTTAGGCAAACATGTATTAGTTGATAGAGTTTGCAAGAATTGTCCCTTGATGATTCGAGGTCACTGTTTTCCGGCTGATTTAATGTTGTTGCCATTTGATGAATTCGATGTTATTTTGGGTATGGATTGGTTAACATTGCATGATGCCATAGTGAACTGTAAAAGAAAGATTATTGAACTGAAATGTGAAAATGGTGAAATTCTTCGGATTGATTCAGATGAGTCGGGTGAGTTACCTGTTATAATTTCTTCGATGACTGCCCAAAGATATGTAAGAAAAGTTTGTGAAGCCTATCTTGCTTATGTGTTGAATACAAAAGAATCTGAATTGAAAGTTGAATTAGTGCCGATAGTTTGTGAATATCCGGATGTGTTCCCGGAAGAGTTACCTAAGTTACCTCCAGTTAGAGAAATTGAGTTTGGTATTGATATAGTCCCAAGGACCTCGTCAATATTTATTGCTCCGTATAGAATGGCTCCGACTGAATTGAAAGAATTGAAAGCTCAGTTGCAAGAGTTGACAGATAAGGGTTTTTCGAGACCGAGTTATTCTCCCTGGGGTGCTCTGGTATTGTTTGTAAAGAAGAAATATGGATCCATGAGACTTTGTATCGATTACCGACAGCTCAACAAGGTGACTATAAAGAACAATTATCCTTTGCCGAGGATTGATGATTTGTTTGACCAACTGAAAGGAGCGATAGTTTTCTCAAAGATAGATTTGAGATCTGGTTACTATCAGTTGAGAGTAAAAGAGTCAGATGTGCCGAAAACTGCTTTCAGACGGGCACTATGAATTCCTTGTTATGCCTTTTAGGTTAACGAATGCTCTTGCAGTTTTTATGGACCTAATGAATCGAATTTTTAGACCGCATTTGGATAAGTTTGTGGTTGTGTTTATTAATGATATTTTGATTTATTCTCGTGATGAGTCCGAGCATGCCGAACACTTGAGAATTGTTTTGCAGACTTTGAGAAATATAAAGTTGTATGCTAAGTTCAATAAAAGTGAGTTTTGGTTTTGAGAAGTCAGATTTTTAGGACATATTGTCTCAGGTGATGGTATTCGGGTTGATCCAAGTAAGATTTCGGCAATTTTTATTGGAAACTGCCAAGGAATGTATCTGAAGTTAGAAGCTTTTTGGGCTTAGCCGGTTACTACCGCCGGTTTGTCAAAGGGTTTTCGATGATTGCTACCCCTATGACCAAGCTGTTGCAAAAAGATGTCAAATTTGTATGGTCTGAAAAATGTCAGTAAAGTTTTGAGAAGTTGAAGGATTTATTGACTGAGGCACCGGTTTTAGTGCAACCTGAACCGGGAAAGGAGTTTTTGATTTATAGCGACGCGTCACTGAATGGATTGGGATGTGTGTTGATGAAAGAGGGCAAAGTGATAGCTTATGCCTCGAGACAGTTGAAACTGCACGAGAAGAATTATCTGACGCATGATTTGGAATTAGCTGCTATTGTGTTTGTTTTGAAAATTTGGAGACACCATTTATATGGTGAGAAGTGTCATGTCTTTTCTGATCATAAGAGTTTGAAGTATTTGATGACTCAAAAAGATTTAAATTTGCGGCAACGAAGATGGCTTGAGTTACTGAAAGACTATGAGTTGGTGATTGATTATCACCCGGGTAAGGCGAATGTAGTTGCAGATGCCCTGAGTAGGAAATCCTTGTTTGCCTTGAGAGCAATGAACACAAGGTTGACTTGGTCTGATAATAGTTTGATCCTAGCTGAGTTGAGAGCTAGACCATTATTTCTTCAATGGATTTGTGAAGCTCAGAAATGTGACAGTGATTTGCAAGTTAAGAGAACTCAGTGTGAATCGGGCAGTGATTCAGATTTTCATATCGGATCCGATGGTTGTTTGATGTTTCGAGGTAGAATATGTGTACCGAAAAATGATGAACTTATTCTGAAAATTCTCCGTGAGGCACATAATGGTTGTTTGTCTGTGCATCCAGGTAGTACGAAAATGTATAACGATATGAAGGCATTGTATTGGTGGCTAGGTATGAAACGAGATATTTCAGAGTTTGTTTTGAAATGTTTGATTTGTCAACAAGTAAAAGAAGAACACCAAGTACCTTCAGGTTTACTTCAGCCAGTGATGGTACCCGAATGGAAATGGGACAGAATTACGCTGGATTTTGTAATGGCTTTGCCTTTGACTCCAAAAAAGAAAGATGTCGTCTGGGTTGTTGTCGATAGATTGACGAAATCGGCTCATTTTATTCCGGTACTTACTGATTATTCGCTTGATAATCTAGCTGAGTTGTACATTTCTGAGATTGTAAGATTGCACGGGGTGCCTACTTCGATTATTTTGGATAGAGATCCGAGGTTCACTTCGTGATTTTGGAAGAAGTTGCAAGAAGCTTTGGGTATGAAATTGAATTTTAGTACCTCTTTCCACCCACAAACCGACGGTCAATCCGAGAGAGTAATTCAGATTCTTGAAGACATGCTCATATGTTGTGTTCTGGAATTCGAAGGTAGTTGGGAGAAATATCTACCATTGATCGAATTTGTAAATAACAACAGCTTTCAGTCGAGTATAAAGATGGCGCCTTATGAGACATTGTATGGCCGCAAGTGCCGAACACATTTGTATTGGACCGAGCTCAGTGAAAAATAGATTCAAGGGGTTGACTTGGTTAGGGAAATTGAAGAAAAAGTAAAGGTAATCCAAGATTGCTTGAAAGCCGCTTCAGATCGACAAAATTCGTATGCAGACTTGAAAAGAAAAGAGAACGAATTTCAGGTAGGTGACAAAGTCTTTCTGAAAGTATCTCCGTGGAAGAAGATTCTAATATTTAGCTGTAAAGGCAAGTTGAGTCCACGTTTCATTGGGCCGTATGAAGTTATTGAAAGAATAGGGCCAGTGGCATATCGGTTAGCTTTACCGACAGAGTTGGAAAGAATCCATAATGTGTTTCATGTGTCTATGCTGCGACTTTATCGATCAGACCCTTCACATGTGATTTCTCCGACAAAGGTTGAAATTCGATCTGATATGACTTATGGTGAAGAACCGATCAAGATTTTGGCTCGGGAAGTTAAACAGTTGAGAAATAAAAGTATAGCCCTAGTGAAAATTTTGTGGCAACGACACGGAGTCGAAGAGGCTACGTGAGAACCTGAGGAAATTATGCGAAAACAGTACCCAAACCTATTCTCTGGTACTAACTCCGCTTTTTGGCTTTCCTGTTTGTGACTTTTTTGGATTCTGAGTGATTCGATTTGCTGGTGAACGTAGATTCAGTATTCTCGTGCCTTTCTTAGTTGTGTTTTTCTTTTTGATTTTCTTTCTATTTTTTTTCTGATGCTTCTCTATTTGCATCTTTATTTTCTTTGTTTTTTTCTCAATATGTTTGTATGTATTTGTGTTGGATGTATCTCTACTTGTCCGACCGTCTCTTGCTCTCATTGTTTATTATGTGTGCGTGCTCATCATGTTATAGGTCTAAATTGAAATCAAATCTTCAAAAAATTTTCTTTTCCTTGAGCCATTATGTTTCCATACTTTCTGATTTCTTTTATTTTTTCCTTACAGATCACGGTGTTCTTGGGATCTAAGGATTGCACCACCTTCAAAATTTCCATTTTCTCCCTTTTTATTTTATTTTATTGTTTTTATATTTTTCATATTTTTTTTTGTAATTTTGTATTAAGGCATGATTTTTGTATATTCAGTAGTAAATTAGAATTTTCCACTATGAAGACCTAAAAAGGTATGTGTTAAAATTTTGACTCTCCTAAATGTGATAGTAGAAATGTATCCATGAGATAACTAGTTTAGTTGATGTCTTCCTCTTTATGCTATAAGTTTTTGAAATAATTTTTTTTACTTTAATAATCATGTTCTACCTTTTGCCTCATTAAATTATATGTTTTGCTTTTTTTCATTCAATTTTGGCTTATAGAGAGGCTAAATTTGAAGGATGAAGACAAGTGTAAATATTTTTATATCAGTCTTTGATTCAATTTTAATATCAACCCTTGATTGATTTTAGATAGGGTTCAGGTCAATTTCGGAAGGTTTAATTATGACATTAATTGTACATACCTGTAACACCCTATACCCAACCCGATCGTCAAGTCCGAGTTACAATGTGTTACATTCATTGTCGCAACAACTATAATCAAATCACAGTTCAATTTATAACATAAACGTCGCGAAAACTCTAATACTAACCCAAGATAAAATTAGGACTAAATTGTAATGTTAACAAAATTTCAGGTCAATGTCGTGAAGTCAGGGGGTTCCTCGTCGTGGCGCAACATACTGTTTAAGTCTCATCTCAATGACCCATACTCGACATTGCATCGTGGCATGGTAGCCTGATCTCATCGCGACAACATACATCCAACGTCACAACGGGACATTCTATTTCTGCAATTTCCAAATGAAACTTCAGCCTGCATTTTCCAAACCAATACCTATACAAAACCAAACCACAATTTCAACCTAAGCATAGGATCTCTAAGTCTCAAACATGATAAAACACCTTTGACAATGGTGTACTACAACTATGATACCTATAAGTTAACCAATTAATATAATTCATTTCAAACTTTCAATACACATACCTATTTACCAAAGTCTTTGGCATTTACAACATTTCATTCCATTTCAAACCATGTTTGAAATCCATTAACAATATATATATATATTGTAATAACCAATTTTGCCCGGGCCCATTCCAAAATAATAAAAACAAAAAATAATAACCAATGTCCAGTTTTACAAGTCTGTTTACAAAAATTAAACAGATAACCCAAAGGCCCATTACACCCAATAACCCAGACCCAAACAACACCTGGCCCAAATGGGCCCAAAACATTAGAAGGATCAGCAATGGCCTAGGGTTTCTGAAACCCTAGGCGCCGCAGGAGTCAACAAGCCCCCTTTTCGCACCGCAATCAGATCCTCGACACCAGCCCTCGGTCACACCGCCATCAACGCACGGACAGCCCCTCGCCACCGAGATTCTCTCCGTTGACCTGCAAAGAAGGAAAGAACAGCAAAAAACAGAAACAGAATATTTGTATTTCCTTTTTTTCATTATTTTAGGGGCTATAAAACCCCAAAATAACTTGTAAAAAGACGGATACGGAGAGAGCAAAAAAAAGGCACGAATATACACATAGAGAGAATAGAAGCAAAAATACACAGAAATAAAAAACAAACAGAGGTTTTTTTTTTATATTTATCTCATCTTTTCTTTTCTGTTCATGTTTTTTTTTTACATATATTACTAGAAAATATAAAAAATGGGTTACCTGTCAACGGACGTTGAAAAACTGGGGATTTTTTTAAACCTCCGGCCACCGTCCATGGTGGCGCGTGAGGCGCGTGCGGCAAGTGACTCATGAGTCCGACGGTCAAGATCCGGACAGGGGAGAGAGGATTTCAGAGAAATTCTTGAAGTTTTTTTTTTAAACTATGTTTAAAATGATTTTTTTGGCCGAACTTTGACTTATATAGCTAAAGGGAAACGACGTCGTTTTGGCTTAAGACGATAAGCACAAAACGACGTCGTTTTAAGCAGAGGATCCGCGTGTTGACCCGATTTGACTCGAAGGATCCGCGTGTTTTGGTCAATGGTCTATTTATGGAGCTGGTCCTTCCGCATTTTTTCAAATTTATAATTAAGTCCAAATGCATTTTTCCGTATTTACAATTTGGCCCTAAATTTACATGCTGTTTCAATTTAATCCTCGGGCTGCATTAAAGGTTAAGTTTATTACGACACCGTTTTGAAACTTGGCAAAATTACCATTTTAATCCCTGTTTCTTTTTTTAATTTCTTGTTTTATCCTTTTATTTTTTTTATTTTATTTTATATTTAATTATTTTATCATATTAAAAGATTCTATATTATTTTTATTAATTTATTAATAGTATAAAATATATATATAATTTTATATGTATTATCTTATATATTAAATTACTAATTTGTATTATTTTATTTAGTTTAAAGTATTATTTAATTTATATATTATTATATTTTTTATTTTATTATATTTTGTATATTATATATTATTATGTTACATTTATATTATTTCTAAAACTTTATTTTTTATTTATATTATCTAATCTATTTTATTTATATTATTTATTTATAATTAGTGTATTATATATATATATATTTTATTTTGCTTAATATTGTTTTAATTATATATTATTTTCATATATTAGTTATTATATTATATATTTAAAAAAATTTATACATTGTATAGTATTATATTATATCATATTTTTATAAAATATATTTATATTAAAAACATGTTTCATTTACATTATTTATATTATATCATTATATACTATTCCTTTTATTTATGCATTGTTTACATTGTTTATATCATATAAGTATGTAATTTTATTTATTTATTTTATTTGTTTATTATTAATCTTGCATGAAAATTTTCATATTTATTTAGTAATTTCTATTTTGATATTTAGGGTTTTATGTATATATTTTACTTGCCTATATTCTTTCATTATTTATTTATGATTGCCATTGTATAGATATTTATTTATTGTTTTATGAATACATTTTTTACAAGATTACCATATTTTATCTAAAGCTTTTAAAATAAGGCAATGTTTTGGTATTTAGAAATTTGGGAAATAGTGCCCTAACGTACTGGGTTGCGATTTTCCGTTTGGCTAAATAACTAAATACCCTTTTAACAAGTTTTGTAAATCATGAGATGACTTTAATTACGAGGATTTTAGAAAATGCCGTGTCCTAACGTACTGGATGTGATGTTTATATTCCTTCGTAATAAAGAAATCTCAAGTTTTAAATAAAAACCTATTTCGGGAATTCAAAACATTGTGCCCTAACTTCATCGGGTTCGACGTTTTTGCCTCGAGGTAGGAATTTTCTAAAATAAAGACGAGCTAAATTTCAAAGTCATGAGGTGCTATACCCTAACTTACTGGGTAAAGTACTTTATTTCTTTGTGATAAGTAAGTCCTGATTTTCTTTCTAATAAAAGGATCATATTTTCTAATTTTTTCAACATTCGGACATGATTTTATCGATTAGGTACCAATTTTGGGCGTTATGAGGGCACTAACCCTTCCTCATACGTAACGGACTCCCGAACCCATTTTCTTGTTTTTGTAGACCAAAATTGAATGTTTTTTTGAAATAAAATGTTTTACAAGGTGATCCAATCACACCTAAGTAAAAAAAGATTGGTGGCGACACCCATTTTGTTTTCAAAAAGTCGATCCCCATTTTCTAAAACCCGATTTAAAAAATGGTTTCGACAGCTTGGCGACTCCACTGGGGAAATAAGAGAGTCAGGCCGTAAAATTGATAATTTCATGTCCTTTTGTTTGAATTTAAAATTCTGATTTTAAAAATATGATCCTTTTATTGCATGTTATTTTAAATATATTGCTCTGCATTGAACTGCATGACCGTCGTGGTCACACCCTTAAGTGGGAGTGAGAAGCTACTCCTTCGTGAGGTTTTCACCTCCGTGCAGGATAGTGAATCACTTTCGGGATACATCCGTACCTATGTCTTCGTGAGGTTTTCACCTCCGTGCAGCCATAGGGAAATGTATTCCCCTGAACCGAACTCGGTCCATATGAGCCTATAATGGGTGAGGATCGAGGAATCTGCTGGTTTGGGTACCTCAACTTTAGAGCTAAACCACACGTAGAGAACATAGGAACCCACCCTAGGTAGAACTATGCTAAACCTTAGTAGTCACCCAAATAGGTGTTCTATGTTGTTTATTTCTTCTGTACTAACGTGTTTTCTTGTATTTTGATTGCATTCATATCATGGAAAAGAGGTGTTGATTTCAAATTCGATTGCTAAATAGAAAAGTTTGTCATAAGAAAATGGGTTTTTTGATAAAGTGGATTATAATACGGTCTCGTCCGAATATAGTCTAAGTGAACACAACAAGAGAAGGCGATAGCGTGCGAAGGAATACAAGACTTTATTACCCAAGGATTCAAGTCGACAAAGACAAATCGAGAATCACCACGTCTCGACTTTCTTGAAGAAGCTAACGAGTATTATGGAGCAGCGGTGAGTCGCGCCCCGGATCAAGCAAAAAGGAGCTAGAGGAGGCATCTATTAGAAGTTTGCAAGACTTGACTTTTGCGAAGAAGGGATTCATGTTTTCACTTGGACTATGAGGATAAGGTCGTGTATGCGATCCGTTTTATGTAAAGAAATTTCCTTTCTAGAAAAGGTTTTCTAATGTAACTGAATTCAGAATCAATGCCTCTCTCTCTTTGCATTCATGCATTTGCATTACATTGCATCATTTGCATTAGACTTTTACAAAAGGACCCTAATTAGGTAAAATGTTTCAGTTAACCTGAAAAACATGGAACAAAGGTTGGAGAGAATAGAAATACAGATGCAGGGGCAATCAACCAAGATTCGACAAATGCGGGAACAAATGCAAGAATTCCAAACCCTTGAAAGAATCAAAAGCGAAGAGGGAATTGGGGAACAATGTTTCCAAATCCTTGTGTACTTGGGACCGTGGAAGAGATCCCTGTATTTTTAGAGATGATCTATAGTAATGTGCAAAACATGCTTGTTGCCTTAAGCCTAGAGGCAATAAGAATTCTTTTGTGAAATAGGCTTGTGTCTGAAACTTTATTTCAATAAAATGCATCTTTTTGAATACATATTCTTTTATTCTTTACATTTCATACTGTATATTCTTTTGTTTTTTTACCATATTCTTTCATTCTTTATTCATAACCATACCAATAATCATCCCTAGGATCATTTATTCTTTGGATTTCTTGCCTTCATACCTAGGTACCCAGATATCAACGACATGAGCGACGTTGTTACTGACTCCCTTTTTGAACGAGATATGGGTCTAGGGGATCTCAGGACTTTGAAGATGATAGAGATTGTGACATGTCTTCTGACTTGTTAAGAATGGTTTAACAAGATGAAAAATTGACCTTACTCTACAAAGGGTCATTGGATATTATGAGCCTAGGGAAAAGGTGAAGACCGAAGCCTAGCTCACCACAAAAATAAGGCAAGACATCATTGAGTTGTTTTCGCACAATTATATCAGGACATGCCTTGGCTAAATAAAGAGGATCGGGCACTGTTGATTCACCATGGAAGGGGACAGCATCAGCCATACCGCAAATATGGAATTAAAGAAGACAAGATTCATATGCCTACTCCAGCTCTTCACAAATTTTCCATATGTGGGGCATGGATGTGATGGGGCCAATCTCGTCAAAAGCTTTTAATCAATATCGACTCATCGGCATAGTTATCGTTTACTTCACTACGAGAGTGGAAGTAGCTTCATATGCCAATATTATAAGGTCGAAGTCATCAAATTCATCAAAAAAAATAAAAAATGAAGGAAAAGATCAAAAAGATCGCGTTTAAATAATTATACAAAGTCAAAGTTTACAGTTTGTCCAAAGATTAGGCAGCATATCATAGTGCAATAAAAGTTGCCAAAAAAAAAAGAGGTGGCTAAGACTTGTAAAATTGGCATAAGAAGCTATCACTACTCTCTATGATTTTCGAACGTCGGCCCAAACTTTTGCTGAGGCAACATCTTGCCCATTATGGAATTGAAGTGTTTTTGCCAATTGAACCAAATCGAAGAAAAGGTTAAAAGCTATCTATCACGGTTGGATGATGCGAGCTTACGACAAAGAGGTTCATCCTAGAGAATTCCACAAGGGGAACCTGATGTTGAAACAGATTTTTCCTCTACAAAACGATTTTAGAGGAAATCATATGCCAAACCCAGGAAGGACTTATGTAGGGCTGGCAAAGACTTGCCCGATCCGTTGAATCTGAGTTTAGTCAAGAGATATTTTACCTGAAAGAGGAAAGACCAAGGTGAAAACCCGCAAAGGGCGCCTTGAGTTCAAATGCCAAAAAAAAGGAAAAGAGGAGAGGCTAAGGAGAAAACCCGCAAAGGGCGCTTTGAGACCAAAGGGGCTTTGAGTTGAAAACCCAGAAAGGGCGGCTCAAATTTTGAATAAAAGTGGGGCATACAGTAGTCTTGCTACGTCTGAATTAGCAAAGAGAAAGTATGTCACGTCTTGGGGCATCGACAAAGTACTCCGGATCCCCTAAACACATATTGAGCTTAAAATGGTCCTCAAGAAGTTGGAACAAGGAAGCTCAGGCTGCAATATCTGGGGCACCTAGCTTCTATCCTACCCATTTTGGATTCCTTATCTTTGATTGCTTTATTCTTTTGAGATACACCCAAATCAATTTTCTTTTATTGCCTGGGTTATCTTTGATTAAATTATTTCTCAGAGCTATGCTCCTGACTAATTTCTTTCTCGTCCATTTTTGTGACCTTTTTTCAAGCATTTTGTATTGAAATAACAATTTATGGACTAATAACACTTTCATAAAAGGATTTTCGCATATTACTCTAGAAGCTTCTAAATAATATGAGGAATCTGAAGCATGACTATTGTTCAGAATTCACCAAGCCTAAGGGCTGGAAACATTGAAGAATGATTACCTCTTCAGATTTTTATTGAATAAGACAATTTCGTTGGTGATACCACTTCGGCAAATGACGAACAAGGTCAATCCAAGTGTAAAGAGGATCATTGACGAGATACCCTGCATTCATACATTTGGTCATTACACCCAGGGAATGGTGTAACAGATTGAAAGTAGTACAAGTTACGTGCACTCAATGGTAACAGAAAGATGGAAGAAATTAAAAGTTATTCCCCTGAAGTTGCAGTGGGAGATACCAATTCATGTCCCAAGGTTCAAGTAGAGAGGACTCAGAATTACCATGGGGCAAATTATTTGAGCAGAACATGATTGAAAAACAAATGAGTAATAACACCTAGGATAGGAATCATACTCATAACATTTTTGTAAATTTCATTAGGAGCATTTGATTCATTTTGGGTCATTGCATCCTAATCTTTGAAACAGAATCATCTTCATAACATTTTCATAACATGTCTAAATAGGAGCATCTGATGCATTTCGATCAAAGAATCCTAAATATTGGACATAAACATATACCCATTCTACAGGTTATGTAGCAAGGTAGAAGACATTAGTCTGGTATCCCTGAGTTTGCAAGGAGCAGATTAAAATAGCAGATCTGACAATCCTGAGGTTGCAGGAGCAGATCGGAGACATCAGTCCTATCTCTCAGACTAGTAGTGGAATAGGTCAAAGATTGTAGATATTGTCACCCTAAGCAGTAGGGAACCAAGATTGAACGGCAAGTCTTGTCTCCCTAAGCAGTAGTGGAACAGATTTAAGCCACCTGACCCTATCTCCCACGACCAGTGGTGGAATAGGTCAAAGATTGTAGATCTTGTCGCCCTAAGCAGTAGAGGACCAAGATCGAACGAAAAATCTTGTCTCCCTAAGCAGTAGTGGAATAGATTTAAGCCATCAGTCCTATCTCACGACAAAGTGAGTGGAATAGGTCAAAGATTGTAGATCTTGTCGCCCTAAGCGATGAGGACCAAGATCGAGCGGCAAATCTTGTCTCCTAAGCGATGAGTGGAACGGAGTTTAAGCCATCGATCCTATCTCCTTGACCAAGAAGTGGAATAGGTCAAAGATTGTAGATCTTGTCACCCCTAGCGTAGGGAACCAAGATCGAATGGCAAGTCTTGTCTCCTACAAATAGTGGAACGGAGTTTAAGCCACTAGCCCTATCTCCACGACCGTGATCGAATAGGTCAAAGATTGTAGATCTTGTCACCCTAAGCGATGAGGGAACCAAGATCGAGCGGCAAATCTTGTCTCCTAAGCGATGAGTGGAACAGATTTAAGCCCCACCCTATCTCCACGACAAGCGGTGGAATAGGTCAAAGATTGTAGATCTTGTCGCCCTAAGCGAGAGGACCAAGATCGAACGGTAAATCTTATCTTCCTAAGCAGTAGTGGAACAGATTTAAGCCACCAGCCCTATCTCCTCGACCAGTATTGGAATAGGTCAAAGATTGTAGATCTTGTCTCCCTAAGCAGTAGTGGACCAAGATCGAACGATAAATCTTATCTCCCTAAGCAGTAGTGGAACAGATTTAACCACTAGTCTGGCATCCCTGAGTTTGCAGTGGAGCAGACCGAAGATAGCAGATCTGGCATTCCTGAAGTTGCAGAAACAGATCGAAGACATCAGATCTTGCCTTCCTGAGCTTTGCAGGAAGCAGATCGAAGATAGCCAATCTGGCATTCCTGAGCTTTGCAGGAAGCAGATTGAAAATGACAGATCTGGTCTCCCTGAGTTTGCAGTGGAGCAGATAAAAAAGATAGTGGATACTGCCTTCATAAAGTTGAAGCTATCAAACTCACTGAAATTAAGATGAAGCTCCAATGCCGTTGAAGTTGCAATTCGGATTGGAAGTCATTTGAGGAAAGCGAGGATCAAGACGTCGGGCTCGGCCAAGACCGGGCAAAATTGGTCCCTCTATTGTCTTTGCTCTATTCTCGTTTCACGGCAATGAGCAAAGAGGGGCAGCTGTAATAACCAATTTTGCCCGGGCCCATTCCAAAATAATAAAAACAAAAAATAATAACCAATGTCCAGTTTACAAGTCTATTTACAAAAATTAAACAGATAACCCAATGGCCCATTACACCCAATAATCCAGACCCAAACAACCCTGGCCCAAAGGGGCCCAAAACATTAGAAGGATCAGCAATGGCCTAGGGTTTCTGAAACCCTAGGCGCCGCAGGAGTCAACAAGCCCCCTTTTCGCGCCGCAATCAGATCCTCGACACCAGCCCTCGGTCACGCTACCATCAACACACGGACAGCCCCTCGCCACCGAGATTCTCTCCGTTGACCTGCAAAGAAGGAAAGAACAGCAAAAAACAGAAACAGAATATTTGTATTTCCTTTTTTTTCATTATTTTAGGGGCTATAAAACCCCAAAATAACTTGTAAAAAGACGGAGACGGAGAGAGCAAAAAAAGGCACGAATATACACACAGAGAGAATAAAAGCAAAAATACACAGAAATAAAAAACAAACAGAGGTTTTTTTTTTATATTTATCTCATCTTTTCTTTTCTGTTCATGTTTTTTTTTTACATATATTACTAGAAAATATAAAAAAGGGGTTACCTGTCAACTGACGTTGAAAAACTGGGGATTTTTTAAACCTCCGGCCACCGTCCATGGTGGCGCGTGAGGCGCGTGTGGCGAGTGACTCATGAGTCCGACGGTCAAGATCCGGACAGGGGAGAGAGGATTTCATAGAAATTCTTGAAGTTTTTTTTTTAAACTATGTTTAAAATGATTTTTTTGGCCGAACTTTGACTTATATAGCTAAAGGGAAACGACGTCGTTTTGGCTTAAGACGATAAGCATAAAACGACGTCGTTTTAAGCAGAGGATCCGCGTGTTGACCCGATTTGACCCGAAGGATCCGCGTGTTTTGGTCAATGGTCTATTTACGGAGCTGGTCCTTCCGCATTTTTTCAAATTTATAATTACGTCCAAATGCATTTTTTTCGTATTTACAATTTGGCCCTAAATTTACATGCTGTTTCAATTTAATCCTCGGGTTGCATTAAAGGTTAAGTTTATTACGACACCGTTTTGAAACTTGGCAAAATTGCCATTTTAATCCCTGTTTCTTTTTTTAATTTCTTGTTTTATCCTTTTATTTTTTATTTTATTTTATATTTAATTATTTTATCATATTAAAAGATTCTATATTATTTTTATTAATTTATTAATAGTATAAAATATATATATAATTTTATATGTATTATCTTATATATTAAATTACTAATTTGTATTATTTTATTTAGTTTAAAGTATTATTTAATTTATATATTATTATATTTTTTATATTATTATATTTTTTATATTATATATTATTATGTTACATTTATATTATTTCTAAAACTTTATTTTTATTTATATTATCTAATCTATTTTATTTATATTATTTATTTATAATTAGTGTATTATATATATATATTATTTTATTTTGCTTAATATTGTTTTAATTATATATTATTTTCATATATTAGTTATTATATTATATATTTAAAAAAATTTATACATTGTATAGTATTATATTATATCATATTTTTATAAAATATATTTATATTGAAAAACATGTTTCATTTACATTATTTATATTATATCATTATATACTATTCCTTTTATTTATGCATTGTTTACATTGTTTATATCATATAAGTATGTAATTTTATTTATTTATTTTATTTGTTTATTATTAATCTTGCATGAAAATTTTCATATTTATTTAGTAATTTCTATTTTGATATTTAGGGTTTTATGTATATATTTTACTTGCCTATATTCTTTCATTATTTATTTATGATTGCCATTGTATAGATATTTATTTATTGTTTTATGAATACATTTTTTACAAGATTACCATATTTTATCTAAAGCTTTTAAAATAAGGCAATGTTTTGGTATTTAAAAATTCGGGAAATAGTGCCCTAACGTACTGAGTTGCGATTTTCCGTTTGGCTAAATAACTAAATACCCTTTTAACAAGTTTTGTAAATCATGAGATGACTTTAATTACGAGGGTTTTAGAAAATTTCGTGTCCTAACGTACTGGATGTGATGTTTATATTCCTTCGGAATAAAGAAATCTCAAGTTTTAAATAAAAAACCTATTCTGGGGAATTCAAAACATTGTGCCCTAACTTACTGAGTTCGACGTTTTGCGTCTCGAGGTAGGAATTTTCTAAAACAAAGACGAGCTAAATTTCAAAGTCATGAGGTGCTATACCCTAACTTACTGGGTAAAATACTTTATTTCTTTGTGATAAGTAAGTCCTGATTTTCTTTCTAATAAAAGGATCATATTTTCTAATTTTTTCAACATTCGGACATGATTTTATCGATTAGGTACCAATTTTGGGCGTTATGAGGGTGCTAACCCTTCCTTATACGTAACCGACTCCCGAACCCGTCTTCTTGTTTTTGTAGACCAAAATTGAATGTTTTTTTGAAATAAAACGTTTTACAAGGTGATCTAATCACACCAAAGTAAAAAAAGATTGGTGGCGACTCCCATTTTGTTTTCAAAAAGTCGATCCCCATTTTCTAAAACCCGATTTAAAAAATGGTTTCGACAGCTTGGTGACTCCACTGGGGAATAAAGATTGTAGATCTTGTCACTCTAAGCAGTAGGGAACCAAGATCGAACGACAAGTCTTGTCTCCCTAAGCAGTAGTGGAACAGATTTAAGCCACCAGCCCTATCTCCTTGACCAGCAGTGAAATAGGTCAAAGATTGTAGATCTTGTCACCCTAAGCAGTAGGGAACCAAGATCGAACGGCAAGTCTTGTCTCCCTAAGCAGTAGTGGAACGGATTTAAGCCACTAGCCCTATCTCCCTGACCAGCAGTGGAATAGGTCAAAGATTGTAGATCTTGTCACCCTAAGCGTGAGGGAACCAAGATCGAGCGGTAAATCTTGTCTCCTAAGCGAAGAGTGGAACAGATTTAAGCCACCAGCCCTATCTCACGACCAAAGCAGTGGAATAGGTCAAAGATTGTAGATCTTGTTGCCCTAAGCGAGAGGACCAAGATCGAGCGGCAAATCTTGTCTCCTAAGCGAAGTAGTGGAACAGATTTAAGCCACCAGCCCTATCTCCCTGACCAGCGTTGGAATAGGTCAAAGATTGTAGATCTTGTCTCCCTAAGCAGTAGTGGACCAAGATCGAACGACAAATCTTGTCTCCCTAAGCAGTAGTGGAACAGATTTAACCACCAGTCTGGCATCCTTGAGTTTGCAGTGGAGCAGACCGAAGATAGCAGATCTGGCATTCCTAAAGTTGCAGAAACAGATCAAAGACATCAGCTCTTGCCTTCCTGAGCTTTGCAGGAAGCAGATCGAAGATAGCCAATCTGGCATTCCTGAGCTTTGCAGGAAGCAGATTGAAGATAGCAGATCTGGCATTCTTGAAGTTACAAGAAGCAGGTCGAAGATACCAATCTGACATTCCTGAGCTTTGCAGGAAGCAGATTGAAAATGACAGATCTGGTCTCCCTGAGTTTGCAGTGGAGCAGATAAAAAAGATAGTGGATACTGCCTTCATAAAGTTGAAGCTATCAAACTCACTGAAATTAAGACGAAGCTCCAATGCCGTTGAAGTTGCAGTTCGGATTAGAAGTCATTTGAGGAAAGCGAGGATCAAGAAGTCGGGGCTCGGCCAAGACCGGGCAAAATTGGTCCTTCTATTGTCTTTGCTCTATTCTCGTTTCACGACAATGAGCAAAGAGGGGCAGCTGTAATAACCAATTTTGCCCGGGCCCATTCCAAAATAATAAAAACAAAAAATAATAACCAATGTCCAGTTTTACAAGTCTGTTTACAAAAATTAAACAGATAACCCAATGGCCCATTACACCCAATAACCCAGACCTAAACAACACCTGGCCCAAAGGGGCCCAAAACATTAGAAGGATCAGCAATGGCCTAGGGTTTCTGAAACCCTAGGCGCCGCAGGAGTTAACAAGCCCCCTTTTCGCGCCGCAATCAGATCCTCGACACCAGCCCTCGGTCACGCCGCCATCAACGCACGGACAGCCCCTCGCCACCGAGATTCTCTCCGTTGACTCATAAAGAAGGAAAGAAACGAAGAAAAAGCAAAACAGAATATTTGTATTTCCTTTTTTTCATTATTTTAGGGGCTATAAAACCCCAAAATAACTTGTAAAAAGACGGAGATGGAGAGAGCAAAAAAAGGCACGAATATACACACAGAGAGAATAGAAGCAAAAATACACAGAAATAAAAAACAAACAGAGGTTTTTTTTATATTTATCTCATCTTTTCTTTTCTGTTCATGTTTTTTTTTTACATATATTACTAGAAAATATAAAAAAATGGGTTACCTGTCAACTGACGTTGAAAAACTGGGGATTTTTTAAACCTCCAGCCACCGTCCATGGTGGCGCGTGAGGCGCGTGCGGGGAGTGACTCATGAGTCCGACGGTCAAGATCCGGACAGGGGAGAGAGGATTTTAGAGAAATTCTTGAAGTTTTTTTTTTAAAACTATGTTTAAAATGATTTTTTTGGCCGAACTTTGACTTATATAGCTAAAGGGAAACGGCGTCGTTTTGGCTTAAGACGATAAGCACAAAACGACGTCGTTTTAAGCAGAGGATCCGCATGTTGACCCGATTTGACCCGAAGGATTCGCTTGTTTTGGTCAATGGTCTATTTACGGAGCTGGTCCTTCCGCATTTTTTCAAATTTATAATTACGTCCAAATGCATTTTTCCGTATTTACAATTTGGCCCTAAATTTACATGCTGTTTCAATTTAATCCTCGGGTTGCATTAAAGGTTAAGTTTATTACGACACCGTTTTGAAACTTGGCAAAATTGCCATTTTAATCCCTGTTTCTTTTTTTAATTTCTTGTTTTATCTTTTTATTTTTTTATTTTATTTTATATTTAATTATTTTATCATATTAAAAGATTCTATATTATTTTTATTAATTTATTAATAGTATAAAATATATATATAATTTTATATGTATTATATTATATATTAAATTACTAATTTGTATTATTTTATTTAGTTTAAAGTATTATTTAATTTATATATTATTATATTATTTAATTTATTATATTTTGTATATTATATATTATTATGTTACATTTATATTATTTCTAAAACTTTATTTTTTATTTATATTATCTAATCTATTTTATTTATATTATTTATTTATAATTAGTGTATTATATATATATATATATTTTATTTTGCTTAATATTGTTTTAATTATATATTATTTTCATATATTAGTTATTATATTATATATTTAAAAAAATTTATACATTGTATAGTATTATATTATATCATATTTTTATAAAATATATTTATATTGAAAAACATGTTTCATTTACATTATTTATATTATATCATTATATACTATTCCTTTTATTTATGCATTGTTTACATTGTTTATATCATATAAGTATGTAATTTTATTTATTTATTTTATTTATTTATTATTAATCTTGCATCAAAATTTTCATATTTATTTAGTAATTTCTATTTTGATATTTAGGGTTTTATGTATATATTTTATTTGCCTATATTCTTTCATTATTTATTTATGATTGCCATTGTATAGATATTTATTTATTGTTTTATGAATACATTTTTTACAAGATTACCATATTTTATCTAAAGCTTTTAAAATAAGACAATGTTTTGGTATTTAGAAATTCGGGAAATAGTGCCCTAACGTACTGGGTTGCGATTTTCCGTTTGGCTAAATAACTAAATACCCGTTTAACAAGTTTTGTAAATCATGAGATGACTTTAATTACGAGGGTTTTAGAAAATGTCGTGTCCTAACGTACTGGATGTGATGTTTATATTCCTTCGGAATAAAGAAATCTCAAGTTTTAAATAAAAAACCTATTCTGGAGAATTCAAAACATTGTGCCCTAACTTACTGGGTTCGACGATTTGCGTCTCGAGGTAGGAATTTTCTAAAATAAAGACGAGCTAAGTTTCAAAGTCATGAGGTGCTATACCCTAACTTACTGGGTAAAGTACTTTATTTCTTTGTGATAAGTAAGTCCTGATTTTCTTTCTAATAAAAGGATCATATTTTCTAATTTTTTCAACATTCGGACATGATTTTATCGATTAGGTACCAATTTTGGGCGTTATGAGGGTGCTAACCCTTCCTCATACGTAACCGACTCCCGAACCCGTTTTCTTGTTTTTGTAGACCAAAATTGAATGTTTTTTGAAATAAAACGTTTTACAATGTGATCCAATCACACCTAAGTAAAAAAAGATTGGTGGCGACTCCCATTTTGTTTTCAAAAAGTCAATCCCCATTTTCTAAAACCCGATTTAAAAAATGGTTTCGACATATATACTCTACTAGTCAAGTTCAAACGTTAACCTTCTAAAACAAAAGAGTAAATAAACATAGTTTTGTACCAAATTTGACTCAACCTAGGTACATGCCCTACATAAATCAAAATAAAATTTATACAAACTTTGCTGAGTCGGGGATTGCTTTCGGGATGTTGGAACAATTGCTCGATCTACCGAGGATCTTCTACACCTGGGCAGGGAAAACAAACCGTACGCTGAGCGAAAACACTTAGTGGTATTTACATGATTTAAGCCAATATAGAACAAAATTAAAATTAATATGCATTTATTCAATACAAGTTCAATACATACGAAATCCTTGTACAATCCATGCCAATTATTTACTATACATTATAAGCGTACATATAATCATATTAACAAGCTAATTCATTATGTGTACATACTAACTTACCATTTATCACTCACTTATTATGCAATTTAAATAAATTCATACTAACATCCATAGGTAATTGTACTATATTCAATCCCATATCGACATTTCAACTATATTCGAGCCTAATGGCTCTTTCATACACATTCAGTCCTCAGGACTCGGTTTCAACTCATTCCACATGTTATCACATACCACATTTTCAAATTCATTTCATTTTCATTACTATTAGATGGTTCATATTTTATAACCCTATTAACTAAACACGGACTTAAAACGGATACGCGGATTCGTCACCCTGGGTTTCCCAGCAACAATGATGCTATACAAGTACATATTACCACCCCGAGTTACCCGACAACAATGGTTTTCTCAATCTATTTAATCTATCACCTCGGGTTGCCCGAAAACAATGACTTTATAAGTACAATCTACAACATTGAGTTGCCCTACAATGATGGTTTTTAATGAATAATCTAACCCTATGGTTTGCCAACTATATCTGGCTCGGTCTGAACAGCTAATAAGGTAACCAAATTTTTGATTCATTATATACGTCATTCAAATCATATTTAATTATATCCAAATAATTCATCAAATCATCATACAAACCACATATTTCAACTCAATTTCATACCAATTCTCATATATAAATCAAATTATACAATTTTCTATTTTATTCAATTTAGTCTCTGTCTCGATAATCAATCTTAACCGAAGCGGTTCAATTAAAAAATCCAATAAAAATTCACCTAAATATTATATGATGCAAAATAACATGAATATGCAATAATTAAATTAGTCCTGAATCATAGAAATATAAATTGAATTTCCGAGCTATTCGTCGACGACTTTCAATTTTCCTTTCCCTCTCAATGGTTCTGTGTCAACGTTAGCTAAAAATAATAATAAAACATATAATCTTATCAAATTTAATTCAAATCAGAACCAATCACAATATCAAACATATTTTAAATTTTATTCAATTTAGTCCCTAAACCCGGGACAAACATAACTTTCAATCCAAAGCTCTAGATTGAAATCCGGTTTCGCAATTACTCATTAGAGACCTCCTATTTCCTATACCTACAGAAATTCCATGTCAATTTTACATTTTATTCAATTTGGTCCCTAATATACGAAACTAAAAATTAAGGTTTACAAATTAGTTCTTTTCTTAACCTAAACTTAATTTCTATCAATTTAATACCTAAAACATTCATTCTAAGCAATGACATCTCATCAAAACTTCACTAATTGATCAAATTGATCATTGGGTTAGCTTAATTAAGCCCCCAAGATAAAAAAAAAAATCTATAAAAATCAAAGAAAAATGGCTAGAGGATTAAAATTGAAGCTAAAAGCTTGAAAATCCTTAATGGCGTTCTCCCCTTTCGATAAATCTTCTCTCCATCCACCAATTTCATATTTATACATAGATTAAGTTTTTAATTAGTTAATTAATTATGTTTTAATTTTAATTAACCTTTATGTATTTAATTAATCCACCATTATCATTACCATCCACTAAATTTTATTTATACATGGTCTAATTGCTATTTTGGACTTTTGGTGCAATTTAAGTCCCCAAGTCAATTCTTAATTAAAAATCTATAACAATTAAACTTTACAATATAGTCTCTGGGCCCTAATTAATTACAATTTTGGGTAAATTAACTATCCAAATTTTAATTCATCTATATAATAATTTCGTAAACATCTTTATTTAATATTTACGAACTCAGTTTACAAAACGAGGTCCCGAAACCGAAATTTTCAACACCACTGGAAGTCGGGTCATTACAATACCATTAGATATATATTGATATAAATTGTTTGACTGTGTTTAATGTCACGAATTAAGTAATACAATCTCAAAAAAGAGATTTAACTACATCAAATTTATATACAAAGGATATTTATATCATTTAAAATTTAAATATATATATATAATTGTGTAAAAAACCTCCCACTCTTTTTTAAAAAAATGACTCCTCTTCCAAAATTACCAAATCTCTTTAAAAAATTACAATTCTTTTAACAATATTACTTTCTTAAAGAATTAATTATATATATATCAAGAAATTATGACTATCTTAAAACAACTAGTGGCTTATCTTTAAAAAACTAATCAAAATATAAAAAAATTTATTCAAATAAATATAACTTCTCACCCAAAGAGTGGGTACCAATATATTCAGTTTAACATTATTTCACTACTTTTTTACTTAACTTATTGCATAAAAAAAAAAAACATTTAAGCATTTCACATAAAAGGTTTGACTTTTATTTATTGTATTTTATATTAAATAATTTTTACATTTAATTGTTATTTAATTAAAAGATAATTGCACATTTTCTAAAATTTTGTATATACTTTTTTTCAAATGCTAACATTTAATTTCAATCATATATTGTTTTGGATCTAAAAAATGAGGTTAAAAATAAACAAACAAATATTTTGGACAAAATAAATGGGCAAAGCTCCCATATATACAAAAAAAAACAAAAATTACCGAAAAATACCACTTTCAGAAAAATTTACCGGAATGTACCACTTTCCCCAAAAACGCGGCCACGTCAGCGCGTTTTTTGGGGAAAAATGGCTAAAGCTCTGGGCCGCGCTTTAGCCACAACGGTCAAATGTTTTTTGACCGTTGGGCCCCCAACGGTCAAAAAAAAGTATAAAACCCCCCCAACCCTTTATTTTTTTCACATTTCAATCCTTTCTCAATTTTCTCTCAATATTCTCTCAATTTTCTCTCAAAGTCCTTGAAATTTACGCTCAAATTTCAAAATAATCCTTTATTATTTACGAAAGAGCCCATTATAATTTTTTTAAAATATATATTTTTTGGAAAATTTTAAAATTTTTTATCGGATTACAATGGCCGGGGAATTACTTCGCCTAGACAACAAGCACATCTCCGTCGAGCAAATGAATATGGTAAGTTTTAATTTTTAATTTTTCAATATTATTAAATTTTTTTCAATTATGCAATTTTAATTAATTTTTAATTTTATAATTTTTAAATGATCTGTAGATCGGGTGTTGGAATGTTATATCGCAACATGCCTGGTCCCCATCGCCGTTGATCGAGAATTACGTGGGAAGCGGGTTTTTGGCACGTGGCCACGATAGGTAGGGGTTCAAGTTGAGCCGCCTTTGATCGGCGTGTTGATAGAGAGGTGGAGACCCGAGACGCACACTTTCCATCCGCCATGCGGAGAGTGTACCATCACCCTAGAATATGTGCGAGCTGGTTGGGATTACCGGTGGGCGGGCCCAGAGTCACCGGGTCCGCAACATCTATCGATTGGATGGCCGTATGCTACGAGCTTCGGGTGCCATTCCGGATAGAATTCAAGGAGCTCGGATCGATATGGCCTGGTTACGAGGCGCATTCCCGCGCCCCGAACGAGGGTTCGACCAGAAGAAGAAAGAATACGGTATGCTCGGGCATACATTCTTGAGATAATTGGAGGCTATCTCGATGCCGGACCTCTCTAGAAACCTCGTCCACACGAGATGGCTCACGAAACTTGTTGATTTTGAGCACGTGGTGAATTGAGTTGGGGTCTGCCGTGCTGCTATCGAGGTTGTACCGGGAGATGTGCGAGCGCACGCGCCGAGTAAAGCAAAAATCGGAGGTTTCCTATCACTACTGCGATCATGGGCATGGTTTCGATTTCCATTTTTACGTCCTCGACTCGACCGACCATATTCATTCCCATCGATAACGAGGTAAATTTAATATTATATTTTACAATTATTTCGTAGATTTATAGTATAATTGCATGCTAAAAGGTTATTTAATTAGGTGGTCTCATCCGCGAGTCATGTTGGAATACCTAACTCGCTTGAGGATATACGGCTCCTATTGGAACAACGGTCGGAATCACAAGTAAGTTTCGAATTTCGTTATTATAATTGAAGATTTCGTATGTAGTGTCTAGTATTATGTATATAACTAATATTTTGGTAATGTTAATATAGTTTCAATGGACAAATCACGAGGATCCCGAAATTCGGTCAGTAATTTCGAGGAGTTCTTCCAAAATTCGAACATTGGCACGTTAAGGTCCCAATAATCACCGACGCGACCGTGGAGATGCACCGGTCGGATCGGGTGTGCGGCAATTTGATTCCGATAACCGATTCCCGTGCCACCACGAGGTGCTGCTCGATGATGAGCACCGAGTGGACTTCTGGCGGCCGCGCACCGGATTGGCCAAGATTTTGGTCAAGTCATATCGAGGCGTGGGAGAACCGGTATGACTTTTTACCTAACCGGAACCGATCATCGTTCTCGAAAGTTAGGCGTGCGTGCGAAGTACATGCCATGGTTTAGAATCCATGGCAAGTCGTATCTGTTGTCGGATGAAGAGAGGCGACGGCAAATTCGCGAGCGAAGGAACGTCGGGCCCCATTACATCCAAGGAGAAGGGTGATGAGGCGGGGCCATCAGCGGCGCCTACTCGATCCACCGGGGCAAGAATAACGCGCGATACGATCATCGGGCCTAGCATCAGCGCTACACGACCACCGGGCCCATCGGTTCACCCGATAACACCGAGATCACGGCAGCGTCCACCGTTTATGCAAAAGCGCACCCTACCCCTTATATGTATCCTCCTAACCCATATATGTTTCCTTTTTCCGATCCTACCCGAGTTGGAATGCATGGCGGGTTCGAGCCCGTTCCCAACTACTCCCGATAGCCACCGATCGTGAGACCGACGTCGATATGGGATTAGAGGAGGCGCCGTCTGGGAGCGATTCTTTCTACTGACTCTTTCGCCAGACGGGATGCGATCACCCCCGCCGTGGTTTATGCAAACACCTCGGGGTCATTATTTTATCAAGGTGGGTCATCATCGCAACACCCGTAACTGCACTCCACCGCCGAGGAACCCGATTCTCGCCCGAGGTTCCACGACTTCACGGAAGCTAGAAGAAGGAGGAATCCAATACAGAATCGCCGACCGCCCGTGTGGCACCGGTTCCCACCGGCATCACCCTAAACCGTAATTTAGTTTTGTAATTTTTGTTTGTAATTTAATTATGTTTATATTTGATCAAATAGAAATGATCTATTTTTTTGCAATTTAATTTTTTTATATTGAATAAATTTTGAGTTTAATTTTATTTCCTTTGTAATTTAATTTTTTTAATTTAATATTAATATCTTTGATAAAATAGAAATGGTTTAATTTTTATTTTTGCAATTTAATTTTGTTAATTTAATATTAATATCTTTGATAAAATAGAAATGGTTTAATTTTTAGTTTTTGCAATTTAATTCTTTTTATATTTAATAAAATTTGAGTTTAATTTTATTTCTTTTGTAATTTATTTTTTAAATTTAATATTAATATCTTTGATAAAATAGAAATGGTTTAATTTTTAGTTTTTGCAATTTAATTCTTTTTATATTTAATAAAATTTGAGTTTAATTTTATTTCTTTTGTAATTTAATTTTTTAATTTAATATTAATATCTTTGATAAAATAGACATGGTTTAATTTTTAGTTGTTGCAATTTAAATTTTTTTATATTTCATAAAATTTGAGTTATTGTACAAAAGTTCACGGTTTTCCTCCAAAAAAATAGAAATTACATAGCCAACAGGAGACAAACAAGCTAAGAACACGGTCAACTATTCCGATTTGGACACGAGCGAGATGTATGGCCCGGGTTCCTACACCATCCGCACCGCCGACTTTGGTTGGTCGATTCTCGGATATCCATATTGTTGCGTATTCTAGTCGAGCAAGGTCGACCTCTTGGTTTGCGCCTCAATTGTCTATCCGGCAATAGCTTATACGGTGCAAGCGATACCGATGGCCACTTACGTTCATCTAGGATTGGTGGAAATACGTGTCTCCACACGTTGTACATGTTTTCTAATTTGTACACTTCGTCGACATAGCTCATGGGATCAAGACGGAGATTATTACAAGCCGCAAGTACATGAGCACATGGGTAACGGCGCATCAAATATCCCACGATCGCATGTCCTATTTGTCAAGTGAACACGATAATGCCCGCCAACAATACCTTGGTTCGGTCTGTCAAACTCCGTGACACGAAACCATAGCTCGTCGCGGTCGTGACACACATCGTGTGCATGGTGTTCGCCGTGCCTTC
Source organism: Gossypium sturtianum (assembly GCA_025698515.1). Taxonomy (NCBI): domain Eukaryota; kingdom Viridiplantae; phylum Streptophyta; class Magnoliopsida; order Malvales; family Malvaceae; genus Gossypium; species Gossypium sturtianum. The sequence continues at coordinate 124,039,364 of CM046955.1, forward strand.
CCACGCTTAATTTCTTACAAGACCTTGGGCTCTATACATGGCCTCCTTGCATTTGCCTCGATAACTCATTGCTCTCTTCGGAAATAGTGCCGCTAAACGAAAATATGTCTCTGCACAATCGCTGCATGTCGGCAGATGACGGGTTCTTTTAGCACAAAATTTATGCATTCGCCAGGTTTGTGGTCATATGACCATATCGTGAGGCCGCCGTCATATGCTTGTGTCCACTGCTCAAAAGGAATATTACACAGTACTCTGCGCCGCGTTATCTGCGCGCAAGTCGCCAACATCATCTCCGAAAACGGTCTTGATTGATCTCGCATTCGCCAATATACGTTGATAGCGAATATTACATACCACTCATCAATTGCAAATAAATTGAATTTTTCAAAAGAAATTATATTAATAGATATTTCATACCCATATTGGTCACTTGCCGTTTCGTCTTTTTAGATCGATGTTGCCATAGTAGTTGGATGAAACATGCCTCGTGCAATATCGATGGTGTGTGCGATGCCACATGCTTCCTCGGCGTTCTATTGCCGCAAGTATTCCAGGGCCCGATCCGATATAACGCATATGTCGGGTTGAGGCGAGACATGCCTCCTTAACCTAGATAGGAAGAAGTCCGGCCATCACCGACTCCACGGTGTTATTGTGCGAATGCAATCGGAAGGATTCTCCCACGGTACCGTCTTGTGCCACACCTAGCAATAGCCGAGCGCGTATATCTACCATACATGAAGGTACCGTCAATTTGTACCAATGGCTTGCAAAGATGTAAAAGCATCTCGGCATTGCTTAAATGTCCGCAAATGCACGCTTGAACACCGCGCATCCACGGAGCGCACGATCGTTGTAGTACGCCGGTTTCGTTTTCAAGGTCATTGCAGTTATTCGGGACATACCTTTCAAAGACTGACACCACCGCCACACTTCATTATATGAAGCGTCCCCACCGACCATACAACTTTTCCAACGCCTTCCGCTTGGCTATCCAAGCCTTTCAGAAGAGGGCATGTACCCCAATTGGCTACGAATATTGCCAATTAAAGTCAAGATCGTAGTTTTAGGATCGGCCTTCACCGTTGGGATTATTAAATCGCCAACATGTCTCGAATCCATCCTCGGATGATCTTGTGTTACACCTGCACAACGGCACGTTAAATAATGTAACATTACATAATATTAGTGTTATTCGAAATCATTAAACATATTGTCGTCATCGCACTCTGCAGAAGACATGTATGCGGACCTTTGTACTTTTTCACCTCCCACAACCCTCGTCCTTTTCCTCAACGACGCCATGATTTTCCATGAACATGTGCCGTCTTGAATCGCACACTTCGCCTCGCATTTATCCACTGGATTTAATCACATTGTAGTTAACCCCGTTTGCGATGTTGTATTGTTTTAATGCAGCAAGAAAAGTATTCTTGTCGGAAAATCGGTTATCAACTTCTAATTGGTCCGAATTCAACGAAGAATTTGTGTGTCACACGCGTCCCGTGTGGTAGTTCAGAAACTCCAATGCATCATCTTGAGATAGATCGACATTATGCATGTGGGTGGAGGTGAGTATGCCCGAATAGCGGATCTTCTTCTTTTTGTCCGAACCGCCTCAACGCCTTCAGTACAATTGGAACGGGCCCGGCTCGAGAAAATAATCCAACCGCACCGTCAGCCCTCGCTCCCGAGGTGGATCCACATCGGATTCATCGTCCGACTCTTCATAACTCCGCAACAAACGAGGCCCTCGTTGGTGGATGTCGTCGAGTACATCATCCTCCTTAAACATCTTTCGTAAAGATCCCAATCATATGTGGATTGCCAACCACTAGAAGTTGATGACGCCCCCAAAACGTATTTACGTCTCCGGACGTCGATCGACGGATATGCATGTCCCATCCACCGACCGAGTGTCGCGGCATGGGTTATGTTTTCCATACTACTACCGCACACGGGCACTTCGTGTTTTGTCTCCCACTTACAGAGTGTCGGCTTGGGGTCGTGTATTCCCCTCGAACGATACTAGATATTGAGGTCGCAGAAAGATCACTTGGAGATGAAAATTCTACATATACCTCGATATAGGGTGAAACCACGGCAAGATGAGTCTCCACCATTGCCTCAAGGCTCCGAGGACCTTTGATGTCGAATGAGTCATATCTCACCGGATCAACCAAGCGCAAAATCTATACTTAATAGACACAACTTTCATTAGCGTTGTTCCAATATTTTACGCCTAATTCTTTTTGCGAAGTTCTACCAAATCAACGTTAGATTAAAACTCAATCGCTATTTGTGTTCTCCGATAAGAAAACAACACCATTTTTGGTGTCACGAACTTCACCATCGTAGTAAATAACAAAGATTAATACGTTCACTCATTTTCATTTTTTCTTTTGCCCGAATTTGCCTTTCGCAACTTGAGAATGAAATTTGCCTCGATTTATAGCCTAAGTTTGCGGATACCATCAGAGCAAAAGAGCGCCCCACGGGGGCGCGCCGGTACTCTCGCTCACGGTGCACCTCGCTGGAAGCGTTTTGGCCACTGTTTGTTCGTAAACGTCTCCTCAAAATAATTTTGCCGAGTTCATCAGAGCAAAAAAAGAGCGCCCACGCGGCAAATTTTTTTGGCCATCATGTTTGTTCGTAAACGCTCTCTCAAAATTATTTTGCCGAGACTACCGCCAAAAACTCAATTTATTTTTCACATTGCAAGTGGACGGGAAGGAACCCCAAAAACGCGGCCACGTCAGCGCGTTTTTTGGGGAAAAGTGGCTAAAGCACGTCCCAAAGGGCGCGCTTTAGCCATTTTTCTCCAAAAAAATACGCTGACGTGGCCACATTTTTAAGGAAAATGATATATTCTGATAAATTTTTCTGAAAGTGGTATATTCTAATAAATTTTTTTTTTAATATATATGGGAGCTTTGCCCCAAAATAAATAGCTGTAAATGATTCACTGAGTTAAATAAATTAATTCAATAAATATGACAAAAATAAAATCAACTGTTTTTACCGGTTCCCAATGTGATGATGACATCAAGACAACCCTATAATCTTATGGCAGAAGTAAAAGATAAAAAGAAAACCCACCATTAATAATTACTGCAGTGAATCTCCAGGGAAAAAACACTAATATGCCTCCCTCATTGGGTTTGGGACCCCCATGGGAAGTAACCATGAAATACTAAGACTAACAATTTTAACTGACCTAATTGCAACTAAACAGCAATAATGGAGGGTCTAACCCCTCCTCTCCTACACCTTTTGCTAATTATATGTTTTTAGGGTTTTAGCCGCTTTGTTTTCTCAAGTAAAGTGAGCTATCAAAGCTTTCTTTGACCAACTCATCACATCAGCATCAGAGATAGTACATTCCTGTTAGCCTCAGTGATCACAATAAATGAAAGGTCTGTCATTAGGTTTCCAGTTAGTGAAAACTGAGAAAAAAAGTAAAAAGGAACAAAATAAAAATACAATATTAGGTCCATTCTTTTATCCAAGCATATATAATATAATTCACAAGTCTTTTCACATTTTTTGTGGGTAGAAGTTAAGGACATTCCTTACATGGAAATATACTTGTGCTTTTAACTGGTTTAATTGAGGTTTTTTATTTCTGAATATGCCAAATTTTGTTTACTATTTGAGAAGTTACTTCATTCACTGATCTGACTCATCATCATCCTCTTTGAAGCAATCAGAAACTATCAAAGAAAAGCTTTGTTTCCTATTTATAGGCTCTCATTAGAGTCACCCTTTGAGCCATTAATGGTAAAAAACTGTGTAAAGTAACTGGGAACTGGACATTCTGTAACTTCGTGGTAAAAACTAAAAAAAAGGCCAATCTTTCAATAGGCCATTGACTCATGACAGAAGCACTAGGCAGCACAACCTCTTTAAACAACTTTCTCAAATGCCCTATTGAATGGCACTGTTTAATTGTCAATTAACTTGAAAGAAAAAAATGTACAAACTTGGCACATTGATGATTATCTAATTTTCTGATGCATCCCATTACTGACATATTGTGCATGTATGTACATACATACATCAGGGATTGCAGAAAAAAAGGTAGTAATGTATTATTTGTGGGTTTTAGTGATCTTAGAGAAAGGTAGCCGCTTGAATCTACCTTACACGTTACATCTCTTCTGTTTTTTACTGTTCAGTCTTGTAAAAGTGTAACAAAACAGTGAAACAAAATTTTTTACACATGACAAGGTGATGGAGCAGATGTATTTTGGGCAGAAAACTGTGACCACCATATTAAATTAGTGATTAATTACGATGGCAAAAAGATCAAGGGAAGAGAATAAATACCCTTTTTATATTTGCGTCTAAACTATTAGTAGAATCTTTGTTTCTAATAATGGAGATAAGAGAGATAAGCCTAGATGAAAGAGACAAGGAGAAGCCATTTTGTACTGTTAGTTGGGAAGGAAGGGACATGAAGAATACGGTAAATTCTTGGTTCGGGGGGGGGGGGGTGTTAGTTGTTGGGTCAACTTCAGGTGGTTAACTGAACCCTAGGTTAAACCTAATCCTCAAGTTAAAAAAAAAAAAAAGTTGTATAGGGACTGATATTTGATGGAGATGGAAAGGGCTAGGTTTATTTACTAGTGTGTTGATAGGGGCCTGTTTTGTCAAGCTCTCAAAATTTCTGCCTTGAAAAGAAAGGTGTCTAAGACCTGCACCACCCCAAGCTTACACACATCACATTATGAGTCTTTCTTGTCATTATAGAGAGGGACAGCCTAAGAACCCTCATGCCCATAGAGAAAAAGGGAGCTTACACACGTGTGAATGATGTTGGTGACATTAAAAATTTAATAATAGGAACTAGCTGAAGTACTTCAATCACTGTTTTTAGTCCATTCCTTTGTAGGTTTTCTCCCTTACACACATATCCCTAGCTGTTTTTGCTGTTTCAAGTTTTAATCCTTTTCTTTTTCTCCCAGCTGCTGCATAACTTCACTTTTCCAGTCCTTCACTGTTTGTCAAACTTGTTTTTGAAATCATCTGTGCATGAACATGACTTTGTAACAATTGTATAACAGCATTTGTCAGAAGAGGAAATGAAGCATGGTTAACAAGTGTGTTATATATATGCACCAGCACCATTCAACATGAATAGACCAGGCTGTTACTCAACCACTATTCCCTCTTCTTCTTCATCTTCTCTTGGTTCTTCAATGGGGATGGTTTACCCAGACATGGGTTCCCTTTCTCTCGGTCAAAACTATGGTATTCTAGGCTCAAGTGTTTCTTCCACGCAGGACAGTTATGGTTGTAAGGTCCCAGAGATGGAAAATGAAAGAGCTTCTTGGGGTTTTCATTTCATGGGGAACTGCAAAACAAGGAGCTTTGAGGAAAACCATAGCTCTGATGTTGTGGAAGGTCAAAGCTCTGATTGCAGTGATGGGTTCGGAGATGATAGTAGGACCATTAATCTCAATGCCATCTTAAATGAAGAGAACCCCAATGATAATACCGTAAGTGGCAAGGAAACAGATAGTGGTCAGTCAAAGCTTTGTGCCAGAGGCCACTGGAGGCCTGCAGAAGATACTAAGCTCAAGGAACTTGTAGCTCTTTATGGCCCTCAAAACTGGAACCTTATAGCAGAGAAGTTGGAAGGAAGATCAGGTAAGTTAATGGTCAAGAAATGGCAAAAGCAGTGTTATTTTATTCTTTAGTTCACTAACAAGGCTTCTCCCACTTATTATGACTTTTGTTTGATTGTGCTTGAAGGTAAGAGCTGCAGGCTAAGATGGTTTAATCAATTGGACCCTAGGATCAATAGAAGAGCATTTACTGAAGAAGAAGAAGAGAGGCTAATGCAAGCTCATAGACTTTATGGTAACAAGTGGGCAATGATAGCTAGGCTGTTCCCTGGAAGGACTGATAATGCTGTCAAGAACCATTGGCATGTGATTATGGCAAGGAAGTATAGAGAACAATCGACTGCCTATAGGAGGAGGAAACTGAGCCAATCTGTTTATAGAAAAATGGAAGAAACTCCAAATTTTGTCTGCAGAGATGCAGCCACAAAAGCTGAACCAGCCCCATACTGTCTCAACATCCCCAATAGAAGACTTGGCACTATCTCCCATTACCAGTTTGGAACCTTCAATGGTGCTAATGCTGGGGTTAACGGTGTTTCTAATGTTTCACCCCACTCAAGCAGCGAGGTCCCTCGCAAAGGGTTCATTGCACAACAGCCACCTTTTGATTTCATCCCTGCTGGGTCTCTTTGTAAACTCCCTATATACTCCTTTTTACCTCCAAAGCTTATTTTCAATGTTCATCATGCAGTTCTTTTGTGTATTTGGGTTTTTGTGCTGTTTCCTCATTGGTTTCCTTTTTGGAAACCTACCTCGAACTTCATACTTGAGAAACACTTTGATGATTTTTGTGTTTTACTTATTCATTTGCTTTATAGACATTGACTGATGTAACCGTTTTCCTTTACCTTTTTCCTGCTTTAAAGTTTAAACCCAAACCAATCCACTCCTCTACATGTTTTTTTTACACTGCATTCACGTTTAGTCATTATTAATTTGCTAGTTTCTCTACATTGTAACTGGTGGTGTTTTTAAAACATTTGGAACAGGTGTTAAGAGCAATGACATGATGGGTATTTTCAGCCAGACCAGATCTTGGGATAAGCCCATTGATGAACCCCAAATCTCTGGTTTCTATCCCCACCAGCATCACCATCCATCATACATAATGGCAATGCAACAGTCAGAGTTCCTCAGCTCCCAAGGTCTCACAGATTCCACAGCACCAACAGCTCAAATATCAGGCAGTGAACCTTCATCATCAGTGCCAGGTACCAAAGCAGCAACCAGCAGCCACTATGAGACCGTTCCACCCCCATTCATTGACTTTCTTGGAGTAGGAGCCATATGAAGTCTTAGAAAAAAAAAAAAAAGGCCCTGAAAAAGGTTTCCACCTTAATGTGGAAGTGCTCCAAGATAACTGAGAGGGCCATTTAGAGGTAAAGAGAAAGGTGACAGTCCATAGATCTCTGCATTAGTCTGTTCCATGTCCCCTTTCTCTCCCGAGTCCCCACCCTTTCCATAAGTTGAAACAAAATAATAAAATTATAATTATATGCATGCAGCCTTCTCTACTGTTTTTCCCTTCTCTTTGCTTCTAAAACTATTAAACACTCCCAACTCTCCTCCATTGTCTATTGGTTTTGAACCACAGCTATGATCATAAAGGGTGCTGAAATGGACTTTCAAAACCAGGTTTTCATATTATATGGTATGATTTATGCATAGTGGTAAAATGGGAATCATGTTTTTCATTAACTGCATCAATTCAGTGGCAATTCTATCCTTATTTTAAGGTTTGCCTTAGTGGATAAAATCATTACAAAAGTATGAGATAAATGCTTTATGATATGGAGGAACATACCGGAGGCATGAATATATGATGGTGAAACAAACAGCGTATGCTGATGATGAGGCAAAGAAAGACAAAACAAGAAACTGAAATTTGAAACAAAAGGCATCCTTTTCTCATGGGACTGCAAAATTCAGGCACAAATGATGCAAACAAAACAAACTTCACCAACCTTTCTTTCTCCATTGCTTCCTTCCTTTACCATCATCAATCATTCCCAGGATTCATGCCATCCACATGGGAATATACATAAAAGCTGAGATTACTAAATATGAAAATGTTGACCATAAACTGCTTGTAATCTTGTTACTCCCTTTAAAAATGGCTATTATACCAAACGGTTATAAATTTAAATTTTTTTAAAAATATTTCAAGTTCACCATGAACAACTATACCATAATGTATTTAACAAAATAAAGAGAAGGAAAACAGTGATCGGAGCCCAATATCTAGTACCTTTTTTTTCCTTGTTCTTATTCTTTTACATTTTGGGCTTCAATTTGGGTTACTTGTACATCTTCATCAGCTACTCTTTTTGGGTCTAAGATCCAATATTTGATAATTATAAATTATATCTGGCCTCGATTATAGAGTGGAGTTGAATTGAAGGGAAAAATTATTTTGGAGTAAGGTCAAATTCCAAACGAGAAAAATTGAACACTTAAATTTTCTATTCCTAATTAAAACCGTGGAATCATAGAAAAATAAAGTTGTTATTTATTGATATTCATCCCTATCAAAGCAACCTCCTCCTTCCCACTTGACTCAAAATCCATTGTTAAATAAGTTTGTTTAGAGAATGCAAGTGAGGACAATTAAGTGTTTGCTTATGTTCCATCCAGTAGCTAAGAAGATGGAGGAAAGAAAAACAAATACAAACTATCAACAACTACTCCGAACCCAAGGAATTGCAAAGTTTCATGTTTTAGATTCTCTTTTTCCCCTTTAATCTCAGTGACAACTGAGCATTTTTTTTAATGAAGTCGTTCAGATATGACATCATTAGGATAATACCAATGTTAATGACCTGCCATTGACTGCTATCTTGAGTCCTCATGTGTCTTGAGCTTACATTGTATGCAAATGAGTACGTGTGGCAACCAAGTGGGCAGTATCAGAAGAATGTATAACAGATTATAGTCAGCAGTTGTAAAAGTCAGCCAATTTGTTAATTAGTAGTAGTTACTCTATCATATCAGTTAATGACAGCCATCGGCTATCATATATGTTGTGTATAAATACTGAAAAAGTTAACTTGAGTTGGTTAATCAGGAAAAGAAACCGTACTCATTCTCTCAATCCCCCCCCCCCTTTTTTTTGCTTTATATCTTCTCTTCTTCAATTCATTCTTGTGTTGGTGCGTTTGATAAAATAAATTTATGAGAAATTAACTTAAAGCTTCAAGGCGTGAAGTTTCTATTCACCCCTACCTATATTTTGGTGTGCAAAAGAGTTCCAAACAAATGAATTTTGAGGATGCAATGAAACTCAATGATTGTCTACATTTTATACTAACGAAAAATAGTCCATTGAACCAGGGGTGAAGCCAAGAAATTTGAAGAAGGGGGGGGGGGAATAAAAATAAACTAGAAAGAAATCTTAAATTTTATTTGAATTGCACTCTTCGATCCTTGACCTCACTAAAATAATCAATTATTTCGTTTATATCAAATTTTTCTACAATTTCTTTCTCAATGTACATAACCAAAGAACTTAAAAAATCATCTTCCATCTTGCTACGAAGTTGAGTCTTCACAATCTTCATAGCTGAAAAAGCACGTTTTGAGGATGCTGTTGAAACTGAAAGAGTCAATATAAGACGAATCAAACTGTCAACGAGTGGGTACATGACTGACTTTCCACTTTCAACTAAGCTTCTGCAAAGTTCAGAAAGTGTTGATATTTTTCTCAAATCAGAATGCTTACATATATCAAGTTCATAATGCTTCAACTCACATGGGAGACGTTCTTTCTCTTGTTGAGAAAAATCTTCTGGATAGAACTTGTTTACAAGAATGCAAATTTTATCAATATCAAATAACTTGAAAAACTCCTTGGGATTTAAAGCTGTAGTAAGAGTGAGAAGCTTGACAACATTTTCGTTAAACTTGCTCTTCAATTCTTGCAACTGAGTATCTATTGTAGCAAAAAATATATCCACTCGATAATGATGCTCCACTGTAACATCTTCCTTCTTGTTGCGACTACGACCCACAATGTATTGAGCATTCATATCTGGAAAATCCAACTCCCAAGTTTCACAAAAAAGATATCACATTTTTCAACAATTCATTCCATCCATCATCTCTCAACTTTTGAATTAAATCTTTCGTTGTCAAAACTAAACTCATGGCATTTAATATATCTTGAGAACGACGTTGCAGAGCTTGACAAAGGTTATCAGTAATCCCTAAAACTTCCTTCATCATATGCAAAATAAAAATAAACTCAAAAGATCTTAATCTATTATATGCGTTATGAGCATCTCCTCGCTGAGAATAGTTAGAAGCGGTATTTTTTAGATTTTCAAGAATTGTGCTAGTAGCATTGTACATCTTCAGTAAACTAGTAACTGAATTTAAATGGGAACTCCATCGAGTCTCACCAAGACGTTGTAAAGTGCCAATCTGATCCATTCTTGTTCCAGTTGCTAACTCATTGATGGATACCAAACGAGTTATTTCAGCCGCTTGGGCTTTTTGTAATTCATCGTGTCGTTTGGAAGAAGCCGAAGCAATATTAACAATATTAGACAAGTATTTAAAGAATTGATGCACTTCAACCACTTCTCTAGCTGCTGCAACCAATTCTAACTGAAGACGATGAGCAAAACAGTGAACATAATAAGCATATCGACAATCATTCAAAATCAAAACTTGCAAACCGTTAAATTCCCCACGCATATTGCTTGCTCCATCATAGCCTTGACCTCAGATATTTTATATGTCAAAACTATGTTGCAAGAGGACATTAAAAATCACATTCTTCAAAGTCAATGATGCAGTATCTTTAACATGGACTATATCAAAAAATCATTCTTTTACCTGTCCTTGTTTATCAACAAATCTCAAAATGATTGCCATTTGCTTTTTTTTCGACTCGTCTCTCGCTTCATCCACAATAATGCTGAACTTTCTGTCACCAATTTCTTCACGAATTACATTACGAACTCTACTGGCATAAATTTGCAATATCTCTTTTTGTATTGTTGAAGAAATATAACTAGCATTTTGTGGAGCACTTTTCAAAACATCTTCAACTTTCTCATCATACGATTCTAATAGTGATAACAATTCAAGAAAGTTCCCACGATTTTTTTATCCTGAGCTTTCATCATGACCTCTAAAAGCACACCCTTGAAATGACAATCATCGAACAACATCTATACTAGTTTTCAGACGTAGACGATTAGATGAAATTTGTTGTGTAGTTTGTCTATCAAGTGATACTTCAATATGTTGAGCTTGATTCATTAAATCTACATAAGCTCGTTGTGCATTGTTATGCAATGAATTCGGATCTTTTCCCAAATGTGTCAAAAAAGCACAATTGCATCCATCGTGTACCTTTTTCCAATTACTAAAGCCATTATGAGTAAATGCAGTTGATCCAAAACGACTACTTGGATTGCTATTAAAAAGAAAACAAGGCAAACAAAATACTGCATCTTTAGAAGGTGAATATTCTAACCAGGAAAATTGTTTAAACCATGATGGTTGAAAATAACAAGGATGCTTTTTTGAATTGGAAGCAGGATATTCTGAAAGAATAGGTTGATATGGTCCAACCTTAATATAAGCTCTTCGAATTTCATCACGCATATTAACCGGATACTCATATATTTGCTTACGTAACCCAGGTTCACGTTCTAAGTTAGACAAATCAAGTGCCTCATCTTCAACTCTAGGAATTTTAGAAGGACGAGCATCAGAGTTTAAAGGAACAAACGATGAAGGTGGTACCTCAATTTGTGACGCTTCTGAAGGTGATTGTGTAGTCTCTGTACTTTTCTTTTTAAAAAACGAATCAATTGTTTTCGACTTCATAACTACAATATCTTAAAAGATAAAAAAAATTAATAACTATAAAATAAAATTAAACTATAAACTTTAAAACATAGTAAAAACAATTGTAAAATTGCAAAAAGATGAAAAGAAAAACCTTAGAAGATGAACTCGAAGCCGCGTTTGAAGGACAAACGTTGATGACAATAGTTGTTAATACCAATAGGAAAAGAGACTTCTTTTTCACTAGTTAACAAATTGAATTTTAACCTAAATTCACATTTAATATTATATTAAAAAATATCATCTAAAAAAAGAAAGTTGGAAATATATCAATATTACATTTAATGTTATATTAATGTTGATTACAATAATATATTATATAAATATTTAAAGTTAAAAAGTTAAAATATATTATATGGATAAAATAAAAAAAAATAGATTTTTTTAATGTTCAAAGTTGGAAAGGGGGGCCAAAATTTTCAAATCTTAAGGGACTAAACAATAAATATTTTTTTATAATTTTAGGGGGGGCCGGGGCCACTGCCAGCCCTCCCCCCCAAATTCGCCACTGCATTGTACTTTAAATAGAGCATAGCAAGAGTATCAAATTCTATAAAGAACCTCTGCAGCAATTCTTTATAGAATATATTTGAATATTCAGTTCCTAAGTCTATAGTAGCTCAATGAGATGAATAAACTATCTTTGAACTTAATATAACCAATAATTTTTGTTATAACACACCCCATGAAAAATTCTCACTTTTTTTACATAAAAAATTAAGTCTCTCACTACTAAATTTTCCCTTGAGAACTTAGTTTGTAAAACCAACAACAAGAGGTTCTACAGCCTTAAATACACTCTCACAAATAACGTTCCTCAACGAACTTATAAGTGCTTTCAATATTCAGTACTTAAACCTATACAAGTCTTTCAAATGTATAAATATTTTCAAGACTTGCTAACATACTAAAAATCAATCACAATCCCTTCCAAACAACAGATAAAATAGTCAAATACAATATAATAATGACCAAAGTAAGGTGGATTGTTGGAAGACAAGTCTTCAAGATTAGTCCCGATTTAACATTCTCGATCCAAGGGATTTGGTACAATCAATCCAATTTGATCCTCAGGATATGTTTCTTCAAGTGGATTGATCTTTATTGATGGACTTGAATAATCCCACGATATCAACATTGTCCAAAGATATTGTTCCAATAAAATGTGAATCTTCCAAACCTGGGAAGGTGCTATCTATCGCAGTGGTGGTGGAAGTGGGCACTTCCATTGACACATTGTAGCAACTGTAGACACCCATTTTTGTCCGAGCTCGATTGAGGGCCCATTTAAATTTTGTTCTCTCTTGGGCCGTTCGAAGCCCACCCGGTTTTGGTCTATTTGAGACCTTTATTTTTCTTTTCTTTTTTTCTTCTTTCCTTTTTGGGCCTGTCAAAAGCCCAAATTATTATTACTATCATCACTACTATTACTATTATTATCATTTTTTACAAATAAGTAAGATTTAAAAAAATATATAAACATGAAATGAAATGAAAAAGAGGAGTCTTTTCATTATTTTTGTTCTTAAAAAAAAACACAACAATTACAAGCATTCTATTTCTTTTCTTCTATCTTTATTTTTTGCCATAGGCATGTCATGAGAAATCGAATTTTGGGTTCCGATGAAGGGGACGTCACCGGACCGTCGGTCCTTCGCCCCTAGGAACCTTCAAAAATCCCGTTTTTTCCCTCCCCTTGCTAAAATAAAGGTTTCTTAAAAAAAAAAAGCTTGATTTTGGGAAAAATAGTGTTTTTTTATAAAACAAAGTTTTGATTTTTTTAACTACTTCAAAATAAAAATTTAATATTTAAGAAAAATAGTGTTTTTTTTTTTAAATGAGAAAGTTTAGATTCTCTCAAGTGGTGGAGCCATGGCCAACATAGAAGTTGAAAGAGGAAGAGGAAGAGGAAGAGGAAGTTTTTTTTTTTTTTTTTTTTTTTGAAAAACAATGAGGTTAAAATGAAAGAATAAATAGTTTTTTTTTCATTTATAGGTGCCGAGAATGGGTAATTTATTCTCGCCCCCTTACTTTTAAATTTACAAAAAAATACCCCATTTTTTGTAGTATCGCCCTCGCTCTCTGACTTATTTACACCCGTAACTCTTTTATTTATTTAAACATTCAATTTAATCCGGAATTTAAAAATTAAAGGCAAATTAATTGCTACATCAGTCCTCTTTCTTCCACATTTTTTATCTTTTAGTCCTAAAATCAAGTTATGTCATTTTGTTTCCATCTTTAATAAACAATTTACACTTATATCTTCCATTTCACTTGCATTTGTACATTATATATTTAATGTTAATTATGAAATTTATTTTAATATTTTATATTTATTCACACTTGTATAATCTTTATTTATTCTTATTTCGTTTTATTTATTTTCATGTCTATTTATATTTTTTTTACACATATTTATGTTACCTTGATTCTTTTATTGTATTATGAATAAAGTGTATTATTGTTATTATTATTATCATCATGTTAATGTCTTATTTATTTCATTTATTTAATTTTTCTTTTTATTATTGCCATTGTACGTGCCCAAATTTGCTCGGGCCTAGTGTCCATTAAACCAAATTGACAAACAAAAAAAAATTATAAAAAGTCCAATAACAATAGTCCATTAAATTAATTACAGTAGCCCAATACTAAACCCAACAAATCAGACCCGAGCCCAAATTTTAACCCAAAATAACAAGGCCCGAATGGCCCAAATTTCTAATAATTTCAGAAAACCCTAGAACACCCTAGAGCATTCCAGCGCCTCTCCCAAATTTTTAATAATATTATTACCTATTATTATTATTATTACTATTATTATTATTGCTATTATTATTATTACTATTATTTTTATTAATACTAATATTATTTTATTTTTTTATCATATTTTTTTTATTTTCTAATACTATTATTACTATTATTATATTATTATTAGATTGATATATTTAATTTGCTTATTTTTTATTTTGATATTTTATTCATTATTAATATTTTTGTGTGTTTTCAAATGTTAGATTATTTATTTCATTATTCTTGTCATTATTATTAACATATCATTATCATCATTTTTCACTATTTTACCTAAATGCTATATTAGTTCTACTAATTAACTCATTTATTTATTTTATTTATAAAACACCTAAATTTTAATATCGTATATTGGTTTCATTTACTCATTTACCTATTTATTTATTTATTTATTTATTTATTTATTTTATCTTATTATTTGTTTATTATCTTATTTATATATATGAATATATATTATTTTATTTTTATTCTTGGATTTCTAAATAAACTCATATTTGTGGTTTGTTGTGTTTTTATCATGATCCTTATGCTTCACTAATTTATTGAACTTATATCGCATAATTATTCTTTAAATATGAGATTGTGTTTTGAAATAAGCAAACACTTCGCGTCCTAAGGTTCGAAAAAAGTTGTACCCTAACTTACTGGGTTTCGATTTTTCTTATCGAGTCTAAAGAACTTATTATTTTCCTTTTAAAGTCAAAACATAAAAGTTAAATAAAACTTATTCTCGAGAATTTGAGATGTTGCGTCCTAACTCACTGTGGATGTGACGTTTTATCATCTCGAGGTAAGAATTTCTAAAAAAACAAAGGCAATATTCCGTATTCGGGAATTTTGAGAAATTGTGCCCTAACTTACTGGGTTCTAATTTTGCATAAAGCCCAAATAATCGAATATCCTTTTCAAACTTTATTACATGGGTTTTAAAAATCAAAAGATAAGTTCGGTTTCGAGAATATAAGTTATTGTACCCTAACTCACTGAGTATGACATTTTATTTCTTCGAAATAAGAGGGTTTTGGCATCCAATATGATTCTGTTCAAATGTATTTTAAGCAAACGGATCGTAATCTAGAATCTTTTCAAATTTTCGGCATTAAGACATTAAATAATCAATTAGGTACCAATTTTTGGCGCTACGAGGGTGCTAACCCTTCCTTGTACGTAACCGACTCCCGAACCCGTTTTCTCGAGTTTTTGTAGACCAAAATATGTTTTAATAAATCAAAGTTTTATTAAAATGATCAATTTCAAGGTGATCCGATCACGCCTCAACATAGGGTCGGTGGCGACTCCATTTTTGATTTTCTAATCGATCTCTGTTTTTTCAAAATTGAAAAAATTGGTTTCGACAGCATGGCGACTCCGCTGGGGACATGAGAGATTCGAGCCGTAAAATTGATTGTTTTCTGTCTTGTTGTCGAAAAATTGAAAATCTGATTTGAAAAATTACGATCCTATTATTGCATTTGTTCGTATTGTTATTTCATAATTACTGTGGTTTGAGTCTCTCATCATATTGCATAGGGACCATTTTAGTCTTACCCTTTTAAGTGGGAGTGAGAAGCTACTCCTTCGTGAGGTTTTCACCTCCGTGCAGGATAGTGGATCACTTTCGGGATACATCCGTACCTATGTCTTCGTGAGATTTTCATCTCTGTGCAGCCATAGGGAAATGTATTCCCCTGAATCGAACTCAGTCCGTATGAGCCTATAATGGGTGAGGATCGAGGAATCTACTGGTTCGGGTACCTCAACTTTAGAACCCAAACCACATATAGTGAACCCTAGGAGCCCACTTTAGGTAGAACTATGTTGAACTCTAGCAGTCACCTGGGTAGATGTTCGACTATTTCTATTTGATTTGATTTTTACCATCTGTATATGATACTAACGTGTTTTCTTTTATTTATGACTACATTGCATTTCATCATCATAGAAATGAGGTGTTGATTCATATTCGATTGCTAAATAGAAGAGTTTATCATAGGAAAATGGATTTCTTGATAAAGTGGGTTATAATACGTTCGTCCAAATATAGTCCAAGTAAACACAACGAGAAAAGGTTGATAGTATATGACTTTGCCTCGTTGCTCGGGGATTCAAGCCAACAAGGATTATTCGAGAGTCATCACGTCTCAATTTTCTTAAAGAAGCTTATGAGCATCGCGGAGGATAAATGAGTGAAGAGTCACGGCCTGGATCAAGCAACAAGGAGCTAGAAGAGGCATCTATTGAGAAAGTTCACGGGACATGACCATAACATCCAGATACGAAGAAAAGGATTGGTGTCTTCACCTGGACTATGAGGACAAAGCCGCATATGTAATCTGTTTTATGTAAAGGAATTTATTTTCTAGAAAAGTTCTTCTAATGGAATTGAATTCAGAATCAACGCCTCTCTTTCTTTTTGCATTCTTTCCATGCATCTACATTGCATTGCATCATTTGCATTAGATTTTCACAAAAGGACCCTAATTAGGTAAAATTATTTCAGTTAACCTGGAAAACATGGAACGAAGGTTGGAGAGATTAGAGTAAAGGCAAATACAGATGCAGGAGCATTTGGCCGAAATCCAACAGGATATGCAAGATCAAATGAATGTGATGAGACAATTAACCCAGTTACTAGCCGAAAGGCTTGAAGAAAGGAAAAGCCTGGTGGTCAACAATGGGAGCGATAATGAGGACCTTATCTATTCCTCAGATTTTACTCCAATAAGTGTCCCAGCCCAACCAGACGCGCATTTGCAAGGGGTACCCGTCATTATCAAACCCTGATATCAGACTGATACCTCGATATTGTTGAAGTTTTCAATGGGTTCAGGTTTTAATTCGGGGGATGATCGAGTCAATCCTGTGGTACATGGCTTAGCCGAAACAAAGGAAAAGGGAGAATGGACCTTAAAGGCCCTGAAGAAGAAAGAAAAAGAAGTGAATAATACGAGTAAGTATAACAAGGGTAATTCAAGTCGACACTGAGAAGCGACCAAAGACAAAGACTACCGGCTATCGAGTTTCCCCGAAACAAGAGCCCAATCCAAAATCAAATTCGGAAAAACTCCAGTTCGCGCCCATTCCAATCTCGTATAGGGAGTTGTACCAAATTTTGTTTGAAGCACATGTTGTATCCCCTTTTTACGTGGAACCAATATAGCCTCCATACCCTAAATGGTACGATGTGAACGCCCAATGCGAATACCATGCAGGAATCACAGGGCATTCGATCGAGAACTGTGCGCTTTCAAAAAGATAATCGAAAAACTCATCAAAATAGATATTGTAAAGTTCGATAATCCCTCTGGTACAGAAGATCCGTTACCCAACCTTTCTGTTAAAGGGGTAAATATTGTGAGGGCCACAATGGATAGCAGCATGAGATCCAAGAGTACGTCGAGTTCAGGGCTCTAGTGCAAGACCAGATATTGGGGAATCTGAACATTAATGACATATTCGAAGAGAGAATCGGGGAATAAAAGTTTCCAAGCCCTTAAGTACTTGGGAAGATTTTAAACAATGGGATTGTGGAAGGGATCTTTGTATTTTTAGAGCTAATCTAGAGTAGTATTTAAAACACGCTTGATGCTTTAAGCCTAGAGGCAATAAGAATCCTTTTGTGAAATAGGCTTATGTCCAGAATTTTTATTTCAATAAAATGCATCTTTTTGAGTAAATATTTTTTTCATTCTATACATTCTTTTGTTCTTTGGAATATTCTTTCATTCTTTATTCATGACCATACCATACAAATAATCATCCCTAGAATCATTTATTCTTTGGATTTTTTTTGCCTTCGTACCTTGGTACCCAGATATCAACGACATGAGCGACATTATTACTGACTCCCTTTTTGAATGAGATATGGGTCTAAGGGATCTAAGGACTTTAAAGATGACAGAGATTGTAGCTTATCTACCTGATTCGTTAAGAATGGTAGAACAAGATGAAAAATAGATCCTACCTTACAAAGGGTCAGTGGACATTGCGAGCCTAGGAAAGAGAGCCTAGCTCACCACAGAAATAAGGTGAGACACCATTTCAAATATGTTTTCGCACGATCATATCAAGACACGCCTGGGCTACTGAGACGCGAGTATGCTGTTAAGGCTAAGGAAATCCTAGAAGAGGTCCATAAGGGTATTTGAAGATCACATGCTAATGATTTTACGATAGCCAAGCTAATCATGAGATTCAGATTCTGCTGGTTCATCATAGAAAGGGATTGCATCAGTTATGCCATAAAATCCAAATTTATGAAGACAAGATTCATGTGCCTCCTTCATTTCTTCGTAGACCTTATCTATGTGGGGTATGGAGTTTATTGGGACGATCTCGTCGGAAGCTTCTAGCAGGCATTAATTATTTCGCTAAGAGGGTGGAAGTAACTTCGTAGGCCAATATTACAAACTCGATAGTCATCAGAACAAAAAAGAGAAAAAGAAAGAAAGAATACCGACAAAAAAAAAATGTCAAAAAGATCACATTTAACCGCACAGTGTCAAAAGTTTGCGGTCTGTTCAAAGATCAGGTGCCACATCACAGTGCAGCAAAGGCAGCCAGAGAGGAAAAACAAAAGTAAAAAAAAAAGCAACAAAACAAGGATCATTAGGAAGATGACCTAGACTTGTAAATATTGGCATAAAGAAGTTACATTTACCCTCTATGCTTATCAAACATTGGCCAAGACCTTCGCTGGGGGCAATGCCTTAGTTTGTGGAATAAAAGCGTTTTGTCTATTGAAGTCGACATTCTTTTTTTTTTCGAGTCTTGTCAGAACTGAAGTTGGAAGAATGGATTTAATCCCGATATGATCAGTTGAATTTGAAGAGAAAATGTTAAAAGCTATCTGTCACGGTCAGATGATGCGAGCTTACAACAAAAAAGGTTCGCCCTAGAAAATTTCATGATAGGGCTTTGAAGAAGATTTTCCCATGCAAAAGGGACTTCAGAAGAAAGTGGATGCCAAACTGGGAAGAACCTTATGCAGCAAAAAAGGCCTGTTCTGGGGAAGCATGGATATTGACCGAGATGGATGGCAATGACCTGCCCAATCTGGTGAATTCAGATTCAATAAAAAGTTTTCCAAAAAAAAAAACAAAAAATAAACACAAAAAAGGAAAAAATAAAATTTTTATCAAAAAAGAAGAAAGAAAAAGGAGAGGCCAAGGCGAAAACCCGTAAAAGGCGCTTTGAGACCAAAGGGGATTTGAGTTGAAAACCCAAAAAGGGCAGCTCAAATTTTGATCGAAAGTGGGGCATACAGTAGTCTTGCTATACATGAATCAACAGTGAAGAAGTATGTTATGTCTTGGACATCGACAAAGTACTCCTGATCCCCTAAACGCATATCGAACTTAAAATGGTCCTCAAGAAGTTGGAACAGAGAAGCTCAGACTGCGATATCTGGGGCACCTAGTTTCCATTTTACCCATTTTAAATTTGTTATTTGTGATTATATTATTCTTTTCAAAATAGGTTCACAATAAATTTCCTTCTTGATTGCGATTGCTATCTTTGCTTAACTTATTTGTTTCGAGCTATGCTCCTAATTAATTTCCTTCTTGTTATGATATTTTTCAAGCATTTTACATTGAAATAACGATTAGTGGACTAATAATACTTTCATAAAAAGAGTTTCGCATATTACTTTGGAAGCTTCTAAATAATACAAGAACCTGAAACAGGATTGTTATTTAGAACTCACCAAGCCTAAGGTTTGGAAATATTGGAGAAAGATGATTATCTCTTTAGAATTTTTATTGGTTGAACAAAAAGACAAGACATTTCATTGGTGATACAACCTCGACAAATAATGAGCAATGTCAACCCAAGTGTACGAGGGGGTCATTTTCGGGAAAAGAAAAATGATACTATGCATTCATGCAAATATCAGGCATATACATATGGTCATTACACCCAGCGAATCGTGTAACAGATCAAATTGATTGAAGATGATACAAATCATATACCTCGGAGTTGCAGCAGGATGGATGGAAGAAACCAAATGTTATTCTCCTGAAGTTGCAGTAGGAGGTACAAACTTTATGTCCTAGAAGGTACAGTGGAAGGGACTCTGTAATTACAGTGGCACAAATCTGTTGAGCAAGATATATTTGTTTTCTCGGGTTTTCTGTTGAGAATACCGGTTAACGAGATGATGTGAGAATCGTCGATGATAAAGCCTGATAAACAATGAGCGATGACACCTTAAACATTTAAAAATGGATCATTCTCATAAAATTCAGCATTCATTCAAGACACATTTAGTTAGGAGCATTTGATTTATTCCGATCATTGCATCCTGACCCTTATACATTTAACAAAGGATCATTCTCATGACATTCTGCATTCATACAAATGTCATCCATAAAATCATTTAGTTAGGAGCATTCGATTCATTCTGATCATTGCATCCTAATCATTATAAAAAGACCATTCTCATGACATTCTGCATTCATGCAAATGTCGTCCATAAAACATTTAGTTAGGAGCATTAGATTCATTCTGATCATTGCATCCTAACCATTTTACGTAAGCATAAACACATAAAATCAATTTTACAGGATAGGTCCCCTAGAGGACGGTGTCGCCACATCGGTGAATTCACAGATCTTGTCTTTCTGAGTTTGCAGTGAAGCAGATCAAAAATACCAGTCTGGCATCCCTGAGTTTGCAGTGGAGCAGATTGAAGATAGCAGATCTTGTCTTCCCGAGATTGCGATGAAGCGCATCGAAAATACCATCCGCATCCCCGAGTTTTGATGGGAGCAGATTAAAGATAGCAGATCTTGTCTTCCTGAGTTTGCAGTGAAGCGGATCGAAGATACCAGTCTGGAATCCCTGAGTTTGCAGTGGAGCAGATTGAAGATATCAGATCTTGTCTTCCTGAGTTTGCAGTGAAGCGGATCGAAAACATCAATCTGGCATTCCTGAGGTAGCAAGGAAGCAGAATGAAGATTGTAGATCTTATCTCCCTAAAGCGGTAGTGGAGCAGATCGAATTTGGAAAATCTTATCTCCATGTATTAGCAACGGAGCAGATTTAAGCCACCAGCCTTATCTCTCTAAAGCGGCAGTGGATCAGGTTGAAGATTGTAGTCTTATCTTCCTGAGGTTGCAAGGAAGCAGACTGAAGATTGTAGATCTTATCTCCCTGAAGCGGCAGTGGAGCAGGTTGAAGTTTATAGTCTTATCTTCCTAAGGTAGCAAGGAAGCAGACTGAAGATTGTAGATTTTGTCTCCTCGAGATAGCAGTGGAGCAGATTGAAAACGGTGAATCTTATCTTCCCGAGGTAGCAGGGGAGCAGATTTTAGCCACTAGCCTTATCTTCCTGAGGTAGCAAGGGAGCAGGCTGAAGATTATAGTCTTATCTTCCTGATGTAACAAGTGAGTAGACTGAAAATTGTAGATCTTGTCTGTAACAGCCCGAATTAGACCCTAGTCAGAATAGTGGTTTCGAGACCACAAATTTGAGGTCGGAATAATATTCTAATATTATTTTTGGTGTGAATTATATATGATATAACCTGTGTGAAAATTCTGTGTGATAATTTTATTGACTGTGTGTCAAATTGTGAGAAAGGACTTAATTGCATAAAGTGTATAATGCTGTGTGCCGATTGTTATATACTTAATTATTGTTGGCTTTTTAAGGTGGAGGCCTTATGTTGTTAATAACTCATTTTTAAGATAGTGGATGGTTAAATGACTAGATAACCATAATGTAAATTTGTCTTATATGACTAATAAAAGGGCAAAATTGGTATTAGATTATTAAGTTAATTTATAATAAAACAAGCATCAAAATAAGCTATTTTCTAATCATCTTTGCACCGAATATTGAAGAAAGAAGAGAGGTTTTAAGCTCTGGTAATTTCGGCTAGAAATTGGCTTAATTCAATGTTAGATTTTGCTCGATTTTTATTAATTTCTACGTTTTCATAATCGTTGCTTTGTGCTCTTTAAAACCCATGCTTAAATTTTGTGAATTGATAATGTTTATGAAATGTGCCATTGATGAAATGGTGAGCTTTGTGATGAGTGTTGGTGTTAAATGAAAGATATGTGTTAAATGAACATGTTTTGTTCTTGGATTTTTGGTGAATTTAGCTAATTAGGGCTAAATTGTGAAAATGATAAGTTGAAGGACTAAAATGTGAAATAAATGAAATGTGTGGGCTTGAATGAACTCAAAGAAAATTCGGCTAGGCTAGTGTTAAAAGAAATTGTGTGAATTTGATGATTTTGTGAAATAGGGACTAAAGTGTCGAAATGTGAAAATGTGAGGGCTATTTTGTAAAGTGCCCTAAATATGTGTGTTTGGACTAAAATGAATGATTTGGTGATTGAATGGATTGAATTTGAATGTGTATAGACCAAGAAAGGAGAGGTTCGGATCGAGATCGAGGTAAAGATAAAGTGCTCGATTGACCGACCGTTGTGATAGTTCAATGTCCGAGGTAAGTTCGGACATAATACTAACATCTAGTTATGTTAAATGTTATAATGATATTGAAATGTGGATGCTATGTGAGAGTTGAGTTTGAGTTATGTGGCACTAAGTGTGCATATTCAGAAACGTGTTCGAGATGATCAGCACTGTGTGTGCGAAATAATATAAGCTTTGACTTTGTGGTTGGCACTGTGTGTGCGATACCGATTGAAGAGTGGTTGGATATAATGCACTATGTGTGTGATGATAATTAAGCTCCGACTAATTATCGGGGCACTAAGTGTGCGATTGAATCGAAGAAAGGATGATAGTTGATGGGAATGAAATAGTGAGTATTGAATAGCATATGTAATCGTCAACTAAGTGTTGGCTAAGGTACGCTAGAAACCTATGTGGTTGATGAAATTATGAATGTGTGAATGGAAGAGTTAATTGAACATAATAGTTGAATGGTATGATATATGTGATTGTAAATTAATCTATGTGATGGTATGTTTTGGTATAATGTATTATGTTATGAACTTACTAAGCTTTGGAAAGCTTACTGTGTGATTTGTTTCTCTGCTTTGCAGTGTCAGTAAAGCTAGCTCGGATCCGGGGATCGTCAGCATTCTCTATCACACTATCGGCAATCTATTTTGGTACTTTTGGGAAAGATGTACATAGTTGAATTATGGCATGTATAGGCTAGTTTTGTAATACATGTTTGAGATGTGTAAATAGCCATGTGATGTGGCTAGATAAATGTTGGTAAAATGCATGTGTGGCTTTGATATATGGTGTATATTTTGGTATAGCTTGTGAGTAAAGAAAATGTCTTATGAATGGTAATTTTAGTGATGGTATGATGCTAGTATGATTTAGTAAATTTGGGGATGATTCATGATTGATAATGAATGTATTCAAGTTGTGTAATTTAGTTCCTAATTTGACGTGTTAGAAATGAGATGATATGAGATGATATGCTGATCATTTGACATGAAAATTGGTTGCCAATTTGTGTGTGGAAGTATGCTTAAATGTGCTTGTAGGTTTGACCCTTGTGTGGGTGGTATATTGGCCTTGCAAATGGCCTATAATGTCACACGGTTGTGACACACGGACGTGCCTAGTGACCGTGGGGCTAAGTCAGTAGCTAGCCTAATAGCACACGGCCAAGACACACGGGCGTGTCTAGTAACCGTGTGAGAAAGTCAGTATATGGCCTAAGAGTACACGGCCTTAGCACACGGGTGCTGGGTGGCCATGGGTATATAGTCAGATTCGACCACGGCCAAGGCACACGGGCGTGCTTGGTGGCTGTGGATGTGAGGCCAGATTTGACCACAGCCAAGGTACACGGGCGTGCTTGGTGGCCGTGGAGCAAAGTCGGATTCGACCACGGGAGGACACATGGGTGTGTCCAAAGAACGTGGGAGGCACACACGACCGCTTGCGGGCGTGTAACCCCTGTATCTTCGAATAGTTTTAAATTTTCAAGAATGTTTGTATGTGTTTTGGTTTAGTCCCGACCCTGTTTCTAAGCATGCTTAGGGTCTCGATGACCTACTTAAGGGACACTATGATTGGAATAGATGAACGGTTGTATGAAATTTTCTGTAAATGTTTCTGATCTATTCGGTAACGCCTTTAACCCTAGTCCGGCGACGGATACGAGTTAGGGGTGTTACATTTTATTGCTATCAGAGCTATGGTTTAGTCGATTCTCGGACTAACGTAGCGTGTGTAAGTCTAGCTATACATGTCATATATGAAACTACGATAGTGTGATAAATTCTGACAGTTATAATGTGTTTTCGTATAGTAATGGATCCCGATCGAGCAGTTGCTGACGATGTAGAGAGTAACGCGCTTCGCTCCCGCTCAAGGGCATGCGCACGCCACATCTAGGCCGAATGAAAGTAGTGAGGGAGGAGAGGCTAAGCAAGCCTTCTTCCGTATGATGAGTGAGTGGTTTTCGGAATTCATTCGAACGAATCCGGCTGCTCCACAACCTCCACCCCCACAAGTACCTGTTGTGCCACAAGTGATAAATCCGATTCGATTGAATAAAACTCCTGTAGACAAGATTCAGAAGTATGGGGCTGAAGAGTTTAGGGCCACAGCTGATGACGATGCCGAGCGTGCCGAGTTTTGGCTCAAAAATACAATTCGAGTATTCGAGGAAATGTCGTTGACTTCTGATGAGTGTATTAAGTGTGCAGTTTCATTGTTGAGAGATACAACCTATAATTGGTGGAAAACATTGATTTTCGTGGTTCCGAGAGAGAGAATCACTTGGGACTTCTTTCAAATTGAGTTCAGAAAGAAGTATATCAGTCAACGCTTCATTGATCAGAAACGTAAATTATTTTTAGAGCTGAAACAGGGCCGTTTGTCAGTTACCGAGTATGAGCGAGAATTTGTGAGACTGAGCCAGTATGCACGGGAATGTGTTTCGACCGAAGCCACTATGTGTAAACGCTTCATAGAAGGGTTGAACGAGGATATTAAGTTATTGGTTGGGATACTTGATATAAATAAATTTGTTGTGTTAGTTAAAAGAGCTTGTAAAGCCGAGGAGCTCAGTAAAGAAAAGAAGAAAGCTAATTCTAAAGCTCGTGATGAAAGAAAAAGATCGATGAATAAGTTTTCTCAACCCTCGACAAAGAGATTTAGAGATGCAAGCAATCGTTCAAGTGCTTCGTTTGGACATCCAAGTAGAGATCGTTCGAGGCAAAGTGCTAGTCCACGAACTCAAGCTCCGATTGAATCAAGTGTTGACAGCGTTAAGAGTAACAAACCTTAGTGCAGACAGTGTGGAAGACGACATGTGGGAGAATGCTGGGGTAAGTACAACAATAGAGTTTGTTATAAATGTGGATCCCGAGATCATTTTATTCGAGATTGCCCAAAGATGGTCGAAGAAGAAAATGTTCAGAATGAAAGACCGAGTAATGTGACGGCTAGAGGTAGACCGCCCAGAAACACCAGAAATGTGAGTGGAAGCCAAAGGGGGACTACTGACACAACTATGAGGTCAGAGGTGAGAGCACCTGCCCGAGCTTATGCTATACGTGCACGAGAGGAAGCATCATCTCCAGACGTCATCACCAGTACTTTCACATTATTTGATATTGATGTCATTGCATTGATAGATCCAGGATCTACTCATTCATATGTGTGTGTGAATCTAGTATCAAGTAAGACTCTATCTGTTGAGTCTACTGAATTTGTGATTAGAGTATCGAATCCCTTAGGCAAGTGTGTTTTGGTGGATAAGGTGTGCAAGAATTGTCCATTGATGTTTCGGGATGTTTGTTTTCCGATTAATTTGATGTTACTACCATTCGATGAGTTTGACATAATTCTGGGTATGGATTGGCTTACTCTGCATAATGCCATCGTGAATTGTAAAAGGAAGAGTATTGAGTTGAAAAGTTAGAATGGTGAGCTAGTTCGAATAGAATCCAATGATATGAAAGGATTACCAGCGGTTGTATCTGCGATAAAAGCTATGAACTATGTGAGAAAGGGTTGTGAAGCTTATTTGGCGTACGTGATTGATACAAAAGTGTCGGAAAAGAAAGTTGAATCTGGTACAGTAGTATGTGAGTTTCAGATGTGTTTCTGAAAAGTTACAGGATTACCTCCAATTCGGAAGTCAAATTTGGTATTGAATTAGTGCCAGGGACCACTCCCATTTCGATAGCTCCATATAGAATGGCACCAACAGAATTGAAAGAGTTAAAGTCTCAGTTGCAGGAGTTGACTGACAGAGGATTTGCACGACCAAGTTTCTCACCCACCGGGAGAGCTCTGTGTTATTTGTGAAAAAGAAAGATGGAACTATGAGAATGTGTATTGATTATCGGCGGTTGAACAAAGTAACGATAAAGAATAAATATCCACGCCTCGTATTGATGATTTGTTTGATGGTGAGAGGAGCTCTGATGTTTTCAAAGATAGATTTGAGATCAGGTTACTATCAGTTAAGAGTTAAAGAATTTGATATGCCGAAAACTACTTTCAGAACAAGGTACGGACATTACGAATTCTTAGTGATGCCTTTCGGACTAACAAATGCTCCTGCAGTGTTTATGGATTTGATGAATCGGATATTTAGATCATATTTGGATCGCTTTGTAGTGGTGTTAATTGATGGTATTTTGATCTATTAGTGTGATGAGACGCAGCATGTCGAGCATTTGAGAATCGTGCTACAAACTCTGCGTGAGAAACAGTTGTATGCTAAGTTTAGTAAATGTGAATTTTGGTTGCATGAAGTTGGTTTTCTGGGGCATATTGTGTCAGCTGCCGGAATACGAGTTGATCCTAGTAAAATCTCTGCTATATTAGAATGGAAGCCTCCAGAAATGTGTCCGAAATCAGTAGTTTTCGGGACTAGCGGGATATTATAGACGGTTTGTGAAAGGCTTCTCGATGATTGCGACTCGTTGTGAAGTTGCTACAAAAAGATGTTAAATTTGAATGGTCGAGAAAAAGTGCCATCGAGTTTTGAGCAATTGAAAGTGTTGTTGACTGAAGCACCAGTGTTAGTTCAACCGGAATTGGGAAAAGAATTCATAGTTTACAGTGATGCATCGTTGAATGGTTTGGGCTGTGTGCTGATGCAAGAAGGCAAAGTTATTGCTTATGCTTGAGGCGACTAAAGCCGCATGAAAAGAATTACCCGACATACGACCTTGAATTGGCCGCGATTGTGTTCGCATTGAAAATATGGCGTCATTATTTATTTGGTGAGAAGTGTCATATCTTTACAGATCACAAGAGTTTGAAGTACTTGATGACTTAGAAAGAATTGAATTTGCGACAGAGAAGATGGTTAGAGTTGTTGAAAGTTTATGAACTTGTGATAGATTACCACCCAGGTAAAGCTAATGTTGTAGTTGATGCTTTGAGCCGAAAGTCCATATGTGCTTTGCGAGCAATGAATGCTCAGAAAGATCTGTGTGATGATAGTGCGGTTATGGCCGAGTTGAAAATAAAACTGATGTTTGTACATCAGATTTGTGATGCTCAGAAAAGTGATGTTGAAATGATGGTTAAACGAACTCAATGTGAATCGAATCCTGAATCAGAATTTCGAGTTGATAGTGAAGATTGTTTTAGATTTAGAGACCGAATTTGTATTCCGAGAAATTCAGAGTTGATTTCGATGATTTTGACTGAAGCGCACAATAGTCATTTGGTTGTACATCCGGGAAGTACGAAAATGTATAATGATCTCAAATAGTTCTATTGGTGGCATGGTATGAAAAGGGATATTTCGACTTTGTGTCAAAGTGTTTAGTTTGTCGACAAGTTAATTTGAACATCAAGTTAAAATCCGGTTTGTTACAACCGATTATGATTCCTGAGTGGAAATGGGAGAGAATTACGATGGACTTTGTGTCGGTTTGCCCTTATCTCTGAGTAAGAAAGATGCAATCTGGGTGATAGTGGATAGATTGACGAAATCAGCCCATTTCGTTCCGGTAAGAATCGATTATTCTTTAGATAAGTTAGCTGAATTGTATATTGTCGAGATAGTGATATTGCACGGAGTACCACTATCTATAGTGTCTGACAGAGATCCGAGGTTTGCCTCTCGATTTTGGAGGAAATTGCAGGATGCGTTAGGCACAAAATTGCATTTCAGTACTGCTTTTCATCCTCAAATAGATGGTCAATCTGAGCGAATCATCCAGGTTCTTGAAGATATGCTGAGATGCTGTATACTTGAGTTTGAAAGTACGTGGGAAAAGCATTTACCATTGGTTGAGTTTGCGTACAACAATAGTTTTCAATCTAGCATTAAAATGGCACCATATGAGGCTCTCTACGGTCGAAAGTGTCGAACTCCATTGTATTGGACTGAGCTAAGTGAGAATAAGATTCACGGGGTTGATCTTATAAAAGAGACTGAGCAGAAAGTGAAAGTAATTCGTGGTAGTTTGAAAGGGGCCTCAGATCGTCAGAAGTCTTATGCAGATTTGAAATGAAAAGATATTGAATTTGAGGTGGGTGATAAAGTGTTTTTGAAAGTATCCCCGTGGAAGAAGATACTTCGATTTGGCCGGAAGGGCAAGCTGAGTCCGAGGTTCATTGGACCGTATGAGATTATTGAACGAGTTGGCCCGGTTGCCTATAGATTAATGTTACCACCGAATTAGAAAAGATTCATAACGTGTTTCATGTGTCAATGCTTCGACCAGTGCAGATCGGATCGTCTCATGTGATTGCTCCTCCGAAGTTGAGATTGATCGGACTTATCGTATAGTGAGAAACCGATCCGAATTTTGGCACAAGAGACCAAAGAGTTGAGAAATAAGAAAATCTCTTTAGTGAAAGTATTGTGGCACAAGCATGGAATTGAAGAGGCTACGTGGGAGCCTGAGAATGTTATGAGAGAGCAATATCCACAGCTATTTGCCGGTAAGATTTTCGGGGACGAAAATCCCTAAAGGGGGGAGAGTTGTAACAGCCCAAATTAGACCCTAGTTGGAATAGTGGTTTCGAGACCACAAATCTGAGGTCATAATAATATTTTAATATTATTTTTGGTGTGAATTATATATGATATAGCCTGTGTGAAAATTCTGTGTGATAATTTTATTGACTGTGTGTCAAATTGTGAGAAAGGACTTAATTGCATAAAGTGTAAAATGCTGTGTGCCGATTGTTATATACTTAATTGTTGTTGGCTTTTTAAGATGGAGGCCTTATGTTGTTAATAACTCATTTTTAAGATAGTGGATGGTTAAATGACTAGATAACCATAATGTAAATTTGTCTTAAATGACTAATAAAAGGGCAAAATTGGTATTAGATTATTAAGTTCATTTATAATAAAACAAAGCATCAAAATAAGCTATTTTCCAATCATCTTTGCACCGAATATTGAAGAAAGAAGAGAGGTTTTAAGCTTTGGTAATTCCGGCTAGGAATTGGCTTGATTCAAGGTTAGATTTTGCTCGGTTTTTATTAATTTCTACGTTTTCGTAATCGTTGCTTTGTGCTCTTTAAAACCCATGCTTAAATTTTGTGAATTGATGATGTTTATGAAATGTGCCATTGATGAAATGGTGAGCTTTGTGATGAGTGTTGGTGTTAAATGAAAGATATGTGCTTAATGAACATGTTTTGTTCTTGGATTTTTGGTGAATTTAGCTAATTAGGGCTAAATTGTGAAAATGATAAGTTGAAGGACTAAAATGTGAAATAAATGAAATGTGTGGGCTTGAATGAACTCAAGGAAAATTCGGCTAGGCTTGTGTGAAAAGAAATTGTGTTAATTTGATGATTTTGTGAAATAGGGACTAAAGTGTCGAAATATGAAAATGTGAGGGCTATTTTGTAAAATGCCCTAAATATGTGTGTTTGGACTAAAATGAATGATTTGGTGATTGAATGGATTGAATTTGAATTTGTATAGACCAAGAAAGGAGAGGTTCGGATCGAGATCGAGGCAAATATAAAGTGCTCGATTGACCGACCGTTGCGATAGTTCAACGTCCGAGGTAAGTTCGGACATAATACTAACATCTAGTTATGTTAAATGTTATAATGATATTGAAATGTGGATGCTATGTGAGAGTTGAGTTTAAGTTATGTGGCACTAAGTGTGCGTATTCAGAAACGTGTTCGAGATGATCAGCACTGTGTGTGCGAAATAATATAAGCTTCGACTTTGTGGTTGGCACTGTGTGTGCGATACCGATTGAAGAGTGGTTGGATATAATGCACTATGTGTGTGATGATAATTAAGCTCCGGCTAAATATCGGGGCACTAAGTGTGCGATTGAATCGAAGAAAGGATGATAGTTGATGGGAATGAAATAGTGAGTATTGAATAGCATATGTAATCGTCAACTAAGTGTTGGCTAAGGTACGCTCGAAAACTATGTGGTTGATGAAATTATGAATGTGTGAATGGAAGAGTTAATTGAACATAATAGTTGAATGGTATGATATATGTGATTGTAAATTAATCTATGTGATGGTATGTTTTGGTATAATGTATTATGTTATGAACTTACTAAGCTTTGGAAAGCTTACTGTGTGATTTGTTTCTCGCTTGCAGATGTCAAGAAAGCTAGCTCGGATCCGGGGATCGTCAGCATTCTCTATCACACTATCGGCAATCTATTTTGGTACTTTTGGGAAAGATGTACATAGTTGAATTATGGCATGTATAGACTAGTTTTGTAAGACATGTTTGAGATGTGTAAATAGCCATGTGATGTGGCTAGATAAATGTTGGTAAAATGCATGTGTGGCTTTGATATATGGTGCATATTTTAGTATAGCTTGTGAGTAAAGAAAATGTCTTATGAATGGTAATCTTAGTGATGGTATGATGCTAGTATGATTTAGTAAGTTTGGGGATGATTCATGATTGATAATGAATGTATTCAAGTTGTGTAATTTAGTTCCTAATTTGACGTGTTAGAAATGAGATGATATGAGATGATATGTTGATCATTTGACATGAAAATTGGTTGCCAATTTGTGTGTGGAAGTATGCTTAAATGTGCTTGTAGGTTTGACCCTTGTGTGGGTGGTATATTGGCCTTGCAAATGGCCTATAATGTCACACGGTTGTGACACACGGGCATGCCTAGTGACCATGGGGTTAAGTCAGTAGCTAGCCTAATAGCACACGGCCAAGACACACGGGCGTGTCTAGTAGCCGTGTGAGAAAGTCAGTATATGGCCTAAGAGTACACGGCCTTAGCACACGGGTGCTGGGCGTGTGCTGGGTGGCCGTGGGTGTATAGTCAGATTCAACCACGGCCAAGGCACACGTGCGTGCTTGGTGGCCGTGGATGTGAGGCCAAATTCGACCACGGCCAAGGTACACGGGTGTGCTTGGTGGCCGTGGAGCAAATTCAGGTTCGACCACAGGGAGGACACACGGGTGTGTCCAGCAGCCGTGGGAGGCACACGTCCTGCTTGCACGGGTGTGTAACCCCTGTATCTTCGAATTGTTTTAAATTTTCAAGAATGTTTGTATGTGTTTCGGTTTAGTCCTGACCCTGTTTCTAAGCATGCTTAGGGTCTCGATGACCTACTTAAGGGACACTATGATTGGAATAGATGAACGGTTGTATGAAATTTTCTGTAAATGTTTTCGATCTGTCTGGTAACGCCTTTAACCCTAGTCTGGCGACGGATACGGGTTAGGGGTGTTACATTGTCTCCTCGAGATAGCAGTGAGGCAGATCGAAGATGGCGAATCTTATCTTCTCGAAGTAGCAGGGGAGCAGATTTTAGCCACTGGCCTTATCTCTATGATGTAGCAAGAGAGCAGATTAAAAATTGTAGTCTTATCTTCCTGAGGTAGCAAGGGAGCAGACTGAAGTTTGTAGTCTTATCTTCCTGATGTAGCAAGGGAGCAGACTGAAGATTGAAAGATGGTGAATCTTATCTTCCCGAGGTAGCAGGGGAGAAGATTTAAGCCACTAGTCTTATCTTCCTGAGGTAGCAAGGAAGCAGACTGAAAATTGTAAATCTTGTCTCCTCGAAATAGCAGTGGGGCAGATCGAAGATGGCGAATCTTATCTTCCCGAGGTAGCAAGGGAGCAGATTTTAGCCACTAGCCTTATCTCTCTGATGTAGCAAGGGAGCAGGCTAAAGTTTGTAGTCTTATCTTCCTGAGGTAGCAAGGGAGAAGACTGAAGATTATAGTCTTATCTTCCTGATGTAGCAAGGGAGCAGATTAAAAATTGTAGATATTGTCTCCTCGAAATAGTAGTGGGGTAGACTGAAATTACCAATTCTTATTTCCTTGAAGTTCCAGTGGAGTAGATCGAAGCTACAAATATCTTCTCTCTGAAATTACATTGGAGCGGATCGAAGCACTAGTTCCTATGCCCTTGAAGATGCAGTGGGATGGAATGAAGCTACTTGAAGAAGAAAAGCACCGAAAGAAGTTAAGATTCGACAAGACCGGGCAAAATTGGCCCTTTTAAAGTATTTGCTCCATTCTCGTTACACGATAATGAGCAAAGAGGGGCAGCTGTACGGGCCCAAATTTGCCCGGGCCTAGTGTCCATTAAACCAAATTGACAAACAAAAAAAAAATAATAATTATAAAAAGTCCAATAACAACAGTCCATTAAATTAATTATAGTAGCCCAATACTAAACCCAAAAAATCAGATCCGAGCCCAAATTTTAACCCAAAATAACAAGGCTTGAATGGCCCAAATTTTTAATAATTTCAGAAAACCCTAGAAGACCCTAGAGCATTCCAGCGCCTCTCCCACGAGCAACTCCCACACGCCACAGCAGCCACGTCACTCGGGCCACCCCACGCCCAACGATTTCACCTGAAAAGAGAAGCGAAAACAGAAAGAAAAAGATTGACAGCAAATAATTGTATTTTGTTTTATCATTTTATTTTATTTTTTGGATTTTGGCTATAAAATCCGAAAGAAAAATCATTGTATGATCCTCTACATTTTTACTGAATACGGATACAAAAATCAATAGAGAGAATTCAACCAAGGTTTATATATTTTCTTTTATTTTTATTCTTTTTATTTTCGAAATTGTTCATACATAAGAAGATTTTTTTCTTTTTTTTTAACTGCATATATATACATATTAAAATATATAAAAAAAAGAGAAGAAAAACGTACCTGTTGGAGTTCCGGCCACCGTACACGGTGGCCGGCGACGGCAATCTCCGGTGGTCTCCGTGGCCAGAATCTGGGTTATCCCAGAAAGAAAAGGGGAAGCCCTTTTCTGTTTTTTAAAACTGTGGTGAGGAATGATTTTTTTTAAAAATTTTAGCCTTATATACAGAATAAAAACGGTGCCGTTTTGCACCAGGATTTTAAACGCCAAAATGGCGTCGTTTAAGGCCACTAGATCCGCGCGTTGACCCGACCCGGGGAGGATCCGCGCGTTTCTGTGAAATGGGCTATTTTTTGAATTGGTCCTTCCACTTTTTGTTGGCTTTGCGATTAAGTTATTTTTATTTTTAATTTTGGCCCAAAGATTTGTTTTATTTTCAATCAGGTCCCCATTTGAACGGCGTCGTTTTGGGAAAAGGGCGAAATTGCCCAGTGAATCCCTTGTCCATGGCGCACGTTTCAATTTAGTCCTTTTTTTATTTTTTATTGCTAATTTGCCCTGATTCTTTTTTTTATTTTTTTAAATCTAGCCACTTAAGTTTGTTTTAAATTCAATTTAGTCACTTTTTCTTTTGATTAGTTTAGCTATTAGAATTAATTATTGTCACTATTATTATTAGTATTATATTTATTAGTATTATTATTATTAATACTGTTATTATTTTTAATATTATTACTATACTTGTATTTATTATTATTACTTTCCTTATTATTATTATTATTATTACTATTATTATTATTGCTATTATTATTACTATTATTTTTATTAATACTAATATTATTTTATTTTTATTATCATATTTTTTTATTTTCTAATACTATTATTATATTATTATTAGATTGATATATTTAATTTGCTTATTTTTTATTTTGATATTTTATTCATTATTAATATTTTTGTGTGTTTTCAAATGTTAGATTATTTATTTCATTATTCTTGTCATTATTATTAACATATCATTATTATCATTTTTCACTATTTTACCTAAATGCTATATTAGTTCTACTAATTAACTCATTTATATTATTTTATTTATAAAACACCTAAATTTTAATATCGTATATTGGTTTCATTTACTCATTTACCTATTTATTTATTTATTTATTTTATCTTATTATTTGTTTATTATCTTATTTATATATATGAATATATATATTTTTTATTTTATTCTTATTCTTGGATTTCTAAATAAACTCATATTTGTGGTTTGTTGTGTTTTTATCATGATCCTTATGCTTCACTAATTTATTAAACTTATATCGCATAATTATTCTTTAAATATGAGATTGTGTTTTGAAATAAGCAAACTCTTCGCGTTCTAAGGTTCGAAAGAAGTCGTACCCTAACTTACTGGATTTCGATTTTTCTTACCGAGTCTAAAGAACTTATTATTTTCATTTTAAAGTCAAAACATAAAAGTTAAATAAAACTTATTCTCGAGAATTTGAGATGTTGCGTCCTAACTCACTGGATGTTACGTTTTATCATCTCGAGGTAAGAATTTCTAAAAAAACAAAGGCAATATTCGTATTCGGGAATTTTGAGAAATTGTGCCCTAACTTACTGGGTTCTAATTTTGCATAAAGCCCAAATAACCGAATATCCTTTTCAAACTTTATTACATGGGTTTTAAAAATCAAAAGATAAGTTCGGTTTCGAGAATATAAGTTGTTGTACCTTAACTCACTGAGTATGACATTTTATTTCTTCGAAATAAGAGGGTTTTGGCATCCAATATGATTCTGTTCAAATGTATTTTAAGCAAACGGATCGTAATCTAGAATCTTTTCAAATTTTTGGCATTAAGACATTAAATAATCAATTAGGTACCAATTTTGGGCGCTACGAGGGTGCTAACCCTTCCTCGTACGTAACCGAATCCTGAACCCATTTTCTCGAGTTTTTGTAGACCAAAATATGTTTTAATAAATCAAAGTTTTATTAAAATGATCAATTTCAAGGTGATCCGATCACACCTCAACATAGGGTCGGTGGCGACTCCATTTTTGATTTTCCAATCGATCCCTGTTTTTTCAAAATTGAAAAAATTGGTTTCGACAGCCATTTTGAAATGGCTTTAACTTTTCATTAACTTTAGCCAATTTAATTAATTTTCCTATTTTATTACTATTCATTTTAAAAGAGGGAACTTTAGGTCATTTTTCCATCCTATAATTGTTGACATGAAGTTAGTTAAGTAGGTGTTATATTTTAATGAAACCATAAGGTTTTTACATTTGGATTTAGGTTAGTCCTTAAGATCTCACCTACCATTTACCTTAGAAAAATTATAAATAACATGTAAGATATTTTTTTAGGGTTTTAAATTAGTTTTAAATATCGTATAGGATTAGAATCTTAAGTTAATATGTAAATATTTTTTAGGACTTTATTCAAGATTAAAACTAAAGATTTTTTAGGTGAATTGTAAATCATGAGTAGGTCTTTAAGAAAGCTAATAATTGTTATTTAAGATTTATCATTTTAGGATTTTGACGAATTTAAATCTTAGATCAAGGATTTTAAAGTAAGATAAATCATAAACCCGACATAGGATACTTTCGTAAGATCTTGATAGGTTCAACGTTATTAATTAAATATTTTAAAATAATAATAAAAGATCGAATAAGTTGTAGATATATTTTAATATTTCTCTTAATTCATTGGTAATTTCTAGGTTTTTTTTTTAGAATTCTAAAATAGAATTAATTTTAGGAATTAAATGTATTTTACTAGAATTATTTAGGTATCCTTTAGGGTTCCCGTTAAAAGTAAAAATCTCTAATTTAAGTTTCAAATTAGATAAGTTTGGTGAACACATCTTAATCGAGCTACAAGTAAACTGGAGGTGTTTCTTTTAGAGTTTTTATTTAAGATTTCCATAAGATTTTAGCTTTGATTAAGACATTAATATGCTTAAAAAAAATCTAGCTCTTAAGACCTCGTAGGACTATCCACGGATAGGCGTTGTAGGAGTGTTATATCCTTCCCCACACGTAACTGTACTCTCGAACCCAAAATTTGGTGATGAGATCAAGTCTAGATTTTTAGGATTTTTTTGTAGTATTAATTCTAGATTTTTAGACGATAGGTGGCTAACCAACCTAGCCCTAATTGGTTAGTGGCGACTCTACGTAATTTAGTCCCCCCGTGTCTAGATTTGCTTACTAGGCCCCCGTACTCTTATGTAGGCAACGTTATGACAGCTTGGCAAGTCCACTGGGGACGTTAGTGTAACAACCTGATTTTTAATGGTGTCTGAAACAGTGGTTCGAGGCCACCAAATCCGACGAGTAAGCTTGTAAATTTTATTATTTAGTATTTATAAGTCAAATGTGGTTTTAGAAAGATTTTGAATTGGCAATTTAAGTTTTATAATGAATTATTAGGTTCGAGTGATAAAATCTTAGGTCAAGTGGTTTTAGAAAATGAGGTATCGAGAACTTGTTTCTATAAACTGAGCCGTAAATATTTTTATAAATATTTACGGAGTGTCCTTAAGGTAGTATTGAAATTTCGTTAGAAAATTTTAACGTTTCGATAGTTAATTAATTAAAAATGACTAAATTAAAAAAGGTGCAAAACTTGTTAATTATAAGAAATAGTGATTAAATGACTTAATTATAAAAAAAAGGAGGACTTAAGGAGTAAATATGCCCAAGTGGGATAGATGAGGCGGCATAAGTAAGAAAAAAATAATAAAATAATCCATTTAATGGCAAATTTGTAAATAAAGTGAAATTAAAATATCAAATTGAAAATCTAAAAGTTTCTAGACAATTTCTTCATCAATTGTCTGTCCAAAACGCCATAGGAGAGTCCCCTCAAGCTGGTTTTCATATTTTTGCTTCAAGTGAGTTCAATTCTTGACTTTTTCTTATAATTTTTATGTTTTTGAGACTTTTACAATTAAGTCCAACTTAATATTACCTTAGTTTTTGATTTTATTGAAAATTTTGAAAGTTTCCATTGATGAGTATTAGATGTTTTAGATGAATAACATGGATTTAGAGCTTTAATTTTGTTGTATGATGATTTTATAAAGTGATTTTGTTAAATATTAATTTTAGGATCAAATTGTGAAGAATTAAAGAATTAGGGTTTGATATTAAATTTCTTTTTTATCAAGGATTGTATGATATCCTAGAATATTTAGATAAATTATTAATTGAGAAAAAAATAGTTAATTTGATAAGATTAATTACTTAAGGACTAAATTGCAAAAGTTGTGAAAGTTTGGGGTAATTGTGTAAATTTGAAAAATTGAAGAGTGTTAATTGTTAAATGAATTAGAACTGAAATATATGCTAATGAATGAGTAATTTTATATTTTAGATCAAGATCCCGTAGATATTCGTGAAAAAGGAAAAATTAGCGGAATAATCCCTGAACTCCTGCAAATATTACAATTTAACCCAGGTAAGTTCGTATGGTTAAAATTTAATATTTATATTGAATTGATGAATGATATTATGTGTTTATTCTATTGTTGAAAATAAAGTATTGTTAAATTTATAAATTTGAATTGAATATTCGGATTAAATAGAATGCGGGATTTGAGTACATTCGTTATGTGGCGCATGACGAAATTGGAGGAAAATGACAACAAATTACCCAAGTAAATCGAGGCTCAGCATTTCTTGTGAACTTTCGTGTTTAGTTTCTGTTTAGCTCTCACGAGCTTCTGTTTAACCCATATGAGTTTCCGTTCAGCTCTTTTGAGCTTCTGTTTAACCCTTATGGGTTTCTGTTTAGCTCTTATGAGCTTCTTTTCAGCCTTCGGGCTTCTGAAAATAATCTAGTCTTATCTGTAAGCCGTTCTCCGATTTGGGAAGATTTGGTAAGTGACTATATAATTGAAATTAAAAGACATATTGTTTGTTATTGGTATTAACTTAAAATAAGTGTTTTCATCGATTGAAGTTGTGATTGGTAGGGAGTTTACATTGAATGAATTTGTTTAATTGATGTGTTATAGTAGGTTCGGTAAGATTTATGTTTAACCCATCGAACTTACTAAGCTTCTGTAACATCCTGAATTTTGGGCCTGTGCATTTTATGTGATGTGTGCTTAAAATATTAATTTAAAAGGGTTAGGGGTCCTGATTGGGCTCAAGAATGGGCTGAGGTTTTGTTTAAATATTCTGTTTAGACACTCAAGGATTTAAAATAAAGTTTTAGTAGTTTAAGTGACATATTGGGCTTGTGGCCCAGCAACGAGGGGCACAGTAAAGGGGAGCTATAAGTGGCGTCACAAGTGCATGAGGAGGGCCCAAATTTTGATAGCTTGAAGCCCAAGTTTTAGGGCTAAAATTCGGCACTTAGAAGAGTAAGGGGGACGGCACAAGGCTAAATTTTATGAGATTTTATTATGTTTAATTTTCAGGATAATAAGCAGATAATGAAGAGAGGAATTAGGGCTATTTTTGTGGAGATAATAGATCAAGATAAAGGAAAAGATGAGAGCTCATCCAAGAGGCTAGAGTTGGCCAAAAATTTGACTCTGTAAAGGGGAAAGAATCTACCTGTATAGGCGATAAGGTGTGCCGAATTCTTCATTATGTTCTCTGAAAATTCTCTCAAAAATTTCTCTTTTATTTTTAAACAAACTTGAACTCTCTCTTCTCTTTTCTTTATCTCGATGTAAATCAAAACTCTTTAGATCTCAATTGCCAAAACCCTACCATCCTTTTTCTCTTCTCTTTTGGCCGAATCTCACTAACCACTCCTTGGTTATATTTTTCCAATTCTTTGTTTCTCTAAAAGCCGAAATCACTAAGATCACACCTCCTGAAGTTGCCGAATTTTCTTCAGGGGAGTCTGCTTGTGCCGAATTTTGAAGGAAGCAATAGGTAAGTATTGATTTCAGGATTACAATGTTTTTCGGCTTTTCAAAATCCCTAGTCGAATGGCTATTTAGAACTAATCTCTTATTTCTCTCTTATTTTGGCATTAGGGATCGAAGTGGGGCCAATCGCATAGATCTCTAAGTTATAGTTCGGTAACACTCGAATTGTGTTACTTTCGGGATTTCAAGGTAAGAGGAATCTATTAGTTTCAAAGTGTAAATTCGGGTATCTATTAACCCTTGGCCGATTGTAGGAGAGGCCCTATTTTCACATTTTTCCGGCTTTTTGAGCAAAGTTATAGATCGGTTTAGCAAGGGTATCGACATTAACCAGGTGTGTAACTTCTCACACCATTAGATTGTTTATATATATATATATGTATATGTGTAATAAATCTGATGTACTCTGTTAAATGCCGAAATCCCGGCATAACGTATGAAAACCCGAGAAGGGTAAAGGCTAAATATCGTGTTAGTGCTTTCGCCATTCTTGATGAATGTTTCGTTAAAAGATATGTTTTGCATGTAAATTTCTATGTATGCTCTGGGGTAGGGTAATTGATGAAAAGGGGGAAGTGTTCTGCTCGTGGCTTATGCCATTTCACCTGGTGACTCTGTCACAACTCGTTTCAGTGGCTTATGCCATTTCATCCCAGTGACTCTGTCACAACTCGCATTTCTGGTGGCTTATACCATTTCAGCCTGGTGACTCTATCACAACTCTGTTTTCTAGTGGCTTATGCCATTTCAGCCTGGTGACTCTGTCATGATTTGATGATGAGCAGCTAACTGCAGCATGACTGCCATCAATGGTGTGTAGCGGTGTGGGTTGATTGTAGAAATCCCCAATGGTGTGATTGGCAGGTAAGGGTGGTGTGTAGCGGTTGGAAACCTAGGAGTTGGGTTGGGCTTTGCATAATTTTTGTTATAATATATTCTGATATATGTTCTGTGGGGCTAAGGCTCAATTCTAATGGTGCATGTGGGTTGCACACTGAGTCTCGTGACTCACCCTATTATTTTAACAATTTCAGGTAGCACTTAGTGCATCGGACCGGGCTGGAGAGGAGAGCAAGGTGGCCATGCGATAGAGTACTGAGGATTCCGCAAAAAGACTTTATTTTATTTATTTTTAAGAAATTTGTCTTAAGTGGGTTTTTATATTTCGTTGTAATAAGGCCATGGGCCACTAGACTATTACTTATGTTTTTGGGTTAAGTTGGGTTTAATTATTAGACATTTTAATATTTATGATTAAAATTAAGCTAAGACATGTACAAGGTTTTTTTTTTTTGGATTTTAATTAAAATTCACCAAGGCAATTTATAACTTTATATCTTATATGACTTAATAAATTATTAAGGTTTCGATATTAATGATTAAACCTAGAAATCGTTTTCCAAAATTAGACATGTTTTGCAAAATCACTCAAGTGACATACCAGATCCGGTTGTAGTGTTTAGGCCGGGTTTGGGGTGTTACAAGTTGGTATCAAAGCCCGGTTCAAAACTCGGCTTTGGGTTTTTGGGCCCAAAACGTTTTCTAAAGATGGGTTTTTGAAAACATGCATGTTTATAAATAACACAGGAGGGTTTTCTCGGCATGGCACCTGCGTCTCCGGCCCAAGTCCGCCAGGTAAGTATTCCAAACCATTGTGTGAAATATATGTGGGCTTGATGGGCTTTATGAGACGTAGATTAGTTAGATTAGAACTTGATGGACTTTAGGCCTAGCTGAAACAACTTCTAAAATCTCATAAGACTTAATTTCACTAAACAAACCCGTGAACAAGTCGCAATACTAGGGTGTGGCAACAGGCATACGCATGTCTAGGATTGGATCCGGAAGAGCTTGGTACTTAAGCAGTCCTAGTGACTCACCTCCTCTTCGCTGGAATCCTACCTAGTGCGTAGTGACTGTTTACTCTGATCACGAGGACTTGTTGACAGGCTAAACCTTACAATTAAAACCCGAAAGGGACCAGCCACCCTATTTCTGGAAAAAAAAAAGAACTTCTTAGTTTTGTAAAATTTTCCTTTGAAAATACCTTTGATTTGTAAAACTACCAAACCACCCCTGATGTGCGAAATGACCAAAATACCCCCAGATTTCAAAAGGATCGAAAAACCCTTGGATGTCAGAATTACTGAAATACCCCCGTATGTCAAAATTACCGAAATACCCCCGGGTTGCAAAATTACCAAAATACCCTTATTTTACAAAATCACCAAGGAACCCTATTTTAGAAATTACGAAAATACCCCTATAGGATAAAATTACAAAAATACCCCTGGGTAGTGAAGCAACGAAAACACCCTTACATGGTGAATGCAAGTGCTCGGATGCTATTTGTATGTTGATGATTGAGTGTATGTGTTCCCTAGAATTAGAGGATATGGACTTGAAACTGTATTGTGAATATGAATTCGAAAGAACTACCCTTAAAACTGCTATTCATAAGATTGTTCGTGGTTAATCAGTGGAAAGAATTAATGATTCATAAAATTCTTAATCAGATAAACGTTGATCGAAAGAATGAGTACAAGGGGTAGAGGATGTCAGCCGCGTGGACGCGGTAGGGGTAGGAGGACCGTGTCAGAGCTAGTAGGGTCTGGCCACGGGTCAGGAAACGAGATGCCGGATCTGCCGGCTGTAGAAGGAGAATTTCGGGATGAGGCACCAGGAGATGATGCTGTATCTCAGGCGATGTTGAGGGTTTTAGAGAGGGTTGCTGGAGTAGGCATGGGAATAGGAGCCCAAAAATCTGTGTCGGAGCGGCTTAGGGCCAATGGGGCAGAAGTGTTTAGGGGTGTTTCTAGCGTAGCCCCTAACACAGCTGAGTATTGGTTGGAAGCGACTGAGCGGGTAATGGATGACCTAGACTTCACGGTGGAGGAGAAGTTGAAAGGGGTCGTGTCTCTTCTTCGAGACGAGGAGTACCAGTGGTGGCTCACGGTAAAGGAGGGTACTGCCATTGATCGGATTGATTGGGACTTCTTTAAGGAATCGTTTCAAGGGAAGTATGTTGGGGCTAGCTATATGGACGGCCAGAGGAAGGCATTTCTAAATTTGGTATAGGGAAGTAAGTCTGTATCTGAGTACGAGGTGGAGTTTCTGCGGTTGAGCCGTTACGCTTAAGGGATTGTGGCAACTGACTATGAGCGATGCGTACGGTTCGAGGATGGACTAAGGGATGAGCTAAGGGTATTAGTAGCACCGCAGCGAGAAAGGGACTTCGCAGTCTTGGTTGAGAAAGCTAAGATATCTGAGGAGGTGAAGCGGACTGAGAAGCAGAATAAGGATAAGGACCAGAATGGGAATAAGAGAAATTTCAAGCCGTCGGGATCATCTGGATATTTCCAGAAAAGGCCTAGGACTGATGGGCCAGCTCGTGCTCCGACGGGTCAAAATCGATCATGTAATTGGTGCGGGAAAGCACATTCCGAGGAGTGTAGAAGAAGAACCGGTGGATGCTTCAGGTGTGGATCCACGGAGCATATGGTAAAGGACACCTACGTGTGGAGCAGTATACCACCGGTGGGACGAGGTTCGTCGAGTTAGGAATGGTGGACAGCAACCGCCAAGGGGCCGTGGTCAAGCCAATGGTGGCAATGGCACAGGACATGGTCGTAGAGCACCAGATGGAGGTCCAGTTATATCGAGGCGAGGCGGCCCGGCTTTGGTCTATGCAAAGACGTCGCCAAGGGGACGAGGACGCTCAGATGCGAATACTGTATGCGTACTCTATCATATTATCCTAAGTGTTTCTTTTGGCTTTAGAATTAGAGTTTGCAATGAAAGCATAGTGGTGAGACGTGGGTAGTATGATTAATAGTTAGTTGGAAATTTCGAGGACGAAATTTCTTTAAGGGGTAGAATCGTAACATCCCGAATTTTGGGCTGTGCATTTTATGTGATGTGTGCTTAAAATATTAATTTAAAAGGGTTAGGGTCCCTGATTGGGCTCAAGAATGGGCTGAGGTTTTGTTTAAATATTCTGTTTAGACACTCAAGGATTTAAAATAAAGTTTTAGTAGTTTAAGTGACATATTGGGCTTGTGGCCCAAAGAACGAGGGGCACAAAGAAAAGGGAGCTATAAGTGGCGTCACAAGTGCATGAGGAGGGCCCAAATTTTGACAAACTTGAAGTCCAGTTTTAGGGCTAAAATTCAGCACTTAGAAGAGTAAGGGGGACGACACAAGGCTAAATTTTAGGAGATTTTATTATGTTTAATTTTAAGGATAATAGGCAGATAATGAAGAGAGGAATTAGGGCTATTTTTGTGGAGATAATAGATCAAGATAAGGGAAAAGATGAGAGCTCATCCAAGAGGCTAGAGTTGGTAGAAAATTTGACTCAGAAAGGGGAAAGAATCGGCCTGTATAGGCGATGAAGGTTTGCCGAATTCTTCATTATGTTCTCTCAAAATTCTCTCAAAAATTTCTCTTTTTTTTTAAACAAACTTGAACTCTCTCTTCTCTTTTCTTTATCCGATGTAAATCAAAACTCTTTAGATCTCAATTGCCTAAACCCTACCATCCTTTTTCTCTTCTCTTTTGGCCGAATCTCACTAACCACTCCTTGGTTATATTTTTCCAATTCTTTGTTTCTCTAAAAGCCGAAATCACTAAGATCACACCTCCTGAAGTTGCCAAATTTTCTTCAGGGGAGTCTGCTTGT
The DNA here is from genome assembly GCA_025698515.1 of Gossypium sturtianum. Classification (NCBI taxonomy): domain Eukaryota; kingdom Viridiplantae; phylum Streptophyta; class Magnoliopsida; order Malvales; family Malvaceae; genus Gossypium; species Gossypium sturtianum. Next base: position 124,083,279 of record CM046955.1, read on the forward strand.
GCCGAATTTTGAAGGAAGCAATAGGTAAGTATTGATTTCAGGATTTCAATGTTTTTCGACTTTTCAAAATCCCTAGTCGAATGGCTATTTAGAACTAATCTCTTATTTCTCTCTTATTTTTGGCATTCTGGGATCTGAAGTGGGGCCAATCGCATAGATCTCTAAGTTATAGTTCGGTAACACTCGAATTGTGTTACTTTCGGGATTTCAAGGTAAGAGGAATCTATTAGTTTCAAAGTGTAAATTCGGGTATTTATTAACCCTTGGCCGATTGTAGGAGAGGCCTTATTTTCACATCTTTTCGGCTTTTTGAGCAAAGTTATAGATCGGTTTAGCAAGGGTATCGACATTAACCAGGTGTGTAACTTCTCACACCATTAGATTGTTTTTTTATATATATATATGTATATGTGTAATAAATCTGCTATACTCTGTTAAATGCCGAAATCCCGGCATAACGTATGAAAACCCGAGAAGGTTAAAGGCTAAGTATCAGGTTAGTGCTTTCTGCCATTCTTCAGTGAATGTTTCTGTTAAAAAGATATGTTTTGCATGTAAATTTCTATGTATGCTCTGGGTAGGGTAATTGATGAAAAAGGGGAAGTGTTCTGCTCGTGGCTTATGCCATTTCACCGGGTGACTCTGTCACAACTCGTTTCGTGGCTTATGCCATTTCAAACCTTGTGACTCTGTCACAACTCGCTTCGTGGCTTATGCCATTTCAGCCTGGTGACTCTGTCACAACTCGCTCGTGGCTTATGCCATTTCACCTGGTGACTCTGTCACGATTTGACAATGAGCAGCTTAATCGCAGCATGACTGCCATCAATGGTGTGTAGCGGTGTGGGTTGATTATAGAAATCCCCAATGGTGTGATTGGCAGGTAAGGATGGTGTGTAGCGATTGGAAACCTAGGAGTTGGGTTGGGCTTTGCATAATTTCTGTTATAATGTATTCTGATATATGTTCTGTGGGGCTAAGGCCCAAATCTAATGGTGCATGTGGGTTGCACACTGAGTCTCGCGACTCACCCTATTATTTTAACAATTTCAGGTAGCACTTAGTGCATCGGACCGGGCTGGAGAGGAGAGCAAGGTGGCCATGCGATAGAGTACTGAGGATTCCGCAAAAAGACTTTATTTTATTTATTTTTAAGAAATTTGTCTTAAGTGGGTTTTTATATTTCGTTGTAATAAGGCCATGGGCCACTAGACTATTACTTATGTTTTTGGGTTAAGTTGGGTTTAATTATTAGACATTTTAATATTTATGATTAAAATTAAGCTAAGACATGTACAATGTTTTTTTTTTTGGATTTTAATTAAAATGCACCAAGGCAATTTATAACTTTATATCTTATATGACTTAATAAATTATTAAGGTTTCGGCATTAATGATTAAACCTAGAAATCGTTTTCCAAAATGCGACATGTTTTGCAAAATCACTCAAGTGACATACCAGATCCGGTTGTAGTGTTTGGGCCGGGTTTGGGGTGTTACAGCTTCATTAAGCTTACTTGTGTGGTTTAATGTCTTTGTAGATTTTCGTGAGGTCGGAAGATCGGATCAGCACATCAAGTCACACTATCCAGCTTATTCTGGTAGTTTTTGAAGCGTTCAATATGGTTTATATGGCATGTATAGGGATTGATGTGGATTAGATTAAAGTTGACATGTATAGATGTTATGAATGATGTTTTGTTTACATAATCAACCTAGATATATATTTTGGTTTGGAAATGAAGTAAATTGTGATGTGGTTATGATGGATATATGCTTTAGGTATTTAGTTAGTAGTAAACCTTAGTAAAATTTGTTAAATAGACTAAATAGGTACGTTTGAGTATTTAAGGTACATGTGATGATCTATTGTATATAAAACATGACTTTGGCTTGTTTTGAATGCTTTGTTGTGGTATATTGATGTGTTAAAATGTTGTGTTTAGGTTGATACCTAAATGGGTGAGAAATGTAGGCTTGAAATGACCTATTTTCGTCCACACGAGCAGAGACACGGGCGTGTGTCTCATCCGTGTGTGACACACGACCTAGCACATGGGCGTGTGGTTTGGCCGTGTGTAACGCCCCAAAACTCTTATTTCTACTTTTGTGAAAATGTTACACAATTGTGTATCTGCTTCAGTGGTTAAGTGTTCTGGGTGTGTGTGTGAGGTATCAAGTTCAAGCCTTAGCTTTAGCAAATTTTGGTTACTTTTGGAATTAAGCCCTATCTCTATTTAGTGGGCTTATATTTAATTGTTGTAATTCCATAATAGAATGAGCCTTCTGGTTCGAGTGGTAAGGGAGTTTGTGTGTTGTGTGGAAGTCCTGTGTTCAAATCCCTGCGCGAGCGTGGGAGTTGATTTTTGCTCGTTTGACCGAGAGAGTTTCGATCAAACAAGAATTTTGAGGAGGTTGAGTAGTGGATTAGTGGGAGAAAATCAAGGGATGAGTGGTATATCCAAGATTTTATTTTATTTTTCATTCTTTTTCCAAATTTTTCCTTCCTTCTTCCAATCAACTAACATTAGCTTCTATTTTCCCTGCTGTTTCTTTTTTCCCTCTTTTCTTTGATTTTGTTTTCTTCTTTACTGCGGTCGTACCATTTATTCTCAAAAATTTCGGTTCTCGTTGTGCGACTCTGGTAAGTGACTCTATGACATTTTGGTGATGGGCATTGTCTTTATGCGAATTGAGATTATGTTTTTCTTTGGTTTTGGCGTTAGGATGAGTAATGTGGGGATTGATTTCTGTATTTTTTGTGGATTAGGAGGAAGTGGTGAACAGTGAAGTCGCGTGCAGATAGCCTTTATCGCTCTAGGGTCGGTCCGTTCTTCGGTAAGTTACTTGCGCTATTTTGGGTTTGGTTTTAGTTCAGTTTTATGCGACTAATCAAGTGCTTTGTGGGTCAATCTTAGGTGCTGGGTTGCTCGGGAGTGTTTCTGCATCAAAACAGTACCAGGTGTGTACCCGAAACGCAGAAAAATGGGATTCGGCAAAAGCCAAAACTGCAATCTGTCGATGCCACATAGTCGTGTGGTACGCCGTGTGCGACGACACGACCGTGTGATCGACAAAGGCTAGGTCGTGCACAAGACACGGTCGTGTGATGGCCGGAGTGTGGCCGTGTGGGCTACACGGGTTAAATCAGAATGGGCGTATGGGCCAAACGGGCGTGTGGACCCACACGGGTGAGACATACGGGCGTGTGAACTTTGGGCTAGACCATGTGATCCACACAGGAAAGGCCAATCCGGGCGTGTGGGCCACACGAGTGTGTGGTCCCATTGTACTGAAAGGGTCGCACGGGTCATCCTAATCGACTGTGGACCTATCGTAGGGTCGGTAAATGGCTTACTAAACCCTAAAACTATATGTTATGTTAGACTGATGTACTGTTATGAGCATGGCTATGTTTGTTATCTGCTATCTATTTATGAACACATGTTAAGAGCATGTTAAGTATGATATATCTGTTAATTTTGTATGTTTAGTATGTTGTCTGATATTGGGGATGGGATGATGCTTATTGGAGGAAGTGTTTTGAAAGGCATTTGTGCCTATTATCTGGCAGCATGGCTGCATTATATCTGTTATGTGCCGCATTAGTACAGTATGGTGTGTAGGGCTAGGTGGGTGTTTTAAACCCCACATGGTGTGTAGGGATGGACGGAGATGGTGTGTAGAGGTTGGGTGTAGGACTCTGGTTTCTGATATCTAATATGTATATCTGTAACTGTGTCTGCATCTGTAATGGGCCCAGGCTCGATTATGAATCTGTTTGATATGTGATATTCTATGTGTGTACATACTTAATTCTGCTGGGTTACACACCGAGTTTACGTAAACTCACCCATTCTCTGTTTATTCTGTACAGGTAACCCACAGACTTAGGCGGATCGGTGTAACAGGGACTCGACGGTGACCACCTTTTCCAGAGCACTGTTTAAATTTTCGATTTATGGTTTTATTTAATATTTTGGGTAAATTTTGAGAGTTTGTATTTTCTGGGACTCTGGACTCTTTAAAACTGTTTGGGCTTTTGGATTTAACCTGTTTAGTTGTCGATGGTTTTACCTAAAAACATGTTTTTTAAAAACGTGAATTTTTTTTTAAACACGATAGTTTTCCTAAGCTTCTGCTAAATTGAATATATGTATGAAAGTAAATGAAAGCAATATAAGTTTAAGGTTTTTATCGAGTTAGCTCCGTTTTCGAAAACCCTTCTATGTGACATCGCCAGATTCGACCATAACGTCTAGGCCTAGTTTGGGGTGTTACATTTAGTGGTATCATAGCCATGTTACAAAACTCGACTGTGAATTTTAGGTTTCAAAAGTTGTTTTTAAAGAATTTGTTTTCAAAAGATTTTAAACATTCTAAAGTAAGTATGTGGTACACCGAGTCTCCGGCGCCGATCCTATAAGTATTTCTGATTTCTGATAGAAAATTCTGAAAACATTATGGATAGTTTACTTGAAAACAATATAGTTAGTAAACTCTGAAACTGTAGTGAAATTGATTGAGACTAAAACTTTCAAAAATAACTCTGAATTTCTGATACTTTATGCACAAAACATCTGCTGTTAATAAACTAAAACTGATGCATAAAATTTTTAATGTAGAACTTCTAAGTCATAATGAGTGCACGAGGTGTCCGTGGACGTGGTATTCGGTCGAGGTAGAGGCCGTAGGGGGGCTCAAGCTGAGTCCTCATCTCTGGGTTGCATGCCGATCTGGACACGAGTGAGATACCTGTGTCACCTGCTACTGAGACTGGGTCTTAGAGTCATTCGGCTGAGGACGATGCACTGTCCCAAGCCATACTGAGGATATTAGAGAGGGTCGCTGGGCCCAATTCTGGATCTGGGGGCCGAGGGTCGGTAACTGAGCGACTCTGGTCTAATGGAGCTGAGTTATTTAGGGGTGTCACATGAGTCGCCCCTAATATGGCTGAGTAATGGTTGGAAGCCACTGAGAGAATCATGGATGACTTGGACTGTACCCCCGAGCAAAAATTGAAGGGTGCAGTCTCCTTGCTTCGCGACGAAGCATATCAGTGGTGGTTAACTGTTAAGGAGGGCGCTCAGACTGACCGTTTGACTTGGGAGTTCTTTAAGACCACATTCCAGAGCAAATGTGTGGGAGCCAGCTACGTTGATGCTTGCAGGCGTGAGTTTCTAAACCTTACGCAAGGTGATCGATCTGTGGCCGAATATGAGGCCAAATTTTTGAGGCTGAGCCGCTATGCTCGAGGTATGGTGGCATCGAAGTATGAGAGATGTGTTAGGTTTGAGGACAGCCTAAGGGATAATCTGAGGGTTCTGATAGCTCCGTAGAGGGAGCGTGAGTTCGCGGTTCTGGTAGAGAAACCAAAGATTGCTGAGGATGTTAAGCGCGCGGAGTGCCAGAATAGGGACCGTGAGAGAGGTAAGAACAAGAGGGATTCGGAGCCCTCGAGTTTTGTGCAGAGGCCTAAGAAAAAAGGCCAGATCTGATGGGCCAGTTAGAGTGGGGCCTCTTATTTCTTCTGTTGCTCCTATTGGGTTACAGCCGTACAGTGATTGTGGTAGACGCCATCCGGGCGAGTGCTAGAGGAGGATTGGGGCTTGTTTGAGATGTGAGTTTTTGGAGCACCGCATTCGGGAGTGTCCATTAAGGGTTAATCAAGTTCAAGCTCTGACATCAGGTCCTGCGTAGCCGCAGAGAGTAGTTCAGCAGCCAGCTAGAGGCCGTGGTCAGGCTAGGGGTGGTAATGGTATGGGCCGGGGACAAAGAGCACTGGGTAGAGGTGCAGGTTAGACAGATGTGAGGTAGCTTGCTTTGATTTATGCTGCACGTTGCCAAGAGGACAAAGAGGCTCCTGACGTCATTACCAATACGTTCTTTATATTTGATGTACCTTACTTGGCTTTGATAGACATAGGGTCTACCCACTCATACATAGCTAGTACTGTATCTGAGACTTTGGGGATTTCTTTGGAGAGTACTGCTAGTGAGGTTACTGTACTGAGTCTGTTGGGGCAGTCTGTTCGGGTTAGTAAACTCTATAGGGATGTACCCTTGGGGGTGAAAGGAACTATTTTTCTAGCGGATCTGATGGAGCTTCCGTTTGGGGAGTTCGATATAATTCTGAGAATGGACTGGTTGGTCAAGCACTGGGTTAGTCTGGATTGTGCGACTAAGAGGGTCGTTCTGATAACTGAGGAAGATGAAGAGGTTGTTGTAATCGGAGAGCGTCGGGATTATCTGACGCATGTGATCTTCGCACTAGTAGTTGATAAACTAGTTCGAAAAGGGTGCGAGGCGTATTTGGCTTACGTCAGTACTACTACTTCTTGGAACTCTTCAATTGGGGATATAAGAACTGTGAGGAATTTTCCGTATGTTTTTCTTGAGGAGTTACCGGGATTACCTCCGAACCGAGAGGTTGAGTTTAGGATCGAGCTTCTTTCGGGTACAGCTCTGGTGTCTATCGCTCCCTATCGAATGTCACCGAAAGAGCTTGCGAAACTTAAGGCTCAACTGCAGGAGCTGTTGGACCGTGGCTTCATCCGTCCGAGTGTGTCTCCGTGGGGAGCACTAGTACTGTTTGTTAAGAAGAAGGATGGGACCATAAGGATGTGCATAGATTATCGGCAGTTGAACAAGCTGACCATTAAGAATAAGTATCCACTTTCGAGGATCGACAACTTATTTGATCAGTTCCGAGGGGCTTCTGTATTCTCCAAGATAGATTTTCATTCTGGGTATCATCAGTTGAGGGTTAAGGAGGCTGATGTACATAAAACTACATTTAAGACTCGTTATGGGCATTACGAGTTCCTAGTTATGCCTTTTGGGTTGACGAATGCATCGGCCGCATTCATGGATCTGATGAACCGATTGTTTTAGCCCTACCTGGATCAGTTCATCGTGGTCTTCATCAACAAAAATCTGGTTTATTCTAAGACTGAAGATGATCATGATGAACATCTTAGAGTAGTGCTCCAGATTCTACGTGAGAAGCAACTTTACGCTAAGCTAAGCAAGTGTGAGTTCTGGCTTCGTGAAGTAACTTTTCTGGGGCATGTGGTTTCTGCTGAGGGGATTCGTGTTGATCCTCGAAAGATTGAGGCTGTGCTGGATTGGAAACAACCTAAGAATGTATTTGAGATCCGTAGCTTTCTGTGTTTGGCAGGATATTATCGACGTTTCATCGAGGGGTTCTCTTTGATTGCAGCTCCTCTTACTAAGCTTCTACGTAAGAGTGTCCCTTTTGTCTAGACTGATGCACAGCAAGAGAGCTTTTAGAAGCTCAAGTCTGTTCTGACTCAGGCTTCTGTTCTGATACAGCTTGAATCTAGAAAGGAGTTTGTAGTATACAGTGATGTGTCGCACTTTGGTTTGGGTTGCGTTCTGATGCAGGATGGTAAGGTTTTGGCTTATGCGCCCCGTTAGTTTAAGACACACGAGGGGAACTATCTGACGCATGATCTCGAGTTGGCTGCAATGGTCTTTGCGTTGAAAATATGGAGGCACTATCTGTATGGTGAGAGGTGTATCATCTACACCGATCACAAAAGCCTCAAGTATCTCCTTACTCAGAAGGAGTTAAACCTTAGACAGCGTAGATGGATTGAGCTGCTCAAGGATTAAGATTGCACGATAGAGTATCATCCTGGTAAGGCCAATGTGGTGGCCGATGCTCTAAGTCGTAGGGTGATGTCTGATTTGAGGGCGATGTTTGCACGTCTTAGTCTGTTCGATGATGGGAGTCTGTTGGCCGAGTTGCAAGTTAAGCCGACTTCGATTGAGCAGATTCGGGATAAGCAGTTAGGGGATGAGTCTCTGAGCTTGAGGTTTCGACAGATTGAGATGTACTACTATCGATTTTGGGCTAAACAGTGATGGTGTGCTGTGTTTTCGAAGACGGATCTGTGTGCCGAATGATTCTGGTCTGATGCAGTCTATTCTGAGGGAGGCGCATAATAGCCCTTATATTATGCATCCCGGCGGCAATAAGATGTATCGAGATCTCTGTGAACTGTACTAGTTGCCATGGTTAAAGCGTGAGGTTACCGATTTCGTAATATGCTGTTTGACTTGTCAGCAGGTTAAGGTTGAGCATCAGTTACCTTCGGGTTTATTGCTGCCAGTCAAGATTTCCTTATGGAAGTGGGAACGAGTGACTATGGATTTCGTTAGTGGGTTGCCCTTGACACCCACTAAGAAGGATTCTGTTTGGATCATCGTGGATCGATTGACCAAATCTGCTCACTTCATTCCGGCTTGAACTGATTATTCTCTGCAGAAGCTAGTGAAGTTGTATATTTCCGAGATAGTTAGACTGCATGGGGTTTCAGTGTCAATTATTTATGGTAGAGATCCTCGTTTCACGTCTCGGTTCTGGAAGAAATTGCATGAGGCTCTGGGTTCGAGATTGGACTTCAGTACTGCGTTTCATTCTCAGACCGATGGTCAATCTGTGAGGGTGATTCAGATATTGGAGGATATTCTTCAGAGTTGCGTGATTGATTTTCGAGGTAGTTGGGAGGATTATCTGCCGCTAGCTGAGTTCGCCTACAATAACAGTTTCCAGGCTAGCATTCAGATGGCACCTTGCGAGGCGTTATATGGTCGTAAGTGTCGTACTCTGCTGTGTTGGATTGAGTTAAGTGAACATCGGGTTTTGGGTCTTGAGTTGGTTTCTGAGACCGAAGACAAGGTTAGGCTAATTCGGGATCGACTAAAGGCGGCTTCTGATAGGCAGAAGTCTTATGCAGATCTGAAGAGGCGTGATATTGAGTACTCTGTGGGGGACTTCGTCTTTCTTAAGGTTTCACCGTGGAAGAAAGTTATGAGATTTGGTCGTAAGGGCAAGTTAAGCCCTAGGTTCATTGGGCCATATCAGATTCTGAAGAGTGTAGGACCGGTCGCTTATCAGTTGGAGCTACCTCCAGAGTTAGACCGTATCCACGATGTGTTTCACGTCTTGATGTTGAGGCGATACCGGTCAAACCCATCTCACGTAGTCTCTGTTGAGGAGATCGAGGTTAGACCGGACTTGACTTTTGAAAAGGAGCCGGTTCAGATTCTGGACCGCGATGTTAAGGTCCTGAAGAGGAAGTCCATTCCATTATTGAAGGTACTGTGGCAGAATCATAGCACTGAGGAGGGTACTTGGGAACCTGAGGACTCGATGCGTCAGCAATATCCTCATCTGTTTTGATCAGGTAAATTTTGAGGTCGAAATTTCTTTTAGGAGGGTAGATTTGTAACGCCCCAAAACTCTTATTTCTGCTTTTGTGAAAATGTGACACAACTGTGTATCTGCTTTAGTGGTTAAGTGTTCTAGGTGTGTGTGAGAGGTCCCAAGTTTAAGCTTAGCTTTAGAAAATTTTGGTTACTTTTGGAATTAAGCCCTATCTCTGTTCAGTGGGCTTATATTTAATTACTGTAATTCCAAAGCAGAGTGAGCCTACTGGTTCGAGTGGTAAGGGAGTTTGTGTATTGTGTGAGGTCATGTGTTCGAATCCCTGCGCGAGCGTGGGAGTTTATTTTTGCTCATTTGACCGAGAGAGTTTCGGTCAAAAAGGAATTTTGACGAGATTGAGTAGTGGATTAGTGGGTGAAAATCAAGGGATGAGTGGTATATCTAGGATTTTATTTTATTTTTTATTCTTTTTCCAAATTTTTCCTTCCTTCTTCCAATCAACCGACGTTAGCTTCTATTTTCCCTGCTATTTTTTCCCTCTTTTCTTCGATTTTGTTTTCTTCTTTACTGCGGTCGTACCGTTTATTCTCAAAATTTCGGTACTCGTTGTGCGATTCTAGTAAGTGACTCTATGACATTTTGGTGATGGCGTTGTCTTTATGCGAATTGGGATTATGTTTTTCTTTGGTTTTGGCGTTAGGATGAGTAATGTGCAGATTGATTTCTGTATTTTTTTGTTGATTAGGAGGAAGTGGTGAACAATAAAGTCGCGTGCAAATAGCCTTTATCGCGCTAGGGTCGGTCCATTCTTCGGTAAGTTGCTTGTGCTATTTTGGGTTCGAATTTAGTTCAGTTTTATTCGACTAATCAAGTGCTTTGTGGGTCAATCTTAAGTGATGGGTTGCTGGGGAGTGTTTCTGCATCGAAACAGTACCAGCTGTGTACCCGAAATGCAGAAAAACGAGATTCGGTGAAAGTTGAAACTGCAATATATCGACGCCACACGGTCGTGTGGTAGGCCATGTGCGACGACACGGCCGTGCGATCGACGAAGGCTAGGCCGTGCACAAGAGACGACCGTGTGATGGCCGGAGTGTGGCTGTGTGGGCCAAACGGGTTAAATGAGACTGGGCGTGTGGGTCCATACGGGTGAGTCACACGGGCGTGTGAACTTTGGGCCAGGCCGTGTGATCCACACGGGCAAGGCCAATCAGGGCGTATGGGCCACACGGGTGTGTGGGCCCATTGTATTGAAATTTTTCGTAGGGTCGTACGGGTCGTCCTAATCGACTGTGGACCTATCATAGGGTCGGTAAATGGCTTACTAAACCCTAAAACTATATGTTCTGTCAGACTGATGTACTGTTATGACCATGGCCATGTTTGTTATATGTTATCTGTTTATGAACACATGTTAAGAGCATGTTAAGTATGATATATCTGTTAATTTTGTATGTTTAGTATGTTGTCTGATATTGGGGATGGGATGATGCTTATTGGAGGAAGTGTTCTGAAAGGCATTTGTCCCTATTATCCGCAAAGCATGGTCGCATTATATCTCATTATGTGCCGCATTGGTACAATATGGTGTGTAGGGCTGGGTGGGTGTTTTAAACCCCACATGGTGTGTAGGGATGGACGGAGATGGTGTGTAGAGGTTGGGTGTAGGACTCTGGTTTCTGATATCTAATATGTATATCTGTAACTGTGTCTGCATCTGTAATGGGCCCAGGCCCGATTATGAATGTTTGATATGTGATATTCTATGTGTGTACATACTTAATTTCTGGCTGGTTACACACATCGAGTTTACGTAAACTCACCCATTCTCTGCTTATTTCATGCAGTGTAACCCACGGACTTAGGCGGATCGGTGTAATGAGGACTCGACGGTGACCACCTTTTCGAAGATAATCGTTTAAATTTTTAATTTATGGTTTTATTTAATATTCGGGTAAATTTTGAGAGTTTGTATTTTCTGGGACTCTGGACTCTTTAAAACTGTTTGGGCTTTTGGATTTAACCTGTTTAGTTGTCGATGGTTTTACCTAAAAACATGTTTTTTTAAAAACGCGAATTGTTTTCTTAAACACGATGGTTTTCCTAAGCTTTTGCTAAATTGAATATATGTATGAGAGTAAATGAAAGCAATATAAGTTTAAGGTTTTTATTGAGTTAGCTCCAGTTTTGAAAACCCTTCCATGTGACATCGCCAGTTTCGGCCATAACATCTAGGCCGGGTTTGGGGTGTTACACCGTGTGTCCCCTGCATCTTTAAAATTTAGAAACAGAATGCTCAAAATATTCACACGGCCTAGCACACCAGCTTGTGGCTTGGCTGTGTGTCCCCTGCACCTTAATATTACAAGTCAGTATGCTCACACGACCTAGCACACGGGCATGTGGCTTGGCAGTGTGACCCAAGTCTGTAAACATCCTAAATTGGACACGGGCTGGGACACGGCCATGTGCCCCTATTTCGAATGCCCACACGGTCTGAGACACGGGTATGTCTCCTGACCGTGTGAGCCACACCGCCTGGCCACACGGGCATGTGTCCCCTGCACCTTTGAAAATCTTTGATGTTTCCGAAAATTTTCTAAGTACCCGGTTTATTCCCGATTTATTTCTAATATGTATTCTGGGCCTCGAAGGCTCATATAAGGGACTTTATGAATGATTTAAGATATGTTTCCTAGATAATATGAAATGTCTATTATTCGATCTGTAAATACCTTCGCAACCCTGTTCTAGCGACGGATACAGGTTAGGGGTGTTACAGTTAGTGAGTCGACTTACATAGGATTAAGAGCTAGGTTTTTTAGTATTTGTGCATATTAGATTTATTTATTTGTGCATTAATTTATTTAATTGTCTAATGTCATTTTAAATTGTTGAATATGCGTTAAATATTGATTTATTTGTTCATTTCATTTACTTATCCTTTTTTAATATGAATGAGAATGCGTTTGTTTATTCTTTTATCAATAAAATTGATTAATGTTTATGTCGACTCTACCGTCGTGGGGCGGCTATAATTGTCATTCATGTTGCATTTTACTTTTAGTTCTATGCTCAATCCAATCCCGTTTAGGAAGAGTAACCTTAGGCTTTCGTGTAATAATATGTCACCGCATAAGTTTAAGGACTACTCCATGGTTAAGATGGACATAGATGTTCGTGTAGAAAATGCTACCGTGTACGCTATGGAAGTCTTACCACCCAAGGGCCAACCCTTTTTAAAAGGGGAACGCATCCCTATGGATGTCGTATTTAAGCCTTGGGTTCCCTGTGCATTAGAGTCAGTCGTAAGCCAGCATGTAATGACCATTTTAAATGTGAAACCTAGACATAAGAGCCGTACCTTACCCCTCGAAATAATACCCTATAGGACTTTATGAGCATTTATTCGTATGTTTTGCGTTTGAATTTTTTTTCTTCGCAATGCTTTATGATTTAATTTCGCATTTTTTTCATTTGACTTTATTTTTTTACTGAATTTGTTTTTCTTGTGTTTCTGTCTCTTCATGGCATAATTCATGCATCATTTAAATACCTGGGGCACAGTGTCACATCTATATTCTACATGAACACACTTCGAGAAGATTCAGTTGTTCGGCATGGGGTAGAAAATATAGGGATAATAGCGAGAATGTCAGGATACTCAGAGCAGAGAAGGTGATTGCCAGATAGCTTGTTTTGACTCGAGCCTACCTCAGATAGTTTGCATGGACTGTAGGAGGAATCTTGAAGATGATTTAAAAGGAATATGACAATCATGGGACGATGCTAAGAAAACGCACTCCCGGGACAAGTATGGCGATGTAGCACTGCTTCTGTTCGTTAAACTGGTGATGCCTTGTTAAAGGCCATGGTACATTTTTGGTATCCCACTTATAGGTGTTTTACGTTCAATGAAGTGGATATGGTATCGAATATCGAGGAATATTCTACCCTTCTCCACTATGACTTTAGAGATCCGCTCAGGATATATTGGAAGCAGAACGTCGATTTCCGGAGACCCTTAGCCAATCTGATGGGATTACCTGTAGATGCGGTGAAAGCAAGGTTAAAAGATAAAAACAGTCCCTGCATTTCCTGGTCTGACATTAGGGATGCTATGGGAAAGGCCTGCGGCGATAGACATTTAGCAATGTTCGTGTTTGTTATGTACGAGTTGATTGTGTTCCCAAAAGCTATGGGATATGTGAGTGTGGAGCTAGCTAATTTTCTATTTCAGATTGAAAAAGAGGTAAATCCTACTCCAGTAGTCTTAGTTGAAACCATAATTTCACTCAATTTCATCAAAAGGAAAGGAGACAAAATTTCTTAGGATGGCACAGTTGTTGTTTGTTTGGATGAAAAGCCATTTTAGGTGCCTCTATAAGCGCTTTCGTTAGGTGTTTGTTCATTCGACCAAGCCTATAGAGGAATTTCTGGAAAGTGAGTGGTCTCCAAATCAATCAATTGAGGAGTGGGTTCAGATCTTTAGTACATTGACATACCAAGAAATAGAATGGAGGGCTCCATGGGTGATTCGGAGCACGGTACTATCGGGTACGATGGTCATTTGTGGGTTCCTTTAATTGGCATATGGGGAGCCATCAGTTATTCATCGTTGTTGGTTCTGAGCCAATACGGGTATGATCAATGTGTACCTACTACAGCTGGTTTAAACAGGGTGAAAGTTTCGGTTTAGGACCCGAGATTTTGGAAGAATTTGGAAGAGATACGAATTAACTGGGGTCAAACTTTGAGCTTGCAATCAAGAACCTTTTCCAACCATTCCCCCTCGAAAATGTATATCCAGTGGCACCTAAAAAGAAGCAAAATCTCTGTGTCAGCACAATTCAAGGGAAAGAGGAAGGTCCCAGATGACATAGCAGAGCTAACAGAGAATATTCGCGATTTAGAGATGCGTTTGAGGGGTAGAGATGAAGAGGTCAGACGGCACCGAGAGCAGCATCGGACATGTGTAAAGGAAAATGAGGAAGAAATCATGAGACAATAGCAACAACACCGGTTAGACATGAAGGGAAGAGAGGAAAAATTAAGAATATAGTTAGAACGACGTCAACAAGAAAGATCTGACTTGTTCACTTAGATTCAGAGGTTGGAGACAGATCCAAGTTTGCGGGCTAATGAACTCCAAAAAGCACGAGAACAAGAGCGAACTTGGAGGAGGGTGTCTAATGAGAAAACTGATGAAACTGAGGTGCTAAAGGAGGAAATTTTTGGTCTGACTAAAGAATTAAAGACAAAAGAAGAGCAAAACAAAGAGGTCACGGAAGAATATACAGAGCTTGCGGAGTTTTTTGTTGTAGTGGAACAAATGGAAGTAAGCCGATAAGAGGTGTTTCCAACAATGCACATAGAGGGCCAGGTTTTCGCTCAGCATGCCGAAGACATATGTGAACAGATTGAAGAACTCAAAAAAGAATCTACCCCTTTTGCGACTAAGGACGAGCCTGCAATGAAACTTCTGGAGGTGGCTCAAGCACATTACCAAAAGTTCATCAAGCTCATGAGAAGGAAGAAGAAGAACGACGATTAGAGATTTTCCCTATGGCAATAGGATTGATTAGGATATTCTTTAAGTATGAATGAAAGATGGAAAAAAACTTTGTAAGCCAAACAATTTTTGAACCTTCTATGAAAGAAAATGTTTATATTCGAGTATATTTACAACAATGTGCCCTAATTTCATTCATTCATTCATTCATTCATCCATACGTTCACTCATTCGTTCATTTGTTTATTCAGAAACATCATTTTAAAAAAAAAGAACATTTTTTTAATGAAAAATCCAAATACTTTTCTAATTTTGGAAATAAATGTCATTTGAAAAAGGACCAAGGATAGCTCACCGGTATAACACCCGCTCAAAAGCCAAAAAGATAACGGAAGAAGAATTAGCACGCATGGCCAAACTAGAGAAACAGATGGAAAGGATGATGGAAATGATGACTACAATGGTCAAAGGCAAGGCCAAGGTAGGAAAAGGAAACGACACATTTGAAAATCCAATCCCTTTTTACAGTGATACAGGGGTATATAGCGAAGATTTACCGCTTCAAGCGCCAGGTGTGACCATTCAGATCCCAAGAGTAAATGAGTTGCCTGCAAGTGAGGAGCCGAGAGAAGTGAACAAGGGAAATTCAATTATAGATGGAGAAGCTCATAAATTCAGCCTAATTGAGGAACATCTGAAAGCCATCGAAGGATTAGACACTTTCAGATCTGTAGAAATAGAAGGCCTGTGCCTGGTACCCGAGGTGGTCGTCCCACCAAAATTCAAAGTTCCTACTTTGAAAATTTCAATGGTAGAAGTTGCCCCATTACTCACATCGCCATGTATTGTAGGAAAATGGTTGCTTACTCTAAAGATGAGAAACTGCTAATGCACATATTTCAAAACAGTCTGACCGGATCTTTGGCTCGCTGGTATGTAAAGTTGGATAAGAGCCGGAGTCGAACTTAGGGAGAGCTCGCACGGGCATTTATTGCTCAATACAAACATATTGTAGACATGGCCCCAGACCGCCTAACTCTACAGAACATGAAAAAGAAGTCCAATGAGAGTTTTAATGAATACGCACAACGGTGGAGGGACCTGGCATCGTAAGTACAGCCCTCGCTCACGGAAAAGGAGACCACTCTTTTGTTCGTTGGTACGCTAAAAGGCATATACTATGACAGGATGGTAGGAAATGCCTCTAAGACCTTCGTGGATATGGTATTATCTGGAGAAATGATAGAGAATGCATTGAAGTTGGGCAAAATAGATGACCCTTTGAACGCGAAGAGAGGTGTTATTGGGAAGAAAAAGGAAGCAGAAATGCAAACAATCGTATCGGACGGATACCCATACTCTTAATTTCCATACCCAATCCCAATACTTCCACGCCCCCAATACCCGGCTGTAAATGCTACCAATAATTCACCGTTTATGTATTGCCCACATGTACCCATTACAAATGCCCCCATGTTAACTATGCCAACATAGTCCCCACAGACCCAAGCCCCAAGGCCACCACGGGAGAGGCCTGTGTTTGATCCAATTCCCATCCCCTACACGAAACATTTTTTGATTCTAGTAGAGAAGCACCTCCTTGTACCTACACACAAAGAACCAATGCAACCGCCATTTCCAAAGTGGTGTGATGCCAATGCTCGATGTGAGTATCACTCTAGCAATCTAGGTCATACCATCGAGAACTGCTTAGCATTGAAATATAAGGTGCAAGATCTCATAAGGGTAGGAAAGATAAATTTTTAGTGAGAGAATACATCGGATGTTAACACGAATCCGTTACCAAACCACAATATAACAGTTAATGCTATAACTAAAGAAAAGAGCCTTCAAAAGAGAAGAGTGGAAGAAATCACAACTCCACTCGAACGACTCTTCGACATCTTGAGGAAGTCAAATCTAATTCATGCTGAGCCACCCAGGTCTGTAATGGGAATTGATATGGATCAAATCTACAAATTCCACCAAGGAGCTCGAGGACACTCTATCTAAGTTTGCCCAACGTTTAGGGAACATATATAGTGTCTCTTGGATTCTTTCCAGCTAGAGATACAAGAGGGTGTTAAGAATAATGAGATAAACACGTTAGATGCAAAACTTGTCACCATCGTTTATGGAAAAAAATCCCTATTGAAAAAGAGTCTACTTTAAAGGCCGCACAAATTGATGTGTTGGTCATCAGGGTTCTCGGCCCTTTTAAGTATGGAGATGACCAACGAGTTCCTTGGAGATATGATTACAAGGTGGTTGGATTTGATGCCTCCAATGTCTTAGGACTTAGTGGCATAACTCGAAGCGGGCGTTGTTACAAGCCAAACATAGTGGGGAAAGAACCTTATGCTGAGGAAGTGATTTCAGAAAATCAACCAGAAATTGATGATAAAGAAGCCAACAAGGAAACGAGGGAGGACCAAATGGGAGAATTCGAGAATGATGAAGTTAACGAATTTTTGTGTCTGATAAAGCACAGTGAGTATAGCGTGGTCGAGCAATTGAACAAAACACCAGTAAGAACTTCTCTACTATCACTATTTTTGAACTCAGAGCCACACATGGAGGCTCTTGTATGAGTTCTAAAACAAGCTTATGTTGCTCACAACGTGTCAGTAGATAATGTCAGTCACTTAGCAGGGAGCATTTTGGCCCCAAATTACATATCTTTCAATGATGATGAAATACCCCCGGATGGAAGAGGAAGTACCAAGGCACTACACATCTTAGTAAAGTGTAAAGCCTATTCCATGGCTAGGGTCCTGATCGACAGTGGGTCATCGATCAACGTCCTACCTTTGTCAACATTATCTAAGTTGCTCGTGGACACCTCGTACATAGTATTGATCCCTTTAGTGGTTCGAGCTTTTGATGGCACCAAAAGAAGTGTGATTGGTGAAATAAAGATTCCCTTGTTGGTAGGAGTCGTTAATTTCCTTATTCACTTTCAGGTGATGGATATAATGCCTTCTTACAGTATGCTATTGGGACACCCCTGGATTCATTCGGCTGAGGTGGTACCATCGTCCTTGCACCAAAGATTGAAATTTGTAGTCGATCAGAATTTGTGCATCGTGTGAGGCGAAGAGGACCTATTGGTAGCTAGCTTGCCAAATTCTCCGTTCATAGAAGAGGATGATGATGCAATAGAGAGTTCTTTCCAGACCTTTGAGGTGGCCACTGCGTCTTACATGGCAGAGGGAATGCGAGCCCCTAAGCTTTATGTTCTACGAACAACGAATATATTATTTGCCCAGAAAGTAGGGAAGGGTTGGAAAATCCACTTGGGTTTGGGAAAGGACCTACAAAGTATCTCAAAACTCGTTTTTTTTCCCACTTAGAAGGATACAAGAGGGTTGGGATATAAGCCCACAAGGGAGGATGTCGAGAGGATGTGTAAACATGATTTGTGAGAGGATGTCAAGAGACTGGGTTTGCTACGACCCTTCCACCTTGGACAACTGGTAGCTCATATCGTTACCTTCTATCCTTGAGTCCTTCGAGATGTAATCATTTTTAAGAGTTTTTATATCAAAGTTTAATATCGTTTAGTTAATTTAATTTCCTTTAAAAATCCATGTAAAACTGTTTTATCTTTAATGAAATCAGATTTGGATCATGTCCCTCGTCACTTTTATTCATTCAATCATTTTCATTCATATACCAATATACATACTCATAATTATTTCAGGGATATACCTCATGAATTGATAAATGATCCAAATGACATCTTTGAATCAAATTCTCATAATTATGTTCACAATAACGATCATGGGATGGAAGGTGAGGAAGTTGTACCATATGAGTTTTTTAGGCTAGTTGAACAAGAAAAGAAGCTTATAGAACCCCACTTGGAGGGAACATATTTGATCAATCTGAGTGATGATGAGGTAATAAAGGAAATTAGGATTGGAACCACTCTCATGCCAGAGCAAATTCAATTGTTGAAGGATCTCCTCATTGAGTTCTCGGATGTGTTTGCATGGTCATACCAAGATCTGGACAAGGTTTGAGGAATTCAAGATTTGACAACCCCCTAAAACTTAAAAGGAGGTAAGAGGTTTTTTGGGACGGTTAAATTACGTGTCTCATTTTATCTCACAGTTGACAGATAAGTGTGATCCCATCTTCAAGCTCTTATGTAAGGATAGTGATGGTGAATGGACTGAAGATTGTCAAAAAGCATTCGAGAAAGTAAAAGAGTATTTGGCTAAGCCACCAATTTTGATTCCCCCGGTGCCAGGAAGACTTTTGATTTTGTATTTGGTAGTGCTAGATAATTCTATAGGTTGTGTTCTAGGATAACGAGATGGTTCAAACAAGAAAGAGCATGCAACCTATTATCTGAGCAAGAAGTTCACAGAATATGAAGCCAAGTATTCCCATCTGGAAAAGATGTGTTGCGCTTTAGCATGGACCGCACATCGACTAAGGCAATACATGTTGTATCACACCACCTTCCTCATCACAAAGTTGGGCCCTTTGAAGTACATTTTCGAGAAGCCATAATTGTCAGGGAGAGTTGCTCGTTGGCAAGTGGTTTTGTCCGAGGATGACATCTTCTACGTGTCCCAAAAGGCTATAAGAGGAAGCATTATAGTGGAATTTCTAGAGGATCATGCAAAAGAGGGATACAAGCCCATAAGTTTTGATTTCCCAAACGAAGAGATCATGTCAATTCAAAGTGCAAGGAAGAAATTTGGAGGGTGTATTTCGATGGAGCATCCAACATGACCGGGCATGGGATTGGGGCAATACTAATCTCCCCAAGTGGCCAGTACTTTCCCGCTATAGCTAAACTGATGTTCACCTGTACTAACAATGTAGTTGAATATGAGGCATGCATTTTGGCACTTCAGATCTTCATTGAGAAAAAGATTAGGGTTTTAAAAGTTTTTGGTGACTCAACGTTAGTTGTTTACTAATTAAGAGGAGAATGGGAAACAAGGGATTCCAAGCTGATTCACTATCAAACATATGTGCATGGATTGATCAAAAAGTTTGATGATCAATTTTTTCATTTGGTAAGAGAAGAAAACTAGTTAGCAGATGCATTAGCTACTCTAGCCGCCATGTTCAAAGTAGGATTCGGAACAGAAGTGCAACCTATACAGCTAAGGGTCAAGGACTCGTCGACCCACTGCGCAGGAGTAGAATTAGGAACAGATGGGAAATCATGGTATGTTGACATTAAACGGTATTTGTAATACTAACAATACGCAGAATACGCCTCAGAAAATGATAAACGAGTAATTAGGAGGCTGGCTATGGGTTTCTTTTTGGACGGTGAGTTTTTGTACAAAAGAGGACGTGATCAAACCCTGTTGAGATGTGTCGACACAGAAGAGGTGAATAAGATAATGAAGGAAATCCATGATGGAGTATGTGGAGCACATAGTAACAGACATATGCTGGCAAGGTAAATCATGAGGGTGGGATATTTTTGGTTGATGTTGGAACGAGATTGTTTAAATTATGCTCGAAAATGTCATATATGTCAGATTTATGCAGATAGTATTAACGCTCCTTCTACCAATCTTCATGTCTTGGTGCCTCCTTGGTCGTTCTCAATGTGGGGCATGGATGTCATTGACCCTATCTCACCGAAAGCATAAAAAAGGCATCGCTTTATCTTTATAGTGATTGATTATTTCACCAAGTGGGTCAAATCCGCTTCATATGTCAATGTAACTCAATCTGTGATCTGCAAATTTCTAAAAAAAGAGGTCATTTGTCGGTACAGTTTACCAGAAAGAATCATATCAGATAATGCCAAGAACTTGAACAATGCCTTGATAGAAGAGGTTTGCACACAATTTAAAACCAAGCATCACAATTCTACTCCATATCATCCAAAAATGAATGGGGCAGTTGAGGCCGCAAACAAGAATTTCAAGAAGATCATTTCCAAAACAACAGAAACGTATAGGGATTGGTATGAGAAGCTCCCTTTTGCTCACCATGCATACCACACATCAATGAGAAATTCGACTGGAGCTACTCTATTTTCATTAGTGTATGGCATGAAGGCCGTTTTACCTATCGAGGTTCAAATCCCATCTCTACGAATGTTGAGGGAGGTACGACTAGAGCAGGTTGAATGGATGCAAGAGAGATATGAGCAGTTGAATTTAATTGAGTAAAAGAGATTAGTAGCTTTATGTCATGGCTAGTTGTATCAACAAAGAATGATGAAGGCCTATAACAAGAAGGTGTGACCAAGGTAGTTCAGAGAAGGGGATTTGGTACTGAAGAAGATTCTGCCATATGTTCATGATCATCGGGGAAAATTGACACCAAAATGGGAGGGATCGTATGTGGTGAAGAAAACTTTCTCTGGTGGAGCACTGATTCTCGCTGAAATGGACGGAGATGAGATGTCGAACCCTATAAATTCTAATACAGTAAAAAAAATACTTTGCTTAAAAACTAAGTTTGATTGTTCTTAAAGAGTTATTCGCATTGAGTAACATTGGATTTTTCTATTTTTCTTCTTTGTTTGTCATGTTTGAGGTTATGTTTTACCTTGGAATCTTGCATTCTCCTTAAGGTTAATTACTTAATAAGTTGGCCATGTTCAAAGTGACAATTGGCATTTTTGAAATATCCTTCACTTGAAGAAAATTTCATCCTCTGTTAACCACTTTGGGCCATATTGTTTGTTCCAAATTGACCCTTGCCGAAGGATTACCCTCCACGTTGGAGGACATTTTGTGTGGTTTTGGGCATGGATCGATGATTTTACAACATTGTGAGACAAACATGAGATTATACGCAATTCAAATTGAAAAGATGGACGCATTTCCAAGAATGACCTTGTGATGAGATTAACCATATTTTGAAATGATAAATGGCATTCTTTTGTTCTCCCCGTCACTTAGAGAAAATTATATCCCTTGCTACCCCATTTTGAGCATGATTTATCTTTTTTCTAAACCCTAATTAAAGTCATCAATCGAACATCATGGATTGACAAGAAAGATCATGAAAAATGAAAGTAAATTCTAAATTCTTGATCTCATTCCAAAAAAAGGGAAAAAAAAATAAGGAAAGCGAATAAGAAACAAAAAAAGAAAAGAAAAGAAATAGGAAGGAGTAAGAGCGAAGAAAAGTGATTGAGAGATGGAAGGAGCAATCAAAAATTCAAAATAACTCATCATGGTTTTTATAATCTTTCACATAATATATATTTTAGCCTGAAAAACCTTTATTTGATTGACCCTTAACCCTCAGACCACGTTACAACCCTTAAAAGACCATTTTGATCAAATATGTTTGTTCAAATCAAGAAGTTAATCCTTGGGAAATTATGAACGTCTTCAAGAACATAAAAGAAAGAGATGAGCTCTATGGTGAAAACTCAGAAATGAGCAGTCTAGAGAGATTTCTAAAAGAGGGAAAAAGACAAAAAAAAAGATATGATGCCTTGTAGGATAATGAATATTTTTAGAAGAAATTGATCCTTCGGTACGAGCCCTGAAGTCATCTATTTGAGCCTATTTCAGCCCTTTCTTTAGCACCAAAACTCGAGCCGACACTATAACCTTGGAACAAGTCCATCTCTGATTGCTTATGGCCAGTTTAAATTAGGGAATTAATTTACTTGGAGAATGTAAGAGTCTATAGAAAGAAGATTTTACTTAAATCCAGAAAAAAGAAAAAGACAAAAAAAGAAAAGGAAAAACAGAAACCAAAAAATAATGAGCGAGCAAGAGAAAGGAACTATATTGAAGAATATCTACTTTAAGACGCAATTTTGCAAAAGAGCATGGTACAGGGTTCATAGTTGGAACAGTCTAAAGTCAGGAAAAGGAAATTCGGCTTCATGAGAATTAACAAGTTGACTCTCGATGCAAGAAATTTATGTTTCAAGGGTGGATTTATGAAATCCATAGTACCAAGTTTTTTAAGTGAATTATCATTTGAGAATTTAATTTACGAGTCATAAAATCATTTTGAAATTTGTTAAGGTGATATCACATGAAATTTGATTTTCATGATCTGTTGTGTGTGGATAGGGATTTGATCTTTTTCAACCTAAAACATGATTCTCAAAATGATTACCTTTTATGAAAATTCATGAAAGGAAGAAAGGAAAACATTCATTGAATTTAGAGACCCAGGTGTGGAGGTCCATTCACATTTCATTGCATCTAGAGACCCAGTTGTGGAGGTCCATTCACTTTTCATTGCATCTAGAGACCCAGGTGTGGAGGTCCATTAACTTTTCATTGCATCTAGAGACCCAGGTGTGGAGGTCCATTAACTTTTCATTGCATCTAGAGACCCATTTGTGGAGCTTCATTAACTTTTCATTGCATCTAGAGACTCAGGTGTGGAGGTCCATTCACTTTTCATTGCATTTAGAGACCTAGGTGTGGAGATCCATTTACTTTTCATTGCATTTAGAGACCCAGGTGTGGAGGTCCATTCACTTTTCATTGCATTTAGAGACCCAAGTGTGGAGGTCCATTCACTTTTCATTGCATTCAGAGACCCAGGTGTGAAGGTCCATTTACTTTTCTAGTTTAGAGGCCCAGGGGTGGAGGTCCGTTTACTTTTCTAGTTTACTTTTCATTGCATTGACTTTGCATTACATTTAGAGGCCCAGGTTTGGTATCTACTTTTCTAGTTTTGGACAACGTAATATGTTTTGATCTGTTTCGATTTTGGAAATTGTAAAAATTTGTTATTTCTTTTACTGCAATGTTGAGTGGGATTTGATAGTGGTTAGGTGTCTACGTCTTTGTACGTTCCTTGCTACGCAAGCCACAAACAAAGAGGGGCAGCTGTAGAAACCTGTTTTTGTTCGAGCTCGATTGGGGGCCCATTTAAATTTTGTTCTCTCTTAGGCCGTTCGAAGCCCACCCGGTTTTGGTCTATTTGAGATCTTTATTTTTTTTTCTTCTTTCCTTTTTGGGTCTGTCAAAGGCCGAAATTATTATTACTATCATCACTACTATTACTATTATTAAATACTATTATTATCATTTTTTACAAATAAGAAAGATTAAAAAAACAATATATAAACATGAAATGAAATGAAAAAGAGGAGGTTTTTCATTATTTTTGTTCTTAAAAAAAAGGTAAAAAAAAACACAACTACAAGCATTCTATTTCTTTTTCTTTTTTTTCTTTTCTTCTATCTTTAGTTTTGGCCATATGCATGTCATGAGGGATCATATTTTGGGTTCCGATGAAGGGGACGTCACCGGACCGTCGGTCCTCCACCCCTAGGAGCCCCCAAAAATCTCGTTTTTTTCCCTCCTCTTGCTAAAATAAATGTTTCTTTTTTTTTTAAAAAAAGCTTGATTTTGGGAAAAATAGTGTTTTTTTTTAAAAAAAAGGAGAAAGTTTAGATTTTGAAGAAATAATTTTTTTTAGTTATTTTAAAGGAAAGCTTAAATTTTTAGAATAAAGTTTTCATTTTTTTCAACTATTTCAAAATAAAAGTTTTAATCTTTAAGAAAAATCGTGTTTTTTTTAAAAAAGGGAGAAAGTTTAGATTTTTTTTTGGTGAATTAGATTTTTTTTTTGAATATAACATTTGGATCTTTTATTCATAAAACAAAAGCCCAAAAAAACAAGCCCAATAAAACATGCAGAACGTAAAGCAAACATAAACAATAGAAACAACCCAAAACCAAGCCCAAAGCAAACAGAAAGAAAATAAAAACAAAAATAAAACAGCCCAATCACAAAGATCCAGATTGCAGAACAGGAAAGCTCTAGAGACATCGTCATCCAGCTGTTATCCAATAAATAAACCACTCTCTTGAAAAGCAACAAAATGCATGGGAAACCGTAGAAGCTTCATCATTAATCATCATTAATTTTCATCAACAGCAGTCACTTCCTGTAACGCCCCGATTTTCCATTATTTTCGACTTTTGTAGTTTCAAGACACAAATACCTATCTGCTTTAGTGGTTGAGTGATTTGGGTGTGTCTGAGAGGTCCCAATTTCAAGTCTCAACTTGGGTAAATTTTGGTATTTTTATGAATAAAACCCAAACTCTGGCTAATAGGCTTATAAGTTAAAGTGTGTAAGTAATTAATAGAATGGGCCTGCTGGTCTAGTGGTTAAGTGGAGTGTTGGAGATGTTGGTGGTCTTGAGTTCGAATCCCTGCGTGAGCATTTTTTTTTTGCCTGTCACGTCTAGAGTGTTTGTGTTAGACTGAAAATCTGATAGTAGGGAGAGAATTAAGGGGATAGATTAGGGGGTTAGCAGATTTCCTTTTTCAAAATTCTAGGCTATCACCCGTTCCCAAAATTTCCTGACGCCATTCTTCTTCTCCTCCCCGCCTTGCTGCCATTTTTTCCCCTTCCTTTGACTCTTTGCTGCCGAAATTTTACTCTCCCTTCCCCACTCTCTCTGTTTTCTTTTACAAATCATCCCGTTGTGTGCAGCCGTCATTCCCCTTGCTCGGTAAGTTTTGCTTAAGTTTTATCTTGAATATGATCGTGGATAAGTGAATTAAGAAAAGTGGTTATTTTGATTGTTAGGAGTCAATCAAGCGACTGAATATCGTCCTCAGTCGACGAGTTGAGCGCGTGGAATTCTCGTTTCGATTGAAGGTAAGGGTTCGTTAATTAGGGATGGACGCCTCGTTACAAATCCGTTTAAATCTCAGTTATGTTACTCGAATATAGGTTCTGAAGTGCTTGGGAGTCGTTTTAGCTTCAATCGAAACCATGTGTGTACCCAAAAATGCAGAAAACGAGGTTTCGGTACAATATGGTGTGTAGGGCTGGGTGGGTTGATTTTATCCCCACATGGTGTGTAGGGTTGGAAGGAGTTTGGTGTGTAGAGGCTAGTGGGTAGGACTCTGTTATCTGCATCTTCTGTCTGAAATGGGCCAAGGCCCTGTAATATGTCTGATTTTGTATCTGAGTGGACTAATGTCCACACCAGTTTTCAGTAATGGGCTCGGACCAAACCGTGAAAACCATGTGCGCTATCGATATTTACGTGTGTATGTTTTACGTGGGGATTACACACCGAGTTTGCAAAAACTCACCCTTTCTTCATTTAATCTGTTCGGGTAATCCACAAGTGATGAGCGGATCGGTACAGCGGCGGACTCAGCGGTGACCACGGTTCTTGATATTTGCTTTTATGGTTTATTTTAATTATGATTTGGTTATATTTGGGTAAATTTCATGTAATAAGACCTTTACGGATTTTTGCTTAAAATTTGGGATTTCTATATTCATGAACTGCTAGCAGTAGGATAAGACACGAGTTTCAAAATAAACAAATGTTTTATCAAATACACACGAACTTGCAAATTATTTTAAAAGTTTTCGCAACTTATAATATTTTGAAAATGGATAATAATTAAATGACACGTTTTGACGAAAGCCTAAGATATTTACAAATTGTTTCAAAATAGTTAAGTTTTCTAAAGCACTATCATGTGACGCCGCCAGATTCGGCCATAACGTCTAGGCCGGGTTTGGGATGTTACACTTCCCACAGGAAAAAACCTTTGAAAAACACCTATTCCCCTGACTCTTTAATCCTCTTTCCAAACTCTCCAAATAAAAATATTTTTTTTTAGTTAATTTAAAGGAAAGTTTAAATTTTTAAAACAAAGTTTTGATTTTTTTAACTACTTCCAAATAAAAGCTTTAATCTTTAAGAAAAATAGTTTTTTTTTTAAGGAGAAAGTTTATATTTTGAAAAATAAAAATCTGTTTTTTTAAAATCATTTTAAAGGAAAATTTAAAATTTTAAAACAAAATTTTGATTTTTTTTTACTATTTTGAAATAAGGTTTTGATTTTTAAGAAAAATAATGATTTTTTCTAAAGAAAATTTTGATTTTGGAAAAAATTAAAAAATTCCGGCCACCGTACACGGCGGCCCACCACCAGAGGCCGGAGAGCCACGGTGGTGGAGCCATGGCTAACATAGAAGTTGGAAGAGGAAGAGGAAGAGGTTTTTTTTTTTTTTTTTTAAACAATGAGGTTAAAAAGAAAGAATGAGTAGTTTTTTTTTTTTTTCATTTATAGGTGCCAAAAATGGGTAATTTATTCTCACCCCCTTACTTTTTAAATTTACAAAAAATATCCTTTTTTTTGTAGCACCGCCCTCGCTCACTGACCTATTTACACCTGTAACCCGTTTATTTATTTAAACATTCGATTTAATTCGGAATTTAAAAGTTAAAGGAAAATTAATTGCTTTATCAGTCCTCTGTCTTCCACATTTTTTATCTTTTAGTCCTAAAATCAAGTTATGTCATTTTGTTTCCATCTTTAAGAAATAATTTACACTTATATCTTCCATTTCACTTGCATTTATACATTATATATTTAATGTTAATTATGCACTTTATTTTAATATTTTATATTTATTCACACTTGTATAATTTTTATTTATTCTTATTTCGTTTTATTTCTTTTCATGTCTATTTATATTTTTTTTTTACACATTCCCCTTACATACATTTCAATATTATTTATTTATGTTACCTTGATTCTTTTATTGTATTATGAATAAGGTGTATTATTGTTATTATTATTATCATCATGTTAATGTCTTATTTATTTCATTTATTTAATTTTTCTTTTTATTATTGCCATTTTGAAAGAGTTTTAACTTTTCATTAATTTTAGCCAATTTAATTAATTTTCCTATTTTATTACTATTCGTTTTAAAAGAGGGACTTTAGGTCATTTTTCCATCCTATAATTGTTGACATGAAGTTAGTTTAGTAGGTGTTATATTTTTAATAAAACCATAATGTTTTTACCTTAGAAAAATTATAAATAATATATAAGATATTTTTTAGGGTTTTAAAATAGTTTTAAATATCGTATAGGATTAGAATCTTAAGTTAATATGTAAATATTTTTTAGGACTTTATTCAAGATTAAAACTAAAGATTTTTGTAGGTGAATTGTAAATCATGAGTAGGTCTTTCTAAGTATTTTATTTTAGAAACTTTTTTAAGAAAGCTAATAAATGTTATTTAAGATTTATTATTTTAGGATTTTGACGAATTTAAAACTTAGATCAAGAATTTTAGAGTAAGATAAATCATAAACCCGACATAGGATACTTTCGTAAGATTTTGATAGGTTCAACGTTATTAATTAAATATTTTAAAATAATAATAATAAAAGATCGAATAAGCTGTAGATGTGTTTTAATATTTCTTTTAATTCATTGGTAATTTCTAGTTTTTTTTTTAAGAATTCTAAAATAGAATTAATTTTAGGAATTGAAGGTATTTTACTAGAATTATTTAGGTATCCTTTAGGGTTCCCGTTAAAAGTAAAAATATCTAATTTAAGTTTCAAATTAGATAAGTTTGGTGAACACATGATCGCTGTGATTTGTCAAAGTTTTAAAATTTATAAAAAAGAGAATGATCGAACCTGGAAACTAACTATGACAACGATTTGAGGCAAGCACACCTATCGAACAGTAGTATAGCTAAGGCAAGACCGAATTGTCGAACCCAAAGGAACTAAAAGTACTAATACTAACTTTCTTTTTATTATCTAGCCTTAAAATTGAAGTGAATTGTTTTAATCTAAAATTAACTGACTATTAAGCTAAAGATGCAAAGACAAAGAGAACGAAATTGGGGAATTACTTGTGGGAAAAACCAATTGATTAAGACAATACCCGAGGAAGAATTCACCTAGACTTCACTTGTTATTTAACTCTGAACCAGACGATTTATTCACTTGACTTGATCCGTAGGATTCCCTAATTTATATTAATACCTCTCTCGAGGCTACTAACGTCTAACCCTAGGTTGATTAATTGAAATCTCTTTCTAATTAAAACCCCTAGAATTGCATTAACTCGATCTATGGACTCCCATATTAGGTTTGACCCTAATCCGACAGATTTTCATCATCCTATCTCTAGGGTTGCGATCAACTCCGCTTAATTATGCTAGATCTACTCTTAGACAGGGTCTATTCCTCCTCTGCCTAAGCACATAAGTACTTGAATCAATATCCTGAAATATCAAAACAAGAATTAAGAACACATAATTAAGAACAAATCAAGTATTTATCATATAGTTCAGAAAACAATAACAAGATTCGTCTTAGGTTTCATCCCCCTCAGGTATTTGAGGGTTTAGTTCATAATGAATAAAGAATACATCTCAGAAGAAAAGATAAAACAAAACATAAGAAAAGCCCTAAAACCCCCTGAAGGAATTGAAGAGAAGATCTTCCGTCTTGTGTATGACTCCGGCTTCTTGAGATGAATCAACTGGCTTTCTTCGAGTAAATTCCCACAAATCTGCCCTTTCTGGCTCGGCTCCTTGGCCTAGCTGGACGCCCCCTGAAAGTTGGCCTCTAGGGTGTTTATATAGCTTTTAGAATGTGTTTCTTTACCCTTAAGTATCCTAATTCGAGTGAAATTCCTCTTCTCCACGGCAGGGACACGCCCTTGGCACACGCCCATGTGAATCGTGGCCAGGCCGTATTCGAGTCTGATTAGGGAGGCACGGTCATGTTGCTTGGGCCCAGGCTGTGTCGATTTCGTGATTTGGCCCATTTGGTCCATTTTAGGCCCGTTACTCGTTCTTTTCACTCTCCAGTGCTTTCCTGAGTATAAAACATGAAAACAAAGGATTAAGAGCACCAAATTACATAATTTAAGGCTTAAATCATCCAAAAGCATGCTAAATGTGGGCTTAAAATATGTTACTATTGCGGTTTATCAAATACCCCCACACTTAAGCTTTTTCTTGTCCTCAAGCAAAATTCTCAACTCATAATTAAAACGAACTTCCCTCAATTCATAATATTCATCGATAGTGTTTCATCATAATTCATAGATAATTCATACATGGATAATTCAACTCAAAGAGTCCTAAAGATTCAAACAATCTAAGTCATACATTTTGTAGCATGAAAACATAGGTGTTTCCCCTCATCTAAATAATTACCTCTGATTCAAAATCGAAAAGGATTGACATCCTTACTAAAGATTCACTCAAATCACTCAAGGTGTTTAAGGTTCAGGAAAAAGCACTCGTAAGTCAAACATGAAAGGTTAATCCCATAGGCTTGCATGAAAATCAAATCTCCACCACTATAATATGAGATGATACACAAATCAAAAGTCTTTAAATGAGGGTTGTAACTGGGGCTTGGGTTAAAGGTGTGGATAAAATTTGAATTAGAGGTTAGAATCGAGACGACACGACAAATTACCTAACTAGAAAAATGAGCTAATTACATAAACTTGTAATACTAATAATACGAGCTTTTTCTTCAAGATGTAGAATTTAAATATGTAAGCTCACTTAATTATAAGTCTAATAAAACTAATAATGAATATACTTCATCTTTTTTTTTTAAATTACGAACAAATCAAAAAAATACATAATAAATGATGAATTGACTATAGGCAATCGATCAAATCAAATCTCGATATAAGGGTAGTCAAAAGGAACGGTGATAACAAAAATAAAGGGTTTCGGGTTAATATTAGTGGGTGAGTCAATAAAAAGGGTTATTAGGATCAACGGGGGTTCACTAGGGGTTAATTGTGAGGGTAGGCTTTTTATGGAGTAAGTGGGTTAAATCCTAGGTTCCTTTATCATCTTAGTATATCAAATCAAAGGTGTGGTCTCGACATGTATAATCGATGCAAGTTCTAGAATAACAGATCAATGTTGACACGCTTATAA
This sequence comes from Gossypium sturtianum, assembly GCA_025698515.1. NCBI lineage: Eukaryota > Viridiplantae > Streptophyta > Magnoliopsida > Malvales > Malvaceae > Gossypium > Gossypium sturtianum. The sequence goes on from CM046955.1 coordinate 124,113,672, forward strand.
TCAATAAAGTGAGCAAGAAAAAGAATATATGCTCTATAAGGCTCAAAATCTCACAAAAATTATGGCTTTTTGATGTCAACCTAGTAAATTTCAAACTTCGAAGTAATATTCAAATTTAGGTAGACAACTTAAAATTTTTTTATATTTCTGAAAAATAGACTTATCATGCTTGATTCTCTATTATCTTAAAGTTTAAATTATCAATGCACAATTATCAATGACTTAATCTAAAATATATCAATAAAAATCATAAATCACAGGAAATTTCATTCTAATCATAATATGAGAAACTTACTTTAAGAACAAAGGCATAATTCAGGATTAATATTGTTGACACCTCTTCATACTTAAGAACAAGAACTAGCTCAGGGATTTGAGAATAATGAAAAAACTTAGGCACTTTTTAGGATCACCCCCCACACTTAAGATGTACATTGCCCTCAATGTACAAAGATAGATATAGATATAGAAAATCAAAAGATAGGGTTAGAGGTGAATTTCCCTGAATTTTTTTATGGGGTCACAATATTCAGGCTGCGTTGGAGGAAGACATTTCTGTAGGGATGGATATTAGGGTCGTTGTGGCGTGATTCCCAAGTAGCCTGAAGAACCTAAAACTAAGAAAATAAAATAAAATAAAATAAATTAAGTAGAAGAGAAGTAAAGATAAGGAAAATAAAAGAGAAGAATAAAGAAGAAGAAAAATTAAATGGCCTTAAAGACCCTTGGCTTGTCTAGTAGCTGAAGGGGCCGGCATGAACTTATGTAGATCGGTCTCCCATGGGGAGACTGTGCTTGGTTCCTTCCGCTTCTTTGACATGGTGTGGAGGTCAAGGGGTTGGGAAAGGACTAAAGAAGACAAGTATGGAAGGGGAGGGGTCTGAAGAATAGGATGGGAGAAAGAAGGTGGAGAGTAGGTGAGAAGAAGGAGGGGGGTTTAAATAAAATTTTTAGGTCTGGTACACCCCGACGCCCATGTACCATGGGTGTGTCGAGTCACACAGCCGTTTCGCACGGTCGTGTTATGCTTCTTTCGTTTCTCCCACACCCAGGTTCAGGTCACCATGCCCATGTAGGATCAAACAGTGTCGACCACGGCCGCATCGCACAGTCGTGGTGAGTTAGTTGGAGCCCGTGTGACTTCCCTCAGTGTCGACCACGGCCATATCACACGGCTGTGGCAATTTAGAGTCATCCGTGATCTGGGAACCTTTCGTCATTGGCTCGTACTACCTCTGCTATGTCAGTACGAAAGTCCATAGTGTCCACACGGCCACGGCCATGGCCGTGTGCAAGGCCGTGTGGTATGGAAATCTGCACTTTGGTTAGTTTAAAATTAAATGCTGAAAAGGAAAAATAAAAGTAAAAATAAAAATAAAAAAATTAATGGAGTTAGTGCTCAGGTTGCCTCCCGAGAAGCGCTCATTCATAGTCTTAAGCTAGACTTACCTCTCATTCGCATAATCAGGGTGGTTTGAAGAGTTGAACATCCTCTCTCATGCTATTTGTCCTATTATCCGTGTATAGTTCAAGTCGAGTAGTGTTTATTTTGAAAGTGCCAAATATAGGATTACTTACCTCGACTGTTCCGTATGGGAAAACCTTGATTACCCTAAAAGGGATTTCTTTGTTTGTATTAGGGTTAGGAGGAGATATTTGAGGGTCTGCTTTATCTAACAATACCTGATCTCCTATTTTGAATTTGTTTGTCTCGTAGAGCAGCTTTGGTTCTACTTCGTGTATCCCTAGTTTTTTCTTGAAATGCGTCTTCCACTCGTCTAGTTTATCGATCTGAAACCTTCAATCCTCATGAATTATTTCCTTGTTGGCATGGGGTCTAGGATCGGGTTCAGTTGTGTTCTTTCGTGGTGCTTCCTGAAAAGAAGGGTTAACCGAATGGTTATTGATGGAATGTACGTTCTCACCTTGTTTACTCGATGTTCTAACCGAATCGAGAGCCTGAAGAGTGACTGTCTCGTCACCTACACAGAGTATGAGTTCACCTGCGTCGACATCAATTTTAGTCCTGGCAGTTGCTAAAAAGGGCCTTCCTAGAATTAAAGGAATACTATTGTCCTCATCCATGTCTAAAACAACAAAGTCTACTGGGAATACGAATTTATCAATTTTCACTAGCACATCTTCGATTATACCCTTAGGAATTCTAACAGTTTTATCAGCTAATTGAATGCCCATCCTAGTTTTTTTGGGTTTCCCTAACCTAGTTGTTTAAACATTTTATGTAACATCCTGGAAAGGGCCTATGCATTTTCGGTTTAGTTCTACGAAGTGACATGTTTTATGTACTAAGAATAAATTTTGAATATGTTTGGAAACCCGGAAATGAGTGAAAATAAGTTAGAAATGAACATTTTTGGAAACCTGAAAATGTATGGAAATGTTAAGTTTAAAAATGGAAGGTGAACATTTTTGGAAACTAGGAAATGTAAGGAAAATGGAAAGTGAACATTTTTGGAAACTTGGAAATGTAAGGAAATGTCAAATTCTGAGCGAACGAAAATTTTTGGAAACTTAGAAATGACCTAGAAATGACGAGTTTTAAGGTTTAAAGGGGAAATTAAGGCAAGGTGGCCTTAAAAGAAAAGTTTGTGGAATTTGACACACAAACAGGCTTGGAAAAGTGGTCTAAAGATGCCACTTAGGGCCTATGGAAATGGCGCCATATGCAAGAGGAATGGGCCTGAGTTCGAGTCACTTGGGAAGCAAATAAAGGAGGTTTTATTTTTGCTTCAGAGAGAAGACTGAGTGGACGGCACATGCTTCTAGAAAGGAGGTGTTTTATTTTCATAAATATTCGATTAAAAAGAGTGATAAATAAAGGATTTTTAAATTGGATTATTATGAAGAGATAAATGTTGGATTTAAACTCTTTTATTTATGATAATTAAAGGATAAAGTTATCGAGATAGAGGAGTGGTGGCCAAGTAAGGGACTCCTTAGATGATAATTCGGCTATAAAAGGAAGGAGGGCTACTCATCAATTTTTGCTTCCTCCTTTCTCTGCCGAATTCTTAGTGCTCTCTTCTCTTCTTTTCTTTCTTTTCTTTTGTCAAGCCGAAATTAAGTAATTGTTGGAACCTAGCCAATATTTTCCTCTCCATTAGAAGCCATAGCCGAATCTCCTGTGAATCTAAGCAAGGAAGTAGTCGATCAAGTATTAAGGGGATCTCTCGGGTTTCTACAATCTATCGACTACAAGGAGGAATATTTGGGATTTAAGGTAAGAAACTATAAGATCCAAAGGTCTTGTTTTAAGTTTTAATGTTAGATTAAACCTAACATGTGATTATAGGAATTTCGACATCCCTAGGAAAGCAAGGATACTTTTCGGGATTTGAGATCACAAAGGTATGTGTTTAAGACATTCGGCCAAAGCCTATTTTAAGTATTTGGATTTATTCCCAAAAGCCGAAACTAACCTATGATGTGTTTTAATGTTGTCCGAATGTAAGAAGGAATACAACAAAGTTTTGGGACTTGATTCTTAAGTCAATCGGCAACAAGGTAGGTTTTCAGTATACAAATCCTACTAGGATTTGGTTTTAAAGCCAAAAAGGTTTATTAATGTGTTTAAATGATTGGCCGAATATAGGAGTTAAGGATCTAAATCAGTAGATCGGTTCTTCGGGATTTCAAGGACTTTGTTAAGCGAATCAGGTGTGTACCCCACACTAACTTTTAATAAGATTGATGGTAATATGTAAAATATGCATGTTTATAAGAATGTGGCTAAGGTACCATAATATGGTACAAAGTACTCAGGTACGTTTCCTACTCCTATTAGGATTACGAAATATGTTATATTTAACATGTGAAATATGATAAGAATGTGAATTTAAGTATGATATGCATGATATGAATAATATGGGTCATTCGGGATATATGAAAAAGGGGAAGTGAATGTGATGACTACGGTCTCACACTATCCGAATGTGGTGACTTTGGTCACATTATCCGAATGTGGTAACCCGGTTACATTATTCGAATGTGGTGTCTCATGACACAATTATCTGGTGGCTATGCCACAAATTTTATATGGGCGATGAGCACGTCGACTGCAGTGACTGCCTTCGATGGTGTGTAGCGGATGGAGGGTTGACTTAGTAGTCCCCACGGTGTGCAGGTTGGTACGGGGATGTGTAGCGGATGGCACCTAGGTTTGGGTTTGGGTTGCATCATCATTTTTATCTGTTATATGAATAAGTATTGGATATGAAAAATGTATGCCTCATCTACTGAATTTTAGTGTTGTGTACACATTGAGTCTGTTGACTCACCCCGTTGTGGGACTATTTTTGGTGACGATCAATAATGGACCGGGTTGGCGGAAGCTTAGGGATGGCCATGCTCACTTTTGAAGTTTTATTCAATATGGATATTTAAATTTATTTAAGTATTTTAATTTTATTTTGGGATTTTACTTGATGTAATAAGGCCATAAGTTACATTTCTTTACTTTTATTTTTAATTACTATGTTACGAATTATTTTCAATTAAAGTTAAGTAAAATTTATTTCTTTAAAAATAAACCCTAATTGTTTTTTCCATCTTAATTAATTGGACTTTAAAATAAGATCAATGGGTTTTTAACTCAAGCCCAATCCAAAACAATAGTTTTTAAAAATCGCACAAGTTTTCCTCTGGTAATAAAAGAATTTTGTAACCAGTTTACTTAAGGAACATACCAGATCCGGTCCAGGCTCGTGGGCCGGGTGTGGGGTGTTTCATTTTATAAGGCATGACATTTATGCTTGCCCCTAAATTAGCTAACGCATTATCAATAGATAAACTACCAATTAAGCATGGAATTGTAAAACTCCCTGGATCTTTTAATTTTCGTGGTAGTTTATTTTGTAGAATTGCTGAGCACATTGTGTTTAGCTCCACATGCGATGTTTCGTCTACCCTTCGCTTGTTTGTCAAGAGTTATTTTAAAAATTTCCTAGAATCTGGCATCTGCGAAAGAGCTTCAAGTAATGGTAAGTTAATATGTAATTTCTTTAAAAGTTTAAGAAACTTACCGAACTGTTCCTCTGTGTCGTCTCTCCTCATTGCTTCGGGGTATGGTATGCGAGGTTGGTACTCTTTGATTACCGATTTTGGCTTTTCTTGGGTTACCTCAACCTTACTTTTTTCTTCCACACTTTCTTGCCTCAGATTGGGTTCATCTAACCCTACATTATCATGAGCTGATATGGCTTGAATCTGCTCCTTTGGGTTAGTTTTAGTGTTGCTTGGCAATCTACCTTGTGGTCGTTCTGACATGATCTTGGTAAGTTGACCTACCCGATTCTTGATATCTTGAGTTGATGCTTGCTGACTTTCAAGTGCTATCTCAGCTTTTTAAAGACGGGTTTCTGAGACTGCTATGAATTTTGTCAGCATCTCCTCAAGGTTCGGCTTCTTTTCCTGTGGGTAGGGTTGATTTTGAAAATTTGGAGAGGGTTGTTGTCTTTGATTTCCTTGACCACCCCATGAAAAATTGGGGTGGTTCCTCCAACCTGGATTATATTTATTACTATAAGGGTTATTGTTAGATCTAAAGTTGTTACCCATATAGTTCATCTGTTCACTCTCTGTGCCCGGATGGTAGGGTTGGTACTCAGGATTCACCACGCCTCCACTTGCGTCGCACTGCATGACCGGATGTACCTACGAAGAACACAAGCCATCAATCTTTTTATTTAGCACCTCTACCTGATTTGATAGCATGGTTACTGCGTCGAGGTTGAAAACTCCGTTTGTTTTTGTTGGCCTTGTCCTTGTAACTTGCCACTGGTAGTTATTCAATGACATTTCTTCTATAAACTCATAGGCCGCTTCAGGAGTTTTGTTATTCAAAGTTCCACCGGCGGCTGAATCGATTAATTTCCTTGTTAAGGGGTTCACACCGTTGTAAAAGGTTTGGACTTGTAACCACAAGGGTAATTGAAACACCCCAAACCCGGCCCACGAGCCCTGACCGGATCTGGTATGTTCCTCGAGAAAACATTTGAAAATCCGTTTGTTACTTAGGAAAAATTCGTGTGGTTTTGAAGATGGATTTGCTTGTGTTGGGTTCAATTGAAAACCTTGTTACTTTTGAAAGCAGGGATTTATTAAAAACCTTGTTTTTATATTGGAAATCATTTGTGTTTAGGTGTCAAAACATTTCACGTTTATTTAAGAAAACAATTTAAATAACCTTTGATTTAATATTAACAATATCAGGGCAAAAATAAATGAAAGCGAGCATAAAACAGTCTCATACTTTGGCCTTATTACATCAAAAATCAAACCCAAATTAAATCCAAAATACTTAAAATATAACAAGTCCAAAATAGAATAAAATTAAGTTGAGCATGGCCACCACTGAGCTCCTGCCGACCTGATCCATTACTGAGCATCACCTGTAAGAAAATCTTCCCCAACGGGGTGAGTCAAACAGACTCAATGTGTACAACCAACACTAAATCTCAATAGGTTAGGCATATCAGTTCATACATATACATATAATTAAATAAATAAAATGATGCAACCTGAACCCAAACCTAGATGCCATCCGCTACACATCACCCGTACCAACCTGCACACCGTGGGGACTACTAAGTCAACCCTCCATTCGCTACACATCATCAAAGGCAGTCGCTGTAGTCGACGTGCTCATCGCCCTTATAAAATTTGTGGCATAGCCACCAGATAACATAATTGTGACATGAGTCACCACATTCAGGTAATGTGACCGAAGTCACCACATTCAGATAATGTGACCGAAGTCACCACATTCACTTCCCCTTTTTATATAACCCATATGCCCATGTCATACATATCATGCAATATCATGCCTTATTTCACATTCTTATCACTTTGTGCACATATGCCATAACAGATCACTCATACTCATAGTAGGAGCGGAAAAGCATGCTGAGTACTTTGTACCATTGCATGGTACCTTAGCCACATTTTACACGTTCATATTAACGCATGCATATAATCAATACCATAAAACTATTAAGGTTTAGTGTGGGGTACACACAGTATTAATGCTTTCAAAACAGAAAACCCGATCTAACACTTTAGATCCTTAACTCCTACATTCGGCCAATATTAAAGATTTAATGAAAACCCATTCGGCCACAATCCAAATCCCAATAGGATTATTGTAACCCAAAATTTACCTTGGTGCTGATTTCTCTAATAATCAATTCCCGAAAACTTTGCTATGTTCCTTCTTGTATTCGGCCAAGCACTAGATCCCTTCATAGGTTAGTTTTCGGTTTCTAAGATAATAAGAAACAAGTCTAAACACTAAAATAGGCCCTTGGCCGAATATCCAATATGACTTACCTTGATCACTTCAATCTCGAAAGACTCCTTTGATGATCCTTAACGCTAGCTACACACAAAACGCTTATTATGGCACTATGCACATTCGGCCATGCCTAAAATCAAGGCCTAATCACAAGATTTCGGCACACTTATGAAGAAGAGATCAAATCGATTACTAGCATAGGAAACACTTACCCTTACACGTTGCTTTGAAGAGTCTAAAGTAAGTAGTTGACAGCACCCTCCTTTAAAGATTCGGCTTGGAGCACAACAATGGTGGTTCGGCACTTTATGGTGGAGAGAAGAACCGCAACAATGGAGAGGGTTTTATGCTTGGAGATTTTCGGCAACAAGGAACAATGGTAGATGCAATATTCGGCTATCACTCTTAGTGTCAAAGGGTACACGGTTTCAAAGGTATAGAAAGGAATTTGAGGTTACAAGAAAATAAGAAAAAGAGGAGAAGAGTAGAGGAATTTCAGCAAAGAGTTGGATGCTTTTACTAAAAGAAATTCAGCACTTAGCTCCCCTTTCCTAAATATGACCGAATGCCTCAACCAAGAGTCCCTTGGCCGGCCACCTTATCATCACTCATCACATTCCTCATACTTCTCCTATTATCCCTTCTTTATCACCTTAATAAAATATATTAATCCTAACACATAATCTCTTATCTTACCCCTAAAAAAAATAAAATAAAATAAAACAATAATCACAATTATCCTAGCCGAATAAAACAAGCTTAATCCTCATCCAATTAGAAGTCCAATTGCCGTCCAACCTCTTCTCACCTTTCTTCCTTGATGCCAAAGCAAAAATAAAACCACTTAATGCTGCCAACAAGGCTCGAACATGAGACCTGCTGGAGCCCTTGTTGTCGCAGCAGTGTAACGCCCCAAGCCACTTTGCCAAGGCGCTTTTTGTGACATAATTCACCCAGAATTTCTTTTAAGACCTTCTTAGCCCAATTCCCTTTTTGACGCAAAAATATAAGTCCATTTGCTTCCCACGCGGCTCGATCCTTCTACCTTCCTCCCAGCTTATGGCGTCATTTGCCCAAGCCTTAAGTGGCACATTCCAGCCACTTTACCAAGCTCACTTCCATGTCTTATTTCCTTACATTTTCTCTTAAGGCCCTATCCTCTTAGCTTCCTCTTTTATACTTAAAATTTAATATCTTCTAAGGCTTTGTCCTATTTTCTAAAGTTCACAAATTTCATTATACACATTCACAACATACTCAAGCATGCTATTTCATATAATTAAGCATAAATGCATAAGCCCATTTCCAGGATATTACAGTTCTACCCTCCTTAAAAATAATTTCGTCCTCGAAATTACCTGGCTGAAATAAGTGAGGGTATTACTGTCGCATTGCTTCTTCTGGCTCCCACGAAGCCTCTTCTGATCCATGATTTCTCCACAATACTTTGACCAAAGGAACTGACTTCCTTCGTAACACTTTCACATCTCGTTCCACAATCTAAATCGACTCTTCCTCGTAGGACAAATCTAGCCTTAGCTCCACCTCTTCAACCGGTACAACATGAGATGGATTCGATCGATAACGACGTAGCATGGACACATGGAATACGTCGTGCATCTGCTTCAACTCCGGTGGCAACTCCAACTGATATGCCACTGGTCCAACCCGCTTCAAAACCCTATAAGGTCCTATAAATCTCGGACTTAACTTCCCTTTTCGACCAAATCTCATCACCTTCTTCCAAGGCGAAACTTTGAGAAATACTTGATCTCCCACATCAAATTCTATCTCTTTTCGTTTGAGATCCGCGTATGACTTTTGCTGATCAGATGCTTCCTTCAACTGTGCTCGAATTATCTCAACTTTCTCTTCGGATTCTGCCACTATCTCTGGACCCACAACTCGTCGTTCCCCTAATTCAGTCCAACATGTAGGAGTTCGACACCTCCGACCATACAACGCTTCATACGGTGCCATCCGAATACTAGCTTGATAGCTGTTGTTGTACGTAAATTCCGCTAGAGGCAAATATTCTTCCCAACTTCCTCTGAAGTCTATCACACAGCCTCTCAGCATATCTTCCAACACTTGGATTACTCGTTCAGATTGCCCGTCCGACTGTGGATGAAAAGCTGTAGTGAAATCCAATTTAGTGCCTAACGCCTGATGTAGCGCCTTCCAGAACCGAGAAGTAAACCTTGGGTCCCTATCTGAGATGATTGACACCAGCACACCATGCAACCTTACAATCTCTGCCACATACAATTTTGCCAACTTTTGCAGGGAATAGTCAACTCTCACTGGAATAAAATGCGTGGACTTAGTCAACCGGTCCACTATCACCCATACCGAGTCCTTCTTAGTAGGTGTAAGGGGAAACCCACTAACGAAGTCCATGGTAATTCTCTCCCACTTCCCTCTTGGAATCATTATCGGTTGAAGTAATCTCGACGGAACTTGGTGTTCGGCCTTTACTTGGCGACACGTCAAACACTTGCTTACAAATTCGTAATTTCTTTTTTTCAAACCAGGCCACCAAAACTATTCTCTTAGGTCTCTCAGTACAACTTAGTGCCTCAGGATGCATAGCATAAGGGCCACTATGCGATTCTGAAGAATCCTCTGTCATAGGTCCTTGTCCTTAGGCATACTGGACCTTACCCTTGAAACACAATACTCCCTCATCGTTAATACCATAATCTATCAACTCTCCATTACTGTACTTGCTGTAACTTAGCACTTAACTTATCATCAACCAAGCTGTCCCTCTTTGACTTCATTCAACCACGCTTAACACGCAATTACCGCCAGCAGTGCCATCATCATACAAACTCAAGTGTGCGAACAACGCCCTCAGATCCGACACAACCTTCTGACTCAGGGCATCCGCCACTACATTCGCCTTGCCCGGATGATACTCTATAGAACAGTCGTAATCCTTTAGTAATTCCACCCACCTTCGCTGCCTCAGATTCAACTCCTTCTGAGTTAATAAGTACTTGAGACTCTTGTGGTCTGTGTAGATCACTGACTTTTCCCCATAAAGATAATGCCTCCATACTTTAAGAGCAAAGACCACTGCCGCCAATTCCAAGTCATGCGTCGGATAGTTAACCTCGTGTGGCCTTAATTGCAGAGACGCATAAGCGACTACTTTTCCGTCTTGCATCAGAACACACCCTAATCCTGTGTGAGAAGCATCACAGTACACCACGAAGTCCTTCCCTGCCTCCGACTGAATCAAGACCAGAGCCTCAGTCAAAACCCTCTTAAGCTTCTCAAAGCTCTCCTGTTGCTTATCCATCCAAGCGAAAGGTACTTCCTTTCTCAACTTGATTTTGTCAAAGGTGCGGCTATTGGCGAAAACCCTTCTACGAACCTTACGTAGTGCTTTGCCAATCCCAAGAAACTACGGATCTCCGCCACAGACTTAGGTGGTTTCCAATCTAGCACTGCCTCAATCTTACGAGGATCCACCCTTATTCCTTCTGCAGACACCACATGTCCTAAGAACGCCACCTCCTTAAGCCAAAATTCACACTTGCTGAATTTGGCATACAGCTCCTTCTCCCTTAATACTTGCAACACAATTCGGAGATGCTCATCATGTTCCTCCTCAGACTTGGAGTATACCAGGATGTCGTCGATGAACACAACGACGAATCGATCCAGGTAGGGTTGAAAAACCCGGTTCATCATATCCATGAACGCGGCTGGGGCGTTCGTCAATCCAAACGGTATTACTACGAACTCATAATGTCTGTATCTTGTTCGAAAGGCTGTCTTATGGATATCTGCTTCCTTCACCTTAAGCTGATGATATCCAGACCTTAGATCTATCTTCAAGAATACCATTGCGCCCTTGCCCTAAGTGATCGAACAAGTCGTCTATCCTCGACAGCGGTACTTGTTCTTGATGGTCAACTTGTTTAACTGACGGTAATCTATGCACATACGCATAGTCCCGTCCTTCTTCATCACAAACAAGACTGGTGCTCCCCATGGAGACACACTGGGTCGGATAAACCCGCGATCAAGCAACTCTTGGATTTGAGCCTTGAGCTCAACCAATTTCTTCGGTGCCATCCTATACGGAGCGATTGACACGGGAGAGCCATTCTGGCAACAAATCAATTCCAAACTCCACCTCCTCCCTGTGCGGGGGTATTCGAGTAACTCTTAGGAAAAACATCCACAAACTCCTTTACGGTTCTAACTTCACTAACTCCCCCTCTTTGCATCCAACGCACTAACGAAAGTCAAGAAGGCCTTGCACCCTTTCCGAACCATCCTATCGACTTTCGGTCTTTGAAACTACATTAGACAAGTAGTTTCTTCTTTCTCCTATCATAATTACCACTTCATCCTCTAGGGTCCTTAACTCCATTCGCTTAGCTGTACAATTTAGTATAGCTCGGTGTTCTACTAGCCAGTCCATGCCAAGTATGAGGTCAAATTCTCCGAAGGGTAGTTCCATTAAGTCGGCAGGGAAAATCACTTCTTGTATCTCTAGAGGTACACTCCGAAAGATCTTATTCACCACTACAGTTTGACCTAGTGGGCTCACTACAGTCATCTCCTTACTAGAAAGTTCAGAGTCTATGCCTAGTGTTTCAACTACACTACTTGCAACATAAGAATGGGTCGAGCCCACATCAATCAAAGCATAATAAGGTTTCCAAATACAAGGAACGTACCGGTTATGACGTCCGACGCGTCTCCATCTTCTCTACGGCGAACTGCATATACCAAGCCCGGCTGTCTGGCCTCTGTATTACCCACACCTCTGTCAGGTGTTCCACGTCCTCTTCCAGCACCATTACCTCGGCCATTCGGACCACGGCCTCGTTGAGGCTGCTGTCAACCTCTACCAGCTTGATTAACATTCTGAGTTACTGGTCGATTTCCATCTGGCCTCATAGGGCAATCTTTAATCATATGGTCCTTTGACCCACACTTGAAGCATCCTCCTGTCTTTTTCCAACACTCCCCTAAGTGTTTCTTCCCACACTGATTACAAGTACGAGATTGCCCTCCTGTACCAACTTGCTGACCTCGCGGCCCATCAGCTCTGGGCCTTTTCTGCACATTTCCAGACAATCCAGACGATCCAAAACTTCTTTTTCATGCGCTCCGATCGAGTTACGCCTCACGAGTCCTTAATTCCCTCAGCTACTTTTGCATTCTCGACTAACACAGCAAATTCCCGCTCTTGCTGCGGAGCTATCAATAACCTCAGATCATCTCTCAGTCCATCCTCAAACCGGACACATCGTTCATGCTCCGTAGCCACTATCCCTCGAGCATACCGGCTCAGCCTTAAAAATTTAGCCTCGTACTCCGTTACGGACTTATTCCCTTGAACCAGCCCCAGAAAAGCCTTTCTCTGTGCATCAACGTAATGAGTTCCAACATACTTCTTTTGATATGCCGCTTTAACATATTCCCAAGTGAGTTCTCTCACCGTAGCACTATCCCAAAGCTGTGAGCCACCATTGATATGCTTCATCACAGCGTAGCGATGACACCATTCCTTTCAGTGGGTCGATCCAACTCATCCATAATTCATTACATGCGCCTCCAACCAATATTCAGCTGTACTGGGTGCCACACCAGATACACCACGAAATACCTCAGCCCCATTGGCTCGGAGTCGCTCGGGTACAGATTTCCGAGCTCCCATACCTCCACCTGCTCCAACCACCATCTCAAGAACTCGCAGCATCGCCTGTGATACTGCATCATCCCCCGTCTGATCTTGCTGCTCAACACCAACAGCTGGTGGTGGGGGTGGTGGTACCTCATTCTCGGACCCTTGACCAGACCTAACGGGTTCCGATACGGTCATTCTGCCTCTACCACGTCCTCGCACATTACGACCACATCCCCTAGAATTCATGTCTACGATTGCGCTTTAATCTGATTAAGAAATTTTTATGCATTAGTATTTTGTTCCACTGTTTATCCGCGAAGAAATTTTATGAAAGAAGTTTAGAAGTAGTCCTTTCGATCGATCAAAGTTTCAAGTCTTCTATCCTAATTTAAAGGAGCACATTCATTCAACACACATTCATCATTCAAACATTTCTTCCTATTCTTATCCCAGGGGTATTTTCGTCATTTCACCTACAGGGGTATTTTGGTAATAAATCGGGGTTAATTTAAAAATTTGTAAATCAGGGGTAATTTCGTGAATTTTCCAATTCAGGGTTCCTTGGTGATTTTATGAAATAAGGGTATTTCAGAATTTCTTTTTTTTCAAACTAGGGTGGCTGGTCCCTTTCGGGTTTTAATTATAGGGTTTAGCCTATCAACGAGTCCTCATAACTAGGGTGAATAGTCACCACGCACCAGGTAGGATTCCAGCGTAGAGGAGGTGAGTCGCTAGGACTGCTTAAATACCAAGCTCTCCCTGAATCCACTCCTAGGCATGCGTCTGCCTATTGCCACACCCTAACTCGACTAAGGTGAACAGTCACTACGCACCAGGTAGGACTCCATGAAGAGGAGGTGAGTCACTAGGACCGCTTAAATACCAAGCTCTTAGGATCCAATCCTAGACATGCGTCATTTGCGGTTACCACACCCTAGTCTTGTGGCTCGTTAACGGGTTTGTTTAGTGAAATTAAGTCTTATGAAAGTTTAAGAAGTGGTTTAACTAAGCCTATAGTCCATCAGAGTCTATTTAAACTAGTCTACGTCCCATAAAGCCCATAAAGCCCACATGTATATCACACAATGGTTTAGGGTACTTACCTGGCGGACTTGGGTCGAGACGCAGTGCCATCTTTGAGCTAACAGACCTGTTATCCTTTAAAAAGCCCATTTTTAGAAAACGTTTTGGAGCCCAAAAACCACAGAGCCGAGTTTTGAACCTGGCTCTGATACCAAACTGAAACACCCCAAACCCGGCCCACGAGCCCTGACCGGATCTGGTATGTTCCTCGAGAAAACATTTGAAAATCCGTTTGTTACTTAGGAAAAATTCGTGTGGTTTTGAAGATGGATTTGCTTGTGTTGGGTTCAATTGAAAACCTTGTTACTTTTGAAATCAGGGATTTATTAAAAACCTTGTTTTTATATTGGAAATCATTTGTGTTTAGGTGTCAAAACATTTCACGTTTATTTAAGAAAACAATTTAAATAACCTTTGATTTAATATTAACAATATCAGGGCAAAAATAAATGAAAGCGAGCATAAAACAGTCTCATACTTTGGCCTTATTACATCAAAAATCAAACCCAAATTAAATCCAAAATACTTAAAATATAACAAGTCCAAAATAGAATAAAATTAAGCTGAGCATGGCCACCACTGAGCTCCTGCCGACCCGGTCCATTACTGAGCATCACCTGTAAGAAAATATTCCCCAACGGGGTGAGTCAAACAGACTCAATGTGTACAGCCAACACTAAATCTCAATAGGTTAGGCATATCAGTTCATACATATACATATAATTAAATAAATAAAATGATGCAACCCGAACCCAAACCTAGATGCCATCCGCTACACATCACCCATACCAACCTGCACACCATGGGGACTACTAAGTCAACCCTCCATCCGCTACACATCATCGAAGCGATCATTTGCGATCGACGTGCTCATCGCCCTTATAAAATTTGTGGCATAGACACCAGGTAACATAAATTGTGACATGAGTCACCACATTCGAATAATGTGACCGAAGTCACCACATTCACTTCCCCTTTTATATAACCCATATGCCCATGTCATACATATCATGCAATATCATGCCTTATTTCACATTCTTATCACTGTGCACATATGCCATAACAGATCACTCATACTCATAGTAGGAGTAAGAAAACGTACCTGAGTACTTTGTACCATTGCATGGTACCTTAGCCACATTTTACACGTTCATATTAACGCATGCATATAATCAATACCATAAAACTATTAAGGTTTAGTGGGGTACACACACTGGTATTAATGCTTTTCTGAAACAGAAAACCCGATCTAACACTTTAGATCCTTAACTCCTACATTCGGCCAATATTAAAGATTTAATGAAAACCCATTCGGCCACAATCCAAATCCCAATAGGATTATTGTAACCCAAAATTTACCTTGGTGCCGATTTCTCTAATAATCAATTCCCGAAAACTTTGCTATGTTCCTTCTTGTATTCGGCCAAGCACTAGATCCCTTCATAGGTTAGTTTTCGGTTTCTAAGATAATAAGAAACAAGTCTAAACACTAAAATAGGCCCTTGGCCGAATATCCAATATGACTTACCTTGATCACTTCAATCTCGAAAGACTCCTTTGATGATCCTTAACGCTAGGTACACACAAAACGCTTATTATGGCACTATGCACATTCGGCCATGCCTAAAATCAAGGCATAATCACAAGATTTCGGCACACTTATGAAGAGGAGATCAAATCGATTACTAGCATAGGAAACACTTACCCTTACACGTTGCTTTGAAGAGTCTAAAGTAAGTAGTCGACAGCACCCTCCTTTAAAGATTCGGCTTGGAGCACAACAATGGTGGTTCGGTACTTTATGGTGGAGAGAAGAACCGCAACAATGGAGAGGGTTTTATGCTTGGAGATTTTTGGCAACAAGGAACAATGGTAGATGCAATATTCGGCTATCACTCTTAGTGTCAAAGGGTACACGGTTTCAAAGGTATAGAAAGGAATTTGAGGTTACAAGAAAATAAGAAAAAGAGGAGAAGAGTAGAGGAATTTCAGCAAAGAGTTGGATGCTTTTACTAAAAGAAATTCAGCACTTAGCTCCTCTTTCCTATACATGACCGAATGCCTCAACCAAGAGTCCCTTGGCCGGCCACCTTATCATCACTCATCACATTCCTCATACTTCTCCTATTATCCCTTCTTTATCACCTTAATAAAATAAATTAATCCTAACACATAATCTCTTATCTTACCCCTAAAAAAATAAAATAAAATAAAACAATAATCACAATTATCCTAGACAGAATAAAACAAGCTTAATCCTCATCCAATTAGAAGTCCAATTGCCAGTCCAACCTCTTCTCACCTTTCTTCCTTGATGCCAAAGCAAAAATAAAACCACTTAATGCTACCAACAAGGCTCGAACATGAGACTGCTTTGGAGCCCTTGTCGCAAGTGCGCAGTAACGCCCCAAGCCACTTTGCCAAGGCGCTTTTTGTGACATAATTCACCTGAATTTCTTTTAAGACCTACTTAGCCCAATTCCCTTTTGACGCAAAAATATAAGTCCATTTGCTTCCCACGCTGCTCGATCCTTCTACCTTCCTCCGACTTATGGCGTCATTTGCCCAAGCTTTAAGTGGCGCATTCCACCACTTTACCAAGCTCACTTCCATGTCTTATTTCCTTACATTTTCTCTTAAGGCCCTATCCTCTTAGCTTCCTCTTTTATACTTAAAATTTAATATCTTCTAAGGCTTTCTCCTATTTTCTAAAGTTCACAAATTTCATTATACACATTCACAACATACTCAAGCATGCTATTTCATATAATTAAGCATAAATGCATAAGCCCATTTCCAGGATATTACAGTTCTACCCTCCTTAAAAATAATTTCGTCCTCGAAATTACACATTGAAATAAGTGAGGGTATTACTGTCGCATTGCTTCTTCTGGCTCCCACGAAGCCTCTTCTGTTCCATGATTTCTCCACAATACCTTGACCAAAGGAACTGACTTCCTTCGTAACACTTTCACATCTCATTCCACAATCTGAATCGACTCTTCCTCGTAGGTCAAATCTGGCCTTAGCTCCACCTCTTCAACCGGTACAACATGAGATGGATCCGATCGATAACGACGTAGCAGGGACACATGGAATACGTCGTGCATCTGCTTCAACTCCGGTGGCAACTCCAACTGATATGCCACTGGTCCAACCCGCTTTAAAACCCTATAAGGTCCTCTAAATCTCGGACTTAACTTCCCTTTTCGACCAAATCTTATCACCTTCTTCCAAGGCGAAACTTTGAGAAATACTTGATCTCCCACATCAAATTATATCTCTTTTCGTTTGAGATCCGCGTACGACTTTTGCCGATCAGATGCTTCCTTCAACCGTGCTTGAATTATCTCAACTTTCTCTTCAGATTCTGCCACTATCTCTGGACCCACAACTCGTCGTTCCCCTAATTCAGTCCAACATGTAGGAGTTCGACACCTCCGACCATACAACGCTTCATACGGTGCCATCCGAATACTAGCTTGATAGCTGTTGTTGTACGCAAATTCCGCTAGAGGCAAATATTCTTCGCAACTTCCTCTGAAGTCTATCACACAGCCTCTCAGCATATCTTCCAACACTTGGATTACTCATTCAGATTGCCCGTCCGACTGTGGATGAAAAGCTCGTCCGACACCGGCACACCATGCAACCTTACAATCTCTGCCACATACAATTTTGCCAAATTTTGCAGGGAATAGTCAACTCTCACTGGAATAAAATGCGCGGACTTAGTCAACCGGTCCACTATCACCCATACTGAGTCCTTCTTAGTAGGCGTAAGGGGAAACCCACTAACGAAGTCCATGGTAATTCTCTCCCACTTCCACTGCGGAATCATTTTCGGTTGAAGTAATCCTGACGGAACTTGGTGTTCAGCCTTTACTTGCTGACACGTCAAACACTTGCTTACAAATTCTGTAATTTCCTTTTTCAAACCAGGCCACCAAAACTATTCTCTTAGGTCTCTGTACAACTTAGTGCCTCCAGGATGCATAGCATAAGGGCCACTATGCGATTCCTGAAGAATCCTCTGTCTTAGGGCCATTATTTGGATCTTCATCCTGCAAACCATCAAACTGAACAAATTGCTGTATCATCTGAATTGTGTTAGGTTTCAGTTCAATATTATTTTCGGCAATAGCAGGTCTAACAATACTTGACTCAGTTCCTGTTAAACTAGGTTTAGCATAATCATACATAGTTCGAGGAGCATGATTGTCGGCTATCTCTGCTGGTGGCAGATTGTTCTCAGCCATCTCTTCGGTAGTATTAATTTCCTCTTCTTGCTCTTCTTCTATGTAGTTTAAGCTTCGCCTTATTTCTCTACGATTTCTGCGAACTGTGCTTTCAATTTCACTATCGTAAAGTAGGGGTCCTATCGGGTTCCTTCTAGTCATAAACTAGAGGTACCTGAAAGGAATAAAAGAAAGAAAATTAGCAAAGTTTAAAAACAAAATAAGAAATAAAATTAAATTGCAAAAAAAAAATGGCTAAAGTAATAAAAATTGAGCTTTCTTAATATTTTAGTTCCCCGGCAATGGCGCCAAAAACTTGATCACTGTGATTTGTCAAAGTTTTAAAATTAATAAAAAAGAGAATGATCGAACCTGGAAACTAACTATGACAAAGATTTGAGGCAAGTGCACCTATCGAACAGTAGTATAGCTAAGGCAAGACCGGATTGTCGAACCCAAAGGAACTAAAAGTACTAATACTAACTTTCTTTTTATTATCTAGCCTTAAAATTGAAGTGAATTGTTTTAATCTAAAATTAACTGACTATTAAGCTAAAGATGCGAAGACAAAGAGAACGAAATTGGGGAATTACTTGTGGGAAAAACCAATTGATTAAGACAATACCCGAGGAAGAATTCACCTAGACTTCACTTGTTATTTAACTCTGAACCAGACGATTTATTCACTTGACTTGATCCGTAGGATTCCCTAATTTATATTAATACCTCTCTCGAGGCTACTAACGTCTAACCCTAGGTTGATTAATTGAAATCTCTTTCTAATTAAAACCCCTAGAATTGCATTAACTCGATCTATGGACTCCCATATTAGGTTTGACCATAATCCGGCAGATTTTTGTCATCCTATCTCTAGGGTTGCGATCAACTCCGCTTAATTATGCTAGATCTACTCTTAGACAAGGTCTATTCCTCCTCTGCCTAAGCACATCAGTACTTGAATCAATATCCTGAAATATCAAAACAAGAATTAAGAACACATAGTTAAGAACAAATCAAGTATTTATCATATAGTTTAGAAAACAATAACAAGATTCGTCTTAGGTTTCATCCCCTTCAGGTATTTGAGGGTTTAGTTCATAATGAATAAAGAATACATCTCAGAATAAAAGATAAAACAAAACATAAGAAAAGCCCTAAAACCCCCTGAAGGAATTGAAGAGAAGATCTCCCGTCTTGAGTATGACTCCGACTTCCTGAGATGAATCAACTGGCTTTCTTCGAGTAAATTCCCACAAATCTGCCCTTTCTGGCTCGGCTCCTTAGCCTAGCTGGACGCCCCCTGAAAGTTGGCCTCTAGGGTGTTTATATAGGCTTTTGGAATGTGTTTCTTTACCCCTAAGTATCCTAATTCGAGTGAAATTCCTCTTCTCCACGGCAGGGACACGCCCGTGTGAATCGTGGCCAGGCCGTGTTCGAGTCTGATTAGGGAGGCACGACCGTGTTGCTTGGGCCGAGGTCGTGTCAATTTCGTGATTTGGCCCATTTGGTCCATTTTAGGCCCGTTTCTCATTCTTTTCACTCTTCGGTGCTTTTCTGAGTATAAAACATGAAAACAAAGGATTAAGAGCACCAAATTACATAATTCAAGGCTTAAATCATCCAAAAGCATGCTAAATGTGGGCTTAAAATATGTTACTATTGCGATTTATCAACACATCTTAATCGAGCTACAAGTAAACTGGAGGCGTTTCCTTTAGAGTTTTTATTTAAGATTTCCATAAGATTTTAGCTTAGATTAAGACATTAGTATGCTTAAATAAAAAAAAATCTAGCTCCTAAGACCCCGTAGGACTATCCCTGGATAGGCGTTGTGGGGGTGCTATAACCTTCCCTATATGTAACCGTACTCCCGAACCCAAAATTTTGTGATGAGATCGAGTCTAGATTTTTAGGATTTTTCTGTAGTATTAATTCTAGATTTTTAGACGATAGGTGGCTAACCAACCTAGCCCTAATTGGTTAGTGGCGACTCTACATAATTTAGTCTCTCCGTGTATAGATTTGCTTACTAGGCCCCCATACTCTTATGTAGGCAACGTTATGACAGCAACATTGGACGCTTGCCTCAACAATCTTCCCCTTTTGATTTTTTTTAAACAAAACTAAACAAGGCTGAAAGTTAATCAATACAACAACCACAACTCTACCTGAACACAATTCCCTTAGTTCAACTTACTTAATTTTAAACATAATTAAGCAAATCAACCATCAATGTTTATTCTCAAATTAGCATCAATAATCAAAATATTATAATCATAACTAAGTATGAAGTGAATAAGAAAATCATGTATCAATAAAAGTAATCCAACCATCCAAAAATTGCCCAAAAGTTCAAGTTCATAAAAAAAAAAGATATTAGTTAATCCAAAATACTAAAATAAAGAAAAATATATAAATCCAACAATAGGTATCAGCTCAGCATCTCCTTCCTCCAGTCATTATAGCAACTCGATTTTTAGTGGTACCGAAAAACGCGGTTTTGGAACCCTATTCCTATAAATCGAGTCCGTAAATAATAAATATAAATATCTACTAAGTTGATATAAAATAATATTGATGTTTGGTCCATAAATTTCTCAATTAAATGGTTAAATAAGGCTCATGGACTAAATTGTAAAAGTCTAATCGCTATTAAGTTTTTAATTGGTCAAAGGCTTAGGGATTTAAATTGCAATTAGCCAAAGGTCTAAAATAGTAATTAAACCATTTTACTTTGGGAATTAGTGGATGATGATGAATGATTCCGCTAAACATGCTTAATGGTTAGTTTAAGTTAATTTAAGTTAATTTAATCATGAATAAGTTAATTAAATTAGATTAATCAAGCCTTAATCCACCTATGTAACACCTCTCACCTAGTCCAGTCGTCGGACCCAAGTTATAGGATGCTACAGTAAATAACGAAACAGTTCATGTGATTTCTTAAATAAAAAACTCATTTAAACATTTAAATTATCTCATACATACACTCAAATAATGATTTACAAACTAATTCGAGTCACAATCGAGCTTACGAAAGCTCTAAAGTTAATCCAAGTATAAACAATGATCATATTGAAAGCTTTTCAAAAAGTAAGACAATTTTTCAAAGTTAGGGTCACACGACCGTGTGCCCAGGTAGTGTTACAAACGGTGACTGTGTGGAATTGGAGTTACAAGGGCGTGTATCCAGGCCATGTAACTCATTGAAATCGTGTGGGTTAAAAACATAAATTTTCTATCAAAAGTCACACGGTCGTGTTGCTGGACCGTGTGAAAACTAATAACCAAAACTAAAATACTCATACAAGCATATGGCCAGCCCGTGTGAAAATCGAGAACTGTGTGCTACTAATTCTTCTTATTATCCAATTGACACACAACTGTGTCACTAACCCATGTGTATATACCGTGTGGTACATAAATAGGTCATTAGGTACATGCTTCAATTTCCATCCTAAAAAGACAACTTCAACTATAATTTGGCCAATCAGTAACCTGTTCAAAATAATCCAAAACAAGGCAAAACATATATATACCAACTTCCTAAATCACTAACCAAAATGCCTCAATGACATCATCACAAATCAAGTATTTCCAAAACATGTCAAGTTATTCATGTTATGAACCAAAACATACCATTTCCAAGTGCCATATACCTATTTACCATTTCACATGCCAAGTCATCCAGAACAAATTTCATTCTTGGTTCAATTCCATGAACCTACAAGTAAACATATTTATAATGAAAATCCTATATGCATATCATCAAACCGTTCAAAACAACATCACATATATACACCATTCTTCTTATCCAACAAGGTATACACTTTGACATATCAAACCTATTTATAATTTATAAACACATTCAAAACAAGTAATTATTTAGTGACCATTTCACCAACTTCCAATATCAACACTTAATCGTATAAAACCCTATTTACATGCCACATAATCGGGTTTAAAATGATTCAAAAATCTATTGAAACTGAAGCTGGATAGTGTAAGCTCCGAGTTGATCTGATCTTCAGATTCTACAGAAAGACAACTACAAGATAGGAAAACATAGTAGGATATGCATTATATATGCTTAGTGATCTGTCGTAATTTGATACGTAAAATTAGGCTCTCCGGTACACTTAAAGAGCTTATTCTCAAGCAATTTAAATGTCTTTATATGTTTTTTGTTGATTTTTAGTTTTGTCATTAATAAATTGTTTTTATTAGTTTTAAGTCATTTTTGAGACCCAAATTGGCTAGTTGTGCCATGGGGAACCTAACAAGTTGATTGATTTCTGTAGGGGGTCGATGGTGATCCAAACGTGAAAGTCATGATATCGAAGCATGAAAGTCGTGATACCCCTGATAGTGCTGAAATGAGGAGAATAGAGGCCATCTACAGTGGTATCACGATACCGAGACACTTAAGACTCCCAATCTGAAGACTTTTGTGGGTATCACGACACCCAAGGCTGACGAGTGAAAGAAAATTGCATGGGCAATTTTGTGTCCAAACAAGCTTATGTCTTCTTTTTAATTAAGGGCAAAATGGTTAATGCTAGGTTAAATATTATGTAACACCCCAAACTCGGCCCAAACGTTACGACCAGATCTGGTATGCTACGGTTTTAAGGTTAAAAACTTTACTTGGAATGATTCTGAAAAACTTAGTCGTTTTTGTAGATAATCTTTAAATAGGTGGCACTGGTAGAAAGTCTTTGAATTTTTTTTTCCAAAACAAGTGTTATTTAAAATAATGTGTGAAAATCCCATTTTTATTTCTTTTAATCATAAGTCCTTGATCATAAATGAAAAAAACATAAACATTGACAAGTATCAACTGATAACCTAAGCGATGGAGGCCTTATTACATCAAATAATTCCAAAATTTAAACTTAAAATAAAATGGAAATTTAATAAATAAAAGACTTGTTGGCCCCACGAGTCCGCCTCGGCTCCATTGTCCACGATCTACTGCTCATCTGAAAGGTTAGGAAAAAAATAATAGGGTGAGTCACCAAGACTCAGTGTATAAATCCCTAAAACACTGACCTGCGGCCCACAAACACATTATGGGCCTTGGCCCATACATAGAGCTAACAATCGTAATTACATGATCAACAGTAAATGATGAATAGCCCAACCCATCCTAGAATTCCATCCTCTACACACCAGCCCGTACCAACCATCACACCTCGGGGATTTCTACAATCAACCCTCCATCCGCTACACACCATAACGACAACAGATCGCCTATTCTGTTAGTCAGAATCATTAAACGTGGCATAGCCACCGATCACTATGTGACCTAACATTTATATAACGTGGGATTTCTACCACCGATCACTATTGTGACCTATCATGCACTTCCCTTCATTATCATAATCCCACCCCATGCATACACACATAAAGAAAACATCATACTGAGGCTTTCATATATTTTGATACATATAGAGATTTCTATGATTACGCACTGCATCCTTGCCTAACCCTTTTAGGGTTTTATTCTGATTGTCTACACGACCTATTATCAGGCTTTTAGCCCATAACATAAACATATATATACATTCATACAGATTATTTGTGTGTTAGAGATCTACACACGATGACATGTTAGAACGAGACCTCTAAGTCGACGCTATCGTAGTAGCCAACACCACCGCTTATCCGCCTTGAAATCCCGAAAAGTGATATGAGATTTGGGAACTAGTGTTTCTGGCTTTTAGATCTAAGAGATCTTACTAGAGAAGATTCGACTACTCCCAGAGGATTCTAGCTTTTTGCAAAAAATCAGGAAGAGAAGATAATTCGAAGAAATCTATAGAGATTCGACTTTTAGAAGAAAGAAGAGAAAAGAATAATGGAGTTTTCGGCTTTCAGCTTTTTAGAAGAAAGAAGAGAAGAGAATAATGGAGTTTTTGGCTTTTAGAAGAAAGAAGAGAATAATGGAGTTTTCGGCTTTTAGAAGAAAGAAGAGAATAATGGAGTTTTCCGCTTTTAGAAGAAAGAAGAGAAAGAAAAGGTGGAAACCCTAAATGCCAAAAAATAAAGAAGAGAACCATCCCTATTTATAGAAATTTTGGCACTCACCTATGAAAAACCGAAAGTGCCCTTCCTGATAACTAAAAATTAATCAAATAAAAAGGGAAAATTCGGCACCCCCTTTGCCATAAAGAAACCGATTTCTTCACTTCTCTAGGTGATGGAATTTGGCCAACTCCTAGCCTTGTAGATAACTCCTATCTTTTCTCCCTTTTTTTTTCCTTCCATATTATCAACTATATTATCTACATTATCCCATTCACATAAATCCTCCTATTTTTGAGCCTTGTTGCCGTCCACTCTACCTAACCCTAATGCTGAAATTTAGCTAACTTAAATTAAAAGAGTTGGGCTCCATGTAACTCAAATTTGGGCCCCTTACTCCCTTGTGTGGCGTCACCTCCTTGCTCCCTAAGTGGCGCCACTGACCACTGGGCCACAAGCCCATTTTGATATTTTAAACTCAGATACCACCTTTTAAACCCTATAGTGCCCAAACAAAAATTTAACTAAGGCTTCAGCCCAATCCTGAGCCCAATTTGGACCCCTAATGCTCAAATTAACTCATTACACATATTCACCCATTAAATGCATAGGCCCAAAAATTCAGGATGTTACAGTTCTACCCCCTTAGAGAAATTTCGTCCTCAAAATTTCCAACTAACTATTAATCATACTACCCAAGTCTCACCACTATGCTTTCGCTGCGAACTCTAATTCTAAAGCCAAAAGAAACACTTAGGATAATATGATAGAGTACGCACCGGTGATTCATGATCTGAGCGTCCTCGTCCCCTTGGCGACGTGCTGCATTGACCAAAGCTGGCTGCCTCACCTCAGCATAACCTGGACCTCCACCTGAGGCTTTACGACCATATCATGTGCCATTGCCACCATTGGCTTGACCACGGCCCCTTGGTGGTTGTTGACCACCTCTTCCCGGTTGTGCATTCCCTTGACCTGTGAGCCCTTCATCGCCCCATTCTGTCGCGACGATTTCTAACTTGGTGGTCCGTAGATCCATACCTAAAGCACTTTCCACTACCTGCCCAACACTCACCTTCATGGAATTTACCACATCGAGCACACTTCTGTGTCTGACCTGGGTCTTTTCTGATTACGCCCGTCTGCCCCTGATGATTCAAAATTTCTCTTACTTCTACCCCTATCTCTATCCCGATTCAGTCTTTCTGTCTGCTTCACCTCCTCATCTATTTTAGCTTTCTCCATAAGCACAGCGAGTTCCCTTTCCTGCTGTGGTGCTATCAATACACGCAAATCATCCCTCAGACCATCTTCAAATCGAACACAACGTTCATGGTGCGTGGCCACCATTCCTCGAGCATAGCGGCTAAGGCGTAAGAATTCGGTCAGACGTGAGCCACCGACCTACTTCCTTGCACCGCATTCAGAAATGCTCTACGCCGCTGCGCATCCACATAGCTCGTCCCGATGTACTTACTTTGAAACGCCGTCTTGAAGAAATCCCAGGTGATACGGTCAGTCACCGCACCATCCTTAACCATAAGCCACCATTGATACGCTTCGTCCCGCAGGAGCGATACAACCCCTTACAACTTCTCCTCCTCCATGAAATCCAAATCATCCATTATGCGTTCAACTGCCTCCAACCAATACTCAGCTGAACTCGGGGCTATACCAGAAACACCCCTAAACATCTCCGCTCTGTTGGCTCGGAGTCGTTCCGACATAAATTTTTGGGCTCCTGAACCCGTGCCTGCCCCAACAACTCTTTCGAGGACCTGCAACATCGCCTGAGATACTGCATCATCTCCGGGCGCCTGATCCCGAAATTCTCCCACACTGGGGCAGTGTCCGGTGCTGCTCGTCTCTCGACTCGTGGCCGGACCCTCACGGCTCGACACGGTCCTCCTACCCCTACCACGACCACGCAGAGGACGACCTCGACCCCTTGTACTCATTCTTTCGATTGACATTTATCTGATTAAAAATTTTATGAATCATTAATTTCTTCCACTGATTATCCACGAACAGTCTTATGAATAGTAGTTTTAAGAGTAGTTCTTTCGAATTCGTAACTATAACTACAATTCAGTCTCAAGTTCACATCTCCTAGTTCTAGGAAGCACACACATTCAATCATTACACATCAATCATACAGGTAGCATCCATGCACACACATTCATCGCATAAGGTTTTTTTTTTCCGTCATTCCTCAACCTAGGGGTATTTCCATAGTTTTGCCCTACAGGGTATTTTCCAAAATAAAGTGTCTTGGTGATTTTCTCAAAATAGGGTATCTTGGTGTTGTTGTTGTTTTCATTTTTTTAGCAGGGGTATTTTGGAAAAATTAATTTTTCAAACCGGGTCACATTTGTAAATCTAGGGGTTTTCGGGTAAATTTGCAAAACATGGGTATTTTATAAAATCACGGTTGTTTGGAAATTTTCACAAATCAAGTGTATTTTGGAAATTTTACAAAACTTAGGGGTATTTTTTGCGTAAATAGGGTGTTTGGTCCCTTCGGGTTTTAATTATAGACTTTGGCCCATCAACAAATCCTCGTGGCTAAGGTGAACAGTCACTGCGCACCAGGTAGGATTCCAGCGAAGAGGAGGTGAGTCACTAGGACTACTTAAGTACCACGCTCTCCCTGAATCCAATCCTAGACATGCGTATGCCTGTTGCCACACCTTAACCCATCGACTCGTTCACGGGTTTGTTTGGATAGATTAAGTCTTATGAATTTAAAGAGTTGTTTTAACTAAGCCTATAGTCCATCAATGCCTAACATACTAGTCTACGTCCATCAAGCCCATCAAGCCCACATACATATCACATCCAAAAGTTTAGAATACTTACCTGCGTGGATCGGGTGCCGGTAGACTCGAAGGCCATATCTTCATCTAAGACATTTTTTCCAAATTCACATCGAATTTTCAAAACACTACTAGACCCATTTCACAGCCCGAGTTTTGAACTGGGCTCTGATACCAAAATGTAACACCCCAAACCCGGCCCAAACATTATGTAATATCCCGGGTTAGGGGGCTGTTTTGTGGCTGCATGATATTGCATGTTTGTAGTGTGCTGTGTTGCTATTTTTATGTTTTAGGGGCTTAATTAAAGCTTAGGTGTATGCCTGAGAAAATTAGGAAATTTTGGTTTTTGAGCTAAGGCATTAGGAGCTGAGGAAGCTGGGGCTTTTAAATTTATTTTGGGAGTTTGTTAGCACAAGGAACAAATTGGTGGAGTGGCAATGTAGGCGCCACTAAGGCTTGGAGTGGGTAACGCCTAAAGCAAGGTGGAGGCCTTGTGTTCGAGCCATGAGTGGCCACTTTTTGGCACTCATTTTGACGGCATGGAGGAGGAGTTTGTAGGCGGTTCAAACTCGCCTTTGATTTGGTCCACACATTTGAAATGTGTGGAGTGGAGTGAATTGGGGATCATGGCGAATTTTAGGGAGTGGGAGTGGGGGTATGGACGGCTTAGTGTGGATTAGGGGATGCCGAATGTACTCTTGCATTTTGGGTATATTTCGGTCAAACTTTGATAGGCAAGAAAGCTCTCATTTTGTCGGTTTTTAGCTGAATTCGCAAGGGTGTTCTTTTGTTTTCTTCCTTTTGAAATAGGAGGTCAAGCTCTCTTTTAGCCGAAGTCTTTTGCCTTTTGAGTTGTGTGGCCGAAAGTTTTCAAGCCTTTTCCATCCTTTTTCTTGTTCAATTGAACTAAGCCGAACCTAACATCCCACCTACACTTTCTTTCTTTGTTGAAAACCTTGAGCAAGCCGAAATCTTTTCTTGGGTTCTCTTAATTTTCATTCTCCCTTTTTCAATACCATCTAAATGAAACCACCTTTCAAAACTCCTTCATTTCTTCCTTTGGCAAACCGAAACTACATTCTTCTCATATTTCTTTTCTTTCTCCTCCATTCAAGCCGAACATTAAAGGTGTTAAACACCTTGTGCCGATTCCTTCTTTCCTAGTTTCAACATAGTTGAATATTTCCCTTTCCCTAATAGTCTCTTGGCCGAATATCAGTGGTGTTTTGGAGGCTTTGTTTCAATCGGTTGGTATTGGTAAGCTCTTGACCGAATGGTCATTTCTTTGATCTCAATGTGTTAATTTTAGTTATGGAAGGATGTTAACCTTTGGTAATCATCTTGTATAGGATCAGTGGAGTAAGGAAGCAAGCAAGGAAATCAGTGTTCCTTGTTAACCGATTGGTAAGTGAGGGGAGTGATTGGTTGTTGTTAGTTTAATTTCTGGTTTCGATTTAGTCTTGGTTGATAAAGGATTAAGCGTGATTCTATTTCTAGGTGAGGGCCGATTGTCTTAGAAGAGCCACTATTGGTTGGGTGTGTTTGGAAACCAAATTATTCGCAAGTGAAGGTAAGGGATTGATTTTTACCCTTTTGGTTAATTGGTTGTTGGCCGAATGTTAGTGTTGCCTAACCCCTAGTGTTGGCCGATTGTAGGAATTAGCAATCAAGGAATCTAAATCGCTTTGGTTGGGATTTCTAGACTCAGATTATCGGTGTGTAACTAACACACCGATACCTAGTAGGATTATTAATAAACCCGCTTTGCTGTTAAAATTATAAACAAAGATGATGGACAAATGAGTACCCAAATGGGGTATGTGTACGATTCGGGTAAGTCTGTTTCTATTATGAGTACTATTGATGGAGCATGATATCATGATTTATGTTATGCATGTTATGAGTTGTAATGCTTGGTATGTTGGCATGATATGCATGGTTAGTATGAGATGCATAATTCCATGAGTATGATATGTGTGGGTGATACGAGAGGAGGGAGAGTTGATGTATTGTGTCGACGAGCACCGGTGCTTTGGTAGCACACTTTGTGACTTTGGGTCACCGGAGGTTTGGCACCTCCAGAGGTTTGGTACCTCGGCGCCTCGTCCCAGTGGCTCAGTACCACGGTGGGTTGGCCCCACAGATGATTATCTGGGATTGACGCCCGTTGTTTTGGTAACACACGATGGGTTGGCCCCATCACCGCATTTGTGACTACGGTCACCGATTGCTTTGGTAGCACATTGTGTCTTTGGGACACCAGAGGTTTGGCACCTCATTGCGACTTGTCCCGTGGTTTAACCACCGTGGGTTGGCCCCACTTGAGATATGGGATCGTCTGCGCTAGTGTTTTGGTAACACACGATGGGTTGGCCCCATCATCATTGGATTTGTGACTTTCGGTCACCGGTGCTTTGGTAGCACAATTGTGTCTTTGGGACACGGTGCTTTGGTAGCACATTGGCGGATATTGTGTCTTTGGGACACCAGTGCTTTGGTAGCACATTGTGACTATATGTCACGGTGGTTTGGCACCACCGGTGGTTTGGTACCACCACGGGGTAGAAAAGGCGATATGGATGGTTAGGTTCGGGTTGCATTAATCATGTTGCTATGTATGATGTGTGTTAGCATGTTGATTCTTTGGGAGGCGGGATTTACACACTGAGTCACTCGACTCACCCTCTCCTTTGACATTTCAGTGACTCGTAGACGCGGACTTGGAGCGGGGTGGACTCGTGGTGCTTATGCCATGCTGAATAAAGTCTTCACTCAGACTCTATATTTTGGGTACTTTAGTTATTTACTTTTATTTGGGTTTTTATTTGGTTTGTAAAAGGCCTTTAAAGTTATGTTTTATGTTGTTTATATTTTAAGCTGATTTTAATATGCCTTAACAAAATAAGCCGGAATAAATTTTACTAAAAACTGGAAAGATAATGTTTTCAAAATTATAACGCGACGTGTTTTTAAACTATACCATCGGGTATCACACTAAGTCTTTTTGACAAACAAATACAACTGGTTCCCAAACCAAACTTGTAGTTCATTTAAGTCTAGAAGCGTTTTATGTATCACTAAGAAACTAAGGAGGTTTTAAATGGTTTTAACTTGTTTTAACTACAAATTCTAGCTAAGTTTTCAAAATCTCAGGGTTTCAAATACATCAATCTGTTTTCCAAACAAGACTACTCAAATTTGTTTCAAACACACTCGTGTTTTCACTCCACTTTTAAACGAAAATCTAGTTTTCCCAAAACGTTTTCCCCGTAGCATACCGCATTCGGACGTGGTGTCTTGTCCGGGTTTGGGGTGTTACATTTTGCATCGAGCCAAGTTCAAAGGTTTTACTGTGGCCCGAGGCCCAAAATGTTTTCAAAAGTCCATTTTAAGTGTTGTTTTGGAATATATGATTTTGAAAGGCATGGCACCGAGTCTCCGGCACCAGTTCGCCTGTAAGTACCCCTGACTATTCTTTGTGATTTGATTGGATGTTATATGATCGACGAATAGCTATAGTATGCTACCTTAGAGATTGAAAGCGATAGGATTTTGTGAAACTTGCGAGAACAATCCTCTTTAATATTCATAAGACTTGCTTTTAAACAAGTGGAATAAATATCGATGCATAAGATTCTTTAATCAGACACGTAGGAAGATTAGTCATGAGAGCACTCGAGGCGGACGTGGTCGTAATACTCGTGGTAGAGGTAGGGTAGAATGACAGTTCGCCGAGCCCGTAGGATCCGGGGGTGGTTCAGAAAATGAGATACCGGTTCCGCCACCAGCTGGAGGTGGTGAGTTCCAAGATCAGACGGGAGACGACGCAGTGTCACAGGCGATGTTGCGAGTGTTGGAAAGGGTAGCTGGGGCTAGTGGTGGTGCAGAGTTAGGAAATCGGTTCTCGAGCGACTCCGGGCTAACGGAGCCGAATTCTTCCGAGGTGTATCCGGTGTTGCTCCTAGCACCGCTGAATATTGGTGGAGGTAATCGAGGCGGATCATGGATGATCCGGACTGACAAAGAAAGAGAAGTGAAGGGTATCGATCGCTTCTCCGGGATGAGTCATATCGATGGTGGCTCACGCGGTGCGAGAGCGATGTGGCGGTGAGGATTTGACATGGGATTATTTCGTGGTCGCTTATCAAAAGAAGTACATCGGAGCTAGTTATATCGACTCCAAGTAAAGGCATTTCGAGGCTTGTTCGGGAGTAAATCATTATGAGTACGAGGGTGAGTTCCGGTCGAGTAGGTATGCCAGGGGCATTGTGGCCATGAGCATGAGAGGTGTGTTCGTTTCGAGGATGGTCTGCGAGACGAGTTGAGGTCGCCTGATTGCTCCTCGGCAGGAGCGCGAGTTTGTTGTCTTAGTTGAGAAGGCTAAGGTGGCCGAGGTGTTAAGGAGTCGCGAGGTGAGCATGGACGGGAGTAGGCTTAAGAGGAGCTTTGGGTCTTCTCGTTCGTCGGCAATCCGCAGAAGAGGGCTAGACCGAGTGGGCGTAATCGATCCGCTAGGTTTGTTCTTTGCTAGGCGAGGACCGCCGCAGATGTAATCGTGTGGGAAATCTCATTGGGGTGGTTGCCGGATGGAGGTAAAGGTTGCTTCGAGTGTGGTTCTCTGGAGCATCGCATTAGGGATTGTCCGCGTAGGATGGCCGTGGATTCGATCAGAGTCGGGCCGTAATCGATTCGAGGTAATGGACCGCCACTGCAGAGGGGCCGTGGTAATGGCAGGTGGTTATGGATCTGGTCGGGGGCCGTGGAGCACCGGGCGAGAGGTGCGGGTAGTTCTCGAGGCCAGCACTGGATTGGTGTATGCCGCGAGGCGCCGAGAGGAGAGCGGCGACGCCGGACGTCATAACCGTGACGTTTTGATTTTTGGTACTCCTTATACCGCTTTAATCGATGTGGGTTCTACGCACTCTTATGTTGCCGATGAGTATAGTAGAGACAATGGACTTAGACTCGAGATATCTTCAGGCGGATGACCGTGATTAGTCCTCCAGGTCACTCAGTAGTAGTAGATAAACTGTTTAGAGAGGTACCCCTAGAACTCCAAGGGGTAGTGTTTCTTTCCGATCGATGGAACCGCCGTTGGGGAGTTCGATCCGATTCTCGGGATGGATTGGCTAGTTAAGTACCCCAGCGAGGTTGGATTGCGCGGCTAAGCGTATGGTTCTTAAGGCGGTTGATGGCGTTGAGGTGGCTATGATAGGTAATAGGAGGGATTACTTATCAAATGTGGTATCTGCTCCGAAAGCGGAGAAGATGGTCGGAAGGGTGCGCGAAGCATATGTGGTTCATGTGTATGCCTTGGAGGCTAAAGAGTCTCTTTGTTGAGGAGGTTCGCATTGTTAGAGAATTTGCCGATGTGTTTCTGAAGAGCTTAGGGTTTGCCGCGCGATCGAGAGGTAGAGTTTGGGATTGATCTGTTGCCGACGGCGCGCGGTGTCTATTGCTCCGTATAGGATGGCACCAAAGGAACTGGTGGAGCTTAAGGCTCGGATCCAGGAGTTATTGGATCGAGGTTTTATCAGCCGAGTGTTTCGCCGTGGGTGCGCCGGTACTCTTTGTTAAGAAGAAAGATGGTACGATGCGGATGTGTATAGACTACCGCCAATTGAACAAGTCGACGATTAAAAACAAGTATCCGTTGCCACGGATAGATGACTTGTTTGATCGGTGAAGGGTCTTCGCGGTATTCTCGAAGATCGACTTGAGATCCGGGTACCATCGCCTAAAGGTTAAGGAGGTCGATATCCATAAAGCAGCGTTTCGGACTCGGTATGGGCACTACGAATTCCTGGTAATGCCATTCGGGTTGACTAACGACCGGCAGCGTTTATGGATATGATGAATAGGGTGTTTCAGCAGAGATCTGGATCGGTTCGTGGTGGTTTTTATAGACGACATCTTAGTATACTCAAGGTCGAGGAAGAGCATGATAAGCATTTGAGGGTGGTGTCGCAGATTTTGAGGAAAAGCAACTCTATGCTAAGTTTAGTAAGTGTGAGTTCGGCTTAGGAAGTGACGTTCTTGGGGCATGTAGTGTCGGTGAGGGTATTCGAGTAGATCCTCGTAAGATTGAGGTCGTTTCGATTGGAAGCCACCTAGGTCGGTGGTCGAGATTCGTAGTTTTTCAGGTTTGGCCGGATACTACGAAGATTTGTTGAGGGTTTCTCGCGATATAAGCGTAGCCGATGACTAAGTTGTTAAGGAAAGAGGTTCCGTTTGTTTGGACCGAGAAACAACAGAAAGCTTCGATAAGTTAAAGAAGATCTTGACCGAGGCTCCGGTTCTAATTCAACCTCGAGGTGGTAAGGAATACACAGATCTCATCGCGATGCATCACACACAGTGCAGGTTGTGTGTGTGATGCAGAAGGTAAGGTTGTGGCTTACGCTTCTAGGCGGTGAGGCCACATGAGGTCAACTATCCGACGCACGATCTGGAGCTAGCGCCGTAGTTTTCGCCTTAAAGATTTGGAGGCACTACTTATATGGGGAGAGATCGATAGTCTACACGGATCATAAGAGCTTGAAGTATCTACTCGACTCGAAGGATTTGAATTTGAGGCGGCGTAGATGGGTTGAGTTGTTGAAGGATTACGATCGTTCTATTGAGTATCATCAGGGCAAGGCTAACGTGGTGGCGCACAGCGTTGAGCCGTAAGGTTGTTTCGGACTTAAGAGCTTTGTTTGCCCATTTGAGCTTGTATGACGACGAGGAGTATTTTGGCGAGTAGCGAGTTAAGCCTACTTGGGTTGAGTGATCGTAGAGAAACTTGATTAGAGGATGAGGTTGGGTGCGCGAAGGTTGCAAGTGCGTAATGGTGGTGTGGATGGTTACTGACTTGTCTAGTGACGAGGTTCTGTGTTTTCAAGGTAAGGCTTGTATGCCTAAAGATGTTGAGCCGAGGCAAAAGATTCTTCAGACGCACATAGCGATCCTCATGCTATGCATCCCGGAGGTAGCAAGATGTATAAGGATCTTAGAGAGCGATTTTGGTGGCACGGTCTCGAAGAAAGAGGTGACGGAGTTTGTTGGAAAATGTCCGACTTGTCGCCAGGTCAAAGTGAACGAACATCGCTTGCCGTCGGGTTTGCTTGCACTGTAAAGATTCCTCGATGGAAGTGGGAAAGGATAACCATGGATTTTGTCGGTGGGTTACCGCTTACGCCAAGCAAGAAGGATTCGATTTGGGTAGTGGTGGATCGTCGACTAAATCAGCTCACTTTATTCCGGTGAGGTTGACTACTCACTTGAAGCTAGCGGTCGTTGTATGTTTCGAGATCGTGAGGTTGCACGGTGTGCCGTTTCGATAATCTCGGATAGGGATCCCGTGTTTACTTCAAGGTTGGAAGGCATTGCATCGAGCTCAGGTACTCGTTTGGATTTCAAAGACGGCTTTTCACCCCGCGATCGGCGGACAATCGAGAAAGGGTCATTGGATCTTAGAGGATATGCCGAGAGGTCGTGGTCCTGGATTTCGTGGGGTAGTTGGGAGGAGTTTCTACCGTTGGTCGAGTTTGCCTACAACAACGCTTATCAAGCGAGCATCAAGATGGCTCCGTATGAGGCGTTGTATGGTAGGAAGTGTCGCTCACCCACGTGTTGGACGGAGTTAGGTGAACGCCAATTGTTGGGACCCGAGTTAGTAGGCGGAGACGTAAGACAAGGTTAAGTTGATTCAAGCTAGATTGAAGGAAGCTTTGCCGGCGCAAGTCTTATGCCGATCTTAAGCGAAGAGATATAGAGTTCTTTGTTGGGGATCGAGTGTTTCGAAGGTCTCGCCTTGGAAGAAAGTACGAGGTTCGAAAGAAAGGCAAGCTAAGTCCGAGGTTCATTGGGCCGTATGAGGTTTTGAGACGAGTTGGACCGATGAGCGTATCGGCTTGAGTTGCGGCAGAGCTTAGTCGATTCACGACGTTTTCATGTTTCGATGCTTCGAGGTATCGTTCAGATCCGTCACATGTGGTAGCATGGAAGAGATCGAGGTGAATCCAGACTGACTATGGAAGAAGAACTGCATGCAGATTCTTGATCGAGATGTAAAGGTTCTACGTAGGAAGTCTGTGCCTTTGGTTAAGGTACTTTGGCGGAATCATGGCGTAGAAGAAGCGACGTGGGAACCCGAGGATACGATGAGACAAAGAATACCCGCAACTCTTTTTTGACTGCAGGTAATTTCGAGGCCGAAATTATTTTTAAAGGGGTAGAACTGTAATATCCCGGGTTAGGGGAAATTTTTTTGTGGTCGCATGATATTGCATGTTTGTAGTGTGTTTGTGTTGCTATTTTTATGTTTTAGGGGCTTAATTAAAGCTTAGGTGTATGCCTGAGAAAATTAGGAAATTTTGGTTTTTGAGCTAAGGCATTAGGAGCTGAGGAAGCTGGGGCTTTTAAATTTATTTTGGGAGTTTGTTAGCACAAGGAACAAATTGGTGGAGTGGCAATGTAGGCGCCACTAAGGCTTGGAGTGGGTAACGCCTAAAGCAAGGTGGAGGCCTTGTGTTCGAGTCATGAGTGGCCACTTTTTGGCACTCATTTTGACGGCATGGAGGGAGGAGTTTGTAGGCAGTTCAAACTCTGCCTTTGACTTGGTCCACACATTTGAAATGTGTGGAGTGGAGTGAATTGGGGGATCATGGCCGAATTTTAGGGAGTGGGGAGTGGGGGTATGGACGGCTTAGTGTGGATTAGGGGATGCCGAATGTACTCTTGCATTTTGGGTATATTTCGGCCAAACTTTGATAGGCAAGAAAGCTCTCATTTTGTCGGTTTTAGCCTGAATTCGCAAGGGTGTTCTTTTGTTTTCTTCCTTTTGAAACCGGAGGTCAAGCTCTCTTTAGCCGAAGTCTTTTGCCTTTTTGAGTTGTGTGGGCGAAAGTTTTCAAGCCTTTTCCATCCTTTTTCTTGTTCAATTGAACTAAGCCGAACCTAACATCCCACCTACACTTTCTTTCTTTGTTGAAAACCTTGAGCAAGCCAGAAATCTTTACTGGGTTCTCTTAATTTTCATTCTCCCTTTTTCAATACCATCTAGCCGAAACCACCTTTCAAAACTCCCTTCATTTCTTCCTTTGGCAAACCGAAACTACATTCTTCTCATATTTCTTTTCTTTCTCCTCCATTCAAGCTTCGAACATTAAAGGTGTTAAACACCTTGTGCCGATTCCTTCTTTCCTAGTTTCAACATAGCCGAATATTTCCCTTTCCCTAATAGTCTCTTGGCCGAATATCGGTGGTGTTTTGGAGGCTTTGTTTCAATCGGTTGGTATTGGTAAGCTCTTGACCGAATGGTCATTTCTTTGATCTCAATGTGTTAATTTTAGTTATGGAAGGATGTTAACCTTTGGTAATCATCTTGTATAGGATCGATGGAGTAAAGGAAGCAAGCAAGGAAATCGGTGTTCCTTGTTAACCGATTGGTAAGTGAGGGGAGTGATTGGTTCTTTGTTAGTTTAATTTCCTGGTTTCGATTTAGTCTTGGTTGATAAAGGATTAAGCGTGATTCTATTTCTAGGTGAGGGCCGATTGTCTTAGAAGAGCCACTATTGGTTCGGTGTGTTTGGAAACCAAATTATTCGCAAGTGAAGGTAAGGGATTGATTTTTACCCTTTTGGTTAATTGGTTGTTGGCGAATGTTAGTGTTGCCTAACCCTAGTGTTGGCCGATTGTAGGAATTAGCAATCGAAGGAATCTAAATCGCTTTGGTTGGGATTTCTAGACTCAGATTATCAGGTGTGTAACTAACACACCGATACCTAGTAGGATTATTAATAAACCTCGCTTTGCTGTTAAAATTATAAATGTGATGATGGACAAATGAGTACCCAAATGGGGTATGTGTACGATTCGGGTAAGTCTGTTCTATTATGAGTACTATTGATGGAGCATGATATCATGATTTATGTTATGCATGTTATGAGTTGTAATGCTTGGTATGTTGGCATGATATGCATGGTTAGTATGAGATGCATAATTCCATGAGTATGATATGTGTGGGTGATACGAGAGGAGGGAGCAGTGATGTATTGTGCTGACGAGCACCAGTGCTTTGGTAGCACACTTTGTGACTTTGGGTCACCAGAGGTTTGGCACCTCCAGAGGTTTGGTACCTCGGCCGTCGTCCAGTGGCTCAAGTACCACAGTGGGTTGGCCCCACTGAGATGATTATACGGGATTGACGCCAGATGTTTTGGTAACACACGATGGGTTGGCCCCATCACCGATTTGTGACTACTGGCCACCACGGTGCTTTGGTAGCACATTGTGTCTTTGGGACACCAGAGGTTTGGCACCTCATTGCGACTTGTCCTCGTGGTTTAACCACCGTGGGTTGGCCCCACTTGAGATATGGGATCGTCGCTAGTGTTTTGGTAACACACGATGGGTTGGCCCCATCATCATTGGATTTGTGACTTCGGTCACCGGTGCTTTGGTAGCACAATTGTGTCTTTGGGACACCAAAGTGCTTTGGTAGCACATTGACGGATATTGTGTCTTTGGGACACAAAGTGCTTTGGTAGCACATTGTGACTATATGTCACCGGTGGTTTGGCACCACCAGTGGTTTGGTACCACCACGGGGTAGAAAAGGCGATATGGATGGTTAGAAGTTGGTTGCATTAATCATGTTGCTATGTATGATGTGTGTTAGCATGTTGATTCTTTGGGAGCGGGATTTACACACTGAGTCACTCGACTCACCCTCTCCTTTGACATTTCAGGTGACTCGTAGACGCGGACTTGGAGCCGGGGTGGACTCGGGGTGCTTATGCCATGCTGAATAAAGTCTTCACTCAGACTCTATATTTTGGGTACTTTAGTTATTTACTTTTATTTGGGTTTTTATTTGGTTTGTAAAAGGCCTTTAAAGTTATGTTTTATGTTGTTTATATTTTAAGCTGATTTTAATATGCCTTAACAAAATAAGCCGGAATAAATTTTACTAAAAACTGGAAAGATAATGTTTTCAAAATTATAACGCGACGTGTTTTTAAACTATACCATCGGGTATCACACTAAGTCTTTTTGACAAACAAATACAACTGGTTCCCAAACCAAACTTGTAGTTCATTTAAGTCTAGAAGCGTTTTATGTATCACTAAGAAACTAAGGAGGTTTTAAATGGTTTTAACTTGTTTTAACTACAAATTCTAGCTAAGTTTTCAAAATCTCCGGGTTTCAAATACATCAACTGTTTTCCAAACAAGACTACTCAAATTTGTTTCAAACACACTGTGTTTTCACTCCACTTTTAAACGAAAAATCTAGTTTTCCCAAAACGTTTTCCCCGTAGCATACCAGATTCGGACGTGGTGTCTTGTCCGGGTTTGGGGTGTTACACATTACGACCAGATCTGGTATGCTACGGTTTTAACGTTAAAAACTTTACTTGGAATGATTCTGAAAAACTTAGTCGTTTTTGTAGATAATCTTTAAATAGGTGGCACTGGTAGAAAATCTTTGAATTTTTTTTTCCAAAACAAGTGTTATTTAAAATAATGTGTGAAAATCCCATTTTTATTTCTTTTAATCATAAGTCCTTGATCATGAATGAAAAAAAACATAAACATTGACAAGTATCAACTGATAACCTAAGCAATGGAGGCCTTATTACATCAAATAATTCCAATATTTAAACTTAAAATAAAATGAAAATTTAATAAATAAAAGACTTGTTGGCCCCATGAGTCCGCCTCGGCTCCCTTGTCCATGATCTACTGCTCATCTGAAAGGTTAGGAAAAAAAATAATAGGGTGAGTCACCAAGACTCAGTGTATAAATCCCTAAAACACTTACCTGAGGCCCACAAACACATTATGGGCCTTGGCCCATACATAGAGGCAACAATCGTAATTACATGATCAACAGTAAATGATGAATAGCCCAACCCATCCTAGAATTCCATCCTCTACACACCAGCCCGTACCAACCATCACACCTCGGGGATTTCTACAATCAACCCTCTATCCGCTACACACCATAACGACATCCGTACTGCCTATTCCTGTTCGTCAGGAATCATTAAACGTGGCATAGCCACCGATCACTATGTGACCTAACATTTATATAACGTGGGATTTCTACCACCGATCACTATTGTGACCTATCATGCACTTCCCCTTCATTATCATAATCCCACCCCATGCATACACACATAAAGAAAACATCATACAGGCTTTCATATATTTTGATACACATAGAGATTTCTATGATTACGTACTTGGCATCCTTGCCTAACCCTTTTAGGGTTTTATTCGACTGTCTACACAGCCTATTATTCGGCTTTTAGCCCATAACATAAACATATATATACATTCATACAGATTATTTGTGTGTTAGAGATCTACACACCTGATTACTGTTAGAACGAGACCCTCTAAGTCGACGTTATCCGTAGCCAACACCACCGCTATCTGCCTTGAAATCCCAAAAAGTGATATGAGATTCAGGAACTAGTGTTTCCGGCTTTTAGATCTAAGAGATCTTACTAGAGAAGATTCGGCTACTCCCAGAGGATTCTGGCTTTTTGCGAAAAATCAGGAAGAGAAGATGATTCAAGAAATCTATAGAGATTCAAATTTTTAGAAGAAGAAGAAAAGAATAATGGAGTTTTTCGGCTTTCGACTTTTTAGAAGAAAGAAGAGAAGAGAATAATGGAGTTTTTTGGCTTTTAGAAGAAAGAAGAGAATAATAGAGTTTTCGACTTTTAGAAGAAAGAAGAGAATAATGGAGTTTTTTCGCTTTTAGAAGAAAGAAGAGAAAGAAAAGGTGGAAACCCTAAATGCCGAAAAATAAAGAAGAGAGCCCTCCCTATTTATAGAAATTTCGGCACTCACCTATGAAAAACCGGAAGTGCCCTTCCTGATAACTAAAAATTAATCAAATAAAAAGGAAAATTAAGCACCCCCTTTGCCATAAAGAAACCGATTTCTTCACTTCTCTAGGTGATGGAATTTCGCCAACTCCTAGCCTTGTAGATAGCTCCTATCTTTTCTCCTTTTTTTTCCTTCCATATTTTCAACTATATTATCTACATTATCCCATTCACATAAATCCTCCTATTTTTGAGCCTTGTTGCCGTCCACTCTACCTAACCCTAATGCCGAAATTTAGCTAACTTAAATTAAAAGAGTTGGGCTCCATGTTACTCAAATTTGGGCCCCTTACTCCCTACTGTGGCGTCACCTCCTTGCTCCCTAAGTGGCGCCACTGACCACTGGGCCACAAGCCCATTTTGATATTTTAAACTCAGATACCACCTTTTAAACCCTATAGTGCCCAAACAAAAATTTAACTAAGGCTTCAGCCCAATCCTGAGCCCAATTTGGACCCCTAATGCTCAAATTAACTCATTACACATATTCACCCATTAAATGCATAGGCCCAAAAATTCAGGATGTTACATATTAGTAGGCTATAAATACAACTTTATAAGTCTTTATTTTTAGATTTTTTGGTGGCTGAATAGTTTCTTTAGGGTTTATAGATTTTAGGTTAGGTTGTAACTCCCTAAACCCGGCCTAGACGTTATAGCCAAATTTCGGAAGTCACATTAATTCCGTAGAAAAGCTTTTTTTATTTAAAACAATTATGTTTAAATCGTTTTTATGAAAATTTTTATTACTTCAGAATAATTTATTAACATTGAAAAACATTTAGTAATACATGATTAATTTGAGCAAATTTTTTTAAGATAAATCAATTTATCGTTTTTAAACGTTTTAAGAAGGAAACTTGCAATATAAACTTAAAAACATTACTTACAAAAAGTATATATGTAAAAAATTTTTAGCGGACTTAATAATAATTTAGAAAACTTCATTTTTGATATTATTTAAAAATGGGTAAACATTTTACGTTCTAAAATCAGTGACTAATATGTTTAAAAATTCAATGTTTATGCATTCACAATAGTTATTGTATCAAAATTATAAATAAACAAAAAAAATACAAAGTCCAATGTCCAAAAATAAACCCAAAGAGTTTATAAAATACTTTATTAAAATTCACAAATTAATCCAAAACAACATCAATAAAAATTCCAAATAGAAAAAATTCACTCTAACGGAGGGTATGAGAAAATTACTTAAACACAATAAATAATTCAGGGATTTTATCGCATAAGAATATAAACAACATCCTCACACTTAAGATGTACATTGTCCTCAATGTACAAACATATATAAGCATAGAAGAAGCACAATATCAAAAGAGAAGGAGAGTGTAACAGTCCGATTTAGACCCTAGTCGGAACAGTAGTTTCGGGACCACAAATCTGAGTTAAAATAATATTTTTAATATTATTTTCTGTGCCTTTAGTATGTGTTTAATCATGTGTTAAGGTTCCGTAAATTAATTTGATCATTTGTGTGTTTAAATTGAGAAAAGGATTAAATTGCATTAAATGCAATATTTGCAAGCTATTTGTTAAAGCACCTATGTGTAGCGGCTTTTAAGGATGGAGGCCTTATGAGGTAATTAGACCACTAATTAGTTAGTGGATAGTTAAAAGACATTGATGGCCTTATATATATGTTATATATGTTTTATTATAAGGATAATTTTGTAATTAGGTAAATATCATGATAATTAATAAAAGAAACAATTGAAAGGTGATAGTTATCATCTTATTTTAGCCAAAAATTAGCAAAGAAAAGAAAGGAATAAGCCAAGCTAGGTTTCGGCCATACACAAGCAAAATTAAAGTATGTTTTGACTTTGGATTTTGATGATTTTTATGTTTTTGAGATTGTTGCTTAGTCTACTATCAAGCCCATGTTGTAATTTGAAGAATTAATGATGTTCATGAGATGTACCATTGATGAAATGGTGAGTTTTGTGATGAGTTTAGGTGTTAAATGAAAGATATGTGTTTAATGAACATATTTTGTTCTTGAGTTTTTTATGAATTTAGCTAATTTGGATTAAATTGAAAGAATAATACTTTGAGGGACTAAATTGTGAAATAAATGAAATGTGTGGACTTGTATGAGCATGGGTGACATTCGGCTAAGCATGAGTAATATAGAAATTGATGTATTTTGTGATTTTGTTAAATAGGGACTAAAATGTCCAAATGTGAAAATATGAGGGCTAATTTGCAAATTGCCCTAAATATGTGTTCTTGGATTGAATTGAATGAGTTATTGAATAAATGGGTAAAATTTGAATATGTATAGATCAAGAATCGAATAAATCAGACTTAGATCGCGGGAAATCGAAAGTAATCGAGTAGCCTTATTCGTTTCCGTTAAACCAAACTCGAGGTAAATCGATATACAAATAAATGTAATTGTATTGAATTATATATGTTCATATGATTATTGATAAGGATGAATGCACATGAGATGATGTATACATGAATTCCGAGATAGAATCGACATAGTGTCGACGTCCGAGAAGTCCCGTTTGAACCTAGGAATAGATAGGATAGTATATGTAATGACATAGGTGTTCGATATGTGATATCATGTAAGACCACGTCTAGGACGTTGGCATTGATTCGAGATTTCGTGTAAGACCACGTTTGGGACGTTGGCATCGAAATGAGATTTACGTGTAAGACCATGTCTGGGACATTGGCATCATATTGATTCGTGTAAGACCCTGTCTGGGACAGTGGCATCGATATCTGGTTACATGTAAGACCACGTCTGGGACGTTGGCATTGTACGACTATTCCAATCACTCTGAGTATCCTATTAGATTCCGAACGGTTCAACGGGCAAGTCCGTGATACGAATGGCTATATGGTTTGCTTATCTGTTTCAGGTACGTCTTATAAATATACTGTGTGTGTATACGAAGGTAAGTATATTCATAAACTTCCCTAGATGAATTGTGTATTTGTATATGAGAATGTAAATGTGATACATGAATGGAAAAGCTACGAGCTAACAAGTATATGATGTTATGCAAGATTGAAAGATGAATGGCTAAGTAAATGTGCCAAGAAGAATTATGGCTATGCAATTGAGCTATTAGTGAATTCATATTGGTTATATGTCTTGAATGCTTAAATGTTAAGTTTATTTGTATATGGCTTACTAAGCTTTTAGAAGCTTACTTCGTGTGTGTTTGCTCTGTTTTATAGATCGTCGAAGCTACTGAACGCTCGGGGACCGTCAAGGATCGTCATCACACTACTCAAACTCTTCTTG
Source organism: Gossypium sturtianum (assembly GCA_025698515.1). Taxonomy (NCBI): domain Eukaryota; kingdom Viridiplantae; phylum Streptophyta; class Magnoliopsida; order Malvales; family Malvaceae; genus Gossypium; species Gossypium sturtianum. Next base: position 124,156,979 of record CM046955.1, read on the forward strand.
GTACTTTTGAAATGTGTACATAGTTAAATATGGCATGTATAGGCTAGTTAGTTTGGATTATGGTTGAAATGTTTATAAATAGCCATGAGATGTGGCTAGTTAAATGTTGGTAATATGCATGAGTAAATATGAAATATGATGCATGTGTTGGTATGGCTTGTTAGCAAATGAAATGGTCAAGGCTATGGTAAGCATAAGAATGCATTATGAGTTTCTTTGATTGATCAAAGAAATGGTTATAAGAAAAGTAAATGTGGATGAATCATGCTTGAATATATGTATGTGTTTAGTTGTGCAAATTGACATGAATGGAAATGAAATTGAATGTGGAGACTTGTTGATCATTTGGCATGTTTTTGATTGTCAATTGTGTATGATATGAATTGGTATATTACTTGTAGGAATGACCCTAATGTGGGTGACATTATGGCCTTGCAAATGGCCTGTTATGCTTACACGGCCGTGGCACACGGGCGTGCCTAGTAGCCGTGTGGTTAAGTCAGTATCTAGTCTAATTTTACACGGCTATGGTACACGGGTGTGCCTGGTGGCCGTGTGAATAAGACAGTAGCTAGCCTAATTATACATGGCCATGGCACACGGGCGTGTCTGGTGGCCGTGTGGATAAGTCAGAATACTTGCTCTGTTTTAGCACAGCCAGGACACATGGGTGTGTCTGGTAGCCGTGGGAGGCACACGGCCTGACTGCACGGGCGTGTGACCTCTGTAACTTAGAAAAGTTTTTAAATTTCTGAGAAATTCCATATGTGTTCGGTTTAGTCCCAACCCTATTCGAAAGCATGATTATGGTCTCGTTGACCTATAAAAAGGGACACTTTGATTGTGATTGGTGATTTGTAATATGAAATGTCTGTAAAAGATTCCGATCTGTCCGGTAACGCCTTTAACCCTAATCCGGTGATGGATACGGGTTAGGGGTGTTACAGAGAGAACTTAAACTGCCCTGAATTTGGATGAAATCGCCAGAATAGTGAAAACCGACATTGTGGGCAAATCTAAATGTAGTGCATATTTCCGAGCAAACTAATAAGAAGAGAAACACAAATAAATAAGAAGAGAAAGAGATTACAAACTCGAGTAATAACAACCATCAAAATAATAAAAATAACAACATAGTTCAAATAAAAATAAAATAAAGAAGTCTCACAAATAAAATAAAACAAAAAAACAAAAACAAAAATTAAAGTTCAACCAAAAATTAAAATTAAAATAAATAAATAGAAAAAGAAATCATGTCATGGATCGGCATCGTGCGGAGTGTCGGGACCATGAGGCGCTTGATCGGGTGGAGAGTTATGGAAATGCTGACAGACCCGCTGCAAATACTCCTTAATGGTATCGAGCCTTACTAACTACTGTTGTTGAGTACGGAAAATAGCGTCGAGTGTGATCAAATATATAGGTGCAACAGTAGAGGACGGTAGAGGAGTGGGAATGGACTGTGGTGGTGCTAGTGGTGGGGAATTATCGTCAAGGTGCTCATCATCCTCGTGCTGTTGAGTCGCTCGTAGCAACTCATACTGATCACCGAAAGGCCCAGGCTAACGAGTGATCATCCTCATGTGTTTCATAATATCCAAACCCTGTGGTGTTATATCCCAACCAAAGTAAGAGTACCAATCTGCTTGGGTGTCTTGAGGAGGCTGAAGTAACGAGCCAAGCTTGTGACATATGGGCCCATACAAAGAGGTCATCTTCGTGATCACTCACTTTAATTACAATAACACTGGGCTACGAAGTGGGCTAAATCAATCGGATATTGCCTACGCATGCTCCATAAGAAGTAGGCATCTAAAGTGCCCACAACGGTCGTACTCTCTATCCATCCAGTCAAGGTATGAGCTAGGATAGCATGAATGAATCACAAGATTGGAGGAAGGAACCAAGCCTTCGACTGACTCGAGTTATATGGAACAAAAACCTCAATGATCTCCAACCATCAGAGAGAGCCCGCATAATGGATGTGTGGTGAGAGGGAGGAGAGCTCAGTCATCGCTAAGAAATCATTAGAGTATAGGCCGAGGGCGACACCAAAACCCGCAATATTGAAATATTGAGTGATACCTCTGGAACAGAATGATATAGCTCGAGGCTTGACCCCTGACAAAAGCACTAGCCTTAGAAAAAATGTTGAGTAAAAATCCAATGTAAGCTCAGCATATGTCGGCTCCACGATCACGAAGAATCGCTCCCATGGAGTCGCATCTAGTAAAGTATGAACCAACGCAAATAGACTTACAGTCTGAAGGGTGACCTAATCAATGCATCGACCCAAACCCAGTGCTCTATCTTTCAGGTGTTGATACCTCTTTTCATGGGGTGGATGGTCGAAGGTGAGGTATCAGTGGCGAGTGGTCACAGTCTAAAAGGAAGAAGAGGAGGTCTCGGTGGCTTTTCTTTTCTTAGAATGAGCGGGGACCTTACTCTTTCCTCGTGTGTTTTGCATTGTGTAACTGAAATAAAATATAATATCCAAATATCATCACAATATTCATAGTCCAATAAACCGCACAACGAATACCAAATCCAAACTAAAATGTAAACCAAAAGACCGAACAACGAATCTAATATTAATGTAAGCAATACATAACATGATATAAACAGTAGTAACACAGTAAGAATAAAAATAAAATAAAGCCTAATAAATAATAACTAAATATAATAACAACAATAATAATTAAATAATTAAATATAATAAAAATAAAAATAAATAATAAAAAGAAAAAGGTAATGGACCAAACAGTGGGGTTTTGGGTGGTCGTTGGTGACTGTGGAGCACGGCGGGTAAGGTGAACGACCGGCGAGAACAGAGACAGAAATGGGGTTATGGTCGGTGCGAGAAACAAACAGTGACGGGAAACAAGATGAGGGAGATGAGAAGCGGATGAATGGAAAGGGAGTGGAGGGGAACGCATCGAAATTGATGTTGAACGGCGGTGCAAAAAGAACGGTGGTCGATCGGAGGTAGTGTAAAGGCTAGGGTGATCAATGATGAGAAAGGGGAGAAGATAGGGACGACTAGTGGCGGTGTCGGGGTTGGAAAAAAATCAGTGGGGATCAAACGGGGATCGACGGCGTCAGGGTTGTGAGGAGATCGGGGGTGGCGACGGCTAGGGTTGGAAGAAAATGACAAAAGCTAAAAAAAAGATACAAAAACCTAGTTTATAGATTACATGGGCATGTAGTTGGCCCGTGTTGGGCCACACGGCCGTGTCTGGAGACAGTGTAAAAGCTCTTAGCCCGTGTAACAATTTAAAATTTAATAAAAATTAAGCCTAGTTTCAACACGGCCTGAGACACGCTCGTGTGTCCAGGCCATGTGTCACATACGGCCGTATGTGATCATCCTTTGCTTCTCCCATGCTTGTGTGCGAGGCTGTGCGGGGCACACGGTCTCACACACGCCCGTGTCACAGGCCGTGTGTCTCACATGGCTATGTCTCTAGCCGTGTAACTCACTGTTTTGAAATAAAATTGAAAGAAATTCATTCCAGTATACACAAGGCGTTCGACACACCTGTGTGTCCCACACGGACGTGTGGATTGCCCAAGACCGTGTGACCCCTCTTTTTTTTAAATTTTTTTTCTATTTTTTTAAGTACTAAAAAAAATTAAACTAAATGTTTTTTTTGAATTTTTTTTATTTAGCTTCTTTTATAAAAAAATATCAAAGTATATAACAATAAATAATAAATATAAAAATACTTGGGTTGCCTCCCAAGAAGCGCTTATTTAAAGTCTAAGCTTGACTTCCCCTTTTAGGCTCATGGTTATGGTGGATCTTGGAGTCGTCGCTCCTCTCTCTCGTTATTAGTTTTACTACCAAAATAATGTTTGAGAAGAGTATTGTTTACCTTGAACGTGCCGAATTCAGAATGTGTTACCTCAATTGTACTGTATGGGAAAACGTTTAGTACCACAAAGGGGTTCGACCCTCTTGACTTAAGCTCCAAAGGGAACATTCGTGGATCAGATCAGTTTAGTAGTACTTTTTCCCCAACCTTGAATTGGTTTGGCCTCTTTACATACACATCATGACATTGCTTTGTTTCTTCATTATGTTTTCTCGGTTTCTAATCAACATTTATTCGCCATTCATCTAGTTCGTCGAGTTGCACCATTCGCTCTTTACTTGTCGCTCGATTTCTGTCACCTTGAATAAAATATGGCTCCAACACATTTTCATGAGGGATTTCCTGCAAAGAACGTTGAGCTACATGATTACTAACATTAACAGAACAATTAGTATCATCTCGCTTACTAGGGACTCTAACAAAATCACGTGCTTGAAGAGTAATCTTTTCATCACCTACACGAAGCAAAAGTTCACTAGTACCCACATTAATAATAGTTTTGGCAGTGGCTAAAAATGGTCGACCTAAGATCATAGGTACCTTAATGTCTTTATTCATGTCCAATACAACAAAATCAGTAGGGAATATAAATTTATCCACTTTTACAAGTACATCTTCAATAATACCCCTAGGATATCTAATTGATCTATATGCTAATTGAATACTCATCCTAGTTGGTTTGGGTTCCCCAAGACCAAGATGTTTAAACATCTTATAAGGCATGACATTTATACTAGCCCCTAAATCAACCACGACATTTTCAACATTCAAACTACCAATGAGACAAGAAATAGTAAAACTCCCTGGATCTTTAAGTTTGTTAGGTAGTTTGTTTTGGAGAATGGCTGAGCAAACTGCATTGAGCTCTACAGTCGACGACTTGTCTAACTTTCTCTTGTTTGATAACATCTCCTTTAAAAATTTTACATACTTTGGCATCTGTTAAAGGGCTTCAACAAATGGTAAGTTAATGTGCAATTTTTTTAAGAGTTGAAGAAATTTACCATATTGTTCATTTGTACAGTCTCTCTTCAATGCTGTTGGATATTGAATATTGAGGTTTGTATTCTCTAACCACCGAATTTTTCTCTTTCTTGCTTTCCTCAACCTCATCATTTTTCTCAATGGCTTCTAGTTTCGGTTTCTGTTCAGGCTTGACTAACCCTTCCACGCTTCGAACAGTAATTGCGTGAAGTTTCTCCCTTGGGTTAGTTTTAGTATTGCTAGGTAGGCTACCTTGTGGTCTTTTTAAAAATAATTTTGCAAGTTTTCCAATTTGATTTTCAAGCCCTTGAATCGATGCTTGCTGATTTTTCAAATCTGTCTCAGTGTTTTGAAATCAAGTTTCTGACACCGAAATAAATTTTGCCTATAACAACCCGTTTTCTGTAAAATCAGAATAGTGGTTTTGGGACAACATATCTGAGGTCAAAAAATTTATTTTATTATTATTTTATTGCCTATAGTATGCTAGAAATACTGTAACACCCCAAACCCGGCCCATTCACTACGACCGAATTTGAAATGCCACTGCGGAACACGTTCAAAAATATTCTTACTTAAGAGTAAAAATCGTTAAAAAATTGTTTCCTTTAATAAAACCTTTTCGTGACTTAAAATATTCCAGGTAAAAATTAAATTATTATGAAAACACCGGATTCAAAACTTTATTATACCCACTTAAGAAAATAAAATCATTTGCAATTAATATTTAAATTGTCAATCCATAATAAATATAATAATTAAACTTAATGAAAAATACTTAAACAACCTTAAACACTTTAATGGGCCTTAATGCAATAAAGACTTAATCAAAATACTGAAACTATAAATACTTAATTAATTAAATTATCTTTTGCATGGGCCACCTCGTATCCACTCCAACCCGGTCCGATCATCATATCACCTGCGATGTTTGATAAAATATTTGGGTGAGTCACACGGACTCAGTGTGTAATTAAACCACTGAATTCCACCCACATGTTAACCACATATTATCCCATATATCAGATAACAAATATCATATTCACATATTACCACATTTTGGGCTTGGCCCATATTCATATCACATTCATATAATAGGGTAGTTAACCACAAAATTTCCACATACTGGGCTTAGCCCATTTCCACACTGATCCACATTCATATACTGGGCTTGGCCCTTTTCTTAATAATCCACATATCAACTGGGCCTAGCCCATTTTCACATTAATCCACAAATCAAAATAATATGCAAAGTTATGCAATTATGAAGCCCAACCCAACCTAGGGTCCATCCGTTTCACCTACCTTAGCAGACCCCCTGCTCAAGGCCGTGGCTAATCCACCGTTCACATAGTGAACCACATATCTTACCTTGGTAGACTTCACGCTCAAGGCCGTGGCTAATCCACCGATCACATAGTGATCCACATATCTTACCTTGGCGGACTTGTCGCTCAAGGCCGTGGTCGAGCCACCGATCACCTAAGTGATCCCACATATCATTCACCCACGTTGATGCACACAACTATCAACCGCCGAGGTGGACACCTAGCCAACACCTCCCTTAATGAAGCACACACAGCTAACATCAAGCGCTAATGTAGCACAAGGCTAACATTAGACCACGCACATAAAGTACACCCTTTCCTTCCTCATATCCATATCCCACCCATGCACATGCAAAGCATGTAATAGTGGCGTAATAATAATAAATGCATGCACATGTTATTAAAGCAGCATAATCACATTTTTACAGTGCATTATCACATTCACATCGGCACTTTCACATTCCTATCAACAGATAATACTAACACGATTATCGTTATACCCCTTTTCGTGGTAATCACCACATAACCGCCATTGCAATTGGTTAGCACATAAATCACACATGCAAATATAGCAAAACCCTAAAAAACGGTGGGTTAATCACACACCTGACTTTCTAGCGAAATTCCGAACTACTCGAATCTAACACGATCTAGAATCCCGATACTCTGCTTACTTGTCGATTAGCCCCTAAAAATCATAATACACAATCGGTCATACCTAAACTTATAAAATGGCCTATGGCCAAATACCACATTAACTCACCTTGAGTAGTCGAATCCAAGAGGCTCTTCTAAGACTCCTTAACGCTGGCACTATTGTTGCTTGTGAAGACTAAATGAGAATAGGTCGGCTCTTTTATGGTGAAGAAGAAAACACAAAAGTAGAGGGAGTTTACTGCCTAGAGGATTCAGCTATGGTTCACCAAAGTATTTCGACTTTTAAAAGAATTCTTAAAGAAAGGAAGAGAAGAAGGAGTTGAGCAATACGGCAACGGTGGCAAAGGGAAGATTCGGCTAACAAAAATAAAAGAAAGGAATTGGGAAAGGGATATAGATTCGGCCAAGAACAAATAGAAAAGAGGAATGAAACATAAGCGGCTTTGCACAAGGGAAAAAGGGCACTAATGGGGAAAAGAAACTAAATTCGCACACCCTATTTATACTACTCAATTTTAAGCACTCCTACCTCCTCTCAAATTCCACTTCCTTCTCCTATAATAACTCTTGAACACATATTCAAAATATATAAAATAAATCTATACTAATCTTCTATTATCACTTCATTTAACAACAATTATCCTTCACCAAGTTCCTATTTTATCTCCTAATCACTTATTAAAAATAAAATAAAACACTAATTTATCACCTCATTTATCTCTTATCTACCTATCTAAAATAAATAAAATAAACAAATAAAATAACATTTATCCTACCTTAGCCGAAAATTAATAGGAGAATTAAGCCAAATCCTTATCCAATTGAAATTCCATGTGCCGTCCAATTTCTTCTCACCTTTCTTCCTTGACGCCAAAGCAAAAAAATAAAAACACTTCCCTTGCTGCCAATATGACTCGAACATGAGACCTGGAGCCCTTTTGACGTAAGCTGCAGGCAACGCCCAAGCCACTTTGCCAAGGCGCTGTTTGTGATATAAACTCCCCAGAATTTCTTTTAAACCCTCATTCGCCAGGCGCCTTCTTAACGCAAAAATAAAAGCTCCTTCCCCGCTTCCTTCGCAACTCGAACTCGGGCTCTCTACCCATTGCTTGAGGCATCACTTGCCCAAGCCTTAAGTAGCGCTCTGCTACCACTTTACCAGAGCCAACCCTTGTGTCATAATTCCTCACGAATTTCCCTTAAGGCCTCCTTAGCCTAGTCCTCTTGTCTTAGCGCCAAAAGAAAATAAAATTACTTACTTGTTGCCGACGTGATTCGAACCAAGGCCCTTGTCATCGCACAGCGCGCTCCACCGCCACTTTACCACATGATTTCTTATGGCATTAATTCCTAAAAATTCCTTTAAAGCCTCCTTAGCCTGGGTTCCCTTTTGGCGCAAAAATAAAAGTCTATTTGCTTCCCAAGTTGCTCGAACCTCTTCCCTCCTGCACTCCCTTTTGACGCAAGCCTCCAAGCCCCTAAAGTAGCGTCCCAAGCCACTTTACTAAGCCCAAGTTCATGTCCATAACCTCCTACAATTTTCCTTTAAGGCCTCCTTCGCCTAGTTTCTTATTTTAGACTTAAAATCCAACATTTTCCCAAAGCTTTCCCTTTCATCCTTGGGTTCTAAAAACCCTTAAAACACCTCCAAACATACTTAAAACCTACTAACACTTGAGTTATGCTCCAAACGCATAACCCCTAATCTAGGATGTTACAAATACCGTATAAAAATTTTGTTAAGAAATTTTACCGTTTACATGTTCAATTTGGTAAAAAGGACTAAATCGCGTAAAGTTCAAAAGTTAAGTTCTAATAGCTAAAGGTATTAAATAGCTACGGAAATTTATAGTAGAGGTCCTTATAGGGTAATTAGCCCAATAGTATGCTAATGGATGATAATGGTTTGACAATTGTGTAAATTTTAATTATTTTAAAGGCTAATTAAGTAATTAATTAATAAATGACAAACAAAGTTAAAATAAAAGTAATAAAAAAAAACCATTATCTTAGGCTCATCTTTCTCAATCGAAAATGGGAGAAAATAAAACCATGAAAGCTAGGTTATTCGGCCATCTGTAATTCCTTCAATTAGGCATGCAATTTTAACCCATTTTTGATGATTTCTATGTTTTCGGGATTGTTGTAGCTTAATCTAGTTAGACCGGGGACTAATTTGTAAAAATGTTAAACTGTTAAACTATTAGGGACTTACCATTGATGAGCATGCTTGAGTTTTGAAGTTTGATGGTAGATAATGAATGTTTGTTGTTAGATAAACAACTTTTGTAAAGGAATTTTTAGTAAAATTGTCAAATAGGGATTAAATTGAAAAATAGAGAATATTATGTGGTAAATTTGTGAATTTAGGAAACATATGGGCTGCTATTAATATGTATAAAAATTGGCTAGGCTTGAGTAAGGATTAAATTGCATGAATTTTATTTTTCAAACCTAGGGACTAAATTGCAAAGGAATTAAAGTATAGGGGCAAAATGGTAATTTTTCAAAATTATATGTTGGACTAAATTGAATGTGAATTATATTTAATTGAGTTAAATTTATCCGTATGGATCCAATCAGACCTTGTACGGAGTTAGATCGAGGCAAAGAGAAAATATCAGATTAATCGCCTCCATATCTACGTACACTCGTCGAGGTAAGTTCGTGTAATTAAATTGTGTAACTATATGCTTAGATTGAATTAGATGTATTTTATTAAATTGAATGGTAGATAATGAATGGTTGTTGTTAGATAAACAACTTTTGTAAAGGAATTTTTAGTAAAATTGTCAAATAGGGATTAAATTGAAAAATAGAGAATATTATGTGGTAAAATTGTGAATTTAGGAAACATATGGGCTGCTATTAATATGTATAAAAATTGGCTAGGCTTGAGTAAGGATTAAATTGCATGAATTTTATTTTTCAAACCTAGGGACTAAATTGTAAAAGAATTAAAGTATAGGGGCAAAATGGTAATTTTTCAAAATTATATGTTGGACTAAATTGAATGTGAATTATATTGAATTGAGTTAAGTTTATCCGTATGGATCCAGTCAGACCTCGTACGGAGTTAGATCGAGGCAAAGAGAAAATATCAAATTAGTCGCCTCCGTATCTACGTACACTCATCGAGGTAAGTTCGTGTAATTAAATTGTGTAATTATATGCTTAGATTGAATTAGATGTATTTTATTTGCATTATCATCATATATGAATACCGATCACATATCCGACGATGTATGATGATTACCGAGCCCTATTTGAACCTTAAGAATTCGTAGGATACAAATGACATGTCATTAGGGTTACCGATTTCAACTCGTATAAGCTTACCGATACTCAGCTCGCATGAGCTTACTATTCTTGAACTCGGATGAGCTTATCGTTATTCAGCTCGGAGGAGCTTACCATTTACAGCTCGTAAGAGCATACCGATTCAGAGCTCGTATGAGTATACATGTACAGGAATTGAAGGATTACAGTTCAATACACCCTGTATGTACTACCTGTGTATCCAACGATATTCTAAATGGTTCAACGGGCACCGGTCTGTTACGAGATTACATGAGTTCAATACGAAGTACTATAGGTATTTACATGAGATATATGAAAATGATTTCTACATGTTATATAGATACATGATATAAAAATTATATGTACATGGAAGTTTGATTATTATTGAGCTCATACATGTTTCTTGATATTTATATGAATTACATGACTAACATGGTTGATGAGGATATGTGTTTAGGCTTTTGGCCAAATTGAGTTTGGATATGCTTTGTATGCTTACCGTAAATGTGACTAAATGGTAAGTTAATTTCCTTGTTATACAAACTTACTAAGCTTAAATGCTTACTCTATGTTATTTTCCATGTTTTATAGTGATTCAGAAGCTCATTCGGGTTGAAAGCTTGTCGGAGCTATATCACTCTATCTATCGGCTCTTTCGGTACTTCCAGTTATTTAATTTTGGTTATAATGGCATGTATAAGTTAATTTGGCCAAAGTTGGCATATAAGTGTTTTGTTGAGATTAGCCACTTATTTGGCTTGTGTTTGGTATATTTTTCTATGTATATAAATGGCCTTATCATGTTTGATATGTGGTTTGGTATAGGTAATATGTGAATTGATTTATGTTTGATGGATGAAAATTTAAATGGTAGTTGAATATGTATTTGGTCATTTAGGTAAGTTTGGATACATGGTTGACATGTTTTTAAGTTGTCATTTGAGGTGCCTAAGGGCATATTGGTTGTATGTGATGATATTACAAGTTTTAAACTTGATTTTTGCTGGGTTTGGATGCCTATTTATGACTTGGCTATATGCAAATTATTGTGTTTAGGTTGGTACCAATTTGGGTGAGAAATGTGGTTTGGAAAATGACCTATTATCGTCCACACGAGCAGAGACACAGGCGTGTGTCTTTGCCATGTGTGACACACGGCCAAGTGACACGGTCGTGTGTCCCCTGTATCTTTTAAAGAGTGCAAGTCAGTATGCTCACACGGCTTAGCACACGGGCGTGTGGCTTGGCCGTGTGACCCAAGTCAGTGAGTTACACGGGTTTGGACACGACCGTGTGTCCCTATTCCAAAAAATTTTCTGAAGTTTCGATTTGTTTCTAAGGTGTATTTTGGGCCTCGAGGGCTCGTATTAGGGACAATATGCATGACTATGATTTGTTTCTAACATGAATACTATATGTTATGAAATGTTTAAATTTTCTGTCCGTTTAAATTGTAAACTTTGGTAATACTCTGTAACACTGTTCTGGCGACGAATTCGTGTAACACCCCAAACCCGGTCTATGCGTTAAGACCAGATTTGACATGTCACACGGAATGAATATACATCTAGTCCTTGAATGATTTAAGTAAAACAAAATTTTAAAAAAAATTTGACGTGGAGTTTATTGAAAAACTAAGGTTGATTGATAAATCAAACAATTTGAGATGTAAGAATTTGTAAATTGAAACTTAGAAAAATTTAATTAATATTTCGAGAAGGTTTAAAAGAGTTTAAAAATGATTTTGGAAAAATTTGAAGAACATTGTCACGAGAAGATTTTCCGAGTTAAAATATTTAAGAAAGTTATCATGAAACCCTTTTTGCATATCCATTTGAGAAAATAATTTATTTAAGTTTTAGAAAAATCCCTCTTGAAGTATTTAAAGCAAATTATAAATCCATCAAACATAAAACAATTAAAATTTGTCCAGAGGCCTTATTACAACTTAACTTAAAATAGCAAAATAATTAAAAGTACTAAAAAGAAATCCCAATTTCAAATAACCATTATTCGCAAAGATGGCCTCCACCGAGTCGCCCACGACCCAAGTCTCCATCACCGATCATTACACGAAAAGGTAAGGAAAACAGGGTGAGTTACAAGAACTCAGTGTGTAACCCACTTACCATTGTCCACTGGGCCAAAAATCCAATTAAGCATTTATTGGGCCAAAGCCCATTTACAATTATAACATAAAAAAAACATGTATAAAATATGCATGTGATATGCAATTCCCAAACCAAACCTAATTTCCATCCGCTACACACTACCTGTACCAACCAGCACACCTGTGGGGAGCTTCAGTCACGCACCCCGCCAACACACCAAAATAGGCATTAAGCCGTTTATATCAATTTGTGGACAAGCCACCAGATTCACAGAGTTTACATGGCATTGCCATTTTTCAGATTTGTGGCAGAGCCACCAGAATTTTGTAGCAGAGCTACCAGAACTTCTCTTCGTCAATATCCCATCCCATGCAATTCATGTATATAATACATATTCATTTACAACAATTCATTCAAATATTTATTACGAACAATTTGGACCATTATAACAATTATCACAAGCTGGCCCATATAACAATCTGGCCCATATATCAAATATCACAATTGGGCCCATATAACCAATATCTCATTTTGGCCCATATAGCAAATATCACAATTGGGCCCATATAACCAATATCTCATTTTGGCCCATATAGCAAATATCACAATTGGGCCCATATCACAATCTGGCCCATATAACAAATATCACACTTATCGGTTTGGCCTATTGAGGGTAATTTCGTAATTTTCACCGTTTTAATACCGATTTCATAGTTTTTACCAAAATAGTGATAATTATGCCATTTTACCCGATTTCACTAACATGTGATTTAATCGAGCGATTAACTCAATATAATTATCTAACCCATGAAATACGGTGTGAGATTACACACCTGATTACGGTAAGCACTAAACTTTCCTGATCGTCGACACCTAAAAATATTTCAACTCTCGATTAGACAATGAACGCGACATAGTAAATTTACTCTAAGATAAATGATCTAAGTGTTTTTACCCTCGGAATCGCAAACAACTATGATTTGCTGGTTATCCCCGGTTGACGGTCCACAACCCGGTGGATAATCCCAAATCACTGATGCCTCACAATTGCGAACAACCTCGAATAGTTGCTTCTCACCGGATGAGGGTCCACAACCCGGTGGAAAGTCTCGAATCGCCGAAACAGCCCTTCATTTGAATCTAGAAGGGATCATAAATCCGCTCCTTTTTCGATCACCAAACACTACCCCTTCTGATTCGATCTTGTTTGCCTCCATTGAAAATAAATATTAGTCCAAACTAATATTACGTTATTATAAACGATTGATCTTAGGGGTGAAGTCGAAACACCACAAAAATTCGTATGATCTCAAGATGAAAGATCGGCGATAGAGTCCCTATAATAATATCAATTAATCAACACTATCTTAACGAATAAAAGTGATTATAGAATCCTCGAAGAATCCTTACCTTAGAGATTTTGGACCGAATTCTAGCGATTAAATGATGACTTGAAAACTCCAAGTTTCGGCCTTCCACTATATTTCGATTGATCAAAGTGTGAGTAGAAATATAGTTGAGAAGAAAATATATATGAATGGAAGACTCGGCTATAGGGAGATGATCAATGATATTCGGCTATGGTGAGAATATTTGAGGGGGAAGTGATGTTTGAAAGTTTTTGCAAAAAGAAAAGAAGAAGAAAAAGAAGTAGAAGATATGGTGTTTAAGTTTCAGTTTTCAAGGATGAAAAATGAACAAGGAAAAGGTCTTCAAGTTGGTATGCATTCGGCAAAGAGAAAGAAAAGAAATGAAAATGCCTCTTCAAGGTTGCATGGTTTCAGTACAAAGAATAAAAGAGTTTGGGGAGTATGAAAGATGATACCAAATTGGTCAAAAAGAAATGGCCAAAACAAACAAAAATTTATCTATTGCTATTGACCACATTCGGCTAGGGGTATAGAGTTTTGGAGAAGAGAAATGATACACTAGTTGCTAATAGAATTGACCAAAACTAGCACCTAAACCTTACCAAAATGCTAATAAAATTCGACCATCCCCCTTAGCCCCAAAAACCGTCCAAATGCATAGCCAATTGGTCAAAAGTTTGGCCAACCAAACTTTCCAAAACATCACCCATGGAATAAGCCTTATACTCCCCTTACATGCCATTTTCATTTGATTCCTTTCCCTAACTTCAATCTTGCCTTTTTCTCTTAGCCATCTTGCCATAAAAATAAAAGTCCAACTTACCATAAAATCATGCTTGGCCGACACTATAAGGAAGGAAAGCAAAAATAAAAATCACACATGCACTCAAAGGGATTCAAACTTCCTCCCTCAAGGTAACACATATGGCGCCATATCCACTTTACTAATTGCTCACATATGCTAGCTATTTACCACTTTATTACCTTAAGCTTTAAGGTCACTTACTCCATTTCCTTAAAGTACTAAATGCCAAAAATTTTATTAAATCCAAATAAATCCCGAGCCTTCTCAAGACTACCTAAACACACACATTGGATAGTTAACTAGCTGAGCACCAAAATAATGCAACATATAAAATTCAAATTTTTGGATGTTACAATTCTACCTCCCTTAAAGAAAATTTCATCCTCAAAATTTACCTGATTAAAAGAGATGGGGATATTGCTGCCGAATCGTCTCCTCAGGCTCCCATGTAGCTTCCTCCGCTCCGTGATTACGCCATAGAACCTTGACTAACGGCACAGTCTTCCTTCTCAGTACCTTAACATCCCGATCTAGAATTTGCACTGGTTCCTCTTCGAACGATAAATCAGGTCCTATCTTAATTTCCTCTACCGGTACTATATGAGACGAATCCAATCGGTAGCGCCTTAACATTGAGACATGAAATACACTATGTATCTGACTCAACTCCGGAGGTAACTCAAGCTGATAAGCCACTGGCCCAACACGCTTCAACACACGGTACGGCCCGATGAACCTAGGGCTCAACTTGCCCTTCTTTCCAAATCTGAAGATCTTCTTCCAAGGTGAGACCTTTAGGAAGACTTGATCTCCCACCGCAAACTCAATGTCCTTACGCTTCAGATCTGCATAAGATTTTTTGTCTATCCGAAGCTTCCTTTAACCGTGCCCGAATTACCTTTACCTTTTCCTCCGTCTCTGATATCAGCTCAGGACCAAGTAACTGTCGCTCCCCCAATTCAGTCCAACAAGTAGGAGTAGGACACCTACGACCATACAATGCCTCGTAGGGTGCCATCTGAATACTGGATTGATAACTATTGTTATACGCAAACTCTGCCAACGGTAGGAAATCCTCCCAACTCCCCCGGAAGTCAATCACACAACCCCTTAACATGTCTTCCAAAATCTGGATTACTCTTTCCGACTGACCATCTGACTGAGGATGAAAAGCCGTGCTGAAATTTAACCTTGTTCCCAAAGCTTCATGTAAAGCTTTCCAAAACCGTGATGTAAACTTAGGGTCCCTGTTCGATATAATAGACACTGGTACCCCATGCAACCTCACGATCTCCGCTACATACAACTTAGCCAACTTCTGTAGTGAGTAATCCGTACGAACAGGTAGAAAATGGGCAGTCTTAGTCAACCGATCCACTATAACCCAAACGAAATCTTTCTTAGTAGGCAATAAAGGTAACCCACTAACAAAGTTCATCGTTATCCGTTCCCATTTCCATAAGGGAATCTTCACCGGTTGTAGCAATCCCGACGGCAATTGGTGTTCCGCCTTCACTTGCTGACATGTCAAGCACTTACTCACATATTCAGTAACTTCCTGTTTTAACCCTGGCCACCAATACTGCTCACAGAGGTCTCGATACATTTTAATTTCCCCGGGGTGCATAGCATATGGGCTACTATGCACCTCTTGCGGAATCATTTGCCTCAAATCCGAATCTTTGGGCATACAAATTCTTCCGCGGAAACACAATACTCCACCATTGTTCATTCCAAAATTCCCTTTCACACCATTTCCCACTTGCTGAAGTAAGAAACCCAACTTTTCATCTGATAACTGCTTTTCCTTAATCTGACCTAACCACACAGGCTTCACCTAAAGTTCGGCTAGCAGACCACCATCTTCATACAGACTGAGATGAGCGAACATTGCTCTCAAATCTGATATCACCTTACGACTCAAAGCGTCTGCCATCACGTTAGCCTTTCTGGGATGATACTCAATTGAGACGTCATAATCCATCAATAGTTCTATCCACCTCCGCTGTCTTAAGTTCAACTCCTTTTGTGTAAGGAGATACTTTAGACTCTTATGGTCTGTATAAATGATCGACTTCTCACCGTAGAGATAGTGCCTCCAAATCTTCAAAGTAAAAACCACCGCAGCCAACTCCAAATCATGAGTAGGATAATTGACTTCGTGCGCCTTGGCGGCGAGATGCATAAGCCACCACTTTTCCACCTTGCATCAACACACATCCTAAACCCGTGTGTGACGCATCGTAGTAAACGATAAACTCTTTTCCAGCCTCAGGTTGAATCAGTACTGGCGCTTCAGTCAAAATATTCTTCAATTTCTAAAAAAAAAATTTCCGGTTGATCTGTCCACACAAATGGTACTCCCTTTCGCAACAGTTTAGTTAGGGGTGCAGCAATCAACGAAAACCTCTAAACAAAACGCCTGTAGTAACCAGCCAACCCTAGAAAACTCCAAATTTTGGCCACAGACTTCGGTGGTTTCCAATCCAACACAGCCTCTACTTTCCGGGGATCAACTATAATTCCTTCGGCCGACACAACATGCCCCAAGAAGGTCACTTCATTCAGCCAAAATTCACACTTACTGAATTTGGCAAAAAGTTGCTTTTCCCGCAATATTTGCAATACTATCCGCAGATGTGAGTCATGCTCTTCTTCATTCTTCGAGTATACCAAGATGTCATCTATGAACACCACCACAAACCGGTCTAAATAGGGTTGGAAGACCCGATTCATCATGTCCATAAATGCAGCTGGTGCATTGGTCAACCCAAACGGCATCACCAAGAACTCGTAGTGTCCATAACGAGTTCGGAATGCTGTCTTATGAATATCCGCCTCCTTAACCTTAAGCTGGTGATAACCCAATCTCAAATCTATTTTCGAGAAAATCGAAGCTCCTCGCAATTGGTCGAACAGATCATCAATTCTCGGCAACGAATACCTATTCTTAATCGTCAACTTATTCAACTGCCTATAATCGATGCACATACGCATCGACCCATCCTTCTTCTTGATGAACAAGACCGGTGCTCCCCACGGTGACACACTCGGTCGAATAAATCCCCGATCCAACAACTCCTGAATTTGAGCCTTAAGCTCCGCCAACTCCTTCGGTGCCATCCTATAAGGAGCAATGGACACCGGAACCGTTCCGGGCAAAAGCTCAATGCCAAACTCTACTTCCTGGTCCGGAGGTAAACCCGGAAGTTCTTTGGGAAAGATGTCTGAAAACTCCTTCACCGTTCTAACACCTTCTACTGATACTTCATTGGCATCCAACGCGCTAATGAAGGCTAGGAATGCTTCACACCCTTTTCGCACCAACTTTTCTGCCTTTAAAGCAGATACCACATTCGATAGATAATTTCTCCTTTCACCTATCATCACCACTTCTTTATCTTCCGAAGTTCTTATCGTCATCCGCTTTAAAGCACAATCCAAGTTAAATGCGGTGTTTCACCAACTAGTCCATGCCCAAAATAAGGTCAAACTCACCGAAAGGCAGTTCCATCAGGTCCGCCAAAAATGTTTCTCCTTGAACTTCTAAGGGTACATCTCTAAAAAATTTATTTACTATCACAGATTGTCCTAAAGGACTAATTACTGTCATCTCTCTAGCAGTAACCTCAAATCTAATGTTTAGATTTCCAGATACAGCACTAGCAACAGATGAATGGGTGGATTCGATATCTATCAAAGCAGTAACAGGTGCATCGAATATGAGGAACGTACCGGTTATCACATCAGGTGCATCGCCATCCTCACGGCGTCTGACCGCATAAACCAACCCTGGCTGCCTTGCCTCCGCGTTACCACCAAAACCAGTACCTCTACCCGGTGCACCCTGACCTCGTCCTCCGCCATTACCACCTCGACCTGGCCCACAGCCTCTCGGTGGCTGCTGAGCACCTCTAGCTGGTTGTGCTTCATAATTACGAGCTTCTTGAGTCGGAGCAGCCCGTCGAGGACAATCTTTAAGCTGATGGTCCTTAGAACCACATTTGAAACAACCACCGGTTCTCTTCCAGCATTCACTAGGGTGTCGTCTTCAACAGTCAGCACATGGTTGTATTTGATTGGTAGCAGCAGGTGCTCTAGCTTGAGCTGGTTCATCATTCCTGGGCCTCTTCTGAAACCTTCTAGCAGGACCTGAGTACTTAAAGTCCCTCTTACTCTTGCCTCTATCTTTTTCTCAATTTCGCCACTCCGAGTGCTTAGCCTCTTCGGCTATCTTCGCTTTCACCACCAGTGTGGCAAAATTCCTTTCTTGCTGTGGGGCTATCAGTACCCGCAATTCATCACTCAACCCATCCTCGAAATGCACGCATCGTTCATAGTCAGTTGGCACAATACCTCGGGCATAACGACTCAGACGCAGAAATTCCACTTCGTAAGCTACCACGGTCTTACTTCCTTAAACCAAATTAAGGAATTCCTTCCTTCGGGCGTCCACATAGCTAGCCCCAACATACTTTCCTTGAAATGATGTTTTGAAGAAATCCCAAGTAACGCGATCGGCCTGAGTGCCCTCCCGAACAGTAAGCTACCATTGATATGCTTCGTCTCTCAACAAGGACACAGCTCCTCTCAGTTTCTGCTCGGTGGTGCACTCTAAATCATCCATGATCCGTTCCACTGCCTCGAGCCAATATTCCGCTACATTTGGGGCTACACCCGAGACACCCTTAAAAACCTCAGCACCGCTCGATCTAAGTCATTCCGAAATTGATCCACGAGCTGCTGGCCCAGTTCTAGCCCTAGCAACCCTTTCTAAGACTCGCAACATTGCTTGGGACAAAGCAATGTCCTCCCTCATATGGTCATGTGATCCAGTTTCAGTCCCGGGTGACGCAGGTGTGTCCATTTCCGGTATATGTCCCGACGCTTCAGACGCAACTCTAGCGCCTCGGCCTCTACCACGGCCACGTCTACCGTGTCCACGTCCTCTAGCGCTTATGTTGGGTAATTCGACTTAATCTGATTAAAATTCTTATGAATCAGTATACTATTTCGATATTTATTAAACAATTTCTTATGAGGTATAAGAAGTAAAGTCGTTTTTGTAAACGTATCCTATAGTCTCAATCTCTATAGTTTCAACACCTAAAACTAAAAGTTCTAGAGTGTTCCTATAGTCATATCATAACAATCATAATCATACAATAACATACTTACTTGACTTGGTGCCGGATACCCGTGGTGCCATACTTCCTTTTTGAAACATGCATTTTAACTTTACAATTCAAAATAAATTTGGAAAACGTTTTTGAACCCAAACCACAGTCGAGTTTTGAACCTGGCTCTGATACCATAAAATGTAACACCCCAAACCCGGTCTATGCGTTAAGACCAGATTTGACACGTCACACGGAATGAATATACACCTAGTCCTTGAATGATTTAAGTAAAACAAAATTTAAAAAAAAATTGACGTGGAGTTTATTGAAAAACTAAGGTTGATTGATAAATCAAACAATTTGAGATGTAAGAATTTGTAAATTGAAATTTAGAAAAATTTAATTAATATTTCGAGAAGGTTTAAAAGAGTTTAAAAATGATTTTGGAAAATTTTGAAGAACATTGTCACGAGAAGATTTTCCGAGTTAAAATATTTAGGAAAGTTATCATGAAACCCTTTTTGCATATCCATTTGAGAAAATCATTTATTAAGTTTTAGAAAAATCCCTCTTGAAGTATTTAAAGAAAATTATAAATCTATCAAACATAAAACAATTAAAATTTGTCCAAAGGCCTTATTACAACTTAACTTAAAATAGCAAAATAATTAAAAGTACTAAAAAGAAATCCCAATTTCAAATAACCATTATTCGCAGTATGGCCTCCGCCGAGTCGTCCACGGCCCAAGTCTCCATCACTAATCATCACCTGAAAAAGGTAAGGAAAACAGGGTGAGTTACAAGAACTCAGTGTGTAACCCACTTACCATTGTCCACTGGGCCAAAAATCCAATTAAGCATCTATTGGGCCAAAGCCCATTTACAATTATAACATAAAAAAAAACATGTATAAAATATGCATGTGATATGCAATTCCCAAACCAAACCTAATTTCTATCCGCTACACACCACCCGTACCAACCAGCACACCTGTGGGGAGCTTTAGTTACCCACCCCGCCAACACACCAAAATAGGCATTAAGCCGTTTATGGACAAGCCACCAGATTCACAGAGTTTACATGGCATTGCCATTTTTCAGATTTGTGGCGGAGCCACCAGAATTTTGTAGCAGAGCTACCAGAACTTCTCTTCGTCAATATCCCATCCCATGCAATTCATGTATATAATACATATTCATTTACAACAATTCATTCAAATATTTATTACGAACAATTTGGACCATTATAACAATTATCACAAGCTGGCCCATATAACAATCTGGCCCATATATCAAATATCACAATTGGGCCCATATAACCAATATCTCATTTTGGCCCATATAGCAAATATCACAATTGAGCCCATTTTACCAATATCTCATTTTGGCCCATATAGCAAATATTACAATTGGGCCCATATCACAATCTGGCCCATATAACAAATATCACACTTATCGGTTTGGCCCATTGAGGGTAATTTCGTAATTTTCACCGTTTTAATACTGATTTCATAGTTTTTACCAAAATAGTGATAATTATGCCATTTTACCCGATTTCGCTAACATGTGATTTAATCGAGCGATTAACTCAATATAATTATCTAACCCATGAAATACGGTGTGAGATTACACACCTGATTACGGTAATCACTACACTTTCTTGATCGTCGACACCTAAAAATATACTCTCGATTAGACAATGAACGCGACATAGTAAATTTACTCTAAGATAAACGATCTAAGTGTTTTTACCCTCGGAATCGCGAACAACTACGATTTGCCAGTTCTCCCCGGTTGACGGTCCACAACCCGGTGGATAATCCCGAATCACTGATGCCTCACAATTGCGAACAACCTCGAATAGTTGCTTCTCACCGGATGAGGGTCCACAACCCGGTGGAAAGTCTAGAATCACCGAAACAGCCCTTCATTTGAATCTAGAAGGGATCGTAAATTCGCTCCTTTTTCGATCACCAAACACTACCCCTTTTGATTCGATCTTGTTTGCCTCCATTGAAAATAAATATTAGTCCAAACTAATATTACGTTATTATAAACGATTGATCTTAGGGGTGAAGTCGGCTTACCACAAAAATCCGTATGATCTCAAGATGAAAGATCGAGTGATAGAGTCCCTATAATAATATCGATTAATCAACACTATCTTAACGAATTAAAAGTGATATAGAATCCTCGAAGAATCCTTACCTTAGAGAGTTTTGGACCGAATTCTAGCGATTAAATGATGACTTCGAAAACTCCAAGTTTTGGCCTTCCACTATATTTCGATTGATCAAAGTGTGAGTAGAAATATAGTTGAGAAGAAAATATGTATGAATGGAAGACTCGGCTATAGGGAGATGATCAATGATATTCGGCTATGGTGAGAATATTGGAGGGGGAAGTGATGTTTGAAAGTTTTTGCAAAAAGAAAAGAAGAAGAAAAAGAAGTAGAAGATATGGTGTTTAAGTTTCAGTTTTCAAGGATGAAAAATGAACAAGGAAAAGGTCTTCAAGTTGGTATGCATTCGGCAAAGAGAAAGAAAAGAAATGAAAATGCCTCTTCAAGGTTGCATGGTTTCGGCACAAAGAATAAAAGATTTTGGGGAGTATGAAAGATGATACCAAATTGGTCAAAAAGAAATGGCCAAAACAAACAAAAATTTATCTATTGCTATTGACCACATTCGGCTAGGGGCATAGAGTTTTGGAGAAGAGAAATGATACACTATGTGCTAATAGAATTGACCAAAACTAGCACCTAAACCTTACCAAAATGCTAATAAAATTCGGCCATCCCCCTTAGCCCCAAAAACCATCCAAATGCATAGCCAATTGGTCAAAAGTTTGGCCAACCAAACTTTCCAAAACATCACCCATGGAATAAGCCTTATGCTCCCCTTACATGCCATTTTCATTTGATTCCTTTCCCTAACTTCAATCTTGCCTTTTTCTCTTAGCCATCTTGCCATAAAAATAAAAGTCTAACTTACCATAAAATCATGCTTGGCCGACACTATAAAGAAGGAAAGCAAAAATAAAAATCACACATGCACTCAAAGGGATTCGAACTTCCTCCCTCAAGGTAACACATATAGCGCCATATCCACTTTACTAATTGCTCACTTATGCTAGCTATTTACCACTTTATTACCTTAAGCTTTAAGGTCACTTACTCCATTTCCTTAAAGTACTAAATGCCAAAAATTTTACTAAATCCAAATAAATCTCGAGCCTTCTCAGGACTACCTAAACACACACATTGGATAGTTTAACTAGCTGAGCACCAAAATAATGCAACATATAAAATTCAAATTTTTTGATGTTACAATTCGGGTTAGGGGTGTTACATTTATTAGTATCAGAGCTACAGTTTAGCCGATTCTCAGACTGAACGTAGCGTGTACGAGTCTAGCTTTACATGCCATTATATAACCTGTGATAGTGTGATATCTCCTGACTGTTTAAAACATGTTTTCATATAGCAATGACATCTAACCGAGCTGATTCCGATGAAGTAGAAAGTAACACTCAAGCCTCCGTTCATGGAGTATCTGAGGGTCGGGGAGGAGAGGCTAAGGAAGCCTTCTTCTAGATGATGAATGATTAGTTCACCGAGTTTGTAAGGACGAACCCGGCTGCTCGACAACCTCCACCCCCTCATGTTCCCCAACCGGTTCTCATTTTTCCTCAAGGTACATAACCAATCTGAGTTAGTAAGCCTCAGAATTACGAGCTACAGCTGCGGATGATCCCGAGAGAGCTGAGTTCTGGTTAGAAAATACTATCAGAGTTTTTGATGAATTATCCTGATCACCGACTGAATGTGTGAAGTGTGCAGTATCTCTACTAAAAGATTCAGCTTACCAGTGGTGGAATATGTTGATTTTTGTTGTGCCGAGAGATCAGGTCACTTGGGAATTCTTTCAAATCGAGTTCCGAAAGAAATATATCAGTTCGAGGTTTCTCGATTAGAAACATAAAGAATTTATGTAGCTTAAACAGGGTCATATGACAGTATCTGAATATGAACAGGAATTTGTTCGATTGAGTAAATATGCTCGAGAGTGCATTCCGTTCGAGAGAGCAATGTGTAAACACTTTGAAGATGGATTAAACGAAGATATAAAGATTTTAGTTGGGATCCTTGAGTTGAAAGAGTTTGTTATACTAGTTGATCGGGCACATAAAGCTGAAGAGCTGAGCAAAGAGAAAAGACACACTGAATTTGAAGCTAGAGATTTGAGAAAGAGATTGACAGGAAAGTCGCATCAGTTAGCATCGAAGAAATCTAAAGAACATCACTACTGTTCTACTTCTTCTGTGGGACATTCTAATAGAGATAGAGATACCAAACGTTCCAGTCCTAAACCCTAGGCTACATCTGTAGCGAGTGTGGGTAGTGTTAGAAACACCAGACTCAAGTGCAAGCACTGTAACAGGCCACATTATGGTGAGTGTCAAATGAAGAGTGGAGCGTGTTTCAGATGTGGTTATTTTGACCACTATCTTAGAGATTGCCCACAAAAATCTGAGAAAGAGAAAGCTCATACCACGAGACTGAGAAATACTGTTGCGAGAGGTAGACCACCTCGTAATCCTAGAAATAGGAGTGGTGGCCGTGGTGCAACAAAAGACTCTACTGTGAGATTCGAGGCACGAGCACCAGCTAGGGCTTATGCTATTCGTGCACGCGAAGATGCTTCTGTGCTAGATGTTATTATCAGTACTTTCTCTCTTTATGATACTGATGTAACTGCTTTGATTGATCCCGGATCGACTCATTCATATGTTTGCATGAATTTAGTGTCTAGTAAAAATTTACCTATTGAGTCCACTGAATTCGTGGTTAAAGTATCGAACCCCTAGGCCAGTATGTGTTAGTTGATAAGGTTTGCAAGAACTATCCGTTGATGACTCGGGGTTACAATTTTCTGGCTGATTTGATGCTATTACTATTCAATGAATTCAATGTGATTTTGGGCATGGATTGGCTAACTCTGCATGATGCTATGGTAAATTATAGACGAAAGCTTATTGTATTGAAATGTCAGAATGGTGAGATGCTTCGTATTGAATCAGATAATTCGAGCGGGTTGCCTATTGTGATATCAGCTATATCAGCACAAAAATATGTGAGAAAAGGTTGTAATGCTTACCTTGCTTATGTATTGGATACTAAAGTGTCTGGGTCGAAGCTTGAATCAGTACCAGTGGTTTGCGAGTATCTCGATGTGTTTTCAGAGGAGTTACCTAGATTATCGCCGGTCAGAGAGGTTGAGTTTGCTATAGAACTTGTACCGGGAACATCACTGATATCGATAGCACCTTACAGAATGGCTCCTACCGAATTAAAAGAGTTGAAAGCACATCTGTAAGAGTTGACAGATAGAGGTTTTGCTCGACCTAGTTTTTCACCTTGGGGTGCACCGGTTCTGTTCGTTAAGAAAAAGAACGGATCGATGAGATTATGTATTGACTACCGTCAGCTACAATCAAGAACAAATATCCACTGCCTTGTATAGACAATCTATTCAGTCAGTTGAAAGGTGCCATAGTGTTCTCAAAGATTGATCATCGTTCTGGATATTATCAGCTACGAGTGAAAGATTCAGATGTGCCGAAAACTGCATTTAGAACCAGGTATAGACACTATGAATTTCTTGTGATGCCATTTGGTTTAACTAATGCACCGGCAGTGTTTATGGATTTGATGAACAGAATCTTCAGACCATTTTTAGACAGATTTGTTGTGGTATTTATTGATGATATTCTGATATATTCACGAGACGAGACTGAACATACCGAGCATTTGAGAATTGTTCTGCAAACTCTGCAAGATAAACAACTATTTGCTAAATTTAGCAAATGTGAGTTTTGACTCTGAGAAGTTGGTTTTCTAGGACACATAGTATCGGCTGAAGGCATCAGAGTTGATCCGAGTAAAATTTTAGCGGTTATTGACTGGAAACCACCGAGAAATGTATCTAAAGTCAGAAGTTTTCTGGGATTAGCTGGTTATTACCAGTGATTTGTAAAAGGGTTTTCGATGATAGCTACACCGAGGATGCGGTTATTACAGAAAAATGTGAAATTTGAATGGTCTGATAAATGTTAGCAAAGTTTTAACCAGTTGAAAGTACTGTTGATCGAAGCACCAGTTCTAGTTCAGCTTGAATCGGGTAGAATTTTTTATTTTCAGTGATGCGACATTGAATGATTTAGGCTGTGTTTTGATGCAGGAAGGAAAAGTAATAGCTTATGCCTCCAGACAGTTAAAGCCGCACGAGAAAAACTATCCGACACATGACTTAGAGTTGGAAGCTATTTTGTTTGCATTGAAAATTTGGCGACACCATTTTTTCGGTGAAAAATGTCACATATTTACTGATCACAAGAGTTTAAAGTATCTGATGTCGCAGAAAGATCTGAACCTGAGATAGCGTAAATGGCTCGAACTGTTGAAAAAGTATGAGTTAGTTATTGATTATCATCCGGGAAAAGCAAACATAGTTGTGGATGCTTTGAGTAGAAAGTCTTTGTTTGCTTTGTGAGCGATGAATACCTGACTGTCTTTGTCTGATAATGGCTCGATCTTAGCTGAGTTAAAAGCTAAACCGATGTTTCTACATTAGATCTTTGAAGCTTATAAATGTGATAATGAGTTGCGAGTTAAACGAGTATAGTGTGAGTCGATGTCTAATTCAAATTTTTAAATAGGGCTCGATGATTGTTTGTTGTTCAGAGGTAGAGTTTGTGTACCGAAGAATCAAGAGTTTATACAAAAAATTTTGCACGAAGCTCATAGTGGTAGCTTATCTATTCATCCGGGGAGCAATAAAATGTACAGTGATTTGAGACAGATGTATTGGTGGCCGGGAATGAAATGTGAGATTTCTGAATTTGTATCTAGATGTTTGATATGTTAGCAAGTTATAGCTGAACATCAGGTACCTTCAGAACTATTACAGCCAGTGTTGATACCAGAGTGGAAATGGGATAGAGTTACTATGGATTTCGTATCGGGGTTACCCCTATCTCCGAGAAAGAAAGATGTCATCTGGGCTATTGTTGATTGCTTGACGAAGTCTGCACATTTTACTCTGATACATACAGATTTCTCACTTGACAGATTAGCTGAGTTATATGTTTCTGAGATTGTCAGATTACACAGGGTGTCAATATCCATTATTTCGGATATAGATCTGTGGTTTTGTAAAATGAAAAATATATAGGATTTTTCCTATGTAATTTATCACCTTTTTACTTAAATTCATTGTTAAAACGAAGTAATTGTTTAATAAATTAATGAGATATGTGAAAATATGAATTTAGGACGTAGAAATTATTAAAATGTGATTTTATGCTTTATTATATTATTTTCATGCATAAAATGGCTTATTTTATATTTATTTGAGCATATTATATTTTTAAGACATAAAATGGGCCATGCATGATTAAATTAAATAATAAAATATAAGATTATATTTAATAATTCATTTTAAAATATTTCATTAATAATTTGGGTTTTAATTAATTAATTATTTTATTATTTGGTTCTTTAATTTATTGATTTATTTTGGACAGGTCTGTTAGCTTTGTTGGATTACAAATACCGTCCAAATTGAAGACCAAGTCAACCCAATTTTGGCTGCACATGGCTGTCCACATAAACCACTTTTTGGTTTAATTACACAAGGTCCTTGCAATGTTGAAGAATTTGGAGATTTGCCCGAAGATTTACATTTTACCAAGTCTCAGTCCTGAATTGTTATGTAACACCCCAAACCCGGCTCATGCGGTATGACCGTATCTGACATGTCACATGAAGAAAACGTATAAAAAACGAGTGAATCTTTCTGAAGTAAGTGTTATTTGGTTATAGTTAAGAAGAAAACAAGTCTAGTTATAGACATTCGTTAAAAATACTACAAATCTCGAAAGGTTGATTGATGAATTGAAAATTTATCAGGTAATCTTTAAAATCATTACTTTCGAAAATGACGATGATACTTCGGAGGAAAAGCCCATTTACATAACAATATTTAAATGAAGTAAATGTATGCAACCCAACCCATCCATCCATCAAACCCCCGACCAGCCAATCACACCTGTGGGGATCAAGTCAACCCACCCGCCGCTCATACCAATTTGCAGTCGAACTGCTATTTATATAATATTTTTGTTGTCAAGCCACCGAAATCATAATTAAGCACATTAGTAAACGAATTCTGGCAATGCCACCAGGCTACACTACTCTTCTTACAATTTTTTCCCATCCCATGCAATATAAAAAAAATGCCACATACATAATAAAATATCCACATGTAAATAACAACCATTTAACAAGTGAATTATTACGGTGAATCGGCCCATTCTAGTACTTTGGTAATTCGACCCACTAAGGCATTCTAGCAATCAGCCCATAGGGGCATTTTTATAAATCGGCCCATAGGGGCAATTTGATAAATCGGCCCATAGGGGCATTTTTGTAATTTAGCAATTTAATACCGATTTTGACAGATCTTTAGGAATAACGTTGATTAAGCAAGTTACTTGATTTTCATGCCATATTACGGTTATTAGGCTTGAAAATAACAACGATCTATTCTTCCAACATAATGGTGAGTCATGAATCAATGAGATTCGATTGTGAGATTACACACACGACACGGTAAGGACTAAACCTTCTTGATCGTCGGCACCTATGCCACCATAACACTCGATTAACTAACAGATGATAGTGTCTTAATCCAAATCTAAACCAAACGGTCTAAAGAAATGCTTACCCTTAGTATCGTGAACGACTACAATTTGCCTATTCTCACCGGATAATGGTCCACAACCCGGTGGGAAATCCCGAACTGGCGATACCGCTCTACGCTTAAACTTGGGAGTAGAGATTGCAAGTCCACTCCCTTTTTGTCCTCCTATCAATTTTTCTTTCAAATCGTTACCACTTGCCTCCATTGAAAAAGTCTCGGTCACTAAATTACTACTATGAGAGAGTAGTTGTTTAGGGATAGGATTCAGCTTACCACTACTTCCGAAGAACCAACGAGTAGAAAAAAACGAGTAGTTTAGTCCCTAAAATAACCGATTAGTCAAATCTAACGATCCGTTTTAGCGGAATAATAACGCAATGAGATAGATTGAAAAGAACCTTGAAGGAATTCCTTACCTTAACAATAATAGCTCTGACTTCCACCAATTGGGCTTATGGCTACGGATGAATCGACAAGGATGTGATAAACGGCCACCCACTAGAACACTACGAAAAAGAGATGATCACGATATGAGGGAGTAGGAGAAAGGGATGTTTTCGGTTTAGACAACCATCCAATGATAAGGGTACATATTCGGCCATGAAGAAAAGAAAAAGAAAAGAAGAGGATGAAATAACTTACCCAAATCGGTCAAGGAAGAAATGCCCAATATGCAAGCAAGACGAAGAAGATATAATGTGATTAAAGTTTCGACTATTTAGAGAGAAAAGATCAAGTAAGATTCGGCCATCAAAAATATTGATTAAAGAAGAATGAGAGAAGGGTTGAAGAAATGGTGAAAAAGAAAAGAAAAGATGGGAAAAGTGTTAGATAGTTTCGGCTAACACCAAAGAGAAGATGATAAAAAAGGCTTGAGTGTTTTGGCAAACAAAGGAAAAATGAACACCATATTTTGAGTGTTTCGGAAACAAAGTAAAAGGTTGGAAAAGAGAGCACCAAAATTGTTCAAAAAGAATGAAAACCTCTCATGCACAAGTTTGAAAAAAGGCTAAAGAAAATTGGCTCCCAAAATCCCCCTACCAAAACCGTGTATGTCCCTAACACCAAGAGGAAAATTGGCTCCCAAAATCCCCCTACCAAAACCGTGTATGTCCCTCACTTCAAAAAGGATTTTGTTGACCAAAATTCTTTCCCCAAGCTCCTTCCAAAAATTCGGCCAACATGTTCCCCTTTCTTACTCCTTTTCCTTTATTTCTTTCCTTATTTTTCCCTTATTCTCCTCCTTACCTTATTTTCTTAGTCTTCTTTCCATCATTTGAAAAGTCTTCCTTTCCTTTATTAAAGCCATGGCCGACACTTACAATTTAGCACAAAAAAAATAATCCAAAACTTTGCAATAGGTGGGATTCGAACTCCACCCCTAAAGCTCCTTCATGTGATGCCACTCCACTCTGCTACTAGCTCCACTTGTGCTAGGAAAATACACACTTATTTCCTTAAGTCTTGACGCCACTTACCTTCCCTCCTTAAAGTGCTTAAACACAAAAATTTTGCTAAGGCCCAACTCAACCCCAAGCCTTCTTAGAACCCCTAAACATACCCAATTAACACTCTTAACTAGCCTATTGCATGGTATAATGTAAAACATAAATTCCTGAATTTTGGGATGTTACAACTCTACCACTTTTAAAGAAATTTCAGCCTCGAAATTTACCTAATTAAAAGAGATGAGGGTACTGTTTCCGGATCGTGTCCTCTGGCTCCCATGTAGCTTCCTCTGACCCGTGATTATGCCATAATACTTTGACTAACGAAACCGACTTCTTTCTCAGCACCTTAATATCCCGATCTAAAATCTGTACTGGCTCCTCTTCAAAAGACAAGTCAGGTCTTATCTCAACTTCCTCCACTGGCACAACCTGAGACGGATCCGAACGATAACGCCTTAACATCAAGACATGGAATACGCTATGTATCTGACTTAACTCTGGAGTTAACTCAAGCTGATAAGCCACTGGCCCAACACGCTTCAATACACGGTAAGGTCCGATGAACCTAGGGCTCAACTTGCCCTTCCTTCCAAATCTTAAGATCTTTTTCCAAGGTGAAACCTTCAAAAAGACCTGATCTCCCACCGCAAACTCTATATCCTTACGCTTCAGATCCGCGTACGATTTCTGTCTGTCTGAAGCTTCTTTTAACCGAGCCCAAATTACCTTAACTTTTTCCTCCGTCTCCGAGATCAACTCAGGACCCAATAACTGTCGCTCCCCCAGCTCAGTCCAACAAGTAGGAGTACGACACCTACGACCATACAACGCCTCATAGGGTGCCATATGGATGCTGGATTGATAGCTGTTGTTGTATGCAAACTCTGCCAATGGTAGAAAATCTTCCCAACTACCCCTGAAGTCGATCACACAGCCCCTTAACATGTCTTCTAGAATCTGGATTACTCTCTCCGACTGACCATCTGTCTGCGGGTGAAACGCCATGCTGAAATTTAGCCTTGTACCCAAAGCTTCATGTAGAGTCTTCCAAAACCGTGATGTAAACCTAGGATCCCTGTCTGATATGATAGACATCGGTACCCTATGCAACCTCACGATCTCTGCTACATACAACTTGGCTAACTTCTGCAACGAGTAATCCGTACGAACAGGTAGGAAATGAGCAGACTTCGTTAACCGATCCACTATCACCCATACTAAATCTTTCTTAGTAGGCGTTAAGGGTAACCCACTAACAAAATCCATCGTTATCCTTTCCCATTTCCAAAGTGGGATTGTCACTGGTTGTAGCAACCCTGAAGGCAGTTGATGTTCTGCCTTCACCTGCTGACATGTCAAGCACTTGCTCACGAAATCAATAACCTCCCGTTTCAACCCTGGCCACCAATACTGCTCACAGAGGTCTCGATACATTTTGTTTCCCCCGGGGTGCATAGCATATGGGCTACTATACGCCTCACGCAGAATCATTTGTCTCAATTCTGAATCCCTGGGCATAAAAACTCTTCCGCGGAAACACAATACTCTATCACTATTTAATCCAAAATCCTCTATCTCACCACCTTCCACTTGCTGAAACCAAGAGCCCAACCTTTCATCCAACATCTACTTTTCCTTAATCTGACTTACCCACGCAGGCTTCACTTGAAGTTCAGCTAACAAACTACCAGCTTCATAAAGGCTGAGATGAGCGGACATCGCTCTCAAATCCGATATCACCTTACGACTCAACGCATTTGCCACTACGTTAGATTTACCTGGATCATACTCGATTGAGCAGTCATAATCTTTCAACAATTCTATCCACCTCTGATGTCTTAAGTTCAACTCCTTCTGGGTAAGGAGATACTTCAGACTCTTATGGTCCGAGTAGATAATCGATTTCTCCCCGTACAGATAGTGTCTCCATATCTTCAGAGCAAACACCACTGCGGCTAACTCCAAATCATGTGTGGGATAGTTCACCTCATGCGGCCTTAACTGACGAGATGCATAAGCTACCACTTTTCCCCCTTGCATCAACACACATCCCAAGCCCATGTGTGACGCATCACAATACACAATAAACTCATTACCAGCCTCAGGTTGAATCAATACCAGCGCTTCTGTCAAAATATTCTTCAATCTCTCAAAACTTTCTTGCTGCTTATCTGACCACACAAATGGTACTCCCTTACGCAATGGCTTAGTTAGGGGTGCAGTAATCAACGAAAACCCCTCAACGAACCGCCTGTAATACCCAACCAAACCCAGAAAACTCTGAATTTCTGCCACTGACTTCGGTGGCTTCCAGTCCAATACAGCCTCTATCTTCCGGGGATCAACTCTGATTCCTTCGGCAGACACAACATGCCCCAAAAAGGTCACCTCCTTCAGCCAAAATTCACACTTACTGAATTTGGCATACAGTTGCTTCTCCCTTAATATTTGCAATACTACCCGTAGATGCGAATCATGCTCCTCTTCTGTCTTTGACTACACCAAGATGTCATTTATGAACACCATCACAAACCGATCTAGATAGGGTTGGAAGACCCGGTTCATCATGTCCATAAATGCAGCTGGTGCATTAGTCAACCCGAACAGCATCACCAAGAACTCGTAATGCCCATAACGAGTTCGGAACACAGTCTTGTGAATATCCACCTCCTTGACCTTTAACTAGTGATACCCCGATCTCAAGTCTATTTTTGAGAAAATCGAAGCTCCTCGCAGCTGATCGAACAGATCATCGATCCTCAGTAACGGATACTTGTTCTTGATTGTTAACTTATTCAATTTCCTATAATCGATGCACATACGCATCGACCCATCCTTTTTCTTAACGAATAAAACTGGCGCTCCCCACGGTGACACACTTGGTCGAATAAATCCACGATCCATCAACTCCTGGATTTGAGCTTTAAGTTCCACTAGCTCCTTCAGCACCATTTTATAAGGAGCAATGGACACCGGAGCCGTTCCTGGCAACAGCTCAATACCAAATTCCACTTCCCGATCTGGAGGCAATCCTGGAAGCTCCTCGGGAAAGACGTCTGAAAACTCTTTCACCGTTCTAACACTCTCTACCGACAACTATTTGGCATCCAAAGCACTAATGAAGGCTAAGAACGCTTCACACCCCTTTCGTACCAACCTTTCCGCCTTTAAAGCAGATACCACATTAGACAGATAATTTCTTCTTTCACCTATCACCATCACTTCCTTATCCTCTGAAGTTCTTAGTACCATCCGCTTTGCAGCACAATCTAAGTTCGCACGATGCTTAACCAGCCAGTCCAAGCCCAATATAAGGTCGAACTCTCCGAACGGCAGTTCCATCAAATTCGCCAGAAAAACCTACCCCCTGAACTTCTAAGGGCACATCCCTAAACAACTTATTTACTACCACCGACTGTTCTAAAGGGCTAATCATAGTTGTTTCTCTAGCAGTAATCTCAGATCTAATATTCAAAGTTCCAAACACAGCACATGCAACATACGAATGGGTGGATCCAATATCTATCAAAGCGGTAAAAGGTACATCAGATATGAAGAACGTACCGATTATGACGTCTGGTGCGTCGCCCTCCTCTCGACGCCTGACCGCATAGACCAACCCTGGCTGTCTCACCTCCGCATTACCCCTATTACCAGTACCTCTACCAGGTGCGCCCTGACCTCGTCCTACACCATTACCACCTCGACCTGGCCTACGGCCTCTCGGCGGCTGCTGAGCGCCTCTTGCTTGCTACGCAAATCTGTTACGAACTACCTGAGTCTGAGCAGGATCTCGAGGGCAATCCTTAAACTGATGGTCCTTGGATCACATCTGAAACAACCACCAGTTCTCTTCCAGCATTCACCCGAGTGAAGTTTCCCACAATCCACGCAAGACTGTAACTGATTGGTAGTAGCTGGAACTCTCACTCGAGCTGGCTCCTCATTCCTGGGCCTTTTCTAAAATCCTCTAGCAGGACCTGAATACCCAGAGTCTCTCTTGTTCCTGCTCCTATCCTTGTCTCGATTTTTCCGTTCCGAGTGTTTTACTTCTTCAGCAATCTTAGCTTTTTCCACTAGTGTGGCAAAATTCCTCTCCTTCTGTGGGGCTATCAGTACCCGTAACTTATCACGCAATCCATCCTCAAATCGTACGCAGTGTTCATAATCAGTCGGCACTATTCCTCGGGCGTACCGACTCAGACGTAGAAACTCCACCTCGTATGATGCCACAGATTTACCTCCTTGAACCAGATTCATAAATTCCTTTCTTCGGGCATCCACATAACTAGCACCGACATATTTTCCCTGTAATGATGTCTTAAAGAAATCCCAGGTAATACGTTCAGCCCGAGTACCTTCCCGAATAGTGAGCCACCACTGATACGCCTCGTCTCTCAGCAATGACACAACCCCTTTCAGTTTCTGCTTGGCGGTGCAATCCAGGTCATCCATAATCCGCTCCACCGCCTCAAGCCAGTACGCCGCTACATTTGGGGCTACACCCGAAATACCCCTAAAAACTTCAGCCCCATTTGATCTAAGTCGCTCGGATATCGACCCACGAGCTTCCGACCCAGTTCTTGCCCCAGCAACCCTTTCCAGTACCCGCAACATCTCTTGGGACAGAGCGTCGTCCTCTCTCATTCGATCATGTGATCCAGCTTCAGTCACTGGTGATGCAGGTGCGTCCATTTCAGGCATATGTCCCGATGCCTCAGATACAACTCTTGCACCTCAGCCTCTACCACGTCCACGTCTACCCCATCCACGTCCTTTAGTGCTCATGTTTACTAACATTGATTTAATCTGATTAAGAGTCTTATGAATCAGTATGCTTATTCATTGTTTATTAAACAATATTTTATGGAGTATAAGAAGTAAAGTTGTTTTCGCAAAACGTATCCTAAAGTCTCAATCTCTATAGTTTTTCAGCTTCTAAAGCTAAAAGTTCTAGAGTATTTCTATTTTTGTGAAGTTTTCATACTACAGTCATACCACAATAATCATAAAATGAAAAAACAAAACTTACTGACTTGATGCCGGATACCCGTGGTGCCATACTTCCTCTAAAACATGTATTTATAAATTTAAAATTCCAAATAGCTTTGGAAAATGCTTTTGAACCCAAACCACAGCCGAGTTTTGTAACCGGGCTCTGATACCATAAAATGTAACACCCCAAACCCGACTCATGTGGTATGACCAGATCTGACATGTCACATGAAGAAAACGTATAAATAACGAGTGAATCTTTCTAAAGTAAGTGTTATTTGGTTATAGTTAAGAAAAAAACAAGTTTAGTTATAGATATTCGTTAAAAATACTACAAATCTCGAGAGGTTGATTGATGAATTGAAAATTTATCAGGTAATCTTTAATATCATAACTTTTGAAAATGACGATGATACTTCGGAGGAAAAGTCCAAGTTAAAATATTTGTACATTTTTATTACGAAATACATTTATTAATCAATTTTGGAAAACCGTTAATTATGATTTTTAGAAAATCCCCATTTAAAACCAATCAAGAAAGATATTAAATACGTCTAAACATAAAGCAAAATAAAACATATCCCAGAGGCCTTATTACAACTTTAAAACCCAAAATAGTAAGTGTAACGAAAATAAAACGGAAAAGAAGTTTACTAATGTTCGAAAACAATATTTTCAAAGTATGGCCTCCACCGAGTCATCCATGGGCCCAAGTCCTCATTCATCGAGCATTACACCGCAAGGGTTAAGAAGATGGGGTGAGTTACTAGAACTCAGTGTATAATCCCCTTACCGTCATCCACTGGGCCTGAACCCGCAAAGCATAATCGTGAGCCTAAGCCCATTTACATAACAATATTTAAATGAAGTAAATGTATGCAACCCAACCCATCCATCCATCAAACCCCCGACCAGCCAATCACACCTGTGGGGATCAAGTCAACCCACCCGCCGCTCATACCAATTTGCAGTCGAACTGCTATTTATATAATATTTTTGTGGTCAAGCCACCGAAATCATAATTAAGCACATTAGTAAACAAATTCTGGCAATGCCACCAGGCTACACTGCTCTTCTTACAATTTTTTCCCATCCCGTGCAATATAAAAAAAAATGCCACATAC
The DNA here is from genome assembly GCA_025698515.1 of Gossypium sturtianum. NCBI lineage: Eukaryota > Viridiplantae > Streptophyta > Magnoliopsida > Malvales > Malvaceae > Gossypium > Gossypium sturtianum. Next base: position 124,192,863 of record CM046955.1, read on the forward strand.
ATAATAAAATATCCACATGTAAATAACAACCATTTATCAAGTGAATTATTACGGTGAATCGGCCCATTCTAGTACTTTGGTAATTCAGCCCACTAAGGCATTCTAGCAATCGACCCATAGGGGCATTTTGATAAATCGGCCCATAGGGGCATTTTGATAAATCGGCCCATAGGGGTATTTTCGTAAATTGGTCCATAAGGGCATTTTCGTAAATCGGCCCATAGGGGCATTTTCGTAATTTAGCAATTTAATACCGATTTTGATAGATCTTTAGGAATAACGTTGATTAAGCAAGTTACTCGATTTTCATGCCATATTACGGTTATTAGGCTTGAAAATAACAACGATCTATTCTTCCAACATAATGGTGAGTCATGAATCAATGGGATTTCGGTGTGAGATTACACACCTGATTACGGTAAGGACTAAACCTTCTTAATCATCGGCACCTATGCCACCATAACACTTGATTAACTAACAGATCATAGTGTCTTAATCCAAATCTAAACCAAACGGTCTAAAGAAATGTATACCCTTAGTATCGTGAACGACTACGATTTGCCTATTCTCACCGGATGATGGTCCACAACCCGGTGGGAAATACCAAACTGTCGATACCGCTCTACGCTTAAACTTGGGAGTAGAGATTGCAAGTCCAATCCCTTTTTGTCCTCCTATCGATTTTCCTTTCAAATCGTTACCACTTGCCTCCATTGAAAAAGTCTCGGTCAGTAAATTACTACTATGAGAGAGTAGTTGTTTAGGGATAGGATTCGACTACCACTACTACTTAGAAGAACCAACGAGTAGAAAAAACGAGTAGTTTAGTCCCTAAAATAACCGATTAGTCAAATCTAATGATCCGTTTTAGCGGAATAACAACGCAATGAGATAGATCGAAAAGAACCTTGAAGGAATTCCTTACCTTAACAATAATAGCTCCGACTTCCACCGATTGGGCTTATGGCTACGGAAGAATCGACAAGGATGTGATATACGGCCACCCACTAGAACACTACGAAAAAGAGATGATCACGATATGAGGGAGTAGGAGAAAGGGATGTTTTCGGTTTAGACAACCATCCAATGATAAGGGTACATATTCGGCCATGAAGAAAAAGAAAAGAAGAGGATGAAATCACTTACCCAAATCGGTCAAGGAAGAAATGCCCAATATGAAAGCAAGAAGAAGAAGATATAATGTGATTAAAGTTTCGGCTATTTAGAGAGAAAAGATCAAGTAAGATTCGGCCATCAAAAATATTGATTAAAGAAGAATGAGAGAAGGGTTGAAGAAATGGTGAAAAAGAAAAGAAAAAATGGGAAAAGTGTTAGATAGTTTCGGCTAACACCAAAGAGAAGATGATCAAAAAGGCTTGAGTGTTTTGGCAAACAAAGGAAAAATGAACACCATATTTTGAGTGTTTCGGCAACAAAGTAAAAGGTTGGAAAATAGAGCACCAAAATTATTCAAAAATAATGAAAACCTCTCATGCACAAGTTTGCAAAAAGGCTAAAGAAAATTGGCTCCCAAAATCCCCCTACCCAAACCGTGTATGTCCCTAACACCAAAAGGAAAATTGGCTCCCAAAATCCCCCTACCAAAACCGTGTATGTCCCTAACACCAAAAAGGATTTTGTTGAGAAAAATTCTTTCCCCAAGCTCCTTCCAAAAATTCGGCCAACATGTTCCCCCTTCTTACTCCTTTTCCTTTATTTCTTTCCTTATTTTTCCCTTGTTCTCCTCCTTACCTTATTTTCTTAGTCTTCTTTCCATCATTTGAAAAGTCTTCCTTTCCTTTATTAAAGCCATGGCCGACACTTACCATTTAGCACAAAAAAAAGTAATCCAAAACTTTGCAATAGGTGGGATTCAAACTCCACCCCTAAAGCTCCTTCATGTGACGCCACTCCACGCTGCTACTAGCTCCCCTTGTGCTAGGAAAATACACACTTATTTCCTTAAGTCTTGACGCCACTTACCTTCCCTCCTTAAAGTGCTTAAACACAAAAATTTTGCTAAGGCCCAACTCAACCCCAAGCCTTTTTAGAACCCCTAAACATACACAATTAACACTCTTAACTAGCCTATTACATGGTATAATGTAAAACATAAATTCCCGAATTTCGGGATGTTACATGTTATGGCATTTAAATTGCTTAAAAATCAAGCAAAATTCAACTCAAAATCCATTAATCATGGCTGGCCACTCATTGAAGAAGCTTGAAGAGACTTAAACCTCTCTATTTTTAGCAAACTACTCTCCTTTCTTCACCTATAAATAAGACTTCATTTCACCATCATCCCTCATCCCTCATCATTCTCTCTTTTCTCTCAATTCTCTTTAGCATTTTCCATTCCCCATGCCTAGCATCATCTCTTCATAGAGATTTTAGTAATTAAGCCTCTTAAAGAGCCCTTGGTCGGCCACCTTGGAGAGCCATCAGCAAAGGAGCAAAGTGAAGGAGCGAAGGAGCCTCGTCGATGAGAGTCTTGGGTGACAGCCACTCTGATTTGGGTTTAATCTTTCTTTTCTTTGATTTAATCTGAAAATATTTGCTATGTGTTCTTTGTTCTTGTTTACAACAATGTTAGCTTAATTTTATTTAAGCTAGGATGATTGCTTTGATTAAATAATATTTATTTGATTCATGCTTATAATGTTTGTGCCTCAACCGATCATGTTTTCAATTAAAATCAAGTCTGTATTTCGTTCATACGTGATTGAAATGCACCTGAATTAGCTAAGCGATCCTAACCAGACGACGGCTAGTGGACACATAATTGAAATGTGCGTGCTCAACTTAGATCCTAACCCGATTAAATTGTAGGTTGCATAAAAACTCTAACCAAGCTCTGTTATCTACATAGTTTTTAGATTTGTGTGATTAAACTGTGTCAAACCTAACACGTCCCTATTACCTCACACGAATTCTAAGAAACCCTTAGTAAATAAGGATCAGTAAAATGCATATTTACTAAGTAAAGGATTCCGAAAGGACCTAATGTGGTTTCCAAACTAATGAAAGATCGAGTTGCCATGGAATGTTTTTCCGAATGTTATTAAGCATGTTGATAATAAATTGAGTTTAATTAAAGTAATTGTCCTAGTTTATTTATGTTGTAATTGTTGCAAATTGTTTTTAATTTTTCTAAAATCTATTTCATTCATATAGTTTGCATATTTAGGGTAATTTGCATTAGAGATCATTGCATTTAGTTTAATATATTTAATTTTAATCATCACTTCTCAATCATATTATGTTTTTATTTACCAAGTTGTTAATATAATTTTACAATTAAGTGCTTTGACACAAATACAATCCCTGTGGAGACGATAACTCGATACTTACTTATTACTTGATAGCGACTGTGTACACTTGCACAAACCTACGCGTTACAAGTTTTTGGAGCCATTGCCAGGGATTGTTAACTGTTGCCATAGTCATTTTTTTGTGAAATTATTTACTTCCAATTTGGTTTATTTCTAACATTACTAACTTATTCTTTTTAATTTTGTGATTTTCTTTTGAGGTGTTTATGAGCATAGATCGGATTATCGATTTACTCCATGTAGACCCTGAAATTGAGCGAACTTTCAGACAAAGAAGACGTGAATGAATAGCTCAAAGACAAGTCGAGATGGACCATGGAAATCAGAATGAAGACCAAGGTAATGAAGCTGATCGTGTACGAAATCCCATCCTCATTGCCGATGATAGGGATCGATGCATCAGAAAATATGCTGTGACACTTTTCAGTGAGTTAAATCCAGGAATTAGAAGGCCAGATGTTGAGGCAACCCAATTTGAATTAAAACTAATGATGTTTCAAATGCTCCAAATGGTGGGCCAATTCAGTGGTATGCCCACGGAAGATCCACATCTCCACCTTCGATTGTTTATGGAGGTGAGTGATTCATTCAAGATAGTCGATGTGACTGAAGACCCTCTGAGGTTGAAGTTGTTTCTGTACTCGTTGTGAGATCGAGCACAAGCATGGCTCAATTCATTGCCACCAAGTTCTATATCTACATGGCAAGAATTAGCAGAGAGATTTTTGGTTAAGTATTTCCTGCCTAGCAAAAATGCTAAGTTGAGGAATGAGATCACAAGTTTCCAAAAATTGGATGGCGAGTCTTTGTATGAGGCTTGAGAGCGATTAAAGGAGTTACTTCGTAAGTGTCCTCATCATGGGATTCCTCATTGTATCCAGTTGGAGACATTCTATAATGGTCTCAATGCACATAAAAGATTGATGGTAGATGCTTCTGCAAATGGTGCAATTTTGTCTAAGTCTTATAATGAGGCTTATGAGATCATTGAGAGGATCGCGAGTAATAACTATCAATGGCCAACAAATCAAACGGCTTCAGGAAGACGTATAGCCGGAGTTTATGAAGTTGACGCCCTCACTTCGTTAGCAGCTCAGGTATCGTCTATTTCCTCTATGTTAAAACAGTTTACTGCTAATAGTGCTAATAATTTTGTAGCTCAGCCACCAAGTCTGTTTGAAGTAGTTTCATGTGTGTATTGTGGGTTGAAGCTGAAGCATACCCTACAAATGATGCTAAGGTAGTCATGCAATTCTACATAAGCGTGTGTTTACACGATTTGGGACACCAAGAGCTATTATTAGTGATGAAGGTTCTCACTTTGTGAACAAATGGCTTAAGAGTTTGTTTGACAAATATGATGTGAAGCACAAGATTGCTACTGCCTATCACCCTCAGTCCAATGGGCAAATTAAAAGAGTGAATCGTGAAATCAAAGGTATCCTTGAAAAGGTAGTATGCCCTAGTAGAAAAGATTGGTCTCGAAGGCTCGATGATGCATTATGGGCCCATCGAACAGCATTTAAGACTCCGTTAAGAATGAGTCCTTATCGGTTAGTCTTTGGAAAGGCATGTCATTTGACATTAGAGTTGGAGAATAGAGCTCACTGGGGTTTGAAGCAGTTGAACTTTAATCTTAAGCAAGCCGGTGAGAGAAGGATGTTACAACATGATGAGTTGGAAGAGCTGAGATTGTTTTCCTATGAGAATGCCAAAATGTGTAAAGAAAGATCAAAGAGATGGCATGATAGTCATATACAACCTCTCGAGTTTAAAGAAGGTCAGAAGGTTTTGTTGTTTAATTCGAGGTTGAAGTTATTTCCTGGGAAGCTTAAATCTTGATGGAAAGGACCCTATACCATCTACCGAGTTTATCCTTATGGAGCTATTGAATTATACGACAATTACGGAGGTACGTTTAAAGTTAATGGTCAATGTCTCAAACACTACTGGGATGGTGAAGTTGAGCGAGTTGAATTCTCGTTCAAATTAACAGACCCTTGATTTTTCATGAACTCGTTTTGTAAATAAATAAATAATTAGAACTTATTTTCCTAACTTATTACATTTAATTATTTCTGTCTAAGGAGATTGGAACTTAAGCGAGACCGCTGTGACCCTTCCATCCTTTCCTGGGAATTAATTTAATGTAATTTGTTAAGAAGAAATTTTCTAATTAAGATTTAAAATTTTTTAAGTTTCATTTGTTTTGTTTAAATTTTAAATTTTTATGTTAATAAAGGGGGTCAAATTTGGCCCAAGTACTAATCAGTTTATTTTCTTGAATAAGTTTGTGAATACAGTCTGAGTTTGAGGCCCAAAATAGAAAAAAAGGAGGGAAAAATCCATACTTTGCCGCCACTCCCATTACTTGCCACCCAAGTAACCCTAATATAGCTAAATTTTCGCTACATGTTGCCCTAATTCTTCTCTATATAAACTCCTCTTCATTCTACTATTTTTCATATCCCTCAAAGCAATTTGCTTAAACCCTAAAAATCCCTAAATCTCCTTCTTGTGCCGCTAAGCCTCAAATCTCAAAAGAAACCCTAGTTTCTCTTCCCTTTTAGCTGAAATCACCTATTGCTGTCTCAAGAAGATTGCCGAAGCACCAACATTATTGACGCACACCGCTGTTGTCATCGCTACACATCGCTGTTGCTGTTGCACACTGTCGTCGCCACCGCACCATCCTTGCCGTCGCAAGATTTTCGTCATAGCAAGTCCTTACTCACCTTGCCGATTTCTCTTTTCCCCTTTGTGCAGAAACTTTGCCAAATTCTCAAGAAAAGATACCATGTCTCGTAAAAGAACTAGATCTTTAAAGACTACTCCTGAAAACCCGATTTTGATCGATGAAGAAGTGAAAGAGAGATTTGATTCAATCTTCAAGCATCAACATATGATGCCGGAAAAAGGTTTTAACTTGAAGAGTCATGATTTGATGGTTGTTCCTATACCGATTAGAAAAAAAATCAATGCTCTAAAGTAGGAACGATTTTGTGATGCTCGTTCACTTCTCGATGATGAACTAGTTCGAGAATTCTATGCTAGTTTGACTATGCAAGGTGCTACTGAGGTCATCGTTCAAAATAAAAAGGTACCTCTTACTTCTAAGTCCATCAATGATTTGTTTAACTTACCTGATGTTGAAGAAGATGAGTACTACCCTATGATGAACAATATCAATTGGGATTTTCTTCAATAAGTGCTTGATGTTGTGACAAATCCAGGATCCCAATGGATTAGATGTTCAATTTTACCGTATAAAAAATTCGTTAAAAAATTTTAACGTTTACATGTTCAATTTGGTAAAAAGGACTAAATCGCGTAAAGTCCAAAAGTTGAGTTCTAATAACTAAAGGTATTAAATAGCTATGGAACTTTAAAATAGAGGTCCTTATATGGTAATTAGCCCATTAGTATGTTAGTGGATGATAATGGTTTGGCAATTGTGTAAATTTTAATTATTTTAAAGGTTAATTAAGTAATTAATTAATAAATGACAAATAAAGTTAAAATAAAAGTAATAAAATAAAACCATTATCTTAGGCTTATCTTTCTCAACCAAAAATGGGAGAAAAGAAAACCATGGAAGCTAGGTTATTCGGCCATCTTTAATTCCTTCAATTAGGTATGCAATTTTAACCCGTTTTTGATGATTTCTATGTTTCTGGGATCGTTGTAGCTTAATCTAGCTAGCCCGGGGACTAATTTGTAAAATTGTTAAAATGTTAGGGATTTACCATTGATGAGCATGCTTGAGTTTTGAGTTTTGATGGTAGATAATGAATGGTTGTTCTTAGATAAACAACTTTTGTACATGAATTTTTAGTAAAATTTTCAAATAGGGATTAAATTGAAAAATAGAGAATATTATGTGGTAAAATTATGAATTTATAAAATATATGGGCTGCTATTAATATGTATAAAAATCGGCTAGGCTTGGGTAAGGATTAAATTGCATGAATTTCATTTTTCGAACCTAGGGACTAAATTGCAAAGGAATTAAAGTATAGGGGCCAAAATTATATGTTGGACTAAATTGAATGTGAATTATATGGAATTGAGTTAAATTTATCTGTATAGATCCAGTCAGACCTCATACGGAGTTAAATCGAGGCAAAGAGAAAATATCGGATTAATCGCCTCCGTATCTACGTACACTCGTCGAGGTAAGTTCGTGTAATTAAATTGTGTAATTATATGTTTAGATTGAATTAGATGTATGTTATTTGCATAATCATCATATCTGAATATCGATCGCATATCCGACGATGTATGACGATTACAGAGCCCCGTTTGAACCTTAGGAATTCGTAGGATACAAATGACATGGGTTACCGATTTCAGCTCGTATGAGCTTACCGATACTCAGCTCGCATGAGCTTACCAATACTCAGCTCGTATGAGCTTACCATTATTCAGCTCGAAAGAGCTTACTGTTATTCAGCTTGGAGGAGCTTATCGTTTACAGCTCGTTAGAGCATACCGATTTAGAGCTCGTATGAGCATACATGTACAGGAATTGATGGATTACAGTTCAGTACACCTCGTGTGTACTACCCACATATCCAATGATATTCTAAATGGTTCAACGGGCATTGTTTTGTTACGAGATTACATGAGTTCAATACAAACTACTATAGGTATTTACATGAGATATATGAAAATGATTTGTACATGATATATAGATACATGATGTAGAAATTATATGTACATGGAAGTTTGATTATTATTGAGCTCATACATGTTTCTTGATATTTATATGAATTAAATGACTAACATGATTGATGAGGATATGTGTTTAGGCTTTTGGCCAAATTGAGTTTGGATATGCTTTGTATGCTTACCTTAAATGTGACTAAATGGTAAGTTAATTTCTTTGTTATACGAACTTATTAAGCTTAAATGTTTACTCTATGTTATTGTCCATGTTTTATAGTTATCCGGAAGCTCGTTCGGGTTGGAAGCTTGTCGGAGCTATATCACACTATCCATCGGCTCTTTCGGTACTTCTGGTTATTTAATTTCGGTTATAATGGCATGTATAGGTTAATTTGGCCAATGTTGGCATATAAGTGTTTTATTGAGATTAGCCACTTAGTTTTCTTGTGTTTGGTATATTTTGCTATGTATATATAAATGGCCTTATCTTGTTTGATTTGTGGTTTGGTATAGGTAATATGTGAATTGATTTATGTTTGATGGATGAAAATTTAAATGGTAATTGAATATGTATTTGGTCATTTAGGTAAGTTTGGATACATGGTTGACATGTTTTTAAGTTGTCATTTGAGGTGCCTAAGGGCATATTGGTTGTATGTGATGATATTACATGTTTTAAACTTGATTTTGGCTGGTTTTGGATACCTATTTATGACTTGGTTATATGCAAATTGTTGTGTTTAGGTTGGTACCAATTTGGGTGAGAAATGTGGTTTGAAAAATGGCCTATTTTCATCCACACAGGCAAAGACACGGGCGTGTGTCTCAGTCGTGTATTGCACACGACCAAGTGACACGGCCATGTGTCCCCTGCATCTTTTAAAGAGTGCAAGTCAGTATGATCACACGACCTAGCACACGGACGTGTGGCTTGGCCGTGTGACCCAAGTCAGTGAGTTACAGGGCACGAACACGGGCTGGGACACAGTCGTGTGTTCATTTTTCGAATGCCCACATGGCCTGAGACACGGGCGGGTCTCTTGGCCGTGTGAGTCACACGGCCGTGTGACCCCTATAGTTGTGAAAATTTTATAAGTTTCCAAAAAATTCTCTGAAGTCCATATTTGTTTCTAAGGTGTATTTTGGGCCTCGAGGTCTCGTATTAGGGACAATATGCATGATTATGATTGGTTTCTGACATGAATACTATATGTTATGAAATGTTTAAATTTTCTGTCTGTTTAAATTGTAAACTTCGGTAATACTCCATAACCCTATTTCGGCGACAAATTCGGGTTAGGGGTGTTACATTAACAACATCTCTTCAAGGTTCGACTTCTTCTTTTACTGATAAGGTTTCTGAAAACTCGGAGGGGGTTGTGACCTTTGATTTCCTTGACCTCCCCAAGAGAAATTTGGATGGTTCCTCAAACGTGCATTATAGTTATTGATATAAGGGTTATTTTGAGGTCTAGAATTGTTACCCATAAAGTTGACTTGCTCATTCTTCGTGCTAGAACCGAAGGGTAAACATTCTGAATTAATCATCCCCACTCCATTTGCATTGCATTGCATCACTGGATTCACCTGCGTAGAAATATTCAAACCATCAATTTTCTTATTCAGTGCTTCCACCTGGCTTGATAACATAGCAACTGCATTTAGATTAAAAACATCATGACTTGCCTCGGGTGTTTTATTATTCAGTGTTCCACTAGAGGCTGCATCAATTAACTGCCTAGTCAAGAGATTTAAACTATTATAAAAATTTTGAACTTGCAACCACAAAGGTAACCCATGATGAGGGCATCTTCTCAATAGATCTTTAAATCTCTCTCATGCATCATATAATGTCTTCAAGTCAATTTGAGCAAAAGAAGATATGCTGTTTCTCATGCATCATATAGAAATTTTTCAGTCATTTGCGCCCAAGTAGTGATAGAACCCCGTGGAAGTGAATTCAACCACTATTTTTCCTTACTCCTCAAAGAGAATGGGAATAACCGTAAGCGTATGGCATCATCAGAAACGCCATTGATCTTGAATGTGTCGCAAATCTCTAGAAAGTTAGACAAGTGAGTATTCGAATCTTCATCTTGCAAACCATCAAACTGAACATACTATTGTACCATCTGAATTGTGTTTGGCTTTAGTTAAAAATTGTTTTCAGCAATGGTAGGTTTCACAATACTCGATTCAGTCCCAATCAAAGTGGGCTTAGCATAATCATACATAGTCCACCGGGTAGGACCTGTAGGAGGTAGCTGATTATTTTGACTGTCACTCATACCTCCACAGTAATACCCTTTTCCTCTTTATCGTTTACTATATTCTGTTGACTTTGCCTTGCTTCTCTAACCTCTCTAAAATTTCTGCGAGCAGTAATACCCTTTTCAATCTCATTGTCAAAAAGTAATGGATCCAACGAGTTTCCTCTAGTCATAAACCAAAAGAACCTGTCAGAAGAAAACAAATGAAAAACTAGAATGTAAAAATTAAAATAAAAACAAAAATATTAAAATAAAAATAAAATAAAAATGGCTAAATTAATAGAAATAAAGTTTTCCTTGTAACATCCCGTTTTTAGTCAAATCAAAACAGTGGTTTTGGGACCACAAATATGAGGTTGAAATAATTATTTTTATTATAATTTTAATTTCTACAGTGTGATAATATGATTGTGTGAAAATTTCGTTAAGAAATTTTATCATTTGAATGGTCAATTCGATAAAAAGGACTAAATCGCGTAAAGGGTAAAACTTGATTTCTATTAGCTAAAGGTGTTTAATAGCTATGGAATCTTAAATTAAAGGTCCTTATCTGGTAAATAGCCCAATAATATGATAGTGGATGATAATGGCTTGGTGATTTTGAAATTTGTGATATTTTTAAAGGTTAATATTGGTATTTAGAAAATAAAGGTTAATTAAATAAAACAAATGAAAATTTTGTTTCATTCATCTTCTTCATTCCCGAAATTAGAGGGGATAAAAATCCAGAGCTAGGGTTTTCATTCGGCCAAGGCATTGTTGTCCATTTAGGAACGATTTTTGTCTCGTTTTTAATGGTTTCTATGTTTTTGATATCGTTGCAGCTTAATCTATCAAGCCCAGAGACTAATTTGCAAAATTGTTAAAGGTTTAGGGTTTTAACATTGATGAATATGTGTGTATTTTGAAGTTTAATGATAGAAAATGTATGGTTATTATTAGATAAACAACATTTGTTAAGTGATTTTTAGTAAAATTGCCAATTAGGGATTAAATTGTGAAATGTGTAAATTTTGTGGTTAAATTGTAAAATAAATGAAAAATATGGGCTGCTTTAGTAATAATAGAAATTCGGCTAGCATGGGTAAGGACCAAATTGCATGAATTTGTACTTTTATGAGATAAGGACTAAATTGTAAAAATGTTGAAATATTAGGGGCAAAAGTGTAAAGTTGCCTTAATGTGTATTTTGGACTAAATTGAATAGAATGATGATTGAATTAGTTAAATTTGATTACATATAGAACAATAAAAGCGAAATTCAAATTTAGATCGGGGGAAAAACAAGATTTTGGACTAGTCAATCCATTCCGTCATTTTAGCGATCGAGGTAAGTTCGTATTTAATAAGCATTATTATAATTGTGTTTTAAATGCTTTAATATTGCATAAATTGTGAATACGACCTTGCAGATATATTCGACGATGATTCGGCAAATGTGAAATCCCGATTGAACCTTAGGAATAGATTAGGATACAAATGACATGTCATTAGGGGTTATGTGATTTGGGTGCTGGTCCGTACGTCCTACCAGTGGCTGAGTTATCCGGCATGTGTTGCGGGTTCTCGTCAGCTTGTGTGAGCAACACCGTGTAGCTTCGTCATGACCATCAGCTTGTGTGAGCAGACCCGTTGATAGCTCGAGAGTGAGCATTATATGTGATATGAGATTGAGATAGCTTCGACTATGTATGTGGCACTTAGGGTGAGAGATTCTCGAGTATCCGATATTATTCCAAATGGTTCAACGGGTATATCGAAGATATGAAATGGTGAGAAATAGTTACGTATCAGTACAGGTATGTATGGAAACTATATAAGCATTGAATCTATGGAAGTTGTGAGTTCATGGTTAATTATGTGATTGAATATATGTTAACATTGTGATTAAATGTTTTGTAGTATGTTATGTTCATATTCTTGAATGGTAATTGAATGGTGAGCTTTGCTTATTATTTCATACGAGCTTACTAAGCTTTATAGCTTACATTGTTTATTTTTTCATGTTTTATAGTGAAATCAAAGCTAGCTCGGATTTGGGAGTCGTCAGAGACCTCATCACACTATCAAGCTATCACTTTGGTACTTTTGAACTTATGTATTTGGTTATATGGCATGTATAGGAGTTATGGTCATTTTGGTTTATGTTAGTAATGGATTTAGCCACTTGAGTTGGCTTGTAAATGTTAAGTACTTGGTTTTGTGTATAGCCATGTGAGTCTGCTTATTTTGACATATTTAGTGATATATATATGTGCATATGGCCTTTTTTATGTGTTTGATGGTTGATTTATGATGCTTGTTGAGAATTGGCATTATGGATACTAAATGGTTGAAATTTGAGATTGGTTTGCTTGTGATTTAGGCAATTTGATGCATAATTGAAAGTGACCATTTAAATGAATTGTGAATGTGATTTTGGTATGAAATTGTATTACTTATTTGGACACATGTGTGTCTTATGGTTGATGGTATAGAATTAGCATTAATTAGGCTTGGTTGAGGTTGGTTTGAATGCCTATTTATGCCTTGTTTTGTGCCAATTGGTTTGGTGTAGGTGTATGCAATTTCGGTGAGCAAAATGGCTTGAAAAATAGCCTATTTTTGTCCACACGGCCAAAGACATGGGCGTGTGTCTCAGCCGTGTGTGACACACGGTCAGGTGACATGGCCGTGTGTCCCATGGTGTTTATTTAGAAATCAAGTTAGTATGCTCCACACGGCTCAGCACACGGGCGTGTGACTTGGCCGTGTGCATAAGTCAGTATACCCTACAGGTTTGGCACGGCCTAACGCACGGCCTGGCACACGGGCGTGTGAGGCCATTTCGAAGGGCACACGGGCTGGTCACACGGGCGTGTGGTTGACCGTGTGACCCAAGTCAAGGAGTTACACGGGATCAGACACGGGCTGGGACATGGCCATGTGATCCCATTTCGAATGTCCACACGGCTTGTAACACAGGCGTGTCTTTGGCGGTGTGAGACACATGGCCGGGCCACACGGGCGTGTGTCCCCTGTATTTTGAGAAATTTTCTAAGTTTTCTAAAAAATTATTGTGTTATCAGTTTAGTCCCGAACCAGTCCTAATGCATGTTTTGAGCCTTGTAGGCTCATATTAGGGACAATGTGAATGATGTTGAATGATGATTACATGGAATTTGAATATGTATGTGAAATGTATGTTTAATTGTATAATAAGTTCAGTAATGCTCCGTAACCCTACTTCGGCGTTAAATACGGGTGAGGGGAGTTACATTCCTAATATTTCAGTCCTCGGCAACAGCGCCAAAAACTTGATGTCCACAAAACCAACTAAAATTTTGACAAAGACAAGTGCACCTATCAATTACTAGTATAGCTACGGTGAGCACAAATATCGTTCCCACGAATACTAAAAGTACTAGAAATTATCGTCTTTCTATTATTTAACCGAAAATTGGAGTGAATGATTAAAACTAAAATCTACTAAATTAATTAACTAAAGAACACGTCAAAGAACAAATTAGGAAAATAATCGATTAACAACCAAGGAGCGAAACAATACCCAGGAAAGAATCCATCTGGACAACATCTGTCATTATCAATATGAATTAAACAATTTATTCACTTAATATCTTGATCCGTAGAAATCCCTAAATTATGTTAATATCTCTCTTCAAGACTAAGAGCAACTGACTCTAGGTGGATTAATTGAAATTTATTTCTAATTAAAACCCTTATTATCGCATTAACTCGATCTATGGATTTCCCTATTAGATTTGACTCTAATCCGGTAGATTTATGTTGTCATATTTTTAGGATTGCATGCAACTCAACTCAATTATGCTAGATCTACTCTTAAACAGGGTCTATTCCTCCTCTGAATTAAGCACATCAAAAATGAATTAATAATCCGAAATATTAAATCAAGAATTAAGTACAAATAATTGAGAACAAGATTCAAGTATTTATTGCGTAAAATAGAAATCAAAAGATAGAATTCATCATAGGGTTCATCTCCCCTATGTATTTAGAAAATAAGTTCATAATAGCGAATAAAAACATCTCAAAGATAGTATAACCACATAATCTTTTCCAAACTCAGGCTGAATTAAAATAGGTGCTTGAATCAACATAGGCTTAAGTTTCTCAAAATTGGCTTGCTGATCATCAGTCCATTTAAATGGAGCATTCTTTCTCAACAATTTCATTAAAGGAGTAGCAATCGAACAAAACCCTCAACGAATCTCCGATTATAGTTTACCAATCCAAGAAAACTCTGATTCTCGGACACATTCTTAGGTTGTTTTCACTCCACAATAGCCTCAATCTTCTTAGGGTCCACACGGATACCTTCGGCAGACACCACATGACCTAGAAAAACAACTTCCCTTAGCCAGAACTCACACTTGCTAAATTTAGCAAAGAGTTTCTTTTCTCAGAGAATTTGCAGTACAATCCTCAGATGCTCATCATGCTCAGACTCAGTCCTAGAGTAGATTAAAATATTGTCGATAAAGACAACAACAAACTAATCGAGATATCGTTGAAAAAATTGATTCATCATATCTATGAATGCAGGCAGAGCATTCATAAGATCGAAAGGCATTACCAAGAACTCTTAATGACCATACCGAGTCTTAAATGTGGTTTTAAGCACATCTGATTCTTTCACTTTAAGCTAATAATACCCCGACCTCAAATAAATCTTGGAGAACACCTTCGCTCCTCGAAATTGATCGAACAAATCATCAATCCTAGGCATTGGATACTTATTCTTGATGGTCAACTTATTTAATTTCCTATAATCAATACACATCCTCATAGAACCATCCTTCTTCTTGAAAAACAATACCGGAGCTCCCATTGTTTGTCAAGAAGCTCCTGAAGCTAAATCTTAAGTTCTTTAAGCTCTTTAGGCTCCATGCTATAGGGAGCAATGGACACCAGAGTTGTACCAGGCTACATCTCAATTCCAAATTCAACTTCACGACTAGAAGATAACCCAGGCAATTCCTCTGGAAAGACGTCCGGAAACTCCTTAACAGTGCGGATACTGTTCATAGAAGAACTACTAACAGTGGCATCTAGAACATAAGCTCGATATGGTTCACATCATTTTCTAACCAATCTTTTGGCAACCAAAGCGAAGATTACATTTGACAAATAATCTTTATGCTCACCCAAGATCACAATTTCCTTTCCATTAACTGCCTTCATCGTTACCCTTTTTGTAGCACAACCTAAACTGACTTGGTGCTTGACCACCCAGTCCATTCCCAAGATCAAATCAAATTCGTTGAATGGTAACTCCATCAAATCGACTGGGAAAATTTCACTCTGAAATTTAATGGCCAACGTCTATAAATTTTATTCACCACAACAGATTGGCCTAAAGGACTAACCCCAGAAATAACACTAACAATATTTTCTACCCTAATTCCCAATTTATCAGACATAGAGTAGGCAACATACGAATGGGTAGAACCTATATCTATCAAGGCAAAGTACTATACATAATTAATTGTCAAAGTACTTGCGATAACATCATCTGCATCACGGTCCTCTTTACGCCTCACTTCATAAACCAATGTAGGGTGCCTCACCTTAGTTCGATTTGCACCTTGACCCGATGCTCGTTGTCCCGCATTACTAGCTCTATTATTACTACGTCCCATTTGATTCTAATTTTGATTCGATTTTGGTGCTTGCATTTGCTCAACCATACGTGTACAATCCCTAATATGATTATCCAAAGATCCACATTTCAGACATGCTCCCAATATCCTTCAACATTCCCCTGGATGACGTTTCCCACAATGAGCGCATTCTTGAGTCCTACCCCTAGCACTAGCTGTAGCTGAATTTTGCTGCGGTTTATTATCCCTGGCTCTCTTCATAGGACGCGAGTTAGAGCCACTAGAGCCAAAATCCCTCTTAACTAAATTTTTAATCTTATCCCTCTTCACACCCTCCACACGTTTTACCTCTTCTAATATATTAACCTTCTCTACCAAAGTCTTAAAAACTCTCTCTTGAAGCGGAGCGACCTAAACTTTCAAATCATACCATAGCCTATTCTCAAACCTAACACACTTATCTTGCTTAGTAGCTATCATACCTTGTGCATATCAGCTCAATTTCAGAAATGTTGCCTCGTATTCAGACACTGACCTATTGCCTTATTTTAGCTCAATAAACTCAAGCCTACAAGCTTCCACATATCTTGTGCCTATATACTTCTTCTGAAATGAGTTCTGAAAATACTCCCAAGTTATTCTCTCAGCTTGAGTGCCCCAGATAACAAATTGCCACTAGGAGTAGGCCTCAACCTTTAAAAGTGACACTATACCCTTCAATTTTTGTTCTGAGGTACAGTCCAGATCATTTAAAATCCTCTTAGTAGCCTCCATCCAATACTCAGCTACTGTAGGGGTCGTCCCTGAAACTCCCCAAAATAGCTCAGCTCCATTAGAACGAAGCCTCTCAGTCACATAACTACAGTCCCCAATACCAATTTGTGCTCCAGCAACCCGCTGCAATGCCATCAACAAAGTTTGAGATATAACACCATGAACAGGGTCCAGATTTACATCCTCATTAGCAAACTCCTCAAGCTCTTAATTCACATTATCCATATCAGGTTCATTATCATGAGGATTGACTGCAAGCTCTAGCGTACGTACTTGTGTCGTAGATGACTCATCTTGAGCCGTACAACGATGTGCTCCACGAGTTCATACTCCACGATTATTGATTTTGATTAATGTCTTATGAAAATCTACAGTTCAAAAATATTATTAATTATTCACATGTATGCAGAATCAATTAAAAATATAACCACCCAAACCTGGCCTAGACGTTATGGCTAAATTTCGGAAGTCACATTAATTCCGTAGGAAAGCTTTTTCTATTTAAAACAATTATGTTTAAATCGTTTTTATTATAATTTTCTACTACTTTGGAATAATTTATTAACATTGAAAAACGTTTAGTAATACATTATTAATTTGAGCAAATTTTTTAAGATAAATCAGTTTATTGCTTTTAAACGTTTTAAGAAGGAAACTTGCAGTATAAATTTAAAAACGTTACTTACAAAAGGTCTGTATGTAAACAATTTGTAGCGGACTTAATAATACTTTAGAAAACTTTATATGTGATGTTATTTAAAAATGGGTCAACATTTTAAGTTCTAAAATCAGTGACTAATATGTTTAAAAATGCATCATTTATGCATGCACAATAGTTATTGTATCAAAATTATAACTAACCAAAAACAATCCAAAGTCCAATGTGTAACACCCCTTACCCATGTCCAAAGCCAGGACCGGGTTTGAGGCATTACCTAACTTGTCACACTTAACACCTCGAAACGGGCTATAAAATTTTATTTAAACCTATCACTTACTCAATCTCGGCCTACGAAGCCTTAAACATACCTCCGAGAGGTTTTGGAACTAGTCCCGAAACTTTTACGAACTCGAGAAATTTTTTCATCAAAACAGGGGCCACACACCCGTGTTGAACTAGGGACATGCCCGTGTACCCCTAAGGCATGCCCGTGTCTTCCACCCGTGGTCGACACTGACTAAATACACTCGGCCTTGACACGCCCGTGGCCCTGGCCCGTGTGCCAAACCTTGGCATTCTGACTTATCCACACGGCTTAGGGCATACGCCCATGTACTAACCGTGCCTCCCACACGGTCTAGACACACGCCCGTGTGTCTACCCATGTGGGAGATTAGCAGGCTATCTGCCAAGCCTTTGCCACTTTCATTTGCATACATTCATACATCATCACATAACTTCACATAGCATCAATATAACTCTTGAATAAAAGACATTTAATTCATACAATGAAATCTTCATCCCAAACACAAGAGAGAACCATTTCAACCATGATTACAATCGACTTAAGCCATCATCTAGGGCTATTCACAACCAAATCATAACTCACTTAGGCCAACACATTTGGCTATATTAACTATGACTTAGTCAACTTTAAAAGAGGTCCCTATACATGCCATGACTCATAAGAACTTGAAACATCATACCAAGCGTCTACTTGATAGTGTGAAAATATCTCCGGCGGCCTCCAACCCGAGCTAGTTAAATTAACTTATAAGAGATGGGAAAAAGGAAAGGAGTAAGCAATAATGCTTAGTAAGTTCATCTGCATATAACTGACAAATACTGATATTCATTGAATATATCCAACCACAAGGTATTATAATGAGTTTTACTCTTAAACTCGTGGTTACTTACTCAACCATTCTTGAAACTTACTCATTCTATCTCTTACCACATTCTAACCATGCCACAAGCCAGTTGCTCGTGTTAATTAGCATACATTCCTGCACTGGTCACCACATGGTCACATAAAACAACATATCAAGCATTTTCAATACGCCACTCATACTACTAATCTCTCGGTGGTTTCGCACTTAGCCCACCATCGATCTCTAATAGGGTGGTATCGCACATAGCCCACCAATCATTTATACTTATGGTGGTTTTGCACTTAGCCCACCAAATGATTTTTATAAGCGATGGTATCGCACACAACCCATCGATTAATGATTAATCAGGTGGTAACTCACACAGCCCACCGTTAATAATATAGTTGATGGTATCGCACACAGCCCATCACTATCCATCAATAAGGCGATATCGCACATAGCTCACCGTTATTATACATTCATGGATAGTTATCCACATGTATTTCTCTATTTCAAATGTTCATCCGGGAACATCCTCACACACTACAATTCTTACTTAACTTTCTACGATACTCGTTCGCATTCACACAATGCATTTATAAATATAACTTATGCATCTGAGGTGCATTGATTACACATAACCCACCAGGGGTTCATCATATACCGAATTTACCTCAATTCAGTCCTAACACATACTTGTGCTTTTCATGGTACAACCACATACTTTCTCTTTTTCAACATACCCGTTGAATCACTCAAATTGTTAAATAACACTCTTGAGTCTCATACACATAATGTCATATTGACATTATACCCCGATAGGGTCTTACACGCATTAACATATCGATGCCATGTCCCCGACATGGTCTTATACAAATTCTTACACCGAGGCCATATTCCAATATGGTCTTACACGGGACCTAAATTATCATCATATCATGCTAATTTCTTTTCCCACTAGTCTTAAATTAAAATAAGACTCTCATTTCTCGACATTCCATCAAAACGTACTTAACGTATACATAGAGGCAATTAAACAATCCATACAACATCAAAATGTTAAGTACTTCGCTTAAATTTCATAATTTAGCATATGAACTTACCTCGATGTCGAAAGGGTCGAAAGGGACTTTTTGCCCACATTTCTCTTTTCACCCGTTCTAGGTCTGAATCTCGTTTTCTTTGATCTAGAACAATGGAATTTACTCATTTAATCACTTATAAATCATAATACACCATAATCTACACTTAGGCAAAAATGACTAATTTGCCCTTATACTTTGGCAAAAATTACAATTTTGCCCCTAGGCTCGTAAATAAATTTTCATCTCATTTTCCTATTAAACAAGCCTAGCTGAACATTTAATCCTATTACAACTATCCAAAATTCCAACTATTTCATGCCTTAATGAACAAATTACAACTTTTGCATTTTTGTCCCAATTAGGTGTTTTCATAACAACACCTTTCACGAAAGTTGTTTATCATCATCCTATCATTCATTTTCTTCCATAAAAACTCATCAAACAACATAAAATCTATCATGGTAAGTCCCTAGACTTTCAACCATATTGCAAACTAGTCCTCCCATTAGCTAGCTTAAGCTTTGAGGACTCCAAAAATACAAAAATCATCCAAAATAACCATCAAATTGACTTACTTGTAGAGAAAATGAGCTGCTAAAATTTTCAAGCTTTCAAAGCCCTCCCATGGTTGATATTTTTGGTTGGAGAAGAAGACTAAATAAAAAGATGATAACTTTTGCTTATATCATCTTATTTTATTCATCTTTCCAACTAATATCACCAACTTTTAATCATAATAAATGCACTTGTCCCCTATGCACCCTACGGCCGGCCAACTCACTTAACAAGGCCAAATTGCACATTTGGGACTTCTAATTTATAATCCATAGCTATTTGGCACCTCTAGCAAATAAAATAGAACTTTCAGACTTTATGTGATTTAGTCCCTTCTCGCGATTAAGCAAGAAATCGATAAAATTAAAGCACCAAAATTTTCATGCATCCTTATAAACAGGTTATAACACATAAAATAACATGAAAATAATTTTTCTAAACTCGGATTAGTGATTTTCGAGATCACTATTCCGACTAGCCCCTAAATCAGGCTGTTACACAATGTCAAAAAACAAACCCAAAGAGTTTATAAAGTACTATATTAAAATTTAATCTGAGAGTCTCCTCCAAGTGTTGTGTCCAAGTCTTACGCATGCGTATTATCTAAAAAGTTTATGAAATCTAAAGGAGTGAGCTAATAAGCTCAATGTAAGTTTTATATCAAGCTAAATATCAAATATCACTTCAAACATTACAATATTATTTCCGTACACATAATAATCAAAACTGCAGACTTTTATGCACATGATTATGTCAATGCAAATTTTCATAAAAATAATTATGCATGTTTTTCAAAACATCATACCCATCACCGCTACACACCAAAAGGAGTTCCCCAGAACTCATCCATCCAAAATACACCAGCACATATGTGGATAATATCACCAAATTTACAGACTAGCTTCCAATACACATAATTCTAGTCAAGCCACCAAAATCGCAGACAAGCTATCGGAACAAATGTGGATA
The DNA here is from genome assembly GCA_025698515.1 of Gossypium sturtianum. NCBI lineage: Eukaryota > Viridiplantae > Streptophyta > Magnoliopsida > Malvales > Malvaceae > Gossypium > Gossypium sturtianum. Next base: position 124,213,952 of record CM046955.1, read on the forward strand.
AACCACCAAAAATTGCAAATTATTAAACTGTCACATCTTGCTTCTTACACAATGTCCCAACCCCATTAATGCGTCATGGCATGCAAATTCATTATCAAAACAATAAGCATGTTAAACATACATTCATATACAAATCCAATATCGATAGTCATGGTAGCCCATGCTTTACAAAATGAACATATAATCCATCATATGAAATAGAAGTTACAAGCAAAAATACGAACTGTTTTGCATGGAACAAATAGACATATTTGATAATAATAAAAATTAACAATGGATGATAGCATGGAAACTTGAACTTAGTTCACTTAAGAGTTACTTAAGGTGCTTAACCACTAGACCACTTCAATCGCTTGTTAATGAAATAACACCAACAACTAGAATTTTGGGATGTGGCATAGGTTTTCTTTCTCTTTTCCTTTCCTTTTTCTTTTCATTTTTAGTTTAAGTTTTGTAACAGCCCAATTTCGGCGAATAGGAACAGTGGTTTTGGGACCACAAATCCGAGCCGAAAATAAAATTTATTTTTATTTTATTATATGATCCATATTATGATAGATATGACATGAGAAAATTTTGGTACGAAAATTTTATCAATTTAGTGCTTAATTACGAGAAGGACTAAATCGCATAAAATGCAAAAGTTGAATTCTAGTAGCTATAAGGATTAAATAGCTATGGAATTCAAAACTTAAGGTCCTTATAAGGTAATTAGACCATTAAAGAAATTATGTAGATATTTTGGTGACTCTGTAACACCCCTTACCCGTATTCAACGCCGGAATAGGGCTCGAGCATTACTGGACATAAACACAAGCAAACATACAATTCCGAGTCCTAAATTTGCGTCCAAATTAAAACCATTCACATTCAATCATAAAGTCCCTTATACGAGCCTACGAGGCCCAAAACATGCTTTGAAAGTGGTTCGGGACTAAACCGAGAGCTCAGGAAACTTTTGCAAAACTTAGAATTTTTTTGCTAGATGCAGGGCTCACACGCCTGTGTGGTCCAAGGGACATGCCCGTGCTTCAAACCGTGTTCGATTTAGGGGTGCTCTCTGACTTGTGCCACACGGTCGTGCCACACGCCCGTGTGCTAGGCCGTGTAGCACACACGGCTGAGACACACGCCCGTGTCTCTGCCCGTGTACTCAATTCTGGACATTCTGTTTTGCAACAATTAAGGTGCAAGGGATACACGGTCGGATCACATGCCCATGGGGCAGACCGTGTGTTACACACGGCCTAGACACACGCCCGTGTGTCTACCCATGTGGACAAAAATAAGGCTATTTACCAAGCCATTTTGCCACCCTCACTTGCACACATCTACATAACATCTCATGGCACAAAATCAAGCATGTGAGAGCAACCAAATAACCACAACCAAGACAATAACATGTCATTCTCATGCCATTATTTATCATGCTTATAACACCGTACTTAGCCCGTTAAAAACATACTAATTTCACATTCACAAGAGGGCATTAGCATATGAATAAACTTATGATCAACATAAGCCATCATTCATGGCTACATATATAAGATGAAGCATTAGCAATTACAAGCTAACACATATGGCCAAATTAATAATGACACACATAACAAATTGACATAGTCCCTATACATGCCATAGACTTAAAATACTTGAATTCACTTATACCCAAAATGATAGCTTGATAGTGTGATAGGATCTCCGGCGATCTCCATCCCGAGCTAGCTTAACAACCCTATAAGACATAGGAAAGGAAGGGGGTCAACTATGTATATAGCTTAGTAAGTTCATATTTAAATAATAAGCAACCTCAACCATACATATATCATACTATCAACATAATGTAAATCCATACGAATGTCATTTAAGTCTCATAAGTATAACTTACTCAATCACATCTTACCAAGTGTTTATCATGTTCAACAATATGAACACAAATTTTATAATCTACCATAATCTCATGGTTATAATATTATTCAGTCACAATGTTTGCTCTATCGACTTATAAGCATAATTTGACATATTCTGGCATTAGCCCAACAACCGTAATCTTTCTGCTGTAACATATTACAACAATTAACAAATCATTTCAAACCACATAATAAACATGCATATGAATTATGAGTATTTACATTTCAAGCATATACTTTAACATCACTCAATTTCCTGAACTCTTATCTTCACTTACTTTCATAACCATTTTAATTGGCAATTATGTCAATCTTTCCTTTTTCACATATCCTGACAAATCACAATTTGCATGAATATAACATGCTATATCTTAACTCAATTTGGCCCGAAAGCCAATCACATAATCATCAATAGAATTTATCATGTATTTCATACATCACAAGTATAGACCAACAATCACAATGTTTTCATAAAATCGTTCTCGTGGAAATCATGAACTCGCAATTTCATGAAGTCAATGTATATAAACTTTACGTACATACCTATACCAATTCGTAATATTTACATACTCTTTCTCTTCTTTGACATACCCATTGAATTTCCCGTTGAACCACTTGGAATACTAAAGGATACTCGGGAGTCTCGTACACATAGTACCGTACCAATGCCATATCCTAGATATGGTCTTACATGTAATCTCGTATCGATGCCAATAGCCCAGCTATGGTCTTACACGAAGTCTCATATCGATGCCATATCCCAGATATGGTCTTACACAAATGTCTCTATTGATGCCATATCCCAGATGTCGTCTTACACATAATCTCAGTAACCCTAATGTCATGACATTTATATCCTATCTATTCCTAAGGTTCAACCGGGACTTTCACTGTACCGAATCTCTGTCGGTCATTTCCATAGTATCGTACTCATTAACATTCACGTTTTGTTTCAATAATATAACATTTACCATAATTATATCATTTAAGCATTGATACACATATAATTTAATGCTTATTAAACATACGAACTTACCTCGACATAAAAATGGCGAAAAGGACTAAATCATCAAATACTCGTTTTTCCCCCGTTCTAGGTCCAAACCTCGTTTTTCTTGAACTATAATATCATATTTAACTTATTTAATCAATATAATATTCAAATCAGCCCAAAATCACATTATGGAAAAAATTTCATTTTTGTATCGATTGGGAGGCCCTAAGGAGATACTCTTGGTTGATAGAGTGCGTGCACTGATAAAGATAGCTCCTTAGGACTGATTTTTCTCCACCATCGAGCCCACCTACTTGGAGCTTACATTAGAGTTTTGTTCGACATTTTTTCTACAGCAGATGATGTCGAGACATTATGAGCCGCACACTATTTCTTTCCAACTCAGTGGTACGACACGTTAACTAAGAGTCTCAGGCTTCAGAGCTGCCCTTAGACTCTATTCTAAGGAGTTCATGAGTTTCAAGGGGTTCCTCACGTTATATTGGCACATCTATTAGTCTCCTTCTCTCTGTTGGACTGACATTACTGCGACTGTGACACCATATAACCCAAGTCAGTCAAAGGTGACTTCTTTAGCTCCGGCATTGCACTACATCCATGCCATTTTGGCGCACACTTTGACTAGTCGAAGGGAGAGCATCAGTGTTGTGGGTACATATGATGCTTACTTTCTTTAGAGCATGGCAACGTGACGGCCTTTTGATCTCGTATACTTCGTCAGCCTATCTTTTCACCACTAGTCTGACCACAGTAGGAAGGGTCCTATCTGTTTGGGCCCGTATGTGACATTTAACCTGTAAAAAGCTTATCTATTGAATTAACCCCTAGTAAACCCCTTTGATCCTAACACTTTTTTCTCTACCCCGTTTTTATTAACCCATAACCCATATGTATGTTGTAAAATTATCCTTTTTATTGACTCCCTTTTTGTCGAGATTTGATTTGGTTAGTTGCCTAACTATGTTTCATTTTTTTGAATTGTTGAATTTTATTTTTATTCTAATATATATATAAATTAAAAAAATGAAAAAGAAAATATTTTATTAAGCTTGAATAGTTAGTTTGTAATTTCTCTTGATTCAACAACTGATTGTTTTCCTAGTTTGGTAACTTATTAATTCAATCTCGATTATAACCAACTTTTCTGGCATTTTCCATACCCTTAACCCAAGCCTCATTACAACATTTTAAAGACCTATTGATTGGTGTGTCACCTCATTTTCTAGTGGGGAGATTTGATTTTTAAGAAAACCTATGGTAATGACATCTCTTATTCGACTATTGAGTGCATATAATGGTATGTATTTCTAGAATCGTACATATTATGTTCAGTCCAAGAATCGACTAAACCGTAGCTCTGATGCCACTAAATATAATACTCCTAACACATATCTGTCGCCGAAATAAGGTTACGGAGCATTACCGTAAAATTTTAACTTACCATCTCATTACATAACATTAAAATTTAACATGATATAATCCAGCCAATAGCTTGGCACAAGCCTAAGCACCAACAACAACACATGTTAGCATACTTGAACATAATTCATATGAATTTAACATAGGTAACCATTACACTTGAACATAATTCAATTGGATTTATCATCTTCCACAACATAACATATTTTCCATGTATCTCAACATTTCAATCTTTTTCATAAATACATATCTTGGTTCATATTGAACACTTACCATTTCCTTTCCAATTCATGCCGGTTGAACTGTTTAGAATATCATCGAATATGTGGGATAGCTCACATGAAGTGTGCCAAACATATAATCGTAACATTTCCTTTCCTTTACATCGTTGCTCACACGAGCTGTGAAATGGGCCTGCTCACACGAGCTATGGGTTGGAATGTAAGCTACACGATGCTGCTCACACGAGTTCTGGAGTATCCGCCACAAATGCAGGACCTTAGCCGTCGGTAGGACATTCAAGACCAGCAACTAAAACATGAAAACCCTAATGACATGTCATTTGCATCTACGAATTCCTAAGGTTCAAACGGGGCTCGATAGTCATCGTAACATCATTGGATTAGATTAATTAATTACATAACAATCAACAATTTTCATATAGCTCAAAAGATAGCATAAAACATTACACAATTACACGAACTTACCTCGACGATAAATGCGTAGAAACGGAGTCGACAATCCGAAGCTTTATCTTTACCAAGATCTTAATCCGTACGAGGTCTAACTTGATCTAAATAGATAAATTCAATCTATTTAATATTCATTCTATTCAATTCAGTCCAAAATTCATGCACTTGCAAAATTATACTTTTACCCCTATTATTTTGATTTCTTTACAAATTAGTCCTTAAGCCCGTAAATTGAAATTCATGCAATTTCATCCACTTACTATGCTAGTCGAATTCAATATAATCCCATAGCAACTCATGAAAATCATTATTTTACAATTTCACCATGTATTTTACACATTTTACAAATAAATCCCTAATTGACATTTTCAACAAAAATCACTTTACAAAAGTTGTTTATTTATCAACAAAGATTCATTTTCTTCCATCAAACATAGAAAATCACATGAATATATTCATGGCAAAACCCTTACCCTTTAACAGCTTTGCAATTTAGTTCATGGGCTAGCTAAATTAAGCTACAACTATCCCGAAAACATAAAAATCATTAAAAACTGGAAAAAATCACTTACATGCGAGCTAGAGATTGAATCGAATGCTTCAAATCCCTAAATGTGTTCTCTCTTCTTCAATTTCGATGGAGGAAGAAGATAAATGAAATAAAATGGATTTTGTGTTATTAATTTTAACCTTAATTACCTATTTACCTTTATACCCTTTAAAAACTTTAATAATTTCCATAAAACCAAACTCATAAATGCCCACTAACACAAAAATGGTATAATTACCACCTAGGTACTCTTATGTTAAGGTTCTATAACCATTAGTTACCTTTAGCTATTAGAACTCAACTTTTGCATCTTTTACGATTTAGTCTTTTTTTATTTAATTAAGCATGCAAACGTTAAAATTTCTTGACGAACTTTTAACATGACCCTAATATAGTCCCATAAACAATAAATAATAATAAAATTAATATTTCCACGTCAGATTTGTGGTCCCAAAACCACTGTTCCGATTTCACTAAAAATGGGTTGTTACATCTATCCCCTTCATGAAAGCTAGAAATGGGATATATAATGAAATTATTTCAGTTAATAACAGCGAAGCTTTGAATCATACCGAAGCCAAAATCATCGGATGAATTAAAACCATAGTGCTTTAATAACACTAACATTACAATCTGTGTAGATAGAACAATACCTCAACCATCAATAGTGCAATCCGAAACAAAAGAGGAAAACCAAATGTAGTCCCACTAACAACCAGTGCAGTAATACAACCTCTATAATCTGAGATCTATATCATCGTGCTCACATGATCCAATCAGGAATTATACCTGTAATAAATATACTTATCTCAAGTCAATATATATCCTTTATAGATGAACCACATTTGATAGAATAGACCATAAGAATGATAAGAAAGTTGAGATAGTAAAATCCAATATGTAAAGCTCTACTGAATTTATGAGAATACAACCCATATTGAATGATAAAGAGATCGATGATACCCAAGAGAAAATCCAGAATAAGAATATTGCTCATACCCATTGGAATCAATCGTGACAGAGACAATATAAATTGCATATATATAATTCAGAGCATCAACCAGTTGAAAAAATAAAATAAAATCATATGATTCTTATCGTTGAATCTTCTACCGAACATAATAGAATAGAATGCCAATGAAAAATTGAGCAATGCCGATCATTAATCAACCAGACTAACAATACTTCCATCTAACATTATGGTTAGCTAGCATTCTCATATGATAAGAATCACATTTGAAAATGAACAATTGCATGTCTCTGAGGATAAAAGAACATATAGCATATCCAAAGGAGATCGATGTAAAATACTCTGCCATAACAGTTGCATTCAGATATATTTCCAGTTCAAATACTATTCCACTGACTACTAAAGTCATAAATGATCCCACATTATCACATTCCACTAAAGAAATCAATTCGAAAGAAATTCTGATTAATCTATTCCTTAGATATCATACCTGATGAAGTCGATTACCCGTGAATCACTTCTTCTTTATCAGTGATGTTGCGTATCCTGAATGATCTTCAGAAAAATCTAATATCTCTTCTAGAACTCTCTTAATTTGCTAATCAATTCTCGGCTCTGACCACATTATTACTAATTCAATCGCTGAATTTTCCAGCTTCTCTTTTGTAGACTTAATAAACATAAATCTTGTAAATTCTATTGTATAAGACTTTGAGGGTAAGGGGGTAGAGGTCGTAAAGCCACTAAATTTAATTTTCATATATACTTGTAGACTTAATAAACATAAATCTTGTAAATTCTGTTGTATAAGACTTTGAGGGTGAGGGGGTAGAGGTCGTAAAGCCACTAAATTTAATTTTCATATATACACATCAAACATGACTTTTATTATCAACATAATATTATAAACATATACTCTTACCTTTATGAGTTTCTGCTCATCAATAGTAACTTTTTAATCAGATACTTCAGTATCGCTTTCAGCATTATCGAAAATAGCTCGATTGGAAAACATACCTGTCTAAAAATGAAACAAATCTCATCAAAGTCAGTAGATATCACACTATCACAGGTTATATCATGGCATGTATTTCTAGACTTCATACATGCTACGTTCAATCCGAGAATCGACTAAATCGTAGCTCTGATACCACTAAATGTAACACCCCTAACCCGTTTTCGTCGCTAGAATAGGGTTACGGAGCATTACCAAAAAACCATAACATAAAAACATTAATTTCCAAACATTTCATTAGTCATATCATAGTCCATTCAAACACATGAATATCGTCCCTTATCTAAGCCCTCGAGGCCTTAGAAACACTTTAAAAATGATTCGGGACTAAATTGGAAATATTTAGAACTTTATGGAAAAAGATAGAAAATTTCACACTGCAGGGGTCACACGACCGAGTAACTCACACGGCTGAGACACACGCCCGTGTCTCAGGCCATGTAAAATTTGAAACAAGGACACACGGTCATGTATCAGCCCGTGTCTGTGCCCGTGTAACTCACTGACTTGGGTCACTCGGCCAAGCCACACGCCCGTGTGCCAGGCCTTGCGCTAGGCCGTGTAACTACCTGACTTGCAGCCCATTAAAACCTACAAGGGACACACGGCCGTGTCACATGGTCATGTGTCACACACAGCTGAGACACACGCTCGTGTCTTAGGCCGTGTGGACATGAAATTGGCTAAAATCAAGCCATTTCCATCACCCCTTTCAAGCTTGTACTTAAACACATTTTGCACTTATGACCAGGGCGACATAAACATACCAAAACATACATAATATGACAAATTCGAATGACCAAATTTCATTCAACCAATATGTCATATATGGCACCTCAAAAGCAAGCATTCAACTTAACCACACAAATGCATGGCCACCTCAAAGTCCACTTCGGCTCCAAATTCGCAACTAGGGGTTACCTGCAAAATTAAGCAGAGGGGTGAGTCACCGAGACTCAGTGTGTAATTCCGTCATTTAACGCAATCGCCTTAAGCCCACAGATGCACATTGGGCCGTAGCCCTCACAACATGGCATATTAAAAGTGTATGCAATGCAGCCCAGCCCAACCTAGTATTCCATCCTCTACATCATCTGAACCAGCCAAACACCTGTGGCACCAAGCCACTGTGGTACCAAACCACTGTGGTACCAAACCACTGTGACAGAGTCACTGATAAAATATATATGTGGGGCCAACCCCATTGTGGTACCAAACCACTGTGGATACCATCGATAAATATATGTGGGGCCAACCCATCTGTGGTACCAAACCACTGTGATGATCAATGATAAATATTTGTGGTGCCAAACCACTGTGACTGAGTCACTGAATTACACTTCCCCTTACAATATCATATCCCAGAGCCCAAGCAACATATTATCATATTGTGATGAATGCAATCATATTCCCAATGTACAACAGATAATCAAATCATGCATATATTTAGACCATGTTATTCGAAAGACAGAATCATAAAGGTACTTACCTGATGTCTCCAACCTTACCCACAAGGGTATCTCAACTGTCTATCTGATCGTTCGCTTTCAAACAACGCAGTTATTAATGCAAAAATAATAAAAGATGGTGTGAGCATTATACACCTGATTACGCGAAGAACTAAACACTCTATATCGTCGGCACTCTCACTAGCGGGAATAACAGCAATTTGCCTATCCCAAACAAGTGTCGGCTCTCTACCACAACCCGGCAGAAAATCAAGAACTGCCGACACCACACGATGTTTGAATGACGGATTAGAGACTACGAGTACACTCCCCTCAGGCTCCTTAATCGCACCCTCCTTAGATCGGCTGGCACTCATATCCATGATGAGAGAATCTTTGATCAGGAGATTGGGTTAAGGCAACGAAAGAGAAAAGGGAATAGGTAAACCAAAATCAAGAGAACTTTCTTACCTTGGTCAAAGAATGAACAAAACACTGATAGACTTGGCTATAGATTCTAATCCGATGCGAACATGCCACGCTAAGAGGAGAGAAGAAGAGATTAGCCGCGAACTAACATTAAGAATAGAATATCCATTTCGACTATGACCACATAAAATCGACAAATAGAGAAAGAATCGAAAGAGCTTCATTACCTTGCACAAATAGACACTGATTGAAGAGGAGACTTTCGGCAACCAAAGGGATGCTTCCAGATGTTCGGCTTATAACAAAAAGATGCGAGACATAGTTTTAGTTTGACACAAGGAGTGATTCGGTCTTGAAAAAAAGAAGAGAATAGAGAAGAACGAAGTAGGATGAAATTTGACTATGAAAGAAAAACTAGTAAGAACCAAAAAGGGTAGGGGTTTCGGTTTAATGGAGAAAGTAGAGAAGCAAAGGGGAGATGGAGGTTCGGCTAGTGAAAAAGGAAATAGAGGAGCAATGAGAGAAAAAAAAAAGAAGTCGAAGAAGGGTGGAAGAAAGTGGCTCGTCCAAGAAAAAAGAGAAAAATAGAAGTGCAAAGAAGAAAAGAAAGGAAATAGGAGAAGAGTTGCAATTTGGCTATCACGCAAATGAAGAGAAGGGATGGAGAGAAAATTGAGAGATTCGGCACAAGCTCTATGTGAGTAATAATCCAAAATGCCTTAAAAACCACCCCAAAACGTCACAAAGAAAAGCTAAAAAGAGCTATAAAATTCGGAACAACACTCTAATGGCTCAGTTTTGCTATCACCCCCCACAAATGCCAAAATTCCTAGCCAACTACACCACATAGCCGAAATTCTCCCCCCCCCAACTCTCCAACATTCGGCCAACTCTCACTCCCCCTCTCAAATCCCTTGATTTGCTCCTTGATTCACTCTCCATCCACCAATTTAAATTGATTGACCAATTCAAACTCCTCAAGCCCCTCTCCTCAACCCATTTCAAACTGGTTGACTCATTCAACAACCACCCCTCAGAGTCCAAGCCGAACACCACTTCTTCCCCTCCTTGAGATAAAAAATAAAGCTCCACAATGCAGCAGTGGGATTCGAACTCCTTCCCCCTTGCTCTGCCAGTGACGCCACAACCACTAGGCCACATGCTTCCTTGTGTCATCAAACGCAAATGAATATCCTTAAAGCCTACTTCGCCTAGCTCTCCCCCCTATGCCCAAAAATTAAAATTTTACCAAGGCTCTAGCTTGAACCCGAGCCTCCCCAGGACCCCCAAGCACATCTAAATAACAAGCAGAACAAGCCAAGCACACAGGAAAACATAAAATACAGATCCCTAATTCTAGGATGTTACAGTTCTACCCCCTTAAAGAAATTTCGGCCTCGAAATTTACCTGATCAAAAGAGGTAAGGGTATTGCTGTCGCATCACATCCTCTGGCTCCCATGTGGCTTCCTCTGCACTGTGATTCTGCCATAAAACTTTAACCAGCGGAACCGACTTTCTTTTCAACACCTTAACATCTCGATCTAAGATCTGCATTGGTTCTTCTTCAAAAGATAGGTCAGGTCTCACCTCAATTTCTTCCACCGGCACAATGTGAGATGGATCCGAACGATAACGCCTTAACATAGAAACATGGAATACATCATGTATCTGATTCAACTCCGGAGGTAACTCAAGCTGATAAGCTACTGGTCCCACACGTTTCAACACTCGATACGGCCCGATGAATCTGGGGCTCAACTTGCCCTTTCGTCCAAAACTTAAAACACTCTTCCAAGGTGAAACTTTCAGAAACACCCGATCACCCACCGAAAATTCTATTTCTTTATGCTTCAGATCTGCATATGATTTCTGCCTGTCGGAAGCTTCCTTTAACCGAGCCTGAATCAAATTAACCTTTTCCTCCGTCTCTGAAACCATTTCCGGACCCAACAACTGTCGCTCACCTAACTCTGTCCAGCAGGTAGGGGTACGACACCTACGACTATACAATGCTTCGTAGGGTGCCATCTGAATACTGGATTGATAGCTATTGGCGTACGTAAACTCTGCCAACAGTAGAAAATCCTCCCAACTACCCCTGAAGTCTATAACATATCCTCTCAACATGTCTTCCAGAATCTGAATTACCCTCTCTGACTGACCATCAGTCTGTGGATGAAACGCCGTGCTGAAATCCAATCTTGTACCCAACACTTTATGTAACGCCTTCCAGAATCGTGATGTAAACCTAGGGTCTCTGTCTGATATGATAGACACCGGTACCACATGTAACCTCACAATCTCTGCTACATACAGCTTGGCTAACTTCTGTAGTGAGTAATCAACACGAGCCGGTATGAAGTGAGCAGACTTCGTCAATCGATCGACAATCACCCACACCGAATCTTTCCTAGTAGGCGTAAGAGGTAGCCCACTAACAAAATCCATCGTTATCCTCTCCCACTTCCAAAGTGGAATCTTCACTAGCTGCAGCAACCCCGAAGGCAATTAATGCTCCGCCTTCACCTGTTGACACGTCAAACACTTATTCACAAACTCGGTAACTTCCTACTTCAGACCTGGCCACCAATACTGTTCACGCAAATCTCGGTACATCTTACTCCCACCGGGATGCATAGCGTATGGGCTACTATGCGCCTCCCGCAGAATCATCTGCCTCAACTCAGAATCCTTCGGCATACAAACCTTTCCACGAAAGCATAATACCCCTTCACTGTTCAGACCAAAATCTTCTGTCTCACCACCTTCCACTTGCTGAAGTCGAGAACTTATCAATTCATCGACAAACCGCTCTTTAATCGGATTTTACCCATGAAGGCTTCACTTGAAGTTCGGCTAACAAGCTTCCATCTTCATACAAACTGAGATGAGCAAACATTGCCCTCAAATCCGATATTACCTTATGGCTCAACGCATCCGCCACTATGTTAGCTTTACCCGGGTGATACTCAATCGAGCAGTCATAGTCTTTCAACAATTCAATCCACCTTTACTACCTTAAATTCAACTCCTTCTGGGTAAGGAGATATTTCAGGCTCTTATGATCGGTGTAGATAATTGACTTCTCTCCATACAAGTAGTGCCTCCAAATCTTCAGAGCGAACACTATCGCAGCTAGCTCCAAATCATGAGTGGGATAATTCACCTCATGTGGTCTTAATTACCGAGATGCATACGCTACCACCTTCCCTTCTTGCATTAGCACACATCCCAACCCTATGTGTGATGCATCACAATAGACGACAAATTCCCTTCCAGCCTCAGGCTGAATCAACACTGGTGCCTGTGTCAAAATCTTCTTCAACTTCTCGAAGCTTTCTTGCAGTTTATCGGTCCATACAAACGGTATCCCTTTCCGTAATAGCTTGGTTAATGGTGCAGCAATCAACAAGAATCCTCAACGAACCTTACGTAGTACCAACTAACCCAAGGAAACTTCGATTTACTCTCATCGACTTCAGCGGTTTCCAATCCAAAACAGACTTCAATCTTTGGGGATCAACCCTAATCCCCGGCGTGAAACAACATACCCCAAAAGGTAACTTCCTCAACCAAAATTCACACTTGCTGAATTTGGCATACAGCTGCTTCTCTCTCAAAATCTGCAGAACTATCCGAAGATGCGAATCATGCTCCTCTTTCGTTCTTGAATATACCAAGATATCATCTATGAACACTACGACAAACCGATCCAGGTAGGGTTGGAATACCCGGTTCATCATATCCATAAATGTAGCTGGTGCATTCGTCAACCCGAACGGCATCACTAAGAACTCGTAGTGGCCATAACGAGTTCAAAAAGCAGTCTTATGAATATCCGCCTCCTTGACCTTTAGCTGATGATACCCAGATCTCAAGTCTATCTTCGAAAAGACCGAAACGCCTCGCAGCTGATCGAACAGGTCGTCAATCCTTGGCAACGGGTACTTGTTCTTAATCATCAACTTGTTCAATTGCCTATAGTCAATGCACATCCACATCGACCCGTCCTTTTTCTTAACAAATAATACCGGTGCTCCCCACGAAGATACACTTGGTCGGATAAAACCACGGTCCAACAATTCCTGAATCTGAGGTTTAAGTTCCACCAGTTCCTTTGGCGCCATTCTAAATGGAGCGATGGACACAGGTGCCATTCCCGGAAGTAGTTCAATGCCGATCTCTACCTCGCGATCCGGAGGTAACCTTGGAAGCTCTTCTGGAAAGACGTCCGAGAACTCTTTCACCGTTCTAACATCTCCTACAGACAATTCTTTGGCCTCCAAAGCACTAATGAAAGCTAAGAACGCCTCACAACCTTTTCGCACCATCCTTTCAGCCTTTAATGCAGACACTACATTGGATAGGTAATTCCTTCTCTCACCTACTACCAGCACCTCCTCATCCTCGGGAGTCTTCAACATCATGCGCTTAGCAGCACAATCCAAATTTGCTCGATACTTAACTAACCAGTCCATGCCTAAAATCAAGTCAAACTCGCCGAACGACAATTCCATCAAGTCTGCCAGAAACACTACCCCTTGAACTTCTAAAGGCACATTCCTAAATAGTTTGTTCACCACTACCGATTGTCCTAAATGGCTAATCACAGTCATTTCTCTAGAAGCAACCTCAGATTTTATACTCAAAGTTCCAGACACAGTACTAGCAACATATGAATGTGTAGACCCAATATCTATCAAAGCTGTAAAAGGCACACCAAAAATAAGAAACGTACCAGTTATGACGTCCGGTACATCGCCATCCTCTCGACGTCTAGCTGCATAAACCAACCCAGGCTATCTTGCATCTGCACTCCCAGCACCTCTGCCCGGTGCTCCACGCCCTCGACCAAATCCATTTCCTCCTCTGGCCGGACCACGACCTCTCGGTGGCTGCTGCCCACCTCTTCCGGACTGTGTATATCCCTGACCTACTGGCCGCGCCCTGTCTGGCTCTTGTGGACAGTCCCTTATCTGATGATCCATATATCCACACCTGAAGCATCCTCTATTACCTACCCAACACTCCCCCGAATGAAAATTCCCACATCGAGCACATGGTTGAGACCGACCAACGGCAACAGGCCTCACAACTCGACCCGACCCTCAAGCCTAGGCCTCTTTTAAAAACCCCTAGCAAATCATGACGACCCAAAGTTCCACTTATTCCTACCCCTATCCTTATCCCGATTCTGCCTCTCAGACCGTGTCACATCTTCAGCTACTTTTGCCTTCTCAACCAGAATGGAAAACTCTCTTTCCTGTTGTGGAGCTATCAGTACTCACAACTCATCCCTCAGACCATCCTCAAACCGAACACATCGCTCATAATCGGTTGCAACGATACCCCGAGCATAATGGCTTAAACGCAGGAACTCCGCCTCATACTCAACCACTGACTTATTCCCCTGGACCAAGTTTAAAAATGCCTTCTTCTGAGCATCCACATAACTTGCCCCAACATACTTTCCCTGGAACGCTGTCTTAAAGAAGTCCCAGGTAATACGGTCCACTAATGTACCATCCCTTACCGTGAGCCACCACTGGTATGCCTCATCTCGAAGGAGGGACACTACTCCTTTCAACATTTCCTCTGCGGTACAGTCAAGATCGTCCATGATTCGCTCGACTGCTTCCAGCCAATACTCCGCTGCGTTTGGAGCCACACTAGAAATACCTCTAAATATCTCGGCCCCATTTGCTCAAGTCGCCAGAATAGATTTACGAGCTCATCGATCCCGTGCTTGCTCTAGCAACCCGCTCCAGAACACGCAGTATAGCTTGGGACAAAGCATCGTCCCCTCCAGTTCGGTCTTGAGACCCTGCTTCCGCTACTGGTGATGCTGGCACTTCACCTTCCGGCCCCTATCTTGATTTCGAGGGTCCAGCCTCAATACCCCGGCCTCTACCACGGCCGCGTAACCCACGTCCATGTCCTCTAGAGCTCATGACTACAGAATCGACTTAATCTGATTACAAATTTTATGAATTAGTATATTTTCCATTGTTTATTAACGAATAGCTTATGAAGATAGAATTAGAAGTAGTTTTCCGCAAACCTATTTCTAAAGGTCTCAATCTCTAAAATTGTATCTCTTATTACTAGCAATTACAACACAACATAATCTTTTCATGAAAACAACCAATAGTCAGAAGACTTACCGTACAGACTTGGTGCCGGGGACTCAGGTGCCATACTCCCAGAAAACATATTTTTTTTCTAAACCATATTTCAAACCAACTTTAAAAAACATTTTTAAACCCATTCCACAGCCAAATTTTGCAACTCGGGCTCTGATACCATAATTGTAACACTCCAAACCTGGCCTAAACGTTACGATCGGATCTGGTATGTCATATGGAATGATTTTTTTAAGGAAACTTTGAAATTTTAAAAATTTCGCGTTTTGTTTTCATTAAAACTCAGATTCATTTTTAAGGTTTTCTTGAAACCTTTTATTAACAGTCGAAAATATGTTCTTGTGATACGAATGCCGAAATGAGGGGATCTCAGAAACGTGACACTTAAAAAAATAGTTTGTGTAGATTTAGGAAAATTCCAAGTTTAGTTATTTACTTACTTGA
Source organism: Gossypium sturtianum (assembly GCA_025698515.1). NCBI lineage: Eukaryota > Viridiplantae > Streptophyta > Magnoliopsida > Malvales > Malvaceae > Gossypium > Gossypium sturtianum. The sequence continues at coordinate 124,229,986 of CM046955.1, forward strand.
TATCCGTGTGTCATTGTTAAAAGAAATGTTTGTTTTCATTTTGTTTAGAAAACTCCCAATTTAACGTTTCCTATAGTATAAGTTACCGTAATAAGTTGAAAACCAAATTATAAAAACCCGGAGGCCTTATTACATAATAAATTCCCAAATTAAAAGTAAGTTTAACTGAAGAAACAAAATTTACGAAGGAAGTAATGCATGGCCACCTCAAAGTCCACTTCGGCTCCGAATTCGCAACTAGGGGTTACCTGCAAAATTAAGCAGAGGGGTGAGTCACCAAGACTCAGTGTGTAATTCCCCTTACGAACGCAATCTGGCCTTAAGCCCACAGATGCACATTGGGCCGTAGCCCTCACAACATGGCATATTAAAAAGTGTATGCAATGCAGCCCAGCCCAACCTAGTATTCCATCCTCTACATCATCACCGAACCAATTAAACACTGTGGCACCAAGCCACTGTGGTACCAAACCACCGTGGATGTGAGCCATCGATAAAATATATATGTGGGGCCAACCCACTGTGGTACCAAACCACTGTAACAGTCACTGATAAATATATGTGGGGCCAACCCACTGTGGTACCAAACCACTGTGACAGTCAATGATAAATATTTGTGGTGCCAAACCACTGTGGTACCAAACCACTGTGACAGAGTCACTGAATTACACTTCCCCTTACAATATCATATCCTAGAGCCCATGCAACATATTATCATATTGTGATGAATGCAATCATATTCCCAATGTACAACAGATAATCAAATCATGCATGTATTTAGGCCATGTTATTCGAAAGATAGAATCATAAAGGTACTTACCTGGTGTCTCCAACCTTACCCACAAGGGTATCTCAACTGTCTATCTGATCGTTTGCTTTCGCCACCAACGCAGATTATTAATGCAAAAATAATAAAAGATGGTGTGAGCATTACACACCTGATAACGCGAAGAACTAAACACTCTATATCGTCGGCACTCTCACTAGCGGGAACAACAGCGATTTGCCTATCCCAAAAAGATGTCGGCTCTCTACCACAACCCGACGGAAAATCACAAACCGCCGACACCGCACGACGTTTGAATGACGGCTAAGGCTCCTTAACCGCACCCTCCTTGGATCGGCTAGCACTCATGTCCATGATAAGAGAATCTTTGATCAGGAGATTGGGTTAAGGCAACGAAAGAGAAAAGGGAATAGGTAAACCAAAATCAAGAGAACTTTCTTACCTTGGTCAAAGAATGAACCAAACACAGATAGACTTGGCTATAGATTCTAATCCGATACGAACATGCCACGCTAAGAGGAGAGAAGAAGAGATTAGCCGCGAACTAACATTAAGAATAAAATAGCCATTTCGGCTATGACCACATAAAACTGACAAATAGAGAAAGAATCGAAAGAGCTCCATTACCTTGCACAAATAGACACTGATTGAATAGGAGACTTTCGGCAACCAAAGGGATGCTTCCAGATGTTTGGCTTATAACAAAAAGATGCAAGACACAGTTTTAGTTTGACACAAGGAGTGATTCAGTCTTTAAAAAAAAGAAGAAAATAGAGAAGAACGAAGTAGGATGAAATTCGGCTATGAGAGAAAAACTAGTCAAGAACCAAAAGGGGTAGGGGTTTCGGTTTAATGGAGAAAGTAGAGAAGCAAAGGGGAGATGAAGGTTCGGCTAGTGAAAAAGGAAATAGAGGAGCAAGGAGAGAAAAGAAAAAGAAGTCGAAGAAGGGTGGAAGAAAGTGGTTCGGCCAAGAAAAAGAGAAAAATAGAAGTGCAAAGAAGAAAAGAAAGGAAATAGGAGAAGAGTTTTAATTTGGCTATCACGCAAATGAAGAGAAGGGATGGAGAGAAAATTGAGAGATTCGACACAAGCTCTAAGTGAGTAACAATCAAAAATGCCTTAAGAACCACCCCAAAACATCACAAAGAAAAGCTAAAAAGAGCTATAAAATTTGGCACAACACTCTAATAGCTCGATTTTGCTATCACCCTCCACAAATGCTGAAATTCCTAACCAACTACACCACATAGCCGAAATTCTCCCCCCCAACTCTCCAACATTCGGCCAACTCTCACTCCCCCTCTCAAATCCCTTGATTTGCTCCTTGTTTCACTCTCCATCCACCAATTTGAATTGATTGACCAATTCAAACTCCTCAAGCCCCTTTCCTCCACCCATTTCAAACCGGTTGACTCATTCAACAACCACCCCTCAGAGTCCAAGCCGAACACCACTTCTTCCCCTCCTTGAGCACCAAAAATAAAGCTCCACAATGCAGCAGTGGGATTCGAACTCCTTCCCCCTTGCTCTGCCAGTGACGCCACAACCACTAGGCCACATGCTTCCTTGTGTCTTAAACGCAAATGAATATCCTTAAAGCCTACTTCGCCTAGCTCTCCCCCTATGCCCAAAAACCAAAATTTTACCAAGGCTCTGGCTTGAACCCGAGCCTCCCCAGGACCCCCAAGCACATCTAAATAACAAGCAGAACAAGCCAAGCACACAGGAAAACATAAAATGTAGAACCCCTAATTCTAGGATGTTACATAACAAATCTGAGTCAGTAAATATTTTAATATTATTTTCTGTGCTTATGATATGTGAATTAGCATGTGTGAAATTTTTGTAAATTAATTTGTCTATTTGTATACTTAATTTGGCATAAGGATTAAATTGCATTGAATGCAAAATTAGCATGCTTCATAAAAAGATACCTATTTTCCATGTCTTTAGAAGTATGGAGGTTTTATGTGGCAATTAAGCCAATGTTAAGGTTAGTGGATGGGTAAATGACAAAATAACCTTAATGTTTATTTTATCTTATATGTTTATTAAAAGGCTAAATGGGTAAATTGATAAATCAAGAATAATTAAAGGAAAAAAAAGGCTAAAAATCTATCATGTTCATCTTTGTTCTACCGAAAAACAAGAAAAAGAAAGGGGTTTTGAGCTTTGTGACATTCGGCCTTAGTGTAATCCAAAATTGGGTATGTTTTTTTTATCCGTTCTCGATAATTTATACGTTTCTGTAATCGTTGCTTCGTATACTTTGTAACCCATGCCTTAATTTTGAGAATTGATGATGTTCATGAGATGTTCCATTGATGAAATGGTGAGCTTTGTGATGAATTTTGGCGTTAAATGAGAGATATGTGTTTAATGAACATGTTTTGTTCTTGAATTTTTGATGAATTTAGCTAATTAGGGCTAAAATTGTAAAAATAGCATTTTGAGGGACTAAATTGAGAAATAAATGAAATGTTTGGACTTGTATGAGATACATGAGTATTCAGCTAAGCATGGGTATATGGTGATTTTGTATATTTGATGTTTTGAGAAAAATAAGGACTAAAATGTCCAAATGTGCAAATGTGAGGGCTAATTTGTAAATTGCCCTAAATGTATGTCTTTGGATTTAATTGGATGAATTAGTGAATAAAAGGGTTAAATTTGAATATGTATAGATCAAGAACCGAAGAAAACGGACTTTGATTGCGGGAAAGCAAAAGTAGTCGAATAACCGAGTCTGAGCGAATATCCCAATCCGAGGTAAGTCGATATACAAATAAATATATTTGTATTGAATTATTTGAATGTATATGATATGTGAATTACTATGATTATCCATTGAGATGGAATGTTTGTGAAATCCAAGTTGGCTAATAAGTCGATAAACTGTTAAAGTCCGAGAAGTCCCGTGTGAACCTAAGAATAGATAAGAATTACGTATGTCATGACATAGGTGTCTGTTATGTGATATAATGTAAGACCACATCTGGGACGTTGGCGTTGATTCGAGATTTCGTGTAAGACCACGTCTGGGACGTTGGCATCGATATGAGATTTACGTGTAAGACCATGTCTGGGACATCGGCATCGTATTTGATTCGTGTAAGACCTTGTCTGGGACAGTGGCATTGATATCTGATTACATGTAAGACCACGTCTGGGACGTTGGCATTGTACGACTATTCCGAGCACTCTGAGTATCCTATTAGATTCTGAATGGTTTAACGGGTAAGTCCGAGATACGAACGACTATGTGATTTGTATATCCATTTCAGGTACGTTTGATATGTACACTAAGTGTGTGTGAAAGGTAAGTATCTATATGAACTTACTAAGATGATTATGTATATGGAAATGATGAGATTATATGTGAAGATATGCTTGAATGAGCTATGTGTATATGTGATATTTGAGTTGAAGAATATGGTAAGATATGGCTAAGCAAATGAGCCAAAGAATATATGTGATTAATTTGTTATGAGAATCAATGATGTTATTGTATCAAATTGGTTATATCCATTTTATGCTAAGTTTATTTGTATATGGCTTACTAAGCTTTTGAAAGCTTACTCTGTGTGTGTTTGCTCTGTTTTATAGATCGTCAAAGCTACTGAAGGCTCGGGGACCGTCGAGGATTGTCATCACACTACTCAAACTCATTTTGGTACCTTTTGTAAATGTATATACTAAGTATGGCATGTATAGGCTAGTGATTTGGTATATGTTTAAGATGTAAATAGCCATGTGATTTGGCTAGCTAAATGTTGGTAATGTGCATGAGTGAATATGTTATATGATGCATGATTTGGTGTGGCTTGATAGTAAATGAAATGGTCAAGGCTATGGTAAGCTATGAATGCATTATGAGTATGTATGTCTGAGAAAAGAAATGGTTATATGAAAGGTAAATGTGGATGAATCATGCTTGATTGTAGAAGTGTTTTAGTTGGGCAATTGGCTTGATTGGAAATGAGATTAGGTGTAAAGATTTGTTGTCTAATGTGACATGTTTTTGGATGTCAAATGTGTATGAAATGAATTGGTATGTTGCTTGTAAGGTTGACCCTAGTGTGGGTGGCAATTTGGCCTTGAAATTGGCCTGTTTTGCATACACGGTTGAGGTACACGGGCGTGCCTAGTGGCCGTGTGAGTAAGTTAGTAGCTAGCCTAAGTGTGCACGGCCATGGTACACAAACGTGCCTGGTATCCGTGTGAATAAGTCAGTATCTAGCCTAAGAGTACACGGCCATGGCACACGGGCGTGTCTGGTGGCCGTGTGGATAAGTCAGTATACAAGCTCTGTTTTGGCACGGCCAGGACACATAGGTGTGTCTAGTAGCCGTGGGAGGCACATGGCCTGCCCACACGGGTGTGTGACCTCAGTGACTTAGAAAAGTTTTAAATTTCTGAGAAATTCCATATGTGTTCGGTTAGTCCCAACCCTATTCTAAAATATGATTAAGGTCTCGTTGACCTATAAAAAGGGACACTTTGATCGTGATTGATGAATTGTATTTATGAAATGTCTGTAAAGTCTCTGTTCTGTCCAGTAACGCCTTTAACCCTAATCTGGCGATGGATACGGGTTTGGGGTGTTACATTTGGTTGGTATTAGAGCCAGGTTTAGCCGATTCTCGGACTAACATAGCGTGTGAGAGTCTAGCTATACATGACATATATTTGAACTGTGATAGTGTGATGAATCCTGACGTGAAAAATGTGATTTTTATATAGTAATGGATCCTGAAAGAGCCGTAGCTGACGATGTAAAAAGCAATGCGCCTGCTCCCACGCAAGGGACAGTGCCATCTGATCCGAGAACGGCTACGAGAGGTCAAGAGGGAGAAGCTAAACAAGCTTTCTTCCAAATGATGAGTGAGTGGTTCACTCAGTTTGTAAGAAATAACCCGACTGTCTCGCAGCCTCCGCCCCCGCTTAATACCCTTCAGACTTCTGCTATACCTCCGGCTATGAATCAAAATCTGTTAAACAAGCCTCCTGTTGACAAAATCCGTAAGTATGGGGCCGAAGAATTCAGGGCTACTAAGGATGATGATGCCGAGAAAGCCGAGTTCTGGTTAGAAAACACTATCCGGGTATTTGATGAGATGTCTTTGACTCCAGAAGAAAGTATTAAATGTGTTGTATCATTGCTACGAGACGCGGCCTATCAGTGGTGAAAAACTCTGATTTATGTTGTTCCAAAAGAACGGGTGACATGGGACTTCTTTCAGATTGAGTTTCGGAAGAAATATATCAGTGAGAGATTCATTGATCAGAATCGGAAGGAATTTTTGGATTTGAAACAGGGTCGTATGTCTGTCACTGAATACAAACAAGAGTTTATGAGACTAAGTCAGTATGCTCGAGAATGTGTATCAACCGAAGCAATAATGTGTAAGAGATTTGAAGATGGTCTTAATGAAGATATTCATTTACTAGTTGGGATTCTGGAAATAAAAGAGTTTGTAGTGCTTGTTGACCGAGCGTGCAAAGCTGAGGCACTCGGGAAAGATAAAAGAAAAGCTGAGTCTGAAGCTAGAGAGGTGAGAAAGAGATTTTCGGGCAAATTATTATTCAGAGATGAACAAAGTTGTTCGAGAGTTAATGTGGGACATTTTAATAGAGATCGAGCTAGATCACATTTGAGTTCCAAAGCTCCGGCAACATCAATGTCAAGTGTTGGAAATGTTCTATCCAAACCACCTGAGTGTAAGCATTGTGGAAAATGGCATCCGGGAAATTGAAGATTAAATGATAGAGCTTGCTTTAGATGTGGATTATTAGAGCTTCTGTAGTTAATGTGGAAAATGGCATCCGAGAAGTTGTAGTTAATGTGGATTATTAGATTAAATGATAGAGCTTCTGTCAACATCGCTTTCAGTTTCTCGAAACTTTGTTGGCATCTTTCTGTCCACTCAAACTTCACATTTTTCTGTAACAATTTAGTCATCGGGGTTGCAATAATAGAAAACCCCTTGACGAATCGTCTATAATAGCCGGCTAGGCACGGGAAACTTCTAACCTCAGAGACATTCTTGGTGGCTTCCCATCCATAATAGCCGAAATCTTACTGGGTCTACTCGAACTCCTTCTCCCGAGACAATATGTCCTGTAAATCCTACTTCCTTGAGCCAAAATTCGCTTTTACTAAACTTGGCATACAACCGATTTTCTCGAGAATCAAAAATGTCTGTAGGTGCTCAAAGATGCTCATTCTCGTCTCTGAATAAATCAAGATGTCATCAATGAAAACGACTATAAACTTGTCGAGGTATGGTCTAAAAATGCGGTTCATTAAGTCCATGAATACCGCAGAGCATTGGTCAAACCAAAAGGCATGACTAAAAATTCATAATGCCCATACCTTGTTCGAAAAGTCGTCTTAGACACATCTGATTCCTTTACTCTTAACTGATAGTACCCTGATCTCAAGTATATTTTGGAGAACACAGTGGCTCCGTTCAATTGATCGAACAAATCATCGATCCTAGGCAGTGGGTACTTGTTCTTCACCGTCACTTTATTAAGCTGACGGTAATCTATGCACAATCTCATGGTGCCATCTTTCTTTTCACAAATAAAACCGAGCACCCCAGGAGAACAACTTGACCTAGCAAAGCCTTTATCTGTCAACTCTTGCAATTGTGACTTCAGCTCCTTTAACTCTGTTGGAGCATTCTGTAAGGAGTAATAGATATTGGTATAGTACCGGGAGCTAGTTTAATGCCGAACTCAATCTCTCTTACTGGGGGTAGTCCTGGTAATTCTTCGGGAAAAACATCCACGTACTCACATACTATCGGTACTGACTCAATCTTTAACTCTATTTCTTTATCATTCATCACAAAGGCCAAATATGCCTCGTACCCCTTTCTTATGTATCTCTGTGCCGTCATGTGAAAAATCATTGCCGGTGATTTACTTTGCTCATCTGATTCTATATGGAGAATATCCCCATTCTCACATCTCGTCTCAATATATTTCTTCCCACAATCAACTATTACATCATGAGTGGTCAACCAGTCCATACCAAGAATGATGTCAAACTCATCAAATGGTAGCAACATAAGATTTTCTTTAAAGTAATGACCTCTAATCATTAATGGACAATCTTTACATACTTCATCCACTAACACACTCTTGCCTAAAGGATTAGACACCTTAATCGTAAATTCTGTAGAATCTATAGGCATATTCATACTAGATACTAGTTTCATACAAATGTAAGAGTGTGCAGATTCGGGATCTATTAAAGTAATAACTTTAACATCATGAAGAGAAAAGGTACCCGTAATAACATCCGGAGAAGATGCCTCTTCGCGAGCGTGAATGGCATAAGTCCTCGCAGGCGCCCTACCCTCAGGTCTCACAGCCAGCTCTCTAGGGTTACCCCTTCCACTTGACCCACTTCCTGGGTTCCTTTGCGGTCTTCCTCTGACTACACTCCCGGATCTCGGGTTCTGAGCTCTATCTTCTTTCACTGTCTCTGGACAATCTTTTATGTAGTGGTCCTGGGAACCACATCTGAAATATGCATTTTTATGTGCACGACATTATCCAAAATGACGCCTGCCACACTGTGGGCATTCGAGTCTATCCGATCGGATGTTCCCCACACTAGCAACTGAGGTTGTCTGTGCCTTACTTCCCGAATACTGCTTACTCTTGTCCTTCCTTGAAAACCTAATGGAAGTAGCCGATCGGGTGGAGAAATCTCTTGACTTCTTGGATGTGGATTGGAATGACTTATTCCATTGTCTCTTTTTAGAGTCACGAGACTCTATTTCAGACTTTCTCTTCTCCTTTACTAGTTCTTCGGCTTTACAAGCCCTCTCTACTAGCACAACGAATTCCTTCAGTTCTAGGACAGCAACAAACAATTTGATGTCCTCATTTAGCCCATCTTCAAATCTCTTACTCATGATGGCCTCGGTGGACACGCATTCTCGAGCGTATTTGCTGAGCCGTACAAACTCATGCTCATAATCAGTCACAGACATCTTGCCTTGCTTTAACTCTAGAAATTCCTTTCTTTTCTGGTCCACGAACCTTTGACTGATATACTTTTTCTTGAACTCTTCTTGAAAGAATTCCCATGTGACCTTTTCCCTCGGTACCACAGACACCAATGTATTCCACCATTGATAGGCAGAATCTCTTAAAAGAGAGACTACACACTTCATGCATTCCTCAGATGTGCATGACAACTCATTAAATACCCTGATGGTATTTTCTAACCAGAATTCAGCTTTTTTCGGATCATCATCTTTTCTACCCCGAAATTTTTCTGCCCATGTTTCCTGATTCTATCAACTGGAGGCTTCTCTCCTCTTACCTCCTCTACTACTTGAGGGGCTCTTTGGGATATGTTGAGGAATAGGGGTGGAGGGGGTTGCGCGATTCGGGTCGCATTTAACGAACTCCGTATACCATGTATTCATCATATGGAGGAAGGCTTCTCTAGCCTCTTCTCCTCCTTCTTGACTCACCGTAGTGGGTCTATTCTCATTCTCGTTCGGCACCATCCCTTCAATGGAGCCAGCCAGCATTTTTTTACGTCATCTGCCACAGCTCTATTGGGATCCATTTACTAAATGTATAAACATAATTTAAGTCGTCAAGAGTTGTCACACTATCATTATAAAAACATTCTTACGTATGGCATGTATAGCTAGACTCGTGCTCGTGCTACGTTAGTCCTAGAACCGACTAAATGTAACACCCCATACCCGAGTCCAAGGCTAAGACTGGATACGAGACATTACCATGCTTGAACTCACTTAAACATGTACTTACGGGCTGTAAAATTTTGTTCTCAAATAGAAACTCTTCTTTCTTAGTCAAAACGTACATATCATGGGCCTATGAGGCCTTAAACACATATCCGGGAACTTTCGGAATACAATCAGGAACTTTTCCTCGAAACAGGGGTCACACGCCCATGTGGCTTGGGGCACGCTCGTGTACCCCTAAGACACGCCCATGTCTCCCAACCGTGGTCGACACTGACTAATCTCACACGGTCTTGACACGCCCGTGGACTGAAACCGTGTGCTATACCTTGATATACTGACTTGTTCACACGGCGGGGCACACGCCCATGTTCTAACCGTGTATCACACACGGTCTAAACCAACGGTCGTGGGATTAGCCCGTGGTCTATTCTGACTTAAGATACAAAGGTGCAGGGTGCACACGGCCTAGACACACGCCCATGTGTCCATCCGTGTGGGAACTTAGAGGCTATTTACCAAGCCAATTTCCACCCTGAAATCAAGACCAAACTTATGCTCAATTCAGCAACTCAAGTCTTACATCTAACATGAACAAGGATGCATACTTCATTGATAGATTAAAACATACATACTTAATAATTCATGACTCATCTCTTTGGCCATATACAAAAAGAATACTAAGCTTGATAGCCAACACTTTGGCTAGTTTTAAAACATAACTCAAAATGAAATGTTTCCTATACATGCCATACTTAATATAAACAACTTGGCTATACCAAAATAGCGATTGATAGTGTGCTCCGAGCTCCGGTGACGATGATCCACGAGATTAGCTTGGCGGGACTACATGGAAAGAAAGAATAAAGGACGTAAGCATTTAGCTTAGTAAGTTTGCATGTAATTCTCATAGCAATATATTTGCTTAACATTAACCATTCATCATAAACAATGGCATTATGAAATCTCAAGTATTTAAGCTTACTTACTCTTACTGATTCTTACATATCTCATGGTACTTACTATTCTCATACTCATATGGTAACAAGATACCAGATCACTTGATCACATAGATCAAGATATACTTTACTATGATAAGCATAATCTCAACTTCATCATTCATATCATGAATAATACTCTTAATTAACTCTGACTAGCATAACTTGATAATAACTTTACTTACTTAACTTTCTTACTTTCTCATTTAATCTTTACTCTTTTGCCCGATGAATTACTATGAATAACAGAGGATACTAAATCTCAAAACACATGTGTCTTGATGCCAATGCTATATCCTTGATATAGTCTTACATGGGATCTCTTACTTGGTATTGATGCCATGTCTTGACATGGGCTTACACGAAGTCTTCCTTATGAGTTCCCTTGGGAACTTACCATTGCCATGTCTCGACATAGTCTTACTTGGTATCCTTACTTGTCAATGCCGAGCCTTGGCTTGGACTTACATGAAATCTTTCTTGTTACTCACCAATGTCATGCCTTGGCTTGGACTTACATGGGATCTCTATCTCTTTATAGCTTTTCAATGCCAAGACTTGTCTTGGACTTACATGACAACTTTGCTTGGAGACTCACCAATGCCATGCCTTGGCTTGGGCTTATATGGGTCTTCATCTCATAATAACTCTTCAATGCCAAGACTTGTCTTGGTCTTAAATGATAACTTGCTTGATTGCCGATGCCATGCCTTGGCTTGGTCTTATACGGACTTTCTCATTTCATGTGATAGATCGAGTATCCTAAGTAATTCAACTTCAATCGGGACTTTCTCATGCTTGATCTCATTGATTTCTTTGTTTAACATAGCATTAAACAATCTCATGGAATTAAAATATATTCTACATTATACTAAGCAATTCAATGATATTAATCATAAAGCTTAGAAAACATACAAACTTACCTCAATATACAAAATGTGTGTATATATGCAATTTAGTCCTCGACTTTGTTCTTGCCTCGGTTTCGATCCGGGCTTCGTTTTTCTTAATCTATAATAATAATTAGATCATTTAATACTCACATTGACTAAATTGACTCTTAACTCATACTTTGGCAAAATTACTATTTTGCCCCTAAACTTTCTCATATTTGTACTTTTGCCCCTAGGCTCGTAAAATGATTCTCATTTAACTTTCTTAAACATCATGCTTAGCTGATTCATTTTCTCTACTATAACAATCATCAATTCTCACTATTTCTAATAGGTATGACCAATTTCATAACTATTACAAATTAGTCCATACTATCATTTTTCATGAAATTTACTAAGGAAAAGATGTTTATCTAACATCAAACTCTCATAAACTTCCATAAAATATCATTTTACAAGCATGTCACTATTGGGTAGATTTTTGAACATGCATCTTATCTCATTTTATAGCTAAAAATAGCTACTTCATAATACGAGAACTTCAAAAATACGAAGAATATTAAAAACGGGGCTAAGATGAACTTACTAGCAAGCTTGAAACATGAACAAACCCTAGCTATGGGGTTCTTCAAATTTTCGGCACCAAGGAAGAAGATGAATGAAATTTTTATCATCTTTTTCCTATTTAAATCATTTAATTGGTAAATGACCAAAATGCCATTCTCTTTAAAAATTTACAATTTACTAACTCATGTCCATTTTTGTCCAAAATTTATAATTTGGGCAAATTGCTATTGAAGGACTTCTAATTAATATTTCTAAAGCTATTTCATACAAAAAGCTTCTAGAAACTCATATTTTGCAACTTTTGCAATTTAGTCCTATTTGATCATTCCATGTCAATTTCACAAAATTTCTACATGGAACTTTAATACTATCATGCAAACATGTCATAAACCTTAAGAACTCAATTTACTAACTCGCATTTGTGGTCTCGCACTCACTATTCTCGACTAGGCCCTAAATCGGGTTGTTACAATTCTCCCCTATTAGGAATTTTCGTCCTCGAAAATCTTACCAAAGAAATGTGTTTGGATACTGGTTTCTCATGTCTGCTTTCTCGTTCCTACATAGCTTCTTCTATTCCATGTCTTTGCCACAATACTTTTTACTGTGGCAATACTTTTATTTCTTAGTCGCTTGACTTCCCGAGCTAAAATCTTAATCGGTTCTTCACCATAAGTCATGTCGGGATGAATCTCTATCTCTCGACGGTAATTACATGTGAAGGATCTCGATCGGTGAGTGTCGCAACATGGACACGTGAAACACATCGTGAATCTTTTCTAACTCTGATGGAAAAGCCAATCGATAAGCTACCGGCCCAACTTTCTCGGTAATCTCATACGGTCCAATAAAACGTGGACTCAACTTGCCTTTTCGGCCAAATCTGAGAACTTTTCTCCATGGTGACACTTTCAAGAAAACTTTATCGCTGACTTGATACTCTATCTCTTTTCTCTTTAAGTCCGAATAGGACTACTGTCTATCTGATGCAGCTTTTAAACATTCTCGTATCACTTTCACTTTCTCTTCAGCTTCTCTAACCAAATCAACCCCGTGAATTTGGTTTTCCTTGAGTTCAGTCCAAAATAGGCGTTCTGCACTTACGCCCATATAGAGCCTCATAAGGCGCCATCTTTAAACTCGACTGAAAACTATTATTGTAGGCAAACTCTACCAATGGGAGAAACTTTTCCCAACTGCCTCAGAATTCAAGAATACAACATCTGAGCATATCCTCGAGTACTTGAATTAACCTCTCCGACTGACCGTCAGTTTGAGGATGAAAAGCGGTACTAAAGCTCAACTTTGTACCCAAGGCCTCTTGCAACTTCTTCCAAAATCTGGATGTGAACCTCGAGTCTCTATCCAAGATAATTGACAATGGAACACCGTGAAGCCTTATTATTTCTGACACATACAAGTTTGCCAACTTGTCTAGTGAGTAATCAACTCGTACAGGTAAGAAATGAGCTGACTTCGTGAGTCTATCAACTACAACCCATACAGCATCTTTCTTGCTCGGAGATAATGGTAAACCCGTTACAAAATCCATAGTAATACGGTCCCATTTCCACTCCGGAACCAAAATGGGTTGAAACAAACCCGAAGGTACTTGGTGTTTAGCCTTTACTTGCTGACAAATCAAGCATTTGGAAACAAACTCTTAAATATCTTTCTTCATTCTCAGCCACCAATACTGTTGCTTTAAGTCATTAAACATTTTGGTACTACTCGGATGTACAAATAAACATCCGTTATGTGCCTCATGCAAAATTCTCTGAATAAGCTCGTCCTTTCTCGGTACACAAATTCTATCTTTGAACATCAGACTTCCATTGGGACTAATCCGGAAATCAGACTCAACATCTGTCTCGCACTGCTCTCTTGACTTGCAATCCACTATCTTCTTTCTGAGCCTCAAAAATCTCTTGGAGGAATACTGGTCTAGCTTTCAACTCAGCTAGAATAGAACCATTAGTGGATAAAGTCATCCATGAATTTATTGCCCTTAATGCAAATAGGGACTTTCTACTCAAAGCGTCGCGACTACATTCGCCTTCCGGGATGGTAGTCAATGACCATCTCATAGTCTTTTATCAACTTTAACCATCTCCGCACGCCTTAAGTTCAACTCTTCTGCGCCATCAAGTACTTCAAACTTTTGTGATCGGTGAAAATCCGACATCTCTCACCATATAGGTGTGTCTCCATATCTTCAATGCGAAGACTATGGCAAATGCCAACTCTAGATCGTGGGTCCTGATAATTCTTCTCATGAGGCTTCAACTGTCTTGAGGCATAAGCAATCACTTTACCTTCTTTCATAAGTATACATTCTAATCCATTTAAGGATGCATCATTTGTAAATCACAAATTCTTTCCCCGCCTCAAAGTTGTACTAAAACCGAGCTTCATCAACATCGCTTCAGGCTGAAACTTTGTTGGCATCTTTCTCGTCCACTCAAACTTCACATTTTTCTCAGAATAATTTAGTCATCGGGGGTTGCAATAATAGAAAACCCCTTGACGAATCGTTTATAATAATTTGGCTAGGCCTAGGAAACTTCTAACCTCAGAGACATTCTTCGGTGGCTTCCATCCATAATAGCCGAAATCTTACTGGGTCTACTCGAACTCCTTCTCCGAGACAATATGTCCTGTAAATCCTACTTCCTTGAGCCACAATTTGCTTTTACCGAACTTGGCATACAACCGATTTTCTCAGAGAATCAGAAAGCGTCTGTAGGTGCTCAAGATGCTCATTCTCGCCTCGGGAATAAATTATTATGTCGTCAATGAAAACGACTACAAACTTGTCGAGGTATGGTCTAAAAATGCGGTTCATTAAGTCCATGAATACCGCAGGAGCATTGGTCAAACCAAAAGGCATGACTAAAAATTCATAATGCCCATACCTTATTCAAAAAGCTGTCTTAGACACATCTGATTCCTTTACTCTTAACTGATAGTACCCTGATCTCAAGTATATTTTGGAGAACACAGTGGCTCCTTTCAATTTTTCGAACAAATCATCGATCCTAGGTAGTGGGTACTTGTTCTTCACCGTCACTTTATTAAGCTGACGGTAATCTATGCACAATCTCATGGTGCCATCTTTCTTTTTCACAAATAAAACCGAGCACCCTGTGGAGAACAACTTGACCTAGCAAAGCCTTTATCTCACAACTCTTGCAATTGTGACTTCAGCTCCTTTAACTCCGTTGGAGCCATACTGTAAGGAGTAATAGATATTGGTACAGTATCGGAAGCGAGTTCAATGCCGAATTCAATCTCTCTTACTGGGGGTAGTCCTGGTAATTCTTTGGGAAAAACATCCACGTACTCACATACTATCAGTGCATCGACTCAATCTTTAACTATGTTTCTTTATCATTCATCACAAAGGCCAAATATGCCTCGCACACTTTCTTATGTATCTCTGTACGCCATGTGAAAAATCATTGTCGGTGATTTACTTTGCTCATCGATTCTATATGGAGAATATCCCCATTCTCACATCTCGTCTTAATATATTTCTTCCCACAATCAACTATTACATCATGAGTGGTCAACCAGTCCATACCAAGAATGATGTCAAACTCATCAAATGGTAGCAACATAAGATTTGCTTTAAAGTAATGACCTCTAATCATTAATGGACAATCTTTACATACTTCATCAACTAACACACTCTTGCCTAAAGGATTAGACACCTTAATAAATTCTGTAGAATCTATAGGCATATTCATACTGGATACTAGTTTCATACAAATGTAAGAGTGTGTAGATTCGGGATCTATTAAAGCAATAACTTTAACATCATGAAGAGAAAAGGTACCCGTAATAACATCAGGAGAAGATGCCTCTTTGCGAGCGCGAATGGCATAAGTCCTCGCAGGCGCCCTACCCTCGGGTCTCGCAGCCTGCTTTCTCGGGTTACCCCTTCCACTTGCCCCACTTCCTAGGTTCCTTTGCGGTCTTCCTCTGACTACACTCCCAGATCTCGGGTTCTGAGCTCTATCTTCTTTCATTGTCTCTGGACAATCTTTTATGTAGTGGTCCTGGGAACCACATCTGAAATATGCATTTTCATGTGCTCGACATTCTCCAAAATGACGCCTGCCACACTGTGGGCATTCGGGTCTATCCGATCGGATGTTCCCCACACTAGCAACTGAGGTTGTCTATGCCTTACTTCTCGAATACTGCTTACTCTTGTCCTTCCTTGAAAACCCAGTGGAAGTAGCCGATCGGGTGGAGAAATCTCTTGACTTCTTGGATGTGGATTGGAATGACTTATTCCACTGTCTCTTTTTAGAGTCACGAGACTCTATTTCAGGCTTTCTCTTCTCCTTTACTAGTTCTTCGGCTTTACAAGCCCTCTCTACTAGCACAATGAATTCCTTCAGTTCTAGGACAGCAACAAACAATTTTATGTCCTCATTTAGCCCATCTTCAAATCTCTTACTCATGATGGCCTCGGTGGACACGCATTCTCGAGCGTATTTGCTTTGAGCCGCATAAACCCACGCTCATAATCATCCATGACATCTTGCCTTGCTTTAACTCTAGAAATTTCTTTCTTTTCTGGTCCACGAACCTTTGACTGATATACTTTTTCTTGAACTCTTCTTGGAATAATTCCCATGTGACCTTTTCCCTCGGTACCACAGACACCAATGTGTTCCACCATTGATAGGCAGAATCTCTTAAAAGAGAGACTACACACTTCATGCATTCCTCGGATGTGCATGACAACTCATTAAATACTCGATGGTATTTTCTAACCAGAATTCAGCTTTTTCCAGATCATCATCTTTTCTAGCCCGAAATTTTTCTGCCCCATGTTTCCTGATTCTATCAACTGGAGGCTTCTCTCCACTTACCACCTCTACTACTTAAGGGGCTACCGGGATAGGTTGAGGAATAGGTGGGGTGGAGGGGGTTGCGATTCGGGTTCGCATTTAACGAACTCGTGATACCATGTATTCATCATATGGAGGAAGGCTTCTCTAGCCTCTTCTCCTCCTTCTTAACTCACCGTAGTGGGTCTATTCTCATTCTCGTCTAAGCACCGTCCCTTCAATGAGTCGGCGCGTTACATTTTCACGTCATCCGCCATAACTCTATTGGGATCCATTTACTAAATGTATAAACATAAATTAAGTCGTCAGGAGTCGTCACACTATTATTATAAAAACATTCTTACATATGGCATGTATAGCTAGACTCGTACTCGTGCTACGTTAGTCCTAGAACTGACTAAACTGTAGCTCTGATACCACTAAATGTAACACCCCATACCTGAGTCCAAGGCTAAGACTTGATACGAGACATTACCATGCTTGAACTCACTTAAACATGTACTTACGGGCTGTAAAATTTTGTTCCGAAATAGAAACTCTTCTTTCTTAGTCAAAACGTACATATCATGGGCCTATGAGGCCTTAAACACATATCTGGGAACTTTCGGAATACAATCAGGAACTTTTCCTCGAAATAGGGGTCACACGCCCATGTGGCTTGGGGCACAATCGTGTACCCCTAAGACACGCCCATGTCTCCCAACCGTGGTCGACACTGACTAATCTCACACAGTCTTGACACGCCCGTGGACTAAAACCGTGTGCTATACCTTGATATACTGACTTGTTCACACGGTCGGGGCACACGCCCATGTTCTAACTGTGTATCACACACGGTCTAAACCAACGGCCGTGGGATTAGCCCGTGGTCTATTCTGACTTAAGATACAAAGGTGCAGGGTGCACACGGCCTAGACACACGCCCGTGTGTCCATCCGTGTGGGCACTTAGAGGCTATTTACCAAGCCAATTTCCACCCTGAAATCAAGACCAAACTCATGCTCAATTCAGCAACTCATGTATTACATCTAACATGAACAAGGATGCATACTTCATTGATAGATTAAAACATACATACTTAATAATTCATGACTCATCTCTTTGGCCATATACAAAAAGAATACTAAGCTTGATAGCCAACACTTTGGCTAGTTTTAAAACATAACTCAAAATGAAATGTTTCCTATACATGCCATACTTAATATAAACAACTTGGCTATACCAAAATAGCGATTCATAGTGTGCTCCGAGCTCCGGTGACGATGATCCACGAGATTAGCTTGGCGGGACTACATGGAAAGAAAGAATAAAGGACGTAAGCATTTAGCTTAGTAAGTTTGCATGTAATTCTCATAGCAATATATTTGCTTAACATTAACCATTCATCATAAACAATGGCATTATGAAATCTCAAGTATTTAAGCTTACTTACTCTTACTGATTCTTACATATCTCATGGTACTTACTATTCTCATACTCGTATGGTAACAAGATACCTGTATCACTTGATCACATAAATCAGTATACTTTACTATGATAAGCATAATCTCAACTTCATCATTCATATCATGAATAATACTCTTAATTAACTCTGACTAGCATAACTTGATAATAACTTTACTTTCTTAACTTTCTTACTTTCTCATTTAATCTTTACTCTTTTGCCCGATGAATTACTATGAATAACGGAGGATACTAAATCTCAAAACACATGTGTCTTGATGCCAATGCTATATCCTTGATATAGTCTTACATGGGATCTCTTACTTGGTATTGATGCCATGTCTTGACATGGGCTTACACGAAGTCTTCCTTATGAGTTCCCTTGGGAACTTACCATTGCCATGTCTCGACATGGTCTTACTTGGTATCTTTACTTGTCAATGACGAGCCTTGGCTTGGACTTACATGAAATCTTTCTTGTTACTCACCAATTCCATGCCTTGGCTTGGACTTACATGGGATCTCTATCTCTTTATAGCTTTTCAATGCCAAGACTTGTCTTGGACTTACATGATAACTTTGCTTGGAGACTCACCAATGCCATGCCTTGGCTTGGGCTTATATGGGTCTTCATCTCATAATAACTCTTCAATGCCAAGACTTGTCTTGGTCTTACATGATAACTTGCTTAATTGCCGATGCCATGCCTTGGCTTGGTCTTATACGGACTTTCTCATTTCATGTGATAGATCGAGTATCCTAAGTAATTCAACTTCAATCGGGACTTTCTCATGCTTAATCTCATTGATTTCTTTGTTTAACATAGCATTAAACAATCTCATGGAATTAAAATATATTCTACATTATACTAAGCAATTCAATGATATTAATCATAAAGCTTAGAAAACATACAAAGTTACCTCAATATACAAATGTGTGTAGATATGTAATTTAGTCCTCGACTTTGTTCTTGCCTGGATTTCGATCCGGGCTTCGTTTTTCTTGATCTATAATAATAATTAGATCATTTAATACTCACATTGACTAAATTGACTCTTAACTCATACTTTGGAAAATTTACTATTTTGCCTCTAAACTTTCTCATATTTGCACTTTTGCCCCTAGGCTCGTAAAATGATTCTCATTTAACTTTCTTAAACATCATGCTTAGCTGATTCATTTTCTCTACTATAATAATCATCAATTCTCACTATTTCTAATAGGTATGACCAATTTCATAACAATTACAAATTAGTCCATACTATCATTTTTACATGAAATTCACTAAGGAAAAGATGTTTATCTAACATCAAACTCTCATAAACTTCCATAAAATATCATTTTACAAGCATGTCCCTATTGGGTAGATTTTTGAACATGCATATTAGCTCATTTTATAGCTAAAAATAGCTAATTCATAATACGAGAACTTCAAAAATACGAAGAATATTAAAAACGGGGCTAAGATGAACTTACTAGCAAGCTTGAAAGATGAACAAACCCTAGCTATGGGGTTCTTCAAATTTTCGGCACCAAGGAAGAAGATGAATGAAATTTTTATCATCTTTTTCCTATTTTAATCATTTAATTGGTAAATGACCAAAATGCCCTTCTCTTTAAAAATTTACAATTTACTAACTCAAGTCCATTTTTGTCCAAAAATTATAATTTGGGAAAATTTCTATTTATGGACTTCTAATTAATATTTCTAAAGCTATTTCATACAAAAAGCTTCTAGAAACTCATATTTTGCAACTTTTGCAATTTAGCCCTATTTGATCATTCCATGTCAATTTCACAAAATTTCTACATGGAACTTTAATACTATCATGCAAACATGTCATAAACCTCAAGAACTCAATTTACTAACTCAGATTTGTGGTCTCGCACCACTATTCCGACTAGGCCCTAAATCGGGCTGTTACATGATCCTTTTATTTGAAAGAAAGCCAAGACTTACCTATCTCAAAGAAATAAAATGCTATACCCAGTAAGTTAGGATGTAACATCTCATGACTTCAAAACTAGGCTCGCCTTTATCTATAGAAAATTCTTACCTCGAGACACAAAACATCATATCCAATAAGTTAGGATACAACATTTTGAATTCTCGAGAATAAATTTTTATTTGAAGTTTAGAAGTTTCAATTTTAAAAGAAAAGGGATACTTAATATCTTAAGTTCAATGAAAAATCAAAACCCAGTGAGTTAGGGCACAATTTTTCTCGAAGTCCACAAATATTACGTATCACCGTTTTTCTAAAAAAAACTTTAAATAAAATACGAAAATTTTTCAAAACATTTTTTTTAAAAAAATGATATGAATCCGATTTTTCATTGATACATTATAAAATATAAATATCAAATAGCAATTCACTATGATCACAAGTTATATTAATGATTAATACAAATATAGACAATTAATGAAAGAATAAGGTAACATAGCAAATAGTACATGAAATGACTATGCTAAAGCAATAATAAACAAATAAAAGAAAATAAATAAACGAATACAAGATCAAATATGAGAAGTAAACAAATTAATAATATATTTAAACTCTGAATAAATATTATAACAAAACAAAATAAAAAAATATGATAATTTTTAAAACATTTAATATGTATAAAAAATATATTTTAAATGAATAATATAAAACTTAATATAAAAAATATAGGGATACTTATTATAAATATATAAAATAATTTATTATATATAAATAAAAATGATAAAATATGATAAAAAAGAGTTACAAGTAAATAGTATATATAAAAATAAAAATATATTTATAATACAATAATCATAAAAAAACTACATATTTAATATAAACAATATAAATAATATATATTATACAATATACGTAATTTTATATAAAGGATTAAATTATACATATAATATAATATCATATAATATACAAAAAAATTTAAAAATGTATAATATAATAACTAATATATAAATTATAAAATAATATGTAAAATATAAATAAGCAAAGAAACATGGATTAAATAGAAATGTAAATAAATGTAAAAGGGCTAAATCAAAACGTGTGTCGCACTATAGGGACCCATTAGGCAATTATGCCTTATCTCCTAAACGACGCCGTTCTGATATTAGCCTTTAAGTAGCCCGAGGACCAGATTGTAACAAAATATAAGTTTTAGGGCTAAATTAAAAAAATTTAAATTTAAATTGGACTAAATTAAAATTCTAAAATTTGCGGAAGGACCAAAGAGGCAAATTGCCCTTTTATGAAAAACGCGCGGATCCTCTCCAGGTTTCGGGTCAACGCGTGGATCCTAGCCCTGAACGACATCGTTTTGGCCTTTAAAGGGGTCACCCAAAACCACGTCGTATGAAGGATCTATATAAGTAAAATTTTTGCCCAAAAATTCATTTTTGTCTGCCGTTTTAAAAAAATAGAAAGCTTTTCTCTGTTTTGCTCCCCCCTTTTGGCGATTTCCGGCCAGACTCCGGTGTGGGCTCCGGCGACAGGCCACCGCGTGTGCATTCCACGCGCTACCACACACGGTGGCCTGAAGCTAGAAATTTCATTTCTTCCGCGCAAATCGACAGGTATATTTGTGCCCTTTTTTATTTTAATAGTATTTTTGTAAAAAGAATGCATAAATCGAAGGAGAATAAGAAAAACGAAAATAGATATTCAGAAATCACCTCTGTATTTGGGTTTTCTCTTTTTTTTTGTATATTTCTATATCTTGTATATGTGAGTGTCCTTGTTTTACAGATTCTATTTGGGTTATATAGCCCCGAAAATAATGAAAAAAAAAAGGAAATACAAAGATTTTTTCATATTTGCTGCTGTATTTCTTTCCCTTTTGCAGGTGAGTGACGAGGAGCGCGGCGGCGATAGGGCGTGACTCGCGCTAACTGCGGTGCGATTGGTGGCTTGGGCGCGAGGAAGTTGGTCATTGGGGCGCTTATGGCGCAGTTGGAAACCTAGGGTTTCTGCGTCCGTAAGCTATTTGGGCCATCGGGTTTAGGTTTAGTATTGGGTTTGGGTTTGTGTACAATTGGGCGTGTATTCGGGTAGTGGGTTATTAGGTTAGGGTAATGGATTGGGCTGTTAATTGGTTTTGTAAAATGGACTGTAAAAGAATAAACTGGACATTTTTTTATACAATTTTTTATTCAGTTTGTTACATGGGCCCAGTGTAAATGGGTTGTTATAGCTTACTCTCTTTGCTCATTATCGTAACGAGAATAGAGCAAAGACGATAAAGGACCAATTTTGCCTGGGCCTTGTCGTAGTCTTGACTTCTTGGTCCTCATCTTCCAAATGGCTTCCAATCCCCACTGCAACTTTAGGGGTATTGGAACTACAAATTTAGAAGTATTGAACTATAAGTCTAATGGCTTCAATCTGCTTCACTGCAACTTCGTGGAGGGCAAGATTTCGGCTATCTTTAATCTACTCCACGCAAACTCGTGGATGCCGACGGGTGTTTTTCAATCGCTTCAATACAACCTCGTGAAGGCGAGATTGATGTCTTCGATCCGCTTCATCGCAACTTCGTGAATGCCGATCTCGCTATCTTTAGTCTACTCCATCGCAACTTCAGTGGAGACAAGATCGATGTCTTCGATCTTCTTCACCGCAATCTCGGGAAGGCAAGATCTCGTTGTCTTTAGCCCGCTCCACCGCAAACTCTCGGGAGATAAGACTATAATCTTCACCGCTCCCTTGCTACCTCAGAAGATAAGGCTGGTGGCTAAAATCGCCCCCGCTACCTCGGGAAGATAAGATTCGCCATCTTCGATTTGCTCCACTGCTATCTCAAGGAAACAAAATCTACAATCTTTAGTCTACTTCCTTGCTACCTCGGGAAGATAAGACTAATGGCTTAAATCTGCTCCTCTGCTACCTCGGGAAGATAAGATTCACCGTCTACAATCTTCAGTCTGCTCCTTTGCTACCTCAGGAAGATAAGACTACAAACTTCAGCCTACTCCCTTGCTACCTCAGGGAAATAAGGCTAGTGGCTAAAATCTGCTCCCCTGCTACCTCGGGAAGATAAGATTCGCCGTCTTCGATTTGCTCCACTGCTATCTCAGGGAAACAAAATCTACAATCTTTAGTCTACTTCCTTGCTACCTCTAGAAGATAAGACTAATGGCTTAAATCTGCTCCCCTGCTACCTCGGGAAGATAAGATTCACCGCCTACAATCTTCACCGCTCCTTGCTACCTCGGGAAGATAAGACTACAAACTTCACCGCTCCCTTACAACCTCAGGGAAATAAGGCTAGTGGCTAAAATCTGCTCCCCTACTACCTCGGGAAGATAAGATTCGCCATCTTTGATCTACCCCACTGCTACCTCGAGGAGACAAGATCTACAATTTTTAGTCTGTTCCCTTGTTACAATCAGGAAGATAAGACTATAATCTTCAGCCTGCTCCCTTGCTACCTCAGGAAGATAAGGCTAGTGGCTAAAATCTGCTTCCTTGCTACATCAGGAAGATAAGATTTGCCGTTCGATCTTGTTCCACTACTGCTTAGGGTGACAAGATCTACAATCCTCGACCTATTCCACTGCTGATCAGGGAGATAGGACTGGTGAATTCACCGATGTTGCTACACCGTCCTCTGGGGGACATATCCTGTAGACTCGGTTTTATATGCTTATGTTTATGCCAAATGATTAGGATGCTAAAATCGGAATGAATCTAATGCTCCTAACTAAATGTATTATGGACGACATTTGCTTGAATGTAGAATGTCATGAGAATGGCCCCATTTGTATAATGATTAGGATGCAATGATAGGAATGAATCTAATGCTCCTAACTAAATGATATTAGGGATGACATTTGCATGAATGTAGAATGTCATGAGAATGATCTCCTTCTCTCTCTCTTTTTTGTTTAATGTACAATGATTAGGATACAACAATCGGAATGAATCAAATGCTCCTAATTGGAAGTGTATGAATGATATATAAATGCATGAGAATGATCCCTTTTTAATGTTTGGGTTGTCATTGCTCATAGTTCATCAAGGTTCTATCACTGATGCATTACCATGCTTTCTCGTTCAGCTGTTATCTTTGACAGAAAACCCACAGAAACAATCATATTTTGCTCAGCAAGCTTGCCCCGCTGTAATTTCAAAGTCCCTTCCACTGTACCTTTTGGGACATAAAGTTTGTACCTCCCACTGCAACTTCAGGGGAATAACATTTGGTTTCTTCCATCCATCCTGTTACCACTCAGAGGTATAGAATTTGTATCATCTTTAATCAATTTGATCTGTTACACCATTCTCTGGGTGTAATGACCAGATGTATGAATGCAGGGTATCATTTTTCTTTTCCTGAGAATGATCCCCTCTTATACTTGGGTTGACATTGCTCGTCATTTTTCGAAATGGTATCATCGATTTAAATGTCTTATCAAATAAAAATCAAGAGATAATCATCTTTCAATATTTCCAACCCTTAGGCTTGGTGAGTTCTAAACAATAGTCATGTTTCAGATTCTCATATTATTTAGAAGCTTCTAGATTAATATGCGAAACTCCTTTTATGAAAGTATTATTAGTCCATTAATCGTTATTTCAATATAAAATGCTTGAAAAAGATCACAACAATGGACAGGAAAGAAATTAATCAGGAGCATAGCTCGAAACAAATAAGTTAATCAAAGATAACCAAGGCAATAAAAGAAAATTGACTGGGGTGTATCTTGAAAAGAACAAAGTAATCAAAGATAGCAAATTTAAAATGGGTAAGATAGAAGCTAGGTGCCCCAGATATCGCAGCCTGAGTGTCTCTGTACAAACTTCTTGAGGACCATTTTGAGCTCAATACGTATTTAGAGGATCTGGAGTACTTTGTCAATGCCCCAAGATGTAACATACTTCCTCGTTGTTAATTCAGGCATAGCAAGACTACCACATGCCCTATCTTTGATAAAAATTTGAGCCGCACATTTCGGGTTTTCAGCTCAAAACCCTTTTGGTCTCAAAGCGCCCTTTGTGGGTTTTCACCTTGGCCTTTCCCTTTTCAGGTAAAATACTTCTTGACTGAACCTGAATTCGCCAAATTGGGCAAGCCTTCGTCATCCGTCTCATTCAATATCAATGCTCCTCTAGAACAGGCCCTCTTTTTACTACATAAGGTCCTTCCCCGTTTGGCATCTACTTTCCTCTGAAATCTTTTTGTATAAGAAAGATTTTTTAGCATCAGGTTCCCCTCGTGGAATTCTCTAAGATGAACCTCTTTAACGTAATCTCGCACCATCTGGCCGTGACAGATAGCTTTTAACCTTTTTTCTTTTGATTAGGTTCAATTGGCAAAACTGTTTCTATTCCAATGAGAAATGTGTTGCCCCAGCGAAGTGTAACATCCTAAAAATTTGAGTATCGATATGTTGCAAGTTTTTGGTGCTTAGCTTGTGAATGATTCGATTTGTGTGTTTAATATAGTCTTGAGAAGGCTCAGGATTTATTCGGAATTAGAATAAATTTTAGTAATGAGTATTTTATTGAAGTGGAACAAGTGACCTTGATGTTTAAGGAAATTAAGTGTCAAAAACTAGCATAAGATGAGCTAGTAGTAAAGTGAAGTTGGCGTCATATGTGTTGCTTGAGGGGAGAAGTTCGAATTCCATGGATTGTATTTTGGTGACTTTAATTTTTGTACCTTTATGGCATGTGTCGGTCAAGCCTTATTTATGGTAAGGTTGGACTATTTCTTTTATGGTAAGGTGGCTAATGGTTAAGGTAAGCTTGAACTTGGGGAAAGAAATCCTAAACTTATGGAATGTAGGGGGAACACAAGGCACAAATCAAGGATGTTGTCTTGGA
Organism: Gossypium sturtianum; assembly: GCA_025698515.1. Classification (NCBI taxonomy): domain Eukaryota; kingdom Viridiplantae; phylum Streptophyta; class Magnoliopsida; order Malvales; family Malvaceae; genus Gossypium; species Gossypium sturtianum. The sequence goes on from CM046955.1 coordinate 124,256,107, forward strand.
AACTCTTTGGTGGCTAAAACTTTGACTTTTGGCCACTGTACATGGACGGTTTTGTGGCTAGGGGGGAATGGCCGAATGTTGTTAGTAGTTTGGCTAGGATTAGGAGTTAGTTTTGGTTAATTCTTAGCATTTTGTGTGAAATTTTCTTTTCTCTCCAAACTCTTTCTCTTAGCCGAATTTGAGCATTACGTAAGCTTTGTTTCTTTTGGCCATTTCATTTCATTTTTACCATTTGGTCATATTTTTGTCTTACATCTCAAGACACTCTCTCCCTTGTGCCGAAATACCAAAGCATAAAGGCCATTTTTCTTTTCTTCTCCTCTTCACCATTGCCGAATGCTTCCTTGTCCCAAATCTCACTCTTTGCTCCTTTCTCACATTTGAAAAACCCAAAACACATTATCTCCCATCTCTTTCTCCCCATGGCCGAATGGTGCTAACACCATTCTCTCCAATTTTCCTTCAAAGCCGAATCTTCACTTCACTTATATTGTTTTGTTGATTATTCTTTCAACCTTCATTTTAATCAATCGGTAAGAACCCTTTTCGAATCTTTATTCTCTTCTTTTTCTTAGCCGAATATATATTAGTTTGGGAGGGTCTTTTGACCGAAAATAGCATCCTTTATCCTTTTCTCTTAGACGATCCTTTCATTTTTATAGTGTTATAAAGAAGGCCGAACTCGGAGTAGTCATAATCATCGTGACACGCTAGAAATCGAGTCGAAGTGTTAAGGTAAGGGTTCCTATCAATGATTTCTATATTACTCGTCATATTGTTATAGATGGACTACTAATCGATTTCGTTTTAGGGGACACTATCGCTCGATTATCATTTCCGTGAACGTAAGATTTTGTGGCAAACAAGATAGGTTCAAAAAGAGTAGTGAATAGTGTTTGAAAGAGGGACGGTTCTGCTATTCCCCCTAAATTCAAACGAAGGATTGTTTCAGCAATTCGAGATTTTCCACCGGGTTGTGGACCCTCATCCGGTGAAAAACAATTTTTTGAAGTCATTCGTACTCCTGAGCCTTTGACTGTTCGTGGTTCTTCATCGGGTTATGAACTATCGATCGATGAGAAATCACAAATAGCTGTTGTTCGAGATTCCGAGGGTAAAGATCTAGATCGTTCATCATTAGAATAGCTTTATATTAAATATTAGTGTTCTAATTAAGCGTGATAAATATTTAGGTATCGACGAGCGGAAAAGTATAGTACTCACCGAATCGTGTGTGTAACTTCACACTTATCTCATGGGTTATACTATGCCGTAAGCATTCGATTAAAAATCGTAAAGTCGGTAAAATTGGAAAATACGATTTATTAGCACTTTTGGTGTGAAAGCATGAAAACAGTATTAAAGTTGTGAAAATTACGAATTTGCCCTTAATAAGCTATATTGTTAGAAAGTGATATTTTGGGCCATATGAATTATTTTTGATAAATTGGCCAAGTGAGAAAATTGTGAAAAGGGCCTCATGTGTATATATGGGCTGTAACATCCCAAAAACGGGGTTATTTGAAATTTCATTATGTTCTTATGTATGAACTGCTGAGTCATTATTTATGGAATAATAATGGTCAATTTAAGGCTTTGTGTTGGCTCGATTTGGTAGGAAATTTTAATTTTTTAACTTTTAAAAGAAGGGGGCCTTGGTAAGTGGTGTTATAAGAATAAATTGGGTATTCTTAACACAAAATAGGCCTTGGTAAAGTGGCAAAACAAGCCCACTTAAGAGCTAGCATGTGACGCCACAAGGGATAGGGGAGAGCCTTGGTTCGAGTCACAAAATCCCCTTTCTTTTGCTCTTATTTGACGGCAACAAGGGGAGAGTTCTCCTCAGTTTAAACTCTTTTAAATAATGGGATAATAATAGGATTTAGTTAGATTTTTAAGTAGATTAATTAATAGAGTAATAGATTAATCTCTAAGTATGAGCCAGAGGAAATTTAGGCCTTGGAATTAATTCAAATTATTTGAATTAATACAAATGTGTGGTCAAGAGTAATTTGGAGTGTTTTGCCGAAATTTGAACTCTCCCTAGGGAGTGTGGACGGCAAGCATAGGAGGGGGGGGAAACCGAATTCCTTTGATTACTTTCTTCATTATTTCGGCTAAGGCTCCATCTCTTAATTTTCTTCTCTTTATTCTCTCAAAACAAAACCCCTTTTGTTTTAGATCTTGGCCGAACCTCCTATACTTCACCCTCCATCTATTTCTTTTCAACCTTCAACAAAACCGAATGCACCATTGATTCTTCCCATCTTCTTTTTCCCTTTTCTTTTGGCCGAATACCCTCCTCTCCCTGTTGTCGAAACTCTAAACATCTTCTACCCTCATTATTTTTCTCTCTAGCCGAAGTACTCCACACCTTGGTGCCGAAACTCTCTTTTCCCATTTGGAATCTCTTTTGGCCGAATACCAAGGTGGTTGGACCTCTTCAAGTTAACTGTTGTGGTGATTAGGTAAAGGTGAGTGGCTATAGCCGAATGTCAATTTCCCTTATCTCTAATGTTCACGATTTGGATTAAAGGAAAAGCCGAAAGTTGGCAAGTACTAATGGTTGGCTAACCTTTCTATTGAAGCCGATTTCACCAAGGACTCCGGGATCTCAAAGCAGTGAGATCAGATCTTGCATTCGCTAACAAACGGAACTTGGTAAGTATAGGTAAGGCTTATATTGGTGTTTAAAAGCCAAGGCTATGGTTATTAGTGTTATTAATTGACCAAGTATAGTTTGTAAACCAGATTCGCAATTCGGACGCTAAGGCGAGTACTCAAAGTGATTTGGGTAAGGATTGGGTACAAAGTATGACCCTTTAAATTGTTTGGTTTGGCCGAATGGGCCATATCACTAACCTTGAGAGTTGGCCGAATATAGGGGCAAAGACTTGAGTGTGGCCGACTTCTCTTCCTGATTTAGACTCCTTGTTGGTGGTGTGTGTGTACATACACACCATTTAACTTGTTAATTATGCTAAGTAATGTGATTGCTAGCTTGATGTATGTAGCAATGGCTTGAATACCATAACGGTATATGGGGTAATCTGGTAAGTACCTGTGCATATGATTGCTATTTTATGCTTTTGGGAAGCATGCTGTGATAATACATGTGATAAATCTATATGTGACTGATAACTATGTGGGTTGATTGAGTGGAGGGGGCAGTGTATTCGTGCTGACGAGCACCAGTGCTTTGGTAGCACACTGTGACTATACGTCACCAGAGGTTTGGTACCTCATAGCGACTTGTCCCTGTGGTTAACACCACCGTGGGTTGGCCCCACTTGAGATATGGGATCGTCTGCCAGTGATTTGGTATCACACGATGGGTTGGCCCCATCACCCGATTTGTGTCTACGGACACCACTGCTTTGGTAGCACATCGTGACTATATGTCACCAAAGTGGTTTGGCACCACCAAGTGTTTTGGTAACACATCGTGATCGCGGTCACCAAAGTGGTTTGGTACCACGTGGGGTAGACAAAGGTGTTTGGTTGGCTAGGTTGGGTACTCGATACTTTGCTTAATTGGATCGTTATATGTGGTGTATGAAATGTTGTATTAACCGGGAAGGGTTACATATCGAGTCTTGGTGACTCACCTTCTCCTTTAATATTTTTCAGGTGACTCGTAGATGGCGGTTGAGGAGCCGGTGGGACTCGAGGCGCCATGCAAAGGACTTTACTTCTACGTAACTTTAAAGTTGTTTAATTTTTATTTTGGGTTGTAATAAGGCCTCCATAAACTATAGTTGCGGTTTTTTTTTATGTTGGATGTCGACTTAAACTATATCATTAAATTAAATTAAATCACATGTTTTCTTTTGTAAACACGAAAAAGTTTAATCGTGCCATCGGGTACACTTGAAATCGATAAAATAATTGGGCTTAATTAAAATCCCAAATTGGATCTAAGGTTAGCTTAACAAGACAACCAAACGAGGAGGTTTCAATAGAAAATTAAATGTTTTTCAAAAAGCGATCACAAGGTTTTACCTCGTAATAACTCGATTTGGTCGTAGTGTTTGGGCCGGGTTTGGGTTGTTACTGACTGGTATCGAGCCCAGTTCAAAACTCTACTGTAGGGGCCCAAGGCCCAAAAATGTTTTTGGTAGGCCTTATGGTATGATTTCGGGTTTTTAAGCAAAGATGGCCCGAGTCTCCTAGCAGACCGATCCGCCTGTAAGTACATCTAAACCTTTGTGTGAAATATATTCGTAGAAGGGTAGGAAGCATGGAACGAGATAGACTTATAGGACTTGGACCCTAGGGTTAGATTACTCAAACACAACGAAGCATAAGACTTAAAGAACTAAACCAACCTATGACTTAGTCAATGAGGTAGGTGTGGTAACCCCAGACGCATGTCTAGGATTGGATCCCGGAAGAGCTTGGTATTTAAGCGGTCCTCGTGACTCACCTCCTCTTCGCAGTATCCCACCCGGTGCGTAGCTTCTGCTCACCCTAACTCGTAAGGCTCGATGGTGTGGTAACCTCTCGTGGCGCATGTCTAGAAAGGTTCGGTGAGAGCTTGGTATTTAAGCGGTCCGCGTGACCCACCTCCTCTTCACTTGAATTCGCTGGTGCGTAGCTTTGGTTCACCACGACCAGGAGGGCTTGGCCATAGGGTAAACACAATGATTAAAACCGAAAAAGGGAATCACCATGTTTTTAAAAGAAGGAAACAACAAGCCCTAATGTTTTAAAAACGTATCCAATAACCCTCTTAAAACCCTAGAACACTTAGTATACCATGTTTTCTCGGAAAACTTGACTTGTGAAAAATTACAGAAATACCCCTAGGAGTAAAATTACCAAAATGCCCTCGACCCTAAAATATTGATTCGATGATTTCGCCTAAAAATTTCAACTATTTTATAAAACATTCAATAATTAGCTTTGGAAATCATCAGTAAAATATCTTGGCTCTGGAAAAGTAATCTGAAAATACCCCAGAGGAAAAAGACGAAAATACCCCTGGGTTAGAAATGGGCGTAAATGTCCGATGAGTGAATAGGTATGGAAAGTATTAAGGAATGGATGCATGGACTTCTTTGTGTGAACTAGGATAGGAAATCAAACATTGGTTGCTCGAAAGAATCTCTCTCGATTAAACCTCATCCATAAAACTTCTTCGCGAGTAATAAAGTGAAACAAATGCTAACGCATAAAATTTTTCTTAATCGATTAAAAGCGCGGTAGATAGAATGAGTTCTAGAGGACGTGGACGCCGTGGACGTGGTAGGGGTAGGATGACGGTGTCCAAACCCGTCAGTCGGGACAAGGCTCGAAAATGAGGTACCACCGCCACCACCACCTCCTACTTTTAGAGCCGAGGAGCCGGAGCGCACGGTGGCGACCCAGACGTATCGCAAGTCGTGTTGCGCAGTCTTGGAGATGGTGGCTGGGCTGGTGGAAATGTTGGAGCTCGAAATCTGTCCCGAGCGACTCCGATCTAACGGAGCGGAGGTATTCCGAGTGTGTGTCGAGTGGCACCTGGCAGGCAATGAACATCGGCTAGAGTCAACCGAAAGGATCATGGATGACCTTGACCCGATCAAGTAGAGAAGAAAAGGGCGCGGTCGCCTAAAGGATGAAGCGTATCAGTGGTGGCTTACGGTTCGAGATGGAGCTACAGCAGATGATTTGACTTGGGAGTATTTCAGATCCGCCTACCAGAAAAAGTATGTGGGCATTAGCTACACTGACGCGCAGAGAAAGGCTTTTCTGGGATTAGTTCAAGGAACTAAGTCCGTGTCGGAATATGAGGCGGAATTTCTACGGCTGAGTAGATACGCGAGAGGCATCGTGGCTACAGAACATGAGCGCTGTGTCCGCTTTGAGGATGGACTCCGAGATGATTTAAGGTTGCTGATTGCCCCACAGCAGGTTCGTGAGTTCTCATCCCTAGTGGAGAAGGCTAAGGTAGCCGAGGGAATCAAGGAGGCCGTGGAGGCGTAATTATAGTAAGAACAATCGTAAGAGAAGTTTTGGGTCATTTGGATCAAGCGGTAGTACTCGAGAAAAAGGCTAGCCAAGTGGGCCCAATCAGCAAACAAGGCCCACAACCGCTAATCGAGGCCGACTCGGTCAATGCAATCGCGTGGGAAGACCCATTGGGGAGGTTGTTGGGCCGGTGATAAAGGATGCTTTGAGTGTGGGTCTTTGGAGCATCGCACGAGATTGTCCCCAAAAGCTAGCTAAGAAGCGGCCTGTAAGGGCGTAACTGCACAAGATAGAAATGTAGGACCACAGAGGGGTCGTGGTAATGGTAGAGGAAACAACGGTCCCAACCGAGGTCGTGGAACTCAAGGCAGAGGTTCAGCAACACGAGGCTAGGCACCTGGCTTAGTCTATGCAAGCAAGGTGTCGCGAAGAAGGTGACGCACCGGATGTCATAACCGGTACGTTTTTAATTTTTGGTTTTCCTTATGTTGCATTGATTGATGTGGGCTCGACACACTCGTACATTGCTAGTAGTGTGGTAGGAACTATGGACCTAGACTCTGAAACTGCTTCTAGGGAGATGACCTGTGTAGTTAGCCCCTTAGGTCACTCCGTAGTCGTAGATAAACTCTATAGAGGCGCACTTCAGAACTTCAAGGGGTAGTGTTTGTAGCCGACCTAATGGAACTACCATTTGGAGAGTTCGATTTGATCCTTGGCATGGATTGGTTGGTTAAGTACCAAGCAAGGTTGGACTGCGCGGCCAAGCGCATGGTTCTTAAGACGGCGGAAGGTGATGAAGTGGTTATGATAGGAGATCGAAGGAATTATCTATCCAATGTAGTGAGTGCCTTAAAAAATTTGAAAAGATGGTCAAGAAGGGTTGTGAGGCGTATTTGGTTCAAATCTATGCTTTGGAAGCTAAGGAGTTGGAAGTTGAAAAGGTCCGAACGGTTGGGGAATTTGTTGATGTGTTCCCTAAGAACTTCCGGTTTGCCTCGGATCGGGAAGTCGAGTCGGTATAGACTTGCTACCCGAACGGCGGCACTGTGTCCATAGCACCATACCGAATGGCACCAAAGGAATTGGTGGAGCTAAAGGCTCAAATTCAGGAGCTCTTGGATAGGGGTTTATACGACCAAGTATATCTCCTTGGGGAGCGCTGTGTTGTTTGTCAAGAAGAAGGACGGTTCTATGCGGATGTGCATCGACACCGTCGATTGAACAAGTTAACGATCAAGAACAAGTATCCGTTGCCTCGGATTGACGACTTGTTCGATCAATCAAGGGTGCCTCGGTGTTCTCGAAGATAGACCTTAGGTCGTTATCATCAACTTAAGGTAAAGGAGGTCGATGTTCACAAAACGGCATTTCGAACTCGGTATGGGCATTTTGAGTTCTTGGTAATGCCATTTGGGTTGACTAATGCGCCGGCGGCATTCATGGACTTGATGAATGAGTATTCCAAAGAAGATTTTGGACCATTCGTCGTGGTATTCATAGACGACATATTGGTTTATTCAAGGACGTAAGAGGAGCATGACAAGCATCTGGTAGTTCTCGCAAGTATTGAGAGAAAAGCTTGTATGCCAAATTCGGTAAGTGTGAATTTTGGCTTAGGGAAGTGGCTTTCTTAGGTCATGTAGTGTCGGTGAAGGAATTAGGTAGACCCCGCAAGATTGAGCGCAAGATTGGAGTGGAAACCACCTAGGACGGTGGCTGAAATACGAAGTTTTCTGGTTTAGCGAGGATACTATCGGAGATTCGTGGAAGGATTCTCTCTAATAGCGCGCCGTTGACTAAGTTGTTAAGGAAGGGTGTCCCGTTTGTATGGACGGAAAAGTAAAGCAAGAAAGCTTTGATAAGCTAAGGAAGATTTTGACGGAAGCTCGGTTTTGGTGCAACTCAAGGCAGAAAGTTATTCACGGTCTATTGTGATGCATCTCACACCGGTTTGGGGTGTGTGTTGATGCAAGATGGGAAGGTAGTAGCCTATGCATCCCGTCGATTAAGATCGCATGAGGTTAACTACCCAACTCACGACTTAGAGTTAGCAAATGTAGTCTTCGCCTCTGAAGATATGGAGACATTACCCGTATGGAGAGAAGTCGATGGTCTACACGGATCACAAAAGCTTGAGGTATCTTTCCGACTCGAAGGATCGAATCGAGGCGGCGTCGATGGATTGAACTACTAAAGGACTACGATCGTTCAATTGAATACCATCCGGTAAGGCTAATGTAGTAGCCGACGATTGAGCCGGAAGGTGGTGACGGACTTAAGAGCGATGTTCTCGGTTAAGTCTATATGACGATGGGAGTCTTTTGGCGTAACTTCAAGTTAAGTCGGCATGGATTGAGGAGATTAAGGAAAGCGATTAGTGGATGAAGGCTTGAGTTCAAGAGGGTACAAGTTCAAGACGGTGGTTTGGAAGGGTACACCGACTAGTGAAGGAGCGCTTTGTTTTCAGGACGAGTCCGTATGCCAAAGGATCCAGATTTAAGGCAGAAAATTCTCCAAGATGCACATAGCAGCCCATACGCTATGCACTCGGAGGAAGCAAAATGTATGGAGATTTGCGGAAAGCAGTTTTGGTGGCTGTGGTTGAAGCGTGAGATAACGGAGTTGGTAGGAAAGTGTCCGACGTGTCGTGAGGTTAAGGTGAACATCACCACCATCGGGACTACTTCAACCGATAAAGATCCTCAATGGAAATGGGAGAGGATCACCATGGATTTTGTTAGTGGGCTACCCTTACGCCCACTAAGAAGGATGCGATTTGGGTAATTGTGGATCGCCTAACTAAGTCAGGCTCACTTCATGCCGGTGAGAATGGATTACTCTCTCCGTAAGCTAGCAAAGTCGTATGTGGGTGAAATAGTAAGGTTGCATGGCGTGCCAGTGTCGATTATCTCGGATAGGGATCCCAGATTCACGTCAAGGTTTTGGAAAGCGTTGCATCAAGCGTTGGGTACACGGTTAGATTTCAGTACGGCTTTCCATCCACAGTCTGACGGACAGTCGGAAAGGGTGATACAGATTTTAGAAGACATGTTAAGAGGTTGTGTCTTGGATTTTAGTGGTAGTTGGGAGGAGTACCTACCATTAGCGGAATTCGCTTATAACAATAGTTATCAAGCGAGTATTCAAATGGCTCCATACGAGGCCCTATATGGACGAAAGTGCCGTACTCCTACATGTTGGACGGAGTTGGGAGAACGACAAGTTATGGGTTCAGAACCGTAACAAGAGACGGAAGACAAAGTCAAGGTGATTCGGTCTCGTCTCAAGGAAGCATCGGATAGGCGTAAGTCTTATGCCGATCTCAAACGCAAGGAAATGGAGTATCTTTGTGGGAGACAAGGTCTTTCCGAAAGTGTCGCCTTGGAAAAAGGTGTTGAGATTTGGACGGAAAGGAAGTTAAGCCCAAGGTTTATTGGGCCATATCTTCGTTGTGAAGCGAATAGGACCGGTGGCTTATCACCTAGAGTTGCTGGGCTGAATCGAGTCGATTCATGACGTCTTTCACGTATCAATGCCGAGACGGTATCGGTCCGATCCTTCAGACGTTGTGCCGCGAGCGTAAATCGAAGTGAATCCAGATTTATCTTTTGAAGAGGAGCCATTCGGATCTTAGACCGAGATGAGAAAGTTCTACGTAGGAAGTCGAGTGCCCTTGGTGAAGGTCTTTGTGGCGGAACCATGGTATAGAAGAAGCTACGTGGGAACCCGAGGATGTAATGAGGCGACAATACCCCACCTTTTCTAGTTAAGAAATTTCGAGGACGAAATTTATTTTAAGGGGGTAGAATCTGTAACATCCCAAAAACGGGTTATTTGAAATTTCATTATGTTCTTATGTATGAATCATTGAGTCATTATTTATGGAATAATAATGGTCAATTTAAGGCTTTGTGTTGGCTCGATTTGGTAGGAAATTTTAATTTTTAACTTTTAAAAGAAGGGGCCTTGGTAAGTGGTGTTATAAGAATAAATTGGGTATTCTTAACACAAAATAGGCCTTGGTAAAGTGGCAAAACAAGCCCACTTAAGAGCTAGCATGTGACGCCACAAGGGATAGGGGAGAGCCTTGGTTCGAGTCACAAAATCCCCTTTCTTTTTGCTCTTATTTGGACGGCAACAAGGGGAGAGTTCTCCTCGATTTAAACTCTTTTAAATAATGGGATAATAATAGGATTTAGTTAGATTTTTAAGTAGATTAATTAATAGAGTAATAGATTAATCTCTAAGTATGAGCAGAGGAAATTTAGGCCTTGGAATTAATTCAAATTATTTGAATTAATACAAATGTGTGGTCAAGAGTAATTTGGAGTGTTTTGCGAAATTTGAACTCTCCTAGGGAGTGTGGACTGGCAAGCATAGGAGGGGGAAACCCAATTCCTTTGATTACTTTCTTCATTATTTCGGCTAAGGCTCCATCTCTTAATTTTCTTCTCTTTATTCTCTCAAAACAAAAACCCCTTTTTGTTTTAGATCTTGGCCGAACCTCCTATACTTCACCCTCCATCTATTTCTTTTCAACCTTCAACAAAACCGAATGCACCATTGATTCTTCCCCATCTTCTTTTTCCTTTTTCTTTTGGCCGAATATACTCTCCTCTCCTGCATTGTCAAACTCTAAACATCTTCTACCCTCATTATTTTTCTCTCTAGTGAAGTACTCCACACCTTGGTGCCGAAACTCTCTTTTCCCATTTGGAATCTCTTTTGGCCGAATACCAAGGTGGTTGGACCTCTTCAAGTTAGCTGTTGTGGTGATTAGGTAAAGGTGAGTGGCTATAGCCGAATGTCAATTTCCCTTATCTCTAATGTTCTCACGATTTGGATTAAAGGAAAAAGCCGAAAGTTGGCAAGTACTAATGGTTGGCTAACCTTTCTATTGAAGCCGATTTCACCAAGGACTCGGATCTCAAAGCAGTGAGATCAGATCTTGCATTCGCTAACAAACGGAACTTGGTAAGTATAGGTAAGGCTTATATTGGTGTTTAAAAGCCGAAGGCTATGGTTATTAGTGTTATTAATTGACCAAGTATAGTTTGTAAACCAGATTCGCAATTCGGACGCTAAGGCGAGTACTCAAAGTGATTTGGGTAAGGATTCGGGTACAAAGTATGACCCCTTTAAATTGTTTGGTTTGGCCGAATGGGCCATATCACTAACCTTGAGAGTTGGCCGAATATAGGGGCAAAGACTTGAGTGTGGCCGACTTCTCTTCTCGGATTTAGACTCCTTGTTGGTGACAGGTGTGTACATACACACCATTTAACTTGTTAATTATGCTAAGTAATGTGATTGCTAGCTTGATGTATGTAGCAATGGCTTGAATACCATAACGGTATATGGGGTATCTGTAAGTACTGTGCATATGATTGCTATTTTATGCTTTTGGGAAGCATCTTTGTGATAATACATGTGATAAATCTATATGTGATCGATAACTATGTGGGTTGATTGAGTGGAGGCGGTGTATTCGTCTTGACGAGCACCGTTGCTTTGGTAGCACATCGTGACTATACGTCACCGAGGTTTGGTACCTCATAGCGACTTGTCCCCGTGGTTAACACCACCGCGGGTTGGCCCCACTTGAGATATGGGATCGCCTCGCCGGTGATTTGGTATCACACGATGGGTTGGCCCCATCACCCGATTTGTGTCTACGGACACCGTTGCTTTGGTAGCACATCGTGACTATATGTCACCGGTGGTTTGGCACCACCGGTGTTTTGGTAACACATCGTGATCGCGGTCACCAAAGTGGTTTGGTACCACGTGGGGTAGACAAAGGTGTTTGGTTGGCTAGGTTGGGTACTCGATACTTTGCTTAATTGATCGTTATATGTGGTGTATGAAATGTTGTATTAACAGGGGAAGGGTTACATATCGAGTCTTGGTGACTCACCTTCTCCTTTAATATTTTTCAGGTGACTCGTAGATGGCGGTTGAGGAGCGGTGGGACTCGAGGCGGCCATGCAAAGGACTTTACTTTTACGTAACTTTAAAGTTGTTTAATTTTTATTTTGGGTTGTAATAAGGCCTCCATAAACTATAGTTGCGGTTTTTTTATGTTGGATGTCGACTTAAACTATATCATTAAATTAAATTAAATCACATGTTTTCTTTTGGTAAACACAAAAAGTTTAATCGTGCCATCGGGTACACTTGAAATCGATAAAATAATTGGGCTTAATTAAAATCCCAAATTGGATCTAAGGTTAGCTTAACAAGACAACCGAAACGAGGAGGTTTCAATAGAAAATTAAATGTTTTTCAAAAAAGCGATCACAAGGTTTTACCTCGTAATAACTCAGATTTGGTCGTAGTGTTTGGGCCGGGTTTGGGTTGTTACATGGGCCAAAACTGCTAGATCGATATATGGGCCAAAACTGCTAGATCGATATAAGGGTCAAAATTTGCTAGATCGTTAAATGGGTTAAATTGTTATTTTGACTAATGGGCCAAGTTGATAACTTGTAATACGGGTTTTTTTTGTTGAAATTTACCTTATGAATATATTGTGATGCATTCTATATATACATGACTGCATGGGTTGGGATAATTGACGAAGAGAAGAAAGGCCTGTTGCCAAAATCTAGTTCGGTGACACTGTCACAATCTAGTTCGGTGACTCTGTCACAATCTAGTTCGGTGGCTCTGCCACAAATATTTAAATGGCTTAATGCCTGTGATTGGTGTGTTGGCGGGGTGGGTTGACTTGATCCCCACAGGTGTGATGGTTGGTACGGGTGGTGTGTAGCAGATGGAAATTAGGCTTGGTTGGGAATTGCATATCACATGCATTTTTTTATATATTTGATTTATATATTGTATTTTTGTAAATGGGCTCAAGCCCAATTTAATGCTTAAATGGATTTGGTGAAGTGGACACGATAAGTGGGTTACACATTGAGTTCTAAGTAACTCACCCTATTTTTCTTACCCTTCTCGTGTAATAATAATTGATGGAGGCTTGGGTAGGGGATGACTTCGTGTGGAGGCCATACTATGAATGATGGGTTTTATAAACTTGAACTTCTTTTTAATATTTTTATTTTTATTTAAGTACTATTTTGATTGCAATGTAATAAGGCCTCTGGTATTATTTTATGGATTTTTATTCGTGGATGGAATTTTAATATGTTTTAGTTACTTAAATGGGGCTGTTTAAATTTTATAAATGATTTCTTAAACTTGCGTATAAAAGAAAAATAAAAAAAAGGAGGATTTTCTTAAATATCACTTAATCCAAAATATTTTTTGAAAACTCTTTTATAAGTTTAAGATTTCCACCAATTATTTCTCTGAAAATCAAATTGTAAATTCTTATGTTTTAAAATTTTGGTTTTCACATAAATCTCAGTTTATGATAAATTCCATTTTTCAAAATCGTTTTGAAGAATTGTTTTCATTAAAAGCAGTGATGACGAGATGTAAGTTCGAATTGTGTGGCATGCCAAGTCTGGTCTTAACGCATAAGCCGGGTTTGGGGTGTTACATTTTATGGTATCAGAGCCAGTTTCAAAACTCGGCTGTGGTTTGGGTTCAACAAAAATTTTTGTTTAAAACTGTTTTAATTTCTAGGCTTTATGTTTTAAAGGTAGTATGGCACCACGAGCATCCGGCACCAAGCCAAGTAAGTATTTTTATATTAAATGTTTATTATTATGATATGAACATAGGAACACTCTAGAACTTCTAATTTTAGGTGTCAAAAATGGTAGAGATTGAGACTATAGGACGTGATTGCGAAAACAACTTTACCTCTTATATCTCATAAAATATCGTTAATAAACACTGAAATGGTATTCTGATTCATAAAACTTGTAATCAGATTAAATCAAAATAGTCATTATGAGCACTAGAGGACGTGGTCGTGGACGTGGTAGACGTGGCCGTGGTAGAGGACGAGGTGCTAGAGATGCAACTGAAGCACCGGGTCATATGCCGGAAATGGATGCACCTGCTTCACCCGGGAGTGAGACTGGATCACATGACCATTCGAGAGAGGACAATGCTTTGACTCAAGCAATGTTGCGAGTCCTTGAAAGAGTTGCTGGGACTAGAACTGGTCCAGTAGTTCGTGGATCAATTTCGGAACGACTTAAATCAAGTGGTGCCGAGGTTTTTAGAGGTGTCTCTGGTGTAGCTCCGAATGTTGTGAAACATTGGCTCGAGGCTGTAGAGCGAATTATGGATGATTTGGAGTGCACCGCCGAGCAGAAACTAAGAGGAGCTGTGTCCTTGTTAAGGGACGAGGCGTATCAATGGTGGCTTACTGTTCGAGAAGGCACCGAGGCTGCATTGGTTACTTGGGATTTCTTCAAAGCTACTTTTCAAGGGAAGTACGTCAGGACAAGTTATGTAGATGCCCAGAGGAAGGAATTCCTGAATTTGGTTCAAGGAAATAAGACAGTGGCAGCTTACGATGCAGAATTTCTTCGTTTGAGCCGATATGCTTGCACAATAGTACCGACAGATCATGAGCATTGTGTACGCTTTGAAGATGGGCTGAATGATGAGTTGCGGGTACTGATAGCCCCACAACAAGTACAGATTTTTGCCTCGCTTGTAGAGAAAGCCAAGATAGCCGAAGAGGCTAAGAGCTTAGAATGCCAGAACCGAGAAAGAGTCAGAGGCAAGAGGGATTTTAAGTACTCGGGTTCTTCTAAAAGGTTCCAGAAAAGGCCTCGAAATGATGAGCCAGCTCAAGCTAGAGCACCAGTGATTACCAATCAGAGTAGAGACTGTGCTGACTGTGGGAAACGACACCCCGGGGAATGTTGGAGGAAAACTGGTGCCCGTTATAAATGTGGTTCCAAGGATCATCAGTATAAGAATTGCCCTCGACGGTCTGATATGAATCAGAAAGCTCGTAACCCTGATGTTTAGCCAGCTAGAGGTACTCAGTAGCCACCGAGAGGTCGTGGATTGAGTCGCGGTGGTAATGGTAACGGACGTGGTCAAGGTACACCAGGTCGAGGTAATGGCTTCAGAGGTAACGCGGAGGCAAGACAGCCGGGGTTGGTCTATGCGGTTAGGCGTCGGGAAGATGGCGATGCACACGATGTGATAATCTGGTACGTTCTTCATCTTTGATGTACCATTCGCTTTGATAGATATCGGGTCTACCCACTTGTATGTTGCTAGTGCCATATCCGGAAACTCGAATATTAGATCCGAGATTACCGATAGAGAGATGACCGTAATTAGTCCTTTAGGACAACTTTCGGAATCGTGAATAAATTGTTTAGAGACGTGCCTTGGAAATTCAAAGAGAAATGTTTTTGTTAATTTGATAGAATTGCCTTTCGCGCGAGTTTGATCTTATTTTGGGCATGGATTGGTTGGTGAAGCAAGGCGCAATTGGATTGTGCCGAAAAGCGGATGTCAATAAGGACTATGGATGATGCGGAGGTAGTAATGATAGGCAAGCGAAGGAACTTTTGGAAAATGTGGTATCCGCTTTGAAGCGCGCAGAAGTTGGTGCGAAAAGGGTATGGAGCATTCCTAGCCTTCATTAGTGCTTTGGATGCCAAGGAACTATCGGTGGAAGGTGTGAGAACGGTGAAAGAATTTTTAGATGTCTTTCCGAAGAACTTTCTGGTCTACTCTCGGATCGGAAGTAGAATTTGGCATTGAGCTTTTGCCCTAAGCAGCTCCAGGTGTCTATTGCTCCTTATAGAATGGGCGTAGAAGGAGTTAGCTGAGCTTAAAGCTCAAATTCAAGAATTGTTAGATCGGGATTTATTCGATCGAGTGTGTCCCCGTGGGAGCACCGATTTTGTTCGTCAAGAAGAAGGATGGGTCGATGCGTATGTGCATTGATTATAGGCAGTTGAATAAATTGACGATCAAGAATAGGTATCCATTGCCGAGAATTGACGACCTGTTTGATCAATTGAGAGGAGCTTCAGTTTTCTCCAAGATTGATTTAAGATCGGGTTATCATCAACTCAAGGTGAAAGAGGCAGATATTCATAAGACGGCATTCCGAACCCGTTATAGACATTATGAGTTTTTGGTTATGCCGTTTGGTTTGACCAATGCACCAGCTGCATTTATGGACATGATGAATCGAGTCTTTCAACCTTATCTAGACCGGTTCGTAGTGGTGTTCATAGATGATATCTTGGTATATTCGAGGAATGAAGAAGAACATGACTCACATTTGCGCATTGTGTTGCAAATTTTGCGAGATAAGCAACTTTATGCCAAATTCAGTAAATGTGAATTTTGGTTGAAGGAAGTGACTTTCTTGGGTCATGTGGTGTCAGCCGAAGGAATAAGAGTTGATCCACGGAAGGTTGAGACAGTGTTGGATTGGAAACCGCCGAAGTCAGTGGTTGAGATCTGGAGTTTCTTGGGTTTGGCTGGTTACTATAGACGCTTTGTTGAGGGGTTTTCGTTGATTGCTGCACCTCTAACCAAGCTGTTGCGAAAGGGGGTACCGTATGTGTGGACCGATAAACAGCAAGAAAGTTTCGAGAAACTAAAGAAGATTTTGATGGAAGCGCTAGTACTGATTCAGCCTGAGGCTGGAAAAGAGTTTATCGTTTACTGTGATGCGTCACACACGGGTTTAGGATGTGTGTTGATGCAAGGTGGAAAAGTGGTGGCTTATGCTTCTTGTCAGTTGAGGTCGCACGAAGTCAACTACCCTACTCATGACTTGGAGTTGGCTGCGGTGGTGTTTGCTTTAAAGATTTGGAGGCACTATCTCTACGGTGAGAAGTCGATCATTTATATGGACCATAAGAGTCTTAAGTACCTCCTTACCCAAAAGGAGTTGAACTTGAGACAACGGAGATGGGTGGAGTTGTTAAAGGATTATGACTTCTCAATCGAGTACCATCCTGGAAAGGCTAACGTGGTGGCAGACGCGTTGAGTCGTAAGGTAGTATCGGAGTTAAGAGCAATGTTTGCTCATCTCGATTTTGTATGAGGATGGCGATCGCTAAGCGGAACTTGGTGAAGCCATTGTGGTTAGAAACAGATCAAGGAAAAGCAGTTAATAGATGAAAAGTTGGGTCCTTTAATGCAACAAGTTGAAAGTGGTATAATAGGGGATTTTGGATTAAACAAGAATGGCGTGCTGTGTTTTCGTGGAAGAGTTTGTACGCCCATGGATTCGGATTTGAGACAAATGATTCTACGAGAGGCGCATAGTAGCCTTTATGCTATGCACCCCAGAGGAAATAAGATGTATCGGGATCTCCGTGAGCAGTATTGGTGGCCAAGGTTAAAGCGGGAGGTTACTGATTTTGTAGGAAAGTGTTTGACGTGTCAACAAGTGAAGGCGGAACATCAATTACCATCGGGTTTATTGCAACCGGTAAAGATTCCTCTATGGAAATGGGAGCGGATAACGATGGATTTTGTTAGTGGGTTACCCTTAACACCTACTAAGAAAGATTCCGTTTGGGTGGTAGTTGATCGATTGACGAAGACTGCTCATTTTCTACCTGTTTGCACGGATTACTCGGCCGCAGAAGTTGGCTAAGCTGTATGTATCTGAGATTGTGAGGTTGCATGGGATACCAGTGTCTATCATATCGGACAAGGATCCTAGGTTTACATCGCGGTTTTGGAAAGCTTTGCATGAGGCTTTGGGAACAAAGTTAAACTTCAAGATGACTTTTCATCCTCGATCGGATGGTCATCGAGAAAGAGTAATTAAGATTTTGGAAGACATGTTAAGAGGTTGCGTAATTGACTTGAGGTAGTTGGGAGGATTTTCTACCGTTGGCGAGAGTTTATGATAATAACAGATTACCAATCCAAGATTCAAATGGCGCCCGTGAAGCGTTATACGGTCGTAAGTGTCGTACCCCTACTTGTTGGACCGAATTGGGGAACGAGCGGTTGTTGGGTCTGAGTTGATAAGCGAGGCGGAAGAGAAGGTAAAGGTGATTCGAGCAAGGTTAAAGGAAGCTTGGATAGACAAAAGTCGTATGCGGATCCAAGCGTAAGGATATTGAGTTTGCAGTGGGAGATCAGGTCTTCCTGAAAGTCTCACCTTGGAAGAAAATTTTCAGATTTGGAAGGAAGGGCAAGTTGAGCCCTAGGTTCATTGGACCATACCGTGTGTTGAAGCGTGTAGGACCAGTGGCCTATCAGCTTGAATTACCTCCGGAGTTAAGTCAGATTCATAGTGTTTTCCATGTTTCTATGCTGAGGCGTTATAGATCGGATCCATCTCACATAGTACCGGTAGAAGAAGTGGAGTTAAGGCCAGACTTGTCTTTCGAGGAGGAACCAGTGAAAATCTTTGACCGTGATGTTAAGGTGCTAAGAAAGAAGACTGTGCCGTTGGTTAAGGTTCTATGGCGTAATCACGGAGCGGAGGAAGCTACGTGGGAGCCTGAGGACGCAATTCGGCAACAATATCCTCATCTCTTTTAATCAGGTAAATTTCGAGGACGAAATTTTTTTTTAATGAGGGTAGAATTGTAACATCCTAAAAATTTGAGTATCGATATGTTGCAAGTTTTTGGTGCTTAGCTTGTGAATGATTCAATTTGTGTGTTTAATATAGTCTTGAGAAGGCTCGAGATTTATTCGAAATTAGAATAAATTTTAGTAATGAGTATTTTATTGAAGTGGAACAAGTGACCTTGATGTTTAAGGAAATTAAGTGTCAAAAACTAGCATAAGATGAGCTAGTAGTAAAGTGGAGTTGGCGTCATATGTGTTGCTTGAGGGGAGAGGTTCGAATTCCATGGATTGCATTTTGGTGACTTTAATTTTTGCACCTTTATGGCATGTGTCGGTCAAGCCTTATTTATGGTAAGGTTGGACTATTTCTTTTATGGTAAGGTGGCTAATGGTTAAGGTAAGCTTGAACTTGGGGAAAGAAATCCTAAACTTATGGAATGTAGGGGGAACACAAGGCACGAATCAAGGATGTTGTCTTGGAAACTCTTTGGTGGCTAAAACTTTGACTTTTGGCCATTGTACATGGATGGTTTTGTGGCTAGGGGGGAATGGCCGAATGTGTTAGTAGTTTGGCTAGGATTAGGAGTTAGTTTTGGTAATTCTTAGCATTTTGTGTGAAATTTTCTTTTCTCTCCAAACTCTTTCTCTTACCCGAATTTGAGCATTAGGTAAGCTTTGTTTCTTTTGGCCATTTCATTTCATTTTTACCATTTGGTCATATTTTTGTCTTACATCTCAAGACACTCTCTCCCTTGTGCCAAAATACCAAAGCATAAAGGCCATTTTTCTTTTCTTCTCCTCTTCACCATTCCCAAATGCTTCCTTGTCCCAAATCTCACTCTTTGCTCCTTTCTCACATTTGAAAAACCCAAAACACATTGTCTCCCATCTCTTTCTCCCCATGGCCGAATGGTGCTAACACCATTCTCTCCAATTTTCCTTCAAAGCTGAATCTTCTCTTCACTTATATTGTTTTGTTGATTATTCTTTCAACCTTCGTTTTAATCAATCGGTAAGAACCCTTTTCGAATCTTTATTCTCTTCTTTTTCTTAGCCGAATATATATTAGTTTAGGAGGGTCTTTTGACCGAAAATAGCATCCTTTATCCTTTTCTCTTAGACGATCCTTTCATTTTTATAGTGTTATAAAGAAGGCCGAACTCGGAGTAGTCATAATCATCGTGACACGTTAGAAATTGAGTCGAAGTGTTAAGGTAAGGGTTCCTATCAAGGATTTCTATATTACTCGTCATATTGTTATAGATGGACTACTAATCGATTTCGTTTTAGGGGACACTATCGCTCGATTATCATTTCCGTGAACGTAAGATATTGTGGCAAACAAGATAGGTTCGAAAAGAGTAGTGAATAGTGTTTGGAAGAGGGGCGGTTCTACTATTCCCCCTAAATTCAAACGAAGGACTGTTTCAGCAATCCGAGATTTTCCACCGGGTTGTGGACCCTCATCCGGCGAAAAACAATTATTTAAAGTCATTCATACTCCTGAGCCTTTGACTATTCGTGGTTCTTCATCGGGTTATGAACTATCGATCGAGGAGAAATCACAAATAGCTATTGTTCGAGATTCCGAGGGTAAAGATCTAGATCGTTCATCATTAGAATAGCTTTATATTAAATATTAGTGTTCTAATTAAGCGTGATAAATATTTAGGTATCGACGAGCGGGAAAGTATAGTACTCACCATAATCAGGTGTGTAACTTCACACTTATCTCATGGGTTATACTATGTCGTAAGTATTCGATTAAAAATCGTAAAGTCGGTAAAATTAGAAAATACGATTTATTAGCACTTTTGGTGTGAAAGCATGAAAACGGTATTAAAGTTGTGAAAATTACGAATTTGCCCTTAATAAGCTATATTGTTAAAAAGTGATATTTTGGGCCATATGAATTATTTTTGATAAATTGGCCAAGTGAGAAAATTGTGAAAAGGGCCTCATGTGTATATATGGGCCAAAACTGCTAGATCGATATATGGGCCAAAACTGCTAGATCGATATAAGGGTCAAAATTTGCTAGATCGTTAAATGGGTTAAATTGTTATTTTGACTAATGGGCCAAGTTGATAACTTGTAATACGGGTTTTTTTTTTGAAATTTATCTTATGAATATATTGTGATGCATTCTATATATACATGATTTGCATGGGTTGGGATAATTGTGAAGAGAAGAAAGGCTGTTGCCAAAATCTAGTTCGGTGACTCTGTCACAATCTAGTTCGGTGGCTTTGCCACAAATATTTAAATGGCTTAATGCCTGTGATTGGTGTGTTGGCGGGGTGGGTTGACTTGATCCCCACAGGTGTGATGGTTGGTACGGGTGGTGTGTAGCGGATGGAAATTAGGCTTGGTTGGGAATTGCATATCACATGCATTTTTTTATATATTTGATTTATATGTTGTATTTTTTGTAAATGGGCTCAAGCCCAATTTAATGCTTAAATGGATTTGGCCCAGTGGACACGGTAAGTGGGTTACAAATTGAGTTCTAAGTAACTCACCCTGTTTTTCTTGCCCTTCTCAGGTAATAATAATTGATGGAGGCTTGGGCCGAGGATGACTTCGTGTGGAGGCCATACTACGAATGATGGGTTTTTATAAACTTGAACTTCTTTTTAATATTTTTATTTTTATTTAAGTACTATTTTGATTGCGATGTAATAAGGCCTCTGGTATTATTTTATGGATTTTTATTCGTTGATGGAATTTTAATATGTTTTAGTTACTTAAATGGGGCTGTTTAAATTTTATAAATGATTTCTTAAACTTGCGTATAAAAGAAAAATAAAAAAAAAAGAGGATTTTCTTAAATATCACTTAATCCAAAATATTTTGTGAAAACTCTTTTATAAGTTTAAGATTTCCACCAATTATTTCTCTGAAAATCAAATTGTAAATTCTTATGTTTTAAAATTTTGGTTTTCACATAAATCTCGGTTTATGATCAATTCCATTTTTCAAAATCGTTTTGAAGAATTGTTTTCATTAAAAGCAGTGATGACGAGATGTAAGTTCGAATTGTGTGGCATGCCAAGTCTGGTCTTAACGCATAGGCCGGGTTTGGGGTGTTACACGAAGGTTCTAACCGACGTTCGATAAGACAGAAGGTAAATGGTAACTTCTTTATGTCAATATTTACAAGTCTCAGTCATCTTTCCCATGATCCTTGTTTTGTTGTTTTTGTTTTTGTTTTCCCCTTTTTTTCCTTTTTTTCTTTTTTTTGCTACCTTTACTGCACTGTGATATAGTGTCTGATCATTGAACAGATTTGTGAACTTTTGGAATTGTCCTTTTTAGCACTCTTTGTCGAAATTGTCCTTTTTAGCACTCTTTGTCGGCACCCTTTTTTTTTCCTTTTTTTTTTGAGAATTTGATGACTATCGACTTTGTAACATTGGCATATGAAGCTACTTCTACCCTCTTAGTGAAGTAGACGATGACCACGACGATGAATCGATGTCGACTAGAAGCTTTTAACGAGATCGGCCCCATAATATCCATTCCCCACATATAAGAAACCCTTGAAGAAATAGATGAGGCACATGAGACTTGTATTCCTCAATATGGCATTTACGACATAACTGAAGCAATCTCCCTTTTATGGTGGACCAATAGTACCCGAATCTTATGATTAGCCTTGTTATTGTAGAACCATTATCTTGTTCTTTAAACACTCTTATGGACCTCTTTTAAGATTTTCCCAGGCGTGTCTTGATATGATCGTGCGAAAATATCTTTGAATTCTTGAAAATAACTCAACGATGTCTTGCCTTATTTCTGTGGTGAATTGGGCTTCGATTTTTACCCCTTTCCTAGGTTCGCAATGTCCATTGACCCTATGTAAGGTAGGATCTGTTTTTCATCATGTTCTACCATCCTTAACAAATCAGAAGATAGGTTACAATCTCAGTCATCTTCCAAGTCCTGAGATCCCTCTAAACACATATCTTACTCAAAAGGAGACTCTGAGTCAGTAGCGGTGTTGCTCAAATCGTTGATATCTGGAGACCTTATTGTAGGTTCGAAAAAAGATTTCCAAAGAATAAATAATTCAAAGAATGATTATTTGTATGGTCATAAAGAATGAAAGAATACTTGAAAGAAATTCTAAAGAACAAACAAAAAAAAACAATTGTTTGTACAGTATGAAATGGTAAAAATAAAAGAATATTTGCTCAAAAAGATGCATTTTATTGAAATAAAAATTCCGGACACAAGCCTATTTCGCAAAAGGATTCTTATTGCCTCTAGGCTTAAGGCAACAAGTGTGTTTTGAATATTACTCTAGATTAGCTCTAAAAATATAAGGATCTCTTCCACAATCTCATTATTCAAAACACTCCCAAGTATGCAAGGTCTTGGAAACTTCGTTCCTCGGTTCCATCTCCGCTATATCTAAATCAGGGATAACAGGATCAGCAGGGTTATCTCCTGGGTCAGATCCTGAGCCAACTTGGAAATTCATGGGTACCCCAGCCTCAGCTTGACCTTGTTGAGGCCTAATTGTAACAGATGGCCTTTGAGGATATGCTTCAGGTTGTGCATGCAGTTGGGTAAAACCCGGAGGGTAATCCTTATTATCTTCTCCAGCATTAGTCATGGGACCTCTTCCCTTGTCCATTGCCCCATTCAGTAGCTGAATCATTTGAGCCACCATATTCCTTTGGGCTTCCATCATTTGTTTTCTCATATCTTGTTGGATTTTTGCCAACTGCTCTTGCAGCTAGTCTTGCATGTCTCTTTGGAACTGTTTGAGTCTTTGATCCATGTTTTTTCTTTCTTTTCTTTTTTTAGCGCGTGTACCGCAACGGTGTTTAGTTTCCAGATTAACCTTTTATTTTTTATCTCTCTTTGATAATTTCAACTAATTAGGGTCCTTCTATGGATTTCAATGCATATGATGCGATGCAATGCAGATGCATGGAATGAATGCAAAAGAAAGAGAGGCGTTGATTCTAAATTCAATTCCATTAGAAAAACTTTTCTAGAAAGAAAATATCTTTACATAAAACGGATTACATATGCGGCCTTGCCCTCATATTCCAAGCAAAAACATCAATCCCCTTCTTCGCAAAGGTCAAATCTTGCAAACTTCTAATAGATGCCTCCATTAGCTCATTTTTGCTTGCTCTGGGCCGCGACTCACTGCTCACTTATTTCCATAATGCTCATTAGCCTCTTTAAGAAAGCCGAGACATGGTGATTCTCGAATAGTCTTTGTCAGCTTGAATCCTTGGGCAATAAAGTCTTTGTATTCCTTCACGGACTATCAGTCTTTTCTCGTTGTGTTTACTTGGACCATATTCGGACGACCGTATTATAATCCACTTTATCAAGAAATCCACTTTCTCATGACAAACTCTTCTATTTAGCAATCGAATTTGAATCAACACCTCTTTTCTATGATGTGAATACAATGCAATCAAAACAAAATAGAACACGTTAGCACAAGAGAAATAAATAACAAAATAGGGCACCTATCTGGGTGACCACTAGGGTTTGGCATAGTTCTACCTAGGGTAAGCCCTTAGGTTTTCTACATGTGGTTTAGCTCTAAAGTTGAGGTACTCGAACCAGCAGATTCCTCGATCCTCACCCATTATAGGTTCATACGGACCGAGTTCAGTTCAGGGGAATACATTTCCCTATGGCTATGCGGAGGTGAAAACCTCACGAAGACATAGGTACGGATGTATCCCGGAAGTAGTCCACTAACTTATGCGGAGGGGAAAACCTCACGAAGGCATAGTTTCTCACTCCCACTTAAAAGGTGTGACCACAATGGTCATGCAATGTGATGCAAGAGTACCCTATGAGACTCAAATCATAACAAACATATAACACGACAAAAACTCATGCGGTGAAAGAATCAAAATCAAATTTTAATTTTCGCTAAAAGGACAAAAAATAGTCAATTCTACGGGTTGACTCTCTTATAGATCTCCCCAGCGGAGTCGCCAAGTTGCCGAAACCATTTTTAAGTTTTCATAAAAATGGGGGTCGACTTTTAAAAAAATAAAAAAACGGGAGTCGCCACCAATCCCTCGTTACTTAGGTGTGATTGGATCACCTTATAAAACATTTTATTTCAAAATATTGAGTTTGGTCCACGAAATACAAGAAAACGGGCTCGGGAGTCGGTTACGTACGAGGAAGGGTTAGCACCCTCGTAACGCCCAAAATTTGGTACCTAATTGATAATTCCATGTCCTAATATCGAAATTTTGAAGAATTTAAAATATGATCCTTTTATTTGAAAGAAAGCCAAGACTTACCTATCTCAAAGAAATAAAATGCTATACCAGTAAGTTAGGATGTAACATCTCATGACTTCGAAACTAGGCTCGCCTTTATTTATAGAAAATTCTTACCTCGAGACACAAAACATCATATCCAATAAGTTAGGATACAACGTTTTGAATTCCCGAGAATAAATTTTGATTTGAAGTTTAGAAGTTTCAATTTTAAAAGAAAAGGGATACTTAATATCTTAAGTTCAACGAAAAATCGAAACCTAGTGAGTTAGGGCACAATTTTTCTCGAAGTCCCCAAATATTACGTATCACCGTTTTTCTAAAAAAAAACTTTAAATAAAATACAACAATTTTGCAAAACGTTTTTTTTTTAAAATGATATGAATCCGATTTTGCATTGATACATTATAAAATATAAATATCAAATAGCAATTCACTATGATCACAAGTTATATTAATGATTAATACTAATATAGACAATTAATGAAAGAATAAGGTAACATAGCAAATAATACATGAAATTACTATGCTAAAGCAATAATAAACAAATAAAAGAAAATAAATAAACGAATACAAGATCAAATATGAGAAGTAAACAAATTAATAATATATTTAAACTCTGAATAAATATTATAACAAAACAAAATAAAAATATGATAATTTTTAAAACGATTAATATGTATAAACAATATATTTTAAATGAATAATATAAAACTTAGAGTATATAAAAATATAGGATACTTATTATAAATATATAAAATAATTTATTATATATAAATAAATATGATAAAATATGATAAAGCAGATTATAAGTAAATAGTATATATAAAAATAAAAAATATATTTATAATACAATAATCATCAAAAAAACTACATATTTAATATAAATAATATAAATAATATATATTATACAATATACAGAATTTTATATAAAGGATTAAATTATACATATAATATAATAACATATAATATACAAAAAAATTTAAAAAGGTATAATATAATAACTAATATATAAATTATAAAATAATATGTAATATATAAATAAGCAAAGAAACAGGGATTAAATAGAAATGTCAATAAATGTAAAAGGGCTAAATCAAAACGTGCGTCACACTATAGGGACCCATTAGGCAATTATGTCTTATCTCCTAAACGACGTCGTTCTGATATTGGCCTTTAAGTAGCCCGAGGACCAGATTGTAACAAAATATAAGTTTTAGGGCTAAATTAAAAAAATAAAAATTTCAATTCGACTAAATTAAAAATTCTGAAATTTGCGAAAGGACCAAAGAGGCAAATTGCCCTTTTATGAAAAACGCGCGGATCCTCCCCGGGTTTCGGGTCAACGCGCGGATCCTAGCCCTGAACGACGACGTTTTGGCCTTTAAAGGGGTCACCCAAAACGGCGTCGTATGAAGGATCTATATAAGTAAAATTTTTGCCCAAAAATTCATTTTTGTCTGCCGTTTTAAAAAACCAGAGACCTTTTCTCTATTTTGCTCCCCCCTTTTGGCGATTCCCGGCCAGACTCCGGTGTGGGCTCCGGCGACAGGCCACCACGCGTGCATTCCACGCGCCACCACACACGGCGGCCTGAAGCCAGAAATTTCATTTCTTCCGCGCGAATCGACAGGTATATTTGTGCCCTTTTTTATTTTAATAGTACTTTTGTAAAAAGAATGCATAAATCGAAGGAGAATAAGAAAAACGAAAATAGATATTCGGAAATCACCTTTGTATTTGGGTTTTCTCTGTTTTTTTTATTGTATACTTCTGTATCTTGTATATGTGAGTGTCCTTGTTTTACAGATGATATTAGGGTTATATAGCCCCGAAAATAATGAAAAAAATGGAAATACAAAGATTTTTTCATATTTGCTGCTGTATTTCTTTCCTTTTTGAAGGTGAGTGACGAGGAGCGCGGCGGCGATAGGGCGTGACTCGCGCTAACTACGGCGCGATTGGTGGCTTGGACGCGAGGAAGGGGCTGCTAGGGCACTTGCGGCTTAGTGGAAACCTAGGGTTTCCTGCGTCCGTAAACTATTTGGGCCACTGGGTTTAGGTTTAGTATTGGGTTTGGGTTTGTGTACAATTGGGCTTGTATTCGGGTAGTGGGTTATTAGGTTAGGGTAATGGATTGGGCTGTTAATTGGTTTTGTAAAATAGACTGTAAAAGAATAAACCGGACATTTATTTTTTATACAATTTTTTATTCTGGTTTGTTACATAGGCCCGGGCAGAAATGGGTTGTTACAGGGTTACTACCAGTTAAGAGTGAAAGACTCAGATATACCGAAAACTGCTTTCAGAACAAGATACGGGCATTATGACTTTTTAGTTACGCCTTTCAGACTAACGAATGCTCCTGCAGTGTTTATGGATCTGTGAACAGAATTTTTAGACCGCACCTAGATCGATTTGTTGTTGTATTCATAGACGACATTTTGATTTATTCACGGGATGAAACTGAACATGCTTAACATCTGAGAATTGTGTTGCAAACTCTGAGAGAAAAGCAATTGTATGCGAAATTCAGCAAATGTGAATTCTGGTTGCGTGAAGTTAGTTTTCTGGGACATATTGTATCAGCCTCTGGAATACGAGTTGATCCGAGCAAGATTTCTACTATTCTGGATTGGAAACCTCCGAAAAGTGTGTCTGAAGTCCGAAGCTTTCTAGTACTTGCTGGATATTATCGAAGGTTCGTAAAAGGCTTTTCGACGATAGCTACTCCGTTGACTAGATTGCTTCAGAAAGATGTGAAGTAAGAATGGTCCGATAAATGTCAGAAAAGTTTTGATCAGTTGAAAACTCTGTTGACTGAAGCTTTAGTGTTAGTACAGCCTGAATCGGGCAAAGAGTTTGTAATTTATACTGATGCTTCGTTGAATGGTCTAGGATGCGTATTGATGCAAGAAGGCAAAGTTATAGCTTATGCCTCGAGACAACTAAAGCCTCATGAAAAAATTATCCGACTCATGATCTAGAGCTAGCTACGATTGTGTTCGCACTAAAGATTTGGCGTTATTATCTGTTTGATGAGAAATGTCACGTATTTTCGGATCATAAAAGTCTGAAATATTTGATGACCCAGAAAGATTTGAATCTGCGACAGAGAAGATGGTTAGAACTGCTAAAACACTATGAACTTGTGATAGACTATCATCCAGGTAAAGAAAATGTTATTGCTGATGCTTTGAGTCGAAAATCATTGTTTGCATTGCGTGCTTTGAATGCTCAATTAGATCTGTCTGATAATAGTTTAGTGATAGCTAAATTGAAAGCAAAACCGTTGTTTTTACAGCAGATATGTGATGCTAAGAAATTTGATAATGAATTGTTAGTGAAACGAGCTCAGTGTGATTCGAACTCTGATTCTGAATTTCGAGTGGATGATAACGATTGCTTGAGATTTTGAGATCGTATCTGTGTTCTGAGAAACTCTGAGTTATTACAGCTAATTTTGAATGAAGCACATAATAGTTATTTATCTGTTCATCCGGGAAGTACAAAGATGTACCATGATCTGAAACAACATTATTGGTGGCCTGGTATGAAAAGAGACATTTCTGACTTTGTTTCGAAGTGTTTAGTTTGTCAGCAAGTTAAAGTTGAACATCAGGTTCCATCTGGTTTGTTACAACCGATTCTGATTCCCGAGTGGAAATGGGATAGAGTGATGATGGATTTTGTTTTTGGTTTGCCTTTGACTCCGAGAAAGAAAGATGCGATTTGGGTCGTAGTTGATCGTTTGACGAAATCTGCCCATTTTATTCTGGTACGATCTGATTACTCACTTGATAGACTAGCTGAGCTTTACATTTCTGATATTGTGAGATTGCACGGGGTGCCACTATCTATTGTATCAGACAGAGATCTGAGGTTTACATCACGGTTCTGGAAGAAACTACAAGAAGCTTTGGGTACAAAGTTGCATTTCAGTACAGCATTTCATCCGCAAATGGATGGTCAGTCCGAACGGATTATTTAGATCATTGAGGATATGTTTAGATGCTGCATTCTTGAGTTTAATGGTTCGTGGGAACAATATTTGCCATTAATTGAATTTGCGTACAATAATAGTTTTCAGTCGAGCATCAAAATGGCACCATATGAAGCTTTATACGAACATAAATGTCGTACACCTCTGTATTGGACCGAGCTCAGTGAAAATAAGCTACACAGGGTTGATTTGATAAAAGATACTGAACAAAAAGTGAAAGTGATCCGAGATAGTTTGAAATCAACATCTGATCGTCAGAAGTCTTACGCGGACTTGAAACGAAGAGAGATTGAATTTGAAATCGGTGACAAAGTGTTTCTGAAAGTGTCTCCGTGGAAGAAAGTACTCCGATTCAAACATAAAGGCAAATTGAGTGCGAGGTTCATCGGGCCATATGAGGTTATTGAGCGTGTTGGGCCAGTTGCATATAGATTGTTGTTGCCCTCTGAGCTAGAAAAGATTCACAATGTATTCCATGTTTCGATGCTCCGTAGATACCGATCCGATCCGTCACATGTGATCGTTCCGTCTAAAATTGAAATCCGATCTGATATGACTTACGAGGAAGAACCAATTCGTATCCTAACTCGTGAAGTGAAAGATTTGAGAAAAAAGAGAATTTCGTTAGTTAAAGTGTTGTGGTATCGACACGGAGTGGAAGAAGCTACGTGGGAGCCTGAAGAATCAATGAGACAGCAATATCTGAATCTGTTTAACGGTAAGATTTTTGGGGACGAAAATCCCTAAAGGGGGGAGAATTATAACAGTTCGGTTTAGACCCTAGTCAGAATAGTGGTTTCAGGACCACAAATCCGATTCAGTAAATATTTTAATATTATTTTCTGTGCTTATGATATGTGAATTAGCATGTGTGAAATTTCTATGAATTAATTCGTCTGTTTGTATGCTTAATTTGGCATAAGGATTAAATTACATTGAATGCAAAATTAGCATGCTTCATAAAAACATACCTATTTGCCATGTCTTTAGAAGTATAGAGGTTTTATGTGGCAATTAAGCCAATGTTAAGGTTAGTGGATGGGTAAATGACAAAATAACCTTAATGTTTATTTTGTCTTATATGTTTATTAAAAGGCTAAATGGGTAAATTGATAAATCAAGAATAATTAAAGGAAACAAAAGGCTAAAAATCTATCATGTTCATCTTTGTTCCACCGAAAAACAAGAAAAAGAAAGGGGTTTTGAGCTTTGTGACATTCGGCCTTAGTGTAATAAAAAATCGAGTATGTGTTTTTGATCTGTTCTCGATAATTTCTACGTTTCTATAATCGTTGCTTCGTATACTTTGTAACCCATGCCTTAATTTTGAGAATTGATGATGTTCATGAGATGTGCCATTGATGAAATGGTGAGCTTTGTGATGAATGTTGGCATTAAATGAGAGATATGTGTTTAATGAACATGTTTTGTTCTTGAATTTTTTATGAATTTAGCTAATTAGGGCTAAAATTGTGAAAATAGCATTTTGAGGGACTAAATTGAGAAATAAATGAAATGTTTGGACTTGTATGAGATACATGAGTATTCGGCTAAGCATGGGTATATGGTGATTTTGTATATTTGATGTTTTGAGAAAAATAAGGACTAAAATGTCCAAATGTGCAAATGTGAGGGCTAATTTGTAAATTGCCCTAAATGTATGTCTTTGGATTGAATTGGATGAATTAGTGAATAAAAGGGTTAAATTTGAATATGTATAGATCAAGAACCGAAGAAAACGGACTTTGATCGTGGGAAAGCAAAAGTAGTCGAATAACCGAGTCCGAACGAATATCTGAATCCGAGGTAAGTCGATATACAAATAAATATATTTGTATTGAATTATTTGAGTGTATATGATATGTGAATTACTATGATTATCCATTGAGATGGAATGTTTGTGAAATCCGAGTTGGCTAATAAGTCGATAAGCTGTTAAAGTCCGAGAAGTCCCGTATGAACCTAGGAATAGATAGGAATTACGTATGTCATGACATAGGTGTCTGTTATGTGATATCATGTAAGACCACGTCTGGGACGCTGGCGTTGATTCAAGATTTCGTGTAAGACCACGTCTGGGACGTTGGCATCGGTATGAGATTTACGTGTAAGACCATGTCTGGGACATCGCCATCATATTTGATTCGTGTAAGACCCTGTCTGGGACAGTGGCATCGATATCTAATTACATGTAAGACCACGTCTGGGACGTTGGCATTGTACAACTATTCTGAGCACTCTAAGTATCCTATTAGATTCTGATCGGTTCAACGGGCAAGTCCGAGATACGAACGACTATGTGATTTGTATATCTGTTTCAGGTACGTTTGATTTGTACACTAAGTGTGTATGAAAGGTAAGTATCTATATGAACTTACTAAGATGATTATGTATATGGAAATGATGAGATTATATGTGAAGATATGCTTGAATGAGCTATGTGTATATGTGATATTTGAGTTGAAGAATATGGTAAGATATGGCTAAGCAAATGAGCCAAAGAATATATGTGATTAATTTGTTATGAGAATCAATGATGTTATTGTATCAAATTGGTTATATGCATTTTATGCTAAAATTATTTGTATATGGCTTACTAAGCTTTTGAAAGCTTACTCTGTGTGTGTTTGCTCTGTTTTATAGATCGTCAAAGCTACTGAAGGCTCGGGGGCCGTCGAGGATTGTCATCACACTACTCAAACTCATTTTGGTACCTTTTGGAAATGTATATACTAAGTATGGCATGTATAGGCTAGTGATTTGGTATATGTTTGAGATGTAAATAGCCATGTGATTTGGCTAGCTAAATGTTGGTAATGTGCATGAGTGAATATGTTATATGATGCATGATTTGGTGTGGCTTGATAGTAAATGAAATGGTCAAGGCTATGGTAAGCTATGAATGCATTATGAGTATGTATGTCTGAGAAAAGAAATGGTTATATGAAAGGTAAATGTGGATGAATCATGCTTGATTGTAGAAGTGTTTTAGTTGGGCAATTGGCATGATTGGAAATGAGATTAGGTGTAAAGATTTGTTGTCTAATGAGACATGTTTTTGGATGTCAAATGTGTATGAAATGAATTGGTATGTTGCTTGTAAGGTTGACCCTAGTGTGGGTGGCAATTTGGCCTTGAAAATGGCTTGTTTTGCATACACGGTTGAGGCACACGGGCGTGCCTAGTAGCCGTCTGAATAAGTCAGTAGCTAGCCCAAGTGTGCACGGCCATGGTACACGGACGTGCCTGATATCCGTGTGAATAAGTCAGTATCTAGCCTAAGAGTACACGGCCATGGCACACGGGCGTGTCTGGTGGCCGTGTGGATAAGTCAGTATACAAGCTCTGTTTTGGCACGGCCAGGACACATGGGTGTGTCTAGTAGCCGTGGGAGGCACAGGGCCTGCCCACACGGGCGTGTGACCTCAGTGACTTAGAAAATTTTTAAATTTTCGAGAAATTCCAAATGTGTTCGGTTAGTCCCAACCCTATTCTAAAATATGATTAAGGTCTCGTTGACCTATAAAAAGGGACACTTTGATCGTGATTGATGAATTGTATTTATGAAATGTCTATAAAGTCTCTGTTCTATTCGGTAACGCCTTTAACCCTAATCTGGTGATGGATACGAGTTAGGGGTGTTACAATCAACCATGGCCACAAGCTAGTGCATTTAAACATAACTCTTTTGGAATCAACTACATGATAAACCATTTCATAAGAAATTACATACTTTGATCCTTACCAACCTTTCATGAACATAAGCACATTTCCATTTGAACACTTACCATTTCATTGCATAACTTTAAAACTAACATAATACAATCCAACCAATAGCTTGGCACAAGCCTAAGCATCAATTCATAATTCACTTGAATTAACATAAGATAAGTCATTAAACATGAATAACCTCACTAGAAATCATCAATTTCATGAACATAGGCATACTTTCATTTAACATACCATTTTCATTCCTTTACATAGTTTTCATGATATAAGTCATTTGAATACTTACTATTCCTTTCCTTTTCATGCCCGCTGAATGAAATGAAATAACATCGAATATTAGGCAAATACTCAAGTAACCATTTAATTCTCTAAACACATTACAACATCATGATTTAATGTACTTATAGACATAATAAGAATATATAATTACACCAAGGCATTAACCTACATTATCAAACTATACTAGTTGAACATTCAACTTGTATTCATACTTACGATACATACCTCACTTGAAACGTGTTATCTGAATATCAAATGATCAAAGTGTACTATGGTGTCATTCAACCATGGTCTTATTTATTCTTGTCTTGATGCCATAGTGTCTTTCAACCATGGTCTTATTCATTTTCCATCGTGTTGCCATAGTGTCTTTCAACCATGGTCTTATTCGTTTGATTCGTGATGCTATAACGTCTTTTAGCTATGGTCTTACTCGATAGAATCGTGATGCCATAACGTCTTTCAATTATGGTCATACTCGATAGAATCGTGATGTCATAACATCTTTCAGTCATGGTCTTACTTGATAGAATCGTGATGCTATAACGTCTTTCAGTCATGGTCTTACTCGTTTCTGGTATGGTGCCATAGTGTCTTTCAACTATGGTCTTAATCATTTTTCTTCAAGCCAATAAACTCAATTCATATATAAACAATTAGATATTAAACAATCAAAACCACAATTAATTGATTTAATCAAGTTACGAGCTTACCTGGCTAAATTGCAGAAATGTCAAAATACAAAGGCTTTTTGGTAACTTTCCATTCTCCTTGATTTTCCACTCGATCTTGATCTAAATTAATAATTTCATTCAATTTATTAGTTTAGATAGTAAAAAAATTTATTTTATGCAATTTAATCATTTTTTAAATTTTTTTACAAAATTTCCCATAACATTTTAATTTTATTCAATTTAGTCCTGAGCCTAAAACATGCAAATTAACCATTTTTATTGCAAACCTATGCCAATCAAATGTTAATAGCATCCATTTCAACCAATTTTTGCAATAATTTCACATCAATTCCTTGAACTATTACTATTTCAATAATTTAGTTCCTAATCAGCAAATTCATCAAAAATCATTTAACAAAATAATTTTAAATACCAGCCAACACTTCAAATTCATCATTTAACATCTAAATCACAAATATTCATCAATGGAAACATTCAAAATCTTTAACAGTTTCAAAAACGAATGTACAGCCTAGCTAGACCTAGTTGCAACGATCTCAAAAATATAAAAAAAAATATTAGAAATGGGTGGGAAATAGCTCACCATGCAAAGGTTTAACCATGGCCAAACCTTGAGTATGCTTTCATGGAGCATTCGTGATGAACAAACAAAATGGGGAAGAAAACATTATGTTTTCTTTATTTTAATAATAAAATAACATATAAAACCTTAAAATTAAAAGAAATCAAAGCATTAAACCGTCCCACTATTTTAAGGATGGTTTATTTATCCAATAAGGTCATCCAATTATAATTTTTTAATCAATTAATACCTTTAAACTAATTGTGATTGACTTTTTCAACTTTTACAATTTAGTCCTTTTTGCTTAATTAACTATCGAAACATTAAAATTTCTTAATGAAACTTTAATACAACCTTAATAACACACCGTAAATATTATAAAAATATTTACAGCTTGGTTTATAGAAACGAGGTCCCGATACCTCATTTTCTAAAACCACTTGACCTTAGGGTCTTACCACTTAAACTTAATTAATCATTCATATAACATAAATTATCATATCAAAAACCTTTATAAAACCATAATTGACTCGTAAATATTAAATAATAATCTTACTCGTCGGATTTCTGGCCCTGAAAACGCTGTTTCTGACACCACTGAAAATTAGGTTGTTACGAATCTTGTTCTCAATTATATGTGCTTAATTCTTGGTTTAATATTTCTAGACTATTAATCCATGTTTGTTGTGCTTAAATTAGAGGAGGAAAAGTCCTTGTTTAAGAGTAGATCTAGCAAAATTGGGTGGAGTTGCATGCAATCCTAGAAATAGGACAACATAAATCTACTGGATTAGAGTCAAATCTAATAAGGGGATCCATAGATCGAGTTAATGAGACAATAGGGGTTTTAATTAGAAAGAAATTTTAATTAATCAACCTAGAGTCAGTTGCTCTTACTCTCGAAAGAGATATTAGCATAATTTAGGGATTTCTACGGATCAAGATACTAAGTGAAGAAATTGTTTAATTCAGATTTATAATGATAGATGAAATCTAGGTGGATTCTTTCTCGGGTATTGTTTCACTTCTTGATTATTAATCGTTTGTTTTCTTGATTTATTCTTTGTCGGGTTCTTTAGTTAATTAATTTAGTTAATTTTAGTTTTAATCAATCACTCCAATTTGTCAATTAAATAATAGAAAGAAGTAATTACTATTACTTTTAGTCTTCGTGGGAACGATATCTATGCTCACCGAAGTGCTGAACAGTAGGCACCGTAGTGCAAATCAGTAGGCACTAAAGTATGAATTAGAAGGCATCGAAGTGCAGAGAAATAGACACCATAGTGCAAATCTCATACTGATCGCTGTGATTTGTCAAAGTTTTAAAATTTATAAAGAGAATGATCGAACCTGGAAACTAACTATGACAACGATTTGAGGCAAGCGCACTTATCGAACAGTAGTATAGTTAAGGCAAGACCTGATTGTCGAACCCAAAGGAACTAAAAGTACTAATACTAACTTTCTTTCTATTATTTAGCCCAAGAATTGAAGTGAATTATTGTTTAATCTAAAATTAACTAACTACTAAGCTAAAGACTCTAAGACAAAGAAGAATGAATTTGGGGAAATACTTGTGGGAAAAACCAATTGATTAAGACAATACCCGAGGAAGAATCCACCTAGACTTCACTTGTTATCTAACACTGAACCAGATGATTTATTCACTTGACTTGATCCGTAAGATTCCCTAAGTTATATTAATACCTCCGTCGAGGCTACTAACGTCTAACCCTAGGTTGATTAATTGAAATCTCTTTCTAATTAAAACCCCTAGAATTGCATTAACTCGATCTATGGACTCCCAAATTAGGTTTCACCCTAATCCGACAAAATCTCGTCACCCTATGTCTAGGCGTGTGATCAACTCCGCTTAATTATGCTAGATCTACTCTTAGGCAGAGACTTTTGCTCCTCCACCTAAGCACACCAAACTTGAATCAATATCCCGAAAATATCAAAACAAGAATTAAGAACACATAATTAAGAACAAATCAAGTATTTATCATATAGTTCAGAAGACAATAACAAGATTCATCTTAGGTTTCATCCCCCTCAGGTATCTGAGGAGTTTAGTTCATAATGATAAAAGAAAACATCTCAGAAGAAAAGATAAAACAAAACATAAGAAAAACCCTAAAACTCCCTGAAGGAATTGAAGGAGAGATCCGCCGTCTTGAGTATGACTCCGACTTCTTGAGATGAATCAACTGGCTTTCTTCGAGCAAATCCCACAATTTTGACCTCTCGGCTTGGCTCCTTGGCCTAGCTGGACGCCCCCGACAGAAGGCTTCTGTCGACTCCCCCTTTTAGGTCATACTTAGGGTGTTTATATAGACTTTGTAATGTGTTTCTTCGCCTCTAAGTATCCTAATTTGAGTGAAATTCCTCTTTGTCACGGCAGGGACACGCCCTTGGCACACGCCCGTGTGAATCGTGGCCAGGCCGTGTTCGAGTCTATCAATGAGGCACGGCCGTGTGGCTTTGGCCCAGACTGTGTCGATTTCTTTATTTGGCCCATTTGGTCCGTTTTAAGCTCGTTTCTCGTTCTTTTTGTCCTCCTATGCTCTCCTAAGTATAAAACATGAAATTAAAGGATTAAGAGCACCAAATTACATAATTCAAGGGATAAATCATCCAAAAGTATACTAAATGTGGGCTTAAAATATGTTACTATTACGGTTTATCAAATACCCCCACACTTAAGCTTTTGCTTGTCCTCAAGCAAAATTCTCAACTCACAATTAAAACAAACTTCCTCGATTCATAATATTCATCAATAATGTTTCATCATAATTCAGAGATAATTCATACATGGATAATTCAACTCAAAGAGTCCTAAAGATTCAAACAATCTAAGTCATGCATTTTGTAGCATGAAAACATAGGTGTTTCCCCTCATCTAAATAATTACCTCTGATTCAAAATCGACAAGGATTGACATCCTCACTAAAGATTCACTCAAATCACTCAAAGTGTTTAAGGTTCAAAGATAAGCACTCAAGAGTCAGACATGAAAAGTTAATCCCATAGGCTTGCATGAAAATCAAATCTCCACCACTATAATATGAGATGATACACAAATCAAAAGGTCTTTAAAAGGGTTGTAACGGGGCTTGGGTTAAAGGTGTGGATAAAGGCTAAATTAGAGGGTTAGAATCGAGACTGACCTGACAAATTACCTAACTAGAAACAACGAACTGAATATAAATAATTACATCAATTGAAAATTTGTACTAATAATACTCTAATACGAGATTTTTCTTCAACAATTGGGATTTAAACGTATAAGCTCACTTAATCACAGAACTAATAATGAATATACTTTGATTTTTTTTAAGAACAAATCAAGTAATAATAAGATAGAATTAAACAACTGAAATAAAGAAAATGGTTAGGTAACTGATCAAATCAGATCCTGATATAAGGGTAGTCAAGAAGAATGGTGATAACGAATACAAAGGGTTTTGGGTTAATATTAGTGGGTGAGTCAATAAAATGGGTTGTTAGGATCAAAGGGGTTCACTAAGGGTTACTTATGAAGGTAGGCTTTTTAGTGGAGTGAGTGGGTTAAAACCTAGGTGCCTTCATCATCTTTGTATATCAAATCAAAGGTGTGGTCTCGACATGTATAATCGATGCAAGTTCTAGAATAACAAATCAATGTTGACACACTCATAATCAATAAAGTGAGCATGAAAAAGAATATATGCTCTAAAAGGCTCAAAATCTCACAAAAATTATGGGTTTTTGATATCAACCTCGTAAATTTCAAACTTCAAAGTAATATTCAAATTTATGTAGACAACCTAAATTTTTTTTTTTTGAAAAATAGACTTATCATGCTTGATTCCCTAGTCCCTTAAAGTTTAAATCATCAATGCAGAATTAACTATGACTTAATCCAAAACATATCAATAAAAATCATAAATCAGAGGAAATTTCATTCTAATCGTAATATGAGAAAATAATTTAAGAACAAGATATAATTCAGGATTAGAGAATAATGAAAAAAGTTAGGCACTTTTAAGATTCACCCCCCCCCACACTTAAGATGTACATTGTCCTCAATGTACAAAGATAGATAAAAACATTATAGTAAGAGGGAGAAGTAAAACTTCTTGATTTTTGGATGGATTCCTTGAGTTGGAATTGTAGAAATTTGATTTGGATGTGAAAGATAAGTTGGAGGAGGTGTCTTTGGTGGTGGTGTAGTGGCTGCCAAAAATTTCTGCGCTAGATGAAGAAATTGGGTAACTCGTGAAGAATTAGCCAGGAAATAATAAGAATAATACTAATTATATATTTAAAGAAAAGAATAAAAAGAAATATTTTAAAAAGTGAAATAAAACTAAAAGAAAAGATTAATGGACTGAGAAGTCCTTATTGTTGGATGGTTCGCGAGGTGGGTGTGATGATGAAATGTGAAGGTGCTGACATATCTGGTGTTGTTCGTTAACAGCCTCTTGAACCTATATTAAAGAAATCAAAATATAGTAATATAAATTTAAAGATGAGAAGGATAAAAGAAGAGAAATTAAAAATTAAAATAAGAGAAAAATATAAATATAAATGGACTCAAAGGTCCCACGGGCGTGTCGCACGCCCGTGTAGATTTCTCAGTTTCGACCACGGCCGAATCGCACGGCCGTGGCATTTTACCGCAGCCCGTGTGTAACACCCCAAACCCGGCCCAAACATTACGACCGAATTTGGTATGCTACGGAGGAAAAACCTTTGAAAATCCCTTTTAAGTCGTTTTAAATTTTGATAAAAGATATTGTTTTGATTTTAAACGATTGAGGTGTTATGAAGAAAGCATTACTTAATGTCATTTAAAAAAATATACTAAGTTAGGTTGTTACAGATTTCAAATGTACCCGATGGTACTTTAAAACATTTTGCGTTTAATTTGAGAAAACATGTGCATCCGTTTAACATCATCAAATAGTTTAAACAAACATTCAAAACATGCAAAGCAATAATAAAATAATCCTAGGAGGCCTTATTACAATTAAGCAACATAATCCCAACAGAAAAATAGATAAAATCCAAAATTCATTTATTAAAAATCTCCTTTGCATGGCCACCTCGAGTCCATCCGGCTCCTCATCCGCGATCTACGAGTCACTGAAAAATTAAAGGAGAAGGTGAGTCACCAAGACTCAATGTGTAACCCTTCCCGATTTAATGTAATAACATACACAAATTATAACCAATTAACATGCATAAGTTTAAATGCACCCAACCTAACCATCCATACGCCTTTTTCTACCCCTTGTGGTACCAAACCACTGGTGGTGCCAAACCCACTGGTGACGTATAGTCACAAATGTGATACCAAATCTTTGGAGATACCAAATCTCGGTGTCAGAAGACACAATTGTGTTACCAAAACACTTGGTGACCAGGAGTCACAAATAGATGATGGGGCCAACCCATCGTGTGATACCAAATCACCTGGCGCAGACAATCCCATATCTCAAAGTGGGGCCAACCCACGGTGGTATTAACCACGAGGACAAGTCGCTATGAGGTGCCAAACCTCCGGAGGTACCAAACCTCTCGTGACCGTAGTCACGATGTGTTACCAAAACACTTTGGTGTCCGTCGACACGAATATCACCGCCCCTCCTCTCATCAACCCATAACAATCATTTATATGCATGTACCACAAATCATGTTGATAGATTTATTTAACAACATCCAATCGATTTATCATAAGCCATATATCAAATAATACACATACCAAATGTGTCATGCTTCCCAAAAGCATCAAATAATAATCACATAGTAATAGGAACTTACCCAAATCCTTGTTAATACCATGAAGGTATTTCATCCATGTCTACACAAAACGTTTAGGCATAAAATAACACTTAGCATATTAAAAAGTTATAAGATGTGTATGTATACACACCTGGCACCAAAAAGAGTTCTAAATCCCGAATAGACAAATCGGCCACACAAGTATTCTTGCCCCTATATTCGGCCAAAAATGAATATTAGAGCCATGGCCTATTCGGCCAAACCAAAATAATTGAGAAAGGTTCCTTGTGAACCTAAAATCTTACCCAAAGCCTTCGAACACTTATCCAACACACTCCTAAAAGAATCGGCCTCACTTCCCTACAATCAACCATCATCAATAAAGTTTATTAGCCTTCGGCTTAAACGAAAACTTAAAATAAAAATCCTTCGAAATAAACCTTACCACCTTACCAAAACCAATTTCTAGAGAAGTCCCGATGATAACTATCTTACCTTCAATATTCGGCCAAAGATAAATCTAAAGAAAGTAGAAGATTCGGCTATATGGTTATGGAAAATGAAGAATATGTGAAAGAAAAGAGAATTGAAATGAGAGAGAATTCGGTTTAATCAATAAGAGAAAAGAGAGAGCAACAAGAAGAGAATGGTTCGCCCAAAAGAAAGAGAAAGAGAAAGTGGTTGAGCAATATTGAAAGAAAGAAAAAGAGAGAAAAGGGAGTAAGAGTTTCGGCCAACACCTAGTTATCAAAGAAGAAAAAGATGCACAAAAGTTCCCATGTTGTTTCGGTTTCAAAAAGGACAAATGAAAGAAAAGAAATGGTATTTGGTTCACATGAAATGAGGCTAAAAACCAAAAGAGAAAAATTGCACCAAAATGCACAAGACACTTTCGGCCAAAGAGAGGAATTTTGGAGAGAAAGAAAAACAAAGCAAAAAGATGTTCAAATGACAAAAATTGGCCAACTATTCCTTCCCCCAA
Source organism: Gossypium sturtianum (assembly GCA_025698515.1). Classification (NCBI taxonomy): domain Eukaryota; kingdom Viridiplantae; phylum Streptophyta; class Magnoliopsida; order Malvales; family Malvaceae; genus Gossypium; species Gossypium sturtianum. The sequence continues at coordinate 124,296,809 of CM046955.1, forward strand.
GCTACCTATCAAAATTCGGCCACCCCCTAGCCATACATGCCGTCCACATTCATCCACTAAAGGCTTAGGAAACTTTCCAAAACATCCTCCACCCTTCATGCCTTTTGTCCCCTCATCATACCATAACTTCAAGATTCTTATCCCTACTATCAAGCTTTCCTTAATCATATATTCAACTTACCAAAAGAAATAGTCCAACCTATCATAAATAAGTTTGACCGTCCATCAAAGCAAGGATATAAAAATAAACCTTCAAATTGCTAAACATGCTACTCGAACCTCTAACCTCAAGCCAAACTCCATGCGCCATTACCAACTTGCCATGCACTCATCTTGTGTCACTTATTGCTACTTAAATTAACTTAAGTGCTAAGCTCATTTAATCCTCTTTTTAAATAAGCCATACTAAGAATTATTCTACTAAACCGAGCTTACTCAAGACCCCTAATTAAGCCTTATATCATCACGAATAATATCACGAGAAATTCAAATACAAGAAAAATAATTCAATCACAAATAACCCCTATTTTGGGATGTTACAGTTCTACCCCCTTAAAATAATTTCGACCTCGAAATTACCGATCGAAAAGGTGGGGTATATTTTGCCGCATCACCTCCTCGAGTTCCCACGTCGCTTCCTCCGTACCATGGTTTCGCCATAGCACTTTCACTAAGGGTACCGACTTTCACGCAACACCTTGACATCACGATCTAAAATCGAATGGTTCCTCCTCGAATGATAAGTCGGAGTTAACCTCAATCTGCGCATCGCACGATGTGCGATGGATCCGACCTATACCGTCTAAGCATCGACACATGGAAGACATCGTGAATCGACTCAACTCTGCTTTGGCGATTCGGTGATAAGCTCACCGGTCCTACTCGCTTCAACACGATTATACGGCCGATGAACCTTGGACTTAATTTCCCTTTTTGCCCAAAGCGCAACACCTTTTTCCAAGCGACACCTTCGTGAAAGACTTTATCTCCTACCTCGTATTCCATCTCCTTGCGCTTGAGATCGGCGTAAGACTTTTGCCTATCCGATGCTTCCTTGAGACGAGCCCGAATTACCTTAACTTTGTCCTCGATTTCCGTCACCATTCGGACCCAAGACATGTCGTTCACCTAGTTCCGTCCAACACGTAGGAGTACGGCATTTTCGCCCATACTGATGCTTCATATGGAGCCATTTGGATACTCGCTGATAACTATTGTTATAAGCGAATTCCGCCAACAGTAGATACTCCTCCCAAGCGCCATGAAGTCCGAACACAACCTCTCGAGCATATCTTCTAAGATCTCGAATCACTCTCTCCGATTGTCCGTCGGATTGCGGATGAAAAGTCTTTGAAGTCAATCTCGTACCCAAAGCTTGATGCAACGCTCTCCAAAACCTCGATGTAAACCTCGGATCCCTATCCGAGATAATCGACATCTTGGCACACCATGCAATCTCACTATCTCGGCTACATATAACTTAGCTAACCTGCAGGCGAATAATCTACCCTTACGGGTATGAAATGCGCTGATTTAGTCGACGATCCACAATCACCCAAAGCGAATTCTTCTTGCTAGGCGTAAGAGGTAATCCAGCGACAAAGTCCATGGTGATCCTCTCCCACTTCCATCGAGGAATCTTCTTTGGGTGAAGTAAACCGGATGGCAACCGATGTTCACCTTGACTTGTTGACATGTCGACACTTACCCACAAACTCGATTACTTCCCGTTTGAGACCGGGCCACCAAAATTGCTCTCTCAAATCCCGATACATCTTGCTACCTCCGGGATGCATAGCATATGGGGCTGCTATATGCGCCCGAAGAATCCTTTGTCTCAACTCCACATCCTTGGCATACAAGCTCTTCCTTTAAAGCACAAAACTCCATCACCTGGGACGGACTAAAATCCTCTAATCCACCATTACGGACTTGCAACCTCCGATCATTCAAACCATCATCCTCTAAGCGCTTCTCCTTAATCTGATCTAACCAAGTCGGCTTGACTTGCAATTCGCCAAAAGACTCCCATCATCGAACAGACTAAGTCGAGCAAACATCGATCTTAAATCCGAAACAACCTTACGACTCACGCGCGTCGCCACCACGTTAGCCTTACCGGGATGATACTCGATCGAGCGATCGTAGTCCTTCAACACTCAATCCATCTACGCCGCCTCAAATTCAAATCCTTCCGAGTCAAGAGATACTTAAGACTCTTGTGATCCGTATAAACTATCGACTTCTCTCCGTACAAATAGTGCCTCCATATCTTCAAAGCGAAGACTACAAATTTTGCTAACTCCAAGTCATGAGTCGGATAATTAGCCTCATGTGGTCTCAAGCTGCCGAGATGCATAAGCCACTACCTTCCCTTCTTGCATCAAAGACGCATCCCAAACCAATATGTGATGCATCGCAATAAACCGTGAATTGCTTGCCCGCCTCAAAGTTGAATCAAAACCGGAGCTTCATCAGAATCTTCTTCAATTTGTCGAAACTTTCTTGCACGCTTCTCGGTCCACACAAATGGAACTCCTTTCCTCAACAACTTGGTCATCGGTGCGGCAATCAAAGAAAATCCTTCCACAAATCTTGGTAATACCCCATGGACCTAGAAAACTCCGAATTTCAGCCACGATTTAGGCGGCTTCCAATCTAACATCGCCTCAATCTTTCGAGGATCCACTCTAATCCCCTCTCTTTGAAACAACGTGACCCAAGAAAGTCACCTCCTTAAGCGAGTCGCACTTACTAAATTTCGCATCTGTTGCTTTTCCTCGAGAATCGCAACACCATTCGCAAATGCGCATCATGCTCCTCTTCCGACTTGAATACACCAAAATATCATCTATAAAGACCACAACAAACCGATCCAAAACCGTTGAAATACCCTATTCATCATGTCCATGAAAATTTCTTTGGTGCATTAGTCAAACCAAACGGCATCACCGGGAACTCGTAGTGTCCATACCGAAGTACGAAATGCCGTCTTATGGATATCAGCCTCTTTCACCTTGATTGATGATATCCGGACCTTAAATCAATCTTAGAGAAAACGCAATGCCCTTTTCTGGTGATCAAACAAGTCATCTATCCTCGGCAAAGGATACTTGTTTTTAATCGTCGACTTATTCAATGGCGGTAGTCTATACACATCCGCATCGTACCATCCTTCTTCTTGACAAAAAGTACTGGCTCTCCCAAGGTGAAACACTTGGTCGAATGAAACCTCGATCCAACAACTCTTGTATCTGAGCCTTCAATTCCAACAATTCCTTCGGTGCCATCCTATATGGAGCTATAGACACTGGCGCCGTTCCAGGTAACAGATCTATACCAAATTCGACTTCACGATCCGGAGGCAATCCCGGAAGTTCTTCAGGAAATACGTCAGCAAATTCCTTTACAGTTTGAACATTTCCCACAGAAGACTCCTTAGCTTCCAAAGCACACACATGAACTACGAACGCCTCACAGCCCTTCCTGACCATCTTTACTGCTTTCAACGCAGATACCACGTTGGATAGATAATCTCTCCTATTACCTATCATGACCACTTCTTCACCTTCAACCGCGTCTTCAAAACCATGCGCTTAGCGGCACAATCCAAACTTGCTTGGTACTTGACCAACCAGATCCATCCCAAAATCGGATCAAACTCCTCAAACGGCGGTTCCATCGGATCGGCTACAAACACTACCCCTTGGAGTTCTAGGGTATATCTCTATCTGACTTATCTACTTCTCTGAGTGACCTAAAGGACTAAGTACAGTCATCCTCTTAGAAGCAGTCTCGGGAACTAAACTCATGGTCTCAACTATACTACTAGCAACGTAAGAGTGCGTCGAACCCACATCTATCAAGGCAGTATATGGAACACCAAAAATTAAAAACGTCATCGGTTATGACGTCCGGTGCGTCTCCTTCCTCACGACGCGCCGCAGATACACCAAACCAGCCGCTTAGCCTCCGTGTTGCCAATACCTCGCTATTCGCTCCGCGACCTCCACTAGAGCCATAACCACCTCTACCATTACCACGACCTCTCTGCGTGCTTTGGTCCCTCCTTTCTGAATCGGGCACGACCTTGACCTTGGGATCGATTCCTAGCTTGCTTTACGGACAGTCCCTCACACGATGTTCTAGCGAACCACACTCGAAACATCCTTTCCTCCCGGTCCAACATTCACCCCAATGAAACTTTCCACACGGTTACCTTTGGGCGGTCTTTGATTAGCATTTGTGGACCTCCCCGCGCCGATTTGACCCACTCTGCCTAAATCTTTTACGAACACTACCACGACCCAGACGATCCAAAGCCTCTCTTGACTTGCTCCTATCATAACTTTGCCTCGCGGACTCCTTGATTCCTTCGGCTACCTTGGCCTTCTCCACCAAGACAAAGCAAACTCACGTTCTTCTTTGTGGAGTAATCAGCACCTTAACTCGTCTCTAAGTCCGTCTTCAAAGCGAACACAACGATCATGTTCCGATGCCACTATTCCACGAGCATAACGACTCAGACCTTAGGAATTCCGCTTCATACTCCGAGACGGACTTATTCCCTTGCACTAACGAGAAAAGCTTTCCTTTGAGCGTCAATGTAGCTTGATCCAACATACTTCTTCCGATATGCGACTTTGAAGTACTCCCAAGTGAGATCATCTGCCGTAGCACCATCTCGGACCGTGAGCCACCATCGATATGACTCATCCTTGAGAAGCGACACCGCTCCTTTCGGTTTCTCCTCATTTGTCAAATCTATCTCATCCATGATTCTTTCGGTCGATTCCAACCAATACTCACCGTGATTGGGCGCTACACTGCACACACCTCGGAAAAATTCAGCTCCGTTAGCTCAAGTCTCTCAGAACCGACTTAGAGCTCCTCCACCTCCACCAATTCCAGCTACCCTTTCGGAACCCGTAGCATCGCTTGTGACGCAGCGTCGTCACCGTCCGATCTCGCTCTTGGCTCCAAAGGTTGGGGGTGGTGGTGGCGGTATCTCATTCTCGAGATCCTTGACCCGGCCCGGCGGTGTTCCGACACGGCCATCCTTCCCTTCCGCGTCCACGATGGCCACGTCCTCTAAAGCTCATTCTAACTATCGCGCTTTAACTCGATTAGGAAATTTTTATGAATTAGTACATGTTTCACTTGATTATCCGCGAAGAAATTTTATGAAAAGAGTTTAATAGAGATTCTTTCGATCAAACAAGGTCTTAAGTCTTCTATCTTGGTTTACACAGAATAATACATCCATTTCCTATACCTTTCATACCTATGCACTCTTCAGGCATTACTGTCCGTTTCTAACCCAGGGGTATTTTCGTCATTTTTCCTAAAGGGTATTTTTGTAATTTTGTCAATCTAGAATATTTTGAAAATTTTCGAAGATAAATTTGTCCTACCATCTAAAAATAATTTAATGATTTTAAAACCGAAGTTTTCCTTAAAACATGGCTAATCCCTTTCGGGTTTTATTTAGGATTTTGCCTATGACCGAGTCCTCTTGGTTAGGGTGAACCGAAGCTACGCACAGGTAGGAATCCCGAAGAGGAGGTGAGTCACGAGGACCGCTTAAGTACCAAGCTCTTAGGATCCAATCCTAGACATGCGCACCAAGGTTACCACACCTAACTCCCTCGGCGACTTGGTCGTAGGTTGGTTTAATTAGGCTCTTAAAGTCTTATGTCTTTGTTTGGAGTAAACTAGTCCTAAGGTTTAAAATACTATCACTATCTACGTCCCATGCTTCCTACCCTTCTACTGATAAATAATTCATACAAAAAGTTAGTGGTACTTACAGGCGGATCGGTGTGGGAGACTCGGTGCCATGCTTATTCAAAACCATAATATTTCAAATAGACCTACCAAAACATTTTTGGGCCTTGGGCCCCCACAAAGAAGCTTTGAACTGGCTCGATACCAATTTTGTAACACCCCAAACCCGGCCCAAACATTACGACCGAATTTGGTATGCTACGGAGGAAAAACCTTTGAAAATCCCTTTTTAAGTCGTTTTAAATTTTGATAAAAGATATTGTTTTGATTTAAAATGATTGAGGTGTTATGAAGAAAGCATTACTTAATGTCATTTAAAAAAAATATACTAAGTTAGGTTATTCTGATTTCAAATGTACCCGATGGTACTTTAAAACATTTTGCGTTTAATTTGAGAAAACATGTGCATCCGTTTTAACATCATCAAATAGTTTAAACAAACATTCAAAACATGCGCAATAATAAAATAATCCTAGGAGGCCTTATTACAATTAAGCAACATAATCCCAAATGAGAAAAATAGATAAAATCCAAAATTCATTTATTAAAAATCTCCACCGCATGGCCACCTCGAGTCCATCAGGCTCCTCATCCGCGATCTACGAGTCACTGAAAAATTAAAGGAGAAGGTGAGTCACCAAGACTCAATGTGTAACCCTTCCCGATTTAATGTAATAACATACACAAATTATAACCAATTAACATGCATAAGTTTAAATGCACCCAACCTAACCATCCATACGCCTTTTTCTACCCCTTGTGGTACCAAACCACCTTTGGTGGTGCCAAACCACTGGTGACGTATAGTCACAAATGTGATACCAAATCACCGGAGATACCAAATCTCACGGTGTCAGAAGACACAATTGTGTTACCAAAACACTGGTGACCGGAGTCACAAATAGATGATGGGGCCAACCCATCGTGTGATACCAAATCACCTGGCAGACAATCCCATATCTCAAAGTGGGGCCACCCCACGGTGGTATTAACCACGGGGACAAGTCGCTATGAGGTGCCAAACCTCGGAGGTACCAAACCTCTCGGTGACCGTAGTCACGATGTGTTACCAAAACAACGGTGTCCGTCGACACGAATATCACCGCCCCCTCCTCTCATCAACCCATAACAATCATTTATATGCATGTACCACAAATCATGTTGATAGATTTATTTAACAACATCCAATCGATTTATCATAAGCCATATATCAAATAATACACATACCAAATGTGTCATGCTTCCCAAAAGCATCAAATAATAATCACATAGTAATAGGAACTTACCCAAATCCTTGTTAATACCATGAAGGTATTTCATCCATGTCTACACAAAACGTTTAGGCATAAAATAACACTTAGCATATTAAAAGTTATAAGATGTGTATGTATACACACTGGCACCAAAAAGAGTTCTAAATCCCGAATAGACAAATCGGCCACACAAGTATTCTTGCCCCTATATTCGGCCAAAAATGAATATTAGAGCCATGGCCTATTCGGCCAAACCAAAATAATTGAGAAAGGTTCCTTGTGAACCTAAAATCTTACCCAAAGCCTTGAACACTTATCCAACACACTCCTAAAAGAATCGGCCTCACTTCCCTACAATCAACCATCATCAATAAAGTTTATTAGCCTTCTGACTTAAACGAAAACTTAAAATAAAAATCCTTGAAATAAACCTTACCACCTTACCAAAACCAATTTCTAGAGAAGTCCCGATGATAACTATCTTACCTTCAATATTCGGCCAAAGATAAATCTAAAGAAAGTAGAAGATTCGGCTATATGGTTATGGAAAATGAAGAATATGTGAAAGAAAAGAGAATTGAAATGAGAGAGAATTCGGTTTAATCAATAAGAGAAAAGAGAGAGCAACAAGAAGAGAATGGTTCAGCCTCAAAAGAAAGAGAAAGAGAAAGTGGTTGAGCAATATTGAAAGAAAGAAAAAAGAGAAAAGGGAGTAAGAGTTTTGGCCAACACCTAGTTATCAAAGAAGAAAAAAGATGCACAAAAGTTCCCATGTTGTTTCGGTTTCAAAAAGGACAAATGAAAGAAAAGAAATGGTATTTGGTTCACATGAAATGAGGCTAAAAACCAAAAGAGAAAAATTGCACCAAAATGCACAAGACACTTTCGGCCAAAGAGAGGAATTTTGGAGAGAAAGAAAAACAAAGCAAAAAGATGTTCAAATGACAAAAATTGGCCAACTATTCCTTCCCCCAAGCTACCTATCAAAATTCGGCCACCCCCTAGCCATACATGCCGTCCACATTCATCCACTAAAGGCTTAGGAAACTTTCCAAAACATCCTCCACCCTTCATGCCTTTTCCCCTCATCATACCATAACTTCAAGATTCTTATCCCTACTATCAAGCTTTCCTTAATCATATATTCAACTTACCAAAAGAAATAGTCCAACCTATCATAAATAAGTTTGACCGTCCATCAAAGCAAGGATATAAAAATAAACCTTCAAATTGCTAAACATGCTACTCGAACCTCTAACCTCAAGCCAAACTCCATGCGCCATTACCAACTTGCCATGCACTCATCTTGTGTCACTTATTGCTACTTAAATTAACTTAAGTGCTAAGCTCATTTAATCCTCTTCTTTAAATAAGCCATACTAAGAATTATTCTACTAAACCGAGCTTACTCAAGACCCCTAATTAAGCCTTATATCATCACGAATAATATCACAGAAATTCAAATACAAGAAAAAAATAATTCAATCACAAATAACCCCTATTTTGGGATGTTACACCGTGTTTTGGGATAAGTTTTGTCCTTTTTCCACACGGCCACGGCCACGCCCGTGTGCAAGGCCGTGTGGTAGGGAAACCTGCGTTTAAAAATTTGGTTAGTTTTTAGTTAGATGCTAAAATTCGAAAATATGGACGTTAGTGGGGTTAGTGCTCGGGTTGCCTCCTGAGAAGCGCTCGTTTAAAGTCTTGAGCTAGACTTACCTCTCATTCGCATAATCATGGTGGTTTGAGGAGGTGAAAATCCTTTCTCATGTGATCAACTCGGTTATTGATATATAGTTTAAGTCGAGTAGTGTTTACCTTAAAAGTGCTAACTTTAGGATTAGTTACCTCGACTGTTCCATTTGGGAGGATTTTGAGTGTAACACCCCTAACCCGTATCTGTCGCCGGACTAGGGTTAAAGGCATTACCGGACAGATCGGAAACATTTACAGAAAATTCCATACAACTATTCATCTATTTCAATCATAGTGTCCCTTAAGTAGGTCATCGAGACCTTAAGCATGCTTAGAAATAGGGTCGGGACTAAACCGAAACACATACAAACATTCTCGGAAATTTAAAACTTTTCGAAGATACAGGGGTTACACGCCCGTGTAGGCAGGCCGTGTGCTTCCCACGGCTGCTGGACACCCCCGTGTTTCCTCCCCGTGGTTGAATCTGACTTTACTCCACGGCCACCAAGCACGCCCGTGCACCTTGGCCGTAGTCGAATCTGACTTCACATCCACGGCCACCAAGCACGCCCGTGTACCTTGGCCGTGGTCGAATCTGACTTCACATCCACGGCCACCAACCACGCCCGTGTGCTAAGGCCGTGTACTCTAAGGCCATATACTGACTTTTTCGCACGGCTACTAGACACGCTCGTGTGTCTTGGCCGTGTGCTCCTAAGCTAGCTACTGACTTAGCCCCACGGTCACTAGGTACGCCCGTGTGCCACAACCGTGTGACATTATAGGCCATTTGCAAGGCCAAAATGCCACCCAATGGTTCTTACTTACAAGCAAAAACATCAAGACATCTCATGCCTATATGGCAACCAAGAACATACCAAAATAACCATCCAAGTTACAAGACTAAAACTCATCTCATCACAAGCATAATTCATTCATTTGCTTAATCAAAACTTGACCATTTCATGTATCAAATAACCATTCCAAAACATACTTCACATATCACATTCATTCAAGCAATTTCTCAACTCATAACTAGCCAAATCACATGGCTAAGTTCATATAACAAACTTATATCAAATACTAGCCTATACATGCCATATCTAGCTATATACATTTCCAAAGTGTACCAAATTGAGTTTAGTAGTGTGATGACGATCCTTGTGATCCAGAGCCTTGAGTAGCTTTGACGACCTATAAAACAGAGAAAACACACACACAAAGTAAGCTTTCCAAAAGCTTAGTAAGTCATAATACAAACAAACTTAGTATAAAAGGCATATATGCACATAGGTACATTGGCACATCTTAATGACTTAGCAAACTATCACATATATGCTTTGGTCCATATACTTGGCCATATTTGTCACATTCATCAATTCAAAAGTCTTATATAAACATAGCTCATTCATGCTCACTTTCACATATCATATTGTTATTCCAATATACATAATCATCATAGTGAGATCACATAGGTACTTACCTTATATACACACTTAGTGTATAAATCAACGTACCTGAAACGGATATATAATTCACTTAACCATTCGTATCACAGACTTGCCCGTTGAACCGATAGGAAACTAATAGAATACTCAGAAATGCTCGGAATAGTTGTACAATGCCAACGTCCCAGACGAGGTCTTACGTGTACTCAGATAACGATGCCACTGTCCCAGACAGGGTCTTATACGAATTAATATGATGCCGATGTCCCAGACATGGTCTTACACGAAAAGATAATATCAATCCCAACGTCTCAGACGTGGTCTTACACGAAAAGCTCATATCGATGCCAACGTCCCAGACGTGGTCTTACACTAAAAGATAATATCGATGCCAACGTACCAGACGTGGTCTTACACGAAAAGATCATATCGATGCCAACGTCCCAGACGTGGTCTTACACAAAAAGATAATATCGATGCCAACGTCCCAGATGTGGTCTTACACAAATGTCAAATCAACGCCAACGTCCCGGATGTGGTCTTATATGATAAAAACAGAACAAATATCTATGTATTCCTAGGTTCGTACAGGACTTCTCGGACATTGTCGCTAAGTTGATCTTATCTCGGAAATCATTTGCATTACAACTCATAAGCATTTAATATCGACAATAGGCATATGAATATGCTCAACTCAATACAATTACATTTATTTGCAATATGACTTACCTCGGATTCGATTTACTGAAACGGAAACGGCTACTCGATTACTTTCGCCTTCCCTCGATCTAAGTTCGTTTTCCTCGGTTCTTGATCTAAACATATTCAGAATTAATCCTTTTATTCACTAACTCATCCAATTCAATCCAAGGACACACAATTAGGGCTATTTGCAATTTAACTCTCACATTTGCACAATTTATCAATGTAGTCCATTTTTCTCAAAACATCAAATTCACAAAATCATCACATACTCATGCTTAGCCGAATGTTCATACATCTCATACAAGCCCATGTTTTCCATCAAATCTACAATTTAGTCCTTCAAAATACTATTTTCTCAATTTAGCCCTAATTAGCTAAATTCATCAAAATTTCAAGAACAAAGTATGTTCATTAAACATATATCTTTCATTTAACACCAATACTCATCACAAAGCTCACCATTTCATCAATGGCACATTTCATACACATCATCAATTCACAAAATTTGAGCATGGGTTTTGTAGAGCACAAAGCAACGATTACAAAAACATAGAAATTATCAAAAATCGAAATCAAACATACCTTGAATCAAAGACTTTAATAGCCAAAACCTAGCTTAGATATTTTCTTTCTCTTTTCTTGAAACTTTCGGCACCCCAAAGATGATAACATTCATCTTTCTTATGTTTCTTTTATTTAATATTCATATTAATGCCAACTTACCAATTTGCCCATCTATTAGTCATATAAGACAAATTGATATTAAGGTTATTATGACATTCTACCATCCACTATCTCTAAAATGTTTAAATTGCCTCATAAGGCCTCCACCTTAAAAAGCCATCAACAAATAAGTGCTTTAACATATAACATGCAAATTTCACATTTAATGTAATTCAATCCTTTTGTCAAAATAAACACACAGACGGACAAATTAACTTACGAAACTTTAGCACATGTATAATCACTTATCAGAGACACAGAAAATACTATTAAAATATTATTCAGACTCAGATTCGTGGTCCCGAAACCACTGTTCTGACTAGGGTATAAACCAGACCGTTACATTGAGTACCTGATCTCCTATCTTAATCTGGGTTGTCCCATCGTTAAGTTTTTCGTGGAGTTGCCTTGTTTTTGCTTCGTGTGCTTTTACTTCCTCTTTGAAGTGTGTCTTCCACTCGTCTAGTCCATCGATCCGAAGCCTTCATTCCTCATGAATTTCTTCTTTATTGACACGAGGTCTAGGATCTGGCTCGGTTGTGTAGTTTTGTGGTGTTTCCTGTACAGAAGGTTGAATCAAATGATTATTAATAGAATTTATGTTTTTACCTTGATTACTCGATGTCCTAGCCAAGTCAAGAGTGTGAAGAGTGATCGTTTCGTCGCCTACACGAAGTGTGAGTTCACTGAATTGTTCTTCTGTGTGGTCTTTCATCATTGCATCGGGATATGGCACACGAGGTTGGTACTCTGTAATTGCCGATTTTGGTATATCATGGCTCACCTCACCCTTACCTTTATCTGCTACGTTTTCTTGCCTTGGTTCTGGTTCATTTAACCATTCATTATCGTAAATAGTTGTGGCTTGAAATTGCTCTTTAGGGCTAGTTTCAGTGTTGCTTGGAAAGCTTCCTTGTGGTCGTTCTGAGATCAGCTTAGCAAGCTGACCTGATTGATTCTTGATCTCTTGAAGCGATGCTTGCTGATTTTTGAGCATTGTTTCATTGTTTTGAAGACGGGTTTCTGACACTGCTATGAATTTTGTCAGCATCTCCTCAAGGTTCGGCTTCTTTTCCCGTGGGTAGGTTTGTTGTTGGAAGCCTGGAGGGGGTTGTTGTCTTTGTTTACCTTGACCACCCCACGAGAAATTGGGATGGTACCTCCAATCTGCATTATAAGTGTCACTATAAAGATTATTTTGAGGTCTAGAATAGTTACCCATATAGTGAACTTGCTCGTTTTCAGCACTCGGGTTGTAAGGTGGATATTCTGTATTGCTCATCCCTCCTCCATTCATTTGCTCTGTATTACTGGGTGTACCTGCAAAGAACCACATAAACCGTCAATTTTCTTACTTAAAAGCTCTACCTGGTTTGATAGCATGGTTACTGCATCGAGGTTGTAGACACTGGCGGCTTCAGTTGGCTTTGTCCTCATGAATTGCCACTGATACTTATTCAGTGCCATCTCCTCTATAAACTAAAATTACCTGTCAAAAGCAAATAAAAGAAAAATTAGCAAAGTAAAATAATAAAAATAAAAAAAATAAATTGCGATAAAATGGCTAAAGTAATAAAAATTGAGCGTTTTTAATATTTTAGTTCCCCGGCAACGGCGCCAAAAACTTGATCGTATACGTCAGAGTTTTAAAAATTTATATAAAGAGAATGATCGAACCTGGAAACTAACTATGACAACGATTTGAGGCAAGCGCACCTATCGAACAGTAGTATAGTTAAGGCAAGACCGGATTGTCGAACCCAAAGGAACTAAAAGTACTAATACTAACTTTCTTTCTATTATTTAGCCTAAGAATTGAAGTGAATTATTGTTTAATCTAAAATTAACTAACTACTAAGCTAAAGACTCTAAGACAAAGAAGAATGAATTTGGGGAAATACTTGTGGGAAAAGCCAATTGATTAAGACAATACCCGAGGAAGAATCCACCTAGACTTCACTTGTTATCTAACACTGAACCAGATGATTTATTCACTTGACTTGATCCGTAAGATTCCCTAAGTTATATTAATACCTCCATCGAGGCTACTAACGTCTAACCCTAGGTTGATTAATTGAAATCTCTTTCTAATTAAAACCCCTAGAATTGCATTAACTCGATCTATGGACTCCCATATTAGGTTTAACCCTAATCCGGCAAAATCTCGTCACCCTATGTCTAGGCGTGCGATCAACTCCGCTTAATTATACTAGATCTACTCTTAGGCAGGGACTTTTGCTCCTCCACCTAAGCACATCAAACTTGAATCAATATCCCGGAAATATCAAAACAAGAATTAAGAACACATAATTAAGAACAAATCAAGTATTTATCATATAGTTCAGAAGACAATAACAAGATTCATCTTAGGTTTCATCCCCCTCAGGTATCTGAGGAGTTTAGTTCATAATGATAAAAGAAAACATCTCAGAAGAAAAGATAAAACAAAACATAAGAAAAACCCTAAAACTCCCTGAAGGAATTGAAGGAGAGATCTGCCGTCTTGAGTATGACTCCGGCTTCTTGAGATGAATCAACTGGCTTTCTTTGAGCAAATCCCACAATTCTGACCTCTCCGGCTTGGCTCCTTGGCCTAGCTGGACGCCCCAAACTGTAAGGCTTCATCGACGACCCCCTTTAGGTCATACTTAGGGTGTTTATATAGACTTTGGAATGTGTTTCTTCGCCTCTAAGTATCCTAATTTGAGTGAAATTCCTCTTTGTCACGGCAGGGACACGCCCTTGGCACACGCCCGTGTGAATCGTGGCCAGGCCGTGTTCGAGTCTATCAATGAGGCAAGGCCGTGTGGCTTTGGCCCAGACCGTGTCGATTTCTTTATTTGGCCCATTTGGTCCGTTTTAAGCCCGTTTCTCGTTCTTTTAGTCCTCCTATGCTCTCCTAAGTATAAAACATGAAATTAAAGGATTAAGAGCACCAAATTACATAATTCAAGGGATAAATCATCCAAAAGTATACTAAATGTGGGCTTAAAATATGTTACTATTACGGTTTATCACATACAAGCGCGCAACTAACCCTATTGGAATGTCAATTATATCCTATCCTATGTTTATTCGGGCTTAATACACATATTAGAACGATTCTTTACAATTCAATCTTTTCTCACCTTTGTACCAATTTGCATACAACCCCAAAGTATATTAAATAAACATGAAATATTCAACTCTAGCACAAACATCACATTTGGGTATAAAAGTATATCCTATGAACTTACTAGGTACAAACAACAATAGCAGAAGTGTTAAGGACTAGTCTGTAATTTTCTCTTTTCCTCGATTATCTATCGGTCAGTTCAATTCTTGATCTATACAATAATTCATTTCAAATTATTAGTTCCAATGACCTTAAATCATCTTATTCAATGTTTATGTCAATTTAATTTCAGTTTTCACAATTTCCCTAAAGTTTCACATTTTATTCAATTTAATTTCTAAATTGAAACTATCATATCTTTCATATTTAAGCTTTGTTTTCCAATATGTTTTTAATTTCAACCTTCAATAACCTTATAGACTATAAAATTAAAGAAATTAGATGTCACATGTGACATAATTACAATTTAGTCCTTAAACTCAAAACTAACAAAATTCACTTTACAAATTAGTCCTACTTAACATCTAATCTTAACGTGCAATCATTTAACACCAAAAGCTTCAAAAATCATCAATGGAAACTTTTAAAATCTTTTACAATTTTATGAAATAGTCCCTGAGCTAGCTAAATCAAGCTCCCGAAATTCCAAAAATATAAAAATTATAAGAAACGGATAAAATTTGACTCACCAATTTGAAGAACAAGCTTGACCAAGAACTAGTCTTCTTCTTCCTTGGAGAATCAGTTTTGGGTAAGAAAAATGGATTAATGTTTCTTATTTCTTTTTATTTTAAGATAATAAACATGTTTTACTTATTACTATAACATAATAATATTATAAAATAAGCTTAATTAAAAAATCTAAGGGCAACCAACAGACCACTATCATTAACAATGGCTAAATTGCCATTTCAACCCTTGCAAAAATACTATTTAGTCCATTTAACTAATAAAAATCAATAACAATTAAGTTTTACAATTTTTACAATTTAGTCCTTATACCTTAATATTAACAGATTAATAAAATTACAAGACCAAAAAATCCCCATAATACTATAAATGAATCGTAAATATTAATAAATAATATTTACTGACTCGTTCATCGAAAAACGAGGTTCTAAAACTATCATTTCTGATACCACTGAAAAATGATCTGTTACAACCTATTTATATTAAATTAGTGGATGAGAATGTCATCTCCTCCATCCATTCTCTCCTTGTCGTAACTTGAAGAAATAAAAATCTAGGAAATTTTAGGATTTTCAGCCATTAATTGATAAGTGTTTTCAAGCCCTTTTCTTGTAATTTTTATAGATTTGAGGTCATGGGAACTTAATTTAGCTAGCCCCGGTAGCAAATTGTGAAATTGTTAAAGTTATAGAAAGTTCCCATTGTTGATTTCTTGAAGAATTAGGCTTGAAATAGATAGATTTTAAGTTTAAATTATGAAAATGGCTAGATTGTAAAGTTTAGTTGTTAGTTTCGTACATGGAGACCAAATTGAATAAAATACAAAATTGCTATGATATTTCAGTAGGGATAGAAAGTAGAGAGTCCTTAATGGATATATGTGAAATCGGTTTTTGAATCAGGGCTCAAAATTAGAAGTTTGGCTATTTCGAATTTTGAGACTAAATTAAATAAAATGTAAAATTTTAGGGGTATAAAAATGAGATTATATAGGTTTCATTCACTTTATGCATTGCCGTAATATAGCTTTTAGCGATTAGTTATGTAGACTCCTTTTGCATGCTTGTAGTTAGGAATTTCTCAATCACCTCCTCCCTTGGGTTCGACCTCTTGGAATACTTCGTGTTCCATCGGAACTATATATATTACAACTGACATTATACGCTTGCAGTTAAAACGCTCCTTAAAATAGTTTTTTTTATAAAATTGGTTATTTTTACGCGCACGCGCGATATCCTCGATGTCCATTTGCCAGTAACTCTTTTGCACACAAAAATAGTAGTAGTAGTGAATACAACCTTAAAAATAGTGGCATGGTCAAGGGCGTAGTTAGGGAGGGTTGGCAGGGGCTCCGGCCCCCCTAAAATGGAAAATTTCTCATTTAGGTCTTTTAAAATTTTTAAAATTTTAAATTAGTAAAGGTAAATTTATACTTTGGGCCCCCCTTAAAATGATAAAAATTTGATTTAGTCCTTTAAAAATTATAAAGATATAGCCTATTAAAATGGTGAAATTGTATTTTTACTATTGTAAAAATTACAATTTAATTTCGGCTCCCCTAAAAAATTATTCTGGCTTCGTCCCTCAACAATTACACGCCTTGAAACCTTCTATTAATTTCTCACAAGTTTTATCCCCACACACCAATACCAACATCAACTAATGACAGCCATCGGCTATCATGTTTGTTGTGTATAAACAAGCATTAATATCAGTGAAGATGTAACACCCCTAACCCGTATCTGTCGCCGAAACAGGGTTTCGAAGCGTTACCAAAACATTCAAAACATTTATCGACTAATTGAAGCAAGTTACTATTCATTCACCGAGGTCATTCATAATGTCCCTTAAATGGACCCTCGAGGCCCAATACTCAGGGAATTTTTTGCGAAATTCCAAAATTTTCCAAGGTGCAGGGGACACACGGCCTAATCACATGCCCATGTTACCAGGCCGTGTGTCACACACGGTCTAGACACACGCCCGTGTGTCTGCCCATGTGGACAAAATAAAGCCATTCCTAGCTTCATTTCTCACCCCAATATTTGCCATAATCCTACACCACATCTTGCATTCATAACCCAATAAATCCAAGCATTTTATTCAAGTTAATTCTATCATTTAACATGATATATCATCACATACAATTACTAACCAATTTCAAGCATTCTAATCAAGCATATTCCATTCATCATCATGGCATATCATTTCATGCATACATGTTTACAAACTTACCTTGGTTATGTCCTCATGTTAGACATAATTTGATCAACTACTTAACATATATATGGCTAACATAATATAACATTACAAGTATATCAAAACAATCATTATTAGCCATTCCAATGGCTAGATTACAAGCATCGTTTATGTTTACATGCCAATATGGCCAACATATCATATACATGCCATTACAACCGCAATTTAATTACCATACTATACCGACATGGCCCGATGGATAGTGTGAATGATCTCCGTCGAGCTTCCAATCCAACGAGCTTCCGATTTACTCTAAAACAGGGAAAAATAAACAGAGTAAGCATAAAATGCTTAGTAAGTTCGTATAACATGGCACTTAACTTACCATTAATCCTATTTGAGGTAACTAAGTAAGGTATAATCAACCACTTTGATCTCAAGCCCTACACACATCCTCATTGCCCTTATTAGTCATATATTCCATAGTAATATCAAGACATGTATGGGCTCAACAATAATCAAGTTTCCAAGCACATATGCTTTCCACATCATGTATTCATTCAACATACATAATTCATCTCATTATTTCGAGTATAATTTCATAATAGTTCATTTCGAGTTCAGATCATCTCGCATCAGAACTTTACATATATTACTCGGAATATCAAAGTCACGATTAGTACACTCTAGGTGTACAAGTCTATAATCAAGAATAAACATTCTCATCAAATAGTTTCTATGTACAAATATCATCATCTCATATTTCATATATCACTTGTCATGTATCATCATTTTTCTTGCATTTCATGTAATATTCTTTCATGTCATATTTCCATATCATATACACCATTCCATGTCAATTTGTCTTAGACTTATATTTGCCCCTATCAGAACCTTGCCCGTTGAATGTATTTGAATTATCGATGGATACATAAGTAGTACACTCGAGGCATACGAATTGGGATCCGTCAATTCATATTCAATGGTACCCATAAGGTACTATTTTAGAGAGTACACTCTCGAGCCACATATATATATATACTACAATATTACCAGTCCAGGCTAAATCCTTTCTATGACATATGCTTTAAAGAGCTTGATCAGGATTATCCGTCCGGGCTAAATCCAATCCATAATATATGCTCGAGACGACTTATATCAGGATTACTCGTCCGGGCTAAATCCTATCAGAATTGAGGTCGAAGGATTACTCATCCGAGCTAAATCCTATCCGCAACAAATGCATGACCTCTTTCGTTTAGGGAAATCACATATCCATCGATTTTCCATTTATTCAACCGAGATTTAAACACTTTTCAAGCATTATTGGGCATTTGATTATTTCATACCTCCGTAACATTTATGTAATTCGAGTAAAACACATTCCACATTCATGTTAAGCATACAAGTGACATTTTATTCATTTACCATTTTATCAGGCATTTTCATTTATTGGGCTATATCGAGTAGGTGATCATTTCACATATTTATGACATTGATAAAATTAACAAACACAACATTTAAATCAAACATAAAAACATATACAATTTAGTTACACGAACTTACCTCGACAAAGGTTTGTGTACGTAAAATCTACTAATCCAACATTTTCCTCATTTCTCGTTCTAACTCCAAATTTGGTCTATCCGTATCTATACGAGTAGACTTAACATCAATTTATCATATTTTACATTCATGTTGTAACACCCCTTACCCGTGTTGACGCCGAAATAGTGTACGAGGCGTTACCTAACTTAAACACATACTAACATACATTCCCGAGTCATAAAAGTTCGTTCAAATTTAAAACTTTTCAAACTTTGTCTTAAAATCTCTAATATGAGCCTACGAGGCCCAAAACACACTTTAGAAATGGTTCGGGACCAAACCGAGTTCTTTAGAAAACTTTGGAAAATGTCATTAAAAACAGGGGCACACGTCCGTGTGGAAGGGCGACACGCCCGTGTGACCTAATAACATGCCCATGTTGAAGGACCGTGTAACTCACACGGCCTAAGCATATAGGGACACGCTCGTGTCCATTGCCCGCATGAATTTAATTCTCAATTCGAACCTACAGGGGTTTTCACACGGCCTGGCACACGCCCGTGTCCATGGCCCGTGTCCCTCACACGGCCATGACATGCCCGTGTCTCAGCCCGTATGTTAAAACCTTGACATTCTATTTCTGATGTCAACAACATTTTAGGGCCACACGGCCAAGACACACGCCCGGGTGCTAGGCCGTGTGGCGAATTTAATTTCACATTTAAGGTGCAGACTTCACACGGCCTGGGCATATGCCCATATACAATGGTCGTGTCTTCCATACGGTTGAGACACACGGCCGTGCCTCAGCCCGTGTGGTTACTACTGGGCATTCTGTTTTACAAAATTAAGGTGCAGGGAACACACGGCCAGACTACACGCCCACGGGGCAGACCATGTGTCACACACGGCCTAGACACACACCTGTGTGTCTACCTGTGTAGACAAAAACAAGGCTATATACCAAGCCGTTTTTTCCACCCTTACTTGCACCAACATAAGCCACAACCAAGACATACACACATCAAGACCACTACACTCCATTCACATGCTTTATCAATCTAATCATGCGACTTACTCATTCATGCATTAACACACCTCATATTTCACCATACAAATCGCACATTCATGAAAAACATCATCATTTACATATATCAATATCAAGTATTAGCCATCATCCATGGCCTTATACAAAATGAATCAATGTTCAAGACAAGCCAACACATTTGGCCAAAACAATATGACACTTGACAAAGGACCAAGTCCCTATACATGCCATACTCAAAATGATAAATCTAACTATACCAAATGTTTAGATTGATAGTATGATCGAGCCTCCGATGTCCTTTGATCCCCGAGCTAGCTTGGCGATACTATAAAAAAAATGGAAAGGAAAAGGGAGTAAGCACAAAGCTTAGTAAGTTGCATGTAAATAAGTAACAACATCAACCATGCCTCTTTAAACACATAGCATATTATAAACCAGCACAACGTTCTTGATTTAACAAAGGTAGATTTACTACATATTTACACATCACAAGCATAAGCCAAAGATTACAAGATCGTCCCGAAATCATTCTCATAAATAGAACTTACTCAATTTCATCCTTACCATTAAGGCATCATAACTAAGCTCATATCTCATGAGTTTCGAGTAAGAACCTGTACCACTCACAACATGATCATATCCTTTCATATCTTTATCATAAGCTTTAAATAATCAGTGGAACCATTTGGAATACTAAAAGATATCCAATAAGCCTAACACAAGAGGGTAAAATGCCAATGCCATGTCCCAGACATGGTCTTACACTGGCTCACATGTCGAGGCCGATGCCTTGTCCCAGACATGGTCTTACACTAGCTCTCATCTCAATGCCGATGCCATGTCCCAGACATGGTCTTACACTGGCTCTCATAATGTGGCCGATACCATGTCCCAGACATGGTCTTACACTGGCTCTCATAATGTGGCTGATACCATGTCCCAGACATGGTCTTACACTAGCACACAAATCAACGCCGATGCCATGTCCCAGACATGGTCTTACACTGGCTCTCATAATGTGGCTGATGCCGTGTCCCAGACATGGTCTTACACTGGCTCTCATAATGTGGCCGATGCCATGTCCCAGACATGGTCTTACACTAGCACACATATCACCCAGATGTCATGGCATGGATATCTAATCTATTCCTAAGGTTCAACTAGGAGTTTTTACTACATCAATTCTCATCATGCATATTCACAACAATAATCATACACTTCATGCCATATTAATTATTCAATACATAATAACAATAAAGTTGTATTATTTGCGTACAACTTACATCGGTATATAAAATATGGGCAACTAGTTCGATTTAGTCCAATAGATTGGTTTTCCCTTGGTCTAGGTCCGGATTCCATTTTTCTTGATCTATAATGACAAATTCACTTATTTAATCACTACATTAATCAAGACAATCTATAATTCATACATGGGAAAAATTACCATTTTGCCCCTAGACTTTCACATAATTATGATTTTTCCTCTAGGCTCGTAAAACGATTTTCATCAAATTTCTTCATTAACCAAGCCTAGCCGAACCTTTATTACTCTTATAGCAACTCACAATTTCCAATTATTTCACACATTTACAACCTATTTTATAAACTTCACAAAATGGTCATTTTAGGTGTTTTCATGATAACCCCTTTCACAAAAGTTATTTATTTAACAACCAAGATTCATTTTCTTCCATAAAATTTCAGCAAACAACATATATACTCTCATGGAAAGACCCTAGGCTCTCAATCATTTTGCAAAATAGTCCCCTCATTAGCTAGATTAAGCTATAGGGGTTCTAAAAACACAAAAATTAACAAAAACAACCACCAAAATCACTTACTTGCAAGAGAAAAGCTTGGCTGAAATTTGAGCTCTCAAAACCCTTAAGTTTGCTGAATATTTCGGTGGAAGAGGAAGAAGATGGGAAAAGATGATAACTTTTTCTTTGTTTTATTTTATTTTATTCATTTAGTCACCTAATGCCACCAAACTTTGACCAATTTCATGAATTAAAAATTCATGTCCAGCCACCATAATTTCATTGGTCTATTTACTCAATAAGGACCTCTACTTTAGTGTTCCATAGCTATTTAAAACCTTTAGCTAGTAGAACAAAACTTTCACACTTTATGTGATTTAGTCCTTTTTCAAAATTAAGCAAGAAATCACTAAAATTAATTCACCAAAATTTTCATGTACCCATATAATTATGCTATAACACATAAAATAATATTAAAAATAATTTCTTCGGCCTCGGATTAGTGGTTTCGAAACCACTGTTCTGACTAGCCCTAAAATCGGGCTGTTACAATTCTCCCCCCTTAGGGATTTTTGTCCCCGAAAATCTTACCAGTGAAAAGGTTTGGGTATTGATCTCTCATAGTCTCCTCGGGCTCCCATGTGGCCTCTTCAACCCCATGTCTATGCCATAGTACTTTCACTACTGCTATACTTTTATTTCTCAATTGCTTGACCTCTCGATCTAAAATCTTAACCGGCTCTTCACCATAGGTCATATCCGGTCGAATTTCAACCTCTGCTGGTGAAATAATGTGTGAAGGGTCAGAATGATAACGGCGCAACATAGACACATGGAAAACATCATGGATCTTTTCTAACTCGGACGGTAAAGCTAATTGGTATGCTATCGGTCCAATTCTCTCAGTCACCTCATAAGGTCTAATAAACCGTGGACTTAATTTACCTTTCCTATCGAATCTGAGGACTTTCTTCCACGGGGATACTTTCAAAAACACCTTATCACCGACTTGAAACTCAATTTCTTTTCGTTTTAAATCCGCGTAGGATTTCTGTCTATCCGAAGTGGCCTTTAAACAGTCACAAATTTCCTTTACTTTCTCTTCGGTCTCTTTGACTAAGTCAACCCCGTGAATCTGATTTTCTCTGAGTTCGGTCCAATACAAGGGCGTTCGGCCCTTACGCCCATACAAAGCCTAATATGGCACCATTTGCAAACTCGACTGATAGCTATTGTTGTAGGCAAACTCTACCAGCGGCAAATATTTTTCCCAACTGCCTTGGAATTCAAGGACACAACACTGCAACATGTCTTGAAGAATCTGAATTACTCTCTCCGACTGACCGTTGGTTTGCGGATGGAAAGCCGTGCTAAAATTCAACTTTGTCCCCAAAGCTTCTTATATTTTTTTCCAAAACCGTGATGTGAACCTCATATCTCTATCCGAAATGATCGATAAAGGTACCCCGTGAAGTCTCACAATTTTAGAAACATACAAATCAGCCAATTTTTCAAGCAGATAATCCATACGCATCGGTATAAAATGAGCCGACTTTGTTAGCCTATCAACCACAACCCATACAGCATCTTTCTTCCTTGGCGTCAATGGCAATCCAGACACAAAATCTATAGTAATACGGTCCCATTTCCATTCGGGAACCATCACAGGCTGAAGTAAACCCGAAGGTACTTGGTGTTCGGCTTTCACTTGCTGACAAATTAGGCACTTAGAGACAAACTCTGAAACGTCTCTCTTCATTCCCGGCCACCAATACATTTTCTTCAAGTCATTATACATTTTCACACTACCCGGATAGATAGACATACAACTGTTATGTGCCTCATGCAAAATCTTCTGAATAAGCTCTTCATCCTTAGGTACACAGATCCTCTCTCGGAACATCAAATAACCTTCGGTAACAATCCAAAAATCTGATTCAATACCCGTCTCGCACTAAGTTATCTTGGCTTGTAACTCTTTATCACTTTTCTAAGCTTTACCAATCTCTTGCAGAAACATCGGTCTAGCTCTTAACTCTGCTATGACTGAACCATCATCAGTCACAGAAAACTGGGTATTTATAGCCCTCAAGGCAAACAATGACTTCCTACTCAAAGCATCGGCGACCACATTTGCCTTTCCAGGGTGATAGTCAATTGTCAACTCATAATCCATTATCAACTCTAACCATCTCCGCTGTCGTAGGTTTAACTCCTTTTGAGTCATCAAATACTTTAGACTTTTATGGTCAGTGAATACCCGACATTTCTCGCCATACAAATAATGTCTCCATATCTTCAATGCGAACACGATGGCGGCCAGCTCTAAATCGTGTGTCGGATAGTTTTTCTCATGTGGCTTTAGCTGTCTCGAGGCATAAGCTATTACTTTGCCTTCTTGCATAAGCACACACCCCAATCCATTTAAGGATGCATCGCTATACACCACAAATTCCTTTCCCAATTCCGGTTGCACTAAAACTGGGGCTTCAGTCAATAATGCTTTTAGTTTCTCAAAACTCTATTGGCACTTCTCGGTCCATTCGAACTTGACATCTTTCTGTAGCAACCTCGTCATCAGCGAAGCAATCATGGAGAATCCTTTAACAAACCGTCTATAGTATCCGGCTAAGCCCAAATAGCTTCTAATCTCTGATACATTCCTCGGCGGTTTCCTATCAACGATAGTCGATATCTTACTCGGGTCAACTTTAATTCCACCACCCGACACGATGTGTCCTAAGAATCTGACTTCTCGAGGCCAAAATTCACTTTTGCTAAACTTAGCATACAACTGCTTATCTCTTAAAGTTTGTAAGACAGTTCTCAAATGCTCTGCATGCTCACTTTCATCATGAGAATAAATTAATATGTCATCAATAAAAACAACTACAAACTTATCCAAGTACGGTCGGAAAATACAGTTCATTAAATCCATAAATACTGCAGGAGCATTCGTTAAGCCAAAGGGCATGACGAGGAACTCATAATGGTCATATCTCGTCCGAAATGTAGTTTTTGGTACATCTTGTTCCTTAACTCTCAGCTGATAATAACCGGACCTCAGGTCTATCTTAGAAAACACTGTGGCTCCCTTCAATTGGTCAAACAGATCATCGATCCTTGGCAAAGGATACTTGTTCTTCACAGTCACCTTGTTGAGCTGTCTATAGTCTATACATAACCTCATCGACCCGTCTTTCTTTTTCACAAAAAGTACCGGAGCACCCCACGGAGAATAGCTCGGTCTCACAAAACCCTTATTCGTTAACTCTTGTAGCTGAACCTTCAACTCTTTTAACTCCAACGGTGCCATCCTATACGGGGCAACCGAAATAGGTGCCGAACCAGGGACCAACTCAATACCAAACTCGACTTCCCTAGTTGGAGGCAATCTGGGCAACTATTCCTGAAACACATCCAGGTACTCACATACCACAAGCACTGACTCAATTTTTATTTCTGACACATGAGTATTCAACACAAATGCGAGATAAGACTCATACCCTTTTCTTATACATTTCTCGATCGCCAAAGAAGAAATCACTACAGCAAGCTATCCGATTCACTGATTCAACTTTGAAGGATATCCCCATTTTCACACTTCAGTTCAATAAATTTTCTCCCACAATTTACTATCACATCATGAGCTGCTAACCAGTCCATACCAAGAATCACGTCAAATTCATCAAATGGTAGCAGCATAAGATTAGCGAGAAAACAATGACCTCTTATTGTCAAGGGACAATTTCTACACACTTGGTCAACTAGCACATGCTTGCCTAAAGGGTTTGAGACTTTTACCACAAATTCGGTAGACTCAACATGCATATTCGTACTAAACACCAATTTCATACAAACATACGAATGGGTAGACTCCAGATCAATCAAAGCAACAACAGAGATATCATGAAGAGAAAAAGTACTCGTAATCACATCTGGGGATGAAGCCTCTTCGCGAGCGCGAATGGCATAAGTCCTTCCAGGAGCTTTATCCTCTGATCTCACAGTAGAATCTCTAGGCACACCTCTACTACTAGCCCCACTTCCTGGGTTCTTCTGTGGTCTACCTCTAGAAGGAGCATTACTCGCTCGCACATCTTGCTTTCTGTCTTTCTCATCCATCTCAGGATAGTTTCGATGGAAGTGGTCTAGTGAACCGTACTTGAAACAATATCTATCATTTCCTCGACACTCACCGAAATGTCGTCTACCACACTGCGAACACTCTAGTTTATTTGGTCGAGCACTACCAACACTCGCAATAGAAGTGGTTTGAGCTTTAGATGCCGTGTACTGTTTATTCTTATTTCTACTCGAGAATCCCGCTGAAGCATTTGATCGAGTAGCTAACTCTTTCGATTTCTTGGAGGAGGACTGAAATGATTTCCCCAACTGTCTTTTCTTCGAGTCACGAGACTCGATCTCAGCTTTTTTTTTCTCTTTGGACAATTCTTCGGCCTTGCAAGCTCTTTCAACGAGCACCACAAATTCCTTGAGCTCTAGAATGCCAACTAAAAGTCGAATGTATTCATTCAGTCCGTCCTCAAATCTCTTACACATGATGGCTTCAGTAGATACGCACTCCTTAGTATATTTTCTGAGCCTCACGAACTCACGCTCATACTCCGTTACTATCATTCGGCCTTGCTTCAATTCTAGAAATTCCTTCCTCTTCTGGTCTATAAACCTCTGACTAATATACTTCTTTCGGAATTCTTCTTGGAAAAACTCCCATGTAATCCTTTCCCTTGGTACAATCGATACAAAGGTGTTCCACCATTGGTAGGCCGAGTCTCGCAGGAGTGACACAGCACACTTCATGCACTCCTCAAGTGTGCAAGACAATTCATCGAATACCCTAATGGTATTTTCTAGCTAGAACTCTGCCCTCTCTAGGTCATCATCTATATTCGCTCTAAATTCCTCAGCCCCTTGCTTTTGAATTCTGTCTACCGGAGGTTTTTCCCTTCTAATCATTTCCACCACTTGGGGAGCTGTAGGGGCAGGCTGAGGGATTGGAGGGGGTGGAGGAGGTGGAGCGTTTGGGTTTGCACGAACAAACTCCGAATACCAAGCATTCATCATATGGAGGAAGGCTTCTCTAGCCCCTCCACCCTGACTCAGTATCACGGGCCCACTTTCGACTAGCACAGTCCCTTCTGCGGAAGTCGGCACATTACTTTTGACATCATCCGCCACTGCTCCGTCGGGATCCATTTACTATATAAAAACACATTTTAAATTGTCAGGAGTCGTCACACTATCATAATTCATATATGGAATGTATAGCTAGACTCGTACATACGCTAGGTTAGTCCGAGAATTGACTAAACCATAGCTCTAATACCACTAAATGTAACACCCCTTACCCGTGTTGACGACAGAATAGGGTACGAGGCGTTACCTAACTTAAACACATACTTAAATTCCCGAGTCATAAAAGTTCGTTCAAATTTAAAACTTTTCAAACTTTGTCTCAAAATCTCTAATATGAGCCTACGAGGCCCAAAACACACTTTAGAAACGGTTCGGGACCAAACTGAGTTCTTTAGAAAACTTTGGAAAATGTCACTAAAAACAGGGGCACATGCCCGTGTGGAAGGGCGACACGCCCGTGTGACCTAATAA
Source organism: Gossypium sturtianum (assembly GCA_025698515.1). Taxonomy (NCBI): domain Eukaryota; kingdom Viridiplantae; phylum Streptophyta; class Magnoliopsida; order Malvales; family Malvaceae; genus Gossypium; species Gossypium sturtianum. The sequence goes on from CM046955.1 coordinate 124,324,414, forward strand.
CATGGCCATGTTGAAGGACTGTGTAACTCACACGGCCTAAGCATATAGGGACATGTCCGTGTCCATTGCTCGCGTGGATTTAATTCTTAATTTGAACCTACAGGGGTTTTCACACGGCCTGGCACACGCCTGTGTCCATGGCCCGTGTCCCTCACACAGCCATGACACGCCCGTGTCTCAGCCCGTGTGTTAAAACCTTGACATTCTATTTCTGACGTCAGCAACATTTTAGGGTCACACGGCTAACACACACGCCCATGTGCTAGGCTGTGTGGCAAATTTAATTTTGCATTTCAGGTGCAGACTTCACACGGCCTGGGCATATGTCCATGTACAATGGTCGTGTCTTCCACACGGTTGAGACACACGGCCGTGCCTCAGCCCGTGTAGTTACTACTGGGCATTCTGTTTTACCAAATTAAGGTGTAGGGGATACACGGCCATACTACACGGCCACAGGGCAGACCGTGTGTCACACACGGCTTAGACACACACCCGTGTGTCTACCCGTGTAGACAAAAACAAGGCTATTTACAAAGCCCTTTTTGCCACCTTTACTTGCACCAACATAAGCCACAACCAAGACATACACACATCAAGACCACTACACTCCATTCACATGCTTTATCAATCTAATCATGCGACTTACTCATTCATGCATTAACACACCACATATTTCACCATGCAAATCGCACATTCATGAAAAACATCATCATTTACATATATCAATATCAAGTATTAGCCATCATCCATGGCCTTATACAAAATGAATCAATATTCAAGACAAGCCAACACATTTGGCCAAAATAATATGACACTTGACAAAAGACCAAGTCCCTATACATTCCATACTCAAAATGATAAATCTAACTATACCAAATGTTCAGATTGATAGTGTGATCGAGCCTCCGATGTCCTTTGATCCCTGAGCTAGCTTGGCGATACTATAAAAAATGGAAAGGAAAAGGGAGTAAGCACAAAGCTTAGTAAGTTGCATATAAATAAGTAACAACATCAACCATGCCTCTTTAAACACATAGCATATTATAAACCAGCACAACGTTCTTGACTTAACAATGGTAGATTTACTACATATTTACACATCACAAGCATATTCCAATGATTACAAGATCGTCCCAAAATCATTCTCATAGATGGAACTTACTCAATTTCATCCTTACCATTAAGGCATCATAACTAAACTTATATCTCATGAGTTTCGAGTAAGAACCTGTACCACTCACAACATGATCATATCCTTTCATATCTTTATCATAAGCTTTAAATAATCCATGGAACCATTTGGAATACTAAAGGATATCCAATAAGCCTCACACAAGAGCGTAAAATGCCGATGCCATATCCCAGACATGGTCTTACACTGGCTCACATGTCGAGGCCGATGCCATGTCCCAGACATGGTCTTACACTAGCTCTCGTCTCAATGCCGATGCCATGACCCAGACATGGTCTTACACTAGCTCTCATAATGTGGCCGATGCCATGTCCCAGACATGGTCTTACACTAGCACACAAATCAACGCCGATGCCATGTCCCAGACATGGTCTTACACTGTCTCTCATAATGTGGCCGATGCTGTAACACCCCTTACCCGTCTTCAAGCCGGGACAGGGTTCGAGGCATTACCTAACTAATCTTGCTTAAACATCTCAAATAGGGCTACAAAGTCTCGTTTAAACCCATCACTTACTTATACTTGGCCTAAGAGGCCCTAAACATACTTCCGAGAGGTATCGGGACTATTCCGGGGACATTTACACGTTCAAGAAACTTTTCAACTAAACAGGGGTTACACGCCCGTGTGAGTCTAGGGACACGCCCGTGTGCCCCTAAGACATGCCCGTGTCTACCACCCGTGGTCGAAACTGACTAATTTCACACGTCCTTGACACGCCCGTGGCCTTGGCCCGTGTGCGAAACCTTGGTATTCTGACTCATCCACATGCCCCAAACACACGCTTGTGTCCTTGGCCCGTGTGGCGATTTAAATTCCAAGTGCAGGGTGCAGACTTCACACGGCCTGGGCACACGCCCATGTGCTAGCCGTGCCGCTCACACGGTCCAGACACACGCCCGTGTGTCTACCTATGTAGAAAATTAGAAGGCTATCTACCAAGCCCTTTGCCACCCTATATTTCAAACATACATATTCCAATTCCATTCAACGTAATTCAAGACCCAAAGACACATCTAAATACTCAATTCGACATTCATACATAAGGGCATACACTTCAAGAAAACCACTTTCATTAAACAAAAGAATTTGCCAAGTATTTGCCTAACTTAAGGCCATTTACAAAATGACTTTAGTAACATACATAGCCAACACTTTAGCTAACAATTACAACTTAACAAAATACTCAAGTCCTATACATGCCATACTAAAATAAGTATAAATTGTTATACCAAAGTGATGTCGATAGTGTGATTTCTGAACTCCTACGTCCATGATCCTCGAGTTATCTTGGCAATACTACAAGGAAGAAGGGAAATGAAAGGGGTAAGCATAAAGCTTAGTAAGTTTGCATGAATATAAATAGCAACAATAAGCTCATAAAATAATCCATCCATGATATTAACTAACCATACACATGTCATAGGCATCTTGCCATACTTACTCACAATTGCCCTTATTTAGCACATATCATGCCACATGTCGTAAATGTTTCTTCGTGACTCATTCAAGAGTACCTGTATTCACTCATTCATATGACTTTAGTGCAAATCTCATTTCTACTTCTCAACTCATCTACTTATCCATTTAATCACTAGGGATAGTCAGAGACGTATATTCAACATCGTTCATGTAAAGATGAAGCCAATGCCACATCCCCGACGTGGTCTTACATGGAGTTACTTCTAAATGCCAATGTCATATCCCGGATATGGTCTTATATGGACTTTTACATCAATTATCAATGCCACATTTCGAATGTGGTCTTAACGAGTTTCTTATTCTTTTCCGAAGCCATATCTCGGATATGGTCTTATACTGGTTCTTAACTCGGTGCTGAGGCCATGTCCCGGACATGGTCTTATATGGGACTTTATCTGATTCACATCTCGATGATAGCAATCCCATATTCATTTTAGTCCACTAGGACTTCAACATCATACTTAACATCAATTTCTCATTTCAATGAAGTTTCATACATCAATGTGATACCAAGCATTTTCAATTATGCTAACATAAATATTTCATTAATCACATACAAACTTACCTCGATTTCAAAATGAGCTAGCTCGACGATTTAGTCCGAGACTTTGTTATTTCCCCGATCGTGGTGAATCCTCGGTTCTTCTTGCTCGATAACAACAATTTAGCTCATTTTAATCATCTCATTAATAAAGCATTTCAATAATCATGCTTAAGAAAATTACTATTTTGCCCCTAGACTTTGGCAAATTGACCATTTTGCCCCTAGGCTCGGAAATAAATTCTAATCACATTTCTACCTTCAACAAGCCTAGGTGAGCATTTAATACTCTTATAGCTATCATCAAAACTCAACATTTCACATATTTACTACAATTTTGTAACCTTTTCATCACAGTCCAAATTAGGTGTTTTCAAGACAACACCTTTCACAAAAGTTGTTCATCCAACAACTAAGACTCATTTTCTTCCATAAAAATGCAGCAAATAGCAATGAAAGCTCTCATGGCAAAACTCTAAACTTTGCATCAAATTACACAATAGTCCTGTCATTTGAAAGCTTAAGTTCTAGGGGTCTTAAAAGTACAATTATCATAAAGAAAAATCATCAAAATCACTTACTAGAATGGAGGAGAGCTTGCTGAAAATTGTGAGCTTTCAAACCCCTATTTTGCTTGCAAATTTTGGTGAAGAAAGATGGAGAGAAAGATGATATTTTCTCTTTCTTTATTCTAATATTAAACTAGTCAAACAAGTCACCAACTATCAACTACTTTGACCAATTTTTTGTCCATCTTTGTCTCCTATGCTAGTCCATGGCCGGCCAAGCATGTATTGGGGGTCTAATTGCCTTTTAAAGACCTCCAATTTACATTCTAAGGCTATTTGGTACCTTTATCTAATAGAATGGAACTTTCGCACTTTATGTGATTTAGTCCTCTTTCACGATTAAACGTGAAATCGTTAAAATTAAAGCACCAAAATTCTCATGCACATATACTATCATGCTCCGACTCATAATATAACATGAAAATAAATTTCTCAATTCTCAGATTAGTGACCCCGAGATCACTATTCCGACTAGCCCTTAAATCGGGCTGTTACAATTATCCCCTCCTTAAGGATTTTCGTCCCCGAAAATCTTACCGGCAAAAAGGTTGGGATATTGGTTTCTCATCATTTCCTCGGGCTCCCATGTAGCCTCTTCTATTCCGTGCCTTTTCCATAAAACTTTCACAAGGGCTATGCTTTTGTTTCTCAACTGCTTGACCTCTCGTGCCAAAATCTTAACCGGCTCTTCACCATAAGTAAAGTCCGGTTGTATCTCTACCTCCGTTGGTACAATGACATGTGAAGGATATGAACGGTATCGGCGCAACATGGATACGTGAAAGACATCATGAATCTTTTCTAGTTCAGGTGGCAAGGCCAACCGATAAGCTACCGGTCCTATCCTCTCGGTAATCTCATAAGGTCCGATAAAACGCGGACTTAATTTTCCCTTCCGGCCAAATCTGAGGACTTTCCTCCAAGGTGATACTTTCAAGAACACTTTATCACCGACTTTGAATTCTATCTCTTTCCTTTTCAAATCTGAATAGGACTTCTGCCTATCTGAGGCGAATTTCAGACAATCACGTATCACTTTTACTTTTTCTTCAGTTTCCTTAACCAAATTGACCCCGTGTATCTGTTTCTCTCTAAGTTCTGACCAATACAAGGGCGTGCGGCACTTACGACCATACAATGCCTCATAAGGCGCCATCTTCAAACTTGACTGAAAACTGTTGTTGTAGATGAATTCCAAAAACGGTAAGTATTTCTCCCAACTACCTTGGAATTCTAAAACACAACATCGAAGCATGTCCTCGAGTATCTGGATTACCCTCTCCGACTGTCTGTCGGTTTGTGGATGAAAGGCTGTACTGAAATTTAATTTCGTGCCCAAGGCTTCTTGCAACTTTTTCCAAAACCGTGACGTGAATCTCGAATCTCTATCTGAAATGATCGACAACGGTACACCATGGAGTCTTACTATCTCGACATGTACAAGTCCGCCAATTTATCAAGTGAATAGTCAACTCAGATTTGGTATAAAATGGGTGACTTTGAGAGTCTATCAACCACTACCCCATCGCATCTTTCTTCTTTGGAGTCAACGGTAAGCCCGTCAAGAAGTCCATGGTAATACGGTCCCATTTCCACTCGGGAACCATAATGGGTGAAGTAAACCCGAAGGTACTTGACGTTCAACCTTCACTTGCGACAAATCGGGCATTTCGATACAAACTCGGAAATGTCTTTCTTCGCGTACTCAAGCCACCAATACCATTTCTTCAAATCATTGTACATCTTCGTCTTTGCCTAGGTGTACATTCAAACATCCGCTATGCGCTTCATGCAAGATTTTATGAATAAGCTCGTCATTTCTGGGTACACAGACCCTATCTCGAAATGTCAGACATCCATCAGGATTTACCCGAAATTCTGACTCCACGCTCGACTCACATAAAATTCTCTTGGCTTGCAAACTGTTATCATCTTTCTGAGCTTCACAAATTTCTTGGAGAAACAAGGGTTTAGCCCTCAATTCGGCTAAAACGGAACCATCATCCAACAAGGTAATCTGAGTACTCATGGCTCTTAGTGCAAATAATGATTTTCTGCTCAAAGCATCGGCGACTACGTTCGCCCTTCTCGGATGGTAGTCAATTTCCAACTCATAATCCTTAATCAACTCTAACCACCTTCGTTGCCTCAAATTCAATTCCTTTTGAGTCATCAAATATTTTAGGCTTTTATGGTCGGTGAAAATCAGACACATTTCACCATATAAATAATGCCTCCAAATTTTTAACGCAAACACAATTTCGGCCAACTCTAAATCATGAGTCGAGTAATTCTTCTCGTGCGGCTTCAATTGCCTAGAGGCGTAAGCAATCACCTTACCCTCTTACATGAGTACACAACCCAATCCGTTCAAAGACGCGTCACTATAAACCACAAATTCTCTTCCCGGATCAGGTTGTACCAAAACAGGGGCCTCAGTCAACAGTGTCTTCAGTTTCTCAAAACTCTGTTGACACTTTTCTGTCCAATCAAACTTCACATCTTTTTGCAAAAGTTTAGTCATCGGGGTAGCTATCATGGAAAACCCCTTGACAAAACGCCTATAATAGCTACTTGACTAGGCCTAGAAAACTCCTTACTTGATTCGCTCCTCGGCGGTTTCCATTCAACAATTTCTTTGAAATCTTACTGGTCGACTCTAATCCCGTCTCTCGAGACAATGTGTCCCAAAATCCCACTTCCTTGAGCCAAAATTCACTCTTCACCGAATTTGGCATACAATTGTTTTTCTCTCAAAACTCGCAGAACCATAATCAAATGCTCGGCATGTTCGTTCTCGTCGCGAGAGTAGATTAGTATGTCGTCGATGAAAACCACAACAAATTCATCCAAGTATGGCCGAAAAATGCGATTCATCAAATCCATGAAGATCGCCGGGGCATTTGTTAGACCAAAAAAGCATGACCAAAAATTCATAATGGCCATATCTAGTCCTAAACGCGGTTTTCGGTACATCCGAGTCCTTGACTCTCAGCTGATAATACCCTGACCTCAAATCTATCTTGGAAAATATCGTGGCTCCCTTCAATTGATCGAATAGATCGTTGATCCTCGGCAACGGGTACTTTTTCTTCACAGTTACCTTGTTAAGTTACCGATAATCTATACATAGTCTCATGGAACCATCTTTCTTCTTTACGAATAAAATGGGAGCACCCCACGGAGAAAAACTCAGCCTTGCAAAACCTTTATCCGATAGCTCTTGCAACTGTTCTTTTAGCTCCTTTAGCTCGGTTGGAGCCATTCTATAGGGAGCAATAGAAATAGGGGCGATGCCTGAGCTAACTCAATCCCAAATTCGATCTCTCTAACTGGAGGTAGCCCTGGCAACTCTTCCGGAAAAACATTTGGGTACTCGCATACTATGGGTACCGACTCCATTTTCAATTCAGTCTCTTTAGTGTTCAACACAAAGGCAAGATAGGTCTCGTATCCCTTCTTTAAATACTTTTGAGTCGACAAGGTTGACATCACTACTGGTAGCCTATCTGGCTTATCTGATTCAACACGAATAAGATTACCATTTTCATCTCTCAACTCAATATGCTTCTTCCCATAATTCACAACTTCTCCATGAGTAACTAACCAATCCATCCCAAGGAAACGGTAATAACATAAGATCGACCGAGAAACAATGACCCTTAATCATCAAAGGGCAACCTTTGCAAACTCTATCAACCAACACACACTTGCCTAGGGGATTAGACACTCTTATTATGAATTCGGTAAACTCTACAGGCATGCTCATGCTAGAGACTAATTTCATGCATATGTAAGAGTGGGTGGATCCCGGATCAATTAAAGCTATAACACGAGTATTATGGAGAGAAAAGGTACCCTGACACGTCGGGGAAGATGCCTCTTCACGAGCACGAATGGCATATGTCCTCGCCTGCTCTACCCTCGACTCTAGCGACTTGCTCTCTAGATGGATTCTTGCTACCCATCTCATTTCCCGGGTTTCTCAGTGGTCTTCCCCTAGCAGTACTTCCCGATCTTGCATACTGAGGCTTTTTTTTCTCGCCCACCTCGAGGCAGTCTCTGATAAAGTGGTCTAAGGACCCACATCTGAAACAAGCTTTCTCATTAGCTCGACACTCACCAAAATGGCGCCTTCCACACTGAGGGCATTCCGGTTTACTTGGTCGGACGTTGCCCACACTAGCAACTGATGTGGTCTGCCCTTTCGACCCCGAAAATTACTTGCCTTTACTTCGAGTTGAAAACTCCGCTGAAGTGACTGATCGAGTAGAAAAATCCCTCGATTTCTTAGATGAGGATTGGTGAGACTTATTCAGTTGTCTCTTCCTCGAGTCACGAGACTCATTCTCAGCTATTCTCTTCTTTGTAGCAACCTCTTCGGCTTTACAGGCTCTATCTACCCACACTACAAATTCCTTTAGTTCGAAGACTCCCACATATAAACGGATGTCCTCATTTAATCTGTCCTTGAATCTCTTGCACATGATAGCTTCGGTAGACACGCACTCCCGTGCATACTTGCTAAGCCTTACGAACTCCCGTTCATAGTCGGTTACTGACATACGGCCTTGCTTCAGTTCCAAGAACTCCTTCCTCTTATGGTCGATGAACCACTGACTGATGTACTTTTTTCGGTATTCCTCTTGGAAAAATTCCCAGCTAACTCTCTCCCTTGGCACCACCGACACCAGGGTGTTCCACCATCGATAGGCTGAATCTCTCAGGAGAGATACCGCACACTTTAAGCACTCCTCAGGTGTGCAGGATAACTCGTCGAATACCCTGATGGTATTCTCGAGCCAAAATTTCGCTTTCTCTGGGTCATCGTCCTTATTTGCCCAGAATTCATCGGCTCCTTGCTTCCGGATCTTATCCACCGGAGGTCTTTCTCTTCTCACCACCTCAACTACTTTAGGAGCTACTGGAGCAGGTTGAGGGATTGGTGGGGGTGGAGGGGGTTGAGCGTTTGATTTGCTCGGGTATACTCAGATACCGCTTGCTCATCATGTGGAGAAAGGCTTCTCGAGCCTCTTCCCCCTGACCCAAGGTCTCGGGTCTACTATTAGTCGGCGCGGTCCCTTAAGCGGGAGCCGGCGGGTTACTCGCAGCATCATCGGCTGCAGTTCGGTCATGATCAGAATCCATATACTACATAAAACAAAATTTCATATATCGGGAGCCATCACACTATCATTACTCAGACACCCTTACATATGGCATGTATAGCTAGACTCGTACTTACGCTACGTTAGTCCCAGAACCGACTAAACCGTAGCTCTGATACCAATAAATGTAACACCCCTTACCCGTCTTCAAGCCGGGACAGGGTTCAAGGTATTACCTAACTAATCTTGCTTAAACATCTCAAATAGGGCTACAAAGTCTCGTTTAAACCCATCACTTACTTATACTTGGCCTAAGAGGCCCTAAACATACTTCCGAGAGGTATCAGGACTATTCCGGGGACATTTACACGTTCGAGAAACTTTTCACCTAAACAGGGGTTACACGCCCGTGTGAGTCTAGGGACATGCCCGTGTGCCCCTAAGACATGCCCGTGTCTACCACCCGTGGTCGAAACTGACTAATTTCACACGTCCTTGACACGCCCGTGGCCTTGGCCCGTGTGCCAAACCTTGGCATTCTGACTCATCCACACGGCCCACACACACGCCTGTGTCCTTGGCCCGTATGGCGATTTAAATTCCAAGTGCATGGTGCAGACTTCACACGGCCTGGGCACACGCCCATGTGCTAGCCGTGCCGCTCACACGGTCCAGACACACGCCCGTGTGTCTACCTATGTAGAAAATTAGAAGGCTATCTACCAAACCCTTTGCCATCCTACATTTCAAACATACATATTCCAATTCCATTCAACGTAATTCAAGACCCAATGACACATCTAAATACTCAATTCAGAAGGCTATCTACCAAACCCTTTGCCACCCTACATTTCAAACATACATATTCCAATTCCATTCAACGTAATTCAAGACCCAATGACACATCTAAATACTCAATTCGACATTCATACACAAGGGCATACACTTCAAGAAAACCACTTTCATTAAACAAAAGAATTTGCCAAGTATTTGCCTAACTTAAGACCATTTACAAAATGACTTTAGTAACATACATAGCCAACACTTTGGCTAACAATTACAACTTAACAAAATACTCGAGTCCTATACATGCCATATTCAAAATAAGTCTAAATTGTTATACCAAAGTGATGTCGATAGTGTGATTTTCGAACTCCTACGTCCACGATCCTCGAGTTATCTTGGCAATACTACAAGGAAGAAGGGAAATGAAAGGGGTAAGCATAAAGCTTAGTAAGTTTGCATGAATATAAATAGCAACAATAAGCTCATAAAATAATCCATCCATGATATTAACTAACCATACACACGTCATAGGCATCTTGCCATACTTACTCACAATTGCCCTTATTTAGCACATACCATGCCACATGTCGTAAACGTTTCTTCGTGACTCATTCACGAGTACCTGTATTCACTCATTCATATAACTTTAGTGCAAATCTTATTTCTACTTCTAAACTCATCTACCTATCCCTTTAATCACTAAGGATAGTCAGAGACGTATATTCAACGTTGTTCATGTAGAGACGAAGCCAATGCCACATCCCCGACATGGTCTTACATGGAGTTACTTCTAAATGCCAATGCCATATCCCGGATATGGTCTTATATGGACTTTTACATCAATTATCAATGCCACATTCCGAATGTGGTCTTAACGAGTTTCTTATTCTTTTCCGAAGCCATATCCCGGATATGGTCTTATACGGATCTTTAACTCGGCGTGCGAGGCCATGTCTCGGACATGGTCTTATACGGGACTTTATCTGATTCACATCTCGATGATAGCAATCCCATATTCATTTTAGTCCACTAGGACTTCAACATCATACTTAACATCAATTTCTCATTTCAATGAAGTATCATACATCAATGTGATACCAAGCATTTTCAATTATGCTAACATAAATATTTCATTAATCACATACAAACTTACCTCGATTTCAAAATAAGCTAGCTCGACGATTTAGTCTGAGACTTTGTTCTTTCCCCGATCGAGGCGGATCCTCGGTTCTTCTTGCTCTATAACAACAATTTAGCTCATTTTAATCATCTCATTAATAAAGCATTTTAATAATCATGCTTAGGAAAAATTACTATTTTGCCCTAGACTTTGGCAAATTGATCATTTTGCCCCTAGGCTCGGAAATAAATTCTAATCACATTTCTACCTTCAACAAGCCTAGGTGAACATTTAATACTCTTATAGCTATCATCAAAACTCAACATTTCACATATTTACTACAATTTTGTAACCTTTTCATCAAGGTCCAAATTAGGTGTTTTCAAGACAACACCTTTCACAAAAGTTGTTCATCCAACAACTAAGACTCATTTTCTTCCATAAAAATGCAGCAAATAGCAATGAATGCTCTCATGGTAAAACTCTAAACTTTGCATCAAATTGCACAATAGTCCTGTCATTTGAAAGCTTAAGTTCTAGGGGTCTTAAAAGTACAATTATCATAAAGAAAAATCATCAAAATCACTTACTAGAATGGAGGAGAGCTTGCTGAAAATTGTGAGCTTTCAAACCCCTATTTTGCTTGCAAATTTTGGTGAAGAAAGATGGAGAGAAAGATGATATTTTCTCTTTCTTTATTCTAATATTAAACTAGTCAAACAAGTCACCAACTATCAACTACTTTGATCAATTTTTTGTCCATCTTTGTCTCCTATGCTAGTCCATGGCCGGCCAAGCATGTATTGGGGGTCTAATTGCCTTTTAAAGACCTCCAATCTACATTCTAAGGCTATTTGGTACCTTTATCTAATAGAATGGAACTTTCGCACTTTATGCGATTTAGTCCTTTTTCACGATTAAACGTGAAATCGCTAAAATTAAAGCACCAAAATTCTCATGCACATATACTATCATGCTCCGACTCATAATATAACATGAAAATAAATTTATCAATTCTTAGATTAGCCCCTAAATCTATTCCGACTAGCCCCTAAATCGGGCTGTTACAGATGCCGTGTCCTAGACATGGTCTTACACTAGCACACATATCACCCAAATGTCATGGCATAGATATCCAATCTATTCCTAAGGTTCAACCGGGAGTTTTTACTACATCAATTCTCATCATGCATATTCACAACAATAATCATACACTTCATGCCATATTAATTATTCAATACATAATAACAATAAAGTTGTATTATTTACGTACAACTTACCTCAGTATACAAAATATGGGCGACTAGTTCGATTTAGTCCAATAGCTTGGTTTTCCCCCGGTCTAGGTCCGGATTTTGTTTTTCTTGATCTATAATGACAAATTCACTTATTTAATCATTACATTAATCAAGACAATCTATAATTCTTACCTGGGAAAAATTACCATTTTGCCCCTAGACTTTCACATAATTATGATTTTGCCCCTAGGCTCGTAAAACGATTTTCATCAAATTTCTTCATTAACCAAGCCTAGCCGAACCTTTATTACTCTTATAGCAACTCACAATTTCCAATTATTTCACACATTTACAACCTATTTTATAAACTTCACAAAATGGTCATTTTAGGTGTTTTCATGATAACCCCTTTCACAAAAGTTATTTATTTAACAACCAAGATTCATTTTCTTCCATAAAATTTCAGCAAACAACATATATACTCTCATGGCAAGACCCTAGGCTCTCAATCATTTTGCAAAATAGTCCCCTCATTAGCTAGATTAAGCTATAGGGGTTCTAAAAACACAAAAATTAACAAAAACAACCACCAAAATCACTTACTTGCAAGAGAAAAGCTTGGTTGAAATTTGAGCTCTCAAAACCCTTAAGTTTGCTGAAAATTTTGGTGGAAGAGGAAGAAGATGGGAAAAGATGATAACTTTTTCTTTGTTTTATTTTATTTTATTCATTTAGTCACCTAATGCCACCAAACTTTGACCAATTTCATTAATTAAAAATTCATGTCCAGCCACCATAATTTCATTGGTCTGTTTACTCAATAAGGACCTCTACTTTAGTGTTCCATTGCTATTTAACACCTTTAGCTAGTAGAACAAAACTTTTTTACTTTATGCGATTTAGTCCTTTTTCGAAATTAAGCAAGAAATCACTAAAATTAATTCACCAAAATTTTCATGTACTCATATAATTATGCTATAACACATAAAATAATATTAAAAATAATTTCTCCGGCCTCGGATTAGCGGTTCTGAAACCAATATTTCGACTAGCCCCAAAATCGGGCTATTACACATGTGGACTAAATTTTCATCCTAGGTAAAATTACTATTTTGCCCCTAACTTTTCCATAAATTCCATTTTCGTCCCTAGGCTCGGAAAATGAAACTTGTGCAAATTTCTCCCTATTCCAAGCCTAACCAAAGCCCCATTACAAAATTTACAGCACATGTATTCATAAAATTTTAGAATTTTTCATCAAATTTTACAACTTTTCATTTTAGTCCCTAAATCATGTTTTCATCAAAAATCACTTTGTAAAAGTTGTTTATCTATCAATAATCTTTTATTTTCTACCATAAATTTCTAATTTCCAGCATATACATCCATGACCCATTTTCATACTTTGATAACTTTTCAAATTAATCCCCCAAATAGAGAGATTAAGCTATCCCGATTCCAAAAATATCAAAATTACTAAAAACGGGACAAGGAAACTTACCCAATTTAGCCATGAAAGTCTCTTCTCTCTCTCCTAGGGTTTCCATGTTTATTTTGGGGAAGAAGATGAGAAAATATGATTTTTATTTTCTTTTCATCTTTTTAATTAATTAAAATTTTCACTTTCCAATTTAGTCCTTATCCTTTTTCTATATTTCCATGGATGAGTCACCAAGAAAAATCTACATACTTTTCTTAATGATCTAATTACCATATAAGGATCTTAAGTTTTGAATTTCATAGCTATTTAATCCTTATAGCTACTAGAATTCAACTTTCACATTTTATGCGATTTAGTCCTTCTCGTAATTAAGCACTCAATCGATAAAATTTTCGTACCAAAATTTTCACATGTCATATCTATCATAATACGGACCACATAATAAAATAAAAATAAATTTTATTTTTGGCTCGGATTTGTGGTCCCGAAACTACTGTTCCGATTTTACCGAAATTTGGGTTGTTACAGAAGAAGTCGAGTTGATTAATCAAGAAAAGAAACAATACTCATTCTCTCAATTTCTTTTGTTCTCTTGTTGCTTTGTATGTTCTTTTCTTCAACTCATTCTTGTTGCTTCTCTCTTCTTGTTCAAATTTACCTCTATTGATGTTTACATTCCTGAATTGATTATTGATTGTATTTTTTCTAAGAGGCAGTACTCGGTGTTGGATGTTCCATTCCATCAGATATGACATTGGCTGAATTATTTGAAGGAATATTACTGCATGCTTTTACTTTGTCTCTGTCTGTGGGGTCGTGGACAAAGATGTTATGCCTTGCATATTTTTATAATTGGGCTTCATTAAGTGAAGCCACTTCCACATTTACTGTCCTACTGTTAAGAAAGCAATCATTTGTAAGCCCTGCGCTGTGCTGCATTATCGTATATGCAATGCTGCAGTATGAACCCAGGATTTTGCATTATTAATTAATCATGTATTTATCCAGACAGTGAAATTTATATATTTAACTTCACCTCACTATATCACTAGCCTTTTGCTTTTCTTTTTAGAGAAAGAAAAATTATAAATTATCACCGAGCTGAACTTGAAATTTAACTCAATTGGTTCATTTTGTTATTGTTAATCAACATGACATTTAACAAGTATAAGCATTCGAATCCGGTATCTGCAATACTTATCTTTATCTCGCTTGAAGGGTACAACATGGTTTCTAGAGGCAGGTCTTTATCAAACTTGTGTATCTTTCACCCACTGATGCTTATGCTGGAAAAACATTCAACTGTCATTTGAACATGAGCTGTTTCATGCTTGTTATTTTTCTTACAGTAAAAAAGACCAGATGATAAGGATAATTTAAAGTTTAATTTGTGACATATTGTTAACATCATTTTCACAACTGTGGGACTGTGCCTTGACATAATATTACATCTGAAGAAATTTTCCATTATTCTTTAGTTGGATGTTGACTAGTTCCTTTTGTTTCTCTTCTTTTTCTAGATTCCTTAGGCCATATTCTTCTCATTTTCTTCCTTTCCTTGCCTTTAAATTTATGAGATCTATTTAATGGGGTCCCTTAAAAAACAATAATTCATGAGTCACCTTTGTGAAATTGTATGACTTTTGATTCACTAGACCTTCTACATGTTATGGAATATATTAAAGCAAGAAAGGAGGTTCAAGTACATCAACTAGTTAAAGAGAAAGGTGCTTCAATAACTCTACCTTCTTTACTTGTTTTTCAAACATTCGGGCCACACGCATCATAAAAACTTGTCCATAATTTTTATTCCTCTTTTCTTTCTTTTGAACATGAACTATGAGCTTGCCACTGAGAAATTAGTTTCACAGGTGTGAAATTGGACCCACCACTTGCTGGTTCACCATGTTTATCTCATCGTTAAATCTTCTTTTTTTGTTGTTGTTGCACGGAGTAATGATATTGACAATCTAATCAGTGGACCTTCCACTCTATGCTCACTAAATTGTATCCAACTAACAGTTTATAAACTTTCTTAGTGAGTCAACTTCTTGGGATCTTGCATTTGTTAAAGGCACCTTGATGAAAACCAACCTTAGACATAGTAAAATAACACTTGATTAGCATCTAATCTTCCTTTTTGCCTTTGAATAATGGAAAACAGGTTATTGATTTAGCAGACCAACTGAATGTATGGCACTGAGATGGCAAATACTTTGAAGTTCAATGATTGGGTTTTGATTCCTTTAATTTAGTCCCCCAAGAAAACTGTAGATTAACCTGCTTGGATGGTATTGGAAGATATTTTAAGGTAAAAACTCAAAGTTACAAATGGAGTTCTATATCAACCTATTGGATCCAATGAAAGTAAGAATGAAAAAAACAAATGACCTGCTGAGATTCCCCTCTAATGGGATAAGCTTACAAAATTGGTGTTCCCTTCTGGTTCAATTTCCAGGGAAGAATTTATAGCATTGGGGGTTTGCATACCTCATTTGTGTTTGTGGTACCTGTAAGATGGCCTGTTTTGATTCACTTTTTTTAGAGTTTTTCTTCCCCCTTTATAAGAGAAAAGAAAGGGTCAGTGGGGTCCAAAATCTAATATTAGATTCTTTGATTCATTCATCTACTGGTTTAAAGTATTCATTATAACCTTTTCTGTCAAATGCAATTTTCTCTCTTCTTTTTTCTTTTTCTTTGAAAGCTTCTCATAGTGTTAGGAAAGTTGCATCCATTATTCATCATGGTGGGGCTAACCTAACTCATCAAGGGAATCAACTAGGGAAAAGAATAAAAAAATTGTGTTGTATGAAGAAGGGGTAAAACATAAAAACAAAATAAATAATAATGTTTTTTTTTTCCTCTTCTTTCGAGACTCGAATTTATTTGTGCACCACTCACTTTTATGATATACTCGAAATAAATAAACACGAAAATTTATCAAATATTCATCTAATATTTACCTATCTAAGCATCGAGAGCGTCTCAAAGCAAAACCTTGTGCCCTCTAAGATAGGCACAAGACAAATAAAAAGGGAAGTTAGTGTGAAATGAGGGAAAGGAAAGAGGCACAGCTAATGGCATATATTCCCTCCCCAATACAACCCCACCAATGTTTCCAGATATGGAGTGAGATCATAGGACAGCCCAACAACTCCAAAATTTATAAAAGAGAAACTCCATCTGCCGCATATTGAAAGCATGGTTTCTACTAAAAAAGGATCAAAAAACACGTATGAAATTCAGTTTCCTGCCTGCCTCTCTTACATAAACTTGGTTCTTCAAAATACTCAAAATCAAAGAATGAATTTGGTTCTCTCTACTGATGCAAAGCCTAGGCTAAAATGGACACCTGAACTTCATCAAAGATTTGTTGATGCAGTCAATCAACTTGGAGGGCCAGACAGTTAAGTAACACACTTTTTAGATATAACCTTAATCATATTATCATCTTATCTAATCATATTGTTATTTGTAAGAATATAATTTGTTGATATTTTTTGTGTGTGTGTTTATTTCTGGGACCAGAAGCAACACCAAAGAGTGTGATGAGGGTCATGGGGATTCCTGGACTCACTTTGTATCATCTTAAAAGCCATTTACAGGCAATTTTCTCTTTCATTATATAATCATATCAGCACTCTTTTTTATCTAAATCTATTAGGGAATGAAAACAAGCTTTTAACTGTATTTTACTTGCAGAAATACAGGCTGGGGAAAAGCCTTGGGAATAATACAGGTGGGATCAAGAATTCATTGTTTGTTATATATATTGTATATTCATATATTGAGTTTTACAACAGTATAAAAAAATTTCCCTTTCATTCTTGGGGACAGATTACAAAGTGATACAGAGCAGTAATGGGAATTTCATTAGGGACACAAGTGATGGAATTCACGGGCAAATGAATGAGTAATAGTTATAAATTTGGATTCTAATTTCTGTCTTTTAGTAAATTTTTTTATGGAAATTTTAATAAAACAGTCTAATTATTGTGTTCATCAGAAGCTTGCAGATCCCTCAGGCTCTCCAAATGCAGATGGAAGTACAACGGAAACTTCATGAACAGATTGAGGTATATAATATATATATATATATATCTCCTATTTATACCAATTTCAGTTTAAATAGATGGTTTTCTGCTGATGATGCATCAATGCATATCAATCAAGCTACTTTTCCATTTTCAGGTCCAGAGACATTTACAGCTAAGAATTGAAGCTCAAGGAAAGTACTTGCAAACAGTATTAAAGAAAGCACAAGAAACACTGGCTGGATATAGCTCCTCTTCTGCTGGTGCAGAACTTGCTAGAGCTGAACTCTCTCAACTGGTCTCAATGGTTAACACTGGCTGTACAAGTTCTTCGTTTTCGGAACTAACCGAAGTAGGAGGTTCAAGCATAATAGAAAGAAAACCAATGAGGGGTACTATATGTTCCATGGGGAGCTCACTGACATCTTCAGAAAGCTCAGGGCGAAATGACAAGGCACCTCTGGAAAATAGGAATATTTGTACCCAGAATGTTGAACTTTCCTTGATGGATATTCACCCAGAAAAAAAGCCTTTAATTAGTTGTGCAAGCAATCAAGCTAACGGAAAGAATAGAAGTGTGAGTAAGGTTTCTGATGGTGTATGTGTTGAGCAACCACTAGCTAAAAGGTTAGAGCTTCCTGAAGAAGAAACTGGTGGTTGTTTAAGAAAGTCCGGATTCTTGGAATTATTTGATCTCAACAGCCAAGGCCACAATGACATCGAATCGGGTCCAAAAGCAATAGACTTGAACTACAGGGAATAGATCAGCTCAATGGGCATGGTTTGGAACTTTTTAATGCGTGGTTGTTAGTAATATAGTGTAAGCAGCGAATTTGATTATATTTAGAACCAATCTTCTGTGCATAAACCATGAATATTGTTATCTGTATTGAACTTCAAGAACTTTTTAAAAGAATATTGATATCAAAGGAAGGCATGATGTTATATACTGTAGAGACAACCCGTCCTTTATTCTCTCTTTTAACTCGGAAAACTAACTGATACTAAGCAAAATTCCCTATAATGTTTCGTTGAAGTTGCTTCGAAAACTCAAATTTCTGGTGATCGAGTCAGTCACCGAGTTTCCTGAATCCAAAGTAAACTTGTATAGTTCATCTGCATCTCAATGCTTGTGGAATCTTTATGTTGTCCTTCAAAGCCTCAAGGTAAGGGTGTCTCTTTTAATGGCAGAATTTCCATGTGGAAGCCTTGAACACTCATTATAACAATATTATTAAACCTTCTTCATTGAAGGATAACATCCTTACATGACCTCAGATGTAAATAATGTCACTGCAGCTACCCTGCCTGAGAAATTTTCGAGGTGGATCATCTTGGGGCTTCTCATTGATTCGAACTGATGACTTTACATAGACTTCGTATCAACATATGGTGTTAGGAACTGTAAGAGGGCACCAGGTGGTTCCCCAGCTATCAACGGGGCATTTTACAGCCGAGCTAAAGAGGATTTTGTCAGCTAGGCAGGCTGGGATTAAATGTTGGTTAAAGATGCTTATACATGGGAGGGATCAAAATCTCCACCCCTGAACCAACACCATGGCACTCCTGTTGAATTTGGCCTTCTTGAAGCTGGAATTCTACCTTACAATGGCTTCAGTTTATAACACATTAAGAGAACAAAGACTGATTGAAGTATAATTTATATATGGGGCATAAGACACCTCAGCTGTTCTTCTCAGGGCATCAAATCCCAAAAATATTGTAGTTGTTTTTTGTTTTTGTTTTTTTTGGCGAAAAACATACCGACTAAATTAACTTAACAAAGTCGGAAATTAACAAGTCCATCAATTACAAGATCAATTGATAAATCTTCGGGAATGACTTCAAACACCTGCAAATCAGTACACCTAATTGTGGCCATCTTTGCAATACAATATGCAACTTGATTTCTCTTTTATGTGTATCTTTCGTAGCAGAGCTGAAAAAGAATCTGACAAGTGACCATCTTGAATGGCTTTTAACTACCTCAAGATTGTTTGAGTAGATCACAACCTTATGATGTCCCTTCTCTTGGATAAGGATCAAACCATCTAGAATACCTCAAAGTCCAGCATCAAACACAGAGCAAGTACTCAAGTATTAGTTAAATCCAAGGATCCATTCCCCTCCTTGCTTGTACATTGCCCCCAAGCAACAGCAGCCCTGTATTCACCTTAACAGATCCATCAGTATATAGTTGAATCCAATTACCTGTCATAGGAAAGTCATGAGTAGTTTTAAAATGTCTTGTCAATCTGCCGCTCCGAGCTAGTGAATATTGTTTTGCCTATCTCACAGAAGACTTAATAGTATTAGTGGATTCCGAGCTATTCTTTAAAAGATAAAAGAGGTTCTTATTCGCTAAGCGAGCCCAAAAGTTTCCAACCTTTGGCAACCAAATCGATGAGCATAATTTCATCTCCAACCATTCCTCAAGATCTCCTGTAAAAAACGTGCTTTGAAGTTCCGCTGGAACGACATGCCTCCAAACTTCGCTAGCCGTCGGACAGTCCCTAAGGACATGAATTAAATCTTCATAGCTAAGCCCACAAAAAAGGACACGAGCCATGTTGACCAATGCGCCTCCTTAACCGTTCCATATTAGTTAGAAGACGTTTTGAATGCAGCAGTTGAAAAAAATCTTCTTTCATAGCAATGGTAAAGACAAGTTGGATGAAAATTATTATTCTTCAACAGAGAGATTAGACTTATCACCACAACCTTCAAACCACTGTCTGCTTAATTTGAAATGTACGTACTTGCAACTTCTAACTGAGAAATGCTGTTATTGAAGGTTATCTGATTGCTTTAAACATAAGCAGGCAATGCTACTGAGAGCACAGTCCATGCCATAAGGTTCATGGAGGGAACGGATGCCAGCAAGGCTCAAACATATGTTGTGTGGTTTAGTTTTTTTATGCTGCTTGCTGACAACAATTTCATACTTCAACTTAGTAAAATTAAGTAAAATGTTCTTCAGGGTGCTTCTTTCTTCAGAGAATCACAATTTTCCTGGAATATTCTTGTGCAAGAGGGGAAGTACAAAAATTATTCATGTTAAGAATCAATGTGCAAGGGATTGTTTGCACTAACAGAACAAATTTATTTATTTTCATTATAGATTTTAGGAAACGACAAGTATCTCTATGTGCAATATTTTCTCACAAAGATGGAAAAAGAAAATTGAAATGATGGGCAAGAAGAAGAAAAAATATCTTCACAAATCTTCTACCCCTCCATTTCATTATCAGTTGAAGGGACTTGATTGGAATCCCCAGTTCTCCTACTACTATCAAAAGATAGACTAACCCAAATCTCCCTTCTACTCCTCTCCTCATCTCTCTTCTTACCCATATCTTCTTCATCAACAGGCATCTTATACCTGCAAACAGGGCATGACCCATGAATTACAAGCCACTTCTGTATGCACTCATCATGAAACTTGTGCTTGCAAGGCATCTCCTTTACCACCTCACCAGGCTTCCACTCTTCCAAGCAAACAACACACTCCCCATCTTCACTTTCACCAATTTTCACACTTGGCATGGCTTCTATAGATGCTTTTGAAGCAGGCGGCTGGCCATCCTTGTTAGCCCAACCACGTAGCAAAGCCTCCAAATTCGGATCTCCTTCAACCACCACCATACCTTGAGTAAATGGGTTGACAAGGATTATCCTTTCACGTTGGGAAGTCGTTTCCTGTGAGGTTTCTTGATCTGGGTTTTCACTGTTTTCTCTGGAAACACTGTTGTTAGAGACACCCAAGATAAAAGGGAGAAAGAAATAGAGGTCTCTGTGCCTCAACAACCTCTCAAACAAAGAAGAAATTTCAGGTGCTTCAGTTTCAGAAGCCATGGGAACTTATGAATCCGAGGGCAAAAAGAGAGACTTTCGAGGAAAAAAATGAAACTTGAAACAAAGGTAAAAACTTCTTTTTAGTCCTACGATGAATCAATGAATGAAAAGATGAATTTTTTGGGGGATATAATAAGAGATTCAGTGGAAGTGAAGAACTAGGGAGCCCACGGAATTGAGATTGGTGAAGGTTGTGGAAGGATCTGGAATATTGATTACTGTGTATCAATATACTAATAATTTTTTTGCTTTTCCTAATGATGCTTATCCCTTCAGACATGTAAAGGAAAAGTCATTATCAGTTAAAGGAAGATAGTTTTAGGAGGGCGTAGTTTTCAACGTTGATGCCAAATTCAATGTTGATTGAATGCCTCTTGTCTTGTTGTCCACCTTCTCTTTGATATTTTCCCTTACATTTATTTAACCCAATGAGACCAGCAAAAAGGTTTGTTTTTTATTCTAGTTGTGTAAAGATTCTTCTTCAATGATCCAGATTTTTAAGCTCTTGGTATAGTACAATTAGTGTAGAGTTTCTAAATCTTCTTCTGCCTTTTAGTTTGAACTTTCAATAGTTTAGACATGAATTCTTAGAAAAAAGAATGATAAAAAAAAAACAGTTTAGACCATGATTAACCATAAAACTTTAGTAATTAAATTATTAGTTGCTTTAGAAAGCTGATCTTAGACCATGATCAGAGAAGATGTTTTGATTGAATAATTGCATAACTGGAAGTACTCAATAAGGTTTTTGGCCTACGGGAGATTTGAAACTGATGTGTATGTCATCTGAACTCTAAAATGTTGGTCCACCTCAATGGAATCACAGGCCTTACATGAGAGGGACAAGATGATAAAATGCTGTAGTTTGAAATATATATATATATATATATATATATATATATATCATCAGAATCTAAAAGGTAGGAAATTCCATCTCTGAACCACATTTTCCTTTGGGAAATACTGGGCATTCTATGAGGTTTGACCCCGAACTGTCCACACATAAATACACCTGGTAAAGCTGGCTGTTCCCCGATGAGTCTTCATTGCACTCGATCCATGGAGTATAACCAGTTCCATTTTTTATAGCATCTTTAATGTTGGCAAGGCTATAAGATCCTCCATCTGGAATGATTCCTGCAATGCCCACATTTTTTTTTCCAATGAACTAGTGTTGGAATAAATTTGCAGCAAGTGAAACTTATTTGAGAATGTGATTTGAGAGGTGTTAACTTCATGGATTTACCTGCACTTTTTAGACTTTGGAGGATATTTGTTTGTTGTCTTAAGGTGAGAGCTGTTTGGAAGTAGCTGTGTTGATCAAGGAGGGACTCGGAGCAGGTACCGTGTTTCTCCCATTCATGAGACCAAAAGCTTTCTCCACTGCTGCTTGGACAAGCTAGTGATGGCCAATTCCTCCTCATGCTACTGATGAGGTCCGATATCTGGAGTTTCATAATATGTTAAGTTCAGAGACTTGAGCAGGTATTAAGAGATACAATTAAGTCATACTCTCTGAACTTTTCATTGAAACACATATTTAGATAAGTATAAATATAATCTTCCGAATATATGAGAAAACTTCAAACTTTTTTAAACGGCCATGTTAAATACATACTCATAATAATCAAACTTTCAACTTTTGTCAAAAATGTTATAACCCACTTTGAAATTTACTCAATCAAAATTTTGCCAACTTGGTCACAAACTTAGCCGGCCTAGATTCTTTGGAGTTATAACAATTCATTGGGGTTGACAAAAACAATGTGGTGACCATAGGCCTAGCTAGAACATTCAACATCATCTTCTACATCTCAGTACAACCAGAAAATGAAGATTTCTAACATGTTTAAGTACCTCAGATTCATTAAAAGGATTGTTAGGATCACAGTTTTGAGGGTATGATCCATTTCTGTAATTAGGCCAAAGTCCATGAATGCTGAAATCAGCTGCAGGCTTCCCTGTTGTAGGGTAGCAACAACTAAACTTGTCTGAATCACAGTATGATCCTGGCCACTGCATCAACAGGGTAATTAAAATCTGACATGGACGAAGAAAATCAAAAGAATACCAGAAAAATAAATGACCTCTTATTAACAAACAAATCACTCACTTGTTGAACAAAGTAGAAGAAATCAAAACCCTTTGAAACACCAAGAATTGCGAGACACTGTAAAACTAAAAAATTGATCAAGGCTATACACTTGAACTTCATTTCCTTTTCCTCCTCTCTGCCTGCTTTCCCTTTGTCTCAACTAATTAAAGTTTGAAGAGTTTTGAGAATGATATTACGTTGATAAGATGTTTTCGTAAGTACAAATGGAAGGCTTGTGGACGAGGAATCCGAAGCCAGATATGCTAAAGTTCAAAATACTTATGCATTTAATGTTTTCCCAATAACTGCAATCTAGCAGCTCAATTACATGTTCATATTAATTCCATTTTTTATAATTTTTTCCTTGTTTGGTATGTTTTTAATTACTACTATTTTAATTTAAGTCTCTTTCGTTTTATGTTATTAGAAAATATGACCGAATGGTTGGAACAATTAAGAAATATTAATGCATTTATTCCATGACAGACAAAATACAAGTCTTAAAGTGTTTATATTACCTTACCTGCAAAACCAAGCGAAGATGTGTGACAGTTATGTGCTTATGGGATATGGCTTATAGTCTTGTGTTAAACATAACACACGAATTTACATACAAAACCACTCACTTTTTTTATGAGTTTGAATAAATTCAAAGGACTATCGAGATTCATTCTTGAAATGTGTGAAACTCATATATTCTGGGATATATATTTTTTCCCTTAGCTTTTAGTAGTTTATTAGAATAAGGGGATTATTTTCCAAATTAGGTTAGGACTCTTTTCTCTATTTAAATTCAGTTATTTCACTAATAAAAGACAGAATGGTTTTATTAAATACTCTCTTGAAAACTTTCATGGCATCTGAGCTAGGTTAAATCTCTAGTAACATCATGATTAAAACAGTCTTCACTGGAGATAAGAGATCCAACAATCAAACAGAGGTAGAAAGTTCTACCGTTGAACAACTAACGAGAGTACAATGATTCAAGGGACAGAGGCATCTCACCTCTCTTTTCAGCTAACATCTCACAAGCTGAATGGCAAGAATTATCTGAAATGGTCGCAATCCGTAAAGTTAGCAATTGATGGGAGCGGCAAGCTAGGTCATTTAACTGGAGAAGTCAAGCAACCACAAGTAGGCGATCCAAATATGAGCAAGTGGAGGTCAAAAAATTCTATGATAATTGTGTGGCTTATTAATTCCATGGAAGTATCCATAGGTAAACCTTTTCTTTTTCTCCAAACTGCTAAAGATGTTTGGGACGCTGTGAAAGACACCTATTCAGGTTTAGAAAACGCTTCACAGATCTCTGAGTTAAAAATAAAACTCTGGAAAGCTAGACAAGGGGAAAAGGAAGTTATTTTTTATTATAATGAGATGATGTCTCTTTGGCAAGAACTGGATCAATGTTATAATGATGAATAAGAGCGTCCTGGAGATGGTGTAAAAGCTATGAAAAAAGAAGAGAATGAACAAGCTTATTTATTTCTGGTCAGTTTCTATAAAGAATTTGATGAAGTGAAATCTCGGATCTTAGGAAAAAAACGGCTTCCAAGACTCCGTGAGATTTTTTCTGAGGTTAGAAAAGAGGAGACAAGGAGAAAAGTAATGTTAAGGCCAGGATTTGAAGCCAACGATGATAATTCTGCTTTTGTAACTGTTAAAAATAATTATGATAGTGAAAAAAGAAAAAAAAAACATTGGTGCGATCACTGCAAAAAAATATTGGCACACTCGAGAACGTGTTAGAAGCTCCATGGAAAACCGACGAATGGAAAAAAGAAAAGTGGCAATGGTCATGGTTTTCAATCAGGGGATAGCAAAGATTTCCAAACAACTAATGAAAATTATGAGGACCGAAGTTCTTTGGAATGGTTTCCATTCACTAAGAAACAATTAGAGCATCTACACAAGCTTTTTCAATCACCACAATTTTGAATGAATTCTTTTGTTCTTAATTCATCCAATAATCCTTCTTCCTCCTTTGCCTAATCAAGTACTGATTTTTCTGTTTTTTTCAATGTCAAACCTTGTAAAACAAACACGTGGATCGTTGATTCTGGAGCTAGTGATTTTTCTATTATTTGATAAGGTTATGATTTGGCATTATAGGCTTGGACATCCCAATTTTCACTATTTAAGATATTTGTTACCTGATTTATTTAAAAATAAAAATCCTTCTTCATATCATTGTGAATTTTGTAAATTAGCTAAACATCATCGATCATTCTTTCCACCTCAAAAATATAAAGGTTTTTCATGGTGATGTTTGGGGACCTTCGAGAGTCTCAACTTTTTCAGAAAAACGTTGGTTTGTCACATTTATTGATTATCATACTCGCATTTGTTGGGTGTTTTTATTAAAAGATAAGTCTGAAGTTAAAAATGTGTTTCAGTCTTTTTATGCTATGGTGAAAACACAATTTGGTGTGAGAATAAAAGTATTTCAGAGTGACAATGGTGGGGAATATTTTAGTGACCAGTTAGGTGTTTTCTTAACCAAACATGGAATAGTCCACCAAAACTCTTGTACAAATACACCACAACAAAATGGGATTGCAGAAAGAAAAAACCGACATCTTTTGGAAGTAACTAGAGCCTTGATGTTCACCAGTCAAGTACCACGTTATCTTTGGAACGAAGCCTTGTTAACAGCTACATATCTTATTAATAGAATGCCCAGTAAGACTCTAAACTATAGAACTCATTTCCGGCTCTTTAAAGATAACTTTCCTAACTCTAAATTGATCACAAATTTATCTCTCCGAGTTTTTGGGTGTACTGTGTTTTTCATCTTCACAACCAAGGTAAACTAGATCCTAGAGCAAAAAAAAAATGCTTCTTTGTTGGCTATGCTTCTAATAAAAAAGGTTACAAATGTTATGATCCAATTGATAGGAAGATTATTGTTACCAGAGATGTCACGTTTGTTGAAACGCAATCTTACTTTGATTCTAATCTTCAAGGAGGGAATTATAGTAAGGAAGATTCTATAATTGATCAAGAAAAGTGATAAACCATCATTTATACATATTTTAACCCCATGCTTAGCTTATTTTTGGATGAGTTTTCATTAGATTTGATGAATTCGATGCTCTTAATCCTTTAATTTCATGTTTTACACTCAAGAGAGCTTAGGGAGTCGAAAAGAACGAGAAACGGGCCAAAAAGGGACAAAATAGGCCTAACTTAGAAATCAACATGGCCTGGACCATTGGACACGGCCGTGTGTTACGAGCAGGATCAATCACGGCCTGGACTATCGTCCACGGACAGACCACACGACCGTGTGTGGTGAGCAGAAGCGAGCACGTCCTAGGGCTATCGAGCACGGGCGTGTCCCTGCCGTATCAAAGACTAATTCTATCCGGAAAAGGTTACTTGTGAGCAAAGAAAGACGTTTCAAAGCCTATATAAACACCCTAGAGGGTGACCTAAAAGGGGACGCGGAATAGAACGCAGAAAATACTCGAAGACAGCCGTCGAAAACAGCTCGGAGGAATGATCTCCATCAAGACTGAAGATCTCCCATCAAGTTCTTTAGAAGTTTTTGGGTTTTCTTATGTTTTGTAGTTTTCCTTATTCTATGATGGTTCCCTATATCAGTATGAACTAAATCCCTTAGATACCTAAAGGGATAAAACCTAACACGAATCTTATTACTATTTGATTTATAAGATAAATATTTGTTCTTATTCTTAATTGTGAGTTCTTATTCTTGTTTTGATAATTCAGGTTATTGATTCAAGTCGAATGTGCTTATTCAGTGGAGCAAAAGTCCATGTTTAAGAGTAGATCAACACAATTAAGCGGAGTTGATTGCAACCCTAGACATAGGCTTACTAAAAATCACGGATTAGAGTCAAATCTAATAAGGGAATCCATAGATCGAGTTAATGCAACAATAGGGATTGTAATTAGAAAGAGATTTCAATTAATCAACCTAGAGTCAATTGTTTTTAGTCTCGAGAGAGATATTAACATAAATCAGGGATTTCTACGGATTAAGACAAGTGAATAAATCATATAAATCAAAAGTAATAAGTGAAGTCTAGGTGGATTCTTCCTTAGGTATTGCCTATCACATAAGTTGTCTAAAAGTATTTTCCCAATTCTTTCGTTTCCGTGTTTTTAATTAAGTTTTAGTTTAAAAGAATTCACTTCAATTTTTAGGCTAGATAATAAGAAGATAGTATTTACTAGTACTCTTGGTCCTTGTGGATACGATATTATCGGTCTTACCATAACTATACTATTAAACGATAGGTGCGCTTGCCTTTATTGTGG
Source organism: Gossypium sturtianum (assembly GCA_025698515.1). Classification (NCBI taxonomy): domain Eukaryota; kingdom Viridiplantae; phylum Streptophyta; class Magnoliopsida; order Malvales; family Malvaceae; genus Gossypium; species Gossypium sturtianum. The sequence continues at coordinate 124,352,166 of CM046955.1, forward strand.
TCATAGTTAGTTTTAGACACATCAAGTTTTTGGCGCCGTTGCCGGGGACTAAGATATTAGGAACACTAAATTTTTATTACTTTAGCCATTTTTATTTTTATTTATTTTTTGTTTTTAGTTTAATTTACTAACTTTTATTTTATACGTCAGCAGAACTTTTAGTTTATGACTAGAAGGAACCCGTCAGGACCATTACTTTTTTACAGTGATATAGAAGCTACAGCTCACAGAAATCGAAGAGAAATAAGGCGAAGTCTACAATACATAGAAGAAGAGCAATAAGACGAAACTAATACTACAGAAGAGATGGCTGATAATAATCCGCTACCTCCTGTGGTTGCCGCAAACCCGGTGAATCAAAATCTTACTCCTCGTACTATGTATGATTATGCTAAACCTAATTTAACAGGAACCGAATCAAGTATTGTTAGACCTGCTATTGCTGCAAATAATTTTGAACTGAAACCTAACACTATACAGACGATTCAGCAATTTGTTCAGTTTGATGGTTTACAGGATGAGGATCCAAACAATCACTTGGCAAATTTTCTAGAGTTGTGTGACACTTTCAAAATTAATGACGTTTCTGATGATGCCATTCGCCTTCGGTTGTTTCCCTTCTCATTAAGGAACAAAGCTAAACAGTGGTTGAACTCGTTACCACGAGGATCAATCACTACATGGGACTAAATGACCGAAAAATTTTTACTTAAATATTTTTCGCCAGCTAAAACGGCTAAGTTGAGGAATGATATCTCTTCTTTTGTGCAGATGGATTTAGAGACACTTTACGATGCATAGGAGGGATACAAGGATTTACTAAGAAGATGCCCTCACCATGGGTTACCTTTGTGGCTACAGGTTCAAACCTTTTACAACGGTGTGAACCCCTCAACTAGGCAGTTGATTGATTCAGCCGCCGGTGGAACCCTAAATAACAAGACCCCTGAAGCGGCATATGAGTTTATAGAGGAGATGGCACTGACTAATTATCAGTGGAAAGTTATGAGGACAAAGCCAACAAAAGTCGCCAGTGTTTTCAACCTCGACGCAGTGACCATGCTATCAAATCAGGTAGAACTATTAAATAAAAAGATTGATGGATTGTATGGTTCTTCGCAGGTACATCCAGTGATGCAGTGCGATACAAATGGAGGAGGGACGAACAATACAGAATACCCACCCTATAACCCTGGCATAGAAAGCGAACAGATGAACTATATGGGTAATAATTCTAGACCTCAAAATAACCCTTATAGTAACACTTACAATCCAGGTTGGAGGAACCACCCAAACTTTTCATGGGGTGGCCAAGGAAATCAGAGACAGCAACCCCCTCCAGGCTTTCAAAAGCAACCCTACCCACAAGAGAAGAAGTCGAACCTCGAAGAGATGCTAACAAAATTCATCGCGGTGTCAGAAAACCGTTTCCAAAACACCGAAATAGCACTCAAAAATCAGTAAGCATCGATTTAAGGGCTCGAGAACCAATTAGGTCAGCTTGCCAAGTTGATCTCAGAACGACCACAAGGTAGCTTGCCAAGCAACACTGAAACTAACCTAAAAGAGAAAATTCACGCCATTACTGTTCACGATAGTGAAGGGTTGGACGAACCAAAATAGAGGCAAGAGAACGTGGTAGATAAAGGTAAGGTTGAGGTAAGCCATGATAAACAGAAATCAGTAAGTACAGAGTACAAACCTCGTGTTCCATACCCCAATGCGACGAAGAAAGACCGCACAGATGAACAATTCGGTAAATTTCTTAAACTTCTAAAGAAATTACATATTAACTTACCGTTTATTGAAGCTCTTTCGCAGATGCCCAATTCAGCAAAATTTTTAAAAGAGCTCTTATCAAACAAACGGAAGCTAGACTAAGCGTCGCATGTGGAGCTAAATGCAGTATGCTCAGCAATTCTACAGAATAGACTACCACAAAAGTTAAAAGATCCAGGGAGTTTTACGATTCCTTGCTTAATTGGTGGTTTATCTGTTAATAATACTTTAGCAGATTTAGGGGCAAGTATAAATGTTATGCCTTATAAAATGTTTAAACAGCTAGGTCTTGGGAAACCCAAACAAACTAGGATGAGCATTCAATTAGCTGATAAAACCATTAGAATTCCTAGGGGTATAATTGAAGATGTACTAGTAAAAATTGATAAATTCATTTTCCCAGTAGACTTTGTTGTGTTAGACATGGATGAGGACAATAATATTCCTTTAATTTTAGGAAGACCCTTTTTGGAAACTGCTAAAACTAGAATTGATGTTGGTACAGGTGAACTCACACTTCGTGTAGGTGACAAAACGATCACTCTTCAGGCTCTTGATTCGGCTAAGACATCGAGTAATAAAGGTGAGAACATAAATTCTATTAATGACCATTTGTTTCAACCTTCTTTTCAAGAAGCACCACGAAATTACACAACTGAGCCATATTCTAGACCTCGTTCCAATAAAGAAATAACTCATGAGGAGAGAAGGCTTCAGATCGATGAACTAGACGAGTGGAAGACACATGTTAAGGAAAAACCAAGAACACACAAAGTAAAATCGAGGCAACTCCATAACGAACTTAAAGATGAAGCAAACTACTTCAAGGTTGGAGACCAAGTTCTAATGGATAATACAGATCCTCGTATTGCCACTTCTGAACCTAATGGAATAACTCCTTTCACGGTACTTAATACTTTCCCATACGGTACAGTCGAGGTAACTCATTCTCAATTTGGCACCTTCAAGGTAAATCATACTCGTCTAAAACCGTATTTTAATACAATTGATAGCAAGAATGAGGAGTTTCAACTCCTCAAACCACCATGATTATGCGAATGAGAGGTAAGTCTAGCTTAAGACTTTAAACGAGCGCTTTTCGGGAGGCAACCCGAGCACTAACCCCTTTAAGTTTCATGTTTTTTTTATTTTTAGCACCTAACTAAAAACTAACCAAATTAATAAAACGCAGGTTTCCCTACCACACGGCCTTGTACACGGGCGTGACCGTGGCCGTGTGGACACCACGAATACGCACATAGGCGTGGCAGAGACCGTGCAAACCAAGGACGACAATTTTCCCAAAACACGGGCTACGACAAAATGCCACGGTCGTGCGATACGGCCGTGGTCGACACTGAAAAAGTAACACGGGTGTGAGACACGTCCGTGTCTCTAGGCCGTGGTTGACACTGATCAAACGAACATGGGCATGGAAACCTCTACACGGTCGTAGGAGAAACGAACGAAGCATCACACGGCCATGCGATACGACCGTGTGACCTAACACGAGCGTGGGCAGCTGATTTCTATTTGAACCTCTCTTTCTGTTCACTTTCTTCCCCAAATCCCTTCTTTCCTAACCCTAGCCACCACAGCTTTTCTCTCTTTTCACCACTAGTCACCGCCTCCACTCCACTTACTCCATTTTTCCACCTCTTCTTCAACCCCAAAAAAAAAACCCCTCTTTTCCCACTATCTTCTTCCTTCATTTCCCTTACCACTTACTCTCTTTTCTCTTCACACCACTACCACACCGACCACCATCCTTGCCACCATGCTAGAAGCAAGATCAAAGCCACCATCTCCATGTCGAAGAAACGAAAGGACTCTGGCACGGTATCCCGACCACTCTACATAAGTTCATGACAGCCGCTTCATCAACTCGAGAAGTCAAAGACCTTTGAGTCCATTTATTTTTTCTTTTTCATTTACTTTCATTATTAAATTATTTTCGTTTACCTTTCTTGTCCTTAATTTATATTATTACATTTTGATTTCTTTAATTTAGGTTCAAATGGCTATTAAGGAACGACCACACCACCACCGGAGTATCCAACACCCCTGCCCAACTTTACACCGTTTCTTTTTTTTTTGACTCCATCCAAAATTTAGGAAGTTTCACTTCTTTCCTTCTCTTAGGATTTTTATTACTATGTTGTCATTATTTATCTTTGTACATTGAGGACAATGTACATCTTAAGTGCGGGGAGGTGTCAACAATACTGAATTATACATTATTCTTAAGTAATTTTCTCATTTTACTATTAGAATGAAACTTCGATTGATTTATGATTTTCATTAATATGTTTCAGATTAAGTCATAGGTAATTGTACGTTGATGGTTTAAACTTTAAGACATTAGAGAATCAAGCATGATAAGTCTATTTTCCGTAATCAAAAATTGTAATAGGTTGTTTTCCTAAATTTAAATATTACTTTGAAGTTTGAAATTTGCAAGGTTGACATCAAAAACCATAATTTTTGTGAGATTTTTGAACCTTTTAGAGCATATATCTTTTCTTACTCACTTTATTGATTATGAGTGTGTCAATATTGATTCGTTATTCTAGAACTTGCTTCAATTATACATATCGAGACCATATTTTTGAGTTGATATACTGAGATGATAAGGGCACCTAGGTTTTAACACACTTATTCCACTAAAAAGCCTACCCTCATAATTAACCCCTAGTGAACCCTTTTTAGCCTAATAAACCGTTTTCTTGACTCACCCATTAATATTAACCCAAAACCAAATTTTTACCTCTCCTACTTTGACCCCTCTTTTTGTCGAGATTTGATTTGACCAGTTGCCTAACTACATTCGTATTTCAGTGGTTAAATTCATCTTATATCATGTACTTGTTTTTATTCTTTAAAAAAAAAGTTAGAATTTTATTCATTATTAGTTGAAAATTTATTCATTATTAGTTTTTTTTTTTGTTATTTGAGCTTAAGCAGTTAATTTCACATTCTTAGAAGAAGCTCGTGTTATTAGTATTAAGGTTTTAATTATTGTAATTATTCAGTATTAGTTTATTTCTCTAGTTAGGTAAATTATCAATTCAATCTCGATTCTAACCCTCTAATTCAGCCTTTATCCACACATTTAACTCAAGCCCCGTTACAACCCTTTTTAAAAGACCTTTTGATTTGTGTATCATCTCATTTTATAGTGGTGGAGATTTGATTTTCATGCAAGCCTATGGGATTAACTTTTCATGTTTGACTTTTGAGTGCATAATTTGAACCTTAAACACTTTGAGTGATTTGAGTGAATCTTTAGTGAGGATGTCAATACTTGTCGGTTTTGAATCAAAGGTAATTATTTAGGTAAGGGGAAACACATATGTTTTCATGCTATAAAAATCTATGACTTAAATTGTTTGAACCTCTAGGACTCTTTTAGTTAAATTATCAATGTATGAATTATCTGTGAATTATGATGAAACATTATTGATGAGAATTATGAATTGAGAAAGTTAGTTTTAATTGTGAGTTGAAGATTTTGCTTGAGGACAAGCAAAGGCTTAAGTGTGGGGATATTTGATAAACCATCATTTATACATATTTTAACCCCATGCTTAGCTTATTTTTGGATGAGTTTTCATTAGATTTGATGAATTCGATGCTCATAATCCTTTAATTTCATGTTTTACACTCAGGAGAGCTTATGGAGTCGAAAAGAACGAGAAACGGGCCAAAATGGGACAAAATGGGCCTAACTTGGAAATCAACACGGCTTGGACCATTGGACACGGCCGTGTGTTACGAGTAGGATCAACCACGGCCTGGACTATCGTCCACGGGCAGACCACACGGCCGTGTGTGGTGAGCAGGAACGAGCACGACCTAGAGCTATCGAGCACGGGCATGTCACACGGGCATGTCCCTGCCGTATCAAAGACTAATTCTATCCGAAAAAGGTTACTTGTGAGCAAAGAAAGACGTTCCAAAGCCTATATAAACACCCTAGGGGGTGACCTAAAAGGGGACGCGGAATAGAACGTAAAAAATACTCGAAGACAATCGTCGGAAGCAGCTTAGAGGAAGGATCTCCATCAAGACTGAAGATCTCCCATCAAGTTCTTTAGAAGTTTTTGGGATTTCTTATGTTTTGTAGTTTTTCTTATTCTATGATGTTTCCCTCTATCAGTATGAACTAAATCTCTTAGATACCTAAGGGGATGAAACCTAAGACGAATCTTATTACTATTTGATTTATAAGATAAATATTTGTTCTTATTCTTAATTGTGAGTTTTTATTCTTGTTTTTATAATTCAGGTTATTGATTCAAGTCGAATGTGCTTATTCAGTGGAGCAAAAGTCCCTGTTTAAGAGTAGATCAACACAATTAAGCGGAGTTGATTGCAACCCTAGACATAGGGTGACGAAAATTTGCCGGATTAGAGTCAAATCTAATAAGGGAATCCATAGATCGAGTTAATGCGACAATAGAGGTTTTAATTAGAAAGAGATTTTAATTAATCAACCTAGAGTCAGTTGTTTTTAGTCTCGAGAGAGATATTAACATAAATCAGGGATTTTTACGGATTAAAACAAGTGAATAAATCAAATGAATTAAAAGTAATAAGTGAAGTCTAGGTGGATTCTTCCTTAGGTATTGCCTATCACATAAGTTGTCTAAAAGTATTTTCCCAATTCTTTCGTTGCCGTGTTTTTAATTAAGTTTTAGTTTAAAAGAATTCACTCCAATTTTTAGGCTAGATAATAAGAAGATAGTAATTACTAGTACCCTTGGTCCTTGTGGATACGATATTACCGGTCTTACCATAACTATACTATTAAACGATAGGTGCGCTTGCATTTATTGTGGTCATAGTTAATTTTAGACACATCAAAAAGACTAAGAATATACAACATAGGGATTCTAATAATGAGGAAGACGAATTTATGATTAACAAAAAAATTAATGATGTTAATGTTGTTAATAAAAATGAGTATGAAGGTGTAGAGTCTGATCATGAGAATAAAGAACTAACAAAGGAGTTAATTGTTTACTCAAGAAGAAACCGAAATCAAGAAAGTGGAATCCACCAGATTCATCATCAAGAATCCGACCCGCAAGATCTTGTCAAAAGTCCTGGTAAAGCTCATATTCCAACCAATGAATTTTCTGATTTAGATATTCCAATTGCTAAAAGAAAATGTGTTAAAAATGTTGTCAAATATCCCATGTCTAACTTTGTGTCCTATAAAGCCTTGTCTTCAACATTCTCAGCCTTTGTTTCGTGTCACGATACTATGAAAATACCCAAAAATGTGAAAGATGCTTTACAGGTTCCTGAGTGGAATGAGGCTATTTTAGAGGGCGCTCTTGAAAAAACAGGTACATGGGAAACAGTGGAATTACCTGTAGGGAAAAAACAGTGGGCTGTAAATGGGTATTCACAACCAAATTCAAGCCGGATGGATCTTTATACAAAGCCCGACTGGTGACTAAAGGGTACACTCAAACATACGGGATAAATTATCTTGAAACATTTGCTCCAATAGCCAAATTAGATTTTGTTAGAGTTCTTTTAATAATTACTATTAATCTTGATTGGTCTTTACAGCAACAAGATGTGAAGAATGTTTTCCTAAATGGGAAACTTGAAGAAGAAGTTTACATGGATCCTCCTCCAGGTTTTGAAGAAAAATTTGAAACTTGAGTATGTAAGCTCAGGAAATCTTTGTATGGTCTAAAACAATCTCCTCGAGCTTGGTTTGAACGATTCACTCAAGTTGTTAAAAAACAAGGTTACTTACAAGGGGCAAGTTGATCACACAATGTTCTATCGACACTCACAAAGAGGTAGAATAACAGTTATTATAGTTTATGTCGATGATATCATTCTTACAAGAGATGATGTGGATGAAATAAGGCGTCTCAAGGAGCATCTAGCATTGGAGTTTGAGATCAAAGAAGGGTCTTGTGGTCTCTCAGAAAAAATATGTGATTGATCTTTTAAAAGAGGCTGGGATGAGTGGTTGCCACCCAACTGACACACTAATTGATCCAAATGTAAAATTTGAAAATAAAGAAGGTCGATTAGTTGATAAAGGATAGTACCAAAAATTAGTTGGTAAGTTAATTTACTTATCACATACAAGGTTAGACATAGCTTTTGCAATGAGCTTAGTGAGTCAGTTTATGCACTCTCCAATGGAAGAACATGAAGAAGTAGTATTTCAGATTCTGAGATACTTGAAAAGTTCATCTAGAAAGGGCTTATTCTTCAAGAAATCCGAACAAAGAGGAATTGAAGCTTATACAGATGCAGATTGGACAGGCTCAATAACAGATAGAAGATCTACATCATGATACTGTACATTTGTTTGGGGAAACCTTGTGACTTAGCGAAGCAAAAAACAAAGTGTTGTAGCAAGAAGTAGTGCAAAGGCTGAGTTTAGATCAATGGCTCAAGGAATTTGTGAAATGATGTGGTTAAAAAGAATTATGGAAGAGCTGAAGAAACCAATAACTTCACCAATGAAGTTGTACTGTGATAGCAAAACTGTCATTAGTATTGCTCACAACCCAGTCCAACATGATAGAACTAAACATGTTGAGATTGATAGACACTTTATCAAGGAGAAAATTGAAGAAGGCCAAGTGTGCATGCCGTTTGTTCCTTCAAAACAACATATTACTAACATACTCACTAAAGGGCTCTCTAAGATAAGCTTTGATTTTCTTGTAAGCAAATTGGGCACGATTGATATATATGCACCAACTTGAGGAAGGGTGTTGAAATATGTGAAACACATATATTTTGGGATATATTTTAAAGTTATTTAGGTAGATAAAATCTTATTTAGGTAGATAAATCTTAGAATAAATCATTTGAGATATTCTAGGATTATTTTGTTTTATCTTTTAGTAGTTTATTAGAATAAGGGAATTATTTTCCCTTAAAATTTTAACAGTTTATTAGAATAAGAGAATTATTTTTCAAATTAGGTTAGGACTCTTTTCTCTATTTAAAGTCAGTTCTGTAGTTAATAAAAGACGGAACAGTTTTATTAAATGCTCTCTTGAAAACTTTCATTCATCATAATAAGTAAACTACGGAATTATTCATTGTAATTCACAAACTCCTTTATGATGTTATTCATGGAATCAAGGAATTACAATGAATGAAACATAAGAGGTATGCCTTTACATTAGCAACTATATTAAGGAGTGCATACAATGAGAAATTCTACAATGCAGCAGTCATTGGCAGTCCCAAGAAGTGAAACCACTAGGATCCCTATTGCCATCCTCTATAAAAGTAGTTACTGGAAAATTATTTGGAATATGAAACAAAATGCTATATAATCGGTTTAATACTTGCACTATGTGTAGAAGTAATATTAAGTTGTTGATTATAAATCAAAACTTGCAACTAAATGCTTTTACCTACTCATAGCCTCAGACTTCAGTAAAACTGCATAACCGTAGCTTAGGATTTCCACTGAACAAAACGGCTTATAGAAAGCAAATAACTGAAATCAACCCAGGGAGGCCCTGCAGCTCTTCATCCTTTTTACAAGACACAAATCATGACCAATGAATCGTCAGTTAAAACACTGTGGTAGTTAGCGTGATTCAAGGAATTGTGCTTCGCTAGTGATAATCTGGACATTGAGTTCAACAATCTGTCACCAGAAATCGCCACAAGAGCACTTTCCATTCCTGAAGTGATGGAATCGTTGGACATCTCTGAGTATTATCTGCCTATCAAAGATTTGTGATATATGTTTAGCAGCAGAATGGCAATCCCCGCAAACTCGTAGGTTCTTTACCACGCGAATTGTTGATCCAGGGGGAGTGTTTAGGAGCCCATAAGCAATGGCCAATTTCTCACTATGATATCTAAGTGAAATTTCTTTCTCTGCTTCTCCCATTTCTGCATGAAAAACTAGAGAGGTATCAGGTACATAACCAGCCATCTTCAATTCCTTCATTAACTCATCAAGTGCCTTATGAAGAGATGTTGAAACAGTATTCACCCCATCCCCAGAGAAGAATTCATGCACTACATTGTCCACCTCTATGGAACTACAACCAGGAACTTTTACCACCCCTCTATCATTCATCAATTTCCTTAGGAAATCCACATCTTCCCATCTCCCAGCTCTTGCACACAAGTTGGATAAGATCACATAATCTCCACCATGAGAGTCATCTAGTTCAAAAATTCGTTCAATTACCCTTTTCCCAAGTTCCACATCAGCATGACTACAACAAGCAGCCAATAATGTTCGCCATAATATTGGGGTAGGCTTGATTGGCAATTCATCAATGAACTTATAAGACTCATCTAAGTTTCCTGTTCGACCAAGTAAATCAACCATACACCCATAATGCTTAATACCCGGAATAATGCTGTATTTATCACTCATACTAGAAAAAAACCTCCAACCTTCATCCACAAGTCCATTATGACTACAAGCATATAAGAGACCTAAAAACGTGATCTCATCAGGTTGTACCCCTGCCTTTCTCATCTCTTCAAATGTTTCAATAGCTTTATAACCCTTCCCATGAGTTGCATATGCCACAATCATTGCTGACCAAGCCGGTGTATCCCTGATACTCATGTTCTCAAAAACACAAATTGCATCCTCCAAGCTCCCACACTTTGCATACATATCGATAAGTGCAGTGCTTACTTTAATATACTTATCAAGTCCATTTTTTTTAACATATTCATGCATCCACTTCCCCAAATCCAACGCTCCTAACAAAGCACAACAAGACAGAACACTTAACATAGTAACATCAGTAGGCTTCAAACTTTTAACTTGCAATTCACGAAACAGTGACAAGGCTTCATTTGGTCTGCTACATTTAGCATAACCAGTAATAATAGCATTATAAGAAATAACACAAGGGTCCAACATCTTATCAAAGACCCTGCGAGCCGAATCCACATCATTACACTCAGTATACATACTAATAAGGCTGGGGCATATGTAAATATTATGATTAAGCCCAAGTTTAATGACAAGGCAATGAATTTGTTTACCTTCTTCCAAGGCTTTAGCACTTGAACAAGCTTTAAGAACAGAAGGGAAAGTGTAGTCATCAGGCAGGAAGCCAAAGGAAAGAAGCTGAGAAAAGAGGGGAATGGCTTGGATTGGGGTATTGGAACGTGAATAGCCACGAGCCATGGTATTGAAAAGGACAACATCTGGTTGGGATATATTGTCAAACAGCTTGTGGGCATATTCCATGGAGGTAAAAGTTGGGTTTTTGGTGCAGAAATTGATGAACTTGGTGAGGAAATTGAGGTCATTTTGGAGATGGGTTTTGATTGTAAAGGCTTGGATTTGTTTCAGTTCTTTCAAAGAGGTGCACTTGGGTAGAAGAGAAAGAGGGATTTGTGGTGGGTTCAGGGTTTCAAATCTTGAGATTTTCTCATTGAATTTTGATTTTGGAGGAGAAATTGAAGTTACTGGAGATGGGACAGTTGCCATTGCAACAAACAAATGCATGAAAGTGGAAACTATTTTTTTGGTTCAAAGGTTTGAGGAGGGAAGCCAAAACAAAAAAAGATTAGAGCTTTACCTTTTTTGTAATGAAAACAATATTCAAATGCATTCATGTATACTTATCCAAAAGCAACAACCATTAATTCGATGCCACGTAACTAAAATGTATAATCTTTTGGTACAACTTAACACACGCTAAACTGTGTGCAAAGACGTTGAATTGAAATGGGCAAAGCTAAATATGAATCCTTTGACTCCCCTAGACACTCAAGTTTAGAGTGTTTATGAGCCCCAAAAAAACAAAGTTTCAAGAGTTTTTAGATTCCTAGGAAGACTCCTTTTTTAGGGTTTTTGGCCAAAAATTTTAGGGTTCACTTACAATATTTTTTTCTTTGATATTTTCCATTTTTCGTCGTCACATTGTCTCTTCATTCTTTAAAAACGTACATCTGGTAATACCCAGAAATCCTTCGTTTTTTTCTTTTATTCTCTTCTTCCCATTTATCTATATGCATTTACTTGTCTTTTCTTTCTTTAACCCATTTGGGGTTTTTTTTTTAATTATTTTCAGATGAACCTTATTATAAATATGTTTGGTCTTGTCTATTCTGGTGAAAATATTAAACTTGACAATGGTATTTTAAATGCTTTCCTGTTTCTAATGGTTCCAAATGCAAGTGGGATTGTGTTTTATTGCATCTTTAGATTCATATTTTTTGTTTAACCATATCCTTAAACATTGATGTAAGGCTAACTGTGTTTCAACTGTTTTGAAATGCCTTATTGATGCTAGCTAGCTTTACCATGAGAGTTGCTTTTTTTTTTTTTTTTTTTTTTTTAACTATGCTTAACCATTCCTGGAAAACAGATGATGATGGATAGTTACTAGCTAGATAGTTTACTTTCCCATTGTTTCTTGCGGCAAAAAATTGGAAATGACAATCAAACAGAGGCAATATTGTCGTGATGTTTCCCAACAAAAGCAGATTGTGGTGTCTGAATGTCGGAAAGAAAGGATAAGTGAAGAAATGAGCCTTAAGTTTGAAGGAAAATTAACTGAGGGAAGCAATAACCAGTTGTTGATTCTTGCAAACTTTGCTGAACTAATATCTGAATCTGAGTACATCTTACCTACAGTACATGAAAATCCTCAAAATGATGAAGGTTAGTGCCTCAAAACTTTGGAAAATGTTTTGGTTTGTTTCGATTTAATAGGTATATGGTTCATATTATGTCATTAATAATCCATGGTCCGTGTTAGATTCTAGTATGGAGGCTCAACATTTGCAAGAAAACGCTGACGATGTTATGGCTAAGAATAGTGGTACAACTCTCATCCAGCTCCCAACAATCTCATTGCTTTAGTAACATTCTTATCTGATTTTTATATTTTTTTACTCTTTCAGATAAGAATTGGGGTGAAGCTGATGAAATGCCCCCAATTTCTCATGATAGAAATGAAAGGGATGGATCTCATGGTGAAGGGACAGTGCCGCGGTTAAGTCATATTAGACGTCAAGCCCGTCTTAAAATCCAGTCATTCATGAAACAGAGCATCCAAGAGGATAGTTATAGGACCTTGCAGGGAAGTAAAATGCGCCTGACTCAAATTCGTCGTCAAGCTCGGTCTGGAAACCATGTACCTCAGCTAAACATTAGTGCAGTATGTTCACATGGCAAGTTGCTAGGAGGGATAACACGGTTGAGTCAGATTAGGCGTCAAGCTCGGTCTAAAAACAATTGCTCACGACAAGAAGGAACTGGAGAGCCTATGCATGTGCAATTGGATTGCCAATTTCATGAAGGTAATATATTAGGATAGATATAGAGAGGACAATGAAGGTTTGCTTGTAATGAGTATGCTTTAAGTTTCTGCAATAGCAATTTATTGTTTTTCCAGCTAGACCAAAACAATGCCAAGCAATAGGCGCATAGCAATAAAGAAAAATTGTCTTCAATGACCTATGACCTTCGAGCACCTTGCACTCACACAGTGTGTCCAGATTTTCTGTTCAGGCAAAGCAGGTCTATGATCAAGCTTTTAGAATTTCATGTTAACCCATTGATACGATTTGGTGGAAATGTGTGATATTGCTTTAATGAGCTTCCTCTTGTAATTGCTAGTTTTGTTAGCAACTGTGCCATCTTTTTCACAAAATCGTGCACCTGTATGCCACTAGTTGATGATTATTGCGAATTTCACACTTTTCCGTTTAGGTGTTAAACAGTATTTGCACTAATATCCATGGTCATTTACAGTAGATGCTGATAATGTGGACAAGATGATGCTTGAGAAAGGACAGCTACGCTTAAGTCAATTAAGACGCAAAGTTCGTTCAGGCAATGTAGATTTGGTTGCACCGACAGATGTGGGGAATACTGTATAACTGAAATCTGTGCATATATATATATATATATTTGCTTTTAATGCAATCAACATCATTCCCTGATTCTAAGTCATTAATGCATCAATTACAGAACTAATATACAAGTTCAGCTCAGATATTTTGACTATGAAACTAGAGGTAAATCCTTCTGCTTCCATTTGGAAAAAGGTTCTGATTTTCTCTCCTTTTGCTTTTCCTCATTATAACTCACTGTATTGCACTTGGTGGTCTGACATGGAATCTTGGCCAATTAATACTTTTTTTGTCATTGGCATGCTCTGAAATCAAAGCCTACAATATTCACTCATTATGGAACCTACTGCAAAACATCTAACATCAAAAGTGGACAATGTTGGATGCATAAATTTACTAACATCTTTACAGTATTCTTAAAATTTTCAGTTTGATTTTGATGATGGAGCAAACAGCGAAATTTTGACCCCCTAAGTTGCATTACTTGTAAAGAAAGGAGTCATTGCCTTGCTTTTGAAGTTTGATGTTTGTGGTTAGAATATCAACGGGTGTGAAGCTCCATTCCTAGGCCATCCTATGTTCATTCAATCACAATGACCTGTCTCCAGACTGAAATGATATATGATATGTTTCCAGACTGAAATTCATTCAATCAAAATGACCTGTCTCCCCCCCCCCCCCCGGCGTAAAGCAAAGATATTTGCTTATAGTTTGATTATTATAGATTGGAATGGAACTTATATTTCTTTCTCCTTTTACTTCCTCTGCTTTTTTAATCTTTTGTTCCATGATCTAAGCTTCTATACCATATTCTCCAAATCATCGGAAAATGGAGTAAACTGGAGAATCCTGAACATTGGAAATGCTTTAATCCATATATACTCGTATTATTGCTTATCAAACTGTTAGTTCCCATCTTACATAAAGCTTGGGGCTAGTATCTATTTGGGTAATTCACAAATGGTTAACAATTTGCTTTATGGAAGTAAAGGTTCCAACTACACCTATGAATAACCCAGCCACCAAAATTGCTACAATTATTATCAGTTCTAACCCCATTTTTCGTGCAGCTTTGTTCAGCTTAAGATAACACAGGCACGGCAGCAACATAGATGCAGTGACACTCAAGAACGATCCTATAAATGCCATCACGTAGCCAAAAAATGGGATGGTTAAGGCAACAATCACTGTGCTGATCACTAGTGCAGTTCTAATGAGGATGCTTAGTGACCTGCTGTTGCGAAAGAGGGATGTTTCTTCGATCGCAGTCGTAATTGGAGCTGTGATGATAGCATATTTCGTCAGGGGATTGATTAGAGTAGTATAAATTGCTATTTTTGTGCTCATCTTTTTTATGGGAAGATTTAATGTCACTTGAGACTTCAGATGTTCTCCAAACATCAGGTAGCCCATGACAGCCATCGATCCGTAGTTGATCGTGCTTGTGATGAAGCAAACAAGTAAAACCTGCAACGAAAAACAGAAAGGTGCATGAGTTTATTTTCCCTGAAAACTTGATGCAACTCTTAACTATCAGTAAATCAGGAAAGAATTGCGTCAATCTTTATGTAGAACTCCATGATATCACTTTCTTACCTTGGAGAATTTGCTTCTATCTTTCATTGAGCTGCATAACGTAGGGAAAACTGCATGGCCACAATAACAAAAAGCAAACATGCTTATGGCAATAGGCATTCCCCTCCAATTCAAAACCAAATCATTTTCATGGAACCCCACTTTATCTACTGCTCCCACCCAAAAGATGCAGATAACAAGAATGAAAGAAGCTAACACCCCACCAGCAGAAACATAGGCAAGTAGAGCCAAACTCTTCAACCATGTAGTTGGCAGAACTATGAGGGAAGTCAACATAACAAAGGCTTGTTTTCCTCTGATTTTCAGCCCGGCAACTTTAAATGCCGTGTTTGGAAACAGCTTGTCCAGATTGTCACCTTCTAATATCAGAAACTCAACTGCAACCAAATACAACTCGACATACATGAACACGGATACGATAGCTCTCCCCTTATACCCAAAAGCACGCTCACCTATATCGGGGTAGGTTTTGATGAGGGGATGCGTATCCATACAACGTCGTAGAAGTAATCCTGTGTACCAACAGAGAACAGCTACCAGGAAAAGAAGCAATAAGCTTAGCCATCCCCCTTGAGCAAGTGCGTATGGAATTGACAGTATCCCAACGCCTGAGTGGTAGAATTCGAAGATATAGGTTATTTAAATGTTAATTGACCAATGGAAATGGATTAAAGGATTCATGTAGTAGAGACATCTAATGGAACTGAATCTTTATTTGATCAAGCTGTTATATTTTATTACTAGACTCCTATTCTAAAGATGATTGGTTCTTCAAATTATTTGGGTTTGTTTAATATACTACAAAGAAGCATGAGAAGAAAACCTTTAAATTACAAAGAGGAAGAGAGGAACCTGATAAGGCATTGAGACCATTGAAACAAGTTCTAAAGAAGCTGGTGCCTTTGGTTGGTTGCTGTGGCTGTTGAACCTCATTTTGGCTCTCTAATTTCTCTGCCTTTGTGAAGTCCATCTTGTGACATTCATAAACCCACATTGTTGGACAATATATATATATATGACCAACAAGCTATGATGTCACTTGTGGATGGTGACAAGTATATGCACCTGCATTAATTTCTTGGTTTGTGAGAGGAGTAAGTGAAGATGACTAGATGGCCATTCAACTTTAATAGGAAAAAGCAGTTCCTTACATTAAGGTGATAAATACATTTTAGCTTTCAAAAGAAAAAACCCACTCACATGCCAACATTTGTGCTTTGACACATTAGTTCCCTCTTTTTGCTTCCTTCAATGCTGTTGTTTAATGAGGTTAGGCTTTTTCCTTTTTGACATGAGATTCATGTAACGCCTAACTATATGAGAAAAGAGTTGTGTTTAATGGTAACCTTTGTTTCGTGTTTCATTTAAGAAACAGCTGTCTGTATCCTAGTTTTTTTTTTTTTTTTTTTTTTTTTTTTTATGACAATAACAAGAATTTATTGACAGTTAAATTGTAAACATTTCCCATCAGAAAATTTTACCTAAAATTGGGTGCTTCGAAGTAAGTTATAACGTAGAAGGGATATCCAGTTTTGTTCTTGTCTTTTTTCTAGATTATGAGATAGCTTCTGAATTGTCAGTGAAGGGTCCTCGTCAAAGTTTAAAGCCCTAAGAGACTTAACCACTGAAATATAAACATTAGCCTCACACTCAATCACTTTATATCCCTGGATTTTCTTTTGATCACTGCTTATAAACAATCATTCTTTATAAATCTTTGACTACTTTGCTGCAAAGAAAAAATGATTCCAAAGTAACTGAAATGACATGCCAAGAAAAGCAAGTATATACATCAATGCCAACATGGTATAGTTGGTGTTTAAATAACTCCCTCACAAACATCAAAAATCGAGTCTCACCAGCGAGTGATCTGTAAATAAAACTTGACCAAGAAAAAAGTACAGAGGTATATATCAGAAAGAAAAATAAAGTTGGATTTGATTGACTTCAAGTTACAATTGGACGACAAGAAAACATAGACAACTAAAACTCCATCTTTATGAAATGAATCAGATAAGCATTGTAAACTTTTTGCTGTAAAACTTGGTTATCCTAATTAGTGAAGTCAATGAATTTTTCTGATATTTCCCAAAGGGGAAATATAAAAACAAAAGTTGAGGTTCGTTTGCTGTGAAAATCTACTCCATCATTCAAATACAATGAAGACCCTAACTTGACCCTTTTTTAATCAGTCTCTTTTTTTTATTATATGAAAGTCTTCCATTTCCATTAGTGATAAGATAATATTAGTTGCCAGCTTTAAGAAAAGAGGAAGCAAAAGTATAACCTTTGTGGATCATGACTTTTATCTGATTGGAGATTTTGGAAACTATGAGGAATGCAAAGCAATATAGAGAAGAATAAAATAAAGAAAGCGAAAGCAATTCGAGTTTAGATTTTTGGATAAAGAAAAGGAAAATCTATGAACCAATAATGAGCCTTCTCCATGCATGTTTTCTATAATATTATGAATTAACAGATTCACTGCACTATCTATCTTAACCCTATGTTTAAATTAGGGTAAAAGGAAGGGAAGGATAATTTTTCATTTATTGAATCTGGACAGTTAGATGGAAGAGTTTTTTTTTTTTGGCCGCCTCTTTTATAACTTTTTGTAGTCGTTTTAAGTATTTTGTGAAGTTAACGTATAAATTATATAAATAATTTTTTTTTTTCCTTCAATTCAACCTACAATTGCTTTCATAACTTCGATAGACCCAGGCCAGCTAAGACTACAAAGTTGTGAATAGTTTTAATATTTTACGTGTTTAGACTCGAAGATTTGTCTGAAATTTGGAAGGGTTTAAGTAAGAATATTATACTCAAAAAATAGGTTTAGGGAAAATAAAATTAAGCTTATTTAAAATATGGGTCGGGCTCAGACTTGAATATTCAAGGTCCGACCGTTTTTAAGTTTATAATATTTTATATTATACTATTTTTATATATTATGTAATATAGAACACATTAAAAAATAAACCTATACTAAATATATAATACTACTCTAATGTAAACATTAAAATAATGTTACGATGATTATATAAAAAAAATTCAATAAATAAAAAATGTATAAAATTATTAAATATTAAAATAAAATAAATATCCATATAGTCTTGAGGATGGGGTGGATGGAACATATGGAAATAATAATTTGAAAAACAAAAACTTAAATTTTTTTAAAGTTAGAAAATTTCGGAGAAATAGATTTCTTTTTATTTCTATATTGGATGTTTGAAATCGTACCTTTTATTACAAAATTGATAGTTTTTTAGAGAGAACTTTTGCCTTTTTACAACATCTTTGCTTGGGGAATTTTATCCTTTTTATCATTATCAAAATTACATAATTGCTACTTTTTAGAGAATATAGTTTCTGGTTACATTTTTTTTTCTTTTTACAGAAAATCTTACCGTTGAATTTTGTTTTTTTTTTTTTGCAGGGAATTTTTACTATTCATTGCAGAGAATCCTCATTGCTCATTGCAGAAAATCTTCACTGTTCATTGCAAGGAATCTTCATATTGTTCATCGCAGAGAATTTTCATAGTTCATTCGTCTTTTCTTACAAGAAATCTCCCCTATTCATCTTTTTTCTTTGCTTTGCAGGCTTGCAGAAAATCATTCATCTCGTCTTTGCAAAATAATTTTTTGTCATCATTTTTTATTTTAATTTTTTCCGATTCTGGTGATAGTTACTAAAGTGGTATCGTCTGCAAAATCCACTGTTTTGATCAAAATCTTCCAAAAATGCATCCCTTCAGGATGCACAATATCCAAATGAAATTGTTCACAAATCAAAAAATGAATTGAGTCTCTTTCTCAATCCCCAGAAGTGGCTTTCTCAATTAAAAGAGGAAATTCCTCTCAAACAAATCGGTGCTGAAATAGCAAAGATTTCAAAAACATAAAGAGATTGTTTTACACAAACAAAAATCTCTTAAAAATATTTTAAAAGAAATATCTTTCCAAAATGTTTTCCCAAAAGAAGTAGCATTTTTCCAAAAATATTTCTCAAAAGAAATATCTCAAATTCTCCAAAAAAAAATTCAGCCAAATTTACCACAAAAATAGACCACCACCCATATTTCACATATTGGGATTACCAAGTGGCCTGGTACAATTTCTTCCTAATGAACAATCAACATATAAGACATTCCTAGCTCATATATTTTAAAAATGGTACCCAATTCAAATTCTCAATTTGGTTTCAAGAATGGTGGAACTGGTATAGACCATCATCTTTTGATATCCTACCAGAAAAATTTTGAAACTTATGGCCCAAGTTCTTTAACAAATTCTAGCTCGAACCAAACCAAAAACACATTTATCGAACAATCCATTTTTTTCTCAAAACTGTGTATTTCTTGGATTGTTTCTTGGAATTACTCTTATGAACAATATCCTATGTAGGAATTTCATTATTAGTTCAAAATTTCAGAACGAAATGGTGGGACAAGTTTAATTATGAAAAATATGATTTTGATTCCAAGTATTTGGACAATTTTTTCAACAAGAATTCAAGATTATGTAAGTCCGTAGCCCCGAATCAATCTATAGCAAAATTCCTTCAAGCAAAATTGACTGGTAGTGCAATGTTGGCTCAAGCCAAGACTAAGAAGGAATACAAAAAACTCAATGCTGAAATACTTAGCTCAATGGATTCTGGATCATAAGACGAGAAATCCTCGACGTCTTCAATCAAAACTGTGGATCTTGCAGACGATACCACTTCAGTAACTATAACCAGAACCAGAAAAAAAATTGCTTGAAGTTGAGGATTTCTCGTCTTCTGATCCAGGATCCATTGAGCTAAGCATTTCAAGAGATGAATGACTCCCTGCAAACATGCAAAGCAAGATAAAAGATGAATAGGGGAGATTCCCTACAAGAAAAGACGGATGAACAATGAAAATTCTCTGCGATAAACAATGAAGATTTCCTGCAATGAACACAAGAGATTTCCTGCAATGAATAGTGAAGATTCTCTGTAAAAAAAAAATTACAAAATTCAATAATAAGATTATCTGTAAAAAGAAAAATAGTTTGTAATCAAAAAATATATTCTCTGAAAGGTAACAATTATGTAATTTTAGTAATGATGAAAGGGATAAGATTACCCAAATAAAAATGTTGTAAAGAGACAAGAGCCTTCTATAAAAGACTCTCAATTTTGTAATAAAAGGCATGACTTCAAACACTCAATACATAAATAAAAAATTTGTTTCTCCGAAATTTTTCTAGATTTCAAAATTTTAAGTTTTTATTTTTGTAATTTAAAACAAATCAATTTTAAGTTTTCAAAAATTTAATTTTTAAATTATTATTTTCATACGCTTCCATCCACTCGATCCTTAGATCCTCGGGACTATCTGGCAACAGAGTCAAGGAGGAATATGTATTTCTAAGTTTTGAAAATATTCAATTTGTTTTCAAGATTTCAAGAGTTCTGGTTTCAGTGTCTTCATTGATGTATCATTTTTGTTGAGTACTAATACATAGTCCAGTTTTTAAAAAATAATATGAGCAGACCTAAAATGAGTTTGGGTTAGTCTTTTACAAATAAAGGCGGGTGGGCAAAATTTTAGGCCCATATTTCGAGTCGGGCCGGACTTGAACAAGTATAAAATATGTTAATATTATGCTTTGACTTAACCCGACTCGTGAACATCTCTACTTGTTAACCTCTTAGTATGAATTTTTTTTTTATTCTCTTTCATATTTTATATAAATTATTTTATGAATAAAAGTTATAATCGTAAAATATTATTAAAATGAATCTTACTTTTTGTTTCGACTATTTAACCAAGCAAACATGGTTAAAATTACTTTATTTTTATTTTTTAAAAATTAATAATTTTAGTTATATTTTATCTTTTCCTTGATCTCTTCTATTCTCATTTACTTTATTTTGGTTTACTTTTCTTTCCTACTGCTAATCCACGTAAAGGAAAATAACAACTATTAATGATTACATCATTAGCAAAGGAAAACAGTAACTATCAATGATTACATCTGATGAAGCCAAAATTTGGTTTTGAGATTTTAATTTTTAATAATTTATATTCGTCCAATTCAAATTTAAATTAATTTAGGAATGACTCAAAATTTTGAGAATCTGAATAAAAAATTCAAAACTCAAATCGAAATGGATTCAGAAGTTATAAAATCAGCCAAACATCAACTCTGTGGAGGAAATCTATTCATCATACCTACGTTTTACCACTAAATCAGTGGAAATGTCAAGCCCGGTGGCCTGCTTTTCACATGAATTTCAATCCAATGTTTTCCACTTTCCGAGGCCTAAACTCCTCCCTAGGATACTGCATGTAGATTCTTCAAACATTGATTGGGTGTTCAAAAATCAAATTAAAGAATGAATTCAATTTGAATCTTCTTCTGCCCAAGAGTTGTGCTGATAATGACAAAATAATAAAATTAGATTTTTTATTTTTTAAAGTATAGGGATTAAATTTTTAATTTTTGTAAAAATATATAGACTAACAACATATTTTAACCTTAAATAGTTAAGTGTTTGGTATTGTTGTCAAAAAAATATTTTTAAAAAGATAAAATATTTATTTTAAACAAAATTAAAAAATATATATGCATTTAAATATATTTAAATTTATTTATATAATGATATTTCAATAAAAATATAAAAATATTCATTGTAACTCGTTAATATCTTGATATGTGAAATATGAATTTTAAATACTTTTAAAGTAATTAATATGAATTGTTTGTAAAATTTAATTTAAATATATAAGCTGTATTTTAGATATTAAAATATAACCATTACAAATTCAAATATATAAGATTATATATATGATATAATTTTTTTAAAAAATAATTATATACTCAATATAAATATTACAAAAAATACATTAGATGATAAATGAATGTTAAAAACATCACATTAACTCCAAAACTGTTTTTCTTTTTAAATAAAAAAGTTATAAATTAAAACTTTTACTTTTGTATTCAAAAGTTATTTGTTTAGCATTATTTATGGGTTAAAAAAAATTTCCATGCCCAAGCCCGATTTAACTAAATGGCATGTTTTACTATTAAATAATGATTAAATCACTATTTGAAGTCTGAACTTGACAATTATTCTCGGGGTTTAAATTTTTTTTGTTCAAATTAAGTCTTGAACTTGGCAATCATTCCTAAAATTAGAGCCTGAACTAGACAGTTATACCCATATTGGGGCTTGAACTTTTGTTTATCCAAGTTAACTCCTAAACTTAGCAATTATTCTCATATTAGGGCTTGAAATTGACAATTATTCTCGTATTAAATCCTAAACTTTAGGATTTTTAAGAAAATATCAAAAACTAACTTAAACCTATAAAATATTTAAGCCCCATTTTGAGAATAATTGTCAAAACTCTTCAAAATGATTTAATTAAAAATAATAAAAATTTACCTTAATTTAAATTTAATTATGAAAATATACAAATCATTAATGCATACTAATTACTAGGCCTAGGGGGACCGAACCGGCTACTGATTAGGTAGCTTGGGAATATATAGGGGAAATCTTTGGGTTATGTTTTGGGGATAAGGGTTTGAAAAAGCAAAGACATTTTCAATGGGATTTGTGTCATTAATAGTAGTAATGTACTAAGGACAAAAAAAGAGAGAGGACCAAATAAACCCAAATTTTTATACATTAAATATATATACACATACACATACACATACAAATCTAAATATATATATTATAAATCTATTGATAAATGGATACTCATATAATTCTTAAAACATTCAAATTCTTTTTTTTTTTGAAACTCTTATAACCCTTAAAAAATTTATAGGGTACCTTAATTATCTTTATTATATGTTTGTAATTTATGGTGATTGAGGTCCTATAAATAGAAGACATGTATTAAGTTTTTTTGGTATATAAGTGGAAGTTGAATTATCCTTTCATTTTTCTATTCTTTTCTCTTGTTCATTCTATTATTCTCTTAGTTTATGATACGCCATTAATAATGGATGTGTATAACCCCTTTAAATCCTTATTAAAGTGACGAGATCAAATTCTCTAGTTCATTTATGACCATGAGATATTTCAATGAAGCAATTAAGAAGATTTAATTTACATTTATTGATTGAATGCAAAGGAGCTTATAAATAAAGCACCTTGTAAGTGAAAATTGAATAATGAAAATTCTCCCATGTTTTTCATCTATCTTTTACTTATTACTATTGTCTTCTTAATTTTTCTATAACACGTTATCATCATGATTTGTTGATTGTTACCTTGATGAAACAACATTCCCAACATTAGAGGGAGAGAAAATACAACTGGTAAAAGAATTTATATGCAATGGATCATCATTATCTCAATTTGGTCCTCACACAAGTCAATGTGAACAAGAAGTTCAAAGGATCATATATTTGCAAAAGGTCATCAATCAATTGCCAGATTCATTTACTGACCTAAGAGAATTGCAAAATCTCACGTACCAGCTGAAAATGCTCCAATACAAATTAATGTCCCAATAGGATAAACTGTTAGTGCAAAAAAAAGTAATCCACACCTAAAGCTTGGAAGGCCAATCGATTTCAAAGATAAAAATCCTCGTAAAAGGAAAGAAGAAAATATTCAAGATGGTCATATTGTAGAGGCAAGTGCCCAAGAAGAGGCCAAAGATATAACTAATCATTAAACCCCAAAAAAGGTTTTGGTACCTGAAAATGGTGATAACGAAGAGATCTCGATAAGTTATGTTACTTCTAGATAAAGATGGAATCGAAAAAATATAGTTGTCGACAACAATTTTGCTTATAATGTTGCTAATGAAATAGCAAAAAAAAAAATGAGGATCCTGAGCCTAAATCTATTAAGCAATGTAGAAATAGAAAAGATTGACCAAAATGGAAAGACACAATTCAATCAGAATTCAATTCTCTTTCTAAACATGAGGTTTTTGGACCTGTAATCCAAACACCTAAAGATGTAAAGCTGGTAGGATATAAATGAGTATTTATGCGAAAACGAGATGAAAAATGAAGCAGTAAAATATAAATAGCAACTTGTAGCACAAGGATTTTCGCAAAGGCTCAGCATTGATTACAATGAGACATATTCTCTTGTGGTGGATGCAATCATGTTTAGATATATTATTAGTCTGGAAATACATGAAAAACTTGACATGCATCTAATGTATGTCGTTACAACCTATTTGTATGGTACACTTGATATTGAAATTTATATGAAAATCCTTGAAGGACTTGAAATCCTAGAAAGATATAGAGTTTCTCGGGAAAATTGCTCGATCATATTAAAAAAAAAGTTCATATGGATTAAAATAATCTAGACGTATATGGTACAATGTATTAGTGAATATTTGTTAAAAGAAGGTTATAAAATGATCCGATTTGTCCATGTGTCTTTATAAAAAGGTTTGGATAAGATTTTGTGATAATTGCAGTTTATGTTGATAATTTAAATATTATTAGAACTCCTGAAGAGTTTCAAAAATGCAATAAATTGTTTAAATAAAAAATTTGAGATGAAAGATCTTGGAAAAACAAAGTTTTGTCTTGGCCTGCAGATCAAGCATTTAAAAGATGGAATTTATGTCCATCAGTCAACTTGTACGAAAAAGATCTTAAATAAATTTTACATGGATAAAACACATCCATTGAGTACCCCGATGGTTGTACGATCATTAGATGTGAATAAAGATCAATTTTGTCCTTGCGAAAATGATAAAAAGTTTCTTGGTCCTGAAGTACCATATCTAAGTGTCATAGGGGCATTGATGTATCTTGAAAACAACACAAGACCTGATATAGCTTTCACTGTAAACTTGTTAGCAAGATTTAGTTCTTCTCTAACACGTAGACATTGGAATGGAATTAACCATGTATTTAGATATCTCAGGGGGACCATTGATATGGGGTTATTTTATTCAAATGATTCAAAATCCCTATTAGTTGGCTATGTTGATGCTGGATATTTATCGGATCCACATAAAGGTCGATCTTAAATGAGATATTTATTTACATGCGGAGGTACTACCATATCACAGCGTTCAACAAAGTAAACATGTAACAGCCCAATTTTGGGCCTAGTCGGAACAGTGATTTTGGGGCCACAAATCCGACGAGGAAAAATTTATTTTTATTATATTTTTATGGTCTACTATTTCACGGAATGATTTCGTGAAAATTTGGTTCGAAAATTTCGCGTTTGAGCACTCAATTTAGTCAAAAGGACTAAATTGTAAAAAGTGCAAAAGTTGAGTTCCACATGTTAGAAGTGTCCAATTTCTATGAAATTATAAATTGGAGGTACTTAAATGGTAATTAGACCATTGGTTAAATTTTTGGACAAAAATGGACATGAGATAAGTGAAATAGGATATTTTTAAGTTAGGGGCATTTTGGTAATTTGGTAATTAAATGGACTAAAAGACAAAATAAAAGCCAAAAACCCTTTTCCATCTTCTTGCTTGGCCGAATTTAGCATGGGGGAAGCCATGGCTAGGGTTTTCAAGCTTTCAAGCTCAATAGTAAGTGCATCCAAGCCCCGTTTTTAATGTTCTTTACATTTTTGAGATCCCTGTAACTCGGTTTAGCTATTTCTACCATTACTTTGAGCTAGGGTTTGTGTTTAAAAATTTACCCATGGATGACATGCATGTGCTTTGATGTCTAATGGTAGAATATGAATGCTCGGTGTGTAGTAAACGACTTTTACTAAGTGATTTTCGATGAAATCGCATAAAAGGACTAATTTGTAAAAAGTTGAAAAATGTATGAAAATGTGTGAATGAATGCAAATTGTGGACTGCTATAGTTATGAAAATGGTTCGTCTAGGCCTAAAATACAAGGAAATTGAAGAAAAATCATTTTACGAGCCTAGGGGTAAAAGTGTAAATATGATAAAGTTTAGGGGAAAAAATGTAATTTTGCCATAGTATGATTTTTGGGTCACAATGAATAATGTGACTAATAAGTAAGCTGAATGTGATGTTATAGATCAAATAAAATGAGGTTCGGACTTAGAACGGGGGAAAAACGAGTAACTGACGGTTAGGTCCCTTTTTGCCATTTTGGTATCGAGGTAAGTTCGTGTGTAAATAATACAACATTATATTATGTATTTAATATTTTTATATTGCATGAATTGTATATATATGTTTCTACGGATTCGATTGATGATGATTTGGCAAAGAATCGAAGAATGAGAATCCCGGTTGAACCTTAGGAATAGAAATGATACCTTGTCACGACATTAGATTAATAAGGTCCAGTGTAAGACCGTATCTGGGATATGGCCTCAGCACCGAATTGAGATCCCGTGTAAAACCATATCTGGGATATGGCATCGGCATCGAAAAGTGATTCCGTGTAAGACCATGTCTGGGACATGGCATCGACATGCGATCTCGTGTAAGACCATATCTGGGATATGGCATCGACATCGATATGAGATCCCGTATAAGACCATATCTGGGATATGGTATCGGCATCGACATGCGATCTCGTATAAGGCCATATTTGGGATATGGCGTCGACATTGATATGAGATCCCGTATAAGACCATATCTGGGATATGGCATCGACATCGACATGTGATCTCGATAAGACTATATCTGAGATATGGCGTCGACATCGATATGAGATCCCGTATAAGACCATATCTGGAATATGGCATCGGCATCGACATGCGATCTCGTGTAAGACCATATCTGGGATATGGCGTCGACATCGATATGAGATCCCGTGTAAGACCATATCTGGGATATGGCATCGGCATTGGCATATGATCCCATGTAAGACCATATATGGGATATGGAATTGGCATCTTACTACGTGTATGACAAATTTCCGAGTATCCTTTGATATTCTAAGTGGTTCAACAGGGTAAAGAATTAAGGTTCATGTTAAAGATGGAAAAATGGCTAAAGTTGTGTGATGGAGTGATAGAGGTACTTATGCGAAACTTACGAGAAATGAGTCCGGTATGTGATATGTGGTTTGTAAGAGTGGTCACGAGTAAGCCACACCAATGTTGCTTGAGAATTTGGTGTTATATGTATGTATATGAAAATTTATATAAAGGAAACATGAAAGAGTAAAATTAGCAATGAAATAGTTTGGACAGCAGTAGTTGTATCACTTTGAAATAAATCACCAAAAAATGGTGGAAATTGAATTAGAGGTTGAATGAGGTATGAAATTAAAGCTTATGGAGTCTATTTCTACATAAAAGAAACAGAATAAGCAAAATAATTTCATATGATGAGATATTTGGATTTTAGTGAGACAGGGTTAGAATGATTTTGGAATCCCCTATTCTGACTTGGGAAATTCATTAAAAATTGTACAAAAATAATCAAGGGATAAAATTTATATGCTTGAATTTCTTAATGAGTCTAATTTCAAGAGAAATAAACAGGAATGTCTTTCGAGTTCTGTAAAACGAGAAAATAAATTTTTAGTGAAGAGGGGCAGAACTGTCGGACAGAGAAATAGGGGAGATTTTAAAGAATAAAATGTACTTATTGGCTTAACCAAAAATTCTGAAAATTTTATTTTGAAAAGATATGTGAGTCTAGTTTCAGGTAAAATTAGCGGATCTTAATTTGGAGTTCTGTAGCTCAAGATATAAATAATTTAGTGACTATAACTTGAGTAGACAACTCAATATAAACATAAATGAATTGTGAAATTTTATGCAATTATGATTGTATTACCTTGAGAACATATTGTGAGAATTGGTGAAAAACATGTTAATAAGTTGCTTATTATTTGCATACAAACTTACCAAGAATTGTAGCTTACTCCTATTCCTTTCTCATATCTTATAGGGTTTTATGCTAGCTCGAGTTGGAGATCGCTGGAGATGCTATCACACTATCAAGCTATCATCGTGGGGTAAAAGTGAATACAGACCTCTTAAGTTTATGGCATGTATAGGGACTTAGTCAATTGTGTATGTGTCATTTGATTTGGCCAAATGTGTTGGTTCATAATTGTATTATGATTCATTTTGTATATGGCCATGAGATGTGGCTCATATTGGTTAATGAGTTGTAATGCCTATTTATATGTGTGTGCTTATACTAAAGGTTTCATGTGATGTGGTCATGTGTGTTTGGTATGGATGGATTGAAGATGTGTTGATGATAATCATGGCATGAAAGTTTGATAAGTTTAAGCTAGGCAAAGTATGGTGCCTTATGCATGAATAAGATTATATGAATTTGCTATGATCATGACTTGTTTGATGATGTCTAAGTGCTCAATTATGCCATGAAAGATGTCATTGAAGTTGTGTTTAAGTATGTGCAAATGAGGGTGCCAAATGGTTTGGTAAATAGCCATTTTCTTGGCCACACGAGTAGAGACACGACCGAGTGTCTCAGCCGTGTGGAGGACACGGCCCCAGAACATGGGCGTGTGCCTAGGGCGTGTGAAGTCTGCATCTATTTTTCGAAATTTAATTCGCCACACGGCCTAAGCACACAAGCGTGTGACTTGGCCGTGTGACCCTATTTTATTGATGATGTCATAAATAGAGAGTTACACGGGCTGAGGACATGGGCGTGTGTGACCACACGGCCTACCCACACGGGCGTGTCCCAAGCCACACGGGCGTGTGACCCCTGTTTTGATGAAAAATTTTCTAAGTCTTCTTAAAGTTTCCTAAGTTCTCAGCTTAGTCCCGAACCGTTCCCAATGATTGTTTTTGGGCCTCGTGGGCCCATATAAGGGACGATTTGCATGTGAATGAGTGATTTTAAATTGAATGAAATTTTATAACCCGGTTTTGTATAAATGTTTATGTTTAAGTCCGGTAATGCCTCGTGTCATATCTCGGCGTCGGACACGGGTAAGGGGTGTTACAAAACATTAGATGTCGCCTCTTCAAATCATATTGAAATAATTGTAATTCATGAGTCATGCCAAGAGTGTGTTTGGCTAAGGTTATTAACCCAATATATCAAGAATATATGTAATTTTCCTTTACAAGAAAAAAAATACCAATCATCTAATACAAAGATGATACAACATGTATAGCTCAATTGAAGGGTGGTTACATCAAAGGTGACAGAACGAAACATATTTCACCAAAATTATTCTTCACTCGTGATCTTGAGAAGAAATGTGACATAGAAGTTCAATAAATTCGTTCTAGTGATAATTTAGCAGATGTTTTTTACCAAGACATTGTCAACTTCAACGTTTGAAAGACATATTACACAAGATTAGAATGCGTTAACTGAAAGATGAAATGTGATATTACCATTAAGAGGAGTCAAAAACACGTTACATTCTTTTTCTTTATCCAAGGTTTTGTCCCACCAGATTTTCCTGGTAAAAGTTTTTAACGAAGTAGCTTGTAATAATAGATTATGTACTATTTTTCCTTCATTAGGTTTTTACCCCCCAGAGTTTTTTTTTCTAATAAAGGTTTTAATGAGACACATTTTTATTTAAAAGACATCCAAGGGGGAATATTGTAAATACATTAATAATGGATGTCTATAACCCCTTTAAACCCTTATTAAAGTGAAGAGATAAAACTCTCTGGTTCATTTATAATCATGAGATGTTTCAATGAGGTAATTAGGAAGGCTTAATTTACATTTATTGATTGAATGTGAATGAGCTTATAAATAAAGCACATTGTAAGTGAAAATTGAATAATGAAAATTCTCCCGTATTTTTCATCTACTGTTTACTTATTACTATTGTTTTTTCTTAACTTTTCTATAACAATAGACACAATTCAATTAGGCAATCAAGTTTATTTTTAGATCAAGTTATGTGATGGGATAAATTTAGATTTTAAATTTTTTTGGATTATTTTATGTTAGGATGATTTTGGGTTTAGATTATTTTGAGTTTAAGATTGTTTTAATTTGAGTTGTTTGGAATTTGGATTATTTCGAATTTGAGTTGTTAAGTTTGAATTTTTTTATTTTTAATGATTAAATCAAGTTGAATTGAATTCAGATTTGGATTGATTGGATTAGATTATCAAGTTGGGGGCAAAATTGACATATGTAATGTATTCTATTATACTTAATTGCCTATGTTATTTTCTTTCATCATAAGTGTGTTTGATATGTTATATATTTGATATCTTTATTAATTTTACATGAGTGGGCAAGGGCGAAGGTAGGGGTTGGTAGGGTCTTGGATCCTCTTAAAATGGAAAATTTTTTTCTTTAGACTTTTAAAATTTATAAAATTCAACATGATAAAATTATGTTTGCCCCAAAAAATTGTTAGAATTTCAATTTAGTAAAGAAATAAATCAATACAAGAGTGAAATTACATTTTAGTTCTCATAAAAAATTATAATTTAATCTCGACCCTATAAAAAAAATTCTAACCCCATAAAATTATAAATTTTACATTTTGGTCTGGTTTTGTTTGATTCTTTATTTGTCATGTTTTATATTAATTAAATTATGCATTGTAATTAATCGGAAATAAATAAAACAATTTTATATATAATTATTATTTTATACGAGAAATCTTTTAACTTTATAGACAAGATTAATATATCATTGTATATCTAATTATGAACATCTAATGATTTTTTAATTTCATCCACTATCAATGTATCAAATAATTATAAATATATTGTCAACATAAAACAAACATGTATGGCTTCAATGAAGAAATGAAAACAAATGGAGGAAAAAGAAATTGGCAAATGGAGAACCCCACATATGATACCACAAAAGTATGGTGCACTAATCATAAAGGTGAAGCAATCATAACATAAGATGACAAAATCCTTTTAATATCACCACCATCTAAAGAATCATTAAACAAATTAAAAGTAGAATTATACAAAGTGGTTGGAATTTGAAACAAGACATCAACACCATTGTTATAATCCTCAACCACTTCTTCTTAGATTGTGTTTCAAAACCAGATTGTAAGAGCTGCAATTTTTGTAATAGGAACAGTCCCAAAATTTCTATAATTTTTAGTGTTGTTATGCAGTCATGTTTTTCTATTGTTAGTTTCCCCAAAAAAAAAAATTGAGCACTTATTTTGATTTAGTAGTTATTTTAGAAATTAATTACAAGTGGTGTAATTTATGTTGAAATTGAGCCTAAAATCTATTTATGTCTTCTTAAGGTGAAATATTAGGTGAAATTTAATCT
This sequence comes from Gossypium sturtianum, assembly GCA_025698515.1. Classification (NCBI taxonomy): domain Eukaryota; kingdom Viridiplantae; phylum Streptophyta; class Magnoliopsida; order Malvales; family Malvaceae; genus Gossypium; species Gossypium sturtianum. The sequence continues at coordinate 124,383,545 of CM046955.1, forward strand.
AAAGAATAATTTAAATCATCTTTGGACCGTTTGGGCCTTTCAAGCCAACCATGTATATATGAATGTTCCTAGTATCCATGATTTTAGCCTTTATATACCCTTTTCCTTGTTTATTCACTGATGTGCTTAATTGCTTAATATATAGTCTAGCCAAAACTAAGTCTTAGTGTTTAACTTTCTCAAACCACATGAAAGGAATTACCCGATACATGATTTAGAATTGGCAGCCATTGTGTTTGCATTGAAAATTTGGCGACACTATCTGTTTGGTGAAAAATGTCATATATTAACCGATCATAAAAGTTTGAAGTATCTGATATCGCAAAAGGACTTGAACTTAAGACAGCGCAGGTGGCTTGAATTGTTGAAAGATTATGATCTAGTTATTGACTATCATCTGGGAAAAGCTAATGTGGTTACGGATGCTTTGAGCAAAAAATATGTGTTTACGTTACGAGCAATGAATACCCGGTTGTCATTGACAGATGATGGTTCAATCCTAGCTGGGTTAAAAGTCAGACCGACATTTCTGCAGCAGATTTGTGAAGCTCAGAAGAGTGATGATGAATTACAAGCTAAACGGGTACTATGTGAATCAATTTTCGATTCAGAATTTCAGATTGGGTCTAATGGTTGTCTGTTATTCAGAGGAAGAATATGTGTACCGAAGAATTCAAAACTTGTACAGAAGATTTTGAACGAAGCTCATAATGGTATTAGGTCTGTTCATCTGGGGAGTAATAAAATGTATAATGATTTGAAAAAGATGTACTGGTGGCCGGGAATGAAACGTGATATTTCTGAATTTGTATCTAAGTGTTTGGTATGTCAGCAAGTTAAAGCTGAACACCAGGTGCCTTCGGGATTATTACAACCAGTTATAATACCGGAATGGAAATGGGAAAGAGTTACCATGGACTTTGTATCGGGATTATCCCTATCTCCGAAAAAGAAATATGTCATTTAGGTAATCGTTGACCGTCTAACAAAGTCTGCACACTTAATTCCGGTACGTATGGATTTCTCTCTGGATAGATTAGCAGAGTTGTATGTTTCTGAGATTATTAGACTACATGGGGTGCCGGTCTCTATTATTTCAGACAGAGATCCTCGATTTACATCTCGATTTTGGAATAAGTTGCAAGAAGCTTTGGGTACACAGTTACATTTTAGTACCGCATTTCATCCTCAGACTGATGGACAATCTGAACGTGTTATACAGATTTTGGAAGATATGCTTCGGTGTTGTATTTTAGAATTCGAAAGTAACTGGGAAAAGTATATGCCTTTAATTGAATTTGCATACAATAATAGCTATCAGTTAAGCATTAAAATGGCACCGTACGAGGCTTTGTATGGTCGTAAATGTAGAACTCCATTATACTAGACTGAACTTAGTGAGAAAAAGATACACGAAGTTGATTTAATCCGTGATACTGAAGAAAAGGTGAAAGTGATTCGGGATAGCTTGAAAGTAGCCTCTGATCGTCAAAAGTCTTATGCCGATCTAAAACGAAAAGAGATAGAATTTCAGGTCGGTGATAAGGTATTTTTAAAAGTATCACCTTGGAAGAAATTTCTCCGGTTTGGCCGTAAAGGAAAACTGAGTCCACAATTCATCGGGCCATATGATATTATTGAAAGAATCGAACATGTTGCATACCGATTGGCATTACCACTAGATCTTGATAGAATTCTTAATGTCTTTCATGTGTCTATGTTGCGACGGTATCGGTCAGATCCTTCACATGTTATTTCTCCAACAGAAGTTGAGATTCAGCCTGATATGACTTATAATGAGGAACCGATCAAAATCCTGGCACGTGAGACAAAAGAATTAAGAAATAAAAAGGTAGCTTTAGTGAAAGTTCTTTGGCAACGACATGGTATAGAAGAGGCTACCTGGGAACCAGAGAATACCATGAGAAAGCAATATTCAAACCTCTTTACTGGTAAGATTTTCGAGGACGAAAATTCTTTAAGGGGGGAGAGTTGTAACAGATCGTTTTTAGTGAAATCGAAATAGTGGTTTCGAGACCACAAATCCGAGTCAAAAAGAAAAATTATTTTACTATTATTGCATGGTCTGCATTATGATAGGAATAACGTATGAAAATTTCGTTAAGAAAATTTTATCGATTTCATGTTTAATTAAGATGAAAGGACCAAATTGCATAAAGTGCAAAAGTTGAATTCTAGTAGCTAGAAGGATCAAATAGTTATGGAATTCAAAATTTGAGGTCCTTATATGGTAAATAGACCATTAATAAGGCTTAGTAGATATTTATGATGATTCATCCTTGGAAAATTAGAAAAAGAAAAGGACTAAATTGGAAAGTTGAAAAATTAATGGATGATAAGTTAATTAAATGAATAAAATAATTTCATATCATCATCTTCCCCAAAATTTCTATGGAAACCCTAGCTAAGAGAGAGAACTTCAAGCAAGCTTAATTGGGTAAGTAATCATGTCCCGTTTTTAGTAATTTTTACATTTTTGAGATTGTAATAACCTAATCTATCTATTTTTGGGATCAATTTGCAAAGTTATAAAAGTACTAAAAGTTTTCCATGGATGAATATGCTGAAAATTTGAAATTTATGGTAGAAAATGAAAGGTTGTTGATAGATAAACAACTTTTGTAAAGTGAATTTTGATGAAATTATGATTTTAGGACTAAATTGTAAAGTAGTAAAATTCATGGAAAATTTCTAATTTTTGTGAAATACATGAGTTGTAAATGTTATATGAAAAATTCAGTTACGCTTGGAATAAGGATTTAATTGCATGAATTCCATTTTTCGAGCCTAAGAACGAAATTGGAATTAATTAAAAGTATAGGGGCAAAATGGTACTTTTGCCTAAGATGTGAATTAGGTTGATTTGAATGTGAAATGTAATAAATTGATGATTAGATTTATTTATATAGATCTAGAAAGACCAAATACAAAATTGGATCGAGGAAAACAAAAAGTGTCGGATTAGTAGATTTTCGTATACAAACAAGTATCGAGGCAAGTTCGTGTAACTAAATTGTGTATATTTTCATATTTATATTGAATGTTATACATGTGAATTATGATTTTGTTACATATATGAAAATAATTATATATATCCGACATGCCTGAGAAATGTTAAGTCCCGTTTGAATAAATGAAATTTGATGGATACAAGTTTCCCGATTGGTTGTGATCTAGCATATGTTGCAGACACACCATAGCTCGAAAGAGCGTCCCATTATTAGCCCTCTTGAGCTTACCGTAATATGGTTCTTGCGAGCTTTCCGTTATAGCTCTTTGGAGCATCCCGATAGGTGGTGATCCTACATTTGTTGTGGACACACCTTAACTCTTATGAGCTTCCCAATTATAGGCTCTTTGTGAGCATCCCGTTAAATTGGCTCTTTATGAGCTTCCCGTTATGGCTCGCTTGAACTTCTCGATATATGGCTATCCGGAGCTCCCCAATAAATGGCTCCTATGATTTTCTTGTTATTTAGCCCGGATAAGCTTCTCGTTACATGGCTCACATGAGCTTCCCGTTATTTGGCTCGAGAGTGTGCTTTCTAATTATGTGCTCTATTGAGCACTCCCGAATATAAATTGACGGATTACAGTTTCGTACACTTCAAGTGTACTACTGGTGTATCCATTAAAATTTCAAATAAATTCAACGAGCAAAGTTTCGATATGAGAAAACCTCAATTTGAGATGAATTATTTTAAATGTATAAGTTATATGGAAATATGATGTGGAAAGCATATGTATATGAAATTTGTTACATGATGAGCTCATCTTTGTTACATGAAAAGTACTTGGAATTCATGACTAACTTGCTTGATGAGTATATGTGTTTAGGCAAATGACCAATTTGCTTTGGATGCATATTATTTGTATGTTTACTTTAAATGAACATGAGTGGTAAGTTAAATTCTTGTTATACGAACTTACTAAGCATTAAATGCTTACTTGGTTTTCTTCTCTCTGTTTTATAGTGCTCGAAAGTTCATAAAGGTTGGAAATCGGTCAGAGCATCATCACACTATCCAACAGCTCGTTTTGGTATAAATAGCAAACTTATTTTGGTATAATGGCATGTATAGACTAAATTGGCTAATGAGAGTGTTTAAATGGTTAGTTGTAACTAGCCATTGGTATGGCTAATGATGGTATGTTTGATGTATATGTATGAGGTTATATCATGTTTTAATATATGTGTATTTAGTATGGTTGGATTGAATTTTAGTAAACATACATGATTATACAATTAGGTAAGTTTGAAAACATGAACATATGTGATGATATGTAATGCATAAGACTTATATTTGGCTTAGTTTTAAAGGTCTTGAATTGGTTGGTAAATGTGCTTAAATGTTGTTGTAGGTGAAAGGTAAATTGGGTGAGAAAAGTGGCCTGAAAATGACCTATTTTTCATCCACACGGGCAGAGATGCGAGCGTGTGTCTCAGCCGTGTGTGACACACGGCCATGCGCACAGGTGTGTGGTTTGGCCGTTTGTCCACTACACTTCATTTTCGAAAATTAAATTTACCACACGGCCTAACACACGGACATGTGGCTGACCGTGTGACACAAGTCAGAGAGTTACACGGGTAAGGACACGAGCTAGGACACGGGCTAAGACACGGCTGTGTGCCTCATATCAAATGCCCACAAGGCATGGAAAACGGGTGTGTCAATTGGCCGTGTGAGCCACACGGCCTGACCACACGGGCGTGTGTGCCCTGCATCTAGGAAATTTTTTTGAACTTTCGCGAAAAATTCTCTGGGTTCCCGATTTAGTCCCAACTTGTTTCTAACTCATAAATTGGGCCTTGAGGGCCCATTTAAGGGACAATATGATTGAATATGTTTGGTTTTGGATTAGAATAGTAAATGATATGAATTAACTATATTTGTATCATAAACTCCGATAATGCTCCGTAACCTTGTTCCTGCGACGGATATGTGTTAGGGGTGTTACATCTCATCCTATTTTTTTCTCATTTCTTTTGTTTTTTCCCCTTGCACCACCATCACCACTGCCACTTCTTTCTTTTCTTTCTTCTTTGTCCGTCGCTCATCTCCTCCCCTCTCATCCATTTCTTTCTTTTTATTTCACTATCGTCGCCCGTTTTGGTATCATCATCATTCTCTTTTTGCGCCACCCTTTCACCGCCGCCACCATCGATCTTTTCTCTTCTTTTTCCTCTATTCTTTTTCTCCATTTATTTTCTTCTTAGCTGAAACTCCCAATACTTTTATTTATCACTATTGTGGCTGAATCATCTTTGTTTGCTAAGGTCTTTATCGATTTACCGTTCTTGATCTATTTTTCAGTATTGTGTTTGAATCTGAAGAAGATCAGTCTAGATCCGATAGGTAGGAGTACAACTAGTTATGTTCTATAGTTAAATAAGGGAATTAAGATCTGAAAAAAATCTGTCTAGATCTAAATTTAGAGAGAGTTACTGTTTCTGATTGGTAGTTTATGGAAAAGGATCTGTAACAAAGGGGGTTACATATTAGATCTAGTATTCTCGGATGTACTAATCAAAGGTGTGTCTCTTAACTAGGTCTCTATGTGTGTTTGGTAATATTTGAATGATTAAACATATATTAATTATGACTGACCACTGGCATAATTGCCTTTGGAGTAATAATCGAATGGAATCTGTGCCCTTATCTAATGATGATTGAATGTAAGTGCCTCTAACTAAAATCTGTGGAAATGGTCGAAATGGTGTGTAATGTTGCAGTATGTTTTGTTATGAATAGAATGTTTGGTGCTATTAGAGTGTGATATAATTACTGATATTTTGATTACATGTTTATACATGTTTATTGTCATTGTTCTGCAACTGTTACTGATAGCATGTTAAATCATGTCCACTATTTCTGATAAATCTTGTCACATGTTAAAATCATGCCCAGTGTATTGATTCTATTATTGTTATTGTATGTTATATTGCATTGCATTGGGGTTGGGTTGATTATGAAAAGAGGAAGTACTGACAGTTTATCTGCAATACTGGTGGCTTATCCACAATATTGGTAGTTTATATGCAATACTGGTGGCTTGTCTACAATACTATCAATTTATTTGTATTTACTAGTGGTTTGTCCACATATTTCTGGTAGCTTGAATGCAATTACGGGTGGCTAGTCCACATATTTCTGGCAACTTGACTGCAATTACTAGTAGTTTGTCTACAAAATCGTGTGTTATTGAATGGATGAGTTCTATGGAACTCATACTATGTTGTGTAGCGAAGTTGGGTAGGAAACTGTTTTTGAAATTCCAAAACTACACTGTTCAATATAAGCAGGCACATTTCTTGTAACACCCCTAACCCGTAACCATCGCCGGTTTAGGGTTAAAGGAATTACCAGACAAAACGGAACCTTTCGCGGACATTTCATATTATTATTCAACGAATTAAATCAAAGTGTCCCTTAAATAGGTCTACAAGACCTTAAACATATATTAGAAAGGGGTCGGGACTAAACCGGGATCATACAAAAATTTTCCAAAAATTCAAACATTTTTCAAAGTTACAGAGGTCACACGCCCGTGTGGGTAGACCGTGTGCCTCACACGGCCTCAGACACGCCCGTGTGTCTAAACCGTGTCAAAACAGGGCATACATATTGACTTGTCCACACGGCTGTGGACACGCCTGTATGCCACACCCGTGGTCAAGCCTGACTTGCACCACACGGCCAGTCACACCCCCGTGTGTCAAGCCCGTGGTCGAGCCTGACTTGTTTTGAAATACAACCACGAAGGACACGGCTGAGCCACACGCCCGTGTGCTCAACCGTGTGGGCAAATATAGGCCATTTGCAAGGCCAAAATGCCACCCGCACAAAGGGTCATCCCTAAAAGCACATACAAACATCTTTCCATACATCAATGGTAACCAAAACATATCAAATTGTACATCATTTCTTCCTATTTATAAACATCACAAACACTCCTACTTAGGAACCATTTAACTCCATATAACCACAAGCATTTCAAAGTATAATCCATCACAAACTTACCATCAATAATATGCTAACTATGCATCAAAAAGCTTACCATTCATATGACCCTTTCATTTGCTATCAAACCATATCAACACTAAGCATAACAAGACATAACTAATCATTCACATCACAACCATTTACCTAGCCATATCACATGGCTATATACATATCTCAAACATAATTCAAAGTGACTAGCCTATACATGCCATACTTAGTATATACACTTTCAAAAGGTACCAAAAATAGGATTGAGTAGTGTGATGACGATCCTCGATGATTCCCGAGCCTTTCGTAGCTTTAACGATCTATAAAATAGAACAAACACTCACAAAGTAAGCTTTCAAAAGCTTAGTAAGCCATATACAAATAAACTTAACATGTAATCATATATATAAGCATAGCAAATCAAATTCATTAACATCTCTTCATTTCATACATACAGATTTCTCTTTGGCTCAATTAGTTTGCCATTTCTTACCAACATTTCATATCTCAAAATATCACTTTTGCTCATAGCACACTCAAGCACATATCATATATGGTCTCATCAAATCTATACACATATTCACCTTTGTAAGTTCATACATATACTTACCTTTCATACACTTACTTAGTGTACAATTCAAACATACTTGACTTGTTTATACATTTCCCATAATCTTTCATTTCTCGGACTTGCTCGTTGAACCGTTCAGAAACAATTAGGATGCTCGGAATACACAGAATAGTCGTACAATGCCAACGTCCCAGACGTGGTCTTACATGTAAACAGATATCGATGCCACTGTCCCAGACAGGGTCTTACACGAATCAATACGGTGCCAATGTCCCAGACATGGTCTTACACGTAAATCTCAAATCGATGCCAACGTCCCAGACGTGGTCTTACACGATATCACATATCGGACACCTATGTCATGACATATACAATCCTATCTATTCTTAGGTTCGTACGGGACTTTTTCGGATGTTGACATCATGTCGATGCTATCTCGGATTTCATGTACTCATCATCTCATTTACATTCATCATTATAAATTTTCATATGAACATACATATATCAATGTAAATACATTTATTTGTATATAGACTTACCTCGGATTCGGATAACGTACGGACTCGACTATTCGATCACTTTCGACTTTCCGCGATCTAAATCTGTTTTCTTCAATTCTTGATCTATAAATATTAAAATTTAATCCATTTATTCACCAAATCATTTAATTCAATCCAAAAACACATATTTAGGGAAATTTACAAATTAGCCCTCACATTTTGACATTTTGACATTTTAGTCCTTATTTCACAAAATCACAAAATACACAAAATTTACACACACCATGCTTAGGCCGAATATTACCCATGCTCATACAAGTCCACACATTCCATTTATTTCACAATTTAGTCCCTCAAAATATTATTTTCGCAATTAAGTCCAAATTACTCAAAATCACCAAAAATCCAAAGACAAAACATGTTAATCTAACACATATATTTCATATTTCATCATTAAACATCACAAAGCTCATGAATTCATCAATGGCATTTTTCAAAATCTTCATCAATACACAAAATTGAAACATGGGTTTTGAAGAACACAAAGCAACGATTACAAAAACGTAGAAATTATCAAAAACCGATCAAAATCCATACCTTGATCAAGCTCAAAGCTAGCTGAAACCTAGTTGTTCTTACTCTCTTTATTTTCTTTGTATTTTCGGCACTAATGGGTGAATATGATAACCATTTTCATGTTTTGTTTTAATTATAATAGCTTAATAAATTCATTTACTAAATTAACCTTTAATAAACATATAAGACATATTTAATTCAAGGCCATTAATGTCCATTAACCATATTAATGGTTTAATTACTTCATAAGGCCACCACATTTATAAAGACATGACACTTAGGTGCTTTTTAATATATGGCATGCTAATTTAGCATCTATCACAATTTGGTCATTTTCTCAAATTAAGCACATAAATGACCAAATTAAATCTCGAAACTTTCACACATACTTAATCTCATATCATAGGCACGGAAAATAATATTAAAATATTTATCTAACTCGGATTTGTGGTCCTGAAACTGCTATTTTGACTAGGGTCTAAACCGGACTGTTACAATTCTCCCCCCTTAGGGATTTTCGTCCCCGAAAATCTTACCGTTGAAATGGTTCAGATATTGTTGTCTCATTGTATCTTCAGGCTCCCACGTAGCCTCTTCAACCCCGTGTCAATTCCATAACACTTTCACTAACGAGAGTTTCTTATTTCTCAATTCTTTAACTTCACGAGCTAAGATACGAATCGGTTCTTCTTCATAAGTCATATCAGATCGGAGTTAAATCTCAGACGGAATAATCATATGTGATGGATCGGATCTCTATCGACGAAGCATTGACACGTGAAATACATTATGAATCTTTTCTAATTCTGGTGGCAACAACAATTTATATGCAACAGATCAAATGCGCTCGATGATCTCATACGGTCCGATGAACCTCGGACTCAACTTGCCTTTACGTCCGAATCTGAGTACTTTCTTCCACGGAGATACTTTTAAAAATACTTTATCACCGATTTCGAATTCAATGTCTTTTCTTTTCAAGTCTGCATAGGACTTCTGACGATCCGGCACTGCTTTCAGACTATCACGGATTACTTTCACTTTCTATTCAGTGTCTTTTATCAAATCAACCCCGTGTATCTTATTTTCACTGAGTTCTGACCAGTACAAAGGTGTTCGACATTTGCGTCCATACAAAGCTTCATAGGGTGCCATTTTGATGCTCGACTGAAAACTATTATTATATGCAAATTCAATCAATGACAAATATTGTTCCCACGTACCCTTAAACTCAAGGATGCAGCATCTCAACATATCCTCGAGAATCTAAATAATCTGTTCGGACTGACCTCCATCTGCAGGTGAAAAGTCGTACTGAAATACAATTTCGTACCTAAAGCTTTTTGCAATTTCTTCCAGAATCGTGATGTAAATCTCGGATCTCTATTAGACACAATAGACAATGGCACTCCGTGCAATCTCACAATGTCAGAAATATAAAGCTCAGCTAACTTATCAAGTGAGTAATCAGATCGTACCGGAATAAAATGAGCAGATTTCGTCAATCGATCAACTACGACCCAAATTGCATTTTTCTTTCTCGGAGTCAATGGAAATCCAGAAACAAAGTCCATTGTCACTCTATCCCATTTCCACTCGGGAATCAGAATTGATTGTAGCAAACCAGATGGAACCTGATGTTCAGCTTTAACTTGCTGACAGACTAAACATTTCGACACAAAGTCAGAGATATCTCTTTTCATACGAGACCACCAATAGTGTTGCTTCAAATCATGAGACATCTTTGTACTTCCCGGATGAACAGATAGGCGACTATTATGAGCTTCATTCAAAATTAACTGTATTAACCCCGTATTTTTCGGAACACAAATTTGATCTCGAAATCTCAAACAATCATCATCATCAACTCTAAATTCAAAATCAGAATTCGAATTACACTGAGCTCGTTTCACTAGCATTTCGTTATCAATCTTCTGAGCATCATATATTTGTTGTAAGAACAACGGTTTTGCTTTCAATTCCGCCAAAACTGAACCATCATTAGACAGGTCTAAATGAGCATTCATAGCACAGAACACAAACAGTGATTTCCGGCTCAGTGCATCAGCAACAACATTTGCCTTACCCGGATGATAATCTATCATAAGCTCGTAATCTTTCAACAGCTCTAACCATTTACTCTGTCGTAGATTCAAGTCTTTCTGAGTCATTAGGTACTTCAAACTTTTATGATCTGAAAACACGTGGCATTTCTCACGGAAAAGATAATGACGCCAAATCTTTAATGCAAAAATAATTGCAGCTAGTTCAAGATCGTGTGTCAGATAATTCTTTTCATGCGGCTTCAACTGTCTCGAGGCATAAGCTATAACTTTGCCTTCCTGCATCAAAACACATCCCAGACCATTTAACGAAGCATCACTATAAATCACGAATTCTTTACCTGATTCTGGTTGTACCAAAATTGGAGCTTCAGTCAATAGAGTTTTCAACATATCAAAGCTTCTCTGACATTTATCAGACCATTCAAACCTCACATCTTTCTGAAGTAATCTAGTCAACGGAGTAGCTATCATCGAGAATCCTTTTACAAAATGACGATAATAATCAGCTAGTCCCAGAAAACTACGGACTTCAGACACATTCTTCGGAGGTTTCCATTCCAGAATAGCAGAAATCTTACCCGGATCAACCCGTATTCCAGAGGCTGATACAATATGTCCTAGAAAACCAACTTCTCGCAAACATAATTCACATTTACTGAACTTTGCATACAATTGCTTATCTCGCAGAGTTTGCAAAACAATTCTCAGATGCTCAGCATGCTCACTCTCATCATGTGAATAAATCAAGATGTCGTCAATGAATACAACAACAAATTGATCTAAGTACGGTCTGAAAATTCTGTCCATCAGATCCATAAAAACAGCAAGAGCATTTGTTAGTCCAAAAGGCATAACTAAAAACTCATAATGCCCATACCTTGTTCTGAAAGCAGTCTTCGGAATATCTGAATCTTTTACCCGCAACTGGTAGTATCCTGATCTCATATCTATCTTTGAAAACACAGTGGCTCCTTTAAGCTGATCAAATAAATCATCAATTCTGGGCAGAGGATATTTGTTCTTTATAGTCACCTTGTTCAACTGACGGTAGTCAATGCATATTTTCATCGTGCCTTCTTTCTTTTTCACAAATAGAATAGGAGCACCCCAAGGTGAGAAACTCGGTCTTGCAAATCCTCTATCAGTCAATTCTTGTAACTGTGACTTCAACTCTTTCAATTCTGTTGGTGCCATTTTGTACGGAGCTATCGAAATAGGTGCTGTCCCCGTCAATAGATCAATACCAAATTCAACTTCATGTATCGGAGGTAATCCCGTCAATTCTTTAGGAAATACATCAGGGAATTCACAAACAACTGGCACTGATTCAACTTTCTTTTCAGTCACTTTTGAGTCAATTACATAAGCAAAATAAGCTTCATATCCCTTTTTCACATAACTCTGAGCTTTTAACACTGATATCACCGCAGGTAACCCATTCATATCATTAGATTCAATCCGGACTATTTCATCATTCTGGCATTTCAAATCAATAGTTTTTCTTTTGCAATTCACAACAGCATCATGCAATGTTAACCAGTCCATACCCAAAATTATATCGAACTCATCAAAAGGTAATAGCATCAGATTAGCCGGAAAACAAACATCTCTAAACATCAACAGACAGTTCTTGCATACTTTATCAACCAGGACGCTTTTACCTAAGGGGTCCGATACTCTAATAACAAATTCAGTAGACTCTACAGGCAAAGTCTTACTGGATACTAAGTTCATGCATATATATGAATGTGTAGAACCTGGGTCTATCAATGTAATCACAGAAGTATCATAAAGAGTAAATGTACCCGTTATAACATCCAGAGATGAAGCTTCCTCACGAGCTCGGATGGTATATGCTCTGGCAGGCGCTCTAGCTTCAGATCTCGCAACAGTGTCTTTAGCAGCTCTCTGACTACCACTGACATTTCTTTCATTACGAGAGGATCTACCTCTAGCTGAAACATTATCAGATCTCGGATTCTGAACAATCTCTTGCTCAACAGACTCTGGGCAATCTCGGATAAAATGATCTAATGATCCACATCTGAAACAAGCTCGATCATTCAATCTACAACTACCAGGATGTCTTTTACCACAGTGCTTACATTCAGGTTGTTCGGATCAGACATTTCCCACACTAGCCATTGAAGTAGCCGGAGCTTTGGAATTCGACTATGATCTAGCTCGGTCTCTATTTGAATATCCCACATTAGCCTTTGAACGGCTATGCTCATCTCTGAATTTCTTTGACGCAGACTGAAATGATTTACTCAGAAATCTCTTTCTCGCATCTCTAGTTTTTGTCTCAGCTTTTCTTTTATCTTTCCCAAGTGCCTCAGCTTTGCATGCTCGGTCAACAAGCACAACGAACTCTTTTATTTCCAGAATCCCAACTAGCAAACGAATATCTTCATTTAGGTCGTCTTCAAATCTCTTACACATTATCGCTTCAGTTGAAACATATTCTTGAGCATATTGAATTAGTCTCACGAACTCTCGTTCATACTCGGTCACGGTCATCCGGCCCTGTTTCAACTCAAGAAATTCTTTTCGTTTCTGATCAATAAACCTCTGACTGATGTATTTCTTTCTGAACTCAGACTGAAAGAAATCCCATGTGACCCGTTCTTTCAGAACAACAGAAATCAAGGTCTTCCACTATTGATAAGCTAAATCTCGTAGCAAAGAAACAACACATTTTATGCATTCTTCAGGAGTCAACGACATTTCATCAAATACTCGGATAGTGTTCTCGAGCCAAAACTCAGCTTTCTCGGCATCGTCATCACTAATAGCCCTGAACTCTTCGGCCCCATACTTACGGATTTTGTCAACCGGAGGTTTATTCAATAGATTCAGATTCATAACCGGAGGCACAACTGAAGTCTGGGGAGGATTAGGCGGAGGTTGTGAAATAGTCGGATTAGTTCTTATATACTGAGTGAACAACTCGTTCATCATTTGGAAGAAGGCTTGTTTAGCCTCACCTTCCTGACCGCTAGTAGCCGGTCTCGAATTAGATGGCACTGTCCCTTGAGCGGGAGCAGGCGCATTGCTTTTGGCGTCATCAGCTACAGCTCTTTCGGGATCCATTTACTATACGAAAACACATTTTACACGTCATGATTCATCACACTATCACATTTCATATATATGGCATGTATAGCTAGAGTCTCACACGTTATATTAGTCTGAGAATCGACTAAACCGTAGCTCTGATACCAATCAAATGTAACACCCCTAACCCGTAACCATCGCCGGTTTAGGGTTAAAGGCATTACCGAACAAAACGAAACCTTTCGCGGACATTTCATATTATTATTCAACAAATCAAATCAAAGTGTCCATTAAATAGGTCTACAAGACTTTAAACATGCATTATAAAAGGGTCGGGACTAAACCAGGATCATACAAAATTTTTGAAAAAATTTAAACATTTTTCAAAGTTACAGAGGTCACACGCCGGTGTGGGTAGGTCGTGTGCCTCACACGGCCTCGGACACGCCCGTGTGTCTAAGCCGTGTCAAAATAGGGCATACATACTGACTTGTCCACACGGCTGTGGACACGCCCGTGTGCCGCACCCGTGGTCGAGCTTGACTTGCACCACACGGCCAGTCACACGCCCATGTGTCTAGCCCGTGGTCGAGCGTGACTTGTTTTGAAATACAACCACGAAGGACACAGTTGAGCCACACGCCCGTGTGCTCAACCGTGTGGGCAAATATAGGCCATTTGAAAGGCCAAAATGCCACCCACACAAAGGGTCATCCCTACAAGCACAAACAAACATCTTTCCATACATCAATGGCAACCAAAACATATCAAATTGTACATCATTTCTTCCCATTTATAAACATCACAAACACTCCTACTTAGGAACCATTTAACTCCATATAACCACAAGCATTTCAAAGTATAATCCATCACAAACTTACCATCAATAATATGCTAACTATGCATCAAAAAGCTTACCATTCATATGACCCTTTCATTTGCTATCAAACCATACCAACACTAAGCATAACAAGACATAACTAATCATTCACATCACAACCATTTACCTAGCCATATCACATGGCTATATACATATCTCAAACATAATTCAAAGTAACTAGCCTATACATGCCATACTTAGTATATACACTTTCAAAAGGTACCAAAAATAGGATTGAGTAGTGTGATGACGATCCTCGACAATTCCCGAGCCTTTTGTAGCTTTAACGATCTATAAAACATAAAAAACACTCACAAAGTAAGCTTTCAGAAGTTTAGTAAGCCATATACAAATAAACTTAACATGTAATCATATATATAAGCATAGCAAATCAAATTCATTAACATCTCTTCATTTCATACATATAGGTTTCTCTTTGGCTCAATTAGTTTGCCATTTCTTACCAACATTTCATATCTCAAAATATCACTTTTGCTCATAGCACACTCAAGCACATATCATATATTGTCTCATCAAATCTATACACATATTCACCTTTGTAAGTTCATACATATACTTACATTTCATACACTTACTTAGTGTACAATTCAAACATACCTGACTTGTTTATACATTTCTCGTAATCTTTCATTTCTCAGACTTGCCCATTGAACCGTTCGGAAATAATTAGGATGCTCGGAATACACAGAATAGTCGTACAATGCCAACGTCCCAGGCGTGGTCTTACATGTAAACAGATATCGATGCCACTGTCCCAGACAGGGTCTTACACGAATCAATACGATGCCAATGTCCCAGACATGGTCTTACACGTAAATCTCAAATCGATGCCAATGTCCCAGACGTGGTCTTACACGATATCACATATCGGACACCTATGTCATGACATATACAATCCTATCTATTCCTAGGTTCGTACGGGACTTTTTCGGATGTTGACATCATGTCGATACTATCTCAGATTTCATGTACTCATCATCTCATTTACATTCATCAATATAAAGTTTCATATGAACATACATACACCAATGTAAATACATTTATTTGTATATAGACTTACCTCGGATTCGGATAACGTACGGACTCGACTATTCGATCACTTTCGACTTTCCGCGATCTAAATCTGTTTTCTTCAATTCTTGATCTATACATATTCAAATTTAATCCATTTATTCACCAAATCATTTAATTCAATCCAAAAACACATATTTAGGGCAATTTACAAATTAGCCCTCACATTTTAACATTTTGACATTTTAGTCCTTATTTCACAAAATCACAAAATACCCAAAATTTACACACACCATGCTTAGGCCGAATATTACCCATGCTCATACAAGTCCACACATTCCATTTATTTCACAATTTAGTCCATCAAAATATTATTTTCGTAATTAAGTCCAAATTACTCAAAATCACCAAAAATCCAAAGATAAAACATGTTAATCTAACACATATATTTCATATTTCATGATTAAACATCACAAAGCTCATGAATTCATCAATGGCATTTTTCAAAATCTTCATCAATTCACAAAATTGAAACATGGGTTTTGAAGAACACAAAGCAACGATTACAAAAACGTAGAAATTATCAAAAACCGATCAAAATCCATACCTTGATCAAGCTCAAAGCTAGCCGAAACCTAGTTGTTCTTCCTCTCTTTATTTTCTTTGTATTTTCGGCACTAATGGGTGAATATGATAACCATTTTCATGTTTTGTTTTAATTATAATAGCTTAATAAATTCATTTACTAAATTAACCTTTAATAAACATATAAGACATATTTAATTCAAGGCCATTAATGTCCATTAACCATATTAATGGTTTAATTACTTCATAAGGCCACCACATTTATAAATACATGACACTTAGGTGCTTTTTAATATATGGCATGCTAATTTATCATCTATCACAATTTGGTCCTTTTCTCAAATTAAGCACATAAATGACCAAATTAAATCTCGAAACTTTCACTCATACTTAATCTCATATCATAGGTACGGAAAATAATATTAAAATATTTATCTAACTCGGATTTGTGGTCCCAAAACCACTATTCTGACTAGGGTCTAAACCGGACTGTTACAATTCTCCCCCCTTAGGGATTTTCGTCCCCGAAAATCTTACCGTTGAATAGGTTCGGATATTGTTGTCTTATTGTATCTTTAGGCTCCTACTTAGCCTCTTCAACCCCGTGTCGATTCCATAACACTTTCACTAATGAGATTTTCTTATTTCTCAATTCTTTCGCTTCACGAGCTAAGATACGAATCGGTTCTTCTTCATAAGTCATATCAGATCGGAGTTCAATCTCAGACGGAATAATCACATGTGATGGATCGGATCTGTATCAACGAAGCATTGACACGTGAAATACATTATGAATCTTTTCTAATTCCGGTGGCAACAACAATTTATATGCAACAGGTCCAATGCGCTCGATGATCTCATACGGTCCGATGAACCTCGGACTCAACTTGCCTTTACATCCGAATCTGAGTACTTTCTTCCACGGAGATACTTTTAAAAATACTTTATCACCGATTTCGAATTCAATGTCTTTTCTTTTCAAGTCTGCATAGGACTTCGACGATCGTGGCACGCGCTGGACTATCACAGATTACTTTCACTTTCATTCGGTGTCTTTTATCAAATCAACCCGTGTATCTTATTTTCACTGAGTTCTGACCAGTACAAAGGTGTTCGACATTTGCGTCCATACAAAGCTTCATAGGGTGCCATTTTGATGCTCGACTGAAAACTATTATTATATGCAAATTCAATCAATGGCAAATATTGTTCCCACGTACCATTAAACTCAAGGATGCAACATCTCAACATATCCTCGAGAATCTGAATAATCCGTTCGGACTGGCCATCCATCTGCGGGTGAAAAGCCGTCTTGCAATTTCTAAAATTAACATATTTTTGCGAAATTTAGAGAAATATTCGATTTCACTAATTTTGAGCAAATAAGCAAATGGTTTAAAAAGTACATTGGAAATACTAATTTTTATTTAGGCCGTTTCGGTGGTCAATGCAACCTTCAAAATTTGGCCATAACGCCTAGGTCAGATTAGGGAGATTACAATATATATATATATATATCTTTTTATCACTTTATTAGTTGATCAATACATGCACCTGTGTTATGAAATTTTATAATATTATTTATACTAATTATTTTTAATAACAATTAAAAAATAAACTTATTTTATCAAATAATAAAAATATAAACATGCATATTCAGTATTCACGAGCATATGATATCAAAAATTAATTAAATATAGTAAAATGTGTGAAAATTTTTAAAATATTTTAAATGTAAAAAATATTATTTAAATATATTCATATAATTAAATATAAAAAGTAATTATCCAAATCCAAATTTGAATTATTTTATGTTAATTTTGTAAAAGAGATTTAAAGATGTTGTTTAAAATTTCAAAAATATATATTATTAAAATCAAATTAAAATTCTTTTATAGTTTTTTCTAAATTTCTTTAAATTAACGGTTTTGTTGACTAAATTACCAAAAAAATGCTGTTTTTTTTTTAAATTTACCAAATTAGGTCGTTTTTTGGAATAATTACGACAATAGGCCAATTTTTTCAAAACGCTTCCACATAGACACGTTTTCAGTCTAGTGGCAGGAAAACGCTCCTAGGTGGACGCGTTCTCTGACAGATGAACTGAAAAAGCTTGCTGCTGGAAACGTTTTCCTCGTGCATTTTCCAGCTTAATGGTTTTCTTTATTAGGGTTAGGGTTTTTTGTTTTATGGTTTAAGGTTAGGGTTTTTGAGATAGGATTGTTTAGGGTTTAGGGTTTTAAATGATTTATTGCATTCAAAATTTAAAAACATCGTATTTTCATCAAAACTTGGAGTACTCGTTTAGAATGAAATATTATTTTTAAAATTTTTGCACATTTTTTATACTAGTTTGATATGATATTTTAGTAAATTATTTACGGTTGTGTATTAATATTGACTAGATGGGTTCTAAAAATATATCTCGGGATTCTCGGGATATATGATGTGTTTTTTGCCCTAAGTAGGGGTTGGAATTTGTAGAGGGAAAACTTTCCAAGCAGGATGCATTGTTAGCAAAAGTATTAGAAGCACGTCTAGCTGGAAGCGTTTTCAGTACCATGTCAGTTGAAATAGCTTCTAGCTGGACGCACTTTCAATACTTTTGCTGTCAGTGCATCCTGCTTGGAAAGTTTTCCCTCTACAAATTTCAACCCCCCACAAGCCGGGGAAAATTTTCAGAATGAACTTGGAGTTCATCCCTAACTATAAATGCAACATATTTCAGGCTCAAGTGGCATAAGCCATTTACGAGCCAATAAAAACTTGTTAAGGAGATTAGAAGAAGAGAAGTTCGTGGAGTGCTTATAAGTTGGAGCAACGACGCAATTTGGGTAAAAGTATGCAATTGATTTTTGTTGTTCATTTTTAACTGCAGCATTCATTTTTTGCATGATGTTTTTGTTTCAAATATCTCCCGATAGATTATTTGGTTGAAAATTAGTGGACGGATTAATACTATTATTTATTATGACAGTGAAGTGCGTGACACCGAGAATGTGGTTATTTTATTAGAGAACACAGTGCGACTGACTTTTAACCAGAACATACAATTGCCAGAACGACAGACAAGAATTGAGCGGAAAATCGTCGGATCCAACCAGCTGAGAGTATTGTCCCTTAAATATCGATTTTGTGATTCGGGCGACCCCGCCAGATATGACGCTTTCGATATCAGAGGTGCAAAGAGGTTGGTGGCGATAGTGCAGACTCATCTGGACAACAGATCACTATTTCTTGAGTTATATGTCGAGTTTTCAATGCTAGACCAAGACACCCAGACGCCGACATTTGTTCATGTTCAAGATGCTAGAACAGAAGAACATGTCAATAGTCCAACGACACAATTTTGTGGTGGATTCACCACCTTGTTAGGAACTTCCCATTATGATATCCCAAAATCATCAATGGGAAGACACTCATCTGTCTCGACCCTCGATTTCAACCATGATAGGTAGGACACCGAAAAGTCGGGTTGGGTGGTAGGGCGTAATACACGACCCATGCATGGTACTCAATTAGTGTTATTGATTTGAACTTCAGTTAGCTGATGTTTAATGCTGGGAACTCTTACAAGGGAATGAAATCAACTTCCAGTGGTTGGCTATCGAAAAATGATTTTGAACTTTTTGACAACTACACGAGGAGGGATGATGTACCCCCTATGGCGCCCACCAGCGAGGGGACATCCAACTCGACACATGTGGGTAGGTTTGAGAATGAAGACGACAGTGAATCCGATGCCGGTCTAATCCGGGAACTCAGGGCCTATGGTTCAGAATTTGCATTATTTTTTGAACCATTATCTGTTCCAACTGAACTAGAAGATGGTGAAGGATGTGAAGATCCCGATGAAGATGCTGAAGAAGATTTACGGTTCAGGGCGTACTCACCTCCAACCCACATGCATAATGTGGACCTGTCGACAGAGGATGGGTTAGAGTTTGTAGAACTACCACACAAGAGGTCGTGCCACACGAGTTCCTTGTTGGATTTAGGAGATTTAGAAATAGGGAAGGAGTTTTCCACTAAATATGGTTTTTTTGCTGTAGTAAAGCTATACAACATTAAGAACAGGGTAAACTTCCATGTGGTTAAATCTTGATTAGAGAAGTTCAAGGTGAAGAGCGCAATGCGAGACCATGGATGTACATAGAAAATCATGGCTTCTGTTAAGAAGAAGATAGATGTTTTGGACGATAAAAAAGTTTATCTCTCTGCATACGTGTGTCAAAGACAGCATTCTTGAATGAAAATCTTGATAAGACCATTTACATAGCTCAACCCACTGGCTATGTTGTCAAAGGAAAGGAGCAAAAAGTTTGCAAACTACTAAGATCCATTTATGGACTTAACCAGACGTCCCGCTCATGGAATAAAAGATTTATCAAACGATCAAGACTTTTGGATTTGAGCAAAAGTTGATTAACCTTGTGTTTATAAGTGTATAAAGGACAAAAAGGTGGTATTCCTCATTTTATATTTCGATAATATTTTACTTATCGGAAACGATGTAGAAGAATTGTAATCGGTTAAACTGTGGTTAGCTCAATAGTTTAGCATGAAGAACTTGGGTGAAGCTAGTTATATTCTTGGAATTCGAATCCTTAAGGATCAAAAGAATTAAACGATAGCTCTATCTCAATCTTCATACATTGATAAGGTACTGGAACATTTTCCAATGACCGATGCGAAACCAGGCATTCAGCCGACTACATCAGGTTTTCATCTTTCTTTAGTTGACTGTCTTAAGACAACGGAAGAAAGAGAGTATATGAGTAAGGTTCCATATGCTTCAGTAGTTGGAAGCCTTATGTATGCAATGCTTTACGCATGTCCAGATATTTGTTTCGTAGTAGGAATGGTTAGTCAATATTAGGCAAATCCAGGTCTCATGCATTGGCAAGCTGTAAAGCATATATTAAGGTATCTTAAAAGAACCAAGGATTATATGCTCATGTATTTTGGGGAAAACCTTACTCTTACTGCATACACAGACTCGGGCTTCCAAACCTGTAAGGATTTGAGGAAATCGACGTTGGAAAATGTATTTGTTCGAGGCCGTGGAGTCATAGTATGGAGAAATGTAAAACAAACATGTATTGCTGACTCTACTATGGAGGCCTAGTATGTGGCTGCTTTTGAGGCAATGAAAGAAGCAATATGGCTTCGAAAGTTCTTCACTGATCTTGAATTCATTCTTGGTATGGAGAAAGCTATAACATTGTATTGTGATAATAGTGCTGTAATAGCTAATACCAAGGAAATGAGAAGCCACAAGAGGACGAAACACATTGATCAGAAGTATCCGAACAAATTGTAGATATGAAGAAAGTAGCTTCTAAAGATAACTTTGTGGATCCATTTACTAAGACTTTTGTAACTAGGAGTTTTAACAAACACGTTGAGGATATGGGAATGCGAAACATGACACATTTACTTCACTAGGGCAAGTGAGAGATTGTTGGGAAATGTTCCCATATTGTAGTAAATATATAATTGTTTTCTATTTATTTGAACAATGAATAAATAAATAAATTTAATTACACATTTCACTATTATGTCTTTGTATTTCTGTCTTTTATATTTTGTATGCATAGCGAAATTATGATAAGCAAATATTAGCTCATTGATTGTCTAAGTTTAAACTAAAGATAAGTGGCATTGTAAGAACGTTTACATTGCGAGAAAGATGACTTACTTCAGTAGATAATTTAAATGAGTCTGTAATCCCATAAAGAATCAAAGTGAGCATTTGATTCAAATACTGAGAATGATTATTATGTCATCTACAATTCCAATTGAGGAGATCGTTAGTCTTGGCTATCGAAACAGTTGACTCCACGAGTAGAGACAAATGTATTAATTGACAGAATGATACATTAGACTGGACCCAAGATGAATTAATTTTGAATTCGTTTGTGAATTAATTCACTTGTGACGTTCATGGTGTGATTTACCTAAATCCTAAGTTAGTCACTAACTATGCGTATGCAACTCATGTGCTTTGATATAAGTGGAGGCTTATGCTCTAAAGATGATCGAGCCCGTAATCGGTATGTTGTGTACATGACTTGTGTATGGCATGGCTTTACTGGCAACAATGGAATTCATAGCTCAATGAAAGAGTTAATGATATCCTCTCATTGGCATTGTGTGGATTGATAAATATTCAACGTGGCCACGGGTTGCTTGTTCTCGAACGAGCAATTTATCACAGTCATTTGTTGACAGTGATCATATTAATCATTAAGAAGACACGATGGTGACAATGAGATAAAATTGGATTGTATTGAGTGAACGGATTTAGCAAAAAGGAATAAAGGATATCATATGAGGGTAACACACACATGACGATGTCATTAGACAAAATAGTTGGATGAATTGTTTTCATAAAGAGTATACAATAAGGAGTTTTCGATCATGGTATTTCTTGTGAACTGACTCCATGATTAAGTAATTGCGAATTATTGAAACGGTGCTTCTGGACATAATTGCAATTACTAGAGCCTAATTGTATATGTCCGATTGGTCCCACTGCTAGCTTAACAAAAACTCGATCGAACTGCATTTGAATCAGAAGAAAATTTTATGACTTAGGAAAAAATTTAATTAAGTCGATTTATTCGAAGTGGAATTAAATTAGGTGGTCGAGAGAATTGTTTAACTAGAAAATTTGGTTAAAGAATTTTCTTAAAAAATTAATTAAATTAATCAAGTAAAATTAAATTAATCAAATTAATTAAAATTAATATGATATTTTTGGAATTTAATTTTCAAGTCAAATAATTGGCTCAATGGGTAATTGAACTTGAAAATTGGACTTGAGATCGTAAATTGGGCCAAGGAGCCCAATATCGAGATCAAGACCCAAAAACTGGTCGAACCGGACCCGGTATGTGAAACCGGGCCAACGATCCAACCGGTGGCTAGAACAAACTAGTCAGGTCGTCACCGACCCGGATTGAACCAGCGATGTCAAAGAATCGAACCGGCGGGTGGGTGTCGTAAAGGTGTCGCACTGCATCATCGACGTGATGGCGATGCGTGGCGATGATGGCGGCGTTTCGATGGCCGACAGTGGTTGGTTTTCGGTGGTTGAGTAGTGGAAGAGTTAGATTACTGGGACTCTACCAGAGAATCTAATTTCAGATTAACTATTGCCAAAATAATATTATTTTAATAGTTTAATATTAAATTTAATTTAATACTTATCTTAATAGTATTTTATTAATTTAATATTAAAGTGATTATCTTAATATTAAATTAACTTTAATGTTTATCTTGTAGATAAACATTCTATTATTTTAATAGGATTTAATATTAAATTTAATCTTATATTTATCTTTATAAATATTATATTAATTTAATATTACAGTGATTAAGTTTAATCATAGTTAAACTCTCTAAACTCTCCCTATATAAAGAGAGTCTTGGGTCATTATTTCACACACACTTGAATTCAAGAGAAAGTTGCAGAAAGAAAATTAACTGAAGAGATTATTTCATAAAATTTTTAGAGATATTTTTCTGATTTACAACTTGACCCAAAAGTTCAGAGAAATTGCGAAATTACACCACTGGTAATTTTTGTGAAAAATTTTCTGATTCGAAACAATCTTACACTCGTCAAACGTGAGCTTGAAGATAGCAGAGTAGACTACTCAGTCGAAGCGTTCATCCTAGACGAATCGAAAAGGTACAATTTTGATTAAGTGTTTATTAATTTAGATATCACAACCAAGATCTTGTTTTGGAAAAAAAATTTGAAACTTTGTTTTTCCTAAATTTATTTTTCGATGCATTTTTCAAACCCATTTTTTTCCAACAGTTGCGTCAAACTACCACAGACACTATCCCTCCACTACTGAGCGAGCACAAGTGACAAACATGGGTATGTAATCGTCACTATTAAAGATTCTTTGAAATTCTTTGCTATGTAATCGCCACTATACACTTCCTAGACAAGGTACGAGCTCGTGAAAGACTGTTTCCATGAAATGTTGGAAAACTTACGGACAGTTAACGGTGTGGGTTCTAGCTACCTTTCTAACGTACCCTTCGATCAATGGACACAATCCTACAACGAGGGTCTACGATTTGGCTATATGACAACAAACTTGGTAGAATGCATACTTCCATTTGGCTAAATTTTTCCCAAAGCGAGCGGTGATTTATGCTGGGCAGACCCAGAGAGGTCACGTATAGAGCCAGGATGTACTAAAAGAAATTAGGAAGGCCACAACATGAGCAAACTGTATACATCCAGTGTGCCACTCGCATGAACAAATATGGCTTCAGGTAACAGAATTCGACAGATCGGACTAAGGTATTACAGGGGGAGCATACTGTGTACACCTGAGACTGAGGACTTGCGATTGTGGGAGATTTGACGCACTTTGTTTTCGATGCGCTCATGCAATTGCAGCATGTAGTAGTCAATTTTGGATCCTATGAGCTTTGTGGACGAAGTGTACAAATTAGAAAACATATACAATGTGTGGTGTAACACCCCTAACCCGTATCCGTTATCGGAGTAAGGTTACAGAAATGCTACAACAAGTTAACGAAAATAAACAAGTAAATCATGATTATTTCACTTATAATTTCTCAAATACCATAAAGTAATTTAATTACAATAATATATTATATCTACAAGGCTTAAATTGAGCCTTAGGGACTAAAGAATTAATCTTAAAACCCTCAGGGACTAATTTGAAATAAATCAAAAAAATTCAGAAAAATATGAAAAATTTCAAAAACAGGGGACACACGGCTGTGTGGAATGCCCCAGGTCATGTAACTTTCGAAATTGGGACACACGGTCGTGTCCCTACCCTTGTAACTCACTGAGTTGGGCCACAAGGCCGTGTGTCAGACCGTGTAACTCTCTGACTTGTGACACACGGTCGTGTCGCAAGCTGTGTGCTAGGCTGTGTAACACACTGACTTAATACAAGCGGCCGTGTGCATCTAAATGAACCTTAAATGTCAAGTTTACCATTTCAAGATTTCTTGGACACTAAGTAACTTATTTACAAGCCATTAGACCTATTCAAAATGACATTAAACAAGCTCAACTTATGCTATTTCAACCATATTAAGTGCCTAAACAATGTACCCTCATTGATACCACAAATATACACACACTTATACAACAATATAAATCATCAACCAAAACATGTCAATTCACACAACGTAACTTCTAACCAATATGCCTATCATAGGCATCTCAAATCACAACAATTCAAATAAACCTTTTAGTCATACATATACTACAAGTTTATATCAAAAACATCTTCCATCATTCATAATCCATAACAAGTCATTATCTAAACATTTTCCAAGTAAACATCAAGATAATGTAGTGATGCTCAAGTTACCAACTTGCACTTAGGCTCACTCTTTACATATATACATACCAAAACAAAAGTAATGACAAAACAAGCCTATTACATGCCATATAATCCAAAATAAACATTCAAAATCTACCAAAAACGGATGGATAGTGTGACTTGAGTGTTGATCCGATCGTCCAACCTTTAAAAGTATCTACAAGAAACCGAAATTAACACAAGTAAGTTTATTGAAGCTTAGTAAGTTCGTTGTACAGAAACGATAAATCTTACTAAAGTAAATATAATAATTCAATAAAAAAATAATTCAACAACAAGTGTTTCCTATCATCCACAATATCAAACTGGTGAATTGCGTAATTCAATCCAAAGCTCAAATAATAATCTCTGGGAAAACATATATGTCTACAACTGGTTAATTCAAGATCTCAAATACATTTCATGCCTTTTAAAATCATTAAATAAGTTATAATACAACGATTTACGACCTGATGAACGACTTACAGATACGAGTACACAAGTAATCCAATCGAAACACGCAAATCGCTCATAAAAGCTAATCCACCCAATAACACGCAAAACGCTCATAAAAGATAATCCAATGGATAACACGCCAATCGCTCATAAGAGCTATCCAACCAATAACACGCCACGGCACTAAGTGCCTAGCCCATAGGCTATACAACCGCCCTTATAATACGCCAGATCAAGTTAGTATAACATGAGAGTTCACAACAAATGTTGAACTTGATATACTCAGGAAAATATAGATATATCACACCACATCAATCTCCACTCCAACCCTTCATAACACGCCATCATTCAGTCGTACTCTATCTCGCGTTCATTCGGCCCGAGTACCGAAATTCAAAAACATTTTCCCAACAACATTATAACATCAATTAAACAATTAAAATCAACTATTTCACATTATATCATCATACAATTCATATAAACATCAAATTATAAACAGAACGAACTTACTCGGACTGAGTTGTAATAGTTGCAGAAGTTTAGGGACTCTTTCGTAATTTTTTCTTTTCCACGCAAATCAATAGGGTCTTGATCTAAAATATATAATTTCTCAACTATTAGCTTACATTTCATATTCCAATTTATTCTACATTTTATACCCTTTTATTTTTCAAATTACACAATTACCCCTAACTTTTACAACTTTTGCAATTTAATCCCTTAACCCAAAAATCATCAAATTAACCATTTTCTTAAGTTAAAAATTACAACTAAGTATTAAAGGCTTCTAAAAAAATCCACAAAACACCCCATATTCACGATAAATCCTTGAAATTTTGACATTTTAACAATTTAATCTTTTAATAAAAAACTAACTAAAATCACTTCACAAAAATACCAAATACCACAATCAAAGCTTCAAACACATAATTATCATAAAAAAATTTCAAGATTCATCAATGGCAACTTCTACAATTTTTAACAGATTCAAAAACGAAGGCACGAGCCAGCTGGACCTAGTTGCAATAGTTTCAAAAACGTAAAATTCATTAAAAACAGGGATAAAAAACTTACTCATGCAAAGGGATGAACCAGACGAACCACTAACCTAGCTTTCATGGTGTTTTCGGCAAAAGATGAAGAGAAATGAATAAAAATGTCTTTTGCTTTCAATTTGTTTTATTAATTTGGAATTAATTTCAAAATTGCCATTAAACCTAATTTTCGTTCAATTTTTCTTTAATTTTTAACCCCATTACCGTCCACTATCTACTAATAAGGTCTAATTGCCTTATTGGCCCTCCCACATTTATTAGTTAAGGTATTAGATAATCTAAATGCAATAATTAACAAGTTTTGCACCTTTTATAATTTAGTCCTTTTTCTTTAATTAGCTATCTAAACATTAAAATTACTTAACCAAATTTTAATATGACTCTAATAACTCAATAAATATTCTATAAATAATATTTACAAGTAAACACGATATAAATTCATGGTCCTGAAACCACTATTCTGTCACCACTGAAAAACGGGTTGTTACATGTCGAGACACGTATTCCCACTGATCCCAAATGAACGTAGGTGGCTGTCTATATTGAGCGCTCCATTTAAGTTGTTACCCAATAGATCATTGCATCACAAACCAAAAGGTCGACCGAAGTCAACTCGAATACACGACAATATAGATATTCGGGAAAGGTCTAACCAACCGAGGTTATGTGGGTGGTGTAGAAACCCGGAACACTCAATGTTGTCATGTCCACATCGAAAGGATGATACAAGTACAACACATCATTAACATCAACTTTATTGTAATCCCGTATCTACGTATAGTCTTGATTTAAATTTTTGAAATGATAACAAATACCAATTGAAATGAATAAACAATATTCATTTAAAAATATAATAATACACATCATTGATACAATATAAATGTTTTATATTTATTTAAATGTTAACATAACGTGCACAATGATAAAGGAAATCAGTGCAAATGCCGGTTAGAATTTGTGCCTCGTCGAGGTGGTCGACGGTTGCACGCCGGATTCTTTTTTGGTTTAACCTCCAGTTGGGGTATTGGCTTCAACCTCTCATCTTTTTCGCCTTCAGTTGATTGCGATGGGTTGCTTCTCGGTTTTTATCATGCATCCTCTGGTCTAGGAATAGGTGGTTGGGAAGATGGACCACTTTGGTAGAACAATGATTCTGGAAGTGTTTGCGACACAAATGGCGTATGAGTATAACTATGTTATATACCATACACCAATGGCATAGAGACTGGACTCTCAATCAGTGCCTGAAGCATAGATGGCCTATACGTCGTCATCGGTATCATCATCATCGAAAATGTAGATAGCATGGGTGTGTAATACATCAAGGAATGAGGTCTAAAAAAAACCTGGCATAGAAGTAGAAGCAGGAAAATTTGGTGGAATATATGGTGCTTGTGTGAAAATGAAAGGGTTAGTACACGCACTAGAATAAGACATTACATACTAACCAGTGGGTGGTATGGCCATCGGTGGTGCTACGATCGATGTCATTTCTTACGTAAGGGCTAACGATGGACCCGCCCCACCAGTCCTTAGATGCATAGGGGCCCATCATGGCCTCCTTGTATGCGGTTGTCAACTCCTCGCCTCTTCTCTGTACAAGTATGGCTTACCCTGGATCCTAAACCATGGCATGTAATTCAGATCGCAAGCTAATTCTGGAGCGACAATGGCCTCACGAGTAGGTAAGAATTCATACATATTATCTCACATGTTGATGTATTGCGCAGGGAATATCGGCCAATTCTCATCCGTCTGACCCCGCAAGTCGATAGGATGCACGTCATCGAGGTCTTCAGGTGCCACGGGAATTAATTGCCAAAACCCGAAGCCGCAACACTCTATCCGACTAGTGTATCTCAACGGTAACGTGCATTACCAATGGTACCTTCACGTGCCAAATGTTCGGGTTCACAAAAAAATTCCTCAGGGATGCATTCTTTAATTGCCGGATCCTCGTATGGTGTCCATTCAAACTATATTAAATTAATAAAAACTTTGGTCATATTTGCGTACTACTAAATTTCAAATCGACTATGTTAATATTATCAGATTCAAATTTAAATAAGTACATACCTCCACTTCTGATTTTTGGTCCAACAGAAGCCGTACATCTCGAAGCTCATTTGGTAATCCCGCGTAACTCAACCCATGGTTCCACCTATTGAAATAACTTGTTAACATAATAATTAAAATTTTAATTAATTTCATTATACGGCCTCCATAAATCGTCTTCGAAACCAAACCCAAAAGTTCACATCATGCGCCTCTCCAATCGGCCGTGTAAACTAACCCAGTGACTATTGGCCCATCCACCAGTAACCCCAATTGTAATTGCACGTCCTCCAGAGTGATAGTACACTCGCTGCATGGAAGATGGAATGTATGCGTCTCGGGTCTCCACCTTTCGACCAACGCGTTTATGAGTGTCGGGTCCTACTTACAACCCCGACCTACAAGAGCCACGTATGAAAAATCGGCTTCCCTCAAGTACGGTTCGATCAAGGATGATGGAGGAGCGGGTATATTACGAATATAGCACTCCAAAATTCGATCTTCCGCCTATTTATGTAAAAAATATACAAAATATTAATTTCAAATATAACAATGAAATAAAATAATTAAACAACATTGAAATATATTAAAAAATATTCTTACCATTTGCAATTGATTGATAGAAACGTGGTTGTCATCAAAACGAATTAGAGATTCGGTCATTTGCTAATTTCAAAAAACACAGATTAATTTTTAATAAAATTAATATTTTCTAAAAAATATTAATATAATTCTAATAAAAAATTGTATAGAAATAAAATCTAAATAAGAATTTAATAGAGAATTGAGAGAAATTTGAGAGTGATTTGTGAGAAAAATAGAATTTGGGGGGTTTATAGGAGGGAAAGTGGGGGGGGGGGGGACGGCTATTTAATTAGCCGTTGGGGATGGGGGAACAGTTATTTAATTAGCCGTTGGAAGGGGGAAACACTTCCAGCTGGAAGCGATTTACTGTCTGCCTGCGAAAAACGCGTCCACCTAGGAGCGTTTTTTCTAAATTACACCTGAAAATGCGTCTAAGTGGAAGCGCTTTACAAAAATCGACCTATTCCCGTAATTATTCCCAAAAATGACCTAATATGATAAATTAAAAAAAAAAAGACATTTAATGGTAATTTGATCGGTTTTGTTAAGTTAGAATTTATTTATTTTTAATATTGTTTTAAATATATGTTTGCTTTAAAAAGAGTTTTACAACTATTTTTTAAAATAATTTCATTTTAAAATGTTTTAAAGCTATTTTATTTTACATTAAAATTTGTTTTGAATTAAGGTGATTTAAAAAAGGTTGTACCGAAATTAATTTTAAATAAAGGTTTATTAAAACGTTTTCAAAAAAGTAATTTAATTTGGAAACAACTATAGCATTTAACGAAATAATTAATCATTAACTTAATTCAAACTAATTAACTAAAATAAATCTAAAAGGAATCCATATATATTACACACGATAAGACTCAATTTTTTTTTTTTTTGTTAACGAACTATTGACTTGATAAAATTGTTAGTTTTTAAAGTGAGTTAACTTTGATTGAATTTTTGTGTAGTATGTTTAATTAAATTGTAGATTCCCTCAGCATTATTTTCTTGTATACAATTTTTTGTGTAAATGTTTGGTATGGGTTTGATCAAGTTTCATGGGTGTGCACAAATTCATTAAAGGTTGACATGAAATAAATATTAAATGATTTAATTTGTACTAAAAATAAAATTTTCGTCCTGACGATAACATTTTTTCGTTGCAACGTCGGTCAATAGTATGTGACGTCATGACATTGAGTGACTTGACACCATGACGTGACAAACTGTTTGGCGATGTCATGACGTGAACAAGGTGACATCACGATGCCGGCCCTAAATTTTTAAAATTTTACAATTTGGTCCTATTTCATACTCGGGTCAATAAAAGAGTTTTCATAAATTCGATTAAGACTCAAATTTAATTGTATATCATATTATGAATGTGTTTAAGACATGAATGTTTGTTTAAATGTTATAATTATGGTATTTAGACGGTAGTTGTTTCGGCAGCAGATGTGACATTTTGTAGCTCGGATCCAACAATCGGGTCGTGCGAGGGGTGTTACATATTCATTACAAGAGGTTGCAATGGAAATTAAAGGAAACTAGGCAATATTTGTTGATGGATTGTTAGTTAATCTGATATGGGATGCATATGGCAACATGATTTATAAAAAGGATGCAAGAAGAACATCTTCTCTCGTTTCTTCTGAACAATAAAGAAAATTGATAACAAATGGAGAGTTGAAAGCCAATTTTTTATCCATCCAGGGAATAATTTCTCAAGATGTTGGTTTTATTTATAAAGCAATAGAAAAGAAGATAAAGAAAGAGTGGGCTAAAGACTCAGGTTGAGCCTTCTAAGGATTTGGGGAAGTGAGCAATAAGCCGAAAGTCAGGCAGTGATGGAATCGGGGTGGCTAAAGTTTGTTGGGGGAGGGAAATAAGGGGAAAAGAAGAGATAAAAAAAGAAAAGGGAAAGAGAGGAAAAAATAATGAAAATAAATAAATAATATTTTAATATTTTAAAAAAGAAAGAAAATAAATTTTTAAAGCACCTTCCATATTTAACACACCACGTCACATTCACATTAGCTCAGTAACAACACTAACGATGAAGTGGCATTTTCGTAATGGCACAATAATATTAGTGGCATCTTTGTAAGTTTCAAAAGTTAAGTGACAAAAAGTAAAAACCAATCAAAGTTTAGTGGCATCTGGTGTAGTTTACCCATAAATTTTACTAGCAATCCGACTCTTACACTTGTTAGATTTGAGACAAATTAATTTTATTTTATTTATTCGTGAAATATTTATTTTATAATAGTGGTTACTTGCCGTCTTATTAATACTAGATTTTGTCATACCCATAATGTGAGTGAAAGAAAGTATATTATATTTTCTTTTAAAATTTATTCTATAATGAACATAGGTGGAGTTATAATGAATTAATGCAATTTAATAAATATTCAATACTTGGATTTGTATTTTGTAATTATTTTATTTAAAGATGATATAGAAGTATGAAAAGACAAAAGTGTATCACAATAATATTAATTATAATTTAAAATAAAAGTATTTTTGTAATTTCATAACTGAGTTGGTGACTTGGTTAAAGGTGACATCAACTTAGTAAAATGCTTAAATAAATAATATAGATTAGATCATGTGGCACCACTATATGGGCGAAATAAAAGATATATTTATGGTTTTATCTTCAAAATTTAAAGGTTAATCCATTTTTGGGACCTAAACTTTTTTTGGGTCCAAGTTAGTCCCTGAATTGACAATTGTTCCCACATCGAGGTTTGAATTAGCCAATTGTTACCATATTAAGGCCTGAACTATTTTTAGTCCAAGTTAGTCCTTGATCTTGTGATCCAATTTTTTTCAAGGAAATACTGATGACTAATTTAGACCAAAAAAAGTTAAGTCCTAATGAGGAAATAATTCCCAAGTTTAGGGACTAGCTTAGAAAAAAGTTCAAGTCTCAATGTGAGAACAATTAACAAATTCAAGGACTAACTTGAATAAAAAAACATTCAGGCCCCAATATGAAAACACTTGTCAAGTTCAAACACATAATAATACATTAACCCAAAATTTAAAGTAGAACACCCTTTTAAAATAATAGTTGATACTTCCTTAGCTTCGGGTTTAACGTTCAAACCTTAGTATAACTAATTTCTAATATCACTTGTATTGCACGTGATTTTAAACGTTTTATTTTTCATTAGCTTTTCAAATAATGTATTTTTAATTACTATAATTAGTGTAGAGTAATATTGATTTTTCAAATTGTTGAAGATGATTAAAATATAAGATTTTATTTAACAATTCAAATATTGTAATAATAAAATTTTAAATCATAATTACAACAATTTTACAATATTCAATGTAACAATATTTTTCTACGTGTAATTGATGACATTACTCAAAATAATAAATAATTAACATAAATAAATTATTTTTTATCATTCAAATATGATACTAATAAAAAATTCTTAATCATTATTAAACCATTTGTATTAGAGTTGTTCATGTGTCAGTTGGATGCCCAACCTGATCAAATCAGCCAAAGGTTTTGTCTACAAGTCGGGTTAGGTCAGCCTAAATGTTAACAAAATGATTTTTAAAAATATTTTAATTTTAATTTAATTATAAAAATATAAATTTTATTATTTATTTCTCAAAAGTTCCTTAAGTAACAACCTAGTTTGAGGTTTAAAGTCATTCATGTAACTTTTCTCTAGGAATGCTGCATGAGTTGACACCTTGACTGTTTGGTCTCTCAAGTAACAAAATAATCCACTCTTTTTTCCTTTTGGATATTTTATAAACTTTCGGAATTCTGTTAGTGAGACTTGTTGGATTAAAATCCTCAATTATGGACACATATGTATAAAGTATAATGTCTAATGCTGTTATAAAATGTGATACAAAATTAAGTGACCAATTATGTTATAAGTATCATAGGTATTAAATCGTTATGGAAATAATGTGTAGATACCATAAATTGTATTTATAATTTGATGAGGGGCCAAATTATAAATACCCAAAACTGATTTAATAATCAACTATTTAAAGAGGTAATGGTCCCCAAGAAATAGGGTTATCTAATATATCTTTTTCATCCCCATCAGAAAGTTATACTAAGAGAAAAACTATTTACTTGAAAGATCAAAACCTTCTGGACAATCTCCAACAATGGATTCAGGTACGCTTCCGTAGATAGTCTTGTTCTTGATCTATTCTTGATGTTTTGACATGACAGATCTTGGTTTTAATAAAGTTTTATATTAGATATTGTTTTTACGATTCTAACAAGTGGTATCGGAGCCAGGTTATGTCGAATCATTGAGAATTGATGAAGTTTTTTTTTCGTTTTTTGGAATGATTGATTCATGAAATTTTATGAGTTTAATATTTTGGATATATATATATTAAATTTTTTTTCTTGATTATCTTGGATTTATATAAAAAAAAATTTAGGGTTTGGAATATTTGTGTAATATTACTTGATCGAATGACCAAATTCAATTCAAGAATTTAGTTTGAAATTCATACTTCGTAGATCAATCCTGTGCTTCAATTTTTATTTCCACGATGTACCTGCGTTTCAATCTTTATTTGTAAATCTTGCGATTCAATTTCTATTTACAATCCTATATTGCATTTAGTTTAATAATAAATAAATAAATGATACATGAAGGTCAAGTTGGCCATTAAAATGTTTCTTATTCATTCAGTTACCTTGCAATGGATTCAAGAATTTTTTTGATGTTTTGGCATATTATTGGATAATTTGTTAGATTCAAATTTTAATTGATTTGCATGATTTAGATTTAATAATTCTATGCGGATATTGTTTATTGATATTTTATGAAGTTATTTTTTTAAAAAAAATTGAAAGATGAAATTAAAAGAAATATTTTGAAACAAATAAATTCAGATTTTGGCTTTGAGTTTTAATTAAGGATGTATAATCTTTTAAATAGATTAGTTGAAATAAAATACCGCCAAAGTGGTCTCTTTAAAATATCAAGATGATTATATGTTTTTGTGATTCATGCGTTTATTAATTGACCCAAAAGTAAGTTAATATTTGGCAGAATTTCAACGACATCTGTGGTGATAAATGTGTGACAATTATATGGTATTTTATGTGAGCAATAAGTTAGTCCAAAGATTGATTAATTGTTTGACATAATTTATTTTCATTGTTTGATTGCTACAACAAAAGTATCGCTTACTGTTAATATTATTGTCCAAAGACTTGATATTAATGTTGTGTTTGGTATCTTGAGATGAGATTAGTCATTATCTTGAATTTATTGTTTACTTATGAATATTGATGTGAGCTTGTTTTTATTTATTTTTGTTCTATATTTAGCTACTTCATCTCCTCATGCCACAATATCTGCTAATATAAATTTTATACTCATGCTTAATGGGACTAATTTTAAGGAATGAAAAAGGCACTTATTTATAGTGCTTGACTGTAGGGATATAAACCTTGCACTAAGGGAAGAACAACCTACACCTCTCACTGCAAAAAGCACCCCTGATGTTAAGAAGGATTTTGAGAGGTGGGATCGTTCAAATCGTATGAGTCTAATAATCATGAAACAAAGCATTCCAGAAGCCTTTAGGGGCACAGAATCTGAAGAGATTACTTAGGCCAAAGGTTTCCTTAACGAAATTGAGAAACGTTTTGCTAAAAACGATAAGGTTGAGATGACAACACTTCTGACTTCTTTGATGTCTATGAAGTATAAAGGTCAAGGAACGTGAGGGAGTACATTATGGAGATGTCCTATGTTGCTTTAAGACTTAAGGCGTTTAAGATCAATCTTTCTGAGGAATTGCTTGTTCTTATGGTTTTGGTATCGCTTCCTGCACAGTTCAATCAATTTAAACTTAGTTATAACTGTCAAAAGGAGAAATGGGCTCTAAATGAGCTCATTTCTCATTGTGTGCAAGAGGAAGAAAGGTTGAAGTGTGATAAGTCTGATAGTGCTTATTTGGTCAATGCCCCTAAAGACAAGGGCAAGAAAAGAAAATATCAGAATGAAGCTGCTAAGGGTCCAATTCAAAAGAAACAACAACAAGCTACAAAGAGTTATTGTTTTTAACAAGTCTGGACACGCGAAGAAAGTATGTGCCAAATATCATGCCTGGCGTGCAAAGAAAGGTATAATTCTTAATTTGGTCTATTTTGAGGTTAATTTAGCTTCGGTACCTAGAAACACTTGGTGGATAGATTCTGGTGCTACTACACACATAAGTGTTTCTATGCAAGGTTGCATGAGTTATCGAAAGCCAAGTGATGGTGAAAGACACATCTTCGTGGGCGATGGAAAATCGGTAGAAGTGGAAGCAATTGGGCATTTTAGGTTGTTATTAGGAACTGGTTTTTATTTGGATTTAAAAGATACTTTTATTGTACCATCGTTTAGATGGAATTTAG
The DNA here is from genome assembly GCA_025698515.1 of Gossypium sturtianum. Lineage (NCBI taxonomy): Eukaryota > Viridiplantae > Streptophyta > Magnoliopsida > Malvales > Malvaceae > Gossypium > Gossypium sturtianum. Next base: position 124,419,759 of record CM046955.1, read on the forward strand.
TTTTTGTTTATTCATTGGACAAATTTGGATATTATTGTTCATTTGGAAACAATCAATTTAGTTTGTCTTTAAATTCGAATGTTGTTGGAACTGGTTATTTAAATATTTATGACAACCTTTATTTGCTAGAAATAGTTGCATCCTATAATGAAACCTCGCATATGGAATCACCTGGTATTAAATGCAAATTAAATAAGGAAAATTTAGCATCATTATGGCATTAGCGCTTAAGTCATATCTCAAAAGGCAGAGTTGAACGCCTTGTGTCTGATGGTATTTTAGAGTCCCTTAACTTCACAGACTTTGATATCTTAGTCGATTGCATTAAGGAAAACCAAACCAAAACCAAAAGATTGGGTGCCAACAGATCTTTAGACGTCTTAGAATTAATTCATACTGATATTTGTAGGCCATTCCCTACGACATCCTGGAACGGTCAACAATATTTCATAACATTCATAGATGATTACTCACATTACGGGTACCTGTATCTTATCCATGAGAAATCTCAGTCTCTAGATGTGTTCAAAGCTTATAAATTTGAAGTTGAAAATCAACTCAACAAAAGGATTAAGAACATCAAATCTAATCGTAGTGGTGAGTACTACAGTAGATATGATAGCTCAGGTGAACAATGTTCAGGACCATTTGCAAAATTCCTAGAGGAATGCAGTATTGTACCACAATACACCATGATAAGATCACCCAGTATGAATAGTGTAGCTGAAATACGAAATAGGACTTTTAAGGATATGGTAAGGAGCATGATTGCTCATTCTACCTTACCTGAGTCCCTCTGGGAAAAGCATTAAAGACAACAGCTTACATTCTGAATAAAGTACTCACTAAAGCAGTTACAAAAACACCTTATAAGCTTTAGACAAGTCAAAAGCCTAGTCTAAATAACTTTCACATTTGAGGATGTCCAGCTGAGGCAAGACCTTATAGGCTACATGAAAAGAAATTGGACTCTAAAACAGTGAGCAGCTACTTTATTAGTTATTCTGAGCGATCTAGGGGCTTTAAGTTTTATGATCCCACAATTAGGAATATTTTTGAGACGGGAATTATAACATTTTTTGAGGATGTTGAGTTTGGATGGAGAAATAAGGTTAAAGACATTGCTTTTGAAGAGGAATTAGATTCTAACTCGGTTCCTACTATTACTTTTGACAATGTTCAAGTTCTCATACCTATCATTGATCAAGAAGTGAATCCAGGACATCAACAAGACAATGTTGAACAACTCCCTATTCAAGATGAGGTAATTGTTCCAGAAGAACAAATTCAATAACCTTAAGAAAAAGTGCCATTAAAGATGTTCACAAGAGAATGAATAAATGCTATTTCAAACGATTATGTTGTATTTTTCCAAGAACATGAGAATGATAATGGAATGATGGAAGATGATCCAATCAACTTTCGCCAGGCCATGAAATATGCCATGAAATATGCCATGAAAAGTTCCCATTACCTGAAGGTGCAAAACCAATTGGTTTTAAATGGATATTTAAAACCAAGAGGGATGCAAATGGTAATGTGGAGAGGTATAAGGCGCGTCTTGTAGCTAAAGGTAGGGGTGTTCATTCGGTTAACCGACCCGAAATAACATTAACCGAATTAACCGACCTTTCAAAATTTTTAACCGTTAACCGAACCGAAATTTTTTCCAAAAAATTAACCGAACCAAAATTTTTTCGGTTAATTCGGTCGGTTAACCGAATTAACCGAAAATTATATGTTTTTTATTTTTGGTTAAAAATTAACCGAATTAACCGAATTAACCGAATTACCCGAATTACCTGAATTAACTGAATTACCCGAAATTAATCACTACATAATTAAAAAGATTACATAATTTTAGTTTTAGTTTTAGAATTTTATTTTTATTTATTAAATTATTTGTAATTTTTATGATTGGGTTGGATTGGGTAATTGGGTTGGGTTAGATATTTGGGTTTGGATTGGGTTTAGGGATTGGGTTTAGGTGAATAGTGGGCCTATTTATATATTATAATTTTATTTATTAATTTTTTCGGTTAAATCGAAAATATTCAGTTAACCGACCGGTTTTGAACCGAATTAACCGTTAACCAAAAATCAAAAATAATTAACCGAATTTCGATCGAAAAAATTTGGTTAACCGACCGATTAATCGAATTGGCTTGTTAACCGAATTTTTTCGCTTTACCCAATTTTGCACACCCCTAGCTAAAGGATATACTCAGAAAGAAGGCATTGATTTTATAGAGACTTTCTCTCTAGTTTCATTGAAAGACTCTTTCAGGATAATGATGGCGCTTGTTGCTCATTTTGATATTAAGTTACATTAGATGGATGTTAAGACTATGTTCCTTAATGACGACATTGAAGAAATAATTTATATGGTGCAACTAGAAAACTTTGAGTCAGAAGACCCAAAGAATATGGTTTGCAAATTGACAAAATCCATCTATGGACTTAAACAAGCTTCCCGCCAATGGTACCACAAGTTTCATCAAGTAATTTTTTCATTCGGTGTTGAGATGAATATTGTTGATGATTGTGTGTATCACAAATTCAGTGGGAGTAAGTGCATATTTCTGGTTCTATATGTTGATGACATTTTGCTTGTTGCTAATGATATAGGCTTATTGCACGAAACCAAGAGGTTTTTATCTAATCATTTTGAGATGAAAGATCTTAGGGACGCCTATTTTGTTTTAGGAATTCAGATACATCGAGACCGATCTCAGGGTATTCTTGAATTATCACAAAAGAACTATATCGATAAAGTACTCAAAAGTTTTAGCGTGCAAAGTTGTAAACCAGGTGACACCCTTGTCGCTAAAGGAGACAAATTTAATCTTACTCAATGCCCTAAAAGTAACCTTGAAATTCAGGAAATACAAAAGATTCCCTATGCATCAGTTGTTAGGAGTTTAATGTATGCTCAAGTATATACACGTTCGGATATTGCATACATTGTTGGGATGTTAAGAAGATATTTAAGCAACCCTGGTATGGACCATTGGATAGCAGCCAAATGGGTTATAAGGTATCTTCAAAGAACAAAACATTACATGCTCACTTATAAAAGATCAGATCATTTGGAGGTCATAGGGTATTCTGATTCTGATTTAACTGGGTGCCAAGATAGTAGGAAATCTACATCAGGCTATATTTACCTGTTAACTGGAGGAGCTATATCTTGGAAAAGTGTCAAACAGACACTTGTAGCTTCTTCCACTATGGCAACAAAGTTTGTAGCATGCTGTAAGGCATCAAACCATGGAATATGGTTGCAGGACTTTGTCACTGGGCTGCGCATTTTGGAGAATGTAGATTGACCACTAAAATTATTTTGTGACAATAATTCAGCGGTGATATATTCCAATAACAACAGGAGTTTATCTAAGTCAAAGCATATTTACATAAAGTTCCAAGTTGTGAAAGAAAAAGTGCGAAGTGGACAAATATTTATAGATCACATTGGGACAAACTCTATGATAGTGGATCCGCTCACAAAAGGTTTACCACCCAAGGTCTTTCATGAGCATGCTGCTCATATGGGTGTTGCATTATTTGAGGATATCATAGTTTAATGGGAGTTTGTATTTTATTTGATTTATGTTTATTTTCAGACATTTATGTATTTGGTTATTTTCTGATTAGAAATGAAGTATTTAGTTTATTCACTTTGTTTTGTCATTTTGATACTGACCTCACTTAAGTTTAAGGAAGACTAATTGGAAATAGGCATGTTTTGGTTCACATTACATGTAATTTCCATGCTATGCATCCATGATTGATTTTTGTCATTTGACTATATTTGTATATGATGCGAATCTGGTCGCATCATGTTACGACACCACCCGACGCCATCTAGAGTGGCCTAAGCTTGAGGGGCCTAAGTGCAAAATGAAGCCGAATTCAAGCTCAATTAAAGTTCAATCAAATGCGGTTCAGTTCGATTCCAGCTCCTCGAGCTCCGTCCAACTCAATTCAGTTTATTATCGGGATAATTTTTGTTTGACTCAGCTCATTGGAGCTCAACTCGGTTTGACGCAAGCTTGTTGAGCTTGATTTGAAATTATTTAATTCCCATGCATTCTAATTTGCTGAAATAATTAAGTTAGTTTATTTAGTTAGCTTAAATAAATTAAGCTCACATTCAGCTCATTCAGCTTGTGTTTAGCTTGATTTAGTTCATGCATTTTTATTTTTGCTGAATACAAACTTTTAAATTAAATATTAGCTTAAAATAAAGGTGTTTAGTTTAAATAAATAAGTTGTGTTTAATAAGAGGCTTATTAATTAATCTAGTTACTTGGATAATTTAATGGAGCATGAGTTTAAGTTTGTTTAATTTCGCTTCTATAATTAAACTAGTTCTTCGCATTAATTGATGTCTTAACTTTTAGTTCATTTATTAAAGTCAAGTGTTTAATGAGTTTGAGTTTAATTAGGGTTTAATTGTGTTTAATAAGTTCATTTTATTGTGTTTATTTGGTGTCTGCATTGGTTCACAACCGTTACATTTCAAGGTCATTACAAATTAATTGAAGTGACTTTTAGTTGATTTTTGGTTACAAATGAAGTGGTGGTTGTTACAAGGGATGTTTAATACATCAATTAAAGGAGTTTTAAGGAGCATTTTAACTCCTCTTAAAATAAGCAAACAACCTCTTCACCTACTAATAGATTTTTGGCTCATTTAAAGATGAAAACAAGCATTCAAAACCATTTAGTTGCTGGTGACTTTTCAGCTAGCCAAAGGACAACTCAAGAGACATTTTAAGCATTCAAGGATGATCATTCAAGCTGATTTAAAGTGAATTCAAGCATGGAGTTAATTGTTACAAGAATATCAAGAGTCTTGAGTTTTAATTTTAGATTTAATTAGCACATTAAGATGTGACCTTTCAGCTAGTTTTTCTATCCTTATAAATATGTGTAACCAGCCATTTTGAAGGGACTTTCGATCCTTAATGAAATTTTCTTATTGGGAGTTATCCACTCTCATTATTCTTCAAGGTTCAAATTGACTTATCTAGTAACTAGTGGCGTCAATCTAACTTTATTTCGAACTTATCATCCATTCGGGTGTGGCGTTCAACCCAATACCGTTGGTTCCTATCTTGTTAGATAGTGGGTCTCGGTTCTATCCAATTTCGTTCTTACCTTTTGAAACGTATAAGATTCAGGTCCTTAATTCCTATTAAGGATTCTTTCTTGTTTCAGCCAACCTCTCATTTATCTATCTATTTTCTCCATCCTTAGTTGCTGCCATTTACTTAAATCCAACCATTTTCCCTTTTTAAACAAATCGAACGATACTTTCTCGTAGACGATCGGGCATCTTACATACGACTCGACTCAGCCCCGAGGCGAATCGTATCATTTGGTATCAGAGCTAGAAAACGTAGAGTTCCAACGACGATCAAGAAGCCAAAAATATGTTCGTAAGTTGAAAAAAAATTTGAAATTAAAAAAAAATTCCAAAGTTGTAATTTCCTTCTTATTGTAATATTTTCATGCATTTGAAGTTAAAAAAAATTATTACGAGTTAAAATAAATAGTGAATTTTGTGAGTACTTATTGTTTTTCGTCTCTTCTCCTCAGTCTCTGAATTCCAAAGACATCATTCTACGTTCATTCTTTGACCTCGATCATCCACATTCCTTTTCACCATCATTTGGTATATCCAACGCCACACATACCCCCTTTTTGCCCTTTTCTTTGTTTTCAGCCTACCCGATATGCAAACATTATCCTTTGTAACCCCTTGAAGCCGACCTACAAGTTGCTAATAAGTCTAAGGCAACCTTCCAAAATTTTGAGAGGTGGATTTGAGTGGTAAAAGGCACGAGTGCTTACATTAGAGAAAAAGTCTATATTTGAGTGAAACACGAGTGTGAGCGAATTTTTTCTTTGTAAGTGAACTTGTGAGTTTTTGTGGTGAGGTCCTTAATTTTTTGTTTTTATTCTTTCTAACATTTTTCTTTCAGTGAATAATCATGTCTCGAGAAGAACTCTCGACCGAAGACTTTCAATACTTGGTGAACGAGATAGGCCGTCTCATGGAGGAAAAACTAAGTCCATTCCAAAGAAGGTTGGACCAAATGGAAGAAAAGGCCCGACGAAAGCAAAATCCACCAAGTCAAGAAACGGAGACGCAACCATCTCGAAGACTCATTTCTGATGACTACTCGCGAAGAGATTCTTATCGGGATTCCTATTCTTCAAGAAATTCGTGACGAGATAAAGCGAGTTATGAGTTTGAACCCTTTCGAGGCGACAAATGAGAAAGCACGAGTTATTCCTCGTATGCTCCAAAGAAGTCCCTCCCGAAGGATCGTTCCCGAAGAAATGGACGAGAAGCCTTTGAAAATACTTTCTCGTTCTTTGAGCCAAATAATTATCTTTTTGATTCTTTTGTACCGACCGCACGTTGTAATAAAATCGAAAAACAGAAAGAAAAAGGAAAAGAAATTGAAAAAGAAGAAAAAGAAAAAGAAATCGAAAAAGAAATTGAAAAAGAAGAAAAGGAAAATGAGAGTGAAGAAAAAGAGAAAATTGAAAAAGGAAGAAAAGAAATCGAGTTAGAAAAAGAAACAAAAGAACAAGATGAGCGAGAAAAAGTGAGTGTTGATTCAACTAACCCATTGGAAGTTTGTTCTTGTTCTATTTCTTCTTTCAGGTTTCCGAAAAGCCGAGCGACGAATACCAGCTTCAATACCTTCCCAACGAGCGGCGATTTCGATTGTACAAGAAAGGTAAGGTTGTCGAACCACACGAGGCCGAAGGTAAGTTAGGTAAGGCTTCTATCACACTTGTGTTTCCACTAACTTCCTTGAATGTTCGTGAACCCCGTGTTGATGACTTCACCTTTGTAAAAGCTCCGTGCCAAGGAATGGTTAATTTTCCTTCTTCGAATATTGTTGAAGTTTCAAACGGTGGTGAGACGAGCTTTTCTAACTCCAATCTTTACGTTATCCAACTCGAAGGTAAAGTAGTGTTCAAACGAAACTTGATTTTGCGTGGCAATGAATTTTCATGTAAAAATCTCAATTTGTTCGATTGTGATAATTATGTGAATAATTTGCTCTCTTGTGTGAAATCCTCGAGTTTTTGCAAATTTATTTTGAAGTTCGTAAAGAGTTTTGATTGTTCGATATTGTGTGTGGAAAAATCTTTTTGGATTGACATGTTTAATCTGACGAAACCATTGGTACACTATGGCATGAATAATCAAAATCAAAATTTTAAACCGGGAATATGCTTTAGTACCTTTTGTGAGAAAATCAAGCTTCATCGATTTTGTACGAATAATTCCAATATGCTTGATACTTGGTTTTTGAATAAGGAAATGAAGTTTGACAGTTTTGTTGTGGATTTCAAATCGTTACTTGAATATTTTCTGTGGTTGTACATGAAGTTTGTGTTTCATTTGAAAAGGGGTAAATCAACCGTGAAGCTTCGGCTACACTATAGCCCCGAGGAGAGAAGATTTGTGATGATCGAGCAAGGTAAATTTGATCTTTGTTTTCCTACTCTTGAAGATAAACAAGGTGAGACACTTAAAAGCTTTGAAACTTGTTTGTACTCCTCGGATGATAACAACAATCTCGTTGATGATTTCATTTTTGTAAAACACTTAGATTATGATGTGCTTAATTGTTCTATTTTGCTTATTGATGATCTATCTGTTTTGATCGTTGATAAAAAGATTCTTGTTTTCGATAATTTTCATGATGCATTTGATGGTGAGTCCATATTCAATCGTACATTCCAAGGTTTGATTGTGCCACTTCGTGAACCATGTGAGTCTTTTCAATTACCTGCTTGTGATGATTATGTCTACCATTTGATTCATTTGTCGCATGCCTTGTGGAATCAATTTAATTTGTATGCCTGTTTTGAAATCCATTCGAATTTTGTTTCGAACATTTGACGAGGCATTACTTGGTTTGCATGATAATTCCATCCATATGCGTCATATTTGTCTTGTTTTGATTATGCCTGGATTACGAGTTTGTTTGCATCACTTTTTGCTAACTCATGGCTACTCTTTTCAGGTGACTCGATTACCATCCGCCCCGTTCGATCGAGGAAAGCCAAGTAAAAAGAACTATGTTCTCGAGAACCAACGGTTCGATTCAAGGACGAATCGCTTTCAAGAGGGGGGTATGATGCGAATCCGGTCGCATCATGTTACGACACCACCCGACGCCATCTGGAGTGGCCTAAGCTTGAGGGGCCTAAGTGCAAAATGAAGCCGAATTCCAGCTCAATTAAAGTTCAATCAAATGCGGTTCAGTTCGATTCCAGCTCCTCGAGCTCCGTCCAACTCAATTCAGTTTATTATCGAGATAATTTGTTTGACTCAGCTCATTGGAGCTCAACTCGGTTTGACGCAAGCTTGTTGAGCTTGATTTGAAATTATTTAATTTCCATGCATTCTAATTTGCTGAAATAATTAAGTTAGTTTATTTAGTTAGCTTAAATAAATTAAGTTCACATTCAGCTCATTTAGCTTGTGTTTAGCTTGATTTAGTTCATGCATTTTTATTTTTGCTGAATACAAACTTTTAAATTAAATATTAGCTTAAAATAAAGGTGTTTAGTTTAAATAAATAAGTTTTGTTTAATAAGAGGCTTATTAATTAATCTAGTTACTTGGATAATTTAATGGAGCATGAGTTTAAGTTTGTTTAATTTTGCTTCTATAATTAAACTAGTTGCTGCATTAATTGATGTCTTAACTTTTAGTTCATTTATTAAAGTCAAGTGTTTAATGAGTTTGAGTTTAATTAGTGTTTAATTGTGTTTAATAAGTTCATTTTATTGTGTTTATTGCAGGTGTCTGTTCAGCTCACAACTGTTACATTTCAAGGCTGTTACAAATTAATTGAAGTGACTTTTTAGTTGATTTTTGGTTACAAATGAAGTGGTTGTTACAAGGGATGTTTAATACATCAATTAAAGGAGTTTTAAGGAGCATTTTAACTCCTCTTAAAATCGGCAGCAACCTCTTCACCTACCAGTAGATTTTTGGCTCATTTAAAGATGAAAACAAGCATTCAAAACCATTTAGTTGCTAGTGACTTTTCAGCTAGCCAAAGGACAACTCAAGAGACATTTTAAGCATTCAAGGATGATCATTCAAGCTGAATTAAAGTGAATTCAAGCATGGAGTTAATTGTTACAAGAATATCAAGAGTCTTGAGTTTTAATTTCAGATTTAATTAGCACATTAAGATGTGACCTTTCAGCTAGTTTTTCTATCCTTATAAATATGTGTAACCAGCCATTTTGAAGGGACTTTCGATCCTTAATGAAATTTTCTTATTGGGAGTTATCCACTCTCATTATTCTTCAAGGTTCAAATTGACTTATCTAGTAACTAGTGGCGTCAATCTGACTTTGTTTCGAACTTATCATCCATTCGGGTGTGGCGTTCAACCCAATACCGTTGGTTTCTATCTTGTTAGATAGTGGGTCTCGGTTCTATCCAATTTCGTTCTTACCTTTTGAAACGTATAAGATTCGGGTCCTTAATTCCTATTAAGGGTTCTTTCTTGTTTCAACCAACCTCTCATTTATCTATCTATTTTCTCCATCCTTAGTTGCTGCCATTTACTTAAATCCAACCATTTTCCCTTTTTAAACAAATCGAACGATACTTCCTCGTAGACGATTGGGCATCTCACATACGACTCCACTCAGCCCCGAGGTGAATCGTATCAGTATATGTGACCATTGGTGAGTTTAGTCATGATTGATATGGCAAAAACTGCTTGGATCCTATATGGATATATTTGATGGACAAGATTGTTATAGAATACCTATTTTGAGCTCATAAGGTTGTACATTTATCAGGAAACACGTGTTGCCCAAGTGGAAAATTGTTGGATTAAAATCCTCAATTATGGGTACATATGTATAATATATAATGCTATTATAAAGTGTGATACAAAATTAAGTGACCAATTATGTTATAAGTATCATAGGTATTAAAGCATTATGGAAATGATGTATAGATACCATAAGTTGTATTTATAATTTGATGAGGGGTCAAATTATAAATACCCAAAACTGATTTAATAATAAGCCATTTAAAGAGGTAATGGTCTCCAAGAAATAGGGTTATCTCATATATCTTTTCCATCCCCATCATAAAGTTATACTAAGAGAAAAACTATTTTCTTGGAAGATCAAAGCCAAATATTTTCTTGAATGATCAAAAACTTCTGGGCAATCTCCAACAATGAATTCAGGTACGCTTCCGTATATAGTCTTGTTCTTGATCTATTCTTGATGTTCTGACATGACAGATATTGGTTTTAATAAAGTTTTATATTAGATATTGTTTTTACGATTCTAACAAGACCAACTTCTTAGCATCCTTATCTAGTACACATGTAAGGCATCCCTATACCCTAAAATGATTTAGGTTAGGCTTTCTACCATGTCACATTTTGTATGATGTAAGTGCCCATTTATGCCCAGGCTCGATTAACAGAATAAGGCCAAAACAAAAAAGGACAAACAGAGTGAAAAACCCAAAATAATTTTAATGTCCAAAAAAATTAACAGTCCAATAACAGTCCGTTTTTTTACAAGCCCAAATGCTAATTACAACAAACCCAATTAGTGGCCCAAATGCAAACCCAAATACACAGTTACAAGCCCATTAAGCCCAATTATCTTAAAATTTTCTGGAAACCCTAGGGGTTTCCAGAATACTCTAGCGCCACAACCCCACGAACAGCCCCGCATGCGCGCCGCAGCCCCGCGCCAGCCAGACGTTTGGGCTTTCCCCACATGCGCGCCACGCCTCTCCGAGTACGGCCTCCGTACAGCCACGCACACCACGTGCCCACGTCGGCCCACCTCCGTACCTGCACAAAAGAACAAGGGACAAACAAGCAGCAGCAGAGAAAACAAAAAGAGAAAAACAGTTGTAATTTTTTATTTTGTTTTGATTTTTTATTTCGGCTTTAAAAAGCTGAAAACGCACCATTCATTTTTTATGCACACTGTTATTACGCATACGAGAATACAAAGAATAGAAACCAAAATGATTCAAAAGGTTTCTTTTCGATTTCATCTCCCGATTGTTTTTTCTTTGAATCTATTTTCAGATCTTTTTCTTTCCACTCTTTTGCTATACGCGAGAATAAAAAGGAGGGTGACTTACTGCGCGAAAGTGGAATTCCATGACTCTTTTTTCGTCGAAATCGAAATAAAAGGGGTCGTCGAGGCTAAAGTCGCTTGGTTTGAAGGAGGGGCTGAATGGTCTCGAATCGCCACTAATCGCCGATCATCATGGCATCGTAGTGGCCGTATCTTCCTTCTTTTCTTTGCGGCGGAGAACGAAAACGGAAAAAGGGAGGGGGCTAGGTTTCATTCTGTTTTTGTTTAGAAAAAAAAGAAATGGTCTGATAGTTTTAGGGTTTTATCAAGACGCACTGAACGGCACCGTTTAAGGCCCGTTTCAATGGCCCTAAAACGGTGCCGTATAGGGGACCCATTTCGACCCGACCCGAAAACCCGTGTGACCCGCGTGTTTTCACCATGAAGGGACATTTGCGCATTTAGTCCATTCTCTTGGTGCCGTTTTTTATTAAATCCCTTGAATATTTTCTTTGTTCTTTTAATTAATCTCTTTAATTTGTGCATTATTTCAATCTGGTCCGTTCCATACACTGCGTTTTCACGATCGGGGTTATTTGCTGGTTCAGTCCCTAATCATTTGGGGCGCATTTATATTGATCATTGATTTTGTTTAAATGATTTTATTTATTTATAAAGCTGCCTGTTAATTTTGTTCTTAATTCAATTAGGCATTTCTCAGTTTTGCCTGTAAAACTATTTTTATTATTCATTATTATAAGTTTTCTTTAATAAAATTATTTTGAAATGGGTTTCTCAATATTTTAATTCATTTTTCAATATTTTAATTCGTTTTATGCTTCCATTTATTTTTTTATCTATTGTATCAATGTTTAACTTCAAATATTTTTTTATTTTTATATTTCTTGTCTTAAAAATTTGTATAATATTCAGCTCAAATACTCTTGCATGTTATTTTTAGATTACTTCGTCATTATTTAAAATTTACTTTGTATTAATTTGCTAACGTCAATTTTGTAGAATTATCGTATCATGTGGCTTATCGATCTTTACTCGTTAATATGTGTCTTTTAAACCATGCGATTATTGCTATTGTGTACTTGTGTGTTAAATTATGTTTATAATTAAGTCCATCCTTATAATATCGAGTTTGTATATTACTTCATGCCATGCTTGTGTTACTTATTATTGTTTTATGTTTTAAACCCTAATGTACTCTAGCCTTTATTAAATGTTCTATTTTTATCGCAAACAAAATGCATTTGAGTCAATTTTAAAATTGCGTATTTGAAAATACTTCAAAAATATGGCAATATTTCGTGTTTGAAAATCTGAGAGATCGTGCCCTAATGTGCTGGGTTTCGATTTTTTGTTTGACCAAATTATCGAATATCCTTTTAAGATTTTATTCATGTTTCCTCAATGTTAAAAAACAAGGCAATATTTCGTGTTTGGAAATTCAGGAGATCGTGCCCTAACGTGCTGGGTTTCGATTTTCCGTTTGATCCCAAATAATGAAATACCCTTTCAAAATCTCAATGCATGAGTTTTGAGAATTTTGGGATGATCCGAATTCAAGACTTAAATTGATTGCATCCTAACGTTTGGATGTGATATTTTATTCCTTCTGAACTGAGAGAATCTTAATATTCAAACTCGAATATCTTCAAATGGGTCGAAAAAGGGTCGTAATGTTAAAATCTTTCAAATTCTCGATGTTAGGACATTAATTAATCAATTTGGTACCAATTTTGGGCGTTGCGAGGGTGCTAATCCTTCCTCGCACGCAATGACTCGAACTCGTTTTCTTAGATTTCGTGAGACCAAAATTATTATTTTAATAAATCAGAATGTTCTATTAAAATAATCCATCTCAAGGTGATCCGATCACACCTCAAATGAAAGATCGGTGGCGACTCCATTCCATTTGTTATTTTAAAAGTCGATCCCCGTTTTTCAAACTCGTAAAAAATGGTTTCGACAGCTTGGCGACTCCACTGGGGACAATAAGAGAGTCAAGTCGTAAAATTGATTATTTGTTGTCCTTTTGTCGAAAGTTGAAAATTTGATTTGAAAAATTACGATCCTTTTATTGCGTGTGTCTGTGTCATTGTTGTGGTTTGAGTTTCGTAGACTACTCTTGCATCATATTGCATAAAGACCTTTTGGTTTTTATCCCTTTTAAGTGGGAGTGAGAAGCTACTCCTTCGTGAGGTTTTCGACTCGTGCGTGATAGTGAATCGCCGGGATACATCCGTACCTATGTCTTTGTGAGATTTTCATTTCTCATGCGACCATAGGAAATGTATTCCCTGAATCGAACTCTGTCCTGTATGAGCCTATAATGGGTGAGGATCGAGGAATTTGCTGGTTCGGGTACCTCAACTTTAGAACCAAACCACATATAGAGAGACCTAGGAGCCTACCCTAGATAGAGTCACGCCAAACCCTAGTGGTCACTTGGACAAGTGTTCGATGTTGTTTATTTCTCTTGTACTAACGTGTTTTCTTTTGTTTTGATTGCATTGCATTGCATCATCATAGAAAGGAGATGTTGATTAATATTTGATTGCTAAATAGAGGAGTTTGTCATAAGGAAACGAACTTCTTGATAAAGTGGATTATAATACGGTTGTCCGGACATGGTCCAAGTAAACAACGAAAGAAGGCTGATAGTCTGCAGAAGAATACAAGACTTCGCCCGAGGATTCAAGTCGACAAAAAACTATTCAAGAGCCGTCACGTCTTGACTTTCTTAAAAGAGCTAACGAGCATCGTGGGGATAAGTGAGCAAAGGGTCATGGCCTGGATCAAGCAACAAAGAGCTAGAAGAAACATCTATCGATAAAGTCCATGGGACACGACCATAACGTCCGGATACGAAGAAAAAGATTGGTGTCCTCACTTGGACTATGAGGACGAAACCGCATATGTAATCGTTTTATGTAAAGATATTTTTTTTCTAGAAAAGTTCTTCTAATGGAATTGAATTCAGAACCAACGTCTCTCTTCTTGCATTCATTTCATGCATTTACATTTCATGCATTTGCATTACATCATTTGCATTGCATTTTGTGCATTAAATTTTCACATAAGGTCCCTAATTAGGTAAAATTATTTCAGTTAACCTGGAAAACATGGAACGAAGATTGGAGAGATTAGAGCAAAGGCAAATACTGATGCAAGAGCAGTTGGCCAAAATTCAACAAGATATGCGAGATCAAATGAATATGATGCGCCAGTTAACCCAATTACTAGTCGGGGGGCTTGAAAAAGGAGTGGCCAAAGTGGTCAAGCAGTGTGGATGATGATGAAGACATCGTTTATTCCTCGATAAGTATCCCGACTCAACCAGACACGCATTCGCATGGGGTACCCATCATTATCAAACCCCGATATCAGACTGATACCTCGGTATTGTTGAAGTTCCCAACAGGTTCAGGTTTTAATTTGGGGGATGATCGAGCCAATACTGTGGCGCATAGCTTAGCAGAAACAAAAGAAAAAGGAGAGTGGACTTTAAAAGCCCTGAAGAAAAAGGAAAATAAAGCGAATAATACGAGAAGGTATAACAAGGGTCACCTGGAGCTGATCACAGAGGGCCAGCCAAGGACTGCAATTACCAGCCGTCAGGTCTCCCCAAGGCAAGAACCCGATCCAAGACTAAACTCAAAAAAATCCCAGTTCGCACACATCCCAATCACGTATAGGGAGTTGTACCAAATTTTGTTTGAAGCACATGTTGTATCCCCTTTTTACCCGAAACCGATGCAACCTCCATACCCAAAATGGTATGACCCAAATGCCCAGTGTGAATACCATGCGGGGGTCACAGGGAATTCGATTGAAAATTGCCTTACTTTCAAGAAATTGGTGGAAAAATTCATCAACATGGGTGTTGTGAAGTTAGATGACGCGTCAAATGCAGAAATATGAGCCTGGGAGCGTTTTGGACAATTAGACTGCGGAAGAAATTCCTGTAGTATTTAGAGCTTACTCGGAGTAATGTACAAAACGCACTTGTTGCTTTAAGCCTAGGAGCAATAAGACTTCTTTTGTGAAATAGGCTTGTGTCCAGAATTCTTATTTCAATAAAATGCATCTTTTAAGTAAATATGTTTTCATTCTTTTCATATTATACATTCTTTTGTTTTTCTCTCACTCTTTATTCATGACCATATCATACGAATAATCATCCGCAGAATCATTTATTCCTTGGATTTTCTGCCTTCGTACCTAGGTACCCAGATATCAACGACATGAGTGACGTTGTTACTGACTCCCTTTTTGAATGAGATATGGGTCTAAAGGATCTAAGGGCTTTGAAGATGACAGAGAGTGTAGCCTATCTTCTGATTTGTTAATGATAGTAGAACAAGATGAAAATAGACTCTACCTTGCAAAAGGTCAGTGGACGTTGCAAGCTTAGAAAAGGGGCAAAGATCGAAGCCTAACTCACCACAGAAATAAGGCGAGACATCATTCGAAGATGTTTTTGCACAATCATATCAAGGCACGCCAGGATACTGAAACATGGGTATGCTGAACCCATGTTAATGGTGTAACACCCCTTACCCGGATTCTACACCGGGAACCGGGCCCAAGGCGTTACCGAAATCAAACCACTTAATTGCCACTTAGGCTCAACGTCATTACTCACTATAACCTCATTCTCGACTTACGAGGCCTCACTCATACACACGAGGGCTCTCGAGACTAATCCGAAACTTTTACGATCCTTAAAATTTTTCTCTTTATACGAGGTCTCACACGCGTGCAAGATTAGACACTCCGTGCATGGACACACGCCCATGTTCCCTAGTCGTGCTAAAAACTCGAGCATTCTCGCCAATTGCCCCACGGCCATGGCACGCCCGTGCTCCCCAACCGTGGTGAACACTGACTTCTCCCACGGCCTAGAGTCTCAGACACACGCCCGTGTGGCTAGCCCGTGGCCAACACTGATTAATCCCACACGCCCTAGGCACACGCCCATGTGACTAGTCCGTGGTCTATTCTGCTTTTAAAATATTAACATGCAGGGACGACGCGGCCACAAAGACACGCCCGTGGCTGACCGTGTGTCACACATGGTCTAGACACACGCCGTGTGTCTATCCACATGGTCAAGAACAAGACTAAGTGTCAAGTTCTTTTCACCCTTCTAACATACACAACATATACTCATCTAACACCATCATAATCAACTCAAATTGAAGTGCATTCTCACATAGAAAACTACATCTTTCTTTCATATAATGTAATAGCCAACAACAATGGCATTATACAAAATAAGCTATCCATCTAAAAGCCAACACATCTTAGCCATTTACAACAAAATCCACTAACTTGTCTAGCCCCTATACATGCCATATACAAAACATTAAGTTTCATGTACCAAAGTGTGCTGATATGTGGGCTATCTTCCAGTGATCCTCGTATCTCGATTCACCACTTTTAATCTATAAGACAAGGGAAAAGAAAGGCGGTAAGCTTTGAGCTTAGTAAGTTTACACATAAACAATTAAGCATCATAGTATAAGCCAAACCACAATTAGCATTATACCAACATATAATATACAACTATGCTTACTCTTTCTATCCCTTACCATATTACCAACACATCATGAGTCACATGCTCATAACTATTGAAATGCACCCCTGCATTCAATATCACATTTACACAATATACAACACATCATTATTGCTCAATAATACATCCACATAGCTAACTCACATAGCTAATCCACACAGCCAATATCTCGGTGGTTTCGCACTTAGCACGCCACAAATTATAAGGTGGTATCGCACTTAGCCTACCACAAAGGTAATCATAGTGATCTCGCACATAGCCACTAAATGATATACCTAACGATAGCATCGCACATATCCAGCTCATCGTCAAAATGCATTTGGATGGTATCGCACTTAGCCCACCATCTAGCATTATCACAACACATGCACAAGTCTATTTACTAAATTATTCATCCATTCAAATCTATATTACATTCATTGTACTTGAACCACATAGGTTCCCAATCATTCTCATTCATTCTCATTCATGCTACACCCTAGCTAGCATTAACAAATTGTAAGTATGAATGCATTGTTTATGCATAGACTTACCTCGATACTCAAAAGTATTGAAATGTGCAATTTAGTCCACCACTTTGCTTTTGCCTCGGTTTCGATCCGGGCTTTGTCTTTCTTGATCTGTAATGAATAAATCAGCTTATTCAATACACACATTGACTAAATTGACCCACATCTCATACTTTAGCAAAATTACTATTTTGCCCCTAAACTTTCTCATATTTACACTTTAGTCCCAAAGGCTCGTAAAGTGATTTTTATTCAACTTTCTACTCTTTCATGCTTAGCCGAACCACTTACTCAACTAAAGCATTCATTAAATCTCACTAAATCACACATGTATGACCAAACTAAAGTTTTTCACAAACTAGTCCCTACATGCATTTTCATGGAAAATTACTTAACAAAAGATGTTTCTACTACATCAAGCTTTCATAATCTTCCATAAAACAACAAAATACATGTATTCATACATATGTACATTTTTGAACATCCATAATAGCTCACCAAATAGCTAAAAATAGCTTACTCATGCTACTAGGACTTCAAAAACACGAAGAATATCAAAAACCGGGCTTAAGAGCACTTACTAGCAAGCTTGAAAAATTGAAAGAACCCTAACAATGGCTTCTCAAATTTTCGGCAGCTAATGGGGAAGAAGATGAATGAATTTGTCATCTTTTCACCTATTTAATCACTTATTTAATAAATGATCAAAATGCCCTTTTTGATAGACTTCAAATTTTGACTCATCCAAGCCCATTTTTGTCCAAAAATTAGAATTTGGATAAATTACTATTTAAGGACCTCTAATTAATAATCTAAAGCTATTTCACACATATAGCTTCTAGAAACACACATTTTGCAACTTTTACAATTTAGTCCTTTTAGACAATTCAACCACAATTTCACAAAATTGATTCATAAAATTTTCACACTAGCATGCATATATAATATAAGCCTCAAAAACTCATTCATAACCCTCGGATTTGTGGTCTCGCACCACCATTCCTGACTAGGCCCTAAACAGGAATGTTACAAATGGTCCTACCATGGTCAAGGCTAATTAAGAGGTTCGAGCTACTGGTCTACCAAGAAAGGGAAATTGGGTCAGTTACGCCGCAAATGCCAAATCGAGAAGGACAAGACTTACATACCTCCTCCATTTTTTCTATATGTGGGGAACAGACGTTATCAGGCCGATCTCGTCAAGAGCATTTAGCCGACACCAATTCATCTTCGTGGGTGTCAATTTCTTCACTAAGAGGGTAAAGGTCGCTTCATATGCCAATATTACAAAGTCGATAGTCATTAGACTAAAAAAAAGAGAAAAAAGAAAAAAGAAATAAAGAATAAAAAAATTGTCAAAAAGATCACACTCAACCGCACAATGTCAAAAGTCTGCGGTCTGTTCAAAGATTAGGTGCCACATATCAGTGCAGCAAAAGCAACCAAAAAGAAAAACAAAAGATCATAAAAAGATCGAGACTTGTAAAGATTGGCATACAGAAGTTACTATTTACCCTCTATGCATATCAAACATTGGCCAAGACTGTCCAGGGCAACACATTTCTCATTGGTTTTGCCCATTGGAGTCGAAATTCCATCAGAGCTGAAATCGGATGAGGCAGAATGGATCCAATCTCAATATGATCAGTTAAAAACTATCTGTCACGGTCAGATGATGTGAGCTCACAACAAAAATGATTCGCCCTAGAAAATTTCATGATAGGGCTTTGAAGAAGATTTTCCCCATGCAAAAGGGACTTTAGAAGAAAGCGGATGCCAAACTAGGAAGGACCTTATGCAGCAAAGAAGGCCTGTTCTGGGGAAGCATGGATATTGTTTGAGATAGATGGCAAGGACCTGCGGTGAATTCAGATTCAATAAAAAGTTTTCCAAAGAGAAAAACACAAAAAAAAACACAAAAAAATAGGAAAAGAAAGAAAAAGAAAGAAGAAGGAGAGGCCAAGGCGAAAACTCGCAAAGGGCGCTTTGAGACCAAATGGGATTTGAGTTGAAAACCTGAAAAGGGCGGCTCAAATTTTGATCAAAACTGGGGCATACAACAGTCTTGCTATGCATGAATTAACAATGAAGAAGTATGTTATGTCTTGGGGTATCGACAAAGTACTCCGGATCCCCTAAACACATATTGAGCTTAAAATGGTCATCAAGAAGTTTGAACAGGGAAGCTCAGGCTGCGATATCTGGGTACCTAGTTTCCATTTTACCCATTTTAAATTTGTTATTTGTGATTATATTATTCTTTTCAAAATATGTTCACAATAAATTTTCTTCTTGATTGCGATTGCTATCTTTGCCTACTTTATTTGTTTCGAGCTATGCTCCTAATTAATTTCCTTCTTGTCCATGGTTATGATCTGTTTCAGGCATTTTGCATTTAAATAACGATTAGTGGACTAATAACACTTTCACAAAAGAAGTTTCGCATATTACTCTAGGAACTTCTAAATAATACAAGAACCTGAAACAGGATTATTGTTCAGAATTCACCAAGCTTAAGGGTCAGAAATATTTGAGTCCATATTAAGGTTATCTCTTCGGATTTTTGTCAAAAATGGTGGTTGAACAAACGACAAGATATTGCGTCAGTGATACAATCTTGACGAAAAATGGGCAATGTTAACCCAAGTGTAAAAGGGGAATCATTCGCAAGAAAAACTTGATATTTTGCATCCATGCAAATATCTTGTATACACATTTAGTTAGGTCACCTGGGGAGCGATCAGTTGATTGAACAAATTACAGTCCTCTACCCCTGAGTTGCGGTGGCATGAATGGAAAATGATACAAGTCATGTACCTTTGAATAGCAATGGGATGGATTGAAGAAGAAACAAATCCTACGTTTTGGAGTCGCAGTGGGATGGATAGGAAAAGATTCAGATCCTATACCCCTAAGTCACAATGAGATGAACCCTGAAGTCATAGTGGGGCAAATCTGTTAGGCAAGATATAATCGTTTTCTCAGGTTTTCTGTTGAAAATACCAGCCGAACAAGATGGCAGCATAATACATCAGTGATAAAGCCTTAATAAACAATGAGCGATGACACCTTAAACTTTTAAGAAGGGATCATTCTCATGAAATTCTACATTCATGCAAAACACATTTAGTTAGGAGCATTTGATTCATTCTGATCATTGCATCCTAATCATTGTAAGAAATCATTCTCATGACATTCTGTATTCATACAAATGTCATCCATAAGACACATCTATTTAGGGGCATTTGATTCATTCCGATCATTGCATGCTAATCTTTGTAAAAAGACCATTCTCATGACATTCTGCATTCATGCAAATGTCGTCCATAATACATTTAGTTAGGAGCATTAGATTCATTCTGATCATTGCATCCTAACCATTTTGCATAAGCATAAACACAAAACTGATCTTACAGGACAGGTCCCCTAGAGGACGTTGCCGCAACATCGGTGAATTCGAAGATCTTGTCTCCCTGAGTTTGCAGTGGAGCAGATTGAAGATAGCAGATCTGGAAATCCTGAAGTTGCAGGAGCAGATCGAAGATAGCAGATCTTGCCTTCCTGAGCGAAGTGGATCGAAGATAGCAGATCTGGCAATCCTGAAGTTGTAGGAGCAGATCGAAGACATCAGATCTTGCCTTCCTGAGCGAAGCGGATCGAAGATAGCAGATCTGGCAATCCTGAAGTTGTAGGAGCAGATCAAAGATAGCAGATCTTGCCTTCCTGAGCGAAGCGGATCGAAGATAGCGATCCGCAATCACCCGAAGTTGCAGGAGCAGATCGAAGACATCAGATCTTGCCTTCCTGAGTGAAGCGGATCGAAGATAGTAGATCCGCAACCCCGAAGTTGCGAGGAGCGATCGAAGACATCGATCTTGCCTTCCGAGCGAAAGCGGATCGAAGATAGCAGATCCGCAATCCGAAGTTTCAGGAGCAGATCGAAGACATCAGATCTTGTCTTACTGAGTGAAGTGGATCGAAGATAGCAGATCTGGCAATCCTGAAGTTGCAGGAGCAGATAAAAGATAGCATATCTTACCTTCCTAAGCGAAGCAGATCGAAGATAGCAGATCTGGCAATCCTGAAGTTACAGGAGTAGATCGAAGACATCAGATCTTGCCTTCCTGAGTGAAGCGGATCGAAGATAGCAGATCTGGCAATCCTGAAGTTTCAGGAGCAGATTGAAGACATCAGATCTTGTCTTCCTGAGTGAAGTGGATCGAAGATAGCAGATCTGGCAATCCTGAAGTTGCAGGAGCAGATCAAAGATAGCATATCTTGCCTTCCTGAGCGAAGCGGATCGAAGATAGCAGATCTGGCAATCCTGAAGTTGCAGGAGCAGATCGAAGACATCAGATCTTATCTCTCGAAGTTGCAGTAGAGTAGATCAAAACAAGCCATATCTCCCTGACCAGCAGTGGAATAGGTCGAAGATTGTAGATCTTGTCACCCTAAGCAGTAGTGGACCAAGATCGAACGGCAAATCTTGTCTCCCTAAGCAGTAGTGGAACAGATTTAAGCCACCAGTCTGGCATCCTTAAGATTGCAGTGGAGCAGATTGAATATAGAGGATCTTGCCTTCCTGAGCGAAGCGAATCAAAGATACAAATTTCATCACCTCGAAGTTTCAGTGGAGTAGGTTGAAGCTACAAATCCCTTCTCCCTGAGGTTATTGAGGATCAACCTTTATTTTCGAGAAGTTTCAGTGAGAAGATCGAAACTACAAATCTCTTCTCTCTGGATTCTTATCACCTCGAAGTCCCAGTGGAGTAGGTTAAGGCTACAAACCCCTCCTCTCTGAGGTTATTGAGGATCAACCTTTATTTTCGAGAAGTTTCAGTGAGAAGATCGAAGCTACAAATCTCTTCTCTCTAGATTCTCATCATCTCGAAGTCCCAGTGGAGTAGGTTGAGACTACAAATCCTATCTCCCTGAAGTTGCGGTGGAGCAGATTGAAGCTACAAGTCTGGGATCGAAGAGTTAATTCTCATGCCCCTGAAGATGCAGTGGGATGGAATGAAGCTACTTGAAGAAGAAAAACACTGAAAGAGGTCAAGATTTGGCAAGACCGGGAAAATTAGACTCTTTGAAGTATTTGCTCTATTCTCGTTACACGACAATGAGCAAAAAGGGGCAGCTGTAAAAGCCCATTTATGCCCGGACCCGATTAACAGAATAAGGCCAAAACAAAAAAGGACAAACAGAGTGAAAAACCCAAAATAATTTTAATGTCCAAAAAAATTAACAGTCCAATAACAGTCCATTTTTTTACAAGCCCAAATGCTAATTACAACAGACCCAATTAGTGGCCCAAATGCAAACCCAAATACACAGTTACAAGCCCATTAAGCCCAATTATCTTAAAATTTTCTGGAAACCCTAGGGGTTTCTAAAATACTCTAGCGCCGCAACCCCACGAACAGCCCCGCATGCGCGCCGTAGCCCCGCGCCAGCCAGACGTTTGGGCTTTCCCCACATGCGCGCCACGCCTCTCCGTGTATGGCCTCCGTACAACCATGCACACCACGTGCCCACGTCGGCCCACCTCCGTACCTGCACAAGAGAACAAGGGACAAACAAGTAGCAGCAGAGAAAACAAAAAGAGAAAAATAGTTGTAATTTTTTATTTTGTTTTGATTTTTTATTTCGGCTTTAAAAAGCTGAAAACGCACCATTCATTTGTTTATGCACACTGTTATTACGCATATGAGAATACAGCAATAGAAACCAGAAACAGATTCAAAAGGTTTCTTTTCGATTTCATCTCCTTGATTGTTTTTTCTTTGAATCTATTTCTGTATCTTTTTCTTTCCATTCTTTTGCTATATGCGAGAATAAAAAAGGAGGGTGACTTACCTGTGAAAGTGGAATCGACGGACTCTTTTTTTCGTCGAAATCGAAATAAAAGGGGTCGTCGAGGCTAAAGTCGGGCTTGGTTTGAAGGAGGGGCTGAATGGTCTCGAATCGGCCACTAATCGCCGATCATCATGGCATCGTAGTGGCCGTATCTTCCTTCTTTTCTTTGCGGCGGAGAACGAAAACGGAAAAAAGGAGGGGGCTAGGTTTCATTCTGTTTTTGTTTAGAAAAAAAAAGAAATGGTCTGATAGTTTTAGGTTTTTATCAAGACGCACTGAACGGCACCGTTTAAGGCCCGTTTCAATGGCCCTAAAACGGTGCCGTATAGGGGACCCATTTCGACCCGACCCGAAAACCCGTGTGACCCGCGTGTTTTCACCATGAAGGGACATTTGCGCGTTTAGTCCATTCTCTTAGTGCCGTTTTTTTATTAAATCCCTTGAATATTTTCTTTGTTCTTTTAATTAATCTCTTTAATTTGTGCATTATTTCAATCTGGTCCGTTCCATACACTGCGTTTTCGCGACCAGGGTTATTTGATGGTTCAGTCCCTAATCATTTGGGGCGCATTTATATTGATCCTTGATTTTGTTTAAATGATTTTATTTATTTATAAAGCTGCCTGTTAATTTTGTTCTTAATTCAATTAGGCATTTCTCAGTTTTGCCTGTAAAACTATTTTTATTATTCATTATTATAAGTTTTCTTTAATAAAATTATTTTGAAATGGGTTTCTCAATATTTTAATTCATTTTTCAATATTTTAATTTGTTTTATGTTTCCATTTATTTTTTATCTATTGTATCAATGTTTAACTTCAAATATTTTTATATTTTTATATTTCTTGTCTTAAAAATTTGTATAATATTCAGCTCAAATACTCTTGCATGTTATTTTTAGATTGCTTCGTCATTATTTAAAATTTACTTTGTAATAATTTGCTAACGTCAATTTTGTAGAATTATCGTATCATGTGGCTTATTGATCTTTACTCGTTAATATGTGTCTTTTAAACCATGCGATTATTGCTATTGTATACTTGTGTGTTAAATTATGTTTATAATTAAGTCCATCCTTATAATATCGAGTTTGTATATTACTTCATGCCATGCTTGTGTTACTTATTATTGTTTTATGTTTTAAACCCTAATGTACTCTAGCCTTTATTAAATGTTCTATTTTTATCGCAAACAAAATGCATTTGAGTCAATTTTAAAATTGCGTATTTGAAAATACTTCAAAAATAAGGCAATATTTCGTGTTTGGAAATTCGAGAGATCGTGCCCTAACGTGCTGGGTTTCGATTTTCCGTTTGATCCCAAATAATGAAATACCTTTCAAAATCTCAATGCATGAGTTTTGAGAATTTTGGGATGATCTGGAATTCGAAGACTTAAATTGATTGCATCCTAACGTCTTTGGATGTGATATTTTATTCCTTCGTAACTGGAGAGAATCTTAATATTCAAACTCGAATATCTTCAAATGGGTCGAAAAAGGGTCGTAATGTTAAAATCTTTCAAATTCTCGACGTTAGGACATTAATTAATAAATTTAGTACCAATTTTGGGCGTTGCGATGGTGCTAATCCTTCCTCGTACATAACAGACTCCCGAACCTGTTTTCTTAGATTTCGTAGACCAAAATTATTGTTTTAATAAATCAGAATGTTCTATTAAAACAATCCATCTCAAGGTGATCCGATCACACCTCAAATGAAAGATCGGTGGCGACTCCATTCCATTTGTTATTTTAAAAGTCGATCCCCTTTTTTCAAACTCGTAAAAAATAGTTTCGACATATGAAGTCTTGAGTGTTGACTTAGTTGACACATCATTCAAAATATAATTTGCGATACATATCCTGAAGAGAATGCCGGAAGTTGTGAATGACTTTAACAAACTGTATTTAACAAGGATTTGTTCCTTCTCTCAACTACACTATTATGTTTTGCAATTCTCAACACAGTCAAATGGGATAGAATCTTCTCCTCAATGAGGTATCCTAAGAAGTTATTAAATAAATATTCCTCACCTCAAATAGATTTAAGTGCTTTTATGGATAAACATAATTGTTTCTACACCTTAGTACGGAACTCTTAAAACCTTTCAAATGCTTCACTATTACGATGCATTACGTAAACATATTCATATCTAGAACGATAATCTATGAAAGCTATATAATATTCATAACCTCCTTTTGCACTAACGTTCAGGGGTGAAACTAGAATTTTTTTTTTAAGGGCGGAATTAAGTTTTATAATTTTATAAGAGTTAAAATGTAATTTCACCATTTTAATAACTTATATCATTATAATTTTTAAAAAATTAAATAAAATTTTTTATCATTTTTAGAGGTCAAGGTAGATTTTTACCATGTACCGACTTTAAAACTTTATAAATATTAAAAGGCTAAAACACAAATTTATCATTTTAATGGGGTTAGGGCTCTTGCTAGTCCCGTGCCGCCGCCAATGCTATTATTCATGGAACCACATATTTCAGTCTGTACAAATTATAGAAGTGGCTTACCCTTGTACATTTGGCATTAAAAAGTCTCTTAGTCATTTTAAGTTTCATTTTCAGAAGTCTAATAATTTTTTTTAATTAAATCCTCCAAATTTTAAATGTCATAGTTTTAACTATATAAGTTTAAACTGGTTTTTTTTTTCATGCTATAAAACTTAGTCGTCATTTCAATTTTTTTTTTTTTTCGTTTGTTGTTTCCTTTATGTAAATTAGTTAGGGAGGACTAAATTTTATGAAAAGATTCTATTTTTAAGTTTAGGGTTAGGCTTGTATATTTTACATGTTTTTAAAACAAAAGAAATTTGAGTCATTTCATTTCTTAACGTAGAGTATTATTTTTCTAATTATCATTTGATGTTGCAATTATCACATATATCTAATTATTTCTTTAAATAAATAATTATATATATTAAAGTGTTACAATAACAATTAAAGTACAAATATAAATATATGATTGAAGAATTGCTAGTATCAAACTATTACAACATAAATTATCTGAAAAATGATAAAGTAGAATCAAACCATTACAGGATGACTGGACTAAAAGTTGATACAATCCAAACTAAAAGCAACAAATAGGACTAAAACTCGCACATGATATCTAGTTATAGTGAGACTTCAAGACCTGTGCATATAATCACGAATGGTGAGATTTGAATTTGAATACTGAAGATCCAAGGTCATTGTCTTTGTCATATAATGATGTTATTATGCAAATAACTTTTAACATATTTTATTATTGAAAATTTTTAATCATTTATTTGTGTGTTGTTTAGGTGAATAATCATTCTTTTGAATTTTATTCTCAAATGTAAAATTTGTTTTTTTTTTTTTTTTTTGATTAATCTTAGTTTAGGAATATATTTATCAATATGGGCTTGTTTAACTTATTCTAATTACAATAATTATGTTTTTAAGAGTTAGTGGAATTTATAAAAATAATTTAATACAATAGAAAAAAAAAAGGCCCAATGTTGTGGAATTTGGAGCTAAAATATTAAAATAAGACTGGGTTTAGCCCATTCTTGGGACCGAGCCGAACCGAAGATGCTTCCCTGCGCCTTGTAACGCGTAAAAGATGTCGAAAGTTGGAGCACAATCTCATAAACAAAAACCAAAAAACCTCCAAAATTATTTTCAGATTGGAGAGAGAGAGGGCTCAAACCTGCTCTCTCCCTCCTCGGTTTATTCTAAATTCGAAAGCAAAAGAATAAATAAACCCTAAGTTTTTCTTCATTCTTTTTCCATTATATCCCTTTCTTTTTCTTCCATTTCGTTTAAAATTTCATTTTTTTTCATAAAAAGAAACAAATTCTGTGCAGTGTTGACAATCGTATGCCCCTTCCCCAACAAAGTTCGATCTTTTGATGCGACGATCGCATGCTCGAAATCGGGTTGAATCCAAATCCAAATCGACTACCAGCCCACAAAAGATGGACCCAATTAAGCTCCAAATCCGATCCAATTCCCGATCTACCGCTCTCTTTTCGCGAAACTCTCGTCAAACCAAGCCGATCCCTTCTTTCATCGCGGTTTCAATCGCCATATCTCTCGCCTTGTTTGCTTTTATTTACATATTCTTTTTCTCCTCCAAAGGCTCCGTCAAGTACGGGATCATAATCGATGGGGGAAGCACGGGGACGAGGATTCACGTAATTAGGTACAGAGTTGACGGAGGGAAAAACCCGGTTTTCGATTTTAAAGAAGGGTTGGATAGCTTGAGGGTTAATCCGGGATTGTCGGCGTACGCTGAGGATCTGGCAGGAGCAGGGTATTCGTTGAAAGAGCTTTTGGAGTTTGCGAGAAGGAAAGTTCCCAAGAAACAGTGGGGAGAGACGGAGATTAGGTTAATGGCAACGGCGGGGATGAGATTGTTGGATGATGAGGTGCAGGAGAGGATTTTGGAGCAGTGCAGGAAGGTGCTTAGGGTGTCTGGTTTCAAGTTCCGCGATGACTGGGCTTCCGTTATTACAGGTAATACAATGTGCATGGTTTTGAGTGAGTTTATTGAGACAATGTGGGTGATAGTGTATGACTTCATGTTGATTCTAAGGTAGGACAATGCTTGTCTGTACTCTGTCTTGGTCCTCTTTGGCTGAAGTCATATATCAGAGGTAGAATCATAAAAATTGGTGAATTTTTATGCTTCTTTTTGGGGGCTATATTTGTATGTTATTTGTTATGTTTTCAGGGCTTCAAGAGAAATCAGCTCTTGTAGTTTCAGTCTTATGTTTGTATTATAGTTTCTGATCCCTGATCGACATTTTGAGACTAAGTTTTGGATTCTATGATTGTCTTAGGCTCTGATGAGGGGGTGTATGCGTGGGTTGTTGCAAACTATGTACTTGGTACTCTTGGAGGTAATCCTCTGCATACAACTGGAATCATTGAACTTGGTGGCGCTTCTGCTCAGGTTCGTTTTTTACCTTTAGTCTACCTTGCTTCTAGATTCCTTAATTTGGAATCTTTTCTTTAGTGTTGGGATATAGTTAAACCAGAATTTGCAAGTCATCTGAGCCTCCAGTTGGTGACATTTCCTTGAACCTATTTCTTATGTCTACTTTTTATTTCTTTATTTTTTATACATTACAATTTTGATTGAAGCGAATGGGTTACACAGGGCTTGAACCCTAATCTTAATGCCAACTTACAACAACCCTTGCCACATTGTTAGTAGAGGAACAAGAAGGCTAAATGAAACAAAAAAAAAAATTTCAATTAATTGCAAATGCATTTAATGGTATATATGTCCTTTTCTTAAGATCACCATTAAATTGCTGCTAGACTTATATTTCAGGTAACCTTTTTCTCAAATGAGCCTATGCCTTCTGAATTCTCACGCTCCATCAAGTTTGGAAATATCACTTACAGTCTCTATAGCCACAGCTTTCTTCATTTTGGGCAGGTAACCTTAGCATGCATTAGCTTCTTTTATTTATTTATTTATTTCTTGCTTTTATGGCTGCTATGCAAGTATCTTCTAAATGTAGGCATCTTATTCATGAAATACGGTTTAGTTTTTTTGTCAATTTTTGGTCTTAGTGAGATGCTTTTATTACTTCTTTTTTTCTGAAATAGATAATTACTGATTGACTGCCCTTCTGCTAAGTGTTTTTCTTCATCCCATTAAATAATGATAATAATTGCAGATCTAACTTCTGATTGATATTGCTATTATTTCAATATGGTTTTGCTTTTGACTTTGCAGTATTTCATTACAGATCATGTCAAGAAATCCAAAATTGATCTTGGGAGTTCTTAACCTTTTTTTCTCTCTTTTTTCAGAATGTTGCACATGAATCATTGAGGGCCTCACTTGTTAAAGGAGATTTCAGTCCAGGTATGTTTCAATGCATTTCCTTTCTGCCAAAATTTGCGGGTTCAAAGGTGCTTGAAGAAGTCTGGAAGTTTTTAATTGTGCTTTGAACTCAAAGCAGGAACTTTAGAGTTGTACTTTAATAATCTCTTGAATGTTGCAATGTTAAATCTTGTGTAAGAGACCTAAATTTGACTATGAACACTGTATATTATGGTTTCGAGTATTTAGGCCATGTTGGAATGTTTGATTGTAAAAGTTGTTTTCTGGTCATCATGACTATTAATAATTGAACATAATAAAAAATCTTTAGTTATTTCAGAGGATCTTTGCTACTTTTGATAGAAATGTTGTGTAGTTACTAGTTAGTTAAGCTATTATGTATGTATTGCTCATTATTTATTCTTACCTTAATGCAGCCGCCGACTCTCTCCATAAGGAAATGTATATAGATCCTTGTACGCCTAAAGGATACTTTCCCGAGTCATCAAATCTTTCACTAGGTTCTGTGGCTGAAAAAAGTAAATATATTTCTGAATTTAAAGCTAGGGGTAACTTCTCCGAGTGCAGATCTGCTGCACTAACGCTATTACAAAAAGGAAAAGGTTACAAAACTATCTCAGAACCACCACATTCATTGGGTTACCTTGTGCCACAGGATACTAATCTTTACATATTCTGACATGCAGAGAGATGTTCCTATGATCACTGTTACTTGGGGTCAGTTTTCATGCCCAAGCTTCGAGGGAAATTTTTGGCTACAGAAAATTTCTTTTATACCTCAAAGGTATAGTTATATTCAGTTCTCTTGCAGGCTTATGCTTGCTCGATTCCCTTCCCCTCCAAGAAAAAGGACTTATGTGGATCATTTTAGCACACGTCCTAAATCTATGTAATGTATGTTTGGATGTACATGGTTTCTGTACTATTAAATGCCTTACATTTCTTTCTTTGTCTCCTGCTGGATCAGTTCTTTAGGTTGCGCCAAAGGGCCTTTCTTTCCGATCTAATTATGGCGGGAAAGCATTTCTGTGAAGAGGATTGGTCAAAATTGAAGAAGAAACACCAATCACTCAATGAGGAAGATCTATTGCGCTATTGTTTTTCTTCAGCATATATCGTGGCCTTGCTTCACGATAGCCTTGAAATTGCTTTGGATGATGAAAGGTATGCTTCCTGCTTTACTAGTTTAGTATCCTTGAAAGAAAACAGACCATGTTAGTTCAATGATATTTAGGGGGCAGTTGGGCAATAGTTTTATTTGGTCACTGAACTGAAATTCAATCTTAAACAGGATCAGCTTTGCCAATCAGGTCAACGATATACCATTAGATTGGGCCTTGGGAGCTTTCATATTGCAAAGCACAACCATCTCAGATGTGCAACAAACTGACTGGATAACTATTATTATGAGCAGTGATTCATCCACACTAATTTCAATCACCGCTATTTCTGCAATATTGATGTTTGCAGCCTGGTCTATATCAAAATGGAGGAAACCCCAATTGAAGACGGTGTATGATCTAGAGAAAGGACGATATATAGTCACTCGTATAGGTAGAAGTTGATCTATCATTGTCCAGTGGAGATTTGAACACGTCATTATGATGTTGCAGCCAAGGAGGAGAGTGCATGTCTCTAGGGTATTTACTTTTTATTAATGCTTCCTTGGTTTCTGCACCCCCCTTAAGGGCATCTCATTCATGGCAGTGGGAAATGTAAGATTGTATATCAATGGAGTTCCAACATGACTTATTGTAACATTTTCATGGGCGGGGAACTAGGACAAAAAAGATATTAAATTCCCACTTCGTATTTATGGGGAACCAAAATCCTTAGTTTGTAATACCACTTTCCTATACTCTGGGAAAATGTAAGGACTAAGGAGTGTGATGGATGTGTTGCAGGGGACTTTCCTTCTATGTTATCCTGATTTACTGAGCGACAAAATACGGCCCTGTGGGAATGTTTAATTATTTTTTTTATTTTTTATTTTATATATTTGAAGGAATTTCTTTTAAGCTGCTAAATATTATTACAGCAGTGAAGTCAATGGCAAAAAGAAGATAATGGCTTGTGATTATATCCTGACTTCACATCATAATCATCTTCGAACATGAATATTTTTAAAATAAAAATAATGTACAGAAGATAGAATGGATGCAAAAGTCAAAGTAATAGAGTTAAACTGAGACAAAATAATATGAACAGAATTTACGTAATACATGAATGTACCAAATGATACTTGGGAAAAAGATAGATTTTGGGGGGAGACTAAAACCGCAAATATGATTGGAGACGTTAGCATGTGTCCCACTCTCCACAATCCCTATTCCCTAATACTCTTTCATCTATTACTTTTACTCTTCTTATTTAATAAATCACACACAACTCAATTTCTTTGATGCCATTTCAATTCTTAAATCCAAAAAAGTAAATTGATTAAATATATTCCAAACTTTCAAAGCAAAAATAGTCCTACAAAATCTCCTATAATCTCAGAAAATTCAAGTAAAAACGCGTAATTTTCTGTCCTTAGCAAGCAGTGCACAAGTTGCCCCCCTTTTTCAGCTAAAGGTAAATATTTTTTTTTTAATATTTGTTTCTATTTTTCTTCCTCTCTTATCATATTCCTTCATTTTTCTTTTCTGTTTTTAATTTTCTCCTTCTCTCATTTGTTCGGAAACCTCCGACCCGCCGCTCTCACTCAGTGCGATCCCGGGTCTCTTTTTTGTTTTTTTTAATTATGTTTTTTTTCGATATCGTGTTGATGATTTATTTTTTCGGTTGCATCGTTGAATAAATAGAAAGAAATTGAAGAAAATTTGTTAAATTTGTAGAAATTATGAGTGATCACCTGGTGTTATATGTGGATCGTCTTGTGAGGCCGGTTCCGGCGCGTCCACTTGAATCGGGGGCTGGTCCCTCGACGGAGGAAAAGGAGAAAGTGAAGGATAAGGAGGTTTTCCAAGGAAGCAATGAGGAGGACCCGCTTATTCAGGTGGCGGAGTGCCGCATCTGTCAGGAGGAAGATTCCATTAAGAATCTCGAGACTCCGTGTGCCTGCAATGGCAGCCTCAAGGTAATTCATTTCTTTACCTTTTTTTTGTGGTTAATTTGATAAAGTTTTTTTTCTTTTTCTATTTAGAAATAACCTTATAAGGTTATGCTAATTTTCGCAATTAGCATTGCTTGCTTTGGTAATTTTAATGCGATATGAAATGATTTCTATGATAGCCATTGTTGAATTTTATATGTCCGGGATTGCAGTATGCGCATAGGAAGTGCGTGCAGCATTGGTGCAACGAGAAAGGAGATATAATCTGCGAGATATGTCATCAGGTTTCTACTGCCATTAATCCTTCAAATTTGTTATTTTTGTGAGAAATATGCATAGCCTACTGGCAAATTGATGTCCTTGTATGTTGTTACAAGATTTTGAACTAGTATCTAGCGGTTTTACCATTTTAGGCCTTTTGTGAGCGTAAAGAATTGAAAGTTCACGGATTTCGAATCAGTAGTTGCTAATGATTCTTGAAGAGGGTGAATAATTTGCTTTTATGATGTGCTTGGTAAAGTGAAATAGTGAAAGTATGGTAAGAGAATGAATTTTGGAGATTGTTTTGTAGGAAAGATAGTTATTTTCCTCCTAATGTATAAAAACAAATCATTCCAAATTTGAGTGATAATAGGAGAGAAAACGAAAGAGGTGTGTGCGTGTATATGAGATTATGAATCTATTGTTTTAAATATTTTTATCTTTAACTTTAAAATGGTATAATAATACACTAACATAATTTTTATTTTCTTTATCTTGTTATTCAACTCTACCAAAAAAAAGGAGGGAAAGAAAATTACTTGTTGTTTCCATTTTTCTATCTTTTCTTACCAAGTGTACGGTTGAAGGAACATTTATGTTTTCTTTCACTTCTCTTCCATGGATTGGATTGTTGTTCAAGCTGCTAGCTGAATTATTAGTTCATCTTTAGTGACTATTGATATTTAGTTGTTGTGGCTCCTTGTTGAAATATTCTATCCTTTTAATTTGCTGTGCAGTCTTATCAACCTGATTATACTGCTCCACCTCGCCCCCAGACGGACGAAACAGCTATCGATATTGGGTAAGTTTGATGTTCTCACATTTGGTGGCTGCTTTTCTTTTTGGTGAAATTGAGTGTATGCTATTCAATTTACAAAATATGATGTCTGTTAGAAGCTTTAATCTAAATTTGCTAGATAGCATACTGAATGATCTGTTTGGAAGATTCCATTGTAATGATTTACATATCTGTTTTGTAGTGGAGGCTGGACAATCTCTGGCACCCCTCTGGATTTGCGTGATCCTCGCCTTTTGGCCATTGCAGAGGCAGAACGCCAATTTTTGGAAACTGGGTATGACGAATATGCTGCATCAAATGCCACTGGAGCTGCATTTTGCCGTTCAGCTGCTGTAATTGTAAGCATTTAGATATGAATCAATTATCTAGACATATTAAATTTCATTCACACCATGTTTAGCATGTACTCCTAAACACCTCAATTAATTAGGTTTAACATTTACTCCCTAAAATTGGACCACCATTGATTCTATTTATAAATGTATATTAGCCATGTGCCAAGGAAACATTTTGATAAATTAATTTGGAGAAAAGAGCTTCACTAAGGTGTATGAGCTTTTAACCGGAAGATCTTTATGTTCTTAATAGTTTTGCTCTCATTTTTCCCCATTTGGACATGGGGAAAACCTGGTTTTACAGTTTCATGTGAGTTTTTGGTTTTAGCTCCCAATTTCCCTCCTCTCATCATGGAAAATTTGAGCCGTAACAGTAGTGGTGCTATTCCACTTAGGCCACAATGTCATTGGTCATCTCATTTGATTTTTAATGTCAGCAACTTTCCTTTTCATCCCTTTTTGGGGAATCAGCTCCCACCTTTTATGTCTAACAGAAAACCACCTAGTAGGTTCTGCCTCGGCCATAAGCACTTTAGTTGAAAATTTCATTTGAATAACTTCCTTTTGGTTCTTTTGTCCTTTTTAATTTTTAAAAAAGTACATTTCTTACATGACCTATGTAATTAAGAGTTAATTTTTAAGATGATTGGTTTTTCCCCCATTTTTCCAGTTAATGGCACTTCTGCTATTGCGGCATGCAGTGACTGTTCCAGATGCCAATTCAGATGATGATGTCTCTTCTTTCTTCTCTGTAAGTTGTGACTTAAAGTTGCTTTCTTGAATTTAACCTATGCACTCCTCAAGCATTACTGTTAACGTGCCATTGAGCCATTTGTCTTAAACCGTCATTCCTTGCAGTTTTTCTTGCTTCGAGCTGCTGGGTTTCTCTTGCCATGCTACATCATGGCTTGGGCCATCAGTATATTACAGCAACGAAGGCAAAGACAGGTTATTTTCATTTTTATCACTATATTCTTTTTCTTCACACCTTGAAACCACACATCATAGACATGGTTTCGTATTTGAGTCAATATTAAAACCCGTATCTGTATCAGGAAGCAGCAGCGTTGGCTGCCACCCAAGTTGCTTTTGTACTACAATCTGGGCAAAGTAGGGGTATGCATTTCGCAATTGCATCAGGACCTGCAGTGACACCCCACCTGGAAAATGTTTAAACTTATAGGAGGCATATGAAGTCCTGCACTGACATTACTTTACGTTACATTGGTAGTTTACGAGTAAATGAGGACAGTTCCCCCTTTAAATAAACTTGTAAAAGCCTCTTTTTTCTTTTTTCTTTTTTTTCTGTTATCCCCAAATAGATTGTTGAGAATGATTTGGAGCTTTACTAATTCTGTTTTAATTGTTATGAATTTGGGTTCATATTTCATCGTCTTCTAAAATATTGTTGTGTATTCCCGCAGTGCTTCAGCTTGAGCCATCGATGGGCCTTGTGCAGAGGTGCCCGAAACCTGTTCGGAGAAATTGAAATCCGATCTGGTTTCATCCGTGGGTGTGGTGATGTGCACAGATGGGTTAACTACACCGAACATTTTTAGTCTGTGGGTCAAATTTTATGATGAAAACGTTTTAATCACGACATTAACTCAAAAAAAGAATGTTGAATACCAATGAATTCCAGTTCATAAGCGCTCGTTCCAATGTACGAGATCTTATAACACTTATCAGTGAGGCCCCATTGCTAATACAATTAGATTTCCTCTTCATAGGCTTGGGATTGGTTTAGGATTACGAGATCCTTTTCTCTTGCAAACTTAGAAGAAAAAGAAAGAATCACTCAATTGGATGACAACCACAATATAACCTATTAAATATTCTTTTTCCCTTTCTAGATTAGTCTAATTTTAGTATTTTATCTGTTTGAAATTTTCTTATAAGTTCATTGTCTTGATTCTATATAAAATACTTTGTTGTCATTCTTATTATACTACAAATGCCAGTTTAAAAATGACTATATCAAATTACAAATACATATGTATTTATTGCATAAATAATTTGATTATTACAGATTAAAAAATAATGTTAATAGAATTTAAGAGGGCTTTTTTTTTTTTGTTTTTATTCAAGCTATTCATGTAATAAATATGCGTGTTTATATTTTGGTATAATGTATTTTGGATATATTTCATGTCAAATTTGAGTAGGCATTTAACGTCTAAACTAATTGCTAAGATGATGGAATAAACTGATTGATATAATATATTAATACTGTAAAGATATAATTAGAATGTTTTGAAGTTTGAGGCTAATTTAAAATTTATGTCATAATTTAAGTACCATCCATGGAATTAACCCAAATTCACCAAGAACAAAATTGTATGTTAGAAAATTTGGGACAGTTTATCAAAAGGATTAATTAGAGGAAAGTTGATAAGGAATATTGCAAAGAAAATTCCAATATATCAAAGATTATGCCATAATCTTATCCTCTGTAATGAAGGGCTTTTCTTCTTATCCTTTTAATTTTGAAAATATCTTATCTTATTAGAGTAATATTTGATATGAGCACATAAATGCAATTAGGTGGATGTTGTTGATCCACCCATAACTCCAAAAATAAATAAAAAATAAAGGACAATTGTAAACTGTGATGATAAATATAATACAAAAACTGGGAATAGGGCCATGTTTGTGGGGTCCCAATGACTTAAAAATGTGTGGCAGTGGACCATGGAATCTGGTTCTTTAGGTTAAAGAAAAGAGTGGTAATGATTGATACAACACAAAGGTATTACTGCAGGGAAATTAAAGGCAGAAAATTAAGGGACAGTTTTCGTAGTCCTACCTCTTGTCTCTAGCATTGAATTTGGGCACATTTGAGTCCTTAAAACCAACCCCATTACCCTCAGCTGCTGATGGACATTTTAACAAATCCTCCATTATTGGGACATTAACCTCTTGTTGGTTGTTCTCATACCTGTTTCAGGGCTGTGACAATCAATTTACAGTTTTTTTCTAATTAATGATCACATGTTTCAATCAAAATCAATTATTATAAATTTGGGCATTTTACTCAAAAATACCCTTTTTTATCTTATTTATGAAAATAGACTAAATTTTTAATTATTTACCAGAATGGGCCGATTTCCCCAAAAACGCGTCCACGTCAGCGCGATGTTAGGGGACGTGCCAGTAAAACACGTCTCTGGGGAAGCGTTTTATCCACGTCAGCACAAAACGCTTCCTTGAGGGCGCGATTTATGTTGACGTGGCAAAACGCTCCCCAGGGACGCGTTTTAGCCCGTGTTTTTTTTCAAAAAAAAACTATTCTCGAATTAAATTTTCAAAAATGTCATTTTTTAGATATTATAAAAATAGACCAATTTTTTTTAAAAATTTACGAGAATAAACCTTTATAAAGACTCAAAGTGACAACACCGTTTTTTTTAAGGTGTCACCAATTAATATGGAAATATAACTTACAAAGCAAATCTTTATATAGACCCAAAATCTCATTTCCCTTGTTTTCTTAAGCAATGTGGGATATGAGATATGTGTATATATAGACTCATGAATAATTTTGCAGCTTGTTCCTAAACAATGTGGGATTCCTTCCTCTTTTAACTAACAACATGAGATTAAAGGCTATACTATATTTGATATTTTTTTACTTAGAGTTTAAATTTTTTTACAAAAAGTTAACATTTGTTACATTATAAATAAAACTTTTAAACTTTATAAGTAAAAAAAAAATATAAAATATAAAATGAGTATGGTAAAATATTAAAAAATAAATATTTAAAAAATTACTAATAGTTAAGTGATCATTTTGTAAGTTTTTATAATTTGATAGCTAAAAAATATAGTTAAGTGACTACTAATGTAATTTAAACTAGATATAAAATATGAAAAATAATTATTATATTTTATGTATATTGTATATTTCTATAAAAAAAATTTATTTAACATAATTATATACTATGTTTAAATAGATTATCTATCTAGTCAAAATATATCTGAAATAAATTTATCGGCATTCATTAGGTGATGAAAATTAAATTAAAATTAGAATTAAAAAAATTAATGAGTATAGTAAAATATTAAAAATAAATAAATATTTAAAAAGATATATCAATTTTTTAAAATTACAAAAAAATACTATTTGAGTACCAAATACTCACCATTTATTTATTAATCAAACATTCATAATATAAAATAAAATAAATAATAAAAAAATTAAAAGTATAACTTCTAAATTTAAATAATGGAAAATTATTTTAAAAATTAGAATTGCATTGATATTAACTTCAAACATTTAAAATTGAATAGAAGATTATTGCATGTACAAGTTTCATATGTGCAATTTGTTCTCTCTTTTTTTTTAATAGTTCTTTTGTATATGTTAACAATTCTAAAATGTAACAAGATTAAAGATATCAAAAGATGATTTTATAATATGAGAAAATTTTAACAAAATATAAAAAAAATAGAAATTGTTTTGTAAAAAAAAATATCAAATATAGTGTAGCATTTAATCTCATGTTGTTAGTTAAAAGAGGAACAAGCTACAAACCTATTCATGAGTCTATATATACACATATCTCATATCCCACATTGCTTAAGAAAACAAGGGAAATGAGACTTTGGGTCTATATAAAGATTTGTTTTATAAGTTATATTTCCATATTAATTGGTGACACCTTAAAAAAAATAAAATGGTGTTGTCACCTTGAGCCTTTATAAAAGTTTATTCTCGTAAATTTTTTAAAAAAATTGGTCTATTTTTATAATATTTAAAAAATGACTTTTTTTAAAAATTTAATTCGAGAATAGTTTTTTTTTGGAAAAAAAACATGGGCTAAAACGCGTCCCTGGGGGAGCGTTTTGTCGCTGCAAGACAAAGCGCTCGACGTGGACAAAACGCCCCGGGTGGACGTTTTTTTTGCTAGCACGCCCTCGACATCGCTACTGACGTGGACACGTTTTCGGAATAATCGGTCTATTCCGGTAAATAATTAAAAATTCGGTTTATTTCCGTAAATAAGATAAAAAAAGATATTTTTAGGTAAAATGGCCTATAAATTTAATATTAATTAAGTCAATTCTAATAAATAAATTAAACGAAATAAATCTTAAAAGAACTTGGGCATAATTTATATTAAAAGTAAGACTTAAACTTTTAAAACCTCAATCTTTGGCAACAGAATTTCAAGTTTCTTTATTCCTAATTATCTGAAGATGCATTATATTGTATGTCAACTAACTGGTTTAATTTCTTAGCAGGTCCTTGTACTATAGGTTTAAGAGAGAATCAATCCTTGTGAGCAATTAGCCTCGCCACCAGTTGCTTAGTTGTTGTGTTAAATTAGAAAAAAATGACGTCTACTTCCAAAATTAAATGTACATGATGAATTGATTTACTTTCCAACCCAAAATACAAGGACGACCGAACTAAACTACTCAAATTTAAGCCCCCAAAACACAGATGCGCGTGCTGCTTTGATGCATATCACATGATTGTGATTAAGACATTGTTTTTATAGCTTAATTGTGGTGTCTTTGAACATGGATTCATGATTTGGAACTGCCCGTCTTGTCATTTTTCGTGCCTTAAAAGTGATTAAGACTCCTCCTCCTCAAAGCTTAGGGGAAAGCAATTATCTCCATTCCTTTCCAAAAACAGAGATTTAATTTTGATGCCTCTCTCTAATCAATTATACCTTACATTTGTTTCTTGGATTCTAAATTAAAAGCGTGATTTGCAAAAAAAAAATCAATATTTATTGATTCGATGTTTTTAAATAATGAAAAAATAATATTAAAATTCTCATCTAAGGATTTGACTTAACTCCACTTCAAACCATGAAAGACAAAATAGCATACCCACCAAACCAAAACATCCCTCTTCTCAATTTATTAGCCTACCGACGTTTTAACTTAATTGTCCAAAGCTATGCTATATGATAGTCTAGTCTAGGTTCATGAACTCTATTTTAAATTTTTTTTCTTCAATAAAATTTTATATAAATTGATTCCTATAAAACTGTATTAATCTCTATATTTATAAAATTCTAACCCACTTCATACCATGAGTTAACTAGGAAATAACAAGTATCGGTGTTCTTATAAATTAGTAAACATGTTTTTTTATGTATTAAGTTAATTTATAATATCTTTTAAAAACAAGTAACTACCACTCGTATAATAATACTTTTCAAATAAAAATTATCTTTTATCTTTTTTATTACGATTCTCAAATGGGTAATTTACCAAAATATACCAAAATAAAAAAAAAATTACGGAAATGGGCCGAAATCTGCATTATTTACGGAAAAGGGCCATTTCTCCCCAAAACGCGTTCACGTCAGCGCGTTTTGGGGATGCAAAGAGAAGCGCTGCTTGTGGGAGCGCTTTGTGCCACATCAAGACAAAACGCTGGCCGACGAGGACGCGCTTTGCTGATGTGGCACAAAGCGCTCCCTCAAGGGCGCGCTTTTGCCCTCCTTCCCCCCAACTGCCTTTTCAGCTGTTTTTAGTGTTAGGGTATGAGATTTTAGGGTTTTAAAGCTAGGGTTTAGGATTTTTTTAGGGTCGTTGGGTTTAGGGTTTTTAGGGGAAAATTAATGGATTAGATTATAGTGTTAATTAGGGTTTAGTAAAAATATGTTTAGGATTTAGGGGAAAATATATTAGCAAAATAAAAATTATTTGAATTTTTTTTACAGCTTGTATCCGGTAAAATAATTTTGAGAAGACGTTTCTGAACAAATAGTGTCGAAAATGCTTCAAGCGGGATGCATCGCCGCAAGAAGGCAAATCTTGAAAAGAGCTCTCACGTGGACACTCTTTTGCTCTGATAGTCTCCGGTAAAATAATTTTGAGAAGACGTTTTCGAACAAATAGTGCAAAACGCGCCAAGCGGGATGCATCGTCAAGAAGAGTATCAAAAGAGCTCCCACGTGGACGCTCTTTTGCTACTGATGAGTCTCGATAAAATAATTTTGAGAAGACGTTTACGAAAAATAGTGCCAAAAACGCTTCAAGCGAGGATGCACTGTCAGCAAGAGTACTGAAAAGAGCTCCCACGTGGACGCTCTTTTGCTACAGTAGTCTCCGGTAAAATAATTTTGAGAAGACGTTTCTAAACAAATAGTACCAAAACGCGCTCAAGCGGGATGCATCGTCAAAGAAGAGTATCTGAAAGAGCTCCCACGTGGACGCTCTTTTGCTCTGATGAGTCTCCGGTAAAATAATTTTGAGAAGACGTTTCTGAACAAATAGTGTCGAAAACGCTTCAAGCAAGATGCACTGTCAGCAAGAGTACTGAAAAGAGCTCCCACGTGGACACTCTTTTGCTACAGTAGTATCTGGCAATCCTTAGACTATAAATCAGCCAAATTTCATTCTCAGTTTGCATAACAGAAATTGAGGCAAAAGAAAAATAGAAATTGAAAATGAGTAAACGTATTAATGCTGTTATTTACTATGATGGTGAGGTTTGTGACACCGAAAGTGGTGTTGTTTTTTATCGGAGAACACAGTGCGACTGGATTTTAATCGGAACATAGATTTGATAGAACTTCGCAAAAGAATTAGGCGTAAAATCTTCGGAACAACGCCAATGAAAGTTCAGTCTATTAAGTATAGATTTTGCGCTTCGGTTGATCCGGTGAGATATGACTCATTCGACATCAAAGGTCCTCGGAGCTTTGAGGCAATGGTGGAGACTCATCTTACCAGTGGATCACCCTATCTTGAGGTATATGTACAATTTTCATCGCCAAGTGATCTTCCTTCGACCTCAACATCTACTGCTATTCGAGGGGAATACACGACCCCAAGCCGACACTCTGTTAGTGGGAGGCAGACTACGGAAGTGCCCGTGTTTGGTGGTAGTATGGAAAACATAACCCCTGCACGACACTCGGTTGGTGGATGGGACATGCATATCCTTCCTTCGACGTCCGATGATAGAAATACGTATTGGGGAACGTCATCAACTTTTAGTGGTTGGCAATCCACATATGATTGGGAACGTTACGAAAGATGTTTAAGGAGGGATAATGTACTCCCCACGACATCCACCGACGAGGGGCCCTCGTTCGTTGCAGATTATGGTGGGTTGGATGATGAGTCCGATGTGGATCCACCTCGAGAGCTCGGGCCCGATGGTGCAGAAGTTGCATTATTTTCTAAACCGGAGCCTGTTCCAACCGTACCTGAAGATGTTGAGGGCGGTTCAGATGAAGAAGAAGAAGATCCACTATTCAGGGCGTACTTGCCTCCAGCCCACATGCATAATGTCGATCTATCTCAAGACGATGCATTGGAGTTTCCTGAACTACCACACCGGATGCGTGACCGTACAAGTTCGTCGTTGGATTCGGGCGAATTAAAAGTTGGTAAAGAGTTTTCCAACAAGGATGCTTTTCTTGGTGCATTGAAACAATACAGCATCAAGAACGGAATAGTTGACAGTCTTCTTAGCTTTTTTGTCTCTTGGTGGCTATGTAAATTCTATTTATTTCTTGATGAAAACGGTGAACTTTTGTAGAAGGACTAATTTGCAAAAAAATAAAAATTAAATTACAATTAAAAAAATATTGGACTTTTATTTTTATTAAAGATATTAAAATTAAATTACAATAAAAAAAATAAAAAACAACTTTTATTTTATTAAAGATATTAAAATTAAACTACAAAAAAAAATAACTTTTATTTTATTAAAGATATTAAAACTAAATTACAAAAAAAAAACAACTTTTATTTTATTAAAGATATTAAAACTAAATTACAAAAAAAATAATAAACAACTTTTATTTTATTAAAGATATTAAAATTAAATTACAAAAAAAATAAACAACTTTTATTTTATTAAAAAATAAAAAAATTATATTACAATTTAAAAATAAAAAAGGCGGTCGGAATCAATGTTGGTGCCGGTCGGAATCAGTGCCACATGGGGTGGTCGGCGTGATTCTGCTACTGGATTCCTCCTTCTTCTAGCTTCCGGCGGGGTCGTGGAACCTCGGGCGGGATTCTGGTTCCTCCGGCAGTGGGTCTAGTTGTGGGTGTTGGGAGGATGACCCACCTTGATAAAATAACGACTGCGGAGGTGTTTGCATAAACCATGGCGGGTGTCTCAATCCCATAAGGCGAATGAGACTGGTAAAAGAAAGAGCTCCCGACGGCGCCTCGTGTGATCCTCATGCGACGGCGGCCTCAAGATCGGCCGCCGGCGATCGGAGTAGTCGAACGGACTCGAACCAAGGCCATGCATTCCAACCTGCAGTGGGACTGGGAAAAGGAAACATATATGGGTTAGGATACATATAAGGGCTAGGGTACGCACCTAGCATAAAGGCCAAAGGCTGTGATGTCGGTGTCGCCGGCTGAAGTGTTGGGCCCGGTGGATCGTGGTGGCGCTGTTGATGGGCCCTGGATGTTTGTTTGGCGCTATTGATGATCCAGTCTCATCACCCCTTCTCCTTGGATTTAAAGGGCCCCGTCGTTCCTTTTGTTCACGAAGTTGCCGTCTCCTCTCCTCTTCCGACAATAAATACGGCTTGCCATGGATCCTAAACCATGGCATGTATTCCGGCACGCACGCTAACTCAGGAACGACGATCGGTTCCCGAATAGGTATATAATCATACCGGTTCTCCCACATTTCGATATATGCTGACCAAAATCTTGGTCAATCCGTGTGCAACTGTCGTAAGTCGACTTTGTGCTCATCATCGAGCACCTTAGGTGGCACGGGAATCGGTTGTCGGAATCCAAATTGTCGTAGAACCCGATCTGACTGGTGCATCTCCACGGTGGCATAGTTGATCAATGGGACTTCACATGCCAAATGTTCGGATTTAGCAAGAACTCCTCCGGAATTACTACCCGAATTGCCGGATCCTCGTATGGTGTCCATTGAAACTATATTAACATGACCAAAATATTAGTTATATACATATTACTAAATACTAAATACTAAATACTAAATTATAAATACGAAATTCGAAACGAAAATTTTATTACTTAAAATATATTTTATTTAATACTTACTTGTGATTCCGACCGTTGCTCTAATAGAAAGCAAGATATCTTCAAGCTCGATAGGTATTCCAACATAACTCATTGAATGGTTCCACCTAATTAAATAAATTTTTAGCATACAATTATACTTTAAATCTACGTAATAACTGTAAAATATAATATTAAATTTACCTCGTTATGAGTGGGAATGTATATGGGTGGTCGACTCGAGGACGTAAAAATGGAAATCGAAACCGTGCCCATGACTGCAGTAGTGATAGGAAACCTCCGATTTTCGCTTTACTCGACCGCGTCGCCCCGCACATCTCCCGATACAATTTTGATAGCACGGCAGACCCCCAACTCATTTCACCAGCTGCTCTAAAATCAACGAGTTTCAGCAACCATCTCAGGTGTACGAGGTTTCGAGACAGGTCTGGCATCAGATAGCCTCCAATCATCTCAAGAATGTATGCCCGAGCATACCGTATTCTTTCTATTTCGATCGAACCATTATTCGGCCCGGATTGTGTCTCAGAACCACCCATCTCGATCCGACCTCCATGAATGTTATCCGGAATGGCACCCGTAAGCTCGTAGCATACGGGCGGTCCAATCGCTAGAAGTTGCGGACCCGGTGACTACAGACCCATCCACCGGCAATCTCAATTGCAATTGCATGTCTTCTAGAGTGATAGTACACTCTCCGCATGGAAGATGGAAAGTGTGCGTCTCGGGTCTCCACCTCTCTATCAACGCACCGATTAACTTCGGCTCCAACTTGCACCCCGCCTATCGTGGTACGCGCCAAAACCCCGCTTCCCCGCAGATAATTCTCGATAAGCGGCGATGGATGACCAGGATATTGCGAATATAGCATTGCAACACCCGATCTGTGATTGTTTAAAAATTATAAAATAAAAATTAATTAAAATTGCATAAACCTAAAAATATTAAATAGTATTGAA
Source organism: Gossypium sturtianum (assembly GCA_025698515.1). Classification (NCBI taxonomy): domain Eukaryota; kingdom Viridiplantae; phylum Streptophyta; class Magnoliopsida; order Malvales; family Malvaceae; genus Gossypium; species Gossypium sturtianum. The sequence goes on from CM046955.1 coordinate 124,464,094, forward strand.
AAATTAAAATTAAAACTTACCATTTGCATTTGATCGACGGAGATGTGTTTATCATTGAGACGAATTAATTCCTACCATTGGAAATACGATCGAATATTTTAAAATTTATCAAAAAAATATATTTCAAAAAATTTAAAAAAGGGCTTTTTGTAAATATTAAAGGACTATTGTGAAATTTGAGAGGAAGTTTCAAGGAATTTAAGAGAAATTTGAGAAGAATTTGAGAGAAAGTTGAGAGAAAAATGAATAAGGACTTTGTTGTGAAAAAAATAAAAGGGTGGGGGGTTTTTATAGGTTTTTTTTTTCTGACCGTTGGAGGCCCAACGGTCAAAAAAAATTTGACCGTTGCAGCAGGAAAGCGCGCCCTTGAGGGAGCGCTTTGTGCCACATCAGCAAAGCGCGTCCTCGTCAGCGCGTTTTGTGCTGATGTGGCACAAAACGCTCCCTCAAGGGCGCGCTTTCCTGCTGCATCCCCCCAAAACGCGCTGACGTGGACGCGTTTTGAGGGGAAATGGCCATTTTCCATAAATAATACAGATTTCGGCCCATTTTCGTAATTTTTTTTATTTTGGTATATTTTGGTAAATTACCCTTCTCAAATCATTCTTAAATCTAAGGATATTAGACATTTAAGCCTATTCAAATTCATGACTTTCGCCAATTAACAAAAACTATCATTTACTTTAAAACTACATTTTGTTATGAATATCTGGATGTCCATCATGATCAAGATAAAGTTTTAATATACTTTAACTTCTAATAGTTATTAGAATTAGATCTCTACTTCTTTTATACTTCTTATGTCTATAAATAGAGACTCTGATGAAGCATTGTAATCATCTATTTTTATCAATAAAATACATCTTTCATATTTTCTTTATTCTTTATTCTCTCCATCTCTCTTTATTTTATAACACGTTATCAACACGATCTTACTCAAAGTGATAGTTCCTTTTATCGACAATCAAATTTATTCTTAATCATTTTCAATATCTTTAACGGCAAGATGCAAAGTTTTTACAGGAAATTTCTTTTATTTAATATTTCATATCTGATTATTATTTTTTAGTCTTCTTTCATTATATCATTATTTTGATTAACTTATTTTACTTTTTGTTCTTAGGATGGTGAATGATTTGATATTGTTTTCTATATGAAATCGAGAAGTAAGATTCACTCTCAAAGTTTGCTTTTTGATATTTGCTTGGGGATGATCTATTTTTCTTCATTGTAAAGGATGTTTATAATCACTACTTTTCATCCGTGGTAACTTAAGTCAATCTAATTAACTTCTTTTGAAATTTGATTTGATTTCTATTAAAAAATTCAATTTATATAATTCACTATCCATATCTCTATGAATTTATAAAACCCTTTACGCATTTAGTTATTGAGATTTTTATATGTAGATAAATATTTTTTTCATTTTTAATAGAATTGATTGGTTTAATTTTGATTTTGATTAAGATATATGATTATTGCGGAATGTGAGTAAAAATACTTACTTGTTATGAACTTTGAGATATTCACCCTGTATGGGATAATTTCATATCATTGTAAAATTTGAGATGAAATTATGTCATAAGAGGTGGATATTAGAAAATGTTTATGTTTAAACTATGGGTGAGCAAAATCCGATTCGATTCGAAAAACTCGATAAAATTTTCAAATTTTGAATTAAATAGTTCGAGTTATTTGAGTTAATCAAGTTATTTGGATCAACTCGAATAAAAATTAAGCTTTCCGGTTTAACTCGAATATGAATTACACAATTCGAGTTATCCGAAAATCCGAAAAAGAAAAGGCAAAACTACACCATTTTGATAAATGTTTACCTTTTCTAAAGTTAAAAGTCAAAACCATTAAGTTAAAAGGCAAAACTACGTTGTTTTGATAAATGTTTACTCATTAAGTTGAAAGGTAAAACCATTATATTGTTTATGTAGTTAAATAATTTTATACTTCGTTTATTAGTTAAATAATCGGTTCATGTAAACGCAACATTGAGTATAAATAATAGGATTCGTTAACTCGACTCGACTTGACTCAAAATTTTTTTACTCGATTCGATCCGATTCGAAAAAAATTCAAATTGAGTTCGGTTGCTAAAATAGGATTCATCAACTCGACTAACTCAAAATTTTTTGACTCGATTCGACTTGACTCGATCGAATACTCACCCCTAGTTTAAACTTTTATAGTTGTAAAGTTATTTTAATTTGACATTATAATATTTTGTATTTTGTTGTGGTATGATATATAAAATATATATTATTTAACCACAATGATTTATTAGTGACATGAATTTATCATTTGTTACATTTAATATATGTTTTATTTATACCTATTCATTTTATTTTTATATGAATAAATTAAGTATTCATTAAGGTTATACAATAAAATGATTATATACTCCTGAAGAGCTAATATTGCATCAAACTGTAAAAAGCTCTTTAAGAGCTTATATTTTAGCTCATTGTGATACAAAATTTTATAAAATATAATATTATTTTTTTCTGATCAAGAAGATATATGTTTAATAAAACCTTAATGTGTTTTACATTAAAACCATATATATAAATAACATGATATACTCATGTATTTGTATTATATATAATCCTCGAAGGAATACATTACACTATATGATTGAAATATCTAATGTGCTCCTACAGTAACAATATTGTGAAAATGAGTTTAATAGTATTTTCGAACGATCTCATACATTTTAGTGGCTAAGCAAAATAATAAATTACTAATGAAAAACTATGAAATTCTTCCCACTAGTTTTGCTTCATTCCCTGAAGTGAATGTAGCAGTACATAACAATTATGAAATATGAAAATATAGAGATCATGATTGTTGTTGTAATTGAGGATGTGAATGGAGACTAATCATGACAACATGAATAGATAGATTTTGATTTGAAATCCACGCATGTTTTGTGATGGTGATTATGAAATAAAGAATCAATGGAGGCATTTAGAAATCTATCCTACTAGATTTATTACATTCCCTGAAGTGAATGCAAACATAAAGAAAATAAAAGATATAATCATGGAACACTTAAAGTGGGAACATAGTAATAAATAAGAGAACAATGAGAGTTCTTAATATAACTATTCAAAGGGTAAAGATAATTTATGTTATCAATGTGATATGAAAGATTATTGGCCACATATGTGGCATATGCCCAAATATTTTGTTTCTGTTAATATTCTTTGAGGAATGATATGAGAATATAGTAATAAATTCTATCATTATAGATAGAAAATATTTATATTATTTGGTACTAAAACAAACGAATATTATTCTAATATTTGATAGTACAAAAGTAGTCGAAAGCTCTAGAAGAGCTAATATATTAATATCTTGTGATAGTTAATCCATTGGTTTTAAAAGATATTTATAATGGATCTTATATTGAGATTATGAATGAGAAAAATATAATATTTCATATGAATCACTATTGCTATAAATATCTATTTTGAAAGGATGAAAAAAAGAGGATTGAGTTATTAATTTATATTTATTTTATAATCTTTGTGATCTTCTTTTGTCATCATCCCTATTAAGGGGTTGAAAGCAAAATATTTGACTTTGAAAGATCTATTTATGAGCAATAAAATATGATAATTCTATCTAAAGCTCGTTATGGTTGGATGCACCTGAAGTTGCATTTTTTTTTTAAATATTTGAAGATTTTGACATATTCCCTGAAGCGAATATTGCATATAATTGTTTCAAAATTATATTTATTTTGTTGACTTAGTGACATTATAATATTCACATTGATTTAGACATTTCCAATAGTAAATGTCACAATATCACTTATATGTGGATACAAAGTAAAATGAATGATAGTAAAATTATTAATTTGTTACAATTTAGTACAATTGAAACACATGTTAAAGTAAACCAGAAATTTACTGATACAAATGCATTTACTACTTGGTGTGACCAGTTAGACCATCCTGGATCATACATGATGCGAGAACTAATTAAGAATTCATATGGACATTTATTAAAGAACCAGAAGATTCTTTAATTTAAAAGAATTCTCATATGTTGTTTGTTCTCAATGACAATTGATTATTAGAAACTCACAAGCTAAAGTTGAGATTTAATGTCTTGCATTTCTGAAACGAATATGGGCTCATTCATCCACCATGTGGATGGTTTTGATATTATATGATTTTGGTAGATGCATCTACAAAATAATTACATATGTGTTATCAATTTGCAACCTGTCGTTTGTAAGATTGCTTATTTAAATAATTAATTTCAGATAATGTAATTAAGACAATTCATCTTGCTAATACTGATGAGTTTATATCTCAATCTTTTATTGATTGAGTTTGAAAAACTTTTTTAAAAGTTTGCACATAATGGTTTAGAGAAATTATTGATTAAACACCTCTGATAACTAAACCATTACTTATGATAACTAAACTTTCTATTTCAATATGAGACTAGGTTAATTTACGTGTTGTACGCATCAAACCAATAAATTATAAATACTCCCCATTACAATTAGTTTTTGATCAAGAGCTAAATATTTCTCATCTTTGAATTTTTTTATGTGCGTATATATTCCAATTGCTCCACCACAATGCACAAAGATGAGTGAATCCTCAAAGAAAGTTGAGAATATATGTTAATTACAAGTTTTTTTATATTATTAGATGTTTTGAATGTATTCAAGATTCAATTATGACATGATTTGTGATTACAATTTTGATTCGATAGTTTTCCCGACATTAGGGGAGAGAAATAATAACTTGTAATGAGTTAGGGGGAGAGTAATTCGAATCAGAGGTTCAATAAGGATAACTCATTACAAGTTAACTGTTAGATGTATTTACAAACTTAATGAGAATAATCAAGTGTTATATACCATCTAATGTTTTAATTTGAATCAAAGTCCTAGTAGGACAATCAGTTAGAATAAATAATAGATTCATCGGTTCCAAAGCTGAAAATTCTTCTAGATGGTCATATAGTGAAGGCAGGTGCTCCAGAAGAGACCCAAGACATAACTAATAAGTAAAACTTCAAAAGAGATTCAGGTACCTAGAACTGAATTTTAAAATATTGAAAATAAGAGATCTCGATAAGTTATGTCAATTCGAGAAAATGTGAAACCGAATAATAAAAATGATCGACAATGATTTTGCATACAATATTATTATTAAAATAATGAAATAAAAGGAGGATCTTGAATAAATCTATTAAGAAATATAGATAATGAATAAATTGATCAAAATAGAAGGATGCATGTAACATCCAAAAATTTGAATTTTATATGTTGCATTATTTTGGTGCTCAGCTAGTTAAACTATCCAATGTGTGTGTTTAGGTAGTCCTGAGAAGGCTCGGGATTTATTTGGATTTAGTAAATTTTTTGGCATTTAGTACTTTAAGGAAATGGAGTAAGTGACCTTAAAGCTTAAGGTAATAAAGTGGTAAATAGCTAGCATAAGTGAGCAATTAGTAAAGTGGATATGGCGCCATATGTGTTACCTTGAGGGAGGAAGTTCGAATCCCTTTGAGTGCATGTGTGATTTTTATTTTTGCTTTCCTTCCTTATAGTGTCGGCCAAGCATGATTTTATGGTAAGTTGGACTTTTATTTTTATGGCAAGATGGCTAAGAGAAAAAGGCAAGATTGAAGTTAGGGAAAGGAATCAAATGAAAATGGCATGTAAGGGGAGCATAAGGCTTATTCCATGGGTGATGTTTTGAAAAGTTTGGTTGGCCAAACTTTTGACCAATTGGCTATGCATTTGGACGGTTTTTGGGGCTAAGGGGGATGGCCGAATTTTATTAGCATTTTGGTAAGGTTTAGGTGCTAGTTTTGGTCAATTCTATTAGCAACTAGTGTATCATTTCTCTTCTCCAAAACTCTATGCCCCTAGCCGAATGTGGTCAATAGCAATAGGTAAATTTTTGTTTCATACTCCCCAAACTCTTTTATTCTTTGTGCCGAAACCATGCAACCTTGAAGAGGCATTTTCATTTCTTTTCTTTCTCTTTGCCGAATGCATACCAACTTGAAGACCTTTTACTTGTTCATTTTTCATCCTTGAAAACCGAAACTTAAACACCATATCTTCTACTTCTTTTTCTTCTTCTTTTCTTTTTACAAAAACTTTCAAACATCACTCCCCCTCCAATATTCTCACCATAGCCGAATATCATTGATCATCTCCCTATAGCCGAGTCTTCCATTCATACATATTTTCTTCTCAACTATATTTCTACTCACACTTTGATCAATCGGTAAGTGATCCATTTCAACATTTCTTTTTTTGTATTTTTATTTTATTCTTTCTCTTAGTGCCGAATCTATACCTTGGTGTAGGATGGCCATATTGATCGAGACCATCACCATACTTTCTCTCTTACGAAATCACTTTTCTCTGCCATAGAAATATAGTGGAAGGCCGAAACTTGGAGTTTTCGAAGTCATCATTTAATCGCTAGAATTCGGTCCAAAAATCTCTAAGGTAAGGATTCTTCGAGGATTCTATAATCACTTTTTATTCGTTAAGATAGTGTTGATTAATCGATATTATTATAGGGACTCTATCGCTCGATCTTTCATCTTGAGATCATACGGATTTTTGTGTGTTTCGACTTCACCCCTAAGATCAATCATTTATAACAACGTAATATTAGTTTGGACTAATATTTATTTTGAATGGAGGCAAACAAGATTGAATCAAAAGGGGTAGTGTTTGGTGATCGAAAAAGGAACGAATTTACGATCCCTTTTAGATTCAAACGAAGGGTTGTTTCGGCGATTCGAGACTTTCCACCGGGTTGTGGACCCTCATCCGGTGAGAAGCAACTATTCGAGGTTGTTCGCAATTGTGAGGCATCAGCGATTCGGGATTATCCACCGGGTTGTGGACCGTCAACCGGGGAGAACCAGCAAATCGTAGTTGTTCGCGATTCCGAGGGTAAAAACACTTAGATCGTTTATCTTAGAGTAAATTTACTATGTCGCGTTCATTGTCTAATCGAGAGTTGAAATATTTTTAGATGTCGACGATCAGGAAAGTGTAGTGCTTACCGTAATCAGGTGTGTAATCTCACACCGTATTTCATGGGTTAGATAATTATATTGAGTTAATCGCTTGATTAAATCACATGTTAGTGAAATCGGGTAAAATGACATAATTATCACTATTTTGGTAAAAACTATGAAATCGGTATTAAAACGGTGAAAATTAATGGGCCAAACCGATAAGTGTGATATTTGTTATATGGGCCAGATTGTGATATGGGCCCAATTGTGATATTTGCTATATGGGCCAAAATGAGATATTGGTTATATGGGCCCAATTGTGATATTTGATATATGGGCCAGATTGTGATATGGGCCATCTTGTGATAATTGTTATAATGGTCCAAATTGTTCGTAATAAATATTTGAATGAATTGTTGTAAATGAATATGTATTATATACATGAATTGCATGGGATGGGATATTGACGAAGAGAAGTTCGTAGCTCTGCTATTAAAATTCAGTGGCTCGCCACAAATCTGAAAAATGGCAATGCCATGTAAACTCTGTGAATCTGGTGGCTTGTCCACAATTGATATAAACGGCTTAATGCCTATTTTGGTGTGTTGGCGGGGTGGGTGACTAAAGCTCCCCACGGTGTCTTTGGTTGGTACGAATGTGGTGGTGTAGCAGATGGAAATTAGGTTTGGTTTGGGAATTGCATATCACATGCATATTTTATACATGTTTTTTTTTTTATGTTATAATTGTAAACGGGCTTTGGCCCAATAAATGCTTAATTGGATTTTTGGCCCGATGGACAATGGTAAGTGGGTTACACATCGAGTTCTAGTAACTCACCTGTTTCTCCTTACCTTTTAGGGTAATGATCGGTGATGGAGACTTGGGCCGTGGGCGACTCGGTGGAGGCCATACTGCGAATAATGGTTATTTGAAATTGGGATTTCTTTTTAGTACTTTTAATTATTTTGCTATTTTAAGTTAAGTTGTAATAAGGCCTCTGGACAAATTTTAATTGTTTTATGTTTGATGGATTTATAATTTGCTTTAAATACTTCAAGAGGATTTTTCTAAAACTTAAATAAATGATTTTCTCAAATGGATATGCAAAAAGGGTTTCATGATAACTTTCTTAAATATTTTAACTCGAAAAATCTTCTCGTGACAATGTTCTTCAAATTTTTCCAAAATCATTTTTAAACTCTTTTAAACCTTCTCGAAATATTAATTAAATTTTTCTAAGTTTCAATTTACAAATTCTTACATCTCAAATTGTTTGATTTATCAATCAACCTTAGTTTTTCAATAAACTCCACGTCAATTTTTTTTAAAAATTCTGTTTTACTTAAATCATTCAAGGGCTAGATGTATATTCATTCCGTGTGACATGTCAAATCTGGTCTTAACGCATAGACCGGGTTTGGGGTGTCACAACGCAACTCAAGTACAATTAAATTCGTGGAGTTTTTGGACCAGTAGTCCAAATATCTAAAGGTATAAAGCCAGTGAGGGTGCAATTGAAGTAGTTTTGCAAAAGCGGAATAAAAATATAAAGTTTTTCGCTAAGTCCTGGCATTGACTATGAAAAGATATAATACTCTTTTGGTGGATGCAATAACCTTTAGATATATTATTAAATTGATAATTCATAAAGATTTAACTTGTGTCTAATGGTTATTGTTACAACCTTTTATGAATCACTATATAGTGAAGTTTATATTAAAATCCTTGAAAGATTTAGGATGCTAGAAGCATATTGAAATTCTCGAGAAATTGTTCATTTATATGAATTGAAATAATTTGAACATATGTGGTAAATTTGACTTAGAGAATAGTAGTTGAAAGATGATTAAAAAATGATCCAAAATACCTATTTGTGTTTTTATAAAAGAATCATGATTAAAGTTTTTTATGATTATTGTTGAATCTCCCGAAGAGATCAAAATATATTTCCCAAAATTTCCTTCACTCATGACTTTTAAAAGAATGGTAATATAAATGCTTAGCAAATACATTCAAATAGTCATTTGGAAAACTAGTATTCAAGATTGAATACATAGAATATGAGAAAATATGTGATGTTTTCATGAGGGGGAGTAAATACGCATTGTACTCCTTTTCCCTTAATCGAGGTTTTGTCCCATTGGGTTTTCCTTGTAAGGTTTTTAATGAGGCAGCATATTATGCGTATTATAGATTGTGTACTCTTTTTCCTTCATTAAGTTTTTATTCCACAAGATTTTTCCTAATAAGGTTTTAATGAGGCACATTATCTACCAATGGACATTCAAGGGGGAGTGTTATGAATATCTTATTAAGTGGATGTTTATCATGATCAAGATAAAGTTTTAATGTACTTTAAATTCTAATAGTTATTAGAATGCCTATAAATAGAGGCTCTGATGAAGCATTGTAATTATCCCCTTTTTATCAATAAAGTACATCCTTTATTGCTTTCATATTTCTTTGTTCTTTATTCTCTCCATCTCTCTTTATTTTATAACACATATATATTTTTTATGTAAGATTTTTATTACCCACATAGTGAGTGAGATATAATATTTAATTGAAAGAGTAAGTAAAAACTAAAAAGAAAAAAAAGAGTTTAAACCACATTTTAGGGTTGAACTTGACAACTCTTCTCACATTGGGGTTTGAACATTTTTTTTTCAAGTTAGGTTCTAAACTTAACAAATTAAACTTGACAAATATTTCCACATTGGGACATGAATTTTTTTTTATCCAAGTTAGTCATTGAAAACCCTAAAGTTCAGGCCTCAATATAGAAACAATTACCAAATTCAAGGCTTAACTTGGTTATTGTATTCCAAATAATGATTTAACAAAAAAAAAACCCTAAAAATTCTACATAGTTGCTTTTATTCAAGGTGGAGCTAGGAGCATGTAGGGGTCTTGAACCCTAAAATAATAAAAAATTAGTTTAATATTTTTAGAATTTATAAAATTTAAAATTAAATTAAACAATAATTTTAAGAATAATTTAGTTGGCCACTATACAAACAAAATAAGAAATTAGGAGGTTGTAAGTGTTGATTGGCTCCCATTTTCATTTTGTTGGAAAAATGTAATTTTTTTTATTTGAAAAATTTGAGGTATATTCTCGATTGGTAAAGGTGGAGAGTTGAATTATAAAATTATGATTTTATATTCTACTCTATGAGACCTTTACAATGGTATATCATATGCTCAAAATGGTTAAGTGATGAATGAGAAATTGATGCTCGAAGTAAGCTACTTGTGAATATTTGTTGATGAAAAGAAAAGCTTAGATCCCACATTGGTTAAATACCAAGTGTGAGATATGTATATATATAAGAACACACTTTAAGGGTTATTGAATGACTAAGCTTGAAATTTTGCCTCGCGCGCACGGAGTTGGGGTGCACCCGCACTGCGTGGGTGACGCGAAATGTTCGGATCGGTTGGGCTCAAGAAGGGCCTACGGATATTTTAAAGCCCAACACGAAATTTATTTTCTCAGCAAATATTACACAGAATCTGTTTTAAAAGGACATATATTTTGATTTGATTTGATTTTATTCAAATTGATTTAAAGGCTCATTTAATACAGATTTGTAATTTTATTCATGGAAATTTCCAAAAATTCCTCCATATTGAATGCCTATAAAAGCCTAAAGAATTCTTCAGAATTTTTAACACACTCACAACGAATTTATTTTGCTCTTGAAAAACTCTTCTATTTTTCTCTCCATATTTTCATATGTTTTCGTGATAGAGGAAGGAAAGGGTTTGTTTGTTGATCACTGCAGAGGTGTTGCTGCTTCGATCATCTTGTTGTTGTATCCTGGGAGACAGTCGACCTACGTTTCTCCAAGTATCATAGGAGCGACCAAATCTGTCTTAAGAAAACTGTATTAATAGGCCTCAACATATAGTAAAACTCGATTCTCTTATTCGATTTCTGATTTTCATAATCTTATTTATTTAATTGGTTTTTCGTATCTGATATTTTAAATATAAATATTTTTTGATATTATTTATTCAGATATTATATTTAATATAATTATTTATATTTATATTTCTATTTATTCATTAATGTCTAACTAGGAAGCACGGACACGGCTCATCCCTCCTTGTATCGGTGTCGTACGTGTGTCTGACACAGACACTCGTCGGACATGCTGGAATATGTCAAAAAAAAAATCCGGACATGGTTCCCACACAGTGACAATGAATAGAGGTGCCGGATTGAAAAACCCCAGTTGAGAGTGAAATGAGAAGCAGAGTTTTGGGCTATTTGTAAATTGATTTAAAATATTAAGTTAGATATTAAGTATTTTAACATAAAAATATATATAAAAATATTTTTTTATTGCCATATTTTGTTGTATCCGTGTCTTCATTTTTTAAAAATTATCGTGTTACCGTATTCGTATCGTATCGTACCCGTATTGTATGTTCGTGTCCATGCTTCATAGAGGTGTAACATATTTTCCGTGTGAAAACGTATAAAAAGATTGGTAAACAATCAAAATCTAATTAACAATGAAAATGGATTTCATGATTACAATTTACAAATGGGAGAAACAGGATTCGCACCTTCATCTAATTTTGTTATTTTAACTGCACTATTTCAACTATATTTCATAAAGTTTAAATTGGTTTAATTATCAATGAAAATAAATTATTTAATTTCTAAACTTTACTTTTGAAAAGTTTATTTAATTGAATAATATTTTTAAATTGCAAATCCTAAAACCAACAATAAAAAAAAATTGGTAATTTAAAATTTTGTATGCAACAAATTAGGAAAAAAAAACCAACATTTTAAGTCAACTTCTCATTTTCCATAAAATATGAGCTAAAATTCATAATTAAACTAATGTCTGTTTAATTAAAATTTAAGGAAAAAAAGTAATCTTAAAATGTGAAGTAAAGAAAAACATTCAATAATTTGAATTTCCAGCAGCAGCTATAATTGAGAAAAGGCTGAAAAGCATGACACGATGCATGCATGTTAAGTTAATGACTAATTTGTCACTAAAAACACAAAACCAAAAGAGAGTTTATTGGAAAAGAAAATATAAATGTTTTAATAACAAAACATGGGTTGTCTTGCTTTTTGCGTTTTCAAACAACACGTGGAAGAAGATTAGATTACGGTTTATGTCCACTACCCTAGAATAAATATCAATTCTGATAGACGTATATATAATATCAATTTGATTTTTAAAACAACATGATAAAATAAAAATCATGAGGCATAAAAATTAAAACTTTATATAAATAAATATTATTAATTTATGCTTAAAAAATACAATTTTACAAATATGTAAATTACTAAATTTAAGTATCGATGAGATGCCAACTAAAATATTGAGGTTTTTGAGATTTTAATCGCTAAATTTATTTTGATTTATGTTGGTTTTATTTAAATTTATTCAGGTTTAAATTCCGGAATATTTTAATTATTTATATGTTGTGTTTTGTAATGTATACTAACTTAAACAAGGTAATCAAATATGAAAATATTAATTATAAAATATATAAATATGAAAATAAATTTTGAATAAATTTGAGCCAAAACGGATTTTCACAAAAAAAGGTAAAAAAGTTTTGGAGTAAACCACCGGACCTAATTCATAAACAGCCTAGTAGTAGCAAAGGCGGATTCCTTCTACCTTATTTGTTGGACAATAGTAATGCACTGTGTTATGTATCTTAGTTCATAAAACTGGCTGATTTAAGTTACTGAAATATTAAGTTAACTGCAAAGTTGGTAGGGGTCAATTTTATCATGCCGCTTTGGGTGTTTAAGTTGGTACATTAACATAAAACCACCACTTGTTTTTTTTATCTTTAATAAACACAATTATTAACTGTTCATCATGTTCATCCCCTCACGTACGCATGTTGGTTTCGGTACCAGCAACCATTGAATTGCATTTGCTGCACACCACTGCACTGCCCCAAAGCATCAGTACAATATATATATATATATATATATATATATTCTTACTATTTACTGCTCCTAAACAATTTACCCCCACATACACGGTTCCTCCGATCTTTAATAATCAAGGCTCATTAGGCCGACTGAGAAAGAATTTAAGTTTTTTTATAAAAAAAACACAGAAAGTTTACACTACTATAAATAACCAATAATATATATGTCTTGATAGAGAGAGAGAGTGAGAGAGAGATTTTCACACTGTTTTAGTTTCGGCTGAGAGTGTTGTTGTGACCATTCATCATCAACACCATCATCCATCATAATTGGTTCACAATCACACCTCTCTTCAACACTTAAGCCATCCCTTTTTTCTTCCTATATTCACCACTTTTGGACCAAACAAAGCCAAATTCTCTAAGCTTGGCAAAAAACCCTAACCCCACTAAAAGGTCCCCCCTCTTTTCACCCCATCAATCCCTTCCCCCCTTTTTTTTTTGTGAAAATGGAGGTAGTCAACACTAAAACCACCCCATACCCACAATCTGAGTCTTCATCAGAGACACACAACCCCAACGAGGCCACGACCAAATCTTTAACCCTCCTCAAGAGCTGCACAATCCACCACCATATGGTGGTTTCTTACAAAGAGTGCCTCAAAAACCATGCTGCCAGCTTGGGTGGCCATGCCTTGGATGGTTGTGGTGAGTTCATGCCTAGCCCTACTTCTACCCCGACTGACCCTGTCTCCCTCAAATGTGCTGCCTGTGGTTGCCACCGTAACTTCCACCGTCGTGACCCTTATGATGCTCCTCCTGCTTTCATCCACCGCCTGCCACCCCCACCTACTCATCATAGCTCTAGTCCAAGCCCAACCCACACCCCTGGTCTAAGCCCTAGCCCTAGCCCTAGCCCTAGCCCTAGCCCAACCCATACCCCGCCTTCACCTGTCCCATACTCTTACTACTCTTCTGCACCCCACATGCTGCTTGCCTTGAGCACTGGCTACTCAGGGCCATTGGATGAGTATCACCACCATCCCAGAGTTGGAGTGATAGAGAAAAACAACAACAACCCAAGTGGGAGAAAGAGGTCAAGGACAAAGTTCAGCAAGGAACAGAAACAAAAGATGCATGATTTTGCTGAGAGGGTTGGGTGGAGGATGCCAAAGGGTGAAGAAAAGCTAGTCAAAGAGTTTTGCGATGAAGTTGGGGTCGATAGAGGGGTCCTCAAGGTCTGGATGCACAATAACAAGAACACTTTTGGCAAGAAATTAGAGGTACTAGCTGTTGGTAATCTCAACCTTGATAGCAACAACAGCAACAACATTGAAGACAATCCAAATGGCAATGCTACAATCAGCTTTGATTCCAATAGTGACACCCCACAACAATGAGTAACTGTATCCCACCTTCATCTTCCTACTAACAATGCCTCATCTTCTGCGTCTTGATTTAGCAAAAATATACTGAAATTTTTTTATACAAATATCAAATTGCTGTTGTTCTTTTTGGTTTAACGTTTGTTGATAGCCTTAGATTTATCATGTTTTTATTGCTGATTATGTGATCTAATTAGTAGTATTGGGAATGCATGAAAGGTGAAACAGGATATGAGTTGTGAGGATAACAATTAAAAGGGAATGTTATTTTTGTCCATTGTTACTAATTGATGTTTAGACATGTTGTAGGATAATTCTGTCGTCTTAATTCGTCCAAAAGCTGCTGGTTTTGTTCAAATTTCGGGTATTAGGTGATGGTCCTATGCAAATAGTATTATTGTCTTTTACTAATTTATGGAGAAAAATGAGTGATTTTGCAGCAAAATCTTGTATCTGCTTTTGAGTTTGGTACACCTTGAAATGAATTAAACCCCAAATCCTTTTCATTCCATTTTGTTGATTCCCAAAAATGTATAATAGGGATTAGATGAAACAGAGTCTACCACAATAGCCTTTAATTTCAATTATTAATTACACCTTTCAACATTTCTATTTTTGTATATTATCTTCTTATCTAATCTTTTAAGCCAAGCAAGCTTTGTTGCTTTGATTAGTTTAGTTAAAAGATAATTTTAAAATATTACTTTGTTTACTTTTGTAACTTTGAGTGCCTAATGATGATTTAAAAGTTGGTACTAATTTATTTATTCATCCATTAATTTATTGATATTATAAAGTTCAATTTTTTGTTTGTGGTCTAAATAAAATTATTATAAAGGATTTAATCAAAATATTTGTTTTAATTTTTTTATCTATAAATTCATTTAAAACCAAAAAAAAAACCCTTAATTTGAATGGTTTAATTTTTTTTATAAAAATAATTAAAAGAAAATTTTGTATTTACTCAAAGAGGCCAAAACCTAGGGGCAAAGTGATGTGAATTTAGGCCCAAATCTAAAGAACTGTTTTGGGCTCCCAACTTATCTTATCCTTAGAATTTCATCTCTTCCTCTTCCTCCTCCTCTTACTAGTCTAATAAATAAAAAGATGAACACATGCACACGCAAAAACCATAAAACTTGTTTGGGTCAACTATCAAAATAATCAATTTTGTATAGTTATATTTTAGTCATTTATATTTGAGGTATTATATTTTAGTTACTCATGTTATTATTTTGTTATAAAATGATCACTCTGTTGTTAAGATATGTTATCTCCCAAACGGTAGTATGATATGATACTTAAAAGTGCCAACGTGGATATCCAATTGGGATGAGAAAATTTAATTTTTTTTTTATAAAACTAGAATACAAAATTTTGCCTAAAACTCAATTTTCTCCAGTTTAAAAAGAAGCAACAATTGGGTTTTTTTTTTTTTTTTTTGTTACCATCAAGAGCAAAACGATAGAGAAGAAGAAATGGAGGCATCAACCTCTATATTGCTTGCTATTGTGGTTGCCCACAATAAACAAATAAGCAAAGATGAAGCATGTCTTTTCTGTCTATCACATATACAAAAAAGCATGAAAAGATGGACTACATTCTTACAAAAAAAAAAAAACCATAATATTTAAACCCAAAACTGATGTAAAGAACAAAAAGAACTCATTACTTATTGTAATCCATGCCTGGACCCTCTATTGAATCAATTATTTGTTCTTCCATTTTGAAAAAAAAAAATTCAATCGGTTGATGGAGCATTAAATTTGATTTCTAAATAAAGCTGATTATGAAAATAGATAGTTTTTCCTGTTAAAATGGGAAAAAAAAACTAAAAGAAAAAGAGACCAAGGGTTTTTTTTTTTTTTAGTTCAAGGATTAATTTTATGCATTGGTTTTGATTATTTTGGGAAATCAAATTAACTTTTTCCTTTAATTAATTTAGAAAATTCAATTAATTGAATTTAATTAATTAAAAATTAATTAATTTACTTGGCAGGGAGAAATAATTTTATCGACCCTTCCATCACATCGTCCATGGTTCTTTCCAAATTATTTAATGACATTTCAGCAAATTTTCTGTCATTGATACATAATTTGATATATATTTTTTTTACTTTAAACCCCGAACCTGAAATCGAACTCCAAATCTTGAACTCAAGGTTCAAGGTTCGAGTTCGGAGTCTGGGTTTATGGTTCAGGGTTCAAGTTTAAGGTTTGGGGTTTGAAGTTTAGGGTTTGAGATTTGGGATTCGGAGGTCATAGATCTTAACGGCAGAGTGACAATTTCATAGCAAAACGATAATGTAAGTGACTAAAATGTAATCTGAAGTAAACAAAAGTGACTATTTTGATAGTTCATCCAAAATATTTTTATAACAATAAATCTCATCTTAGTTTTAAAAAAACATGGATTAATACTTGAATTTTAGAGTTTGAAACTCAATCCATTTTCTCATCTTAGTTTTAAAATTGAGGGCAGAGGTGTTGTTGATCTCCCCCTCTCTCTTTTTTTATATTTAATAGTAGTCATTTTCATTTTAAATTTATAATTTGGTCTTTTATTTTGAAACCTTTCTCTTTTAAATACTTTTATACTTAAAAAAGTAATTGGCCCCAAATATTTACAATTTCATCCTTCTTCAATTTAGCCTCAACATAAAAATTTTAAGTGTAAATATCTCTTGATAAAATTGGAATTAAGTAAATTAATCTCTTTAGAAATAAACATTTTAATCATTTTTCAATTTAAAAAATGAGAAAATAATTCGTAAAATTCATTTAAGCGACAATAAAATAAAGAAACACGCTTATGAGGTTATTATTGGAAGTTGTGGTAAAATATTTCACACATGTAAAAAATGATATTGAAAAGGATGGGTTTGAAGTTTGAATGATGGAGCAAAAGTCAAACTTGTATCTTAAAGGAATTTATTTATTTTATTCAAAGGAATACTTAGAGGTGAGAAGCAATGAGAGTTATTGAAACTTAAGTCATCCATTAAGTTTTTTCCTTTGCCATTTTATTTTTTAGTTAATTAGTCTTTTATTTTTAAATGATGAAATATAAAACTTATGATGGTAATGATATGGTATCTCAAAATTTTTAAATAATGATTTTTTTGGCTCTCCAACTTTAAAAAAAGAAATCATTTTAATAATTAAATAATTTTTAAAATAATTGTTATATTTTTTTTGAATTTTTTAAATTTAAATAAAATAATTAATTGTTGACGTGACATCACATCACAATCCACGTGTATGTTATGTTAGCAATGTTAACTTTTCCGTTAATTTTGAGATGATTTGACAAATAACGCAAGTTTAAGGGCTAAAAAAGGGCGAAAATTTAAATGAAAGGTTGAAATGAATTTTTTTGTAAAGTTTGAGGGACAAATAAGTCTTTATGTCAAATTTTAAAAATAATTATCTACGTTAGTAATGAAATACACGTAAAGTGTCAAAGTGACAAAAGAAGTAAACGTTACAGTTTTAACTGTTTGGTCAGTTTTTCCATCCAAAGAAAAACAATTTGACTAAAATATGAAAGTTAATAGCCAAAGTGACAAAAAAATTAGATTTTAACTTAAAATAACACTTCACTTTTCAAAAATAGGTAAAAAAACTTGAATTAATTATTTTACAAATATGAATATACTTAGACAAAATTTAAAGTTAATATCCTATAAATTATATTAATAGCATACAATAGCTAAACCCAAATCTGTCCTTGCCTTATCCATAAACGGAGGCATTTTAATTTGTCCATTATAAAGATACATTTAATTGATGTAACTTAGGGGTAATTATACAAACTGCACTTTTAGTGTGGTTTAAATGAAATTTTATTTTTAATTCAATTTTAAATATATTAATTTATTTTTATAATTATTTATATTATAATGTGGAAACTTAAAATAATGTTATATCGATAATTTTTTATAGTATTGTACATTAAATTAAATTAAAATATATTTTTTGATAATATTATAAGTTTTTTCTTTCATTAAAATTCTAAATATAAATAACTTAATTTATTTTTATTATTTACATTATTATAATATAAATTTAATATTTATGTGATATAAATTATATAATGTATATAAAAATAAAATAATATATTAAAAATCTAAAAATGAGTTGGACTGACTATTAAAATTTTTTATTTATGTGAAAAAAAAAAGCTTTATTATTTGATTAAAATCAACCACATACCATACACGTGCGAAAAATAGAGGCTAGAGATTGAAATAGATCTGCTGTGGCCCAGGCAGCTATTGGGCTTGTTAGTGTTGTCTAACTCAAGATATTTATTAAGGTTAATTTCATACTTTTATTTCATTTATTTTTAAAAATATGTATTTTCAGTTTTTGGTAATCTGATGTGTGTTTTTTTTTTAAAAATATATAGAGTGATGGCATATGCATGTTGCTATTCTTTTCCAGTTAGATAAATATTTTTTTTTATCTAACTAGACACAAATGTGAAGAGGCATGTCTAATGCTATTTTTCATGCCCTGAAATATATAGGATCTGATGAAATGATTAAATAAGAAATAGTTGAGTGTTAGTTTCCTTCCTTAGAGATCTAGATTCGAATTGCCTTCCTCCTATTTTTTTTTTCCTTTTATTTTCAACAATTAAGGATAAAAGCCATACCTAAAACATATACTGTTAGGAATAAAGATTAAATCAGAAATGGGCTTAGACTCAATGGTTAAGAGTTAGTCCCTTATCCTAAAAGCAGTGGCGGAGCTAGAATTTTTTTTGGGGCAGAATTAAATTATATTTTTTTACGATAGTAAAAATGTAATTTCACATTTTTAATAGTTTATATCTTTATAATACTTAAAGGATTCAATCAAATTTTTATTATTTTTTGGGGGCCCAAAGTATAATTTTATCATTACTAATTTAAAAATTGATAAATTATAAAAGGCCTAAATAGAAATTTTTCCATCTTAAGGGGACCAAGACCCCTACCTCCCCCCTTAGCTCTACCACTGCCTAAGAGGCTTTAGGTTTGAATCCCTCCTTCTCCATTTGTTTTTTTTTTTTCCAAATTTGACAATAAAGGGAAATTGTTGTGTCGCCCCCTAGGGTTTGCTAACCCTAGGTATAAAATCAATTTCCTTCCCTAATTAGATAATTATTTTGCCTTTTCAATTCCTAATAGAATTTTGCCTTCCTCTCAGGCAATATACCTAAATACCAAAAAAAAAACTTCATTTACGGAAAAGGGCCAGTTTTTTAAAATTTTACGGAAAAGGGTCATTTCCCCACAAAATGCGTCCACGTCAGCACATTTTGTGGGGATGCAGCAGGAAAACGCGCTCTTGGGGGAGCGCTTTTGCCACATCAGCCAAAAACGCGTCCTTGAGGGCGCGCTTTGCTGACGTGGCAAAAACGCTCTCCCAAGAACGCGTTTTAGCCCGTGTTTAAAAAAAAAAAAACTATTCTCGAATTTTTTTAAATTTACGAGAATAAACCTTTATAAAAGCTCAAAATGACAACACCATTTTTTTAAGGTGTTATCAATTAATAAAAAAATATAACTTAAAAGGAAATCTTTATATAGACCCAAAGTCTCATTTCCCTTGTTTTCTTGAGCAAAGTGGGATATGAGATATGTGTATATATAGACTCATGAATAGTTTTGCAGCTTGTTCCTAAACAATGTGGGATTCCTTCCTCTTTTAACTAACAACATGAGATTAAATGCTACACTATATTTGATATTTTTTTTACAAAACAATTTTTTTTTTATATATTTTATTAACATTTTCTTATATTATAAAATTATCTTTTGAGATCTTTAATCTTGTTGCATTTTAGAATTGTTAACATATACAAAAGAACTATTAAAAAAAAGAGAACAAATTGCACATATGAAACTTGTACATGCAATAAAATTCAAACACATACAAGCAAGTGGTCAAGGAAGCGAAGAGCACGCAACCTAGTGTCATCCCGAAAAAAAGGAGAACCTGCGAATGCAATGAATAAAATTTATAATGATCAAAGTAATCCAAATAGTAATGTTTAAATGCCAGTTTAGTAATAACCACAGGGGACTCATAGGATAATTCATGCCATTTGCTTTAGTTTAACTACACATAATCAAAATTAAAAATTGAGTTTTGATAATGATAGACCAAGTCTTTCATTAAAAGCACGAACACTATGAATACCACATAAAAACAATCCCATTGCCATTTAAGAGGAAGTTCATATTTTACTTTTCACAGCAATTTTAATGCAGCAAAACTCAAAGTAGAGAGATTATCAAAACCGAAAACATTCCCTTAAAAATGTACTTGCATACGGGAAACAAACTCATCTATTCGAAAATACTTTCCCCCTTTTTCTTGTTTTGGAGGACCCAAAAAAATTGCGAGGTCTATAAGGTTCCCTTATTACCAGTAAAATCCAATCTTTGATGGCCCTGATGATTCATTTGCGTAAAGCATCCTCTGTAAGTCATGGATTAATTCTTGTGGAATAGAGGAGAAGGCTTCATTGGGTAAGTATGTCAACGTATTCATATCTGCGGGGAAAGAAAGGCAATACTCAATAACTACTACTTTAAAACAGATTTAAAAGAAGTTTTAAGAGGTGAAGTTTGAAATATGCATATGTTAACTTTATTGTTTTTATACACAAAACTTAGAAAGAAAAATAGAGAAAAAGAAAGCATAATGAAAGTCAAGTATCTTGCAAAGAATACCTTCAACATGTTTATTTGAATTTGTTGAATTCAGAGTTTCTAAGGCAGTCTTTGCCTCTTTGAGACACATACTTCTCTAATTTGCATTAAGGAACAAATGCGAGAGAAAAAGCTTTTTCATTTTGCCACATGCATGTTTGAAACATTGCCAAAATCACGCTGCAAAGCCATATATGTGGCGAAGTGTACTATGATGGGTTTCAAAAGCTGTCTAGTCTTATGCCTTGACCCTTAAGCTCGCTTCGAGATCACCTTTTAAGGCCGAGACTAGCTTTACGGTTTGCCTAAAGTTGGTACAAAATGGTTTGTGATTTGCTTCTTTAGCCATCATCAAGAAACCAGAAACACAAAAATATAATATGGGAGTAACTTTGAGGTCGAGATAAAAGATGGATTGTAAGTGCATTTTCGGAAAGCTTTATCATTCTAAACCTAGATCATGAAGTACAATAGATTGCTTTTTATCATATACTTCAAGAGGCAATGGATGACACAACTCTTGATTGGTTATGGCAAAAGGTCATCTAAAAAATTTGACCAGTCACCAATCAACTTTACCTCAAGTAGATGTTCATATGGACTTCACACAAAAGATTGCATTTTTAAAAAAGACACCCAGGTCATGAACAAGCTTCATATGTGTAATTTGTTCTCTTTTTTTTAATAGTTCTTTTGTATATATTAACAATTCTAAAATGCAACAAGATTAAAGACCTCAAAAGATAATTTTATAATATAAGAAAATGTTAACAAAATATATAAAAAAAAAGAAATTGTTTTGTAAAAAAAATATCAAATATAGTGTAGCCTTTAATCTCATGTTGTTAGTTAAAAGAAGAAGGAATCCCACATTGTTTAGGAACAAGCTGCAAAACTATTCATGAGTCTATATATACACATATCTCATATCCCACTTTGCTCAAGAAAACAAGGGAAATGAGACTTTGGGTCTATATAAAGATTTCATTTGTAAGTTATATTTCCTTATTAATTGATGACACCTTAAAAAAAACGGTGTTGTCATTTTGAGCCTTTATAAAGGTTTATTCTCGTAATTTTTTAAAAAATTCGAGAATAATTTTTTTTTAAAAAAATACAGGCTAAAATGCATTCTTAGGGGAGCGTTTTTGCCACGTCAGCAAAGCGCGCCCTCAAGGACGCGTTTTTGGATGATGTGGCAAAAGCGCTCCCCTAAGGGCGCGCTTTCCTGCTGCATCCCCATTAAATGCGCTGACGTGGACGCGTTTTGTGGGGAAATGGCCCTTTTCCGTAAATTTTAAAAAAATTGGCCATTTTCCGTAAATAAAGTTTTTTTGGTATATTTAGGTATTTTGCCCCTTCCTCTCTCTATTTCTTCTCCTTTTTTCTTTTCTTTTCCTTTTCTTCACACCATATTTCCATCTTAATTGTTGATTGATTATTTTGTTTTCCCGAATCAAATCATCCACGTTCAATTGTTTTCTTATCAATTTTGTAATTGTCATCAATAACATCTCTATCTTTGCCAAGGAACGGTAAGTACACATCGTTTCCAACAATTAGATCCTGTATTTTCTTAATATTACTATCAAACGCTAATCTTTCGTTTGATTAATCAATCTTTTGCGGTTCTTGCCAAATCTTTTGACTATCTTGCCTAAATCTTGAAACCAACCATTAATTCATATGTAAATGTCATTTGAAGGACCATAATTAGGTGAACTAGACCAAAATCGAGCGTAAGAAATGTTGATCAGACCCGCGGTGAAAAGTGTGTGTTCTTTACCAAGTAAATCGGGGCAAACTATGTGTAAGTTTAAGGCCACACGGGCGTGTAGACCACACAGCCACCACACAGTCATATGCTACTGTTACGTTAGGGTACTTCATTTTACACACGACCAAGAACCTTCCACATGGCCTCAAGACTGTTACATGGCCTGGCCACACGGCTGTGTCACCCGTGTTTTACAGTTTTGCTCAGAATTTTGTGAATTGTGCAGATTAGTCCCTGATTATTTTTGAACTTTTACTTCACTCAATTGAGCCCCTGATAAGATGTATATTTTGGAATCTATGATTTTATTGACAGAACTATTACTGTTATATGCATGATATGTGAATGATACGTGCCCACTATTTATGTATTACTGATAAACTATTACTGATTGTTTCTGCCACTGTATTATTGAATGCATGTTCAACATGCCTACTATTACTGTTGAACCGAATACATGTTAAACATGTCTACTGTTTCTGTACTGTTTTGTTACAAGCATGACATATTGCATTGCATGTGGTGGGACGATTTGAACGGAGGAAGTGTTGAGAGTTTAATAATCTGCAAACACCAGTGGTTCATACACAACTTACTAACAGCTTGTCTGCAAACTTTTTATCTGAAAATACTGGTGGTTTATCCATATTTTTTACTAGCAGTTTATATGAAAATTACTGGTAGTTGATCTGTTGGAAAATCGGGTTTGGAAAATGCAACAGAAAATAGATTTGAGGAAAAATCAGAGTTTTAAAATTTTTTTCAAAACAAGAACTTGGTTGTGATATCTAAAGTAATAAACACTTAATCAAAATTATACATTTTCGATTTGTCTAGGATAAACGCTTTGATTGAGTAGTCTTCTCTGCTATCCTCAAGCTCACATTTTCCGAGTGTGGACTCGCTTTGAATAAAAAAATTTCCACAAAATTACCAATAAGACAATTTTGTAATTTCTCTAAACTTTAGGGTCAAGTTGTAAATAAGAAAAATATATCTATAAATTTTCTGAAATAATTTCATCAAAGATTTTTCTCTTTACAACTTTCTCTTAAATTCAAGTGTGTGAAAAATAATGATTCATGACGCTTTTTATATAAGGAGAGTTTAGAGAGTTTAACTATGATTAAACTTAATCATTCTATATTAAATTAATAGAATATTTATCTATTAAATTAAATTAAATATTAAGATAATCACTTTAATATTAAATTAATAAAATACTATTAATATAAGTATTAAATTAAATTAAATATTAAATCTATTCAAATAATATTATTTTTGGAATAGTTAATTTGAAACCAAATTATCCGGTAGAGCCCTAGTAATAATGTGATTCTTCCACTGCTCAACCACCGGAGAACTACTGCTGCCGATAATCTGTCGGCCAACGAAATACAGCCGTCGCAATCGCCGGCATCGTCGTGTTTGGTGATGCCATCACAGGTGCGACACCCTCATAACATCCCAAGCCAATTTGGTCGCATCGGTTTGTTTAGTCGGACGGTGGCCGGCTCGGCCGATCGATCCGACCATCGATTGGATCGTCGATCCAGTTTCACATACCGGGCCCAGTTTGACCAATTTCGGGTCTAGGCCTCGTTTTTGGTTCTTGGGCTCAATTTTCGATCTCAGGTCCAATTTTCAAGTTCAATTACCCATTGGGTCAATTGTTTGACTCGAAAATTAATTTTAAAAAATATTAATAAATTTGATTGATTTAATTTTACTTGATCAAAATTAATTTTCCCAAAAATCACTTAGATTTTCCAAATTAATTTTTCAAGAAATTTTTTTAATCAAATTCTCTAGTTGAACAATTCTCACGACCGCCTAATTTAATTCCGCATCGAATAAATCGACTCAATTAAATTATTCCCAAAGTCGTAAAATTTTCTTTTGATTTAAATGTAGTCCGATTGAGCTTTTGTTGAGCTAGCGAAGGGACTAATTGGACATATACAATTAGGCTGAAGTAATTGCAATTATGTCCAGAAGCATCATTCCGATAATTCACAATTTACTCAATCATGGAGTCACTCTACAAGAAGTACCGTGATTGAAAAATCCTTATTGTATACTCTTTACGAAAGATATTCATCCAACTGGTTTGTCCAATGACCTCGTCATGTGTATGTTACCCTCATATGATATCCTTCATTCCTTTAAGTTAAATCCGTTCACTCAATAGAATCTTATTTTATCCTATTGTCACCATTGCGTCTTTTTAATGATTAATATGATCACTGTTAATAAATGACTGTGATAAATTGCTCGTTCAAGAAGAAGCAACCGGTGACCACGTTCTATATTTATCAATCCATACAATGACAATGAGAGGATACTGTTAACTCTTTAATCGAGCTATGAGTTCCATGTTTGCTAGTAAAGCCATGCCATACATAAGTCATGTAATTAACATACCGGCTATGGGCTCGATCATCTTTAGAGCATAAGCCTCCACTTATATCAAAGCACATGAGTTGCATACGCATGGTTAGTGACTAACTCAGGATTTAGGTAAATCACACCATGAACGTCACAAGTGAATTAATTCATCTTGGGTCTTGTCCAATGTATCATTCTTTCAATGAGTACATCTATGCCTCTACCCATGGAGTTAATTGCTTCGATAGCCAAGACTAGTCATTTCCCCAATTGGAATTTTAAACGACATAATAATCCTTCTAAGTATTTGAATCAAATGCTCACTTTGATTCTTTTATCGGATTACAGACTCGTTTAAATTATCTACTGAATTAAGTTGTATTTCTTGTAATGTAAATATTATTACAGTGCCACTTATCATCAGTTTGAACTTAGACAATCAATGAGTTGATATTTGTTTGTCATAATTTCACTATGCATGCAAAACATAAAATACAGAAATACAAAAGACATAATAATGAAATACGAAATTAACTTTATTTTTTTATTCATAGTTCAAATACATAGAAAATAGTTACATGTTTACTACAACATGAGCACATTTCCTAACAATCTCCCATTTTCCCTAGTGAAGTAAATATGTCATGTTTTGTATTCCCATATCCTTGACATGTTTGTTAAAACTTTTAGTCACAAAAGTCTTAGTAAACAAACCCGCAAGGTTATCTTCAGAAGCAACTTTCACCACATCTACTATTTCTTCGACTAAACAGATATCTGGACTTGTGTAAATCATAACACACATAAGGCTTTAAACTAGCAAAGCATATGAAACCTTACTCATATGCTCTCTTTCTTTCGCTGTCTTAGGAAAATTATCCAAATAAAGTTGAAACCTCGATGTATTCGACTGAGCGTCTGGCTTCGCATCGGTCATTGCAAACCATTCCAATACCTTATTGATGTAAGAAGCTTGTGATAGAGCTATCGTTTTATTCTCTTGATTCCTAAGGATTCAAATTCCAAGAATATAACTAGCTTTACCCAAGTCCTTCATGCTAAACTGTTGAGCTAACCACAATTTAACTAATGACAATTTTTCTACATCATTTTCGATAAGCAGAATATCATTGACATATAGAACGAGGAAGACCACCTTTTTGTCATTAATACGCTTATAAACACAAAGTTTATTAGCGTTTTGCTCAAACCCAATAGTTTTGATCGTTTGATCAAATCTTTTATTTCATAAGCAGGATACATGCTTAAGTCCATAAATGGATCTTAGCAGTTTGCAAACTTTATACTTCTTTTTCTTTGACAACATAACTAGTAGGTTGAGCCATGTAAATGGTCTCATTAAGATAGCCATTTAAGAATGATATCATGACATCCATTTTCCAGATCTCATAATTGAGAGCAGTCACAATGGTTAAGAGTATCCATTTTCTATTTTCCAGGTCTCATCGTAACCAATGCCTTCTTCCCGTGTGTAACTTTTCTATACAAGTATAGTTTTATGTGTTTCCACTTTCCCTTCTGCATTTCTCTTCTTCTTGTAAATCCACTTATTTTATCCCAATCGGTAAGTTTACAAGTTCCCACACCGTATTGTATTCCACAGAATCCATCTTGGCATCTATGGCCTGTTTCCAAAGCTTGGAATCAACGTCCTGCATAGCCTATTTGTAAGTGAGTGGATCATCATCCTAATGATTGGCTTCTGTGTCACATCCTAAAAACCAAGTTAGTAAAAATTTGGTTAATGAACCGAGAGTGGTCACGACCGAAATTTTAATTAGATAATTTTTTACTCATTTGATAATAAATAAATATAAATTATAGTGATTGAATAGTGGTGGAGTTGTCCTTGATGATCTGAGTTCGAATCCCTTCCTTCCCATTAATTTCATTTTGGTACAAATTTGTTTTAAAACCTAAGCAAAGATCATCCCATGTTTTAATTATTTTCTTGTTAAAATGATCACAAGGAAGTAAAATGGCCTAGTGGTTAAGAGTTTAAAAAGTTACCTAGTAGTCCTAGGTTCAAGTCTCCTTATCTACATTTTTTAATTTAATTTTTTTTGTGATTTTTCCCATGTGCTTAAAGCCCTTGCCGTCCAACCTAGCTTGCCATAAAAGGGGAAGATTCTTTTATTTTATTTTAGTCAACATACCATAATTGTGGAGACCATGATCCCTTTTTCACTCCTTTGTCCCCCTAACTTGCCAATTTCTCTATTTTTGCCTTATGAATGGTTTATTGAACCTAGACAAGGTTGACCACACTTTTTCCATCCATCCTCTCACTCTCCTCCCCTCATTGTTGCACCACCCATTTCTCCTCCCCATTTTTTTTCCTCTTTTGATTAGCTCTCAACCTCTCTTTTTGCTTTCTTTTTCTCCCACCGTTCTTAGCTTTGCACCACCATCACCTCACCACCAAACCACCACCTTGCCACCTTTCCCCTCTCATTTTTCTCCAAACACCGCCCCTAGCGCCGCCCTCCACCATCGCACACCACCGCGCAACTTCTCCCTTTTTCTTATTTTCTTTTCTCTTATCATTTCTCCTCTTTTAAGAGAGTGACCGAACCCATATTCTTTCTTTCTCCTCTGCCAAACTGCCACCTTCGTCGTCGGACCACCGCCTTAGCACCACCACCGATGGTGGAGATCATTTCTCTTTTTCTTTTTCATTTCGAATGTTCATTATTATTTTTATATAATAAAAAATTCTACACTAAATATTTTGTTTAATACCTAATTCTAAACTCTATTTTTCTTGGGCTTTTTGTCGAATAATCCTTCTTTTAGATCATTTTTTCTCCTCCAATTCTTGATCGTTACAATCCGTTGAACCTTCCATTTCAATATAGTATGTATAAGAGTAAAGGTTGTGAAGAAATATTTTTCTTCTCCTTATTTTTCTTCCCTTGGCTGAATAGTTTAGAGAGCCTTAGTAAATTATTTTCCTCGTGTATTAACATCTCTTATGTCATGTATTGTTAACGGGTCGATTGAGATCAACCCGAAAGACCACTAAACGTTGGGATTTAAATCGCTTATCCGAGAGATTATTTTAAGGGTAAGTGATAATGGAAAAATCGACACCACTATTGTATCAACCTTATTGACGATCGTTATTAACATAAGATCACTATTGCTGATTGAATATGTAACCTAATTGTTAAATCCACATGTGGGCGTTCTTAGAGATTTGTTGCAAATTGAATCTACGATCAGGTGTGGGTTTTAACACTAAACTAAATTAAGTCTTTATTTTATATTGATAAAAATGTTGTTATTTAAATAATGTTATTGATAAGGATACTTTATGTATCCATAAAAGAGAGATAAACCATCGATATGGGTTTTGTCAATTAAGTATTTCCCCAAATCGTATATGTTGTGAAAAACATATTGTGTGATATTGATGCTTATTATTGATTTGAAAAAATATGTACATCTCATTCTCATGTTATGTGATTATATGACATACGTAATGTTCGCATGGAAATAAATTGTGAAATTTTGGTACCATGTGTACATATGAGATTTGCATGTTAAACACGCTTATATGATTTGAGTTCTTTGGTCATATCACATGCATGAGGTGGGATATGTGAAAGGTGGAAGTATGTGGCAGTTTATCTGCATTAATGTAACACTGTTCACGATTTTGATTATGTGGCAGTATATCTACGATTTTGGTGGCTTGTCCATGATATTGATTATTGGCAATTTTTTTGCGATTTTGATGACACTGGTCACAATTTGGTGTGTTAGATGGACGAGTTTTAGGGAACTCAATTTTTGTGTGTAGTGGAGATAGGTATGACCGTTTTCATAAAATTTGCATCGTTTTACGAAATGTGTATTGAAATGATCTATAATTGTGAAATATTGAGTTATCTGAAATTGATATGATTATTATGATTGTATAATGTATATGTTTATATGTATGTGATTGTGTTTATGTTAATCTCACACTGAGCTTTATAGCTCACCCCCCTTTAGTTTTTTAATTTTACAGATAATCCCGAGGTTAAGATTCGATGATGGCATTTGGAGGAGTTTCTTGGAAGTCCTTTTAAATTAAAGTAATTAAATTTTATTTTGATATTTTGGGTTTGTAATAAGTTTGAGTATGGACTATGGCATGGGACTTTATTTTGGGGATTTTTCATTCTGATTTGCATAAATTGCTTGCATGGCATTAAGTTTTTTTTTATAAAAAAAACTGCATAAATTAGTATTTGATAAGATATTGCTTGAAACTCGGTTTTTAAAATAGAATCTGTCAATAACACATTTTTCAGCTACATTTATGAAAACTGAGTTTTTAATAGAATTAGACTTATTTTTCAAAATTATTAATGTTTACTAATGAGTTTTCTAAAGACATTTGGTTTATGAAGTTAATATGTTTTTATTTCCGAAATAATAATGAAAAACCAAGTTCTCCAATTTTGAATAAAAAGACAAATGATTTAGAAGTATGATTGAAAATCCAAAATAGTTTTGAATAGATGATTGAATGTTTACAATTGAGATATTATTTATTTCGATTCTTGAAATTTGCACGGTTTTTATGAAATTAAAATAAACGCTTTATTTCATTTATTTTGAATTGATAAGCCAATAGTTTTATAATATTTTTTTAAAAATTTTGAAAGTTTATTTTGGTCATTTTCGTGGACAAATGATTTCTGAAATGAGATTGAAAATAAAGTTGAACATTCGATTTTACTAGTTTTGAACGAACTGTGCAAATGATTTAAAAAAAAGTACGTTTAAAATCAAGAAAAGTTTTTTTGGGCCATTCCGGTGGCCAATGTAGCTTTTCGATTTCGCCCGTAACGACTGAACTAGATTTGAGGTGTTACATTCCTTATTATAAATACTAACATCATAGATGAAGAAGTCCGGTCTCTTAGAAACTCTCCCAATACGACGTATTCCCCTATGTTGTTGATTGTTTTCAGGTCTTTCTACAACTTTCTCGAGAACTAAACTTGGTGATTGTTCTACAACTCCCGAAAGTTCCTCGAGTATCACTTTACTTTGAGGCTTAAAGTTATCCATGTAGCTTTCCTCAAGAAAACTAGCATGAGTAGAAACTTTAATCATATTATCTTTTAGATTGTAAAACAATCCATCCTTTGTTTCTTTCGGATATCCTACAAACATGCACAATTCTGTCTGTGCATCCAACTTCTTTACATCCTTATCCAGAACGTGTGTTGGACAACCCCATATTTTAAAGTGATTTAGAGTGAGTTCCTTTCCAACCACAGTTCATAAGGTGTCTTACAATCAGACTTGGTTTGCACATCATTCAAAATATAGCAAACTATTTGTATCGTATATCATAAAAGGAAGTAGGGAGTTGTGAATAGCTTAACATTGAACGAAACATGTCAAGCAAGGTTCTGTTCCTTCTCTCAGCTACGTCATTCTGCTATGGAGTGCCCAACATAGTCAAGTTTGATAAAATCTCATTCTCTATGAGGTATCCTAAGAACTCGTCGGACACGTATTCCCCACCTCGGTCAGACCAAAGATTCTTTATGAATAAACCAAATTGCCTTTCCACTTCCGTACAAAACTCTCAAAATTTATCAAAGGTTTTGCTTTTGTGGTGCATTAGATACACATATCCATATTGAGAATAGTCGTCGACGAAAGTAACGTAATAATCGTAACCACCTCGAGCACTGATGCTCATGAGACATATACATCAATGTGCAGAAGTTCTAAAGGTTGTTTGGCCCTTGTACCTTTCGCATTGAAAGACCTCTTAGTCATTGTAACTTCCTAGCAAGATTCACATTGTGGAAGACTAACTTCTTTAAGCATACTTAAGGGACCATCTTTCACGAGTCTAGTGATTCTTTCTTAGTTAATATGATCAAGTCTTAAGTGCCATAGGTACCCCTCATTAGAGTGAGAAAATTTAAGCTTCTTATTTACCATTCAGTTTGAAGCATCGAGTAGTTATTTGGTTTGATAAAGTAGATATTGTTTTCCATCCATCTATCATAAATTAAAGAACGATTTTTGTGAATAATAATCCCTTTATTGAATGTCACGGAATAATTGTCATTAAGTAAATATGCTACAGAAATTAAGTTCCTCTTAAAATAAGGTACATAAAATATGTCCTTTAAAATAATCTTCCTAAAATTATCAAAATGTAAAATAACTTCTTCCACTGCTTCGGCTGAAACATAGATCCCATCCCCGGTCCGCAACGAGAGGCTCCTGTCACACAGACTTCTCGTTTCATTGAACCCCTATAAATAAAACACATATATGATTAGTGGCTCCAGAATCAATAACCTAGTTTTCAATTAATTCTCCCACTAAGAAAGCTTCAACCACAAAGAGTTACATACCTTTGCCCTTTTTGGCTTAGATAATCTAAATACACTTTGAAATTTGATATGAAGTGCCCTTTTCTGTTGCAGAAGAAACATTTGATCTTTTTAGGATCCTTTTACTTCTTAGTGTTCTTCCTATTCACACGAGGTATAACCGAAGACTTAGTCGATTTCTTCTTTCCTTTAGCATTCTACTTCCCCTTAAAGGACGATGAGCCCACAACTAAGTTTACCTTAGGTTTCTCTTGAACCAGCTTACCACCATTCGGTATCAACTTATAGAAATGTAATTCCTTTATAAGTTGAGTCAAGTTAAGCGCTTTGTTTTCTAAGTTGTAAGATGCCTTAAAGCCAGCGAACTCATTGGTCAATGATTTTAACACTTTCAATATGAGTGTTCACGTCTAGTCCAACCTCATTGTCCTCCGCTTCTGCAAAGAATCCCATAAGCTTAAGCATATGTTCTTTGACCAGAGTGTCGGGTTTTTGCTAAGAGTTCATCAAATTTGTAATAGTGGATTGTCGAGCCAATGTGACTTGGCCTCCAAGAAAATCCTCCAAAATTTTCATGATCTCTTTAGTAGTATGAAAATTCTCGTGTTGCTTTTGTAACACACTACTTATGCTCGCAAACATATAACATCAAGTAATCGAGTAAGAATCTTTTAAGAGATTTCTTGCTTTGGGATGAGCTTCAGGTGGGCAAGGTTTGTCAAGGATGAATTTATGTTTCTCATAGCTGAGAACTATCAACAAGTTCCGATTCCATTCTTGAAAGTTATCCCCATTCAATTTATTCTCAGTAAAAATGGTAATAAGAGGAGTAGGAGACATATTTGAACTGAAAAATAATAAATATTTACTAATTACTATCTTTTTATTAAGTAAATATTTTCATTTCAACAACATATTAATAATGCAGTATGATGCATGCGTCTTGTATTAAAACCTTGAAAAACATTTTTCAGTTGCTATGATCATTTTCCACCCATCAATCATGTCGTCTTGGGGTCCCATGATTAACTAGTAAGAACATGGATTACATCTAATCAGTTCGTGAATCTTAATTCTCAAGACTCCACACGAATCAACGATCATTTAACATTTGGTCATCATTTCTAGCTTAAATATCGTTTCTTTGGAAACTATTTAATAAGAGACGATCTTGAGTGTGTAAATATTGACTTAACACTCATCATGAACATGTTTTCATTTGTGAGTCATCTTGGGACAATCTCACTAAGAGTCATGCATGACTAGTTGTCCTTGAAAGGAAATCCCATCCAGTGAACCCACGTGATAAAGTTTACTTTGAGGTGTGACCAAAGTAGGAACCGACTTGAAACTTTATCATGATATCACTTAAGGACCATCAATGGAGGTCGTAGGTCTTGTTCAATGACCTTCTCCCACTCTATATTTAAAAAACATGCAGTGTTTTTATCCCAAATTTCAAGAATAATCATACAATAGTCTTAGTGGCATTTTTACCTAATTTATATGACTTGCTTCCAATATATGCATGGCATGCTATGGCAATTTTATAATATTCACATTCAGTCATTCACAAGAATCAATCAATCATAAAAAACAAAAAAAATACTAATTCTCTACAGTTTTTCTTTTAAGGGAAAAATTGAAAAAGTGAATGTGAACCGTGCACTAGATAGGGTCTCAGGAAAGGAAGGTAAGTCAAATTTGACCACTTAAAAATTAAGCCTTTCCTTGCCAGCGCCAATCCTAGAAATGTATTTTTTCACTGCCATATTTTTCATAGTAATCAAATAACCTAAAGAAGTGAATGAAATAATACACCACATGTATTTTCTCATTACCACACTTCTTATTTTTTAATTGATCAATTGTGGATTATCTCATACATATATATATATCAAAATGTATAATATAAATATTATAAACAATTATAAAAAAAATTATAAGGAGATGAGTAATTAAAATAAAATTGCCAACCAATATTTTAATGGTTCTATTTCTACAAAATAAATGAAAAACAAAAAATAAACATTTTTTCACCACAAGGCATTCCTTGGGTCTTCAACTGTCATCGCTCCATCTTCTCCTCGTCATGCACTCATTTTGAAAAAAAATACATTTAAGTTCTATATCCGTTTCCGGCTCACAAGAATTCTATGAATTAAAAAAAAAAGTCCTACGTGAAAATGATAGTCCACGATCTATTTCTTAAGAACCACAGCCTTGGTAAAAATAACAATTATATGACAAATATATAATATGACATTCATTCTCATATATAACTCAAAACATGCATAAGATCTAAAGAATGTCACTTTCTATGTAATCAAATCATTTAAAAAGAAGAGAAATCTATTTTAAGTATCTGCTTATACTCATAGATAGAGCACAACCTGACTCTGATATTAATTATTGAAAAATTGGATTTGAAAAATGCAACGAAAAATAAATTTGAGGAAAAAAGCAGAGTTTTAATTTTTTTTTTCAAAACAAGAACTTGGTTGTGATATCTGAAGTAATAAACACTTAATCAAAATTATACCTTTTCGATTCGTCTAGGATAAACGCTTCAATCGAGTAGTCATCTCCGCTATCCTCAAGCTCACGTCTATTGAGTGTGGGCTCACTTCGAATCATATTTTTTTTCACAAAATTACTAGTAAGGCAATTTCGTAATTTCTCTAAACTTTGGGGTCAAGTTGTAAATAATAAAAATATATCTAGAAATTTTTTGAAATAATTTCTTTAGAGAATTTTCTCTCTACAACTTTCTCTTGAATTCAAGTGTGTGAAAAATAATGACTTATGGCTCTTTTTATATAGGGAGAGTTTAGAGAGTTCAACCATGGTTAAACTTAATCACTTTAATATTAAATTTAATCTAATATTTATCTTGATAAATATCATATTGATTTAATATTAAATTTATTCAAATAATATTATTTTTGGAATAGTTAATTAGAAATCAAATTATCTGGTAGAGCCCTAGTAGGAGTGTGATTCTTTCACTGCTCAACCGCCGAAGAACCACTGCCGCCGACCATCCGCCGGCCAACTGAATGCCGCCATCGCAATCGCCGGCATCATCGTGTCTGGTGGTGCCATTGTAGGTGCGACACCCTCACAACATCCCGAGCCGGTTTGGCTGTTATTGGTTTGGTCTGGGCCAGTGACGGCTCGATTGGTTCGGTCCAACCATTGGTTGGACCATCGGTTTGGTTGGACTAGTTTCGGGTCTTGGCCTCGGGTTTTGGTTCTCGGGCTCAATTTTCGATCTTAGTTCCAATTTTCAAGTTCAATTACCCATTGAGCCAATTATTTGACTTGAAAATTAATTTCTAAAAATAATAATAAATTTGATTAATTTAATTTTACTTGATCAAAATTAATTTTCCTAAAAACCACTTAGATTTTCCAAATTAATTTTTCAAGAAAATTTTTTAATCAAATTCTCTAGTTGAACAATTCTCACGACCGCCTAATTTAATTCTACATCGAATAAATCGACTCAATTAAATTATTTCCAAAGTTTTAGAATTTTCTTCTGATTAAAATGCAGTCCGATTGAGCTTTTGTTGAGCTAGCGAAGGGATTAATTGGACATATATATACAATTAGGCTGAAGTAATTGCAATTATTTCCATAAGTATCGTTCCGATAATTCACAATTTAGCTAATCATGGAGTCACTCCACAAGAAGTACCGTGATTGGAAAATCCTTATTGTATACTCTTTACGAAAGCAATTCATCCAACTGTTTTGTCCAATGACCTCGTCATGTGTGTTACCCTCATATGATATCCTTGATTCGTTTGAGTTAAATCCGTTCACTCAATAGAATCCTATTTTATATTATTGTCACCATTGTGTTTTCTTAATGATTTATATGATCACTATCAACACATGATTATGATAAATTGCTTGTTCAAGAACGAATAACCCGTGGCTACGTTCCATATTTATCAATCCACACAATGACAATTAGAGGTTACCGTTAACTCTTTAATCGAGCTATGATTTCCATTGTTTCTAGTAAAACCATGCCATACATAAGTTTTGTACCCAACATACCGGCTATGGGCTCGATCATCTTTAGAGTATAAGCCTCCACTTATAACAAAGCATATGAGTTACATACGCATGGTCAGTGGCTAACTCAGGATTTAGGTAAATCACACCATGAACGTCACAAGTGAATTAATTCACAAACGGATTCAGAATTAATTCATCTTGGGTCCAGTTCAATGTATCATTCTTCCAATGAGTACATCTATGTCTACCCGTGAAGTCAACTGCTTTGATAGCGAAGACTAGTCATCTCCCCAATTGGAATTGTATACGACATAATAATCCTTCTAAGTATTTGAATCAAATGCTCACTTTGATTCTTTTATCGGATTACAGACTCGTTTAGATTATCTAATGAAGTAAGTTGTCTTTCTTGCAATGTATACGTTCTTACAGTTCCACTTATCATCAATTTGAACTTAGACAATCAATAAGCTGATATTTGCTTGTCACAATTTCTCTATGCAACAGAAACACAAAATACATAATAATGAAATGTGAAATTAATTTTATTTATTTATTCACCATTCAAATACATAGAAAACAATTACATGTTTACTACAATATGGACACATTTCCCAACATTATCCACAATGCAGTGTGTAGGGATGAATGAGTTCTAGGGAACTCTTACTATGGTGTGTAGCGGAGTTGGGTAGGATCTTTTCTAATAAACTAAGATTGCATCGCCATTCATAATCATTTACATGCAAAACTGTCAATTCTGAGATATTATATTTGAAAAATCGATACTTTGATTTGCTATTCGATTGTGATTATTCTGTGAGTTGTTATTTAGTATGTTTCATCTACTATGTGCACTGATTTTTTTGTGATTGAACTCACATTGAGCTTCTTAAGCTCACTCTTCCATTATTTCCATCTTTACAGATAACCCACCAGGTTAGGACGTGGACTTGACATCTAGAAGGTCTCGACTCTGATTTACATTGATATAAAAAAATATTTAGATTTTATAATTTCTATTTTTTTTGGAATTGTAGTGCCCTGTTTTATTTTTAAACTGTGGCATGTGACTTAAGTTTAGGGTTTATCTAACATGCATGATATTTAATTTGAATTTAGAATATTAAAACATGAATTTTGAATTAATTATGCATAAAATTCTGATTTTACTTAATTAAAACTATGTTAAATATCAATTTTCCTCTAGTAAATGTGATCTAAAAAACATATAAATTGAAAATCACTTTTTGCAAAAAAAAATAAAATTAATCATTAAAATCAACTGATTTTTGAAAGATATTTTATCTTTTGAAAGCACACTAAGTTTTTATATTAAAGTAAGCAAATGTTTAAAAAGTCTATTTTATAATCTCCGATAGTTTTAATGGGCCATTTTGGTGGCCAAAGTAATCTTCCGAATTCGAGCTTAATGTCTAGGCCGGATTGGGGAGGTTACACTATTTCTTTATTTTGAAGGATAATTATTTAATATACTGGTGATTGAAAATTTTTAATTTGTAAATAGGTTGAGAATTTTGTTATATATTTTATTTATTCTTTTAAAAAAAATTAAATATAATTTAAGGATATATGACAACAATTTTAACCTCGTTTATAGAATTAAAAATTTTCATCATCAATGTATTAAATAATTATTCCAATTTTAATGTATTAGTATTTTTTTAACTCTACAAGCACGAGTTAAAATTTTATCATGTATCTCATTTCTTTTTTATATTTTGGGTTAAATATAAAATTAGTACCCGAACTTATCAATTTCTCTCAGATTGGTACTTTTTTTTTTGTCCTAGATTGGTATCCGAATTTTTTTCGTCCATTGTATTGGTACCTGAGACTAACGACGTTACTTTTTTGCTGATGTGACAGTACTGGCCAATCACGCGCCGCCACGTGGCATTCTCTTGTACCTCTTTTATTTTTTGCCTTCATTTCTTTCTTTCTTTCTTTTTCTTTTCCTAGTTTATCTTTTTCTTTCTTTCTTCTATTAGGAACCCAAAAAAATTTTCCTCACTTTCTCACCATCCAATCAATTCTAAGTTGAAAAGCTTTGTTATTTTATCAAATTGCAGAAATAATGCCAGAAAAAAATTGCAATCAAGTTATTTCACAATTTCTACTATGTTTTTCAGAAATTAAGAGAAAAAAATCAATTAAACATATGAACTACTGAAATTAAACTCACTGGAAGTGTTACAATACATTGATGGTACCAGTATATAGAAAACCTTAAGAGTTGTATTGGGAAAAAAATGATGCACAATTATGCATAGCTCAGATCTGCAGCATGAAGAAAGTAGTGGGTTTTTTTTTCATGGTTCACTAGCGTATACCTGCAATCCTAAAGTGAGAGAATCAGAGAATCTGTATTTGGTTTTTTACAGGTTAAAAAAAAGAAACTTGAGTCTCTTATGCAACCATTGATGTGCAAAAATACCAAATATCCTTTGTTTTTTCATGGTTTTTTGCTGCCTCAGAAATACTAAACATCCTTTAGCCATTGACATGCAGCCATCGATGTGCAAAAAAAAAAAATGTATTTTGTTCTTCTCATATTTTCTCAGGAAACAAATAGAAAAAAATCCAACTACCCAGAAATTGAAAAAAGAGAAAAAATTGAATGAGAAAATCAAAAAATAAAGATGAATCAATATTCTAAATATAAAACGGAGATAACCCAAAACCTATAAGCTAAAAAGAAAGCAAAAAAAAAAAAAAAAAACCCAATTTTTTGTTCTTTCTCAAATTTTATCAGGAAACGAATAGAAAAAATCTAGCTACCCAGAAATTTTATTAACTGTCGGGTTTCAATAACGAGTCTAGATATTTTTTATTATGACATCATTATGATATCATTTATTCTGCTACTTATCTTGAATTTAACGCCATTAGTCAAGTACCAATATAGTTTACGGAAAAAAAAATTCGAGTACCAATTTAAGATAAAATAAAAAATTATTAAATACCAATTTAAGAAATTATACCTTATTTCCACTTGTGATCATCTAACGTTCCACTTGTATGGAGTACTTTTTATTATACCTTATTTCCACTTGTATAAAATATTTTCTTAATTTTTATCTAACATTATAATACTTTATATTTTTAAATAAAAAAATCTAAATGAATATGTTTGAATTCTGCATGACTTGATAGACCATGTTTTTAACTGACTTGAATTTAAATTAAATAAAAATTTTAATTATTTCCTTTAAAAAAGATCAATCAGAATAAGGACACCTTTAACTCTGACATTGAAAAATATCATGAAAGTGAGCCTACAAAAATCAGGTGCGACCCATGGAGAATTGGCATCTTTGGTCCAATAGGCAAGTGATGGAGGACAATTCTTCCTGATCATTCCCTAGCCTAAGGCTATACCTTTATCATCAATCCCACGGTACGAATATAACCCGATTCTCCCATTCGTTGCCATTTAGCCCCTTCTCTCTTCTTCAATCTACCACATCTCCACAATCAATTTAGCTTGTATTTTATTAAAAAAATTCAATAAGATAATTTGTAATATAGTTAATATTTATTATTTAAAAATGAATCAAAATTTTTATTATCTTTTATCTAGAGTTCAACTTAAAATAAAAAAAAAATATTTATAAAAATCATACAAACTTTTAAAATATTAACTTGTTAAATTAACAAAATTAATCTATTTAATCATAAAAAAAATAATTTAATTCGATTAGACAAAAAGTTTCACCTTTGTGCTCATGTTAGTTTTGGTAAATTTTTGTCCATTTCCCACTGCTTGTGAATGATGTGTTGATTGAATTTCAGAGCAAGGCCTCACTATACATCCACTACCATGGTTCAATTGAGTGAATTTGAGAACTCATTTTGCACCATACTTAGAGAATCTCATATTGACAAATAAGATAGGGATGAAGTAAAAAATGTTGTGTTAGGGCTTATGTTAAAAGAAAATTGTAGATTGGATGAATCAAAAGCCATGAAAATCCAAGTATTGAATTTTAGGTACCAAAATCATTTATTAAAGGTACCAAAATCCCTACTTACCCGCCTTGTTTCGTAAGGGTACCATTACTTACACTGTTAAAAGTAAGGAGTATTCTTTTTTTTTTTAAATTAAGTTAACGTATATTCTTAAAAGTAAATAGTATTATCATTTTATTCATCCTTTTTCAATTTGTATGACGTAAAACAATGACACCATATATTATAATTTTTAATTTTATTAAAACTTGTCTTTTGCAATTACACCCAACAAAGAAAAGAAGAGAGTGACGGGTTTTTTGTTTAAGAAATGAAAGCATAAATCAGGCCAAAGGAAGAGAAAATAATTATTTTATAAACTATTGCCAATACAAATGGGAAAAAAGAATTAATATCATACCAATTCTTTAATTTCTAATTTGATTATCACACTTTTTCCAT
Organism: Gossypium sturtianum; assembly: GCA_025698515.1. Taxonomy (NCBI): domain Eukaryota; kingdom Viridiplantae; phylum Streptophyta; class Magnoliopsida; order Malvales; family Malvaceae; genus Gossypium; species Gossypium sturtianum. Next base: position 124,504,154 of record CM046955.1, read on the forward strand.
TAACAATGATTCTGGCCTTCAATTCATCTTTAAACCAAAAAAATAATAACATTTATGTCTCACTTAAGTCTTTTTTATTTTGACTAGATGTAAAATTTTAAGAATATTCATATTTTAGATCTTTAATTTATTTAATATAAAAATAATTATTTCACTTACAAATCTAACCAAATAATATATACAGTTATACACCAACTATTAAACTGGAAAATTGATGTTAATAGGCCAAGTTTTGATTGTTATTGATTACCTAATAAAATGATCTCATCATTATTTTCCTTTTTCATTTTTTAATTAAAGTCCCACGTTGGGTTAAAATTAAAGTAAAAAGGAAAAAAAAATATTATTGGGCGTTTGGTTGTATAAATATTTATTAAGGATAAACCAAAAGAAGAAGAAAGAAGCAAACTTTAAGTCTAGACACCGACCAAGTCCCATTTATATTTCGACAAAAGACCCTTTGGCTCAAACAAAGGGTTTCTAGCTTCACTCGTTTGATTTTATGTCTTTTAACGTGGGTCCAAATAAGAAGTTTTAATTTTTAATTATAGATTTTTTTTTTTATAACTTTTTACAAATTTTAAGAGAAATTTATCATATTGAGGGTTAAGGCTTCTGCTTACCCTTAATATTAATTTTGGTCTCATGTCTGTCAATTCATTGTTATTAGTATTATGATATATTGGTATTGATGTATTGCGATATATTATTTTAGATTTATTGATATTTTAAAAATATTTATATATATATTTATAGTTTATTTTTTAATAAAAATATATTAATATACATACAATTACAGTTATGGTATGTGCTCAACACAATTAGTAACTCTACTCAAAATATAAAAACCCAAAAAGGTTGTTTAGCCTGGGCAAAATGAGAATAGTCCCAGGAGTTTAATACGAGACTTCATGCCATAAGCTCAAAAATGTATGTACACGTATCACCCTCCATACCTTGATAGTGGGCATTGTGGCAAGGGATTTAGAGGGCTTGCAAAACCTCTTACAAACATTTACTCTACAAACCTAGTAGAGGTGAGGGCTTTCATTATGACCTCAAATTTGTTAGGGACAAAGACTATTCTCACGTTGTGGTTGAAGGAGATTCTATGGCCAGACTCTACATAAAAAGCATTATGAGCTCTTTTTTTTTCTTCTTCTTCTTCTCATGTTAGTCATTTTGGTAATTCAATTACACACCATTTTACTAGATGAGCATGTAGCTGCCTTGATATTTTATTTTTTGATTATCTTTGATGTAATCCATGACACCAATAGGTGTGATGTTTTGAATATTTAATGAATTATCTTTTTATTCTAAAAAACCAAAGAAGCTTCTATAAGGAGCTTTGCCAACTCAATCACTTGGCAACATGAAGCATGGGCTACCCTTCTTAAAGATGCAGAGGAATGAACAAACCGATAAGAAATAGCAGGCACAAGTAGAAGTAGCTTCGGGCAACCTCACAGAGATCAATAGATATCAAGTCTGTGGTGTTGACCAATCTTGACAATTTGATTATCTTGCACCATTCATTCTTTCCCTCAAATGTTAGAATCGTAAATAATATTTAATATAAAATTATAACTGTAAACCAGGATCTATCATGTTAAACCATCAAGAATAAATCAAGAATAAAACTAGATGCGGAAGCGTACCTGAATCCATGAATTCCTCGAAGTTTTTCCGGATCTTGGGATTTGATCTTCCAAATTAACACATAAGAAATTCAAAGAATATTTGCTCTCACTTTTCTAAGGATGAAATATTAGAAAAGATATCTTGTGTGTAATTTGGGAACCATAACCCTAATATATATAACTTTGGCACATTAGCCCTAATTCCTAATTAGCCAATCATTAATTAGAAATTGATTAGAACTTAATTGCTAGAGTATTTACACATATTTAATTGATTAGAACTTAATTGCTAGAGCATCTACACATATTTGATTCATACTTTATTTAATAATTAAAGCCCAATAAAACTTTAACCAAATTAGATGTCTTTTAATTTGGGCTAACCTATCATGATAGTAAATAATAACATGTAATTACCCTTATTATATATGTGATGTCCATATTTTCCAACAATCTTCCACTTGGACCACATATATATACTAATTATTCTATAATTACATGTCATTATATAACCTTATGAGCTCAAAAATTTTACTATCATATCCAAAAGGTATTTCGAACAATCTCGACTATTAATTATGTTAACATAGAACCAATGCAACTTTTGTTACATATATCGTAACTAAATCCATCCCTGATCACGTATATTAACACAACCAAATGACATAGATCAAGTATGGATGTGTAGCATGGAAATTTCATGCAATATGATCTAAACATATCTATTTCCAACAAGTCCTCTTTAGTGAGACCAAACCTTAACAAAATCAGAGTGTGAATAGACCAAATAAACTTTATTTCTACAGAACATAAAATTAATATCTGTAAACTGAAATAACTAAAAATTTATCTATAACATAAAAGCATTTAAAAGTACAAACTCTGTAACTAGTCAGAACAGTGGTTTCAGAACCACTAATCCGAGGTTGAAGAGAATTATTTTAATGTTATTTTATGAGTTATAGCATGATTATATAGGTGCATGAAAATTTTGGTACCTTAATTTTAGCGATTGCATGCTTAAGTGCGAAAAAGGACTAAATCGCATAAAGTGTGAAAGTCTTAGTTTACAAGCTAGAGGTACCAATTAGCTATAGAATTTTAATTGGAGGCCCTTAAAATGAAATTAGGCCTTTCTAAAGGTCATAGCCGACCATAGGGGGGACAAGAGGATTAATTTAGTCAATGTTTTGGTGGTGTTAGGTGATTAATGAATAAAATAAGAGAAGAATAAAGAAAAGGAAAATATCATCTTTTCTTCTCTTCTTCTCCACCGAAAATCAGCAACAAAAATAGGGGTTTGAGAGCTTAAAATTTCATCAAGCTTTTCTCCTCACAAGTAAGTGATTCTAGTGGTTTTCTTGATAATATTTGTACTTTTGGAACCCCTAAAGCTTAAGCTAGCTAAAGAGGGGACTATTTTGCAAAATGATTGAAAGCTTAGGGTCTTGCCATGTGAGCATTTATGTTGTTTGCTGAATTTTTATGGAAGAAAATGAGTCTTAGTTGTTAGATAAACAACTTTTGTGAAAGATGTTTCCATGAAAACACCTAAGGGAACCTTTTTGTAAAGGTTATAAATAGGTTTTAAATGTGAGAAATAATGAGTATTGAGGGTTGCCATAAGAGTAATAAATTTTCACCTAGGCTCGTTAAAGAAAGAAATTTGATTAGAATTGATTTACGAGCCTAGGGGTAAAATAGTCATTTTGTGTAAGTCTAAGGGCAAAATGGTAATTTTGCCAAAGTTTGATTATTGAAATGTATTGATTAATGTGATAATTAGAGCTAAATTGTTATTATAGATCAAGAAGAACGAGGAATTAACCTTGACCAAGGAAAAGGCAAGGTATCGGACTAGATCAGTAATTTGGCCTATTTTGAAATCGAGGTAAGTTTGTGTGTAATAAGTTCAACATCATTCTAATATATTTTAATTTTTTTGATATTTGTGAAGATGTATAACATTTCTATGAAATTGAGTAATGATGTTGAATGAGAAAATGATGAGAATTGTGATGTTGAAGTCCCGGTTGGACTTTAGTAAATGAGAGAATAATATCATCAAGACTTGAGATGAGTAAGGTCCCGTATAAGACCATGTCTGAAACACGGCCTCGGTACCGAATTGGGATCCCTTATAAGACCATATCTGGGATATGGCATCAGCATCGAATAGGGAGATTGTATAAGACCATATCTGGGATATAGCATCGACAATTGAGATGAATTCCCGTATAAGACCATATTGGGGATATGGCATCGGCATCTAGAGGTGACCCCATGTAAGACCATATTTGGGATATGGCATTGGCATCGTATTCATGAGAATGATGATAATTATGTATTTTCGAGTATCCCAAGTGATTCAATGGGTAAATATCTAAGCTTATAATAGAGATAAGATTAGTGCCAAAGCTATGTGATGAAGTAATACAGGTACATGTGAGTAATTCACGAGAAATGTCTACGATATGAGACATGATATGTAATTGGTAAGAGTAAGCATGAGTAAGTTATGGTAACATGCTTAAGACTTTGTGTTTTATTCAATGCAATGGATGGATGACATTATGGGCCTTTATGTTGCTATTTATTTCATGCAAACTTACTAAGCTTTATGCTTACCCCTCTCATTTCCCTTTTCCTTGTAGTATTGCTAAGCTAACTCAGGGATCGTGGGACGTCGGGGTTCAGAATCACACTATCGACTTCTTCTTGGTATAGCAAAGTTAGATTCATTTTGAGTATGGCATGTATAGGACTTGGTCATTTTGTTATGTCATATTTGTTAGCCAAAGTGTTGGCTATTAATGTTGTTCAATTCATTTTGTAAATGGTCATGGGAAATTGGCCAATACTTGACAAGTTCATATATTCAATGATGATGAAATTCATGAAATGCATGCTTGTATGGATGTCTTGATTTTGAGTCCCTAGAAGTGCTCTATGGTTATGATATACGTTGGATTAAATTGGTTTAAGTATGGTTGTTGTGAAGGGTGGCATTTGGCTTGGTAGATAGCCTTTCAAATGTCCACACTGGTAGACACACAAGCGTGTGTCTAGGCCGTGTGTGACACATGGTCAGCCCCATGGGCGTGTGGAGAGGCCGTGTGTCCCCTTGCATGCTAGGTTTAGAAGTCAGTATGCTCAGTAGTAAACACACGGGCAGAGACACGGCCGAGTGTCTCAGTCGTGTGGAAGACACGGCCATGGACATGGGCGTGTGCCCAGGCCGTGTGAAGTCTGCACCTAAAATTAGGAATTTAATTCGCCACACGGTCGAAGGACACTGGCGTGTGCCTAGGCCATGTGACATTTATGGGGTGATGTCATCAGAAACAGAATGCCAAGGTTTTTGGCACACGGGCTAAGACACGGGCGTGTCGAGGCCGTGTGAGGGACACGGGCCAGGAACACGGGCGTGTGTCCGGCCGTGTGAAAACCCCTGTAGGATCGAATTAAAAAATAAATCCACACGGGTGTGGAACACGGGCATGTGATTTGCCACACGGGCGTGTCCCATCCTTCACACGGGCGTGTGGCCCTGTTTTATGTCAAATTTGTCTAAGGGTTCAAAAGTTTCAGGTTTAGTCCTGAATCATTTCGGGTACAAGTTTTGGGTCTTGTAGACCTATAATAAGGATATTATGGTCTTGAATGAAAAGTCTTAATTTGGAATGAAATTTTTACGAATCGATGTTGCATGATTGAGCAAGTTAAGTCTGGTAATGCCTCGTATCCGGTTCAGGTGTCGAATACGGGCAAGGGGTGTTACATTTAGTGGTATCAGAGCTACGGTTTAGTCGATTCTCGGACTAACGTAGCGTAAGTATGAGTCTAGCTATACATGCCATAGGTACGGGTATTTCCATAATGATAGTGTGACAACTCCTGACGATTTGAATTGTGCTTTTATATAGTAAATAGATCCCGATCGAGCTACAACCGATGATGCTGCAAGTAATGTGCCGGCTCCTGCGTAAGGGACTGTGCCAGTAGAAAGTAGACCCGAGACTTTGGGTCAGGGAGAAGAGGCTCGAGAAGCCTTTCTCCATATGATGAGTAACTGGTATACCGAGTTTATGCGAGCAAATCCTAATGCTCAACCCCCTCCACCCCCAGCTATTCCTCAGCCCACTCCTGTAGCTCCTCAAGTGTAACACCCCTTACCCGTATTCAACGTCGGAACCGGATACGAGGCATTACCGAACTTATCATGCTTAAACTTACAACTTTGGGCTATAAAATTTCGTCCTAACTTAAAACTTTTTCATTTACAATCGTTACTTCCCTATTATGGGTCTACGAGACCCTATACGTATACTCGTGATGTTTCGGGACCAAACCGAAAACTTTCAAGTACTTAGAAAATTTTGACATGAAACAGGGCCACATGCCCGTGTGAAGAATGGGACACGCCCATGTGGCATTTCACATGCCCGTGTTCCATACCCGTGGTCGACGCTGACTTGAATCACACGGCCTATCACACACCCGTGTGTTTAGCCCGTGTCCCTCACACGGCCTCGACACGCTCGTGTCTTAGCCCGTGTGCCAAAACCTTGGCATTCTGTTTGTGACGTCATCACCTCACTAAGGTCACACGGCCAAGGCACACGCCCGTGTCCTTAGGCCGTGTGTCGAATTATATTCCTAATTTTTAGGTGCAGACTTCACACGGCCTGGACACACGCTCATGTCCATGGCCGTGCCTCCCATACGGCTGAGACACACAGCCGTGTCTCTGCCCGTGTGTTTACTACTGAGCGTACTGACTTGCAAACCTAGCATGCAAGAGGAAACACAGCCGAACAACACGCCCATGGGGCTGGTCGTGTGTCACACACGGCTTAGACACACGCCCGTGTATCTACCAATGTGGACATTAAAAAGACTATATTCCAAGCCAAATGCTACCCTACATAGCAACCATACTTATACCAATTCATTACAACATAGATCATGACCCTAATGCACTTCCAAAAACTCAATTCAAGCATCCACACAAGCATAAACTTCATAATTTCATCATCATTGAATAAAAATAAACTTGTCGTGTGTTGGCCCAATTCCAATGACCATTTACAAAATGACTTTGATAACTTAAATAGCCGACACATTGGCTATCAAAATGACATAACAAAGTACTTAAGTCCTATACATGCCATACTCAAAATAAATTTAACTTGGTTATACCAAAACGTAGTCGATAGTGTGATTTTTGAACTCCGACGTCCCACGAACCCTCGAACTAACTTGGAAATGTTACAAGGAATAGGGAAATGAGAGGGGTAAGCATAAAGCTTAGTAAGTTTGCATGAAAATAAATAGCAACAATAAGTTCATAATGACATCAATTCATGGCATTGAATAACCACACGAAGTCATAAACATTTGCCATAACTTACTCGTACTTGTTCTTATTTAGCATATACCATGCCATATATCGTAAACATTCCTCGTGAATTATTCACGGGTACCTGTATTCACTCAATCACATGACTTTAGTACTAATCTCATTTCTATTTCCAAGCTTATCTATTTATCCCACTAATTCACTAGGGATACTCAAAGACGAGTATTCATCATCATTAATATAAACACGAAGCCAATGCCACATCCCAGACGTGGTCTTATATGGGGTCACCTCTGAGTGCCGATGCCATATCCCGAATATGGTCTTATACGGAATCCCACTTCAAGTATCGATGCCATATCCCGAATATGATATTATACGATTCTCATATTCAATACCGAAGCCATATCCCAGATATGGTCTTACACGGAATCTCAATTCGGTGCCGAGGCCATGTCCTTGACATGGTCTTACACGGGACCTTATTCATCTCATGTCTCGATGATAGCATTTTCACATTTATTATAGTCCAACTGAGACTTCAACATCTCAACTTTTATCATCCTTCTCATTCAACACCAATACTCAATTTCATAGAATGTCATGTAACATTATAATATCAAACATTCTCAATATACTAGCATAAATGTTAAATTTATCACATACAAACTTACCTCGATTTCAAAATAAACTAGATCGTCGATCTAGTCCGATACTTTGTTCTTTTCCCGGTCGAGGTAAATTCTTGGTTCTTCTTGATCTATATTAGCAAATTAGCTCATTTAAAAATCACATTAATAAATGCATTTCAATAACCATGCTTTGGCAAAATTACTATTTTGCCCTTAGACTTTTGCAAAAATGACCATTTTACCCCTAGGCTCGAAAATTAATTCTAATCAAATTTCTACCTTTATTGAGCCTAGGTGAACATTTATTTCTCTTATGGCTACCATCAAAACTCAACATTTCACACATTTACTACATACTTTACAACCTTTACAAAAAGGTCCTTTTAGGTGTTTTCATGGTAACACCTTTCACAAAAGTTGTTCATCTAACAACTAAGGCTCATTTTCTTCCATAAAAATGCAGCAAACAACTTAAAAGCTCTCATGGCAAAACTCTAAACTCTTCACCATCTTACAAAATAGTCCCCTCTATAGAAAGCTTAAGCTTTAGGGGTTCCAAAAGTACAATTTTTATCAAGAAAGGATCACTAGAACACTTAATTGTATGGAGGAGAGTGTGCTGAAATTTTTGAAGCTTTCAAACCCCTATTTGATTCTAATTTTTGGTGGAAGAATGAAGGAGAAAAAAAGATATATTTTCTTTCTTTATTTTAATATAAAACATCAATTTAGTCCACCTAATATCAACTACTTTGACTAATTTTGTCAATGTTTGTCTCCTATGGCCGGCCAACTATGATTTAAGGGGCTAATTGCCCTTTAAAGACCTCCAAATAATATTCCATAGCTATTTGGCACCCTTAGCTTGTAAAATTAAACTTTCGCACTTTATGCGATTTAGTCCTTTTCGCGATTAAACATGAAATCGCTAAAATTAAAGCACCAAAATTTTCATACACTTATATAATCATGCTCTAACTCATAAAATAACATGAAGATAATTTTCTCTAACCTTGGATTAGTGGTTCCGAAACCACTATTCCGATTAGCCCCTAAATCGGGCTGTTACATCAAGTGGTAGAGGTAGTAAGAAGAGAAAGACCTCCAGTCGATCCGGAAACAAGAAACTGAGGAATTTTAGGCTAGTAAAGAGGATGATCCGGAGAGGGCGAAATTCTGGCTTGAGAATACCATCAGAGTATTCGACGAGTTGTCGTGCACATCTGAAGAGTGCATGTAGTGTGTAGTATCTCTCTTGAGAGATTCGGCCTATCAGTGGTGGAACACCCTTGTGTCGGTGGTACCAAGGGAGAGAATTAACTGGGATTTCTTCCAAGAGGAATTCTGGAAGAAGTACATTAGTCAAAGGTTTATTGACCAGAAGAGAAAAGAGTTCTTAGAGCTAAAGCAAGGTCGAATGACAGTGACTGAATATGAGCGTGAGTTCGTAAGGCTCAGCAAATACGCTCGAGAGTGCGTATCGACAGAAGCCATCATGTGCAAAAGGTTCGAAGATGGGTTAAATGAGGATGTCAATTTGTTTGTTGGTGTCCTAGAACTAAAAGAATTTGTGGTGCTAGTAGATAGAGCCTGTAAGGCCGATGAACTGGTTAAAGAGAAAAGGAAGGCCGAAAACGAGTCTCGTGACTCAAAGAAGAGACTATTAGGTAAGTCATTCCAATCCTCATCCAAGAAGTCAAGAGATTTCACTATTCGATCGGCCACCTCAGCTGGGTTTTCAAGTAGAAGTAAGGGTAGACAATACCCAGGGTCTAAAACTCAAACTACTTCGATTTCTAGTGTTGGCAATGCTCAACCGAGTAGACTGAAATATCAGCAGTGTGGTAAACTTCATCCTGGGGAGTGTCGAGCAAACGAGAAAGCTTGTTTCAAGTATGGATCCCTGGACCATTTTATCAGAGATTGCCCTGATGTGGGTGAGAAAGAGAAACATCAGAGTGCAAGACCGGGAGGTACTGCTAGAGAAAGGCCATAGAGAAACCCGAGAAATGAAATGAGTAGTAAGAATACATCTAGAGAACAGACTGCATGAGCTAAGGGTAGAGCACCAGTGAGAACATATGCTATTCGTGCTCGCGAAGAGGCGTCCTCCCCCGACGTAATTGCGGGTACATTTTCTCTTTATGATAATCATGTTATAGCATTGATTAATACGGGATCTACCCACTCGTATATTTGCATAAAATTAGCCTCTAGTATGAATATGCCTGTAGAATCTACCGAATTTGTAATAAGAGTGTCAAATCCCCTAGGCAAATGTATGTTAGTCAATAGAGTATGCAAAGATTGTCCTTTGACGATTAGAGGTCATTACTTTCCGGCTAATCTCATGTTATTGCCGTTTGATGAATTCGATGTCATCCTTGGGATGGATTGGTTAACTACTCATGATGTGATAGTGAATTGTGGAAGGAAGCTTATTGAGTTGAAATGTGAAAGTGGGGATCTTATTCGTGTAGAATCAGATGAGCAAGACAGATTGCCAGTAGTGATATCTTCCTTGTTGACTCAGAAGTATCTAAGAAAGGGGTACGAAGCTTACCTTGCCTTTGTGATGAATACTAGAGAGACTGAGTTTAGAATTGAATCAGTGCCCATAGTATGTGAGTATCCAGATGTCTTCCCAGAGGAATTTCCAGGGCTACCTCTGATTAGAGAGATTGAATTTGGGATTGAGTTAGCTCCTGGTACTGCCCCCATTTCTATTGTTCCATACAGAATGGCTCCAACCGAGCTAAAAAAACTGAAAGCACAGTTACAAGAGTTGACGGATAAAGGCTTTGCAAGACCGAGTTATTCTTCGTGGGGTGCTCCCGTATTATTTGTGAAGAAGAAAGATGGTTCCATGAGGCTATGTATAGATTATCGGCAGCTCAATAAGGTAACTGTGAAGAACAAGTATCCGTTGCCATGAATCGATGATTTATTTGATCAATTGAAGGGAGCCACGATATTTTCCAAGATAGACTTGAGGTCTGGATATTATCAGTTGAGAGTCAAGGACTCGGATGTGCCGAAAACTGCATTTCGGACAAGGTATGGTCACTATGAATTTTTGGTCATGCCTTTCGGGTTAACAAATGCCCCTGTAGTTTTCATGGATTTGATGAATCGTATCTTCTGGCCGTATTTGGATAAATTTGTAGTAGCTTTTATCGATGATATATTGATTTACTCTCGGGATGAGAACGAGTATGCTGAACATTTGAGAATGGTTCTGCAAATTTTGAGAGATAAACAATTATATGCCAAGTTTAGTAAAAGTGAATTTTGGCTTAAGAAAGTTGGATTTTTAGGGCACATTATCTCGGGAGATGGAATTAGAGTCGACCCGAGTAAAATCTCAGCAATTGTGGATTGGAAGCCGCCAAGGAATGTAACTGAAGTTAGGAGTTTTTTGGGCCTAACTGGCTACTATAGAAGTTTTGTCAAGGGATTTTCCATGATAGCTACTCCGATGACGAGACTATTGCAAAAAGTTGTGAAGTTTGAATGGACAGAAAAGTGCCAACAGAGTTTTGAGAAATTGAACGCGTTATTGACTGAGGCTCCTATTTTAGTGCAACCTGAGCCGGGAAAAGAATTTATGGTTTACAGTGATGCATCCCTGAATGGATTAGGTTGTGTACTCATGCAAGAGGGCAAGGTGATAGCATATGCCTCTAGACAATTAAAGCCGCACGAGAAGAATTACCCGACCCATGATTTGGAGTTAGCTACAATTGTTTTTGCACTAAAAATTTGGAGACACCATTTGTATGGTGAGAAATGTCGGGTGTTCACGGATCATAAGAGCCTAAAGTACTTGATGACTCAAAAGGAGTTGAATTTAAGGCAACGAAGATGGTTGGAGTTGATAAAGGATTATGAGTTAGTAATAGATTACCACCCGGGAAAGGCGAATGTGGTCGCCGATGCCTTAAGTAGGAAATCCTTATTTGCGTGAGAGCCATGAATACACGGATAGCTTTGTCCGATGATGGTTCTATTCTAGCTGAGTTGAGGGCTAGACCGATGTTTCTCCAAGATATTTGTGAAGCTCAGAAAGGTGACAATAATTTACAAGCTAAAAGAGTTAAATGTGAGTTAAATGTTGAGTCAGACTTTCGGATAAGTCCTGATGGATGTTTGATGTTCCGAGATAGGGTCTGTGTACCCAGAGATGATGAACTTATCCGGAAGATTTTGCATGAAGCACATAGTGGATGTTTGTCTGTACATCCAGGTAGCACGAAGATGTATAACGACTTGAGGAAATGGTATTGGTGGCCGAGTATGAAAAAAGACATTTCCGAATTTGTATTGAGATGTCTAATTTGTCAATAAGTGAAGGCTGAACATCAAGTACCTTTGGGTTTACTTCATCCTATTATGGTTCCTGAGTGGAAATGGGGCTGTATTGCTATGGACTTTGTGACGGGTTTGCCGTTGTCACCGAAAAAGAAAGATGCCATATGGGTCGTGGTCAATAGACTCACGAAGTCAACCCATTTCATACTAGTACGGGTTGACTACTCGCTTGATAAGTTGGCATATTTGTATGTGACAGAAATAGTAAGACTTCACGGTGTACCATTGTCGATTATTTCGGATAGAGATCCGAGATTTACGTCACGGTTTTGAAAAAAGTTACAAGAGGCCTTATTGAGCTTTAGCACAGCTTTCCATTCACAAATTGACGGGCAGTCGGAGAGAGTAATACAGATACTTGAGGACATGCTTCAATGTTGTGTTTTGGAATTTCAAGTTAATTGGGAGAAATACTTACCGTTGGTGGAATTCTCCTCCAATAACAGCTTTCAGTCGAGTTTGAAGATGGCGCCTTATGAGGCATTGTATGGGCGTAAGTGCCGAACGCCCCTGTATTGGACTGAACTCAGAGAGAATCAGATTCACGGGGTCGATTTAGTTAGAGAAATCGAAGAGAATGTAAAGGTGATACGTGAATGTCTAAAAGCTGCCTCAGATAGACAGAAGTCCTATGCAGACTTGAAACGGAAAGAGATTGAGTTTCAAGTCGGTGATAAAGTGTTTTTGAAAGTATCACCATGGAAGAAGGTCCTCAGATTTGGCCGGAAAGGCAAATTGAGTCCGCGTTTTATCGGACCATATGAGATTACCGATAGGGTAGGGCGGGTAGCTTATCGCTTGTCCTTGCCACCTAATCTGGAAAAGTTCATGATGTCTTCCACGTGTCTATGTTATGTGAATATCATTCAGACTCTTCGCATGTGATTGTACCATCGGAGATAGAAATTCGACCGGATATGACTTATGGCGAAGAGCCGGTTAAGATTTTGGCACGAGAAGTCAAACAATTAAGAAATAAAAGTATAACACTTGTGAAAGTACTATGGAAAAGGCACGAGGTGGAAGAGGCTAAATGGGAGCCCGAAGAGACTATGAGAAATCAATATCCCAACCTTTTCACCGGTAAGATTTTCGGGGACGAAAATCCTTAAGGGGGAGAATTGTAACAGCCCGATTTAGGGGCTAGTCAGAACAGTGGTTTCAGAAACACTAATCCGAGGTCGAAGAGAATTATTTTAATGTTATTTTATGAGTTATAGCATAATTATATAGGTGCATGAAAATTTTGGTACCTTAAGTTTAACGATTGCATGCTTAAGTGCGAAAAAGGACAAAAGCGCATAAAGTGTGAAAGTCTTAGTTTACAAGCTAGAGGTGCCAGTTAGCTATAGAATTTTGATTAGAGGCCCTTAAAATGAAATTAGGCCTTTCTAAAGGTCATAGCCGGCTATAGGGGGGACAAGAGGATTAATTTAGTCAATGTTTTGGTGGTGTTAGGTGATTAATGAATAAAATAAGAGAAGAATAAAGAAAAGAAAAATATCATCTTTTCTTCTCTTCTTCTCCACCGAAAATCAGCATCAAAAATAGGGGTTTGAGAGCTCAAAATTTCAGCAAGCTTTTCTCCTCATAAGTAAGTGATTCTGGTGGTTTTTTTGATAATATTTGTATTTTTGGAACCCCTAAAGCTTAAGCTAGCTAAAGAGGGGACTATTTTGCAAAATGTTTGAAAGCTTAGGGTCTTTCCATGTGAGCATTTATGTTGTTTGCTGAATTTTTATGGAAGAAAATGAGTCTTAGTTGTTAGATAAACAACTTTTGTGAAAGATGTTTCCATGAAAACACCTAAGGGGACCTTTTTGTAAAGGTTATAAATATGTGTTAAATGTGAGAAATAATGAGTATTGAGGGTTTCCATAAGAGTAATAAATGTTCACCTAGGCTCGTTAAAGAAAGAAATTTGATTAGAATTGATTTACGAGCCTAGGGGTAAAATGATCATTTTGTGTAAGTCTAAGGGTAAAATGGTAATTTTGCCAAAGTTTGATTATTGAAATGTATTGATTAATGTGATAATTAAATGAGCTAAATTGTTATTATAGATCAAGAAGAATGAGGAATTAACCTTGACCGAGGAAAAGGTAAGGTATCAGATTAGATCGGCAATTTGGCCTATTTTGAAATCGAGGTAAGTTTGTGTGTAATAAGTTCAACATCATTCTAGTATTTTTAAATTGTTTGATATTTATGAAGATGTATAACATTTTTATGAAATTGAGTAATGATGTTGAATGAGAAAATGATGATAATTGTGATGTTGAAGTCCCGGTTGGACTTTAGTAAATGAGAGAATAATATCATCAAGACTTGAGATGAGTAAGGTCCCGTATAAGACCATGTATGGGACACGGCCTCGGTTCCGAATTGAGATCCCATATAAGACCATATCTGGGATATGGCATCAGCATCGAATAGGGAGATCGTATAAGACCATATCTGGGATATGGCATCGACAATTGAGATGAATTCCCGTATAAGACCATATTGGGGATATGTTATCGGCATCTAGAGGTGACCCCATGTAAGACCATATCTGGGATGTGGCATTGGCGTCGTATTTGATGGGCGTCGAAACCACCAAATATAATTCCTACAAATGGCTCTAAATAGTAGTAGAGTGGTAGTAGGGTCGATTCCACAGGGATCAGACGTTTTTGTCAATTTCTGTGTTTAACTTGTGAACAGAAGTTTGTCGTGGCAAAGGTCGTGCCCACGACTTCAACGAACCTGTTAAAAAAAATAAATAGATTAGGGGTTTTTTTTTAAAAAAAAATGTCTAGAAACTAAATAATTAAGACAACATAAAAAAAAGCAATAATAATTAAACAAACTAGAAATTAAATTGAATATTAAAATCGGGTTTTTGAAATCAAAGTAATTGAGCCTTAGCCTTAGACTTGGTAAATTCGGTGTTAAAAATCGATCCTCGAAGATTGGTCTTCCCCTCTAAACGATAAGCCGGTTATAGTGATTAAGAACGTCCTAACCACCAATTCCTCCTTGCGTAAGGTGGTTCCTAAGACGACACGCAAACCAACCCTTACCGATTATCTAATCGAGATACACGTGTTCCCGATTGAAGATTTCGATAGCCTTGCGATCTGAAGAACCCAACTCGAATTAACGGCCTCAACCGCATGGGTCGTTTAAACCCGATCACCTCTTCCTCGATTTGTTCTCGGAAACTCGAACACAGCACGGCCGACTCGGATCTCCAACTGTCGGCAAACACGACCCCAATCCAACGTGCACTTTGACTTGGAATCAAATTCAACCTTAAGGGATGAGTTATCAATCCCGATACTTAGGAAAAAGGTGAATACTGATTTGGAGGATTATTTGTGCGGATACAAATCTCACGATTCCCAACCGAAAAGAGCACCGGCCTAAGGCTAAGTTAGGATTTAGTGCAGCATGAATTTATTCATGCTTGCAAGTTGTGGAATGTGTTTGGCTTGGTGTGAAAGGTGATGGAATTTTGGAAAGGGAAGGGGTTTGGAAGGTAATTAAACCAATTTTGGAAAAGAAACAAAAATTGGATTGGGATTGGCAGTATATTGACGTTAACTTTGAAGGAAAAATAAAAGAAGAAATTCTATTCTAAATGAGAATAGGAAGAAGACAAAGGAAGAGCACAACTCCAAATAGGGATAGAAAAAAACTAATTTTATTCATGATTATCCCAATACAAACAACCCCTATTTATACTAATGGATTTACTAAAATAGGCTTAACTAATTTAGTATAAAATCTTAAATAAAAAATAAAATGAAATAAAATAGAATAGAATAAACTAAAAATAGAAAATTCTATTCTTGGCTTTTTACAAAGTCAAATTGCTTGATGAGTCCTTGGCTTCCTCCACTTTTTTTAATTTGGCCCAATTTCCATGATTTCCTTTCAATTTAGCCTTTTCAAAGCATGTTTCCGATCAATTACGTCCCTAACAAGAATTAAATCATAAAAATGCAAATTAGCGAGGATTAATTGCGAAATACACTGAATTAAATACAAGAAATTATGCAAAATAATCATGTTATCAAATCCCCCCTACTTAGCTCATGCTTGCCCTCAAGCATGTTGTTCTTTCAAACATTAAAATTAATTCCACAATTTATTAAGAATCGAGCCTATTTTCTACATCCATACTCAATATAGACAACATAGGTAAAAATAATTAAATAAATACTTAGAAATATAGTTTAATCAACAAAACTAGTGTCATAAAAATCGAAGTATGCGAACTAGATAATTAAATTGAGTTTGAATCCAATAAATTGCAAGGCATTAATAATTAACTATACTTTAGAAAAAAAATAAACTAGACCTGGTCAAACCTTTTTACGCGAACTATGATGACAACCCAAGCACCCTATCCCGGTTACTCAGTTCAAGCAGCCTTTATTATTGGGCTCCGTTAGCGGAGTGTTATTAAGCCATCGACTCGTCACTCGAACCTTTTTACGCGAGATGAGATGACAACCCAAGCACCTCACCCCGGTTACTCAATCCAGTCACATTTTCGAGACTTTCACTCATAACTTGAGCCTTTATTTATTTATTTAATTTTCTATTTTTTTCTCTCTTTTTTTTTTCGTGCATAAGCAAATATTTTTCAAACAATCAATTCATGAAAATCTAGTTACATACATCAACCTTAAAACACAAGTGTCGATTAATCTATATACTTGAGCATTAAAAAAAAAAATTTACCCAATTGTCCAAGTTGACTAAGTATGAGATTAAAGGCTCATCGTCAAAATAAACTGCTGAATGAATTCAATGCAAGATTGAACATATGCAAAAGAGAATCATGTAGCAAAAATCAATTAACCATCCATGCATACTTACTATATTCATCCCCCCCACTTATTTTATGCTTGTCCTCAAGCATGTGCATATTATAGATAGTAAAAGAAAAAAAATCAGCAGCTCAAATTAACAAAATGAAAAGTTCAGAATACTCCCCATGTGTCTCTTCAATGATTTTGTCAATGTTGGGGGTAACGGTTTTGTAGGATATCAATAATTGTGGAGACTTGAGTTTCCATCGTTCCAAGTCTTGCCTCGATTCGTTCTAAACGATCCTCCACAGACGGAGGTTGTTCCTCGCGTTCTCTTGTGTCAATTCGTGGGCGTTGGCGAAAAACCATATTATCGTGAGTAGTTCGTGTACCTGGAGGAACAAAATAAAACGAAGTAGGGGTGCCGGCAAGCAATCCCATAGAATCCAAACAATATTTGTCTAGGCTGCTCATACTATATGCACAAGTGAAAGTTGAGAAATCAATTTCAGAAAAAAGTTGAGAGGCTAGATTAGAAATAAATGATCCAAGAATAAGTGGACGGTTGTAACGCAAAAGGGCATGAAAATTACGTGCAAACCAATATCCTAGATTGACTTTAAAACCCGAATGCATGCACCACAAAAAGAAACACGATTCGATTTTAGTCAAAGCAGCTGATGCATCATTTCTACCCGAAAAGCTAAATGCCAAAAATCGGTGTATATATCTCAAAGCAGGTTCATGCACCAATAAGTCTTTTGTGGATTTCGGATTATACAAATGGTCAGAATCAGTTAAAACATTATAAACATGCTGTGCATTAAAGTTGTTCGGAATATCTAACAGAGCAGAATGATAAAAATCAGACTGAATATCATCGTGACCGATGAAACCCATGGCAATGTTAAATTCAGAAATTGACATCCGAAAGTCTTTTCCAAGCAAACGAAAGCATACAATATTTTGCGTTTCAACAGTTTGCAAAGCATTAATATCGAAGCTAAAAGTTGTGTAGAATTCATATACTAATTCATAATATGCATTATAAGTGATATTAGCATATAAAGTCCAACCAATAGCATCAAAATAATGAAGTACAGCAGCATGCATATCTAGAAGTTCAAGAGTGGGAAAATCGATTTGCTTACAGACCGGGAGCGAGCGTTGTCGGATGGCCTCGTATTGTGTTTGATGCTCCGATGTTGAGAAGTCGAGAAACCCACGAAGTCGACTTTCCGTTGGAATTGTATTGGCACGACTCCGTCTGTTGCGCTGTCCGTCTCGGGGTGGTCGAATGTGCTCGTTAGGCAAGTCGGGTGGACTTTCTTCTTCAAAGCAAAGACATCGATCGCTGTCCGGGGTGTCGATGGCTCTCGTGTCAGTTGTCGACGACTTCGGGTTTGGCGTTGAGGGACTCGTTCGTCGATGGTAGGGGTAGTTTCGACGTTGTCGTTAGAGGTCCCGACTTCTTCGGGACTACCCGAAGTGTCTGACTCGATCGGTGTTGGCCTTCGTTGACGTTGGGTTCTTGATGGGCCAGCTTGCTGTTGTGGTGGAGGTTGTGGAGGAGCATTTTCGTCGTCTAAATCGACAAATAGAGGTGCGGTGAAACGGTGTCGATTTCGATTGAGCGAAACTGGAATCGGGATGTTGTCAGCCGCTTGGTTTCTAGTTCGGACCATTGCGTCCGTGGCAGCGACACAAAGTTTTGGCTTTGTTCTGAGGAAGGGGACGACGGCAGCGCACGGCGGCGGTCGGCGGTGGTTGCGGCGGCGCACGGCGGCGGACGGCGAAAGGCGACGATGAGTGTTCA
This sequence comes from Gossypium sturtianum, assembly GCA_025698515.1. Classification (NCBI taxonomy): domain Eukaryota; kingdom Viridiplantae; phylum Streptophyta; class Magnoliopsida; order Malvales; family Malvaceae; genus Gossypium; species Gossypium sturtianum. Next base: position 124,522,783 of record CM046955.1, read on the forward strand.
CGGCACGTTTTTGGTCGATTTTTGAAGGGTTAAGGGTGGTGGTGGCGTTTGTGGCCGTGGGTTGAGTGGTGAAGAGGTGTTGTTGGTGGTAGAGAGAAAGAAAGAAAGTATGGCAAAGGTGGTGGTGTTGGGAGTCTTTTTTTTTGGGTGCCGGTCGGCTATAGTGGCGATGGGGGGGTGAAATGGTGACGATGGGCGAGAGGTGTGGTGGTGGAGTGGGGGTTTAGTGTGGTGGAGGAGAAAATGGAGAAAAGGGTGGTGGTTGGGGTATTCGGCATTTGGCAAAGGGGGAACGGCGTTGGTGGCAACGTGATACGTCGGCGACGGCGTTGCGACGGCGTGGGGTAGTTTTGGGTTTAGGGTTTTTTTTTTTCTTTTGTGTGTTGAAGAAGAAGATGAAGAAGATGAAAAGGAGTGGGGTTTTGGGTGTTTAATTCCTTTTCTTTTTCTCTCTTTTTTTTTTCTTTTCCTAGGAATTTCGGCTGGGCTTTGGGTATTGGGTTGTTTTTTTTTTTTGGGTAGGTAATTTTAATTGGGTTTGTGTTTATGGGTATGGAAAGTGGGTTAAATGGATATTGGGTTGATGGGTTATTTGAGTTTGGGTTAATGGGTATTTGGGTGTTTTAGAAAAGTTTGATGTGTTTCTTTTTTTTTCTTTTTTTTTGGTAAATGCATGTCGTGCCCGCGCCACCATTGTTATCTGACTTTTGGAAAAATTTATGCTCTCCATCTTTTCCTGAAATCATCAAATTAATTGAACTAAGTAAAAATTTATTTATTTACACCCTAAATTATTAAAACTTAAAATTAAATAAATGAAAATAAATTTTGGGGTGCCTCCCAAAAAGCGCATTTGTTTAACGTCTTTAGCTCGACGACCTGTTTATTCAAACTCTGGGCTCGTCGAGAATAATCTCCTCAACTGTGTGCGTTTGAAAATTCTCAAAAAAGGGTTTTAGTCGTTGCCCATTCACCTTAAAGCACTTTCGTGTTTCTTCACTTTGAATTTCCACTGCACCATTAGAAAATAAATTAGTAATAATAAACGGTCCTATCCATTTGGATCGAAGCTTACCAGCGAAAATTTTTAAGGTGGAGTCATATAGGAGGACTCTTTGTCCTATTGAAAACTGCTTTCGAGTGATGAATTTGTCATGAAATGCCTTTGTCTTTTCTTTATAAACTCGAGCATTTTCATACGCGTCGTTTCTAATTTCCTCGAGTTCTTGGATGTCCAACTTCCGATATTTTCCTGCAGACTCCATTTCCATATTACATTGCTTAACTGCCCAAAACGCCTTGTGCTCTAGCTCGACTGGAAGATGGCACGGTTTACCGAAAATGAGTCGGTAAGGTGACATGCCTATTGGTCCTTTGTAAGCCGTCCTATAGGCCCAAAGTGCGTCATTTAGTCTCAAACTCCAATCCTTCTTATTAGGTTTAACTGTCTTTTCTAAAATGGACTTGATCTCTCGATTCGACACTTCGGCTTGTCCATTCGTTTGTGGATGGTAAGCAGTGGCAATTCGTTGAGTCACTCCATATTTCTCCATTAGTACACCTACGAGCTTATTACAGAAATGAGTTCCTCTGTCACTGATTATCGCTCGTGGAGTGCCGTACCTGGAAAAAATAGAACTTTTAAGAAAGTCAACCACAGTTTTAGCGTTATCATTACGAGTGGCTTTTGCCTCTATCCACTTAGAGACATAATCAACAGCTAAGAGTATATAAAAATTACCGAAAGAAGAAACGAAGGGACCCATAAAGTCGATGCCGCACACATCAAAAATTTCACAAATATGAATGGGAGTAAGGGGCATCTCATTTCGACGACCAAGGTTGCCAACTCTTTGGCATTTTTCACATGTTTTGCAAAATAAAAAGGCATCACGAAATATATTCGGCCAAAATAGCCCGCATTCGAGAATTTTGTGTGCAGTACGTTTAGGTCCAAAGTGTCCTCCACATGCATAAAAATGATAGAAAGTTAAGATAGACTGTACCTCTGTTTCAGCTACACACCGTCGAATTACCTGGTCTGAGCAATGTTTCCAAAGGTAAGGATCGTCCCAAATGTAATACCGCGCATCCTTTTTAATCTTATCTCTTTTAGACCTTGGTAAATCCGAAGGAATAGTACCTGTAACGAGATAATTTACTATGTCTGCGTACCAAGGATGAACCGCATCTGCTGCAAATAGGTTTTCATCTGGAATGTTGTCCTTCAATGGTGTGTCATCTACTGGAATAGGTAATCGACTCAAATGGTCGGCTACTAGGTTTTCGCATCCTTTTTTATCTCGTATTTCAAAGTCAAACTCTTGTAGGAGCAGAATCCACCTGATCAGTCGGGGTTTTGCTTCTTTTTTTCCTATCAAGTACTTTAAAGCTGCATGATCAGAAAAGATAATAACTTTAGTTCCCAATAGGTAAGATCTAAATTTATTTAAAGCAAACACAACAGCTAGTAGTTCTTTCTCGGTGGTTGTGTAATTGCTTTGGGCAGCGTCTAAAGTTTTCGAAGCATAGTAGATAACATGAGGCTCTTTCTCTATTCTTTGGCCAAGAACAGCTCCCACACTTTGGTCACTGGCATCACACATAATTTTGAATGGGAAGTCCCAATTTGGTGGCTGCACTATGGGAGCGGAGACTAATTTCTGCTTCAGCACGTCAAATGCGTCTTTACAAGTCTGATCGAACTCGAATTCTTTATCCTTTTGCAACAGGCTGCAAAGTGGTCGTGCGATTTTCGAGAAATCTTTCATGAACCGTCTGTAAAATCCTGCATGACCAAGAAATGAACGAACCTCCCTCACAGATGTGGGGTAAGGTAATGAATTAATAATATCTGTTTTTGCCTTATCGACCATAATTCCTTCCGAGGAAACTATATGACCTAAAATTAACCCTTTATCAACCATGAAATGGCATTTCTCATAATTTAAAACAAGATTAAATTCTAGGCATCTTTGTAGTATTTTAGCAAGATTATTAAGACATTCGTTAAAAGAGTTACCGTATACTGTGAAGTCATCCATGAAGACTTCGATGATTTTCTCGACATAATCAGAGAATATGCTCACCATGCATCTTTGGAAAGTGGCCGGAGCATTGCAGAGTCCAAACGACATTCGTCTATATGCAAACGTTCCGAATGGGCACGTGAAAGTCGTCTTGTCTTGATCCTCCGGAGCCACTGGAATCTAGAAAAATCCTGAGTATCCATCGAGACAACAGTAATGGGTCTTACTAGCTAATCGTTCGAGCATCTGATCGATAAAAGGAAGTGGAAAATGGTCTTTCCGTGTTGCTGCATTCAATTTTCTGTAGTCGATGCAAACCCTCCATCCATTCTGGACTCGTGTGGGAACCAGCTCTCCGACGGATTTTTACCCATCGCCACGCCAGATTTTCTTGGGCACGACATGGACCGGGCTAACCAATTCACCATCGCCGAAATTGGGTATATCATTCGGCTCTAACGACACGGATCTCCTTCTTTACTACCTCCATCATGGGTGGATTAAGGCGTCTTTGAGCATCTCTCTTTGGTTTCGCATTCTCTTCAATGAAAATTTTGTGCATACATGTGGACGGACTTAGTCCCTTTATGTCGGCTATCGTCCAACCTATGGCTTCCTTATAATTTTTCAGAACTCGAACTAAACTTTGCTCCTCGTCTTTGGTCAGTTTCTTTGACACTATCACCGGTAAAGTGTCTTTTTCTCCCAAAAAGACGTACTTAAGGTGGTCCGGTAATTCTTTAAGCTCCAAGGTTGGTGGCTGCAAAATCGAAGGTAACATTTTAGTTTGGGAAGGTAATAGTTCAAATGGATTACCTTGGTTCGTCAATGATGGTTGCGTTTCTAGGTGTTTGACAATTTCTCGCAACGGATCTTCTATGATTTCTGATTCCTCGAGATGATGTAAAGCATCCATATCAATGCTTCTGCAAAGGACAGTTTCCAACTCATCAAAGTAGTGATATTCGGAATAAGATTGAGTTAAGCAATCTATAATATCAATGCTAGAAATATTTAATAGTGAGTTAGGATGACTCATGGCTTCGTAGACGTTGAATTTCACTATTTCACCATCAAATTCCATTGTCAGCGTTCCGCTCCGAACATCGATCTTTGCACTTGCGGTACTTAAAAATGGCCTTCTAAGTAAAATGTCAGACGAATTAGTTGAGTTATCATCTTCCATATTGATAATGTAGAAATCTGCAGGGAAAACTAATTCGTTAATTTTAACAAGGACGTCTTCAAGCGAGTCCTCGGATAGACGAGTGACACGTCTCGCGGTGAATTATTACTCCTGTTTCCTTCAAAGGACCCGCGTTAATCAACTTATAAGTAGAATAAGGCATAACATTAATTGAAGCCCCTAAATCACACATGGCTTTCTTAATGCCTACATTACCTATCTCACAAGAAATAGCAAACATACCTTGGTCCTTGCATTTGGGAGGAACTTTCTTTTGCAGTACTGCGGAGACAGTTTCTCCAACACTTACTCTTTCGTTACCTATTAACCTTCTCTTGCTAGAACATAATTCTTTAAGAAATTTCGCATAACGAGGGATTTGTTTGATAGCGTCGAGTAAAGAAATATTTACCTCTACCTTCCTGAATGTCTCGAGAATTTCTTTTTCCTCCTTCTCTTTCTTATCTTTGGCAAGTCTCCCTGGAAAAGGAGGTGGCATCACAATTGGTTTCTGGATTTCCGACTCCGGCCTAGCTTTTGGATCCATCACTTGCCTTTCTCGTTCCTTGTCTTGCCCACGACTTTTGGTTGGCACCGTTTCTAGAACCTTTCCGCTACGAAGAGTTATTGCACTTGTATTCTGTCGAGGATTTGGCTCTGTCTGGGAAGGTAATTTACCTTGAGATTCCAAACGATTAACCGCCATCGAAAGTTTACTAACCTGATTGGTCAACTCTTGTATTGATGCATCTGTCCTCTGTTGATATTTTGCAGTATCGGCAGCAAGTCTTTCCACAATAGCTTCTAGAGATGTGCTCGGCTTGGGTTGCTGTTGTGGTGGTTGCAGAGGTCTCGGTTGGTACGATTGATTATATCGAGGATTACCTCCGTAACTCAAGTTGGGGTGATCCTTCCACCCTGGATTGTAGGTGTTGGAGAAAGGATCATAACGTCTTTGAGGAGGTCCCGGAAAACCTCCAACAGCATCAACATGTGCCATTGAATTGTCGTTAAGGATTGGGCACGAATCCGTCGGATGTTCAGATGTAGCGCAAATTCCACATAGTTGGGTCGGATTCTTTTTCTCTGTAAGCAAAGATTGAACAACATTAGTAAGCTTATCCAACTTATCTTCTAAAGATGAAACGTTTACCCCATGAACCCGTCTTGTGGGTTCCGAATTCAGCCGATATTGTTGCGAATTCGCCACCATGGTGGATATCAGTTCTCTCGCCATTTGAGGAGTCATATTGACAAGCGCCCCTCCACTAGCAGCATCGATCATTTTCATTTCCATAGGGAGCAATCCCTCATAAAAATACTGAAGAAGTGATTGTTCGGTCAACCCGTGTTGAGGGCAACTTGCACATAGCTTTTTGTACCGCTCCCAATAGTCGTAGAGCGATTCATTCTCCATCTGGCGAATCCCCACTATGTCCCTCCGAAGTTCAGCTGCTCGTGATGCTGGGAAGAACCTGTCAAGAAAAACACGAGATAAGTCATCCCACGTTGTGATAGAACCGAGAGGTAAGTAAAATAACCATTCTTTTGCTGTATCAACTAAAGAAAAAGGAAAAGCCCGAAGTTTGATTTCATCTTCGGGTACTCCCTACGGTTTCATGCTTGAGCAGACCATGTGGAATTCTCTTAAGTGGGTGTGCGGATTTTCATTCTTCAGGCCTCGAAAGGTGGGCAAAAGGTGAATCAAGCCTAATTTCAGCTCAAATGAGGTTCCTCCGGTTGGATAATTGATGCATAATGGTGTTTGCTCGTTGGGAGCAGCGGCTAGTTGACGAATGGTTCGGTTCGCCATCCTTACTGGTTCACCGAGGTTGCCTTTTGCTTCTTTTGTTTCTAGAAATGGTTCGGTCTCAGTTCCAACCGCCGACTTGTTTCCCACGTCGAATTGCCTGCATGCAATTGCTTTCGCCAATTTTTCGACGTCGATTCTAGGATCCCTTGTCCTAGTTCAGCTTCTACTTTACCTGCGCGTTTAAGAGCTTCTGTCTCTTTTCGTCGCGCTCGCGCTGATTTCTCGATTTCTGGGTCGTATTCGAGACTTCCTGATGAAGATCTGGTCATAAGGTAAACAAACAAAAATTAAAAAAAAGTATATCCAATCCCCGGCAACGGCGCCAAAATTTGATGGGCGTCGAAACCACCAAATATAATTCCTACAAATGGCTCTAAATAGTAGTAGAGTGGTAGTAGGGTCGATTCCACAGGGATCGGACGTTTTTGTCAATTTCTGTGTTTAACTTGTGAACAGAAGTTTGTCGTGGCAAAGGTCGTGCCCACGACTTCAACGAACCTGTTAAAAAAAATAAATAGATTAGGGGGTTTTTTTAAAAAAAACGTCTAGAAACTAAATAATTAAGACAACATAAAAAAAAAGCAATAATAATAATTAAACAAACTAGAAATTAAATTGAATATTAAAATCGGGTTTTTGAAATCAAAGTAATTGAGCCTTAGCCTTAGACTTGGTAAATTCGGTGTTAAAAATCGATCCTCGAAGATTGGTCTTCCCCTCTAAACGATAAGCCGGTTATAGTGATTAAGAACGTCCTAACCACCAATTCCTCCTTGCGTAGCTGGTTCCGGTATGACCTGCAAACCAACTCTTACCGATTATCTAATCGAGATACACGTGTTCCCGATTGAAGATTTCGATAGCCTTGCGATCTGAAGAACCCAACTCGAATTAACGGCCTCAACCGCGTGGGTCGTTTAAACCCGATCACCTCTTCCTCGATTTGTTCTCGGAAACTCGAACACAGCACGGCCGACTCGGATCTCCAACTATCGGCAAACACGACCCCAATCCAACGTGCACTTTGACTTGGAATCAAATTCAACCTTAAGGGATGAGTTATCAATCCCGATACTTAAGAAAAAGGTGAATACCGATTTGGAGGATTATTTGTGCGGATACAAATCTCACGATTCCCAACCGAAAAGAGCACCAGCCTAAGGCTAAGTTAGGATTTAGTGCAGCATGAATTTATTCATGCTTGCAAGTTGTGGAATGTGTTTGGCTTGGTGTGAAAGGTGATGGAATTTTGGAAAGGGAAGGGGTTTGGAAGGTAATTAAACCAATTTTGGAAAAGAAACAAAAATTGGATTGGGATTGGCAGTATATTGACGTTAACTTTGAAGGAAAAATAAAAGAAGAAATTCTATTCTAAATGTGAATAGGAAGAAGACAAAGGAAGAGCACAACTCCAAATAGGGATAGAAAAAAACTAATTTTATTCATGATTATCCCAATACAAACAACCCCTATTTATACTAATGGATTTACTAAAATAGGCTTAACTAATTTAATATAAAATCTTAAATAAAAAAATAAAAATGAAATAAAATAGAATAGAATAAACTAAAAATAGAAAATTCTATTCTTGGCTTTTTACAAAGTCAAATTGCTTGATGAGTCCTTGGCTTCCTCCACTTTTTTTAATTTGGCCCAATTTCCATGATTTCCTTTCAATTTAGCCCTTTTCAGCATGTTTCCAGTCAATTACGCCCCTAACAAGAATTAAATCATAAAAATGCAAATTAGAAGGGATTAATTGCAGAAATACACTGAATTAAATACAAGAAATTATGCAAAATAATCATGTTATCAGTATTCATGTGAATGATGATAATTATGTATTTTTGAGTATCCCAAGTGATTCAATGGGTAAATAGCTAAGCTTATAATAGAGATGAGATTAGTGCCAAAGCTATGTGATGAAGTAATACAGGTACATGTGAGTAATTCACGAGAAATGTCTACGATATGAGACATGATATGTAATTGGTAAGAGTAAGCATAAGTAAGTTATGGTAACATGCTTAAGACTTTGTGTTTTATTCAATGCAATGGATGGATGACATTATGGGCCTTTATGTTGCTATTTATTTCATGCAAACTTACTAAGCTTTATGCTTACCCCTCTCATTTCCCTTTTCCTTGTAGTATTGCCAAGCTAACTCAGGGATCCTGGGACGTCGGAGTTCAGAATCACACTATCGACTTCTCCTTGGTATAGCAAAGTTAGATTCATTTTGAGTATGGCATGTATAGGACTTGGTCATTTTGTTATGTCATATTTGTTAGCCAAAGTGTTGACTATTAATGTTGTTCAATTCATTTTGTAAATGGTCATGGGAAATTGGCCAATACTTGACAAGTTCATATATTCAATGATGATGAAATTCATGAAATGCATGCTTGTATGGATGTCTTAATTTTGAGTCCCTAGAAGTGTTCTATGGTTATGATATATGTTGGATTAAATTGGTGTAAGTATGGTTGTTGTGAAGGGTGGCATTTGGCTTGGTAGATAGCCTTTCAAATGTCCACACTGGTAGACACACGGGCGTGTGTCTAGGCCGTGTGTGACACACGGTCAGCCCCATGGGCGTGTGGAGAGGCCGTGTGTCCCCTTGCATGCTAGGTTTAGAATTTATTATGCTCAGTAGTAAACACACGGGCAGAGACACGGCCGTGTGTCTCAGTCGTGTGGAAGACACGGCCATGAACATGGGCGTGTGCCCAGGCTGTGTGAAGTCTACACCTGAAATTAGGAGTTTAATTCGCCACACGGTCAAAGGACACGAACGTGTTCCTAAGCCGTGTGAGGGACACGGGCCAGGAACACGGGCGTGTGTTCGGCCGTGTGAAAACCCCTGTAGATTGAATTGAAAAATAAATCCACACGGGTGTAGAACATGGGCATGTGATTTGCCACACGGGCGTGTCCCATCCTTCACACGGGCGTGTGGCCCTGTTTTATGTCAAATTTGTCTAAGGGTTCAAAAGTTTCTGGTTTAGTCCCGAATCATTCCGGGTACAAGTTTAGGGTCTTGTAGACCTATAATAAGGATATTATGGTCTTGAATGAAAAGTTTTAATTTGGAATGAAATTTTTACGAATCGATGTTGCATGATTGAGCAAGTTAAGTATGGTAATGCCTCGTACTCGGTTCAGGTGTCGAATACGGGTAAGGGGTGTTACAAACTCCCATTAAAACCAAATATCCTTAAATGACATTATACCTATATGAGCAATGAATGTGCTCTTATAAAACCTTAGGTGTAGTCCCTTAGTAAGCGGATCTGCAATCATGGAGTTTGTCCTAATATGCTTTATAAGCACCTAACCATTCTGAACTTTTACTTTAACAACCAGGAACTTAAAGTCTATGTGTTTTGAATTTGATGTACTCCTGTTGCTATTGGAATAAAAGACTGCAATTTGTTTTCACAATTTGCACCTTAGTGACAAAATATTGTATCCATATTCCATCAAAATTGGAGTTATGTATACCTGATGATCTCTAACTGATTAGACCTCCGATATGCGAGCATGTAATCTTCTGTTCTCTGAAAATACCTTATAACCCTCTTGGATGCTATCCAATGGTCCAAACTAGGGTTGCTTAAAATATCTATCTAACATCCCAATAGTGTACACAATATTCCAATATATACAAACCTGAACGTACATTAGACTTTTCAGTGCTAAAATGTAAAAAATCTTATACATTTTTGTAATCTCAAAATCATTCTTAGGGCATTGATTGAGGCTATACATATTATTGACAAGCAATATGTCATTAATATATAAAACCAAATATAGAACCCTACTCCCACTAAACTTATGGTATATACGATTATTAACAAAATTCATCTCTAAACCGAATGAGATAATCATTTGGTAAAATTTGTAATATTATTGACGAGAAGTCTTACTTAAGCTCATAGATGAAGTTCTTTAATTTACAAATCATTATGTTTGCATCATCAGAAACAAAGTTTTCTAATTGCACTATATAAATGTATGATCAATGTTATCATTGAGAAACCATTAACTTAATATTCGTCTGATATAGCTTAAGGTCAAAATATTCCACTAAAGCCATTATAACTCTTTCTCTAGTGGACCTTTTTAATGACATTCATTCTTGAGGTTGTTGAGTTTATTTTTCTAGAACAATTACCTCATCTTGAATAGAGACTTGTTCAACATTGTCCTATTGAGGTTCTAGATTCACTTCTTAATCAATGATAGGTATGAGAAGTTAAACATCATCAAAAGTGATAGTAGAAACTGAGTTAGAATCTAATTCCTCCTTAAAAGCATGTCTCTAACCTTATTTCTCCCTCCAAACTCAACATCCTAAAAGTATATTTAAGTTCTCATATAAAAAATATTCCTAATTATGGGATCATAAAACTCATAGCCCCTAAATTACTCAAAATTTCCTTGACCCTTATACTTTATAGACATCAAAGAAGTCAAAAGTGATGTCATCTTAACCTTATCGTTTTGAGCAAAACATTTCTTAATTTCATCAAAGAAACCTTGGCCTGAGTAATCTCTTTAGATCCTGTCCCCCTAAAGGCTTTTGGAATGCTGTGCTTCATGATAATTAGACTCATGCGATTTAAACGATCCCACCTCTCAAAACCCCTTTTAACATAAGGGGTGCTTTCCGCAGTGAGAGGTGCGGGTTATTCTTCCCTTAGTGCAAGGTCTATGTCCATACAACCAAGTATTATAAATGTCTTTTCCATTCCTTAAAATTAGTCTCACTAAACATGGGTGTAGAATTAGTAGATATTGTGGCAGCAAAAGATAAACTAGTTGAATCAAGAACAAAATAGATAAAAAACAAGCTCATATCAATATTTATAAGTAAACAATAAATTCAAAATAATGGTTAATCCCATCTCAAAATACCAAACACAACATTAATATCAAGTCTTTGGACAATAATATTAATAGTAAGCGATACTATTGTTGTAGTAATCAAACATTGACAATCAATTATGTCAAACAATTAATTAATCTTTGGACTAAATTATTGCTCACATAAAATACCTTATAATTGTCACAAATTTATCACCACAGATGTCGTTGAAATTCTGCTAAATATTAACTTACCTTTGGGTCAATTAATAAACGCATGAATCACAAAAACATATCATCTTGATATTTCAAATAAACTAATCTACACAAAAGAGATCACTTTGGCGGCATTTTGTTTCAACTAATCTATTTAAAATATTAGACATCCTTAATTAAAACCTAAAGCCAAAATCAAATTTATTTGTTTCAAAATATTTCTCTTAATTTCATCTTTCAATCAAATTAAAAGATAATAGTATATATATATGTATATATTTATCCCAAAACAACATACAATGATGTTGGCAAATATAATAATAGTTGAATAAATCATAAAGCATAAAACAACTTCACATAAGGCTTCAAATTTAAACCAAAATAATTTGAATAAAGGTAAACCTCATCTCAAGATATCGGACACTCTATTAATATTTCATCTTTGGACAAAATATTAACTTGTAAGTGATATATTAGTATAATAATCAAACATTGAGAATAAGAACATGTCGAACCATAAATCTTCCTTTGGGCCAATTTATTGCTCACATGTAAAACTGAATAATTGTCACATGTTTATTACCATAGTTGCACATGTAATATTATTAACTTTCATTTGGGCCAATAAATATTAACATAACTTAAGTTACATGCACACAACCTTGTATACTTTAAAGCAAAATAATTTATACAAAAAAAAAATTACTTTGGTGACTTATTACTTCAATTAAGTTGTTTTAAAAAAATATATAAACATATCAATATTCAAATTTAAAATTTTCATAACAATTAAAGGTCAAAACTAAATATTTTTTTTATTACTATACAGTTTTCTAAATAACCCAAAATTAGATTGTCTAAATAGCGCAATAAAAAAAACCCGAAAACCTTAATCTTTAACTAATATATATATATTTTAACCATATATGTCAATATCGAACAGAAATAATGTAGTGATTTAAGGCCAAATAATTAACAAGCACATGTATTCATAATTTTGGCATAGACAAAACACCAAAGCAATTCACGTATATACGTATATTTAAAATCAAATAGAAAAACTTACCCTGCATATATCACATAAATCCAAACTTGTATTTATGATTAAACAGAGATTCAAATAAATACTTGAAATAAAAAATTCAAGTCAATATATCTCAGAAATAAAATCATTATAGTAGAAATACCCCATAATTCATACCGTAGACTATATCAATATAATTTAACTGAATATTAGAAATAATAATATGTCAAACCCAAATGTTATTCGACCAAACTTAAAACTAAAAATATATATATGTTTATATCTTGGCAGATAATTGAAATTCATAGACTAATATTAATATCTTTAAAATGGGGTAAAATACCGAAATATACCCAAAAAAATTTATTTACGGAAAAGGGCCGATTTTTTTAAAATTTACGGAAAAGGGCCATTTCCCCACAAAAGCAGCGTCCACGTCGCAAGGCGTTTTGTGGGGATGCAAGAGAAAGCGCTGCCTTGGGGGCGCTTTGCCACATCGACAAAAAACACGTCCTTGGGGGCGCTTTGTCGACGTGGCAAAACGCGCCCCAAGGACGCGCGTTTTAGCCCGTATTTTAAAAAAAAAAAAACTATTATCGAATTTTTTAAAAATTTACGAGAATAAACCTTTATAAAGGCTCAAAATGACAACACCATTTTTTTTAAGGTGTCATCAATTAATAAGGAAATATAACTTACAAATGAAATCTTTATATAGACCCAAAGTCTCATTTCCTTTGTTTTCTTGAGCAAAGTGGGATATGGGATATGTGTATATATAGACTCATGAATAGTTTTGCAGCTTGTTCCTAAACAATGTGGGATTCCTTCCTCTTTTAACTAACAACATGAGATTAAAAGCTACACTGTATTTGATATTTTTTTTACAAAACAATTTCCTTTTTTTTATATATTTTTTAACATTTTCTTATATTATAAAATTATCTTTTGAGATCTTTAATCTTGTTGCATTTTAGAATTGTTAACATATACAAAAGAACTATTAAAAAAAAGAGAACAAATTGCACATATGAAACTTGTACATGCAATAATCTTCTATTTAATTTTAAATGTTTGAAGTTAATATTGATTGTTTTATACTTTATTTTCACGACTTTTAAAATATAACTTCATTCTCTCAATTACTTTTCAAAATTAATCAAACTTTATCATAAATTAAACTAATCAAAAAAAATATTTTCTTTTATATTTTTCAGCAGTGAGTATTGGAGCTTTCCCTCCTCTCGTCTTTGGTCCCGTTTTCAAAAGCAACATTGTGGCCATTCCAAAGCTACACTCCAACAATTACACATTATCTTTCTCATATAAAATACAAAATTCCTTTTTACTTTCCATAGCTAGGACACTGCTTTTAGATTGAACGAATATGCAATTCCATGTTTGAGAATAAGTAGCTAAGCTAATCCCTCAAATATTTGTCATCACTTCCTTAAAACTCCCATCAAACCCAAAGCAAATTAAGAAAACATGATGATCCCCAGGTTAATAGAATCCATACAATTGAATTTCAAAGTACTGCTACAATGTGACAAACATTCAGCAGTTATTCCTCTCCCTCCATACAAATATAGACAACCCCATTCCACAAATCCTGGTGATGAGTTGCTGAAAAGATTTTCCCTTTGCCATTACTTGGGTAAAAGATTAAAAAAAATTATCAGTGTTGATAGCTAAAGGTCCAAATAAATTGCATCTCATAGTTAGCATTAGATTAGTGCAACAATATAGTAATAATAACACGATTTGATCAGGCATCTCATAGTCAGCATTAGATTAGTGCAACAATATAGTAATAATAAAGTATAAAACAATCAATATTAACTTCAAACATTTAAAATATAATAGAAGATTATTGCATGTACAAGTTTCATATATGCAATTTGTTCTCTTTTTTTTTAATAGTTCTTTTGTATATGTTAACAATTCTAAAATGCAACAAGATTAAAGATCTCAAAAGATAATTTTATAATATAAGAAAATGTTAACAAAATATATAAAAAAAAGAAATTATTTTGTAAAAAAAATATCAAATATAGTGTAGCCTTTAATCTCATATTGTTAGTTAAAAGAGGAAGGAATCCCACATTGTTTAGGAACAATCTGCAAAACTATTCATGAGTATATATATACACATATCTCATATCCCACTTTGCTCAAGAAAACAAGGGAAATGAGATTTTGGGTCTATATAAAGATTTCATTTGTAAGTTATATTTCCTTATTAATTGATGACACCTTAAAAAAAATGGTGTTATCATTTTGAGCCTTTATAAAGGTTTATTCTCGCAAATTTTTAAAAAATTCGAGAATAGTTTTTTTTTAAAAAAACACGGGCTAAAACGCGTCCTTGGGGGAGCGTTTTTGCCACGTCAGCAAAGCGTGCCCTCAAGGACGCGTTTTTTGCTGATGTGGCAAAAGCGCTCCCCCAAGGGCGTGCTTTCCTGCTGCATCCCCATAAAACGCGCTGACGTGGACGCGTTTTGTGGGGAAATGACCCTTTTCCGTAAATTTTAAAAAAAACCGGTCCTTTTCCGTAAATAATTTTTTTTGGGGTATATTTTGGTATTTTGCCCTTTAAAATGAGCAATTATGCACCAAAAAAAGGAATCAAAATAGGCGGCACAATTGGTAAAATTCAACAACAACTATGATGCAAAACATTAAACATGAGAGATTAATTCATTTTGCACCAAAGCACTCATAAAATTGAATATATAACCATAACAAAAAAAAAAAAAAACAACTTCAATGATATCCATCAAAATTTAATTTCACCAATTAAACTATAAAAGATATCTTATTGAATAATGGTTATAAACACCTATTCACGCCAACTATAATCATGCATTAATCCTCAAAATCATTGATATGTATATAATATATATACACAATGTATACACACAATTATAATAATAGAAAAATAATACTGGTTTGCCTTACATATTTAATATAAACTCAAATTTATATTCATAACTAAAGACATTATCATAAAACTTCTTTATACGCACAAATGCTTAAAAAAATCCATAACCATCAAATATAAAAAAGAATCCCAAATAGTATAAAAACCTTCATATGCGCAACCACTTATAAAAATTCATAGCCACCATATTAAAAAAAAAAATCTCAAATATTTTAATTTTAGTCGGGTTCCATAAGGACTAAAACTTATATAAAATACTTGTAGCAGAAACCAAAAGTAATCATTCATATATATGAATTGAATTCAATAGTGAATATAATTCATCACGAATAAAGACAAAAGATGATAATTCCGTATACATTCAACCACAAACAGAAAATTTAAAACAAATAGTGCGAAAAAAAAATCTTAACAACATTCATTTATTCGATTATCAAGTGAATTAACTTTCAAAACCAATTATACAACCCAATTGGAATTCTTCAATTGCAAAAAATTGTAAGTCTGTAACTTTAATTCAATAATGACTTTAACTAAAATTTATAAAATAATTGTGTGAAAAGAAGCGAAAGAAATCTCACAAATCAATTTTTATCAATTGATTATAAATAAATAAATAAATAAACCTTCATCTTTCGAATGACATGCAAATATTAAACTAGATTATATTTATACAAACCCTAAAACTTTATTTAAAGAATCAAAACCCAAAAAATTATCAACCATATCAAAGATTCAACATAATATATAATTAAAATATCAAATACGTAAAATTAAAAAAGAAAAACGAATCAATCCAAAAATAATAAATAATCAAGTCATTCTTAATTATTCGACATGACAAAGCTCTAATATCACTTGTTAGAATCGTAAATAATATCTAATATAAAATTAGAATTGTAAATCAGGATCTATCATGTCAAATCATCAAGAATAAAACTAGATGCGGAAGCGTACCTAAATCCATGAATTCTACGAAGTTTTTCCGGATCTTGGGATTTGATTTTACAAATTAGCACATAAGAAATTCAAAGAATATTTGCTCTCTTTCCTAAGGCTGGGATATTAGAAAAGATATTTTGTGTGTAATTTGGGGACCATAACCCTAATATATATAAGTTTGGCACATTAGTCCTAATTCCTAATTAGTCCATCATTAATTAGAAATTGATTAGAACTTAATTGCTAGAGTATCTACACAAATTTGATTTATACTTTATTTAATAATTAAAGCACAATAAAACTTTAACCAAATTAGACCACTTTTAATTTGGGCTAACCTATCATGATAGTAAATAATAACATGTAATTACCCTTATTATATATGTGATGTCCATATTTTCCAACATCAAACTGTTATTAAGTATTAAAAGAAGCTTTGAAGTACAAATTTCGGTGCACTTTAAGGCTTTATCTTTATAAATCATGGAGACCATGCATTTCATCTATCTATATATATATAGATAAATAGATTGATCTATAGGCTCACACACGATATCTTTCAATACATAATGATGGTATCCACTCTATGGCCATGTTCGGTTCGGTGGAATAAAAATAGAATTGAAATTAGCTTTTGGAGAGATGACTAAGTGGTTGATAGCTCCGGTCTTGAAAATCTGTATAGTTCGAAACAAAGAACTATTAAGGGTTCGAATCCCCCTCTCTCCTTTTGCTCGATGAATAGATTCTTTTTTTTTATTGCTTTTTCTTGACTTCTTAATTAAGAATCTTAATATTAATAAAATGTAATGGCTTGACTGGGTGGAATAGCCGAGCCAAAAAAAGAAGATATAAAATGAGTTGAATCGAAAGAAAAACATAATACTTTTAAATATCACTTGATTCCTTCAATATATATAGTGTAATCAAATTGATTCCTACCTTAAGCATTGGATCTCCTGTCTCAGTTATCTTAGTTAAGAGGAGTCATGGAAAGAGCAGGCTCAAAATTACGATCAATTCCTTTTTTAAATCCTGCTGCGGTTGCGCAAGCTCTTACCGTATGCCATAAATGACCTACGAATTGGAAGAATCCTAGAACAGAATGAGAGGTAGCTAACCAACTTCTTGAAAAGACATAATTAACTGCATGATCTGGATAGCTACGCCACCTATAGAATTTAAAGACCCTAAAGGAGCATGCATCATATGTTTCGCATGATGTCGTTCTTGCCAAGGTTGTATGTCTTATTTCAACCTACTCAAGTCCAAACCATTGGGACCTCTAAGAAGTTCTAACCAAGGAGCACGCAGATCCCAAAAACGCATAGTTTCCCCTAAAAAAATGACTTCTCCGGTTAGAGAATGCATTAGATTTTTACCTAGAGCTCCAATTGGTAGAAAAAAAAAACCCAAAACCCGCAACCCTTGGAGTTATCCAGTACTTGGAAGAAGTAGTAGAAAAAGGAATAAATATAGTGATAATTTGATTCTTCGTCGCCGGAGTAAATAGGAGAGTCATTTCGACTTGTTCCAATCATTCATCACAAACAAACGTCATCTTATCTCAATTACAAACGTAGAAATATGTTTATATATTATTTTAAAACTAATAATTAATTTTTTTTAAAAAAAACTTAATTTAATGATTAAATTTTAAAAATGTAATTATAAAAATTAAAATAGTAGAAATAAATGAATTTTAAATATTAATTTAAATTATCAAAATATTGTACGAGTATGATGCAAAATACACCAATGCGATTAATATAAACAAAAATATTTCAAAATAGACGAAATGATGGATGCATACTAAAATTACCGAAATAATCGATGCATAAACTAAAAAAGATATCTATATCAATTTAAGATGAAAAGGGTGAGTAACGCCTGCTAATCAGCTACCATGTCCTGTGAAAACATAAAAATCGTGGTCGAAATCATTTATTAAATGTTTTCGCCAAAAAAATAAAATAAAATAAAATTCTCGCCTCTCAGTCATGGACCGTCCCACTTCGTTTTTGACGTGAGAGAATTTATTTTATTCATTTTTTTTCTCCTTCCCTTTTAGCTTTGCTTAAGATCGAGAAGTGAGAGGGTTGATTGAATCAATGGGTACCAACAGATTTATCTTGTTGAAGAAAACCCATTTTGCCTATGCTTTTTTGCATCGAAACATGTTTCGAGTCCTTGTTTCTTTCTGGGTTTTTCTCTCTAAGCTCATTCGATCTTTCTTCAGGTAATTAACACTCTGTTTTATGTTGGGTTTTAAGTTTTATTTTATTTTTTGATTATTTCCTTTTAAGTTAATGATTTTCTTTGTTTCTTTTGTTTGGCTTCTTTTTCCAGGTTTTCAACCAGTAGGTTTCTTAAGGGTTCGGATTCAAACATTGATGACTTCAATGAAATACACAGCAATGATCATGTTGATGAAGGGAACAGAGAAACAGAGAGCTCTCCCATGGTGGCAAGCACGAGCAAGTATGAGTTTCTGTGCAGTACAGGTATCAGTGGTTTCGTTGAAGAACCAGAAACAAAGAGCTTTACTGTGCATGCGTTCTTTATGGGTTCAAATGATTATGTTGAAGCGGAGAAAACAGAGGAAACAAATGCTGTTTTTGAAGAAAAAACAGAGGAATGTGCTTTGAGGTTTTCCTTCTTTGAATTTGAGAAGCAAATCGAAGTTATCAAACAAGAAGAGCCAGTTGAGGATTATGTGGGGAGGTCAAGCGTTGAAAGTAGTGTTGAGAAACAAGTAGGTGACATTGAAGGTAATGAACATGTTGCAGACGTTTTTGAGAGCATTGTTGTTGATAAGTGTTCCGGAAAATGTCACAAAGACAACACGGGAAAAGAAATTCATGAATGCAACACAAGGATTTCAGATCATAAAGAACCAACAATCTTTGAAGAGCCAGTCAATGATTCTGAAGAAGATTTAAGCGCCGAGACAGAGTCAATTGCTTCCCCAGAAAAAACCATAGAACCAAACATGCAAGATGAAGAAGAAGAAGAAGAAGATGATTTGATCGACCGGCTGAAAATGGAAGTGAAAATTGCAAGAGCTGGGGGACTTGCAACTATTTTAGAAGATTTTGAGTCCCCAAAGATGGTGCAAGAACTAGGGCCACTGAAAATTGATGAAAAATATGATCACAAACATCACATGGGTGAAATTCAAAAGGTTTACAAGAGCTACTCTGATAAAATGAGGAAACTTGACATATTGAATTCCCAGACCATGCATGCAATCAGTAAGTCTCTCTGTTATTCTTGATTTAAGTTTTATTTTTATAATTAACACCTTAAGTTAAACAAATTGTTCATAGTTCATACTACTTTGCTATTGTTGAAAAGATGGGAATTACTATATCAACTTTAGGAGGATTGACTGAACCCTCCAGTCTAATGACTTTTTGGTTAGGGTCCTTCTGCGCTTAATTTTAAGATTTTTGCTCTTCTACTTTTATAACCTCATTACTCAATCCAACTCCTATTTTGATTAAAATGTTAAAGAAAATCTATGTCAACATTTTTACTAGAATTTAGAATAGTTAAGAGTTTATTTTTTTAGATTAATTAAGTAAAGAGATTAAATTAGGTTTAATTTTTCCTCCACTCCCTATGCTCTTTAAACTTTGAAATTTAGTCCCTCTTCTCTTAGAAATATTTAGTCCTTTTACTTGTTTGAAAATTGAAATATGATTGATAACACATAATTAAGTTTAACACAAGTCTGTTAACAATATTATCTATTTCACTTTAACTTGTAAATCAACCAAATCCTTGAAATTAAAAGTAGAATGACAAAAACCCAAAGAGTACATAGATTGAGGTCATGATTAGACGGTTTAATTATACCAAGGGCTAAAGTATAATAGAGGGACCAAAAGCTGAATTTGACCTATTTCTTTAACAATAGCAATCATTCTAGACCATTAATAAAAAATAATTGTGGGTCCATGTTGTCTCATACATTCTGAGGCCTTCAAGTATCAGAAGATGCCGTCTGGCTTTCTCATTTACTAACCTTGTAGAGGATATTTTTCCCCCCTTTCTCCTTTCCACAAAGAGAACCTTCAAAAGAATCTGAATTGCTTGGTGGGTCTTTATTCCCATCTTTATTTTACTAACAAATATGCATCCAATTTCTTTTTGATTGATGCCATTATTCATATTATACTCTTTTTAATGCCTTTTGACCTTAAAATGTGTGGTTATAATGATGTCTGTGATTGGTAACGAATATTGTAATGAGATGGTTATAATCTGGTTTTTATATTTAGGTTTACTTAAACTAAAAGATGTTCCAATTCAAGTAAGCACACTCGGGAAATCTTCAGCAGCAGCAACAAAGTCACTTCATAAAGCATTGTCATTCAAACAAAGGAAGGCTGAAGCTGAACCAGCAATGAAGTTGATTAGGGATTTGCACAAGGACTTTGAGACAGTCTATGTTGGACAAATATGCCTTTCTTGGGCAATACTGCATTGGCAATTTGGTCAAGTGAAGAAACTGTTGGATTGTGACAACAGCCTTGCCATTCATCACTATAACCAAGTTGCTGAGGAATTCCAACATTTTCAAGTCCTTTTGCAAAGATATCTAGAGGATGAACCCTTTCGAACCGGACACAGAGTCGAAAATTACACTTACAGCCGATGCTCCGTTCGACATCTTCTTCAAGTTCCGGTTATCAAAGGTAATCTATATGTTTGGTCTCTCCAACATTTGTGTTCACTTTTAACCCTAAAGCACAAAAGCTTAAGCAGTGCACATTGAAATGATGTTGCAGATGATTGCTCAAAGTGTAAGGATGATGCAATCTCATGTGAGATGTTAAAAGACATCACTGAAGAATCATTGCTTGTTTTCTGGGAATTCCTCCGAGCAGATAAAGATGAAGGGAATTCAACCTCCAAGGCCCTTCGGTCTCAGGTTGCCCCACACGAACCTATCGATTTTGAGTTCTTGATGGATGTCAAAACACATCTTCATAAGGTTTGATTGCTTCCCAAACCTCTTTGAATACAATTTTTTTTTTCTTTTTTCCATGTTTTGGCCATCCAAGTTTCTAAAATTTCATATCCATATTGCAGAAGGAGAAAAGGCTTAAGGAAATTCAGAGAGGCACAAACTGCATAATAAAGAAGTTCCAGAGGCAACAACATCAAGGGAATCTATTAGATTATGCATTGTTCATCGCTCAAGTTGAACTGAAATTGGTTTCCAGAGTGTTAAACATGTCAAAAATAAGCACAGATCAGTTAGCTTGGTGCCATGAGAAATTACAAAGGATTAGATTTAGTAGCAGGAAGATAGAGATAGAGCCCTCTTTTACACTGTTCCCATGTTGACAATGGCCATCATTGCCACCACTATACTTATTATCAGTTGTAAATATATACATATACACACATATATATGTATGTGACAGATGAAGCAATGCAAAGATAAAGAAATCTTTTACAAGCTGGTCTTACAGCTTTGTTTCTTTGCCAATGAGTATTTTGTACAATCAACCATAATGGAATGTGTTAGATGGAATAATATCAGTTTTGGTCCCTCCTAATTATCAATTATTCAGTTTAAGCTTTTTTTAAAACAAAATTTTTATTTTTGATTCCTAAATTTCGGCATTCAATATTAAATTTCTGGCTTTGTCATGTGTGAAGCCGGCCCCGAATGTGTTCGATGATGGTGTTCAAAGCGGCAAGTCTTGGATAAATAATTTATTTATTTATTTATTTATTTATTAGAATTTTCAAATGCTATCATTTTCATCAATTCAAAATATTAGCATTTGTAATTGCATTGAATAGATAATTGATTTAAGAAAAATTAAATTTGGAATTATAAAAGAAGGATAATTATATTAAAAACAAATAATATAAAAATATTCAATATGAATATAATTATATTTGTAAAAACTAATGAATATTTTTAATAAAATAAAAATTAAAATATTTTTTATCAAAAAATAAAATTTTAAATATATAGTATAATTAAATAAAAATGATTTTTTAAGTTTAAAATTTTTTATCTTATAGTTTGTCTATGTCTATTAAATCAAATAAAAATTTATCAGTAATTTTGAAAAATCATCGAATTTGAAAAAAAAAAGAAATTAAGCTATTGAAACCCTCTCTTGAAACTATTCATAAATTTTGAAATTATTCAATATATTTATTCAAATAAGAAAATTAAATTTTACAATTTTAAAAATATTATTACAAATAAAATCATTCTTACAAATCCAAAGACACTTAAAGTTTACTTCGTTGTCTTTGTATTATGCTAAAACCCATATGTGTGCATTTTCAGCTCAAAGTCTTTTATATACATAATCCAAATTTTAATTACCATCCACAATGAATTTGAAGCAAATTGAAAAGGAAATCAATTTGCTTTTTGTTTAAACTTATGTCCAATTTGATGTACAGATGTGAGTATGAATAAAGTTAGGGGTGAGTGTTTGATTGAATCAAATTGAATCGAGTGAAAAAGATTTGAGTTAATTAAGTTGACGAATCCTATTTTATCATCCTAACTCGATTTGTAATTTTTTCAAATCGAGTCGAATGAAATGAAATTCAAGTCGAGCCGAATCAAGTGAAATTGTTCGACTTAAATTAAAAAAGTAAACATATCAAAATAACATATTGTTATAGTATTACTAATTCCATGTTAGAGTACATAAATTTAAAACTATATATATATATATATATATATTTGAAAATTTTTTCAAAGCAAAATAAGAAAAAAGAAATACTTTAGTATGATAAATTTGAATAATTAATTAACTTATTTAGGTCCCAAAATTATTATTTTAGAAAATTTTTAAAATTTTAACTTTCTTATATATTCTTTATAATTCTTTATAATTTTTAAATTTTTTAAAAAAAAATATAAATTCTGAAAATTTTAGAAATATTTTGAATTTTAATAATTATTTTGAAATTTTGAAAATTATTTTTTTAATTTTTGTTGAGAGAGAAACCAATTTGCTCATTTTTAAAATTGATAGGGACTAAAGGGGTATTTACACCAATTTGTTATTCGAATTTTAAAATTCAACTAGATTTAAACTCGAAACTCGAATTACTAATTCGAGTTGACTTAAAAAAATCAAGCAACTCGAATAACTCAATTTGATTAACTCGAAATTTAATTTTTTATTTTATTTTTTTGAATCGAATCGAGTTTTGCTTACACTAAACAAAAGCAATAAACAAAGGTAATAAGCAGACAAAGTAAAGAGAGATATAAGCAGTCAAAATTTGTTAATGTGGTTCGAAAACAAATCTATTGTACAAAGTCTTACTTAGTGAATGGTTTATTAACAATTGATCTAGTAACCTATTGGCTAAAATCCAATATACCCTTACACAAGTAGTAAAATAGATAACCCCAATTTCTTACATAAAACCACTCACTTACAACAAATTCAAGTCTCTCCAATAATGCATATCAAACGAGTGGAAAATACAAGAGTAAATCAACAATAAAGATACAAGCAAAACCAACACAATCACTCTCTAAAGATGCATCCCACTAAACGAATAAATGAAACAATTTCTCTTAGCAAATTTTGTGAAGATAAATTCATTAATTTAGTGCATAATAATCTGGATAAAAAACCTCCAATATTTATTTCAAAATACAACCTTATAAGCCACGTAAAACCAACACCAAAATAAATGCTTAAAGGATAAGGCACGTCGATTACTATTATTTATGATGAGGTAAAACAATTTATAAGAATCAGTGGTTTATGAAGAAAGTAAACATGAATGTTAAAGTAAAAAACACCAATATTTAACTGTACTTGAACTATCTTAAAGTCATGTTAAGACTACTATTTAAAAGCCCGCTTGGACATCTATTTAAACATAAGAATGAACAAATAATTAACTGAGACTCAACACAAATATTGATACTGATTACTTAACGAATTTAAATTTAGATATTCATTATTCACCTATGTTTTACTTTTTATATCCAAATTCACTATAGCACTATGATGGGCTTAAAAGATCAACTCTTTTTTTCTTAACATTTTCAGTTTTTTTCAGATATTAAGTTATCACATATTCATGATATAAATATAAAAAATAATATAATAATTTAATGAAATAATAAAATTGAGATAATAAAGATTTTGATGTCTTGGGTTTAAATCCTATTATATGTATGTTTTTAGATTATATATAAAAGTATAAAATGCCAATAATATCCTCAAAATAATATTTATTGTTTTATAAAAATAATATTTTTTAAGAATATATTTGGTACACTAGCAGTGGAGTTTTAGACTTTCCAAGCAGAGTTAAGGATTGACAAACGTCCTATAGGAGTGTAGTAAAATATTAAAAGAAAGAGATACATGATCATTTTTGTAAGAGTGCTTGTGGAATAAAAACATATGTTGCCAGTATACTAAATATTATTATTATTTTTTTTTTATAATTTCACAACTGAATTAAAATCTGATTTAAAGATTATACCAATCCATTCAAACCCTTACAAATATCTTAAAAGTTAAAATACATTTGGGACTAGTGGCCCGGTCTGCTGAGTCAGTTAAGCCCGGTCCATATGCACTGAACTTTAGATAATATATTTTCTATTTTCAGTTGGGCTGATGATAAAATCAGTCAACTTCCTGATGGTACTGAAGGCATCCTCTTGCCATTCTCCCAATGAGAGAGACCGTAAGAATTAGTGCTCTCTCATCAAAGTGGAGGTATTCATGGATTAAATCTCAACCTTGATGTGAAACTTGCTTTCCAAGTTATGATTGTAGTTATCCTTACGTTGATGCTTCAAACAAAAGAAGCCAATCCTTCCTGAACTCTGTCAACCAATGTTTGTTCTATTTCAGCTCTCACCTGTTAGAGGAAAATGCTATATGATTATTATGATTGAAACAACATATAGGACGAGATTGATTGAATAAATTACTAAGGAATGGATGTAATATAAAAAGATAACATAACTGACGTAATGTAATGAAACTAAATTATTAAGTCTACTACTTACTGCTAGAATTAGCATCCGTGTTGAGCATTGGCCTGCAATGCAATAAGAGACAAGCAGCAGCTTAGCCAGCAGACCAGCATTGAAGTAGAACCAAAAGCAACATCAGCATTTTGTTTCCTTTGGTCTAATTGTAACTTGTTCAAGTTGGCATGTAACTTGTAACTTGTTATCAAAGTTAGTAGGATTAGTTTTGATTTGAATTTGATGTAATAGCTGATATGTCAGCTTCTTCTTTTGTGTATAAGTTTGGATTTGTTTTAGACTAGTATTAGTGGGAGCAGTTAAACATTAGGTGACTGCCTTATGTAATTGGATCACATGTATAAGTTTGTTATGTTAATGAAAATAATTTTCAATTTTTCAGTCATCTTTAGGTTCAAGTTCTCTTTATGTTTCCTTGCTTCGATTTTCTTTTCATCTCTTAGCAAAATTTAAGCTTGTTTCATGCTATGTTGCTGCCAATGTTCCAACAAATGGTAATCAAAGCCTGTCATCTTTGAGGGCCTCTTTTGTTGGTTGTTTTTGGTTGCTTTATTTTGAGATTAAAAGCTTAAAAAGAAAGGAACAAGAAGTTGTCGACCTTGTTGTTGCAAAATGAGCTTCACACCACCTCCACCATCTGTGTTCACTGGTGAAAATTACCATATTTGGGTGGTAAAGATGAAAACATATCTTCAAGCACATGATTTGTGGAATGTGGTTGAGAACGATGTTGAACCACCTCTATTGAGGGCCAATCAAACCATTGCACAGATCAGGCAGCACAGTGAAGAACGTGCCAAGAAGCACAAAGCAATGGCTTGCTTGCAGAATGAAGTATCTGATGTGATCTTCACTCAGATAATGGCTTGTGACTCACCTAAGCAAGCATGGGAGAAGCTGAAGGAGGAGTTCATGGGTTCAGATAAGACAAGGCAACAACAATTGATTAACCTCAGGAGAGATTTTGAGAACCTGAAAATGAGAGAGTCAAAAACCATCAAACAGTACTCAGACAGGATAATGGCCACTGTCAACAGCATAAGGCTCCTTGGAGAAGACTTTAGTGAGAGCAAAGTTGTTGAAAAGGTCATCACCATTATCCCTAAGAAGTTTGAGTAAAAAATTTCATAACTTTAGGACTCGAGAGACTTGTCAGCTATCTCACTGTCTGAGCTGATAAATTCCTTGTATGCACTTGAGCAAAGGAGGGCCAATAGGCAGGAAGAGCACCCTGAAGGAGCTTTCCAAGCAAAGGTCAAAGAAGGCTCAGGTTCAAGCCAGAAAGGGAAGAAACCTTGGCTCGATAAAAGGGAGAAATCAAGAAGAGATGCAGGGAAGAAGAGGTTTCCACCATGCATTCACTGCAAAAAGACTACACATTTGGAGAAATACTGTTGATATAGGCTAAACATCTAGTGCAGAAGCTGCAAACAGTTTGGCCATATTGAAAAGGTGTGTAAGAGCAAAGGGAAGGCATAAGCTCAGCAGCAAATGCAAGCTGAGGCTGCTGAGGACTTTCAAGCTCAGGAGGAGCATGTCTTCACTACTTCATGCTTTGCAGCCTCAAGCAAAGTAAAAAAGGACTGGCTAGTGGATAGTGGCTGCACACATCATATGGCAGCTGATGAAAGGATATTCAAGGACCTTGATAGAAGCTTTGCCTCAAAGATCAGGATTGGGAATGGGAACCTGATTGAAGTCAAAGGCAGAGGCAATGTGGTGATCAACACTTGTTCAGGTAACAAAGTGATTTCTAATGTGCTTTTTGTGCCTGACATAGATCAGAACCTGCTTAGCGTTGGACAATTGGTAGAAAAAGGTTACTCACTTGCTTTTAAGAATGGCTCATGCATTGTTGAAGACTCACATGGTCAGGAACTAGTTACAGTAGCCATGACTGAAAGGTGCTTTGTGCTGGACTTGAATCAACTTGAAATGAAAGCCTATACTAGCCTTACTGATAATGCAGGCTTATGGCACAAAAGGTTAGGCCATGTTAATTATAAGTCACTTGATTAGTTGCACAAGTTGAACTTGGTTGATGACATGTCAAAATTTGAGGCCAGAGACATTGTTTGTGAAGTTTGCCAGCTTGGTAAGCAGGCTAGATTGCCTTTTCCAGTCAATAAGGCATGGAGGGCTCGAAACAGACTTGAGTTGGTCCATTCTGATGTCTGTGGGCCAATGAAGACTCCTTCCTTGAATGACAACAGATATTTTATGCTGTTTATTGATGATCTGACCAGGTTTTGTTGGGTTTATTTCTTAAAGCAGAAGTCTGAAGTGTTTGAAGCCTTTAGCAAATTCAAGGCACTAGCTGAGAATCAGTCAGGTTGCAAGATCAAGGCTTTGAGAACTGATAATGGCACTGAGTACTTATTTGAAAGGTTTCAGAAATTGTGTGAGCAAGCTTGAATTCACCATAAGCTAACAACAGTCTATACTCATCAGCAAAATGGAGTATGTGTGAGAAAGAATAGAACAGTGCTGGATATGGCCAGATGTTTACTATTTGAGAGCAAGCTGCCAAGCAAATTTTGGGCTGAGGCTGTCAATACCTCAGTGTACCTACTTAACAAGCTGCCAACTCATGCTGTTAAGGACAAGACTCCTTTTGAAGCCTGGCATGGACTCAAGCTAACTGTTTTACACCTGAAAGTGTTTGGCTGTGTCTACTATACCCTCATCCCAGCTGAGAAGAGAACCAAGCTTGAAAGAAGGGCTGCTCTAGGGATATTTGTTGGCTACAACAGCACTAAAAAGGGCTACAGGGTGTTTGATCCTTTAACAAAGAAGATTTTAGTGAGTAGGGATGTAAGGTTTGATGAAGAGAAGGTTTGGAGTTGGAATGGTTCAGATACAAGTCAGATTGAAGAAGATCAACTTGACAGTAGCTTGGAAACAGTTGAAAATAAGTCTAGCAATGAAGATTTTGATGATGCTCCTTTGAGAGGCACCAGAACTATTGCTGACATCTACCAAAGATGTGATGTTGCAATAGTAAAACATTCAGATTTTGAAGAAGCTGCCAGGGACAAGTGTTGGAAGAAGGCCATGGAAGCTGAATTAGAAATGATCCACAAGAATGAAACTTAGGAATTGGTTGACAGACCAGATCAGAAGAAAGTCATAGGTGTCAAGTGGGTGTTTGGATACAAATACAATACTGATGGCTCATTGAACAAGCACAAAGTAAGACTTGTGGTGAAAGGCTACAGTCAGCAATATGGCATTGATTTCATGGAGACATTTGCTACTGTAGCAAGGCTGGACACAATTTAGCTTATGTTTGCCTTAGCTGCTCAGAAGCATTGGAGAGTTCACCAGCTAGATGTCAAGTCAGCATTCCTTAATGGTTTTCTCAAGGAGGAGATTTTCATTGAGCAACCAGATGGGTTCAAGGTCCTAGGAGAAGAGGACAAGGTCTATAGACTAAAAAAGGCCCTGTATGGCTTGAAACAGGCACAAGGGCCTGGTATGACAGGGTTGACACATACCTGTCTAGGCTCGGGTTTGAGAAAAGTGTATTTATGTGAAAAGGTCAGAAAGTGAGACCTTATTGATTTTATCACTCTATGTGGATGACTTGCTTGTAACTGGAAGCAAAGATGAGTTAATTGGTGAATTCAAAGTGCAAATGCAAGAAGTTTTTGAAATGACAGATTTGAGAGTTATGACATACTTCCTTGGCATGGAAGTGAACCAATCTGATCAAGGCATCTTCATTAGCCAACATGCCTTTGCATTGAAGATTCTCAACAGATTTTGCATGACAAAGTGTAAAACAGTCAGCACACCAGTGGCTCAAGGGGAAAAGCTGACTAGTAGTAGGAATCAAGAGAGGGTTGATGAGAAGGAATATCGAAGTCTGGTAGGTTGCTTGCTATACTTAACAGTAACAAGGCCAGACATTATGTTTGGTGTTAGTCTTCTATCTAGATTCATGCACTGCTGTGATGTCATTCATTTTAAAACAGCTAAGAGGATACTCAGATATGTCAAAGGAACTTTGAGCTATGGAGTTAAGTTTGAGAAGGAGAAGGAGCTTAAGCTGACTAGATATTTTGATAGTGATTGGGTTGGCTCTGTTGATGACATGAAAAGCACATCTGGTTACTTCTTCACCCTTGGCTCAGAAGTTTTCTGTTGGAGTTCAAAGAAGCAACAAACTGTTGCTCAATCCACAGCTGAAGCAGAGTACATTGTAGCAGCTGCAACTGTTAATCAAGCCATTTGGCTTAGGAAGCTTCTATGTGACTTGAATGAAGAACAGACTGAACCAACTGAAATAAGGGTTGATAACCAATCAGCAGTTGCCATAGCCAAAATCCAGTTTTTCATGGCAAAACCAAACACTTTAAGATCAAATTTCACTTTGTTCGAGAAGCTGAGCAATTAAAAGAAGTGAATCTTGTTCATTGTAGCTTAGAAAATCAATTGGCTGATATTTGACTAAGTCACCTGGTGCTACTAGATTTGAATCTTTAAGGAAAAAGATTGGTGTTTGTTGCATACAGTCCAAGGAGGAGTGTTGAGCATTGGCTTGCAATGCAACAAGAGACCAGCAGCAGCTTAGCCAGCAGACCAGCATTGAAGTAGAACCAAAAGTAGCATCAGCATTTTGTTTCCTTTGGTCTAATTGTAACTTGTTCAAGTTGGCATGTAACTTGTAACTTGTTATCAAAGTTAGTAGGATTAGTTTTGATTTGAATTTGATGTAATAGTTGATATGCCAGCTTCTTCTTTTGTGCATAAGTTTGGATTTGTTTTAGACTAGTATTAGTGGGAGCAGTTAAATGTTAGGTGACTGCCTTATGTAATTGGATCACATGTATAAGTTTGTTATGTTAATGAAAATAATTTTCAATTTTTCAGTCATCTTTAGGTTCAATTTCTCTTTATGTTTCCTTGCTTCAGTTTTCTTTTCATCTTTTAGCAAAATTTAAGCTTGTTTCATGCTATGTTGTTGCCAATGTTCCAAAAATCCGTTTTTTTTTCTTGAAAATGATTTTGAAGGAAATGAACTTAGGTAGCATTCATTGTTGTTGAACATGAATGACTTCAGTTTTTTTTTCTTCTTCTTTTTCGGATATCTGATTGAATAACGATTGTCTTATCCTTCACTGGTTTACTTCTATTGAGCTAGAGGACTGCGATTATAATGACAGAGAAACAAAAATAAACCAACCTCCTGCTTGACCCTCATTATTATCTAAGGCAAGTTTTTTTAATTATTAATGGCACACGTGGATTCATGAGATTGAGATTGCATTGAAATCTATATACTAAACAATGCAATGGTAGTTGACAAAATGGTGATTGACCCATGCACCAGATCTTACAAAGTGTATTAACGATGGGAAATTAAAGAAGTTGGTGACCACCAGCCTTGCCTTTATAGTTAAGGCTTTGTATGTCCATCATTCTAATTAGTGTCAGGTGCCATCCAGAGTTCCCCCAAACACTTCAGTAGGGGTCATCATGGACTTCCCTTTTATCAATGGGTCCAAGAAACCCCAGTGAAGTGATCAGGAGGACACAACTGACTCTTTATTTCTTCTCGGTTGTTAGATGATTAGGCAATAGAAACCCACCCTACCAATTTATAAGTGAAGGCTCTATATGTGCATGCAGTCAAGTCATTGCGACCCTTCACCCGATTAGACTGGTTTTAGATACTAAACGAAACCACACTTCAGCTATTTACTAAAACTGAATCTAGTCAGAATTATGGCCTTTGGGAGGATTAGAGATGATGAGAGAGAATATTCGTGAGTTGACGAACTTTGAGTTCTCTCCCCCACACCTTTTCCACTCTTCTATCATTATCATAATTAAGAAAGTGTTATATGCATTGCCCTTAATTTTCCCTCAAATATAGGCCAGGATCATTCCAACAGCTTGAAAGCTACGAATACCACCCACTCTCAATCATTTTCCCCTCCATAAATCTCCTTTGTAAAATGTTTCAATATCTAAGTTTATTGAACCTTGTCCATTTTTACAGTGAACCCTCAGTGCATAAAAGGTAAAGAAACTGCAACATAAGAAAGGGAATGTCAGGTGTTCCCTGGAGTTCCCCTGAACACTTCACTGGGTGGGGCTATTTTAAAACTCACTACTGTCATGTCTTCCAACATTGTAGAAGTCATATTGGGTTTCTTATTGCATCATTATACACATCATATCTGGTTTCTTTTTGCATAATTTCGTGTAATTTTTATTCTTATGTTTTAATGATACTCATTTTTCAAAGGTTTGTAGATATTTGCATAACTATCATCTACTGCTCCAACAGTGCCAAGATTCATAATGAAATACTATTTGCTAAAGAACTAAACATTAAATTCTATTACCCAATGACCTTATCTTGCATTCGCTTGCTAAAAGCACAAGAGAAGAATAAATGAAACCAATTCTCCACCAAACTGCCACAGAAAGAGCTAGTAAACAAATATGCAGGAGGAACTCATCCTTATTCTTGTTGGCAGCCTGTGAA
This sequence comes from Gossypium sturtianum, assembly GCA_025698515.1. Lineage (NCBI taxonomy): Eukaryota > Viridiplantae > Streptophyta > Magnoliopsida > Malvales > Malvaceae > Gossypium > Gossypium sturtianum. The sequence continues at coordinate 124,554,331 of CM046955.1, forward strand.
GAAAGAGCCATCCAAGCTAGTAGAGCTTGCTTACTAACTCTATGCCAAGCTACCATCTCCTGCTTTTCTCGAAATTATTGATGTAAAGCTATGGGGTGTTAGTGTCTCAAGGGGATGCAAAGTTTTTTTATTAATAAGACTAAGTTCTAGGGAGATTTGTTAGCTTGTTATTAGGAGTAGCAATTTAAATTTTGGTTGAGGTTGTTACTTGATACTTGTATATAAGGGTTGTTTTGTTAATAAATTAAATCATCCCTTTATTCATATTTTTTTTCTATGCTTCAATTAATTCTTTACTAAACCAATAGTGGTATCGAGAGCTATTTTTCTTGAGGGACCTATGAGAAAAGTTTTGTGAGAGTTCTGAGAGAAAATTGAGAGACACACTTGTGAGGTTTTGAGGAAAATGGAATAGGGATCAAATAATCTGTCTACCTTAGCCCCACCTCTGTTTGATGGAGAGAATTATCAAGCATGGCCGTGAGAATGCAAGCATACATGGAGGGTTGTGATTATTGGAAAGCTGTCGAGGAAGACTATAATGTGACTCCACTTCCCAACAATCCAACTATGAACCAAATCAAAATGCACAACAAGAGAACTATTAGGAAGGCTAAGGCAAAGACTTGCCTTTATGCTTCGGTTTCACTAGCCATATTCAATAGAGTTATGACTTTTGGATTAGCGAAGGAGATATGAGACTACCTCAAGGCTGAATATCAAGGAGATGAGAGGATCAAGAGTATGAAGGTGTTGAACTTGATTAGAGAATTCGAGAGGCTATAAATGAAGGACTCTTTGTCAACCAAAGAATACTCAGACAAGTTGATAGATATTGCCAACAAGGTTAGAGTTCTTGGGACTGATCTTTCTGATTCTAGATTGGTATAAAAAATACTAGTCTCTGTGCTTGAGAAGTATGAAGCAACAATTGCCTCTTTAGAGAACACCAAGGACTTGACTTAGTTGAGAGTAATGGAGTTGATCAGTGCTTTACAAGCACAAGAGCAGATGAGGCTAATGAGGCAGGAAGGAGCATAGAATGAGCATTGAAGGCTAAGGTACATCAGAGTGAAGGGGGAGATAATTAGAAGTGGAATGGAAAGAAGAGTGATTGTAATAGTGGTTCAGAAACTGTTGCAAAAGGTAATAATACTGAAAATTATAATAAGTATTCTTCATGTAAGTATTGTGGAAAACAAAATCATGCCCATTTCAGGTGTTGGATAAGGCCAAATGTGAAATGCAAAAGGTGCAACTTGAAGGGGACACATTGAGATGTTCTACAAGGAATTGAGAAATCAACAACAAGGTGGAGCACATGCTACAGTTAAAGAAGAAGAGGACTATTTGTTTGTCGTCTCTTACTTCTCATCAAGCACTCTATGTGATAGTTGGTTAGTCGATAGTGGTTGTACTAATCACATGACTTGCGATGAGAAGCTGTTTAAAGACCTTGACAGGTCATTGAAGTCGAAAGTGAGGATATGAAATGGAGAATGCCTAAAAGTGAATGGAAGAGGCACAGTAGTAATAAAGAGCTGTGCTGGAACTAAGTTGATTTCAAATGTTCTGTTTGTACCTGAGATTGATCAAAACTTGTTGAGTGTGGGGCAATTGGTAGAGAAGGGATTCAAGGTGATACTCGAAGAGGGAATGTGTCTGATCCTTGACTCTAGTGGCAATGAATTGTTTATGATCAAGATGCAGAAGAAGAGTTTCTCATTGAATCAATTTGAGGAGGAGCAAATGGTATCCAAGTGTCAGAAAGGAATGACATCAATGCAACAAATAATTGTGAAATTGATGACACAATGTAATGAAAAGAGTTTTGAGCTTGAGATAAAATCGACAGATAATCGTATCCTAAAAGAACAACTGCAAATCAAGTGTTTTGAGAATGAGGAGTTGCATGTAAATGTAACTCTCTTAGAGCAGCAGTTGACATCTCTCTTTGATGATAAACTATCATCTTTTGCACATGAAACATCTAAAGAACATGCTGATGAGCTACGAAAAAAATTCTATATCAAGAGATCGAGAGTAATGTGCATCTTTTAGAAGAGAATAGTGGGTTATGTTTCAAAAATCAAAAGTCGACTGAAGAAGCTTCATATGTGAAAGAATTGACATATGTAGATGTTGTTGAGTTTAAGAATTTAGTTGGTAAAGTGATCAAGCTTTCAATGCAAAATGCAAAATTGAAAAAGGAATTATTAGCTGCGAGAAGATTTGTTAATCAAACCATAAATGGTATTAATCACAAGTATCATGACAACACAAGACATTGGAAGAAGGGGCGGCACTCTGGCCACTCTCATGACTTTTCTGGAGTAGCTTGTGATGATTTTGAATTATGAAATTTTGATTTAGATGGAATTACATGCTAGGAAATAATTGGAGATAACTCTTGAAGTTACAGTAGTCGAGAATGAATTCATAGAAGGCGAATATTGAAGAACTGGTTTATTGCAAATTAGGGATCAGGTGACAGATATTTTTACTAAATTTTTAATGTTAGTCGATTTGAGTTTCTTAAGAATAAACTTGATGTCTGCAGCACTTGAGTTAGGAGGAGGTGTTAGTGCCTCAAGGGCTGCAAAGTTTTTTTATTAATTAGACTAAGTCCTTGGGAGATTTGCTAGCTTGTTAGTAGGAGTAGGGATTTAAATTTTGGTTGAGGTTGTTACTTGAGACTTGTATATAAGAGCTATTTTGTTAATGAATTAAATCATCCCTTTTTTCATATTTTTTTCTATGCTTCAATTAGTTCTTCACTAAACCAACAGGAACAGTAATAGTTGATGTTTAAAGAAATGCTCTAATAAATGTTCTTTTACACCAAGTCAACATGGGGATTGCTCTCTTAGATATGAAAGTATTTAAAGGATATGTTTTTTTTTTCTTTTACAAGAAAAACCCCAGGAAAAGCTAAATTCTAGTAGAACTTAATGTGGTGTTTGTGTAACATATTACAGTTTAATCTTTCAATTGATTATGAGGAATATGGTTCATAAAATCTTTTGAACTTATATAATATCAAGCCTCTGCTATTTTCAAAGCTTATTTTTCTGAATATTTGATGTAAGGTTGTTGATTCCCGTGCCTTACAGCATGTTTGGTTGGATGAAATTGCTATTCCATTCCGTCACTATTCCACGCGCTACAGTAAATCAGTAGTTTGGTTCACCATTTAGGTGATTCCACAGAATAGCTATTGTACCCTTATTCCCTCGGCTGGTGTAATACGTATTCAGGGGTTGGGGGTCTGAATTGCTATTCAACACCACACGCGTAATACATTTTCACATTTTTGGACCAAAATAGCCTGCTTTCATCTTCCTCAACGTTTATCCCCAAATCAAGCATCCATTCGACCTTCATCTTCATCTCCCCAAAGGGTATGTTTTCTTTTTCCTTTTTTATCTGATTCCTTTGTAAATTGGCAGTATGCAGAATAGAAACGCCATGGAGGGCGAGAGTTCTCTGCTCAATATTTTGAGACTTTTTCTATCGATTTTTTTTTCAAGTTTTTTTAAATTTGATTTAGGGGTTTTTTTTTTAAGGTTACTGTTTCTGATTGTTTTCTTCAATTTCGTTGTTTGATTTTAGGTGCTTTATAGTTTTTTAGCTAATGAGGGGTTTGTCTATTGATTTATCTTTGGTGGTCTCCTCTCATGCTAAAAAGCTTTGAACTTTCTAATTTTTTTTTGCATTATTGCTGATCCTGCAAATAATGCCAGAGGAAGTATTGATTGAATCCACTGGTGTGATTGGTCAGAGAATAAAGAAGGTGCGGGCCCTTTTCATTATTTTATGTTGAACATGAGCATCCTATTTATATTCTTGCTTGTTAAAAAGATGATAAAAAGAAATGGAAAAAAAATATTATACTAGTATTTCAAGATGGTTAAACAGTGATCTATGCTTAAGGTTATGCCAATGACGTGTTTATCCTTGTACCTTCGTATGGCTTCAGCAATCTACATTTTTCGGTTGAAAAAAATACCATTTCTTGTTCAAATTACTAGTGAGGTTCATGTTCGGCAGTCTTGGTAGCAGGTTGAGGGGTCTTGCCTAATGAATGTTAAATCATCTGTCGGATATATTAACTGCAATTCTGTAAATTACAATACTATGTCATAATCTACATAGTCTCCAAACTCACAATATTCCCCATTCAACTCTTTGCAGTCACAATAAGAGCCCACCATCATAGTGCTCTCTTTTCCTTTCGTGTGGGTGTCTCGCTGATGCCTCATACTTGTAAAACAAAACAGTAAAATAAATAAATAAATAAACAAAACCTCCCCCCTTTTCTGTTTAATTCATGATACAATTACTTGTATTTCATCTGTTTTCTAGGATGCTGTCAGCTCTAGTTGAACTCTTGTTTTACATCTTGCCTCTGACAATGTTTAATCACGTTTCTGTTAAACTTATGATGAATAATTGAGTAGTATTGATTGATGAACACCAATAATTTGAGACTCAGCTGGATGATTGTCGGTGTAAATATAATTGTGGTCTTTCTAAGTGAATTATGCTGTTAAAGCTTTCATGTTAGTTGAAGAATCAGTTTGTGCAGAGACCACTTTGTGAAAGGCCTAGATTTCAGGTTTGGTTTTTGCTTTAGGTGTTTTAAAATTCATAGAGGAAACGTTTAGTACTACGAAAAACCATTGGTTAGTACTACGAAATGTCAAATATTTTTAACTAAAATCCCATTGCCATATACCAAAATAGCTTAGAAATTAGAAGATGCAGATGAAAATAGAACATTCAATTTGCTGAATAAATGTTGCAGAGAATTGACTAACCGCTTTACTAAATCAAATAAGCTGAAACAGATCAGTTGAAGGTCTCCACTAATTGAATACAAAATATATAACACTGGTTTCTATTAATATGTTGTTCATGAGGACAATCAGATATATAACACTCAAGTTGATGGTAACAGTCCATAATTGATGACATACAAATTATGAATGTAGTTGTCGACACGCATTTTTAAATAAATAAAAATGTTTCCTTATTGAATTCAAATGGTATCATATTTTAATTATTTCTGATTGGTCTACCTGGCATGGATTAAGAACGTTGTTTCTGTATGTATATTATATACTTGTTCTTTTAATGAGATTCTGCCATCTTTTGCCTACCTTTCATAAGATTCAGTGATCTGGGATAAATGAATTGTCTATTTGTAAAACAGAGGAGCTGTGCTGTAAAACTCTGTAATGGACACTATTTTTTCTTTCTTGTAAAAGCATTCTAGGAATTACCAATCTATGTCTCAATTTTTGTTCGGTTTTTTTATTGCTTATTGTATATTGTATTTACTACAAGAAAAAAGAAAATTGTAGCACACTTGCTGAAGCTGAAAAGGAAGGAAAATTCATAAGCAAAAGGCCCTAAATGTTGAGTGTTCAGTGTCAGGGTTGTAAAAGAAGCAAAATTATAAGCGAAGGAGTTAATTTGTCTGTTTCATTCTTTTTTATTTTTGTTTTTTTCCTCTTACCTCTTTCTTTATCATATGTTCTCTTCATTTATTTATATGTCTTCCTTGAGGTCTTGTTCATTCTTTCTAATTTGAATGAACTACATATGTCCATTTCAATTATTAGATGCTTATCAAACACGCTAGCCTTTATTTTATTAAGGGAAAGCTAGAAAGCAACAAAATAATAATATTTAAAATTACCATAAGCATTCGAGTTACAATTGATTTAAATATTTAATATTTACTATGATGAATTATTTTAAGTATAAGAAAATTTGAAATGACAAATAACTAGAAAATAATATAAAATTTAATAGAAGTGAAATGTTTTAGTTTTAAGCAGTTGTTTGCTCTGCATATTGTTCACTGCTAAGTGTATCAATTTGATAAAATATGTTATAAATTTGAATAAGAAACAATAAATATTTAAGGAAAAATGGTCAAAACATAAATACCATTCATTAAAAAAATTTATAAATTTTATTATTCTAGATTTGTGGTTTTGGGAGAGTTATTTTAATTTTAAATATTAAAGCTTTTAATTAAAATAAAATCAATTTTCAGCTAGAAAGCTATGAATAAATAACAAAGAAAACAAAGAAAAGTATGAAGGTGCAACCAAATAAAATATTCAAATTACCCGTTGGAGAACATTATAAATAGGGTTATAACATTCCTTAAATATGCTTCATCATTAGGTGGAGCATTCTGGTATGCGTCCCCACTCACAGGACGTGCATTGCTAAATATAATTCCATAGACCTCATTTGCCATCTTATAGAATGAGAGAACAAGATAGATTAAACAAACAGGCTTGGCCTTGACACCAATTTTTGTATGTTTTTTTTCTCTTGTGACCCACAATATTAGATGTCAACTAAATCCATTGAACCCTGAACGACAACGCTGTTTTTTTTCAATTCATAAAATTTGAACCTGAAATCTTATTTGAAGAAATATCCACACCCAACATGTGTTGGTGCCAAATTGCAAATTTATGCTATCGTGCAAATTTTTATTTTGTGCTTTGTAAAGATTCTTAATATGTATGGTTCATTTTTCTTTGACAGGTTGTTATTGCTTCTTCTTCTTATTTGGCTTGTTTGATTGCTTCCTCCACCCAGAATTGAGCATCTTGTATTCACTGAATCACTGTAAATTATTTGGCAATTAAATTCTTTGATTTTGTTTTACTGTTATTGAAATTAGTATTGGAGAAATGTGACCCTTTTACTACGATTTGAATATATGTAACAATTTAATATCTTGTAGTAATGGCTCGTCTGCCTTTAATTGTACAAAGTGAGAGGCGTAAAAGAATTGGTCTTGCTATTACAATATGGTTGCAAATGTTTACAATTGCGAGTTGGTTCTTAATTGCATTGGATGCCATCCATAGCCTACATACTTATAGACCAAGGATTAGATCCTATATTTTAGATTTTTATGCAAAACGAGATTATGTGAAAAGACTTGTATATGCCAGTGACGAGACCAGTATTGAACAAGTTAGGATGAATAGAATTGCCTTTTTTAAACTATGTGAGATGTTACAAACTTTAGGGGGATTGAAGTCGCCAAGGAACATCCTTATTGATGAGCAAGTGGCAATGTTTTTACATATCATTTCTCATCACCTTAAAAATCAAGTTATAAAGCATCACTTTAATAGGTCCGGAGAAACCGTTAGTAGATCATTTCACAATGTTTTAAATGCTGTCATACGCTTACAAGATGTGTTATTTAAAAAGGCAGAGCCAATTATAGCTAATTCTACAGACCCAAGGTGGAAATGGTTCAAGGTATTGGAGTGAGTTCTATATATAGCTCGTACATAATTTAGTCCATTTAGATTTAAATATAGTATCCTAACTCGAGGTTTTATACATGTGATGTAGAATTTCTTAGGTGCTTTAGATGGAACCCACATCAAGGTTAGGGTTCCAACAATTGATAAGCCTAGATATTGAACGCGAAAAGGTGACATAGCAACAAATATGTTAGGTGTTTGTACACCTGATATGCATTTTGTTTATGTTCTTCCTGGTTGGGAAGGTTACATTCTTTGATGGGACGAGTTCTTGAGATGCCATTAGTAGGAGACATGGACTAAAATTTCCTAATGGTAAAGTGCAAAATTAGAGGAATTTGAATTAATTTTTAAGATCATACTTTTTGGGAAATTAACCATGACAAATAGTTTCTTTTTATAGGTTGTTATTATCTAGTTGATCTTTGGATACACAAATTGTGAGGATTTCTTGCGCCTTTTAGAGGACAAATATATCATTTGAATGAGTGGCGTCAGGGTTACCAACCAAGTACTTCGGAAGAATTTTTCAATATGAAACATGCTTCAGCGCGTAATGTTATTGAAAGATGTTTTGGGATATTAAAACTTAGATGGGGAATACTTAGGAGTCCATCATTCTATCATGTGAGGGTGCACAATAGAATCATTATTGCATGTTGTTTGCTCCATAATTTTATTCGAACCTATATGAGTCTTGATCCTATTGAAGCGGAGTTGGAAGAAGGATTACCTAGTAATGTGATAGATGATGATGAACTGAATATCGTAAATATTCATCCATCGGATGTATGGGCTACTTGGAGGATGGAACTAGCCAACCAAATGTTCGATGAATGGCAAGCATCTAGAAATTAGTTAGGTTTAGGGTAAAAATAGTAAACGTTAAGTTGTTTATGTTATTTCATGTATCTAGTTTATGAAACTTTGGTGGTGTTTGAATTGTTTTTTTGTATTGTACTAGACTTGTTGAATGATAATTTATTTTCTTTTGATTCATCATGTGTTATAATTTTATAAAGTGTTGATCTTTTGATGCATAATATTGAACTTAATTTTAATTTGAGTTTTTTCTTAAGATAGTTATGTCAAGTTTTTCAAAATCAAAGTGTTTCTTCCCAAAATTCTCGAGGAACCAAAAGGAACTGGGTTCCAGAAGAAGATGCTGTGTTGGTTGCTTGTATGATCGACTTGCACAATGTTGGAACCTTTAATGCAGATACGAGATTCAAAGCCGGTTATTTAAATGAGTTGGAAAAAAATGTTAGAAAAAGTTTTACCCCATGCCATGTTGAAGGCTAAACCTAATCTTGAATCGAGGATTAGGACATTGAAAAGGGATTGGTCAATCGTTTATGACATGCTTAGTGGAAAAAACAATAGCGGCTTTGGTTGGGATGAGCATAGACAGCTTGTTGTTGCTGAAGATGCGGTGTTTATTTCAAGTCTTTATTATCTTATTTTGACCAAACTTATATCTAATATGAATTCCTCATTTTTATAGAGTCATAAAGAAGCCGCTAAATTCAAACATCGGAGTTTCCCTTATTATGACCAACTTACTACCAACTACGCAAAAGATCGAGCCACTGGGAAAGATGCTCAAACAGCTGCTGATATTATTGAAGAAATAGATGTTGAGGATGTAGCTACTACAAATACTAATGAAGAAAGAAATGATTTCCATGGATGCGAAGCTGATGTTTCTTTGGATGACATGGATCTTTCAGCTACACAACCGCAACCAACTTGAAACCAAGGTGATTCCACATTTTCAAAGAAGAAAAAAAAGATTTCTGATGCAAGTGATTCTTCTACTTCATTTAATGATGCTGCCACTTTATTGGCGGAAAACATACGGACTGTTGGCCTTGAAATCAGTAAGAGTGTTGCCTCCGAAGTGCTAATTCAATAAAAGTCAGAAATGACCATTCAAGAAAGTGCTCTGAAATTATATCCGATATTATGTGAAGTAGAAGGTTTAACTGAGGATGAGCACTATCGCGCATTGAGCAAAATTCCAGATCATCCAACGCAAATGCTCATTTTCTTTAGTTTACCTTCTACTGTGCGATTGGAATGGGTCGAAAGATTTCTTGCTGACCATTAAAAATCATGGTTGTGTTGATGATATTTTGATAACTTTTTGTGTTTGTAATATTTGGATGGTATAATGACATGATAGAATGTCATTACAATGTTGTAACTTTTTGATGTTGTAACTTTTTGATGTTGTAAAATTTTAAAACATATGGATTATGACATATAAACTAATGAAATCATGTAACTTTTTGTTAATATATAAATATTATGCTTGGATGTGAAATATAATTTTCAAGTTATTTATTACTTCTAATATTTTGTTTTTATTGTAGAATAATTAAATTATTTGTTTCACTAATGATATTTTAGCACATTAAATTGTATTGCGGTTTAAAGATAATAAAGTAGATTATATATTATTTTTATAGTATTATATATTATGATTTTTTAATTCATATAATAATAATTATATTAAGAATGTTATTAAATTATATTTTTTTATTAAATTATATTTAATAATAATTATGTTAAAATATGGTTAAATGATTTATTATTTTTATTAAATTATTTTTAATAATAATCTTATTAAAATTTAATAACAATAACAATAATCATCTACCTAAAAAAAATTCTGCTAAGGGTATTCTGGTCATTTTAGTTTTTTTCCTTATGCTATTATAACATCATTCCATTCAACCAAACACAAGAATACTATTACAATTCTATTCCATTCCATTCAACCAAACAGTTGAATTACTAATTACAGCTCTATTCCATTACAGCCTTATTCCATTACAGTGAATCAAACATACCCTTAATTTATTCAAACAAGGCTTGTTCTGAGTTCAGCTTCATCAGTTGTCTTAAGAAGAAATCTCAAGACCCAACCAATCACAACCTGAATCTGCTCCTTCTACAGGATTGTGTTTGGTTGATTTCTAAGAACATTTGAAGCTTATGGGGAATTGCTATGACAGATATCATATCGTTTAATGGCACATATTTTAACGAGTTACTAACAAGTCAGAAATTGCTCAAGTTTCTTTTTCGTCTTATCCATTAAATTATGATCAGATTGCTTCAGTTCATACCTTTATCTAATTGGCTGGCATCTCGAACCGGAAAATAGGGCAACAATGACTTTGCTTCAACCACTTTTGGATGCAATAACAATAAAAGTAGGACAGCAAAGCATCTGAGAAGTATCTGCTCCAACTTTAAGTTCCTCCAAATATACCATACAATCATTCTCATCTCCATCTTCAACCTTAACCCTCTTTAGCATCTCATTAACTAACAACTTTTTTGCCGGAACCATGCCATAATTTCTGCTCTCAAATTCTGACGCAGCTTTAGCCAAAGCTCCCCCCCATCAAAATCCCATCATTGTGATTGTAATCGTGCTCCACATTGAATGCCTGTATTTTTAACCGTAATGGCAAGACTTCATAATTAGTTCCACTGCTAAGCACCCAATCCGATATTCTTCGGCCAAGTCTGAAATGTTCATGAATGAACCAACCGAGTCTGTGCTGATTCAGAGTCCTGTAAACGTGGGGCCAATAATTTCGTGAACTTAGCTCTCATTTTGCTGAATGTTAAGATTGAAACCAAAGGTTTCTCGGAAGTACAAAGGATTGGCGACTGAATAGGTGTCTGCTTGGCAATCATGGCGTAAGTACAAAGGTTTCTCGGAAGTACAAAGCTTTTTTTGTCCTTGTTTTCAGTTATGTACTGTTGGTTTGCTGCCCTTGTTGTTGTCTTGCAGGTTGACTTTTGTTTTTTTTGGTTGAAGTTTGCCTTCCTTTTTCTAATAAAATGATTAATGCTTAGAAAAAAGAAAATGATTAAATTAACATAATTATTATAAATTTTTTTTAACAAAAATAAATTATTAAAAAGTACTTATTCATATTTTATCATTATATATGATTTATATAACAAAATTTAATCATAGAAAATGATTTTTTATATAATTTTGTTCCTTTTATTTTGTATCATATTTCATATGTTATTTACATTTAGTCCTAAAATATCATTTACTATTTTTAATATTTTTAGTATTGAAATATCATGTTTAAATTTATTTATCAATTATTAATAAAATTTATAAAAAATAATATAATTTAATATAATTTAATTAATATATATAATCTACTTGTGCATTGCACGAGCAAGAAAGCCAAGTACTTTAATTGATTAATAGATTATGGAGGAATATTATATCTTATTAACATCAATTAAATTATTATATTTGCATCTGATCAAAATTTTATACATTATATAAATTATTTTATTAAATAATGTTTGTATTGTTGTGTTTATTATTATTTTGCTCAATCGATATGAATTTATTAATAAGAGAAAATGTTGGTAAATACCAATCTCTTTCATTATAAAAACTCCCAGAACAACCATTCAAACGGAAGCACTCTCGACCTTAAACATCCAACTCCTATGCAAACAAACAAATAGCTGAAAGACAAAACTCAATCATCACCTCTCAAAACAACAAATACATAAGCATAAGAGTAAAACACGATAAAAAAACACTCATCACCAAGCGAAAATCATTTCACCACTAAGTTTTAAATAATCCAAGTTTCCTCACCCCTGAAAACATAAGTTAAGATCCTTTAAATACAATGCACATCTATTACTACTAGTATGTTTTAAAATGTGTAAATTTATGTGTTGTAAATTTACAATCTCAATCATATAGCAATTTTAGAAGTTTTCATGCCTCACCTTGGCCTTTTGTGAAAAAGAAATGATGTTAATGCATGTTGACCTTTAATACAAATGTTGGAATTGCGTGTAATTTGGGTTTTTGCAGCCCTTTTATTTGCCAAATATACCACTGAGATTCCATTATCAATGATGAATTGATGATCTAATTATTTACTAAGATGAAGATTTTTCATCTGAACTTCTAAATTCAGATGAAGTGCAATAACAAATAAAGCAGACATTCTTCTGCATGCGCCATATGATTGATACGATTAAAGATACATTAAAACAAAACTGAAAATCATTTGGGAAGAACAGATGACAGCTTATACCAGCTTGTATGGTCTACTCAAAAACATACCAGAACTGATGTTGCTCCAGAATAACCTAAAGTAGTCAGTCTATTTTTTTACTGCTAGCATTAGTATCCGTTGAATTTTTCTTGAAAATGATTGGAATGTCATGAAACTAAGGCAGCATTCATTGGTATTCAATAGAGTACCTTCTATTTTTTTTTCTCTTGATAGCTTATTTAATAAGGATGTCTGATCCTTGATTGCTTTATTTTTGTGGAGTTTCACTGCAGCTACACGACTGTGATTCGATGAAGTAACAGAAATAAACCATCCTCCTGCCTTCCTGCATCATCATCTAGGGCAAGTTTTTATCCCATTGATCCACGTTCCAGACCTTATGGAAGACGGTAAGCTAAAGAAGCTTGTAACAGTTGGGCACCGACACGGGAAAATCTCCTCGTACTAGTTTCGTACCAGTGTCCGACACGGACACGCCGCTGACACGGCCGGATACGTACCGGACACACCTCGACGCGTGTCAAAAAAGGGACACTGCCGGACTTTTTTTTAGCCTGAATCAGAAACGAAAAAAAACTCATATACAAAAATAGAACTTTAGAAAACAGATAAAAAAAAGAACTTTAATATTTAATCGTGATAATTTATGGGATTTTTGACATACTTGATTCGCTTATATGAAGTGAAGATGATGATGCTGAAAGTTTTGTAGATGAATGTTTTGCAGAGAAGAAATACAGAGGCAAAAGTAAAAGCAGTAAATGAGGAGGGAAAAAAGGAGTAAATGGGGAAGAAAATAAAGGGTATACGAGTGTATGGCTGTCTGCGTAAAAAAAAAAAATTCTTAATATATTATATAGTTATAATGGGGTAAGAAAGTCAAAAATAAATTATAGTAGTTTAAAAATAATGAAAATATCAATATTTTCATTTAGAGTATTTTAACATAAAAAAAATCTATAAAAATAATAAAAATATTTTTTTTATTGCCGTATTCTATCGTATTCATGTCCCTATTTTTTAAAAATTATTGTATCGCTGTATCCATATCGTGTCGTATCCGTGTTGCGTGTCTGTGTCCATGCTTCATAGTTGGGCTACTATGTGAAGGCAGAGGCTCTTTGTTTGGACATCACAGAGCCGAAATTCGTCCACCTTTGGAACTGCTGATTGTTTGAACGGCTAGAAGCCTTAATGCTAGAAATCCTGATGCATGGTATGTCATATAAACATGATAATATGTGTAAGTTAAAGACAGAAGATTATATATCCGCCAACCTTGCCTTCATATGTTCAGCTTTGTAATCAGTGTCAGGTGGCAGCCAGAGTTCCCCCAAACACTTCAGTAGGTCATCAGGGACCTCCCTTTTAACAAGGCTCTGAGAAGAGAAGAGCAGACCCCATAACCCCAGTGAAGTGATCAGGGGAACTCAAGAGGACAGCTGACTCTATTTCTCCTTTTCGGTTAGATGCTTAGGCAATAGGAAGCCAACCTACCTATTTATAGGTGAAGGCTCTAGTGGCCAAGTAATTGTGACCCTTCAACAGATCGGACCGGCATTAGATATGAAAACAAGTCCACACATGGCAATACTGAAACTGAATCCAGCCAGAATTATGGCATTTGGGGACTAGAGATGAGGAGATAGAGGATATTCTTGAGGTGATTGGACATGAACTCTCCCCACACGTTTTCCATGCTTCTATCCTTGTCATAGTTCAGAAAGTGCTATATGCATTGCCCCTAATAACTTCGATATATCTGCCATTAACACTTGTATGTATGTTTTTGAGAAGGTATTACACAAAAAGGTCCATTGTGAATACCAGATTTCAACTAGCAGCTGCTTAGAGACCATGTGGGGTGAAGAAAATGACGGGTAGAGAATAAAAGTATATATGGCCAGAATTTTATGCGACTCAAGACCTCTAAAATCGTTACTAAGGATTCATCTGGGCTGTTATTGCGTCTAGATTAACTTTTCACATGGGAATAAAAGTATATATGGCCAGCAATACTGAAGAAAATTGTCAGTGTCTTACATAATAATTGAGGTTAATCAGGATCAGATACTGAAAATAATCTTTCTTGATTAATTTGAAGGGAATTATGCTTTTTTATCAGCTGTATCATTAAGTATAGTTTCATGGCTAACTAGCAATCTTGATAGCTTTTCTAGCAAGGTTAGGCTATTGTCATTTGTCAGAATATCATTTCAACTATGCCTCTTATGTATTGCTGATGCTACAAGAGATTGCACTAAATAAAATTTCTCAAGGCCAAGTTAATGTTGCCATCACGAGGCATGGTGTCTCATAAAACGGTTTCTTTTTCATATGAAAAGTGAAAAGAAAAGGTTGGAATGGACAGACCTTGACATTGTAAGAGTTGGGGAATCCAAAAGGCCTTTTGTCCACTTGTTACTATTATTCTCTTCACTTCTATCGCTGCTATATCCCTTTATTTGTTTTCCCTCAAATATTGGGCAGGTTCAATTCCAACAACATCAAAGCTATCATTTACCCCACCTGTGGATCACCATTTCAAACTCTGCACCTTTGCCTATTTATACACCGAACCCTCGGAGCATAAATATACCAAGAAAGTGTTGCATAGCGTGAGAAAGGGAAAGTCATCTGTTCCCTGGAGTTCCTCTGATTACTTCATTGGGGCTATTTTACGACACTTGACACAGGGAATTTGGTCCTACTGAAGTGTTTGGGGGAACTCTGGTAGACAGTGGACACTTGTCAGCGGCAGCAGTGTTGGAAGCGTAATAAAAAATAAATCAAATATTAATTTTTTTATTACACACAAATAAACACAATACAAACTCTTTTTTTTTTCTCTATACTAGCTTCTGCTACTTTTTCCCTCTATAACTCACAACACTTTTCTTTCTTTCTTTTTTTTTTCCCTCGAGCTCACTAACTTTTTCAGCACACTCATTCATTCTTCATAAGACTCTATTTAAATATTTATAAGCATAGTAAACAGACAAACTTTATCATGCCTTGCCATCCAAGACTATTCAAGCTGCTGCCATCATCATTATCCTTTGTCTTTGATTTTTCATGAAATTTCCAGCATGATAAGCTTTATCATTTCTGCAGGCCAATTTGCAAAGTTGCAGGCCACTTTGCAATTCAATGTCAAGCCACGTTTCCATGAGGTTGAAAGCCAATTTGGATAGAAATTCTTTAGCTGCAATTTTGACTTTGAAAATCGGTTTGTTTTCTAACACTCCCCCTCAAACCGAACTTTTCATTCCAAGCTTTTCTTTGAGTTTATGGAATATGTCAGCTTTCAATGACTTCGTAAAAATGTCCGCCAATTGATCTTCTGCTCTGCAGTAAACTAACTTCACATTTTTATTTTTCACTTGCTTTCGAATAAAATGATATTTTGTATCGATATGCTTGCTTCGACTATGAGACACTAGATTCTTTGCAAGAGATATTGTGGACTTGTTGTCAACATAAGTTGTAATTGGACCTTCTTGTATAATAGATAATTCACCCAAAATATTCTTCAACCAAATTGCTTGGCACGTGCATGTTGCAACAACCATATATTGTGCTTCACATGTTGAGAGAGCTACTATTTGCTGCTTTTTCGATGACCATGAAAATGCTGCAAAGCCAATATGGAATAAATATCCGGATGTGCTTTTGCGATCATCCAAGTCACCACCATAATCACTATCTGGATAACCAACCAATTTTGAACTTTGTGAGTGTGTATAAAATAAACCCTGATCCATCGTACTTTTGATGTATCTCAAAATTCTCTTTGCTACAATCAGGTGATCTTGTTTTGGCTTTTCCATGTATCTGCTAACTATTCCCACTGCGTACATGATGTCTGGCCACGTGATAGTCAAGTACCTTAAACTTCCAATGATACTTTTAAACAACGTTGGATTTACCGACTCTCTGGATGAATCAACACTTAATTTCATGCCTGGTTCTGCTGGCGTGGCTACTGGCTTGCAATCTTTCATACTGAATTTTCTTAAAATATGTTCTGCATACTTCTTTTGAGACACAAATGTTCCATCTTTCATTTGTTTCACTTCGACTCCAAGAAAGTATGACATTTCACCAATATTTGTCATTTCAAATTCTTTAGTCATAGCTTTCTTAAAGTCAATGAACATACTTGGATTGTTTCCCGTGAAAATCATATCATCCACATATAAGCACACGGTCATGATGTCACCAACTTCATTTTTCTTCGTATATAGAGCATGCTCATATGGGCTTTTCATGAACCCGTTCTTCTGAAAGTATTCATCTATTCTTGTGTTCTATGATATCGGTGCCTACTTCAGTCCATATAATGCTTTCTTCAAGTGATAAACTTTGTCTTCTTGTCCTTGTTTATTATATCTAGGTGATTGTTCAATGTAGACTTCTTCTTCTAGGTAGCCATTAAGGAATGCTGACTTCACGTCCATCTGATAAATTTTCCATTTATTTTGTGCTGCAACTTCCATGAGAAGCCTTATAGTATCAATTCTGGCGACTGGAGCAAATACTTCATCATAGTCCACACCATATCTTTGCTTGTAGCCTTTTGCAACTAGTCTTGCTTTGTATTTCTCCACTTTTCCTTCTTTGTTGGTCTTTGTCTTGTACACCCATTTGACTCCAATTGGACTATGTCCTACTGGTAGACTTGTTAGCTCCCATGTGTCATTTCTTCTTATTGCTGCAATTTCTTCATCCATTGCCTTCTTCCATCTGACATCTTCAATTGCATTTTCATATATTATTGGATTACATTCTGTCATTAAACAGAATAATGAATAATCGAGTGTTGTTTCTATAGGTTCTGTAACCTCATAAATATCGCGTAAACTACGCATTCTTGCAGGTGTTTCCTCTGAGTTGATGGTATTGCTACTGGTTGGTGATGATGATGTTGTAAGAGTTGTTGTAACAGGACTTAGAGGACGGCTTTGATCGTCGCCTTGTTCTTGATTAATAAAGTCACCGTCTTTGTCATTACTGAAAAATAATCCTTCAATTTTCTTCTCTTCTTCGTTTCATCTCCAATAATCAGCTTCATCGAATTCAACATCTCTTAAAATAATAACTTTCTTGGTGAGAGGGTTGTATAACCCATATGCCTTGCTTCTCTTTTCATAACCAATGAAAATACATTTTACTCCTTTATCGCCAAGCTTCTTTCTCGTTTGGTTAGCAACATGAGCATATGCGATGCATCCAAAAATCTTGAGATTTCTGACTCCAGGCTTTTGATTGCTCCAAGCTTCGTTTGGTCTTGTATTTCACACTTTTTGTTGGACACCGGTTCAACAAATAAACAGCACATTGAACAGCTTCAGCCTAGAAAGTTCTTGGTAAATGCTTACCTTTAACTGTAACACCCCTTACCCGTATTCAAGCCAGAACAAGGTTTGAGGCATTACATAACTAATCTTGCTTAAACATCTCGAATAGGGTTATAAAATTTCGTTTAAACCCATCACTTACACACAATCGGCCTAGGAGGTCCTAAACATACTTCCGAGAGGTATCGAAACTATTCTGGAAACTTTTACACGTTTGAGAAACTTTTCAACAAACAGGGGCCATACGCCCGTGCGGGTCTAGGAACACGCCCGTGTGCCCCTAAGGCATGCCCGTGCCTTCCACCCGTGGTCGACACTGACTAATTTCACACGGCCTTGGCACGCCCATGGCCCTGGCCTGTGTACCAAACCTTTGCATTCTGACATATCCACACGGCTTATACACATGTCCGTGTGCTTCAGCCGTGTGGCGATTTAAATTCCAAGTGCAAGGTGCAGACTTCACACGGCCTAGGCATACGCCCATGTGCTAACCGTGCCTCCCACACGGTCTAGACACAGGCCCGTGTGTCTACCCATGTGGACAATTAAAAGGCTATCTACCAAGCCCTTTTGCCACCCTACATTGCATGCATACATACACCAATTCCATTCAACACAATTCATGACCCAAAGACACATCTAAATACTCCATTCAACATCCACAAACAAGGGCATACACTTCAAGAAAATCACTTTCATTAAGCAAAAGAATTTGCCAAGTATTTGCCTAACTTAAGGCCATTTACAAAATGACTTTAGTAACATACATAGCCAACACTTTGGCTAACAATTACAACTTAACAAAATACTCGAGTCCTATACATGCCATACTCAAAATAAGTCTAAATTGTTATACCAAAGTGATGTCGATAGTGTGACTTCCGAACTCCTACATCCACAATCCTCGAGTTATCTTGGCGATACTACAGGGAAGAAGGGCAATGAAAGGAGTAATCATATAGCTTAGTAAGTTTGCATGGAAATAAATAGCAATAATAAGCTCATAATATAATCCATCCATGGCATTAACTAAACATACACGAGTCAAAGGCTTCTTGGCATACTTACTTACAATTTCCCTTATTTAGCACATACCATACCACATATCGTAATCATTTCTTCGTGACTCATTCACGAGTACCTGTATTCACCCATTCCCATGACCTTAGTACGATTTCATTTCTACTTCTAAACTAATCTACTTATCCCATTAATCACTAGGGATAATCAAAGATGCATATTCATTGTCATTAATGTATGTACGATGCCAATGCCGCATCCCCGAGGTGGTCTTACATGGAGCCACTTCTAGATGCCAATGCCATATCCCGGATATGGTCTTATATGGGGATTTCATATCATGTATCGATGCCATATCCTGGATATGGTCTTATACGATTCTCATATTCATCACCGAAGCCATATCCCAGATATGGTCTTATACGGGATCTCAACTCGATGCCGAGGCATATCCCGGATATGGTCTTATACGAGACCTTATCTATTTCATATCTCGATGATAGCATTTTCGTAATCAATATGGTCCACTAGGACTTCATTCTCTCATTCAACATTAACTACTCAATTTAGTAGAGCTTCATGCATCAATATAATGGCAAGCATTGTTAATATGCTAACATAAATGTTGCAATAGTCACATACAAACTTACCTCGTTTTCAAAATGAGTTAGCTCGTCGGTTTAGTCCACAACTTTATTCTTTCCCCGATCAAGGCAGATTCTCGATTCTTCTTGCTCTATAATAGCAAATTAGCTCATTTTAATCACTACATTAATAAAAACATCTCAATAATGATACTTTGGCAAAATTATTATTTTGCCCCTAGACTTTGGCAAAATGACCATTTTGCCCCTAGGCTCGGAAATTAATTCTAATCACATTTATACCTTCAACAAGTCTAGGTGAACATTTAATACTCTTATAGCTATTATCAAAACTCCACATTTCACATATTTACTACAAATTTGTAACCTTTTCATTAAGGTCCAATTAGGTGTTTTCAAGACAACACCTTTCACAAAAGTTGTTCATCTAACAACCAAGACTCATTTTCTCCCATAAAAATGTAGCAAACAACTTAAAAGCTCACATGGAAAGTCCCTATACTTTTCTCCATGATGCAAGATAGTCCCATCTTTAGAAAGCTTAAGCTTTAGGGGTCTCAAAAGTACAACTATTTTCAAGAAAAGGTCACTAGAACACTTACTTGAATGGATGAGAGCTTGCTGAAATTTTGAGCATTCAAAAACCCCTATTTGCTTACTATTTTCGCTGGAGAAGAATGAACAAAAAGATGGATATCATCTTTTCTTTATTATAATATTAAACTAACAATTTAGTCCACCAAACATCACCAACTTTGACAAACTTGGTCAATTTTTGTCCCCTATGATGTCTATGGCCGGCCATGCCTTTAAAAAGGGCTAAATTGCCTTTTAAAAACCTCAAATTTACAATCTATGGCTATTTGGTACTTTTAGCTTATAGAATGGAACTTTCGTACTTTATGCAATTTAGTCCCTTTTCGCGATTAAACATGAAATCGCTAAAATTAAAGCACCAAAATTCTCATGCACATATACTATCATGCACTGACTCATAATATAACGTGAAAATAAATTTCTCAAATCTCAAATTAGTGATCCCGAGATCACTATTCCAACTAGCCCCTAAATCGGGCTGTTACGATTCTCCCCCCTTAGGGATTTTCGTCCTTGAAAATCTTACCACTGAAAAGGTTGGGATATTGGTTTCTCATCATTTCATCGGGCTCCCATGTAGCCTCCTTTATTCTGTGCCTTTGCCATAGAACTTTCACTAGGGCTATGCTTTTGTTTCTTAACTGCTTGACCTCTCGCGCCAAAATTCTAACTGGTTCTTCACCATAAGTCAAATCCGGTTGTATCTCTACCTCTGTCGGCACTATGACATGTGAAGGGTCTGAACGGTATAGGCGCAACATGGATACATGAAAGACGTCATGAATCTTTTCCAGTTCAGGTGGCAAGGCCAACCGATAAGCTACCGGTCCTATCCTCTCGGTAACTTCATAAGGTTCGATAAAACGCGGACTCAATTTGCCCTTCCGGCCAAATCTGAGGACTTTCCTCCAAGGTGATACTTTCAAGAACACTTTATCACCGACTTCGAATTCAATCTCTTTCCTTTTCAAATCCGAATAGGACTTTTGTCTATCTAAGGTGACTTTTAGACAGTCACGTATCACTTTTACCTTCTCTTCAGTTTCCTTAACCAAGTCGACCCCGTGTATCTGTTTCTCTTTGAGTTCTGACCAATACAAGGGCGTTCGACACTTACGCCCATATAGTGCCTCATAAGGTGCCATTTTCAAACTTGATTGAAAACTGTTGTTGTAGGCGAATTCCACCAATGGTAAGTATTTCTCCAAAATACCGTGGAATTCCAAAACACAACATCGAAGCATGTCTTTAAGTATCTGAATTACCCTCTCTGACTGCCCGTCGGTTTGTGGATGAAAGGCTGTACTGAAACTCAATTTCGTGCCCAAGGCCTCTTGCAACTTTTTCCAAAACCGTGACGTGAATCTCGAATCTCTATCCGAAATGATTGACAATGGTACACCATGGAGTCTTACTATCTATGACATGTATAAGTCCACTAATTTATCAAGCGAATAGTCGACTCGCACTAGTATAAAATGGGTTGACTTTGTGAGTCTATCAACCACTACCCATACTGCATATTTCTTCTTTGGAGTCAACGGTAAGCCCGTCACAAAGTCCATAGTAATACGGTCCCATTTCCACCCAGGAACCATAATGGGCTGAAGTAAACCCGAAGGCACTTGATGTTCAGCCTTCACTTGCTGACAAATCAGGCATCTCGATACAAACTCAGAAATGTCTTTCTTCATACCAAGCCACCAATACCATTCCCTCAAATCATTGTACATCTTCGTGCTGCCCGGGTGTACATTCAAACATCCACTATGCGCTTCATGCAAGATTTTATGAATAAGCTCGTCATTTCTGGGTACACAGACCCTATCTCGAAATGTCAGACATCCCTTAAGATTTACTCGAAAGTCTGACTCAACGTTCGACTCACATAAAACTCTCTTGGATTGCAAACTGTTATCATCTTTCTGAGCTTCACAAATCTCTTGGAGGAACAATGGTTTAGCTCTCAATTCGGCTAAAACGGAACCATCATCCAACAAAGTCATCTGAGTACTCATGGCTCTAAGTGCAAACAAAGATTTTCTGCTCAAAGCATCGATGACTACGTTCGCCTTTCCCGGATGGTAGTCAATTACCAACTCATAATCCTTAATCAGCTCTAACCACCTTCGTTGCCTCAAATTCAATTCCTTTTGAGTCATCAAATATTTTAGGCTTTTATGGTCGGTGAAAATCCTACACCTTTCACCATATAAATGATGCCTTCAAATTTTTAACGCAAACACAATTGCGGCCAACTCTAAATCATGAGTCGGGTAATTCCTCTCGTGCGGCTTCAATTGCCTAGAGGCGTACGAAATTACTTTACCCTCTTGCATAAGTACACAACCCAACCTGTTCAAGGATGCGTCACTAAAAACCACAAATTCTCTTCCCGGATCAGGTTGCACCAAAGCAGAGCCTCGATCCAACGAGTGTCTTGAGTTTCTCAAAACTCTGTTGACACTTTTCTGTCCAATCGAACTTCACATCTTTTTGCAAAAGTCTCGTCATCGGGGTAGCTATCATGGAAAACCCCTTGATAAAACGCCTATAATAGCCGGCTAGGCCTAGAAAACTCCTTACTTCAGTTACGCTCCTCGGCGGTTTCCATTCAACAATTCTTTGAAATCTTACTCGGTCGACTCTAATCCCGTCTCCCGAGACAATGTGCCCCAAAAACCCCGCTTCCTTGAGCCAAAATTCACTCTTACTGAATTTGGCATACAATTATTTTTCTCTCAAAACTTGTAGAACCATACTCAAATGCTCAGCATGATCGTTCTCATCCCGAGAGTAGATTAGTATGTCGTCGATGAAAACCACAACAAATTTATCCAAGTATGGCCGAAAAATACGATTCATCAAATCCATGAAGATCGTCGGGGCATTCGTTAGACCAAAAGGCATGACCAAAAATTCATAGTGGCCATAAGTAGTCCTAAACGCGATTTTCGGCACATCCGAGTCCTTGACTCTCAGTTGATAGTACCCGAACCTCAAATCTATCTTGGAAAATACCATGGCTCCCTTCAATTGATCGAATAGATCGTCGATCCTCGAAAACGGGTACTTGTTCTTCACAGTTACCTTGTTGAGTTGCCGATAATCTATACATAGTCTCATGGAACCATCTTTCTTCTCCACGAATAAAACGGGAGCACCCCATGGAGAGAAACTTGGTCTTGCAAAGCCTTTATCCGTTAGTTCTTGCAACTGTGCTTTTAGCTCCTTTAGCTCGGTTGAAACCATTCTATATGGAGCAATAGAAATAGGGGCAGTACCCGGAGCTAACTCAATCCCAAATTCAATTTCTCTAATCGGAGGTAGCCCTGGCAACTCTTTCGGGAAAACATCCGGGTAATCGCATACTGTGGGTACCGACTCAATTCTCGAATCAGTCTCTTTAGTGTTCAATACAAAGGCAAGATAGGCCTTGCATCCCTTCCTTAAATACTTCTGAGTCGACAAGGTTGACATCACTACTGGTGACCTATCTGGCTTATCTGATTCAACACGAATAAGATTACCATTTTCATCTCTCAACTCTATATGCTTCTTCCCACAATTCATAATTACCTCATGAGTAACTAACTAATCCATCCTAAGGATGACATCAAACTCATCAAAAGGCAATAGTATAAGATCAACAGGGAAACAATGACCCTTAATCATCAAAGGGCAACCTTTGCAGACTCTATCAACCAACACACACTTGCCTAGGGGATTAGACACTCTTATGATGAATTCGGTAGACTCTATAGGATTGCTCATGCTAGAGACTAATTTCATGCATATGTATGAGTGGGTAGATCCCGGATCAATTAAAGCTACAACACGAGTATTATGGAGAGAAAAGGTACCCGTGATTACGTTAGGGGAAGATGCCTCTTCACGAGCACGAATGGCATATGTCCTCGCCGGTGCTCTACCCTCGACTCTAGTAGCTTGCTCTCTAGATGGATTCTTGCTACCCATCTCAATTCTCAGGTTTCTCAGTGGTCTGCCCCTAGCAGTACTTCCCGATCTTGCATTCTGAGGCTTTTCTTTCTCGTCCACCTCGAGGCAGTCTCTGATAAAGTGGTCTAAGGACCCACATCTAAAACAAGCTTTCTCATTAGCTCGACACTCACCAGAATGGCCCCTGCCACACTGAGGGCATTCCGGTCTACTTGGGCGGATGTTGCCCACACTAGCAACTGATGTGGTCTGTCCTTTCGACCCCAAAAATTTCTTGCCTTTATTTCGGGTTGAAAACCCCGCTGAAGTGACTGATCGACTAGCGAAATCCTTCGATTTCTTATATGAGGATTTGTAGGACTTATTTAACTGCCTTTTTCTCAAGTCACAGGACTCATTCTCAGCTCTTCTCTTCTCTTTAGCCAACTCTTCGGCTTTACAAGCCATATCCACCAATACTACAAATTCTTTTAACTCGAGGACTCCGACATATAAACGAATGTCTTCATTCAGTCCGTCCTCGAATCTCTTGCACATGACTACCTCGGTAGACACGCACTCCCCGGCATGTCTGCTAAGTCTTACGAACTCCCATTCGTAGTCAGTCACTGACATACGGCCTTGCTTCAGTTCTAAGAACTCCTTCCTCTTATGGTTGATGAACCTCTGACTGATATACTTCTTCCGGTATTCCTCTTGGAAGAATTTCCAGCTAACTCTCTCCCTTGGCACCACTGACACCAGGTTGTTCCACCATCGGTAGGTTGAATCTCTCAAGAGAGATACCATACACTTTAAGCACTCCTCAGGCGTGCAGGATAACTCATCAAATACCCTGATGGTATTCTCGAGCCAGAATTCCGCTCTCTCCGGGTCATCGTCCTTATTTGCCCAAAATTCGTTTTCAAGGAATTCGTTAAGCAAATCAGGTGTGTACCCTACCCTAAGTTTTGATAGGTTCATGGCTATGTTTAAATTAAATGTATTATTAAGAATGTGTGTACTCAAACTAACCTTCGATATATCATATGGCAATTATTTTAATATATGAATATGCATAAGAATGTGAATGTGGCTAAGTACCACAAATGTGGTAAAAGTACCTAGGTACGTTTCCTACTTCTGATAGGATTATGAATATGATATATTTTGAACATATGAATAGTAACATGAATGAGAATTAAGTATGTTATGCATGATGATAAAATATATGGGGCATTCGGGATATATGTGAAAGGGAAGAAGGTGTTGACTTTGGTCTCACCTAAGCGGAATATGGTGACTACGGTCACAAAAATTTGAATATGGTAACCGGTTACATTATCCGAATTTAGTAAATTCGGTTACATTATTTGAATATGGTGTCTAATGACACAAATTATATGGGCATGAGAGCACGTCATTGCAGCGATCGCTTCGATGGTGTGTAGCGGATGGAGGGTTGACTTAGTAGTCCCCACGGTGTGGTGGCGAGTGTACGGGTGGTGTGTAGCGGATGGTTAATTAGGTTTGGGTTTGGGAATGCATCATAACCTGTATTCTATGTTTTGAATGTGTAATATGTGATATGCCTGATTCTATTATGATTTAGTGTCATGTACACATTGAGTCTGTTGACTCACCCCGTTTGGGGAATATTTTTCAGGTGATGAGCAGTAATGGACCGGGTCGGCAGGAGCTTAAAGGTGGCCATGCATAGCAAGAAATTTATGATTTGGACTTTCAATTTATTTTAAGTATTTTAAGTTTTACTTTGGGATCATTGATATAATAAGGCCATTGTGGTTTACTTTATTTTTCTTTTATTTATTATGTTTATGGATTTTTATCAATTAAAGTTTAAGTAAATTCCTTTTTAAAATTAACTCTAAATGTTTTGTCACCTTAAATAAATGGGTTTTAACATAAGATAAATTTGTTTTCAACTCAAGCCCAACCCAAACAAAATTTTCCTGAAAATACACGAATTTTCTCTAAGAAACAAAAGAATTTTGAACCGGTTTACTTGAGGAACATACCAAATCTGGTCAAAGCTCGTGGGCCGGGTTTGGGGTGTGTCGGCTCCTTGCTTCCGGTTCTTATCCACCGGAGGCCTTTCTCTTCTCACCACCTCAACCACTTGAGGAGCTACCAGAGCGGGTTGAAGGATTGGTAGGGATGGAGGGGGTTGAGCGTTAGGATTTGCTCGGGTATACTCAGTATACCAATTGCTCATCATGTGGAGAAAGGCTTCTCGAGCCTCTTCCCCCTGACCCAAGGTCTCGGGTCTACTATTAGTTGGCGCGGTCCCTTGAGCGGGAGCCGGCGCGTTACTCGCAGCATCTTCGGCTGCAGTTCGGTCTGGATCAGAATCCATATACTACATAAAACATGATTTTATACGTTAGGAGCCATCACACTATCATTACTCAGACACTCTTACATATGGCATGTATAGCTAGACTCGTACTTACGCTACGTTAGTCTTAGAACCGACTAAATCGTAGCTCTGATACCAATAAATGTAACACCCTTTACCCGTATTCAAGCCGGAACAAGGTTTGAGGCATTACCTAACTAATCTTGCTTAAACATCTCGAATAGGGTTATAAAATTTCGTTTAAACCCATCACTTGCACACAATCGGCCTAGGAGGCCCTAAACATACTTCCGAGAGGTATCGAAACTATTCCGAAAACTTTTACGCGTTCGTGAAACTTTTCAACAAATAGGGGCCACACGCCCGTGTGGGTCTAGGGACACGCCCGTGTGCCCCTAAGGCATGCCCGTGCTGTAACACCCCAAACCTGTATCCGTCGCCGGACTAGGGTTAAGAGGCATTACCAGACATATCGAAATATTTTACGCTCATTTCACACAACATCAATCATACAACACCATTTCATAATAATTTATACTCATATAGTTCCTTTAGAAAGTCTACGAGACCTTAAACATGCTTTAGAGAAGGTTCGGGACTAAACCGATCACATACGGAAACTTTACTGAACTTAGAAAATTTTTCTTTCAAAACAGGGCACACACCCGTGTGGCTAGGCCGTGTGCCTCAAACGTCCGTGCCTTGGATCATGTCTCAGCCCGTGTGCAAAACTGACTTGAATCACTCGGCCTGTCACACGCCTGTGTGTCTGGCCCGTGTGCAAGTCTGGCTTGCTTTGAATTGGAGCAGTGAAGGACACTGTCAAGACACACGCCTGTGTGCTCAACTGTGTGGCACGAAAATCGGCTTGGTTTAAGTCACAT
The DNA here is from genome assembly GCA_025698515.1 of Gossypium sturtianum. Lineage (NCBI taxonomy): Eukaryota > Viridiplantae > Streptophyta > Magnoliopsida > Malvales > Malvaceae > Gossypium > Gossypium sturtianum. The sequence continues at coordinate 124,581,519 of CM046955.1, forward strand.
TTACCATCTAACTTTCCAACACCTACACAAGAGCAAGTGGTACAATTTCTAAACCAAATTGGCAACCAAAACAATATCAATTTATGCATAGTTCAAGATATGCCAATACAATCATTTCATTTACCCAAACATGTATCAAAACAACATGATCATAACTTTAACTCATACTCATTTCATGCCATTACAAACACTTTCAATTCATCATTCAAATTTAGGCCATTTACTTAGTCAATTATCACAACAAGACATGACCATATTTCAACCAACTCTTCATTATAAAACCAAACTACAATCATACCATTTCTCAAGCTATAATCCACCATCTCAAATGACCAAATACATTTCCAACCATAATATCAAATACCATAGCCTATACATGCCATATAACCAAGTCATAAAGGGTATAAATACCGAAATCATTAGCCAGATAGTGTGATGCGATCTCCGCTGACTTTCAACCCGAGCAAATCTCCAAAAATCTATAAACATAGGAAAAACACACAAAGTAAGCTTTGAAAGCTTTGTAAGCTCGTATCTTAATAAACTTAACATAACAAATAATTTCATTACAATGCTATATGCAAGATATACTGTCTTACACAACTTTTCCAAGTTATAAAACATGTTCTCATATTGAATTATCATAATTCAATATTATACTTGCTTATTTAAATAACTTTAGCTTTCACAAGCTTATTCAATTCAATTCTTATATATATCATTCAATTCACACTTTCACATAACCCAATGAGTACATTATGGGAAATAACACATTTAATCATATATCTTTCTCATATGAATCTTATATCATTATTTATACTCAAATTCACCTTTCATTCATATAGCATCCGACAATTTCACATATGCAACTTTATAAATCACATCTTATTCATTTGTTCAAGTTTCATTTGCACATATTCACATTTCTTTTCCATATACATCACATAACATTCCTTGCACATATACTTACCATTCATTTTCAAACATAGTATACATTTTCAACGTACCTGAATCGGAATGTCATTTACTTAACCATTTATTTCTCGGAATGTCTGTTGAACCGTTCAAAATCAATAAGGATACTCGGATAGCTTGGAAAGCTCGTACAATGCCAACGTCCTAGACGTGGTCTTACATGTAATCAAATATCGATGCCACTGTCCTAGACAGGGTCTTACACGAAATCATATACGATGCCGATGTCCCAGACGTGGTCTTACACGTAATCTCTAATCGTTACCAGTGTCCCAGACACGGTCTTACACGATATCTCAAATCGATGCCAACGTCCCAGACGTGGTCTTACACGAAATCATATCTCGGAATCCTATGTCATGACATATGTATCTGTCTACTATTCCTAGGGTTCGTACGGGGCTTTTCGGATGTCATCACGTTATCTGAACTTTCTCGTATTCATATATTCTGCTTCTCGAACAATTCAATATCATAATAATATATATATATATATATATATAAATTATTCAAAATACATACATTTGCATTACCACTCGACATTGAATTCAATCATACAAATAATATGCATTTTTGTAACATCTATTAAAATACGAACTTACCTCATTCGTGGTAATGACAAATTAAGTCAACTAATATGATATTTTGACTTTCCCTCGATCTAGATCCGAATTCCTCTTTTGCCAATCTAATTAATATCAAAATGAACTTACTTATTCAACATTTCATTCAATTTTCATCCAAGAACATGTAAATATGCAATTTGCATTTTAGCCCCTAACATTTAACATTTTTGCACTTTAGTCCTTATTACACAAATACAAAAAAATTCACAAAATTACTTAAATACCCATGCTAGCCGAATTCTCTTTATTGCTATAACAGTCCATATTTTTCATTTATTTCACATTTCTACGACAATATTTTCATATTTCACAATTTAGTCCAAAATTGACATTTTTATAAAAAATCACTTTATAAAATATGAAAATCTAACATCAAATATTCACATTTCATCAAAAACTATCAAAGAGCTCAAGTATTCAACAATGGCTATTCACAAATTCTTTAACAGTTTTAGAAATGGAGGTACGGGTTAGCTAGATTACGAAGCAACAATCTCAAAAACGTAGAAATTATTAAAAACCGAGCAAAAACCACTCACAAATTTGTCTTCAAAGTTTGGCCGAATAACAAGCTCTCCCATGTCACCAACATATAATGCCTTTTTACTTATTTAACCTTTAATAACATTAGTAAATACACCAAATGCCACTCCACTATCATCCACTAACTCATATATGGGCTATTTGCCACATAAGGACCTCACATTTAATAAACCATAGCAAATAAGCACTTTAACAAATAGAAAGCTACTTTTTCATTTTCTGCGATTTAGTTCTTTTTCACAAATCGACACACAAATGATAAAATTTAATCACGGAATTTTCACACATATCAATTCACATATTATAAGCACGGAAATAATATTAAAATATTTTTAACTCAGATTTGTGGTCCCGAAACCACTTTTCCGACTAGGGTCTAAATAGGGCTGTTACACGTGCCTTCCACCCGTGGTCGACACTGACTAATTTTACACGGCCTTGGCACGCCCGTGGCCCTGGCCCGTGTACCAAACCTTGGCATTCTGACATATCCACATGGCTTATACACACGTCCGTGTGCTTCAGCCGTGTGGCGATTTAAATTCCAAGTGCAAGGTGCAGACTTCACACGGCCTGGGCATACACCCTTGTGCTAACCATGTGGACAATTAGAAGGCTATCTACCAAACCCTTTTGCCACCCTACATTGCATGCATACATACACCAATTCCATTCAACACAATTCATAACCCAAAGACACATCTAAATACTCCATTCAACATCCACACACAAAGGCATACACTTTAAGAAAATCACTTTCATTAAGCAAAAGAATTTGCCAAGTATTTACCTAACTTAAGGCCATTTACAAAATGACTTTAGTAACATACATAGCCAACACTTTGGCTAACAATTACAACTTAACAAAATACTCGAGTCCTATACATGCCATACTCAAAATAAGTCTAAATTGTTATACCAAAGTGATGTCGATAGTGTGACTTCCAAACTCCTACATCCACGATCCTCGAGTAATCTTGGTGATACTACAGGGAAGAAGGGCAATGAAAGGAGTAAGCATAAAGCTTAGTAAGTTTGCATGGAAATAAATAGCAATAATAAGCTCATAATATAATCCATCCATGGCATTAACTAATCATACACGAGTCAAAGGCTTCTTGGCATACTTACTTACAATTGCCCTTATTTAGCACATACCGTACCACATATCGTAATTGTTTCTTTGTGACTCATTCACGAGTACCTGTATTCACCCATTCCCATGCCTTTAGTACGATTTCATTTCTACTTCTAAACTCATCTACTTATCCCATTAATCACTAGGGATAATCAAAGACGTATATTCATCATCATTAATGTATGTACGAAGCCAATGCCACATCCTCGAGGTGGTCTTACATGGAGCCACTTCTAGATGCCAATGCCATATCCCGGATATGGTCTTATATATCATGTATCGATGCCATATCTCGGATATGGTTTTATACGATTCTCATATTCATCACTGAAGCCATATCCCAGATATGGTCTTATACGGGATCTCAACTCGGTGCCGAGGCCATATCCCGAACATGATCTTATACGGGACCTTATCTATTTCATATCTCGATGATAGCATTTTCGTAATCAATATGGTCCACTAGGACTTCATTCTCTCATTCAACATTAACTACTCAATTTAGCAGAGCTTCATGCATCAATATAATGCCAAGCATTCTCAATATGCTAACATAAATGCTGCAATAGTCACATACAAACTTACCTCGTTTTCAAAATGAGTTAGCTCGTCGGTTTAGTCCACAACTTTGTTCTTTCCCCGATGGAGGCGGATTCTCGATTCTTCTTGATCTATAATAGCAAATTAGCTCATTTTAGTCACTACATTAATAAAAACATCTCAATAATGATACTTAGGCAAAATTATTATTTTGCCCCTAGACTTTGGCAAAATGACCATTTTGCCCCTAGGCTCAAAAATTAATTCTAATCACATTTATACCTTAAACAAGTCTAGGTGAACATTTAATACTCTTATAGCTATCATCAAAACTTCACATTTCACATATTTACTACAAATTTGTAACCTTTTCATTAAGGTCCAATTAGGTGTTTTCAAGACAACACCTTTCACAAAAGTTGTTCATCTAACAACCAAGACTCATTTTCTCCCATAAAAATGAAGCAAACAACTTAAAAGCTCACATGGAAAGTCCCTAGACTTTTCTCCATAATGCAAGATAGTCCCCTCTTTAGAAAGCTTAAGCTTTAGGGGTCTCAAAAGTACAACTATTTTCAAGAAAAGGTCATTAGAACACTTACTTGAATGGATGAGAGCTTGCTAAAATTTTGAGCATTCAAAAACCCCTATTTTCTTTCTATTTTCAGTGGAGAAGAATGAACAAAAAGATGGATATCATCTTTTCTTTATTATAATATTAAACTAACAATTTAGTCCACCAAACATCACAAACTTTGACCAACTTGGTCAATTTTTGTCCCCTATGATGTCTATGGCCGGCCAAGCCTTTAAAAAGGGCTAAATTGCCTTTTAAAAACCTCAAATTTACAATCTATGGCTATTTGGTACTTTTAGCTTATAGAATGGAACTTTCGTACTTTATGCAATTTAGTCCCTTTTCGCGATTAAACATGAAATCGCTAAAATTAAAGCACCAAAATTATCATGCACATATACTATCATGCTCTGACTCATAATATAACGTGGAAATAAATTTCTCAAATATTGAATTAGTGATCTCGAGATCACTATTCCGACTAGCCCCTAAATCGGGCTGTTACATTAACCATGCTTCTTGCCATATCAAGAATAGTGCGGTTCTTTCTTTCAGCGACTCCATTTTGTTGTGGCGTTTACGCAGTTGTGAACTGGTGAATAATTTTTTGTTCCTTGCAGAAGCTTTCAAAAAGCTTTGTAGTATACTCACCACCTGTATCAATTTTGAGTATCTTAATGAAATGTTCACTCTGTTTTTCTACCATGTCTTTGAACTTGATAAATTTGTCAAATGCTTCTGATTTTGCTTTAAAAAGATATATCCAAAATTTTCTACTAAAATCATCAATAAAAATAACATAGTACTTGTTTCCACCAAGTGATGGTATATCAAAAGGACCTGCTATGTCAGAGTGCACGATCTCCAATGGTCTCCTGGCTCGTCGAGCTTTTCCCGCTTCAAAACTCTTTCTGTTTTGTTTTCCTTTAATGCAGGCTTCACACAGCCGATCAGGAGGATTAATTTCTGGCAACCCATTCACCATATTTTCTTTTGACAATAGCTTCAGACCGGAAAATCCAAGATGCCCAAACCTTAAATGCCACAACCATGATTCATCTTTAATTGCATTCTTCATACATTTCACCTCTCCAGATTCAATGTCAATAGTAAACAGACGGTTACACGTTATATCAACTTTGGCAATTAATTCACCACTCTTATTTTTTAGGGCGAACATGCAATCCTTCATATGTACTTCATATCCTTTTTCTAAAAGCTGTCCAAGGATGATGATGTTGCTTTTCAAAGCTGGTACATAATAAACATCTGATATGAACTTCTTTTCTCCATTATTTTGTGTAATATTAACTTTGCCTTTACCTTTGACCGTGGCATGCGATTCATCTCCAAAAGTTTCTTGTCCATGAATATTCTCATCCAACTCTAAAAATAAGTCTTTTCGGCCACACATGTGATTGCTGGCGCAATTATCAAGATACCAAATATTTTTACTTGAATTTTCACTTTCTTTATAAGTGAGGAATACACTAGATTCCACGTTTTCTTCTTCTTTAGCTGCTGCTACATGATTTCTCTCCTCCATCTTGGGATTTAATCTACACTCGTAACTATAATGGCCATATTTATTGCAATTATAACATTGCATCTGAGATTTATTTCCTTGTTGAAATCTACCTCTGCCTCGACCTCAGCCTCGAGCTCCTTGTCCACGACTTGATGTTTGATATTCTTCACTTGTTTGGACTTTACCATATGATTGATTGCCTTGTCCACGTGTTCCTCGTCCACCTCTATTTCTGCCTCTATATCCTCCATGGTATTTTCCACAATTGCTTGTACCTTGTCCAAAGTTATCCCTAGCTCCACTTTCGTTGAAGGACAACTTGCTTTGCAAGACTTGGTCCAAATTTCCAATATCATCATTTTCCTTCATTTTATGATCATGGGCTTGGAGAGAACCCACAAGTTCATCGACTGATATTTGTGATAAATCTTTTGACTCTTCAATGGCAACCACCACATAATCAAATTTGCGTGTCAATGACATCAAAATTGTTTTCATTACTCTGACATCATCAAGTGTTTCTCCATTCCTTTTCATTTAATTTACCACCGCTTTCACTCGGATGACATAATCATCAACGTTTTCTGAAGGTTTCATTTTCAACGTCTCAAATTTGGCTCTAAGGGTTTGTAAACGTACCTTTTTGGCTTTTTCCGCTCCTTGAAGGGATTTTTGCAAAATTCCCCATGCTTCCTTTGATGTCTTCATATCTAAAATTTTTTCAAAGGTTGATTCATCAACACCTTGAAAAATAAAGAACAACGCCCTCTTATCCTTTTTTTATGAGCTTCTTTCAATACTCTTTTTTCTTCATTTGTCAAAGCCGCTTCGGCAGCTGCATTTTCGGGCTCGACATATCCTCCTTCAATAACATCCCAACAATCTTGAGAACTGAGCAAAGCCCTCATCTGGATGCTCCAGTTGCCATAATTTGTCTTTGTTAATTTCGGGATCTGCGGTTGATTCATGTTTGCCATTGTGACGTCAACACGAACCTAGCTCGGATACCACTTGTTGGAAGCGTAATGAAAAACTAATCAAATACTAATTTTTTTTATTACACACAAATAAACACAATACAAACTCTTTTTTTTTTCTCTCTATACTAGCTGCTGCTACTTTTTCCCTCTATAACTCACAACACTTTTCTTTCTTTCCTTTTTCTTCCCTCAAGCTCACTAACTTTTTCAGCACACTCATTCATTCTTCATAAGACTCTACTTAAATATTTATAAGCATAGTAAACCAAAAAACTTTATCATGCCTTGCCGTCCAAGACTATTCACGCTGCTGCCATCATCATTATCCTTTGTCCTTGATTTTTCATGAAATTTCCAGCATGATAAGCTTTATCATTTCTGCAGGCCAATTTGCAAAGTTGCAGGCCACTTTGCAATTCAATGTCAAGCCACGTTTCCATGAGGTTGAAAGCCAATTTGGATAGAAATTCTTTGGCTGCAATTTTTGACTTTGAAAATCGGTTTGTCTTCTAACAAGCAGTAGTAGCAAATGTTGTTGGAGGCTTATTTCATGTCTAGGCATATTAAAGAATGAGTCAACCTGTTGTAACAGTTGAAGAGTTAGTAGTTAGTTTGTTAAGAAATGGTTAGCTGTTAGTTATTAAGCAGTTAACAAAGTCTGTATAAATACCTTAAGTTCAGACTCTTGAGATATGCTTTTGGTTTCTTTCTGTTAATAAAGAAGCTATTCATGGTTCTATATAATCATGCTATTTCTTTTCAAGGCAAAGCTTTCCCAGTACCATGTAAACTTCCTCACCCATGTAGTTCAATGCTGTTTAATGAAGCTTGAGGTCGAATTGAATGAATGTGCCTTACATAGTTACCTCAAAATAGAATGAATGGTAAGCTAAGTACCATGTTATACGAACTTACTAAGCATGTAATGCTTACTTAGTTTTATTTCCCTGTTTTATAGTGAATTGGAAGCTCGTTGGATTGGAAGCTTGGCGGAGATCACTCACACTATCCATCGGCCCATGTTGGTACAATATGGTAAATCAATTATGGTTATAATGGCATGTATAGGTTATATTGGCCATATTGGCATGTAAATGTAAATGATTATTGTAATCTAGCCATTGGAATGGCTAGTGATGATTATGTTTTGGTATATGTATATATATGTATTAAGTTTACTTTATGGAGATAACATAAGTGTTTGTTATTAACTGATTGAAAAAAGGTTAAATGAGTATGCTTACTAAAGGGTAAGACTAAAAGCATGAATGCATGTAATAATATATCATGTTAGATGTTATAAATTTATTGAATTCAATGCTTGGATTGGTTGGTATTTGGATGAAAATTTTGGTGTAGGTCATTGGCAAAATTTTGGGTGAGAAATGAAGCTAGAAGTGGCTTTATTTTATCCACACGGGAAGACATACGGGCGTGTGTCTAGAGCGTGTGTGACACACGGCCTGGTACATGGGCGTGTGGTTAGGCCATGTGTCCCCTGCATCTTAAATTTGAGAAAAACAGAATGCTCAGAATGGAGCACACGGGCAGAGACACGGGCGTGTGTCTCAGCCGTGTGTGCTACACGGCCTAGAACACGGGCGTGTGTCTTGGCCATGTGAAACTTGCACCTAATTTTCGAAAAGAATTAATTAACCACACGGCTTAGCACACGGGCGTGTTGCCGGCCATGTGGCGCAAGTCAGAGAGCTACCTATCTTCGAACACGGCCTGTAGCACGGGCGTGTCCCTTGGACCACACGGGCGTGAGAGCCCTGTAACTTAGAAAATTTTTGAAATTTCACGAAAAATTCTTAGAGTTTCCGATTAAGTCCCGAATCGATTCTAATGCTCATATTGGGCCTCGAGGGTCCATTTAAGGGACGTTATGAATAAATCTCGAAAAATGAATAGTAATTTTTATGAATAAATCTCGGGAAATAAATAGTAATTTTTATGAATAAAAATGTTCTGAAAGTTCTGGTAATACTCCGTAACTCTGTTCCGGCGACGGACACGGGTTAGGGGTGTTACACTCTATCACTGTATAATCACATTTTAAGCACAACATATTCACTGTCATATGGCACTTATATCATGCCCACAATTAACTCTTTCACAATAGCCATCATAAGCTTAACACACATATCACACATATCACAATGTCACGTTATAATCCACAAATTCACAATACATTTTCACATATAAATTCATGAGTATGAGTAAACTTACACTCAAAATTTAGAGTAAGGTTTTAGGCTACTACTAAATTCCCAATTAACGCATTGAATCATGTCCACAAGCAGTTATTCTAAACACTCACCAATTACGCTTTCGTCGAAATGCTGAAAGCCCAAACGAACCTTTCCTTAACTCATAGATGGTCCTAGCGAATCCGAAGCTTCAACATAATAGATCACACAACAACACACTCAACAATCAGCTAAGGATTCATATTAACTAATCAAAATCATAAGCCTAAGTTAGGTTCTCATGTAACCGAAAATCTTTAACATAACAAACTTAAATTCCAAATATCTCGGTCCATACTAAATCATTTTACCTAAAATTGATTCCGTTTATGGATTTATTCACTTGTGACATTCATAGTGTGACATACCGTAATATTGAGTTGATATTAACTATGTATGCGTGACTTGTATACTTTGAAGTAACTAAAAGCTTGAGTTGAAATAGATAAGGAACCGAAAGTTGGTGCATTTGGAATATGACTTTTGCAGTATGTAGCATCATTCAAAATAGTGGAATTCATGGCCCAACTAATGGGTAAATGATATCCTCTCATTGACATTACATGATAGATGAAAAGTAAATGTGACCATGGGTCGTTTTTCTTTGTGATAAATTACTTAATTACTAATCGATAGTAATTGACTTTTCATGAATGAAGATGTAAATGTTACCATGAGATAAAATAGGATCATATTGAGAGAACGAATTTATCCAAAAGAGATTAAGGAAATCCTATGAGGGTAACACATTGATGACAAGGTCATTGGATGAGCATTGATTAAGTAACTTTCGTAATGGTATATAATTGGGGAGAACTCAGTCACGATACTATAGTTGAATGACTTCGTGACTAAATAAGTTTATAATTAGTAAGTGAAAAGCTGGAACTTAATTTTATATTATTTGAGCCCTAATTACATATGCCCAATTGGAGTCTCTACTAGCTCGTTGAAACCATAAATGAATTGCATTTAGAACCAAATGAACAAAATAAATGAAAACGATAAAGTAAGAGAAATGTGTCACATTTACTTATGAATGTGTTTTCTCATGAGTATAAAAATGACTTGAGAATTAATTTATTTTTTTTGAATTATTATTTAATTAATTAAATATTTGAAGTTAAAAAATGAAATGAAATTAATTAATCATTGAGAATCCATTAAATATGAAAATTAAATATATTTCCTCATAGATTCTTTTATGATAAAACTGTCATGCCTCTAACGAAAATAGAATTGGGTTGAGAAAATTATTTAATTGGAAAATTAATTTATCGAATAAATTTATTTTAGGTTGCGAGTCCACACTTGAAGCAATTCGTGGTAGAAGAATAGCAGAAAAGGTCATTCGATTGAAAGCCGAGAACGTCTAGGATCCATCTCACACAAAACACATGTATTTTTCAAGAAAAAAATTTATTATTATAAACATCACAAACAAACTTAGTTTTCAAAATTTTATTTTTTGCTATGAAAAAAAATCATTTTCTAAACCAGATTTTTCCAACACCATCCGGTCTCTATCCTACTACCTTTCCCTCTCTGCTAGTTTCCTATTGCAGCAGTATCAATAGCTTGAAAGAAATTATACCAAACATAGAGACAATCATCATTTTCCTCCTCTCATATGTAACATCCCAATCCTCAACAGTCGATTGAGGCATTACAAAAATAGAAGCCAACTTATATAGGTTTGATCTTAATTTAGTTACGGGGCGAAACAATAGAACTAGGCGATAACTCAAAAGGATTTTTAAGTGACAAAACAAATCAAACAAGTATACGCCTTAAAACAAACATAATTGAGTTTAAACTTTTTGATTAAAAACTTTCCTTTAGAACAAAATACCAGCAATATCCATAACTTTTAAATAGTTTAGCGTATACTAGTAGAAATCATTTCACAAGTTAGGACTAAATAAAATTTAACAAATCCCTCAAGGGGTAACATTCTTATAAAACTGTAACTAAATAAGAAAAGTATTTTATTTCAAACTCAGATTCAGAACAGAGTTACATGAGACCCTAAAACATATACAAGCTACAAAACTAACACAGGAGAAGCTCATAACATAGGTCACTTTTTCTAGCTGAGTCCCTTCAACAAGCTTACCACAAATTACCACCTAGAATAGGAGAAAGAAAAAAAGGGTAAGTTCAAATTAACTTAGTGAGTTCCACCAAAGGAATTTTGACACTTAAACAAGAATGAAATTACTTTGCAAGTTCATAAACAAAGGCTAATACATTAAACTCTACAATTCCAGATACACGGACGAACACTCTCATATCATTGGCAAACACTTAACCATGGCAGATAACCTTTTAGATGAACTCTAATATCGAGTGTATACTTTCTTACTTACATCCAAAGAGAGAGATTAGACCTTAATAGAGCCAACATTCCTTATTTAAACCAATCTTTCCTAACACTTACCTTGTGTAACACCCTAACCCGTATCCATCATTGGATTAGGGTTACAGAGCGTTACTGTACAAAACAAAACTTTAAACTTCAAAATAGAATAAATATTTCATCTTAAGTATAATTTCTAATATCTCAATACAAACATAGCAAACACACACATTTGGGCCTTAAAAACAGTTTGGAAAAAATCAGGGACTTATTTGAAGCAAATCAGAAATTTCAGGCCAAACTTGAAAATTTCAAAAGAGGGGTCACACGACCGTGTGACATAGCCCAGATCATGTGTGTAACAGCCCGATTTTGGGTCTAGTCAGAACAGTGGTTCCGGGACCACAAATCTGACGAAGAAAAATTTATTTTTATTATATTTTTATGGTATACAATTTTATGGAACGATTTCGTGAAAATTTTGTTCGAAAAATTTGACGTTTGGGCACTCAATTTAGTCAAAAGGACTAAATTGCAAAAGTGCAAAACTTGAATTCTATATGTTAGAGGTGTCCAATTGCTATGAAATTTTAAATTAGAGGTCCTTAAATGGTAATTAGACCATTGGTTAAGTTGGTGGACAAAAATGGACATGGTTTGGCATATTTCTAAAGTTTTTCATTAAGGGCATTTTGGTAATTTGGTAATTAAAATGAATTTAAAAGCCAAAATAAAGCTAAATTTGTCCATCTTCTTCCTCCCATGGCCGAAATTCACAAGGGGAAACCATGGCTAGGGTTTTCCAAGCTTCCAAGCTCGATTGTAAGTCTGTTCTAGCCCCGTTTTTAATGCTCTTTATATTTTTGAAGTCGTTGTAACTCGATCTTTCTATTTCTACCATTAATTTGAAGTGATGTCAAGGTCTAAAATTTTACCCATGATGGATGTTTGTTAAAGTTATAAAATATGGTGTAAAAATGTGAATAAATGAAAATTGTGAGCTGTTATAAGCATGTATAAGGTTCGACTAGGCATGGGTATTGAAGAAATTGAGTACATTTCATTTTACGAGCCTAGGGACTAAATTGTAAAATGTCAAAAGTTTAGGGGCAAAAATGTAATTTTTTCCATAATGTGATTTTGGGCTGATTTGAATAGTATATGATTAAATAAGTTAAATATGATATTATAAATTGAGAAAAACGAGGTTCGGAGTCAGAACGGGGGAAAAACGAGTATTTGACGATTTAGTCCTTTTTGCCATTTCTATGCCGAGGTAAGTTCGTACCTTTATAAGCATTAAATTATATGTGTATAAATGCTTGATTGATATAATTGTGATAAATGCTACATTATTGAAATGAAATGTGAATGCTATTGAGTACGATGTTACGGAAATAACCGACGGAGATTCGGTAGATCGAAAGTCCCGATTGAACCTTAGGAATAGATAAGATTTAAATGTCATGACATTAGGGTTACTGAGATTACGTGTAAGACCATATCTAGGATATGGCATCAATATGAGACTTCGTGTAAGACCATATCTGGGATATGGCATCGATATGAGACTTCGTGTAAGACCATAACTGGGCTATTGGCATCGATACGAGATTTCATGTAAGACCATATCTGGGATATGGCATTGGTACAGTACTGTGTGTACGAGATCCCCGAGTATCCTTTAGTATTCCAAATGGTTCAATGGGAAATTCAACGGGTATGTCAAAGAAGAGAAATAGTATGTAAGTATTACGAATTGGTACAAGTATGTACGTAAAGTTTATAAGCATTGATTTCATGAAATTGTGAGTTCATGATTTCTACAGTGATGTTTTGTGAAAACCTTGTGATTATTGGTCAATACTTGTGATGTATGAAATACATGGTAAATTCGATTGACGATTTTGTGATTGGCCTTTGGGCTAAATTGAGTTATGATATAGCATATTTATTCACACAAATTGTGATTTATCGGATATGAGAAAAAGGAAAGATTGGCATATTTGCCTATTAAAATGGTTATGGAAGTAAGGGAAGATAAGAGTTTAGGCAATTGAAAGATACTAAGACATATGCTCGGAAACAATGAGTATACATAATTAATGTGCATGGTTACTATAAAGTTTGAAATGATTCGTATTTGCTGTAATCTGTTACAAAGGAGAGATTATGGTTGTTAAGCTGATGCCACGATATGTTAAATTATGCTTATAAATTGATAGAGTAAACCTTATGACTGAATGAAAATTATAACTGTAAGCTTTATAGCAATTTGTATTATCTTGTGTTTAAATTGTTGAACTTGTTAAAAGATTTGTAAGAGTTGCTTATTATTTTCGTACGGGCTTACTAAGCTATATATATATAGCTTACCCCCTTCCTTTCCAATGTCTTATAGGGTTATTGAGCTAGCTCGAGTTGGAGATCGCCGGAGGTCCTATCACACTATCAAGCTATCATTTTGGGTATTGATGAATTCAAGTATTTTGAGTTTATGGCATGTATAGGGACTTAGTCATTTTGTTAAATGTGTCATTGTGATTGTAGCTAATGTGTTGACTTGTGATTGTCAAAGGTTTGTTTTGCTATTTGGCCATGTAAGTTGGCTCATATTGGCTAACATGGTTGTAAGGCTAAGTATATCCATATATGTGTCAATGTCTATGGTGATATGATCATGGTATGCCTAATGAATGTGAAATTTGTATGTTTAATTTAGGGCTTAATAAATGTAGTGAATATGTTAGACAAAGATATAAAGTTGATATGTCTTAACCATGAATGTGGAATCTTGCATAAATTGGTGTGGAAAGGTTGAAGTTCTAAGCTTGATAAATAATGGCATGAGGATGACATGTTATTGTCTTGGTTGTGGTTGTTTAGTTGCTCTTAAATGTTTGAATTTGTGCCATGTGATGTTGTGTAGATGTGTGCAAGTAAGGGTGGAAAAATGGCTTGGTAAATAGCCTTGTTTTTGTCCACAAGGGTAGACACACGGGCGTGTGTCTAGGCCGTGTGTGACACACGGTCTGCCCCACGGGCATGTGTTCCGGCCGTGTGTCCCCTGCACCTTAATTGTTGCAAAACAGAATGTCCAGAATTGAGCACACGGGCAGAGACACGGGCGTGTGTCTCAGCCGTGTGTGCTACACGGCCTAGCACACGGGCGTGTGGCACGGCCATGTGGCACAAGTCAGAGAGCACCCCTAAATCGAACACGGTCTGAAGCATGGGCGTGTCCTAGGGTCACACGGGCGTGTCCCTTGGACCACACGGGCGTGTGAGCCTTGCATCTAGCAAAAATTTTCCAAGTTTTGTAAAAATTTCTAAAGTTCTCGGTTTAGTCCCAAACCGCTTCCAATACATATTTTGGGCCTCATAGGCTCGTATAAGGGACTTTATGATTGAATATGGATTTTTAATTTGTACGCAAATTTTATGACTTGGAATTGTGTGATTTCTTGTGTTATAAGTCTGGTAATGCCTCGAGTACTGTTCCGGCGTTGAATATGGGTAAGGGGTGCTACAGTGTGGACATTCGAATTTTCGACACACGACCATGTCCTAGCCCGTATGCCCACCGTGTGGGTATTCAAAATAGGGTCACACGACCGTGTTGCAGGCTGTGCGCCAAACCGTGTGTAATCGATGTTGGGTCACACAGTCGTGTCACAGGTCGTGTGCTAGACCGTGCTCGAAATTATTTTGGGAAACACGGCCGTGTTGTAGATCGTCTAAAACCGTGTGAATCCTATACCTAAAACAATAAAGATAGACGACCGTGTGAACAGGCCGTGTGTATGACAGCCCATGTTTACCAAAATATGCCTTAAAAAACAAGTTTATCAAAAATACTTTCTTATACTACAAACATACCATTTGCCAACCTTTAAATCTATTTAAAACACACTTAAATAAGACCAAACCATGCCAAAATCACACATATACAACTCATTTCCATCAATCAACCAATGTACCCTCATTGGTACCACAATGTATACATCTAAAGAACTCAACTATGTAACATGGTTTTATGCTTTCATCCTACACCAAACACATAAAATTTCATACATAATAACCTCATATAAACATACATAATAATCTCATATAAACATACTTCAAAACATATTCTTAACTTACACATAAAAGTGACCAAATGATCCATACTTACTAAGCAAAATAAGCCAAAAAACTAGGTTCAAAAAAGACATATACACACCATAGCCACCAAATAGCATACACATAAAATTTCATAATATAAAAACCCTATACATGCCATTTATAACCATAGCCAAAATGACTCGAAATCTACCAAAATGATTTTTGGATAGTGTGATAGGACTCCGACAAGTTTCCAACTAATCGAGCTTCAGATGATCTACAAAACAGAGGAAAAACAACTACATAAGCAACTAATGCTTAATAAGTTCATATTGATCTTAAACGTAAACTTACTGAACATAAATTGACTAGATCATGCAAACATTGATCACAAATCATATGGATACTTTCCTTTTCTATTCACAGCATTTTACATGGTTAGTAGAAATACTTTTAAAATACATCAACCAATGAAACACAGTACATATCATGAAATGAATTTCAATATACAATAATTCATCACATGTTCAATTAGTTCCCTTTTTAATCCATATTTTTCCTTTTCATATGTTCATTAACATGAACAAATGCATACATATATCTTTCCATTTTATATCTTAATTTCTATTCAATACACATATTACGTTTCCATTCCATATTATCAATAACATAGCTCATTTCATATACACACATTTTTGTTTTAACCTTAATTTTTCAGTTGAACTAAATAGAATAACATCGAACACTCAGGATAATACTTGTATAACCATTTAATTCTTTGAACACACCACAAACATAACTAGATAATATATTTATAGTTATATGAAACATATAATTACCTAAGGGATTAATATTCATTATCAAACTATGGAAGAAGAAGAGTCGGAGTGATATTGGTACTGTTATGGGAATGAAAGGAAGAATTGAAAGAAAGGAATATGAGAATTTGGGATTTTTAGGTGGATTGGAAAGAGGAGGAAGCTCTTCGACAAGTTAGTTTGCTTCAAAGAGGTTAGATTTTGTAGACGAGAAAACAGAGAAACCTTGTGTTAGAGTTCAGGGGTATGTAGATGAAGAAGAATTATGAAACTACAACGTTGCGTGGTGGAAGAAACATCAACCTACTATGACATTAAGGATTTTAAAGAGAGAGTTATAAACGGGGGTCTAGGGTAGATCACTATAAAAAGAATTCATGGCAGATTTTTCTTGATTGAAATTCCAGATGAGGAATTGTATGGGATATTGAGCCAGAACAACTGGGCGTACTTGAGAGTTTTCTTTATTTCCATAGAACCTTGGTTGGATAAGTTAAGGGTGGAAGAAAGGGTGACATGGGTTGAAGTCTATGGAATACCACTTCATTGTTGGAATTAGGAATCCTTTGAGAGAGTTGCAGGGGTTTGGGGGGAGTTGATTTCGTTGGGAAAAATCCAAGAAAGGTGAGATGTTTTGGCTCCATGAAAATGCTGGTGAGTATAAAATAGCAGGAAAGGGTTGATGGTATGATTCCTTTTGAGGTTGGAAATTCACGCTTTCCAGTTAGAGTGGTGGAAAAGGGGCTGACTGAAGATGAGGATGACTGTCGACAAAGGCTGGAAGTAAGCGGCGGGGATGGGAAATCCTTTACGTAGAGCAAAGAGGAGTCAGTGGCATCAGAAGATGAATCGATGATGGGGGTAGGATTGGAGAATATGCTAGGTGGAAGATCAGATTGGGAAATGAAAGCATTAAATGCAATGCTTTTGGAGAAGTCAAACGAAATAGGTGAAAGTCAGAATTTGTCACAGCAAGTTTGTAGACTGGAAGAAGAATTGCTAGGTGGAAATAGGGCTAAAGGCAGGTGATCGCTGTAAATCAGAGTTTTAAAATTTATAAAAGAATGATCGAACCTGGAAACTAACTCTGACAACGATTAAAGGCAAGTGCACCTATCGAACAGTAGTATAGTTTAGGCAAGACTGGATTGTCGAACCCAAAGGAACTAAAAGTACTAATACTCACCGTCTTTTTATTATTTAGCCTTAATATAAGTGAAGTTTGTTTATTAATCTAAATTAATTAACTACTAAACTAAAGACTCTAAGACAAAGAATAATGAATTTGGAAAATAACTTTGGAAAAACTCGGTTGATTTCGACGATACCTAGGAAGAATCCACCTAGACTTCACTTGTTATCTATCACTGAACCATATGATTTTATTTACTTAGTTTGATCCGTAAGACTCCCTAACGTATATTAAACCCTCTCTCGAGGCGAATAACGTCTAACCCTAGGTTAATTAGTGGAACTCTCGTTCTCTTATAATAACCCACTAGAATAGCGAAGAATCGATGCGTGGATTCCCATATTAGGTTTCACCCTAATCCAGGCAAAATCTCGTCACCCTATCTCTAGGCGTGCGATCAACTCCGCTTAATTATGTTGGATCTACTCTTAGGCAGGGTCTATTCCTCCTCCACCTAAGCACATTAAATTTGGATTAAGCTCACATAATTAAGAACAAACTAAGTATTTATCATATAATTCAAATAATCAAATAACAAGATTCATCATAGGTTTCATCCCCTTCAGGTATCCGAAGGTTTAGTTCATAACAATAAAGAAAAACATCTCAAGAGAAAAGATAAAACAAAACATAAGAAATCCCTAAAACCCCCTGAAGGAATTGAAGAGGAGATCCTCCATATTGAGTATAACTCTGGCTTCTTGAGATGAATCAACTGGCTATCCCTGATTGAATCCCCACAAATCTACCTTCTCTGGCCTAGCACGACGCCCTCTGACAAAAGCCCTGGCAGAAGGCTTCTGCCAAACTCCCCCTCTAAGTTGCTACCTAGGGTGTTTATATAGGCTTTGAGATGCTTTACTTGGCCTTCAAGTATCCTAATTTGAGTGCAATTCCTATTTGGGAGTTTAAGTAAACTTAGGAATGTGTTTCTTTGCCTCCAAGCATCCAAATCCGAGTAAAATTCCTCTTTCTCGCGGCAGGGACACGGTCATGGAACACGCCCGTGTGAATCGTCTTCAGGCCGTGTTCGACACTGTTGAATGAGGCACGGCCATGTAAGTCGTGGTAAGGCCGTGTTCTAGTGGGAATGGTGGCACGACCGTGTGGCTTGAAGTCCAGGCCGTGCTGATTTCGTGGCTTGGCCCAATTTTGTCCGTTTTAAGCCTGTTTCTCGTTCTTTTCGTCATCGGGTGCTTTCGTGAGTATAAGACATGAAAAGAAAGGATTAAGAGCACCTTTTTACATAAATTGGGGCTTAAATCATCCAAAAGCATACTAAATGTGGGCTTAGAATATGTTACTTTTACGGTTTATCAAATACCCCCACACTTAGGCTTTTGATTGTCCTCAAGCAAAATTCTCAACTTACAATTAAAACGAACTTCCTATAATTCATAATAGTCATGGATAGTGTCTCATCATAATTCAGGGATAATTTATACATGGATAATTCAACTCAAAGTGTCCTAAAAATTCAAACAGTATAAGTCATAGATTTTGTAGCTCGAAAGCATAGGCGTCTCCCCTTATCTAGATAATTACCTTTAATTTGAAATCGACAAGGATTGACATCCTCACAAAAGATTCACTCAAATCACTCAAAGTGTTTAAGGTTCAGAATTTAGGCACTCAAAAGTAAAACATTAAGAGTTAATCCCATAGGCTTGCATGAAAATCAAATCTCCACCACTAAAATATGAGATGAAACACAAATCAAAAGGTCTTTATGAGGGTTGTACTTGAGGCTAGGGTTAAGGTGTGGAGTAAGGCTAAATTAGAGGGTTAGAATCGAGATTGAATTGACAAATTACCTAACTAAGAACTAATGAACTAATAATAATTACATCAATTGAAAACTAATAATACTAATAATACGAGCTTCTTTTTTTGATATTTGGAATAAGCTCATTTAATCACATAACTAATAATGAATTTTTAATATACTTTTGATGATGATTTTTTTTGAGAACAATTCATAAATACATAACAAAGGATAAACTACTAAAATTCATAATTAGGCAACTAATCAGATCAAATCTCGATATAAGGGTAGTCAAAAGGAATGGTGATAACAAAAACAAAGGGGTTTCTGGGTTAATATTAGCGGTTATGTCAATAAAAAGGGTTGTTAGGATTAAAAGGGGTTCACTAGGGGTTAATTTGTGAAGGTAGGCTTTTAATAGAGTAAGTGGGTTAAATCCTAGGTGCCTTTATCATTTCTGTATATCAAATCAAAGATGTGGTCTCGACATGTATAATCGATGCAAGTTCTAGAATAATAAATCAATGTTGACACACTCATAATCAATAAAGTGAGCAAGAAAACGAATTTATGCTCTATGAGGCTCAAAATCTCATAAAAATTATGGGTGTTTTGATGTCAACCTCGTAAATTTCAAACTTCAAAGTAATATTTAAATTCGGTAGACATCCTAAAAATTTTTAATTCTTGAAAAATAGACTTATCATGCCTGATTCTCTAGTATTCTTAGAATTTAATTATCAATGCACAATTATCAATGAATTAATCTAAAACATATCAATAAAAATCATAAATCATCAGAAATTTCATTCTAATCATAATATGAGAAACTTACTTTAAGACAAGGCATAATTCAGGAATTTTCAAATAATACTATAGTTAACCCCCCCACACTTAAGATGTACATTGTCCTCAATGTACAAAGTTAGATAATATCAAAATAATCATAAAATCGTAAGATGGGGAGAGAAGGGAAACTTCCTGAATTTTGGATGAAGCCAATGAAAAGAAACCGGATAGGATTGGAGGTGAGTGTGGGGAAGCGTCTCGAACTGGTTGAGTCCTCGAATGCAGCCATCCTAATTTCTTTTGTATCCTAAGCTAAATCTAAATGGAATGAATAACAAGAAGAAAATAATAAAGAAAATAAAAGAAAGGAAATAAAAATAAAAATGAAAATGAAAATAAAAATGAAAATAAAAATAAAAATAGAAATAGAAATAAAAGTAAATATTTAAATAGTGATACGGTCCACGCCCTTGTTCGAGTTTAATCAGTCCGTGTTTTTCGTGATTTTGAATTTTAGGTGCGTTTAGGTGTTTTACCACGGCCGTGGGTCTCGTAGCAAGCCCGTGTATTCTTCTCACGGTCCTTTAGAACGGGCGTGTTTAACCCGTGCTCGTCAAGTCGATAACACGGCACGGTTGTAGGCATGATCGTGTCTCGCCCGTGCTCAATAAGTCGATAACCTCACACGGGAAGTCGGCACGGGCGTGGCTTTTTATCGCAGCCCGTGTTGGGAAAAGAAATCATTCTTTGTCATGCACGGTTACTAGCACGTCCGTGGTTTGTCCTTCGGCTTCCACACGGCCACGCCACGGCCAGTGTGCAAGGCCGTGTGAGCATGGAAATCTCACCTTGGTTAGTTTATGGTTAGGTGCTAAAATGAAAAATAAAAATAAAATAAAAAGTGTAAAAATTAATAGAGTTAGTGCTCGGGTTGCCTCCCGAGAAGCGCTCGTTTATAGTCTTAAGCTAGACTTTACCTCTCATTCGTATGGTCAAGGTGGTTTGAGGAGGTGAAAATCCTTCCTCATGCGATCAGCTCGATTTTTATATAAAATTTAAGTCGAGTAGTGTTTCCCTCAAAACAACTGAATTTAGGATTGCTTACCTCGACTGGCCCGTATAGGAAGACATTAAGTACCTCAAAAGTGATTTCTTCGGTTTTCTTGAGGTCTGATTGGCGATTCGAGGGTCTTCCTTATTCAACAATACCTGATCCTCTATTTTGAAGTGATTTGTTGTTCCTATCAGCTTGTCTGGGGGTTCGTTCGATTTTTCTTCGTGCGGTTTCGGCTCCTCTTTAAAGTGTGTCTTCCCCTCTTTTAGTTTGTTGATCTCAAGGCTTCGTTCGTCATATGCTTCTTCTTTGTTGACACAAGGTTCTGTTTGGCTCGGGTTCGTAGTTACGTGGTTGTTTCTGCGGTGAAATTTGAACAGATTGATTATCAACTGATTTTACTTTCTCACCTTCATCAGTCGATGTTCTGGCCTAGTCAAGAGCTTGTAAACTGATTGATTCGTCACCTATACGAAGAATGAGTTCTCCTGTACCAACATCAATTTTAGTCCTGGCAGTTACTAGAAAGGGTCTTCCTAAAATTAAAGGGATCGAATTGTCCTCATCCATGTCTAAAACGACAAAGTCTACTGGGAATAAGAATTTATCAATTTTGATTAGAACATTTTCAATTATACCCCTAGGAATTCTGATAGTTTTATCAGTTAATTGAATGCTTATCCTGGTTTGTCTCAGTTTCCCTAGACCTAGTTGTTTAAACATTTTATAAGGCATAACATTGACGCTTGCCCCTAAATCAGCTAAAGCATTATCAATAGATAAACTACCAATTAAACATGGAATTGTAAAACTCCTGGATCTTTTAATTTTTGTGGCGTTTATTTTGTAGAATTCGTTGAGCACATTGCGTTTAGCTCCACATGTGATTCCTCGTCTAGCTTCCGTTTGTTTGTCAACTGCTCTTTTAAAAATTTTGTATAATCGGGTATCTCATGAAAGAGCTTTGAGAAGCGGTAAGTTAATATGTAATTTCTTTAAAAGTTTAAGAAACTTACCAAACTGTTCCTCTGTGTTGTCCTTCTTCATTGCTTCGGGATATGGTACACGAGGATGGTACTCTGTAATTACCGATTTTGGTATTTCATGGCTCACCTCAACCTTACCTTCACTTACCACAGGATCTTGTCTTGGGTTAGATTCCACTAATCTTTCACTGTCATGAGTTGTTACAGCTTGAATTTGCTCTTTTGGGTTAGTTTCAGTGTTGCTTGGCAAGCTTTCTTGTGGTTGTTCTAAGATCAGCTTAACAGGCTGACCTAAATGATCCTCGATCCCTTGAATCGATGTTTCTTGTTTCGTTTCTATATTTTGGAGATGTGCTTCTGTGTTTGCTATGAATTTTTCCAGCGTCTTTTCAAGGTTCGACTCATCTTCCTGTTGGTGAGGTGGTTGTTGAAAATTTGGAGGAAGTTCCTCTCTTTGGCTGCCTTGATCGTCCCACGAGAAATTGGGATGGTACCTCCAATCTGTATTATAAGTTTCACTATAAAAATTATTTTGAGGTCTAGAATAGTTACCCATATAGTGGACTTGTTCGTTCTTCATGCCATATCTGTAGGGTGGGTACTCAGGATTCGCCATGCCTCCTAGATTCGAGTCATATTGCATAACTGGATGTACCTGCGATAGACTACACAAACCATCAATCTTTTTATTCATCATCTCTAAGCTGGTTTGATAGCACTGGTTATTGCGTCGAGGTTGAAGACTTTGGCGCTTCGTTGGTGTTGTCCTCATAACTCGCCACTGATAGTTATTTAGTGCCATCTTCTCTATAAACTAAAATTATCTGACAAAAACAAAAGAGAAGAAAAATTAGCAAAGTAAAAGAAATAATAATAAAAATAAAAATAAATTGCAGAAAATAAAAAAATAATGGCTAAAGTAATAAAAATAGAGTTTTCTTAATATTTTAGTTCCCTAAGAATTAGCGCCAAAAACTTGATCGCTGTAAATCAGAGTTTTAAAATTTATAAAAGAATGATCGAACCTGGAAACTAACTCTGACAACGATTAAAGGCAAGTGCACCTATCGAACAGTAGTATAGTTTAGGCAAGACTGGATTGTCAAACCCAAAGGAACTAAAAGTACTAATACTCACCGTCTTTTTATTATTTAGCCTTAATATAAGTGAAGTTTGTTTATTAATCTAAATTAATTAACTACTAAACTAAAGACTCTAAGACAAAGAAGAATGAATTTGGAAAATAACTTTGGAAAAACTCAGTTGATTTCGACGATACCCTAGGAAGAATCCACCTAGACTTCACTTGTTATCTATCACTGAACCATATGATTTTATTTACTTAGTTTGATCCGTAAGACTCCCTAACGTATATTAAACCCTCTCTCGAGGCGAATAACGTCTAACCCTAGGTTAATTAGTGGAACTCTTGTTCTTTTATAATAACCCCCTAGAATAGCAGTAAATCGATCTGTGGATTCCCATATTAGGTTTCACCCTAATCCAGCAAAATCTCGTCACCCTATCTCTAGGCGTGCGATCAACTCCGCTTAATTATGTTGGATCTACTCTTAGGCAGGGTCTATTCCTCCTCCACCTAAGCACATTAAATTTGGATTAAGCTCACATAATTAAGAACAAACTAAGTATTTATCATATAATTCAAATAATCAAATAACAAGATTCATCATAGGTTTCATCCCCTTCGGGTATCCGAAGGTTTAGTTCATAACAATAAAGAAAAACATCTCAAGAGAAAAGATAAAACAAAACATAAGAAATCCCTAAAACCCCCTGAAGGAATTGAAGAGGAGATCCTCCATCTAGAGTATAACTCTGGCTTCTTGAGATGAATCAACTGGCTATCCCTGAGTGAATCCCCACAAATCTACCTTCTCTGGCCTAGCATGACGCCCTCTGACAAAAGCCCTGGCAGAAGGCTTCTGCCGAACTCCCCCTCTAAGTTGCTACCTGGGGTGTTTATATAGGCTTTGAGATGCTTTACTTGGCCTTCAAGTATCCTAATTTGAGTGCAATTCCTATTTGGGAGTTTAAGTAGACTTAGGAATGTGTTTCTTTGCCTCCAAGCATCCAAATCCGAGTAAAATTCCTCTTTCCCGCGGCAGGGACACGGCCATGGCACACGCCCGTGTGAATCGTCTTCAGGCCGTGTTCGACACTGTTGAATGAGGCACGGCCATGTAAGTCGTGGTAAGGCCGTGTTCTAGTAGGAATGGTGGCACGGCCGTGTGGCTTGAAGTCCAGGCCGTGCTGATTTCGTGGCTTGGCCCAATTTGGTCCGTTTTAAGCCTATTTCTCGTTCTTTTCGTCATCGGGTGCTTTCGTGAGTATAAGACATGAAAAGAAAGGATTAAGAGCACCTTTTTACATAAATTGGGGCTTAAATCATCCAAAAGCATACTAAATGTGGGCTTAGAATATGTTACTTTTACGGTTTATCAAATACCCCCACACTTAGGCTTTTGATTGTCCTCAAGCAAAATTCTCAACTTACAATTAAAATGAACTTCCTATAATTCATAATAGTCATGGATAGTGTCTCATCATAATTCATGGATAATTTATACATGGATAATTCAACTCAAAGTGTCCTAAAAATTCAAACAGTATAAGTCATAGATTTTGTAGCTCGAAAGCATAGGCGTCTCCCATTATCTAGATAATTACCTTTAATTTGAAATCGACAAGGATTGACATCCTCACAAAAGATTCACTCAAATCACTCAAAGTGTTTAAGGTTCAGAATTTAGGCACTCAAAAGTAAAACATTAAGAGTTAATCCCATAGGCTTGCATGAAAATCAAATCTCCACCACTGAAATATGAGATGAAACACAAATCAAAAGGTCTTTAACAGGTTGTATGCTTGGGGCTAGGGTTAAGGTGTGGAGTAAGGCTAAATTAGAGGGTTAGAATCGAGATTGAATTGACAAATTACCTAACTAAGAACTAATGAACTAATAATAATTACATCAATTGAAAACTAATAATACTAATAATACGAGCTTCTTTTTTTGATATTTGGAATAAGCTCATTTAATCACATAACTAATAATGAATTTTTAATATACTTTTGATGATGATTTTTTTTTTTTGAGAACAATTCATAAATACATAACAAAGGATAAACTACTAAAATTCATAATTAGGCAACTAATCAGATCAAATCTCGATATAAGGGTAGTCAAAAGGAATGGTGATAACAAAAACAAAGGGGTTTCTGGGTTAATATTAGCGGTTATGTCAATAAAAAGGGTTGTTAGGATTAAAAGGGGTTCACTAGGGGTTAATTTGTGAAGGTAGGCTTTTAATAGAGTAAGTGGGTTAAATCCTAGGTGCCTTTATCATTTCTGTATATCAAATCAAAGATGTGGTCTCGACATGTATAATCGATGCAAGTTCTAGAATAATAAATCAATGTTGACACACTCATAATCAATAAAGTGAGCAAGAAAACGAATTTATGCTCTATGAGGCTCAAAATCTCATAAAAATTATGGGTGTTTTGATGTCAACCTCGTAAATTTCAAACTTCAAAGTAATATTTAAATTCAGGTAGACATCCTAAAAAATTTTTAATTCTTGAAAAATAGACTTATCATGCCTGATTCTCTAGTATTCTTAGAATTTAATTATCAATGCACAATTATCAATGAATTAATCTAAAACATATCAATAAAAATCATAAATCATCAGAAATTTCATTCTAATCATAATATGAGAAACTTACTTTAAGACAAGGCATAATTCAGGGATTTTCAAATAATACTATAGTTAACCCCCCCACACTTAAGATGTACATTGTCCTCAATGTACAAAGTTAGATAATATCCAAATAATCATAAAATCGTAAGATGGGGAGAGAAGGGAAACTTCCTAAATTTTGGATGAAGCCAATGAAAAGAAACCGGATAGGATTGGAGGTGAGTGTGGGGAAGCGTCTCGAACTGGTTGAGTCCTCGAATGCAGCCATCCTAACTTCTTTTGTATCCTAAGCTAAATCTAAATGGAATGAATAACAAGAAGAAAATAATGAAGAAAATAAAAGAAAGGAAATAAAAATAAAAATGAAAATGAAAATAAAAATGAAAATAAAAATAAAAATAAAAATAGAAATAAAAGTAAATATTTAAATAGTGATACGGTCCACGCCCTTGTTCAAGTTTAATCAGTCCGTGTTTTTCGTGATTTTGAATTTTAGGTGCGTTTAGGTGTTTTACCACGACCGTGGGTCTCGTAGCAAGCCCGTTTATTCTTCTCACGGTCCTTTAGAACGGGCGTGTTTAACCCGTGCTCGTCAAGTCGATAGAACTGCGCACGGTTGTAGGCGCGATCGTGTCTCGCCCGTGCTCAATAAGTCGATAACCTCACACGGGAAGTCGGCGCGGGCGTGGCTTTTATCACGCCCGTGTTGGGAAAAGAAATCATTCTTTGTCATGCACGGTTACTAGCACGTCCGTGGTTTGTCCTTCTGGCTTCCACACGGCCACGGCCACGGCCGTGTGCAAGGCCGTGTGAGCATGGAAATCTTTACCTTGGTTAGTTTATGGTTAGGTGCTAAAATGAAAAATAAAAATAAAATAAAAAGTGTAAAAATTAATAGGGTTAGTGCTCGGGTTGCCTCCCGAGAAGCGCTCGTTTATAGTCTTAAGCTAGACTTTACCTCTCATTCGTATGGTCAAGGTGGTTTGAGGAGGTGAAAATCCTTCCTCATGCGATCAGCTCGATTTTTATATAAAATTTAAGTCGAGTAGTGTTTCCCTCAAAAGTACTGAATTTAGGATTGCTTACCTCGACTGGCCCGTATAGGAAGACATTAAGTACCTCAAAAGTGATTTCTTCGGTTGTCTTGAGGTCTGATTGGCGATTCGAGGGTCTTCCTTATTCAACAATACCTGATCCCCTATTTTGAAGTGATTTGTTGTTCCTATCAGCTTGTCTGGGGGTTCGTTCAGTTTTTCTTCGTGCGGTTTCGGCTCCTCTTTAAAGTGTGTCTTCCCCTCTTTTAGTTTGTTGATCTCAAGGCTTCGTTCCTTATATGCTTCTTCTTTGTTGACACAAGGTTCTGTTTATTTCAGGTTCGTAGTTCTGTGGTTGTTCTGCGGTGAAATTTGAGCAGATTGATTATCAAGCGATTTTACTTTCTCACCTTCATCGATCGATGTTACGGCCGAGTCAAGAGCTTGTAAACTGATTGATTCGTCACCTATCCGAAGAATGAGTTCTCCTGTACCAACATCAATTTTAGTCCTGGCAGTTGCTAGAAAGGGTCTTCCTAAAATTAAAGGGATCGAATTGTCCTCATCCATGTCTAAAACGACAAAGTCTATTGGGAATAAGAATTTATCAATTTTGATTAGAACATTTTCAATTATACCCCTAAGAATTCTGATAGTTTTATCAGTTAATTGAATGCTCATCCTGGTTTGTCTCGGTTTCCCTAGACCTAGTTGTTTAAACATTTTATAAGGCATAACATTGACGCTTGCCCCTAAATCAGCTAAAGCATTATCAATAGATAAACTACCAATTAAACATGGAATTGTAAAACTCCCTGGATCTTTTAATTTCTGTGGCAGTTTATTTTGTAGAATTGCTGAGCACATTGCGTTTAGCTCCACATGTGATTCCTTGTCTAGCTTCCATTTGTTTGTCAACTGCTCTTTTAAAAATTTTCTATAATCGGGTATCTGCGAAAGAGCTTTGAAAGCGGTAAGTTAATATGTAATTTCTTTAAAAGTTTAAGAAACTTACCAAACTGTTCCTCTGTGTTGTCCTTCTTCATTGCTTCGGGATATGGTACACGAGGATGGCACTCTGTAATTGCCGATTTTGGTATTTCATGGCTCACCTCAACCTTACCTTCACTTACCACAGGATCTTACCTTGGGTCAGATTCCACTAATCTATCACTGTCATGAGTTGTTACTGACTTGAATTTGCTCTTTTGGGTTAGTTTCGGTGTTGCTTGGCAAGCTTTCTTGTGGTTGTTCTAAGATCGACAACAGGTGACCTAAATGATCCTCGATCCCTTGAATCGATGTTTCTTGTTTCGCTTCTATATTTTGGAGGCGTGTACGTGTTTGCTATGAATTTTTCCAGCGTCTTTTCAAGGTTCGACTCATCTTCCTGTTGGTGAGGTGGTTGTTGAAAATTTGGAGGAAGTTCCTCTCTTTGGCTGCCTTGATCGTCCCACGAGAAATTGGGATGGTACCTCCAATCTGTATGATAAGTGTCACTATAAAAATTATTTTGAGGTCTAGAATAGTTACCCATATAGTGGACTTGTTCGTTCTTCATGCCATATCTGTAGGGTGGGTACTCAGGATTCGCCACGCCTCCTAGATTCGAGTCATATTGCATAACTGGATGTACCTGCGATAGACTACACAAACCATCAATCTTTTTATTCATCATCTCTAACTGGTTTGATAGCCTGGTTATTGCGTCGAGGTTGAAGACACTGGCGGCTTCTGTTGGTGTTGTCCTCATAACTCGCCACTGATAGTTATTTAGTGCCATCTTCTCTATAAACTAAAATTATCTGACAAAAAAAAATAGAAGAAAAATTAGCAAAGTAAAAGAAATAATAATAAAAATAAAAATAAATTGCAGAAAATAAAAAAATAATGGCTAAAGTAATAAAAATAGAGTTTTCTTAGTATTTTAGCTCCCCGGCAACGGCACCAAAAACTTGATCGCTGTAAATCAGAGTTTTAAAATTTATAAAAGAATGATCGAACCTGAAAACTAACTCTGACAACGATTAAAGGCAAGTGCACCTATCGGACAGTAGTATAGTTTAGGCAAGACTGGATTATCGAACCCAAAGGAACTAAAAGTACTAATACTCACCGTCTTTTTATTATTTAGCCTTAATATAAGTGAAGTTTGTTTATTAATCTAAATTAATTAACTACTAAACTAAAGACTCTAAGACAAAGAAGAATGAATTTGGAAAATAACTTTGGAAAAATTCAGTTGATTTCGACGATACCCTAGGAAGAATCCACCTAGACTTCACTTGTTATCTATCACTGAACCATATGATTTTATTTACTTAGTTTGATCCGTAAGACTCCCTAACGTATATTAAACCCTCTCTCGAGGCGAATAACGTCTAACCCTAGGTTAATTAGTGGAACTCTCGTTCTCTTATAATAACCCCTAGAATAGCCAAGAAATCGATCTGTGGATTCCCATATTAGGTTTCACCCTAATCTGGCAAAATCTCGTCACCCTATCTCTAGGCGTGCGATCAACTCCGCTTAATTATGTTGGATCTACTCTTAGGCAGGGTCTATTCCTCCTCCACCTAAGCACATTAAATTTGGATTAAGCTCACATAATTAAGAACAAACTAAGTATTTATCATATAATTCAAATAATCAAATAACAAGATTCATCATAGGTTTCATCCCCTTCGGGTATCCGAAGGTTTAGTTCATAACAATAAAGAAAAATATCTCAAGAGAAAAGATAAAACAAAACATAAGAAATCCTTAAAACCCTCTGAAGGAATTGAAGAGGAGATCCTTCGTCTTGAGTATAACTCTGGCTTCTTGAGATGAATCAACTGGCTATCCCTGAGTGAATCCCCACAAATCTACCTTCTCTCGGCCTAGCACGGCGCTCTCGACAAAAGCCCCGCGCGAAGGCTTTCTGCCGAACTCCCCCTCTAAGTTGCTACAGGGTGTTTATATAGGCTTTGAGATGCTTTACTTGGCCTTCAAGTATCCTAATTTGAGTACAATTCCTATTTGGGAGTTTAAGTAGACTTAGGAATGTGTTTCTTTGCCTCCAAGCATCCAAATCCGAGTAAAATTCCTCTTTCCCGCGACAGGGACACGGCCATGGCACACGCCCGTGTGAATTGTCTTCAGGCCGTGTTCGACACTGTTGAATGAGGCATGGCCGTGTAAGTCGTGGTAAGGCCGTGTTCTAGTAGGAATGGTGGCACGGCCGTGTGGCTTGAAGTCCAGGCCGTGCTGATTTCGTGGCTTGGCCCAAGTTGGTCCGTTTTAAGCCTGTTTCTCGTTCTTTTCATCATCGAGTGCTTTCCTGAGTATAAGACATGAAAAGAAAGGATTAAGAGCACCTTTTTACATAAATTGGGGCTTAAATCATCCGAAAGCATACTAAATATGGGCTTAGAATATGTTACTTTTACGGTTTATCAGCAGGGAGGTGGTGCAGGGTACAAGTGGGTCAACAAATAGGGCTAGAGAGGATGTGGTAAATATGGGCCTATTTTTGGGATAAATTGATGTTGATAATAGGGTTGGAGCTCAAACAATTTTAATCAATAATTTTTGCATTGGGGGAGGGACGAGCTTAGAGGATAATGACCTTTTAGATGAGGTGTCTTTTAATACAAATAAAAAGCAACTACAATCAGTTTTTCAATAAGAAAATTTAAATAAGGCAAGCAGGGGGAACCATCTAGTCGAAGAGGGTAGTGCTACAGTAGTAAGTCAGCCAGTGTCTCAAAACCGTAAAAAAGTTAATTCAAATGGCAGGAAGGTCTGATCAATGTTTGACATTCAGGATAAATTTCTTTCACTAAATGAGAAGCGGAAGAGAGACAGGGCGATAAAGAAACAGAAAGGAAAAGGTATTGGAGATAATGAAAACGAGGTAGTGAATGCTTCACTATTAGATTTAGACATTAGAAACAGGAAAATAGTCATTCTTAGGGAGGCAATGAAAGCATGGGATGTTGGTAAAAAGCTCGGTCTTAGTATTAAGGGTGTTGAGCAATAAGTGGTGGAGGACTTAATGAGATTAGAAGGGAGATAAGGTTGTTCACTTCAAGCAAAGAAAAGACGTTTCAATGTGGGGGTAAGGAGGATATGGCAGCAACATTAATAAACGTATATGATCTAAATGGTTGTTCAGATCAAAAGACGGTTTGGAAGGAGATATGTGGGTTGAAGGAGTCGTTCCCTAGCCCTTGGATCATGGGAGGTGATTTCAACTCAATTTGTATCAGGAGTGAAAGAAGCAACTGTGTAGGATTATTGATTAGTTCAAAGGCCTTTAACATTTTTATTGATGAAAGCAAAATGGTGGATCTACCGCTTACAGGGAAGGGATTTACGTGGTTTGGTCCGAACAATAAGATAAGCTGGCTGGATCGATTCCTTGTTGATGATTATTGGTTGGTTTGCTTTGATCATCTTATCCAATATGGATATGATAGATCAGTGTCTGGTCATATCTTGATTCTGTTATATAATTCTTCGGTCGATTGGGGCCCAAGGCCTTTTAAGTTATTTAATGCATGGCTTGATCAGAAAGATTGTAATAAAGTAATTGAAGATATATGGGATGAAATGAAGGGGGAGAACAAAAATATGGCTAGTAAGCTAAGAAGGTTGAAGACAGCTTTGAAGAATTGGAATGGTAAAATAGGTGGTTCAGCTGATTAAAAAATCAAATAAATTGAAAGGAAAATAGCGGAGTGGGATGACATACGGAGTAGTAGAAATCTAAGTGGGGTTGAATTGGAGGAGGTGCGACGATTGAATGTAGAGCTTTGAGATGCAGGAAAGGTTAGGGAATCAGTGTGGCGCCAGAAGTCTAGAGCACTATCGTTAAAGGTAGGTGATGCAAATACGACTTTTTTCATAAAGCAGTAAAAATAAGAGCAAAGAAAAAGTCAATTTATGGCCTTAAATTTGGATCAAATTGGTGTAAGGACCCTAAGGATTTAAAGAAAAATGTTTTTGAGTATTTTAATAATCATTTTAGCTATTCTAGAGGTGATTGGGGGCATGAGTTTAAACTTGGACTTCAAAAGAATTTCTGAGAAGGAAGGACTGTGGCTTGAATAGCCTTTCACTGTAGAAGAAATTAGGGATGCGGTGTGGAGCTGCGATGATGCTAAGACGCTTGGGCCAGATGGTTTTAGTATGATGTTTTTTTAAGAAGAATTAGCATTTTGTGAGGGAGGGTGTAATAGGTAAGATGTCAAATTTTTTCCTTTCGAGGAAGCTGGAGAAGAGTATTAACTCCTCTTTCATTGCCCTTATCCCTAAAACGGAGAGTCCGGTTGAGATTTCTAATTTTTGACTAATAAGTTTGGTGGGTTCCTTGGATAAAATAGTGGCAAAGATTTTATCTAGAAGATTGAGCGAGATTATAGATGGGGTTGTGAGCGATACTCAATGCGCTTTTGTAAGGGGAAGGCATATTTTTTATGGGATTCTTTTGGCTAAAGAAGTAATTCACTCGATTAAGAAAAGGTCATCTAAAGACAGCAATTTGATTCTAAAATTTGACTTCTCGAAAGCATATGATTGCGTTAGGTGGGATTTTTTAGATCTGGTAATGTTTTATATGGGTTTTGGGAATAAATAGAGAAATTGGGTTATAAAATGTGTTTCTAGAGCAAGAGCAGCGGTTCTTGTAAATGGTTCAATGACAAATGAGTTCAGACTTTGTAGGGGGTTTCGGAAGGGGGATTCGCTCTCTCCGTACCTGTTTATTCTGGTTACGAAGGCACTACACTTATTGCTTGTAAAGGCAGAAGTTGGGGTTCCTAATATAATTACGGATCAATTTTTCTCTCATCTTCAATTCGCGAATAACACTATTCTCTTTTTAAAGGCCGAGGAGGAGACAATTCATAATGCGAAACATATTTTACGTTGTTTTGAGTCATTTTCAGGACTAAGTATCAATTTTCAGTAATCTTGTCTTGTGGGTTTTGGGGCAAATGTTGAACTGTTTTGGCACTTAGTAGCTCTATATAGATGCAAGATTCGGGAGCTTCCTTTGAAATATCTTGGAATTCCGCTTGGCGCTAATCCGAGAAAAGTAGCTACTTGGAAGCCCATTGTGGAGAAGTTTAGAAAGAGGTTAGCAGGGTAGATTGGGGAGTTTCTATGCGGTGCTTTGGACTGAAAGAGGAAAATGGCAAGGGTAGGTTGGGAGCGAGTGTGCTTGCCAAGAAAGATGGGAGGTGCTGGTGTAGTAAATCTGAAGGTTAAGAGTAGTGCCCTTATGGCGAAATAGGGGTGGAGGTTTGCAACTGAAAGGAATGCATTGTGGAGGAAAGTGATTTGTTCTAAGTATGGATCATCTTTGCAAGGATGGAGGTTTAAAATGTCCAAGCTTAAGGAAATGTCTGTGGTATGGCGGGGTATTATAGAAATTTCTAAAAGTGTGAAGGTGTCAAAATAGATGGGACCGAAATCTTTTAGATGGGTGATCGGAAATGGACTTTCGATTTTATTTTGGGAAGATGTGTGGTGCTAGAGTAGATCTCTTAAGGTCGAATTTTCTAGACTTCATAGATTGGCCATAGTTAGGAATAGTTTGGTGAAGGATGTGGCTTTAAACAATAGTTTTGAATGAGTAATTTGGAAGAATGTTTTCTTGAGAAAGTTGTTGGATAGCGAACGTTGCATGGTGGAAAAATTAAAGACGATGGTGGGGACTTGTGAGCTGATTGATGAGGTAGAGGATCGTATAGTGTGGATTCACGACAAGGGAGGGGTATTCTAAGTTAAAAGGTTGTCACAATTGCTGGCTATGATGGAATGGAAGTTGTTGAATTCCCGTTTGATAGAATTTGGAGTCTGAAAGTTCCTCCAAGGGTGCATAACTTCTTGTGGTTGTTGGCGATTAATCGCATTCCAACAAAAGATTTTTTGATAAGTCGTGGGATAAAAATTGATTCATCAAATTGGGACTTTCCATGGTGTGATAGAGTTTTGGAAAATACTAACCATTTGTTTTTTTAATGTTCGTTTATCAAAAGCTTCTAGTCTCGCATTTTTAGCTAGTAGGATTTTGTAACAGCCCGATTTAGACCCTAGTCAGAACAGTGGTTTCGGGACCACAAATCCGATGTAACACCCCAAACCCGGCCCAAACACCATGACCGGATCTGGCATGTCACTTAGGGAGATTTTAAAAGATGTCACAATTTCGGAAAATATTTTTCTTGAGTTTAACACTTTATTCGAGAAAACTAAATGGTTAGATGTTTTGTAAAAGATATACATTTTATATTTAAGCCTTAGTGGATTAAAAACCGAAATTTGATACATGCCTTAACTTAATTAAAACGTAAAATGTAAATGTCTAATATTAATAAAAGCCCAACACAAACGAAAATATGAAGCTAGTGGCCCATGGCCTTATTACAATGAAATTTAAACCCACTAATTAAAAATATTAAAAATAAATAAACTAGTAAAGTCTTTTGCTGAATCATAATAACCCCTCGCATGGCCACCTTGCGCTCTTCTCCAACCCGGTCCGATGCACTAGGTGCTACCTGAAAGATGTTAAATAATAGGGTGAGTCGCGAGACTCAGTGTGCAACCCGCATGCACCATCAGATTGGGCCTTAGCCCCACAGAACAGATAACAGAGTATAATATATCAGAAAATATGCAAAGCCCAACCCAATCCTAGGTTTCCATCCGCTACACACCACCCGTACCTGCCATTCACACCATTGGGGATTTCTACAATCAACCCACACCGCTACACACCATCGATGGCAGTCATGCTGCAGATAGCAGCTCATCGCCAGATCATCGCAATAGCCACTACAATAGATCATGGCAAAAGCCACTACAACAGATCATGGCAAAAGCCACTACAACAGATCATGGCATTAGCCACTACAACAGAACACTTCCCATTTCATCAATCACCCAACCCCATGCAATCACAGAAACCGTCATACATGTTCATCATACCAAATCGACAGAAACATTCACTTTAGAATGACAGAGATCACTAACCTGGTGATTCGCCTTTACCCTCCTCGGGTTTTCAACCGTTATGCCGGGATTTCGACATTTAACAGAATATAAACAGGTTTATATACACATGCTAACAGACAATCTAAATGGTGTGAGAAGTTACACAC
Source organism: Gossypium sturtianum (assembly GCA_025698515.1). NCBI lineage: Eukaryota > Viridiplantae > Streptophyta > Magnoliopsida > Malvales > Malvaceae > Gossypium > Gossypium sturtianum. Next base: position 124,616,657 of record CM046955.1, read on the forward strand.
CTGGTTACGGTTAAGATGACACTCTCTATGTCGACACTATCAGAAACTGACACGACTGCTAACTGCCTACTATTCTGTTCAGAAGCCGGTCCACAGCCCGGTGGCCAATCTCGAACCGCTGACATCGCTTGTTTCTTAAATTTAGGGATTGGGTTTACGGACCCAATCCTCTCCGTTGCCTGATCCATGTTTGATTCCATCAAAAGTCCTTGTCAGAACTACTATAACGAAATAGGGTTGTTAAACCATAACATTTGGTTAAGATTACTTATACGATAGCGAATCTAACGGAAATCTAAAGAGAACCCCTTACCTTGAATTCCCAGAATTAGAGACTAGCGATTTCCGGCTTTTAGATCTAGACGATCTACTTCAATTTCCGATGCGTCGCCCACAATAAAACATGAAAGGATTAAACCATTAGCTTTTCGGCTTTGCCTTCCAAAAACTGAAAGAGAAAGAGAAGAGTAGAGGAAAATCGTCACTTACCCCACACAGAGAGTTTCGGCAACTTCTAAAAGATTCCGGCTTTATGGAGAAATCAGCACAAGAGGAAAAGAATGGAAACAGAAAGTGAAGTGAAAGGTTTCGACTTTTAAGAAAAGTCCGAAGAAAATATGAACAAGAAGAGACTTAGGCATTTTCGGCTTTTAGAAGAAATTAGCGAAAGTTGCAGAGAAAGACTGAGAAATTCGGCACAGAGAATGAGAGAAAAGAATAGGGTTCAAATGCCAGAATTGAAGAGATACTATCCCTATTTAATGAGAATTTTGGCACCCAGATATATACTAAAATAAATAAATAAATAAATAAACCTACACTCCCTAATCGACTCAAACTTATCACCAATTAAATTCCTTTATTATCTCCAAAATTTATCCTCATCCTCATCCCAAAAATTCTTTTATTAGCTAAAAATCCAATTTGAATTACATTCAAATTGCTTTCCCCGTACAGCAACCATCTTTTGGCGTTTTGGTCTACTTCAAATACCTTTCCCACGCCAGCAGCAAAATAGTATATTGTTGTGCACAAGGCAACTCGAAACCAAGACCTCCAAGCACCACCACACGCTACCAGCCACTGCACCACAACCATTCTTGTGATATATTCCATTGTCAACTTCTTTTAAAGCCTATTTTTCCAGCGACCGAATCATCGAAGAAATCTAAAAATATTTGCCAACACCCAGCTTCGAACCTCCAACCTCTTCATGATGATACACGCCCCTTGCCACTGCGCCACCCGATTTCTTTGAGACATATTTCATCCCTAATTAATTATAAACCTTTCTGTCGCGCTCCAGGTTTACTAATAAAAAACACCAACATCTAGCGCATACCACGACTAGAACCCTGCACCTCCTCCTGCTCCTAACGCCTTTGCCACTGGGCCAGGCGTTTCTTTTTGTCGTGAATCAGCCCCAACTAATTATAAGGCCTACACTTTGGCCTTCATACTAACATATGCGAAATAAAAACAAATTTTTGCCAAGTCCAGGACTTGAACCTTTGACCACAAGCTTATTCAAAACGCCCCATGCCACAAGATCACCTACTTCCTTGTGTTATCTTCAACCCAAAAATATTTTAAAAGCCTTCTAACTAAAACACCAACCACTCTTAAAGGGAAAAACAATTTTTTTGCTAAATCCCTAGATCGAGCCTAGGACTTTTCCAACACTACCAACCCTTCCTAAATCACCTAAAAATTAAACTAAACATGCAATCATAATTTTTTTTAATCACACTTAATTCATTATTCTTTTTTTTTTCGATCGATAAAATCCATTCTCTCGACACACGAAACCCATTTATTCTAGGCCCAAATTCAGGATGTTACAGTTCTACCCCCTTAAAGAAATTTCGTCCTCGAAATTGCCAGCTAACTATTAATCATACCACCCAAGTCTCACCACTATGCTTCCGCTGCGAACTCTAATTCTCAAGCCAAAAGAAACACTTAGGATAATATGATAGAGTACGCACCGGTATTCGCATCTGGAGCGTCCTCGTCCCCTTGTACTCATTCCTCCGATTGCCGTTTATCTGAATAGAAATTTTATGAATTATTAATTTCTTCCACTGATTATCCACGAACAGTCTTATGAATAGTAGTTTTAAGAGTAGTTCTTTCGAATTCGCAACTATAACTACAATTCAGTCTTAAGTTCACATCTCCTAGTTCTAGGAAGCACACACATACAATCATCAACCACCTCATACAAGTAGCATTCACGAACTTACGTTTATCCTGTAGGGGTATCTTTGCCATTTCACTACCCAGGGGCATTTTCGTAATTTATCCTACAGGGGTATTTTCGTAATTTTCCAAAATAGGGTTCCTTAGTGATTTTGTGAAAGAAGGGTATTTTGGTAATTTTTGCAATCCGGGGGTATATTGGTAATTTTACAATCCGGGGGTATATTGGTAATTTTATAAATCAGGGATATTTCGGTCACTTATAAATCAGGGGTAATTTAGTAATTTTTACAAAATAGGATGGCTAGTCCCTTTCGGGTTTTAGTTATAAATTTTGGCCTGTCAACAAATCCTCGTGGCTAGGGTGAACAGTCACTACGCACCAGGTAGGATTCCAGCGAAGAGGAGGTGAGTCACTAGGACTGCTTAAGTACCAGGCTCTTCCGGATCCAATCCTAGACATGCGCATGCCTGTTGCCACACCCTAGTCTTGCGACTTGTCTACAGGTTTGTTCGGTTGGATTAAATCTTATGAATTTAGAGAGTTGTTTGAACTAAGCCTAAAGTCCATCAAGTTCTAATTAAAACAATCTACGTCCCTTAAAGCCCATCAAGCCCACATACATATACAACACAGTGAGTTCTGAATACTTACCTGGCGGACTTGGGCCGGAGACGCAGGTGCCATGCCGAGAAAACCCTCCTATGTTATTTATCAACATGCATGTTTTCAAAAACCCAACTTTAGAAAACGTTTTGAGCCCAAAACCCCAAAGCTGAGTTTTGAACCGGGCTCTGATACCAATTTTGTAACACCCCAAACCCGGCCCAAACACCATGACCGAATCTGGCATGTCACTTAGGGAGATTTTAAAAGATGTCGCAATTTCGAAAAATATTTTTCTTGAGTTTAACACTTTATTCGAGAAAACTAAATGGTTAGATGTTTTGTAAAAGATATACATTTTATATTTAAGCCTTAGTGGATTAAAAACCGAAATTTGATACATGCCTTAACTTAATTAAAACGTAAAATGTAAATGTCTAATATTAATAAAAGCCCAACACAAACGAAAATATGAAGCTAGTGGCCCATGGCCTTATTACAATGAAATTTAAACCCACTAATTAAAAATATTAAAAATAAATAAACTAGTAAAGTCTTTTGCTGAATCATAATAACCCCTCGCATGGCCACCTTGCGCTCTTCTCCAACCCGGTACGATGCACTAGGTGCTACCTGAAAGATGTTAAATAATAGGGTGAGTCGCGAGACTCAGTGTGCAACCCACGTGCACCATCAGATTGGGCCTTAGCCCTACAGAATAGTAACAGAGTATAATATATCAGAAAATATGCAAAGCCCAACCCAATCCTAGGTTTCCATCCGCTACACACCACCCGTACCTGCCATTTACACCATTGGGGATTTCTACAATCAACCCACACCGCTACACACGATCGATGGCAGTCATGGTGCAGATAGCTGCTCATCGTCAGATCATGGCAATAGCCACTACAACAGATCATGGCAAAAGCCACTACAATAGATCATGGCATTAGCCACTACAACAGAACACTTCCCCTTTCATCAATCACCCAACCCCATGCAATCACAGAAACCGGCATACATGTTCATCATACCAAATCGACAGAAACATTCACTTTAGAATGACAGAGATCACTAACCTGGTGATTTGCCTTTACCCTCCTCGGGTTTTCAACCGTTATGCCGGGATTTCAGCATTTAACAGAATATAAACAGGTTTATATACACATGCTAACAGACAATCTAAATGGAGTGAGAAGTTACACACCTGGTTACGGTTAAGACGTCGACACTATCAGAAACTGACACGACTGCTAACTGCCTACTATTTGTTCAAAAGTCGGTCCACAGCCCGGTGGCAAATCTCGAACCGCTGACACCGCTCGTTTCTTAAATTTAGGGATTGGGTTTACGGACCCAATCCTCTCTGTTGCCTGATCCATGTTTGATTCCATCAAAAGTCCTTGTCAGAACTACTATAACGAAATAGGGTTGTTAAACCATAACATTTGGTTACTTATACGATAGCGAATCTAACGAAAATCTAAAGAGAACCCCTTACCTTGAAATCCCAGAATTAGAGACTAGTGATTTCCGGCTTTTAGATCTAGACGATCTACTTCAATTTCCGATGCGTCGCCCACAATAAAACATGAAAGGATTAAACCATTAGCTTTTCGGCTTTGCCTTCCAAAAATCGAAAGAGAAAGAGAAGAGTAGAGGAAAATCGTCACTTACCCCACACAGAGAGTTTCGGCAACTTCTAAAAGATTCTGGCTTTATGGAGAAATCGGCACAAGAGGAAAAGAATGGAAACAGAAAGTGAAGTGAAAGGTTTCGGCTTTTAAGAAAAGTCCGAAGAAAAGATGAACAAGAAGAGACTTAGGCGTTTTCGGCTTTTAGAAGAAATTAGCGGAAGTTGTAGAGAAAGACTGAGAAATTCGGCACAGAGAATGAGAGAAAAGAATAGGGTTCAAATGCTAGAATTGAAGAGATACTATCCCTATTTAAAGAGAATTTCGGCACCCAGATATATACTAAAATAAATAAATAAATAAATAAACCTACACTCCCTAATCGACTCAAACTTATCACCAATTAAATTCCTTTATTATCTCCAAAATTTATCCTCATCCTCATCCCAAAAATTCTTTTATTAGCCAAAAATCCAATTTGAATTACATTCAAATTGCTTTCCCCGTACAGCAACCATCTTTTGGCATTTTGGTCTACTTCAAATACCTTTCCCACGCCAGCAGCAAAATAGTATATTGTTGTGCACAAGGCAACTCAAAACCAAGACCTCCAAGCACCACCACACGCTACCAGCCACTGCACCACAACCATTCTTGTGATATATTCCATTGTCAACTTCTTTTAAAGCCTATTTTTCCAGCGACCGAATCATCAAAGAAATCTAAAAATATTTGCCAACACCCAGCTTCGAACCTCCAACCTCTTCATGATGATACACGCCCCTTGCCACTGCGCCACCCAAATTCTTTGAGACATATTTCATCCCTAATTAATTATAAACCTTTCTGTCGCGCTCCAGGTTTACTAAAAAAAAATACCAACATCTAGCGCATAACACGACTAGAACCCTGCACCTCCTCCTGCTCCTAACGCCTTTGCCACTAGGCCAGGCGTTTCTTTTTGTCGTGATTCAACCCCAACTAATTATAAGGCCTACACTTTGGCCTTCATACTAACATATGCGAAATAAAAACAAATTTTTGCCAAGTCCAGGATTGAACCTTTGACCACAAGCTTATTCAAAATGCCCCAGGCCACCAGATCACCTACTTCCTTGTGTTATCTTCAACCCAAAAATATTTTAAAATCCTTCTAACTAAAACACCAACCACTCTTAAGGGTAAAAACAAAATTTTTGCTAAATCCCTAGATCGAGCCTAGGACTTTTCCAACACTACCAACCCTTCCTAAATCACCTAAAAATTAAACTAAACATGCAATCATAATTTTTTTTAATCACACTTAATTCATTATTCTTTTTTTTCCGATCGACAAAATCCATTCTCTCGACACACGAAACCCATTTATTCTAGGCCCAAATTCAGGATGTTACATCTGAGGTCGTAAAAATATTTTAATATTATTTTTGGTGCCTACAGTATGTGAATTAGCCTGTGTGAAATTTCTGTGTGAAGATTTTATTGATTGTGTGTTTAATTTGCAAAAAGGAATTAATCGCATAAAGTGTAAAATGCTGTGTGCTAATTGTTAAGCGCTCAAATTTTGTTGTCTTTATAATTTGGAGAATTTATGTTGCAAATAGCCCATTAATAAAGAAAGTGGGTGGCAATTGTCAAGAATGACCTTATATCATATGTTAAATGCATTTTATGTTAAAGGTTAGTTTTGTAATTTAATAATTATGTTTATTATAACAAAACAAAGCAAGAAATGGCTATCATCTTCTTCATGTTCCACCGAACTTAGAAAGAAAAAGAAAGGGTTTAAGCTTCCATGATATTCGGCACTTACTTAGCTTAATTCAAGGTATGTTTTGCTTCGGTTTTTGATAATTTCTACGTTTCCGTAATCGTTGCTTCGTTTACTTCAAAACCCATGCTTAAATTTTGTGAATTGATGATGAATTTGAAATGTTCCATGGATGGATTCATGAGCTTTGTGAAGTTTGGTGATGGATTATGAAAGATATGTGTTAGATTAACATATTTTGTCTTTGAATTTTTGATGAATTTGAGTAAATTGGGCTAAATTGAGAAAAATGTAAATTGAGGGACTTAAATGTGAAATAAATTAAATGTGTGGACTTGTATGAACATAAAGAGAATTCGGCTAGGCATGGGTGAAGTGAAATTTTGTGTATTTTGTGATTTTGTGACTTAGGGACTAAAGTGTCAAAATGTGAAAATGTGAGGGCTATTTTGCAAAATGCCCTAAAATGTGTGTGTGGACTAAATTGAATGAATTGGTGATTGAATGGACTGAATTTGAATGTGTATAACCAATAAAGGAGAGGTTCGGATCGAGATCGAGGCAAAGACAAAGTGCTCGTTTAATCGACCGTTTCGGTATTTCGACGTCCGAGGTAAGTTCAGATATAATACTAGTTGTTAAGTTATATCTATGTGATGTGAATTGAATGAATATATACATAATTATGAGATTAGAAATGCTATGTGCAGAGTTGAAATAGATGGCACTAAGTGTGCGAAATATTAGAAACGAGACAGAGATGGTTAGCACTGTGTGTGCGAAGAGATAGAAGCTTTGGCATATTAAATTGGCACTGTGTGTACGTTACCGATATAAGTTAGGTTTAACACATTGGCACTAAGTGTGCGATGACGATTATGTTTCGATCATAAAACTAGCACTAAGTGTGCGAATAAATCAAAAGAATAGCAAAGATTGAACGAGATGTAATATCGAGCTATTGAGTAGCATGAATGGTGAGTAACTATGTGTTGATCAATGTACGTTTGAACCTATGTGGTTGATGATGATTTAAAAAGTTGAATGAATATATATTTGAGTATATAGTTGAGATTGATGATGTGCTTAACTGTGCATTTATCTAAGTGATGGTTTAATTATATGTTGATGAGACATTATTGAGTTGTATGTATTGTATTTCGAACTTACTAAGCTTTGAAAGCTTATTATGTGATTTGTTTCTCTATTTTACAGTGTCAGTAAAGCTAGCTCGGATCCGGGGATTGTCAGCATCTCTATCACACTATCGGCAATCTATTTTGGTACTTCTGAAGATATGTATATTTGAATATGGCATGTATAGTGTAACACCTCATACCCAAGACCAAAGCTTAGACCGGATACGAGACATTACTATGCTTGTAATCGCTTAATCATAAAATCGTGGGTTATAAAATTTCGTCCCGAATTAAAAACTTCTCTTTCATAAACATCTTGTATATCTCATGGGCCTACGAGGCCTTAAACTCATGTTCGTAAACTTTCAAAAATCAAACGGGAATCTTCCCTTAAAACAGGGGTCACACGCCCATGTGACTTGAGACACGCCCGTGTACCCCTTAACATGCCCATGTCTTCCAACCGTGGGAAGCTACTGACTATCTGACACGGCCATAGCACGCCCGTGGCCTTAGCCCGTGCATAAAAACCTTAGCATTCTGACTTGAATCACACGGCCTGGGAACGCCCGTGCTACCCAACCGTGGGGAGTTACTGACTATATGCACACGACCCTGACACGCCCGTGGGCTCAGACCGTGTGCTAATCCTCGATATACTGACTTAATATACAAAGGTGCAGGGTACACACGGCCTAGACACACGCCCGTGTGTCCAACCGTGTGGGCATTTAAAGGCTATTTACCAAGCCAATTGCCATTCTGAAAATAGATACATTTCATACTCATTTCAACAAGCAATTTTACTATCTCATTCATGAATAATACTACATGCTTCATTGATATTTTTTAGACATACACACTTGGCCAATCTCTTAGCCATATACAAAAGAATAATAAACTTAGTAGCCTATGCTTTGGCTCTTCTAAGAACATTTACTCAAAATGGATGTTTCCTATACATGCCATACTTAAAATCAACTTGGCTATACCAAAATGGCGATTGATAGTGTGCTACGAGCTCCAACTTCAATGATCCACAGTTTAGCTTGGCGGGACTACATGAAAAGAAAGAATTAAAGGCGTAAGCATTTAGCTTAGTAAGTTTGCATATGAAACACATATCAACATACTTGCTTAAATAAACCATTTGACATAATCAATGGTATCATAATTTCAGCTATAAAGCTTATTGGCTCATACTTGGTTCTTACATGCCTTGTAATACTTACTAGTCTCATACTTGTGACGTAAACAAGATACTTGTATCACTTGATCACATTGATCAGCATACTTTAACATAGTAATCATAATCTCTATTTTATCATTCATAATATGACTAATATTTGTCCCCACTTGATAATGATTTTGCTTACTAAACTTTCTTGTTATCTTTTGTGAGCTTATCTCATTTGCCCGATGAATTCCTATGAATAACCGAGAATACCAAATCTCTTACCATGAACTTGATGCTAAAGCCATATTTTGGATATGGTCTTACATGGGATATCTCATCTTGGTTTCAAGGCCATGTCTTGACATGGACTTATATGAAATCTTCCTCTTGATAACTTGTTCAATGCCAAGCTTGGATCCTTGGACTTACATGATAATCGGTTCAATGCCAAGCTTGGGTCCTTGACTTACATGATAAACTTGTCAATGCCAAGCTTGGGTCCTTGGACTTACATGATAAACTTGTCAATGCCAAGCTTGGGTCCTTGGACTTACATGATAAACATGTCAATGCCAAGCTTGGGTCCTTGGACTTACATGATAACTTGCTTGATTGCCGATGCCATGCCTCGGCTTGGTCTTATACGGACTTTCTCATACTTGATCTCATTAATTTTATTGTTTAACTTAACGTTAAACAATTTCATAATAACATTGTACATTATACTAAGCAATTCAATGATATAAATCATAAAGCTTAGAAATTATACAAACTTACCTCGATATACAAAATGTAGCTAGATATGCAATTTAGTCCTTGACCTTGTTCTTGCCTCGGTTTCGATCCGGGCTTCATTTTTCTTGATCTATAGTCATAAATAGATCATTTAATAATCACATTGACTAAATTGACTCTTTACTCATACTTTGGCAAAATTACTATTTTGCCCTTATACTTTCTCATATTTGCACTTTTGCCCCAAGGCTCGTAAAAAAAATTTTCATTCAACTTTCTTAAACTTCATGCTTAGCTGAATCATTTTCTCTACTATAACAATCATCAATTCTTGCTATTTTTAACATGTATGACCAATTTTCATAACTATTACAAAATGGTCCATACTATCATTTTTCATGAAATTTACTTAGAAAAAGATGTTTACCTAACATCAAACTCTCATAAACTTCCATAAAACATCATTTAACAAGCATATCAATCATGGGTAGATTTTTGAACATGCACTTTAGCTCACTTTATAGCTAAAAATAGCTTACTCATGCTACAGGGACTTCAAAAATACGAAGAATATAAAAACGAGGCTAAGATGAACTTACTAGCAAGCTTGAAAGATGAACAAACCCTAGCTATGGGTTCTTCAAAATTTCAGACACACACAGGAAGAAGATGAATGATTTTTATCATCTTTTTCCTATTTTAATCACTTATTAGACAAATGACCAAAATACCCTTATCATAAAAAATTTCTTAACTTACTAACTCATGTCCAATTTTTTCCAAAAATTATAATTTGGGAAAATTGCTATTTAAGGACTCATAATTGCTATTCCAAAGCTATTTCATACAAAATGCTTCTAGAAACCCATAAATTGCAACTTTTGCAATTTAGTCCTTTTTGACCATTCAACCTTAATTTAGCCAAATTGCTTCATGAAACTTTCACACTAACATGCAAACGTGGCATAAACCTTTAAAGACTCATAAATTCACCTCGGGTTCGTGGTCTCGCACCACTATTCTGACTAGGCCCTAAATCAGGCTGTTACATATAGACTAGTTGTTTTGAAACATGATTGAGATGTGTAAATAGCCATGTGATGTGGCTAGATAAATGTTGGCAATATGCATGTGTGATTTTGGTATATGATGCATGTTATGGTATGGCTTGATGGCAATGAAAATGTCTTATGAATGGTAAGCTTAGTGATGGATTGATGCCATTGTGATCCAGTGATATTGTGGATGAATCATGCTTGGTTATGCATGTGTTTTAGTTGTGCAATTTGGTATATAAGTTGACATGATTAGAAATGATATTGTATGGGATGATAAGTTGATCATTTGACATGTATTTGGTTGCCAAATTGTGTGTGAAAATAGGCTTGTATGTGCTTGTAGGTATGACCCAAGTGTGGGTGGCATTTTGGCCTTGCAAATGGCCTATTTTGCATACACGGCCAAGGGACACGGGCGTGTGTCTCTACCGTGTGGCTCAAGGGCCACTTCGAAGTGTGACTGGGCAGGTTACATGGTCGTGGCACACTGGCGTGCCTGGTGGCCGTGTGACCAAGTCAGTAGCTAGCTTAATTTTACACGGCCATAGCACACGGGCGTGTCTGGTGGTCGTGTGGACAAGTCAGTATGTATGCCTTGTTTTGGCACGGCCTAGACACATGGGCGTGTCTGGTAGCCGTGTGAGGCACACGGCCTGACTGCACGGGCGTGTGACCTCTGCAGTTTTGAAAAATGTTCAAATTTCTAAGAATTTTCGTATGTGTTCAGTTTAGTCCCGACCTCTTTTTAGCTCGTGTTTAAGGTCTCGTAGACCGTAATAAGGAACTATATGTTTATATTTGAATATTTTTAATTGATGATTGACTTAGTGTTGTGAAATGGATGTGAAATGTTTTGATTGTTCGGTAATGCCTCTTAACCCTATTCTGGCGACGGTTTCGGGTTAGGGGTGTTACATTTTATTGGTATCAGAGCTACAGTTTAGTCGATTCTTGGACTAACCTAGCGCGTGTGAGTCTAGCTATACATTCCATATATATAATTGCGATAGCGTGATGAATCCTGACAGTTGAAAATGTGTTTTCATATAGTAATGGATCCCGATCGAACAGTTGCTGACGATGTAGAGAGTAACGCGCCTGCTCCCGCTCAAGGGACAGCCCCGACCACATCTAGGCTAAATGATTGTAGTGAGAGAAGAGAGGCTAAAAAAGCCTTCTTCCGAATGATGAGTGAGTGGTTTTCCAAGTTCGTTCGAACGAATCCGGCTGCTCCACAACCTCTACCCCCATAAGTACTTGTTGTGCCACAAGTGATAGATCTGATCCGGCTGAATAAGCCTCCTGTGGATAAAATCCATAAGTATGGGGCCGAAGAGTTTAGAGCCACAGTTGATGATGATGCTGAGCAAGCTGAGTTTTGGCTTGAGAATACAATTTGAGTGTTCGATGAGATGTCGTTGAACCCCGATGAATGTATTAAATGTGCGGTTTCTTTGTTGAGAGATACAACTTATAATTGGTGGAAAACATTGACATCCGTGGTTCCGAGAGAGAGAATCACTTGGGATTTCTTTCAAACTGAATTCCAAAAGAAGTATATCAGCCAATGATTCATAGATCAGAAACGTAAAGAGTTTCTAGAGCTGAAGCAAGGCAGCATGTCTGTTACTGAGTATGAACGGGAATTTGTGAGATTGAGCCAATATGCACGGGAATGTGTTTCGACCGAAGCCACTATGTGTAAACGCTTCATTGAAGGGGTGAACAAGGATATTAAGTTATTGGTTGGGATACTTGACATAAATGAATTTGTTGTGTTAGTTGAAAGAGCCTGCAAAGCCGAGGAGCTCAGTAAAGAAAATAAGAAAGCCGATTTTGAAGCTCGAGATGAAAGAAAAAGATTGATGAGTAAGACGTCTCAAACTTCGACGAAGAGATTTAGAGATGCAAGCAACCGATCAAATGCTTCATTTAGACATTTGAATAAAGACCGCGCAAGACTAAGTATTGGTATGAGAACTCAAGCTCCAATTGAATCAAGTGTTGGAAGTGCTAAAAGCAACAAACCTGAGTGTAGACAGTGTGAAAGACGACATGTGGGAGAATGTTGGGGCAAGTATAATAATCGAACTTGTTATAAGTGTGGATCACGAGATCACTTCATTCGAGACTGCCCAAAGTTAGCTGAGGAAGAAAATGTTCAGAGTGTCAGACCGAGTAGTGTGATGGCTAGGAGTAGACCACCCAGAAACACCGAAAATGTGGGTGGAAGCCAAAGAGGGACTACTGATACAGCTGTGAGATCGGATGCGAGAGCACCTGCTCGAGCCTATGCTATACGCACACGAGAAGAAGCTTCATCTCCAGACGTCATTACTGGTACTTTTACTCTATTTGATACTGATGTGATTGCATTGATAGATCCAGGATCTACTCATTCGTATATGTGTGTGTGAATCTAGTATCAAGTAAGACTCTACCTATTGAGTCTACTGAATTGGTGATTAGAGTATCGAACCCTTTAGGCAAGTGTGTCTTGGTGGATAAAGTGTGCAAGAATTGCCCATTGATGTTTCGGGATATATGCTTTCCGGCTAATTTGATGTTGCTACCATTCGATGAATTTGATATAATTCTGGGTATGGATTGGCTCACTTTGCATAATGCCATTATGAATTGTAAACGAAAGAGTATTGATTTGAGAAGTTAGAATGGTGAGATGGTTCGAATTGAATCCAGTGATTTGAAAGGGTTACCAGCTGTTGTATCTGCGATGAAAGCTTTGAACTATGTGAGAAAGGGTTGCAAAGCTTATCTGGCATATGTGATTGATACGAAAGTGTCAGAAAAGAAAGTTGAATCTGTGCCTGTGGTTAGTGAGTTTCCAAATGTGTTTCCTGAAGAATTACCGGGATTACCTCCAATACGAGAAGTTGAATTTGGAATTGAATTAGTGCCGGGGACTACTCCTATCTCAATAGCTCCGTATAGAATGGAACCAACGGAATTGAAAGAGTTAAAGTCTCAGATGCAAGAGTTGACTGATAGAGGATTTGCACGATCGAGTTTCTCGCCCTGGGGTGGTTCCGTGTTGTTTGTGAAAAAGAAAGATGGCACTATGAGGATGTGTATTGATTACCGACAGTTGAACAAAGTGACGATTAAGAACAAATATCCGTTGCCTCGTATTGATGATTTGTTTGATCAATTGAAAGGAGCTACAGTGTTTTCTAAGATAGATCTGAGATTGGTTACTACCAGCTGCGAGTCAAAGAGTCAGATGTGCTAAAGATTGCTTTCAGAACGAGGTACGGACACTACGAATTTTTAGTTATGCCTTTTGGATTAACGAATGCTCCTACAGTGTTTATGGATTTGATGAATCGAATATTCAGACAGTATCTGGATCGTTTTGTTGTGGTGTTCATTGATGATATTCTGATTTATTCCTGTGATGAGACACAACATGCTGAGTATTTGAGAATTTTGTTACAGACTCTGCGTGAGAAGCAATTGTATGCAAATTTTAGCAAATGTGAGTTTTGGTTGCGTGAGGTTGGATTTCTGAGGCATATTGTGTCAGCTGCAGGAATACGTGTTGATTCGAGTAAAATCTCAGCTATTCTAGAATGGAAACCTCCAAGAAATATGTCTGAAGTCCGTAGTTTTCTGGGACTAGTGGGATACTATAGACGGTTTGTGAAAGGCTTCTCGATGATTGCGACTCCGTTGACGAAGTTATTACAGAAAGATGTTAAATTCGAGTGGTCAGAAAAGTGTCAGCAGAGTTTTGAACAGTTGAAAGCATTATTGACAGAAGCACCAGTGTTAGTTCAACCTGAATCGGGCAAAGAATTCATAGTTTACAGTGATGCATCGTTGAATGGTTTGGGCTGTGTGCTGATGCAAGAAGGCAAAGTCATTGCTTATGCTTCGAGGTAGTTAAAGCCGCATGAAAAGAACTATCCGACGCACGACCTTGAATTAGCCGCGATTGTATTTGCATTGAAAATTTGGCGTCACTATCTATTTGGTGAGGAATGTCATATTTATACCGATCACAAGAGCTTGAAGTACTTGATGACTCATAAAGAATTGAATTTACGACAGAGAAGATGGTTAGAATTGTTGAAAGATTACGAACTTGTGATTGATTATCATCCGGGCAAAGCTAACGTTGTTGCTGATGCTTTGAGTCAAAAGTCTTTATGTGCTTTGCGAGCTATGAATACTCAGATAGATCTATGTGATGATGATTTAATTTCGGCTGAGTTGAAAGTGAGACCGATGTTTGTACATCAGATTTGTGATGCCCAGAAAACTGATGATGAGATGATAGCAAAACGAGCCTAATTTGAATTGAATTCGGATTCAAATTTTTGAGTTGATAGTAATGATTGTTTGAGATTCAGAAATCAAATTTGTGTTCCGAAGAATTCAGAATTGATTCAGATGATTTTGAATGAAGCTCACAATAGTCGTTTGACTGTTCATCCGGGGAGTACAAAAATGTATAATGATTTGAAACAGTCTTATTGGTGGCATGGTATGAAACGAGACATCTCTGACTTTGTGTTGAAATGTTTAATTTGTCAGCAAGTTAAAGCTGAACATCAGGTTCCGTCCGGATTGTTACAACCGATCATGATTCCTGAGTGGAAATGGGAGAGAATTACGATGGACTTTGTGTCGGGGTTACCTTTATCTCCGGGAAAGAAAGATACAATCTGGGTGATAGTTGACAGATTGACGAAATCAGCTCATTTCGTTTCGGTAAGAATAGATTATTCACTCGATAGATTGGCTGAATTGTATATTGCTGAGATTGTGAGACTGCACGGGGTGCCACTATCTATTGTATCTGATAGAGATCCGAGATTTACCTCGCGATTTTGGAAGAAATTGCAAGAGGCTTTAGGCACAAAATTACATTTCAGCACTGCATTTCATCCGCAAACGGATGGACAATCCGAGCAGATCATTCAGGTTCTCGAAGATATGTTGAGGTGTTGTATTCTTGAATTTGAAAGTACATGGGAAAAGCGTTTACCGTTGATTGAGTTTGCGTACAACAACAATTTTAAATCTAGCATTAAAATGGCACCGTATGAGGCTCTTTACGGTCGAAAATGTCGAACTCCATTGTATTGGGCTGAGCTTAGTGAGAATAAGATTCACGGGGTTGATTTAATTAAAGAGACTGAGCAGAAAGTGAAAGTGATTCGTGACAGTTTGAAAGCAGCTTCAGATCGTTAGAAATCCTATGCAGATTTGAAACGAAAAGATATTGAATTCAAAGTTGGTGACAAAGTGTTTTTGAAAGTGTCTCCGTGGAAGAAAATACTTCGATTTGGCCGAAAAGGCAAGCTGAGTCCGAGGTTCATCGGGCCGTATGAGATCATTGAACGAGTTGGGCCGGTTGCTTATAGATTGATGTTGCCACCCGAGTTAGAAAAGATTCATAATGTGTTTCATGTGTTGATGCTTTGACGGTACAAATCTGATCCGTCACATGTGATTGCCCCTACTGAGGTTGAAATTCAGTCAGATTTGTCGTATAGTGAAGAACCGATTCGAATTTTAGCACGAGAGACCAAAGAGTTGAGAAACAAAAGAATTTCTTTAGTGAAAGTGTTATGGCACAAACACGGAGTAGAAGAGGCTACGTGGGAGCCTGAAGATGCTATGAGAGAGCAATATCCACACCTATTCACTGGTAAGATTTTCGGGGACGAAAATCTCTAAGGGGGGAGAGTTGTAACAGCCCGGCTTAGACCCTAGCGGAACAGTGGTTTCAGGACCACAAATTCGAGGTTGTAAAAATATTTTAATATTATTTTTGGTGCCTACAGTATGTGAATTAGCCTGTGTGAAATTTCTGTGTGAAGATTTTATTGATTGTGTGTTTAATTTGCGAAAAGGACTTAATCGCATAAAGTGTAAAATGCTGTGTACTGATTGTTAAGCGCCTAATTGTTGTTGTCTTTATAGTTTGGAGGATTTATGTTGCAAATAGCCCATTAATAAAGAAAGTGGGTGGCAATGGTCAAGAATGACCTTATATCATATGTTAAATGCATTTTATGTTAAAGGTTAGTTTTGTAATTTAATAATTATGTTTATTATAACAAAACAAAGCAAGAAATGGCTATCATCTTCTTCATGTTCCACCGAACTTAGAAAGAAAAAGAAAGGGTTTAAGCTTCCATGATATTCGACACTTACTTAGCTTAATTCAAGATATGTTTTGCTTCGGTTTTTGATAATTTCTACGTTTTCGTAATCGTTGCTTCGTTTACTTCAAAACCCATGCTTAAATTTTGTGAATTGATGATGAAATTGAAATGTGCCATGGATGGATTCATGAGCTTTGTGAAGTTTGGTGATGGATTATGAAAGATATGTGTTAGATTAACATATTTTGTCTTTGAATTTTTGATGAATTTGAGTAAATTGGGCTAAATTGAGAAAAGTGTAAATTGAGGGACTTAAATGTGAAATAAATGAAATGTGTGGATTTGTATGAACATATAGAGAATTCTGCTAGGCATGGGTGAAGTGAAATTTTGTGTATTTTGTGATTTTGTGAATTAGGGACTAAAGTGTCGAAATGTGAAAATGTGAGGGCTATTTTACAAAATGCCCTAAAAATGTGTGTGTGGACTAAATTGAATGAATTGGTGATTGAATGGACTGAATTTGAATGTGTATAGACCAAGAAAGGAGAGGTTCGGATCGAGATCGAGGCAAAGACAAAGTGCTCGTTTAATCGATTGTTTCGGTATTTCGACGTCTGAGGTAAGTTCAAATATAATACTAGTTGTTAAATTATATATATGTGATGTGAATTGAATGAATATATACATAATTATGAGATTATAAATGCTATGTGCGGAGTTGAAATAGATGGCACTAAGTGTGCGAAATATTAGAAATGAGACAGAGATGGTAAGCACTGTGTGTGCGAAGAGATAGAAGCTTCGGCGTATTGATTTGGCATTGTGTGTGCGTTACCAATATAAGTTCAGTTTAACACATTGGCACTAAGTGTGCGATGACGATTATGTTTCGATCATAAAACTAGCACTAAGTGTGTGAATAAATCAAAAGAATAGCAAAGATCGAACAAGATGTAATATCGAGCTATTGAGTAGCATGAATGGTGAGTAACTATGTGTTGATCAAGGTACGTTTGAACCTATGTGGTTGATGATGATTTTAAAAGTTGAATGAATAGATATTTGAGCATATTGTTGAGATTAATGATGTGCTTAATTGTGCATTTATCTAAGTGATGGTTTAATTATATGTTGATGAGATATTATTGAGTTGTATGTATTGTATTTCGAACGTACTAAGCTTTGAAAGCTTACTGTGTGATTTGTTTCTCTGTTTTACAGTGTCAGTAAAGCTAGCTTGGATCTGGGGATTGTCAGCATTTCTATCACACTATCGACAATCTATTTTGGTACTTCTGAAGATGTGTATATTTGAATATGGCATGTATAGTGTAACATCTCATACCCGAGACCAAAGCTTAGACCGGATACGAGACATTACTATGCTTGTACTTGCTTAATCATGAAATCGTGGGTTATAAAATTTCGTCCCGAATTAAAAACTTCTCTTTCGTAAACATCTTGTATATCTCATGGGCCTACGAGGCCTTAAACTCATGTTCGTAAACTTTCAAAAATCAAACGGGAATCTTCCCTTAAAACAGGGGTCACACGCCCATGTGACTTGAGACACGCCCGTGTACCCCTTAACACGCCCATCTTTTCCAACCGTGGGAAGCTACTGACTATCTGACACGGCCATAGCACGCCCGTGGCCTTAGCCCGTGCATAAAAACCTTAGCATTCTGACTTGAATCACACTGCCTGGGCACGCCCGTGCTACCCAACCGTGGGGAGTTACATATAGACTAGTTGTTTTGAAACATGATTGAGATGTGTAAATAGCCATGTGATGTGGCTAGATAAATGCTGGCAATATGCATGTGTGAATTTGGTATATGATGCATGTTATGGTATGGCTTGATGGCAATGAACATGTCTTATGAATGGTAAGCCTAGTGATAGATTGATGCCATTGTGATCTAGTGATATTGTGGATGAATCATGCTTGGTTATGCATGTGTTTTAGTTGTGCAATTTGGTATATAAGTTGACATGATTAGAAATGAGATTGGATGGGATGATAAGTTGATCATTTGACATGTATTTGGTTGCCAAATTGTGTGTGAAAATAGGCTTGTATGTGCTTGTAGGTATGACCCAAGTGTGGGTGGCATTTTGGCCTTGCAAATGGCCTATTTTGCGTACACGGCCAAGGGACACGGGCGTGTGTCTCTGCCGTGTGGCTCAAGGGCCACTTCGAAGTGTGCCTGGGCAGGTTACATGGCCGTGGCACACGGGCATGCCTGGTGGCCGTGTGACCAAGTCAGTAGCTAGCTTAATTTCACACGGCCATGGCACATTGGCGTGTTTGGTGGCCGTGTTGACAAGTCAGCATGTATGCCTTGTTTTGGCACGGCTTGGACACATAGGCGTGTCTGGTAGCCGTGTGAGGCACACGGCATGACTGCACGAGCGTGTGACCTTTGCAGTTTTGAAAAATGTTCAAATTTCCAAGAATTTTCGTATGTGTTCGGTTTAGTCCCGACCACTTTTTAGCACGTGTTTAAGGTCTTGTAGACCGTAATAAGGGACTATATGTTTATATTTTAATATGTTTATATTTTAATATGTTTAATTGATGATTGACTTAGTGTTGTGAAATGGTTGTGAAATGTTCCGATTATTCTGTAATGCCTCTTAACCCTATTCTGGCGACGGTTTCGGGTTAGGGGTGTTATAGATTTTGTTTGGAAGGATGTGGAAAATTTTGATGAATTCTGTTATGTGTGTTGGAGTATGAAGTTGACAGGTATTCAAAAGAGTTTATGGTTCTTTGTAATTGCGGCTTTAGGTTGGACATTATGGCTAGCTCGAAACGAGAAGGTGTTTGAAAGGTCGGTGGCTACAATTGATTCTTTAATCTTTCAATAAAAAATGAGATCGTTGATGTGGGCTAGATCGGTACATGATGATTGTATATTTTCGGAGGTTGATTTGTGGGGACAACCTAAGGATTGCAAGTCGGGTAGAAAATTGGCAAGGGATAGGGATTGTGTTTGGGATCCTCCTCCTATGGGTTGCTTGAAATTTAACGTGGTTGGAGTAGTTTTAGAGGAGGTTGCAAGCTGTAGAGGGGTGTTGCGGGACGAAAAGGGATGGTCTCTGCTCTTTTTTGTGGTAAATGTGGTGCGTGTGGAGTGGAGCAAGTGGTAGTAATGGCTATTAAAGTTGCAAAAGAAATTTTTATTGATTTGATGCAGAAGGTAAATGTTCCTCTGATTGTAGAGTTTGAATTGAGTAGTGTTTCTGATTGGTTGAAGTAAAGACGTTTGCAAACATGGTCAATGAGAAAATTATTTGCGGATATTGAAGGAGGATTATGACATTTGGTGGAGATAAAGTTTGTGGTCACAAATAGTCAGAAGAATGGTATGGCTAATTCATTGGCAAATGTTGGACTGTCCAAGAATCACTTTTTTAAAGCTTATTGGTAAACTGTTGTTTCTTGGTGATTTGTATTAGTGCAGTCTGCTTGCTGTTATATTTCTTTGTAGGTTGTACTGCTATTTTTTGCAGCTCTTTTGCTCAGACACAAGCTGGGAGTTTTTATTACTCCATTTTGCTTGTAATCAATTGATTGAGCTAGAAAAAAAAACTATACTAATCAAAACATTCATCTCATATTCATACTTATGGTCCAAACCTCACCTGAAACATATTACCTGAATAGCAGATGGTTGAAGGATGAAATACCGACCTTTTCATTGCTATCCTTTTTGACCTTTTCATTGATATCCTTTTCGAATAACATCCTTTTCAACCTTTTCATTTGATATCCTTTTTGGATATATATCCCTTTCAACCTTTTCATCTATTATCCCTTTCAGGTAACCTCCTTTTCAACCTTTTCAAGTATTTGAAAATTCTGAATGTAGTGCCATGGTGTCTTTCAACCATGGTCTTTTCCTTTTCGAGTATAATACCATGAGGTATTTCAATCAAGTCATTTCCCTTTTCTCAAATCAAATCAATCAAATAAAAAAATTTCATAAAGACATATATTATGTTATCAATTAATCTTATAAATTCAAATATAATATTTTAAAATGAAACACAGATTTACCTCGATTAAAACGATTACTAAAACGGAGTCAACAACTAGTCCGAAACTTTAGCTTTTTCTCGATTTAAGTCCAATAGTAGCATCTCTTGAACTAAATAATATAAATTCATTTAATTAAACAATTCAAATAGTTCTTAAAAAAATAATTCAAGCCTAGAACCCATTTTAATGTGAATTTACAAAATTGCCCCAACATTTTTTCTTTTATGTAATTTAGTCCCTAAACTCATAACTTGCAAATTTACCAATTTTAGTTATCAAATATGATAGCCAAATTTCTTAGGCTTTCTAACCTACCCATTTTTGTCAATATTTGACATGAAATCCCATGAATTTTACTCTTTAAACAACTTAATCCCTAACTTTCAAATTCACTAAAAATCCTTTAACAAAATATGTTTATTTAAGAACCAAGCTTAATATTCTACCAATTAATTTCAAAACACATTCAAAATCATTCATGGAAGTCCCTAAACCTTTAATAGTTTTACGAATTCATTCCCAGGCTAGCTATATTAAGCTAATACGAACTCAAAAACATAAAAATGACAAAAAAAAGGGTAAAATTACATACCATGCAATGGAAATCAAACTTCGCTAAAAGCTCACCCTAGTTATGGATTTATTTGGTTTTGCAAACAAAAACAAATAGGCTGAAGATGATGATATTTCACTTATCATCTTTTATTTTATTTTTAATTTACCTAATTACCAAATTAACTTTAGAAATTAAAGCAAATTTCATCAAATGCCAAGCCATGATTATCCACTATAGTTAAATTTGGTAAAATTACTACTTAAGGCCCTTACTTAATGCTTTTCACCCATTTAATACAAAAAAGTCTATAGCAATTAACTTTTGCAACTTTTATAATTTAGTCATTTTTCTTTAATTAACTATCTAAACTGATAGCACTAGAAAGAACATAGGTTTTTCTCCTTACTTATTGATTAAATTGTCCCCATTTAGTTATCCTTAGAATACATTTTAGCATTTTCAATTTAGTAAATTGCATTTTATAACTCAGTGAATCCTAGCCTATTTTATCCTTAATTTTGCTATCTTTTTACATTAATTTTGCTGCATGAGTTAACTCTAGATTGTGTCCAGAATTGTTGTTGCACCTAACAGCTGTCCGCAATGTCGCTGCGTGAGTTAATTCCAGATTGCGTCCAGAATTTTCACCGCACCTGACAACTGTCCGAATAAGAACCAAAACTGTGTGAGCTATCCAGTCTGGTATAACCAACCTGTACGTACAAGGACAGGATAATTTTGAGGAAAGGACACCTGTACTGTTGGAGAGGACATAAAAGGTGAACGCGAGAAGAAAAAGGGAGCCTTTTTTTTTCTCCATCCTCATCTTCATCATCCTACCTTGAAGCTTGCAGCCATGGGAGCTTAAGCCTCTCAGGGGTGAGCCAACGTGAAAACCAGATGCAGACTAGCTTTGACGAGGAGACCTAAGTGCGCGAAAGGGGAAATTGAGAGATTCAGTCAAGTTGTCTAGGAATAGTATTCTCCACTCAATTCTTTCTTATTTCTTTCTAAATACTGGTGATTACACTTTGTTTTCTATTTGTATGGAAGTAGACATGAATTCTTGGTTAAATGTTATTTTATTCAATCTTTCTTTTATTGTTTAATCTTGGGGTTTTAATTTTTTTTACACGGAACTGTTATTGCAATCACTGACACTGGAAAGTGCAGTGACAGTTTGAGCCAACAAGCATTACAATGGAAGTTGAGTGAGGATTAGAGGAATTTAGTCCACTTGTTCTTAATAGTGCCATATTGCCATCATCAGAAGGTGAGGTTAATATGCATGTTTAAGTCTCAGATTAAATAGAGGAGTAACGCTGGGTAAGATATACATTAAATTTTATTGCTTCGATAATCACCTATACTTTTATACCTTGTGAGCACTTAGTATTCTGCTGAAGATTCATGTTGGGGATCCCAGTTTATCATTATCATATTTTATTTTATTGTTTTCAAGTTATTGCATCGACAACTATCCTCACAATTTATCTTGTTTATATCTAGTTATTGCACCGACATTAATAGACAAAAGACAACCATGCCTGTGGGATCGATTTTCAACAAACTCACATCTGTCTACTATACTTGCATCAACAGTGTATGCTTGCACAATATTACTGTGACATTAAATAGCCGATCAAGTTTTTTGCACCGTTGCGGGGGATGGCGTTTGTTTGATGTTTATTTTTGTTTTTTGTGTGTTTTTGCACTTTATTTTCCTTATATAATATTTCAAATTCACTAACTGGTTTTTCTTTGTTGCTAATTCTTTAACTTCATTTTAGGTGTTTTATAACCCGAAGAAATTTGGATTTTCTTGTCGTTGATCCAGAAATTGAAAGGACTGTTCGGAATAGAATTCGAGAACAAAAAATATGGCTTTACCAGGGAACAATTCAGCCATACCTCTGATGCAACAGCAAAATGTTAATAACCCTTTGTTGTCGCAAAATGCTCGCATACAAAATAGGACTACACGAGATTTTGTAGTGCCTGTCTTGGATGATTTACAACCAGGAGTTGTTAGGCCAGCAATCCAAGATTGGAATTTTGAACTCAAGCCAGTAATGTTTCAAATGCTGAATTCTGATGGACAATATGCTAGACTGCCACATGAAGATATGAGAGAACATCTTCAATCCTTTTTATTCATCTGTGCTTCCTTTAGTCAACAAGGCGTTCCTGATGATGCCTTGAAGATGCAATTATTTTTTTATTCTTTATAGGGAAGAGCTCGTACTTGGTTTTTTGGACTACCTGCCGGATCAATTACTTCTTGGGATACACTAGCAACACAATTTGTTTTGCGATTTAACCCACCGACAATAAATGCTCGTCTTCAAAATGATATTACTTCTTATCATTAGTTGGATGATGAAAATCTTCACACCACATGGGAACATTATAAATCTTTACTTCGACGTTGTCCCATGCACGACATTCAACCAGAAATGCAAATTGAGATTTTTTTATAATGGGCTAAATTCACATACAAGGAATCTTGTCGACGCATCAGCCAATGAACCTCTGCTGGATTGTACTTATAATGATGTTGCGTGAATTCTTGAGAGAATTGCTCAGAATGATTATCAATACCCTATCTTTAGAGCTGCACAAGCAAAAACTACTCTAGGAGTTATTAAATTGGATGCAATAACCGCACTAAATGCTCAAGTTTCTTCTTTCACAAACATGATTAAAAATATGCAAGGGAAGAGTGGCGTTGCACCTATACAAGTTGCTCAGCAAGTTGATGTTCCTACTTTTTCTTGTGAGATTTGTAGTGATAACCATAGCTATAAAGATTGTCTACAACATGCAGAGAATGCCTGTTATATTAGTAACATCCGCAACAGTTCTTATGGTAACTCTTAGAACAACTCTGCACGCAATCAACAGTTTTGGGGAACTCAGAATGCTGGACAAAATGCTGTGACATTCAGATATGGGACTACATCTACTCAGGGAAATTATAATCCTAGGTAAGGGAACTTCAATCAACAACAACAATATTATAATCAGCACACTCAGATGCATCCACAACAAGGCTAGACACATCCACACCAAAATTTGATGCAGCCACAACACTCTTCAATATCGAATCAGCATGTTCAAGGACATCGACAGCAACTGTACACTCAAGCTTCTACTTCTGACTCGTTAGCAACTCTTGAGGCGTTAATGCGGGAGCATATTACTCATATGGAAGCTATCGTACAAGGGAATTCATCTTCCATTCGAGCATTGGAAGCACAATTAGGACAACTTGCTTCAAATATTAATACTCGACCACCAGGCTCATTACCTAGTGACACGAAAAATCCTAGTCCAAGGGGGAAATAATATTATAAGGCTATCACTCTTAGGAGTGGTAAACAAACTGGTGATCCATCTCTAGACTCTACTGTAGCACTGAAGATACGGATGGCGTGATCAATTGTGAGAAGTTTGAATCTGAAAAATTTGACGATGCATTAGACAAAGAATTTCCACGAATTATCACTCATATGCCTAATGTTGACCTTCAAAATTGTTGTCGCAATCAAAGGTGTCAGCGCAACTAGATATATCTCTACCTCTACCCTTCCCACAAAGATTCAGGAAGAATGAGCATAACAAGCAGTATCAGCAGTTCCTAGACACACTGAAGCAACTGCAGATCAACATTCCTTTAGTGGACGCTTTGGTACAAATTCCGAGTTATGGGAAATTTATGAAAGACCTATTGCCCAAGAAGAAGAAGCTCACTAATATTGAAACTATTGCACTCACAGAATGCTGTAGTGCTATTTTGACAAACAAGTTGGCCCCTAAATTGAAAGATTCTGGGAGCTTTACCATCCCATGTTCAATTAGAAATCATTATTTGGGTAAGGCTTTATCCGACTTAGGAGCTAGCATTAACCTAATGCCGCTATCTATTTTTAGAAAGTTGGGAATTGGTCACATGAAATCTACTGTAGTGACATTACAACTAGCCGATCGATCCTTGGCTCAACCTGAAGGGCAAATAAAAGACGTCTTAGTTCGTGTGGATAAATTCTTTTTTCCGGCTGATTTTATCATACTTGACTGCGAGGCAGACAAGGAGGTTCCCATTATCTTGGGACGACCATTTTTAGCCACCGATCGAACTCTTATTGATGTTTATAAAGGTGAACTAACCATGCAACTTAATGATGAGCAAGTCACCTTCAGTGTTTTTGAATCTGTTCAATACAAGGACAAAGAAAAATGCCATATTGTTGATGTGCTAGATGATCTAATTGAGGAAGAATTCAATGACCAAAGCATAGTACTTTTTGAAGAGTTTGTAGTGACATCTGATGCCGAATCCTTAGACGATTGTGACAGCATGGTTGAAGCTAATAATCTTAAACTCAAGCATGGATGGCAGATTGAATCTTTAGACCTAGCCAATAGAACAACCCCTATTTTCAAACCATCTATTGAAGAAGCTCCTGCTCTAGAATTGAAACCACTACCTCCTCATCTTAAATATGTCTTTCTGGGTGATAACAATACTCTGCCAGTTATTGTCTCCGCAACACTGGATGTAACTCAAGAAGAGAAATTGGTCCATATTCTTAAGCAACATAAACGAGCTATTGCTTGGAGTATTGCCGATATTCAAGGTATTAGTCCTTCTTTTTGCATGCATAAGATCAAGTTGGAAGATAAAGGCAAGCAATCGATTGAACAACAAAGAATATTAAACGAAAAGATGAAGGAAGTTGTCAAGAAGGAAATCATAAAATGGCTTGATACTGGAATTATTTACCCAATTTTGGATAGCAATTGGATAAGTCCAGTGCCATGCATACCTAAAAAGAGTGGCATCATTGTGGTTCGTAACGATAAGGACGAATTAATTCCTATAAGCATTCCTACGGGATGGCAAGTTTGTATGGATTATCGCAAATTGAATACGACCACAAAGAAGGATCACTTCTCGTTTCCTTTTATCGACCAAATGTTGGATAGGCTTGCTAGAAAGGGCTATTATTTCTTTTTAGACGGCTATTCTGGGTACAATCAAATTGATATTGCACTGGAGGGTCAGAAGAAACCAACCTTCACCTACCCCTTTTGTACTTTCACTTTTCGCCGTATGCCTTGCGATCTTTGCAACACACCATCCACATTTCAAAGGTGCATGATGGCAATATTCCCAGATATGATCAAAGACTCTTTAGGGGTGTTTATGGATGATTTCTCAGTCTATGGGAATGATTTTGATCATTGCGCTGACAATTTGGATAAAGTATTGAAGCGATGTGAGGACACACATCTTGTCCTGAATTGGGAAAAATGTCATTTCATGGATACTGAAGGTATTGTGTTAGGACATTGCATTTCTAGTCAAGGCATTCAAGTAGACAAAGCTAAGGTGGAAATCATTGAGAAATTACCTCCACCAACAAACGTGAGGGGTATTCGTAGTTTTCTGGGACATGCGGGGTTTTACCGAAAGTTTATTAGAGATTTTTCGAAAATTGCAAAGCCCTTATGCTCATTGCTGGAACAGAATCAAAAATTCTTCTTTGACGATGCATGTTTAGATGCCTTTATTCAGTTAAAAAGAAGCTAGTGAATGCACCCATTGTCGTTGCACCAGATTGGTCTCAACCTTTTGAAGTTATGTGCGATGCAAGCGACTTTGCTGTGGGTGTAGTGCTAGGACAATGGAAGGGAAAAATATTTCATGCCATATATTATTCTAGTAAAACTTTTATAGAGGCTCAACTTAATTATACCATGACAGAGAAAAAATTGATGGCTGTAGTCTTTGCTTTCGATAAGTTTCGTTCCTATCTTGCCGGCGCAAAGGTTACTGTATTCACTGATCATTCAATGTTGAGATATCTCTTTGCAAAAAAGGATGTCAAACCAAGACTGATATGCTGGATATTATTGTTGCAAGAATTTGACATCGAGATAAAAGACCGTAAGGGTTCAGAGAATCAAGTTGTAGACCATCTATCTCGATTTGAAGTTGGCAGCAAAGACAGAAACATACTTCAAATTGTCGATGCATTCATAGATGAGAAGTTATTTGTTGTAGATGCAACTCCTTGGAAAGCAGATTTTGTTAATTATCTAGTGTGAGGAAAACTCCCATTGGGTGTCACAGGCCATAAAAAGAAATATTTCTTCATGACGTAGTGAAGTATCATTGGAACGAGCTATATTTATTCAAGGTATACAATGACAACATCATTCGACGTTGTGTTCCGGAAGAGGAGATGCTTTCATTCCTGAAGCATTGTTATGATGCTCCTTATAGAGGTCATTTCGGTGGTATGAGAACTGCTGCTAAAGTTTTCCAATCAGGATTCTACTGGCCGACATTATTCAAAGATGCCTGCAATTTTATGAATCAATGTAATAGGTATCAGCACATCGGTTCTATATTCCGTCGTAATGAAATGTTGCAGCAGCCAATTATGAAGGTTAAATTATTCGATGTTTGGGGTATGGATTTTATGAGACCGTTTCCGAGTTCATTTGGAAATATTTATATATTAGTAGTTGTTAACTACGTCTCAAAGTGGGTTGAAGCAGTTTCATTCCCAAAGGATGATGCGAAGACAATGCTAAAATTTTCTCACAAGTATATACTCACTCGCTTTGGCATACCAAAGGCATTGGTTAGTGATCAGGGTACACACTTTCATTGCAACCAAGTGGCGACCACACTGAAGAGATATGGAGTTAATCATAGAATGGCTACTACTTATCATCCGCAAACCAATGGACAAGCCAAAGTATCGAATCGACAAATTAAGAACATTCTTTAGAAGGTTGTAAACCCTTCGAGGAAAGATTGGTCTTTCCGATTGGATGACGCTTTATGGGCATTACGGACAGCATACAAAACTCCATTAGGGATGTCGTCGTATCAATTGGTTTTTGGGAAAGCATATCACTTGCCAGTCGAACTGGAACACAAAGCAATGTGGGCAATTAAGCAAGTGAACATGACTATGAAGCGGCTGGAAAGAAAAGACTATTGGATATCATTGAACTAGAGGAGATTAGGAGAAATGGTTATGAAAACGCTACAATTTACAAGGAAAAGACCAAACGATGGCATGACAAGACTATTTTGCAACGACAATTTATTGCGGGTCAACAGGTTTTATTATTCAATTCTCGACTTAAATTGCACCCAGGTAAATTGCGTTCATGTTGGTTTGGACCTTTTGAAGTTGTCGACGTATTTCCTCATGGTACAGTTACAATTCGAGATTTACGTGATGGACACCGATTCAAAGTAAATAGACTGGCTGAAACACTATTTTGGCAACAATGATTAAAAGTAGGCAGAGACCATTAAATTGGTCGAAAAGTTTTTATTTTTTTTAGTACTCATTGATTTTAGTTTATTTTATCTATTTTTTTGTTAAAGTTTATTTTCTTTCCATTTTTACATAATAATTAGGTACCATTGTCGATGCATTGAAATCTTGCTATCAGCGCATTCCATAAGTCTGTATTACCATTTATAACTCATCAGAATTCAGGGAAATTCAGATTTCACCGTTTGATCAAAACTCACTCAGCCGTTTGATCCTTCTGAGCAGGAATAATTTCTATTGGACACAACTCTTCCCACCAGCCTCATATCTCTCCACAAGACAACACGCCTCTCCATCTTCGTTTTTCACCCACTATAAATTCTCTCCCACTATACTGACTGTAAAGCATTCAAGCAACCATTTTTATTTCGTTTCTCTTCTCAAAATCATATCTTTTCAACTTTAAACCATTATCCTTCAAAAAAGGATGGTCAAAACAAGAGGCTCGATCAAGAAAGCCACCAAATCTACCGGAGAACATGCGTCCTCTGCTACCACAATCCGTTAATCAGAATTCCCCAGGCCAGTGCAGACAAAGGAGCCAATAATCTTCTTGAATAATGTGGCAAAGGAAAGATTTCACGACAACATGTTGAAGCAAAACTTTCATCCTGAATAGGGTATTTTCCTTTCGTCACAACAAGACCTGAGTAAGCAAGTCTCCAAAACCATCTCGAAGTTAAAATGGGAAACCTTTTGCACCCATCCTGGAAGCTACTCGCCTTCACTGGTACGTGAGTTCTATGCTAATCTCTACGATCATGAGTTAGAGTTCATTTTTATTCGAGAAGGTTTAATACCATGAGATGCTGAAAAAATCAACGAGCTATACAGCACCAAGGTCGATGTCGATGAACACTCCGAGTTCACTGATGACATCACAGATGAAAAACGAGACCTATTGGTGAAAGACTTGTGTATCGAGGTAGCAGTGTGGACGGGCTCCCATCAAAAGAACTATACGATGCACCGTAACTTCCTGACGCTGCAAGGCAAAATTTGGTTTCATTTTGTCAACTACAGATTAAAGCCCTCCATTCACAGCACCATAGTCACCCTCGACAGAATGTGTCAAATACATTCTATTTTCAAGGGTAGAAAATTGATGTAGACGCAATACTTCACCAAGAAATAGATGACTGTGCCGCAAGGCAGACTGGGATCTTGATTTTCTCATCATTGGTGATGTTATTGTGCCAGCAAAGAAGAGTCGTGGCCTGTGGTGGTGAGGATGTCTTGGAAAATAAAGGCCCAATCAAATAAGCCTATGTAGAAAGAATGACTCATGGAAAGGACACGCCAATACTGAAGGAGGCGGACACCAGCAAGACAGGGAAAGGCAAAGCCAAAGCCAACAAAAAAGGAACAAAATTAAGTGCAGAGACATCATTATGGTGAAAACTGAAGGATGTCAAAAAATGGTTAATTCCATCAACAACAGGCAGATCAGGCTTGTCTCTACAGCAGAAGATATGGAGAAATCCCAAAATTTGTTTTATGCTTATACCAGAGCCTGGAACAGTTCTATTGTAGCCACATTAGGCCAATTGAGCCCATCCCCACTCCTGGAATTCCCAATGTTTCCACCAATCATTTCAAATTATGACCTCTCTTCCTCGGATGATGACTTAGAAGACCAAGACAGATCGGTGGCATCCCCACCCATTGTCCAAGTCTTTGATAATGAGAAATATGATGAATCGAGAGACCTTGAAGAATGCCTACGAAAGATTGATAACTTGTTCGAGGATGGTATTTTTGTTGATTAAAAGGACACTGTTGTTGAGAAGGAAGTTGTTGCTGTAGAAGAGGAAGTTTTTGCTGAAGAAGAAGAAGTTGCTGAAAATGAGAAAAAGAAGAAGAAGAAGATTCTGTTGAGAAGACTGTCACTGCACCCGAGTCTATAAGTGCAAATATTGATAATTTGGAGCGAGCTGGAGCGAGATCGACGGAAGCTGCTGAGTTAACTAGTGAGGAGCAATGCAATTCATTGGAAATAGTGATCTATACTTGACCACTCCAAGTGGCCTCTCCTACATAGGAAGCAGCCGATGATACCGGGACAGAGCTGGGCACTGAGGAGCAATCCGAGGGCTGTGCAAAGCCCAAAGAAAAGAAAAAGAAGCACTCCAAGGATAAAAAATGAAAGAATAATGAGAAGAAAAGGAGGAGAAAGAAACATCATGCAGCCACATCGACGGCTGTGGATAACTGAGTTAGTTTATTTTAAGCTTTAGTTGTAGTATTCATGCATTGCATGTAGCTGTAGGTTTTATTTTGATAAGTATACATTGTCATTACATTTTTTTTATTGTCATTACATTTTCATGTTCGTTCATTGGGGACAATGCAAACTTTAAGTTTGGGGGAATGCATATGGGGCTTGGAAATGCACCCACATTTCAATTTTTTTTCGGAAATGAAGCATGCAAGGTTTAATTATAGTTAATGAAAATTGTTCAAAATTTTTTGTTACATTCGATGCTTAATTATTGAATCATGAAAATCATCAATGAATGAGTTGGTTAAATTTGACAGAAGGTTTTAGCTTCAATTCTTTGATGAATGGATTAGGTTGCATTAGTAATGGATGACTGCCACCATTCCTTAAATCTTGAATGAATCTACTTTTTACAGTTACTTTTATGTGTATATATAGTTATTGAGTAGAGACACTCCAAAGTGGGTGTAGTATGGAATGTTAAAAAGGGAACACTCCAATACAAGCGTTAGAAAAATCAATTTGGCCGAAGGCTGTCGTTGCATGAGTGTGTGTCGATGCAATTATGTACTCCCTGGGGGTTTGTTGTACCCCATCGTTACTTCTCAAGAACAAGGGTACAGTAATGCAACGATATCCCTTATTCTGAAAAATAAATATGTATATATATTTATAACATATAAATACTTAGTATTGTACAATAAATGCTATAGTGGTAGATAGAATTTAGGGTTTGAAGCATGATGCTAGCATTGATAAAGTTGCAACCTTATTCATTCATGCTTATGAATTGTCGATGCAATATTCTGTCATCTGAATGTGATTCATTCATTGGGAATTTAAAGGGTTCAAGTTGACAGAATGATCATTTGCCTTAGTAAATTTTTTTCTCAGCCTTGCTAGTTTCTGTTTTACTAGAGGACAAGTAAAAACTCAAGTTTGGTGGTGTGATAGCATTAGAAAGAACATAGGTTTTTCTCCTTGCTTACTAATTAAATTGTCCCCATTTAGTTATCCTTAGCATACATTTTACCATTTTCAGTTTAGTAAATTGCATTTTATAACTCAGTGAATCCTAGCCTATTTTATCCATAATTTTGCTATCTTATTACATTAATTTTGCTGCATGAGTTAACTCCAGATTGCGACTAGAATTGTCGCCGCACCTAAAAACTGTCTCCAAGGTCGTTGCATGAGTTAATTCCAGATTGCGTCCAGAATTGTTGCCGCACCTGACAACTGTTCGGATAAGAAGCAAAACTACGTGAGTTGTCCAGTCTGGTATAACCAACATGTATGTACAAGGACAGAATAATTTTGAGGAAATGACACTTGTACTGTTGGAGGAGGACATAAAAGGTGGACGTGAGAAGAAAAAGGGAGCCTTTTTTTTTTCTCCATCATCATCTTCATCATCCTACCTTGAAGCTTGCAGCCATGGGAGCTTAAGCCTCTCACGGGTGGGCCAACGTGAAAACCAGATGTGGACTAGCTTCTGACGAGGAGACCTAAGTGCGCGACAAGAGGAAATAGAAAGATTCAGTCGAGTTGTCTAGGAATAGTATTCTCCACTCGATTCTTTCTTATTTCTTTCTAAATGCTAGTGATTACTCTTTGTTTTTTGTTTGTATGGAAGTACACATGAATTCTTGGTTAAATTTTATCTTATTCAATCTTTCTTTTATTGTTTAATCTTGGGGTTTGAATTTTTTTACACGGATTGCAGTCACTGACACTGGAAAGTGCAGTGAAAGTTTGAGCCAACAAGCATTACAACGGAAGTTGAGTGAGGATTAGAGGAATTTAGTCCACTTGTTCTTAATAGTGCCATATTGCCATCATCGAAAGGTGAGGTTAATATGCATGTTTAAGTCTCAGATTAAATAAAGGAGTAACATTGGGTAAGATATACATTGAATTTTATTGCTTCGACAATCACCTATACTTTTATACCTTGTAAGCACTTAGTATTCTGCTGAAGATTCATGTTGGGGATCCCAGTTTATCATTATCATATTTTATTTTATTGTTTTCAAGTTATTGCATCGACAACTATCCTCACAATTTATCTTGTTTATATCTGGTTATTGCACCGACATTAATAGACAAAAGATTACCATCCCTGTGGGATCGATATCCGATAGACTCACATCTGTCTTCTATACTTGCATCGACAGTGTACGCTTGCACATTATTGCTGTGACGTTAAAAAGCCGATCATAAACATTAAAATTTCTTAACCAAATTTTAATATGACCCTAATAACATTCCAAATTTAAATACCTCCTTTTCTAAAACCACTTGACTTTAACGATTTACCACTTGAACCTAATTATTCGTTTAAATAATAAAAATTATCAAATCAAAATTTATTATAATATTATATTTGACTCATAAATATTGAATAACAATATTTACAAATTCACTCATCGGATTTGTTACCCCGAAACCACTATTTTCAACACCACTGAAAACTCAGACATCTCATCAGGTTAATTCATAATCGCCTTTAGAATTCACTATCACTCGGGCAGGTTCTATACGCCAGTTTCCAATACTTAACAAATACGCTATATTTTCAATACAACAAACATAGATCAGAATTGGCTTCTTAGCATTCAGCTTTTCTTTCTATAATAATTTATTCATAACAACAACACATGGAGAGTCATATTTGCTTATTCTTTTCATATCTTAATGTATAAGACACATGTAGTCATATTAACTTACTCTTTTCATTTTCGTCATTAGGTTATACCTTGGATCCATCATTCACATATCAGAACATATTTCACATTTCTTATCATTTCAAACACGTGTGTTCCTATGAGTTTAGGGCTTTTTGCCATGGTTAGCGACTAACATGTCCTACCGTAGGTAGCACCCATATTGCTAGGCTAGTTAGCAACTAACATGCCCTACCAGAAACCTAGCAATCACGCCAACTGGTTAGTAACTAACATACCCTACCAGTGGCCCCATCATACACTCTCACTTGGTTAGCAACTATCATGCCCTACCAGGGATCAAGCACATCACCGATTCTAGTTTGCAATTATCATGCACTACCAGTGGCTCCTCGTATTTGGAAATTGAGTTTACTCCCTAAGGAAGTCACCAACTCTTTCCTGTCATAGATATGCACATTCAAAATTTACAAGCAATAGAGTTCCAAAGTTTCATGAAAATGGTCTCACCTAAACTCTAAACTTTAACAAAAAAAAAAATAGTGATTCACACAAAACAGAGAGAAACAAAAAGAAGAGTAATATTGATTGGATACTCGCAGATAATCTCAACGTAGCTTGCTACACTATCATTATCGATACATGCACAACTTTATTTCAGTTCGATCATTTGTTGATTCTTCACCAACAAATGAATCTTCTTAAAACAGAATACCAGAGTATGATAAAGCAAGAGGAAAGAAAAGAAAGGAAGAACCCCCAAAATGAAAGTCCCATCAATATATATAGCTTTTAGCTCTCTCAAAACTAACACGTGGCTAACATGCAAAATTAACTTATACTATTTTGTGGCTAGCATAATCATTCTAGGCATATTAAAAAATAAAATAATCATAAAAATTTGGTTAATTTCTATCTGGATCTTAACAAGAACTTAACTAAAACTGAACAGTGAACACACATGTTCAAACAGAAACTAACAGGTCCACACTCCTACAATTTTCCACTTGCGAATAGAAATAGAGGAATCTATCTCACAAAATTTAACTTAGAGAAAACACTGATTGGCAGGTTCCCCCCAACAACCACGCCTGGACATAAAAACCTCAAACCTATACTTCGCCAAAGGCGAGCCCTTTAGCCTAAAACATCACAGACTTACCAGATTAATCCAACAGTCTTTCAATCATGGCACAATAAACAATACGCAGACAGCACTGGCAGATAGAACACAACTCAGACTTTCCTTAGCTTAAATCTTATATTAACTTTCAGCCCATACAAATAATCAACAAGACTACGCAGGGTGGAGTGTTACACCATATTTGTCCATGAAAGCCATACTAACAACGGAGCCGACATCATTGAAACCAGACGTGACGAGAGAAAGCGCCAATTTTGTCTTATCGAAGCAAATCCAATGATTTACACTATTATTAGGCTATAATACATAACAATATTGATCCCCGAAATTCGCTGAGCAACTTGCATCGTCACTCTAACATAGAGTCCCCTTCACACAACAACATTGCTTAAAGTCGCTTTCAGTTTTTCTATCAAATTATCTCCAATGGCTTGTTCATCAGCTTTCTCTACTTCAATGGAGTTTCTAACAACAATCAATTCAGATTCGATATCATTAGTAGGATAACTCTTCATTTGCAATCAATTATGCCTAAATTGATATAATATGTAAAATTTGGGGGCTAAATTTGTTATTATATCGATTTTTTAATTGCCACGTCAGCTTATCGTTTTTTATTTTAATGAGAGTGACCAAAATGGCCAAACTATGTAATGTGGGTGATTAAATTGCAACTTTTTATTTTGCAGGCCTAAAATGAATTTTTTTATAGTTTAGTGATTATCTGTGTAGTTTACCCTATTAATTAGGTGATAATTAATATGCTTAGAATGACATTCAAGTAATAACTCTATTTTTAAATCAACACAATATTTTTAACTAACAATTGTAAATTAAATTATAATACTTTTTAAATGTTTAATAATTATCAGATCTTTTACTAAATTATAATTATTTTTAAATGTGCAATTATCATAACTTCTATTTTATTTCAAGTTTTTTATTTTAAAATGAGGATTTAGTAATATGATGGAAAATAAAGGGTATTCTCGTCAGTTCAATTTTTTTAACTCATGCTTTTATATATATTATAGATATCATTAAAAAATATAAAACGATAAAGTAAATTATTTTAATTTAAAATAATTAATTTTTTATTTAAAATATTATTCTAATATTTTTAATATTTTATATTTAAGATTAAATTTTACATTTCATATTAAAAGCTTTATCTTACCTAATATTATTAAAAATTTATATATTTTATGCCAAAGATATTTTAATTTTTATAAACAATATTATTTGGTAAAAACCATATCTATCAAATTTGTTTGAGATAATGTTAAAAACAAATTATAAATAGTTAATAATTAGTTTAAATTTTTAAATTGTTTAATTTTTTAAGTATTAAACAATATTTAAATTTGGGTGAGAAATTGTCAATATATATTTTTTATTCTACAATCAATTTTAAAAAAATTATCATTTTTCTCTTTTTTTTTTAAATATTTTACTATACACTTGTCAACCCCTAACCTTAAATTATAATATGTTCATACAAATATTAGATAAGACGAAGATGATAATGGTGTGGGCCGATTCACCTTGCTTAGGATAAGGCAAAGAGCCACTATGTATGATAGTCAGACTATGGTGATAATAGAGTTGGTGGAAGAATAAAGGGGGGAGGGGGGAGAGAGAGAGCCCTTTCTCGGTTGGGGGCTAAGGGTTTATATACTCTTAGTTGTGATCTCGAGATGTCATATGTCATCTTTTCATAGGTGAGCCAAAGACAAGTTAGCTAAATAATCTGTTATTGTAGGTTTAGATAGGTTGACAATTGGACACGCTATTGATCATTTTAGATGGAACATGACAATTGGCGTCAAAAGTAAGCGACACCCACATCAGTATGTAACGAGGAGTGGTTGCGAGAAGCATGTTCAAGAAATTGTATCTGAGGAGAAATTAACATTATTTTGAGATTAAGTAGATAATATTTAAATCTTAAACAGTAGTGGAAGAATTAATTTTTATTTTTGTAAATGGTATATTTTGTTTCCAATAAATTTAATTGATTAAGATTAAGCCAACATTTTAAATAATATATTCGTAATTTCCTTGAATTTATACATTCATTAATTCGATTCATTCATTCATCATGTTGTCATTTTTATAAATTCATATGCTTAGCATATTCGAAACCATCATTGAATAAAATTGTTTTTGGGTTTGACTTGTATAATAAAGGAACCATGTTTAAATATATTAATTCGAATCATCAAATATTGATAGCATGGTGAATTTAATTATATAAATTTATTAATTTATAAATAAATACAACACGTATAGATACAATAAGAAAAATAAAATAAATACATGTATAAATATATCAAAATATACATAAAAATTATTAATATATAAAGAAATTATATAAATTTAAAACAATAATAATAACACAGAAAAAAAAATTCTAGTTTTCTTCCTTTAGTCTCTCTCTCCTTCATTTTCTTTCCTTCATCTTTCTTTTTATTCTCTACAATAATGGTTCTGAGCTCACGCTTTACCTTAGGTTGAATATTTTTTTTATCAAATTATAGAATAAGAATTTGAATGTTAAAATATGCTCTAAGTCCATATACACTTCCCACGTTTGGAATTTAACCCCTACTTTTATTTGTAAGAATATAATCATTTACTTTTTGGATTCACAAATTAAAATCCAGTTGTTACCACTATTAAAATGCTTCTATTAATTTTTTTGGTGTGACATTTTATTTTATATATAATCACTTGATAGTCATGTAAAAATAAAAATAATTCTTAAAATACTAGTTAGGACTTTTCTTAAAATTGCCCATTCAAACTCGTCATGATAAAACAATTCTTTTCCATTGTAATAGTGTTGTCAAGAAAAATTGGCATTGACATTTTGATTAAAATAGTTAACAATACTAACTATCTAGTCTAACTAATGACATTATAAAAGTAGGACCAAATCATGTAAAAAAAAAATTAAAGTATATAGAATAAAATCTCAAGCTTTAGCATAGTTTAGGGGCAAAAATTTAAATTTAACCGTTGTATTATTATGTAAAATAAAACAATGCAAACCTAAAATAAATGGGAAGTTGCATGTCAATCTTTAAGACTTTAAATGTATTCAAATTATATATAATCAGATAATGTTTTAACAAAAAAGTTGACGATATTAATTATTTGGACTAAATAATAACATTATAAAAAAAATAGGAACCAACTTATGTTAGAAATTAAAGTATAAATATTTAATTTTAAATTTAAACATAGTAGAGGAACTAAAACTAAAATTTAATCATTTATCTAAAATGTAAAACAAAATAAAAAGGTAGTGAGCTTCATGGATGTGCCACTTGTTAATTCCTTTTATATGTAAAGCACATACATAGATTTCTCTTTAGCTATTTTACGGTAAAAATATCATAGATGTCATTGTACTAGGAGTAAGATTGTATTTTGTGTCATTTCACTAAAAAAAAGTAAATTAGTCATTATACATTAGATTAAAGAGCAAATTAGTCATTCTGTTAAATTTTTTATCTGTTTCTACTATTAAAATCGATTCGTATATGTCAAAATGAGGTACACGTGGCACTTCACATATAATTGTCTGGTTACTTTATCAATCACGTCAGTTTCTAACAGAAGAAATGGATGAATTTTTTTAACAAAAAAAGGATCAATTTACTCTTTGATCTAACATATAGGGACAAATTTACCTATTTTTTTAAATAAAGAGAGTACAATGTAATTTAACTTCTAGTACAGAAGCCT
Organism: Gossypium sturtianum; assembly: GCA_025698515.1. NCBI lineage: Eukaryota > Viridiplantae > Streptophyta > Magnoliopsida > Malvales > Malvaceae > Gossypium > Gossypium sturtianum. Next base: position 124,654,899 of record CM046955.1, read on the forward strand.
CCATGATACTTTTATTGTTATTTCCTCTTAATCTCTTTCTTCCACCCACCCCATTTCCAAATATCCTAGCTAAATATAATAAAAAAATTAAAATAATTTATTGTCACAAATTAAAGGTTCAACATCTACAGTATCATCATGTTTGTTACTTTTATATATGTTGTAGATAGATTGTTGATATTATTTATATTATCATTTAAATTCTTAATTAAATTAGTGTCATGAGTTAATCAGATACCAAATACCAAATTACTTAAGAAAAATACTCATTTACCGCTTTCTATTAAATGATTATCATTATTTTGATGACAATTTTTTCTTTTCATACTTTTATATGATTTTTAAATAAAAGAACTAAAATTAACATATCTAAGGATTGAACACATGTTTAGTGTACTTATCAACAAGTTTTTTTTATCATTACACCGATAATAATTTTTCAGTAAATATTTTAAAAAATAATTTTTTAAAATAAAATATTTTCTCTCACCCACATAATGTATTTATTCTATTATTTAAGACCCTGACTGAATTGGTGTTACGAGTCAACAGGTCACCAATTCTGTAACATTCGAATTTCTAATAACCCAAAATTAGGAACGAATAAGGGACTAAATTGAAAGAAACCACAAGTTGGCGGCCTATACACTACACTAAAATAGACTTTTAGCGGCGTTTTTAGTGGCGTTTTAACTAAAAACGCCGCAAATAATATACATTAGCGGCGTTTGAAAGAAAACGCCGCCAAAAGTTGAGCAATAGCGGCGTTTTTGGACCAAACGCTGCTAAAGGTCTGAGCATTAGCGGCGCTTCTGCAAAAACGCCGCTAAAGGTCTGAGCATTAGCGGCGCTTTGTCAAAAACGCCGCTAACGATCCGAGTATTAGCGGCGCTTTTGCAAAAACGCCGCTAAAGATTGAAGCATTAGCGGCGCTTTGTCAAAAACGCCACTAAAGGTCTGAGCATTAGCGGCGCTTTGTCAAAAACGCCACAAAAAATGTTAATCTATACGACGACGTTTTGTTGTTGAGCTATAGTGGCTATATCGAGGATTAGTGGCGTTTGTTGTTAAACGCCGCAAAAAGTCTTCATTAGCGGCTTTTTTTCTAAAATCGCCGCAAAAAATATGTCATTAGCGGCGTTTGCCGCAAAAATATTTAATTTAAGGGTTATGATTTTAGTAGTTTGGCTATTAGGCTTTAGAGGTTAGGGTTATTAATAAAAATTTATTTTATTTTAGGGTCTAAGTAAACATTAATATTCTTTTTAATTACTTTTATCCCTTATAAATTTTATATTTAGGGTTTAACCAGAACAAGAAAACAAACTTAATTATTTAATATATATATTATAGTTTAAATTATTTAATTGAAGTGTGTGTATATATATATATATATTAAAATTATACTTATAGTTTAAATTATTTAAGAGATAATAGATAAGCTTAATATATATTAAAGTTAAAAAAATTGGTAACATGCATCTATAGAGAAACAAAATTAATTAGTAAATTGAAAATGTTATTTAAATTTCGTAAAATATTGAAATAATATATAATAGTCAAAATTTATCTAATTAATTTAGGGTTTAAGGTTATAATTAAGGGTTTAGTGGTTTGTATGGGCCGACCATGGTTTCGAGTTTAGCATATCAAGATTTAGTGTTTAGAGTTTATGGTTTACGATTAGTTTTAGGATTAGGGTTATGCCTTGGGTTTATGGGTTTGTGGGTTAATGGTTTTAGGGCCTAGTGTTTAGGGTTTATGGTTTAGGATTTAGGGTTTAAGGTTTATGATTTAGGGTTTAAGGTTTATCGAATGAAGACATGGTGAGATATATGCTATAAAAATGGCGAGATTGTATTTTTTACTCACAAATTGATTTAAGCCCTTAAGAAAATCTGATTGTACATCTTTTTATCCCTAAACCCTAAACTATAAAGGCCTAAACCCTAAACCACAGATATAGATTCTAAGCCCTAAATCATAACTCTAAATACTCGACCATAAACCCACAAACTACAAACACCAAACAATTAATCCATTAGACCCCAAAATATTAAACCCAAAAAATCTTAAACCTTGAAAATTTATTTCATATGGATATAATAAATAAAATATAATAAATCAAAAATTATAAAAATAATTACGTAACTAATCTCTATTTTTTACACAAAACACGATCGCAATTTAATTAAATTTAGTGTTTGCAGATTCAATCAATTTAATCTTAATTTTAAAAATTCAACAAATTTTTCCCTTAACTTTACACATTCTGTTAATTTAATCTTTATTATATTCTTAAAAACACAAAAACTAAAAACCGTAAAAAACTTTGAAAAAAATATATATATATTTGAATGTTTAAATTTTATAAAAATATATAGAAAACAAAAAAATATTTATAGATAAATGAATTACCAATTTTCAATTTTCTAAACTGAAATTTATTTATTAAAGAATAAAAATGTAATTAGGTTTAGTGGCGTTTTATTGATAAACACCGCAAAAGGTGTGTTTTACCGATCAAACGACGTCGTTTTTTTAGACCCGAATTACCGTCTGTAACACCCCAAACCAGATCTATGCGTTAAGACGAGATTTGGTTTGTCACACCGATCGAACATCCATTTAATTCTCTAAGTAAAACAGTACTACAAAACCTTTTGGAAATAAAGGTTAATAAAAATTAGGAACAATGATTTAAAATTGATGAATTAAGAAAAATACTTGTTTGAAATCTTATCATTTAGAATATAGTTTTCAAAAACCTTCAAGTAGTTTTAAAAGAATTTGAAAGAATTTAAAAATTAGTTAAGGTGTTCGAATTGTTATAAAACACAATATTTTTAAGAAAACCTTATAGATTTAACATGAGCCCATATTAAGAGTATTTAAACAAAATTAAATCCATCCACACATAAAAACAAACCATAAAAACATAATTAGAGGCCTTATTACAACATACCCAAAATAGTAATTAAAATAAGTAACTTAAATAAAGTTCATAGTTTATAAAACCCACGCTCATAGTATGGCCTCCACCATGTCATCCCGGCCCAAGTCCACATCAATTTCCATTACGAGATGGATAATAAAGCGGGGTGAGTTACAAAGAACTCAGTGTGTAACTCACTTACCACCATTATTGGGCCAGACCATCAAGGCATTAATTTGGGTTTGAGCCCAATTACAAACTTTAACAATATAAAATGAAATAAAATATATTAAAATGCATGTAAAATGAATTTCCCAACCAAGCCTAATTTCCATCCGCTACACACCCCCGTACCAACCAGCACACCTGTGGGGATCCAATCAACCCACCCCGCCAAACACACCAATCGTAGGCATTTAGCCTTTTAAATAATATTGTAGTGCACTACCGAACTAGATTGTGACATAGTCACCAACTATAGGCATTAAGCCAAAATTTGTGGCAGAGCCACCGAACTAGATACGTGGCCACAGGCCTTTCTTCTCTTCATCATATATCCCGTCCCATGCAATTATGTATGCATAACGAACTTTAATCATAAAACATTTTATCAAGTAACCCATATTACAATGAGTCTATAATTAAACTTTTCATTTGGGTCCATTAAACAAAATAGTATTTAGCCCATTTAGCAATCTAGCGAACTTAGGCCCAAATGTCGAACTAGAAGGTTTTTGGCCCATTTAGCGATCTAGCAGTCTTTTGACCCAATTTATCGATCTAGCAGTTTTTCGGCCCAATTTATCGATCTAGCAGTTTTTCGGCCCAATTTAACAATCTAGCAGTATTTCGACTCAATTTATCGATCTAGCAATATTTCGGCTCAATTTATCGATCTAGCAATATTTCGGCTCAATTTATCGATCTAGTAATTTTCCCGACTTTAACCGTTTTCATGCATTTACACAAAAGTGTTAATTATCACATAAATTTCGATTTTGCCATTTTTACGATTTATCATAATACTTACTGTTTAGTATCTAACCCGAAAGATAAGTGTGAAGTTACACACCTGGTTATGGTGAGAACTAGACTTTCCCGCTCGTCAACACCTATACATATCACGATAACTTATGATCATTATAATCTAATAATAAAACCGATCTAAACATAACGATCTAAAATTTACCTCGGATTTTTGAACTACTTCCACTTGCGGTTTCTCCCGATTGATGGTTCGTTAACCGAATCAAATCCACGAACAAATAATGGTTCGGGAGTACGAACTACTTCAAACAATTGATTCTCCTCGGATGAACGTCCACAACCCGTGGGAAATCGGATTCTTGATCTGATCCTTTGTTTATACTTAGGGGATTAATGGTACCACCCTTCTTTCGAACACTATATACAACCCGTTTCTTCCCTATCTTGATTGTCTTCAAAGACAAAGATCGTTAGCACGTCCTAATCTCATATATATATATCGATTATGACTAAAGGCTTTGAGAACAAGATTTCCTTACCACAAATATTCTTGTTCCACAAGGGAAATCGATCCAAGCGTTCTATGTCACACACGACCTCTTGATTTCCAATCTTCCGTTATCGCACTAAAGTATAACAAAAATAAACGTTAATAGAATGAACGTTTATTTTGATCTAAGAAAGCCTTCAAACCACCATCAATATTCAGCCAAATACTATAAACTAATCGAAGACGAAAAAGAACCCTTACCTATTTTCCACGGTTGAAAAGGAAACGATTGAGAATGTTGCTTATGATTAGAGAGATATTCGGCTATGAAGAATCAAAGAAAAAAAAAAGAAAATGGTTCGGTTAAGGTACACTAACATTCGGCCATGAAGAGATTAAAGGAGAAAGTATTGATTTAAAAGAAATCAAAATAAGAGAATAGAGATGATGATAATTCGGTTTTCAAAGAAAACAAAAGAGAAAGAAAGAGATGAGTTTAAGATCAAGGCACATTCGGCAATGGAGAAAAGGAGAGAAAAGAAAGGAATGGTCTTTTGATGTAGGTGATTTCGGCACTAATGAGAAAAAGGCACAAAAAGAATACCAAATGATATGCAATAATGACCAAATGGTCAAAAAAAAATCAAGGCTTACCAAGGATCAAATTCGGCCAAGGGAGAGAGGTTGAGAGAATTTGCAAAACTATGCACAAAACTAAGAATGACCAAAAAGAGACTTCAAATCCTAGCCAAACTAACACCAAAAATTTGGCTCCCCCCTAGACCATATTGCCGTCCCTATGCATGGTCAAATGGCCATGATTTTATTTCCATAACCTTTTCCTTGATACTTGCCCCATATCTTCATATCTTTCCTTAATTTCTTGATTCCCTTCCATAAGTTAACAATTTCCTTAATCCTTTGATATACTAACTAAAAATAACAAGGTCAACACTTACCATATATGCACTTGGCCGACACTTACTATACATGTGCAGAAAAATTAAAAATAAAAATTCATCTAGATGCTAAACAAGGGATTCGAACCTTCTCCCTCATGTACTAACTCATGCGCCAACACCACTTTGCCATATACTCATCTTATGCTACACTTTGACACATTAATTAACTTATGTGTCAATGCCACTTGCTCCACTTCAATAAATTTTAAAAACTAAAAATTATTCCATCCCCGAATAATTCTAATTCTTCTTCAGGACTATAATAAACACGAAAAATAATAATAAAAATTTTCCTTCATAATCTAAACACCAAATCATGCAATAATCGATACTCAAATTTTAGGGTGTTACAACTCTACCCTCCTAAAAAAAATTTCGTCCTCGAAATTTACCTGGTTGAAAAAGGTGAGGGTATTGTTGTCGAATTGCATCCTCAGGCTCCCACGTAGCTTCCTCCACTCCGTGGTTACGCCATAAAATCTTGACCAACGGCACGGTTTTCTTTCTTAGCACCTTAACATCTCGGTCTAAGATTTCCACTGGTTCCTCCTCAAAAGACAAGTCTGACTTCAACTCCACTTCTTCTACCGGTACTATGTGCGAAGGATCCGATCTATAGCGCCTCAAAGATGGAAACATGAAAAACATTATGAATCGACTCAACTCGGAGGTAATTCGATCGATAGGCCCACTGGACCAACACGCTTCACCACACGATATGGTCCAATGTATCTAGGACTCAATTTGCCCTTCTTCCCAAACCTAAAAATCTTCTTCCAAGGTGAGACCTTCAAGAAAACCTGATCCCCCACAACATACTCGATACTTCTACGCTTCAGATCTACATACGACTTTTGTCTATCTGAAGCTTCCTTTAAACGTGCTCGAATAGCTTTTACTTTTTCTTCCGTTTCAGAGATCAGCTCTGGACCTAACATCTGTCGTTCGCCCAATTCAGTCCAACAACTAGGAGAACGACACCTACAACCATATAATGCCTCGTAGGGTGCCATCTGAATGCTAGATCGATAGCTATTGTTGTAAGCAAATTCGCCAATGGTAGAAAATCCTCCCAACTACCTTTGAAGTCGATTATACAACCCCTTAACATGTCTTCCGAATCGAATTACTCTTTTCGATTGACCATCCGATCGAGGATGAAAAGTCAGATCGAAATTTAGCTTTGTTCCCAAAGCTTCATGCAATGCTTTCCAAAACCGTAGCGTAAACCTAGGATCCCTATCGATATAATAGACGCGGTACCCCATGCAACCTCACGATTTCGGATACGTGCGGCTTAGCCAACTTACGTAACGAGTAATCCGCATTTAACTGGTAGAAAATGAGCGATCTTCGTCAAGCGATCAACAATTACCCAAAGCGAGTTTTTCTTAGTAGGTGTTAAAGGTAACCCACTAACAAAATCCATTATTATCCGCTCCCATTTCCAAAGAGGAATCTTTACGGTTATAATAATCCCGACGGCAATTGATGCTCCGCCTTCATAGCGACAAGTTAAACATTTTCCCACAAATTCGTAAATCTCACGCTTCAACCACTGGCCACCAATATTGTTCATGAAGATCCCGATACATCTTATTTCCTCCGGGTGCATAGCATAAGGGCTACTATGCACCTCTCGTAGAATCATTTGTCTCAGATCTCGAGTCCTTAGGCATCTGAGACTTTTCCACGAAAGCACAACACACCTTCCGTGTTTATACCAAAATCCTCTATTCCTCCATTTTCAACTTGTTGAAGTAAAGGTCCCAACTTTTCATCTAATATTTGCTTTTTCTTAATTTGCTCCAACCCACAGGAGGCTTCACACTGAAATTCCGCTATCGGACTACCATCCTCGTACAAACTTAAATGGGCAAACATTGCTCTCAAATCGAGATACCACCTTACGACTTAACGCGTGCTCGCTACCACATTAGCTTTTCCGGGATGATATTCGATTGAGAAATCATAGTCCTTTAATGACTCCACCCATCTTCGTTGTCTCAAGTTTAATTCCTTACGAGTAAGAAGATACTTAAGACTCTTGTGATCCGTATAGATGATAGACTTTTCACCGTAGAGGTAATGCCTCCAAATCTTTAGAGCAAACACACTGCAGACTAACTCCAAGTCATGAGTAGGGTAGTTTACTTCGTGCGGTCTCAAGCGACGAGAAGCATAAGCTACCACTTTCCCACTTTGCATCAATACGCAACCTAATCCCGTATGCGACGCATCACAATAAACTATAAACTCCTTTCCGACTCAAAGTTGAATCAATACCGGCGCTTAGTCAAAATCTTCTTCAATTCATCGAAACTTTCTTGCTGTTTTTAGGTCCATATATATGGTACTCCCTTCCGCAATAGCTTAGTTGGGGTGCGGCAATCAACGAAAACCCTCAACAAAGCGTCTATAGTAACCAGCCAAACCCAAGAAACTCCGAATCTCGACTCATCGACTTTGGTGGCTTCCAATCCAATACTGACCTCAATTTTCCGAGGATCCACCCTTAATCCTTTGGTGACACCACATGACCCAAGAAAGTCACTTCCTTAACAGAAATCACATTTCTTGAATTTGGCATACAGTTGATTATCTCAAGTAATGCGCAATACAATTCGCAAAATGCGAGTCATGCTCTTCTTCATTCCTTGAATATACCAGAATGTCATCTATGAATACCACCACAAACCGGTCTAAATATGGTTGAAAGACCCGGTTCATCATATCCATAAATGCATTTGGTGCATTGGTCAACTTAAACGGCATCACCAAAAACTCATAATGTCCATAACGAGTTCGAAAAGCCGTCTTGTGAATATCCGCTTCTTTCACCTTAAGTCGATGATAACCCGATCTCAAATCAATTTTGAGAAAAATCAAGCTCCCTTCAATTGATCAAACAGTCGTCAATTCTTGGCGTAGGGTACCTATTCTTGATCGTCAATTTATTTAATTGCTCGTAGTCAATACACATACGCATCGACCCATCTTTCTTCTTAACAAACAAAACCGGTGCTCCCACGGAGACACACTCGGTCGAATAAAGCCTCGATCTAGCAATTCTTGAATTTGAGCTTTAAGCTCCGCCAACTCCTTCGGTGCCATTCTATAAGGAGCAATGGACACTTTGGAGCTGTTCCCGCAAAAGCTCAATACCAAATTCCACTTCCCGATCCTGGAGGTACACCGAGAAGTTCTTCAGAAATACATCGGAAATTCCTTCACTGTTCTCACATCTTCCATCGACAACTCTTTGGCATCTAAAGCACTAATAAATGCTAAAAATGCTCCATACCCTTTTCGCACCAACTTTTCTGCCTTAAGTGCAGATACCATATTTGCCAAGTAATTCCTCCGTTCGCCTATCATAATTATTTCTTTATCCTCCACCGTCCTTATTGACATCCGCTTTTCAAAGGCAATCCAATTTCGCCGGTGCTTAACCAACCAATCCATGCCCAAAATGATATCGAACTCGCCAAAAGGCAATTCCATCAAATTTGCCAAAAATATTTCTCCTTGAATTTCTAAGGGCACTTCTCTTAACAGTTTATTTACCAATACCGATTGTCCTAAAGGACTAATTACCTTCATCTCATTATCGGAAATTTGAGTCTAAATTCAAGTTTCGGATATGGTGCTAGCAACATACGAATGGGTAGAACCAATATCTATCAAAGCAATAACGGTACATCAAAAATGAAGAACGTATCAGTTATCACATCAGTGCATTGCCATCCTCACGGCGTCTAAGCGCATATACCAATCTCGGGTGTCTTGCATCGTGTTACCTCTAGGACCATTGCCTCGCCCCATTGCACCTTGACCACGCCCACCCCATTACCACCACGACCTGGTCCACGACCTCTCGGTGGTTCTTTGAATTCCTTTGCCGGTGGTGCATCGGTGATTACGAGCTTCACGAGTTGTATCCATTCGGCGAGGGCAATTCCTATATTGATGATCCATCGACCCGCATTTATAGCAAGCACCCGTTTTCTTCCAAAGACTCTCGAATGCCTTTTCCCACAATCGGCACAATCTCAACTCGATTCCACGACTACGGTGTTCTTCCTTGAGTGGTTCCTCGTTCCGAGGCCTCTTCGTAAACCTTTTTGAAGAACCCGAATACTTCATATCTCTCTTGCCTCTAGCTGCGTTCCCGATTCGACGTTTAGAGTTCTTAACCTCTTGGCTATCTTGACCTTTTCCACAAGCGTGGCAAAAGTTCTAACTTGTTGTGGGGCTATCAAAACCCGCAATTCATCGTTCAAGCCATCCTCAAAGCGTACACAACGCTCATGATCTGTTGCCACTATTGTTCGAGCATAGCGACTCAAGCGCAAAAACTCAGCTTCATATGCTGCCACTGTCTTATTCCCTTGTACCAGATTCAGAAATTCCTTCCTTCATACGGCATCAACATAACTCGTTCCTATATATTTCCCTTGGAAGGAAACTTTAAAGAATTCCCAATTAATTAATGCAACGGTGCCTTCTGACAAGATAAGCCACCATTGGTATGCTTCGTCCCTTAACAAGGACACCGCTCCCCTTAATTTTTGTTCCATAGTGCACTCAAGATCGTCCATAATTCGCTCCACTGCCTCAAGCCAATATTTAGCGACATTTGGAGCTACACTTGAGACACCTCTTGAAAACCTCAGCACCACTTGATTTCAAACGTTCCGATATCGACCCACGAGCCGTTGGGCGGTTCTAGCTCCAAATGACCCTTTCAAGGACTCGCAGCATTGCTTGCGTCACCGCATTATCTTCTTCCATATGATTATGTGATTCCGTCTCACTTTCGAGTGACGCAGGTGCATCCATTTCCGGCATATGATCCGGTGCTTCGGTTGCGCCTCTAACACCTCGTCCTCTACCACGACCACGTCTCACGCGTCCACGACCACGTCCTCTAGAGCTCATAATGACCGATTTAATCGATTAAGAGTTTTATGAATCAAAATACTATTTCAGTTGTTTATTAACGATGTTTTATGATATGAAAGAGATAGAGTTGTTTTTCGCAACCATATCCTATTGTCTCAATCTCTACGGTTTTCAACACTTAAAACTAGAAGTTCTAGAGTGTTTCTTATGATCATATCACAATATAAACAATCGATATACAGATACTTACTTGACTTGGCGCGGGATGCTCATGGTGCCATACTACCTTTAAATCAAAATCTAGAAATTTTGAATTGTTTTTCAAACAAACATCATTATTGAACCCAAACCACAGCCGAGTTTTGAAACTGTGCTCTGATACCATTAAATGTAACACCCCAAACCAGGTCTATGCGTTAAGACGAGATTTAGTTTGTCACACCGATCGAGCATCCATTTAATTCTCTAAGTAAAACAGTACTACAAAACCTTTTGGAAATAAAGGTTAATAAAAATTAGGAACAATGATTTAAAATTGATGAATTAAGAAAAATACTTGTTTGAAATCTTATCATTTAGAATATAGTTGTCAAAAACCTTCAAGTAGTTTTAAAAGAATTTGAAAGAATTTAAAAATTAGTTAAGGTGTTCGAATTGTTATAAAACACAATATTTTTAAGAAAACCTTATAGATTTAACATGAGCCCATATTAAGAGTATTTAAACAAAATTAAATCCATCCACACATAAAAACAAACCATAAAAACATAATTAGAGGCCTTATTACAACATACCCAAAATAGTAATTAAAATAAGTAACTTAAATAAAGATCATAGTTTATAAAACCCACGCTCGTAGTATGGCCTCCACCATGTCATCCCCGGCCCAAGTCCACATCAATTTCCATTACCTGAGATGGATAATAAAACGGGGTGAGTTACAAAGAACTCAGTGTGTAACTCACTTACCACCATTATTGGGCCAGACCATCAAGGCATTAATTTGGGTTTGAGCCCAATTACAAACTTTAACAATATAAAATGAAATAAAATATATTAAAATGCATGTAAAATGAATTTCCCAACCAAGCCTAATTTCCATCCGCTACACACCCCCGTACCAACCAGAAGGCACACCTGTGGGGATCCAGTCAACCCACCCCGCCAAACACACCAATCGTAGGCATTTAGCCTTTTAAATAATATTGTAGTGCACTCATCGAACTAGATTGTGACATAGTCACCAACTAGAGGCATTAAGCCAAAATTTGTGGCAGAGCCACCGAACTAGATACGTGGCCATGTGCCTTTCTTCTCTTCATCATATATCCCGTCCCATGCAATTATGTATGCATAACGAACTTTAATCATAAAACATTTTATCAAGTAACCCATATTACAATGAGTCTATAATTAAACTTTTCATTTGGGTCCATTAAACAAAATAGTATTTAGCCCATTTAGCAATCTAGCGAACTTAGGCCCAAATGTCGAACTAGAAGGTTTTGGCCCATTTAGCGATCTAGCGCTCTTTTGACCCAATTTATCGATCTAGCGCTTTTTTGGCCCAATTTATCGATCTAGCGCTTTTTCGCCCAATTTAACAATCTAGCGATATTTCGACTCAATTTATCGATCTAGCAATATTTCGGCTCAATTTATCGATCTAGCAATATTTCGGCTCAATTTATCGATCTAGTAATTTTCCGACTTTAACCGTTTTCATGCATTTACACAAAAGTGTTAATTATCACATAAATTTCGATTTTGCCATTTTTACGATTTATCATAATACTTCATTGTTTAGTATCTAACCCGAAAGATAAGTGTGAAGTTACACACTGGTTATGGTGAGAACTAGACTTTCCCGCTCGTCAACACCTATACATATCACGATAACTTATGATCATTATAATCTAATAATAAAACCGATCTAAACATAATGATCTAAAATTTACCCTCGGATTTTTGAACTACTTCCACTTGCGGTTTCTCCCCGATTGATGGTTCGTTAACCGAATCAAATCCACGAACAAATAATGGTTCGGAGTACGAACTACTTCAAACAATTGATTCTCCTCGGATGAACGTCCACAACCCGGTGGGAAATCGGATTCTCGATCTGATCCTTTGTTTATACTTAGGGGATTAATGGTACCACCCTTCTTTCGAACACTATATACGGCCCGTTTCTTCCCTATCTTGATTGTCTTCAAAGACAAAGATCGTTAGCACGTCCTAATCTCATATATATATATATCGATTATGACTAAAGGCTTTGAGAACAAGATTTCCTTACCACAAATATTCTTGTTCCACAAGGGAAATCGATCCAAGCGTTCTATGTCACACACGACCTCTTGATTTCCAATCTTCCGTTATCGCACTAAAGTATAAAAAAATAAACGTTAATAGAATGAACGTTTATTTTGATCTAAGAAAGCCTTCAAACCACCATCAATATTCGGCCAAATACTATAAACTAATCGAAGACGAAAAAGAACCCTTACCTATTTTCCACGGTTGAAAAGGAAACGATTGAGAATGTTGCTTATGATTAGAGAGATATTCGGCTATGAAGAATCAATGAAAAAAAAAAGAAAATGGTTCGGTTAAGGTACACTAACATTCGGCCATGAAGAGATTAAAGGAGAAAGTATTGATTTAAAAGAAATCAAAATAAGAGAATAGAGATGATGATAATTCGGTTTTCAAAGAAAACAAAAGAGAAAGAAAGAGATGAGTTTAAGATCAAGGCACATTCGGCAATGGAGAAAAGGAGAGAAAAGAAAGGAATGGTCTTTTGATGTAGGTGATTTCGGCACTAATGAGAAAAAGGCACAAAAAGAATACCAAATGATGTGCAATAATGACCAAATGGTCAAAAAAATCAAGGCTTACCAAGGATCAAATTCGGCCAAGGAGAGAGGTTGAGAGAATTTGCAAAACTATGCACAAAACTAAGAATGACCAAAAAGAGACTTCAAATCCTAGCCAAACTAACACCAAAAATCGGGCTCCCCTAGACCATATTGCTAGTCCCTATGCATGGTCAAATGGCCATGATTTTATTTCCATAACCTTTTCCTTGATACTTGCCCCATATCTTCATATCTTTCCTTAATTTCTTGATTCCCTTCCATAAGTTAACAATTTCCTTAATCCTTTGATATACTAACTAAAAATAACAAGGTCAACACTTACCATATATGCACTTGGCCGACACTTACTATACATGTGCAGAAAAATTAAAAATAAAAATTCATCTAGATGCTAAACAAGGGATTCGAACCTTCTCCCTCATGTACTAACTCATGCGCCAACACCACTTTGCCATATACTCATCTTATGCTACACTTTGACACATTAATTAACTTATGTGTCAATGCCACTTGCTCCACTTCAATAAATTTTAAAAACTAAAAATTATTCCATCCCCGAATAATTCTAATTCTTCTTCAGGACTATAATAAACACGAAAAATAATAATAAAAATTTTCCTTCATAATCTAAACACCAAATCATGCAATAATCGATACTCAAATTTTAGGGTGTTACACCGTCACAGCCGAGTCAAATCATATTTCCTCGATTCTAGACTTCCCAAATTCAGTCAAGTTCTCCCCCAAAATTTACAATCCCTATTTCCCTCTTCATTCTCTATTCTTCTTCTCCTGTACAATTCCAAAATTTACAACCCCGATTCCCTCTCTTTTTCACTTACTTTTGATTTTCAAGTTAGTTCCGTCACATCCCCCAAATCTCATCTGATCGAAACCCAGTCCAAAATCCCTTCTGATCGAAATCCCCATTTCCCCTTCCGATCGAAATCCCTATTTTACCAAATCTCCACCGTCGCATCTTCTGTTACTGCTTTATTTTTGTTTTATTTTCATTTCGTTTTTTTTTTGCATGCAGGAAATGACCTCTGATTTTGGACAAAGTTTGAAGTGGGGATATTGCTCGTAAATATACTTTAAAAGGTTCGAAAATTACCTCTGATTCATTCTTCTTCTTTTTTTTTGTTGATATTTTGGTACTATTGGGGAGGTATTACCAGGTTAAGGTAATCTTTGCAAACCAAATGTCAGAATATTATGTGTTTGTGGTATAGATGTATACACAACAAGTAGGGGCTTTCTTAAAATCTGAGAAATATGGTAAATGCTATAACATTTGAAAGATTGTTTATGTTGTATAGTTGTATGTTGCTTGTCTTGCCTAAATTGATACTCAGTTGTGAGCTTTAATTTGATTGATGGAAAAGCTCCTTTTTTCAGTTAACGTGCAAAACATAGTTTTTAAGAATGAAAATGATTCTTCCCTGTTTCTTTATTGTTGTTTTGGTTTTACATGCATTGCGTTCATGGTGTTATAAATTTGTATAAAATCTGCCAATTGTCACGTGTGTGTTTTGTTTGGTTATATTTCAATTCTTAAGTCTTTTTTACGAGTCAAGTCAGAGTTATGGATAAATTATAATATATTTTGTTTAAGTTATATTTTTAATGTATAAATTAATGACTAATTTGTTCTTACATTGCGTTCATAAATCGCTTTAAACGTATTATATAAATTCATCTACTGCACTATTGTTCTTACTTTCTCAAATAATGGCTCCAAAGTTTTTCATTAGTAACTGAAGTTAAAAGGTGTTTCATTAGTAACCTCAAGTCAAAATTGTGACAATTCTTTGTCGGAGGCACTTGATTTGTTAGTCATTGAGTATTAATTGTTTTTCTCTCAAATGGAAACGTATAGGATTAATCAGTTGGAGTTTAACTGTTTTGTTCTTATGAGTTCATATATATATATTGATCTCTATTTTTCTGGTTTCATACGATGTTGATGACTTTTTAGAATGTACTTCTTGTTGTCCTGCTTTTGGTTCTGAAATTTTCTTTCACAGATTCTGGATGAAAACTAGAGATTTTAGTTTATTAAGTTCCGAGTTATGTGTATATTTTCATAAATCGCTCATGCTTTTATGCTTGCCTTGCAAGTCCTTTACCCTTTCCTGTATGGAACTATCAAGTTAAAATACAAGATGATCAAAAAAGGAAGCTTTTGGTGTTAATGTGTCGCTATGATTTTGAAAGTGTTGGTAATTTTTTGTGTTCCTTTTTCGGTTTGTGCCATCACTAACTAATCTGTTTTGCAGAAGGGGGATCAATTATCTATTGGTGAAGTAGAAATCAAGCTGAATCATACTCAGGCACCACCACGGTATTCTGAACTATCTTTGGTACATCAAAACTTCAATCACTATAGGTGTAAAGTTAGTTGCTGAAAAGTCTTGCGGTAAGATCAAACGATCTGCAAGTATATATTTGATTTCGTGTTCTTATTGCCATTCTTGATAAGATTGTGCTTGCAATGCATAACCCCTTGCCCCTCCTGTTTGTATGAGTTAGCATAAAGAAATATATGTATATAATATGTGAATGTATATAATATATGTATGCTTTGAAAATTAAAAAGTTTTATTAGTTATGGTTGTTTGGTTCTTTGTGATGTATTTCTAATATTCTTAACCACTTCTAGCATTGGTAGTTTTGAATGGCAGGTCATAATAGTTTGATAATATTACTACCTTCCCGTTTATTTTGTTTTGTCAGTATATGTTAATCGAGATTGGTTTTATTTGAATGCATAATTTTATATGCTTGATTCCTTTTCTTTCCTTTTCATTCCAGCAAAAAGCATTGGAGGAGTGTAGGAGTGTAGGAGTGTCAACCAATTGTAGATCCTCCTTTTTTGCAAAGGTCAGTTTGGCTAAACTGATTCGCACTTTGATTATGTTCCATAAAATGTAGCGTAGTGTCCATTATTCTTCTTGAGATGGGAACATTTTTTTGCTCCTTTTTAGCAAATGATCACTGGATAGCGGAAATCTACTTGATGCGATTTGTTTTGTTGGCGTAATTATTTATTTAAATGGGTTGATTTGCAAGTTGATACTTAATTCACTTGATTTTCTAAAATTTTTATATTATATTTTCAAAGTGTTGATTCACGAGTGAAGTTAAGACTGCTATTCTTTTAAATGGACAATAATGCTCTAAGGCTTCCTTGTTCATACATGTCCAAATAAACACTTTTTTTTTTAAGATTATATAATAATGGTGATATTTTATCGACACGACTATCATATCAATTTAATTTTCAATATTTTTGTTAAATTTAATGCAATAAAGCATTTTTAAAATTTTATTTATATCAAAATATGTTGAAATAATATTTAAATAAGCATTAATATTTTATTTAATTATAAAATAAATTTTAAATTATTTTATTTTACTAAATTGTAATGATATTTTATTTTAATTATTCTTTTTAAATTTGAAAATTTTATGAATAAATTAGATTACCCAAACTTTTTTTAAAAATTATTACTTATACTTAATTCATTGATATATTCTACATAAAATATTGTTGATTTATAAAATTTTAAAATTTTTTATGAATATTTTGATAGTGATTAAGCTTCTGATATTTTATGAAAACAACATTGGTTTATAATTTGATACAAACATCTTAAATATTCGAATATGCTAAAATTAAATTTATTTTTACAAATCGGTTTTGTTTTAGTAAAACCCCCAACATAAAATTCTTTTTTAATAGAAAAATTCAATTCTTTATTAATATAAAAATCGAATACTTTTTTTTTAGAAAAAGTAATTTAAAAACTTCTTAAAACAGTTTTTTCGTTATGTAAATATATTTTAATATAAAAATCAAATTACTAATTTTTTATATTAATAATGTTTGATTTCAAAATTTAATATTTTTAAATGTTTTTATGAATTATAATTTTTTATTAATATAATAATAATTGATCATTATTTAAATATTTTTTAATATAAAAATCGAATTCTTTTTTTTAAAAAAAGTAAACGAAAAACTAAAACCAAATAATATTTAAAAAAAATACAATGTAATGCACGCCATATATGTTCACACCTCAACTGATTCTCGACTTGAAATTTTAATTTAACTTACATAATACATAATACAAAACTTACATAAAATTATTTAACTTACATAATACATAACTTACATAGCTTTCATCAAATTATTTAACTTACATAATACATACCTTACATAACTTACATAATACATACCTTACATAATACTTGTATAGATAATAAAAAAAGATTCAAAGTATATAGGCTGGAAACCTGACGGGTTGCCTTATATCTCACTGTTAGATATAATGGATCCTCCCTAGGTGTAACAATTCCACGTATGATGAATCTTAAAGAATACATAACTTACTTAATTTTAAGATAAAATTTCATAACTTACATAATTTTAAGATCAAATTTCATAACTTACATAATTTTAAGGTCAAACTTCATAACTTACATAATTTTAAGATCAAACTTCATAACTTACATAATCTACATAACTTACATAGTACTCAGTTATATATGTGATCATATCAGTACTTACATAAATTATAAATTAACAATTTAGCCCTGTAATTTATTGTCAACTTTAGACTTCAACAACTACGAAATGGATAGGAGTTGGATGAAATTGTCAAGGGTAAGCAACGACTATCGAAATGGAGTAGAAACTTTTCTGAATTTCGCATTTCAAAATGCAAGCCAAGAGAATTTGATTCTTTGTCTGTGTAAGAAGTGTTGCAATATCAATTGGCATTATCGTGAAGTTGTCTACGAACATCTTATTGTTGATGGCTTTGTGCGGGGTACAAAAATGGTTTTTCATGGAGAGTGTACATCTAGTGGAGCATCTTCATCGATGAATCAGGTTATCCTCATAGTTCTTACAATCAGAATGTTAGAGATGATAACATGGAAGGCATGTTGCGGGATGCTTTTAATATGCGTGATGATGGTTTGGGTCATTTCCACTGAATTGGGTGCAACCGATGATTATAATTTCGGTGGAAATACTTTCACTTTGAAGGGGAAAAAGTGTACCTGATGAACAGCCAAATGAAGAAGCAGCGAGGTTCTACACGTTACTTGGTGAAATGAATGAAGAAGCTGTATGAGGGATTAAAATTTTCCAAAGCGTCTTTTCAGTATTCATCTTTTTCACTTGAAATGTTTGGGAGGATGGACCGGAAACTCGTTGACAATGCTGTTAGAGTTTCTACAAGAAATGTTCCCGTTTGCAAAAATTCCTCAATCTTCCAAAGACATGAAAAAAACTGATAAAGGATTTGGGCCTTGGCTACAACAAAATTCATAGTTGCCCAAATGATCGCATGTTGTATTGGGGCGGCGACCGGATAAACCAACGATCTTTGTCATGTATGCGGTCAATCCCGTTGGATTAATAGAAATACGAGAGGATGGTAACGAGGAAGATCACGATACGGTCAAGGAAGCGGCCGATTAAGATTTTGCGGTATTTTCCGCTAATACCAAGGCTTCAACGGCTTTTCATGTTGTCGAAGATAGCCGAGTCAATGACGTGGCACCGTGATGGACGAACCGAAGATGGATTGTTAAGGCATCCTGCGCAGATTCTTTAGCTTAGAAATCTTTTGACTCCAAATTTCCAAGCTTTGCAAGCGATCTCTGAGTGTGAGGCTTGGGCTAGCATCCGATGGATTTAACCCTTACAAACTCATGAGCACAGGCGTATAGTACTTGGCTGTGGTGCTTGTTCCTACAATTTGCCTCCATGGGTTTGTATGAAACAATCATCCTTTATCTTGTCTATGATTATACCTATAGAGAAAGGGCCTGGGAATGATATTGACGTCTATTTGCAGCCACTTGTTGAAGAGTTAAAACAACTATGGGCTGGTGTTGAGACATACGATGCAATGAGAAAAGAGAACTTTAATTTACGTGCAGCTTTGATGTGGACTATTAATGACTTCCCGGCTTATGCTAATTTATCTGGTTGGAGTACCAGGGGACGTTATGCTTGTCCGTGTTGTGCTGCGCAGACATGTTCGCAATGGTTATATAATGGGAAGAAGTTCTCTTACATGGGGCATCGTCGGTGGTTACCAGAAAAATCATAGATTTAGATTTTGAGTGCTCGGTTTTGATGCATCAAGAGTTCAGAGAAGCTCCTTCGCAGATCGGTGGATCCGAAATATTGTTAATGTTGAAAGATATGAATTTCATTTATGGGAAGATGAATCAACCCGCCAACCCCGAAGAAATAGAAGATCTAAGGATGAATCGATGATGAATCGATGAAGAGGACGATCCTAATGAGGCGGACTTGTGGAAAAAAGAAGTATTTTTTTAGTTGCCTTATTGGGAGCATCAGATTTTACGCCATAATCTTGATGTCATGCATATTGAGAAAAATGTCTGCGAGAACATCATTGGGACTATTTTGAATGTCGATGGAAAATCGAAAGACAATCTTCAGAGTCGACTTGATTTAGTCCATATGGGAATTTGGCGTGAGCTTCATCCCCAAGCACTTCTGAATATGAAATATCGGTTGCCGCCTGCTATTTTTTCAATGTCGAAGACGGAGAAAGAAGTGTTCTGTAAGGTGTTGAAGGATATAAAGGTCCCAGATGCGTATGCATCAAATATATCTCGATGTGTGAGTCTTAAGGATCGAAGACTATATGGCTTAAAATCTCATGACTATCACATCTTGATGCAAGACTTACTGCCAGTTGCTATGCGGTGTTGTATGTCGAAAAAGGTGATGTCTTGTGTAATTGAACTGTCAAATATAATGAAAGGCATTTGTGGTAAAGTTTTGAATGTTCAAGAACTTGAGACACTACAAGATCGAGCCGCATTGACTTTATGCAATCTGGAGAAGATCTTTCCGCCTTCCTTCTTCACTATTATGGTGCACTTGTTAATTCATCTCCCGCGTGAAGCAATACTTGGTGGACCCGTTTTCTATCGATGGATGTATCCCATTGAAAGGTCTTACTTTATTTGCAAATTATTCCTTCATTCACCTCAATGCCTTTAGTTGCAACTTTTGATAATGTTATATATCGTGTTTAGGTTCCTATCCAAATTGAAGTCTTGCTGCCGCAATAAGCGTTGTCCGAAAGGATCAATTACTGAGGGCTACTTGGCAGAGGAATGTATGACTTTCTGTTCGAGGTATTTGGAAGATGTTGAAACAAGAATGAACAGACCAAGTGGAAATGCTGGGCTCCCAGATCATAACTTGGCCGAAACTTATTTATTTCAAAGTTTCAGAGAACCGATCGACAAAGTTGAAATCGCAGAATTAGACGATAGATCGTGGATCCAAGCACATCAATACGTTCTTTTTCATCACGATTCAATGGAACCATTTCGGAAGTAAGTTCTAGAATTTGATAAATACTCATCAATTATAATTTGTTTGTCTTCTAACAAAGTAAACCTTTTTTAAACGTAGTGAGTACAAACAAATATTAAGAGCACGTTCACGATCCCGAATATTAAATCGGTGAGAAATTAATAAGTTGTTCACAGAATCATTCCATGAATGGTTAAGCCAAATGGTATGAAATTTAAGTTTTCGTTGACAAGTAATAATGTTTTCTCATAACATTTATAAATACTCGATTTACTTTCGATTCAATAGGTTTGGAGTCGGAATGAAGTTAATGACGAAGTTAAATGGCTTTCACAAGGTCCAAACAGAATAGTGAAAAGATATAGTGCCTTCCTCATCAACGAATACCGATTTCATACAAGGTATCACGAGAGATTGAGGAGAACCCAAAATTGTGGAATCGTTGTTAATTCTTCAAAACAAGTTATGCTAGTGCTAGGGACAGTAATCTTGTCGAGGGGAATTTGGAGTATTACGGACTTATTACTGACATCATTGAGTTGGATTATTACAGAAAATGCAAAGTTGTCTTATTTCGAGGTGATTGGGCTGATGTGAATACGGCTCGCGGAATTAAAAACGATCTTTACAATGGTAAATTTCTCTCGATTGATTCACACCGGAGAATAACTGATAGACGAGCCGTATGTGTTTTCTTCTTAAGTTAAACAAGTTTTTTACTTGGAAGATCCAACTGATGAGGGTTGGTACGTTGTACTTCGAAACACCCCTAGAGACTTCTTCGACATTGGCAGTGGAAGTAGAGATGACATAGTCGAAAGATCAAAAACATTGCCTTTTCCAGAACAAAACTTAAATGAAAATATCCCTAGTACTAGTCAACAATTTCAATGGGTTCGTCAGGATGTGGACGAAGATATTTACGAAATATGATTTAGTAAGATTTTACGATTTATTATTTATATGTAATATTATAATTTTAATGTTGGGCATGTTATATAATTTAACTATTTTAAATGTACTATTATTATTGTTATTTGTTACTAAAATGTTGAACTATTTCATGTGTATTGCAGGAAAAATGCCTAGAAGAAGATTACGAGATTTAAACATTGTCCACACTACTCCAAATTTAGAAGAAGCAAATAGTGAACAACAAAGCGGTTGTTGGATCTTCTAGTCTCATTTAGGACATAGATGGCGAGCCTAGAGAATTTGAAAGTAATGTTAAGTTTATTTTACATGCATGTTGAATTTTATTATTGATTCATTTTTCAATTTTAATATAATAATATATCATTTTTCAGCTGAAGGTGGTGGGACGCGCAGAGGTCGGGGACGTACATTACTTAAAGATTTATACGACTTAGATCCTACCGGTGCGTGTTAAAGTAAGGAGAAACAATCATGGCCGACCTATTGGATCGAAGCTCGACTATTAGCGAGCTATTTGGGCATTATAGCACGAAATGCCAATATGTTGCCCATTAAACTACGAATCATGGCATCACATGCCCGATGCCAACAAAAATCGAGGCTCTCGATAATATTAAGGTAACAAAGCGTGAATGTAATTTATAATACTTTAATTTAACTTTCATTTATATTAACTTTTAAACTTTTTTTTCTTGGTAGATTTACTTTAGAGGTCTCCGATGACTATGTTAAGAAGACATTGGGTAAAAAATGGAGAGATAATAAAATCACGCTAAAAAAACAATATTTTAAGAAAGACATAAGCCTCGACGAAAAATTGCGAAATGTCCCGGCGGGAATATTGAGGTACCAATGGGAAGATCAAGTTAGATTATGGAATTCAAAGAAAGGAGAGGTATTACGTACTTGTAAAGTATTATAAAATTTTCGGTTTATCGTATTTACTATATACATAATTCAAATTCCATTATTTAGGACCGTGAGCGAGTTGGAACAAGCGTGACGAAACAAAAATTTACGCATACGGTAGGTTCCAGAAGTTTTGCTTGTGTAGCTGAGGCCGAGGTATTATAATTTATTATTTCTTTCAAATATTAATGACTTTATACTATTAAATTATATTTTTACGCTATAATGTAGGAAGCTTCGTGCGGTCAAA
Organism: Gossypium sturtianum; assembly: GCA_025698515.1. NCBI lineage: Eukaryota > Viridiplantae > Streptophyta > Magnoliopsida > Malvales > Malvaceae > Gossypium > Gossypium sturtianum. The sequence goes on from CM046955.1 coordinate 124,677,539, forward strand.
AAGTTGGACGCCTTGACTTTTTGACATTACATATAGGAAGAAGGACGGATCTCCGATGACATCCGAAAGTTTCAGAAATTTTGGTATATTTACTTAATAATTGATTTATTATAAATATTTATAATGTTTAATTATAGTACTTTAATTCATCGTTTGTAGTTTTAATTTTATAATTTTAAGTTATGTTGCATTCCTTTTTATTATATATTTCGTTTCTAACTCTTTCGTTGATTTATTAGGATAAACTAAAGGAGAAGAAGGCGAGTATGAAACGGTTGCTTGAGTGATAGTTCGTTAATCTCGAGGAGATTGATACCGAAATTATTGCGATGTTTTGGGTCTGAAAGGTACGACTACTTCGATTGATAGTTACGTTAATCTTGAGTATATTTATAACAAAATTATCACTAATGTTATGGGTCTTAAAAGGTATGGTCGGGTTCGATGTCAAGGATCCAGGGTTACCCCACCCAATATTTTAGATCCGGCCCAGCAGATACATGCCTTCCCGGGAGTCAATCTCGTCTTTGAAGTTCGAGAGACTAAAAGACCAGAGATAGCTCGGATGGAGGCGAGCACACGGTGAGCATATTGCTCAACTTAGAGCGGAGGCAGCAGCGAGGGAGGCAGAGCAGAACATAAAGTATGAAGAACTCCAGCTACAACTTCAGACTATGATGAAGATGTTCCAGCAGTCGCAGAGGCCACCATCTTAGACATTTGTTTTCTTGTTGTAAGATGATTTTTAACATTATTACATTTAACATTATTGTAAGAATTGTTTGAATTATACTTTATTTATTAATGTATATCATATATCTTTTATTAAATTTGAAGTATCGTTTAGATTTAATGCTTTTAGTGAGATTTAAATGTTTTATTTGTTGTATTGAGTTGAAACTATATGCAATTGCTGCTGTTTTTGGTTTGTTTTAATGCAGGAAGGGTAGGATATTGGAGAAAATGAGCATTGCAAATCTGTGAAAATTAGCGGCGTTTGTGTTAAAAGCGCCGCTAAAAGTCCATACCTTTAGCGGCGTTTTTTCAAGAAGCGCCGCTAAAAGTCCATACATTTTGCGGCGTTTTTTCAAGAAGCGCCACTAAAAGTCCATACCTTTAGCGGCGTTTTTTCAAGAAGCGCCGCTAAAAGTCCATACCTTTTGCGGCGTTTTTTCAAGAAGCGCCGCTAAAAGTCCATACCTTTAGCGGCGTTTTTTCAAGAAGCGCCGCTAAAAGTCCATACCTTTTGCGGCATTTTTTTAAATGCGCCGCTAAAAGTCCCCACCTTTAGCGGCGTTTTTTTGAAAAGCGCCGCTAAAAGCCCCTACATTTTGCGGCGTTTTTTTGAAAAGCGCCGCTAAAAGCCCATACCTTTTTGCGGCATTTTTTTAAAGGTGCCGCTAAAAGCCCATACCTTTTGCGGCGTTTTTTTGAAAAGCGCCGCTAAAAGTCTTGACTTTTATCGGCGTTTTTTTACAAAAAACGCCGCTAAATTTTGTGGCGCATTCTTTAGTGGCATTTTTTACGGCGCTTTCGAAAGCGCTGCAAATACTATTAGTGGCACTTAAAAATGCCGCTAAAAGTCTGTTTTGGTGTAGTGATATTGGAAGAAAAATGAAAGATGGAAACCGAATTGGACATATTTGAGATCCAATTCTCGTTCGATTAGGGTGGAACTAGCCGGTTACTTAGTGAGGCATAATAATTAGTGATACACGACTCTCATGAGGTTGGAAGAAGCGTGGGAAAGGTTATAAATTGATGGGAGGTGGCTCCCAAGGATGATTTTCTTCCCGACCTTGTCTCAATTTCTCCTTTCTTCATCTTCTTCGGTAGCTCGAAGAAGGAGCAACCATGGAAGGTTCTGCATGGAGTAGACTTCACGAGGATGAAGCTGGAAAAGTAGGGAAAATAATAAGCAGGTAAGGTTCTTAACCTTTCTATGTACGTAAAAGTTAAGAAATGAAGTTATGGATTTCTAGAACTGTCTTAAGGGTTCTGTATGTTTCTAGAAAAATGGGTTTAAGTTGAGATATTGAGTATAACCCATTTCTTTTGGTTGGAATTCTTAGCTATTGCCAGGGGAATGGAAGCTTTGGCATTCGATGAAGTTAAGTTTTGGGAACGATAAGGATTCAGGTGAGTTCCTAAAACTCTAAATCTGCTGTTATGGTTACGCTGTTAAGTATGTCATGTTTGTATGAGCATGATAATATGATTATATGAGCATGCCTTGCATGCTTATGGGAAAAACCTTCATGGGATAGAAGAAGTTAGGAAGGGAAATATGGAGAGAACCTTTAGTTACCGTATCGGGCAAAGCTCTGGACCTTGCGAAGAGAACACTGCGGTGTTCGAGCATCAAGGTTAGGTGGTGTAAAAGAGGTAATGGGAGGAGGATTCAAGAAAGGAAATTATGGAGTGATATTTACCACGACGGCGGTATCAATTGGTCATTCGGGGCAACACCGTGCCGGGAGTAGATGGCGTAAGACCATAGATGAAAGATACACGGTGTAAAACCATATATGAAATATGCTATGACAACCAGGTATGATGAGTAAGACCATGGATGAAAAACTCCATGGCATCATAAGATAGTATGCCAGGATGGCGGGTAAGTGTAAGACCATGGATGAAAGACTTTATGGCATCCATAGAGAGTAAGTCCGTCGGGACAGTAAATACGGAACAAAGAGAGTCCGTCGAGACAGTAAACTCGAGGTAAGTTCGTTGGGACACTAAACACAAGGTAAGTCTGATGGGACAAGGGAACGAGATAGGAATGGTTTAATACCATAGCTCGACTATGGAAACCCATAGAGTCCGCCCAGAAATAGACTTGGAAAGATTTCCAGGACCTCAAGTACAGAGTATACGGCCAGTACGCCAAGTATAAGGATCCACACCGGTGGAATAAGAGGTAAAAAAATATAAGTAGTGGCAAGCGGACCTTTAAGGAATCCACCAAAAGTTATGAAAGTCAATAAGGCTTGGGTGAAGACCCAACAAGAATTAGAGGAAGACAGGCAACGTAGGAGTTGGCTTAAGTTGTAACAGCCCGTTTTTAGTCAAATCAGAATAGTGGTTTTGAAACCACAAATTCAAGGTCAAGATAATTATTTTATTATTATTTTGAGGTCTATAGCATGATAGTATGAATGTGTGAAAATTTCGCTAAGAAATTTTATTGTTTAAATGCTTAATTTGATAAAAAGGACTAAATCGCGTAAAGTGTAAAAGTGGAGTTCTATTAGCTAAAGGTGTCTAATAGTTCTGGAATCTTAAATTAGAGGTCCTTATGTTGTAATTAGACCATGGTTAATATGAGTGGACAAAGATGGGCATGTATTAAGTGATTTTAATGAATTATAACAAAGGTTATTTAGGTAAATTATCAAATAAACATAATAAAATAAGTAAAATAATTATATCATCTTCTTCAATGGTTTCTTTAATCGGAATTGAAGAACATAGGACACCATTTTAGGGTTCATTCATTCGGCTACAACAATTGCTTGCATATAAAGAAAAACGAAGTTCGGATTTAGATCGAGGGAAAAATAAAGTGTTGGACTAATCGATCCATTTCGTCATTTTTGCATTCGAGGTAAGTTTGTATGTTAATAAGTAATAATATAACTGTGTTTTAAATGTTTTATTATTGAATTAATTGTGAATATGACTTTATGGACATGTTCGATGAAGATTCGGCAATGTGAAATCCCGGTTGAACCTTAGGAATAGATTAGGATACGAATGACATGTCATTAGGGGTTATGTGTTTGGGTGCTGGTCCGTACGTCCTACCAGTGGCTGAGTTATCCAACATGTGTTGCAGTTTATCGTTAGCTTGTATGAGCAGCACCGTGTAGCTACGTCATACCGTCAGCTTGTGTGAGCAGACCCGTTGATAGCTCGAGAGTGAGCATTATATGAGATATGAGATTGAGATAGCTTCGGCTATGTATTGGCACTTAGGGTGTGAGATTCTCGAGTATCTGATAGTATTCCAAATGGTTCAACGGGTATAACAAGGATATGGATGAGTATGAGATTGATACGAGCTTGTACAGGTATGTACGTGAACTATACAATCATCAAATCGAAGAAGTTGATGGAAATTGTGTTTAATCTTTGGTTTGAATATACGTGTTAAGTTATATTTCAAATTTGAATTGCATTATATGATGTTTAAATTATTGAATTGTTGGTTGGTAAGTTTTACTTACTTAGCATACGAGCTTACTAAGCTTTGTAGCTTACTCTGTTTACTTTCCCGTGTTTTATAGTGAATATCGAAGCTAGCTCAGATTGGGAGTCGTTGAAGATTACATCACACTATCGAGCTTTCACTTTGGTACTTTTTGAGCTTATGTGTTTGTTTATATGGCATGTATAGAATTTATGGTCATTTTGGTATATGTTAGTAATGGATTTAGCCATTTGATTTGGCTTGTAAATGATGAATGGCTGCTATGTCGATAGCCATGTAATTTGGCTTATTTTGGTATGTTTGGTGATGTATGTATATATGTGAGAAAGGCCTTTTGATATGTTGTGTAATATTGCCATTTATATATTTGTTGTGAGTTGGCATTATGGATGTCAAATGGTTGAAATTTGAAGTTGATATGCTTGTGGCTTTAGGTAAGATAGTGCATAATTGAATGTGACCATTTAAGTGATTTGAGAATGTGAATTTGGTATGAAACTAAATAGCATGTTGTGGTACTTGTGTGCCTTGTAGTTGTTGGCATTGATAAATCATGAATTGAACTTGATTTGGATGAGTTTAAAAGCCATTTGAAGTTGTGGTTATATGCAAGTTTGGTTGGTGTAGGTGAATGATAATTGGGTGAGAAAAATGGCTTGGTAAATAGCCTATTTTTGTCCACACGGGCAGAGACACAGGCGTGTGTCTCAGCCATGTGTGACACACGGTCAAGTGACATGGCCGTGTGTCCTCTGGTGTTTAATTAGAAATCAAGTCAGTATGCTCCACATGGCCCAGCACACGGGCGTATGACTTGGCTGTCTGGCATAAGCCAGTATACCCTACAGGTTTGGCACGACCTAGCACACGGCCTGGCACACAGGCGTGTGAGGCCATTTCGAAGGGCACACGGGCGTGTGGTTGGCCGTGTGACACAAGTCAGGGAGTTACACTGGGTCAGACATGGGCTGGGACACGGCCATGTGATTCCATTTTGAATGTCCACCCGGCCTGTGACACGGGCGTGTCTTTTGCCATGTGAGACACACGGTCGGGCCATACGGGTGTGTGTCCCCTGTATTTTGTAAAAATATTCTAAGTGTTCCAAAAATTTCCTGAGATATTGGTTTAGTCCCGAATCACTTCTATAGCATGCTTTGGGCCTCATAGGCTCGTATTAGGGACTTGATGTATGAATGTGAATGGTTTATATTTGAAAATGAAAAATGTATGAGAAATGTAGGTTTAATTGTGTAATAAGTCCGGTAATGCTTCGTAACCCTATTCCGGCGATGGATACGGGTGAGGGGTGTTACATAAGTATGGAAAATAAGAGGAGATAGTATGTCTGTCAAGACTATTCCTCTTAGATGAAATTCTAGTGCGGGTACACCGAATAAAGGATAGTTCCGAAGGAATAAAACAAGAAAGAGAGATGGAAGGCTCATATAGCCATAGGGCAATAAGTCGGTTGTTCGCTAGGGATAGGTGAGGTCCAGGTTAGTCATGTGAAAAAGTCAAATTACTAGAAGTAATCCTACCACTACAAACAATAAGGTAGAATAAGGATGGCTCATAGAGTGGCGAGGCCAGATGAAGGTTAACACAACATGGAAGTGTCAATGAGTCCTTCAGGAATAAAGACTGGGAAGAAAAAGTCTGCCAAGGGTTGGCACAATCAAGTCCTTAAGGAAGGTATGCTCTAAGAATCCTTGGGCAGATTGTCGCACCCCATGTCTGGCGGACCTAAGATTTTGGCGTATAGCGGCAAAATAATCTATTTGGCAAAGTGTAATCTGCCATATTTTTCTTTTGAGGTATATGTGTGGGCGTATTGTAACTATCGTGTAAGTAATTGAAGATTTTATTTTAGGATATTATGCTATTTAAAGGAAAATATAGTGTTAAGCGAAAAAGGGGTAAATATGATATGAATTATCACCAAAGGTATACAATGCCTTATTTTTCTGAAGTACTGTGCTAGTTAGGTTGTAAAGTAACTTGGTTAGGAACCAACTGGATAGACTAGTCTGATGTTTATAATGCAAGATTCTTATTTATATTTTTCTCGGAAACTATAGACCATTAAGAAGGATAATTCTGAAATGTGTGACACTTGTTAAGTTCCATTAGGTAGGATTGGTCATATTTATATGGGTGAGAAAGGTTCTGAGAGAAGTTCTTCTTCTTCCTTTGAGATTACTTTCTGATTCTTATTTTTAAATCCAATAGTATCTTTTTCTCATTAAGCTGGAAGTTAAGGATTATTGGTTTAATTAGTGATCATTCCATCTCTGGGTAAGTATTATAGTTTTGCATGTTAGATATTTTTGCAGGAGTGAGTCTGTATGTGGTATATGAACAGTAAGTTGTAGGTATAAAGCTTTGCACGGGGGTTGTTAGAGTTTGAGATGATAGTAAATTGTATGAAAATGAGTTTTAATGGTGGTCTGATATTCTGTAAGCATTTGTTGCTGCTGGTTCGAGAAAGATATCTAAGTCTGGAGCTTAGAACTACAGTAGGTGAGTATCAAGTGAGTCTCTACCCTAACTTTCTCTCTTAAATAAACTTTTCAAATAGAAGAAATAATATATATAGAAGATGATACCTATAATAATTGATAAGTTTACAAGTATAGTAAAGATGAGATAAATGTTATGATGATATGTAATAAGTTTTGTTGGGAAGAATGTTGATTGATAAGTATGCAGGTAAAATTTGAGTTATGAAAAGTATAAGTCAGTCTAGAATGGAGATAAATCTAGATAAGTAAACGATAAGAAATGTAAACGATAAGAAATGTCCCTTTGTAAAGCCTTTGGTAGGGTAGTTATAATGCTAACTAGATTGACAGATCACGATATGAAAACAAGTGTAAGACCATGAGGTTGAGACTCATGACGTCTTGATAGGATTTGGAAACACTCATGGTGTAGCCTCTAGTAAGATGAAGACTGGACTGACAGATCACGATACATGAATGTGTATAAGACCATGTAGTTAAGACCTATGATAAGATATGTCTATATGAATGTTCATGGTGTAGCCTTCGATGATATGTAAATCGAATGGGAAATCACGATACATGAACTTATGTATAAGTTCATGAGGAAGAAACCCATGGCACCTCATGTGAAAGTTTGTTGGGACAGTAAACATGTGATTCTGTAGGATGCCCTTGTGGCGTATTCTGTTTGGCCCTTGCAGCATACTCTTGTTAAATTTCTTTGATCAAATGTACTTATCCACCTTTATGGTAAGTCTGGGTAAATCTTGATTGCTCTATAATAAGTATTGCTAAGATAAGGTTATGATATGCCCGAGGATTATTTTGATGGAATTAGATCTGTAAAGTAATTTGATAAGTTTTTAAGGAAGTTCTTGAAGAGAAGTGTGTATCTGAATGTTAAGAGGGTATCCATCATGATAATCTGTTAGTGTTGAATATGGGCGTACTCGCAATTGAGAAACATAAGAAATTGTTTATTTGAATTCATCTGTGTTGTATAGTGCTAAAATTTGAGTATCTGGTATATGCTATTTTTTAACAGTATCATGTCTTCTTGCGGGCTCTTATGGAAATGGAGTCATCATATTTCCTGAGTATCTAGGGTTCTGAAATAAAGTGATGTGGAATTCATATGAATGATATGTATGGTACATTATCAGTGTGAGTATGTATGATATCAAACAAGAGTATGATTTGATTGGTAATTTGATGGTATGCAAATCTGAATGAGTATTCGCCAAAAGTATATTTATCCGCCAGAGATAAACATCTGTGAACAACTATTTTGGAATGAATATATGTGTAAAGATTTGGTTTATGTAAAGTGGACTCTGAAGACATATTCTTTTGAATGGTACATTGGTAAATTAAGAGTATGAAAGTTAGCGTGTAAGTGTATGTCGAAACTATAATAGGATTCGCCGGAAATGGATGTAATTGGTTCAGAAGGGTAGTTGGCGTATAGATGTTCTTCAAACAAGATAAAGTATCTGCCAAGGTATATTTTGAATAAAGCTTTAAGATCAAATGAATGAAGTGAAGTCGGTTCATTGTAGTTCTGAAAATCAGCTTGCAGACATCTTGACAAAGCCCTTTGGAGCTAACAGATTTGAGAGTCTAAGAAGAAACATCGGTGTTTGCAGCATACTGGCCAAGGAGGAGTGTTAAACTATGGCCAACTATGCTGACTTAATTTAGTTTCGATCTAGTTTAGTTTAAACCAATGTAACCAGCTTATGTTATGATGTTTTAGGTTCTGGTTTAACATGTGCACAAGTTACGTATTTTCAAGTTATAAGAAAGGTTAGTGGGAGTTGTTAGTATTTGGTAGTGTTTTGGTTCAAAGATATAATGTTTTGATGAAATGAGTGTGTGAACCATTCTTTTGTTCCTGTAGTCTGCTTGTTCTTTCCTTCTTTCTGTTTTACAAACACCAACACAGCTGCTTAGATTCTATGTGGGGGTGAAGAAAATGATGGACAGTGAATAAAAGTATATATGGCCAGAATTTTATGCAACTTTTGACCTCAAAATCCTTGCTAAGGGTTCATCTGGCCTGTTATTGTGTCTACATTAATATTTCACAAGGGTATTATCCGAGCATCTTTTGATGCACATACATAAATCAAAACAAGCAACCAGCAATATTTAATCTCGAGTGTCTTACAGAATACTTGAGGTTAATCAGCTGATGTTTCCACATGAAGCAACGAGGATCAGATATGTTAAAGGTTTTTTTTTTGAAACAATGGGTTACTTCCAACTGAAGTTTTCTTGTTTCCGAGACAGTACTGACATAATTTAATACATGGAGCAGTTTAAAAGTGTTTAGGTGGAACTTTTTGCAGCCATAAGCTATCTCAATTGTGCATAGCAATGTTTTCCAGGAGGAGGAATAATTGTTCCCAATTTAGGAAAAAGCTGGAGTAATAAAATCGCGTTTATTTTATGCGGTGTTCTTATATTTTCACATGTTAAAATCACGTTTAAGATATTGCGGATAATAGGTTTCCCTGGAAGGTAAAAGCTGAAGAGCAATACTGCTTTCCTTTGGAAAGGAAACAACTTTAATAAAGAGTCACAATTCTAGCTAGCATAGTATTGCCTTGTTAATAAAGATCAAAATAAACCTGATAAAGTTGTTTGATTACCTACTAAAACTGTTTTTTTTTTTTTTCCTTTGCATAGTAACTGAAAATCTTTCCGGCTTAAATTGGTAGGAAATTATGCTTTTTATCAGTTACATGATTAAGTATAGTTTCCAGGCTAACTAGCAATCCTTGATAACTTTTCTTGCAAGGTTAGGCTATTTTCATAATATCATTTCAGCTATGCCCTAAACAAATGACAAGTAGACTTTGTTTATTGCTTGATCCTAACAAAAATGAATAGAAATTTCCAAGGGAAAAGAAGACGGTTTCATATAACTCTTCTTAACAGGCAGAGATGGAGAGTTTTTGTTGCTCCAATCTGATTAAAAATGTTTAAGATAGAAACTTATGGTCTAATTGAAATGCCAAATATTGATAATTATGCTTCGTTTTCAAAATTTTGTCAATAAAGTGCTTTAACTCTGTGGAAACGTAGGATGAGAGATAACTTTCAACTTTTTATTCAGTGGATGTTTCATATACCAAGAACGAAGTCTCTGGCAAGCATATTAAATGATTTAATCTTCAAGGCCAAGGAAATAATCCAGGTTAATGTTACTAATCATGTGGCATGGTATGTCATACTTGAAAACAGTTTTTTTTTTTCTGAACAGTGAAATGAAAAGGTTGGAATGGAGAGAACTTTAAGATGAAAGTGTTAGGGGAATCCAAAAAGCTTTCTGTCCACTAGTTACTGTTGTTCTATTCTATTGCCAAACTCCTTATTTTCCCTCAAATATTGGCCAGGTTCAATTCCAACAACATGAAACCTACGAATTTTACTCTCTCTCAATCATTTTCCCCACCATGGATCACCATTTAAAATGTGCCAATATCTAAGCTTAGTGAACCTTGCCTATTTATACAGTGAATCCTCTATGCATAAATATACTAAGAAACTATAACATAATAAATTGAATGTCAGGTGTTCCCTGGAGTTCCCCTGACCACTTCATTGGGGCTATTTTAAGAACCTTAACTGAGGAAATTTTGCCCTACTGAAGTGTTTGGGGGAACTCTGGGAGATAGTTGACACTGGTTAGCAGCAGCAAAGATGGTTGGTGGCTTATTTTCAGGTCCAGGCAAGCTTTCCCAGTACCATGTAAATAACCTCATCCGCTGTTTTATGTCATTCACTGCTGTCATGTCTTCCAACATTGTAGACATCATATTGGGTTTCTTATTGCATCATTTGTAGACACCATATATGGTTTCTTTTTGCATCGTTTGGTTGTTTCTTGATTCTCGTATTTTATAGGTTTGCAGATGTTAGAATTTAGGCCTTGCAATGCATTTGATTGCCAACTTTTATTGCCATTATTGTTTCCGTCAAATGTCTTGTTTTACTTTAGAAGAATATATATATATATATATATACACTTTTGTCAAATGAAGCATCTAAATTGAAATTTGATTTTCGGAGCTGAAGGCTCATAGGCATTTCATATAAAAGTTTTGGGAAGACATTGAAGTTTTTAGCAAGTAAAGCTTTAGCTTGCTGCTCTATTGAATTGCAGTCCAAGATTCAAATATTAAAATGAACTTGAAACATGGTTAAGCATATCCCTTTGACCAAAACATCTGCTAATTTTTAGTGTGTGATCTGACAACAATTTACTGAAGATGTACTTTTGTGTGATAACCAACATTTCTCTGTTATGTGTTGAATATAGTATATTTTTGTAATGCAGGCATTTTCAGAAGCCTATGCTGTTCAGAATAATGAAATAACACAGATTCATGTTTTAAACAACCATGCAGGTTGGTTAAAAAAATTATCGTAGTGGCTATAGCTGTTTGGGTTCATTCTACTGTCCAATAGGTGTTCTGTTTTTTCATGATCCTGTTGCTACATAGTTTGAAACTTAAGATTTAGAACGACTATTACAACCAATTTTTCTCGAGAATTAATGCCATTACCTGATAACCAATAACTAAAACCGGGTTAGGTCAATCGAAAACAAATCAAAACAACTCAAACATTGCAATAATGGCTCTAATGCTGATTCTTTACTGTTAAGCTTTGGCCTGCATTGCAACAAAAGACCAGCAGCAAACTAAGCTCAACTTAAGCTACAACATTGTTTTAAAGTGCAGAAATGGAGCTGGTCCGAATAGAGCAACACATTTTGATTGTTTTGTTCCTATGCAACTTTGTCTAGTTCTTTTGTAATTTGATAGCAAAGTTAGTAGGATGTTTTGTCTGATTTGTATTGATGTAATAGCTGGTATGCCAGCTTTCTTTTATGTACAAGTTAAGCTAGTTTTTGTGTATGTATTAAGTGGGAGCAGTTAACCATTAGGTAACTGTCCAATTACTTGTGTAATTTTCATATATACTTTCAAAATTTGAATGAAATGATGATGAGAAGATATTCATTCAGTTTCTTTTGCAAAGTTCCTTATTCTGTTTTGCTTTGTTTTGTTTTTCTTTTGATTCAAAAAACTCCAACAAATGGTATCAAGAGCCTTTTTTCTTTGAGGGCCTTGGTTGAGCATTGTTTCTAAGCTAATCGTGTTTGAAGCAAAGAAGCAGAAGTTGTTTTGTTGGTTGCTATAAAACATGAGTTTCTCACCACCTCCTCCACCTGTCTTTGTTGGTGAAAACTATAATATTTGGGCAGTGAAAATGAGAACATACGTACAGGCAAATGACTTGTGGAATGTTGTTCTAAATGACACTGAGCCACCACCGTTGAGAGCCAACTCGGCCATTGCTCAAATCAGGCAGCATAGTGAAGACTATGCCAAGAAGTACAAGGCCATGTCATGCCTTCAAAGTGGAGTCTCTGATGTTATCTTCACAAGGATAATGGCCTGTGACACACCAAAGGAGGCTTGGGATAAACTCAAGGAGGAGTTTCAAGGGTCAGACAAGACCAGGCAGCAGCAACTAATCAATTTAAGAAGGGACTTTGAGAATTTGAGAATGAAAGACTCAGAAACCATTAAGCGGTATCTTTTTGTGAATTATAGCTCACATGTCAACAATATAAGACTGCTTGGGGATGAGTTTAGTGATCAAAGGGTAGTTGAGAAAGTCATAACAACCTTACCAGAGAAGTATGAAGCAAAAATTTCTTCTTTGGAGGATTCAAGGGACCTATCAACCATTCATTTGACAGAGTTGATAAATGCTCTTTATGCACAAGAGCAAAGAAGAGCCATCAGAAATGAAGAGCACTTTGAGGGAACCTTTCAAGCCAAAAGCAAAGAGGGCTCAAGCTCAAGCTCAACCTCGAATTTCAAAGGCAAGAAGCCTTGGACAGAAAAGAAAAAGAAAGAGGCTGCCAAGAAGAAGTTTCCACCTTGTGTCCATTGCAAAAAGACTACTAATCTTGAAAAATACTATTGGTATAGACCAAATATTCAGTGTAGAGGCTGCAAACAGTTTGGTCACATTGAAAAAGTGTGCAAAAATAAACCAAAAGCACAGCCACAATATCAGAACCAAGCTCAGGCTGCTGAAGATGTTGAAGTGCAGGAAGAGCATGTTTTCTCAGCATCCTGCTTTGCAAGTTCGAGCAAGGTGAGCAAGATCTGGCTAGTTGACAGTGGATGTACCCACCACATGGCTTCTGATAAGAGCATGCTCAAGGAGTTGGACACCACCTTTAAGTCCAAAGTAAGAATAGGCAATGGTGATCTCTTGGAGGCAAAAGGGAAGGGTAAGGCTGTAATAGGCACCAAGTCAGGTAACAAAACCATTTCTGAGGTTCTTTATGTACCTGATATTGATCAAAATTTCTTGAGTGTTGGTCAGCTACTGAAGAAGGGCTACTCTCTAGTTTTTGAAGGCAAAACTTGTGTGATCAAAGGTGCTACTGGTCAGGTGTTAACAACAGTGGCTATGCAAGATAGAACCTTTATTGTGGATGTGAATCAACTGCAAGCAAAGGCATATGCAAGTCAGACTGATGATGCAACCTTATGGCATAGGAGGCTGGGGCATGTGAACTACAATTCACTTAGTAAGTTGCAAAAATTGAATTTGGTGGAAGACATGTCAAAGATTGAGCCAAAGAAGGAAGTATGTGAGGTTTGTCAGCTAGGAAAACAGACCAGATTGCCTTTCCCTGTAACAGTCCAGTTTATACCCTAGTCGGAACAGTGGTTTCGAGACCACAAATCTGAGTCCGAATAATATTTTAATAGTATTTTCTGTGTCTCTGATAAGTGATTATGCATGTGCTAAATTTTAAAAAGTTAATTTGTCCGTATGTGTGTTTAATTTGACAAAAGGATTGAATTGCATTAAATGTGAAATTTGCATGTTATATGTTAAATGGTTATATTGAGATGGCTTTTGTTTGTAAGGGCCTTATGTGGCAATTAGTCAATTACTATAGATAGTGGACGGTTATGTTCCATATTAACCTTTGAAAATATGTTTTATAAGTTTATATTATAAGGTTAATTATGTTATTCATGTATTAAGTATATTATGATTTAATAAAAGCATGAAATTAGACATTTCTATCATCTTTTGGCCGAATTTCTTAAAGAAAAAGAAAGAACAAAAGCTTAAGGGTTTCGGTTGGCTTTCATCTTGATTAAGGTATGTTCTAGCTTTAGATTTTGATGATTTTTTATGTTTTTGATATTGTTACTCTGTCTACTACAAAGCCCATGTCTTAATTTGATGAATTGATGTTGTTCATGAGAAATGCCATTGATGATGTGTTGAGCTTTGTGATGAGTTTAGTTGTTAAATGAAAGATTTGAGCTAGATCAACATACTTTGTTTTTTGAAATTTTGATGAATTTAGCTAATTAGGGCTAAATTGAGAAAATAGTAATTTGAAGGATTAAATTGCAAATTTGATGGAAGATATGGACTTGTATGAGATGTATGAACATTTGGCTAAGCATGAGTATGTGATGATTTTGTGAATTTGATGTTTTGAGAAAAATGGACTAAATTGATAAATTGTGCAAATGTGAGGGTTAATTTGCAAATAGCCCTAAATGTGTGTCCTTGGATTGAATTGAATTAGTTAGTGAATAAAAGGGTTAATTCTGAATATGTATAGATCAAGAACCGAGGAAAACGGACTTAGACCGCGGAAAGACGAAAGTAACTGAGTAGCCGTTTCTATTTCCGATAAATAGAATCCGAGGTAAGTCATATTGCAAATAAATGTGATTGTATTAAATTAAGCATATTTATATAACTATTGATGATAATGAATGCTTATGAGATGCTATGTATATGAATTCCGAGACAAGGTCGATATAGTGATAAGTCCGAGAAGTCCTGTACAAACCTAGGAATACATAGGTATCTGTTCTGTCTTGTCATGTAAGACCACGTCTGGGACGTTGGCATCGATATGATCTCTACGTGTAAGACCATGTCTGGGACGTTGGCATCGATATGATCTCTACGTGTAAGACCACGTCTGGGACGTTGGCATCGATATGATTTCTACGTGTAAGACCACGTCTGGGATGTTGGCATCGATATGATCTCTACGTGTAAGACCATGTCTGGGACATCGGCATCGTATTGATTCGTGTAAGACCACATGCGGGACGAGTGGCATCGATATCACGAATACATCTAAGACCTCGTCGGGACGATGGCATTGTACGACCATTCCGAGCTTTCTGAGTATCCTACTAGTTTTCCTAATGGTTCGATGGGCAAGTCTGTGATACGAATTGCAAATCCGAGCTATAAACCGTTACGTGAATGTATATTCATTTCAGATACGTTTGGTATGTACACTAAGTGTGTATAAAAGGTAAGTACCTATATGACTTTGATTTGAAGAAAAGTATGGTTGGATATGAAAATGTGAATGAGATGTAAGAATAGTTATGAATGTGGAAAATATGGCCAAGAATATGGATCAAAGCATATATGTGGGAAATTTGCTATGAATATGAATTGTACCAATGTTTCTACATACTTAAGTGCTCTACATGTTGAGTTTATTTGTATTATGACTTAATAAGCTTTTAGCAAGCTTACTTTGTGTGTGTTTTCTCTATTTTATAGGTCCTCAAAGCTACTGAAGGCTCGGGATCGTCAAGGATCGTCATCACACTACTAAACTCATTTTTGGTACACTTTGGATATGTATATAGCTAGATATGGCATGTATAGGCTAGTATTTGATATGAGTTTGTTATATGAACTTAGCCATGTGATTTGGCTAGTTATGAGTTGAGAATTTGCTTGAATGAATGTGATATATGAAGTATGTTTTTGGCATAGTTATTTGATACATGAAATGGTCAAGTTTTGATTAAGAAAATGAATGAATTATGCTTGTGATGATATGAGTTTTAGTCTTGTAATTTGGATGGTTATTTTGGTATGTTCTTGGTTGCCAAATAGGCATGAGATGTCTTGATGATTTTGCTTGTAGGTAAGACCCATTGGGTGGCATTTTGGCCTTGCAAATGGCCTATAATGTCACACTGCCAGATTTGCACACTCTGGCGTGCCTAGTGACCGTGGGGCTAAGTCGATAGCTAGCCTAGAGCACACGGCCAAGACACACGGCGTGTCTAGTAGCCGTGTGAAAAAGTCGATATATGGCCTTAGAGTACACGGCCTTAGCACACGGGTCTTTGGGTGGCCGTGGGTGTAAAGTCGGTTGACCACGGCCAAGGTACGGGCGTGCTTGGTGGCCGTGGATGTGAAGTCGATTCGACCCGGGGGGAGAACACACGGGTGAGTCCAGCGATGCGTGGTGGGAGATACACGGCTTTGCCTACACGGGCGTGTAACCCACGAAACTTAGAAAAGTTTTAAATTTACGTGAAATTTTGTATGTGTTCGATTTAGTCGAGCCCGGTTTATAAGCATGTTTTAGGTCTCGATGACCTACTAAGGGGACACTATGTTTGAGGTTGATGGTTGTATGACATTTACGTAAATGTTTACGATCATGCAGTTCGCCGTTAACCCTAGTCCGACGACGGATACGGGTTAGGGGTGTTACATTTGGTTGGTATCAGAGCTACGGTTTAGTAGATTCTCAGACTAACGTAGCGTGTCAGAATCTAGCTATACATGCCATATTTCTGAATTGTGATAGTGTGATGAAACCTGACGTATAAATGTAATATCTGTATAGTAATGGATCCCGTAAGAGCCGTAGTTGACGATGTAGAAAGTAATGCGCCTGCTCCCGCGTAAGGGACAGCGTCCTCTGATCCGAGACCAGTTACTAGCGGTCAAGAGGTAGAAGCTAAACAAGCTTTCTTCCAGATGATGAGTGAATGGTTCACTCAATTCGTAAAGAATAACCCGACTATTTCACAACCCCCGCCCCCGGTTAATCCCCCTCAGACTATAGTTGTGCCATCGGTTATGTATCCGAGTCTATTGAATAAGCCTCCGGTTGACAAAATTCATAAGTATGGGGCTGAAGAGTTTCGGGCTACTAATGATGATGATGCCGAGAAGGCAGGGTTTTGGTTAGAAAACACGATCCGGGTATTCGATGAGATGTCTTTGACTCTAGAAGAATGCATAAAGTGTGTTGTATTTTTGCTCCGAGATGCAGCTTATCAATGGTGGAAAACTTTGATTTCTTTTGTTTCGAAAGAGCGAGTTACATGGGACTTCTTTCAGATCGAGTTCCGGAAGAAATATATCAGTGAGAGATTCGTTGATCAGAAACGAAAGAAATTTCTGAAATTGAAACAAGGCCGTATGACTGTTGCGGAATATGAACGAGAGTTTGTCAGACTGAGTCAATATGCTCGTGAATGTGTATCATCTGAAGAAATAATGTGGAAAAGGTTCGAAGATGGGCTTAATGAAGACGTCCGTTTACTAGTCAGGATTTTAGAGATAAAAGAGTTCGTTGTACTCTTTGATCGAGTGTGCAAAGCTGAAGCAATCGGGAAAGATAAAAAGAAAGCCGAGTCTGAAGTTAGAGATATGAGAAAGAGATTTCAGAATAGATCGTTTCAGTCCGCTTCAAAGAAGTTTAAAGATGATCAAAGTTGTTCAAGAGATAATGTGGGACATTCGAATAGAAATCGAGCTAGATCGCAAATGAGTTCTAAAACTCCAGCAACTTCAGTAGCCAGTGCTGGAAATGTCCAGACTGAGAGATCTGAATGTAAACATTGTGGAAAAAGGCATCCGGGGAGTTGTAGATTAAATGACAGAGCTTGTTTCAGACGTGGATCACTTGATCATTTTATACGTGATTATCCTGAGTCTGTTGAGCTAGAGACTGCTCAAAATCTGAGATCTGATAATGCACCTGTGAGAGGTAGACCTTTAAAGAATGTAAGAAACGTCAGTGGTAGTCAGAGAACTACGAGGGACACTGTTGCAAGATCTGAAGCTAGAGCGCCTGCCAGAGCGTATGCTATTCGAGCTCGTGAGGAAGCTTCATCACCAGATGTTATAACGGGTACTTTTAGACTTTATGATACTTCTGTGATTGCATTGATAGACCACAGTTCTATACATTCGTATATATGCATGAATTTAGCATTGATAAGACTTTGCTGTAGAGAGTCTCACGAGTTTGTTATAAAAGTATCGAACCCCTTAGGTAAAAGTGTCTTTGTTGACAAAGTATGCAAGAATTGTCCGTTAATGTTTCGAGATATCTGTTTTTCTGCTGATCTGATGCTTTTTCCATTTGATGAGTTCGATATTATTCAGGTATGGGTGGTTGTCTTTGCGATCTTTGTTGTGAATTGTAAAAGAAAGATTATTGATTTGAGATGTCCGAATGATGAAATTGTACGGATTGAAACTAATGATTTGAATGGTTTGCCTGCTGTGATATCTGTGTTAAAAGCTCAAAAGTATGTGAAAAGGAGGTATGAGTCATGTTTTGCTTATGTAATTAATTCGAAATTATCTGAAAAGAAAGTTGAATCAATACCTATTGTTTGTGAGTTTTCTGACGTATTTCCTGAAGAACTACCGGGTTTACCTCCGATACGTGAAGTTGAATTTGGTATTGAATTGTTGCCTGGTACTACACCTATTTCGATAGCTCCGTATAGAATGGAACCAACAGAGTTGAAAGAATTAAAGTCACGATTGCAAGAGTTGGTAGCGGAGGTTCACTAGACCGAGTTTCTCACCTTGGGGTGCTCTTGTTCTGTTTTGTGAAAAGAAAGATGGCACGATGAGAATGTGCATTGACTCTGTCCAGTTGAACAAAGTGACCATAAAGAACAAATATCCGTTGCCCAGGATTGACGATTTGTTTGATCAGTTAAAAGGATATACTGTGTTTTCGAAGATAGATTTGAGATCGGGTTACTATCAGTTGAGAGTTAAAGATTGGACATTCGAAAATTGCTTTGTAAGCAGGTACGAGCATTACGAGTTTTTAGTTATGCCATTTGGACTAACAAATGCTCCTCGCTATTTTATGGATCGATGAGCAGAATTTTCGGACCGTACCTAGATCGATTTGTTGTCTTGTTCATAGATGACATTTTGATTTATTCACGTGATGAAAATGAGCATGCTGAACATCTGAGAATCGTGTTGCAAACTCTGAGAGAAAATCAATTATATGCGAAATTCAGCAAATGTGAATTCTGGTTACACGAGGTTAGTTTTCTGGGACATATTGTATCAGCATCCGGTATACGTGTTGACCCGAGCAAGATTTCTGCTATATTGGATTGGAAACCTCCAAAGAATGTATCTGAAATTCATAGTTTTCTGGGACTTGCTGGTTATTATCGCAGATTTGTAAAAGGCTTTTCGACGATAGCTACTCCATTGAATAGACTACTTGAGAAAGATGTTAGATTTTAATGGTCTGATAAACGTCAGAAAAGTTTTGATCAGTTGAAAACTCTGTTAACAGAAGCTCTAGTGTTAGTACAACCAGAATCAGGCAAAGAATTTGTAATTTACAGTGATACTTCATTAAACGGTCTAGGATGTGTTTTGATACAGGAAGGCAAAGTTGTAGCTTATGCTTCGAGACAATTGAAGCCGCATGAAAAGAACTATCCGACCCACGACCTTGAGTTAGCTGCGATTGTGTTTGCACTTAAGATCTGGCGCCATTATTTGTATGGTGAAAAATGTCACGTGTTTTCGGATCATAAAAGTCTGAAATATCTGATGACTCAGAAAGATTTGAACCTGCGTCAAAGAAGATGGTTAGAGCTGTTAAAAGATTATGAGCTTGTGATAGATTATCATCCGGGTAAAGCAAATGTTGTTGCTGATGCATTGAGTAGAAAATCATTGTTTGCACTGCATGCTCTGAATGCTCAGTTAGATTTGTTTGAAAATAAATCTGTGGTAGCTGAATTAAAAGCGAAACCGTTGTTCTTACAGTAGATATGTGATGCTCAGAAGTCTGATAATGAGCTATTAGTGAAACGAGCTCAGTGTGACTCGAATTCTGAATCTGAATTTCGAGTTGTTGATGATTGCTTGAGATTTCGAGGTCGTATCTGTGTTCCGAGAAATTTAGAGTTGGTTCAGTTGATTTTGGGTGAAGCACATAATAGTCAATTATCTGTCCATCCGGGGTGTACTAAAATGTACCATGATTTGAAGCAACATTATTGGTGGTATGGTATGAAGTGAGATATTTCTGACTTTGTTTCGAAATGTATAATCTGTCAACAAGTGAAAGCTGAACATCAAGTTCCGTCTGGTTTGCTACAACCGATTCAGATTCCTGAGTGGAAATGGGATAGAGTAACAATGGATTTTGTTTCTGGTTTTCCTCAGACTCTGAGAAAGAAAGATACGATTTGGGTCATAGTTGACCGATTGACGAAATCTGCCCATTTTATTCCAGTAAGATCTGACTACTCACTTGATAGATTAGCTGAGCTATATATTTCTGAGATTGTGAGATTGCACGGGGTGCCACTATTCATTGTGTCAGATAGAGATCCTAGATTTACATCGAGGTTCTGGAAGAAATTACAAGAAGCATTAGGCACGAAACTGTATTTCAGTACAGCTTTTCATCCGCAAACGGATGGTCAATCCGAGCGAATCATTCAGATTCTCGAAGACATGTTAATATGTTGTATACTTGAGTTTAAAGGTACGTGGGAACAGTACCTGCCTTTGATTGAATTTGCATACAATAATATTTTTCAAACGAGCATCAAAATGGCACCATATGAAGCTTTGTACGGACATAAATATCGTACACCTCTGTATTGGACTGAGCTCAGTGAAAATAAGTTACATGGGGTTGATTTGATAAAAGATTTAGAACAGAAAGTGAAACTGATCCGAGATTGTTTGAAAGCAGCATCTGATCGTCAGAAGTCTTATGCAGACTCGAAACGAAAAGATATAGAATTTGAGATCGGCGACAGAGTATTTCTAAAGGTGTCACCATGGAAGAAAGTGCTTCGATTCGAACGAAAAGGCAAGTTAAGTCTGAGGTTCATCGGGCTGTATGAAATTACTGAACGTGTTGGGCCTGTTGCATATAAATTAAAGTTGCCCTCTGAGCTAGAAAAGATACACAATGTATTTCATGTCTCGATGCTCCGTAGATATCGATCCGATCCGTCACATGTGATTGCCTCATCTGAAATTGAAATTCAATCTGATATGTCATATGAGGAAGAACCTATTTGTATCTTAGCTCGTGAAGTGAAAGAGTTAAGAAATAAGAGAATTTCGTTAGTGAAAATATTATGGAATCGACACGGAATAGAAGAAGCTACGTGGGAGCATGAAGATTCAATGAGACAACAATATCCGAATCTGTTTAATGGTAAGATTTTCGGGGACGAAAATCCCTAAGGAGGGAGAATTGTAAAAGTCTGATTTATACCCTAGTCGGAACAGTGGTTTTGGGACCACGAATCTGAGTCCAAATAATATTTTAATAGTATTTTCTGTGTCTCTGATAAGTGATTATGCATGTGCTAAAGTTTAAAAAGTTAATTTGTCCGTTTGTGTGTTTAATTTGACAAAAGGATTGAATTGCATTAAATGTGAAATTTGCATGTTATATGTTAAATGGTTATATTGAGATGGCTTTTGTTTGTAAGGGCCTTATGTGGCAATTAGTCAATTACTATAGATAGTGGACGGTTATGGTCCATATTAACCTTTGAAAATATGTTTTATAAGTTTATATTATAAGGTTAATTATGTCATTCATGTATTAAGTATATTATGATTTAATAAAAGCATGAAATTAGACATTTCTATCATCTTTTGGCCGAATGTCTTAAAGAAAAAGAAAGAACAAAAGCTTAAGGGTTTCGGTTGGCTTTCATCTTGATTAAGGTATGTTCTAGCTTTAGATTTTGATGATTTTTTTATGTTTTTGAGATTGTTGCTCTGTCTACTACAAAGCCCATGTCTTAATTTGATGAATTGATGTTGTTCATGAGAAATGCCATTGATGATGTGTTGAGCTTTGTTATGAGTTTAGTTGTTAAATGAAAGATTTGAGCTAGATCAACATACTTTGTTTTTGAAATTTTGATGAATTTAGCTAATTAGGGCTAAATTGAGAAAATAGTAATTTGAAGGATTAAATTGAAAATTTGATGGAAAATATGGACTTGTATGAGATGTATGAACATTCGGCTAAGCATGAGTATGTGATGATTTTGTGAATTTGATGTTTTGAGAAAAATGGACTAAATTGATAAATTGTGCAAATGTGAGGGTTAATTTGCAAATAGCCCTAAATGTGTGTCCTTGGATTGAATTGAATTAGTTAGTGAATAAAAGGGTTAATTCTGAATATGTATAGATCAAGAACCGAGGAAAACGGACTTAGACTGCGAAAAGACGAAAGTAACTGAGTAGCCGTTTCTATTTCTGATAAATCGAATCCGAGGTAAGTCATATTGCAAATAAATGTGATTGTATTAAATTAAGCATATTTATATAACTATTGATGATAATGAATGCTTATGAAATGCTATATATATGAATTCCGAGACAAGGTCGATATAGTGATAAGTCCGAGAAGTCCCGTACGAACCTAGGAATACATAGGTACCTGTTCTGTCTTATCATGTAAGACCACGTCTGGGACGTCGGCATTGATTTGAGATTACGTGTAAGACCACGTCTGG
This sequence comes from Gossypium sturtianum, assembly GCA_025698515.1. Classification (NCBI taxonomy): domain Eukaryota; kingdom Viridiplantae; phylum Streptophyta; class Magnoliopsida; order Malvales; family Malvaceae; genus Gossypium; species Gossypium sturtianum. The sequence goes on from CM046955.1 coordinate 124,699,951, forward strand.
GACATTGGCATCGATATGATCTCTACGTGTAAGACCACGTCTGGTACGTTGGCATTGATATGTTCTCTATGTGTAATACCATGTCTGGGACATCGGCATCGTATTGATTCGTGTAAGACCCTGTCTGGGACAGTGGCATCGATATCTGAATACATCTAAGACCTCATCTGGGATGATGGCATTGTACGACCATTCCGAGCTTTCTGAGTATCCTACTAGTTTTCCTAATGGTTCAACGGGCAAGTCTGTGATACGATTTGCAAATCTGAGCTATAAACCATTACGTGAATGTATATTCATTTCAGGTACGTTTGGTATGTACACTAAGTGTGTATAAAAGGTAAGTACCTATATGACTTTGATTTGAAGAAAAGTATGGTTGGATATGAGAATGTGAATGAGATGTAAGAATGGTTATGAATGTGGCAAATATGGCCAAGAATATGGATCAAAGCATATATGTGAGAAATTTGCTATGAATATGAATTGTACCAATGTTTCTACATGCTTATATGCTCTACATGTTGAGTTTATTTGTATTATGACTTACTAAGATTTTAGCAAGCTTACTTTGTGTGTGTTTTCTCTATTTTATAGGTCCTCAAAGCTACTGAAGGCTTGGGACCATCAAGGATCGTCATCACACTACTAAACTCATTTTTGGTACACTTTGGATATGTATATAGCTAGATATGGCATGTATAGGCTAGTATTTGATATGAGTTTGTTATATGAACTTAGCCATGTGATTTGGCTAGTTATGAGTTGAGAATTTGCTTGAATGAATGTGATATATGAAGTATGTTTTTGGCATAGTTATTTGATACATGAAATGATCAAGTTTTGATTAAGCAAATGAATGAATTATGCTTGTGATGAGATGAGTTTTAGTCTTGTAATTTGGATGGTTATTTTGGTATGTTCTTGGTTGCCAAATAGGCATGAGATGTCTTGATGATTTTCCTTGTAGGTAAGACCTATTGGGTGGCATTTTGGCATTGCAAATGGCCTATAATGTCACAGTTTGGCACACTGCAGGCGTGCCTAGTGACCGTGGGGCTAAGTCAGTAGCTAGCCTAGGAGCACACGGCCAAGACACACGGGCGTGTCTAGTAGCCGTGTGAAAAAGTCAGTATATGGCCTTAGAGTACACGGCCTTAGCACACGGGGTGCTGGGTGGCCGTGGGTGTAAAGTCAGATTCGACCACGGCCAAGGTACACGGGCGTGCTTGGTGGCCGTGGATGTGAAGTCAGATTCGACCACGGGGAGAACACACGGGTGTGTCCAGCAGCCGTGGGAGATACACGGCCTGCCTACATGGGCGTGTAACCCCTGAAACTTAGAAAAGTTTTAAATTTCCGTGAAATTTTGTATGTGTTCCGGTGGAAACACGAAAATTTATATACTTTTTCATGCCCTTTTTGACCCAAATTCATGTGGTTTCAAGTAAATTCTTGTCAAAAAATAATTAAATATTATAAAATAATTAAATTATGCTAAAAATATGAACATGATGAATTTTAATTATTTTTGTGGTTAATTTTGATTTATTTTGACTATTTTCGACAGAATCGCCCAAAAAGCGAAAATTGGCCCGGCAGACACTGCGCAAAGAACGAAACTGAGAAGCAATTTGAAGTATCAAGGCGAATTTATTTTCGGCCCAAGACGGTCCAATTATGAAGATTTAATCATAATTTAATTAATTTTAATTTATTCCCAAATTAATTTGGGCTAAATAAATTATTATTAATTAAGTATGGAAAAAGGGTCCAGTTAAACCGCATTGGTTGAACCGAACATATTGAACCGAACCAGCCACCAATTGGGCAGCCCAAACCGTCCACAATGAAGGCCCAAATCAGCTTATTTTCTGATTAATTCAGCTTGCAAAGAAGCCCTTGAAGATCTCTCAAAATCACATTCAAACCCCTCCAAAATTCAAGGCTTTAAAGATTTGCCCATGCTATATTTAGCAAAGTTGAATTCTTCAACTTTGCCACATGGGATGGCCGGCCAAGGGAGCCTCTTTTGCTGCTGTTAATTGCTATTTTTAGCAGCCTTAAACACCTATAAATACAGCCCATTGCTGCTCATTCATACCTTCCCTCAATTCTCCAACATTCTCTCATTCTCTCTTCTCTTCTCTCAACTTTTCTCCCTTCGTTTCCATTCTATTTTCCCCTTGTTCTTGTGCCGATTTCTCCTCTTGGAAAAGAGGTGTTTTTCCAGCCATTTGGAGCAGCATTTGGAGTATTTGTAAGCCACCTTGACAGCCAAGGCCAACGAAGAACAAAGAACGGAGCAATCAGACAAGCCTTGGAGAAACACCGGATTTGCTTCTTGCTCCCTATCTCTTTAAATATCGTTGTTGTTTTGACAAACATGTTTATGAATATTTATGCTGTTGGAATGTTTAATTTAATCAATTTAGCTTGAATTTAATTCGTGTTGGGTTGATCGCATTTCGTCGTCTTGAATTATTAAAATTGTGTTTATGCTGTTAAAGGCCTCGGTAAAATGTTTGATTAAGTAAAATTATGTTAAGTTATCTGGCATTATAATTGTTTAGATAGCTAATGAATTAATTATTTAAACGCATTAAAATTGTAATTAATGGACGCAATACTTAATCTGTGCATGCTTAATTCTTCTAAGGGAGCTGAAGATTAAATTAGCATTGTATTTGACAATACATATGCCTTGCATAACTTGCAGGATTTTTGTGATTAAATTGTTTCAAGGTAAAACTACTTTGTTACCTCACATGATCTTTTATATGCTTATTAGGTTGAATTAGTCGTTTGAATTGACATAGGAATATGCAAGAGATTGTTTAATTTAATAAGTATGTATGTGCAATAACATGTTTACTTTGATAAATCTGTTTAATCGGTTGAATTGACATAGGAATATGTACAAGAGATGAATGGATTTTTATTGGTAAATATGTTCATAAGTTAGCAAATTACCGAGTTGCCATGTTTTAACAAGTATAAACACAAGCTTAATAATTCTAAGATCAGAAATGTTGTTAATCCAACACAATTATATCATCTTGATTAAAATCAGTTTTTGAAATTGCGCATTTGAACTTTGTTTTATTTTATTTTACTTTGTTTTTCTTTTAGTTTTTAAATAGTTTTCAAAATCAAATATTTTTCCATCACCAAAGTGTTTGAAGTCATTTTCATAAATAATTCTTTTACAGTCCCTATGGGTACGATAACTCGACATTTACTTGTCACTTTATTACTTGTTACGATTGTGTACACTTGCACATTTCCACCGTTCCAAGTTTTTGCGCGTACATTGTTAGGGGGCCTGCTTTTTCAAAGCCATTATTTGTGAATTTTTATTCTTACATTTTGGTTTATTTATTTTCATATTTAAATTTTTACTTACTTAATTTTTTTTCTGTGAATATTTCAGGTGTTTATGAGTATTGACCAGATTATTGACTTACTCCCTGTGGACCCTGAAATAGAACGAACCTTTCGTCAACGAAGAAGACAAGCAAACCAGAGAAGGACCGAAGGAATGAATCTCGAGAATATGAACCAAGGAAACGGAGCAAACCCTGCTCAGAATCCTATCCTTATTGCTGATGATAGGGATAGAGCCTTAAGACTATATGCCGTGCTAGTATTTAATGATCTTAATCCGGGTATTAGGAGACCTGAAATCGAGGCACAACAATTCTAGCTGAAGCCAGTCATGTTCCAGATGCTTCAGACAGTGGGCCAATTCAGCGGAATGCCTACTGAAGATCCTCATCTTCACTTAAGACTATTCATGGAAGTGAGCGATTCTTTCAAGTTAGCCAGAGTACCCGAAGATGCCTTACAATTGAAGTTGTTCCCATATTCGTTAAGGGACAGAGCTCGTGCCTGGTTGAATTCATTGCCACCGAACTCTATTTCTACATGGCAAGAGTTAGCCGAGAGATTCCTCATGAAGTATTTTCCGCCAAGCAAGAATGCTAAACTGAGAAACGAGATCACTGCTTTCCACCAAATGGATGATGAGTCCTTGTATGAGGCATGGGAAAGATTTAAAGAGCTATTACGAAAATGCCCTCAGCATGGAATTCCTCATTGCATTCAACTTGAGACATTCTATAATGGTCTCAACGCTCACACAAGGATGGTAGTGGACGCCTCTACTAATGGTGCTCTCCTTTCTAAGTCTTATAACGAGGCTTATGAAATTATTGAGAGGATTGCCAGCTACAATTATCAATGGCCAACCAGTCGTGAAACATCAGGAAGACGAGTTGCAGGAATTCATGAAGTAGACGCTCTTACTTCACTCGCTTCTCAGGTATCATCAATATCCTCAATGCTTAAAAATCTGACTACTAATGGGTCTAATAGTTTTGCAGCACCGCCGACTAATCAATTTGAGAATATAGCCTGTGTCTATTGTGGGGAGGGACATTTGTTCGAAGAATGTCCATCGAACCCAGAATCTGTATACTACATGGGCAATCAGAACCAAAACCAAGGAAGGCAAGGCCTGCAATCCAACTTTTATAACCCATCATGGAGAAACCACTCGAATTTTTCTGGAGTAACCAAGGGGAAGTGGAACCGATTACACCCAACCTGCATCGACCACCAGCGCCTAATTTCCCGCAACAAGTCCGAAACAGTTCAAGATGAAGCGTCCAATAGTCTGGAGAGTTTGCTAAAGGCATATCTAGCAAAGAATGATGCCTTAATCCAGAGCCAAGCAGCCACATTAAAGAATTTGGAGAATCAAGTGGGCCAGTTTGCAACTGAACTTAGGAACCGACCACAAGGTGCTTTACCTAGTGACACGAAAAATCCGAGAAATCCAGGGAAAGAACATTGCAAAGCATTGCAATTGAGGAGTGGGAAGATAGTAGAGCCCAATACTGTCGAAGTTGAACAGGAGCAAGCTGATGCTCAAGAAGAAGTTCAACCAAGTGTCGAAACACCAGTTTCGCCAGAACCGAAATCTGCAGGACCCAGCAAAGTAACCGCAGGACCAGTTAATTCTGATCTCCCAACAACGTCGTTAGATGCGAATTACCGCCAAAGGCGAATCAACCAAGACCAGTTCGAAGATGAAACCACCGCCACCCTACCTCAAAGACTTGAAAAGGCGGAGATTCAATTCAAGAAGTTCCTTGACGTACTCAAGCAACTACACATCAACATCCCGTTGGTCGAAGCACTTGAGCAAATGCCGAACTACGTCAAGTTCATGAAAGATATCTTGTCTAAAAAACAAAGGCTTGGAGAATTTGAGACGGTAGCTCTGACGAAGGAATGCAGTGCATATCTTCAGAACAAACTACCCCCAAAATTGAAGGATCCTGGATGTTTTACCATACCGTGCAACATTGGATCAACATATTGTGGTAAGGCATTATGTGACTTAGGTGCAAGTATCAACTTGATGCCTATGTCAATATTTAGAAAGTTGGGGATAGGAGAAGTTAGACCAACTACGGTTACACTTCAACTAGCAGATCAATCCTTAGCACATCCAGAAGGAAAAATCGAGGACGTATTGGTACGCGTAGATAAGTTTATTTTCCCTGCTGACTTTGTAATTCTAGATTTTGAAGCAGACAAAGAAGTGCCAATTATCCTAGGAAGACCATTCCTAGCAACTGGAAGGACTCTTATTGATGTGCAAAAGGGCGAGCTGACTATGCGTGTTCAGGATGATCAGGTAACATTTAATGTTTTTAAGTCAATGCGATTTCCTGACACAATGGATGATTGTTCTACAATAGCTGATTTAGAGGAATTAATAGTAGAGAAGGAACTTAACTGTGTTGATGACCCATTGGAAAGAATTTTGACATCGGAGCCCCCAAATAATGAAGAGGAGGACGAAAACTTAGCTTCGCTCGAAGCTAATCAAAAGGGATTTAATCCGCAATCTCGTTCTGAATCTTTGGAATTAGAGAAAAGAGATTACATGCAGCCAAAAGCATCAATCGAGGAGCCACCTAAGTAACGCCTCTACTCTGCCTGTGATTGTTTCAGCCGAATTAACCACTGAACAAGAAGAGAAACTTATCATAGTTTTGAAACAATTCAAGAAGGCTATCGGATGGACCATAGCTGAAATTCGCGGTATTAGCCCATCTGTATGCATGCACAAGATCATATTAGAAGATGGCGAGAGAGGAACGATTGATGGACAACGGAGACTGAACCCAATCATCAAAGATTGAATGAAAAAGGAAATCATCAAGTGGTTGGATGCGGGTATAATTTACCCCATCTTAGACAGTTCATGGGTGAGTCCAGTCCAGTGCGTGCCGAAGAGAGGAGGTATCACGGTCGTGGAGAACGAGAATAACGAGTTGATACCAACGAGGATAGTTACGGGATGGAGAATCTGTATCTATTACCGGAAGCTAAACAAGGAGACTAGGAAAGACCACTTTCCTCTGCCGTTCTTGGACCAGATGCTGGATAGACTCGCAGGACGAGACTATTACTGTTTTCTCGACGGATACTCAGGGTATAATCAGGTTACGGTAGCACCGGAAGATCAACACAAAATGACATTCACCTGCCCATACGGTACATTTGCATTTAGACGCATGCCATTTGGTTTATGTAATGCACCAGCTACATTTCAAAGGTGTATGATGTCTATTTTTACTGACATGGTTGAGAAATACTTGGAAGTTTTCATGGATGATTTCTCAGTATTTGGAGATACTTACGAGGATTGCTTAGCCAATCTAGCGAAGGTACTAAGGCAATGCGAAGAAACAAATCTCGTACTTAATTGGGAAAAGTGCCATTTTATGGTACGAGAAGGAATTATTCTAGGCCATCGGATAACGAGACATGGGATCAAGGTGGACAAAGCAAAAGTAGATGTTATTGAGAAACTCCCACCTCCAACATCTGTAAAAGGTGTTAGGAGCTTTTTGGGCCACGCCGGTTTCTATCGAAGATTTATCAAGGACTTCTCCAAAGTGGCTAAACCCTTATGCAAGCTGTTGGAGAAGGACTCAATATTCAAGTTTGATGAGGAATGCTTAAAAGCCTTCAACAATCTGAAGAGTCTGTTAGTCACGGCACCCATAATCGTCACACCAGACTGGGATTCGCCATTCATATTCATGTGTGATGCAATTGACTTCGCCATTGGAGCTGTCATGGGCCAGCGAAGGAACAAAGTTTTCCATCCTATCTACTACGCAAGCAGAACTCTAACCGGAGCCCAACTGAACTATACGGTAACACAAAAAGAGTTACTTGCTATTGTGTTTGCTTTCGACAAGTTTTGATCTTATCTTGTAGGTACCAAAGTGATTGTCTATATGGGCCACTCCGCGATTAAGTACTTATTAGCCAAGAAAGATGCTAAGCCGAGATTGATCTGGTGGGTGCTTCTACTTCAAGAGTTCGATCTAGAAATTCAAGATTGAAGAGGAGTAGAAAACCAAGTAGCTGATCACTTATCCAGATTGGAGCCACAAGAGGAAAATTCTTCACTTTTACCGATCCAAGAGACATTTCCAGATGAACACATACTGAAGGTAACTCATGTCCATAATACTCCTTGGTTTGCTGATTTTGCTAACTATTTAGCTTGTGGTTTGATGCCAATTGATAAAACATATCAGCAAAGAAAAAAGTTCCTTCACGACGTGAAGTACTATTTTTGGGAAGAGCCATATTTGTTCAAAAAGTGTGCAGATCAGATGATTAGAAGATGTGTGACAGAAGATGAAATATCGAAGATTTTATACCACTGTCATTTAGCTCCAAGTGGGGGACACTTTGGAAGTACTCAGACAATGACCAAAAGCATCGCAAGCGGATTCTTTTGGCCAACACTATTCAAGGATGCATACGCTTACGTAAAGAATTGTGATCGATGTCAAAGGGTTGGAAACGTAACCAATAGAAATGAGATGCCTCGAACAAATATCATTGAGGTAGAATTGTTCGATGTTTGGGGTATTGACTTTCTTGGTCCTTTCCCTCGATCTTTTGGTCACAAGTATATATTGGTAGCAGTAGATTATGTGTCCAAGTGGATCGAGGTGAAGCTTATCCGATTTAACGATGCCAAGGTTGTGATGAAATTCTTGCGAAACACGTGTTCACAAGGTTTGGAACCCCTAGAGCTATTATCACGATGAAGGGACCCACTTTGTGAACAAGTGGTTAAAATGGTTGCTAGATAAACATGGAGTGAAACACAAGGTTGCTACTGACTTACCATCCCATGAGACAAATGGGCAAGTGAGCTAGCAAATAAGGAGATCAAAGGAATACTTGAGAAGGTAGTTTGCCCAACCGAGCGAGATTGGTCCAAGAGACTAGATGATGCTTTATGGGCTTACAGAACGAGCATATAAGACACCCTTAGGAATGTCACCCTATAGGTTGGTCTTTGGGAAAGCTTTGTCATCTACCTGCGGAGTTAGAACACGAGCTTCTTTGGGCGCCGACAACTCAATTTGGATCTCAAGCTTGCTAAAGAGAAACGAATGCTCCAACTCAACGAGCTAGAGGAATTTCGAATGTTTTAATACGAAAATGCCAAATTACTCAAAGAAAGACTCAAAAAATGGCATGACAAGCATATCCGAGTTCGAGAGTTTGAAGCAGGTCAGCAAGTCTTGTTATTTAATTCCAGATTGAAGTTCTTTCCAGGTAAGTTAAAGTCACGTTGGTCCGGTCCATTTACGATTCATCGCGTCTATCCATACGGAGTTATTGAACTCCAAGGTAAGAGAGGTAATTTTCAAGTCAACGCTCAGCGTTTAAAACATTATTATGGAGAAGACCCTGAACGGGATAAAATCTCGTTCAGTCTATCTGACCCTTAAAGTTTTTATTGCTTTCAATAAATTATTTAGGGTATATTTTTGGGTTTATTATGTTCAAATAAATTTGCATCTAGAGATTGGAACTTAAGCGGGACCGCTTGTGACCCCTCCAATCTTTCCTGGGAATTAATTTTTACATAATTTCCCAAGAAATTAGCCCCTAAATGACAAAATAAATTCTTGATTTTCCAAATAAAAAGGTCAATTTTGACCCAAGTCTTAAATTGCAACTCAATTTCAAATTTTCATCAAGTCCAAGGACTTAATTGAATTATTTTCAAATGTTGGTTGCTATTTTCGTAAATAATAAAAACTAGGTGCCTCTTCTTGTAAATATATATTTTTTAGGCATCTAAAATAAATATTTTTATTTGATTTTATACTTATAAATTATTGATAAATTTTAATATATAATTATATTGATTATAATTTATATATTAACTTTTATCAATTTAGCTAAGTATTAGAATTAATTTTATTTTGATTTTATATTTATCTTGGCAATTAAATAGCAATTGATAATTTAGATGTGTTTATTTAATTATTAATTGTTGTTTATCATGAGTAAAACTAGAATTAAACTCTTATTTTTAATTCCTAAATTGTTCTAAGAGTTCTAGTCTAGTTTATACTCTTCCCTCTATAAATTGCACCATTGATCCACCTTATTCACTTATCACTCAAACTCCCATCCACCAAAGCACCAAGTGCCGCAAAGCCCCTAGCCATAGCTTTATTCGCCAAGAGCGGCCCCAAACAGACGGACACGCCAGTCGCTCCAAAGACACTTGCGCGTCACGGCTCGCGCCGGTCGGTGCCTCACACGTCGCGCCCGCCCCCGTCGCGCTGTCTGACGCCAACCAGCCCAGGCACTCCATTGCGTTGTTCCTTGCGCATCACCTGCTGGACACCATCGCCCCACACCAACCAACCATGGCCTGCCTTGCGTTGCACCTTGCTGCTTTGTGCGTTTAGGCGCACCTTCCTCCCTCACCCAACCTAAGCCAAAAAATCCTTTAAATTTTCCTCTTTTGATTCATTAGTATATTTTTCTTTTTAGAGCTCTTAAAATCTACAAGGTAGGTGGTAAGAATAATTTTCTCTCTTAAAATTTAATTTTTTATTTAATTTTTCAATTTATTGAAACATTAGTAATTTTTGTTAAATTTTATTTTTTAAAAATTTTATTTTTATTCAATTACTTAATTTTTCAATTTATTGAAATACTAGTAATTGTTATTAAATTTAATTTTTAAAATTTAATTTTTTTCAATTTATTGAAATATTAGTAATTTTTATTAATTAAAATTTTTAACTGATTTTTATTTTTCTTTCCATCTTATGTTCAGGTTAATCATGACTCGCAAAAGAACTCATGCCTCCGCTCAAATTGACAAAACACAAAGAAAATTTCACTGTGAAGAAGCCAAAGTAAGATACGAAAGTATCTTCAAAAATCAACAGATGCATCCAGAAAAAGGCTTCACATTGAAGGAAAGCAACTACAGAGACTTTATGGCACGTATTCGTCAAGTTGCTGAAGCCCTCAATTGGGAATTGTTTTGTGAAAAGAGACCAAGTGTGGATGAAGAACTAGTTCATGAATTTTACGCGAACTTAACTTCCAGTGAATTGACTGAAGTTCCAGTCCGAGGAATCAAGGTACCAATAAATTCTAATGCTATTAATGAGTTCTTTGAATTACCTGATTTCGACAACGATGAATATTCCTCTCTGTTGAGCAATATTAAGCATGAAAATCTGCAAGAAATCCTCGAAGAACTCACAGTTCCAGGTTCCAAGTGGACTGTATCAAAGCAAGGAATCTACACGTGTCGAAGAGAGTATTTGACACCTCTAGCGAAGGTATGGTTCTATTTCATCCGTTTCAGCCTTATGCCTAGTTCGCATGGGACTACAATTTCATTAGAGCGAATGGTCCTATTATACTCGATTCTAACCGGAAAGACCATTGATGTGGGCAAAATCATCCTGAGAGAAATGCGAAATTGTGCCGTTATACGGTCTGACCCTGCCTATTTCCCCTTTACGATCACAATTCTGTGCTTAAAAGCAAAACTCCTTGCGGACGTAAAGCAGACAGAGTATAGTCAAGGCATAATCACCGATTGGGACCTCTACCGAGTAGCCGGAGATTCTGTTCTTTAGCAACGAATTGAAGAGAGCGAGGATCCCGAAGAAGTAGAAGATGATCCCACAGAAGTCCCGCTAGAGCCATCAAATGAAGTCCCTCATGAGGCAGAATCAATTGAACCAGAAGTTGAACCTGATATCGAGCTCGCAATGTTTAGAGCTCCACCGCCTAGCCCGGATCTTCGTGATGAGCTGTTAAAGCTGATGGACTTAATGCAACACATGCAATGGCAGCAATAAGCCTACTGGAGATAGGCAAAAATAAGAGATGACTCGATGAGGAGTGCCCTCAAGAAAATTTATAATGACCCATTTATTTTTGTGCCTGAGTTTCCAGATTTCATATTTGAACCATGGGTTTCATCATCGAAGAAGGAGCAAGGCGATTCATGCAAAGATAATACTAATGGAGCAAAAGATGAGTCGAATTCGGAAGGATCGACGAACAAATAAAATAGGGGAGGACTTCAACTTTCATTTATTTCTTTCTTAAGTATCTTAGGATTAGGTCAATTAGGAATTTTTATTTTTGCACAATAAAACAAGAGATAGGAATCATGAATAAAATCTGAACAAGTCTCAAAGGCTAAAATGTGGCAATAGATATATACATGTCTAGGATTGGATTTTAGAGAGAGCTCCGGTACTTAAGCATCAATATGACTCACCTCCTCTTTTCTAATTATCCTACCGGTGTATAGTATTTATTCACTTTAAACAATGAGGACATTTTTCACTTTAAGTAGGGGGACAGAAAACTTGAAATGATTCCACTTAATAAAATTTTCTTTTAATTATGCTTAGGATATATTTTTGTTCAATAATTTGAAATTTTGTTAATTATGCTAAACTTTAGTATTAATAAAGTTCTATTATTTCAAATAAGTTATTATGTTAGCTTAATAATGATATGACTGTATTTTTTTTATAAAGCATGCAAATTCGTACCATAAAATTTTTAGTTCCCTATGAAAAAATTAGGCGTGCATGAAAGCTTAAGTCTTTAGAATTGACTTAGTAATTTCTTGAGGCGAAATCCTAGGAAGCATGGAATGTTGAAAATGATTTAGGCAAATCGTTGTTTGGACCGTTTGAGCCTTTCAAGCCGACCACGATAAAATTATCCGTTGAAACCCAATTTTGAGACTATATGGCCTAATTCTATTCGGACCTATGCAATATTTAGCCATCAACTTTCTCTTCATTACTTCTAATATTGTCCCAAACACTAGACTCAGTACTATTCAGAAGATCGTTCGAAAATAAGTTTGGGGGAGTTGAAAAGAAGTATCAAATGTTCAAAAAAAAATTATAGTACATGAAGCAAGTGCTCCAAAAAAAAAAAACATGTACTCAAAATGAAATAAGTGATCGAAAGAGCAAAAGTTGGTGTATCAAGGGTGAGAATTCCGAAGGTTCAATTTTAAGCTGAGTCTAGGGTTTTTAAGCCAAAAATTTGTCTATCTTTTACCTACCCCTAAGCCCACCACATGCATGGACTTACTAAAGACCTATTGATTCAAAATTCCAATGTTACCTAAATTAGTGGAGAGAAATCGCTATGTTCAACATATGAAGACATTAGTTAAGTTTAATGATTGCAGTTTACTTTTTGAATAGGCAATTAAAATCAAATTGGTAGTGAAGAACATGTCTTTATTAAAGAAACATTTAGCCTAATTTTGCTAGTATAATAATTGTTGGAGGTAATTTGAACGATATGAATGCTTAAGTAGCATAACTATCAAATTTCTTATTTTTGAGCTTAAGTATATTCAATTCATAATTTTGAGAAGAAAGTTGTTCTGAATGAGTTTTTCAAAGGTGTTTCCGAGAAAATTCTTTTCGAATTTGTGCATTACTCGGGACGAGCAATGAATTAAGTTTGGGGGTGTGGAAACACGAAAATTTATATACTTTTTCATGCCCTTTTTGACCCAAATTCATGTGGTTTCAAGTAAATTATTGTCAGAAAATAATTAAATATTATAAAATAATTAAATTGTGCTAAAAATATGAACATGATGAATTTTAATTATTTTTGTGGTTAATTTTGATTTATTTTGACTATTTTCGACAGAATCGCACAAAAGGCGAAAATTGGCTTGGCAGACACTGCACGAAGAACGAAACCGAGAAGCAATTTGAATGTAACACCCCAAACCCAGCCCAAACACCACGATCGGATCTGGTATGTCACTAAAAATTTTTGAAGAACATGTCGTATTTTCAGAAAAAATATTTTTCTAAAGTTTATCTTCTTATTCGAGAGAAATTTAATAGTTGATAGTTTAAATAAAATATGCTTTTATAAATTAAAAACCCAAATTTAAATAGATACATTAGTTCAATAAGAATTTAAATAACTAAAAGTAATTAAAGCTCAAAATAAAACAAAACATAAACTAGTGGCCCATAGCCTTATTACAACGAGATTTAAAATCCATTAATTAAAAATATAAAGTATTAACTTGAGACTTTTTCTTTGGATCCAGTTGGTCTTTTGCATGGCCACCTTGCCTTCCTCTCCGGCCTGGTCCAAGCACTAGGTATCACTGAAAGGTTAATTAATAGGGTGAGTCGCGAGACTCAGTGTGCAACCCTCATGCACCACTAGATTTTGACCTTAGGCCCATAAAACAGATTAATAATTCCATTTATAAAAAAAGTAACAAATAATATGCAAGGCCAAACCCATTTGCCTAGGTTTCCATCCGCTACACGCTCCCATACCAGCCATTCACACCATTGGGGATTTCTACAATCGACCCACACCGCTACACGCCAAGATGGCAGTCATGCTGCTCATCAACATATTATGGCCGAAGCCCTTATAACAGATCACGGCATTAGCCGCTACAACATATAATAGATCACGGTATAAACCGCTACACATATAGCGTATAACTTCCTCCTTTCATCAACCCAACCCATGCAGTCATAAAATCAATATGCTTTTATCATATAAAGTCAAACATTCACTGACCTGGTGACTTGCTTCACCCTTTTTGGGTTTCCAACATTAAACTGAGATATCGGTATTTATCACAACATATAAACTTATGAGCATACATTAATAATCAAATCTAGATGGTGGGGAAGTATTACACACCTGATATCGCGAAATCCAATATTCTTAGTCGATGTCCTTGCTATCCGGATCTATTATCCTCAATGTAAAGCCTTGCTCAAAAGCGGAAAAACACACAAAGATTTAGCCCCTTCAACAATCGGCCAAGGTTAATAAATCCCAAATTACACGTTAAAACTAATAGATCCCTTACCTTGAAATCCCGAAAGTAAGACGATTCTATAACTTAGAGATCTATGCGATTGACTCCACTAAAGTTCCATTTGATTTCGGCACAAGTAGGCACCACAGAGTAATTCGGCAATCACAGGAGATGAGATCTAGGGATTTGGCTTTTAGGAAAATCCGGAAAAAGTATGAACAAGAGAAGGCTGATGTGTCTTTGGCTTTTAAAATACTTGAGTGAAGAGTTTCGGTTTCTGACAGTAAAAGAGAAGAAGAAAAGAAAACAAGGAAGAGACATGAAGATTTCAGCTAGGAAGAAAAAGAATGGAAAGAGTTTCGACTTTTGAATCAAAGTGAAGATGAGGGAATAGGCTTAGAGATTTTGGCTTTTTTGCAGAGAATGAAGAAGAAGATGGAACTTTAGGAGTTTTCGGCTTTTACTCGAGAGAAGAAGAGAAAAGAATGAGAGAAAGACCCAAATGCTGAAATTGAAGAGATATTCCCCCTATTTATAGAAATTTTGGCACTTACCTAACCTTGCAGATAAATCCTATCTTTTCTCCTTTATCTTAATCTACTAGCTCATCTAAAAGAGACTTAATTTATTTCTAACTCCTCCCTCCTTTATCAGCATATTATCCACATATTTTAATCATTAAAATCCCTAAATTTTAGCCTTTATCTGCTTATTATCCACATAAAATAAATTCTTAAATAATAGCCTTTATCTGCTTATTATCCACATATTTTAAACATTAAAACCCCTAAATTTTAGCCTTGTTGCCATCCACTCCACCTAATCCTAATGCCCAAAATTTAGCTAACTTAAATTAAAAGAATTGGGCTCCATGAAACTTAAATTTGGGCCCCTTACTCCCTTGTGTGGCGTCACCTCCTAAGATTGGGCCACAAGCCCACTTTGGTATTTTAAACATATATACTACCTTTTAAACCCTATAATGCCCAAACATATAATTTTAATCAAGGCCTCTACCTAAGCCTGAGCCCAATTTGGACCCCTAAGACTTAAATTAACACATTAAACATATCCACCCATTAAACGCATAGGCCCAAAAATTCAGGATGTTACAGTTCTACCCCCTTAAAGACATTTCGTCCTCGAAATTTCCAACTAACTATTAATCGTACTACCCAAGTCTCACCACTATGCTTTCGCTGCGCACTCTAATTCTAAAATCAAAATAAACACTTAGTATACTATGGTAGGGTACGCACCAGTATTCGCATCTAAAGCGTCCTCGTCCCCTTGTACTCATGCTATCGGTTCGCGTTTATCTGATTAAAAATTTTATGAATTATTATTTTTCTTCCACTGATTATCCACGAACAGTCTTATGATTAGTAGATTTAAGAGTAGATCTTTCGAATTCGCAATTCAGTCTCAAGTTCACCTTTCCTAGTTATAAGAACTACATACATTCAACCATCAACATACAGACAACATCCATGCACCCATATTCAACACATAGGGGTATTTTCGTTATTCCACTACCCATGAGTATTTTTCGTAATTTTATCCCTACAGGGTATTTTCGTAATTTTCAAAATAGAGTTCCTTGTTGATTTCGTGAAATAAGGGTATTTTGGTAATTTTGCAATCAAGGGTACTTTGGTCATTTTACACATTAGGGGCAATTTAGTAATTTTTACAAATCAGGAATATTTTCAAAATAATTTTTTTTTTATTTTTAAAACAAATAGGGGTATCTTGAAGGATTTGATTTCAAAAAAAAATAGTAGTGTTCAGGTGGTTGTGGATTTCTATTTGTTGTCATGTGTTGTGTTTTTTTTTTTTACGGAAAAATTTCGTTGACTATGTAAGTCAGGGTATATTTGCAAATCATGGGTATCTTGGGTTTTTTTTCCAAAACAAGGGTTTCTAGCAATTTTGTAAAGATAAGGTAGTTGGTCCCTTTCGGGTTTTAATTATAGATTTTGGCCCGTCAACAAGTCCTCGTGGCTAGGGTGAATAGTCACTACGCACCAGGTAGGATTCTAGCGAAGAGGAGGTGAGTCACTAGGACTGCTTAAATACCAGGCTCTTCCCGATCCTTCCTAGACATGCGTATGACGGTTACCACACCCTAGTCTTGCGGCTCATTAACGGGTTTGTTTAGTGAAATTAAGTTTTATGACATTTTAAGAAGTGGTTTGAACTAAGCCTAGAGTCCATCAAGTTCTAATTCTAACTAATCTACGTCCCACTAGGCCCATTAAGCTCACATATACAAAGATCATACAATGGTTCAAAGTACTTACCTGGCGGACTTAGGCCGGAGACGCAGGTGCCATGCCGAGCTAACAGATCTGTTATTACTTAAAGACATCCATATTTCAAAAGCCCATTTTAGAAAACGTTTTGAGCCCAAAACCCCCAGAGCTGAGTTTTGAACCGGGCTCTGATACCAATATGTCACTAAGAAAATTTTGGAAGAACATGTCGTATTTTCAGAAAAATATTTTTCTAAAGTTTATCTTCTTATTCGAGAGAAATTTAATAGTTGATAGTTTAAATAAAATATGCCTTTATAAATTAAAAACCCAAATTTAAATGGATACATTAGTTCAATAAGAATTTAAATAACTAAAAGTAATTAAAGCCCAAAATAAAACAAAACATAAACTAGTGGCCCATAGCCTTATTACAACGAGATTTAAATTCCATTAATTAAAAATATAAAGTATTAACTTGAGACTTTTTGCTGGATCCAGTTGGTCTTTTGCATGGCCACCTTGCGTTCCTCTCCAGCCCGGTCCGAAGCACTAGGTATCACCTGAAAGGTTAATTAATAGGGTGAGTCGCGAGACTTAGTGTGCAACCCTCATGCACCACTAGATTTTGGCCTTAGGCCCATAAAACAAATTAATAATTCCATTTAAAAAAAATAACAAATAATATGCAAGGCCCAACCCATTTGCCTAGGTTTCCATCCGCTACACGCCCGCGCACGACCATTCACACCATTGGGGATTTCTACAATCGACCCACACCGCTACACGCCAAGATGGCAATCATGTCGCTCATCAACATATTATGGCCGAAGCCCTTATAACAGATCACGGCATTAGCCGCTACAACATATAACGAGATCACGGTATAAGCTGCTACACATATAACATATAACTTCCTCCTTTCATCAACCCAACCCATGCAATCATAAAATCGATATGCTTTTATCATATAAAGTCAAACATTCATCGACTGGTGATTTGCTTCACCCTTTTCGGTTTCCAACATTAAACCGAGATATCGGTATTTATCACAACATATAAACTTATGAGCATACATTAATAATCAGATCTAGATGGTGGGAAGTATTACACACACGATATCGCGAAATCCAATATTCTTAGTCGATGTCCTTGCTATCCGGATTTATTATCCTCAATGTAAAGCCTTGCTCAAAAGCGGAAAATCACACTAAGATTTAGCCCTTCAATATTCGGCCAAGGTTAATAAATCCCAAATTAAAGCGTTAAAACTAATAGATCCCTTACCTTGAAATCCCGAAAGTAACACGATTCTATAACTTAGAGATCTATGCGATTGACTCCACTAAAGTTCCCTTCAGATTTCGGCACAAGTAGGCACCACAAAAGTAATTCGGCAATCACAGGAGATGAGATCTAGGGATTTCGGCTTTTAGGAAAATCCTGGAAAAAGTATGAACAAGAGAAGGCTGATGTGTCTTTGGCTTTTAAAATACGTGAGTGAGGAGTTTCGGTTTACGACAGAAAAGAGAAGAAGAAAAGAAAACAAGGAAGAGACATGAAGATTTTGGCTAGGAAGAAAAAGAATGGAAAGAGTTTGGCTTTTGAATCAAAGTGAAGATGAGGAATAGGCTTAGAGATTTGGCTTTTGCAGAGAATGAAGAAGAAGATGGAACTTTAGGAGTTTTCGCTTTTACTCGGAGAAGAAGAGAAAAGAATGAGAGAAAGACCCAAATGCCGAAATTGAAGAGATATTCCCCTATTTATAGAAATTTGGCACTTACCTAACCTTGCAGATAAATCCTATCTTTTCTCCTTTATCTTAATCTACTAGCTCATCGAAAAGAGACTTAATTATCTCTAACTCCTCCCTCCTTTATCAGCATATTATCCACATATTTTAATCATTAAAATCCCTAAATTTTAGCCTTTATCCGCTTATTATCCACATAAAATAAATTCTTAAATAATAGCCTTTATCCGCTTATTATCCACATATTTTAAACATTAAAACCCTAAATTTTAGCCTTGTTGCCATCCACTCCACCTAATCCTAATGCCCAAAATTTAGCTAACTTAAATTAAAAGAATTGGGCTCCATGAAACTTAAATTTGGGCCCCTTACTCCCTTGTGTGGCGTCACCTCCTAAGATTGGGCCACAAGCCCACTTTGGTATTTTAAACATAGATACTACCTTTTAAACCCTATAATGCCCAAACAGATAATTTTAATCAAGGCCTCTACCTAAGCCTGAGCCCAATTTGGACCCCTAAGACTTAAATTAACACATTAAACATATCCAACCATTAAACGCATAGGCCCAAAAATTCAGGATGTTACAGTTCTACCCCCTTAAAGAAATTTCGTCCTCGAAATTTCCAACTAACTATTAATCGTACTACCCAAGTCTCACCACTATGCTTTCGCTGCGCCCTCCGATTCTAAAGCCAAAAGAAACACTTAGTATACCATGGTAGAGTACGCAACAGTGTTAGCATCTAGAGTGTCCTCGTCCCCTTGTACTCATTTTACCGATTCGCGTTTATCTGTTTAGAAATTTTATGAATTATTAGTTTTCTTTTACTAGTTAACCACTAACAGTCTTATGAATAATAGTTTTAAGAGTGGTTCTTTCGAATTCGAATTCTGTCTGATCTCAAGTTTGTAACCTCTAACTAAAATAAAACACATACATCATACAAAAATCATCCAAGCACTTACATTCTTCACGTAAAGGTGTTTTCGTTGATTCACTACCCAGTGGTATTTTCGTAATTTTTCGAAATAGGGTTCCTTGGTGATTTTGTGAAAGAAGGGTATTTTGGTAATTTTACAATCCGGGGGTATTTTGGTAATTTTGAAATTTGGGGGTATTTCGGTAATTTTGAAATCCGGGGGTATTTCGGTAATTTTGAAATTAGGGGCAATTTAGTAATTTTGTAAATCAGGGGTAATTTGGTAATTTGACAAAACGAGGGTAGGTTTGGAATTTTTTCTAACCAGGGATATTTCGATGTTGTTGTTGTTTTTTTTGTTTTTTTGTTTTTGTTTTTTTTTCAAACAGGGTACTTTGGGGAAAAATCTAGTTTCATGGTCCGGGTTACTCTTATAAGCATGAGATTTTTGGGTAAATTTTCAAAACATAGTTATTTTACAAATTCATGGCTGGTTGGTAGTTTTCACAAATCAAACGTATTTTGAAAATTTTGCAAAACTTGAGAAATTTTCTTTCTTTTTTTTTTCAAACTAGGGTGGCTGGTCCCTTTCGGGTTTTAATTATAAGGTTTAGCCCATCAACAAGTCCTCGTAACTAGGGTGAATAGTCACCACGCACTTTGGGTAGGATTCTAGTGAAGAGGAGGTGAGTCGCTAGGACTGCTTAAGTACCAAGCTCTCCCTGAATCCACTCCTAGACATGCGTATGCCCATTGCCACACCCTAACTTAGCTAAGGTGAAGCAAATACTACGCACTGCAGGGTAGGATTCAGTGAAGAGGAGGTGAGTCACTAGGATCGCTTAAATACCGTGCTCTTCTGGATCCAATCCTAGACATGCGTATGTCTGTTACCAATTTGTAACACCCCAAACCCGGCCCAAACACCACGACCGGATCTGGTATGTCACTAAAAATTTTGGAAGAACATGTCGTATTTTCAGAAAAAATATTTTTCTAAAGTTTATCTTCTTATTCGAGAGAAATTTAATAGTTGATAGTTTAAATAAAATATGCCTTTATAAATTAAAAACCCAAATTTAAATAGATACATTAGTTCAATAAGAATTTAAATAACTAAAAGTAATTAAAGCTCAAAATAAAACAAAACATAAACTAGTGGCCCATAGCCTTATTACAACGAGATTTAAAATCCATTAATTAAAAATATAAAGTATTAACTTGAGACTTTTCTTTGGATCCAGTTGGTCTTTTGCATGGCCACCTTTGCGTTCCTCCTCTCGGCCGGTCCGGAAGCACTAGGTATCACTGAAAGGTTAATTAATAGGGTGAGTCGCGAGACTCGATGTGCAACCCTCATGCACCACTAGATTTTGGCCTTAGGCCCATAAAACAGATTAATAATTCCATTTATAAAAAAATAACAAATAATATGCAAGGCCCAACCCATTTGCCTAAGTTTCCATCCGCTACACGCCCCGCATCAGCCATTCACACCATTGGGGATTTCTACAATCGACCCACACCGCTACATGCCAAGATGGCGGTCATGCCGCTCATCAACATATTATGGCCGAAGCCCTTATAATGAGATCACGGCATTAGCCGCTACAACATATAATGAGATCATGGTATAAACCGCTACACATATAACGTATAACTTCCTCCTTTCATCAACCCAACCCATGCAGTCATAAAATCAATATGCTTTTATCATATAAAGTCAAACATTCATCGACTGGTGATTTGCTTCACCCTTTTGGGTTTCCAACATTAAACCGAGATATCGGTATTTATCACAACATATAAACTTATGAGCATACATTAATAATCAGATCTAGATGGTGGGGAAGTATTACACACCGATATCGCGAAATCCAATATTCTTAGTCGATGTCCTTGCTATAGGATCTATTATCCTCAATGTAAAGCCTTGCTCAAAAGCCGGAAAAACACACAAAGATTTAGCCCCTTCAACAATCGGTCAAGGTTAATAAATCCCAAATTACACATTAAAATTAATAGATCCCTTACATTGAAATCCCGAAAGTAACACGATTCTATAACTTAGAGATCTATGTGATTGACTCCACTAAAGTTCCCTTGATTTCGGCACAAGTAGGCACCACAGAGTAATTCGGCAATCACAGGAGATGAGATTTAGGGATTTGGCTTTTAGGAAAATCCGAAAAAGTATGAACAAGAGAAGGCTGATGTGTCTTTGGCTTTTAAAATACTTGAGTGAGGAGTTTGGTTCTGACAGGAAAGAGAAGAAGAAAAGAAAACAAGGAAGAGACTTGAAGATTTGGCTAGGAAGAAAAAGAATGGAAAGAGTTTGGCTTTTTGATCAAAGTGAAGATGAGGGAATAGGCTTAGAAATTTCGGCTTTTGCAGAGAATGAAGAAGAAGATGGAACTTTAGGAGTTTTTCGGCTTTTACTCAGAGAAGAAGAGAAAAGAATGAGAGAAAAACCCAAATGCTGAAATTGAAGAGATATTCCCCCTATTTATAGAAATTTCGGCACTTACCTAACCTTGCAGATAAATCCTATCTTTTCTCCTTTATCTTAATCTACTAACTCATCTAAAAGAGACTTAATTATCTCTAACTCCTCCCTCCTTTATCAGCATATTATCCACATATTTTAATCATTAAAATCCCTAAATTTTAGCCTTTATCTGCTTATTATCCACATAAAATAAATTCCTAAATAATAGCCTTTATCTGCTTATTATCCACATATTTTAAATATAGATACTACTTTTTAAACCCTATAATGCCCAAACAGATAATTTTAATCAAGGCCTCTACCTAAGCCTGAGCCCAATTTGGACCCCTAACACTTAAATTAACACATTAAACATATCCACCCATTAAACGCATAGGCCCAAAAATTCAGGATGTTACAGTTCTACCCCCTTAAAGAAATTTCGTCCTCGAAATTTCCAACTAACTAGTAATCGTACTACCTAAGTCTCACCACTATGCTTTCGCTGCACACTCTGATTCTAAAGCCAAAAGAATTTTTGCTTCACCCAAGGGAGTAAAATTTTGCTTCACCCTAGGTTAATAAATTCTACCCTCCTTAGTCAAACATTCACTGACCTGGTGATTAGCTTCACCCTTTTCGGGTTTCCAACATTAAACCGAGATATCGGTATTTATCACAACATATAAACTTATGAGCATACATTAATAATCAGATCTAGATGGTGGGGAAGTATTACACACCTGATATCGCGAAATCCAATATTCTTAGTCGATGTCCTTGCTATCCGGATCTATTATCCTCAATGTAAAGCCTTTCTCAAAAGCCGAAAAAACACACAAAGATTTAGCCCCTTCAACAATCGGCCAAGGTTAATAAATCCCAAATTACACGTTAAAACTAATAGATCCCTTACCTTGAAATCCCGAAAGTAACACGATTCTATAACTTAGAGATCTATGCGATTGACTCCACTAAAGTTCCCTTGATTTCCGGCACAAGTAGGCACCACAGAGAGTAATTCGGCAATCACAGGAGATGAGATCTAGGATTTTGGCTTTTAGGAAAATCCTGGAAAAAGTATGAACAAGAGAAGGCTGATGTGTCTTTGGCTTTTAAAATACTTGAGTGAAGAGTTTGGTTTCGACAAAGAAAAGAGAAGAAGAAAAGAAAACAAGGAAGAGACATGAAGATTTGGCTAGGAAGAAAAAGAATGGAAAGAGTTTTGGCTTTTGAATCAAAGTGAAGATGAGGGAATAGGCTTAGAGATTTGGCTTTTTGCAGAGAATGAAGAAGAAGATGGAACTTTAGGAGTTTTAGGCTTTTACTCAGAGAAGAAGAGAAAAGAATGAGAGAAAGACCCGAATCTTTGAAATTGAAGAGATATTCCCCTATTTATAGAAATTTGGCACTTACCTAACCTTGCAGATAAATCCTATCTTTTCTCCTTTATCTTAATCTACTAGCTCTTCTAAAAGAGACTTAATTATCTCTAACTCCTCCCTCCTTTATCAAGCATATTATCCACATATTTTAATCATTAAAATCCCTAAATTTTAGCCTTTATCCGCTTATTATCCACATAAAATAAATTCTTAAATAATAGCCTTTATCTGCTTATTATCCACATATTTTAAACATTAAAACCCCTAAATTTTAGCCTTGTTGCCATCCACTCCACCTAATCCTAATGCCCAAAATTTAGCTAACTTAAATTAAAAGAATTGGGCTCCATGAAACTTAAATTTGGGCCCTTTACTCCCTTGTGTGGCATCACCTCCTAAGATTGGGCCATAAGCCCACTTTGGTATTTTAAACATAGATACTACCTTTTAAACCCTATAATGCCCAAACAGATAATTTTAATCAAGGCCTCTACCTAAGCCTGAGCCCAATTTGGACCCCTAACACTTAAATTAACACATTAAACATATCCACCCATTAAACGCATAGGCCCAAAAATTCAGGATGTTACATTGAAGTATCAATGCGAATTTATTTTCAGCCCAAGACGGTCCAATTATGAATATTTAATCATAATTTAATTAATTTTAATTTATTCCCAATTTAATTTGGGCTAAATAAATTATTATTAATTAAGTATGGAAAAAGGGTCCAGTTAAACCGCATTGGTTGAACCGAACCAATTGAACCGAACCAGCCACCAATTGGGCAGCCCAAACCATCCACGATGAAGGCCCAAATTAGCTTATTTTCTGATTAATTCAGCTTTCAAAGAAGCCCTTGAAGATCTCTCAAAATCACATTCAAACCCCTCCAAAATTCAAGGCTTTAAAGATTTGCCCATGCTATATTTAGCAAAGTTGAATTCTTCAACTTTGCCACATGGGATGGCCGGCCAAGGGAGCCTCTTTTGCTGTTGTTAATTGCTATTTTTAGCAGCCTTAAACACCTATAAATACAGCCCCTTTCTGCTCATTCATACCATCCCTCAATTCTCCAACATTCTCTCATTCTCTCTTCTCTTCTCTCAACTTTTCTCCCTTCGTTTCCATTCTATTTTCCCCTTATTCTTGTGCCGATTTCTCCTCTTGGAAAAGAGGTGTTTTTCCAGCCATTTGGAGTAGCATTTGGAGTACTTGTAAGCCACCTTGACAGCCAAGGCCACCGAAGAACGAAGAACGGAGCAATCAGACAAGCCACGAAGAAACACCGGATTTGCTTCTTGCTCCCTATATCTTTAAATTTTGTTGTTGTTTTGACAAACATGTTTATGAATATTTATGCTGTTGGAATGTTTAATTTAATCAATTTATCTTGAATTTAATTCGTGTTGGGTTGATCGCATTTCGTCCCCTTGAATTATTAAAATTGTGTTTATGCTGTTAAAGGCCTCGGTAAAATGTTTGATTAAGTAAAATTATGTTAAGTTATCTGGCATTATAATTGTTTAGATAGCTAATGAATTAATTATTTAAACGCATTGAAATTGTAATTAATGGACGCAATACTTAATCTGTGCATGTTTAATTCTTCTAAGGGAGCTGAAGATTAAATTAGCATTGTATTTGACAATACATATGCCTTGCATAACTTGCAAGATTTTTGTGATTAAATTGTTTCAAGGTAAAACTACTTTGTTACCTCACATGATCTTTTATATGCTTATTAGGTTGAATTATTCGTTTGAATTGACATAGGAATATGCAAGAGATTGTTTAATTTAATAAGTATGTATGTGCAATAACATGTTTACTTTGATAAATCTGTTTAATCGGTTGAATTGACATAGGAATATGTACAAGAGATGAATGGATTTTTATTGGTAAATATGTTCATAAGTTAGCAAATTACCGAGTTGCCATGTTTTAACAAGTATAAACACAAGCTTAATAATTCTAAGATCAGAAATATTGTTAATCCAACACAATTATATCATCTTGATTAAAATCAGTTTTTGAAATTGCGCATTTGAACTTTGTTTTATTTTATTTTACTTTGTTTTTCTTTTAGTTTTTAAATAGTTTTCAAAATCAAATATTTTTCCGTCACCAAAGTGTTTGAAGTCATTTTCATAAATAATTCTTTTACAGTCCCTGTGGGTACGATAACTCGACATTTACTTGTCACTTTATTACTTGTTACGATTGTGTACACTTGCACATTTCCACTGTTCCATCCGGTTTATTCCCGACCCAGTTTATAAGCATGTTTTAGGTCTCGATGACCTACTAAGGGGACACTATGTTTGAGGTTGATACCGCTGTATGACATTTCTGTAAATGTTTCCAATCTGTCTAGTAACGCCGTTAACCCTAGTCCGGCGACGGATACGGGTTAGGGGTGTTACATTCCCTGTCAACAAAGCATGGAGAGCTCAACAAAGGCTTCAGCTAGTCCATACTGACATCTGTGGACCTATGAAGACCACCTCTTTAAATGGCAGCAGGTACTTTGTACTATTTATTGATGACTGTACTAGGTTCTGCTTGGTAAGCTTCCTAAAACAAAAGCCTGATGTTGTTGATTTCTTCTGCAAATTTAAAGCCTTGGCTGAAAATCAAGCTAGTTGTAATCTAAAATGCTTGAGGTCTGACAATGGAACTGAGTATGTATCTCAGAGGTTCCAAAAGATATGTGATGAAGCTGGAATTCAACACCAGCTAACCACTATTTATACACCACAGTAAAATGATGTTTGTGAAAGGAAGAATAGGACAGTTCTTGATATGGCCAGGTGCCTTCTATTTGAGGCTAAAATGCCTAATTTTTTTGGGATGAACCAGTAAACACATCTGTTTACTTGCAAAATAGGCTACCAACAAATGCAGTTGAGGGAAAAACACCCTTTGAAGCCTGGTTTGGACAGAAACCATCAGTCTCACATGTAAAAGTATTTGGCTGCTTGTGTTATGTACTGGTGCCAGTAGAGAAAAGAACTAAGCTTGAAAGGAGGTCCATGCCAGGGGTGTTTGTTGGCTATAGCAGTGTAAAGAAAGGATATAGAGTCTTTGATCCGCTGACTAAGAAGGTTGTAGTGAGCAGGGATGTTAAGTTCAGTGAAGTAAGCTGTTGGAAATGGGATGGAATTGAAGCAAGTTTGGTTAATGAAGATCAAAATGACCTTGACCTGCAGCAAGCTGAAGCTGAAGGAGTAGTTGAAGATAGCTATGATGATGAACCTGTGAGAGGAACCAGGACACTAGCAAACATCTATGAAAGATGCACTGTGACTATGGTGGAGCCTTCTTGTTATGATGAAGCTGTAAAAGAAAGTTGCTGGCGAGAAGCTATGGAAGCTGAATTGAGAATGATTCACAAGAATGATACTTGGGAGCTTGTTAAAAGGCCTGAAAATAAAAAGATCATTGGTATTAAATGGGTGTTTAGAACAAAGAACAATGCAGATGGTTCTCTGAACAAGCACAAGGCCAGACTGGTTGTGAAAGGGTATAGTCAGCAGCTAGGGATTGATTTCTCTAAAACCTTTGCACCTGCTACAAGGATGGATACAATTAGGATATTGTTTGCCTTAGCAGCTCAGAAACACTGGAAGGTGCATCATTTGGATGTCAAATTAGCCTTTTTAAATGGATTTCTCAAGGAAGAAATCTTCATAGAACAGCCTGAAGGTTTTGAGATTCCTGGTGAAGAACACAAAGTCTACAAGCTCAAGAAGGCCTTGTATGGCCTAAAACAGGCTCCAAGGGCCTGGTATGAAAGGATAGATGGTCATTTGACAATGCTAGGAATCATAAAGAGTGTTAGTGAGCCTACTCTTTATGTCAAAAAGGCTGGAAAGGAGACCCTGCTGATTGTGTCTCTATACGTTGATGATTTGCTAGTTATTGGCTGCAAAGATAAGCTGATTATAGATTTTAAGAGGCAGATGAAAGATGTGTTTGAGATGACTGATCTTGGTCTAATGACATACTTCTTTGGTATGGAAGTAAATCAGGAAGAGCAAGGCATTTTCATAAGTCAGCAAGCATTTGCACTGAAAGTGCTGAAGAAATTTTGCATGTCAAATAGCAAGTCTGTTACCACACCTTTTGCATTGGGAGAAAAGCTATCAAGCACCAGTGAGCATGATAGAGTGGATGAGAAGGCATATAGAAGTTTGGTTGGTTGTCTACTCTATTTGACTGCAACAAGACCAGACATTGTATATGCAGTTAGCCTTCTCTCGAGGTTCATGCACTGCTGCAATGTTGCACATTTTAAAGCTGCTAAAAGGGTCCTAAGATATGTCAAAGGAACCTTGAATTTTGGTGTTATGTTTGGAAGGGCAGAGGAGCTGAAGCTTGTTGGTTATTCAGACAGTGATTGGGCTGGTTCAGTTGATGACATGAAGAGCAGTTCAGGCTACTTCTTCACTCTAGGCTCATGTGTTTTCAGCTGGAGTTCAAAGAAAAAACAGACCATTGCTCAATCTACTACAGAAGCAGAATACATCTCAGCTGCAGCATCAGTTAATCAAGCCATTTGGCTTAGAAAGCTACTGTGTGATTTAAATGAAGAACAAAATCAACCAACTGAAATCATGGTTGATAATCAATCAGCTGTAGCTATAGCTAAAAATCTAGTCTTCCATGGCAAGACTAAGCATTTTAAAATCAAATTACATTTTGTTCGAGAAGCTAAGCAATCAAAGGAAGTCAGCCTTGTTCATTGTAGCTCAGAAACTCAATTGGCTGAAATTCTGACCAAGCCATTAGGAGCTACCAGGTTTGAAACCTTGAAGGGAGAAATTGGTGTTTGTTGCATACAATCCAAAGAGGAGTTTAAGATTTGGCCTACATTTCAACAAAAGACCAGCAGCAAACTAAGCTCAACTTAAGCTGCAACACTATTTTAAAGTGCAGAAATGGAGCTGGTCCGAATAGAGCAACACATTTTGATTGTTTTGTTCCTATGCAATTTTGTCTAGTTCTTTTGTAGTTTGATAGCAAAGTTAGTAGGATGTTTTGTCTGATTTGTATTGATGTAATAGTTGGTATGCCAACTTTCTTTTATGTATAAGTTAAGCTAGTTTTTGTGTATGTATTAAGTGTGAGCAGTTAACCATTAGGTAACTGTCCAATTACTTGTGTAATTTTCATATATTCTTTCAAAATTTGAATGAAATGATGATGAGAAGATATTCATTTAGTTTCTTTTACAAAGTTCCTTATTCTGTTTTGCTTTGTTTTGTTTTTCTTTTGATTCAAAAAACTCCAACATTTACCTCCAACCATGCCATTATTGCTTTCAAACTCTAATGCAAATTCTTATCAGTCTCTCGGTTGGTCTCGATTTTTGCAAGTAATGCTGGTATCTTTAAATGTAAAGACAAGACTTTACAATTATTCCTGAATTCGTAGTTCCAAGTCCGCTTCCAATAACTTCTTGAATGATCATGTTGTAAGAACTAGGGTTGTGGTGTTGATTCCGAGACTTTAAAATGATACCCCTTGCATTAGAATTTATATTGAATCAGTTTGAGGTATGATCTTGAGTTCAACACAGAGAGACATGATATTACACTCATAAAAAAGGAAGCCATTGGAGAAAACTTGAAGAGAAAGTGTTGGAATTTTGATACTAAGGAAGAAAGAATTGCAAAGAAGAAACGAGAAAAATTTAGCAATAATATTGTCTGCTAAGGTTTTTATTATTATTTTCACTCATACATATCAATTGAACAATGTAACAAGGGTATTTATAACAAAAAAATTCCTAAATATGGAAAGAAATAACAAGGGTATTTTTATACTAATAATGCTAAATATATTATACTACTAAATACTAAATCTTTTATAAACAAAATATATTTTGTTTAGCTTGACCTGCAAGTAAAGTTGCAAGTAAGCTTTTAAAATCCTATTCATATTTGTAGTTCGCCAAAATATTGTGAACCTTAGTCGCCAAAATTAATGAGCTCGCCAATCTTGATGTGTTTGCCAAGTGTGTTTGCTGCATGGATGGTCATCTCGCAACATTCCTCATTGGCTTTCATACTGCGAACACCAATTCTATCCCTCAACTCTTTAAACCTTGACTTTCCAAGTGGTTTGGTCAGGATGTTTGCAAGTTGATCCTCAATACTACAATGACCCAGAGTCATTTCTTTGCTCTATTCGACTTCTCTCACAATGTAATACTTGATTTTAAAATGCTTTGTATTTCCATGAAGTCTGGGTTCTTTGCAATTGCTATGGCAGACTGGTTGTCGCAAAAAAATTGAGTTGCTTCAACCTGTACATGATTCAAATCAAACAATTTTTTTCTCAATCAAATTGCTTGATTAACTGCTATTGCTGCAACTACATACTCAGCGTCAGCTGTGGATTGAGCCACTATTGATTGCTTCTTTGAACTCCAAGAGAGAACCCCAGATCCTAGTGAGAAGAAATATTCGGAGGTACTTCGCATATCATCCACTAATCCAGCCTAGTCACTGTCAGTGTACCCAACAAGTTTTAAGGAGTTCACCATTGTGGTGTTCGCCATTGCGAACCAAATACCAAATTCAATTGTTCCTTTGATGTATCTCAACACCCTCTTCGTCGATTGAAATGAGAAGTATCACATCAGTGTATAAATCCTGACAACAAGCCAACTGTAAACATAATATCTGGTCTTGTTGTTGTTAAGTACAACAAACAACCCACAAGGCTTCGATGTTCTTCTTATAAAGTTTTTGAAAGTTTTCACTACTGCAGAGTTTTTCTCCAAGTGCAATAGGCTTGCTGATTGGTTTACACTTTGCCATACAGAACCTCTTCAAAATATTCAATGCAAAGCCTTGTTGACTTATAAAAATTCCTTTTTGAACTTGTCAAAAATTCATCCCAAGGAAATATCTCATTTCCCCAATATCTGACATTTTGAACATGTTCTCGATTTGTTGTTTAAACTCCTTTACTAAGACTTTGCTACTTCCAATCACAAGTAGATCATCTATATATAGCGAAACAATTAGCGAAGTGAGTTTGCTAATTTTCTTCACATATAGGGTAGGCTCACTAGGACTCTTTTCAAATCCCAAGCTCGCGAAGTGCTCATCTATCTTCTCTTACCAAGCTCGCAGAGCCTGTTTCAAATCGTATAAGGCTTTCTTAAGCCTATATACCTTCTCCTCTTTTCCTTTAACTTCGAACCAGGAGGTTGCTCCACATAGATTTCTTCCTGCAAATAGCCATTCAGAAAGGCTAATTTAACATCTAGCTGATCAATTTTCCAACCCATCTGTGCTGCTAACGCCAATAATAATCTGATCGTGTCCAGCCTTACTACTGGTGCAAAAGTCTCCTAGTAATCAATGCCATACTGTTGACTGAAACCTTTGACAACCAACCTTGCCTTCATCTTGTTAAGCCAACCATCAGCATTTAATTTGGTTTTGAACACCCAATTGACACCAATGACATTTTTGTGCGATTGTTTGTCAATGAGCTCCCAAGTTTGGTTCTTATGAATCACGCTCATTTCCTCTCGCATTGCTTCTTTCCAGCTTTCTATAGTTTCAGGCTCTTTAAAGCTCCCAAGTTAGCTCATCGCCAGACTGTGACCTCAACTCGCCATTGTCATAATGGTTTTGCGAACCCAGTTCGCCCAATGTATGTAACATCCTGAAATAGGGGTTATTCGTGATTGAATTATTTTGCTTGTGTTTAAATTTCTGTGATATTATTTGTGGTGTTATAAGACTTAATTAGGGGTCTTGAGTAAGCTCGGTTTAGTAGGATAATTCTTAGTATGGCTTATTTAATGAAGAGGATTAAATGAGCTTAGCACTTAAGTTAATTTAAGTGTATATTAAAGCACAAGATGAATTAGTGGCAAGTTGGTTAAAGAGCTTGAAAGGTTGCATGAGGTTAGTGGTTCGAGTAGTAGGTATAGCATTTTTAAAAGTTATTTTTGTATGTTAGCTTTAATGGACGGTCAAACATAATTATGATAGGTGGACTAATAATTTTTGGTAAGTTGAATTATTGTTTAAGGAAAGCATGGAATAAGGGATAAGATTCCTAAGGTTATGATAAGATATCTTGAAGTTATGGTAAATTGAGGGGACAAAGGCTTGGTTTGTGGGAAATGTTTTGGAAACAAATTCATTGCCTTTATGCCATGAACTTGGACGGCAAAGTGGCTAAAGGGGGGAGCCGAAATTTTACCTTAGTTTGGCTAGGATTGAAGTCTTTTCTTTTTGGTCATTTCTTTCATTTGGTGCAAAAGTTGCAAAACATTTTCTCTCAAACACTTTTCTTTTTGGCCGAATTCTACATTGTGGTAAGCCTAAACTCTTTTGACCATTTGGTCATTTTTGATCATTTGCTATTTTCTCCTTTTCATTCTCTCAAAAACCGAAACTTGCATTAACCTTTTGTTCTCCCATTTGTTTTGCTTAAACATCAAAAACCTCCTATACACTCTTCTTTGCGAAATTATATTTCTCTTCCCATTATTTTCTTTTTTGTCCTATAGCCGAATATACCTCTTTGTTGTGCGAAAATATTCTTCTTCTATCTTGAATCTCTTAGGCCGAATATTGAAGGTAACATAGTTTTCTTTGGGACTTCTCTAGCAATCGGTTTTTGGTAAGGTGGTAAGGGTTTATTTCAAAGGATTATTCTTTTAAGTTTCGTTTGGTTAGAAGGCTAATAAACCTTAATGATGATGGTTGATTGTAGGGAAGTGAGGCCAATTCTTTTAGGAGTGTGTTGGATAGTGTTCGAAGGCTTTTGGGGACAAGGAAAGTTTGTGTGGCCGATTTGTCTAATCGGGATTTAAGGCTTTCGTTAAATACATGGTGTGTGTACATACACATCTTATAACTTTTAATATGCTAAGTGTTATATTATGCCTAATCGATTTATGTAGACATGGATGTAATATCATCATGGTATTAACAAGGATTTGGGTAAGTCTTTGTGACTATGAGATTACTATTTGATGCTTTTGGGAAGCATGACACATTTGGTATGTGTATTATTGGACATATGGCAATGATAAATTTATTAATGTTGTTAAAATAAACCTTTTTGCATGATTTGAGTAAATATACATAATTGTTTGATATGGGTTGATGAGTGGAGGGGGCGGTGATATTCGTGTCGAGCGGACACCGGTGTTTTGGTAACACATCGTGACTACGGTCACCGTGAGGTTTGGTACCTCCAGAGGTTTGGCACCTCATAGCGACTTGTCCCTATGGTTAATTCCACCGTGGGTTGGCCCCACTTTGAGATATGGGATCGTGCGCGTTGATTTGGTATCACACGATGGGTTGGTCCCATCATTCGATTTGTGTCTTGGACACAGAGATTTGGTATCTCCAGAGATTTGGCATCACATACGTGACTATATGTCACCAGTGTTTTGGTAACACAATTGTGTCTTTGGACACCAGTGGTTTGGCACCACCAGTGGTTTGGTACCACACGGGGTAGAAAAAGGCGTATGGATGGTCAGGTTGGGTGCATTTTAAACTTATGCATGTTAATTGGTTATAATTTGTGTATGTTGTTGCACTAAACCGGGAAAGGTTACACATTGAGTCTTGGTGACTCACCTTCTCCTTTAATTTTTCAGGTGATTCGTAGATCGCGGGTGAGGAGCCGGATGGACTCGAGGTGGCCATGCAGTGTAGACTTTTAATAAATGAATTTTGGATTTTATTTATCTTTCTTTTAGGTTTATGTTGCTTATTTGTAATAAGGCCTCCTAGTATGATTTTATTATTGTTTGCGTGTTTGAATGTTTGGTTTAAACTACTTGATGATGTTAAAATGGTTGCACATGTTTTCTCAAATTAAGCATAAAATGTTTTAAAGTACCATCGGGTACATTCGAAATTTTTAAACAACTCGACTCAAAGAATATTTTAAGTTTGGTTTTTAACAAAGAAAATTTAAATTGAAAGGCATTTCGACTAATTTCAAAATCAGTTTTAAAATGGTTTTCAAAATCTTTTCTCTGTAGCAAACCAAATTCGGTCATATTGTTTGGGCCGGGTTTGGGGTGTTACAAAATTGGTATCGAGCCCAGTTCAAAGCTCTGGTGTGGGGCCCAAGGCCCAAAAATGTTTTAGTAGGCCTTTTTGAAAAATTTTGGTTTTTAATAAGCATGGCACCGAGTCTCAGGCACCAACTTTGCCCAAGTAAGTATCTCGACTTTTTTTGTATGAATTATATTCTGTAGAAGGGTAGGAAGCATGGGACGTAGATAGTGATAGTATTTTAAACTTTAGGACTAGTTTACTCCAAACAAAGACATAAGACTTTAATGGCCTAATTAAAATCAACCCGTGACCAAGTCGCCGAGAGTTAGGGTGTGGTAACCTTGGTGCGCATGTCTAGGATTGGATCCGGGAAGAGCTTGGTACTTAAGCGGTCCTCGTGACTCACCTCCTCTTCGCGGGATTCCTACCAGTGCGTAGCTTCGGTTCACCCTAACCAAGAGGACTCGGTCATAGGTAAAATCCTAAATAAAACCCGAAAGGGATTAACCATGTTTTAAGGAAAACTTCGATTTTAAAATCATTAAATTATTTTTTAGATGGTAGGACAAATTTATCTTCGAAAATTTTCAAAATATCTCGATTTGTTAAAGTTTTCAAATTTCTTCGGTTTATTACAAAAATACCCTTTAGGAAAAATGACGAAAATACCCCTGGGTTAGAAATGGACAGTAATGCCTGAAGAGTGCATAGGTATGAAAGGTATAGGGAATGGATGTATTATTCTGTGTAAACCAGGATAGAAGACTTAAAACCTTGTTTGATCGAAAGAATCTCTATTAAACTCTTTTCATAAAATTTCTTCGCGGATAATCAAGTGAAACATGTACTAATTCATAAAAATTTCCTAATCAGATTAAAGCGCGATAGTTAGAATGAGCTTTAGAGGATGTGGCCGTCGTGGACGCGGAAGGGGTAGGATGGCCGTGATCGAAACTGTCGGGTTGGGTCAAGGATCCGAGAATGAGATACCGCCACCACCACCCCAACCTTTGGAGTGAAGAGCGAGGATCGGGACGGGTAACGCCTGCTGTGTCACAAGCGATGCTACGGGTTCTGGAAAGGGTATTTGGAATTGGTGGAGGTGGAGGAGCTCGGAAGTCGGTTCCTAAGAGACTTGAGCTAACTGAGCTGAATTTTTCCGAGGTGTGTCCGTGTAGCGCCAATACTGGCGAGTATTGGTTGGAATCGACAGAAAGAATCATGGATGAGATAGATTTGTCTAATGAGGAGAAACCGAAAAGGAGCGGTGTCGCTTCTTAAGGATGAGTCCTATCGATGGTGGCTCACGGTTCGAGATGGTGCTACGGCAAATGATCTCACTTGGGAGTATTTCAAGAATTCTTATCGAAGAAGTATGTTGGCTCAAGCTACATTGATGCTCAAAGGAAAGCTTTTTCGGGGTTAGTACAAGGAAGTAAATGCGTGTCGGAATATGAAGCGGAATTCCTAAGGTGAGTCGTTATGCTCGGGGAATAGTGGCATCGGAGCATGATCGTTATGTTCGTTTTGAAGACGGACTTAGAGGCGAGTTAAGGTCTGCTGATTGCTCCACAAAGAAGAACGTGAGTTCTTTGTCTTGGTGGAGAAGGCGAAGGTAGCCGAAGGAATCAAGGAGTCTGCGAGGCAACGTTATGATAAGAGCAAGTGAAGAGAGGCTTTGGATAAATGCAGGTCGTGGTAATGTTCGTAAAAGGTTTAGGCGAGTGGGTCAAATCAGGCAGAAGGTCCACATTTGCTAATCGAGAGACCGACCCAGTGTAATCATTGTGGGAAGTTCCATTGGGGAGAATGTTGGACCGGAGGGAAAGTATGTTTCGAGTGTGGTTCGTTGGATCATCGTGTGAGAGACTGTCCGCGTAAGCAAGCTAGGAATCGATCCGAAGGTCAAGGTCGTGCCCGATTCGTAAAAGAAGGACCAAAGACCTTGCAGAGAGGTCGTGGTTATGGTAGAGGTGGCTATGGCTCTAGTGGAGGTCGCGGAGGCGGTGGCGAGGTATTGGCAACACGGAGGCTAGGCGACTGGTTTGGTGTATCTTTGCGAGGCGTCGTGAGGAAGGAGACGACCGGACGTCATAACCCAGACGTTTTTAATTTTTGGTGTTCCATATAACGCCTTGATAGATGTGGGTTCGACGCACTCTTACGTTGCTAGTAGTATAGTTGAGACCATGAGTTTAGTTCCCGAGGCGCTTCTAGGAGGATGACTGTACTTAGTCCTTTAGGTCACTCTGTCGAAGTAGATAAGGCTGTATAGAGATGTACCCTAGAACTCCAAGGGGTAGTGTTTGTAGCCGATCCGATGGAACCGCCGTTTGAGGAGTTCGACCGATTCTTGGGATGGATTGGTTGGTCAAGTACCAAGCAAGTTTGGATTGTCTTGCCGCTAAGCGCATGGTTTTGAAGACGGTTGAAGGTGAAGAAGTGGTCATGATAGGTAATAGGAGAGATTATCTATCCAACGTGGTATCTGCGTTGAAAGCGATAAAGATGGTCGGGAAGGCCGTGAGGCGTTCGTAGTTCATGTGTGTGCTTTGGAAGCTAAGGAGTCTTCGTGAGGAATGTTCAAGCTGTAAAGGAATTTGTCGACGTATTTCTGAAGAACTTAGGGGTTGCCTCTGATCGTGAGGTAGAATTCAGTATAGATCACATTGCCGGAACGGCGCGGTGTCTATAGCTCCGTATAGGATGGCAGAAGGAATTGTTGGAATTGAAGGCTCGAGATACAAGAGTTGTTGGATCGAGGTTTCATTCGACCAAGTGTTTCACCTTGGGGAGCGCGGTACTTTTGTCAAGAAGAAGGATGGTGCGATGCGGATGTGTATAGACTACCGCTTGATTGAATAAGTCGACGATTAAAAACAAGTATCCTTTGCCGAGGATAGATGACTTGTTTGATCACCAAAGCTGCGGTTTTTCTAAGATTGATTTAAGGTCCGGATATCATCAATTTGAAGGTGAAAGAGGTGATATCCAAAAGAAGGCATTTCGTACTCGGTAT
Organism: Gossypium sturtianum; assembly: GCA_025698515.1. NCBI lineage: Eukaryota > Viridiplantae > Streptophyta > Magnoliopsida > Malvales > Malvaceae > Gossypium > Gossypium sturtianum. Next base: position 124,736,068 of record CM046955.1, read on the forward strand.
GGACACTCACGAGTTCCTGGTGATGCCGTTTGGTTTGACTAATGCACCAGCAGCTTTCATGGACATGATGAATAGGGTATTTCAACAGCTTTTGGATCAGTTTGTTGTGGTCTTTATAGATGATATTTTGGTGTATTGAAGTCGAAAAGAACATGATGCACATTTGCGAGTAGTGTTGCAGATTACGAGGAAAAGTAGTGTATGCGAAATTTAGTAAGTGCGAATTCGGCTTAGGAGGTGACTTTCTTGGGTCACGTTGTTTCACCAAAGGGATTAGAGTGGATCCTCGAAAGATTGAGGCGATGTTGGATTGGAAGCCGCCTAAATCGTGGCTGAAATTCGGAGTTTTCTAGGTCCTGGCAAAGTGTATTATCAGAAGATTTGTGGAAGGATTTTCTTTGATTGCCGCACCGATGACCAAGTTGTTGAGGAAAGGAGTTCCATTTGTGTGGACCGAGGAGCAGCAAGAAAGTTTCGACAAATTGAAGAAGATTTCGATGAAGCTCGGTTTGATTCAACCCGAGGCGTGCAAGGAATTCACGGTTTATTGCGATGCATCGGATATTGGTTTGGGATGCGTCTTTGATGCAAGAAGGGAAGGTAGTGGCTTATGCATCTCGGCAGATTGAGACCACATGAGGCTAATTATCCGACTCATGACTTGGAGTTAGCGGTGTAGTCTTCGCTTTGAAGATATGGAGGCACTATTTGCACGGAGAGAAGTCGATAGTTTATACGGATCACAAGAGTCTTAAGTATCTCTTGACTCGGAAGGATTTGAATTTGAGGTAGCGTAGATGGATTGAGTGTTGAAGGACTACGATCGTTCGATCGAGTATCATCCTGGTAAGGCTAACGTGGTGGCGCACGCGTTGAGTCGTAAGGTTGTATCGATTTAAGATCGATGTTTGCTCGACTTAGTCCTGTTCGATGATGGGAGTCTTTTGGCGTAATTGCAAGTCAAGTCGACTTGGTTAGATCGATTAAGGAGAAGCGATTAGAGGATGATGGTTTGAATGATCGGAGGTTGCAAGTCAAGAATGGTGGATTAGAGGATTTTAGTGCATCCCGGTGATGGAGTTTTGTGCTTTAAAGGAAGAGCTTGTATGCCGAAGGATGTGGAGTTGAGACAAAGGATTCTTCGACGCACATAGCAGACTCATATGCTATTCATCCCTGGAGGTAGCAAGATGTATCGGGATTTGAGAGAGCAATTTTGGTGGCAGTGCGAAACGGGAAGAAATGGCGAGTTCGTGGGTAAGTGTCGACGTGTCAAAAGTCAAGGTGAACATCGGTTGCCATATCCGTTTACTTCAGTAGGTGAAGATTCCTCGATGGAAGTGGGAGAGGATCACCATGGACTTTGTCGGTGGATTACCTCTTACGCCTAGCAAGAAGAATTGATTTGGGTGATTGTGGATCGTCGACTAAATCAGCGCATTTCATACCGTAAGGGTAGATTATTCGCCTGTGAGGTTAGCTAAGTTATATGTAGCCGAGATAGTGAGATTGCATGGTGTGCCAGTATCGATTATCTCGGATAGGGATCCGAGGTTTACATCGAGGTTTTGGAGAGCGTTGCATCAAGCTTTGGGTACGAGATTGGACTTCAGCACAGCTTTTCATCCGCAATCCGACGGACAATCGGAGAGAGTGATTCAGATCTTAGAAGATATGCTCAGAGGTTGCGTTCTGGATTTCAGTGGCAGTTGGGAGGAGTATCTACCGTTGGCGGAATTTGCTTATAACAATAGTTATCAAGCGAGTATCCAAATGGCTCCATATGAAGCACTGTATGGACGGAAGTGCCGTACTCCTACGTGTTGGACGGAATTGGGTGAACGTCAGGTGTTGGGTCCAGAGTTGGTGACTGAAACTGAAGATAAAGTTAAGGTAATTCGGGCTCGTCTCAAGGAAGCGTCAGATAGGCAGAAGTCTTACGCCGATCTCAAGCGCAAGGAAATGGAATTCGAGGTAGGAGATAAAGTCTTTCTGAAGGTGTCGCCTTGGAAAAAGGTGTTGCGCTTTGGGCAAAAAGGGAAATTAAGTCCAAGGTTCATCGGCCCAGATATCGTGTGTTGAAGCGAGTAGGACCGTAGCTTATCACCGAATCGCCAGCAGAGTTGAGTCGATTCACGATGTCTTCCATGTGTCGATGCTTAGATCGTATAGGTTGGATCCATCGCACGCCGTGCAAAGAGAGCGTAGATTGAGGTTAACTCCGACTTATCGTTCGAGGAGGAACCAGTTCAGATCTTAGATCGTGATGTCAAGGTTCTGCGAGAAAGTCGGTACCTTTGGTGAAAGTGCTATGGCGAAACCATGGTACGGAGGAAGCGACGTGGGAACCCGAGGATGTAATCTGGCGCGCAATACCCCATCTCTTCGATCGGGTAATTTCGAGGACGAAATTATTTTAAGGGGGTAGAACCGTAACATCTCGAAATAGGGGTTATTCGTGATTGAATTATTTTGCTTGTGTTTAAATTTCTGTGATATTATTTGTGGTGTTATAAGACTTAATTAGGGGTCTTGAGTAAGCTCGGTTTAGTAGGATAATTCTTAGTATGGCTTATTTAATGAAGAGGATTAAATGAGCTTAGCACTTAAGTTAATTTAAGTGTATATTAAAGCACAAGATGAATTAGTGGCAAGTTGGTTAAAGAGCTTGAAAGGTTGCATGAGGTTAGTGGTTCGAGTAGTAGGTATAGCATTTTTAAAAGTTATTTTTGTATGTTAGCTTTAATGGACTGGTCAAACATAATTATGATAGGTGGACTAATAATTTTTGGTAAGTTGAATTATTGTTTAAGGAAAGCATGGAATAAGGGATAAGATTCCTAAGGTTATGATAAGATATCTTGAAGTTATGGTAAATTGAGGGGACAAAGGCTTGGTTTGTGGGAAATGTTTTGGAAACAAATTCATGGCCTTTATGCCATGAACTTGGACGGCAAAGTGGCTAAAGGGGGGAGCCGAAATTTTACCTTAGTTTGGCTAGGATTGAAGTCTTTTCTTTTTGGTCATTTCTTTCATTTGGTGCAAAAGTTGCAAAACATTTTCTCTCAAACACTTTTCTTTTTGGCCGAATTCTACATTGTGGTAAGCCTAAACTCTTTTGACCATTTGGTCATTTTTGATCATTTGCTATTTTCTCCTTTTCATTCTCTCAAAAACCGAAACTTGCATTAACCTTTTGTTCTCCCATTTGTTTTGCTTAAACATCAAAAACCTCCTATACACTCTTCTTTGCCGAAATTATATTTCTCTTCCCATTATTTTCTTTTTTGTCCTATAGCCGAATATACCTCTTTGTTGTGCCGAAAATATTCTTCTTCTATCTTGAATCTCTTAGGCCGAATATTGAAGGTAACATAGTTTTCTTTGGGACTTCTCTAGCAATCGGTTTTTGGTAAGGTGGTAAGGGTTTATTTCAAAGGATTATTCTTTTTAAGTTTCGTTTAAGCAGAAGGCTAATAAACCTTAATGATGATGGTTGATTGTAGGGAAGTGAGGCCGATTCTTTAGGAGTGTGTTGGATAGTGTTGAAGGCTTTTGGGGACAAGGAAAGTTTGTGTGGCCGATTTGTCTAATCGGGATTTAAGGCTTTCGTTAAATACAGGTGTGTGTACATACACATCTTATAACTTTTTAATATGCTAAGTGTTATATTATGCCTAATCGATTTATGTAGACATGGATGTAATATCATCATGGTATTAACAAGGATTTGGGTAAGTCTTTGTGACTATGAGATTACTATTTGATGCTTTTGGGAAGCATGACACATTTGGTATGTGTATTATTGGACATATGGCAATGATAAATTTATTAATGTTGTTAAAATAAACCTTTTTGCATGATTTCAGTAAATATACATAATTGTTTGATATGGGTTGATGAGTGGAGGGGGCAGTGATATTCGTGTCGACGGACACCAGTGTTTTGGTAACACATCGTGACTACGGTCACCAGAGGTTTGGTACCTCCAGAGGTTTGGCACCTCATAGCGACTTGTCCACGTGGTTAATTTCACCGTGGGTTGGCCCCACTTTGAGATATGGGATAAATCGCGCTGATTTGGTATCACACGATGGGTTGGCCCCATCATTCGATTTGTGTCTTGGACACCGAGATTTGGTATCTCCAGAGATTTGGCATCACATACGTGACTATATGTCACCGGTGTTTTGGTAACACAATTGTGTCTTTGGACACCGATGGTTTGGCACCACCAGTGGTTTGGTACCACACGGGGTAGAAAAAGGCGTATGGATGGTCAGGTTGGGTGCATTTTAAACTTATGCATGTTAATTGGTTATAATTTGTGTATGTTGTTGCACTAAACCGGGGAAGGGTTACACATTGAGTCTTGGTGACTCACCTTCTCCTTTAATTTTTCAGGTGATTCGTAGATCGCGGGTGACGAGCCGGATGGACTCGAGGTGGCCATGCAGTGTAGACTTTTAATAAATGAATTTTGGATTTTATTTATCTTTCTTTTAGGTTTATGTTGCTTATTTGTAATAAGGCCTCCTAGTATGATTTTATTATTGCTGCGTGTTTGAATGTTTGGTTTAAACTACTTGATGATGTTAAAATGGTTGCACATGTTTTCTCAAATTAAACGCAAAATGTTTTAAAGTACCATCGGGTACATTCGAAATTTTTAAACAACTCGACTCAGCAAATATTTTAAGTTTGGTTTTTAACAAAGAAAATTTAAATTGAAAGGCATTTCGACTAATTTCAAAATCGGTTTTAAAATTGTTTTCAAAATCTTTCTCTGTAGCAAACCAAATTCGGTCATATTGTTTGGGCGGGTTTGGGGTGTTACAAAATTGGTATCGAGCCCAGTTCAAAGCTCTCATTTGTGGGGCCCAAGGCCCAAAAATGTTTTGGTAGGCCTTTTGAAAAATTTTGGTTTTTAATAAGCATGGCACCGAGTCTCCTGCACCAACTTTGCCCAAGTAAGTATCTCTCGACTTTTTTTGTATGAATTATATTCTGTAGAGAAGGGTAGGAAGCATGGGACGTAGATAGTGATAGTATTTTAAACTTTAGGACTAGTTTACTCCAAACAAAGACATAAGACTTTAATGGCCTAATTAAAATCAACCTGTGACCAAGTCGCCGAGTTAGGGTGTGGTAACCTTGGTGCGCATGTCTAGGATTGGATCGGAAGAGCTTGGTACTTAGCGGATCCTCGTGACTCACCTCCTCTTCGCGGGATTCCTACCTGGTGCGTAGCTTCGGTTCACCCTAACCAAGAGGACTCGGTCATAGGCAAAATCCTAAATAAAACCCGAAAGGGATTAACCATGTTTTAAGGAAAACTTCGATTTTAAAATCATTAAATTATTTTTTAGATGGTAGGACAAATTTATCTTCGAAAATTTTCAAAATATCTCGATTTGTTAAAGTTTTCAAATTTCTTCGGTTTATTACAAAAATACCCTTTAGGAAAAATGACGAAAATACCCCTGGGTTAGAAATGGACAGTAATGCCTGAAGAGTGCATAGGTATGAAAGGTATAGGGAATGGATGTATTATTCTGTGTAAACCAGGATAGAAGACTTAAAACCTTGTTTGATCGAAAGAATCTCTATTAAACTCTTTTCATAAAATTTCTTCAGCGGATAATCAAGTGAAACATGTACTAATTCATAAAATTTCCTAATCAGATTAAAGCGCGATAGTTAGAATGAGCTTTAGAGGATGTGGCCGTCGTGGACGCTTGGAAGGGGTAGGATGGCCGTGATCGAACTCCGTCGGGTCGGGTCAAGGATCGAGAATGAGATACCGCCACCACCACCCCAACCTTTGGAGTGAAGAGCAGGATCGGGCGGGTGACGCTGCGCTGTGTCACAAGCGATGCTACGGGTTCCGGAAAGGGTAGCTGGAATTGGTGGAGGTGGAGGAGCTCGGAAGTCGGTTCTTGAGAGACTTGAGCTAACTGAGCTGAATTTTTCCGAGGTGTGTCCGTGTAGCGCCTAATACGGCCGAGTATTGGCTGGAATCGACAAAGAAAGAATCATGGATGAGATAGATTTGTCTAATGAGGAGAAACCGAAAGGAGCGGTGTCGCTTCTTAAGGATGAGTCCTATCGATGGTGGCTCACGGTTTGAGATGGTGCTACGGCAAATGATCTCACTTGGGAGTATTTCAAGAATTCTTATCGGAAGAAGTATGTTGGCTCAAGCTACATTGATGCTCAAAGGAAAGCTTTTCGGGGTTAGTACAAGGAAGTAAATCGTGTCGAATATGAAGCGGAATTCCTAAATTTGAGTCGTTATGCTCGGGAATAGTGGCATCGGAGCATGATCGTTGTGTTCATTTTGAAGACGGACTTAGAGACGAGTTAAGGTCGCTGATTGCTCCACAAAGAAGAACGTGAGTTTCTTTGTCTTGGTGGAGAAGGCGAAGGTAGCCGAAGGAATCAAGGAGTCCGCGAGGCAACGTTATGATAAGAGCAAGTGAAGAGAGGCTTTGGATCGTCAGGTCGGTGGTAATGTTCGAGAAAATGTTTAGGCGAGTGGGTCAAATCAGCGGGGAAGGTCCACAGTGCTAATCGAGACCGACCAGTGTAATCATTGTGGGAAGTTCCATTGGGAGAATGTTGGACCGGAGGAAAGGATGTTTCGAGTGTGGTTCGTTGGATCATCGTGTGAGAGGCCGTCGCGTAAGAAAGCTAGGAATCGGCCCGAAGGTCAAGGTCGTGCCCAGTTCAGAAAGGAGGGACCAGCACCGCAGAGAGGTCGTGGTTATGGTAGAGGTGGTTATGGCTTTAGTGGAGGTCGCGGAGCAACCGGCAGAGGTATTGGCAACACGGAGGCTAGGCGGCTGGTTTGGTGTATCTTTGAGGCGTCGTGAGGAAGGAGACGCACGGACGTCATAACCGGTACATTTTTAATTTTTGGTGTTCCATATAACGCCTTGATAGATGTGGGTTCGACGCACTCTTACGTTGCTAGTAGTATAGTTGAGACCATTAGTTTAGTTCTAGACCGCTTCTAGGAGGATGACTGCACTTAGTCCTTTAGGTCACTCAGTAGAAGTAGATAAGTCAGATAGAGATGTACCCCTAGAACTCCAAGGGTAGTGTTTGTAGCCGATCCGATGGAAGCGCCGTTTGAGGAGTTCGACCGATTCTTGGGATGGACTGGTTGGTCAAGTACCAAGCAAGTTTGGATTGTGCCGCTAAAGCGCATGGTTTTGAAGGCGGTTGAAGGTGAAGAAGTGGTCATGATAGGTAATAGGAGAGATTATCTATCCAACGTGGTATCTGCGTTGAAAGTAGTAAAGATGGCCGGGGAAGGGTGTGAGGCGTTAAGTAGTTCATGTGTGTGCTTTGGAAGCTAAGGAGTCTTCGTGAGGAATGTTCAAAGCGTAAAGGAATTTCTTGACGTATTTCTGAAGAACTTCCGGTTGCCTCCGGATCGTGAGGTAGAATTCGGTATAGATCTGTTGCCGGAACGGCGCCGGTGTCTATAGCTCCGTATAGGATGGCAACCGAAGGAATTGTTGGAATTGAAGGCTCGGATACAAGAGTTGTTGGATCGAGGTTTAATTCGACCAAGTGTTTCACCTTGGGAGCGCGGTATTTTTGTCAAGAAGAAGGATGGTGCGATGCGGATGTGTATAGACTACCGCCGATTGAATAAGTCGACGATTAAAAACAAGTATCCTTTGCCGAGGATAGATGACTTGTTTGATCATTTGAAAGAAATTGCGCGCTTTCTCTAAGATTGATTTAAGGTCCGGATATCATCAGTTTGAAGGTGAAAGAGGTCGATATCCAAAAGACGGCATTTCGCACTCGGTATGGACACTACGAGTTCTGGTGATGCCGTTTGGTTTGACTAATGCACCAAAGACTTTCATGGACATGATGAATAGGGTATTTCAACGGTTTTGGATCGGCTTTGTTGTGGTCTTTATAGATGATATTTTGGTGTATTGAAGTCGGAAAAGAACATGATGCACATTTGCGAGTAGTGTTGCGATTCTCGAGGAAAAGCGGTGTATGCGAAATTTAGTAAGTGCACAGTCGGCTTAGGGAGGTGACTTTCTTGGGTCACATTGTTTCATTGAAGGATTAGAGTGGATCCTCGAAAGATTGAGGCAGTGTTGGATTGGAAGCCGCCTAAATCTGTGGTGAAATTCGAGTTTTCTAGGTCTAGCGGGGTATTGCGAAGATTTGTGGAAGGATTTTCTTTGATTGCCGCACCGATGACCAAGTTGTTGAGGAAAGGAGTTCCATTTGTGTGGACCGAGGAGCGAGCAAGAAAGTTTCGACAAATTGAAGAAGATTCGATCAAGCTCCGATTTTGATTCAACCGAGGCGAGCAAGGAATTCACGGTTTATTGCGATGCATCGGATATTGGTTTGGGATGCGTCTTGATGCAAGAAAGGAAGGTAGTGGCTTATGCATCTCGGCAGATTGAGACCACATGAGGCTAATTATCCGACTCATGACTTGGAGTTAGCGGCTGTAGTCTTCGCTTTGAAGATATGGAGGCACTATTTGTGCGGAGAGAAGTCGATAGTTTATACGGATCACAAGAGTCTTAAGTATCTCTTGACTCGAAGGATTTGAATTTGAGGCAGCGTAGATGGATTGAGTTGTTGAAGGACTACGATATTCGATCGAGTATCATCCGGTAAGGCTAACGTGGTGGCGCACGCGTTGAGTTGAGTAAGGTTGTATCGGATTTAAGATCGATGTTTGCTCGACTTAGTCCTGTTCGATGATGGGAGTCTTTTGGCGAATTGCAAGTCAAGCCGACTTGGTTAGATCAGATTAAGGAGAAGCGGTTAGAGGATGATGGTTTGAATGATCGGAGGTTGCAAGTCCGAATGGTGGATTAGAGGATTTTAGTCATCCCGGTGATGGAGTTTTGTGCTTTAAAGGAAGAGCTTGTATGCAGAAGGATGTGGAGTTGAGACAAAGGATTCTTGGGACGCACATAGTAGCCCATATGCTATGCATCCTAGAGGTAGCAAGATGTATCGGGATTTGAGAGAGCAATTTTGGTGGCAGTGCTAAAGCGGGAAGTAATGGCGAGTTCGTGGGTAAGTGTCCGACGTGTCAACAAGTCAGGGTGAACATCGGTTGCCATCCGGGTTTACTTCAGTAGGTGAAGATTCCTCGATGGAAGTGGGAGAGGATCACCATGGACTTTGTCGATGGATTACCTCTTACGCCTAGCAAGAAGAATTCGGTTTGGGTGATTGTGGATCGTCGACTAAATCAGCGCATTTCATACTGTAAGGGTAGATTATTCGCCTGCAGGTTAGCTAAGTTATATGTAGCCGAGATAGTGAGATTGCATGGTGTGCCAAGATCGATTATCTCGGATAGGGATCCGAGGTTTACATCGAGGTTTTTGAGAGCGTTGCATCAAGCTTTGGGTACGAGATTGGACTTCAAAGATGACTTTTCATCCGCAATCCGACGGACAATCGGAGAGAGTGATTCGGATCTTAGAAGATATACTCGGAGGTTGCGTTCGGATTTGATGGCAGTTGGGAGGAGTATCTACCGTTGGCGGAATTTGCTTATAACAATAGTTATCAAGCGAGTATCCAAATGGCTCCATATGAAGCACTGTATGGACGAAAGTGCCGTACTCCTACGTGTTGGACGGAATTGGGTGAACGTCGGTGTTGGGTCCGAGTTGGTGACTAAAACTGAAGATAAAGTTAAGGTAATTCGGGCTCGTCTCAAGGAAGCGTCAGATAGGCAGAAGTCTTACGCCGATCTCAAGCACAAGGAAATGGAATTCGAGGTAGGAGATAAAGTCTTTCTGAAGGTGTCGCCTTGGAAAAAGGTGTTGCGCTTTGGGCAAAAAGGAAATTAAGTCCAAGGTTCATCGCCCGTATAATCGTGTTGAAGCGAGTAGGACCGGTAGCTTATCACCGAAGCGCCCGCAGAGTTGAGTCGATTCACGATGTCTTCCATGTGTCGATGCTTAGGCGGTATAGGTCGGATCCATCGCACGTCGTGCGATGAGAGATTGAGGTTAACTCGACTTATCGTTCGAGGAGGAACCAGTTCGGATCTTAGATCGTGATGTCAAGGTTCTGCGTAGAAAGTCGGTACCTTTGGTGAAAGTGCTATGGCGAAACCATGGTACGGAGGAAGCGCGTGGGAACCCGAGGATGTAATACTGGCGACAATACCCCATCTCTTCTCGATCGGGTAATTTCGAGGACGAAATTATTTTAAGGGTAGAAGCTGTAACATCCCGAAATAGGGGTTATTCGTGATTGAATTATTTTTCTTGTGTTTAAATTTTCGTGATATTATTTGTGGTGTTATAAGACTTAATTAGGGGTCTTGAGAAAGCTCGGTTTAGTAGGATAATTCTTAGTATGGCTTATTTAATGAAGAGGATTAAATGAGCTTAGCACTTAAGTTAATTTAAGTGTATATTAAAGCACAAGATGAATTAGTGGCAAGTTGGTTAAAGAGCTTGAAAGGTTGCATGAGGTTAGTGGTTCGAGTAGTAGGTATAGCATTTTTAAAAGTTATTTTTGTATGTTAGCTTTAATGGACGGTCAAACATAATTATGATAGGTGGACTAATAATTTTTGGTAAGTTGAATTATTGTTTAAGGAAAGCATGGAATAAGGGATGAGATTCCTAAGGTTATGATAAGATATCTTGAAGTTATGGTAAATTGAGGGACAAAGGCTTGGTTTGTGGGAAATGTTTTGGAAACAAATTCATGGCCTTTATGCCATGAACTTGGACTGACAAAGTGGCTAAAGGGGGAGCAGAAATTTTACCTTAGTTTGGCTAGGATTGAAGTCTTTTCTTTTGGTCATTTCTTTCATTTGGTGCAAAAGTTGCAAAACATTTTCTCTCAAACACTTTTCTTTTGGCCGAATTCTACATTGTGGTAAGCCTAAACTCTTTTGACCATTTGGTCATTTTTGATCATTTGCTATTTTCTCCTTTTCATTCTCTCAAAAACCAAAACTTGCATTAACCTTTTGTTCTCCCATTTGTTTTGCTTAAACATCAAAAACCTCCTATACACTCTTCTTTGCCGAAATTATATTTCTCTTCCCATTATTTTCTTTTTGTCCTATAGCCGAATATACCTCTTTGTTGTGCCAAAAATATTCTTCTTCTATCTTGAATCTCTTAGGCCGAATATTGAAGGTAACATAGTTTTCTTTGGGACTTCTCTAGCAATCGGTTTTTGGTAAGGTGGTAAGGGTTTATTTCAAAGGATTATTCTTTTAAGTTTCGTTTAAGCTGAAGGCTAATAAACCTTAATGATGATGGTTGATTGTAGGGAAGTGAGGCCGATTCTTTTAGGAGTGTGTTGGATAGTGTTCGAAGGCTTTTGGGGACAAGGAAAGTTTGTGTGGCCGATTTGTCTAATCGGGATTTAAGGCTTTCGTTAAATACTGTGTGTGTGTACATACACATCTTATAACTTTTTAATATGCTAAGTGTTATATTATGCCTAATCGATTTATGTAGACATGGATGTAATATCATCATGGTATTAACAAGGATTTGGGTAAGTCTTTGTGACTATGAGATTACTATTTGATGCTTTTGGGAAGCATGACACATTTGGTATGTGTATTATTGGACATATGGCAATGATAAATTTATTAATGTTGTTAAAATAAACCTTTTGCATGATTTCAGTAAATATACATAATTGTTTGATATGGGTTGATGAGTGGAGGCGGTGATATTCGTGTGTCGGCGGACACGGTGTTTTGGTAACACATCGTGACTACGATCACCAGAGGTTTGGTACCTCCAGAGGTTTGGCACCTCATAGCGACTTGTCCACGTGGTTAATTCCACCGTGGGTTGGCCCCACTTTGAGATATGGGATCGTCATGCGGTGATTTGGTATCACACGATGGGTTGGCCCCATCATTCGATTTGTGTCTTGGACACGAGAGATTTAGTATCTCCGGTGATTTGGCATCACATCCGTGACTATATGTCACGGTGTTTTGGTAACACAATTGTGTCTTTGGACACGGTGGTTTGGCACCACCGGTGGTTTGGTACCACACGGGGTAGAAAAAGGCGTATGGATGGTTAGGTTGGGTGCATTTTAAACTTATGCATGTTAATTGGTTATAATTTGTGTATGTTGTTGCACTAAACCGGGAAGGGTTACACATTGAGTCTTGGTGACTCACCTTCTCCTTTAATTTTTCAGTGATTCGTAGATCGCGGGTGAGGAGCCGGATGGACTCGAGGTGGCCATGCAAAGTGTAGACTTTTAATAAATGAATTTTGGATTTTATTTATCTTTCTTTTAGGTTTATGTTGCTTATTTGTAATAAGGCCTCCTAGTATGATTTTATTATTCTTTGCGTGTTTGAATGTTTGGTTTAAACTACTTGATGATGTTAAAAGCGGTTGCACATGTTTTCTAAAATTAAGCATAAAATGTTTTAAAGTACCATCGGGTACATTCGAAATTTTAAACAACTCGACTCAGCAAATATTTTAAGTTTGGTTTTTAACAAAGAAAATTTAAATTGAAAGGCATTTCGACTAATTTCAAAATCGGTTTTAAAATGGTTTTCAAAATCTTTTCTCTGTAGCAAACCAAATTCGGTCATATTGTTTGGGCGGGTTTGGGGTGTTACAAAATTGGTATCGAGCCAGTTCAAAGCTCGTGTGGGGCCCAAGGCCCAAAAATGTTTTGGTAGGCCTTTTTGAAAAATTTTGGTTTTAATAAGCATGGCACCAGAGTCTCCGGCACCAACCTTGCCCAAGTAAGTATCTCGACTTTTTTTGTATGAATTATATTACTGTAGAAGGGTAGGAAGCATGGGACGTAGATAGTGATAGTATTTTAAACTTTAGGACTAGTTTACTCCAAACAAAGACATAAGACTTTAATGGCCTAATTAAAATCAACTTTGTGACCAAGTCGCCAGGAGTTAGGGTGTGGTAACCAGTGCGCATGTTCAGGATTGGATCCGAAAGAGCTTGGTACTTACTTGCAGTCCTCGTGACTCACCTCCTCTTTGCGGGATTCCTACACAGTGCGTAGCCGGTTCACCCTAACCAAGAGGACTCGGTCATAGGCAAATCCTAAATAAAACCCGAAAGGGATTAACCATGTTTTAAGGAAAACTTGATTTTAAAATCATTAAATTATTTTTTAGATGGTAGGACAAATTTATCTTGAAAATTTTCAAAATATCTCGATTTGTTAAAGTTTTCAAATTTCTTCGGTTTATTACAAAAATACCCTTTAGGAAAAATGACGAAAATACCCCTGGGTTAGAAATGGACAGTAATGCCTGAAGAGTGCATAGGTATGAAAGGTATAGGGAATGGATGTATTATTCTGTGTAAACCAGGATAGAAGACTTAAAACCTTGTTTGATCGAAAGAATCTCTATTAAACTCTTTTCATAAAATTTCTTCGCGGATAATCAAGTAAAACATGTACTAATTCATAAAAATTTCCTAATCAGATTAAAGCGCGATAGTTAGAATGAGCTTTAGAGGATGTGGCCGTCGTGGACGCGGAAGGGGTAGGATGGCCGTATCAGAACCTGTCGGGTCGGGTCAAGGATCTGAGAATGAGATACCGCCACCACCACCCCCAACCTTTGGAGCTGAAGACCAGGATCGGACGGGTGTGACATTTGTGTCAAGCGATGCTACGGTGTTCCGGAAAGGGTATTTGGAATTGGTGGAGATGGAGGAGCTCGGAAGTCGGTTCCTGAGAGACTTCGAGCTAACGGAGCTGAATTTTTCCGAGGTGTGTCTGGTGTAGCGCCCAATACGGCCGAGTATTGGCTGGAATCGACCGAAAGAATCATGGATGAGATAGATTTGTCTAATGAGGAGAACCCGAAAGGAGCGGTGTCGCTTCTAAGGATGAGTCCTATCGATGGTGGCTCACGGTTCGAGATGGTGCTACGGCAAATGATCTCACTTGGGAGTATTTCAAGAATTCTTATCAGAAGAAGTATGTTGGCTCAAGCTACATTGATGCTCAAAGGAAAGCTTTTCTGGGGTTAGTACAAGGAAGTAAATCTGTGTCGGAATATGAAGCGGAATTCCTAAGGCTGAGTCGTTATGCTCAGGGAATAGTGGCATCGGAGCATGATCGTTGTGTTCGTTTTGAAGACGGACTTAGAGACGAGTTAAGGCTGCTGATTGCTCCACAGCAAGAACGTGAGTTTGCTGTCTTGGTGGAGAAGGCGAAGGTAGCCGAAGGAATCAAAGGAGTCCGCGAGGCAACGTTATGATAAGAGCAAGTGAAGAGAGGCTTTGGATCGTCTGGGTCGTGGTAATGTTGTAAAAGGTTTAGCGAGTGGGTCAAATCAGCGGGAAGGTCCACTGTTGCTAATCGTAGACCGACCCGACCAGTGTAATCATTGTGGGAAGTTCCATTGGGGAGAATGTTGGACCGGAGGGAAAGGATGTTTGAGTGTGGTTCGTTGGATCATCGTGAGAGATCGTCGCGTAAGCAAGCTAGGAATCGTCCCGAAGGTCAAGGTCGTGCCTAGTTCGAGAAAGGAGGGACCAAAGACCGCAGAGAGGTCGTGGTTTATGGTAGAGGTGGCTATGGCTCTAGTGGAGGTCGCGGAGCAAACCGGGAGAGGTATTGGCAACACGGAGGCTAGGCGACTGGTTTGGTGTATCTTTGCGGCGTCGTGAGGAAGGAGACGCACCGGACGGACGTCATAGCCGTGACGTTTTTAATTTTTGGTGTTCCATATAACGCCTTGATAGATGTGGGTTCGACGCACTCTTACGTTGCTAGTAGTATAGTTGAGACCATGAGTTTAGTTCAGAGACCGCTTCTAGGAGGATGACTGTATTTAGTCCTTTAGGTCACTCTGCAGAAGTAGATAAGTCAGTATAGAGATGTACCCTAGAACTCCAAGGGGTAGTGTTTGTAGCCGATCCGATGGAACCGCTAGTTTGAGGAGTTCGATCGATTCTTGGGATGGACTGGTTGGTCAAGTACCAAGCAAGTTTGGATTGTCTTTGCTAAGCGCATGGTTACGAAGAGCGGTTGAAGGTGAAGAAGTGGTCATGATAGGTAATAGGAGAGATTATCTATCCAACGTGGTATCTGCGTTGAAAGCGATAAAGATGGTCGGAAGGGGGTGTGAGGCGTTCGTAGTTCATGTGTGTGCTTTGGAAGCTAAGGAGTCTTCGTGAGGAATGTTCAAGCGTAAAGGAATTTCTTCGACGTATTTCTGAAGAACTTAGGGGTTGCCTCCGGATCGTGAGGTAGAATTCGGTATAGATCACATTGCCGGAAGCGCCGGTGTCTATAGCTCCGTATAGGATGGCACCGAAGGAATTGTTGGAATTGAAGGCTCGAGATACAAGAGTTGTTGGATCGAGGTTTCATTCGACCAAGTGTTTCACCTTGGGGAGCGCGGCGGTACTTTTTGTCAAGAAGAAGGATGGTGCGATGCGGATGTGTATAGACTACCGCTTGATTGAATAAAGTGACGATTAAAAACAAGTATCATTTGCCGAGGATAGATGACTTGTTTGATCGGTGAAAGAAGTGCTGCGGTTTCTCTAAGATTGATTTAAGGTGCGGATATCATCGGTGAAGGTGAAAGAGGTGATATCCAAAAGACGGCATTTCGTACTACTCGGTATGGACACTACGAGTTCTGGTGATGCCGTTTGGTTTGACTAATGCACCAAAGCAGCTTTCATGGACATGATGAATAGGTATTTCAACGATTTTGGATCGGGTTTGTTGTGGTCTTTATAGATGATATTTTGGTGTATTCGAAGTCGGAAAAGAACATGATGCACATTTGCGAGTAGTGTCGCAGATTACGAGGAAAAGTGTTTGTATGCGAAATTTAGTAAGTCGAAGTCGGCTTAGGAGGTGACTTTCTTGGGTCACGTTGTTTCAAATTAGAAGGATTAGAGTGGATCCTCGAAAGATTGAGGCGGTGTTGGATTGGAAGCCGCCTAAATCGTGGCTGAAATTCGAGTTTTCTAGGTCTAGCGGGTATTGTGCGAAGATTTGTGGAAGGATTTTCTTTGATTGCCGCACCGATGACCAAGTTGTTGAGGAAAGGAGTTCCATTTGTGTGGACCGAGGAGCAGCAAGAAAGTTTCGACAAATTGAAGAAGATTCTGACTGAAGCTCCGATTTTGATTCAACCCGAGGCAGGCAAGGAATTCACGGTTTATTGCGATGCATCGGATATTGGTTTGGGATGCGCGTTTGATGCAAGAAGGGAAGGTAGTGGCTTATGCATCTCGGCGATTGAGACCACATGAGGCTAATTATCCGACTCATGACTTGGAGTTAGCGGCTGTAGTCTTCGCTTTGAAGATATAGAGGCACTATTTATGCGGAGAGAAGTCGATAGTTTATACGGATCACAAGAGTCTTAAGTATCTCTTGACTCGAAGGATTTGAATTTGAGGTAGCGTAGATGGATTGAGTTGTTGAAGGACTACGATTATTCGATCGAGTATCATCTGGTAAGGCTAACGTGGTGGCGACGCACGCGTTGAGTCGTAAGGTTGTATCGGATTTAAGATCGATGTTTGCTCGACTTAGTACGTTCGATGATGGGAGTCTTTTGGCGTAATTGCAAGTCAAGCCGACTTGGTTAGATCAGATTAAGGAGAAGCGGTTAGAGGATGATGGTTTGAATGATCGGAGGTTGCAAGTCAAGAATGGTGGATTAGAGGATTTTAGTCATGTCGGTGATGGAGTTTTGTGCTTTAAAGGAAGAGCTTGTATGCCGAAGGATGTGGAGTTGAGACAAAGGATTCTTGGACGCACATAGCACTCATATGCTATTCATCCTGGAGGTAGCAAGATGTATCGGGATTTGAGAGAGCAATTTTGGTGGCAGTGCGAAGCGGGAAATGGCGAGTTCGTGGGTAAGTGTCGACGTGTCAAAAAGTCAAAGTGAACATCGGTTGCCATCCGGTTTACTTCAACCGGTGAAGATTCCTCGATGGAAGTGGGAGAGGATCACCATGGACTTTGTCGATGGATTACCTCTTACGCCTAGCAAGAAGAATTCAGTTTGGGTGATTGTGGATCGTCGACTAAATCAGCGCATTTCATACTGTAAGGGTAGATTATTCGCCTTGAGAGGTTAGCTAAGTTATATGTAGCCGAGATAGTGAGATTGCATGGTGTGCGAAGATCGATTATCTCGGATAGGGATCCGAGGTTTACATCGAGGTTTTGGAGAGCGTTGCATCAAGCTTTGGGTACGAGATTGGACTTCAAAGATGACTTTTCATCCGCAATCCGACGGACAATCGGAGAGAGTGATTCAGATCTTAGAAGATATGCTCGAGAGGTTGCGTTCTCGATTTGATGGCGATTGGGAGGAGTATCTACCGTTGGCGGAATTTGCTTATAACAATAGTTATCAGCGAGTATCCAAATGGCTCCATATGAAGCACTGTATGGACGGAAGTGCCGTACTCCTACGTGTTGGGCGGAATTGGGTGAACGTCGGTGTTGGGTCCGAGTTGGTGACTGGCGAAGATAAAGTTAAGGTAATTCGGGCTCGTCTCAAGGAAGCGTCACATAGGCAGAAGTCTTACGCCGATCTCAAGCGCAAGGAAATGGAATTCGAGGTAGGAGATAAAGTCTTTCTGAAGGTGTCGCCTTGGAAAAAGGTGTTGCGCTTTGGGCAAAAAGGAAATTAAGTCCAAGGTTCATCGGCCCGTATCGTGTTGAAGCGAGTAGGGACCGGTAGCTTATCACCGAATCGCCAAAGCAGAGTTGAGTCGATTCACGATGTCTTCCATGTGTCGATGCTTAGATCTGTATAGGTTGGATCCATCGCACGTCGTGCCGATGCGCGAGATTGAGGTTAACTCCGACTTATCGTTCGAGGAGGAACCGATTCGGATCTTAGATCGTGATGTCAAGGTTCTGCAGAGAAAGTCGGTACCTTTGGTGAAAGTGCTATGGCGAAACCATGGTACGGAGGAAGCGACCTGGGAACCCGAGGATGTAATACGACAGCAATACCCCCATCTCTTCTGATCAGGTAATTTCGAGGACGAAATTCTTTTAAGGGGGGTAGAACTGTAACATCCTGAAATAGGGGTTATTCGTGATTGAATTATTTTGCTTGTGTTTAAATTTACGTGATATTATTTGTGGTGTTATAAGACTTAATTAGGGGTCTTGAGTAAGCTCGGTTTAGTAGGATAATTCTTAGTATGGCTTATTTAATGAAGAGGATTAAATGAGCTTAGCACTTAAGTTAATTTAAGTGTATATTAAAGCACAAGATGAATTAGTGGCAAGTTTGTTAAAGAGCTTGAAAGGTTGCATGAGGTTAGTGGTTCGAGTAGTAGGTATAGCATTTTTAAAAGTTATTTTTGTATGTTAGCTTTAATGGACGGTCAAACATAATTATGATAGGTGGACTAATAATTTTTGGTAAGTTGAATTATTGTTTAAGGAAAGCATGGAATAAGGGATAAGATTCCTAAGGTTATGATAAGATATCTTGAAGTTATGGTAAATTGAGGGGACAAAGGCTTGGTTTGTGGGAAATGTTTTGGAAACAAATTCATGGCCTTTATGCCATGAACTTGGACGGCAAAGTGGCTAAAGGGGAGCCAAATTTTACCTTAGTTTGGCTAGGATTGAAGTCTTTTCTTTTTGGTCATTTCTTTCATTTGGTGCAAAAGTTGCAAAACATTTTCTCTCAAACACTTTTCTTTTTGGCCGAATTCTACATTGTGGTAAGCCTAAACTCTTTTGACCATTTGGTCATTTTTGATCATTTGCTATTTTCTCCTTTTCATTCTCTCAAAAACCGAAACTTGCATTAACCTTTGTTCTCCCATTTGTTTTGCTTAAACATCAAAAACCTCCTATACACTCTTCTTTGCCGAAATTATATTTCTCTTCCCATTATTTTCTTTTTGTCCTATAGCCGAATATACCTCTTTGTTGTGCTGAAAATATTCTTCTTCTATCTTGAATCTCTTAGGCCGAATATTGAAGGTAACATAGTTTTCTTTGGGACTTCTCTAGCAATAGGTTTTTGGTAAGGTGGTAAGGGTTTATTTCAAAGGATTATTCTTTTAAGTTTCGTTTAAGCCAGAAGGCTAATAAACCTTAATGATGATGGTTGATTGTAGGGAAGTGAGGCCGATTCTTTTAGGAGTGTGTTGGATAGTGTTCGAAGGCTTTTGGGGACAAGGAAAGTTTGTGTGGCGATTTGTCTAATCGGGATTTAAGGCTTTCGTTAAATACATGGTGTGTGTACATACACATCTTATAACTTTTAATATGCTAAGTGTTATATTATGCCTAATCGATTTAAGTAGACATGGATGTAATATCATCATGGTATTAACAAGGATTTGGGTAAGTCTTTGTGACTATGAGATTACTATTTGATGCTTTTGGGAAGCATGACACATTTGGTATGTGTATTATTGGACATATGGCAATGATAAATTTATTAATGTTGTTAAAATAAACCTTTTGCATGATTTGATAAATATACATAATTGTTTGATATGGGTTGATGAGTGGAGGGCGGTGATATTCGTGTCGACGCGGACACGGTGTTTTGGTAACACATCGTGACTACGGTCACCAGAGGTTTGGTACCTCCAGAGGTTTGGCACCTCATAGCGACTTGTCCCCGTGGTTAATTCCACCGTGGGTTGGCCCCACTTTGAGATATGGGATCGTGCGCGGTGATTTGGTATCACACGATGGGTTGGCCCCATCATTCGATTTGTGTCTTGGACACCGAGATTTAGTATCTCCGGTGATTTGGCATCACATCCGTGACTATATGTCACCAGTGTTTTGGTAACACAATTGTGTCTTTGGACACCAGTGGTTTGGCACCACCAGTGGTTTGGTACCACACGGGGTAGAAAAAGGCGTATGGATGGTTAGGTTGGGTGCATTTTAAACTTATGCATGTTAATTGGTTATAATTTGTGTATGTTGTTGCACTAAACCGGGGAAGGGTTACACATCGAGTCTTGGTGAATCACCTTCTCCTTTAATTTTTCAGTGATTCGTAGATCGCGGGTGAGGAGCTAGGATGGACTCGAGGTGGCCATGCAGTGTAGACTTTTAATAAATGAATTTTGGATTTTATTTATCTTTCTTTTAGGTTTATGTTGCTTATTTGTAATAAGGCCTCCTAGTATGATTTTATTATTGCTGCGTGTTTGAATGTTTGGTTTAAACTACTTGATGATGTTAAAGCGGTTGCACATGTTTTCTCAAATTAAACGCATAAAATGTTTTAAAGTACCATCGGGTACATTGAAATTTTTAAACAACTCGACTCAAGCAAATATTTTAAGTGTGGTTTTTAACAAAGAAAATTTAAATTGAAAGGCATTTCGACTAATTTCAAAATCGGTTTTAAAATGGTTTTCAAAATCTTTTCTCTGTAGCAAACCAAATTCGGTCATATTGTTTGGGCCGGGTTTGGGGTGTTACAATGTAACACCCCAATATTGGGCCTAGAGGTTTTAGGGGTATTTTAGGGATTTTAACTTTAGTGAGCTCGGGAATTTCATTAGCATGGTATTCGAAAATCTTTTTGTCAATAACATTTTGAAAATTAAATCAATTTTTGAAAGAGATACTGAAAAGGCTTTCAATTTTGAAAGAAAGAAGGACTAATTTATAAAAGGGTCAAAAATCTATTATTTATGAAGCAGTTTTACAAAATTTTAAAATTCAACCTATTTTTCCATTCTTCTACAGCAAACTGACGATAGTTTATTTCTTTTGCTTTGTTTGTTTATCGTCCCTTATTCTTCCTTCCTCTCTAATTCGATTTTGATTTCCAAAACTATATTCCTTTGACTTCTATCAACACCCAAGCCTTAAACCTCCATAAAATTTCAAGAAAAAACACTAAAAATGCCATAGATTTCTCCATTGTCAAGTTTGTGGGTGTTCTGGGTTATCAACCAAGAGCTTGTTTTTCTTCCATTGAAGGTAACTATCCTTGTTTCTATTATTTTTTAACGTTATCTAGTTTTTAAAACTAAATTTTTAGCTATTGAATCACATTTTTTAAATAAAAGTAAAAAATTGGATCGTTAATGATGAATTTGGGATTTTGGATAAAAATGTGGTTTCAAAGTGTTTTTCAATTAGTTTTGATGAGATTAAAAGGTTTCTAAAATTACTTTGAAGTTTCATTAAAAATTTCTTGGGTTTTAATGAATTTAGTTAAAATTGCCACAAACATGTCAAAAATTTTGATACCATGAATTGAGTAGCTTTGTGTAGTTTAAAGGTTGAGAATCTATCGTGGGTGAATAATTAGATGAAAGGAATAAATTTTAGGCAAAATGATTAAGTGTAGACCGAGATATTTAAATTTCAATCTTGTTATATCAAAGGTTTCAGTTACGTCAGAATTTAGCTTAGGCTTATGTTTTTTATTGTTTAAGGTGAATCCTTAGCTGAGTGTTGATTGTGTTATTGTGTGAATTATTGTGTTGAAGCTTCGGATTCATTAGGACCTTCTACGAGCTAAAGAAAGGCTAGTCTGAGCTTTCGGCATTTCGACGAAAGCGTATTGGTGAGTGTTTAGAATAGCTACTTGTGGACACGATTCAATACGTTAATTAGGAATTTAGTAGTAGCCTAAACCCGTACTCTAAATTTTGAGTGTAAGCTTTCTCATACTCTTGATTTAATATGTGATTGTGTGTTGTGAAATTGTGGAATAAATTGTGATATAATGACATGTGATATAAGCTTATGATAGTTATTAGGAAAGAGTTGATTGTGGGCATGTTATACGTGTCATATGACAACGATTATGCCGTGAATATAGTGTGATTGTTAGTGAAAAAGTGTAGAAATAATAAGTAAAATATGTGTTTAACAACGAATATTTTGGCATTGTAAACCTTAAGACCATTGGATATAGTTGGCATGCCATAGGATTGTGAGTACTCACCTATATGTATTAAGTGATTTGGGTATTGAGGCCCTGGGACATGTTGGAGAGATAAGGGAATGCGAGCTAAGCTCCATTCAACGGGACATGTTTGGTGTGATTGAGAGGGTTAACTACATGCTTCACTTTTTAGGATATGTTCGACTCTATGAGTCATTTTTTGTGTTGGAGATCCGTGTATCCGATGAGTGGTGACCGATAAATCTTGAAAAGAGTTATATCTCATGCCTTTAATATGAAGTATTTTCTTGTAATTAAGAAAATATGTTTGCATTAAGAAAAGTATTAACATTTTAGAGTTATATTCATGCCTTTAATACTAAAGCTTGGATTGTGTTGCAGCTGTAAATTTATGTTACTTTTAATTGTTGGAAAGAGGTTTGGTTGTCTTTGGTCGCAAGTGCGTGTAGGATGAAAGAGGAAAGAAGAAGAAAAAGAGGAAGAGGAAAAGAGAACGAAGGAGGTAAAACATTGCCATGGTAATGGTGGGATAGATTGCCAACATAAATGCCATGGCAATTCCAAGAAGATGACGCAGCTCTCAATCAACATCACTCCCAGCTAGTTGTACGTGTACAAGATAAATTACCCTGAAAAAGAGGAGTAAAAGATGTGTGCTGAATGGGACGGATCTACCCTATAAAAAGAGGAGAGAGAATAGAAGAAAGGGGACACACGGATTGTGAGGAGAAAAAGAAAAGAAAGAGAGCAGTTACTCTCTCTATAACAGAATCCGGTGGAGTTATTCAGAAGAGAAGAAGAAGGGAGCAGCTCAAGAAAGGAAGACCATAGACATGAAGAAGGGGAAGAGAAATCTTTTCTGGGTTTTGCATAGAATCTAGATAAGAAGTTAGAGTGGAGCGAGAACTTTCTACAGTTCTTCCTTGGTTTTGAATTCTGTGATTTGTGAAACTTAAAGTTGATGAATGATTTAATTTTGGATTTCATTGCCCAACCCATGAGCTAATTATCTTCGAGTTGGAATTGTTTGGGTGAATATTGAATTAACTGTAATGCACATGGTATGCTTGTGATTAAATTTATTATTTCATTCAATTCTTTTTTATTTGGAATGTATGCAAGCTCTAGGCATAGTTGAATGCATGTTATGAAATTAGATGGATTTGAATCTGAAAGGATTAAATAAATTAGATTATTAATCGATTGATAGAGGTGAGTACTCGAAAGAATATTCGCATCACTCTAGACATAGAAGATGTGATCTGTACAAGTATAGAACGTTAGTTGGGTTATCATTTGTGAGTCTTGTAGACATACACAGATGTAAACGGAAATATATATAGGATTTTTCCTATGTAATTTATCACCTTTTTACTTAAATCCGTTGTTAAAACTAAGTAATTATTTAATAAATTAATGAAATATGTGAAAATATGAAATTAGGACATAGAAATTATTAAAATGTGATTTTATGCTTTATTATATAGTTTTCGTGCAATAAATGGCTTATTTTATATTTATTTGAATATATTATATTTTTTAAGACATAAAGTGGGCCATGCATGATTAAATTAAATAATAAAATATAAAATATAAAATTATATTTAATAATTCATTTTAAAATATTTTATTAATAATTTGGGTTTTAATTAATTAATTAAATTGGATAAATTTTATTCTTTGGTCCTCTAACTTGTTGATTTATTACGGGCCAGTCGATAGCTTTCTTTGGATTACAAAACCATCCAAATTGGAGACCAAGTCAACCCAATATTCGGCTATACATGGCTGTCCATTTAAACCATTCTTTGGTTTAATTACACAAGGTCCTTGGAGTGTTGAAGAAATTAGAGATTTGCCCGAAGATTTACGATTGACCGAGTCTCAGTCCTAAGTTGTGTGGCATCCAAAATTGCTTAAAAATCAAGCAAAAATCAAGTCAAAAGCCACTAAGCATGGCCGACCACAATTTGAGGAGATTTGAAGAGGTTAACATCCACTATTTTTAGCACACTATCCCCCTCTCCTCACCTATAAATAAGACCCTCTCATTCCCTCATTCATCATCCCTCAAGCATCCCTCATTCATTCTCATCATTCATCATTCTCTCTTCTCTCCAAATTCTCTTAGCCTTTTCCATTCCCATGCCTAGCATCATATCTTCATAGAGATTTTAGCAATTAAGCCTCTTAAAGAACCCTTAGTCGGCTACCTTGGAGAGCCATCAGCAAAGGAGCAAAGCAAAGGAACGAAGGAGCCTCGTCAGTCAGAGTCTTGGGTGACAGCCACTCTGAATTGGGTTTAATATTCCTTTTCTTTAATTTAATCTAAAGATGTTTGCTATGTGTTCTTTGTTCTTGTTTACAACAATGTTAGCTTAATTTTATTTAAGCTAGGATGATTTCTTTGATTAAATAATATTTATTTGATTCATGCTTATAATGTTTGTGCCTCAATCGACCATGTTTTCAATTAAAATCAAGTCTGTATTTTGTTCATACGTGATTGAAATGCACCTGAATTAGCTGAGCGATCTGACAGACGACGGCTAATGGACACATAATTGAAATGTGCATGCTCAATTTAGATCCTGAATTCGATTAAATTGTAGGTTGCATAACAACTCGACCAAGCTCATTATCTCGCATAGTTTTTAGATTTGTGTGATTAAACTATTTCAAACCTGACACGTCCCTGTTACCTCACACGAATGCTAAGAAACCCTTAGTAAATAAGGATCAGTAAAATTCATATTTACTAAGTAAAGGATTTTGAAATGACCTAATGTGGTTTCCAAACTCATGAAAGATCGAGTTGCCATGGAATGTTTTTCCGAATGTTATTAATCATGTTGATAATAAATTGAGTTTAATTAAAGTAATTGTCCTAGTTTATTTATGTTATAATTGTTGCAAATTGTGTTTAATTTTACTAAAATATATTTCATTCATATAGTTTGCATACTTAGGATAATTTGCATTAGGGATCATTGCATTTAGTTTAATATATTTTAATCACCACTTCTCAACTATATTGTGTTTTTATTTACCAAATTGTTAATATAATTTTACAAATTAAGTGACTTAGCACAAATACAATCCCTGTGGAGACGATAATTCGATACTTACTTATTACTTGATAACGACTGTGTACACTTGCCCAAACCTACGCATTACAAGTTTTTGGCGCCGTTGCTGGGGATTGTCAACTGTTGCCATAGTCATTTCTTTCGTGAAATTATTTATTTTCAATTTGATTCATTTCTAACATTACTAACTTTTTCTTTTTATTTTTTTATTTTCTTTTCAGGTGTTTATAAGCATAGATCGAATTATCGATTTACTCCCTGTAGACCCTGAAATTGAGCGAAATTTTAGACAAAGAAGACGTGAATGAACAGATCAAAGACAAGTCGAGATGGACCTCGGAAATCAAAATCAAGACCAAGGTAATGAAGCCAATCATGTACGAAATCCCATCCTCATTGCTGATGATAGGGATCGATGCATCAGACAATATGCTGTGCCACTTTTCAGTGAGTTAAAAGGCAACCCAATTTTAATTGAAACCGGTGATGTTTCAAATGCTACTAACGATGGGCCAATTTAGTGGTATGCGCACAGAAGATCCACATCTCCACCTTTGATTGTTTATGGAGGTGTGTGATTCATTCAAGATAGCCGGTGTGACTGAAGACGCACTGAGGTTGAAGTTGTTTCTGTACTTGTTGCAAGATCGAGCATGAGCATGGCTCAATTCATTGGCACCAAGTTCCATATCTCCATGGCAAGAATTAGCAGAGAGATTTTTGGTTAAGTATTTCCAACCTAGCAAAAACGCTAAGTTGAGGAACGAGATCACAACTTTTCAACAGTTGGATGACGAGTCTTTGTATGAGGCTTGCAAGCGATTCAAGGAGTTACTTCGTAAGTGTCCTCATCATGGGATTCCTTATTGTATCCAGTTGGAGACATTCTATAATGGTCTCAATGCACATACAAGATTGATGGTAGATGCTTCCGCGAATGGTGCAATTTTGTCTAAGTCTTATAATGAGGCTTATGAGATCATCGAGAGGATCGCGAGTAATAACTATTAATGGCCAACAAATCGAACAGCTTCAGGAAGATGTGTAGCCGGAGTTCATGAAGTTGACGCCCTCACTTCGTTATCAGCTCAGGTATCGTCTATTTCCTCTATGTTAAAACAGTTTACCGTTAATAATGCTAATAATTTTGCAGCTCAGCCACCAAGTCTGTTTGAAGTAGTTTCCTGTGTGTACTTTGGGGAAGGTCATTCTTTTGAAAATTTTCCATCAAATCCCGAGTCAGTGTGCTATGTGGGTAACCAATATCAAAATAGGACTGGACAAGGACCCAAGTCCAACTTCTACAATCCTTCATGGTGTAATCATCCTAACTTTTCTTGGAGCAACCAAGGAAATGGACCGAACAACAACTTATTACAGCAAAGACCCAACCAATCTCAAGGGTTTAATCAACAAGCTCCAAAACCACTTCAAGCTGAGGCATCAAAAAGTTTGGAGAACTTGTTGAAAGCGTACATGGCAAAGAATGACGCTTTGATCCAAAGCCATGAAGCAACACTGAAAAATTTGGAAAACCAAATGGGTCAATTAGCTACGGAGCTTCGTAATAGACCACAAGGAACCTTGCTGAGCGATACTGAGAATCCAAGAAATTTGGGTAAAGAACATATCAAGGCAGTGGCATTGTGAAGTGGTAAAATTATGGAACCCTGATTGATTGATGTCAAAGATAAGTCCGTTGAGAAGAATCAACCAGCTGTTGAAATTCCTACACCAAATGAATCAGAATCTGCAAAGTCTGACAAGGTAAATGATGGATCTCGAAACTAACTATTATTTCGACAAAGGCAAGCGCACCTATCGAACAGTAGTATAGTTGTGGTGAGTCTGGAATATCATATCCTTAAGGACCAAGAGTACTAGTATTAACTATCTTTTTATTATCTAGCCTAATAATTAAGGGGATCTATTTTTAATCTAAAATTAACTAACTAATTTAACTAACTATGAACGCGACAGAGAGTAAATTGGGGAAAATACTTTTGGACAACTTATATGAGATAAGCAATACCTAAGGAAGAATCCACCTAGACTTCACTTATTACTTTTGATTCATACGATTTATTCACTTGGCTTAATCCGTAGAAATCTTTAAATTATATTAATACCTCTCTCGAGGCTACTAACAACTGACTCTAGGTTGATTAATTGAAATCTCTTTCTAATTAAAACCCCTATTGTCGCATTAACTCGATCTATGGATTCCCTTATTAGGTTTGACCCTAATCCAGTGATTTTTGCCGCCTATCTCTGGGGTTGCGATCAACTCCGCTTAATTGTGTTGATCTACTCTTAGGCGGGGACTTTTACTCCTTTGAATAAGCACATTCGACTTGAATCAATAAACGAATTATCAAAACAAGAATAAGAACTCACAATTAAGAATAAGCACAAGTATTTATCTCATAAATCAAATAATAATAAGATCTGTCTTAGGTTTCATCCCCTTAGGTATCTAAGGGATTTAGTTCATACTAAAAGAGGGAAACATCATAAAAGAGGAAAAACAACAAAACATAAGAAAACCTAAAAACTTCTAAAGAACTTGATGGGAGATCCTCCGTCTTGATGAAGATCCTTCTCCTAAGCTATTTTCGACGGCTGTCTTGGAGTATTTTCTCGTTCTACTCGACATCTATTCGACGTCCTATCGAGCTCCCCATTTAGGTTGCCCCCTATGGTGTTTATATAGGCTTTGAGATGCCTTACTTGGCCAAAAAGTATCCTAATCTGAATGAAACTCATCTTGGACACGGTAGGGACACGCCTGTGTGACACGCCCATGGTGGACTCCCTTGACCGTGGTCGATCCTGCTCGCCACACACGGCCGTGTCCAATGGTCCAGGCTATGTTGATTTCCTAGGTAGGCCCATTTTGCCCCTTTTTGGCCTGTTTCTCGTTCCTTTTGACTCCCTAAGCTCTCCTGAATATAAAACATGAAATTAAGAGATTAGGAGCATCGAATTCATCAAATTCAAGAAAAATTCATCCAAAATTAAGCTTAAGCATGGGGTTAAAATATGTGTAAATTATGGTTTATCAAATACCCCCACACTTAAGCCTTTGCTTGTCCTCAAGAAAAATCCTCAACTCACAATTAAAATTAACTTTCTCAATTCATAATTTTTATCAATAATGTCTCATCATAATTCATAGATAATTCATACATTGATAACTTAACTTAAAGAGTCTTAAAGATTCAAACAATCTAAGTCACAAATTTTTGTAGCATGAAAACATAGGTGTTTCCCCTTACCTAAATAATTACTTTTGATTCAAAACCGTCAAGAATTAACATCCTCACTAAAGATTCACTCAAATCACTCAAAGTGTTTAAGTTTTTCAAATTAAGCACTCAAAAGTCAAACATGAAAAGTTAATCCCATAGGCTTACATGAAAATCAAATCTTCGCCACTATAAAATGAGATGATACACAAATCAAAAGGTCTTTAAAAAGGGTTGTAATGGGGCTTGGGTTAAAGGTGTGGATAAAGGCTGAATTAGAGGGTTAAAAGTCGAGATTGAATTGACAATTTATCTAACTAGAAAAATAAACTAATACTTAATAGTTACATCAATTGAAACTTATCAATAATATCGAGCTTCTTTTCAAAATATGAGATTCTCATTTTAAGCCCAGATAACATGGAACTAATAGTAATATATATTTCAATTTTTTTTAGGAATAAGTACATCCAAATAATAATAAAGAACTTTTAACAACTGAAATAGAGAACATAGTTAGGCAACTGCTCAAATCAAATCTCGACAAAAAGGGTTAAAACAAGAAGGAAAAATTCTCAATGAATCAAAAAGAATGGGTCCTGGGTTAATATTAATGGGTGAGTCAATAAACGGTTTATTCGTCTCAAAAGGGTTCACTAGGGGTTAGTTATGAAGGTAGGCTTTTTATGGAGTAAGTAGGTTAGATCCTAGGTGCCTTTATCATCTCTGTATATCAAATCAAAAGTGTGGTCTCGACATGTATAATCGAAGCAAGTTATGGAATAACAAACCAATGTTGACACACTCATAATCAATAAAGTGAGCACGGAAATGTATGCTCTAAAGGCTCAAAATCTCAAAAAAATTATGGTTTTTGATGTCAACCTTGCAAATTTCAAACTTCGAAGTAATATTTAAATTTAGGGAAACAACCTAGCAGATTTTTAATTCTGAAAATAGACTTATCATGCTTGATTCTCTAATGTCTTAAAGTTTAAACCATCAATGCACAATTACCTATGACTTAATCCGAAGCATATCAATGATAATCATAAATTAATAGAAGTTTCATTCTAATAGTAATATGAGAAAATTACTTAAGAATAAGACAAAATTCAAGGATTTTCAAATAATACTGTAGTTAACCCCCCCACACTTAAGATGTACATTGTCCTCAATGTACAAAGATAGACAATAGCAATATAGTAATAATATCATAAGATAGGGAGAGAAGTGAAACTTCCTGAATTTTGGATGGAGTCAATGAAAAGAAACGGTAAAGTTGGAGAGAGGTGAAGGTGGGGAGGATACTTTGGTGGTGGTGTGGTCGTTCGTTAACAGCCCCTTGAACCTAAATTAAAGAAATCAAAATATAATAATATAAATTAAAGGCAAGAAAGATAAAAGAAAAGAAATTAAAAATGAAAATAAGAGAAAAAGAAAAAAATAAATGGACTCAAAGGTCCCACGGGCGTGTCGCACGCCCGTGTAGATTTATCAGTTTCGACCACAGCCGAATCACACGGCCGTGGCATTTTATCGCAGCCCGTGTTTTGGGATAAGTTTTGTCCTGTTTCCACACGGCCACAGCCACGCCCGTGTGCAAGGCCGTGTGGGTAGGGAAACCTGCGCCTAAAAATTTGGTTAGTTTTTAGTTAGATGCTAAAATTCGAAAATATGGACATTAGTGGGGTTAGTGCTCGGGTTGCCTCCCGAGAAGTGATCGTTTAAAGTCTTAAGCTAGAATTACCTGTCATTCGCATAACCATGGTGGTTTGAAGAGTGGAACTCCTTTTTCTTATTATCAATTCTATCAACATATGGTTTGAGTCGGGTAATATTTACCTTAAAAGTGTCGAAATTAGAATGAGTTACCTCGACCGTTCCGTATGGGAAGACCTTAAGTACCGTAAAAGGAGTTGCACCATTTGTATTAAGCTCTGAAGTGGCTATTCGAGGATCAGTTGTATCTAATAGTACCTGATTCCCGATCTAAAATTGGTATGTCTCATCTTTAAGTTTGACATGGTTTTGCTTTGGTTTTTCATGTTTTTTCAGTTTTTCCTTGACGTGTGTCCGCCATTCATCTAGTTCATCGATTTGTAACCTTCGTTCCTCATGAACAGTTGTATTCTCAGTATGAACATGAGATCCTGGCTCTGTTATCTTTTCATGAGAGATTTCCTGTAAAGAAGATTGAACATTAAGTTTATTTATATTAACAGGACTTGTATTCTCTTGATCATTAGATATTCTGTCAGAATCACGTGCTTTGAGTTTAATCATGTCATCACCTACACGAAGTGTTACTTCCCCTGTATCAACATCGATAATGGTCCTAGCAGTTTCTAAAAAGGGCCGTCCTAATATTAAAGGAACATTATTGTCATCATCCATGTCTAAAACAACAAAGTCTACTGGGAATATGAATTTATCAAATTTCACTAGTACATCTTCGATTATACCCCTAGGAACTCTAATAGTTTTATCTGCGAGTTGAATACTCATCCTAGTTTGTTTGGGTTTCCCTAGACCTAGCTGTTTAAACATTTTATAAGGCATAACATTAATACTCGCCCCTAAATCAGCCAAAGCATTATTAATATCTAAACTACCAATTAAGCATGGAATTGTAAAACTCCCTGGATCTTTTAACTTTCGTGGTAGTTTATTTTGTAGAATTACTGAGCACACTGCGTTTAGCTCCACATGCGACACCTTGTCTAGCTTCCGTTTGTTTGTCAAAAGCTCTTTTAAAAATTTCCTTGAATTGAGCATCTGTGAAAGAGCTTCAAGAAACGGTAAGTTAATATGTAATTTTTTTAAGAGTTTAAGAAATTTACCGAATTGTTCATCTGTGCAGTCTTTCTTTGTCGCATTGGGGTATGGCACACGAGGTTGGTACTCTGTAATTATCGGTTTTGGTTTATCATGATTTACCTCAACCTTACCTTCCCCTACTACATTCTCTTGCCTCAGTTCTGGTTCGTCTAACCCCTCACTGTCGTGAACAGAGACGGCATGAAATTGCTCTTTTGGGTTAGTTTCAGTGTTGCTTGGCAAGCTGCCTTGTGTTCATTCAGATATGATCTTAGCAAGTTGTCCTAATTGGTTCTCAATCCCTTGAATAGATGCTTGTTGATTTTTGAGCACTGTTTCGGTATTTTGGAAACGTGTCTCTAACACCGCGATGAATTTTGTTAGCATCTCTTCTAGGTTCGGCTTCTTGTCTTGTGGGTAGGGTTGCTGTTGAAAGCCTGGAGAGGGCTGTTGTCTCTGATTTCCTTGACCACCCCATGAGAAGTTTTGGTGGTTCCTCCAACCTGGATTATAATTGTTACTATAGGGGTTATTTTGAGATCTAAAATTATTACCCATATAGTTCATCTCCTCGCTTTCTACGCCAGGGTTGTACGGTGGGTATTCTATACTGTTCGTCCCTCCTCTATTTGTATCGCATTGCATCACTAGATGTACCTGCAAAGAACCACACAAACCATCAATTTTCTTACTAAGAAGTTCTACCTGATTTGATAGCATTGTTACTGCGTCGAGGTTGAAGACATTGGTGGTTTTTGTTGGCCTTGTCCTTGTAACTTGCCACTGATAGTTATTCAGTGACATCTCCTCTATAAACTCATAGGCCACTTTAGGGGTTTTGTTATTTAGGGTTCCACCGGCGGCTGAGTCAATCAACTGCCTAGTTGAGGGGTTCACACCGTTGTAAAAGGTTTGAACCTGTAGCCACAAGGGTAACCCATGGTGAGGGCACCTCCTTAGTAGATCCTTATATCTCTCCCATGCATCGTAGAGTGTTTCTAGATCCATCTGCATAAAAGAAGAAATATCATTCCTCAACTTAGCCATTTTAGCCGGCGGAAAATATTTAACAAAAATTTTTCGGTCATTTGTTCCCATGTAGTGATTGATCCTCGTGGTAACGAGTTTAACCATTGTTTAGCTTTGTTCCTCAACGAAAAGGGAAACAACCGAAGGAAAATGGCATCATCAGAAACGTAATTAAAATCTTGAAAGTGTCACAAAACTAAAGAAAATTTGCCAAATGATTGTTTGGATCCTCATCCTGCAAATCATGAAATTGAACAAATTGCTGGATCATCTGTATAATGTTGGGTTTCAGTTCAAAATTATTTGTAGCAATAGTAGGTCTAACAATACTTGATTCAGTCCCTGTTAAAGTAGGTTTAGCATAATCATACATAGTTCGAGGAACAAGATTTTGATTCACCGGGTTTGCGGCAACCACAGGAGGTAGCGGATTATTATCAGCCATCTCTTCGGTAGTGTTAGTGTCGTCCTCTTGCTCTTCTTGTATGTACTGTAGGCTTCGCCTTATCTCTCTATGATTTCTGCGAACAGTACCTTCAATATCACTGTCAAAGAGTAATGATCTTGACGGGTTCCTCCTAGTCATAAACTAGAATTACCTGCCAGAAGCAAATAAAAGAAAAATTAGCAAAGTTAAAAATAAAATAAATATAAATTGCAAATAAATAAAATGGCTAAAGTAATAAAAATTTATTTTTCCTAATATCTTAGTCCCCGACAATGGCGCCAAAAACTTGAGGGATCTCGAAACTAACTATTATTTCTGTAACATCCCGATTTAGGGCCTAGTCAGAATAGTGGTGCGAGACCACAAATCTAAGGTATATGTATGGGTTTTGAGGCTTATGCTATGTTTGCATGTTAGTGTGAAAGTTTCATGAAGCAATTTTGTTAAATTGCGGTTAAATTGTCCAAAAGGACTAAATTGCAAAAGTTGCAAAATGTGAAATTCTAGAAGCTAATTATATGAAATAGCTTTGGATTATCAATTAGAGGTCCTTAAATTGTAGTTTTCCCAAATTCTAATTTTTGGACAAAAATGGGCATGAGTGGATGGTATTGGAAAAGTTTGACTAAGGGGCATTTTGGTCATTTGCCAATTAAGTGATTAAAAAGGGAAAAAGATGATAGAAGTTCATTCATCTTCTTCTCCAAGCTGCCGAAATTTGAAGGGAGCCATTGTTAGGGTTCTTCAATTTTTCAAGCTTGCTAGTAAGTGCATCCAAGCCTCGCTTTTAATATCCTTCGTTTTTTGAAGTCCTAGTAACATGAGTAAGCTATTTTTAGCTATATGTTGAGCTAGGATTGATGTTCAAAATGTAACCATGTATGACATGCATGTATTTTGATGTTTTATGGAAGAATATGAAAGCTTGATGTAGTAGAAACATCTTTTGCTAAGTGAATTCCATGAAAAATGCATGTAGAGACTAGTTTGTGAAAGTCTTGAGATTGGTCATACATGAGTGATTTAGTGAGAATTGATGATTGCTTTAGTTGATTAAATGATTCGGCTAAGCATGAAAGGCTAGAAAGTTGAATGAAAATCACTTTACGGGCCTTGGGACAAAGTGTAAATATGAGAAAGTTTAGGGGCAAAATGGTAATTTTGCTAAAGTATGAGATAAGGGTCAATTTAGTCAATGTGTGTATTGAACGGGTTGATTTATCATTTTAGATCAAGAAAGACAAAGCCCGGATCATAATCGAGGCAAGGGCAAGATCGTGGACTAAATTGCACATCTCCATACTTTTTGAGTACCGAGGTAAGTTTACGTATGAACGATGCATTTATGCGTATACATTGTTAATGCTAGCTAATGTGTAGCATGATTGAGAACCTATTTGATTCTAGTGGAATGAATGAGATAGCAGTTGTGAATGGATGAATGTATTACAAAGTAGACATGTGAATGTGTAGTGATAATGTTTGATAGTAGGCTAAGTGCGATACCACCTTGATACTTAACAATGATGGGCTGTGTGCGATACTATTGTTAAGCATATTATTTAGTGAGCTATGTGCGGAATCACTATAATTATCCTTTGTGGTAGGCTATGTGCGATACTACCCTATGATCTGATTGTGGTGGGCTAAGTGCGAAACCACCGAGTAATTTAGCTGTGTGGATGTATTATTGAAAAATAATGATGTGTTGTATTTTGAGTAAATGTGCTATTGAGTGCAGGGGTGCATGTCAATGGTTATGAGTATGTGACTCATGATGTGTTGGAGATGTGGTAAGGGATAGAAAGAGTAAGCATAGTAGTGGATGTGAATTACATATGTTAGTATAATGCTAATTGTTGTTTAGCTTATACTAGAATGCTTAAATTGTTTATGTGTAAACTTACTAAGCTCAAAGCTTACTCCTTTCTTTTCCCTTGTCTTATAGAGAACAAGGATTGAATCGTGATACGCGGATTAATCGGAAGATCGCCCACACTATTAACACACTCTGGTACATTGGACTTAATGTTTTGTATATGGCATGTATAGAGGCTAGACACGTTAGGGTATTTTGTTGTTTTGGCTAAGATGTGTTGGCCTTTAGATGGATAATCTATTTTGTATAATGCCATAGTTGATGGCTACATTATTATAAGAAAAGATGTATTTATCCATGTAAGATTATGTTCATTATGAGTTGGTTATGGATGTGTTGAATGAGTACTTGTTGTGTATGCTAGAGGGGTGAGAAGTGCATGACAAATAGCTTTGTTCTTGTCCATGTGGGTAGACACATAGCGTTGTTTTCGCGATGTTAAAGTTTTAAAATTTATAAAAATAATGATCGAACCTGGAAACTAACTATGACAATGATTTGAGGCAAGCGCACCTATTGAACAGTAGTATAGTTTAGGCAAGACCGGATTGTCGAACCCAAAGGAACCAAAAGTACTAATACTAACTTTCTTTTTATTATCTAGCCAAAAATAAATGAAGTTATTTAATCTAAATTTAACTAACTACTAAGCTAAAGACGCAAAGACAAAAAGAATGAATTGGGGAAATACTGTTGGAAAAACTCAGTTGATTAAGACGATACCCTTAGGAAGAATCCACCTAGACTTCACTTGTTAACTAACTCTGAACAAGACGATTTATTCACTTGACTTGATCTGTAAGACTCCCTAATGTATATTAAACCCTCTCTCGAAGCGAATAACGTCTAACCCTAGGTTGATTAATTGGAATCTCTTTCTAATTAAAACCCCTAGAATTGCATTAACTTGATCTATGGACTCCCATATTAGGTTTCGCCCTAATCCGGCAAAATCTCGTCACCCTATCTCTAGGCGCGTGATCAACTCCGCTTAATTATGCTAGATCTGCTCTTAAGCAGGGACTTTTTCTCCTCCACCTAAGCACATCGAACTTGAATCAATATCCCGGAAATATCAACACAAGAATTAAGAGTACATAATTAAGAACAAGTCAAATATTTATCATATAGTTCAGCAAACGATAACAAGATTTGTCTAAGTTTCATCCCCTTCAGGTATCTGAAGGGTTTAGTTCATAACAATAAAAGAAAACATCTCAGAAGAAAAGATAAAACAAAACATAAGAAATCCCTAAAACCCCCTGAAGGAATTGTAGGAGAGATCTGCCGTCTTGAGTAGAATTCCGGCTTCTTGAGATGGATCAACTGGCTATCTTCGAGTGTTTCGCACAAATCTGATCTTTTCGACTCGGCTCCTTGGCCTAGCTCACCGCCCCCGTTCTAGGTTATACTTAGGGTGTGTATATAGGCTTTTGAAATAGGTTTCTTTGCCCTTAAGTATCCTTTTCCGAGTGAAATTGCTCTTCTCTACGGCAGGGACACGGCCATGGCACACACCCGTTTGAATCATCTTTAGGTCGTGTTCGAACTTTTAATGAGGGGACACGCCCGTGTAAATCGTGATCAGGCCGTGTTCTAGTCTACCAGGGAGACACGGCTGTGTTGGCTCAAGTCGAGGCCGTGTTGATTTTCACTTTGGCCCAATTTGGTTCGTTTTAAGCCCGTTTCTCGTTCTTTCCATCCTCTGGTGCTTTCCTGAGTATAAAACATGAAAAGAAAGGATTAAGAGCACCTTTTTACATAAATCAAGGGATAAATCATCCAAAAGTATGCTAAATGTAGGATTAAAATATGTTACTTTTACGGTTTATCACATACCCCACACTTAAGCTTTTGCTTGTCCTCAAGCAAAATTCTCAACTTACAATTAAAACGAACTTTCCATGATTCAATATTTCTATCAAAAATGTCTCATCATAATTCATAGATAATTTATACATGGATAATTTAACTCAAAGAGTCCTAAAGATTTAAACAATATAAGTCATACATTTGTAGCATAAACATAGGTGTTTCCCCTCATCTAAATAATTACCTCGATCAAAACCTACAAGGATTGACATCCTCACAAAAGATTCACTCAAATCACTCAAGTGTTTAAGGTTGAAATTAAGCACTCAAATGTCAAGCTGAAAAGTTAATCCCATAGGCTTGCATGAAAATCAAATCTCCACCACTGTAATATGAGATGATGCACAAATCAAAAGGTCTTTGAAAGGGTTGTAATGGGGTTGGGTTAAGGTGTGGATAAAGGCTGAATTAGAGGGTTAGAATCGAGATCGACCTGAAAAATTACCTAACTGGAAACAACGAACTGAAAAATAAATAATTACATGAATTGAAACTTTGAAACTAATAATGCGAGCTTCTTCTTCAATAAATAGACGTTAACTGTACAAGCTCGCTTTTCATCATACTAATACTGAATATACTTTGATTTTTTTTAAGAAAAAATAATCAAATATTTACAATAATAAGAAAGTAATTTAACAACTAAAATATAGAACATAGTTAGGCAACTGCTCAAAATCAAATCTCGACAAAAAGGGTAGTAAAAAAGGATGGTGATAACAAATACAAAGGGTTTTGGGTTAATATTAGTGGGTGAGTCAATAAAAGGGGTTGTTAGGATCAAAGGGGTTCAATAGGGGTTAATTATAAAGGTAGGATTTTTACTGAGTAAGTGGGTTAAATCCTAGGTGCCTTTATCATTTCTGTATATCAAATCAAAGATATGGTCTCAACATGTATAATCGATGCAAGTTCTAGAATAACAAATCAATGTTGACACACTCATAATCAAAAAGTGAGCATGAAAAAGAATATATGCTCTTATAAGGTTCAAAATCTCACAAAAAATTATGGGTATTTTGATATCAACCTCGTAAATTTCAAATTTCAAAGTAATATTCAAATTCAGGTTAGCAAACTAGAAAAAAATTTTAATACCGAAAAATAGACTTATCATGCTTGATTCTCTAGTATCTTAGAATTTAATTATCAATGCACAATTATCAATGACTTAATCTAAAAAATGTCAATAAAAATCATCAATCATGGGAATTTCATTCTAATGATAATATGAGAAATTTACTTTAAGACAAGGCATAATTCAGGGATTTGGGAACAATACAAAAAGTTTGGCACCTAATTTCAGAAATTTGAGAATAATGAAAAAAAGTTAGGCACCTTTTTAGGTTGTTCACCCCCCCACACTTAAGATGTACATTGCCCTCAATGTACAAAGATATATATATAGACAATTAAGTATAAATTCAAAAGATATGGAGAGAAGTGAAACTCCCTGAATGATGGATGAAATCCTTGCGTTGGAGGTAAAAGGTAAGTTGGAGGGTTCGTTCTTTATGATGATCCTGCGGTAGATGAAGAAATTGGGTAGCTCATGGAGAATTAGCCAGGATATAATAATCATAATTAAAACTATACTAATTAAATAATTAAAGAAAAACAATCTAAAGTGAAGAAAAATAAAAAGTGAACTAAAATTAAAAGAAAAGATAAATGGACCGTAGAGTCCTTATTGTTGGGTGTGATTTCTCAGGCTGTGGATATGGTGGTGGTCGTGGTGTGATTCTCAAGCAGCCTGAAGAACCTTACACTAAGACACTAAATTAAAATCAACTAAATTAAGCATAAGATAGTCAAAGAGAAGGAAAATAAAGGAGAAGATAAAAGTAAAAGAAAAAATAAATGGTCTCAAAGACCCTTGGCTTGACGAGTGATTGAAGCGGCTGGCATGAACTTATATAGATCGGTCTCCTTGAGGAGACTGTGCTTGATTCCTTCCGCTTCTTTGGCATTTGGTGTAGCTCAAGGGTTTTGGGAATGTATTGGAGAAGAAAAGTAGGGAGAGGGTTGAGAAAGAAAAGAAAAACTAAATGGGCTGAATGGGTGAGAAGAGGGAGGGGTGGGTGGTTTAAGTAGAATTCTCAAGTCAGGTACATTCCCACGCCCGTGTACCATGGGCGTGTTAATTCACACGGCCGCCTCACACGGCCGTGTTATGCATCGTATCGTTTCTCCCACGCCCATGTTCTGATTGCCACGTCCGTTGGTGATAAGTCAGTGTCGTCCACGTCCGCGTCGCACGGCCGTGGCAATTTTTCGGTGCCCGTGGGGTAGTGGTTGGAGTCTGTGACTCTGAAGATTTGATTCTTTCTGACTTGTACCTCTTCTGCCATTGTCAGTACAGAGATTCTGTACCTCCACATGGCCACGACCACGGCCGTGTGCAAGGCCGTGTGGGCTGGAAATCTGCACTTTTGGTTAGTTTAAAATTAAGTGTTTAAGACTAAGATAAGAGAAGAAAATAAAATGAAAACAAATACGAAAGTAATTAGGGTTAGTGCTCGGGTTGCCTCCCGAGAAGCGCTCGTTTAAAGTCTTAAGCTAGACTTTCCTCGTATTCGCAACAAATCAGGGTGGTTTAAAAATTTGAATATCTTCCCTCATGCTATCAGTTCTATTTCCTTGATAAAGTTTAAGTCGAGAAGCGTTTATATTAAAAGTACCAGAAATATGATTACTTACCTCGACTGTTCCGTATGGGAAAACACTGGTTACCCTAAACGGTATTTCTTTGTTTGTGTTAGGGTCAAGAGGAGATGTTCGAGGGTCTGTTTTTTCTATCAATACCTGATCTCCAATTTTGAATTTGTTTGCTTCGTGGAGTGGCTCTGGTTCTGCTTCATGTATTCCTAATTTTTTCTTGAAATGCATCTTCCACTCATCTAGATCATCGATCTGAATCCCTTGTTCTTCGTGTGTTATTTCTTTGTTGGCACATGGTATAGAATCGGGTTCAGTTGTATTCTTTCCTGGTGTTTCCTGGAAAGAAGGGTTAACCGAATGGTTATCAATAGAATTTGTTTTCTCACCTGGATTACTCGATGTTCTAGCCGAATCGAGAGCTTGGAGAGTGACTGTCTCATTACCTACACGAAGTATTAGTTCTCCTGCATCAATGTCGATTTTAGTTCTAGCCGTTTCTAAGAATGGTCTTCCTAAAATTAAAGGAATCGAATTATCCTCATCCATGTCTAAGACAACAAAATCTACTGGGAAAACAAATTTATCAATTTTTACAAGAACATCTTTGATAATACCCCTAGGCATTCTAACAGTTTTATCAGCTAGTTGAATGCTCATCATAGTTTGTTTGGGTTTCCCTAGACCTAGTTGTTTAAACAATTTATAAGGCATGACATTTATGCTTGCCCCTAAATCAGCTAACGCATTTTCAATAGGTAAACTACCCATTAAACATGGAATCGTAAAACTCCCTGGATCTTTTAATTTCCGTGGTAGTTTATTTTGCAAGATTGCCGAGCACATTGCATTTAGTTCCACGTGTGATGCCTCGTCTATCCTTCGCTTGTTCGTCAAAAGCTCTTTTAAAAATTTTCTAGAATCTGGCATCTGCGAAAGAGCTTCAAGTAACGGTAAGTTTATATATAATTTCTTTAAAAGTTTAAGAAACTTACCGAACTGTTCCTCTGTATCGTCTCTCTTCATCGCTTCGGGATAAGGAATGCGAGGTTGGTACTTTTTGATTACCGGTTTTGGCTTATTATTACTTACCTCAACCTTATCTTCTTTGATCATATTCTCTTGCCTTGAATTGGGATCGTCTAACCCTTCACTTTCTTGAGCTATTATGGCTTGAATTTGCTCCTTTGGGTTAATCTCAATATTGCTTGGTAGACGCCCTTGCGGTCGTTCAGAAATTAACTTTGCAAGTTGTCCAACAGTCTTCGTAAGTTCCCCGACTTCATTCTCGATCCCTTTGATCAATGCTTGTTGATTCTTAAGGGTGGTTTCAGTGTCTTGGAGACGGTTATCTGTGGCTGCCATGAATTTTGTCAGCATCTCTTCAAGGTTCGGCCTCTTTTCCTGTGGATAGGGCTTATTTTGGAAATTTTGAGGAGGTTGTTGTCTTTGAATTCCTTGATTTCCTTGTCCTCCCCATGAAAAATTTGGGTGGTTCCTCCAACCTGGATTATAAGTATTACTATAAGAGTTATTATTAGATCTCGAAATTATTACCTATATAGTTCATCTGTTTCGCTGTGTCTGCCGGTTGGTAGGGTGGGTACTCGGGATCGCCACAGTTCCACTTGCGTCGCACTACATTCTTTGGATGTACTGCGAAGAACACAAACTATCAAGCTTTTTATTAATCATCTCTACCGTGTTGATAGCATGGTTATTGCGTCGAGGTTGAAAACTCCGGTGATTTTGTTGGTTTTGTCCTTGTAACTTTGCCAGCGATAGTTGTTGGTGACATCTCTTCAAAAAACTCGTAGGCTACTTTAGGAGTTACGTTGTTCAGGGTTCCACCAGTCATTTGAATCAATTAGTTGCCTCGTTGAGGGTTTACACCGTTATAGAAAGTTTGGACTTGGAGCCACAAGGGTAAACCATGGTGCGGACACCTTCTCAAGAGATCCTTGTATCTTTCCCATGCGTCGTATAATGTCTCTAAATCCATACGCACAAAAGAAGAGATATCATTAAAGTAATTTGGCCGTTTTGGCGGTGGGAAATATTTTAATAAATTTTTTCGGTCATTTTATCCCATTTAGTGATTGACCCTCGTGGTAACGAAGTTTAACCAATTGTTTGGCTTTATTCCTTAATGAAAAGGGAAATAATCGAAGACGGATGGCATCATCGTAAACGCCATTTATTTTGAAGGTATCACGAACTCTAAAAATTAGCTATATGAGTATTTGGGTCTTCGCCCGTAAACCATCAAATTGAACAAATTGTTGAATCATTTGTATAGTGTTAGGCTTTAATTCAAAATTATTAGCAGCTATAGTAGGCCTAACAATACTTGATTCTCGCTCTCTGTTAAATGAGGTTTAGCATAATCATACATAGTGCGCGAGCATTATTTTCTGCCACATCTTGTGGTGGTGGATTATTCTCGTCCATCCCTTCAGTAGGATTGGATCTACCTTCTCGCTCTTTTTCTGTGTAATTTAGGGTTTGCCTAATTTCTCTGTGATTCCTGCGAGCGGTAGCTTCAATATCACTGTTGTATACTAGTGGTCCTCTCGGGTTCCTTCTAGTCATAAATTAGAGGTACCTACTAGGAAAAGAAAGAAAGAAAATTTAGCAAAGTTAAAAACAAAACAAAACAAAAATAAAAATAAGAATAAAAATAAAAGTAAATTGCGGAAAATAATGGCTAAAGTAATAAAAATAGAGCTTTCTTAATATTTTAGTTCCCCAGCAACGACGCCAAAAACTTGATTGTTGTTTTCGCGATGTCAAAGTTTTAAAATTTATAAAAAGAATGATCGAACCTGGAAACTAACTATGACAACGAGTTGAGGCAAGCGCACCTATCGAACAGTAGTATAGTTTAGGCAAGACCGGATTGTCGAATCCAAAGGAACCAAAAGTACTAATACTAACTTTCTTTTTATTATCTAGCCTAAAATAAGTGAAGTTGTTATTTAAACTAAATTTAACTAACTACTAAGCTAAAGACGCAAAGACAAAAGAATGAATTGGGGAAATACTGTTGGAAAAATTCAATTGATTAAGACGATACCCTTAGGAAGAATCCACCTAGACTTCACTTGTTAACTAACTCCCTTAGGAAGAATCCACCTAGACTTCACTTGTTAACTAACTCTGAACCAGACGATTTATTCACTTGACTTGATCCGTAAGACTCCCTAATGTATATTAAACCCTCTCTCGAAGCGAATAACGTCTAACCCTAGGTTGATTAATTGAAATCTCTTTCTAATTAAAACCCCTAGAATTGTATTAACTCGATCTATGGACTCCCATATTAGGTTTCACCCTAATTCGGAAAAATCTCGTCACCCTATCTCTAGGCGCGCGATCAACTCCGGTTAATTATGCTAGATCTACTCTTAAGCAGGGACTTTTGCTCCTCCACCTAAGCACATCAAACTTGAATCAATATCCCAGAAATATCAACACAAGAATTAAGAACACATAATTAAGAACAAGTCAAATATTTATCATATAGTTCAAAGAAACGATAACAAGATTCATCTAAGTTTCATCCCCTTGTGTATCTCAAGGGTTTAGTTCATAACAATAAAAGAAAACATCTCGAGAAGAAAAGATAAAACAAAACATAAGAAATCCCTAAAACCCCTGAAGGAATTGAAGGAGAGATCCGCCTCTTGAGTAGAATTCGCTTCTTGAGATGGATCAACGGCTATCTTGAGTGTTTCGCACAAATCTGATCTTTTCGGCTCGGCTCCTTGGCCTAGCTCACCGCCCCCGTTCTAGGTTATTCTTAGGGTGTTTATATAGGCTTTTGAAATAGGTTTCTTTGCCCTTAAGTATCCTTTTCCGAGTGAAATTGCTCTTCTCTGCGGCAGGGACACGGCCATGGCACACACCCGTGTGAATCATCTTTAGGTCGTGTTCGAACTTTTAATGAGGGGATACGCCCGTGTAAATCGTGATCAGGCCGTGTTCTAGTCTATCAGGGAGACACGGCTGTGTTGGCTCAAGTCGAGGCCGTGTTGATTTTCACTTTGGCCCAATTTGGTTCATTTTAAGCCCGTTTCTCGTTCTTTCCATCCTCCGGTGCTTTCCTGAGTATAAAACATGAAAAGAAAGGATTAAGAGCACCTTTTTACATAAATTAAGGGATAAATCATCCAAAAGTATGCTAAATGTGGGATTAAAATATGTTACTTTTACGGTTTATCAGGCGTGTCCCGTTCTACATGGGCGTGTGACCCTTGTCTGAGTGAAAGAAATTTTTAGATCGATAAAGTTTCGGTAGGGCCTCGGGAGCTCTTGTATGTATGTTTAAGACCTCGTAGGTCCTTAATGAGGTAGTTGTGGTAGCTTTTGAGAGTAGTCACGTTGAGCCTAAGTGGCGATCAAGTTGTTTTAATTCGGTAATGCCTCGGGCCCGGTTCTGATGTAGAATACGAGTAAGGGGTGTTACA
Organism: Gossypium sturtianum; assembly: GCA_025698515.1. Lineage (NCBI taxonomy): Eukaryota > Viridiplantae > Streptophyta > Magnoliopsida > Malvales > Malvaceae > Gossypium > Gossypium sturtianum. The sequence goes on from CM046955.1 coordinate 124,779,499, forward strand.
ATTTCGACAAAGGCAAGCGCACCTATCGAACTATAGTATAGCTGTGGTGAGTCCAAAATATAGTGTCCTCAAGGACCAAGAGTACTAGTATTAACTATCTTTTTATTGTCTAGCCTAATAGTTAAGGGGATTTATTTTTAATCTAAAATTAACTAACTAGTTTAACTAACTATGAACGCGACAGAGAGTAAATTGGGGAAAATACTTTTGGACAACTTATATGAGATAGGCAATACCTAAGGAAGAATCCACCTAGACTTCACTTATTACTTTTGATTCATGCGATTTATTCACTTGACTTAATCCATAGAAATCCCTAAATTATATTAATACCTCTCTGGAGGCTACTAACAACTGATTCTAGGTTGATTAATTGAAATCTCTTTCTAATTAAAACCCCTATTGTCGCATTAACTCGATCTATGGATTCCCTTATTAGGCTTGACCCTAATCCGGCAGATTTTCGTCGCCCTATCTCTAGGGTTGCGATCAACTCCGCTTAATTGTGTTGATCTACTCTTAGACAAGGACTTTTGCTTCACTAAATAAGCACATTCGGCTTGAATCAATAACCTGAATTATCAAAACAAGAATAAGAACTCACAATTAAGAATAAGCACAAGTATTTATCTCATAAATCAAATAATAATAAGATCTATCTTAGGTTTCATCCCCTTAGGTATCTAAGGGATTTAGTTCATACTAAAAGAGGGAAACATCATAAAAGAGGAAAAACAACAAAACATAAGAAAACCCAAAAACTTCTAAAGAACTTGATGGGAGATCCTCCATCTTGATGAAGATCCTTCTCCTAAGCTATTCCCGACGGCTGTCTTGGAGTATTTTCTCCTTCTAATCAGCGTCTATTCGACGTCCTATCGAGCTCCCCATTTAGGTTGCCCCCTAGGGTGTTTATATAGGCTTTGAGATGCCTTACTTGGCCCAAAAGTATCCTAATCCGAATGAAACTCATCTTGGCCACGGCAGGGACACGCCCGTGTGACACGCCCGTGGTGGACTCCCTTGACCGTGGTCGATCCTGCTCGCCACACACGGCCGTGTGATATGCTCTTGGTCGATATTCCAGGCCGTGGTTGATCCTTGCTCGAAACACAGGGCCGTTTCTAATGGTCTAGGCCGTGTTGATTTCCTAGGTAGGCCTATTTTACCCCTTTTTGGCCCGTTTCTCGTTCCTTTCGACTCCCTAAGCTCTCCTGAGTATAAAACATGAAATTAAGAGATTAGGAGCATCGAATTCATCAAATTCAATCAGAATTCATCCAAAAGTAAGCTTAAGCATGGGGTTAAAATATGTGTAAATTATGGTTTATCAATAAACTCTGACTTAGTGAATTCAGATATTTTAACATCTTCTTTGGATGCAGATTTACCTACTCAGAAACGTTGTCCGGTTCAACTGAAAGTTCCATCACATCCATATCCGCAAAGATTGTAGCAACACATGCAGAAACAGGAGGTGCAATTCATGAAGTTTTTAGATGTTCTGAAGCAGTTACACATCAATATTCCGTTGGTAGAGGCTTTAGAACAAATGTTGAATTATGTGAAGTTTATGAAGGATATATTGTCCAAGAAGAAACGAATAGGTGAGTATGAGATTGTTGCCTTGACAAAGGAGTGCAGTGCATTCCTGCAGAACAAATTGCCACCGAAATTGAAAGACCCAGGAAGCTTTACTATACCCTGTAACATTGGTGAATCTTACTGTGGTAAAGCTTTGTGTGACTTAGGAGCGAGTATCAACTTGATGGCTAAGTATATTTTCAAGATGTTAGGGATAGGTGAAGTAAGACCTACAACTGTGACGCTTCAGCTAGCGGATTGATCTTTAGTATATCCCGAAGGAAAGATCGAGGATGTTTTGGTAAGAGTCGATAAATTTATTTTTCCTGCTGATTTCATTGTCTTAGATTTTAAAGCAGACAAGGAAGTGCCGATCATCCTTGGGAGACCTTTCTTAGCCACGAGAAGAATGTTAATTGATGTGCAGAAAGGTGAACTCACCATGCCAGTTCAAGATAATTAGGTACCCTTTAACATTCTTAAAGCGATGAAATTTCCCGATCCGGCAGAAGAGTGTTCAGTTATGGAAGAGATAGAAACCTTGGTTTCTATGGAAAGCAATTTTGAAGAAGATCCATTGGAGAAAGCCTTAGATCTTGACCCTTTTGAGGATGAAGAAGGTGAAGAAAACATGGCTTTGATGGAAGCCATGATAAACCGAAATAGTAACATATTCTAGGCCCACATTTAGTATGCTTTTGGATGAATTATCCTTTGATTTATGTAAAAAGGTGCTCTTAATCCTTTCTTTTCATGTCTTATACTCAGGAAAGCACCCAAGGATAAAAAGAATGAGAAACGGGCTCAAAACGGACCTAGACAGACCAAAGAAGAAATCGACACGGCCTGGACTTGGACCCACACGGCCGTGCCAAGTCAATCATCTAGAACACGGTCTAACCCCGAGGAACACGGCCGTGTCTCATTAAAGAAATCTGAACACGGCTTGGCCACGATTTACACAGGCGTGCACCATGGCCGTGCCTCTACCGTAGAGAAGAGCAATTTCATTCGGGAAAGGATACTTAGGGAGAAAGAAACGTATTTCAAAAGCCTATAAATACACCCTAAGTATGACCTGAAAGGGGGAGCCCAAAGCCATCGTCTAGGGGCATCGTGCTAGGCCGTAGAAGGCGATTTGTGGGGATTCACTCGGGGATAGCTTGGTTGATCCATCTCAAGAAGCGAGAATTATACTCAAGACGGAGGATCTCCTCTTCAATTCCTTCAGGGGTTTTAGGGATTTCTTATGTCTTGTTTTATCTTTTCTCTTGAGATATTTTCCTTTATTGTTATGAACTAAACCCTTCGGATACTCGAAGGGGATGAAACCTATGATGAATTTTTTTATTTGATTATTTGAATTATATGATAATAACTTAGTTTGTTCTTAATAATGTGAGCTTAATCCAAATTTAATGTGCTTATGTGGAGGAGAAATAGACCCTGCCTAAGAGTAGATCCAACATAATTAAGCGGAGTTGATCGCAAGCCTAGAGATAGGGTGACGAGATTTTGCCGGATTAGGGTGAAACCTAGTATGAGAATCCATAGATCGATTTACTGCTATTCTAGGGGGTTATTATAAGAGAATGAGAGTTCCACTAATTAACCTAGGGTTAGACGTTATTCGCCTCGAGAGAGGGTTTAATATACGTTAGGGGGTCTTACGGATCAAACTAAGTGAATAAATCGTATGGTTCAGTGTTAGATAACAAGTGAAGTCTAGGTGGATTCTTCCTAGGGTATCGTCTAAATCAACTGAGTTTTTCCGAAGTTATTTTCCAAATTCAGTCTTCTTTGTCTTAGAGTCTTTAGTTTAGTAGTTAATTAATTTAGATTAATAAACAACTTAACTTATTTTAGGCTAAATAATAAAAAGAAAGTTAGTATTAGTACTTTTAGTTCCTTTGGGTTCGATAACTGGTCTTGCCTAAGCTATACTATTGTTCGATAGGTGCACTTGCCTCAATCATTGTCGAGTTAGTTTCGTGTTCGATCATTCTTTTTATAAATTTTAATGCTCTGATTCACAGTGATCAAGTTTTTGCCGCCGTTGCCGGGGAACTAAAATATTAAGAAAACTCTATTTTTATTACTTTAGCCATTATTTTTATTTGTCGCAGTTTATTTTTATTTTTTGTTTTAATTTTAAGTTTGCTAAACTTTCTTTCTTTCTTTTCCTCGCAGGTACCTCTAGTTTATGACTAGAAGAAACCCGACAGGACCACTAGTATACGACAATGATATTGAAGCTACCGTTCGAAGAAATCGTAGAGAAATTAGGCGAGCCCTAAATTACCAAGAAGGAGAGCGAGAAGATAGATCCAATCCTACTGAAGGGATGGACGAAAATAATCTTCCACCACAAGATGTGGCAGAAAATAATACTCCTCGTACTATGTTTGATTATGCTAAACCTCATTTAACTGGAGCCGAATCAAGTATTGTTAGGCCTGCTATAGCTGCTAATAATTTTGAATTAAAACCTAACACTATACAAATGATTCAATAGTTTGTTCAATTTGATGGTTTACAGGACGAAGACCCAAACGCTCATATAGCTAATTTTTTAGAGTTCTGTGATACCTTCAAAATAAATGGCGTTTCTGATGATGCCATACGACTTCGGTTATTTCACTTTTCATTAAAGAATAAAGCTAAACAGTGGTTAAACTCGTTACCATGAGGGTCAATCACTACATGGGAACAAATGACCGAAAAATTTTTATTAAAATATTTCCCACCGGCCAAAACGGCCAAATTACGTAATGATATATCTTCCTTTGTGCAGATGGTTTTAGAGACATTATACGATGCATGGGAGAGATATAAGGATCTCTTGAGAAGGTGTCCGCACCATGGTTTACCCTTGTGGCTTCAAGTCCAGACTTTCTATAACGGTGTAAACCCCTCAATGAGGCAACTAATCGACTCTACATTGGTGGAACCCCTCAATAATAGAACCCCACAGCAAACCTACGAATTTATAGAAGAGATGTCGTTGAATAACTATCGATGGCAAGTTACAAGAACAAGGCCAACAAAAGCAATAGTAGTTTACAACCTCGACGCGATAACCATGCTATCAAATCGGTAGAGTTGATGAATAAGAAGATTGATAGTTTGTGTTCTTCATAGGTACATCCGGTCATGCGATGCGACACAAGTGGGCGTGGCGAATCCTCGAGTACCCACCCTACCAACCGGGCACAGAGAGCGAACGGATGAACTATATAGGTAACAATTTCAGATCTAATAATAACCCATATAGTAATAATTATAATCCAGGTTGGAGGAACCACCCAAATTTTTCGTGGGGAGGACAAGGAAATCAAAGACAACAACCTCCTCAAAATTTCCAAAATCAGCCCTATCCACAGGAAAAGAAGCCGAATCTTGAAGAGACGTTGAACAAATTCATAGCATCCACAGAAACCCGTCTCCAAAAAATTGAGGTAACACTCGACACCCAACAAACATCGATCAAAACGATCGAGAACCAAGTTGGAGGACTTACAAAGGCAATCGAGGAAATTACCCAGTCAGTCGGAGAAATTGCAAAGCTATTATTCGAACGACCGTAAGGGCGTCTACCGAGTAATACTAAAATTAATCCAAATGAGCAAATCCAAGCCATAACAGCTCAAGAAAGCGAAGAAGTAGATGAACCCAGTCCAACACAAGGAAACGAGGTAGAAAAAGGTAAAGTTGAGGTAACACAAGACAAGCCAAAACCGGTAATCAAGGAGTACCAACCTCGTGTACCTTACCCTGAGGCATTAAGAAGAGACGACATAGAAGAACAGTTCGGTAAGTTTCTTAAACTTTTAATGAAATTACATATTAACTTACCATTACTTGAAGCTCTTTCGCAGATGCCAGATTCTAGGAAATTTTTAAAAGAGCTTCTGACAAACAAACGGAAGTTAGTCGAGTTGTCACATGTGGAACTTAACGCAAAGTGCTCAGCAATTCTCCAAAATAGACTACCATAAAAGCTAAAAGATCCAGGGAGTTTTACAATTCCATGTTTAATTGGTAGACTAACTGTTGATAATGCGTTAGCTGATTTAGGGGCAAGCATAAATGTCATGCCTTACAAATTGTTTAAACAATTAGGTTTAGGGAAACCCAAACAAACTAGGATGAGCATTCAATTAGCGGATAAAATTGTTAGAATTACTAGGGGTATTATTGAAGATGTTCTTGTAAAAATCAACAGATTCATTTTCCCAGTAGACTTTGTTGTCTTAGACATGGATGAGGATAATTTGATCCCCCTAATCTTAGGAAGACCCTTTTTAGCAACTGCCAGGACTAAAATTGATGTTGATGCAGGAGAACTCATAGTTTGCGTAGGTAATGAGACAGTCACCATCAAGGCTCTCGATTCGGCTAGAACATCGAGTAATCAAGGTGAGAACGTAAATTCTACTGATAACCATTCGGTTAACCCTTATTTTCAGGAAGCACCACCAAAGAATACAACTGAACCTGATCTTAAACCCCATGCAACAAAGAAATAACTCATGAAGATCGAGGGATTCAGTTCGATGATCTAGACGAGTGGAAGACACACTTCAAGGAGAAATTAGGGATACACGACGAAGAATCGGAACGACACAAGATAAAACTGAAAGGGCCCCCAAAAGAGCTAATAGGAACAACAAACCACTTCAAAATAGGGGACCAGTGCTTTGTTAGATCAGCAGATCTCGAATATCTCCTCGGACCTAGCACAAACAAAGAAATATCTTTTAGGGTAACAGTGTTTTCCCACACCGAACAATCGAGGTAAGTAATCCTATTTTTGGTACTTTTACTATAAACACATCTCGACTTAAATTTTTTCACGAAGACGCAAATGATAGCATGAGGAAGGACTTCCAACTCCTCAAACCACCCTAACAAAGCGAACGAGAGGAGAGTCTAGCTTAAGACTATAAGCGAGCGCTTCTCAGGAGGCAACCCGAGCTCTAACATAATTTATTCTCATATTTCGCTTTAAATTTATTTTTCTTTTCTTCTTTTCTTTCTGAACACTTAGTTATAAACTAACAAGGGGTGCAAAATTCCAGGACACACGGCCTTGCACACGGCCGTGGCTGTGGCCGTGTAGACCATAAGAATCCCTTAGACCATAAGAATCCCCGTACTGACATAGCATAGGCCGTGCGAATCAATTCCAACCACTTTTTGACGTCACAGATCCAACCACTACACCACTGGAACTGACAAAGGGGCACGGCCGTGCCCCATAACCGTGTGAAGCTACTGACTTTCCAAGCACGGGCTGAACACACCCGTGCCTGAAAATCGTGCCAACATACTGACTTGTCGAACACAGGCTAGACACGAGCGTGGGGTGACCAACACGCCTAGGAACACGGCCGTGCGATGCGGCCGTGTAAATTGACACACCCTCCGTCCACGGGCGTGGGAGAGCCTCAGATGCAAAATTTTATTTGAACCCCACAGCCCTCCCCCTTCACCCCACCTTCTTCCATCTTCTTTTTCTTTCAAAAATCTCTCCCCTTTCCTTAGAAACAAAGCCTCTATAACTCTTGAGCTACAACAAAATCAATCCATGGCAAAGAAGCGTAAAAGGCCAATCTCCTCAAAGGAGACCAATTCACATGAGTTCATGCCGGCAGCTTCATCCAAACGACAAGCCAAGGATATTTGAGGCTATCTAGTTTTTATTTCATTTTTCTCTTTTGCTTCAATTTCCTTCCCTTTAACAATCTTATGCTTCATTTAGTTTATTTTATCTTAGTTTCTTAATTTTAGGTTCTAAAGGCTACTAGGGAATCACGCCATGACCACCACCATATCCTCAGCCTTAGAAATCACATCCAACAATAAGGACTCTACGGTCCATCCATCTTTTCTTTTAATTTTAGTTTCATCTCTATTTTTCTCAACTTTAGCTTGTTTTTCCTTAAGTAGTTAATTAGTATAGTTTTAATTATTATTAGTATATCTTGGCTAATCCTGCATGAGCTACCCAATTTCTTCATCTAGCGCAGGATCGTCACCCAAACCGGCTCCTCCAACGTATTTTCCACATCCTCCAAGGAGCTCATCCATAATTCAGGGAGTTTTACTTATCCCCATATCTTCTGATCTGAAAATTACATTTATATTATCTATCTTTGTACATTGTGGGCAATGTACATCTTAAGTGTGGGGGGGTAAACAACCTAAAAAGGTGCCTAATTTTTTTCATTATTCTCAAATTTCTGAAATTAGGTATCAAACATTTTGCATTATTCTCAAATCCTTGAATTTAGTCTTGTTTGAAAGTAAATTACTCATATTACTAATTAGGATGAAATTTCTGATGATTTATGATTTTTATTGATATGTTTTGGATTAAGTCATTGATAATTGTGCATTGATAATTAAATTCTAAGAATACTAGAGAATCAAGCATGATAAGTCTATTTTTCTGAATTAAAAATTTTCTAGGTTGTCGAACTGAGTTTAAATATTACTTTGAAGTTTGAAATTTACGAGGTTGACATCAAAATACCCATAATTTTTGTGAGATTTTGAGCCTTATAGAGCATACATTCTTTTTCTTGCTCACTTAATTGATTATGAGTATGTCAACACTGATTTGTTATTCTAGAACTTGCATCGATTATACATGTCAAGACCACATTTTTTGATTTGATACACAGAGATGATAAAGGCACCTAGGATCTAACCCACTAACTCCATTAAAAAGCCTACCTTCACAATTAACCCCTAGTGAACCCCTTTTAATCCTAACAACCCTATTTATTGACATAACCGCTAATATTAACCCAGAACCCCTTTGTTTTTGTTATCACCATTCCTTTTGACTACCCTTATATCGAGATTTGATCTGATTAGTTGCCTAATTATGAATTTTAGTAGTTTATCCTTTATTATGTATTTAGTTGTTCTTAATTCATTATTAGTTATGTGATTAAACGAGCTTATACATTTAAAATCCAAATATCGAAAAATGAAGCTCGTATTATTAGTATTATTAGTTTTCAATTGATGTAATTATTATTATTAGTTCATTAGTTCTTAGTTAGGTAATTTGTCAATTCAATCTCAATTCTAACCCTCTAATTCAGCCTTATTCCACACCTTAACCCTAGCCCCGTTACAACCCTGTTAAAGACCTTTTGATTTGTGTTTCATCTCATATTTCAGTGGTGGAGATTTGATTTTCATGCAAGCCTATGGGATTAACTCTTCATGTTTGACTTTTGAGTGCCTAAATTCTGAACCTTAAACACTTTGAGTGATTTGAGTGAATCTTTTGTGAGGATGTCAATCCTTGTTGATTTCAAATTAAAGGTAATTATCTAGATAAGGGGAGACGCCTAAGTTTTCGAGCTACAAAATCTATGACTTATATTGTTTGAATTTTTAGGACGCTTTGAGTTGAATTATCCATGTATAAATTATCTCTGAATTATGATGAGACACTATCAATAGGAATTATGAATTACAGGATGTTCGTTTTAATTGTAAGTTGAGAATTTTGCTTGGGGACAAGCAAAAGCTTAAGTGTGGGGGTATTTGATAAACCAAAATAGTAACATATTCTAGGCCCACATTTAGTATGCTTTTGGATGAATTATCCTTTGATTTATGTAAAAAGGTGCTCCTAATCCTTTCTTTTCATGTCTTATACTCAGGAAAGCACCCAAGGATAAAAAGAACGAGAAACGGGCTCAAAACGGACCAAAACGGACCAAAGAGGAAATCGACAAGGCCTGGACTTTGACCCACACGGCCGTGCCAAGTCAATCATCTAGAACACAGTCTAACCCCGACAAACACGGCCGTGTCTCACTAAAGAAATCTGAACACGGCTTGGCCACGATTTACACGGGCGTGCACCATAGCCGTGCCTCTACCGTGGAGAAGAGCAATTTCATTCGGGAAAGGATACTTAGGGAGAAAGAAACGTATTTCAAAAGCCTATAAATACACCCTAAGTATGACTCGAAAGGGGAGCCCAAAGCCATCGTCTAGGGGCGTCGTGCTAGGCTAGAAGAGAAGCGATTTGTGGGGATTCACTCCGGGATAGCTAGTTGATCCATCTCAAGAAGCCAGAATTATACTCAAGACGGAGGATCTCCTCTTCAATTCCTTCAGTGGGTTTTAGGGATTTCTTATGTTTTGTTTTATCTTTTCTCTTGAGATATTTTCCTTTATTGTTATGAACTAAACCCTTCGGATACCCGAAGGGGATGAAACCTATGATGAATCTTGTTATTTGATTATTTGAATTATATGATAATAACTTAGTTTGTTCTTAATTATGTGAGCTTAATCCGAATTTAATGTGCTTAGGTGGAGGAGGAATAGACCCTGCCTAAGAGTAGATCCAACATAATTAAGCAGAGTTGATCGCACGCCTAGAGATAGGGTGACGAGATTTTGCCGGATTAGGGTGAAACCTAATATGGGAATCCATAGATCGATTTACTGCTATTCTAGGGGGTTATTATAAGAGAATGAGAGTTCCACTAATTAACCTAGGGTTAGACGTTATTCGCCTCGAGAGAGGGTTTAATATACATTAGGGAGTCTTATAGATCAAACTAAGTGAATAAATCGTATTGTTCAGTGTTAGATAACAAGTGAAGTCTAGGTGGATTCTTCCTAGGGTATCGTCTAAATCAACTGAGTTTTTCCCAAGTTATTTTCCAAATTCATTCTTCTTTGTCTTAGAGTCTTTAGTTTAGTAGTTAATTAATTTAGATTAATAAACAACTTCACTTATTTTAGGCTAAATAATGAAAAGAAAGTTAGTATTAGTACTTTTAGTTCCTTTGGGTTCGATAATCCGGTCTTGCCTAAGCTATACTACTGTTCGATAGGTGCACTTGCCTCAATCGTTGTCAGAGTTAGTTTCCAGGTTCGATCATTCTTTTTATAAATTTTAAAGCTCTGATTCACAGCGATCAAGGCACTCCGAGAAATTTTATTCAATCCACACGGTTTTAACCGTTGGAGTTAGAAGTCAGAGAATCTGTGCAACCCAAGTTGTCAATTGAAGAACCACCTAAACTCGAACTAAAGGTACTTCCTTCCCATTTGAAATACGTTTATTTAGGTGACTGTTCTACTTTACCTGTGATTATTTTAGTGGAACTGATGAAAGATCAAGAGGAGCAACTAATTGTTGTTCTAAAGAAATTTAAGAAAGCAATTGGTTGGACCATAGCTGATATTCGAGGTATAAGCCCTTCTTTTTACATGCATAAAATAATTTTAGAAGAAGGTGAAAGAGCTCGAATTGATGGGCAAAGGAGGCTCAATCCTATTATGAAAGAAGTTGTGAGAAAGGAAGTGATCAAATGGTTAGATGCAGGAATCATCTATCTTATTTCAAATAGTTCGTGGGTAAGTCCGGTGCAGTATGTGCCGAAGAAAGGTGGAATCACGATTGTTGAAAATGAGCGTAACGAGTTAATTCCAACGAGAACTGTTACCGGTTGGAGAATCTGTATTGATTACAGAAAGTTGAACAAAGCCACTCGGAAGGACCATTTTATGTTGCCTTTTATGGATCAGATGTTTGATCAACTGGCAGGTAATGAATTCTATTATTTTTTAGATGGCTATTCGTGATATAACCAAATAGTTGTAGCCTAGGAGGACCAACATAAAATAACCTTTGCTTGTCCATACGGTACGTTTACTTTTAGGCAAATGCCTTTTGGTTTATGCAATGCACCTGCAACTTTTCAACGATGCATGATGGCAATATTTACTGATATGGTTGAAAATTTTGTGAGGTTTTCATGGATGATTTTTCTGTTTTTGGTAACACTTATGATATCTGTTTGAGTAATTTGGCTAAGGTACTGAAGAGATGCGAAGAGACTAATCTTGTCCCTAATTAGGAAAATGCCATTTTATGGTCAATGAAGGGATTTTTAGGTCATAAGATCTCAAAGAAAGGAATTGAAGTCAATAAAGAAAAGGTGGACGTAATTGAAATATTACCGGCCCCAATGAATGTGAAAGGAGTCAGAAGTTTCTTAGGCCATGTTGGCTTTTACTGAAGGTTTATCAAAGATTTCTCGAAAATTTCTAAACCGTTGTGTTTGTTGTTAGAGAAAGATATAGTGTTTGATTTCAACAAAGCATGTTTGGAAGCTTTTGAAGATCTAAAGAAGCGGTTAATCTTAGCCCCAATAATCGTTACACCTGATTGGAACTCACCTTTTGAGTTGATGTGCGATACAAGTGACTATGCCGTTGGAGCTATGATGGGTCAAAGAAGAAACAAAGTGTTTCACCCTATTTACTATGCAAGTAGAACTTTGACGGGAGCCCAACTCAATTATACGGTAACCGAAAAGGAACTCTTCGCTATAGTTTTTGCTTTTGAAAAATTCCGCTAATATGTTATAGGTACCAAAGTTACAGTATTTACTGACCATGCGGCCATTAAATACTTGCTCACGAAAAAAAGATGTAAAACCAAGGCTAATTCGTTGGATACTTTTACTCCAAGAATTTGACCTTGAGATCCAAGATAGAAAATGTGTCGAAAATCAAATAGCTGATCATCTGTCGAGGTTGGAGCAAGATGAGGTAACTCAGTCATGTGTGCCTATCAACGAGAATTTCCCAGATGAACACTTATTTGAGGTAAATCAAATTCATGAAATACCCTGGTTTGCTGATTTTGCCAATTATCTTGCATGTGGTATAATTCCTCGAGAAATGACATACCAACAAAAGAAAAAATTCCTTCATTACTGAGATCTTGCATGAAAGCGAGATTGCTGAGATCTTATATCATTGCCATTCATCTGCAAGTGGGGGACACTTTGGTGGTTCACGTACTGCAGCAAAGATTTTACAAGCAGGTTTCTTTTGGCCTACACTATTTAAAGATGCTTATGCTTATTTGAAGAACTGTGATAAATGCCAAAGGACCAAAAATATATCAAGGAGGAATGAGATTCCCTTGACAAACATTTTGGAGATTGAATTGTTCGACGTATGGGGCATTGACTTCTTAGGCCCGTTTCCTTCTTCGTATGGGAACAAAAACATCTTAGTTGCCGTGGACTATGTATCCAAGTGGGTTGAAGCTGAAGCATACCCTACAAATGATGCTAAGGTAGTCAGGCGATTCTTAAATAAGCACGTGTTTACACGATTTGGGACACCAAGAGCTATTATTAGTGATGAAGGTTCTCACTTTGTGAAAAAATGGCTTAAGTGGTTGCTTGAAAAATATGATGTGAAGCAAAAGATTGCTACTGCCTATCACCCCCAGTCTAATGGGCAAGTTGAAAGAGTGAATCGCGAAATCAAAGTTATCCTTGAAAAGGTAGTACGCCCTAGCAGAAAAGATTGGTCTCAAAGGCTCGATGATGCATTATGGGCCTATCGAACAGCATTTAAGACACCGTTAGGAATGACTCCTTATCGGGTAGTCTTTGGAAAGGCATGTCTTTTGCCGTTAGAGTTGGAGAATAAAGCTCACTGGGCTTTGAAGCAGTTGAACTATGATCTTAAGCAAGCCAGTGAGAGAAGGATGTTACAACTTGATGAGTTGGAAGAGTTGAGGTTGTTTTCCTATGAGAATGCCAAAATGTGTAAAGAAAGATCAAAGAGATGGCATGATAGTCATATACAACCTCGCGAGTTTAAAAAAGGTCAGAAGGTTTTGTTGTTTAATTCAAGGTTGAAGTTATTTCCTGGGAAGCGTAAATCCCGATGGAAAGGACCTTATACCATCTACCGAGTTTATCCTTATGGAGCTATTGAATTATATAACAATTACGGATGTACGTTTAAATTTAATGGTCAACGTCTCAAACACTACTGGGATAGTGAAGTTGAGCGAGTTGAATCCTCGTTCAAATTAACAGACCCTTAATTTTTCATGAACTCATTTTGTAAATGAATAAATAATTAGAACTTATTTTCTTAACTTATTACATTTAATTAATTCTGCCTAAGGAGATTGAAACTTAAGCGGGACCGCTGTGACCCCTCCAACCTTTCCTGGGAATTAATTTAATGTAATTTGTTAAGAAGAAATTTTTTAAATAAGATTTAAAATTTTTAAGTTTCATTTGTTCTGTTTAAATTTTAAATTTTTATGTTAATAAAGGGGGTCAAATTTGGCCCAAGTACTAATCAGTTTTTTTTAGTAAGATACAGTCTGAGTTTGAGGCCCAAGATAGTAAAAAGGAGGGAAAAATCCATGCCTTGCCGTCACACCCATTGCTTGCCACCCAAGTAACCCTAATGTAGCTAAATTTTTGCTACATGTTGCCCTAATTTTTCCCTATATAAACCCCTCTCCATTCTACTAATTTTCATATCCCTCAAAGCAATTTGCTTACACCCTAAAAATCTCTAAATCATTCTTTTGTGCTGTCAACCTCAAATCCCAAAAGAAACCCTAGTTCTCTTCCCTTTTTGTAGAAATTCCCTATTGCCGCCGCAAAGAGATTGCCAAAGCACCGCCGTTGCTGTCGCACATCATCATCGTTGCCGCACCATCCTTACCGTCGCAAGATTTTTGCCGTAGCAAGTTCTACCCGCTTTGTCGATTGCTCTTTTCTCCTTTGTGCAGAAACTTTGTCAAATTTTCGGGAAAAGATACCATGTCTCGCAAAAGAACCAGATCTTCAAAGACTACTCCTGAAAACCCAATTTTGATTGATGAAGAAATGAAAGAGAGATTTGATTCAATCTTCAAGCATCAACCTATGATGCCGGAAAAAGTTTTTGACTTAAAGAGTAATGATTTGATGGTTGTTCCTATACCGATTAGAAAGAAAATCAATGCTCTCAAGTGTGAACAATTTTGTGATGCTCGTTCTCTTCCTGATGATGAACTAAGTTCAAGAATTCTATGCTAGTTTGACTGCGCAAGATGCTACTGAAGTCATCATTCGAAAGAAAAAGGTACCTCTTACTTCTAAGTCCATCAATGATTTGTTTAATTTACCTGATGTTGAAGAAGATGAGTACTACCCTATGATGAACAATATCAATTGGAATTTTCTTCAACAAGTGCTTGATGTTGTGACAAATTCGGGATCCCAATGGATTATAAGAAAGTATGGGAGCCATTCTTGTCGAAGAGAATACTTAAAACCAGTAGCAAAGGTATTATTTTATTTCGTTCGCTACAGTTTTATGCCTATCTCACATAGTTCCACCATCTCGATGGAATGGATGCTTTTGTTATATGCAATTTTGACAGAAAAGTCCATTAATGTTGGGAAAATTATCCTCAATGAGATTCAAGATTGTGCTAAAAAGAAGGCAGGAAGTGCTTATTTCCCATAATTAATCACTTAACTTTGCTTAAAGGCCCGTGTTAAAACAAAAGCAAATCTGAAGGGGCGATATGTTCAAGGATGCATTACAAATTATGATCTTGAAAGATTAGTAGAGAGGGTGCATGAGCTGAATCAAGGCGAGCAAGAAGAGCCAAGCGAGCCGGATACCAGAGGAGTCAATAGATGGAATCAAATGAAGCTAATTCGATTCTGAGACCATCAAGAGGAAGAATCGATAAGGAAGCTGGACATTCCTGAACTAAGGGTTGAGCCAGAAGAAGAACCAGTCAAGCTAAGTGTTGAACCTGAATATAAAACTCCCATGCCGACTTCTGCAAGTACTTCAAGGAAATCGGAGTTGTCAATTTTGATGGATATGTGCAAGTTCATGCACAATCAACAACAAACTTACTGAAAATATGCAAAAATTAGAGATGACTCAATTCGAAATACTTTTAAGAATATCTCTAATACTTTTGTTCCTGAGTTCCCAGATGCTATCTTTGAGACATGGACGGAAGATACTGACTATGCAAGCGGAGATGGAGCTAAAGAAGGCATGGGGAATGAGTCAGAAAAATAAAAGGGGGGATTCTTGTCTTGTTATTTATTTAATTATTTTTAGGTCCTTAGGAATTTATTTCTTTCGTAATTAGGATTTAATTTCTGCAGAATAAAACATAGCAAGCATGAACAAACTTAACACTTCTTTAGAAAGAATAAGACTAAGTGATGTGGTAATGGGAATGAACATGTGTAGGATTGGGTTATTAGGGAAGACTTGGTATTTAACCAGTCTTAATGAATCACCTCTCTTTCTTTACAACCCTATTTGGTGTTCAGTTTTTATTCATTACTTTGTTCTTACAATGAGGACATTGCTTCTTTTTAAAGGGGGGTAAGGCAAATAAATTGCTCAAACTTTTAAATTTTTTCAAGTATGCTTCAATCATTTCTTTCATAAGTATGTTTTAATAAATGAATGTTTAGAGATATTTTTTGTTACTCAGATAGTTTGTATGCAAGTATGAATGATGATTTTATCTAAGTGAAAGTATGTTATCATGAAGAATGGAATGCATGTATGATATTAGCCTTAGTAATGTTTTCCATGAAAACTTATTTTCTTTTGAGATTAGAAATGCATGAAGGTTTATATCTTTAGAATTGACTTAGTAACTTTCTTGAGGCGAAATCCTAGGGGACATAAAAATCTAAAATGATATAGGCACTATTTCTTTGGACCGTTTGAGCCTTTTCAAGCCAACCCTATGATATTAGACCATTGAAACTGTAATTTTGAGCTTAAAGGCCTGTTTTTTACAATGAACCTACATTATAAGCCAATTACCATCTTTTTAAAGTTATCCTAATTTTGTGCACCTATCTTAACTAAAGTTGTCTTGGGAATCAATATTTGAGGAAATTTTCATAAAGATGTATGTGCTCATGCTTAAAAAAAAAAGAGCGAAGAAAAGTTTGCTCAGTCTCCAAAAAAGAAAAATGTATGAGCTTGAGTTCAAAATAAGTTTGGGGGTGTTCCAAAGGTTCACTTAAAGAAAAAGGTTGTATTACAAGAAAACCAAGACAAAGTTAAAGGTTAAGATTTTTAAAACTGAAATGTCCCATCTCTTAAAATCCCTACCTTTAACCGAGCCCCATTACAACCTTATAAAAGACCTATTGATTTAATGAGTATGTCACCTACATTAGTGGAGAGGAAGTCCTGAGTTCAACATATGAAGATCATAAATAAGCCTTGTGATTTTTTGCTTGATTGATAGGAAATCATGTTGAATGAAGAATGTTATCTATGGCTAAGACATACATGCAAACTATGATTCAAGCGAGACTCTAGTAATACTTCATAGGTGATTTTATTTGTTTATGATTTTGGAAATAAGGGCAATTTTGTAAACTTTTTGCTAGTATTTGCCATGATATTTTGGATGTTTACATAGCTCATTTGTTCTTAGGATTTCAAGATTTGAATCCTGATATGCTGATTATTACTCGGACTTATTTTCAATGTTTGAAACTGTTATTATAGTCGTTGTGACGTTTATTTGATTTGGTAAAAGATGCATGTTGAATAGACTTGTGTTGGAATGGTTTGTATGCTTAAATATGCTGAATTTTTACTGTCTGGAGAAGAGGTATCAATATTCTAGTTTTAAAAAAATACCTCTGTGATTTTCAAATGTGTAGGAAGTCAGAATCGTAATTTGGTATTGATACCATATCACAAGTATCGATACTCAGGGTAAAATTACTGATACTTATTGAAAGGCACCGATACTTTCTAGTGTTATATTTTTAGGCGAGAAATAGAATGTTGTTTTGGTATCGATTTTTCAATCGGTATCGATACCGTGTAAGGAAATTATCAATACCCATGTTCCAGTATTTATACCTATGTGGTCAGTTTTGAAATTTTGCTAAGTGGCCCTCATGTATGTACAATTGTTATTATATGATCAGTTAAAGTGTGTGCAGCAAGTCTTAACAATATTTAGGAGTATATTTTACTTAAATTTTGTGTAAATGCTAAAATGGAAGACATTTCTTTAAGATTGAGCCCATTTGTACTATGTGTGATAAGAGACGGTGGTGTGGCATCCTGATATTTGGGCTCGGCAACCAGGTCGGGTATAGGGTGTTACATTTTGTGGTATTAGAGCCTAGGTTCACTAACACTCAAACCTAGGTGATTGTTGTGTGAATTAGGGTTTTGCAACCCATGGATCCAGAAACCCAAGTGTTTAAGTTACTTTGATTGCCTAAATTGTTTGGAATGTCTATGATTGAATTGCTTGTGGGGTAGGAATGGGAACTCATTTCCTTTAATCCTATAGTTTGTTTGCAGGAACCTAACTTGGATCATTTACCCGCCACTCACACCTTTGTTTGTTTGTGTGTATTAGATTAGATTTGATATGCCTCCTAGACGTATTAATGTGAGAGCTAACACTCAAGAGGATGGTACATCATCTGCACCTCCTATGTCGCCGTATAGATTGAACATACCTAATGAGGGTGTAAGCCCTCTGATGGAAGTTATGATTGGAGCATTTCAAATTATTGTTGGTGCTAACCCTTCTCCTGCACCTATTAACCAAGGGTTGCCGCTTGAATGTCTTCGAGCGTTGGGTGGTAAAGAGTTTTCTGGAGTAAAAGGTATTGATCAGACCATAGCATGTACCCTTTCTTTTTACTGCTATAGCCAACAAAAATTCCAAGCATTGACTTTCTATCCAATGTGCTTCTCTTCTCAGCTGGTACAAGTACATAGCAAATGCAACTAAACACTTTCAAGTGTGAAACAGATGGTTTGTATCCAAACCAAGCTTCAAAAGGTGTCTTGCCCTTTTCTACATTAGTTGGCAATCTGTTGAGCAGATACACTGAGGTATTCACTACCTCAGCCCAAATTTTTTTTGGCAATTTGCTCTCAAATAACAAGGATCTAGCCATATCCATCATTTTTCTATTCTTCCTCTCACAAACACCATTCTACTTGGGTGTATAGATGTTGGTTAGTTGATGCTGGATGTATGCCTCTTTACACAATCTTCGAAAATTTTTTGATGTGTATTCTATGTCATTGTCTAAGCTTAGTATCTTAAGCTTACAGTTGGCTTGATTTTTAACCATACCTTTAAACTTCCAGAAGAAATTAGCTACTTCTGACTTTCACTTCAAAAAATGCACCCGATAGTACCTTGTACAGTCATCAATAAATACAACAAAGTACTTGTTAGCACTTAGAGAAGAAGTCTTCATAGGTACACAAACATTAGTATAGACCAGTTGAAGCTTGCCATGAGCTCTCCATGCTTTCTTAACTTGAAATGGCAATTTGATCTGCTTCCCAAGCTGGAAGACCTCACACATTGCACATTTATCATTAACTTTAAACATGTTTTCAACCAGATCTAACTTGTGCAACAAACTGAGAGATTTGTAATTAACATGACCTAGTCATTTGTGCCATAAACATGATTCATCAAATAATCTAGAATAACCCTTAAAATTTAACTGATTCAGATCTATGACAAAACATCTATCAGTCATGGGCACTGTTACTAACTCTTGACCAGATGAGTCTATAATCATACATGCTTTATTTGTAAAATAAGAGAATAATCCTTCTTTAGCAGTTGGCCAACACTAAGTAAATTTTGGTCAATTTTAGGTACAAAGAGGACATCTGAGATTTATTTAATACTTAAGATAGCGTTGATCTGTAACATCCCAAACTCGGCTTAGACGTTATGGCCGAATCCGGAAATGTCACATGATATGGGGTTGAAAACCATATTAAGTTAAAACCATACCAGTTCATTAGTCCTTATCGCTATTATCAATTTCAAAGCTTTCATTCATTTAATCGCTTGAGGAAAGACGTATTTGAAGCAG
This sequence comes from Gossypium sturtianum, assembly GCA_025698515.1. NCBI lineage: Eukaryota > Viridiplantae > Streptophyta > Magnoliopsida > Malvales > Malvaceae > Gossypium > Gossypium sturtianum. Next base: position 124,798,827 of record CM046955.1, read on the forward strand.
AAGCTTTTAAAATCGTTGTGTTTAGAAAATCGCTCAAGGTTTTAGAAAACTCTTGCTTTTGGTAAAATCTGAGTTATATTGCGTTTTGCAATTGTAAAATTATAAAATCGCAGTCTAACCCAAATTAAAAAAAAAGTCCGTAAAGTTTGAATTACATAAAAACCAGAATAACCAGAATTAAAAAAAAACATATCGTAACTATAATCAGTTCGAACAGGTGGTCACCGAGGGGCTCCGCAGCACCGATCCACCTAACTCTATGGATAACCTGTACAGAAAAAAATGAAAAGGGGTGAGTTTACGTAAACTCAGTGTGTAAGCCAACATAATTAGACATGCAAACATGCAGATTATCAAACATCAGACAGATACAAGTTAGGGCCCACGCCCATTTCAGATATAGATACAGATTCGGGCCTAAGCCTATCTCAGATACAGATAAAGATGTGCAAATCAGATATCCTACCCCCATCATCTACACACCGTCTCCGACCATCCCTACACACCACGTGGGGTTTAAAACACCCACCCAGCCCTACACACCAGGATGTACCGATACAACACATAACAAATATAATGCAGCCACGCTGCCAAATAATAGGCATAAACTGCCTTTCAGAACACTTCCTCCAATATACATCACCCCACCCCAATGACAGTAACAGAAACAAAAACAGTTATGCAATTTGACATGCTCAACATGCTATTAATCAGGTCACAAATAATCATACGGATCAGTAATCAGACATGCACAGTACTATCATGCTCAAGATAGAATATCAATCAACCAGATCATACAGTTTAGGGTTTAGTTTGCCCTTACCGACCTTACAGTAGGCCCACAGTCGTTTGGGATGACCCGTGGAACCCTAGGGAGAAATTCAGATAAATGGGCCCCCACACCCGTGTGGGTTGCCCGTGTGGGCCCACACGCCCGTGTGGCCTATACAGCCTGGCCCCAAAAATCCACACGCCCAACTTGGCCTAACCCATGTGGCCCACACGGCCACACTATCTGTCGACGTCACACGGGTGTGTGGTCGCCCGTGTGGTAGGCTGTGTGCGCCAACATGGCCACACTTCAGCCATCACACGGTCGTGTGGTACGCATGGCCATGTATTTGTCGACCACACGACCGTGTTGGCGCACACAGCCTACCACACGGGCGACCACACACCCGTGTGATGTCGACAGATTACAATTTCGGCTTTTGTCGAATCCTATTTTTCTGCGTTTCAGGTATACACCTGATATCGATCCAATGCTAAAGTAACCCCGAGCCTTCTGAAACCTAAAATCAAAATACCCAATACCAATTTAGAGGGTTTATTAACAAATTGACAACAACAATTCAACAGAACCTCGACTTACCGCCGTTGAAAAGCCTTCGTCCAAACAATTGAAGCAAAACTTACTATTCGCAGCCTTCCCCTACACCAACATTTGCAGAAACAAGAATAAGAAACTACGCTACACTAACATTCCAACATAAACTCTACAAACTCTTCCCAACCGAAAGTTAACACTCACCAATCAACACCACACTTACCAACATGAGAACGTCCACCAAACAAGGCACGAGGGAAAAACGCGAAAGGAGAAGAAAAATATTTCGTTGACAACGATAGAGGAAGAAAACGGCAGAGGAGAAGAGAGAATTTTGAGGAAGAACGTCAAAATTTGGGAAATAAAGCCGAAATTTTTGAAAAATAAAATAAAAAATAAAAAAATGAAATCTGATAACTTCCCAATCCCTTAACCATCTCTTCACTAACCCACTAACACCCAACTCCTCGGAGTTTAAATTCTACCAAAACACTGACACAAAATCGAGCAAAATATCACCTACGCTCACGCAGGGATTCGAACTCAGGACCTCCAGCACATCAATTCCCTTCCCACATGAACTAGCAGGCTCGTACTGATATGGTTTACCAATAATTAAATATAAGCCCACTAAGCAAAGATAGGGCTTAAGTCAGGAAAATATCAAAATTTACCAAAGGTAAGGCTTGAACTTGGGACCTCTCATACACACCCAGAACACTTAACCACTGAAGCAGATACACAGATGTGTCAAAAAATTACAGAAACATAAATAAAAATTTTAGGGCGTTACAACTCTACCCCCTTAAAAGAAATTTTGACCTCGAAATTTACCTATTTAGAACAAATGAGGATACTGATGTCGAATCGAATCCTCCGGTTCCCACGTGGCTTCCTCGGTGCCATGATTCTGCCACAGAACCTTTACCAACGGAATGGACTTCCTCCTCAGAACCTTAACATCACGATCCAAAATCTGAATCGGCTCCTCCTTGAAAGTTAAATCTGGTCTAACCTCGATCTCCTCAACAGAGACAACGTGAGATGGGTCAGACTGATACCATCTCAGCATCGAAACGTGAAACACATCGTGAATACGGTCCAACTCTGGAGGTAGCTCCAACTGATAAGCAACCAGCCCTGCTCTCTTCAAAATCCGATATGGTCCAATAAACCTAGGGCTTAACTTGCCCTTACGACCGAACCTTAGAACTTTCTTCCATAGAGAGACCTTAAGGAAGACGAAGTCCCCCACCAAGTACTCAATCTCTCGCCTCTTCAGATTCCCATAAGACTTATGTCTCTCAGAAGCCGCTTTCAGACGATCCCGAATCAGTCGAACCTTATCCTCATTCTCAAAAACCAAATCCGGACCCAAAACCCGACGCTCACCCAACTCAGTCCAACATAGCAGAGTGCGGCACTTACGACCATACAAAGCCTCGTAAGGTGCCATCTGAATGCTAGCCTGGAAGCTGTTATTGTAGGCGAACTCAGCTAAAGGCAGATAATCCTCCAACTACCTCGAAAATCTATCACACAACTCCGAAGTATATCCTCCAGTATCTGAATCACCCTCTCAGATTGACCATCAGTCTGAGGATGAAACGCAGTACTGAAGTCCAATCTCGACCCCAGAGCTTCACGTAAGTTCTTCCAAAACCGATTTGTAAAACGAGGATCTCTGTCAGAAATAATCGACACTGGAACCCCATGCAGTCTAACTATCTCAGAGATATACAGCTTCGCCAATTTCTGAAGGGAAAAGTTCGTCCGAATCGGAATAAAGTGAGCAGACTTAGTCAATCGATCCACGATGACAAAAATAGAATCCTTCTTAGTGGGTGTTAAAGGCAACCCACTAACGAAGTCCATCGTCACTCGCTCCTATTTCCAAATAGGAATCTTAACCGGCTATAGCAAACCCGAAGGTAACTGATGCTCAGCCTTAACCTGCTGACACATTAGACAATGAGCAACGAAATATGTAACCTCACGCTTCAACCCTGGCCACCAATACAACTCACGAAGATCACGATACATCTTATTACCATCGGGGAGCATAGCATAAGGGCTACTATGTGCCTCCTTCAGAATCGACTGTCTCTAATCAGAGTCATTCGACACATAAATTTGAACTCGAAAACATGATACCCCATCATTATTCAATCCAAAATCCAAAGTTTGCCACTCTCTACTTGACGGAACCGCACACCCAGAGTTTCATCCACTAACTATTTATCTCGAATCTGATCAATCCAAGTCAGTTTAACTTGTAACTTGACTAATAAACTCCCATCATCAAACAAACTAACGCGAGCAAACATCGCCCTCAGATCAGACATCGCTCTGTGGCTTAGAGCGTCGGCCACCACATTGGTCTTATTAGGGTGGTACTCTATAGTGCAGTCATAATCTTTAAGCAGTTCAATCTAACGACACTGCCTAAGGTTCAATTCCTTCTAAGTAAGGAGATATTTGAGGCTCTTGTGATCGGTATAGATGATACACCTCTCACCATACAGATAATGCCTCTAGATTTTTAATGCAAAAACCACCACAGCCAACTCAAGATAATACGTTGGATAGTTTCCCTCGTGTGTCTTAAGCTGATGGGACGCATAAGCCACAACCTTACCATCCTGCATCAGAACACATCCCAAATCGACATGCGATGTGTCACTATACACTACAAACTCCTTACCGAATTCAGGCTGTATCAGAACAGGAGCCTGAGTCAGAACAGACTTGAACTTCTCAAATCTCTCTTGCTGTGATCAATCCAGACAAAATGGACACCCTTACGAGGAAGCTTAGTAAGAGGAGCAGTAATCAAAGAGAACCCCTCGACAAACCACTGATAATATCCCCCCAAAACCAGAAAACTACGGATCTCAAATATGTTCTTAGGCTGTTTCCAATCCAGTACAGCCTCAATCTTTCAAGGATCAACACAAATCCCCTCAGCAGAAACCACGTGCCCCAAAAAAGTTACTTCACGTAACCAGAACTCACACTTGCTTAACTTAGCCTAAAGCTGCTTCTCACGCAGAATCTGAGGCACTACTTTAAGATGCTCATCATGCTCATCATCAATCTTAGAGTAAGCCAGAATGTCGTCGATGAAGACCATGATGAATTGATCCAGATAGGGCTGAAACACTCGGTTCATCAAATCCATGAATGCGACCGGAGTATTCGTCAGACCAAAAGGCATAACTAGGAACTCGTAGTGTCCATAACGAGTCCTAAATGCAGTCTTATGTACATTAGCCTCCTTAACCCTCAACTGATGATACCTAGAACGAAGATCATCCTTTGAAAATATGGAAGCCCCTCTGAACTGATCAAACAAGTCGTCAATCCTCAAAAGCGGATACTTATTCTTCATAGTCAACTTGTTCAACTGTCGATAATCGATACACATCCTCATGGTCCCATCCTTCTTCTTAATGAATAGAACTGGTGCTCCCTATGGAGACACACTAGGACGAATGAAACCACGGTCCAGAAGCTCTTGCAGTTGAGCCTTAAGCTCAGTAAGCTCTTTCAGTGCCATACGGTAGGGGTAATAGACACTAGAGCCGTACCCAAAAGAAGCTCAATCCCAAACTCCACTTCTGGATTAGGAGGTAACCTCCGTAACTCCTCAGGAAAGACATTCAGAAAATCCTTTACTATTCTGATATTCCCAATAGAAGAATCTCAAGAATCAGAAACACTTACGTAAGCCAAGTACGCCTCACACCCTTTTCGAGCCAGTTTCTCAGCTACTAGTACGGAGATCACATGCGACAGATAGTCTCGACGCTCACCAATCATAACGACCTCCACATCATCCTTGGTCCTCAGAACAACCCTCTTAGATGCGCAGTCCAAACTGACTCGGTGCTCTACCAACCAGTCCATACCCAAAATAAGGTCAAACTCCCCAAACGGAAGCTCCATCAGATTCACCAGAAAAATAGTCCCTTGCATCTCTAATGGAACATCCCTATAGAGTTTACTAACCCAAACAGACTGCCCCAGTGGACTCAATACAGTAACCTCACTAGTAGTGCTCTCTACAGAAATCCCCAACATTTCAGACACAGTACTAACTATGTATGAGTGAGTAGACCCTATGTCTATCAAAGCCCAGTAAGGTACATCAAAAATAAAGAATGTACCAGTGATAACGTCAGGAGCATCTCTGTCCTCTTGGTGACGTGCAGCATAAACCAAAGCAGGCTGCCTCGCCTCGGTCTGACCAGCACCTCTGCCTAGTGCTCTCTGTCCACAACCCAAATCGTTACACACCTAGCCTGTCCACGGCCCCTAGGTGGCTGCTAAACTGTCCTCTACGGCTGCACAAAACTCGGGGCTTGCATCTTATTTGCCCGCTATGACAGTCTCTGTAACGCCCCTAATTTTTCTTAATTTCAGCTTTTGTAAATTTGATGCACAAATATCTGTCTGCTTGAGTGGTTAAGTGTTCTGGGAGTGTTTGAGAAGTCTTAGGTTCAAGCCTTGGCATGAATAGAATTTTTGTTTCTAAATGAATAAAGTCGTACTCTTGTCCAGTAAGCTTAAGTTTTAGTGTTAGTAAGTTTATGTCAGAATGGGCCTGCTGGTCTGGTGGTTAAGAGGAGTGTTGGGGTAGAGAAGGTCTTGTGCTCGAGTTGCTGCCTGAGCATTATTTTTGCTATTAGGGCCGTGTTGGAGTTTGAAGTGTAGTGAAATGATGAGAATTAGCGATGTAGTGGGAAGTGAGGGAGGAAAACATGGGACTTAGGTGGTTATCGTGATATTCAGTCTTCTCTAACTCAATCTTTTTTTTTTCCTTTTTGCAATTTTGATCAAAATTCCTCTCTTCTGTGCTGATTTCTCCATCTTCTCCCCACCGTTTGTTGCCGAATTCTTCTGTTGTCCCCTACCCCTTCGCTTTTGATTCTGTTTTCTTTTTCATCTCTTCCACTCTAAATTAGCGCGCGGTTGGTAGGTTATGCTTTTGATTAATTTTATCTGTTCCCCACGAATGATTACTAAAGAGGAGTGTTTTCGTGTTTAGGAGTTCTGTAAGTGGCTATGGTTCCCAAACTATGCCGACTAAGCACGTGTTTGTCGGTGTCCGCTCAAAGGTAGGGGTTTTCGTTGAGATTTAAGTTTTATTTGTTCATAATAACTCGTTTTAAGTGACTAATTTTGGACTCGGGATTATCGATTTTAGGTACTGGAGTGCTCATAATTGGGTTAGCAGCGAAAATGAGACCAGGTGTGTAGCCAGAAACACAGAAAATGAGAATCAGCGAAAGCCAAAAAATGATTCTGTCAACGCCACACGGCCGTGTGGTAGGCTGTCTGATAGGCCGTGTACAAGGCTGTAAGCCACAACACAGCCGTGTGATCGATGAGCCAGGCCGTGCATAAGTGACACGACCGTGTGATGGCCAGGCAAGGCCATGTGTGACACACGGGATCGACCTATTGGGCCGTGTGGGCCACACGAACGTGTGGGCCCATACGGGTGAACCACACGGGCGTGTGGAATTCTGGGCCAGGCCGTGTGGACTACACGACCAAGGCCAATTTGGGCCGTATGGGCCCACACGGGCAGGCCACATGGGCATGTGAGCCCATTTTTTTGAAATGATCTGTAAGGTTGCACGGGTCGCCCAAGTCGATTGTGGACCTACTGTAGGGTCGGTAAGCGTTACTTAGACCCCTATTTATGTGATCTGATTATATGGTGTCTGACTGAGCATGATATCTGTACTGAACTGAATGTATGATAAATTATTTGCATGTTGCATGTCATATTGGTATGTTGCATTGCATCGGGGAGGGTTGATGATATTTCGGAGGAAGTTTCTGAAAGGCTTTAAGCCGGTTATCTGACAGCTCAGCTGCATTATTCTGTTTATGTGCCGCACATCGGTACAGTATGGTGTGTAGGGATGGGTCAGTTGATTATATCCCCACATGGTGTGTAGGGCTAGACGGAGATGGTGTGTAGAGGCTGGTGGGTAGGATTTTGATATTCTGTTAATAAATTTCAGAACTGTAACTAATGCATAAAACTGTTAACATAGATAAACTCTGAATTTACGATGAGCGCACGAGGTATCCGCGGACGGGGTACTAGAGGCCGTGGTAGAGGCCGTAGAGGGGCTCAAGCTGGGTCCTCATCATCTGGGAATCTGCCTAATCTAGATACTAGTGAGACACTGGTATCACTTGTGACAGAGGCTGGATCTCGAGACCGCATGGCTGGGGACGATGCACTTTCCCAGGCTATGCTCAGGATATTAGAGAGGCTCGCTGGGCCCAACATCGGATCTGGGCACCGAGGGTCGATTACGGAACGACTCCGGTCCAATGGGGCTGAATTATTCAGGGGTGTCACTGGAGTCGCCCCTAACATGGTCGAATATTGGATGGAGGCCACGGAAAGAATTAAGGACGACCTGGATTTTACCGCTGAGTAGAAGCTTAAGGGGGCTATTTCTCTGCTTCGCGATGAAGCCTACCAGTGGTGGCTGACAGTTAAGGAGGGCACTCAGCCCGACCGACTAACTTGGGATTTTTTTAAGACGGCTTTCCAGAGTAAGTATATGGGATCCAGCTATATCGATGCTAGGAGGCGTGAGTTTCTTAATCTCACCTAGGGGGATCATTCAGTGGCTGAGTATGAGGCCGAATTCCTGAGATTGAGCCGTTATACGTGTGGTATGGTTGCGAGCAAATATAAGAGATGCGTCCGCTTCGAGGATGGCCTCAGGGATAGTTTGCGAGTTCTGATAGCTCAGCAGAGGGAGCGTGATTTTTCTGCCTTGGTTGAGAAGGCGAAGATCGCCGAAGAAGTTAATCGCGATGAGTGCCAAAATTGAGAGAGAGGAAAGAATAAGAGGGAATCGGAGCCCTCGAGTTCTCTGATGAGGCCTAAGAAAAAGGCCAGATCTGATGGGCCAGTGAGAGTTGGGCCTCCTATTGCACCTACTGGGGTGGCGCTTTGTGGGCACTGTGGTAGACGCCATCCAGAAAAATGTTGGAGGACTACTAGGGCTTGTTTAAGATGTGGCTCTACTGAGCACCGTGTCAGAGATTGTTCACTGAGAAATGATCAGATGCCAGCTACGGGTACTGGTACTACGCAACCACCGAGAGTAGTTCAGTAGCCACCTAGGTGTCGAGGTCAGGCCAGGGGTGGTAACGGTATGGGCCGAGGACAGAGAGAATCGGGCGAGGAGTCTTTGGACCGAGGCGAGGCGACTTTGCTTTGGTTTATGCTACCCGTCGCCGTGAGGACTGAGATGCTCCGGACGTCATCACGGGTATGTTTTTAATTTATAATGTACCTTATTTGGCATTGATAGACATAGGCTCTACACACTCTTACGTAGCTAGTACTGCGTCTGAAACCTTTAGGATTCCGGTTGAGAGTACTTCGAGTGAGGTAACTATTGTGAGTTCGTTGGGGCATTCTATCCGAGTTACTAAACTATATAGAGACGTTCCGTTAGAGGTTCAAGGGGCAGTGTTTCTGGCTAATCTGATGGAGCTTCCGTTTGGGGAGTTCGATTTGATTCTAGGAATGGATTGACTGGTTAAACACTGGGTAAGTCTGGACCATGCGACAAAAAGGGTTGTTTTCAGAACCGAAGAGGACAACGAGGTAGTGGTGATTGGGGAACGTGAGACTATCTGACCAATGTGATTTCTACGTTGGTGGCCGAAAAGCTGGTACGGAAAGGATGTGAGGCATTCTTGGCCTAAATTAGTGTTTCTGATTCTAGGGACTCTTCGGTTAAGGACATCAGAACCGTGAGGGACTTTCCGGATGTTTTTCCTGAGGAACTACCAGGTCTGCCTCCGAGTCGAGAAGTAGAATTTGGGATTGAGCTCATTCCGGGTATAGCTCCAGTGTCTATCGTGCCCTACCGAATGGCACCGAAGGAGCTTACAGAGCTTAAGGCTCAAATTCAAGAACTGTTAGATCGTGGGCTCATTCATCCAAGTGTGTCTCCATGGGGAGCACCGGTGCTGTTTTTTAAGAAAAAGGATGGGACAATGCGGATGTGTATTGATTATCGACAGTTGAACAAACTGACAATCAAGAATAAGCACCCACTTTCGAGGATAGATGATCTATTCGATCAGTTTGAGGGGCTTCTGTGTTCTCTAAGATTGATCTACGTTCAGGATATCATCAATTGAGAGTTAAGGAGGCCGATGTGCATAAGACGGTATTTAGGACTCGATATGGACATTACGAGTTCCTGGTTATGCCTTTTGGGTTGACCAATGCACCAACGGCATTTATAGATTTGATGAATCGTGTATTCCAGCCTTATTTAGACCAGTTTGTGGTGGTATTCATCGATGATATCCTAGTGTATTCTAAGACCGAGGACGAGCACGATGAGCATCTCAGAGTGGTACTACAGACTCTTCGTGAGAAACAGTTGTATGTGAAGTTCAGTAAGTGTAAGTTCTGGCTCCGGGAAGTAACCTTTTTGGGACATGTGGTTTCTGCGGAGGGGATTTGTGTGGATCCTCGTAAGATTGAGGCTGTGTTAGATTGAAAACAGACGAAGAATGTGTCTAAGATCGGCAGCTTTCTGGGGCTGACGGGTTATTATCGGCGCTTCGTAAAAAGGTTCTCGTTGATCACATCTCCGTTAACCAAGCTTCTGCGCAAGGGAGTTCCATTTGTCTTGACTGATAAACAACAAGAGAGCTTCGAGAAGCTCAAATCTATTTTGACTCATGCTCTGGTTCTGATACAGCCTGAATCTGGGAAGGATTTCATCGTGTACAGTGATGCGTCGCATGTGGGGTTGGGTTGCATACTGATGCAGGATAGTAAGGTTGTAGCTTATGTATCACGCTAGCTTAAGACGCATGAGGTAAACAATCCTACTCATGATTTGGAACTGGCTGCTGTAGTCTTCACTTTAAAGATTTGGAGGCACTACCTGTACGGTGAGAAGTGTACTATCTACACTGATCATAAAAGCCTCAAATATCTCCTCACTCAAAAGGAGTTAAACTTTAGGCAGCGTAGATGGGTTGAACTGTTGAAGGATTATGACTGCACCATCGAGTACCATCCTGGTAAGGCCAATGTTGTAGCGGATGCTTTGAGCCGTAGGACTATGACCGATCTAAGAGCGATGTTCGCTCGACTCAATTTATTCGATGATGGGAGTCTGTTAGCAGAACTTCAGGTTAAGCCTACATGGATTGATCAGATTAGAGGTAAACAGATGGGGGATAAGTCTCTTGAGTTGTGTTTTCGTTAGGTTGAGACTGGTGATGCTACTGATTTTGGGATTAACAGTGATGGGGTACTTTGTTTCCGCGGTCGGATTTGTGTACCGAGTGATGAGGAGTTATTGTAACAGCCCGGTTTAGACCCTAGTCGGAACAGTGCTTTCGGGACCACAAATCTAGGGTTGGAGAAATATTTAATATTATTTTCCGTGTTTATAATATGTGAATTGATATGTGTAAAAGTTCTGTGTGAAAATTTTATTGTCTGTGTGTCGATTTGTGAAAAAGGATTAAATCGCATAAAATGCAAAGGCTATGTGCTAGTTGTTAAAAGTGCCTAATTGTCATGGCTTGTTAAATGAATGGTCCTTATGTTGTAAATGGACCATTGGTCTAATGAATGGACATAGTTGGACATGAGTTAGTGGAATTTTAAATGGAAGCATTAAGGTTAAATTGGTAAATTGATAAATAAGTTGTTGATTAATTAAACAAAGCCAAAATAATGCTTCATTCATCTTGTTCTTGCCGAAAATACAAAGGAAAAAGAAAAGAAAAAGAGTCTTAGGGTTCGGCTAGAATTTGGCTTGATTGAGGTATGTGTTTTGATCTGTTTTTGATGATTTTTTTACGTTTTTGCGATCGTTGCTTCGTGTTCTATAAATCCCATGCTTGAATTCATGAAATAAATGATGATTTTGAGTTATGCCATTGTTGAGTATGTGAGCTTTGTGTTGATAGTTGGTGAAATATGAAAGTTTGATGGATGATAAACATATTTTGTATTTTGAATTTTTGATGAAATTGGTTATTAAGGGTTAATTTGTGAAAATGAAACTTTGAAGGGTTAAAATGTGAAATAAATGAAAGATATGGGCTGCTAGGGACTAGTATGAAATTCGGTCAAGCTTAGGCGTGAGTAAATTATGTGTATTTTGTGTAATTGTGAAATAAGGACTAAAATGTCAAATTATGAAATTATGAGGGTTAAAGTGAAAAATGCCCTAATTATGTGTTGTGTATAGTTTTGGATGAAAATGTGTTTGAATGAGTTGAGTTTAATATTATATAGATCAAGAAAAGAGAGATTCAGACCGAGATCGAGGCAATGACAAAGTGCTCGATTGATCGACTAGTGTCATTGGTTCTACGTCCGAGGTAAGTTCATGTATAATACGAATTATTTAAATAATGTTTACCTGTTATGAAATGAATGGAAATTTGATTGTTGAGTTAGTAATGCGAAATGTGAAATCGAAGATATATGGCACTAAGTGTGCGTAAATAGAATAGTTACTGCGATGAATTGCACTAAGTGTGCGAAATAAATAAATGCATCGGCTATATTAGTTGGCACTGTGTGTGCGATACCGAGACATTTTTGGTTTAATGTGATGGCACTAAGTGTGCGATACTATTGTAGCTTCGGCTAATTAAATGGCACTGAGTGTGCGAGTTCATCGAACGTTTGAAGAGAATCGAATGAATTATGGCATTGAGCATGGAGTGGTAAATGCGATATATAAATACGTAATGGTACAGGTATGTACAGAACCTATGTGGTTGATGATATCGTGTATGAAATAGATAGATGATTATGTGAATAAATGGTGAAAAGGATTGGATTGAGAAGTATTATAAATGATTGTACATAAACTTATAGATGTGGTATGAAAGTAAGTAATGGCCTTGGGTGAGATTGAATGATGATGTGAATTAATCTATGTGATAGTTAACTTTGTATATTGAATTTGAACAGTTGAGTTAATTGTGTTATATTACGAACTTACTAAGCTTTAAAACTTACTGTGTGAATCTTTCTCTGTTTTACAGTGTCATTAAAGCTAGCTTGGATACGGGGATTGTCAGCGACTCAATCACACTATCAGACATCTATTTTAATACCTTTTTGGAAGTTGTATATATATGGTATACGGCATGTATAGGCTAGTAAGATTATGCAGTGATTTTTTTACATATTTTGCTATGTGAAAATGTTGTATGTGATATGTATATATAGTCTTGTGTGAATGACCATTATGGTATGTTTTGGTGAAATAGAAATGGCATTCTTCATACCTGATTTTGGTAGTTGAGAATGGTGAATGAATTGTATGTAAATTGATGTTGGAATTGAGCATGTAAGGATGACCCAAATTGGGTGACAATTTGGCCTTGTAAATGGCCTATATTTGACCACACGGGTGAGCACACGGGTGTGTGTCTCGCCTGTGTCCATCACTGTCCTTATTCAATGCAGGCCAGACTTGCACACGGTCCAGGCACACGGGCGTGTGACAGGCCGTGTAATAATAGTCAGAGTTGCACACGGTGTAAGACATGGTTTAAGACATGGTCGTGTGAGGCACACGGTCTATCCACACGGGCGTGTGCCCTGTTTTTAGAAGAAAAATTTTCTAAGTTTGTAAAGTTTCCGAATTAGATCGGTTTAGTCCCAAACCTTCTTTAAAGCATGTTTAAGGTTTCGTAGACCTACTAAAGGGAATTTGTGCTATTGATTACTATGATGTGTTGATATGTGAGCCATGATAATATAAATGTTATGATTTGACCGGAAATACCTCGTAACCCTAGTCTGGCGATGGATACGGGTTATGGGTGTTACAGTTGCGACAGTCAATTCTGAGGGATGCGCATAGTAGTCCCTATGCTATGCAACCTGGTGGGAACAAGATGTATTGAGATCTCTGAGAGTTGTTCTGGTGGCCAGGGTTGAAGCGTGAGGTTATTGACTTCGTTGCTCGCTGTTTGACTTGTCGGCGAGTTAAGGTGAGCATCGATTGCCTTGAGTTTGCTTTGCGGCGGTTAAGATACCGTTATGGAAATGGGAACGAGTAACGATGGACTTCGTTAGAGGGTTGCCTTTTACACCCACTAAGAAGGATTCTGTCTGGGTCATCGTGGATCGATTGACCAAGTTTGCTCACTTCATTCCAGCCAGGACGGATTTTTCTCTCCAGAAATTAGCTAAGCTATATATATCTGAAATAGTAAGACTGCATGGGGTTCCTGTCTCGATCATCTCCGATAGGGATCCTCGCTTCACGTCTCGGTTTTGGAAGAAATTGCATGAGGCTCTGGGTTCAAGGTTGGACTTCAGTACTGCTTTCCATCCTAAGACAGATGGTCAGTCGAAAAGGGTGATTCAGATGCTAGAGGACATGTTGAGGAGCTGCGTGATCGATTTCCGAGGCAGTTGGGAGGAGTACTTGCCTTTGGCGGAGTTTCCCTACAATAACAGCTACCAGTCTAGCATCCAAATGGAACCTTACGAGGCCTTGTACGGTCATAAGTGTCGCACTCCCTTGTGCTGGACTGAGTTGGGTGAGTGACGTGTACTGTGTCCTGAACTGGTTTCTGAGACTGAAGATACGGTTCGATTGATTCGAGATCAACTGAAAGCGGCATTTGATAGGCAGAAGTCCTATGCTGATCTGAAGAGGAAGGATATTGAGTATTCTTTGGGAGACTTAGTTTTTCTCAAGGTCTCGCCATGGAAGAAGGTCTTGAGGCTCGGTCGCAAGGGTAAGCTGAGCCCTCGGTTTATTAGGTCGTATCGTATTCTGAAGCGAGTGGGGCCAATCGCATATCAGTTGGAACTACCTCCGGAGTTGGATCGCATTCATGATGTTTTTCACGTTTCGATGTTGAGACGGTACCGCTCTGATCCCACGCTTATTATTCCGGTGGAGGACATTGAGGTTAGACCAGATCTGACGTTTGAGGAGGAGCCGGTCTGGATTCTGGATCATGACATTAAAATTCTACGAAGTTAGTCTATCCCCTTAGTGAAAGTGATGTGGAAAAATCATAGCACTAAGGAGGCCACTTGGGAGCCAGAGGACTCGATGCGTCAACAGTATCCTCATCTGTTCTGATCAGGTAAATTTTGAGGCTGAAATTTTCTTTTAGGGGGGTAGAGTTGTAACACCCCAATTTTTCTTAATTCTGGCTTTTGTAAATTTGATGCAGAAATATCTGTCTGCTTGAATTGTTAAGTGTTCTGGGAGTGTCTGAGAAGTCTTGGGTTCAAGCCTTGGCTTGAACAGAATTTTTGTTTCTAAATGAATAAAGCCTTACTCTTGTTCAGTAGGCTTAAGTTTTAGTGTTAGTAAGTTTATGTCAGAATGGGCCTGCTGATCTAGTGCTTAAGAGGAGTGTTGGGGTGGAGAAGGTCTTGTGTTCGAGTTGCTGCCTGAGCATTATTTTTGCTATTAGGGCCGTGTAGGAGTTTGAAGTGTAGTGAAATGATGAGAATTAGAGATGTAGTGGGAAGTGAAGGAGGAAAACATGGGACTTGGGTGGTTATCGTGATATTCAGTCTTTTCCAACTCAATCTTTTTTTCCTTTTTGCAATTTTGATCAAAATTCCTCTCTTCTGTGTCGATTTCTCCATCTTTTCCCCACCGTTTACTGCCAAACTCTTCTGTTGTCCCCCACCCCTTCGCATTTGATTCTGCTTTCTTTTCCATCTCTTCCACTCTACATTAGCGTCGGTCAGTAGGTTATGCTTTTGATTAATTTTATCTGTTCCTCACGAATGATTACTAAAGAGGAGTGTTTTCGTGTTTAGGAGTTCTGTAAGTGGCTGTGGTTCCCAAATTGTGCCGACTAAGTGTACCAGCCCGATTTAGGGGCTAGCCAGAACAGTGATCTCGGGATCACTAATCCGAGATTTGAGAAATTCATTTTTATGTTATATTATGAGTCAGAGCATGATAGTATATGTGCATGAGAATTTTGGTGCTTTAAATTTAGCAATTTCATGTGTAATCGTGAAAAAGGACTAAATCACATAAAGTGCGAAAGTTCCATTCTATAAGCTAAAGGTACCAAATAGCCATAGACTGATAATTGGAGGTCTTTAAAAGGAAATTAGACCCTGCTCACTGTGAATCAGAGCTTTAAAATTTATAAAAAGAATGATCGAACTTGGAAACTAACTTTGACAACGATTGAGGCAAGTGCACCTATCGAACAGTAGTATAGCTTAGGCAAGACCGGATTATCAAACCCAAAGGAACTAAAAGTACTAATACTAACTTTCTTCTTATTAACTAGCCTAAAAATAAAGAGAGATTGTTTATCTAATCTAAATTAATTAACTACTAAACTAAAGACTCTGAGACAAAGAAGAATGAATTTGGAAAATAACTTGGGAAAAGCTCAGTTGATTTAGATGATACCCTAGGAAGAATCCACCTAGACTTCACTTGTTATCTAACACTGAACCATACGATTTATTCACTTAGTTTGATCCGTAAGACTCCCTAACGTATATTAAACCCTCTCTCGAGGCGAATAACGTCTAACCCTAGGTTAATTAGTGGAACTCTCATTCTCTTATAATAACCCCCTAGAATAGCAGTAAATCGATCTATGGACTCCCATATTAGGTTTCACCCTAATCCGGAAAAATCTCGTCACCCTATCTCTAGGCGTGCGATCAACTCCGCTTAATTATGTTGGATCTACTCTTAGGCAAGGTCTATTCCTCCTCCACCTAAGCACATTAAATTTGGATTAAGCTCACATAATTAAGAACAAACTAAGTATTTATCATATAATTCAGAAAACAATAACAAGATTCATCATATGTTTCATTCCCTTCGGGTATCTGAAGGGTTTAGTTCATAACAATAAAGGAAAACATCTCAAGAGAAAAGATAAAACAAAACATAAGAAATCCCTAAAACCCCTTGAAGGAATTGAAGGAGAAATCCTCCGTCTTGAGTATAATTCTGGCTTCTTGAGATGGATCAACTGGCTATCCCTGAGTGAATCCCCACAAATCTGCCTTCTCTGGCCTAGCACGACGCCCCTAGACGATGGCTTTGGGCTCCCCCTCTTAGGTCATACTTAGGGTGTATTTATAGGCTTTTGAAATACGTTTCTTTCTCCCTATGTATCCTTTCCCGAATGAAATTGCTCTTCTCCACGGCAGAGGCACGGCTATGCCGCACGCCCGTGTGAATCGTGGCCAGGCCGTGTTCGGATTTCTTTAATGAGACACGGCCGTGTGAGTCGGGGTTAGACCGTGTTCTAGATGATTGACTTGGCACGGCCGTGTGGGTCCAAGTCCAGGCCGTGTCGATTTCCTTTTTGGCCCATTTTGGTCTGTTTTGAGCCTGTTTCTCGTTCTTTTTATCCTTGGGTGCTTTCCTGAGTATAAGACATGAAAAGAAAGGATTAAGAGCACCTTTTTACATAAATCAAGGGATAATTCATCCAAAAGCATACTAAATGTGGGATTAAAATATGTTACTATTTCTGTTTATCAAATACCCCCACACTTAAGCTTTTGCTTGTCCTCAAGCAAAATTCTCAACTTATAATTAAGACGAACTTCCTATAATTCATAATAGTCATTGATAGTGTCTCATCATAATTCAGAGATAATTTATACATGGATAATTCAACTCAAAGAGTCCTAAAAATTCAAACAATATAAGCCTTATATTTTGTAGCACAAAACATAGGTGTTTCCCTTCATCTAAATAATTACCTCGATTGAAATTGTCAAGGATTGACATCCTCACTAAAGATTCACTCAAATCACTCAAAGTGTTTAAGGTTCAAAATTGAGGCACTCAAAAGTCAAACATGAAGAGTTAATCCCATAGGCTTGCATGAAAATCAAATCTCCACCACTAAAATATGATATGAAACACAAATCAAAAGGTCTTTGTTAGGGTTGTGTGGGGCTAGGGTTAAGGTGTGGAATAAAAGGTTGAATTAGAGGGTTAGAATCGAGATTGAATTGACAAATTACCTAACTAAGAACTAATGAACCAATAATAATAATTACATCAATTGAAAACTAATAATACTAATAATACGAGCTTCTTCTTCGATATTTGGAATTTAAATAAATGTATAAGCTCGTTTAATCACATAACTAGTAATGAATATACTTCGTCGTTTTTTTAAGTACATAATAAATACATAATAAAGGATAAATTACTAAAATTCATAATTAGGCAACTAATCAGATCAAATCTCGATATAGGGGTAGTTAGAAAGAATGGTGATAATAATTACGGTTTTGGGTTAATATTAGTGGGTGAGTCAATAAATAGGGTTGTTAGGATTAAAAGGGGTTCACTAGGGGTTAATTTGTGAAGGTAGGCTTTTAATGGAGTTAGTGGGTTAAAACCTAGGTGCCTTTATCATCTTCGTATATCAAATCAAAAGTGTGGTCTCGACATGTATAATCGATGCAAGTTCTAGAATAACAAATCAGTGTTGACATACTCATAATCAATAAAGTGAGCAAGAAAAAGAATTTATGCTCTATAAGTGATAAACCGTAAAAGTAACATATTCTAAGCCCACATTTAGTATGCTTTTGGATGATTTAAGCCCCAATTTATGTAAAAAAGGTGCTCTTAATCCTTTATTTTCATGACTTACACTCAGCAAAGCACCCGATGACGAAAAGAATGAGAAACGGGCTTAAAATGGACCAATTCAGGCCAAACCCCAAAATCAGTACAGCCTGGACTTCCAGCCACACGGCCGTGCCACCTTTCCTTCTAGAACACGGCCTGACCCCGATTCACACGGCCGTGCCTCACTAAAGAAATCCGAACACGGTTTGAAGATGACCCACACGGGCGTGTGCCAAGGCCGTGCCCCTGTCGTGGCAAAGAAGAGTTTCATTCGGATTTTGATACTTAGGGACAAAGAAACACATTCCAAGAGCCTATATAAACACCCTAGGTACCAGTTGAAAAAGGGCGGTGAGCTAGGACAAGAAGCCAAGCCGAAAAGGTCAGATTTTTGGGAATCACTCGAAGATAGCCAGTTGATCCATCTCAAGAAGCTGGAATTCTACTCAAGACGGCGGATCTCTCCTTCAATTCCTTCAGGGATTTTTAGGGATTTCTTATGTTTTGTTTTATCTTTTCTCTTGAGATGTTTTCTTTTATTAATATGAACTAAACCTTCGGATACCCGAAGGGGATGAAACCTATGATGAATCTTATTATTTGACTTTTTGAATTATATGATAATAACTTAGTTTGTTCTTAATTGTGTGAACTTAATCCAAATCTAATGTGCTTAGGTGGAGGAGGAATAGACCCTGCCTAAGAGTAGATCCAACATAATTAAGCGGAGTTGATCGAACGCCTAGAGATAGGGTGACGAGATTTTTCCGGATTAGGGTGAAACCTAATATAGGAGTCCACAGATCGATTTACTACTATTCTAGGGGGTTAGTATAAGAGAAAGAGATTTCCACTAGTTAACCTAGGGTTAGACGTTATTCGCTTCAAGAGAGGGTTTAATATACGTTAAGGAGTCTCACGGATCAAACTAAGTAAATAAATCATATGGTTCAAGGTTAGATAACAAGTGAAGTCTAGGTGGATTCTTCCTAAGGGTATCGCTTGAGTCAACTGAGTTTTCCCAAAAGTTATTTCCCAAATTCATTCTTTTTGTCTTTGCGTCTTAGCTTAGTAAGTAGATTAGTTTTAGTTTAAACAACCATCACTTTATATTAAGGCTAAATAATAAAAAGACGGTGAGTATTAGTACTTTTAGTTCCTTTGGGTTCGACAATTCGGTCTTGCCTAAACTATACTACTGTTCAATAGGTACACTTGCCTTTAATCGTTGTGAGAGTTAGTTTCCAGGTTCGATCATTCTTTTATAAATATTAAAACTCGACAAAACAACGATCAAGTTTTTGGCGCCGTTGCCGGGGAACTAAAATATTAAGAAAGCTCTATTTTTATTACTTTAGCCATTATTTTTTTTATTTTTCGCAATTTATTTTTATCTTTAGTTTTACTTTTAAAATTTGCTAAATTTTCTTTCTTTCTTTTCCTCGCAGGTACCTCTAGTTTATGAATAGAAGGAACCCGAGAGGACCTTTAGAATACGACAGTGATATTGAAGCTACCGCTCGAAGAAATCGCAGAGAAATTAGGCGAGCCCTAAATTACCAAGGAGAGCGAGAAGACAAATCCAATCCTACTGAAGGGATGGACGAAAATAATTTTCCACCACAAGATGTGGGAGAAAATAATGCTCCTCGTACTATGTTTAATTCTGCTAAACCTCATTTAACAGGAGCCGAATCAAGTATTGTTAGGCCTGCTATAGCTGCTAATAATTTTGAATTAAAGCCTAACACTATTCAAATGATTCAACAATTTGTTCAATTTGATGGTTTGCAGGACGAAGATCCAAACACTCATATAGCTAACTTTTTAGAGTTCTGTGATACCTTCAAAATAAATGGCGTTTCTCACGATGCCATACGTCTTCGGGTATTTCCCTTTTCACTAAGAAATAAAGCCAAACAGCGGTTAAACTCGTTACCACGAGGGTCGATCACCACATGGGATCAAATGACCGAAAAGTTTTTATTAAAATATTTCCCACCGGCCAAAACGGCCAAATTAGGGAATGATATCTCTTCTTTTGTGCAGATGGATTTAGAAACATTATACGATGCATGGGAGAGATACAAAGATCTCTTGAGGAGATGCCCACACCACGGTTTACCTTTGTGGCTCCAAGTCCAAACTTTTATAACGGTGTGAATCCTTCAACGAGGCAATTAATTGATTCAAATTGCGGTGGAACTTTGAACAACAAAACTCCCGAGGCGACCTACGAATTTATAGAAGAGATGTCGCTAAACAACTATCAGTGGAAAGTTACAAGGACAAGGCCAACAAAATCCGACGGAGTTTACAACCTCGATGCAGTAACCATGCTATCAAATCGGGTAGAGATGATGAATAAAAAGATTGATAGTTTGTGTTCTTCGCAGTAAATCCAAAGTGATGCGATGCGACACGACAGGTGGAACCGTGGCGAATCACGAGTACCCACCATACCAACCGCAGAAAGCGAGCAGGGCGAACTATATAGGTAATAATTTGAGATCTAATAATAACCCTTATAGCAATACCTATAATCAAAGTTGGAAGAACCACCCAAATTTTTCGTGGGGAGGACAAGGAAATCGTGGAAACCAGAGACAACAACCTCTTCAAACCTTCCAAAATCAGCCCTATTCGCAAGAAAAGAAGCCGAATCTTGAAGAGACGCTGAACAAATTCATGGCATCAGCAGAGGCCCTCTTCCAAAAGTCTGAGACAACATTAGGTAATCAACAAATATCGATCAAAACGATCGAGAGTCAAGTTGGGGAACTTATTAAGTCAATTAAACAACTTACTGAGATGGTTTCCAAAATTCGATCAACGGTTTTCTCTAAAGAAACAGAACAGGTAAAGGCAGTTACACTAAGAAGTGGAAAGGAGCTAGTCGAATCAGAGAAAAGAATGCCATCCGTAGATGACAAAGAAAAGGATATGAGAATTCAGAATGTAATTCCAGTACATAAAGAAAGTAAACCACCGATCCCATATCCAGCAAGGTTGAAGAAAGAACGATTAGACTCCTAATATGGTAAGTTTCTCGAGCTTTTTAAACAAATACATATTAACCTACCTTTTGTCGAAGCCATTTCACAGATGCCAACGTACGCGAAATTCTTGAAAGAACTCCTGACGAATAAAAGGAAGCTTGAAGAAATATCAATGGTGGAGCTTAATGAAGAATGTTCGGCCATCCTCCAAAACAAGTTACCAACCAAATTAAAAGACCCAGGAATTTTTACTATTCCTTGTTTAATTGGCAGTTTAAATGTTAAGAAAGCATTAGCTGATCTAGGTGCCAGTATTAATTTAATGCCTTATAAGATGTTTAAACGACTAGATCTCGGGGAACCAAAACCCACTAGGATGAGTATTCGATTGCTGAGTGATAGATCTATTAAATATCCTAGAGGAGTTATCGAAGACGTCTTGGTAAAAATTGATAAATTTATTTTCCCGTTGATTTTGTTGTGCTTGACATGGATGAAGACATTGAGGTCCCCTTAATTCTAGGGCGCCCTTTTTAGCTCTTTGCTAGGTACATTATTGATGTAGGTGATGGTAAACTTGCATTAAGGATAGGCGATGAGGAAATTATTTTTCAAATTTATGATGCCATGAAATATTCTAGAGAACAAGATGATTCATGTTATTTTGTTGATACCAATGACCATCTCATTCAAAACTCATTACAGAAATCCTGCATGATGACACGATGGGCTGTGTCTCACTCAAGAAGAGGGGGAAGAAGATGAAGCTTAGAGCTAAAATTATCATCAAAACAAACGGAAAAAGAAAGCATCAAATTTGATGACGATTTCAAACAAAAACCCTCTACGTTGATGAACCACCCAATTTAGAATTAAAACAAGCGCCAAAGCACCTAGAGTATGCATTCCTTGGGGAAAATTCTACATTACCGATAATTATCTCTTGAAATTAGAACCCAAGGAAAAGAGGAGTTGATACAGTCTTGAGAGAGCATAAAAAGCCATAGCTTGGAAAATCTCTCGACATTAAGGGAATAAGCCCAACATTTTGTACCCACAAAATTTTAATGGAAGATGAGTACAAGCCATGTGTGCAACTACAAAGATGACTAAATCCCAACGTAAAAGAAGTCGTGAAAGCCGATCTAATTAAACTTCTAGATGCTGGAATAATCTATCCTATTTCTGACAGCAAGTGGGTAAGTCATGTGCAGGTTGTTCCGAAGAAAGGGGGCATGACAGTGGTGGCTAACGAAAGGAATGAACTAATTCCCACCAGGACAGTCACAGGTTGGAGAGTTTGCATCGACTACAGAAAGCTGAATGATGCCACTAGAAAAGATCACTTTCCCTTGCCCTTCATTGATCAAATGTTAGAAAGACTATCAGGGCATATGTACTACTACTTCCTAGACGGACTCTCTGGCTATTTCCAAATCCCAATAGCACCTGAAGATCAAGAGAAGACAATGTTCACATGTCCATACGGTACGTTTGCCTATCGTAGAATGCCTTTCGGATTATGTAACGCTCCTGCTACTTTTAAGCGATGCATGTTTGCAATCTTCGATGAACTCGTCGAAGATATTATGGAAGTATTTATGGATGATTTCTCCGTATACGGTAATTCTTTCCATCTTTGCCTTAAAAATTTAAAACGAGTCTTAATGAGATGTGAGGAAACGAACCTTGTTTTAAATTGGGAAAATTTCACTTTATGGTACAAGAAGGGATTGTACTAGGTCATAAAATTTCTAGTAAGGGGATCGAGGTAGATAAAGCAAAAATTGAAGTTATAGACAAATTACCTCCCCCTAGTTTAGTTAAGGCTATTAGAAGCTTTTTAGGATATACAGGATTCTATAGAAGGTTCATTAAAGATTTTTCTAAAATAGCCAAGCCTTTAACAAAATTTCTAGAAAAAGATGTTCCTTTTAATTTTGATCAAGAATGTTTAGATGCATTTAATATCCTTAAGGATAAACTAATAAATGCTCCGATTATGATTGCACCTGATTGGAATTTACCATTTGAACTAATGTGTGATTCAAGTGATTTTATGATGAGGTGCGATTACGGGACAACGAAGAGGCAAGCATTTTCAGCCAATCTATTATGCTAGCAGAACTTTGACACCCGCACAAGAAAATTACACCACCACAGAGAAAGAACTGCTAGCTGTAGTCTTTGCTTTTGACAAATTTAGACAATATTTATTATTATCTAAAGTTTTCATTTACACTGATCATTTAGCCCTTCGTTATCTACTAACTAAACTCGATGCAAAACCACGACTCATAAGATGGATTTTACTTTTAAAGGAATTTGATTTGGAAATACAGGATAAGAAAGGAGCTGAGAACCTTGCGGCGCATCACCTCTCTAGGCTTGAAAACCCCCATATTGAAGAGTTAAATAAAGATCAGATAAATGATTCATTCCCAGAAGAATAACTCTTTTCGATAACTCATTCCGAGGTACCATGGTTTGCAGATATTGCGAATTATTTAGCCGCTAACATCTTACCAAAAAGGCTAACACATCACAAAAAGAAGTGATTCTTTGCTGATGCAAAAAACTATTTTGGGAAGACCCCTTTCTTTTCGAATATGTGCAGATCAGGTAATTCGAAGATGTGTTACAAGAACAGAAGCAAGCAAAATCATGGAACATTGTCATTCAGGACCATCAGGAGGACACTACAGTGGCATCAAGACAACACATAAAATACTCGAATCAGGTTTTTACTGGCCCACTCTATTTAAGGATGCCAACAGGTACGTTACCTCGTGCGATAAATGCCAAAGAATAGGTAATATTTCTAAATGTGATGAAATGCCCCAAACATATATGCTATCATGCGAAATATTTGATGTATGGGGTATTGATTTTATGGGACCATTCCCTAGTTCATTTGGAAATAAATACATCCTAGTAGTGATTGATTATATGTCAAAATGGGTAGAAGCGAGAGCCTTGCCTACAAATGACGCTAGGGTAGTAGTGAAATTTCTCAAGAAAGCTGTTTTCTCGGTTTGGGACACCTAGAGCCATCATTAGTGATAGGGGTACTCATTTACGCATTACTCAATTTGAAAAAGTTCTAAAAAAAATATGGAGTACACACGGAGATGACTACCCCTTATCACCCTCAAACTAGTGGGCAAGTTGAAGTAGCAAACCGAGAACTTAAGCGCATCCTAGAAAATACGGTTGAATCAAATAGAAAAGATTGGGCATTAAAAGTAGATGATGCCTTATGGGCCTATATAACAGCATTCAAAACACCCTTAGGGACATCCCCATACAAACTTGTATACGGGAAAAGCTGTCATCTACCATTCGAGCTAGAACATAAAGCTTTTTGGGCTATAAAATTTTTAAACTATGATCTTAAAGTTACAGGAAGGAAAAGAATGATGCAGATGCACGAGCTAGACGAGTGGAGAACTGAAGCCTACGAGAACTCAAACCTATACAATGAGGCAACAAAGCGACGCCATGATGCCCGTCTAAAGAAATCAAAACGATTCGAAGTGGGGGACTTGGTCCTGTTATACAACTCAAGGCTTAAATTATTTCCAGGGAAACTGAAATCAAGGTGGTCCGGCTCATTCATGATCAAAATAATTTTTCCATATGGCACATTCGAGGTAACTCACCCCACTAAGGGCACATTCAAGGTAAATGGTCACCGACTCAAAATCTATAATGGTGAAAATTTTAGAGATATGAAAGAGGAGTTTCAGCTCCGTAAGCCTTCTTTTAGAAATGAAAATAGGGTAAGTCTAGCCTAAGACTATAAACGAGCGCTTCTCGGGAGGCAACCCGAGTACTAATTCACTAACAAATTTTATTCTTATCATTGTTTTTATTTTTATTTTAAATTTTATTTTTTTTGCATCTAACCCCCTACTAAATTAGTCTAATAAAAGTGTAGATTTTAGACCACACGGCCTTACACAGGGGCGTGCCTGTGGCCGTGTGGAAGACAGGGGACGAACCATGGGCGTGCCAGTAGCCGTGCACAAACAGAGAAGAATTTCTTTTCCCAACACGGGCTGCGATACTAGTCCACGCCCGAGTCACCAAACTGTGCCAACATACTGACTTGTCGAGCACGAGTAAGACACGCCCGTGCCACCAAACCGTGCTCAACCCGTGCTCCATCATTCACACCACAACACTGTCAAAACCACTGCTGGTTCCCTTTATTACTTTACTTGCATCTATTTACTAATTGTTACTTTACTAATTAGAACTAGTATCTCTTGAACCTTAGGAGCAATTATAGTTGAATGTTTGCTTGTGATGTTACATTAGTATAATTATTCATTTAGTTTTTCTTCCCCTATTTGTGTTAATTATTCTTTAAAGTTATCTCTTGCAAAACTCACTTGATTGCTTTATTGAAATATTTGCATTAGATATTTGAAATAACAATACGATTGAATTGCATTTGAAAACATTTTACTTGAATATTACCAATTTTCAGGTAAAATGACGACGTCAAGAGAAAAGCAAACAGCAGCCGGTACTTCTAAGAAACGAAAGGGACCGGGCTCATCTTTCGTAAGTGCCTCCACCGAAGTGCGCCATCAATTTCTACGTTTTCCCAAGGGAATCCAAGAGGATCGATTTAAGGCACTACGAGAACGACCGCTCGGAATCGGTAGGCGTATCGATTGGACCGCTTTAGAACAAGTCGACCTCGCAGATGATGTTCGAGCCTTGCTTACCACCGAGCCGTGGGATAAATTCTTCACAATCATAGAGCCGACATATTTGGAATTTACATTAGAACTATGTTCTACTTTCCAACTACAGACTGTGATGGCAAATTTCGATGATCCAGGAACAATACAATTTTGTCTTGGAGGTACCATACGACAACTCAACGTGCCACAATTTGGACCCGCACTAGGACTGTACACCGACGAATTTGTAGAAGAGCATGACCTCTCCGAACTACACTGCCATATTCATTGCACCCCTGCAAGTTGTTGGTACGAGATAGGAAAAGGCCCTTACGATCCCAGCCGTTCCAAGGCGATAGCTATGACCCCACCTCTGAGGTACATCCACTCCATTTTAGCCCATACAATTACAGGAAGACGCGAAAGCACCGGTGTGGTGAATACACACGATGCCTATTACTTATTCTGCATGTCGAACGGACACGTTTTTGACCGCGCCTACTTTATTGCCTGTGTGATTCAGCACCAGACAGAGTCACACAGGAAAGGGATTCTTTCGATGGGCCCTTATATCACACAATTAGCCTGACACTTCGGCCTCCTAGAAATTGATGCCCAGAGCTCTTCCCTCATACTGATTGGGCAAATAGCACCTCAGGGCATTCAGACATGCTGCATATGAGGATGATTAAACACCGTCGTGGGACTGATCCTCCCCAATACCGATTAGCCCCTTCCACTGACACAGAAGAACCCGAGGACGTTACTGACGATGTCCCACAGGAGGCACCAGTCCCAGCCCAACGACCCTCTCATACAGCAGCTTCACTATCAGATCTCTCGGCACGCTTTACACAGTTTGAGCGGTATTGCACTCAGCAGTTCACTGACACAGTGCGACGGTTTGATGGGATTGAGGCTACCCTCTAATAGATATGCCAGCACCTCCACATCTCATCAGCAGAACCACCGCAGGACCCGGCCGATGACGAGGACCTTTGAGTCCTTTTATCTAATCTTTGTTTGCATTTTTAATGCTATTTTTATCTATCTTTACTTGTCTTAAGCTGAACTTTTTCTATATGCATTACAAATTATTATGATTATCATTGGCTATCTAACCTTCGAGTATGCCTAAAAATTATTTACACCGCCAAAATATCTAACTGATGACTTTGCAGTCTCAACCACACACTCCTTATACACAAACAAATCACTAGGAGTAATTCACTAAATACATAAGTCATCCTATACCACATCCTTCATCTCAAGGAATCCATTCGAAAATTTAAGAAGTGTTACTTTCCCCTTCTCTTTTGATTTAGTATTACATGATTTATTACATAACTTTGTACATTGAGGGCAATGTACGTCTTAAGTGTGGGGGGGTAACAGTACTTAAACTTTTTGCATTATTCTCAAATCCCTAAATTATGCCTTGTTCTTAAGTAACTTCATCATATTACTAATTAGGATGAAATTTCTGGTGATTTATGATTTTATTGACATGTTTTAGATTAAGTTATAGGTAATTGTGCATTGATAATTAAATTTGAAGATACTAGGTAATCAAGCATGATAAGTCTAATTTTTCAAGAAATTAAAAATTTGTTAGGTTGTTGAACTAAATCTGAATATTACTTTGAAGTTTGAAATTTACAAGGTTGACATCAAATTACCCATATTTTTTGTGAGAATTTGAGCCTTATAGAGCATATATTCTTTTTCTTGCTCACTTTATTGATTATGAGTATGTCAACATTGATTTGTTATTCTAGAACTTGCATCAATTATACATGTCGAGACCACACCTATGATTTGACATACAGAGATGATGAAGGCACCTAGGTTTTAACCCACTTACTCCGCTAAAAGCCTACCTCCATAACTAACCCCTAGTGAACCCCGTTTTAACCTAACAACCCTTTTTATTGACATAACCACTAATATTACCCCAAAACCCTTTGTTTTTATCACCATTCCTTTTAACTACCCTCATTTCAAGAGTTTATTTGATTAGTTGCCTAATTATGATTTTCACTATGTATTTAGTTTGTCCTTATTATTTAGTTTGTTCTTAAAAAAAACGAAGTATATTCATTATTAGTTATGTGATTTAAAGAGCTTATACATTTTAAATTCCAATTATTGAATAAATAGCTCGAATTATTAGTATTATGAATTTTCAGTTGATGTAATTCAGTATTACTTCAGTTTATGTCTGATGAGCTTAAAACAGTGAAATCCACATCTTTAGAAAGAAGCTCGTATTATTATTTGTTTTTCATTTGATGTAACTACTTATTATTCAGTTTATTGTTAGGTAATTTGTCAGGTCAATCTCGATTTTAACCCTCTAATTCAGCCTATATCCACACCCTTTAACCTAAGCCCCGTTACAACCTTAATTAAAGACCTTTTGATTTGTGTATCATCTCATATTACAGTGGTGGAGATTTGATTTTCATGCAAGCCTATGGGATTAGCTCTTCATGTTTGACATTTGAGTGCTTAACTCTGAACCTTAAACACTTTGAGTGATTTGAGTGAATCCTTAGTGAGAATGTCAATTCTTGTCGATTTTGAATCAGAGGTAATTATTTAGATGAAGAGAGATACCTATATTTTCGTGCTACAAATCTATGACTTAGAATTGTTTGAATCTTTAGGACCCTTTGAGTTGAATTATCCATGTATAAATTATCTATAAATTATGATAAAACATTGTTGATAGGAATTATGAAACATGGAAAGTTCGTTTTAATTGTAAGTTGAGAATTTTGCTTGAGGACAAGCAAAAGCTTAAGTGTGGGGGTATTTGATAAACCGTAAAAGTAACATATTCTAAGCCCACATTTAGTATGCTTTTGGATGATTTAAGCCCCAATTTATGTAAAAAGGTGCTATTAATCCTTTCTTTTCATGACTTATACTCAGGAAAGCACCCGATGACGAAAAGAACAAGAAACAGGCTTAAAATGGACCAATTCAGGCCAAACCCCGAAATTAGCACGGCCTGGACTTCCAGCCACACGGCCGTGCCACCTTTCCTTCTAGAACACGGCCTGACCCCGATTCACACGGCCGTGCCTCACTAAAGAAATCTGAACACGGTTTGAAGAAGATTCACACGGGCATGTGCCAAGGCCGTGCCCCTATCGTGGCAAAGAAGAGTTTCAGTCGAATTTTGATACTTAGGGACGAAGAAACACATTCCAAGAGCCTATATAAACACCCTAGGTACCAGCTGAAAAAGGGCGGTGAGCTAGGCCAAGAAGCCAAGCCGAAAAGGTCAGATTTGTGGGAATCACTCGAAGATAGCCAATTGATCCATCTCAAGAAGCCGGAATTCTACTCAAGTCGGCGAATCTCTCCTTCAATTCCTTCAGGGAGTTTTAAGGATTTCTTATGTTTTGTTTTATCTTTTCTCTTGAGATGTTTTCTTTTATTATTATGAACTAAACCTTCGGATACCCGAAGGGGATGAAACCTATGATGAATCTTGTTATTTAACTTTTTGAATTATATGATAATAACTTAGTTTGTTCTTAATTGTGTGAACTTAATCCAAATCTAATGTGCTTAGGTGGAGGAGGAATAGACCCTGCCTAAGAGTAGATCCAACATAATTAAGCGGAGTTGATCGCACGCCTAGAGATAGGGTGATGAGATTTTCTCGGATTAGGGTGAAACTTAATATGGGAGTCCACAGATCGATTTACTGCTATTCTAGGGGGTTACTATAAGAGAAAGAGATTTCCACTAGTTAACCTAGGGTTAGACGTTATTCCCTTCGAGAGAAGGTTTAATATACGTTAGGGAGTCTCACGGATCAAACTAAGTAAATAAATCATATGGTTCAAGGTTAGATAACAAGTGAAGTCTAGGTGGATTCTTCCTAAGGGTATCGCTTGAGTCAACTGAGTTTTCCCAAAAGTTATTGTCCGAATTCATTCTTTTTGTCTTTGCGTCTTAGCTTAGTAAGTAGATTAGTTTTAGTTTAAACAACCATCACTTTATATTAAGGCTAAATAATAAAAAGATGGTGAGTATTAGTACTTTTAGTTCCTTTGGGTTCGACAATCCGGTCTTGCCTAAACTATACTACTGTTCGATAGGTACACTTGCCTTTAATCATTGCCAGAGTTAGTTTCCAGGTTCGATCATTCTTTTATAAATATTAAAACTCGACAAAACAACGATCAATAAGGCTCAAAAACTCACAAAAATTATGGGTATTTTTGACATCAACCTTGTAAATATCAAATTTCAAGGTAATATTTAAATTCAGGTAGGCGACCTAGAAAATTTTTAATTCAGAAAAATAGACTTATTATGCTTGATTCTCTAGTATTCTTATAATTTAATCATCAATGCACAATTATCAATGACTTAATCTAAAACATATCAATTAAAATCATAAATGATCAGAAATTTCATCCTGATTAGTAATATGAGAAATTTACTTAAAAACAATACTAAATTCAGGGATTTTGAGAATAATGAAAAAAGTTTGGTACTACGTCTAAGATTTACCCCCTCACACTTAAGATGTACATTGCCCACAATGTACAAAGATAGATAATATCATTATAAAATCATAAGATATGGGAAGAAGTGAAACTCCCTGAATTTTTGGATGGCATCCTTGTATGATGGTGTGGAAACTTGACTTATTGAGATGACTGTGTAGAAACGATGTTTCGTTCCTTGAGTGATAAATTAAATCTGTTTGTTCTGCGAAGTCATCAGTTAGATGTCGTAAAGTGATTTAAGCAAGTGTTTGTTAGCGAGGATTCTATGGTTAGATAGCCAATTAAAACATGAATAAAGTTATGAAATATAAAAGTAAAAAAGTTTAAATTAAAACAACAGAACTGAAAATAAAGAAAAGAAAACAAAAAAAAATGTAGGGACTCAAAGTTCCTCATCATCAGCTGGGTCGCTGGGTGGTTGAGGCGGCGATGAGATATGGAGGTGCTGGCATATCTGTTGGAGGGTGGCCTCCAACCTATCAAATCGTCGAGTGTTGTCAACGTAATACTGGTCTAGGTGTGCAGAGATATCCGCCAATGAAGTTGCTGCATGGGATGGCTGCTGGCTCAAAATCGGTGCCTCCTATGATGGTGGTGGGACATCATCAGTAATGTCCTCGGGCTCCCCCTCGTCTGTGGGTGTCACTAATCGGTACTGAGGAGGGTCGGTCCCCCGACGATATTGAATCATCCTCATGTGTAGCATCGTCTGGAAGCCCTGAGGTATCATCTGTCCCATCAATGTGAGTGAAGAGATTTGTGCATCTGTGTTGAGAAGACCAAAGTGTCGAGCCAGTCGTGTTATGTATGGCCCCATCGATAAAATCCCCTTCCTGTGCGGCTCTGTCTGATGTTGAATTGCACAGGTGATGAAGTATGCCAGGTCAAAAACGTGCCCTTCTGACATGCACGATAGGTAGTAGACATCGTGCTTGTTTACAACACATGTGCTTTCACGTCGTCCCGTGATGGTGTGAGCGAGAATGGCGTGAATATACCGTAGGGGTGGGTCAAGGGCTGTCGCCTTCGAGCGACTGGGGTCGTAGACATTCGTGGTGGGTGCTAGGCTGCACCAGTAGTAAAAGGGGGTGCAGTGGAGTTGACGGTCTAACTCGGAGAGTGGATTGTCTATTATAAACTCCTCCGTATAGAGTCCGAGTGCTGTGCCGAATTGTGGTACGCTCAGTCGACGTACCGTGCCCCCTAACTGGAATTGGACTGTGCCTGGGTCATCATATTGGGCCATTACTGTTTGTAAGGTAAAAGTGGTGCAGAACTCGAGAGTGAGTTCCAAATATGTGGGCTCGATGATATAGAAAAATTGCTCCCATGGCTCGACCGAGATGAGGGCCCGAATGTCGGCTGCTAACCCTATCTGTTCCACAGCGTCCCAGTCAATGCACCTACCGGTGCTAAGGGTTCGTTGCCGGAAGGTGTTGTAATGCTCTTTCTGAGCTTCCTGGGAAAATTAGAGGAATTAGTGTCGTATCTCGGAAGAGGCACTTGCTGAAGATGATCCGGGCCCCTTTCGTTTCTTGGTTGGGGCGGCTGTGGATCGTTTGGGTCGTGATGACGACATTTGTACCAGGGATTTTGATGGTGTAAAGCTTTCGAGCACGGGCAGAGCACGGCGGTGGCACGAGTTTGCAGCACGAACACGGTGGTGGCAGGGGCGTGGCGTTTTTGCAGCACGGCGGTGGTGAGGGCGTGCGGACGGTTTTTGTAAGGTTTTTGGGGATGAAATGAGAGTTGAGGAGGTTTTAGTAAGGTGGGAAATATGGGTGTGGCCGGATTTTGGGAGGAGGGGTGCTGAAAATAGATTTTAGGGTTAGTTTTGGGAAAGTGACGGTTTAATTTAGTTAAATAGGGGAGGGGACACGGGCCATCGCCACGCCCGTGCTTTATTTTAAAGTGCTCGTGGTTTTCGTGATTTCGAATTTTAGGCGCCTTCGGGTGGATTTGCCACGGCCGTGTTGCTTATGACACGCCCGTGCTTGATAAGTCAGTAACCTCACATGGTTAGTTAGCACGGGCGTGGTCTAGTAGCGCACCCCGTGTTGGAAAGAGAAATTCTTCCCTGTCGTGCACGGCTGCTAGCACGCCCATGGTTTATCCCCTGGCTTCCGCACGGCCACGGGCACGCCCGTGTGTAAGGCCGTGTGGTCTAAAACCTACACTTTATTAGATTAATTAGTATGAGGTTAGATGCTGAACAGTTAAAGTATAATGTTAAGGAAGTTAGTGCTCGGGTTGCCTCCTGAGAAGTGCTTGTTTATTGTCTTAAGCTGGACTTTCCTTGTTTTCGGTTCTAAATGAAGGTTCCTGGAGCAGAAGCTCCTCTCTCATATCAAAATCTGCACCATTATAAATTTTGAGTCAGTGACCATTTACCTTGAATGTGCCCTTAGTGGGGTGAGTTACCTCGATTGTGCCGTATGGAAAAATTGTTTTGATCATGAATGGGCCTGACCATCTCGATTTCAGCTTCCTAGGAAATAATTTAAGCCTTGAGTTGTACAGTAGGACCAAGTCCCCTACTTCAAATTATTTCGACTTCTTCAGATGAGCGTCGTGGCGTCGCTTAGTTGCCTCTTTGTATAGTTTCGAGTTCTCGTAGGCCTGGGCTCTCCATTCGTCTAGCTCGTTCATCTGCATCATTCTTTTCTTTCCTGCAGTGCTAAGATCAAAATTTAAAAACTTTATGGCCCAAAAAGCTTTGTGTTCTAACTCGAATGGTAGATGACAGCTTTTCCCGTATACAAGTTTGTATAGGGATGTCCCTAGAGGGGTTTTAAATGTTGTTCTATAGGCCCATAAGGCATCATCTACTTTTAATGCCGAATCTTTTCTGTTTGATTCAACCATTTTTTCTAGAATGCGCTTAAGTTCTTGGTTTGCTACTTCAACTTGCCCACTGGTTTGAGGGTGATATGGGGTAGCTATCCTGTGGTGTACTCCATACGTTTTTAAGACTTTGTCAAATTGAGTATTACAGAAATGAGTGCCCCTATCACTAATGATAGCTCTAGGCTTTCCAAATCGAGAGAACAGTTTCTTGAGGAACTTAACTACTACTCTAGCATCATTAGTAGGTAGAGCTTCAGCTTCCACCCATTTTGACATGTAATCAACTGCCACTAGGATGTATTTATTTCCGAATGAACTAGGGAATGGCCCCATAAAATCAATACCCCATACATCAAATATTTCACATGATAGCATATATGTTTGAGGCATTTCATCACGTTTAGAGACATTACCTGTTCTTTGACATTTATCACATGAAGCGACATACCTGTTGGCATCCTTGAATAGAGTAGGCCAATAAAAACCTGATTCGAGTATCTTATGTGTTGTCTTAATGCCACTGTAGTGTCCTCCTGAGGGTCCTGAATGGAAATATTCTATAATCTTACTTGCTTCGCCCTGTAACGCATCTTCGAATTACCCGATCCGCACATATTCGGAAAAGAAAGGATCTTCCAAAAATAGTTTTTGCATCAAGAAAGAATCGCTTCTTTTGGTGATGTGTTAATTTTTTGGCAAGATGTTAGTGGCTAAATAATTTGCAATATCCGCAAACCATGGTACCTCAGAATGAGTTATCGAAAAGAGTTATTCTTCTGGAAATAAATCGTTTATCTCTCCTTCATTTAGCTCTTTGATATGGGGGTTTTCGAGTCTAGAGAGGTGATCAGCTGCAAGGTTCTCAGCTCCTTTCTTATCCTGTATTTCCAAATCAAATTCTTGTAAAAGTAAAATCCATCTTATGAGTCGTGGTTTCGCATCGAGTTTAGTTAATAGATAACGAAGAGCCGAGTGAGTCAAGGAAAACGACAACTTTAGATAATAATAAATCTTGTCTAAATTTGTCAAAAGCAAAAACTACAGCTAGCAGTTCCTTCTCCGTGGTGGTGTAGTTTTCCTGTGCGGGTGTCAATGTCTTGCTAGCATAATAGATTGGCTGAAAATGCTTGCCTCTTCGTTGTCCCAGAACTGCACCTACTGCGAAATCACTTGCATCACACATTAGTTCAAAGGGTATATTCCAATCAGGTGCAATTATAATCGGAGCATTTATTAGTTTATCCTTAAGGATATTGAATGCGTCTAAACATTCCTGATCAAAATTGAAAGGAACATCTTTTTCTAGTAATTTTGTTAAAGGCTTAGCTATTTTAGAAAAATCCTTAATGAATCTTCTATAAAATCCTGCGTGTCTAAAAAAACTTCTAATGGCTTTAACTAAACTAGGAGGAGGTAATTTTTCTATGGTTTCAATCTTTGCTTTATCTACCTCAATCCCTTTACTAGAAATTTTATGTCCTAATACAATTCCCTCTTGTACCATAAAGTGACATTTCTCTCAATTTAAAACAAGGTTTGTTTCCTCACATCTCATCAAGACTCATTTTAAAATTTTAAGGCAAAGATGGAAAGAATTACCGTATACTGAGAAATCGTCCATAAATACCTCCATAATATCTTCTACAAGTTCATCAAAGATTGCCAACATGCAACTTTGAAAGGTAGCAGGTGTAACATCCCAAAATAGGGGTTATTTGTGATTGAATTATTTTTTTTCCTTGTATTTGAATTTCTGTGATATT
Organism: Gossypium sturtianum; assembly: GCA_025698515.1. Lineage (NCBI taxonomy): Eukaryota > Viridiplantae > Streptophyta > Magnoliopsida > Malvales > Malvaceae > Gossypium > Gossypium sturtianum. Next base: position 124,833,662 of record CM046955.1, read on the forward strand.
ATGCGTGATGATATAAGGCTTAATTAGGAGTCTTGAGTAAGCTCGGTTTAGTAGAATAATTCTTAGTAAGGCTTATTTAAAGAAGAGGATTAAATGAGCTTAGCACTTAAGTTAATTTAAGTAGCAATAAGTGACACAAGATGAGTGCATGGCAAGTTGGTAATGGCGCATGGAGTTTGGCTTGAGGTTAGAGGTTCGAGTTGCATGTTTAGCAATTTGAAGGTTTATTTTTATATCCTTGCTTTGATGGACGGTCAAACTTATTTATGATAGGTTGGACTATTTCTTTTGGTAAGTTGAATATATGATTAAGGAAAGCTTGATAGTAGGGATAAGAATCTTGAAGTTATGGTATGATGAGGGACAAAAGGCATGAAGGATGGAGGATGTTTTGGAAAGTTTCCTAAGCCTTTAGTGGATGAATGTGACTGGCATGTATGGCTAGGGGTGACCGAATTTTGATAGGTAGCTTGGGGGAAAGAAATAGTTGGCCAATTTCTCCTTTGATCATCTTTTGGCATTTTTGTTTTCCCTCTCAAAAACTCTCTTTGGCCGAATGTGTATTGTGCATTTTGGTGCACTTTTGCTTTTGATTTTAGCATCTTTTGTTGAACCAAACCATACCATTTCCCTTTTCTTTCATTTGCTCTTTTGAAACCAAAACAACATTTGATTTTGGGCATTGTGTACACATTTCTTTTAGGCAAAATAGGTGTTGGCCAAATCTCTCTCTCACATATCTCTTTTCTTCATTTGACTTTTGTTCAACCACATTTTCTCCCATCCTCTCTCTTGGCCGAATCTTTAACCATCTCAAACTCCATTTCTTTTTCATTCACTCATAGTTTAAACATCCATTACCATTCGATTTCTATTTTCTTGTTCATTTCACCATAGCCAAACTCTCATATCCTTCTTTTTAGTATTATATTTGGCCGAATATTCAAGGGGAAACTCTCTTAGTTTTTCTTCAATTGATTTTGGAAAAGGGTAAGTGTTCTTGGTCGTTTCTCCTTCAATTCTTTTCTTGTCTCTACGTTATTTTCTTGTGGACTAAGGCCGAATCTATGGGCATTGGTTTGCAAGGTTCTAATCATTTAGGAATCGATTTATTTTAGGCTCTACGGACGTGGAAACAATCTTTCTAAGCCTCAGATATTCATCGATCGTTTTGGGTAAGCTTTTAGGTAAGATTGGTATTTTGAAGCGATAACTCTTTGGATTTAGTGTTATGGCCGAATGGCCTTTGTTTATATTTTAAGTGTTGGCCGATTGTAGGACAAGGATCTAGTGGTAAATCGGATTCGGGAGTTATTTCTTGCGTTGGTGAAAGGTGTGTATACATACACATCTTATAACTTTTTAATATGCTAAGTGTTATGTTATGCCTAACGTTTTGTGTAGACATGGATGAAATACCTTCATGGTATTAACAAGGATTTGGGTAAGTTCTTATTACTATGTGATTATTATTTGATGCTTTTGGGAAGCATGACACATTTGGTATGTGTATTATTTGATGTATGGCTTATGATAAATCGATTGGATGTTGTTAAATAAATCTATCAACATGATTTGTGGTACATGCATATAAAAATGATTGTTATGGGTTGATGAGAGGAGGGGCGGTGATATTCGTGTCGAAGCGGACACCGGTGTTTTGGTAACACATCGTGACTACGGTCACCAGAGGTTTGGTACCTCCAGAGGTTTGGCACCTCATAGCGACTTGTCCCTGTGGTTAATTCCACCGTGGGTTGGCCCCACTTTGAGATATGGGATTGTCTGCCAGTGATTTGGTATCACACGATGGGTTGGCCCCATCATTTATTTGTGACTTCGGTCACCAGTGTTTTGGTAACACAATTGTGTCTTCGGACACCAGAGATTTGGTATCTCCAGTGATTTGGTATCACATTTGTGACTATACGTCACCAGTGGTTTGGCACCACCAGTGGTTTGGTACCACAAGGGGTAGAAAAAGGCGTATGGATGGTTAGGTTGGGTGCATTTAAACTTATGCATGTTAATTGGTTATAATTTGTGTATGTGATTCCATTAAATTGGGGAAGGGTTACACATTGAGTCTTGGTGACTCACCTTCTCCTTTAATTTTTCAGGTGATTCGTAGACCGCGGATGAGGAGCCGGATGGACTCAAGGTGGCCATGCAGTGGAGATTTTTAATAAATGAATTTTGGATTTTATCTATTTTTCTGTTGGGTTTATGTTGCTTAATTGTAATAAGGCCTCCTAGGATTATTTTATTATTGCTGCATGTTTTATTTAAACTATTTGATGATGTTAAAACGGATGCACATGTTTTCTCAAATTAAACGCATAAAATGTTTTTTAAAGTACCATCGGTACATTTGAAATCAGTAATAACCTAACTTAGTATATTTATTTTTTAATGACATTAAGTAATGCTTTCTTCATAACACCTCAATTGTTTTAAATCAAAACAATATCTTTTATCAAAATTTAAAACGACTTAACAAGGGATTTTCAAAGGTTTTTCCTCCGTAGCATACCAAATTCGTTGTAATGTTTGGGCCGGGTTTGGGGTGTTACAAAATTGGTATCGAGCCCAGTTCAAAGCTTCCTGTGAGGGGCCCAAGGCCCAAAAATGTTTTGGTAGGTCTATTTGAAATATTATGGTTTTTAATAAGCATGGCAATCGAGTCTCCCAGACCGATCCGCCTGTAAGTACCACTAACTTTTTGTATGAATTATTTATTGTAGAAGGGTAGGAAGCATGGGACGTAGATAGTGATAGTATTTTAAACTTTAGGACTAGTTTACTCCAAACAAAGACATAAGACTTTAAGAGCCTAATTAAACCAACCTACGACCAAGTCGCGAAAGTTAGGTGTGGTAACCTTGGTGCGCATGTCTAGGATTGGATCAGGGAAGAGCTTGGTACTTAGCGGTCCTCGTGACTCACCTCCTCTTCGCGGGATTCCTACTGTGCGTAGCTTCTGGTTCACCCTAACCAAGAGGACTCGGTCATAGGCAAAATCCTAAATAAAACCCGAAAGGGATTAGCCATGTTTTAAGGAAAAACTTCGGTTTTAAAAATCATTAAATTTTTTTAAGATGGTAGGACAAATGTATCTTCGAAAATTTTCAAAATATTCTTGATTGACAAAATTACAAAAAAATACCCTTTAGGAAAAATGACGAAAATACCCACGGGTTAGAAACGGACAAGAATGCCAGAAGAGTGCATAGGTATGAAAGGTATAGGAAATGGATGTATTATTCGTGTAAACCAAGATAGAAGACTTAAAACCTTGTTTGATCGAAAGAATCTCTATTAAACTCTTTTCATAAAATTTCTTCGCGGATAATCAAGTGAAACATGTATTAATTCATAAAAATTTCCTAATCGATTAAAGCGCGATAGTTAGAATGAGCTTTAGAGGACGTGGCCGTCGTGGACGCGGAAGGGGTAGGATGGCCGTGATCGTAACCCGTCGTCGGTCGGGTCAAGGATCTCGAGAATGAGATACCGCCACCACCACCCCCAACCTTTGGAGTCAAGAGCAGGATCGGGACGGGTGACGACGCTGTGTCACAAGCGATGCTACGGGTTCGGAAAGGGTAGTGGAATTGGTGGAAGTGGAGGAGCTCGGAAGTCGGTTCTGAGAGACTTCGAGCTAACGGAGCTGAATTTTTCCGAGGTGTGTTATGCGGTGTAGCGCCCAATCTGGTGAGTATTGGTTGGAATCGACCGAAAGAATCATGGATGAGATAGATTTGACAAATGAGGAGAAACCGAAAGGAGCAAAGTGTCGCTTCTCAAGGATGAGTCATATCGATGGTGGCTCACGGTCCGAGATGGTGCTACGGCAGATGATCTCACTTGGGAGTACTTCAAAGTCGCATATCGGAAGAAGTATGTTGGATCAAGCTACATTGACGCTCAAAGGAAAGCTTTTCAGGGTTAGTGCAAGGGAATAAGTCCGTCTCGGAGTATGAAGCGAATTCCTAAAATTTGAGTCGTTATGCTCAGGAATAGTGGCATCGGAGCATGATCGTTGTGTTCGTTTTGAAGACGGACTTAGAGACGAAAGTTAAGGTCGCTGATTGCTCCACAAAGAAGAACGTGAGTTTGTTGTCTTGGTGGAGAAGGCCAAGGTAGCCGAAGGAATCAAGGAGTCCGCGAGGCAAAGTTATGATAGGAGCAAGCTGAAGAGAGGCTTTGGATCGTCTGGGTCAGGTGGCAATGTTCAGAAAAGATTTAGGCAGAGTGGGTCAAATCAGGCAGGAGGTCCACAACTGCTAATCAAAGACCGGCCCAGTGTAACCGTTGTGGAAAGTCTCATTGGGGAGAATGTTGGACCGGAGGGAAAGGATGTTTCGAGTGTGGTTCGCTAGAACATCGTGTGAGGGACTGTCCGCGTAAGCAAGCTAGGAATCAGTCTGAAGGTCAAGGTCGTGCCTGATTCGTAAAGGAGGGACCAAAGACCGCAGAGAGGTCGTGGTTATGGTAGAGGTGGTTATGGCTCTAGTGGAGGTCGCATGGAGTACCGGCAGAGGTATTGGCAACACGGAGGCTAGGCACTGGTTTGGTGTATCTTTGAGGCGTCGTGAGGAAGGAGACGCACCGGACGTCATGGCCGTGACGTTTTTAATTTTTGGTGTTCCATATATATCGCCTTGATAGATGTGGGTTCGACGCACTCTTACGTTGCTAGTAGTATAGTTGAGACCATGAGTTTAGTTCGAGAGCGCTTCTAAGAGGATGACTCTGTACTTAGTCCTTTAGGTCACTCTGTAGAAGTAGATAAGTCAGATAGAGATATACCCCTAGAACTCCAAGGGGTAGTGTTTGTAGCCGATCCGATGGAACCTGCCGTTTGAGGAGTTCGATCCGATTCTTGGGATGGATTGGTTGGTCAAGTACCAAGCAAGTTTGGATTGTGCCGCTAAGCGCATGGTTTTGAAGACGGTTGAAGGTGAAGAAGTGGTCATGATAGGTAATAGGAGAGATTATCTATCCAACGTGGTATCTGCGTTGAAAGCAGTAAAGATGGTCAGGAAGGGCTGTGAGGCGTTCGTAGTTCATGTGTGTGCTTTGGAAGCTAAGGAGTCTTCGTGAGGAATGTTCAAGCTGTAAAGGAATTTGTCGACGTATTTCTGAAGAACTTAAGGGATTGCCTCCGGATCGTGAAGTCGAATTTGGTATAGATCTGTTATTCGAACAGGCGCGCGGTGTCTATAGCTCCGTATAGGATGGCACCGAAGGAATTGTTGGAATTGAAGGCTCAGATACAAGAGTTGTTGGATCGAGGTTTCATTCGACCAAGTGTTTCACCTTGGGGAGCGCCGGTACTTTTTGTCAAGAAGAAGGATGGTACGATGCGGATGTGTATAGACTACCGCCTTGATTGAATAAGTCGACGATTAAAAACAAGTATCCTTTGCCGAGGATAGATGACTTGTTTGATCATTTGAAAGGGGCTGCGTTTTTCTAAGATTGATTTAAGGTCCGGATATCATCAATCGAAGGTGAAAGAGGTCGATATCCATAAGGCGGCATTTCGTACTCGGTATGGACACTACGAGTTCCGGTGATGCCGTTTGGTTTGACTAATGTACCAGCGACTTTCATGGACATGATGAATAGGGTATTTCAACAGCTTTTGGATCGGTTTGTTGTGGTCTTTATAGATGATATTTTGGTGTATTCAAGTCGGAAGAGGAGCATGATGCGATTTGCGAGTGGTGTTGCAGATTCTCGAGGAAAAGCAGTTGTAGATGCGAAATTTAGTAAGTGCGACTCGGCTTAAGGAGGTGGCTTTCTTGGGTCACGTTGTTTTGGCCGAGGATTAGAGTGGATCCTCGAAAGATTGAGGCGTTGTTGGATTGGAAGCCGCCTAAACTGTGGCTGAAATTCGGAGTTTTCTAGGTCCGGCGGGGTATTACCAGAAGATTTGTGGAAGGATTTTCTTTGATTGCCGCACCGATGACCAAGTTGTTGAGGAAAGGAGTTCCATTTGTATGGACCGAGAAGCGAGCAAGAAAGTTTCGACAAATTGAAGAAGATTCGATCAAGCTCCGGTTTTGATTCAACCCCGAGGCAGCAAGGAATTCACGGTTTATTGCGATGCATCACATATTGGTTTGGGATGCGTCGTTGATGCAAGAAAGGAAGGTAGTGGCTTATGCATCTCGGCAGATTGAGACCACATGAGGCTAATTATCCGACTCATGACTTGGAGTTAGCGGTTGTAGTCTTCGCTTTGAAGATATGGAGGCACTATTTGTACGAGAGAAGTCGATAGTTTTACGGATCACAAGAGTCTTAAGTATCTCTTGACTGAAGGATTTGAATTTGAGGCGCAGAGATGGATTGAGCTGTTGAAGGACTACGATCGCTCGATCGAGTATCATCCCGGTAAGGCTAACGTGGTGGCGCACGCGTTGAGTCGTAAGGTTGTATCGGATTTAAGATCGATGTTTGCTCGACTTAGTCCGCTCGATGATGGGAGTCTTTTGGCGTAATTGCAAGTCAAGCCGACTTGGTTAGATCAGATTAAGGAGAAGCGGTTAGAGGATGATGGTTTGAATGATCGGAGGTTGCAAGTCCGTAATGGTGGATTAGAGGATTTTAGTCGTCCGTTGATGGAGTTTTGTGCTTTAAAGGAAGAGCTTGTATGCCTGGCGAAGGATGTGGAATTGAGACAAAGGATTCTTCGACGCGCATATAGCGACCAATATGCTATGCATCCTGGAGGTAGCAAGATGTATCGGGATTTGAGAGAGCAATTTTGGTGGCCAGGTCTGAAACGGGAAGTAACTGAGTTCGTGGGTAAGTGTCTGACGTGTCAACAAGTCAAGGCTGAACATCAGTTGCCATCTGGTTTACTTCAGCTGGTGAAGATTCCTCAGTGGAAGTGGGAGAGGATCACCATGGACTTTGTCAGTGGATTACCTCTTACGCCTAGCAAGAAGAATTCAGTTTGGGTGATTGTGGATCGTCTGACTAAATCAGCGCATTTCATACCTGTAAGGGTAGATTATTCGCTTCAGAGGTTAGCTAAGTTATATGTAGCTGAGATAGTGAGATTGCATGGTGTGCCAGTATCGATTATCTCGGATAGGGATCCGAGGTTTACATCGAGGTTTTGGAGAGCGTTGCATCAAGCTTTGGGTACGAGATTGGACTTCAGCACAGCTTTTCATCCGCAATCCGACGGACAATCGGAGAGAGTGATTCAGATTTTAGAAGATATGCTCAGAGGTTGCGTTCTGGACTTCAGTGGCAGTTGGGAGGAGTATCTATCGTTGGCGGAATTCGCTTATAACAATAGTTATCAAGCGAGTATCCAAATGGCTCCATATGAAGCACTGTATGGACGAAGATGCCGTACTCCTACGTGTTGGACGGAACTAGGTGAACGTCATGTCTTGGGTCCAGATTTGGTGACGGAAACTGAGGACAAAGTTAAGGTAATTCGGGCTCGTCTCAAGGAAGCATCGGATAGGCAAAAGTCTTACGCCGATCTCAAGCGAAAGGAGATGGAATACGAGGTAGGAGATAAAGTTTTTCTGAAGGTGTCGCCTTGGAAGAAGGTGTTGCGCTTTGGGCAAAAAGGGAAATTAAGTCCAAGGTTCATCGGCCCGTATACTGTGTTGAAGCGAGTAGGACCGGTAGCTTATCACCGAATCGCCAAAGCAGAGTTGAGTCGATTCACAATGTCTTCCATGTGTCGATGCTTAGACGGTATAGGTCGATCCATCGCACATCGTGCAAAGAGCGAGATTGAGGTTAACTCCGACTTATCATTCGAGGAGGAACCGGTTCAGATTTTAGATCGTGATGTCAAGGTGTTGCGTGAGAAAGTCGGCACCCCTTAGTGAAAGTGCTATGGCGAAACCATGGTACGGAGGAAGCGACGTGGGAATCGAGGAGGTGATGCGCAAACAATACCTCACCTTTTTCGATCGTGTAATTTTGAGGTCGAAATTATTTTAGAGGGGTAGAACTGTAACATCCCAAAATAGGGGTTATTTGTGATTGAATTATTTTTTTCCTTGTATTTGAATTTCGTGATATTATGCGTGATGATATAAGGCTTAATTAGGAGTCTTGAGTAAGCTCGGTTTAGTAGAATAATTCTTAGTAAGGCTTATTTAAAGAAGAGGATTAAATGAGCTTAGCACTTAAGTTAATTTAAGTAGCAATAAGTGACACAAGATGAGTGCATGGCAAGTTGGTAATGGCGCATGGAGTTTGGCTTGAGGTTAGAGGTTGAGTTGCATGTTTAGCAATTTGAAGGTTTATTTTTATATCCTTGCTTTGATGGACGGTCAAACTTATTTATGATAGGTTGGACTATTTCTTTTGGTAAGTTGAATATATGATTAAGGAAAGCTTGATAGTAGGGATAAGAATCTTGAAGTTATGGTATGATGAGGGGACAAAAGGCATGAAGGATGGAGGATGTTTTGGAAAGTTTCCTAAGCCTTTAGTGGATGAATGTGGACGGCATGTATGGCTAGGGGGTGACCGAATTTTGATAGGTAGCTTGGGGGAAAGAAATAGTTGGCCAATTTCTCCTTTGATCATCTTTTTGGCATTTTTGTTTTCCCTCTCCAAAAACTCTCTTTGGCCGAATGTGTATTGTGCATTTTGGTGCACTTTTGCTTTTGATTTTAGCATCTTTTGTTGAACCAAACCATACCATTTCCCTTTTCTTTCATTTGCTCTTTTGAAACCAAAACAACATTTGATTTTGGGCATTGTGTACACATTTCTTTTAGGCAAAATAGGTGTTGGCCAAATCTCTCTCTCTCACATATCTCTTTTCTTCATTTGACTTTTGTTCAACCACATTTTCTCCCATCCTCTCTCTTGGCCGAATCTTTAACCATCTCAAACTCCATTTCTTTTTCATTCACTCATAGTTTAAACATCCATTACCATTCGATTTCTATTTTCTTGTTCATTTCACCATATAGCCGAAACTCTCATATCCTTCTTTTTAGTATTATATTTGGCCGAATATTCAAGGGGAAACTCTCTTAGTTTTTCTTCAATTGATTTTGGAAAAGGGTAAGTGTTCTTGGTCGTTTCTCCTTCAATTCTTTTCTTGTCTCTACGTTATTTTCTTGTGGACTAAGGCCGAATCTATGGGCATTGGTTTGCAAGGTTCTAATCATTTAGGAATCGATTTATTTTAGGCTCTACGGACGTGGAAACAATCTTTCTAAGCCTCTCAGATATTCATCGATCGTTTTGGGTAAGCTTTTAGGTAAGATTGGTATTTTGAAGCGATAACTCTTTGGATTTAGTGTTATGGCCGAATGGCCTTTGTTTATATTTTAAGTGTTGGCCGATTGTAGGACAAGGATCTAGTGGTAAATCGGATTCGGGAGTTATTTCTTGCGTTAGTGAAAGGTGTGTATACATACACATCTTATAACTTTTAATATGCTAAGTGTTATGTTATGCCTAACGTTTTGTGTAGACATGGATGAAATACCTTCATGGTATTAACAAGGATTTGGGTAAGTTCTTATTACTATGTGATTATTATTTGATGCTTTTGGGAAGCATGACACATTTGGTATGTGTATTATTTGATGTATGGCTTATGATAAATCGATTGGATGTTGTTAAATAAATCTATCAACATGATTTGTGGTACATGCATATAAAAATGATTGTTATGGGTTGATGAGAGGAGGGGCGTGATATTCGTGTCGACGGACACCGGTGTTTTGGTAACACATCGTGACTACGGTCACCAGAGGTTTGGTACCTCCGGAGGTTTGGCACCTCATAGCGACTTGTCCCTGTGGTTAATTCCACCGTGGGTTGGCCCCACTTTGAGATATGGGATTGTCTGCCAGTGATTTGGTATCACACGATGGGTTGGCCCCATCATTTATTTGTGACTTCGGTCACCAGTGTTTTGGTAACACAATTGTGTCTTGGACACCGTGAGATTTGTATCTCCGGTGATTTGGTATCACATTTGTGACTATACGTCACCAGTGGTTTGGCACCACCAGTGGTTTGGTACCACAAGGGGTAGAAAAAGGCGTATGGATGGTTAGGTTGGGTGCATTTAAACTTATGCATGTTAATTGGTTATAATTTGTGTATGTGATTCCATTAAATTGGGGAAGGGTTACACATTGAGTCTTGGTGACTCACCTTCTCCTTTAATTTTTCAGGTGATTCGTAGACCGCGGATGAGGAGCCGGATGGACTCAAGGTGGCCATGCAGTGGAGATTTTTAATAAATGAATTTTGGATTTTATCTATTTTTCTGTTGGGTTTATGTTGCTTAATTGTAATAAGGCCTCCTAGGATTATTTTATTATTGCTGCATGTTTTATTTAAACTATTTGATGATGTTAAAACGGATGCACATGTTTTCTCAAATTAAACGCAAAATGTTTTTTTAAAGTACCATCGGGTACATTTGAAACTGTAACAACCTAACTTAGTATATTTATTTTTTTAATGACATTAAGTAATGCTTTCTTCATAACACCTCAATTGTTTTAAATCAAAACAATATCTTTTATCAAAATTTAAAACGACTTAACAAGGGATTTTCAAAGGTTTTTCCTCCGTAGCATACCAAATTCGGTCGTAATGTTTGGGCCGGGTTTGGGGTGTTACAGCAGGAGCATTACATAATCCAAAAGGCATTCTTTGATAAGCAAACGTACCGTATGGGCATGTGAACGTTGTCTTCTCTTGATCTTCAAGTGCTATTGGGATTTGGAAATAACCGGAGAGTCCATCTAGGAAGCAATAGTACATATGTCCTGATAACCTTTCTAGCATTTGATCAATGAAGGGTAGAGGGAAGTGATCTTTTCTAGTGGCGTCATTCAGCTTCCTGTAATCTATGCAAACTCTCCAACCTGTGACTGTTCTGGTAGGAATTAGTTCATTCTTTTCGTTATCTACCACGGTCATGCCTCCTTTCTTTGGGGCAACCTGCACAGGACTCACCCACTTACTGTTAGAAATAGGATAAATTATTCCAGTATCTAGAAGTTTAATTATCTCGGCTTTCACGACTTCTTTTACGTTGGGATTTAATCGCCTTTGTGGTTGCACGCATGGCTTGTACTCGTCTTCCATTAAAATTTTGTGGGTGCAAAATGTTGGGCTTATTCCCTTAATGTCAGAGATTTTCCAAGCTATGGCTTTTTTATGTTCTCTTAGTACCTATATCAACTCCTCTTTTTCCTGAGGTTCTAGCTCTGAAGAGATAATTACTGGTAACGTATAATTTTCCCCAAGGAATGCTTACTCTAAATGTTTTGGCAGTTGCTTTAATTCTAATTTAGGTGGTTCATCAACAGAGGGTTTTTGTTTTAAATCGTCATCGAATTCAATGCTTTCTTTTTCTATTTGTCTTGATGATGATATTTTTGAATTTAGCTCGTGGAATTCATCTTCTTCCCCCTCTTCTTGAGTGTGACACAATTCCATCGTGTCATCATGTAGAATTTCCTATAATGAGTTTTGAATGATATGATCAGTGGTGTCAATAAAATAACAAGAATCATCTTGTTCTCTAGAATATCTCATGGCATCATAAATTTGAAAAATAATTTCCTCATCGCCTATCCTTAATGCAAGTTTACCATCACCTACATCGATAACAGCCCTGGCAGTAGCTAAAAAAGGGCGCCCTAGAATTAAGGGAACCTCAATGTCCTCATCCATGTCAAGCACAACAAAATCAATGGGGAAAACAAATTTATCGATTTTTACCAAGACATCCTCGATAACTCCTCTATGGTATTTAATAGATCTATCAGTTAACTGAATACTCATCCTAGTGGGTTTTGGTTCCCCAAGATTTAGTCGTTTAAACATTTTATAAGGCATTAAATTAATACTGGCACCTAGATCAGCTAATGCTTTCTTAATATTTAAACTACCAATTAAACAAGGAATAGTAAAACTTCATGGGTCTTTTAATTTGGTTGGTAGCTTATTTTGGAGGATGGCTGAACATTCTTCATTAAGCTCCACCATGGATACTTCTTCAAGCTTCCTTTTATTCGTTAGGAGTTCCTTTAAGAATTTTGCATACATCGGCATCTGTGAAATGGCTTCAACAAAAGGTAAGTTAATATGTATCTGTTTAAACAGTTCAAGAAACTTACCATATTGGGCGTCTAATCGTTCTTTCTTTAACTGCGCTGGATATGGGATTGGTGGTTTACTTTCTTTGCGTATTGGAGTTACATCCCCAACCCTCATGTCCTTTGCTTTGTCATCTTCATGTAGTATTTTTTTTCTTTGGTTCAACTAACTCATTTCCACTTCTCAGTGTAACTGTCTTTACCTGTTCTGTTGCTTTAGAGAAAATCACTGATCGAATTTAGGAAACCATTTCAGTAAGTTGTCCAACTGACTTAGTGAGTTCTCCAACTTGTTTCTCTATCACTTTGATCGATGTTTGTTGGTCATCAAGTGTTGTCTCAGTCTTTCGAAAACGGGTCTCTGTGGAAGCTATGAATTTGTTCAGTGTCTCTTCAAGATTCGGCTTCTTTTCCTATGGATAGGGCTGATTTTGGAAATTTTGAGGAGGTTGTTGTCTTTGATTTCCTTGTCCTCCCCACGAAAAATTTGGGCGGTTCCTCCAACCTGGATTATAATTATTACTATATGGGTTATTATTAGATCTGAAATTGTTACCTATATAGTTCATCTGTTCGCTCTCTGTGCCCGATTGGTAGGGTGGGTACTCAGGATTCGCCACAGTTCCACTTATGTCACAATGCAGACATCGGATGTGCTGCGAAGAACACAAACTATCAAGCTTTTTATTCATCATCTCTACTGTGTTGATAGCATGGTTACAAAGATCTATGTTGAAAAATCCGCCGATTTTGTTGGTTTGGTCCTTGTAACCGCCATCGATAGTTATTCGGTGACATCTCTTCAATAAACTCGTAATTTTCAGGAGTTTTATTGTTCAGGGTTCCACCCGGCTGAATCTATTAGTTGCCTCGTTGAGGGGTTTACACCGTTATAGAAAGTCCGGACTTGGAGCCACAAAGGTAAACCATGGTGTGGACACCTTCTCAAGAGATCCTTATATCTCTCCCATGCATCGTATAATGTCTCTAAATCCATCCGCACAAAAGAAGAGATATCATTACGTAATTTGGCGGTGGGAAATATTTTAATAAAAAATTTTGGTCATTTGATCCCATGTAGTGATTGACCCTCGTGGTAGCGAAGTTTAACCACTATTTAGCTTTATTCCTTAATGAAAAGGGAAATAATCAAGTAAATGCGGCATCATCGTAAACGCCATTTATTTTGAAGGTATCACAGAACTCTAAAAAGTTAGCTATATGAGTATTTGGATCTTCGTCTCCGTAAACCATCAAATTGAACAAACTGTTGAATCATTTGTATAGTGTTAGGCGTTAATTCAAAATTATTAGCGCTATATGAGCCTAACAATACTTGATTCTGCTCCTGTTAAATGAGGTTTAGCATAATCATACATAGTACGAGGAGTATTATTTTCTCCCACATCTTGTGGTGGTGGGTTATTTTTGTCCATCCCTTCAGTAGGATTGGATCTGTCTTCTCGCTCTTCTTCCGTGTAATTTAGGGCTCGCCTAATTTCTCTGCGATTCCTGCGAACGGTAGCATCAATATCACTGTCGTATACTAAAGTTCCTCTCGGGTTCCTTCTAGTCATAAATTAGAGGTACCTGCTAGGAAAAGAAAGAAAAAAAATTTAGCAAAATTTAAGAAAAAAACAATAAAAATAAAAATAAATTGTGTAAAATAAAAAATAATGGCTAAAGTAATAAAAATAGAGCTTTCTTAATATTTTAGTTCCCCGGAAACGGCGCCAAAAACATGATCGCTGTGAATCGAGCTTTAAAATTTATAAAAGAATGATCGAACTCGAAACTAACTCGACAACGATTGAGGCAAGTGCACCTATCGAACAAAGAGTATAGCTTAGGCAAGACCGGATTATCGAACCCAAAGGAACTAAAAGTACTAATACTCACCGTCTTTTTATTATTTAGCCTTAATATAAAGTGATGGTTGTTTAAACTAAAACTAATCTACTTACTAAGCTAAGATGCAAAGACAAAAAGAATGAATTCGAGAAATAACTTTTGGGAAAACTCAATTGACTCAAGCGATACCTTCAGGAAAAATCCACCTAGACTTCACTTGTTATTTAACCTTGAACCATATTTTCGAACCCAAAGGAACTAAAAGTACTAATAGCTTAGGCAAGACCGAATTATCGAACCCAAAGGAACTAAAAGTACTAATACTAACTTTCTTCTTATTATCTAGCCTAAAAATAAAGATAGATTGTTTATCTAATCTAAATTAATTAACTACTAAACTAAAGACTCTGAGACAAAGAAGAATGAATTTGGAAAATAACTTGGGAAAAACTCAGTTGATTTAGATGATACCCTAGGAAGAATCCACCTAGACTTCACTTGTTATCTAACACTGAACCATACGATTTATTCACTTAGTTTGATCCGTAAGACTCCCTAACATATATTAAACCCTCTCTCGAGGAAAATAACGTCTAACCCTAGGTTAATTAGTGGAACTCTCGTTCTCTTATAATAACCCCCTAGAATAGCAGTAAATCGATCTATGGACTCCCATATTAGGTTTCACCCTAATCCGGCAAAATCTCGTCACCCTATCTCTAGGCGTGCGATCAACTCCGCTTAATTATGTTGGATCTACTCTTAGGCAGGGTCTATTCCTCCTCCACCTAAGCACATTAAATTTGGATTAAGCTCACATAATTAAGAACAAACTAAGTATTTATCATATAATTCATAAAATAATAACAAGATTCATCATAGGTTTCATCTCTTCTGTATCCAGAAGGGTTTAGTTCATAACAATAAAGGAAAACATCTCCAGAGAAAAGATAAAACAAAACATAAGAAATCCCTAAAACCCCCAGAAGGAATTGAAGGAGAGATCCTCCGTCTTGAGTATAATTCTGGCTTCTTGAGGTGGATCAACTGGCTATCCCTGAGTGATTCCCCACAAATCTGCCTTCTCTGGCCTAGCACGACGCCCCTAGACGATGGCTTTGGGCTCTCCCTCTTAGGTTATAATTAGGGTGTATTTATAAGCTTTTGAAATACGTTTCTTTCTCCCTAAGTATCCTTTCCCGAATGAAATTTCTCTTCTCCACGGCAGAGGCACGGCCATGGCGCACGCCCGTGTGAATCGTGGCCAGGCCGTGTTCGGATTTCTTTAATGAGACTCGGCCGTGTGAGTCGGGGTTAGACCGTGTTCTAGATGATTGACTTGGCACGGCCTTGTGGGTCCAAGTCCAGGCCGTGTCGATTTCCTCTTTGGCCCGTTTTGGTCCGTTTTGAGCCCGTTTTCTCGTTCTATTTTATCCTTGGGTGCTTTCCTGAGTATAAGACATGAAAAGAAAGGATTAAGAGCACCTTTTACATAAATCAAGGGATAATTCATCCAAAAGCATACTAAATGTGGGATTAAAATATGTGACTATTTCTATTTATCAGACCCCCATTATTTGCTTGGCCAGCCATAGACTAGCATAGGAGACAAATTTGTCAATGATGGTCAAAGTTGGTGATAGTAGGTGGACTAATTTGACTAGTATTAATAAAATAAGGAAAGGAAAAGCTATCCTCTTTTTCTCATTCACTCTTCCATCGAAAATTAGCAGCAAATAGAGGGAAGAAAGCTTCAAAAATTTCAGCACAATCATCTCTTCACAAGTAAGTGTTCTAGTGATCTTTTCTTAAAAATAGTTGTACTTTTGGGACCCCTAAAGCTTAAGCTTTCAAATGAGGGGACTATTGTGCAATATGGTGAAAAGTTTAGAGTTTTTCCATGAGAGCTATCATAGTTATTTGCTGCATTTTTATGGAAGAAAATGAGTCTTGCTTGTTAGATGAACAACTCTTATGAAAGGTGTTGCCATGAAAACACCTAATTGGACCTTGATGAAAAGGTTACAAATTTGTAGTAATTATGTGAAATTTTGAGTTTTGATGATAGATATAAGAGTATTAAATGTTCACCTAGGCTTGTTGAAGGTAGAAATATGATTAGAATTTATTTTCGAGCCTAGGGGCAAAATGGTCATTTTGCCAAAGTCTAGGGGCAAAATAGTAATTTTACCTAAGCATGATTATTGAAATGCTTTATTTAATGAGATGATTAAAATGAGCTGAATTTCTATTATAGAGCAAGAAGAACCGAGAATCTGCCTCGATAAGGGAAAGAACAAAGTCTCGGACTAAACCGTCGAGCTAGCTCATTTTGAAATCGAGGTAAGTTTGTATGTGATTATTGCAACATTTATGTTAGCATATTGAGAATGCTTGGCATTATATTGATGCATGAAGCTCTGCTAAATTGAGTAGTTAATGTTGAATGAGAGGATGAAGTCCTATTGGACCATATTGATTACAAAAATGCTATCATTGAGATATGAAATAGATAAGGTTCCGTATAAGACCATGTCCAGGATATGGCCTCGGCACCGAGTTGAGATCCCGTATAAGACCATATTCGGGATATGGCTTCGGTAATGAATATGAGAATTGTATAAGACCATATCCGAGATATGGCATCGATACATGATGAGATCCCATATAAGACCATATCCGGGATATGGCATTGGCAACTAGAAGTGGCTCCATGTAAGACCACCTCGGGAATGTGGCATTGGCTTCGTACATACATTAATGATGATGAATATGCGTCTTTGATTTTCCCTAGTGATTAATGGGATAAGTAGATGAGTTTAGAAGTAGAAATGAAATCATACTAAAGTCATGGGAATGAGTGAATACAGGTACTCATGAAAGAGTCACGAAGAAACGATTACGATATGTGGCACAGTATGTGCTAAAAAAGGGCAATTGTAAGTAAGTATGTCAAGAAGCCTTTGACTCGTGTATGATTAGTTAATGCCATGGATGGATTATATTATGAGCTTATTATTGCTAATTATTTCCATGCAAACTTACTAAGCTTTATGCTTACTCCTTTGATTGCCCTTCTTCCTTGTAGTATCGCCAAGATAACTCGAGGATCGTGGGCGTAGGAGTTCGAAAGTCACACTATCGACATCACTTTGGTATAACAATTTAGACTTATTATGATTATGGCATGTATAGGACTCGAGTATTTTGTTAGGTTGTAATTGTTAGCCAAAGTGTTGGCTATGTATGTTACTAAAGTCATTTTGTAAATGGCCTTAAGTTAGGCAAATACTTGGCAAATTCTTTTTCTTAATGAAAGTGATTTTCTTGAAGTGTATGCCCTTGTGTATGGATGTTGAATAGAGTATTTAGATGTGTATTTGGGTCATGAATTGTGTTGAATGGAATTGGTGTATGTATGCATGAAATGTAGGGTGGCAAAGGGCTTGGTAGATAGCCTTCTAATTGTCCACATGGGTAGACACACGGGCGTGTGTCTAGACCGTGTGGGAGGCACGGTTAGCACATGGGCGTATGCCCAGGCCATGTGAAGTCTGCACCTTGCACTTGGAATTTAAATCGCCACACGGCTGAAGCATACGGACGTGTGTATAGGCCGTGTGGATATGTCAGAATGCCAAGGTTTGGCACACGGGCCAGGGCCACGGGCTTGCCAAGGCCGTGTGAAATTAGTCAGTGTCGACCACGGGTGGAAGGCACGGGCATGCCTTAGGGGCACACGGGTGTGGCCCTAGACCCACACAGGCGTGTGGCTCCTGTTTTGTTGAAAAGTTTCTCAAGTTCGTAAAAGTTCTCGGAATAGTTTCGATACCTCTCGGAGGTATGTTTAGGGCCCTTAGGCCGAGTATGTCCAAGCGATGGGTTTAAACAAAATTTTATAGCCCGTTTTGAGATGTCAAGTGAGATTAGTTAGGTAATGCCTCAAACCTAGTCCCGGCTTCGGGCACAGGTAAGGGGTGTTACATTTATTGGTATCAGAGCTACAGTTTAGTCAGTTCTAGGAATGACGTAGCGTAAATACAAGTCTAGCTATACATGCCATATGTAAGAGTGTCTGAGTAATGATAGTGTGATGGCTCCTGACGTATAAAATTGTGTTTTATGTAGTATATAGATTCTGATCCAGACCGAACTGCAGCTGATGATTCTGCGAGTAACGCGCCGGCTCCCGCTCAAGGGACCGTGCCAGCTAATAGTAGACCCGAGACCTTGGGTCAGGGGGAAGAGGCTCGAGAAGCCTTTCTCCATATGATGAGCAACTTGTATACTGAGTGTACCCGAGCAAATCCTAACGCTCAACCCCCTCCACCCCCACCAATTCCTCAACCCGCTCTAGTAGCTCCTCAAGTGGTTGAGGCGGTGAGAAGAGAAAGGCCTTCGGTGGATAAGATCCGGAAGCAAGGAGCCGAGGAATTTCGGGCAAATAAGGACGATGACCCGGAGAGATCAAAATTCTGGCTCGAGAATACCATCAGGGTATCCGCTGAGTTATCCTACACGCCTGAGGAGTGCTTAAAGTGTGCGGTATCTCTCCTGAGAGATTCAGCCTACCGATGGTGGAACACCCTAGTTTCGGTGGTGCCAAGGGAGAGAGTTAGCTGGGAATTCTTCCAAGAGGAATACTGGAAGAAGTCCATCAGCCAAAGGTTCATCGACCACAAGAGGAAAGAGTTCTTAGAACTGAAGCAATGCCGTATGTCAGTGACTGATTACGAACGGGAGTTCGTAAGGCTTAGCAAGTATGCACGGGAGTGCGTGTGTATCGAAGCCGTCATGTGCAAGAGATTCGAGGATGGATTAAATGAAGATATCCGTTTATATGTAGGAGTCCTCGAACTAAAGGAATTTGTAGTGTTGGTAGATAGAGCCTGTAAAGCCGAAGAGTTGGCTAAAGAGAATAGAAGAGCTGAGAATGAGTCTCGTGACTCGAGGAAGAGACAATTGAATAAGTCTCACCAATCCTCATCTAAGAAATCGAGGGATTTCGCTACTTGATCAGTCACTTCAGCGGGGTTTTCAACTCGAAGTAAAGGCAA
Source organism: Gossypium sturtianum (assembly GCA_025698515.1). NCBI lineage: Eukaryota > Viridiplantae > Streptophyta > Magnoliopsida > Malvales > Malvaceae > Gossypium > Gossypium sturtianum. The sequence continues at coordinate 124,852,704 of CM046955.1, forward strand.
GCAATTTTTGGTGTCGAAAGAGCAGACCACATCAGTTGCTAGTGTGGGCAACGTTCGACCAAGTAGACCAGAATGCCCTCAGTGTGGCAGGCGCCATTCTGGTGAGTGTCGACCTATTGAGAAGGCTTGTTTCAGATGTGGGTCCTTAGACCATTTTATCAGATACTGCCCCGAGGTGGACGAGAAAGAAAAGCCTCAGAATGCAAGATCGGGAAGTACTGCTAGGGGAAGACCACTGAGAAACCCAGGAAATGAGATGGGTAGCAAGAATCAATCTAAAAAGCAAGCTGCTAGAGTCGAGGGTAGAGCACCAGCGAGGACATATGCCATTCGTGCTCGTGAAGAGGCATCTTCCTCCGATGTAATCACGTGTACCTTTTCTCTCGATAATACTCGTGTTATAGCTTTAATTGATCCGGGATCCACCCACTCATACATATGCATGAAATTAGTCTCTAGCATGAGCATGCCTATAGAGTCTATCGAATTCATCATAAGAGTGTCTAATCCCCTAGGCAAGTATGTGTTAGTAGATAAAGTGTGCAAAGGATGCCCTTTGATGATTAAGAGTCATTGTTTCCCTGTTGATCTTATGCTATTGCCATTTGATGAGTTTGACGTCATTCTTGGGATGGATTGGTTAGTCACTCATGAGGTAATTATGAATTGTGGGAAGAAGCTTATAGAGTTGAAAAGTGAAAATGGGGATTTTATTCGTGTTGAATCAAATAAGCTAGATAGATCACCAGTAATGATATCAACCCTGTCGACTCAAAAGTATTTGAGAAAGGGGTACGAGGCTTACCTTGCCTTTGTGTTGAACACTAAAGAGACTGATTTGAGAATTGAGTCGGTAACCATAGTATGCGAGTACCTAGATGTTTTCTCAGAAGAGTTGCAAGGACTACCTCTGGTTAGAGAGATCAAATTTGGGATTGAGTTAGCTCTAGGTACTGCCCCTATTTCTATTGCTCCCTATAGAATGGCTCCAACCGAGCTAAAAGAGCTAAAAGAACAGTTGCAAGAGCTAACGGATAAAGGTTTTGCAAGGCTGAGTTTTTCTCCGTGGGGTGCTCTCGTTTTATTCTTGAAGAAGAAAGATGGTTCTATGAGACTATGCATAGATTATCGGCAACTCAACAAGGTAATTGTGAAGAACAAGCACCCGTTGCCGAGGATCGATGATCTATTCGATCAATTGAAGGGAGCCACGATATTTTCCAATATAGATTTGAGGTTAGGGTACTATCAGTTAAGAGTCAAGGACTCGGATGTGCTGAAAACTGCGTTTAGGGCTATGTATGGCCATTATGAATTTTTAGTCATGCCTTTTGGTCTGACGAATGCCCCTGCGATCTTCATGGATTTGATGAATCGCATTTTTCGGCCATACTTGGATAAATTTGTCGTAGTCTTCATCGATGACATATTGATCTACTCTCAAGATGAGAACAAACACGCCGAGCACTTGAGTACGGTTCTGCAAGTTCTGACAGATGAGAAATTGTATGCCAAATTCAGTAAGAGTGAATTTTTGCTCAAGGAAGTGGGATTTTTGGGGCACATTGTCTCGGGAGATAGAATTAAAGTAGACCCGAGTAAGATTTCAGCGATTGTTGATTGGATACCGCCAAGGAGCGTAATAGAAGTAAGGAGTTTTCTAGGCCTAGCCGGCTATTATAGGTGTTTTGTCAAAGGGTTTTCCATGATAGCTACCCTGATGATGAGACTTTTACAGAAAGATGTGAAGTTTGTTTGGACAGAAGAGTGCCAACAGAGTTTTGAGAAATTGAAGACACTATTGACTGAGGCTCCTGTTTTGGTGCAACCTGAATCGGGAAGATAATTTATGGTTTACAGTGATGCATCCCTGAAGTGATTGGGTTGTGTACTTATGCAAGAGGGTAAGGTTATTGCATACGCCTCTAGGCAATTAAAGCCGCACGAGAAGAATTACCCAACTCATGATATAGAGTTGGCCTCAATTGTGTTTGCGTTAAAAATTTGGAGACACCATTTATATGGTGAAAGGTGTCAGATTTTCACCGACCATAAGAGTCTAAAATATTTGATGACTCAAAAGGATTTGAATTTGAGGCAACGAAGGTGGTTAGAGCTGATTAAGGATTATGAATTGGTGATTGACTACAATCCGGGGAAGGCGAACGTAGTCGCCGATGCTTTGAGCAGAAAATCATTGTTTGCACTAAGAGCCATGAGTACTCAGATGGTCTTGTTGGAGGATGGTTCCATTTTAGCCGAATTGAAGGCTAAACCATTGTTTCTCCAAGAAATTTGTGAAGCTCAGAAAGATGATAACAGTTTGCAAGCCAAGAGAGTTTTATGTGAGTCGGATGTTGAGTCGACTTTCGAGTAAATCTCGATGGATGTCCGACATTTCGAGATAGGTCTCAGGTACCCGTAAATGATGAGCTTATTCGTAAAATCTTGCATGAAGCGCATAGCGGATGTTTGAATGTACACCCAGGCAGCACGAAGATGTACAATGATTTGAGGAAATGATATTGGTGGCTTGGTATGAAGAAAGACATTTCCGAGTTTGTATCGAAGTGCTTGATTTGTTTGCAAGTGAAGGCTGAACATCAAGTACCTTTGGGTTTACTTCAGCCCATTATGGTTCCTGAGTGGAAATGGGACCGTATTACCATGGATTTCATGATGGGCTTACCGTTAACTCCGAAGAAGAAAGATGCAGTATGGGTAGTGGTTGATAGACTCACAAAGTCAGCCCATTTTATACCAGTGCGAGTCGACTACTCGCTTGATAAATTAGCGGACTTATACATGTTAGAAATAGTAAGACTCCATGGTGTACTGTTGTCGATCATTTCAGATAGAGATCCGAGATTCATGTCACGGTTTTGGAAAATGCTGCAAGAAGCCTTGGGCACGAAATTGAGTTTCAGTACAGCCTTCCATCCACAAACCGACGGACAGTCGGAGAGGGTAATCCAGATACTTGAAGACATGCTTCGATGTTGTGTTTTGGAATTCCACGGTAATTGGGAGAAATACTTACCGTTGGTGGAATTCGCCTACAACAACAGTTTTCAGTCAAGTTTGAAAATGGCACCTTATGAGGCATTGTATGGGCGTAAGTGCCGAACGCCATTGTATTGGTCGGAACTCAGAGCGAAACAGTTGCACGGGGTTGATTTTATCAGGGAAACTGAAGAGAAAGTAAAAAGTGATTCGATAAATGTCTGAAAGTCACCTCAGATAGACAGAAGTCCTATTTAGATTTGAAAAGGAAAGAGATAGAATTTAAAGTCGGTGATAAAGTGTTCTTGAGAGTATCACCTTGGAGGAAAGTCCTTAGATTTGGCCGTAAGGGCAAATTGAGTCCGCGTTTTATCGGACCTTACGAAGTTACCGAGAGGATAGGACTGATAGCTTATCAGTTGGCCTTGCCACCTGAACTAGAAAAGATTCATGACGTCTTTCACGTATCCATGTTGCGTCAATACCGTCAGATCCTTCACATGTCATTGTACCAACAGAGGTAGAGATACAACCGGACTTGACTTATGGTGAAGAGCCGGTTAAGATTTTGGCGCGATAGGTCAAACAGTTGAGAAACAAAAGCATAGCCCTTGTGAAAGTTTTATGGGAAAGGCACGGAATAGAAGAGGCTACATGGGAGCCCGAGGAAACGATGAGAAACCAATACCCCAACCTTTTTACTGGTAAGATTTTCGGGGACGAAAATCCTTAAGGGGGAGAATTATAACAGCCCGATTTAGGGGCTAGTCGGAACAGTGATCTCGGGATCACTAATCCGAGATTTGAGAAATTCATTTTCATGTTATATTATGAGTCAGAGCATGATAGTGTATGTGCATGAGAATTTTGGTGCTTTAATTTTAGCGATTTCATGTGTAATCGCAAAAATGGACTAAATCGCATAAAGTGCGAAAGTTCCATTCTATAAGCTAAAGGTACCAAATAGCCATAGATTGATAATTAGAGGTCTTTAAAAGGCAATTAGACCCCCAATATTTTCTTGGTCGGCCATAGACTAGCATAGGAGACAAATTTGTCATTGATGGTCAAAGTTGGTAATAGTAGGTGGACTAATTTGACTAGTATTAATAAAATAAGGAAAGGAAAAGCTATCATCTTTTTCTCTTTCACTCTTCCATCAAAAATTAGTAGCAAATAGAGGGAAGAAAGCTTCAAAAATTTCAGCACACTCATCTCTTCATAAGTGTTCTAGTGATCTTTTCTTGAAAATAGTTGTACTTTTGGGACCCCTAAAGCTTAAGCTTTCAAATGAGGGGACTATTGTGCAATATGGTGAAAAGTTTAGAGTTTTTCCATGAGAGCTATCATATTTATTTCCTGCATTTTTATGGAAGAAAATGAGTCTTGCTTGTTAGATGAACAACTCTTGTGAAAGGTGTTGCCATGAAAACACCTAATTGGACCTTGATGAAAAGGTTACAAATTTGTAGTAATTATGTGAAATTTTGAGTTTTGATGATAGCTATAAGAGTATTAAATGTTCACCTAGGCTTTTTGAAGGTAGAAATGTGATTAGAATTTATTTCCGAGCCTAGGGGCAAAATGGTCATTTTGCCAAAGTCTAGGGGCAAAATAGTAATTTTTCCTAAGCATGATTATTGAAATGCTTTTATTAATGAGATGATTAAAATGAGCTAAATTGCTATTATAGAGAAAGAAAAACCGAGAATCCACCTCGATCGGGGAAAGAATAAAGTCTCAGACTAAACCGTCGAGCTAGCTCATTTTGAAATCGAGGTAAGTTTGTATGTGATTATTGCAACATTTATGTTAGCATATTGAGAATTCTTGGCATTATATTGATGCATGAAGCTCTGCTAAATTGAGTATTTAATGTTGAATGAGAGGATGAAGTCCTAGTGGACCATATTGATTACGAAAATGCTATCATCGAGATATGAAATAGATAAGGTCCCGTATAAGACCATGTTTGGGATATGGCCTCGGCACCGAGTTGAGATCCCGTATAAGACCATATCTGGGATATGGCTTCGGTAATGAATATGAGAATCGTATAAGACCATATCCGGGATATGGCATCGATACATGATGAGATCCCATATAAGACCATATCCAGGATATGGCATTGGCATCTAGAAGTGGCTCCATGTAAGACCACCTCGGGAATGTGGCATTGGCTTCGTACATACATTAATGACGATGAATATGCGTCTTTGATTTTCCCTAGTGATTAATGGGATATGTAGATGAGTTTAGAAGTAGAAATGAAATCGTACTAAAGTCATGGGAATGAGTGAATACAGGTACTCGTGAATGAGTCACGAAGAAACGATTACGATATGTGGCACAGTATGTGCTAAATAAGGGTAATTGTAAGTAAGTATGTCAAGAAGCCTTTTACTCGTGTATGATTAGTTAATGCCATGGATGGATTATATTATGAGCTTATTATTGCTAATTATTTCCATGCAAACTTACTAAGCTTTATGCTTACTCCTTTGATTGCCCTTCTTCCTTGTAGTATCGCCAAGATAACTCGAGGATCGTGGACGTAGGAGTTCGGAAGTCACACTATCGACATCATTTTGGTATAACAATTTATACTTATTTTGAGTATGGCATGTATAGGACTCGAGTATTTTGTTAAGTTGTGATTGTTAGCCAAAGTGTTGGCTATGTATGTTACTAAAGTCATTTTGTAAATGGCCTTAAGTTAGGCAAATACTTGGCAAATATTTTTGCTTAATGAAAGTGATTTTCTTGAAGTGTATGCCCTTGTGTATGGATGTTGAATGGAGTATTTAGATGTGTCTTTAGGTCATGAATTGTGTTGAATGGAATTGGTGTATGTTTGCATGAAATGTAGGGTGGCAAAGGGCTTGGTAGATAGCCTTCTAATTGTCCACATGGGTAGACACACGGGCGTGTGTATAGACCGTGTGAGAGGCACAGTTAGCACATGGACGTATGCCCAGGCCGTGTGAAGTCTACACCTTGCACTTGGAACTTAAATCGCAACACGGCTGAAGCACACGGATGTGTGTTTAGGCCGTGTGGATATGTCAGAATGCCAAGGTTTGGCACACGGGCCAGGGCCACGGGCGTGCCAAGGCCGTGTGAAATTAGTTAGTGTAGACCACGTGTGGAAGGCACGGGCGTGCCTTAGAGGCACACGGGCGTGGCCTTAGACCCACACGGGCGTATGGCTCATGTTTTGTTGAAAAGTTTCTCGAGTTTGTAAAAGTTCTCGGAATAGTTCCGATACCTCTCGGAGGTATGTTTAGGGCCCCTTAGGCTGAGTATGTGCAAGTGATGGGTTTAAAAAAAATTTTATAGCCCGTTTTGAGATGTCAAGTGAGATTAGTTAGGTAATGCCTCAAACCCGGTCCCGGCTTCGGGCACGAGTAAGGGGTGTTACACTAAGCACGTGTTTGTCGGTGTTCGCTCAAAGGTAGGGGTTTTCGTTGAGATTTAGGTTTTATCTGTTCATAATAGCTCGCTTTAAGTGACTGATTTTGGACTCGGGATTATTGATTTTAGGTGCTGGAGTGCTCGTAATTGGGTTAGCAGTGAAAACGAGAATAGGTGTGTACCCAAAAACACAGAAAACGATAATCGGCGAAAGCCGAAAAACCATTCTGTCGATGCCACACGACCGTGTTGTAGGCCGTGTGGTAGGCCGTGTGCAAGGCTGTAAGCCACAACACAGCCGTGTGATCGACGAGCCAGGCCGTGCGCAAGTGACACGGCCATGTGATGGCCGGGCAAGGCCGTGTGCGACACACGGGATCGACCTATTGGGCCGTGTGGGCCACACGGACGTGTGGGCCCACACGGGTGAGTGGAATTCTGGGCCAGGTCGTGTGATCCACACGACCAAGGCCAATTTGGGCCATGTGGGCCACACGGGCGTGTGGGCCCACATGGGCATGTGAGCCCATTTTTCTGAAATGATCTGTAAGGTTGCACGGGTCGCCCAAGTCGACTGTGGACCTACTGTAGGGTCGGTAAGCGTTACTTAGACCCTTATTTATGTGGTCTGATATATGGTTCTGGCTGAGCATGATATCTGTACTGAACTGAATGTATGATCGATTATTTGCATGTTGCATGTCATATTGGTATGTTGCATTGCATCGGGGAGGGTTGATGATATTTCGGAGGAAGTGTCTGAAAGGCTTTAAGCTCGTTATCCGACACTCATTTGCATTATTCTCGCTTGTGTGCACGCGCGTCGACAAAGATATCTTTGTGTAAGGATGGGTGGGTTGATTATATCCCCACATGGTGTGCAGGGCTAGACGGAGATGGTGTGTAGAGCCTGGTGGGTAGGATTTTGATATTCTGATATGCATTTTGTATCTGATTGGGCTGAGGCCCTGATATATTTCTAACTCTGTATCTGACGGGGCTAAGGCCCTATGATATATATCTAATTTTGCATCTGAGTGGGCTAAGGCCCAAATCTGTTTTCAGAACTGAACTCGCAAGCCCGCCACTGTGATTTCTGATTGCTCAAGGAGGAATATATTTATATTTAACTAATATTCCTTTATCAGACTATGAAAAAACCATAGATGATTGGGCACAATCTATGACTATTGTTGTAAACAACAACAATACTACTTGGTCAAAAGAAAAGTTTTTAAATTATTTTGTAGGAACGTTTCAAGGAGATGTTCTACAATTTCTCAGAAGATGGGAAGAATCTGAGAAAGGAAAAAAGAACAAAAGGTCAACTTATTAATCAAATAAGTACTCCTAAAGATTTACTAAAAGGGTTAACTTCAATTCTAAAAACAGAATTTTGTGGTTATACTAATAAAAAGATCAGATAGCCAATCTAGTTATATCCTATCAAAATTAAAATTATGTGACATAAGATATTTAGAAGAATTTTCTAAAAATTTCTTCATGAATATCAAAAGTTAAAAATGATAGTATAGAATTTTGGAAAAACCAATATTTTCATAAATTACCACCACCTTTGGATGAGATTTGTATTAATAAATATACCTCTTATATATATAAACATAGTCAAAATTCAGGAATAGAAATAGCAAATATAGACTCTATAGGTAATAGAATTAATTTTGCTAAAGAAAGAATAATTTTACATTGTCTACAAAGTAAGGCGGCTAAACAAGTCAAAAATAAATTAAGTCATAAATATTGTACCAAGATGTTAGAAAATGAATGGGAGTTTGAATGTAATCCTATACGTCCTAAAACCTATAAAAAACATAAAAAATATAAATTAGCTAGATGGAAACCGAGTAATGAAAATTATACTCGTAATAATAACAATAATAATAATAATAAAAAGAAAAAAATTGTTAGGAGAAAAACTTCTAATACTAAAAAACAAATTTTTAAATGTTTCATTTGTGATGAAGAAGGTCATATAGCAACAAATTGTCCTAACAAAGGAAAAAGTGCTAGAAAATGATTAAAAATCTTGAAGAACAAGATTTAGAAGTATGTTTAAGTGAGAAAATCAATCCTCTTTGAAATACTATATGAATTAATATCGAAATAGATTCTGACATCGATGATTCAAGATGAATATATTTTTATGTTAGGAACTAGTTCTAATAATTAATTAGAAGAAATTCCAAAATCTGAACAAAGGATATTAAATTAGGAAATTTAATCGGAGAAGAAACAGACTTTTCTCGATGAAATAATAGATAAAATTACTAAAAATCATATTTCTAAAGAAGAAATTTATAAAATATCTAAGTTTAAAATATGGCCACAAAGACACATAGAAAAATTAGCAGTAACACAATCGCTAAAGATACTAAAGGTGGATTACAGAAAATCCTTTATTTACTAAGGATAAAATAAAAAGAATTAGAAGAAAAATATCCTCAGGTTAGATATATACATTTAGGAATAATTATGATAACGATTAGAGCTTTATTTAGAAAAGGTCATGATATTCCTATTATAGCAGTATTATTAGATTGGATTACACACTGAGTTGCGAAACTCACCCTTTTCTGTTTAAACTGTTCAGGTAACCCCCAGCATTAGACGGATCGGTGCGACGGAGGAACTCGACGGTGACCACTGCTTCTGCTTCACGATAGATTTACGATTTTTATACTTATTTACGGTTTTGATTATATCTGGGAAAAGTTTTATGTAATTATGGCCATTACGGATTTTTGCTTAAATTTAGGGTTGCAATGTTTTATGGTTTTTACTACTAGAAGTAGGGAAGCGCGAGTTTTCAAAAGAAACAAATTTTTTACCAAAACACCAAGATTATGCAAACATGTTTTGAATGGTTCCGCGAAGTATAAATGTTTTGGAAAATGGACAGCGTTTTGGAAACGAATGACACTATTTTAAATTAACATAAAATAACGAAAAACTTTTATAAAGGGGTTAAATGGTTGGAGCGGGGCTTCGGTTTCAAAAGCACTATCATGTGGCATAACCAGATTCGGCCATAACGTCTAGGCCGGGTTTGGGGTGTTACAGTCTCTAATATGGTGCTCTAAGGATCCACATCTCAGACAGGCCCCAATCCTCCTCCAACACTCGTCCGGATGGTGCCTACCACAATCACCACAAGGCTGCAACCCAGCTGAAGCAACAGGAGCCCCCACTCTAACTGGCCCATTAGATTTGACCTTTTTCTTAGGCCTCTGCACAGAACTCGAGGGCTTCAAATCCCTCTTGTTCTTTCCTCTCTCCCTACCTCTATTTTGGCACTCCGCGCGCTTAACATCTTCGGCGATCTTCGCCTTCTCGACCAGAACAGAAAACTCGCGCTCCCTCTGCGGAGCTATCAAAACTCTCAGATTATCTCTTAGCCCATCCTCAAAATGAACACAACTCTCGTACTCAGACGCCACCATGCCCCGAGCGTAGCGACTCAACCTCAAAAATTTGACCTCATAATCGGCTACAGATCGGTCACCTTGCGTGAGATTCAGAAACTCACGCCGGTGAGCATCTACGTAGCTAGCTCCCACATACTTGCTCTAGAATGCAATCTTAAAGAATTCCCAAGTCAGTCGATCAGGCTGAGTGCCCTACATAACCGTTAACCACAACTGATATGCTTTGTCGCGAAGCAAGGAAACTGCACCTTTTAATTTCTACTCAGGGGTACAATCAGATCATCCATAATTCTCTCGGTGGCCTCCATCCAGTACTCGGCCAGGTTAGGGGAAACTCTTGTGACACCCCTAAATAACTTAGCTCCATTATACCGGAGTCGTTCAGTTACCGACCCACGGCCCCCAGATCCAAAATTGGGTCCAGCGACCCTCTCCAATATCCTCAGCATGGCTTGGGACAGTACGTTGTCGCCAGTCGAACGACTCTGAGACCCAATCTCAGTAGCAGGTGACACAGGTGTCTCACTAGTATCTAGATTTGGCTTGCTGCCCAGAGATGACGACTCAGCTCGATCCCCCCTACGGCCTCTACCTCGACCTCGAGTACCACATCCATGGATACCTCGTGCGCTCATTGTAATTTTGAAGTTTTATCTACAATAAGAATTTTATGCATCAGTTCAATATTTATTAACAAGTGTTTTATGTAATAAATATCAGAAGTTTAGTAATGTTTCCAAAAGTTTCAGTCTCAATTCGTTTCACTACAGTTTTTAGTGAGTACTCACTATAGTTTTTTCAGAGTATGCTATCTACAGTATTTCAAAATAAACTATCTAAGTTTCAGAATACTTACAGGATCGATGCTGGAGACTCGGTGTACCACATTCTCAATCAAAATATTTTTAAACCATTTGAAAACCAATTCTTTAAAACATATTTTGGATCCCAAAATTCACAGTCGAGTTTTGAACCTGGCTCTGATACCACTAAATGTAACACCCCAAACCCGGCCTAGACGTTATGGCTGAATCCGGAAGTGTCACATGAAATAGGGTTGAAAATCGTATTAAGTTATAACCATACCAGTTCATTAGCCCTTATCACTATTATCAATTTCAAAGCTCTCGTTCATTTAATTGCTTCAGGAAAAACGTATTTGAAGCAGAAGCTTTTAAAATCGTTGTGTTTAGAAAACTGCTCAAGGTTTTAGAAAACTCTTGCTTTTGGTAAAATCTGAGTTATATTTTGCAGTTGTAAAATTATAAAAGCGCAGTCTAACCCAAATTAAAAAAAAAAGAGTCCGTAAAGTTTGAATTACATAAAAACTAGAATAACCAGGATTTAAGAAAAAAACATATCGTAACTATAATTAGTTCGAACAGGTGGGCACCGAGAGGCTCCGTAGCATCGATCCACCTAACTCTGGGGATTACCTATACAGAACAAACAGAAAAGGGGTGAGTTTACGTAAACTTAGTGTGTAACCCAACAGAATTAGACATGCAAACATACAGATTATCAAACATCAGACAGATACAAGTTAGGGCCCACTCCCATTTCAGATATAGATACAGATTCAGGACTAAGCCCATCTCAGGTACAGATAAATATGTGTAAATCAGGATCAGAAATCAGGTATCCTACCCCCATCCTCTACACATCATCTACGACCATCCCTACATACCATGTGGGGTTTAAAGCACCCACCTAGCCCTACACACCAGGTTGTACCGATACGGCACATAACAAATATAGTGCAGCCACACTGCCAGATAATAGGCATAAACTGCCTTTCAGAACACTTCCTCTAATATACATCATCCCACCCCATGACAATAACAGAAACAGAAACAGTTATGCAATTTGACATAATCAACATGCTATTAATCAAGTCACAAATAGTCATACGGATCAGTAATCAGACATGCACAGTACTATCATGCTCAAGACAGAATATCAGTCAACCAGATCATACAGTTTAGGGTTTAGTTAGCCCTTACCGACCCTACAGTAGGCCCATAGTCGTTTAGGATGACCCGTGCAACCGTAGGGAGAAATTCAGATAAATGGGCCCCCATACCCGTATGGGCCCACACAGCCTGGGCCCAAAAATCCACACGCCCGTGTGAAATACCTGTGTGGGCCCACACACCCAACTTGGCCTAGCCCGTGTGGCCCATACGGCTACACTTCAGCCATCACACGGTCGTGTGCTGCGGACGGCCATGTCTTCGTTGACCACACGACCGTGTTGTCACACACGGCCTACCACACGGGCGACCACACGCCCGTGTGGCGTCGATAGATTACAATTTCGGCTTTCGTCGAATCCTGTCTTTCTACGTTTCGAGTACACACCTGATATCAATCCAAAGTTAAAGTAGCCCCGAGCCTTCTAAAACCTAAAATCAGAATACCCAATACCAATTTAGAGGGTTTATTAATGAACTGACAACAACAATTCAAAAGAAACTCGACTTACCGCCGTCGAAAAGCCTTCGTCCAAACAATTGAAGTGAAACTTACTATTCGTAGCCTTCCCTACACCAACATTTGCAGAAGCAAGAATCAGAAACTATGCTACACTAACATTCCAACATAACCTCTTCAAACGTTTCCCAACCGAAAGTTAACACGCACCAATCGACACCACACTTACCAACACGAGAACGTCCACCAAACAAGGCACGAGGGAGAAACGCGAAAGGAGAAGAAAAATATTTCGTTGACAACGGTAAAGGAAGAAAACAGCGGAGGAGAAGAGAGAATTTTGAATAAGAACGTCAGAATTTGGGAAAGAAAGTTGAAATTTTTGAAAAATAAAATAAAAAATAAAAAAATGAAATCTGATAACTTCCCAATCCCTTAATCATCTATTCACTAACCCACTAACACCCAACTCCTCAGAGTTTAAATTCCACCAAAACATTGACACAAAATCGAGCAAAATATCACCTACGCTCACGCAGGGATTCGAACTCAGGACCTCTAGCACACCAATTCCCTTCCCACATGAACTAGCAGGCTCATACTGATATGGTTTACAAATAATTAAATATAAGCCCACTGAGCAAAGATAGGGCTTAAGTCAGAAAAATACCAAAATTTACCAAAGGTAAGGCTTGAACTTGGGACCTCTCACACACACCCAGAACACTTAACCACTAAAGCAGATACACAGATGTGTCAAACAATTACAGAAACATAAACAAAAATTTTGGGGCGTTACATGATCATAACCTCTCCTTTTCCTCTGGTTTCAATGAATTTCCCATTCACAATCTTAACTTTTAAGACAAAGTTGGTATTAGTCTCCCTGAACATTCTTTCATCTGGTGCCATAGGATGTGTACAACCACGGTCAATTAACCAATCCTTTTTTACCCTGTTGGAAGTTGCAAAATAGGATGTAGTGAAGACATGTTCCTTCTGAGCTTGATTGTCATCTGCAGCTTGAGCATGCTATTGTGGTCTTCCTTTGTTCTTACAAACTTTATCCATATGGCCTAGTTGTTTACAACTTCTACAATGGATATCAGGCCTAAGCCAACAATATCTTTCCAAGTGTCTGGAGTTTTTGCAGTGAGTTCATGGTGGGAACTTTTTTTTTCCAGCATCTCTTTTTGGCCTCTCCTTATTTTATGACGATGGTTTCTTTCCCTTATAGCTTGAGCTTGAGCCTTCTTTGCTTTTAGCCTGAAAAACTCATTTAGGATGCTCTTCTAATCTGCTAACTCTTCTTTGATCTTGTGCATAAAAGGAATTTATCAACCCTAACAATGAAATAGTTGACAAATCCCTCATGTCATCCAATGAAGAGATATTTGACTAATAATTCTCTAAAAGAGTTGTGATTACTTTCTCAAAAATCCTTCTATCATTGAATTCTTCTCCAAGAAATATGATATTGTTGACCGTGGCCATTATCCTATCAGAGTACCGCTTGATCGATTCAGACTATTTCATCTTTAAATTCTCAAAGTCTCCCCTCAAATTGATTAACTATTGTTGCATTGTTTTATCAGATCCCAAAAACTCCTCCTTCATCTTCTCCTAAGCCTATTTAGGAATGTCACAGGTCATAATCCTGATGAAGATCACATTAGAGACTTCATTTTGCAAGCAAGAAATTGCCTTGTATTTCTTAGCACAGTCATCATTATGCTGTCCAATTTGAGCTATGGTAGGATTAGTTATCAATGGAGATGGCTTTATATCAGTCTCAACCACATCTCACAAATCATGAGCCTGCAAATATGTTTTCATTTTCACTACCCATATATGATAGTTTTCACCAGCAAAAATAGGTGGTGGTGAAAAACTCATGTTGTACAGCAATAACAAATCAACTTCTCTTTCTCTCTTTCTTAACAAACAAAAAAGATCAAAGGCCCTCAAAGATGATAGGCTCTTGATACCATTTGTTTGGATTATCAACAACAAAAGAAAAGAACAAAGAACAAAATGAGAAAACTAAAAAATAAGAAGAAGCTAAAAACATTTTTCATCATCAAAACAAGTTAAAATTGAACTAGACTAGTTTACCATGCAATTTTGCCATACTTGCATGGAACCATGTTTCAGCTGCATGGTTATGCATCAAAAGTTCTTGTTGCTGCATGTCTGGCTTCAATAAGCAAAGACCAGGAAGATAAACAAAAAGCAGATATGTTGAAGTTATTCATTCGAAACTATGGGTTACTTCCAACTGAAGTTTTCTTATTTTTGGAGACAGTCCTTACATAATTCAATACATGGGAGCAGCTTAAGTGGAACATCCTGCAGCCATAAGCTTTCTCAATTATGCATATAACTGTTATCCAAGAAATGAATGATTGGAAGTTTCCCATGTGTTTTGATGACTTAATATGCTTGTAAACTCATCTTTTGGTTGAATTTTGTATTTTGTAGGATAAAAAGAGAGTTGGAATCATTTGGAAGCCATATGGAGGTTTTTATGGACAAAATGAAGTTTGGGTATTTCATGGACTAAGAAGATGGACAGAAAAAAGTTGAAGAATAAGGCGTGTCCAAGGCTTATGCTCGAAGAGACAAGGATGTGTGAATTTTCTACAGTTTTCAACAAACCTCTATGTATTTGGAGATAAGATGAGAATAATTACAAGATACATTCATTCACATACATTCCCTTAAACATGTGAATACTTACAGGAATGTCACATCTTATCAAATATTAATCAAACAAGATAAACAGAGAAATTTAGTCTCAGTATGAACAGAGAAATTTAGTCTCAGTTTACACCATAAACATAGCACAACCTAGCACTTTGATACCAATTGTTGGAAAAATCCCAATTTGAAAACGTTTTTCTTACACAGTGGAAAATTAAAATTTTGAAAATCGACCCAGTTTGTGATATTTATAGCAATAAACCTTAACTAAATACGTACCTATGTTTTTTGATAAGTGGATTATTAATGTTTTTTGGCTTTCAACCAAACAATCTTCTCTACTATTCTCATACCACAAACTGCTTCAAGTATGGGCTTGAACCAATTGAACCAAAACACAGAGCTTGAAAAAGTGTTTTTTTGGGTGAAAAATGAAATTCTCTCTTCTTTAATAGAAACTGGTAAAATTGTTATTCTGAAGAAATATATTTAAAAGCTGAGAATAAATTCTCTCTATTTTCGGCAGAATAACAATCTCTCAAAATTTTTGTAAATAGCTATATCGGTGCCATCTATTTATAAGAAGAAAAGGTATAACCCTCGTAAAGTTGTAAAATTTTATTTGCACTAGAAAAATTATATCCTAGTTTATCTAGGATATAGGGGGCAACAACTCTAGTTAATAATAATAGGGTTTTGCCGTCCCACCTCCTTACATGAGGGGTTTTGGGCCTTTCTCACTTTGAGTCCAATTACGAGTACTTCTTGGGCCTTTTTTTACTTAATACTCTATAATATGATCTAACCCAATTCAGTTTTTCTATTCTCGAAAATAAACTATATTATTTATATATAAAAAAAATTTTCTCATCCTTATTTTACCCCCAGCAAAATTTTGATGATTTTTCCCCTAATAAAATTTTGAGAAAATATGTTCAATAATTCACAACTCAACATGTTCACTATGACCGAATGATTTATTTTCATTTTCGGGCATCAAAATAGTCCAAGAACATAAACTCATTCTTCCGATATTTTTTATGCAATCCATATAGGATTGCAAATTTCCATTTCCATTTTCATTTCCATTTCCATTTTTGGAAACGTACATTCATTTCCAAATGATTCCATTTCTCCATTACGGAGAAAACCATAATCATTCTTAAATGTTTCCCATTTCTCTTTTTCTATTCATTCAGTTCATTTTTATTCAAACACGCAATTCATTTCTGATTTCAATGAGCTAGCTAAAGTACCAATCAGACATATGTAGTTGAGGATCAAATGATTTATAATTAAATTTTGGCTTTTTGACTATTAATTATAAACTCATTGGAAACACGAAAATTTATATACTTTTTCATGCCCTTTTTGACCCAAATTCATGTGGTTTCAAGTAAATTCTTGTCAGAAAATAATTAAATATTATAAAATAATTAAATTGTGCTAAAAATATGAACATGATGAATTTTAATTATTTTTGTGGTTAATTTTAATTTATTTTGACTATTTTCGACAGAATCGCACAAAAGGCGAAAATTGGCCCGGCAGACACTGCGCGAAGAACGAAACCGAGAAGCAATTTGAAGTATCAAGGAGAATTTATTTTTAGCCCAAGACGGTCCAATTATGAATATTTAATCATAATTTAATTAATTTTAATTTATTCCAAATTTAATTTGGGCTAAATAAATTATTATTAATTAAGTATGGAAAAAGGGTCTAGTTAAACCGCATTGGTTGAACCGAACCAATTGAACCGAACCAGCCACCAATTGGGCAGCCCAAACCGTCCACAATGAAGGCCCAAATAAGCTTATTTTCTGATTAATTCAGCTTGCAAAGAAGCCCTTGAAGATCTCTCAAAATCACATTCAAACCCTTCCAAAATTCAAGGCTTTGAAGATTTGCCCATGCTATATTTAGGAAAGTTGAATTCTTCAACTTTGCCACATGGGATGGCCGGCCAAGGGAGCCTCTTTTGCTGCTGTTAATTGCTATTTTTAGCAGCCTTAAACACCTATAAATACAGCCCCTTGCTGCTCATTCATACCATCCCTCAATTCTCCAACATTCTCTCATTCCCTCTTCTCTTCTCTCAACTTTTCTCCCTTCGTTTCCATTCTATTTTCCCCTTGTTCTTGTGCCGATTTCTCCTCTTGGAAAAGAGGTGTTTTTCCAGCCATTTGGAGCAGCATTTGGAGTATTTGTAAGCCACCTTGACAGCCAAGGCCAACGAAGAACGAAGAATGGAGCAATCAGACAAGCCACGGAGAAACACCGGATTTGCTTCTTGCTCCCTATATCTTTAAATTTCGTTGTTGTTTTGACAAACATGTTTATGAATATTTATGCTGTTGGAATGTTTAATTTAATCAATTTAGCTTGAATTTAATTCGTGTTGGGTTGATCGCATTCGTCCTCTTGAATTATTAAAAATTGTGTTATCGTTGTTAAAGGCCTCGGTAAAATGTTTGATTAAGTAAAATTATGTTAAGTTATCTGGCATTATAATTGTTTAGATAGCTAATGAATTAATTATTTAAACGCATTGAAATTGTAATTAATGGACGCAATACTTAATCATGCATGTTTAATTCTTCTAAGGAAGTGAAGATTAAATTAGCATTGTATTTGACGATACATATGCCTTGCATAACTTGCATGTGATTTTTGTGATTAAATTGTTTCAAGGTAAGAATACTTTGTTACTTCACATGATCTTTTATATGCTTGTTAGGTTGAATTAATCGTTTGAATCGACATAGGAATATGCGAGAGATAATTTAATTTAATATGTATGTATGTGCAATAACATGTTTACTTTTAGAAGTCTGTTTTAGTCGTTTGAATTTGCATAAGAATATGTATAAGAGATGAATGGATTTTTATTTGTAAATATGTTCATAAGTTAGCAAATTACTGAGTTGCCATGTTTTAATAAGTATAAACACGAGTTTAATAATTCTAAGGTAAGAAATGTTATTAATCCAACACAATTATATCATCTTGATTAAAATCAGTTTTTGAAATCGTGCATTAGAACTTTGTTTTATTTTATTTTTCTTTGTTTTATTTTTAGTTTTTAAATATTTCTCAAATCCAAATATTTTTCCTTCACCAAATTGTTTGAAAACATTTTCATAAATAATTCTTTTACAAAGTCCTGTAAGTACGATAACTCGACATTTACTTGTCACTTTATTACTTGTTACGATTGTGTACACTTGCATATTTCCACCGTTCCAAGTTTTTGGCGCCGTTGCCGGGGACTGTTTCTCAAAGCCATTATTTGTGAATTTTTATTCTTACATTTTGGTTTATTTATTTTCATATTTAAATTTTTACTTACTTAATTTTTTCTCGTGAATATTTTGGTGCTTATGAGTATTGACCAGATTATTGACTTACTCCTCGTGGACACGAAATAGAACGAACCTTTCACAACGAAGAAGACAAGCAAACCAGAGAAGGACCGAAGGAATGAATCTCGAGAATATGAACCAAGGAAATGGAGCAAACCCTGCTCAGAATCCTATCCTTATTGCTGATGATAGGGATAGAGCCTTAAGACAATATGCCGTGCCAGTATTTAACGATCTTAATCCGGGTATTAGGAGACCCAAAATCGAGGCACAACAATTCGAGCTGAAGCCAGTCATGTTCCAGATGCTTCAGACAGTGGGCCAATTCAGCGGAATGCCTACTGAAGAACCTCATCTTCACTTAAGACTATTCATGGAAGTGAGCGATTCTTTCAAGTTAGCCGGAGTACCCGAAGATGCCTTACGATTGAAGTTGTTCCCATATTCGTTAAGGGACAGAGCTCGTGCCTGGTTGAATTCATTGCCACCGAACTCCATTTCTACATGGCAAGAGTTAGCCGAGAGATTTCTCATGAAGTATTTTTCGCCAAGCAAGAATGCTAAACTGAGGAATGAGATCACTGCTTTCCACCAAATGGATGACGAGTCCTTGTATGAGGCATGGGAAAGATTTAAAGAGCTATTATGAAAAAGCCCTCAGCATGGAATTCCTCATTGCATTCAACTTGAGACATTCTATAATGGTCTCAACACTCACACAAGGATGGTAGTGGACGCCTCTGGTAATGGTGCTCTCCTTTCTAAGTCTTATAACGAGGCTTATAAAATTATTGAGAGGATTGCCAGCAACAATTATCAATGGCCAACCAGTCGTGCAGCACCAGGAAGACGAGTTGCTGGAATTCATGAAGTAGACGCTCTTACTTCACTCGCATCTCAGGTATCATCAATATCCTCAATGCTTAAAAATCTGACTACTAATGGGTCTAATAGTTTTGCAGCACAGTCGACTAATCAATTTGAGAATATAGCTTGTGTCTATTGTGGGGAGGGACATTTGTTCGAAGAATGTCCATCGAACCCAGAATGTGTATACTACATGGGAAATCAGAACCAAAACCGAGGAAGGCAAGGCCTGCAATCCAACTTTTATAACCCATCGTGGAGAAACCACCCAAATTTTTCCTGGGGTAACTAAGGGGCTAGAACCAGTTACACCCAACCCAGACTGACCCAGCCGCCTAATTTCCCGCAACAAGTCCAGAAACCAGTTCCAGCTGAAGCATCCAATAGTCTGGAGAGTTTGCTAAAGGCATATCTAGCAAAGAATGATGCCTTAATCCAGAGCCATGCAACTACATTAAAGAATTTGGAGAATCAAGTGGGCCAGCTTGCAACTGAACTTAGGAACCGACCACAAGGTGCTTTACCTAGTGACACGGAAAATTTGAGAAATCCGGGGAAAGAACATTGCAAAGCGTTGCAATTGAGGAGCGGGAAGATAGTAGAGCCCAATACCGCCGAAGTTGAGCAGAGCAAGTCGATGCTCAAGAAGAAGTTCAACCAAGTGTTGAAACACCGCCGCCAGAACCAAAAATCGCAAGACCCAAAGAAAGTAATCGCAGACGATTAATTTCGATCTCCCAACAACGCCGTTAGATGCGAGAATTACCGCCAAAGGCGAATCAACCAAGACCGGTTCGAGAGATCGAAACCACCGCCACCCTACCCTCAAAGACTTGAAATCAAGCGGGAGATTCAATTCAAGAAGTTCCTTGACGTACTCAAGCAACTACACATCAACATCCCGTTGGTGAAGTACTTGAGCAAATGCCGAACTACGTCAAGTTCATGAAAGATATCTTGTCTAAAAACGAAGGCTTGGAGAATTTGAGACGATAGCTCGACGCGAAGGAATGCGAGTGCATATCTTCGAACAAACTACCCCCAAAATTGAAGGATCTCGGATGTTTTACCATACCAGTGCAACATTGGATCAACATATTATGGTAAGGCATTATGTGACTTAGGTGCAAGTATCAACTTGATGCATATGTCAATATTTAGAAAGTTGGGGATAGGAGAAGTTAGACCAACTACGGTTACACTTCAACTAGCAGATTGATCCTTAGCACATCCAGAAGGAAAAATCGAGGACGTATTGGTACGCGTAGATAAGTTTATTTTCCCTGCTGACTCTGTAATTCTAGATTTTGAAGCAGACAAAGAAGTGCCAATTATCCTAGGAAGACCATTCCTAGCAACTGGAAGGACTCTTATTGATGTGCAAAAGGGCGAGCTGACTATGCGTGTTCAGGATGATCAGGTAACATTTAATGTTTTTAAGTTAATGCAATTTCCTAACACAATGGATGATTGTTCTGCAGTAGCTGATTTAGAGGAATTAATAGTAGAGAAGGAACTTAACTGTGTTGATGACCCATTGGAAAGAATTTTGACATCGGAGCCCCCAAATGATGAAGAGGAGGACGAAAACTTAGCTTCGCTCGAAGCTAATCAAAAGGGATTTAATCTGCAATCTCGTTTTGAATCTTTGGAATTAGAGAAAAGAGATTACATGCAGCTAAAAGCATCAATCGAGGAGCCACCTAAGTTGGAACTCAAGGTATTACCTTCACACTTGAAATATGTTTATTTAGGTAACGCCTCTACTCTGCCTGTGATTGTTTCAGCCGAATTAACCACTGAACAAGAAGAGAAACTTATCATAGTTTTGAAATAATTCAAGAAGGCTATCGGATGGACCATAGCTGACATTCGCGGTATTAGCCCATCTGTATGCATGCACAAGATCATATTAGAAGATGGCGAGAGAGGAACGATTGATGGACAATGAGATCGAACCCAATCATGAAAGATGTAGTGAAAAAGGAAATCATCAAGTAGTTGGATGCGGGTATAATTTACCCCATCTCGCGGGCGATTCATAGGTGAGTCGATCCGGTGCGTGTCGAAGAGAGGAGGTATCACTGTCGTGGAGAACGAGAACAACGAGTTGATACCAACGAGGACAGTTACGGGATGGAGAATCTGTATCGATTACCAAAAGCTAAACAAGGCGACTAGGAAAGACCACTTTCCTCCGCCGTTCTTGGACGAAGATTTGGATAGACTCGCGGGACGCGAGACTATTACATTTTCTCGATGGATACTCGTGGTATAATCGATTACGTTTGCAAAGAAAGATCAACACAAAATGACGTTCACCGCCTCGCATGACGGTACATTTGCATTTAGACGCATGCCATTTGGTTTATGTAATGCACCAGCTACATTTCAAAGATGTATGATGTCTATTTTTACTGACATGGTTGAGAAATACTTGGAAGTTTTCATGGACGATTTCTCAGTATTTAGAGATACTTACGAGGATTGCGTAGCCAATCTAGCGAAGGTACTAAGGCGATGCGAAGAAACAAATCTCGTACTTAATTGGGAAAAGTGCCATTTTATGGTACGAGAAGGAATTGTTCTAGGCCATCGGATAACGAGACATGGGATCGAGGTGGACAAAGCAAAAGTAGATGTTATTGAGAAACTCCCACCTCCAACATCTGTAAAAGGTGTTAGGAGCTTTTTGGGCCACGCCGGTTTCTATCGAAGATTTATCAAGGACTTCTCCAAAGTGGCTAAACCCTTATGCAAGCTGTTGGAGAAGGACTCGATATTCAAGTTTGATGAGGAATGCTTAAAATCCTTCAACAATCTGAAGAGTCGGTTAGTCACGGCACCCATAATTGTCACACCAGACTGGGATTCGCCATTCATATTGATGTGTGATGCAAGTGACTTCGCCATTGGAGCTATCATGGGCCAGCGAAGGAACAAAGTTTTCCATCCTATCTACTACGCAAGCAGAACTCTAACCGGAGCCCAACTGAACTATACGGTAACAGAAAAAGAGTTACTTGCTATTGTGTTTGCTTTCGACAAGTTTCGATCTTATCTTATAGGTACCAAAGTGATTGTCTATACGGACCACTCCACGATTAAGTACTTATTAGCCAAGAAAGATGCTAAGCCGAGATTGATCCGGTGGGTGCTTCTACTTCAAGAGTTCGATCTAGAAATTCAAGATCGAAGAGGAGTAGAAAACCAAGTAGCTGATCACTTATCCAGATTGGAGCCACAAGAGGAAAATTCTTCACTTTTACCGATCCAAGAGACATTTCCAGATGAACACATACTGAAGGTAACTCATGTCCATAATACTCCTTGGTTTACTCATTTTGCTAACTATTTAGCTTGTGGTTTGATGCCAATTGATAAAACATATCAGCAAAGAAAAATGTTTCTTCACGATGTGAAGTACTATTTTTGGGAAGAGCCATATTTGTTCAAAAAGTGTGCAGTTCAGATGATTAGAAGATGTGTGACAGAAGATGAAATATCGAAGATTTTATACCACTATCATTCAGCTCCAAGTGGGGCACACTTTGGAAGTACTCGTACAGTGGCCAAAGTACTGCAAGCTGGATTCTTTTGGCCAACACTATTCAAGGATGCATATGCTTACGTAAAGAATTGTGATCGATGTCAAAGGGTTGGAAACGTAACCAATAGAAATGAGATGCCTCGAACAAATATCATTGAGGTAGAATTGTTCGATGTTTGGGGTATTGACTTTCTTGGTCCTTTCCCTCCATCTTTTGGTCACAAGTATATATTGGTAGCAGTAGATTATGTGTCCAAATAGATCGAGGCTAAAGCTTATCCGACGAAGGATGCCAAGGTTGTGATGAAATTCTTTCAGAAACACGTGTTCACAAGGTTTGGAACCCCTAGAGCTATTATCAGCGATGAAGGGACCCACTTTGTGAACAAGTGGTTAAAATGGTTGCTAGATAAACATGGAGTGAAACACAAGGTTGCTACTGACTTACCATCCCGCAGACAAATGGGCAAGTGAGCTAGCAAATAAGGAGATCAAAGGCATACTTGAGAAGGTAGTTTGCCCGAACCGACGAGATTGGTCCAAGAGACTAAATGATGCTTTATGGGCTTACAGAACAGCATATAAGACACCCTTAGGAATGTCACCCTATAGGCTGGTTGTAACGCCCCGAATTTGGGCCTAGAAGAATTGGGCTTTGGGCTTTGGATCTTAGAAATTTTTTTTAGTGAGCGAGAAAATGAAAATTGGTATGTGGGCTCTGAGGGTTAATGAATTTGGAGTGTCTAGGGGTGTTAGAGATGTTCTGGGATCAAGTAAGGGTATAGGAAAAATTTTAGTTTTAGCCCAAGGGAACTGTGACTTCAGTTAGTAGGCCTTTTAAATAAATGAAGAAGAAAAATGACACAAAAGAGCTTGTGGTGTAGTGGCAAAGTGGCGCCACTTAGGGAGCAGGAGGTGGCGTCATTAGCGTGCAAAGGAGTCCAAGGTTCGAGTAGTGGCATGGTATTTTGTTGGGGATTTAATTTTTGCCTTCTAGATGGTTAGTGGTGGCGTTGGATGTGAACTCTGAAGGAAGTGTTCATGAGAGAAAATTAAGGAAGGGATAAAGGAGCTTATCTTAGAGAAAATTTAAGATGAGATTGAGGAGTTATCAGGGAGAAAAGTTAGGAGCTGGGAAGTGTGAAGAGTTGGTGCCGTTGTGGGAAGTGGGAAGTGTATAAATTCGGCTTAGGAGGGTAAATGAGTGTCGTTTTTGGGTCTTTTAGGGGGTATTACGAATTTTCATTGTGGATTTCGGCATTTGGAGAGTTTTGCAAATAAGTTAGCCTTTCTTTTCTTTACCGAATATCCTGTAGTTACCCTCACACAAGCACATTTGATTTTTTCTTTTCTCCCCCTCATTCTATTCTTCTGTTGCTTAATTCTTCCATTGCCGAAAAACCATCATTCTTTTTTGTCGAATTCTCTCTTAGCCAAACTTTTCTATTGCTATGTTACCATCATCTTTTCTTGCTGAAATCCCCCATTAGTGCCGAATCTTTGTTGTTTTTCTCTATCACAAATCAGTTGGTATCTACTCTCAGTCAAGGTTAAAAGCCGAATCTCGTTTGGTAGGCCGCAGGATCTAAGGTTGTATTCGGTAAGTATTCTGTTAACTCCCCTTAGTACGTTTTGCTGAAAGACGAAGGGCTATCTAACCCCTCTTTACCGTTACCATGTATTAACAAGGGTGAGGTTCAGCAATCGCAAGCGTGGTAAGTAAGGATTGCTAACAAGGTGATAAGTGTTCTCGACTCAGTCATGGTTTAGTAAATGGCCGAATCTAATGTGGCTCATAGGGGTGACTTATGAACAATATGGGTCACTTGGTTTTGACGATATAGGTGTTTGGGTGCAGATCTAGAGGATAATCGCCAATAGTAGCAAAGGAAGGGCTACTAGAACGTAAGGCACACGGTAAGGGTACGGTAAGGTTTCGGTTTTTGGTTAGTATGTGTTAACACTTTGGTTAATCGCTAGTAATGTCAATTGTAGGTTCGTGACTAAGGAGTTCGCAGCACGCAAGGTTACCAGGTGTGTACAAACACTACACACACGATATCGGCAATACCGAAAAGCCAAAAGTGGCTAAATGGGCCCGGTGGGCCCTGAGGCTAAGTTTAATGGAATGATTTGTTTGTTATACGAATTGAATTAGTCTTGCATGATACATGATCTGGATATGTTTTGGGCCTAATATGTCATATAGTAAGATTTGGGCCTAATGGGCCGTAAGATTGTAATTTGGGTTTGATGGGCTTTATGGGGACGTAAGCAGATATGCTAGGGTTTATGGACTTAGGCCTAGTTTGAACAACTCTTCAATTTCATAAAACTTAAGTTAATTAAACATGCATGTAGACAAGTCGATTAGTTAGAGTGTGGTAACCGACATATGCATGTCTAGGATTGGATCTAGTGAGAGCTTGGTACTTAAGCGGTCCGAGTGACCCACCTCCTCTTTTCTGAGATCCTACCTGGTGCATAGTGTTTGTTCACTTTAACCGCGAGGACTTGTTTATGGGCCAAAGTTTATAACTAAAACTCGAGAGGGACCAAATACCCTTATATTTGTAAAATTACTAGAATACCTTATATTGGAAAATTACTAAAATACCCTTAGATTTGTAAATTACCAGAATACCCCTGTTTGCAAAAGTACCAAAATACCCTTGTTTTGCAAAATTACCAAGATACCCCTATCTTGCCAAATTACCAAAATACCCCTGTAGGGTAGAATTACGAAAATACCCCTGGGTAGTGAAATGACGAAAATACCCCTATGTAATGAATATGGGTTTGTAGATGTTACTTTTGTGTTTGATGCATTCATATGATATTCTGCTTAGGATGCATATGGGTGGGAATTATGGTACAGAGGAAGATTTGAGGATCGCATGGCCGTATGGTATGGATCCGGGATCGCATAGCCGTATGGTATGGATCCGCTGAAGGCTTTAAGCCCAACATATGATTAGCAATGTGTCTTTGCAACATTTGATAATACATGGCAACCGGGCTACCCTTGGTGTGTAGCGGAGGGGTGGGTCGAGCTAGAATTCCCCACAAGAGTCATAAGGTTGGAAGGGAAATGGTGTATTTAGTGGATGGATTTTTGGGGTTGGTTTTACATTATCTTGTTTGTATATGATGCGATATGATATGATATGAGGTCATTGTGGGCTAAGGCCCAAGACCACCGATTTTGTTAGGGCTTAGGCCCAATGTGAATATTTGTATGAGAATTGATTGCCAAGGGTTGTACACACTGAGTTTCAAAACTCACACCCTTTAATTTAATGTTTCAGGTATTCCCGAATAGACGGCTCGACGTGGGAGAGGACTTGGAGATGGCCACACTACAAGCTGTTCAAATGTTTTAATTTATTCAAATGATTCTGTTTTAAATACTTTATTTATTTTTCATTGGATTGTAATAAGGCCATGTAACTCCTATTTGACTTTGAGTTTTGGGTTTATTATTATTATTGTTTCAATTACCCACTTAAGAAATTTCATGAAATTATTAAAGTGTTAATATGGTTTTCGAAATAATCTTTTGTTTTGGGCTTTTGGGCCTTAAATGGTTAACTAGTAAATTGTTTGAAGTGCGCCTTTAATGTGACATTCCAGATTCAGGCCTAACTTCCAGGCCAGGTTTGGAGTGTTACATTTAGTGGTATCAGAGTCAGGTTGCAAAGCTCGGGCTATGAAATGGGCCTTAGATTTTGGGTTTTAAAAAGTTTTTGCAGGATTCTTGAAGTGTGGTTCATCGAGCCCTCGACGTCGAGCCAAGTAAGTTTCCTGTACTACATTTGTTTAAATTACTGAACTGTATAGATAATGAGCTACTTAAGAATAGGCTTTTAGAGACTAAAGCCCGTAGGAAACTTAAGCCTGTAGTGGATTCTAGACCGCGTAATAGCATTAAAATTTTTTTTACTCGCATAAGACATGTGCCCTAAACAAGTGGAACTATGTACTAACTTCATAAAATTCCTAATTCGGATAATACGAGAATCAACTATGAGCGCTAGAAGAGGAGGAAGAGGCCGCAGCCGAGGCCGTGGAAGTGTTAGGGCTTTGTAAACATTTGAATCGGAATTTGGTACTTATTCTACGTATGTTTGAAAATGGTTGCGATAGGTGGATGTTTTGGGTATGTATTAAAATTATTAGGGTCAGAGTGCGCAGCGGTAGCATGGTGGGACAGTTGATACACGACCACCCTGTTAGTTGGAAATTTCAAGGACGAAATTTCTTTAAGGGGGAAGAATTGTAACGCCCCGAATTTGGGCCTAGAAGAATTGGGCTTTGGATCTTAGAAATTTTTTTTAGTGAGCGATAAAATGAAAATTGGTATGTGGGCTCTGAGGGTTAATGAATTTGGAGTGTCTAGGGGTGTTAGAGATGTTCTGGGACCAAGTAAGGGTATAGGAAAAATTTTAGTTTTAGCCCAAGGGAACTGTGACTTCAGTTAGTAGGCCTTTTAAATAAATGAAGAAGAAAAATGACACAAAAGAGCTTGTGGTGTAGTGGCAAAGTGGGGCCACTTAGGGAGCAGGAAGGTGGCGTCATTAGCTGCCAATGGAGTCCAAGGTTCGAGTAGTGGCATGGTATTTTTTTGGGGATTTAATTTTTTCCTTCTAGATGGTTAGTGGTGGCGTTGGATGTGAACTCTGAAGGAAGTGTTCATGAGAGAAAATTAAGGAAGGGATAAAGGAGCTTATCTTAGAGAAAATTTAGGATGAGATTGAGGAGTTATCAGGGAGAAAAGTTGGGAGCTGAGAAGTGTGAAGAGTTGGTGCCGTTGTGGGAAGTGGGAAGTGTATAAATTCGGCTTAGGAGGGTAAATGAGTGTCGTTTTTGGGTCTTTTAGGGGGTACTATGAATTTTCATTGTCGCTTTCGGCATTTGGAGAGTTTTGCAAATAAGTTAGTCTTTCTTTTCTTTACCGAATATCCTGTAGTTACCCTCACACAAGCACATTTGATCTTTTCTTTTCTCCCCTCATTCTATTCTTACATTTGCGAATTCTTCCATTGCCGAAAAACCATCATTCCTTTTTTCCGAATTCTCTCTTAGCCAAACTTTTCTATTGCCGAATTACCATCATCTTCTCTTGCCGAAATCCCCCATTAGTGCCGAATCTTTGTTGTTTTTCTCTATCACAAATCAGTTGGTATCTACTCTCAGTCAAGGTTAAAAGCCGAATCTCGTTTGGTAGGCCGCAGGATCTAAGGTTGTATTCGGTAAGTATTCTGTTAAATCCCCTTAGTACGTTTTGTTGAAAGCCGAAGGGCTATCTAACCCCTCTTTGCAGTTACCATGTATTAACAAGGGTGAGGTTCAGCAATCGCAAGCGTGGTAAGTAAGGATTGCTAACAAGGTGGTAAGTGTTCTCGACTCAGTCATGGTTTAGTAAATGGCCGAATCTAATGTGGCTCATAGGGGTGACTTATGAACAATATGGGTCACTTGGTTTTGATGATATAGGTGTTTGGGTGCAGATCTAGAGGATAATCGCCAATAGTAGCAAAGGAAGGGCTACTAGAACGTAAGGCACACGGTAAGGGTACGGTGAGGTTTCAGTTTTTGGTTAGTATGTGTTAACACTTTGGTTAATCACTAGTAATGTCAATTGTAGGTTCGTGACTAAGGAGTTCGCAGCACGCAAGGTTACCAGGTGTGTACAAACACTACACACACAATATCGGTAATGCCGAAAAGCCGAAAGTGGCTAAATGGGCCCGGTGGGCCCTGAGGCTAAGTTTGATGGAATGATTTGGTTGTTATACGAATTGAATTAGTCTTGCATGATACATGATCTGGATATGTTTTGGGCCTAATAGGTCATATGGTAAGATTTGGGCCTAATGGGTCGTAAGGTTGTAATTTGGGTTTGATGGGCTTTATGGGGACGTAAGCAGATATGCTAGGGTTTATGGACTTAGGCCTAGTTTGAACAACTCTTCAATTTCATAAGACTTAAGTTAATTAAACATGCCTGTAGACAAGTCGATTAGTCGAGTGTGGTAGCAGACATATGCATGTCTAGGATTGGATCTAGTGAGAGCTTGGTACTTAAGCGGTCAGAGTGACCCACCTCCTCTTTCTCGAGATCCTACGGTGCATAGTGTTTGTTCACTTTAACCTTGCGAGGACTTGTTTATGGGCCAAAGTTTATAACTAAAACCCGAGAGGGACCAAATACCCTTATATTTGTAAAATTACTAGAATACCCTTATATTGGAAAATTACTAAAATACCCCTAGATTTGTAAATTACCAGAATACCCCTGTTTGCAAAAGTACCAAAATACCCTTGTTTTGCAAAATTACCAAGATACCCCTATCTTGCCAAATTACCAAAATACCCCTGTAGGGTAGAATTACAAAAATACCCCTGGGTAGTGAAATGACGAAAATACCCCTATGTGATGAATATGGGTTTGTGGATGTTACTTTTGTGTTTGATGCATTCATATGATATTCTGCTTAGGATGCATATGGGTGGGAATTATGGTACAGAGGAAGATTTGAGGATCGCATGGCCGTATGGTATGGATCCGGGATCGCATAGCCGTATGGTATGGATCCACAGAAGGCTTTAAGCCCAACATATGATTAGCGGTGTCTTTGCAACATTTGGTAGTACCGCAACCTGGTTGCCCTTGGTGTGTAGCGGAGGGTGGGTCGAGCTAGAATTTCCCACGAGAGTCATAAGGTTGGAAGGAAATGGTGTGTTTAGTGGATGGATTTTTGGGGTTGGTTTTGCATTATCTTGTTTGTATATGATGCGATATGATATGATATGAGGTCATTGTGGGCTAAGGCCCAAGACCACCGATTTTGTTAGGGCTTAGGCCCAATGTGAATATTTGTATGAGAATTGATTGCCAAGGGTTGTACACACTGAGTTTCGAAACTCACACCCTTTAATTTAATGTTTCAGGTATTCCCGAATAGACGGCTCGACGTGGGAGAGGACTCGGAGATGGCCACACTACAAGCTGTTCAAATGTTTTAATTTATTCAAATGATTTTGTTTTAAATACTTTGTTTATTTTTCATTGGATTGTAATAAGGCCATGTAACTCCTATTTGACTTTGAGTTTTGGGTTTATTATTATTGTTGTTTCAATTACCCACTTAAGAAATTTCATGAAATTATTAAAGTGTTAATATGGTTTTCGAAAGAATCTTTTGTTTTGGGCTTTTGGGCCTTAAATGGTTAACTAGTAAATTGTTTGAAGTGCGCCTTTAATGTGACATTCCAGATTCAGGCCTAACTTCTAGGCCGGGTTTGGAGTGTTACATTAGTCTTTGGAAAAGCCTGTCATCTACCTCTGGAGTTAGAACACAGAGCTTACTGGGCGCTTCGACAACTCAATTTGGATCTCAAGCTTGCTAAAGAGAAACGAATGCTCCAACTCAACGAGCTAGAGGAATTTCGAATGTTTTCATACAAAAATGCCAAATTACTCAAAGAAAGACTCAAAAAATGGCATGACAAGCACATCTGAGTTCGAGAGTTTGAAGCAGGTCAGCAAGTCTTGTTATTTAATTCCAGATTGAAGTTCTTTCCAGGTAAGTTAAAGTCACGTTGGTCCGGTCCATTTACGATTCATCGCGTCTATCCATACGGAGTTATTGAACTCCAAGGTAAGAGAGGTAATTTTCAAGTCAACGCTCAGCGTTTGAAACATTATTATGGAGAAAACCACGAGCGGGATAAAATCTCGTTCGATCTATCCGACCTTAAAGTTTTTATTGCTTTCAATAAATTATTTAGGGTATATTTTCGGGTTTATTATGTTCAAATAAATTCTGTCTAGGAGATTGGAACTTAAGCGGGACCGCTTGTGACCCCTCCAATCTTTCCTGGGAATTAATTTTTACATAATTTCCCAAGAAATTAGCCCCTAAATGACAAAATAAATTCTTGATTTTCCAAATAAAAAGGTCAATTTTGACCCAAGTCTTAAATTGCAACTCAATTTCAAATTTTCATCAAGTCCAAGGACTTAATTGAATTATTTTCAAAAGTTGGTTGCTATTTTCGTAAATAATAAAAACTAGGTGCCTCTTCTTGTAAATATATATTTTTTAGGAATCTAAAATAAATATTTTTATTTGATTTTATACTTATAAATTATTGATAAATTTTAATATATAATTATATTCATTATAATTTATATATTAACTTTTATCAATTTAGCTAAGTATTAGAATTAATTTTATTTTGATTTTATATTCATCTTGGCAATTAAATAGCAATTGATAATTTAAATGTGTTTATTTAATTATTAATTATTGTTTATCATGAGTAAAACTAGAATTAAACTTTATTTTTAATTCCTAAATTGTTCTAAGAGTTCTAGTCTAGTTTATACTCTTCCCTCTATAAATTGCACCATTGATCCACCTTATTCACTTATCACTCAAACTCCCATCCACCAAAGCACCAAGTGCCGCAAAGCCACTAACCATAGCTTCATTCGCCAGCGCAGCCCCAGCGCCAGACGCCGCGACACACCAAAGTGCTCCAAAGACACTTGCGCGTCACGGCTCACGCCCGGTCGATGCCTCACGTCTTTGCTCCGCCGCCTGCGTGCGCTTCTTTGCACGCCAACTAGCCCAGGCACTCCATTGCGGTGTTCCTTGCGCATCACCTGCTGGACACCATCGCCCCACGCCAACCAGCCGTGGCCTGCCTTGCGCTGCACCTTGCTGCTTTGTGCGTTTAGGCGCACCTTCCTCCCTCACCCAACCTAAGCCAAAAAATCCTTTAAATTTTCCTCTTTTGATTCATTAGTATATTTTTCGTTTTAGAGCTCTTAAAATCTACAAGGTAGGTGGTAAGAATAAATTTCTCTCTTAAAATTTAATTTTTTTTTATTTAATTTTTCAATTTATTGAAACATTAGTAATTTTTGTTAAATTTTATTTTTTAAAAATTTATTTTTTATTCAATTACTTAATTTTTCAATTTATTGAAATACTAGTAATTGTTATTAAATTTAATTTTTAAAATTTAATTTTTTTCAATTTATTGAAATATTAGTAATTTTTATTAATTAATTTTTTTTTCTTTTTTAACTGATTTTTATTTTTCTTTCCATCTTATGTTCAGGTTAATCATGACTCGCAAAAGAACTCGTGCCTCCGCTCAAATTGACAAAACACAAAGCAATTTTCACTGTGAAGAAGCCAAAGTAAGGTACGAAAGTATCTTCAAAAATCAACAGATGCATCCAGAAAAAGGCTTCACATTGAAGGAAAGCAACTACAGAGACTTTATGGCACGTATTCGTCAAGTTGCTGAAGCCCTCAATTGGGAATTGTTTTGTGAAAAGAGACCAAGTGTGGATGAAGAACTAGTTTGTGAATTCTACGCGAACTTAACTTCCAGTGAATTGACTGAAGTTCCAGTCCGAGGAATCAAGGTACCAATAAATTCTAATGCTATTAATGAGTTCTTTGAATTACCTGATTTCGACAACGATGAATATTCCTCTCTGTTGAGCAATATTAAGCCTGAAAATTTGCAAGAAATCCTCGAAGAACTCACAGTTCCAGGTTCCAAGTGGACTGTGTCAAAGCAAGGAATCCACACGTGTCGAAGAGAGTATTTGACACCTCTAGCGAAGGTATGGTTCTATTTCATCCGTTTCAACCTTATGCCTAGTTCGCATGGGACTACAATTTCATTAGAGCGAATGGTCCTATTATACTCGATTCTAACCGGAAAGACCATGGATGTGGGCAAAATCATCCTGAGAGAAATGCGAAATTGTGCCGTTAGACGGTCTGGCCCTGCCTATTTCCCCTTTACGATCACAATTCTATGCTTAAAAGCAAAACTCCTTACGGACGTAAAGTAGACAGAGTATAGTCAAGGCACAATCACCGATTGGGACCTCTACCGAGTAGCCGGAGATTCTGTTCTTCATTAACGAATTGAAGAGAGCGAGGATCCCGAAGAAGCAGAAGATGATCCCACAGAAGTCCCGCCAGAGCCATCAACTGAAGTCCCTCATGAGACAGAATCAATGGAACCAGAAGTTGAACCTGATATCGAGCCCGCAATGTTTAGAGCTCCACCGCCTAGCCCGGATCTTCGTGATGAGCTGTTAAAGCTGATGGACTTAATGCAACACATGCAATGGCAGCAACAAGCCTACTGGAGATAGGCAAAAATAAGAGATGACTCGATGAGGAGTGCCCTCAAGAAAATTTATAATGACCCATTTATTTTTGTGCCTGAGTTTCCAGATTTCATATTTGAACCATGGGTTTCATCATCGAAGAAGGAGCAAGGCGATTCATGCAAAGATAATACTAATGGAGCAAAAGATGAGTCGAATTCGGAAGGATCGGCGAACAAATAAAAAAGGGGAGGACTTCAACTTTCATTTATTTCTTTCTTAAGTATCTTAGGATTAGGTCAATTAGGAATTTTTATTTTTGCACAATAAAACAAGAGATAGGAATCATGAATAAAATCTGAACAAGTCTCAAAGGCTAAAGTGTGGCAATAGATATATACATGTCTAGGATTGGATTTTAGAGAGAGCCTGGTACTTAAGCAGTCAATATGACTCACCTCCTCTTTTCTAATTATCCTACCTGGTGTATAGTATTTATTCACTTTAAACAATGAGGACATTGTTCACTTTAAGTAGGGGGGACCGAAAACTTGAAATGATTCCACTCAGAATAAAATTTTCTTTTAATTATGCTTAGGATATATTTTTGTTCAATAATTTGAAATTTTGTTAATTATGCTAAACTTTAGTATTAATAAAGTTCTATTATTTCAAATAAGTTATTATGTTAGCTTAATAATGATATGAATGTATTTTTTTTATAAAGCATGCAAATTCGTACCATAAAATTTTTAGTTCCCTATGAAAAAATTAGGCGTGCATGAAAGCTTAAGTCTTTAGAATTGACTTAGTAATTTCTTGAGGCGAAATCCTAGGAAGCATGGAATGTTGAAAATGATTTAGGCAACTGTTGTTTGGACCGTTTGAGCCTTTCAAGCCGACCCTAATAAAATTATCCGTTGAAACCCAATTTTGAGACTATATGGCCTAATTCTATTCGGACCTATGCAATATTTAGCCATCAACTTTCTCTTCCTTACTTCTAATATTGTCCCAAACATTAGACTCAGTACTATTCAGAAGATCGTTCGAAAATAAGTTTGGGAGAGTTGAAAAGAAGTATCAAATGTTCAAAAAAAAAACTATAGTACATGAAGCAAGTGCTCAAAAAAAAACATGTACTCAAAATGAAATAAGTGATCGAAAGAGCAAAAGTTGGTGTATCAAGGGTGAGAATTCTGAAGGTTCAAATTTAAGCTGAGTCTAGGGTTTTTAAGCCAAAAATTTGTCTATCTTTTACCTACCCCTAAGCCCAGCCACGTTACAACCTTACTAAAGACCTATTGATTCAAAATTCCAATGTTACCTACATTAGTGGAGAGAAATTGCTATGTTCAACATATGAAGACATTAGTTAAGTTTAATTATTGCAGTTTACTTTTTGAATAGGGAATTAAAATCAAATTGGTAGTGAAGAACATGTCTTTATTAAAGAAACATTTAGTCTAATTTTGCTAGTATAATAATTGTTGGAGGTAATTTGAACGATATGAATGCTTAAGTAGCATAACTATCAAATTTCTTATTTTTGAGCTTAAGTATATTCAATTCATAATTTTGAGAAGAAAGTTGTTCTAAAGGAGTTTTTCAAAGGTGTTTCGGAGAAAATTCTTTTCGAATTTGTGTATTACTCGGGACGAGCAATGAATTAAGTTTGGGGGTGTGGAAACAAGAAAATTTATATACTTTTTCATGCCCTTTTTGACCCAAATTCATGTGGTTTCAAGTAAATTCTTGTCAGAAAATAATTAAATATTATAAAATAATTAAATTGTGCTAAAAATATGAACATTATGAATTTTAATTATTTTTGTGGTTAATTTTGATTTATTTTGACTATTTTCGACAGAATCGCACAAAAGGCGAAAATTGGCCCGGCAGACACTGTGCGAAGAACGAAACCGAGAAGCAATTTGAAGTATCAAGGCAAATTTATTTTCAGCCCAAGACGGTCCAATTATGAAGATTTATTCATAATTTAATTAATTTTAATTTATTCCCAATTTAATTTGGGCTAAATAAATTATTATTAATTAAGTATGGAAAAAGGGTCCAGTTAAACCGCATTGGTTGAACCGAACCAATTGAACCGAACCAGCCACCAATTGGGCAGCCCAAACCGTCCACAATGAAGGCCCAAATCAGCTTATTTGCTGATTAATTCAGCTTGCAAAGAAGCCCTTGAAGATCTCTCAAAATCACATTCAAACCCCTCCAAAATTCAAGGCTTTAAAGATTTGCCCATGCTATATTTAGCAAAGTTGAATTCTTCAACTTTGCCACATGGGATGGCCGGCCAAGGGAGCCTCTTTTGCTGCTGTTAACTGCTATTTTTAGCAGCCTTAAACACCTATAAATACAGCCCCTTTCTGCTCATTCATACGATCCCTCAATTCTCCAACATTCTCTCATTCTCTCTT
The DNA here is from genome assembly GCA_025698515.1 of Gossypium sturtianum. Lineage (NCBI taxonomy): Eukaryota > Viridiplantae > Streptophyta > Magnoliopsida > Malvales > Malvaceae > Gossypium > Gossypium sturtianum. The sequence goes on from CM046955.1 coordinate 124,888,076, forward strand.
CTCTTCTCTCAACTTCTCTCCCTTCGTTTCCATTCTATTTTCCCCTTGTTCTTGTGCCGATTTCTCCTCTTGGAAAAGAGGTGTTTTTCCAGACATTTGGAGCAGCATTTGGAGTATTTGTAAGCCACCTTGACAGCCAAGGCCAACGAAGAACGAAGAATGGAGCAATCAGACAAGCCACGGAGAAACACCGGATTTGCTTCTTGCTCCCTATCTCTTTAAATTTCGTTGTTGTTTTGACAAACATGTTTATGAATATTTATGTTGTTGGAATGTTTAATTTAATCAATTTAGCTTGAATTTAATTCGTGTTGGGTTGATCGCATTTCGTCCTCTTGAATTATTAAAATTGTGTTTATGCTGTTAAAGGCCTCGGTAAAATGTTTGATTAAGTAAAATTATGTTAAGTTATCTGCCATTATAATTGTTTAGATAGCTAATGAATTAATTATTTAAACGCATTGAAATTATAATTAATGGACGCAATACTTAATCTGTGCGTGTTTAATTCTTCTAAGGAAGCTGAAGATTAAATTAGCATTGTATTTGACGATACATATGCCTTGCATATTGCAGGATTTTTTTGATTAAATTGTTTCAAGGTAAGAATACTTTGTTACTTCACATGATCTTTTATATGCTTGTTAGGTTGAATTAATCGTTTGAATCGACATAGGAATATGCGAGAGATAATTTAATTTAATAAGTATGTATGTGCGATAACATGTTTACTTTTAGAAGTCTGTTTAGTCGTTTGAATTTGCATAGGAATATGTATAAGAGATGAATGGATTTTTATTTGTAAATATGTTCATAAGTTAGCAAATTACCGAGTTGCCATGTTTTAATAAGTATAAACACGAGTTTAATAATTCTAAGGTAAGAAATGTTATTAATCCAACACAATTATATCATCTTGATTAAAATCAGTTTTTGAAATCGTGCATTAGAACTTTGTTTTATTTTATTTTTCTTTGTTTTATTTTTAGCTTTTAAATATTTCTTAAATCCAAATATTTGTCCTTCACCAAATTGTTTGAAAACATTTTCATAAATGATTCTTGTACAGTCCCTGTAGGTACGATAACTCGACATTTACTTGTCACTTTATTACTTGTTACGATTGTGTACACTTGCACATTTCCACCGTTCCACTCATTTAGTCACGAAGTCATTATAACACCCCATACCCGAGTCCGAGGCTTAGACCGGATACGAGACATTACTATACTTGAACTTGCTTAATCATGTACTTACAGGCTATAAAATTTCGTTCTAAATTAAGAACTTCTCTTTCTTAATCAACTTGTACTTTTCATGGGCCTACGAGGCCTTAAACTCATGTCCGTAAACTTTCGAAACTCAATCGAAAACTTTTCATTGAAACAGGGGTCACACGCCCATGTAAGTTGGGACACGCCCGTGTAACCCTGAGATACGCCCATGTCTCCCAACCGTGCTTAAAACTCGAGCTTATTGCCAAATTTCACACGGCCATGGCACGCCCGTGGTCCTAGCCCGTGTGTAAAACCTTAGCATTCTGACTTATAACACACGGCCATGGCACGCCCGTGGACTTAGACCGTGTAATACATCTTGATATCTCGACTTATTTCACACGACCCAAGCTGCGCCCACGTTCTCTAACCGTGTGTCATGCACGGCCTTAACACACGGTGTGGGATTAATCGTGGTTTATCCTTACTTATAAGACTAAGGTGCGGTTTACGACGGCCTGAACACGCCTTGCGTGTATCCAACCGTGTGGGCACCTAGAGGCTATTTACCAAGCCAATAGCCACCCTGAAATTAAGATCCAATTCATACTCATTTCAACAACTCAATACTACATCATTCTTGAATAATACTACATGCTTCATTGATAATTATAAACATATACACTTGGCCAATCACTTAGCCATATACAAAAGAATAACAAACTTAATAGCCTATACTTGCCCCTTTCTAAGACATATACTCAAAATGGAATGTTTCCTATACATGCCATACTTAATGTAAACAACTTGGCTATACCAAAATAGCGATTGATAGTGTGCTCCGAGCTCCGATGACAATGATCCACGAGATTAGCTTGGCGGAACTACATGGAAAAAAAGAATAAAAGACGTAAGCATTTAGCTTAGTAAGTTTGCATATAATGCACATAACAACATACTTGCTTAAATTAACCCATTTGACATAAACAATGGTATCATAATTTTGGCTATAAAGCTTACTTGCTCATATTTGATTCTTACATATCTCATGATACTTACTAGTCTCATACTTGTGAGGTAAACAAGGTACCTGTATCACTTGATCACATTGATCAGCATACTTGAACATAATACTCACAATTTCTAATTCATCATTCATAACATGAATAATACTCATTTTCACTTGATAATAACTTTGCTTACTTACTTTTCTTGTTATCTCATTTGAGCTTAACTCGTTTGCCCGATGAATTTATATGAATAACTGAGGATACTAAATCTCATCTTAATTTTGAGGCCATGTATTGACATGGACTTATACGAAGTCTTCCTCGTTCTCACCAATGCCATGCCTTGGCTTGGACTTATATGGGATCTCTTTCTCTTGATAACTTTTCAATGCCAAGCTTGCCTTGGTCTTACATGATAACTTGTTCAATGCCAAGCTTGCCTTGGACTTACATGATAACTTATTCAATGCCAAGCTTGCCTTGGACTTACATGATATCTTACTCAATGCCAAGCTTGCCTTGGACTTACATGATATATTATTCAATGCCAAGCTTGCCTTGGACTTACATGATATCTTGCTTGCTTGCCGATGCCATGCCTCGGCTTGGTCTTATACGGACTTTCTTGTTTCATGTGGTAGATCGAGTATCCTAAGTTATTCAACTTCAATCGGGGCTTTCTCATGCTTGATCTCATTAATTTATTTGTTTAACATAACATTAAACATTTTTCATAATAACATTGTACATTATACTAAGCAATTCAATGATATAGATCATAAAGCTTGGAAATCATACAAACTTACCTCAATATACAAAATGTAGCTAGGTATGCAATTTAGTCCTCGACCTTGTTCTTGCCTCGATTTTGATCCGGGCTTCGTTTTTCTTGATCTATAGTCATAAATATATCATTTAATAATCACATTGACTAAATTGACCCTTTACTCATACTTGGGCAAAATTACTATTTTGCCCATATACTTTCTCATATTTGCACTTTTGCCCCAAGGCTCGTAAAATAATTTTAATTCAACTTTCTTAGAGTACATGCTTAGCTGATTCATTTCCTCTACTATAGCCATTATCAATTCTCATTATTTCTAATAGGTATGACTACTTTCAAAACTTTTACAAACTAGTCCCTATGCTCATTTTTCATGAAATTCTCTTAGAAAAAGATGTTTATCTAACATCAAACTCTTATTAACTTCCAAAAAACATCCTTTAACAAGCATACCATTCATGGGTAGATTTTTGAACATGCATCTTAGCTCACTTTATAGCTAAAAATAGCTAATTCAATATACGAGAACTTCAAAAATACGAAGAATATTAAAAACGGGGCTAAGATGAACTTACTAGCAAGCTTGAAAAAAATGAAGAACCCTAGCTATGGAGTCTTCAAATTTTCGGCAAGGGAAGGAAGAAGATGAATGAAATTTTATCATCTTTTTCCTATTTTAATCACTTAATAGACAAATGACCAAAATGCCCTTCTCTTTAAAAAATTTTATTTTACTAACTCATGTCCATTTTTGTCCAAAATTTATAATTTTGGAAAATTGCTATTTAAGGACTCATAATTAATATTCTAAAGCTATTTCATACAAAAAGCTTCTAGAAACTCATATTTTACAACTTTTGCAATTTGGTCCTTTTTGACCATTCAACTTCAATTTAGAAAAATTGCTTCATGAAACTTTCACACTAACATGCAAACATGGCATGAACCTTAAAAACTCATAAATTCACCTCGGATTCGTGGTCTCGTACCACTATTCCGACTAGGCCCTAAATCGAGAACATTACAATTCTCCCCCTTAGGGATTTTCGTCCTCGAAAATCTTACCAGTAAAAAGGTTTGGATACTGGCTTCTCATACTCTCTTCTGGTTCCCATGTGGCTTCTTCTATTCCGTATCTTTGCCAGAATACTTTCACTAAGGCAATACTTTTCTTTCTTAGCTGCTTAACATCCAGAGCTAATATCTTAACTGGTTCTTCACCATAAGTCATGCCGGGATGAATTTCTATTGCTGACTGGGGAATTACATGTGAAGGGTCTTGTAACAGTCCGATTTAGACCCTAATCGGAATAGTGGTTTCGGGACCACAAATCCGAGTCCGAAAAATATTTTAAAATTATTTTTGCGTGTTTACTATGTGTGAATTTGCTTGTGTTAAATTTTCGTGTTTTAATTTCGTTATTTGAGTGTCTGCTTTAATAAAAGGGCTTAATCGCGTAAGTTATAAATTTGATAGTTTAATGTGCAAGGGCTAAATTGATGTTGTCTTTTAAAAAGGAAGCATTAAAGTTGAAATTTAGCCATCCTAAGCTATAGTGGGCGGCAAAGAACATTAATGCCCATTAGTTAAAATGTTATTATAATTCTAAGTAATGGGTATATTGATAAATTAATAATAATGTATTATAACATATATTATATCATAAAAAATAAAACATAAGTAAAAACCACATGCATTATCATCTTTTGTGGCTGAATGTGAGAAGAAAGAAGCCATGGTTCATGCTTTTAAATTTCGGCATCTAGGAAGCTTGATTTAGGTATGTTCTTTGCTCGGTTTTTGATAATTTTTTACGTTTTTGAGATCGTTGCTTCGTATAATAGCTAGCCCATGTTTTAATTTTCAGATTTGATGATGATTTTGTGAATTGCCATTGTTGAAAGCTTGATGTTTTTGTTGTTTGATGATGAAAAATAAATAAATGTTGGTAGATTATCATAGTTAATTAAGTGATTTTTTATGAAAATGCATATTAAGGATTAAATTGTGAAATTTGTAAATTCAGGGGTTAAAATGTGAAATAAATGAAATTAATGGGCTGCTAGGGACCTATGGAAGATTCGGCCAAGCATGGGTTTAAGGAAATTTTGTGTATTTTGTGTTGTTTTGAAATGGGCTAAAGTGAGAAAATGTGAAATATTAGGGGCTAAAGTGCAAAATGCTCATTTATGTGTTTTTGGATTAAATTGAATGAAAATATGTTTGAATGAGATTAATTTGAATATATTTAGATCAAGAACCAAAGAAATCAGACTTGGATCGGGGAAAAGCAGAAATAGTTGAATAGCCGGTTTTTGTAGTCCGTCGATATTCGAGGTAAGTCTTTAAGCAATTAAACATTGTAAATTTTGTATGTAGTAATATGCTGATTTGGAAATTGCGAAATTAGTATTGAGTTAGCTGAATGTGAATAAATATAGAATTAATATGTTTAAGTTTAGTTCGATTGAGTTATAATATTTGAAAGTTCGAATGAAGATTATGAAGTATAAGAAAAAGTTCGATATATGAATTGGTTGTGAGACGACTTTATAAATATTATATTTGGGCTTTGAGCCTAGCAAGCCTTGTCTTTGGTGAAAGACATCGGGCTTTAAGCCTAGCAGGGCTTTGTGGAGTGAATAATATCGGGCTTTAAGCCTAGCGAGCTTTGTCTTGGTGAAAGATATCGGGCTTTATGCCTAGCAGGCTTTATGCGGTGAATTATTATAAGTGTATGCTCAAAAAGATTCTTCTTTGATGTGGAATTTAAATTCGAGTAAATGAGCTCAATGTTCAGGTATGTGTAAGCCTATTGGTTGTTTGAGATAAGGTAAATTAGTAACTTGATATTTGTTACTAATTATATGTGATACAATTGAAGATTATATGTGAATTTTAGTAAGTGTATTCGGCCTTGTAAATAAATAGTATGAATATTGTGGAATTGATTTTTGGATATGGGCATATATTTGTTCATGTATAATCGGCCATTTAAGTGGTATATGTACAAGATGTGGTATTATAGTTCTTAAGTTTATATAAATGCGTTTGTGTATGTTTGATCATATAAAGACATTTTAGCCTTGAAAGTTGATTAATATTAGGTCATATTGATAAAATGATGCATTCGGCCAAGGTAAATTTTGTGTGTAAAAATGTATTATTTATCTCATTTGTAGATTTGAGGTTAAGATTGATAACGATAATGAAATTTGGATTGGCTTAAAATGAGTTGATCATATCATTAGATTGTTTAAATTGCTTAAAGCTTACTAAGATAAGTTAGCTTACTTCGTGTGTTTTTGTTACTCTGTTTCATAGATTTTGGAAGTTAGCTACGAGCTCGGGGATCGTTTTGGAACATCGTCACACTATCGATCGCTATTTCAGTATTTTAAAAGTTTGAAACCATGAACATATATGGCATGTATAGGCTAGTAATATTATGTTTGGTTTTGAAGTTGTATATATTTGTATAAGCCATGCGAAAATAGCTTGTCCGTCTTGTTAATCTTGGAATTTATATTTTGGCTTGATGATTATGTTTGGTTGTGGTTTTGGTTGATTTGGTTTTGGTATGTATATAAGTATGGTTAATGTATAGAGTTTAAATGAAATGGAGTAAAGATGTTATAAACTTGTTAACCATATTTTTCAATGAAACAGTTTTTGGTTAGCAGCAGTGTCGTGATTTTGAAAAATCACCAAATATAGGAGAAATGGAATTAGAAAGTGAATAAGATATATAATTAAATATTATTGTGTCTATTTTTATATGAAAGAAACAGCGTAGGCAAAGGAATTTTATATTTTGTGATATTTGAATTTTAGTGAGACCGGGTCAAGATGGTACTTGAAGTCCCCTTTTTTGACTTTAGAAAATCATTCAAAATTTTACAAAATGAATTATGAGTTATAATTTATATGTATAGATTCCTTAGTGAGTCTATTTTCAATTGAAACAACTGGGAACAACATATAAAAATTGTACGATGAGATATTTGAATTTAGGTTAAGAGAGGTCAGAACTGTTGGTCAGTAAAACAGGGGAAACTTTAATGAATAAATTGTACTAATTGGCTAAGCCAAAAATTCTGGAAAAATTATATTAAGAATATATATGAGTCTAGTTTCAAGGAAAATTTACGGATCTAAATTTCAAGTTTTGTAACTCGAGTTATAGTCAATTTAGTCAACATGATGCAGATGGACAGTTTCAATTTTTATGCCTCGAATTAGTAGTTAAGTCTAGTAATGCCTCGTGCTCGACTCCGGCAATGGTCTCAGGTAAGGGGTGTTACATTTGATTGGTATCAGAGCTACGGTTTAGTCGATTCTAGGACTAACGTAGCGCGTGTGAGTCTAGCTATACATGCCATATTTTATACTGCGATAGTGTGATGACTTCTGACATTTGAAAATGTGATCTCATATAGTAATGGATCCCGATCGAGCCGTAGCTGATGATGTCGAGAGTGTAGCGCTTGCTCCCGTGTAAGGGACAGAGCCGATAGATTTTCGACCTATTTCGAGTAATCCAAAGGGGGAGGCTAGACAAGCCTTCTACCAAATGATGAATGATTGGTTTACACAGTATATCCAGGACTAATCATTTGCACAACAAACTCCACCTGCATAATCCATCTTGGCACCTATGGTACCCCGATGATTGATCAATGAGATTTAACAGCCTCTGTTGATAAAATCAGAAAACATGGGGCGAAGAGTTTAAAGCTAATGATGATGATGATCTTTGAGCGAGTGAGTTGTGGCTTGATAATACTATCCGTGTGTTCGATGAGCTATCATGTACTCCGGATGAATGCTTAAAATGTGCTATATCCTTACTACGAGACACCGCATATCACTGGTGGAATACACTAGTATCGGTGGTTTCGAAAAAGAAAGTGACCTGGGAATTCTTTCAGACTGAGTTCCTTAAGAAATACATCAGCCAGAGATTCATCGATCAAAAATGCAAAGAATTTTTGGAATTGAAGCAGGGTCGTATGACCGTAATTGAGTATGAACAGAAATTCATGAGACTAAGCCGATATGCTCGTGAATGTGTTTCAACCGAAGCTATCATGTGTAAATGATTCGAAGATGGGTTGAATGAAGACATTAAATTACTGGTCGGCATACTTGAGATTAAAGAGTTTGTGGTACTTGTTGAGCGAGCCTGTAAAGCCGAAGAGCTTGGAAAAGAGAAAAGAAAAGCTGAATTTGAAGCTAGAGACTTCCGTAAAAGATCATCGAGTAAGACTTTTCACTCAGTATCAAAGAAGTTCAGAGATGATTCCAGTCGACATAAAGCTACTTCAGACTTTTCTAGACGAGACCGACCTCCTGTGAGTTCACGAACCACTTTAATAGCTAGTGTTGGCAATGTTCAACAAAATAGAGTTGAGTGCAAGCACTGTGGTAAATGGCATTCTGGGAGTTGTAGATTACATGATCGGTCTTGTTTTAAATGTGGATTGATGGATAATTTTATCCGAGATTATCCGATGTTAGCCGAGCAAAACACTGTTCAGAATGTAAGACCGAGCAACATGTCAGCGCGAGGCAGACCACCCAGGCATTCGGGTAATGTAGATGGCAGTCTGAGAGGAACAAAAGATACAGCGGGTCGATCTGAGGCTCGTGCACCTGCTAGAGCATATGCTATACGCGCTCGAGAGGATGCTTCTTCCCCAGATGTTATTACTGGTGCTTTCACTCTTTATAATACTAGTGTTATTGCGTCGATTGATCCTGGTTCGACTCATTCTTATGTGTGTGAAACATTAGTATCGATGAAGACTACGCTGTTGATTCTCTCTTGAGTTTGTGATTTGAGTATCAAACCCCCTGGTCCGGTGTGTATTGGTTGACAAAGTGTGTAAAAATTGCCCGTTAATGATTCGAGATTCATGTTTTCCAACCGATTTGATGTTGTTGCCTTTTGATGAATTTGATATAATTTTGGGTATGGACTGGTTGACTTTGCACGATGCCGTCGTTAATTGTAAAAGAAAGACCATTGATTTGAGATGTCAGAACAGTGTAATTATTCAGATTGAATCTAATGATCTGAATGGGTTACCAGCAGTAATATCGTTGATGGTAGCTCAGAAATATGTAAGAAAAGGTTATGAAGCTTACTTTGCTTATGTGCTTAATAGTAAAGTGACTGAAAAGAAGATTGAAACTGTGCCAGTTGTGTGCGAATATCCGGATGTGTTTCCTGAAGAATTACCAGGTTTGCCACCTATTCGAGAGGTAGAGTTTGGTATTGAGTTAGTTCCAGGAACGACTCCGATTTCGATAGCTCCGTATAGAATGGCACCTACTGCATTGAAAGAGTTGAAAGCATAGTTGCAAGAGTTAACGGATAGAGGTTTTGCGACCGAAGTTTCTCTCACAGAAGTGCGCCCGATTTTATTTGTGAAAAGAAAGATGGAACTATGCGAATGTGTATTGATTACCGACGGCTAAATAAGATGACTATAAAGAATAAATACCCATTTCCACGGATTGACGACTTGTTTGATCGGTGAAAGGGCTTGGTGTTTTCAAAGATAGATTTGAGGTCGGGTTATTATCGATTTGCGAGTCGAGAGATTACGATGTGCCAAAGCGCGCCGGACGAGGTACGGACACTACGAGTTTTTGGTTATGCCTTTCGGACTTACTAATGCACCTGCTGCTTTCATGGATCTGATGAATCGGATTTTTAGACAGTATTTGGATCGGTTTGTCGTAGTGTTTATAGATGATATTCTGATCTACTCAAGAGATGAAACCGAGCATGCTGAGCATCTGAGACTTGTGCTACAAACATTGCGAGATAAACAGTTGTATGCAAAGTTTAGTAAGTGTGAGTTCTGGTTACGTGAAGTCGGTTTTCTAGGCCATGTTGTTTCAGCATCAGGTATTCGGGTTGATCCAAATAAAATCTCGGCTATACTTGACTGGAAACCACCGAAACATGTTTCTGAAGTTCGAAGCTTTCTGGGGCTTGATGGTTACTATAGACGGTTTGTGAAAGGTTTTTCTATGATTGCTACACCGTTGACAAAGCTGTTACAGAAAGATGTTAAGTTTGAGTGGTCAGAAAAGTGTCAGAAAAGTTTTGATCAATTGAAAGTTCATTTGACCGAAGCTCCAGTGTTAGTTCAGCCTGAATCGGGTAAAGAGTTTGTTATTTATAGTGATGCATCTTTGAATGGTGCAGGTTGTGTTTTGATGCGAGGAAGGCAAAGTCATAGCTTATGCCTCGAGGCGGTTGAAGCCACACGAAAGAAACTATCCGACACACGATTTGGAGCTAGCGACCATTGTGTTTTTGCGTTAAAGATATGGCGTCATTATACATTCGGTGAGAAATGTCATGTTTATTCGGATCACAAAAAGCTTGAAGTATTTGATGACTCGAGAAAGATTTGAATTTGAGACAACGCCGATGGTTAGAGCTGTTGAAAGATTATGAACTAGTGATTGACTATCATCCGGGAAAAGCAAATGTTGTTGCAGATGCTTTAAGTCGAAAGTCATTATTTGCTTTACGTACAATGAATGCGCATATGGTTATGTCCGATGATGGTTTGATAGTAGCCGAATTAAAAGCAAGACCGTTGTTTGTTCAACAAATCGGTGATGCCCAAAAAGTTGATAAAGATTTGTTTGCAAAACGAGCTCGATTGTGGAGGCGATGTTGAATCGAGTTTCAATTGATGAGAATAGCGCTTGAAATTCAAAGATCGAATATGTGTTCCAAGGAATTGAGTTGATTCGGATGATATTGAATGAAGCTCATAGCGATCGATTATCTGTTCATCCGGGTATACGAAAATGTATAACGATCGAAAGCGAGTACTATTGGTGGCTGGTATGAAAGCGAGACATATACGAATTTGTTTGAAATGCTTAGTCATCAACAAGTAAAAGCCGAGCATCGGTACCTTACAGGTTACTTCAACCGATCATGATACGAATGGAAATGGGACAGAATCACTATGGATTTTGTATCCGGTTTACCTATGGCACCGAGCAAGAAAGATGCAATCGGGTTATAGTGGATAGATTGACCAAATCAGCTCACTTTGTTCGATTAAATGACGGATTATTTGCTCGATAAGCTTGCTGAATTGTATGTATCACAAATTGTGAGATTACATGGTGTGCCTATTTCTATTGTTTTGAGATAGAGACCGAGATTTACATCGAGGTTTTGGAAGAAATTGCAAGATGCGTTAGGTACAAAATTGCACTTTAGCACAGCTTTTCATCCACAGACAGATGGCCAGTCCGAACGGATCATTCAGATACTTAAGGATATGTTAAGATGTTGCATCCTTGAGTTCGAAGGTACGTGGGAAAAATATTTATCTCTGATCGAATTTGCCTATAATAATAGCTTTCAATCTAGTATTAAGATGGCACCCTACGAGGATTTATACGGTCGTAAATTCCGTACACCATTGTATTGGTCTGAGCTCAATGAAAATAAGATACACGGGGTTGACTTGATTAAAGAAACTGAACAGAAAGTGGCAGTAATCCGTGATAGTTTGAAAGCTGCATCAGATCGTCAAAAGTCATATGCGGATTTGAAGCGTAAAGATATTGAGTTTCAGATCGGAGATAAAGTGTTTTTGAAAGTTTCACCGTGGAAAAAAGTACTCAGATTCGGTCGTAAAGGCAAATTGAGTCCGAGATTCATTGGACCATATGAAATCACAGAGCATATCGGGCCGGTTGCTTATAGATTGCAGTTACCACCTGAGCTAGAAAAGATTCATAATGTCTTTCATATTTCGATGCTTCGTAGATATCGATCTGATCCTTCACATGTGATTTGTCCGACAGAAGTTGAGATTCAGCCTGATATGACATATGAAGAGGAACCGATTTGTATTCTGGCTCGTGAGATAAAAGAATTGAGAAATAAGAAAATTCCGTTAGTTAAAATACTATGGAAAAAGTACGGATTTGAAGAAGCAACTTGGGAGTCAGAGAATACAATGAAAGAACGTTATCCAAATCTATTCACCGGTAAGATTTTCGGGGACGAAAATCCCTAAGGGGGGGAGTTGTAACAGTCCGATTTAGACCCTAATCGGAATAGTGGTTTCGGGACCACAAATCCGAGTCCGAAAAATATTTTAAAATTATTTTTACGTGTTTACTATGTGTGAATTTACTTGTGTTAAATTTTCGTGTTTTAATTTCGTTGTTTGAGTGTCCGAATTAATAAAAGGGCTTAATCACGTAAGTTATAAATTTGATAGTTTAATGTGCAAGGGCTAAATTGATGTTGTCTTTTAAAAAGGAAGCATTAAAGTTGAAATTTAGCCATCCTAAGCTATAGTGAAGTGACAAAGAACATTAATGCCCATTAGTTAAAATGTTATTATAATTCTAAGTAATGGGTATATTGATAAATTAATAATAATGTATTATAACATATATTATATCATAAAAAAATAAAACATAAGTAAAAACCACATGCATTATCATCTTTTGTGGCCGAATGTGAGAAGAAAGAAGCCATGGTTCATGCTTTTAAATTTCGGCATCTAGGAAGCTTGATTTAGGTATGTTCTTTGCTCTGTTTTTGATAATTTTTACGTTTTTGAAATCGTTGCTTCGTATACTAGCTAGCCCATGTTTTAATTTTCAGATTTGATGATGATTTTGTGATTTGCCATTGTTGAAATCTTGATGTTTTTGTTGTTTGATGATGAAAAATAAATAAATGTTGGTAGATTATCATAGTTAATTAAGTGATTTTTGATGAAAATGCATATTAAGGATTAAATTGTGAAATTTGTAAATTGAGGGGTTAAAATGTGAAATAAATGAAATTAATGGGTTGCTAGGGACCTATGGAAGATTTGGCCAAGCATGGGTTTAAGGAAATTTTGTGTATTTTGTGTTGTTTTGAAATGGGCTAAAGTGAGAAAATGTGAAATATTAGGGGCTAAAGTGCAAAATGCTCATTTATGTGTTTTTGGATTAAATTGAATGAAAATATGTTTGAATGAGATTAATTTGAATATATTTAGATCAAGAACCAAAGAAATCGGACTTGGATCGGAGAAAAGCGGAAATAGTTGAATAGACGATTTTTGTAGTCCGTCGATATTCGAGGTAAGTCTTTAAGCAATTAAACATTGTAAATTATGTATGTAGTAATATGCTGATTTGGAAATTGTGGAATTAGTATTGAGTTAGCCGAATGTGAATAAATATAGAATTAATATGTTTAAGTTTAGTTCGATTGAGTTATAATATTTGAAAGTTCGAATGAAGATTATGAAGTATAAGAAAAAGTTCGATATATGAATTGGTTGTGAGATGACTTTATAAATATGATATTTGGGCTTTGAGCCTAGCAAGCCTTGTCTTTGGTGAAAGACATCGGGCTTTAAGCCTAGCGGGCTTTGTGCGGTGAATAATATCGGGCTTTAAGCCTAGCGGGCTTTGTCTTAGTGAAAGATATCGGGCTTTATGCCTAGCGGGCTTTATGCCGGTGAATTATTATAAGTGTATGCTTAAAAAGATTCTTGCTGATGTGGAATTTAAATTCGGTAAATGAGCTCAATGTTCAGGTATGTGTAAGCCTATTGGTTGTTTGAGATAAGGTAAATTAGTAACTTGATATTTGTTACTAATTATATGTGATACAATTGAAGATTATATGTGAATTTTAGTAAGTGTCTTCGGCCTTGTAAATAAATAGTATGAATATTGTGGAATTGATTTTTGGATATGGGCATATATGTGTTCATGTATAATCGGCCATTTAAGTGGTATATGTACAAGATGTGGTATTATAATTCTTGTTTGTGTATGTTTGATCATATAAAGACATTTTAGCCTTGAAAGTTGATTAATATTAGGTCATATTGATAAAATGATGCATTCGGCCAAGGTAAATTTTGTGTGTAAAAATGTATTATTTATCTCATTTGTAGATTTGAGGTTAAGATTGATAATGATAATGAAATTTGGATTGGCTTAAAATGAGTTGATCATATCATTAGATTGTTTAAATTGCTTAAAGCTTACTAAGCTAAGTTAGCTTACTTCGTGTGTTTTTGTTACTCTATTTCATAGATTTTGGAAGTTAGCTACGAGCTCGGGGATCGTTTTGGAACATCGTCACATTATCGATCGCTATTTTGGTATTTTAAAATTTTTGAAACCATGAACATATATGGCATGTATAGGCTAGTAATATTATGTTTGGTTTTGAAGTTGTATATATTTGTATAAGCCATGCGAAAATGACTTGTCCATCTTGTTAATCTTGGAATTTATATTTTGGCTTGATGATTATGTTTGGTTGTGGTTTTGGTTGATTTGGTTTTGGTATATATATAAGTATGGTTAATGTATAGAGTTTAAATGAAATGGAGTAAAGATGTTATAAACTTGTTAACCATATTTTTCAATGAAACAGTTTTTGGTTAGCAGCAGTGTCGTGATTTTGAAAAATCACCAAAAATAGGATAAATGGAATTAGAAAGTGAATAAGATATATAATTAAAGCTTATTGTGTATATTTTTATATGAAAGAAACAGCGTAGGCAAAGGAATTTTATATTCTGTGATATTTTAATTTTAATGAGACCAGGTTAAGATGGTATTTGAAGTCCCCTGTTTTGACTTTAGAAAATCATTAAAAATTTTACAAAATTAATTATGAGTTATAATTTATATGTCTAGATTCCTTAGTGAGTCTATTTTCAATTTAAACAAGTGGGAACAACATATAAAAACTGTACGATGAGATATTTGAATTTAGGTTAAGAGAGGTCAGAACCGTTGGTTAGTAAAACAGGGGAAACTTTAATGAATAAACTGTACTAATTGGCAAAGCCAAAAATTCTGGAAAAATTATAGTAAGAAGATATATGAGTCTATTTTCAAGGAAGATTTACGGATCTAAATTTTGAGTTTTGTAACTCAAGTTATAGTCAATTTAGTCAACATGATGCAGATGGACAGTTTCAATTTTTATGCCTCGAATTAGTAGTTAAGTCTAGTAATGCCTCGTGCTCGACTCCGGCAACGGTCTCGGGTAAGGGGTGTTACAGGTCTGATCGGTAGCGTCTTAACATTGACAGGTGAAACACATCATGTATCTTTTCTAACTCTGATGGCAAAGCCAATCTGTAAGCTACAAGCCCAACTTTCTCGGTAATCTCATACGGTCCAATAAAACGTCGACTCAACTTGCCTTTTCGGCCAAATCTGAGAACTTTTCTCCAAGGTGACACTTTCAAGAAAACTTTATCTCCGAATTGATACTCGATCTCTTTTCTCTTTAAGTCCGAATAGGACTTACATCTGTCTGATGCAGACTTTTAAACTTTCTCGTATCACTTTCACTTTCTTTGACTTCTCTAACCAAATCAACCCCGTGAATTTGGTTTTCTTTAAGCTCATCCAATAAAGAGGCGCTCGCACTTACGCCCATATAAAGCCTCATAAGGCGCCATCTTTAAGCTCAATCGAAAACTATTATTGTAGGCAAACTCTACTAATGGGAGAAACTTTTCCCAACCGCCTCGGAATTCAAGAATACAACATCCGAGCATATCCTCGAGCACTTGAATTAACCTCTCTGATTGACCGTCGGTTTGAGGATGAAAAGATATATCGAATACAAGATTAAGTGTAAAATAAGTGACATATATCGAATAATAAATAAATATTGTAAATAAAAAATATAAAAATGATATGGCAAAATCTAAAGAGTAGTATATATATATTCTTGAGAAAATAAATAAAATGAATAAATGATATATAACTTTTCTTTTAAAAATATTTATAATACATTAATCTAATAGATATATGAAAACTACATATTTAAGAAATAACAATATAAACAATATACAATATATGGAATTTTATACTATATTAAGGATAAAATACTTTAAAAATTTATATATAATATAATATAATAATATATAATATATAATTTAAAATAAAAAATATAATATAACAACTAGTGTGTAAAATTTAAAATAAGATATAATATATGAACAATATTGAACTTAATAAAATAATCTAATATAAATAATAAATAATAATAATTTAATAAATACTAAAATAATTAGAAATAAGGATAAAAGTGAAAATAAAAATAAAAAAAATTAATTGCTTGTAGTAATAAAATATATAAAATAAAAAAAATTAAATAAAGTAACATGAAAAGAAGATAATAAAAAAACCGAATTTAAAACAACGAGGATCAAATTGGGATTAAAACAAAATTGTGGGGTTAAATTATAAATAAAAAGAAAGAAACGGACTCAATTACAATGTGCTAAAAATATGAGGGGGTGAAAAGGGGAATATCCCTGGAGCGTTATGCGCTGCGTTTTATCCAGGGACTAAAATGAATCAGCAAGAAAACCACCGGGGCAAATTTAAAATTTTAAAAAAACTGAATTTAAAACAAATGAAAATGCGGAAGGGCTAAAGCAGCAAATAACCCATTTTATAAAAACATGCGGATCCTCCTTGCGGGTCGGGTCACACGCGCGGGTCAAGCTCAAAACGACGCCGTTTTGGTGCCTGGGCATTGGCCCAAAACGGCGCCGTTTTATAGGGCCTATTTAAGTAAAAAATTTCAAAAAAATTCATTTCAGCCCTCTTTAAAAAAAAAAACAAAAAACCCCTTTCCGCCTTTTCTCTCAGGCCCGAATTCCGGTGAACCTCCGGCGCCGTTCACCGCCGCTCGCCGCCGTCGTCGACCGCCGTGGAATTAAAAAAAGATAGTTTTCTTCTCCTCTTTTTTTTTTTTAAATTTTAATACATGTAGAAAAAGAAAAAAAAAGAAATAGAAATTTAAAAACAAAAAAAACAGATTCAAAAATGACGAAGGAAAAACCTTTTGCTTGTTTGTCCTCTTATTTTTTTTTTGAATATTGAATTGTATATTCGTGTATGTCTGTTTCCGTTCTTTTTACAGATTGCATGGGGGTTTATATAGCCCCGAAAATAAAATACAAATTTTTTTTGCTATTTCTTGCCGTATCTGCTGTGTCTTCTTTCCCTTTTTACAGGTCAACGGCGCAGGACGCGGTGGCGATAGGGTGCGACTCGCGCTAACTGCGGCGCGACTGGTGGCTGGTGTTTGGGGCTTGCTGCGCCTAGGGTTTCCCAGAAACCCTAGGTCTCTGAAACTTGTTTAAGTTTTGGGCCCTTTTGGACCGTGTGAGTTTGGGTTTGGGTCTTTAGTTTTGAGTAGTCTGTTTTAGGTCTGGGTTTATTAGGTCAGGGTGTAACTGGGCCCCGGGTGTAATTTGGTTTTGGGTCTGTACTGGACTGTAAAAGGACTTTATTAAACATTTTTTTTGTTTTTTTTGTTTTTTTTCTGAATGGAATGAGCCGGGGCAAAATGGGCCGATTACAGTTGCCCTTCTTTGCTCATTGTCGTGTAACGGGAATAGAGCAAAGACTATAAAAGGACCAATTTTGCCTGGTCTTGCCGAGTCTTGATTCCTTGGTCCTCGTCTTCTCCATATGGCTTCCAACCCAACTGCAACTTCAGGTGTATTGGAATATAAGTTTGACGGCTTCAATTTGCTTCACTGCAAACTCAGGGATGCCAGACTGATGTTTTCGATCCACTTCACTGCAAATTCAAAAAGACAAGGTCTGCTATCTTCAATCTGCTCCACTGCAAACTCAGGGATGCCAGACTGATATCTTCGATCTGCTTCACTGCAACTTCAGGAATGCCAGATCTGCTATTTTAATCTGCTCCACTGCAAACTCAGGGATGCCAGATTGGTATTTCGATCTGCTTCGCTGCAAACTCAGGAATGCTAGATCTGCTATTTTCAATCTGCTCCACTGCAAACTCAGGGATGCCAGACTAGTATCTTCGACCGCTTTCTTCGCAATCTCGGGAATGCCGGATTCGCTATTTTCAATCTGCTCCATCGCAAACTCGGGATGCCAGATTAGTATCTTCGACCGCTTCGCTACAAACTCGGGAATGCCGGATCGTTATTTTCAATCGCTTCCATCGCAAACTCGGGGATGCAGTTAGTATCTTCGACCGCTTGGCTGCAATCTTAGGAATGCCGATCGCTATTTTCAATCGCTCCATTGCAAACTCATGGATGCCGAGTTAGTATCTTTGATCCGCTTCATTTGCAAACTCAAGAAGACAAGATCTCAGTATCTTCAATCGCTTCACTTTGCAAACTCGGGGATGCCGGATTCGCTATTTTAATCGCTCCATTGCAAACTCGGGGATGCAGTTGGTATCTTCGACCGCTTTGGCTGCAAACTCAGGAAGACAAGATCTGCTATCTTCAATCTGCTCCACTACAAACTCAGGGAGACAAGGCTGATGTCTTTGATCTTCTTCCTGTAACTTCAGGAAGGTAAGATCTGTTGTCTTTAGTCTGCTCCACTGCAACTTCAGGGAGACAAGGCTGAAAGTGACAATTTACCCTACTACATCGTCCTGTGACCTGTAGGATGGGTATATGCTTATGCCGAATGATTAGGATGCCTTGATCGATATGAGTCAAATGCTCCTAATTAGACATGTTATGATATATGAATGTAAAAATGCTATGAGAATGCTTCCTATTTTAGGTGTCATCACTCATTTATTCGTCAAGGTTTCATCTTCATTCCTCTCGAAGTGTCAATCATATATGCTCAAATAATTTGCCCCATGGTAATTCTGAGTCCGCTCCACTTGAACCTTGGGACATAAAGTTTGTACCTCCCACTGCAACTCCAGGGGAATAACATTTGGTTTCTTCCATCCAATCTGTTACCACACAGAGGTATAGAATCTTCAATCAATTTGATCTGCTACACCATTCCTTATGTGTAATGACCAGATGTATGTGCCTGAAATTTGCATGAATGCAGGGTGTCATTTTTCTTTTCCCAAAAATGATCCTCTTTTACACTTGGGTTGACACTGCTCGTCATTTGTCGAAATGGTATCACCGACGAAATGTCTTATCCAATAAAAATCCGAAGAGATAATCATCTTTCAATATTTCCAACCCTTAGGCTTGGTGAGTTCTAAACAATTGTCCTGTTTCAGATTCTCGTATTATTTAGAAACTTCCAGAATAATATGCAAAACTCCTTTTATAAAAGTATTATTAGTCCATTAATCGTTATTTCAATATAAAATGCTTGAAAAAGATCACAACAATGGACGAGAAATAAATTAATCAGGAGCATAGCTCGAAACAAATAAGTTAATCAAAGTTAACCAAGCCAATAAAAAATTGACTGAGGTGCATTTTGAAAAGAATAAAGTAATCAAAGATAGCCAATTCAGAATGGGTAAGATAGGAGTTAGGTGCCCCAGATATTGCAGCCTGAGCTTCTCTGTACAAACTTCTTGAGGACCATTTTGAGCTTAATACATGTTTAGAGGATCCGGAGTACTTTGTCAATGCCCCAAGACGTGGCATACTTCCTTATTGTTAATTCAGGCATAGCAAGACTACCACATGCCCTATCTTTGATCAAAATTTGAGCCGCCCTTTTTGGGTTTTCAGCTCAAAACCCCTTTGGTCTCAAAGCGCCCTTTGTGGGTTTTCGCCTTGGCCTCTCTCTCTTTTTTTTTTTTGAATGGAATATTTGATCTCAAGGTGCCCTTTGCGGGTTTTGACCTTGGAGTTTCCCCTTTCAGGTAAAATACTTCTTGTCTGAACCTGAATTCACCGAATTGGGCAAGTCTTCGCCATCTGTCTCGGTCAATATCAATGCTCCTCTAGAACAGGGCCTACATAAGGTCCTTCTTAGTTTGACATTTTCTTTCCTCTGAAATCCTTTTGTATAAGAAGAATCTCCCTCAATACCAGGTCCTCATCATGAAATTCCCTTGGGTGGTCCATTTTCGACATAAATCAATATCATCCATTTTTGGTATATTTGACTATGATGAATACTTTCAAACCCTTTTTCCAGCCAAATTCACTAGAGCCATTCTACTTCATCCAATTCTTGACTCGATCAAAGCTTGGGGCAAAGGAATCTCAATTTTTATGGATAAAACCACTTTAATGGGAAAAGTGTTGCCCCAGCGAAAGCCCTGGTCGACGTTTGATAAGCATAGAGAGTAAATGATAGCTTCTTATGCCAATCTTTACAAGTCTTGGTCACATTTTTTTGTTTTTTTTATTATTTTTTTTGACATCTTCTGCTGCACTGTGATATGCTGCCTAATCTTTGAGCCAACTGTAATTTTTGACATTGTACAGTTATGCATTATTAAACATGATCCTTTCTGGCATTCTTTGCTGACATCTGATCCTTTCATTTATTCTGTTTTTTTTTTTAAATTTGATGACTATCGACTTTGCAATATTGGCATATGAAGCAACATTGACCCTCTTAGTGAAGTAATCGATGACCACAAAGACAATTCAATGTTAACTAGAAGCTTTTGACGATATCGTCCACATAACATCCATGCCCCACATATAGATAAGTCTGTGAAGAAAATGGAAGAGTCACAAAAATCTCGTCTTCTTCAATTCAGTATTTGCGGTATAATTGATGCAATCCCCTTCCATGGTAGACCAACAGTGCCTGATCCTCATGTTTAGCCCGCGTCTTATTAGTCCAGACATGTCCTGATATGATCGTGCGAAATCATTTTTGAATTCTTAAAAATAACTCAATGATGTCTCGCCTTAGTTCTGTGACGAGCTAGGCTACAATCTTTACCTCTTTTCTAGGCTCATAATATCCAATGACCCTTTGTAGTGCAAGGTCTGTTTTTCATCTTGTTCTACCATCCTTAACAAATCAGAAGGTAGGTTACAATCTCTGTCATCTTCAAATTCCTGAGATCCTTCTAGACACATATCTTACTCGAAAGGAGACACTGAGTCAGTAGCAGCATTGCTCACATCATTGATATCTGGAGACCTATTGCAGGTTCGAGAGAAGATTCCAAAAAATAAATGATTCAAAGAATAATTATTTGTATGAATAAAGAATGAAAGAATATTTGCTCAAAAAGATGCATTTTATTAAAATAAAAATTCTGGACACAAGAATATTTCACAAAAGGGTTCTTATTTCCTCTAGGCTTAAAGCAACAAGCGTGTCTTAAATATTACTCTAGATCCGCTCTAAAAATACAAGGATCCCTTCCACAGTTCCATTGTTTAAAGTCTTCCTAAGTATGTAAGGGCTTGGAAACTTTTATTCCCCGATTCAGATATGTCATTAGTGTTCAGATTTCCTAATGTTCCCACTGGGTCTTTTGATCTCTTCAATTTATTATCCATCAGGCCTTGCACTAAGGCCCTGAGCTCGATGCATTCTTAGATCTCATGCCCCTATCTATTATAGAACTCACGATGTTTACACCCTTAACAGAAAAGTTGGGTAACAGAATTTCTGCACCAGAGGGATCATCGAATTTTATGATACCCAATCTGACGAATCTTTCAATTATCTTTTTAAAAGCAACGCAATTCTCGATCGAATGTCCTGTGATTCCCCCATGGTATTCGCATTGGCCATTTACGTCGTACCATTTGGGGTATGGGGGCCGTATTGGCTCTATATAAAAAGGGGATATGACATGTGCGTCAAACAGAATTCGGTACAACTCCCTATACATGATTGGAATGGATGCAAATTGAGGTTTCTCTGAGTTCAGTCTTGAATTGGGTTCTTGCCTTGGGGAGACTTGATGGCTGGTAGTTACTGTCCTTGGCTGGCTTACTGTAACCAGCTCTAAATGGCCCTTGTTATACCTTCTCGTATTATTCACTTTATTTTCCTTTTTCTTCGGGGCTTTTAAAGTACACTCTCCTTTTCCTTTTGTTTCTGCCAGTACAACCGGTTTGGCTTGATCATCATCCAGGTTAAAACCTGAACCCATCGGGAAGTTCAATAGGGCTGAAGTATCAGTCTGACATTGGGGTC
Organism: Gossypium sturtianum; assembly: GCA_025698515.1. Taxonomy (NCBI): domain Eukaryota; kingdom Viridiplantae; phylum Streptophyta; class Magnoliopsida; order Malvales; family Malvaceae; genus Gossypium; species Gossypium sturtianum. Next base: position 124,910,030 of record CM046955.1, read on the forward strand.
CAATAATGACGGGTACCCCATACGAATGCGTGTCTGGTTGAGTCGGGACACCTATTGGGGAATAAATGATGTCTTCATCATCATCCACACTGTTGACCACTGGGCCACTCCTTTTTTCAAGTCCTCTGGCTAGTAATTGGGCTAGCTGGCCTATCATATTCCTTTGGAGTTCTAGCATTTGTTCCCGCATTTCTTGTTGAATCTTGATCAATTGCCCCTGCATCTGTATTTGCATTTGCTCTATTCTCTCCAACCTTTGTTCCATGTTTTCCAGGTTAACTGAAATATTTTTACCTAATTAGGGTCCTTTTGTAAAAGTCTAATGCAAATGATGCAATGTAATGCAAATGCATGAATGCAAAAAGGCATCGATTCAGATTCAATTTCATTTAGAAAACTTTATTACAAAACAAAATCCTTTACATAAAACGGGCTACAAATATGCTTTCGCCCTAAGGCCTAAAGTTTTGATTTTCCCAAACAATAAGGCTAGCTCTTGACCACGATTTGATTGTAACTCGTACTTCATGCTCAATATATTAGCCTGTGCTACCAAAGTCTGTAGATGATCAGCTACCTCTCAAATCTAAACTATTGCTTCACCCATGAGGTAATCTCGACTTCTAACTTGGTCATGGGAATGGTGGAGCTCTTCCTTCCAATGCCCTTCTCTTGCTTCAAGATGTTCGATCCGGAGTTCACAATTCTGCAATGCCGATTCTAATCTTTCAATCTTGCCCTTCATTTCCTCGATCTTGTTCAGACTCGACTTCAGCTCATTTGCAGAATTACGGCTTCGATGGTGGTGAAGAGACCGTCCCAATTCAACCACTCTAGCTTTTAATAAACTCTTTTCCTTTTGGCTTTCTGCTAACCTCTTTTCTAGGGCCTCGTTTCGCATCTGCATCTCTTGGAACTTCTTCTCCCAATGGTCAGCTTTGGCCTTTTCCTTTTTAATCTCCTGTTGCCACTGTTCCGAAGTCTTCCTCAATCTAGCATTTTTCATCGACAGACGCAACTTCTTATATTCTGTCTTTAAATCATGCAGATCTTCCTCGACCCTTTTCTTCCCTTTTCTTAGTTTTTCGGCCTCTGATTTTTGAACATCCATGTCTAACCTCAGGTATGTTTTTTCTTCATCCAACTTCTCTATTCTCCTTCCGAGCTCTGAATTCCTCTTTTCAAAATCTTGTTTCATAATCTCCAATTCTGATGGGACCACTCGCAAGTACTCTCCGATCGATCGAGCGCCTTTTAGACTTGGCATAGGGATATTGTCATTGACTCTTCTACTCCACCATCCACTATACTCTGGGGTCGTCATTGGGCTTACGTCCACTCTCTTCATGCGACGAGTCTGATTCCAAGCATTAGAAATCTCCTTAACCCTTTTCTTGTAGCTATCTCCTTTATACGAAAACTCGCTTTGAGCTAATCCATGTGTAGCCAGTACGAACTACCTTGATCTTTATTGTCTCAGTACGAGCAATGGTGCATATCCAATGGCTCCCAAAATTCCAAGTAGAGGGACCCAATCAAAATTCTGCACCGGTACAGCACTTCATCAGGAACCATCTAGGGAGCTCTCCACTCAACGTCTTCGTCTTGAAGATTTCGTAGAAGCGCTGTCCAATTTTCCTCTGATATGTCATCTCTCCTCGGGGTAGCTACTATCTCTTTTAATGGGGAATAATTTTTCGAGAAGACCCGATAGGAAACCTTATCCACCTTCCAAAAATGACTGTGGAACCAAGCCAACAATAACTGCGCACATCCTATAAATCTGCCTTCGCCAGCTCTCCTACATGCATTTAGCGATCGGAATGTCTCATCCAAGATTGCAGGAACAGGTGTGACTTGTTTATCAAGTCGATAAAAAATATCTGAGACTGCTTCATCCACATATCCCAATACCCTAGGGAAAATCACTAACCCGTATATACTCAAAGCAAAAACATCTATCCTCTTTTTCATATCAGGATGTACTAAAATCAAATCTTTCAAAACTTTCCAAGGGGTACACTTACACTCACCTTTTTGCTTGATTCTAGCTGTGACCCACTGTTCGCTCATCCCTGTAATACTCATCAACTTTCTCAGAAAGGTCGAAACACTAGCAGCCCTTGAGTAGGCTTTGTCAACTTGAATCTTGGGACAATGCAATAGAACTGTATACTCTTCCACCGTGGGTACCAAATCAACCCTTCCGAAAGTAAAACAACTATACGCAGGATTCCAATATTGAGTGATGGCTTGAAATAAATGTCCATCTACCTGAATGTCCAACAAGTACGACAAGTCCCCATAGCTGCTGTAAAACAACTGCTTGGTCTCGTCGCTCCACTGATCCCATATCTCTCTTAATTCCTGGAGATTGTTCTGCATCACACTAATGCGAGTGTAGTCCCATAGTTCTGATGTGTACCCTTCAGCTAGACTATCCCCTTTCTCTAATTGCGTTTTCTCTGACCACCTACGGACGGCTGCATTATCCTCCACTTTATCAAGGAATTCATTCTCCATAACCAGCTTTCTAATTTAGTAACTGACCGTGAATCGATACCTCTTAAAATATGAAATGACATGCAACAAAATAAAACACAATCAGTTAGTAACACGAAGTAAAACAAAAAGCAAATAATCAAACGTATATTTGGGTGATTGCTAAGGTTTGGTATAGTTCTACCTAGGGTGAGCCCTTAGGTTTTCTATATGTGGTTTTAGCTCTAAATTTGAGGTACCTGAACCAGCAGATTCCTCAATCCTCACCCATTATAGGTTCATATGGACCGAAGTTCAGATTCGGGAATACATTTCCCTATGGTCGCACTGAGATGAAAATCTCACGAAGACATAGGTACGGATGTATCCCGAAAGCGATTCACTATCCTGCACGGATGTGAATGCCTCACGAATGAGTAGCTTCTCACTCCCACTTAAAAGGGTGTGACCACAATGGTCATGCAATGCAATGCAGAGATATTTTATAAAAATAGAACCACATGCAATAAAAAGGATCATAGTTTTTCAAATCAGATTTTTTTAAATTTAGACAAAAGGACAGGAAATAATCAATTTTACGGCTTGACTCTCTTATTACATTCCCCAGCAGAGTCGCCAAGCTGTCGAAACCATTTTTAAGTTTTTGAAAAAACGGGGGTCGATTTTAAAAAAATAAAAAAAAACGGGAGCCGCCACCAATCCTTTTTTACTTAGGTTTGATTGGATCACCTTATAAAACGTTTTATTTCAAAACATTGATTTTGGTCCACGAAATACAAGAAAATGGGTTCGGGAGTCGGTTACGTACGAGGAAGGGTTAGCACCCTCGTAACGCCTAAAATTTGGTACCTAATTGATAATCTCATGTCCTAGTGTCGAAATTTTGAAAACTTTAAAATATGATCCTTTTTGTAACACCCTGATTTAGGGGTTATGCGCTTGGAGCATAACTCGAGCAGTTGGTAGGCTTATGGTCATGTTGGATAGATTTTTAGGGGTTTGGAGAACCCTAGAAGGCAAAGAATGCCTTAGAAAATTTTTGGATTTTTAGTGTAAAAAGGGGAAGTGGGGCAGAAAGGCCTTAAAATATTTTTCTGGAGTTTAGGACGCAAGAAAGGATCTGGTAAAGTGGCTTCATCTTGCGCTTTAGGGGAAATTTGGAAGTAGCGCCGAGTGGGGGCTTGGGTTCGAGTCCAAGCGGCAGCATTTTGTTTTATTTTTGCGTCAAGAGACTGGGCTAAGTAGGCCTTAAGAATAAATGTCCAAGTTGATGGACATGAAAGTCCAATTGGGAGAAGTGGCTCTTGGGCGCTACTTAGGCGCTGGAGGGGAGGAGAGGTCACGGTTTCGAGGGCCTGGAGCTGCATTATGGAGTTTTATTTTTGTTGCTTGGTGATGGGTCTGAAGTAGGTTGGATTTAAAATAAAATAGTGGGGCTTTATGTCAAGAAATGCAAGGTGGCCGAATGGCCTGGGTGCTATTTGGCTTATGGCTTTCCCCCAGGTCCTATGTTCGAATCTTGGAGGCTGCTTTTGGGGGGTTTTTCCTTCTTTTTGCTGCTGGTCGGCGTGGAAGTGGGCTGATAAGTATTTGGTTATTTTATTATTTTAGATTAATAATGGATTATCTTAGGTAGTTTTAAATTAGAAATAGGAGATAAATGGCTGCTATTAGATTGTTTTTATGAGGTGATAAAATAGGAGTTTAAGATAGGAAAGGAAATTGGTTTAGAATTAAAAAAAAAGGTGGTGGCCGGCCAAGGGGTGGTCTTTTATTTTGATTAAAGTGGTGATATTGGATAAAGTGCTATTAGTATTTTATTTATCTACTTAGTTATATTAAGTATAGGATTTTGTTTTATTTTTTTTATTATTATTTATTTATCTATTTAAGTGTGGGATAATTATTTATTATTTATTATTTATTATTAATTAGATTAAGTAGGGATAATTATTATTTATTTGGTTTTTTTATTTTGATAAGTGGGATAATAGTAGAACAATTCAAGTTGTTTTTAACTAATTCAAATGGAATTGAATTAGTGAGGTGTTGGCCAAATCTTGGAGACTTCAAGGGGGGGTTGGCCGAATGCTATAAATAGGGGAGGGTAGAGTGCTAGTTATTCATCAAGTCTTTTGCCTCTCCCTCTTGGTGTGCCGAAATTCCCTTCCCATATTTAGTTGTCACCTTGGCCGAAAGTGTTAGGTGTTTCTTTGTTGCTTGAAGACGAAATCTCCCTCGGTGTCCTAGTGTGGTTGGCCGAATCTTAAGCAAGAGTGGTAAGTATGTTCTGCCCTTAGTAATCGATTTATGAATTCCTTGTTGTAGTGGCCAAAACCGAATGGTTGGCCTTAGTTTTGGTATGGTCGAATGTCATAGTGCCATTAAGTATAATCTCTTGTGTGTAGCCGAAAGAAGGAAGCATTGAGGAAGTCTCTTGGATTCGATCATCTAAGGGGCAAATCGACAAAGTACAGAGGAGCCTTTGAGATTTTAGATCGTTTCGGTAAGTAAGTTAAATTGTAGTTGTTCGCTTGAGATTTTGTATTATGACGTTTAACCAAAGGGTTCTAATTAAGTGATTACGATGGACGTGGATTCGAGTACCGGTCCAAGGTGGGCAAGGGAAAGTCCCCATCCTAAAGTTCAAGAAGAGATCCGTTTCTTTGTTCGAGATTGGCCACCGGTGTGGGCCAACAAAGAAGAAACGTTAGGCAAAAGCCGTAGTTTCGCTAAACGATAGCGTCGAGGATCGAGAGTCTAGAACTCCTAGTAATAAGGTGTGTAACTAACCCACTGTTTCCGGGTTTTATGTGTTATATGTTTTACTAACAAGTGCAGTAATAAGTGTGCCATATATACCCCTAAAGGGTATGATGATGACCAGGTTAGTAGCAAATTGGCTAGTATGTGATGATTGATTTTTAATATGTGAGTATGCCTATGATTGTGAATAGCATGCACATGCATCATCTTCGCATTATATTATGTTACATGTGCATGGGTGGGTTATGAAAAGAAGGTACGGTGTGTACTTGAGTACGTGGTTGATGTCACTTTGTGCTACATCGTGGATTGGCGTATTGATCGAGGTCGCGTTGTGGATCTTTGCGATTTAGTTCGCGTGGTTACCTTGATTGATATGGGCTTTATGCCATATCGTGGCTTGATGGATTGCTGTGTGCTCCATCGTGGTTTGATGTTGGCTATACGCTACATCGTGGATGGCATTGGTTGCCTTTTTGGAGGAAAAGGAGAGGGTGACTCGATAGTCCCTGGTGTGTGGTAATTTGGATAAGGGGGTGTGTAGCGGATGGACCCTAGGTTGGGTTGGGTATCATGATTGCATGGTTTCGTTATGAATTGATATGGAAATGGGCCAAGCCCAATATGACATGTGGATAGGTATGTTTTGGGAACGTACGTGGAAATGGGCCAAGCCCGGTTGATATGTGGTTTATTGAGAAATGGGCCTAGCCCGAAGATTTGAGTGTGATTTGAATGTGGGCCAAGCCCAGCATTGTGGTAATTGTTAAAATGATATATATATTACTTGTTGCATTTGATAATTGGGATATTATGTGGCTAGCATGTGGGTGGATTTGGTGGTTAACTTACACACTGAGTCATTGTGACTCACCCAATTATTTATCCATCATCACAGGTGAGTCGTGATTAGTGGACGGGTTGGAGTGGATACAAGGTGGCCCATGCAGAAGCAGATTTTCATGTAGAAGTAGACGTTTTGAATATTTTTATTTCAAGCATTTTAATTACTTGGTTTTAATGTAATTGATGTAATAAGGGCCACTATGATTAAAGTACTCTATTTAATTTTGTTGAAGTTTACATTATATTCAGAAATATTTTTATTAAAAAGGTTCATATTATAGTAATTTATAACAATGTTTTAATTCGGAAATTTTCAACAAACTTATATTATGTATTAAATTTTGTGGACATAATTTTCCAAAGATAATAAATTTTCATGTTTTAAATTCTAAGTAAAGAAACATATTCTCACTAACATAACCAGATTTGGTCGTAGTGAATAGGTAGGGTTTGGGGATGTTCTGATTTAATATCGAGCTGAGTTCAAAACTCGGCTTTGAGGGTTTTGGGCCCAAAACATTCTCAAATGGGCTTTCCAAAAATATGGATTTTTAAGAAATATTTTCAGGTTATTCTGGCATGGCACCTGTACCTTCAACCCGAGTCCACCAGGTAAGTACTTCAGACTTGTGAAGTAATTTGTTATATGAACTGTTATGGGCTTAGTTGGGCTCGTAGATTAGTGAACTAGGATCTGTTGAACCCTAGGACTAGTCTACTCAAACATATGCATAAAACTTAAAGCTACTAAACAAACTCGTGATTAAGTCGCGAGTTAAGGTGTGGTAACCATTGTGCGCATGTCTAGGAGTGGATGGAAGAGCACGGTACTTAAGCTAGATCCTCGTGACTCACCTCCTCTTCACTGGAATCCTACAGTGCGTAGCTACGGTTCACCTTAACCAAGAGGACTTGTTCATAGGCTAAACCCATTATTAAAACCCGAAAGGGATTTGCCTCACTGTTTTAAAACCCTTAGTTTTAAAATTTCTAAAAAAAATACCCTGTAGGAAAATGACTAAATTACCCCAGGTAGGGAAGGAAACTTGATTGCTCGAAAGAACTACTCTCTCGGAAACTTCATTGCATAAAATTGCTCGTGGATAAAATAGTGAAACAATAATTTCTAATGCATAAAACTTTTTAAGCAGATTAAATCACGACGATAGAGATGAGTTCTAGGGACGCGGTAGAGGTAGAATGGCAAGATCGAGGCGATAGGGTCCGCCATGGGTCGAAAGTGAAGTGCCGCCAGCGGTGGGCGTAGAGAGGCAAGACCGAAGGAGAAGATGACGCGATGATCGCGGGCCATGTTACTTAATTTTAGAGCGTGTAGCGGAGCTAGTAGAGGAAATGGAACTCGAAAGTCGGTGTCGGAAAGGCTTAGATTGAACGGAGTGAGATCTTTAGAGGAATATCTGGAGTAGCTCCGAGCGTAGCGGAGTATTGGCTAGAAGCGATCGAAAGAATCATGGACGATTTGGATTTGCACCAATGAAGAAAAGCGAAGGGTCTTTGTTTCGTTGCTTCGCGACGAAGCTTATCGTTGGTGGCTCACTTTGTCAAGCAAAGTGTACCGCAGATCGGCAGATTGGGACTTCTTTAAGGTTAAGTTTGAAGGAAAGCGTAGGAGCAGTTATTTGGACTCGCAAAGGAAAGCGTTTTTAAATCTAGTACAAGGAAGTAAGTCGATAGGTGAGTACTGAAGCGGAATTCGTGCGACTTAGTCGATATGCTAAGGGAATTGTGGCCACCGATTATGAGAGGTGCGTCCGGTTTGAAGACGGATTGCGAGATGAACTTGAATGGTGATTGCTCCACAGAGGAGAGAGACTTCGCGGTGCTAGTGGAGAAAGCTCGGATCATTTGAAGAGGTTAAGAAGACTATAAGGGAAAACCGAGAAAAGAATAGGAGCGAGAATAAGAGAAATATTGGACCGTCCAAGACGCTTGGTAATGTCGAGAAAAGACCAAGGACCGAGAACCACTGTAAGTGCACTTGTACCAATGGATCGGAATCATTCTTGTGTTCGATGTGGAAGACCTCACACGGGGAGAGTGTTGGGGAAATAGTAAAGAATGCTTTCGGTGCGGATCTAAGGCACATTTAGTTAAGAATTGTCCTCAAGCGACGAGGGGTCGTGGTTCAAGTCATGGAAGGAATGGTTCTAGTCGGAGTCAACCAAGGTTGTGATATTAGGTAAGCTTCTTTGCTTTGGTACATGCTTTAATTACTTTGTTTGCTTATGAGTTAGCCTTTTCTGTGTTGCTAAGAAAGGTGTTTCGAATTTTGAGCATGAATTTAGAGATTTTGTAGGTACGATAGCCTTAGTAAGATCAGAGTGCACAACATAAGCGTAAGGTGGTAAGATAGGTTGTATGGACGTTAGTTAGTAAAGTAATTTCGAGGACGAAATTATTTTTAAGGAGGGTAGAATTGTAACACCCTGATTTAGGGGTTATGCGCTTGGAGCATAACTCGAGCAGTTGGTAGGCTTATGGTCATGTTGGATAGATTTTTAGGGGTTTGGAGAACCCTAGAAGGCAAAGAATGCCTTAGAAAATTTTTGGATTTTTAGTGTAAAAAGGGGAAGTGGGGCAGAAAGGCCTTAAAATATTTTTCTGGAGTTTAGGACGCAAGAAAGGATCTGGTAAAGTGGCTTCATGCGCTGCTTTAGGGGGCTGGAAGTAGCGCCAGTGGGGGGCTTGGGTTCGAGTCCAAGCGGCAGCATTTTGTTTTATTTTTGCGTCAAGAGCCCGGGCTAAGTAGGCCTTAAGAATAAATGTCAAGTTGATGGACATGAAAGTCCAATTGGGAGAAGTGGCTCTTGGGCGCTACTTAGGCGCTGGAGGGGAGGAGAGGTCACGGTTTCGAGGGCCTGGAGCTGCATTATGGAGTTTTATTTTTGTTGCTTGGTGATGGGCTGAAGTAGGTTGGATTTAAAATAAAATAGTGGGGCTTTATGTCAAGAAATGCAAGGTGGCCGAATGGCCTGGGTGCTATTTGGCTTATGGCTTTCCCCCAGGTCCTATGTTCGAATCTTGGAGGCTGCTTTTGGGGGGTTTTTCCTTCTTTTTCTTTCTTTGATGGTTGGCGTGGAAGTGGGTGATAAGTATTTGGTTATTTTATTATTTTAGATTAATAATGGATTATCTTAGGTAGTTTTAAATTAGAAATAGGAGATAAATGGCTGCTATTAGATTGTTTTTATGAGGTGATAAAATAGGAGTTTAAGATAGGAAAGGAAATTGGTTTAGAATTAAAAAAAAAGGTGGTGGCCGGCCAAGGGGTGGTCTTTTATTTTGATTAAAGTGGTGATATTGGATAAAGTGCTATTAGTATTTTATTTATCTACTTAGTTATATTAAGTATAGGATTTTGTTTTATTTTTTTTATTATTATTTATTTATCTATTTAAGTGTGGGATAATTATTTATTATTTATTATTTATTATTAATTAGATTAAGTAGGGATAATTATTATTTATTTGGTTTTTTTATTTTGATAAGTGGGATAATAGTAGAACAATTCAAGTTGTTTTTAACTAATTCAAATGGAATTGAATTAGTGAGGTGTTGGCCAAATCTTGGAGACTTCAAGGGGGGGTTGGCCGAATGCTATAAATAGGGGAGGGTAGAGTGCTAGTTATTCATCAAGTCTTTTGCCTCTCCCTCTTGGTGTGCCGAAATTCCCTTCCCATATTTAGTTGTCACCTTGGCCGAAAGTGCTCTTTGTTGCTTGAAGACGAAATCTCCCTCGGTGTCCTAGTGTGGTTGGCCGAATCTTAAGCAAGAGTGGTAAGTATGTTCTGCCCTTAGTAATCGATTTATGAATTCCTTGTTGTAGTGGCCAAAACCGAATGGTTGGCCTTAGTTTTGGTATGGTCGAATGTCATAGTGCCATTAAGTATAATCTCTTGTGTGTAGCCGAAAGAAGGAAGCATTGAGGAAGTCTCTTGGATTCGATCATCTAAGGGGCAAATCGACAAAAAACTGAGAGGAGCCTTTGAGATTTTAGATCGTTTGGTAAGTAAGTTAAATTGTAGTTGTTCGCTTGAGATTTTGTATTATGACGTTTAACCAAAGGGTTCTAATTAAGTGATTACGATGGACGTGGATTCGAGTACCAGTCAAGGTGGGCAAGGGAAAGTCCCCATCCTAAAGTTCAAGAAGAGATCCGTTTCTGCTGTTCGAGATTGGCCACCAGGGTGTGGGCCAACAGCAAGAAACGTTAGGCAAAAAGCCGTAGTTTCGCTAAACGATAGCGTCGAGGATCGAGAGTCTAGAACTCCTAGTAATAAGGTGTGTAACTAACCCCATTGTTTCCGGGTTTTATGTGTTATATGTTTTACTAACAAGTGCAGTAATAAGTGTGCCATATATACCCCTAAAGGGTATGATGATGACCAGGTTAGTAGCAAATTGGCTAGTATGTGATGATTGATTTTTAATATGTGAGTATGCCTATGATTGTGAATAGCATGCACATGCATCATCTTCGCATTATATTATGTTACATGTGCATGGGTGGGTTATGAAAAGAAAGGTGCGGGTGTACTTGAGTACGTGGTTGATGTCGACTTTGTGCTACATCGTGGATTGTCTTGACCGAGGTCGCGTTGTGGATCTTTGCGATTTAGTTCGCGTGGTTACCTTGATTGATATGGGCTTTATGCCATATCGTGGCTTGATGGATTCTTTGTGTGCTCCATCGTGGTTTGATGTTGGCTATACGCTACATCGTGGATGGCATTGGTTGCCTTTTGGAGGGAAAAGGAGAGGGTGACTCGATAGTCCCCCGTGTGTGTGGTAGGTTGGATAAGGGGTGTGTAGCGGATGGACCCTAGGTTGGGTTGGGTATCATGATTGCATGGTTTCGTTATGAATTGATATGGAAATGGGCCAAGCCCAATATGACATGTGGATAGGTATGTTTTGGGAACGTGCGTGGAAATGGGCCAAGCCCGGTTGATATGGTTTTATTGAGAAATGGCCTAGCCCAGTATTTGAGTGTGATTTGAATGTGGGCCAAGCCCAGATTGTAGTAATTGTTAAAATGATATATATATTACTTGTTGCATTTGATAATTGGGATATTATGTGGCTAGCATGTGGGTGGATTTCAAGTGGTTAACTTACACTTTGAGTCATTGTGACTCACCCAATTATTTATCCATCATCACAGGTGAGTCGTGATTAGTGGACGGGTTGGAGTGGATACAAGGTGGCCCATGCAGAAGCAGATTTTCATGCAGAAGTAGACGTTTTGAATATTTTTATTTCAAGCATTTTAATTACTTGGTTTTAATGTAATTGATGTAATAAGGGCCACTATGATTAAAGTACTCTATTTAATTTTGTTGAAGTTTACATTATATTCGAGAAATATTTTTATTAAAAGGTTCATATTATAGTAATTTATAACAATGTTTTAATTCAGAAATTTTCAACAAACTTATATTATGTATTAAATTTTGTGGACATAATTTTCCAAAGATAATAAATTTTCATGTTTTAAATTCTAAGTAAAGAAACATATTCTCACTAACATAACCAGATTTGGTCGTAGTGAATAGGCCGGGTTTGGGGATGTTACACTTTTATTTGAAAGAAAACCAAGACTTACTTATTTCAAAGAAATAAAATGCTATACCCAATAAGTTAGGATGCAACATTTCATGACTTCAAAACTAGGCTTGCCTTTATTTGTAGAAAATTCTTACCTCGAGACACAAAACATCATATCCAATAAGTTAGGATGCAACATTTTGAATTCCCGAGAATAAGTTTTGATTTGAAGTTTATAAGTTTTAATTTTGAAAGAAAAGGGATACTTAATATTTTAAGTTCAACGGGAAAAATCGAAACCCAATAAGTTAGGGCACAATTTTTCTCGAAGCCCCCAAATATTATGTATCACCGTATTTAAAATATTTGAATAAAATGCGACAATTCAAAAGGTGTTTTTATAAAAAGTGATTTTGGAATAAGATGTGGCACATATATATTACAAAATATCAATTTCACATAGCAATTCTCCATAATTACGAATCATATTAACAAATAGCACTAATATAGACAATTAACTAAAGAATAATATAAGACAACGAATAATAATAAAAAACTATACTAAAGTAATCATAAAATAAATAATAAATAAAAGAGCATGGACAAATAAAATATATAAAGCAATAAATAACAAAATAATAAAAAGAAAACTACTAAATAAATATGAAAACTTCTCATGCAAGATTAAGTGTAAAATGAGTGACATATATCGAATAATAAATAAATATTGTAAATAAAAAATATAAAAATGATATGGCAAAATCTAAAGAGTAGTATATATATATATTCTTGAGAAAATAAATAAAATGAATAAATGATATATAACTTTTCTTTTAAAAATATTTATAATACAATAATCTAATAGATATATAAAAACTACATATTTAAGAAATAACAATATAAACAATATACAATATATGGAATTTTATACTATATTAAGGATAAAATACTTTAAAAATTTATATATAATATAATATTATAATATATAATATATATTTTAAAATAAAAAATATAATATAATAACTAGTGTGTAAAATTTAAAATAAGATATAATATATGAACAATATTGAACTTAATAAAATAATCTAATATAAATAATAAATAATAATTTAATAAATACTAAAATAATTAGAAATAAGGATAAAAGTGAAAATAAAAATAATAAAAAAATAATTGCTAGTGGTAATAAAATATATAAAATAAAAAAATTAAATAAAGTAACACGAAAAGAAGATAATAAAAAAAAACCGAATTTAAAACAACGGGGATCAAATTGGGATTAAAACAAAATTGTGGGGTTAAATTATAAATAAAAAGAAAGAAACAGACTCAATTACAATGCGCTAAAAATATGAGGGGGTGAAAAGGGAAATATCCCTGGAGCGTTATGCGCTGCGTTTTATCCAGGGACTAAAATGGATCAGCAAGAAAACCACCGGGGCAAATTTAAAATTTAAAAAAAAACTGAATTTAAAACAAATGAAAATGCGGAAGGGCTAAAGCAGTAAATAACCCATTTTATAAAAACACGCGCATACTCCTTGCGGGTCGGGTCACACGCGCGGGTCAAGCTCAAAACGACGCCGTTTTGTGCCTGGGCATTGGCCCAAAACGGCGCCGTTTTATAGGGCCTATTTAAGTTAAAAAATTTCACAACAAATTCATTTCAGCCCTCTTTAAAAAAAACAGAAAACCCCTTTCCCCCTTTTCTCTCAGGCCCGAATTCCGGTGAAGCTCCGGCGCCATTCACCGCCGCTTGCCGCCGTCGTCGGCCACCGTGCAAATTAAAAAAATGTAGTTTTCTTCTCCTCTTTTTTTTTTTAAATTTTAATACATGTAGAAAAAGAAAAAAAAAGAAATAGAAATTTAAAAACAAAAAAAAAATAGATTCAAAAATGACGAAGGAAAAACCTTTTGCTTGTCTGTCCTCTTTTTTTTTTTTTTGAATATTGAATTGTATATTCGTGTATGTCTATTTCCGTCCTTTTTACAGATTGCATGGGGGTTTATATAGCCCCGAAAATAAAAATACAAATTCTGTTTTGCTGTTTCTTGCCATATCTGTTGTGTTTTCTTTCCCTTTTTGCAAGTCAACGGCGCAGGACGCGGCGGCGATAGGGTGCGACTCGCGCTAACTGCGGCGCGACTGGTGGCTGGTGTTTGGGGCTTGCGGCGCCTAGGGTTTCCCAGAAACCCTAGGTCTCTGAAACTTGTTTAAGTTTTAGGCCCTTTTGGGCCGTGTGAGTTTGGGTCTGGGTCTTTAGTTTTGGGTAGTCTGTTTTAAATCTGGGTTTATTGGGTCAGGGTGTAACTGGGCTCGGGGTGTATTTTGGTTTTGGGTCTGTACTGGACTGTAAAAGGACTTTATTAAACATTATTTTTATTTTTTTGGTTTTTTCTGAATGGAATGAGCCCGGGCAAAATGGGCCGATTACAATTAGAACTCATTAATGCTCAATTCACGTCGTAATGCTCGATAAAAGGAATGAGGGAAGTTCTAATAAAAAAATAATTTTATTTTTCAAAAAAGAAAAAAAAAATCTTTGTATTGTAATTGAGTTTCTCCTCGTAACTCAATTTCTTATAAAAACTTATTTTCCCTATAAAAATACAAGTAATTCACAAGAAAAACCTAATTTTTTCCCTTTTAGCTAAAAAAATTAAAATTAATTCTAAAAGAGGAAAATTAAAAATTAAAAAGATAAAATGGTTTTTCTATAAAATCTCAAGTTTTTCGTATAAAACCTCAACTTTTTCCCTTTTACAAGAAAAAAACTAAAATTAATTTAATATGAAAAAAATAAAGAAAATTTTTAAAAAATAAAATAGTATTTCCCTGTAAAACCTCAAATTTATCCTTAAAAACACCCAGGTAATTCCCTTTTAATTGGAAAAAAAAACTCAAAAGATAAAATGGTGATTCCAGTAAAAAAAAACAAGTGTTTTCCCTATAAAAATCCAACTTTTTCCCTTTAACTAAAAAATTAAAATTAATTCTAAAGAAAGAAAAAGAATTAAAAAGATAAAGATAAGTAACCGAAATAAAATTTTACTAAAGTTGGATGACTAAATGAGTGTACAATAACATTGAATTAATGACGAGTAACCAAAATGAAAGCAATTTCTAAAAGCGGTGCCTAAAATGCAAACTTTTTTTAGTGCCCAAAATGAAAAGTTATACAAGTTAGGTGATCAACTATGTAGTTTACAAGGGAGAAACTAGAAATATTTATAGGGGTCCCGAAATATTTATATAAAGTAGACATTTTTAAAGTAAGCCCAACGGAGCCTACTTTAAACAAAGTGCTTTTAAGTTCGAGCTAATATTGGTCACCCAAATTAACATTTTAAAAAGTAAAATAGGTTAAATGCTCAATTTGTATTAAATAGTGCTATTATTTAAGTTTATTTTTGTCAAATTAATTTTTAAATACTACTTTATATTCAGATACTGCAATTATGTAACTCTTTTTTAACAAAATTAATATTTGGATATTACTTTGTATTAGTTTATCAAATTAAACTGAATATGTTACCAAAATTATTATAAAAATTATAAATTATATAAAATAAATTAAGCTAAAAAAAACCTTTGGAAAACATTGGGGACCAAACACAAATTATTATATTTTTAGATACTAATTATAAGGTTAAAATAAAATTTTAAGAAATTTTATGGGGGCTAAAATGAATATTCACAAAATTTAGGAAGGGTCAAGCCCTACCACTTAGACCTGTTCATACGGCGGGCTACCCACTTAGGCCCGAAGGCCCGCCCGAAATTTGAGAGGGTTTGGGCAAAAATATTAGGCCCGTTTAAAAAATGGGTCGGGCTCAGGTTTGAACATTCAAGGCTCGACCCAACTTGACCCGTTTTAAGTTTATAATATTTTATATTATGTTATTTTTAAATATTATGTAATTTAGAACACATTAAAAAATATACTTATACTAAATATATAATACTACTTTAATATAAACATTAAAATAATGTTAAGATGACTATGTAAAAATTTTTGATAAATAAAAAATATATAAAATTATTAAATATTAAAATAATATAATATAAATATTTTTAAAAAAAAATTAAAAAATAATATGGGTGAGCCTAAAATAGGTTTTAGTTTGTCTTTTACAAATATGAGCGGGTTTGGGAAAACTTTTAGGACTAAATTATGGGCCGGGCTGGACTTGGGCAAGCATAAAGTATGCTAATATCATGTTAGGCCTAGCCCGAACCAGCCCATGAACACCTCTACTACCACCTAAAGGTGCTCATAGGTCGAGTCGGGTCGGGTCGGATCCAAGCCTGACTCATGCAATGTATCTAGACCAATTTTCGAAGCTTGAGCCCATTCCAAAAAATGAGCTTACTTTTTTTCCTTAGCCTGACCTAATTTAAGAAAGATAAACTTGAGCTTGACCTGGCCTGCCCATATTTGATTTTTTAGATTGCTTTTCATTTAAAACTAATTTTTTTTTAAATTTGAGAAAGGATATAATGAAATTCTTTGATTAGTTTTTCTCACAGAGAGAAATGCTTCGTTTTATTTGACCCATGAGTCTAACAAAACCAAACCATTACACAATTAACAATTCCAATTAAATTAATATTTTGTACTATTTAAATATTCAAATTGACTAAAAATCGAATTTAATAATTTAAATGGTACCGTAATTTATTTAATTAAATTAAATATTAAATAAATGAATTTAATAGAAATTAAATAGAATAAGAATAAAATTTAATAGTAATAGAATTTTCTAATTTCTAATTCAAATTTTGAATCCTAAAACTAAAATAATAATAAATAAATAGAGAGCTCTTGTTCTTATTCGAAACGCCGTGTGATCTTTAACCAATTCTGTGCTTCAATATAAATATCGGGAGTAAGTGCTATAGCCTATTTCCAATACTTAGAGGCTTGAACGAACCAAGCCTCCACTATTTCAGAACCCCCCTATCGAATGGCTTGTTCTCCCCAGTCAAAATAGGCGGTTCAATTCCTTCCCTTAGAACCATACTTGAGAGTTTCCTACCTCATACAATTCGGCAGTCAATTATTTTGGTGTCCCATATTTTTATCCTACCATATATCCAATTGAATGAGATTTCTCATAGATTTATCAATTCGTCTCGGGTTAACCAAAAGGGCTTAATTACATGAGTTTCAAACTCTAATTTGGATGCACTAAAAAAGGCTAAAATAAAAGTTTTTTAACACATTAAAAATACATTAAAAGTGTTTATATTAAAAAACACTACCATAAATATAATATTTTTTTATTGTATTAAAAAACAGAAATAAATATTATAAATATTTTATAGTATTAAATATAATTTTTTAAAATTTTATATTTTAGGTTGGGTTATTTAGAAGGGTAAGTTTTTTTTTAGGTTTTGGGTGATGGGTTTTATTATTATTGGGTTAGTAATTTAATATAATTATAATTATAATTATTTAACATATATAATTAATATAATATTTTTATAACATAATATATTTAGGGTTTAGACCAAAGAATCTTGCTCAAGGCTAGGCCCATATAGAAAACATGCCTTAAATTTTACCCAAGCCCATTTTTCGAGTCTTGTATTTTGCCCAAATCCTCCTATTTTTTGGGCGGGCCTTCGGGCTTGATCGGGTGGCTCAGCCTGTGAGCAAGTCTACTACCACCCCCTCCAAAATTCGCCCTTAGTAATTTACCCATTTTTTTAATTACATGACATTAAATCAACAAGTGTTAGCTGCAATGGTAAGGCACATTGCTCTCCCAAAAGAGCACATATATTTGAACCATGAAGACGACATTGTTAAAATGGAAAGCTAAGAACCCTAAACATGGACCGTAAAATAGATGTGGAAACTACCAAATAAAATAATTACATGACATTAAAATGACTATTTTTCAATTATCAAAAAATTAAAATTAACTTTTAAAACCATTACATTTTAAATATATCAATTTTGATCTCAACCCAAAATTTCAATTCGATTAACCTAAATCCAAACTTGACCTAATTTAATTTTATCATAAAAATTTAACGACTCGAACACAAAATTTACTTGAATCTAAAATAATTCAATCCCAAAATCACCAAACATGAAATAATTCAAAAAACTAACTCAAAACAATTTAAACTGAGATGATTTAACTTTAACAACATGAATGGAAAATCTAAATGACCTAAACAAAAAATGTCTAGCACAAAATAATCGGAACTCAAAATTTACTTAATTTCAAAATAATTTCAACACAAAATAATTCTAAAATTTTAAAAGTTCAACTCATATTAACCCAATTTAAAATCAAATCAACCCGAGTCACTCACACCATTGAGAGATCTAATTACTCCTCCTTAATTCGATATCCTACCAATTTCTTTTGTTTAAAAGTTAATATATAGAGAAATAACTGAATTTGGTAATTTTGTACCTATTTGATACTTCAAATTTCTGTTTTAGACTTAATTAATATTTAAACTTAGAAATTATAAGTCAATTTGATATTTTTTAAGGTAGAAGATTAATATAATTAAAATACGTTGATGTAACACTGACAACTAATAACATAATGACACATGACAATCTCAAATTTTACATTGATAACCATTTGTGCCGATTCATTTCAAACATACTTTTTAAGTTTTTTATATATATTTATTTTTTTATAACATACCAAATTTTTATATTATTATTTTGAAATTTAAAATATATAACATCTAAAAAATAAAAAAAATTATAAAAATATTAGAAATATTATTTGACACTAGAATGAATTTGGACAAGTCATTGTCTAGGTATATTTGAACCTGGATAGCCATTTGTCCAAATTCATTCCAAAATGTTTTTTTTAATAAATTTATATATTCTTAATTTTTTCATAAATTATTATTAAATTAAAAATAACTATAATTTGATAGTTTATAAAATATGATGTTTTATATATTTTAGATTTTATATAAATTTTATTTTAAATATTTGTCTAGATATATTTTATAACCTCCCCAATCCAACCTAGACAATAGACCTGAATTCAGAAGACTACATTAGCCACCAAGATGGCCTAGCAGGGTTGTCGGAGCTTTTGAAAACAATTCCTTTAAAACATTTATTTGACTTAATAGAAAACTTGGTTTAAAAGACATTTCACTATTCCTCAATGTTTTAATTATCATCTAGCAACGGAAAAAAATGGGCATTTACTTATGTATTTATTAAAATCGGGTTCATGCGTACTAATTAATAATCAAAGTATAATATTTTAAGAATTCAAATAAAATGTCATGCAAAATAAAAACAACCTAAGTCCTAAATCTCATGCCACAATTTGAAATAAACTATTACAGTCCTTGAATAATAAAATAAAATAAACCAAAATATTAAGCCTTAATAAATTGAAAATAAAATTGGCAGTGTCGAGACCCTCCGGATGTCGTGCCTGCGTCCTAAACTGGTGAGTTATCTGTAAGGATGAAAATTTAAGGGGAGGTGAGCTTTGACGCTTAGTGTGAGTCCATTTACAATAAAATCAATGTGACAATTATTAAAACACATTAATTAACATTGCATAAAATAATCATAGATAGCAATTCAGTTCATATTATTAGATTTTCAAGTGCAACAATCATTAATATGTCAGAACTCACAGTAACAGTTTTCAGACTTAACCAAAATTCTCAGATTTGCCCACAATATTCATATTCATGCACATATATACACATATTCATGCATACGTATCATAACATAATTTTCCAGATTTGTATACACATGATTTAAACAATGCCATACAGTTTCGGATTTAAACAGAATAAATCCTACCACACCGCTATACACCATATTGAGAGTTCCCCAGAACTCCCTTCTTCAACACACTAGAATGTGGATAAACCACTACTGGTTTGCAGATAATAACTGTCATTTGGCTGTGGACACACAAGTCCCCGCAATTGGAGTCTTCCTTTGGCTGTGGGTTCACAACAAAAGTCCTGAAGATGAAACCTCTTTTTTTGTTGTAGATTTTACAACATAAACCCGTCGTTGGAATTGACCTTTGGCTGTGGGTTCACAGCAGTACCTGTAGATGGAATCTATATTTGCAGATAAGAACTGTCGCATGGCTATGACTTTGCACCGCCATTTTTCTTATAGATAGACTGCTTGTTCTTTCTCCGTACATATCATCCCAACCAATGCAATGAATTATGTCATATTGAATTCAGACAAAATATGATACTATTTAATGTGCTAACACATGGCAAATCAGTAGCGTAGTCATGCTTTCTCATGTATTTAGTTTTCAGTATCATAGGCATGTCATTTCATGCAATCGAAAGTATAGATATAATAGTAACATATATTATTCATAATTCATGCAATTATTCATAATTCATGTAATTATTTATAAATATAAATAAATACTGTTATAATTTGGTCAATCATGTATTCAAACATATTTCTTATCATCAGGGACCTAATTGCATAATTTAATTCACTAAATATAGTTCAAAACCTATTCATGGACTAATCTAATCAAAACATAAACCTCTGGGTCAAAACTATAAATTCTGAATTACAAGGGACACATGGTCGTGTGAGAGACTGTGGCCATGTGGCATTTGAAAATTCAACCTACATGGTAGACACAACCATTTGGTAGGCCGTGTAGGGTGTCCTGGTCCATGTGAGAAGCAAAAACCTAGGGTTTTAGGGGGGAGATGTCTGTGTGTAGTGGTCATATGGTCCACAAGGGCGACCCACACGCCCGTGTGGCTGGCCTAGTGGTCTAACCTATTCTCTGTTTTGCCTCAATTTTCTC
This sequence comes from Gossypium sturtianum, assembly GCA_025698515.1. Lineage (NCBI taxonomy): Eukaryota > Viridiplantae > Streptophyta > Magnoliopsida > Malvales > Malvaceae > Gossypium > Gossypium sturtianum. Next base: position 124,930,532 of record CM046955.1, read on the forward strand.
GTAAAAGAACACACACTTGACTTTCGGGGTTTCGAACGATGATCCTCACGTCCAAATCTGATACGGGATGCCTACAATGAGTATTTTAACCGACAAATACGCAAGAATTAATATCAATTTTCAAGATTTATCAAAATTATCAAGATTTTCGAGAAAACTCGTAAAAGATTAATAATTGATTTAAAAGATTTAACAAGAATGATGTTATTCCAGAATTTTCAGGTTCTACTTAATCAGAAACAAGAATACTCACTAATCTTTGGTGGGATTTTGGAGGGAGAACGAGTCAAATCATGAATCAATTTTGATTTAGGATTTCAAAATATTAATTTCCAAAAAATAATGCAAAATTTTTATGAAAAGAAAAAGGGGAATAAAAGAAAAATATGTATTTAAAAAGAATAGAGGAAAATTTCTAGTTAGGGTTGAAAAATAAGTAGAAATTCACATGTAATTAGGAAAAGAGATTAAATAGTTAGGGTTTCAAAAATTTGTGGGGCTGAATGGTAAAATACCCCTTTTTGCCAAAAATGAAGAAAAAGAAATGGGTGAAATAAGTTTGGCGAGGCTTGAACTTGGGTGCAAGGGGGAAGGAGAATGCTTAACCATTGGGCTACTTCCCATTCTTAGCTTATTTCTACCACATTTATTATACATCTTAGTCGGCCTTGGTTCCTTGGTTGCTGAAATAAAATAGAAGAAAATGGGAAGAGTGGGGTTTGAACCTTGATTTTTCAAATGAGCATCTTAAGATCTTAACCATCAATACTAAGACTCATTTGTTGGTGGTTAATTAAATTTCTAACCCTATGCATTTTTGGGTGTTATAGTTCTCCCTTCCTTAAAGAAATTTCGTCATCAAAATTTACCTGATTCAAATAAGTAAGGATACTATTCACAGAATGTGTCTTTTGTTTCCCATGTGGCCTCCTCAACTCCACAGTTTTGCCACAGAACTTTAACCAAAGAAATTCGCTTCCTTCTCATAACTTTTACATCACGTTCTAGAATTTGCATAGGTTCTTCTTCAAAGGAAAATTTTGATTGTACCTCGATCTCTTCCATTGGGACGATGTAAGAAGGGTTAGAATGGTAACATCTCAACAGGGAGATGTGGAAGACATCATGAATTCGATCCAGATCGGGAGCTAATTCGAGTTGGTAAACAACTAGATCGATTTTCCTAAGGATTCGACAAGGTCCTACGAACCTTAACACCTTTCTCCATTGGGACACTTTCAGAAAGACTTGATCGCCGACATTGTACTCAATGTATTTTCTCTTAAAATATGCATACGACTTCTATCTATTGGAAGTCGCTTTTAGTGTTTCTTGAATCAGTTTGATTCTCCCCTCGGAATCTTGCACTAACTCAGGACCCAAAATTGTTCTTTCACCTAGTTTGGTCCAACACAAATGAGTTCAACATTTACGTCTATATAGGGCCTCATAAGGTGCCATTTGGATGCTCGATTGAAAGCTATTTTTGTAGGCAAATTCGGTTAAGGGTAAATGTTCTTCTCAACTGCCTCAAAATTCAATAAACAACCTTTTAACATATCTTTCAAAATTTGTATCACCCGCTCAGATTGCTCGTCAAACTGTGGATGGAAAGTAGTGCTAAAATCCAAATGGGTTCCTAATGACTCTTGCAACTTCTTCCAGAATCGAGATGTAAAACGGGGATCTCGATCTAAAATAATCAGTATCGGCACTATATGCAACCTCACTATGTAACACCCCAAACCCGGCCTAGACGTTATGGCCGAATCTGGCGATGTCACATTGAAGTGTTTTTCGAAAACTTAGTTTTATTGGAAAACCCCGTTCCATTATTAAATCTCGCTTATGATCTTAATGGAAAATTAAGGGTAACCGATTCATTTAAAACTCAAGTTGTTTTAGCAGAATATTAATCATATTGGTTTGTTATTATACTTTAAAACAATGTTTGATGTAGAAGCTTTTATCGAATGTCGCGAAAACGTGGTGTTTTGAAAAACAGTTATCTTTTGAAAATCTGCGTCCTACTACTACTCAGATGTGAATTAAAATACGTAAAATCCCCAAATTTAAAAGTTAAAAATTAAAGAGGCCTTATTACATAACAAAAACCCAAATTAAATTTATTGGAAATGAACGCTAATATAAAAATAGGTGCGGTTGTGTGGCCACATACGAATCCCTCAAAGCACCGATCCGCCTAAGACTGGGGATTACCTGTACAGATAGACAGAGAGGTGAGTTTACGAAAACTCAGTGTGTAACCCCATGCAAGTAAATAGTCAACCATGCCTTAAGCAAGTACAGTCTGGGCCTAAGCCCAAAATAACAGTCCAGTTCAGTTGGGCCTTAGCCCATTACAGTGTTAGTATCAGAGTGGGCCTTAGCCCATAACAGTATCAGTGTAAGCATGCAATCAGAAATCCTACCCATCCAGCCTCTACACTCCACTCCGTCCAGCCCAACACTCCATGTAGGGATAAATCACCCACCCATCCCCACATTCCAAAAATTAGCACCGGTTGCGGCACTTCAAAGATTTGCAAAAGCAGAGTCACATCTGAAGACACTTTCTCCATCCATAATAATCCCATCCCCATGCAACATATCACACATGGATGCAACATATATATATCATGGCATGCTCATATACAGTCATACATAACATAAGGCATACAATCAATTAATATCACAGGGGCATATCAGTCATTTTACCATAGAGGCATAACCATTATTTTGTCAGTTTGGGGTCTATGTGTACTTATCGACCCATCAGTAGGTCCATAGTCGTCTCGGGCGACCCGTGCAACCTTAACAGTCAAACAGTGCAAATGGGCCCAATGCCCATATTGCTGGCCCATGTGGGCCTACACGCTCGTGTGGCCCACATAGCCCAGAAATGGGCTCGGCCATGTAATTTACACAGCTTGGCCCAATATTCTCCACACTTTTATGCAGTTTACTCGTGTAGGGCCCACAGGCTCGTTGGGCCCATACGACCCAACATGGCCCAAAACGGCCTAAGACACGAAATCGCTCATGGTGGCCTCGATAGACTAACGCCCACGTTTAATGCGTTCAAATTACCACACGAGCGAGCGCACGCTCGTGTAGCGTCAATTACCATACTTTCCGGCATTTCACCGATCTCGTTTATAGAGTGCTGTTACACACCTGGTTACGAAAGATGCGCAGACAGTCCTCGATCACTCCAGAACCTATGTTCACCCATAACATTCGGTTACTCACATATCAATTGAATTTAAAACGAACCCTATTCAATATATATATCCACTTGATCGCCAGCCACTTACCTTCATTGAACAACTGAATCCCTACGCACTTCACCCACTGGAAAACGATGATCACTAGATCTCGGGGTTATTACCTGTAATCCAATCAAAACCCCTTAATAACAAGCATCTACAAGAATGGTTTAAGCCAAAACAAATATCAACTTATCGAAAGTATCAAACCGTAGACTAGAAGTGGAACACTAAATCGGTAGAGATAAAAGAAAAAGTCAGCACAGTGAGGGTAGAAGAAGAGAGAATCATCCAGGAAGTACCAACCGCAAGCGTCGTAATTATTTGGAAAAGAAAAAAAAGAGGCAGGGAAAGAAAGGGGGTGTATTCAGCCAACAGCAGGAAAAGGTCAGAAGAGGAGATGAGAAGAAAAGAAAGGTATATTCGGCCAACACAAGAAAGAAAAAAAATGCAAAAAGGGGAGAAGAGGTTTCGGCAAAGGGAGGTTTCGGCAGAGGGAAAAAGCATAAACAAAGCAGAACCGAAATGAAAAACACCCCCAACCGAATTCTTGAGTGCCTCAGAGTCCCAATTCGGCACAACACTCCATCTCCCCTCATCCCTTGATTTCCTCATAAAATCCCTCCTCAAATCTCTCCACCTGATCACACCTCCCCTCAACCACTCAGTTTGAATTCCTCTTAACCACTTCGGTGTTTCAGTCAAACTCCATCACCTCCCACAAAGACAAAGACAAAATAAATACTCCCTTGCCTCTACCAAGATTCGAACCTCAGCCCTCTGGCCTAGGTAACACACCACTTACCTCCTAGACCAGTAGGCTTTTTATGCCTTATTATACACACAATAATTTAAAAGCCTACCAACTAAAGGCAAGGGTTTTATTCCCTAAAAACCAAAATTTTGCACAAGCCCAGGCTTGAACCCAGGACTTCTCAGACACTCCCAAACACACCCAAATCGTTTAACCACTAAAGCAGATAGGTATTTGTGATAAAAACATGCAAAAATAAATACTTAAGTTTTGGGGCGTTACAACTCTACCCCCTAAAAGAAAATTTTGGCCTTGAAATTTACCTGATCAAAATAGATGAGGGTATTGTTGAGGCATCGCCTCTTCGGTCTCCCACGTGGCCTCCTCTGAACTGTGATTGCGCCAAAGTACCTTAACCAGTGGGATAGACTTCTTCCTCAAGACTTTCACATCACGATCTAAGATCTGAATTGGTTTCTCCTCAAATGTCAGGTTCGGTCTAACCTCAATCTCCTCAGTCGAAATCACATGTGTGGGATCAGAGCGATAACGCCTCAGCATGGAGACTTGGAACACATCATGAATCCTATCCAACTCTGGAGGTAACTCAAGTTGATAGGCAACCGGCCCACACGCTTTAGTATGCGATAAGGCCCAACAAATCTAGGGCTCAACTTGCCCTTCCGTCCAAATCTCAGTACCTTCTTCCATGGCGAGACCTTAAGAAACACGAAGTCCCCCACAGAATACTCAATCTCATTGCGCTTCAAATCCACATACGACTTCTATCTGTTTGATGCTGCCTTCAACCGATCCTGAATTAATCTGACTTTGTCCTCGGTATTAGAAACCAATTCAGGGCCCAGAACACGTCGCTCGCCCAACTCAATCCAACACAAAGGAGTACGACACCTACGGCCATATAATGCCTCGTAAGGTGCCATCTGTATGCTAGACTGGTAGCTATTGTTATATGCAAACTCTAGCAATGGCAAATAGTCTTCCCAACCGCCTCGGAAATCTATCACACAACATCTTAACATATCTTCCAGTATTTGAATCACCCTTTCCGATTAACCATCTATCTAAGGGTGAAACGCAGTACTGAAGTCCAGTCTTGTACCCAAAGCCTCGTGTTACTTCTTCTAGAACTGAGACGTGAAACAAGGATCTCTATCTGATATGGTGGAAACCAGTACCCCATGCAGTCTTACTATCTCAGCCACATACAATTTAGCGACACGCAAAGAGTAATCGATCGAATTGGTATGAAATGGGCTGACTTGGTCAACCGATCCACTATGACCCATACTGCATCCTTCTTAGTAGGCGTTAGGGGCAGCCCACTAACGAAGTCCATAGTTACCCTCTCCCACTTCCAAAGTGGAATTTTAACTGGCTGAAGTAACCTTGAAGGTAACTGATGTTCGGCTTTAACCTGTTGGCAAGTCAGACACTTACTCACAAAGTCGGTAACTTCTCGCTTAAGACCTGGCCACCAGTATAACTCACAAAGGTCTCGGTACATTTTATTCCCGCCAGGATGCATAGCATAAGGACTACTATGCGCCTCTCGCAGTATAGACTGCCTCAAATCATTATTCCTTGGTACACAGACTCTCCCATGGAAATACAGTACCCCTTTGCTATTCAGTCCAAAATCTGAAGTTTCCCCACTCTCAATCTGTCAGAATCGAGGACCCAAAGACCCATCCTCCAACTGTTTACCCTTAATCTAATCAATCCTTGACGGTTTAACTTGAAGTTAGGCCAACAAACTACCATCATCAAATAAGCTGAGATGAGCAAACATCGCCCTCAGCTCCGCCATAGTACTACGGCTCAGTACGTCAGCCACCACATTGGCCTTACCAGGATGGTATTCAATCAAACAGTCATAATCCTTAAGCAGCTCAATCCATCTACGTTGCCTAAGATTTAGCTCCTTCTGAGTGAGGAGGTATTTGAGGGTCTTGTGATCTGTGTAAATGATACACTTTTCACCGTATATGTAATGCCTCTAGATTTTCAGTACGAATACCACCGCGGCCAACTCCAAGTCATGCGTCGGATAATTCGCCTCATGGGACTTAAGCTAGCGAGACGCATATGCCACTACCTTACCCTCTTGCATCAACACACATCCCAAACCGACAAGTGATGCATCGCTGTAGACAGTGAATTCTTTCCCAGACTCTGGCTGTATCAAGACAGGGGCCTCTGTCAGAACCTTCTTAAGTTTATCAAAACTCTCTTGCTGCTTATCAGTCCAGACAAATGGTACCCCTTTACGCAATAATTTAGTCAGAGGTGCAGCAATCAACGAAAACCCCTCAACAAAATGTCTATAATACCCTACTAGACCTAGAAAACTTCGAATCTCAGATATCGTATTAGGCGGCTTCCAATCCATAACAGTTTCAATTTTTCGAGGATCCACTCTAATCCTTTCAGTAGATACCACATGGCCTAGAAATGTTACCTCTCGTAGCCAGAATTCACACTTGCTGAACTTAGTGTATAACTATTTCTCCCTCAGAATCTGTAAAACAACTCAGAGATGTGCGTCATGTTCATCCTCAGTTCTCGAATACACCAAGATGTCATCTATAAATACCACTACGAACCGATCCAAATAAGGCTGGAAGACTCAGTTCATCAGATCCATAAATACTGCCGGTGCATTCATCAGTCCAAACGGCATCACAAGGAACTCGTAATGATCATAACGAGTCCTAAATGCTGTCTTGTGAACATCAGCCTCTTTGACTCTCAGTTGATAGTACCTCGATCAAAGATCAATCTTAGAGAAGATCGAAGCTCTTTGAAACTGGTCGAATAGATCATCAATCCTCGACAGGGGGTACTTATTCTTAATGGTCAATTTATTCAGTTACCGGTAGTCGATGCACATACGTATGGATCCATCATTCTTTTTCACAAATAACACCAGTGCTCCCTATGGAGACACACTAGGGCGGATGAACCCTCGATCCAGTAACTCTTGAATCTGGGCCTTAAGCTCCACTAGCTCCTCCTTTGGTGCCATTCTATAAGGGGCGATGGACACCAGAGCTGTACCCGGTAGGAGCTCAATCCCAAACTTAACTTCACGGTTTGGAGGTAGTCCAGGTAGTTCATCGGGAAAGACATCCGGAAAATCTTTAACTGTTCTGATATCTTTAACAGACAGAACCTCAAAATCAACGCCACTAATTTAGGCTAGATACGCCTCACAACCCTTACGAACCAACTTCTCGGCCCTCAAGGAAAAATTCACATTTGATAGATAATTTCGACGCTCCCCTATTAGCACCACCTCATCACCCTCCGCAGTTTTCAGTACCACCCGTTTAGTAGCATAATCCAAATTCGCTTGATGCTTAACCAGCCAATCCATGCCCAGTATTAAGTCGAATTCTCCAAAAGGAAGTTCCATTAAGTCCGCGGAAAAGATGGTTCCTTGCACCTCCAAAGGTACATCTTTGAACAATCTGTTTACTTTAACTGACTGCCCTAAAAGACTCAACACAGTAATTTCACTCGCAGTGGTTTCAACCATTATACCCAAAGTCTCAGACACCGAGCATGCTATATAAGAATGCGTAGACCCAACATCAATCAGTGTAGTATAAGGTACATTATAGATAAAGAAACGTGCGATAATAACATCCGGGCGTCTCGCCCTCTCTCGGTGACATGCAAAGATAAACCGAGTTGGTGTCTCACCTCAGAATGACCAGCACCTCTTCCCGGTGCTTCACAACCACGGCCCATACCATTTTCATCTCTGGCCTGACTACGGCCTCTCGGCAGCTGCTGAACACCTCTCGGTGGCTGAACAGTACCCCGACCTGTAGCTTGCATCTGCTCGGGCCTCCGTGGATAATCTCTGATATGGTGCTCTAATGATCCGCACCTCAAACATGCCCAATCCTTTTACAGCACTCGCGCTGATGGCGTCTACCACAGTCAACACATGGCTGGGGTCCAATAGCAGCACTAGGGGCCCTAACTCTGACCTGCCCATCCACTCTAGCCTTTTTTCGGCCTCTGAACGAAACTTGAGGGCTCCGAATCCCTCTTATTCCTACCCTTTTCTCTGTTTAGACGTTCAGTACGCTTCACCTCCTCAGCGATCTTCGCCTTATCTACCAGTGTGGCAAAATCTCGCTCCCTCTGTGGAGCTATCAAGACTCTCAGACTGTCCCTGAGGCCGTCCTCGAAACGAACATACCGTTCATAATCAGTTGCCACCATCCCACGTGCATAGCGGCTTAATCGCAAAAATTCAGCTTCATATTCAGCCACTGATTTATCCCCCTGAGTTAGATTTAGGAACTCCCTCCTCTGGGCATCCACATAACTAGCGCTCACATACTTCCCTTGAAAAGCAGTCTTGAAGAATTCCCATGTCAATCGGTCAGCCTGAGTACCCTCTTTAACTGTAAGCCACCACTGATAGGCTTCATCTCGAAGCAATGACACCGCACCTTTTAGTTTCTGCTCAGGGGTGCAGTCGAGGTCATCCATGATCCTCTCTGTGGCCTCAATCCAATATTCAGCCACGTTAGGGGCAACTCTAGAAATACCCCTAAAAATCTCAACCCCATTAGACCGGAGTCGTTTCGTAACCGACCCTCAGCCCCCAGTACCAGTATTGGGCCCAGCGACCCTCTCCAAAATTTGCAACATAGCTTGGGACAATGCATCGTCCCCAGCTGCTTGATCATACAACCCAGTCTCAGTCACAGGTGAAGCTGGTGTCTCACTAGTCTCCAAGTTAGGTATATGGTCAGACGACGAGGACTCAGCTCGAGCGCCTCAACGGCCTCTACCACGGCCTCTTATACCCCGTCCGCGAGTACCTCTTGTGCTCATTATCGAGTTACGTTTTATCTTATTTAACAATTTTATGCAGATCAGTTTACAGTTTCAGTTATTGATTAATAGATATCTTATGGCAAGTAATATCAGTATCTAAGAGTTTGTTTTCGCAGAACGCAGTCTTACTACAGTTTCAATTTTCCCTAACCAAAATATTTCAGTACAATCTACTACTTATAATAGTCTCCACATTTCACTTTAAACAAACAGAGGTTTCAGAGGACTTACAATATCGGCGCTGGAGATTCGGTGTACCACACATCAGTAAAAGGATTTCAAAATACTTCCAAATTGTTTGGAACAATTCTTTTTGAAATTTCTGAGTTTTTAGAAGAAACCCAAAAACCAAAGCCGAGTTTTGCAACCTGGCTCTGATACCACTAAATGTAACACCCCAAACCCGGCCTAGACGTTATGGCCGAATCTGGCGATGTCACATTGAAGTGTTTTTCGAAAACTTAGTTTTATTGGAAAACCCCGTTCTATTATTAAATCTCGCTTATGATCTTAATGGAAAATTAAGGGTAACCGGTTCATTTAAAACTCAAGTTTTTTTAGCAGAATATTAATCATATTGGTTTGTTATTATACTTTAAAACAATGTTTGATGCAGAAGCTTTTATCGAATGTCGCGAAAATATGGTGTTTTGGAAAACAGTTATCTTTTGAAAATCCGCGTCCTACTACTACTTAGATGTGAATTAAAATACGTAAAATCCCAAAATTTAAAAGTTAAAATTTAAAGAGGACTTATTACATAACAAAAACCCAAATTAAATTTATTGAAAATGAACGCTAATATAAAAATAGGTGCGGTTGTGTGGCCACCTCCGAATCCCTTAAAGCACCGATCCGCCTAGGACTGGGGATTACCTGTATAGATAGACAGAGAGGTGAGTTTACGAAAACTCAGTGTGTAACCCCATACAAGTAAATAGTCAACCATGCCTTAAGCAAGTACAGTCTGGGCCTAAGCCTAAAATAACAGTCCAGTTCAGTTGGGCCTTAGCCCATTACAGTATTAGTATCAGAGTGGGCCTTAGCCCATAACAGAATCAGTGTAAGCATACAATCAGAAATCCTACCCATACAGCCTCTACACTTCACTCCGTCCAGCCCAACACTCCATGTGGGGATAAATCACCCACCTATCCCTACACTCTAAAAATTAGCACCGGTTGCGGCACTAAACAGTATTTGCAGCAGAGCTGCCAGTACAGTACACTTCTTCCATCCATAATAATCCCATCCCTATGCAACATATCACACATGGATGCAACATATATATATCATGGCATGCTCATATACAGTCATACATAACATAAGGCATACAGTCAATTAATATCACAAGGGGCATATCAGTCATTTTACCATAGGGGCATAACCGTTATTTTGTTAGTTTGGGGTCTAGGTGTACTTACCGACCTATCAGTAGGTCCACAGTCGTCTCGGGTGACTTGTGCAACCTTAACAGTCAAATAGTGCAAATGGGCCCAATGCCCATAATGCTGGCCCATGTGGGCCCACACGCTCGTGCGGCCCACATAGCCCAAAAATGGGCTCGGCCATGTAATTTACACAGCTTGGCCCAATATTCTCCACACGTTTGTGCAGTTTACTCGTGTGGGGCCCACAGGCCCGTTGGGCCCACACGGCTCATTTTAGCCCAACATGGCCCAAAATGGCCTAAGACCACGAAACTGCTCATGGTGGCCTCGATAGACTAACGCCCACGTTTAATGCATTCAGATTACCACACGAGCGAGCGCACACTCGTGTAGCGTCAATTTTCATACTTTTTCGGCATTTCACCGATCTCGTTTATAGAGTGCTGTCACACACCTAGTTACGAAAGATGCGCAGATAGTCCTCGATCACTCTAGAACCTATGTTCACCCATAACATTCAGTTACTCACATATCAATTGAATTTAAAACGAACCCTATTCAATATATATATCCACTTGATCGCCAGCCACTTACCTTGATTGAACAACCGAATCCCTACGCACTTCACCCACTGAAAAACGATGATCACTAGATCTCGGGGTTATTACTTGCAATCCAGTCCACACCCCTTAATAACAAGTATCTACAAGAATGATTTAAGCCAAAATGAATATCAACTTACCGAAAGTATCAAACCGTAGACTAGAAGTGGAACACTAAATCGGTAGAGATAAAAGAAAAAGTCGGCACAGTGAGGGTAAAAGAAGAGAGAATCGGCCAGGAAGAACCAACCGCAAGCGTCTTAATTATTTGGAAAAGAAACAAAAAAGAGGCAGGGAAAGGAAGAGGGTGTATTCGACCAACAGCAGGAAAAGATGAGAAGAGGGGATGAGAAGAAAAGAAATGTATATTCGACCAACACAAGTAGGGTGTTAGGAGGAGCAAACCAAATCGACAGAGAGAAAAGAAAGAAAAAAATGCAGAAAGAGGAGAAGAGGTTTCGGCAGAGGGAGGTTTCGGCAGAGGGAAAAAGCACAAACAAAGCAGAACCGAAATGAAAAACACCCCCAGCCGAATTCTTGAGTGCCTCAGAGTCCCAATTCGGCAAAACACTCCCTCTCCCCTCATCCCTTGATTTCCTCCTAAAATCCCTCCTCAAATCTCTCCACCTGATCACACCTCCCCTTAACCACTCAGTTTGAATTCCTCTCAACCACTTCAGTGTTTCAGTCAAACTCCATCACCTCCCACAGCACAGCAGCAAAATAAATACTCCCTTGCCTCTACCAAAATTCGAACCTCAGTCCTCTGGCCTAGGTAACACGCCACTTACCTCCTAGACCAACAGGCTTTTATGCCTTATTATACACACAATAATTTAAAAGCCTACCAACTAAAGGAAAGGGTTTTATTCCCTAAAAACCAAAATTTTTCATAAGCCTAGGCTTGAACCCATGACTTCTCAGACACTCCCAAACACACCCAAATCACTTAACCACTAAAGCAAATAGGTATTTATGATGCAAACATGCAAAAATAAATACTTAATTTTTGGGGCGTTACACACTATCTCCAAAATGTATAACTTAGCCAGCTTCTATAATGAATAATTTTGCAGGCAGGTAAGAAGTGTGCTAACTTAGTTAACGGTCTATTATCACCCAAATTGAATCTTTCTTAGTGGGTGTTAAGGGTAACCCGCTAACAAAGTCCTTCATTATTCACTCCTACTTCCACTGTGGTATTTTGATTGGTTGCAATAATCCTAAAGGAAATTGATGCTCAAATTTTACTTGCTAATACGTTGCAATTGGCCACAATTTTTTTTACATCTCGTTTCAATCTTGGCCATCAGTACAGTTCCTTCACATCGCGATAAATCTTATTCCCTCCTGGATGCATGGCATAAGAGTTGGCATGTGCTTCCCGAAGTATGGTTATCCTTAGCTCATTGTCATTCAGCACACAAAACCTCCCTCGAAAACATAAGATTCCATCATCCTTAAACCTAAAATCTTCGATCTTTCCCTCTTCTACTTATTTAATTTGAGGTAACAGGGTTATATCTAAGGGTTGTTTAGCTTTGATCTCATTGAGTAAGGTGAATTTTACTTGAAATTTTGCTAGCAAGCTTCCATCATCCACTAAACTCAACCTAGTAAACATTTCCCTTAAATCGATCAACTGTTTTTAGCTTAGGGTGTTTGCTACAACGTTGGCTTTTCCGGGGTGGTATTCAATCACACAATCATAATATTTTAATAGTTCTAACCACCTCTCTTGCCTAAGGTTCAAATTTTTTTGGGTTAGAAGGTATTTAAGACTCTTATAATCAATGTAGATGTAACACTTCTCCCCATACAAGTAGTGCCTCAATATCTTTAGTGTAAAAATTATTGTAGCCAACTCTAGGTCATGAGTTAGGTAGTTGCACTCATGTTGCTTCAACTGCCTTAACGCATAAGCCACTACTTTACTGTCTTGCATCAACACACAACCAAAGCTGGTATAGGATGCATCACTGTACACCACATATTTTTCCCCGTTTTGGGCTAAATTAAAATAAGAGCTTGGGTTAAAACTACCTTAAGTTTTTCAAAGTTAGATTGTTGCTCCTCTGTCCACTTAAAAGGAACATCATTTCTTAATAGTTTAGTTAGGGGTGTGACTATCAAAGAAAACCCTTCAACAAATCTACGATAATACCCAGTCAAACCTAAAAAACTACGAATTTTAGAAACATTTTTGGGTTGTTTCCATTCAATGATCGCTTCAATCTTCTTTAGATCTACTCGAATACCCTCTACGGATACCACATGACCCATAAACATAACCTCCTTAAGTCAAAATTCACATTTACTTAGCTTAGCATAAAGCTTCTTTTCACGGAGGATTTGTAGAACCTTCCTAATGTGCTCATCATGTTTAAGTTCAGTTTTGGAATAAACTAGGATATCATTTATGGATACAACAACGAATTGATCAATGAATGGTTGAAACACTTGATTCATATGATCATGAAAGTAACAGGAGCATTGGTTAAACCGAATGGCATTACAAGGAACTCATAGTGGTCATAACAGGTTCTAAAAGCAGTTTTGGGTACAAATGTCTCCTTTACCTTAAGTTGATAATACCCCGATCTTATATCTATTTTGGAAAACACAGTTGCACCTCTAAATTTGTCAAATAGATAATCTATCCTAGGTAAAGGATATTTACTTTTGATAGTTAGCTTGTTTAGCTGTCGCTAATCTCTATACAAACATAAGAAACCATATTTGTTTTTTAGAAACAGGACCGGAGCTCCCCATGGAGACACGCTGGGTATAATAAACCTGCAATCCAAAAGCTCCTGAATTTGGATTTTCAATTCTTGCAACTTCTTTGGTGCCAGGTAGTAGGGTGCAATGGACACTAGAGCACTTCTTGGCAACAATTCAATGTCGAATTCTACCTTACAATCTGGGGGTAATCCTAGTAACTCATTGGGAAACACATCTTGGAATTTCCTAATGGTTCAGATTCTCTCTAAGGTGGTACTATCAACATTCTCATCCATAACATAAGCTAGATATGCTTCACACCCTTTGCGAACTAACTTTTCAATGGTCATAATAGAAATTACATTAGACTATTAGTCCCTATGCTCCCCAACCATAACAATCTCTCTACCTTCGATTGTTTTCAAAGTTACCCTTTTAGAGGCTCAATCTAGGGTAACTTGATGTTTAACTAACTAGTCCATACCTAGAATTAAATCTAACTCCCCAAAAGTTAACTCCATAATGTCTATGGGAAGCACTACCCCTTGAACCTCTAGCGGACATCTCCTATAGACTTTGTTCACAACAACGGGTTGTCCTAAGGGGCTTACTACAGTTACATCAATAGTGGTTTCCTCTACCCTAGCACCCAATTTTTTAGACATACTACAAGATACCTAAGATTGAGTGGTTTCTGCATCAATCAAGGCAAAATATGGGACAAAATTAATGATAAAGATACCTGCTATGACATTTAACGCATCCCTTTCCTCACGACCCCTAATGACATAGACTAAGGCAGATTGTCTAGCCTCAGTTCGATTCGCACCGGTAGCTACATTATTTGCGGCCTAGTTCTGCTCACGACCCCTCGGAGGTAACTGGCCTACTCTATGATTTTGGGTCTGGTTTTGGGCTAGAGCTTGCATCCACTCGTTTCGTCAAGTGCATTTCTTTGCCATATGCTTCATCAACCCGCATTTTAAAAAAAATCCCAATTTCTTCTAACATTCGCCTGAGTGATGCTTCCAACAATACTTACAAGAGTTTGGCTCATCCTTAATGTCATTCAACGCAACCATTTGCTACGTCTTGTACCTCTTACCATAAACTACCACTAGTAATAGGCTTTCTCCCTAGCACAGTGCCTTTCAGTTTCTGCTCCGGAGTACAATCTAAGTCCTCCAAGATCCCTTCTGTCTACTATATCCAATACTCAACTATGGTTGGAGTCTTACCAAAAATTCCTTTGAACATTTCTGCCCCATTTGACTGGAGTCTCTCTGCAATAGATCTGCGGCTCCCCGATCCAATTTGGGCTCCAGCAACCCTTTGCAGGACCCTCAACATTGCCTGCGTCACAACTTCATCACCGTTCTCATAGTCTCTGCAACCACTAGCGATGGAGTTTTTGACATACTCCTCCTCAAAGACTGGGTCCTCGCCTAGAATAGTGGGCAGCTCTACAGGTGCAGTTTTAACACCCTTTACCCGTATCCGTCACCAAAATAGGGTTATGGAGCATTACCGTAAAATCATAATATAAAAACATACATTTCTAATCATTCCATTAAACATAGAAAATTCCATTCATACACATGTATATCATCCCTTAATCGAGCCTTCGAGGCCCTAGAAACACTTTAGAAATAATTCGAGACTAAATCGAAAACATTTGAAACATTGAGGAAAAAGCTAGGAAAATTGGACTGCAGGGGTCACACGGTCGTGTGGCTAGGCTGTGTGACTCACACGACTGAGACACACACCCGTGTCTCAGGCCGTATAACAATCGAAATAGGAACACACAGCTGTATCTCAGCCCATAACCGTACCCGTGTAACTCTCTGACTTGGGTCACACAACTGAGCCACACGCCCGTATGCCAGGCCATCTAACCTTTGAACTAGCAACCTTTAAAAGCTACAGGGGACACACGGCCGTGTCACACGGCCGTGTGTCACACATGGTTGAGACACACGCCCGTGCTTAGGTCATGTGGACAGGAAAATAGACAAAATCAAGCCATTTCTCTCACCCTTTAAAACATGAACCTACAAGCCACTTGCACATATACACAAGGCCTTAAAACATACCCAAATCATGCATAAAATGACCAAATCCTTATACCAAATGCCCATACAACCAATATGCCAAAAGACGCCACTATTACAAGTCATCAAACCTATCAAAACATGTGCATATTTATCCATCCATCAACCAATCATATATATAAACCATATTTCAATCACGCATATCTATTAAAAACCTTTCAAAAGCATACCATAACTTGACCATGTTGAGGTCAATTCATCACCTACCATTTTGGCCATTCAAACATGCATTAACACATTTTCAAAATAACACACATCAATAAGGCATCAAAAGTACCAAGGTTACATCAACCAAAATGACATATACATACCAAACTCATCAATTAATATAAACCACAAGTCCACCTATACATCCCATTATAAACTTGATCAAAACATCAAAATCTACCAACATAATCACTAGATAGTGTGATAGATCTTTGACGAGCTTCCAAACTGATCGAGCTTCCGATAATCTGTAAAGTAAAGGAAAATAACTACGTAAGCAATTAATGCTTAGTAAGCTCATATAAACTTTAAACATAACATTTCATTTTAATAATGAAACTTTACAAAATTCTATAACCCTTTACCAATGCCATAGGATTAATAAAGCCTATATAACACTATCAAACCCATAAGTTAGCATACTTGTTCAAGACACATATGAAATCAACCATATATATAAACACATAATATTTAATTCATCATTGTTACCATAATCATGTTTCATTCCATTTGCTTACTTACCATTTCCAAAACCAAGAGTTTAATATAAACCTAGTCAAGCATCACCAAACTCACATGTTAGTAGATTCATTGACAATCATATAAGCTCAGTTATAACATAACTAACTTTCATATGATACATTACATAAGCATCACCCTTTTCTTATAGTTACGAACCTTTTCATTAAGTCACTTACCGTTCCATTCCTTTTCTTACTCATCTCATTTGCATAGTACAAAGTATAAACATAAATTTAATCATATGTGTTCTTGCCATCCACAATATCATCAGGTGAATTGAAACATTCAATTTAAACTCAATTATATAACAAATCCATCAAAATCACTAAACAAGTTACCTTACCGAGATTTACAATCAGATGAACGACTTACGGATAAGAGTACATTGACAAACCACCTAAACACACTAGATGCTCATAAGAGCCAATCGAACCATAACAAGCCAATGCTCATAAGAGCCAATCAAACCATAACACGCCAATGCTCATAAGAGCTAATCCAACCGTAACACGCCAATGCTCATAAGAGCTAATCCAACCGAAACACGCCAAAAAGAGAGTATAACACGAGAGTTCACAAAAAATGTTGAACCTTGATTTACTCGGGAAATAAATATACATAACTCCATAACCATCTCCACTCTAATCCCCATAACACACCATATCTCGACTGTACTCTATCCCGCGTTCAAACTGATCCAAACATCAAATTCAATAACATTTCACAAATATTCTTTCATCAACAACAATTAAATATATCATTTGTACCATCTAAATTATTCAACAATTCATATAAATGTTATATTTTAAACCATACAAACTTACCTGGCTAAATTTGCAGAAATGTCAAAGTACAGGGGCTATTTGGTAATTTTCTATTCTCCTCGATTTTCCACTTGATCTTGATCTGAATTAATAATTTCATTCAATTCATTAATTTAGATAGTGAAACAATTTATTTTATGAAATTTAGTCATTTTTTACATTTTTAAAAAATTACCCCTATCATTTTACTTTATTTAATTTAGTCATTGAGCCTAAAACATGCAAATTAACCATTTTTTTTGCAAACCCATGCCAACTGAATATTGATAGCATCCATTTCAGCCCATTTTTGCAACAATTTCACATCAAGTCCTTGAACTATTACTATTTCAACAATTTAGTCCCTAATTGGCAAATTCATAATGTAACATCCTGAAATTTGAGTATCATCTTGTTGCTTGTGATAGCTTGGATATGATTTTATTGTGTGCCTAATATAATCTTGTGAAGGCTTAGAATTATTCGAAGCTAGAATAGTTGTTAGTATGAAGAATTTAATGAAGTGGATCAAGTGATTATGATGCTTAAGTTAATTTAAGTGTTTGAAATTAGCACATGAAGAGTTATTGGCAAAGTGGTGTTGGCGCTTGGGTGGATGCATGAAGGGAGAGGTTCGAATCCCTTGGTTAGCAATTGGAAGGATTTTTATTTTCTTGTTCTCTTTCCTATTGTGTCGGTCAAACTCTATTTTTGGTATGGATGGATTTTCTTTCATTTTTGGATAGTAGACTATTGGAAAAAAGGCAAGTTATTAGTTAAGGAATGGAATCAAGGTGTTATGGAAGGATAAGGGGACATAAGGCTTGATGTATGGGTGATGTTTTGGAAATTTTTTTTTCATGGTCATTTTGACCATGAATGTGGACGACATAGGTGGCTAGGGGGGGTTGGCCGAATATTGTATGGGTTTAGGGGGAAGATAGTTGGCCAAATTCTTGGCATTTTGTGCATCTTTTTCCCTTTTCTCCAAAATCTTTCTCCTTAGCCGAATTTGTCATGGGCATTAGGTGAAGACTTTGTTTTTGTTTTGGCTATCATCTTTGACCAAATTGGTATTTTTTTTCCTCTCAAACTCTTCCTTTCTTTTTGGTACCGATATATCACTACCTTTGAAGGGGGACTTTTCTCTTTCATTCTTTTTCTTATTTGACCGTATGTGCATCAATAAAAAAACTTTTCTTTGTTCAATTTCTTCCATAACTTGAAACCATATAGCCTTTTGATCATTTCTCTTCTTCTTTTTCTTTCTCTTCCTTTCTTTCTATTTTGTTAAAGTCGAAACTATAACCCTTGCTATTCTTTTCCTTAAGCCGAAAGTTTCACTTCATTAGCACCATTGAAACCGATTGCTCCTAAGCACCAAAAACCTATCATCTTTCTCATCTAAATTGATTTCTCCACTTCAAGTTCTTCTTGTCAATTCCTTGGAGTTTAGTGACCATTTGCATTTTGGTCATTACTTTTCGGTAAGAATCTCTTTTAGACTGATTTCTTTATCTCTTTCTTTTTCTGACGGTTGAAAAGCGAAACTCTAATTCCCTACTTTCTTTGGCCGAATCTTGAAGGAAAGTTTCGGAGTTCCTTTGTACCGACGTTTAGGGGGAGATCATTTGGGATTTGAATAATCCAAGGTAAGGAGATAATGATATTCGGCCAAAGGCCATATCTTTTTAGTGATAATCGATTTCTCATATAGTGTTATATAGGTACTGTCGATGTTGTAGGCAAAAGTCGGAAATCTTAAGTATTCTATCGTTCTTTGTGTTTACAAGGTGTGTAGCCCTACACTAAATTTCCGATGCATTAATAATATTAATGTTAGCATGTGTTAATAAGTAATATGAATGATTATGGCTTCGGATACCATTCAATGGTACATGATTTTCAGGTATGTTAAACCCTTAATACTTCGTTAATAATGCTATAAGCATGGATATGAAATAAGTATGATTCCGTTATGATTTTGGGGTATATGGCATGATATCGAAATAATATTTTTATTGCATGGGCATATGGGTGATTTGATAAAGGGGAAGTGTTCCGGTGGTTTTTACCACATTATCCAGTGACTTCGGTCACATATTATGAATCCGGTGACTCTGTCACAATTATCTGGTGGTCATGCCACAATTTATAAAGGCGATGTGCATGTTGACTGCGCAAAGAAGCGCAGCCGATGGTGTGTAGCGGATGGAGGGTCGATTTAGTAATCCCCATGGTGTGATTGGCAGGTACGGGTGGTGTGTAGCGGATGGATATCTAGGTTGGGCTCAGGATTGCATTTCATTTTATATGTACATGTGATTATCTGAGTTGCTATATTATGGGCTTATGGCTTAATGTGATTTAAATGGGCTTTATTGCTATGATCGATTGGGTCTTTAGTGTATTGTTACACATTGAGTCTGTTGACTCACCCTTCGTGGGATAACTTTTTCAGGTGATACACATTGATTTGGACCGGATCGGCGAGGACTACGTGGTGGCCATTGCTCAACTCAGTATTCGGTTTTCTTTATAATTAAACTTATTACATTTTCTTTATTTATTTTGGGATTTATTTTGGATTATGTTTTGTAATAAGGCCGCCATAAACTGATTTATTTATTACGTTCTAAATTTTATTTCTGCAACGCTCAATTTTAACCAAATAATTAAATATTTTTGACAAACGCATTAAAACTTTTATGACACCTAATTACTATGGTTTTCAACTTAATCATAAATTCTAAATTCGGTTCTTCTTTTGTTTTACAAAATCATGAAGTTTAATGATTTAATAAGATACAAATTTAAATCACAAAAACGGTTTTTAACAAAATCGTACTTCAAATCCATTTTTCCTACCACGAAATCACATGATTTACAAACCGACAAAATGAGTTTTTCTCAAGAAGCATACCAGATCCGGTCGGGGCTTGTGGGCCGGGTTTGGGGTGTTTCAACTTAGTATCAGAGCCCAGTTTTAAACTCTCAGCCTTGGGTTTTGAAGTCCACAACGTTTTCAAAATTAAGCCCAAATGAGTTTTAGTGAAAAGTTTTGGTTAAACTAGTTTTTATGGAAGCATGGCACCCTAGTTCTCGGCCCAGGTCCGTCAGGTAAGTTCTTTTGTTGATAAATTGATGTGAGTATGTTGATGTGTGATACTTTAGTTGATAAGCCTAAGGAAACTATACTTTAGAGACATGGACCCTAGGTATACGTGTATTTCTACGGAAAAACCACTGATTAAGACTCTGTTGCATAAAACTTTCTTTAAACAAGAAGTGAAAAGACTCTAATGCATAAATTTTTTGTAAAATCAGATAAGACGCTAAGTAGACATGATTTCTAGGGGACGTGGTCGTCATGGACGCGGTAGAGGCAGAATGGCTATGTCGGAACCAGTTAGGTCTGGTTAGGGTTCCGAATATGAGGTACCGCCGCCGGCTGTAGGGGAGGAATTTCAAGAGCAAACTGGAGGAGATGATGCGATGCTCGCAGCTATCTTTGCGAGTTCTAGAGCGAGTAGCGGGAGCCAGTATGGGTAATGGAGCTCGAAAGTCAGTAGCTGAAAGACTTAGATCAAACAGAGCCGAGGTTTTTAGGGGAGTATCTGGGGTAGCTCCGAATGTAGCGGAGTACTGGTTGGAGGCAATCGAGAGGATCATGGACGATTTAGACTGCACTGCTGAGGAAAAGCTAAAAGGTGCTGTTTCGCTGCTTCGAGATGAGGCCTACCAGTGGTGGCTCACTGTCAAGGAGAGTATTCCTGCAGATCGAGTGGATTGGGGGTATTTTAAGGTCAAGTTTGAAGGGAAATACGTCGGAGCTAGCTACATTGACTCTCAGAGAAAGGCGTTTCTGAATTTAGTACAAGGAAATAAGTCGATAGCTGAGTATGAAGCGGAGTTTCTGCGGTTAAGTAGGTATGCTAGAGGGATTGTAGCTACTGATTACGAGAGGTGTGTCAGATTTGAGGATGGTTTAAGGGATGAGCTGCGAGTGTTGATTGCCCCGCATCGAGAGAGGGACTTTGCAGTCTTAGTGGATAGGGCACGGATAACTGAAGAAGTTAAGCGGACCGAGAGACAGAACCGGGATCGAGGTCAGAATAAGAATAAGAGGAGCTATGGGTCTTCAGGGTCATTCGGAAATTTCCATAAGAAACCTAGAGTTGATGGGCCACGAGGTTAGCAGGTTGCTACGGGAGGACAATACCGTACTTGTGTTCAGTGTGGAAAGATGCACCCGGGAGAATGTTGAAAGAAGACAGGGGGATGTTTTAAGTGTGGATCCAAGGATCATATGATTAGGGATTGTCCGATGGATACTGAGAGAGGAACCGTCCGAAGAGGGTCGGGGTTCTAATCAAAGGCAAAGGTGGGACGGCCGGCCGATGAGGAGTAGTGGTCCGAATGGCAGAGGTAATGGTTCTGGTAGAGGTCGCGGGACCCCGGGCAAAGGCAGTGGTAGCAGCGAGGCGAGACGGCCCGAGTTTGGTGTATGCGGTTCGTCGGAGGGAAGATAGTGACCTTTTGATGTTATAACGAGATGCGTTCATTATTTTCAGGTTTCCCTTTATTGCTTTGATAGATATAGGATCAAATCATTCTTACATCGCTAGTGAAGTATATCCGGAACTCTGCATGTGAACTCGAGACTGTACCTAGGAAGATGGTCGTACTTAGTCCTTTAGGCGGCATCGTGGTAGTAGATAAGCTCTTTAAGGAAGTGCCTTTAGAAGTGCAAGGGACGCATTTTGGTGATTTAATGGAGTTACCATTCGGAGAATTTGACTGATCTTAGGCATGGATTGGCTAGTGAAGTACCGTGCAAATGTGGATTGTCTTTGCTAAGTAGATGTTATTAAGAACTATTGACGATAAGGAAGTTGTGGTGATGGGCGAGAGACGGAACTATTTATCAAATGTGGTATCCGCTCTTAAGGCGAGAGAAGATGGTTAGGAAGGGTTGTTTGACTTTTCTTATGTTGGTCGGTGCCTTAGAGGCTAAGGAGGCAAGCTGTTGAAGGAGTCAGGTATGTAAGGGAATTCGTGGATGTCTTTCCGGAAGAACTTCCAGGATTGCCTCCGGATCGGGAGGTGGAATTTGGGATTAACTTGTTGCCTGGTACGACGCCAGTATCTATCGCTCCGTATAGAATGGCACCAAAGGAGTTGGTTGAGCTTAAGGCTCAGATTCAAGAGTTGCTTGATCGTGGGTTTATCCGACCTAGTGTGTCCCCATGGGGAGCACCGGTCCTATTCATGAAGAAGAAGGACGGGACTATGCGTATGTGCATAGATTATCGGCAGTTGAATAAGCTGACCATCAAGAACAAGTATCCTTTGCCGAGGATAGATGACTTGTTCGATCAGCTTAAGGGAGCTGCGGTATTCTCAAAGATAGATCTAAGGTCGGGATATCATGAGCTTGAGGTGAAGGAAGTGGATATCCATAAGATAGCTTTTCGAACAAGATATGGGCATTATGAGTTCTTGGTAATGCCGTTCGGATTGACGAATGCCCCAGCTGCGTTCATGGATATGATGAATCGGGTTTTTCAACCCTACTTGGATCAGTTCGTCGTGGTATTCATAGACGACATCCTAGTGTATTCCAAGTCTGAGGTAGAGCATGATGAACATCTTCGGATAGTGTTGCAAGTGTTAAGGGAGAAGAAGCTTTATGCCAAATTCAGCAAGTGCAAATTTTGGCTGAAGAAAGTTGCGTTCTTAGGGCATGTGGTGTCTGCGGAAGGGATAAGGGTGGATCCTCGGAAGGTTGAGGCAGTGTTAGATTGGAAGCCACCTAAGTGCAGAGTCGAGGTTCGCAGATTTCTTGGGTTTAGTGGGCTACTATAGAAGGTTCGTCGAAGGATTTTCATCTATAGCTGCACCTTTGACGAAGTTGTTGAGAAAGGAGGTACCTTTCTTGTGGGCGGATAAGCAACAGGAGAGCTTCGAGAAACTTAAAAGGGTTTTAACTGAAGCTCCGGTTTTGATTCAGCCTGAGGCAGGGAAGGATTTCGTGGTGTATTGTGATGCGTCTCACACTGGATTGGGATGTGTTCTGATGCAAGGCGGGAAGGTGGTTGCGTATGCTCTCAGCAATTGAGGCCACACGAGGTTAACTATCCGACGCATGACTTGGAGTTAGCAGCGGTAGTCTTTGCTCTTAAGGTGTGGAGGCATTATCTGTATGGAGAAAAGTCAATAATCTATACGGATCACAAGAGTCTTAAGTATCTGTTGACTCAGAAGAAGCTGAATCTGAGACAGTGTAGGTGGGTGGAGTTGTTGAAAGACTACGATTGTTCTATAGAGTATCACCCGGGCAAGGCGAATGTAGTGGCAGATGCCTTAAGTCGGAAAGTAGTGTCAGATTTGAGGGCGATGTTTGCACATCTTAGCCTTTATGACGATGGAAGTTTGTTGGCGGAATTGTAGGTAAAGCCGACGTGGTTGAGTCAGGTGAAAGAAAGACAGTTGGTAGATGATGATTTAAGTGTTAAGTCTGCGCGGTGAAGAGTGGGGAGTTGAGAGATTATGGTATTAACAAATGATGGAGTATTGTGTTTTAAGGGTAAGGTCCGTATGCCGAAGGATAAGGAGAGTGAGGCAAAGGATTCTTCAGAATCGCATGGTAGCCCTTATGCTATGCATCCCTGGAGGAGCAAGTTATACCGAGATTTGTGGGATCGGTTTTGGTGGCTCGGTCTTAGCGGGAAGTTACGGAGTTTGTAGGAAGTGCTTAACGTGTCGCAAGTTAAGGCTGAACATCAAGTACCTTCGGGATTGCTTCATCAATTAAGATTCCGCAGGTGGAAGTGGGAGCGAATCACCATGGACTTTGTTAGTGGGCTTCCCCTTACGCCTACTAAGAAAGACTCGGTATGGGTGATAGTGGATCGATTGATGAAGTCTGCACATTTCATACCTGTGCGAGTTGATTACTCTTTGCAGAAGTTGGCGAAGTTGTATGTGGAAGAGATTGTGAGGTTGCATGGAGTGTCGGTGTCGATTATTTCGGATAGGGATCCGAGGTTTACGTCTCGATTTTGGAAAGCATTACATCAGGCTTTAGGCACCAAGTTGGATTTCAGTACGGCATTTCATCCTCAATCGGATGACGGCGATCGAGCGAGTAATCCAAGTGTTAGAAGATATGTTGAGGGATGTGTGATAGATTTGAGAGGAAGTCGGGAAGAGTTTTTGCCTTTAGCGAATTTGCGTACAACAACGCTTATCAAGCCGATTCGGATGGCACCGTATGAAGCACTATATGGACGGAAGTGTCGCACTCCTACATGTTGGGACGTAATTAGGGAACGTCGGGTTTTGGGTCCCGAGATTGTGGCGAGAATCCGAAGAAAAGGTCAAGGTAATTTGGGCACGCAGTTGAAGGAGGCATCCGATAGGCAAAAGTCGTATGCGGACCTTAAGCGGAAGGATATAGAATTTCTTTGTGGGGATCAAGTGTTCCTAAAGGTTTCACCTTGGAAGAAGGTGATGAGATTTGGTCGCAAGGGAAAGTTAAGTCCCAGGTTTATAGAACCTTATCGGGTTTTGAAAAGGGTTGGACCTGTGGCATATCAGTTAGAGTTACCTTTGGAGTTAAAGCAAATGCACGATGTGTTCCATGTTTCGATGCTACGACGTTACCGGTCGGATCCATCTCATGTAGTACCAGTTGAGGAAGTGGAACTACGACCCGTTTTGTCCTACGAGGAAGAGCCAATTCAGATTCTAGAACGGGATGTGAAAGTGTTGCGGAGGAAATCAGTTCCTCTGGTCAAAGTGTTATGGCGTAATCATGGATCGGAAGAGGCTTCATGGGAGTCGGAAGAGGCAATACGACAGCAATACCCTCATTTGTTCTAGCCAGGTAATTTCGAGGACGAAATTTTCTTTTAGGAGGGTAGAGTTGTAACATCCTAAAATTTGAGTATCATCTTGTTGCTTGTGATAGCTTGGATATGATTTTATTGTGTGCCTAATATAATCTTGTGAAGGCTTAGAATTATTCGAAGCTAGAATAGTTGTTAGTATGAAGAATTTAATGAAGTGGATCAAGTGATTATGATGCTTAAGTTAATTTAAGTGTTTGAAATTAGCACATGAAGAGTTATTGGCAAAGTGGTGTTGGCGCTTGGGTGGATGCATGAAGGGAGAGGTTCGAATCCCTTGGTTAGCAATTGGAAGGATTTTTATTTTCTTGTTCTCTTTCCTATTGTGTCGGTTAAACTCTATTTTTGGTATGGATGGATTTTCTTTCATTTTTGGATAGTAGACTATTGGAAAAAGGCAAGTTATTAGTTAAGGAATGGAATCAAGGTGTAATGGAAGGATAAGGGGACATAAGGCTTGATGTATGGGTGATGTTTTGGAAAAAAAAATTTCATGGTCATTTTGACCATGAATGTGGACGGCATAGGTGGCTGGGGGGGTTGGCCGAATATTGTATGGGTTTAGGGGGAAGATAGTTGGCCAAATTCTTGGCATTTTGTGCATCTTTTTCCCTTTTCTCCAAAATCTTTCTCCTTAGCCGAATTTGTCATGGGCATTAGGTGAAAACTTTGTTTTTGTTTTGGCTATCATCTTTGACCAAATTGGTATTTTTTTTTCCTATCAAACTCTTCCTTTCTTTTTGGTACCGATATATCACTACCTTTGAAGGGGGACTTTTCTCTTTCATTCTTTTTCTTATTTGACCGTATGTGCATCAATAAAAAAAAAAACTTTTTCTTTGTTCTATTTCTTCCATAACCGAAACCATATAGCCTTTTGATCATTTCTCTTCTTCTTTTTCTTTCTCTTCCTTTCTTTCTATTTTGTTAAAGCCGAAACTATAACCCTTGCTATTCTTTTCCTTAAGTCGAAAGTTTCACTTCATTAACACCATTGAAACCGATTGCTCCTAAGCACTAAAAACCTATCATCTTTCTCATCTAAATTGATTTCTCCACTTCAAGTTCTTCTTGTCAATTCCTTGGAGTTTAGTGACCATTTGCGTTTTGGTCATTACTTTTCGGTAAGAATCTCTTTTAGACTGATTTCTTTATCTCTTTCTTTTTCTGACGGTTGAAAAGCGAAACTCTAATTCCCTACTTTCTTTGGCCGAATCTTGAAGGAAAGTTTCGGAGTTCCTTTGTACCGACGTTTAGGGGGAGATCATTTGGGATTTGAATAATCCAAGGTAAGGAGATAATGATATTCGGCCAAAGGCCATATCTTTTTAGTGATAATCGATTTCTCATATAGTGTTATGTAGGTACTGTCGACGTTGTAGGCAAAAGTCGGAAATCTTAAGTATTCTATCGTTCTTTGTGTTTACAAGGTGTGTAGCCCTACACTAAATTTCCGATGCATTAATAATATTAATGTTAGCATGTGTTAATAAGTAATATGAATGATTATGGCCTCGAATACCATTCAATGGTACATGATTTTCAGGTATGTTAAACCCTTAATACTTCGTTAATAATGCTATAAGCATGGATATGAAATAAGTATGATTCCGTTATGATTTTGGGGTATATGGCATGATATCGAAATAATATGTTTATTGCATGGGCATATGGGTGATTTGATAAAGGGGAAGTGTTCCGGTGGTTTTTACCACATTATCCAGTGACTTCGGTCACATATTATGAATCCGGTGACTCTGTCACAATTATCTGGTGGTCATGCCACAATTTATAAGGGCGATGTGCATGTTGACTGCAGCAACTGCCTTCGATGGTGTGTAGCGGATGGAGGGTCGATTTAGTAATCCCACGGTGTGATTGGCGGTGCGGGTGGTGGTGTGTAGCGGATGGATATCTAGGTTGGGCTCGGGATTGCATTTCATTTTATATGTACATGTGATTATCTGAGTTGCTATATTATGGGCTTATGGCTTAATGTGATTTAAATGGGCTTTATTGCTATGATCGATTGGGTCTTTAGTGTATTGTTACACATTGAGTCTGTTGACTCACCCTTCGTGGGATAACTTTTTCAGGTGATACACATTGATTTGGACCGGATCGGCGAGGACTACGTGGTGGCCATTGCTCAACTCAGTATTCGGTTTTCTTTATAATTAAACTTATTACATTTTCTTTATTTATTTTGGGATTTATTTTGGATTATGTTTTGTAATAAGGCCGCCATAAACTGATTTATTTATTACGTTCTAAATTTTATTTCTGCAACGCTCAATTTTAACCAAATAATTAAATATTTTTGACGAACGCCCTAAAACTTTTATGACACCTGATTACTATGGTTTTCAACTTAATCTTAAATTCTAAATTCGGTTCTTCTTTTGTTTTACAAAATCATAAAGTTTAATGATTTAATAAGATACAAATTTAAATCACAAAAACGGTTTTTAACAAAATCGTACTTCAAATCCATTTTTCCTACCACGAAATCACATGATTTACAAACCGACAAAACGAGTTTTTCTCAAGAAGCATACCAGATCCGGTCGGGGCTTGTGGGCCGGGTTTGGGGTGTTTCACATAAAAAATCTTTTAACAAAATACTTTTAAATACTAACCAACACTTCAAATTCATCATTAAACATCTAAATTCACAAAGATTCATCAATGGCAACATTCAAAATCTTTAACGATTTTAAAAATGATGGCACGGGTTAGCTAGACCTTGTTACAACAATCTCAAAAAACATAAAAATTATTAGAAACATGTGAGAAAGAGCTTACCATGCAAAGATTTAGGCATAGCCGAACCTTGAATATACTTCCATGGAGGTTCGGTGAAGAACAAAACAAAAATGGAGAAGAAACATTATGTTTTCATATTTTTAATCTTGCAAGGATTTAGGCATAGCTGAATCTTGAATACACTTCCATGGAGGTTCGATGAAGAATAGAACTAAAATGGAGAAGAAACATTATGTTTTCATATTTTTAATCTTTTCTTTTCTTTATTTTAATAATAAAAATAACATATAAACATATAAATTTAAAATAATTTAAAGCTTTAACCGTCCGCCATCTTAAAAATGGGTAATTTATCCATTAAGACCACCCAATTATGTTTCTTTAATCAATTAAGACCTTTAAACTAAAAGCGATTGACTTTTTCAACTATTACGATTTAGTCCTTTTTGCTTAATTAACTGTCTAAACATTAAAATTTCTTAACGAAACTTTAATACAACCTTAATAACACTCCATAAATATTTATAAAAACATTTATAGCTCAATTTGTAGAAACGAGGTCCCGATACCTCATTTTCTAACACCACTTGACCTTAGGGTCAAACCACTTGAACATATTTGTTCTTCCATTAAACCAAAAATCATTAAATCAAATTTTATTATCACACCATATATTATTCGTAAATATTAAATAATAATATTTATGGACTCACACATCAGATTTGTGGCCGCGAAACCATTATTCCGACACCACTAAAAAAGGGCTGTTACAGCAACCCTACGAGGCCTACCTCTACCACTTCTACCTTGAATGTTTATTCTAATTGCAATAGTTTAAAGTTATAAGATATATCTACAGTTTTCACATAAATTTTCAGGCATTAGCTATGGTATATCCATAATCTAAAATTTTCATTTCATCCAAAATCTCTTAAGTAAGAATAATACCTAAAGTAGGACCAGCACCGGTGTAATAGCCCGGTTTAGACCCTAGTCGAAATAGTGGTTTTGAGACCACAAATCCGAGTCAAAAAAATATTTTAATATTATTTTTTGTATTTACAGTGTGTGATTAAGCATGTGTGAAATTTCTGTGTGAAAATTTTATCGATTGTGTGCTTAATTTGCAAAAAGGACTTAATTGCATAAAATGCAAAAGCTGTGTGCTGATTGTTAAAGTGCTTAATTGTCATGGCTTCTTAAATGAGAAGTCCTTATGTTGCAATTAGGCCAAGAATAAGGTGAGTGGACAAAGATGGACACAAATTAGTGGATTTTTAATGTTAATAATAAGGTTAAAATTGGTTTTTAATTATTAAAGTTAATAAAATGAAAAAAAAAAGAAATTAAAAGCCATTATCATCTTTGTTGTTGCCAAAACTTGGAAGAAAAAAAGAAAGAAAATAAGCTTGTTAGGTTTTGGCTAGAAGTTGGCTCAATCAAGGTATGTTTTGAGCTCGGTTTTTTGATGATTTTTATGTTTTTGTGATCGTTGCTTAGTGTATTATCAAGCCCGTGTTGTAATTTTAGAATTTGATAAAGATTTTGAGATGTGCCATTGATGAATGCTTGAGCTTTGTGTTGTTAAATGGTGAAATATGGAAGCTTGATGTTAGATTAATATGTTTTGTCTTTGGATTTTTGATGAATTTGAGTAATTGGGACTAAATTGTTAAAATAAGAAATTGGAGGACTAAAATGTGAAATAAATGAAATGTGTGGGCTTGTATGGATATAATGAGAATTCGGCTAGCCATGGGTGAAATGAAATTATGAGTATTTGATGATTTTATGAAATAGGGACTTAAGTGTCGAAATGTGAAAATGTGAGGGCTATTTTGTAAAATGCCCTAAATTTGTATATTTTGATTAAATTAAATGATTTGGTGAATAAATGAGCTAAATTTGAAAATGTATAGACCAAGAAAGGAGAGATTCAGATCGAGATCGAGGCAAAGACAAAGTGCTCGATTGATCGACTAGTTTCGATATTTCGACGTCCGAGGTAAGTTCAGATATAATACGAGTTATTATATTTATGTTCAAGTGTTATGAAATGAATGAATATGTGAATATTGAGTTAGAAATGTTATATGTGGAATTTAGAAATGTGGCACTAAGTGTGCGTAATTAGAATCGAGATAGAGGTGAATAGCACTGTGTGTGCGAAGTAATGAAAGCCTCGGCTTTATTGATTGGCACTGTGTGTACGATACTGAGATAAATTCGATTTTATGTAAAGGCACTAAGTGTGCAATGATATTTAAGCTTCGGTTATAAATTTGGCACTAAGTGTGCGAATAAATCGAATGAATAACAAAGGTTGATCGAAATGAAGTATTGAGCATTTAGTAGCATGAATGGTGAATAACTAAGTGTTGGCCAAGGTACGTATTGAACCTATGTGGTTGATGAAATTGTAAATGGATTTATGAACGGTTGAGCGAGTATATTAGCCATGGATGATATGGTACATATTTACGAGTTGATCTATGTGATGGATTAATTTGTATATTGTTTGAATCATTGATTTAGATGTATTATATTACGAACTTACTAAGCTTTAGAGCTTACTGTGTAAAGTGTTTCTGTAACATCCCAAATATGGGGTTATTTGGAATTTGACTATTTTTCTTGTTATGAACTGCTGCGATGTTATTAATGGAATAATAGAGCTTAATTTAAGGCTTTGAGTGTGCCGGTTTGTTTGGGAAATTTCGTTTTTTTAATTTTAAAGGAAGGGAGCCTTGGTAAGTGGTGTTATAAGAATAAATGTGGGTATTTTTAACACTAAAAGCCCTTGGTAAAGTGGCAAAAAGAAGCCCACTTAAGAGCTACATGTGACGCCACCAAGGAGCAAGGGAGAGCCTTGGTTCGAGTCACAAAATCCTCTTGTTTTTGTTTTTATTTGGACGGCACAAGGGGGGAGAGTTTTTCTCCCTTCAAACTCTTTTATTAGGTGTAATTATTTAGGGATAATAGAAGAGTTTTATTTGTCTAATTATAGTAATAATGAGAAGATATTCAAGGATATTGGTTGGATTATTATTTGATAAAAGGTGAATTAATTCAAATTAGTTTGAGTTGATTTAAATGAGTGGCCAAGAGGAAAATTAGGAGTTGGCTAGGAGTTGAACTCCTTGTTGCCTAGGTTGGAATGCAAGCTTGAAGAGAGGGGCGAATGCTTATAAAAACCCCACCCTAGCTCATTGTTTTGGTTTTTTTCCATTCTTGCTAAGTTGCCGAAAAACCCTAACCCCTCTCCCTTGTGTTCTTTTATTTTCTTTGTTCTCTCAAACCCTTGGCCGAAACACTCTCTACTTCTCTTTGCCGAATTCCCATCATCAATCCCTCCTCTCTCTTTATTTTCTTTTCTTTCTTTGGCCGAACATCCACTCCTTTAGCCAACACTCTTATCACCCTCTCTTGCCATTTATTTCCTTCATAAAACCGATACACCCATATTGAAGTGCCGGAATTCTCTTTTTCTTTTTGGTAGCACCTTGGCCGAATAGTAGAAGCAGTATAGATCTCTTTGGGTTTTCGTGATCAATCGCTTTGGTGAAGGTAAGTTGTCTAGAAACTTCATGGGTTCCCTTCACTATTCTTTGTCGACTCTTATTTAGGGGTAAGTGCCGATTTCGGCAGTGGCTAGCAAGACTTCTAAATGTTTTAGTAATCGATCTCTTCTAGGTACCCCAAGATCTTGAAGCAAGCAACCCAAGCCCTAATCTCTAACGTTCGGTTTTGGTAAGTTTGGGTAAGGTCTATGTTGGTTTTCAAAAGCCGAAAAGCTTTGGTTATGAGTAATGTTCATTAATCGATTATTTGGTAAAGCAGATTTGTGAATCAAGTGCGGTGGATAGTAGCAAAGAGTTAAAGGTAAGGATTTGGGATCAAAAGACAAACCCCTAGGATTGGTTGGGTTGGCCGAATAGGCCATGGTACTAACCCATGTGTTTGGCCGAATATAGGGACCAGTAGATCTAGGGGGCCGACATCTCTTTTCGGGATTTAGACGATTCAGTGGTGACAGGTGTGTACATACACACTTATAATAGTTAATAAAGTGTATTAAGTGTATGTTATATGTAAATCGCTCTATGTAGATATGGCAATAGTACCTTAATGGTACAAGCAAGGATCCGGTAAGTCTCTATTTGTATGAGATTGATAATAATGCTTTTGGGAAGCATGGATTATTTGATACATGTGATATATGTATGTCTTGTTGTTAATCGCTTGACATGGGTTGATGAGAGGAGGGGGCGGTGATATCGTCGACGAGCACCAGTGCTTTGGTAGCACACTCGTGACTATATGTCACCGAGAGGTTTGGTACCTCCAGAGGTTTGGTACCTCATAGCGACTTGTCCCCGTGGTTAACACCACCGTGGGTTGGCCCCACTTGAGATATGGGATCGTGCCGGTGATTTGGTATCACACACGATGGGTTGGCCCCATCACCCGATTTGTGTCTACGGACACGGTGCTTTGGTAGCACATTGTGACTATATGTCACCGGTGGTTTGGCACCACCAGTGTTTTGGTAACACATCGTGACTACGGTCACCGGTGGTTTGGTACCACATGGGGTAGACAAAGGTGTTTGGTTGGCTAGGTTGGGTACACGATACTCTGCATAATTAATCTGTTATATGTTGTGTATGAAACGTGGTATTAACCGGGGAAGGGTTACATATCTTGAGTCTTGGTGACTCACCTTCTCCTTTAACATTTTCAGGTGACTCGTAGATGGCGGTGGAGGATAGGTTGGACTCGAGGTGGCCATGCAAAGTGGATTTAAATTTATAGAACTTTAAATTTGTTTAATTTTATTTTGGGTTGTAATAAGGCCTCCATAAACTATAGTTGTGTTTTTTTATGTTGGATATTTACTTAAAACTATATCATTAAATTGAATTCAATCACTTGTTTTCTTAAGTTAGCACGAAAAAGTTTATTCGTGCCATCGGTACACTTGAAGCTGGTATAACAATTGGACTTAATTAAAATTTCAAATTAAATCTAAGGGTAGCTTTGACAAGACAACCAAAAACGAGGAGTTTTCAATGGAAATTAAATGTTTTTTTGAAATGGTGTTCACAAGGTTTTACTCGGTAACAAATCAAATTCGATTCGTAGTGTTTGGGCCGGGTTTGGGTTTATTCTGACTGGTATCGAGCCAGTTCAAAGCTCTATTGTGTGGGGCCCAAGGCCCAAAAATGTTTTAGTAGGCCTTTCGAATTGTTTTTGGGTTTTAAGCAAAGCATGGCCCGAGTCTCCTGCACCGATCCGCCTGTAAGTACATCTAAACCTTTACGTGAATTATATCTGTAGAAGGGTAGGAAGCATGGGAACGTAGATAGACTTATAGGACTTGGACCCTAAGGTTAGATTACTCAAACACACAAACAGAGCATAAGACTTAAAGAACTAAACCAACCTATGACTTAGTCAATGAGCTAGGGTGTGGTAACCCCCATGACGCATGTCTAGGATTGGATCCGGAAGAGCACGGTATTTAAGCGATCCTCGTGACTCACCTCCTCTTCGCAGTATCCTGCAGTGCGTAGCCGGTTCACCCTAACTCGGAAGGCTCGGTGGTGTGGTAACCTCTGCGTGCGCATGTCTAGAAAGGTTCAGTGAGAGCTTGGTATTTAAGCGGTCCGCGTGACCCACCTCCTCTTCACTCGAATTCTGCCTGGTGCGTAGCTTTGGTTCACCCTGACCAGGAAGGCTCGGTCATAGGCTAAAAACAATGATTAAAACCCGAGAAGGGAATTAGCCTTGTTTTTTTTTCTTTCGAAATGGAATGAATAACAAGCCCTAATGTTTTCAAAACTTATCCAATAACCCTCTTAAACCCTAGAACACTACGTATACAATGTTTTTCTCGGAAAACTTGACTTGTGAAAAATTACAGAAATACCCTTAGGAGTAAAATTACCAAAATGCCCCTGACCCATAAAATATTAACTCAATGGTTTTGCCCCAAAATTCCAATGATTTTATAAAACATTCAATAACTTAGCTTTGGAAATCATCAGCAAAATATTTTGGGTTATGGAAAATTACGAAAATACCCCTGTAGGAAAAAGACGAAAATACCCCTGGGTTAGAAATGGGCAGAAATGTCCGATGAGTGAATAGGTATGGAAAGTATTAAGGAATGGATGCATGAACTTCTTTGTGTGAACTAGGATAGGAAACTGAAACATTGTTTGCTCGAAAGAATCTCTGATTAAACCTCATCCATAAAACTTCTTCGCGAGTAATAAAGTGAAACAAATGCTAACGCATAAAATTTTCTTAATCGATTAAAAGCGCGGTAGATAGAATGAGTTCTAGAGGGCGTGGACGCCGTGGACGTGGTAGGGGTAGGATGACGGTGTCTGAACCCGTCAGGTCAGGACAAGGTTCGGAAAATGAGGTACCACCGCCACCACCACCTCCTACTTTTAGAGCCGAGGAGCCGGAGCGGCACCGGTGGCGAGTCGGTATCGCAAAGTCGTGTTGCGAGTCTTGGAGATGGTGGTCGGGGCTGGTGGAAATGTGGGAGCTCGTAAAAATCCGTCCGAGCGACTCCGATCTAACGGAGCGGAGGTATTCGAGGTGTGTCGAGTGGCACCCAGTGCTGTGGAATATTGGTGGAGTCAACAGAAAGAATCATGGATGACCTTGACTGACCGAGGAAGAGAAGTCGAAAGGCGCGCATGTCGCTTCTAAAGGATGAAGCGATCGGTGGTGGCTTACGGTTCGAGATGGGGCTACAGCAGATGATTTGACTTGGGAGTATTTGAGAACCGCCATCGAGAAAAAGTATGTGGGCATTAGCTACACCGACGCAGCAGAGAAAGGCTTTTCTCGGGATTAGTTCAAGGAACTAGGTCCGTGTCGGAATATGAGGCGGAATTTCTAAGGTGAGTAGATATGCGAGAGGCATCGTGGCTATCGAACATGAGCGCTGTGTCCGCTTTGAGGACGGACTCGAGATGATTTAAGATTCTTGTTACCATTGCCCCACGTGAGTTCGTGAGTTCTCATCTCTAGTGGAGAAGGCTAAGGTAGCCAGAAGGAATCAAGGAGGTCGTGAGGCGTAACTATAGTAAGAACAATCGTAAGAGAAGTTTTTGGGTGGTGGGTCAGCGGAAGTGCTCGAGAAAAGGCTAGGCCAAGTGGGCCCAATCAGCAAAGACAAGGCCCACGATCGCTAATCAAAGGCCGACTCGAGTCTGCAATTTGTGGAAAGACCCATTGGGGAGGTTGTTGGACCGGTGATAAAGGATGTTTTGAGTGTGGGTCTTTGGAGCATCGCGTCGAGATTGCCCCCGAAACTAGCTAAGAAGCGGCCGGAGGGCGCAACCGTGCTCGGGATAGAAATGTAGGACCACGGAGGGTCGTGGTAATGGTAGAGGAAACAACGGTCCTAAGCGAGGTCGTGGAACTCAAGGCGCAGAGGTTCGGGCAACACGAGGCTAGGCACTGGCTTAGTTTACGCTAAATGAGGTGTCGCGAAGAAGGTGCGCGACCGGATGTCATAAGCAGATGCGTTTCTAATTTTCGGTTTTCCTTATGTTGCATTGATTGATGTGGGCTCGACGCACTTTCGTACATTGCTTGTAGTGTGGTAGGAACTATGGACCTAAACTCAAACCGCTTCTAGGGAGATGACCAGTAGTTAGCCCCTTAGGTCACTCCGTAGTCGTAGACAAACTCTATAGAGGCGTACCCTAGAACTTCAAGGGGTAGTATTTGTAGTGATCTAATGGAACTACCGTTTGGGGAGTTCGATTTGATCCTTGGTATGGATTGGTTGGTTAAGTACCAAGCGAGTTTAGATTAACGTGACTAAGCGCATGGTCCATAAACGGCCGAAGGTGATGAAGTGGTTATGATAGGAGATCGAAGGAATTATCTATCCAATGTAGTGGATCGCCTTGAAGGTGAAAAGATGGTCAAAAAGGGTTGTGAGGCGTATTTGGTTCAAATCGTGCTTTGGAAGCTAAGGGGTTAGTAATTGAAAAGGTCCGAACGGTTGGGGAATTTCTTTGATGTATTCCCGGAAGAACTTCCGGGTTTGCCTCCGGATCGAGAAGTCGAATTCGGTATAGACTTGCTACCGAGCGGCACTTTGTGTCCATAGCACCATACCGAATGGCACCAAAAGAATTGGTGGAGCTAAAGGCTCAAATTCGGGAGCTCTTGGATAGGGGGTTTATACGACCAAGTATATCTCCGTGGGGAGCACTGTGTTGTTTGTCAAGAAGAAGAAGGACGGTTCTATGCGGATGTGCATCGACTACCGTCGAGTTGAACAAGTTAACGATCAAGAACAAGTATCCGTTGCCTCGGATTGGCGACTTGTTTGATCAAGCTGAAGGGTGCCTCGGTGTTTTTGAAGATAGACCTAAGGTCGGGATATCATCAACTTAAGGTAAAGGAGGTCGACGTTCACAAAGCGGCATTCGAACTCGGTATGGGCATTTCGAGTTCTTGGTGATGCCATTCGGGTTGACCAATGCACCGCGGCATTTATGGACTTGATGAACGAGTATTCCAAAGAAGATTTGGACCGATTCGTCGTGGTGTTCATAGACGACATATTGGTTTATTCAAAGACAGAAGAGGAGCATGACAAGCATTTACGGATAGTTACGCAAGTATTGAGGGGAAGTAGTTATATGCCAAATTCATGAAGTGTGAATTTTGGCTTAGGAGGTGGCTTTCTTAGGTCATGTAGTGTGGTGAAGGAATTAGGGTAGACCCTCGCAAGATTGAAGCAAAGATTGGAGTGGAAACCACCTAGGGCGGTGGCTGAAATACGAAGTTTTCTCAGGTTTAGCAGGATACTATCGGAGATTCGTGGAAGGATTCTCTCTAATAGCAGCGCCGTTGACTAAGTTGCTAAGGAAAGGTGTCCCGTTTGTATGGACGGAGAAGCAAAGCAAGAAAGCTTTGATAAGTTAAGGAAGATTTTGGTGGAAGCTCGGTTTTTGGTACACTTTGAAGCAGAAAGTTATTCACAGTTTATTGTGATGCATCTCACACCGGTTTGGGATGTGTGTTGATGCGAGATGGGAAGGTAGTAGCCTATGCATCCCGTCGATTAAGATCGCATGAGGTTAACTACCCAACTCACGACTTAGAGTTAGCGTGATGTCGTCTTCGCTCTCGAAGATATGGAGACATTACTGTATGGAGAGAAGTCGATGGTCTACACGGATCACAAAAGCTTGAGGTATCTTCGACTCGGAAGGATTTGAATCGAGAGGCAGCGTCGATGGATTGAACTACTAAAGGACTATGATTGTTCAATCGAGTACCATCCGGGAAAGGCTAATGTGGTAGCTGACGCATTGAGCCGGAAGGTTGTAACGGACTTAAGAGCGATGTTCGCTTCGGTTAAGTCTATATGACGATGGGAGTCTTTTGGCGTAACTTCAAGTTAAGCCGACATGGATTGAGAGATTAAGGAAAAGCGGTTAGTGGATGAAGGCTTGAGTTCGAAGGGGTACAAGTTCAAGACGGTGGTTTGGAAGGGTACAGTCGACTAGTGAAGGAGCGCTTTGTTTTCAAGGACGCAGTATGTATGCCAAAAGATACCAGAATTAAGACAGAAAAATTCTCCAAGATGCACATAGCAGCCCATACGCTATGCATCCCGGAGGAAGCAAAATGTATGGAGACTTGCGGAAAGCAGCCGTGGCACAGGTTGAAGCGTGAGATAACGGAGTTCGTAGGGAAGTGTCGACGTGTCGCGAGTTAAGGCTGAACATCGGTCACCATCGGGACTACTTCAACCGATAAAGATCCTCAATGGAAATGGGAGAGGATCACCATGGATTTTGTTAGTGGGCTACCCCTCACGCCCACCAAGAAGGATGCGATTTGGGTAATTGTGGATCGCTTAACTAAATCAGCTCACTTCATGCCGGTGAGAATGGATTACTCACTCGAGAAGTTAGCGAAGCGTATGTGGGTGAAATAGTGAGGTTGCATGGCGTGTACGGTGTCGATTATCTCGGATAGGGACCCCGATTTACGTCAAGGTTTTGGAAAGCGTTGCATCAAGCTTTAGGTACACGGTTAGATTTCAAGACGGCTTTCCATCCACGATCGACTGACTGATCGGGAAGGGTGATCTGATTTTAGAGGACATGTTAAGAGGTCGTGTCTTGGATTTTAGTGGTAGTTGGGAGGAGTACCTACCATTAGCGGAATTCGCCTATAACAATAGTTATCAGCGAGTATTCAAATGGCTCCATACACGAGGCCCTATATGGACGAAAGTGTCGTACTCCTACATGTTGGACGGAGTTGGGAGAAAGACAAGTTCAGGTCGAATTGGTAGCGAGACGGAAGACAAAGTCAAGGTGATTCGATCTCGTCTCAAGGAAGCATCGGATAGGCGTAAGTCTTATGCCGATCTCAAACGCAAGGAAGTGGAGTATCTTTGGGAGACAAAGTCTTTCTAAAAGTGTCGCCTTGGAAAAAGGTGTTGAGATTTGGACGGAAAGGGAAGTTAAGCCCAAGGTTCATCGGGCCATATATTGTTGTGAAGTTTAGTAGGACCAGTGGCTTATCGGCCTAGAGCCGCCGGCAGAATCGAGTCGATTCATGACATCTTTCATGTATCAATCTTTGAGATCGGTGATCGGTCAGATCCTTCGCAGACGTTGTGCCGATGAGCGAAGAGATTGAGGTGAACACGGATTTATCTTTTGAGGAAGAACCGTTCAGATTGTAGACCGAGATGTGAAAGTCCTACGTAGGAAGGCGTGCCTTTAGTAAAAGTGTTATGGCGGAACCACGGAGTGGAAGAAGCTACGTGGGAGCCCGAGGAGGTGATGCGCAACAATACCCTCATCTCTTTCGATCAAGGAATTTCGAGGACGAAATTTATTTTAAGGGGGTAGAATCGTAACATCCCAAATATGGGGTTATTTGGAATTTGACTATTTTTCTTGTTATGAAGCTAGCTGCGATGTTATTAATGGAATAATAGAGCTTAATTTAAGGCTTTGAGTGTGCCATTTGTTTGGGAAATTTCGTTTTTTTAATTTTAAAGGAAGGGAGCCTTGGTAAGTGGTGTTATAAGAATAAATGTGGGTATTTTTAACACTAAAAAGCCCTTGGTAAAGTGGCAAAAAGAAGCCCACTTAAGAGCTACATGTGACGCCACCAAGGAGCAAGGGAGAGCCTTGGTTCGAGTCACAAAATCCTCTTGTTTTTGTTTTTATTTGGACGGCACAAGGGGGGAGAGTTTTTCTCCCTTCAAACTCTTTTATTAGGTGTAATTATTTAGGGATAATAGAAGAGTTTTATTTGTCTAATTATAGTAATAATGAGAAGATATTCAAGGATATTGGTTGGATTATTATTTGATAAAAGGTGAATTAATTCAAATTAGTTTGAGTTAATTTAAATGAGTGGCCAAGAGGAAAATTAGGAGTTGGCTAGGAGTTGAACTCCTTGTTGCCTAGGTTGGACGGCAAGCTTGAAGAGGGGGCCAATGCTTATAAAAACCCCACCCTAGCTCATTGTTTTGGTTTTTTCCATTCTTGCTAAGTTGCCGAAAAACCCTAACCCTCTCCCTTGTGTTCTTTTATTTTCTTTGTTCTCTCAAACCCTTGGCAGAAACACTCTCTACTTCTCTTTGCCGAATTCCCATCATCAATCCCTCCTCTCTTTTATTTTCTTCTTTGGCCGAACATCCACTCCTTTAGCCAACACTCTTATCACCCTCTCTTGCCATTTATTTCCTTCATAAAACCGATACACCCATATTGAAGTGCCGAATTCTCTTTTTCTTTTGGTAGCACCTTGGCCGAATAGTAGAAGCAGTATAGATCTCTTTGGGTTTTCGTGATCAATCGCTTTGGTGAAGGTAAGTTGTGCCGAAACTTCATGGGTTCCCTTCACTATTCTTTGTCGACTCTTATTTAGGGGTAAGTGCCGATTTCGCGAGTGGCTAGCAAGACTTCTAAATGTTTTAGTAATCGATCTCTTCTAGGTACCCCAAGATCGTGAAGCAAGCAACCCAAGCCCTAATCTCTAACGTTCGGTTTTGTAAGTTTGGGTAAGGTCTATGTTGGTTTTCAAAAGCCGAAAAGCTTTGGTTATGAGTAATGTTCATTAATCGATTATTTGCAAAGCGATTTGTGAATCAAGTGCGGTGGATAGTAGCAAAGAGTTAAAGGTAAGGATTTGGGATCAAAAGACAAACCCCTAGGATTGGTTGGGTTGGCGAATAGGCCATGGTACTAACCCATGTGTTTGGCCGAATATAGGGACCAGAGATCTAGGGGCCGACATCTCTTTTCGGGATTTAGACGATTCGGTGGTGTGGTGTGTACATACACACTTATAATAGTTAATAAAGTGTATTAAGTGTATGTTATATGTAAATCGCTCTATGTAGATATGGCAATAGTACCTTAATGGTACAAGCAAGGATCAGGGTAAGTCTCTATTTGTATGAGATTGATAATAATGCTTTTGGGAAGCATGGATTATTTGATACATGTGATATATGTATGTCTTTGTTGTTAATCGCTTGACATGGGTTGATGAGAGGAGGGGGCAAAGTGATATCGTCTTGCGAGCACCGGTGCTTTGGTAGCACACTTGCGTGACTATATGTCACCGGAGGTTTGGTACCTCCAGAGGTTTGGTACCTCATAGCGACTTGTCCCCTCGTGGTTAACACCACCGTGGGTTGGCCCCACTTGAGATATGGGATCGTCTGCCGGTGATTTGGTATCACACGATGGGTTGGCCCCATCACCCGATTTGTGTCTACGGACACCAGTGCTTTGGTAGCACATTGTGACTATATGTCACCAGTGGTTTGGCACCACCAGTGTTTTGGTAACACATCGTGACTACGGTCACCAGTGGTTTGGTACCACATGGGGTAGACAAAGGTGTTTGGTTGGCTAGGTTGGGTACACGATACTCTGCATAATTAACTGTTATATGTTGTGTATGAAACGTGGTATTAACCGGGGGAAGGGTTACATACTGAGTCTTGGTGACTCACCTTCTCCTTTAACATTTTTCAGGTGACTCGTAGATGGCGGTGGAGGAGCCGGTTGGACTCGAGGTGGCCATGCAGTGGATTTAAATTTATAGAACTTTAAATTTGTTTAATTTTATTTTGGGTTGTAATAAGGCCTCCATAAACTATAGTTGTGTTTTTTTTATGTTGGATATTTACTTAAAACTATATCAT
Source organism: Gossypium sturtianum (assembly GCA_025698515.1). Classification (NCBI taxonomy): domain Eukaryota; kingdom Viridiplantae; phylum Streptophyta; class Magnoliopsida; order Malvales; family Malvaceae; genus Gossypium; species Gossypium sturtianum. The sequence continues at coordinate 124,971,718 of CM046955.1, forward strand.
TAAATTGAATTCAATCACTTGTTTTCTTAAGTTAACACGAAAAAGTTTATTCGTGCCATCGGTACACTTGAAAGCGGTATAACAATTGGACTTAATTAAAATTTCAAATTAAATCTAAGGGTAGCTTTGACAAGACAACCAAAACGAGGAGTTTTCAATGGAAATTAAATGTTTTTTTGAAATGGTGTTCACAAGGTTTTACTCGGTAACAAATCAAATTCGGTCGTAGTGTTTGGGCCGAGTTTGGGTTGTTACAGTTTCTCTGTTTTACAGTGTCTTTAAAGCTAGCTCGGATCTGGGGATCGTCAGCGACTCAATCACACTATCAACTATCTATTTTAGTATTTTTGAAAGGTGTATAAATTTGGATATTGCATGTATAGGCTAGTAGATATAGCATGTTTTGAAGTTTATGAACTTAGCCATGTGATTTGGCTTGGTAGCAAATGATTTTGGTATATACTTTGGGCTTGAGTAAAGATTGGTCAATATGTGAATGTTTGCTCTAGTGAATGACCTTATGGTATGTTTTGGTAACATGAAGATAGTGAGTTCATGCTATGATGTGGTTGAGATTATATGGTGCATGAATTACAAGTTTTTTTCATGTAATTGGTACTTTGGATTGATAGGTATAGATGGATTCGTTTGGAATAATGAATGATGATGTTAAGAGATTAAATTGAGTATGTTTTGGTATGTTTGAATGTTATTTGAGGTATGAAATTGAATCAGTTTGTGCTTGTAGGTGAGACCCTAAGTGTGGGTGGCAGTTCGGCCTTGCAAATGGCCTATAATTGCCCACACGGTTGAGCACACGGGCGTGTGGCTCGACCGTGTCATTCGAGTTTGCAAAATTGAAACAAGTTAGGCTTGACCACGGGCTAGACACACGGGCGTGTGACTGGCCGTGTGATGCAAGTCAGGCTCGACCACGGGTGAGGCACACGGGCGTGTGTCACACCGTGTGAACAAGTCAGTAAGTATGCCCTATTTTGACACGGCTCGGGCACATGGGCGTGCCTGGGGCCGTGTGAGGCACACGGCCTACCCACACGGGCGTGTGACCTATGTAGCTTTGAAAAATGTTTGATTTTCAAAAAAAATTTATGTGTTCGGTTTAGTCCCGACCCTTTTCTAACACGTGTTTAAGGTCTCGTAGACCTCAATAAGGAACTGTATGTATATTTATTGATATGTTTGAATGATTTTATACTTTGTGTTGAGAAATGATAGTAAATGTTCCTGATTGTTCGGTAATACCTTTGAACCCTATTCCGGTGACGGTTATGGGTTAGGGGTGTTACCTTTGATTGGTATCAGAGCTACGGCTTAGTCGATTCTAGGACTAACGTAGCGCGTGTGAGTCTAGCTATACATGCTATATATATAATTGCGATAGTGTGATGAATTCTGACAGTGAAAAATGTGTTTTCGTATAGTAAATGGATCCCGGTCGAGCAGTTGCTAATGATGTTGAGAGCAATGTGCCTGCTCCTGCTCAAGGGACTGCGCCGGCCGCATCTAGGTCGAATGTTAGTAGCCACGAGGGAGAGGCTAAGCAATCCTTCTTCCAAATGATGAGTGAGTGGTTTTCGGAGTTTGTTCGAACGAATCCGGCTGTTCAACAACCTCCACCCCTACAAGTACTCGTTGTGCCACAAGTTGTAGATCTGATCCGATTGAATAAACCTCCTGTAGATAAAATATGAAAGTATGGGGTCGAAGAGTTTAGAGCCACAATTGATGACGTTGCTGAGCGAGCTGAGTTTTGGCTTGAGAATACAGTCCGAGTGTTTGATGAGATGTCATTGACTCATGATGAATGCATTAAGTGTGTTGTTTCCTTGTTGAGAGATACGGCATATAATTGGTGGAAGACATTAATATCCGTGGTTCCGAGAGAGAGAATCACCTGGGATTTCTTTCAAGTTAAATTCTGAAAGAAGTATACCAATCAACGGTTCATAGATCAGAAACGTAAAGAGTTTCTAAAGCTGAAATAGGGCCATATTACGGAGTATGAACGGGACTTTGTGAGATTGAGCCAATACGCGCGAGAATGTGTTTCAACTGAAGCTACTATGTGCAAACGCTTTGTTGAAGGGCCGAATGAAGACATTAAATTGTTGGTTGAAATATTCGATTTAAATGAATTTGTAGTGTTAGTTGAAAGAGCCTGCAAAGCCAATGAGCTTAGCAAAGAAAAGAAGAAAGCAGATTCTGAGGCTAGAGATGAAAGAAAAAGATCGATGAGTAAGTCGTCTCAACCTTCGACGAAGAGATTTAGAGATGCAAGCAATCATTCAAATGCTTCGTTTGGACATTCGAGTAGAGATCGTGTGAGACAAAGTGTTGGTCCAAGAGTTCAAACTTTGATTGAATCAAGTGTTGGTAGTGTTAAAAACAACAAGCTTGAGTGTAGACAGTGTGGAAGATGACATGTTGGGGAATGCTGGGGCAAGTATAATAATAGAACTTGTTATAAGTGTGGATCACGAGTTTATTTCATTCGAGATTGCCCAGAGTTAGCTAAGAAAGACAATGCTCAGAATGCGAGGCCGAGTAATATGACGGCTAGGGGTAGACCACCCAGAAACACCAGAAATATGAGTGGAAGTCAGAAAGGAACTACTGATACAGCTGTGAGATCCGAGGCGAGAGCACCTGCCCGAGCCTATGCTATTCGCGCACGAGAAGAAGCATCATCTCTAGACATTATTACTGGTACTTTTACTCTATTTGATACTAATGTGATTGCATTGATAGATCCAGGATCTACTCATTTGTATGTGTGTGTGAACCTAGTATCAAGTAAGACTCGCTCGTTGAGTCCCATTAATTGTAATTAGAGTATCGAACCCCTTAGGCAAGTGTGTTTTGGTTGATAAAGTGTGCAAGAACTGTCCGTTGATGTTTCGGGATATTTGTTTTCCGGCTAATTTGATGCTGCTGCCATTCGATGAATTTGATATAATTTTGGGTATGGATTGGCTTACTTTGCACAATGCTATTGTGAATTGTAAAAGAAAGAGTATTGATTTGAGAAGTAAGAATGGTGAGATAGTTTGAATTGAATCTAGTGATTTGAATGGGTTACCGGCAATTATATCATTGATGAAAGCTTTGAATTATGTGAAAAAGGGTTGCGAAGCTTATCTTGCGTATGTGATAGATACAAAAGTGACAGAAAAGAAAGTTGAACCTGTGCCTGTGGTATGTGAGTTCCTAGATGTGTTTCCTGAGGAATTTCTAGGATTACCTCCGATACAAGAAGTTGAGTTTGGTATTGATTTAGTGCTGGGAACGACTCCTATCTCAATAACTCTGTATAGAATGGCACCGACAGAATTGAATGAGTTGAAGTCACAGTTGCAAGAGTTGACCAATAGAGGATTTGCCCGACCGAGTTTCTCGCCCTGGGGTGCTCCTATGTTGTTTGTGAAAAAGAAAGATGGCACTATGAGGATGTGTATTGATTATCGACAGTTGAATAAAGTGACGATAAAGAATAAATATACACTACCGCGAATCGATGATTTGTTTGATCAGCTGAAAGAAGCTACAATGTTTTCTAAGATAGATTTGAGATCGGGCTATTATCAGTTACGAGTTAAAGAATCAGATGTGCTAAAAACTGCCTTCAGAACGAGGTACAGACATTATGAATTTTTAGTAATACCTTTCGGACTAACGAATGCTCCTACAGTGTTTATGGATTTAATGAACTGGATATTCAGACCGTATTTGGATCGATTCGTTGTTGTGTTTATTGATGACATTTTGATTTATTCTTGTGATGAGACGCAACATGCCGAGCATTTGAGAATTGTGTTACAAACTCTGCGTGAGAAGCAATTGTATGCAAAGTTCAGCAAATGTGAGTTCTGGTTGCATGAAGTTGGTTTTCTGGGACATATTGTGTCAGCATCTGGTATACGAGTTGATCCAAACAAAATTTCAGCTATTCTGGAGTGGAAGCCTCCGAGAAATGTGTCTGAAGTTCGTAGTTTTCTGGGACTAGCAGGATATTATAGATGGTTTGTGAAAGGATTCTCAATGATTGCGACTCCATTGATGAAATTTTTACAGAAAGATGTTAAATTCGAGTGGTCAGAAAGGTGCCAGCAGAGTTTTAAACAGTTGAAAACATTATTGACAGAAGCACTAGTGTTGGTTCAGCCAGAATTGGGTAAAGAATTCATAGTCTACAGTGATGCATCGTTGAATTGTTTGGGTTGTTTGTTGATGCAAGAGGGCAAAGTTATAGCTTATGCTTCGAGACAGTTAAAGCCACACGAAAAGAACTACCTGACGCACGATCTCGAATTAGCCGCGATTGTATTTGCATTGAAGATTTGACGTCATTACCTATTTGGTGAGAAATGTCACGTTTATACTGATCACAAGAGTTTGAAATATCTGATGACTCAGAAAGAATTAAATTTGAGACAGCAGAGATGGTTAGAATTACTAAAAGGCTATGAATTAGTAATTGATTATCATCCGAGAAAAGCTAATGTTGTTGCTGACGCTTTGAGCCGAAAGTCTTTACTTGCTTTACGAGCAATGAGTTCTCAAATAGATCTGTGTGATGATGATTCGATTTTGGCTGAGTTGAAAGTGAGGCCGATGTTTATACGTCAGATTTGTGATGGCCAGAAAAGTGATAATGAGATGATGACAAAATGAGCTCAATGTGGTTTGAATTCTGATTCAAAATTTCAAGTGGATAATGATGATTGTTTGAGATTCAAAGATCGGATTTGTGTTCCGAAGAATTCAGAGTTGATTCGGTTGATTTTAAACGAAGCTCATAATAGTCGTTTGGCTGTTCATCCGGGAAGTACAAAAATGTATAATGATCTGAAACAGTTTTATTGGTGGCATGGTATGAAACGGGATATCTCAGAGTTTGTTTCGAAATGTTTAGTATGTCAGCAAGTAAAAGCTGAACATCAGGTTCCATCCAGTTTGTTACAACCGATTATGATTCCTGAGTGGAAATGGGAGAGAATCACGATGGACTTTGTGTCTGGACTACCTTTATCTCTTAGAAAGAAAAGTGCAATCTGGGTGATAGTTGATAGATTGACGAAATCAGCTCATTTTGTTCCGGTGAGAACAGATTATTCACTTGACAAATTAGCTGAATTGTATATTTATGAGATTGTAAGATTGCACGGGGTGACACTATCCATTGTATCTAACAGAGATCCGAGGTTTACCTCACGGTTTTGGAAGAAATTGCAAGAGGCTTTAGGCACAAAGCTCTATTTCAGTACTGCATTCATCCGCAAACGGATGGTCAATCTGAGCGGATCATTCAGATTCTTGAGGATATGTTGAGATGTTGTATTCTTGAGTTTAAAAGTACATGGGAAAAGCACTTGCCGTTGATTGAATTTGCATACAATAATAGTTTTCAATCTAGCATTAAAATTGAATCGTATGAGGCTCTTTACGGACAAAAATGCCGAACTCCATTGTATTGGACTGAGCTGAGTGAGAATAAGATTCACGGGGTTGATTTGATAAAAGAGACTGAGCAGAAAGTGAAAGTGATTCATGACAGTTTGAAAGCGGCTTCAGATCATCAGAAGTCTTATGCAGATTTGAAACGGAAAGATATTAAATTTGAGATTGGTGACAAAGTATTTTTGAAAGTGTCTCCGTGGAAGAAAATACTTCAATTTGGCCGAAAAGGTAAGCTGAGTCCGAGGTTCATCGAGCCGTATGAGATCATTGAACGAATTGGGCCGGTTGCTTATAGATTGATGTTGCCACCTAAATTAGAAAAGATTCATAATGTGTTTCACGTATCGATGCTTCGATAATATAGATCTAATCCATCGCATGTAATTGCTCCTACTGAGGTTGAGATTCAATCAGATTTGTCGTATAGTGAAGAACCGATTCAAATTTTGGCACGTGAGATCAAAGAGTTGAGAAACAAGAAAATTCCTTTAGTAAAAGTGTTGTGGCACAAACACGGAGTTGAAGAGGCTACGTGGGAGCCTGAAGATGTTATGAGAGAGCAATATCCGAACCTATTCACTGGTAAGATTTTTGGGGACGAAAATCCCTAAGAGGGGAGAGTTGTAACAGCCCGATTTAGACCCTAGTCAGAATAGTGGTTTCGAGACCACAAATTTGAGTCAGAAAAAAATATTCTAATATTATTTATCGTATTTACAGTATGTGATTAAGCATGTGTGAATTTCTGTGTGAAAATTTTATCGATTGTGTGCTTAATTTGCAAAAAATGACTTAATCGCATAAAATGCAAAAGCTGTGTGCTGATTGTTAAAGTGCTTAATTGTCATGGCTTCTTAAATGAGAAGTCTTTATGTTGCAATTAGGCCAAGAATAAGGTGAGTGGACAAAGATGGACACAAATTAGTGGATTTTTAATGTTAATAATAAGGTTAAAATTGGTTTTTAATTATTAAAGTTAATATAATGAAAACAAAAGAAATTAAAAGCCATTATCATCTTTGTTGTTGCCGAAAGTTGGAAGAAAAAAAGAAAGAAAATAATCTTGTTAGGTTTCGGCTAGAAGTTGGCTCAATCAAGGTATGTTTTGAGCTCGATTTTTGATGATTTTTATGTTTTTGTGACCGTTGCTTAGTGTATTATCAAGCCCATGTTGTAATTTTAGAATTTGATGAAGATTTTGATATGTGCCATTAATGAATGCTTGAGCTTTGTGTTGTTAAATGGTGAAATATGGAAGCTTGATGTTAGATTAATATGTTTTGTCTTTGGAATTTTGATGAATTTGAGTAATTGGGACTAAATTGTGAAAATAAGAAATTTGAGGATTAAAATGTGAAATAAATGAAATGTGTGGGCTTGTATGGATACAAGGAGAATTCGGCTAGGCATGGGTGAAATGAAATTATGTGTATTTGATGATTTTATGAAATAGGGACTTAAGTGTCGAAATGTGAAAATGTGAGGGCTATTTTGTAAAATGCCCTAAATATGTATATTTGGATTAAATTGAATGATTTGGTGAATAAATGAGCTAAATTTGAATATGCATAGACCAAGAAAGGAGAGATTCAGATCGAGATCGAGGCAAAGACAAAGTGCTCGATTGATCGACTAGTGTAACAGTCCGGTTTAGACCCTAGTTGGAACAGTGGTTTCGAGACCACAAATCCGGGTTAGAATAATATTTTAATATTATTTTTTGTGTCTGCAGTATATGATTTAGCATATGAGAAATTTCTGTGAATTAATTCGTCCGTTTGTGTTTAATTTGAGCAAAGGATTAAATCGCATAAACTATAAAAGTAGCATTCTATTTGTTAAAGCACCTATGTGATGTGGCTTTTAAATATGAGGGCCTTATGAGGCAATTAAACCACTTTACAAGTTAGTGGATGGACAAAGGACATTAATGCCCTTAATGTTTATATGTATATATGTTTAGTAATAAGGCTAATCTAGTAAAAAGATTAATAATATGTTAGTAAATAAAAGAAATAAGCATGATAGTGGATTTTATTCATCCATCCTTCCACCGAAAACACAAAAGAAAGAAAGAAGAAAAGTTTGTTACATTCGACCATTGAATTGCTTAATTAATGTATGTTTTGACTTTGGTTTTTGATGATTTTTATGTTTTTGAGATTGTTGCTTAGTCTACTATCAAGCCCATATTGTACTTTGGAGAATTGATGATGTTTATGAGATATGCCATTGATGAAATGGTGAGCTTTGTGATGAGTTTTGGTGTTAAATGAAAGATATGTGTTTGATGAACATGTTTTGTTCTTGAATTTTTTATGAATTTAGCTAATTAGGGCTAAATTGAGAAAAATGAAATTTTGAGGGATTAATTTGTAAAATAAATGAAATGTATGGATTGATATGAGCATAGTGTGTATTCGGCTAAGCATGGGTATATGTTAATTTGAGGTATTTTGTGATTTTGTGAAATAGGGACTAAATTGTCCAAATGTGAAAATGTGAGGGCTAAATTGCAAATTGCCCTAAATATGTGTTTTTGGATTGATTTGAATTAGTGAATAAAAGCATTAAATTTGAATATGTATAGATCAAGAACTGAAGAAAACAGATTTAGATCGCGGGAAAGCGAAAGTAGTCGAATAACTGAATCCGATCAACTATCCGAATCCGAGGTAAGTCAATATACAAATAAATGTATTTGAATTGACTTAATTGTGCATATATGAAATTTTAATTGCTATGAATATGCCCGAGATGAGATATATGTGAAAACCGAGTATTGGTATCGACTAAATATGGATGTCCGAGAAGCCCTGTCTGAACCTAAGAATAGATAGGATAGTATATGTCATGACATAGGTGTCCGATACGTGATATCATGTAAGACCACGTTTGGGACGTTGGCATTGATTTGAGATTTCGTGTAAGACCACGTCTGGGACGTTGGCATCGATATGAGATTTACGTGTAAGACCGTGTCTGGGACATTGGCATCGTATTTGATTCGTGTAAGACCCTATCTGGGACAGTGGCATCGATATCCAAGTACATGTAAGACCTCGCCTGGGATGTTGGAATTGTATGACGATTCCGAGCACTCTGAGTATCCTATTAGATTCCGAACAGTTCAACGGGCAAGTCCGAGAAATGAACGACTATGTGAGTTGTACATCTGTTTCAGGTACGTTGATACGTATGCTTTGTATAAGCATGAAAGGTGAGTAAATATGTGCATTGATGCAAAGAAACATTTGAGATATATGTGTGTTTGAGATATGAGCAAATGAGATATTTGTGATATGGAGAATTGGTGAGAAATGGCAAATCAAGTGAGCCAAAGAGATTATTCATGTGCTTGTAAATATGATATGTTAATGAATTCAAATGGCTATGCTTATGAATGATTTATGTTAAGTTTATTTGTACATGGCTTACTAAGCTTTTGGAAAGCTTACTCTGTGTGTGTTTTCTCTGTAACAAATCGTCAAAGCTACTGAAGGCTCGGGGATCGTCGAGGATCATCATCACACTACTCCAACTTGTTTTGGTATTTTGAAAATGTGAATATAGCTAAATATGGCATGTATAGGCTAGTCATTTGGTATAAGTTTGAGATGTAAATAGCCATGTGATTTGGCTAGATAAATGTTGGTAACATGCATGAGTAAATATGGTATATGATGTATGTTTTGGTAAGGCTTGATGGCAATGAAATGGTATTATGAAAGGTAAGCTTATTGATGAATTGATGCCATAGTGATTTAGTGAAGTTGTGGATGAGTTATGCTTGGATTTACATGTGAATTGATTGTGCAAATTAGCATGTTTAGAAATGAGATTGAATGGGATAATATGATGACCATTTGGTGTGTTTTTGGTTGCCATTGTATTGAGAAATATGCTTGTTTATGCTTGTAGGGATGACCCAAGTGTGTGTGGCATTTTGGCCTTGCAAATGGCCTATTTTGGATACATGGCCAAGAGACACGGGCGTGTGTCTCTTCCGTGTGGCTCAAGGGCCACTTCAAAGTGTGCCTGAGTAGGTTACACGACCGTGGTACACGGGCGTGCTTGGTGGCCGTGTGAACAAGTCAGTAGCTAGCCTAATTTTACACGGCTATGGCACACGGGTGTGTCTGGTGGCCGTGTGGATAAGTCAGTATACATGCTCTGTTTTGGCACGGCCAGGACATATGGGTGTGTCTAGTAGCCGTGGGAGGTGCACGGCCTGACTGCACGGGCGTGTGACCTCTGCAATGTTGAAAAAGTTTTAAATTTCTGAGAAATTCCATATGTGTTCGATTTAGTCCCGACCCTATTCTAAAGCATGATTATGGTCTCGCTGACCTATAAAAGGGACACTTTGATTGCGATTGGTGAATTGTATTATGAAATGTCTGTAAAAGTTTCCGATATGTCTGGTAATGCCTTTAACCCTAATCTGGCGACAGATACGGGTTAGGGGTGTTACAACTAGTCTCGATATTTTGACGTCCGAGGTAAGTTCGGTTATAATACGAGTTATTATATTTATGTTCAAGTGTTATGAAATGAATGAATATGTGAATATTGAGTTAGAAATGTTATATATGGAATTTAGAAATATGGCACTAAGTGTGCGTAATTAGAATCGAGACAGAGGTGAATAGCACTGTGTGTGCGAAGTAATGAAAGCCTCGGCTTTATTGATTGGCACTGTGTGTGCGATACCGAGATAAATTTGGTTTTATGTAAAGGCACTAAGTGTGCGATGATATTTAAGCTTTGGTTATAAATTTGGCACTAAGTGTGCGAATAAATCGAATGAATAACAAAGGTTGATCGAAATGAAGTATTGAGCATTTAGTAGCATGAATGGTGAATAACTAAGTGTTGGCCAAGGTACGTATTGAACCTATGTGGTTGATGAAATTGTAAATGGATTTATGAATGGTTGAGTGAGTATATTAGCCATGGATGATATGGTACATATTTATGAGTTGATCTATGTAATGGATTAATTTGTATATTGTAATTGAATCATTGATTTATATGTATTATATTAAAAACTTACTAAGCTTTAGAGCTTACTATGTGAAGTGTTTCTCTGTTTTACAGTGTCTTTAAAGCTAGCTCGGATCCGGGAATCGTCAGCGACTCAATCACACTATCGGCTATCTATTTTGGTATTTTTGGAAAGGTGTATAAATTTGGATATTGCATGTATAGGCTAGTAGATATAGCATGTTTTGAAGTGTATGAACTTAGCCATGTGATTTGGCTTGGTAGCAAATGATTTTGGTATATGCTTTGGGCTTGAGTAAAGATGGTCAATATGTGAATGTTTGTTCTAGTGAATGACCTTATGGTATGTTTTGGTAACATGAAGATAGTGAGTTCATGCTATGATGTGGTTGAGATTATATGGTGCATGAATCACAAGTTTTTTTCATGTAATTGGTACTTTGGATTGATAGGTATATAAGGATTTGTTTGGAATAATGAATGATGATGTTAAGAGATTAAATTGAGTATGTTTTAATATGTTTGAATGCTATTTGAGGTATGAAATTGAATCGGTTTGTGCTTGTAGGTGAGACCCTAAGTGTGTGTGGCAATTTTGCCTTGCAAATGGCCTATAATTGCCCACACGGTTGAGCACACGGGCGTGTGGCTCGACCGTGTCATTCGAGTTTGCAAAATTGAAACAAGTCAGGCTCGACCACGGGCTAGACACATGGGCGTGTGACTGGCCATGTGATGCAAGTCAGGCTCGACCACGGGTGAGGCACACGAGCGTGTCTCAGGCCGTGTGAACAAGTCAGTATGTATGCCCTGTTTTGACACGGCTCGGGCACATGGGCGTGTCTGAGGCCGTGTGAGGCACACGGCCTACCCACACGGGCGTGTGACCTCTGTAGCTATGAAAAATGTTTGATTTTCAGAAATTTTTGTATGTGTTCGGTTTAGTCCGACTCCTTTCTAACACGTGTTTAAGGTCTCGTAGACCTCAATAAGGGACTGTATGTATATTTATTGATATGTTTGAATGATGTTATACTTTGTGTTGAGAAATGATTGTAAATTTTCCCGATTGTTCAGTAATACCTCTGAACCCTATTCCGACGACGGTTACGAGTTAGGGGTGTTACAACCAGAGTATCGGATTTCATTTCCTGCAAATACTCAAATTTTTAAAAGAATTTTGTGCCATGGTTTTTCCCAAAATACCATTTTAATGCATGCATGCAACTTGTTCAAATTTTTACGGTCTGAGTTTAGAGAACCTAGGCTCTGATACTAGCAAATGTAACCTCCCCAACTCGGCCTAGACATTAGCCCCAAATTTGAAAGTCTACATCAGCCACTGAGATGGCCTGGCAGGGTTATCAGAGTTTTTGAAAACAATTCCTTTAAAAAATTTATTTGACTTAATAGAAAGCTTGGTTTAAAAGTCATTTCACTATTTCTTAATGTTTTCATTATCATCTAGTAGCGGAAAAAAATGGCATTTACTTACATATTTATTAAAACTAGGGTTCATGCATACTAATTAATAATCAAAGCATAATATCTTAAGAATTCAAATAAAATTTCATGCAGAATAAAAACAACCTAAGTCTTAAATCCCATGCCACAGTTTGAAATAAACTATTACAATCCTTGAATAATAAAATAAAATTAATCAAAACATTAAGCCTTAATAAATTGGAAATAAAATAGACAGTTCCAAGACCCTTCGGATGCTGTGCCCGCGTACTAAACTGGTGGGCTATCTGTGAAGATGAAATTTTAAGGGGGTGGGCTTTGACGCTCAATGTGAGTCCATTTACAATAAAATCAATGCCACAATTATTAGGACACATTAATTAACATTGTAAAAAATAATCATAGATAACAATTCAGTTCATATTATCGTATTTCCAAGTGCGACAATCATTAATTTGTTAGAACTCACAATAACAATTTTCAGACTTAACCAAAATTCTCATATTTTCCCACAGTAATCATATTCATGCACATATATACATATATATATATATTCACACATACATATCATAACATAATATTCTAGATTTGTATGCACATAATTTGAATGATGTCATACAGTTTCGGGTTTAAACAAAATAAATCCTACCACACCGCTACACACCATATTGGGAGTTCCCCAGAACTCCCTTCTCCAACACATTGGGATGTGGATAAACTACTACTAGTTTGCGGATAAAAACTTCCATTTGACTGTGGACACACAGCAAGTCCCCACGTTTGGAATCCACATTTGGCTATGGATTCACAGCAAAAGTCCTGCAGATGAAACCTACTTTTTAGCTATAGATTTTACAACATAAACCCACCATTGGAATCAGCCTTTGGCTATGAATTCACAGCAATACCCACAGATGGAATTTGCCTCTGGCTGTGGGTACACAACAATTTGCAGATAAGAACTGTCGCATGGTTGTGATTAAGAACAGTCACATGGCTGTGACTTTACACCGCCATTTTTCTTACAAATAGACTACTTGTTCTTCTTCCGTACATATCGTCTCAACCCAAGCAATGCATTATGTGTAACAACCCAATTTTGAGCCTAGTCGGAACAGTGGTTTCGCGACCACAAATCTGACACAGTGAAATTTATTTTTATTATATTTTTATAGTCTACATTTTTATGGAATGATTTCGTGAAAATTTCATTCGAAAATTTTGATGTTTGGGCACTCAATTTAGTTAAAAGGACTAAATTGCAAAAGGTGCAAAATGTGTGTTCTAGAAGCTAGAGTTGTCAAATTGCTATGAAATTTTAAATTGGAGGTCCTTAAATGGTAATTAGACCATTATACTTTAGTATGGGCAAAAATGGACATGGTTAGGTGAAATTTCAAAGTTTGGCATTAAGGGCATTTTGGTAAAATGGTAAATAAAGACAAATAAAACTAATAAAAAGATGCCATCTTCTCCAATTTAGTCCCCTTGTTCCGAATTTGAATAGTCACCATAGCTAGGGTTTTTGGCCAAGCTTCCAAGCTCGATTGTAAGTCTGTCCTTGTCCCATTTTTAATGATTTTTACGTTTTTGTGAATGTTGTAACTTGATTTAGCTATTTCAAGGACTAATTTGAAAGAAAATCAAAGTCTAAAATTTTACCCATGTTAGATATTTGTGTATTTTGATGTCTAATGGTAGATTATGCAAGTTTGATGTTGGGTAAACAGCATTTCCTAAGTGATTTATGATGAAAATGCTGAATAAGGACCTATTTGTAAAAGTTGTAAAATGTGTGTAAAAATGTGAATAAATGAAAATTGTGGGCTGTTATGAGCATGAAATAGGTTCGGCTAGGCTTGGGTGTAATGAAATTGAATGAAAATCATTTTACGAGCCTAGGGACTAATATGTAAAAGTTGAAAAGTTAAGGGCAAAAATGTAATTTTTGCCATAAGGTGTTTTTGGGATTAAATTGAATAATGTGATAATTGAATAAGCTAAATTTGATATTATAGATCAAGAAAGACGATGTTCTGACCTAGACCGGGGAAAGAACAAGATTGTGGACTAAATCGAACAATTATCCATTTTGTACCGAGGTAAGTTAGTATGTTAAAAATAAGCTTTAGAATAATTGTGTTTAAATGCTTTAATATTGCATGAACTGTATTCTTGATTTTGTGAATGAGTATAATCCTATGAACGAGTCCGAAGACAAATCGACAAGCAAGAAATCACGTTTGAACCTTAGGAATAGGTTAGGATACAAGTGACATGTCACTAGGGTCATTATGTGTTATGTGATTATGTGATACGGTCTTTGGTCTCAAACGCGTCCCTCGGGTGGTGGTGATATCACAGGCATATGTTGCGGATACTTGACAGCTTGTGTGAGCAGCACCGTGTAGCTACGTCTTGACTGACAGCTTGTGTGAGCAGGCCCATCGATAGCTTGAGAGCGAGCAATTATGTGATATGAGACTTAGGTAGCTTTGGCTACATATGTGGCACATAGTCTGCAAATTTTCCCGAGTATCCGACATTGTTATTCCAAGTGGTTGACGGGTATGTCAAAGATGAGAATATGTGTAAGTTCATTTCGAGATGGCTCAGGTATGTACATAAAGCTCATGCTTAAAAAATGTGTGAAATGATGAATATGAGGTAAGTTTTTATGATGGAATAGATTATGATCATGAGACCATGGTAAGTCTACATTTAATTATGTTATAATAATTAAATGTTATATGCATGGTAAGGTGGCTTATTTCTTGCATACGAGCTTACTAAGCTATATAGCTTACTCCGTTTATTTTCCATATTTTTTTATAGTGTCGCCAAACTAACTCGGAATCAGAGATCGTCGGAGATTCAGATCACACTATCAAACTCTCATTTTGGGTATTAGTGGTCTTAGCATTTTGAATGCATGGCATGTATAGGGAGTTGGTCATTTTGTTATATGTGTCATTGGTAATGTGGCCAAATGTATTGGCTTATAATGGTTAATGATTTCATTTTGTATATGGCCATGTAAGTTGGCTAATGTTGGTTATGAGTATATTCATATGTTGATACCATTCATGATTATGGAAACTTGCATGAATTGTGTCGATAAATTATGATGTTAAAGCATGCTAGATGTTGGCATGTGGATGTGATGTTAATACATTGGTTGTGGATGTTTTGGTTGCCTAAGTATACAATGAATTGTGTCATTGAATTGGTGTAAGTGTAGGTGTAAATGAGGGTGGCAAATGGCTTGGTAAATAGCCTTATTTTTGTCCACACGGGTAGACACACGGGCGTCTGTCTAGGCTGTGTGTGACACACGGTCTGCCCCACGGGCATGTGTTTCAGCTGTGTGTCCCCTACACCTTAATTGTTGCAAAACAGAATGTCCAGAGTGAGCACAGAGGCGAGAGACACGGCGTTTGTCTCGGTAGTGTGTGTGTGCTACACGACCTAGAACACGGGCGTGTGTCTTGGCCGTGTGAAACCTGCACGTAATTCGAATTAAATTAATTAACCACACGGCCTAACACACGGGCATGTGGCACGGCCTCTGACCCTAATTTGAACACGGTCTGAGGCATGGGCATGTCTCAGGGTCACACGGGCGTGTCCCTTGGACCACACGGGTGTGTGAGCCCTGCTTCTAGCAAAAATTTTCTAAGTTTTGTAAAAATTTCCTGAGTTCTCGGTTTAGTCCCGAACCTTTTCTAAAGTATGTTTTAGGCCTCGTAGGCTCGTAATAGGGACTTCATGATCGAATATGAATGGTTTTAATTTGGACGCAAATTTATGACTCAGAATTGTGTGAATGCTTGTGTTGTAAGTCCGGTAATGCCTCGTACCCTGTTCCGGCATTGAATACGGGTAAGGGGTGTTACATTATGACATATTTAATTTAGAAAAAATATTATAGTATTTAATGTACTAACACATGAAAAATCAGTAGCATAGTCATGCTTTTTCATGTATTTGGGTTTTGAAAACAAGTTGATTCCATTAACTAACCACTAATAAAACTCACATTCCTTCATGTTTATTACAGAAACAATATTTTCACAGTTCATTTGCCAAAACACTTATTACAACGGAAGTTAAACAAAATCAGAACAATTTAGAAATCCGTTTCGTATTTTTAGAAAACCTCTTTTTGGCGTAAAATCTGTTTCCGTAAAATATTTTATCAAGCATGCAACATATCGAGCATATTAAACCAAATCAAGTTAAAAACAAGAACAGTCCAAAAAGTCCCAAAAATTACAAACTCTCAGAATTATATCCCAAATTATTAAATAAACCATAAATTAATAAATCTAAACAGTTTTACGGAAGAGTGGTCATCGCCGAGTCCCTACTGCACCGATCCGCCTAAGACTATGGATTACCTGACAGTACAAACAAACAAATGTGAGTTTACGTAAACTCAGTGTGCAACCTAGCAGAATTAAGCATGCAATCATACAGAATCATATACACAGTAGGAAATAGATACAAATACAGATTCGGGCTCAAGCCCATTTCAGATACAGATATAGTAAACAGAATCAGACAATCAGAATCCTACCCCAATCCTCTACACACCATCTCCGACCATTCCAACACACCATGTGGAGTTTAAAACACCCACCCATCCCTACAGACCAAGTTGTGCCATTATGAAACGTATCAGATATAGTGTAGCTAAGCTGCCAGATAATAGGCGATGATCGTCGTACAGAACATTTCCTCCATCAATACAAAACCCACCCCACAATCATATATAGAACATATACAGAATAACACTAGACGTGCTCGACATGCTATGTACAGATATCAGAATAGTAAGATATGCATGGCATAATCATACTCAGAACAGATTACCAGTCTATCAGATCTACAATTTTGGGGTTTGGTTAGCCCTTACCGGCCCTACGGTAGGCCCACAGTCGATTGGGACGACCCGTACAACCCTCGGAGAAATTTTAGAAATTTGGCCCCACATGCCAGTGTGGCTTGCCCGTGTAGGCCCACACGCCCATGTGGCCCACACGCCCAGATTGGCCTTGCTCGTGTGGCCCATAAAGCCTGGCCTAAGAATCCACATGCCCGTGTGGCCCACATGCCCAACTTGGCCTAACCCGTGTGGCCCACACGGCCACACTCGAGCCACCACACGGTCGTGTGTTACGCACGGCCATGCTTACGTCGACCACACGACCGTGTTCTCGCACACGGCCTACCACACGGGTGACCACACACTCGTGTGGCGTCGCAAGAACTATTTGTTGGCTTTTGCCAAAACCTCGATTTCTACGCTTCGGGTAAACACTTGGTATCATTTTGATGCGAAAAGACCCCCGAACCGCTCAACACCTAAGATTAAACACAAAACACAGAATTAACAACTAAAATCGATCTTAAATCGAACTTCCTCAAAGTAGACAAAGGCAAAATTCAAGTATTCGACGCTTACCCGACTCCTCGAACGCCTCCAACTACAATTCCATGAAAGATACTTCCTGTTCTTCACAATTCGCTACTGTCAAAAACCCAATTTAACACCAACGAACAGATTCGAAAATACCAAACACTGATTTAAACAACAACAACCACTCGAGCAAAACATAATAACCCTTACCTACTGATCGCTGTGATGTCAGAGTTTTAAAATTTATAATGAGAATGATCGAACCTGGAAACTAACTATGACAACGATTTGAGGCAAGTGCACCTATCGAACAGTAGTATAGTTTAGGCAAGACCGGATTGTCGAACCCAAAAGAACCAAAAGTACTAATACTAACTTTCTTTTTATTATCTAGCCTAAAATAAGTGAAGTTGTTATTTAATCTAAATTTAACTAACTACTAAGCTAAAGACGCAAAGACAAAAAGAATGAATCGGGGAAATCTTTGTTGGAAAAACTCGGTTGATTAAGACGATACCCTCGAGGAAGAATCCACCTAGACTTCACTTGTTAACTAACTCGAACTGCACGATTTATTCACTTGACTTGATCCGTAAGACTCCCTAATGTATATTAAACCCTCTCTCGAAGCGAATAACGTCTAACCCTAGGTTGATTAATTGAAATCTATTTCTAATTAAAACCCCTAGAATTGCATTAACTCGATCTATGGACTCCCATATTAGGTTTCACCCTAATCCGGCAAAATCTCGTCACCCTATCTCTAGGCGCGCGATCAACTCCGCTTAATTATGCTAGATCTACTCTTAAGCAGGGACTATTGCTCCTCCACCTAAGCACATCAAACTTGAATCAATATCCCAGAAATATCAACACAAGAATTAAGAACACATAATTAAGAACAAATCAAGTATTTATCATATAGTTCAAAGAAGCGATAACAAGATTCATCTAAGTTTCATCCCCAGTGTATCTGAAGGGTTTAGTTCATAACAATAAAAGAAAACATCTCGGAAGAAAAGATAAAATAAAACATAAGAAATCCCTAAAACCCCCTGAAGGAATTGAAGGAGAGATCCACCGTCTTGTGTAGAATTCTGGCTTCTTGATATGGATCAAGCGGCTATCTTCGAGTGTTTCCCACAAACTCGACCTTTCGGCTCGGCTCCTTGGCCTAGCTCACCGCCCCTTCTAGGTTATACTTAGGGTGTTTATATAGGCTTTTGAAATACGTTTCTTTGCCCCTAAGTATCCTTTCCCGAGTGAAATTGCTCTTCTCTGCGTCAGGGACACGGCCATGGCACACGCCTGTGTAAATCGTGATCAGGCCGTGTTCTAGTCTAGCAAGGAGACACGGCCGTGTTGGCTCAAGTCGAGGCCGTGTCAATTTTCACTTTGGCCCAATTTAGTCCGTTTTAAGCCCGATTCTCGTTCTTTCCATCCTTCGGTGCTTTCCTGAGTATAAAACATGAAAAGAAAGGATTAAGAGCACCTTTTTACATAAATAAAGGGATAAATCATCCAAAAGTATGCTAAATGTTGGATTAAAATATGTTACTTTTACGGTTTATCACATACCCCCACACTTAAGCTTTTGCTTTTCCTCAAGCAAAATTCTCAACTTACAATTAAAACGAACTTTCCATAATTCAATATTCCTATCAACAATGTCTCATCATAATTCATAGATAATTTATACATGGATAATTTAACTCAAAGAGTCCTAAAGATTCAAACAATATAAGTCATACATTTGTAGCACAAAACATAGGTGTTTCCCCTCATCTAAATAATTACCTCTGATCCAAAACCTACAAGGATTGACATCCTCACAAAAGATCCACTCAAATCACTCGAAGTGTTTAAGGTTCAGAATTAAGCACTCAAATGTCAAACCTGAAAAGTTAATCCCATAGGCTTGCATGAAAATCAAATCTCCACCACTGTAATATGAAATGATACAAAAATCAAAAGGTCTTTATCAGAGTTGTAACGTAGCTTGGGTTAATGTGGATAAAGGCTGAATTAGAGGGTTAGAATCGAGATCGACCTAAAAAATTACCTAACTAGAAACAACGAACTGAAAAATAAATAATTAATTACATGAATTGAAACTTTGAAACTAATAATACGAGCTTCTTAGACCTTAACGTATAAGCTTGTTTTTCATCATACTAGTACTGAATATACTTCGATGTTTTTTTTTTAAGAACAAATCATAAATAAAGAACTTTAACAACTGAAATAAAGAACATAGTTAGGCAACTGGTCAAATCAAATCTTGACAAAAAGGGGTAGTCAAGAAGAATGGTGATAACAAATACAAAGGGTTTTGGGTTAATATTAGTGGGTGAGTCAATAAAAAGGGTTGTTAGGATAAAAGGGGTTCACTAGGGGTTAATTATGAAGGTAGGATTTTTATGGAGTAAGTGTGTTAAATCCTAGGTGCCTTTATCATTTATGTATATCAAATCAAAGATATGGTCTCAACATGTATAATCGAGGCAAGTTCTAGAATAACAGTTCAATGTTGACACACTCATAATCAAGAAGTGGGCATGAAAAAGGATATATGCTCTTAGAAGGCTCAAAATCTCACAAAAAATTATGGGTATTTTGATATCAACCTCGTAAATTTCAAATTTCAAAGTAATATTCAAATTCAGGTAGACAACCTAGAAAAATTTTTAATACCGAAAAATAGACTTATCATGCTTGATTCTCTAGTATCTTAGAATTTAATTATCAATGCATAATTATCAATGACTTAATCTAAAACATATCAATAAAAAAATCATAAATCAAAGGAATTTCATTCTAATTATAATATGAGAAACTTACTTAAGAAACAAGACATAATTCAGGGATTTTTCAAATAATACTATAGTTAACCCCCCCACACTTAAGATGTACATTGCCCTCAATGTACAAAGATAGATAATAGCAAAATAATCATAAAATCATAAGATATGGAGAGAAGTGAAACTTTCTGAATTTTGGATGAAGTTAATGAAAAGAAACCGGATAGGATTGGAGGTGAACGTGGAGAGGCGCCTTGAACCGTTTGAACTTGAATCCTCAAAGTAGTCGGTCTGATTTTATTGTATCCTAATCTAAATCTAAATGGCATGAAGAATAAGAGGAATATAATAAAGAAAAAATAAAAAAATAAAAATAAAAGAAAATAATGGAAAATGAAAGAAGAAAGATAAATGGAAAAGAAAAAAGAAGAAGGGGGTTAAATAGAAATTATGGATCTAGTGGTTGCCCCCGCCCTTGTACCTTCTTGTGGTGGCCACACGGCCACGGCCGCGGCCGTGTGCAAGGCCGTGTGGTATGAAAATCTGTACCTTGGTTAGTTTATGGTTAGGTGTTAAAAGGAAAAATAAAAGTAAAAATAAAAAAATGTAAAAATTAATGGGGTTAGTGCTCGGGTTGCCTCCCGAGAAGCGTTTGTTTATAGTCTTGAGCTAGACTTTACCTCTCATTCGCATAATCAGGGTGGTTTGAGGAGGTGAAAATCCTTTCTTATGCGATCTATTCGGTTATTGATATAAAGTTTAAGTCGAGTAGTGTTTACCTTAGAAGTGCTAAATTTAGGATTAGTTACCTCGACTATTCCATCTAGGAAGATTTTGAGTACCTGATCTCCTATCTTAAGCTGGGTTGTCCCCTCGTCAAGTTTGTCGTGGAGTTGCCTCATTTTTGCTTCGTGTATTTTTAATTTCTCTTTGAAGTGTGTCTTCCACTCGTCTAGTCCTTCGGTCCGAAGCCTTCGTTCCTCATGCATTTCTTCTTTATTGACACGGGGTCTAGGATCTGGCATCTGCGAAAGAGCTTCAAGAAACGGCAAGTTAATAAGAAACTTCTTTGGAGGTTTAAGAAATTTACTGAATTGTTCCTCTGTGTGGTCTTTCTTTATCGCATAGGGGTATGGCATATGAGCTTGGTACTTTGTAATTACCGGGTTTGGTAAATCATGGCTGACCTCAACCTTACCTTCACTTACTACAGGCTCTTGCCTTGGGTCACATTCCACTAACCTTTCACTGTCATGAGCTGTTACAGCTTGAATTTGCTCTTTTGGGTTAGTTTCAGTGTTGCTTGGTAGACGCCCTTGCGGTCGTTCGGAAATTAACTTTGCAAGTTGTCCAACTGACTTAGTAAGTTACCTAACTTGGTTCTCGATCCCTTTGATCGATGCTTGTTGATTATTAAGCGTTGTCTCGCTTTTTGGAGACAGTATCCGTGGGTCGCCATGAATTTTGTCAACATCTCCTCGAGGTTTGACTCCTCTTCTGTTGGTAAGGTGGTTGTTGGAAATTTGGAGGAAGTTAGGTCCTTGGCTACTTTGATCATCCCACGAGAAATTAGGATGGTACCTCCAACCTGCATTATAAGTGTCACTATAAAAATTATTTTGAGGTCTAGAATAGTTACCCATATAGTGGACTTGTTCGTTCTCTATGCCATATCCGTAGGGTGGGTACTCAAGATTAAATCACGCCTCCGCTTGTTTCAAATCTTCGCATAATCTGGATGTATCTGCGAAGAACACAAATCATCAAACTTTTTATTTAACATCTCTAATCGGTTTGATAGCTCGGTTATTGGGTCGAGGTTGTAGATATCAATTTGTTTTGGTTGGCTTTATCCTCATAACTTGCCACTGATAGTTATTCAGTGCCATCTCCTCTATCTGCCAAAATCAAATAAAAGAAAATTTAGCAAAGTAAAATAATAATAATAATAATAATAATAATGGCTAAAGTAATAAAAATTGAGCTTTCTTAATATTTTAGTTCCCCGGCAATGGCGCCAAAAACTTGATCATTTGTGATGTCGAGTTTTAAAATTTATAATGAGAATGATCGAACCTGAAACTTACTATTGACAACATTTGAGGCAAGCACACCTATCGGAACAGTAGTATAGTTTAGGCAAGACCGGATTGTCGAACCCAAAGGAACCAAAAGTACTAATACTAACTTTCTTTTTATTATCTAGCCTAAAATAAGTGAAGTTGTTATTTAATCTAAATTTAACTAACTACTAAGCTAAAGACGCAAAGAAAAAAAAGAATGAATCGGGGAAATACTGTTGGAAAAACTCAGTTGATTAAGACGATACCCTGAGGAAGAATCCACCTAGACTTCACTTGTTAACTAACTCTGAACCAGACGATTTATTCACTTGACTTGATCCGTAAGACTCCCTAATGTATATTATACCCTCTCTCGAAGCGAATAACGTCTAACCCTAGGTTGATTAATTGAAATCTCTTTCTAATTAAAACCCCTAGAATTGCATTAACTCAATCTATGGACTCCCATATTAGGTTTCACCCTAATCCGGAAAAATCTTGTCACCCTATCTCTAGGCGCGCGATCAACTCCGCTTAATTATGCTAGATCTACTCTTAAGCAAGGACTTTTGCTCCTCCACCTAAGCACATCAAACTTGAATCAATATCCCAGAAATATCAACACAAGAATTAAGAACACATAATTAAGAACAAATCAAGTATTTATCATATAGTTCAGCAAACGATAACAAGATTCATCTAAGTTTCATCCCCTTCAGGTATCTGAAGGGTTTAGTTCATAACAATAAAAGAAAACATCTCAGAAGAAAAGATAAAACAAAATATAAGAAATCCCTAAAACCCCCTGAAGCAATTGAAGGAGAGATCCGCCATCTTGAGTAGAATTCCGGCTTCTTGAGATGGATCAACTGGCTATCTTCGAGTGTTTCCCACAAACCTAACCTTTTCGGCTCGGCTCCTTGGCCTAGCTCACCGCCCCTTTCTAGGTTATACTTAGGGTGTTTATATAGGCTTTTGAAATACGTTTCTTTGCCCCTAAGTATCCTTTCCCGAGTGAAATTGCTCTTCTTTGCGTCAGGGACACGGCCATGGCACACGCCAGTGTAAATCGTGATCAGGCCGTGTTCTAGTCTAGCAAGGAGACACGGTCGTGTTGGCTCAAGTCGAGGCCGTGTCAATTTTCACTTTGGCCCAATTTGGTCTGTTTTAAGCCCGTTTCTCGTTCTCTCCATCCTCTGGTGCTTTCCTGAGTATAAAACATGAAAAGAAAGGATTAAGAGCACCTTTTTACACAAATCAAGGGATAAATCATCCAAAAGTATGCTAAATGTGGGATTAAAATATGTTACTTTTACGGTTTATCACCTACCAACGTACCACAGCCTTGAATCGAACACCAAAATAGAAGATAATTTTTGCCCAAGACGAGAAAGAAACAAAAAGAAAAGGAAAAAGGAGGAAAAACGTAGAAAGAGGAAGAGTAACGTCAGTTTTTCGGAAAAGAGAAAATTTTGGAAATCAAATTTTACCCAAACCCCACTACATCCTCAATCCTAACCACCCACTACTCAGAGTTCTAATAAAACCGAAACTCTATCACAAAGCTGAGCAAAAATAACACCTATGCCCACGCAGGGATTCGAACACAGGACCTCCAACACACCATTTCCCTTACCACTCGAACCAACAGTGTAACAGTTCGATTTGTACCATAGTCGGAACAGTGGTTTTGGGACCACAAATCCGAGTCTGTATAATATTTTAATATTATTTTCTGTGAGTTAATTTGTCCGTTTGTATGCTTAATTTGATAAAAGGATTAAATAGTATTGAAGGCAAAATTTGCATGCTTTATGAAAATATACCTATTTGATGTGGCTTTTTAATAAGGAGGCCTTATGAGGCAATTGTGCCAATATTTAGATAGTGGATGGACAAAGGACAAGAATGCCCTTAATGTATGTTTGTTTTAGTTATTAAATGAAAGGTTAATATGGTAAAATGTGTATTAACATACTTTAATAAACAAAAGAATTAGATAGTGGTAGTTGTTCATCCATATTGCCGAATTTTGAAGGAAAGAAAAGAAAGAAATCTAGTTAGGGCATTCGGCCACTTCTAAGCTCAATTTAAGGTATGATTTTGATATGGTTTTTGATAATTTTTACGTTTTTACAATCGTTGCTTAGTCTACTATCAAGCCCATGTCTCAAATTTGTGTATTGATGTTGTTCATGAGAAATGCCATTGATGCTATGTTGAGCTTTGTGATGATTTATGGTGTTAAATGAAAGATTTGAGCTAGATGAACATACTTTGTTCTTGAATTTTTGATGAATTTAGCTAAATTGGGCTAAATTGAGAAAATGGTAACTTGAAGGACTAAATTGCAAATTTGATGGAAAATATGGGCTTGTATGATATGTATGAATATTCGGCTAAGCATGTGTATGTAATGATTTTGTGAATTTGATGTTTTGAGAAAAATGGACTAAATTGATAAATTATGCAAATGTGAGGGTTAATTTATAAATAGCCCTAAATGTGTGTCCTTGAATTGAATTGAATGAGTCAGCGAATAAAAGATTTAATTTTGGATTTGTATAGATCAAGAACCGAGGAAAACAAATTTAGATCGCGAAAAACTGAAAGTAACCGAGTAGCCATTTCTATTTCCGATAAATCGAATCCGAGGTAAGTCATATTGCAAATAAATGTAATTGTATTGAGTTGAGCATATTCATATGCCTATTGTCGATATTAAATGCTTATGAGTTGTAATGCAAATGATTTTCGAGATAAGATCGACTTAGCGACAATGTCCGAGAAGTCCCGTACGAACCTAGGAATACATAGGTATCTGTTCTGTTTTATCATATAAGACCACGTCCGGGACGTTGGCGTTGATTTGACATTCATTGAAGACCACGTCTGGGACGTTGGCATCGATATTATCATTTTGTGTAAGACCACTTCTGGGACGTTGGCATCGATATGAGCTTTTCGTGTAAGACCACGTCTGGGACATTGGCATCAATATTATCTTTTCGTGTAAGACCATGTCTGGGACATTGGCATCATATTGATTTGTATAAGACCCTATCTGGGACAGTGGCATCGTTATCTGAGTACACGTAAGACCTCATCTGGGACGTTGGCATTGTACAACTATTCCGAGCTTTCTGAGTATCCTATTAGGTTCCTATCGGTTTAATGAGCAAGTCTGTGATACGAATGATTAAGTGAATTGTATATCCGTTTTAGGTACGTTGATTTATACACTAAGTGTGTGTATAAGGTAAGTACCTATGTGATCTTACTATGATGATTATGTATATTGGAATAACAATATGATATGTGAAAGTAAGCATGAATGATCTATGTTTATATAAGACTTTTGAATTGATGAATGTGACAAATATGGCCAAGTATATGGACCAAAGCATATATGTGATAGTTTGCTAAGTCATTAAGATGTGCCAATGTACCTATGTGCATATATGCCTTTTATACTAAGTTTGTTTGTATTACGACTTACTAAGCTTTTGGAAAGCTTACTCCGTGTGTGTGTTTTCCCTGTTTTATAGGTCGTCAAAGCTACTAAAGGCTCGGGACCGTCAAGGATCTCATCACATTACTAAACTCATTTTGCTACACTTTGGAAATGTATATAGCTAGATATGGCATGTATAGGCTAGTATTTGATATAAGTTTGTTATATGAACTTAGCCATGTGATTTGGCTAGTTATGAGTTGAGAATTTGCTTGAATGAATGTGATATGTGAAGTATGTTTTGGCATGGTTATTTGATACATGAAATGGTCAAGTTTTGATTAAGCAAATGAATGAATTATGCTTGTGATGAGATGAGTTTTAGTCTTGTAACTTGGATGGTTATTTTGGTATGTTCTTGGTTTCCATATAGGCATGAGATGTCTTGATGATTTTGCTTGTAAGTAAGACCCATTGGGTGGCATTTTGGCCTTGCAAATGGCCTATAATGTCACACGGCCAGGCACACAGGCGTGCCTAGTGACCGTGGGGCTAAGTCGATGTAGCTAGCCTAGGAGCACATTGGCCAAGACACACGGGCGTGTCTAGTAGCCGTGTGAAAAAGTCAGTATATGGCCTAAGAGTACACGGCCTTTGCACACGGGGTGCTGGGTGGCCGTGGGTGTAAAGTCAGATTCGACCACGGCCAAGGTACACGGGCGTGCTTGGTGGTCATGGATGTAAAGTTAGATTCGACCACGGCCAAGGTATACAGGCGTGCTTGGTGGCCGTGGAGTTAAGTCAGATTCGACCACGAGGAGGACACACAGGTGTGTCCAGCAGCCGTGGGAGGCACACGGCCTGCCTATATGGGCGTGTAACCCCTGAAACTTAGAAAAGTTTTTAAATTTCTGTGAAATTTTGTATGTGTTCCGGTTTAGTCCCGACCCGGTTTATAAACATGTTTTAGGTCTCGATGACCTACTAAGGGGACACTATGTTTGAGGTTGATATGCAATTGTATGACATTTCTGTAAATGTTTCCGATCTGTCCGGTAATGTCGTTAACCCTAGTCTGGCGACGGATACGGGTTAGGGTTGTTACATTTGGTTGGTATCAGAGCTACGGTTTAGTCGATTCTCAGACTAACGTAGCGTGTTAGAGTCTAGCTATACATGCAATATTTCTGAATTGTGATAGTGTGATGAATCCTGACGTATAAATGTGATTTTTGTTTAGTAATGGATCCCGAAAGAGCCGTAGCTGATGACGTAGAAAGTAATGCGCCTGCTCCCGCGCAAGGGACAGCGCCCTCTGATCCGAGACCAGCTACGAGCGGTCACGAGGGAGATGCTAAACAAGCTTTCTTCCAGATGATGAGTGAATGGTTCCCTCAATTCGTAAGGAATAACCCGACTGTTTCACAACCCTCGCCCCCGGTTAATCCCCCTCAAACCTCAGTTGTGCCTCCGGTGATGGGTATAAATCTGTTGAACAAGCCTCCGGTAGACAAAATTCGCAAATACGGGGCTGAAGAATATAGGGCTACTAATGATGATGATGCTGAAAAGGCCGAATTCTGGTTAGAAAATACTATCCGGGTATTTGACGAAATGTCTCTGACTCCGGAAGAATGCATAAAATGTGTTGTATCGAGACGCGGCTTATCAGTGGTGGAAAACTCTGATATCTGTTATTCCGAAAGAACAGGTGACATGGGATTTCTTTCAGATTGAGTTCCGGAAGAAATATATCAGTGAGAGATTCGTTGAACAAAAACGAAAGGAATTTTTAGACTTGAAACAGGGCCGTATGTCTGTTACGGAATATGAACGAGAGTTTGTCTGACTGAGTCAATATGCTCGTGAATGTGTATCTACTGAGGCAATAATGTGTAAAAGATTCGAAGATGTCCTTAATGAAGATATTCGTTTGTTAGTCGGGATCTTAGAAATAAAAGAGTTTGTTGTACTTGTTGATCGAGCATGCAAAGCTGAGGCACTTGGGAAAGATAAAAAGAAAGCTGAGTCAGAAGCCCGAGAAGTGAGAAAGAGATTTCAGAGTAGATCATTTCAGTCTGCTTCAAAAAAAATTAGAGATGATCAAAGCCGTTCGAGAGGTAATGTGGGATATTCAAATAGAAATCGAGATAGATCACAAATGAGTTTCAAAGCTCCAGCAACTTCAGTGGCAAGTGTTGGGAATGTACGATCCGAGAAACCAGAGTGTAAGCATTGTGGGAAAAGACATCCGAGAAGCTGTAGAATGAATGACAAAGCTTGTTTCAAATGTGGATCACTTGATCATTTTATCCGTGATTGCCCTGAGTTTGTCGAGCCTGAGAATGTTCAAAATCTGAGATCTGATAATGCACCTGTGAGAGGTAGACCTTCGAAGAATGTAAGGAATGTCAGTGGTAGTCAGAGAACTGTGAGAGAGACTGTTGCGAGATCCGAAGCTAGAGCGCCTGCCAGAGCGTATGCTATTCGAGCTCGTGAGGAAGCTTCTTCACCAGATGTTATAACGGGTACTTTTACACTTTATGATACTTCTGTAATTGCATTGATAGACCCTGGTTCTACGCATTCGTATGTATGCATGAATTTAGTGTTCAGTAAGACTTTGCTTGTAGAGTCTACTGATCGAACCCCTTAGGTAAAAGTGTTCTGGTTAACAAAGTATGCAAGAACTGTCCGTTAATGTTTCAAGATATTTATTTCCCTACTGATTTGATGCTTTTTCCATTTGATGAGTTTGATATCATTCTGGGTATGGACTGGTTGACATTGCATGACGCGGTTGTAAATTGTAAAAGAAAGACTGTTGATTTGAGATGTCTGAATAATGAAATTGTACGGGTTGAGTCTATTGATTTAGATAGATTGCCTACTGTGATATCTGTATTGAAAGCTCGAAGATATGTGAAAAAGGGGTATGAGTCATATTTTTCTTATGTAATTGATTCGAAAGTATCTGAAAAGAAAGTTGAGTCAGTGCCTATTGTCTGTGAGTTTTCTGATGTGTTCCCTGAAGAATTGCCGGGTTTGCCTCCGATACGTGAAGTTGAATTTGGTATTGAGTTATTACCTGGTACTACACCTATTTCGATAGCTCCGTATAGAATGGCACCAACAGAATTGAAAGAATTAAAGTCACAGTTGCAAGAATTGACCGATAGAGGGTTTGCTAGACCGAGTTTTTCGCCTTGGGGTGCTCCCGTTCTGTTTGTGAAAAAAAAGATGGCATGATGAGAATGTGCATCGATTATCGTCAGTTAAACAAGGTGACCATAAAGAACAAATATCTGTTGCCCAGGATTGATGATTTGTTTGATCAGTTAAAAGGAGTTACTGTATTTTCCAAGATTGATCTGAGATCGGGATATTATCAGTTGAGAGTGAAAGATTCTGATATTTCGAAAACTGCCTTCAGAACCAGGTACGAGCATTATGAATTTTTAGTTATGCCATTTGGACTAACAAATGCTCCTGCTATTTTTATGGATCTGATGAACAGAATTTTCAGACCGTACCTAGATCAATTTGTTATTATATTCATAGACGACATTCTGATTTATTCACGGGATAAGATTGAACATGCCGAACATCTGAGAATTGTGTTGCAAACTCTGAGAGAAAAGCAATTGTATGTGAAATTCAGCAAATGTGAATTCTGGTTGCATGAGGTTAGTTTTCTGGGGCATATTGTGTCAGCTTCTGGGATTTGAGTTGATCCAAGCAAGATTTCTGCTATTTTGGATTGGAAACCTCCGAGAAACGTATCTGAAGTTCGTAGCTTTCTAGGCCTAGCGGGTTATTACCGTCGATTTGTGAAAAGATTTTCAGTGATAGCTACTCCGTTGACTAGACTACTTCAGAAAGATGTTAGATTTGAATGGTCGAACAAATGCCAGAAAAGTTTTGATCAGTTGAAAACTCTGTTAACTGAAGCTCCAGTTTTGGTACAGCTGGAATCAGGCAAAGAATTTGTTATGTACAGTGATGCTTCGTTAAACGATCTAGGATGTGTTTTGATACACGAAGGCAAAGTTGTAGCTTATGCTTCGAGACAATTGAAGCCTCATGAAAAGAACTATCCGACACACGATCTCGAGCTAGCTGTGATTGTGTTTGCACTAAAGATCTGGCGCCATTATTTGTATGGTGAGAAATGTCACGTGTTTTCGGATCATAAAAGTCTGAAATATCTGATGACTCAGAAAGATTTGAATCTGCGTCAAAAAAGATGGCTAGAGCTATTAAAAGATTATGAACTTGTGATAGATTATCACCCGGGTAAAGCAAACGTTGTTGCTGATGCATTGAGTAGAAAATCATTGTTTGCACTATGTGCTTTGAATGCTCAGTAAGATTTGTCTGATGATAGTTCTGTGATAGCTGAATTAAAAGTGAAACCGTTGTTTATACAGCAGATATGTGATGCTCAGAAATCTGATAATGAGTTATTAGCAAAACGAGTTCTGTGTTATTCGAATTGTGAATCTAAATTTTGAGTTATTGATGATTGCTTGAGTTTTCGAGATCGTATCTGTGTTTTGAGAAATCCAGAATTGATTCAGTTGATTTTGAGTGAAGCACATAATAGTCATCTATCTGTTCATCATGGGAGTACTAAAATGTACCATGGTTTGAAGCGACACTATTGGTGGTCTGGTATGAAGCGTGATATTTCTGACTTTGTTTCAAAATGTTTAATCGCCGGCCAAGTCAAAGTGAACATCAAGTTAAAATGCAGGTTGTTACAACCGATTCTCGATTCCGAGTGGAAATGGGATAGAGTGACAATGGATTTTGTTTCGGTTTGCCTCGATCGAGAGAAAGAAAGATGCGATATGGGTCATAGTTGATCGATTGACGAAATCTGCCCATTTTATTCCGGTAAGATCTGACTATTCACTTGATAGATTAGCCGAGCTTTATATTTTTGAGATTGTTAGATTGCACGGTG
This sequence comes from Gossypium sturtianum, assembly GCA_025698515.1. Taxonomy (NCBI): domain Eukaryota; kingdom Viridiplantae; phylum Streptophyta; class Magnoliopsida; order Malvales; family Malvaceae; genus Gossypium; species Gossypium sturtianum. Next base: position 125,002,376 of record CM046955.1, read on the forward strand.
TGCCACTATCTATTGTGTCAGATAGGGATCCGAGGTTTACATCAAGGTTCTGGAAGAAATTGCAAGAAGCTTTAGGCACAAAGCGCATTTCAAGTACAACTTTTCATCCACAAGCAGATGGTCAATCCGAACGGATTATTGATTCTTGAAGATATGTTAAGATGTTGTATACTTGAGTTTAATGGTTCGTGGGAACAATATTTGCCATTGATTGAATTTGCATACAATAATAGTTTTCAGTCGAGCATCAAAATGGCACCATATGAAGCTTTGTACGGTCGTAAATGTTGTACACCTCTGTATTGGACTGAGCTCAGTGAAAGTAAGCTACATGGGGTCGATTTGGTAAAATACTCAGAACAGAAAGTGAAATTGATCCGAGATTGTTTGAAAGCAGCATCTGATCGTCAGAAGTCTTATGCGGACTTAAAATGAAAAGATATAGAATTTAAAATCGGCAACAAAGTGTTTCTGAAAGTGTCACCATGGAAGAAAGTACTTCGTTTCGGACGTAAAGGCAAGTTGAGTCCAAGATTCATCGGGCCGTATGAAATCATTGAGCGAGTTGGACCTGTTGCATATCGATTGTTGTTGCCTTCCGAGCTAGAAAAGATACATAATGTATTCCATGTTTCGATGCTCCGTAGATATCGATCCGATCCGTCACATGTGATTGCCCCATCTGAAATTGAAATCCGATCTGATAAGACATATGAAGAAGAACCGATCCATATCTTAGCTCGTGAAGTAAAAGAGCTGAGAAATAAGAAAATTTCGTTAGTAAAAGTATTACGGAATCGACACAGAATTGAAGAGGCAACGTGGGAGCCGGAAGATTCAATGAGACAGCAATATCTGATTTTGTTTAATGGTAAGATTTTCGGGAACGAAAATCCCTAAGGGGGGAGAATTGTAACAGTCCGGTTTGTACCCTAGTCGAAACAGTGGTTTCAGGACCACAAATTCGAGTCCGTATAATATTTTAATATTATTTTTTTGCCTCTGATAAGTGACTAAGTATGTGCTAAATTTCTGTGAGTTAATTTGTCCGTTTGTATGCTTAATTTGATAAAAGGATTAAATAGTATTGAAGGCAAAATTTGCATGCTTTATGAAAATATACCTATTTGATGTGGCTTTTTAATAAGGAGGCCTTATGAGGCAATTGTGCCAATATTTAGATAGTGGATGGACAAAGGACAAGAATGCCCTTAATGTATGTTTTTTTTTAGTTATTAAATGAAAGGTTAATATGGTAAAATGTGTATTAACATACTTTAATAAACAAAAGAATTAGATAGTGGCATTTGTTCATCCATATTGCCGAATTTTGAAGGAAAGAAAAGAAAGAAATCTAGTTAGGGCATTCGGCCACTTCTAAGCTCAATTTAAGGTATGATTTTGATATGGTTTTTGATAATTTTTACGTTTTTACAATCGTTGCTTAGTCTACTATCAAGCCCATGTCTCAAATTTGTGTATTGATGTTGTTCATGAGAAATGCCATTGATGCTATGTTGAGCTTTGTGATGATTTATGGTGTTAAATGAAAGATTTGAGCTAGATAAACATACTTTGTTCTTGAATTTTTGATGAATTTAGCTAAATTGGGCTAAATTGAGAAAATGGTAACTTGAAGGACTAAATTGCAAATTTGATGGAAAATATGGGCTTGTATGATATGTATGAATATTCGGCTAAGCATGTGTATGTAATGATTTTGTGAATTTGATGTTTTGAGAAAAATGGACTAAATTGATAAATTGTGCAAATGTGAGGGTTAATTTATAAATAGCCCTAAATGTGTGTCCTTGAGTTGAATTGAATGAGTTAGCGAACAAAAGAGTTAATTCTGGATTTGTATAGATCAAGAACTGAGGAAAGTGGATTTAGATCGCGGAAAAGCAAAAGTAATCGAGTAGCCGTTTTTATTTCCGATAAATCGAATCCGAGGTAAGTCATATTGCAAATAAAAGTAATTGTATTGAGTTGAGCATATTCATATGCCTATTGTCGATATTAAATGCTTATGAGTTGTAATGCAAATGATTTCCGAGATAAGATCGACTTAGCGACAATGTCCGAGAAGTCCCGTACAAACCTAGGAATACATAGGTATCTGTTCTGTTTTATCATATAAGACCACGTCTGGGACGTTGGCGTTGATTTGATATTCGTGTAAGACCACGTCTGGGACGTTGGCATCGATATTATCTTTTTGTGTAAGACCACGTCTAGGACGTTGGCATCGATATTAGCTTTTCGTGTAAGACCATGTCTGGGACCTTGGCGTCGATATTATCTTTTCGTGTAAGACCATGTCTGGGACATCGGCATCATATTGATTCGTATAAGACCCTGTCTAGGACAGTGGCATCGTTATCTGAGTACACGTAAGACCTCGTCTGGGACGTTGGCATTTTACAACTATTCTGAGCTTTCTGAGTATCCTATTAGGTTCATATCGGTTTAACGGGCAAGTCTGTGATACGAATGATTAAGTGAATAGTATATCCATTTCAGGTATGTTGATTTATACACTAAGTGTGTATATAAGGTAAGTGCCTATGTGATCTTACTATGATGATTATGTATATTGGAATAACAATATGATATGTGAAAATAAGCATGAATGAGCTATGTTTATATAAGACTTTTGAATTGATGAATGTGACAAATATGTCCAAGTATATAGACCAAAGCATATATGTGATAGTTTGCTAAATCATTAAGATGTGCCAATGTACCTATGTGCATATATGCCTTTTATACTAAGTTTTTTTGTATTATGACTTACTAAGCTTTTGGAAAGCTTACTCTGTGTGTGTGTTTTCTCTGTTTTATAGATCGTCAAAGCTACTGAAGGCTCGGGACCGCCAAGGATTGTCATCATACTACTAAACTCATTTTGCTACACTTTGGAAATGTATATAGCTAGATATGGCATGTATAGGCTAGTATTTGATATAAGTTTGTTATATGAACTTAGCCATGTGATTTGGCTAGTTAAGAGTTGAGAATTTGCTTGAATGAATGTGATATGTAAAGTATGTTTTGGCATGGTTATTTGATACATGAAATGGTCAAGTTTTGATTAAGCAAATGAATGAATTATGCTTGTGATGAGATGAGTTTTAGTCTTGTAACTTTGATGGTTATATTGGTATGTTCTTGGTTGCCATATAGGCATGAGATGTCTTGATGATTTTGCTTGTAAGTAAGACCCATTGGGTGGCATTTTGGCCTTGCAAATGGCCTATAATGTCACACTTGTTTGGCAATACAAAGCGTGCCTAGTGACCGTGGGGCTAAGTCGATAGCTAGCCTAGGAGCACGGCGGCCAAGACACACGGGCGTGTGTAGTAGCCGTGTGAAAAGTCGATATATGGCCTAAGAGTACATGGCCTTAGCACACGGGGTCTTTGGGTGGCCGTGGGTGTAAAGTCAGATTCGACCACGGCCAAGGTACACGGGCGTGCTTGGTGGCCGTGGATGTAAAGTCAGATTCGACCACGGCCAAGGTATACGGGCGTGCTTTGTGGCGTGGAGTTAAGTCAGATTCGACCACGGAGAGGACACACGGGTGTGTCCAGCAGCCGTGGGAGGCACACGGCCTGCCTACACGGGCGTGTAACCCCTGAAACTTAGAAAAGTTTTTAAATTTCTGTGAAATTTTGTATGTGTTCCGGTTTAGTCTCGACCCGGTTTATAAACATGTTTTAGGTCTCGATGACCTACTATGGGGACACTATGTTTGAGGTTGATATGCAATTGTATGACATTTCTATAAATATTTCTGATCTGTCCGATAATGCCGTTAACCCTAGTCCGGTGACGGATACGGGTTAGGGGTGTTACAAACAGGCTCATTTTGATATGAATTTACAGATAATTAAATATAAGCCCACAGAACAAAGATAGGGCTTAATTCCAAAAATAACAAAATTTGCTAAAGGTAAGGCTTGAACTTAAGACCTCTTAGACACTCCCAGAACAATTAACCACTGAAGCAGATACATAGTTTTGTCAAGTACTTACAAAAACATAAATAAAAAGATCAGGGCGTTACAACTCTACCCCCTAAAAGAAATTTCGACCTCGAAATTTACCTGATCAGAACAGATGAGGATACTGCTGACGTATCGAATCCTCAGGTTCCCACGTGGCCTCCTCCGTGCAATGATTCTGCCACAAAACCTTTACTAACGGAATAGACTTCCTCCTCAGAACCTTGATGTCACGATCCAGAATCTGGACTGACTCATCCTCAAAGGTCAAATCCGGCCTAACCTCGATCTCCTCAATAGAAACAACATGAGACAGGTCAGACCGATACCGCCTCAACATCGAAACATAAAAGACATCGTGGATACGGTCCAACTCTGGAGGTAGCTCCAACTGATAAGCAACCGGTCCCACATGCTTTAGAATCCGATACGGCCCAATGAACCTAGGGCTCAACCTGCCCTTACGACCGAATCTCATAAGTTTCTTCCACAAAGAAACCTTAAGAAAGATGAAGTCCCCCACAGAATACTCAATATCACGCCTCTTCATATCCGCATAAGACTTCTGCCTATCAGAGGCCGCCTTCAGTCGATCCTGAATTAGCCTAAACTTGTCTTCGGTCTCAGAAACAAACTCAGGACCTAAAACTCGACGTTCACCCAACTCAGTCCAACACAGCGGAGTATGACAGTTACGACCATATAACGTCTCGTAAGGTGCCATCTGAATGCTAGACTGGAAGCTGTTATTGTAGGCGAACTCTGCTAACGGCAGATAATCCTCCAAACTACCTCGGAAATCAATCACGCAACTCTGAAGCATGTCCTCCTGTATCTGAATCACCCTCTCTGATTGACCATCCGTCTGAGGATGTAACGCAGTACTGAAGTCCAACCTTGAACCCAAAGCTTCATGCAACTTTTTCCAGAACTGGGATGTGAAGCGAGGATCCCTATCAGAAATAATCGACACAGGAACCCCATGCAGTCTAACTATCTCGGAGATATAGAGCTTCACTAACTTTTGCAGAGAGTAGTCTGTCCAAACTAGAATGAAGTAAGTAGACTTGGTCAAACGATCCACGATGACCCAAACAGAATCCTTCTTAATGGGTGCTAAAGGCAGCATACTAATGAAGTCCATCGTTACTCGTTCCCACTTCCATAAAGGAATCTTAATGGGTTAGAGCAAACCCGAGGGCAACTGATGCTCATCCTTAACTTGTTGGCATGTCATACAACGAGCAACGAAATTAGTAACCTCACGCTTCAAATCCGGCCACTAGTACAATTCACGAAAATCCCGATACATCTTATTACCACTGGGATGCATAGCATAAGGGCTACTATGCGCCTCCCTCAGAATCTATTGCCTCAAATCAGAGTCATCCGGCACGCAGATCTGACCTCAAAAACATAGCACACCATCATCATTCAGCCTAAAATCTGAAGTACTGCCACTCTCAATCTAACGGAACTGTAAACCCAGAGTCTCATCCCCTAACTGTTTATCTCGGATCTGCTCAATCCAAGTCGGCTTAACCTGCAACTCGGTTAACAGACTCCCATCATCAAATAGACTAAGGTGAGAAAACATCGCCCTCAAATCAGACCTTGCTCTATGGCTTAGAGCATCGGCCACCACATTGGCCTTACCAAGATGATACTCTATGGTGCAGTCATAATCTTTAAGTAGCTCAATCCATCGCCGCTGCCTAAGGTTCAACTCCTTCTAAGTAAGGGGATACTTGAGGCTCTTGTGATCAGTACATATAATACACCTCTCACCATACAAATAATGCTTCCAGATTTTTAACGCAAAGACTATCGCAGCCAACTCCAAATCATGCGTCGGATAATTTCCCTCGTGTGTCTTAAGCTGATGGGACGCATTAGCCACAACCTTACCATCTTGCATCAGAACACATCCCAAACCAACATGCGACGATCATCAGAGACCACAAACTCCCGATGGATTCAGTCAGACGTATCAGAGCCTGAGTCAGAATAGACATGAGCTTCTCGAAGCTCGATTTTTGTGCCTCAGTCCAGATAAACGGCACACCCTTACACAGAAGCTTAGTCAAGGGAGCTGCAATCAGAGAAAACCCCTCGACAAACTGCTGATAATATCCCGCCAAACCCAGAAAGCTACGGATTTCAGACACGTTCTTAGGCTATTTCCAATCAAGCACGGCCTCATTCTTTCACGGATCAACATGAATCCCCTCAGTAGAAACAACGTGCCCCAAAAAGGTTACCTCTCGCAACCAGAATTCACACTTGCTCAACTTAGCGTAGAGCTGCTTTTCTCAGAGAATCTAAAGCATAACTCTAAGATGCTCATCATGCTCATCCTCAGTCTTAGAGTAAACCAGAATGTCGTCGATGAAGACCACGACGAATTGATCCAGATAAGGCTGAAACACTCGGTTCATCAGATCTATGAATGTGGCCGGAGCATTCATCAGACCAAAAGGCATAACTAAAAACTCGTAGTGTCCATAACGAGTCCTAAATGCAGTCTTATGAACATCAACTTCCTTAACCCTCAACTGATGATACCTAGATCGAAGATCAGTCTTAGAAAACACTGAAGCCCCTTGAAACTGATCAAACAAGTCGTCGATCCTCGGAAGCGGATACTTATTCTTCACGGTCAACTTATTCAGCTGCCGATAATCGATACACATCCTTATGGTCCTATCCTTCTTCTTAACAAATAGAACTGGCGCCCCTTACGGAGACACACTCAGACAGATGAAACCACGATCCAGAAGCTCTTACAATTGAGCCTTAAGCTCGGTAAGCTCTTTCGGTGCCATACGGTAGGGAGCGATGGACACTGGAGCCATACCCGGAAGAAGCTTAATCTCAAACTCAAGCTCTCGATTCGGAGGTAAACCCGGTAACTCCTCAGGAAAAACATCCAAAGAATCCCTTACAGTTCTGATATTCCCAATAGAAGAGTCCCCAGAACCAGAAACACTGATGCAAGACAAGTATGCCTCACACCCTATCATCCTCCGTCCTCAAAACGACCCTCTTAGTCGCGCAGTCCAAACTAACTCGGTGCTTGACCAACCAATCCATGCCCAGAATTAAGTCGAACTCTCAAAACAGAAGTTCCATCAGATTTTCCAGAAAAACAATACCTCGCACCTTTAACGGAACATCCATATAAAGTTTACCAACCCGGACAGACTGCCCCAACGGACTTAGTACAGTGATCTCACTAGAAGTTCTCTCAACAGTAACCCCCAAGTTTTCAGATACAGTGATAGCTACATAGAAGTGTGTAGAACCTATTTATATAAGAGCAGTATAAGGCAAATCAGAAATTAAAAACGTACCGATGATAACATCTAGAGAATCTATTTCCTCTCAGCATCGAGCAGCATAGACAAGTGCAGGTTGCCTTGCCTCTGTCTGATTAGCACCTCTGCCCGGTGCTCTCTGTCCACGGCCTAAACCATTACCACCCTTAGCCGCTCCACGGCCCCTAGGTGGCTGCTAAATTGCCCTCTGAGGCTGCACAAAACCCGGAGCTTGCGTCTGATCTACCCGCTGTGGACAGTCTCTAATACGGTGCTCTAAAGATCTACACCTCAAACAGGCCCTAATCCTCCTTCAACACTCGCCTGGATGGCGCCTACCACAATCATCGCATGGCTGCAACCCAGTTGGAGCAATAGGAGCCCCCACCCTAACTGTCCCATCAGATCTGGCCTTTTTCTTAGGCCTCGAAACAGAACTAGTGGGCTCCAAGTCCCTCTTATTCTTGCCTCTCTCACGGTCTCTGTTCTAGCGCTCCATGCGCTTAACATTCTCGGCGATCTTCACCTTCTCAACTAGAACCGCCAACTCAAGCTCCCTCTGTGGAGCAATCTGTACCCTCAGATTATCCCTCAGTCCATCCTCAAACCGAACGCACCTCTAATACTCAGACGCCACCCTGCCTCAAGCGTAGCGGCTCAACCTCAGAAATTCAGCCTCGAACTAGGCCACATATCTATCCCCTTGCGTGAGATTCATGAACTCACGCCTACGAGCATCCACATAGCTCGCTCCCACATACTTACTCTGAAATGTGGTCTTAAAGAAATACCAAGTCAAACGATCAGGCTGAGTACCCTCCTCAACCGTTAACCACCACTGATATGCCCTGTCGCGAAGCAAGGAGACTGCACCCTTGAATTTCTGCTCGGAAGTGCAATTTGAGTCGTTCATAATCCTCTCTGTGGCCTTCAACCAGTACTCAGCCACACTAGGGGCGACTCCAGTAACACCCCTAAACAACTCAGCACCATTCAACCGGAGTCTTTTAATTACCGACCCTCGACCCCCAGCTCCAGAATGGGGTTCAGCGACCCTCTCCAATATCATCAGCATGGCCTAAGACAGTACGTCATCCCCAGGCGAGAGACTCTGAGACCCATTCTCAGTAGCAGGCGAAACTGATGTCTCACTCGTATCCAAATTTGGCATACTACCCAGAGAGGAAGACTCAGCTCGAGCCCCCTACGGCCTCTACCACGGCTCGAATACCACATCCACGAGTTCCACGAGTGCTCATAGTGTAATTCAAATTTTATCTACATTACAAAGTTTTATGCATCAGTTCCAGTTATTTATTAACAGATGTTTTATGCATAAATTATCAGAAGTTCAGTATTGTTTTAAGAGGTTTCAGTCTCTATCTATTCAGTTCAATTTCAGAAAGTACTAACTACAGTGTTTTAGAACTGTTCTAACTATGTTTTAGAAGTACTTACAAGATCGGCACCGAAAACTCGGTGTACCACATACTCTTTTAAATTATTCAAGAAATTTGAAAACTAATTCTTTTAAAACACAATTTTGGAACCCAAAATCTACAGCCGAGTTTTGTAACCTGGCTCTGATACCACTAAATGTAACACCCCAAACTTGGCCTAGACGTTATGGCCGAATCCAGAGATGTCGCAAAGAATGGGTTTTGAAAATAAGTTGATTCCATTAACTAACCACTAATAAAACTCACATTCCTTCATGTTTATTACAGAAACATTATTTTCACAGTTCATTTGCCAAAACACTTATTACAATGGAAGTTAAACAAAATCAGAACATTTTAGAAATCCATTTCGTATTTTTAGAAAACCTCTTTTTGGCGTAAAATTCATTTCCGTGCATGCAACATATCGAGCATATTAAACCAAATCAAGTTAAAAACCAGAACAGTCCAAAAAAGTCCAAAAATTACAAACTCCCAAAATTATATCCCAAATTATTAAATAAACCATAAATTAATAAATCTAAACAGTTTTACGGAAGAGTGGTCACCGCCGAGTCCCTGCTGCACCGTTCCGCCTAAGACTATAGATTACCTGACAGTACAGACAAATAAATGTGAGTTTACGTAAACTCAATGTGCAACCAAGCAGAATTAAGCATGCAATCATACAGAATCATATACACAGTAGGAAACAGATACAAATATAGATTCGGGCTCAAGCCCATTTCAGATATAGATACAGTAAACATAATTAGACAATCAGAATCCTACCCTCATCCTCTACACACCATCTCCGATCATCCCAACACACTATGTAGAGTTTAAAACACCCACCCATCCCTACACACCAGGTTGTGCCGTTATGACACGTATCAGATATAGTGCAGCCAAGCTTCCATATAATAGGCGATGATCGCCGTACAGAACACTTCCTCTATCAATACAAAACCCACCCTACAATCATATACAGAATAACAAAAGACATGCTCAACATGCTATGTACAGATATCAAAATAGTCAGATATGCATGGCATAATCATACTCAGAACAGATTATCAGTCTATCAGATCTACAGTTTTGGGGCTTGGTTAGCCCTTACCGGCCCTACGGTAGGCCCACAGTCAATTGGGACGACCCGTGCGACCCTCAGAGAAATTTCAAAAATTTAGGCCCACATGCCCGTGTGGGCCCATAAGCCCATATTGGCCTTGCTCCTGTGGCCCACACGACTTGGCCCAAGAATCCATATGCCCATGTGTCATGCCCGTGTGGACCCACTGATCGTGTCCAAACTAACTATGATAATGAATAAGGCAAGCGCACCTATCGTTCGGTAGTATAGCTATGGCAAGACCGGAAATATCGTATCCTCAAGGACCAAGAGTACTAGTAGTTACTATCTTTTTATTATCTAGCCTAAGTATTAAGGGAATCGATGTTTACTTAACTAATTACTAAGGATGCTAAGACACAGAGAGTGAATTTGGAAAATACTTTTGGGAAAACCAGTTGATTAAGACAATACCCGAGGAAGAATCCACCTAGACTTCACTTGTTACTTAACTCTGAACCAGACGATTTATTCACTTGACTTGATCCGTAGGATTCCCTAATTTATATTATTATCCCTTTCGAGACTAATAACGTTAACCACACGGCTGTGTTCTCGCAGCCAGCCTACCAAACGGGTGACCACACACCCGTGTGGCGTCGACAAAACTATTTTTTGGCTTTTGCTGAAACCTTGATTTCTATGTTTCGGGTACACACTTGGTATCATTTTGATGCGAAAAGACCCCCGAATCGCTCAACACCTAAGATTGAACACAAAACACAGAATTAACCGCTTAAATCGATCTTAAATCGAACTTTCTCGAAGCAAAAAAGGCAAAATTCAAGTATTCAACACTTACCGACTCCTCGAACGCCTCCAACTACAATTCCATGAAAGATACTTCCTGTTCCTCAAAATTCGCTACTGCCAAAACCCGATTTAACACCAACGAACAGATTCGAAAATACCAAACACGAATTTAAAGAACAACACCCACTCGAGCAAAACGTAATAACCCTTACCTACCAACGTACCACCGCCTTGAACTGAACACCAAAATAGAAGATAATTTTTGCCCAAGACGAGAAGGAAAAAGGAGGAAAAACGCGAAAAGAGGAAGAGTAACGTTAGTTTTTCGGAAAAGAGAAATTTTGGGAAATCAAATTTTACCCAAACCCCACTACATCCTCAATCCTAGCCACCCACTACTCAGAGTTCTAATAAAACCGAAACTCTATCACAAAGCTGAGCAAAAATAACACCCATGCCCACGTAGGGTTTGAACACAGGACCTTCAACACACCAATTCCCTTACCACTCGAACCAGCAGGGTCATTCTGATATGAATTTACAGATAATTAAATATAAGCCCACAGAACAAAGATAGGGCTTAATTCCAAAAATAACAAAATTTGCTAAAGGTAAGGCTTGAACTTAAGACCTCTCAGACACTCCCAGAACACTTAACCACTGAAGCAGATACACAATTGTGTCAAGTACTTACAAAAACATAAATAAAAAGATCAGAGCATTACAATATACCATGTAATACCATTTCAATTAAATTCACATGTATCTATATCTTAGATCATATCAAACTCTTACCATTTCATATCCGAATAATGCCCGTTAAACCATTTAGAATACCGTTGGATACCCCGGGATAGCTCACACATAGTGTGCTAACTCATATAACTGTAATCTGTCAATTCCTATACATGTATGCTCACGCGAGCTGTGAATCAGAATGCTTACATGAGTTGTGAAAATGGGCCTGCTCACACGAGCTGTGGAGTATCCGCAACACATGTCAGACCTCAGTCATCGGTATGATGTTCAGGACCAGAACTCGAATCATGTAAACCCTAATGACATGTAATTTGTATCCTACAAATTCCTAAGGCTCAAACGGGGCTCGATAATCGTCGTACGTCGTTGGATTTATGTCGTTTCATAACACGATAAATTTCATACTAATATATATATTGATTTGATCACATATTAATATTCAATTTGATCAAAATTATACATAATACAGTTCATACAAACTTACCTAGCTAAATTACAGAAATACCAATGTAACACCCCTTACCCGTATTCTACGCCGGAATCGGGTACGAGGCATTACCGAACTTGACTTTCTAGGTCATACAACTTTAAGCTTTAAAACTTCATTCCAACTTAACATTTTCCATTTACAATCAATACATTCTCATTAAGGGCCTACGAGGCCTTAATCAAGCATACGGAGGGTCTCGGAACCCAACCGGGAACTTTTGTACATATAATTTTTTTTGTCTAAACAGGGACCACACGCCCGTGTGAAATGGCACACGCCCGTATCGGTAGGCTGTGTGGTCACACACGCCCATGTCCCTAACCCATGTGGGATTTATTTTCATTTCGAACCTACAGGGGTTTTCAAACGGCCAGACACACGCCCGTGTTCTTGGCCCGTGTATTTCACACGGCCTAGACACGCCCGTGTCCTCACCCGCGTGTAAAAACCTGGGTATTCTGTTTGTGACATCAACAATCTCATAAGGGACACACGGCCTAAGCACACGCCCGTGTGGCTAGCCCGTGGTCGACATTGACTTGAAACACAAACATGCAGGGGACACACGGCCTAGTCACACACCCATGGGACTGACCGTGTGTCACACACGGCCTAGACACACGCCCGTGTGCCTACCTGTTTGGACATAAACAAGGCTATTTGCCAAGCTATTTTTGCCACCCTAGCTCACACAACATATTTTCATTCAACACATCATCAAGCAACTCAAGTTGTGCAACAACACTTTCTTGAATAACCTCATATTTCATAACTTAAACATAATGAGCCATCAACTATGGCAATATACAAAAGAATTCATCCTTAAGGAAGTCAATACACACTTGGCCAAAATAACAAAACAATTCACTAAGTCTAGCCCCTATACATGCCATACTCAAAATGCTAGTTCTAGATATACCGAGATGAGCTGATAGTGTGGGTGATCTTCCAATTATCTTCGTATCCCGACCCGGCTCTTTGACACTATAAAAAAAGGGAAAAGAAAGGGAGTAAGCTTTACGCTTAGTAAGTTTACATGTAAATAATAAACATCATAATATGTGCTAATCAATAAATAGCATTACATACTAAGCAAGAACAATCCACTTTCATGATCATGCTTACTCATTTCATCCCTTACCACATTCTGAGCTTATCACGAGCCCAATGCTCACATTATTTAACATACAATCCTGCACTTATCACCACATAATCTCATGAAACAACACTCAACAATTCCACAATAAGCCATTCATAGTATTACCTAACACTCGGTGGTTTCGCACTTAGCCCACCATTTAACTTTAATGGGGTGGTATCGCACTTAGCCCACCAAACGATGGTATCGCACACAGCCCATCGTGAATAAGTATTAAGGTGGTATCGCACATAGACCACCAACAAGAATAATTAAGGTGGTATCGCACACAGCCCACCATTAATTACTACGGATAATATTCCATACCTACATATCTAATTCAACATCCATAAGGAATTTATTCATTTTCTACCACATTCAATCCATTTAAATTGTAAGTGTTCTCAATCATATTATGCACCAATAAGTAACAACATGTATATTTAAGATGCATCGTTTACACATAAACTTACCTCGGTGCAAAATGCGTTAATTTGCGGTTTAATCCGAAACCCTGCCTTTTCCCCGATCAAGGTTAATTCCGCGCTCTTCTTGATATATAACAACAAAATCCACTCATTTAAATCATTATATGATCATAATGCATCTTAATCTCTACTTATGCAAAAATGACCATTTTGCCCTTATACTATGGAAAAATTACAATTTTGCCCCTAGGCTCGTAAATCATTTTTCAACATATTTTCTCATTAAACAAGCCTAGATGAACATTTATTTCTCCTACAACTACTCACAATTCCAACTATTTCATGCATTTATTACTAAATCACAACAATTACAACTTGGTCCCATTTAGGTGTTTTCATGGCTACACCTTTCACAAAAGTTGTTTCTCATCTCTCTAACATTCATTTCTTCCATAAAAACTCAGCAGACAACATAAAAACTCTCATGGCGAGTCCTTAGACTTTCAACCATATTGCAAATTAGTCCCCTCATTAGCTAGCTTAAGCTTTGGGGGTTCCAAAAGTACAAAAATTATCAACTAAAACCATCAAAATCACTTACTTGCAAGAAAGTTGCTTGGCTAAAAGTTTGGACTCCAAAACCCTCTAATTTCCTTCAAATTTTGGTGGTAGAAGAAGAATGAATAGTAAAAGATGAGATATCATCTTTTTATCTTATTTTATTCATTTTTTTATCACCTAATGTCACCAAATTTTGACTAAAACTAATGCTCTTGTCCCCTTGCTTCCTATGGCCGGCCAACACACTCTATATGGCCTAATTGCACTTTAAGGACCTTCAATTTAATATTCTATGGCTATTAGACACCTCTACCTTGAAATATGGAACTTTCGCACTTTATGCGATTTAGTCCTTTTTCACAATTAAGCATTCAATCGTTAAAATTAAAGCACCAAAATTTTCATGTAGCCATATTTTTATGCTATAACACATAAAATAATACTAAAATAATTTTCCTCAACCTCGGATTAGTGGTCTCGAAACCACTGTTCTGACTAGCCCCAAAATAGGTTGTTACAACTCTCCCCTCCTTTAGAGATTTTCGTCCCCGAAAATCTTACCGGTAAAAAGGTTTGGATATTATTCTTTCATGGCTTCTTCCGGTTCCCACGTAGCTTCTTCCACACCGTGTTTTTGCCAAAACACTTTTACTAAAGCGATATGCTCTTATTCCTCAACTGTTTAACTTCCAGAGCTAATATCTTAATTGGCTCCACTTCATAAGTCATGTCCGATCGTATCTCAATTTCTGATGGAGGGATTACATGCGAAGGATCGGATTGGTATCGCTGCAACATCGATACATGAAACACGTTGTGTATTCTCTCTAACTCTACCGGTAAAGCCAACCGATATGCCACTGGCTCAATCCTTTCGGTAACCTCATACGGCCCTATGAATCGTGGACTCAATTTGCCCTTCCGACCAAATCTCAATATTTCTTCCACGGTGATACTTTCGAAAATACTTTGTCGCCCTCTTGAAACTCAATCTCTTTTCTTTTCAAATCCGCGTACGACTTTTGTCGGTCCGATGCAGCTTTCAGACTATTACGGATCACTTTCACCTTCTCCTCGATTTCTTTAACTAAATCAACCCCATGAATTTGTTTCTCACTAAGTTCAGTCCAATACAAGGGAGTCCGACACTTGCGACCATACAAGGCTTCATACGGCACCATCCGTATACTCGACTGGTAACTGTTGTTGTAAGCAAACCCAACCAAAGGTAGGTATCTTTCCCAACTACATTCCAACTCCAACACACAGCATCGGAGCATATCCTCAAGAACTTGAATTACCCTTTCAGATTGGACACCGGTTTGGGGATGAAACGCAGTACTAAAATTCAACCTTGTGCCCAAAGCTTCCTGCAGCTTCTTCCAAAATCTAAAAGTAAATCTCGGATCTCTATCCGAGATGATAGATATAGGCACCCCATGAAGTCTCACTACCTCAGCAATATACAGCTCAGCCAGCTTATCAAGCGAATAATCTACTCGCACCGGTATAAAGTGAGCCGACTTCGTTAGTCTATCAACAATAACCCACACATCATCTTTCTTTCTCGGAGTCATAGGCAACCCCGTCAGAAAATCCATAGTGATTCGATCCCACTTCCACTCAGGAACCATCACCGGCTGAAGCAATCCCGAAGGTACTTGATGCTCGGCTTTCACTTGCTGACAGATCAAGCATCTTGTCACGAACTCAGAGATGTCTCTTTTCATACCCGGCCACCAATAAAATTGCTTCAAAACATTGTACATTTTCGTGCTATCGGGATGTACTGACAAATGGCCACTGTGTGCTTCATGTAAAATTTTCTGGATCAACTCATCATCTTTAGGTACACAAATCCTGTCGTGAAACATCAAACAACCATCAGAACTCACCCGAAAGTAAGAATCATTTCTCGATTCACACTTAGCTCTCTTAGCTTGCATCTCATTAGCATTCTTTTGAGCCTCACATATCTGTTGAATAAATAGCGGTCTAGCCCTCAACTCGGCCAATATAGCACCATCATTAGACAACGCTAAGCTCGTACTCATGGCCCTCAAAGTATACAGAGATTTTCTACTCAAGGCATCCGCCACTACATTTGCTTTCTCCGGATGATAATCAATTACTAGCTCATAGTCCTTCAATAATTTGAGCCACCGCCGTTGTCGCAAATTCAAATCCTTTTGGTCCATTAAGTACTTCAAACTCTTATGATCGATAAAGATTCGACACTTCTCACCATATAAATAATGACGCCAAATCTTTAATGCGCAAACGATGGCAGCCAATTCCAAGTCGTGAGTGGGATAATTCATCTCATGTGCTTTTAACTGTCTCGAGGCGTAAGCTACTACCTTACCCTCTTGCATCAACACACAGCTGAGTCCATTAAATGATGCATCACAATATACTAAAAACTCATTGCCCGACTCAGGTTGCACTAAAATCAGCGCTTCTGTCAACAAGGTTTTCAATCTCTCGAAGCTCTGTTTGCATTTCTCATTCCATTCAAACTTGACATCTTTATGCAGCAGTTTCGTCATCAGGGTAGCAATAATGGAAAACCCCTTTACGAACCGTCTGTAATACCCCGCTAAACCCAAAAAGCTCCTGACTTCCGACACATTTCTTGGCGGTTTCCACTCCACAATAGTCGAGATCTTATTCGGATCAACTCTAATACCATCACCCGACACAATGTGTCCTAGGAATCCAACTTCTCGGAGCCAAAACTCACTCTTGCTAAATTTAGCATACAACTGCTTGTCTCTTAAAGTCTACAAAACAATTCTCAAATGCTCTACATGATCACTCTAATCCCGAGAATAAATCAGTATATCATCAATAAAGACAACTACAAACTTGTCCAAATACGGTCGGAAGACTCAGTTCATTAAATCCATAAAAATCGCAGGAGCATTCGTTAAACCAAATGGCATGACAAGAAACTCATAATGGCCATACCTCGTCCAAAATGCAGTTTTCGGCACATCCTGCTCCTTAACCCTTAACTGATAATAACCAGACCTTAGATATATCTTGGAGAACACTGTAGCTCTCTTTAGTTGGTCAAATAAATCATCTATTCTTGGTAAAGGGTACTTATTCTTCACTGTCACCTTATTGAGCTGTCTGTAATCTATGCACAATCTCATCGACCCATCTTTCTTCTTCACAAAAAGTATCAGAGCACCCCACGATGAATAGCTCGATCTTGCAAAACCCTTATCCGTTAACTCTTGCAACTGAACCTTCAGTTCTTTCAACTCTAATAGTGCCATCCTATACAGAGCAGCCGAGATAGGTGTCGTTCCCGGAACTAACTCAATCCCAAACTCAACCTCCCTAGCTGGAGGTAACCTGAGTAACTCTTACGGAAACACATCTGGATATTCGCATACCACCGGCACTGATTCAATCTTTACATCTGACTCTTGAGTATTTAGCACAAAGGCGAGATAAGACTCGTATCCTTTCCTCAAGTATTTCTCAGCTACCATAGTTAAAATTATCACAGGCAAACTATCCGATTTACCTGATTCAACACGAATGACATCTCCATTTTCACACTTTAATTCAACAAACTTGCTACCACAGTTCACTAAAACATTATGGGCAGTCAACCAATCCATACTAAGAATCAAGTCAAATTCATCAAACGGAAACAACATAAGGTTTGCCGGAAAACAATGACCTCTAATTGTCAAAGGACAATTCCTACACATCTTGTCAACTAGCGCATGTTTGGCTAACGAATTTGACACATTTACTACAAATTCTGTAGATTCAACAATCATGCTCATACTAGATGCCAATTTCATGCAAATGTAAGAATGGGTAGACCCCGGATCAATCAAAGCAATAACAAAAGTGTCATGAAGAGAAAAAGTACCCGTTATCACGTCCGGAGACGATGCCTCTTCGCGAGCGCGAATGGCATAAGTCCTTGCAGGTGTCCAACCCTCCGGTCTCACAGTAGAATTTCAAGGCGTACTTCTACCACTAGTCCCACCTCCCGGGTTCTTTTGTGATCTACCCCTTCAAGATACATTGCTAGACCTTATCTCTTACTTCCTTTCCTTGTCATCTCTCTCAGGATAATTTCAAATAAAATGATCGGGGGAACCACACTTATAACAATTCCGATTGTTTCCCAACACTCCCCTGTGTGCTGCCTACCACAATTTGGACACTCCAATTTGGACTTCGGATTGCCCACACTTGCCATCGAAGTGGCTTGAACTCTTGAGCCCGAGTAGGTATCACCTCGATCTCTATGTGAGTATCCGACTGATGTAGTCATTCGAGGGTTTACTTCCTTGGACCTCTTCGATTGAGCTTGGTATGATTTACTCATCGGTCTTTTTCTTGCATCCCGAGCCTCACTCACAGCTTTCCTCTTTTCCTTATTCAGTTTTTCGTCCTTACATGCCCTATCAACCAACACTACAAACTCTTTTAATTCTAAAATCCCAACTAGAAGTCTGATATCCTCATTCAGTCCATCTTCAAACCTCTTGCACAAAATAGCTTTCAGAGACACGCACTCTTGTGCATACTTGCCGAGCCTAACAAACTCGCGCTCATATTCTGCCACAGTCATTTTTCCTTGCTTCAATTCAAGGAATTCTTTCCGTTTCTGGTCCACAAACCTCTGACTTATATACTTCTTTCGGAACTCTTCCAAAAAGAAGTCCCACATCACTCTCTACCTTGGAACCACCGACGTCAACATTTTCCACCAATGCTATGTCGAGTCCCTCAGCAAGGACACGACGCATTTTAAGCTCTCCTCAGGTGTGCAGGAGAGTTCATCAAACACCCTAATCGAGTTTTCAAGCCAGAACTCCACCCTCTCAGGGTCATCGTCTATATTAGCTCTGAATTCCTAGGCCCCTTACTTCTGAATCTTATCTACCGGGGGCTTGGTTATCCTCACTAAATCTATACCTTAAGGAGCCACTGGAACTGGTTGAGGTATAGGAGGGGGTGGAGGAGGTTGGGCGTTTGGGTTTGCTCGTACATACTCCGTGTACCAATTACTCATCATTTGGAGAAAGGCTTCCCGAGCCTCTTCTCCTTGACCCCTAGTCTCGGGTCCACTCTCTACAGGTGCGGTCCATTGCGCGGGAGCTGGTGCGTTACTAGCTGCAGCATCAGTAGCCGCTCAATCGGGATCCATTCACTATATAAAAACAAAGTTTAGAATTGTCAGAAGCCACCACACTATCATTATACACTTATGGCATGTATAGCTAGACCCTAACGCATGCTATGATAGTCCGAGAACTGACTAAATCATAGCTCTGATACCACTAAATGTAACACCCCTTACCCGTATTCTACACCAGAACCGGGTACGAGGCGTTACCGGACTTGACTTTCTAGGTCATACAACTTTAAGCTTTAAAACTTCATTCCAACTTAACATTTCCCATTTACAATCAATACATTCTCATTAAGGGCCTACGAGGCCTTAATCAAGCATACAGAGGATCTCGGAACCCAACAGGGAACTTTTGTACATATAAAATTTTTGTCTAAACAGGGACCACACGCTCGTTTGAAATAGGACACGCCCGTGTGGGCAGGTCGTGTGGTCACACACGCCCATGTCCCTAACCCATGTGGGATTTATTTTCATTTCGAACCTACAGGGTTTTCAAACAGCCGGACACACGCCCGTGTTCTTGGCCCGTTTGTTTCACACGGCCTAGACACGCCCGTGTCCTCGCCCGTGTGTAAAAACCTGAGTATTCTGTTTGTGACGTCAGCAATCTCATAAGGAACACACGGCCTAAGCACAGGCCCGTGTGGCTAGCCCGTGGTCGACATTGACTTGAAACACTAACATGCAGGGGACACACGACCTAGTCACACACCCATGGGACTGACCGTGTGTCACACACGGCCTAGACACACGCCCGTGTGCCTATCCGTGTGGACATAAACAAGGCTATTTGCCAAGCTATTTTTCCTACCCTAGCTCACACAACATATTTTCATTCAACACATCATTAAGCAACCCAAGTTGTGCAACAACACTTTCTTGAATAACCTCATATTTCATAACTTAAACATAATGAGCCATCAACTATGGCAATATACAAAAGAATTCATCCTTAAGGAAGTCAATACATACTTGGCCAAAATAACAAAACAATTCACTAAGTCTAGCCCCTATACATGCCATACTAAAAATGCTAGTTCTAGATATATCGAGATGAGCTGATAGTGTGGGTGATCTTCCAATTATCTTCGTATCCCGACCCGGCTCTTTGACACTATAAAACAAGGGAAAAGAAATGGAGTAAGCTTTACGCTGAGTAAGTTTACATGTAAACAATAAACATCATAATATGTGCTAATCAATAAATAGAATTACATATTAAGCAAGAACAATCCACTTTCATGATCATGCTTACTCATTTCATCCCTTATCATATTCCGAGCTTATCACGAGCCCAATGCTCACATTATTTAACATACAATCCTACACTTATCACCACATAATCTCATGAAACAACACTCAACAATTCCAAAATAAGCCATTCATAGTATTACCTAACACTCGGTGGTTTCGCACTTAGCCCACCATTTAACTTTAATGGGGTGGTATCGCACTTAGCCCACCAAACGATGGTATCGCACACAGCCCATCGTGAATAAGTATTAAGGTGGTATCGCACATAGACCACCAACAAGAATAATTAAGGTGGTATCGCACACAGCCCACCATTAATTACTACGGATAATATTCCATACCTACATATCTAATTCAACATCCATAAGGAATTTATTCATTTTCTACCACATTCAATCCATTTAAATTGTAAGTGTTCTCAATCATACAATGCACCAATAAGTAACAACATGTATATTTTAGATGCATCGTTTACACTTAAACTTACCTCGGTGCAAAATGCGTTAATTTGCAGTTTAATCTGAAACCTTGCCTTTTCCCCGGTCAAGGTTAATTCCGCGCTCTTCTTGATCTATAACAACAAAATTCACTCATTTAAATCATTTTATGATCATAATGCATCTTTATCTCTACTTATGCAAAAATAACCATTTTACCCTTGTACTATGGCAAAATTACGATTTTGCCCCTAGGCTCGTAAATAATTTTTCAACACATTTTCTCATTAAACAAGCCTAGCTGAACATTTATTTCTCCTACAACTACTCACAATTCCAACTATTTCATGCATTTATTACTAAATCACAACATTTACAACTTGGTCCCATTTAGGTGTTTTCATGGCTACACCTTTCACAAAAGTTGTTTCTCATCTCCCTAACATTCATTTTCTTCCAAAAAACTCATCAGAAAACATAAACACTCTCATGGCAAGTCCTTATACTTTCAACCATATTGCAAATTAGTCCCCTCATTAGTTAGCTTAAGCTTTGGGGGTTCCAAAAGAACAAAAATTATCAACTAAAACCATAAAAATCACTTACTTGCAAGAAAGTTGCTTGGCTGAAAGTTTGGACTCCAAAACCCTCTAATTTCCTTCAAATTTTTGTGGTAGAAGAAGAATGAATAGTAAAAGATGAGATATCATCTTTTTATCTTATTTTATTCATTTTTTATCACCTAATGTTACCAAATTTTGACTAAAATTAATGCTCTTATCCCCTTGCTTCCTATGGCATGCCAACACACTCTATATGGCCTAATTGCACTTTAAGGACCTTCAATTTAATATTCTATAGCTATTAGACACCTCTACCTTGAAATATAGAACTCTCGCACTTTATGCGATTTAGTCCTTTTTCACAATTAAGCATTCAATCGTTAAAATTAAAGCACCAAAAATTTCATGTAGCGATATATTTATGCTATAAAACATAAAATAATACTAAAATAATTTTCCTCAACCTTTGATTAGTGGTCTCGAAACCACTGTTCCGACTAGCCCCAAAACCTGGTTGTTAAAACTCTCCCCTCCTTTAGAGATTTTCGTCCCCGAAAATCTTACCGGTAAAAAGGTTTGGATATTGTTCTTTCATGGCTTCTTCCGGTTCCCACGTAGCTTCTTCCACACCATGTTTTTGCCACAACACTTTTACTAAAGCTATGCTCTTATTCCTCAACTGTTTAACCTCCCGAGCTAATATCTTAATTGGCTCCTCTTCATAAGTCATGTCCGATCGTATCTCAATTTCCGATGGAGGGATTACATGCGAAGGATCGGATCGGTATCGCCGTAACATCGATACATGAAACACGTTGTGTATTCTCTCTAACTCTACCGGTAAAGCCAACCGATATGCCACTGGCTCAATCCTTTCGGTAACCTCATACGGCCCTATGAATCGTGGACTCAATTTGCCCTTTCGATCAAATCTCAATATTTTCTTCCACGGGGATACTTTCAGAAATACTTTGTCGCCCTCTTGAAACTCAATTTCTTTTCTTTTCAAATTCGCGTACGACTTTTGTCGGTCCGATGCAGCTTTCAGACTATTACGGATCACTTTCACCTTCTCCTCGATTTCTTTAACTAAATCAACCCCATGAATTTGTTTCTCACTAAGTTCGGTCCAATACAAGGGAGTCTGACACTTGCGACCATACAAGGCTTCATACTGTGCCATCTGTATACTCGACTGGTAACTGTTGTTGTAAGCAAACTCAACCAAAGGTAGGTATCTTTCCCAACTACCTTCCAACTCCAACACACAGCATCGGAGCATATCCTCAAGAACTTGAATTACCCTTTCAGATTGGCCATCGGTTTGGGGATGAAACGCAGTACTAAAATTCAACCTTGTGCCCAAAGCTTCCTGCAGCTTCTTCCAAAATATAGAAGTAAATCTCGGATCTCTATCCGAGATGATAGATATAGGCACCCCATTAAGTCTCACTACCTCAAGAATATACAATTTCGGCCCGACTTATCAAGTTTAATAATCTACTCGCACCGGTATAAAGTGAGTCGACTTCGTTAGTCTATCAACAATAACCCACACAAAGATCTTTCTTTCTCGGAGTCATAGGCAACCCCGTCAAAAATCCATAGTGATTCGATCCCACTTCCACTCAGAACCATCACCGGTCAAGCAATCCCGAAGGTACTTGATGCTCGGCTTTCACTTGTCGATGTGTCTAACATCTTGTCACGAACTCGAGAGATGTCTCTTTTCATACCCGCCACCAATAAAATTGCTTCAAATCATTGTACATTTTCGTGCTCACGGGATGTACTCGACAAAATGGCTTTGTGTGCTTCATGTAAAATTTTCCGGATCAACTCATCATCTTTAGGTACACAAATCCTGTCGTGAAACATCAAACAACCATCTGAACTCACCCGAAAGTCAGACTCATTTCCCGATTCACACTTAGCTCTCTTAGCTTGCATCTCATTATCATTCTTTTGATCCTCACATATCTGTTGAATAAATAGCGGTCTAGCCCTCAACTCGGCCAATATAGCACCATCATTAGACAACGCTAAGCTCGTACTCATGGCCCTCAAAGCATACAAAGATTTTCTACTCAAGGAATCTGCCACTACATTTGCTTTCCCTGGATGATAATCAATTACTAGCTCATAGTCCTTCAATAATTTGAGCCGCTGCCGTTGTCGTAAATTCAGATCCTTTTGGTTTATTAAGTACTTCAAACTTTTATGATCGATAAAGATTCGGCACTTCTCACCATATAAATAATGACGGCAAATCTTTAATGCGAAAACGATGGCAGCCAACTCCAAGTCTTGAGTGGGATAATTCTTCTCATGTGGTTTTAACTGTCTCAAGGCGTAAGCTACTACCTTACCCTCTTGCATCAATACACAGCCGAGTCAATTAAATGATGCATCACTATATACTACAAACTCCTTGCCCGACTCAGGTTGCACTAAAATCGGCGCTTCTGTCAACAAGGTTTTCAATCTCTCGAAGCTCTGTTGGCATTTCTCATTCCATTCAAACTTGACATCTTTATGCAGCAGTTTCATCATCGGGGTAGCAATAATGGAAAACCCCTTTACGAACCGTCTGTAATACCCCGCTAAACCCAAAAAGCTCCTGACTTTTGACACATTTCTTGGCGGTTTCCACTCCACAATAGCCGAGATCTTATTCGGATCAACTCTAATACCATCACCCGACACAATGTGTCCTAGGAATCCAACTTCTCGGAGCCAAAACTCACTCTTGCTAAATTTAGCATACAACTGCTTGTCTCTTAAAGTCTACAAAACAATTCTCAAATGCTCTGCATGATCACTCTAATCCCGAGAATAAATCAGTATATCATCGATAAAGACAACTACAAACTTGTCCAAATACGGTCGGAAGACTCAGTTCATTAAATCCATAAAAATCGCAGGAGTATTCGTTAAACCAAATGGCATGACAAGAAACTCATAATGGTCATACCTCGTCCAAAATGCAGTTTTCGGCACATACTGCTCCTTAACCCTCAACTAATAATAACCAGACCTTAGATCTATCTTGGAGAACATTGTAGCTCCCTTCAGTTGGTCAAATAAATCATCTATTCTTGGTAAAGGGTACTTATTCTTCACTGTCACCATATTGAGCTGTCTGTAATCTATGCACAATCTCATCGACCCATCTTTCTTCTTCACAAAAAGTATCGGAGCACCCCACGGTGAATAGCTCGGTCTTGCAAAACCCTTATCCGTTAACTCTTGCAACTGAACCTTCAGTTCTTTCAACTCTAATAGTGTCATCCTATACAGAGCAACCGAGATAGGTGTCGTTCCCGGAACTAACTCAATCCCAAACTCAACCTCTCTAACTGGAGGTAACCCGGGTAACTCTTCCAGAAACACATCTGGATATTCGCATACCACCGGCACTGATTCAATCTTTACATCTGACTCTTGAGTATTCAGCACAAAGGCGAGATAAGACTCGTATCCTTTCCTCAAGTATTTCTCAGCTACCATAGTTGAAATTATCACAGGCAAACTATCTGATTTACCTGATTCAACACGGATGACATCTCCATTTTCACACTTTAATTCAAAAAACTTGCTACCATAGTTCAGTAAAACATTATGGGCAGTCAACCAATCCATACTAAGAATCAAGTCAAATTCATCAAATGGCAACAACATAAGGTTTGCCGGAAAACAATGACCTCTAATTGTCAAAGGACAATTCCTACACATCTTGTCGACTAGCACATGTTTGGCTAACAGATTTGACACTTTTACTACAAATTCCATAGATTCAACAATCATGCTCATACTAGATGTCAATTTCATGCAAATTTAAGAATGGGTAGACCCCAGATCAATCAAAGCAATAACAAAAGTGTCATGAAGAGAAAAAGCACCCGTTATCACGTCCGGAGATGATGCCTCTTCGCGAGCGCGAATGGCATAAGTCCTTGCAGATGTCCGACCCTCCGGTCTCATAGTAGAATCTCGAGGCGTACTTCTACCACTAGTCCCACCTCCCGGGTTCTTTTTTGATCTACCCCTTGAAGATACATTGCTAGACCTTATCCCTTACTTCCTTTCCTTGTCATCTCTATCAGGAAAATTTCAAATAAAATGATCGGGGGAACCACACTTATAACAATTCCGGTTGTTTCCCCAACACTCCCCAGTGTGCTGCCTACCACAATTTGGACACTCCGATTTGGACTTCGGATTGCCCACACTTGCCATCGAAGTGGCTTGATCTCTTGAGCCCGAGTAGGTATCACCTCGATCTCTATGTGAGTATCCGACTGATGTAGTCGTTCGATGGTTTACTTCCTTGGACCTCTTCAATTGAGCTTGGTATGATTTACTCATCGGTCTTTTTCTTGCATCCCGAGCCTCACTCACAGCTTTCCTCTTTTCCTTATTCAGTTCTTCGGCCTTACATGATCTATCAACCAACACTACAAACTCTTTTAATTCTAAAATCCCAACTAGAAGTCGGATATCCTCATTCAGTCCATCTTCAAACCTCTTGCACAAAATAGCTTCTGTAGACACGCACTCTTGTGCATACTTGCTGAGCCTAACAAACTCGCGCTCATATTCTGCCACAGTCATTTTTCCTTGCTTCAATTCAAGGAATTCTTTCCATTTCTGGTCCATAAACCTCTGACTTATATACTTCTTTCGGAACTCTTCCAAAAAGAAGTCCCACGTCACTCTCTCCCTTGGGACCACCAACGTCAACATTTTCCACCAATGGTATGCCGAGTCCCTCAGCAAGGACACGGCACATTTTAAGCTCTCCTCAGGTGTGCAGGAGAGTTCATCAAACACCCTAATCGAGTTTTCAAGCCAGAACTCCACCCTCTCAGGGTCATCGTCTATATTAGCTCTGAATTCCTCGGCCCCTTGCTTCCGAATCTTATCTACCGGGGGCTTGGTTATCCTCACTAAATCTATACCTTGAGGAGCCACTGGAACTGGCTGAGGTATAGAAGGGGGTGGAGGAGGTTGGGCATTTGGGTTTGCTCGTATATACTCTGTGTACCAATTACTCATCATTTGGAGAAAGGCTTCCCGAGCCTCTTCTTCTTGACCCCTAGTCTCGGGTCCACTCTCTACAGGCGCAGTCCCTTGCGCGGGAGCCGGTGCGTTACTAGCTGCGGCATCAGCAGCCGCTCAATCGGGATCCATTTACTATATGAAAACAAAGTTTAGAAATGTCAGAAGCCACCACACTATCATTATACACTTATGGCATGTATAGCTAGACCCTAACACATGCTACGGTATTTCGAGAACCGACTAAACCATAGCTCTGATACCACTAAATGTAACACCCCTTACCCGTATTCTACGCCAGAACCGGGTATGAGGCGTTACCGGACTTGACTTTCTAGGTCATACAACTTTAAGCTTTAAAACTTCATTCCAACTTAACATTTCCCATTTACAATCAATATATTCTCATTAAGGGCCTACGAGGCATTAATCAAGCATACGGAGGGTCTCGAAACCCAACCGGAAACTTTTGTACATATAATTTTTTTTGTCTAAACAGGGACCACACGCCCGTGTGAAATAGGACACGCCCGTGTGGGCAGGTCGAGTGGTCACACACGCCCATGTCCCTAACCCATGTGGGATTTATTTTCATTTCGAACCTACAGGGGTTTTCACACGGCCGAATACACGCCCGTATTCTTGGCCCGTGTGTTTCACATGGCCTAGACACGCCCGTGTGTAAAAACCTAGATATTCTGTTTGTGACGTCAGCAATCTCATAAGGGACACAGGGCCTAAGCACACGCCCGTGTGGCTAGCCTGTAGTCGACACTAACTTGAAACACTAATATGCAGGGGACTGACCTAGTCACATAAACAAGGCTATT
Source organism: Gossypium sturtianum (assembly GCA_025698515.1). Taxonomy (NCBI): domain Eukaryota; kingdom Viridiplantae; phylum Streptophyta; class Magnoliopsida; order Malvales; family Malvaceae; genus Gossypium; species Gossypium sturtianum. Next base: position 125,029,721 of record CM046955.1, read on the forward strand.
TGCCAAGCTCTTTTTGCCACCCTAGCTCACACAACATATTTCCATTCAACACATCATCAAGCAACTCAAGTTGTACAACAACACTTTCTTAAATAACCTCATATTTCATAACTTAAACATAATGAGCCATCAACTATGGCAATATACAAAAGAATTCATCCTTAAGGAAGTCAATACATACTTGGCCAAAATAACAATACAATTAACTAAGTCTAGCCCCTATACATGCCATACTCAAAATGCTAGTTCTAGATATACCGAGATGAGCTGATAGTGTGGGTGATCTTCCAATTATCTTCGTATCCTGACCCGGCTCTTTGACACTATAAAACAAGGGAAAAGAAAGGGAGTAAGCTTTACGCTTAGTAAGTTTACATGTAAACAATAAACATCATAATATGTGCTACTAAATAAATAGCATTACATACTAAGCAAGAACAATCCACATTCATGATCATGCTTACTCATTTCATCCCTTACCACATTCCACGCTTATCACGAGCCCAATGCTTACACTATTTAACATACAATCCTACACTTATCACCACATAATCTCATGAAACAACACTCAACAATTCCACAATAAGTCATTCATAGTATTACCTAACACTCGGTGGTTTCGCACTTAGCCCACCATTTAACTTTAATGGGGTGGTATCGCACATAGCCCACCAACGAGATTATTTACGGTGGTATCGCACTTAGCCCACCAAACGATGGTATCACACACAGCCCATCGTGAATAAGTATTAAGGTGATATCGCACATAGCCCACCAACAAGAATAATTAAGGTGGTATCGCACACAGCCCACCATTAATTACTACGGATAATATTCCATACCTACATATCTAATTCAACATCCATAAGGAATTTATTCATTTTTCTACCACATTCAATCCATTTAAATTGTAAGTGTTCTCAATCATAAAATGCACCAATAAGTAACAACATGTATATTTAAGATGCATCGTTTACACATAAACTTACTCCTGCAAAATGCGTTAATATGTTTAATCCAAACCTTGCCTTTTCCCGGGCCAAGGTTAATTCCGCGCTCTTCTTGATCTATAACAACAAAATTCACTCATTTAAATCATTTTATGATAATAATGCATCTTAATATCTACTTATGCAAAAATGACCATTTTGCCCATGTACTATGGCAAAATTATGATTTTGCCCCTAGGCTCGTAAATCATTTTTAAACACATTTTCTCATTAAACAAGCTTAGCTGAACATTTATTTCTCCTACAACTACTCACAATTCCAACTATTTCATGCATTTATTACTAAATCACAACATTTACAACTTGGTCCCATTTAGGTGTTTTCATGGCTTGTTTCTCATCTCTCTAACATTCATTTTCTTCCATAAAAACTCAGCAGACAACATAAACACTCTCATGGAAAGTCCTTAGACTTTCAACCATATTGCAAATTAGTCCCCTCATTAGCTAGCTTAAGCTTTGGGGGTTCCAAAAGTACAAAAATTATCAACTAAAACCATCAAAATCACTTACTTGCAAGAAAGTTGCTTGGCTGAAAGTTTGGACTCCAAAACCCTCTAATTTCCTTCAAATTCCAGTGGTAGAAGAAGAATGAATAGTAAAAGATGAGATATCATCTTTTTATCTTATTTTATTCATTTTTTTATCACCTAATGTTACCAAATTTTAACTAAAATTAATGCTCTTGTCCCCTTGCTTCCTATGGCCGGCCAACACACTCTATATGGCCTAATTGCACTTTAAGGACCTTCAATTTAATATTCTATGGCTATTAGACACCTCTACCTTGAAATATAGAACTTTCGCACTTTATGCGATTTAGTCCTTTTTCACAATTAAGCATTCAATCGTTAAAATTAAAGCACCAAAGTTTTCATGTAGCCATATATTTATGCTATAACACATAAAATAATACTAAAATAATTTTCCTCAACCTCGAATTAGTGGTATCGAAACCACTGTTCCGACTAGACCCAAAATCGGGCTGTTACAACCAAAGTTCAAGGGCCTTTTGGTAATTTTTTATGTTCCTCGATTTTCCACCCGATATTGATCTAAATTAATAATTTCATACAATATATTAATTTAGAAAATAAAACAATTCATTTCATTCAATATGGTATTTTTGATATTTTTACAAAATTGCCCCTAAAGTTTTACTTTTATTCTATTTAGTCCCTAAGCCCGAAACATGCAAATTAACCATGTTTACCCAAAATTGAGCTTATCCAAATGTTCATGGTATCCAAAACAGCCCATTCATTCAAAAATTTCATAAAAAATCCTTATACTTTTACTATTTTAACAATTTAGTCCCTAATCGAAAAATTCATCAAAATTACTTAATAAAATACTTTTAAATATCAACCAACATATCAAATTCATCATTTAATAACTAAAATCACATATATTCATCAATGACAACATTCACAATCGTTAACAGTTTCAAAATCGAAGGTACGAGTTAGCTGGACCTAGTTGCAACGATCTCAAAAACATAAAAGTTACAAGAAACGGGGCTAAATCACACTTACATGCATGAAATTTCACCATGGCTGAAACTTAGCTTCATGTTTCCATGGACATTCGAGTTGTTGAAGATGAAAACAAAAGAGATGATAAGAATTTAGCCTTTTGTTTTTATTTTATTTTAATTAATTATCAAATTACCATTTTACCCTTGGTTAATAAATAAATAAAACACCAAAGTCATGTCCATATTTGTCCATCACATAAATATACGGCATAATTACCATCAAAGGAAGGTTTAATTTCACAATTGGTCCTTCAATTAAATTAAATTCTAACTAAATAAACTTATTTACAATTTAATCCTAAACTAATTAGGACTAAAAGAACAATTAACCCAAAATCTAGTAGATTCAATCATAACACCACATCTTGGAAACTTTGACCATAGTTTAATTACCATTTAATTCCCTTTTCCTTTATTCAATTAACCATTTAATCACTCAAATCAAATAGTGATCAAATTTTACATCTTTTATAATTTGGTCCTTTTTAATTAATTAACCATCGAAACGTTAAAATTTTTCAATGAAACTTTAATACCACCTTAATGGAACTCCGTAAATATTTATAAAAATATTTACGGCTCTGTTTATAGAAACGAGGTCCCGATACCTCATTTTCCAAAACCACTTGATTTTAGGGTCTTACCACTTGAACTTAATAAATCGCTTATAAAATAAAAACACTATATCAAAAATCTTTTCAAAGTCACAATTAACTCGTAAATATTAAATATAATATTTACAAACTTACTCGTTAGATTTAGTGACCCTGAAACCACTGTTTCCAATATCACTGAAAAACAGACTATTACAAAATATCTAAACATATGTAAAAATACAAGGGTTGTTCTAAATGTGTAAATGTGTGTGTATATATGTGATTATATTTACGTTGATGTGTGAATTTATACTTTCAAGAAAAAAAAAGTGTGTGAATTTATGTGTTGTTTTAGGTTAAGACAGTGTCAGAGCCTACCAACAAATTTACAATCTCAAACATGTAGCATTTTTAGAAGTTTTCAAGCTTCACCTTGGATTTTAGTGGATAAGAAATGATGCCAATGCATAAACTGTTAGAAAAATTCTTGTGCTAAAGGAAGAAAATTTGTGGTGCAAGGAAGAAATTTTGAGTGAAATAAAAATAGATTTAAAATGTGATTTGTTGTTCTTGATGTTTTAATTTTGTTTTTAGAATACAACAGTTCTTAAAACAATAAAATAAAAATTTAAAGATAGCATTATTAAATTTTATATTTAAATATATTGTGTTTTCATTAAAAAAATATCATTTGGTATGTAACTTGCGCCACAACTTTTAAGAAAAGTTATGTTTATTCATTATAAGCCTTTTCTGAAAGTTATATTTATTTAAATAAATTTATTTAAATTTAAAATTTAAAATTATTATTTCGAAAAATAAAAATAAAAATTAAAAAAATTTTACACCAATAAAATCAAGAAAAATGCCCATGTATACATAAAATCCAATAGGTGAACCCATTTATTCAATGCACTAAACACCTAACCCGTTTTCCCACCTTAAACAAATTCTATTTAAAATTTTTATACATTGTGTATGTTAGCAATGTGGAATTACTAACATTGCAAACTACTAACATAAACTAAACAATTGACCATGCACCAGATCTTACAAAGTTTATTAAAGATGCGAAGTTAAATGATATGGTACTAGCATTTGCTTAGACACTATGTGGGGTAAAGAAAATGATAGATATGGCCAGAATTTTATGCAATGTTCGACCTCAAAATCCTTGCTTAGGCTTCATCTATCCTGTTACTGCGTCTACATTCATTTTTCACTAGGGAATTTATTCGAGCATCTTTGGACTCGCATGAATCAAAACAAACAGCCAGCAATACTGAAACGAATAGCAAGCGTCTTGCAGAAAACTTGAGGTTAATCAGCCAAAGTTTCCACATGAAGCAGCCAGGACCAGGAAGCTAAACAAAAAGCAGCTATGTTGAAGGTACTCTTTCGAAACTATGGGTTACTTGCAATTGAAGTTTTATTGTTTTGGAGACAGTTCTGACAGAATAGAATACATGGAGCAGTAAGAGTGTTTAAGTGGTACTTTTTGCAGCCATAAGCTATCTCAATTATGCATAGCAATGTTATCCGAGAGGAGGAATAACTGTTCTGATCAAAGAATATCTGCCAAGTGAACATAGACGCAAGTATGGGATAAATGAGAGGTAAAGAATCCATAGTGGTGTCGGTTGATTGTTTTTGAACAATCTTCCAGCGCCTTTTTTTTATGCATTGCAGATGCTACAAGAGGTTTGAGCGAATAAAAATCTTCATTTCCTCCCAATATTTCAAGTTTTTATTAAGTGATTTAATCTTCAAGGCCTAGGAAATAGTCTCAGTTAATTTTGTGAAGCAAGAGGGATTGTATTTTATACATGAAAAAAGGTTCCTTTATTCTTCTTATGAAAAAGTGAAAAGAAAAGGTTGGAACATGTAAAGAGTTCGGGAAATCCAAAAAGGTTTTTGTCGACTTGTTACTATTATTCTATTCTCATCTTTTATACTGCTATACCCTTTATTTTCCCTCAAATATTAGCCAGGTTCAATTCCATTAACTTCAAACCTACGAATTTCACTCACTCTCAATCATTTTCCCCACCTGTGGATCACCATTTCAAACTGTGCCAGTACTAAGCTTACTGCACCTTTGCCTTTTTATACACTAAACCCTCAGTGCATAAAAATATATACCAAGAAACTGTAACATAAGAAAAGGGAAAGTCAGTTGTTCCCTGGAGTTCCCCTGAACACTTCACTCAGGCTATTTTAAGACCCTTAACAGAGGGAATTTTGTCCTACTGAAGTGTTTGGGAGGAACTCTGGGAGATAGTTGACACTGCTCAGCAGCAAACATTGCTGGAGGCTTATTTTCAGGTGCAGGCAAGCTTTCCCTGTACCATGTAAACTTCCTCTTCCATTCTTTTATGTAATTCAATGCTGTTTGATGAAACCATTTCCTCACATGTTGAAGCAACATTGTAAACATCATATTTGTTTTCAGATTGCATCATTGTAGACATCATATCTGGTTTCTTTTTGCATCATTTGGTTTTTTTCTTATCCTTATGTTTCCTTCATACACATTTTTCATAGGTTTGCAAATATTCTAATGCTTTCAGTCTATTTTTCTCAAGTGTAGTTCAAGTTTTATATTTGCATAACTATTATCTACTGCTCCAACAATGCCAACATTCAAAACCAAAATTACTGTTAGTTTCTCTTGGTAAAATACAAAAGTTATCCAATAATTAAAATATCTTCAATAAGAAACAAATGAATGAACGACAAAGTTCATATCTAAGCCTAATTGGTTGGAATCTCAAACCGGCAAATAGGGCAATAATGGCTCTGCTTCAGCCACTTCTCAATGCAATCACCATGAAAAGTATGAGAACAAGGCATCCGAGAAGCATCAAACCCAACCTCGAGCACCTCCAAACATATCATGCAGTCTTCTTCATCTCTAGCTTCTACTCTAACCCTCTCTAGCATCTCCTTAACCAAGGACTCTTTAGCCGGAACCATTCCATAGTTACTGTTTTCAAACTCTGATGCCGATTCAGCCAAAGCTCTTCCCATCAAAATCCCATCATTGTAATGTTCCACAATGCATGCCTGTATAACTGATCGTAAAGGCAACACTTTACAATTAATTCCCCTGCTAAGCACCCAATGTGACATTCTTCGTCCACGTTGGAGAATTTCATGAATGAAGCTGTGATAACCAACAGAGGTTGTGTTGATTCGGAGTCTTCTAAACGTGGGAAATAGAATTTGGTGAAGCAGGTACTCGTTTTCCAGAATATGGAGATTGAAAGGAAAGGTTTGTCGTAAGGACAAACGGTCGGTGGTGGTATAGATATCTGCTAGGCAATCATGATGGACTGATACGAAAACGAAGTCAATGGTTAATTGAAGATTGATGGAAGGAGGAGAAATATCACAAGTTTGTGGGATGATCTTATTTTGAAAAGTACAGTGGTGAAAGATACCATACTCGTTTGGAGTTGAAGCCATTAGCAACTTGAGAAGCAAGAAAGCTTTATCCTAAGAACCCACAATCAGTATTCTTTTTCAGGTTTCCTATGCTCGTAACAGCATTTATAGGATTACAATGGCGGTGCAAATCTCATTTGACAGTGGACTAAATTATAACCATTCCTATAATTCATAACTCTTAGATGGACCAGGAATAAGAAACGAGAAAATACTAAATACCCCATTCGGCCATTAAATTAAATCCGATAGAACTATAGAGAATAAACTTCTGTTGTAATATTCATTTTCTTTTTTGTTTAAATATTTTTTTCTTCCTAGAAAATAAAAATAATGTAACGTGAACTTATATTCTGTATTATATATATTATTAATATATTTATATGTAAAATCTAAAGTATATTAATTATTTAAGTATAATTAATATCTATGTTGTAATTTTGTTTTCAACTAGGGATGAAAAACAACTCGAATCTAATGGGTTCCGATTCGATCCGATTCATTAAGGTCGGGTTTAAAAAAAAAAATCAAGTTTGGAGCACGTTAGGTGGAATTAGAAAAATAGTGGGGTTTGAGGTAAATCCAACCCGTCTCGAGATATATACAAAAATACCCTTAATATATATTAAAATTTTACTTTTAATAAATAAATAAACATAAATTTTTAAGTCTAAACTCAAAAAAAATTAATCTTATTTTCTTCAAAATAAAAATTTAGGTCGGGTCTAGTTGAGTGGAAGTCGAAATCGAAATCGAATCTCCGAATTTCTTTCTTAAGAGTTGAGGTCGGGGCAGGCAAAAATTGGTCTTCCCCATTGCCATCCCTATTTTCAATGATGAAATACATCTTAGTTACGAACGCATAGAATTCATTTTCAAATTAAAATAGCATTTTATATTAATAATTTTCTAGATAATTAAATTCAAATAAAATATTTTTTATTAATAATAGGAAATTGAATAGGATTTGATCTAATTGACTTTAAAAGTTATTACTCGAGCCCATGGATATGTAGTCCTATGAGAGGTGTTTATAGGTTGGATCGAGTCGAGTTTAGGTCGAAGTTAAGTGTGATATTAACATGCTTTATACTTACCCAAGTCTGGCTTTGCTCAAAATATATAAAATGAACACAATGTAATATATTACAAATTTAGAAAAGGGTTGAGTTTAGGCCTTGAATGTTGAGCCTATAACATCCCAAAATTTTCGACTAGACACGTGGCACTATTTAGATATAATGAATTTTTAAGAAATTTTAAAAAGTTGGCAAATTAAGTGATTTTTATGGGAGTAAAATGATTTTGGATATAGGAATTATTGAAAATAGTTTTAGAAGAGAAAATGTTATAGAAAGACTAAATTGCACAATTTGAAAAGTTCAAGAACTAAAGTGTAAATATGACCAAAATGAGAAAAGTGAGTTATTAGTGATGAATTTCCATGAGGATAAGTATTAATATGCATTGGCATGATGAAAATCAATTTTTGAACTAAATTAGAAAGATTCAAAAGTATAAGGGCCTAATTGTAAATTTCCCATTTTATAGGAAAATATGTAAATTCTAATTTTTTTACCAACAAAATATTTTTAAAAAAGGTTTATTATGAATTATGAGCTTGGATTTGATTAAGTGCTTAATTTTGAGAAAAAATTATGTTTAGAAATTAGGAGCAAAATGGTAATCTTACCATGAAAAAACATTTTGGTCAATTTTCTAGATTTTAGGATGAAAATGTTATTTAGATTAAATATTTGATATTAAGAAGTTTTATGAGCCATTTAGATATCATACTAAAAAATTGGAATTTATTGGTTAATTCTTGCTTTTAGCCGATAGAGTCCATATTATATTAAAAACATTGGATTTGTTATGTAAAAGATAAAGAGCAATGGAAATATGAATTTCCACTATTTGGAACTATTATATGAAATGTACATGAGAAAATATATATGTTTATGATATGGCACTTTGGTACCTAAATGTGAGACTAAGTAAAGGATTTGTCCAATTTGTAAATGGCCTTAAAGATTATATACAAATATGTTTATAATAAGTTTTAGTAGACTTAGGCTTAGTTTGAATGAGCGGTGTGATCAGTTCCAGTGAGTTTAAAAACAGTAGTAGTGGTGAGATTAGTTATTGTAGCGGTTAGATTGGATGTTGTAGCAATGAGATTAAAATTAATAGGGGGAGTTGTGTTTGGGTTCAATCTCAACAATGATGGTGAGGTGAATTATAATGAAAAGAGAAAATGATCATTAAGGACATTAAAATTGTCGAAACCATTTTTTTAAGTTGATTAAAAAACGGGGTCGACTTTAAAAATAAAAACGGGAGTCGCCACCAATCCCTTTTTACTTAGGTGTGATTGGATCACCTTACAAAACGTTTTATTTCAAAACATTGATTTTGGTCCACGAAATACAAGAAAACGGGTTCGGGAGTCGGTTACGTACGAGGAAGGGTTAGCACCCTCGTAACGCCCAAAATTTGGTACCTAATTGATAATTCCATGTCCTAATGTCGGAATTTTGAAAAATTTAAAATATGATCCTTTTATTTGAAAGAAAACCAAGACTTACTTATCTCAAAGAAATAAAATGCTATACCCAATAAGTTAGGATGCAACATCTCATGACTTCGAAACTAGGCTCGCCTTTATTTGTAGAAAATTCTTACATCGAGACACAAAACATCATATCCAATAAGTTAGGATACAACGTTTTGAATTCCCGAGAATAAGTTTTGATTTGAAGTTTACAAGTTCAATTTCGAAAGAAAATGGATACTTAATATTTTAGGTTCAACGAGAAAAATCGAAACCCAGTGAGTTAGGGCACAATTTTTCTTGAAGCTCCCAAATATTAGGTATCACCATATTTTTTGGAACAACTTTGAATAAAAATGCGACAATTTAGTAAAATATATTTCTTATTAAAAAAATGATTTGAATAAAATATTGTATCAATGCATTACAAAACATAAATTCCACATAGTAATTCACTATAATTACAAGTTGTATTAACAAATAATATAGACAATAAACGAAAAAATAATGTGACATAGAAAATGATACTCATAATAAAAGGATTATGCTAAAACAATATTAAGCAAATAAAGAACATAAATAAACAAATACAAGTTATAAAATATGCAATAACAATTTAAAAAAAATCTATATGGAAGATAAAAATTAAGAAATAAATATGAAATACTACAAACAAGCTCAAATAAAAAAATGAAAATATATATTTAAGAACATTGAATAAAAATAAAAATGACAATCTCTAAAATGATTAATATGTATAAACAATATATTTTAAATAAATAATATAAAAACTCATAGTATATGAAAAATATAAGGATACTTATATTTTAATAATTTAGTACATAAAAATATAAATAATAATATATGATAAAAACAATTATAAGTAAGTAATATATAACTTAAAATAAAAAAATATATTTATAATACGATAATCATAAAAACTACATATTTAATATAAATAATATAAACAATATTTGTTATATGATATACAAAAATTTATATAATATAAAAGATAAAATAATTTAAATTATACATATAATATAATATAATAATATATAATATTATAATGTATAATATAATAATTAATATACACATTTATAAAATAATATATAATATATAAATAATATTAAACTTAATAAAATAAAATAATAGATAATAATTTTATACATATAATACTGAAATAATTAAAAATAAGAATAAAATAAAAAGAATTAAATAAACAAGGATCAAATAAGGAAATAAATGAAAATCAGGAGTAAAATTTTAAAAAAAATGGATGATATCGAAACACGCGCCAACATATAAGGACTTATTGGGCAATTATACCCTATCTCTTAAACGGCACTGTTTTGAAATCAGTCTTAAAGTAACCCGTGGGACCAAATTGAAACAACAACAAAATTTCGGGGCTAAATTAAAATAAAAAAATTGAATTAAATTAAAAAATAATAAAATTGCGGAAGGATTAAAGAGGCAAATTGCCCTTTTTATAAAAACACGCGGATCAAGACAATACCCGTAGGATTATTCACTAAAGAGGAAAACCAGTTGATTAAGACAATACCCGAGGAAGAATCCACCCAGACTTCACTTGTTACTTAACTCTGAACCAGGCGATTTATTCACTTGACTTGATCCGTAGGATTCCCTAATTTATATTATTATCCCTTTCGAGACTAATAACGTCTAACTCTAGGTTGATTAATTGAAATCTCTTTCTAATTAAAACCCCTAGTGTTGCATTAACTCGTTTTATGGACTCCCATATTAGGTTTGACCCTAATCCGGCAGATTTTCGTCATCCTATCTCTAGGGTTGCGATCAACTCCGCTTAACTATGATAGATGTAACACCCCAAACCTGACCCAAACACTACAACCGGATCTGGTATGTCACTAATAAAAATTCTATCAAATCATGTCGTATTTTCAGAAAAGCCCAAATATGTTTTAAATAGAAGATGCTTTAGTAAAGTAAAATCCAAACTTAAATACATGCCTTAGTTTAATTAAAATAAAACCTAAATGACCTAAAGTAATAGAAGCCCATAATAAAACAGAATAGCCCATGGCCTTATTACAACGAGATTTGAAGTCCATTAATTAAAAATATAAAATAAAACTTGAGTCTCTTTTTGCCAAATCTACATATTCTTCTGCATGGCCACCTTGCGTTCCTCTCTAGCCCGGTCCGAATCACTATGTATCACCTGAATTGTTAATTAAAAGTGTAACATCCCAAATATGGGGTTATTTGGAATTTGATTATTTTCTTGTTATGAACTGCTGTGATATTATTAATGGAATAATAGAGCTTAATTTAAGGCTTTGAGTGTGCCCGGTTTGATAGAAAAAATTTCAGTTTTTAATTTTAAAAGAAGGGAGCCTTAGCAAGTGGGTGTTATAAGAATAAATGTGGGTAATTTAACACTAATTAGGCCTTGGATAAGTGGCAAAGCAAGCCCACTTAAGAGCTAGCATGTGACGCCACCAAGGAGCAAGGGAGAGCCTTGGTTCGAGTCCTCCTTTTTGCTCTTTATTTTGGACGGCAAAAGAGAGAGAGAAATGCTCAATTCAAACACTTCAGGATAATAGGGATTTTATTTGGATTTTATTTGAATATTTGATTAAAAGTTGGCGAGAGAGAGAAAAAGTAGGAACTGATTAATTCAAACTCTTTTGAATGATTTTAAACAATTGGCCAAGAGTAATTCAGGTGTTGGCGAATCTAGGACTCCTTGTTGGAGAGGAGTAATCGGCAAGGAACTATGTAGAGGGGAGGCCGAATTCTCTTAGTCTCTTACTTGACAATTTCGGCTAGACCTTTTTTTTTTTCTCATCTTCCACCCCTTTTCCTTCTTTTTCATCTTTTCTCAAAACCGAAACCACCATTAATCCCTACCCTCTTCTTCTTGGAGAAACCGAAACTCTCTCTACCCTTTCTTCGAATCCCTACTTTCTTTTCCCCTTCTCTTCTCTTTCTCTATTAGCCGAATCTACTCCCTACCTTGTGCCGAAATTCCCTTCTCCTATCTAGAAGCACTTTGGCCGAATATTAGGAGTAACATAAGTCTCTCCGGGATTTCTTTTCAAACGATTGATCAAGGTAAGTAATGGCCGAATACCTATCTCCCCTTTTCCTTCTTTTTCTGTCGATTTCTTTTACAAGGGGAGGTGCCGATTTCGGCAATGATTAAGTCTTCTAAACAAGTAGTAACCGATTCCTGTTAGGTACTCAGGGAAGTGAAGCAGTCGATTCAGGCCCCGATCTCTAGTATTCGATTTGTGGTACGTAACGGTAAGATCTACTTTAGTTGGTCAGTTGATATTCGTTTTAGCCGAAGGCTACTAACTTGTTGAGTGCCGATTCATGGAATCAGAAGCAGATTCGGGAGTTGGGTGTTGCGGTTGGTGTCCAAAAGTGTGAAGGTGAGATTTCGGGTTCACAAGGAACCCCTTCCAATAATTTGATTTGGCCGAATAGGCCCTAAGACTAATCCCATAGTTGGCCGAATATAGGTACAGTGAGATCTAGGGTGGCCAACGTTCCTTTTCGGGATTTAGACTTCTCATCAACATCAGGTGTGTACATACACACTTATAGCAGTTAATGTTGTGTTATATATATTTTGTATGTAAATCTGCTTGATGTAGATGCGGATTGGTACCTTAACGGTACAAGTGAGGATCCCGGTAAGTCTCTGTTGATATGAGATTACTTTAATGCTTTTGGGAAGCATGGTTTATTGATACATGTGATGAATGCATGAGATCGTTGTTAATTGTTTACCTACTATGGGCTATATGAGAGGAGGGGCGGTGATGTTTCGTCCGACGAGCACCAGTGTTTTGGTAACACACTGTGACTATATGTCACCAGAGGTTTGGTACCTCCAGAGGTTTGGCACCTCATAGCGACTTGTCCCTGTGGTTAACACCACCGTGGGTTGGCCCCACTTGAGATATGGGATCGTGCGCGGTGATTTGGTATCACACGATGGGTTGGCCCCATCACCCGATTTGTGTCTACGGACACCAGTGCTTTGGTAGCACATTGTGACTATATGTCACCAGTGGTTTGGCACCACCAGTGTTTTGGTAACACATTGTGACTACGGTCACCAGTGGTTTGGTACCACATGGGGTAGACAAAGGCGTTTGGTTGGCTAGGTTGGGCACACGATATACTGCATAATTAATCGTTATATGTTGTGTATGAAATGTTGTATTAACCGGGGAAGGGTTACATATCGAGTCTTGGTGACTCACCTTCTCCTTTAACATTTTTCAGGTGACTCGTAGGTGGCGGTTGAGGCCAGGTTGGACTCGAGGTGGCCATGCAAAGTGGATTTAAATTTATAGAACTTTAAATTTGGTTATTTTTACTTTGGTTGTAATAAGGCCTCCATAAACTCTATTTGTGTTTTTTTTGATGTTGGATGTTTACTTTAAACTATATTATTAAATTGAACTAAAATCACATGTTTTCTTAAGTTAACACGAAAAGGTTTAATCGTGCCATCGGGCACACTTGAAACTGGTATAATAATCGGACTTAATTAAATTTCCAAATTAAATCTAAGGGTAGATTTGGCAAGATAACCGAAAACGAGAAGTTTTCAATAAAAATTAAATAGGTATCGAAATGGTGTTCACAAGGTTTTTCTCCGTAACAAATCAAATTCGGTCGTAATGTTTGGGCGGGTTTGGGTTGTTCTGAACTGGTATCGAGCCCAGTTCAAAGCTCATTTGTGGGGCCCAAGGCCCAAAAATGTTTTAGTAGGCCTTTTGAATTATTTTTGGGTTTTAAGCAGCATGGCCCGAGTCTCCGGCACCGATCCGCCTAGGTAAGTACATCTAAACCTCTTTGTGAATTATATTCTGTAGAAGGGTAGGAAGCATGGAACGTAGATAGACTTATAGGACTTGGACCCTAGGTTTAGACTACTCAAACACACAAACAAGACATAAGACTTAAAGAACTAAACCAACCTATGACTTAGTCAATGAGCTAGGGTGTGGTAACCCACATGACGCATGTCTAGGATTGGATCGGAAGAGCACGGTATTTAAGCGAGTCCTCGTGACTCACCTCCTCTTCGCAGTATCCTACCAGTGCGTAGCTTCCGGTTCACCCTAACTCGAGAGGGCTCGGTGGTGTGGTAACCTCTGTGCGCATGTCTAGAAAGGTTCGAGTGAGAGCTTGGTATTTAAGCGGTCCGCGTGACCCACCCCTCTTCACTCGAATTGCGCCTGGTGCATAGCTTTGGTTCACCACGACCAGGAGGGCTCTGGTCATGGGCTAAAAACAATGATTAAAACCCGAAAAAGGGAATTAGCCTTGTTTTTCGAAATGGAATGAAATAACAAGCCCTAATGTTTTCAAAACTTGTCCAATAACTCTCTTAAACCCTAGAACATTACGTTTACAACGTTTTTCTCGGAAAACTTGACTTGTGAAAAATTACAGAAATACCCTTAGGAGTAAAATTACCAAAATGCCCCTGACCCATAAAATATTAATTCGACGGTTTTGCCCAAAAATTTCAATTATTTTACAAATATTCAATAACTTAGCTTTGGAAATTATCAGCAAAATATTTTGGTTCTGGAAAATTACGAAAATACCCCTGTAGGGTAAAAGTCGAAAATACCCCTGGGTTAGAAATGGGCAGAAATGTCCGATGAGTGAATAGGTATGGAAAGTATTAAGGAATGGATGCATGAACTTCTTTGTGTGAACTAGGATAGGAAACTGAAACATTGTTTGCTCGAAAGAATCTCTGATTAAACCTTATTCATAAAATTTCTTCGCGAGTAATAAAGTGAAACAAATGCTAACGCATAAAATTTTTCTTAAATCAGATTAAAAGCGCGGTAGATAAAATGAGCTCTAGAGGACGTGGACGCCGTGGACGTGGTAGGGGTAGGATGACGGTGTCTGAACCCGTCAGGTCAGGACAAGGTTCAGAAAATGAGGTACCACTGCCACCACCATCTCCTACTTTTAGAGCTGAGGAGCCGGAGCAGACCGGTGGCGAGTCGGTATCGCAAGCTGTGTTGCGAGTCTTGGAGATGGTGGCTGGGGCTGGTGGAAATGTAGGAGCTCGGAAATCTGTCCCCGAGCGACTCCGATCTAACGGAGCGGAGGTATTCCGAGGTGTGTCAGGAGTGGCACCAGTCTGCGTGAATCATCGGCTAGAGTCAATCTGAAAGAATCATGGATGACCTTGACTGACCGAGGAAGAGAAGTCGAAAGGGGCGTGTCGCTTCTAAAGGATGAAGCGTGATCGGTGGTGGCTTACGGTTCGAGATGGGGCTACTGCAGATGATTTGACTTGAGAGTATTTGAGAATCGCCTATCGAGAGAAAAAGTATGTGGGCATTAGCTACACCGACACGCAGAGAAAGGCTTTTACGGGATTAGTGCAATGAACTAAGTCCGTGTCGAATATGAGGCGGAATTTCTAAATTTGAGTAGATATGCGAGAGGCATCGTGTCTCATCGAACATGAGCGCTGTGTCCGCTTTGAGGACGGACTCGAGATGATTTAAGGTTCCGATTGCCCCACAGCAGCAGTTCGTGAGTTCTCATCTCTAGTGGAGAAGGCTAAGGTAGCCGGAAGGAATCAAGGAGGTCGTGAGGCGTAACTATAGTAAGAACAATCGGAAGAGAAGTTTTGGGTCATTTGGATCAAGCGGAAGTGCTCGAGAAAAGGCTAGGCCAAGTGGGCCCAATCATGCAGTGACAAGGCCCACGATCGCTAATCGAGGCCGACTCGGTGCAATCAATCTGTGGAAAGACCCATTGGGGAGGTTGTTGGACCGGTGACAAAGGATGTTTTGAGTGTGGGTCTTTGGAGCATCGCGTCGAGATTGTCCCCAGAAACTAGCTAAGAAGCGCCGAGGGGGCGTAACCGTGCTCGGGATAGAAATGTAGGACCACGGAGGGTCGTGGTAATGGCAGAGGAAACAACGGTGCTAACCGAGGTCGTGGAACTCAAGGCGAGAGGTTCGGGCAACACGAGAGGCTAGGCACTGGCTTAGTTTACGCGAAGAAGGTGTCGCGAAGAAGGTGACGCACCGGATGTCATAACCGTGACGTTTCTAATTTTCGGTTTTCCTTATGTTGCATTGATTGATGTGGGCTCGACGCACTCGTACATTGCTTGTAGTGTGGTAGGAACTATGGACCTAAACTCAAAGCGCTTCTAGGAGATGACCGTAGTTAGCCCCTTAGGTCACTCCGTAGTCGTAGATAGACTTTATAGAGGCGTACCCCTAGAACTTCAAGGGGTAGTATTTGTAGCTGATCTAATGGAACTACCGTTGGGGAGTTCGATTTGATCCTTGGTATGGATTGGTTGGTTAAGTACCAAGCGAGTTTGGATTCTTGTGACTAAGCCATGGTCCTTAAGACAGTGAAGGTGATGAAGTGGTTATGATAGGAGATAGAAGGAATTATCTATCCAATGTAGTGAGCGCCTTGAAGGTGAAAAGATGGTCAAGAAGGGTTGTGAGGCGTATTTGGTTCAAATCTGTGCTTTGGAAGCTAAGGGGTTAGTAGTTGGAAAGGTCCGAACGGTTGGGGAATTTGCTGATGTATTCCCAGAAGAACTTCCGGGTTTGCCTCTGGATCGAGAAGTCGAATTCGGTATAGACTTGCTACCTGGAACGGCACCTGTGTCCATAGCACCATACCGAATGGCACCAAAGGAATTGGTGGAGCTAAAGGCTCAAATTCAGGAGCTCTTGGATAGAGGGTTTATACGACCAAGTATATCACCGTGGGGAGCACCTGTGTTGTTTGTCAAGAAGAAGGACGGTTCTATGCGGATGTGCATCGACTACCGTCAGTTGAACAAGTTAACGATCAAGAACAAGTATCCGTTGCCTCGGATTGACGACTTGTTTGATCAACTGAAGGGTGCCTCGGTGTTTTCGAAGATTGACCTTAGGTCAGGATATCATCAATTAAAGGTGAATGAGGCTGATGTTCACAAAACGACATTCCGAACTCGGTATGGGCATTTCGAGTTCTTGGTGATGCCATTCGGGTTGACTAATGCGCGGCGGCATTTATGGACTTGATGAATAGAGTTTTCCAGCGAGACTTGGACCGATTCGTCGTGGTGTTCATAGACGACATATTGGTTTATTCAAAGACAGAAGAGGAGCATGACAAGCATTTACGGATAGTTCTGCAAGTATTGAGGGGGAAGCAGTTATATGCCAAATTCAGTAAGTGTGAATTTTGGCTTAGGGAAGTGGCTTTCTTAGGTCATGTAGTGTCAGCTGAAGGAATTAGAGTAGACCCTCGCAAGATTGAAGCAAAGATTGGAGTGGAAACCACCTAGGACGGTGGCTGAAATACGAAGTTTTCTGGGTTTAGCAGGGTACTATCGGAGATTCGTGGAAGGATTCTCTCTAATAGCAGCGCCGTTGACTAAGTTGCTAAGGAAAGGTGTCCCATTTGTATGGACGGAGAAGCAGCAAGAAAGCTTTGATAAGTTAAGGAAGATTTTGACGGAAGCTCGGTTTTAGTGCGACTGAAGCAGAAAGTTATTCACGATTTATTGTGATGCATCTCACACCGGTTTGGGATGTGTGTTGATGCAGGATGGGAAGGTAGTAGCCTATGCATCCCGTCAATTAAGACCGCATGAGGTTAACTACCCAACTCACGACTTAGAGTTAGCAGCGGTCGTCTTCGCTCTGAAGATATGGAGACATTACCTGTATGGAGAGAAGTCGATGGTCTACACGGATCACAAAAGCTTGAGGTACCTTCTGACTCAGAAGGATCTGAATCTGAGACAGCGTCGGTGGATTGAACTACTAAAGGACTACGATTGTTCGATCGAGTACCATCCAGGTAAGGCTAATGTGGTAGCTGACGCATTGAGCCGGAAGGTTGTGACGGACTTAAGGGCAATGTTCGCTCGGTTGAGTCTATATGATGATGGGAGTCTTTTGGCGGAACTCCAAGTAAAGCCAACTTGGATTGAGGAGATTAAGGAAAAGCAGTTAGTGGATGAAGGCTTGAGAGCTAAGAGGGTACAAGTTCAAGATGGTGGTTTGGAAGGGTACAGTCTGTCTAGTGATGGAGTGCTTTGTTTTCAAGGGCGAGCTTGTATGCCAAGGGATACAGAATTAAGGCAGAAAATTCTCCAAGATGCACATAGCAGCCCATACGCTATGCATCCTGGGGGAAGCAAGATGTATGGAGATTTGCGAAAACAGTTCTGGTGGCCGGGGTTGAAGCGTGAGATAACGGAGTTCGTAGGGAAGTGTCTGACGTGTCAGCAAGTTAAGGCTGAACATCGGTCACCATCGGGACTACTTCAACCGATAAAGATCCTCAATGGAAATGGGAGAGGATCACCATGGATTTTGTTAGTGGGCTACCCTTACGCCCACCAAGAAGGATGCGATTTGGGTAATTGTGGATCGCTCGACTAAATCAGCTCACTTCATGCCGGTGAGAATGGATTACTCACTCCGAAGCTAGCGAAGGCGTATGTGGGTGAAATAGTGAGGTTGCATGGCGTGCGGTGTGTCGATTATCTCGGATAGGGATCCCGATTCACGTCAAGGTTTTGGAAAGCGTTGCATCAAGCTTTGGGTACATGGTTAGATTTGAAGACGGCTTTCCATCCACGATCGACAGACGATCGGAAAGGGTGATCTGATTTTAGAAGACATGTTAAGAGAAATTGTGTCTTGGATTTTAGTGGTAGTTGGGAGGAGTACCTACCATTAGCGGAATTCGCTTATAACAATAGTTATCAGCGAGTATTCAAATGGCTCCATACGAGGCCCTATATGGACGAAAGTGTCGTACTCCTACATGTTGGACGGAGTTGGGAGAAAGACAAGTTCTGGGTCCAGAATTGGTAACCGAGACGGAAGACAAAGTCAAGGTGATTCGGTCTCGTCTCAAGGAAGCATCGGATAGGCAGAAGTCTTATGCCGATCTTAAACGCAAGGAAATGGAGTACGCTGTGGGAGATAAAGTCTTTCTGAAAGTGTCGCCTTGGAAAAAGGTGTTGAGATTTGGACGGAAAGGGAAGTTAAGCCCAAGGTTCATCGGGCCATATACTGTTGTGAAGCGAGTAGGACCAGTGGCTTATCAGCTAGAGCTGCCGACAGAACTGAATCAGATTCATGACGTATTTCATGTATCAATCTTTGAGGCGGTATCGGTCAGATCCTTCGCACGTTGTGCCAGTAGCAGAGATTGAGGTGAACTCGGATTTATCTTTTGAAGAAGAACCGGTTCAGATTGTAGACCGAGATGTGAAAGTTCTACGAAGGAAGGCAGTGCCTTTAGTAAAAGTGTTATGGCGGAACCACGGAGTGGAAGAAGCTACGTGGGAGCCCGAGGAGGTGATGCGGCAGCAATACCCCCATCTCTTTTGATCAAGGAATTTCGAGGACGAAATTTATTTTAAGGGGGGTAGAACTGTAACATCCCAAATATGGGGTTATTTGGAATTTGATTATTTTCTTGTTATGAACTGCTGTGATATTATTAATGGAATAATAGAGCTTAATTTAAGGCTTTGAGTGTGCCCGGTTTGATAGAAAAAATTTCAGTTTTTAATTTTAAAAGAAGGGAGCCTTAGCAAGTGGGTGTTATAAGAATAAATGTGGGTAATTTAACACTAATTAGGCCTTGGATAAGTGGCAAAGCAAGCCCACTTAAGAGCTAGCATGTGACGCCACCAAGGAGCAAGGGAGAGCCTTGGTTCGAGTCCTCCTTTTTGCTCTTTATTTTGGACGGCAAAAGAGAGAGAGAAATGCTCAATTCAAACACTTCAGGATAATAGGGATTTTATTTGGATTTTATTTGAATATTTGATTAAAAGTTGGCAGAGAGAAAAAGTAGGAACCTGATTAATTCAAACTCTTTTGAATGATTTTAAACAATTGGCCAAGAGTAATTCAGGGTGTTGGCCGAATCTAGGACTCCTTGTTGGAGAGGAGTAATCGGCAAGGGAACTATGTAGAGGGGGAGGCCGAATTCTCTTAGTCTCTTACTTGACAATTTCGGCTAGACCTTTTTTTTTCTCATCTTCCACCCCTTTTCCTTCTTTTTCATCTTTTCTCAAAACCGAAACCACCATTAATCCCCTACCCCTCTTCTTCTTGGAGAAACCGAAACTCTCTCTACCCTTTCTTCGAATCCCTACTTTCTTTTCCCCTTCTCTTCTCTTTCTCTATTAGCCGAATCTACTCCCTACCTTGTGCCGAAATTCCCTTCTCCTATCTAGAAGCACTTTGGCCGAATATTAGGAGTAACATAAGTCTCTCCGGGATTTCTTTTCAAACGATTGATCAAGGTAAGTAATGGCCGAATACCTATCTCCCCTTTTCCTTCTTTTTCTGTCGATTTCTTTTACAAGGGGAGGTGCCGATTTCGGCAATGATTAAGTCTTCTAAACAAGTAGTAACCGATTCATGTTAGGTACTCAGGGAAGTGAAGCAGTCGATTCAGCCCCGATCTCTAGTATTCGATTTGTGGTGCGTGAAGCTGTAAGATCTACTTTAGTTGGTCGGTTGATATTCGTTTTAGCCAGAAGGCTACTAACTTGTTGAGTGCCGATTCATGGAATCAGAAGCAGATTCGGGAGTTGGGTGTTGCGGTTGGTGTCCAAAAGTGTGAAGGTGAGATTTCGGGTTCACAAGGAACCCCTTCCAATAATTTGATTTGGCCGAATAGGCCCTAAGACTAATCCCATAGTTGGCCGAATATAGGTACAGTGAGATCTAGGGTGGCCAACGTTCCTTTCAGGATTTAGACTTCTCATCAACATCGTGTGTGTACATACACACTTATAGCGATTAATGTTGTGTTATATATATTTTGTATGTAAATCGCTTGATGTAGATGCGGATTGGTACCTTAACGGTACAAGTGAGGATCCCGGTAAGTCTCTGTTGATATGAGATTACTTTAATGCTTTTGGGAAGCATGGTTTATTGATACATGTGATGAATGCATGAGATCTGTTGTTAACTGTTTACCTACTATGGGCTATATGAGAGAGAGAGCGGTGATGTTTCGTGGTTGACGAGCACCGGTGTTTTGGTAACACTCGTGACTATATGTCACCGAGGTTTGGTACCTCGGAGGTTTGGCACCTCATAGCGACTTGTCCTCGTGGTTAACACCACCGTGGGTTGGCCCCACTTGAGATATGGGATCGTCGCGGTGATTTGGTATCACACGATGGGTTGGCCCCATCACCCGATTTGTGTCTACGGACACGGTGCTTTGGTAGCACATTGTGACTATATGTCACCAAAGTGGTTTGGCACCACGTGTTTTGGTAACACATTGTGACTACGGTCACCAAGTGGTTTGGTACCACATGGGGTAGACAAAGGCGTTTGGTTGGCTAGGTTGGGCACACGATACTCTGCATAATTAATCTGTTATATGTTGTGTATGAAATGTTGTATTAACAGGGAAGGGTTACATCTCGAGTCTTGGTGACTCACCTTCTCCTTTAACATTTTTTCAGTGACTCGTAGGTGGCGGTTGAGGAGCCGGTTGGACTCGAGGTGGCCATGCAGTGGATTTAAATTTATAGAACTTTAAATTTGGTTATTTTTACTTTGGTTGTAATAAGGCCTCCATAAACTCTATTTGTGTTTTTTTTGATGTTGGATGTTTACTTTAAACTATATTATTAAATTGAACTAAAATCACATGTTTTCTTAAGTTAACACGAAAAGGTTTAATCGTGCCATCGGGCACACTTGAAACTGGTATAATAATCGGACTTAATTAAATTTCCAAATTAAATCTAAGGGTAGCTTTGGCAAGATAACCGAAAACGAGAAGTTTTCAATAAAAATTAAATAGGTATCGAAATGGTGTTCACAAGGTTTTTCTCCGTAACAAATCAAATTCGGTCGTAATGTTTGGGCCGGGTTTGGGTTGTTACAAAAAGGGTGAGTCGTGAGACTTAGTGTGCAACCCTCATGCACCACTAGATTTTGGGCCTTAAACCCATTAAACAAAATAAACAGTGTAATAATCATAATAAAAATTAATAGCAAATAATATGCAAGGCCCAACCCGTTTGCCTAGGTTTCCATCCGCTACACACCCCCGTACCAACCGTACACACCATTGGGGATTTCTACAATTGACCCACACCGCTACACACCATGATGGCAGTCATGCTGCTCATCCACATATGATGGCCGAAGCCCTTATAACATTTAATGGCCGAAGCCCGTATAACATTTAATGGCCGAAGCCTGTATAACAGTTCACGGCATTAGCCGCTACATCAGATCACCGTAAAAACCGCTACACATATAACGTATAACTTCCTCCTTTCATCAGCCCAACCCATGCAATCACATACAAGCATTTTACTTATAACATTTAAACAAATTATTTACTAACTTGGTGATCCGCTTTTACCCTCCTTGGGCTTTCATCAATAAACCGAGATGTTGGCAATTATCAAAACATATAAATCTTATGATCATGCATTTTATGATTAGATCTAGATGGTGGAGAAGTGTTACACACCTGATTAATGTAGATACCCTTGCTAAACCGATCTACGCTTTGCTTCAAAAAGCCGGAAAGATGTGAAAATAGGCCTCTCCTATATTCGGCCATAGTTAGTATTCTACCCGATTATATATATATGAATAAACAAATCCTCTTACCTTGAAATCCCGAATGTAACACGATTCTATAACTTAGAGATCTATGAGTTTGGGTTTCTAGGAAAAATCTCGGAAAGATGATCTATCGCGCTTTCGGCTTTTGAAAGAACTAAAAATTGAAAAGATGGCTAAGGGAGATTCGGCCAATGAATATTAAGGAGAAGAATAGGTGTAGTTTCGGCTTTTGAATCAAAGTGAAGATGAGGGAATAGGCTTAGAGATTTCGGCTTTTGCAGAGAATGAAGAAGAAGGTGGAACTT
Organism: Gossypium sturtianum; assembly: GCA_025698515.1. Taxonomy (NCBI): domain Eukaryota; kingdom Viridiplantae; phylum Streptophyta; class Magnoliopsida; order Malvales; family Malvaceae; genus Gossypium; species Gossypium sturtianum. The sequence goes on from CM046955.1 coordinate 125,052,822, forward strand.
TAGGAGTTTTTGGCTTTTACTCAGAGAAGAAGAGAAAAGAATGAGAGAAAAACCCCAAATGCCAAAATTGAAGAGATATTCCCCTATTTATAGAAATTTCTGGCACTTACCTAACCTTGCAGATAAATCCTATCTTTTCTCCTTTATCTTAATCTACTAGCTCGGCTAAAAGAGACTTAATTATCTCTAACTCCTCCCCCTTTATCAGCATATTATCCACATATTTTAAACATTAAAATCCCTAAATTTTAGCCTTTATCGCTTATTATCCACATAAAATAAATTCCTAAATAATAGCCTTTATCTGCTTATTATCCACATATTTTAAACATTAAAACCCCTAAATTTTAGCCTTGTTGCCATCCACTCCACCTAATCCTAATGCGCAAAATTTAGCTAACTTAAATTAAAAGAATTGGGCTCCACGAAACTTAAATTTGGGCCCCTTACTCCCTTGTGTGGCGTCACCTCCTAAGATTGGGCCACAAGCCCACTTTGGTATTTTAAACATAATTACCACTCTGTTAACTCTATAATGCCCAATCTAATAATTTAACTAAGGCCTTTGCCTAATTCTGAGCCCAATTTGGACCCCTATTACTTAAATTAACACATTAAACATATCCACCCATTAAACGCATAGGCCCAAAAATTCAGGATGTTTACGGTTCTACCCCCTTAAAGAAATTTCGTCCTCGAAATTTCCAACTAACTATTAATCGTACTACCTAAGTCTCACTACCATGCTTTCGCTGCTCACTCCAATTCTAAACCCAAAATAAACACTTAGTACACTATGGTAGAATACGCACCGGTATTCACATCTAGAGCGTCCTCGTCCCCTTGTACTCATACTATCAGTTCGCATTTATCTGATTAAATTTTTTTATGAATTATTGGTTTTCTTCCACTGATTATCCACGAACAGTCTTATGATTAGTAGTTTTAATAGTAGTTCTTTCGAATTCGCAATTCAGTCTCAAGTTCACCTTTCCTAGTTCTATAAACTACATACATTCAACAATCAACATACATACAACATCCATACATCCACACTCAATACATAGGGTATTCTAGTTATTCCACTACCAGGGGGTATTTTCGTAATTTATCCTACAGGGGTATTTTTGTAATTTTCCAAAATAGGGTTTCTTGGTGATTTTATGAAATAAGGGTATTTCGGTAATTTTGAAATCTGAGGGTATTTTAGAAATTTTAAAATCTAAGGGTATTTCGGTAATTTTGAAAATCAGGGGTAATTTAGTAATTTACAAATCAGGGGTACTTTGGTCATTTTGCAAATCAAGGGTAATTTGGTAATTTTACAAATCAGGGGTATTTTGGTCATTTTACAAGTCAGGGGTATTTTCAAAAAAATTACAAAACTAAGAAGGTATTTTTTTTAAACAGGGGTATCTTAGAGAATTTGATTTCAAAAGAATAATAGTGGCGTTCAAGTGTTTGTGGTTTTTGATTGATGTTGTGTGTTGTATGTTTTTTTTTTCTTTTAAAAACCGTTGACTTTGTAAATCAGGGTGTTTCTGTAAATCTGGGGGTATATTTGCAAATCATGGTATCTTGGTACTTTTTTTTTTCAAAATAAAGGTATTTTAGCAATTTTGTAAAAATAATGTGGCTGGTCCTTTTCGGGTTTTAATTATAGATTTTGGCCCGTCAACAAATCCTCGTGGCTAGGGTGAACCAGTCACTACGCACCGGGTAGGATTCAGCGAAGAGGAGGTGAGTCACTAGGACTGCTTAAATACCAGGCTCTTCCGGATCCAATCCTAGACATGCGTATGCCTGTTACCACACCCTAGTCTTGTGGCTCGTTCACGGGTTTGCTTAGTGAAATTAAGTCTTATGAAAATTTAAGAAGTGGTTTAAACTAAGCCTATAGTCCATCAGAGTCTATTTAAACTAGTCTACGTCCCATAAAGCCCATAAAGCTCACATGTATATCACACAATGGTTTAGGGTACCTACAGCGGACTTGGGTAGGAGCCGCAGTGCCATCTTTGAGCTAATGACACTGTTATCCTTTAAAAACATATATGTTTCAAAAGCCCATTTTTAGAAAATGTTTTGAGCCCAAAAACCCCAGAGCCGAGTTTTGAACCGGGCTCTGATACCAATTTGTAACACCCCAAACCCGGCCCAAACACTGCAACCGGATCTGGTATGTCACTAAAAAAAATTCTATCAAATCATGTCGTATTTTCAGAAAAGCCCAAATATGTTTTAAATAGAAGATGCTTTAGTAAAGTAAAATCCAAACTTAAATACATGCCTTAGTTTAATTAAAATAAAACCTAAATGACCTAAAGTAATAGAAGCCCATAATAAAACAGAATAGCCCATGGCCTTATTACAACGAGATTTGAAGTCCATTAATTAAAAATATAAAATAAAACTTGAGTCTCTTTTTGCCAAATCTACATATTCTTCTGCATGGCCACCTTGCGTTCCTCTCTAGCCCGGTCCGAATCACTAGGTATCACCTGTATTGTTAATTAAAAGGGTGAGTCGTGAGACTCAGTGTGCAACCCTCATGCACCACTAGATTTTGGGCCTTAAACCCATTAAACAAAATAAACAGTGTAATAATCATAATAAAAATTAATAGCAAATAATATGCAAGGCCCAACCCGTTTGCCTAGGTTTCCATCCGCTACACACCCCCGTACCAACCGTACACACCATTGGGGATTTCTACAATCGACCCACACCGCTACACACCATGATGGCAGTCATGCTGCTCATCCACATATGATGGTTGAAGCCCTTATAACATTTAATGGCCGAAGCCCGTATAACATTTAATGGCCGAAGCCTGTATAACAGTTCACGGCATTAGTCGCTACATCAGATCACGGTAAAAACCGCTACACATATAACGTATAACTTCCTCCTTTCATCAACCCAACCCATGCAATCACATACAAGCGTTTTACTTATAACATTTAAACAAATTATTTACTAACCTGGTGATCCGCTTTTACCCTCCTTGGGCTTTCATCAATAAACCGAGATGTTGGCAATTATCAAAACATATAAATCTTATGATCATGCATTTTATGATTAGATCTAGATGGTGGGGAAGTATTACACACCTGATTAATGTAGATACCCTTGCTAAACCGATCTACGCTTTGCTTCAAAAAGCCGGAAAGATGTGAAAATAGGCCTCTCCTATATGTGGCCATAGTTAGTATTCTACCCGGTTTTATATATATGAATAAAAAAATCCTCTTACCTTGAAATCCCGAATGTAACACGATTCTATAACTTAGAGATCTATGAGTTTCGCTCTAGGAAAAATCTCGGAAAGATGATCTATCGCGCTTTCGGCTTTTGAAAGAACTAAAAATTGAAAAGATGGCTAAGGGAGATTCGGCCAATGAATATTAAGGAGAAGAATAGGAGTAGTTTCTGCTTTTGAATCAAAGTGAAGATGAGGGAATAGGCTTAGAGATTTCGGCTTTTTGCAGAGAATGAAGAAGAAGGTGGAACTTTAGGAGTTTTCGGCTTTTACTCAGAGAAGAAGAGAAAAGAATGAGAGAAAAACCCCAAATGCCAAAATTGAAGAGATATTCCCCCTATTTATAGAAATTTCGGCACTTACCTAACCTTGCAGATAAATCCTATCTTTTCTCCTTTATCTTAATCTACTAGCTCAGCTAAAAGAGACTTAATTATCTCTAACTCCTCCCTCCTTTATCAGCATATTATCCACATATTTTAAACATTAAAATCCCTAAATTTTAGCCTTTATCTACTTATTATCCACATAAAATAAATTCATAAATAATAGCCTTTATCTGCTTATTATCCACATATTTTAAACATTAAAACCCCTAAATTTTATCCTTGTTGCCATCCACTCCACCTAATCCTAATGCCCAAAATTTAGCTAACTTAAATTAAAAGAATTGGGCTCCACGAAACTTAAATTTGGGCCCCTTACTCCCTTGTGTGGCGTCACCTCCTAAGATTGGGCCACAAGCCCACTTTGGTATTTTAAACATAATTACCACTCTTTTAACTCTATAATGCCCAATCTAATAATTTAACTAAGGCCTTTGCCTAATTCTGAGCCCAATTTGGACCCCTATTACTTAAATTAACACATTAAACATATCCACCCATTAAACGCATAGGCCCAAAAATTCAGGATGTTACACTAGATCTACTCTTAAATAGGGACTTTTGCTCCACTGCCTAAGCACATCAATACTTGAATCAATATCCTGAAATATTAAAACAAGAATTAAGAACACATAATTAAGAACAAATCAAATATTTATCATATAGTTCAGAAAACAATAACAAGATCCATCTTAGGTTTCATCCTTCCCGGGTCTCGGGTCAACGTGCGGATCTGACCCTAGAACGACATCGTTTTGGCCTTAAAAGGGAACCCCCAAAACAACATCGTATTGATGGCTTATATAAGCTAAAATTTTTGTTAAAAAAATCATTTTCGAACCATTTCCAGAAAAAAAAAACAAACTGAAAACCTCTCTGTCCTTTGGCCTTCGGCCAGGACTCCGACGAAGGGCCGTCGCACACGCCATCGTACGCGCCACCGTATATGGTGGTCGGAGGCAAGCGACTCTGTTTTTTGAATGCGATTCAAAAGGTAATCTCTTTCTTGTTATTTTTTTAACAATATTTGTATATGTAGATAAAAAAAAACATAAATGAAAAAAGTAAAAAAAATCAAACTAAACAGAATAAAAAATCACCTCTGCTGTTTTTTATTAATCTCTGTATGTATCTGTATATTCGTGTGTATTTTTCTCTCTGTCTATGTGAGTGTCCTTGTTTTACAGATTCTATTAGGGTTATATAGCCCCGAAAATAATGAAAAAAAAGGAAATAGAAAGATTTTGTCATATTTGCTGCTGTATTTCTTTCCCTTTTGCAGGTGAGTGACGAGGAGCACGGCGGCGATAGGGCGTGACTCGCGCTAACTGCGACGCGATTGGTGGATTGGGCGCGAGGAAGGGGCTGCTGGGGCGCTTGCGGCGCAGTGGAAACCTAGGGTTTCCTGCGTCCGTAAGCTATTTGGGCCACTGGGTTTAGGTTTAGTATTGGGTTTGGGTTTGTGTACAATTGGGCTTGTATTCGGGTAGTGGGTTATTAGGTTAGGGTAATGGATTGGGCTGTTAATTGGTTTTGTAAAATGAACTGTAAAAGAATAAACTGGACATTTATTTTTTATACAATTTTTTATTCTGGTTTGTTACATGGGCCCGGGCAGAAATGGGTTGTTACAAAAATAATATTTGTATGTAGTGAAATTTATAACATATTTGAAAATTTAATAAATAATTAAAGTTGTTATAATTACTAAAATATAGATACATTATTTTATATATTTTATTTAAGGGTAAACTACAAAAATAGTCACTTTTGTTTGCTTCAGATTACATTTTAGTCACTTATGTTTGAAATGTTACGTTTTAGTTACTTATGTTATTGTTTTGTTACGAAGTGGTCACTCTACCGTTAAGCTCCATTACCTCCTAATAACGGTTCTACGTTGTAGTCCAAATGGGTTTTAAATGCCAACTTGGATGTCCTATATGGCAGTCTAAATTAAATTTATTTAATTAAAAACTTATTTTCATCCTAACAATGGACATCCAAGTTGACATTTAAAATCCATTTGGACTACCACGTAGGACTCTCGTTAGGGAGGTAACAGAGTTTAACGGTAGAGTGACCATTTCGTAACAAAACAATAACATAAGTGACTAAAATGTAATCTGAGACAAACAAAAGTGACTATTTTTATAGTTTACCCTTTATTTAAATATTTATAATATAAAAGAATTTTAGGTTATAATTTTATTTAAAAAATATGTATAATATTTTTGTTTTTGTTTTTATTGTTGAAGTAATTATTTGTTCCTGCCTTGAAATTTATATGTTTGTACTTATTGAGTTGTACCTATATAATAATATCATCAAATAAATATTATAAATAACTTAATTGGTTATTTTAAAAAAAATATTTAATTGGTTATAAAAAAAGGTGAAATTAGAAGCTAAACTGTAACACCCCTTACCCGTATTCGATGCCGGAACCGGGTATGAGGCATTACCGGACTTATCTTACTTATTCATACAAACTTGGGCGATGAACTTTCTTTTCAACTTAAAGATTTCATTCGAACTCTTAACGTCCTTATTATGGGCCTACGAGACCCAAGTCATACACATGGAGTGAACCGGGACTGAACCGGAAACTTACGAACTCTTAGAAATTTTTTACTCAAAACAGGGCCACACGCCCGTGTGAGATATCACACGCCCGAGCTCCAGGCCGTGTCCAAAATAAGGGACATTCTGTTTATGAAGTCAGTAGACCCTTAGGGGCACACTGCCAAACCACACGCTCGTGTGCTGGCCCGTGTGACGAACTGAATTTTTCACAAATTAGAAGCAGGGGACACACGGCCTGGCTACACGCCCATGGGGCAGACCGTGTGTCACACACGGCCTAGACACATGCCCGTGTGTCTACCCTTGTGGACAAATGCAAGGCTATCTACCAAGCCATTTGCCACCCTGAAAAGCAACCTCACTTATACCACTACTAGCAACACATTATATAACAACAATACACCTCAAACATTCACAATCAAGACATCCATACCTTGAATTTCCACTACATACATCATGCACATGCTTCGTACATTACTTACTCAATTGCAAAATCTTGCACTTCATGAATTTCATCATCATTGAATAGATATAACTTAATCAATTTTGGCCTATTCCAATAGCCATTTACAAAATGAATTGAATAACATTAGTAGCCAACACCTTGGCTAACCAATATGACATATAACAAAATGACCAAGATCCTATACATGCCATACTTAAAATAATCAAACTTTAATATACCAAAAGAATAGCTTGATAGTGTGAACCGAGCTCCGACGTCTTACGATCCCCGAGCTAGCTTGGCGATACTACAAGGAAAGGGGTAAGCATAAAGCTTAGTAAGTTTGCATGAAATAAATAGCAACATAAATTGTATGATAACATCCATATATTACTTTGAGTTATAATACAAGTTCTCAAGTACTTTGACATAACTTACTCATGCTTACTCTTACCAATCACATAACACTTATCGAACTCATTTCTTGTAAGTTACTCATATGTACCTGTAACACTCATCATGTGACTTAGCACTTATATCATCTTGAATATAGACTTAGCTCTTTATTCCGTTGAACCACTTGGAATATCGAAGGATACTCAAACTCGTCATGCATATGATACGATGCCAATGCCATATCCCAGATATGGTCTTACATGAGATCACATCTCAATGCCGATGCCATATCCCAGATATGGTCTTACACGGGATCTCGTATCGATGTCAATGCCATGTCCCAGACATGGTCTTACACGAGATCTCCTTTTTGGTGTCGAGGCCATGTCCCAGACATGGTCTTATACGAGACCTTCCTTTTTGGTGCCGATGCCATGTCCCAAACATGGTCTTATACGGGACCTTCCTTTTTGGTGCCGATGCCATGTCCCAGACATGGTCTTATACGGGACCTTCTTTTTCTCATGTCGTGACAATGGTATCCTTGGTATTCCTAAGGTTTAACCGTAACTTCGACTTAATATAATATCATCATACTTTCATCGAGGCATCATTGACTAATTTCATAGAGATAATATACATTTATCATGATATCAAGCAATTAAAAACATAATAACATCATGTAGCTTTAATTTCACACAAACTTACCTCGGTACGAAAATATATATGTAGTTGTTCAATTTAGTCCACCACTTTGTTCTTTCCTCGGTTTCGGTCCGGACTTCGTGTTTCTTAATCTATAATGAAAATTCCGCTTATTCAATGATCACATTGGCTAAAATAACTCATGACTCATACTTGGTCAAAAATTATGATTTTGCCCCTAAACTTTCACTTATTTACACTTTTGCCTCTAATCTCGTAAAATGATTTTTGTTCAATTTCCTTGTAGTTTAAGCCTAGCCGAACTATCTTCATAACTACAACAACCCACAATTTCCACTAATTCACACTTTTATGACCAATTTCATAACTTTTACAAATTAGTCCTTTTTATGAATTTTCCGTGTAAATCACTTAGAAAAATATGTTTATCATACATCAAAATTTCATATTCCTCCACTAAACATCAAAATACATGCATATAATGCATGGGTAAATTTTTGAACATGAACCCTAGCTCAAAATATAGCTAGAAATAGCTAAATCGAGCTACGAGGATCAAAAAAATGTGAAGAACATTAAAAACGGGGCTATGAGGCACTTACAATCAAGCTTGAAAGTGGAAGAAACCCTAGCTATGGTGTCCTTGAGAATTTCGGCTAGCATGGAGAAGATGGACATGCATTTTGATTTCTTTTTCCCTTTTAATTAACTTATTAACCAAATGACCAAATTGCCCTTAAGGCCCCTTTCTTGAGATTTTTCCTTCCCATGTCTATTTCTGTCCATCATAAGTTATAATGGTCTAATTACTAAATAAGGACCTCTAATAATTTTTCTAATGCTATTTCATACTTGAATATTCTAGAATCTCATATTTTCAATCTTTGCAATTTAGTTCTAATGAATAAATTGATCACTAAATTATAAAATTTCTTCATGAAATTTTCACATAATCATGCAAACATGTCTTAGACCTCATAAAACCATAAAACACATATTTCTACTTCGGATTTGTGGTCTCGCAACCACTATTCTGACTAGGCCCTAAATCAAGCTGTTACATAAACTGCTAAACGTGGTTTCAAATTCTCCCTAGAATAAAAAACAACATTGGAAAATTTTAGTTGCGGTGTGGTGGAAAATTTCCACCATTTCCATCCAAATGTTTCCTTGTGGTGCGATTGCACCAAAAATCTTATAAATCCCACTAAAACGTGGGTCTAGTGGAAACCCAAAGCCAACCTTAGTGACTAGTGAGGATACAATTGGCATGCCATATGGGTCATTAGCACGCGTATGTTAGGAGATAAAATTTCAACCATGTCAAAAGCCTTAGGGCGTAACACTTTTATGCGTTGTGGATCCATTTCTTTATGACTTCGAACGTAAACATTTTTAGCGCGTTATTCTTGGTGTATTTGGGTAGGGATCTTACGTATCATGCCTCATGTTGCTACAGTTTACAATAGGTGAAAATGAAATAAAATGTTGATAATAAGTTTTAAATGTAAAAATAGGTGGCTATAAGAAAAACCATGTGTTGTGAAATAAAGGACTCTTAACAAAACGAGACAAAAAAAAGAGTAAACAAGTAGGTAAGCTAAAAGACAATTTAATATGATAATATGATTTAATAGTGTGTGACCTAGCCAACTTACTATAAATGATATTAAGGAAATTGATGATTCAAGCATGCTCTAGTCCAAAGAAATGAAAAATGAAGTACATGGTTCACATAAGAAACATATGCTATAAATGAAAGTCAGATATGAAAGAACATGTCACGAATTACGGAACTAATGAATAGTTATGAATTGGTTAACAAATTGTCAACATGTAAGTTGAGCCCTTACACTTTGGTAAATTGAGTGGAATTAATGAATAGTGCTAAAATGAGGCTAGAAGGAAACTAGTATGGTATCCAAAAGAAGGGCTCAACCTTAAGAAGAATAGGATAAATAGGTTTATCCATCGATAGTTACTGAGCTTTTTAAGCTCACACATTAGTTGTTTAAAACACGTAGATTTGAACTTGTCAAGAAGTCATGGTGTAATTCAAGTGCTTAAATACCACTATTATTGAATAATTGGCATATATACAAAGACTTAGGTTAGTTGAGTTGTTGTCAAGTTAAAATGATAAACTTGAGACTCTTTTACATTTTTCTTAAACGAGTTTTGTATCATTACAATTTGGATGTGTTTATACCATGTATTTGAACCTAAATGAGTTTAATTTTTTTATAATGTTTTATTCATGTTGAAATGATATGGTGATGTTTTGAAATTTTTTGGAGTTTTTTTTAGTTTATTTTCATCTCCAGGGCCCCAAGTTTCGGTACCTAAACAAAAGGGTTCCAAACATGGCAAGTCAGTAGTTAAATTGCTATAGGAATAAGCCAATGTACTGATACATTGCTGCCTTAGCAGGGTCACTACCTCGTTTTAGTGATTTTGACCCCTTTGAGACTCAAAAATGAACCTGAACACCTTTTCTCACCCAAAAAATGTTTCTAAATAATTATAAGTTGAATTTAAAGCCTTCAAAATGGTTTTATATAATTTTTATGTTTTTATTTAAATTATTTAAAGTTTTAAATTATAGTAAAACTTCCACTTTTCACAAACCAAAAGACCCCATTTTAAGCCGATAGGAACCTAACACTTGGTTTACGATTTAAATAGGCAATAATATGTATTCAATAACCCAAAAATGGTTTTAAAATAAAAATTTATTCTTTCTTGAATACTGTGAATTGTTTTAAGAAATTTTATAAAGATACAAACATTTTATTAAATGAAAGTTTTGACTTAAGTTTGGAATTGCTCTAGTAGCACCTCTCATTCGTACCGTATGTCACGCCCCAAGTCTGGCAGATCTGAGATTAAGACGTGTAGCAGTAAAATTTTCTGGTTGGTGAAGTATAATCGCCCATTTATTTTCTTTTGGAAAATAAGAGTAGGCATATAGTAACCACCGTGTAGGTAAATGAAAATTTAATTCGGGTTATTTCAAAGAAAATTTTTTTGTTACGCAAAAAGGTAATTATTGCATGAGTTACCGCTAAATATTTATAATACGCCTAGTTTGTCTGAGTACTATGCTTGTTAGGTTTGTATAGTGATATAGTTGGAAGTCAAATGGGGCTGGCCACTTAAGTAATATTCTTTCAAGATCCTCATTTATGCTTTTCTCGAAATCTGTAGGCCACTAAGAAGGACAAATTATGAATTCAAGTGGCACTTGTTAAATTTCTCAAAAGGGGAAGCTGGTTATATATATGTGTAGAAGGGTTTGTGGGGAAGTCTTCATCTTCCTTCAATATTGCTCTCCTATTCCTTTTCTTTCTTTTAAATGTCATATTTCCTCATTAGATTGGAAGCTAAAAATTTTGGGAATAATCAGAGGATGTTCTATCTCATGGTAAGTTTGACAACTTTGCATGTTAAGAGTAAGGGTACTATGATATATATATATATGCAACAAGTTATGATTAAGAGGTCTTGCATGGGGGTTATCTATAGATGAGATGTTAGCAGTCTGTCTGTAAATGAGTTTTAAGGGTGAATCCATGTTCTTTTAAGAAGTTGATGTTGCGGGTTCGTGAAAGGCATTCGGAATTGAGGATTTTGAGTTTTACCAAGGTGAGTCTCAGGTGAGTCCTCAATATCGACTCCAGTATTTGAATGAATGTTGAAAATATGTGTGAGATCTTGATATAGTGCCCTCGTGAGTCTGGTATGTAATGGAATCTATGTATGGATGCATATGATTCTGTGAAGCAACTGTGTATGTGTGTCTGAGATGTATACTATGATACGTGATCATGTGATGTGTGATTGAGTGATATGTTGAAAATGTGTACTGAGCATGATTTGGTTAATAAATGGGTATAGCCTGTAACACCCCTAACCCGTCTCCGTCGTCGGATTAGGGTTACAGAGCATTACCATGCAAATCTGAAAAATAATAATTTAATATTAATTAAATACAACTCATTACAAACCAATCAAGCATATACATTTGAGCCTTATATCAAGCCTTCGAGGCCCTAAAATCAATTTGGAAACGATCCGGGACTAAATTGAAACAAATCAAAAAATTTGGGAAAAAGTTAAAAATTTTGAAAACAGGGTTCACACGGCTGTGTGACATAGCCCAGGCCGTGTAACAATTGAACAAAGGGACACACGATCGTGTCCCTGCCCATGTCCTAAATCGTGCATCTTACTGAGTTGGGTCACACGACCGTGTCACAGGCCGTGTGCCAAACCGTGTAACTCTCTAACTTGTGACACACGACCGTGTCGCAGGCTGTGTGCTAGACCGTATAACTCACTGACTTGATGCACACGGCCGTGTCTTAGACCGTATGAAATATACACAAAAAATAATAAGTGACACACGACCTTGTAGCCAGGCCATATGTGTCACACAACCGTGTGACAGCCCGTGTCCTAGGGGATGTACTACATAATTTGACCCTATAATCAAGCCATTTCAAGACCAAAACATACCCAATCTAACATTCCATTTGTGCATACATTCAATAGACATAACCATCTTTCAAACACGTCTAAACATACCAATTCAATCAACCTATTTCACCTAACCAATATGCCATTCAAAGGCACCACATTTATACCAAAACAACATTAACCAAAACAAAGCAATATTGCCACATTTCAAGCACAAAAACTTAGTTCCTTTAACTACCTAATGACATCAATTGTAACCATTCACATATCTTCATAAATATACCAAAAGAACCATATATTACAAATACTTAAAAGTGGCCAAAATGACTTAAAGTTGTCAAGGCACTAAAAGTCCATCAAACAAGACATAAACTCCAAAAACATATGCCTACCAAATTGACCATTAACACATTCAAGAACTACCATTATAAAAAGGTCCTGTACATGCCATTTATAACCTTGGCCAAAATAACTCAAAAACTACCGAAATGGTTGCTAGATAGTGTGATAGATCTTTGACAAGCTTCCAACTGATCGAGCTTCTAATAATCTACGAAACAAAGGAAAATAACTACGTAAAAAACTAGTGCTTAGTAAGCTCGTATAAACTCAAACATAACTTACCATTCTTCAGCAAAATTTATAAAATAAGCATAACACCATTACCAAGAATATAGGCTTAGTAAAATCTTATATAAGTAACATCAAACTCACTGTAACACCCCAAACCCGGCCTAGAAGTTAGGCCCGAATCCGGCGTGTCACATTGAAGTATTTTTGCGAAAACCTTGTTTTCATTGAAAACCCTTCTAGAGAAAAGTTAAGTAAAATCCATTTTGCTTTCAAAACGAGGTGTAGCCAAAAACCATTTCCTTGTTATTATGTAAAAATTTCCTTTGACAGCGGAAGCTCGTTCTTAAAACACAATTATTTTAAAAAAACTTGAAATATGCTTAAAAGAAATAAATCCAAGTTCCGTTCCAAAATTACAAAGCCTAGTGGAAGTAATGGAATAATAACTAGAGGGAAAACCTTATTACAATCCGAAATAACCTAAAATAAAGAACTTAAAATCCAGAATTTAGATATTAAGGAAAACAAGTCTAATCGTCTTGCTAGTTGGCCACCTCTGAGTCCCTCTATCCGTCGAACCGCCTACTGGGGATCACCTGAGAAAAAATAAAAGAGGGAGTGAGTTTTTGAAAACTCAGTGTGTACGACCCCCGTCAAACAAATAGCATACATATCATAATAATAACATAACAGTATCATACATGCAATGCAATGCAAATCCTCCCCAAATAATCCATCCGCTACACAACATTTCCCTTCCAACCCTACACTCCAGTGGGGATTTCTAAATCGACCCACCCATCCGATACACATCAAGGGTAGCCCGGTTGCGGTACTACCAAACGTTGCAGCAAGGCTGCTAAGCATATAATGGGCTTAAAAAGCCATCGGTGGATCCACAATTGTCAAGCAACCATGCGATCCTCATATACTTCCTCCGTTCCATAATTCCCACCCATATGCATCCTAAACAGAATATCATATGAATGCAACAAATGTACATGTAACATCCATAAATCTTACATTCAACACATAGGGGAATTTTAGTCATTTTCGCCCTTAGGGGCATTTCGGTCTTTTTTCATTGTTATGGGTCTATTACTTACCTTGGTCCGTTATCAAGTCCTCGCTGGCTAAAGTGAATAGATACTATGCACCAGGTAGGATTCCAGAGAAGAGGAGGTGAGTCATTAAGACAGCTTAAGTACCAAGCTCTCCCTAGATCCAATCCTAGACATGCATATACCCATTGCCACACCTTAACCTTATGACTTGTCCACGGTCAATATTAGTTAATAATTAAAGTTTTATGTAAGGTTAAGCAATTTACCAATTACTAAGCCCAAGACCCCTTACAAAGCCATACAAATTCACATACGTTCATATGGCCCATCAGGCCCAATCTCATTCGTATGGCCCACTAGGCCCAAATCACATTCGTATGGCCCATCTGACCCAAATCACATTCATATGGCGCATTAGGCCCGATCATTATCAAATCATACAACCATATATATCAATCCATCATTCAATTTCACATATCATCTCTTGCCGAATTGAGCCCACGAGCTCGGCAAGCCCATTTAGCCCCTTCTGGCCTGGTTGGCCAACAGTGGCCCGAGACCATGAGATCGCTCTCTTGGTCCCGGTAATAGTATCGGTGTTCCCACACGAATGTTTTCACGCTCGTGTGGTTACTGGCGCCAACCTTTTGGCTTTTCGGCTTTTCGGCATTCCAGTTTTTGGTATTTCAGCTTTTGCCAATTTGTCGTGTGTGAAGTGTATGTACACACCTGGTAATGAGACGTGTTACACTATCCTCAGCCTTGAACCGTGTGCCACCAGTCCTAATAGCCCTTTCTTAGCTACTACTCACGAATATCCCCTAGATCCAAAAGCCGAAACGTATGGATAGCTTTTCGGCAGAGGCTTTTAGATCCAAGCTTGATTCCGATTTTCCAAGATCCGATCCACCAAAAATCAAAGGAATGATGACAGCACGACAGAGATTTTGTCAGTAGAGTATTCAGCACAAGGTTTTGGGCGATGAAGAAATCGACTTCAAGAGCAAAGGTTTTCGGCTTTTGAAGTCACGAATATTTGGTCGCCAACAATGGAGATGAAGGTGGGACGGCACAAGCAATGGGGAAAGAAGAGAATGATATTCGATTTAAGGCTTTATGAGAGAAGAAAAGAAAACACATAAGGAAGAGACGAGGTTTAGAACATAAAAAGTGAAGGAGAATTCAGCAGAGCACTATAGTTGCCAAAATAGCACAAAGGGAATTCCAATTGCCGAAATAGCACAGAGGGAATTTGGTACCCCCTATTTATACACAAAACCGAAACTCTGCAAAGTCCCAATCGGCTCCAACTCTTCCCTATCTCATCTCCTCATTTTTCTACTTGATAACTCCCCAATCCTTTTCCTAAATTTTCTCTTCTGATCACTCTCCTTAGAGTCCATTACCACACCACTTCCAACCTTCTAGAAGGCCAAAATTAAACTCCTAAAAAAAATACTAAGCTAGGATTCGAACCTAAGATCTCCTTGCTGGCCCATAACGCCACCTTCTTATACCCTAAGTGGCGTCACTTAGCCACTCCACCACAAGGCTCTTTGATGCCATTTTTCCGTATTTTTATTTAAAAGCCCAACTACTCACCGCCCTGGTTCCTTTAATAATTAACTAAAAATTCCTTCTCCTCAAAGTTCGAACCCAGCACTTCTCCAACACCCCTAGACACTCCAAGTTTATTAAACCCTTAAAGCCAACATGTCATTTGTCATTTTCTCGCTCACTTAAAAATTTTCTGAGATCTAAAGCCTAATAGGCCCAATTCTTCTAGGCCCAAATTCGGGGCGTTACAATTCTACCCCCTTAAAGAAATATCGTCCTCAAAATTTCAAACTAACTATTAATCGCAATGCTCAAGTCACACCACTATGCTTTCGCTGCGCACTCTGATTTTAATAACACTAACACACTTTAGCTCTAATTGAACCCTTTACACTTACCAAAATAAAACCTACACATTGGAGCAGATAAACATACAGTTTCTATACCCAAAATATCGCATCCACACAAAACATACCCGTTATCACATTTGGGCATCCCCGTCTTCCTGGCGAATTACGAATTTTATGAAATTTTAGTTCTTAGTTCCACTGTTTAAAGCACATGTCTTATGCAAGTAACAATTTAAAAGTTGTTTCGCAGTCGTAAATCCTCTACAGGCTTAAGTTTCCTACGGGCTTTAGTCTCTAAGAACCTATTGTTTAAAGTAGCCCAATATCTAAATAGAGTTAAGTAATTTAAACAAGTGTAATAACAGAAAAACTTACTTGGTTTGACGTCGGAGACTCGGTGTGCCACACAGCAAGAATTTCTAAAACATTTCGATCCAATCCAAAAGTATTTTTTTTTTAAAAAACCCAAGTAATAAGGCCCATTTCATAGCCTGAGCTTTGCGATCGGGCTCTGATACCACTAAATGTAACACCCCAAACCCGGCCTAGAAGTTAGGCCCGAATCTGGCGTGTCACATTGAAGTGTTTTTGCGAAAACTTTGTTTTCATTGAAAACCCTTCTAGAGAAAAGTTAAGTACAATCCATTTTGCTTTCAAAACGAGGTGTAGCCAAAAACCATTTCCTTGTTACTATGTAAAAATTTCCTTTGACAGCGGAAGCTCATTCTTAAAACACAATTATTTTCAAAAAAACTTGAAATATGCTTAAAAGAAATAAATCCAAGTTCCGTTCCAAAATTACAAAGCCTAGTGGAAGTAATGGAATAATAACTAGAGGGAAAACCTTATTACAATCCGAAATAACCTAAAATAAAGAACTTAAAATCCATAATTTAGATATTAAGGAAAACAAGTCTAATCGTCTTGCTAGTTGGCCACCTCTGAGTCCCTCCATCCGTCGAACCGCCTCTCGAGGATCACTGAGAAAAATAAAAGAGGGAGTGAGTTTTGAAAACTCGAGTGTATGCGACCCCGTCAAACAAATAACATACATATCATAATAATAACATAACAGTATCATACATGCAATGCAATGCAAATCCTCCCCAAATAATCCATCCGCTACATAACATTTCCCTTCCAACCCTACACTCCTATGGGGATTTCTAAATCGACCCACCCATCCGATACACATCAATGGTAGCCCGGTTTCGGTACTACCAAACGTTGCAGCAAGGCTGCTAAGCATATAATGGGCTTAAAAAGCCATCGGTGGATCCACAATTGTTAAGCAACCATGCGATCCTCATATACTTCCTCCGTTCCATAATTCCCACCCATATGCATCCTAAAAAGAATATCATATGAATGCAGCAAATGTAAATGTAACATCCATAAATCTTACATTCAACACATAGGGGCATTTTAGTCATTTTCGCCCTTACGGGCATTTCGGTCTTTTCTCATTATTATGGGTCTATTACTTACCTTGGTCCGTTATCAAGTCCTCGTTGGCTAAAGTGAACAGATACTATGCACCAGGTAGGATTCCAAAGAAGAGGAGGTGAGTCATTAAGACCGCTTAAGTACCAAGCTCTCCCTAGATCCAATCCTAGACATGCATATACCCATTGCCACACCTTAACCTTATGACTTGTCCACGGTCAATATTAGTTAATAATTAAAGTTTTATGTAAGGTTAAGCAATTTACCAATTACTAAGCCCAAGACCCCTTACAAAGCCCATACAAATTCACATACGTTCATATGGCCCATCAGGCCCAATCTCATTCGTATGGCCCACTAGGCCCAAATCACATTCGTATGGCCCATCTGGCCCAAATCACATTCATATGGCGCATTAGGCCCGATCATTATCAAATCATACAACCATCCATATCAATCCATCATTCAATTTCACATATCAAATCTTGCCGAATTGAGCCCACGAGCTCGGCAAGCCCATTTAGCCCCTTCTGGCCCGGTTGGCCAACAGTGGCCCGAGACCATGAGATCGCTCTCTTGGTCTTGGTAATAGTATCAATGTTCCCACACGAATGTTTACACGCTCGTGTGGTTGCCAATGCCAACCTTTTAGCTTTTCGG
The DNA here is from genome assembly GCA_025698515.1 of Gossypium sturtianum. Taxonomy (NCBI): domain Eukaryota; kingdom Viridiplantae; phylum Streptophyta; class Magnoliopsida; order Malvales; family Malvaceae; genus Gossypium; species Gossypium sturtianum. The sequence continues at coordinate 125,070,692 of CM046955.1, forward strand.
CTTTTCGGCATTCCAGTTTTTCGATATTTCAGCTTTTGCTGATTTGTCGTGTGTGAAGTGTATGTACACAACTGGTAATGAGACGTGTTACACTATCCTCAGCCTTGAACTGTGTGCCACCAGTCCTAATAGCCCTTTCTTAGCTACTACTCACGAATATCCCTTAGATCAAAAAGCCGAAATGTATGGATAACTTTTCGGCAGAGACTTGTAGATCCAAGCTTGATTCCAATTTTTCCAAGATCCGATCTACCAAAAATCAAAGGAATGATGACAGCACGACAAAGATTTGGTCACTAGAGTATTCGGCACAAGGTTTGGGGCGATGAAGAAATCGACTTCAAGAGCAAAGGTTTTCAGCCTTTGAAGTAACGAATATTTGGTCCCCAACAATGGAGATGAAGGTGGGACGGCACAAGCAATGGGGAAAGAAGAGAATGATATTTGATTTAAGTCTTTAGGAGAGAAGAAAAGAAAACACATAAGGAAGAGACGAGGTTTAGAACATAAAAAGTGATAGAGAATTCGGCAGAGCACTATAGTTGCCGAAATAGCACAAAGGGAATTCCAATTGCCGAAATAGCACAGAGGGAATTTAGCACCCCCTATTTATACACAAAATCGAAACTCTACAAAGTCCCAATCGGCTCCAACTCTTCCCCATCTCATCTCCTTGTTTTTCTCCCTGATAACTCCCCAATCCTTTTCCTAAATTTTCTCTTCTGATCACTCTCCTTAGAGTCCATTACCACACCACTTCCAACCTTTTAGAAGGCCAAAATTAAACTCCTAAAAAAATACTAAGCTAGGATTCGAACCTAAGATCTCCTTGCTGGCCCATAACGCCACCTTCCTATACCCTAAGTGGCGTCACTTAGCCACTCCACCACAAGGCTGTTTGATGCCATTTTTCCCTATTTTTATTTAAAAGCCCAACTACTAACCGCCCTGGTTCCTTTAATAATTAAATAAAATGTAACATCCTAAAAAAATATGAGTATCGATATGTTGCATGTTTTTGGTGCTTAGCTTGTGAATGATTAAATTTATGTGCTTATTATAGTCTTGAGAAGCTCGGGATTTATTCGAAATTAGAATAAATTTTAGAAATGAGTACTTTATTGAAGTGGATCAAGTGACCCTGATGCTTAAGGTAATTAAGTGTCAAAAACTAGCATAAGCTGAGCTAGTAGCAAGGTGGAGTTGGCGCTATGAGTGTTGCTTGAGGGGAGAGGTTTGAATCCCATGGATAGCATTTAGGTGACTTTTATTTTTGCACCTAGATTGCATGTGTCGGTCAAGCCTTATTTATGGTAAGGTTGGACTATTTCTTTTATGGCAAGGTGACTATTGGAATAGGATAAGCTTGAACTTGGGGAAAGGAAATCCTATACTTATGGAATGAAGGGGAACACAAGGCATATCTTAAGGGCTATGTTTTGGAAACATTTGAATGGCCTTTTTGTCCATGAACTTGGACGGCTTTGTGGAATAAAGGGGGGAGCCGAATTTTGATGGTAAGTTTTGGGTAAAGTTTGGTAGCTTGATAGAATTTTCATTTGGTCAATTTGCTCTCCCAAAAACATTTCTTCCTCTCATCTTTTCCTCTCTTGGCCGAATGTGCTTGTGTTAGGAGAAAATAATCTTTGCTTTGATTCTTTTGGTCATTTTTGCAAAAACCCTCAAGTGCTTCATCTTGTATTTCTCTCCTAGTGCCGAAATGATCAACACAAAAAGCCATTTCTTTTTTCTTCTTTTTCCCATTGCCGAATACATATTTGTTCCTAAACTCCTCTCTTTTATCTTCTCCCTATTCTCTTTTCTTCTCCATTTTACTTATCATTCAAAAACATTCTTCCTTCATTTTCCTTCCATGGCCAAATGCTTGTGACCATCCCCATAGCTGAAATTATTTTCCCTATCCATTAAATCATAACCGAATCTTCCATTCCTCATAACATTTATTCTCAATCATTTTCTTATATTCAAACTTTGGATCATCGGTAAGAATCATTTTCTTTGATTTATTTTGTTATTTGGTCACCTTGGCCGAATCTATAGGATGGCCTAGGAAGAGCCTTTAAATCGATAATCGTCCATTCTATTAAACGTTTCCTTTCGTTATATTTTAGTGAAATAGTGAAGGGCCGAATCACCATCTCGTTAAAGTCATCTTGAAGTTATTCAAGTTCGGATCATATCTAGCAAGGTAAGAAGGAACTCTTCAAGGATTCTTGATCACTCTCGTTTTTATCAATGACTATCATTGGGATTGTTATAACCGAAAGTTTTATATAGGAATCCTTTGGAAATCACTCGAGATTTTAAGATAGGGTCGAAAAGGGTTGTTAATAGTGTTCGGAAGAGGGGTGGATCTGCTATTCCCCTAAATTCAAACGAAGGGATTGTTTTCAGCAATCCGAGATTTTCCACCGGTTGTGGACCTCATCCGGCGAAAATCAATTGTTTGAAGTCATTCGCATAACCGAGCCTTTGACTGCTCGTGGTTCTTCATCGGGTTATGAACTATCGATCGAGGAGAAATCACAAATAGTCGTTGTTCGAGATTCGAGGGTAAAGATCTAGATCGTTTATCATTAGAATAGTTTTATATTAAATATTAATGTTCTAATCAAGCATGATAAATATTTAGGTATCGACGAATGGGAAAGTATAGTACTCACCGTAATCAGGTGTGTAACTTCAAATTTATCTCATGGGTTATACTATGCCGTAAGTATTTGAATAAAATCGTAAAGTCGGTAAAATTTGAAAATACGGTTTATTAACACTTTTGGTGTGAAAGCATGAAAATGGTATTAAAGTTGTGAAAATTACGAATTTGCCCTTAATAGGCTATATTGTTAAAAGGGGATATTTTGGGCCATATGAATTATTTTTGATAAATTGGCCAAGTGAGAAAAATTGTGAAAAGGGCCTCATGTGTATAAATGGGCCAAAATTGCTAGATCGATATATGGGCCAAAATTGCTAGATCGATATATGGGCAAAAATTACTAGATCGATATATGGGCCAAAATTGCTAGATCGATATATGGGCTAAGACTGCTAGATCGATATAAGGGCCAAAATTTCTAGATCGTTAAATGGGTTAAATTGTTATTTTGACTAATGGACCAAGTTGATAACTTGTAATATGGGCTTTTTGTTGAAATTTACCTTATGAATATATTGTTATGCATTATATATATATATACATGACTGCATGGGTTGGGATAATTGACGAAGAGAAGAAAGGCCTGTTGCCAAAATCTAGTTCGGTGGCTCTGCCACAAATATTTTAAATGGCTTAATGCCTATGATTGGTGTGTTGGCGGGGTGGGTTGACTTGATCCCCACAAGTGTGATGGTTGGTACGGGTGGTGTGTAGCGGATGGAAATTAGGCTTGGTTGGGAATTTCATATCACATGCATTTTTATATTTGATTTATATATTGTACTTTTGTAAATGGGCTCAAGCCCAATTTAATGCTTAAATGGATTTGGCCCAGTGGACACGGTAAGTGGGTTACACATTGAGTTCTAAGTAACTCACCTGCTTTTTCTTACCCTTCTCGTGTAATGATCATTGATGGAGACTTGGGTGGGGATGACTTTGTGAGGAGGCCATACTACGAATGATGGGTTTTTTTATAAACTTGAACTTCTTTTAAATATTTTTATTTAAGTACTATTTCAATTCATGATGTAATAAGGCCTCTGGTATTATTTTTATGGATTTTTATTCGTAGATGGATTTTTAATATGTTTTAGTTACTTAAATGGGGCTGTTTAAATTTTATAAATGATTTCTTAAACTTCATGATAAAAAGGGGTTTTTCTTAAATATCACTTAATCCAAAATATTTCGTGCAAACTCTTTTTATAAATCTAAGATTTCAACCAATTATTTCTCTGAAAATCAAATTGTAAATTCTGATGTTTTAAAATCATGGTTTTCAAATAAATCTCGATTTATGATAAATTCCATTTTCAAAATCGTTTTGAAGAATTGTTTTCATTAAAAGCATTGATGACTAGATGTAAGTTCGAATTGTGTAGCATGCCAATTCTGGTCTTAACGCATAGGCCGGGCTTGGGGTGTTACATAAAAATTCCTTCTCCTCAAAGTTTGAACCCAGCACTTCTCCAACACCCCTAGACACTCCAAGTTTATTAAACCCTTAAAGCCAACATGTCATTTGTCATTTTCTCGCTCACTTAAAAATTTTCTGAGATCCAAAGCCCAATAGGCCCAATTCTTCTAGGCCCAAATTAGGGGCGTTACACTCACAAGTTAGTAAGTTCATACATGATACATATATGTTCAACCATATCATAAGTAGATTTTCATGTACACATCATTTATCACTTTAACCTTTTCATACGGTCATGAACCAATATCCAATTGTATACATACCATGCCATTAACCTTTACTTACCCATTGAACTATCTAGAATTGCATTAGATACTCGGGAATGCTCAGACACATAGTGTGCCTTTCCATATAACTGTAACCTTTCCTTATCAATCGTGCTTACACGAGCTGTGAAATAGGCCTGATCACACGAGTTATGGGTCGGAATGTTAGCTACATGATGCTAGTCACACGAGCTATAGAGAATCTGCAAAAAATGTAGGACCTCAGGAATTAGTAGGACATTCAAGACCAGCCCCCGAAACATGAAATCCCTAATGACATGTCATTCGTATCCTAAGAATTCTTAAGGTTCAAATGAGATTACTTATCCGTCAATTACTCAAAGCATCAATATACATGCATTTTCAGGTCAGTTTATAACAAACACAATATGACCGATAATCAATCAAACTATCGTTAATAAGATTATAATTTATACGAACTTACCTCAATGACTATGGTTGCAATAACGAATTGAAGTCTAGTCCAAAGCTTTAGCTTTTCCCTGATTTAAGTCTAGTCCATTAGTTTTTCCTTTCTATAGCCATTTATTCCTTTTAACTAATAGAATTCAACTTTTGTACCTTTTTTAATTTAGTCCTTTTTACCTAATTAACCATTTAAACCTGTAACAGCCCGATTTTGGGCCTAGTCAGAACAGTGGTTTCAGGGCCACAAATCCGACGAGGAAAAATTTATTTTTATTATATTTTTATGGTCTACAATTTCACGGAATGATTTCGTGAAAATTTCGTTCGAAAATTTCGACGTTTGGGCACTTAATTTAGTCAAAAGGACTAAATTGTAAAAAAGTGCAAAAGTTGAGTTCCACATGTTAGAAGTGTCCAATTGTTATGAATTTTTAAATTGGAGGTCCTTAAATGGTAATTAGACCATTGGTTAATTTTTTGGACAAAAATGGACATGAAATAGGTGAAATAAAATATTTTTAAGTTAGGGGCATTTTGGTCATTTAGTGATTAAATGATTAAATAAACAAAATTAAAAGCCAATTTTTGTCCATCTTCAACCCCATGGCCTAATTTCACAAGGGGAAATCATGGCTAGGGTTTTTCAAGCTTCAAAGCTCGATTGTAAGTCCGTTCTAGCTCTGTTTTTAATGATTTTTATGTTTTTGAAATCCTCGTAGCACGATCTCTCTATTTCTACCATTTATTTGAGCTAGGGTTGATGTTTGAAAATTTACCCATATGATAAATGCTTGTGTTTTGATCTTTATTGGTAGAGTATGAATGCTCGGTGTGTAATAAACGACTTTTACTAAGTGATTTTCGGTGAAATTGTCAAAAAGGACTAGTTTGTAAAAAGTTGTAAAATGTGTGTAAGTGTGTGAATAAATGGAAATTGTGGACTGCTATAGTTATGAAAATGGTTCGTCTAGGCTTAAAATACAAGGAAATTGAATAAAAATCATTTTACGAGCCTAGGGACAAAAGTGTAAATATGACAAAGTTTAGGGGCAAAAATGTAATTTTTCCAAAATGTGAATTTAGGCTAATTTGAGTAGCAGGATGAATAAATGAGTCAAATTGTTTTTATAGATCAAGGAAAATGAGATTCAGACTTAGAACGGGGGAAAAATAAAGAATATGACGAATAAGTCCTTTTCACCGGTTGTGCTACCGAGGTAAGTTTGTATGTAAATAATACATCATTTTTACTTAAGTTTTCATATTTTGATAAATGGTATGAATTGTGGCTGAATATTTGATGTAATTGACAAAATATCGACAAGTGAGAAATTTCCCGGTTGAACCTTAGGAATAAAAATGGATACGAGTGACATGTTCACTAGAAACCTATGTGAAATCTAAGTGAAATAAGTGATCCGGGTGTTGGTCCGTACGTTCTACCAGTGGCTGAGTTGTCCAGAATGTGTTATGGATACTCGACAGCTTGTGTAAGCAGCACCGTGTAGTTTTGTCATGATCAACAGCTTGTGTGAGCAGACCCGAGATTGTGACAATGTGAAACGGGTGCTGGTCTTATAAGTTCTACCAGTGGCTGGGTAATCGGCATGTGTTGCAGATACCTGACAGCTTGTGTGAACAGCACTGAGTAGTTACGTATGACCAATAGCTTGGGTGAGTAGACCCGTGAATGTGATTAGCTCGAGAGCGAGCCTATGTGAAAAGTGTGATATGAAGTATCTTTAGCTACAAGTGTGGCACTTATGTGCAAATTTCCATGTATCCGTTATTATTCCGATGCGTTCAACGGGAAATGACTAAGTGCAAACGAATATGACTATGTGATGAATAAGTGCAGTATGTGTGTGTAAACTTATGAGCAATGTGCTCGATATGTGATCAAACTTTGGTAAGATTGATACGGAGTAAGTGTTACAATGAAAGTTACTATAAAGAAAACATGAAAGAGTGAAATTTAGAAATAAAATAGTTTTGGACAGCAGTAGTTATGTGTCTTTGAAAAATCACCAAAAATGGTAGAAATTTAATTATAAGTTGAATAAGATATGAAATTAAATCTTCTTGAGTCTATTTTCTCATAAAAGAAACGGTGTAAGCAAATGAATTTCATATTCTGAGATATTTGAATTTTTGTGAGACAGAGTTATAAATGATTTCGGAATCCCCTGTTCTGACTTTGGAAAATTATTAAAAGATGTAAAAAACTAATTATGGGTTAGAATTTATATTTTTAAAATCCTGAACGAGTCTACTTTCAATAAAAATAAATGGGAACATCATCTGAATCCCGTACGAAGAGATAATTAATTTTTAGTGAAGAAGGATCGAATCTGTAAGACAGCAGAACAGGGGAGACTTTAAAGAATAAAATGTACTTATTGGCTAAACCAAAAAATCTGAAAATTTTATGGTAAGAATATATGTGAGTCTAGTTTCAGGGAAAATTAGTGGATCTTAATTTGGAGTTCCTTAGTTCAAGATATAAATAATTTAGTGACTATGACTCGAGTAGACAGCTTGAGATGAACATGAATAAATAGTGGAACTATGTGCAATTATGATTGTATTATCTTGAGAAAATATTATGAAGATTTATAAAAGCCTGTTAATAAATCACTTATTATTTATATACCTACTTAATAAGCTATAATGCTTACCCCCCTTCCTTTCCTTTTTCCTATAGTGTCACAGATGTTAGCTCGAGTTGGAGGTCGTCGGAGATTCTATCACACTAACAAGTTATTGATTGGTATTGTATCAATGATTTTCAAGTATTTTTAAGTCTATGGCATGTATAGGGACTTGATTATGTGTGTATATGTTAATATGAGTTGGCCTAGAATGTTGGCCTATGTTATTAGAAGGTTATTGTTGTATAAAGCCATTTAATGTGGCTAATAATTATTATGTTATAAGTCTATGATGATGCATTTCAAGAATGTGTATGCTTGCATGTGTTGGATGAGTAAATGTGTGATAATTATGAGTGGTAAATGTGATTAGTTGTGTAAGTTGCATGATGTGAATGGTTAAGTGTGTGTGTGTGATTATGCATGATGAATGTGGTTTGTAAATGGTATGTGGATGTCTTAGTGTGGGTGTTTGAATGCTTAATAATACCATGTTGTGTGATGATAAATTTGTATAAGTGTATAAGTGTTTTGGGGAGGCAAAGGGCTTGGTAAATAATTTTACTTGTGGCCACACGGGCAGCCACACGGCCATGTGCCCAGGGTGTGTGAAGTCTACACTTGATTTTTGGAAATTCGAAACGCCACACGGCCTAACACACAGGCGTGTATCTTGGCTGTGTGAAGGGTATGGCCTAGGACACGGACGTGTGCCCCTATTTTTCAAGAAATTTTTCAGTGCTTTCAAAAGTTCTCGGATTAGTCCCGAACCACTTCCAAGGTATGTATTGGGCCTCGTAGGACCTATTTAGGGACTCAAAGATAAAAATTTGAAAAGTTTTAATTTGGATGAAATTTTATGACTCGGTTTAATACGTTTACAAGTGTATGTGTTCCGGTAATGCCTCGTACCCTATTTTGGCGTCAGATACGAGTAAGGGGTGTTACAAAACCTCAAAATTTCTTAATGAAAATTTAATACTACCTTAAATTAATCCTATAGATATTAAATAAATATTAAAATAATAACTCACTTGTCGGAGTCGTGGTCTTGAAACCACTGCTTCCGACACCATTGAAATTGGGTTGTTACAACTATCCTAAAGGAATTTTCATCCCTAAAAATCTTACCAAAAAATAGGTTCGGATATTGCACTTTCGTAGCTTCTTCTGGTTCCTAGGTAGCTTCCTCGACCCCATGACATTGCCAGAGAACTTTAACCAGAGCTATACGTTTATTCCTTAATTCTTTTACTTCCTGAGCTAAAATTCTGATTGGTTCTTCACTGTATGACATATCTGGCTGAATTTCTACATCAACAAGTCAAATCACGTGTGAAGGGTCAGATCGATATTGACGTAACATCGATGCATGAAACACGTTGTGAATTATCTCTAATTATGACAGTAAAGCTAAATGGTAAGCTACTGGCCCAATTTTCTTGATGATATCATACGTCCCGATGAATCGTGGACTAAGCTCTCTTTTTCGGCCAAAACGAAAAACTTTTCTCCAAGGCGATACTTTTAAGAACACTCTGTCACCAACTTGAAATTCAATATCTTTTATTTTCAAATCCGCATATGATTTTTGACAATCAAAAGTAGCTTTCAAACAATCACGAATTACTTTGACTTTTTCTTTAGTTTCTCGGATCAAATCAACACTAAATAGCTTTTTCTCACTCAATTCAGTCCAATATAAAAGAGTTCTACATTTTTGACCATACAGAGCTTCATACGGCGCCATTTTAATACTTATTTGATAGCTATTATTATAAGTAAACTCAACCAATGGAAGAAATTTTTCCCAGCTACCCTCAAACTCTAAAATGCAACAACAGAGCATATCCTCGAGTATTTGTATCACTCGCTTAGACTGACCATCAATCTATAGATGAAATGCTGTACTAAAATGTAGTCGAGTACCCAAAGCTTCGTTCAATTTTCTCCAAAACTAGAAGTAAACTGTGGATCTCTATCGAAAATAATAGACATTGGCACACCATGAAGTCTAACAATCTCAGAAATGTATAGTTCTGCCAACTTTTCAAGTGAATAATCCGTATGGACTGGAATGAAATGTGCGGATTTAGTCAAACGATCAACTATAACCCAAATAGCATCTTTCTTTCGTGGAGACAAAGGTAATCTCAATACAAAGTCCATTATAACTCGTTCCCATTTCAATTCTGGAATCATAATAGGCTGTAACAGTCTAGATGGCACTTGATGCTTGGCTTTAACTTGCTGCCAGATTAAACATTTTGATACAAACTCTGAAATTTCTCGTTTCATACCTAGCCACCATTACTTTTTTTTTAAATCACCATACATTTTGTTACTTCCAGGGTGTAACAAATAATTATTGTTGTGAGCTTCCTGTAAAATCTTTTGTATAATATCAGAATTTCTCGGAACACAAATTCTATTTCAGAAAATAAAATACCATTAAAGCTAACAAGGAATTCTGAATCAAACGTCTTTTCAATCTGCTCTCGTTTAGTAATCAACTCGGAATCACTCTTCTGAGCTTCACAAATATGCTGTAGAAATGTTGGTCTAGCTTTTAATTCTACTATAATGGAACCATCACCAATCAACATCAAACGAGTATTCAAAGCTCGCAAAGCAAATAAAGATTTTCTACTTAAATAATCAACAACAACATTAGCTTTTCCTGGATGATAATCGTTGATCAAATCATAATCTTTTAGCAGCTCCAACCATCTACGTTGTCTCAAATTTAGTTCTTTTTGTGACATCAAATACTTCAGGCTTTTGTGATCCTTGAAGATATGGAATTTTTCTCCATACAAATAGTGTCGCCAGATTTTTAAAGCAAACACAATAGCTACAAGTTCTAAATCATGAGTCGGGTAATTTGTCTGGTGTGGTTTCAATTGACGGGAAGCATAAGCTACCACTTTGCCTTCTTGCATCAGAGCGTAGCCAAAACCATTCAACGAAGCACCGCTATAGATCACAAATTCCTTACCGGACTCTGGCTGAATCAACACAGGGGCTTTGGTTAACAATACTTTCAGCTGATCAAAACTTTGCTGGCTTTTTTTAGACCACTCAAACTTAACATCTTTCTAGAGTAGCTTCGTCAACGGTGTAGAAATCATCGAAAACCCTTTTACAAATCTCTGATAATACCCTCCTAAACCCAATAAACTTCTGATCTTTGAAACATTTCTCGGAGGCTTCCAGTCTACAATACCATCTGCTGATACAACATGTCCCAAAAAATGCAACTAACTGTTTCTCGCACAAAGTCTACAAAATTATTCTCAAATGCTGTGCATGCTTAATTTTATCTCGAGAATAAATCAAATTATCATCAATAAATATGACCACAAATCTGTCTAGATACGACCGAAATATTATGTTCATCAAATCCATAAACACAACAGGTGCATTTGTTAAACCAAATGACATAACTAAAAATTCATAATGCCCGTACTTGGTCCTAAAAGCAGTCTTCGGCACATCAGAATCTTTAACCCGTAATTGATAATATCTAGAACAGAGATCAATATTTGAAAACTCTGTTCCACCTTTTAGTTGATTAAATAAATCATCGATACGTAGAAATGGATATTTGTTTTTGATTGTAACTTTATTAAGATGTCGATAGTCGATACATGATCGCATTGACCCGCCATTTTTCTTGACAAATAGTACAGGTGCACCCCAGGGAGAAAAACTAGGCCGAGCAAATCTTCTATCTGTCAATTCTTGCAACTGTGCTTTCAACTCCTTCAATTCTGTAGGTGCCATTTTATACGGAGCTATCGATATTGGAGAAGTTCCCGGTACTAACTCAATAGCAAATTCAACCTCTCTGACTGGCGGTAACCGTGGTAACTCTTCTAGAAATACATCCGAGAACTCAAAAACAGTCGGAACTAACTCTGATTTCAATTTTGAAACCCTGGAATCAAATATATAAGCTAAATACGCTTCATAACCCTTCATAACACATTTATGAGCTGACATAACTGAAATGATATTAGTTGAACTGTCAAATCTATCTAATTCAACCTGGACTATTTCACCATTCTAACATTTCAATAAAACTTACTTTCGTCTACAATTCACAACAACATCATGAAGAGTCAATCAATCCATACCAAGAATCACATCGAACTTATAAAATGGTAATAGCATCAAATCAGCTGGCAAGTTGCAATCCCAAATCATCAGAGGACAATTTCTACAAACTTTATCAACTAACACATATTGACCTAAATGGTTCGTTACTTTGATCACAAATTCAGTTGACTCATAAGGTATTTTCTTATCCGACACTAAAGTTGTGCATATATATGAGTGCGTTGACCCCGGGTCAATAAAAGCATTAACATTAGTATCAAAGATAGAAAATGTAACACCCCTAACCCGTATCTGTCGCCAGAATAAGGTTACGAGGTATTACTAATAAATTCACAACATATAGCACACATTTATTAAACATAAAACATTCATTCTCATAAATCATTCAACATAATTAAATTTTCCCTTATAAGGGCCTACGAGGCCTTTAACATGCTTTAGAAGTGATTCGGGACTAAACTGATAACATACAAAAATTATTAGAAACTTAGAAAAATTTCAACCATTCAGGGGTCACACGCCCGTGTGAATAGGTCGTGTGCCTCACATGGCTCAAGACACGCCCGTGTCTCAGGCCGTATGGAAACAGGGCATACATACTGTCTTGGGTCACACGGCCAACCACACGCCCGTGTGTCTAGCCCGTGTGTCCTTCGAAGTGGCCACACATGCCCGTGTGCCAGGTCGTATGCTAGGCCATTGTAACGCGTAGGTTTGTGCAAGTGTACACATTCGTTATCAAGTAATAAGTAAGTATCGAGTTATCGTCTCCACATGGATTGTATTTGTGCTAAGTCACTTAATTTGTAAAATTATATTAACAATTTAGTAAATAAAAACACAATATAGTTGAGAAGTGGTGATTAAAATATATTAAACTAAATGCAATGATCCCTAATGCAAATTATCCTAAGTATGCAAGCTATATGAATGAAATAGATTTTAGTAAAGTTAAACACAATTAGCAACAATTATAACATACATAAACTAGGACAATTACTTTAATTAAACTCAATTTATTATCAACATGCTTAATAACATTCGGAAAAACATTCCATTGCAACTCGATCTTTCATGAGTCCGAAACCACATTAGGTCTTTTCGGAATCCTTTACTTAGTAAATACGCATTTTATCGATCCTTATTTACTAAGGGTTTCTTAGCATTCTGTGAGGTAACAGGACGTGTCGAGTTTGAAACAGTTTAATCACACAAATCTAAAAACTATGCGTATAATGAGCTTGGTCGAGTTGTTATGCAACCTACAATTTAATCGTGTCAGGATCTAAATTGAGTATGCACATTTCAATTATGTGTCCATTAGTCGTCGTCTGGTCAGGATCGCTCAGCTAATTCAGGTGCATTTAAATCACGTATGAATGAAATACAAACTTGATTTTAATTGAAAACCTGATCGATTGAGGCACAATCATTATAAGCATGAATCAAATAAATATTATTTAATCAAAGCAATCATCCTAGCCTAAATAAAATTAAGCTAACATTGTTGTAAACAAGAAAAAAGAACACATAGCAAACATCTTTAGATTAAATTAAAGAAAAGAAAGATTAAACCCAATTCAGAGTGGCTGTCACCCTAGACTCTGACTGACGAGGCTCCTTCATTCCTTTGCTTTGCTCCTTTGCTGATGGCTCTCCAAAGTGGCCGACCAAGGGTTCTTTAAGAGGCTTAATTGCTAAAATCTCTATGAAGAGATGATGCTAGGCATGTGAATAGAAAAGGCTAAGATAATTTGGAGAGAAGAGAGAATGATGAATGATGAGAATGAATAAGGAATGATTGAGGGATGATTAATGAGGGAATGAGAGGGTCTTATTTATAGGTGAGGAGAGGGGGATTGTTTGCTAAAAATAGTGGATGTTAACCTCTTCAAATCTCCTCAAATTGTGGCCGGCCATGCTTAGTGGCTTTTGACTTGATTTTTGCTTTATTTTTAAGCAATTTTGGATGCCACACAACTCAGGACTGAGACTCGGTCAATCGTAAATCTTCGGGAAAATCTCTAATTTGTTCAACACTGCAAGGACCTTGTGTAATTAAACCAAAGAATGGTTTAAATGGACAGCCATGTGTAGCCGAATATTGGGTTGACTTGGTCTCCAATTTGGACGGTTTTGTAATCCAGTAAAGCTATCAGACCTATCCAGAATAAATCAACAGGTTAGATGACCAAAGAATAAAATTTATCCAATTTAGTTAATGAATTAAAACCCAAATTATTAATGAAATATTTTAAAATGAATTATTAAATATAGTTTTATATTTTATTATTTAATTTAATCATGCATGGCCCACTTTATGCCTTAAAAAATATAATATATTCAAATTAATATAAAATAAGCCATTTATTGCATGAAAACTATATAATAAAGCATAAAATCACATTTTAATAATTTCTATGTCCTAATTTCATATTTTCACATATTTCATTAATTTATTAAACAATTACTTAGTTTTAACAACGGATTTAAGTAAAAAGGTGATAATTTACATAGGAAAAATCCTATATATTTTTCCGTTTAGACAGCCCCAAACTTAAATCATTGCTTGTCCCGAGTAATGTTTATGCACAGCAAAAGGTCTTGTTAAGGCAAATTGGCTAATTGTGTAAGCAGCATCAATCTTTGTCCCATAATCATGCATTAATAACTTCATGCTTATCGATCTTCTTTATTAACAAGTAATTCATATGCAAACATTCCTTAAGATTATACTAAGCTTCAAAATATGCCAACATGAATCATAGTTTTCATGTATGTCACAACCATAGATAACATTCTTCATTTAACATAATTTCCTATCAATCAAGCAAACAATCACAAGGCTTATTTATGATCTTCATATGTTGAACTCAGGACTTCCCCTCCACTATGTAGATGACATAATCATCAAATCAACAGGTCTTTTATAAGGTTGTAATGGGGCTCGGTTAAAGGTAGGGATTTTAAGAGATGGGACATTTCGATTTAAAAAAAATCTTAACCTTTAACTTTGTCTTGGTTTTCTCGTAATACAACCTTTTTCTTTAAGTGAACCTTTGGAACACCCCCAAACTTATTTTGAACTCAAGCTCGTACATTTTTCCTTTTTGGAGACTGAGCAAACTTTTCTTCGCTCTTTTTTTTTTGTTAAGCATGAGCACATACATCTTTATGAAAATTTCCTCAAATGTTGATTCCCAAGACAACTTTAGTTAAGATAGGTGCACAAAATTGGGATAACTTTGTAAAGATGGTAATTGGCTTGTAATGTAGGTTCATTGAAAAAAACAAGCCTGTAAGCTCAAAATTACAGTTTCAAGGGTCTAATATCATAGGGTTGGGTTGAAAAGGCTCAAACGGTCCAAAGAAATAGTGCCTATATCATTTTAGATTTTTATGTCCCCTAGGATTTCGCCTCAAGAAAGTTACTAAGTCAATTCTAAAGATATAAACCTTCATGCATGTCTAATCTCAAAAGAAACTAAGTTTCCATGGCAAACATCACTAAGGCTAAGATCATACAAGCATTCTATTCTTCATGATAACATACTTTCACTTAGATAAAATCATCATTCATACTTGCATACAAACTATCTCAGTAACAAAAAATATCTCTAAACATTCATTTATTAAAACATACTTATGAAAGAAATGATTGAAACATACTTGAAAAATTTAAAAGTTTGAGCAATTTATTTGCCTTACCCCCCTTTAAAAAGAAGCAATGTCCTCATTGCAAGAATAAAGTAATGAATGAAAACTGAACACCATGTAACAATCTGAATTTGACCCTAATCGGAACGGTGGTTTCGGGACCACGAACCCGAGTCTGAAAAATTTTTAAATATTATTTTCGGTGTTTATTATATGTGAATTATTATGTGTGAAAGTTTCGTATGAAAATTTGATTGTTTGTGTGTTTAATTTAACAAAAAGGACTTAATCGTGTAAAGTGCAAAAGTTACTAACTATAGTGAAAGGTGCTAATGTGATAGTGACTTTTTAATATGAGGTACTAAAAGGGGAATTAGCCCTTTTTACTTATAGTGGACGGCAAAATGATTTTACACCATGTTTTTATATGTTATTTTTTTTAGATTAAAGTTATATTATATATTATAATTTTATAATAAAAACAACATTGGTTTTATCATCCTTTATATTTGTTTCTTTCACCGAAAAATAAGAAAAGAAAAAGAAAGTTTGAAGCTTGATATTTCGACACTTACAAGCTTAAATTCAAGGTTAGATTTTGTTCCGTTTTCGATAATTTCTACGTTTTTGTAATCGTTGCTTCGAGAGCTTTAAAACCCATGTCTTAATTTCATGAATTGATGATGTTTGTGAAAAATGACATTGATGTTATGTTGAGTTTTGTGATGTTTTTGGTGTTAAATGATAGATATGTAATTGATGAGCAAAAATTTATTCTTGAATTTTTGATAAATTTGGTTAAATAGGGCTAAATTGAGAAAATAAATTTTTGAGGGGATTAAAATGCAAAATAAATGAAATAAATGGACTTGTATAGTCTTTATGAATATTCGGCCCTTAGGTTGTGAAACCAAATTTTGTGTATTTTGTGTTTTGTGCAAATAGGACTAAATTGTAAAGGTGTGAAACATTAGGGGTAAAATGGTAATTTGTCCATTTAAGTGTTTTAGGACTAAATTGAATTGAAATGTGTTTGAATGAGCTTAAATTGAACATGTTTAGATCAAGAACAAAGGAAAAGGATTTGGATCGGGGAAAAGTGAAAGTTAACGAATAGCCAGGCCTATGTTGTCCGTCGATAGTCGAGGTAAGTCTTTAAGCAAGTTAATACCGCAAGTATCGATTATAACCTAGTATACATGCTGAATTGTGAATTGGTGGATTGAAATGTGATAAAGCCGAATGTGTTAAAGTAATTTAGCAATGAAATATAGTTGTATTAATTGAGTTTACTATGTGAAAGTGATGCGAATTATATATGATATATGTGATATTACTAATGTGTAATGTAAATGAGTTGGCTCAAGAATATGAACTATATCGGGCTTATTGCTCAGCGTGCTAAATGCGGTGTTTAAATTTCAGACCTCAGGTCTAGTAGGCCTAGTCTTGGGTGTATGATTCAGCCGACGCCTAGCGTGTTTAATACCGATGATGAGAATATTAATATGTGGCTTATGAAAGTGCAATGTGATATGCTTATGGAGCAAGTAAGTTGTCATTACTGAGATATTTATTTTCGCTCATACATGTAAGTGCCTATAAGATATTTAATTGAGTTCCTACATCCGATCAAATAAGTAGGCATATATGTGTGTGTCATTTGAGCAAGAATGTGGCTATATAATCGTATATGCATATTCGGCCTTTAGTATGTGATTATAATATTTTTTTTACATGTATATTAAATACTTAGATATTCAAATGTTGAATGGATAAGTATATATATGTTCTTGTATGTGGCTTCAATGAATGATGTGCACATGAAATAAGTATATGGCTAAAAGTTTATAAGTACTATTAAATCTTGAATCGAGATAGTAAATTATTTGTTTAAGGTAAGATAATGAAGTATGCGTAGCTAAATAATGAATATGAATTGGAATGAAGTATGCGTAGCTAAATAATGAATATGAATTGGAGTTCGGGAATGTGATACCATATGAGTTTTTGTTAAATTTTAGTAGATATTAAATGTTTGAATTACTTTTAATTGCTTAAGACTTACTAAGCTAGTAAGCTTACTCCGTGTGTTTTTCACTCTGTTTTATAGATTTAATTCAAGCTACGAGTTGGGGATCGTCACGAAGTCATCCATACTATCGACCTATTTTGGTACCTTTAAAGCTGAAATTTTTAAGTCTAAGGCATGTATAGGCTAACTTAATGTTTAAATGATATTTTGTCGATGTATATAAGCCATGCGAAAATGGCTTGCTTTATTATTAAATAATCTAAGGTTATGCAAGACTTGATGAAAGCATGAAAGCAAGTTTTATGTGAATGATGAATATGGGTGAGTATAAAATCATGCTATGCATAATGGTTGTATATGTATGTTTGATATGAAATCATATAGATGAATTTTTGCTAGTTCTTTGGGAAGTGAATATATATATATATATATACATGAGATAGTATGTTAGGTTATGAATGACATTGGGTATGTGTATTTTTAAAAAAAAAATTCAATTGATGTGATTTGATAATGAAATGATCAAACTATGGTACTATGGTTCGATTGTATTCGGTCTTGTTGCATGATCTTTAAACGGGTAAATTTAGCATAGTAAGCAACCATATCTTATAATACATTGTTTATGATTATGTTTTAGTTAGTTATAAATATATATATGCTTGAGGTGTGGCATATGTTTGTGCATATTCGAACATGATAGAAGTTTGTTAAAGTATAGGTGATTTATGAAATTATGATAGAAATATTACCCATAAGTTTAAGTAGATATTTCATGCAAGTTTAATGAACTTAACTTAAGAGTTGCTACATGTTATGTTATGTGCATTTATGGATATTAACTTGGTTGAATAAGGTTATAATGCATTATGGATAATAGATAAATTTTTGCTTGATTTGCGCGCACTTATAAGGTAAAACATGAAAGAATAAAAGAATTTGGTGTATCAATGATCTATTGGATTTATACTCACTTTTGAAATATTCGTTTGTGGCATGAACTTGGTTGGCGTTATAATTATTTTGGATTTCTTATAAACATATATTTATAATCGGTCAAGAATTTAAAGGTTAAATCATTGATATGAATAACTAGTGATGTTTGCATGTGATTGAATATACATGTGGTAAATTGGTTGGTGTAAGTTGACTGTTGATAATCTATTTATATTCGGCCACACTCTTTAAAATGACCAAATGAATAGTGCTCTGTAGTTTGAATAAGTTTACTTATTTTATTGTATATAATGCAATTGATATTATATTTGTGATGATTTGCTTATTATAATATCATTTCTTAAGTATTATGATTCAAGTGATTGAAGGAACTTGGTGGTTAGTTGAGTAACACCTCATAACCCTAATTCGGCGATGGATACGGGTTAGGGGTGTTACATTTGATTGGTATCAGAGCTTACAGTTTAGTCAATTCTAGGACTACCGTAGCGCGTGTGAGTCTAGCTATACATGCCTTAATTTATACTACGATAGTGTGATGACTTCGACATCTAAAGCGTGATTATATATATAGTAAATGGACCCTGACAGAGCCGTAGCTGATGATGTTGAGAGTGTAGTGCCTGATCTCGCTCATGGGTCAGCACCGATAGACTCTCGAGCTGTCTCGAGTAGCCATGAGGGGGAGGCTAAGCAAGCCTTCTACCAGATGATGAACGAATGGTTTACTCAAGATATCGGACTAATCGGCTGTGCAACAACCTCCCACTCGATAATTCATCTCCGATACCTTCAAGGTACCTCGATGATAGATCCGATGAGATCTAGTAGGCCTCCCGTTGATAAAATCAGGAAACACGGGGCCGAAGAATTTAAAGATAATGATGATGATGACGCGAAACGAGCTGAGCTGTGGCTTGATAATATTATCCGTGTGCTTGACGAGTTATCATGTACTCCAGATGAATGCTTAAAGTGTGCTATATCCCTATTACGGGACACCGCATATCACTGGTGGAATACACTCGTATCGGTAGTTCCGAAAGAAAAAGTGACTTGGGATTTCTTTCAGACCAAGTTTCGTAAGAAATATATCAGTCAGAGATTCATTGATCAAAAATGAAAAGAATTTCGGAATTGAAACAGGTCGAATGACCGTGGATCGAGTATGAACGGAAATTTGTCGATCGAGCCGATATGCCCGTGAATGTGTGTCAACCAAGCCATTATGTGTAAAAGATTCAAGCGATACCGAATGAAGATATTAAGTTGCTAGTTGGCATACTCGAGATTAAAGAGTTTGTGGTACTTGTCAAACGAGCTTGCAAAGCCGAAGAGCTTGGGAAAGAGAAAAGAAAGGCTGAAATGGAAGCTAGAGACATTCGTAAAAGATCATCGAGTAAGAAATTTCATTCGGTGTCCAAGAAGTTCAAAGATGAATCTGGTCGACATAGAGCTACTTCAGACTTATCTAGACGAGATCGACCACCTGTGGGTTCTTGAGCTACTTCGATGGCCAGTGTTGGTAATGTCCAGCAGAATCGGGTTGAATACAAGCATTGTGGTAAATGGCATTCCGGGAGTTGTAGATTTCGTGATCGGTCCTGCTTTAAATGTGGATCGTCAGATCATTTTATTCGAGAGTGCCCGATGCTAGCCGAGCAAAATACGGCTCAGAATACAAGACCGAGTAATGTATTAGTGTGAGGCAGACCACCTAGGCATTCGGGAAATGTAAGTGGCAGTCAGAAAGGAACCAAAGACACTGCAATTCGATCAGAGGCTTGTGCACCTGCTAGAGCATACGCTATACGTGCCAGAGAGGATGCTTCTTCCCCAGATGTTATCACCGGTACTTTCATCCTTTATGATACTACCGTGATTGCATTGATTGATCCGAGTTCGACTCATTCATATGTGTGTGAAACTTTAGTATCCGAGAAGACTCTCACCGTTGAGTCTCACCGAGTTTGTGATTCGTGTATCAAACCCCTTGGGTCGATGTGTTCTAGTTGATAAAGTATGTAAAAGTTGCCCATTGATGATTCGAGATTTATGCTTCCCAGCTGATTTGATGTTATTGCCTTTTCATGAGTTCGATATAATTTTGGGAATGGATTGGTTGACTTTCCACGATATTGTTGTTTATTGCAAAAGAAAGACCATTGATTTGAGATGTCAGAATGGTGAAATCATTCGGATAGAATCTAATGATCTGAATGGATTACCAGCTGTAATATCTTCGATGTTAGCTCGAAAGTATATGAGAAAATGGTATGAAGCTTACTTTGCTTATGTGCTTGATAGTAAAATGACTGAAAAGCAGATTGAATCCATACCAGTTGTGTGCGAGTACTCAGATGTGTTCCCTGAAGAACTCCCGGGTTTGCCACCTATTCGAGAAATAGAGTTTGGCATTGAATTAGTACCGGGGACGACTCCGATTTCAATAGCTCCGTATCGGATTGCACCAACAGAATTAAAAGAGTTGAAAGTACAATTGCAAGAGTTAACAGATAGGGGCTTTGCACGACCGAGCTTCTCTCCTTGGGGTGCACCGCTTTATTTGTGAAAAGAAAGATGGGACTATGCGAATGTGCATCGATTATCGACAGCTTAATAAGGTGACTATAAAGAATAAATACCCGTTACCACGGATTTACGACTTATTTGATCAGTTAAAATGGGGCTTCAGTGTTTTTAAAGATAGATTTGAGGTCGGGTTATTATCGGTTGCGAGTCAGAGATTCCGATGTGCCAAAGACTGCTTTTCGAACGAGGTACGGACACTATGAGTTTTTGGTTATGCCTTTTGGACTCACTAATGCACCTGCTGTTTTTATGGATTTGATGAATCGAATTTTCAGTCAATATTTGGATCGGTTTGTGGTAGTATTTATAGATGATATTCTAATCTACTCCGGAGATGAAACCGAGCATGCTGAACACCTAAGACTTGTGCTACAAACTTTGCGAGATAAACAGTTGTACGCAAAGTTTAGTAAGTGTGAGTTTTGGTCGAATGGTTTGGGTTGCGTTTTGATGCAGGAAGGCAAAATTGTAGCCTACGCTTCGAGACAATTGAAGTCGCATGAAAGGAATTACCCGACATATGATTTAGAGCTAGCAGCTATTGTATTCGCGTTGAAAATTTGGCGTCATTACTTGTTCGGGGAGAAATGTCATGTCTATTCAGATCACAAAAGTTTAAAGTATTTGATGACTCAGAAAGATCTGAACCTAAGACAACGCAGATGGTTAGAGCTGTTGAAAGATTACAAATTAGTGATTGATTACCATTTGGGGAAAGCCAATGTTGTTGCAGATGCTCTAAGCCGAAAATCATTATTTGCACTTCGTGCGTTGAACGCACATATGGATACTTCTAATGATGGTTCGATAGTAGTTGTATTAAAAGCAATACCGTCATTTATTCAACAAATTAGGGATGCCCAAAAAGTTGACAACGATCTAGTAGTAAGATGAGTTCAGTGTGAGAATAGTGTTGAGTCAGAATTTTGAATAGATGAAAATGATTGTTTAAAGTTTAAAGACCGACTGTGTGTTCCGAGAAATGTGGAGTTCATTCAGATGATATTAAATGAGGCTCATAATAGTCGATTATCTATACATCCTGGCAGCACGAAAATGTATAATGATTTGAAACAGTTTTATTGGTGGCCTGGTATGAAACAAGACATATCTGAATTTGTCTCGAAGTGCTTAGTTTGTCAGCAAGTAAAAGCCGAACATCAAGTGCCTTCTGGGTTACTTCAGCCGATCATGATACCTGAATGGAAATGGGACAGAATTACTATGGATTTTTGTATCCGGTTTGCCTACGACACCGAGAAAAAAGAAGATGCAATTTGGGTTATAGTGGATAGACTAACCAAATCAGCTCACTTTATTCCAGTTCGTATGGACTATTCCCTCGATAAGCTTGCTGAGTTGTATGCATTTCAAATTGTGAGATTACATGGAGTGCCAATTTCCATTGTTTCAGACAGAGACCCGAGATTCACGTCGCGGTTTTGGAAGAAATTGCAAGATGCTTTAGGTACCAAACTACACTTTAGTACAGCTTTTCATCCGCAGACAGATGGTCAGTCTGAACGAACAATTCAGATACTTGAGGAAATGTTGTGATGTTGCATCCTCGAGTTTGAAGGTACGTTGCCCAAACCCGGTCAGTACACCACGACCGAATCTGGTATGTTACGGGGAAAATCGTATTTGAGAGGTTAGGTTTCCGGTGAAAGGTTTAATGAAAACTCTTTGATGTATTCGTACCTGTAAAAAAAAAAACCTTCGGCATGATTGTTTTAAAACCGGTAGTGCATTTTGAAGACCCGGGAATTTGAAAGCTTAGTTGAAAAGTAAGTTTTTATCATTTAGAAGGCCGAGAAATTCCTTTTAGTTACTTAAAAACATTTTGAACTTAGTGTGGAAGATCACAAGTTTAGAAAATATTTGAGTTGCGTTCATTTAAAGATTTTAATGTGATACCCGTTGGTAAAGTTTAAAACATATCGCTTTGTAGTCTTGAAAACCGTTTCATTCCAAGTTTTATCGGATGTTTAACCAAGTAATTTATTAAGGCTAAATTGAAATCAAATTTTAAGCATATAAATAATCAAAGCATAATTTTAAAAGGCCATTTACAATCCCAACAAAACCAAATGAAAATAAATGAAATAAAGTACCAAGTGCTTAAATCAGTGCAAAACCGACTTTATTCATGGCATGGTCACCTCGAGTCCACCTTACCCATGTCCGCGATCTAAGTGTCACTGAAATGATAAGGGAGAAGGTGAGTCGCAAGACTTAGTGCATAAATCCCCTCCCGATTAATACAACATACTAACACACACAATACAGAGCAATGTCATTAATGCACCCAATCCTAGCCATCCACAACACCTTTTCTACCCCCAGTGTGGTACCAAACCTTTGGTGGTGCCAAACCACCGTGACCCAAAGTCACGATATCCATAAGTGTGGTGCTAAACCACCTGGTGACCCAAAGTCACGAAGAATCCAATGATGGGGCCAACCCATCGTGTGATACCAAATCACGGCGACGATCCCATATCTCTCAAAAGTGGGGCCAACCCACGGTGGTGTTAACCACAGAACGAGTCGCTATGAGGTGCCAAACCTCCGTGTCCCAAAGACACGAATGTGATACCAAATCACCGTGACCGAAGTCACGAATCAAGTGATGGGGCCAACCCATCGGTGATACCAAATCATCTGGCGCCAATCCCGTATTATCAATCGTGGGGCCAACCCACCGTGGTGCTAAGCCACCTGGGACGAGACGCTATGAGGTGCCAAACCTCCGTGACCCAAAGTCACAAAATAACTGTGGTACCAAACCACCGGAGGTGCCAAACCTCCGTGTCCCAAAGACACGGATATCATATTCCCCTCCTCTCATATCACCCATTATCATACCGACTCATGTAAAGTATGCAAATCATACAAATCATGCTACATGTTTAATGTTGCATCTCATAACACATACATCATAGGTCATGATCTCAAGTATATCAACAATAGAACTCATAATGAAACGGACTTACCCGAATCCGTGCACATACCCAATCGGGTATCATATCAATCAACCATACTGTTTCGGCTTTATTAAACAATCAGATTATTAAGCATATTACTAAGCAAAGAGTGTGTTAGTTTACACACCTGTTAAAACGCAAGCCTTAATCCCAAGGAACCGATCTAAGACCCTCGATTATCTTGCTCCTTACACTTGATTTGGTTTCCTACCAAATCCCGAACCAAACGATGGTTCTTCTTTATGCACACGGCACACCCAATCGACATCAGAGGAAGACGGCTCCTCTTGCTTGCTTCCAAAATCCTGGATGCCCTTGCTCTAAACCCGATTGGACACCACACACAAGAGAGATCACACCACACCAATATTCGGCCAAGACTTAAACAAAAGGAGAGAAGAAGATTCGGCCTTACACAAAGAAGGAGAACACAAGAGAAAGATGAAAAGAAAGGGGTTGATATTCGCCAATAATGAGAAATGGGTAAAAGAAGAAGAAGAAGGAAAGTACTTTCGGTTTTGAAAAGAAGAATGAATGGAGAAAATGTTTTGGGAATAACTTTCTGGCTATCAAGGTTTCAAGAGAAGAAAGGAAGAAAGTATGAGAAGAATAGGGTACTAATTTTGGTTTACACAAATGAAAAAGAAAGAAAGATGGAAGAGAACATTCGGTTATCAAAGAATATCAAGAGAAACAAGCAATTTTTCGGCAAGTATGTGCTTGGACTTTTCGGTTTCAAGAAGAAAATGTAGAAACTCACTTGAAATTTCGGCTTGCTTTTGACAAAAGAAGGATTTTGGCTTGCACAAATTTGACCGAAAATGCTCCAAAATGCCAAAAGAATTTCGCCCTCTCCACTTACCCACTTACCAAAACCCGCCACTCCTCCCATGAAGCACCCAACATTCGGCCACTACCTCCAAACACTCCCAACCACTAATTCAAACTAGTTTGAACTAGTCAACCTCCACAATTTACTCTCCACCCACCATTTGAACAATTTGACTTGGTCTATGGCAGAGTTTGAAATCGCCCACAACTTCTTCTTCTCCCCGCCACAAAATGGAAGCAAAAATATGAGACTTCTGCAGCTTGAACACAGGACCTCCTTCCCCGCAAGTGACGCCAAACCCAAGCTCCAAGTGGCGCCTAACTTGCCACTCTACTAGCTCAATTCTTGTGCTAACATTCTCCTAAAAATATTTATAAACCCCACTCATTCAGCTCCCTCACCTAAAGCTTAAAACTAAAGTTTCCCCAACCACTCAAAGCTTACACCAAGCTTACAACTAAGCCCCAAAACAATTGAAACACAACATTGCAGCCAAATACATGCAAACAATGCAATAATCAAAATAACCCCTAACCCGGATATTACGTTCTATTTCTTAAAAATAATTTCGGCCTCGAAATTACCCGGTCAAAAGAGTTGAGGGTATTGTCGCCTCATCATATCCTCTCTGGTTCCCACGTAGCTTCTTCTACGCCATGATTCCGCCATAGCACCTTTACCAAAGGAACCGACTTTCACGCAGTAACCTTCACATCTCGGTCTAGAATCTGACCGGTTCTTCTTCCATGGTCAAACCGGATTTACCTCGATCTCTCCACCGCTACGACATGCGATGGATCTCGAACGATAGCGCCTAAGCATCGAAACGTGAAATACATCGTGAATCGACTTAGCTCACTGGTAACTCAACCCGATAAGCCATCTGGTCCCACTCGCCTCGGCACCTTATACGCCCAATAAACCTCGGACTTAACTTGCCCTTCTTTCCGAACCTCAACACTTTCTTCCATGGCGAGACCTTCGTAAAAACTTGATCTCCCAAAGTAAATTCTATATCTCTCTCGCTCGAGATCGGCATAAGACTTCGCTCGTCCAAGCTTCCTTCAACCGAGCTCGAATCAACTTAACCTTGTCTTCGCCTCGCAACCAACTCTGGTCCCAACAATCGACGCTCACCCAACTCCGCCCAACATGTAGGTGAGCGACACTTCCTACCATACAACGCCTCGTATGGTGCCATCTTGATACTTGCTTGATAACTATTGTTGTAGGCGAACTCGCCTAATGGCGTAAACTCCTCCCAACTACCTCAAGTCCAAAACACAGCCTTCTCAAAGATATCCTCTAAGATCTCAGATAACCCTCTCCGATCGCCCGTCGATCGTGGGTGAAATGCCGTGGCCGAAATCCACCCGCGCACTCCAGAGCCCGATGCAATGCTTTCCGTAACCTTGATGTAAATCTGGGATCCCTATCCGAGATGATCGACATCGCACACCGTGCGGCCTCACTATCTCTCGACACATACAGGCTTCGCCAACCCTCAAGGGAGTAATCGACTCACCGAATAAAATGAGTGATTTAGTCGACGATCCACAATTACCCAAACCGAGTCCTTCTTGCTCGGCGTAAGAGGTAATCCACCGACAAAATCCATATTTATCCTTTCCCACTTCCATCGGGAATCTTCACCGGGTGAAGCAACCCTCGACGGCAATCGATGTTCACCTTGACTACGACATGTCGACACTTTCCAACAAACTCTGTCACCTCTCTCTTCGGACTGCCACCAAAATCGCTTCTCTTAGATCCCTATACATCTTGCTACCTCCGGGATGCATAGCGACGGCCGCTATGGGCGCCTGAATAATCCTCTCGCTTAACTCGATATCCTTCGGCGCATACAAGCTCTCCCTTGAAAACACAAAGACCCCATCACTAGACATATCAGAACCCTCCAAACCACC
This sequence comes from Gossypium sturtianum, assembly GCA_025698515.1. Taxonomy (NCBI): domain Eukaryota; kingdom Viridiplantae; phylum Streptophyta; class Magnoliopsida; order Malvales; family Malvaceae; genus Gossypium; species Gossypium sturtianum. The sequence continues at coordinate 125,097,305 of CM046955.1, forward strand.
ATCCCGCACTTGCAACCTCCGCGCATTCGTAACCTCATCCACTAATCAAGTTTCCCCGATCGCGCGCAACCCAAGTAGGCTTAACTCGCAGCTCGCGCGAATACTTCCGTCGCCATACAAACTCAAATGGGCAAACATCGCCTTAAGTCCGATATAACCTTACGGCTCAACGCGCTGGCTCGCCACCACGTTAGCCTTGCTCGGATGATATTCAATCGAATAGTCGTAGTCCTTGAGCAACTCAATCCATCTCGCTACGCCTCAAATTCAAATCTTTCTCGAGTCAAAAGGTACTCAGACTCTTATGATCCTGTGTAGACTATCGATCTCTCTCCGCATACAAGTAGTGCCTCCAAATTTTCAAGGCGAAGACTCTCGCACGCTAACTCCAAGTTGTGCGTCGGATAATTGACCTCATGTGGCCTCAACCGCCTAGATGCATACGCCACAACCTTCCTTCCTCGTGCATCAAAGACACAACCCAATCCCGTATGTGATGCATCGCAATACATCGCGAATTCCTTTCCCGCCTCAAAGTTGAATTAGAATAGGAGCCTCACCAAAATCTTCTTTAACTTGTCGAAACTCTCCCGCTATTTCTCACCCAAACAAACGGAACTCCTTTCCTTAATGACTTAGTCATCGGCAGGCCGCAATCAACGAAGATCCTTCTACAAATCTTCTGTAGTATCCTCGCCAAACCGTAAAACTCCGAATCTCACCACCGACTTAGGCGGCTTCCAATCCAAAATCGCCTCAATCTTCCGAGGATCCACCCTAATCCCCTCGGCCGACACTACATGACCCAAGAAAGTCACCTCCTAAGCCGTAACTCGCACTTACTAAACTTAGCATAAAGTCGCTTCTCCTCAAAATCTGCAGCAGCACCACTCGCAAATGCGCATCATGCTCCTCTTCCGACCTTGAGTACACCGGGATGTCGTCGATAAAAACCACAATGAATCGATCCAAATCTGCTGAACACCCTATTCATCATATCCATGAATGCCGCCGGCGTTAGTCAACCCAAAACGGCATTACCAAAAATTCGTGAGTGCCCATACCGAGTACGTAAACGCTGTCTTGTGGATATCCGCCTCCTTTACCTTTAATTGGTGATACCTGCATCTTAAATCGATCTTCGAGAATACCGAAGCACCCTTGGTGATCAAACAAGTCATCTATTCGTGGCAACGGATACTTGTTTTTGATCGTCACTTATTCAATTGGCGGTAATCTATGCACATTCGTATCGTATCATTTTTCTTCTTGACAAAGAGTAATGGCGCGCTCCCCAAGGTGAAACACTTGGTTCGATAAAGCCTCGATCCAACAACTCCCCGGATCTCGAGCCTTTAATTCCACTAATTCCTTTGGCGCCATCCTATACGGAGCAATAGACATCGCGCGCAGCCTCCGGCAGCAGATCTATCCCGAACTCCACCTCGCGATCCGGTGGCAAACCCTAAGCTCCTCCGAAACACATCAACAAATTCCTTAACCGCTCGGGACCTCCTACATGCACTCCTTAGCCTCCAAGGCATACACATGAACCACATATGCTTCACAGCCTCTTCCCGACCATCTTCTCAGCCTTCAGAGCAGATACCACGTTGGATAAGTTATCTCTTCTATTACCTATCATGACCACCTCATCACCCTCAGCCGTCTTTAGAACCATGCGCTTAGCCGCGCAGTCCAACCTCGCCTGGTGCTTAACCAACCAGTCCATCCCCTGAATCGATCGAACTCCCCAAACGGCAGCTCCATCGGATCGCCCACAAACACTACCCCTTGGAGTTCTAGGGGTACGTCTCTATATAGCTTATCTACAACTACAGAGTGACATAGAGGGCTAATTACTGTCACCTGCCTAGAAGTAGTCTCAGAGTCTAAATCCATGGTCTCTACTATGCTACCGGCAACGTATGAATACGTTGAACCCACATCAATCAAAGCAAAGATAAGGAGAACCAAAGATCAAAAACGCATCGGTTATGACGCCCGGCAGCGTCGCTTCTCCTCTCGGCGCCCACGCATACACCAACCCAGCCGTCTTGCCTCGAACTACCCTCGCACCTCGCCGGTGCTCGCGCCCCGACCGTAACCATTGCCTCTCTCGCCATTACCACGACCCTTTGCGGTGGCGGTCCATTATTCCTCGAATCGAGTACGGCCCGACCGACTCGGATCGAATCCTAGCCAACTTACGCGACAGCCTCTCACACGGTGATCCAATGAGCCACACTCAAAACATCCTTTTCCACCGGTCCAAAGATCCTCCCCAATGAGATTTCCCACAACGGTTGCAATCATGCGGGTCCCTAATTAGCGGCAACAGACCTACTGCATGATTTGGCCCACTCTGTCTAGCCCTTTTCTCGAGGATTACCCAATGACCCGTAAGATCCAAAACTCCTCTTATGTCTATTCCTATCCACGCTTTTGCCTCACTGACTCCTTCACTCCTTCGGCTACCTTAGCCTTCTCAACTAGGACGGTAAACTCACGCCCCGCTATGGAGCAATCGTGAGTCCGAATTCATCTCTCGCACCATCCTCAAATTGAACACACCTCTCGTGTTCAAAGAGCCACAATGCCCCTAGCATACCGGCCTGGCCTCAAGAATTCGCCTCGACTCGCCGACACGGACTTGCTCCCGAACCAAACCTCGTAAATGCTTTTCGTTGCTCATCAATGTAGCTAGATCCAATGTACTTTTTCCGATATGCGGCCTTGAAATAATCCCAAGTAAGATCCTCATCGCAAAGATCGTCTCCGAACCGTGAGCCACCACCGGTATGACTCATCCCGGAAGAAGCGATACTACCCCTTTCGCCTTCTCCTCAAGCAAGATCAAGTCCAGATCATCCATGATCCGCTCCGTCGCTTCCCACTAATACTCACTGGTCTTGGAGCAACACCGAAACACCTCGAAATACTTCGCCCCATTTGCTCTGAGTCGCCGCCACGATTTCCGAACACCGCGCTCCACCTACTCCAACTACCTCTTTCCAAAGACTCGCAAAGATCTCTCGCGACATCGTGTCATCCCCGGCCCGATCTCGAAACTCACCACCTCCGGTGGTGGTGGTATGCAGTATCTCATTCTCGACTTCACTGCACCCTACAGTGTTCGTAAACCGTCATCCTACCCCGACCAAGGCCCACATGTATTACGACCCGACCTCGAGTGCTCATGACTAAAATCTCGACTTCTCGATTTAGAAGTTTTATGCATCAGCACCTTTTCCACTGTCTTTTAAAGCAAAGTCTTATGAATATTTCTTATTAAAGAAGTTTTGTTTTCGCAAGTCCACAGAGTCCTATCGGTTTCTGGGTTTCTAAAGTAATCCACTATTGCTAGTCTTTCAATCATATCACACCCATCAATCACAAGAAATAGTAAGAGGTACCCACCGGGCGATTGGTGCCTGAGACTCGGTGCCATGCCTTTCAAACCATATACTTTAAAACAAAACACTTAAAAACCAATATTTAACACATTTTGGGCCTCGAGCCCACAAAACGAGCTTTTGAACTTAGCTCGATACCACAAATGTAACACCCCAAACCCGGTCAAGACACCACGACCGAACTGTATGTTACTGGGAAAATCGATTTGAGAGGTTAGGTTTTAGGTGAAAGGTTTAACGAAAACTCTTTAATGTATCCGCACTGTAAAAAAAAACCTTGGGCATGATTATTTTAAAACCGGTAGTGCATTTTGAAGACCCGGAATTTGAAAGCTTAGTTGAAAAGTAAGTTTTTATCATTTAGAAGGCCGAGAAATTCCTTTTAGTTACTTAAAACATTTTGAACTTAGTGTGGAAGATCACAAGTTTAGAAAATATTTGAGTTATGCTCATTTAAAGATTTTAATGTGATACCCGTTGGTAAAGTTTACAACATATCGCTTTGTAGTCTTGAAAACCGTTTCATTCCAAGTTTTATCGGATGTTTAACCCAAGAATTTATTAAGGCTAAATTGAAATCAAATTTTAAGCATATAAATAATCAAAGCATAATTTTAAAAGGCCATTTACAATCCCAACAAAACCAAATGAAAATAAATGAAATAAAGTACCAAGTGCTTAAATCGATTGCAAAACCGACTTTATTCATGGCATGGTCACCTCGAGTCCACCTACCCATGTCCGCGATCTAAGTGTCACCTGAAATGATAAGGGAGAAGGTGAGTCGCAAGACTCGGTGCATAAATCCCCTCCCGATTAATATAACATACTAACACACACAATACAGAGCAATGTCATTAATGCACCCAATCCTAGCCATCCACAACACCTTTTCTACCCGTGTGGTACCAAACCACCGGTGGTGCCAAACCACCGTGACCCAAAGTCACGATATCCATAAGTGTGGTGCCAAACCACTTTGGTGACCCAAAGTCACGAAGAATCCAATGATGGGGCCAACCCATCGTGTGATACCAAATCACTGGCGACGATCCCATATCTCAAAAGTGGGGCCAACCCACGGTGGTGTTAACCACGTGTGGACGAAGTCGCTATGAGGTGCCAAACTCTCGGTGTCCCAAAGACACGAATGTGATACCAAATCACCGTGACCAAGTCACGAATCAAGTGATGGGGCCAACCCATCGCGGTGATACCAAATCACCGGCGCCAATCAGATTATCAATCGTGGGGCCAACCCACTCGTGGTGCTAAGCCACCGGGACGAGACGCTATGAGGTGCCAAACCTCCGTAACCCAAAGTCACAAAATAATCGTGGTACCAAACCACCGGAGGTGCCAAACCTCCGTGTCCCAAAGAAACGGATATCATATTCCCCTCCTCTCATATCACCCATTATCATACCGACTCATGTAAAGTATGCAAATCATACAAATCATGCTACATGTTTAATGTTGCATCTTATAACACATACATCATAGGTCATGATCTCAAGTATATCAACAATAGAACTCATAATGAAACGGACTTACCCGAATCCGTGCACATACCCAATCGGGTATCATATCAATCAACCATACCGTTTTGGCTTTATTAAACAATCGATTATTAAGCATATTACTAAGCAAAGAGTGTGTTAGTTTACACACTGTTAAAACGCAAGCCTTAATCCTAAGGAACCGATCTAAGACCCTCGATTATCTTGCTCCTTACACTTGATTTGGTTTCCTACCAAATCCCGAACCAAACGATGGTTCTTCTTATGCACACACAGCACACCCAATCGACAACAGAGGAAGACGGCTCCTCTTGCTTGCTTCCAAAATTCTCGGATGCCCTTGCTCTAAACCCGATTGGACACCACACACAAGAGAGATCACACCATACCAATATTCGGCCAAGACTTAAACAAAAAGGAGAAGAAGATTCGGCCTTACATAAAGAAGGAGAACACAAGAGAAAGATGAAAAGAAAGGGGTTGATATCGGCCAATAATGTAAATGGGAAAAAGAAGAAGAAGAAGGAAAGTACTTTTGTTTTTGAAAAGAAGAAGGAATGGAGAAAATGTTTTGGGGAATAACTTTCTGGCTATCAAGGTTTCAAGAGAAGAAAGGAAGAAAGTATGAGAAGAATAGGGTACTAATTTGGTTTACACAAATGAAAAAGAAAGAAAGATGGAAGAGAACATTCGGCTATCAAAGAATATCAAGAGAAACAAGCAATTTTGGAAAGTATGTGCTTGGACTTTCGGTTTCAAGAAGAAAATGCAGAAACTCACTTGAAATTTTGGCTTGCTTTTGACAAAAGAAGGATTTTGGCTTACACAAATTTGACCGAAAATGCTCCAAAATGCCAAAAAGAATTTTGGCCCTCTCCACTTACCCACTTACCAAACCCGCCACTCCCCATGAAGCACCCAACATTCGGCCACTACCTCCAAACACTCCCAACCACTAATTCAAACTAGTTTGAACTAGTCAACCTCCACAATTTACTCTCCACCCACCATTTGAACAATTTGACTTGGTCTATGGCGAGTTTGAACCGCCCACAACTTCTTCTTCTCCCCGCCACAAAATGGAAGCAAAAATATGAGACTTCTGCAGCCTTGAACACAGTACCTCCTTCCCCGCAAGTGACGCCAAACCCAAGCTCCAAGTGGCGCCTAACTTGCCACTCTACTAGCTCAATTCTTGTGCTAACATTCTCCTAAAAATATTTATAAACCCCACTCATTCAGCTCCCTCACCTAAAGCTTAAAACTAAAGTTTCCCCAACCACTCAAAGCTTACACCAAGCTTACAACTAAGCCCCAAAACAATTGAAACACAACATTGCAGGCCAAATACATACAAACAATGCAATAATCAAAATAGCCCCTAACCCGGGATATTACATACGTGGGAACGATACTTACCTTTGATTGAATTTGCTTACAATAATAGCTTTCAATCTAGTATCAAAATGGCTGTGATCCGTGATAGTTTGTAACATCCTGAATTTTTGGGCCTGTGCGTTTAATGGGTGGATATGTTTAATGTGTTAATTTAAGTATTAGGGGTCCAAATTGGGCTCAGGTTTGGGGCGAGGCTGTAGTTAAAATTCTTATTTGAACACTTTAGTGGAATGCTTGATAAGTTAGGGCATAACATATTAGCTATGTTTTAAAACACAAATGGGCTTGTGGCCGGTGGTCAGTAGCGCCACTTAGAGAGCAAGGGGGTGACGCCACACAAGGGAGTAAGGGGCCCAAATTCAAGTTTCTTGGAGCCCAACTCTTTTAATTTAAGTTAGCTAATTTTCGGTAATTACTTAAGTGGAGTTGGATGGCAACAAGGCTTAAAAATAGGAGGATTTAGGTGAAGGGGAAAATGCTGATATTATAGTTGATAACATGGAAGATAAGGGAGGAAAGTTAGGATCTGATCTGTTGGTCACAGTGGTGGCCGAATTTCAAACTCTAAGGGGGAGGAGAAATCGGTTTCTGATATGGCTAAGGGGTGCCAAAATTTCCCTTACTAATTAACTGGTTTTAGTTGTCAAAAGAGGGCAATTCCGGCTTTTGGTTAGTAGGAGTACCGAAACTTTAAATAGTCGGGGGAGGGTTCTTTTCTTTATTTTCGGCATTTAGGGTTTCTATCTTTTCTTTCTCTTCTTCTCTGAGTAAAAGCCGAAAACTCCATTGTTCTTTTCTCTTCTTTCTTCTAAAAGCTGAAACCTCATAATCCTTCCTCTATATTCTTTTGATCCTTGCTAAGGCCGAAACCACCCCTAGTCTGCCGAAATTCTCTTTTCCTCTTCCTGCTAATTTCTTTATTAAAAGTTGAATCATCATAGACTTCTTTGAATCATCTTCACTTCCTGACCTTCGCAAAAAGCCGAAATCTCCTAAGAGTAGCTGAATCTCCTCTATTAAGGTAGGTGTCGACTCTTGTTATTTCTTAAGATCTCTTTCGGTTTTTAGGAGTCAAGGCCGAATGGCCACTTGGTTATTTAAGGCTGTCGATTGAGGCTAATACTTTCTCTCTTTTTTTGCGTTTTGGGCGGCATTCCGGGATTTGAAGGAAACCTGATTGTCTAGATCTAAAAGCCGGAAATCGCTAGTCTCTAATTTCGGGATTTTAAGGTAAGGGGGTTCTCTTTAGATTTCCGTTAGATTTGCTATCACATTTGAGATCTTAACCATATGTTATGGTTTAACAACCCTATTTCGTTATAGTAGTTCTGACAAGAACTTTTGATGGAATCGAATATGGATCAGGCAAAGGAGAGGATTGGGTCTGTAAACCCAATCCCTAAGTTTAAGAAACGTGCGATGTCAGCGGTTCGAGATTGGCCACCGGGTTGTGGACCGGCTTCTGAAAAACACCTTAGGCAGATAGCAGTTGTGTCGACTACGGATAGCGTCGACATAGGAAGTATCGTTTTATCGGTAATCAGGTGTGTAGATCTCTAACACACTAGTTAACTGTATTATATATATATTGGCTAAAAAGCCGTAAATAGGGTCGTAGTGTGGCAATCGAATAAAACCCGAGAAAGGGTCTGTAAAGGATGCCAGGTACGTAATCATAGAAATCTCTATGTGTATCGATAAGTATATGTATGAAAGCCTGTTCCCTTAAAGATGGTATGATGTTTTCGATTTTTCATATGTGTATGCATGGGGTGGGATTATGATAATGAAGGGGAAGTGCATAATAGGTCACATGGTGATCGGTGGTTAAACCACAAATTCAAATGTTACGTCACATAGTGATCGGTGGCTATGCCACGTTTAATGATTCCTGATTAATAGAAATAGGCAGTACGGCTGTCGTTATGGTGTGTAGCGGATGGAGGGTTTATTGTAGAAATCCCCGAGGTGTGATGGTTGGTACGGGTTGGTGTGTAGAGGATGGAATTCTAGGTTGGGTTGGGCTATTCATCTTTTGTTATTTATCATGTAAATATGATTGTTGCCTTTATGTATGGGCCAGGGCTCATAATGTGTTTGTGGGCCTCAGGTCGTTGTGTGTTTCGGGATTTATACACTGAGTCTTGGTGACTCACCCTTTTATTTTTCCTACTCTTTCAGATGAGCAGTAGATCGTGGACATGGGAGCCGAGACGAACTCGAGGGGCCATCAAGTTATTTAATTTCATAGACTATTTTGGTTTTTTTTATTTAAGTTATAATTTTGGGATTAATTATGTAATAAGGCCTGGGGCTTAGGTTATCGTTTTCTTTATTTTATTTGTTGATGTTTCTGATTTAAAATTTATGTTCAAGGACTTAAGTCTCAAAAAGTAATAAAAATGGGTTTTCCAAACATGTTCAACGTAAAAACAAAGGTTTCCAACAAATATCTTATTTTTACCAAATGCCTAAGTAAAGAAACTGAGATTTTCTAAAATCAATTTAAGTAAAATTTTTAATAATAAACCCCGTAGCATACCAGATCTGGTCGTAACGTTTGGGCCGGGTTTGGGGTGTTACATTTTGGTATCAGAGCCCAGTTCAAAACTCGGGCTGTGAAATGGGTCTAGTAGTGATTTAAAAACTTTTTGAGAATTTGAGAAAAGTTTGGGATGGAGATATGGCCTTCGAGTCTACCGGCACCCGATCCACGCAGGTAAGTATTCTAAACTTTTGGATGTGATATGTATGTTGGGCTTGATGGGCTTGATGGACGTAGGCTAGTATATTAGACATTGATGGACTTTAGGCTTAGTTTAAACAACTCTCTAAATTCATAAGATTTAATCCAACCAAACAAACCTGTGAACAAGTCGCGAGATTAGGGTGTGGCAACAGCATACGTATGTCTAGGATTGGATTCAGGAGAGCTTGGTATTTAAGCGATTCTAGTGACTCACCTCCTTTTTTTGGAATCCTACCCAGTGCGTAGTGGACTGCTCACCTTAGTCATGAGGACTTGTTGACGGGCCAAAATCTATAACTAAAACCCGAAAGGGACCAGCCATTCTATTTTGTAAAATTACTAAATTACCCCTAATTTATAAATGACCAAAATATCCCTGATTTGTAAAATTACCAAAATACCCCGGATTGTAAAATTACCGAAATACCCCCAGATTGCAAAATTACCAAAATACCTTTTTTCAAAAAATCACCAAGGAACCCTATTTCAAAAAATTACGAAAATACCCCTATAGGATAAATTACGAAAATACCCCTGGGTAGTGAAATGACGAAAATACCCTTAGGTGATGAATGTAAGTTTGTGGATGCTATTTGTATGTTGATGTTAAATGATTGAATGTATGTGCTTCCTAGAACTAGAAGATGCAGACTTGAGACTAAATTGTAGATATAATTGCGAATTCGAAAGAACTACTCTCAAAACTACTATTCATAAGACTGTTCGTATTTAATCAGTGGAAGAAAACTAATAATTCATAAAATTTCTAGTCAGATAAACGCGAATCGATAGAATGAGTACAAGAGGTCATGGACGTCTGCCGCGTGGTCGTGGTAGGGGTAGGATGACGGTGTCAGAACCAGTAGGGTCTGGCCATGAATCTAGAAATGAGATGCCGGTACCACCAGCCGCAGAGGAGGAATTTCAAGACCAGACGGCCGAAGATGATTCGGTATCTCAGGCGATGTTAAGGGTTCTAGAGAGGGTTGCTGGGGCAGGCATGGGCACAAGAGCCCGAAAATCTGTGCCAGAGCGACTTAGAGCCAATGGGGCGAAAGTGTTTAGGGGAATTTCTGGTATAGCCCCGAGTTCAGCTGAGTATTGGTTGGAGGCAGTTGAACGCATGATGGATGATTTGGATTTCACGGAGGAGGAGAAGTTGAAAGGGGTTGTATCTGTCCTACGGGACAAAGCTTATTAATGGTGGCTTACGATTAAGGATGGTATGGTGGCTGACCGTATCACCTGGGATTCCTTCAAAACAGCGTTTCAGAGTAAATACATCGGGACGAGCTATGTGGATGTGCAGCGTAGAGCATTTCTAAATCTGGCGCAAGGAAGTAGGTCGGTGGCTGCGTACGAAGCAGAATTCTTACGCCTTAGCCGTTATGCTCGAGGAATGGTGGCCACAGACCATGAACGTTGTGTTCAATTTGAAGATGGTCTGAGGGATGATTTGCGTGTATTGATAGCTCCACAGCGGGAGAGGAAATTTGCTGTGCTTGTGGAAAAAGCTAAGATAGCTAAGGAGGTGAAGCGGACAGAGAAACTAAATCGGGATAGAGAAAGGGGTGGAAGTAAGAGGAATTTTGTATCGTCGAGGGAGGCGGTGGGCGTACTCGAGAAAAAGGCCAGTCGACGGGCCAAGACGGGAAGAGAGACCTGCTGCTGTTGGTCAGACACAGAAGTGTGTTCAATGTGGTAAATTTCATGTAGGCGAGTGTTGGACAGGCAGTGGAAAGTGCTTTAGGTGTGGATCTACGGACCACCAAGTTAGGAACTGTCTGCAGCAACGGGGCAATGAAGGGCCCACGGGCCAAGGGAATGCATAGCTAGGAAGAGGTGGTCAGCAGCCACAGAGAGGTCGTGGTCCAGTCAGAGGTGGTAACGATTTTGGTCGGGGCCGTGGAGCACCAGGCCAAGGGGCAGGAAACACTGAGGCGAGACAGCCGGGGTTAGTCTATGCTGCCAGACGTCGAGAGGAGGCTGACGCACTGGATGTTATAACCGGTACGTTTTTAATTTTTGGTTTGCCTTACACTGGCTTGATTGATATTGGTTCGACGCACTCTTATGTTGCTAGTGCTATAGCGGGAACTCTGAACATAGGATATGAGACTTCTTCTAGGGAGATGACTGTAGTAAGCCCTCTAGGACAAACTGTAGTGGTGAACAAACTGTATAAGGATGTACCCCTGGAAGTTCAAGGGGTAGCTTTTCGGGCTGATCTGATGGAACTGCCGTTTGGGGAGTTTGATTTGATCTTAGGAATGGATTGGTTAGTGAAGTATCAAGTGAACTTGGACTGTGCAGCCAAGCCTATGGTGTTAAAGACTCACGATGGCGGTGAAGTGTTGGTGATAGGTGAAAGGGAGAGTGTGCATGCCGAAGGACCCTGAGTTGAGGCGCAGGATCTTGCAAGAAGCGCATGGTAGTCCTTATGCTATGCACCCTGGAGGAAGTAAGTTGTATCGAGATTTGCGGGATCAGTTCTGGTGGCCTGGTCTAAAACAAGAGGTGACCGAACTTGTGGGGAAGTGTTTGACCTATCAGCAGGTAAAGGCGAAACATCAGTTACCATCAGGGTTGTTGCAGCCGGTGAAGATTCCGTAATGGAAGTGGGAAAGGATCACAATGGACTTTGTTAATGGGCTACCCCTCACGCCCACTAAGAAAGATGCGGTTTGGGTAATTGTAGATTGCTTGACGAAGTCTGCTCACTTCATACCCGTACGTGTCGACTACTCTTTGCAAAAGTTGGCTAAGCTATACATAGCGGAGGTAGTAAGGTTGCATGGAGTGCCAGTATCGATCATATCGGACAGGGACCCTAGGTTCACATCATGATTTTGGAAGGCGTTGCATCAAGCATTGGGTACGAAGTTGGATTTTAGTACGGCGTTTCATCCTCAGACCGATGGACAGTCTGAGTGGGTAATCCAGATCTTGGAGGACATGTTGAGAGGATGTGTCATTGATTTCAAGGGTAGTTGGGAAGAATTCTTACCGTTGGCGGAGTTTGCGTACAATAATAGTTACCAGTCAAGTATTCGGATGGCGCCCTATGAAGCATTGTATGGGCGGAGGTGTCGTACACCTACCTGTTGGACGAAATTAGGGGAACGTCGAATTTTGGGTCCGGAGTTGGTTTTCGAGACCGAGGAGAAGGTTGAGTTAATTCGGGCTCGATTGAAGGAAGCATCGGACAGACAGAAGTCCTATGCTGATCTGAAGCGTAAGAACATAGAATTTGCAGTGGGTGACAAGGTTTTCTTGAAGGTGTCGCCATGGAAGAAAGTATTAAGGTTTGGTCGAAAGGGTAAATTAAGTCCCGCATTTATCGGACCATATCGAGTGTTGAAACGAGTAGGACCGATAGCTTATCGCCTAGAGTTACCTTACGAGCTAAGCCGATTCACGATGTATTTCACGTCTCTATGTTAAGACGTTATCGCTCGGATCCGTCCCATGTTGTGCCCGTGGAGGAAATCGAGGTAAGACCTGATCTATCCTTCAAGAGGAACGGTGGAAATTCGGATCGTGATGTTAAGGTGTTGCGAAGGAAAACGGTTCCGTTGGTTAAGGTGCTATGGCGGAATCATGGTTCTGAGGAGGCTACGTGGGAACAGAGGAGAGGCGATCTGGCAAGAATACCCCATCTTTTCTGACCAGGTAATTTCAAGGACGAAATTTCTTTTAAGGGGGGTAGAACTGTATCATCCTGAATTTTTGGGCCTGTGCGTTTAATGGGTGGATATGTTTAATGTGTTAATTTAAGTATTAGGGGTCCAAATTGGGCTCAGTTTGGGCGAGGCTGTAGTTAAAATTCTTGTTTGAACACTTTAGTGGAAAGCTTGATAAGTTAGGGCATAACAGATATTAGCTATGTTTTAAAACACAAATGGGCTTGTGGCCGGTGGTCAGTAGCGCCACTTAGAGAGCAAGGGGGTGACGCCACACAAGGGAGTAAGGGGCCAAAATTCAAGTTTCTTGGAGCTCAACTCTTTTAATTTAAGTTAGCTAATTTTTGGCAATTAATTAAGTGGAGTTGGACGGCAACAAGGCTTAAAAATAGGAGGATTTAGGTGAAGGGGATAATGCTGATATTATAGTTGATAACATGGAAGATAAGGGAGGAAAGTTAGGATCTGATCTGTTGGTCACAGTGGTGGCCGAATTTCAAACTCGAGGGGAGGAGAAATCGGTTTCGATATGGCTAAGGGGATCCAAAATTTCCTTACTAATTAACTGGTTTTAGTTGTCAAAAGAGGGCAATTAGGCTTTTGGTTAGTAGGAGTCTTAGAAACTTTAAATAGTCGGGAGGGTTCTTTTCTTTATTTTCGGCATTTAGGGTTTCTATCTTTTCTTTCTCTTCTTCTCTGAGTAAAAGCCGAAAACTCCATTGTTCTTTTCTCTTCTTTCTTCTAAAAGTCGAAACCTCATAATCCTTCCTCTATATTCTTTTGATCCTTGCTAAGGCCGAAACCACCCCTAGTCTGCCGAAATTCTCTTTTCCTCTTCCTGCTGATTTCTTTATTAAAAGCCGAATCATCATAGACTTCTTTGAATCATCTTCACTTCCTGACCTTCGCAAAAAGCCGAAATCTCCTAAGAGTAGCCGAATCTACTCTATTAAGGTAGGTGTCGACTCTTGTTATTTCTTAAGATATCTTTCGGTTTTTAGGAGTCAAGGCCGAATGGCCACTTGGTTTGTTGAGGCTGTCGATTGAGGCTAATACTTTCTCTCTTTTTTTGCGTTTTGGGCGGCATTCTGGGATTTGAAGGAAACCTGGTCGTCTAGATCTAAAAGCCAGAAATCGCTAGTCTCTAATTTCGGGATTTTAAGGTAAGGGGGTTCTCTTTAGATTTCCGTTAGATTTGCTATCACATTTGAGATCTTAACCATATGTTATGGTTTAACAACCCTATTTCGTTATAGTAGTTCTGACAAGGACTTTTGATGGAATTGAATATGGATCAGGCAAAGGAGAGGATTAGGTCTGTAAACCCAATCCCTAAGTTTAAGAAACGTGCGATGTCAGCGGTTCGAGATTGGCCACCGGGTTGTGGACCGGCTTCTGAACAACACCTTAGGCAGATAGCGGGCTTGTGTCGACTACGGATAAGCGTCGACATAGGAAGTATCGCTTTATCGGTAATCGTGTGTGTAGATCTCTAACACACTAGTTAATCAGTATTATATATATTGGCTAAAAATCGAAATAAATAGGTCGTAGACAGTCGAATAAAACCCGAGAAAGGGTCTGTAAAGGATGCCAGGTACGTAATCATAGAAATCTCTATGTGTATCGATAAGTATATGTATGAAAGCCTGTTCCCTTAAAGATGGTATGATGTTTTCGATTTTTCATATGTGTATGCATGGGGTGGGATTATGATAATGAAGGGGAAGTGCATAATAGGTCACATGGTGATCAGTTGTTAAACCACAAATTCAAATGTTAGGTCACATAGTGATCGGTGGCTATGCCACGTTTAATGATTCCTGATTAATAGGAATAGGTAGTACGGCTGTCGTTATGGTGTGTAGCGGATGGAGGGTTGATTGTAGAAATCCCCGAGGTGTGATGGTTGGTACTGGTTGGTGTGTAGAGGATGAAATTCTAGGTTGGGTTGGGCTATTCAGCATTTATTATTTATCATGTAAATATGATTGTTGCCTTTATGTATGGGCCAGGGCTCATAATGTGTTTGTGGGCCTCAGGTCGTTGTGTGTTTCGGGATTTATACACTGAGTCTTGGTGACTCACCCTTTTATTTTTCCTACTCTTTCAGATGAGCAGTAGATCGTGGACATGGGAGCCGAGACGGACTCGAGGGGCCATCAAGTTATTTAATTTCATAGACTATTTCAGTTTTTTTTATTTAAGTTATAACTTTTGGGATTAATTATGTAATAAGGCCCAGGGCTTAGGTTATCATTTTCTTTATTTTATTTGCTGATGTTTACAGTTTAAAATTTATGTTCAAGGACTTAAGTCTCAAAAAGTAATAAAAATGGGTTTTCCAAACATGTTCAACGTAAAAACAAAGGTTTCCAACAAATATCTTATTTTTACCAAATGCCTAAGTAAAGAAACTGAGATTTTCTAAAATCAATTTAAGTAAAGTTTTTAACAATAAACCCCGTAGCATACCAGATCTGGTCGTAGCATTTGGGCCGGGTTTGGGGTGTTACATAGTTTGAAAACTGCATCCGATCGGCAAAAGTCATATGCAGATTTGAAACGTAAAGATATTCAGTTTCTGATCGGAGATCGGGTATTTTTGAAAGTTTCTCCGTGGAAGAAAGTACTTCGATTTGGTCGAAAAGGCAAATTAAGTCCGAGGTTCATCGGGCCGTATGAGATCATCGAACGTGTTGGGCATGTTGCTTATAGATTAAAGTTGCCCTCTGAACTAGAAAAGATTCATAATGTCTTCCATGTTTCGATGCTTCGTAAATATCGATCAGATCCGTCACATGTGATTTTTCCGTCTGAGATTGAAATCTGATCCGATATGACGTACGAGGAGGAATCGATCCGTATTTTAGCTCGTGAAATGAAGGAGTTGAGAAAAAAAATTTCGTTAGTAAAAGTATTATGGAATCGACATGGAGTAGAAGAGGCTACGTGGGAACCTGAGGATTCAATGAGACGGCAATATCCAACTTTGTTTAACAGTAAGATTTTCGGGGACGAAAATCCCTAAGGGTGGGAGAGTTGTAACAGTCCGAATTTGACCCTAATCGGAACGGTGGTTTCGGGACCACGAACCCGAGTCTGAAAAATTTTTAAATATTATTTTCGGTGTTTATTATATGTGAATTATTATATGTGAAAGTTTCGTATGAAAATATTATTGTTTGTGTGTTTAATTTAACAAAAAGGACTTAATCGTGTAAAGTGCAAAAGTTACTAACTATAGTGAAAGGTGCTAATGTGATAGTGACTTTTTAATATGAGGTACTAAAAGGGGAATTAGCCCTTTTTACTTATAGTGGACGGAAAAATGATTTTACACCATGTTTTTATATGTTATTTTTTTTAGATTAAAGTTATATTATATATTATAATTTTATAATAAAAACAACATTGGTTTTATCATCCTTTATATTTGTTTATTTCACCAAAAAACAAGAAAAGAAAAAGAAAGTTTGAAGCTTGATATTTCGGCACTTACAAGCTTAAATTCAAGGTTAGATTTTGTTCCGTTTTTGATAATTTCTACGTTTTTGTAATCGTTGCTTCGAGAGCTTTAAAACCCATGTCTTAATTTCATGAATTGATGATGTTTGTGAAAAATGCCATTGATGTTATGCTGAGTTTTGTGATGTTTTTGGTGTTAAATGATAGATAAGTAATTGATGAACAAAAATTTATTCTTGAATTTTTGATAAATTTGGTTAAATAGGGCTAAATTGAGAAAATAAATTTTTGAGGGGGTTAAAATGTAAAATAAATTAAATAAATGGACTTGTATAGTCTTTATGAATATTCGGCCCTTAGGTTGTGAAACCAAATTTTGTGTATTTTGTGTTTTGTGCAAATAGGACTAAATTGTAAAGGTGTGAAACATTAGGGGTAAAATGGTAATTTGTCCATTTAAGTGTTTTAGGACTAAATTGAATTGAAATGTGTTTGAATGAGCTTAAATTGAACATGTTTAGATCAAGAACAAAGGAAAAAGGATTTGGATCAGGGAAAAGTGAAAGTTAACGAATAGCCGGTCTATGTTGTCCGTCGATAGTCGAGGTAAGTCTTTAAGCAAGTTAATACCGCAAGTATCGATTATAACCTAGTATACATGCTGAATTGTGAATTGGTGGATTGAAATGTGATAAAGCCGAATGTGTTAAAGTAATTTAGCAATGAAATATAGTTGTATTAATTGAGTTTACTATGTGAAAGTGATGCGAATTATATATGATATATGTGATATTACTAATGTGTAATGTAAATGAGTTGGCTCAGTAATATGAACTATATCGGGCTTATTGCCTAGCAGGCCTTGTGCCGGTGAACTATATCGGGCTTATTGCCTAGCGAGGCTAAAAATGCGGTGTTTAAATTTCTGCACTCAGTCTAGCGGGTGCCTAGTCTTGGTGTATGATTCAGATCGACGTCTAGCGGAGTTTAATACCGATGACAGAATATTAATATGTGGCTTATGAAAGTGCAATGTGATATGCTTATGGAGCAAGTAAGTTATCATTACGAGATATTTATTTTCAGTCATACAGGTAAGTGCCTATAAGATATTTAATTGAGTTCCTACATCCGATCAAATAAGTAGGCATATATGTGTGTGTCATTTGAGCAAGAATGTGGCTATATACTGTATATGCATATTTGGCCTTTAGTATGTGATTATAATATTTTTCTTACATGTATATTAAATACTTAGATATTCAAATGTTGAATGGATAAGTATATATATGTTCTTGTATGTGGCTTCAATGAATGATGTGCACATGAAATAAGTATATGGCTGAAAGTTTATAAGTACTATTAAATCTTGAATCGAGATAGTAAATTATTTGTTTAAGGTAAGATAATGAAGTATGCGTAGCTAAATAATGAATATGAATTGGATTTCGGCAATGTGATACCATATGAGTTTTTGTTAAAGTTTAGTAGATATTAAATGTTTGAATTACTTTTAATTTCTTAAGACTTACTAAGCTAGTAAGCTTACTCCGTGTGTTTTTCACTCTGGTTTATATATTTAATTCAAGCTACGAGTTTAGGGGATCGTCACCGAAGTCATCCATACTATCGACCTATTTTGGTACCTTTAAAGCTGAAATTTTTAAGTCTAAGGCATGTATAGGCTAACTTAATGTTTAAATGATATTTTGTCGATGTATATAAGCCATGCGAAAATGGCTTGCTTTATTATTAAATAATCTAAGGTTATGCAAGACTTGATGAAAGTATGAAAGCAAGTTTTATGTGAATGATGAATATGGGTGAGTATAAAATCATGCTATGCATAATGGTTGTATATGTATGTTTGATATGAAATCATATAGATGAATTTTTGCTAGTTCTTTCGGAAGTGAATATATATATATATATATATGAGATAGTATGTTAGGTTATGAATGACATTTGGTATGTGTATTTTTTTAAAAAAAAAATTCAATTGATGTGATTTGATAATGAAATGATCAAACTATGGTACTATGGTTCGGTTGTATTCGGTCTTGTTGCATGGTCTTTAAACGGGTAAATTTGGCATAGTAAGCAAGCATATCTTATAGTACATTGTTCATGATTATGTTTTAGTTAGTTATAAATATATATATGCTTGAGGTGTGGCATATGTTTGTGCATATTCAGACATGATAGAAGTTTGTTAAAGTATAGGTAATTTATGAAATTATGATAGAAATATTACCCATAAGTTTAAGTAGATATTTCATGCAAGTTTAATGAACTTAACTTAAGAGTTGCTACATGTTATGTTATGTGCATTATATGGATATTAACTTGGTTGAATAAGGTTATAATGCATTATGGATAATAGATAAATTTTTGCTTGATTTGCGCGCACTTATATGGTAAAACATGAAAGAATAAAAGAATTTGGTGTATCAATGATCTATTGGATTTATACTCACTTTTGAAATATTCGTTTGTGGCATGAACTTGGTTGGCGTTATAATTATTTTGGATTTCTTATAAACATATATTTATAATCGGTCAAGAATTTGAAGGTTAAATCATTGATGTGAATAACTAGTGATGTTTGCATGTGATTGAATATACATGTGGTAAATTGGTTGGTGTAAGTTGACTGTTGATAATCTATTTATATTCGGCCACACTCTTTAAAATGACCAAATGAATAGTGCTCTGTAGTTTGAATGAGTTTACTTATTTTATTGTATATAATGCAATTGATATTATATTTGTGATGATTTGCTTATTGTAATATCATTTCTTAAGTATTATGATTCAAGTGATTGAAGGAACTTGGTGGTTAGTTGAGTAACACCTCGTAACCCTAATTCGGCGACGGATACGGGTTAGGGGGTGTTACACACTAGGTAGGGTTGTAAAGAAAGAGAGGTGAGTCATTAAGACTGCTTAAATACCAAGTCTTCCCTAATAGCCCAATCCTAGACATGTTCATTCCCATTACCACATCACTTAGTCTTATTCTTTCTAAAGAAGTGTTAAGTTTGTTCATGCTTGCTATGTTTTATTCTGCAGAAATTAAATCCTAATTGCGCAAGAAATAAATTCCTAAGAACCTAAAAATAATTAAATAAATAACAAGACAAGAATCCCCCATTTTATTTTTCTGACTCATTCCCCTTGTCTTCTTTAGCTCCATCTCTGCTTGCATCGTCAGTATCTTCTGTCCATGTCTCAAAGATAGCATCTGAAAACTCAGGAACAAAAGTATTAGAGATCTTCTTTCGAATTGAGCATCTCTAATTTTTGCATATTTCCAGTAAGTTTGTTGTTGATTGTGCATGAACTTGCACATATCCATCAAAATTGTCAACTCCGATTTCCTTGAAGTATTTGTAGAAGTCGGCAGGGGAGTTGTATATTCAGGTTCAACACTTAGCTTGACTGGTTCTTCTTCTGGCTCAACCCTTGGTTCAGGAATGTTCGGTTCCTTATCGATTCTTCCTCTTCGGTGTTTGTAATCGAATTAGCTTGATTTCGATTCCATCTGTTGAGTCCTCGTGATCCGCTCGCTTGGCTCTTCTTGCTCGCCTTGATTCAGCTCATGCACCCTCTCTACTAATCTTTCAAGATCATAATTTGTAATGCATCCTTGAACGTATCGCCCCTTCAGATTTGCTTGTGTTTTAATATGGGCCTTTAAGCAAAGTGAAGTGATTAATGATGGGAAATAAGCACTTCTTGCCTTATTTTTAGCACAATCGTGAATCTCCTTGAGGATAATTTTCCCAACATTAATGGACCTTTCTGTCAAAATTGCATATAAAAAAAGCACCCGTTCCATCGAGGTGGTGGAACTATGTGAGATAGGCATAAAACTGTAACGAACGAAATAAAACCATACCTTTGCTACTGGTTTTAAGCATACCTTTGCTACTGGTTTTAAGTATTCTCTTCGACAAGAATGGCTCCCATACTTTCTTATAATCCATTGGGATCCTGGATTTGTCACAACATCAAGCACTTGTTGAAGAAAATCCCATTTGATATTGTTCATCATAGGGTAGTACTCATCTTCTTCAACATCAGGTAAATTAAACAAATCATTGATGGACTTAGAAGTAAGAGGTACCTTTTTCTTTCGAACGATGACTTCAGTAGCATCTTGCGTAGTCAAACTAGCATAGAATTCTCGAACTAGTTCATCATCGGGAAGTGAACGAGCATCAAAAAATTGTTCCCACTTGAGAGCATTGATTTTTTTCTAATCAATATAGGATCAACCATCAAATCATTACTCTTCAAGTAAAAACCTTTTTCCAGCATCATAGGTTGGTGCTTGAAGATTGAATCAAATCTCTCTTTCACTTCTTTTCATCGATCAAAATCGGCTTTTCAGGAGTAGTCTTTGAAGATCTGGTTCTTTTGTGAGACATGGTATCTTTTCCCAAAAATTCGGCAAAGTTTCTACACAAGAGAGAAAATAGAAATCGGCAAAGTGGGTAGAACTTACTACGGAAAAAATCTTGCGACGGCAAGGATGGTGCGATGGTGACGACGACGTGCCACAACAATGGTAGGGTGCGGCGGTGACAATGGTGTGCGACAGAAACGACAGTGCTTCGGCAATCTCTTTGCGGCAACAATAGGGAATTTTGACAGAAAGGGAAGAGAACTAGGGTTTCTTTCGGTATTTGAGGTTGACGGCACAAAAGGAAGATTTAAGGATTTTTAGGGTGTAAGCAAATTGCTTTGAGGGATATGAATATTAGTAGAATGGAGAAGGATTTATATAGGGAAAAATTAGGGCAACATGTAGCAAAAATTTAGCTACATTAGGGTTGCTTGGGCGGAAAGCAATGGGTGTGAAGGCAAGGCATGGATTTTTCCCTCCTTTTTGTTGTCTTGGGCCTCAAACTCAGACCCCCTTTATTAACATAAAAATTAAAATTTAAACAGAACAAATGAAACATAAAAAATTTAAATCTTAATTAGAAAGTTTCTTCTTAACAAATTACATTAAATTATTTCCCAGGAAAGGTTTGAGGGGTCACAGCGGTCCCGCTTAAGTTCCAATCTCCTTAGACAGAATTAATTAAATTTAGTAAGTTAAGAAAATAAGTTCTAATTATTTATTTATTTACAAAATGAGTTCATGAAAAATTAAGGGACTGTTAATTTGAACGAGGATTCAACTCGCTCAACTTCACCATCCAAGCAGTGTTTGAGACGTTGACCATTAACTTTAAATGTACCTCCGTAATTGTTGTATAATTCAATAGCTCCATAAGGATAAACTCGGTAGGTGGTATAAGGTCCTTTCCATCGGGATTTAAGTTTCCCAGGAAATAACTTCAACCTTGAATTAAACAACAAAACCTTCTGACCTTCTTTAAACTCGCGAGGTTGTATATGACTATCATGCCATCTCTTTTATCTTTCTTTACACATTTTGGCATTCTCATAGGAAAACAACCTCAACTCTTCCAACTCATCAAGTTGTAACATTCTTCTCTCACCGGCTTGCTTAAGATCAAAGTTTAACTGCTTCAAAGCCTAGTGAGCTTTATTCTCCAACTCTATTGGCAAATGACATTGTAACACCCCAAACCCGGTCAACACACCACGACCGAATCTGGCATATTACGGAGTGAAAACGTTTTGAGTAAAACAAGTTTGCCGATTTATTTCTATTGAAAACTCCTTTACCGTTTAAAAGGTTAGAAAACCCCGTGTAGGGTATAGTTGACATCGTTTTTGGTTGCTTTAAAACCCGGAAAAACCCTCTTTTGTTGGAATTCCATTTGTTGTTTATAGTTTTGGAAAACCTTTCGATACTTATTAAAAACCAAGTGAGTTAAGCATAGTCGAGTTAATAACCATTTGTGTTTGGGGTTGTTTAAGAAATTAAATTTGAAAACGTTGCTTTTTACCGGTTATTTAAGCAAATCAAATTATTAAGCACATGCATAATCTAATCAAATAAAAGCAAGTATATATAAAAAAAACCCAAAATAATACTCAGCGGCCTTATTACAAAACCAAAACCAAACTTAAAGTAAATACATAAAAACCGGAATTTTTAATTTTAAGTCAAAACCCGAAAATAAGTTGCATGGCCACCTCGAGTCCTCCCCGGCTCCAAATCCGCGATCTAAGCCTCATCTGCAAAATATAGGGGAAGGGGTGAGTCACCGAGACTCAGTGTATAAATCCCCAACCCGATAGAATAGCACTTACACAAGTCATTAATAAAACATGCAAATCATGCAACCCCATAACCTAACCATCCGATCTCCTTTAACTACCCCGTGTGGTCAAAACCACTGGTGGTCAAAACCACTGGTGACCGGAGTCACAAATATATAAGTGTAACACCCCAAACCCGGCCCAAACACTACGACCGAATTTGGTGTGCTACAGAGAAAGTATTTTTAAAAATCCCTTTAAGCCGAATTAACTTTTTGATAAAAGATAGTGTTCGATTTAAAACACTTGAGGTGTATATAAAAAAAAACATGCTTAGGTTTATTTTAAAAAAATATTCATTAAGTCAGATTGTTACCGATTCAGGTGTGCCCGATGGCACGATAAAATATTTTGCGATTAAATTTTAGAAAACATGTGTACTTAATTTAATGTTAAGAAATAGTTTAAACAAATTAATCCAAAACATAGAATAATAAAAATATATCTAGGAGGCCTTATTACAACTTAATTAAAATAAAACCAACATTAAAAAAAATAAAACCAAATTGCAGCTTCTTTGGATCGAACCCGCGACCCCCGCTATGCCCTCTCTAACGCGCCCTTTCCAACTCTCCCAATTGACTTTCATGTCACGTTACCCCACCATTTAAATATAAGCCCTCTTTCCTGGCCCTTACTCCTTCAACGCCTAAAGCCCAAAAATAAAACTCCTTGCTTCCTTCATGTCTCGAACCCGAGACCTCATACCAAGGCCCTTAAGCCACGCCCCTTGCCACTTCACCGAACCTAACTTTCGTGTCACAAACCTCCTTTATTTAATTATAAGGCCTTCCTACTTAAGCCCATCACGCATATATAGAAAATAAAATGCAAAACGTTGCTCGACCACTCAAATCGTGACTGCGCCCATTCTCTCCTCCAACTCTTAAGGCGCTAGGTTACCACTTTGCTCTTGCTTTATTTCGTGACATGTTTCTCCCAAATTTCAAATTTACCCCCTATCTCCTAGCTTCCTCATTTAAGATACTTAAAAAGAAATTTTTAGTTCCAAGTCCGACCTAGCTCGGGGTTAGCTCTAGGCCCTAGAACATGCTTAATACTTCTAGAATTTAATTCTTCAAGCACACACATGGGAAAATATTTAAATTACAAATAACCCCTAATTCAGGGTGTTACAATTCTACCCCCTTAAAATAATTTCGTCCTCGAAATTACTTACTATCGCCCAATCATGCATCCTTAACCCATCACACTATGCTATCGCTTACGTATTTCGATCTTAAAGAACTATCGCACTTTCTAGAAACATTCCCTACGTTCATAATCCAAGTTCCATACACTTTACTAGCAACATAGGAATGAACTAACGTAACCACAACCAAGACAAATGAGGGTATTAGAAAATAAGAAACTTACCCGTTGTCATGTCCGCACATCTTCCTCCTCGCGACGGCCAACCGCATAAACCAACCTTGGTTGCCTCGCCTCTGCACCTTCAGCACCTCGGCCACGCCGCTACCATTATCATTACCTCTAGCCGCACCTCGACCCTCCGTGGTGGTCCTTCATTTCTAACCCGAGCACGGTTCGACCCTCCGGTTGATTCTTAGCTAACTTCCGAGGACAATCCCTCACACGGTGATCGAACAATCCACACTCAAAGCACCTCGATTACCACTCCAACACTCACCATTGTGAGGCTTGCCACACCGAGCACATTGTGGCGGCCATTGGGTATTGGCAAAGCAGCAGCCCAGCGGTTTGATCCGACCCATCAAACCTCGTCCCTCTTCTGTTCATTACCCGAGAACCTTGAAGGTTCCGAGCTCCTCTTATTCCACTCATTTCTTGGTTCCGCTTAACTGACTGTCTTACTCCTCAAAGCAACTTTAGACTTCTCCACAAGAACAAAGAAACTCGTTCTGTTGTGGAGCTATCATCATCCTCGGCTCATCTCTCAGCCCATCCTCGAATCTAACACGGTGTTCATGCTCGGTACCCACAATACCACGAGCATACCTACTCAACCGAAGGAATTCGGCCTCATACTCCGCCACTGTCTTATTGCCTTGAGCCAGGTTCAAGAAAGCCTTCCGCTGTGCATCTACATAGCTAGTTCCGATATATTTCTTTTGATAGGCATCCTTGAAAAATTCCCAGGTGAGGTTTTCTGCCACCGTTCCATCCCTTACAGTGAGCCACCACTGATATGACTCATCCCGAAGCAAAGAAATTATACCCTTTAATTTCTCCTCAGCTGTAAAATCTATGTCATCCATGATCCTTTCTGGGATTGCTTCCAACCAAGACTCACGTGACCTTTGGGTGCCACTCCGGAAACTCCCTAAATACTACGCTCCGTTAGCCCGAGTCATTCAACCACCGATTTACGGGCTCCTCGCACCGCGCGCCACCTCAAAGAACTCGTTCCAATACCCGTCTGACTTGAGATACGACATCATTACCACCCGTCCGATCTTGAAATTCGATTTCATCGCCACGGCAGATCCAAGCATCTCATTTCCGCACCGTGACCGGACCTTGTCGGGCTCGACAAGGTCATCCTACCCTACCACGGCCACGCGCGGACGCCCACGACCTCTTGAACTCATTCTAACGATTGCATTTATCCGCTTAAGAATTTTATGCATTAGTACTTGTTTCACTTGGTTATCCGCAAAGAAATTTTATGAGGAGAGTGTAATAGAGATTCTTTCGATCACACAAAGTTTTAAATCTTCTACCCTAGTTCACTGAAGGGCTCATCCATTCCCTAATACCTTTCATACTTATTCACTCTTCTGGACATTTCGCCATTTCTAACCCAGGGGTATTTTTGGTAATTTTGTCAATCAGGGATAATTTTGTAAATTTCAAAAGTCAGGGTATTATTTTGAAATACAAAATTTGAGAATTTATTGAAATCGGGGTAATATGGTAAATTCTAAAACCAAGGGCATTTTCGTAATTTTTCCACTAGGGGCATTTTGGTAATTTTGATAAATCGAGAATATTTTGAAAATTTTCCAAAAATAAATTTGTCCTACTATTTAAAAGAGATATTTTAGTGATTTTAAAACTAGAGTTTTCCTTAAAACATGGCTAATCCCTTTCGGGTTTTATTTAGCGTGTTTAGCCTAAGACCGAGTCCTCTTGGTTAGGGTGAACCGAAGCTACGCACCAGGTAGGAATCCCGCGAAGAGGAGGTGAGTCACGAGGACTGCTTAAGTACCAAGCTCTTCCGGATCCAATCCTAGACATGCGCACCAAGGTTACCACACCCTAACTCGGCGACTTGGTCGTAGGTTTGTTTAATTAGGCTTTTAAAGTCTTATGTCCTTGTTGGGGTAAACTAGTCCTAAGGTTTAACAGATCCTAGTTCACTAATCTACGTTCCCTTCCTACCCTTCTACAAGTAATAATCCACAAAGAAGTCAGAAGTACTTACCTGGGCGGATTGGTGCCGGAGACTCGGTGCCATGCTGTTCAAAACCAAAGGTATTTCAAAAAGGCCTACCAAATTATTTTTGGGCCTTGGGCCCCCACAGCCGAGTTTTGAACTGGGCTCTGATACCAATTTTGTAACACCCCAAACCCGGCCCAAACACTACGACCGAATTTGGTGTGCTACAGAGAAAGTATTTTTAAAAATCCCTTTAAGCCGAATTAACTTTTTGATAAAAGATAGTGTTCGATTTAAAACACTTGAGGTGTATAAAAAAAAAAACATGCTTAGGTTTATTTTAAAAAAATATTCATTAAGTCAGATTGTTACCGATTCAGGTGTGCCCGATGGCACGATAAAATATTTTGCGATTAAATTTTAGAAAACATGTGTACTTAATTTAATGTTAAGAAATAGTTTAAACAAATTATTCCAAAACATAGAATAATAAAAATATATCTAGGAGGCCTTATTACAACTTAATTAAAATAAAACCAACATTAAATAAAATAAAACAAAATCCAAGTTCATCTAATAAAAATTTCCACTGCATGGCCACCTCGAGTCCATCCGGCTCCATCTCCGCGATCTACTCATCTGCAAAATGTTAAGGGAAGGGGTGAGTCACCAAGACTCAGTGTGTAAATCCCCCACCCGGAAAATATATTTCATACACAATTCATTAATAAACATGCTCATGCAACCCAACTAGCCATCCATACTCCTTTTCTACCCCGTGTGGTCAAAACCACTGATGACTTAAAGTCACAATTTAAATGATGGGGCCAACCCATCATGTGGTCAAAACCACTGATGACCATAGGTCAAAATATATCAAATGTGGTCAAAACCACTGGTGGTACCAAACCACTAGGACTTAGTCGCAAATAATCAATCGTTGTGGTCAAAACCACTAATGACCATAGGTCACAATAATCTGATGGGGCCAACCCATCTTGTGGTCAAAACCATCGACGACAGTCCATAGTTCATCCCCTCCTCTCATCAATCCCACCATCACATGCTTACACATCAAATTTCATATATCATGTCATAGTATTAAACATCATGTGATGGCATGCAAACATATAAAAATTACAAGTTAGGGGACTTACCAAATCCATGATTATGCCACAAACTAACCACAACCAAAAATCTAAGGCAAATAATAACAACATGTAAATTAATAAAGTGTGTATAGAGATCTTACACACCTATTTACTAGCAATCCCGAATATACTAGCGAAATCCCGAGACGTTGTTTCTTCCTACAATCGGTCAACATATGAATTCTTAGATCTATTAACCAAATGGCTAAACTAGAGATCCAGAAGAATCACTAGCGCTCAAAAATCGAACTATGGTCCAAGGCCGAATCTTACCATCACTTACCAAAATAATTCAAATCCCGTAAGCCTTTATTAGCCTTGGCCGAATAATCCTTAAATCCTAAAGCTCCCTACAACTGGTTATGGCCTCCTTAAAGATGGATTCGACAAGTCACACCAATATTCGGCACCACACTATGCTACTTGAAGAACTCCAAGAGAAAATTTGTGATGCCCCTAAGAGAATCGGCTAACACAAGATGGAAAGGCTGAAATTTTTTGAGTAATTTAGGCAATGCACAAGGGGAGATTCGGCACACCAAAGAGGAGTATATTCGGCTATAGAAAAGAAGGAAAAATCAATTTATGCCTGCTTAGGATTCGATTTGAGTGGAACAAGAGAATGAAGAAAGAGTGGAATATGTGTTTTGGCTAAGGGTTTTGAGAAGAAAAAGAAGAAAAACAAAAAGATGAACTAGCCGAAATTATGAAGAAAAAGGCCAAGAAAATTCGGCATTATCCCTCCCCCCAATTGCCTTGCCGTCCACTCCACTCTAAGGAGTTTAAAATTCCATCAATTTCCTTGAAACACTCCTAGCCAACCATTAGAAAATAATTTGAATAAACCAAGTGCCTATATTTCCTCTTGACACCTATTCAAAAATAATAAAAAAAACACATCAATTATCCCCTCATCCTATCTTTTATCACCTTTTCAAAATAAAAATAAAAAAAAATAAAACAACTCATATTTATCCCCCCACTCCAGCCGAATTAAAAATCCAAACAAATACTAAGCTTATCCTAATTTTCCAAATACCCATGTGCCCATCAATTTCTTTCAAAGAAAAACAAAGAACCATGTGTGAGCAAATTCTCCTTTTCACGCCAAACCTTGAAGAAAAAAATAAAACCAAATTGCAGCTTCTTTGGATCGAACCCGCGACCCCATCGCGACCCTCTCTTAACGCCCCTTTCCAACTCTCCCAATTGACTTTCATGTCACGTTACCCCACCATTTAAATATAAGCCCTCTTCGTGGCCCTTACTCCTTCAACGCCTAAAGCCCAAAAATAAAACTCCTTGCTTCCTTCATGTCTCGAACCCGAGACCTCATACCAAGGCCCTTAAGCCACGCCCCTTGCCACTTCACCGAACCTAACTTTCGTGTCACAAACCTCCTTTATTTAATTATAAGGCCTTCCTACTTAAGCCCATCACCGCATATATAGAAAATAAAATGCAAAACGCTGCTCCAACCACTCGAAACTGCGACCTGCGCCCATTCTCTCCTCCAACTCTTAAGGGCGCTAGGTTACCACTTTGCTCTTGCCTTATTTTCGTGACATGTTTCTCCCAAATTTCAAATTTACCCCCTATCTCCTAGCTTCCTCATTTAAGATACTTAAAAAGAAATTTTTAGTTCCAAGTCCGACCTAGCTCGGGGTTAGCTCTAGGCCCTAGAACATGCTTAATACTTCTAGAATTTAATTCTTCAAGCACACACATGGGAAAATATTTAAATTACAAATAACCCCTAATTCAGGGTGTTACAATAAGTGTGGTCAAAACCACTGGTGACCGTAGTCACAATATCATATATGTGGTCAAAACCACTGGTGGTCAAAACCACTGGGACTTAGTCACAAATAATAGTATCAAGACGGGGCCAACCCGTCGTGTGGTCAAAACCACTGGTGACAGTCCAAATAATTCTTCCCCCTCCTCTCAACAGTCCCACCATCATGTCCATATCAATCGTGGCATAATAACGTATGATGATGCAAATAACACATGGCATAGCATTAAACAATGACATGATAGCATATATCGAGATCCATAATCGGGGACTTACCCGAGTCACGCTCATGCCCACAAGGCATAACTACACAGGTTTCAATGGCTATTAATAGTAACATAATAAACATATCATACTAACGAAGTGTGTAAGCGTTACACACCTGACTATTCGTAGATCTAAGCGAAATCCCGAAACTACGCGAAACTAACGAGATCCCAAAACGTTTGCCTTCCCCCCTTTCCTACAATCGGCCAACACTTGTTAGTAACCAAAAGCCTATTCGGCTTAACTAGAAATCCCGAAAGATATGTCGCATGAAGGTAACACCTACCTTAATGTCGATTTGGTTTCCAACCAAATCCCGAAACTATGTGATGAACCTCCCTTGCAATCGGCCAAGCCCTAGCATTTAAACACGATTAGCCTTCGGCTTTGAAAGAATATGAAACAGATCCCAAAATGTTAGATCCCTTACCTAGATCGCTTAGCCAAATCCCGAAGATCCACTGTATTCGGCTACACTCCCCCTACAATCGGCTTTAACACATCATTAGGAATCTAAAAGCCATTCGGCCATAGCATGAATCCGAAACCAAAAGAGTTTGTCGCCCCCTTACCTTAATGATCGATTCGCCACCAACCACCAAAGATCGGCACACCCTATTGATGTTAAGGGTTTTGGCTACCAACATAGAACAAGAATGAAGTTTAATATACAGATCTTTAATGGAAGGGAAGATAGAAGATAAGTCACTTACCAAGAGATTCGGCTATGACTCAAAAAAAGGAACAGAGATAGATTCGGCACTTCAATGGAGACTAGATCACGAGAAAAGAGAAGAAAATAAGGCCAAGGGTATTCGGCCAAACACTTGAAAGAAGAGAAGAAGAAGAGAACTCACAAGGTTTCGGCTTTTGAAGATGGTAAAGATGGAGAAGAAAATGGCTAACAAAGAATGAACCGAAAGGTAAAGAGAAGAAAAGGAGAGAATTGAGTTTTGGCTCTTCAAAGGGAGTTGCAAAATTGGTTCGGCCAAATGCCCAAGCTGCCGAAAGAGAAAAGAGAGAAAAAGCACTTTTAGGTTCGGTTTTGACACTAAACGAAAAAAAGAGAAAGACTCCCAAAGCTAGCCGAACATGCACCCTTACTTGGCCATTGAAATTCGGCACCCCCTAGCTTCCAAATCCGATTACACCTCCTTCTCCAAAGTCCATAATTCGGCCAACTCCTTCAAATGAGTTTGAAAAGATTCAAACTCCTAAATTTCCTCCCGTACATCAATTCAATTCCGTTTGACCCCTTCCATCCTTATCTTCCAGAGTCCATCCTGAGCACGCCACTTCCTCAGCTTGGCGTCAAAATAATAAGCAGAAAATGAGATTTCTGCTGCTCGAACCTGAGCTCCCCCTTCCCTGCATGTGGCGTCACCTTCCTGGTACCTTAGTGGCGCCTCCTTGCCACTTTGCCACTAGATTCTTTGTGTCTAAACCCTCCGACAATTTCTTTTAACCCCTAACTTCCTTAGCTTCCTCTCTCTAAGCACTAAAACAAAAATTTTAGCCATGACTCAGGCCTAACCCGAGGTCATGCCTGGACCCCAAAACATGCTAAACTAGCACAGTAGACACAATAACACATGCGAACACATAAAATGCAGAGACCCCGATTTAAGGATATTACAGTTCTACCCCCCTTAAAAATAATTTCGGCCTCGAAATTACCTGGTCAGAAGAGTTGAGGGTATTGCTGCCGCATCGCATCCTCCGGTTCCCACGTGGCCTCCTCCGTACCATGGTTCCGCCATAATACTTTCACCAAGGGAACTGACTTCCTACGCAGAACCTTGACATCCCGATCCAAAATCTGCACCGGCTCCTCCTCGAAAGACAAGTCCGAGCTCACCTCTATCTCCGCAACTGGCACAACATGCGACGGATCTGATCGATAGCGCTTAAGCATTGAAACATGAAACACGTCGTGAATCTGACTTAACTCTGCGGGTAACTCGGTGATAAGCCATCGGTCCCACTCGCTTCAACACCGTATATGGCCCAATAAACCTAGGACTTAGCTTGCCTTTTCGCCCAAATCTCAACACCTTTTTCCATGGCGATACCTTCAGGAAGACCTTGTCACCCACTGCATACTCTATATCCCTACGCTTAAGATCATCGTAAGACTTCTCGCTCGCCCAATGCTTCCTTAAGACGAGTCCGAATCACCTTAACCTTATCCTCTGTTTCGTCACCAACTCCGGACCCAACATCCGCTGTTCACCCGAGCTTCGTCCAACACGCTTGAGTACGACATTTCCGTCCATATAGTGCCTCATATGGTGCCATTCGAATACTCGCTTGATAACTATTGTTATAAGCGAACTCGCCAATGGTAGATACTCTTCCCAACTACCATTTGAAATCGAACACGACCCCTTAACATATCTTCCAAAATTTGGATTACCCTCTCGCATATCCATCGATTGCGGGTGAAAAGCCATGCTGAAATCCAACCTCGTACCCAACGCCTGATGCAAAGTTTTCTAGAACCTCGACGTGAACCTGGGATCCCTATCCGAAATAATTGACACTGGCACTCCATGCAACCTTACTATCTCTGCCACATACAACTTGGCTAACTTCTGGAGCGAAAAGTCAACTCGAACTGGTATGAAATGAGCCGATCTAGTCAGACGATCCATAATTACCCAAACTGAGTCTTTCTTGCTAGGCGTAAGGGGTAGCCCACTGACGAAATCCATCGTAATCCTTTCCCACTTCCACTACGGGATCTTTAACGACTGCAACAGTCCTGACGGTAACTGATGCTCAGCTTTAACTTGCTGGCATGTCAAACACTTACTCACAAACTCGCCATTTCCGCTTAAGACCCGCCACCAAAATCTGTTTCCTCAAATCACGATACATCTTATCGCCTCCGGGATGCATGGCGTATGGGTACGCTATGAGCTTCTCGAAGAATCCATTGTCTCAACTCAACGTCTTTGGGCATACATACTTTCCCTTGAAAACACACGAGACTCCATCAACGCCCAAACTATAACCCTCCAATTCACCATTCTCGCACTTGCAACCTCCGAGCACTCAAAACCTCATCTATCAACCTGTTTCTCCTTAACTGATCAATCCAAGTCGG
The DNA here is from genome assembly GCA_025698515.1 of Gossypium sturtianum. NCBI lineage: Eukaryota > Viridiplantae > Streptophyta > Magnoliopsida > Malvales > Malvaceae > Gossypium > Gossypium sturtianum. Next base: position 125,129,474 of record CM046955.1, read on the forward strand.
CTTTACTTGCAATTTCGCCGCAACAGACTCCGTCGTCATATAGACTAAGGTGAGCAAACATCAACCTCGATCTGCGCACTACCTTACGGCTCAACGCATCGGCTACTACATTAGCCTTACCGGATGGTACTCAATCGAGCAATCGTAGTCCTTCAACAACTCGATCCAACCTTCACGCCTCAAATTTAAATCTTTCTTAGTCAAGAGGTACTTGGACTCTTGTGATCCGTGTAGACTATCGACTTTTCCCCATATAAGTAATGCCTCCAAATCTTCAAGGCAAAAACCAATGCAGCCAACTCCAAGTCATGTGTCGGGTAGTTACCCTCATGAGGCCTTAATTGCCGAGATGCATAAGCGACCACCTTTCCATCTTGCATCAAAGACACACCTAAGCCGATTATGTGATGCATCACAATAGACCGTGAATTCCTTTCCTGCCTCAGGTTGAATCAACACCGGAGCTTCAGTCAGAATCTTCTTTAACTTGTCGAAACTCTCTTGCTATTTTTTAGACCACACAAACGAAACCCCTTTTCTCAACAACTTAGTCACAAGCGCTAATGATCAAAGAAAAACCTCTACGAACCTTACGTAGTATCCCGCCAAACCCAAAAACTTGAATCTCTCGTGAACCGACTTAGGTGGTTTCCAATCCAGCCCTGCTTCGATCTTTCGAGGATCCACCCAAATCCCCTCAGCTGATACCACATGACCCAAGAAAGTTACCTCCTTAAGCCAGAACTCGCACTTACTAAACTTAGCAAATAGTTGCTTCTCCCTCAGAATCTTTAGAACCACCCGTAGATGCGCATCATGCTCATCTTCAGATTTCGAGTACACCAAAATGTCGTCTATAAACACTACGACAAACCGATCCAAATACGGCTAAAACACCCGATTCATCATGTCCATGAATGCTGCCGGCGCATTGGTCAACCCGAATGGCATCACTAGAAACTCGTAATGCCCATACCGAGTACGAAATACCGTTTTATGGATATCAGCCTCCTTCACCATGAGTTGATGATACCCCGACCTAAGATCTATCTTAGAGAATACCGATGCACCCTTAAGCTAATCAAACAAGTCGTCTATCCTAGGCAACAGATACTTATTTTTGATCGTCAACTTATTCAGCTGGCGGTAGTCTATACACATCCGCATAGTACTGTCTTTCTTCTTAACAAAAAGCACAGTGCTCCCCAAGGTGATACACTCGTCCTGGGATGAAACCTCTCGCCCAAAGCAACTCCGCATCCGAGCCTTTAGCTCTACCAATTCTTTCGGCGCCATCCTGTACGGGGCAATAGACACTGGCGCAGTTCCGGGTAACAAGTCTATACCGAACTCAACCTCGCGGTCAAGGGGCAAACCCGAAAGTTCCTCTGGGAATATATCAGCAAACTCCCCCACAGTTCGGACATTCTCCACAGCTGCATCCTTGGCTTCCAAAGCACAGACATGCACCATAAATGCCTCACAACCTTTCCTAACCATTTTCTCCGCCTTCAGCGCAGAGACCACATTGGATAGGTGATCTCTCCTATTACCTATCATCACCACCTCTTCGCCTTCCACTGCCTTCAACACCATGCGCTTTGCTGCGCAATCCAAACTGGCCTGATACTTTACTAGCCAATCCATCCCGAGAATCAGATCGAACTTCCCAAACGGCAGTTCCATCAAGTCAGCCAAAAACATGACCCCTTGAAGTTCTAGGGGTACATCCCTATATAGTTTATTTACTTCTACAGAGTGACCTAGAGGGCTTATTATCGTCATCTCCTAGAAGTAATCTCAAAGTCTAAGTTCATTGTTTCCGCTATGCTACGGCAACATACGAGTGTGTCGAACCCATATCAATCAAAGCATTATAAGGTAGACCAAAGATTAAGAACGTATCGATTATGACGCCCGGTCGCGTCGCCTCCTCTCGACGTCCCATTGCGCAGACCAATCCAGCCGTCTCGCCTCGCACCACCGCACCTCGCCGGTGCTCCACGGCCTCTACGAGCCATTACCTCCCCGGTGAACCACGGCCCCTCTGTGGCTGGCCGACCATCCCTCCCGATCGTGTACGATTCTCGATCCCCGCATCGCAGACCTAGCCGATCTCTCGTGGACAATCCCTCACTCGATGCCCCATCGATCCACACTCGAAACATCCTCTGTTTCCGGTCCAACATTCTCCGTGTGAGATTTCCCACACCGAGCACATCGTGGCGGCCATTGATTGTTAGCGCAGCAGACCTAGCGCCTTGATTTCGCCCACCATACCTAGCCCTTTTCTGCTGATTCCCGGCAGACCCTGATGATCCAGAATTCCTCTTATTCCAACCCTTATCCTGATTCCGCCTTACGGATTGTTTCACCTCCTTAGCAACTTTGGCCTTTTCCACTAAGACCGCAAACTCTCTTTCCTGCTGTGGGGCAATTAACATCCGCAGCTTGTCTTTCAGCCCATCCTCAAATCTGACACAACGCTCATGCTCCGTGCCCATAATACCCGTGCATACCGACTCAGCCGAAGAAATTCCGCCTCATATTCCGATACAGTCTTACTTCCCTGGACCGAGTTCAGAACGGCATATGACGCGCATCAATGTAGCTAGCCCCAATGTACTTCCTCTGACAGGCTGCTCTAAAGAATTCCCAAGTAATGTCATCCGCCATCGCTCTGTCCCTAACCGTGAGCCACCACTGATATGACTCATCTCGAAGCAAAGATACTATACCCTTCAGCTTCTCCTCAGCCGAGAAGTCCGTGTCATCCATGATGCTCTGTCGCCTCCAACCAATATTCTCGCGCCGTACTAGGTGCCACACCGGATACACCTCAGAATACCTCTGCACCATTAGCCCTGAGTCGTTCGGACATAGATTTCCTAGCTCCCGTTCCAATGCCTGCACCCGCGACTCTCTCCAGAACTCACAGCTTGCGGCAGTGGTACCTCATTTTCTGACCCATGTCTAGACCCGACCGGTTCTGACACTGTCATCCTACCTCTACCTCGTCCACGTGTATTACGCCCACGTCCACGTGCACTCATGATTACCGATACGAATTGATCTGACTACAAGTTTTATGCATTAGACTTTATTCCACTGTTTATTAAAGCATAGTCTTATGAGAAGTTTAATACAGGGATTGTTTCGCAAGTTCATACCATCCTACAGTTCAGATCTCTAAAGTAGTTCCAACTACTATTTAATCATGCCCATATTATCATAATCATAACATCATAAGCAACAATTTGGGATACCTACAGGTGATCGGGTGCCGGAGACTCGGTGCCATGCTTTCCCAACCATCCTTTTTTCCATAAAGCCTTTCATAATACATTTTAAGACATTTTTGGGCCTCAGGCCCACAGCCGAGCTGTTGAACCTGGCTCTGATACCAAAATTGTAACACCCCAAACCCGGTCAACACACCACGACCGAATCTGGTATATTACGGAGTGAAAACATTTTGAGTAAAACAAGTTTGCCGATTTATTTCTATTGAAAACTCCTTTACCGTTTAAAAGGTTAGAAAACCCCGTGTAGGGTATAGTTGAAATCGTTTTTGGTTGCTTTAAAACCCGGAAAAACCCTCTTTTGTTGGAAATCCATTTATTGTTTATAGTTTTGGAAAACCTTTCGATACTTATTAAAAACCAAGTGAGTTAAGCATAGTCGAGTTAAGAACCATTTGTGTTTGGGGTTGTTTAAGAAATTAAATTTGAAAACGTTGCTTTTTACCGGTTATTTAAGAAAATCAAATTATTAAGCACATGCATAATCTAATCAAATAAAAGCAAGTATATATAAAAAAAACCCAAAATAATACTCAGCGGCCTTATTACAAAACAAAAACCAAACTTAAAGTAAATAAACAAAAACCAGAATTTTTAATTTTAAGTCAAAACCCAAAAATAAGTTGCATGGCCACCTCGAGTCCTCCCCGGCTCCAAATCCGCGATCTAAGCCTCATCTGTAAAATATAGGGGAAGGGGTGAGTCACCGAGACTCAATGTATAAATCCCTAACCCGATAGAATAGCACTTACACAAGTCATTAATAAAACATGCAAATCATGCAACCCCATAACCTAACCATCCGATCTCCTTTAACTACCCCGTGTGGTCAAAACCACTGGTGGTCAAAACCACTGGTGACCGGAGTCACAAATATATAAGTGTGGTCAAAACCACTGGTGACAATCTCGTAATCAACATGTGGGGCCAACCCACTGTGGTACCAAACCACTTGGATGAGTCACAATATCCATATGTGGTCAAAACCACTGGTGACCGTAGTCACAATATCATATATGTGGTCAAAACCACTGGTGGTCAAAACCACTGGGACTTAGTCACAAATAATAGTATCAAGACGGGGCCAACCCGCCGTGTGGTCAAAACCACGGTGATAGTCCAAATAATTCTTCCCCTCCTCTCAACAATCCCACCATCATGTCCATATCAATCGTGGCATAATAACGTATGATGATGCAAATAACACATGGCATAGCATTAAACAATGACATGATAGCATATATCGAGATCCATAATCATGGGACTTACCCGGAGTCCACGCTCATGACCACAAGGCATAACTACCGGTTTCAATGGCTATTAACAATAACATAATAAACATATCATACTAACGAAGTGTGTAAGCGTTACACACCTGACTATTCGTAGATCTAAGCAAAATCTCGAAACTACGCGAAACTAACGAGATCCCGAAATGTTTGCCTTCCCCCCTTTCCTACAATCGGCCAACACTTGTTAGTAATAAAAAGCCTATTCGGCTCAACTAAAAATCCCGAAAGATATGTCGCATGAAGGTAACACCTACCTTAATGTCGATTTGGTTTCCAACTAAATCCCAAAACTATGTGATGAACCTCCCTTGCAATCGGCCAAGCCCTAGCATTCAAACACGATTAGCCTTTGGCTTTGAAAGAATATGAAACAGATCCCAAAACGTTAGAACCCTTACCTAGATCGCTTAGCCAAATCTCGAAGATCCACTGGATTCGGCTACACTCCCCCTACAATCGGCTTTAACACATCATTAGGAATCTAAAAGCCATTTGGCCATAGCATGAATCCCGAAACCAAAAGAGTTTGTCGCCCCCTTACCTTAATGACTGATTCGGCCACTAACCACCAAAGATCGGCACACCCTATTGATGTTAAGGGTTTCGGCTACCAACATAGAACAAGAATGAAGTTTAATATACAGATCTTTAATGGAAGGGAAGATAGAAGAGAAGTCACTTACCAAGAGATTCGACTATGACTCAAAAAAGGAACAGATAGATTCGGCACTTCAATGGAGACTAGATCATGAGAAAAGAGAAGAAAATAAGGCAAAGGGTATTCAGCCAAACACTTGAAAGAAGAGAAGAAGAAGAGAGAACGCAAGGTTTGGCTTTTGAAGATGGTAAAGATGGAGAATAAAATGGCTAACAAAGAATGAACCGAAAGGTAAAGAGAAGAAAAGGAGAGAATTGAGTTTGGCTCTTCAAAGGAGTTACAAAATTGGTTCGGCCAAATGCCCAAGTCACAAAAAGAGAAAAGAGAGAAAAAGCACTTTTAGGTTCGGTTTTGACACTAAACGAAAAAAAGAAAGACTCCCAAAGCCGGTTAACATGCACCCTTACTTGGCCATTGAAATTCGGCACCCCCCTAGCTTCCAAATCCGATTACACCTCCTTCCCCAAAGTCCATAATTCGACCAACTCCTTCAAATGAGTTTGAAAAGATTCAAACTCCTAAATTTCCTCCCCTACATCAATTCAAATCCGTTTGACCCCTTCCATCCTTATCTTCTAGAGTCCATCCTGAGCACGCCACTTCCTCAGCTTGGCGTAAAAATAATAAGCAGAAAATGAGATTTCTACTGCTCGAACCTGAGCTCCCTCTTCCCTGCTTGTGGTGTTACCTTCCTGGTACCTTAGTGGCGCCTCCTTGCCACTTTGCCACTAGATTCTTTGTGTCTAAACCCTCCGACAATTTCTTTTAACCCCTAACTTCCTTAGCTTCCTCTCTCTAAGCACTAAAACAAAAATTTTAGCCATGACTTAGGCCTAACCCGAGGTCATGCCTGGACCCCAAAACATGCTAAACTAGCACAGTAGGCACAATAACACATGCGAACACACAAAATGCAGAGACCCCGATTTAAGGATATTACAGACATGCCTTTTCAAAGACTAACAGATAAGGAGTCATTCCTAACGGAGTCTTAAATGCTGTTCAATAGGCCCATAATGCATCATCGAGCCTTCGAGACCAATCTTTTCTGCTAGGGTGTACTACCTTTTCAAGGATACCTTTACTTTCGCGATTCACTCTTTCATCTTTCCCATTAGACTAGGGGTGATAGGCAGGAGCAATCTTGTACTTTACATCATATTTGTCAAGCAACCACTTAAGCCATTTATTCACAAAGTGAGAACCTTCATCACTAATAATAGCTCTTGGTGTCCCAAATCGTGTAAACACATGCTTATGTAGGAATCGCATGACTACCTTAGCATCATTTCTAGGGTATGCTTCAGCTTCAACCCACTTGGATACATATTCCACAGCAACTAAGATGTATTTTCCTATACGAAGAAGGAAACAGGCCTAAGAAGTCAATGCCCTATACGTCGAACAATTCAATCTCCAAAATGTTTGTCAAGGGCATATCATTCCTCCTTGATATATTTCTGGTCCTCTGGCATTTATCACAGTTCTTCACATAAGCTTATCTTCGACATCAATAAACCGGGGTTCCAGAATTTTACCACTTCGCAATGCCACTGCCTTGATAGGTTGTTTACCCAAATTTCTTGGATTCTCAATACCGCTCGGCAAGGTTCCTTGCGGTCTATTACGTAGCTCCGTAGCTAACTGACCCATTTGGTTTTCCAAATTTTTCAGTATTGCTGCTTGGCTTTGGATCAAAGCGTCATTCTTTGCCATGTACACTTTCAACAAGTTCTCCAAATTGTTTGATGCCTCAGCTTGAGGTGGTTTTAGAGCTTGTTGATTAAACCCTTGATATTGGTTGGGTCTTTGCTGCAATAAGTTGTGGTTCGGTCCATTTCTTTGGTTGCTCCAAGAAAAGTTTTGATGATTATGCCATGAAGGATTGTAGAAGTTGGACTGGGGCCCTTGTCCACTCCTATTTTGATGTTGGTTCCCCACATAGTACACTGACTCGGGATTTGATGGACAATTCTCAAAAGAATGACCTTCCCCATAGTACACATAGGAAACTACTTCAAACGGACTTGGTGGCTGAGCTGCAAAATTATTAGCACTATTAGCGGTAAAACTGTTTTAACATAGAGGAAATAGACGATACGAGTGATAACGGAAGAGGGCGTCAACTTCATGAACTCGCTACACGTCTTCCCGGTTTGTTCGATTTGTTGGCCATTAATAGTTATTACTCGCGATCCTCTCGATAATCTCATAAGCCTCATTATAAGACTTAGACAAAATTGCACCATTCGCGAAAGCATCTACCATCAATCTTGTATGTGCATTGAGACCATTATAGAATGTCTTCAAGTGGATACAATGAGGAATCCCATGATGAGGACACTTACGAAGTAACTCCTTGAATCGCTCCAAAGCCTTATACAAAGACTCGTCATCCAATTGTTGGAAAGTTGTGATCTCGTTCCTCAACTTAGCATTTTTGCTAGGTGAGAAATACTTAACCAAAAATCTCTCTGCTAACTCTTTCCATGTAGATATGGAACTTGGTGGCAATGAATTGAGCCATGCTCGTGCTCGATCTCGCAATGAGTACGGAAACAACTTCAACCTCAGTGCACCTTCAATCACACCGGCTATCTTGAATGAATCACTCACCTACATAAACAATCGAAGGTGGAGATGTGGATCTTCCGTAGGCATACCACTAAATTGGCCCACCATTTGTAGCATTTGAAACATCATTGGTTTCAATTCAAATTTGGTTGCCTCAATATCTGGCCTTCTAATTCCTGGATTTAACTCACTGAAAAGTGGCACAGTATATTGTCTGATGCATCGATCCCTATCATCGGCAATGAGGATGGGATTTCGTACATGATCGGCTTCATTACCTTGGTCTTGATTCTAATTTACAAGGTCCATCTCGACTTGTCTTTGAGTTGTTTGTTCACGTCTTCTTTGTCTGAAAGTTCGCACAATTTTAGGGTCTACAGGGAGTAAATCGATAATTCGATCTATGCTCATAAACACCTGAAAAGAAAATAAAAAAAATTAAAAAGAATAAGTTAGTAATGTTAGAAATAAATAAAATTGAAAATAAATAATTTCATGAAAAAAATGACTATGGCAACAGTTGACAATCCCGGGCAACGGCGCCAAAAACTTGTAACGCGTAGGTTTGTGCAAGTGTAGGCAGTCGTTATCAAGTAATATGTAAGTATCGAGTTATCGTCTACACAAGGATTGTATTTGTGCTAAGTCACTTAATTTGTAAAATTATATTAACAATTTAGTAAATAAAAACACAATATAGTTGAGAAGTGGTGATTAAAATATATTAAACTAAATGCAATGATCCCTAATGCAAATTATCCTCAGTATGCAAACTATATGAATGAAATAGATTTTAGTAAAATTAAACACAATTTGCAAAAATTATAACATAAATAAACTAGGACAATTACTTTAATTAAACTCAATTTATTATCAACATGCTTAATAACATTCGGAAAAACATTCCATGGCAACTCGATCTTTCATGAGTTTGGAAACCACATTAGGTCCTTTCAGAATCCTTTACTTGGTAAATACGCATTTTACTGATCCTTATTTACTAAGGGTTTCTTAGCATTCGTGTGAGGTAACAGGGACGTGTCAAGTTTGAAACAGTTTAATCACACAAATCTAAAAACTATGCAGATAACAGAGCTTGGTCAGAGTTGTTATGCAACCTACAATTTAATCGGGTGAGGATCTAAATTGAGCACGCACATTTCAATTATGTGTCCATTAGCTGTCATCTGGTCAAGATTGCTCAGCTAATTCAGGGGCATTTCAATCACGTATGAACGAAATACAGACTTGATTTTAATTGAAAATATGATCGATTGAGGCACAAACATTATAAGCATGAATCAAATAAATATTATTTAATCAAAGTAATCATCCTAGCTTAAATAAAAGTAAGCTAACATTGTTGTAAACAAGAACAAAGAACACATAGAAAACATCTTTAGATTAAACTAAAGAAAAGAAAGATTAAACCCAATTTAGAGTGGCTGTCACCCAAGACTCTGACTGACGAGGCTCCTTCGTTCCTTTGCTTTGCTCCTTTGCTGATGGCTCTACAAGGTGGCCGACCAAGGGTTCTTTAAGAGGCTTAATTGCTAAAATATCTATGAAGAGATGATGCTAGGCATGGGAGTGGAAAAAGCTAAGAGAATTTGGAGAGAAGAGAGAATGATGAATGATGAGAATGAATGAGGAATGATTGATGGATGATTAATGAGGGAATGAGAGGGTCTTATTTATAGGTGAGGAGAGGGGGATAGTTTGCTAAAAATAGTGGATGTTAACCTCTTCAAATCTCCTCAAATTGTGGCCGGCCATGCTTAGTGGCTTTTGACTTGATTTTTGCTTGATTTTTAAGTAATTTTGGATGCCACACAACTCAAGACTGAGACTCGGTCAATCGTAAATCTTCGGGCAAATCTCTAATTTCTTCAACACTGCAAGGACCTTGTGTAATTAAACCAAAGAATGGTTTAATTGGAAAGTCGTGTGTAGCAGAATCTTGGGTTGACTTGGTCTGCAATTTGGACGGTTTTGTAATCCAGCAAAGCTATCAGACCTGTCCAGAATAAATCAACAAGTTAGAGGACCAAAGAATAAAATTTATCCAATTTAATTAATGAATTAAAACCCAAATTATTAATGAAATATTTTAAAATGAATTATTAAATATAATTTTATATTTTATTATTTAATTTAATCATGCATGGCCGACTTTATGTCTTAAAAAATATAATATAATCAAATTAATATAAAAAAGCCATTTATTGCATGAAAACTATATAATAAAGCATAAAATCACATTTTAATAATTTCTATGTCCTAATTTCATATTTTAGCATATTTCATTAATTTATTAAACAATTATTTAGTTTTTACAACAGATTTAAGTAAAAAGGTGATAATTTACATAGAAAAAATCCTATATATTTTTTCGTTTACAGCCTTGCCAAACCTGTAGGGTATACTGACTTATGCAACACGGCCAAGTCACACGCCCGTGTGTTAGGCCGTTTGCCAATTAGTGGGTATACTAACTTGTACCACATGGCCAGTCACATGCCCGTGTGTGAGACTATGTGGAGCATACTGACTTTAATTCAATTTCATCACTAGGGGACACACGGCCGTGTAACATGACCGTGTGTCACTCACGGCTGAGACACACGCCCGTGTCTCTGCCTGTGTGGACAAAAATAGGCTATTTACCAAGCCGTTTTTCCACCCAAAATCTCATGTACCTAGACAAGGCAAAATGTACAATTTCCATACACAAAGGGCAGCCAAATCAATCCCAATTCATGCACAAGTCATGCTATACAAATACAACCATTTCACTTACTCAAATATATACCAAAACAACATGATCTTTAACCTTAATTCATACAATATATATACCAACTTAATATTCCCAATCGAAAACCATCCTCTACTCAATCAATTCATTCACTGTAATACATACTATTTAACTACCAATTTGACATATAAGTTCATGCCACAATAAGACCTTTCTCAAGCTTTCATCCACCAAAATTCAAATAACCATTTTAACTTCCATAATGTCTTGGTTACAACCATGCCAAAACAATCCATCTCACAAGGCATTATAAACATCTTACAAAAGTCATTAACAACCATTTCTAATAGCCAAACGCACATCAATATTAACATCATTTACAAGCCAAATCTCATGGCTATAATCACAACCAAAATACCACATCTAGCCTATACATGCCATATACCATAAATGTATAATTCAAAAGTACCAACTTAGATGTTTGATAGTACGATGATGTTCCCGAAGACTCTCGGATCCGAGCTATACTTGATTCACTATAAAACATAGAAAAATAACACGAAGTAAGCTTCATAGCTTAGTAAGCTCGTATGTGAATAACTTATTTCACCGAATAAATGCAAATCAACCAATTTCACTTGAAAAAACCATATACACATTAACTACAAACCTTTCTGATGTCTCAAAACATGATCAAATACAAACTCATCAAACTTTCACTATTTAATACTCGAATAGGTTCTGTACGAACCTGTATTGCCTAGTACTAACCTCTTTCTCAACCACATCATTCATTTACTCGTTGAACCATTCAGAATAGAAATCGGATACTCAGGAGTCTCGTACGGTATGTACCTACCATGGCCCATAGCCAAATCAAGGTAACTTATCTGAAGAACTATTACCATGGCCCGAAGCCAAATCATCCGATATGCATGGTCCGAAGCCAAATCATCTGATACGCATGGCTCGAAGCCAAATCATCAGATATGCATGGCCCAAAGCCAAATCATCCGATATGCATGGCTCGAAGCCAAATCGGTAAAATATGCACCCGAAGTGCTAATATCATGGCCCGAATCACTTACTGACATGTCAATAGCATCCAAAACTATTCTTAAGGTTTAACCTGGGTTTCACACTTTTCATTTCTATCATCGAAAGCATCCGTAAAGTCGTTCTCACAACTAATACATTATCCATAATCCCGTTTTAACAATTTATGCAATATTAAAGTATTTTAACATACATTTATAATGTAATCATCACATACGAACTTACCTTGTATTCAGAATTGACGGATCAGGTCGACTACTCGATAATCTTGCTTTTCCTCCGATCTAAATCTAAATTCTTTCTTTCTTGATCTATATGAATTCAAAATTAACTTATTTATTCATCTACTCATTCAATTAATCCAAAAATACACATTTGGGCATTTTTACACATTAGCCCCTAAACTTTTGCATTTAATCAATTTAATCCCTATTTAACAAATACACAAAATTCACACAATTCAACAAAACCCATGCTTGGCCTAATTATATATAGGTCCCTAGTAGTCCAAAACTTTCATTTATTTCACATTTTAACCACACAATTTGGACATTTCACAATTTTAATCCCTATTATGCATTTTCATCAAAAATCAGTAAACAAAACATGTAAAACTATCATCAAGCTTTCATATTTCAACATTAAACATCAAAGAACACATAGATTCAACAATGGCAACTCTAAAAATCTTTAACAGTTTTTCAAAATAGTCCCTGGGCTAGCTAGTACTAGCTGCAACGATCACAAAAATATAGAAATCATTAAAAACCGAGCAAAAAGGGACTTACAATCAAGGAATATACTAGCCGAACCCTAGCAAGCCTTCATGAACTTTTCTTTCTTCTAAATTCGGTGGTGGAGAAGATGAATGAACCATATTTTTATTTTTATTTCATTCAATTTAACTTCAATAACTAAATTACAAAAATAACCTTAATGATAAAACATTTAAAACATCCATTTAATGTCCAGGATTGTCCACTTACACTAAGGATGGTCTAATTGCAACATAAGGACCTTCACTTTAATAAACCATAGCTATTGACATCTTTAGCTATTAGAACTAAAGTTTTACGCTTTATGCGATTTAGTCCTTTTTATCAAATTAACCAGCCAATCGATAAAATTAGCTCACAAAATTCACACATATCAAATAACATGCTGTAAATACCGAAAATAATATTCAAAAAAAATTTTGACATCAAATTTGTGGTTCCGAAACCGTTGTTCCGATTTTGCTAAAACCGAGCTGTTACAACTCTCCTCCCTTAGGGATTTTCGTCCCCGAAAATTCTTACCAGTGAATAGGTTTGGTACTACTTTTTCATAGCATCCTCGGGTTCCCATGTAGCTTCTTCAACCCGTGTCGATGCCACAATACTTTCACTAACGCTATTTTCTTATTTCTCAGCTCTTTGATCTCGCGAGCTAAAATTCAAATCAGTTCTTCACTGTATGATAAATCTGACTGTATCTCAACTTCAGTTGGAGAAATAACGTGCGAAGGGTCTTATCGATATCTTCGTAGCATCGATACGTGAAACACATTATGAATCTTTTCTAACTCAGACGGTAAGGACAGCCGATATGCCACTGGCCCAACTCGCTCAATAATCTCATACGGTCCGATGAATCGCAGACTCAATTTCCCTTTCCGACCAAACCGCAATATCTTTTTCCACGGCGACACTTTTAAAAACACTTTATCCCCGATCTGGAACTCAATATCTTTCTGTTCCAAGTCTGTGTATGATAAACCATAAATGTAACATATTTTAATTCTATGCTTGGCATATATTTGGATGATTTATGATGAGAATTAGTGAATTTGATGCTCCTAATCCCTTAAATTCATGTTTCTATACTTAGGAGAGCATTTGGGAGCAAAATGAGCAAAAAATGCGCCAAAATTGGAGTTTTCAGGATCCACACGGGCTGGGCACACGCCCATGTGAGCCACACGGGCTGGGCACACGCCCATGTGCCAGCCCGTGTCGATTTCGTACCCTGCTTCCCTGTTACGCAGAAAAACCCAATTTTTAGGGCTTCTGAGCATTCTAAAGTCTATAAATAAACACTAGAAGAGGACCTAAAGGAGGACGGAGAGCACACAGAGTAGAACGAAGAAATTACTCGAAGGAAGCCGTCAGAATCATCTCGGAAGCAGATCCACTCCAAGATTGAAGATCTCCATCAAGTTCCTTAGAAGTTTTTGGGTTCTTTATGTCTTGTTGTTTTCTTGATTCTAAGATGTTTTCCTTTTACGTTATGAACTAAACTCCCTAAATATCTAGGGAGGATGAAACCTATGATGAATCTTATTATTTAATTATCTGAATTACATGATAAATACTTGTTATTGTTCTTAATTATGTGTTCTTAACCCTTGCTTTAACATTTTCAGGATATTAATCCAAGATTGATGTGCTTACTTAGTGGAGCAAAAGTCCCTGTTTAAGAGTAGATCTAGCATAATTAAGCGGAGTTGATTGCAACCCTAGAAATAGGACGACATAAATCTGCCAGATTAGAGTCAAATCTAATAAAGGAATCCATAGATCGAGTTAATGCGACGATAGGGGTTTTAATTAGAAAGAGATTTCAATTAATCAACCTAGAGTCAGTTTTTCTTAGTCTCGAAAGAGTTATTAACATAATTCAGGGATTTCTATGGATCAAGGCAAGTGAATAAATCGTTTAATTCAGAGTCAGAATAATAAGTGAAGTCTAGGTGGATTCTTCCTTGGGTATTGTCTTTATCATTGGTTCATTCGATTATTCCCTTCACTCTTTGTCGCGTTCATAGTTAATTAGTTAGTTAAAATTTAGTTTAAAATAAATCCCCTTAATTATTAGGCTAAATAATAGAAAGATAGTTATTACTAGTACTTTTAGTCCTTGTGGATAAGATATTCCGGACTCACCATAGCTATACTACTATTCAATAGGTGCGCTTGCCTTTGTCAAATTTTTAGTTAGTTTTGAGACCATCAAGTTTTTGGCGCCGTTGCCGGGGAACGAAGATATTAGGAACGCTTAATTTTTATTACTTTAGCCATTTTTATTTTTATTGCAATTTATTTGTGTTTTTATTTTAATTTACTAACTTTTCTTTTATTTGCTTCTGGCAGGTATTTTTAGTTTATGACTAGAAGGAACCCGTCAGGACCTCTACTATTTGATAGCGAAATCGAAAGCACAGCTCGAAAAAATCGTAGAGAAATAAGGCGAAGTCTACAGTATATAGAGGAAGAGCAAGAGGACGATACCAATATTACCAAGGAGATGGCTGAAAATCAGAATAATCCGCTACCTCCTGTGGTTGTCGCGAATCCGATGAATCAAAATCCTGCTCCTCGTACTATGTACGATTATGCTAAGCCCAATTTAACTGGGGCTGAATTGAGAATTGTTAGACTTGCTATTGCTGCAAATAATTTTGAACTGGAACCTAACACTATTCAAATGATTCAACAGTTTGTTCAGTTTGATGGTTTGCAGGATGAAGACCCAAATACTCATTTGGCAAACTTTCTAGAATTTTGCGACACTTTCAAGATTAATGGCGTTTCTGATGATGCCATTCGCCTTCGGTTATTTCCTTTTTTATTAAGGAATAAATCTAAACAGTGGTTGAACTCGTTACCACGAGGTTCCATCACTACTTGGGAACAAATGACCGAAAAGTTTTTATTAAAATATTTTCCGCCGGCTAAAACGGCAAAGTTGAGAAATGATATCTCTTCTTTTGTGTAGATGGATTTAGAAAATCTTTACGATGCTTGGGAGAGGTATAAGGAGTTATTGAGAAGGTGCCCTCACCATGGGTTACCTCTATGACTACAGGTTCAAACTTTCTACAACGGTTTGAACCCCTCAACTAGGCAACTGATCGATGCAGCCGCCGGCGGTACCCTAAATAACAAAACACCTGAGGAGGCTTATGAGTTTATAGAGGAGATGTCACTGAATAATTATCAGTGGCAAGTCATAAGGACAAAGCCGATGAAAGCAGCCGGTGTTTTTAACGTTGACGCGGTCACCATGCTATCAAACCAGGTAGATCTCTTAAATAAGAAAATTGATGGTTTGTGTGGTTCTTCACAGGTACATCCGGTGATGCAATACAACACAAATGGAGGAGGGATGAACTCCACAGAATATCCATCTTACAACCCGAGCATAGAGAATGAGCAAGTCCACTATATGGGTAATAATTCTAGACCTTAGAATAATCACTATAGTAACACTTACAATGAAAGTTGGAGGAACCATCCCAATTTCTCATGGGGTGGTCAAGGAAATCAGAGACCACAACCCCCTCCAGGCTTTCAACAACAACCCTACTAGCAGGAGAAGAAGCCAAACCTTGAAGAGATGCTGACGAAATTTATTTCAGTGTTAGAAACTCGCTTCGAAAACACCGAAACAACACTAAAAAATCAACAAGCGTCGATTCAAGGGCTTGAGAATAAAATCGGTCAATTAGCAAAGATGATTTCAGAACGACCACAAGGTAGCTTGCCAAGCAACACCGAAACTAACCCAAGGGAGCAACTTCATGCCATTACTGTTCGAGATGAAGAAGGGTTAGCTGAATTTGAATCTGAACCGAGGTGAGAAACTGTGGTAAGCAATGGTAAGGTTGAGGTAAGCCACAACGAACAAAAATCAGTAAGTAAGGAATATACACCTCATGTGCCATATCCCAACGTGATAAAGAAAGACCGCACAAATGAACAATTCGGTAAATTTCTTAAACTTTTGAAAAAATTGCATATTAACTTACCGTTTATTGAAGCTCTTTCGCAGATGCCCAACTCAGTTAAAATTTTAAAGGAGCTTTTGGAAAACAAATGGAAGTTAGATGGTTTGTCGCACGTGGAGCTAAATGCAGTGTGCTCAGCTATCTTACAAAATAAACTACCCAACAAATTGAACGATCCAGGGAGTTTTACTATTCCTTGTTTAATTGGTAGTTTAAATGTAAATAATGCTTTAGCTGATTTAGGGGCAAGTATTAATGTCATGCCTTACAAAATGTTTAAACAGCTAGGTCTTGGGAAACCCAAACAAACTAGGATGAGCATTCAATTAGCAGATAAAACCATTAGATTTCCTAGGGTATTGTTGAAGATGTACTCGTAAAAATTGAAAAATTCATATTCCGATTAACTTTGTTGTCCTAGACATGGATGAGGATAGTGATGTCCCTTTAATTTTAGGACGCCTTTCTAGCAAGCTGCTAGAACTATCAATGATGTTAGTGGTACAGTGAACTCACACTTCGTGTAGGTGATGATACGACCATGCTCCAAGCTCGTGATTCAGTTAAGATGTCAAGTAATAAAGACGATTCTATAAATCCTGTTAATCATGGGATTCAACCCTCTTTACAGGAAACTCTTTCGAAAAACACAAATGAGCCACGTTCTGGTTCATGCGCCAACAATGGAACCATCCATGAAAGACGAATGCTACAGATAGATGAACTAGACGAATGGCAGACTTATGTCAAAGAGGAACAGAAGGAACACCATGTCGAGCTTAAGGATAGAGCCAATCAATTTAAGTTTGGGGACCAGTTGAGCAAGAGAGAGGAGTTTCAACTCCTCAAACCACCATGACCATGCGAATGAGAGGTAAGTCGAGCTTAGACTTTAAATAAGTGCTTTTCGGGAGGCAACCCAAGCACTAATCCTACTAATTAGTTTATTTTTACTTCTTTTCATGTTTAAATGCAGGTTTTTGACCCACACGGCCTAGACACACGGGCGTTTCCTTGGCCGTTGATCGTATGTCTGTCGAGTTTTAAAATTTATAA
The DNA here is from genome assembly GCA_025698515.1 of Gossypium sturtianum. Classification (NCBI taxonomy): domain Eukaryota; kingdom Viridiplantae; phylum Streptophyta; class Magnoliopsida; order Malvales; family Malvaceae; genus Gossypium; species Gossypium sturtianum. The sequence continues at coordinate 125,146,935 of CM046955.1, forward strand.
AGAGATTGATCAATCCTGAAAACTAACTCTGACAACGATTGAGGCAAGTGCACCTATCGAACAGTAGTACAGCTTAGGCCAGACCGGATTATCAAACCCAAAGGAACTAAAAGTACTAATACTAACTTTCTTTCTATTATTTAGCCTAAGAATTAAGCGAATGGTTGTTTAATCTAAATTAATTAACTACTAGACTAAAGACTCTAAGACAAAAAAGAATGAATTTGGGAGAATACTTGAGGAAAAACCAATTAATTAAGACGACACCCAAGGAAGAATCCACCTAGACTTCACTTGTTATCTAACTCTAAACCAGACGATGTATTCACTTGACTTGATCCGTAAGATTCCCTAATTTATATTAAACCCTCTCTCGAGTCGAATAACGTCTAACCCTAGGTTGATTAATTGAAATCTCTTTCTAATTAAAACCCCTAGAATTGCATTAAATCAATCTATGGACTCACATATTAGGTTTCACCCAAATCCGGCAACGCCTCGTCACCCTATCTCTAGGCGCGTGATCAACTCCGCTTAACTATGCTAGATCTACTCTTAGGCAGGGACTTTTGCTCCTCCACCTAAGCACATCAAACTTGAATCGGTATCCGCGAAATATCAACACAAGAATTAAGAACACATAATTAAGAACAAATCAAATATTTATCATATAGTTCAGCAAACAATAACAAGATTCGTCTAAGTTTCATCCCCCTTAGGTATCTGAGGGTTTAGTTCATAAAAATAAAAGAAAACATCTCAGAAGAAATGATAAAACAAAACATAAGAAATCCATAAAACTCCCTGAAGGAATTGAAGAGGAGATCATCCGTCTTGAGTATAACTCCGGCTTCTTGAGATGGATCAATTTGCTATCCCTGAGCGAATCCCCACAAATCTGCCCTCTCTGGCCTAGCAAGACGCCCTTAAACGATAGCTTTTGGGCTCCCCTCGATAGAGGGTTTCAGTCAAACTCCCCGAATAAGTTGCCCCCTAGGGTGTTTATATAAGCTTTGAGATGCCTTACTTGGCCTCCAAGTATCCTAATCTGAATTAAATTCCTATTTGGGTGTTTAAATAGACTGTTGAATGTGTTTCTTTGCCTCCAAGTATCCAAATCCGAGTAAAACTCCTCTTGGCCGTGGCAGGGGCACGGCCATGGTACACGCTCGTGTGAATCGTGGCCAGGCCATGTGGACTCCGTTAGTGAGGCACGACCATGTGGTCTTAGGTCCAGGCCGTGTCAATTTCGTGCTTTGGCCCATTTGGCCCGTTTTAAACCCGTTTCTTGTTCTTTTCATCCTCCGGTGCTTTCCTGAGTATATAACATGAAAAGAAAGGATTAAGAGCACCTTTTTACATAAATCAAGGGATAATTCATCAAAAAGCATGCTAAATGTGGGCTTAAAATATGTTACTTTTATGGTTTATCAAATACCCCCACACTTAAGCTTTTGCTTGTCCTCAAGCAAAATTCTCAACTCATAATTAAAACGAACTTCCTTCAATTCATAATAGTCATTGATAGTGTTTCATCATAATTCAGAGATAATTTATACATGGATGATTCAACTCAAAGAGTCCTAAAGATTCAAACAGTCTAAGTCATACATTTGCAGCACAAAACATAGGTATTTCCCCTCATCTAAATAATTACCTTTGATTCAAAATCAACAAGGATTGACATCCTCACTAAAGATTCACTCAAACCACTCAAAGTGTTTAAGGTTCAAAATTAGGCACTCAAAAGTCGAACATGAAAAGTTAATCCCATAGGCTTGCATGGAAATCAAATCTCCACCACTATAATATGAGATGATACACAAATCAAAAGGTCTTTAACAGGGTTGTAATGGGGCTTAAGTTAAAGGTGTGGATAAAGGCTGAATTAGAGGGTTAGAATCGAGATTGACTTGACAAATTACCTAACCAGAAACAACGAACTAAGTAAAAGTGATTACATCAATTGGAAAAAATACTAATACTACGAGCTTCTTCTTTAATATTTGGAATTCAAACGTATAAGCTCTTTAATCACAAAGCTAATAATGAATATACTTTTGATTTTTTTTAGTTCATAAATACATAACAAAGGATAAATTACTGAAATAAAAAATATAGTTAGGCTATTAATCAAATCAAATCTCGATATAAGGGTAGTTAAAAAGGATGGTGATAACAAATACAAAGGGTTTTTGGGTTAGTATTAGTGGGTAAGTCAATAAAAAAGTTGTTAGGATTAAACGGGGTTCACTAGGGGTTAATTATGAAGGTAGGTTTTTAGTTGAGTAAGTGTGTTAAATCCTAGGTGCCTTTATCATTTCTGTATATCAAATCAAAAAGTGTGGTCTTGACATGTATAATCGATGCAAGTTCTAGAATAACAAATCAATGCTGACACACTCATAATCAATGAAGTGAGCAAGAAAAAGAATTTATGCTCTACAAGGCTCAAAATATCACAAAAATTATGGGTATTTTGATGTCAACCTCGTAAATTTCAAACTTCAAAGTAATATTCAAATTCAGGTAGACAACCTAGAATTTTTTTTTCTTGAAAAATAGACTTATCATGCTTGATTCTCTAGTATTCATAAAATTCAATCATCAATGCACAATTATCAATGACTTAATCTAAAACATATCAATAAAAATCATAAATCATGGAAATTTCATCCTAATTAGTAATATGAGAAATTTACTTTAAGACAAGGCATAATTCAGGGATTTGAGAACAATGCAAAAAGTTTGGTACCTAATTTTAGGAATTTGAGAATAATGAAAAAAATTAGGCACCTTTTTAGGTTGTTCACCCCCCACACTTAAGATGTACATTGCCCTCAATGTACAAAGATAGATAATAGCAAAATAAAATCATACGATAGGGAGAGAGGTGAAACTTCCTGGATTTTGGATGAAGTCAATGAAAAGAAACCGGATAGGATTGGAGGTGAACGTGGGGAAGCGCCTCGAACCGTTTGAACTTGAATCCTCAAAGTAGCCGGTCTGATTTTATTGTATCCTAAGCTAAATCTAAATGCCATTGAGAAAAAGAAAAATAATAAAGGAAGTAAAAATAAAAATAAAAATAAAAGTAAAAATAAAAATAGGAATAAAATTAAATAGAGATACGGTCCACGCCCATGTGCCTACCCGTGGTGTCCACACGGCAACGGCCACGGCCGTGTGCAAGGCCGTGTGGATGTGGAAATCTATGCCTAAATACGAAAAGAAATAAAACAAAACTTAATTAGTAGAGTTAGTGCTAGGGTTGCCTCCCGAGAAGCGCTCGTTTATAGTCTTAAGCTAGACTTTACCTCTCATTCGTATGGTCATGGTGGTTTGAGGAGGTGAAAATCCTTTCTCATGCGATCAATTCGGTTGTGGATATAAAGTTTAAGTCGAGTAGTGTTTACCTTAGAAGTGATAAATTTAGGATTAGTTACCTCGACTGTTCCATCTGGGAAGATTTTGAGTACCTGATCTCCTATCTTAAGCTGGGTTGTCCCATCGTCAAGTTTGTCGTGGATTTGCCTCGTTTTTGCTTCGTGTATTTTTAATTTCTCTTTGAGGTGTGTCTTCCACTTTTCTAGTCCTTCGGTTCGAAGCCTTCATTCCTCATGCATTTCTTCTTTATTGACACGAGGTCTAGGATCTGGCATCTGCGAAAGAGCTTCAAGAAATGGCAAGTTAATAAGAAACTTCTTTGGAGGTTTAAGAAATTTACCGAATTGTTCCTCTGTGTGGTCTTTCTTTATCGCATTGGGGTATGGCATATGAGCTTGGTACTCTGTAATTACCGAGTTTGGTAAATCATGGCTTACCTCAACCTTACCTTCACTTACTACAGGCTCTTGCCTTGGGTCAGATTCCACTAACCTTTCACTGTCATGAGCTGTTACGGCTTGAATTTGCTCTTTTGGGTTAGTTTTAGTGTTGCTTGGTAGACGCCTTTGTGGTTGTTCAGAAATTATCTTTGCGAGTTGTCCAACTGTGTTAGTAAGTTGTCCAACTATCTTAGTGAGTTCCCCAACTTGGCTCTCGATCCCTTTAATTGATGCCTGTTGATTCTTAAGGGTGGTCTCAGTGTCTTGGAGACGGTTATCTGTAGCTGCCATGAATTTTGTCAGCATCTCTTCAAGGTTCGGCTTCTTCTCCTGTGGATTGGGCTGATTTTGGAAATTTTGAGGAGGTTGTTGAAAATTTGGAGGAACTTCTGATCCTTGGCTACTTTGATCATCCCACGAGAAATTAGGATGGTACCTCCAACCTGCATTATAAGTGTCACTATAAAAATTATTTTGAGGTCTAGAATAGTTACCCATATAGTGGACTTATTCGTTCTCTATGCCATATCCGTAGGGTTGGTACTCAAGATTCGCCACACCTCCGCTTGTTTCGTACTGCATAACTGGATGTATCTGCGAAGAACACAAATCATCAAACTTTTTATTTAACATCTCTAACTGGTTTGATAGCCTAGTTATTGGGTTGAGGTTGTAGATATCGGCTGCTTTTGTTGGCTTTGTCCTCATAACTTGCCACTGATAGTTATTCGGTGCCATCTCCTCTATCTGCCAAAATCAAATTAAAAGAAAATTTAGCAAAGTAATAAAAAAATAATGGCTAAAGTAATAAAAATTGAGCTTTCTTAATATTTTAGTTCCCCGGCAACGGCGCCAAAAACTTGATCGTGTGCCTGTCGAGTTTTAAAATTTATAAAGAGAATGATCGAACTTGGAAACTAACTCTGACAACGATTGAGGCAAGTGCACCTATCGAACAGTAGTATAGCTTAGGCAAGACCGGATTGTCGAACCCAAAGGAACTAAAAGTACTAATACTAACTTTCTTTCTATTATTTAGCCTAAGAATTAAGCGAATGGTTGTTTAATCTAAATTAATTAACTACTAGACTAAAGACTCTAAGACAAAGAAGAATGAATTTGGGAGAATACTTGAGGAAAAACCAATTAATTAAGATGACACCCAAGGAAGAATCCACCTAGACTTCACTTGTTATCTAACTCTGAACCAAACGATGTATTCACTTGACTTGATCCGTAGGATTCCCTAATTTATATTAAACCCTCTCTCAGGGCGAATAACATCTAACCCTAGGTTGATTAATTGAAATCTCTTTCTAATAAAAACCCCTAGAATTGCATTAACTCGATCTATGGACTCCTATATTAGGTTTCACCCTAATCTGGCAACGCCTCGTCACCCTATCTCTAGGCGCGCGATCAACTCCGCTTAACTATGCTAGATCTACTCTTAGGTAGGGACTTTTGCTCCTCCACCGAAGCACATCAAACGTGAATCGATATCCGCGAAATATCAACACAAGAATCAAGAACACATAATTAAGAACAAATCAAATATTTATCATATAATTCAGCAAACGATAACAAGATTCATCTAAGTTTCATCCCCCTCAGGTATCTGAGGGTTTAGTTCATAACAATAAAAGAAAACTTCTCAGAAGAAAAGATAAAACAAAATATAAGAAATCCCTAAAACTCCCTGAAGGAATTGAAGAGGAGATCCTCCGTCTTGAGTATAACTCCAGCTTCTTGAGATGGATCAACTGGCTATCCCTAAGCGAATCCCCACAAATCTGCCCTCTCTGGCCTAGCAAGACGCCTCTAAACGATAGCTTTTGGGCTCCCCTCGACAGAGGGTTTTTGTCGAACTCCCCAAATAAGTTGCCCCCTAGGTTGTTTATATAAGCTTTGAGATGCCTTACTTGGCCTCCAAGTATCCTAATCTGAATTAAATTCCTTTTTGGGTGTTTAAATAGACTTTTGAATGTGTTCTTTGCCTCCAAGTATCCAAATCCGAGTAAAACTCCTCTTGCTCGCGGCAGGGGCACGTCTATGGCACACGCCCGTGTGAATCGTGGCCAGGCCGTGTGGACTCCGTTAGTGAGGCACGGCCGTGTGGTCTTAGGTCCAGGCCATGTCAATTTCGTGCTTTGGCCCATTTGGCCCGTTTTAAGCCCGTTTCTTGTTCTTTTCATCCTCCGGTGCTTTCCTGAGTATATAACATGAAAAGAAAGGATTAAGAGCACCTTTTTACATAAATCAAGGGATAATTCATCCAAAAGCATGCTAAATGTGGGCTTAAAATATGTTACTTTTACGATTTATCAGCCGTATCGAAACAGGGCTAAAAGTTTCCCAAAAATCGATAGAGACACGACCTTAAATTAAACCACACGGGCGTGCAACACGGCCGTGTGAAACCTGGATTAAATTTTTTTGAACTTTAAAACAAGTCAGAGAGTTACACGGGTAAGGCACATGGCCGTGTGTGAGACACGGCCTAGCCACACGGGCTTGTGGGAGGTCACAAGAGCGTGGGAGAAGTGAAGGATGATATACATGGCCATGCGACTCGGTCGTGTGAACCACACGGCCTGGACACACGGGCGTGTCCGAGGCCGTGTGAAGACTGGGCTAATTTTTTCCCTCGATGAACACGGGTTGAAAACTAGCCACATGGGCATGTGACACGGCTGTGTGGCCCAACAAAGACCCTCACACAACCGTGTCACCCCATAAAAACCCTAACCCCTTTTCTCTTTTCTTATTTTGTCTTCTTGTTTTATCTTATTTCTATTTCTATTTTTGTTTTTATTTTTATTTGTTTTTTTATGTTTCTTATTATCTTTTAAAGACTTGTCTATTATATTTTGAACTATATTTTAGTTATTATGGTTGTTCCTAATTGAGTAATCCTTTAATCTTCTCCACCAGTTGTGTTTATTTTCTTAATAGCTTGCTCAGAATCATGCGCTACATTTAGCCTTCTCTACAATTTAGCTAGTCACTGATTTGAGGACTTCAACCAAATTCAGGGCAATTTCACTTCTCTCCCTCTCTTATGATATTCTACTTATACTATCATTATATATATTCATACATTGAGGAAAATGTACATCTTAAGTGTGGGGAGGCTATTTATATGATTATTAGAAAATGCCTGAATTATGTCTTGTATTCAAGTAATTTTCTCATTTTACTATTAGAATGAATTCTTATCGATTTTTGATTTTTATTGATATGTTTTAGATTAAATTCATAAGTAATTGTTGTAACACCCCAAACCCGGCCCAAACATTACGACCAAATTTGGTATGTCACAGAGAAAACCATTTTGAAAATCCCTTTAGCCGGTTTGAGTTTTGATGAAAACATCTTCATTTTCAATTATCTTGCTAAAACCATACTTGGTTTGTTTTAAAAATATTTATTAAGTCAAGTTGTTACAGGTTTCAAATGTACCCGATGGCATTTTAAAACATTTTGCGTTTGATTTGAGAAAACATGTGCACCCATTTTAATATTATTAAGTAGTTTAAACAAAATATTCAAAACATGTAAAGATAATAAAAATAATCCTAGGAGGCCTTATTACAACTTGATTAAAACAAAACCAACAATAAAAATAAAACAACTAAAATCCAAGTTCATTAAATGCAAATCCCACTGCATGGCCACCTCGAGTCCAACCGGCTCCTCAACCGCCATCTACGAGTCACCTGAAAAATGTTAAAGGAGAAGGTGAGTCGCCGAGACTCAGTATGTAACCCTTCCCCCGGTTTAAGCAATTTCATACACAATGTATAACAATTAACATGCATTAGGTTATGTACCCAACCTAGCCAACCAAACGCCTCTGTCTACCCCGTTGTGGTACCAAACCACTGGTGACGTATAGTCACAGATGTGATGCCAAATCACTGGAGGTGCCAAACCTCTGGTGTCCGTAGACACAAATCGGTTGATGGGGCCAACCCATCGTGTGATACCAAATCACTGGCGTCAATCCCGTATGATCATCTGTGGGGCCAACCCACTGTGGTGCTAAGCCACTGGGACAAGACGCTATGAGGTGCCAAACCTCTGGAGGTACCAAACCTCTGGTGACCGTAGCCACAGTGTGTTACCAAAACACTGGTGTCCGTCGACACAATATCTCTGCCCCCTCCTCTCATCAACCCATATTAAGCAGTTATAAACAGAATTTATGTCATCATACATTTATCACATGTATCAAACAAGCCATGCTTCCCAAAAGCATTATTATCAATCTCATACTGACAGAGACTTACCGGGATCCTCGCTTGTACCTTTAAGGTACTAAATCCATATCTACATAAAACATATTTACATACAACATGTATTTAATACCGTTTATTAATGGTTATAAGTGTGTATGTACACACCTGATGTCGATGATAGTCCTAGGTCCTGACGAAACCAATCGACCACTCCTAAAATCCTTGTCCCTATAATCGGCCAAACTCAAGAGTTAGTGCCATGGCCTATTCGGCCAACCAAAATAATCCAAAGGGTTATCTTGTGATCCCAAATCCTTACCTTTTCCTTTTTGGCTACTAACCACCGCACTTGATACACGAATCTGTTTTACCAAATAGTCAGTCAAATGACAATGTCAATGACCTTCGGCTTTTAATCACTTAAAAGAATAATCTAATAAAGATAAACCCTTACCACCACTTACCAAGGCCGAGTGCTAGAGATTAGGGCTTGGTTGACTGCTTTACGATTTCGGAGTACCTAAAAGTGATTGATTACCGAGAAGCATTTAGAGACCCTTTTAACAACTACCGGAATTGGCACTTATCCTTAATGAAAATCGAGAAAGAAAGTGAAGGGAACCCATGAAGTTTCGGCACACCTTACCTTCACCAAACGATTGACCACGAGAATCCAAAGAGATCTATACTGCTTTCACTATTCGGCCAAGGTGCTTCAAGCTAAGAGAAAAAAGATTTCGACAAAGGGTAAGGGGTAGATTCGGCTAAGGTTGGTTTCAATATCAATCAAGGCTTGACTTTGGGTGAAAACAAAAAGAATGGAGAAGAAATATAAGAGGAGTTTCGGCCAAGGTTTTAAAAGAATGGAAAAAGAAAACAAAGAAGGAAGGGGTTGAGAATTTCGGCTAATGGGAAAAAAAAAATAAGGTGACAAGCTGATGCTTTTATAGGCATTTGGCACCCCCCTCCTACATGCCGTCCACTCCTCCCATGAGGAGTTCAAATTTCGGCTAAACTCCTACAATTCCTCTTGGCCAATAGTTTAAACCAATTCAAAATAATTTGAATTATTCCAAGGCCTAAATTCTCTCTTACCATCCTTTTAGTATTAATCCCATAATATCTAATAAATAAATAAAATACATCCTTATTATCCTTAGAATTAAACAAATAAAAATACAATTTAAAATACTCATATTATCCCTTAATATTAAAAACAAATTTGAGCATTTTCTCTCTCTTATTGCCGTCCAAACAAGGTGCCAAAAAGGAGAATTTTGTGACTCGAACCAAGGCTCTCCCTTATCCCTTGTGGCGTCACATGTAGCTCCTAAGTGGCCTCCTTTTGCCACTTTTCCCAAGCTGATTTTTATGTCAAATTATCCCTTATTTATTCTTGTAACCCATACTTGCTAAGGCTCCCTGCCTTTAAAGTTAAAAAAACTGAAATTTTCTACCAAACCGTGCCAACTCAAAGCCTTAATTAAGCTCTATTATTCCATAAATAATATCACAGCAGTTCATACATAAGGAAAAATAATTAAATTCCAAATAACCCCATTTTTAGGATGTTACAATTGTGCATTGATTGTTTAAACTTTAAGACATTAGAGAATCAAGCATGATAAGTCTATTTTCAGAATAAAAAAAAATTTGCTAGGTTGTTTCCCTAAATTGAGGTATTACCTTGAAGTTTGGAATTTGCAAGATTGACATCAAAACCCATAATTTTTGGGAGATTTTGAGCCTTTAAGAGCATACACTTTTCTTGCTCACTTTATTATTGGTTATGAGTGTGTCAATATTGATTTGTTATTCTAGAACTTGCTTCGATTATGCATGTTGAGACCACACTCTTGATTTGATATACTGAGATGATAAAGGCACTTAGGTTTTAACCCACTTATCCCATTAAAAGCCTACCTTCATAATTAACCCTTAGTGAACCCCTTTGAGCCTAATAAACCGTTTCTTGATCTACCCTTAATATTAACCCATAACTCATTATTTTTGATTCATTGAGAATTTTTCTTATTGTATTGACTCCCTTTTTGTCAAGATTTGATTTGGTCAGTTGCCTAACTATGTCCTTTTGTTTCAGTTGTTAAATTATCTATTTTTATCCACAACTCAAAAAAAAAAAAAGTGAGAACTGAAAAAATAGTGAAAAAAAAATATATATGTACATTTATTTTAATAATTACTAGTTCTATGTTATTTGAGCTTAAACGATTAATTTCACATTGTGAGAAGAAGCTCGTGTTATTATTGATAAGTTTTCAATTGATGTAATTATTCAGTATTAGTATATTTTTCTAGTTAGGAAAATTGTCAATTCGATCTCGATTTTAACCTTCTTTTTCAGCCTTTATCCACACCTTTAACCCAAGCCCCATTACAACCCTTTAAAGACCTTTTGATTTGTGTATCATCTCATTTTATAATGGTGGAGATTTGATTTTCATGCAAGCCTATGGTAATAACTTTTCATTGTTTGACTTTTGAGCACTTAATTTTTGAACCTTAAACACTTTGAGTGATTTGAGCGAATCTTTAGTGAGGATGTCGAATCTTGTCGGTTTTGAATTAAAGGTAATTATTTACATAAGGGGAAACACCTATGTTTTCATGCTATAAAAATGTGTGACTTGAATTGTTTGAATCTTTAGTGCTCTTTTAGTTAAACTATCAATGTGTGATTATTTATGAATTATGATAAAACATTGTTGATGAGAATTATGAATTGAGAAAACTTAATTTTAATTGTGAGTTGGGGATTTTGCTTGAGGATAAGCAAATGCTTAAGTGTAGGGATATTTGATAAACCATAAATGTAACATATTTTAATTCCATGCTTGGCATATTTTTGGATGATTTATGATGAGAATTAGTGAATTTGATGCTCCTAATCCCTTAAATTCATGTTTCTATACTTAAGAGAGCCTTTGAGAGCAAAAGGAGCGAAAAAGGGGCCAAAATTGGAGTTTTCAGGATCCACACGGGCTGGGCACACGCCCATGTGAGCCAGACGGGCTGGACACACGCCCATGTGAGCCACATGGGCTGGCCACACGCCCATGTGCCAGCCCGTGTCGATTTCACACCCTGCTTCCCAATTACACGGAAAAACCCAATTTTTAGGGTTTCTGAGCATTCTAAAGTCTATAAATACACACTAGAAGAGGACCTAAAGGAGGACGGAGAGCACACAGAGTAGAACGAAGAAATTACTCGAAGGAAGCCATCGGTGTAACATCCCGAAATTGGGCCTAGTAGGATTGGGCCTTGAGCTTTAGAAAAAAATTTGAGTATTATTTTTGTGTTGGCTCGGGTAGGAATTTTGTGCGTTAGCATAGTCTTGTGAAGGCTTGATTTTATTTAGGAAGTTAGATAATTTTTAGTATGGTTTATTTAATGAAGTGGATTAAGTGAGCTTAGCATTTAAGTTAATTTAAGTGTTAATTAAAGCACATGAGGAGTTAATGGCAAGGTGGTTATGATGCTTGGATAGTTGCTTGAGGTTAGAGGTTCGAGTAGCATGATTAACATTTTGAAGAATTTATTTTTATCCTAGCATTGATGGACGGTCAAACCTTATTTATGATAGGTTGGACTTTCATTTTGGTAAGTTGAATTTATTTTAAAGGAAAGCATGGAATAAGGGATAAGATTCCTAAGGTTATGGAAGGATATCTTAAGGTTATGGTATGATGAGGGGACAAAAGGCATGGAATATGGAGTATGTTTTGGAAAGTAATCCTAGGCCTTTAGTGCATGTATGTAGACGGTATGGGTGTCTAAGGGGGTGGCGAATTTTGTTAGGAGATTTGGGGAGGATAGTTAGTCAACTTTTGGCATTTGTGCATGTTTTGGCTTTTGTTTTCTTTTCTCTCCACAAACACTTCCTATAGCCGAATGTGTCTTGGTCATAAGGTGAGTTTTAGGTGTTGTTTGGGCCTTCAATAATTGTTTTTGTGTCATAACCAGAAAATCCTTTCTAGTTTTTGCAAGTTTCTCCCTAGTGCATCAAAGTGTATCAAAACCAGAAACAATCTTCGTGCTTGGCCGAATTTCTTTTGTTCACAACATCTTTCCCATTCTTACTTACTTGTTCAACCCATATTTTTCTACTACTTTCTCTTGGCAGAAACTTCCTTCTCTCCATCTCTCTTTACTTTCTTTCATTTTTGTTCAAAGCCATAAACATTCCTCTCCCATCATGAAATCTCTTCCATCTTCTTCCTTTTTCCTTTCTCTTTCTCCACTTTAATCGAATCCTTTTTGTTATTACAAATCAACCATAGCCGAATTTCTTTGACTATTTAATCATTTTGCCAAAACTTCCCTTTCTCTTATTGTTTTGTTTTGGCCGAATTTTCAAGGGTAGATTCTTTTGGTTTTTCTTCAATCAAATTGGATAATAGGTAAGTGTTCATGGCGAATTTATTATCTCTTCTCTTTCAAACAAACCTTTTTATTTTGGTAGTGGTATAGTGGAGTGTTGATTATTTCTTTATTGATAGTCGACTATAGCCATTCTAAGATCGTGTGAAAAGGATATTATCATTGAAGGATTTTGACAAACTCCATAGGCAAGTGACGCGATTTTGAATTTAATCGAAGTGTTAAGGTAAGGATCTTTTTGCTTGTTATATCGTTTTAGATGGTCTTCTAATCGATTAAGTTTTAGGGGACTCCATTGTCCGTTTATTATCTTCTTTCCTTGGACTTTAGATTTTGGAGCAATCAAGAATGGGTTCGAAAAGAGCAATTCGTAGTGTTTGGAAGAGGGGGTGGTTCGCTATACCCTCAAATTTCAAGCGAAGCGGTCGTGTGTCGGCGATTCGAGACTTTCCACGGGATGTGGACCCTCTGTAGGTGATAATCGTTTATTTGAAGTCATTCGTACTTCGAGCCATTGTTCGTTCGTGGTTCTTCATCGGGTTATGAACCATCAATCGAAGAGAAATCGCCTATAGTTGTTATTAGAGATTCCGAGGGTATCGACGAGCGGGAAAGTGTAGTTCTCACTATTATCAGGTGTGTACATACACACTTTATAATTAATTAACGTGCAAAGTATTATGTGTATGCTAATCGGATTTGTGTAGATTTGAGTTTAATACCATAAAGGTATAGCAAGGCTTGAGTAAGTCCTTGACAATATGATTTGCTATTTGATGCTTTTGGGAAGCATGACATATTTGGTATATGTGAAAAATAAATGATTATTGGTAAATCCTATATATGTTGCTAAATGAGTATGTTGGCATGATTTACATTAACTATAATTGTTGATATGGGTTGATGAGTGGAGGGGCGAGTGATATTTGTGTCGAGCGGACACGAGTGTTTTGGTAACACATTGTGACTACGGTCACGGAGGTTTGGTACCTCCGGAGGTTTGGCACCTCATAGCGACTTGTCCCCGTGGTTGATACCCACCGTGGGTTGGCCCCACTTTGAGATATGGGATCGTCGCGGTGATTTGGTATCACACGATGGGTTGGCCCCATCATTCGATTTGTGTCTTCGGACACGGAGATTTGGTATCTCCGGTGATTTGGCATCACATCCGTGACTATACGTCACCGATGGTTTGGCACCACCCGGTGGTTTGGTACCACACGGGGTAGAGAAAGGTGTTTGGATGGTTAGGATTGGGTGCATTTTTAAACTTATGCATGTTAATTGGTTATGATTTGTGTATGTTGTTGCACTAAATCGGGAAGGGTTACACATTGAGTCTTGGTGACTCACCTTCTCCTTTAATTTTTCGGGTGACTCGTAGATCGCGGGTGAGGAGCCGGATGGACTCGAGGTGGCCATGCAGTGGAGATTTTTAATAAATGAATTTTGGATTTTATCTATCTTTCTTTTGGGTTTATGTTGCTTAATTGTAATAAGGCCTCCTAGGATTATTTTATTATTCTTTGCATGTTTTGAATGTTTTGTTTAAACTATTTGATGATGTTAAAGCGGATGCACATGTTTTCTCAAATTAAGCATAAAATGTTTTAAAGTACCATCGGGTACATTTGAAAGCTAGTAACAACCTAACTTAATATATTTTTTTAAATGACATTAAATAATGCTTTCTTCATAACACCTCAAATTGTTTTAAATCAAAACAATATCTTTTATCAAAATTTAAAACTACTTAAAAAGGATTTTCAAAAGTTTTCCTCCAGTAGCATACCAAATTCGGTCGTAATGTTTGGGTCGGGTTTGGGGGTGTTACAAATTGGTATCGAGCCAAGTTCAAAGCTCATTTGTGGGGGCCCAAGGCCCAAAAATGTTTTAGTAGGTCTATTTGAAATATTTTGGTTTTGAATAAGCATGGCACCGAGTCTCAAAGACCGATCCGCCCGGTAAGTACCACTAACTTTTTGTATGAATTATTTCTTTGTAGAAGGGTAGGAAGCATGGGACGTAGATAGTGATAAGTATTTTAAACTTTAGGACTAGTTTACCCCAAATAAAGACATAAGACTTTAAAAGCCTAATTAAACAAACCTAGGACCAAGTCGCCAGAGTTAGGGTGTGGTAACCTTGGTGCGCATGTCTAGGATTGGATCAGGAAGAGCTTGGTACTTAAGCGGTCCTCGTGACTCACCTCCTCTTGGCGGGATTCCTACTGCAGCACGTAACCGGTTCACCCTAACCAAGAGGACTCGGTCATAGGCAAAACCCTAAATAAAACCCGAAAGGGACTAGCTATGTTTTTAGGAAAACTTGATTTTAAAATCACTAAATTATCTCTTTTAGATAGTAGGACAAATTTATCTTCAAAAATTTTCAAATAATCTCGGTTTACCAAAATTTCCAAAATACCCTGGTTTTCAAAATTTTGTTATTGAGAATTTCTCGAAAATACTCCTCAGCTTTTTTTAGAAATTACAAAATGTTTTAATTTATAAAAGTTTTCAAATTTCTTGGTTTATTACAAAATATCCTGTAGGAAAATGACTAAAATACCCACAGGATAGAAAGCAGACTGATAATGCAGAAGAGTGCATAGGTATGAAAGGTATAGGGAATGGATGTACTTTTCTTTGAAAATTAGGATGAGAAGACTTAAAATTTTGATTGATCGAAAGAACAACACGAAAACTTTGTTTCATAAAATAGTTTCGCGCATAAACAAGTGGAACAAAAGTATTAATGCATAAAACTTCTTAATCAGTTAAAGCGCGATCGTAGATATGAGTCTAGAAGGCGTGGTAGAGGCGAGAATGGCTATGTGAAACCAGTTGGTGCAGTCACGGATTCCAAGATTTAGTAGAAAGTATGTTGGTTTTATTAAGATCGAGTCTTGCGACAAGAGCATAGTGTGGTGAGATAGGAGAGGTACGATTGTTCGTTAGTAAGTAATTTCGAGGATGAAATTATTTTAAGGAGGGTAGATTTGTAACATCCCGAAATTGGGCCTAGTAGGATTGGGCCTTGAGCTTTAGAAAAAAATTTGAGTATTATTTTTGTGTTGGCTCGGGTAGGAATTTTGTGCGTTAGCATAGTCTTGTGAAGGCTTGATTTTATTTAGGAAGTTAGATAATTTTTAGTATGGTTTATTTAATGAAGTGGATTAAGTGAGCTTAGCATTTAAGTTAATTTAAGTGTTAATTAAAGCACATGAGGAGTTAATGGCAAGGTGGTTATGATGCTTGGATAGTTGCTTGAGGTTAGAGGTTGAGTAGCATGATTAACATTTTGAAGACTTTATTTTTATCCTAGCATTGATGGACGGTCAAACCTTATTTATGATAGGTTGGACTTTCATTTTGGTAAGTTGAATTTATTTTAAAGGAAAGCATGGAATAAGGGATAAGATTCCTAAGGTTATGGAAGGATATCTTAAGGTTATGGTATGATGAGGGGACAAAAGGCATGGAATATGGAGGATGTTTTGGAAAGTAATCCTAGGCCTTTAGTGCATGTATGTAGACGGTATGGGTGTCTAAGGGGGTGGCGAATTTTGTTAGGAGATTTGGGGAGGATAGTTAGTCAACTTTTTGCATTTGTGCATGTTTTGGCTTTTGTTTTCTTTTCTCTCCACAAACACTTCCTATAGCCATGAATGTGTCTTGGTCATAAGGTGAGTTTTAGGTGTTGTTTTGGCCTTCAATAATTGTTTTTGTGTCATAACAGAAAATCCTTTCTAGTTTTTGCAAGTTTCTCCTAGTGCATCAAAGTGTATCAAAACCAGAAACAATCTTCGTGCTTGGCGAATTTCTTTTGTTCACAACATCTTTCCCATTCTTACTTACTTGTTCAACCCATATTTCTACTACTTTCTCTTGGCAGAAACTTCCTTCTCTCCATCTCTCTTTACTTTCTTTCATTTTTGTTCAAAGCCATAAACATTCCTCTCCCATCGAAATCTCTTCCATCTTCTTCCTTTTTCCTTTCTCTTTCTCCACTTTAATCGAATCCTTTTTGTTATTACAAATCAACCATAGCAGAATTTCTTTGACTATTTAATCATTTTGCCAAAACTTCCCTTTCTCTTATTGTTTTGTTTTGGCCGAATTTTCAAGGGTAGATTCTTTTGGTTTTTCTTCAATCAAATTGGATAATAGGTAAGTGTTCATGGCGAATTTATTATCTCTTCTCTTTCAAACAAACCTTTTTATTTTGGTAGTGGTATAGTGGAGTGTTGATTATTTCTTTATTGATAGTCGACTATAGCCATTCTAAGATCGTGTGGAAAAGGATATTATCATTGAAGGATTTTGACAAACTCCATAGGCAAGTGACGATTTTGAATTTAATCGAAGTGTTAAGGTAAGGATCTTTTTGCTTGTTATATCGTTTTAGATGGTCTTCTAATCGATTAAGTTTTAGGGGACTCTATTGTTCGTTTATTATCTTCTTTCCTTGGACGTTAGATTTTGGAGCAATCAAGAATGGGTTCGAAAAAGAGCAATTCGTAGTGTTTGGAAGAGGGTGGTTCGCTATACCCTCAAATTTCAAGCGAAGAAGTGTGTGTCGGCGATTCGAGACTTTCCACGGGATGTGGACCCTCGCGCGCGATAATCGTTTATTTGAAGTCATTCGTACCCCGAGCCATTGTTCGTTCGTGGTTCTTCATCGAGTTATGAACCATCAATCGAAGAGAAATCGCCTATAGTTGTTATTAGAGATTAGAGGTATCGACGAGCGGGAAAGTGTAGTTCTCACTATTATCGGTGTGTACATACACACTTTATAATTAATTAACGTGCAAAGTATTATGTGTATGCTAATCGGATTTGTGTAGATTTGAGTTTAATACCATAAAGGTATAGCAAGGCTTGAGTAAGTCCTTGACAATATGATTTGCTATTTGATGCTTTTGGGAAGCATGACATATTTGGTATATGTGAAAAATAAATGATTATTGGTAAATCCTATATATGTTGCTAAATGAGTATGTTGGCATGATTTTCATTAACTATAATTGTTGATATGGGTTGATGAGTGGAGGGGCAAGTGATATTTGTGTCGAGCGGACACAGTGTTTTAGTAACACATTGTGACTACGGTCACGAGGTTTAGTACCTCAGAGGTTTGGCACCTCATAGCGACTTGTCCCCGTGGTTGATACCACCGTGGGTTGGCCCCACTTTGAGATATGGGGATCGTCGCGGTGATTTGGTATCACACGATGGGTTGGCCCCATCATTCGATTTGTGTCTTCGGACACCAGAGATTTGGTATCTCCGGTGATTTGGCATCACATCCGTGACTATACGTCACGGTGGTTTGGCACCACCTGAGTGGTTTGGTACCACACGGGGTAGAGAAAGGTGTTTGGATGGTTAGGATTGGGTGCATTTTTAAACTTATGCATGTTAATTGGTTATGATTTGTGTATGTTGTTGCACTAAATCGGGAAGGGTTACACATTGAGTCTTGGTGACTCACCTTCTCCTTTAATTTTTCAGGTGACTCGTAGATCGCGGGTGAGGAGCTAGGATGGACTCGAGGTGGCCATGCGGTGGAGATTTTTAATAAATGAATTTTGGATTTTATCTATCTTTCTTTTGGGTTTATGTTGCTTAATTGTAATAAGGCCTCCTAGGATTATTTTATTATTGCTTTGCATGTTTTGAATGTTTTGTTTAAACTATTTGATGATGTTAAACGGATGCACATGTTTTCTCAAATTAAGCATAAAATGTTTTAAAGTACCATCGGGTACATTTGAAAGCAGTAACAACCTAACTTAATATATTTTTTTAAATGACATTAAATAATGCTTTCTTCATAACACCTCAACTGTTTTAAATCAAAACAATATCTTTTATCAAAATTTAAAACTACTTAAAAAGGGATTTTCAAAAGTTTTTCCTCCGTAGCATACCAAATTCGGTCGTAATGTTTGGGTCGGGTTTGGGGTGTTACAATCGGAATCATCTCGGAAGCAGATCCACTCCAAGATTGAAGATCTCCATCAAGTTCCTTAGAAGTTTTTGGGTTCTTTATGTCTTGTTGTTTTCTTGATTCTAAGATGTTTTCCTTTTACGTTATGAACTAAACTCCCTAAATACCTAAGAAGGATGAAACCTATGATGAATCTTATTATTTAATTATCTGAATTACATGATAAATACTTGTTCTTGTTCTTAATTATGTGTTCTTAACCCCTACTTTAATATTTTCAGCATATTAATCCAAGATTGATGTGCTTACTCAGTGGAGCAAAAGTCCCTGTTTAAGAGTAGATCTAGCATAATTAAGCGGAGTTGATTGGAACCCTAGAAATAGGACGACATAAATCTGCCGGATTAGAGTCAAATCTAATAAGGGAATCCATAGATCGAGTTAATGCGACGATAGGGGTTTTAATTAGAAAGAGATTTTAATTAATCAACCCCGTGAATCTTATTTTCGTTAAGCTCAGTCCAGTACAATGGTGTTCTACATTTATGACCTTATAGAGCTTCGTATTGTGCCATATTTATACTCTATTTGAAGCTATTATTGTAACCAAATTCAATCAGCGGTAGATATTTCTCCCAGTTACCTTCAAACTCAAGAATGCAACAACACAACATATCCTCAAGTATCTGAATAACTCGTTCGAATTGACCATCCATTTGCGGGTGAAACGCAATGCTAAAATGCAACTTTGAACCCAAAGCTTCTTCCAATTTCTTCCGAAATCACGAAGTAAATCTTGGATCTCTATCCGAAACAATAGATAGGGGAACACCGTGTAATCTCACAATTTCAGAAATATACAACTCAGCTAATTTATCAAGCGAGAAATCTATACGTACCGGAATGAAATGAGGTGATTTCGTCAATCTGTCAACAATAACCCAGATTGCATCTTTCTTTTTCAGAGATAAGGGCAAACCCGATACGAAATCCATTGTTACTGTATCCCACTTCCACTCAGGAATCATAATAGGCTGTAATAAACCTGACGGCACTTGATGCTTAGCTTTGACTTGCTGATAAATCAAACATTTCGAAACAAATTCTTAGATATCTCGTTTCATGCCGTGCCACCAATAAAGCTATTTCAAATCGTTATACATTTTCATGCCTCCCGGATGTATTGATAAACAACTACTGTGTGCTTTGTTTAGAATCTTTCGAATGAGCTCAGAATTTCTTGATACACATATTCTATCACGAAACATCAAACAGTCATCAGGCCCTATTCGAAACTCTGAATCAGAAATCGTCTCACACTGAGCTAGTTTTGCTTGCAATTCATTATCAAATTTTTGAGCCTCACAAATCTGCTATAGAAATAACGGTCTCACTTTCAACTCGGCTACTATCGAACCGTCGTCAGACAAAGCTAATTGTGTCTTCAAGGCACGTAAAGCAAATAAGGACTTTAGGCTCAAAGCATCGGCAACTACGTTCGCTTTCCTCGGATGATAATCAATCACTAATTTATAGTGTTTTAGCAATTCTAGCCATCTCCGCTGCCGCAAATTCAAATTTTTCTTAGTCATCAAATATTTCAAACTTTTGTGGTCGGTATAAATATGACATTTCTCACCAAACAAGTAATGACGCCAAATTTTCAATGCGAACACTATCACAGCTAACTCTAGATCGTGCGTCAGATAATTATTTTCATGCGGCTACAACTGTCTCGAGGCATAAGCTACAACTTTGCCTTCCTACATCAAAACACAACCCAAGCCATTTAACGACGCATCACTGAAAACTACAAATTCTTTACCCGACTCAGGCTGAACTAACACTGGTGCCTCTATCAATAATGCTTTCAACTACTCGAAGCTCTGCTGACACTTTTCTGACCACTAAAATTTAACATCTTTTTGAAGCAATCGTGTCATTGGAATCGTAATCATCGAGAAGCCTCTAACAAATCGTCTATAATAGCCTACTAGTCCCAGAAAACTACGGACTTTGAATACATTTCTCAGAGTCTTCCAATCTATAATCGCAAAATTTTTTTTTAAGTAAACTCGGATACCCGCGGCTGAACCTATATGTCCCAGAAAACCAACCTCTCGTAGCCAAAACTCACATTTGCTGAACTTTGCAAACAACTGTTTATCTCTCAAAGTTTGTAACATGATTCTCAAATGCTCAGCATGCTCAGATTCATCATGAGAGTAAATCAAAATGTCATCAATAAATACAACTACGGAACGGTCTAAGTACGGCCTGAAAATCCGGTTCATCAAGTCCATAAAAACAGCAGGTGCATTTGTTAGTCCGAAAGGCATAACAAGAAATTCATAGTGTCCGTACCTTGTTCTAAATGCAGTCTTTGACACATCTGAGTCTTTAACTCGCAACTGGTAATAACCCGATCTCAAATCAATTTTCGAAAACACTGTTGCCCCTTCTAACTGATCAAACAAATCATCTATTCATGGCAAAGGGTATTTATTCTTGATCATCACTTTGTTGAGTTGTCGATAGTCTATACACATTCTCATCGTGCCATATTTCTTTTTCACAAATAAAACTGGTGCACCCCAGGGAGAGAAACTCAGTCTAGCAAAACCTCTATCTGTCAACACTTGCAACTGAGCTTTCAATTCTTTTAACTCTATCGGAGCCATTCTGTACGGTGTTATCGATATCGGCGTTGTTCCCGGTACTAATTCAATACCAAACTCAACCTCTCTGATAGGTGGTAAACCCGATAATTCTTCGGGAAATACATTTGGATACTCGCACACAACTCGTACAAATTCAATCTTTGTTTCTGTCACTTTTGTATCAAGTACATAAGCAAGATAAGCTTCACACCCCTTTCTCACAAATCTCTGAGCTAACATAGACGAGATCACAACTGGCAAACTATTCAGATCATCAGATTCAATTCTAATAGTCTCAATATTCTGACATTTCAGTTCAATTGTCTATCGACTACAATTCACTATAGCATCATGCATCGTTAGCAAATCTGATCACTGTAAATCAGAGTTTTAAAATTTATAAAAGAATGATCGAACCTGGAAACTAACTCTGACAATGATTAAAGGCAAGTGCACCTATCGAACAGTAGTATAGTTTAGGCAAGACCGGATTATCGAACCCAAAGGAACTAAAAGTACTAATACTATCTTTGTTTTTATTATTTAGCCTAAAATAAGTGAAGTTGTTTATTAATCTAAATTAATTAACTACTAAACTAAAGACTCTAAGACAAAGAAGAATGAATTTGGAAAATAACTTTGGAAAAACTCAGTTGATTTCGATGATACCCTAGGAAGAATCCACCTAGACTTCACTTGTTATCTATCAACTGAACCATATGATTTTATTTACTTAGTTTGATCAGTAAGACTCCTAACGTATATTAAACCCCTCTCGAGGCGAATAACGTCTAACCCTAGGTTAATTAGTGGAACTCTCGTTCTCTTATAATAACCCCCTAGAATAGCGATGAAATCGATCCGTGGACTCCCATATTAGGTTTCACCCTAATCAGGCAAAATCTCGTCACCCTATATCTAGACGTGCGATCAACTCCGCTTAATTATGTTGGATCTACTCTTAGGCAGGATCTATTCCTCCTCCACCTAAGCACATTAAATTTGGATTAAGCTCACATAATTAAGAACAAACTAAGTATTTATCATATAATTCAAATAATCAAATAACAAGATTCGTCATAGGTTTCATCCCCTTCGGGTATCTGAAGGGTTTAGTTCATAACAATAAAGGAAAACATCTCAAGAGAAAAGATAAAACAAAACATAAGAAATCCCTAAAACCCCCTGAAGGAATTGAAGAGGAGATCCTCCGTCTTGAGTATAATTCTGGCTTCTTGAGATGGATCAACTGGCTATCCCTGAGTGAATCCCCACAAATCTGCCTTCTCTGGCCTAGTACGACGCTCTGACAAAAGCCTTGGCAGAAGGCTTCTGCCGAACTCCCCTTCTAAGTTGCTACCTGGGGTGTTTATATAGGCTTTGAGATGTGTTACTTGGCCTCCAAGTATCCTAATTTGAGTGCAATTCCTATTTGGGAGTTTAAGTACACTTAGGAATGTGTTTCTTTGCCTCCAAGCATCCAAATCCGAGTAAAATTCCTCTTTCCCGCGGTAGGGACACGGTCATGGCACACACCCGTGTGAACCGTGGCTAGGCCGTGTTGGACTCCGTTGATGAGGCACGGCCGTGTAAGTCGTCGTAAGGCCGTGTTCTAGTAGGAATGGTGGCTCGGCCGTGTGGCTTGAAGTCTAGGCCGTGCTGATTTCATGGCTTGGACCAATTTGGCCCGTTTTAAGCCCGTTTCTCGTTCTTTTCGTCATCGGGTGCTTTCCTGAGTATAAGACATGAAAAGAAAGGATTAAGAGCACCTTTTTACATAAATTGGGGCTTAAATCATCCAAAAGCATATTAAATGTGGGCTTAAAATATGTTACTTTTACGGTTTATCAAATACCCCCACACTTAAGCTTTTGCTTGTCCTCAAGCAAAATTCTCAACTTACAATTAAAACGAACTTCCTATAATTTATAATAGTCATTGATAGTGTCTCATCATAATTCAGAGATAATTTATACATGGATAATTCAACTCAAAGTGTCCTAAAAATTCAAACTGTAACACCCCAAACCCGGCCCAAACATTACGACCGAATTTGGTGTGCTACAGAGAAAACATCTTTGAAAATCCTTTTAAGTCGAATTATCTTTTTGGTAAAAGATGGTTATTTTGTTTGAAACATTTGAGGTGTATAAAATCCATACTTAGGTTTATTTTAAAATATTTATTAAGCCAGATTGTAGCGATTCGGATGTGCCGATGGCACGATAAAACATTTTTGCGATTTAAAATTTTAGAAACCACGTGTACTTAATTTAATGTTAGAAAATAGTTTAACAAATTAATCCAAACATAGAATAATAAAATTATGTCTAGGCCTTACTACAACTTAATTAAAATAAACCAACATTAAATAAAATAAAACAAAGTCCAAGTTCGTCTAATTAAAATTTCCTTTGCATGGCCACCTCGAGTCCATCCGGCTCCATCTCGCGATCTACCCATCTGCAAAATGTTAAGGGAAGGGGTGAGTCACCAAGACTAAGTGTGTAATCCCCCACCCGGTAAGATAACTCATACACAAGTCATTAATAAACATGCACATGCAACCCAACCTAACCATCCATACTCCTTTTCTACCCCGTATGGTCAAAACCACCAGTGGTCAAAACCACCGATGACTTAGAGTCACAAATCGATGATGGGGCCAACCCATCGTGTGGTCAAAACCACCGATGACCATGGGTCACAATATTTCAAATGTGGTCAAAACCACTGGTGGTACCAAACCACTTTGGGACTTAGTCGCAAATAATCAATCGTTGTGGTCAAAACCACCGATGACCATAGGTCACAATAATCGATGGGGCCAACCCATCTTGTGGTCAAAACCACCGACGCATATCCATAGTTCATCCCCTCCTCTCATCAATCCCACCATCACATGCTTATACATCAAATTTCATATATCATGTCATAGTATTAAACATCATGTGATGGCATGCAAACATATATCAAAAATCACAAGTTAGGGGACTTACCCGGAATCCATGTTTAAGCCCACAAGCATATCATAGATCACTACCAAATTTTATACTCAAGACAATAATATAGCAAGTTTATTAATAAAGTGTGTAAAGAGTTTACACACCTGCTTCTACCGGAATTCCTAGATCCCGAAGATCCGATCTACGTCGCTAGATCTCTTGTCCTACACACTTTTGAATACTAACCACAGCACCCGATTCACGAATCACCACTTACCAACCGATTGATCACGAATGAAGGCTTGGTTTGAAGATCTCAAAATCCCGGAGCACCTAGACAGATTCGGTTTTTTTAAACAGATACTTAGCACCTTTGCAAACAAATGTCGAAATCGGCTCTTAAACCTTAAAAAGTCGACAAGCACAGGAGAACCAAGGGAAAAGGTATTCGGCCTTGGACACTCACCTTAGAACCGATTGGAGAAATAGACTAGAGGATGTCACCTTTGCTTGATATTCGGCCAAGACTACACCAAATAGGGGAAAGAAATTTGGCACACCAAAGAGGAGTATATTCGGCTATAGGAAAGAAGGAAAAATAATGGAAAGGTGTTAGAGTTTCGGTTTTGAGAAGAAAAGAAAAGGGATAGATGGAAGATGATGATGTAGTTGATTCGGCCAAAGTTTAGAGGAAGAAAGAATGGTTTCGGTTTTGATAAAGGTTGGAAAGAGAGCGAAAAAGAATGAAAGATGGAATATGGGGAAGAGGAAATTCGGCTATTGCCAAAAAGGAAAAAGAAAGAAAATATAAGATGAATGGATGCCTTGAAGAAGAATTCGGCAAATTCCTTAATCACTCTAAGCCACTCATTTGAATAATTCAAAATAAATTTGAATACTCAAATAATAATCAAATAATAATCCCATTTAATCCATTATCACCTCTTCAAAATAAAAATTAAAATAAACTAATGCTTATCCCCCCCCACTCCACCGAATTCTAATTCAAAAAAATGCTTAAGCTTATCCTTATCTTCCCATTTGCCCATGTGCAGGCCAACTCCCTTCACGCTTGACATGCCAAAAAATAAATCTCCCATATCTTTGCCACGTTACTCGAACATGGGATTTCTTTGGAACCAGCATGCGGTAACGCCTGAGGCCACTCGGCCAAAGCATTTTTTGTGATATAAACTCCTACAATCCCTTTTAAAGGCTCCTTAGTGGCTCCCCCTTGTTTTGGCGCTTGACAACAAAAATAAACATACCTTGTGCTTCCATCCCGACTCGAACTCGAGTCCATTCGCTAAGACCCTTAAGTGGCGCCCCAAGCCACTCCACCAAGCTGACTTTCTTGTCCGAAACCCTCACCAATTATTTATAAGACCTTCTTCTCGGCCCTCTTTCTTCTAACGCAAAAGCCCAAAATAAAAACTCCTTGCTTCCTTCATGTCTCGAACCCGAGACCTCATACCAAGGCCCTTAAGCCACGCCCCTTGCCACTTCACCGAACCTAACTTTCGTGTCACAAACCTCCTTTATTTAATTATAAGGCCTTCCTACTTAAGCCCATCACCGCATATATAGAAAATAAAATGCAAGCAGCTTTGCTCCGACCACTCGAAACTGCGACCTGCGCCCATTCTCTCCTCCAACTCTTAAGGGCGCTAGGTTACCACTTTGCTACTGCCTTATTTCGTGACATGTTTCTCCCAAATTTCAAATTTACCCCCTATCTCCTAGCTTCCTCATTTAAGATACTTAAAAAGAAATTTTTAGTTCCAAGTCCGACCTAGCTCGGGGTTAGCTCTAGGCCCTAGAACATGCTTAATACTTCTAGAATTTAATTCTTCAAGCACACACATGGGAAAATATTTAAATTACAAATAACCCCTAATTCAGGGTGTTACACAAACAGTATAAGTCATAGATTTTGTAGCTCGAAAACTTAGGCGTCTCCCCTTATCTAGATAATTACCTTTAAATTGAAATCGACAAGGATTGACATCCTCACAAAAGATTCACTCAAATCACTCAAAGTGTTTAAGGTTTAGAATTTAGGCACTCAAAAGTCAAACATGAAGAGTTAATCCCATAGGGTTGCATGAAAATCAAATCTCCACCATTGAAATATGAGATGAAACACAAATCAAAAGGTCTTTGTTAGGGTTATAACGGGGCTAGGGTTAAGGTGTGGAACAGGCTGAATTGGAGGGTTAAAATCGAGATTGAATTGACAAATTACCTAACTAAGAACTAATGAACTAATAATAATTACATCAATTGAAAACTAATAATACTAATAATACGAGCTTCTTTTTTCGATCTTTGGATTTTAAATGTATAAGCTCGTTTAATCACATAACTAATAATGAATATACTTTTTTTTGTAAGAACAATCATAAATACATAATAAAAGACAAATTACTGAAATAAAAACATAGTTAGGCTATTAATCAAATCAAATCTCGATATAAGGGTAGTCAAAAGGAATGGTGATAACAAAAACAAAGGGGTTCTGGGTTAATATTAGTGGGTGAGTCAATAAATGGGTTGTTAGGATTAAACGGGGTTCACTAGGGGTTAATTGTGAATGTCGGTTTTTAGTGGAGTAAGTGGGTTAAATCCTAGGTGCCTTTATCATCTCTGTATATCAAATCAAAAAAATGTGGTCTCGACATGTATAATCGATGCAAGTTCTAGAATAACAAATCAGTGTTGACATACTCATAATCAATAAAGTGAGCAAGAAAAAGAATTTATGCTCTATAAGGCTCAAAAACTCACAAAAATTATGGGTATTTTGATGTCAACCTCGTAAATTTCAAACTTCAAAGTAATATTTAAACTTAGTTCGACAACCTAGAAAAAAATTTAATTTCTGAAAAATAGACTTATCATGCTTGATTCTCTAGTATTCTTAGAATTTAATTATCAATGCACAATTATCAGTGACTTAATCTAAAACATATCAATAAAAATCAGAAATCATCAGAAATTTCATCCTAATTAGTAATATGAGTAAATTACTTAAAAACAAGACTAAATTCAGGGATTTTCAAATAATACTATAGTTAACCCCTCCACACTTAAGTTGTACATTGCCCTCAATGTACAAAGATAGATAAAATGGCAATATAGTGAGAAAATCAAAAGATAGGGAGAGAAGTGAAACTTCCTGAATTTTGGATGAAGTTAATGAAAAGAAACCGGATCAGATTGGAGGTGAATGTGGGGAAGCGCCTTGAACCATTTGAATTTGAATCCTCGAAGCAGCCGTCCTAATTTTATTGTATCCTAAGCTAAATCTAAATGGAATGAATAATAAGAATAAAGAAAATAAAAGAAAATTAAAATAAATAAAAATAAAAATGAAAATAAAAATAAAAATAAAAATAAAAATAAAAGTAAATATTTAAATAGTGATACGGTCCACGCCCTTGTTCGTGTTTTTCGTGATTTTGAGTTTTGGGCGCATTTAGGTGTTTTACCACGGCCGTGGGTCTTGTAGCACGCCCGTGTATTCTTCACACGGTCCTTTAGAACAGGCGTGTTTAACCCGTGCTCGTCAAGTCGGTAACCTCAAATGCGGTTGTAGGGCACGGCAGTAGTGTCTCGCCCGTGCTCAATAAGTCGGTAACCTCACACGGGAAGTCGGCGCGGGCGTGGCTTTTATCGCAGCCCGTGTTGGGAAAAGAAATCATTCTTTATCATGCACGGTTACTAGCACGTCCGTGGTTTGTCCTTCTGGTCCACACGGCCACGGCCACGGTCGTGTGCAAGGCCGTGTGAGCATGGAAATCTGTACTTTGGTTAGTTTATTGTTAGGTGCTAAAATGAAAAATAAAAGTAAAATAAAAAATGTAAAAATTAATAGGGTTAGTGCTCGGGTTGCCTCCCGAGAAGCGCTCGTTTATAGTCTTAAGCTAGACTTTACCTTTCATTCGTATGGTCAAGGCGGTTTGAGGAGGTGAAAATCCTTCCTCATGCGATCAACTCGATTTTTGATATAAAATTTAAGTTGAGTAGTGTTTACCTCAAAAAGTCTTGAATTTAGGATTGCTTACCTAGATGGCCCGTATAGGAAGACATTAAGTACCTCAAAAGTGATTTCTTCGGTTGTCTTGAGGTCCGAATTGAGATTCGAGGTCTTCCTTATTCAACAATACCGATCCCCTATTTTGAAGTGATTTGTTGTTCCTACCAGCTCGTCTGGGGGTTTCTTCGTCCGGTTTGGCTCCTCTTTAAAGTGTGTCTTCCCCTCTTTTAGTTTGTTGATCTCAAGGCCGTTCCTCATATGCTTCTTTTTGTTGACACAAGGTTCCTGTTTCAACTCAGGTTCGTAGTTCTGTGGTTGTTCCTGCGGTGAAATTTGAACAAATTGATTATCAACTGATTTTACTTTCTTACCTTCATCAGTCGATGTTCTGGCCGAGTCAAGAGCTTGTAAACTGATTGATTCGTCACCTATACGAAGAATAAGTTCTCTTGTACCAACATCAATTTTAGTCCTGGCAGTTGCTAGAAAGGGTCTTCCAAAAATTAAAGGGATCGAATTGTCCTCATCCATGTCTAAAACGACAAAATCTACTGGAATACGAATTTATCAATTTTGATTAGAACATTTTCAATTATACCCCTAGGAATTCTGATAGTTTTATCAGTTAATTGAATGCTCATCCTGGTTTGTCTCGGTTTCCCTAGACCTAGTTGTTTAAACATTTTATAAGGCATAACATTGATGCTTGCCCCTAAATCAGCTAAAGCATTATCAATAGATAAACTACCAATTAAACATGGAATTTTAAAACTCCCTGATCTTTTAATTTTCGTGGCAGTTTATTTTGTAGAATTGCTGAGCACATTGCGTTTAGCTTCACATGTGATTCCTCGTCTAGCTTCCGTTTGTTTGTCAACTGCTCTTTTAAAATTTTTCTAGAATCTGGCATCTGCGACAGAGCTTCAAGTAATGGTAAGTTAATATGTAATTTCTTTAAGAGTTTAAGAAACTTACCGAATCTGTTCTTCGTGTCGCCTCTTCTTAATGCCTCGGGGTAAGTACGCGAGGTTGGTACTCCTTGATTACCAGTTTTGGCTTGTCTTGTGTTACCTCAACTTCACCTTTTTCTACCTCGTTTCCTTGTGTTGGACTGGGTTCGTCTACTTTTTCACTTTCTTGAGTTGTTATGGCTTGGATTTGCTCCTTTGGATTAATTTCAGTATTACTCGGCAGACGCCCTTACGGTCGTTCGGATAATAGCTTTGCAATTTCTCCGACTGACTGGGTAATTTCCCCGATTGCCTTTGTAAGTCCTCCAACTTGGTTCTCGATCTTTTTGATCGATATTTGTTGGGTGTCGAGTGTTACCTCATTTTTTTGGAGACGGGCTTCTCTGGATGCTATGAATTTGTTCAACGTCTCTTCAAGACTCCTACCGCTTTTCTGTGGATAGGGCTGATTTTGGAAATTTTGGAGGTTGTTGTCTTTGATTTCCTTGATTTCCTTGTCCTCCCCACGAAAAATTTGGGTGGTTCCTCCAACTCGGATTATAATTATTACTATATGGGTTATTATTAGATGCAAATTGTTACCTATATAGTTCATCCATTCGCTCTCTGTCTCCGGTTGGTAGGGTGGGTACTCAGGATTCGCCACAGTTCCACTTGCGTGTCGCATTTGCATGATTTGGATGTACCAGTGAAGAACACAAACTATCAATCTTCTTATTCATCAACTCTACCGATTTGATAGCATGGTTATGCGTCGAGGTTGTAAACTCCGGCTATTTTTGTTGGCCTTGTTCTTGTAACTTGCCACTGATAGCTATTCAGCGACATCTCTTCAATAAACTCGTAGGCTGCCTCAGGAGTTTTATTATTCGAGGGGTTCCACCTGGCATTGAATCAATTAATTGCCTCGTTGAAGGATTCACACCGTTGTAAAAAGTTTGGACTTGGAGCCACAATGGTAATCCGTGGTGTGGGCATCTCCTCAAGAGATCTTTGTATCTCTCCTATGCGTCATATAATGTCTCTAAATCTATCTGCACAAAAGAAGATATATCATTACGTAATTTGGCCATTTTGGCCGGTGGGAAATATTTTAATAAAAAATTTTCGGTCATTTGTTCCCATGTAGTAATCCACCCTCGTGGTAACGAGTTTAACCACTGTTTAGCTTTATTTCTTAGTGAAAAGGGAAATAACCGAAGACGTATAGCATCGTCAGAAACGCCATTTATTTTGAAGGTATCACAGAATTCTAAAAAGTTAGCTATATGAGTGTTTGGATCTTCATCCTGCAAACCATCAAATTGAACAAATTGTTGAATCATTTGAATGGTGTTAGGCTTTAATTCAAAATTATTAGCAGCTATAGCAGGCCTAACAATACTAGATTCGACTCCTGTTAAATGCGGTTTAGCATAGTCAAACATAGTACGAGGAGCATTCTTTTCTCCCACATCTTGTGGTGGAGGATTATTTTCGTCCATCCCTTCAGTAGGATTGGATCTGTCTTCTCGCTCTCCTTGGTAATTTAGGGCTCGCCTAATTTCTCTGCGATTTCTTCGAGCGGCAGCTTCAATATCACTATCGTATTCTAAAGGTCCTCTCGGGTTCCTTCTAGTCATAAACTAGAGGTACTTGCTAGGAAAAGAAAGAAAGAAAATTTAGCAAATTTAAAATTAAAATAAATTGCGGAAAATAAAAATAATGGCTAAAGTAATAAAAATAGAGCTTTCTTAATATTTTAGTTCCCCAAGAATGGCATAGAAAACTTGATCATTGTAAATCGAGTTTTAAAATTTATAAAAGAATGATCGAACACGAAACTAACTCTAACAACGATTAAAGGCAAGTGCACCTATCGAACAGTAGTATAGTTTAGGCAAGACTGGATTATCGAACCCAAAGGAACTAAAAGTACTAATACTAACTTTGTTTTTATTATTTAGCCTAAAATAAGTGAAGTTGTTTATTAATCTAAATTAATTAACTACTAAACTAAAGACTCTAAGACAAAGAAGAATGAATTTGGAAAATAACTTTGGAAAAACTCAGTTGATTTCGACGATACCCTAGGAAGAATCCACCTAGACTTCACTTGTTATCTATCACTGAACCATATGATTTTATTTACTTAGTTTGATCCGTAAGACTCCCTAGCGTACATTAAACCCTCTCTTGAGGCGAATAACGTCTAACCCTAGGTTAATTAGTGGAACTCTCGTTCTCTTATAATAACCCCCTAGAATAGCAGTAAATTGATCTGTGGACTCCCATATTAGGTTTCACCCTAATCCGGCAAAATCTCGTCACCCTATCTCTAGGCGTGCGATCAACTCCGCTTAATTATGTTGGATCTACTCTTAGGCAGGGTCTATTCCTCCTCCACCTAAGCACATTAAATTTGGATTAAGCTCACATAATTAAGAACAAACTAAGTATTTATCATATAATTCAACTAATCAAATAACAAGATTCATCATAGGTTTCATCCCCTTCGGGTATTCGAAGGGTTTAGTTCATAACAATAAAGGAAAACATCTCAAGAGAAAAGATAAAACAAAACATAAGAAATCCCTAAAACCCCCTGAAGGAATTGAAGAGGAGATCCTCCGTCTTGAGTATAATTCTGGCTTTTTGAGATGGATCAACTGGCTATCCCTGAGTGAATCCCCACAAATCTGCCTTCTCTGGCCTAGTACGATTCCCTGACAAAAGCCTTGGCAGAAGGCTTCTGCCGAACTCCCCTTCTAAGTTGCTACCCTGGGTGTTTATGTAGGCTTTGAGATGTGTTACTTGGCCTCCAAGTATCATAATTTGAGTGCAATTCCTATTTGGGAGTTTAAGTAGACTTAGGAATGTGTTTCTTTGCCTCCAAGCATCCAAATCTGAGTAAAATTCTTCTTTCCCGCGGCAGGGGCACGACCATGGCACACGCCCGTGTGAATCGTGGCCAGGCCGTGTTGGACTCCGTTGATGAGGCACGACCGTGTAAGTCGTGGTAAGGCCGTGTTCTAGTAGGAATGGTGGCACGGCCATGTGGCTTGAAGTCCAGGCCGTGCTGATTTCGTGGCTTGGCTCAATTTGGTCCGTTTTAAGCCCGTTTCTCGTTCTTTTCGTCATCGGGTGCTTTCCTGAGTATAAGACATGAAAAAAAAGGATTAAGAGCACCTTTTTACATAAATTGGGGCTTAAATCATCCAAAAGCATATTAAATGTGGGCTTAAAATATGTTACTTTTATGGTTTATCAAAATCCATACCCAAAATCACATCAAATTCATCGAATGGAAACAACATCAAATTAGCTGGAAAATAGAAATCTCGATTCATTAACGGACAATTCTTACAGAGTTTGTCAACCAAAACACATTTGCCTGAGGGGTTCGATACTCTAATCACAAATTCAGTAGACTCTATAGGCAAAGCCTTAGTAGATACTAAATTCATACATATATAAGAATGAGTTGATCCTGGATCTATCAATGCAATAACATTAGTATCATAGAGAGTGAAAGTACCGGTGATAACATCTGGAGATGACGCTTCTTCGCAAGCGCAAATAGCGTAGGCTCTAGCAGGTGCTTTGGCTTCAGATCTCATAGCTGAATCCTTTGTCGCCCCTTTACTACCACTTACATTTTCGGCAATTCTAGGTGGTCTACCTCTATTCGATGTGTTACTTGGTCTCACATTCTAAACTTTATCTTTCTCATCCAGCTCAGGGCAATCTCGGATGAATTGATCTAGCGAACCACATTTGTAACAAGCTTTATTACTTTCACTCCAGCATTCCCCAAAATGCCGTCTCCCACACTGCTGACACTTGGGTTTGTTGTCTCTCACACTGCCAACACTCGATACCGATGTAGCTTAAGCTTTAGAACCTGAGTATTGTTTTCTATTATCTCTGTTCGAATATTCGTTTGAAGCATTTGGGTGAGCGTACGAATCTCTGGATTTCTTTGATGAGGAATGATACAGCTTACTCATCGATCTTTTTCTCGAGTCTCTAATTTCTGAATCTGCTTTTCTCTTTTCTTTGCTAAGATCTTCAACTTTACAAGCCCTTTCAACCAGAACGACAAATTCTTTCAACTCTAGAACTCTGACTAGTAGTTTTATATCTTCGTTCAACCCGTCAACGAACCGCTTACACATAATCTCTTGGTAGAAACATACTCCCCGGCATACTTACTCAACCGCACAAATTCTCTTTCATACTCGATTCTGATCTAGTCGGCCTTGTCTTAATTCTAGAAACTCTTTGTGCTTTTGATCGAGAAATCTTTGACTGATGTATTTCTTTCAGAATTCGGATTGAAAGAACTCCCAAGTAACCCGTTCTTTTGGAACCACATATATCAGCGTGTTCCACCATTGATACGCGGTGTCTCTCAGCAAAGATACATCACATTTAATACATTCATCAGGAGTACAAGACATTCATCGAATACTCGAATCGTATTTTTGAGCCAGAACTCGGCTCTCTCAGCATCATCATCAGCAGTAGCCTGGAACTCTTCAGCCCCATATTTACGAATCTTATCTACTGGCGGCTTGTTCAACCGTATCGGATCTATATCTTGAGGAACAACAGGGATTTGTTGAGAAATAGGTGGGGGTGGAGGTTGTTGAGCAGCCGGATTTGTTCGAACGAACTCCGTGAACCACATGTTCATTATTTGGAAAAAGGCTTGTTTACCTCTCCCTCGTGGCTACTCGTTACAGGACTAGAATCGGATGGCGCTGCCCCTTGAGCGGGAGCATTACTCTCTACATCATCGGCTACAGCTTGTTCAGGATCCATTACTATACGAAAACACAATTTAAGCTGTTAGGAATCATCACACTATCTCAGAGTATATATGGCATGTATAGCTAGACTCTCACACACGCTACGTTTGTCCTAGAATCGACTAAACCGTAGCTCTGATACCAATAAAATGTAACACCCTAACCCGTATCCGTCGCCAGAATAGGGTTATGAGGTATTACCGATCAATTCACAACATATAACATACATTTATCAAACATAAAGCACTCATTCTCATAAATCATTCAACACAATTACATTGTCCCTTATAAGGGCCTACGAGGCCATAAACATGCTTTAAAAGTGATTCAGGACTAAACCGATAACATATGAAAATTATTGGAAACTTAGAAAAATTTCAACCATTCAGGGGTCACACGCCCGTGTGAACTGGCCGTGTGCCTCACACGGCTCCAGACACGCCCGTGTCTCAGGCCGTGTGGAAACAGGGCATACATACTGTCTTGGGTCACACGGCCAACCACACGCCCGTGTGTCTAGCCCGTGTATCCTTCAAAGTGGCCACACACGATCGTGTGCCAGGCCGTGTGCTAGGCAATGCCAAACCTGTAGGGTATACTGACTTATGCAACACGGCCAAGTCACTCGCCCGTGTGCTAGGCCGTGTGCCAATTAGGGGGTATACTGACTTGTACCACACGACCAATCACACGCCCGTGTGTGGGACTGTGTGGAGCATACTGACTTCAATTCAATTTCAACACTAGGGGACACACGACTGCGTAACATGACCGTGTGTCACACACAGCTGAGACACACGACCGTGTCTCTGCCCGTGTGGACAAAAATAGGCTATTTACCAAGCCATTTTGCTACCCAAAATATCATGTACCTAAACAAGGCAAAATGTACAATTTCTATACACAAAGGGCAGCCAAATCAATCCCAATTCATGCACAATTCATGCTATACAAATGCAACCATTTCACTTACTCAAATATATTCCAAAACAACATGATCTTTAACCTTAATTCATACAATATATATACCAACTTAATATTCACAACCGAAAACCATCCTCAACTCAATCAATTCATTCACTGTAATACATACTATTTAACTGCCAATTTGACATATAAGTTCATGCCACAGTAAGAGCTTTCTCAAGCTTTCTTCCACCATAATTCAAATAACCATTTTAACTTCCATAATGTATTGGTTACAACCAAGCCAAAACAATCCATCTCACAAGGCATTGTAAACATCTTACAAAAGTCATTAACAACCATTTCTAATAACCAAACACACATCAATGTTAACATCATTTACAAGCCAAATCTCATGGCTATAATCACAACCAAAATACCACATCTAGCCTATACATGCCATATACCATAAATGTATAATTAAAACGTACCGACTTAGATGTTTGATAGTACGATGATGTTCCCCACGGCTCCCAGATCCGAGCTAGCCTTGATTCACTATAAAACATAGAAAAATAACACGAAGTAAGCTTCATAGCTTAGTAAGCTCGTATGTGAATAACTTATTTCATCGAATAAATGCAAATCAACCAATTACGCATGACAAAACCATATACACATTAACTACAAACCTTTCTTATGTCTCAAAACATGATCAAATACAAACTCATCGAACTTTCACTATTTAATACTAGAATAGGTTCTGTACGTACCTGTATCGCCTCGTACTAACCTCTTTCTCAACCACATCATTCGTTTACCCGTTAAACCAATCGAAATAGAAATCAGATACTCAGGAGTCTCGTATGATAAGTACCTATACCATGGTCCGTAGCCAAATCAAGGTAACTTATCTGAAGAACTATTATCATGGCCCGAAGCCAAATCATCCGATATGCATGGCCCGAAGCCAAATCATCTGATATGCATGGCCCAAACCGAAATCATCCGATATGCATGGCTCGAAGCCAAATCGGTAAAATACGCACCCGAAGTGTTAATATCATGGCCCAAAGCCAACTGAACGTATCACTTACTGACATGTCAATAGTATCCAAAACTATTCTTAAGGTTCAACCTGGCTTTCACACTTTTCGTTTCTATCATCGAATGCATCCGTAAAGTCGTTTTCACAACTCATACATTATCCACAATCCTGTTTTAACAATTTATGCAATATTAAAGCATTTTAACATACATTTATAATGTAATCATCACATACGAACTTGCCTTGTATTCAGAATTGATGGATCGGGTCGACTACTCGATAATCTTGCTTTTCTCCCGATCTAAATTTGAATTCTTTCTTTCTTGATCTATATGAATTCAAAATTAACTTATTTATTCATCTACTCATTCAATTAATCCAAAAATACACATTTGGGCATTTTTACACATTAGCCCCTAAACTTTCACATTTAATCAATTTAGTCCCTATTTCACAAATACACAAAATTCACACAATTCCACAAAACCCATGCTTGGCCGAATTATATATAGGTCCCTAGCACTCCAAAACTTTCATTTATTTTACATTTCAACCACACAATTTGCACATTTCACAATTTAATCCCTATTTTGCATTTTCATCAAAAATCAGTAAAGAAAACATGTAAAACTATAATCAAGCTTTCATATTTCAACATTAAACATCAAAGAACACATAGATTCAACAATGGCAACTCTCAAAATCTTTAACAGTTTTGCAAAATAGTCCTTGGGCTAGCTAGTACTAGCTGCAAAGATCACAAAAACATAGAAATCATTAAAAACCGAGCAAAAACGGACTTACAATCAAGGAATATACTAGCCGAACCCTAGCAAGCCTTCATGAACTTTCCTTTCTTCTAAATTCGGTGGTGGAGAAGATGAATGAACCATATTTTTATTTTTATTTCATTTAATTTAACTTTAATAATTGAATTAAAAAAATAACCTTAATGATAAACCATTTAAAACTTCCATTTAATGTCCAAGATTGTCCACTTACACTAAGGATGGTCTAATTGCAACATAAGGACCTTCACTTTAATAAACCATAGCTATTAGACACCTTTAGCTATTAGAACTCAAGTTTTACACTTTATGCGATTTAGTCCTTTTTATCAAATTAACCAGCCAATCGATAAAATTAGCTCACGAAATTCACACATATCAAATAACATGCTGTAAATACTGAAAATAATATTAAAAAAAATTTTGACATCAAATTTGTGGTTTCGAAACCACTGTTCCGATTTAGCTAAAACTGGTCTGTTACAACTCTCCCCTCTTAGGGATTTTCGTCCCCGAAAATTCTTACCAGTGAATAGGTTCGGGTACTGCTTTTTCATAACATCCTTGGGTTCCCATGTAGCTTCTTAAACCTCATGTCGATGCCACAATACTTTCACTAACGCTATTTTCTTATTTCTCAGCTCTTTGATCTCGCGAGCTAAAATTCGAATCAGTTCTTCACTGTATGATAAATCTGACTGTATCTCAACTTCAGTCGGAGAAATAACGTGCGAAGGGTCTGATCGATATCTTCGTAGCATCGATACGTGAAACACATTATGCATCTTTTCTAACTCAGACGGTAAGGATAGCTGATATGCCACTGGCCTAACTCGCTCAGTAATCTCATACGGTCCGATGAATCACAGACTCAATTTCCCTTTTTGACCAAACCGTAATATATTTTTCCACGGCGACACTTTCAAAAACATTTTATCCCCGATCTGGAACTCAATATCTTTCCGTTTCAAGTGTGCATATGATTTTTTTCGATTTAAAGCTGCTTTCAAACTATCGCGAATTACTTTAACTTTTTCTTCAGTCTCTCTGATCAGATCAACCTCGTGAATCTTAGTTTTGCTAGGCTCAGTCCAGTACAACAGTGTTCTACATTTATGACCGTATAGAGCTTCGTACGGTGCCATCTTTATACTCGATTGTAAACTATTATTGTAAGCAAATTCAATCAGTGGTAGATATTTCTCTCAGCTACCTTCAAACTCAAGAATGCAACAACGCAACATATCCTCAAGTATCTGAATAACTCAATCGGATTGACCATCCATTTTTGGGTGAAACGCAGTGCTAAAATGCAACTTTGAACCTAGAGCTTCTTGAAATTTCTTCCAAAATCGCGAAGTAAATCTTGGATCTCTATCCAAAATAATAGATAGGGGAACACCATGTAATCTCACAATTTCAGAAATATACAACTCAGCTAATTTATCAAGTGAGAAATCTATACTTACCAAAATGAAATGAGCTGATTTCGTCAATCTATCAACAACAACCTAGATCGCATCTTTCTTTTCCGGAGATAAGGGCAAACCCGATACGAAATCCATTGTTACTCTATCCCACTTCCACTCAGGAATCATAATAGGCTGTAATAAACCTGACGGCAGTTGATGCTCAGCTTTGACTTGCTGATAAATCAAACATTTCGAAACAAATTCTGAGATATCTCGTTTCATGCCGTGCCACCAATAAAGCTATTTCAAATCGTTATACATTTTCGTGCCCCGGACGTCATCGATAAACAACTATCGTGGTGCTTCGTTTAGAATCTTTCGAATGAGCTCTGTAATTTCTTGATACACATATTCTATCACGAAACATCAAACAGCCATCAGGCCCTATTCAAAACTCTGAATCAGAAATCGTCTCACACTGAGCTAGTTTTGCTTGCAATTCATTATCAAATTTTTGAGCCTCACAAATCTGCTATAGAAATAACGGTCCCACTTTCAACTCGGCTACTATCGAACCGTCGTCAGACAAAGCTAATTGTGTCTTCAAAGCACGTAAAGAAAATAAGGACTTTAGGCTCAAAGCATCGGCAACTACGTTCGCTTTCCTCGGATGATAATCAATCACTAATTTATAGTGTTTTAGCAATTCTAGCCATCTCACGCCGCAAATTCAAATTTTTCTGAGTCATCAAATATTTCAAACTTTTGTGGTCGGTATAAATATGACATTTCTCACCAAACAAGTAATGACGCCAAATTTTCAATGCAAACACTATCGCAGACTAACTCTAGATCGTAAGCGCCGATAATTATTTTCGTATGCGGCTACAATCGCTCTCGAGGCATAAGCTACAACTTTGCCTTCCTACATCAAAACACAACCTGTGCCATTTAACGACGCATCACTGAAAACTACAAATTCTTTACCCGACTCAGGCTGAACTAACACTGGTGCCTCTATCAATAATGCTTTCAACTACTCGAAGCTCTGCTGACACTTTTCTGACCACTAAAATTTAACATCTTTTTGAAGCAATCGTGTCATCGGAATCGCAATCATCGAGAAGCCTCTAACAAATCATCTATAATAGCCTACTAGTCCCAGAAAACTACGGACTTCGAATACATTTCTCAGAGTCTTCCAATCTATAATCGCAGAAATTTTGCTTAGGTAAACTCGGATACCCGCGGCTGAACCTATATGTCCCAGAAAACCAACCTCTCGTAGCCAAAACTCACATTTGCTGAACTTTGCAAACAACTGTTTATCTCTCAAAGTTTGTAACATGATTCTCAAATGCTCAGCATGCTCAGATTCATCATGAGAGTAAATCAAAATGTCATCAATAAATACAACTACGGAACGATCGAAGTACGGCCTGAAAATCCGGTTCATCAAGTCCATAAAAACAGCAGGTGCATTTTTTAGTCCGAAAGGCATAACAAGAAATTCATAGTGTCCGTACCTTGTTCTAAATGCAGTCTTTGACACATCTGAGTCTTTAACTCGCAACTGGTAATAACCCGATCTCAAATCAATTTTCGAAAACACTGTTGCCCCTTCTAACTGATCAAACAAATCATCTATTCGTGGCAAAGGGTATTTATTCTTGATCATCACTTTGTTGAGTTGTCGATAGTCTATACACATTCTCATCGTGCCATCTTTCTTTTTCACAAATAACACTGGTGCACCCCAGGGAGAGAAACTCGGTCTAGCAAAACCTCTATCTGTCAACACTTGCAACTGAGCTTTCAATTCTTTTAACTCTGTCGGAGCCATTCTGTACGGAGTTATCGATATCGGTGTTGTTCCCGGTACTAATTCAATACCAAACTCAACCTCTCTGATAGGTGGTAAACCCGGTAATTCTTCGGGAAATACATTTGGATACTCGCACACAACTCGTACAAATTCAATCTTTGTTTCTATCACTTTTGTATCAAGTACATAAGCAAGATAAGCTTCACACCCCTTTCTCACAAATCTCTGAGCTAACATAGATGAGATCACAACTGGCAAACTATTCAGATCATCAGATTCAATTCTAATAGTCTCAATATTCTGACATTTTAGTTCAATTGTCTATCGACTACAATTCACTATAGCATCATGCATCGTTAGCAAATCTGATCACTATAAATCAGAGTTTTAAAATTTATAAAAGAATGATCGAACCTGGAAACTAACTCTGACAATGATTAAAGGCAAGTGCACCTATCGAACAGTAGAATAGTTTAGGCAAGACCGGATTATCGAACCCAAAGGAACTAAAAGTACTAATACTAACTTTGTTTTTATTATTTAGCCTAAAATAAGTGAAGTTGTTTATTAATCTAAATTAATTAACTACTAAACTAAAGACTCTAAGACAAAGAAGAATGAATTTGGAAAATAACTTTGGAAAAACTCAGTTGATTTCGATGATACCCTAAGAAGAATCCACCTAGACTTCACTTGTTATCTATCACTGAACCATATGATTTTATTTACTTAGTTTGATCCGTAAGACTCCCTAACGTATATTAAACCCTCTCTCGAGGCGAATAACGTCTAACCCTAGGTTAATTAGTGGAACTCTCGTTCTCTTATAATAACCCCCTAGAATAGCAGTAAATCGATCTGTGGACTCCCATATTAGGTTTCACCCTAATCCGACAAAATCTCGTCACCCTATCTCTAGACGTACGATCAACTCCGCTTAATTATGTTGGATCTACTCTTAGGCAGGATCTATTCCTCCTCCACCTAAGCACATTAAATTTGGATTAAGCTCACATAATTAAGAACAAACTAAGTATTTATCATATAATTCAAATAATCAAATAACAAGATTCGTCATAGGTTTCATCCCCTTCGGGTATCCGAAGGGTTTAGTTCATAACAATAAAGGAAAACATCTCAAGAGAAAAGATAAAACAAAACATAAGAAATCCCTAAAACCCCGAAGGAATTGAAGAGGAGATCCTCCGTCTTGAGTATAATTCGCTTCTTGAGATGGATCAACGGCTATCCCCGAGTGAATCCCCACAAATCTGCCTTCTCTGGCCTAGTACGACGCCCTGAAAAAAGCCCTGGCAGAAGGCTTCTGCCGAACTCCCCTTCTAAGTTGCTACCTGGGGTGTTTATATAGGCTTTGAGATGTGTTACTTGGCCTCCAAGTATCCTAATTTGAGTGAAATTCCTATTTGGGAGTTTAAGTACACTTAGGAATGTGTTTCTTTGCCTCCAAGCATCCAAATCCGAGTAAAATTCTCTTCCCATGGCAGGACACGGCCATGGCACACACCGTGTGAACCGTGGCTAGGTCGTGTTGGACTCCGTTGATGAGGCACGGCCGTGTAAGTCGTGGTAAGGTCGTGTTCTAGTAGGAATGGTGGCTCGGCCGTGTGGCTTGAAGTCCAGGCCGTGCTGATTTCGTGGCTTGGCCCAATTTGGTCCGCTTTTAAGCCCGCTTTTCGCTCTTTTCGTCATCGGGTGCTTTCACGAGTATAAGACATGAAAAGAAAGGATTAAGAGCACCTTTTTACAAAAATTGGGGCTTAAATCATCCAAAAGCATATTAAATGTGGGCTTAAAATATGTTACTTTTACGGTTTATCAAATACCCCCACACTTAAGCTTTTGCTTGTCCTCAAGCAAAATTCTCAACTTACAATTAAAACGAACTTCCTATAATTTATAATAGTCATTGATAGTGTCTCATCATAATTCAGGGATAATTTATACATGGATAATTCAACTCAAAGTGTCCTAAAAATTCAAACAGTATAAGTCATAGATTTTGTAGCTCGAAAACTTAGGCGTCTCCCCTTATCTAGATAATTACCTTTAAATTGAAATCGAAAAGGATTGACATCCTCACAAAAGATTCACTCAAATCACTCAAAGTGTTTAAGGTTCAGAATTTAGGCACTCAAAAGTCAAACATGAAGAGTTAATCCCATAGGGTTGCATGAAAATCAAATCTCCACCATTGAAATATGAGATGAAACACAAATCAAAAGGTCTTTGTTAGGGTTATAACGGGGCTAGGGTTAAGGTGTGGAACAGGCTGAATTGGAGGGTTAAAATCGAGATTGAATTGACAAATTACCTAACTAAGAACTAATGAACTAATAATAATTACATCAATTGAAAACTAATAATACTAATAATACTAGCTTTTTTTTTCGATCTTTGGATTTTAAATGTATAAGCTCGTTTAATCACATAACTAATAATGAATATACTTTTTTTTGTAAGAACAATCATAAATACATAATAAAAGACAAATTACTGAAATAAAAACATAGTTAGGCTATTAATCAAATCAAATCTCGATATAAGGGTAGTCAAAAGGAATGGTGATAACAAAAACAAAGGGGTTCTGGGTTAATATTAGTGGGTGAGTCAATAAATGGGTTGTTAGGATTAAACGGGGTTCACTAGGGGTTAATTGTGAATGTGGGTTTTTAGTGGAGTAAGTGGGTTAAATCCTAGGTGCCTTTATCATCTCTGTATATCAAATCAAAAAATGTGGTCTCGACATGTATAATCGATGCAAGTTCTAGAATAACAAATCGGTGTTGACATACTCATAATCAATAAAGTGAGCAAGAAAAAGAATTTATGCTCTATAAGGCTCAAAACTCACAAAAATTATGGGTATTTTGATGTCAACCTCGTAAATTTCAAACTTCAAAGTAATATTTAAACTTAGTTCGACAACCTAGAAAAAAATTTAATTTCTGAAAAATAGACTTATCATGCTTGATTCTCTAGTATTCTTAGAATTTAATTATCAATGCACAATTATCAGTGACTTAATCTAAAACATATCAATAAAAATCGAAATCATCGTAAATTTCATCCTAATTAGTAATATGAGTAAATTACTTAAAAACAAGACTAAATTCGTGGATTTTCAAATAATACTATAGTTAACCCTCCACACTTAAGTTGTACATTGCCCTCAATGTACAAAGATAGATAAAATGGCAATATAGTGAGAAAATCAAAAGATAGGGAGAGAAGTGAAACTTCCTGAATTTTGGATAAAGTTAATGAAAAGAAACCGGATCAGATTGGAGGTGAATGTGGGGAAGCGCCTTGAACCATTTGAATTTGAATCCTCGAAGCAGTCGTCCTAATTTTATTGTATCCTAAGCTAAATCTAAATGGAATGAATAATAAAAATAAAGAAAATAAAAGAAAATAAAAATAAATAAAAATAAAAATAAAAATGAAAATGAAAATAAAAATAAAAATAAAAATAAAAATAAAAATAAAAGTAAATATTTAAATAGTGATACGGTCCACGCCCTTGTTCGTGTTTTTCGTGATTTTGAGTTTTGGGCGCATTTAGGTGTTTTACCACGGCCGTGGGTCTCGTAGCACGCCCGTGTATTCTTCACACGGTCCTTTAGAACGGGCGTGTTTAACCCGTGCTCGTCAAGTCAGTAACCTCGTACGGTTGTAGGGCACAACCGTGTCTCGCTCGTGCTCAATAAGTCAGTAACCTCACACGGGAAGTCGGCACGGGCGTGGCTTTTTATCGCAGCCCGTGTTGGGAAAAGAAATCATTCTTTATCATGCACGGTTACTAGCACGTCCGTGGTTTGTCCTTCTGGTCCACACGGCCACGGCCGTGTGCAAGGCCGTGTG
Organism: Gossypium sturtianum; assembly: GCA_025698515.1. Classification (NCBI taxonomy): domain Eukaryota; kingdom Viridiplantae; phylum Streptophyta; class Magnoliopsida; order Malvales; family Malvaceae; genus Gossypium; species Gossypium sturtianum. The sequence continues at coordinate 125,190,637 of CM046955.1, forward strand.
AGCATGGAAATCTGTACTTTGGTTAGTTTATTGTTAGGTGCTAAAATGAAAAATAAAAGTAAAATAAAAAATGTAAAAATTAATAGGGTTAGTGCTCGGGTTGCCTCCCGAGAAGCGCTCGTTTATAGTCTTAAGCTAGACTTTACCTTTCATTCGTATGGTCAAGGCGGTTTGAGGAGGTGAAAATCCTTCCTCATGCGATCAACTCGATTTTTGATATAAAATTTAAGTTGAGTAGTGTTTACCTCAAAAGTACTGAATTTAGGATTGCTTACCTAGACTGGCCCGTATAGGAAGACATTAAGTACCTCAAAAGTGATTTCTTCGGTTGTCTTGAGGTCTGAATTGGAGATTCGAGGGTCTTCCTTATTCAACAATACCTGATCCCCTATTTTGAAGTGATTTGTTGTTCCTACCAGCTCGTCTGGGGGTTTCTTCGTGCGGTTTCGGCTCCTCTTTAAAGTGTGTCTTCCACTCTTTTAGTTTGTTGATCTCAAGGCTTCGTTCCTCATATGCTTCTTTTTTGTTGACACAAGGTTCCTGTTTCAGCTCAGGTTCGTAGTTCTGTGGTTGTTCCTGCGGTGAAATTTGAACAAATTGATTATCAACTGATTTTACTTTCTTACCTTCATCAGTCGATGTTCTGGCCGAGTCAAGAGCTTGTAAACTGATTGATTCGTCACCTATACGAAGAATGAGTTCTCCTGTACCAACATCAATTTTAGTCCTGGCAGTTGCTAGAAAGGGTCTTCCTAAAATTAAAGGGATCGAATTGTCCTCATCCATGTCTAAAATGACAAAATCTACTGGGAATACGAATTTATCAATTTTTATTAGAACATTTTCAATTATACCCCTAGGAATTCTGATAGTTTTATCAGTTAATTGAATGCTCATCCTGGTTTGTCTCGGTTTCCCTAGACCTAGTTGTTTAAACATTTTATAAGGCATAACATTGATGCTTGCCCCTAAATCAACTAAAGCATTATCAATAGATAAACTACCAATTAAACATGGAATTGTAAAACTCCCTGGATCTTTTAATTTTCGTGGCAGTTTATTTTGTAGAATTGCTGAGCACATTGCGTTTAGCTTCACATGTGATTCCTCGTCTAGCTTCCGTTTGTTTGTCAACTGCTCTTTTAAAAATTTTCTAGAATCTGGCATCTGCGACAGAGCTTCAAGTAATGGTAAGTTAATATGTAATTTCTTTAAGAGTTTAAGAAACTTACCGAACTGTTCTTCTGTGTCGCCTCTTCTTAATGCCTCAGGGTAAGGTACGCGAGGTTGGTACTCCTTGATTACCGGTTTTGGCTTGTCCTGTGTTACCTCAAATTCACCTTTTTCTACCTCGTTTCCTTGTGTTGGACTGGGTTCATCTACTTTTTCGCTTTCTTGAGTTGTTATGGCTTGGATTTGCTCCTTTGGATTAATTTCAGTATTACTCGGTAGACGCCCTTGCGGTCGTTCGGATAATAGCTTTGCAATTTCTCCGACTGACTGGGTAATTTCCCCGATTGCCTTTGTAAGTCCTCCAACTTGGTTCTCGATCTTTTTGATCGATGTTTGTTGGGTGTCAAGTGTTACCTCATTTTTTTGGAGACGGGCTTCGCTAGATGCTATGAATTTGTTCGACATCTCTTCAAGACTCGGCTACTTTTCCTGTGGATAGGGCTGATTTTGGAATTTTTTGGAGGTTGTTGTCTTTGATTTCCTTGATTTCCTTGTCCTCCCCACGAAAAATTTGGGTGGTTCCTCCAACCTGGATTATAATTATTACTATATGGGTTATTATTAGATCTGAAATTGTTACCTATATAGTTCATCTATTCGCTCTCTGTGCCCGGTTGGTAGGGTGGGTACTCAGGATTCGCCACAGTTCCACTTGCGTCGCACTGCATGACTGGATGTACCAGCGAAGAACACAAACTATCAATCTTCTTATTCATCAACTCTACCTGATTTGATAGCATGGTTACTGCGTCGAGGTTGTAAACTCCGGCTATTTTTGTTGGCCTTGTTCTTGTAACTTGCCACTGATAGTTATTCAGTGACATCTCTTCAATAAACTCGTAGGCTGCCTCAGGAGTTTTATTATTCAGGGTTCCACCGGCGGCTGAATCAATTAATTGCCTCGTTGAAGGATTCACACCGTTGTAAAAAGTTTGGACTTGGAGCCACAATGGTAATCCGTGGTGTGGGCATCTCCTCAAGAGATCTTTGTATCTCTCCTATGCGTCATATAATGTCTCTAAATCTATCTGCACAAAAGAAGATATATCATTACGTAATTTGGCCATTTTGGCCGGTGGGAAATATTTTAATAAAAAATTTTCGGTCATTTGTTCCTATGTAGTGATCCACCCTCGTGGTAACGAGTTTAACCACTGTTTAGCTTTATTTCTTAGTGAAAAGGGAAATAACCGAAGACGTATAGCATCGTCAGAAACGCCATTTATTTTGAATGTATCACAGAATTCTAAAAAGTTAGCTATATGAGTGTTTGGATCTTCATCCTGCAAACCATCAAATTGAACAAATTGTTGAATCATTTGAATAGTGTTAGGCTTTAATTCAAAATTATTAGCAGCTATAGCAGGCCTAACAATACTAGATTCGGCTCCTGTTAAATGCGGTTTAGCATAGTCAAACATAGTATGAGGAGCATTATTTTCTCCCACATCTTGTGGTGGAGGATTATTTTCGTCCATCCCTTCAGTAGGATTGGATCTGTCTTCTCGCTCTCCTTGGTAATTTAGGGCTCGCCTAATTTCTCTGCGATTTCTTCGAGCGGTAGATTCAACATCACTATCATATTCTAAAGGTCCTCTCGGGTTCCTTCTAGTCATAAACTAGAGGTAATTGCTAGGAAAAGAAAGAAAGAAAATTTAGCAAATTTAAAATTAAAAGAAAGAAAGAAACATGACCGTGTGTCACTCACGGCTGAGACACACGCCCGTGTCTCTGCCCATGTTGACAAAAATAGGCTATTTACCAAGCCATTTTGCCACCGAAAATCTCATGTACCTAAACAAGGCAAAATGTACAATTTCCATACACAAAGGGCAGCCAAATCAATCCCAATTCATGTACAATTCATGCTATACAAATACAACCGTTTCACTTACTCAAATATATACCAAAACATGATTTTTAAACTTAATTCATACAATATATATACCAACTTAATATTCACAACCGAAAACCATCCTCAACTCAATCAATTCATTCACTATAATACATAATATTTAACTACCAATTTGACATATAAGTTCATGCCACAATAAGACCTTTCTCAAGCTTTCATCCACCATAATTCAAATAACCATTTTAACTTTCATAATGTCTTGGTTACAACCATGCCAAAACAATCCATCTCACAAGGCATTATAAACATCTTACAAAAGTCATTAACAGCCATTTCTAATAGCCAAACACACATCAATATTAACATCATTTACAAGCCAAATCTCATGGCTATAATCACAACCAAAATACCACATCTAGCCTATACATTCCATATACCATAAATATATAATTCAGAAGTACCAACTTAGATGTTTGATAGTACCATGATGTTCCCGATGACTCGCGGATCTGAGCTAGACTTGATTCACTATAAAACATAGAAAAATAACACAAGTATGCTTCATAGCTTAGTAAGCTCGTATGTGAATAACTTATTTCATCGAATAAATGCAAATCAACCAATTACACATGACAAAACCATATACACATCAACTACAAACCTTTCTCATGTCTCAAAACATGATCAAATACAAACTCATTGAACTTTCACTATTTAATACTCGAATAGGTTCTGTACGTACCTGTATCTCCTCGTACGATAAGTACCTATACCGTGGTCCGTAGCCAAATAAAGGTAACTTATCCAAAGAACTACTATCATGGCTCGAAGCCAAATCATCCAATATGCATGGTCCGAAGCCAAATCATCCGATATGCATGGCCCAAAGTCAAATCATCCGATATGCATGGCCCGAAGCCAAATCGGTAAAATACGCACTCGAAATGCTAATATCATGGCCCCAAGCAAACTCAACATATCACTTACTATCATGTCAATAGTATCCAAAACTATTCTTAAGGTTCAACCGGGCTTTCACACTTTTCGTTTCTATCATCGAATGCATCCGTAAAGTCGTTTACACAACTCACACATTATCCATAATCCCGTTTTAACAATTTATGCAATACTAAAGCATTTTAACATACATTTAAAATGTAATCATCACATACGAACTTACCTCGTATTCAGAATTGACGGATCGGGTCGACTACTAAATAATCTTGCTTTTCCCCTGATCTAAATTCGAATTCTTTCTTTCTTGATCTATATGAATTCAATATTAACTTATTTATTCATCTACTCGTTCAATTAATCCAAAAATACACATTTGGGCATTTTTACACATTAGCACCTAAACTTTCACATTTAATCAATTTAGTCCCTATTTCACAAATACACAAAATTCACACAACTCAACAAAACCGATGCTTGGCCGAATTATATATAGGTCCCTAGCAGTCCAAAACTTTCATTTATTTCACATTTCAACCACACAATTTGTACATTTCACAATTTAATCCCTATTATGCATTTTCATCAAAAATCACTTAACAAAACATGTAAAACTATCATCAAGCTTTCATATTTAAACATTAAACATCAAAGAACACATAGATTCAACAATGGCAACTCTCAAAATCGTTAACAGTTTTGCAAAACAGTCCTTGGGCTAGCTAGTACTAGCTGCAACGATCACAAAAACATAGAAATCATTAAAAACTGAGCAAAAACGGACTTACAATCAAGGAATATACTAGCCGAACCCTAGCAAGCCTTCATGAACTTTTCCCTTCATGAACTTTTCTTTCTTCTAAATTTGGTGGTGGAGAAGATGAATGAACCATATTTTTATTTTTATTTCATTTAATTTAACAGTAATAACTAAATTACAAAAATAACCTTAATGATAAACCATTTAAAACATCCATTTAATGTCCAAGATTGTCCACTTACACTAAGGATGGTCTAATTGCAACATAAGGACCTTCACTTTAATAAACCATAACTATTAGACACCTTTAGCTATTAGAACTCAAGCTTTACGTTTTATGCGATTTAGTCCTTTTTATCAAATTAACCAACCAATCGATAAAATTAGCTCACAAAATTTTCACACACATCAAATAACATGATGTAAATATCGAAAATAATATTAAAAAAATTTTGACATCGGATTTGTGGTTCTGAAACCACTGTTTTGATTTAGCTAAAACTGGGCTGTTACAGAAAATGCTCCGGTAATTACAACAGGTGTCAAAGCTTCCTCTCGAGCTCGAATTGCATACGCCCTAGCTGGTGCCCAAGCCTTAGATCTAACTGTAGAATCTTTCATTCCACTTCGACTATTTCCCGCATGACTACTGTTTCTAGATGGCCTTCCTCTCACAGCCATTACTCGACCGAGTGTTCTAAGCTTTCTCTGTATCAGACCTTTTTGGACAGTCTCGAAGAAAATGTTCATGGGAACCACATTTGAAGCACGATCCATCTCTCAATCTGCACTCTCCAAAATGTTGTCTATTACACTGTTGACATTCAATTTTATTATTTTGAACACTCCCCACACTCGCTGCAGAAGTAGCCTGAGGTCTCAAACTTAAATATTGCATTCCTTTTTCTCTTCCCAAAAGCCCGACTGAAGCTGATGTACGATTGTGAAATTCTTTCAATTTCTTCAATGGAGATGAAAATGATTTTCCTATAGATCGTTTACTAGTGTCACTAGCCTCAACATCTGCCTTTCTTTTAGCTTTACTAAGTTTTTCAACCTTATGCACTCGATCCACCAATACCACAAATTCTTTCAATTTCAGAATCCCCACTAGTAATGTGATGTCTTCGTTTAAACCATGTTCAAACCGAGTGCACATAATAGCTTCTGTTGGAATACATTCCCGAGCATATTTACTAAGTCGCACGAACTCCCTTTCATATTTGGCTACAATCATACGACCTTATTTTAACTCAAGAAACTCTTTCCACTTTTTGTCAAGATACCACTGACTAACATATTTCTTTTTGAATTCTGTCTGAAAGAAATCCCTAATTACACGATCCTTTGGTACCACAGTAATCAAAGTATTCCACCATTGATATGCTGAGTCTTTTAGTAGAGATGTAGAACAGTTTAAACATTCAACTAGAGAACAAGATAGTTTATCAAAAACCCTCACAATGTTTTCTAACCAAAACTCAATTTTTTAGGGCCGTCTTTAACTGTTCCAAGAAATTATTCTGCCCCATACTTATGTATTTTATCAACTGGAGGCTTTCTTATACGTACTTGTTTCAAACCATGAGGAACAGAGGGGACAGGTTGGGGTACGTGAGGGGGTGGAGGTTGTTGAGCCATAGGGTTCGTTCTAACGAACTCAAAGAACCATTCAAACATCATCTGAAAGAAGGCTTCTTTCGCCTCACTTCCTCGACCCTCAGCTACGAGCCTATTAATAGCTACTCCTTGAACGGAGGCTTGCGCATTACTTTCAACCACATCAGAATCAACTCGGTTGGATGACATCTGTTATCAATATTAAAATATAATTCAATTTGAGTCAGGAGATATCACACTATCACATGTTATATAATGGCATGTATTTCTAGATTCAATACATGCTACATTTAGTTTGAGAATCAACTAAACCGTAGCTTTGATACCACTAAATGTAACACCTTTGACCCGTCTCCGTCACTGGATTAGGGTTCCAGAGCATTACCATGCAAATCTGAACAACAATCATTTAATATTAATTAAATATAACTCATTAAAATCCAATGAAACATATACATTTGGGCCTTATATCGGGCCTTCGAGGCCCTAAAAATAGTTTATAAATGATCTAGGACTAAATCAAAACAAATCAAAAAATTTGGGAAAAATTTGAAAATTTTGAAATAGGGGTTACATGTCCTTGCGGCCAGGCCGGGTGACATAGCCCAGACCATGTAACAATCGAACAAAGGGACACACGGTCGTGTCCCAACTCGTGTCTTAAACCGTGTAACTCACTGAGTTGGGTCACACAGGCGTGTCACAGGCCGTGTGCCAGACTGTGTAACTCTCTGACTTGTGACACAAGGCCATGTCGCAAGCCATATGCTAGACTGTGTAACTCACTGACTTGATACACACGGTCGCGTCTTAGGCCGTGTGAAATATACACAAAAAATAATAAGTGACACGCGACCGTTTAGCCAGGTTTTGTGTGTCACACGGCCGTGTGACAGCTCGTGTCCCAGGCCGTGTACTCTATAATTTGACCCTATAATCAAGCCATTTCAAGGCCAAAACATACCCAATCAAACATTCCATGTGTGCGTATATTCTATAAACATAAACAGCTTTCAAAAACATCTAAACATACCAATTCAATTAACCTATTTCACCTAACCAATATGACATTCAAAGGCACCACATTTATACCAAAACAATATTAACCAAAATAAAGCAATATTGCCACATTTCAAGCACAAAAACCTAGTTCATTTAACTACCTAATGACATCAATTGTAACTATTCACATATCTTTATAAACATACCACAAATACTTAAAAGTGGCCAAAATGACTTAGAGTTGTCAAGGCACTAAAAGTCCATCAAACAAGACATAAAATCCAAAAACATATACATACCACATTGACCATTAACACATTCAAGAACTTCCCTTATAAAAATGTCTTATACATGCCATTTATAACATTCTCCAAAATAACTCAATAACTACCAAAATGGTTGTTGGATAGTATGTTATGTAACAGCCTGATTTAGGGGCTAGTCGGAACAGTGATCTCGGGACCACTAATCTGGGGTCGGAGAAAATTTATTTTAATTTTATTTTATGGGTTATAGCATGATTATAAGGGTGCATGGAAATTTTGGTGCTTTAATTTTAGCGATTTCATGCTTAATCGCGGAAAAGGACTAAATCGCATAAAGTGCGAAAGTTCTATTTTAATTGCTAGAGGTGTCAATTAGTTAAGGAATATTAATTGGAGGTCTCTAATGTGCAATTAGGCCTTATTTTAAGAGGTGGCCGGCCATAGGGGACAAAGAATTGACCTTGTCATATTGTTAGGTGAAAATTGGTGATAAAAATTTAGTTTTATAATAAAATAAAGAGAAGAAATGTAACACCCCAAACCCGGTCAATACGCCATGACCGAATCTGGCATGCCACGAAGGAAAACGTTTTGAAGAAAAACAAGTTAACGATTAAATTTTAGTGAAAAACTTTTTATTATTCTAAATTCATAGAAAATTAAGTTGAAAACTGATATTTTACTTTGCAATTCCGTAAATAGATTTTTAAAACTTAGTCGCAGCTTAGATTCGTAAACCATTTATAAATTAAAGAGAACTAAAGCAATTAGGTTGAAAATCGTATCTAATAGAAAATTGGAAACTTAAGTGTTGTAAAATAGTTTGAGTTACCGAAAATACTTAAGTTGTTAAAAATTATCAATTTATTTAGGTTACCCGATGGTAACGTTTTAAAAACCATCGCGCTTTGTATTTTAGAAAACTTTGTTCACATATCATTAAATCAATCATGTAACTTGCAAGTTATTCCTAAAACAAATCCAAAGCATATAAATAATCCAAAAACATAATTAAAGAGGCCTTATTACAAACCCATAAAAATGAAAACCAAATTAAAATCAAGTACCCAAATGGAAGTTCATGTAAAACCAAATTTCATTGCATGGCCTCCTCGAGTTCATCCGGCTCCTCATCCGCGAATTTACGAATTACCTGAAAAAAAAAATAAGGGAGAAGGTGAGTCACCAAGACTCAGTGCATATTCCCTCTTCCGGGTAAATACCACATACTTACACAAATTATAACCAAGCAATATATATATTATGCACCCAACCTAGCCATCCGTAACTCCTTTTTCTACCCCGTGTGGTACCAAACCACTGGTGGTGCCAAACCACTGGTGACCAAGGTCACGATATTCAATATCAAATTGTGGGGCCAACCCACTTGTGATACCAAATCACTGGCGACAATCCCATATCTCAAAAGTGGGGCCAACCCACGGTGGTGTTAATCCACAGGGACGAGTCGCTATGAGGTGCCAAACCTCTGGTGTCCCAAAGAAACAAATATGATACCAAATCACTGGAGGTGCCAAACCTCTGGTGTCTGAAGACACGAATATTAATCTTCCCCCTCCTCTCATATTGCCTATACCAATGCAATAGATAAACAAATCATGTCAATATACTTTGATATGAACATATAACCAACACATATCGTAGATCGTGATATTAAACAACATATAGCAACATCATATCGAAACGGACTTACCCGTATCCTTGCTTATACCCATCAAGGTATCATATCAATATCTCATAGTTTCAGCTTTAACAACTTGAATAGTTATTTAACACACACATATATATATATAAACCAAGTTATAAAGTGTGTAAGATACACACCTTTCACTAACGCAAATACTAACTTCCGTAGACTGGATCTACCTCACTAGATCACCTTGTCCTACATTCGGCCAAACCACAAGATTATAAGCAAAACCATTCGACCAACATCACATCTTAATCCCAATAGCCTTTGGCTTTTCAACCATTAAAAGAATGATTAATCGACAAGAATCCTTACCACTTGACTTACCAACTTTGATTGCTAGAGAAGTAAGGCTTAGATCAAATGCTTCCAAAGTCCCAAAGAGCCTATAAGAATAATCGATTCCTAATAATAGTTAGAACCTTGCAATAATTGTCCAAAAATTCGGCCTTTGCCCTCTTGATAAGTTACAAAGAAAAGAGGAAAGAAACAAAGGAAATACGGCCATGAATACTTACCCCCTTTCCAAAACCCATTGAAGAAAACCAAATGAAGACCTACCCTTGTTGATATTCGGTCAAGACAAATCAAAAAGGAAATTGGAAGTTTCGGCAATATGGTTAAATGGTGAAGGGATTTTCGGCTATGTTTTGAAAATAAGAAAGCAATTGATTAGAGACTAAAAAGAAATGAAATACGTGAGTAGAAAAGAGAATAAAAATAAAGAGAGGAGGATTAGGCTTAAGCAACAATGGAAGAAAAGAAAAGAGAGTTTGGGGAAGAAAGAGGTTCGGCCAAAAGAAAGTAAAACCAATTTGCAAGTGTTAACATATATGTGAAGAAAAGAATAGGAAGATGAGAACCAAAAGAGGTTCCTTTCGGTTACAAAGAATTTAAAAGATGAGAGAGAGGTTCCAAATGAGTTTCGGCCAAATGCCTAAGAGGAAAAATCAACAACACCTAATGGCATTCGGCTATGGTTCACTTTGGTGCACAAGAGAGAAGAATTGGTAAGGTTCTAAAGGGATTTTTGATATGACTCAAAACAAGAAATGTAAGCATTCCTAACTAACCGAAAATGACCACCATCCAAAAGAAATTTTGGCACCAACTAGCTACCAACAAGACCAAGATTCGGTCACTCCCCCTAGCCACACATGCCATCCACATTCATGGACTAATGGCCTAAGAAAAGTTTCCAAAACATTTTCCATCATCCAAGCCTTGAAATCCTCTACATTCCCAAAGTTGAAGGAATTTTATCCCCAAAATCTAGCAATTCTATCCCTTATTTCATGCTTACCATAACCTTAAGTCTTCTTGCCAAAAAAAAAAGAAAATTGTCCATCTTATCCATATGTATAGTTGACCGACACTTAATGCTAGGATGTACAAAAATAAAATCCTCAATATGCTTTCCATGCTACTCGAACCACTTCCCTCAAGCAACCTTTCAAGCTCCTTATCCACTATGCCACTAACTCCTCATGTGCTTTAATTTAACACTTAAATTATCTTAAGTGTCAAGCTCACTTAATCCACTTCACTAAATTTTCCACACTAAAAATTATTCTAGCTTAGCTAATATTTCCAAGCCTTCACACAAATATACTAAGCACACAATAACAATCATATCCGAGCTAACACAAATAACAAGATGATACTCTAATATTTTTAGGATGTTACAAGAAAAGATATCATCTTTTCTTTCCCTTTTCTCCACCGAAATTCTCAAGAAAACAACCATGGGAGCTTAAAAATTTTCAGCAACTCCTCACCTCTACAAGTAAGTCATCTTGATGACTATTTTTGATGATTTTTGTACTTTTGGAACCCCTAAAGCTTAAGCTAGCTAATGAGGGGACTATTTTGCAAAATGTTTAAGAGTCTAGGGTTTTGCCATGAGAGAAATTGAGTTGTTTTCTGCATTTTTATGGAAGAAAATGAGTCTTAGTTGTTAGATAAACAACTTTTGTGAAGGGTGTTATTATGAAAACACCTAAAAGGACCTTTTTGTAAAGGTTGTGAAATGAGTGGTAAATGTGTGTAATAGTTGAAATCTTGAGTTTCTATAGAAGGGTATATGAAAATTCTGGGCTTGATTAGCAAAGAAGTTGGATGAGAATCGATATACGAGCCTAGGGGCAAAATCATAATTTTGCCAAAGTCTAAGGGCAAAATGGTAATTTTGCCAAAGTAGAAATTTTAAAATGTATTTATTAGTGTGGTGATTAAATGAGTAAATTTTATTGTTCTAGATCAAAGAAAACGAGATTCGGACCTAGAACGGGAGAAAAGAGAAATATGGACAAATAGGTCCCTTTCTACCCTTTTAGGTAGATCGAGTAAGTTTCGTGTGCTAATAATGCAACTATAAGTGAAGTATTTAATATTTCGATGTTGTATGAATTGTATATTGACTCTATGAATATATTAAATAAGTTTTGACGAGATGTCAAGAATTGAAAGTCTTCAATTGAATCTAAGAATAGAGGGAATGCAAATATCATGATACTATGATAATTAAGGTCCCGTGTAAGACCATATTTGGAATATGGCCTTGGTGTGAGATTTCGTATAAGACCATGTCAGGGACATGGCATCGATATGATATTTCATGTAAGACCCTATCGGGGTATGATGTTGATATGATACTATATATATGAGACTCAATAGTGTTCTTTAGCATTTTGAATGATTCAACAAGTATGTTGAAAATGAGGAAGTATGTTGTTACACCATGAGAGGTGCAGGTATGTGCCCAGAACTCACTTGAGGTGAATTCGGTATATGAGGAAACCATGGTGAGTTATGTGTAAACGATGCACCCTGATTTCATATGTTATATTTATTAATGCATTGCGTGAATGCAAATGATTATTGTAGAAATCTATTTAAGAATGATAGTGTGTGAGGATGTTCTCGGATGAACATTCAAAATAGGAAAATGTATGTGGATAAATATCCGTGAATGTGTAATAATGGTGGTCTATGTGCGATACCACCTTATTAATTGTTAGCGTTGGTGATAAACCGAAATAGTAACATATTTTAATCTCACATTTAGTATGCTTTTGGATGATTTATCCCTTGATTTATGTAAAAAGGTGCTCTTAATCCTTTCTTTTTATGTCTTATACCCAGGAAAGCACCCAAGGATAAAAAGAACGAGAAACGGGCTCAAAACGGACCAAAATGGGCCAAAGAAGAAATCGACACGGCCTGGACCTTAGCCCACACGGCCATGCCTCACTGATCATCTAGAAAATGGTCTTCTCTCGATTCACATGGCCGTGCCTCATTAAAGAAGTCCGAGCACGGCCTGGCCACGATCCACACGAGCGTGTGCCATGGCCGTGTCCCTGTCGCTGGAAAGAGCAATTTCACTCGGATTTGGATACTTAGGGAGAAAGAAACGTATTCCAAGAGCCTATATAAACCCCCTAAGGGTCAGCTGAAAAGGGGGCGGTGAGCTAGGCCAAGGAGCCAAGCCGAAAAGGTCAGAGTTGTGGGAATCACTTGAAGGTAGCCAGTTGATCCATCTCAAGAAGCCGGGATTCTACTCAAGACGGCGGATCCCTCCTTCAATTCCTTCAGGGAGTTTTAGGGATTTCTTATGTTTTGTTTTATCTTTTCTCTTGAGGTGTTTTCTTATTTATTTATGAACAAAATCCTTCAGATACCTGAAGGGGATGAAACCTATGATGAATCTTGTTATTATTTTCTAAATTATATGATAAATACTTAGTTTGTTCTTAATTATGTGAGCTTTATCCAAATTTAATGTGCTTAGGTGGAGGAGGAATAGACCCTGCCTAAGAGTAGATCTAGCATAATTAAGCGGAGTTGATCGCACGCCTAGAGATAGGGTGACGAGATTTTGCCGGATTAGGGTGAAACCTAATATGGGAGTCCATAGATCGATTTACTGCTATTCTAGGGGGTTATTATAAGAGAACAAGAGTTCCACTAATTAACCTAGGGTTAGATGTTATTCGCCTCGAGAGAGGGTTTAATATACGTTAGGGAGTCTTACGGATCAAACTAAGTAAATAAAATCATATGGTTCAGTGATAGATAACAAGTGAAGTCTAGGTCGATTCTTCCTGAGGGTATCATCTAAATCAACTGAGTTTTTCTAAAAGTTATCTCTCTAATTTTAGTCTTTTTTTGTCTTTGTGTCCTTAGCTTAGTAGTTCGTTAATTTTAGATTAAAAGCAACTTCACTTATTTTAGGTTAAATAATAAAAAGAAAGTTAGTATTTGTACTTTTAGTTCCTTTGGGTTCGATAATCCGGTCTTGCCTAAGCTATACTATTTGTTCGATAGGTACACTTGCCTTTAATCGTTGTCGAGTTAGTTTCGTGTTCGATCGTTCTTTTTATAAATTTTAAAGCTCGATTCACAATGATCAAGTTTTTGGCGCCGTTGCCGGGGAACTAAAATATTAAGAAAGCTCTATTTTTATTACTTTAGCCATTATTTTGTTTTATTTTCCGCAATTTATTTTATTTTATTTTTGTTTTGTTTTCAAATTTTTCTAAATTCTCTTTCTTTCTTTTCCTAGCAGGTACCTCTAGTTTATGACTAGAAGGAACCCGAGAGAACCTTTAGTATACGACAGTGATATTGAAGCGACCGCTCGCAGGAATCGCCGAGACATCAGGCGAGCCCTAAACTACACAAAAAGAGAGGAAGAAGACAGATCTAATCCTACTGAAGGGATGGACGAAAATAACCCACCACCACAAGATGTGGGAGAAAATAATGCTCCTCGTACTATGTTTGATTATGCTAAACCTCATTTAACAGGAGCCGAATCAAGTATTGTTAGGCATGCTATAGCCGCTAATAATTTTGAATTAAAGCCTAACACTATTCAAATGATTCAACAATTTGTTCAATTTGATGGTTTACAGGACAAAGATCAAAATACTCATATAGCCAACTTTTTAGAGTTCTGTGATACCTTTAAAATAAATGGCGTTTCTGATGATGCCATACGTCTTCGATTATTTCCCTTTTCATTAAGGAATAAAGCCAAACAGTGGTTAAACTCGTTACCACGAGGGTCAATCACTACATGGGATCAAATGACTGAAAAATTCTTATTAAAATATTTCCCACCGGCCAAAACGGACAAATTACGCAATGATATATCTTCTTTTGTGCAGATGGATTTAGAGACATTATACGATGCATGGGAGATATATAAGGATCTCTTGAGAAGGTGTCCGCACCATGGTTTACCCTTGTGGCTCCAAGTCCAAACTTTCTATAACGGTGTAAACCCCTCAACGAGGCAACTAATCGACTCAGCCACCGGTGGAACTCGAATAATAAAACTCACAAGTAGCCTACGAATTTATAGAAGAGATGTCATTTGAATAATTATCGGTGGCAAATTACAAGAACAAGGCCAACAAAAAAAGCAATTTGGAGTTTACAACCTCGAATTGATAACCATGCTATCAAATCGGGTAGAGTTGATGAATAAAAAGCTTGATAGTTTGTGTTCTTCGCAGGTACATCCAGTCATGCAGTGCGACGCAAGTGGAACTGTGGCGAATCCTGAGTACGCACCCTACCAACCGGGCACAGAGAGCGAGCAAATGAACTATATAGGTAATAATTTCAGATCAAATAATAACCCTTATAGTAACACTTATAATCCAGGTTGGAGGAACTACCCAAATTTTTCGTGGGGAGGACAAGGAAATCAAGGAAATCAAAGACAACAGCCTCCTCAAAATTTCCAAAATCAGCCTTATCCACAAGAGAAGAAGCCGAACCTCGAAGAGATGTTGGCAAAATTCATGGCAGCTACTGAAGCCCGTTGCCAAAAAACTGAAACAACACTTATTGGCCAACAAGTATCGATCAAAGCAATCGAGAATCAAGTAGGGGAAGTCACTAAGTCAGTGGGACAGCTTGCCAAACTAATGTCAGAACGACCACAAGGGCGTCTACCAAGCAACACTGAGATTAATCCAAAGGAGCAAATCCAAGCCATAACAACTCAAGAAAGTGAAGGATTAGACGAACCCAGTCCAATACAAGGAATCGAGGTAGAAAAAGGTAAAGCTGAGGTAACACAAGAAAAGCCAAAACCGGTAATCAAGGAGTACCAACCTCGTATACCATATCCCGAAGCGTTAACGAGAGATGACACAGGGGAACAGTTTGGTAAGTTTCTTAAACTTTTAAAGAAATTACATATTAACTTACCGCTACTTGAAGCCCTTTCACAGATGCCAGATTCAAGGAAATTTTTAAAGCATCTCTTGACGAACAAACACAAATTAGACGAGGATCCACATATGGAATTAAACGTGGTGTGCTCGGCAATGTTACAAAATAGACTACCACAAAAGCTAAAAGATCCAGGGAGTTTTACAATTCCATGTTTAATTGGTAGACTAACTATTGCTCGCTGTAAATCAGAGTTTTAAAATTTATAAAAGAATGATCGAACCTGGAAACTAACTCTGACAATGATTAAAGGCAAGTGCACCTATCGAACAATAGTATAGTTTAGGCAAGACTGGATTGTCGAACCCAAAGGAACTAAAAGTACTAATACTCACCGTCTTTTTATTATTTAACCTTAATATAAAGTGATGATTGTTTAAACTAAAAATAATCTACTAACTAAGCTAAGACGCAAAGACAAAAAGAATGAATTCGAGAAATAACTTTTGGGAAAACTCAGTTGACTCAAACGATACCCTTAGGAAAAATCCACCTAGACTTCACTTGTTATTTAACCTTGAACCATATGATTTATTTACTTAGTTTGATCCGTGAGACTCCCTAACATATATTAAACCCTCTCTCGAGGCGAATAATGTCTAACCCTAGGTTAATTAGTGGAACTCTCGTTCGCTTATAATAACCCCCTAGAATAGCAGTAAATCGATCTGTGGACTCCCATATTAGGTTTCACCCTAATCCGGAAAAATCTCGTCACCCTATCTCTAGGCGTGCGATCAACTCCGCTTAATTATGTTGGATCTACTCTTAGGCAGGGTCTATTCCTTCTCCACCTAAGCACATTAGATTTGGATTAAGTTCACACAATTAAGAACAAACTAAGTTATTATCATATAATTCAAATAATCAAATAACAAGATTCATCATAGGTTTCATCCCCTTAGGGTATCTGAAGGTTTAATTATAATAATAAAAGACAACATCTCAAGAGAAAAGATAAAACAAAACATAAGAAATCCCTAAAACCCCCTGAAAGGATTGAAGAGAAGATCCTCCGTCTTGAGTAGAATTTCGGCTCTTTGAGATGGATCAATTGGCTATCTTTGAGTGATTCCCACAAATCTGACATTTTCGGCTTGGCTTCTTGGCCTAGCTCTCCTCCCCCCTTTCAGCTGGTACCTAGGGTGTATTTATAGGCTTTTGAAACACGTTTCTTTCTCCCTAAGTATCCTTTCCTGAATGAAATTGCTCTTCTCCACGACAGAGGCACGGACATGGCACACGCCCGTGTAAATCGTGGCCAGGCCGTGTTCGACACTGTTGAATGAGGCACGGCCGTGTAAGTCGTGGTAAGGTCGTGTTCTAGTAGGAATGGTGGCACGGCCATGTGGCTTGAAGTCCAGGCCGTGCTGATTTCGTTGCTTAGCCCAATTTGGTCTGTTTTAAGCCCGTTTCTCGTTCTTTCCGTCATCGGGTGCTTTCCTGAGTATAAGACATGAAAAGAAAGGATTAAGAGCACCTTTTTACATAAATTGGGGCTTAAATCATCCAAAAGCATACTAAATGTGGGCTTAGAATACGTTACTTTTACGATTTATCAACTATTGATAATGCGTTAGCTGATTTAGGGGCAAGCATAAATGTCATGCCTTACAAATTGTTTAAACAATTAGGTCTAGGGAAACCCAAACAAACTAGGATGAGCATTCAATTAGGTGATAAAAGCTGTTAGAATTCCTAGGGTATTATCGAAGATGTTCTTGTAAAAATTGATGATTCATTTTCCCAAGTAGATTTTGTTGTCTTAGACATGGATGAGGATAATTTGATCCCCTAATTTTAGGAAGACCCTTTTAGCAAGCTGCGGGACTAAAATTGATGTTGATGTAGGAGAACTCATACTTTGTGTAGGTAATGAGACATCCACGACCAAGGCTCTCGACTCGGCTAGAACATCAAATAATCAAGGTGAGAAGCGTAAATTCTCACGATAACCATTCGGTTAACCCTATTTTCAGGAAGCACCACC
Source organism: Gossypium sturtianum (assembly GCA_025698515.1). Classification (NCBI taxonomy): domain Eukaryota; kingdom Viridiplantae; phylum Streptophyta; class Magnoliopsida; order Malvales; family Malvaceae; genus Gossypium; species Gossypium sturtianum. The sequence continues at coordinate 125,208,280 of CM046955.1, forward strand.
AAAGAATACAACTGAACCCGATCCTAAACCCCAAGCCAACAAGGAAGTAGTTCATGAAGATCGAGGGATTCAGATCGATGATCTAGACGAGTGGAAGACACACTTCAAGGAGAAATTAGGGATACACGACGAAGAACCGGAACCACACAAGGTAAAATCGAAAGAGCCCCCAGAAGAGCTCATAGGAACTGCAAACCACTTTAAAATAGGAGACCAGGTGCTGCTAGACGAGGCAGATCCTCGAATATCTCCTTCGGACCCTAACATAAAAAAAGAAATACCTTTTAGGGTAACCAGTGTTTTCCCATACGAAATAGTCGAGGTAAGTAATCCTATTTTTGGTACTTTTACTATAAACACATCTCGACTTAAATCTTTTCACGAGGATACAAATGATAGCATGAGGAAGGACTTTCAACTCCTCAAACCACCCTGACAAACGAGAGGAGAGTCTAGCTTAAGACTATAAACGAGCGCTTCTCGGGAGGCAACCCGAGCACTAACCCCATTAACTTTTTATTTTTTTCTTATTCTATCTTATCCTTTGTTTATAATATCTAGCTTTAAACTAACAAGGGGTGCAGAATTCAAGGCCACACGGCCCTACACAAGGCCGTGGCCGTGGCCGTGTGTACCTCAAGAATCTTGGTACTAACATAGCAGGACGGTACAAGTCAGAGCAACTAAATTTTGAACTCACGGACTCAACCACTCCCCCATGGGCACCGACAAAGCGGCACGGCCGTGTCCCACGACCGTGTGAAGCTACTGACTTGCCAACCACGGGCATAACACACCCGTGCCCTTAGCCGTGCAAAGATACTGACTTGAAACCTACGGGCGTGTGAATGTACCTGATTTGAAAATCTATTTAAACCACCCACCCCTCCCTCTTCTCCCATTAGCCTTCAAATTTTTCACTTTTCTTCTTTCCTACTCCTTTTCTCTACCCTTGAGCTACACCAAAACAATGCCAAAGAAGTCGAAGAAGCCAAGAAAAGTCTCTTCAAAGGAGACCGATCTATATAAGTTCATGCCGGCCGCTTCATTCATACGACAAGCCAAGGATATTTGAGGCTATCTAGTTTTTATTTCATTTTTCTCTTTTGCTTCAATTTCCTTATCTTTACTTCTCTTCTGCTTAAATTAGTTTATTTTATTTTAACTTCTTAGTGTCAGGTTCTAAAGGCTGCTTGGGAATCACACCACCTCGACCACCGCCAGCACCACCACCGCCATAGAAATCACACCCACCTCGCGAACCATCTACCAATAAGGATTCTCAAGCCCCTTTATCTTTTAGCATTAGTTTAATTCAATTTCTATTTTCTTTCTCTTTACCTTTCTTGTCTTTAATTATATATTTAGTTTATTTTAAATTTGTCTTAATAAATCCTGGCTAATCCTCCATGAGTTTCCCAATTTCTTCATCTAGCGCAGAACTTGTGGGCAACCACCACATCCAGAACGACCTCTCCAACTTATCTCCGACACGAAGATGTCATCCATAATTCAGGGAGTTTCACTTCTCTCCATAACTTATGATTTGATTACTATGATATTACCTATCTTTGTACATTGAGGGTAATGTACATCTTAAGTGTGGGGGGGTGAATCTTAGACGTGCCAAACTTTTTTCATTATTCTCAAAATCCTGAATTTAGTCTTGTTTTTAAGTAATTTTCTCATATTACTAATTAGGATGAAATTTCCATGATTTATGATTTTTATTGATATGTTTTATAGTAAGTCATTGATAATTGTGCATTGATAATTAAATTTTAAGATACTAAAGAATCAAGCAGGATAAGTCTATTTTTCAAAATTAAAATTTTCTAGGTTTTTGAACTAAATCTGAATATTATCTTGATGTTTGAAATTTACGAGGTTGATGTAAAAAGTACCCATAATTTTTGTGAGATTTTGAGCCTTATAGAGCATATATTCTTTTTCTTGCTCACTTTTTGATTATGAGTGTGTCAACATTGATTTGTTATTCTAGAACTTGCCTCGTTTATGCATATTGAGACCACACCTATGATTTGATATACAGAGATGATTAAGGCATTTAGGTTTTAACCCACTAACTCCATTAAAAAGCCTACCTTCACAATTAACCCCTAGTGAACCCCTTTTAATCCTAACAACCCTTTTTATTGATATAACAATTAATATTAACCCAAAAACCTTTGTATTTGTTATCACCATTCCTTTTGACTACCTTTTTGTTGAGACTTGATTTTGAGCAGTTACCTAACTATGTTCTATATTTCAGTTGTAAAAAGTTCTTTCCTATTATTATTTAGTTTGTTCTTAAAAAAAATAAAAATCAATCAATCAAAGAATATTCAGTATTAGTACGATGAAAGGCGAGCTTGTACAGTTAAAGTCTATTTATTGAAGAAGAAGCTCGTATTACTAGTTTAAAAGTTTCAATCCATTTTGTAATTATTCAGTTTACTGTTTCTAGTTAGGTAATTTATCAATTCAATCTTGATTCTAACCTTTTAATTCAGCCTTTATCCACACCTTAACCCTAGCCCCGTTACAACCCTGTCAAAGACCTTTTGATTTGTGCATCATCTCATATTATAGTGGTGGAGACTTGATTTTCAGGCAAGCCTATGGGATTAACTTTTCATGTTCGACTTTTGAGTGCCTAAATTTTGAACCTTAAACACTTTGAGTGATTTGAGTGGATCTTTTATGAGGATGTCAATCCTTGTCAATTTCGAATTAAAGGTAATTATTTGGATAAGGGGAGACACCTATATTTTTGAGCTACAAAATCTATGACTTAGATTGTTTGAATTTTTAGAACTCTTTAAGTTGAATTATCCATGTATAAATTATCTATGAATTATGATAAAACATTTTTGATAGGAATTATGAATTATAGAAAGTTCATTTTAATTGTAAGTTGAGAATTTTGCTTGAGGACAAGCAAAAGCTTAAGTGTGGGGGTATTTGATAAACTGAAATAGTAACATATTTTAATCTCACATTTAGTATGCTTTTGGATGATTTATCCCTTGATTTATGTAAAAAGGTGCTCTTAATCCTTTCTTTTCATGTCTTATACCCAGGAAAGCACCCAAGGATAAAAAGAACGATAAACGGGCTCAAAACGGACCAAAATGGGCCAAAGAAGAAATCGACACGGCCTGGACCTTAGCCCACATCACCGTGCCTCACTGATCATCTAGAACACGGTCTTCTCTTGATTCACACGGCCGTGCCTCATTAAAGAAGTCTGAGCACGGCCTGGCCACGATCCACACGGGCGTGTGCCATGGCCGTGTCCCTGTCGCTGGAGAGAGTAATTTCACTCGGATTTGAATACTTAGGGAGAAAGAAACGCATTCCAAGAGCCTATATAAACCCTCTAAGGGTCAGCTGAAAAGGGGGCGGTGAGCTAGGCCAAGGAGCCAAGCCGAAAAGGTCAGAGTTGTGGGAATCACTCGAAGGTAGCTAGTTGATCCATCTCAATAAGCCGGGATTCTACTCAAGACGGCAGATCTCTCGTTCAATTCCTTCAGGGAGTTTTAGGGATTTCTTATGTTTTGTTTTATCTTTTCTCTTGAGATGTTTTCTTATTTAGTTATGAACTAAATCCTTCAGATACCTAAAGGGGATGAAACCTATGATGAATCTTGTTATTATTTTCTAAATTATATGATAAATATTTAGTTTATTCTTAATTATGTGAGCTTTATCCAAATTTAATGTGCTTAGGTGGAGGAGGAATAGACCCTGCCTAAGAGTAGATCTAGCATAATTAAGCGGAGTTGATCGCACGCCTAGAGATAGGGTGACGAGATTTTGCCGGATTAGGGTGAAACCTAATATGGGAGTCCATAGATCGATTTACTGTTACTCTAGGGGATTATTATAAGAGAACGAGAGTTCCACTAATTAACCTAGGGTTAGACGTTATTCGCCTCGAGAGAGGGTTTAATATATGTTAGGGAGTCTTACGGATCAAACTAAGTAAATAAAATCATATGGTTCAGTGATAGATAACAAATGAAGTCTAGGTAGATTCTTCCTATGGTATCAACTAAATCAACTGAGTTTTTCTAAAAGTTATCTCCCCAATTTTAGTCTTTTGTCGTCTTTGTGTCCTTAGCTTAGTAGTTCGTTAATTTTAGATTAAAAGCAACTTCACTTATTTTAGGTTAAATAATAAAAAGAAAGTTATTATTAGTACTTTTAGTTCCTTTGGGTTTGATAATCCGGTCTTGCCTAAGCTATACTACTGTTCGATAGGTACACTTGCCTTTAATCGTTGTCAGAGTTAGTTTCCAGGTTTGATCGTTCTTTTTATAAATTTTAAAGCTCTGGTTCACAGCGATCACTTGGGCTGTGTGCGATACCACCTTATTATTTGTTATCGATGGGCTGTGTGCGATACCATCGTGCTTAGTATTAATGGTGGGCTATGTGCGATACCACCTTATTAATTATTGAATGGTGGGCCGTGTGCGAAACCACCGAGTATTTATTATTATTCCGGGGTGATACCGAGAAACTTGATTAAGTGAAATTTTCATGTGGCTTTGTAGTGATAAATGCAGGGTATAAATGCAAGTAAAGATGAACCATGTGTTATGATATGAGTTTGTGACAGGTGAAAGTTTAGAATGAGTAAGCATTATGAATGATTGAATGTGTATTCATAAGCTTAAGTGAAAATCTCATTATATTACCTTGTGGTTGAGTATAATAAATAAATGTCAATAGTTTTTTATCATTTGCATATGAACTTACTAAGCGTTATTGCTTACTCATCTTCCTTTCCTATCTCTTATAGGTTAACTTAACTAGCTCGGGTTGGAAACCGCCGGAGATGCTTTCACACTATCGAGCAGTCCCTTGGGTATGAGGTTTCAAGTCTTCTTGAGATATGGCATGTATAGGGATCTTATTTTGGTCTAATTAAGTCATAGTTACAGTAGCCAAATGTGTTGGCCTAAAAGAGTTATGGGTTGGTTGTGTATAGCCATGGATGATGGCTCATGTCGATTTTAATGGTGCTAGTAATAGTTCTCCCTCGTATATGGGAAGATAGTTTGATTTTTATGATTCAAATGTGACAATTCAAGAGTTATAATTGATGATTTTAGAATGTTATGTGATTGTGTGTGAATGTGTGCAAGTGAGGGTGGCTAAATGGCTTGGAAAATAGCCTTGAATTGGTCCACACTAGTAGACACACGGGCGTGTGTCTAGACCGTGTATGACACACAGCCTGTCCCATGGGTGTGTGACTTGGCAGTGTGTCCCCTGCATGTTAGTGTTGCAAGTCAGTGTCGACCACGGGCTAGTCACACGGGCGTGTTTCTAGGCCGTGTGCCCATAATTGGTTGCTGACGTCACAAACAGAATACCCAGGTTTTTATACACGGGTGAGGACACGGGCGTGTCTAGGCCGTGTGGAGCACACGGGCCAAGAACACGGGCGTGTGTCTGGCCGTGTGAAAACCCTTGTAGGTTCGAAATGAAAATAAATCCCACACGGGTTGGGGACATGGGCGTGTGTGACCACACGGGCGTGTGGCCCCTATTTAGACAAAAAAATTTAAATGCACAAAAATTTCTGGTTGGGTTCCAAGACCCTCCGTATGCTTGATCAAGGCCTCATAGGCCCTTAATGAGAAATGTTAAGTTGGGATGAAGTTTTATAGCTTAAAGTTGTATGACCATGTGAGTTAAGTACGGTAACGCGTCGTACCTGGTTCCGGCGTAAAATACGGGTAAGGGGTGTTACATTTAGTGGTATCAGAGCTATGGTTTAGTCGATTCTCGGACTAACCTAGCATGTGAGAGTTTAGCTATACATGCCATATTACTACTCATGATAGTGTGATATCTTCCGGCTCTAACGAGATTGTTTTGTTAAGACAAAGATGATTCCCAACCGAGCCATTTTCGATAATGGTGAACATGATAATGAGATAATTGAAATGTGCTTATGATGTGATGAAATTCAGGAAGGTATGAATAGAAGTTCATGACATGTGTGTGATAAGGAATGAAATCAGATAATCCTAGGGTGAAGAATGAAATGAAAGTTATAAGGTGATAAGCTTACCCATGTTGGTTCGATGTGCATACGGTGTTATATACTCAACCTATTTGGTTAAGTGAATATAGTGAGTAAACTTACCTAGTGAACGGGATATGTGTGTATGTACAACTGTTTGAATAATGTATAATCAGTATGTACACATATTGAATCTCATGTACGACTGTTAAAGTAGAGGATATATAATGTTTTGTTTTATGACTCTGTTATGAAGCCACAAATATTATGATAGTGTGGGAGTTAAACTGGGAAGTTAAATTAAGTAGAACGCAGGAGATGAGTACGGTGGTTCAATGATAAATTGATGAATAAGACCATGGTTGGACCATGGCAGTACATGTGATCCCATATAAGACCATGTCTGGGACATGGCATTGGCAACGATACGTGATTAAGTGTAAGACCATATCCGGGATATGGCATCGGCATCGAATAGCGATTAAAGTGTAAGACCATGTCCGGGACTCGCTTCGAGATGAAATCGTGTAAGACCATATCCGGGATATGGCGTCGACATCGATATAAGATCCCGTGCAAGACCATATCTAGGATATGGCATCAGCATCGACATGTGTTTCCATGTAAGACCGTATCTGGGATATGGCATTGGTATCGATATGAGATTTCGTGTAAGACCATAGCGATGCTATGGCATCGTGACGACATGTAAGATTATAACTGGGCTATGATATTGTGATATGAGTAAGACCATAGTTGGACTATGGCAATCAAGTAAACGACGTACTCAAACCTGTAAGACGTCCTCTAATTTGATAAGTGATGGTAAGAGAAATCAGAGTTAAATGTTGAGTACTTGAATAGATATTACTATGGAGCCTGCGTTAGTAAAATCTCTGTCCCGGACTTATGGTTGATAGAAACAATTGTAACATGAGTAAGCGTGAAAACTCGCTTGAACCGAGTTATGTAATTCGATGATATTTCATTAATGATGAATGTTAAGTCATATGTGTGTAATCATGGGAGTCAAGTTAGAGGCTTTACGATCTCACCCCCTTACCACTGTTGATTTATAATGAGATTTTTTTTTTACGAGAGTCAAGATGAATGAGTTCATGAGTATGAAATAAAAGAGTTCAGTGGCGAAACAATTAGTAATGTATATAGTGATAAAGGTAGTTAGAAGGTGAGAACAGTTTTGGGAAGAATATCTGAATGTTTTAAAGATTGTACTGGTTATGCAATGTTACGAGTAAAGAGAAAGTTGGCCTCGTCTATTTGACTCAATTGAGTAGGAAGCCTAAGGTGTACTTACCGAGATTCTTTCCAAGTTGATGTTCATTAGTGAAAGGAATAATAAATGATTTTATGATGACGGAAATGGTTAGAGAAACAATATTCGAACTGTGAAAGTGTTTGATTATGACAACCATAGTTGAATGAATTATAATGACCCCTTTGAGTATTCTGCATAGATATCCATTTCCCTTCAGGGGTTATGTGGTTGTTCTTTTTATAAAATTATGATTGTGCGAGAATGTTAGCAGATTGTAAAATTAGACGATATTATTGTTGATTTGGTTGGTTCGTAATCGACACTTCTTTACCTCTTCGTAACTCTATTTTAGTATCTTGAAGTGAAGTCGGTGACAAAAATTTTTTATGTGAGACTATTCTTATGTTTCTACTGATCATGGTTATCTGTAAAGTGTGTTCTTCAGGTTGTGATAGTTATATCTATCATGATTACGCTTTTAGTTTGATCATAGAAAGGTGATAATTCTAGTATGAATATCTCTGATTTTCGTATAAGATGTTAATATCGACAAAAGTATAAGAAGCGAAATCACAAGTTTCAATTTGTGCGATGGATTTTTTGAGTAAGACGAATAAAGTTAATGCATTCAATTGAGATATCCCTGTTACCTTGAACTAAGGTGATAGTAAATGTTTTTGATTTGCATAACAAGAGAAATTCAAAGGATTGTGTGTTTGAACAGCATTCTCAGTATGGAGAAAAGAGTAGATTGACTTATTGAGATATGATTCGAGCTATGTGTATACTTACGCATGCTTCAACAAAGAGAATAAATTATGTGTATTCACTAGTAGGGAGATGGATAGTCTGAATGAGGAAATTAGATTCTATGGGGCATAATACAGAGATATGCTTATTGAAATATTCTAACCGGGATGGCGAAGTCGAAAGCTATTGAAAGGTGTTTTAATACCAGAGTGTAAAGAGGTAGTTTACATCTTTGGATGGTTAGACTTACGTTAAAAAGAATTGTTAGATTGGTGATCCAGAGATGATCACTTTTTTGTCTGTGTTTTGAAATTGATGATATAGTATAATCCGTGGAAAAACGTCATGTGCTTTTTGAATCCTGATGAGCTAGAGTATCTAATGTTGCGGAAAAATTTGAATGTAAGATAGTAACGATGGTTTGAGCTATTACAAGAGTATATTGATTGCTGTGATTTCAGAGTTTTAAATTTATAAAAAGAATGATCGAACCTGGAAACTAACTATGACAATGATTTGAGGCAAGCGCACCTATTGAACAGTATATAGCTTAGGCAAGACCGGATTGTCGAACCAAAAGGAACCAAAAGTACTAATACAAATTTCTTTTTATTATCTAGCCTAAAATAAGTGAAGTTGTTATTTAATCTAAATTTAACTAACTACTAAGCTAAAGACGCAAAGACAAAAAGAATGAATTGGGGAAATATTGTTGGAAAAACTCGGTTGATTAAGACGATACCCTTAGGAAGAATCCACCTAGACTTCACTTGTTATCTAACTCAACTGAACCAGACGATTTATTCACTTGACACGATCCGTAAGACTCCTAATGTATATTAACCCTCTCTCAAAGCGAATAACGTCTAACCCTAGGTTGATTAATTGAAATCTCTTTCTAATTAAAACCCCTAGAATTGCATTAACTCGATCTATGGACTCCCATATTAGGTTTCACCCTAATCCGGCAAAATCTCGTCACCCTATCTCTAGGCGCGCGATCAACTCCGCTTAATTATGCTAGATCTACTCTTAAGCAGGGACTTTTGCTCCTCCACCTAAGCACATCAAACTTGAATCAATATCCCGGAAATATCAACACAAGAATTAAGAACACATAATTAAGAACAAATCAAGTATTTATCATATAGTTCAGCAAACGATAACAAGATTCATCTAAGTTTCATCCCCTTCAAGTATCTGAAGGGTTTAGTTCATAACAATAAAAGAAAACATCTCAGAAGAAAAGATAAAACAAAACATAAGAAATCCCTAAAACCCCCTGAAGGAATTGAAGGAGAGATCCGCCGTCTTGAGTAGAATTCCGGCTTCTTGTGATGGATCAACTGGCTATCTTAGAGTGTTTCCCACAAATCAGACCTTTTCGGCTCGGCTTCTTGGCCTAGCTCACCGCCCTCTTCTAGGTTATACTTAGGGTGTTTATATAGGCTTTTGAAATAGGTTTCTTTGCCCCTAAGTATCCTTTTCCGAGTGAAATTGCTCTTCTCCACGACAGGGACACGGCCATGGCACACGCCCGTGTGAATCGTCTTTAGGCCGTGTTCGAACTTTTAATGAGGTGACATGCCCGTGTAAATCGTGATCAGGCCGTGTTCTAGTCTGTCAAGGAGACACGCCCGTGTTGGCTCTAGTCCAGGCCGTGTCGATTTTCACTTTGGCCCAATTTGGTCTATTTTGAGCCCGTTTCTCGTTCTTTCCATCCTCCGGTGCTTTCCTGAGTATAAAACATGAAAAGAAAGGATTAAGAGCACCTTTTTACATAAATCAAGGGATAAATCATCCAAAAGTATGCTAAATGTGGGATTAAAATATGTTACTTTTACGGTTTATCACATACCCCACACTTAAGCTTTTGCTTGTCCTCAAGCAAAATTCTCAACTTACAATTAAAATGAACTTTCCATGATTCAATATTCCTATCAACAATGTCTCATCATAATTCATAGATAATTTATACATGGATAATTTAACTTAAAGAGTCCAAAAGATTCAAACAATATAAGTCATACATTTGTAGCACAAAACATAGGTGTTTCCCCTCATCTAAATAATTACCTCTGATCCAAAACCTACAAGGATTGACATCCGCACAAAAGGTTCACTCAAATCACTCGAAGTGTTTAAGGTTCAGCATGAAGCATTCAAATGTCAAACCTAAAAAGTTAATCCCATAGGCTTGCATGAAAATCAAATCTCCACCACTGTAATATGAGATGATGAACAAATCAAAAGGTCTTTGAAAGGGTTGTAACGGGGCTTGGGTTAAGGTGTGGATAAAGGCTGAATTAGAGGGTTAGAATCGAGATCGACCTGAAAAATTACCTAACTAGAAACTACGAACTGAAAAATAAATAATTACATGAATTGAAACTTTGAAACTAATAATACGAGCTTCTTCTTCAATAAATAGACTTTAACTGTACAAGCTCGCTTTTCATCATACTAATACTGAATATACTTCAATGTTTTTTTTAGAACAAATCATAATAAAGAACTTTAACAACTGAAATAAAGAACGTAGTTAGGCAACTGGTCAAATCAAATCTCGACAAAAAGGGTAGTCAAGAAGAATGGTGATAACAAATACAAAGGGTTTGGGGTTGATATTAGTGGGTGAGTCAATAAAAAGGGTTGTTAGGATCAAAGGGGTTCACTAGGGGTTAATTATGAAGGTAGGCTTTTTATGGAGTAAGTGGGTTAAATCCTAGGCGCCTTTATCATTTCTGTATATCAAATCAAAGGTGTGGTCTCGACATGTATAATCGATGCAAGTTCTAGAATAACAGTTCAATGTTGACAGACTCATATAAAAAAGTAAGCAAGAAAAAGAATATATGCTCTATAAGGCTCAAAATCTCACAAAAATTATGGGTATTTTGATGTCATCCTCGTAATTTTTAAACTTCAAAGTAATATTTTAAATTCAGGTAGACAACCTAGAAAAATTTTTAATTTCTGAAAAATAGACTTATCATGCTTGATTATCTAGTATCTTAGAATTTAATTATCAATGACTTAATCTAAAACATAAAAGTCATAAATCATGGAAATTTCATTCTAATGATAATATGAGAAATTTACTTTAAGACAAGGCATAATTCAGGGATTCGAGAATAATGCAAAAAGTTTGGCACCTAATTTTAGGAATTTGAGAATAATGAAAAAAATTTAGGCACCTTTTTAGGTTGTTCACCCCCACACTTAAGATGTACGTTGCCCTCAATGTACAAAGATATATAATAGCAAAATAAAATCATAAGATAGGGAGAGAAGTGAAACTTCCTGAATTTTTAATGAAAAGAAACCGGATAGGATTGGCAGAGGTGAACATGGGGGAGCATCTTGAACTTTGAAATTGAATCCTCGAAGCAGCCGGCCTGATTTTATTGTATCCTAAGCTAAATCTAAATGGTATGAAGAATAAGAAGAAAATAAAAAAAAGAAAATAAAAATAAAAATAAAAATAAAAGTAAATAATGGAAAATAAAAATAAAAATAAATAATGAAAATAAATAATGGAAAATGAAAGAAGAAAGACAACTGAAAAAGAAAAAGGAAGAAGGGGGGTCTAAATAGAGATTATGGATCTGGTGGTTGCCCCCGCCCTTGTACCTTCCTATGGTGGCCACACGGCCACGGCCATGGCCGTGTGTAAGGCCGTGTGGTCTGGAAATCTGCACTTTGGTTAGTTTATAGTTAGGTGCTAAAAAGAAAGAATAAAAGTAAAAGAAGAATTAAAAATGTAAAAATTTATGGGGTTAGTGCTCGGGTTGCCTCCCGAGAAGCGCTCGTTTATAGTCTTAAGCAAGACTTTACCTCTCATTCGTATGGTCATGGTGGTTTGAGGAGGTGAAAATCCTTTCTCATGCGATCAATTCGGTTGTGGATATAAAGTTTAAGTCAAGTAGTGTTTACCTTAGAAGTGCTAAATTTAGGATTAGTTACCTCGACATTTCCATCTGGGAAGATTTTGAGTACCTGATCTCCTATCTTAAGCTGGGTTGTCCCATCATCAAGTTTGTCGTGGAGTTGCCTCGTTTTTGCTTCGTGTATTTTTAATTTCTCTTTGAAGTGTGTCTTCCACTCGTCTAGTCCTTCGGTCCGAAGCCTTCGTTCCTCATGCATTTCTTCTTTATTGACACGAGGTCTAGGATCTGGCCTCTGCGAAAGAGCTTCAAGAAATGGCAAGTTAATAAGAAACTTCTTTGGAGGTTTAAGAAATTTACCAAATTGTTCCTCTGTGTGGTCTTTCTTTATCGCATTGGGGTATGGCGTATGAGCTTGGTACTCTTTAATTACCGGGTTTGGTAAACCATGGCTTACCTCAACCTTACCTTCACTTACTACAGGCTCTTGCCTTGGGTTAGATTCCACTAACCTTTCACTGTCATGAGCTGTTACGGCTTGAATTTGCTCTTTTGGGTTAGTTTCAGTGTTGCTTGGTAGACGCCCTTGCGGTCGTTTGGAAATTAACTTTGCAAGTTGTCCAACTGACTTAGTAAGTTCCCCAACTTGGTTCTCGATCCCTTTGATTGATGCTTGTTGATTATTAAGCGTTGACTCATTTTTTTGGAGACGGGTATCTGTGGCTGCCATGAATTTTGTCAGCATCTCCTCGAGGTTCGACTCCTCTTCCTGTTGGTAAGGTGGTTGTTGAAAATCTGGAGGAAGTTCCGGTCCTTGGCTACTTTGATCATCCCACGAGAAATTAGGATGGTACCTCCAACCTGCATTATAAGTGTCACTATAAAAATTATTTTGAGGTCTAGAATAGTTACCCATATAGTGGACTTGTTCGTTCTCTATGCCATATCCGTAGGGTGGGTACTCAAGATTCGCCACGCCTCCGCTTGTTTCGTACTGCATAACTGGATGTATCTGCGAAGAACACAAATCATCAAACTTTTTATTTAACATCTCTAACTGGTTTGATAGCCTGGTTATTGGGTCGAGGTTGTAGATATCGGCTGCTTTTGTTGGCTTTGTCCTCATAACTTGCCACTGATAGTTATTTAGTGCCATCTCCTCTATCTGCCAAAATCAAATAAAAGAAAATTTAGCAGAGTAAAAAAAAATAAAAAAATAATAAAAATAATAATAATGGCTAAAGTAATAAAAATTGAGCTTTCTTAATATTTTAATTCCCAAACATGGCGCCAAAAACTAATCATTGTGATTTTGAGTTTTAAATTTATAAAAGAAAGATCGAACACGAAACTAACTATGACAACGATTTGAGGCAAGCGCACCTATCGAATAGTAGTATAGCTTAGGCAAGACCGGATTGTCGAACCCAAAGGAACCAAAAGTACTAATACTTTCTTTTTATTATCTAGCCTAAAATAAGTGAAGCTGTTATTTAATCTAAATTTAACTAACTACTAAGCTAAAGACGCAAAGACAAAAAGAATGAATTGGGGAAATCTTTGTTGGAAAAACTCGGTTGATTAAGACGATACCCTTAGGAAGAATCCACCTAGACTTCACTTGTTATCTAACTCTGAACCAGACGATTTATTCACTTGACCTGATCCGTAAGGCTCCCTAATGTATATTAAACCCTCTCTCGAAGCGAATAACGTCTAACCCTAGGTTGATTAATTGAAATCTCTTTCTAATTAAAACCCCTAGAATTGCATTAACTCGATCTATGGACTCCCATATTAGGTTTCACCCTAATCCGGCAAAATCTCGTCACCCTATCTCTAGGCACACGATCAACTCCGCTTAATTATGATAGATCTACTCTTAAGCAGGGACTTTTGCTCCTCCACCTAAGCACATCAAACTTGAATCAATATCCCGGAAATATCAACACAAGAATTAAGAACACATAATTAAGAACAAATCAAGTATTTATCATATAGTTCAGCAAACGATAACAAGATTCATCTAAGTTTCATCCCTTCTGTGTATCACGAAGGGTTTAGTTCATAACAATAAAAGAAAACATCTCGGAAGAAAAGATAAAACAAAACATAAGAAATCCCTAAAACCCCCTGAAGGAATTGAAGGAGAGATCCGCCGTCTTGAGTAGAATTCCGGCTTCTTGAGATGGATCAACTGGCTATCTTCGAGTGTTTCCCACAAATCTGACCTTTTCGGCTCGGCTCCTTGGCCTAGCTCACCGCCCTCTTCTAGGTTATACTTAGGGTGTTTATATAGGCTTTTGAAATAGGTTTCTTTGCCCCTAAGTATCCTTTTCCGAGTGGAATTGCTCTTCTCCGCGACAGGGACACGGCCATGGCACACACCCGTGTGAATCGTCTTTAGGTCGTGTTCGGACTTTTAATGAGGTGACACGCCCGTGTAAATCATGATCAGGCCATGTTCTAGTCTATCAAGGAGACACGCCCGTGTTGGCTCAAGTCTAGGCCGTGTTGGCTCAGGTATCTGAAGGGTTTAGTTCATAACAATAAAAGAAAACATCTCAGAAGAAAAGATAACACAAAACATAAGAAATCCCTAAAACCCCCTGAAGGAATTGAAGGAGAGATCCGCCGTCTTGAGTAGAATTCTGGCTTCTTGAGATGGATCAACTGGTTATCTTCGAGTGTTTCCCACAAATCTGACCTTTTCGGCTCGGCTCCTTGGCCTAGCTCACTGCCCTCTTCTAGGTTATACTTAGGGTGTTTATATAGGCTTTTGAAATAGGTTTCTTTGCCCCTAAGTATCCTTTTCTGAGTGAAATTGCTCTTCTCTGCGATAGGGACACGGCCATGGCACACGCCCGTGTGAATAGTCTTTAGGCCGTGTTCAAACTTTTAATGAGGTGACACGCTCGTGTAAATCATGATCAGGCCGTGTTCTAGTCTGTCAAGGAGACACGCCCGTGTTGGCTCAAGTCCAGGCCGTGTTGGCTCAGGTATCTGAAGGGTTTAGTTCATAAAAATAAAACAAAACATCTCAGAAGATAAGATAAAACAAAACATAAGAAATCCCTAAAACCCCCTGAAGGAATTGAAGGAGAGATCCGCCGTCTTGAGTAGAATTTCGGCTTCTTGAGATGGATCAACTGGCTATCTTCGAGTGTTTCCCACAAATCTGACCTTTTTGGCTCGGCTCCTTGGCCTAGCTCACCGCCCTCTTCTAGGTTATACTTAGGGTGTTTATATAGGCTTTTGAAATAGGTTTCTTTGCCCCTAAGTATCCTTTTCCGAGTGAAATTGCTCTTCTCCGCGACAGGGAAACGGCCATGGCACACGCCCGTGTGAATCGTCTTTAGGCCGTGTTCAGACTTTTAATGAGGTGACATGCCCATGTAAATCGTGATCAGGCCGTGTTCTAGTCTATCAAGGAGACACGCCCGTGTTGGCTCAAGTCCAGGCCGTGTCGATTTTCACTTTGGCCCAATTTGGTCCGTTTTGAGCCCGTTTCTTGTTCTTTCCATCCTACGGTGCTTTCCTGAGTATAAAACATGAAAAGAAAGGATTAAGAGCACCTTTTTACATAAATCAAGGGATAAATCATCCAAAAGTATGCTAAATGTGGGATTAAAATATTTTACTTTTACGGTTTATCATATATATAGTTATTAAAATACTTCTCGGATAGTGGATATAGTACAAATATCTGGATTGAAAAATCCCCGTTTAATCAATGCGAGTTAGTTACTCGATTGACCTTAGTTGATAATATCCTAGTTTTTGTGATGTTAATGGCTAAAGCGAGTTTTCCTTTTGAAACAAAGGAGTTCAGAAGTGAGATAATGAATGGCATTTTAAGTAAGTTCAGAATGAGTTTGTTTCCGATGTTAAAATTCAGGTCGGATAAGATTTCCGTTATTATTGTTACCTTGAGATAGAATTTGCATGTTGATGAATCCAGAATTTATGCAGAAGTTTTGTTATGAGGCTCAGTAGTAGCATGTCTGCTCATTCAAGAATAAGAGAAGGTGTAGTTATATACATAAATGTTTTGACAATTGAGTACACGTCACGATATGATTGAGTTTATGTTCAGAAGTAGTTGACAGGTTAAAGCTGAATTTTCAGAGTGTTCAAAGTCAGGACTATTACAGTCGGTAAAGATCCTAGGGAGAAAGTGTGATAAAATACTATAGATTTCGAATTTGGATTGACATGATTTTTCAAAGAGGGGGATGTCATCCAAATTTTAGTGAATTATTCGATAAATTTCTGAATGATCATTTTAGCATGTACAGAGTTCACATTTTTCAAATTACTAAGTATATGTGCCCTAGAGAAAGAGTAATCTAGGTTTTAAAGTTGTGCTTCAACCTTGTGTACTACAGCTTAAAGGTTTTTGGCAAGAGAAATTTGAGGGTAAATCGATTTGTGATTTTGAAAGTTGGTGGAAACATTTCATGAATGTTGAAAGCAACTTCTTCTGGTAAGATTTTCGGGGACGAAAATCCCTAAGGGGGAGAATTGTAACAGCCTGATTTAGGGGCTAGTCGGAACAGTGGTCTCGGGACCACTAATCCGGGGTTGGAGAAAATTTATTTTACTTTTATTTTATGGGTTATAGCATGATTATAAGGGTGCATGGAAATTTTGGTGCTTTAATTTTAGGAATTTCATGCTTAATCGCGAAAAAGGACAAAATCGCATAAAGTGCGAAAGTTCTATTTTAATTGCTAGAGGTGTCAATTAGTTAAGGAATATTAATTGGAGGTCCCTAATGTGCAATTAGGCCTTATTTTAAGAGGAGGTCGGCCATAGGGGACAAAGAATTGACCTTGTCATATTGTTAGGTGAAAATTGGTGATAAAAAAATATTTTTATAATAAAATAAAGAGAAGAAAAGATATCATCTTTTCTTTCCCTTCTCTCCATTGAAATTCTCAAGAAAAACAGCCATGGGAGCTTGAAAATTTTCAGCAACTCCTCACCTCTACAAGTAAGTCATCTTGATGACTATTTTTGATGATTTTTGTACTTTTGGAACCCCTAAAGCTTAAGCTAGCTAATGAGGGGACTATTTTGCAAAATGTTTAAGAGACTAGGGTTTTTCCATGAGAGCAATTGAGTTGTTTGTTGCATTTTTATGGAATAAAATGAGTCTTAGTTGTTAGATAAACAACTTTTGTGAATGGTGTTATCCTGAAAACACCTAAAAGGACCTTTTTGTAAAGGTTGTGAAATGAGTGGTAAATGTATGTAATAGTTGAAATCTTGAGTTTCTATAGAAGGGAATATGAATCGGCTAGGCTTGATTTGCAAACAAGTTGGATGAGAATCGATATACGAGCATAGGGGCAAAATCATAATTTTGCCAAAGTCTAAGGGCAAAATGGTAATTTTGCCAAAGTCTAAGGGCAAAATGGTAATTTTGCCAAAGTAGAAATTTTAAAATGTATTGATTAGTGTTGTGATTAAATGAGTAAATTTTATTGTTCTAGATCAAAGAAAATGAGATTCGGACCTAGAACGGGAGAAAAGAGAAATATGGACAAATAGGTCCCTTTCTACCCTTTTCAGTATCGAGGTAAGTTCGTGTGCTAATAATGCAACTATAAGTGAAGTATTTAATATTTCGATGTTGTATGAATTGTATATTGACTCTATGAATATATTAAAAATGTTTTGGCGAGATGTCAAGAATTGAAAGTCTTCAATTGAATCTAAGAATAGAGGGAATGCAAATATCATGATACTATGATAATTAAGGTCCCGTGTAAGACCATATTTGGAATATGGCCTCGGTGTGAGATTTCGTATAAGACCATGTCAGGGACATGACATCGATATGATATTTCATGTAAGACCCTATCGGGGTATGATGTTGATATGATACTATATATATGAGACTCAAGAGTGTTGTTTAGCATTTTGAATGATTCAACAGGTATGTTGAAAATGAGAAAGTATGTGGTTACACCATGAGAGGTGTAGGTATGTGCCCAGAACTCACTTGAGGTGAATTCGGTATATGAGGAAACCATGGTGAGTTATGTGTAAACGATGCACCCTGATTTCATATGTTATATTTATTAATGCATTGCGTGAATGCGAATGATTATTGTAGAAATCTATTTAAGAATGATAGTGTGTGAGGATGTTTCTGGATGAACATTGAAATAGGAAAAATGTATGTGGATAAATATCCGTGAATGTGTAATAATGGTGGGCTATAATGCGATACCACCTTATTAATTGTTAGCGTTAAGGTGTGTGCGATACCACCTTATTATTTGTTTCCGATGTAGGTGTGTGTGATACCATCGTGCTTAGTATTAATGGTGGGCTATATGCGATACCACCTTATTAATTATTGAATGGTGGGTGTAATGCGAAACCATAGAGTATTTATTATTATTCCAAGGTGATACCAGAAACTTGACTAAGTGAAATTTGCATGTGGCTTTGTGGTGATAAATGCGAGGTGTAAATGCAAGTAAAGATGAACCATGTGTTATGATATGAGTTTGTGATGGTGAAAGTTTAGAATGAGTAAGCATTATGAATGATTGAATGGGTATTCATAAGCTTAAGTGAAAATCTCATTATATTACCTTGTGGTTGAGTATAATAAATGTCAATAGTTTCTTATCATTTGCATATGAACTTACTAAGCATTATTGCTTACTCCTCTTCCTTTCCTATCTCTTATAGGTTAACTTAACTAGCTCGGGTTGGAAACCGCCGGGGATGCTTTCACACTATCGAGCAGTCCCTTGGGTATGAGGTTTCAAGTCTTCTTGAGATATGGCATGTATAGGGATCTTATTTTGGTCTAATTAAGTCATAGTTACAGTAGCCAAATGTGTTGGCCTAAAAGAGTTATGGGTTGATTGTGTATAGCCATGGATGATGGCTCATGTCGATTGTAATGGTGCTAGTAATAGTTCTCCCTCGTATATGGGAAGATAGTTTGATTTTCATGATTCAAATGTGATAATTCAAGAGTTATAATTGATGATTTGAGAATGTTATGTGATGATGTGTGAATGTGTGCAAGTGAGGGTGGCTAAATGGCTTGGAAAATAGCCTTGAATTGGTCCACACGATTAGACACACGGGCGTGTGCCTAGACCGTGTGTGACACACGGTCTGTCCCATGGGTGTGTGACTTGGCCGTGTGTCCCCTGCATGTTAGTGTTACAAGTCAGTGTCAACCACGGGCTAGTCACTCGGGCGTGTGCCTAGGCCGTGTGCCCATAATTGGTTGTTGACATCACAAACAGAATACCCAGGTTTTTATACACGGGTGAGGACACGGGCGTGTCTAGGCCGTGTGGAGCACACGAGCCAAGAACACGGGCGTGTGTCCGGCCGTGTAAAACCCCTGTAGGTTCAAAATGAAAATAAATCCCACACGGGTTAGGGACATGGGCATGTGTGACCACACGGCCTTCCCACACGGGCGTGTCCCATTTCACACGGGCGTGTGGCCCCTGTTTAGACAAAAAACTTTAAATGGACAAAAATTTCCGGTTGGGTTCCGAGACCCTCCGTATGCTTGATCAAGGCCTCGTAGGCCCTTAATGAGAAATGTTAAGTTGGGTTAAAGTTTTATAGCTTAAAGTTGTATAACCATGTGAGTTAAGTACGGTAATGCCTGGTACCTGGTTTCGGCGTAGAATACGGGTAAGGGGTGTTACATGTTAGATCTTCAATAAGCTTCCAATCGGTCGAGCTTCCGATAATCGACGAAACAAAAGAAAATAACTACATAAGCAGCTAATGCTTAGTAAGCTCGTATAAACTCAAACATAACTTACCATTCTTAAGCACAATTTATAAAATAAGCATAACATCATTACCAAGACCAAAGGCTTAGTAAAATTTTATATAAGCAACATCAAACTCACAAGTTAGCAAGTTCATACATGATACATATAAGTACAACCATATCATAAGTAGATTTTCATGTACACATTAACCTTTTCATAAGATCATGAACCAATATCCAATTGTATACATACCATGCCATTACCCTTTACTTACCCGTTGAACCATCTAGAATTGTATTGGATACTCGAGAATGCTCATACACATAGTGTGCCTTTCCATATAACCGTAACCTTTCCTTTTTAATAGTGCTCACACGAGCTATGTAATGGGCCTGCTCACACGAGCTATGGGTCGGAATGTTAGCTACATGATGCGGTGGAGAATCCATAAAAAATGCAGGACCTCAGACATCTGTAGGACATTCAAGACCAGCACCCAAAACATGAAATCCCTAATGACATGTCATTCGTATCCTAAGAATTCTTAAGGTTCAAATGGGATTACTTATCTGTCAATTACTCAAAGCATCGATATACATGCATTTTCAAGTCAGTTTATAATAAACAAAATATAATTGATAATCTATCAAACTATCATTAATAAGATTATAATTTATACGAACTTACCTCGACAACTACGGTTGCAATAGTCGAATTGAAGTCTAGTCCAAAACTTTAGCTTTTCCCCAATTTAAGTCTAATTGTTGTTTATCTTGATCTAAATAGATAATTTCATTCAATTAAGTACTTCGAATAACTTCAAGTATTCAATTCAATCAATAATTATTATTTTCATATAATTATAAATTTACCCCTTATATTTTAACTTTTTAAAAAATTAGTCCTTAAGCTCAAAACTTGTAAAATTACTATTTTTACCCTCCATACATGCTAGCCAAACTTCTTAGGGACTCATATCAACCCACTTAAATCATCATTTCATAAAGTTACCATGAAATTTTACTATTTTCATGAATAAGTCCTTAAACCCTAAATTCACTAAAAATCACCTAATAAAACAAGTTTGTTTAACAACCAAGTTTAATAATCTATCAATTATCATCAAAACACATTCAAAAACAATCATGGCAAGTCCCTCAACCTTTAACAGTTTTGCAAATTAACCTCTGGGCTAAGTAGTTTAAGCTAAAACGAGCTCAAAAACATAAAAATCATTAAAAACGAGACTCAAATACATACCATGCATGAAGAATTTAAAAATCAAAGATTCCTCACCTTTCAATGGCTATTTCAATTTTGAGATGGGAAAAATGAGAAAGATGACAACCTTTTTTTTCCTTTTTTTTTTAAATTTTATTTTAATTATTAAATTTCCAATTTAGCCTTTTAAAACTAATGAAATTTCATTAAAACCTATCCATAAACATTCACTAACATATAATATGGTATAATTACCTCCTAAGTCCATTAGCTTTCCTTTTTATAGCCATTTAGTCCTTTTTATCTAATTAACCATTTAAACCTCAAAATTTCTTAATGGAAATTTAATACTACCTTACATTAATCCTATATACATTAAATGAATATTAAAATAATAACTCACTTGTCAGAGTCGTGATCTCAAAACCACTATTTTTGACACCACTGAAATTGGGTTGTTACATAGCCTATGTGTACTTATGTTAGACTTATGAGGTGTGATTAATAAAGATGGGAAAATAGGGTGTAACTGAGTGTTGATAGGTGATCGTGTGTCGAGAGTCTTAATATTTATATAATGAATGATCTAGCCTAGAAACTAACTATCACCACGATTAAGGCAAGCGCACCTATCGAACAGTAGTATAGCTTAGTGGCAAGACCGGATTGTCGAACCCAAAGGAACCAAAAGTACTAATACTGACTTTCTTTTTATTATTTAGCCTAAGAATCAAGGGATTTGTTTTTTATTCTAAAATTAACTAACTACTAAGCTAAAGATGCTAAGACACAGAGAATGAATTGGGGAAAATACTTGTGGGAAAAACCAATTGATTAAGACGATACCCAAGGAAGAATCCACCTAGACTTCACTTGTTATTTAACTCTGAACCAGACAATTTATTCACTTGACTTGATCCGTAGGATTCCCTAATTTATATTAATACCTCTCTCGAGGCTACTAACGTCTAACCCTAGGTTGATTAATTGAAAACTCATTCTAATTAAAACCCCCAGGATTGCATTAACTCGATCTATGGACTCCCATATTAGGTTTGACCCTAATCCGACAGATTTTCGTCATCCTATCTCTAGGGTTACGATCAACTCTGCTTAACTATGCTAGATCTACTCTTAAACAGGGAATATTCCTCCACTTCCTAAGCACATCAATACTTGAATCAATATCCTAAAATATCAAAACAAGAATTAAGAACACATAGTTAAGAACAAATCAAGTATTTATCATATTGTTCAGAAAACAATAACAAGATCCGTCTTAGATTTCATCTCCATCAGGTATCTGAGGGGTTTAGTTCATAATCATAAAAGAATACATATCAGAAGAAAATATAAAACAAAACATAAGAAAACCCTAAAACCCCCTGAAGGAATTGAAGGAGAGATCCTCCGTCTTGAGTATGATTTCGGCTTCTTGAGATGCATCAACTGGCTTTCTTCGAGTAAATCCCACAATTCTGACCTCTCTAGCTTGGCTCCTTGGCCTAGCTGGATGCCCCCTTCAAGGTTGCCTTTAGGGTGTTTATATAGGCTTTTGGAATGTCTTTCTTTGCCTCTAAGTACCCTATTCCGAGTGAAATTCCTCTTCGCCACGGCAGGGACATGCCCGTGCAACACGCCCGTGTGAATCGAATCCAGGCCGTGCTCAAGCCTGCTAAAGGGGCACGACCGTGTGGCTTGGGCCCAGGCCGTGTTGATTTCCTACTTTGGCCCATTTTCTCCGTTTTTAGCCTGTTTCTCGTTGTTTTCACCCTCCTATGCTTCCCTAAGTATAAAACATGAAATTAAAGGATTAGGAGCATCAAATTCCACAATTCAAAGGATAAATCATCCAAAAAGCATGCTAAATGTGGGATTAAAATATGTATAAATTACGGTTTATCAAATACCCCAACACTTAAGCATTTGCTTGTCCTAAAGCAAAATTCTCAATTCACAATTAAAATTAACTCCCCTTAATTCATAATTTTCATCAATAATAATCCATAGGTAATTCATACATTGATAATTTAACCAGAAGGTTCCTAAAGATTCAAACGATCAAAGTCATAGTTTTTGAAGCATGAAAACATAGGTGTTTCCCCTCATCTAAATAATTACCTCTAATTCAAAATCGACAAGGGTTGACATCCTCACTAAAGATTCACTCAAATCACTCGAAGTGTTTAAGGTTCAGGAAAAAGCACTCATAAGTTAAACATGAAAAGTTAATCCCATAGGCTTGCATGAAAATCAAATATCCACCTCTATAACATGAGATGATACACAAATCAAAAGGTCTTTAAAAAGGGTCGGGGCTTGGGTTAAAGGTGTGGATAAAGGCTGAATTAGAGGGTTAGAATCGAGACTGAATTGACAAATTACCTAACTAGAAAGTTGGACTAATACTGAATAATTACATCAATTGAAAACCTAATACTAATAACATGAGCTTCTTCTCAACTTATGAAATTAACTGCTTAAGCTCCAATAACAAAGAAGTAATAATGAATAGATTCCTAATAAATATTTTTTTTAAGAACAAATCAAGTACAGTAATATAGAATTTGATAACTGAAATAAAGGAAATAGTTAAGTAACCAATCAAATCAAATCTCGATATAAGGGTAGTCAAGAGAAATGGCGATAACAAATACAAAGTGGGTTTTGGTTTAATATTAATGGGTGAGTCAAGAATTGGGTTGTTAGTCTGAAAAGGGGTTCACTATGGGTTAATTATGAAGGTAGGCTTTTAGTGGAGTAAGTGGGTTAAAACCTAGGTGCCTTTATCATCTCAGTATATCAAATCAGAGGTGTGGTCTCGACATGTATAAATGAAGCAAGTTCTAGAATAACAAATCAATGTTGACATACTCATAATCAATAAAGTGAGCAAGAAAAGAATGTATGCTCTAAAAGGCTTAAGATCTCACAAAAATTATGGGCTTTTGATGTCAACCTTGTAAATTTAAAACTTCAAAGTAATAATTAGATTCAGGTAGACAACCTAATTTTTTTTTGAAAATAGACTCATCATGCTTGATTCTCTAGTCCCTTAAAGTTTAAATCATCACTGCACAATTATCAATGACTTAATCCAAAACATATCAATGAAAATCATAAATCAAAAGAAATTTCATTCTAATAGTAATATGAGAAAATTTACTTAAGAACAAGACATAATTCAGGGATTTGCGAATAATGCAAAAAGTTAGGGACTTTTCACGATAAAATTCACCCCCCACACTTAAGATGTACATTGCCCTCAATGTACAAAGAAAGATAATAACCATGTAATAACAGATCATAAGAGAGGGAGAGAGGTGAAACTTCCTAGATTTCGGATGGATATCTTGAGTTGGGAGTGTGGAAACTTGATTCGGAGGTGAAAGATAAGTTGGAGGAGGCATCTCTAGCGGTGGTATGGTGGCCGCCAACAATCACTACGCTAGATGAAGAAATTGGGTAACTTGTGAAGAAATAGCCAGGAAATAAAAAGAATAATTCAAAGTATACTAAATATGTATTTAAGGACAAGGAAGATAAAGAGAAGGAAAATAAAGGAGAATAGAAAAGACATAGGTAAAATAAATGGACTCAAATGTCCTTGGCTTGGCAAGTAAATGAAGCGACCGACATGAACTTATGTGGCTCGGTCTCACACGGGGAGACTGTGCTAGGGTCCTTCCGCTTCTTCGGCATGGGGATGGTGGTGAGGATGGTGAAAGAAAAGGAATGAGGGGAAGGGAAAGGGGAAAATGAAGGGAGAGGATAGTGAGAAGGGAAAGGGGTTCGTGGTTGGGAGTTGGTGGAAGAAGGATTTGGGGAGAAGGTGAGAAGAAGGGGGGTCTTAAATAAGAAACAAGGGCCTGATGCTGCCCACGCCCGTGTGTTGTGGGCGTGTTCGGTCACACAACCGTATCGCACGGTCGTGTGGTGGCTCATTCATTTCTCCCACGCTTGTGTAGAGGTCTCCATGCCCGTGTTTCTTTCTCAGTGTTGGCCACGGCCTCAAAGCACGGGCGTGTCTCATACCCGTGTGACTTCCTCAGTGTCGGCCATGGCCTCATCTCACGGCCATGGCAATTTATAGCCGTCCGTGATCTGGGGATTTTTTGTCCTTGGCTCGTACAACCTTTGCCATGCCAGTGTGTCAATCTGTGATGCCCACACGACCACGGCCACGCCCGTGTGCAAGGCCGTGTGGCACAGAAACCTATGCTTTATTTACTTTGGTTAGTCTTTAGTTAGGTACTAAAAATCAAATATATGAAAATAAAGGGGGTTAGTGCTCGGGTTGCCTCCCGAGAAGCTCTTGTTTAAAGTGCTAAGCTAGACTTACCTTTCATTCGCAGGATCATGGTGGTTTGAGGAGTTGAAACTCCTCTTCGCTGCTATCAATTCTAACAATATATGGTTTGAGTCGAGCGGTGTTTACTTTAAAAGTTCCGAATTCAGGATTAGTTACCTCGACTGTTCCGTATGGGAAGACATTCAGTACCGTAAAAAGGATTTATTCGTTTTATTACGCTCTGAGATAGCGACTCGAGGGTCTTTCTCATCCAACAATACCTGATCTCCTATTTTGAAATGATTCGCTGTTCCTTTAAGCTCATTTGGGGGTTCCCTCGGTTTTGCTTTGTATGTTCCTAGTTTCTCCTTGAAATGTGTTTTCCACTCGTCTAGTTCATCAATATGAAGCCTTCAATCTTCATGAATTACTTCTTTGTTGTCATGATGTCTAGGATCTGGCTCAGTTGTGTGGTTTTGTGGTGCTTCCTGAAAAGAAGGTTTAACTGAATGATCATTAATAAAATTAATTTTCTCACCTTGATTACTTGATGTCCTAGCCGAGTCAAGAGCCTGAAGACTGATTGATTCATTACCTACACAGAGTATGAGTTCACCTGTACCAACATCAATTTTAGTTCTAGCAGTTGCTAAAAAGGGTCTTCCTAAAATTAAAGGGATCATGTTGTCCTCATCCATGTCTAAAACGACAAAGTCTACTGGGAATACGAATTTATCAATTTTCACGAGTACATCTTCAATTTTACCCCTAGGAATTCTAATAGTTTTATCAGCTAATTGAATGCTCATCCTAGTTTGTTTGGGTTTCCCTAGACCTAGCTGTTTAAACATTTTATAAGGCATAACATTTATACTTGCCCCTAAATCAGCTAAAGCATTATCAACAGATAAACTACCAATTAAGCATGGAATTGTAAAACTCCCTGGATCTTTTAATTTTTATGGTAGTCTATTTTGCAACAATGCTGAGCACACTGCGTTTAGTTCCACATGCGACTCTTCGTCTAACTTTCGTTTGTTTGTCAAAAGCTCTTTTAAAAATTTCCTTGAATCTGGCATCTGCGAAAGAGCTTCAAGGAACGGTAAGTTAATATGTAATTTTTTTTTAAAGTTTAAGAAATTTACCGAATTGTTCGTCTGTGTTGTCCTTCTTCATCGCATCGGGGTATGGTATACGAGGTTGGTACTCTTTAATTACTGGTTTTAGTTTGTCATGGTTCACCTCAACCTTACCTTCCTCTACCACATTCTCTTGCCTTAAATTGGGCTCATCTAACCCTACACTATCATGAGCTGTTATGGCTTGAATTTGCTCCTTTGGGTTAGTTTCAGTGTTGCTTGGTAGGCTTCCTTGCGGTCGTTCAGAGATCAGCTTAGCAAGTTGCCCTAACTGATTCTCGATCCCTTGAATCGATGCTTATTGATTTTTAAGTGTTGTTTGGAAACATGTTTCTGACACCGCTATGAATTTTGTCAGCATCTCCTCAAGGTTCGGCTTCTTTTCCTGTGGGTAGGGCTGTTGTTTTAAGTTTGGAAGGGGTTGTTGTCTCTGATTTCCTTGACCACCCCATGAAAAATTGGGGTGGTTTCTCCAACCTGGATTATAAGTATTACTATAAGGGTTATTTTGATATCTGAAATTGTTACCCATATAGTTCATCTGTTCGTTTTCCATGCCATGTTCGTAGGGTGGGTACTCAGGATTCGCCACACCTCCACTTGTTTTGCACTGCATTACCAGATGTACCTGCGAAGAACACAAATCATCAATCTTTTTGTTTAACATCTCTACCTGATTTGATAGCATGGTTACTGCGTCGAGGTTGAAAACTCCGGCTGCTTTTGTTGGCCTTGTCCTTGTAACTTGCCACTGATAGTTATTCAGTGACATCTCCTCTATAAACTTGTAGGCCGCTTCAGGAGTTTTGTTATTCAGCGTTCTGCCGGTGGCTGAATCGATTAGTTGCCTTGTTGAAGGGTTCACACCATTGTAGAAGGTATGAACCTGAAGCCACAAAGGTAGCCCATGGTGAGGGCACCTTCTCAACAAATCCTTGTATCTCTCCCATGCATCATATAGTGTTTCTAGATCCATCTACACAAAAGAAGATATAACATCCTAGATTAGGGGTTATGCGTTTGGAGCATAACTCAAGTGTTAGTAGGTTTTAAGTATGTTTGGAGGTGTTTTAAGGGTTTTTAGAACCCAAGGATGAAAGGGAAAGCTTTGGGAAAATGTTGGATTTTAAGTCTAAAATAAGAAACTAGGCGAAGGAGGCCTTAAAGGAAAATTGTAGGAGGTTATGGACATAAACTTGGGCTTAGTAAAGTGGCTTGGGACGCTACTTTAGGGGCTTGGAGGCTTTGCGTCAAAGGGAGTGCGAGGGAGGGAAGAGGTTCGAGCAACTTGGGAAGCAAATAGACTTTTATTTTTGCGCCAAAAAGGGGAACTGGGCTAAGGAGGCTTTAAAGGAAATTTTAAGGAATTAATGCCATAAGAAATCATGTGGTAAAGTGGCGGTGGAGCGCCAGTGCGATGACAAGGGCCTTGGTTCGAATCACGTCGGCAGCAAGTAAGTAATTTTATTTTTCTTTTGGCGCTAAGACAAGAGGACTAGGCTAAGAAGGCCTTAAGGGAAATTCTTGAGGAATTATGACACAAGGGTTGGCCTGGTAAAGTGGTAGCAGAGTGCTACTTAAGGCTTGGGCAAGTGACGCCTCAAGCAATGGGTAGAGAGCCCAGGTTCGAGTTGCGAAGGAAGCAGGAAGGAGCTTTTATTTTTGCGTTAAGAAGGCGCTGGCGAATGAGGGTTTAAAAGAAATTTGGGAGTTTATATCACAAGCAGCGCCTTGGCAAAGTGGCTTGGCGTTACTGCGCGACTTGCGTCAAAGGGCTCCGTGTCTCATGTTCGAGTCCTATTGGCAGCAAGGGAAGTGTTTTTATTTTTTTGCTTTGGCGTCAAGGAAGAAAGGTGAGAAGAAATTGGACGGCACATGGAATTTCAATTGGATAAGGATTTGGCTTAATTCTCCTATTAATTTTCGGCTAAGGTAGGATAAATGTTATTTTATTTGTTTATTTTATTTATTTTAGATAGGTAGATAAGAGATAAATGAGGTGATAAATTAGTGTTTTATTTTATTTTTAATAAGTGATTAGGAGATAAAATAGGAACTTGGTGAAGGATAATTGTTGTTAAATGAAGTGATAATAGAATATTAGTATAGATTTATTTTATATATTTTGAATATGTGTTCAAGAGTTATTATAGGAGAAGGAAGTGGAATTTGAGAGGAGGTAGGAGTGCGAGAAATTGAGTAGTATAAATAGGGGTGCGAATTTAGTTTCTTTTCCCCATTAGTGCCCTTTTCCCCTTGTGCAAAGCCGCTTATGTTTCATTCCTCTTTTCTATTTGTTCTTGGCCGAATCTATATCCCTTTCCCAATTCCTTTCTTTTATTTTTGTTAGCCGAATCTTCCCTTTGCCACCGCTGTCGTATTGCTCAACTCCTTCTTCTCCTCCTTTCTTTAAGAATTCTTTTAAAAGCCGAAATACTTTGGTGAACCATAGCCGAATCCTCTAGGCAGTAAACTCCCTCTACTTTTGTGTTTTCTTCTTCACCATAAAAGAGCCGACCTATTCTCATTTAGTCTTCACAAGCAACAATAGTGCCAGCGTTAAGGAGTCTTAGAAGAGCCTCTTGGATTCGACTACTCAAGGTGAGTTAATGTGGTATTCGGCCATAGGCCATTTTATAAGTTTAGGTATGACCGATTGTGTATTATGATTTTTAGGGGCTAATCGACAAGTAAGCAGAGTATCGGGATTCTAGATCGTGTTAGATTCGAGTAGTTCGGAATTTCGCTAGAAAGTCAGGTGTGTGATTAGCCCACCGTTTTCCGGGTTTTGTTATATTTGTATGTGTGTTTTATGTGCTAACCAGTGCAATGCCAGTTATATGGTGATTACCCTGAAAAGGGGTATAACGATAATCAGGTTAGTATTATCTGTTGATAAGAATGTGAAAGTGCCGATGTGAATGTGATAAAGCCTATAAAAATGTGATTGTCTGCCTTAATAACATGTGCATGCATTTATTATTATTTTGCCACTATTACATGCTGCATGTGCATGGGTGGGATATGGATGTGAAGGAAGGAAAGGGTGTACATTATGTACGTGGTCTGATGTTAGCCTTGTGCTACATTGGCGCTTGATGTTAGCTGTGTGCTTCATCAAGGGAGGTGTTGGCTAGGTGCCCACCTCGGCGGTTGATAGCTGTGTGCATCACCGTGGGTGAAAGATATGTGGATCACTATGTGATCGGTGGATCAGCCACGGCCTTGAGCAGCAAGTCCGCCATGGTAAGATATGTGGATCACTATGTGATCGGTGGATTAGCCACGGCCTTGAGCGGCAAGTGCGCCAAGGTAAGATATGTGGTTCACTATGTGAGCGGTGGATTAACCACGGCCTTGGGCGGGAGTACGCTAAGGTAGGAGTAACGGATGGACCCTAGGTTGGGTTGGGCTTCATAATTGCATAACTTTGCATATTATTTTGATTTGTAGATTAATGTGAAAATGGGCTAGGCCCGGTTGATATGTGGATTATTAAGAAAAAGGGCCAAGCCCAAGATATGAATGTGGATCGATTGTGGAAATGGGCTAAGCCCGGTATGTGGAAATTTTGTGGTAACTACCTATTGGATGAATGTGATATGAATATGGGCCAAGCCGAGAATGTATTAATATGTGAGTATGCTATTTTGTTATCGATAAATGGGTTAATACGTGGTTAACATGTGGGTGGAATTCGGTGGATTAATTACACACATCGAGTCCGTGTGACTCACCCAAATATTTTATCAAACATCGCGGTGATATGATGATCGGACCGGGTTGGAGTGGATACGAGGTGGCCCATGCAGAAGATAATTTAATTAATTAAGTATTTATAGTTTTAGTATTTTGATTAAGTCTTTATTGTAATAAAGCCCATTAAAGTATTTAAGGTTGTTTAAGTATTTTTCATTAAGTTTAATTATTATATTTATTATGGATTGACAATTTAAATATTAATTGCAAATGATTTTATTTTCTTAAGTGGGTATAATAAAGTTTTGAATCCGGTGTTTTCATAATAATTTAATTTTTTTACCTGGAATATTTTAAGTCACGAAAAGGTTTTATTAAAGGAAACAAATTTTTAACGATTTTTACTCTTAAGTAAGAATATTTTGAACGTGTTCCGCAGATGGCATTTCAAATTCGATTCGTAGTGAATGGGCCGAGTTTGGGGTGTTACAAATTGGTATCAGAGCCCGGTTCAAAACTCGGCTTTGAGGGTTTTGGGTCCAAAAATGTTTTTGAAAATGGGCTTTTAAAAATATGGACTTTTATTTGAGTTTATTCGGCATGGCTTTGTGTATCTCCTACCAAGTCCACCGGGTAAGTACCCTTGACTATCAAGCGAAATGTGTATGTGAATGTTATAAGTATGAAGGGAACGTAGATTAGTGAACTAGGATCTGTTGAACCCTAGGACTAGGCTACTCAAACACAAGTGCATAAGACTTAAGGACCATTAAACAAACCTGTGAAGTAAGTCGCCGAGCTAGGGTGTGGCAAGCTGTTGCAGCGCATGTCTAGGAGTGGATTCAAGAAGAGCTTGGTATTTAAGCAGTCCTAGTGACTCACCTCCTCTTTACTCGAATCCTACCTGGTGCGTAGTAACCGTTCACCCTAACCAAGAGGACTT
Source organism: Gossypium sturtianum (assembly GCA_025698515.1). Taxonomy (NCBI): domain Eukaryota; kingdom Viridiplantae; phylum Streptophyta; class Magnoliopsida; order Malvales; family Malvaceae; genus Gossypium; species Gossypium sturtianum. The sequence continues at coordinate 125,239,307 of CM046955.1, forward strand.
ATTCACGGGCTAAACCAATCATTAAAACCCGAAAGGGACTAGCCATGCAGTTTAATAAAATTCCTAGTTTTAAAATCCCCAAATTACCCTTTTAATTGTAGTAAAAGATTATTGTGAAAATTTTTCCAAAATATCTCCGATTTACAAAATTACAAAAATGCCCATGTATTGTAAATTACTAAAATACCCTTAGTTCTTAAGATTTTCAAAAATACCCTCGACGTTTGCTACAATATTTCTACTTTACAAAAATATCGAAACCCCTATTTTTCAAAATACTAAGATACCCAGATTTGGGAAAATTACTAAAATGCCCCTGACTTCTAAAATTTCCGGTTTAACCCCGATTTCCAAAATTTCTGCAATACCTTTGATTTGAAAAATATTTTCAAAAATACCCTCGAAACTTGGAGATTTCAAAATACCTTGATTTGTAAAGATTATTTTTTGACCTCGATTTATTACCAAAATACCCTATAGGAAAAATGACAAAATTACCCACAGGGTAGGGAATGATGAGAAATGTCCAAAGTAGTGAAGTGAATGTTGTGGATGAATGTGAATGTGATTCTACGAATTAGAATAGTGAATTTGAACCGAAACTTTGATTGATCGAAAGAACAACTTCAAAACTTCGTTTCATAAAAGCGTCATGCGGATTAACAAAGTGGAACAAAAGTACTAATGCATAAAACTCTTTAATCAGATTAAATCGCGATGTTAGAAATGAGTTCTAGGGGATGTGTTAGATTTGTTAAGATCAGAGTGCGCATCATAAGCGTAGTGCGGTGAGTTAGGATGTACGATTATTCGTTAGTAAGTAATTTCGAGGACGAAATTATTTTTAAGGAGGGTAGAACTATAACATCCTAGATTAGGGGTTATGCGTTTGGAGCATAACTCAAGTGTTAGTAGGTTTTAAGTATGTTTGGAGGTGTTTTAAGGGTTTTTAGAACCCAAGGATGAAAGGGAAAGCTTTGGGAAAATGTTGGATTTTAAGTCTAAAATAAGAAACTAGGCGAAGGAGGCCTTAAAGGAAAATTGTAGGAGGTTATGGACATAAACTTGGGCTTAGTAAAGTGGCTTGGGACGCTACTTTAGGGGCTTGGAGGCTTGCGTCAAAAGGGAGTGCAGGAGGGAAGAGGTTCGAGCAACTTGGGAAGCAAATAGACTTTTATTTTTGCGCCCAAGGGAAGGAACAGGCTAAGGAGGCTTTAAAGGAATTTTTAAGGAATTAATGCCATAAGAAATCATGTGGTAAAGTGGCAAAGTGGAGCGCCAGTGCGATGACAAGGGCCTTGGTTCGAATCACGTCGGCGCAAGTAAGTAATTTTATTTTTCTTTTGGCGCTAAGACTAGAGGACTAGGCTAATGAGGCCTTAAGGGAAATTCGTGATGAATTATGACACAAGGGTTGGCTCTGGTAAAGTGGTAGCAGAGTGCTACTTAAGGCTTGGGCAAGTGACGCCTCAAGCAATGGGTAGAGAGCCCGAGTTCAAGTTGCGAAGGAAGCGGGGAAGGAGCTTTTATTTTTGCGTTAAGAAGGCGCTGGCGAATGAGGGTTTAAAAGAAATTGCGGGAGTTTATATCACAAGCAGCGCCTTGGCAAAGTGGCTTGGGCGTTACTGCGACTTGCGTCAAAAGGGCTCAGGTCTCATGTTCGAGTCCTATTGGCAAAAGCAAGGGAAGTGTTTTTATTTTTTTGCTTTGGCGTCAAGGAAGAAAGGTGAGAAGAAATTGGACGGCACATGGAATTTCAATTGGATAAGGATTTGGCTTAATTCTCCTATTAATTTTCGGCTAAGGTAGGATAAATGTTATTTTATTTGTTTATTTTATTTATTTTAGATAGGTAGATAAGAGATAAATGAGGTGATAAATTAGTGTTTTATTTTATTTTTAATAAGTGATTAGGAGATAAAATAGGAACTTGGTGAAGGATAATTGTTGTTAAATGAAGTGATAATAGAATATTAGTATAGATTTATTTTATATATTTTGAATATGTGTTCAAGAGTTATTATAGGAGAAGGAAGTGGAATTTGAGAGGAGGTAGGAGTGCCGAAATTGAGTAGTATAAATAGGGGTGCCGAATTTAGTTTCTTTTCCCCATTAGTGCCCTTTTTCCCTTGTGCAAAGCCGCTTATGTTTCATTCCTCTTTTCTATTTGTTCTTGGCCGAATCTATATCCCTTTCCCAATTCCTTTCTTTTATTTTTGTTAGCCGAATCTTCCCTTTGCCACCGTTGCCGTATTGCTCAACTCCTTCTTCTCTTCCTTTCTTTATAGTTTTAGTATTTTGATTAAGTCTTTATTGTAATAAGGCCCATTAAAGTATTTAAGGTTGTTTAAGTATTTTTCATTAAGTTTAATTATTATATTTATTATGGATTGACAATTTAAATATTAATTGCAAATGATTTTATTTTCTTAAGTGGGTATAATAAAGTTTTGAACCCGTGTTTTCATAATAATTTAATTTTTTTACCCGGAATATTTTAAGTCAGGATTAATTAAAAGGTTTTATTAAAGGAATCAAATTTTTAACGATTTTTACTCTTAAGTAAGAATATTTTCAAACGTGTTCCGCAGTTGGCATTTCAAATTTAGTGAATGGGCCGGGTTTGGGGTGTTCTGTAAGAGATATCATTCTCAACTTGGCCGCTTTTGGGCGATGGAAAATATTTTAACAAGAATTTTTCGGTCATTTGATCCCATGTAGTGATTGACCCTCGTGGAAGAGAATTCAACCACTGTATGTCTTTATTCCTCAAAGAAAAGTGTAACACCCTAAACTCGGCCTAAACGTTACGGCCGAATCTGGTAGGTCACATGGAAGGATTGTTAGAAATTTTAAAGAAAACTTCACAATTTTAAAAACTTTTCGTTTTGTGTTTTAATCTTGAAAATTAACTTCAGTTTCAAGGGTTTCTTACCAACTTTTATTAAAATAAAATGAAAATAGTGGAAAACATATTTTGTGATACGAAAGCTGACATTTAAAAACATTGTGTATAGTTTTAGGAAAATTCTGAGTTTATTTATTTGTTTGCTTATTAACCTTGTGTCATTATTGGAAGAACCGTTCATTTTGTTTAGAAAACTCCCAATTTAACGTTTCACATAATATAAATTACCGAAATAAGTTGAAAACCAAATTATAAAATACCGGAGGCCTTATTACATAACAAATTCCCAAATTAAAAGTAAGTTTTAAATAAAGGAAAATGGAGTTTACGAAAGGAGTATTGCATGGCCACCACAGAGTCCTCCTCGGCTCCAAATCCTCGAACTAGGGATTTCCTGCAAAATTAAGCAGAGGGGTGAGTCACCAAGACTCAGTGTGTAAATCCCTTTACGAACGCAATCTGGGCCTAAGCCCACAGATGCACATTCACAACATGGCATAGTAAAAGATATATGCAATGCAGCCCAGCCCAACCTAGTATTCCATCCTCTACATCACCTGAACCAGCCAAAACACCTGTGGCACCAAGCCACTGTGGTACCAAACCACTGTGACAGAGTCACTGATAAAAATATGTGGGGCCAACCCACTGTGGTACCAAACCACTGTGACAGTCACTGATGAATATATGTGGTGCCAAACCACTGTGGTACCAAACCACTGTGACATTCACTGATAAAAATATGTGGTGCCAAACCACTGTGGACACAAAGTCATCGAATTACACTTCCCTTTCAATATCACATCCCAAAGCCCATGCAACACATTATCATAATATGATGAATGCAATCATACTCCCAATGTACAAATGAGATAATCAAATCATGCACATATTTAGGCCATGTTATTCGTAAGATAGAATCATAAAGGTACTTACGGTGTCTTCAACCTTACCCACAAGGGTATCTCAATCTGCCGACATCTGATGCTTTGGCTTTCACCAACACAATTATTAATGCAAAATAATAAAAGAAGGTGTAAGCATTACACACTGACATGTGAAGAACTAAACACTCTATATCGTCGACATTCTCGCTAGTAGGAATAACAGTGATTTGCCTATCCCAAACAGATGTCGGCTCTCTACCACAACCCGGCGAAAAGTCTCGAACTGCCGACACAACACGTCGCTTGAACTTAGGAGCAGAGACTACGAGTCCACTCCCCTCCTTAGATTGGCTAGCACTCGCATCCAGGAAGAGACTTGATCTGTACTCAGAGAGAAACGTTGGTTGCCTAATAAGGGAATTTGGCTAAGGCAGATCACAACGAAAAGGAAGAATAGCCAAGAATCTGAAAAGATGACTCCTTACCTTAAAGATCAATGCAGATTAGTTCTATCCTCTTAACTGGATTCCCCTGATTCGGCACTAGCAGGTTCTTGATCAATCGAGAATCGAACCCTTACACAGAGATAAACAACACCATGCAAGATCGAGGTAATGAGTGCCCGCTAATACAACACTATTCGCCACAACTAAAAGAAGAGCAAAGAAAGTGTTACCTACTCTTTGAAAGACCTAAGTAGGAGATTCAATTTCATCGCTTAAGAGCCCAAATGAATGGTAAGATTCGGCAATCAACGGACCTTCATCCTTCAGACTTCAACATGTTCGGCTAATGGGGTTCACCGGGTAAACGTTCCATAATGAGAGAAGAAAATGAGGGATTAGCCGAAATCTAACATTAAAAGAGATAGCCACTTCGGCTAGGAGCAACCCAAGACCGAAAAGAGAAATAAAAAGATGAACAGAATTTCCCTTACCTTGCGTTAACTGATGAGTTGAAAGAGAAAAGAGATTCGGCCACCCCACTTCACAACTACGAGAGGAGAACGAAATGAGAAGGAGTGAAAAGTGATGGAGTTTTGGTTATCAACCAATAGAGAAGAAAAAAATTCCAACAAGAATAAGAGAAGGTTCCGTCAATGGGAGAAGGGTAGAATGATAATGAGGGAGAAAAGAGGTTTCGGTTATGGTGAGAAAATTGAGAGGGAAGATAAGAGAAATTCGGCTATAGTAAAGAGTGTAGAAGAGAAAGAGAGATGAAATGAAAAGAGAAATGATATGAGTGAGGAGAGGTTCGGTTATGGTGAAGTAAACAAGTTGTGGAAGATGAACAAGGGAGATTCGGCTTTTGGTGTTTGTCCACAACCAAGAAGAGAAAAGAAAAATGTTTATGGTGAGAAGAAGAAATGAAGAATAAGCCACCCAAATGACTAAGGTTTCGGTAATTAGTGAGACAACTAAAAGTGAAACACGATTGATCAAAAAAAGAGAATGTATGCACAAAAGCTAAGAAAATACTTCCACAATTTCGGCACACACTCACACAAAAGACCCCCTTTCATGACCGAAATTCTCCCCTCAAAGACCCCCACATTCGGCCAACACCTCCACCACACACCAAATCCCTTGTTTTGCTCCTCCAAATTCTCCCCATCACTCTTTCAAATTGGTTTGACCAATTCAATTCCTCAATCACCTCTCATCCATCCATTTCAAATGATTTGACTCATTCAAACTCCTCCTAGAAGAGTCCCATCCGAATGCCACCTCCTCTTCTCCTTGAGCACAAAAAAATAAGGCTCCGCAATGCAACAGATGGGATTCGAACTCCTCCCCCTCTGCTCCAACAAGTGACGCCACACCACCTTGCCACTAACTCCCTTGTGACATCAAATTACAACCAATCATACCTAAGGCCCTGCATCTACTAGCTCTCCCCTAAAGTGCCCTAAAGAGAAAATTTTACCAAAGCTCCGGCTCGAACCCGAGCCTTCCCAAGACCCCCAAACACACCAAATCAGCAAGCATAACTAGCCAAACGCATGAAATAGCACAAAATGCAGAACCCCTAATTCTAGGATGTTACAGTTCTACCCCCTTAAAGAAATTTCGGCCTCGAAATTTACCTGATCAAAAGAGGTGAGGGTATTGTTGTCGCATCACATCCTCTGGCTCCCATGTGGCTTCCTTTGCACCGTGATTCCGCCATAAAACTTTGACCAACAGAACCGACTTCCTTCTCAACACCTTAACATCTCGATCTAAGATCTGCACTGGTTCTTCTTCAAAAGACAGATCAGGTCTTACTTCAATTTCCTCCACTGGCACTATGTGAGATGGATCCGAACGATAGCGCCTTAACATAGAAGCATGGAATACATCATGTATTCGATTCAACTCCGGAGGTAACTCAAGCTGGTAAGCTACTGGTCCCACACGTTTCAACACTCGATAAGGCCCGATAAATTTGGGGCTCAACTTGCCTTCCGCCCAAATCTTAGAACCTTCTTCCAAGGTGAAACTTTCGTAAAAACTCGATCACCCACCGAAAATTCTATTTCTTTACGCTTCAGACCGCATACGATTTACCTCGTTGGAAGCTTCCTTCAACCGAGCCCGGATCAACTTAACCTTTTCTTAGTCTCTCAAACCAATTCAGACCCAACAAATCTGCCGCCACCCAACTCGCTTCAGTGGTAGGAGTACGACACTTACGACCATACAACGCCTCGTAGGTGCCATCCGAATGCCGGATTGGTACCTATTGTTGTACGCAAACTCGCCAACGGTAGAAAATCTTCCCAACTACCCCCAAGTCGATTACACGCCTCTCTCAACATGTCTTCCGAATCCGAATTACTCTCTCTCGATCGCCCATCTCATTCGTGGATGAAACGCCGCGTCTTTGAAATCCGATCTTGTACCTAAAGCTTTATGTAACGCCTTCCAGAATCGCGATGTAAACCTGTGGTCTCTCGCGATATGATAGACACCGGTACCCCATGTAACCTCACAATATCTCGCTACATACAAACTTGGCTAACTTCAGAGTGAGTAGTCGATACAAACCGGTATGAAATGAGCGGACTTCACAACCGATCGACAATCACCCACACCGAATCTTTCCTAGAAGGTGTAAGAGGTAGCCCACTAACAAAATCCATCGTTATCCTCTCCCACTTCCAGAGTGGAATCTTCACTGGCTGTAGCAACCCCGAAGGCAACTGATGCTCTGCCTTCACCTGTTGACACATCAAACACCTACTCACAAATTCGGTAACTTCTTGCTTCAGACTTGGCCACCAATACTGTTCACGCAAATCTCGGTACATCTTACTCCCACCGAGATGCATAGCGTATGGGCTACTATGCGCCTCCCGCAGAATCATCTGCCTCAACTCAGAATCCTTCGGCATACAAACCTTTCCATGAAAGCATAATACCCCTTCACTGTTCAGACCAAAATCTTCTGTCTCACCACCTTCCATTTGCTGAAATCGAGAACTTAACATTTCATCTAACAACTGCTTCTCCTTAATCTGACTTACCCATGAAGGCTTCACTTGAAGTTCAGCTAACAAGCTTCCATCTTCATACAAACTGAGATGAGCAAACATTGCCCATAATTCTGATATTACCTTACGGCTCAACGCATCCGCCACAACATTGGTTTTACCCGGGTGATACTCAATCGAGCAGTCATAGTCTTTCAACAATTCAATCCACCTTCGCTGCCTTAAATTCAACTCCTTCTGGGTAAGGAGATACTTTAGGCTCTTATGATCGATGTAGATAATTGACTTCTCCCCATAAAAGTAGTGTCTCCAAATCTTCAGAGCGAACACTACCGCCGCTAACTCTAAATCATGAGTGGGATAATTTACTTCATGTGGCCTTAATTGCCGAGACGCATACGCTACTACCTTCCCTTCTTGTATCAACACACATCCTAACCCTGTGTGCAACGTATCACAATAGACGACAAACTTCCTTCCTGCCTCAGGCTGAATCAACACTGGTGCCTCTGTCAAAATCTTCTCCAATTTCTCAAAACTTTCCTGCTGTTTATCTGACCATACAAACGGTACCCCTTTCCGTAATAGCTTGGTTAATGGTGCAGCAATCAACGAGAATCCCTCAACGAACCTTCTGTAGTACCCAGCTAACCCAAGGAAACTTTGAATTTCTGCTACTGACTTCGGCGGTTTCCAATCCAAAACAACTTCAATCTTTTGGGGATCAACCCTAATCCCCTCGGCAGACACATGTCCCAAAAAGGTAACTTCCCTCAACCAAAATTCACACTTGCTGAATTTGGCATACAGTTGCTTCTCTCTCAAAATCTGCAGAACTATCCGAAGGTGCGAATCATGCTTCTCTTACGTCCTTGAATATACCAAGATATCATCTATGAACACTACAACAAACCGATCCAGGTAGGGTTGGAATACCCGGTTCATCATATCCATAAATGCAGCTGGTGCATTCGTCAACCCGAACGACATCACTAAGAACTCGTAGTGACCATAACGAGTTTGAAAAGCAGTCTTATGAATATTCGCCTCCTTGACCTTTAGCTGATGATACCCCAACCTCAAGTCTATCTTCGAGAACACCGAAACGCCTCGCAGCTGATCGAACAGGTCATCAATCCTTGGCAACGGGTATTTGTTCTTAATCGTCAACTTGTTCAATTGCCTATAGTCAATGCACATTCGCATCGACCGCCCTTTTTCTTAACGAACAACACCGCGCTCCCACGGAGACACACTTGGTCGGATAAAACCACATCCAACAGTTCGAACCGAGCTTTAAGTTCCACCGCCTTTGGCGCCATTCTATATGGAGCGATGGACACAGGTGCCGTTCCCGGAAGTAGATCAATGCCAAGCTCCACCTCACGATCCGGAGGTAACCCTGGAAGCTCTTCTGGAAAGACATCCAAGAACTCTTTCACCGTTCTAACATCCCTTACAGACAATTCTTTAGCCTCCAAAGCACTAATGAAAGCTAAGAACGCCTCACACCCTTTTCGCACCATCCTTTCAGCCTTTAATGCAAACACCACATTGGACAAGTAATTCCTTCTCTCACCTATCACCAGCACCTCCTTATCCTCGAGAGTCTTCAATATCATGCACTTAGCAGCACAATCCAAGTTTTCTTGATACTTAACTAACCAGTCCATGCCTAAAATCAAGTCGAACTAGCCGAACGGCAATTCCATCAAATCAGCCGGGAAAACAATCCCTTGCACTTCTAAAGGCACACTCCTAAATAGTTTGTTCGCCACTATAGATTGTCCTAAAGGGCTAATCACAGTCATTTTACTAGAGGCAACCTCAGATTCTATACTCAAAGTCCCAGACATAGTACTAGCAACATATGAATGTGTAGACCAAATATCTATCAAAGCTGTAAATGGCACACCAAAAATAAGGAACGTACCGGTTATGACGTCCGGTGCATCACCATCCTCTCGACGTCTAACTGCATACACCAATCCAGGTTGTCTTGCATCTGTACTCCCAGCACCTCTGCCCGGTGCGCCACGCTCTCGACCAACTCTATTTCCTCCTCTGGCCAGACCACGACCTCTCGGTGGCTACTGCCCACCTCTTCTGGATCGTGTGCATAACCTCGATGATCGGTCGTGTCTCGTCTCGCTCTTGTGGAGGGATGCCCTTACCCAATGGTCCATAGATCCACACCTGAAGCATCCTCTATTTCTTTCCCAACACTCCCCTGAATGAAAATTCCCACATCGATCACACGGTTGAGACCGCCCAACAGCAGCAGGCATTGCAACTCGACCCGGCCCATCAAACCTAGGCCTCTTCTGAAAACCCCTAGTAGATCCTGACGACCCAAAGTTCTTCTTATTCCTATCCCTATCCTTATCCCGATTCTGCCTGTTAGACCACTTCACCTCTTTGGCTATTTTTGCCTTCTCAACCAGAATGGCAAACTCTCTTTCCCGCTGTGGAGCTATCAGTACCCGCAACTCATCCCGCAGACCATCTTCAAACCGAACACAACGCTCATAATCAGTTGCGACAATACCCCGAGCATAGCAGCTTAAACGTAGGAACTTTGCCTCATACTCAGCCACAGACTTATTCCCCTGGACCAAGTTCAAAAATGCCTTCCTCTGAGAGTCCACATAACTCGCTCCAACATACTTTCCCTGGAACGCTGTCTTAAAGAAGTCCCAGGTAATACAGCCCGCTGATGTACCATCCCTTATCGTGAGCCATCACTGGTATGCCTCATCTCAAAGGAGAGACACTACTCCTTTCAACTTTTCCTCTGCGGTACAGTCAAGATCATCCATGATTCGTTCAATCGCTTCCAACCAGTATTCCGCTGCGTTGGGAGCCACCCCAGAAATACCACTAAATATCTCGGCCCCATTTGCTTGAAGTCGCTCAGGAATAGATTTCTGAACTACTGATCCCGTGCTTGCTCCAGTAACCCGCTCCAGTACACGCAGCATAGCTTAGGACAAAGCATCATCCCCACGGATCGATCCCCAAATCCCGCCACATCGGTGATGTCGGCACTTCGTCTTTCGATCCATGCCCTGATTCCGAGGGTCCAGCCTCAATACCCCGGCCTCTACCACGGCCGCAAACCATGTCCACGTCCTCTAGCGCTCATGAATACGGAATCGACTTAATCTGATTAAAATTTTATGAATTAGTATATCTTCCACTGTTTATTACCGGATAGTCTTATGAAAATAGAATTAGAAGTAGTTTTTCACAAAACATATTTCTAAAGGTCTCAATCTCTAAAATTGAATCTCTTAAAACTATCAACCACAACATAATTTAATCTTTTCATAAGAAATCAAACAATAGTCAGAAGACTTATAGTACGGATTGGTACCGGAGACTCGGGTTCCATACTTCCAGAAAACATGTATTTTTCTAAACCATATTTCAAACCAACTTTAAAAACATTTTTGAACCCATTCCACAGCCGAGTTTTACAACCTAGGCTCTGATACCATAATTGTAACACCCCAAACCCGGCCTAAACGTTACGACCGAATCTGGTAGGTCATATGGAAGGATTGTTAGAAATTTTAAAGAAAACTTCACAATATTAAAAACTTTTCGTTTTGTGTTTTAATCTTGAAAATTAACTTCAGTTTCAAGGGTTTCTTACCAACTTTTATTAAAAGAAAATCAAAATAGTGGAAAACAAATTTTGTGATACGAAAGCTGACATTTAAAAACATTGTGTATAGTTTTAGGAAAATTTCAAGTTTGCTTATTAACCGTGTGTCGTTATTGGAAGAACCGTTCATTTTGTTTAGAAAACTCCCAATTTAAAGTTTCACATAATATAAATTACCGAAATAAGTTGAAAACCAAATTATAAAATACCAGAGGCCTTATTACATAACAAATTCCCAAATTAAAAGTAAGTTTAAAATAAAGGAAAACGGTGTTTACGAAAAGAGTATTGCATGGCCACCACAGAGTCCTCCTCGGCTCCAAATCCTCGAACTAGGGATTACCTGCAAAATTAAGCAGAGGGGTGAGTCACCAAGACTCAGTGTGTAAATCCCCTTACGAACGCAATCTGGGCCTAAGCCCACGGATCCACATTCACAACATGGCATAGTAAAAGATGTATGCAATGCAGCCCAGCCCAGCCTAGTATTCCATCCTCTACATCACCTGAACCAGCCAAAACACCTGTGGCACCAAGCCACTGTTGTACCAAACCACTGTGGTACCAAACCACTGTGACAGAGTCATTGATAAAAATATGTGGGGCCAACCCACTGTGGTACCAAACCACTGTGACAGTCACTGATGAATATATGTGGTGCCAAACCACTGTGGTACCAAACCACTGTGACAGTCACTGATAAAAATATGTGGTGCCAAACCACTGTGACAGAGTCACTGAATTACACTTCCCCTATCAATATCATATCCCAAAGCCCATGCAACACATTATCATAATATGATGAATGCAATCATACTCCCAATGTACAACAGATAATCAAATCATGCACATATTTAGGCCAGGATATTCAAAAGATAGAATCATAAAGGTACTTACCCGGTGTCTTCAACCTTACCCACAAGGGTATCTCAACTGTCGATACAGTCGTTTTGGCTTTCAGCCAACATAATTATTAACGCAAAATAATAAAAGAAGGTGTAAGCATTACACACCTGATTACGCAAAGAACTAAACACTCTATATCGTCGACATTCTCGCTAGTAGGAATAACAGCGATTTGCCTATCCCAAACAGATGTCGGCTCTCTGCCACAACCCGGCGAAAAGTCTCGAACTGCCGACACAACACGTCACTTGAACTTAAGAGTAGAGACTACGAGTCCACTCCCCTCCTTAGATTGGCTAGCACTCGCATCCATGAAGAGACTTGATTTGTACTCAGAGAGAAACGTTGGTTGCCTAATAAGGGAATTTGGCTAAGGCAGAACACAACGAAAAGGAAGAATAGCCAAGAATCCGAAAAGATGACTCCTTACCTTAAAGATCAATGCAGATTAGTTCTATCCTTTTAACTCGATTCCCCTGATTCGGCACTAGCAGGTGATAAACCGAAATAGTAACATATTTTAGGCCCACATTTAGTATGCTTTTGGATGAATTATCCCTTGATTTATGTAAAAAGGTGCTCTTAATCCTTTCTTTTCATGTCTTATACTCAGGAAAGCACACAACGATAAAAAGAACGAGAAACGGGCTCAAAACGGACCAAAACGGACCAATGAGGAAATCAACACGGCCTGGGCTTGGACCCACACGACCGTGCCAAGTCAATCATCTAGAACACGGTCTAACCCCGACTCACACGGCCGTGTCTCATTAAAGAAATCCGAACACGGCCTGGCCATAATTTACACGGGCGTGTGCCATGGCCGTGTCCCTGTCGCTGGAAAGAGCAATTTCACTCGGATTTGGATGCTTGGAGGCAAAGAAACACACTCCAAAGTATAATTAAACCCCCAATTAGGAATTGCACTCAAATTAGGATACTTGGAGGCCAAGTAACACATCTCAAAGCCTATTTAAACACCCTAGGGGGCAACTTATTGGGGGAGTTGGACAGAAACCCTCTATCGAGGGGGCCCAAAGCCATCGTCTAGGGGCGGTGAGCTAGGCCAAGAAGCCAAGCCGAAAAGGTCAGATTTGTGGGAATCACTCTAAGATAGCCAGTTGATCCATCTCAAGAAGCTGTAATTCTACTCAAGACGGCCGATCTCTCCTTCAATTCCTTCAGGGAGTTTTAGGGATTTCTTATGTTTTGTTTTATCTTTTCTCTTGAGATGTTTTCTTTTATTATTATGAACTAAACCTTCGGATACCCGAAGGGGATGAAACCTATGATGAATCTTGTTATTTGATTTTTTGAATTATATGATAATAACTTAGTTTGTTCTTAATTGTGTGAACTTAATCCAAATCTAATGTGCTTAGGTGGAGGAGGAATAGACCATGCCTAAGAGTAGATCCAACATAATTAAGCGGAGTTGATCGCACGCCTAGAGATAGGGTGACAAGATTTTGTCGGATTAGGGTGAAACCTAATATGGGAGTCCATAGATCGATTTACTGCTATTCTAGGGGGTTACTGTAAGAGAAAGAGATTTCCACTAGTTAACCTAGGGTTAGATGTTATTCGCTTCTAGAGAGGGTTTAATATACGTTAGGGAGTCTCACGGATCAAACTAAGTAAATAAATCATATGGTTCAAGGTTAGATAACAAGTGAAGTCTAGGTGGATTCTTCTTAAGGGTATCGCTTGAGTCAACTGAGTTTTCCTAAAAGTTATTTCCCGAATTCATTTTTTTTGTCTTTGCGTCTTAGCTTAGTAAGTAGATTAGTTTTAGTTTAAACAAACCATCAGTTTATATTAAGGCTAAATAATAAAAAGACGGTGAGTATTAATACTTTTAGTTCCTTTGGGTTCGACAATCCGGTCTTGCCTAAACTATACTACTGTTCGATAGGTGCACTTGCCTTTAATCGTTGTCAGAGTTAGTTTCCAGGTTCAATCATTCTTTTATAAATTTTAAAACTCTGAAAAAACAACGATCAATTTTTTGGCGCCGTTGCCGGGGAACTAAAATATTAGGAAAGCTCTATTTTTATTACTTTAGCCATTTTTTTTATTATTGTAATTTATTTTCATTATTATTATTATGATTTTGTTATTTTTATTTTTACTTTCCTAATTTTTCCTCCATTTGCTTTTGGCAGATAATTTTAGTTTTTAGAGAAGATGTCATTGAATAACTATCAGTGGCAAGCTACAAGGCCAGCCAAATCAGCCAGTGTTTTCAACCTCGACGTACACCCAATAATGCAATATGACTCAAATCTAGGAGGCGTGGCGAATCCTGAGTACCCACCCTACGGATATGGCATGGAGAACGAACAAGTCCACTATATGGGTAACTATTCTAGACCTCAAAATTTTTTTTATGATAACACTTATAATGCAGGTTGGAGGTACCATTCCAATTTCTCGTGGGATGATCAAAGTAGCCAAAGACAGGAACTTCCTCCAAACTTTCAACAACCACCTCACCAACAGGAAGAGGAGTCGAACCTTGAAGAGATGTCGACAAAATTCATGGCGCTACAGATAACCGTCTCCAAAAAATCGAGACAACACTTAATGACCAACAAGCATCGATCAAAGGGATCAAGAACCAAGTTGGGGAACTTCATCGAGTCGGGCTTGGGGAACTTACTAAGTCGCTTATACAACTTGCTAAGTCGATCTCGAGAACTACCACAAGGAAGCTTGCCAAGCAATACTGAAACTAACCCGAGAGAGCAAAATCAAGCCATTTACGATAGTGAAGGGTTAGACGAACCAGACCCAAGGGAAGAACCTTTGGTAAGTGAAGGTAAGGTTGAAGTGTGCCATGATATACCAAAACTGGCAATTACAGAGTACCAACCTCGTGTGCCATATCTCGATGCAATAAAGAAAGACCACACAGAGGAAGAAGTCGGTGAACTCACACTTCGTGTAGATGACAAAACAATCACTCTTCAAGCTCTTGACTCAGCTAAGACATCGAGTAATAAAGGTACGAACGTTAATTCTATTAATAACCATTTGGTTCAACCTTCTTTACAGGAAGCATCACGAAATCACCCAGCTGAGCTAGATCTTAGACCTCGTACCCATAAAGAAATAAGTCATGAAGAACTAAGGTTTCATGTCGATGAACTAGACGAGTGGAAAACACACTTTAAAGACAAACTAGGAATACACGAAGTGAAACCGAAGAAAACCCCAGACGAGCTGATAGGAACAACAAATCACTTCAAAATAGGGGACCAGGTATTGTTGAATAAGGAAGACCCTTAAATCACCAATTCAGACCTCAAGACGAATGAAGAAATCACTTTTGAGGTACTTAATGTCTTCCTATACGGCACAGTCGAGGTTAGCAATCCTAAATTCAACACTTTTGAGGTAAACATTACTCGACTTAAACTATTTATCAAAAACCGAATTGATCGCATGAGAAAGGATTTTCACCTCCTCAAACCGCCATGACCATACGAATGAGAGGTAAAGTCTAGCTTAAGACTATAAACGAGCGCTTCTCGGGAGGCAACCCGAGCACTAACCGCATTAATTTTTACATTTTTTTAATTCTTCTTTTACTTTTATTTTTCCTTTTAGCACCTAACTATAAACTAACCAAAGTGCAGATTTCGCACCACACGGCTTACACACGGCCGTGGCCGTGGCCGTGTGGCCACCACAGGAAGGTACAAGGGCGGGGGCAACCACCAGATCCATAATCTCTATTTAGACCCCCCTTCTTCCTTTTTCTTCTTCAGTTGTCTTTCTTCTTTCATTTTCCATTATTTACTTTTATTTTTATTTTCCAATTTTTACTTTTATTCTTATTTTTATTTACTTCTATTTTTATTTTTATTTTTATTTTTATTTTCTTTATTATTTTCTTATTATTATTCATGCCATTTAGATTTAGTTTAGGATACAATAAAACCAGACCGGCTACTTTGAGGATTCAAGTTCAAACGGCTCGAGGCACTCCCTACGTTTCTCTTCATTAACTCCATCTAAAATTCAGGAAGTTTCACTTCTCTCCCTCCCTTTTGATTTTCTTACTATATGATCATTATCTATCTTTGTACATTGAGGGCAATGTACATCTTAAGTGTGGGGGGTGAATCTTAGACGTGCCTAATTTTTTTCATTATTCTCAAAATCCTGAATTTAGTCTTGTTTTTAAGTAAATTTCTCATATTACTAATTAGGATGAAATTTCTGATGATTTATGATTTTTATTGATATGTTTTATATTAAGTCATTGATAATTGTGCATTGATAATTAAATTCTAATAATACTAGAGAATCAAGCATGATAAGTCTATTTTTCAGAATTAAAAATTTTTAGGAGGTCTACCTGAATTTAAATATTACTTTGAAGTTTGAAATTTACGAGGTTGACATAAAAATACCCATATTTTTTGTGAGTTTTTGAGCCTTATAGAGCATATATTCTTTTTCTTGCTCACTTTATTGATTATGAGTATGTCAACACTGATTTGTTATTCTAGAACTTGCATCGATTATACATGTCGAGACCACACTTTTGATTTGATATACAGAGATGATAAAGGCACCTAGGTTTTAACCCACTAACTCCATTAAAAAGCCTACCTTCACAAATTAACCCCTAGTGAACCCCTTTTGATCCTAACAACCCTTTTTATTGACATAACCGCTAATATTAACCCAGAAACCCTTTGTTTTTGTTATCACCATTCCATTTGACTACCCTTATATCGAGATTTGATCTGATTAATAGCCTAACTATGTTTTTTGTATTTTAGTAATTTATCCTTTATTCTGTATTAAAATAAAACAACGAAGTATATTCATTATTAGTTATGTGATTAAACAAGGTTATACATTTAAATTGCAAATATCGAAGAAGAAGCTCGTATTATTAGTATTATTAGTTTTCAATTGATGTAATTATTATTATTAGTTCATTAGTTCTTAGTTAGGTAATTTGTCAATTTAATCTCGATTCTAACCCTCTAATTCAGCCTTATTCCACACCTTAACCCTAGCCCCGTTACAACCCTGACAAAGACCTTTTGATTTGTGTTTCATCTCATATTTTAGTGGTGGAGATTTGATTTTCATGCAAGCCTATGGGATTAACTCTTCATGTTTCACTTTTGAGTGCCTAAATTTTGAACCTTAAACACTTTGAGTGATTTGAGTGAATCTTTAGTGAGGATGTCAATCCTTGTCGATTTCAAATTAAAGGTAATTATCTAGATAAGGGGAGACGCCTATGTTTTCGAGCTACAAAATCTATGACTTATACTGTTTGAATTTTTAAGACACCTTAAATTGAATTATCCATGTATAAATTATCTATGAATTATGATGAGACACTATCAATGACTATTATGAATTATAGGAAGTTCGTTTTAATTGTAAGTTGAGAATTTTGCTTGAGGACAAGCAAAAGCTTAAGTGTGGGGGTATTTGATAAACCGAAATAGTAACATATTTTAGGCCCACATTTAGTATGCATTTGGATGAATTATCCCTTGATTTATGTAAAAAGGTGCTCTTAATCCTTTCTTTTCATGTCTTATACTCAGGAAAGCACCCAAGGATAAAAAGAACGAGAAACGGGCTCAAAACGGACCAAAACAGACCAATGAGGAAAACGACACGGCCTGGACTTGGACCCACACGGTCGTGCCAAGTCAATCATCTAGAACACGGTCGTGCCAAGTCAATCCGAACACAGCCTGGCCATAATTTACACGGGCGTGTGCCATGGCCGTGTCCCTGTCGCTGGAAAGAGCAATTTCACTCGGATTTGGATGCTTGGAGGCAAAGAAACACACTCCAAAGTATAATTAAACCCCCAATTAGGAATTGCACTCAAATTAGGATACTTGGAGGCCAAGTAACACATCTCAAAGCCTATATAAACACCCTAGGGGGCAACTTATTGGGGGAGTTGGACAGAAACCCTCTGTCGAGGGGGCCCAAAGCCATCGTCTAGGGGCGGTGAGCTAGGCCAAGAAGCCAAGCCGAAAAGGTCAGATTTGTGGGAATCACTCTAAGATAGCCAGTTGATCCATCTCAAGAAGCTGTAATTCTACTCAAGACGGCCGATCTCTCCTTCAATTCCTTCAGGGAGTTTTAGGATTTCTTATGTTTTGTTTTATCTTTTCTCTTGAGATGTTTTCTTTTATTATTATGAACTAAACCTTCGGATACCCGAAGGGGATGAAACCTATGATGAATCTTGTTATTTGATTTTTTGAATTATATGATAATAACTTAGTTTGTTCTTAATTGTGTGAACTTAATCCAAATCTAATGTGCTTAGGTGGAGGAGGAATAGACCCTGCCTAAGAGTAGATCCAACATAATTAAGCGGAGTTGATCGCACGCCTAGAGATAGGGTGACGAGATTTTTCCAGATTAGGGTGAAACCTAATATGGGAGTCCACAGATCGATTTACTGCTATTCTAGGGGGTTACTATAAGAGAAAGAGATTTCCACTAGTTCACC
Source organism: Gossypium sturtianum (assembly GCA_025698515.1). Taxonomy (NCBI): domain Eukaryota; kingdom Viridiplantae; phylum Streptophyta; class Magnoliopsida; order Malvales; family Malvaceae; genus Gossypium; species Gossypium sturtianum. The sequence continues at coordinate 125,257,667 of CM046955.1, forward strand.
TAGGGTTAGACGTTATTCGCTTCGAGAGAGGGTTTAATATACGTTAGGGAGTCTCACGGATCAAACTAAGTAAATAAATCATATGGTTCAAGGTTAGATAACAAGTGAAGTCTAGGTGGATTCTTCCTAAGGGTATCGCTTGAGTCAACTGAGTTTTCCTAAAAGTTATTTCCCGAATTCATTTTTTTGTCTTTGCGTCTTAGCTTAGTAAGTAGATTAGTTTTAATTTAAACAAGCCATCACTTTATATTAAGGCTAAATAATAAAAAGACGGTGAGTATTAGTACTTTTAGTTCCTTTGGGTTCGACAATCCGGTCTTGCCTAAACTATACTACTGTTCGATAGGTGCACTTGCCTTTAATCGTTGTCAGAGTTAGTTTCTAGGTTCGATCATTCTTTTATAAATTTTAAAACTCTGACAAAACAACGATCAGTAGGTTCTTGATCAATCGAGAATCGAACCCTTACACAAAGATAAGCAACACCACGCAAGATCGAGGTAATGAGTGTCTGACTAATACAACACTATTCGGCCACAACTAGAAGAAGAGCAAAGAAAGTATTACCTACTCTTTGAAAGACCCAAGTAGGAGATTCAGCCCTTACTGCTTAAGAACCCAAATGAATGGTAAGATTCGGCAATCAACGGACCTTCAACCTTCAGACTTCAACACGTTCGGCTAATGGGGTTCACCGGGTAAACATTCCATAATGAGAGAAGAAAAGGAGGGATTAGTCGAAATCTAACATTAAAAGAGATAGCCACTTCGGCTAAGAGCAACCTAAGACTGAAAAGAGAAATAAAAAGATGAACAGAATTTCCCTTACCTGGCGTTAACTGATGAGTTGAAGGAGAAAAGAGATTCGGCCACCCCACTTTACAACTACGAGAGGAGAACGAAATGAGAAGGAGTGAAAATGATGGAGTTTCGGTTATCAACCAATGGAGAAGAAACAAATTCCAACAAGAATAAGAGAAGGTTTTGTCAATGGGAGAAGGGTAGAATGATAATGAGGGAGAAAAGAGGTTTCGGTTATGGTGAGAAAACCGAGAGGGAAGATAAGAGAAATTCGGCTATGGTAAAGAGTGTAGAAGAGAAAGAGAGATGAAATGAAAAGAGAAATGATATGAGTGAGGAGAGGTTCGGTTATGGTGAGGTAAACAAGTTGTGGAAGATGAAAAAGTGAGATTCGGCTTTTGATGTTTGTCCACAACCAAGAAAAGAAAAGAAAAACGTTTACGGTGAGAAGAAGAAATGAAGAATAAACCACCCAAATGACTAAGGTTTCGACAATTAGTGAGACAACTAAAAGTGAAACACGATTGATCAAAAAAAGAGAATGATCTACAAACGCACAAAAGCTAAGAAAATACTTCCACAATTTCGGCACACACTCACACAAAAGACCCCCTTTCATGACCGAAATTCTCCCCTCAAACACCCCCACATTCGGCCAACACCTCCACCACACACCAAATCCCTTGTTTTGCTCCTCCAAATTCTCCCTATCACTCTTTCAAATTGGTTTGACCAATTCAATTCCTCAATCACCTCTCATCCATCCATTTCAAATGATTTGACTCATTCAAACTCCTCCTAGAAGAGTCCCAGCCGAATGCCACCTCCTCCTCTCCTTGAGCACAAAAAAATAAGGCTCCACAATGCAACAGATGGGATTCGAACTCCTCCCCCTCTGCTCCAACAAGTGACGCCACTCCACCTTGCCACTAACTCCCTTGTGACATCAAATTACAACCAGTCATACCTAAGGCCTGCATCCACTAGCTCTCCCCCTAAAGTGACCTAAAGAGAAAATTTTACCAAAGCTCCGGCTCGAACCTGAGCCTTCCCAAGACCCCCAAACACACCAAATCAGCAAGCATGAAATAACCGAAGATGGATGGCATCATCAAAAACGCCATTTATTTTGAAGGTATCACAGAATTCTAGAAAATTCACTAAGTGTGTGTTAGGATCCTCATCCTGCAAACCATCAAACTGAACAAACTATTGTATCATCTGTATAGTGTTAGGATTCAATTCAAATTTATTTGCAGCAATAGCAGGTCTAACAATACTTGACTCAGTTCCTGTTAAATTAGGTTTAGCATAATCATACATAGTTCGAGGAGCATGATTTTCGGCCACCTCTGGAGGTAGCGGATTATTCTCAGCCATCTCTTTAGTAGTATTGGTTTCGTCTTCTTGCTCTTCTTCTATGTAATTTAAGCTTCGCCTTATTTCTCTACGATTTCTGCGAACGGTACCTTCAATATCACTGTCGTAAATTAAGGGTCCTATCAGGTTCCTTCTAGTCATAAACTAGGGGTACCTACAAGGAACAAATAAAAGAAGAAAAATTAGCAAAGTTAAAAACAAAATAAAAGTAAATCGCAAAATAAAAAATGGCTAAAGTAATAAAAATTGAGCGTTCTTAATATTTTAGTTCCCCAGTAACGGCGCCAAAAACTTGATCGTGTGTCGAGAGTTTTAATATTTATATAATGAATGATCTAGCCTAGAAACTAACTATCACCACGATTGAGGCAAGCGCACCTATCGAACAGTAGTATAGCTTAGTGGCAAGACTGGATTGTCGAACCCAAAGGAACCAAAAGTACTAATACTGACTTTCTTTTTATTATTTAGCCTAAGAATCAAGGGATTTGTTGTTTATTCTAAAATTAACTAACTACTAAGCTAAAGATGCTAAGACACAGAGAATGAATTGGGGAAAATACTTGTGGGAAAAACCAATTGATTAAGACGATACCCAAGGAAGAATCCACCTAGACTTCACTTGTTATTTAACTCTGAACCAGGCAATTTATTCACTTGACTTGATCCGTAGGATTCCCTAATTTATATTAATACCTCTCTCGAGGCTACTAACGTCTAACCCTAGGTTGATTAATTGAAAGATATTTCTAATTAAAACCCCTATGATTGCATTAACTCGATCTATGGACTCCCATATTAGGTTTGACCATAATCCGGCAGATTTTCGTCATCCTATCTCTAGGGTTGCGATCAACTCCGCTTAACTATGCTAGATCTACTCTTAAACAGGGAATATTCCTCCACTGCCTAAGCACATCAATACTTGAATCAATATCCTGAAATATCAAAACACGAATTAAGAACACATAGTTAAGAACAAATCAAGTATTTATCATATAGTTCAGAAAACAATAACAAGATCCGTCTTAGATTTCATCCCCCTCAGGTATCTGAGGGGTTTAGTTCATAATCATAAAAGAATACATCTCAGAAGAAAATATAAAATAAAACATAAGAAAACCCTAAAACCCCCTAAAGGAATTAAAGGAGAGATCCTCCGTCTTGAGTATGATTTCGGCTTCTTGAGATGAATCAACTGGCTTTCTTCGAGTAAATCCCACAATTCTGACCTCTCTGGCTTGGCTCCTTAGCCTAGCTGGATGCCCCATTCAAGATTGCCTTTAGGGTGTTTATATAGGCTTTTGGAATGTCTTTCTTTGCCTCTAAGTACCCTATTCCGAGTGAAATTCCTCATCGCCACGGTAGGGACACACCCGTGCAACACGCCCGTGTGAATCGAATCCAGGCCGTGCTCGAGCCTACTAAAGGGGCACGGCCGTGTGGCTTAAGCCCAGGCCATGTTGATTTCCTACTTTGGCCCATTTTCTCCATTTTTGGTACGTTTCTCGTTCTTTTCATCCTCCTATGCTTCCTTAAGTATAAAACATGAAATTAAAGGATTAGAAGCATCAAATTCCATAATTCAAAGGATAATTCATCCAAAAAGCATGCTAAATGTGGGATTAAAATATGTATAAATTACGATTTATCAATAGGTTTTGATATGTGAGTTTTGACACCACAACGATTTTTAATGAAGTCTGTCAGGATAGTAAAAACAAGTTATGATATGATGAATCTGAAGAAAGTCCATGTCCATAAAATGTTTTGGAAAGGGTGGATGAGCCGCATTTATTGACTAGGGTTTCTATGTGTCACGGGGCGATAATGGGAAAACCTCATGTGATTGTGAGTTTAGGAAAATCCATATCGCAAACATGACAATTCACTCGAGGTGCTTGGATGGCATTCTATTTGGCCTTTGTGGCGTACTCTGTATGTTACCTTTGTGGTGTACTCTGTATGTTGCCTTTGTGGCATATCTAGTTTGGCCTTCGTGGTAATTTGTTAGCCTTTGTGGCGTATTATGTTAGCCTTTGTGGTATGTTTCATATGTTGCCTTTGTGGTGTATCTCTATCTGGTCCTTTTGACGTATTCTGATAAATCTATGATAAGGGTATGATCCATCTAAAGTTATCTGGTGTGAAAAGTTCTGTAATGAAATCGAATAAGTTTTAAAGGAAGTTTTCTTGAAAAGAAGTATGAATCAGTATGTTCAATAAGGGTATCCACAATGGTTATCTGTCAAGTTTATAATAAGGTCATATTCGATGTAAAGGTTCATTAGTTTGAGCTATCCGTGTTATTAAGGTGGAAATCTAAGTTATCTAGTATTTATTATATGTCAATAGTATCATGTCTTATTCTGATAGTTGAGGGTGTAACAACCCATTTTCGGTGAGATCGGAACAGTGGTTTCGTGACCACCAATCTGAGCCCAAAAATAAAAATTTTATTTTATTTTATGTTTGGTATTATGATAGGAAGGTCACATGAAAATTTTGATACGAAAATTTTATCGATTGTGTGGTTAATTAGGTAAAGGACTAAATTGCATAAAATGCGAAAGTTGAATTCTAGTAGCTATAAGGATTAAATAGCAATGGAATTCAAAACTAGAGGTCCTTATATGGCAATTAGACCATTAAGAAAAGTATGTAGATTTTTCTTGGTGACTCATCCATGGAAAAATTAGAAATGACTAGGGAGTAAATTGGAAATCAACAAAATTAAAAGATGATAGAAAAATAAAAAGAAATTATCATCTTTTCTTTTCATCTGCTTCCCCAATTTTTTTTTATGGAAACCTTAGGAGAGAGGAATAGAACTTTTCAAGCTTAGAAAGGTATAAAATCAAGTCTCGTTTTTAATGATTTTTATATTTTTAGAATCGGGATAGCCTAATCTTTCTATTTATGGGATTTATTTGAAAAGATAACAAAGTGTAGAAACTTTTTCATGGATGTAAATGCTAAAAATTTGAAATTTATGGTAGAAAATGAAAGATAGTTGATAGATAAACAACTTTTACAAAGCAATTTTTCATGGAAACTTGATTTAGGGACTAAAATGAAAAAAAATGGTAAAATCCATGGAAAATTTTGAAATTTTTGAAATCTGTGTGCTGTAAAAATTGTTATTTAATCTTAGTTAGGCTTGGAAAGAGGACTAGATTGCATGAATTTCATTTTCCGAGCCTAGGGACGAAATTGGAATTTTTGAAAAGAATAGGGGCAAAATAGTAATTTTGTCTAGGATGTAGTAGAATGCGAATGTATGTAAAATGTGATATTAGGTCATGATAGATGTTAATTTAGGCTTGGTTTTAATGCTTGATTTGGTTGGTATATTCATGCAAGTATTGGTGTAGGTTGTTGGCAAAATTGGGTGAGAAAATGAAGCTAAGAAATTGCTTCATTTTGTCCACACGGGTAGACACACGGGCTTGTGTCTAGGCCATGTGTGACACACAGCCGAGTACATGGGCGTGTAGCCAGGTCGTGTGTCCTCTGCACCTTAAATTCAAGAAAATAGAATGCTCAGAATTGAGCACACGGGCAGAGACACGGGCGTGTGTCTCAGCCGTGTGGGAGACACGGCCTAGAACACGGGCGTGTGTCTTGGCCGTGTGAAACCTGCACCTAATTCGAATTAAATTAATTATCCACACAGCCTAGCACACGGGCGTGTGGCATGGCCGTGTGGCACAAGTTAGAGAGCACCCTAAATTGAACATGGCCTGTAACACGGGCGTGTCTGTTGGACCACACGTGCGTGTGAGCCCTGCATCTTTGAAATTTTTTGTAATTTTGCGAAAAATTCTTAGAGGTTCTGATTAAGTCCCGGTTCAATTCTAATACTCGTTTTTGGCCTCGAGGTCCCATTAAAGGGACAATAAGAAAAATTTGGAGTATGAATAGTATGTTTAATACAAATTGCATGAGAATGTTTGGTGAACTCCGGTAATACTCTGTAACCATGTTTCGGCGATGGATACGGGTTAAGGGTGTTACATTTATGGTATTAAAGCTACAGTTTAGTCGATTCTCAAACTAACGTAGCAAGTACGAGTCTAGCTATACATGCCATTATATAAATCATGATAGTGTGATATCTCCTGACCACTTTTTAATGTATTTTCATAAAGTAATGTCTTCCAACCAAGCTCAAAATGAGTCTGAGGAAGCTGAGAGCACTGCTCAAGCTTCTGTGCAACGAGCCGCAACTAGTAGTAGTAGGAGGCCCATGTTTAAAGGTCGTGAAGAGGCAAAAGCTGCCTTCTTTGAAATGATGGATGAATGGTTTAGTGAATATATGAGAACACGCCCTGCTGTTCAACAACCTCCCCCCTGTTTTACAACCCAATGAAATGCCACAGGGTACTGGACCCGTCAAAATTGGTAAGGCTCCAGTTGATAAGATTAAAAAAATATAGGGCTGAAGAATTTAGGGCTACGGCCTACGATGATCTAGAGAGGGCTGAGTTCTGGCTAGAAAATATTATTCGGGTTCTCGATGAATTGTCATGTACTCCCGCCGAGTGTTTGAAATGTGCGGTATCCTTGCTGAAAGATATAGCTTACCATTGGTGGAAAACCATATCTTTTGTTGTACCGCGAGAAAATGTTACGTGGGAGTTCTTCCAAACCGAGTTCAGAAAGAAATATATTAGTCAGAGGTTCCTAGATCAGAAAAAGTAGGAATTTTTAGAACTCAAACAGGGAAATATGACAGTAGCCGAGTATGAATGAGAGTTTGTTAGACTGAGCAAGTATGCTACGGAATGGGTTCAGACTGAAGTTGATATGTGCAAACGATTTGAAGAAGGGCTGAATGAAGACATTAAGTTGTTGATTGGGATTCTAGAATTAAGGGAATTTTCGGTGTTGGCTGAAAGAGCCCACAAGGTCGAGGAATTAAGCAAAGAAAAAAAGCAAGCCAAAAAAGAAGCTCGGGTACCGAGTAAAAGATTTATGAGCAAGACGCAATCATCTGCCTCAAAGAAATCAAGAAGTTACCAAGAACATTTTATCTCATCAGCGAGGTATCCGAGAAAGGAAAGAAGTTCAAAACGCTCCAAATCGAGGTCTTCAACTCCGCTAGCAACTAGTGTTGGGAGTGTTGGAAACCCCAAGCCACGATGCAATGTCTGTAACAAATCACATTTTGGAGAATGCCAGATGAGAAGTGGGGCATGTTTTAAGTGTGGGTCTCTCGACCACTTTCTTAAGGATTGCTCGGAAAGAGCTGAGAGATGTTGAACAGACCCCGAAGCTGAGTAATCCTATCTCGAGGGGTAAACCACCACGGTATCCAAGAAATGACAGTGGTAGTCATAGTGCTGCAAAGGACCCAACGGCTAAATCTGAGGCACGGGCTCCGACGAGGACATATGCCATATGTGCAAGGGAAGATGCCTCGGCACCAGATGTTATCACTGGTACATTCTCTTTACTTGATACTAATATTATTGCTTTGATTGATCCTGGTTCAGCGCATTCATATATACGCACGAAACTTGTGACTGTTAAAAATATGATTGTTGAATTTACCGAATTTATGGTTAAAGTTTCAAACCCCTTGGGTCAGCATGTTATGGTGGTTAAAATCTGTAAGAATTGTCCATTGATAATAGAGGGTCATTGTTTTTCGGCTACTTTGATGTTATCACCTTTTGATGAATTTGATGTAATATTGGGAATGGATTGGTTAACCCAACATGATGCAGTGGTAAATTGTAAGTATAAATACATTGAACTGAAGTGTCAAAATGGTGAGTTACTTCGGGTTGAATCTGAGAAACTGGATGGGTTATCTAATGTGATTTCAGCAATATCAGCACAGAGATATATTAGAAAAGGGTATGAGGCTTATCTTGCTTATATGCTGGATACCAAAGTGTCTGAGTTGAAAATCCAGTCAGTGCCGGTTATTTGTGAGTTTCCTAAGGTATTTCCAGAAGAATTGCTCGGTTTGCCACCAGCTAGAGAGGTGGAATTTTCTATAAACCTTGTACCAGGGACGGCACCGATATCGATAGCACCATATAGAATGGCTCCTACTAAATTAAAGGAGTTGAAAGTGCAGCTGTAAGAATTAATTGATAAAGGATTTGCTCGACCCAGCTTTTCACCTTGAGGTGCACCGGTATTGTTTGTAAAGAAGAAAGATGGATCATTGAGACTATGCATCGATTACAGACAGCTTAATAAAGTCACAATAAAGAATAAGTACCCGTTGCCTCGTATAGATGACTTGTTTGATCAATTAAAAGGTGCCACTGTATTTTCAAAAATTGATCTACGATGTGGTTTCTATCAACTACGAGTAAAGGATTCAGATGTACCGAAGACAGCTTTCAAAACCAGATATAGGCATTATGAATTTTTGGTGATGCCATTTGGATTAACGAATGCCCCAACGGAATTTATGGATTTAATGAACAGAATTTTCAGACCATACCTGGACATGTTCGTGGTTGTTTTTATTGATGATATTTTGGTTTATTCTCGGGATGAAAATGAGCATGCTGAACATTTGAGAACTTTCTTGCAAACTCTGCGTGAGAAAAAATTGTATACCAAGTTCAGTAAATGTGAATTCTTGTTAAAGGAAGTTAGTTTCCTTGGACATGTTGCATCTGTAGAAGGTATCAGGGTGGATCCCAATAAAATTTCAGCTATTGTAAGTTGGAAGCCACCGAGGAATGTTTCTGAAGTCTGAAGTTTTCTGGGGCTAGCCGGATATTATCGGAGATTTGTTAAAGGGTTTTCAATGATAGCTTCTCTGATGGCTCGATTGCTGCAAAAAGATGTAAAATTCAAGTGGACCAAAAAATGTCAACAGAGTTTTGATAGATTGAAAGCTTTACTGATGAAAGCGTCATACTAGTCCAACCTGAATCGGGTAAAGAATTTGTAGTATACAGTGATGCCTCATTGAATGGTTTGGGTTGCGTATTGATGCAAGATGGTAAAGTTGTAGCTTATGCATCTAGGCAGCTAAAACCGCATGAAAGAAATTATCCGGTACATGATATTGAGTTAGCAGCCATTGTGTTTGCACTGAAGATATGGCAGCATTATCTCTTTGGTGAAAAATGTCATATCTTTACGGATCATAAAAGTCTAAAGTTGTAACAGCCCGTTTTAGCTAAATCAAAACAGTGGTTTCGGAACCACAAATTTGATGTCGAAAAAAATATTTTAATATTATTTTAAGTGTTTACAGCATGATAGAATTATTGTGTGAAAGTTTCGTAAAGAAATTTTACTGTTTGAATGCTTAATTCGGTAAAAATGACTAAATCGCGTAAAATGCAAAAGTTGCATTCTACTTGCTAAAGGTGTCAAATAGATTTGGTTTTTAAATATGGTGGCCTTAAATGGTAATTAAACCATTTGAATGGTGAGTGGACAATTTTGGACAACCATTAAAGGATTTTTATGTTATATAATTAAGGTTAATTTTGGTATTTGATAATTAATGTTAATATTAATAAACAAACATAAATTTTAAGGCTATCATCTTCACCATAGACGAATATTGAAGAGAAAAAGAAGCCATTTTAGGGTTCTTGAATTCGGCACACTCCTAGCTTGATTAAGGTATGGTTTTAGCTCGATTTTTGATGATTTCTATGTTTTTGTAATCATTACAGTTCAATCTAGCTAGCCCGTACCTTTAATTTCAAAACTGTTAAAGATTTTGAGAGTTACCATTATTGAATCTATGTGTTCTTTGATGTTTAATGTTGAAATATGAAAGCTTGATGATAGTTTTACATGTTTTGTTAAGTGATTTTTGATGAAAATGCATAATAAGGATTAAATTGTGAAAAGTGCAAATTGAGTGGTTAAAATGTGAAATAAATGAAAGTTTTGGGCTGCTAGGGACCTATATGTAATTCTACCAAGCATGGGTTTTATTGAAATTATGTGAATTTTGTGTTTTGTGAAATAAGGACTAAATTGTAAAAGTTGTGAAATACTTGGGGCAAAAGTGTAAAAGTGCTTTAAAGTGTGATATGGACTAAATTAAAAGAATATGTGATTGATTAAGTTAATTTTGAATTCATATAGATCAAGAAAGAAAGAATTCAGATTTAGATCGAGGGAAAAACAAGGTTATCGAGTAGTTGACCTTACCCGTCAATTACAAATACGAGGTAAGTTCGTATGTGGTAATTTCATTATAAATGTATGTTTATTGCTTTGATATTGCATAAAATATGATTACGAGATTACGGATAATGTTTGAATTGTGAATACGATTCTATGGATACGTTCGACGATGATTCGACAAGCATGAAATCTCGGTTGAACCTTATGAATAGTTAGGATGCTAGAGACATGTCATTAGGTTATTGTGTTAGCTTCAGGCCATGATATCGACACTTCAGGTGCGAGTTATACCTTGATTTGGCTTCGGGCCATGGTATAGGTATTTCAGAGATGAGTTACCTTGATTTGGCTACGGGCCATGGTATAGGTACTCGGGGGATAAGTTACCTTAATTTGGCTACGGGCCATGGTTTAGGTACTTATCGATTAAGATCATTGAATATTCAATTTCTATTCTGAATGGTTCAACGGGTAAACGAATGATATGATTGAGAAAGAGGTTAGTGCGAGGCTATACATGTATGTACAGAACCTATTCGAGTATTAAATAGTGAATGTTCGATGAGATTGCAATTGATCATGTTTTGAGACTTGAGAAAGGTTTGTAGTTAATGTGTATATGGTTTTGTCATGTGTATTTGGTTAATTTTCATTTATTCGATGAATTAAGTTATTCACATACGAGCTTACTAAGCTATGAAGCTTACTTTGTGTTATTTTCTTATGTTTTATAGTGAATCAAGGCTAGCTCAGATCAGAGAGTCGTCGGGAACATCATCGCACTATCAAACATTTATGTTGGTACTTTTGAATTATACATATATGGCATATAGCATGTATAGGCTAGATGGAGTATTTTGGTTGTGATTATAGCCATGAGAGTTGGCTTGTAAATGATGTTAATTTTGATGTGTGTTTGGCTATTAGAAATGGTTTGTAAATATATATATGTTTTGGTTTGTATATATATCCATGAGTGATGGCTTATTTTTGCATGTTTGGTATGAATATGGTTATGGTTTTATAGTTGCTCAAATGGTTAATTGATTTGTGGAGTATAAATGCTTGAGAAATGCTTTGATGAAGTATGATTTTAGAAGTTAAGTTGATAAGTATTTGATTAGGTAAATGTCATTGAATTGAATATTTAATTTGGTTGGAATGGATATAGTATGAATTATGCATTTGGTTGATGATTTTGGTTGTTTAATTGTATGATGAAATGGTACCATTTTGGTTGTTTAAATGAGCATGTGTTGGGGTGGCAAATTGGCCTTGCAAATGGCCTATTTTTGTCCACACGGGCGTGTGTCTCAGCCGTGTGCGACACACGGTCATGTTACACGGCCGTGTGTCCCCTGATTTTGAAATTTAATTGAAGTCAGTATGCTCCACATGGTCTTACACACGGGCGTGTGACCGACCGTGTGGTACAAGTCAGTAAACCCCTAATTGGCACACGGCCTAGCACACGGACGTGTGACTTGGCCATGTTGCATAAGTCAGTATAACCTACAGGTTTGGCACGTCCTAGTACATGGGCTAGCACACGGGCGTGTGTAGCCACTTCGAAGGGCACACGGACTAGATACACGGGCGTGTGATTGGCCGTGTGACCCAAGTCAGTATGTATGCCCTGTTTTCACACGGCCTGAGACACGGGCGTGTCTGGAGCCGTGTGAGGCACACAGCTTGTTCACACGGGCGTGTGACCTCTGTATGGTTGAATTATTTCTAAGTTTTCCAAAATTTTTGTGTGTTATCGGTTTAGTCCCGAGCCACTTCTAAAGCATGTTTAAGGCCTCGTACGCCCTTATAAGGGACAAAGTGATTGTGTTGAATGATTTATGAGAATGTATGTTTTATATTGTGTATTGATCGGTAATACTTTGTAACCCTACTTCGACGACGGATACGGGTTAGGGGTGTTACATTTTATTGGTATCAGAGCTACAGTTTAGTCGATTCTAGGACTAACATAGCGTGTGTGAGAGTTTAGCTATACATGCCATATATACTCTGTGATAGTGTGATGATTCCTGACAGCTTAAATTGTGTTTTCGTATAGTAATGGATCCCAAACGAGCTGTAGCTGATGATATAGAGAGTAATGTGCCCGCTCCTGCTCAAGGGGCAGTGCCATCAGATTCTAGGTCTATAACGAGTAGCCATGAGGGAGAGGCTAAACAAGCCTTTTTCCAAATAATGAATTAGTGGTTCACGGAGTTCGTTCGAACAAATCCGACTGCTCAACAACCTCCACCCCCACCTATTCCTCAACAAATCCCTATTGTTCCTCAAGTTATAGATCTGATATGGTTAAACAAGTCGCCAGTACATAAGATTCGTAAATATAGGGCTGAAGAGTTCTGGGCTACTGCTGATGATGATGCTGGGAGAGCTGAGTTCTAGCTCGAAAATATGATTCGAGTATTCGATGAATTGTCTTGAACTCCTGATGAATGTATTAAATGTGCTGTATCTTTGCTGAGAGACACCGTGTATCAATGGTGGAACACGTTGGTATCTGTGGTTCCAAAAGAACGGGTTACTTGGGAGTTCTTTCAATCCGAATTCCGGAAGAAATACATCAGTCAAAGATTTCTCGATCAAAAGAACAAAGAGTTTATAGAATTAAGACAAGGCCGAATGACTGTAACCGAATATGAAAGAGAATTTGTACGGTTGAGTAAATATGCCAGAGAGTATGTTTCTACCGAAGAGATCATGTGTAAGCAGTTCGTTGACGGGTTGAACGAAGATATAAAACTACTAGTCGGAATTCTAGAGTTGAAAGAATTTGTCGTTCTGGTTGAAAAGGCTTGTAAAGTCGAGGATCTTAGCAAAGAAAAGAGAAAAGCAGATTCAGAAGCTAGAGACTCAAGGAAAAGATCGATGAGTAAGCCGTATCAATCTTCATCAAAGAAATCCAGAGATTCGTACGCTCGCCCAAATGCTTCAAACGAATATTCGAACAGAGATCGTAGAAAACAATACTTAGGTTCTAAAGCTCAAGCTACATCAGTATCGAGTGTTGGTAGTGTGAGAGACAACAAACCCGAGTGTTAGCAGTGTGGGAGACGACATTTTGGAGAATGCTGGAGTAAAAGTAATAAAGCTTGTTACAAATGTGGTTCTCTAGATCACTTCACCCGAGATTTCCCTGAGCTAGATAAGAAAGATAAAGTTCAGAATGTGAGACCAAGTAACACGTCGAATAGAGGTAGACCACCCAGAATTGCAAGAAATGTAAGTGGTAGTAGAGGGGCGACAAAGGATTTAGCTATGAGATCCGAGGCCAGAGCACCTGCTAGAGCATACGCTATTTGTGCTCGTGAAGAAGCGCCATCTCCAGATAATATCACCGGTACTTTCACTCTCTATGATACAAATCTGATTGCATTGATAGATCCAGGATCAACTCATTCTTATATATGTATGAATTTAGTATCTAGTAAGACTTTGCCTGTAGAGTCTACTGAATTTGTGATTAGAGTATCGAACCCCTTGCGGCATTGAGCGCCCAGTTGTCCCTGTCTGATGACGATTCGATTATAGCTGAGTTAAGAGCTAGACCAACATTTTGGCAACGGATCTGTGAAGCTCAGAAGGATGATGATAAGTTACAGGCCAAACGAGTGCAAAGTGAGTCAGATCCTGATTCAGAGTTTCAGATTGATTCAGATGGTTGTTTGTTGTTCAGAGACAGAATATGTATACCAAATAATTCAGAACTAGTACAGAAGATTTTACATGAAGCGCATAATAGTGTTATGTCTGTGCATCCCGATAGCAACAAAATGTATAATGACTTGAAGAAAATGTACTGCTGGCCTGGAATGAAAAGAGATATCTCCGAATTTGTATCTAGATGCTTGATATGTCAACAAGTAAAGGCTGAACACCAAGTGCCTTCGGGATTATTGTAGCCAATTACGATTCCAGAATGGAAATAGGAAAGGATTACCATGGAATTTGTATCAGGATTACCCTTGTCGCCGAAAAAGAAAGATGTTGTATGGGTAATTGTCGATCATTTAACGAAGTCGGCACACTTTATCCCGGTATGTATGGATTTTTCATTGGATAGATTGTCTGAATTATATGTCTCTAAGATTGTAAGGCTACATGGAGTGCCAATCTCCATTATTTCTGATAGAGATCCCCGGTTTACATCCTGATTTTAGATTAAGTTGCAAGAAGCTCTGGGCACTCGTTTACACCTTAGTACTGTATTCCATCCTCAAATAGATGGACAATCTGAAAGTGTGATACAGATTTTAGAGGACATGCTTCGGTGTTGTGTACTTGAATTCGGAGGTAACTGGGAAAGGTATCTACCTTTGATTGAATTTGCTTACAATAATAGTTATCAGTCCAGTATTAAAATTGTAACACCCCTAACCCATAACCATCGCCGGTTTAGGGTTAAGAGGCATTACCGAACAATCGAAAACTTTTACGAACATTTCACATCATAATATATATCATCGTCAAATCATAGCAGAATAAAAACATATAGTCCCTTAATGAGGTCTATGAGACCTTAATCATACATTAGAAAGGGGTCGGGAATAAACCAGGATCATACAAATTTTTTTTGAAAATCAAACATTTTTCAAAGTTACAGAGGTCACACGCCCGTGTGGGCAGGCCGTGTGAGGCACTCGTGTGTCCAAGCCGTGGCAAAACATGGCATACATATTGACTTGTCCACATGGCCTGAGACACGCCCGTGTGCCTCACCCGTGGTCGACACTGACTTGCACCACACGGACAGTCACACGCCCATGTGTTCAGCCCGTGGTCGAGTCTGACTTGTTTTGAAACACAACCACGAAGAACACGGTAGAGCCATACGCCCGTGTGCTCAACCGTGTGGGCAATTATAGGCAATTTTCAAGGCCAATTTGCCACCCACACATTGGGTGATACCTACAAGCATTATACCAATTCAAATCATAACAAAATGACCATATTTCCTAGCCATTCAAGAATATATTCAATACACCAATTTATACAACATTTATCTCATTCTCATCACAAGCATTTCTAAGTATAAATCATTCCAAAAACTTTCCAATTCAATATAACAATCTTTCATCAATAATATGCCAACTTTGCATCATAATACTTATCATAAATTTGACCATTTCATTAGTCCATCCATTAGCCACCAAACATACCAATATATGCATCATATAACATAACTACTCATTCACATTATGTTCATTATCTAGCCATATCACATGGCTATTTATATACAACTCAAAACATCAACCATTCAACTAGACTATACATGCCATACTTAAATATTTATACTTTCAAAAGGTACCAAAATAGAGTTTGATAGTGTGGTGACGATCCTTGACGATCCCCGAGCCTTCCGTAGCTTTAACGATCTATAAGACAATGCAAACACACACAAAGTAAGCTTTCCAAAGCTTAGTAAGCCATATACAAATAAACTTAACATATGAACATTCATAATTATATCAAATACAATATAAATAACATCTCAATGGCATACTCATAATTCTTCTTTGGCTTATTAGTTTAGCCATTACCTACCAACAAGTCATATCTCCAAGTATCTCCTTTAAACATGACACATTCATATCTATATCACATTTTGTCTCATTGAATCTATGCACATATATCTCTTGCAAGTTCACAAATACTTACCTTTCATACTCAATCATAGTATACATTTCAAACGTACCTGAAACAGTCATACATTTCACATAGTCTTTCTTTTCTTGGAATTTCCTGTTGAACCATTCGGAATCAAATAGGATACTCGGAATACACAGAATAATCGTACAATGCCAACGTCCCAGACGTGGTCTTACATGTAATCAAATATTGATGCCACTGTCCTAGACAGGGTGTTACACGAATCAAATACGATGCCGATGTCCCAGACATGGTCTTACACGTAAATCTCAAATCGACGCCAACGTCCCAGACATGGTCTTACATGATATCACATATCAGAAACCTATGTCATGACATATTAATCCTATCTATTCCTAAGGTTTGTACGGGACTTTTCGGATATTGATGCATTGTCAATACTTTCTCAGATTTCTCACGTATTTCATCCAAAGTCATTAATCACAAATGAACATAAATAATTCAACTTAAATACGTTTAATCATATATGAACTTACCTCATACGGATATAGACGGACGGATTCTACTATTCAATCACTTTCGACTTTCCTCGGTCTAAGTCCATTTTCTTTGGTTCTTGATCTATACATATTCAAATTTAACTCTTTTATTCACCAATTCATTCAATTCAATCCAAAAACACACATTTAGGGAAATTTACAAATTAACCCTTATATTTTCACATTTTTACATTTAAGTCCCTATTTCACAAAATCACAAAATATACATAACTCAATATAACCCATGCTTAGCCGAATTCTCTATAGGTCCTTAGAAACCTATATTTTTCATTTATTTCATATTTTAGTCCCTCAAAATATTATTTTCACAATTTAGTCCAAATTACTCAAATTCACCAAAAATCCAAAGACAAAACATGTTAATCAAACACATATATTTCATATTTCACCAACTAACATCACAAAGGTCAAGTATTCATCAATGGAACTTTTCAAAATCATCATAAATTTCCAAAATTGAGGCATGGGTTTTGTAGTATTCGAAGCAACGATTACAAAAACGTAGAAATTATCAAAAATCGATCAAAATCCATACCTTAATTTTGCTTGAACATAGCTGAAAATCACAAACCTTCAAACCTTCTTTTTCTTTTCTAATTTTTGGTGGATGAGCACTTATGCATGGCTTATTTTAGCTTTTTTTTATTATATTAACTTTATTAATATAATTATTATATTAGCCTTATGAATTTAATTAGAAAACCTTATATATCAAGCCTAATGTAACATCCTAGAATTAGGGGTTCTGCATTTTATGCTTTTCTGTGTGCTTGGCTTGTTCTGCTTGTTATTTTGGTGTGTTTGGGGGCCCTGGGAAGGCTCGGGTTCGAGCCAGAGCTTTAGGGAAATTTTGTTTTTTTGGCACTTTAGGGGGGAGAGCTAGTAAAAGCAGGCTTTAAGAATATTTATTTGTGTTTGATAACACAAAAAGGGTGTGTGGTGTGATGGCAAGGAGACGCCACTTAAGGAGCAAAGGAGTGGCGTCACAAGGGAGCATGAAGGGGAAGGAGTTCGAGTCTCATCTGTAGCATGTGGAACTTTATTTTTTGTGCCAAAGGTGGAGGAGTGGTGGCTTTCGGCTGGGACTCTTCAAGGTGGTTGTTGAATGAGTCAACAAGTTCAAAATGGGTGGACAAGAGAGCTTGGAGAAGTTTGAATCGGTCAAGCCAATTCAAATTGGTGATGGGGAGTGAAACTAGGAGCAAATCAAGGGATTTGGAGTGTGGTGGAGGTGTTGGCCGAATGTGGGGGTCTTGGAGGGGAGAATTTTGGCTATGTGTGTTAGTTGGCTAGGAATTTTAGCATTTGTGGGTGTGATAGCTAAAAATTGAGCCATTAGAGTGTTGTGTCAAAAGCTCCTTTTTTTTTCTTAGACAAATTTGATTAGCATATTCGGTCATAAGTGAGGAGGAGTGTAACACCCCAAACCCGGTCAATACGCCACGACCGAATCTGGTATGTCACTAAGGAAAATATTTTTTGAAAGAATCGGATTAACAATTAAATTTTGTGAAAAACTCTTTGAAATTCTTTATTTGTCGAAAATAAGTTAAAACTGAGATTTACTTTGAATTACATAAAACTAAAAAAAACTTAGTTGATGAATCATAGGATAGAAAACATTTATACCTTGTTAAGATAATTTGAAATATCACTTTGAAAATCCGTTTGCAATTGAGTATAGAAACTTGAATTTTGGAAATCACTTAATTTGTTGAAAACACTTAACTTGTAATTTTTCTATCGAACTATTCATATTACCCGATGGTAAGATTTTTAAAACCATTGCGAGTTTTTAGTTTAGAAAACTTTGAGCTCAATTATTAGATTAACCAAGTGACATGCTTAAACAGGTTTAGAATAAATCTCAAAGCATATAAATAATCCAAAACCATAATTAAACAGGCCTTATTACAAATCCATAAAATATGAAAACCAAATTAAAATAAAGTACCCAAATGGAAGTTCATGTAAAACCAAACTTTATTGCATGGCCTCCTCGAGTTCATCCGGCTCCAAATCCGCGATCTCACGATTCACTGAAAATATAAGGGAGAAGGTGAGTCACCAAGACTCGATGCATATTCCCTCTCTGGGTAATTACCACATACTTACACAAATTATAACAAAGCAACATATATGTATAATGCACCCAACCTAGCCATCCATAACTCATTTTCTACCCCGTGTGGTACCAAACCACTTGGTGGTGCCAAACCAACGGTGTCCAAAAACACAAATGTGATACCAAATCACTTTGGTGACCGTAGTCACGAATAATCCATCGATGGGGCCAACCCACGTGTGATACCAAATCACGGCAAGCGATCCCATATCTCAAAAGTGGGGCCAACCCACGGTGGAATTAACCACGGGGACAAGTCGCTATGAGGTGCCAAACCTCGGTGTCCGAAGACACGAATGTGATACCAAATCTTTGGTGGTGCCAAACCACTTTGGTGTCCGAAGACACGAATCATCAAGTTGTGGGGCCAACCCACGTGTGATACCAAATCACCGCGACGATCCCATATCTCAAAAGTGGGGCCAACCCACGGTGGTATTAACCACGGGGACAAGTCGCTATGAGGTGCCAAACCTCTGCGGTGTCCAGAAGACACGAATGTGATACCAAATCACTGGTGGTGCCAAACCACTGGTGTCCGAAGACACGAATCATCAATCTTCCCCCTCCTCTCATGTTGCCCATACCAATGCAATAGATAAACAAATCATGTCAATAAACTTTGATATGTATCTCATAACAAATGTATCATAAATCGTAGATCATGATTTCAATCCACATGTATTAACAACATATTGAAACGGACTTACCCGAATCTTCATTCATACCATCATGGTATCATATCCAGATCTCATCGATTTACCCACTTTCATAATATGATTAGTTATAACACACAAATATACATATATAAACCAAGTTATAAAGTGTGTAAGATACACACCTTTCACCAACGCAATACTAAAATCCAAAGATCCGCTCTACCGCACTAGATCACCTTGCCCCTATATTCGGCCAATACTTAAATCATTACTATAGACCATTCGGCCAACACAATCCTTATCCACCATAGCCTTTGGCTTAACATCCATTAAAGAATAATGAATCGACAAGATTTCTTACCACTTGACTTACCAACCTTTGATCGCTAGAGAAAACTTAGATCGATTGCTTCCGAAGTCCCAAAAAGCCTAAATGAATAATCGATTCCTATAATGGTTAGAACCTTGCTAACAATGCCCAAAGATTCGGCTTTTGTCCACAAGAAAATGACTTAGAAAAGAGAAAAGAAATAATAATAAAATCGGCCATGAACACTTACCTATTATCCAATTCGATTGAAGAAAAACCAAAAGAATCTACCCTTGAAAATTCGGCCAAAACAAAACAATAAGAGAAAGGGAAGTTTTGGCAAAATGATTAAATAGTCAAAGAAATTCGGCTATGGTTGATTTGTAATAACAAAAAGGATTCGATTAAAGTGGAGAAAGAGAAAGGAAAAAGGAAGAAGATGGATGAGATTTCGATGGGAGAGGAATGTTTATGGCTTTAAAAAAAAATGAAAGAAAGTAAAGAGAGATGGAGAGAAGGAAGTTTTGGCCAAGAGAAAGTAGGAGAAATATGGGTTGAACAAATATGTAAGAATGGGAAAGATGTTGTGAAAAAAAGAAATTCGGCCAAGCACAAAGATTGTTTCGGTTTTGATACACTTTGATGCACAAGGGAGAAACTTGCAAAAACTAGAAAGGATTTTCGGTTATGACACAAAAACAATTATTGAAGGCCAAAACAACACCTAAAACTCACCTTATGACCAAGACACATTCGGCTATAGGAGTGTTTGAGGAGAGAAAAGAAATTGGTGATCATAAACTTAGGAGAAATGGCCAACTAGCTACTAACCTACCAAAGCTACCAACAAAAATCGGTCAAGCCCTCCCCTAGACCAAGATGCCGTCCACATACATGCACTAAAGGCCTAGAATTACTTTCCAAAACATTTTCCTACAACCAAGCCTTATGTCTCCCCAACCTTCCATAACCTTAAGATTCTTATCCCCTATTTCATGCTTTCCTTAATCCAAAATTCAACTTACCAAAAACTTAAGGTCCAACCTATCATAAACATAGGTTGACCGTCCATTAATGCTAGAACACAAAAAAATAAAGTCTTCAAAAATGCTTTCCATGATACTCGAACCTCTAACCTCAAGCCACCTTTCAAGCTCATTAACCAACTTGCCACTTACTCCTCTTATGCTTTAATCTAACACTTAAATTAACTTAAGTGCTAAGTTTACTTAATCCACTTCATTAAATAAACCATACTAAAAATTATTCTAACTTCCTAAATAAAATCAAGCCTTCATAAGACTATGCTAACACACAAAATTCATACCCAAACCAACACAACAAATACTCAAATTTTAGGATATTACAATTCTACCCTCCTAAAAAAAATTTCGTCATCGAAATTACCTGCTCAAAAGAGTTGAGGGTACTGCTGCCTCATCGCATCCTCCGGTTCCCACGTAGCTTCTTCCACGCCATGATTCCTCCATAAAACCTTCACTAAAGGAACAGACTTCCTACGCAAAACTTTCACATCTCGATCTAGAATCATGCACAGTTCTTCTTCTCTTTGTCGGATCTGGGCTCACTTCTATTTCTCTCATCGCCATAACATGCGATGGATCAGAACGATAGCGTCTAAGCATGGAGACATGGAACACATCGTGAATCTGACTCAGTTCCGCTGGCAACTCAAACTGATAAGCTACTGGTCCCACTCGTCTCAACACCTTATACGGTCCAATAAACCTTGGACTTAACTTGCCTTTTCTCCCAAATCTTAACACTTTCTTCCATGGCGAGACCTTCAGAAAAACCTTGTCACCCACGGCAAACTCTATATCCCTCCGCTTGAGATCGGCATACGACTTTTGCCTATCCGAAGCTTCCTTCAGACGAGCCTGAATCGTCTTAACCTTATCCTCAGTCTCTGCAACCAACTCTGGTCCTAACATCCAGCGCTCACCCAACTCGGTCCAACATGTAGGTGCGACACCTCCTACCATACAACGCCTCATATGGTGCCATCTTAATGCTTGCTTGGTAACTATTGTTGTATGCGAACTCAGCTAATGGCAAAAACTCTTCCCAGCTGCCTCTGAAGTCCAAAACACATCCTCTCAGCATATCCTCTAAAATCTGAATAACTCTTTCCGACTGCCCGTCAGACTGTGGATGAAATGCGGTACTAAAATCCAACCGCGTACCCTGCGAGCCCGATGTAACGCTCTCCAAAACCTCGATGTAAATCTAGGATCTCTGCATGCGAGATGATCGACTTTGGTACACCGTGCAACCTCACTATTTCCGCTACATACAACTTAGCTAACCTCAAGTGAATAATCCATCCTTACGGAATGAAATGAGTGACTTAGTCGACGATCCACAATCACCCAAAAATGAATCCTTCTTACTAGGCGTAAGAGGTAATCCCTTGACAAAGTCCATAGTGATCCTTTCCCACTTCCTTTGTGGAATCTTCACTTGGTGAAGTAACCCAGACGATGAATCGATGCTCGCTTTGACCTGCGACACGTCGGACATTTACCCACAAACTCGGTTACCTCACGCCGCACTGGCCACCAAAAGCGCTCTCTTAAATCCCGATACATCTTGCTTCCTCCGGGATGCATAGCATATGGGCTGTTATGTGCATCCGAAGAATCCTTTGCCTCAACTCAACATCCTTCGGCATACAAGCTCTCCTTTAAAAACACGATTACTCCATCATTTGGACAAACTATATTCCTCAAAACCTCCGTTCAACACGCAACCTCCGATCATTTAAACCATCATCCTCTAACTGCTTCTCCTTGATCTGATCTAACCAAGTCGGCTTGACTTGCAATTCTTCCAAAAGACTCCCATCGTCATATAAGCTAAGACGAGCAAACATCGATCTTAAATCGAGATACAACCTTACGGCTCAGCGCGTGCGCCACCACGTTAGCCTTGCCGGGATGATATTCGATCGAACAGTCGTAGTCCTTCAACAACTCAATCCATCTACGCTTCCTCAAGTTCAAGTCCTTCTGAGTCAAAAGATACTTAAGACTCTTGTGATCCGTGTAGACTATCGACTTCTCTCCGTACAAATAATGTCTCCATATCTTCAAAGCAAAAACCACAGCAGCTAATTCCAAGTCATGCGTCGGATAATTAACCTCATGTGGTCTCAACTGTCGAGATGCATAAGCTACTACCTTCCCTTCCTGCATCAGCACACATCCCAAACCAGTATGTGATGCATCACGAGAAACCAGTGAATTCCTTGCACGCCTCAGTTGAATCAAACCAGAGCTTGGTCGAGAATCTTCTTCAACTTGTCGAAACTTCCTTGCTGCTTCTCGGTCCACACAAATGGAACTCCTTTCCTCAATAACTTGGTCATAGGTGCTTTGCTATCAAAGAAAATCCTTCTACAAATCTTGGTAATACCCCGCATGGACCTAGAAAACTCGAATCTCGAATGCGACTTAGGCGACTTCCAATCCAACACTACCTCAATCTTCGAGGATCCACTCTAATCCCCTCGGTGATACTACGTGACCCAAGAAAGTCACCTCCTAAGCCGAACTCGCACTTACTAAATTTGGCGTCACAATTTGCTTTTCCTCGAGAATCGCAACACTACTCGCAAATGCGCATCATGCTCCTCCTCTGACTTTGAGTATACCAAAATATCGTCTATAAATACCACAACAAACTGATCCAAAAACTGTTGGAATACCCGATTCATCATATCCATGAATCTTTGTGGTAGCGTTAGTCAACCCAAATGGCATCACCAGAAACTCGTAGTGCCCATACCGAGTGCGAAAAGCTGTCTTATGGATATCAGCCTCTTTCACCTTTAGCTGATGATATCCAGACCTTAAATCAATCTTGGAGAAAACCGCTGCCCCCTTAAGCTGATCAAACAAGTCATCTATCCTCGGCAAAGGATATTTGTTTTTGATCGTCAGCTTATTCAACTGGCGGTAGTCTATACACATCCGCATCGTACCATCCTTCTTTTTGACGAAGAGTATCGGTGCTCCCCAAGGCGAAACACTTGGTCGAATGAAACCTCGATCCAACAACTCCTGAATCTAAGCCTTTAATTCCATCAATTCCTTTGGTGCCATCCTATACGGAGCTATAGACACTGGCGCCGTTCCGGGTAACTGATCTATACTAAATTCAACTTCACGGTCAGGAGGTAGTCCGGAAGTTCTTGTAAAATACGTCAACATATTCCTTTACGTGCGGACATTCCCCACTTTAGACTCCTTAGCCTCCAACGCACACACATGGACCACGAATGCCTCACGGCCCTTCCTAACCAACTTCACGACTTTCAACGCAGATACCACGTTGGATAGATAATCTCTTCTATTACCTATCATGACCACCTCTTCGCCCTCAACTGTCTTCAAAACCATGCGCTTAGCAGCGCAATCCAAACTTGCTTGGTACTTGACCAACCAATCCATCCCAAGTATCATATCGAACTCCTCAAATGGCAATTCCATCAGATCAGCTACGAACACTACCCCTTGGAGTTCTAGGGTACATCTCTAAATGACTTATTTACTTCTCTGAGTGACCCGGAGGACTAAGTCTTTGTCATCTTCCTAGAAGTAGTCTCGAGTCTAGATTCATAGTCTCTACTATGCTCACGGCAACATACGAATGTGTCGAACCCACATCTATCAAAGCGATAAACTCGTTCCTAATGTGGAGCAATCAACAATCTCACTCGTCCCTCAAACCATCTTGAATCGAACACATCGTTCGTGCTCGATGCCACAATACCTCCGGCATCTGGCTCGGCCTTAAAAATTCCGCCTCATATTACGATCACGGACTTATTACCTTGGACCAAACTCGAAATGCCTTACGCCGCACATCAATGTAATTAGACCCAACGTATTTTCTAGCGTCTGTTTGTCTTGAAATAATCCCAAGTGAGATCCTCATTTGCGGCACCATTACGTATTGTGAGCCACCAGCGATATGACTCATCCGAAGAAGCGTCGATCCCTTTCAGCTTTTCCTCGGCATTCGGATCCAAATCATCCATGATTCGCTCCGTCGCCTCTAGCCAATATTCGGCCGACTTTGGGAGCTACGCGCTGAAACACCTCGAAATACCTCCGCTCCATTGGATCGGAGTCGCTCGAATCTGATTTCGAACTCCACGTGCCTCCACCTATTCCGGCTAACCTTTCAAGAACTTCGCGGCATCGCACGAGACAACTGCGTCATCCCCGTTTGATCCTGTTGCTCAACTCCAGCTGGCGGTGGTGGTGGGGTAGTGGTACCTCATTCTCGATCCTTGGCCAGGACCTCACCGGCTCGGACACGACCATCCTACCTCGACCACGCCCACGCATAAGGCGACCTTGACCACAGTACTCATATCTAAAGTCTCGACTTATCGATTTAAAAGCGTTATGCATTAGTCATTATTCCACTTTATTAAAACACGGTTTATGAATAATTTTAAGAAGTTGTTTAGCATGAGTACATTCAACCTATAGTTTTGGGTCTCTAAAGTAGTTCCTACTACTATCTGATCATGCCAACAACATCATATCATATCATCAAAATCAACAGTTTGATGTACTTACGTAGCGGATTGATGTCGGAGACTCGGGGCCATGCCTTTCCAACCATAAAATTTTCAACAAAAACATTTTAAAATTCATTCTTTAAAATATTTTGGGCCTTGGGCCCACAATGAGCTTTTGAACTTGGCTCGATGCAATTTGTAACACCCCAAACCCGGTCAATACGCCACGACCGAACGGTATGTCACTAAGGAAAATATTTTTGAAAGAATCGGATTAACAATTAAATTTTGTGAAAAACTCTTTGAAATTCTTTATTTGTCGAAAATAAGTTAAAACTGAGATTTACTTTGAATTACATAAAGCTAAAAAAAACTTAGTTGATGAATCATAGGATAGAAAACATTTATACCTTGTTAAGATAATTTGAAATATCACTTTGAAAATCCATTTGCAATTGAGTATAGAAACTTGAATTTTGGAAATCACTTAATTTGTTGAAAACACTTAACTTGTAATTTTTCTATCGAACTATTCATATTACCCGATGGTAAGATTTTTAAAACCATTGCGAGTTTTTAGTTTAGAAAACTTTGAGCTCAATTATTAGATTAACCAAGTGACATGCTTAAACAGGTTTAGAATAAATCTCAAAGCATATAAATAATCCAAAACCATAATTAAACAGGCCTTATTACAAATCCATAAAATATGAAAACCAAATTAAAATAAAGTACCCAAATGGAAGTTCATGTAAAACCAAACTTTATTGCATGGCCTCCTCGAGTTCATCCAGGCTCCAAATCCGCGATCTCACGATTCACTGAAAATATAAGGGAGAAGGTGAGTCACCAAGACTCAGTGCATATTCCCTCTCGGGTAATTACCACATACTTACACAAATTATAACAAAGCAACATATATGTATAATGCACCCAACCTAGCCATCCATAACTCCTTTTCTACCCCGTGTGGTACCAAACCCACTGGTGGTGCCAAACCACCTGGTGTCCAAAGACACAAATGTGATACCAAATCACTTTGGTGACCGTAGTCACGAATAATCCATCTGTGGGGCCAACCCACGTGTGATACCAAATCACCGGCAAGCGATCCCATATCTCAAAAGTGGGGCCAACCCACGGTGGAATTAACCACGAGGGACAAGTTGCTATGAGGTGCCAAACCTGCGGTGTCAGAAGACACGAATGTGATACCAAATCACTTTGGTGGTGCCAAACCACCGGTGTCCAAGACACGAATCATCAAGTTGTGGGGCCAACCCACGTGTGATACCAAATCACCGCGAGGCGATCCCATATCTCAAAAGTGGGGCCAACCCACGGTGGTATTAACCACGGGGACAAGTCACTATGAGGTGCCAAACCTGCGGTGTCAGAAGACACGAATGTGATACCAAATCACCGGTGGTGCCAAACCACCGTGTCAGAAGACACGAATCATCAATCTTCCCCCTCCTCTCATATTGCCCATACCAATGCAATAGATAAACAAATCATGTCAATAAACTTTGATATGTATCTCATAACAAATGTATCATAAATCGTAGATCATGATTTCAATCCACATGTATTAACAACATATTGAAACGGACTTACCGAATCTTCATTCATACCATCATAGTATCATATCCGGATCTCATCGATTTACCCACTTTCATAATATGATTAGTTATAACACACAAATATACATATATAAACCAAGTTATAAAGTGTGTAAGATACACACCTTTCACCAACGCAATACTAAAATCCAAAGATCCGCTCTACCGCACTAGATCACCTTGCCCCTATATTCGGCCAATACTTAAATCATTACTATAGACCATTCGGCCAACACAATCCTTATCCACCATAGCCTTTGGCTTAACATCCATTAAAGAATAATGAATCGACAAGATTTCTTACCACTTGACTTACCAACCTTTGATCGCTAGAGAAAACTTAGATCGATTGCTTTCGAAGTCCCAAAAAGCATAAATGAATAATCGATTCCTATAATGGTTAGAACCTTGCTAACAATGCCCAAAGATTCGGCTTTTGTCCACAAGAAAATGACTTAGAAAAGAGAAAAGAAATAATAATAAAATTGGCCATGAACACTTACCTATTATCCAATTCGATTGAAGAAAAACCAAAAGAATCTACCCTTGAAAATTCGGCCAAAACAAAACAATAAGAGAAAGGAAGTTTTGGCAAAATGATTAAATAGTCAAAGAAATTGGCTATGGTTGATTTGTAATAACAAAAAGGATTCGATTAAAGTGGAGAAAGAGAAAGGAAAAAGGAAGAAGATGGAAGAGATTTGATGGGAGAGGAATGTTTATGGCTTTAAACAAAAATGAAAGAAAGTAAAGAGAGATGGAGAGAAGGAAGTTTGGCAAGAGAAAGTAGGAGAAATATGGGTTGAACAAGTATGTAAGAATGGGAAAGATGTTGTGAAAAAGAAATTCGACCAAGCACAAAGATTGTTTCAGGTTTTGATACACTTTGATGCACTAGGAGAAACTTGCAAAAACTAGAAAGGATTTTCGGTTATGACACAAAAACAAATATTGAAGGCCAAAACAACACCTAAAACTCACCTTATGACCAAGACACATTCGGCTATAGGAGTGTTTGAGGAGAGAAAAGAAATTGGTGATCATAAACTTAGGAGAAATGGCCAACTAGCTACTAACCTACCAAAGCTACCAACAAAAATCGGTCAAGCCCTCCCCTAGACCAAGATGCCGTCCACATACATGCACTAAAGGCCTAGAATTACTTTCCAAAACATTTTCCTACAACCAAGCCTTATGTCTCCCCAACCTTCCATAACCTTAAGATTCTTATCCCCTATTTCATGCTTTCCTTAATCCAAAATTCAACTTACCAAAAACTTAAGGTTAACCTATCATAAACATAGGTTGACCGTCCATTAATGCTAGAACACAAAAAATAAAGTCTTCAAAAATGCTTTCCATGATACTCGAACCTCTAACCTCAAGCCACCTTTCAAGCTCATTAACCAACTTGCCACTTACTCCTCTTATGCTTTAATCTAACACTTAAATTAACTTAAGTGCTAAGTTTACTTAATCCACTTCATTAAATAAACCATACTAAAAATTATTCTAACTTCCTAAATAAAATCAAGCCTTCATAAGACTATGCTAACACACAAAATTCATACCCAAATCAACACAACAAATACTCAAATTTTAGGATATTACAAGGAGAGTGTCGTTCCTTCAGGTTTTCATTGAGAGAATTTAACCTTTTTCGTTTTTGGCTGAGAACTTTTTCTTTCAAGTTTTGTGTTGCCCCAATTTCATCTTACCGAATCTTAAGTACTCTAGTAACTTTTTCTCCTTTTCTTCTCCTTTTCTCTTTTCTCTAAAACATCATAACCGAACCTTTATTTCACATTTTTCTTATAATTCATGCTCTCTCCATAACCGAACCATTTCCTTGTTGTTTCGTTCAATTTTCTTCTTCTCTTTTCTACACTCTTTTCCCCGAAAGCCAAAGACCCTCTTCTCTTTTCCTCTACTACTTTCTTCTTTAGCCAAAACCCTGTTAACAGTTGCTACTTGTGCCGAATCTTCTTGGATTCCATTCGGCTTCTCTTTGTTGAAGGTAAAGAACCCTCCTTTATTCTTCTTATTTTCTTATTTTTTCATGGGAAACCGATCACTTATTTGTTGATCATAAACCGAATTGTTTTCTTTTCTGAAGTGGGTTACTCCATCCCTTGTAACTAGTATTTTTCTTCAATTGTTGTTTAGCCGAACCCCAAGAACAAGGGCTAGTTGGTCGCCGAAGGTCTCCTCTTCAATCAGTTTTGGTTTGTGCAAGGTAAGGGAGACTCTTTTGATTCTGTCTCTATCTGTTTCGGTTCTATGTAGTCTTAGCCGAATGGCTATTTTGTTCTTGGTGTTAGTTAGTGACTAATCTCTTCTTGTCTCCTCTTAGCGTGGCATGTTCGCGTCGGATTAGAATCCTTGGCCAAGCCTATCTGTGTTTGACTCATTTCTTGACCAAGGTAAGAAGGTTCTCCTAATTTTGGTACTTATTCCCTTTTCTCTTTCGTTGCCTTAACTCAATTTCCTGATCAAGACTCTTAACATGGATATGAGTGTTAGCCGAGCCAAGGAGGGTGTGGTTAAGGAGCCTGAGGGGAGTGTACTCATAGTCTCTAATCTGTCGTTTAAACTGACGGTTCGTGATTTTTCGCCGAGTTGTGGAAGAGAGCCGACATCGGCTTAGGATAGGCAAATCGCTGTTATTCCTGCTAGTGAGAGTGTCGACGTAGAGAGTTTAGTCTTACGCGTAATCAGGTGTGTAACGCTCACACATTTCTTTATTATTTGCGTTAGTAACTGAGTTGGCTGAAAGCCGAAATGACTGTTGAGACAGTCGAGATACCGTTGTGGGTAAGGTTGGAGACACCGGGTAAGTACCATTATGATTTTACTTTCGTAGATATGTATGTATGAATTAATTGTCTGATGTACCTTGAAAGTATGTTTGCATTCATCTCAGTATGATAATATGTTGCATGGGCTTTGGGATATGAATGAAAGGGGAAGTGTGATTCAGTGACTATTGTCACAGTGGTCTGGGACCACAGTGGTTTGGAACCACGTATACCTATATTTATCAGTGACTTATCTCAATGGTCTGGGACCACAGTGGGTTGGCCCCACGTTTATATATTCTGTGACTCTGTCACAAGTGGTCTGGGACCACAGTGGTTTGGAACCACAATGGCTTGATGCCACGGGCGTTTGGCTGATTCAGGAGACCTAGAGGATGGAAAACTAGGTTGGGCTGGGCTGCATTGCATACATTTTTAATATGCTATATTGTGAGGGCTAAGGCCCAATGTACATCTGTGGGCTTAAAGCCCGAATGCATTATAAGGGGAATTACACATTGAGTCTCGGTGACTCACCCTTCTGCTTAATTATGCAGGTAACCCCTAGTTGCGAATTTAGAGCCGTGGTGGGCTTGAGGTGGCCATGCATTATTTTCTCGTAAACTTTCGTTTCTTATTTGAACTTACTTTTTAATTTTGGGATTTTGCAATGTAATAAGGCCTCCATAACTTTAATTTGGGTTTTTGCTTTAAATTGGTTATTGCATATCTTATGAATTGTCAAGTATGGAGTTTTTTTCTAAAATAAAACCATAAACCATCATTTTTCTAAAAAGGGTGATAACAAATGATGACATGCGAATAACTAATTAATTTGGAGATTTTCTTAAAACCTTAACATTGTTTTCAAATGTCACGTTTATAAAATTTCCTAATTTTTGGCTTTCGTAAAACAAAACTGTATTTGGCTTTTAGTTCAATCTAATAAGAATTTGGTAAGAAACTTTCAATTATTTTCAAGATGGTAATACTAATCAAAATGTATTTTTTTTAAATTACGATGTTCCGGTAAAAATTTCAAAACTTCTTTTCCTGTAACATACCAGATTTGGTCGTAGCGTATTGACTGGGTTTGGGGTGTTACACCTAAAACCACTCATGCCATTAGTTAATGGCAAATTTTCCACATAAGGACCCCATAATTAATTCTTCAAAGCAAATAAGCACTTAACATATAAAAAGCTACTTTTACATTTTCTGCGATTAAGCACTTTTTTTTTTCAAATTAAGCACACAAACAATAAAATTAATTCATGAAACTTTCACACATATCAGTTCACATACAATAAACACAGAAAATAATATTAAAATATTTTTTTGACTCAGATTTGTGGTCCCGAAACCACTATTATGACTAGGGTCTAAACCGGACGGTTACAAAAATGGCACCGTATGAGGCTCTATATGGTCGCAAATGTAGAACTCCATTGTATTGGATAGAGTTAAGCGAGAAAAACACACACGGAGTTGACTTAATCTGTGAAACCGAGGAAAAGGTGAAGATAATCTGAGATAGTTTGAAGGCAGCTTCAGACCGTCAAAAGTCCTATGCCGATTTGAAAAGAAAAGAGATAGAATTTCAGGTTGGTGATAAAGTGTTCTTGAAAGTGTCACCATGGAAGAAAGTTCTCTGATTCAGTTGTAAAGGGAAATTGAGTCCACGGTTCATCGGACCTTATGAAATCATTGAAAGAATCGGGCCGGTTGCATATCAGTTAGCATTACCACCTGAGCTTGATAAGATTCACAATGTTTTCCATGTATCCATGTTACGACGATATAGATCAGACCCTTCACACGTTATTACTCCAACAGAAGTTGAGATTCAGCCTGATATGACCTACAATGAAGAACCGATCAAAATACTTGCACATGAGACGAAAGAGCTAAGAAATAAAAAGGTGGCATTGGTAAAAGTGCTCTGGAAACGGCTTGGTTTAGAGGAAGCTACCTGGGAGCCGGAGGATACTATTAGGAAGCAGTACCCTAACCTCTTTTCTAGTAAGAATTTTCGAGGACGAAAATTTCTAAGGGGGGAGAGTTGTAACAGCCCATTTTCGGTGAGATCGGAACAGTGGTTTCGTGACCACAAATCTGAGCCCAAAAATAAAAATTTTATTTTAATTTAATTTATGGTTGGTATTATGATAGGAAGGTCACATGAAAATTTTGATATGAAAATTTTATTGATTGTGTGGTTAATTAGGTAAAGGACTAAATTGCATAAAATGCAAAAGTTGAATTCTAGTAGCTATAAGGATTAAATAACTATGGAACTCAAAACTAGATGTCCTTATATGGTAATTAGACCATTAAGAAAAGTATGTAGATTTTTCTTGGTGACTCATCCATGGAAAAATTAGAAATGACTAGTGAATAAAATTGGAAATCAACAAAATTAAAAGATGATAGAAAAATAAAAAGAAATTATCATCTTTTCTATTCATCTTCTTCCCCAATTTTTTTATGGAAACCCTAGGACAGAGGAAGAGAACTTTTCAAGCTTAGAAAGGTATGAAATCAAGTCCCGTTTTTAATGATTTTTATATTTTTAGAATCGAGATAGCCTAATCTTTCTATTTATGGGATTTATTTGAAAAGATAACAAAGTGTAGAAACTTTTTCATGGATGTAAATGCTGGAAATTTGAAAGTTATGGTAGAAAATGAAAGATAGTTGATAGATAAACAACTTTTACAAAGCAATTTTTCACGGAAACTTGATTTAGGGACTAAAATGAAAAAGTGGTAAAACCCATGGAAAATTCTGAAATTTGTGAAATATGTGTGCTGTAAAAATTGTTATTAAATCTTGGTTAGGCATGGAAAGAGGACTAGATTGCATGAATTTCATTTTCTGAGCCTAGGGACGAAATTGGAATTTTTTAAAAGAGTAGGGGCAAAATAATAATTTTGCCTAGGATGTAGTAGAATGCAAATGTATGTAAAATGTGATATTATGTCATGATAGATGTTAATTTAGGCTTGGTTTTAATGCTTGATTTGGCTGGTATATTCATGCAAGTATTGGTGTAGGTTGTTGGCAAAATTGGGTGAGAAAATGAAGCTAAGAAATGGCTTCATTTTGTCCACACGGGTAGACACACGGGCGTGTGTCTAGGCCGTGTGTGACACACGGCCGAGTACATGGGCGTGTAGCCAGGCCATGTGTCCCCAGCACCGTAAATTCAAGAAAACAGAATGCTCAGAATTGAGCACACACGGGCAGAGACACGGGCGTGTGTCTCAGTCGTGTGGGAGACACGGCCTAGAACACGGGCGTGTGTCTTGGCCATGTGAAACATGCACCTAATTCGAATTAAATTAATTATCCACACAGCCTAGCACACGAGCATGTGGCATGGCCGTGTGGCGCAAGTTAGGGAGCACCCTAAATTGAACACGGCCTGTAACACCCCAAGCCCGGCCTATGCGTTAAGACCAGAATTGGCACGCTACACAATTCGAACTTACATCTAGTTATCAATGCTTTTAATGAAAACAATTCTTCAAAATGATTTTGAAAATGGAATTTATCATAAATCGAGATTTATTTGAAAACCATGGTTTTAAAACATCAGAATTTACAATTTGATTTTCAGAGAAATAATTGGTTGAAATCTTAGATTTATAAAAAGAGTTTTCACGAAATATTTTGGATTAAGTGATATTTAAGAAAAACCCTTTTATACACGCAAGTTTAAGAAATCATTTATAAAATTTAAACAGCCCCATTTAAGTAACTAAAACATATTAAAAATCCATCTACGAATAAAAATCCATAAAAATAATACCAGAGGCATTATTACATCGCAATTGAAATAGTACTTAAATAAAAATATTTAAAAGAAGTTCAAGTTTATAAAAAAACCCATCATTCGTAGTATGGCCTCCTCACAAAGTCATCCCCACCCAAGTCTCCATCAATAATCATTACGAGAAGGGTAAGAAAAATAGGGTGAGTTACTTAGAACTCAATGTGTAACCCACTTACCGTGTCCCTTTGGGCCAAATCCATTTAAGCATTAAATTGGGCTTGAGCCCATTTACAAAAGTACAATATATTAATCAAATATAAAAATGCATGTGATATGAAATTCCCAACCAAGCCTAATTTCCATCCGCTACACACCACCGTACCAACCATCACACCTGTGGGGATCAAGTCAACCCACCCCGCCAACACACCAATCATAGGCATTAAGCCATTTAAAATATTTGTGGCAGAGCCACAGAACTAGATTTTGGCAACAGGCCTTTCTTCTCTTCGTCAATTATCCCAACCCATGCAGTCATGTACATATATATAATGCATAACAATATATTCATAAGGTAAATTTCAAAAAAAAGCCCATATTACAAGTTATCAACTTGGCCCATTAGTCAAAATAACAATTTAACCCATTTAACGATCTAGAAATTTTGGCTCTTATATCGATCTAGCAGTCTTAGCCCATATATCGATCTAGCAATTTTGGCCCATATATCGATCTAGCAATTTTGGCCCATATATCGATCTAGCAATTTTGGCCCATTTATACACATGAGGCCCTTTTCACAATTTTTCTCACTTGGCCAATTTATAAAAAAATAATTCATATGGCCCAAAATATCACTTTTTAACAATATAGCCTATTAAGGGCAAATTTGTAATTTTCACAACTTTAATACCATTTTCATGCTTTCACACCAAAAGTGCTAATAAACCGTATTTTCAAATTTTACCGACTTTACGATTTTATTCAAATACTTACGGCATAGTATAACCCATGAGATAAGTGTGAAGTTACACACCTTATTACGGTGAGTACTATACTTTCCTGCTCGTCGATACCTAAATATTTATCACGCTTGATTAGAACATTAATATTTAATATAAAACTATTCTAATGATAAATGATCTAGATCTTTATCCTCGAAATCTCGAACAACAGCTATTTGTGATTTCTCCTCGATCGATAGTTCATAACCCGATGAAGAACCACGAGCATCAAAGGCTCAGAGTACGAATGACTTCAAACAATTGATTTTCGCGGATGAGGGTCCACAACCCGGTGGAAAATCTTGGATTCTTCAAACTTGATTCTTCGTTTGAATTTAGGGGAATAGCGGATCCACCCTCTTACGAACACTATTAACAACCCTTTTCGACCCTATCTTAAAATCCCGAGTGATTTCCAAAGGATTCCTAAATAAAACTTTCGGTTATAACAATCCCAATGATAGTCATTGATAAAAACGAGAGTCATCAAGAATCCTTGAAGAGTTCCTTCTTACCTTGGATATGATCCGAACTTGAATAACATCAAGATGACTTTAACGATATGGTGATTCGGCCCTCCACTATTTCACTAAAATATAACGAAAGGAAACGTTTAATAGAATGGACGATTATCGATTTAAAGGCTCTTCCTAGGCCATCCTATAGATTCGGCCAAGGTGACCAAATAACAAAAGAAATCAAAGAAAATGATTCTTACCGATGATCCAAAGTTTGAATAGAAGAAAATGATTGAGAATAAATGTTATGAGGAATGGAAGATTCAGCTATGATTTAATGGATAGGGAAAATAATTTCGGCTATGGGGATGGTCACAAGCATTCGGCCATGGAAGGAAAATGAAGGAAGAATGTTTTTGAATGATAAGTAAAATGGAGAAGAAAAGAGAATAGGGAGAAGAGAAAAGAGAGGAGTTTAGGAACAAATATGTATTAGGTAATGGGAAAAAGAAGAAAAAATAAATGGCTTTTTGTGTTGATAATTTCGGCACTAAGAGAGAAATACAAGATGAAGCACTTGAGGGTTTTTGCAAAAATGACCAAAAGAATCAAAGCAAAGATTGTTTTCTCCTAACACAAGCACATTCGGCCAAGAGAGGAAAAGATGAGAGGAAGAAATGTTTTTGGGAGAGCAAATTGACCAAAGGAAAATTCTATCAAGCTACCAAACTTTACCCAAAACATACAATCAAAATTCGGCTCCCCCCTTTAGTCCACAAAGCCGTCCAAGTTCATGAACAAAAAGGCCATTCAAATGTTTCCAAAACATAGCCCTTAAGATATGCCTTGTGTTCCCCTTCATTCCATAAGTATAGGATTTCCTTTCCCCAAGTTCAAGCTTATCCTATTCCAATAGTCTCCTTGCCATAAAAGAAATAGTCCAACCTTACCATAAATAAGGCTTGACCAACACATGTAATCTAGGTGCAAAAATAAAAGTCACCTAAATGCTATCCATGGGATTCGAACCTCTCCCCTCAAGCAACACTCATGGCGCCAACTCCACCTTGCTACTAGCTCAACTTATGCTAGTTTTTGACACTTAATTACCTTAAGCATCAGGGTCACTTGATCCACTTCAATAAAGTACTCATTTCTAAAATTTATTCTAATTCCGAATAAATCCCGAGCTTCTCAAGACTATAATAAGCACATAAAATTAATCATTCACAAGCTAAGCACCAAAAACATGCAACATATCGATACTCATATTTTTTTAGGATGTTACAATTCTACCCTCCTAAAAAAAATTTCGTCCCCGAAATTTACCTAGTTAAAAGAGATGAGGATATTGTTGCCGAATTGCGTCTTCAGGCTCCCACGTAGCTTCTTCTGCTCCGTGATTACACCATAGAACCTTAACCAACGACACAGTCTTCTTTCTTAGAACCTTAACATCGCGGTCTAAGATTTTCACTGGTTCCTCTTCGAAAGACAAGTCTGGCCTTAACTCCACTTCTTCTACCGGTACTATGTGAGACGGATCCGATCTATAACGCCTCAAAGATAGAAACATGGAAAACACTATGAATCGACTCAACTCGGAGGTAATTCAAGCCGATAGGCCTTTGGTCCTACACTCTTCAACACTGCAGACGGTCCAATGAACCTAGGGCTCAACTTGCCCTTCCTTCCAAATATGAAAATCTTCTTCCAAGGTGAGACTTTCAGAAAGACCTGATCTCCCACCGCAAACTCAATATCTTTACGCTTCAGATCCGCATACGACTCTTGTCTATCCGAAGCTTCCTTTAACCGTGCTTGAATCACCTTTTCCTTTTCTTCCGTCTCAAATATCAATTCAGTACCCAACAACTGTCGTTCCCCCAATTCAATCCAACAAGTAGGGGTATGACACCTACGACCGTATAACGCTTCATAGGGCGCCATTTGGATCTTTGGATTGGTAAGCTGATTATTATACGTGAACTCGATAGCGGTAGAAAATCCTCCCAACTACCTCTGAAGTCAATCACACAACCTCGTAACATGTCTTCCAAAATCTGAATTACTCTTTCTGACTGGCCATCTGACTGAGGATGAAAAGCTGTACTGAAGTTTAACTTTGTTTCCAAAGCCTCATGTAAAGCTTTCCAAAATCGTGATGTAAACCTAGGGTCCCTGTTTGATATGGTAGACACTGGTACCCCATGCAACCTCACTATCTCAGATACATACAGTTTAGCCAACTTTTGCAGCGAGTAATCCGTACGAACTGGAAGAAAATGAGCAGTATTCGTCAATCGATCTACTACCACCCAAACAGAATCTTTCTAAGTAGGTGTTAAGGGTAACCCACTAACAAAATCCATCGTTATCCACTCCCATTTCCATAGAGGAATCTTTACCGGTTGCAATAAACCCGATGGTAATTGATGTTCCGCCTTCACTTGTTGACAAGTCAAACACTTTCCCACAAAATCAGTAACCTCCCGCTTTAATCTTGGCCACCAATACTACTCACGGAGATCCCGATACATCTTATTTCCTCTGGGGTGCATAGCATAAGGGCTACTATGCGCCTCCCATAGAATTATTTGTCTCATATCTGAATCCATGGTCATACAAACTCTTCCACGAAAACACAGTATGCCATCCTTGTTCATTTCAAAGTCTCCTATTATACCACTTTCAACTTGTTGCAATAAAGGACCCAACTTTTCATCTGATAATTGCTTTTCCTTGATTTGCTCCAACCACAGAGGCTTCACCTGAAGTTCCGCTAGCAGACTTCCATCCTCATACAAACTAAGATGAGTAAACATTGCTCTCAACTCTGATACAACCTTACGACTCAACGCGTCTGCCACAACGTTAGCCTTTCCAGGATGGTACTCGATTGAGAAGTCATAATCCTTTAACAACTCCACCCATCACCGTTGTCTCAAGTTCAACTCCTTTTGGGTAATGAGGTACTTAAGACTCTTATGGTCCGTATAAATGATTGACTTCTCACCGTAGAGATAGTGCCTCCAAATCTTTAAAGCAAACACCACCGCAGCTAACTCCAAGTCATGAGTAGGATAGTTAACTTCGTGCGGTCTTAACTGACGAGAAGCATAAGCCAACACTTTTCCACTTTGCATCAGTACACATCCTAAACCCGTGTGTGACGCATCACAGTAAACTATAAACTCTTTTCCAGCCTCAGGTTGAATCAAGATCTTGGCGCTCAGTCAAAATCTTCTTGAGTTTCTCAAAACTTTCTTGTTGTTTATCGGTCCACACATACGGTACTCCCTTTTGCAACAGCTTAGTTAGGGGTGCAGCAATCAACGAAAACCCCTCAACAAAGCGTCTATAGTAACCAGCCAAACCCAAGAAACTCCGGATCTCAGCCACTGACTTCGGCGGTTTCCAATCCAATACTGCCTCAACCTTCCGAGGATCAACTCTTATTCCTTCGACTGACACCACATGACCCAAGAAAGTCACTTCCTTCAACCAAAATTCGCATTTACTGAATTTGGCATAAAGTTTCTTATCTCGCAAAATTTGCAACACAATGCGCAAATGTGAGTCATGCTCTTCTTCATTCCTCGAATATACCAAGATATCATCTATGAACACCACTACGAACCGGTCTAGATAAGGTTGAAAGACTCGATTCATCATGTCCATAAATGCAGCTGGTGCATTGGTCAAACCAAATGGCATAACCAAAAACTCATAATGTCCATAACGAGTTCGGAATGCCGTCTTATGAATATCTGCCTCTTTCACCTTGAGTTGATGATAACCTGATCTTAAATCAATCTTGGAGAAAACTGAAGCTCCTCTCAGTTGATCAAACAGGTCATTGATTCTCGGCAATGGATACCTATTCTTGATCGTCAATTTATTCAACTGCCTATAATCAATGCATATACGCATCGACCCATCCTTCTTCTTGACGAACAATACCGGTGCTCCCCACGGAGACACACTCGGTCGGATAAATCCCCGATCTAACAATTCTTGAATTTGGGCTTTAAGCTCCGCTAACTCTTTCGGTGCCATTCTATAAGGAGCAATGGACACCAGAGCCGTTCCGGGCAAAAGCTCAATGCCAAACTCTACTTCTCGATCTGGAGGTAAACCAGGAAGTTCTTCGGGAAAGACATCTAAAAATTCTTTCACCGTTCTCACACCTTCCACCGATAGTTCCTTGACATCCAAAGCGAGAATGAAGGCTAGAAATGCTCCATACCCTTTCCGCACCAACTTTTCTCGCCTTCAAAGCGGATACCACATTTGCCAAAAGTTCCTTCGCCTCGCCTATCATTACTACCTCCTCATCATCCACAGTCCTTATTGACATCCGCTTTTGGCACAATCCAATTGCGCCCGGTGCTTCACCAACCAATCCATGCCCAAAATAAGATCAAACTCGCTGAAAGGCAATTCCATCAAGTCCGCCAAAAATATTTCTCTTTGAATTTCCAAGGGCACGTCTCTAAACAATTTATTCACAATTACAGATTGTCCTAAAGGACTAATTACTGTCATCTCCCTATCGGTAATCTCAGATCTAATATTCAGGTTTCCAGATATGGCACTAGCAACATACGAGTGGGTAGACCCAATATCTATCAAAGCGAAGAATGTGTACATCAAAGATGAAGAACGTGCAGATTATCACATCAGGTGCATCGCCATCTTCCCGATGCCTAACCGCATAGACCAACCCCAGTTGTCTTGCCTCCGCATTACCACTGAAGCCATTACCTCGACCCGGTGTACCTTGACCACGTCCGTTACCATTACCACCGCGACCCGATCCACGAACTCTCGGTGGCTGCTGAGTGCCTCTAGCTGGCTGAGCATCAGGGTTACGAGCTTCCTGATTCGTATCAGACCGTCGAGGGCAATTCTTATACTAATGATCCTTGGAACCACATTTATAGCAAGCACCGCTTTCCTCCAAAGATTCCCGGGGTGTCGCTTCCCTGATCAAGCCAGCTCTCTACTACGATTGGTAATCACTGGTGCTCTAGCTTGAGCTGGCTCATCATTTCAAAGCCTTTTTTGGAACCTTTTAGAAGAACCCGAGTACTTAAAATCCCTCTTGCCTCTGACTCTTTCCCGGTTCTGGCGTTCTGAGCTCTTAGCCTCTTCGGCTATCTTGGCTTTCTCTACAAGCGAGGCAAAAATCCGTACTTGTTGTGGGGCTATCAGTACCCACAACTCATTATTCAGCCAATCTTCAAAGCGTACACAACGCTCATGATCAGTCGGCACTATTGTGCGAGCATATCGGCTCAAACGAAGAAATTCTACCTCGTAAGCTGCCACCGTCTTATTTTCTTGAACCAAATTCAGGAATTCCTTCCTTCGGGCATCTACATAACTTGTCCCGACGTACTTCCCTTGAAAAGTAGCTTTGAAGAAATCCCAAGTAACCAATGCAGCCTCGGTGCCTTCTCAAACAGTAAGCCACCATTGATACGCCTCGTCCCTTAACAAGGACACAGCTCCTCTTAGCTTCTGCTCGGCGGTGCACTCCAAATCATCCATAATCCACTCTACAGCCTCGAGCCAATATTTCGCAACATTCGGAGCTACACCGGAGACACCCCTAAAAACCTCGGCACCACTTGATTTAAGTTTCTCCGAAATTGATCCACGAACTGCTGGACCAGTTCTAGTCCCAGCAACCCTCTCTAGGACTCGCAACATTGCTTGAGTCAAAGCATTGTCCTCTCTCGTATGGTCATGTGATCCAGTCTCACTCCCGGGTGATGCAGGTGCATCCATTTTCGGTATATAACCCGGCGCTTCAGTTGCACCCCTAGCACCTCGTCCTCTACCATGGCCACGTCTACCACGTCCACGACCACGTCCTCTAGTGCTCATAATGACTAATTCGAGTTAATCTGATTATGAGTTTTATGAATCAGAATACTATTTCAGTGTTTATTAACGATATTTTATGAAATATAATAGGTAAAGTTGTTTTCGCAATCACGTCCTATAGTCCCAATCTCTACCGTTTTCAACACCTAAAACTAGAAGTTCTAGAGTGTTCCTATGACATATCACAATAATAAACATTTAATATACAAATACTTACTTGGCTTGGTGCCGGATGCTCGTCGTGCCATGCTACCTTTAAAACATCAATTCTATATATTCAAAATAGTTTTAAACAAAAGTTATTGTTGAACCCAAACCACAGTCGAGTTTTGAAACTGGCTCTGATACCATAAAATGTAACACCCCAAGTCCGGCCTATGCATTAAGACCAGAATTGGCATGCTACACAATTCGAACTTACATCTAGTCATCAATGCTTTTAATGAAAACAATTCTTCAAAACAATTTCGAAAATGGAATTTATCATAAATCGAGATTTATTTGAAAACCATGATTTTAAAACATCAGAATTTACAATTTGATTTTCAAAAAAATAAATGGTTGAAATCTTAGATTTATAAAAAGAGTTTTCACGAAATATTTTGGATTAAGTGATATTTAAGAAAAACCCCTTTTTATACGCAAGTTTAAGAAATCATTTATAAAATTTAAATAAACCCCATTTAAGTAACTAAAACATATTAAAAATCCATCTACGAATAAAAATCCATAAAAATAATACCAGAGGCCTTATTACATCGCAATTGAAATAGTACTTAAATAAAAATATTTAAAAGAAGTTCAAGTTTATAAAAAAAACCCATCATTCGTAGTATGGCCTCCTCACAAAGTCATCCCCAGCCCAAGTCTCCATCAATAATCATTACCTGAGAAGGGTAAGAAAAACAGGGTGAGTTACTTATAACTCAATGTGTAACCCACTTACCGTGTCCACTGGGCCAAATCCATTTAAGCATTAAATTGGGCTTGAGCCTATTTACAAAAGTACAATATATAAATCAAATATAAAAATGCATGTGATATGAAATTCCCAACCAAGCCTAATTTCCATCCGCTACACACCACCCGTACCAACCATCACACCTGTGGGGATCAAGTCAACCCACCCCGCCAACACACCAATCATAGGCATTAAGCCATTTAAA
Organism: Gossypium sturtianum; assembly: GCA_025698515.1. Lineage (NCBI taxonomy): Eukaryota > Viridiplantae > Streptophyta > Magnoliopsida > Malvales > Malvaceae > Gossypium > Gossypium sturtianum. The sequence goes on from CM046955.1 coordinate 125,299,544, forward strand.
ATATTTGTGGCAGAGCCACCGAACTAGATTGTGGCAACATGCCTTTCTTCTCTTTGTCAATTATCCCAACCCATGCAGTCATGTATATATATATAATGCATAACAATATATTCATAAGGCAAATTTCAACAAAAAGCCCATATTACAAGTTATCAACTTGGCCCATTAGTCAAAATAACAATTTAACCCATTTAACGATCTAGAAATTTTGGCCCTTATATCGATCTAGCAGTCTTAGCCCATATATCGATCTAGCAATTTTGGCCCATATATCGATCTAGCAATTTTGGCCCATATATCGATCTAGCAATTTTTTTTGGCCCATATATCGATCTAGCAATTTTGGCCCATTTATACACATGAGGCCCTTTTCACAATTTTTCTCACTTGGCCAATTTATAAAAAATAATTCATATGGCCCAAAATATCACTTTTTAACAATATAGCCTATTAAGGGCAAATACGTAATTTTCACAACTTTAATACCATTTTCATGCTTTCACACCAAAAGTGCTAATAAACCGTATTTTCGAATTTTACCGACTTTACGATTTTATTCAAATACTTACGGCATAGTATAACCCATGAGATAAGTGTGAAGTTACACACCTGATTACGGTGAGTACTATACTTTCCCACTCGTCGATACCTAAATATTTATCACGCTTGATTAGAACATTAATATTTAATATAAAACTATTCTAATGATAAACGATCTAGATCTTTATCCTCGGAATCTCGAACAATAGCTATTTGTGATTTCTCCTCGATCGATAGTTCATAACCCGATGAAGAACCACGAGCAATCAAAGGCTCAGAGTACGAATGACTTCAAACAATTGATTTTCACGGATGAGGGTCCACAACCCGATGGAAAATCTCGGATTCTTTGAAAACAATTCTTCGTTTGAATTTAGGGGAATAGCGGATCCACCCTCTTCCGAACACTATTAACAACCCTTTTCGACCCTATCTTAAAATCCCGAGTGATTTCCAAAGGATTCCTATATAAAACTTTCGGTTATAACAATCCCAATGATAGTCATTGATAAAAACGAGAGTCATCAAGAATCCTTGAAGAGTTCCTTCTTACCTTGCTAGATATGATCCGAACTTGAATAACATCAAGATGACTTTAATGATATGGTGATTCGGCCCTCCACTATTTCACTAAAATATAACGAAAGGAAACGTTTAATAGAATGGACGATTATCGATTTAAAGGCTCTTCCTAGGCCATCCTATAGATTCGGCCAAGGTGACCAAATAACAAAAGAAATGTAACACCCCAAACCCGGTCAATACGCCATGACCGAATCTGGCATGCCACGAAGGAAAACGTTTTGAAGAAAAACAAGTTAACGATAAAATTTTTGTGAAAAACTTTTTATTATTCTAAATTCGTAAAAAAAAATTAAGTTGAAAAACGATATTTTACTTTGCAATTCAGTAAATAGATTTTTAAAACTTAGTCGCACTTAGATTAAGTAAACCATTTATAAATTAAAGAGAAACTAAAGCAATTAGGTTGAAAATCGTATCTAATAGAAATTTGGAAACTTAAGTTTTGTAAAATAGTTTGAGTTATCGAAAATACTTAAGTTGTTAAAAATCATCAATTTATTTAGGTTACCCGATGGTAACGTTTTAAAAACCATCGCGCTTTGTATTTTAGAAAACTTTGTTCACATATCATTAAATCAATCATGTAATTTGCAAGTTATTCCTAAAACAAATCCAAAGCATATAAATAATCCAAAAACATAATTAAAGAGGCCTTATTACAAACCCATAAAAATGAAAACCAAATTAAAATCAAGTACCCAAATGGAAGTTCATGTAAAACCAAATTTCATTGCATGGTCTCCTCGAGTTCATCCGGCTCCTCATCCGCGAATTTACGAATTACAGAAAAAAATAAGGGAGAAGGTGAGTCACCAAGACTGAGTGCATATTCCCTTTCCTGTAAATACCACATACTTACACAAATTATAACCAAGCAATATATATATTATGCACCCAACCTAGCCATCCGTAACTCCTTTTTCTACCCGTGTGGTACCAAACCACCTGGTGGTGCCAAACCACCGTGACCAAAGTCACAAATAATCAAGTTGTGGGGCCAACCCACTTGTGATACCAAATCACTGGCGACAATCCCATATCTCAAAAGTGGGGCCAACCCACGGTGGTGTTAATCCACAGGACGAGTCGCTATGAGGTGCCAAACCTCCGTGTCCCAAAGACACAAATGTGATACCAAATCACTGGTGACCAAAGTCACGAATAATCAACTTGTGGGGCCAACCCACGTGTGATACCAAATCACTGGCGACAATCCCATATCTCAAAAGTGGGGCCAACCCACGGTGGTGTTAATCCACGGGGATGAGTCGCTATGAGGTGCCAAACCTCCGGTGTCCCAAAGACACAAATGTGATACCAAATCACCGGAGGTGCCAAACCTCCGTGTCAGAAGACACGAATATCAATCTTCCCCTCCTCTCATATTGCCCATACCAATGCAATAGATAAACAAATCATGTCAATATACTTTGATATGAACATATAACCAATACATATCGTAGATTGTGATATTAAACAACATATAGCAACATCATATCGAAACGGACTTACCCGTTTCCTTGCTCATACCCATCAAGGTATCATATCAATATCTCATAGTTTCGGCTTTAACAACTTGAATAGTTATTTAACACACACATATATATATATAAACCAAGTTATAAAGTGTGTAAGATACACACCTTTGACTAACGCAAATACTAACTTCCGTAGACCCGATCTACCTCACTAGATCACCTTGTCCTACATTCTGCCAAACCACAAGATTATAAGCAAAACCATTCGGCCAACATCACATCTTAATCCCAATAGCCTTTGGCTTTTCAACCATTAAAAGAATGATGAATCGACAAGAATCCTTACCACTTGACTTACCAACTTTGATTGCTAGAGAAGTAAGGCTTAGATCAAATGCTTCCAAAGTCCCAAAGAGCCTATAAGAATAATCGGTTCCTAATAATAGTTAGAACCTTGCAACAATTGTCCAAAAATTCGGCCTTAGCCCTCTTGATAAGTTACAAAGAAAAGAGGAAAGAAACAAAGGAAATACGGCCATGAATACTTACCCCCTTTCCAAAACCGATTGAAGAAAAAGAAATGAAGACCTATCCTTGTTGATATTCGGTCAAGACAAATCAAAAAAGAAATGGGAAGTTTCGGCAATATGGTTAAATGGTGAAGGGATTTTCGGCTATGTTTTGAAAAGAAGAAAGCAATTGATTAGAGACTAAAAAGAAATGAAGTACGTGAGTAGAAAAGAGAATAAAAATAAGAGAGGGAGGATTCAGCTTAAGCAACAATGGAAGAAAAGAAAAGAGAGTTTGGGGAAGAAAGAGGTTCGGCCAAAAGAAAGTAAAACCAATTTGCAAGTGTTAACATATATGTGAAGAAAAGAATAGGAAGATGAGAACCAAAAGAGGTTCTTTTCGGATTTACAAAGAATTTAAAAGATGAGAGGGAGGTTCCAAATGAGTTTCTACCAAATGCCTAAGAGGAAAAATCAACAACACCTAATGGCATTCGGCTATGGTTCACTTTGGTGCACAAGAAAGAAGAATTGGTAAGGTTCTAAAGGGATTTTTGATATGACTCAAAACAAGAAATGTAAGCATTCCTAACTAACCGAAAATGACCACCATCCAAAAGAAATTTTGGCACCAACTAGCTACCAACAAGACCAAGATTCGGTCAATCCCCCTAGCCACACATGCCATCCACATTCATGGACTAATGGCCTAAGAAAAGTTTCCAAAACATTTTCCATCATCCAAGCCTTGAAATCCTCTACATTCCCAAAGTTGAAGGAATTTTATACCCAAAATCTAGCAATTCTATCCCTTATTTCATGCTTACCATAACCTTAAGTCTTCTTGCCAAAAAAAAAGAAATTGTCCATCTTATCTTTATGTATAGTTGACCGACACTTAATGCTAGGATGTACAAAAATAAAATCCTCAATATGTTTTCCATGCTACTCGAACCACTTCCCTCAAGCAACCTTTCAAGCTCCTTATCCACTATGCCACTAACTCCTCATGTGCTTTAATTTAACACTTAAATTATCTTAAGTGTCAAGCTCACTTAATCCACTTCACTAAATTTTCCACACTAAAAATTATTCTAGCTTAGCTAATATTTCCAAGCCTTCACACAAATATACTAAGCACACAATAATAATCATATCCGAGCTAACACAAATAACAAGATGATACTCTAATATTTTTAGGATGTTACAAGAAATCAAAGAAAATGATTCTTACCGATGATCCAAAGTTTGAATAGAAGAAAATGATTGAGAATAAATGTTATGAGGAATGGAAGATTCGGCTATGATTTAATGGATAGGGAAAATAATTTCGGCTATGGGGATGGTCACAAGCATTCGGCCATGGAAGGAAAATGAAGGAAGAATGTTTTTGAATGATAATTAAAATGGAGAAGAAAAGAGAATAGGGAGAAGACAAAAGAGAGGAGTTTAGGAACAAATATGTATTCGGCAATGGGAAAAAGAAGAAAAAAGAAATGGCTTTTTGTGTTGATAATTTCGGCACTAGGAGAGAAATACAAGATGAAGCACTTGAGGGTTTTTGCAAAAATGACCAAAAGAATCAAAGAAAAGATTATTTTCTCCTAACACAAGCACATTCGGCCAAGAGAGGAAAAGATGAGAGGAAGAAATGTTTTTGGGAGAGCAAATTGACCAAAGGAAAATTCTATCAAGCTACCAAACTTTACCCAAAACTTACCATCAAAATTCGGCTCCCCCCTTTAGTCCACAAAGCCGTCCAAGTTCATGGACAAAAAGGCCATTCAAATGTTTCCAAAACATAGCCCTTAAGATATGCCTTGTGTTCCCCTTCATTCCATAAGTATAGGATTTCCTTTCCCCAAGTTCAAGCTTATCCTATTCCAATAGTCACCTTGCCATAAAAGAAATAGTCCAACCTTACCATAAATAAGGCTTGACCGACACATGTAATCTAGGTGCAAAAATAAAAGTCACCTAAATGCTATCCATGGGACTCGAACCTCTCCCCTCAAGCAACACTCATGGCGCCAACTCCACCTTGCTACTAGCTCAACTTATGCTAGTTTTTGACACTTAATTACCTTAAGCATCAGGGTCACTTGATCCACTTCAATAAAGTACTCATTTTTAAAATTTATTCTAATTCTGAATAAATCCCGAGCTTCTCAAGACTATAATAAGCACATAAATTTAATCATTCACAAGCTAAGCACCAAAAACATGCAACATATCGATACTCATATTTTTTAGGATGTTACACGGCCTGTAACACGGGCGTGCCCCAGAGTCACACGAGAGTGTCCCTTGGACCGCATGGGCATGTGAGCCCTGCACCTTAGAAAAATTTTGTAATTTTGCGAAAAATTCTTAGAGGTTCCGATTAAGTCCTGATTCGATTCTAATACTCATTTTGGGCCTCGAGGGCCCATTCAAGTGACAATAAAAAAATTTGGAGTATGAATAGTATGTTTAATACTAATTGCATGAGAATGTTCGGTGAACTCCGGTAATACTCTATAACCCTGTTCCAACGATAGATACGGGTTAGGGGTGTTACAGAAGGGATATGAGTTGTTCGTTAATTTGGTGGTCTTGTGCCCTGTAACAAAGATGTGTGGAATTATTCTGATTGATCTGAAGTGGTTCTCATTAGTATGAGTATGTATTAGGTTAAGACAGAATATAGTTCAATTTAATATCTGATTTTGCAAGATCAGTATGTAACAACCCGATTTTGACCCTAATCGGAACAGTGGTTTCAGGACCACAAATCTGAGTCCGAAAAATATTTTAAAATTATTTTCAGTGTTTATTATATGTGAGTTTGCTTGTGTTAAATTTTCGTGTTTTAATTTCGTTGTTTGAGTGTCTGATTAAATAAAAGGGCTTAATCGCATAAAATGAAAATTTGATGGTTAGTTGTGAAAGTGCTTAATTGTTGATGTCTTTTTAATATGGAGGATTTATGTTGCAAATATCCCATTTTATAAGTAGTGGACGGCATTAAGTGAATATATATGTTTTTATATGTTAAATTTATAAGTTAAAAATTTATATTAATAAATAATATAATATAAAGTATATATATAATAAAACAAACATTAAAAAGCCATGTTCATCTTTTTTTAATGGCTTATGACCGAAACCAAAGAAAAGAAAAAGAAAGAAATATAAGCTAGGGTATTCGGCCATTGTCAAGGTTGATTAAGGTATGTAACTAGCTCGGTTTTTGATAATTTTTACGCTTTTGAGATCGTTGCTATGAAATGTACAAAACCCATGCTTCAATTTTTGATTTTGATGAATATTTTGAGTTAGGCCATTGAGGAATTCATGTGATTTTTGTTGTTAGATGATAGAATATGGAAGATATGTTTTGAATTAACATGTTTTGTCTTTGGATTTTTGATAAATTTGAGTAATTTGGACTAAATTGCAAAAATAAATTTTTGAGGGACTAAAATGTGAAATAAATTAAATGCATGGACTTGTATGAACATAGGTGATATTCAGCCAAGCATGGGTAATGTGAAATTTTGTGTATTTTGTGTTTTGTGTAATAGGGACTAAATTGTAAAAAGTATGAAATGTCATAGGCAAAATGGTAATTTGCCCATTTATGTGTTTTTGGACTAAATTGAATAGAATGGTGTTTAAATAAGTTTAATTTGAATATGTTTAGATCAAGAACCAAAGAAAACGGATTTGGACCGGGGAAAAACGAAAGTAGTCGATTAATCGATTTTACTGTATGTCGACGTCCGAGGTAAGTCAATAAGCATTTAAATGTTGTTATATTTATGAATATATATTTTTTATGTGATAACTTGAATTATTTTATTAAATTCATGTCATAGACGAATATGAATTTGAGAAATAGACTATATTCCGAGTTCAATTTGATCGAGATTCAATGTCCGAAAGCCCTGCATTTAACCCTAGGAATAGTTAGTATACATATGTCATGACATAGGATATCTGATATGTGTTATCGTGTAAGACCACGTCTGGGACGTTGGCATCGACTTGTGTTTACGTGTAAGACCATGTCTGGGACATTGGCATCGTATTTGATTCGTGTAAGACCCTGTCTGGGACAGTGGCATCGATATGTGATTACATGTAAGACTACGTCTGGGACATTTGCATTGTACGAGCTTCCTACTATCCGCGTATCCTTTTTTAATTCCGAACGGTTCAATGGGCAATGATAAGTTAAGATTGAGTGTAAATCATTATATAAATGCTCAGGTATGTATTCGTACTAAGATATGAAATTAAGGTAAGTAGTGTACTTAAAATGGTGTTATAAAGTTACATGTAATATGATTTACGTGATGGTATATTTGATTATGTGAGTATTCAGCCTATTGATGTGTATGTATTGTGGAAAGAAATGGTATATTATACTAATGATTAAGAGTGTATTCGGCCAAAGTAGAAATTATGCATAACTTATATGTTTTGATATATGAAATTATATTAAAAGGGTATATGATTGATAATAGCTTATTTTAGTTTGAATAGATAAATTTTGTATATGATTAAATGTTAATTTGCTTATGACTTACTATGTAACACCCCAAACCCGGTCTATGCGTTAAGGCCTGATTTGGCATGTCACACGAAATAAATGTACATCTAGCCCTTTAAGGAAAATTTAATTAAAACAGATTTTCAAAAAAAATTTGACGTGGAGTTTATTGAAAACTAAGGTTAATTGATAAATCATACAATTTGAGACGTAAGAATTTATAAATTGAAACTTAGAAAAATTTAATTAATATTTCGAGAAGATTTAAAAGAGTTTGAAAATAAAATTTGGAAAAACATTGTTAAGAGAAAATTTTCCGAGTTAAATTATTTAAGAAAGTTATTATGAAACTCTTTTTGCATATCCATTTGAGAAAAACATTTATTTAAATTTTTAGAAAAATCCCACTTGAAGTATTTTAAGCAAATTATAAAATCCATCAAACATTAAACAACATTAAAATTTATCCAGATCCCTTATTACAATTTAACTTAAAATAGCAAAATAATTAAAAGTACTTAAAAGAAATCCGGAATTTAAATAACCAATTATTCGTAGTATGGCCTCCACTGATTCGTCCACGGCCCAAGTCTCCGTCACTGATCATTAACTGAGAAGGGTAAGGAAAATGGGGTGAGTTACTAGAACTCAGTGTGTAACCCACTTACCATTGTCCACTGGGCCAAAATCCAATTAAGCATTTATTGGGCCAAAGCCCATTTACAATTATAATACAATAATAACATATATAATATGAATATGATATGCAATTCCCAAACCAAACCTAATTTCCATCCGCTACACACCACCCGTACCAACCAGCACACCTGTGGGGAGCTTTAGTCACCCACCCCGCCAACACACCAAAATAGGCATTAAGCCGTTTTATATTAATTTGTGGACAAGCCACTAGATTCACAGAGTTTACATGGCATTGGCATTTTTCAGATTTGTGGCAGAGCCACCAGAATTTTGTAGCAAAGCTACCAGAACTTCTCTTCATCAATATCCCATCCCATGCAATCCATGTATATAATGCATATTCATTTACAACAATTCATTCAAATATTTATTACGAACAATAAGGCCCATTATAACAATTATCACAATCTGGTCCATATCACAATCCGGCCCATATATCAAATATCACAATTGGCCCATATAACCAATATTTCATTTTGGCCCATATAGCAAATATCACAATTAGCCCATATATCAAATATCACAATTGGCCCATATATCAAATATCACAATTGGGCCATATATCAAATATCACAATTGGGCCATATATCAAATATCACAATTGGCCCATATAACCAATATCACAATTGGGCCATATATCAAATATCACCTTTATCGATTTGGCCCATTGAGGGCAATTTCGTAATTTTCAGTCTTAATACCGATTTCATAGTCTTTACCAACATAGTGATAATTATGCCATTTTACCCGATTTCACTAACATGTGATTTAATCAAGCGATTAACACAATATAATTATCTAACCCATGAAATACGGTGTGAGATTACACACCTGATTACGGTAAGCACTACACTTTCCTGATCGTCGACACCTAAAAATATTTTTAACGCTCGATTAGATCATGTACACTTATAGTAAATCTACTCTAAGATAAACGGTCTAGGTTTTTACCCTCGGAATCGCGAACAACTACTATTTGCCGGTTCTCCCGGGTTGACAGTCCCCAACCCGGTGGATAATCCCGAATCACTGATGCCTCACAATTACGAACAACCACAAATAGTTGCTTCTCACCGGATTAGGGTCCACAACCCGGTGGAAAGTCTCGAATCGCCGAAATAGCCCTTCGTTTGAATTTAGGAGTAGAGATCGCTAACCCCCTCCTTTTTCGATCACCAATCACTACCCCTTTTAATTCGATATTGCTTGCCTCCATTGAAAACAAATATTAGTCCAAACTAATATTACGTTGTTATGAATGATAGATCTTAGAAGTGAGGTCGGCTTACCATAAAAATCCGTATGATCGCAAGATAATAATTCGAGCGATTACGTACCTAAAACATATAGTCGATAAATTATCCTTCAATCCGATTAATACAATAACCAAGGGAGTTATTGAAAAAGAATATGAGAGAGCTTCCTTACCTTGAACAATGAGATTCCCATTTCTCACGATCTTCCTATTGCTAAGGTCGATTAAACGATGTTGTAGTAATTGGCACTCCACTATACCACTACTGTAACATCCTAGATTAGGGGTTATGCGTTTGGAGCATAACTCAAGTATTAGTAGGCTTTAAGTGTGTTTGGTGATGTTTTGGGAGTTTTTAGAACCCAAGGATGAAGGGGAAAGCTTTGGGAAAATGTTGGATTTTAAGTATAAAAGGGGGAGCTGGGCGAAGGAGGCTTTAAGGAAAAATTTGGGAGTTTTTGGACATGAAAAAGGGGCTTGGTAAAGTGGCTTAAGGATGCCACTTAAGGCTTGGGCAAATGACGCCTTGAGCAGGGAGGTTCGAGGCTGGGTGATGGCATGGGAGTGTTTTATTTTTCCTTTTCGCGTCAACAAGTGAAATTGGGCTAGGAAGGCCTTAAAAATAAATGGCAAGGTTGGTGGACATGAAAGTCGGAGTGGTAAAGAGGCTTGGGGCCGCCACTTAGGGCCTTGGTGAATGCCACCCCAAGCAGGAGGGAGGACTCAAGTTCGAGTTATGATGGAAGTGCAAAGTATGTTTTATTTTTGTACCTGGCGTTAAGACAAGGGGGAGCTAACAAAGGAGCTCTTAAAAGAAATTGTGACGAATTTATATCACAAAGAAATGCCTTGGCAGAGTGGCCTGGGGCGTTACCTGTAAGCTTGTCCAGTAGGTCCCATGTTCGAGTAGCGTGGACAGCAAATGGGTGTTTTATTATTTTATTTTTATTTTTTTTGAAGAGGTGATAGGATAGAAGATAGATAATGTTTCTTTAATTTTAAATGGGTGATAATTAAAATATAATAATTATCACATTAGGGAGCAATGGCCGAATGTAGGACTCCTTAGGGACATCCACAATCGGTTTTGAATATAGCAAGGAGGTGTCGAAATTCATCAAATGGGTTTTTCTTTTTCTCTCCAATTTGTTTCTGGCCGAATTTTCTCTAGCCACATTGCCCAAAATTCTTCAAAAATCCCTCTCTTCTTTTGTTTTACTTGGCCGAACCTATCACTCCCTTTTTACTCAAAACTTCATCTTCCCTTTGGGTGTTAGCCGAATACCTTCATCAACACTTGGGAGGCATAGCCGGGATCTCTTCACTTTTAGGCTCTTCAAGGAAACAATAGAGGTAAGTATTCCTTTTAAAAATCGGGTTCTCTTCTCTTCCTTTATGGTGTGCCGAAAGTTTGAGAATAAGCCTTGGTATGGGTGACCGAATATGTATAAGTGTTAAAATATGTAACCTTTGTGTGTAGCCGACACTAAGGAGCATTTGAGGATTTGATTCTTCAAGGGATCTCGACAAGGCAAGAGACATCTTCGGGATTCCGGTAAGAGTGGTAAGTGGTTAGGCATATTCGGCCAAAGGCCATTTTTGGTATCTTAGTATAACCGAATGTGCACTATGGTTTTAGGGGCTAATCGGCAAAGGAAAACAGAGGCTTTTGGGATTTCAATTTGCTTTGGTAAGTGATAATAAAGATTCGGCCTAGGGCCATATTTTGGTGATGGGTGCGATTAGTCCTTCGGGATTATTAGTTTAGCCAGATAAGGCTTTTTGATACTAACCTTTAGTGGACGAATGTAGGAGCAGTACGGGAATACGTTTCGGGATTTTGTGATATTGCATAGATTCGGGATTTCTCCTTAGATCTTCGGTTAAGCAGGTGTGTAAAACTCTTACACACTTTATTAGTTAGCATTGCTTATTATGTTACAAATAACTATTGTAATAGTGATTTGCCCTGTGGGCATGAGCATGGATTTCGGGTAAGTCTCTTGTGACTTTAAATATGTAATAAGAATGACATGATGGGTAATATGCTATGCCATGATTTGTATGCATGATTTATGATGATATGTTGAGCATGATATGAGCATGTTTGGTAATGGGATTGAAGAGAGGAGGGGGAATATTCTCTATGGACTGTCACCAGTGGTTTTGACCACAAGATGGGTTGGCCCCATCAGTTTAATTGTGACTTCGGTCACCAGTGGTTTTGACCACACTATTGATATAAATCGTGACTAAGTCCCGGTGGTTTGGTACCACCGATGGTTTTGACCACATATTGATAATTGTGACCTATGGTCATCGGTGGTTTTGACCACACGATGGGTTGGCCCCATCACTTGATTTGTGACTCCGGTCACGGTGGTTTTGACCACGGTGGTTTTGACCACGGGGTAGTTAAAGGAGTATGGATGGCTAGTTTGGGTTGCATGTTTTGCATGTCTTGCTAATATTTTGTGTATGAGTTTGCACTACACTGGGTTGGGGATTTATACATCGAGTCTTGGTGACTCACCCTTCCCATATCATTTTGCGGATGAGTAGATCGTGGAGACGGAGTTGGAGAGGACTCGAGGTGCCATGCTTGTTCCTTGGATTTGAATTTATATTTAGCATGCTTAAAGTTTATTATTTACTAAATTTTGGTTTGGATTGTAATAAGGCCGCTTAGTTGTTATTTTGATGTTTAAGTAGTTGTTTTTACTTTACTTCTACCATATTACTAATGAATTTATAAATTGTTAAACAAATCGGTTAAAAGAACGTTTTCAAAATAAGTACCTTTACGAGTTTTCAAAGATGTTACCGTCGGGTAACAAAATTTACCAAGTTAACTATAACTCGATGTTTTCTAAAATTAAAATGATCAAATGTTTTCAAAGGAAAAAGGGTTTCAACTCAACCATGTTTATAAAATCAATCCCACCAAATGTTTTTTTTATAGACACCGTTTTATAAACAAAATTTTCAGATTTCCACCTGTTAATCAAAATCTTTCAAAACGTTTTTACTCCGTGACATACCAGATCCGGTCATGGCTCATGGGCTGGGTTTGGGGTTTTACAACTACAAAGAAGAGAATGATCTTCTTTGAGAGAGTATAATAATATGATGGTTTCAGTTCATATGATCCTCCCAAATCAAAACTTATATTCGGCACTAAGAGAAAGAAAACAAGATAAAATGTTGGAAGAATGCTTACCGATTGCTCAAGGATTGAATGTAAGTACGGATGAAAAGAAAGGTAGAAAAGAAATGAGAGTTCAGTTTATAAAGAAAACATAAATTAATATTCGGCTATATGAAATGATCAAACAAAAGTTTGTGATTAAAAGATGGTGTTGGTTTTGAGAAGATAAAGAATTAAAGGAATGGTTAAAAGAAAAAGAAGATTGGAGGTTGGATGATTGATAGATGATTCAGCTATCAAGAGGGAGATAAACAAGAGATGAAAATCTTGATCAAACAAAAGAGTGAGAAAATGCACAAATGTGCTAGGATAATTCGGCCAAAGTAAAAAGAAAGAAGAAAAAATATGGTCACCAAGGCTAGCAATTTCGACACAAAGCAAAAGAAAGAATTGGGAGAAAACACCAAATTGCAAAAGTGATTTTTGGCCTAACAACACCAAAATCCTACCAAAAGACTAAGCAAATTCCGGCTACCACACTATAGCCCCCAAAACCGTCCACATACATGCTCTAAAAGTCAAAAACTTTGCCAACCATCCCTTTCCATAACATTTTCCTGGAATTATGCCACATGTTCCCCTTACATGCCATTTTCATTTGATTCCTTTCCTTAACTTCAATCTTTCCTAAATCCTTTAGCCATCTTGCCATAAAAATAAAAGTCCAACTTACCATAATTGGTTCTTGGCCGACACTATAAGGAAGGAAAGCAAAAAAAATAAAAATCACAAATGCACATAAATGGATTCGAACTCCTTCCCTCAAGGTAATACATATGGCGCCATCTCCTCTTCACTACTAGCTCACTTATGCTAGCTATTTACCAATTTATTTCCTTAAGCTTTAAGGTCACTTACTCCATTTCCTTAAAGTGCTGAATGCCAAAAGTTTTTACTAGATCCAAATAAATCCCGAGCCTTCTCAGGACTACTTAAACACACACAATTGATAGTCTAACAAGCTCAGCACCAAAATAATGCAACATATAATATTCAAATTCTAGAATGTTACATACTAAGCTTAAATAGCTTAATGTGTGTGTGTGTGTTTTGTTTACCTCTGTTTTATAGATTTTGGATTCACGTTACGAGCTCGGGGATCGTCAGCGAAGCCTATCACACTATCGATAGTTTTTCGGTATTTTACTAAGTTGAATTTGGGCTTATGGCATGTATAGCATATATGGAATCTTTAAGTTTGATTTTTGGTCATGTATATAAAAATAGCCATGCGAAAATGGCTTAATTTCCATGCTTGTGTTCGGTTTGGTTTAAAGTTGGTTTATCCATGATTATCTTGCTTAAGTAGGATTTTATGTGTTTGGGAATGGGTGCTTGATGTGTTTAATTTTTATGCTCGAATTTGACTATATTGGATCATGATTTGAGCTTGCATTAGGATGAGATATTTAAGTTATGTGTATGTTGTAAACTTGGTTGATACTAGGTGATAAAGTCTTAAGATATGTGGATTGAATAAATGGGTAAAATGCTAAGTATATTATAAATGAAATGACATTTATAATTTAAATATATTAATTAAGTAATATGTATGTCATATATGTGTGGTGTGTTAGTATGTGCTTATAGTTTAAATAGCAAGCTTAATATCGAATATATAAATGCTTATGAGGTTTGATATATGTATATATATGATTCCGTAAAGGGGCAATGATAAGCACATTATATATTCAATTATGATGCTAAGTTGTTTATGTTCAGTTTTATGTGTTTCTTATTTAATGCTTGATGTGTTGGTTTTAGTAATTCAGCTATGGCTCATTTGTATGTGAAGTAGGGTTGCTATGTTTAGTGAATATTGTGGTAAATGTTTTGATATATAAATGTGTGTATATATATAGGTACGGTTATAGCATATAAATGGAACAAATTGATATGGCTGGTTAATCATTGAAATTGAATATGGTTTAAGTTCATTCGGGAAATACTAGTATGTTTTTATATAAGTATGATGTATTTTAGTATGAAGATGTATGTAATGAACATGATTCGATTATGGTTTATTATGGATTCATTTATAATGTATAATTTGATTTATGGATAGGTTTGAAAGTGGTGCATGATGTGTAATTATATTTGACTAGTGAAGAGTAAAACAAATAGATATACCTATGACATGTTTAATGGCAATTTGTTATTTAAATGTTGAATGATTGACTTCAAAATGTGATTAAAATGTGATAGTAAATTCGGCCTTAGTAAATGGTTCATTTTGATAAGCATGTGAGTTGGTTGCAATATTATTTGCCTATTTGTGATCGAATACGAAAATTTATTATTATTGATATGTTTAAATTTTAAAAGCATAACTTGTTTATATACTTTAAGTAGTAAAGCATGATTGAGTTTTATTTGGTTAAGTGAATTATATGTATTAAAAAAATGTAGTAAATATCTGTCATGATCTGTGCTATGTCCGGTAATGCCTTGTAACCCTAATCTGGCGACGGATACGGGTTAGGGGTGTTACACAGTAAGTGGTATCCGCTAGGAATGATGTTTGTGATTAACTATTTAAAATTTTCTGAAGGGAAAAGAAAAAGCTAGTATTGTCTGTTAAGATCTAGAGATAGCCAAGAAGTTAGATGAATGATGATATGTTAAGAATTGTGAGTGGTTTTATAAGTATGTGATCATTTAATTTACAATGTGAAGGTATCCACCAAAAAAAGATATGAGGAAATCTAAATATCCAAGATGAGGAATTCAACATGATAAGTTAAAAAGGTATGTGTCCAATCTCACTAAGTTTCTCTGAACTTACGAAATGGTATGTTTATATTTCAAGTGTTGCTGTCAAAGTGTGTTCGCCGAGAGGGACAAGCCAGGAGTCCGCCAAAGAAACAGTGAACGGGGAAAACTATGCATACAGTGGACCTGTTTGGACAAGTGGCGTATTGTAGAATTACGCCATATGAGTCTGTTTTATTAAATTTATGTATTGTAATAAATTTTTATAGATATGATGTATGATGTTTAAATATACTTCCTTGTTTCTTTAATAATGAATTATGGTAAATGTTAAGGAAAAAGTCTTAATTCAAACGTATAATAAGGTTGTTAAGAGAATTGTGTAAAAATACCCAAGATCTGGATCCAGAGAATCGGGTCGAGTTGACGGTGTTACACCATACGTCTGGGTAAGGGGATTTATAGTGCCCAAGCCCGACCGATATGTTAAATAGACCTAATTTTTTTCCCAAGCCTATTTATTTGGCCCATTTAAATGGGTGGACCTTTGAGTTTGGGCAGGTAACCTGGCCCTTGAACAAGTCTACGTCCCACCCTTAAACAAATTTAATGTATATTTGTCTTTAGAATTTCAAGGTTTCTTTTATCAAAATGTTCTTTTTTCTATCTATTCCTTTACAACTTCTCAACAATTTTAGGATATTATTACATATTACATATTAAGTTTTATTTTATCATTTTTAGAATTATTTTTACTTATTTCTCTTATTAAAAATTAGTAAATTTTGATATGATTCACAAGTGCATAACACAGATAAAAAGGGAAAAAAATTAAATATAGGCCTTTAGAGTCCTTAAAGAACGAATTTGAAGTAGGCTTAATAGCTAGAGCAATAGATTGTTATCTCAAGGTGGAAGGAGATTTTTATTAAGGTGGTCATTTACATATGTAACAGGCCAAACCCGACCCTGTAATATGATCCTTTACTCAAACATATCTCCACATCCTCATCACCATGTATCGTACATATCATAAGCATCTGGTAGTGACTTAAGCATGAAGAATGATGATTACTTCAGTTTACAGATAGATTGTACTTAGAGTGATAATTGTGGATAACTATTATATACACAAATATCTTTCATTCATTATCCATTCATACACTGTACATCATTTACAAAGGAAGAATACTTACCTTACACGAATATAAAATAAATAAACTACATCACATGGAAATAAGAAGGAACTCACCAGAAACTCTAACACAAGTCTATAAAGTAGGTCATTTGCCCTTATCACTTGGACCTTTGTTATCTTATTGAGCTAAAATAAAGATAATTAAACATATCAAATTATAAATATATCAAATTTGACCATGCCTGCAAGAATTTACAACACTTAAACCAAAATAAGGAAGTTTCTTTCCTCACACACCATTTTGACACTTATACATGCAGAATGAAAAACACGTACATGACTTAAAGAATAACCTAGGGTTTATTAGTAATTACCAGTAAGCTGGTACTAACATATGAGTTAGCTGAATATTGTGAATATTAATTCAAAAAGGTTTTCTGAATTTAAGTTTTCAAAGAGCTTTCAAGGAAAATCAAAAAAGAAGAAGAAAACGTAAATGTATTCAAAAAGACCACTACTATCCTTATATACTTAAGCTTGGAGACAAGGATTAGTGAAAAAATCAGATAATTCTACTAAATCTCTTGATTCTCATTATTAAGTGCTCTTAATTTAATTTAAGTATTATCATCTACAATAGTCTAGTTCCATTCTAACTAAGTCTCAACTTAACTAACCAAATTACCATACTTAAATAATAAACAAATATAAACAACTCCAAATTTACTAAGTTTTCCCAAAACACCTGAGTTGGGTGGATACTTATAGAAAAGTCCGCCAAACCATAGAACATGCCAAAACAAAGAGTTTGCCAAATGGCATATCACACAGAATCATATACTTAGTTAAAAAAAACACTTTACCTACTCATATCTATCCTTATTTTACCAATAACACACCAAACAGTAACTAGATACAGAGACTTCACTAGGCGGATTGTTACAACCCAAATCCTATATACACAACGAATTATTTTCTTCTACCAATGTCTTTGTGTGATGAAATTGATTGTATTTTTAGTAGATTTTGTGAGCTTCCATAGAAAGCAAGAAAAGTTTACACTAGATTAGCCAGACTAAAATGTGTGATAGCAAGAAGATTGGGGCATGGGTTTCGAAACATGAAATTCTTCAATCTATCTTTGGAAAACAAGGGTGGCTTCTTCTAAGGCACAGTCATACTTTAGCCTTTCAAGTCTTAAAAGACCAAGTATTTTCCCTAGGATGATTTTCTATCTACAAAGTTGGGTACCAACCCATCTCTAACTTGGCAGAGCTTATGGGCAACTAGGTACTTAATGATGCACAGAGCTAAATGGTAGAAAGGATATGATAATTAAATTCGAGTATGGAGTGATAAATGGGTGTGTAATGCCCCAAGTTTTCTAATATCATGATTTGATACTATTTTAGATAATGCTTGAAAATTTTTGAAAAATAAATTTCAATTTATTGATATTGGTAATGAGATGAAGCATTGGAGATTTATTTATTGAAGTATGGTTTTACTAAAAAGAGGAAATCGATGGTAAGTGAATGTGAGAATTACCAAGAGGGTATTCTAAAATTTTCATTAGAAATTATAATTTGATTATAGAATCTATATAATATGAGTGATGATGGGAAGTGATGGGAGACATTTTTTAGTTTAAATCAAGGGTTGAATTTGAGCCATACAATCTTGTTGATTTTTTAACCACTTTATTGTAAAATTAAATGAATGAAGAAAAAAGAGGAGAGAACCCCTATCTTTCTCACCACCTTGTTGTCCATCTTAAGAGGAAAAGAGAAAATAATTTTCTTTTGCTTCCTCATCTTAAGGCCATGGTTAACAATTGAATCTTTGAGATGCATGTATGCACTATAACTAATTGGTTCATTGATTATGCATGATAATTTTGATCTTGAATGTGTGGTTATCCATGTTCTTGAATGATTTTCAAATGTATTTAAAGTTTTAGAAATGAAGTGGCATATGTTGGTATTGTTTAGGCTAGCAACTGCAGGGTCATCCGGAAGGCATAATTCTACCATCTGGATGGATGAAAAACTTAGTATGTATGTAACACCCCTCACCCGTATCCTCGCTGAAATAGGGTTACGGAGCATTACCGGACTTATTATACAATCGAGTATACATTTCCAATACAATTATCAAATTCAAATAGAAGTCATTCATAATCATTCATCAAGTCCCTAATGCGAGTCTATGAGGCCCAAAACATGCATTCGGGGTGGTTCGGGACTAAACTAATAACTAAGGAAACTTTTGGAACACTTAAATTTTTTTACAAAATACAGGGGACACACGCCCGTGTGGCCCGACCGTGCGCCCGTGTCACAGGTCATGTGGACATTCGAAATGGGATCACATGGCCGTGTCCCAGCCCATGTCCGACCCCGTATAACTCACTGACTTGGATCACATGGCCAACCACACGCCCGTGTGACTAGCCCGTGTGCCCTTTCGAAATGGCCTCACACGTCCGTGTGCTGCTAGGCTGTGCCAAACCTGTAGGGTATACTGACTTATGCCAGACGGCCAAGTCACACGCCCGTGTGCTGGGCCGTGTGGAGCATACTGACTTGAATTCTAATTTAACACCAGAGGACACACGGCCGTGTAACCTGACTGTAACATCCTAAAAATATTAGAGTATCATCTTGTTATCTGTATTAGCTCGGATATGATTGTTATTGTGTGCTTAGTATATTTGTGTGAAGGCTTGGAAATATTAGCTAAGCTAGAATAATTTTTAGTGTGGAAAATTTAGTGAAGTGGATTAAGTGAGCTTGACACTTAAGTTAATTTAAGTGTTAAATTAAAGCACATGAGGAGTTAGTGGCATAGTGGATAAGGAGCTTGAAAGGTTGCTTGAGGGAAGTGGTTCGAGTAGCATGGAAAGCATATTGAGGATTTTATTTTTTGTACATCCTAGCATTAAGTGTCGGTCAACTATACATATGGATAAGATGGACAATTTTCTTTTTTGGCAAGAAGACTTAAGGTTATGGTAAGCATGAAATAAGGGATAGAATTGCTAGATTTTGGGGATAAAATTCCTTCAACTTTGGAATGTAGAGGATTTCAAGGCTTGGCTTAAGGAAGATGTTTTGGAAACTATTCCAAGGCCTTTAGTGCATGTATG
The DNA here is from genome assembly GCA_025698515.1 of Gossypium sturtianum. Taxonomy (NCBI): domain Eukaryota; kingdom Viridiplantae; phylum Streptophyta; class Magnoliopsida; order Malvales; family Malvaceae; genus Gossypium; species Gossypium sturtianum. Next base: position 125,319,356 of record CM046955.1, read on the forward strand.
TGGACGGCATGTGTGGCTAGAGGGGTGGCCGAATGTTGATAGGAGGTTTGGGGGGGATATTTGGCCAACTTTAGCATTTGTGCACCTTTTGGCATATTTTTCTCTTCCTCTCCAAACAAATCCCTCTTTGGCCGAATGCACCATAAGTATTTTGTGCAATTTTACTTTTTGTTTTAGCTCTCATTTTGTTTGAACCAAATACTATTTTCTTTCTCTCATTTTTCCTTTTGAAACCGAAAACTCATTTTTACATTTTGTGCATTTTTCTTTTCGGCAAACGAGGTGCTTGGCTGAACCTTTTTCTCCCATCTCTCTCTTTTCTTCTTTTGATATTTGCTCAACCACATTTCCTTTTTCTTTCATTTGGTCAAACCTTTTTCTTCCCCAAACTCACTTTTCTTTTCTTCCATTGTTACTAAAACCGAATCCTCTCTCTCATATTTTTTTTATTCTCTTTACTACTCACATACTTCCTTACTTTTTATACACATATCTTTCTTCTTTCATAACCATATTGCCGAAACTTCCCACTCCTTTTTTGTATTGTTTTGGCCGAATATCATCAAGGGTAGGCATTCATTTTGGGTTTTCTTCAATCGGTTTTGGAAAAGGGTAAGTGTTCATGACCGTTTTTCCTTCATTTCTTTCTCTTTTCTATGTCGTTTTCTTGTGGTCAAAGGCCGAACCTATGGACATTTGTTGCAAGGTTCTAACCATTTTTAGGAACCAATTTCTTTTAGGCTCCTCGGGATGTTGGAAGCAATCAATCTAAGCCTCGTTTCTTTGTCAATCGTTTTGGGTAAGCTTTTAGGTAAGACTTGGTATTTCAAGCGATAACTCATTGGGATTTAGTGGTATGGCCGAATGGCCTTTGTTTATAATCTAAGTATTGGTCGATTGTAGGACAATGTGATCTAGTGCGATAGATCGGACCTTCGGAAGTTAGTATTTGCATTGGTGAAAGGTGTGTATCTTACACACTTTATAACTTGGTTTATATATATATATGTGTGTGTTAAATAACTATTCAAGTTGTTAAAGCCGAAACTATGAGATATTGATATGATACCTTGATGGGTATGAGCAAGGATATGGGTAAGTCTGTTTCGATATGATGTTGCTATATGTTGTTTAATATCATGATCTACGATATGTATTGGTTATATGTTCATATCAAAGTATATTGACATGATTTGTTTATCTATTGCATTGGTATGGGCAATATGAGATGAGGGGGAAGATTGATATTCGTGTCTTCTGACACCGTGAGGTTTGGCACCTCCAAAGTGATTTGGTATCACATTTGTGTCTTTGGGACACCAAAGGTTTAGCACCTCATAGCGACTCGTCCCTGTGGATTAACACCACCGTGGGTTGGCCCCACTTTTGAGATATGGGATTGTCGCCAGTGATTTGGTATCACAAGTGGGTTGGCCCCACAACTTGATTATTTGTGACTTTGGGTCACCAAGTGATTTGGTATCACAATATTGAATATCGTGACTTTGGTCACCAAGTGGTTTGGCACCACCAAAGGGTTTGGTACCACACGGGGTAGAAAAAGGAGTTACTGGATGGCTAGGTTGGGTGCATAATATATATATTACTTGGTTATAATTTGTGTAAGTATGTGGTATTTAACCGGGAGAGGGAATATGCACTGAGTCTTGGTGACTCACCTTCTCCTTACTTTTTCGTGTAATTCGTAAATTCGCGGATGAGGAGCCGGATGAACTCGAGGAGGCCATGCAATGAAATTTGGTTTTACATGAACTTCCGTTTGGGTACTTTATTTTAATTTGGTTTTCATTTTTATGGGTTTGTAATAAGGCCTCTTTAATTATGTTTTTTTTTGGATTATTTATATGCTTTGGATTTGTTTTAAGAATAACTTGCAAATTACATGATTGATTTAATGATATGTGAACAAAGTTTTCTAAAATACAAAGCGCGATGGTTTTTAAAACGTTACCATCGGGTAACCTAAATAAATTGATAATTTTTAACAACTTAAGTATTTTCGATAATTCATACTATTTTCCAAAAACTTAAGTTTCCAAATTTTTATTAGATACGATTTTCAACCTAATTGCTTTAGTTTCTCTTTAATTTATAAATGGTTTACGAATCTAAGCTGCGACTAAGTTTTAAAAAATCTATTTACCGAATTTTAAAATAAAATATCAGTTTTCAACTTAATTTTCTACGAATTTAGAACAATAAAAAGTTTTTCACTAAAATTTAATCGTTAACTTGTTTTTCTTCAAAACGTTTTCCTTCGTGGCATGCCAGATTCGGTCATGGCGTATTGACCGGGTTTGGGGTGTTACAAATTGGTATCAGAGCCAAGTTCAAAAGCTCGGTTGTGGGCCCGAGGCCCAAAATGATTTAAAGTATGGTCTTAAAATGTTTTGTTTAAAATTATATGGTTGGAAAGGCATGGCACCGAAGTCTCCAGACCGATCCGCCGGGTAAGTATCTCAAATCGTTGCTTGCTTTTGATGATATGATTATAATGATGATGGCATGTGATTAGTAGTAGAAACTACTCTAGAGACCCAAACTATAGGTTGAATGTACTCGCGAAACAACTTCTTATTAAAATTATTCATAAACCGTGTTTTAAAGAAAGTAGAATAATGACTAATACATAACGCTTTTAAATCGGATAAGTCGAGACTTTAGACATGAGTACTCGAGGTCGGGGGTCGATTACTCGTGGACGTGGTCGGGTAGGATGGTCGTGTGTCCGAGCCGGTGAGGTCCGGTCAAGGATCCGAGAATGAGGTACCACCACCCCCACCACCAAATGGTTGGAGTTGAGCATCGAGGATCAAACGGGGATGACGCAGTTGTCTCAAAGCGAGCCGCGAAGTTCTTGAGAGGGTAGCCGGAATAGGTGGAGGTGCGGGAATTCAAAATCCGTGATCCGAGCGACTTTGAGCCAATGGAGCTGAGGTATTTCGAGGTGTTTCAGGTGTGGTTCCCAGTACGGCAGAGTATTGGTTAGAGGCGACGGAACGAATCATGGATGACTTGGATCTGAGTGCTGAGGAAAAGCTCAAAGGGATAGTGTCACTTCTTCGAGATGAGTCATATCAGTAGTGGCTCACGGTGCGAAATAGTGCTGCAGCGGAGGATCTCACTTGGGATTATTTTAAGGCAGCGTATGAGAAGAAATATGTTGGGTCGAGTTGCATTGATGCACAGCGTAAGGTATTTCTGAGTTTGGTCCAAGGTAATAAGTCCGTATCAGAATATGAGGCGGAATTTTTAAGATTGAGCCGGTATGCTGGAGGTATCGTGGCTTCGGAGCACGAGCGATGTGTCTGGTTCGAGGACGGTTTGAGAGATGAGCTGAGATTGCTGATTGCTCCACATCAGGAGCGAGAGTTTGCTGCTTTAGTTGAAATGGCTAAGATAGCCGAAGGGATAAAGGAATCTGTAAGGCAGAGTCACGACCGGAACAAGCGTAAGAGAGGTTTTGGATCATCCGGGTCAGCCGATAATTCTCAGAAGAGGGTTAGGCAGAGTGGGCCGAATCAATCTGGGAGGCTCATATCGCTAATCGAGGACCAAAGACAAAGGTAATCGATGTGGGGAATGTCTAAACGATAAAGGAATATGTTGACGTATTTCCAGAAGAACTTCCGGGATTGCCTCCGGATCGTGAAGTTGAATTTGGTATAAATCTGTTACCCGGAACTGCACCAGTGTCTATTGCTCCGTATAGGATGGCATCGAAGGAATTAGTGGAATTGAAGGCTCAGATTCAGGAATTGTGGGATCGAGGTTTTATCCGACCAAGTGTTTCGCCTTGGGGAGCGCCGGTACTTTTTGTCAAGAAGAAGGATGGTTCGATGCGGATGTGTATAGACTATCGCCAGTTGAATAAGCTGACGATCAAAAACAAGTATCCTTTGCCGAGGATAGGTGATTTGTTTGATCAGCTTAAGGGGGCAGCAATTTTCTCCAAGATTAATTTAAGGTCTGGATATCATCAGCTGAAGGTGAAAGAGGCTGATATCCATAAGACGGCATTTCGCACTTGGTATGGGCACTAAAAATTTCTGGTAATGCCGTTTGGGTTGACTAACGCGCCGGCAGCATTCATGGACATGATGAATCGGGTATTCCAGCAGTTCTTGGATCAGTTTGTCGTAGTATTTATAGACGATATTTTGGTATACTCAAAGTCAGAGGAGGAGCATGATGCGCATTTGCGAGTAGTGTTACAGATTCTGAGGGAAAGCGACTTTATGCCAAATTTAGTAAGTGCGTAGTTTTGGCTTAGGAGGTGACTTTCTTGGGTCACGTAGTATCACCGAGGGGATTAGAGTGGATCCTCGGAAGATTGAGACAAGTTGGATTGGAAGCCGCTAAGTCAATGGTGAGATTCTGAGTTTTCTAGGTCCAGCGGGGTATTACCAAGATTTGTAGAGGATTTTCTTTGATAGCAAAGCACCTATGACTAAGTTATTGAGGAAAGGAGTTCCATTTGTGTGGACCGAGAAGCGCAAGGAAGTTTCGACAAGTTGAAGAAGATTCTAATCAAGCTCGGTTTTGATTCAACCTGAGGCAAGGAATTCACGGTTGATCTGTGTGATGCATCACATACTGGTTTGGGATGTGTGCTTTGATGCAGAAGGGAAGGTAGTGGCTTATGCATCTCGGACAGCTTGAGACCACATGAAGTTAACTATCCGACGCATGACTTGGAATTAGTCTTTGTGGTTTTTGCTTTGAAGATTTGGAGACACTATTTGTATGGAGAGAAGTCGATAGTCTACACGGATCATAAGAGTCTTAAGTATCTTTTGACTCGTAAGGATTTGAACTTGAGGCGCAGAGATGGATTGAGTTGTTAAAGGACTACGATCGCTCGATTGAGTATCATCCCGCAAAGCTAACGTGGTGGCGCACGCGCTGAGCCGTAAGGTTGTGGATCGACTTAAGATCGATGTTTGCTCGCCTTAGCTTATATGACGATGGGAGTCTTTATTGAATTGCAAGTCGTTTCGACTTGGTTAGAGCAAATCAAGGAGAAACAGTTAGAGGATGATGGTTTAAATGATCGGAGGTTGCGGGTTCGTAAGCAGAGGTTTAGAGGATTATAGTTTGTCCAGTGATGGAGTATTATGTTTTAAAGGGAGAGCTTGTATGCCAAAGGATGTTGAGTTGAGACAAAGGATTCTTGGGACGCACATAGCAGCGGCCCATACGCTATGCATCCCGGAGGTAGCAAGATGTATCGGGATTTAAGAGAGCGCTTTTGGTGGCTGTGTCCAAGCGGGAGGTAATCGAGTTTGTGGGTAAATGTCCGACGTGTCGCCAGGTCAAGGCGGAACATCGATTGCCGTCAGGTTACTTCGATCGATGAAGATTCTACGATTGGAAGTGGGAAAGGATCACTATGGACTTTGTCGCTTGGATTACCCTCACGCCAAGTAAGAAGGACTCGCTTGGGTGATTGTGGATCGTCGACTAAGTCACTCATTTCATTCCGGTAAGGGTGGATTACTCGCCTGAAGTTAGCTAAGTTGTATGTGGTCGAGATAGTGAGGTTGCACGGTGTGCCGTTGTCGATCATCTCGGATAGAGATCCTAGATTTACGTCAAGGTTTTGGAGAGCGCGCATCAAAGCTTTAGGTATGCGGTTGGATTTCAAGACGGCATTTCATCCACAAATCGACGGCAATGGAAAGAGTTATTCAGATTTTGGAGGATATGTTGAGAGGATGTGTTTTGGACTTCAGAGGCAGCTGGGAAGAGTTTTTACCGTTAGCTAAATTCGCATACAACAATAGTTACCAAGCAAGCATTAAGATGGTACCATATGAGGCGTTGTATGGTAGGAGGTGTCGCACACCTACATGTTGGACGGAGTTGGATGAGCGCCGATGTTAGGACCAGAGTTGGTTGCGTAGATCGAGGATAAGGTTAAGACGATTCAGCTCGTCTCAAGGAAGCTTCAGATAGGCGTAAGTCATATGTCGATCTCAAGCGGAGGGATATAGAGTTTGCCGTGGGTGACAAAGTTTTTTCAAGGTCTCACCATGGAAGAAAGTGTTAAGATTTGGGAAAAAGGCAAGTTAAGTCCAAGGTTTATTGGACCGTATAAGGTGTTGAGACGAGTGGGACCAGAGCCTATCACTCGAGTTGCCATCGAGCCGAGTCGATTCACGATGTGTTCCATGTCTCCATGCTTAGACGTTATCGTTCGATCCATCGCATGTCGTGGTAGTAGAGGAAATAGAGGTGAGTCCAGATTTGACGATAGAAGAAGAACCCGTGCGCATTCTAGATCGAGATGTGAAAGTTTTGCGAGGGAAGTCCGTTCCTTTAGTGAAGGTTTTATGGCGTAATCATGGCGTGGAAGAAGCTACGTGGGAACAGGAGGATGCGATGAGGCAAAGCAGACTCTCAACTCTTTTGAGCGGTGTAATTTCGAGGACGAAATTTTCTTAAGGGGGTAGAATTGTAACATCCTAAAAATATTAGAGTATCATCTTGTTATCTCAGTATTAGCTCTGATATGATTGTTATTGTGTGCTTAGTATATTTGTGTGAAGGCTTGGAAATATTAGCTAAGCTAGAATAATTTTTAGTGTGGAAAATTTAGTGAAGTGGATTAAGTGAGCTTGACACTTAAGTTAATTTAAGTGTTAAATTAAAACACATGAGGAGTTAGTGGCATAGTGGATAAGGAGCTTGAAAGGTTGCTTGAGGGAAGTGGTTCGAGTAGCATGGAAAGCATATTGAGGATTTTATTTTTTGTACATCCTAGCATTAAGTGTCGGTCAACTATACATATGGATAAGATGGACAATTTTCTTTTTTGGCAAGAAGACTTAAGGTTATGGTAAGCATGAAATAAGGGATAGAATTGCTAGATTTTGGGGATAAAATTCCTTCAAATTTGGAATGTAGAGGATTTCAAGGCTTGGCTTATGGAAGATGTTTTGGAAACTATTTGTAACACCCCAAACCCGGCCCAAACACTACGACCGAATTTGGTTTGTTACAGAGGAAAACAATTTTGTAAAAATTCCTTTAGCCGCTTAAGTTTGGGTGAAAACATCTCATTTTATATCGTTTTGTTAAAACCATTGAGGTGTGTGAAGTAACCGCACTTAGTTATATTTAAAGATCTGTTAAGTCAGGTTGTTACCGATTTTGAATGTACCCGATGGCACTTTAAAATATTTTTTTTCGTTTGATTTTTAAAACATGTGCACCCATTTTAATATTATTAAATAGTTTAAACAAAATATTCAAAACATGTAAAAATAATAAAAATAATCCTAGGAGGCCTTATTACAACTTGATTAAAACAAAACCAACAATAAAGTATAATAAACTAAAACTTAAAAGTTAATTTAATTCAAATATCCATCGCATGGCCACCTCGAGTCCATCCGCTCCTCATCCGCGGCCTACGAGTCACTGAAAAATGTTAAAGGAGAAGGTGAGTCACCAAGACTCAATGTGTAACCCTTCCCTATTTAGTGCGACAACATACACAATTTATAACAAATTAACATGCACTAAACCATGCACCCAACCTAGCCATCCAAACACCTTTTCTACCCCGTGTGGTACCAAACCACCTGGTGGTGCTAAACCACTGGTGACTTATAGTCACGAAATCTGGTCATATTGTGGTGCCAAACCACTTGGTGACCCAAGTCACAAATCAAATGATGGGGCCAACCCATCGTGTGATACCAAATCACCGGCGTCAATCCCATAATGTAAATCGTGGGGCCAACCCATCGTGGTGCTAAGCCACCGACGACGACGCTATGAGGTGCCAAACCTCCGAGGTGCTAAACCTCCGTGACCGTAGTCACAATGTGGTACCAAACCACCGTGTCCGCGACACGAATATCACCGCTTCTCCACTCATATATCCCACATCAGTCCATGCTATATATAACAGAATTCATGCCAACATGTATTTAAATCGCATATACCAAATATGCCATGCTTTCCAAAAGCATCCAATAGTAAACTCATACGGATAGGGTCTTACCTGAATCATCGCTTATACCGTTATGGTATTAAGTCCAAAGCTACATAAACCAGATTTAGCATACACAAACATTTAGCACAGTTAATCAATCATAAAGTGTGTATGTACACACCTGTTTCTACCGAAATTCCTAGATCCCGAAGATCCGATCTACGACGCTAGATCCTTGTCCCTATAATCGGCCAACAACAGGGTTAGGGATTTTGGCCTATTCAGCCAATCCAAATAATCCCGAAGGATACGATGTACCAAAAATATGGCCTTTGGCCGAATGTGCTTAACCACTTACCAAACTCACCGAAATCCCGAATTTGTCACTTGTCCTGTTGAGATCCCTACCAAAAACACTTGTTAACAATTGGCTTGCACATCTATACATAACCAAAGCCTATAGCCGAATGTTACTTACCACCTTTCCTTAGGAGAATAAACCTAAAGCTTCCCTTAATGGCTATGGCTTCCCTACAATTGCTTTAACCGAATTAATAAGGGTCTTAGGCCATTCGGCCATAATCATAAATACAAAAGAACCATTCGGCCATGTCCACATACCTCTTACAAATGATTGAAAAAGAATCCCTAAAAGAAACTTGTGCTCCCTTGATATTCGGCCAAAGTAACTCTAATGGAGGAGAAAAGATTTCGGCAAGAAGGGGATGGAAGAGATTCGGCTAACTCAAGTTTGAAGGCTGGAATTTTGAGAAGAGAGAGAGGTAGGTTCGACTAATAGGAATTAGAAAGAGAGAAAGAAGAGATGTAGGGGAAGTGGTGGTGGTTTCGGCTAAGTAGAAGAGAAAGAAGCTGGAATTTTTTTGAACAATTTAGGCAATGCAACAAGGGAAATTCGGCAGCAGCAAATTGGAGAGAAAAATTGATGAGTTTGGCACTTCTTTGCTATTCAAATCAGATATGGACAGCCCTAGAGAGTCCCTATTTCAGCCTTTACCTCCCATGAGATGAAACTTTATCTTTTAATCTTTATCTCCTATCCACCTCTTCAACAATTCAAAATAAAATAAACTACTACAAACACCCTTCCAGCCGAAAATTAAAGGGAAAAACACAATGTTTATCCTTATCACCTTGGGAGTCCAAAATCACGCCATTACTCCCCTCCCCTAACGCCAGCTTGCATAAAAAAAATAAAACCAATCACGCTTCTTTGGTTTGAACCAAGGACCTTATCGCGCAGCCCCTCCTTCTTCCAACGCCCCATGCCATCTTTCCCAACTGACTTTCATGTCATAAAACCACAACATTTATTTATAAGACCTTCTTCTCGGCCCTCTTTCTTTTAACGCAAAAAGCCCCAAAAATTAAAATACACCCCCTTGTTTCTCCCATGAATCGAACCCAAGACCTCCCTTGCAACACCCTTAGACGCACCCTTGTAGCACCTAAGTGGCGCATGGAAGCCACTTCTCCAAGCCATTTTTCATGTGATGTTTCTTCCAGATTTATACTTAACCCCTACCTCCTAGCTCCCTCCTTTTAGATACTTAAAAAGAAATTTTTAGGTCTAAGTCAGGCCTAGCTCAGGGTTATTTCTAGACCCTAAAACATGCCAAATGATCCTAGTATTTAATTCTTCAAGCACACACATGGGAAATTAATTAAATTTTAGACAACCCCTAATTCAGGATGTTACAATTCTACCCCCCCTTAAAAATAATTTCGCCTCGAAATTACCCGATTAGAAGAGGTGGGGGTATTCTTTCGCCGCAGATCGCATCCTCGGGTTTCCACGTAGCTTCCTCTCGCACCATGGTTTCGCCATAGCACTTTCACCAAAGGTACCGATTTCTTCAGAGAACCTTGACATCTCGATCTAGGATCCGAACTGGTTCTTCCTCGAAAGATAAGTCCGAAGTTTACCTCAATCTCGCCATGTGCACAACGTGTGATGGATCTCGACCGATACCGTCTAAGCATCGACACATGAAAGACGTCATGAATCGACTCAACTCGCCGGCAGATTCGAGCCGATAAGCTACCGGTCCCACTCGCTTCAACATCAGATATGGGCCAATGAACCTTGGGCTTAGCTTCCTTTTCGCCCAAATCTCAACACCTTCTTCCAAGGTGACACTTTCAGAAGACTTTATCTCCTACCGCATACTCCATTTCTTTACACTTAAGATCGATAAGACTTCGCCTGTCGATGCCTCCTTGAGACGAGCCCGAATCACCTTAACTTTATCTTTCGCCACACCAACTCGACCTGTAACTTGTCGTTCACCCAACTCGCCCAACACGTCGAGTACGGCATTTTCGGCCCATACAAGATTGCTTCAGACGGTGCCATTTGAATACTTGCTTGATAACTATTGTTATGTTTAATTCCGCCAATGGTAGATACTTCTCCCAACTACCATCTGAAATCCAAAACGCATCCTCTTAGCATATCCTCCAAAATCAGATGACCCTTTCCGATCGCCCGCCGATGTAGATGGAAAGTCAGATCAAATCTAGTCGTGTACCCAAAGCTTGATGCAACGCTTTCCGAGCCTTGACGTAAATCGGGATCCCTATCCGAGATGATTGATACTCGCACTCCATGCAACCTCACTATTTCTGACACATACAGCTTAGCTAGCTTCTGAAGTGAGTAATCCACTCTCACCGGTATGAAGTGAGCTGATTTGGTCAGACGGTCCACAATCACCCAAACTGCGTCCTTCTTGCTGAGCGTGAGGGGTAGCCCACTGACAAAGTCCATAGTAATCCTCTCCCATTTCCACTGCGGAATCTTCACTGGTTGAAGTAACCTCGATGGTAATCGATGTTCACCTTAACTGGCGACACGCGGACACTTTCTGACGAATTCAGTTACCTCACGCTTCAACCCTGGCCAGCAAACTGCTTCCGCAAATCTCCATACATCTTGCTTCCTCCAAGATGCATAGCGTATGGGCTGCTATGTGCATCTTGGAGAATTCTTTGTCTCAACTCCACATCCTTTGGCATACAAGGCCGCCCTTGAAAACATAGTACACCATCACTGGTCAAACTATACCCTTCTAACCCACTATCTTGAGCTTGCAACCTCCTTGCACTCAAACTATCATCCACCAATTGCTTTTCCTTAATCTCCTCGATCCAAGTTGGCTTAACTTGAAGTTCGCCAAAAGACTTCCATCGTCAGATAGACCGAGGTGAGCAAACATCGCTCTTAAATCATCACGACCTTACGGCTCAACGCGCCGCCCACCACGTTAGCTTTGCCCGGATGGTACTCAATTGAGCGCTCATAGTCCTTCAACGATTCAATCCATCGACGCGCCTCAAATTCAAGTCCTTCCGGTCAAAAGATACCTCGACTTTTGTGATCCGTAGACTATCGACTTCTCCCCATATAAGTAATGTCTCCATACTTTCAAAGCGAAGACTACTCGCCGCTAACTCCAAGTCGTGAGTTGGATAGTTAACCTCATGCGGTCTTAGCCGACGGGATGCATAGGCCACTACCTTCCCTTCTCAAGATCAACACACATCCCAAACCAAGATGGGATGCATCACAATAAACCGTGAACAATTTTTCCCGCCTCAGTCAGTACAGAACCGGAGCTTCCGCGAGAATCTTCCTTAGCTTATCAAAACTTTCTTGTTGTTTCTCCGACCAAACAAATGGAACTCCTTTCCTTAATAACTTAGTCAACGGCGCTGCGATTAGAGAGAACCCTTCCACAAATCTTCGATAGTACCCGCTGCACCAGTAAAACTTCGAATTTCGCCATCGACCTAGGCGGTTTCCAATCCAATACCGCTTCAACCTTGCGAGGTCCACTCTAATCCCTTCGGTGATACCACGTGACCTAAGAAAGTCACCTCCTAAGCAAAAATTCGCACTTATCGAATTTGGCATATAATCGCTTCTCCTCAATACTTGTAGAACTATACGCAAATGCATATCATGCTCCTCCTCCGTCTTTGAATAAACCAATATGTCGCCTATAAACACCACGACAAATTGATCCAAGTCATCTTTGAAATACCCTATTCATTAAGTCCATGAACGCTGCGGTGCGTTGGTCAACCCAAATGGCATCACCAAAACTCGTAATGCCCATACCGAGTACGGAATGCCGTCTTGTGCACATCCACCACCTTCACCTTAAGTTGATGATAACTCGACCTAAGATCTATCTTCGAGAAAACTGCTGCACCCTTCAATTGGTCAAAAAGTCATCGATCCGAGGCAACGAATACTTGTTTTTGATCGTTAACTTGTTTAACTGGCGGTAGTCGATACACATCCGCATTGAACCGTCTTTCTTTTTGACAAATAGCACAGGTGCTCCCCACGGAGATATACTTGGTCGGATAAACCCTCGATCCAAGAGCTCCTGAATTTGAGCCTTCAACTCCACCAATTCCTTTGGTGCCATTCGGTAGGGTGCTATAGACACGTGCTCTGCTCCTGTAACAAGTCTATACCAAATTCAACTTCCCGATCCGGAGGCAGATCCGGAAGTTCTTCTGGGAAAACATCAGCGAACTCCTCTACCGTTCGAACCTTCTCAACTCACGACTCCTTAGCCTCTAAGGCACATATTCGAACGTAAACGCCTCACAACCCTTTTTGACCATCTTCTCACCTTCAAGGCCGACACCATGTTGGATAGGTAATCTCTTCTATTACCTATCATGACCACCTCATCACCTTCACCATCTTAAGAACCATACGCTTAGCAAAGACAATCCAACCTTGCTTGATACTTAACCAACCAATCCATTCCAAGAATCAAATCGAACTCCCCAAACGGCGGTTCCATCGGATCGACCATAAACACGACCCTGGAGTTCTAGGGTACATCCCTATATAGCTTGTTTACAACTACAGAGTGTCCTAGAGGGCTAATTACAATCATCTCCTAGAAGCGGCCTCAAAGTCTAGGTTCACGCCTCTACTACACTACTAGCAACGTATGAATGCGTCGAACCCACATCTATTAATGCAACATATGGGAGACCAAAAATTAGGAACGCATCGGTTATGACGCCCGGTGCGTCACCCTCCTCGCGACGCCTCACGCATAGACTAAGCCAGCCGCTTGCCTCTCGTGTTGCCCGCTCGCGCTCGCCCGAATTCGCGACCTCGATTAGGACCATTGCCTCCTCTACCATTACCACGACCCTCTCGTGGTCCCATATTTCTATCCCGAGCACGGCTCGCCTCTCCGCCGATTCTTGGCTAACTTCCGAGGACAATCCCTTACACGGTGATCCAACGACCCACATTCAAAGCAACCCTCTCACCGGTCCAACAACCTCCCCAATGTGATTTTCCACAGCGATTACACTGGTCGGTCTCTCGATTAGTAGCCATGGGCCTTCCCGCCGATTTGGCCCACTCGCCTAGCCCTTTCTCGAACATTACCACCCGACCTGCACGACCCAAAGCCTTTCTTCCGCTTGTTCCTATCATAGTTCATTTCACGCACTCCTTGACTCCCTCGGCTACCTTAGCCTTTTCCACCAAAGACGGCAAACTCACGCCCTGGCCGTGGAGCAACCAAGAACCTTAACTCATCTCTAAGCCCGTCTTCAAAGCTTAACGCAACGCTCATGTTCAAAGAGCCACGATGCCTCTAGCATATCGACTCACCCTTAAGAACTCTACCTCATACTCGTGATATCGACTTATTTCCTTGTACCAATCCCAAAAAGGCTTTCCTCCGAGCATCGGTGTATTTGGTGCCCACATACTTTTCTCCGATAAGCGTTTTGAAGTACCCCACGTAAGATCATCTGCCGTAGCACCATCTCGAACCGTGAGCCACCACTGATATGACTCATCCTTTAGAAGCGACACCGCTCCTTTCAGCTTTTCCTCATCCGTCAGGTCGAGATCATCCATGATTCTCTCAGTCGATTCTAACCAAAGATTCCGCCAAGACTGGGTGCCACTCCCGACACTCCCGGAATACTTCACTCCGTTGGATCGGAGTCGCTCGGGAACAGATTTCCGAGCTCCCATACCTCCACTAGCCCTAGCCACCATCTCAAGGACTCGCAATACAAACTTTATGAGCATCGCTCACCACCTGTCTCGATCCTCGATCCTCGGCCCAAAAGTTGGAGGTGGTGGTATGTGGTACCTCATTTTCCGACCCTTGACCCGACCTAACAGGTTCGACACGGTCATCTCCGCCTCTATCAAGGCGCCCACGACGGCCACGCCCTCTAGAGCTCATTCTACCTATCGCGCTTTAATCAAGTTAAGAAATTTTTATGGATTAGTAATTGTTCCACTTGGTTACTCATGAAGAAATTTTATGAAAAGTTCAATAGGATTCTTTCGATCAATCAAAGTTTTAAGTCCTCTATCCTAGTTTACACAGAAGATCACATCCATTTCCTAATACTTTTCATACCTATTCACTCTTCGGGCATTTCTGTCCGTTTCTATCCCAGGGGTATTTTCGTCATTTTCCTACAGGGGTATTTTCGTAATTTTGTCACTAGGGGTGTAACATCCCGAAATTGGGCCTAGTAGGATTGGGCCCAATTGGCCTTGATTTAAAATTTTTAGAGAACAAGAGATCGGCTTAAATGCAAGTTGGACCTATTGGATAAGTGATTTTGGAAGGTTAGAAGGCTTCTATGAAGTCCCAGGATCGAACTTTAGCTTTGGGGAAATTTTGGTTTTAGGTGAAAAAAAAACCCTGGAAGTTGGCGGGTAGGCCTTAAGAATAAAATGTGGGGAAAAATGACACAAGTGGAGTGTGTGGTGTAGTGGCAAAGTGACGCCACTTAAGAGACAAGGGGATGACGCCATAAGGAAGGAAGGAGGTCCAAGGTTCAAGTCTTGGCTTTTGCATTTTGGTTTTCTTTTTACTTGGACCTAATTTGGCTATAGATTTATATTTAGTTGCGCATGGTTTAAGACACAAGAGGAGCTTGTGGCCAAGTGGCTAGCTTGCGTGGATTATGTTGCAAAGGAGCTTGGGTTCGAATCTCATGAGAAGCAAGGAGTATTTATTTTGCGATCCTGGACGGGAAGAGTTTCATTGAATTTAAACTCTCTCGATTGTGAAGGGATCCCACATCGGAAAGATACAAAGAAGGAAGGTGAAGAGCTAGCTATATAAAGAGCATTCCAGAGGAGGGTTGACACACCTGGAAGGCGTTTGGGCACAGGAGTGGTGGAGAGCGGATTAACACTAGAGTCCTATCAGTGTGTAACTCTCTCTACTCTAGGCTGTAGAGCGGCAATGCCGAAGCGCCGATCACGGCAATAGTAGCCACACGAGCGCAAGCACACGTGTGGGGCTTCACTCGATAGTTGAGGCCATCGTGTAGTATTCTTGTGGGTTGGGGTTTTGCTAAGGCGCGATGGGCCGAAGGGGCCCAATGGGCCCGTGGGCCCAATATAGTAAAATGTATGATAGTGTAGTATATAGTGAACTAGACTAGGTGAATCTCATAAACGTGGCTAGATTTGTGTTAGGTGGGCCACACGAGCGTGTGGGCCGAATGGGCCAAATTGGGCTTTAGGCCTAATAGTCCATTTCGACCAGAAATGGTAGTTGGGTCGCTCGGCGACACGCGGGTTTTGGAAAGGCCATTCCGTGTACAAAATTACTGAAATACCCTTAGTGGGTAAATTACCAAAATATCCTCTGAAGGGTAAATTACCGATATACCCTTGGTGGGTAAATTACTTAAAATGCCCTTGGTGGGTAAATTACCGATATACCCTTGGTGGGTAAATTACGAAAATGCCATTGGTAGGTAAAATTACTGTTATACCCTTAGAGGTTGATTAGGTGATTATGTTGTTTTATGTCTATCCGATTATGATGGTAATTCATGTTATACTTAAATTTGATATATGTCTAGCATACATGACATACCGCATACACGAATTATTATGTCATATTGCATGGGTTATATGAGTGGAGGGGCAGTGATATTCGTGGTCGACGGGCACCAGTGGTTTGGTACCACATTGTGACTACGGTCACTAGAGGTTTGGCACCTCCGCAGGTTTGGCACCTCATAGCGACTCGCCCATGTGGTTAACACCACCGTGGGTTGGCCCCACTTTTGAGATATGGGATCGCCGCCAATGATTTGGTATCACACGCGGGTTGGCCCCACAGATGGATTATTAGTGACTTTGAGTCACCAAAGTGATTTGGTATCACATTCGTGTCTCCCGGACACCGAGCTTTGGCACCTCATAGCGCCTCGTCCCGGTGGTTTGGTACCACAAAGGGTTGGCCCCACAGATAATACAACGGGATTGACGCCAAGTGATTTGGTATCACACGATGGGTTCGCCCCATCACTATTATTCGTGACTTCGAGTCACCAAAGTGGTTTGGCACCACAATATTGATGAATATCGTGTCCTTGGACACCGGTGGTTTGGCACCACCCGGTGGTTTAGTACACACGGTAGAAAAAGGAGTTGCGGATGGCTAGGTTTGGGTGCATGATATGCATATTTTCATATGAAATTGTGTAAGGGCCTGTTGGATGGGGATTTACACACCGAGTCTCGATGACTCACCCCTTAGTTAAATTTTACTGTAATCATTAGATCGCGGATTTGGGAGCCGAGGTGGACTCGTGGAGGCCATACATATGTTCACTCGTAAATTCATTTCTTTTATTTGGACTTATTTTTATTTGAGTTTTTGTTATGTAATAAGGCCTTGGGTATTTTATTTGGTTTCAATTTTTCAATTTGTTTATTACTTGTTATTAAATGATCAATATGGGATTTTCCTAAAATGATAATAAACCATTTCTTATTCAAAATTACTTAAACTCGATTTCTCACCACAACTATAAAGAATATGAGCTTTTAACGAATGCACGCTTTTTAGACATTCCTTTCATGTGACATGCCGATTCGGGTCGTAACGTTTAGGCGGGTTTGGGGTGTTACAATTATGGTATCGAGCCTAGGTTCAAAACTCGACTGTGGGTTTGGGTTCAAAAAATGTTTTCAAAAGATGGTTTGGAAAATGGTTTAGAAAAATATATATCTGTTTTTTTTTGAAATATGGCACCCGAGTCTCCGGCACCAATCCACTTTGTAAGTTTCCGATACTTTGCTTTGTTATATGTTGTATTTTGAATATCTATTCTATGTGTTTGGGTTGGATGTGATGTTCTGGATATAGAGTTGATTGCGCATTTGAAATATTTGTCCGCTTTAATGGTTAGTTTTTTTTAGTATGTGTAGGATTTCTAAATTCTAGTTAAAAGTATATTAGGTTATTGGAATCAGAGTGCGCAGCGTGAGCACTGATGTTGTAGGTTAGGTTGTACGAATGTTCAGTAGTTGGAAATTTCGAGGACTAAATTTCTTTAAGGAGGGTAGATTTGTAACATCCCAGAAATTGGGCCTAGTAGGATTGGGCCCAATTGGCCTTGATTTAAAATTTTTAGAGAACAAGAGATCGGCTTAAATGCAAGTTGGACCTATTGGATAAGTGATTTTGGAAGGTTAGAAGGCTTCTATGAAGTCCCGGATCGAACTTTAGCTTTGGGGAAATTTTGGTTTTAGGTGAAAAAACCCGGAAGTTGGCGGGTAGGCCTTAAGAATAAAATGTGGGAAAAATGACACAAGTGGAGTGTGTGGTGTAGTGGCAAAGTGACGCCACTTAAGAGACAAGGGATGACGCCATAAGGAAGGAAGGAGGTCCAAGGTTCAAGTCTTGGCTTTTGCATTTTGGTTTTCTTTTTACTTGGACCTCGTAATTTGGCTATAGATTTATATTTAGTTGCGCATGGTTTAAGACACAAGAGGAGCTTGAGGCCAAGTGGCTAGCAGCGTGGATTATGTTGCAAAGGAGCTTGGGTTCGAATCTCATGAGAAGCAAGGAGTATTTATTTTGCGATCTGGACGGGAAGAGTTTTGATTGAATTTAAACTCCCTCGACGACGGGGATCCCACATCGGAAAGATACAAAGAAGGAAGGTGAAGAGCTAGCTATATAAAGAGCATTCCAGAGGAGGGTTGACACACCTTGGAAGGCGTTTGGGCACGTGGAGTGGTCTGAGCGCGGATTAACACTAGAGTCCTATCAGGTGTGTAACTCTCTCTACTCTAGCTGTAGAGCGACAAATGCCGAAGTGCCGATCACGGCAATAGTAGCCACACGAGCGTGCGAGCGCACGTGTGGGGCTTCGACTCGATAGTTGAGGCCATCAGTAGTATTCTTGTGGGTTGGGGCTGCTTGGGCCGCGATGGGCCGAAGGGGGCCCAATGGGCCCGTGGGCCCAATATAGTAAAATGTATGATGGTGTAGTATATAGTGAACTAGACTAGGTGAATCTCATAAACGTGGCTAGATTTGTGTTAGGTGGGCCACACGAGCGTGTGGGGCCGAATGGGTGAAATTGGGCTTTAGGTTCAATAGTCCATTTCGACCAGAAATGGTAGTTGGGTCGTTTCGGGCGACATCGGGCCTTTGGAAAGGCCATTCTGTACGAAATTACTGAAATACCCTTAGTGGGTAAATTACCAAAATATCCCTGAAGGGTAAATTACCGATATACCCTTGGTGGGTAAATTACGAAAATGCCCTTGGTGGGTAAATTACCGATATACCCTTGGTGGGTAAATTACGAAAATGCCATTGGTAGGTAAAATTACGGTTATACCCTTAGAGGTTGATTAGGTGATTATGTTGTTTTATGTCTATCGATTATGATGGTAATTCATGTTATACTTATATTTGATATATGTCTAGCATACATGACATCTGCATACACGAATTATTATGTCATATTGCATGGGTTATATGAGTGGAGGGGCAAAGTGATATTCGTGTCGACGGGCACCAGTGGTTTGGTACCACATTGTGACTACGGTCACCAGAGGTTTGGCACCTCCGGAGGTTTGGCACCTCATAGCGACTCGTCCATGTGGTTAACACCACCGTGGGTTGGCCCCACTTTTGAGATATGGGATCGTCACCGGTGATTTGGTATCACGTGGGTTGGCCCCACAGATGGATTATTAGTGACTTTGAGTCACCGGTGATTTGGTATCACATTCGTGTCTCCGGACACCGAGGTTTGGCACCTCATAGCGCCTCGCCCCGTCGCTGGTTTGGTACCACAGTGGGTTGGCCCCACGAGATAATACAACGGATTGACGCCGGTGATTTGGTATCACACGATGGGTTCGCCCCATCACTATTATTCGTGACTTCGAGTCACCGGTGGTTTGGCACCACAATATTGATGAATATCGTGTCCTTGGACACACTGGTTTGGCACCACCAAAGTGGTTTAGTACCACACGGGGGTAGAAAAAGGAGTTGCGGATGGCTAGGTTTGGGTGCATGATATGCATATTTTCATATGAAATTGTGTAAGGGCCTGTTGGATGGGGATTTACACACTGAGTCTCGATGACTCACCCCTTAGTTAAATTTTGCAGGTAATCATTAGATCGCGGATTTGAGAGCTGAGGTGGACTCGTGGAGGCCATACATATGCTCACTCGTAAATTCATTTCTTTTATTTGGACTTATTTTTATTTGAGTTTTTGTTATGTAATAAGGCCTTGGGTATTTTATTTGGTTTCAGCTTTCAATTTGTTTATTACTTGTTATTAAATGATCAATATGGGATTTTCCTAAAATGATAATAAACCATTTCTTATTCAAAATTACTTAAACTCGATTTCTCACCACAACTATAAAGAATATGAGCTTTTTAACGAATGCACAGTTTTTAGACATTCCTTTCATGTGACATGCCAGATTCGGTCGTAACGTTTAGGCCGGGTTTGGGGTGTTACAAGGGGCATTTTGGTAATTTTGATAAGCCAAGAATATTTTGAAATTCTCCAAGAATAATTTTTTCCTACTATTTTAAAGAGATATTTTAATGATTTTAAAATTAGGGTTTTCATAAAACATGGCTAATCCCTTTCGGGTTTTATTTAGTATGTTTAGCCTATGACCGAGTCCTCTTGGTTAGGGTGAACCGAAGCTACGCACCAAGTAGGAATCTCGCGAAGAGGAGGTGAGTCACGAGGACTGCTTAAATACCAAGCTATTCCGGATCCAATCCTAGACATGCGCACCAGGGTTACCACACCCTAACTCGGCGACTTGGTCGTAGGTTTGTTTAATTAGGCTTTTTAAGTTTTATGTATTTTTTGGGGTAGACTAGTCCTAAGGTTCAAACACTTATCATACTAGCTACGTCCCATACCTACCCTTTCTTCAAGTAATAATTCACAAAGAAGTTGGAAGTACTTACCTGGGCGGATTGGTGCCGGAGACTCGGTGCCATGCTGTTCAAAAACCCAAAAATAATTCCAAAAAGGCCTACCAAAACATTTTGGGCCTTGGGCCCCCACAGCCGAGCTTTGAACTTGGCTCTGATACCAATTTTGTAACACCCCAAACCCGGCCCAAACACTATGACCGAATTTGGTTTGTTACAGAGGAAAACAATTTTGTAAAAATTCCTTTAGCCGCTTAAGTTTGGGTGAAAACATCTCATTTTATATCGTTTTGTTAAAACCATTGAGGTGTGTGAAGAAACCGCACTTAGTTATATTTAAAGATCTGTTAAGTCAGGTTGTTACCGATTTTGAATGTACCCGATGGCACTTTAAAATATTTTTTTTCGTTTGATTTCAGAAAACATGTGCACCCATTTTAATATTATTAAATAGTTTAAACAAAATATTCAAAACATGTAAAAATAATAAAAATAATCCTAGGAGGCCTTATTACAACTTGATTAAAACAAAACCAACAATAAAGTATAATAAACTAAAACTTAAAAGTTAATTTAATTCAAATATCCACTGCATGGCCACCTCGAGTCCATCCGGCTCCTCATCCGCGGTCTACGAGTCACCTGAAAAATGTTAAAGGAGAAGGTGAGTCACCAAGACTCAATGTGTAACCCTTCCTCTATTTAGTGCAACAACATACACAATTTATAACAAATTAACATGCACTAAACCATGCACCCAACCTAGCCATCCAAACACCTTTCTCTACCCCGTGTGGTACCAAACCACTGGTGGTGCCAAACCACCGGTGACTTATAGTCACGTAAATGGTCATATTGTGGTGCTAAACCACTTTGGTGACCCAAGTCACAAATCAAATGATGGGGCCAACCCATCGTGTGATACCAAATCACCGGGCGCCAATCCCATAAAGTAAACCGTGGGGCCAACCCACCGTGGTGCTAAGCCACCGGGACGAGACGCTATGAGGTGCCAAACCTCCGAGGTGCTAAACCTCCGTGACCGTAGTCACAATGTGGTACCAAACCACCGTGTCCGTCGACACGAATATCACTTCCCCCTCCACTCATATATCCCACATCAGTCCATGCTATATATAACAGAATTCATGCCAACATGTATTTAAATCGCATATACCAAATATGCCATGCTTTCCAAAAGCATCCAATAATAAACTCATACGGACAGGGCTTTACCTGAATCATCGCTTATACCGTTATGGTATTAAGTCCAAAGCTACATAAACCAGATTTAGCATACACAAACATTTAGCACAGTTAATCACTCATAAAGTGTGTATGTACACACCTGTTTCTACCGAAATTCCTAGATCCCGAAGATCCGATCTACGACGCTAGATCCTTGTCCCTATAATCGGCCAACAACAGGGTTAGGGATTTTGGCCTATTCAGCCAATCCAAATAATCCCGAAGGATACGATGTACCAAAAATATGGCCTTTGGCCGAATGTGCTTAACCACTTACCAAACTCACCGAAATCCCGAATTTGTCACTTGTCCTGTTGAGATCCCTACCAAAAACACTTGTTAACAATTGGCTTGCACATCTATACATAACCAAAGCCTATAGCCGAATGTTACTTACCACCTTTCCTTAGGAGAATAAATCCCGAAAGCTTCCCTTAATGGCTATGGCTTCCCTACAATTGCTTTAACCGAATTAATAAGGGTCTTAGGCCATTCGGCCATAATCATAAATACAAAAGAACCATTCGGCCATGTCCACATACCTCTTACTAATGATTGAAAAATAATCCCGAAAAGAAACTTGTGCTCCCTTGATATTCGGCCAAAGTAACTCTAATGGAGGAGAAAAGATTTCGGCAAGAAGGGGATGGAAGAGATTCGGCTAACTCAAGTTTGAAGGCTGGAATTTTGAGAAGAGAGAGAGGTAGGTTCGGCTAATAGGAATTAGAAAAAGAGAAAGAAGAGATGTAGGGGAAGTGGTGGTGGTTTCGGCTTAGTAGAAGAGAAAGAAGCTGGAATTTTTTTGAACAATTAGGCAATGCAACAAGGGAAATTCGGCAGCAGCAAATTGGAGAGAAAAATTGATGAGTTTGGCACTTCTTTGCTATTCAAATCAGATATGGACAGCCCTAGAGAGTCCCTATTTTAGCCTTTGCCTCCCATGAGATGAAACTTTATCTTTTAATCTTTATCTCCTATCGACCTCTTCAACAATTCAAAATAAAATAAACTACTACTGTAACAACCCAAACCCGGCCCAAACATTACGACCGAATTTGATTTGCTACGGAGAAAAACTTTTTTTGAACACCATCTAGAACCAATTTAAGTTTTGTTGAAAACTCCTCGTTTTTGGTTATCTTGCCAAAACTATACTTAGATTTAATTTGGAAATTTAATTAAGTCCGGTTATTATACAAATTTCAAGTGTGCCCGATGGCACGATAAAACATTTTCGTGTTAATTTAAGAAAACATGTGATTTTAATTCAGTTTTAATAATATAGTTTAAAGTAAATATCCAACATATAAGAAATAACACAAATAAAGTTTATGGAGGCCTTATTACAACCAAAATAAAAACAACCCAATAAAACAAAATAACTAAGTTTAAGTTCAGTTTATGCAAGTCCACTGCATGGCCACCTTGAGTCCAACCGGCTCCTCAACCGCCATCTACGAGTCAGTCAAAAAAAAATGTTAAAGGAGAAGGTGAGTCACCAAGACTCGTGATGTAACCCTTCCTCGTATTTAAACAATTTCATACACAAAGATATAATCAATCATCATGTACTAAGTCATGCACCCAACCTAGCCAACCAAACGCCTTTGTCTACCCCATGTGGTACCAAACCATTGGTGACCGTAGTCACAATGTGTTACCAAAACACCGGTGGTGCCAAACCACTTTGGTGACATATAGTCACGATGTGCTACCAAAGCATCGTGTCCATGGACACAAATCGGGTGATGGGGTCAACCCATCGTGTGATACCAAATCACCGGCGAAGATCCCATATCTCAAGTGGGGCCAACCCACGGTGGTGTTAACCACGGGGACGAGTCGCTATGAGGTACCAAACCTCTGGAGGTACCAAACCTCTCGGTGACATATAGTCACGGTGTGTTACCAAAACATCGGTGCTCGTCAAACACGTAAATATCATCGCCTCTCCACTCATCAATCCCACATCAACATTTATGTCACATAATTTATGCTACTATATACTTAATCACATGTATAGGTTTTATCATCAAGAATAAGCAACGTGTACTAGACACACCATGCTTCCCAAAAGCATCTTAAAATATTTCATAGTCAACAAGGACTTACCTGTCCCTTGCTTATACCATTCATGGTATTAGCCCCGAATCTACACAGATCCGGTTAGCACACACAACAGTTTAGTACATTTAATTAATTATAAGTGTGTATGTACACACCTGTCACCTTTGGATGCTCTAAATCCAGAAAAGAAACGTTGGCCACCCTAGATCTATTGATCCCTATATTCGGCCAACACTTGGGTTAGTATTATGGCCTATTTGGCCAAACCAAAATATTAGAGAGGGGTTCCTTGTGAACCCGAAATCTCACCTTTGCCTTTGCTACTCACCACGGCACTCAATTCCCGAATCTGGTTCACAAACTATAATCGGTCAATGGACAATGTCAGTAGCCTTCGGCTTTTAATCAATTGTTATAATAAAGAAATTGATCTCACCATCACTTACCAAAGCCGAATGCTAGAGATTAGGAGCTGAATCGACTGCTTTCACTCCCTGAGCACCTAGAAGAATCGTTCACTACTCGATTAGAAGCCTTATAACCATTGCCGAAATTGGCACCTCCCCTTGTAAAAGAAATCGACAAAGAAACAAGAAAAAGGGGAGATAGACATTCGGCCATTACTTACCCTTTACAACTGATTGGAGAGGAAATCTTGAGAAGAACCTATGCCCCCTTGATATTCGGCCAAAGTAGATCTTTTTGGAAGAAAAGAGATTTTGGCACACCAATGGAGTATGTTCGGCTAAAGAGGAAGAAAGAAAGAAATAGTGGAAAAGGGAGATAGGGGTTTCGACAAAGAAAGGAGTAGAGGGGTTTTTGGTGGTGGTTTCGGTTTTGAGAGAATGAGAAAGAAGTGGAAAAGAATTAGAAGATGAGAGAGAGGAAATTCGGCTATTTGCAAAGGGAAATAGAAAAAGAATCAAATGAAGAATAGGTGCCTTAAGAGAATTCGCACTCTCCCCTATACTCGGGCCTCCTAGCCGCCCACTCCTCTTCAACAAGGAGTTCCAAATTCGCAAAGCAAACACCTAGTTTTTCTCTAGGCCACCCATTTGATTTAATTCAAACAATTTGAATTAATAAAGTAATAATCCCTTAATAATCCATATAATAACCTCATTTATCACTATAATTAAACAAATAAACTCTCATATTATCCACTAATAATAATATTTAATAAAAGAGTTTGAAGGAGAAAAATTCTCCCACTTGTGCCGCCCAACATAGTGCAAAAAAAAAAAAAAAAAGAAGGGAATTTTGTGACTCAACCAAGGCTCTCCCTATCCCTTGTGGCGTCACATGCTAGCTCTTAAGTGGGCTTACTTTGCCACTTATTCTAGGCTCATCTTATGTCCAAATTATCCCCATTTATTCTTATAACACCCACTTGTTAAGGCTCCCTACTTTTAAAGTTAAAACTGAAATTTTTCTATCAAACCGGCACACTCAAAGCCTTAAATTAAACACTATTATTCCATTAATAATATCACAAAGTTAGATTCATAACAAGAAAATAATCAAATTCCAAATAACCCCATATTTGGGATGTTACGATTCTACCCCCTTAAAATAAATTTCGTCCTCGAAATTCCTTGATCAAAAGAGATGGGGGTATTGCTGCCGCATCACCTCCTCGGGCTCCCACGTAGCTTCTTCCACTCCGTGGTTCCGCCATAGCACTTTCACCAAAGGCACTGCCTTCCTACGTAGAACTTTCACATCTCGGTCTACAATCTGAACCGGTTCCTCTTCAAAAGATAAATCCGAATTCACCTCAATCTCTGCTACTGGCACGACATGCGAAGGATCTGACCGATACCGTCTCAGCATTGACACATGAAATACGTCATGAATCTAATTCAGTTCTGCCGGCAGCTCTAGCTGATAAGCTACCGGTCCTACTCGCTTTACAACTATATATGGCCCGATGAACCTTGGGCTCAGCTTCCCTTTCCATCCAAATCTCAACACCTTTTTCCAAGGCGACACTTTCAAAAAGACTTTGTCTCCCACAGCATACTCCATTTCCTTGCGTTTGAGATCGGCATAAGACTTCTGCCTATCCGATGCTTCTTTGAGACGAGACCGAATCACCTTGACTTTGTCCTCAGTCTCTGTTACCAATTCTGGACCCAGAACTTGTCGTTCTCCCAACTCCGTCCAACATGTAGGAGTACGGCACTTTCGTCCATATAGGGCCTCATATGGAGCCATTTGAATACTCGCTTGATAACTATTGTTATAAGCGAATTCCGCTAATGGTAGGTACTCTTCCCAACTACCACTAAAATCCAAGACACAACCTCTTAACATGTCTTCTAAAATCTGTATCACCCTTTCCGATTATCCGCCGATTGTGGATGGAAAGCCGATCTTGAAATCTAACTGCACGCAAAGCTTGATGCAACGCTTTCCAAAACCTTGACGTGAATCGGGATCCCTATCCGAGATAATCGATCATCGCACACCATGCAACCTTACTATTTCACCCACATACGGCTTCGCTTAGCTTCGCATGAGTAATCCATTCTCACCCGGCATGAAGTGAGCTGATTTAGTCAAAGCGATCCACAATTACCCAAATCGCATCCTTCTTGGTGGGCGTAAGGGGTAGCCCACTAACGAAATCCATGGTGATCCTCTCCCATTTCCATTGAGGATCTTTATCGGTTGAAGTAGTCCCGATGGTAATCGATGTTCACCTTAAACCGCCGCACGTCGACACTTCTCTACGAACTCCGTTATCTCACGCTTCAATCCAGCCACCGTAATCGCTTTCCGCAAGTCTCCATACATTTTATCGCCCCCGTGATGCATAGCGTATGGGCTGCTATGTGCATCTTGGAGAATTTTCTGCCTTAATTCGGTATCCCTTGGCATACAAGCTCGTCCTTGAAAACAAAGCACTCCATCACTAGACAGACTGTACCCTTCCAAGCCATCATCCTAAACTTGTACCCTCTTAGCGCTCAAGCCTTCATCCACTAACTGCTTTTCCTTAATCTCCTCAATCCAAGTCGGCTTTACTTGGAGTTCCGCCAAAAGACTCCAATCATCATATAGACTCAACCGAGCGAACATTGCTCTTAAGTCCGTCACCACCTTCCGGCTCAATGCGTCAGCTACCACATTAGCCTTACCCGGATGGTACTCGATTGAACAATCGTAGTCCTTTAGTAGTTCAATCCACCGACGCTGTCTCAGATTCAGATCCTTCGAGTCGGAAGATACCTCAAGCTTTTGTGATCGTGTAGACCATCGACTTCTCTCCATACACGGTAATGTCTCCATATCTTGAGCGAAGACGATCGCCGCTAACTCCAAGTCGTGCGTTGGGTAGTTAACCTCATGCGGTCTTAATCGACGGGATGCATAGGCTACTACCTTCCCATCCTCGCATCAACACACATCCCAACCCCGGTGTGAGATGCATCACAATAGACGGTGAATAACTTTCCGCTTCAGTTGTACCAAAACCTGAGCTTCCAGTCAAAATTTTCCTTAGCTTATCAAAGCTTCCTTTGTCGCTTCTCCGTCCATACAAATGGAACACCTTTCCTTAGTAACTTGGTTAACTGGTGTCGCTATTAGAGAGAATCCTTCCACGAATCTCCGATAGTACCCTACTAAACCCAGAAAACTTCGTATCTCATCCACCGACCTTGGTGGTTTCCAATCCAATACTGCTTCAATCTTGCGAGGATCTACTCTAATTCCTTGGTGATACTACATGACCTAAGAAAGCCACTTCCTAAGCCAAAATTCGCACTTCATCGAATTTGGCATATAATTGCTTCTCCTCAATACTTGCGTAACTATCCGTAAATGCTTGTCATGCTCCTCTTACGTCTTTGAATAAACCAATATGTCGCTCTATGAACACCACGACGAATTGGTCCAAGTAATCGTTGGAATACTCTATTCATTAAGTCCATAAATGCCGCCGGTGCATTGGTCAACCCGAATGGCATCACCAAGAACTCGAAATGCCCATACCGAAGTTCGAATGCCGCTTGTGAACATCAGCCTCCTTCACCCTTAATCGATGATAACGACCTAAGGTCAATCTTTGAGAATACCGACGCACCTTTCGGGGCAGTTGATCAAACAAATCATCGATCCGAGGCAACGGGTACTTGTTCTTGATCGTTAACTTGTTTAACTGACGGTAGTCGATGCACATCCGCATAGAACCGTCCTTCTTCTTGACAAACAACACAGGTGCTCCCCACGGAGATATACTTGGTCGAATAAACCTCTATCCAAGAGCTCACGAATTTGAGCCTTTAGCTCCACCAATTCCTTTGGTGCCATTCGGTATGGTGCTATAGACACAAAGCTGCCTGTAGCAAGTCTATACCGAATTCGACTTCTCGATCCGGAGGCAAACCCGGAAGTTCTTCTGGGAACACATCCGCAAATTCCCCAACCGTTCGGACCTTTCCAACTACTAACTCCTTAGCTTCCAAAGCATAAATTTGAACCAAATACGCCTCACAACCCTTCTTGACCATCTTTTCAGCCTTCAAGGCGATCCACCACATTGGATAGGTAATTCCTTCTATCTCCTATCATAACCACTTCATCACCTTCAGCCGTCTTAAGAACCATGCGCTTGGCCGCGCAATCCAAATTCGCTTGATACTTAACCAGCCAGTCCATTCCAAGGATCAAATCGAACTCCCCAAACGGTAGTTCCATTAGATCGGCTACAAATACTACCCCTTGAAGTTCTAGGGGTACGCCTCTATAAAGTTTGTCTACTATTACAGAGTGACCTAAAGGGCTAACTACATCATCTCCCTAGAAGCGCTTTTGAGTTTAGGTCCATAGTTCCTACCACACTACTAGCAATGTACGAAGTGCGCCGAGCCCACGTCAATCAACGCAACATAAGGAAAACAAAAATTAGAAACGCGTCGGCGGTTATGACATCCGGTGCGTCACCTTCCTCGCGACACCTCGCCGCATTACACTAAGCCAGCCGCCTAGCCTCTGTGTTGCTGAACCTCGCCTTGAGTTCCACGACCTCAGTTAGGACCGTTGTTTCCTCTGCTGCTACCACGACCCTCCGTGGTCCTACATTTCTATCCTGAGCACGGTTCTTCCCCTCTGGCTGCTTCTTAGCTAGTTTCTGGGGACAATCTCTGACACGATGCTCCAAAGACCCACACTCAAAACATCCTTTGTCACCGGTCCAACAACCTCCCCAATGGGTCTTTCCACAGCGATTACACCGAGTCGGCCTCGATTAGCGATCGTGGCCTTGCCGCCGACTGATTTGGCCCACTCGGCCTAGCCTTTTTCTGAGCACTCCCGCTTGATCCAGCTGACCCAAATCCTCTCTTCTGATTGTTCTTACTATAGCTCTGCCTCACAGCCTCCTTGATCCCTTCGGCTACCTTAGCCTTCTCCACTAGGGATGAGAACTCACGAACTCGTTGTGGGGCAATCAAGAACCTTAAATCATCTTGAGTCCGTCCTCAAAGCGAACACGGCGCTCATGTTCGTGACACGATGCCTCTCGCATACCTACTCACCTTTAAAAATTCGCCTCATATTCCGACACGGACTTAGTTCCTTGCACTAATCCTGAAAGTTTTTCTCTGCAGCATCGATGTAGCCGATGCCCACATACTTTTTCCTCCGATAGGTGGTTACGAAATACTCCCAAGTCAAATCATCTCTTTGTAGCCCCATCTCGAATCTGTAAGCCACCATCGATACGCTTTATCCTTTAGAAGCGACATCGCCTTTCTTTCGACTTTTCTTCCTCGGCCAAAGTCAAGGTCATCCATGATTCTTTCCGTTGACTCTAGCCAAGATTCCACAGACCGGGTGCCACTCCCGACACACTCGAGAATACCTCCGCTCCGTTGGATCGAGTCGCCGAGAACAGATTTCCGAGCTCCCACATTTCCACCAGCCCCGACCACCATCTCCAAGACTCGCAACACGCTTGCGATACCGCCTCGCCGCCACCGGTCGATCCCTTCTTCACTCTAAAAGTGGGAGGTGGTGGTGGCGATGGTACCTCATTTTGAGAACCTTGTCCTCGACTGACGGGTTCGGACACCGTCATCCTACCCCTACCACGCCCACGGCGCCCACGCCCTCTAGAACTCATTCTATCTACCGCGCTTTTAACTCGATTAAGAAAAATTTTATGCGTTAGCATTTGTTTCACTTTATTACTCGCGAAGAAATTTTATGGATGAGGTTTAATCAGAGATTCTTTCGAGCAAACAATGTTTTAGTCTTCTTTCCTAGTTCACACAAAGAAGTTCATGCATCCATTCCTTAATACTTTCCATACCTATTCGCTCATCGGACATTTCGCCCATTTCTAACCTGTGGGTATTTTCGTCTTTTTCCCTCTGAGGGCATTTTCGTAATTTTCTAGAACCAAAATATTTTGCTGACGATTTCCAAAGCAAGATTTTTTGAATGTCTGTAAAATCATTGAAATTTTTGGGCAAAACCATTGAATTAATATTTTATGGGTCAGGGGCATTTTAGTAATTTCACTCCTAAGGGTATTTCTGTAATTTTCCACAAGTCAAGTTTTCCGAGAAAAACGTTGTAAAAGTATTGTTCTAGGGTTTGAGAAAGTTATTGCACAAGTTTTGAAATCATTAGGGTTTGTTGTTTCATTCTTTTTCGAAACCATGGCTAATTCCCTTTTCGGGTTTTAATCATTGCGTTTAGCCTATGACCGAGCCCTCCCGGTCGTAGGAACCAAAGCTACGCACTGTGCAGAATTCGAGTGAAGAGGAGGTGGGTCACGCGGACCGCTTAAATACCAAGCTCTCACCGAACCTTTCTAGACATGCGCACGAGAGGTTACCACACCATGAACCCTCCGAGTTAGGGTGAACAGAAGCTACGCACTGCAGGATACTGCGAAGAGGAGGTGAGTCACGAGGACCGCTTAAATACTGGGCTCTTCCGGATCCAATCCTAGACATGCGCATGTGGGTTTACCACACCTAGCTCATTGACTAAGTCATAGGTTGGTTTAGTTCCTTAAGTGTTATGTTCTGTTTGTGTTTGAGTAATCGACCTTAGGGTCCAAATCCTATAAGTCTATCTACGTTCCATGCTTCCTACCCTTCTACGAATATAATTCACCAAGAGGTTTAGATGTACTTACAGGCGGATTGGTGCTAGGAGACTCGGGCCATCTTTGTTCAAAAACCAAAAATCCTTCCATAAGGCCTACCAAAACATTTTTGGGCCTTGGGCCTACACACCGAGCTTTGAACTGGCTCGATACCAATTTTGTAACAACCCAAACCCGGCCCAAACATTACGTAACCGAATTTGATTTGCTACGGAGAAAACTTTTTTGAACACCATCTAGAACCAATTTAAGTTTTGTTGAAAACTCCTCGTTTTTGGTTATCTTGCCAAAACTATACTTAGATTTAATTTGGAAATTTAATTAAGTCAGGTTATTATACAAATTTCAAGTGTGTCTGATGGCACGATAAAACATTTTCGTGTTAATTTAAGAAAACATGTGATTTTAATTCAGTTTTAATAATATAGTTTAAAGTAAATATCCAACATATAAGAAATAACACAAATAAAGTTTATGGAGGCCTTATTACAACCAAAATAAAAACAACCCAATAAAACAAAATAACTAAGTTTAAGTTCAGTTTATGCAAGTCCACTGCATGGCCACCTCGAGTCCAACCGGCTCCTCAACCGCCATCTACGAGTCACCTGAAAAAAAAATGTTAAAGGAGAAGGTGAGTCACCAAGACTCAGTATGTAACCCTTCCCTCGTATTTAAACAATTTCATACACAGCATATAATCAATCATCATGTACTAAGTCATGCACCCAACCTAGCCAACCAAACGCCTTTGTCTACCCCATGTGGTACCAAACCACTGGTGACCGTAGTCACAATGTGTTACCAAAACACCTGGTGGTGCCAAACCACTTTGGTGACATATAGTAACGATGTGCTACCAAAGCACCGGTGTCCGTGGACACAAATCGGGTGATGGGGCCAACCCATCGTGTGATACCAAATCACCGCGCACGATCCCATATCTCAAGTGGGGCCAACCCACGGTGGTGTTAACCACGAGGGACGAGTCGCTATGAGGTACCAAACCTCCGGTGACATATAGTCACGATGTGTTACCAAAACAACGGTGCTCGTCAAAGCACGAAATATCACTGCCCCCTCCACTCATCAATCCCACATCAACATTTATGTCACATAATTTATGCTACCATATACTTAATCACATGTATAGGTTTTATCATCAGCAATAAGCAACGTGTAC
Source organism: Gossypium sturtianum (assembly GCA_025698515.1). Taxonomy (NCBI): domain Eukaryota; kingdom Viridiplantae; phylum Streptophyta; class Magnoliopsida; order Malvales; family Malvaceae; genus Gossypium; species Gossypium sturtianum. The sequence goes on from CM046955.1 coordinate 125,351,222, forward strand.
TAGACACACCATGCTTCCCAAAAGCATCTTAAAATATTTCATAGTCAACAAGGACTTACCTGTCCCTTGCTTATACCATTCATGGTATTAGCCCCGAATCTACACAGATCCGGTTAGCACACACAACAGTTTAGTACATTTAATTAATTATAAGTGTGTATGTACACACCTGTCACCTTTGGATGCTCTAAATCCAGAAAAGAAACGTTGGCCACCCTAGATCTATTGATCCCTATATTCGGCCAACACTTGTTAGTATTATGGCCTATTCGCCAAACCAAAATATTAGAGAGGGGTTCCTTGTGAACCCGAAATCTCACCTTTGCCTTTGCTACTCACCACGACACTCAATTCCCGAATCTGGTTCACAAACTATAATCGGTCAATGGACAATGTCAAGAGCCTTCGGCTTTTAATCAATTGTTATAATAAAGAAATCGATCTCACCATCACTTACCAAAGCCGAATGCTAGAGATTAGGAGCCTGAATCGATCGCTTTCACTCCTCGAGCACCTAGAAGAATCGCTCACTACTCGATTAGAAGCCTTATAACCATTGCCGAAATTGGCACCTCCCTTGTAAAAGAAATCGACAAAGAAACAAGAAAAGGGGAGATAGACATTCGGCCATTACTTACCCTTTACAACCGATTGGAGAGGAAATCTTGAGAAGAACCTATGCCCCCTTGATATTCGGCCAAAGTAGATCTTTTTGGAAGAAAAGAGATTTTGGCACACCAATGGAGTATGTTCGGCTAAAGAGGAAGAAAGAAAGAAATAGTGGAAAAGGGAGATAGGGGTTTCGACAAAGAAAGGAGTAGAGGGGTTTTTGGTGGTGGTTTCGGTTTTGAGAGAATGAGAAAGAAGTGGAAAAGAATTAGAAGATGAGAGAGAGGAAATTCGGCTATTTGCAAAGGGAAATAGAAAAAGAATCAAATGAAGAATAGGTGCCTTAAGAGAATTCGGCACTCTCCCCCCCTATACTCAGTCTCCTAGCCGTCCACTCCTCTTCAACAAGGAGTTCCAAATTCGGCAAACACCTAGTTTTTCTCTAGGCCACCCATTTGATTTAATTCAAACAATTTGAATTAATAAAGTAATAATCCCTTAATAATCCATATAATAACCTCATTTATCACTATAATTAAACAAATAAACTCTCATATTATCCACTAATAATAATATTTAATAAAAGAGTTTGAAGGGAGAAAAATTCTCCCACTTGTGCCGTCCAACATAGTGCAAAAAAAAAAAAAAGGGAATTTTGTGACTCGAACCAAGGCTCTCCCCTATCCCTTGTGGCGTCACATGCTAACTCTTAAGTGGGCTTACTTTGCCACTTATTCTAGGCTCATCTTATGTCCAAATTATCCCCATTTATTCTTATAACACCCACTTGTTAAGGCTCCCTACTTTTAAAGTTAAAACTGAAATTTTTCTATCAAACCGGGCACACTCAAAGCCTTAAATTAAACACTATTATTCCATTAATAATATCACAGCAGTTCATAACAAGAAAATAATCAAATTCCAAATAACCCCATATTTGGGATGTTACAACTACAAACACCCTTCCAGCCGAAAATTAAAGGGAAAAACACAATGTTTATCCTTATCACCTTGGGAGTCCAAAATCACGCCATTACTCCCCTCCCCTAACGCCAGCTTGCATAAAAAAAATAAAACCAACTGCTGCTTCTTTGGTTCGAACCCAGGACCTTATCGCCAGCAAATTTCTTCTTCCAACGCCCCATGCCATCTTTCCCAACTGACTTTCATGTCATAAAACCACAACATTTATTTATAAGACCTTCTTCTCGGCCCTCTTTCTTTTAACGCAAAAAGCCCCAAAAATTAAAATACACCCCCTTGTTTCCCCCATGAATCGAACCCAAGACCTCCCTTGCAACACCCTTAGACGCACCCTTGTAGCACCTAAGTGGCACATGGAAGCCACTTCTCCAAGCCATTTTTCATGTCATGTTTCTTCCAGATTTATACTTAACCCCTACCTCCTAGCTCCCTCCTTTTAGATGCTTAAAAAGAAATTTTTAGGTCTAAGTCGGGGCCTAGCTCGGGGTTATTTCTAGACCCTAAAACATGCCAAATGATCCTAGTATTTAATTCTTCAAGCGCACACATGGGAAATTAATTAAATTTTAGACAACCCCTAATTCAGGATGTTACACTATTCCAAGGCCTTTAGTGCATGTATGTGGACGGCATGTGTGGCTAGAGGGGTGGCCGAATGTTGATAGGAGGTTTGGGGGGGATATTTGGCGAACTTTAGCATTTGTGCACCTTTTGGCATATTTTTCTCTTCCTCTCCAAACAAATCCCTCTTTGGCCGAATGCACCATAAGCATTTTGTGCAATTTTACTTTTGGTTTTAGCTCTCATTTTGTTTGAACCAAATACTATTTTCTTTCTCTCATTTTTCCTTTTGAAACCGAAACTCATTTTTACATTTTGTGCATTTTTCTTTTCTAAGCAAACTAGGTGCTTGGCCGAACCTTTTCTCCCATCTCTCTCTTTTCTTCTTTTGATATTTGCTCAACCACATTTCCTTTTTCTTTCATTTGGTCGAACCTCTTTCTTCCCCAAACTCACTTTTCTTTTCTTCCATTGTTACTAAAACCGAATCCTCTCTCTCATATTTTTTTTATTCTCTTTTCTACTCACATACTTCCTTACTTTTTATACACATATCTTTCTTCTTTCATAACCATATTGCCGAAACTTCCCACTCCCTTTTTGTATTGTTTTGGCCGAATATCATCAAGGGTAGGCATTCATTTTGGGTTTTCTTCAATCGGTTTTGGAAAAGGGTAAGTGTTCATGACCGTTTTTCCTTCATTTCTTTCTCTTTTCTATGTCGTTTTCTTGTGGTCAAAGGCCGAACCTATGGACATTTATTGCAAGGTTCTAACCATTTTTAGGAATTGATTTCTTTTAGGCTCCTCGGGACGTTAGAAGCAATCAATCTAAGCCTCGTTTCTTTGTCAATCGTTTTGGGTAAGCTTTTAGGTAAGACTTGGTATTTCAAGCGATAACTCATTGGGATTTAGTGGTATGGCCGAATGGCCTTTGTTTATAATCTAAGTATTGGTCGATTGTAGGACAAGGTGATCTAGTGCGATAGATCGGACCTTCGGAAGTTAGTATTTGCATTGGTGAAAGGTGTGTATCTTACACACTTTATAACTTGGTTTATATATATATATATGTGTGTGTTAAATAACTATTCAAGTTGTTAAAGCCGAAACTATGAGATATTGATATGATACCTTGATGGGTATGAGCAAGGATACGGGTAAGTCTGTTTCGATATGATGTTGCTATATGTTGTTTAATATCACGATCTATGATATGTATTGGTTATATGTTCATATCAAAGTATATTGACATGATTTGTTTATCTATTGCATTGGTATGGGCAATATGAGAGGAGGGGGAAGATTGATATTCGTGTCTTGGACACCGGAGGTTTGGCACCTCCGGTGATTTGGTATCACATTTGTGTCTTTGGGACACTGAGGTTTGGCACCTCATAGCGACTCGCCCTTGTGGATTAACACCACCGTGGGTTGGCCCCACTTTTGAGATATGGGATTGTCGCCAGTGATTTGGTATCACAAGTGGGTTGGCCCCACAACTTGATTATTTGTGACTTTGGGTCACCAGTGATTTGGTATCACAATATTGAATATCGTGACTTTGGTCACCAGTGGTTTGGCACCACCAGTGGTTTGGTACCACACGGGGTAGAAAAAGGAGTTACGGATGGCTAGGTTGGGTGCATAATATATATATTGCTTGGTTATAATTTGTGTAAGTATGTGGTATTTACCCGGGAGAGGGAATATGCACTGAGTCTTGGTGACTCACCTTCTCCCTTACTTTTTCAAGTAATTCGTAAATTCGCGGATGAGGAGCCGGATGAACTCGAGGAGGCCATGCAATGAAATTTGGTTTTACATGAACTTCCGTTTGGGTACTTTATTTTAATTTGGTTTTCATTTTTATGGGTTTGTAATAAGGCCTCTTTAATTATGTTTTTTTTGGATTATTTATATGCTTTGGATTTGTTTTAAGAATAACTTGCAAATTACATGATTGATTTAATGATATGTGAACAAAGTTTTCTAAAATACAAAGCGCGATGGTTTTTAAAACGTTACCATCGGGTAACCTAAATAAATTGATAATTTTTAACAACTTAAGTATTTTCGATAATTCATACTATTTTCCAAAAACTTAAGTTTCCAAATTTTTATTAGATACGATTTTCAACCTAATTGCTCTAGTTTCTCTTTAATTTATAAATGGTTTACGAATCTAAGCTGCGACTAAGTTTTAAAAAATATATTTACGGAATTTTAAAATAAAATATCAGTTTTCAACTTAATTTTCTACGAATTTAGAACAATAAAAAGTTTTTCACTAAAATTTAACCGTTAACTTGTTTTTCTTCAAAACGTTTTCCTTCGTGGCATGCCAGATTCGGTCATGGCGTATTGACCGGGTTTGGGGTGTTACACTGACCGTGTGTCGTACACAATTGAGACACACGCCCGTGTCTCTGCCCGTGTGGACAAAAATAGGCTATTTACAAGGCCATCTTGCCACCCAAATTTGTATACACCTACATTAAATCAAATGGCACCAAAACATGGCATAAATAGCCATTCATCCAATCTCAAATAAACATAATTCATGCCATAACAATACCAACAAGACAAGGTACAAAAATACCACAATGTGTCATTCAATTTCATACCAAAACTCATAATCTCAAATCATTTATATAACCACTTTCAAATATGCATTATTTGCCTAGATTCACTAGCAATCCAATATTCAAATATTCAACCATTTGACATTTATAATAACTATTCATAACAAGCATCTCCTATTAATAATCAACCATACAGTTAAAAGCCAATTACACATATTTATACATGAGCAAAACATGCCAAATATAAGCCAAATCATATGGCAAAATGCATAACACATCCATCATCATTTACAAGCCAACTCCAATAGTTAAATCCATTACCAAAATATATCAAAATGACCAAACTCCTATACATGCCATATAACCATAAACATAGATTCAAAAGTACCATAGTGATAGCTTGATAGTGTGATGAGATCTCCGACGATTCCCGAATCTGAGCTAGCTTTGATTTCACTATAAAACATGGAAAAATAAAAAAAGTAAGCTATAAAGCTTAGTAAGTTCGTATAACAATAAACTAAATTAATCATAAATACACAATTCCAAAAATTGAATATATCAACACATAATTGATATTAGCTAACAAACCTTCCACATATTCAATCATAAGATTAGATGTGAAATTCATAAGTTTCTTCGATTCAAAGCTTATACGGTTCATGTACATACCTGTACCATCTCTTATTAGTATCATACTCATCCATGACTTCGATATACCCGTTGAACCATTCGGAATACTATCAGATACTCGGGAATCTCGCACCTTAAGTGCCACATACATAGCTGAAACTTGGACAGTAAATAAAAAATTTGATAGTAACATAAATTGATAATAATGAAATGAAGAATCATTATAACTAATTCTCCCTAATATACAACTATTGATACCGATGCTGCGACAATATGAAAATTTATTAATTCGGAATCAACTGTTTATATGCCAATTTAATGTCAGGAATACATTTGCAAGCACCATTCTTACAAGATTACGCACGATAATAATATATGTTTATATCATTACAGATTTAAAATCAAAGAAATTAAACATTCACCATTCAAGCTTTATGTCCATTAATCACAACCTTTTTCATAATTAGCAATTAACTCAATTACCCACTAATATTGATCAGGCAATAACAAGCATTAAACAAGAATAACACTTAAATGAATAAATCTCATATTGTATCCTTAGCAAAGTACCAATAATCTCATATTAGGGTTTCATAATTATTCTAGTTAATAAATGCTTAGCCCATAATAACATAATTAAAAACGATTAAGAAAAACCCATCCATGGTTCATGATAACAAAAAGAAAAGAAACAAAATGAAAAGAAAAAAGTGAAGAGATTTCAAGCCAAATAAGATGGTTCTCCTCAATTTTTTTTTCTCTTTCTTCCTCTTCTTATATTCTTTTTTTCCATCATTTTCTTCTTCTAAAAAGGGATGTTCTCTTTTGTACCAGGTGGCTTGTAACACCCCATGTATGATCCGATCGCTGAGTCCAAGCTACAAGATGTTACAATCATTGTTGGAGCAACTATAGATAATCATACACTTCTCAATCATATAAACATGTAATTAAGCATTAATCACAAAAAAAAACATGTCACACAATCATTTTTGAGTTCCACACGAGCTTATGAAATCTTTATTGCTAACCCGATTATGAATTAGGACCAAAATGTAAAGTTTTTAAAATTTTCAAGCTGACGTCGCGACCTCAAATTTTCCTCGTTACGACGTCGGCTACTCAGTTTGTCACGCCACAATGACAAAGCATATCCACGTCGTGACGCCACTCACCATCGGACGAGGTTGCGATGTCAAGGACCCCTTGTCACGATGTTTCTTCCACTGTCTACTACATAGCTAATTTTGGTACCTATTTACATGTTTTCAACCAAAACATTTTGTCGCCAATATTCATTTGTCCATTTTAGCTATACTGAAGCTAACAAAAACATTTTAGAATGAACTAGTAACAATTTGAAATTAACCATTTAACATAACATACAATCCATGTCATTCATTCAAATTCGATTTCACCATTTTCTTATCTAACCATGACAATTTTACTTACCTTAGATCAATATATGCTTAACTACTCATTTTAAGCATCAAGTATCCATATGAAATTAAAAAGAACCAAATAAACCATACACTTAATATATGTAAATGGAACGGTGGAAATGTGCAAGTGTACACAATCGTAACAAGTAATAAAGTGACAAGTAAATGTCGAGTTATCGTACCCACAGGGACTGTAAAAGAACTATTTATGAAAATGTTTTCAAACACTTTGGTAAGGAAAAAATATTTGGATTTAAGAAATATTTAAAAACTAAAGGAAAAACAAAGTAAAATAAAATAAAACAAAGTTCTAATGCACGATTTCAAAAGCTGATTTTAATCAAGATGACATAATTGTGTTGGATTAATCACATTTCTTACCTTAGAATTATTAACTTGTGTTTATACCAATTAAAACATGGCAACTTGGTAATTTTCTAACTTATGAACATATTTACAAATAAAAATCCATTCATCTCTTGTACATATTTCTATGCAAATTCGATCGATTGAACAGACTTCTAAGAGTAAACATGTTATTGCACATACATACTTATTAAATTAAACAATCTCTCGCATATCCCTATGTGATTCAACCGATTAATTCAACCTAATAAACATATAAAAGATCATGTGAGGTAACAAAGTATTTTTACCTTGAAACAATTTAATCACAAAAAATCTTGCAAGTTATGCAAGGCATATGTATCGCCAAATACAATGCTAATTTAATCTTCAGCTACCTTAGAAGAATTAAACATGCACTAATTAAGTATTGTGTCAATTAATTACAATTTCAATGCGTTTAAATAATTAATTCATTAGCTATCTAAACAATTATAATGCCAGATAACTTAAACATGATTTTAATTAATCAAGCATTTTACCGAGGCCTTTTAACAATATAAACACAATTTTAATAATTTAAGAGGACGAAATGCAATCACCCCAACACGAATTAAATTCAAGCTAAGTTGATTAAATTAACCATTCCAATAGCATAAATATTCATAAACATGTTTGTCAAAATAACAACGAAATTTAAAAAGACAGGGAACAAGAAACAAATCCGGTGTTTCTCCGTGGCTTGTCTGACTGCTCCGTTCTTCGTTCTCCGTTGTCCTCGGCTATCAAGTTGGCTTATGAACACTCCAATTCTGCTCCAAATGGCTGGGAAAACACCTCTTTTCCAAGAGGAGAAATCGGCACAAGAACACAAAAAGGGAAAATGGAAAATAGGAGTTGAGAGAAAGTGAGAGAGGAGAATGTTGGAGGCTTGAGGGATGGTTTGAATGATCAGCAAGGGGTGGTATTTATAGCTGATCATGGCTGCTAAAAATAGCAAATAGTAGCAGCAAAAGAGACCTCCCTTGGCCGGCCATCTATGTGGCAAAGTTGATGGTTTCAACTTTGCTAAATATGGCATGGGGCAAATCTACAAAGCCACCATATTTGGAGGGGTTTGAATGCAACTTTGAAAAGTCTTCAAGGGCTTCTTTGCAACTTAATTAATCAGATAATAAGCTGATTTGGGCCAGAAATATGGACGGTTTGGGCTGCCAAACTCTTTGCTTGGTTCGGTTCAATCGGTTCGGTTCAACTGATGCGGTTCAACCGGGCCTTTTTCATAATTAATTAAGATTAATTTATTTAGCCCAAATTAAATTGGGAATAAATTAAAATTAATTATATTATGATTAAATATTCATAATTGGACCGTCTTGGGCTGGAAATAACTTCGCCTTGATACTTCAAATTACTTCTGGTTTATTCTTGAGCGATTGTCCGCTGAGCCAATTTTCGCCCCTTTGTGCGAATCATCGAAAATAGTCAAAATAAATCAAAATTAACTATAAAATTAATTAAAATTCATCATGTTCATATTTTTAGCACAATTTAATTATTTTATAATATTTAATTATTTTCCGACAAGAATTTAATCGAAACTGCATGAATTTGGGATAAAAATGGCATAAAAAATATAAATTTCTGTGTTTCCACACCCCCAAACTTAATTCATTGCTCGTCCCAAGTAATGCACAAATTTGAAAAGAATTTTCTCGGAAACACCTTTGAAAAACTCCTTCAGAACAACTTTCTTCTCAAAATTATGAATTTAATATACTTATGCTCAAAAATAAGAAATTTGATAATTATGCTACTTAAGTATACATATCGTTCAAATTACCTCCAACAATTATTATACTAGCAAAATTAGACTAAATGTTTCTTAATAAAGACATGTTCTTCACTACCAATTTGATTTTAATTCCTTATTCAAAAAGTAAACTGCAATCATTAAGCTTAACTAATGTCTTCATATGTTGAACAAAGCAATTTCTCTCCACTAATGTAGGTAACATTGGAATTTTGAATCAATAGGTCTTTAATAAGGTTGTAACGTGGCTGGGCTTAGGGGTAGGTAAAAGATAGACAAATTTTTGGCTTAAAAACCCTAGACTCAGCTTAAAATTGAACCTTCAAAATTTTCACCCTTGATACCCATCTTATGCTCTTTCGACCACTTATTTCATTTTGAGTACATGTTTTTTTTTTACTCAAGCTCAAATTCGAGCACTTGCTTCATGTACTAAAATTTTTGAGCATTTGATACTTCTTTTCAACTCCCCCAAACTTATTTTCAAACGATCTTCTGAATAGTACTGAGTCTAGTGTTTGGGACAATTTTAAAAGTAATGAAGAGAAAATTGATGGCTAAATATTGCATTGGTCCGAATACAATTAGGCCATATAGTCTCAAAGTTGGGTTTCAACGGATAATTTTATCAGGGTCAGCTTGAAAGGCTCAAACGATCCAAACAATAGTTGCCTAAATCATTTTCAATATTCCATGCTTCCTAGGATTTCGCCTCAAGAAATTCCTAAGACTTAAACTTTCATGCATGCCTAATTTTTTCGTAGGGAATTAAAAATTTTATGGTACGAATTTACATGCTTTATTAAAAATACATTCATATCATTATTAAGCTAACATAATAACTTATTGAAATAATAGAACTTTTATTAATACTGAAGTTTAGCATATTTAACAAGAATTCAAATTATTGAACAAAATATATCCTAATCATAATTAAAAGAAAATTTTATTCTGAGTGAAAGTAATTCAAATTTTCGGTCCCCCCTACTTAAAGTGAACAATGTCCTCATTGTTTAAAGTGAATAGATACTATACACCAGGTAGGATATTTAGAAAAGAGGAGGTGAGTCAAATTGACTGCTTAAGTACCAAGCTCTCTCTAAAATCCAATCCTAGACATGTATATATCTATTGCCACACTTTAGCCTTTGTGACTTGTTCAGATTTTATTCATGATTCCTATCTCTTGTTTTATTGTGCAAAAATAAAAATTCTTAATTAACCTAATCCTAAAATAACTTAAGAATAAAAATAAACTAAAGTTGAAGTCCTCCCCTTTTTTATTTGTTTGTCGATCCTTCCGAATTCGACTCATCTTTTGCTCCATCAATATTGCCTTTGTATGAATCGCCTTGCTCCTTCTTTGACGGTGAAATCCATGGTTAAATATGAAATCTCGAAACTCAGGCACAAAAATAAATGGATCATTATAAATTTTCTTGAGAGCACTCCTTATCGAGTCATCTCTTATTTTTGAGTATCTCCAGTAGGCTTGTTGCTGCCATTGCATGTGTTGCATTAAGTCCATCAGCTTTAACAGCTCATCACGAAGATCTGGGCTAGGCGGTGGATGTAACAACCCAAACCCGGCCCAAACATTACGACCGAATTTGATTTGTTACGGAGAAAAACCTTGTGAACACCATTTCGATACCTAGTTAATTTTTATTGAAAACTTCTCGTTTTCGGTTATCTTGCCAAAGCTACCCTTAGATTTAATTTGGAAATTTAATTAAGTCCGATTATTATACCAGTTTCAAGTGTGCCCGATGGCACGATTAAACTTTTTCGTGTTAACTTAAGAAAACATGTGATTTTAGTTCAATTTAATAATATAGTTTAAAGTAAACATCCAACATAAAAAAAAACACAAATAGAGTTTATGGAGGCCTTATTACAACCAAAGTAAAAATAACCAAATTTAAAGTTCTATAAATTTAAATCCACTGCATGGCCACCTCGAGTCCAACCGGCTCCTCAACCGCCATCTACGAGTCACCTGAAAAATGTTAAAGGAGAAGGTGAGCCGCCAAGACTCGATATGTAACCCTTCCCCGGTTAATACAACATTTCATACACAACATATAACGATTAATTATGCAGAGTATCGTGTGCCCAACCTAGCCAACCAAACGCCTTTGTCTACCCCATGTGGTACCAAACCACCGTGACCGTAGTCACAATGTGTTACCAAAACACTGGTGGTGCCAAACCACTGGTGACATATAGTCACAATGTGCTACCAAAGCACGGTGTCCGTGTAGACACAAATCGGGTGATGGGGCCAACCCATCGCGTGTGATACCAAATCACCGCGCAGACGATCCCATATCTCAAGTGGGGCCAACCCACGGTGGTGTTAACCACGAGTGGACAAGTCGCTATGAGGTGCCAAACCTCTGGAGGTACCAAACCTCGGTGACATATAGTCACAGGTGTGTTACCAAAACACCGGTGCTCGTCAAGACGAAACATCACCGCCCCTCCTCTCATATAGCCCATAGTAGGTAAACAAGTTAACAATGGATCTCATGCATTCATCACATGTATCAATAAACCATGCTTCCCAAAAGCATTAAAGTAATCTCATATCAACAGAGACTTACAGGGATCCTCACTTGTACCGTTAAGGTACCAACTGCATCTACATCAATGCATTTACATACAAAATATATATAACACAACATTAATCGCTATAAGTGTGTATGTACACACCTGATGTTGATGAGAAGTCTAAATCCCGAAAAGGAACGTTGGCCACCCTAGATCTCACTGTACCTATATTCGGCCAACTATGGGATTAGTCTTAGGGCCTATTCGGCCAAATCAAATTATTGGAAGGGGTTCCTTGTGAACCCGAAATCTCACCTTCACACTTTTGGACACCAACCGCAACACCCAACTCCCGACCGCTTCGATTCCATGAATCGGCACTCAACAAGTTAGTAGCCTTGGCTAAAACGAATATCAACCGACCAACTAAAGTAGATCTTACCGTTACGCACCACAAATCGAATACTAGAGATCGGGGCTGAATCGATCGCTTCACTTCCCGAGTACCTAACAGAATCGGTTACTACTTGTTTAGAAGACTTAATCATTGCGAAATCGGCACCTCCCCTTGTAAAAGAAATCGATGAGAAAAAGAAGGAAAGGGGAGATAGGTATTCACCATTACTTACCTTGATCAATCGTTTGAAAAGAAATCCGGAGAGACTTATGTTACTCCTAATATTCGCCAAAGTGCTTCTAGATAGGAGAAGGAATTTCGGCACAAGGTAGGGAGTAGATTCGGCTAATAGAGAAAGAGAAGAGAAGGGAAAAGAAAGTAGGGATTCGAAGAAAGGGTAGAGAGAGTTTCGGTTTCTCCAAGAAGAAGAGGGGTAGGGGATTAATGGTGGTTTCGGTTTTGAGAAAAGATGAAAAAGAAGGAAAAGGGGTGGAAGATGAGAAAAAAGGTCTAGCCGAAATTGTCAAGTAAGAGACTAAGAGAATTCGGCCTCCCCCTCTACATAGTTCCCCTGCCGATTACTCCTCTCCAACAAGGAGTCCTAGATTCGGCCAACACCCTGAATTACTCTTGGCCAATTGTTTAAAATCATTCAAAAGAGTTTGAATTAATCAGGTTCCTACTTTTTCTCTCTGCCAACTTTTAATCAAATATTCAAATAAAATCCAAATAAAATCCCTATTATCCTGAAGTGTTTGAATTGAGCATTTCTCTCTCTCTTTTGCCGTCCAAAATAAAGAGCAAAAAGGAGGATTTTGTGACTCGAACCAAGGCTCTCCCTTGCTCCTTGGTGGCGTCACATACTAGCTCCTAAGTGGGCTTGCTTTGCCACTTATCCAAGGCCTAATTAGTGTCAGATTACACCTATTTATTCTTATAACACCCCTATTGTTAAGGCTCCCTTCTTTTAAAATTAAAAACTGAAATTTTTCTATCAAACCGGGCACACTCAAAGCCTTAAATTAAGCTCTATTATTCCATTAATAATATCACAGCAGTTCATAACAAGAAAATAATCAAATTTCAAATAACCCCATATTTGGGATGTTACAGTTCTACCCCCCTTAAAATAAATTTCGTCCTCGAAATTCCTTGATCAAAAGAGGTGGGGGTATTGCTGCCGCATCATCTCCTCGGGCTCCCACGTAGCTTCTTCCACTCCGTGGTTCCGCCATAACACTTTTACTAAAGGCACTGCCTTCCTTCGTAGAACTTTCACATCTCGGTCTACAATCTGAACGGTTCTTCCTCAAAAGATAAATCCGAGTTCACCTCAATTTCTGCGCATCGGCACAACGTGCGAAGGATCTCGACCGATACCGCCTCAAAGATTGACACATGAAATACGTCATGAATCGATTCGATTCCACGGCAGCTCTAGAATGATAAGCCACTGGTCCTACTCGCTTCACACAAAGATATGGCCCGATGAACCTTGGGCTTAACTTCCTTTCCGTCCAAATCTCAACACCTTTTTCCAAGGCGACACCTTCAGAAAGACTTTGTCTCCCACAGCATACTCCATTTCTTTGCGTTTGAGATCGGCATAAGACTTTCGCCTATCCGATGCTTCCTTGAGACGAGACCGAATCACCTTGACTTTGTCTTCCGTCTCGGTTACCACCTGGACCTGTAACTTGTCTTTCTCCCAACTCCGTCCAACATGTAGGAGTACGACACTTTCGTCCATATAGGGCCTCGTATGGAGCCATTTGAATACTCGCTTGATAACTATTGTTATAAGCGAATTCCGCTAATGGTAGGTACTCCTCCCAACTACCACTAAAATCCAAGACATGACCTCTTAACATGTCTTCTAAAATCAGATCACCCTTTCCGATCGTCCGCGATTGTGGATGGAAAGCCAGATGAAATCTAACCGTGTACCCAAAGCTTGATGCAACGCTTTCCAAAACCTTGACGTGAATCGGGATCCCTATCCGAGATAATCGACATCGCACGCCATGCAACCTCACTATTTCACCCACATACAGTTTCGCTTAGCTTCGGAGTGAGTAATCCATTCTCACCGGCATGAAGTGAGCTGATTTAGTCAAAGCGATCCACAATTACCCAAATCGCATCCTTCTTGGTGGGCGTAAGGGGTAGCCCACTAACAAAATCCATGGTGATCCTCTCCCATTTCCATTGAGGATCTTTATCGGTTGAAGTAGTCCCGATGGTGACTGATGTTCGCCTTAACTCACGACACGTCGACACTTCCCTACGAACTCCGTTATCTCACGCTTCAACCTGTGCCACGTAATCTGCTTTCGCAAATCTCCATACATCTTGCTTCCCCGGGATGCATAGCGTATGGGCTGCTATGTGCATCTTGGAGAATTTTCTCGCCTTAATTCTGTATCCTTTGGCATACATACTCGCCCTTGAAAACAAAGCACTCCATCACTAGACAGAATTGTACCATTCCAAACCACCGTCTTGAACTTGTACCCTCTTAGCGCTCAAGCCCTCATCCACTAAATCGCTTTTCTTTAATCTCTCAATCCAAGTCGGCTTTACTTGAAGTTACGCCAAAAGACTCCCATCATCATACAGACTTAACCGAGCGAACATTGCTCTTAAGTCCGTCACCACCTTCCGCTCAATGCGTCGCCTACCACATTAGCCTTACCCGGATGGTACTCGATTGAACAATCATAGTCCTTTAGTAGTTCAATCCACCGACGCTGTCTCGATTCAGATCCTTACGAGTCGAGAAGATACCTCAAGCTTTTGTGATCCGTGTAGACCATCGACTTCTCTCCATACTGGTGTAATGTCTCCATATCTTGATTGCAAAGGCAAAGACGCACCGCCGCTAACTCTAAGTCGTGAGTTGGGTAGTTAACCTCATGCGGTCTTAATTGACGGGATGCATAGGCTACTACCTTCCCATCCTGCATCAACACACATCCCAAACCGGTGTGAGATGCATCACAATAAATCGTGAATAACTTTCCCGCTTCAGTCGTACCAAAACCGGAGCTTCCACAAAATCTTCCTTAACTTATCAAAGCTTTCCACGCTTCTCCGTCCATACAAATGGGACACCTTTCCTTAGCAACTTAGTCAACGGCGCTGCGATTAGAGAGAATCCTTCCACGAATCTCCGATAGTACTGCTAAACCAGTAAAACTTCGTATTTCACCCACCGTCCTAGGTGGTTTCCACTCCAATCTTCGCTTCAATCTTGCGAGGGTCTACTCTAATTCCTTCAACTAACACTACATGACCTAAGAAAGCCACTTCCTAAGCCAAAATTCACACTTACCGAATTTGGCATATAATCGCTTCCCCCTCAATACTTGCAGAACTATCCGTAAATGCTTGTCATGCTCCTCTTCGTCTTTGAATAAACCAATATGTCGTCTATGAACACCACGACAAACTGGTCCAAGTACTGCTGGAAAACTCTATTCATCAAGTCCATAAATGCCGCCGGCGCATTAGTCAACCCGAATGGCATCACCAAGAACTCGAAATGCCCATACCGAGTTCGGAATGCCGTTTGTGAACATCACCTCCTTCACCCTTAATTGGTGATAACTCGACCTAAGGTCTATCTTGAAAACACCGAGGCACCCTTCGGTTGATCAAACAAGTCGTCAATCCGAGGCAACGGATACTTGTTCTTGATTGTTAACTTGTTCAACTGACGGTAGTCGATGCACATCCGCATAGAACCGTCCTTCTTCTTGACAAACAACACAGATGCTCCCCACGGAGATATACTTGGTCGTATAAACCCTCTATCCAAGAGCTCCTGAATTTGAGCCTTTAGCTCCACCAATTCCTTTGGTGCCATTCGGTATGGTGCTATGGACACAGGTGCCGTTCCAGGTAGCAAGTCTATACCGAATTCGACTTCTCGATCCGGAGGCAAACCCGGAAGTTCTTCTGGGAATACATCAGCAAATTCCCCAACCGTTCGGACCTTTCCAACTACTAACCCCTTAGCTTCCAAAGCACAGATTTGAACCAAATACGCCTCACAACCCTTCTTGACCATCTTTTCAGCCTTCAAGGCAGTCACTACATTGGATAGATAATTCCTTCTATCTCCTATCATAACCACTTCATCACCTTCAGCCGTCTTAAGGACCATGCGCTTAGCCGCGCAATCCAAACTCGCTTGGTACTTAACCAACCAATCCATACCAAGGATCAAATCGAACTCCCCAAACGGTAGTTCCATTAGATCAGCTACAAATACTACCCCTTGAAGTTCTAGGGGTACGCCTCTATAAAGTCTATCTACGACTACGGAGTGACCTAAGGGGCTAACTACAGTCATCTCCCTAGAAGCAGTTTCAGAGTTTAGGTCCATAGTTCCTACCACACTACAAGCAATGTACGAGTGCGTCGAGCCCACATCAATCAATGCAACATAAGGAAAACCGAAAATTAGAAACGCATGCGGTTATGACATCGGTGCGTCACCTTCTTCGCGACACCTCGCTGCGTAAACTAAGCCAGCCGCCTAGCCTCGTGTTGCCCGAACCTCTCGCCTTGAGTTCCACGACCTCAGTTAGGACCGTTGTTTCCTCTGCCATTACCACGACCCTCCGTGGTCCTACATTTCTATCCCGAGCACGGTTCGCCCCTCCGCCGCTTCTTAGCTAGTTTCTCGGGGACAATCTCTCGACGCGATGCTCCAAAGACCCACACTCAAAACATCCTTTGTCACCGGTCCAACAACCTCCCCAATGAGTCTTTCCACAGCGATTGCACTGAGTCGGCCTCTGATTAGCAGTTGTGGGCCTTGCTGCCTGATTGGGCCCACTTGGCCTAGCCTTTTTCTGAGCACTACCGCTTGATCCAGCTGACCCAAAACTTCTCTTCTAATTGTTCCTACTATAGCTCTGCCTCACAGCCTCCTTGATCCCTTCGGCTACCTTAGCCTTCTCCACTAGGGATGAGAACTCACGAACCTCTTTGTGGGGCAATCAAGAACCTTAAATCATCTCTGAGTCGCCCTCAAAGCGGACACAGCGCTCATGTTCGATGAGACACGATGCCTCTCGCATATCTACTCGGCCTTAGAAATTCCGCCTCATATTCCGACACACGGACTTAGTTCCTTGCACTAACCCTGAAAAGCCTTTCTCTGCGGCGTCGGTGTAGCTAATGCCCACATACTTTTTCTCGATAGGTGGTTACGAAATACTCCTGTGTCAAATCATCTGTTGTAGCCCCATCTCGAACCGTAAGCCACCACCGACACGCTTCATCCTTTAGAAGCGACACACGCGCCTTTCAGCTTCTCTTCCTCGGCCAAAGTCAAGGTCATCCATGATTCTTTCGATTGACTCTAGCCGATTCCATTGCAGACGGGTGCCACTCCCGACACACCTCGGAATACCTCCGCTCCGTTAGATCGAGTCGCCGGGGGACAGATTTACGAGCTCCCACATTTCCACCAGCCCGACCACCATCTCCAAGACTGCAACACAGCTTGCGATACCGACTCGCCACCGCCCCTGCATTCCGGCTCCTCGGCTCTAAAAGTAGGAGGTGGTGGTGGCGATGGTACCTCATTTTTCGAACGTTGTCCCCGACTGACGGGTTTCAGACACCGTCATCCTACCCCTACCACGCCCACGGCGTCCACGTCCTCTAGAGCTCATTTTATCTACCGCGCTTTTAATCTGATTTAAGAAAAATTTTATGCGTTAGCATTTGTTTCACTTTATTACTCGCGAAGAAGTTTTATGGATGAGGTTTAATCAGGGATTCTTTCGAGCAAACAATGTTTCAGTTTCCTATCCTAGTTCACACAAAGAAGTTCATGCATCCATTCCTTAATACTTTCCATACCTATTCGCTCATCGGACATTTCGCCCATTTCTAACCTGTGGGTATTTTCGTCTTTTCCCCTCTGTGGGTATTTTCGTAATTTTCCAGAACCAAGATATTTTACTGATGATTTCCAAAGCTAAGTTATTGAATATTTGTAAAATAGCTGAAATTTTTGGGCAAAATTATCGAATTAATATTTTATGGGTCAGGGGCATTTTGGTAATTTTACTCCTAAGGGTATTTCTGTAATTTTTCACAAGTCAAGTTTTCCGAGAAAAACGTTGTAAACGTAATGTTCTAGGGTTTAAGAGAGTTATTGGACAAGTTTTGAAAACATTAGGGCTTGTTATTTCATTCCATTTCGAAAAACAAGGCTAATTCCCTTTTTCGGGTTTTAATCATTGTTTTTAGCCCATGACCGAGCCCTCCTGGTCAGGGTGAACCAAAGCTACGCACTGTGCGTAATTCGAGTGAAGAGGAGGTGGGTCACGCGGACCGCTTAAATACCAAGCTCTCACTGAACCTTTCTAGACATGCGCACAGAGGTTGCCACACCACTGAGCCCTCTGAGTTAGGGTGAACCGAAGCTACGCACCAGGTAGGATACCTGCGAAGAGGAGGTGAGTCACGAGGACTGCTTAAATACCAAGCTCTTCCGGATCCAATCCTAGACATGCGTACAGGGGTTACCACACCCTAGCTCATTGACTAAGTCATAGGTTGGTTTAGTTCTTTAAGTCTTATGCTTCGTTTGTGTTTGAGCAATCTAGCCTTAGGGTCCAAGTCCTATAAGTCTATCTACGTTCCATGCTTCCTACCCTTCTACAGAATATAATTCACAAAGAGGTTTAGATGTACTTACCTGGGCGGATCGGTGCCGGAGACTCGGGCCATGCTGCTTAAAACCCAAAAACAATTCAAAAGGCCTACTAAAACATTTTTGGGCCTTGGGCCCCCACAGCCGAGCTTTGAACTGGCTCTGATACCAATTCTGTAACAACCCAAACCCGGCCCAAACATTACGACCGAATTTGATTTGTTACGGAGAAAACCTTGTGAACACCATTTCGATACCTATTTAATTTTTATTGAAAACTTCTCGTTTTCGGTTATCTTGCCAAAGCTACCCTTAGATTTAATTTGGAAATTTAATTAAGTCCGATTATTATACCAGTTTCAAGTGTGCCCGATGGCACGATTAAACTTTTTCGTGTTAACTTAAGAAAACATGTGATTTTAGTTCAATTTAATAATATAGTTTAAAGTAAACATCCAACATAAAAAAACACAAATAGAGTTTATGGAGGCCTTATTACAACCAAAGTAAAAATAACCAAATTTAAAGTTCTATAAATTTAAATCCATTGCATGGCCACCTCGAGTCCAACGGCTCCTCAACCGCCATCTACGAGTCACTGAAAAATGTTAAAGGAGAAGGTGAGTCGCCAAGACTCAAAGATGTAACCCTTCCCCGGTTAATACAACATTTCATACACAATATATAATGATTAATTATGCAGAGTATCGTGTGCCCAACCTAGCCAACCAAACGCCTTTGTCTACCCCATGTGGTACCAAACCACTTTGGTGACCGTAGTCACAATGTGTTACCAAAACACTGGTGGTGCCAAACCACTTTGGTGACATATAGTCACAATGTGCTACCAAAGCACCGTGTCCGTGAGACACAAATCGGGTGATGGGGCCAACCCATCGTGTGATACCAAATCACTGGCAGACGATCCCATATCTCAAGTGGGGCCAACCCACGGTGGTATTAACCACAGGGACAAGTCGCTATGAGGTGCCAAACCTCTGGAGGTACCAAACCTCTGGTGACATATAGTCACAGTGTGTTACCAAAACACTGGTGCTCGTCAGCACGAAACATCACTGCCCCCTCCTCTCATATAGCCCATAGTAGGTAAACAGTTAACAACAGATCTCATGCATTCATCACATGTATCAATAAACCATGCTTCCCAAAAGCATTAAAGTAATCTCATATCAACAGAGACTTACGGGATCCTCACTTGTACCAAGTTAAGGTACCAATCCGCATCTACATCAAGCAGATTTACATACAAAATATATATAACACAACATTAACTGCTATAAGTGTGTATGTACACACCTGATGTTGATGAGAAGTCTAAATCCCGAAAAGGAACGTTGGCCACCCTAGATCTCACTGTACCTATATTCGGCCAACTATGGATTAGTCTTAGGGCCTATTCGGCCAAATCAAATTATTGGAAGGGTTCCTTGTGAACCCGAAATCTCACCTTCACACTTTTGGACACCAACCGCAACACCCAACTCCCCGACCGCTTCGATTCCATGAATCGGCACTCAACAAGTTAGTAGCCTTCGGCTAAAACGAATATCAATCGACCAACTAAAGTAGATCTTACCGTTACGTACCACAAATCGAATACTAGAGATCGGGGCCTGAATCGATCGCTTCACTTCCACGAGTACCTACTTGAGAATCGGTTACTACTTGTTTAGAAGACTTAATCATTGCCGAAATCGGCACCTCCCCTTGTAAAAGAAATCGACAGAAAAAGAAGGAAAAGGGGAGATAGGTATTCGGCCATTACTTACCTTGATCAATCGTTTGAAAAGAAATCCCGGAGAGACTTATGTTACTCCTAATATTCGGCCAAAGTGCTTCTAGATAGGAGAAGGGAATTTCGGCACAAGGTAGGGAGTAGATTCGGCTAATAGAGAAAGAGAAGAGAAGGGGAAAAGAAAGTAGGGATTCGAAGAAAGGGTAGAGAGAGTTTCGGTTTCTCCAAGAAGAAGAGGGGTAGGGGATTAATGGTGGTTTCGGTTTTGAGAAAAGATGAAAAAGAAGGAAAAGGGGTGGAAGATGAGAAAAAAGGTCTAGCCGAAATTGTCAAGTAAGAGACTAAGAGAATTCGGCCTCCCCCTCTACATAGTTCCCCTGCCGATTACTCCTCTCCAACAAGGAGTCCTAGATTCGGCCAACACCCTGAATTACTCTTGGCCAATTGTTTAAAATCATTCAAAAGAGTTTGAATTAATCAGGTTCCTACTTTTTCTCTCTGCCAACTTTTAATCAAATATTCAAATAAAATCCAAATAAAATCCCTATTATCCTGAAGTGTTTGAATTGAGCATTTCTCTCTCTCTTTTGCCGTCCAAAATAAAGAGCAAAAAGGAGGATTTTGTGACTCGAACCAAGGCTCTCCCTTGCTCCTTGGTGGCGTCACATACTAGCTCCTAAGTGGGCTTGCTTTGCCACTTATCCAAGGCCTAATTAGTGTCAGATTACACCTATTTATTCTTATAACACCCCTATTGCTAAGGCTCCCTTCTTTTAAAATTAAAAACTGAAATTTTTCTATCAAACCGGGCACACTCAAAGCCTTAAATTAAGCTCTATTATTCCATTAATAATATCACAGCAGTTCATAACAAGAAAATAATCAAATTCCAAATAACCCCATATTTGGGATGTTACAGTGGAACTCCAAACATTGAGGTTTCGATATCAGGTTCAGCTTCTGGTTCCATTGATTCTGCCTCAATAGGGACTTTAGTTGATTGAACTGGTAGGGTTTCTGTGGGATCATCTTCTACTTCTTCGGGATCCTCACTCTCTTCAACTTGTTGCTGTAGAACAGAATCTCCGGCTACTCTGTAGAGGTCCGAATCGGTGATTGTGCCTTGACTATACTCTGTCCCTTTCACGTCCGCAAGGATTTTTTCTTTTAAGCATAAAATTGTTATTGTAAAAGGGAAATAGGCCGGGCCAGAACGTCTAACGGCACAATTTCGCATTTCTCTCAGGATGATTTTGCCCACATCAATGGTCTTTCCAGTTAGAATTGAGTATAATAGGACCATTCGCTCTAATGAGATTGTAGTCCAATGTGAACTAGGCATAAAGTTGAAACGAATGAAATAGAACCATACCTTCGCAAGTGGTGTCAAATACTCTCTTCGACACGTGTGGATTCCTTGCTTTGACATACGGTCCACTTAGAACACGAGGCGTAAGTTCCTCGAGTATCTCTTGCAAATTTTCAGGCTTAATGTTGCTCAACAGAGAAGAATATTCATAGTTGTCGAAATCAGGTAATTTGAAGAATTCATTAATAGCATTTGAATTTATTGGTACCTTGATTCCGCGGACTGGAACTTCAGTCAATTCGCTTGAGGTTAAGTTCGCGTAGAATTCACGAACTAGTTCCTCATCCACACTTGGTCTCTTTTCATAAAACAATTCCCAATTGAGGGCTTTAGCAACTTGACGAATACGTGCCATAAAGTCTCTGTAGTTGCTTTCCTTAAATGTGAAGCCTTTCTCTGGATGCATCTGTTGATTTTTTAAGATACTTTCGTATCTTACTTTGGCTTCTTCACAATGAAATTTGCTTTGTGTTTTGTCGATTTGGGAGGATGCACGAGTTCTTTTGCGAGTCATGATTAACCTGAACATCAGATGGAAAGAAAAGTAAAACAAAAATAGTTTCTTGAAAGTTAATAACAATTACTAATATTTCAATAAATTGAAAAAATTAAATATTGAATAAAAATTAAATTTAAGGGAGAAATATTTTTCTTACCACCTTCCTCGTAAAAATTAAGAACTCTAAAAATAAAATAACTAACGAACAAAAGATGGAAATTAAAGAAGGCTTTTGGCTTAGGTTGGGTGAAGGAGGAGTGTGCACATAGGCGCACAAGGCAGCAAGGCGCACGGCTCAGTAGCAACGTGCGAGGGGGCTGGGAGCAGGTGGCATGCAAGGCCTTGCGGCGGGTGTAGGCCACGGGCTGGTCCGGCAAGTGGCGGCGATGGTGCGCAGAAGCACACGGCCGGGAGGCAAGCGGCGCAGTCACGAGCCCCGGCTGGCGATTCTTTGGAGCTGGCGTGCAATGAGCTTTGGAGCCTTTGGTCGAATGCTTGTTGTGGCTAGGGGCTTGCGGCACTTTGAGGGGTTGGTGATTGGGGTTTTTAGTGATGAATGAATGGGGAGAAACAAGGGTGCAATTTATAGAGGGAGAGTAGGAATTAGAGTAGAACTCTTAGAACAATTAAAGAATTAAAAATAAGAGTCCAATTCTAATTTTACTCAAGATTAACAACAATTAATAATTAAATATACACATATAAAATTATCAATTGCTATTAAATTACTAAGATAAATATAAAATAAAATTTATTCGAATCCTAAGCTAAGTTGATAAAAATTAATATATAAATTATAATGGATATAATTATATATTAAAGTTTATCAAATAATAATAAAAAGAATGATATTAAAAAAAGAAATATTTATTCTAGATGCTTTGAAAGAATATTTACAAAAAGAGGCACCTAGTTTTTATTAATTACAAAAATAGCAACAAAATTTTAAAAATAAATCAATTAAGTCCCTAGACTTAATGAAAATTTGAAATTGAGTTGCAATTTAAGACTTGGGTCAAAATTGACCTTTTTATTTGGAAAACCAAAAATTTATTTTAACATTTAGGGACTAATTTCTTGGAAAATTATGCAAAAATCGATTCCCAGGAAAGATCGGAGGGGTCACAAACGGTCCCGCTTAAGTTCCAATCTCCTAGACAGAATTTATTTAAACATAATAAACCCGAAAAGATACCCTAAATAATTTATTGGAAGCAAGAAAATCTAAAGATCAGATAAACTGAACAAGATTTTATCCCGTTCAGGTTTTTCTCCGTAGTAATGTTTCAAACGCTGAGCGTTGACTTGAAAATTACCTCCCTTACCTCGGAGTTCAATAACTCCGTATGGATAGACACGATGAATCGTAAATGGACCGGACCAACGTGATTTTAACTTACCTGGAAAGAACTTCAATCTGGAATTAAATAACAAAACTTGCTGACCTGCTTCAAACTCTCGAACTCAAATATGCTTGTCATGCCATTTCTTGAGTCTTTCTTTGAGTAATTTGGCATTTTCATATGAGAACATTCGAAATTCCTCTAGCTCGTTGAGTTGGAGCATTCGTTTCTCTTTAGCAAGCTTGAGATCCAAATTGAGTTGTCGAAGAGCCCAGTAAGCTCTGTGCTCTAACTCCAGAGGTAGATGACAAGCTTTCCCAAAGACCAACCTATAGGGTGACATTCCTAAGGGTGTCTTGTATGCTGTTCTGTAAGCCCATAAAGCATCATCTAGTCTCTTGGACCAATCTCGTCTATTCGGGCAAACTACCTTCTCGAGTATGCCTTTGATTTCCTTATTCGCTAGCTCAGCTTGCCCATTTGTCTGCGGATGGTAAGCTGTAGCAACCTTGTGTTTCATTCCATGTTTGTCTAACAACAATTTTAACCACTTGTTCACAAAATGGGTCCCTTCATCGCTGATAATAGCTTTTGGGGTTCCGAACCTTGTGAACACATGTTTCTGCAAGAACTTCATCACAACCTTGGCATCGTTCATCGGATAAGCTTCAGCCTCGACCCACTTGGACACATAATCTACTGCTACTAGTATGTATTTGTGACCAAAAGACGGAGGAAAAGGACCAAGAAAGTCAATACCCCAAACATCAAACAATTCTACCTCGATGATATTTGTTCGAGGCATCTCATTTCTGTTGGTGACATTTCCAACCCTCTGACATCGATCACAATTCTTTACATAAGCATATGCATCCTTGAATAGTGTTGGCCAAAAGAATCCGGCTTGCAATACTTTGGCCGCTGTACGAGTACCTCCAAAGTGTCCCCCACTTGGAGCTGAATGACAGTGGTATAAAATCTTCAGTATTTCATCTTCTGTCACACATCTCCTAATCATCTGATCTGCACATTTTTTAAACAAATATGGCTCTTCCCATAAATAGTACTTCACATCGTGAAGAAACTTTTTTCTTTGCTGATACGTCTTATCAATCGGCATCAAACCACAAGCTAAATAGTTAGCAAAATTAGCAAACCAAGGAATATTATGGACATGATTTACCTTCAGTATGTGTTTATCTAGAAATGTCTCTTGGATCGGTAACAGTGGAGAATTTCCCTCTTGCGGCTCTAATCTGGATAAGTGATCTGCTACTTGGTTTTCTACTCCCCTTCGATCTTGGATTTCTAGATCGAACTCTTGAAGTAGAAGCACCCATCGGATCAATCTCGGCTTAGCATCTTTCTTGGCCAATAAGTATTTAATTGCGGAGTGGTCCGTATAGACAATCACTTTGGTACCTACAAGATAAGATCGAAACTTGTCGAAAGCAAATACAACAGCAAGTAACTCTTTTTCTGTTACCGTATAGTTCAATTGAGCTTCAGTTAGAGTTCTACTTGTGTAGTAGATGGGATGAAAAACTTTGTTCCTTCGCTGGCCCAAGACAGCTCCAATTGCGAAGTCACTTGCGTCACACATCAATATGAATGGCAACTCCCAGTCTGGTGTGACGATTATGGGTGCCGTGACTAATCGACTCTTCAAATTGTTGAAGGCTTTCAAGCATTCCTTATCAAACTTGAATATCGAGTCCTTCTCCAATAATTTGCATAAGGGTTTAGCAACTTTGGAGAAGTCCTTGATAAATCTTTGGTAAAAACCGGCGTGACCCAAAAAGCTCCTAACACCTTTTACAGATGTTGGAGGTGGGAGTTTCTCAATAACGTCTACTTTTGCTTTGTCCACCTCGATCCCATGTCTCGTTATCCGATGCCCTAGAACAATTCCTTCTCGTACCATAAAATGGCACTTTTTCCAGTTGAGTACGAGATTCGTTTCTTCGCATCACCTCAGTACCTTAGCTAGATTGGCTAAGCAATCATCGTAAGTATCTCCGAATACTGAGAAATCGTCCATGAAAACTTCCAAGTACTTCTCAACCATGTCAGTAAAAATAGACATCATACATCTTTGAAATGTAGCTGGTGCATTACATAAACCAAATGGCATGCGTCTGAATGCAAATGTACCGTACGGGCAGGTGAATGTCATTTTGTGTTGATCTTCCAGTGCTACTGTAATCTGATTATACCCTGAGTATCTATCGAGAAAATAGTAGTAATTTCGTCCTGCGAGTCTATCCAGCATCTGGTCCAAGAACGAAAGAGGAAAGTGATCTTTCCTAGTTGCCTTGTTCAGCTTCCGATAATCGATGCAGATTCTCCATCCCATAACTGTTCTCGTTGGTATCAACTCGCTGTTCTCGTTCTCCACAACCGTGATACCTCCTTTCTTCGGTACGCACTGGACTGGACTCACCCATGAACTGTCTGAGATGGGGTAAATTATACTCGCATCCAACCACTTGATAATTTCCTTTTTACTACATCTTTCATGATGGGGTTCAGTCTCTGTTGTCCATCAATCGTTCCTCTCTCGCCATCTTCTAATATGATCATGTACATGCATACAGATGGGCTAATACCACGAATGTCGACTATGGTCCATCCGATAGTCTTCTTGAATTGTTTCAAAACTATGATAAGTTTCTCTTCTTGTTCAGTAGTTAATTCTACTGAAACAATCACAGGCAAAGTAGAGGCGTTACCTAAATAAACAAATTTTAAGTGTGAAGGTAATACCTTGAGTTCTAACTTAGGTGGCTCCTCGATTGATGCTTTTGGCTGGCTATAATCTCTTTTCTCTAATTCCAAAGATTCAAAACGGGATTGCAGATTAAATTCCTTTGGATTAGCTTCTAGCACAGCTAAGTATTCATCCTCCTCTTCATCATTTGGGGGATCCGATGTCAAAATTCTTTCCAGTGGGTCCTCAACATAGCTGAGTTCCCTCTCCACTATTAATTCCTCAAAATCGAATACTGCAGAACAATCATCCATTGTGTCAGCAAATCACATTGACTTAAAAACATTAAATGTTACCTGATCATCCTGAACACGCATAGTCAGCTCGCCCTTTTGCACATCAATAAGGGTCCTTCCAGTTGCTAAGAATGGTCTTCCTAGGATAATTGGCACTTCTTTGTCTGCTTCAAAGTCTAGAATTACAAAGTCAGCAGGAAAGAAAAATTTATCTACACGTACCAATACGTCCTCGATTTTTCCTTCTGGATGCACTTAGGATCGATCTGCTAGTTGAAGTGTAACCGTAGTTGGTCTAACTTCTCCTATTCCCAATTTCCTAAATATTGACATAGGCATCAAGTTGATACTTGCACCTAAGTCACATAATGCTTTACCACAATATGTTGATCCAATGTTGCACGGTATGGTGAAACATCCAGGATCCTTTAATTTTGGGGGTAGTTTGTTCTGAAGATATGCACTGCATTCCTATGTCAGAGCTACCGTCTCAAATTCTCCAAGTCTTCGTTTCTTAGACAAGATATCTTTCATGAACTTGACATAGTTTGGCATTTGCTCAAGTGCTTCAACCAACGGGATGTTGATGTGAAGTTGTTTGAGTACGTCAAGAAACTTCTTGAATTGAATCTCCTGCTTTGGCTTCTGAAGTCTTTGAGGGTAGGGTGGTGGTGGTTTCATTACTGGAACTGATTCTGGCTAATTTGCCTTTGGCAGTAATTCTGCATCTAACGAAGTTGTTGGGTGATCAGAATTAACTGGTCCTGAGGTTACTTTGCATGGTTTTACAGATTTCGGTTCTGGTGAAACTGGGGTTTCAACACTTGGTTGAACTTCTTCTAAATCTTGAGCATCAGCTTGCTCCTTTCTAGCTTCAATGGTGTTGGGCTCTACTATCCATCCGCTCCTCAATGCCAACGCTTTACAATGTTCCTTACTCGGATTTCTCAGATTCTCTGTGTCACTAGGTAGAGCACCTTGTGGTCGGTTCCTGAGTTCAGTAGCAAGCTGGCCCACTTGATTTTCCAAATTCTTCAATGTAGCTGCTTGGCTCTGGATTAAGGCATCATTCTTTGCTATGTATGTCTTAAGCAAACTTTCCAAGCTATTGGATGCTTCAGCTTGAACTGGTTTCTGAACTTGTTGCGGAAAATTAGGCGGCTGGGTTGGTCTGGGTTGGGTGTACGTGGTACTGGTTCCAGCCCCTTGGTTACTCTAGGAGAAATTCGGGTGGTTTCTCCACGATGGGTTATAGAAATTCGATTGCAGCCCTTGCCTTCCTCGGTTTTGGTTCTGATTACCCATGTAGTATACAGATTCTGGGTTTGACAGACATTCTTCAAATAAATGTCCTTCACCATAATAGATGAAACACCCCAAACCCGGCCCACAAGCCCCGACCGGATCTGACATGTTTCTTGAGTAAAACTTAGCTAAATCTTGTTTTATCATCTTGAGAAATATGGTGGTTTTTAAAATCAGATTTGTGTTTTGTCAAGTTGAAAACCATGTTGTCATTCCAGTTTGTATATCTTAAAAAAAACGTTTCTTTCATATCTCACGAATTAAAAGATTTGCCGAATTTAAAAGCTCATTAAGTTGGAAAACCGTGAATTGATTAGGTGACAAAACATTTGAAGTTGTTAAGGAAAATATTTAGTTATTCATTTTCCGATTTTCAAATGGAAATAAAACTTAAAACAAAAAACTTAAACAATTAAATAGTGGCCTTATTACAAATTTAAAATACCAAATAAACCCCGGAAGAGAAGTATGCTAAAGTAAACGAAAAATTCAACCGTTCAAAAACCTGAAAACGCTGAGCATGGCCACTCCATAGTCCTCGCTGACCCGGTCCATAATACTATGCATCACCTGCAAAAAGTTATCCCACGAAGGGTGAGTCAACAGACTCAATGTGTAATAGCTACACCAAAAACCCAACCGATCATAGCCTTAATCTTAAACATTTCGGCAAAGCCCATTCTTTAGTCACATTCGGCCATAAGCCCACAACATAGCATATCGAATCATGACATATTGAATCACATTATGTATAGAATGAAATGCAATCCCGAGCCCACCTAGATATCCATCCTCTACACACCACCCGCACACGCCGGTCCACACCGTGGGGATTACTAAATCGACCCTCCATTCGCTACACACCCTCGGCGATCGCTGCGCACAACTACACATCACCCTTATAATGTGGCATAGCCACCAGATAATGTGACAGAGTCACCGGATTCATAATATGTGACATAAGTCACCGGATAACGTGGTAAAACCACCGGAACACTTCCTCTTTTATCATTACCACCCATGTGCCCATGCATCATACAAAATATACAAATATCATGCAATATACCTTACCCCAAAGCCATAACGAAATTACACATATTTTCATATCCATGTTTATAAACATTATTAACGGAGTGTTAAGGGGTAACGTACCTGAACGCACTATACCATTGAATGGTACCCTTAGCCATGTTATTCGTATTTTTGTTAACACATATTTAACGTAATACTATTAATCTATCGGGAGTTAGCGTAGGGTTACACACCTGATAACAGTGAGAATGACACTCTCGATACCGACACTCTCGCTATCAGGGATAACAGCGATCTGCTTATCCCTTTTCGATGCTGGCCCACAACCCGGTGGCCAATCACGTACGGCAGAAACCGACGTTTCTTGAATCTAGGGGTAGGAACTACCCCTTTCTCTCCTCCACTGGTATTCGCATCCATCGAATATCACTTAATTAGAAACCCGGTTAATCGATATACAAGATCTAAACGAACACAATCTATAACTTAAATACCCTTACCGAAATAGATCTGAATCCCGAGACTCCTCCTTTATCTCTGTCGAAAACCCCCTAAAATACCATAGTTAGAATCGGCCATCCCTTAAAAACAATATGGCCAACTCCCTTACCTTCCTCGATTAAATCCCGAAAATCGTCACCTGCCCTTGGAAGTTGTCGAATCCCTACATAACCTATGTTAGATTCAATTCTAACATTAATGGATGAAAGTAAGTGGCCTTCGGCCTAAGGTCATACTTTGCTTACCTTGAATATCCAAAATCCCGAAAGATCTCCACTGCTCCTAACGTTTGCTTCCAAGAAGGGTTACGAATCCAAAACCTTGCATAGATTCGGCCATAACATCAGTATAGGATTAGGCCTCTGATTTCGACATGCTAGAATAATACAGAGAGATTCGGATCAAAGAGATCTCTTACGAAAAAGAGTGACCAAACGCAATGATCAACTGGCTTCTAAGAAATCGACAAGAGGAAACCCAAAGTAGAGAAGTCGATTCAGAGGAGAAAGATGATCGGCTTTTAGTGCCTAAGAACAATTGGCTATAGTCTAGAGATACCTTCGGCTTTTGAAGAATAGTGAAAAGAAAAAGAGAAAAGGTTGAAGGTTGGTGCGATTCGGCTTTGGTGAGAAAGAGGAAGAAAAGAATGGTGGTGTGGCTCAATCAAGGATTCGGCTTCAAGGAAGTATAGAGAGAAACTCAACCGAAGAGCTATAGAGAAGTGATGAAATGAGACTTAAAGATTCGGGTAGGGTGCTAGATGGATTTGGCTTTTAGTAGGTGAAGGAAAAGAGAGAACAAACTAAAAAGAAGAAGAAGAGTGCACAGTGGTCTCTTTTGGTTTACTTGGTCTCAATTGGCAAAAGAATATGAAAGCTTTGGGAAAAGAAATTGCACAAAAGATGCCTAAACCTCACTATGCATATTCGGCTTCCTCCCCCCAATTACATGGTCGAAAATGTCATCCTAGGAGTCCCTTGGCCGGCCAACTCTCCCCCTCTTCTCAAATCCCTTCTTTTCCTCCTATTTTTCCTCTTCACCTCTCATTCAAAAGTGTTTGAATGAGTCAACACTTATCTCCCTTGTTAGCCGAATCTTCAAGTGAATTTGACCAAGTCTCACACTCATCCCTTCAGAGTCCTTGTGCCGTCCAACACTGCTCTTCCTTGGCGAAAAATAAAAGCCCCAAAACGCTACCTGTGTTGCTCAAACCTAGGCCCCTTCTCACTCCCTGAGGCGTCACCCTCCTGTGCTCTAAGTGGCGCCTCCCTTGCCACTTTACTAGCTGGTTTCTTGTGTCTTAGCCCACACACTAAACTCCTTAAAGCCTAGCTTCCTTAGCTCTCCTTTAAGACTTAAAAATCTAATATTTTTCTAAGGCATCTACCTACTCCCCAAGGTTCCCGAAGCCCCCAAAACACATACAAACCACACACAAACATGCTCCTACATACATTCAAGTTAAAACGCATAACCCCCAAATCCCGGATATTATAATAGACACAGGCTATATTCTCAAATTGATTCGGCGGCTGTGCTGCAAAACTATTAGACCCATTAGTAGTAAGATTTTTAGGCATTGAGGATATTGATGATACCTGAGATGCGAGTGAAGTAAGAGCGTCTACGTCATGAATTCCGGTGACTCGTCTTCCTGATGCTGCACGATTGGTTGGCCATTGATAATTGTTACTGGCAATCCTCTCAATAATTTCATAAGCCTCGTTATAAGACTTAAAAAGGAGAGCACCATTAGCAGAGGCGTCCACTACCATCCTTGTGTGGGTGTTGAGACCATTATAGAATGTATCAAGTTTAATGTAATAGGGGATTCCATGATGAGGGCATTTTCGTAATAATTCTTTAAATCTTTCCCATGCCTCATACAAGGACTCATCATCCATTTGGTGGAAGGCAGTGATCTCATTCCTCAGCTTAGCATTCTTGCTTGGCGGGAAATACTTCATGAGGGATCTCTCGGCTAACTCTTGCCATGTAGAGATGGAGTTCGATGGCAATGAATTTAACCAGGCATGAGCTCTGTCCCTTAACGAATATGGGAACAAATTTAATCGTAAGGCATCTTCGGGTACTCCGGCTAACTTGAAAGAATCGCTCACTTCCATAAATAGTCTTAAGTGTAGATGTGTAACACCCCAAACCCGACCTAGAAGTTAGGCCCGAATCTGGCGTGTCACATGGAAAAACTTGTTTGAGAATTACAGCCTCTTTGTTAAAACCCAAAACACTTAAGCAATTGTTAACTACTTGAAAACGTAATTATCTTTAAAAAAACCTTTTTGGTGGCGAAAGCATATTTGAAATAAACATTTTACAAAAATGTGATGTTTAGAAATAGAGTTGCAGAAGCATTTTGAAATCGTTGCAGAAACGTAGATAATATACAAGTATTTTTGAGAGATTGATTGATGAGTCAACAATCAAGGTAGTGAACTTTGAAACCGTGACTTTTGAAAATATCGTTGATAATTTGTAGGAAGAATTCAAGTTAAATTATTTGTACAAGTTTGTTTAAAAATCCATTTGTTGATCAATTTTTTGAAAACCATATTTATGATTTTAGAAAATCCCCGTTAAAACAATTCAAGCAATATAATGAGTACGACTAAACATAAAGCAATTTAAAACATATCCCAGAGGCCTTATTACAATTTAAACCAAAATAGCAAAATAATAAAATAAACGGAAATAGAAATTTAAAATTCAATAACACCATTTTTTTTTGAATTATGGCCTCCACCGAGTCATCCATGGGCCCAAGTCCTCATTACGGAGTATTACCTATAGAGATTAAAAAGGAGAGGTGAGTTACTAGAACTCGAGCAGAAATCCCTTACTGTCATCCACTGGGCCTGAACCCATATAGCAACATCTTGGGCCGAGCCCACTTTCATAACAGAATATATATATATGAAGCAAATGTATGCAACCCAACCCATCCAACCAGTCTCTCCCCCGTACCAACCAGTCTCTCCAACATATATATATTGAAGCAAATATTTGCATTACATAACATCATATGCATTCAAATATATAGAGAGAGTCTAATTAGTTGAAATTATTTAGAGAGAGAGAGAGAGAAGGGAAATCTGGAAGTTGAACATCCTTATGGTACACGTGCCAAATCAAGGAAAATGGATCAAAGACTGGAACAATTCCAAAGAGATCTGCAAGACCAGATGCAAGAGCAAATGGCAAAACTCCAACAAGAGATGAGGGACCAGATGTTGGAGGCTTAAAGGAACATGATGGCTCAAATGGCCTAGATGCTGAGTGGGGCAATGGACAAAGGAAAGGGTCCTCTAGTTAATGCTGAAGACAACGAGGACTTTCCTAGGGGTTTCACCCCACCACATGTACAACCTGAGGAGTATCCCCAAAGGCCATCTGTCACGATTAGGCCTCAACAAGGGCAAGCTGATAATAGACCACCCATGAACTTCCAAGTTGGCACAGGATCCAACCCAGGAGATAACCCTGCTAATCCTGTTACCCCTGACCTAGACATAGCAGAGAGAGAGAGGGGATCAGGACTGAATCTTCAAGACAGTTGGAAGATCGTTGTAGATGGTTGGAAGAAAAGTTCAAGGCTCTGGAAAATGCCGATCATCATCATGGTATTGACGCAAAGGACTTGAGTTTGGTTCCGGATTTGGTGCTTCCTCACAAATTCAAGATGCCAGAATTTGAGAAGTACAATGGGACTAGCTGCCCTGAAGCCCACATCACTATGTTCTGTAGACGCATGACTGGCTACGTGAACAATGATCAACTTTTGATTCATTATTTCCAAGATAGTTTAGTGGGGGCAGCATCTAGGTGGTACAATCAGCTTAGCCGTACTAGTATTAGCTCCTGGAGAGACTTGGCCCAAGCCTTCATGAAGCAGTACAATCATGTCACAGACATGACGCCTGACCGAATCATGTTGCAAAACATGGAAAAGAAATTGAATGAAAGTTTCAGGCAATACGCACAAAGATGGAGGGAAGTTGCCATGCAAGTTCAACCACCTCTTCTGGAGAAGGAAACCACTATGTTGTTTATCAACACTTTAAAGGCACATTTTATCACCCATATGATAGGAAGCACCACTAAAAGCTTCGTGGATATAGTGATGGTAGGGGAAATGATACAAAATGCCATAAGGGGTGGCAAGATTGAAGCAGGAGAAACCACTAGAAGGTCTGCTCCTAGGAAAAAGGACAATGAGGTGAACAATACGAGTACATATAACAAAGGGTACTCAAAGGCGATTATCGTTAGCGGTAGAAAGTGGTTATCTTAGGGCAACAATGGTCGACAAGAAAAGAATCAGGCCCCAGACAAAATTCTGAAAAGCTCCAATTTAAGCCAATCCCAATGACGTATAAGGACCTATATCAAAGTTTATTCGATACACGCGTAGTGTCCCCATATTATCTACAGCCGTTATAGCCCCCATATCCTAAATGGTATGACTCCAACGCTCATTGTGATTACCATGCGGGAATATCAGGACATTCAATAGAAAACTGCACTGCCTTCAAAAAGGTAGTTGAGAGGCTCATCAAGATGGGGATTGTCAAGTTTGATGATACACCCAGTGCGGAGAACCCATTACCCAACCATGGAGATAAGGGGATAAATGCGATCGGAGAGGATATCGTGAGAAGGAGCAAGGGGGATATCTCAGAGGTGAAAACCCCGTTGATAATGGTTTGGAGGGAAATGGTAAGAAGAGGACTGATAGAATCAAGTTCTGAGGAAGGAGGTGAAGAACCAAGGAACTATTGTGAGTTGCACGAAGCAGAGGGACATGGGATCCAGGAATGTACTAAGTTCAGGGTCCTGATACAGAGCCTTATAGACAATAAGGAATTGGAGTTTTATGAAGAAGGCTTAGAGGAAAGAAATGTATGTGCAACTGAAGAAAAATTGACAAGGCAAAAGGTCAATTATCCGAGGATCATAATTTTTCGACCGAGAAGTACAGAAGGCAGAGCACAATTTGCGCCTAAATTTGTAATCCAGAAACATGTGTCCTTTCCTTACAAGGATAACAAGATGGTACCATGGAATTATGATTGTAATGTGACGACGCCGGGAGTGGAAAACTCAACTAGCACTTTCAAGGAGGTCCAAAGTGAGGGATTCTACACACGAAGTGGAAAGCGTTACGACTCGGTAAACGTCAGAACAGAACCAGTCGGATCAAAGACTATGGCAGTTGAACCAGGGAAAGGACCTAGCACCCTTATCAACGAACCTATGAAGGAGGAAGAAGCTAAAGAATTTTTAAAATTCTTAAAGCACAGTGAATACAGCGTGGTAGAGCAGCTGCGCAAGCAACCGGCTCGCATATCAGTGCTAGCCTTACTTTTAAGTTCGGAAGTACATTGTGAGGCATTGATGAAAGTGCTGAATGATACTTACGTTACTAAAGATATATTTGTCAATAAGCTTGACCGATTAGTTAGTAACATAAGTGTTGATAACTTTATTTCTTTCAGTGACGATGAAATTCCACCTAAGGGTATGGGATCAACAAAGGCCCTTCATATAAATACTCGTTGTAAGGGATATACTTTACCAAGCGTGCTAATCAACAATGGATCAGCCTTGAATGTCTTACCGTTGTCGACACTAAAGAGGTTGTCGATAGACAGTTCTCACATGAAGACATGCCAGAACATAGTTAGAGCGTTTGATGGCACCGAAAGAAGAGTAATGGGAAGAATTGATATACCATTGCAGATTGGGCCGAACACATATGAGGTGGACTTTTTGGTGATGGATATAAAGCCCTCTTACAACTGCTTGCTGGGAAGGCCCTGGATTCATTCGGCAGGGGCAGTGCCCTCATCCCTTCATTAAAAACTGAAACTGGTGACGGATGGTCGACTGGTCACTATAAATGCGGAGGAAGACATCATAGCGACTGTTACCAATAATGCGCCATATGTAGAGACAAATGAGGAGGCCATTGAATGTTCTTTCCGGTCTTTAGAGTTCGTCAACGTAACATTCATTTTGGAAGGAAATGAAGTTTCGGTGACTAAGATATCCAAGACCACGAAGATGGGCTTACAAATGATAGTGGGGAAAGGAGCCTTACCAGGAAAAGGACTAGGCAGACATCTCTGAGGGGAAGTTCAAGTGCCGATGCTGAAAGGAAAGAGAGACCGTTTTGGCTTAGGTTTCAGGCCAGATGCCAAACAAAGGAAGAAGGAAATCGAGAAAAAGCAAGAAAGAAGAAGAGCACGGTTGAATGGGGAAGAAGTCCAATGGGAATCGATGACATTCCAACATATATCTCAGACCTTTGTATCCGGAGGGATAATTCACCCTGAGAGAGAGTTATTGGAAAGTCCTCACATCAATGCCATACACTGGGAAGAAGTTGAACAAAGAAACCTGTTGGGCATCCGCCCTTATGAACCTGGAAGCGTTTTGAGCAATTGGACTGCAGAGGATCTTCCTGTAGTTTTTAGAGATTATACAGAGTAATATTCAGAACGATCTTGTTTTTTTTTAGCCTATGGACAATAAGATTTCTTTTGTGAAATAGGCTCATGTTCAGAAATTGTTATTTCAATAAAATACATTTTTGATAATTAACTTGAGCAAATATTCTTTCATTTCATTCTTTTGACTTTCTAATTTCATTCCAAATTTTATATTTTTCATTCATATCATGTGAATAGTTGTCCTCGGATTCATTTGTTCTTTGTACATTCTTTGGTACCCATCACAGGTCCTTAGATATCAATGATGTGAGCAACGATAATATAGATCCAAAAATCCACTTTGAGCAGGACATGTGTTTAGAGGAATCTCAGGATTTTGAAGGTGACCGAGATTGTGATTTATCTCCAGATTTGTTAAGAATGGTAAAGCAAGAGGAGAAACAGATCTTACCCTATGAGGAGGAGATAGAGAACATAGCCTTGGAGGAAGGAAAGGTTGTGAAAATTGGAACACGCATAACTGAAGAGACGAAGCAAGACCTCGTTGAATTATTACGGGAATTCAAAGACGTCTTTGCATGGTCATACCAAGATATGCATGGGTGAGTAATCGATATTATGGTGCATCGCCTTCCCATAAGTGAAGAGTGCAAGCCAGTTCAGCAAAAGCTACGAAGGATGAGGCCTGATGTAGTATTGAAAATAAAAGATGAGGTCCAGAAATAGTTTGATGCTGGTTTTATACAAGTGGTCAAGTACTCAGACTGGGTTGCAAACATTGTTCTTGTCCCTAAGAAGGACGGAAAGGTCCGGATGTGTGTAGACTACAGGGATTTAAATAAAGCTAGCCCAAAGGATAATTTCTCTTTGCCGCATATTGACACGTTGGTGGATAATACGGCAGGATTTTCATTATTTTCCTTCATGGATGGCTTTTCAGAATACAATCAGATCAAGATGCACCCTGAGGATATGGGGAACACTACCTTCATAACACTGTGGGGTACTTTTTGTTATAAGGTAATGCCATTTGGACTAAAAAATGCTGGGGCAACATATCAAAGGGCCATGGTAACATTATTCCACGACATGATGCACAAAGAGATTGAAGTATATGTTGATGATATGATTTCCAAATCTCAAACAGAGAAGGAACACATTGAGGTTTTGAAGAAATTATTCTCGAGGTTGAGGAAATTTTAATTGAAGCTCAACCCAGCAAAGTGCACTTTCGGAGCTCGATCAGGGAAATTACTGGGTTTCGTAGTCAGCCAGAGAGGAATTAAAGTTGACTCAAGTAAAGTCAAAGCTATACAAGAATTTCCTCCACTGCACACTCAGAAGGAAGTCCGAGGTTTTCTTGGAAGGTTAAATTACATTGCTCGGTTTATTTCACAATTAACTGAGAAATGTGATCCCATATTTCGTCTTCTCAAGAAACAAAACCAAGGAGTATGGGACGATGAATGCCAGAGAACTTTTGACAAAGTCAAGCAGTATCTGTCAAATGCACTAGTACTATCTCTGCCTAATCCAGATAGACCATTGATACTGTATTTGTCAGTATTTAATAACTCCATGGGATGTGTGCTTGGTCAACACGATGAATCAGGAAGAAAAGAAAAGGCGATATACTATCTCAGTAAAAAGTTCACTGATTGTGAAATGAGATATTCGTCGATTGAAAAATTGTGTTGCCCCTTGATTTGGACAACTCGGAGATTGAGGCAGTATATGTTATATCATACAACCTGGTTGATTTCGAAGCTTGATCCGTTAAAGTATATGATGGAGTCAACTGCTTTGAATGGAAGGATGGCAAGGTGGCAGATTTTGCTGTCTGAATTCGATATAGTCTATGTGAACCAAAAGGCTATAAAAGGAAGCGCAGTAGCAGAATTTATGGCTAGCAGAGCTTTAGAGGATTATGAACCTTTGAGCTATGATTTCCCCAATGAAGAGTTGATGTATGTGGCAAATACTGAAGAATGTCCGTGGAAGCTGAATTGTGATGGAGCGTCAAATGCTGTGGGAAATGGAATTGGGGCAGTGTAACATCCTGGAATTTAGGGGTCTGTGAAATTGGTGTTATTGCATGTTGTGTTGGTTCTGTGTGTTGGTTTGAGGTGTTTAGGGGCCTTGAGAAGGCCTGGGGTCGAGTTTGAGTCCTAATATTTTTTTTTCTTTTTGGCACTTAAGGGAGGAGAGCTAGTGGAAGCAGGTCTTAAGAATAATTGTTGTGTCTGGATGTCACAAGTAGCAAGGTGGCCTAGTGGTTGGCGTCTCAGGGAGCATGGAAGGGGAGAGAGAGTTCGAACCCTATCTGCTGCAACAAGGAACTTTATTTTTGTGTCCAAGGTGGAGAGGTGGTGGAGTAGGCGTGGGACTCTACCAAGGAGAAGTTGAATTGGTCAAAAGGTTTAAATGGATGGTGTAGAGGAGATGGAGGAGTGGGACTTGGTTAACCATTTCAAATGGTGGATGGAGAGTAAATGGGGGAGTAAATCAAGGAGAGAATCGTTGGAGTGGGTGTGTGGAAGTGTTTGACTGAAAGTGGCGAGGTGTGATGGAGTATTTTCGGTTTTAGTTAATGTAGGTGTGTGCCGTAGGTTCTTTTGGTTTCTTAGGCAAATTTTGTTAGCATAATCGGTCATATATTGTGGGGAGTGCCGAACTTTGCAAAGCTCTTTTGATTTTCCTTTCGGGTTTTCCTATTCTTTGTTTGTGCCGAAACTCTCAGCTCACTTTCTTTATCTCTTATTGTCTATTTGTTATTAGTCGAACCTATAGAGTGACCACTTGTGCATCTCTTTTTTCCCTTCATCCCTTCTTCCCAACTGTTTTTTTCTTCTTTATTCTCTTCATAGCCGAAACTTTGCTGCTCCTTCATTGTCATCCTTCTATTTCTCTCCTTAAGCCGAATAGCTCCTTTGGTCCCAAGTGAATCAGATTCATCTTGGTTATTCAATTGCTGAAGGTAATGGTTTCTTTTATATTTTGTTTGGCACATATGTTCTTCTTCTTTCCCTTTTCATAAAAGCTGAACACTCATCTTTTAAATCACAAACCGAATTTGGTTCTCTTTCGTAACTGATTACTCCATCACATTGTGACCCTGTTTCTTTCTATGATTCATGGTAGACTCTCGTTAGATAGGCCGAACACCTTGCAACCAAAAGCTTGGTGTTCTCTGGGTGTCGAAGTCGTCAGGGGTGTTTGGTTCTTCTGATATCATAAGATCCCATACCCGAATCTGTCTTGGATCGGTTCCTCTTTAATCAAGCCAATCTAAGGAGGTTGCGTTAAGGGAGCCTGAGGGGAGTGGACTCGTAGTCTCTGCTCCCAAGTTCAAAAGACGTAAGGTGTCAGCGGTTCAAGATTTTCCGCCAGGTTGTGGTAGAGAGCTGACATCTGTTTGGGATAGGCAAATCGTTGTTGTTCCCGCTAGTGAGAGTGACGGCGATCAGGAGTGTATAGTTCTTCGCGTAATCAGGTGTGTAATCTCACACCTTTATTTTGTTTTGGTTTGTGTTATACTATGTGTAGGCTAAAAGTAGAAATACCGTGAATGGGAATGCGGTTGAAATATCCTAGTGGGTATTGTTGGAGATATACCAGGTAAGTAAACTTATGACTATACCATCTTGGGTAAATTAACATGATTGGATGTGTGTTCTGATTATCTGACATACTATGATATATGTTTGCATCCATCACATTATGACGTTATGACATGTTGCATGGGAAAGGGATATTGATTGATCGGGGAAATGTATTTCGGTGGCTCTGCCACAAATTTTGGTGACCCTGTCACATTATTTCGGTGGCACTGCCACAATTTCGGCGATGAGCAGCATGACTGCCATCGATGGTGTGTAGCGGATGAGGGTTGATTGTAGAAATCCCCACCGGTGTGTTTTGGCTGGAATGGGTGGCGTGTAGCGGATGGATATTTAGGTTGGGCTGGGTTACATTGCATTCATTATCTGCTATACCATGCTAAATAGGGCTCAGGCCCAGTTCGTTTCTGTATGGGCTTCGCCCTATTTGATTTCGTAAGAGCTAAGGCCTGTTGGTATCTGAATGGGCTTGGGCCCAGTTAATGTTCGAGTGGGGGATTACACACTGAGTTCTCGTAACTCACCTCTCTGCTTAATTTTGCAGGTAATCCCTAGCTTTGAGGATTTGGAGCCGAGGTGGACTCTGTGGTGGCCATGCACTGATTCTTTAGTAAACTACGTTTTACATTACTTTAAATTTATTTTAATTTGGGATTATGTTCTGTAATAAGGCCACTGGGATTTTAATTTGGTTTTTTTGTTTTTAACGCATTTACGATTTATTATGAATTGATCAAAACGGGGTTTTCCTAAAAAAGTAAATAACTGTTTTCCAAAATATTTAAGGACGGTCCACAAACTATTGATAATTAAACACGGGATTTTCTTAAAATTACAACCACTGTTTTCAAAACGTCATATTTCTGAAACCCACTAAATCTAATTTTTGTTATAAAACAAGTTTTTGGTGTTAGTAATATTAATAACGTTTTGCAAGAATACCTTAAAAACGAATCTAATTTTCAAAATGAAAACAAAACCCGAAATTTTCAACAATCGCGTAGTTTCTTTAACAACCTTTCCATGTGGCATGCCAAATCCGGTCGTAACGTCTAGGCCGGGTTTGGGGTGTTACATTTCATCTTACTATTCCACCTTTGTTAGTGTCGAACCCTCATCATTCTTTCTTCACCCTTCACGGGATCATCGCTCCTCTTGTCGCAGGACCGCCGTCATTGTCGTCGCCATCGGACCGTTCCCATCGTCATTGGTGGTTAAGTTTTTCCTCTTTTTCTTCTCATTTCTTTGCCATACTTTTTATTATGGTTAATCTTATACACTCTTTTCTTTGGTCATTCTTTTAGGTCACCCAACTCTCCAATCTCATATCCTTATTGATCCTCCAACCATTCCGAATTGATCAAGTTGTTTGAATATAGGTTATGCCATCATCAACCCCTCCTCTTTAGTATTTTCTTCTCTTGGCCGAATGTTGTATTGGCCATGGAAGTTATATTTTTATTCACGTGTTCTTTGAAGATCCTATCGATAACAATATGAGGGATCCTTAACTTTAGATCGGAGATCATCAATTTTTAGTGTAAAAACCATGTTATGGTGAGATTTTTTTTAGTGACTAACCTTTTAGTAATATAACATCTTTGACGAATCCTAACCAAAATACATTATTTGTGTGTTAGATATGTCTTTTGGGTTTAGATCCAAGAGAAATCACTACTAGGAGATTGTGGCATATCTGATCTATGAAAAAGCTGTGGGTTCAATACTATTAGATTAAATATAATGTGGTGTTAAATAAGTATATTAGTATTAAAATTGTGATCAAATGCAAGTACACTAAGTACTTCAAAGGAGAGTTGCAAAACTCATCAAGAAGAAATACCAAGTACAGAAACTTAACTAAACAATTCTTTGATAGCATGATACACGATGTGATGGTAACTGTGATTGTGATATATAAGTGATTCTCACTCTTATGATATGTGATATATGGTGTAGTTAGCCCATTTTGCCCGGGCCCATTTTATTCAGAAAAAAAAACAAAATAAAAAAATATAAAAATGTCCAGCACAGTCCATTTACAGATTTAACCAATAAACCCGAGCCCAATTACCTATCCAAAGGCCCAATTCCTAAACTCGCACAGCCCAAACAATTGACCCAAATAGACCTAAACTAACCCAACCCCAAGACCCAGAATATGCACAGCCCAAAGGGGCCCAAGTGTTAAACAGAAACAGTGAGCCTAGGGTTTCTGGAAACCCTAGGCGCCGCAATCAGCTCCTCGTACCCAGCAGCCCTCCATCGCGCCGCAAGTCGCGCCTAGTCATTGCCGTGCTCATCGTAACCGACCTGCAAACAAGGAAAGAGCACCACAGCAACAGAAAGAAAGAAATAACAAAAAAAGGAAAGAAAATATTTGTGATTCATTTTCAGGGTTATAAATAACCCTAACAAATCTGTAAAAAACACATAGATACAGAATACACAGAAAAAATACAGAAATAAAAAGAACGAATCTTTTGCAATACAAAGGTGATTTATATTCGGTTTTCTGGTTATTTTTATTTTTGTTTCATGCATGTTTGATTTACCAAACAGTATTTAAATAAAAAAAAAACAAACGACGAAGAATCTCACCTTTGCACCGTTGTAGGCGACGGCGCGTAAGGCGCGTGCGCAATGATGGCCGGAGGTCGATGACCGGAGAGGGCAGAGCGATTTCTTAAGGCCTCTGTTTGTTTTTTTTTAAATTATGCGTTAAAATGAATTTTTTTAGGCCGAAAAATTGGCTTATATAGTTAGCAGGAAACGACGCCGTTTTGGTTTAATTTAATAAGCCTAAAACGACGTCGTTTCAAAAAACGACCCGCGCGTTGACCCGAAAACCCGGGGAGGATCCGCGTGTTTTTGTTTAATGGTCTAATTTCCATTTCGGTTCTTCTGCAATTTAATTAATTTTAATTCAGTCCAATTCGTATTTTTATTTTTTATTAAATTAGCCCTAAACTTTGCATTTTGTTTCAATTAAGTCCTCGAGCTACTTAAAGGACAAGAACAGAACGACGTCGTTTTGGGAAGAAGGCATAATTGCCTAATAAATCCCTACAGTGTAACGCGCGTTTTAAATTAGTTCTTTTATATTTATTTTAATTGTTATTTAATCCCTGTCTTTTTAAAACCTTTTTTATTTTATTTAATTTCAAATTATTTTAACATTATCTTGAAATATTTTATTATATTAAAATTTCTATATTTATATTATTATTTGTATATTAATCTATTAATAGTATAAATTCGTATATATATATATATTTACATATTATCTTTATACTATGTATTATTTCATTATTTATATTATATATGTTAATTTGTATATTAGTTATATGTTATATATATTTTTAAATTTTATTATTATATTATATATTATCTCTAAAATCTTATTTTATATAAAATTTATTTATATAATATATTTTATTTATACTGTTTATATTATATATGTAATTTTATGATCAAAAGATATTATATATATGTTTTTGTATAAAATTATTATATATTGTTTACAAATTGTTTTTATTATGTATTATCTTTTACATGTATTAAATTAAATTTATTATAATATTTTTTTATATACTTTTAAAAAATATTTTTATTGTTATACATATTAATTGTTTTACAAAATTATAATTTTTTTGTTTTATTGTTTTGCTTTGTTATAATAATTATTTAGTGTTTAAATATATCTTCCCCTTTTCGTTTAATTTTGTTATTTCATGAAAAATAATCATTATTGTTATTTATTTTATCCCATGTATATTTATTTATATCCTTTTAATCATTATTATTGCTTAATGTAACGACCCGAAATTGGGCCTAGTAGGATTGGGCCCATTGGACCTGGAGCGTAGAAGCGTTTTAAAATTTATGGGAATTTGAGAACGACATTATTTCAAGTTGGACTTATTAGGAAGGTGATTTTGGAAAGTTACGGGGTTCTATGAAGGCTCGGGTTGAATTGGGCCCTAGTAAAAATTTGGTGTTTAAGCCTATTTAGGAGAAATAGTAAATGGCATCAATACTTATGAAAATAAGTATTCAATTTGCTAGCATAATTGAGCATATGGCAAAGAGGTTATGGCATTAAGTGAAGAGTATGGAGGGAAGAGGTTTGAATCCCCTTGATGCAAAATTTTGACTATTATTTTTGTATTCTTTCCTAAGTGTCGGCCAAGCATGTAAATAAGGCAAGGTGGACTTTTATTTTTGGCAAGATGGCTAAGGAAAATAGGAAAGGATGAAGGTGAGGAAAGAAATCAAGAGAAAGGGAAAGTAAGGGGAACATGTGGCCTTTTTCAAGGGAAGTGTTATGGAAAGTGTGGTTGGCCAATTTTTGACCATTATGGTCATGAATGTGGACGGTTTTGGGTGTAGAGGGAGGTAGCCGAATTTTCTTTGGCAATTGGTAAAAGTTTTGGTGTTGTTTTGGCCAAAAACTCCTTTTTTGCAACTTTTGTGTCATTTTTCTTTTCTCTCCAAATTTCCTTCTCCTTCTTGCCGAATCTTCAAGCTTTGAGTGTGCATATTCTCTCTTTTTTTTTCTTCTTGTTGCCGAATGTACCCAAACCATTGAGACCAAAAATTTGTTCACTTATCTTTCTTGAAAACCGAAGCTAGTCAAACATCTTTCTTCTTCTTTCTTTTCTTTTTCACAAAATCCTTAAAGCATCTCTTCTTTTCTAATCCTTTTCACCATACCCGAATATTTTGCCCATTTTTTTCCTCTATAGCCGAAACCTTTCATCTCTTCTTTATTCTTTCTTTTTCATTCGAGTTATCACTCATTCCTTGATCAATCGGTAAGTGTTCTTTTCAACATTTTATTTTTCTTTATCTTATGCCGAATTTATGTTTTGGTTTGGGATGGTCATATTGGCCGAAACCATCACCTTATTCTCTCTCAAACGAGATTATTTTCCTTCTTCATAGTGATATAGTGGAAGGCAGAAACTTTGACTCTTCCGAAGTTATCGTACAATCGTTAGGAATCGGTCCTAAAAATCTTCAAGGTAAAGGAGCACAAGTGATTTGTATTAACCAAATCATTATCGTCGACTCGTCAAGCAAGTGGGGTAAGAACGTTGTTATAAGATTTGTTTTGGTCAAAGGTGGGATAATTACTAACGACTCTTTCGCTCACCAAATATTGTTAGGATGGGATTTCAGTAGCCAAAGGGT
This sequence comes from Gossypium sturtianum, assembly GCA_025698515.1. Classification (NCBI taxonomy): domain Eukaryota; kingdom Viridiplantae; phylum Streptophyta; class Magnoliopsida; order Malvales; family Malvaceae; genus Gossypium; species Gossypium sturtianum. Next base: position 125,395,919 of record CM046955.1, read on the forward strand.
AGGATCGATTTTGGTGCACTGAGGGAGATCACATTCGTGGTGTTGAAACGGTAGAAAGCACAACTCGTAATCAAGGTGTGTAATCCCGTACCCTTCCGAATACATGTTTGAAATGGTGTGTAATCTCATACCTCTCTAAATGTTTGTATGATATGTTCTATGATTCGGTCAAAATACCGAAGAAAACCGGAAACCGGCATCCATGACCACTCGGGAGTGCGTATGTTCGTAGTAGTAACCATATTTTTGCAATGAAACAGTTTGGTCAGCAGCAGTGACGTGATTTTGAAAAATCACGAAAAATAGCAGAACGGGAATTAGAAAGAGAATAAGATATCAAAATAAAGCTTACTGTGTCTATTTTTATATGAAAGAAACAGAGGAGGAAGAGAAATTGTATATTCTGAGATATCTTAATTTTAGTGAGACTAGTTCTGATCGACTTCGCGGTTCTCTGTTCTATCTTGAAAAAATTGTTTAAAATTGTACAAAGGGAATTATGAGTTATAATTTATATGTATAGATTCCTTAGTGGGCATATTTTCAATAGAAACAAGTGTGAGCAACATATGAAAACTGTACAGTGAGATATTTGAAATTAAGGTAAGAGAGGTCAGAATCATTGGACAGTGAAACAAGGGAAACTTTAAGGAATAAACTGTACTAAATAGTTAATCCAAAAATTTTGGAAAAATAGTAGTAAGAAGATATATGAGTCTAGTTTCAAGGAAAATTTACGGATTTAGATTTCGAGATTCCTAACTCGAGTTATATTCAATTCAGTCAGTACGACGCAGATGGACAGTTTCGATTTTTATGCCCCACATTAGTAGTTAAGTCTAGGTTGCAGAATTACCATAATACCCTTAGAGGGTAAATTACCGAAATACCCCTGGATTGCGAGCTTACCAAATTACCCTTAGTGGGTAAGATTACCGAATTACGAAAATGCCCCTATGAGCCGAATTACGGAAATGCCCCTAATGGGCCGATTTGTTATACTGCCTTAACGGGCCGATTTGTTATACTGCCTTAACGGGCCAATTTGTTATACTGCCTTAATGGGCCAATTTGTTATATTGCCTTAACGGGCTGATTTGATATATTGTCTTAATGGGCCGATTTGATATATAGCCATAATGGGCCGATTTGATATATTGCTTAATGGGCCGTTCTGATATATTACTAAATGGGCCGATCTGATATGTGGCTTAATGGGCTGATTTGATGTAATGCCCTAATGGGCTGATTTTGCAAAGTGTTAATGGGCCAAATTGTTTGTAATAAATCTCTGAGTTATTAATTATCGTGGTTATGTTGTAAATATCATGATTTACTATGTATGTTGCATTTACATAAGTTGCATGGGATTGGGATATTGATGATCGGGGAAGTGAAATTTTGTGGCTCTGCCACATATTCTGGTAACTCTGTCACATTTTGTCTGGTGGCTAAGCCACATATATTCTATTATTCTGGTGGCTTGTCCACAATTCAAAATTGATATAAATGGCTAAATGCCTATGATTGGTGTGTTGGCGGGGTGGGTTGACAAAAGATCCCCACAGGTGTGATGGATGGTACGGGTGGTGTGTAGCGGATGGATTATTAGGTTGGTTTGGGATTGCGTTACATTCATACAATATAATTGATACATTATTATGTGAAAAGGGGCTTAGGCCCAAAATATTGCTAAATGGGTTCAGGCCCAGTGGATGACGGTAAGGGGATTATACACTGAGTTCTTGTAACTCACCCCCTCCCTTTTTCTTAACCCTTGTAGGTAATGCTCCGTGACGAGGACTTGGGGCCATGGATGACTCGGTGGAGGCCATACTTCAGAAATGGTGTTTATTTTGAACTTTAGATTTCTATTTCCGTTCACTTTACTATTTTGGGTTTTTTTATGATGTAATAAGGCCTCTGGAGTATTTATTTTTGCTTTATGTTGACGTACTTTAATTTTGCTTGAATTGTTTTTAAATGGGAATTTTTCTAAAAACTTTAATAAAGATTTTCCAAAATTGATTAACAAAAGGATTTCATAACAAACTTTTACAAATAATTTTAACTCGGATTTTCTTTCAAATTATGAACGACATTTTCAAAAGTCACGGTTTTAAAAGATTACTAGTTCGATTATCGATTTATCAAACAACCTCTCAAAAATACTTATATTTTATCTACGTTTCCGCAACGTTTTCAAAATGCTTTTGCAACTCTATTTATAAACGTCACATTTTCGTAAATTTTTTATCTCAAATATGCTTCCGTAAACGAAAAGGTTTTTAAAGATAATTACGTTTTCAAGTAGACATCAATTGCTTAAGTGTTTTGGGTTTTAAAAAAGAGGTTGTATTTCTCAAGTAAGTTTTGACTTCCATGTGACACACCAGATTCGGGCCTAACTTCTAGGCCGGGTTTGGGGTGTTACACTTAACATAGTTTTTTATATATTTATGTTATATCATTCTTTTTATTATTTATTGTTAGTATAATTCGTAAGTTATGTAGAATTGCTATTAGAAATGTATGTTGTAATATCTTACCCAAACCATTGTTTTATAAACATACCTTTTAAATTAAAGCATTTTATTCAAATATTTTAAAAATACGGTGATATGTGATATTTGGGGACTTCGAGAATAATTGTGCCCTAACTTACTGGGTTTCGATTTTTCTCGTAGAACTTAAGGTATTAGATATCCCTTCTCTTTTAAAACTAAAACTTACCAAATTCAAATCAAAAACCTATTCTTGGGAATTCAAAACGTTGTGTCCTAACTTACTGGATATGACATTTTGTGTCTCGAGGTAGGAATTTTCTAAAATAAAGACGTGCCTAGTTTCAAAGTTATGAGATGCTGTATCCTAACTTACTGGGTATAGTATTTTATTTCTTTGAGATAGGCAAGTCTTGGTTTTTCTTCTAATAAAAGGATCTTATTTTAAATTTTTTCAAATTTGCAACAATAGGACATGATTTTATCGATTAGGTACCAATTTTTGGGCGTTATGGGGGTGCTAATCCTTTCTCATACGTAACCGACTCCCGAACCCAATTTTCTTGTTTTTCGTGGACCAAAATCAGTATTTTGAAATAAAACATTTTCAAAGGTGATCCAATCACACCTAAATAAAAAGGGATTGGTGGCAACTCCCATTTTTGTTTTTAAAAGTCGATCCCCTTTTTTTCATCAACTCTAAAAATGGTTTCGACAGCTTGGCGACTCCACTGGGGAAATAAGAGAGTCAAGTCGTAAAATCAATAATTTCATGTCCTTGTGTCTGAATTTAGAAATCTGGTTTAAAAATTATGATCCTTTTTATTTCATGTGGTTCTATTTTTATAAAATGTCTCTGCATTGTATTGCATGACCGTTGTGGTCGCACCCTTAAGTGGGAGTGAGAAGCTACTCTTTCGTGAGTTTTTCACCTCCGTGTAGGATAGTGAATCACTTTCGAAATACATCCGTACCTATGTCTTCGTGAGATTTTCATCTCCGTGCAGCCATAGGGAAATGTATTCCCCTGAACTGAACTCGGTCCATATGAGCCTGTAATGGGTGAGGATCGAGGAATCTGCTGGTTCAGGTACCTCGAATTTAGAGCTAAACCACATATAGAAAACTTTAATGCTTACCCTAGGTAGATCTATACCAAAACCTTAGCAATCACCCGGATAGGCGATTGATTATTTGCTTTATATTTTACTTCATGTTACTAATTGATTGTATTTTATTTTGTTGCATGTCATTTCATATTTTAAAGAGGTATCAATTCACGGTCAGTTTCTAAATTAGAAAGCTGGTTATGGAGAACGAATTCCTTGATAAAGTGGAGGACAATGCAATCGTCCGTAGGTGGTCAGAGCAAACACAATTAGAGAAAGGGGATAGTCTAGCTGAAGGGCACACATCAGAATTCTGGGACTACACTCGCATCAGTGTGACGCAGAACAATATCCAGGAATTAAGAGAGATATGGGATCAGTGGAGCGACGAGACCAAGCAGTTGTTTTACAGCAGCTATGGAGACTTGCCGTATTTGTTGGACATTCGGAAAATGGACATCTATTTCGAGCCATTACCCAATATTGGAATCCTGCGTATAGTTGCTTTACTTTTGGAAAGGTTGATTTGGTACCCACGGTTGAAGAGTATACAGTTCTATTGCATTGTCCTAAAATTCAAGTGGATAAAGCTTACTCAAGAGCTGCTAGTGTTCCGACCTTTCTGAGAAAGATGATGAGTATTACGGGGATGAGCGAACAGTGGGTCACGGCTAGAATCAAGCAAAAAGGTGAGTGTAAGTGCATCCCTTGGAAGGTTTTGAAAGATTTGATTTTAGTACATCCAGATATGAAAAAGAGGATAGATGTTTTTGCTTTAAGTATATATGGATTAGTGATCTTCCCTAGGGCATTGGGATACGTAGATGAAGCTGTCTTAGATATTTTTTATCGACTTGACAAACAAGTCACACCTGTCCTTGCAATCTTGGCTGAGACGTTCCGATCGCTGAATGCATGTAAGAGAGCTAGCGAAGGCAGATTTATAGGATGTGTGCAGTTGTTGTTGGCTTGGTTCCACAGTCATTTTTGGAAGGTGGAAAATGTTTCTTATCGAGTCTTTTCAGAAAATTACTCTCCTTTAAAAGAGAAAGTGGCTACCCCAAGGAGAGACGACATATCTGAAGAAAATTGGATAGCGCTTCTACGAAATCTCTGAGAAGAAGATGTCGAGTGGAGAGCCCCTTCGATGGTTCCTAATGAAGTTCTGTATTGGTGTGGGAGTTTTGATTGGGTCCCTCTACCTGGAATTTGGGGAGCCATTGGATATGCGCCTTTACTCGTATTAAGGCAATTCAGAACAAGGCATTTTGTACCGGCTACACACAGATTAGCTCAAAGTGAGTTTTCATATAAAGTGGATAGTTACAAGAAGAGGGTTAAGGAGATTTCTAGTGCTTGGAATTAGACCCATCACATGAAGAGAGTGGACGTGAGCCCAATGATGACTCCAGAGTATAGTGGATGGTGGAGTAGGAGAGCCAATGACAATATCCCTGTGCCAAGTTCAGAAGATGCTCGGTCGATCGAAGAATTTTTACAAGTGGTCCCATCGAAATTGGAGATGATAAAACAAGATTTAGAAAGGATGAATTCACAGCTCGGAAAGAAGATAGAAAAGTTGGAAGAATAGAAGATGCACTTGAGGCTAGATGTGGATGTTCAGCAATCAGAAGCCGACAAAGTAAGAAAAGAAAAGAGGAAGATTGAGACAGTTTGAAGACAGAATATAAAAAGATACGGCTGACGATGAAGAATGCTGGATTGGGTAAGACTTCGGAACAATGGCAACAGGAGGTCCAGGAAGAAAAGGCCAAAGGTGACTATTGGAAGAGGAAATTTCAAGAAATGCAAGCGCAAAATGAGGCCCTAGAGAAGAGTTTGTCAGAAAGTCAAAGTGAAAAGAAAGAATTAAAAGCTAGAGTAGCTGAACTTGGACGATCCCTTCATCACCATCGAAGCCGTAATTCCGCGATCGAGCTAAAGTCAAGTCTGAACAAGATTGAGGAAATGAAGAGTAAGATTGAAGAGTTAGAAGCAGCATTGCACAGTTGTGAACTACGGATCGAGCTTCTTGAAAAAAGAGAAGGGCGTTGGAAGGAGGATCTTCACCATTCTCGTGATCAAGTTAGAAGTCGGGATTATCTCATGGGTGAAGCAGTAGTTCAGATTCAAGAGGTAGTTGATCATCTACAGACTCTGGCATCACAGGTTGATACGTTGAGCATGAAGTATGAGCTACAGTCTGATCGTAGTCAAGAGCTAGCTTCATTACTTGGGAAAATCAAAACTTTAGGACTTAGGGCGAAAGCATATTTGTAGTCCGTTTTATGTAAAGGATTTTGTTTTCCAATAAAGTTTTCTAAAATGAAGTTGAATCAGAATCGATGCCTCTTTGCATTCATACATTTGCATTACATAACATCATCTGCATTCAAATCTATAGAGAGAGTCTAATTAGTTAAAATTATTTAGAGAGAGAGAGAGAGAAGGGAAATCTGGAAGCTGAACTTCCTTACGGTACACGTGCCAAATCAAGGAAAATGGAACAAAGACTGGAATAATTCCAAAGAGATATGCAAGACCAGATGTAAGAGCAAATGGCAAAACTCCAACAAGAGATGAGGGACCAGATGTTGGAGGCTCAAAGGAACATGATGGCTCAAATGGCCCAGATGCTGAGTGGGGCAATGGACAAAGGAAAGGGTCCCCTAGTTAATGCTGAAGACAACAAGGACTTTCCTAGGGGTTTCACCCCACCACATGTACAACCTAAGGAGTATCCCCAAAGGCCATCTGTCACGATTAGGCCTCAACAAGGGCAAGCTGATAATAGACCACCCATGAACTTCCAAGTTGGCACAGGATCCAACCCAGGAGATAACCCTGCTAATCCTGTTATCCCTGACCCAGACATAGCAGAGAGAGAGAGGGGATCAGGACTGAATCTTCAAGACAGTTGGAAGATCGTTGTAGATGGTTTGAATAAAAGTTCAAGGCTCTGGAAAATGCCGATCATCATCATGGTATTGACGCAAAGGACTTGAGTTTGGTTCCGGATTTAGTGCTTTCTCACAAATTCAAGATGCCAGAATTTGAGAAGTACAATGGGACTAGCTGTCCTGAAGCCCACATCACTATGTTCTATAGACGCATGACTGGCTACGTGAACAATGATCAACTTTTGATTCATTGTTTCCAAGACAGTTTAGTGGGGGAAGCATCTAGGTGGTACAATCAGCTTAGCCGTACTAGTATTAGCTCCTGGAGAGACTTGGCCCAAGCCTTCATGAAGCAGTACAATCATGTCACAGACATGACGCCTGACCGAATCATGTTGCAAAACATGGAAAAGAAATCGAATGAAAGTTTCAGGCAATACGCACAAAGATAAAAGGAAGTTACCATGCAAGTTCAACCACCTCTCTTGGAGAAGGAAACCACTATGTTGTTTATCAACACTTTAAAGGCACATTTTATCACCCATATGATAGGAAGCACCACTAAAAGCTTCGCGGATATAGTGATGGCAGGGGAAATGATAGAAAATGCCATAAGTGGTGGCAAGATTGAAGCAGGAGAAACCACTAGAAGGTCTGCTCCTGGGAAAAAGGACAATGAGGTGAACAATACGAGTACATATAACAAAGGGTACTCAAAGGCAGTTACTGTTAGCCAGCCGAAAGTGGTTACTACCGGGCAACAAGGGTCGACAAGACAAGAATCAGGCCCCAGACAAAATTCTAAAAAGCTCCAATTTACGCTAATCCCAATGACGTATAAGGAGCTATATCAAAGTTTATTCGATGCACGCGTAGTGTCCCCATATTATCTACAGCCGTTACAACCCCCATATCCTAAATGGTATGACTCCAACGCTCATTGTGATTACCTTGCGAGAATATCAGGACATTCAATAGAAAACTGCACTGCCTTCAAAAAGGTAGTTGAGAGGCTCATCAAGATGGGGATTGTCAAGTTTGATGATACACCTAGTGCAGAGAACCCATTACCCAACCATGGAGATAAGGGGATAAACGCGATCGGAGAGGATGTCGTGAGAAGGAGCAAGGGGGATATCTCAGAGGTGAAAACCCCGTTGATAATGGTTTCGAGGGAAATGGTAAGAAAGGGACTGATAGAATTAAGTTATGAGGAAGGAGGTGTAGAACCAAGGAACTACTGTGAGTTCCACGAAGCAGAGGGACATGGGATCCAGGAATGTACTAAGTTCAGGGTCCTAATACAGAGCCTTATGGACAATAAGGAATTGGAGTTTTATGAAGAAGGCTCAAAGGAAAGAAACGTATGTGCAACTGAAGAAGAATTGACAAGGCAAAAGGTCAATTATCCGAGGATCATAATTTCTCAACCAGAAGTACAGAAGGCAGAGCACAATTTGCGCCTAAATTTGTAATCCAGAAACTTGTGTCCTTTCCTTACAAGGATAACAAGATGGTACCATGGAATTACGATTGTAACGTGACGACGCCAGGAGTGGAAAACTCAACTAGCACTTCCAAGGAGGTCAAAAGTGAGGGATTCTACACATGAAGTGGAAAGCGTTACGACTCGATAAACGTCAGAACAGAACCAACCGGATCAAAGACTATGGTAGTTGAACCAGGGAAAGGACCTAGCGCCCTTATCAACGAACCTGTGAAGGAGGAAGAAGCTAAAGGATTTTTAAAATTCTTAAAGCACAGTGAATACAGCGTGAGCAGTTGCGCAAGCAACTGGCTTGCATATCAGTGCTGGCCTTACTTTTAAGTTTGGAAGTACATCGTGAGGCATTGATGAAAGTGCTGAATGAGACTTACGTTACTAATGATATATTTGTCAATAAGCTTGACCGATTAGTTAGTAACATAAGTGCTGATAACTTTATTTCCTTCAGTGACGATGAAATTCCACCTGGGGGTATGGGATCAACCAAGGCCCTTCATATAACTACTCATTGTAAGGGATATACTTTACCAAGCGTGCTAATCGACAATGGATCAGCCTTGAATGTCTTACCATTGTCAACACTAAAGAGGTTACCGATAGACAGTTCTCACATGAAGACATGCCAGAACATAGTGAGAGCGTTTGATGGCACCGAAAGAAGAGTAATGGGAAGAATTGATATACCATTGCAGATTGGGCCGAACACATATGAGGTGGACTTTCTGGTGATTGATATAAAGCCCTCTTACAACTGCTTGCTGGGAAGGCCCTGGATTCATTCGGCAAGGGCAGTGCCCTCATCCCTTCATCAAAAATTGAAACTGGTGACGGATGGTCGACTGGTCACTATAAATGCGGAGGAAGACATCATAGCGACTGTTACCAATGACGCACCATATGTAGAGACAAATCAGGAGGCTATTGAGTGTTCTTTCTGGTCTTTAGAGTTTGTCAATGCAACATTCATTTTAGAAGGAAATAAAGTTCCGGTGCCTAAGATATCCAAGACCACGAAGATGGGCCTACAAATGATTATGGGGAAAGGAGCCTTACCAGGAAAAGGACTGGGCAGGCATCTCCAAGGGGAAGTTTAAGTGCCGATGCTGAAAGAAAAGAGAGACTGTTTTGGCTTAGGTTTCAGGCCAGATGCCAAATAAAGGAAGAAGGAAATCGAGAAAAAGCAAGAAAGAAGAAGAGCACGGTTGAATGGGGAAGAAGTCCAGTGGGAATTGATGACATTCCCACATATATCTCAGACCTTTGTATCCAGAGGGATAATTCACCCTGAGAGAGAGTTATTGGAAAGTCCTCACATCAATGCCATACACGGGGAAGAAGTTGAACAAAAAAACCTGTTGGGCATTCGCCCTTATGAACCTGGAAGCATTTTGAGCAATTAGACTGCAGAGGAGCTTCCTGTAGTTTTTAGAGATTATACAGAGTAATATTCAGAATGCTCTTGTTGTTTTTTAGCCTAGGAACAATAAGATTTCTTTTGTGAAATAGGCTCATGTTCAGAAATTGTTGTTCCAATAAAATACATCTCTGATAATTAACTTGAGCAAATATTCTTTCATTTCATTCTTTTGACTTTCTAATTTCATTCCAAATTTTATATTTTTCATTCATATCATGTGAATAGTTATCCTCGAATTCATTTGTTCTTTGTACATTCTTTGGTACCTATCACTGGTCCTTAGATATCAATGATGTGAGCAACGATAATATAGATCCAGAAATCCACTTTGAGCATGACATGTGTTTAGAAGAATCTCAGGATTTTAAAGGTGACCGAGATTGTGATTTATCTCCAGATTTGTTAAGAATGGTAAAGCAAAAGGAGAAACAGATCTTACCCCATGAGGAGGAGATAGAGAACATAGCCTTGGAGGAAGGAAATGTTGTGAAAATTGGAACACGCATAACTGAAGAGACGAAGCAAGACCTCATTGAATTATTACGGGAATTCAAAGAAGTCTTTGCATGGTCATACCAAGACATGCCTGGGCTGAGCACTGATATTTTGGTGCATCGCCTTCCCATAAGAGAAGAGTGCAAGCCAGTTCAGCAAAAGCTACGAAGGATGAGGCCTGATGTAGTACTGAAAATAAAAGAAGAGGTCCAGAAACAGTTTGATGTTGGTTTTATACAATTGGTCAAGTACTCAGTGTGGGTTGCTAACATTGTTCATGTCCCTAAGAAGGACGGAAAGGTTCGGATGTGTGTAGACTACATGGATTTAAATAAAGCTAGCGCAAAGGACAATTTCCCTTTGCCGCATATTGACACGTTGGTGGATAATAAGGTAGGATTTTCATTATTTTCCTTCATGGATGGCTTTTCAAGATACAATCAGATCAAGATGCACCCTGAGGATATGGGGAAAACTACCTTCATAACACTGTGGGGTACTTTTTGTTATAAGGTAATGCCATTCGGACTAAAAAATGCTGGGGCAACATATCAAAGGGCCATGGTAACATTGTTCCACGACATGATGCACAAAGAGATTGAAGTATATGTTGAGGATATGATTGCCAAATCTCGAACAGAGAAGGAACACATTGAGGTTTTGAAGAAATTGTTCTCAAGGTTGAGGAAATTTCAATTGAAGCTCAACCCAGCAAAGTGCACTTTCGGAGCTCGGTCAAGGAAATTACTGGGTTTTGTAGTCAGCCAGAGAGGAATTGAAGTTGACTCAAGTAAAGTCAAAGCTATACAAGAATTGCCTCCACCGCACACTCAGAAGGAAGTCTGAGGTTTTCTTGGAAGGTTAAATTACATTACTCGGTTTATTTCACAATTAACTGAGAAATGTGATCCCATATTTCGTCTTCTCAAGAAACACAACCAAGGAGTACGGGACGATGAATGCCAGAAAGCTTTTGACAAAGTCAAGCAGTATCTGTCAAATGCACCAGTACTATTTCTGCCTAATCCAGATAGACCATTGATACTGTATTTGTCAGTATTTAATAACTCCATGGGATGTGTGCTTGGTCAACGCGATGAATCAGGAAGAAAAGAACAGGCGATATACTATCTCAGTAAAAAGTTCACTGATTGTGAAATGAGATATTCGTCGATTGAAAAATTATGTTGCGCCTTGATTTGGACAACTCAGATATTGAGGCAGTATATGTTATTTCATACAACCTGGTTGATTTCGAAGCTTGATCCGTTAAAGTATATGATGGAGTCAATTACTTTGAATTGAAGGTTGGCAAGGTGGCAGATTTTGCTATCTGAATTTGATATAGTCTATGTGAACCAAAAGGCTATAAAAGGAAGCGCATGATTGAGAATTTACAAGCTAGCGAGCTTTAGAGGATTATGAACCTTTGAGCTATGATTTCCCCAATGAAGAGTTGATGTATGTGGCAAATACTGAAGAATGTCTGTGGAAGCTGAATTTTGATGGACCGTCAAATGCTGTGGGAAATAGAATTGGGGCTGTGTAACATCCTAAAATTTAGGGGTCTGTGAAATTGGTGTTATTGCATGTTGTGTTGGTTCTGTGTGTTGGTTTGAGGTGTTTAGGGGCCCTGAGAAGGCCCGGGGTCGAGTTTGAGTCCTAATAAAATTTTTGCTTTTTGGCACTTAAAGGAGGAGAGCTAGTGGAAGCAGGTCTTAAGAATAATTGTTGTGTCTGGATGTCACAAGTAGCAAGGTGGCCTAGTGGTTGGCGTCTCAGGGAGCATGGAAGGGGGGAGAGAGTTAGAATCTTATCTTCTGCAACAAGGAACTTTATTTTTTTGTCCAAGGTGGAGAGGTGGTGGAGTAGGTGTGGGACTCTACCAAGGAGAAGTTGAATTGGTCAAAAGGTTTAAATGGATGGTGTAGAGGAGATGGAGGAGTGGGACTTGGTCAACCATTTCAAATGGTGGATGGAGAGTGAATGGGGGAGTAAATCAATGAGAGAATCATGGGAGTGGGTGTGTGGAAGTGTTTGGCCGAAAGTGGGGAGGTGTGAGGGAGTATTTTCGGTTTTAGTTAATGTAGGTGTGTGCCATAGGTTCTTTTGGTTTCTTAGGCAAATTTTGTTAGCATAATCGGTCATATGTTGTTGGGAGTGCCGAACTTTGCAAAGCTCTTTTGATTTTCCTTTCGGGTTTTCCTATTCTTTGTTTGTGCCGAAACTCTTAGCTCACTTTCTTCATCTCTTCTTGTCTATTTGTTATTAGCCGAACCTATAGAGTGACCACTTGTGCATCTCTTTTTTCCCTTCATCCCTTCTTCCCAACTGTTTTTTTTCTTCTTTATTCTATTCATAGCCGAAACTTTGCTGCTCCTTCATTGTCTTCCTTCTATTTCTCTCCTTAAGCCAAATAGCTCATTTGGTCCCAAGTGAATCGGATTCATCTTGGTTATTCGATTGCTGAAGGTAATGGTTTCTTTTATATTTTGTTTGGCACATATGTTCTTCTTCTTTCCCTTTTCATAAAAGCCGAACACTCATCTTTTAAATCACAAATCGAATTTGGTTCTCTTTCGTAACTGATTACTCCAACACGTTGTGACCCTGTTTCTTTCTGTGATTTGTGGTATACTCTCGTTAGATAGGCTGAACACCTTGCAACTGAAAGCTTGGTGTTCTCTGGGTGCCGAAGTTGTCAGGGGTGTTTGGTTCTTCTGATATCATAAGATCCCATAGCTAAATCTGTCTTGGATCGATTCCTCTTTAATCAAGCCAATCTAAGGAGGTTGCGTTAAGGGAACCTGAGGGGAGTGGACTCGTAGTCTCTGCTCCTAAGTTCAAATGATGTAAGGTGTCAGCGGTTTGAGATTTTCCGCCGGGTTGTGGTAGAAAGCTGATATCTGTTTGGGATAGGCAAATCGTTGTTGTTTCCGCTAGTGAGAGTGACGGCGATCAGGAGTGTATAGTACTTCGTGTAAACAGGTGTGTAATCTCACACCTTTATTTCGTTTTGGTTTGTGTTATACTATGTGTCGGCTAAAAGCCGAAATACCCGTAACGGAAATGCAGTTGAAATATCTTAGTGGGTATTGTTGGAGATATACCAGGTAAGTAAACTTATGACTATACCATTTTGGGTAAATTAGCATGATTGGATGTGTGTTCTGATTATCTGACATACTATGATATATGTTTGCATCCATCACATTATGACGTTATGACATGTTGCATGGGAAAGGGATATTGATTGATCGGGGAAGTATATTTCGGTGGCTCTGCCACAAATTTTGGTGACCCTATCATATTATTTCGGTGGCACTGCCACAATTTCGGCGATGAGTAGCGTGACTGCCATCGATGGTGTGTAGCGGATGAGGGTTGATTGTAGAAATCCCCACCGGTGTGTTTTGGCTGGAATGGGTGGTGTGTAGCGGATGGATATTTAGGTTGGGCTGGGTTGCATTGGATTCATTATCTACTATACCATGCTAAATAGGGCTCAGGCCCAGTTCGTTTCTGTATGGGCTTCGCCCAATTTGATTTCGTAAGAGCTAAGGCCAGTTGGTATCTGAATGGGCTCGGACGCAGTTAATGTTCGAGTAGGGGATTACACACTGAGTTCTCGTAACTCACCTCTCTGCTTAATTTTGCAGGTAATCCCTAGCTTTGAGGATTTGGAGCCGAGGTGGACTCTGTGGTGGCCCTGGACTGATTCTTTAGTAAACTCCGTTTTACATTACTTTAAATTTATTCTAATTTGGGATTATGTTCTGTAATAAAGCCACTAGGATTTTAATTTGGTTTTTTTTTTGTTTTTAACGCATTTACGATTTACTATGAATTGATCAAAACGGGGTTTTCCTAAAAACGTAAATAACTGTTTTCCAAAATATTTATGGACGGTCCACAAACTATTGATAATTAAACACGGGATTTTCTTAAAACTACAACCACTATTTTCAAAACGTCATATTTCTGAAACCCACTAAATCTTATTTTTGTTATAAAACAAGTTTTCAGTGTTAGTAATATTAATAACGTTTTGCAAGAATACCTTAAAAACGAATTTGATTTTCAAAATGAAAATAAAACTCGATATTTTCAACAATCGCGTAGTTTCTTTAACAACCTTTCCATGTGGCATGCCAAATCCGATCGTAACATTTAGGTCAGGTTTGGGGTGTTACATTTTATGGTATCAGAGCCTAGGTTGCAAAACTCGGCTGTGGAACGGGTTCAAAAACGATTTCCAAAAATTGGTTTGAAATATGGTTTAAGAAATGTACGTTTTTCTGGAAGTATGGCACCCGAGTCTCCGGCACCAAATCCGTAAGTCTTCTGACTTTGTTTGATATTACAAAATGATTTTAGGAAGAAACTATTAGAGTTAGTGCTTTATGACTGCTAGCTATAAGAGTTAAGACTGTAGAGACTGAGACATTAGGAATTCGATTCGCGAAAACCACTTTTGAATCTGCCTTCATAAAATATCCGTTAATAAATAGTGGAACAATATACTAATTCATAAAATTTGTAATCAGATTAATTCGATTCAGCAAATATGAGTACAAGAGGACGTGGACGTGGCCGTGGTAGAGACCGGGGTACTGAAAGATCCTCAGAATCTAGACATGTGCCAGAAGTCGAAGTGCCAGCATCACCCGATGAGTGAAAAGCGGGTCTCGTGGACCGAATCGAGGGGACGATGCTTTGTCCCGGCTGGCGCCGCATGTTCGAGCAGGTTCTTTGAGGCAAGCACTAGATCGGTAGCCTAAAAATCTATTCCTGAGCGACTCCGGGTAAATGGGGCTGAGATATTTAGGACATTTCTAGTGTAGCCCCAAACGTAGCTGAATACTGGCTGGAAGCAGTTGAACGAATTGTGGACGATCTGGACTGCACAGCAGAGGAGAAATTGAAAGGAGCGGTGTCCCTCCTACGAGATGAGGCATACCAGTGGTGGCTCACAGTGAGGGAGGGTACTCCAGCAGATCATATTACCTGGGACTTCTTTAAGATAGTGTTCCAAGGAAAATATGTTGGGGCGAGTTATGTGGACGCCTAGAGGAAAGCATTTCTGAACTTGGTCCAGGGGAATAAATCCGTGGCAGAATATGAGGCGGAGTTTCTGCGTTTAAGTAGTTATGCTCGGGGTATAGTTGCAACTGATTATGAGCGTTGTGTACAGTTCGAGGATAGTCTGCGGAACGAGCTGCGAGTACTGATAGCTCTGCAGCGGGAAAGAGATTTTGCCATTTTGATCGAGAAAGCAAAGATTACCGAGGAAGTGAAACGTTCTGAGAGGCAAAACCGGGATAAGGATAGGGGCAAAAATAAGAGAAGTTTTGGGTCGTCAGGATCATCTGGGGGTTTCCAAAAGAGGCCTAGGTTGGATGGGCCAGTTCGAGTGGGGATGCCTGTTGCTGTTGGTCAGTTGCGACCGTGTGCTTAGTGTGGGAAAATACATTCGGGGGAGTGTTGGAGAAGAACTGGAGGATGTTTCAAGTGTGGATCTAGGGATCATCTGATAAAGGACTGTTCACAAGAGGTGGCTAGGGTGCGGACAATAGGTCAGGGATTTGCACAGTCAAGGAGAGGTGGTCAGCAGCCGCCGAGAGGTCATGGTCCGGCCAGAGGAGGAGATGGATTTGGTCGAGGTCGTGGAGCACCGGGCAGAGGTGCTTGGAATACAGATGCAAGACAGCCTGGATTGGTTTATACGGCTAAACGCCGGGAGGACGGCGACGCACCGGACGTCATAACCGGTACATTTCTTATATTTGATGAAGCATTTACTGCTTTGATTGATATTGGATCAACCCATTCATATGTTGCTTGTACTGTGTCTGGGACTCTGGGTATAGAATCTGAGGTTGCTTCTAGAGAAATGTCAATGATTAGCCCTTTAGGACAATCTGTGGTAGTGAATAAATTGTTTAGGGATGTGCCTCTAGAAGTTCAGGGGGTGGTATTTCTGGCAGATTTGATGGAACTGCCGTTCGGCGAGTTTGATCTGATCTTAGGCATGGACTTGCTAGTTAAGCATCGTGCAAATTTGGATTGTGCCGCTAAGCGCATGATATTGAAGACTTCCGAGGATGAAGAGGTGATTGTGATAGGAGAAAGAAGGGATTATCTGTCTCATGTGATTTCGGCGCTTAAGGCTAAAAAGATGGTGCGAAAAGGGTGTGAGGCGTTCCTAGCTTTCATCAGCTCATCAGATGTTAAGGAATTGTTTGTAGAGGATGATAGAACAGTGAAGGAGTTCTCAGACGTCTTTCCTGAAGTGCTTCCGGGGTTGCCTCCGGATCGCGAGGTGGAATTTGGCATTGAGCTACTTCCGAGAACGACTCCGTTGTCCATCGCCCCTTATAAAATGGCGCCGAAGGAGCTGGTGGAACTTAAAGCTCAGATTCAAGAGCTGTTTGATCGTGGATTTATCCGACCAAGTGTATCTCCGCGGGGAGCACCGGTTTTGTTCGTGAAGAAAAAGGATGGGTCGATGCGTATGTGCATTGACTATCGTCAGCTGAACAAGTTGACTATTAAGAACAAATACTCGTTACCAAGGATTGATGATTTGTTCGATCAGCTACGAGGAGCTTCGGTTTTCTCAAAGATAGATTTAAGGTCGGGGTATCATCAGCTAAAGGTCAAGGAGGCGGATATTCATAAGATTCCTTTTCGTACGCGTTATGGGCATTATGAGTTTTTAGTGATGCCGTTTGGATTAACGAATGCACCAGCCGCATTTATGGATATGATGAACCGGGTATTCCAACCCTACCTAGACCGGTTTGTCGTGGTATTCATAGATGATATCTTGGTGTACTCAAGGTCTGAGGAGGAGCATGATTCACATCTTCGGGTTGTTCTGCAGATATTGAAAGAGAAGTAACTTTACGCTAAATTCAGTAAGTGCGAGTTTTGGCTGAAGGAAGTGACGTTCTTGGGTCATGTTGTGTCTCTTTGAAGGGATTAGAGTCGATCCTCGAAAGGTTGAAGCCGTGTTGGATTGGAAGCAACGAAGAAGTCGATATTGAAATTCAAAGTTTTTAGGTTTGGCTGGGTATTATAGAAGGTTTGTGGAAGGGTTTTCGTTGATTTCTGCACCCCTAACTAAGTTACTGCGTAAAGGAGTGTCGTTTGTGTGGGCTGATAAACAACAGGAAAGCTTTGAAAAGCTAAAGAAGATTCTGACTGAGGCACCAGTGTTGATTCAGCCTGAGGCTGGGAAGGAGTTCGTTGTTTATTGTGATGCGTCGCACACAGGGTTGGGATGTGTGTTGATACAAGAAGGGAAGGTAGTGGCATATGCGTCTTGGCAACTAAGGCCACATAAAGTGAATTATCCTACTCATGACTTGGAGTTAGCTGCTGTGGTGTTCGCTCTGAAGATATGGAGACACTACCTGTACGGGGAAAAGTCGATTATCTATACCGACCATAAGAGCCTGAAATATCTCCTTACCCAAAAGGAGCTGAATTTAAGGCAACGGAGGTGGATTGAGTTACTGAAAGATTATGATTGCTCAACCGAATATCACCCGGGTAAGGCTAACGTAGTGGCAGATGCATTAAGTCGTAAAGTGATAACGGATTTGAGGGCGATGTTTGCTCATCTCAGTTTGTATAAAGATGGTAGTTTGTTAGCCGAACTTCAAGTGAAACCGACATGGGTAAGTCAGATTAATGAGAAGCAATTGTTAGACGAATTGTTAAGTTCTCGACTTCAGCAAGTGGAAGGTGGAGAGACAGGGGATTTTGGTCTGAGCGGTGAAGGGGTATTATGTTTTCGTGGAAGAATTTGTATGCCGAAGGACTCTGAATTAAGGCAGATGATTCTGCGGGAAGCGAATAGTAGCCCATACGCTATGCATCCTAGTGGAAGTAAGATGTACCGAGACCTGCGTGAATAGTATTGGTGGCCTAGTCTGAAACGGGAAGTTACCGACTTTGTGAGTAAGTGTTTGACATGTCAGCAAGTGAAGGCGGAGTACCAGTTGCCTTCGAGATTGTTGCAACCGGTGAAGATTCCACTTTGGAAGTGAGAGAGGATAACGATGGATTTTGTTAGTGGGCTACCCCTAACGCCTACTACGAAGGACTCGGTGTGGGTGATTGTCGATCGGTTGACGAAATCCACACACTTCATACCGGTTCGTACTGACTATTCATTACAGAAGTTGGCTAAGCTGTATGTGGCAGAAATTGTGAGATTACATGGGGTGCCAG
The DNA here is from genome assembly GCA_025698515.1 of Gossypium sturtianum. Lineage (NCBI taxonomy): Eukaryota > Viridiplantae > Streptophyta > Magnoliopsida > Malvales > Malvaceae > Gossypium > Gossypium sturtianum. The sequence continues at coordinate 125,414,092 of CM046955.1, forward strand.
TGTCTATCATCTCAGACAGGGACCCTAGATTTATGTCTCGGTTTTGGAAAGCATTACATGAAGCTTTGGGTACAAGGTTAGATTTCAGCACAGCATTCCACCCACAGACTGATGGTCAGTCGGAAAGGGTAATTCAGATTCTGGAAGATATGTTAAGGGACTGTGTAATTGACTTCAGAGGTAGTTAGGAGGATTACCTGCCGCTAGCAGAATTTGCGTACAACAACAGTTATCAATCCAGCATTCAGATGGCACCCTACGAGGCATTGTATGGTCGTAGGTGTCGTACTCCTACCTGTTGGACAGAGTTGGGTGAGCGACAATTGTTGGGTCCGAAATTGATCTCAAAAATAGAGGAAAAGGTTAAGTTGATTCGGGCTCGATTGAAGGAAGCTTCCGATAGGCAGAAATCATATGCAGATTTGAAGCGTAAAGAAATAGAATTCTAAGTGGGTGATCAGGTCTTTCTGAAAGTTTCACCTTGGAAGAAAGTTTTAAGATTTGGACGAAAGGGCAAGTTGAGCCCCAGATTCATCGGGCCTTATCAGATAGTTAAACGTGTGGAACCGGTCGCCTATCAGCTTGAGTTACCTCCGGAGTTGAATCAGATACATGATGTATTCCATGTTTCGATCTTTGGCGCCACTGTTCGACCCATCTCACATAGTGCCGGTGGAAGAAATTGAGGTTAGACCTGATCTGTCTTTTGAGGAAGAACCAGTGCAGATTTTGGATCGAGAGGTTAAAGTATTGAGAAGGAAGTCTGTTCCGCTGGTTAAGGTATTGTGGCATAATCACGGTTCAGAGGAAGCCATGTGGGAGCCGGAGGAGGCAATTCGACAGCAATACCCTCATCTCTTTTGATCAGGTAAATTTCGAGGCCGAAATTTCTTTAAGGGGGTAGAACTGTAACATCCTGGAATTTAGGGGTCTGTGAAATTGGTGTTATTGCATGTTGTGTTGGTTCTGTGTGTTGGTTTGAGGTGTTTAGGGGCCCTGAGAAGGCACAGGGTCGAGTTTGAGTCCTAATAAATTTTTACTTTTTGGCACTTAAGGGAGGAGAGCTAGTGGAAGCAGGTCTTAAGAATAATTGTTGTGTCTGGATGTCACAAGTAGCAAGGTGGCCTAGTGGTTGGCGTCTCAGGGAGCATGGAAGGGGGGAGAGAGTTCGAATCCTATCTGCTGCAACAAGGAACTTTATTTTTGTGTCCAAGGTGGAGAGGTGGTGGAGTAGGCGTGGGACTCTACCTAGGAGAAGTTGAATTGGTCAAAAGGTTTAAATGGATGGTGTAGAGGAGATGGAGGAGTGGGACTTGGTCAACCATTTCAAATGGTGGATGGAGAGTGAATGGGGGAGTAAATCAAGGAGAGAATTGTAGGAGTGGGTGTGTGGAAGTGTTTGGCCAAAAGTGGGGAGGTGTGAGGGAGTATTTTCGGTTTTAGTTAATGTAGGTGTGTGCCGTAGGTTCTTTTGGTTTCTTAGGCAAATTTTGTTAGCATAATCGGTCATATGTTGTGGGGAGTGCCGAACTTTGCAAAGCTCTTTTGATTTTCCTTTCGGGTTTTCCTATTCTTTGTTTGTGCCGAAACTCTCAGCTCACTTTCTTAATCTCTTCTTGTCTATTTGTTATTAGCCGAACCTATAGAGTGACCACTTGTGCATCTCTTTTTTCCCTTCATCCCTTCTTCCCAACTGTTTTTTTCTTCTTTATTCTCTTCATAGCCGAAACTTTGCTGCTCCTTCATTGTCTTCCTTCCATTTCTCTCCTTAAGCCGAATAGCTCCTTTGGTCCCAAGTGAATCGGATTCATCTTGGTTACTCGATTGCTGAAGGTAATGGTTTCTTTTATATTTTGTTTGGCACATATGTTCTTCTTCTTTCCCTTTTCATAAAAGCCTAACACTCATCTTTTAAATAACAAATCGAATTTGGTTCTCTTTCATAACTGATTACTCCATCACGTTGTGACCCTGTTTCTTTCTGTGATTCATGGTAGACTCTCGCTAGATAGGCCGAACACATTGCAACTGAAAGCTTGGTGTTCTCTGGGTGCCGAAGTTGTCAGGGGTGTTTGGTTCTTTTGATATCATAAGATCCCATAGTCGAATCTGTCTTGGATCGGTTCCTCTTTAATCAAGCCAATCTAAGGAGGTTCCATTAAGGGAGACTGAGGAGAGTGGACTCGGAGTCTCTGCTCCCAAGTTCAAACGACGTAAGGTGTCAGCGGTTCAAGATTTTCCGCCGGGTTGTGGTAGAGAGCCGACATCTGTTTGGGATAGGCAAATCATTGTTGTTTTCGCTAGTGAGAGTGACGGCGATCAGGAGTGTATAGTACTTCGCGTAATCAGATTTGTAATCTCACACCTTTATTTCGTTTTGGTTTGTGTTATACTATGTGTCGGCTAAAAGCCGAAATACCCGTAACGGGAATGCAGTTGAAATATCCTAGTGGGTATTGTTGGAGATATACCAGGTAAGTAAACTTATGACTATACCATTTTGGGTAAATTAGCATGATTGGATGTGTGTTCTGATTATCTGACATACTATGATATATGTTTGCATCCATCACATTATGATGTTATGACATGTTGCATGGGAAAGGGATATTGATTGATTGGGGAAGTGTATTTTGGTGGCTCTGTCACAAATTTCGGTGACCCTGTCACATTATTTCGGTGGCACTGCCACAATTTCGGCGATGAGCAGCGTGACTGCCATCGATGGTGTGTAGTGCATTAGGGTTGATTGTAGAAATCCCCACCGGTGTGTTTTGGCTAGAATGGGTGGTGTGTAGCGGATGCATATTTAGGTTGGGCTGGGTTGCATTGCATTCATTATCTGCTGTACCATGCTAAATAGGGCTCAGGCCCAGTTCGTTTCTGTATAGGCTTCGCCCAATTTAATTTCGTAAGAGCTAAGGCCAGTTGGTATCTGAATGGGCTCGAGCGCAATTAATGTTTGAGTAGGGGATTACACACTGAGTTCTCGTAACTCACCTCTCTGCTTAATTTGGCAGGTAATCCCTAGCTTTGAGGATTTGGAGCCGATGTGGACTCTGTGGTGGCCATGCACTGATTCTTTAGTAAACTCCGTTTTACATTACTTTAAATTTATTTTAATTTGGGATTATGTTCTGTAATAAGGCCACTGGGATTTTAATTTGGTTTTTTTTTGTTTTTAACGCATTTAGGATTTATTATGAATTGATCAAAACGGGGTTTTCCTGAAAACGTAAATAACTGTTTTCCAAAATATTTATGGACGGTCCACAAACTATTGATAATTAAACACGGGATTTTCTTAAAACTACAACCACTGTTTTCAAAACGTCATATTTTTGAAACCCACTAAATCTGATTTTTGTTATAAAACAAGTTTTCGGTGTTAGTAATATTAATAACGTTTTGCAAGAATACCTTAAAAACGAATCTGATTTTCAAAATGAAAACAAAACTCGAAATTTTCAACAATCGCGTAGTTTCTTTAACAACCTTTCCATGTGGCATGCCAAATCTGGTCGTAACATCTAGGCCGGGTTTGGGGTGTTATAGACAGTCTTGGTATCCCCTAGTGGTGATTATTATCCACTCACATGCAAATTGGATTTTGATCGCAAGAATAACATGGTAGAATATGAAGCCTGCATCATGGGAATTCGAGCAGCCTTAGAGCGTAATATCAGAGTGCTAGAAGTATATGGAGATTCTGCCCTAGTAATCTACCAGCTAAAAGGAGAGTGGGAGACAAGAGATCCCAAACTAATTGATTATCGAAAAATAGTTCTGGGATTGATTGAGGAGTTTGATGACATTACTTTCAATTATCTCCCACCCCGTGAAAACCAGATGGCGGACGCTTTGGCAACCCTGGATTCTATGATCAAAGTAAACAGACCAGAGGATATGAGACCTATTCAGATGAGTATCTTTGAAGTTCCAGCTCATTGTTATAAAGTGGAAGAGGAGGAAAAGGATGAGCACCCTTGGTATCAGGATGTATTACGATACGTAAAAAATTGTGAATACCCGGAGAATGCTACTGAGAATGAGAAAAGGACTTTAAGAAGATTTGCCTCTGACTATGTTTTAGACGGGGATATCTTGTACAAAAAGAGAAAAGATCAAGTATTATTGAGATGCGTCGGTGCAGTTGAAGCTAGGAAAATCCTGGAAGAGGTTCATGAGGGTGTTTGTGGAACACACGCTAATGGATTCACAATGGCCAGATAGATAATGAGATTTGGATATTATTGGTCCACCATGGAAGGTGATTGTATCAACTATGCTAAGAGATGTCATAAATGCCAGATTTATAGAGATAAAATTCATGTGCCTCCATCACCTTTGCACGTTATAACTTCCCCATGGCCATTTTCCATGTGGGGCATGGATGTTATTGGACCAATCTCACCAAAAACTTCGAGTGGGCATCGATTCATCCTCGTGGTAATTGACTACTTCACGAAATGGGTAGAGGCTGCTTCATATGCTAGCGTCACTAAATCAGCAGTTACTCGATTCTTGAAGAAGGAGATCATTTGTCGATATGGAATGCCCGAGAGGATCATATCAGACAACGCACTGAATTTGAACAACAGTACGATAGCAGAAATTTGTAGTCAGTTTGGGATCAAGCACCATAACTCGTCTCCGTATCGTCCGAAAATGAATGGGGCAGTGGAAGCGGCCAACAAAAATATCAAGAAGATAGTAGGGAAGATGACTGAGACTTATAAGGATTGGCATGAGAAGCTACCATTTGCACTCTATGCTTATCGAACGTCCGTCAGAACCTCTACTGGGGAAACGCCCTTCTCATTAGTCTATGGAATAGAGGCTGTTCTACCCATTGAAGTGGAAATTCCTTCTCTTCGAGTTTTGTCAAAAATAAAGCTGGATGAAGCTGAATGGATCCAGGCTCGATATGATCAGTTGAATTTAATTGAAGAAAAAAGGCTAAGGGCTATTCGTCACGGTCTGATGTACCAAAAATGAATGATACGAGCCTATAATAAGAAAGTTCGCCCAAGAGAGTTTCATGAGGGGGACCTTGTATTGAAAAAGATCCTTCCCATACAAAAGGATCTCAGAGGAAAATGGATGCCGAATTGGGAAGGACCATATGTGGTGAAGAAGGCTTTCTCTGGAGGAGCATTGATCTTGAAAGAAATGGATGGGAAAAGTTTACCCAACCCTGTGAACTCTGACTCAGTCAAAAAGTATTTTGCTTGAACAGGAGAAGAGGCCAAAGTGAAAACCCGCAAAGGGCGCTTTGAGTTTCTCAAAAAGAAAATGGAGAGGCCAAGGCGAAAACCCGCAAAGGGCGCCTTGAGAGCAAAGGGGTTTTGAGTTGAAAACCCGAAAAGGGCGGCTCAAATTCTGAATGGACACACAGTCATCTTGCTACACTTGAATCAACAATGAAATGAAGAATGTTGCATATCAGGGTATCAACAAAGTGCTTTGGGTCTTCTAAACACATGTTGAGCTCAAGGCAGCCTTCATAAAGTTTGTATATATAAGCTCAATTAGCGATATCTAGGGCATCTGATTTTTGTCCTATTCATTTTACTATCTTGGGATTCTTTTTCTTCTCAAAGATATGTTCTCAGTTAATTTTATTTGTATTTTTGATAATTTATTCAATTTTAACTCTTTTTGAGCAATTTATTTGTTACCCATTACTCATAAATGTGTTGCATTGAAATAATGATTGACGAACTAATAATTTCACAAAAAGAAGTTCTACATATTACTTTGGAAATTCTAGATAAGACAAGGAACCAAAACAGGACAATTTTTCAGAATTTCCATGTGTATAGAAATATTTGAGAAAGAAGAGTCTGGATAGAGACTATTTCTCTGAATTCTTTGTCCAATTGATAATTGGAAAAAAACAATGTTGATGTGATGAAAGTAAGTGATGTCATCAGGTCATAACATTTGGGGTGGTGTGATGAACTAAGAAACCCTGAATTGTGGAGGAATGGGATGAATTCGAAATAAACCCTATACCCTGAAAATTGCAGATGGGTCAGATTGAAAAAGTTTCAATTCCCATTGTGATAGGATGATACAAGCCTTGTGTTCTCAAGATCCAAGCGGAGTTGGCTCAAAAATTATATTGGGGCAAGCTTGTTGAGCAAAACATGATTGATGAAAAAGAATGAAGAATAAATGAGTGATAAAACCTAGAGTAGGAATCATACTCATAACATTTTTGTATCATAGCAAAGTTTATTAGGAGCATTTGATTCATTCCGATCATTGCATTTTAATCCTAATCCTTTAGAAGGAATCATTTTCATAACATGTTACATGTAGCTAGAAGCATTTGATTCATTCTGATCATAGCATCTTAGTCATGTGACATAAACATACTAAACCGAGTCTACAGGACATGTCCCTCAGCGGTCGGTGTAGCAATATTGGTGAATTTGCAGATCTTATCTTCCTGAAGTTGCAGGAAGCAGATCAAAAGACACGTTCAGCCTTATCTCCCTCAAGTTGCAGTGGAGTAGATTGAAAAAAGAAGATCTTATCTTCCTGAAGTTGCAGGAAGCAGATCAAAAGACACTTTTTGAAACACTCCAAACCCGGCCCACGAGCCTCGACTGGATCTTGCATGCTCCTCGAGTAAAACACTCCCAAGAGCTTGTCCGTTAGTTCGGAAAATTTGGGTCATTTTGAAAAGAAATTTGGGTTGAGTTGTGATTGAATTGTAAACGGTGTCTATATAGAAGCCTTTAGATAATTAAAACTTTATTTCCGTATTTGAAAACTATAAGTTAAAAGAAATGCCGGTGTTTAAGTGTCAAAACATTAAAAATTCATTTTTAGGGGAAAAGGTTAATAATTGTTGATTTAATAATAATTGTTATCATAATAAAACAAATAAAATGCATGCATAAAACAGTCTAATAATAATGGCCTTATTACATCAAAAATCAAAAACCCAAATTAAATCCAAAATACTTAAAATATAACAAGTCCGAAATAAAATAAAGTCCCGAACTGTAACATCCCAAAATTTGAGTATTAGTTGTGTTGGCTCGGGTATGAATTTTGTGTGTTAGCATAGTCTTTTGAAGGCTTGATTTTATTTAGGAAGTTAGAATAATTTTTAGTATGGTTTATTTAATGAAGTGGATTAAGTAAACTTAGCACTTAAGTTAATTTAAGTGTTAAATTAAAGCATAAGAGGAGTAAGTGGCAAGTTGGTTAAGGAGCTTGAAAGGTGGCTTGAGGTTAGAGGTTCGAGTATCATGGAAAGCATTTTTTTGAAGACTTTATTTTGTGTTCTAGCATTGATGGACGGTCAACCTATGTTTATGATAGGTTGGACCTTAAGTTTTTGGTAAGTTGAATTTTGGATTAAGGAAAGCATGAAATAGAGGATAAGAATCTTAAGGTTATGGAAGGTTGGGGAGACATAAGGCTTGGTTGTAGGAAAATGTTTTGGAAAGTAATCCAAGGCCTTTAGTGCATGTATGTGGACGGCATGGGTGTCTAGGGGGTGGCGAATGTTGTTAGGTAGCTTGGGGATAGTTGGCCAATTTTTGTCATTTGAACATCTTTTTGCATTTTTGTTTTCCCTCTCCAAAAACACTCTCTTTGGACGAATGTGTCTTGTGCATTTTGGTGCATTTTGCTTTTGATTTTAGCCTCATTTTGTTGAATCAAATCATACCATTTTCCTTTCTTTCATTTGCTCTTTTTGAAACCGAAACTACAATCTATCTTTGTGCATTTTTGTGCACTTTCTTTTTGGCAAAGAAGTGTTTGGCCGAATCTCTCCCACATCTCTCTTTTTCTTTCTTTCAATATTATTCAAATCACATTTTCCTTTACACTCTCTTGGCCGAATCATTCTTCATCTCAAATCCCATTTCTTTTCATTTACTCAAAGTTAAAACACCCATTTACATTTTATTTCTTCTTCTCTTTTTATAATGAAACTCTCATATTCTTTTGATTTATTTTTGGCCGAATATTCAGGGTAGGACTTCATTTGATTTCTTCAATCGGTTTTGGTAATAGGTAAGTGTTCATGGCGATTTTATTATTATTTCTTTTCTCTTTTCTAAGTCATTTTCTTGTGGACAAAAGCCGAATCTTTGGGCATTGTTAGCAAGGTTCTAACCATTATAGGAATCGATTATTCATTTAGGCTTTTTGGGACTTGGAAGCAATCGATCTAAGTTTTCTCTCTAGCGATCAAAGGTTGGTAAGTCAAGTGGTAAGAAATCTTGTCGATTCATTATTCTTTAATGGATGTAAAGCCAAAGGCTATGGTGGATAAGGATTGTGGTTGGCCGAATGGTCTATAGTAATGATTTAAGTATTGGCGAATGTAGGGGCAAGGTGATCTAGTGCTTGAGAGCGGATCCTTGGATTTTAGTATTGCGTTGGTGAAAGGTGTGTATCTTACACACTTTATAACTTGGTTTATATATGTATATTTGTGTGTTATAACTAATCATATTATGAAAGTGGGTAAATCGATGAGATCTGGATATGATACCATGATGGTATGAATGAAGATTCGGGTAAGTCCGTTTCAATATGTTGTTAATACACGTGGATTGAAATCATGATCTACGATTTATGATATATTTGTTATGAGATACATATCAAAGTTTATTGACATGATTTGTTTATCTATTGCATTGGTATGGGCAATATGAGAGGAGGGGAAGATTGATGATTCGTGTCTTCGGACACCGTGGTTTGGCACCACCGGTGGTTTGGCACCACCAAGTGATTTGGTATCACATTCGTGTCTTGGACACCGAGGTTTGGCACCTCATAGCGACTTGTCCCCGTGGTTAATTCCACCGTGGGTTGGCCCCACTTTTGAGATATGGGATCGAAATGCGCGGTGATTTGGTATCACACGTGGGTTGGCCCCACAGATGGATTATTCGTGACTACGGTCACCGGTGATTTGGTATCACATTTGTGTCTTTGGACACCGGTGGTTTGGCACCACCGGTGGTTTGGTACCACACGGGTAGAAAAGGAGTTATGGATGGCTAGGTTGGGTGCATTATACATATATGTTGCTTTGTTATAATTTGTGTAAGTATGTGGTATTTACCCGGGAGAGGGAATATGCATCTGAGTCTTGGTGACTCACCTTCTCCCTTAAATTTTCAGTGATTCGTGAGATCGCGGATTTGGAGCCGGATGAACTCGAGGAGGCCATGCAATAAAGTTTGGTTTTACATGAACTTCCATTTGGGTACTTTATTTTAATTTGGTTTTCATATTTTATGGATTTGTAATAAGGCCTATTTAATTATGGTTTTGGATTATTTATATGCTTTGAGATTTATTCTAAACATGTTTAAGCATGTCACTTGGTTAATCTAATAATTGAGCTCAAAGTTTTCTAAACTAAAAACTACTTAATGGTTTTAAAAATCTTACCATCGGGTAATATGAATAGTTCGATAGAAAAATTACAAGTTAAGTGTTTTCAACAAATTAAGTGATTTCCAAAATTTAAGTTTCTATACTCAATTGCAAACGGATTTTCAAAGTGATATTTCAAATTTTCTTAAAAAGATATAAATGTTTTCTATCCTATGATTTATCAACTAAGTTTTAAAGTTTTATGTAATTCAAAGTAAATCTCAGTTTTAACTTATTTTCGATAGATAAAGAATTTCAAAGAGTTTTTCACAAAATTTAATTGTTAATTCGATTCTTTCAAAAATATTTTCCTTAGTGACATACCAGATTCGGTAGTGGCGTATTGACCGGGTTTGGGGTGTTACAAATTGGTATCAGAGCTAAGTTCAAAAGCTCGGCTGTGGGCCCGAGGCCCAAAATGTTTTAAAGAAGGGATTTTAAAATGTTTTTGTTGAAAATTATATGGTTGGAAAGGCATGGCCCCGAGTCTCCGACATCAATCCATACAGTAAGTACATCAAACTGTTGATTTTGATGATATGATATGATGATATTGGCATGACTGTATAGTAGTAGGAACTACTCTAGAGACCCAAACTATAGGTTGAATGTACTCGCGAAACAATTTCTTATTAAAATTATTCATAAAACTGTGCTTTAAAGAAAGTGGAATATTAACTAATGCATAACGCTTTTAAATCAGATAAGTCGAGACTTTAGACATGAGTACTCGTGGTCGAGGTTGTATTACTCGTGGACGTGGTCGGGGTAGGATGGCTGTGTCTGAGCCAGTGAGGTCCGGTCAAGGATCCGAAAATGAGGTACCACTACCCCACCACCAGCCGTTGGAGTTGAGCAACAGGATCAAGCAGGATGACGCAGATGTCTCGAGCGATGCCGCGAGTTCTTGAAATGGTAGCTGGAATAGGTGGAGGCACAGGAGTTCGAAAATCCGTATCTGAGCGACTCCGATCCAATGGAGCGGAGGTATTTCGAGGTGTTTCAGGCGTAGCTCCTAGTGCGGCTGAATATTGGCTAGAGGCGACGGAGCGAATCATGAATGAATTGGATCTGAATGTCGAGGAGAAGCTGAAAGGGATCGTATAGCTTTTTCGGGATGAGTCATATCGGTGGTGGCTCACGAAGATGTAATGGTCTTTGCGGCGGAGGATCTCACTTGGGATTATTTCAAGGCAGCGTATCAGCGGAAATACGTTGGGTCTAATTACATTAATGTGCAGCGTAAGGCATTTCTGAGTTTGATCCAAGGTAGTAAGTCTGTGTCGTAATATGAGGCGTAATTTTTAAGATCGAGCCGGTATCTTGGAGGTATTGTGGCATCGAGCACGAGCGATGTGTTCGATTCAAGATGGTTTGAGGACGAAATGAGATTGTTGATTGCTCCACATCGGGAGCGAGAGTTTGTCGCTTTGGTTGAAAAGGCTAAGATAGCCGAAGGAATCAAGGAATCGCAAGGCGAGTTACGACCGGAACAAGCATAAGAGAGGTTACGGATCATCGGGATCGATCGGTAATTCTCAAAAGAGGGCTAGGCAAAGTGGGCCGAATCGGCCCGGGAGGCACATTATCGCTAATCAAGGACCAAACACGTGTAACCGGCGATGGGAAATATCATTGGGGCGAATGTTGGACCGGAGGAAAGGATGTTTCGAGTGTGGCTCATTTGGATCATCATGTGAGAGACCGTCCACGTAAGCTAGCCAGAATCGATCGGAGGGTCAAGGTCGTGTTCGGTTTAGAAATGAGGACCGCCACCACAGAGAGGTCGTTGTAATGGTAGAGGAGGTAATGGTTCGGTCGAGGCCGAGGAGCGCCCGCGAGAGGTGCTTGTAACATCGAGGCAAGACGGCTGGTTTGGTGTATGCGTGAGACGTCGAGAGAGAGCGGCGACGCACCGGACGTCATAAGCGTACGTTTTTAATCTTTGGTGAACCATATACTGCTTTGATAGATGTGGGTTCGACACATTCGTATGTTGCCAGTAGCATAGTAGAGACTATGAATCTAGACTCTGAGACTACTTCTAGGAAGATGACAGTACTTAGTCCTCTAGGTCACTCTGTAGAAGTAAATAAGTTGTATAGAGATATACCCCTAGAACTTCAAGGGGTAGTGTTCGTAGCTGATCTGATGGAATTGCCATTTGAGGAGTTCGATCTGAATCTTGGGATGGATTGGTTGGTCAAGTACCAAGCAAGTTTGGATTGCGCTGCTAAGCGCATGGTTTTGAAGACAGTTGAGGGCGAAGAGGTGGTCATGATAGGTAATAGAAGAGATTATCTATCCAATGTGGTATCTGCGTTGAAAGCTGTGAAGTTGGTTAGGAAGGGCTGTGAGGCATTTGTGGTTCATGTGTGTGCGTTGGAGGCTAAGGAGTCTAAAGTGGGGAATGTCCGCATGGTAAAGGAATATGTTGACGTATTTCTTGAAGAACTTCCGGGACTACCTCCGGACCGTGAAGTTGATTTTAGTATAGATCTGTTATTCGAGGCGCGCGGTGTCTATAGCTCCGTATAGGATGGCACCAAGGAATTGATGGAATTAAAGGCTCGATTCGTGGAGTTGTTGGATCGAGGTTTCATTCGACCAAGTGTTTCGCCTTGGGAGCGCGCCGGTACTCTTCGTCAAAAAGAAGGATGGTACGATGCGGATGTGTATAGACTACCGCTTGATTGAATAAGTCGACGATCAAAAACAAGTATCATTTGCCGAGGATAGATGACTTGTTTGATCAGCTTAAGAAGGCGGTTTTCTCCAAGATTGATTTAAGGTCCGGATATCATCAGCTAAAGGTGAAAGAGGTGATATCCATAAGACGGCTTTTTCGCACTCGGTATGGGCACTACGAGTTTACGGTGATGCCGTTTGGGTTGACTAACGCGCGGCGGCATTCATGGATATGATGAATCGAGTATTCCAAAGTAGTTTTGGACCCGGATTTGTTGTGGTATTTATAGACGATATTTTGGTATACTCAAAGTCGGAGGAGGAGCATGATGCGCATTTGCGAGTAGTGTTGCGATTCTCGAGGAAAAGCAACAGACGCCAAATTTAGTAAGTGCGAGTTCGGCTTAGGAGGTGACTTTCTTGGGTCACGTAGTATCACGGTGAGGAATAGAGTAGATCCTCGGAAGATTGAGGCGATGTTGGATTGGAAGCCGCCTAAGTCGGTGGTGAGATTCAAGTTTTCTAGGTGCAGCGGGGTATTACGAAGATTTGTAGAAGGATTTTCTTTGATAGCAGCACCTATGACCAAGTTATTGAGGAAAGGACTTCCATTTGTGTGGACCGAGAAGCAGCAAGAAAGTTTCAACAAGTTGAAGAAGATTCTGACTTAAGCTCCGGTTTTGATTCAACTTTGAGGCGAGCAAGGAATTCACGGTTTCTTGTGATGCATCACATCTTGGTTTGGGATGTGTGTCGATGCTGAGGAAGGAAAGGTAGTGGCTTATGCATCTCGACAGTTGAGACCACATGAGGTTAATTATCCGACGCATGACTTGGAATTAGCTGCTGCAGTTTTTTCTTTGAAGATATGGAGACATTATTTGTACGGAGAGAAGTCGATAGTCTACACGGATCACAAGAGTCTTAAGTACCTTTTGACTCAGAAGGACTTGAACTTGAGGCAACGTAGATGGATCGAGTTGTTGAAGGGCTACGACTGTTCGATCGAATATCATCCCGGCAAGGCTAACGTGGTGGCAGACGCGTTGAGCCGTAAGGTTGTATCAGATTTAAGATCGATGTTTGCTCAACTTAGCTTTTACGATGATGGGAGTCTTTTGGCAGAATTGCAAGTCAAGCCGACTTGGTTAGATCAGATCAAGGAGAAGCAGTTAGAGGATGATAGTTTAAATGATCGGAGGTTGCGGTGTTGAGCGGAGGCTTAGAGGAATATAGTTTGTCCAATGATGGAGATCTTGTGTTTTAAAGGGAGAGCTTGTATGCCGAAGGATGTTGAGTTGAGGCAAAGGATTCTTCGGGATGCACATAACGGCCCATATGCTATGCATCTGGAGGAAGCAAGATGTATCGGGATTTAAGAGAGCGATTTTGGTGGCAGTGCAGGCGTGAGGTAACCGCGAGTTTGTGGGTAAATGTCGACGTGTCGCCAGTCAAGGCGGAGCATCGATTCGTGCAGGTTACTTGGTGGTGAAGATTCCACAGTGGAAGTGGGAAAGGATTACTATGGACTTTGTCAGTGGATTACCTCTTACACCTAGTAAGAAGGATTCAGTTTGGGTGATTGTGGATCGTCTGACTAAGTCAGCTCATTTCATTCCGGTAAGGATGGATTATTTGCTTCAGAGGTTAGCTAAGTTGTATGTAGCGGAAATAGTGAGGTTGCACGGTGTACCAGTGTCGATCATCTCAGACAGAGATCCTAGATTTACGTCGAGGTTTTGGAGAGCGTTACATCAGGCTTTGGGTACGCGGTTGGATTTTAGTACCGCATTTCATCCACAGTCTGACGGGCAGTCGGAAAGAGTTATTCAGATTTTAGAGGATATGTTGAGAGGTTGTGCATTGGACTTTGAGGCGGTGGGAAGAGTTTTTACCATTAGTGAGTTCGCATACAATAATAGTTACCAAGCAAGCATTAAGATGGCACCATATGAGGCGTTGTATGGTAGGAGGTGTCATGACGCCTACATGTTGGACAGAGTTGGGTGAGCGTCGGATGTTAGGACCAGAGTTGGTTGCAGAGATCGAAGATAAGGTTAAGATGATTGAGCTCAAATGAAGGAAGCTTTGGATAGGCGAAGTCATATGCCGATCTCAAGCGGAGGATATAGAGTTTGCCGTGGGTGACAAAGTTTTTCCGAAGGTCTCGCCATGGAAGAAAGTGTTAAGATTTGGGAGAAAAGGCAAGTTAAGTCCAAGGTTTATTGGGTCATTTAAGGTGTTGAGACGAGTGGGACCAGTAGCCTATCACTCGAGTTGCCATCGAAAGTGAGTCGATTCACGATGTGTTCCATGTCTCCATGCTTAGACGCTATCGTTCGATCCATCGCATGTTGTGGCGAGAGAGGAAATAGAGGTGAGTCCAGATCGACGGTAGAAGAAGAACCCGTGCAGATTCTAGATCGAGATGTGAAAGTTTTGCGAGGGAAGTCCTGTTCCTTTAGTGAAGGTTTTATGGAGGAATCATGGCGTGGAAGAAGCTACGTGGGGACCAGGAGGATGCGATGAGGCAAAGCAGTGACTCTCAACTCTTTTGATCGTAATTTCGAGGACGAAATTTTCTTAAGGGGTAGAATTGTAACATCCCAAAATTTGAGTATTAGTTGTGTTGGCTCGGGTATGAATTTTGTGTGTTAGCATAGTCTTTTGAAGGCTTGATTTTATTTAGGAAGTTAGAATAATTTTTAGTATGGTTTATTTAATGAAGTGGATTAAGTAAACTTAGCACTTAAGTTAATTTAAGTGTTAAATTAAAGCATAAGAGGAGTAAGTGGCAAGTTGGTTAAGGAGCTTGAAAGGTGGCTTGAGGTTAGAGGTTTGAGTATCATGGAAAGCATTTTTTGAAGACTTTATTTTGTGTTCTAGCATTGATGGACGGTCAACCTATGTTTATGATAGGTTGGACCTTAAGTTTTTAGTAAGTTGAATTTTGGATTAAGGAAAGCATGAAATAGGGGATAAGAATCTTAAGGTTATGGAAGGTTGGGGAGACATAAGGCTTGGTTGTAGGAAAATGTTTTGGAAAGTAATCCTAGGCCTTTAGTGCATGTATGTGGACGGCATGGGTGTCTAGGGGGGTGGCCGAATGTTGTTAGGTAGCTTGGGGGGGGGATAGTTGGCCAATTTTTGTCATTTGAACATCTTTTGCGATTTTGTTTTCCCTCTCCAAAAACACTCTCTTTGGACGAATGTGTCTTGTGCATTTTGGTGCATTTTGCTTTTGATTTTAGCCTCATTTTGTTGAATCAAATCATACCATTTTCCTTTCTTTCATTTGCTCTTTTGAAACCGAAACTACAATCTATCTTTGTGCATTTTTGTGCACTTTCTTTTGGCAAAGAAGTGTTTGGCGAATCTCTCCCACATCTCTCTCTTTTTCTTTCTTTCAATATTATTCAAATCACATTTTCCTTTACACTCTCTTGGCCGAATCATTCTTCATCTCAAATCCCATTTCTTTTTCATTTACTCAAAGTTAAAACACCCATTTACATTTTATTTCTTCTTCTCTTTTTATAGCCGAAACTCTCATATTCTTTTGATTTATTTTTGGCCGAATATTCAAGGGTAGGACTTCATTTGATTTCTTCAATCGATTTTGGTAATAGGTAAGTGTTCATGGCCGATTGTATTATTATTTCTTTTCTCTTTTCTAAGTCATTTTCTTGTGGACAAAAGCCGAATCTTTGGGCATTGTTAGCAAGGTTCTAACCATTATAGGAATCGATTATTCATTTAGGCTTTTTGGGACTTCGGAAGCAACCGATCTAAGTTTTCTCTAGCGATCAAAGGTTGGTAAGTCAAGTGGTAAGAAATCTTGTCGATTCATTATTCTTTAATGGATGTAAAGCCAAAGGATATGGTGGATAAGGATTGTGGTTGGCGAATGGTCTATAGTAATGATTTAAGTATTGGCCGAATGTAGGGGCAAGGTGATCTAGTGCGTAGAGCGGATCCTTGGATTTTAGTATTGCGTTGGTGAAAGGTGTGTATCTTACACACTTTATAACTTGGTTTATATATGTATATTTGTGTGTTATAACTAATCATATTATGAAAGTGGGTAAATCGATGAGATCTGGATATGATACCATGATGGTATGAATGAAGATTCGAAGGTAAGTCCGTTTCAATATGTTGTTAATACACGTGGATTGAAATCATGATCTACGATTTATGATATATTTGTTATGAGATACATATCAAAGTTTATTGACATGATTTGTTTATCTATTGCATTGGTATGGGCAATATGAGAGAGGGGGAAG
The DNA here is from genome assembly GCA_025698515.1 of Gossypium sturtianum. Taxonomy (NCBI): domain Eukaryota; kingdom Viridiplantae; phylum Streptophyta; class Magnoliopsida; order Malvales; family Malvaceae; genus Gossypium; species Gossypium sturtianum. Next base: position 125,430,489 of record CM046955.1, read on the forward strand.
ATTGATGATTTGTGTCTTCTGGACACCGAGTGGTTTGGCACCACCAGTGGTTTGGCACCACCGGTGGTTTGGCACCACCGATGATTTGGTATCACATTCGTGTCTTGGACACCGAGGTTTGGCACCTCATAGCGACTTGTCCCGTGGTTAATTCCACCGTGGGTTGGCCCCACTTTTGAGATATGGGATCGTCTGCGCGGTGATTTGGTATCACACGTGGGTTGGCCCCACAGATGGATTATTCGTGACTACGGTCACCGGTGATTTGGTATCACATTTGTGTCTTTGGACACCGGTGGTTTGGCACCACCAGGTGGTTTGGTACCACACGGGGTAGAAAAGGAGTTATGGATGGCTAGGTTGGGTGCATTATACATATATGTTGCTTTGTTATAATTTGTGTAAGTATGTGGTATTCACCGGGAGAGGGAATATGCATCTGAGTCTTGGTGACTCACCTTCTCCTTAAATTTTCAGGTGATTCGTGAGATCGCAGATTTGGGAGCGGATGAACTCGAGGAGGCCATGCAATAAAGTTTGGTTTTACATGAACTTCCATTTGGGTACTTTATTATAATTTGGTTTTCATATTTTATGGATTTGTAATAAGGCCTGTTTAATTATGGTTTTGGATTATTTATATGCTTTGAGATTTATTCTAAACATGTTTAAGCATGTCACTTGGTTAATCTAATATTTGAGCTCAAAGTTTTCTAAACTAAAAACTCATAATGGTTTTAAAAATCTTACCATCGGGTAATATGAATAGTTCGATAGAAAAATTACAAGTTAAGTGTTTTCAACAAATTAAGTGATTTCCAAAATTTAAGTTTCTATACTCAATTGCAAACGGATTTTCAAAGTGATATTTCAAATTTTCTTAAAAAGATATAAATGTTTTCTATCCTATGATTTATCAACTAAGTTTTAAAGTTTTATGTAATTCAAAGTAAATCTCGATTTTAACTTATTTTCGATGATAAAGAATTTCAAAGAGTTTTTCACAAAATTTAATTGTTAATTCGATTCTTTCAAAAATATTTTCCTTAGTGACATACCAGATTCGATAGTGGCGTATTGACCGGGTTTGGGGTGTTACACGAACTGAGCATGGCCACCACTAAGCTCCTGCCGACCTGGTCCATCACTGAGCGTCACCTGAAAAATATTCCAACAATGGGGTGAGTCAAACAGACTCAGTGTATAGCAACCACACTAAGCCCTAATGATTCAGACATATCAGATCATACATATACATATTACAATTTACAAATAATGATGCATTCCCGAACCCAAACCTAGATGCCATCCGCTACACATCACCCGTACCAACCATCACACCGTGGGGACTGCTAAGTCAACCCTCCATCTGCTACACATCATCGAAGGCAGTCGCTGCAGATGACGTGCTCATCGCCCTTATAAATTTATGGCATAGCCACCAGATAAACTCTTTGTGACATAAGTCACCACATTCGGATTATGTGACCGAAGTCACCACATTCAGATATTTGTGGTAGCAACCACCAGATCACTTCCCCTTTTCATATAGCCCATATGCCCATGTCATACAAAACATGCAATATCATGCCATATTCTTTATTCACATTCTTATAGTTTCACATATGTGCCATAACAGATATTTATCATATTATACTCATAGTAGGAGTAGGATTACGTACCTGAGTACTTTGTACCATTGCATGGTACCTTAGCCATAACTTTCACATTATTATTAACACATGCATTAAAACAACACCATAAATCTATTAAAACCTAGGGTAGGGCTACACACCTGGTATTACCGCTTTACAGAAATCCTGAAAACCCGATCTAATGCTTTAGATCCTTAATTCCTACATTCGGCCAACACTTAGTGCTTTTAGCAAAAGCCTATTCGGCTATATAACCAAATCCCGAAGGATTATCACATTCACAATCTTACCTTGCTGCCGATTTGATTCCTAGACAAATCCCGAAACTTTGTGATACTTCTTCCTTGAAATCGGCCCACACTAGATCACTTAACAGGTTAGCTTCCGACTTTTGAGTAATTAAGAAATAGATTGAACCACCAAATATGGCCTTGGCCGATTAGTATTTTCACTTACCTTTGCGAATCTAAAATCTCGAATGATCTTCTATTGTAGTCGACTTAGCAGAAAACCCGAAATCCTCCTTCAAGGGTTCGGCCAGAGATCATTAAGGAGTTAGAATCTTGATTTCGGCTAAAAGAAATAGAATGATGATAATAGAATCCTTACCCTCAATGTTGGAATTGGCAACCCCTTTACTTGAACCCACAGAGCTATTCGGCTATGGCCTAGATGTTGGTCGCTTGGTTTCGGCTTTTTGGAGTCTTGCAAAAAGAAGAAGAGAGAATAGAGTGTAGAGGGATTCGGCCAAAGTGAGAGGAGAGAATGGGAGGATGGTATTCGGCTATGTCAATGAGTAGAAAAAGGGAGAACACAAGTTACTCTTCCTTGGGAATTTTCGGCACAAGTGCAGCAAAGAAGAGAATAGGAGAATTTTCGGCACTTCACTAGAGAAAGAAAAGACAACTGAAAAGAACCTCTAAACCTCTCTTTAGAAATTCGGCTATGACCAAAATTGATCACCAAAGAGTCCTTTGGCCGGCCACACACATCCCCTTATCAGTCTCCACATTTTTCTCCTATTTCCTCTCTTTATCACTTCATTCAAAATAATAAAATAACTCAACAATTATCCTTTATCCCCTAGCCGAATTTTAAAAGAAACCAACCACAATTAAAGCTCATCTCCTCAGTGTCTTATTGTCGTCCAACTCTCCCCCTAACTTGACGCAAAAACACTCCAAAAGTGCTCCCCTTGCTACTCGAACCTTGGCCCTGCTCATATGCATGTGGCGTCACCTACCAAGGCCCTTAAGTGGCGCCTCCAAGCCACTTTACCAAGCCTAATCTTATGTCCTATTTCCCCTACAACTTTTCTTAAGACCATAATGCTTAGCTTCCTCTTTTAGATTTAAAATCTAATAATTTCTAAGGCATTCTTCTACACACTAAAGTTCTAAAAATTCATAAAACACATTCCAAACACACATAGGCATGCTACTTCATAAAATTAAGCAATTATGCATAAGCCATAAATCCCGGATGTTACAGTTCTACCCCCCTTAAAATAATTTCGACCTCGAAATTACCTGGCTAAAACAAGTGAGGGTATTGCTGTCGCATTGCCTCCTCTGGCGCCCACGAAGCTTCTTCCGATCCATGATTACACAATAACACTTTGAATAAAGGAACTGATTTCCTCCGCAACACTTTCACATCCCGTTCCCAAAATCTGAATCGGCTCTTCTTCGTAGGACAGATCTGGCCTTAGTTCCACCTCTTCAACTGGAAATACGTGAGATGGATCCGATCGATAACGACGTAGCATAGAAACATGGAATACGTCATGCATCTGCTTCAACTCCGAAGGCAACTCTAACTGGTATGCCACTGGTCCAACTCGCTTTAGTACCCGATAAGGTCCTATAAACCTGGGGCTTAACTTCCCTTTGCGACCAAATCTCATCACCTTCTTCCAAGGCGAAACTTTAAGAAACACTTGATCCCCCACATCAAATTCTATTTCCTTCCATTTAAGATCTGCATACGACTTCTGCCTATCAGATGCTTCCTTCAACCGTGCCCGAATTACCTCAACTTTCTCTTCAGATTCTGCCACAATCTCTGGACCCAAAACTCGACGTTCTCCTAATTCTATCCAGCACGTAGGTGTGCGACATTTCCGTCCATACAACGCTTCATACAGTGCCATCCGAATATCGCCCGATAGCTATTATTGTAAGCAAATTCCGCTAAAGGCAAATATTCTTCCCAACTACCTCTAAAGTCTATCACTGACCCCTCAACATATCCTCTAGCACTTGGATTACTCGCGGATGACCGTCCATTTGGATGAAAAGCCGTAGTGAAATCTAATCTGCTGCCTAAATCTTGATGTAGAGCTTTCCAAAACCGAGACGTAAACCTTGGATCCCTATCTGAAATAATCGATAGCGGCACTCCATGCAACCTCACAATTTCCGCCACATATAACTTTGCCAACTTCTGCAAAGAATAATCAACTCTTACTGGAATGAAGTGCGCGGACTTTGTCAATCGGTCCACTATCACCCATACCGAGTCCTTCTTAGTAGGCGTAAGGGGAAGCCCACTAACGAAGTCCATGGTGATTCTCTCCCACTTCCACTACGGAATCTTGATTGGCTGAAGCAATCCCGATAGAACTTGATGTTCAGCCTTAACTTGCTGACACGTTAAGCACTTGCCGACAAATTCTGTAACTTCTTTCTTAAGACCAGGCCACCAAAACTGTTCCCTTAAATCTTTGTACAACTTAGTACCTCCAGGATGCATAGCATAAGGGCTACCATGCGATTCTTGAAGAATCCTCTGTCTTAACTCCTTGTTCCTAGGCATACAGACCTTACCCTTGAAACACAACACTCCTTCGTCATTAATACCATAATCTTTTAACTCTCCACTCTGCACTTGCTGCAACTTAGCACTTAAGTCCTCATCCACTAACCGACTTTCCTTCACCTCATTCACCACGTCGGCTAACTTTAACTTGCACGCGGCACAGACTCCCATCGTCATACAAGCTCAGATGTGCAAACATTGCCCTTAGATCCGACACAACTTTCTGACTTAAGGCGTCTACCACTACATTCGCTTTGCCCGGGTGGTACTCTATGGAACAATCGTAATCCTTTAATAACTCCACCCACCTTCGCTGTCTCAAGTTCAGCTCTTTCTGAGTCAGCAGATACTTAAGGCTCTTGTGGTCTGTGTAGATTACTAACTTTTCTCCATAAAGGTAGTGCCTCCACACCTTAAGAGCAAAGACCACTGCCGCCAGTTCCAAGTCATGCGTTGGGTAGTTAACTTCGTGAGGCCTTAGTTGTCGAGACGCATAAGCTACAACCTTCCCATCTTGCATCAGTACGCAACCCAAGCCCGTATGGGAAGCGTCACAATACACTGCAAAGTCCTTCCCTGCCTCCGGCTGAATCAAGACCGGAGCTTCAGTCAAAACTCTCTTAAGCTTCTCAAAGCTCTCCTGCTGCTTATTTGTCCAAACGAAAGGTACCTCCTTCCTCAACAACTTTGTCAACGGTGCGGCTATTGAAGAAAACCCTTCCACGAACCTTCTGTAGTAGCCTGCTAAACCCAAGAAACTTCGAATCTCAGCCACAGACTTAGGTGGTTTCCAATCTAGTACTGCCTCAATCTTCCTAGGATCCACCATTATTCCTTCAGCAGACACTACATGTCCTAAAAATGCAACCTCCTTAAGCCAAAATTCGCACTTGCTGAATTTGGCGTAGAGCTTCTTCTCCCTTAACACTTGCAACACTATCTGGAGATGCTCGTCATGTTCCTCCTCAGACTTGGAGTATACTAGGATGTCGTCGATGAACACAACGACGAACCTATCCAAGTAAGGGTGAAAAACCCGGTTCATCATATCCATGAACGCGGCTGGGGCATTCGTCAAACCAAACGGCATTACTACGAACTCATAGTGTCCGTATTTTATCCTGAAAGCCGTCTTATGGATATCTGCTTCCTTCACCTTAAGTCGATGATATCCGGACCTTAGATCTATCTTTGAGAACACCCGCCCCTTAAGTCGATCGAACAAGTCGCTCTATCCTCGCAACGGGTACTTGTTCTTGATGGTCAACTTGTTTAATCGGACGGTAATCTATGCACATACGCATAGTCCCGTCCTTCTTCTTCACAAACAAGACCGGTGCTCCCCATGGAGACACACTGGGTCGGATAAACCCACGATCAAGCAACTCTAGGATTTGAGCCTTGAGCTCAACCAACTCCTTCGGTGCCATTCTATACGGAGCGATAGATACTGGCGCCATTCCAGGCAGCAAGTCAATTCCAAACTCCACCTCCTTGTCCGGGGGTATTCCAGGTAACTCCTCCGGAAAAACATCCAAAAACTCCTTTACAGTTCTAACTTCACTAACTCCCCATTCTTTTGCATCCAACGCACTAACGAAAGTCAAGAAGGCCTTGCACCCTTTCCGAACCATCTTATCAGCTTTCAATGCTGAAACTACATTAGACAAGTAGTTCCTTCTTTCTCCTATCATAATTACTACCTCATCCTCCGGGGTCCTTAACTCCATTTGCTTAGCTGCACAATCCAATATAGCCCGGTGTTCCACTAGCCAATCCATGCCAAGTATGAGATCGAATTCTCCGAAGAGTAGTTCCATTAAGTCGGTAGAGAATACCATTCCTTGAATCTCTAGAGGTACTCTCCGAAAGATCTTATTCACCACTACAGTTTGACCTAATGGGCTTACTATAGTCATCTCCTTATCAGAAAGTTCAGAGGCTATGCCTAGAGTTTCAACTAATCTACATGCAACATAAGAATGGGTCGAGCCCACATCAATTAGAGCAAAATAAGGCTTGCTAAATATAAGGAACGTACCGGTTACGACGTCCGGTGCGTCTCCATCCTCCCTCCGGCGAACCGCATACACTAGACTTGGCTGTCTTGCCTCGGTATTGCCAACACCTTGGCCCGGTGTTCCTTGACCTCTTCCAGCACCGTTACCTCTACCATTTGGACCACGACCTCGTTGAGGCTGCTATCCACCTCTTCCGGCCTGATTAACACTCTGCCCTGTTGGTCGGCCCCCGTCTATCTTTATCAGACAGTCCTTGATCACGTGTTCCTTAGACCCACACTTGAAACATCCTCCTGTTTTTTTTCCAACACTCTCCTAGGTGCCTCTTCCCACACTCAGCACAAGTACAGTATTTCCCTCCTGTACCAACTTGCTGACCTCGCGGCCCATCAACTCTAGGCCTCTTTTGCACATTTCCAGATGATCCTGACGATCCAAATCCTCTCTTTTGTCTATTCTCGATCGAGTTACGCTTCATCGAGTCCTTAACTCCTTCGGCCACTTTAGCCTTCTCCACTAATACGGCAAATTTCTGCTCCTGCTGCAGAGCTATCAATAACCTCAGATCATCTCTCAGTCTGTCCTCAAACCGGACACACCGTTCGTGCTCCGTAGCCACCACTCCTCGAGCATACCGACTTAACCTTAGGAATTTAGCCTCGTACTCCGCCACGAATTTGTTCCCTTGAACCAGCCCCAAAAATGCCTTTCACTGTGCATCAATGTAATGAGTACCAACATACTTCTTCTGATACGCCGCCTTAACATATTCCCAAGTGAGATCCTCAGCTGTAGCACCATCTCGAACTGTGAGCCACCATTGATATGACTCATCGCGAAGAAGCGACACCATTCCTTTCAATTTCTCTTCAGTAGTTAAATCGAGCTCATCCATAATTCGCTCGGTTGCCTCCAACCAATACTCAGCCGTACTGGGTGCCACACCAGATACGCCACGGAATACCTTAGCTCCGTTGGCTCGAAGTCGATCGGGTACAAATTTCCGAGCTCCCATATTTCCTCCTGCTCTAGCTACCATTTCAAGAACCCGCAGCATTGCCTGCGATACTGCGTCATCCCCATCCCGATCTTCTTTGTTCAAAGACCGTTGGTTGGTGGTGGGGTGGTGGTACCTCATTCTCGGACCTTGACTCCGATCTAACGGGTCCGACATCGCCATTCTGCCCCTACCACGTCCTCGTACATTACGAACACGTCCCCTAGAGCTCATTTCTACGATCGCGATTAATCTGATTAGGAAATTTTATGCATTAGTATTTTGTTCCACTGATTATCCACGAAGAAATTTTATGAAAAGAAGTTTAATAGCAGTTCTTTCGATCATTCAGAGTTTTCGTTTCAAGTTTTCTACCCTAATTCAAAGAAGCACAATCATTCAGTAGTACCTACAACACACATTCACTATTCAAACATTTTCGTCTGTTCCTATCCTAGGGGTATTTTCGTCATTTCTCCTACAGGGGTATTTTGGTAATAAATCGGGGTCAATTTGAAAATCTTAATAAATCTGGGCACTTTGAAATTTTCAAAACTCGAGGGTACTTTTGAAAATTTTCTCAAATCATAGGTATGGCAGAAATTTTGAAAATCGGGGTCATTTTTGTAATTTTGTAAGTCAGGGGTATTTTAGTAAATTTTTCCCAAATCGAGGTATTTTGATATTTTGCAAGATAGAGTTTTTGGATACTTTTACGAAGTAAGAAAATTTCATCAACTCGTGGGCAGTATGGAAATTTTAGAAACTAAGGGCATTTTAGTAATTTTACAACCAGGGGTACTTTGGTAATTTTTGTAAATCGGAACTAATTTGCAAAATTTTCAAACTAAATTCTGCTACGTTTTAAAAGGGTAATTTGGTTATTTTAAAAAAAACTAGGATTTATAAAACAGTATGGCTAGTCCTTTCGGGTTTTAATCATTGAATTAGCTTTGGATTGAGTCCTCTTGGTTAGGGTGAACAGTAGCTACGCACTGTAGGATTCCAGTGAAGAGGAGGTGAGTCACTAGGACTGCTTAAGTACCAGGCTCTTCCGGATCCAATCCTAGACATGCGCACAATGGTTGCCACACCCTAACTCGGCGACTTAGTCACAGGTTGGTTTGGTTAGGCATTAAGTTTTATGTAATTGTTGGGGTATACTAGTCCTAGGGTTCAAGTACTTAGTATACTAATCTATGTTCCATTTGTACCCTTCTACATACTATAAATCACACAAATGGTTAGGGGTACTTACCTGGTGGACTTCGGGTCGGACACTTGGGTGCCATGCCAGAAAACCTGCTCATTTCATAAAAATTTTCACAAAATTCTTTTGGGCTCACTTTTGAAAAAAATTATGGGCCTTAAACCCAAGGCCGAGAGTTTAAAACTGGGCTCTGATACCAAATTGAAACACCCCAAACCCGGCCCACGAGCCTCGACCGGATCTGGCATGCTCCTCAAGTAAAACACTCCCAAGAGCTTGTCCGTTAGTTCAGAAAATTTGGGTCATTTTGAAAAGAAAGTTGGGTTGAGTTGTGATTGAATTGTAAACGGTGTCTATATAGAAGCCTTTAGATAATTAAAACATTATTTCCGTATTTGAAAACTATAAGTTAAAAGAAATGCCGGTGTTTAAGTGTCAAAACATTAAAAATTCATTTTTAGGGGAAAAGGTTAATAATTGTTGATTTAATAATAATTGTTATCATAATAAAACAAATAAAATGCATGCATGAAACAGTCTACTAATAATGGCCTTATTACATCAAAAATCAAAAACCCAAATTAAATCCAAAATACTTCAAATATAACAAGTCCGAAATAAAATAAAGTCCCGAACTGAGCATGGCCACCACTAAGCTCCTGCCGACCCGGTCCATCACCGGCGGCACTGAAAAATATTCCCACAATGGGGTGAGTCAAACAGACTCAGTGTATAGCAACCACACTAAGCCCTAATGATTCAGGCATATCAGATCATACATATACATATTACAATTTACAAATAATGATGCATTCCTGAACCCAAACCTAGATTCCATCCGCTATACATCACCCGTACCAACCATCACACCGTGGGGACTACTAAGTCAACCCTCCATCCGCTACACATCATCGAAGGCGATCGGCTGCAGAGACAGCGTGCTCATCGCCCTTATAAATTTGTGGCATAGCCACCAGATAAACTCTTTGTGACATAAGTCACCACATTCGGATTATGTGACCGAAGTCACCACATTCAGATATTTGTGGTAGCAACCACCAGATCACTTCCCCTTTTCATATAGCCCATATGCCCATGTCATACAAAACATGCAATATCATGCCATATTCTTTATTCACATTCTTATAGTTTCACATATGTGCCATAACAGATATTTATCATATTATACTCATAGTAGGAGTAGGATTACGTACCTGAGTACTTTGTACCATTTCATGGTACCTTAGCCATAACTTTCACATTATTATTAACACATGCATTAAAACAACACCATAAATCTATTAAAACCTAGGGTAGGGCTACACACTGTATATACCGCTTTACGTAAATCTCGAAAACTCCGATCTAATGCTTTAGATCCTTAATTCCTACATTCGGCCAACACTTAGTGCTTTTAGCAAAAGCCTATTCGGCTATATAACCAAATCCCGAAGGATTATCACATTCAAAATCTTACCTTGCTACCGATTTGATTCCTAGACAAATCCCGAAACTTTGTGATACTTCTTCCTTGAAATTGGCCCACACTAGATCACTTAACAGGTTAGCTTCCGGCTTTTGAGTAATTAAGAAATAGATTGAACCACCAAATATGGCCTTCGCCGATTAGTATTTTCACTTACCTTTGCGAATCTAAAATCTCGAATGATCTTCTGTTGTAATCGACTTAGCAGAAAACCCGAAATCCTCCTTCAAGGGTTCGACCAGAGATCATTAAGGAGTTAGAATCTTGATTTTGGCTAAAAGAAATAGAATGATGATAATAGAATCCTTACCCTCAATGTTGGAATCGGTAACCCCTTTACTTGAACCCACAGAGCTATTCGGCTACGGCCTAGATGTTGGTCGCTTGGTTTCGGCTTTTTGGAGTCTTGCGAAAAGAAAAAGAGAGAATAGAGTGTAGAGGGATTCGGCCAAAGTGAGAGGAGAGAATGGGAGGATGGTATTCGGCTATGTCAATGAGTAGAAAAAGGGAGAACACAAGTTACTCTTCCTTGGGAATTTTCGGCACAAGTGCAACAAAGAAGAGAAGAGGAGAATTTTTGACACTTCACTAGAGAAAGAAAAGACAACTGAAAAGAACCTCTAAACCTCTCTTTAGAAATTCGGCTATGACCAAAATTGATCACCAAAGAGTCCTTTGGCCGGCCACACACATCCCCTTATCAGTCTCCACATTTTTCTCCTATTTCCTCTCTTTATCACTTCATTCAAAATAATAAAATAACTCAACAATTATCCTTTATCCCCTAGCCGAATTTTAAAAGAAACCAACCACAATTAAAGCTCATCTCCTCAGTGTCTTATTGTCGTCCAACTCTCCCCCTAACTTGACGCAAAAACACTCCAAAAGTGCTCCCCTTGCTACTCGAACCTTGGCCCTGCTCATATGCATGTGGCGTCACCTACCAAGGCCCTTAAGTGGCGCCTCCAAGCCACTTTACCAAGCCTAATCTTATGTCCTATTTCCCCTACAACTTTTCTTAAGACCATAATGCTTAGCTTCCTCTTTTAGATTTAAAATCTAATAATTTCTAAGGCATTCTTCTACACACTAAAGTTCTAAAAATTCATAAAACACATTCCAAACACACATAGGCATGCTACTTCATAAAATTAAGCAATTATGCATAAGCCATAAATCCCGGATGTTACACTTTTAGTCTTATCTCCCTGAAGTTGCAGTGGAGTAGACTGAAGATAGAAGATCTTATCTTCCTGAAGTTGCAGGAGGCAGATCAAAAACCCTTTCAGCCTTATCTCCCTAAAATTACAGTGGAGTAGACTGAAGACATAAGATCTTATCTTCCTGAAGTTGCAGGAAGCAGATCAAAAGACACTTTTAGTCTTATCTCCCTAAAGTTGCAGTGGAGTAGATTGAAGAAAGAAGATCTAAGGCAGATCAAAAGCCCTTTCAGCCTTATCTCCCTGAAGTTGTAGTGAAGTAGACTGAAGATAGAAGATCTTATCTTCCTGAAGTTGCAGGAAGCAGATCAAAAGACACTTTTAGTCTTATCTCCCTGAAGTTGCAGTGGAGTAGATTGAAGAAAGAAAATCTTATCTTCCTGAAGTTGCAGGAAGCAGAGCAAAAGTACTTTTAGTCTTATCTCCCTGAAGTTGCAGTGGAGTAGATTGAAGAAAGAAGATCTTATCTTCCTGAAGTTGCAGGAGGCAGATCAAAAGCCCTTTCAGCCTTATCTCCCTGAAGTTGCAGTGAAGTAGACTGAAGATAGAAGATCTTATCTTCCTGAAGTTGCAGGAAGCAGATCAAAAGACACTTTTAGTCTTATCTCCCTGAAGTTGCAGTGGAGTAGATTGAAGAAAGAAAATCTTATCTTCCTGAAGTTGCAGGAAGCAGATCAAAAGTACTTTTAGTCTTATCTCCCTGAAGTTGCAGTGGAGTAGATTGAAGACAGAAGATCTTATCTTCCTGAAGTTGTAGGAAGCATATCAAAAGCACTTTCAGCCTTATCCCTTTGAAGTTACAATGGAGTTGGAAGCCATCTGAAGAAGACGAGGACCAAAAGTCAAGACTCGACAAGATCGGGCAAAATTAGGCCTTTTATAGTCTTTGCTCTATTCTCGTTACACGACAACGAGCAAAGAGGGGCAGCTGTAGTTAGCCCATTTTACCCGGGCCCATTTTATTCAGAAAAAAAAGAAAAACAAAATAAAAAAATTATAAAAATGTCCAACACAATCCATTTACAGATTTAACCAATAAACCATAGCCCAATTACCTATCCAGAGGCCCAATTCCTAAACTCGCACAGCCCAAACAATTGACCCAAATAGACCTAAACTAACCCAACCCCAAGATCCAGAATATACACGGCCCAAAAGGGCCCAAGTGTTAAACAGAAACAGTGAGCCTAGGGTTTCTGGAAACCCTAGGCACCACAATCCGCTCCTCGTACCCAACAGCCCTCCATCGCGCCGCAAGTCGCGCCTAGTCATTGCCGCGCTCATCGTCACCGGCCTGCAAACAAGGAAAGAGAACCACAGCAACGGAAAGAAATAAATAACAAAAAAAGGAAAGAAAATATTTGTGATTCATTTTCAGGGTTATAAATAACCCTAACAAATCTGTAAAAAACACACAGATACAAAATACACAGAAAAAATACATAAATAAAAAAGAACGAATCTTTTGCAATACAAAGGTGATTTATATTCGATTTTCTGGTTATTTTTATTTTTGTTTCATGCATGTTTGATTTACCAAGCAGTATTTAAAAAAAAAACGACGAAGATTCTCACCTTTGCGCCGCCGTAGGAGACGGCGTGAAGCGCGCGTCTGGCGCTGATGATGGCTGAGGTCGATGACCGGAGAGGGTAGAGCGATTTCTTAAGGCCTCTGTTTGTTTTTTTTTTAAATTCTGCATTAAAATGAATTTTTTTAGGCCGAAATTGGCTTATATAGTTAACCGGAAACGACGCCGTTTTGGTTTAATTTAATAAGCCTAAAACGACGTCGTTTCAAAAGAAGACCCGCGCGTTGACCGAAAACCCGGGAGGATCGCGTGTTTTTGTTTAATGGTCTAATTTCCATTTCTGGGTCCTACTGCAATTTAATTAATTTTAATTTAGTCTAATTCGCATTTTTATTTTTTATTAAATTAGCCCTAAACTTTGCATTTTGTTTCAATTAAGTCCTCGGGCTACTTAAAGGACAAGAAACAGAATAAAGATCGTTTTGGGAAGAAGGCATAATTGCCTAATGAATCCCTCTGATGTATGCGCGCGCTTTAAATTAGTCCTTTTATATTTATTTTAATTGTTATTTAATCCTCTGTTTTTTTAAAACCTTTTTATTTTATTTAATTTCAAATTATTTTAACATTATCTTGAAATATTTTATTATATTAAAATTTCTATATTTTTATTATTATTTGTATATTAATCTATTAATAGTATAAATTAGTATATATATATATATATTTTACATATTATCTTTATACTATGTATTATTTCATTATTTATATTATATATGTTAATTTGTATATTAGTTATATGTTATATATATTTTTAAATTTTATTATTATTATATTATATATTATCTCTAAAATCTTATTTTATATAAAATTTATTTATATAATATATTTTATTTATACTATTTATATTATATATGTAATTTTATGATCAGTATATTATATATATGTTTTTGTATAAAATTATTATATACTGTTTACAAATTGTTTTTATTATGTATTATCTTTTACATGTATTATATTAAATTTATTATAATATTTTTTTATATACTTTTAAAAAAAATTATTGTTATACATATTAATTGTTTTACAAAATTATAATTTTTATTTGTTTTATTGTTTTGCTTTGTTATAATAATTATTTAATGTTTAAATATATCTTCCCCTTTTCGTTTAATTTTGTTATTTCATGAAAAATCTTCATTATTGTTATTTATTTTATCCCATGTATATTTATTTATATCCTTTTAATCGTTATTATTGCTTAACATAGTTCTTGATATATTTATGTTATATCATTCTTTTATTATTTATTGTTAGTATAATTCGTAAGTTATGTAGAATTGCTATTCGAAATGTATGTTGTAATATCTTACCCAAACCGTTGTTTTATAAAAATACCTTTTAAATTAAAGCATCTTATTCAAATATTTTAAAAATACGGTGATATGTGATATTTGGGGACTTCGAGAATAATTGTGCCCTAACTTACTGGGTTTCGATTTTTCTCCTAGAACTTAAGGTATTAGATATCCCTTCTCTTTTAAAATTGAAACTTACCAATTTCAAATCAAAAACATATTCTTGGGAATTCAAAATGTTGTGTCCTAACTTACTGGATATGACGTTTTGTGTCTCGAGGTAGGAATTTTCTAAAATAAAGACGTGCCTAGTTTCGAAGTTATGAGATGCTGTATCCTAACTTACTGGGTATAGTATTTTATTTCTTTGAGATAGGCAAGTCTTGGTTTTTCTTCTAATAAAAGGATCTTATTTTAAAATTTTTCAAATTTGCAACAATAGGACATGATTTTATCGATTAGGTACCAATTTTTGGGCGTTATGAGGGTGCTAATCCTTCCTCATACGTAACCGACTCCCGAACCCATTTTTCTTGTTTTTCGTGGACCAAAATCAGTATTTTGAAATAAAACATTTTCAAAGGTGATCCAATCACACCTAAATAAAAAGGGATTGGTGGTGACTCCCATTTTCGTTTTTAAAAGCCGATCCCCGTTTTTTCATCAACTCTAAAAATGGTTTCGACATATGGCATGTGTGATACTTTGATGATTTAAAACATGAGATACCTATATATGTGTATGTGAAAATTTGAGATCCATGATCTAATGTGAAAAGGATGTTAAAACATGTTAAAGTGATTATAAGTGATTATTAAGTGATATTTGATTATGAGAGCATGTTTACATTCCTAAGTGTAAAAGGGATTCATATGTGTTAAAAAGTGAAATTGCCATATCACATGCATGGAGTGGTTTTTGTGAAAGGTGGAAGTATGTGGTAGTTTATCTACATAAGTGGTGGCTTGTCCACAAAGTGTTTTAGTGGCAATATATATGTATAAGTGGTGGCTTGTCCGCAAAGTGTTATTAATGGCGGTTTATCTGCAAATCAGTGGTGGCTTGTCCACAAATGGTGTTTCGGATAGATGAGTTCTAGGGAACTCGATTTTGGTGTGTAGTGGAGATGAGTAGGAACTTTTATAAAATGTGTATCTTTTTAAAGCATGCATTGACATGTTCATGCATAAGTATCAGTGTTATAATTTATGAATATTATGATGATTGATATGTTGAGATTGATATTTTGTTATGTATGTGATTATGTTTGTGTTGGTCTCACACTGGGCTCTTTAAAGCTCACCCACTTTACTTATGTGTTTCAGATAATCCTCGTGGTTAGGACTCGAATGCGGTAGTTGGTGATGCTCTCGGAAATGGTTTTTAAATAAATATGGACATTTATTTATGATTTGGATTTTTATGGTATTTATTGCTATTTGGGACTTTTTATGTTAAATTATGATACTGTGGCACGGGATTTTTTAACTTTGGACATTTGGACATTTTGCATGGATAATACTTATGGAGTGAATAAATTGGACTTTTGCTATTAAATAAAGTTTTGAACAATTAACGAAAAGCTGTTTTTTTTTTTTTGCAAACTCATTTTATCGAATTTGAATTTAAAAATCAATAAAGTTGTTGATTTTCAAGTAATGACAAAGGATTTCTCTCAAAAGCTTTTGAACTTAAACTCATCATTTTCAAAAGAAATTATAACACATGTTTTCAAAGATGAACGAAATCACTCCAACTAATATTTTCTCCATATCTATGGCCCATGTAATTGCTTAAATTGGGTCGTAACGTCTAGGCCCGGTTTGAGGGGTTACACTAAACCTTTGGCCAATTAGAAACCTATAGCGAATGAACTTTTACAATTTAATCCTTGGGCCTTAGTTAACTATTAATTCAACAAAATTATTGGACCAATCTATAATATATCTCAATATTATACACGTAAATATATTACATTATCTTAACATATAATATTTGCAGACTTCATTTACGAAGATGGGGTTTCGAAACTGCACTTTTCGGTACCACTAAAAATTGATCGTTACATTCTCCCCCTAAGGAATTTTGTCCTAAAAAATTTACCTGAGAAAAAGGTGGGGATATTGAGATCTTATAGCTTCTTTCGTCTCCTATGTAGCCTCTTCTATGCCATGAAAGTGCCATAATACTTTCACCAATGCTATACTTTTTTTTAATTCTTTCATTTTTTGAGCTAAAACATTTGTTGGTTCTTCCCCATATGACAAGTCAGGCTGTAACTCAATCTCATCAGGAGTTAAGATATGGGAGGGATCAGATTTGTACCTTCTTAGCAATGATACCTGAAAAACTTTATGCATCTTAGCCAATTCTGAAGGTAAAGCTAGTTTATAGGCTATAGGCTCAATTCTTTCAAGAATTTCATATGGTCCAATGAACCTCGGGCTGAGTTTTCCTTTCCTGCTGAATTGTAAAACTTTATTACAAGGTGAAACCTTTAGAAAGACCTTGTTGCCACCTTTAAACTCAATGTCGTTTCTTTTCAAATCGGCATAAGTTTTTTTTTCTGTCTGACGTAGCCTTTAAGAAATCTCGAATAACCCTAACTCTATCATCTGTCTCTTGTACCGAATTTGTTCCTGCCATTTTTCTTTCACTCCATTATGACCAGCATGGAGGAGTTCGATAGTTACAGTCATATAAAGCTTCATAAGGTGCCTTTTTATGCTCAATTGATAACTATTTTTGTAGGAAAATTTAGGAAAAAGTAAAAATCTTTCCCAACTTCCCTTAAATTCAATTACGTAACAACGCAACATATCCTAAAGTATTTGAATTACTCACTCCTATTGACCATCGGTCTGAGGATGAAATGTCGTACTGAAATTCAACTTGGTGCCCAAAGCTTTATGCAACTTACCCAAAAATCAGGAGGTAAACCTCGGATCTCCATCCGAAAGGATAGATAAAGGCACACCATGTAGTCTCACAATCTCCGAGATATACAATTTGGCCAGTTTTTCAAGCGAATAATCAATTCTCACTAGAACGAAATAGGCAAACTTCGTCAACTTGTCTACTATTACCCAAATAGATTCTTTCTTTTTTGTTGATAACGACAACCCTATCACAAAATCCATAGTGATTCACTCCCAGTTTCATTCATGAATCATTATAGGTTGTAATAATCTTGAAGGGACTTGATGTTCTGCCTTAACTTTTTAATACACCAAATGCTTGGCTACGCAGTTGGTTATATCCCTTTTCATGCTCGACCACCAATACAATGGTTTCAAATCATGATACATTTTCTTTTTGCTTGGGTGCATCGCGTACAAACTACTATGAGCCTTGTGGAGAATATCTCGCTTCAACGTCGAATCATCCGGTACACATAATCTATTTTGGAGGTATAAACTTTCGTTACTACATTACTGAATTCACGTGTTTGATCATTTTCAGCTAGCTTTCACTTAGCTTGTAGCCTACAATCACATTTTTGCAATTCTTGAATCTTCTGAAGAAATATAGGTTTAGCTCTCAACTCAGCTAAAACGGAGCCATCACACTTGAAAGTCAAATGTGCATTTATTGCTTTCAAAGAAAATAAGGATTTTCAAACTTAGGGTGTCCACCACAACACTGCCTTTTCCCGAATGATAATCTATGATTAGTCATAATCTTTAAGCAATTCAAGCCACCTGTGTTGTCTCAAATTCAACTCTTTTTGCATAAACAAATACGTCAGGCTCTTATGATCAGTAAATACATGTTAATTTTCTTCATATAGGTAGTGCCTCCAAATTTTCAGAGCAAAAACTACAGTTGCGAGTTCCAAGTCATGAGTAGGATAATTTTTCTCGTGCAATTTAAGCTGTTAAGAAAAAGATGCAATCACTTCTCCTTCTTGCATCAATACACACCCTAAGATATTCAGAGATGCATCACTGAACACGAAAAAGTCCTTTAACGACTCAAGCTGAGTTAAAATTGGAGCTTTAGTCAACATGAATTTTATCTTTTCGAAAATTTGCTGGCATTTTTTAGACCATTCAAACTAACATTCTTCCATAGCAATCTGGTCATTGGAAAAGTGTAACACCCCAAACCCGGCCCATGCGTTACGACCGGATCTGACATGTCACATGAATAAAACGTGTTAAAGAACTTGTAATTTGTACTAAAATAAGTATTATTTGAAAAAAACTAGTTTAAAAAAAAATTCGATAAAATACTACTAATCTCGAGAGTTTAATTGAAGAATTGATATTCAAATTCGTGATATTTTTAAAATCGTGACTTTTGAAAATAATGTCGATAATCCGAAAGGGAATCTGAGTTAAATTATTTATAAATATGTTATAAAATCCTTTTGTTAATCAACTTTGGAAAAACCGTTATTTATGATTTTACAAAAATCCCCGTTTTAAACAAATTAAGTAAAATAATAAATACGTCCAAACATAAAGCAAATTAAAGTTTATCCCAGAGGCCTTATTACAACTTTAAACCCAAAATACTAAAAGTAATAAAGTAAACGTAAATAGAAATCTAAAGTTCAAAAAATAAAAACACCACTTCCGAAGTATGGCCTCCATCGAGTCATATATGGCCCAAGTCCACCTCACTGAGCATTACCTGTAAGGGTTAAGGAAAAGGGGTGAGTTACTAGAACTCAGTGTATAATCCACTGGGCCTGAATTCATTTAGAAATAACTTGGGCTTAAGCCCATTTACATAATCAATAACAAAATGAAGTTAATGTATGCAACCCAACCCATCCATCCATCACACCCCGACCAGCCAATCACTCCTGTGGGGATCAAGTCAACCCACCCCTCCGCTCACACCAATCGCTGCAGTCAAGCTGCTTTTCATAATATTTGTGGCAGAGCCACCGAGTATCAGCTATGATCAAGCTGCTTTCATATAATATTTTCGTGGTCAAGCCACCGAAATCATAAGTAAACATTATAATGAATATTTTGTGGCAATGCCACCAGGCTACACTGCTCTTCATACATTTTTCCCAACCCATGCGATATGTAACATTCAACAGACATAATAAAACATAATATCCACATATATGTACAACAATCATTAATCCAATAATTTATTACGGTGAATCGGCACATTATAGAACTTTGTACTTCGGCCCACTAAGGTATTCTAGCAATTCGGCCCATATGGGCATTTTCGTAATTCAGCCCATAAGGGCATTTTCGTAATTCGGCCCATAGGGGCATTTTCGTAAATTTAACAATTTTAATACTAATTTTGACAAATCTATAGAAATAATGTAGTTTAAGAAAATTTCTCGATTTGTGCCATATTACGATTTTTAGCCATATAAGTAATAACGATCTATTTTCCAACGTGGTATCTAATCATGAATCTACGGGATTTCGGTGTGAGATTATACACCTGATTACGGTAAGGATTAATCCTTCTTGATCGTCAGCACCTAAATCACCATTACTCTCGATTAATCCAACAAACGAGATTTTATTAATCTAAATCTAAATCAAACGATCTATTGAAACGCTTACCCTTAGTATCGTGAACGACCACGATTTGTCTATTTTCATCGGATGATGGTCCACAACCCGGTGGAAAATCCCGAACCGCCGATACTGCCCTTAATTTGAACTTAGGAGTAGGAATTGCAAATCCAGTCCTTTAGTGTTCTCCAATCGCTTTTCCTTTCGAATCGGTACCACTTGCCTCCATTGGAAAGAGTCTTAATCAAAACGATATTACGATGATATAAATCGATTGTTTAAGGAAAAGGTTCGGCTTACCACTATTTCCGTAGGATCAACAAGTGAATAAAAACGATCGATATGATCCCTATAATAATCGATTAGTCACAACCATCATTCCGTTTAGCAAACTAATCAAACAATGAGCGAGATCGAAATAATCCATAAAGAAACTTCTTACCTTACGATGATAAATCCGATTTCCACCGATTGGGCTTACGACTACGGATGATTCGACTAAATGAAAGATTCGGCCAACCCCACAAGAATACTACAAAATAGGAGATGATCACAAAATAAGGGAGTAGAAGAGAGGAATGTTTCGATTTAGAGAACCATCCAAAGAGAAGGTACATATTCGGCAAAAAGAAAATACAAGGATAAAATAGAGCCACTTACCGATTCGATCAAAGAAGAGATACTCAACTCGCAAGATGGAGAAGAGAAGATGATAGAAATTCGGCTATTGGAGAAAAAGAACAAAGATGATTCGGCCTCTATGTAAAATCGATTAAAGAAAATGAGAGAAAGGTTGAAGAATTAATGAGGAAAGAAAAAGAAGAGATGGACAAGAGAAATGTCAAAGTTTCGGCTAACACTATGAAAGAGATGAACAAAAAGAGAGACTTGTGTTTTGGCAACCAAGGAAAAGATTGGAAGAAAAAGGCACCAAAATGATAAAAGAATAAAAGATGGCTAAGGCAAAGATGAAAAGAAGAAAAGAAAAATGCTCCCAAATGGTCTCGGTTTTAGGCAAGGAAAAGAGGTACCAAATGAATAAAGAAAAGACTTTCAAAAAAAAGAAATCAAAAGCTCTTCAAAATGCCTAACAAAATTCGGCACACCCCTCTCCCTTACCAAAACCGATTACACCTTAACCAAAAAGATGCATGTTGACCAAAAATTCCTTCCCTTGGCAACTCCTAAAATCCGGCCAACATGTTCCCTCCCTTGCCTTTTTATTTGATTTCTTTCCTTCATTTTCCCTTGTTTTCCTCCTTACCATAATCCTTAGTCATCTTTCCATAAATAAAAAGTCTTCCTTACCTTAATTATCACCATGGCCGACACTTGGAAGGGAAGTACAAAAATAAATCCCAAAATTTGCAATATATGGGATTCGAACCTCTTCTCTCCATGCTCTCCACTTGACACCACACCACTCCACCATGTGCTCCACTTGTGCTAGCAAAGCACACTCTTATTTCCTTAAGCATTGATGCCACTTACCTTCTCTCTTTAAAGTGCTTAAACACAAAAATTTTGCTAAGGCCCAACTCAATCTCGTGCCTTCTAAAGACCCCTAATCATACACAATTAACATTTTTAACTAGCCTAAAGCATGATATACTTCAAAACGTAAAATTCTAAATTTTAGGATGTTACAAAGAGCTATCGTCAAGAATCCTTTACAAATTGTCGATAGCATCCCGCTAAGCTCGAAAAGCTTCTTACTTCAAAGCCATTCTTCGGAGGCTTCAAATCAATAATAGTGGAGATTTTACTCGGATCAACCCGAATATCTTTGGCCGATATCATATGTCCTAGAGATCCCACTTCTCGAAACCAAAATTCGCATTTGCAAAACTTGGCATAAAGTTTCTTTTCTCGCAAAATCTACAACACGACCTTCAGATGTTGGTCGTGATCTTTTTCATTCTTCAAGTAAATCAAAATGTCGTCAATAAATACAACAAAAAATTGGTCCAGGTATGATTCAAAATTTTTATTCATTAGATCCACAAAGACAGTGAGGTCATTGGTAAGCCCAAACAACATTACTAAGAATTCATAATGTCTGTAACGGATTCAGAAAGAAGTTTCTGGCACATATAATCTTTAACTTTGAGCTGATAATATCCTGATCAAAGATCAATATTTGGAAACAACTTTGGTCGCTTGTGCTGATTGAACAAATCATCAATTCAGGGAAGCAAATAATTTTTCTTTATTGTTACCTTATTCAACTGTCGATAATTGATACACAATCTCAGAGTTCCATCTTTCTTCTACAGTAACATGATCGTGGCTTTTTAGTTGGAGTCGAGAAAGATATGACCATGTTACACTTGCCAAAATCTCAGATCTTGGATTTGTCTTGCTGTTCATTGTTATGCATGTCCTACATGTTCTACTCTCTCTTGGATAATACGACAAACTCTTTCAATTCTAGTGCTCCCACAAACATACATATATCTTTATTCAATCTCCATTCAAAATGAGTGCTGATAAACCATAATATATACATATTTTAATCCCACATTTAGCATACTTTTGGATGATTTATCCCTTGAATTGTGGAATTTGATGCTCCTAATCCTTTAATTTCATGTTTTATACTTAGGAGAGCATCGGAGGATAAAAGGAACAAGAAACGGGCAAAAATGGGCTTACCTTAGAGACTCACACGGCCTAGACTATCACCCACGACCGTGCGTTTCGAGTAACAACCGAGACACGGCCTAGAACATCACACGGCCGGATCACACTACGCAGTGTGGCAAACGAGATCGACCACGGCCAAGAGAGTCGACCACGAGCGTGTCACACAGGCGTGTCCTCGCTATAGCCAAGATGAGTTTCATTTGAATAGGATACTTAAGGGCAAAGAAAGATATTAGAAGCCTATATAAACGCCCTAAGTATAACCTAAAAAGTGTCTTTGATCAGGGACGAGGCCAGAGAGGGTTGAACTCAGGGAATTACTCCAAGAAAGCCAATTGATCCATCTCAAAAGCTGGAATCACACTCAAGACGGAAGATCTTCCCTTCAATTTCCTTCAGGGGGTTTTAGGGTTTTTCTTATGTTTTGTTATTTACTTTCTTCTGAGATGTATTCTTTTATAATTATGAACTAAACCCCTCAAATACCTGAGGGGGATGAAACCTAAGACGGATCTTGTTATTGTTTTCTGAGCTATATGATAAATACTTGATTTGTTCTTACTTATGTGTTCTTAGTTCTTGTTTTAATATTTCAGGATATTGATTCAAGTATTGATGTGCTTAGGCAGTGGAGCAAAAGTCCCTATTTAAGAGTAGATCTAGCATAGTTAAGCGGAGTTGATCGCAACCCTAGAGATAGGATGATGAAAATCTACCGGATTAGGGTCAAACCTAATATGGGAGTCCATAGATCGAGTTAATGCAACACTATGGGTTTTAATTAGAAAGAGAATTCAATTAATCAACCTAGGGTTAGACGTTAGTAGCCTCGAAAGAGGTATTAATATAAATTAGGGAATCCTACGGATCAAGTCAAGTGAATAAATAAATGCAGTTCGTGAGTTAAATAACAAGTGAAGTCTAGGTGGATTCTTCCTCGGGTATTGTCTTAATTAACTGGATTTTCCCAAAAGTATTTTCCCAATTCACTCTCTTTGTCTTAGCATCCTTAGTTTAGTAATTAGTTAGATAAACATCAATTCCCTTAATACTTAGGCTAGATAATAAAAAGATAGTAACTACTAGTACTCTTGGTCCTTGAGGATATGATATTTCCGGTCTTGCCATAGCTATACTACCAAATGATAGGTGCGCTTGCCTTATTCGTTGTCATAGTTAGTTTCGAGCAGCGATCAAGTGCACATATATGCTTCGATATATACAAGATCTTGAGCATAATTACTTAAGCAGACAAATTCTTGTTCGTGTTCGGCTACCGTCATATCTCCTTACTTCAGTTCCATGAATTCTCTCTTCTTTCTCTCTTAATACAACTGTCTAATGTACTTTTTTTTAAATTTAGTCTGAAATAATTCCCAATCCACCCAATCTCTTAAGGCTACTGATGTCAAAGTTGTCCTCCATTGATATGCTTCATCTTTAAGTAGAGATACGACACATTTCATGCTATCCTCTGGAAACACATAAACTCATCAAGAACTCTCTGAGTGCTTTCTAACCACTACTTGGCTTTTCCTAGATCATCATTTTTCTTACCTTTAATTTCCTTCACTCCAAACTTGTGGAGTTTTTCAATAGGAGGGCAGATCACGGGTATCGAATTAGGAACTTC
This sequence comes from Gossypium sturtianum, assembly GCA_025698515.1. NCBI lineage: Eukaryota > Viridiplantae > Streptophyta > Magnoliopsida > Malvales > Malvaceae > Gossypium > Gossypium sturtianum. The sequence continues at coordinate 125,454,565 of CM046955.1, forward strand.
AGGTTGGGGTGGTGTCACTAGGGGCATTACAAGTGGAGGAGGGGGAACTTGTTGTTGGGGAGCTAAAGGGGGTAGCTCCCATAAACTGTGTTAACCACTGGTTCATCATATTCATAAAGACATCTATGGCTTCATTTTTGAGCCATTTAAAAATGGGCAAACTTCTAGCAGCTCCTTGATCAAAGGTGATCGTATGTCTGTCGAGTTTTAAAATTTATAAAGAGAATGATCGAACCTGGAAACTAACTCTGACAACGATTGAGGCAAGTGCACCTATCGAATAGTAGTATAGCTTAGGCAAGACCGGATTATCGAGCCCAAAGGAACTAAAAGTACTAATACTAACTTTCTTTCTATTATTTAGCCTAAGAATTAAGCGAATGGTTGTTTAATCTAAATTAATTAACTACTAGACTAAAGACTCTAAGACAAAGAAGAATGATTTTGGGAGAATACTTGAGGAAAAACCAATTAATTAAGACGACACCCAATGAAGAATCCACCTAGACTTCACTTGTTATCTAACTCTAAACCAGATGATTTATTCATTTGACTTGATCTGTAGGATTCCCTAATTTATATTAAACCCTCTCTCGAGGCGAATAACGTCTAACCCTAGGTTGATTAATTGAAATCTCTTTCTAATTAAAACCCCTAGAATAGCATTAACTCGATTTATGGACTCCCATATTAGGTTTCACCCTAATCCGGTAACGCCTCGTCACCCTATCTCTAGGCGCGCGATAAACTCCGCTTAACTAGGCTAGATCTACTCTTAGGCAGGGACTTTTGCTCCTCCACCTAAGCACATCAAACTTGAATCGATATTCGCAAAATATCAACACAAGAATTAAGAACACATAATTAAGAACAAATCAAATATTTATCATATAGTTCAGCAAACGATAACAAGATTCATCTAAGTTTCATCCCTCTCAGGTATCTGAGGGTTTAGTTCATAACAATAAAAGAAAACATCTCAGAAGAAAAGATAAAACAAAACATAAGAAATCCCTAAAACCCCCTGAAGGAATTGAAGAGGGGATCCTCCGTCTTGAGTATAATTCCAGCTTCTTGAGATGGATCAACTGGCTATCCCTGAGCAAATCCCCACAAATCTTCCCTCTCTGGCCTAGCAAGACGCCCCTAAACGATAGCTTTGGGCCCCCCTCGACAGAGGGTTTCTGTCGAACTCCCCGAATAAGTTGCCCCTAGGGTGTTTATATAAGCTTTGAGATGCCTTACTTGGCCTCCAAGTATCCTAATCTGAATTAAATTCCTATTTGGGTGTTTAAAAAGACTTTTGAATGTGTTTCTTTGCCTCCAAGTATCCAAATTCGAGTAAAACTCCTCTTGGCCGCGGCAGGGGCACGGCCATGGCACATGCCCGTGTGAATCGTGGCCAGGCCGTGTTGGACTTCATTAATGAGGCACGGCCGTGTGGTCTTGGGTCCAGGCCGTGTTTGAGATTATTGAGGAGGCACGGCCGTGTGGTCTTGGGCCCAGGCCGTGTCGATTTCGTGATGTGGTCCAATTGGCCCGTTTTAAGCCTATTTCTTGTTCTTTTCATCCTCCGGTGCTTCCCTGAGTATAAAACATGAAAAGAAAGGATTAAGAGCACCAAATTACATAAAATAAGGGATAATTCATCCAAAAGCATACTAAATGTGGGATTAAAATATGTTACTTTTACGGTTTATCAAATACCCCCACACTTAAGCTTTTGCTTGTCCTCAAGCAAAATTCTCAACTTAGAATTAAAACAAACTTTCCATAATTCATAATATTTATCAATAGTGTTTCATCATAATTCAAGGATAATTTATACATGGATAATTCAACTCAAAGAGTCCTAAAGATTCAAACAGTCTAAGTCATACATTTGTAGCACAAAACATAGGTGTTTCCCCTCATCTAAATAATTACCTCTGGTTCAAAACCGACAAGAATTGACATCCTTACTAAAGATTCTCTCAAATCACTCGAAGTGTTTAAGGTTCAGAATTAAGCACTCAAACGTCAAACATGAAGAGTTAATACCATAGGCTTGCATGAAAATCAAATCTCCACCACTATTAAATGAGATGATACACAAATTAAAAGGTCTTTAACAGGGTTGTAACGGGGCTTGGGTTAAAGGTGTGGTTAAAGGCTAAATTAGAGGGTTAGAATCGAGATTGACTTGACAAATTACCTAACTAGAAAAATGAACTAATCCTTAATAATCACATAAACTTGTAATACTAATAATACGAGCTTTTTCTTCAAGATGTGGAATTTAAATATGTAAGCTCACTTAATTATAAGACTAATAATGAATATACTTAAATTGCGTTTTTTTAAGAACAAATCATTAAATATTTACAATAATAAGAAAGTACTTTAACAACTGAAATATAGAACATAGTTAGGTAACTGCTCAAAGTCAAATCTCGACAAAAAGGGTAGTCAAGAAGAATGGTGACAACAAATACAAAGGGTTTTGGGTTAATATTAGTGGGTGAGTCAATAAAAAGGGTTGTTAGGATCAAAGGGGTTCACTAGGGGTTAATTATGAAGGTAGGCTTTTTATGGAGTAAGTGGGTTAAATCCTAGGTGCCTTTATCATTTCAGTATATCAAATCAAAGATGTGGTCTCAACATGTATAATCGAGGCAAGTTCTAGAATAACAGTTCAATGTTGACACACTCATAATCAAAAAGTGAGCATGAAAAAAGGATATATGCTCTTATAAGGCTCAAAATCTCACAAAAATTATGGGTATTTTGATATCAACCTCGTAAATTTCAAACTTCAAAGTAATATTTAAGTTCAGGTAGACAACCTAAAAAATTTTAATTCCGAAAAATAGACTTATTATGTTTGATTCTCTAGTATTCTTATAATTTAATTATCAATGCACAATTATCAATGACTTAATCTAAAACATATCAATAAAGATCATAAATCATGGAAATTTCATTCTAATCATAATATAAGAAACTTACTTTAAGACAAGATATAATTCAGGGATTTTCAAATAATACTATAGTTATTCCCCCCACACTTAAGATGTACATTGTCCTCAATGTACAAAGATAGATAATAGCAAAATAATAATAAAATCATAAGATAGGGAGAGAAGTGAAACTTCCTGAATTTTGGATGGAGTAAATGAAAATAAACCGGATAGGAATTGAGCGGAGGTGAATGTGGGGAAGCTTCTTGAACCGTTTGAAATTGAATCCTCAAAGTAGCCGGTCTGATTTTATTGTATCCTAAGCTAAATCTAAATGGTATGAAGAATAAGAAGAAAATAAAAATAAAAATAAAAATAAAAATAAAAATAAAAGTAATTAATGGAAAATAAAAATAAGAATAAAAGTAAATAATGGAAAATGAAAGAAGAAAGACAACTGAACAAGAAAAAGGAACAAGGGGGGTCTAAATAGAGATTATGGATCTGGTGGTTGCCCCCACCCTTGTACCTTCCTGTGATGGCCACACGGCCACGGCCACGACCGTGTGCAAGGCCGTGTGGTATGGAAATATGTACCTTGGTTAGTTTATGGTTAGGTGCTAAAAGGAAAAATAAAAGTAAAAATAAAAAAATGTAAAAATTAATGGGGTTAGTGCTCGGTTTGCCTCCCGAGAAGCGCTCGTTTATAGTCTTAAGCTAGACTTTACCTCTCATTCGTATGGTCATGGTGGTTTGAGGAGGTGAAAATCCTTTCTCATGCGATCAATTCGGTTATTGATATAAAATTTAAGTCGAGTAATGTTTTCCTCAAAAGTGCCAAAATTAGAATGTGTTACCTCGACCGTTCCATCTGGGAAGATTTTGAGTACCTGATCTCCTATCTTAAGCTGGGTTGTCCCATTATTAAGTTCATCGTGGAGTTTCCTCGTCTTTCCTTCGTGTGTTTTTAGTCTCTCCTTGAAGTGTGTCTTCCATTCGTCTAGTTCATCGATCCAAAGCCTTCGTTCCTCATGAATTTCTTCTTTATCGACACGAGGTCTAGGATCTGGCATCTGCGAAAGAGCTTCTAGAAACGACAAGTTAATAAGAAATTTCTTTGAAAGTTTAAGAGACTTACCGAGTTGTTCCTCTATGTGGTCTTTCTTTAATGCTTCGGGATATGGTATGTGAGGTTGGTACTCTTTGATTACCGGTTTTGGCTTATTATTACTTACCTCAACCTTACCTTCTTTGACCACATTCTCTTGCTTTGAATTGGGCTCATCTAACCCTTCACTTTCTTGAGCTGATATGGCTTGGATTTGCTCCTTTGGGTTAATCTCAGTGTTGCTTGGTAGACGCCCTTGTGGTCGTTCGGAAATTATCTTTGCGAGTTGTCCAACTGTGTTAGTAAGTTGTCCAACTGTCTTAGTGAGTTCCCCAACTTGGCTCTCGATCCCTTTGATTGATGCCTGTTGATTCTTAAGGGTGGTCTCAGTGTCTTGGAGACGGGTATCTGTGGCTGCCATGAATTTTGTCAGCATCTCCTCGAGGTTCGACTCCTCTTCCTGTTGGTAAAGTGGTTGTTGAAAATTTGGAGGAAGTTCCGGTTCTTGGCTACTTTGATCATCCCACGAGAAATTTGGATGGTACCTCCAACCTGCATTATAAGTGTCATTATAAAAATTACTTTGAGGTCTAGAATAGTTACCCATATAGTGGACTTGTTCGTTATCTATGCCATATCCATAGGGTGGGTACTCAAGATTTACCACGCCTCCGCTTGTTTCGTACTGCATAACTGGATGTATCTGCGAAGAACACAAATCATCAAACTTTTTATTTAACATCTCTAACTGGTTTGATAGCCTAGTTACTGGGCCAAGGTTGTAGATATCGGCTGCTTTTGTTGGCTTTGTCCTCATAACTTGCCATTGGTAGTTATTCAGTGCCATCTCCTCTATAAACTAAAATTTTCCTGACGAAAGCAAATAAAAGAAAAATTAGCAAAATAAAAATAAAATTTAATTGAAAAAATAAAATATGGCTTAAGTAATAAAAATTGAGCGTTCTTAATATTTTAGTTCCCCGGCAACGGCGCCAAAAACTTGATCGTATGTCTGTCTAGTCTTAAAATTTATAAAGAGAATGTTCGAACCTGGAAACTAACTCTGACAACGATTGAGGCAAGTGCACCTATCGAACAGTAGTATAGCTTAGGCAAGACCAGATTATCGAACCCAAAGGAACTAAAAGTACTAATACTAACTTTCTTTCTATTATTTAGCCTAAGAATTAAGCGAATGGTTGTTTAATCTAAATTAATTAACTACTAGACTAAAGACTCTAAGACAAAGAAGAATGAATTTGGGAGAATACTTGAGAAAAAACCAATTAATTAAGACGACACCCAAGGAAGAATCCACCTAGACTTCACTTGGTATCTAACTCTGAACCAGACAATTTATTCATTTGACTTGATCCGTAGGATTCCCTAATTTGTATTAAACCCTCTCTCGAGGCGAATAACGTCTAACCCTAGGTTGATTAATTGAAATCTCTTTCTAATTAAAACCCCTAGAATTGCATTAACTCGATCTATGGACTCCTATATTAGGTTTCACCCTAATCCGGCAACGCCTCGTCACCCTATCTCTAGGCGCGCGATCAACTCCGCTTAACTATGATATATCTACTCTTAGGCAGGGACTTTTGCTCCTCCACCTAAGCACATCAAACTTGAATCGATATCCGCAAAATATCAACACAAGAATTAAGAACACATAATTAAGAACAAATCAAATATTTATCATATAGTTCAGCAAACGATAACAAGATTCATCTAAGTTTCATCCCCCTCAGGTATCTGAGGGTTTGGTTCATAACAATAAAAGAAAACATCTCAGAAGAAAAGATAAAACAAAACATAAGAAATCCCTAAAACCCCCTGAAGGAATTGAAGAGGAGATCCTCCGTCTTGAGTATAATTTCGGCTTCTTGAGATGGATCAACTGGCTATCCCTGAGCGAATCCCCACAAATCTGCCCTCTCTGGCCTAGCAAGACGCCCCTAAACGATAGCTTTGGGCCCCCCTCGACAGAGGGATTCTGTCAAACTCCCCTAGGGTGTTTATATAAGCTTTGAGATGCCTTACTTGGCCTCCAAGTATCCTAATTTGAATTAAATTCCTATTTGGGTGTTTAAAAAGACTTTTGAATGTGTTTCTTTGCCTCCAAGTATCCAAATCCGAGTAAAACTCCTCTTGGCCGCGGCAGGGGCACGGCCATGGCACACGCCCGTGTGAATCGTGGCCAGGCCGTGTTGGACTTCATTAATGAGGCACGGCCGTGTGGTCTTGGGTCCAGGTGGTGTTCGAGATTATTGAGGAGGCGCGGCCGTGTGGTCTTGGGCCCAGGCCTTGTCGATTTTGTGATGTGTCCCAATTGGCCCATTTTAAGCCTGTTTCTTGTTCTTTTCATCCTCCGGTGCTTCCCTGAGTATAAAACATGAAAAGAAAGGATTAAGAGCACCGAATTACATAAAATAAGGGATAATTCATCCAAAAGCATACTAAATGTGGGATTAAAATATGTTACTTTTACGGTTTATCAAAAGGCAGTAATATTGCTTTCAACTTCATCACTAACAACTCGATTAGAATCAACAGACATGGTTTATCTATATGAAAAACAAAGCTGATTCGAATCAGTTTGCATCACACTATCATAGAATTTTGTGGCATGTATTTCTAGACTCGACTTACACCATATGTTTGTCCTAGAATCGAGTAAATCGTAGCTCTAGTACAAATAAATATAACACCCCTTGCTTGACCCAATCATTAAGTACGAGCTACTAGATGTTACGATCATTGTTGGAGCAACTATAGACAATCTTACACTTTTCAATCATATAAACATGTTACTAAGCATTAATCACAAACACAACATGACACACAATCATTTATGGGTCTCCGACGAGTTTATGAAAGTGCTATTGCAAGCCCAATTATGAATGAAGACCAAAACCTAAAGTTCTTAAAAGTCTCAGGCCGACGTCGCGACCTTAAAGTTTCTTCGTCATGGTGTATTCTACTCAATGAGTCACGTCACAACAACATGCATATCCACATTGCGACGCCAGTCACTATCAGAAGAGGTTGTGACGTCAAGGACCCCTCTTCGCGATGTTTCCCTTATTTTTCTCTACTTAGCTCATTTTGGAACCTATTTGCATGCTTTCAACCAAAACATTTTATCCCCAACATTCATTTTTCCATTTCACCTATACCAAAGCTAACCAAAAAAAATGCCAGAATGAACTTGTAACAAATTGAAATTAAACATTTAACTTAACATACAATCCATGTCATTCATTCAAATTCAATTTCACCAGTTACTTATCTAATGTTCGTGATATTCAAATGATGTGTAAGTGTGCGCAGTCATAAACAATTAATAAAGTAGTAAGTATAGAGTTATATTTCTACAGGGACTTTATATGTAAATCAACAATTGCAAAATTAATTATTAACAATTCAGTTTATAATAGAGATTATGATTTGAAACTTTAATTAAAAACTTAAACTAAATAAAACTAAGTATGCAAACAAATTAAATAACAATAAAAAAGAGAATAACAATAGACAAGTTTAACACAAAGTTTAACAACAATGACCTGAAAGGCTAGAATAATTATTTCTCTTTAACATGAAATTAATGAAGACAATGCTATAAACTGTTACGATTAATTCGTGGAAATATGATGAGTTATGTAACACCCCTAACCCGTATCTGTCACCGAATTAGGGTTATAGAGCATTACCGAACAATCGAAAACATTTAAACTAAATATCATTCAACAGTATAAACACATCATAAACCAATTAAATACATACATCCCGTCCCTAAATCGAGCCCTCGAGGCCCTAAAAATATCTTAGAAGTAAATCGAGACCAATTTGAAACTAATTGGAAAGTCTAGGAAAAGGTTACAAAAATTTGGAAACAGGGGTCATGCGCCCGTGTGGCCAGGCCATGTGCCTCACACGGTAAAGACACACGCCTGTGTCTCGAACCGTATAACCTTCGAACTAGGGACACACAACCATGTCCCAGCCTATGCCCTCACTCGTGTAACTCTCTAATTAGGGTCACACAACCGTGTCACACGCCCGTGTGCCAGACCATGTAACTCACTGACTTGTAACCTAAGGATATCATTAGATGACACACGGCCGTGTCGCCAGGCCGTGTGGACCCAAAATTACCTAAAATCATGCCATTTTCAAGACCATTTCATGCATTACCTTTCAACACATTTAAGTACACTTTATAGGGACCTAAATATCACTCAAACACACATCAAAATACCATTTCAGGAATCCTAATTCAACTAACCAATATACTGTTCAAAGGCACCACAATTAACATTCAAACACAACATATCAAGACAAGCCAAAGACACTTTAGTTCATGCATATAATCTAATTCAAAACTCTTACCAAAACTTATCTCAAATAACCATTTTCATTACATCATAAAATACCAACATGGAACCTTATATACAAGCATTTGGAAGTGCCCAAAATGACAATACTTGGTGGAGCATTAAAGTACACCAACCCAACCACAACTTTCAAAGCATAAACATACCTAAATACCAATACAAAACATACTATGCCCTTCAACCCCATATTCATCTATATATATACATGCCACTACCCTAAGAGACACAAAAACTACCAACTTCGATGGATAGTGTGAGCCGGTTGAATGATCCTTCCAATGTGTCAGCAACAGTTATCTACAAAACAATCTACAAAAATCGATAAGCTTACAAAGCTTAGTAAGAACATAGTATAACACTTAATCTAAATACCATTAAGTACAGTTCATATAATATTTGATTTAGTGTTACCGGGGTATAACCATGGGCAGGAAAGTGCAATCAAAGGTACCGAAGTAAAAACATGGGCACGTAAGTGCAATCAGCGATACCAAAGTACAAACAGGGGCACGTAAGTGCAATCATTCAATAATTAAATATGAACATTTAATTAAAGAACTGTATTATAAGAATGGCATTAGAAATTTATTTACGTATTGAAACATTATGAACTTACTTCTATGACTAGGATCGTGGAAGTGAAATCGAGCTAATCCGAAGCTTTTTCTTTTCCTCGATGTAGGTCCGCACATGGTTTATCTTGATCTAAATAGGCAATTTCAATCAATTAAATACTTCTAGTATTCAATTTAATCCACATTTCATATTTATACAAAATTACTGTTTTGCCCCTAACCTTTTAACTTTTGACAACTTAGTCCTTAAGCTCGTAATTTAAAATTTAATCATTTTAATCCCTCTTATAGGCTAATCGAATTCTTTAGGGTCTCATTCCAATTCAACTAAACTATCATTTCTTGAATTTAACATGAAATTTTACTATTTTCACACATAGGTCCCTAAATGCAACTTCATCAAAAATCATTTAACAAAACTTGTTTATTTCTCAAAAAAGATTCATAATCTATCAGCTAATATCACAAACCATTCAAGAATATTCATGACATAACCCTGAACCTTTAACAATCTTACAAATTAACCCTTGGGCTAGCTAGATTAAGCTAAAACGAGTACAAAAACACAAAAATCATTAAAAACGGGGCTCGAAATCACTTTCATGCACAAGGGAATACCAACCGAACCTTCAAACCCTAAAAATTGCTATTCTCCCTTAAATTTTTGGTGGAGAAGATGAATAATGAAGATGATAATTTCTTTTGTTTTGATTAATTTAAGTTTAATTGATCATTTACCATTTTATCCTTTAAAAATCATCATAATTTTAACAAAACCTTGCCATGTACATCCACTATCTCATTTAAATGGTTTATTTATCATTAAAGTCCTTTAATTTAAGATTTCAAAGCTATTTAACCCCTTTAACTAATAGAACTCAACTTTTTCCCTTTTTACGATTTAGTCCTTTTCACTTAATTATCCATGCAAACATTAAAATTTCTTAACAAAATTTTAATACGACCTTAATAAAATCCCGTAGACACTAAATAAATAATAAAATAATAATTTACTCATCGGAATTATGGTCCCAAAACTACTGTTCCAATATCACTAAAAATGAGTTGTTAAAAGTTATTAATCCATTTTCTTCAAGTTTTATGCTTCTCTCGAAGTCCTACAATAATCTTTAGGTTACTTAACATATATCTATGCCAAATTAACATCAAGATCACCTTCTTAGGTTTCGTTTATAAGGACTATGCATGCAGTAATTATCTCTCGATATAGCAAGCTAATATTGCAAGCTATTGGATACGTGCTACAGTGGTTCTGAGCTGTAAACAAAGGGATGCAATGTGTGTGAGCTGTAAATAGAGGGCTACGAGCTAGTGAAGTGAAAATAGGAGAGTTGTGAACTATGCATGTGAGTTTTATTCTACTACGAATAATGCAAGCGGATGGTGAAGTGCGAGCTCCATGTATGCGACCTGTGACGCTTTCGAGCTCCATGTAAGTGAGTTGTGATAGATGGGAGTTTTCGTGGGGACTGGTGAACTATGAACGGACTTGCGAGCAAGCAAAATGATAGCAGGAAAAATGCAAGAAATCCCCATAATAGACAAAATGTAAGATGACTTCAAAGGTGGCAAGTTGCAGTTTTAGCATTGGTGGGTGTTGACTGTATTATCTCTTTGCTTCCTTTCTTAGTTCGCCAACAGTACATCCTAGCCTTTTGGTTAGTGAGTACACTTTCAAGGAAATCTTTCACATTTTAGCATAGAAATTAATGAAAACCCCTCAGTCAAACAAAAATATTTCATTAATAAATACCTAACAGGAATTTGACCAAAATACTACTAAAACGTTATCAACCACCCTAAACTCGAATGAATTATAAGCTTAAAAGTACTGAAAATAACTCTATATTCTAGAGTTATCATCTAACCATGAAAATTTTACTTGATCAATATATGCATAACTACTCATTTTGAGCATCAAGTATCCATATGACATTGAAAAGAACCAAATCAACAATACACTAAACATATGTTTTAAACATGACCATCATTTTTACCCATTTTATAGGTCATTTAGCAACCTTTTGGCACATGATGATATGACTAAACATATAACAACATTTTTATTTCAATGTTTTAGTCACATTCCCAAATCATAAGTAAAATCAAGATTTTAAAGGAACCACTTAGCTATTCACATATCAAGCATCAACAATTACCATTTCATTTACAATTCAAAATTAAGTTTCCATTTCCAATCAATTGAATATCACCTGATGGAAATATAGTAAAACGGACTTGAGTACACTGGAATAAGTTGCTCACACAAGCTAACAATATATCAAGGTTGCTCACACAATTTGACATTATATCGAGGTTACCTGTCTATGCTGAACTGTAACACCCCTTACCCGTATTCAACGCCGGAATAGGGTATGAGGCATTACCGGACTTAAACACTAGCATTCATACCAAACCAAGAAATGAATTTCCATCCAAATTTAAAACTTTTCATAAACATTCATATCGTCCCTTAAACGAGCCTACGAGGCCGAAAACATACATTGGGAACAGTTCGGGACTAAACCGAGAACTTTAGAAACTTTTGGGAAACTTAGAAAATTTTTCATGAGAAAGGTCCACACGCCCGTGTGGGTGGAGGGACACGCCCGTGTGACATATCACACGCTCGTGCTTCAGGCCGTGTCTAAAATAGGGGACATTCTGATTATGACGTCATCAACCAAATAAGGTCACACGACCAAGGCACACGCCTATGTCCTTAGGGCGTGTGGCGAATTAAATTCCAAAAATCAAGTGCAGACTTCACACGGGCCTGGGCACATGCCCATGTCCTATGGCCGTGTCTCTTACACGGCTGAGACACACGACTGTGCCTCGTGCCCGTGTGTTTACTACTGGGCATTATGTTTCTCAAAACTAAGGTGCAGGGGACACAATGTTGGAACACATGCCCGTGGGGCAGACCGTGTGTCACACACGGCCTAGACACACGCCCGTGTGTCTACCTGTGTGGACAATATAAGGCTATTTCCCAAGCCATTTTGTCCCCCTTACTTGCATACATTCACAAAACATCACATGGCACAAATCATAGCATATAAATGCCTTCAATAACAACTACAATTAAGCAATAACGTATCATTTTCATACCAACATCTATCATGCATTATAACCTTAGGCCATGCCAAATCATTTCATGCTAAAATCACACTCAAAGGGCATTAACATATGAATAAACACCTAACCATCATATATCAAGTAAATATAAACCACATCACAAAACATTGACATATGCACATACATACTTATTTGGGCTTTCAACCTTTTAGCCAAATCATAACGACTCTGTAACATCCCAAATTAATGGGCCTTTGCGTTTAGTGTGCTGTGATGTTTATGTTATCTCTAATATGTTAATTAGAGTGTTTAAGGGGTTGAGGACTGGTTCGGGGTTGGCCGAGCCCTTAGTCAAATTTTTCTGTTTGGACACTTTAGTGGAAATCCCGACAAGATAGGGCTTAAAGATATTATCTCGTGTTTTAAATCACAAATGGGCTTGTGGCCCGATGGCAAAGTGGCGCCACATAGAGAGAGCGAGGAGGTGGCGTCAAGCGGGAGGCCCAAATTCGAGTTGCATGTAGCCCAATTCTTTTAATTAAATGTTAGCTAATTTTCGACATGTAAATGAGTAGAGAGGGACGGCAATAAGGCTTAAAAATAGGGAGATTTACTTGAGTAGATAATGCTAATAATATGGCAGATAAAGGGAGGAAGAGGTGGTGTGATCTAGGCTTCTTTTGGAGATGTGATCAGGTAGATAAGTGAGGAAATTTAGGATTTATCTGCTGGTGACAGTAGTGGCCGAAATTCCAACACTGAGGGGGGAGGAGAAATCGGTTTTGCTAGGCTATAGGGGGTGCCGAAATTTCCCTTGATTAGTAGCTCAATTTTGAGTTATCAAAAGTGCATTTTCGGTTATAGGAAGTAGGTGCCGAAATTTTGTGATTAAGTGGGGGAGATATCTTTTTATTTTCGGCATTAGGGTTTTTCCATTCTTTTTCTCATTCTTTTCTCTCATTCTCTGCTTAGCCGAAATCCCTAATCCCAAGCTCTCATCTCCACTTTTATGCAAAAGCTGAAATCTCATTGTGTTCATCTCCATAAGCCGAATACCCTAGTCTGTTCTTTTCTTTTCGTTGATTTCTTTATCAAAGCCGAATCTTCATAGATCTCTTGAGATCATCTTTTCTTTTTGATCTTCTCAAAAGCCGAAGTTCTCTAGGAGTTGCCAAATTCTCTGTAAAGGTAGGTGCCGATTTCTTCTGTTCCATTCTTTTTCTCTTTCGATTTTTGAAGACAAAGCCGAAAGGCTAATGGATTGTTGGTCTATTATGTTTATGTGTTGGGCGACACATCGGGAATCGAAGTAGATCGTCTAGATCTAAAAGCCGAAAATTGCTAGGCTCTAAACTCCATCTTTCGGGATTTCAAGGTAAGGGGTTCTCTTTAGATTCTCGTTAGATTCGCTATCGTAATTGTAATCTTAACCATATGTTATGATGGTAGCAAATTAAAAGGGTCTTTTGGATGGAATCAAATATCGATTAGGTGAAGGAGGGGATTGGATCTGTTAAACCAATCCCTAAGTTTAAGAAACGAGCGGTGTCGCAGGTTCGGGATTGGCCCGCCAGTTGTGGACCGGCTTGAAACAAAACCAAAAGCAGTTAGAAGTCGTATCAACTACCGATAGTGTTGACATAGAAAGTATCATCTTGACTGTAATCAGGCAGTGTGTAGATCTCTAACACACTAATTATCTGTATTATGTATGATATGGGCTAAAAGTCGTAAAAGGTGTATGGATGATCGTATTACCCAAAAAGGGTAGGCAAAGGATGCAGTGCACGTAACCATAGAAACTTCTCTATGTGTGTATCGATGTATGTAAAAAACTCGTGATCTTTTAGGTAGTATATCGTTTTGAATTTGCTTGGATGTATGAATGGGATAGGGTTAATACGATGAAGGGAAGAGCATGTTAATAGGTCACTTGGTGATCGGTGGTTAAACCACGAATCAGTAAAATTAGGTCACATAGTGATCGGTGGCTAAGCCACGTTAAATTGATTCACGATTGTTAGGAATAGGCAAAGCATGATTGTCGATATGGTGTGTAGCGGTTGGTGGGTTGATTGTAGAAATCCCAAGGTGTGTTGTTGTTGGTACGGGGTGGTGTGTAGAGGATGGATCACTAGGTTGGGTTGGGCCATGTTGCATGTAAATATTTTGTTGCCATTGTGTATGGGCCAAGGCCCATAATGTGTTTGTGGGCCTAAAGCCTTTTATGTGTTTTCGGGATTTGCACACTGAGTCTTGGTGACTCACCCCTTTATTTTTTCCTGACTTTCCAGATGAGCAGTAGATCGTGGACGTGGGAGCCGAGGTGGACTCGATGGGCCATCAAGTTTTATTTTATTTATTTTCATGAACTATTTTCGGTTTTCTTTAAGTTTTAATTTTGGGACTATTTATGTAATAAGGCCCCAGGGCTTAGGTTATCGCTTTATATCTGTTAATGTTTACAGTTTAGAAGTTTATGTTCAAGGACTTAAGTCATAACAAGTGATAAAATAGGTTTTCCAAACACGTTCAAAGAAAAAGCAAAAGTTTTCATCAAATATCCTATTTTTAACAAATGCCTAAGTAAAGAAACTGAGATTTTCAAAAACCATTAAAGCAAAGTTTTTACAATAAACCTCGTAGCATACCAGATCTGGTCATAGCATTTGGGCCGGGTTTGGGGTGTTATATTTTGGTATCAGAGCCCAGTTGCAAAACTCGAGCTGTGAAATGGGTCCAGTAGTAGTTTATGAAGTTGGTGAAAATGCTTTGGTTGAGATATGGCCTTCGAGTCTACCGGCACCCGATCCATGCAGGTAAGTATTCTAACTCTTGATGTGATATGCATGCTGGGTTGATGGGCTTTATGGACGTAGACTAGTATGATAGGAATTTATGGATTTTAGGCCTAGTTTAAATAATTCTTTAAATTCATAAAACTTAATCTAACTAAACATGTCCGTAAACCAGTCGCTAGGTTAAGGTGTGGCAATAGGTATGCGCATGTCTAGGATTGGATTCAGGGAGAGCTTGGTACTTAAGCAGTCCTAGTGACTTACCTCCTCTTCGCTGGAATCCTACCTGGTGCGTAGTGACTGTTCACTTTAGCCACGAGGACTTGTTGACGGGCCAAAATTTATAATTAAAACCCAGAAGGGGCCAGCCACCCTATTTCGCAAATTACTAAAAATATCCCCTAGGTTTGTAAAATTTTCGAAATACCATTGATTTGTGAAAATTTCCCAGAATACCCTAGATTTGTAAAACTACCAAAATTTGTGAAATCACTGAAACACCCCCGGTTGGCAAAATTACCAAAATACCCATGTTTTGTAAATTTACTCGAAAACCCCTAGATCTACAACAGCAAATTCGGTTTGCCAAAATTAAATCTCCGAAATACCCTACTTTACGGAAAAAACCAAAATATCTCAATTTGAAAAAATCACCAAGATACCCTATTTTTTGTAATTACTAAAAATACACTGTAGGGAAAGAACTTGAAAAAATACCCAGGTAGTGAAATGACGAAAATACCCTTATGTGATGAATGTGGGTTCATGGATGCTACTTGTATGTTGATGTATAATGGTTGAATGTATGTGGAACTAGGAGATATAAACTTGTGACTGGAACCCGTAGATATAATTTTGAAATCGAAAGAACTACTCTTAAAACTATTGTCCATAAGATTGTTCGTGGTTAATCATGGAAGAAATTAATAATTCATAAAATTTCTAATCGAGATAAACGCGAATCGGTAGAATGAGTACAAGGGGTCGTGGGACGCCCCTGCGCGTGGCCGAGGTAGGGTAGGATGGCCG
This sequence comes from Gossypium sturtianum, assembly GCA_025698515.1. Lineage (NCBI taxonomy): Eukaryota > Viridiplantae > Streptophyta > Magnoliopsida > Malvales > Malvaceae > Gossypium > Gossypium sturtianum. The sequence continues at coordinate 125,470,516 of CM046955.1, forward strand.
TGGTTCGAACCAAAGAGGATCTAGTTATGGGTCCGGAAATGAGATGCCAGCATATCACCAAGCTGTGGAGGTGGAATTTCGAGGACCGCACGGCACGGAGATGATGCGGTGTCCCGTGCGATGTTAAGGGTTTTAGAAAGGGTTCTTTGGGCGAGCATGGGCACACGAGAGCCGGAAATTTGTGTCGAGCGACTTAGAGCTAATGGGGCGAGAAGTGTTTAGGGAATTTTCGAATAGCCCCTAGTACAGTGAGTAATCGTTGGAGGCGGTTGAGCGTATAATGGATGATCGGATTTCACGGAAGAGGAAAAAGCGAAAGGGGTTGTATCTCTCTGCGGGACGAAGCTTATCAATGGTGGCTTACGGTTAAGGATGGTACGGTGGTCGATAAAGATGTCGGTTGGGATTCCTTCAAAACGGCGTTTGAGTAAGTACTGCTGGGACAAGTTATGTGGATGCGCAGCGTAGAGCATTTCGAATGCGGTGCAAGGAAGTAGGTCGGTGGTCGCGCACGGCGGAATTCTTACGCCTTAGCCGTTATGCTCGAGGAATGGTGGCCACGCACCATGAACATTGTGTTCGATTTGAAGATGGTCTGAGGGATGATTTGCGTGTATTGATAGCTCCACAGCGAGAGAGGGAATTTGCTGTGCTTGTGAAAAAAGCTAAGGTAGCTGAGGAGGCGAAGCAAACAGAGAAACTAAATCGGGATAGAGATAGGGGTGGAAGTAAGAGGAATTTTGGATCGTCAGGGGCAGCTGGGTGTACTCAGAAAAGGCCTAGGTCAGACGAGCCGAGGCGGGAGGAAAGACCTGCTGCTATTAGTCAGACACAGAAGTGTGCTCGATGTGGTAAATTCCACGTAGGTGAGTGTTGGGCAGGCAGTGGGAAGTACTTTAGGTGTGGATCTACGGATCACCAAGTTAGAAACTGTCCGTAGCAATGGGGCAGTGAAGGGCCCACGGGCCAAGGGAATGCACAGCCGGGAAGAGGTGGTCAGCAGCCACAGAGAGGTCGTGGTCCAGCCAGAGGTGGTAACGATTCTGGTCGGGGCCGTGGCGCACCAGGCCAAGGGGCAGGAAACACTGAGGCGAGACAGCTAGGGTTAGTTTATGCTGCCAGACGTCGAGAGGAGGCTGACGCACCAGATGTTATAACCGGTACGTTTCTAATTTATGGTTTACCTTATACTTCCTTGATTGATATTGGTTCGACGCACTCTTAGGTTGCTAGTGCTATAGCGGGAACTTTGAACTTAGATTATGAGACTTCTTCTAGGGAGATGACTGTAGTGAGCCCTCTAGGATAAACTGTGGTAGTGAACAAACTATATAAGGATGTATCCCTGGAAGTTCAAGGGGTAGCTTTTTGGGCGGATCTGATGGAACTGCCGTTTGGGGAGTTCGAATTGATCTTAGGAATGGATTGGTTAGTGAAGTATCGTTTAATTTGGACTGCTGACAAGCGCGTATGGTGTTAAAAACTCCCAAGGGTGGTGAAGTGTTGGTGATAGGTGAAAGGGGGAACTGTTTGTCAAATGTGGTGTCTGCCTTAAGGGCAGAAAGGATGGTGAGGAAAGGATGTGAGGTAATTCTAATGTTTGTTCGGGCTCTGGAAGCCAAGGAACTAACTGTCGGAGATGTTAGGACGGTGAAGGAATTTCCTGATGTTTTCCCAGAAGAGCTCCCGGGATTACCCCCAGATCGTGAAGGGGAGTTTGGTATCGATCTTCTTTCGGGAACAGCGTCAGTATCTATTGCTCCGTATAGGATGGCGCCCTATGAAGCATTGTATGGGCGGAGGTGTCGTACACCTACCTGTTGGACGGAATCAGGAGAACGTCAGATTTTGGGTCCGGAATTGGTTACCGAGACAGAGGAGAAGGTAGAGTTAATTCGGGCTCGATTAAAAGAAGCGTCGGATAGACAAAAGTCCTATGCTGACCTGAAGCGTAAGGACATAGAATTTGCAGTGGGTGACAAGGTGTTCTTGAAGGTGTCGCCATGGAAGAAAGTACTGAGGTTTGGACGAAAAGGTAAATTAAGTCCCAGATTTATCGGACCTTATCGGGTGTTGAAACGAGTTGGACCAGTAGCTTATGAGCTAGAACTACCTTCTGAGCTAAGTCAGATTCACAACGTGATTCATGTCTCTATGCTGAGACGATATCGTTCGGATCCATCTCATGTGGTACCAGTGGAAGAAATTAAGACCCGATTTATCCTTTGAAGAGGAGCCAGTGGAAATCCTGGATCGTGATGTCAAAGTATTACGGAGAAAGACAGTTCCGTTGGTTAAGGTTATATAGCGGAATCACGGTTCTGAGGAGGCTACTTGGGAACCAGAGGAAGCAATGCGGCAGCAGTACTTGCATCTTTTCTGATCAGGTAATTTTGAGGCCGAAATTTCTTTAAGGGGGTAGAACTGTAACATCCTGAATTAATGGGCCTTTGCATTTAGTGTGCTGTGATGTTTATGTTATCTCTAATATGTTAATTAGAGTGTTCAAGGGGTTCAGACTGGGCTCAGGGTTGGGCCGAGCCCTTAGTCAAATTTTCTGTTTGGACACTTTAGTGGAAAGCGTGACAAGATAGGGCTTAAAGATATTATCTGTGTTTTAAATCACAAATGGGCTTGTGGCCCAGTGGCAAAGTGGCGCCACATAGAGAGCAGGGAGATTCGAGTTGCATGTAGCCCAATTATTTTAATTAAATGTTAGCTAATTTTCAGCATGTAAATGAGTAGAGATGGACGGCAATAAGGCTTAAAAATAGGGAGATTTACTTGAGTAGATAATGCTGATAATATGGCAGATAAAGGGAGAAAGAGGTGGTGTGATCTAGGCTTCTTTTGGAGATGTGATCAGGTAGATAAGTGAGGAAATTTAGGATTTATCTGCTGGTCACAGTGGTGGCCGAAATTCCATTCTTTTCTCATTCTTTTCTCTCATTCTCTGCTTAGCCGAAATCCCTAATCCCAAGCTCTCATCTCCACTTTTATGCAAAAGCCGAAATCTCATTGTGTTCATCTCCATAAGCCGAATACCCTAGTCTATTCTTTTCTTTTCGTTGATTTCTTTATCAAAGCCGAATCTTCATAGATCTCTTGAGATCATCTTTTCTTTTTGATCTTCTCAAAAGCCGAAGTTCTCTAGGAGTTGCCGAATTCTCTGTAAAGGTAGGTGTCGATTTCTTCTATTCCATTCTTTTTCTCTTTCGGTTTTTGAAGACAAAGCCGAAAGGCTAATGGATTGTTGGTCTATTATGTTTATGTAACACCCCAAACCCGGTCAACACACTACAACACTACAACTGGATTCAGCATGTCACAGGGTAAAAATAATTTGAATAAAACAAGTTGTAGGTTTAAATTTTGAAGATAACACTATAAAACACTTTGCTGTTTAAAGTTTGGACAAAAGAAGAAAACTCCTTTGAGAAAATCGTTTGTTTTTAAGGAAATACCGACTTTGATTTAAATGCAAAGTTGAAAACCGTTTTGTATTTGAACTTAAAGTAAAACTTAGGTTGGCGAAAACCTGAGTTGTTCGTTAACACCATTTGTTTGTTATTACCCGATGATAAAGTTTGAAAATCCGATAAGAGGTATAACTTTTGAAAACATTGAGTTAATGAGTTATTAACATGCCATGTTGTTTAACTTAAGCACAATATAATAAAACTTATAGCGAGATAATCAAAAACCCAAAATAATGGAATTTAGCGGACTTATTACAAATCTAAAACCAAATTTAAAAGTAAATTAACCCAAAATAGTAAATGAGATAAAACCCGAAAACATAACGCATGGCCACCTCGAGTGCGCCTTGGCTCCACATCCGCGATCTATGCCTCATCTGCAAAATGTAAGGGAAGGGGTGAGTCACCGAGACTAAGTGTATAAATCCCCATCCTGATAATAACAAAGCACTCACACAATACATAAGTCAATATGCAATTCATGAAAACCCAACCTAACCATCCGAACTCCTGTGTCTACCAGTGTGGTCAAAACCACCGGTGGTCAAAACCACTTGGTGACCGTAGTCACAAATCATATAAGTGTGGTCAAAACCACTTTGGTGACCGTAGTCACAAATCATATGGTGGGGCCAGCCCACCGTGCGGTCAAAATCACTGATGACAATCCCGTAATCAACATGTGGGGCCAACCCACTGTGGTACCAAACCACTAGGACGAGTCACAAATAATCCATGTGTGGTCAAAACCATCGTGACCGTAGTCACAAATAGTATATGTGTGGTCAAAACCATGGTGGTCAAAACCATCGAGACTTAGTCACGATTATAATATAGAAAGCGGGGCCAATCCATCGTGTGGTCAAAACCACCGGTGTGAGCCTAGAAACAAGCCTTCCCCCTCCTCTCATTACACCCGTGCAATATGACATAATAATTCGTGTATGCAGTATGTCATGTATGCTAAACATATATCAAATATAAGTATAACATGAATTACCATCATAATCAGATAGACATAAAACAACATAATCACGCTAATAAACCTCTAAGGGTATAACCGTAATTTTACCTACCAAGGGCATTTTCATAAATTACCCACCAAGGGTATATCGGTAATTTTGCACCTGCAATGACCTTTCCCAAAGGCCCAAATGTCGCCCCGAGCGACTCAGCTACCATTTCCGGTCGTACCAGATGATTGGGCCTAAAACTCGATTTCGACCCATTCGGGCCCACACGCTCGTGTGGCCCACCTAGCACAAATCTAGCCATGTATATAAGTTCCACCTAGTCTAGTTCACTATATTCTACACAATCGCACAATTTACTCATAAGGGCCCACGGGCCTATTGGGCCCACTTCGCCCATCGCGCCCAGCGCAAAACCCCAACCCACAAGAATACTACCGATGGCCTCAACTATCGCGCCGAAGCCCCACGCGTGCCCTCGCACGCTCGTGTGGCTACTATTGCCGTGGAGAAGCACTTCAAAGATTTGCCGCTCTACAACTAGAGTAGAGAGAGTTACACACACGATAGGAGTGCAGTGTAAAGCCGCACACTGCGACCACTCCCGTGCCCAAACGCCCATCAAGGTATGTTAACTCTCCTCTTGGAATGCTCTTTATATAGCTAGCTCTCCACCTTCCTTCTTTTTATCTTTCCGATGTGGGATCCCTTCACAAGAGAGTTTAAATTCAACTAAAACTCTTGTCGTCCAATCCGCAAAATAAATACCCCCTTGCTTCTCATGAGATTCGAACCCAGGCTCCCCTGCAACATAATCCACGTCGCTAACCACTTGGCCACAAGCTCCTCTTGTGTCTTAAACCATGCGCAACTAAATTTGAATCTATAGCCAAATATTAAAGTCCATGTAAAAAGAAAACCAAAATGGAAGAGCCAAGACTTGAACCTTGGACCTCCTTCCTTCCCTGTGGCGTCACCCCCTTGTTCCTTAAGTGACGTCACTTTGCCACTACACCACACACTCCACTTGTGTCATTTTTCCCCACATTTTATTCTTAAGGCCTACCTGCCAACTTCCAGGGTTTTTTTCACCTAAAACTAAAATTTCCCTAAAGCCAAAGTTCGATCCCGGGACTTCATAGAAGCCTTCTAACCTTCCAAAATCACTTATCCAATAGGTCCAACTTGCATTTAAGCCAATCTCTTGTTCTCTAAAAATTTTAAATCAAGGCCCATTGGGCCCAATCCTACTAGGCCCAATTTCGGGATGTTACAAATCTACCCTCCTTAAAGAAATTTCGTCCTCGAAATTGCTAACTACAGGAACATTCGTACAACCTAACCTACAACATCAGTGCTCACGCCTGCGCACTGATTCCAATAAGCCTAATATACTTTTAACTAGAATTTAGAAATCCTACACATACTTAAAAACACCTAACCCTTAAAAGCGGACAAATATTTCATGACGCAATCAACTCTATATCCGAACATCACATCCAACCCAAACACACAGAATAGATATTCAAAATACTGACATATAACAAAGCAAAGTATCAGAAACTTACAAAGTCTGATTGGTTAGGAGACTCGGGTGCCATATTTCAAAAAAAAAAATAGATATATATTTTTCTAAACCATTTTCCAAACCATCTTTTGAAAACATTTTTGAAACCAAACCCACAGCCGAGTTTTTGAACCTAGGCTCTGATACCAAAATTGTAACACCCCAAACCCGGTCAACACACTACAACCGAATTCGGCATGTCACAGGGTAAAAATAATTTGAATAAAACAAGTTGTAGGTTTAAATTTTGAAGATAACGCTATAAAACATTTTGCTGTTTAAAGTTTGGACAAAAGAAGAAAACTCCTTTGAGAAAACCGTAAGTTTTTAAGGAAATACCGACTTTGATTAAAATGCAAAGTTGAAAACCGTTTTGTATTTGAACTTAAAGTAAAACTTAGGTTGGCGAAAATCTGAGTTGTTCGTTAACACCATTTGTTTGTTATTACCCGATGATAAAGTTTGAAAATCCCGATAAGAGGTATAACTTTTCGAAAACATTGAGTTAACAGGTTATTAACATGCCATGTTGTTTAACTTAAGCACAATATAATAAAACTTATAGCGAGATAATCAAAAACCCAAAATAATGGAATTTAGCGGCCTTATTACAAATCCAAAACCAAATTTAAAAGTAAATTAACCCAAAATAGTAAATGAGATAAAACCCGAAAACATAACGCATGGCCACCTCGAGTCTACCCCGGCTCCACATCCGCGATCTATGCCTCATCTGCAAAATGTAAGGGAAGGGGTGAGTCACCGAGACTCAGTGTATAAATCCCCATCCCTATAATAACAAAGCACTTACACAATACATAAGTCAATATGCAATTCATGAAAACCCAACCTAACCATCCGAACTCCTGTGTCTACCCCGTGTGGTCAAAACCACTGGTGGTCAAAACCACTGGTGACCGTAGTCACAAATCATATAAGTGTGGTCAAAACCACTGGTGACCGTAGTCACAAATCATATGGTGGGGCCAACCCACCGTGTGTCAAAACCACTGATGACAATCCCGTAATCAACATGTGGGGCCAACCCACTGTGGTACCAAACCACTGGGACGAGTCACAAATAATCCATGTGTGGTCAAAACCACTAGTGACCGTAGTCACAAATAGTATATGTGTGGTCAAAACCATCGTGGTCAAAACCATCGAGACTTAGTCACAATTATAATATAGAAAGCGGGGCCAATCCACTTTGTGTGGTCAAAACCATCGGTGACAGGTTTAGAAACAAGCCTTCCCCTCCTCTCATTACACCGTGCAATATGACATAATAATTCGTGTATGCAAGATGTCATGTATGCTAAACATATATCAAATATAAGTATAACATGAATTACCATCATAATCGAGATAGACATAAAAACCATAATCACGCTAATCAACCTCTAAGGGTATAATCGTAATTTTACCTACCAAGGGCATTTTCGTAATTTACCCACCAAGGGTATATCGGTAATTTTGCACTGCAATGGCCTTTCCCAAAGGCCCAAATGTCACCCCGAGCTACTCGGCTACCATTTCCTGGTCGTGCAGGACGATTGGGCCTAAAACTTGATTTCGGCCCATTTCGCCCACACGCTCGTGTGGCCCACCTAGCACAAATCTAGCCATGTATATAAGTTCCACCTAGTCTAGTTCACTATATTCTACACAATCGTACAATTTACTCATAGGGCCCACGGGCCTATTGGGCCCACTTCGCCCATCGCGCCCAAGCAAGCGACCCCAACCCACAAGAATACTACATCGATGGCCTCAACTATCGCGCCGAAGCCCCACACGTGCGCTACGCCGCCGCGTCGTGGCTACTATTGCCGTGGCCGCAGCGCCGGCATTTGCCGCTCTACAACTAGAGTAGAGAGAGTTACACACCGATAGGAGTCTCGGTGTTAAACCGTGCTGCGACCACTCTCGTGCCCAAACACCCACCAAGGTATGTTAACTCTCTCTCTGGAATGCTCTTTATATAGCTAGCTCTCCACCTTCCTTCTTTGTATCTTTCCGATGTGGGATCCCTTCGTCGATGAGTTTAAATTCAACTGAAACTCTTGTCGTCCAATCCATAAAATAAATACCCCTTGCTTCTTATGAGATTCGAACCCAGGCTCCCCTGCAACATAATCCACGCCGCTAACCACTTGGCCACAACTCCTCTTGTGTCTTAAACCATGCGCAACTAAATTTAAATCTATAGCCAAATATTAAAGTCCGTGTAAAAAGAAAACCAAAATGCAAGAGCCAAGACTTGAACCTTGGACCTCATTCCTTCCCTGTGGCGTCACCCCCTTGTTCCTTAAGTGGCGTCACTTTGTCACTACACCATACACTCCACTTGTGTCATTTTTCCCCACATTTTATTCTTAAGGCCTACCTGCCAACTTCCAGGGTTTTTTTCATCTAAAACCAAAATTTCCCTAAAGCCAAAGTTCAATCCCGGGACTTCATAGAAGCCTTCTAACCTTCCAAAATCACTTATCCAATAGGTCCAACTTGCATTTAAGCCGATCTCTTGTTCTCTAAAAATTTTAAATCAAGGCCCATTGGGCCCAATCCTACTAGGCCCAATTTCGAGATGTTACAGTTTATGTGTTGGGCGACACATCAGAAATCGAAGTAGATCGTCTAGATCTAAAAGCCGGAAATCGCTAGGCTCTAAACTCCATCTTTTGGGATTTCAAGGTAAGGGGTTCTCTTTATATTCTCGTTAGATTCGCTATCGTAATTGTAATCTTAACCATATGTTATGATGGTAGCAACTGAAAAGGGTCTTTTGGATGGAATCAAATATCGATCAGGTGAAGGAGGGGATTGGATCTGTTAAACCAATCCCTAAGTTTAAGAAACGAGCGGTGTCAGCAGTTCGAGATTGGCCGCCGGGTTGTGGACCGGCTTCAGAACAAAACCAAAGGCGATTAGCGATCGTAGACGGCCACCGATAGTGTTGACATAGAAAGTATCATCTTGACTGTAATCAGGTGTGTAGATCTCTAACACACTAATTATCTGTATTATGTATGATATGGGCTAAAAGCCGGAAAAAGGCTGTATGGACAGTCGTATTACCCAAAAAGGGTAGGCAAAGGATGCCAGGTACGTAACCATAGAAACTTCTCTATGTGTGTATTGATGTATGTAAAAACCTGTGATCTTTTAGGTAGTATATTGTTTTGAATTTGCTTGGATGTATGCATGGGATAGGGTTAATACGATGAAGGGGAAGAGCATGTTAATAGGTCACTTGGTAATCGGTGGTTAAACCACGAACTGTAAAATTAGGTCACATAGTGATCGATGGCTAAGCCACGTTAAATTGATTCCTGATTGTTAGGAATAGGCAGCATGACTGTCGATATGGTGTGTAGCGGTTGGTGGGTTGATTGTAGAAATCCCCAAGGTGTGTTGGTTGGTACGGGCTGGTGTGTAGAGGATGGATCACTAGGTTGGGTTGGGCCATGTTGCATGTAAATATTTTGTTGCCATTGTGTATGGGCCAAGGCCCATAATGTGTTTGTGGGCCTAAAGCCTTTTATGTGTTTTCGGGATTTGCACACTAAGTCTTGGTGACTCACCCCTTTATTTTTCCCTGACTTTTCCGATGAGCAGTAGATCGTGGACATGGGAGCCGAGGCGGACTCGAGGGGCCATCAAGTTTTATTTTATTTATTTTCATGAACTATTTTCGGTTTTCTTTAAGTTTTAATTTTGGGACTATTTATGTAATAAGGCCCCAGGGCTTAGGTTATCGCTTTATATCTGTTAATGTTTACAGTTTAGAAGTTTATGTTCAAGGACTTAAGTCATAACAAGTGATAAAATAGGTTTTCCAAACACGTTCAAAGAAAAAGCAAAAGTTTTCATCAAATATCCTATTTTTAACAAATGCCTAAGTAAAGAAACTGAGATTTTCAAAAACCATTAAAGCAAAGTTTTTACAATAAACCCCATAGCATACCAGATCTGGTCGTAGCGTTTGGGCCGGGTTTGGGGTGTTACAGACTCATACACCAAATGAATAAGTCCCTATACATTCCATAAACTCAAAGGGGTTCGCATTCACTTATACCCAACATGATAGCTTGATGGCGTGATAGCATCTCCGGCGATCTCCAACCCGAGCTAGCTTAATAACCCTATAAGACATGGGAAAGGAAGGGGAGTAAGCTACAGAGCTTAGTAAGTTCGTATACAAATAATAATCATCAATAGACATACATTTGTCATACAACTAACATAACATAACACAACATAAACGTCATTAAATCTTCACAGGCATAACTTACTCAATCATAATGCTTACCCCCTTCAATTTATAAGCCTAATTTAATACATCTTAACATTTGCCAAACATTCGTAATATCTCCAATATAACATACCATAATAATCATTAACAAATCATTTCAAGCCTCATAGTAACATGCACATTAATTATGCGTATTCATACTTTCAAGCCCAGAGTTTAACATCTTTCAATGATTTAACTCTTAACTTCTCATACTTTCATAACCATTTTAATAGGCAATTATGCAAATCTTTCCTTTTCCACACATAACCGATAAATCACAATTCAAACGACAAACATTTACTATCTCACCAATCGATTTGGCCCCAAAGCCTTACACATGTTCGTCAACCGAATCTACCATGAATTTACACATCATAAACATAAACACTTAATCACAAGATTTCATAAATATTTTTAATAGATATTAATACCAATATTTCCTTCATTTCATATTCATTGAGTCACAATCAAGGAAATAAAACATTTCATATCTCAATTCCATTTGTCCTAAAAGCCCTTTTTCATAAGTTTCAATCAACTTTACCATGTATTTATTCATCACTCACATAAACCAATAATCACATGGTTAACTTAAAGTCACTTTCATAGTGATCATGAATTCATAATATCATGAAGCCAATGCTTATAAACTTTACGTACATACCTGTACCAACTCGTAACATAATCATTTACTTTGTCATCTTTGGCATAATATTTGAATTTCCCGTTGAACCACTTGGAATACTAAAGGATACTCGGGAATAACATACATATAGAATCAACCAATGCCATATCTCAGATATGGTCTTACATGGGGCCACATATCGATGCCAATAGCCCAGCTACAGTCTTACATTATTTTCATATCGATGCCATGTCACAGACATGGTCTTACACGAAATCTCATATCGATGCCATATCCCAGATATGGTCTTACACGTAAACTCATAACCCTAATGTCATGACATTTGTATTCTATCTATTCCAAAGGTTCAACCGAGACTTCTTCGTTATTTTGGCATTATCGAACTTGCTCATAATATCAATCATACAATTCATATAAAATTTTAAAGCAATTTAAAACATAAATATAGCATTGCATTATTCACATACAAACTTACCTCGATACCAAAAATGGTGAAAAGGACCTAACCGTCAAATACCCATTTTTCCCTCGTTCTAGGTCCAAACCTCGTTTTCCTTGATCTATAATATCAAATTTAGCTCACATATTAGTCACATTATTCAAAGTGACCCAAAAATCACATTTTGGAAAAATTATGTTTTTACCCCTAAAGTTTCACATATTTACAATTTAGTCCCTAGGCTCGTAAAATGAAATGTGTCCATTTTATTTTTTACCCAAGCCTAGCCGAACCTAACACATGCTCATGAAAACCCACATTTTCCTTCAAATCAGATTTTTACTACTCATTTTACAACTTTTACAAAAATGTCCTTTTTAGGTGTTTTCATCAAAAATCACTTAGTAAAAGATGTTTATTACACATCAGACTTTCATAATCTACCATGAAACATCAAAACACATGCATGTCACACATGGGTAAATTTTTAAACATGAACCCTAGCTCAAATAAATGGTAGAAATAGCTAGATTGGTTGATAACAACTTCAAAAACGTGAAGAACATTAAAAACGGGGCAAGAACGGACTTACTACGAAGCTTGGAAAGCTTGAAAAAAACCCTAGCCATGGCTTCCATGGTATATTCGGTCAAGGGGTTGAAGATGACAAGAAATTTTGGCTTATTTTGCTTTTTAATTCATTTATTTACTAAATGACCAAAATGCCCCTAACTTAAAAATATTCTATTTCACCCATTTTATGTCCATTTTTGTCCAACGATTTATCCAATGGTCTAATTACCAACTAAGGACCTCTAATTTAAAATTTCATAGCAATTAGACTCCTTTAGCTTCTAGAACTCAAGTTTTTCACTCTTTACGGTTTAGTCCTTTTGACTAAATTGAGTGCCTAAACGTCAAAATTTTCGAATGAAATTTTCACAAAATTATCCCGTGTAATTTTAGACCATAAAAACAAAACAAATTTCATTACGTCGGATTTGTGGTCTTGAAACCACTAATTCGACTAGACCCAAAATTGGGCTGTTACATTAACCTAAAATACGTATAAACCAAGAATATGCAAGAAATCCTAGACCTCATAACATCATGTATTATCCCTGATCAAACGCACGTATAATCCTAATGGAAGGCCATACGTTTCCTGACCTTTTACTAAGTTCACACGGGCATCATTTTCGTATAAATGTCATTATCAATCCTTGTACATGATTACATATTTTATTTATGATTCTTGTAATCATTCAACATTGATATTTGTATCCTGTACAATTTTAAATTAACCAACATTCTCATGACTTTTCAATTAAGTCTATTTTAAGCCATGTGTCAAAAATCACTAAATTCTACTCAATTCTAACATATATATATTCAAACACTACTCGTACATAAAATAAAATAGGGTGGTAAGTTCTATATGAAACTACTTGTTCAAAATATGTAAAATGGTTACTTCAGGGTCTAATACACAATTTTATCTTTTCCTCGATCAACTCCACTTCGATCCAATTCTTTATCTAAACAATTATTTTATATCATCAGTCAATACCAAATGTATCCATACTACTCTATGATATGCATGAATCTATATAAATTTGATTTTTTGATATCCTTAAAATTTTACATTTTATTCAATTTAGTCCCTAAACTCGGAATAGTCATAACTTTAAATTCCTAACTTTGGATAAAAATTTGATTTCATATATTCTCATTAGGGACCCTATACTTTCTATTTCTAACACAATATTATTGTATAATAGTTACGGACTTGCATTTTTCAGTACAACTAAAAATCAACCGCTACACAACTCCTCCTTTTCTTTGTTCTTAAAATGAGGTATTTATATCCTCCCCCAAAAGATGGTGGGGGGCTATGTCAACTCCCCTTTCTATTATATTTTTCCCCCTGGGAGTGTTTGGACCTTTCAATTTTTGCAGAGCCCTATTATTTCTAATTCTTAGTCATCATCGGCAATTGGCTAAGAGGGGGTTAAGCCCAAAAGCTTATGCGGTGTTCTTTAAATGTGGGGATATCCAATCTGTTGCCATCAAGTTTGATGCTACATTTTTGCTGTAGCATTGGAGCTTCAGATGTTAAAATTTAGCATATTCTTTTCTCTACATTTCCAATGTTCTACTAGCCACCCTCAAGGATAAAAATTCACATTTTTAGTATATCATTTCTCAAAAATAAATTATTAAAATAAAAGCTTCAAAAATTAACTACTTAACATAAACATAATTAAATTAACTATAAAAACACTCTAATCCACTTTTATCTTGATTGAAATATAAGCTTAAAAGTAATAAAATAACAATATATCCTAAAGTAATAAAAAAATAGGCCATTAAGCTCAAATTTGGTTTTCTAGGGATAATAATAAAAAAAAGGTAGGCTTGAAAAGGGTTAAACAATCCAAAAAAATTTACCTAAATCCTCTCTAACCAGTCCAACAAGTTTGGTCCCTTAATTTTTTTATTTGGATAGTTAATTAAAGTATAAGGACTAACTTGTAAAAATGGTAAAATTTAATCACTATGGATTTTTATTTACTTGGAGGACCAATTAAGCAATTGGTCCATTGTGAAATGGATGTTCGATGGTGCATATTGTTTGGAATCCACAAAATGTGTTAAATTATGCTTATGGTTAACTAAATAAGATTAATTAGTTAATTATGATTAGCTATAAACTAAACATGGTATAAAAGTGAAAATTTAAAGAAAAATAAGCCAGTCTTCATGCTCATCTTCTTCATACTGTTTCTAAGAAGAAAAAAATAGGGTTGGAACAATCAAGCTTTAGTCCCTTGATTGGTAAGCAATTTCAAGTCTATTTCTTGCAATTTTCATGTTTTTGAGGTCCTAGGAGCTTGATTTAGCTACCCCATGTACCAATTTGTGAAATTGTTAAACTTTTAAAAACTTTTCATTGTTGATTTAATTAAGCTTTTGGTACTAAATTGCTAGATTTAAGCTTAGTAATGAAAAAGGATTAGTTTAGAAAGTTTAATTGTTAATTTTTGAACTTAGGGACTAATGTGTGTAAATTTCAAAATTGATGTTAAATTTCTGTAATTATAGATAATAGAGGGTTATAAAAAGATGTAATTGAGATCAATTTCAAAACTGAAGCTCAAATTTTTAAAGTTATGGTAATTTCAGTTTTAGGGACTAAATTGAATAAAAAGTAAAACTTTAGGGGGCATTCAAAAAGTGAAATTGAATTGTCATATGCATGTAATAGGATGTTATAAGGTATTTGGAATTGATAAGTTGAAATGGATTATGGTATAGATTGGGATTTGAATTAAATGGAGGATAATCGAGAAAAAGGCAAAATTACAGATTAGTCCTCAATGTCCTATTTGTTGCTATTTTTTCTAAGTAAGTTCACATGGTATGGTTATATGTAATTGAAATATATACTTGAAGTAAGAATTTGTGTTGTGTGAATGTAATTTGAATTATTTACGGTTTGGTACAAAAAGGTGAGATATGGACTAAATTGTAAAAAATGGTTATACATACTAAATGTGCCCGAATGAATGTAATAATGGATAGGATATGATTGGCATGCCAATAGGTTTAATTGCACGCTGGTTTGAGTTATATCTGATGGTACGAAGTATGTCATTGTACGAAGTTTATTACAGATCATATCGAGATCAACATTTGTTGTGGATAATCAAATACTGAATGTCTTTACAAAGACTTTGGTGTGGTGGAGGGACGTATTGTTATACGATTATATGTATTTGCCTATGGGATTTTCACTTTGGTGCCTTGGTGTTTTGTAGTTAATGCTCTAATGGGAAACTTGGTGTGGTGTAGTTACTCGTGTATCTTAATACGTTCATTATAGTTCATCGGGCTATATGGTTTAAGGAAAGTGAAATGGTATACATTGATATACAAAAGATTATATAATGATTGAATTATGCAAATGGTATTGAATTGTTGATTCTATATGAATGACATTGTGTTGAATGTTAATTATTTGAATTGTTATTAATATGGTTATATAAGGAACTCACCTTGTTGATATGTGGTTGTCATGTCTAGGCAACTTGCCAAGTTGAATTGCTTATTTTATTAAATTTTAAAATAAGGTAAGTTATTTTTTTATGCATATGAACTTACTAAGTATTCGATATGCTTATATCAATGTTTCTTTTTCCCTTGTTGTTGTCAGTTTGTGGAACGCGTTGATCGGATCGTCTCGAAGCTCACACTATCCCGCTATCAACTTGGTAGACTTTTAATCATTTTAAAGTCTGGTTATGTGGCATGTACATAAGTGTTAATATATGTGTTTACTTTGGGTAAATAGTTTGGTTTGAACTTGACTAATGCTTGAATTAGAGAATGTAATTGTCCATATATGAATATGTGTTTATTGGTAACTTAATAGGCTATGAATGTGGCACTTCAATGTCAAATTGCTTAATGAATTGATATGGTATGTGATTGTATTGAATGGTTTAAAACTATGAAAGAATAGATTGAGATTGAATAGGTTGATTTACTATGTAAGGTGCCAAATGATGGCATATTAGTTTGAATTATGTGAATTGGTTAAAATGAAATATTTAGATATGGTTTTGGTTTGGTTTTATGCAGGTGTAAGTGTGAATTTAAGCACCATTTGGGTAAGTTGATAAGTTATCACGAAATAGGTACCAAAAATATAGAATTTTGACATTTTTCCTCTGAGGTATCAATACCTTAGAAAAGGGTATCGGTACTTTAGGAATTTTTCTTATTTTTTCAAACATCGGACATTAAAATGGTATCGATACAAAGGTAAAGTATCGATACCATGAAGGAGCTATTGATACTTAATGACTGGTATTGATAAATTATTTTTAAATTATTTTTTCTACACATCGAAGCTCAAAATAGTATTGGTACCTGGAAGGGGTATCGATACCTAAACTAAAATTTTAAAAATTTTGCAATTTGGACATATTTCACGCTCGAGTCAAGAAAAAAGCTTTCATAAGCTCAATTGAGTCTCAAAAAAGTTTGTATAGCATGTGATAATTATGATTATGGAATGTTTAAATGATTTATTTATATTTCTTTTATAGTAGTTGCTCCGCTAACAGATGTGGCATCCTATAGCTTGAACTCGACGACTGGGTCGGGCTAGGGGTGTTACATTCCATTACAAATTAGATTCCACGTAAGCATCAAAATATTAAAGTGACTTTTTAATACATAAGAATTAAGGGAAATTAATAAATTAAACAGTAACTTAAACATACTCCCCATTCCCTAACTTAAAATAAAGCAATGTCCTCATTGCTACACAAATAAAAAATATAAAAAAGGAATATTAAGCAAAAACAACAAACAAATACTAACTAAAAATAACAAAAGAGAAAAAGAAAACTCCTTCCAATTTTACTGATGATTGTCACTATTAATTTTGGTGTGATCTTCTTGCTCTTCACTAGCAACAGGGTTCCTAACCGCCCGCATGCGTGTGCGTTAAAACTAATGATTTTGGAAATACTATTTTGAAAAGTGGTTTTAATTGCAAGCGTACAATGTCAATTGTAATATTTATAGTGTTACAAGGGAACACTAGAGTACTCCAAGGATCAAACCCGAGAGAGTTAGCGATTTTTTTATTTCTATTCAGAAGTGCATGCAAGAAAGAAGTCTAGCTAGCTACTCACTAATTGAAATTGTACGACAAACCATTAATTTGAGAGAAATTAAACTAATTAGTAACCTAAAACAGAAAAGGACTAAATTGTAAATAATGCAAAATATAAAACTACCAAATACTATAACATGCAATGGTTGGTTGATTTCCATGTTGTTAATTAACCTTTGAATTAGGGATCTAAATTGTTAACACTCCTAAATTAGTTTCATTTTACCTCTCGGTCTCAACTTTACCAACTTAGACAAATTAGTTCAGTTTATCTCTCGACCTTACTAGCTAACCCGAGACTAAAGAATGGGTGCCCAATAAGATTACCTCTCGGTCTCACTTGTCTTGATTTTCCCTTAGAGGCGTCAATCCTAAGTTTCGAAGTGTATTCAATTTAGTCCAAATTTTACGATTTAGTCCCTAAAACCTAAAACCAACTACCCAACATTTCCATCAACCAACCACCTAGGGTTTAGCTACCCATTATCATATTAAAGCTAACAAACATGTAAGAAACAATCTTGGAATCCATTAACATAAACTTGAACAAAAATATGAAAGCTTTGGTTTTTAACTTAATAAACTTAAATGAAAAGCAACTAACACAAAGCCAAAGAAATAAGAATAATAAAGACAAGATCTTTAACAGATAAAAGGAAAGAAAACTAAAATAACATTAACCTAAAGATGAAAGCATCATTACAAGCAAAGTAAAAGTCCTAAACATGAAAATAAACCCTAGCTATAGTGATAACTAAATTAACTAACTACCATTAATACTAAGAAAAACAAGAAAATGTGCAGAAAAAGTAAACGCTAAACTATCGAGAAGAAAACTACTATACTCCTAAGCTAAAAGATGGAAGAAAACCTAAACTAAAAAAAATTTAACCCTAAAACTACAGCCTCTCTTTCTTCAACCAAATTTTAGCTATTTAAAGTTGATTACAACCTAAGTTTTAGTGAACAAAATGCCCTTGGACATCTAATTTTGATTAGTGCTTCAATTGGACAAAGACTACCCCTGATGTCATTTTTTTGTCCACTAACCTTGAATGCACCTCCTTTGTTATCATGCAACTAAATAGCTCCATATAGAAACACCTTGATAATAGTGAATAGCCCTGACCATCGAGATTGGAGTTTCTCGGGGTCAAATACCTGATATTGGATCAATCTCCTCTGTTCCTCGATAGACCCCTTTTCACTGTTTTCTAGCAATATCTTGTGTATACAAAAAGAAGGATTAATACCTCGAATATATGCAATACTCCACCTGATAGCTTTCTTGAACCCTTTTCAAAACTGCAAGTAACTTTACTTCATGGTCATTAGTCAACTTTGCTGAAATAATGACAAGTAGAAGATGAACCCAAATAAGCATATATCAAATGAGAAGGCAAAACCTTCAATTCCAATTTGGGTGGCTCTTCAACTGATGCTTTTGGTGCCCTGAAATTTCTGGATGAAAACTCTAATGAATCAAACCGAGTTCTTGTTCCAAATCCTTGTGAATTAGCTTTCGACCAAGCTAGTTACTCATCTTTATAATTTTCATTTGGAGAATCAAACAACAAGAGATGTTCCAAAGGATCATCAAGAGAATTATGTTCCATCTCTGTAGAAAATAAAGAATCCACTATTGAAACAATAGAGTATTCTTCAAGCTCATTTTGAAATTGCATAGCCTTGAAGACATTAAAAGTTACCATATCATCGTGGACCCTCATGGTGAGTTCACCCTTTTTCACATCAATCAAGGTTCTATAGGTTGTGAGGAATGACCTTCCCAAAAAATAGGCACCTCTCTCTCTGCCTCCTAATATAACACAATAAAATCGGCGGGAAATATGAACTTATGAACCCATACCAACACATCTTCAATCTTCCCATGAAGATGAGCAAGAGATCTGTTTGTCAATCGAAGAGTAACTATAGTAGGTTTGACTTCACCAATCCTTAATTGCTTGAAAACCAAAATTGGCATCAAGTTTATACTAGCACCCAAATCGCACAAGGCCATCCCACAATAAGAATCTCTAATATTACATGGAATGGTGAAACTCCCTGGATCCTTCATCTTAGGTGGCAGCTTGTTCTGCAAAAATGAGCTGCACTCTTTAGTTAGCGCTATGGTTTCAAATTCCTCAAACTTTCTCTTCTTAGAAATAATATCCTTCATGAATTTCACATAGTTGGGGCATTTTATTAAGGGCTTCCACAAGTAGAATGTTGATATGCAGAGGTCTCAACACATCCAAAAATTTCTTAAATTTAGTATCTTGCTTTTACGTTTGAAACTATTAAGGAAATGGTGGCTGCTGAATTTTCAATTTGTAAAGATGGCTTTACTACGACAATATTGTAGCATTCCGAGTAGGTACAAATTTCAATATATTAGGATTTCCAACATTCTCTTGAATTTTCTCACTATCTTGGATTGTAGAAGGCTCACACTTAGCTCTAGAATTTTTTTTATCTCCAACGCCTTTCCCTTTTTCAAAGTTGCTGTAACACCCCTTACCCGGGTTCTACGCCGGAACCGGGCCCGAGGCGTTACCGAACTCAAACCACTTGATCGCCACTTAGGCTCGTCGTAACTACTCTCTGAAGTCATCTCAACAACCTCATTCTCGACTTACGAGGCCTCACTCATACACACGAGGGCTCTCGAGACTAAACCGAAACTTTTTCCAATCTTAAAAATTTTCTCTTTATACAGGTCTCACACGCCCGTACAAGATTAGACACGCCCGTGCATAGACATACACGCCTATGTCCCCAGAACCTGCCTAAAAACCCAGCATTCTGCCAATGCCCCACGGCCAAGGCACACGCCTGTGCTTACCACCCGTGGTGCACACTGACTACTTAACACGGCCTAGAGTCTAGACACACGCCCGTGTGGCTAGCCCGTGGCCAACACTGGATAATCCCACACGCCCGTGCAGCTAGTCCGTGGTCTATTCTAATTTATAATACTAACATGAAGGGGACGCACGGCCAAAGCGCACGCCCGTGGGCTGACCGTGTGTCACACATGGCCTAGACACACGCCCGTGTGTCTATCCACATGGACAAGAACAAAGCTATGTGCCAAGCTCTTTTCACCCCTCTAGCATACACAACATATACTCATCTAACACCATCATAATCAACTCAAATTGAAGTGCATTCTCACATAGAAAACTACATCTTTCTTTCATATAATGTAAGAGCCAACAACCATGGCATTATACAAAATAAGCTATCCATCTAAAGGCCAACACATCTTAGCCATTTACAGCAAAATCCACTAACTTGTCTAGCCCCTATACATGCCATATACAAAACATTAAGTTTCATGTACCAAAGTGTGCTGATATGTGGGTTGTCTTCTGATGATCCTCGTATCTCGATTCAACGCTTTTAATCTATAAGATAAGGGAAAAGAAAGAGAGTAAGCTTTGAGCTTAGTAAGTTTACACATAAACAATTAAGCAACATAGTATAAGCTAAGCAACCATTAGCATTATACCAACAAGTAATTCACAACTAAGCTTACTCTTTCTATCCCTTACCACATTTCCAACACATCATGAGTCACATACTCATAACCATCGAAATGCACCCCTGCATTCAATGTCACATTTACACAATATACAACACATCATTATTTGTCAATAATTCATCCACACAGCTTGTAACACCCCATATCCGAGTCCGAGGCTTAGACCGGATACGAGAAGTTACTATGCTTGAACTTACTTAATCAAGTACTTACGGGCTATAAAATTTCGTTCCGAATTAAGAACTTATCCTTCTTAATCGACTTGTACTTTTCATGGGCCTACGAGGCCTTAAACTCATGTCCGTAAACTTTCGGAACTCAATCGAAAACTTTTCATTGAAACAGGGGTCACATGCCCATGTGAGTTGGGACACGCCCGTGTAAACCTGAGACACGCCCATGTCTCCTAACCGTGCTTAAAACTCGAGCTTACTGCTAAACTTCACACAGCCATGGCACGCCCATGGTCCTGGCCCGTGTGAAAAACCTTAGCATTCTGACTTATAAAACACGGCCATGGCACGCCCGTGGACTTAGACCGTGTACTACAACTTGATATTCTGACTTAAGGTGCAATGGTGCAGGGTACACACGGCTTAGACACACGCCCGTGTGTCCGACCGTGTGGGCACTTATAGGCTATTTACCAAGCCAATTGCCACCCTAAAATCAAGAGCATATTCATACTATCTCAACAACTCAAATCACTACAACTTTAATGAACAATATAACGTGCTCCATTGATATCAATAACATACATACTTAGTCAATCTTGGCCAATCATTTAGCCATTTACAAAAGAATAATAATAGACTTGATAGCCCATGCTTTTCCCCTTTCTAAGACATATACTCAAAATGAAATGTTTCCTATACATGCCATACTTAAATAAACAACTTGGCTATACCAAAATAGCGGTTGATAGTGTGATTCGAGCTCCGACTTCAACGATCCACAAGTTAGCTTGGCGGGACTACATAGAAAGAAGTAATAAAAGACGTAAGCATTTAGCTTAGTAAGTTTGCATAATGCACATAGCAACATACTTACTTAATATAAACCATTTGACATAAACAATTGCATCATAAATTTCAGCTATAAAGCTTACTTACTCATACTTGATTCATACATAACTCATGAAACTTACTAGTCTCATACTTGATAGGCACACAAAGTACCTGTATCACTAGACCACATTGATCAGTATACTTGAACATAATACTCATAATTTCTAATTCATCATTCATAACATGAATAATATTCTTTATCACTTGATAATAACCTTACTTACTTAGCTTTCTTGTTATCTCTTTGGAGCTTAACTCGTTTGCCCGATGAATTTATATGAATAACCGAGGATACTAAATCTCATCTAAATTTCGAGGCCATGACTTAACATGGACTTATACGAAGTCTTTCTTGTTCTCACCAATGCCATGCCTTAACTTGGACTTATATGGGATCTCTTTCTCTTGATAACTTTTCAATGCCAAGCTTGCCTTGGTCTTACATGATAACTTGTTCAATGCCAAGCTTGCCTTGGACTTACATGATAACTTACTCAATGCCAAGCTTGCCTTGGACTTACATGATATCTTATTCAATGCCAAGCTTGCCTTGGACTTACATGATATCTTATTCAATGCCAAGCTTGCCTTGGACTTACATGATATCTTATTCAATGCCAAGCTTGCCTTGGACTTACATGATATCTTATTCAATGCCAAGCTTGCCTTGGACTTACATGATATCTTGCTTGCTTGCCGATG
This sequence comes from Gossypium sturtianum, assembly GCA_025698515.1. Lineage (NCBI taxonomy): Eukaryota > Viridiplantae > Streptophyta > Magnoliopsida > Malvales > Malvaceae > Gossypium > Gossypium sturtianum. Next base: position 125,492,926 of record CM046955.1, read on the forward strand.
CCATGCCTCGGCTTGGTCTTATACGGACTTTCTTGTTTCATGTGGTAGATCGAGTATCCTAAGTTATTCAACTTCAATCGGGGCTTTCTCATGCTTGATCTCATTAATTTCTTTGTTTAACATAACATTAAACGTTTTTCATAATAACATTGTACATTATACTAAGCAATTCAATGATATAAATCATAAAGCTTAGAAATCATACAAACTTACCTCAATATACAAAATGTAGCTAGGTATGCAATTTAGTCCTCGACCTTGTTCTTGCCTCGGTTTCGATCCGGGCTTCATTTTTCTTGATCTATAGTCATAAATAGATCATTTAATATTCACATTGACTAAATTGACCCTTTACTCATACTTGGGCAAAATTACTATTTTGCCCCTTTACTTTCTCATATTTGCACTTTTGCCCCAACGCTCGTAAAATAATTTTCATTCAACTTTCTTAGACTAAATGCTTAGCTGATTCATTTTCTCTAATATAGCAATCATCAATTCTCATTATTTCTAGTAGGTATGACTAATTTCATAACTATTACAAACTAGTCCATACTATCATATTTCATGAAATTCATTAAGAAAAAATGTTTATCTAACATCAAACTCTCATAATCTTCCATAAAACATCATTTAACACGCATGTCATTCATAGATGAAATTTTTGAACATGCATCTTAGCTTATTTTATAGCTAAAAATAGCTAATTCATAATACGAGGACTTCAAAAACACGAAGAATATTAAAAACGGGGCTAAGATGAACTTAATAGCAAGCTTGAAAAAATGAAGAACCCTAGCTATGGAGTCTTCAAATTTTCGGCAATGGAAGAAAGAAGATGAATGAAATTTTATCATCTTTTTCCTATTTTAATCACTTATTAGACAAATGACCAAAATGCCCTTCTCTTTAAAAATTTCTATTTTACTAACTCATGTCCATTTTTGTCCAAAATTTATAATTTGGGAAAATTGCTATTTAAGGACTCATGATTAATATTCTAAAGCTATTTCATACAAAATGCTTCTAGAAACTCACATTTTACAACTTTTGCAATTTGGTCCTTTTTGACCATTCAACTTCATTTTTGCAAAATTGCTTCATGAAACTTTCACACTAACATGCAAACATGGCATGAACCTTAAAAACTCATAAATTCACCTTGGATTCATGGCCTCGCACAACTATTTTGACTAGGCCCTAAATCGGGCTGTTATAATTCTTCCCCCTTAGGGATTTTCGTCCTCGAAAATCTTACTAGTGAAAAGGTTTGGGTACTGGTTTCTCATACTCTCTTCTGGTTCCCATGTGGCTTATTCTATTCCATGTCTTTGCCACAATACTTTCACTAAGGCAATACTTTTCTTTCTTAGCTGCTTCTCTTCCCGCGCTAATATCTTGACTGGTTCTTCACCATAAGTCATGTCGGGATGAATCTCTACCTCTGACTGGGGAATTACATGCGAAGGTTCTGATCGATAGCGTCTTAACATTGACACGTGAAACACATCATGTATCTTTTCTAACTCTGATGGCAAAGCCAATCTGTAAGCTACAGGCCCAACTTTCTCAGTAATCTCATACGGTCCAATAAAACGTGGACTCAACTTGCCTTTTCGGCCAAATCAGAGAACTTTTATCCAAGGTGACACTTTGAAGAAAACTTTATCTCCAACTTGATACTCTATCTCTTTTCTTTTTAAATCCGAGTAGGATTTTTGTCTGTCTGAAGCAGCTTTTAAGCACTCTCGTATCACTCTTACTTTCTCTTCAACTTCTCTAACCAAATCAACCCCGTGAATTTGGTTTTCTTTGAGTTCAGTACAAAATAAAGGCATTCTGCATTTACGCCCATATAAAGCCTCATAAGGCGCCATCCTCAAGCTCGACTGAAAACTATTATTGTAGGCAAATTCTACCAATGGGAGAAACCTTTCCCAATTGCCTCAGAACTCTAGAATACAACATTTGAGCATATCCTCGAGCACTTGAATTAACCTCTCTGATTGACCGTCAGTTTGAGGATGAAAAGTGGTACTAAAGTTCAACTTTGTACCCAAGGCCTCTTGTAACTTCTTCCAAAACCTGGATGTGAATCTCGGATCTCTATCCGGTATGATTGACAAGGGAACTCCATGAAGTCTTACTATTTCTGAAATGTACAAGTTTGCCAACTTGTCTAGTGAGTAATCAACTCGTACAGGTACAAAATGGGCTGACTTCGTAAGTCTATCAACCACAACCCATACAGCATCTTTCTTGCTCTGAGACAACGGTAAACCCGTTACAAAATCCATAGAATACGGTCCCATTTCCACTCCGGAACTAAAATGGGTTGAAGCAAGCTGAAGGTACTTGATGTTCGACTTTTACTTAGCGACAAATCATACATTTGAAACAAATTCGAAATGTCTCTCTTCATTTTCGCCACCAATATCGTTGCTTCAAATCATTATACAATTTAGTACTACCGGATGTACAGACAAACACCCGTTATGTGCCTCATGCAAAATTCTCCGAATAAGCTCCTCTTTTCTCGAGTACACAAATTCTACCTTTAAACATCAAATATCCTTCGAACTAATCAGAAAGTCGGATTCAACATCCGACTTCATGACCGAGCTCTTTTGACTTGTAATTCGTAATCTTCTTTCTCGAGCCTCGAAATCTCTTGGAGGAATTTGGTCTAGCTCTCAACTCAACTATAATGGAACCATCATCGATAAAATCATCCGTGAATTCATTGCTCTTAATGCAAATAAGGACTTTTCTGCTTAAAGCATCGGCGACAACATTCGCCTTTCCGGATGGTAGTCAATGACTAACTCATAGTCTTTTATCAACTCTAACCATCTCCTTTGCCTTAAATTCAACTCTTTCTGCGTCATCAAGTACTTGGACTTTTGTGATCGGTGAAGATCGACATCTCTCACCATATAGTTGATGTCTCCATATCTTCAATGCGAAGACTATGGCGGCTAACTCTAGGTCGTATGCGCCGGATAATTCTTCTCATGAGGCTTTAAGCGTCTTGAGGCATAAGCAATCACTTTGCCTTCTTGCATAAGTACACTGACCTAATCCATTTAAGGATGCATCATTTGTAAACTATGAACTCTTTCCCCGTCTCGAGTTGTACTAAAGCTGGAGCTTACACAATAACGCTTTCAATTTTTGAAACTTTGTTGGCATATTTACATCCACTCGAACTTCACATTTTTCTCAGTAACAACTTCGTTATCGGGGTTGCAATCATGGAAAACCCCTTGACAAATCGTCTATAATAGCCGGCTAGGCCTAGGAAACTTTTATCCTCAGAGATATTCCTCGGTGGTTTCCAATCTGTAATAGCCGAGATCTTACTTGGGTCTACTCGAACCCTTCTCCCGAGACAATATGCCCGAGAAATCCTACTTCATTGAGCCAAAACTCACTTTTATTGAACTTGGCATACAACCGATTTTCTCGAAGAATCAGTAAAACTATCGTGTATTTGCCAAAGCATGCTCATTCTCATCTCGGGAATAAACCAGTATGTCGTTAATAAAAATGACTACAAACTTATCGAGGTATGATCTGAAGATGCGGTTCATTAAGTCCATGAATACCGCAGGAGCATTGGTCAAACCAAAAGGCATGACTAAAAATTCAAAATGCCTATACCTTGTTCGAAAGCGATCTTGGATACATCTGACTCCTTTACTCTTAAGCGGTAATACCCCGATCTCAAGTCTATCTTAGAGAACACGGTGGCTCCTTTCAATTGATCGAACAAATCATCGATCCTTGGCAATGGGTACTTGTTCTTTAATGTCGCTTTATTAAGCTGACGGTAATCTATGCACAATCTCATAGTGCCATCCTTCTTTTTCACAAATAAAACTGGAGCACCCGAGGGAGAACAACTTGACCTTGCAAAGCCTTTGTCTCGTTAACTCTTGCAATTGTATCTTCAACTCTTTCAACTCCGTTGGAGCCATTCTGTAAGGAGTAATAGATATTGGTACAGCATCGAGAAGCGACTCAATGTTGAACTCAACTTCTCTGATTGGAGGTAATCCTGGTAATTCTTCGGGAAAAACATCCATGTGCTCACATACTATCGAGACGGACTCAATCAGTAACTCTATTTCTTTATCATTCATCACAAAGGCCAAATATGCCTCATACCCCTTTCTTATAAATCTACTGTGCCGTCATATGAGAAATCAATACGGCAATCCACTTTGTTCATACGATTCTATATGGAGGATACCCCATTCTCACATCTCATTTCAATGTATTTCTTCCCACAATTAACTATCACATTATGGGCGATTAACCGATCCATACCGAGAATGAGATCAAACTCGTCAAATGGTAACAACATAAGGTTTGCTTTAAAACAATGATCTCTAATCATTAATGGACATTCTCTACATACTTCATTCACTAACACACTCTTGCCTAAAGGATTAGACACTCTAATCACAAATTCGTAAACTCTATAGGCATACTCAAATCGGATACCAATTTCATGCAAATGTAAGAGTGTGTAGATCCGGGATCTATTAAAGCAATAACTTTAACATCATGAAGAGAAAAGGTACCCGTGATAACATCATGGGAAGATGCCTCTTCGCGAGCGCGAATGGCATAAGTCCGTGCAGGCGCCCTACCCTCAAGTCTCGCTGCCTGCTCTCTAGGGTTACCTCTTCCTCTTGCCCCACTTCCTGGGTTTCTCTGCGGTCTTCCTCTGACCATACTCTTGGATCTCGAGTTCTGAGCTCTCTCTTCTTTCATTGTCTTTGGACAATCCTTTATGTAGTGGTCTTGGGAACCACATCTAAAACATGCATTTTCGTGCGCTCGACATTCTCCAAGATGACGTCTGCCACACTGTGGGCATTCGGGTCTTTCAGATTGAAAGTTCCCCACACTAGCGACTAAAGTAGTCTGTGCTTTATTTCCCAAATACTGTTTACTCTTGTCTTTCTTTGAAAACCCAATGGAAGTAGCCAATCGGGTAGGTAAATCTCTTGACTTCTTGGATGAGGATTGGAATGACTTATTCCATTGTCTCTTTCTAGAGTCACGAGACTCAATTTCAAACTTTCTCTTCTCTTTTACTAGCTCTTCGGCTTTACAAGCTCTCTCCACTAGCACAACAAATTCTTTCAATTCTAGTACAGCAACAAACATTTTGATGTCCTCATTTAGCCCATCTTCAAATCTTTTGCTCATGATGCCCTCGGTGGACACGCATTCTCGAGTGTATTTCCTGAGTTGCACAAACTCACACTCATAATCGGTCACCGACATCTTGCCTTGCTTTAACTCTAAAAATTCTTTTCTTTTTTGATCTACGAATCTTTGACTGATATACTTTTTCTTGAACTCTTCTTGGAATAATTCCCATGTGATCTTCTCCCTTGGTACCACTGACACAAGGGTGTTCCACCATTGATAGGCGAGAATCTCTAAAAGGAGACTACACACTTCATGCTTTCTCAGTGTGCATGATAGCTCATTAAATACCACGATGGTATTTTCTAACCAAAACTCGGCTTTTTCCGGATCATCTTCTCTTTTCGCCCGGAATTTTTTTGCCCTATGTTTCCTGATCCTATCAACTGGAGGTTTGTCTCCTCTTACCACCTCTACTACTTGAGGGGCTCTTTGGAATAGGTTGTGGAGCAGGTGGGGGTGGAGGGTTGTACATTTGGGTTCATACGAGCGAACTCACGAATACCACGTATTCATCATGTGGAGGAAGGGTTCTCTAGCCCCTCCTCCTCCTTCTTGACTCACCGTAGTGGGTCTATTCTCATTCTCGTTCGGCACCATCCCTTCAGCGGGAGCCGGCGCATTACTTTCTACGTCATCCGCCATATCTCTTTCACGATCTATTTATTATATATATAAACATAATTTAAGTCGTTAGGAGTCGTCACACTATCATTATAAAAACATTCTTACGTATGGCATGTATAGCTAGACTCGTGCTCATGCTACGTTAGTCCTAGAACTGACTAAACCGTAGCTCTAATACCACTAAATGTAACACCCCATATCCGAGTCTGAGGCTTAGACCGGATACGAGAAGTTACTATGCTTGAACTTGCTTAATCAAGTACTTACGGGCTATAAAATTTCGTTCCGAATTAAGAACTTATCTTTCTTAATCGACTTGTACTTTTCATGGGCCTACGAGGCCTTAAACTCATGTCCGTAAACTTTCGAAACTCAATCGAAAACCTTTCATTGAAACAGGGGCCACACGCCCATGTGAGTTGGGACACACCCGTGTAAACCTAAGACACGCCCATGTCTCCTAACCGTGCTTAAAACTCGAGCTTACTGCCAAACCTCACACGGCCATGGCACGCCCGTGGTCCTGGCCCGTGTAAAAAACCTTAGCATTCTGACTTATAACACACGGCCATGGCACGCCCGTGGACTTAGACCGTGTACTACAACTTGATATTCTGACTTAAGGTGCAATGGTGCAGGGTAGACACGGCTTAGACACACGCCCGTGTGTCCGACCGTGTGGGCACTTATAGGCTATTTACCAAGCCAATTGCCACCCTGAAATCAAGAGCATATTCATACTATCTCAACAACTCAAATCACTACAAATTTAATGAACAATATAACGTGCTCCATTGATATCAATAACATACATACTTAGTCAATCTTGGCCAATCATTTAGCCATTTACAAAAGAATAATAATAGACTTGATAGCCCATGCTTTTCCCCTTTCTAGACATATACTCAAAATGAAATGTTTCCTATACATGCCATACTTAAATAAACAACTTGGCTATACCAAAATAGCGGTTGATAGTGTGATTCGAGCTCCGACTTCAACGATCCACAAGTTAGCTTGGCGGGACTACATAGAAAGAAGTAATAAAAGACGTAAGCATTTAGCTTAGTAAGTTTGCATAATGCACATAGCAACATACTTGCTTAATATAAACCATTTGACATAAACAATTGCATCATAAATTTCAGCTATAAAGCTTACTTACTCATACTTGATTCTTACATAACTCATGAAACTTACTAGTCTCATACTTGATAGGCACACAAAGTACCTGTATCACTAGATCACATTGATCAGTATACTTGAACATAATACTCATAATTTCTAATTGATAATTCATAACATGAATAATATTCTTTATCACTTGATAATAACCTTACTTAGCTTTCTTGTTATCTCTTTGGAGCTTAACTCGTTTGCCCGATGAATTTATATGAATAATCGAGGATACTAAATCTCATCTAAATTTCGAGGCCATGACTTAACATGTACTTATACGAAGTATTTCTTGTTCTCACCAATGCCATGCCTTAACTTGGACTTATATGGGATCTCTTTCTCTTGACAACTTTTCAATGCCAAGCTTGCCTTGGTCTTACATGATAACTTGTTCAATGCCAAGCTTGCCTTGGACTTACATGATAACTTACTCAATCCGAAGCTTCCCTTGGACTTACATGATATCTTATTCAATGCCAAGCTTGCCTTGGACTTACATGATATCTTATTCAATGCCAAGCTTGCCTTGGACTTACATGATATCTTATTCAATGCCAAGCTTGCTTTGGACTTACATGATATCTTATTCAATGCCAAGCTTGCCTTGGACTTACATGATATCTTGCTTGCTTGTCGATGCCATGCCTCAGCTTGGTCTTATACGGACTTTCTTGTTTCATGTGGTAGATCGAGTATCCTAAGTTATTCAACTTCAATCGGGGCTTTCTCATGCTTGATCTCATTAATTTCTTTGTTTAACATAAGATTAAACGTTTTTCATAATAACATTGTACATTATACTAAGCAATTCAATGATATAAATCATAAAGCTTAGAAATCATACAAACTTACCTCAATATACAAAATGTAGCTAGGTATGCAATTTAGTCCTCGACCTTGTTCTTGCCTCGGTTTCGATCCGGCCGTTTTCTTGATCTATAGTCATAAATAGATCATTTAATATTCACATTGACTAAATTGACCCTTTACTCATACTTGGGAAAAATTACTATTTTGCCCCTATACTTTCTCATATTTGCACTTTTGCCCCAAGGCTCGTAAAATAATTTTCATTCAACTTTCTTAGACTACATGCTTAGCTGATTCATTTTCTCTACTATAGCAATCATCAATTCTCATTATTTCTAGTAGGTATGACTAATTTCATAACTATTACAAACTAGTCCATACTATCATATTTCATGAAATTCATTAAGGAAAAGATGTTTATCTAACATCAAACTCTCATAATCTTCCATAAAACATCATTTAACAAGCATGTCATTTATAGATGAAATTTTTGAACATGCATCTTAGCTTATTTTATAGCTAAAAATAGCTAATTCATAATCTGAGGACTTCAAAACACGAAGAATATAAAAAGCAGGGCTAAGATGAACTTACTAGCAAGCTTGAAAAAATGAAGAACCCTAGCTATGGAGTCTTCAAATTTTCGGCAATGGAAGGAAGAAGATGAATGAAATTTTATCATCTTTTTCCTATTTTAATCACTTATAAGACAAATGACCAAAATGCCCATCTCTTTAAAAATTTCTATTTTACTAACTCATGTCCATTTTTGTCCAAAATTTATAATTTGGGCAAATTGCTATTTAAGGACTCATGATTAATATTCTAAAGCTATTTCATACAAAATGCTTCTAGAAACTCACATTTTACAACTTTTGCAATTTGGTCCTTTTTGACCATTCAACTTCATTTTTGCAAAATTGCTTCATGAAACTTTCACACTAACATGCAAACATGGCATGAACCTTAAAAACTCATAAATTCACCTCGGATTCGTGGTCTCGCACCACTATTTTGACTAGGCCCTAAATCGGGCTATTACACAGCTAATTAACTTAATTCTACATCCATGCAGCTATTTTACTCAATGATGCAATTACATGGCTAATCCACACAGTTAACCCACACAGCTAATGTCTCGGTGGTTTCACACTTAGCACACCACAATCGATTAATAAGGTGGTATCGCACTTAGCCTACCACAAAGGTAATCATAGGGGTTTCTCACTTAGCCCACTAAATGATAGACCTCACGATAGCCATCGCACATACCAAGCTCATCGTCAATATGCATTAGGATGGTATCGCACTTAGTCTACCATCTAGCATTATCACTACACATTCACATGTCTACTTACTCAATTAAACATCCATTCACAATTCTACTACATTTATTCTACTTGGACCACATAGGTTCTCAATCAATCTCGAACAAGCTACACACTAGCTATCATCAACAAATTGTAAGTATGAATGCATTGTTTATGCATAGACTTACCTCGATACTCAAAAGTATAGAAATATGAAATTTAGTCCACCAACTTGCTTTTGCCTCGGTTTCGATCCGGGCTTCGTCTTTCTTGATCTATAATGAATAAATCAGCTTATTCAATACATACATTGACTAAATTGACCCACATCTCATACTTTAGCAAAATTACTATTTTGCCCCTAAACTTTCTCATATTTACACTTTAGTCCCAAAGGCTCGTAAAGTGATTTTTATTCAACTTTCTAGTCTTTCATGCTTAGCCGAACCACTTATTCAACTAAAGCTATCATCAATTCTCACTAAACCACATATGTATGACCAAACTAAAGTTTTTCACAAACTAGTCCCTACATGCATTTTCATGGAAAATCACTTAGCAAAAGATGTTTCTACTATATCAAGCTTTCATATTCTTCCATAAAACAACAAAATACATGCATGTCATGTCATATATGTACATTTTTGAACATCCATAATAGCTCACCAAAAAGCTAAAAATAGCTTACTCATGCTACTAGGACTTCAAAAATACGAAGAATATCAAAAACCGGGCTTATGAGCACTTACTAGCAAGCTTGAAAAATTGAAAGAGCCCTAACAATGGCTATTGAAATTTTCGGCAACTTGGGGGAGAAGATGAGTGAATTTTTGTCATCTTTTCACCTATTTAATCACTTAATAACTAAATGACCAAAATGCCCTTTTTGATAAACTTCAAATTTTAACTCATCCCTGCCCATTTTTGTCCAAAAATTAGAATTTGGATAAATTACTATTTAAGGACCTCTAATTAATAATCTAAAGCTATTTCACACATATAGCTTCTAGAAACACACATTTTGCAACTTTTGCAATTTAGTCCTTTTTGGACAATTCAACCACAATTTCACAAAATTACTTCATGAAACTTTCACACTAGCATGCATACATAATATAAACCTCAAAAACTCATTCATAGCCCTCGGATTTGTGGTCTCGCACCACTATTCCCACTAGGCCCTAAACAGGAATGTTACAACTCTCCTCCCTTTAGAGATTTTCCTCCCCGAAAATCTTACCAGTAAAGAGGTTTGGATGTTGCTCTCTCATAGCTTCTTCCATTTCCCACGTAACCTCTTCCACACCATGTTTCTACCATAACACTTTCACTAGTGCTATGCTCTTATTTCTCAACTCTTTCACTTCTCGAGCCAAGATCTTAATCGGCTCCTCTTCATAAGATATATCCGGTCTTATCTCAATTTTCGTCGAATGAATCACATATGAAGGATCGGAGCGATACCGTCGCAACATCGACCCATGGAACATGTTATGAATCTTTTCCAAATCTACCGGCAAAGCCAACCGGTATGCTACAGGCCCAACTCTATTTGTAATCTCATACGGCCCTATGAACCTTGGACTCAATTTCCCTTTTCGTCCAAATCTCATAATCTTCTTCCACGAGGACACTTTCAAAAACACTTTGTCGCCCACTTCAAACTCAATTTCTTTTCTTTTCAAATCCGCATACGACTTCTGTCGGTCCAAAGCAGCTCTCAGACTATTACGGATTACTTTCACCTTCTCTTCGATTTCTTTCACTAGATCGACCCCATGGATCCACTTCTCACTAAGCTCGGTCCAATACAAAGGAGTCCGACACTTACGACCATACAAAGCCTCATACGGTGCCATCTGTATACTCGACTGATAACTGTTGTTATAGGCGAATTCGACCAAAGGTAGATATCTCTCCCAACTACCTTCGAATTCTAACACACAACATCGAAGCATATCTTCCAAAACTTGAATCACTCTTTTAGACTGACCATCGGTTTGCGGATGGAATGCAGTGCTGAAATTCAATCTCATACCCATGGCCTCTTGCAACTTCTTCCAAAATCTCAAAGTAAACCTCGGGTCTCTATCTGATATAATAGACACAGGTACACTATGCAATCTCACTATCTCTGCCACATACAACTCAGCTAACTTATCCAGTGAATAATCAACACGTACTGGAATAAAGTGAGTCGACTTTGTCAATCTATCCACAACAACCCACACAGCATCTCTCTTTCTTGGAGTCATCGGCAACCCCGTCACAAAATCCATGGTCACCGGATCCCATTTCCATTCGGGAACCATCACTGGCTGAAGCAATCCCGAAGGCACTTGATGCTCAACTTTCACTTGTTGACAAATTAGACACTTTGCCACAAACTCTGAAATATCTCTTTTCATTCCTGGCCACCAATAAAACTTCCTCAAATCGTTGTACATTTTAAATCTTTGCTGGATGTCTTGACAAACATCCACTGTGGGTCTCATGCAAAACCTTTCGAATCAACTCCTCATCTTTAGGAACACAAATTCTGTCACGAAACATCATACAACCATTCAAATCCACTCGAAAATCAGAATCACTTTCTGATCCGCACTTAGCTATCTTAGCTTGCATCTCACTGTCATTTTTCTGAGCCTCACAAATTTGTTGAACAAATAGCGGCTTATCTCTCAACTCTGCCAAAATAGCACCATCGTTAGACAATGGTAAACTCGTGCTCATAACTCTTAGAGCATACAAGGATTTCCTACTCAGGGCATCCGTAACCACATTTGCTTTTCCTGGGTGGTAATCAATGACTAACTCATAGTCTTTCAACAACTCAAGCCACCGTCTCTGTCTCAGATTCAGATCCTTCTGATCCATCAAATACTTTGAACTCTTGTGATCCGTAAAGATTCAACACTTCTCACCATACAAGTAATGTCGCCAAATCTTTAACGCAAAAACAATCGCAGCCAACTCTAAATCATGAGTCGAATAATTCTTCTCGTGCGGCTTTAGTTGCCTCGAGGCGTAAGCGACTACCTTACCCTCTTGCATCAACATGCAACCGAGACCATTAAACGACGCATCACTGTAAACCACGAACGCTTTCCCCGATTCTGGTTGAACCAAAACTGGTGCCTCAGTCAATATTGTTTTCAGTCTCTCGAAGCTCTATTGACATGTCTCAGTCCATTCAAACTTGACATCTTTATGCAATAGTTTCGTCATCGGGGTGGCAGTCATAGAGAACCCCTTTACAAAACGTCTGTAATATCCCGCTAGTCCTAAGAAACTTCTGATTTCTGACACGTTCCTTGGCGATTTCCAATCCACAACAGCCGATATCTTACTCGGGTCAACTCTGACACCATCACCTGACACCATGTGTCCTAGGAATCCGACCTCTCAGAGCCAAAACTCACTCTTGCTAAACTTAGCATACAACTGCTTATCTCTCAAAGTTTGCAAGACAATTCTCAAATGCTCTTCGTGATCGTTCTCATCCCGAGAATAGATCAATATGTCATCAATGAAGACAACTACAAACTTGTCCACATACGGTCTAAAAACACGGTTCATCAGATCCATAAAAATCGCAGGTGCATTCGTCAAACCAAACGGCATAACCAAAAACTCATAATGGCCATACCTTGTCTGAAATTCAGTTTTCAACACATCTTGCTCTTTCACTCTGAGCTGATAATAACCAGACCTCAAGTCTATCTTGGAGAACACTGTAGCTCCCTTTAGTTGATCAAAGAGATCATCAATCCTTGGTAAAGGATACTTATTCTTCATCGTCACCTTGTTCAGTTGTCTATAGTCTATACAAAACCTCATAGACCCATCTTTCTTCTTCACGAATAATACCGGAGCACCCCACGGCGAGTAGCTCGGTCTTGTAAAACCCTTATCTGTCAACTCTTGCAACTGAACCTTCAGTTCTTTCAACTCTACTGGTGCCATTCTGTACGGAGCAGTCGAAATAGGTGCCGTTCCCAGAACCAACTCAATTCCAAATTCAACCTCTCTCTTTGGAGGTAATCCGAGTAACTCTTCCGGAAATACATCTGGGTACTCACATACCACTGGCACTGTTTCAAACTCTACTCCAACCTCTCGAGTATTCAACACAAAAGTAATATAGGACTCACATCCTTTTCTCAAACATTTCTCAGCCACTAGGGAAGAAATCATCACTGGTAGACTATCCGATCCACCTGATTCAACCCAAACCACATCTCCACTCTCACATTTCAATTCAATAAATTTACTACCACAGTTCACTAAGACACTATGGGTAGTCAACCAATCCATGCCTAGGATTAAATCAAACTCATCAAACGGCAACAACATAAGGTTTGCCGGAAAACAATGATTCTTAATCAATAAAGGACAATTCTTACACACTCTGTCCACTAACACATGCTTTCCTAACGGGTTTGACACCTTAACCACTATGTCCGTAGACTCAACGGTCATACTCAAACTAGATGCTAATCTCATGCAAATATAAGAATGAGTAGACCCTGGATCTATTAAAGCAACAACGAAGGTGTCATAGAGAGAAAAATTACCCGTTATCACATCAGGGGAGGATGCTTCTTCGCGAGCGCGAATAGCATATGTCCTCGCAGGTGCCCGACCCTCTGGTCTCACAGCAGAATCTCTGGGCGCACCTCTACCACTATTCTCGCCTCTCGGGTTCATTGGTGGTCTACCCCTCGTAGACACATCACTAGGTCTCAGCTCTTGCCTCTCTTCCTTTTCATCCCTCTCGGGACAGTTACAGATAAAGTGGTCAGGGGAACCACACTTATAACATTTTCGAATATTTCCCCAACACTCTCCGGTGTGATACCTACCACAACTTGGACACTCCGGTTTACTCTTTGTATTGCCCACACTTTCCATCGATGGAGCTTGGACTCTCAAACCCGAGCGAGTATTGCCCAAGTCTCGATGCAAATAACCCACTGGTGCTGTCGTCCGAGGATTCACTTCCTTGGATCTTTTTGACTGGGCTTGGTATGACTTGCCCATCGGCCTCTTTTTAGTATCTCGGGCTTCACTCACAGCCCTCATCTTTTCTGAACTCAGCTCTTTGGCCTTACTTGCCCTCTCAACTAATACCACAAATTCTTTCAACTCCAAAATGCCCACTAGGAGTTTGATGTCCTCATTCAACCCATCTTCGAACCTCTTACACAAGATGGTCTCAGTCGATACACATTCTTGAGCGTATTTGCTAAGCCTAACAAACTCACGCTCATTTTCCGCCACTGTCATTCTTCCTTGTTTCAACTCAAGGAATTCCTTCCTTTTTCGATCAGTAAACCTCTAGCTTATATACTTCTTCTTGAACTCTTCCAGAAAGAAGTCCCACGTCACTCGCTCTCTCGGGACCACTAGCGTCAACGTTTTCCACCAATGGTATGCTGAATCTCTCAGCAAGGATATGACACACTTCAAACTCTCTTCAGGCGTACATAAGAGTTCATCGAACACCCTCATCGAGTTCTCCAACCAGAACTCCGCCCTCTCAGGGTCATCATCTACCTTAGCTCTAAACTCCTCAGCCCGTGCTTCCTAATCTTATCCACCGGGGGCTTCGATATCCTCACTACATCCATACCTTGAGGAGCCACTAGATTTGGCTGAGGTATAGGAGGAGGTGGAGGAGGTTGAGCATTAGGGTTCGCTCGAACATAGTCCAAGTACCAATTACTCATCATCTGGAGAAAGGCTTCCCGTGCCTCTTCCCCTTGACCCCTAACCTCGGGTCCACTCTCAACGGGTGTGGTTCCTTGCGCAGGAGCCGGTGCATTACTAGCTGCTTCATCAGCAGTCAATGGATCGAAATCCATATACTATATAAAACAAGATTTAAATCATCAAAAACCACCACACTATCATTGTACACTTATGGCATGTATAGCTAGACTCTTACACCCACTACGGTAGTCTTAGAAACGGCTAAACCATAGCTCTGATACCACTAAATGTAACACCCCTTACCCGGGTTCTATGCCAGAACCGGGCCCGAGGCGTTACCGAACTCAAACCACTTGATCGCCACTTAGGCTCGTCGTAACTACTCTCTGAAGTCATCTCAACAACCTCATTCTCGACTTACGAGGCCTCACTGATACACACGAAGGCTCTCGAGACTAAACGGAAACTTTTTCCAATCTTAAAAATTTTCTCTTTATACAGGTCTCACACGCCCGTACAAGATTAGACACGCCCATGCATAGACATACACGCCCATGTCCCCAGACCGTGCCTAAAAACCCAGCATTTTGCCAATGCCCCACGGCCAAGGCACACGCCCGTGCTTACCACCCGTGGTGCACACTGACTACTTAACACGGCCTAGAGTCTAGACACACGCCCGTGTGGCTAGCCCGTGGCCAACACTGGATAATCCCACACGCCCGTGCAGCTAGTTCGTGGTCTATTCTGATTTATAATACTAACATGCAGGGGACGCACGGCCAAAGCGCACGCCCATGGGCCGACCGTGTGTCACACATGGCCTAGACACACGCCCGTGTGTCTATCCACATGGACAAGAACAAAGCTATGTGCCAAGCTCTTTTCACCCCTCTAGCATACACAACATATACTCATCTAACACCATCATAATCAACTCAAATTGAAGTGCATTCTCACATAGAAAACTACATGTTTCTTTCATATAATGTAATAGCCAACAACCATGGCATTATACAAAATAAGCTATCCATCTAAAGGCCAACACATCTTAGCCATTTACAACAAAATCCACTAACTTGTCTAGCCCCTATACATGCCATATACAAAACATTAAGTTTCATGTACCAAAGTGTCTTTGATATGTGGGTTGTCTTCGATGATCCTCGTATCTCGATTCAACGCTTTTAATCTATAAGACAAGGGAAAAGAAAGAGAGTAAGCTTTGAGCTTAGTAAGTTTACACATAAACAATTAAGCAACATAGTATAAGCTAAGCAACCATTAGCATTATACCAACAAGTAATTCACAACTATGCTTACTCTTTCTATACCTTACCACATTTCCAACACATCATAAGTCACATACTCATAACCATCGAAATGCACCCCTGCATTCAATGTCACATTTACACAATATACAACACATTATTATTTCTCAATAATTCATCCACACAGCTAATTAACTTTATTATACATCCAAGCAGCTATTTTACTCAATGATGCAATTACATGGGTAATCCACACAGTTAACCCACACAGCTAATGTCTCGGTGGTTTCGCACTTAGCACACCACAATCGATTAATAAGGTGGTATCGCACTTAGCCTACCACAAAGGTAATCAGAGGGGTTTCTCACTTAGCCCACTAAACGATATACCTCACGATAGCATCGCACATAGCTAGCTCATCGTCAATATGCATTAGGATGGTATCGCACTTAGTCTACCATCTAGCATTATCACTACACATTCACATGTCTACTTACTCAATTAAACATCCATTCACAATTCTACTACATTCATTCTACTTGGACCACATAGGTTCTCAATCAATCTCGAACAAGCTACACACTAGCTATCATCAACAAATTGTAAGTATGAATGCATTGTTTATGCATAGACTTACCTCGATACTCAAAAGTATAGAAATATGCAATTTAGTCCACCACCTTGCTTTTGCCTCGGTTTCAATCCGGGCTTCGCCTTTCTTGATCTATAATGAATAAATCAGCTTATTCAATACATACATTGAATAAATTGACCCACATCTCATACTTTAGCAAAATTACTATTTTGCCCCTAAACTTTCTCATATTTACACTTTAGTCCCAAAGGCTCGTAAAGTGATTTTTATTCAACTTTCTAGTCTTTCATGCTTAGCCGAACCACTTATTCAACTAAAGCTATCATCAATTCTCACTAAACCACATATGTATGACCAAACTAAAGTTTTTCACAAACTAGTCCCTACATGCATTTTCATGGAAAATCACTTAGCAAAAGATGTTTCTACTACATCAAGCTTTCATATTCTTCCATAAAACAACAAAATACATGCATTTCATACATATGTACATTTTTGAACATCCATAATAGCTCACCAAAAAGCTAAAAATAGCTCACTCATGCTACTAGGACTTCAAAAATACGAAGAATATCAAAAACCGGGCTTAGGAGCACTTACTAGCAAGCTTGAAAAAATGAAAGAGCCCTAACAATGGCTATTGAAATTTTCGGCAGCTTGGGGAGAAGATGAGTGAATTTTTTTCATCTTTTCACCTATTTAATCACTTAATAACTAAATTACCAAAATGCCCTTTTTGATAAACTTCAAATTTTAACTCATCCATGCCCATTTTTGTCCAAAAATTAGAATTTGGATAAATTACTATTTAAGGACCTCTAATTAATAATCTAAAGCTATTTCACACATATAGCTTCTAGAAACACACATTTTGCATCTTTTGCAATTTAGTCCTTTTGGACAATTCAACCACAATTTCACAAAATTGCTTCATGAAACTTTCACACTAGCATGCATACATAATGTAAACCTCAAAAACTCATTCATAACCCTCGAATTTGTGGTCTCGCACCACTATTCCGACTAGGCACTAAACCAGGATGTTACAGTTGCGACTTTGCAATGTTCCTTACTAACATTTCTCAGATTTTCTGTATCATTTGGTAAAGCACCTTGGGATCTATTTTTAAGCTTATTAACCAGCTACCTAACTTGATTTTCTAAATTTCTCAATTTCTTTGGTTGGGTTTGGATAAGTGCATCATTCTTTGCCATGTATGCCTTCAATGATTTTTCAAGAGCATTAGAATACTTGACTTGTTGAGGTCTTTGAACTTGTTGAGAATACCCCGATGGATAATTTGGTCAAGAAGACATAGATGAGTTGCTAGAACCATCCCTTTGATTACTCCATGAGAAATTTTGATGATGCTTCCATAAAGAATTGTAGGATTTCAATTGTGGCCCATTCCTATTTTGATTTCCTATGTAATAAATTGATGTTGGATTCGAAGTAAAATTATCAAAAACATGGCCATCACCAAAATAAAAATAAGAAAAATTCTCGAATTGATCCAGAGGCTACCCCATCGAGTTACCATTTGATGAATTCATGTTCATGTTCTTAAGCATAGTTGATATTGAGGATACTTGGGATGCCAAAGATGCAAGAGCGTTGACTTCATGAATTCCAGCCACTCTTCTCCTCATAGGAGCTCTAGTAATAGGCCACTGATAATTGATGTTCAAGATCCTTTTAAGAATTTCATATGCTTATTTGTAGGACTTAGAAAAAAGAGCTCCATTTTTCGAAGCATCAACCACCATTATAGTATGAGCATTCAGACCATTATAGAAAGTCTCTATTTGAATGCAATAAGGAATGACATGGTGGGGACACTTTCGTAATAACTCCTTAAACCGTTCTCCTGCCTCATATAAATATTCTTCATCAAGTAGCTAAAATAAAGTGATTTCATTGAGGATCTTGGCATTTAGAGAGGGAGTAAAGTACTTCATCAAGAAATGTTTAGCCAACTCTTTCCATGTAGTCACTAAATCTAGAGGTAAGGAGTTCAACCATGCTTGTGCTCTATCTCTCAATGAGTATGGAAACAATTTTAGTGTTAAGGCGTCCTCTGTAACTTCAACCAATTTAAAAGTGTCACTCACTTCCATGAATAGGTGAAGATGAATGTGCGGATCTTCAATAGGCGTCCTACTAAACTGAACCACATATTACAACATTTGGAACATGATTGGCTTTAGTTCGAATTGTCAAGTGACTGCCTCTGAATGTACTAATGACTAGAGTGTAAATCCTACAACCAAATATAATCGTTAGGTGGTTTCTACAAGTATACGGGCCAAGTTGTAATATAGATTAATACAATGAAGTATTGGAGTACTCCAAGTATTGTACCCAAAGGAGGAAAAACTAAATTAATTCTAACTTCTACGTTAACATATCTAACTAGTACCTTAATTAAAATATATTACAGTAAATCCTAAGATGATGGAAAATCATATTTTATAAAAATAACTAAAATGCATAAAAATAAAGATGGGTGCAACAGCCCGTTCTTCAGTGGTGTCGAAAACAGTGGTTTCGGGGCCACCAAATCTGACGAGTAAGTTTGTAAATATTATTATTTAATATTTACGAGTCAAATGTGATTTTAAAAATGTTTTTGTTTGATAATTTATGTTATTAAGCGATTTATTATGTTCAAGTGGTAAGACCCTACGGTCAAGTGGTTTTAGAAAATGAGGTATCGGGACCTCGTTTCTATAAACTAAGCCGTAAATAATTTTATAAATATTTACGGAGTGTCATTAAGGTGGTATTAATTTTTTTTAGAAAAATTTTAATGTTTCGATAGTTAATTAATTAAAAAGGACTAAATCGTAAAAGATGTAAAATTTAATGGCTATAGCATTATTTGTATCTAATGGATATAAAAGCATGAAATTAGGGCGTAAAGTAGTAATTCAACCAATTTAGAGGATAGTGGATGAACATGGCTTGGCATTTGATGAAATTTGGTTGAATTTTTAAGGGTAAAATGGTAATTAGCCAATTAAATTAAATTAAATTAAATCAAAATGCTTTATCATCTTTTACAATCTTTATCCACCGAATTTTAATGGAGGAAGAATCCTTTTTTGAGATGAAGCTTTTGGCCATGGTGAAATTTCATGCATGGTATGTGATTTTGGCCTCGTTTTTAATAATTTTTATGTTTTTGAGATCGTTGCAACTAGGTCCAAGTAGCCCGTACCTTCGATTTTGAAACTGTTAAAGATATTGAATGTTACCATTGATGAATCTATGTGGTTTTAGTTATTAAATGATTAATTTGAAATGTTGGTTGATATTTAAAAGTATTTTGTTAAGTAATTTTGATGAAGTTTCCGATTAGGAACTAAATTGTTGAAATAGTAAAAATACAAGAATTTTTTGTGAAATTATTACAAATGTGGGCTGTTTTGTGTGCCATGAATATTTAGCTGATGTGAATTGGCATTAAAAATGGTTAATTTGCATGTTTTAGGCTCAAGGGCTAAATTAAATAATAGTAAAATTTTAGGGACAATTTTGTAAAAATGAATAAATTGCATAAAATACATTCTTTTACTGTCTAAATTAATAAATTGAATAAAATTATTAATTTAGATCAAGATCGAGTGGAAAGTCGAGGAGAATAGAAAATTACCAAAATGCCCCTGTACCTTGTCATTTCTGCAATTTAGCCAGGTAAGTTCCTACATTAAATAACGTTTTAAATTGTTGTTTTAAATGCTATCATGTTATATTATCATGTCATGTCTCGGCGGAAAAATCCAACGAAGTATCGACGCCCATCGGTTAAAGAAAAGGGATGGTGACGACCATCGAATATGAAAAGGGATGGCTTCGACCATCAAATATGAAAAGGGATGGTTTCGACCATCGATTAAAGAAAAGGGATGGTTTCAACCATCATTTAGCACACTTAGTGATGGAAGTAGTCACTTCCTCGGGCACATTACAACAATTTCCAATATGTCAATATTTGCATGAAGAACTATCAAGACATTAAAACTTTAAAAAACAAAACATCTTCCTATTCTACTCCATCTTCTAATATTCAAAGATTTTTATTTAAAGAATTATTACAGAAATTATTTATAGAATTTAATACTCTTTCTATGCTTTGTTCAATACTCAGTGGACTATTTTCATCAGTGTAAAACACAAATAGTCATTGAATTCATTGTATCCTCAAGGTTCATTTGTCAGTATTTCTTTGGCCAAAAAAAAAGTCGGAGCAAATAGAACCTTAAAGAAAGTGTGTAACAGCCCAATTTTCAGTGGTGTCAGAAATAGTGGTTCAAGGCCACCAAATCCGGCAAGTAAGCTCGTAAATATTATTATTTAATATTTACGAGTCAAATATGGTTTTAGAAAGGTTTTTGAATTAGTAATTTGTGTTTTATAATGATTTATTCGGTTAAGTTGTTTTAAAAAATGAGGAATCGGGACCTCATTTTTATAAAACGAGCCGTAAATATTTTTATAAATATTTACGGAGTGTCAATAAGGTAGTATTAAAGTTTCGTTGAAAATTTTTATTGTTTTGGTAGTTAATTAATTAAAAAGGACTAAATTAAAAAAGGTGCAAAACTTGCTAATTAAAATAATTAAGTGATTAAATGGCATGATTAATAAATAAAGAAGGACCTAAATAGCAACTTTTCCTAAATGAAAAGGATGAGGCAACATAAGAGAAGAAAATAACAAAATAAAGCCATTTAATGGCAAAATGGTAAATAAAATGAAATTAAAACACCCAAATTGAATTTTAAAAGAATTTCTAAACATTTCTTCTTCATATTTCGGTTCAAACAGATAGGGGGTGAGCTTCTTGAGCTGGTTTTGCATATGTGCTTAATGTGAGTCCAATTCTTACTCGTTTCTTGTAATTTTTATGTTTTTGAGATTGTTATAATTAAGTCCAACTAAACCTTACCTTTGTTTTTTATTTTCTTAAAGATTTTGGATGTTTCCATTGATGAATATATATGATTCTTGATGTTAAATGATGAATTTGAGATATTAGTTTTTAATTAAAAGTATTTTATTAAATGATTTTTGATGAATTTCCCGATTAGGGACTAAATTGTTGAAATGGTAAAAATATAAGAGTTTTTTGTGAATTTATTGCAAAAATGGGCTGTATTGAATGCCATGAATATTTGGCTAGCTAGAATTTGTATTAAAAATGGTTAATTTGCATGTTTTGAGTTTATGGACTAAATTGAATAAAAGTAAAAATTTAGGGGCAATTTTGTAAAAATGACCAAATTGCATGAAATGAATTATATTATTATGAAAATTAATAAATTGAATGAAATTATTAATTTAGATCAAGATCGGGTGGAAAATAGAAGAAAATGGAAAATTACCAAAATGGCCCTGAATCTTTGTATTTCTGCAATTTAGCCAGGTAAGTTCGTGTAACTAATTATGTATTTAAATTTTTTAAATTGAATATTGTTGTGTGTGAAATGCATAATTTCCATGTAAAAGTATTAAACAAATATCCAAATATATCTGACAAGTATTAAATCCCGTTTGAACAAATGAAATTCGATGGATACAAGGTTCCCGATTGGTTGTGGTCTTACATGTGTTGCGGACACACCATAGCTCGAAAGAGCGTCCCGATATTAGCTCTCATGAGCATCCCGTTATATGGTTCTTGCGAGCTTCCCGTTAATAGCTCTTCGGAGTATCCCGATAGGTTGTGATCCTACATGTGTTGTGGACACACCGCAGATCTTATGAGCGTCCCGAAATATGGCTCTTCGTGAGCTTCCCGATTAAAGGCTCTTTTTCAGCTTCCCGTTAATGGCTCTCCGGAGCTTCTTGATATTGGCTCGCTTGAACCTTTCTGATATTGGCTCGTATGAGCTTCCCGTTAATGGCTTTCTGGAGCTTCCCGTTATATGGCTCGAAAGAGCTTCCCGTATGAGCATTCCTAAATATGAATTGATGGATTATAGTTTTGTACACTATATGTGTACTACCCATATATCCATTGACATTTTAAATGGTTCAACGGGAAAAGTTGTAACACCCCAAACTCGGCCTAGACGTTATGGCCAAATCTGGCGTGTCACGTTGATGTGTCTTTCGAGAATTGGACTTGTTGGTAGAAATTCATTTCTGAGTTGAAATCTCTTTGTTAAAACTCAAATCATCTTAACCATTTACTAACCAATTAAAACGTCTTTACTTTAAAAACATTATTTGTTGCAGAAGCAATATCCAAAATGTTGCAAAAATGCGGTGTTTTGAAAACAGTTAATCTTTTTGAAAACCAGCGTTCTATTACTATCAGTTAAGTATCAAATAAATAAAGCCAAAATAACATAACTTAGGTTTAAGAGGCCTTATTACAGAATCAGTAGCCCAATAAGAAATTTAAATAAATAAGTCTAAAGCAAAACATCAGCGATCGTGTGGCCACCTCTGAGTCTCTCGCGGCTCCAAATCGTCTAAGGCTGAGGATTACCTATACAATTAAAAGAAAGGGTGAGTTTACGAAAACTCAGTGTGTAATCCCCTATCGATCGATCGGTAACAATATATGCGATATGATGCGGGCCTTGGCCCTATCCGAAGAATGATGCGGTGTGGGCCATAGCCCATTCGGTAATAGTGTGGGCCTAAGCCCAATCTGATGTCGATGCGGTGCAAATATGCAACCCACCCCAATCCGGCCAAGACACCACCCGTACCAACCAACACACCATGTGGGATAAAATCGACCCAACCGGCCCAAACACACCAATATCGCAAAGATAGTCGCAAGTAATAATAACGTAGCAGAGCCGCGATGAATGAGAACGCAAAGAAAAGCTACGAAGAATGTGATATATGTGGCGAGCCACCAAGATCGATATACTTCCTCCATAATAGTATCCCAACCCCATGCAGTATGTCGTGTATGCAGAATGCCATGTTCAGAATCAGTCACACAAATCACAGACAAATCAGTCATTTACCCTCGAGGGGCAAAATAGTCATTTTACCCTTTGGGGGTATTATGGTCATTTTACCCTGCAAGGGTATTACGGTCATTTTACCCTACCAGAGCATTACGGTCATTTTACCCTACCAGAGCATTACGGTCATTTTACCCTACGGGGGCATTACGGTCATTTTACCCTACGGGGGCATTACGGTCATTCTACCCTACGGGGGCATTACGGTCATTTTACCCTATGGGGGCATTACGGTCATTTTACCCTATGGGGATATTTCGGTCATTTTACCCTATGGGGTATTTCGGTCATTTTACTTATTTTGGGGTCTCGGTGCAGATAACGACCTCTCCGAAGGTCTATTGTACCTCGAGCGACACAGATAACCTAGATGGTCATAACGGTGTAAATGGGCCCAAGGCCCATTATTCGGCCCAAGTGGGCCCACACGCTCGTGTGGCCCATTTAGCCCAAATTCAGTCACGGCTATGCGAACTACATTGCCCAGTCCAGTATTTGCCACTTATCGTGGATTTTATTCGTGTGGGGCCCACGAGCCCATTGGGCCCACATGACCCATTTCAGCCAAACGAGGCCCATATCGGCCTAAGAGCACGAGAACAATCGTGGTGGCCTCTACAGTCTGTCGCCCATGATTTGTGGGCTCGGTTTACCACACGAGTGATTGCACGTTCGTGAGGCCTCAAATGCCGAAGTTTTGACTTTTCAGCTTTTTGCCGATTCACAGAAGAGAGGGGTGTGACGACACTTTTTTTCGACCTTTTTCGCTGATTACCGATTACAGAGTATTGTTACACACCTGGTCTCGATTCCTTGCAAAAGCACTCCTAAGCACCCAAGGCCTTATGATCACAGGATGTTTCCTTCAATGATTCGGCACTAGCACAGCCTCTCACCCTCGATTGATAGCTGTCAAAAATAATTAAACCAAACCCCAATTAACAACCCCAAAGCCAAACTTCAAGTATCATAAACACTTACCGAAAATCACGGTTAGTCGCTGAACAAGATGGAGGCTCAGAACGTTTGAGAGAAGAAAGAAGTAAAATCAATTCGGCAGGAGAAGGTGAATGGATTTTTGAAACAAAAGGGGAAGAGAAAGAAACTTTCGGCAACCCAGAAATGAAAGAGAAGGATGAAAGAAGGGGAAGATTCGACAACACATACAGGGTGTTAGGAGAAGCAGACCAAATTGGCAGAGAACTAGGAGAGTGTGGTGGCAGAGAGGGAGAGAAAAGAGAAAGGGTTTATGGGAGAGGAGGTTTCGGCAGAGGGAAAAGAAAGAAAAATGC
Organism: Gossypium sturtianum; assembly: GCA_025698515.1. Taxonomy (NCBI): domain Eukaryota; kingdom Viridiplantae; phylum Streptophyta; class Magnoliopsida; order Malvales; family Malvaceae; genus Gossypium; species Gossypium sturtianum. The sequence goes on from CM046955.1 coordinate 125,517,945, forward strand.
AAAAGAAGAGGGAGAAGAGGTTTCGACAGAGGGAGGTTTCGACAGAGGGAAAAACACAAATGCAGAGCAAAAACCAAAAATGAGCAGCTTTCCCCCCTCTGACCGAATTCATGAGTGTTCACAGTCCAGTTTCGGCACAACTCTCCCTCTCCCCTCACTTCCCTTGATTTTCTCCTAACATCCCTCCTCAAACCTCTCCAAGACCAGTTCAAACTCCATTCAAATTCTATTCAAACTCCCCCTTAGCTGTGTTTCAGTCCAACTCTACTACCTACACAGCTCATGCAGCAAAATAAATACCCCTTTGCGCAACCCAGATGTAACACCCCAAACCCGGCCTAGAAGTTAGGCCCGAATCTGGCGTGTCACATTGAAGGAAGTTGAAAAACTAAGTAATTGTTTAGAAAAGTTTTATCGGATTTTTGAACTCCGAGTTCGTTGTTTGTTTGAGAAAAACGCAAGTTGCTAAATGACCGTTTAAAAGTTGTTATTATTTTGAAAAACTGTTTTGTTATGAAAGTTGAACTTGCATCGTTGCGTAAACATGATATTTTAGAAAACGATTGCTAATGTTTTAAGAAAACCCCGTATTTATAAGTTTAATAGTTATAAATGAAAACTTAGAAAAAATAAACCAATGGCCTTATTACAAAATATTAACCCAAAATAAATAATCTTAAAATAAGGTAAAAATCAAAATTACTAAAGTTCACGAGTAGTATCTCCGATGTATAGCCACCCCTTGTCTCTTATGTGGCGTCACTTTTCCACTACACCACACACTCCACTTGTGTCATTTTTTCCACATTTTATTCTTAAACCCTACCTACTAACTCCCAGGGTTTTATTCACCTAAAACCAAAATTTCCCTAAAGCCAAAGTTTGAACCCGGGACTTCATAGAAGCCCCCTAACCTTCCAAAATCCCTCACCTACTAGATCCAACTTGCACTAAAGTCATTCTCTTATTCCCAAAAATTTTAAACGCTCCTATGCCTAAGGCCAATTGGGCCCAATCCTACTAGGCTCAACTTTGGGATGTTACAAATCTACCCTCCTTAAAGAAATTTCGTCCTCTCGAAATTTCCATTATAGAGCTTGATCGCACATCCTAACCTACAACACTACACTCATGTGCGCACTCTGATTCTAAAACAAGAATACACTTTCTAACTTAAGCTTGCAACCTCTTCACACAACCAAATATCTAATCTGAAGCAAAACAGATATTTAACACTCATACATAAAAAAATTTCATTCAAACATCACATCCAAAACATACACGCAGAATAAAATCTGATCATTATAGCATATAATAAGTAAGGGGACTTACGAATTTGGTGCAGGAGACTCGGGTGCCATACTTCTAATAAAGATACTTTTTTTAAAACCAAATTTCAAATAACTCTAAAAAAAACATTTTCGAACCCATTCCACAGCCGAGTTTTGCAAACTTGGCTCTGATACCATAATTGTAACACCCCAAACCCGGCCTAGAAGTTAGGCCCGAATCTGGCGTGTCACATTGAAGGAAGTTGAAAAGCTAAGCAATTGTTTAGAAAAGTTTTATCGGATTTTTGAACTCCGAGTTCGTTGTTTGTTTGAGAAAAACGCAATTTGCTAAATGACCGTTTAAAAGTTGTTATTATTTTGAAAAACTGTTTTGCTATGAAAGTTGAACTTGCATCGTTGCGTAAACATGATATTTTAGAAAACGATTGCTAATGTTTTAAGAAAACCCCGTATTTATAAGTTTAACAGTTATAAATGAAAACTTAGAAAAAATAAACCAATGGCCTTATTACAAAATATTAACCCAAAATAAATAATCTTAAAATAAGGTAAAAATCAAAATTACTAAAGTTCACGAGTAGTATCTCTGATGTATAGCCACCCCCTTGTCTCTTATGTGGCGTCACTTTGCCACTACACCACACACTCCACTTGTGTCATTTTTTCCACATTTTATTCTTAAAGCCTACCTACTAACTCCCAGGGTTTTATTCACCTAAAACCAAAATTTCCCTAAAGCCAAAGTTTGAACCCGGGACTTCATAGAAGCCCCCTAACCTTCCAAAATCCCTCACCTACTAGATCCAACTTGCACTAAAGCCGTTCTCTTATTCCCAAAAATTTTAAACGCTCCTACGCCTAAGGCCCGTTGGGCCCAATCCTACTAGGCCCAACTTTGGGATGTTACACCAGAACTTGAACCTCAGACCTCTCAGTTACACAACACGCCACCTTGTCACTAGACCACAAGCTCTTCTTGTGTCATAAAACATGCATTAAAATTTATAAGGCCTATATACCAGTGTCCAGATTCATTTAAGAGAAAAACTAAAAAATTTGCAAAAGCCAAGACTTGAACCCAGGCTTCTCACACACTCCCATACGCTCCTAAATCACTTAACCATCAAAGCAAACAATCAATTGTGTCATTTTCTTGCACACATAAACTTTTATGTGTTCCCACACTCAAGACCTATTTCCTTCTAGGCCCAAATTCAGGGCGTTACAAAAGTTCTGATATGAGATAACATGAGTTCGAAATGAACTATTACTAGTATATACCTGAAATACATGGAAATGATATTTATTTGATATTGAAACATGACATGGAAAATACATGTATATGAAGTTTTCCTGATAATTATGTATATTCATGATTATGAACTGTTACCGGAATAAATATACACGAAATTCATGAAAATGATGGTACATGAAATATTGATATAATGAAATGAATAATATATGTTTATGAAGAAACGACAAGAGAATGATATGTATCATGACATGTAAATATGTGCCTATCATTGATATGTTGATACAAGGAAATTATGTATGTTGAGACAAGTAGTAAACTCAAGTGTGACATGTTGAGAAAATAAGTTTATCAATGTTGAATTTATATGTAATATGTGCAAGTACGCTAACCAGTGTTGTTGCTTGATGCTTAGACAAGTGCCAAGCTATTGGTTGAATGGTAATATGTTTATTTATATGATGCATTGAATTGGTAAGTATTTAAGTGAAAATATGCTAGTGCTCATGAAAGAGTGGTAAGGTTTAAATTATGCAATTTCTTATGAAATGACTTATCATGTGATCAATTCGAAAAAGGCTTTGGTTAAATGCACTAGCATGTGACCATGGTTGAATGATATGTTTATGACTTGTATGTCATGCATATGGAATAAGTGTGGAAAGTAAAGAAATGAAAATGAAAATAAAGAAATTTGGAAGAGTTAAAGTTGTATAAAATCCCACTAAGCTTGGGATAATATGTATAAGTGATGCTGTGGATTTATTCACCTTGTGAGTTGATGAATATAACTTCATGAGTATTGTGGTATCAATATTGGATTATTCTTGATATGTATAGATTTCATATTTGAAATGAATTAATATGATTAAAGATTACACGAGCTTACCAAGCATTCATTGCTTACGTATTTATTTTTATTTACCCTACAGATTATCGGAAGCTCGAACATGTTGGAAGCTTGTCCGAGTTATATCACACTATCCATTGGTTCTATCGGTAATTTTGGATGATTTGATTCTGGTTATAATGGCATGTATAAGTTAATTTGGCCAATTTTGACTTATTAATGTTATGTTATATCTAGCCATAGGGACGGCTTGTGATGAACATATTTTGATGTGTATATGAGAGGCTATATCATGTTAGATGTAAGTGTTTGGTATAGTTGAATGATGATAATCTTATAGGTATGTTAATACTTAGTAAGAGTATGCATATATGTGGATTTGGTCAATTTGATAAGTTTGAATACTAGAGTATTTGTGATGATCATATATATATAAAACTTGGTTTTAGCTTGATATGAATGCTATGATATAGGTTGTTGATGTGTAAAAGTGTTGAGTTAGTTTGATGACAAATGGGGTGAGAAATATGGCTTGGAAATGACCTAATTTCGTCCACATAGGCAGAGGCACGGGCGTGTGTCTCAGCCGTGTATCAGGTGAAACGACTGTGTGTCCCCTGTATCTATTAAATCGAGCAAAACAAAATGTTCACACGAACTAGCACATGGGCATGTGGCTTGGCCGTGTGACCCCTGCACCTATTTATTGCAAGTCAGTATGCTCACACGGCCTAGCACACAAGCGTGTGGCTTGGCCGTGTGACCCAAGTCAGAGAGCACCCTAATATGGACACGGGCTGGGACACGGTCGTGTGTCCCTATTTCGAATGCCCACACGGCCTAAGACACGAGCGTGTATCTTGACCGTGTGAGACTCACGGCTTGACCACACGGGCATGTATCCCCTGTACCTTGGAAAAATTTTGATGTTTTCCAAAAATTTCTCTAATTACCCGGTTTTGTCCCGACCTAGTTCTGATGTGTATTTTGGGCCTCGAGGGCTCATATAAGGGACTTTATGATTGACTTTTGATATGAATACTATATGATGTGAAATATCTATTTACTTGATCTATAAATTTAGGTAATGCTCCGTAACTCTGTTCCGGCAACGGATACGGGTTAGGGGTGTTACAAAGTGGCATCATTACACACCTTGAAGTGTTCATTAAATTCTTATAAGTTTATTTTATCTCCACGTAACAACATACTTACCCTTAAGGAAAAGGGTGAAATCACATATATGCAAACTCAGAAAATAATTGCAATCCTCTAACATTTGGAAGCATAGTATATTTCAAAAATAAATTAGTTGATCTTATGAGCTATCTTTATGTCGAAGAATTTGGCAACAACATGGAAAGATTTCTTCTTAAACAATCAAGAGAAAAAAACAAGGCACACTCTCATTGAAAATCCTTTACCATTAAGGGTAGATCAGAATTAGGTATCTCATTTGTGATTATTAGAAATAGAAGTATAATGCCCCTATAACACCCCATACATGACCAGGTCACCAGGTCTGTGCTACGGGATGCCACATTTGTTGCCAGAGCAATTACGATCAAATACAATCTAATTTAACTATGAATACATGCTAATAATTATATTACTAATTTAAAATATATTATACAATCATTTATGGGTCTTATACAAGCTTACGTAAGCTCTTGAGTTGACTCAGGATCAAATATGGACCAAATTTTAAAAATTTTAAACTATCAAGTTAATATCACGACTTCAAGGGTTCCTTGTCGCGACGCAACTCACTAACTTGATCTTATCGCGACGTTAAGTTCCCAACATCGTGACGTGACTGTCTATTTCCAAAAGGCCCAAATGGTACAATTTTTATAACACCTGTACAAACAAGTCATACTTCAGATCAAGCATTTCAACAAGATACATGTTTCCAATTAGCTCAAATAAGACCATTTCATCATCATTTTCATTAAAAAACACCTAACTAACCAATTTAACTTAAAATCGAGTCATCTTATACTCTATTGCAACATTTCAACCATTTAACCCTTTCCAAATACTTAAGCTAAACTTTTATAAGTATTTAGAAATTTACAACATTAAACTCACATGGAATTACCAATTTGGGACACAAAATGACCATTTGATACAAAACTAACTCAAAACCTAGGTACATGCCTTATATCAAAACATAAAGGAACTACACAAACTTAGTTGAGTCGATAGTTGCGGTTTGGATGCTGAATCAATTCTCAATACTTTGAGATTCCCTAATACCTGCACACGAAATAACAAACCGTACGCTGAGCAATAAAGCTCAGTGGTACTTTCATGATTCAAGTGATTTAAATAACACGGTAACAAGATAAATATACCATTGCAAAATCACATTTCAACTATATAATATCAAGTGTTTCAATTTCATACAATGCCATCAATTACAATCTAATTTATGCATATCATATTATTAATCTATTACTAATCATGCATATATTTACATCTCAATTGTTGTCAATTAATTATATAAATATAACATATCAAACCTTACTTTATATTAGCATTAATACATTCAATTCCATTTCAATTCAAGTCATTGAACGTATCATTATCCTGTTTCCGTATTGAATATATCGATTCACTATATTTTTGTATCAACCTCTGGGCTCATATAAACTATTTGCATGGAATTTCACATGCTATTGTGAAACACATTTCACATATATGTACCTCTAATACCATTCTATATTATCAGATCATTGCAAACACTATTTAACCAATACACATTTTATATTCTAATTTCAAAATTCATTTTAATGTTTTTCCTAATGCAATCTTAGTAAAAATAGACTCGGACACGCGGGTGAACTACACCACACAAAGGCACTGAAGTGAAAATCCCATAGGCATCAAATGTATATATGATCAGTCGTGATTCGGTGTTGTAGATTAAACTAATTATCGCACTTTAGAAGCTTGAAAACAAGCATTTTCAGTAAGTTTGAATTATGTTTTCTTAAGTTTTTAATAAGTTAATAAAATGTGCAAATTAAGTCTTTGATTAACCTTAGGGGCCGAATAAGGCCTAAGGGTGATCAAATGCACTTTGTGAGTGTACAATAGACCTTTAGAAGGCATATTAAACTGATACTAGTTGCTACATTACAGCACAGGATGGTCGATGTCACAACATAGGGAGCAGAATGGATAAACCTCAAGACTGCCTTCAATGTCGCGACACAGCCTGAGGGTGTCGCGACATACCCCTGAAGACATCGAAAAAGGAATATATTGACTGCTATGTCGCTACACAGGTCCTAGTGTGTCATGACATATAATCTAGGACAGAAATCAAATACAAAATAGGGACGTTTTGGTCTGCACAATAAAACTTAAAGCTCGAGAACTTCAGCTAACCTAGGGTTGACGATGATAACCACTTGAAAACTATAAATAGGCTTCTTTGGCACATGTTATAGACATCATTCACTTAGCCTAGGTTTTCTTTAGTAAATTTTGTTTTGTTTTTCTTTTTTTGGTTTTAGAATTTATTTCAGTTGTTCTCCGTTGTTCTCAAGAGATCTGCATTGTGGAAAGCATTCAAACCTTGTGGATTCATGATTAATCTCAATACAATTAGGCTCTTTTATATACTCTATACTATCAATTTAATTAGCATGCTTTCTCTTTATATTGATTCTATATTGTCTATGAAAACCATAAGGAACTAATCCCTCTATGGGGGATTACCGAGTGGAGGTATGATCTATTGATTATTTTTTAGGGTTACTCAAGGGATCAGCTATTTGAGAAAGGAAGAACGTGAAACAAACCCTAGGCTTGACAACCCCAGGAAGTCATCAAGGTTGGAATTAACCCAAAATTGGTATGACCCATCCATAAACCACCTTCACCCCAAGCCAGTCTAGACTGTGAGGTCGATAGGTAAGTAGTCATTGTTGACTCATTATGTTAGTGGAAGATCGGAAGATCCTGTTGGGGTAATGACTAGTTGATTGATGAGTAACTGATAACAACAGTTGACGGGGATTACCGAAGCAAGCTAATCACCCATAATCAAGATTTGATTCATTCTCCTTTACTATCTCTTGAAGTTTATTTCTTTTATGATATTTTGTTTTATTATTATAAAAACCCTAAAAATCCTTTATTTTATGTTTTTGTACTGTAACTAATTTAAAGTACTAATTTAAGTTAGAATTAATCTAGCACTCGCCTCCCTTGGTACGATCCTCGGAGTACTCAGCTACTCCATTGTAAAACTATATTACAACTCAACCCATATACTTACGGATACCACCTCGTACTTGTATATTTTATTGCAGTATTCACACTCTAGACATTAGTACATCCGGAGACAGTCAAGTTGTTGGCGCTGTTGCCGGGGAGGCAACGTCACTAGTTTGAATTTAATTTTTACATTTAAAAAATAATGATTAGGAAATTTTTAGGTAATAGATACGATTTTATTTTATTTTATTTACTAATCCTTTCTTTCTGGATTTAGTGTATGACTCGTAATAGGGGCATGCCTATTGTAGCAGCCGTAGATCCATTGAGAATAGTCTGAAGAAATCACCGACAATAATAACAGCAGCAATAGCAGATGCAAGTTCCACCACCAACTGTTGCAAGTAATTTACCACGTGAAAATCCACTATTTGGTGACGCTGACGATAATGTTTTAGGAAACCCACTAGCACCACAGTTGCCCGCAAACGTGTAGATGGCTCTTAACGAGAGAACCTTAAGAGACTATGCACTACCAAGTTTAGATATGGTTAAGGAAAGCATAACAAGGCCAATTATTATAGCGAATAATTTCGAGATCAAGCCAACAATGAATAATTTACAATTTAGGGGCACAATGATAGAGGATCCGAATCAACATTTAAAATGGTTTCTCAAACTTTGTGATACTTTTAAGTATAATGGGGTCACTGATGACGCTATTCGTCTTCGGTTATTCCCCTTTTCTTTGATTGACAATTCATTTTCTTGGTTAGATTTGTAGGCATCAGGGTCAACCACAACATGGGATGAACTTGCTGGAAAATTCTTACCGAAGTTTTTCCCTACCAACAAAGTGGTTCAGATTAGAAGAGAGATTGTTGTCTTTAGACAAATGGAAGAAGAAAGTTTCTATGAGGCTTGGGAACATTTTATAACTTTTGTTTAGAAATGTTTGCATCACGGATTCCTTAAGTGGATGCCATTGCATGTCTTTTATAATGGGTTGAATACGAATACACGATCTAGATTAAATGCAACAGTAGTAGGAGCCCTTATGAATAGAATGTACAAGGATGCGTTCAGAATCATTAAGAACATGTAATTAAACTCCTGTCAGTGGCAAATTGAACGATTCAAAAATGGCTAGAAACCTACCATGAAGCTATCCAAAAGGATGACAAGTATTAACAGATAGTGGATAGACTCAACCGTATCGAATCTGCTTCTGCATCGTCTATGCATGGGGGAGACAAACCGCTCTTCCACTATATCAACAATCCTACTGAATATGTAAATTACATCTGGAATAGGGGTGGAAACCCTTATTTGAATACATATAATCCCAGTTGGAGAGATCACCCGAATCTGAGATGGGGAGGGAACCAAGGAGCAGGTAATAATTCAAATCAAACTAAAAGCACTAATTACCAACCTCCTTCTTCGCAGAAAGCCCAGGATAGGGCCAACCTAAGTGGCCATACTGAATGTGGTCGACATTTGGATAGAATTGAGGGAGAGATGTAGTGAATGAGAATAGATGTCAAACAGGTGCAGTCTGAGTGCAGCAATTCAACAAGAACATTGACTAAACTCGAGGATCAAATGAGCCATTTGATGAGCATGATGGGATCAAAAGAAAAATTGGCATAGGTATTCCCAACAACACAGAAGATAATCCACGGAGAGAAGGTAAAGAGCATGTGAAAGCGATTATGCTCTGATCGGGCAAAGTACTGAGTAGCTGAAAAACCACTACTTCAGAGGTAATTGTGGAAAATAATGATGATCCTCAAGTGGAATCCTTAGAGGATAAAAATGAGCCAGAGCCACAGGAGGTAACCACACCAACAGCAGAGGCAGAGAAGGAAATAACTAAAAATTTTGTCGGGGCAAAAATCTCATTCCCCTCAAGACTAGAGGAAAAAAAAGCGAGATGATGATGAATTCGTAAGTTTCCTGAACTTGTTCAAAACATTAAATGTTAACTTGCCCTTAATCGAGTTAATAGAGAAAGTTCCTAAGTACGCCGAGTTTTTAAAGGAAATTATGTCTAGGTGTAGGAAAATTAAGGTAGGTGAACAAGTTAGTATAAACACTTCCTGTAGCGCTATTATCTCAAGACGGGTTCCCCAAAAATTAAAAGACCCGAGAATTTTTACTATTCCTATAGATATAGGGAGCATTTATTTTAACAGAGCTCTATGTGATTTAGGAGCTATTATTAATTTGGTGCCTTTATCTGTCTTTGAAAAACTCGGGTTAGGGATCTTAAAAATACGCATATAACACTACAGTGGGCTAATAGATCTTCAGTTCATCCAAAAGGTGTACTAGAGGATGTGTTAGTCAAAGTGCGCATGTTTCATTATTTCGGCAGATTTTGTGGTTCTTGATTTTAAGGAAGATCGTGAGATGCCGATCTTATTAGGTAGACCATTCCTAGCCACCTCTAGATCCACCATTGATTTATAGAAAAATGAATTGACTATGAAAATCAATGGTGAGACTGGAATTTTTAAATGTGGCCATCAACCAAGCGAGGAAGATAGGAGGAAGTTAGAGGAGCAATGCAAAAAATTATTTATCTCTAACATTCCTGAGTCAAGGGACACATTTCCTTTTATGCATGTAGAAAGAGTAAACAAGTTTAAGAAAAGGGACAAGCGAGCATGGGTGGAATGGTACGATGGACGATGGACTAATATTGACAGAACAGAACAATCATCCATCGGCAAATTGATGATACTGTCGGATGAATCCGGCAGTAAAACTTAAAAAATATTTGAATTGCCTAACTATTCTAAATTATTGTATATTTAACTAACCGTAGAGTTTAAATGTTAACTTTTATTTGATAGATGTACATTCAAGACCGAGACATCCTCAAAGATGGAAATTTGGGCTGACATAGAGCCGGTGTCGCAACACGGCAACCTCGAGCCACGACACTTTGTGTAGAATGAAAGAGCTAAAGACACCAACTCGACATCGTGAAACCACACTCCTATGTCATGACATGGATGACAGTCTCCCCAAATTTCCAAACTGAAAGATGTGTCGCGTCACGGAACCTTTGTGTCACAACATCGCTGTAATTTTTCACAGGGCTGACCCAACCCAATTGTCCAACCCGGTGGCTAAACATTTATTTTTACACGATTTGTACCATTAAAAATACCTCTTTTATAACCCTAATACACCTCATAAATATATTTAACACCCCTTTAATCTTTAATCCTCTTAAATTATTAAAAACTTTTAAACCCTAAAATCTCAATTCTCACTCTCTAATTGGAATTAGTGTGAAATCCCTCATCATTCAAAATATTTCGGTGTGGCAAACGAGGGTAGCACTCAATGGAACGATAAACCAATGTGTATGGCAAGGACTTCAAAGATTTCTTCTAGGTTAAGGGTTCCTAACTTAAACTTGTTACCATTCTATTAAATATTGCTTGATAAATTGATTTGATTCTTAGTTTAATCATGCCTTCTAGAAAAGTTAGACGAACCAATGAACCTAAACCATTGACGGTTACAAACCCCTCTAATTTTGCAAACCCATGTATTGGAAAATATTTTACTGAATTACAAGGAAAAACCTTTATCCAAGAAACGAGATTTGATCCATCGATGATTTTGTGTAAGGACATATGGCCTTTAGTAATATATCATAGGTGGGAACGTTTTTGGATGATCCCTAAAGATAATGCTATGGTCTCTGTTGTTCAAGAGTTTTATGCATCATTACGGGACCAAGAGTCTAGAAATACTGAAGGCCATATGTGGGATATAGTACCTATACGAGGGAAAGAAGTGCGAGTAACCGCTCGAATTATTTGTGACTTTTATAATGCTCCATACTATGAAAAAGAATTTATTGATGAAACTAATTTGGAATATTTTTGAGACATAGATATGGATAATATTATAAACCTTTTGATTGAAGGTACCAATGTTCCTGTGTCCTTTCATCAAGCCATTATGTTTTCGGAGGCTAAAATGTGGATTAAATTTGTGTGCACACGAATACTACCTGCTTTAAATGTTTCTAACGTTAATACCTTTTTAACAGTCTTATTATAGGCAATCTTGCAGAAAAAATAGGTGTGCATTGATAAATTGATCCACCAGAACATGAAGAGATGCATTAGTAGCCAGAAGGTGGGCGTTTTCTTTCCCCATCTAGTGACATTCTTATGTAAAAAGGTGGGTGTACCTAGACATCCACTGAGCAGCCGCTGAAACCATTTAGAAGTATCATCAGGGACACCTTGTTCCAACAATACATTGAGTAGAAAGCCAAACAAATAAAAGATTGGAACAAGCGACAACAAGACGCGATAGCTACACTAGTTGTATCCTAGAGGTTAACAAAATCTCAATAAGAAGTTGATGAAAGTAGTCATCGAAGGCTAGATTGGATGATACAGTGGATGCAAGAATCGGCGCCGATTTTCTAAGAATTTGCTAGGTAAAACAACATCCCCAATTATACACCAGACATGTTCGGGCCAACAAATATGGAATAAGAAGTAGAGGGGCAAGAAAGCGAGGAGGATGACAGAAGTGAGGAGATGGATTTTGAAGAGAATGGTTGAATTATTTTTGGGAAGACTTGTATTAATTTTTGGATGATTTTGATTTAGACTTTGTAGGAGTAGGATTAATAAGTAGATTTTTTTAGTTATGTTACATTTTGTTTATGTTTTCTATGTAGGAACCCAAAACAAAGGAGACACAAACAATTCGAACTCTAAACGATCAAAGGAAGAAGAACCCACTATTAGAAGTTGGAGCAACCACGATCAATTGGGTAACTTCTTTCCTTATCTTTTCATGGGTTACACATTGAGGACAATGTGTCAACTAAAGTGTGGAGGGTGATGTAACAACCCATTTTCAGTGAAATCGAAACAGTAGTTTCGGGACCACAAATACGATGAGTAAATTATTATTTTATTATTTTAATGTATATGGAATGTTAATGGGGTCGTATAAAAATTTTATTAAGAAATTTTGACGCTTGCATGCTTAATTTCGTGAAAATGACTAAATCATAAAAGGTGCAAAAGTAGAGTTCTATTAGTCAAAGGTATCAATTAGCTATGAAATTTAAAAGTGAGAGTACTTAGATAGTAATTAGACCATTTATTATGTTAGTGGACAAAGATGGACATATAATTAAGTGATTTTAATGATAAAAACAAAGGTTAAAATGGTAATTAATAAATTAAGCACAAAACAAATAAAAGAAAAATAAGTGTTCATCTTCCTAAATGGAATTATCCACCGAAAATAATAAAGAAACCTCCATTGTTGCACCTTGAACATTCGGCTAGCATTGTCCATTGCATGTAAGTGTTATTTTGTCCCGTTTTTAATGATTTTTATGTTTTCGGGATCGTTGTAGCTTAACCTAGCTAGCCCAGGGACTAATTTGCAAAATTGTTAAAGATTTTGGGGATTTCCATGAATTTTCTTATATTATTCTTGAAGTTTAATGAAAGATTATGAGTCCTTATTGTTATATAAACAAGTTTTGTAAAGTAATTTTTGATGAAAATGTCATTTAGGGACTTATTTGTAAAAGTAGTAAAATTCCATGGTAAATTTGTGAAATGCTAGTTTGTGTGAGTTGATATAGGTCCCTAGTGAATCCGACTAGCATGAAATGACGGTGAAAATGTTTAAATTTCAATTTACGAGCTTAAGGACTAAATTGTAAAAAGGTTAAAATGTTAGGGGTAAAATAGTAATTTTGCAAAAATATGAAATGTGGAATAATTGAATAATGGAAGTATTAAATGAATTGAATTTATCTATTTAGATCAAGATAGACCTCGTACGAATTTAGATCGGGGAAAAGCGAAAGCCTCGGATTGATCGACTACATTTTTATGCTTTGTTTGTCAAGGTAAGTTCGTATGATTAAATAACGTTTTAATGTTATATTGATCTACATGTTCATGTATTATTTTCCATGTAAGTAAATGATGTATATCCAACGATGTCACGATGATTATCGAGCCCCGTTTGAACCTTAGGAATTCATAGGATACAAATGACATGTCATTAGGGTTATCATGTTTCGGGTGTTGGTCTTGAATGTCCTACCGATGGCTGAGGTCCTGCATTTGTTGCAGATACTCCATAACTCGTGTGAGCAGTATCATGTAGCTTACATTCCGACCCACAGCTCCTGTGAGCAGGCCCATTTCATAGCTCGTGTGAGCAACGATGTAAAGGAAAAGGAAATGTTACGATTATATGTTTAGCACACTTCATGTGAGCTTTCCTGAGTATTCGATGATATTATAAATGGTTCAACGGCCATGAAAAAGAAAGGAATGGTAAGTGTTCAAATGAACTATACCATAAATTTATGGAAAGGATTGAAATGGAAATGTTTAATGAAAGTATATTAATATTGATGAAAATGAGGAATTCAAAGGTAATATGCTCATGTACACCTAGCTTACCTTATGATAATTCAAGTGAATTATGTGTTAATGCACTAACATGTGTTGTTGATGGTGCTTAGGCTTGTGCCAAGTTTATGGTTGGATCATATCATGCTTAATTTGAATATTATTGATCGCTGTGAAGTCAGAGTTTTAAATTTATAAAGATAATGATCGAACCTGGAAACTAACTATGACAACGATTGAGGCAAGTGCACCTATCGAACAGTAGTATAGTTAAGGCAAGACCGGATTGTCGAACCCAAAGGAACTAAAAGTACTAATACTAACTTTATTTCTATTATTTAGCCTAAAATAAGTGAAGTTGTTTATTAATCTAAATTAACTAATTACTAAGCTAAAGACGCAAAGACAAAAAGAATGAATTGGGGAAATACTTAGGAAAAACTCAGTTGATTAAGACGATACCCTTAGGAAGAATCCACCTAGACTCTACTTGTTATCTAACACTGAACCAGACGATTTATTCACTTGACTTGATCTGTAGGACTCCCTAACGTATATTAAACCCTCTCTCGAGGCGAATAACGTCTAACCCTAGGTTAATTAATTGAAATCTCTTTCCCATTAATAACCCCCCAGAATAGCAGTAAATCGATCTATGGACATCCCATATTAGGTTTCACCCTAATCCGGCAAAATCTCGTCACCCTATCTCTAGGCGCGCGATCAACTTCGCTTAATTATGCTAGATCTACTCTTGAGCAGGGACTTTTGCTCTACCACCTAAGCACATTCAACTTGAATTAATATCCACGAAATATCAACACAAGAATTAAGCATACATAATTAAGAACAAATCAAGTATTTATCATATAGTTCAGAAAATAATAACAAGATTCATCTAGGTTTCATCCCCCTTTAGGTATCTGAAGGGTTTAGTTCATAACAATAAAGGAAAACATCTCAGAAGAAAGATAAAACAAAACATAAGAAATTCCTAAAACCCCTTGAAGGAATTGAAGAGGAGATCCTCCGTCTTGAGTAGAATTCCGGCTTCTGGAGATGGATCAACTGGCTATACCTTGAGAGTTTCCCACAAATCTGACCTTTTCGACTCGGCTCCTTGGCCTAGCTGACCGCCCGTCGACTCCCCCTTTTAGGTTATACTTAGGGTGTATTTATAGGCTTTTGGAATGTATTTCTTTGCCCCTAAGTATCCTTTTCCGAGTGAAATTACTCTCCTCCACGGCAGGGGCACAGCCATGGCACACGCCCGTGTGAATCGTGGTCAGGCCATGTTGGAATCCGTTAGTGAGGCACGGCCGTGTAGATCGACATCAAGCCTTGTTCTAGTATATTTGAGGAGGCACGACCGTG
Source organism: Gossypium sturtianum (assembly GCA_025698515.1). Taxonomy (NCBI): domain Eukaryota; kingdom Viridiplantae; phylum Streptophyta; class Magnoliopsida; order Malvales; family Malvaceae; genus Gossypium; species Gossypium sturtianum. The sequence continues at coordinate 125,533,377 of CM046955.1, forward strand.
TGGGCTTTAGTCCAGGCCGTGTCGACTTCTTCTTTGGCCCATTTTGGTCCGTTTTGAGCCCATTTCTCATTCCTTTTTTTCTTGGGTGCTTTCCTGAGTATAAGACATGAAAAGAAAGGATTAAGAGCACCTTTTTACATAAATCAAAAGATAAATCATCCAAAAGTATGCTAAATGTGGGCCTAAAATATGTTACTATTTCGGTTTATCAAATACCCCCACACTTAAGCTTTTGCTTGTCCTCAAGTAAAATTCTCAACTTACAATTAAAACGAACTTTCTATAATTCATAATTCCTATCAATAATGTCTTATCATAATTCATAGATAATTTATACATGGATAATTCAATTCAAAGAGTCCTAAGGATTCAAACAATCTAAGTCATAGATTTGTAGCTCGAAAATATAGGCGTCTCCCCTTATCTAAATAATTACCTTTAATTCAAAACTGACAAGGATTGACATCCTCACTAGAGATTCACTCAAATCACTCAAAGTGTTTAAGGTTCAGGAAAAAGCGCTCAAAAGTCGAACATGAAAAGTTAATCCCATAGGCTTGCCTGAAAATCAAATCTCCATTACTATAATATGAGATGATGCACAAATCAAAAGGTCTTTAATTAGGGTTGTAACGGGGCTAGGGTTAAGGTGTGGATAGAGGCTGAATTAGAAGGTTAGAATCGAGATTGAATTGATAAATTACCTAACTAGAAACAATAAACTGAATAATTACATAATGAATTGAAACCTTAATAATACGAGCTTTTTCTTTAATATTTGGAATTCAAACGTATAAGCTCATTTAATCACAACTAATAATGAATAATGAATATACTTTTGATTTTTCTCTCTTTTTTTTTAAGAAAAAATCATAAATACATAACAAAGGATAAATTACTAAAATAAAAAAACATAGTTAGGCTATTAATCAAATCAAATCTCGATATAAGGGTAGTCAAAAGGAATGGGGATAACAAAAACAAAGGGTTTCTGGGTTAATATTAGTGGTTATGTCAATAAAAAGGGTTATTAGGTTTAAACGGGGTTCACTAGGGTTAATTGTGAAGGTAGGCTTTTAATGGAGTTAGTGGGTTAAAACCTAAGTGCCTTAATCATCTCTGCATATCAAATCATAGGTGTGGTCTCGATATGTATAAACGAGGCAAGTTCTAGAATAACAAATCAATGTTGACATACTCATAATCAATAAAGTGAGCATGAAAAAGAATATATGCTCTATAAGGCTCAAAAACTCACAAAAATTATGGGTATTTTGATATCAACCTCATAAATTTCAAACTTCAAAGTAATATTTAAACTCAGTTCGACAACCTAGAAAATTTTTAATTTCTGAAAAATAAACTTATCATGCTTGATTCTCTAGTATTCTTAGAATTTTATTTTCAATGCACAATTATCAATGACTTAATCTAAAACATATCAATAAAAATCATAAATCATTAGAAATTTCATCCTAATTAGTAATATGAGGAATTTACTTAAAAACAAGACTATATTCAGGATTTTGAGAACAATACAAAAAGTTTGGCACCTAATTTCAAAAAATTTGAGAATAATGAAAAAAGTTAGGCACCTTTTTAGGTTGTTCACCCCCCACACTTAAGATGTACATTGCCCTCAATGTAAAAAGTTAGCTATATAGACAATAATACTAAAATCATAAGATATGGAGAGAAGTGAAACTCCCTGAATTTTGGATGGATTCCTTGAGTCGGAGGTGAAAGATAAGTTGGAGGGGTCGGTCTGGATGACGATCCTGCGCTAGTTGAAGAAATTGGGTAGCTCATGGAGGGTTAGCCAGGATATGATAATAATATTTAAAACTATACTAATTAAATAATTAAAGAAAAACAAGCTAGAGTGAAGAAAAATAATGATGAAACTAAAATTAAAAGAAAATATGGATAGACCGTAGAGTCCTTATTGTTGGGTGTGATTTCTAAGGCTGAGGATATGGTGGTGGTCGTGGCGTGATTCCCTAGCAACCTTTAGAACCTAAAATAAAAAAAACTAAGATAAAATAAACTAAATTAAGCATAAGATTATTAAAGAGAAAGAAACTAAAGGAGAAGATGAAAATAAAAGAACAGATAATTGGTCTCAAAGACCCTTGGCTTGGCGAGTGATTGAAGCGGCCGACATGAACTTATATGTATCGGTCTCCATGAGGGAGACTGTGCTTGGCTTCTTCCGCTTCTTTGGCATTGTTTTGGTGTAGCTCAAGGGTATAGAGAAGAGGGGTAGGAAAGAAAATGAAAAGTTGAAGGTTGAAAGTTAGTAGGAGAAGATGGAAGGGAGGGGGGATTAAATAGATTTTCAAACCTGGTACCATCCCACGCTCGTGCTCCTTAGGCGTGTCGATTCACACGGCCGCCTCGCACGGCCGTGTGTCTAGGTGTGTTGTTTCACCCACGCCCGTTTTACAGATTGCCACACCCGTTGGTGATAAGTCAGTGTCGTCCACGGCCGCGTCGTACGGCCGTGGCATTCTGTCGGTGCCCGTGGGGCGATGGTTGGAGTCCGTGACTTCGAAGATTTGATTCTCTCTGACTCGTACCACCTCTACCATGTCAGTACGGCGATTCGAGGTATCCACACGATCGTGTGCTAGGCCGTGTGGCCTGGAAATCTGCACCTCTGGTTAGTTTAAAGCTAGATACTAGAAAGAAAGGGTAAAATAGAATAAATAAGAAAAAATAAAAATGTAAAAGTTAATGGGGTTAGTGCTCGGGTTGCCTCCCGAGAAGCGCTCGTTTATAGTCTTAAGCTAGACTTTACCTCTCATTCGTATGGTCAAGGTGGTTTGAGGAGGTGAAAATCATTTCTCATGCGATCAATTCGGTTGTGGATATAAAGTTTAAGTCGAGTAGTGTTTACCTCAAAAGTGTTGAATTTAGGATTACTTACCTCGACTGTGACGTATAGGAAGACATTAAGTACCTCAAAAGTGATTTCTTTGTTTGTCTTGAGGTCTGAATTGGTGATTCGAGGGTCTTCCTTATTCAACAATACCTGATCATGTAACGTCCTGAAATTCGAGATTTTATGTTTTGCATTATACCATGCGTTAGGCTAGTTAAAAATGTTAGTTGTGTATGTTAAGGGGCCCTAAGAAGGCTTGGGGTTGAGTTGGGCCCTAGTAGAAAATTTTCTGTTTAAGCACTTTAAGGAGAGAAGGTAAGTGGCGTCAAGGCTTAAGGAAATAAGTATGTATTTAGCTAGCACAAGAAGAGCTAGTAGCAAAGTGGTGAGGCGTCACATGAAGGAGCTAAAGGGGTGGAGTTCGAATCCCACCTATTGCAACTTGTGGATTTAATTTTTTTTTTGTGCTAATCATGTGGAAGATGGTAAGTGTCGGCCAAGACATTAAAGAAGGAAAGGAAGACTTTCTAATGATGGAAAGAACACTAAGGAGAAGAGTAAGGAGGAGATCAAGGGAAAAATAAGGAAAGAAATAAAGGAAAGGGATAAGGGAGGGGATATGTTGGCCGAATGTTTGGAAGGAGTTTGGGGAAAGAATTTTGGTCAACACTCATCTTTTTGGTAAAGGTGGTACACGGTTTTGGTAGGGAGAAAAGGGGAGCCGAAATTCTTTTGGCCTTTTTTTTGCAAGTTTGTGCATGAAAGGCTTTCATTTCTTTTTAACATTTTGGTGCTCTCTTTTCCAATTTTTTTCCTTTGATTGCCGAATTTTCTTAGGCACTTTGAGAAGTTTTTGTTCCATTTGAAAGTTCTTTTCTTTTGACCATTTGGTACTTCTTTCCTTGCCTAAAACTGTGACCTTAAGGAATACTTTCTCTTCTTTTTCTCATCTTTTCATAGTTTGCTTTTCTTTTCTTTTCTTTCTTACCATTCCCCAATCTTCCTCTTTTTCATTAGTCAATAATACTTGATGGCCGAATCTTCTTCATTTTCCTTTGTGCTAGGCACTCTCTTCTTTGACTAAATCGGTAAGTGGTTTCATTTTCCTCTTTTCATTTTCTTTTCCTCATGGACGATTAGGTGCTCTTATCATTGGATGGTTCTCTAAATCGAAAACATCACTCTCTCCTACTCCCTCATATCATGATTATCTCATTTTCGTAGTGTTCTAGTGGGTGGCCGTATATCACATCCTGTCGATTCATCCGTAGCCATAAGCCCAATTGGTGGGAGTCGTATCTATCATTGTTAAGGTAAGGAATTTCTTCAAGGTTCATTTCGATCTCTTTCATTGCTTGGTTATTCCGTTAAAACGGATCGATGGTTATGCCTAATCATTTATTCTAGGGACTAAATCACTCGTTTTTCTCTACTCGTTGGTCCTTCAAAAGTAGTGGTAAGCCGAAATCCTCTCCCTAAACAACTACTTTCTCTCATCGTAGTATTATTATTTTAATCGAGACTCTTTCAATGGAGGCAAGTGGTAGAGTTATTAAGGGAAAATCGATAGGAGGACAAAAAGGGAGTGGACTTGCAATCTCTACTCCCAAGTTCAAACGAAGGGCGGTATCGGCAGTTTGGGATTTTCCACCAGGTTGTGGACCGTCTTCTAGTGAGAGTAGGCAAATCGTGGTCGTTCACGATACTAAGGGTGACGACGATCAAGAAGGTTTAATTCTTTACCGTAATCAGTGTGTAATCTCACACCGAAATTCCATAGATTAAGTGATTCACTATCATGTTGGAAAATAGATCGTTGTTGCTTATAAATCTAATAACTGTAATATGGCATGAACTGAGTAACTTGCTTAACAACATTAGTTCTAAAGATTTGTCAAAATCGGTATTAATTTGCTAAATTACAAAAATGCCCTATGGGCCGGTTTACCAAAATGCCCTAACGGGCGATTTTCTAGAATGCCCTTATGGGCGAATTATGAAAGTGCTTTAATGGGCGATTCAAGAAATTTTTCATTAGATTAATGGTCGTTATATATGTGGATATATTTTTATTATGTTGCATCTGTACATATTGCATGGGTTGGGAAAAATTGTATGGAGAGTACAGTGTAGCTGGTGGCATTGCCACAATTCGTTTATTATTGTGCTTAATTATGATTTGGTGGCTTGACCACAAAAATATTATACAAATAGCGGCTCACCGCAAATTGTGTGTGTGGCGGGGTGGGTTGACTTGATCCCCACGGGTGTGATTGGTGGTCGGGAGTGTGATGGATGGATGGGTTGGGTTACATTCATTTCATTTAAATATTGTTATGTAAATGGGCTTCGGTCCAAGATGTTGCTATACGGAGTTCAGGCCAGTGGATGACGGTAAGGGGATTATACACCGAGTTCTAGTAACTCACCCCATTCTCTTAATCCTTGCGGTAATGATCGATGAATGAGGACTTGGGCCCATGGATGACTCGGTGGAGGCCATACTTTGGAAATAATATTTTCGAACCTTAGTAAATTTCGTTTCCGCTTTATTTCGTTACTTTTACTATTTTGGGTTTAAAGTTGTAATAAGGCCTCCGGGATTTTTATTTTGTTTTATGTTTGACGTATTTATTATCTTCCATGAATTGTTTTAAACGGGGATTTTCTAAAATTATAAACAACGATTTTTCTTAAAATTTATCAACAAACAAATTTCATAATAAATATGTACAAATAATTTAACTTGGATTTTTTTTCCTGCAAATTATCAATAATATTTTCAAAAGTCACGGTTTTAAAAGATCACTAGTTCGATTATCGATTCTTCAAACAACCTCTAGAAATTAGTAGTATTTTATCGATTAATTATAACCAAACTTGTTTTCTTAACTATAACCAAATAACGTCAACTTTAGTTCTTTATACGTTTTCTTTATGTGACATGCTAGATCCGGTCATACCGCATGGGCCGGGTTTGGGGTGTTACAGATCCCCTATTTTGAAGTGATTTGTTGTTCCTATTAGCTCGTCTGGGGTTTCCTTCGGTTTCACTTCATGTATTCCTAGTTTCTCTTTAAAGTGTGTTTTCCACTTGTCTAGTTCATCGACCTGAAGCGTTAGTCCTTCATGAATTATTTCTTTATGGGTACGAGGTCTAAGATCTAGCTTAGCTAGGTGATTTTGTGACGCTTCCTGTAAAGAAGGTTGAACCAAATGGTTATCAATAGAATTAACGTTCGTACCTTTATTACTCGATGTCCTAGCTGAGTCAAGAGCTTGAAGAGTGATTGTTTCGTCATCTACACGAAGTGTGAGTTCATCGACTTCTTCCTCTGTGTGGTCTTTCTTTATTGCATCGGGATATGGCACACGAGGTTGGTACTCTGTAATTGCCGGTTTTGGTATATCATGGCACACTTCAACCTTACCTTCGCTTACCACAGGTTCTTCCCTTGGGTTTGGTTCGTCTAACCCTTCACTATCGTAAATGGCTTGATTTTGCTCACTCGGGTTAGTTTCAGTATTGCGTGGCAAGCTTTCTTGTGGTAGTTCCGAGATCAGCTTAGCAAGTTGTATAACTGACTTAGTAAGTTCCCCAACTGACTCAGTAAGCTCCCCAACTTGGTTCTTGATCCCTTTGATCGATGCTTGTTGGTCATTAAGTGTTGTCTCAATTTTTTGGAGACGGTTATCTGTAGCTGCCATAAATTTTGTCAGCATCTCTTCAAGGTTCAACTCCTCTTCCTGTTGGTGAGGTGGTTGTTGAAAGTTTGGAGAAAGTTCCGGTCTTTGGCTACTTTGATCATCCCACGAGAAATTGGAATGGTACCTCCAACCTGCATTATAAGTGTTATCATAAAAATTATTTTGAGGTCTAGAATAGTTACCCATATAGTGGACTTGTTCGTTCTCCATGCCATATCCGTAGGGTGGGTACTCAGGATTCGCCACGCCTCCTAGATTTGAGTCATATTGCATTATTGGGTGTACGTCGAGGTTGAAGACACTTTGTTTGCTTTGGTGGCCTTGTCCTTGTAACTTGCCAACGATAGTTATTCAATGACATCTTCTCTAAAATCGAAATTATCTGCCAAAAGCAAATGGAGGAAAAAATTAGCAAAGTAAAAATAAAAATAAAATAATAATAATAATAATAATGAAAATAAATTGCAATAAAAAATGGCTAAAGTAATAAAAATAGAGCTTTCTTAATATTTTAGTTCCCCGGCAACGGTGCCAAAAACTTGATCGCTGTGAAGTCAGAGTTTTAAATTTACAAAGATAATGATCGAACCTGGAAACTAACTATGACAACGATTGAGGCAAGTGCACCTATCGAGCAGTAGTATAGTTAAGGCAAGACCGGATTGTCGAACCCAAAGGAACTAAAAGTACTAATACTAACTTTCTTTCTATTATTTAGCCTAAAATAAGTGAAGTTGTAACACCCCAAACCCGGTCAGTACACCACGACCGAATCTGGTATGTTACGGGGAAAATTTTGAAGACCCGGGAATTTGAAAGCTTAGTTGAAAAGTAAGTTTTTATCATTTAGAAGGCCGAGAAATTCCTTTTAGTTACTTAAAAACATTTTGAACTTAGTGTGGAAGATCACAGGTTTAGAAAATATTTGAGTTGCGTTCATTTAAAGATTTTAATGTGATACCCGATGGTAAAGTTTAAAACATATCGCTTTGTAGTCTTGAAAACTGTTTCTTTCCAATTTTAATCCATTATTAACCCAGTAATTTTTATTAAGGCTAAATTGAAATCAAATTTTAAGCATATAAATAATCAAAGCATAATTTTAAAAGGCCATTTACAATCCCAACAAAACCAAACGAAAATAAATGAAATAAAGTACCAAGTGCTTAAATCAGTGCAAAACCGACTTTAGTCATGGCATGGTCACCTTGAGTCCACCCGGCTCCGTGTCCGCGATCTAAGTGTCACATGAAATGATAAGGGAGAAGGTGAGTCGCAAGACTCAGTGCATAAATCCCCCTCCCGATTAATACAACATACTAACACACACAATACAGAGCAATGTCATTAATGCACCCAATCCTAGCCATCCACAACACCTTTTCTACCCCGTGTGGTACCAAACCCTTTGGTGGTGCCAAACCACCGGTGACCCAAAGTCACGATATCCATAAGTGTGGTGCCAAACCTTTGGTGACCCAAAGTCACGAAGAATCCAATGATGGGGCCAACCCATCGTGTGATACCAAATCACTTTGGCGACGATCCCATATCTCAAAAGTGGGGCCAACCCACGGTGGTGTTAACCACAGGGGCGCAGTCGCTATGAGGTACCAAACCTCGGTGTCCCAAAGACACGAATGTGATACCAAATCGCGGTGACCGAAGTCACGAATCAAGTGATGGGGCCAACCCATCGTGTGATACCAAATCATCTTGGCGTCAATCGTATTATCAGCTGTGGGGCCAACCCTTTGTGGTGCTAAGCCACCGGGGACGAGACGCTATGAGGTGCCAAACCTCCGGTGACCCAAAGTCACAAAATAATCTGTGGTACCAAACCCTTTGGAGGTGCCAAACCTCACGGTGTCCCAAAGACACGGATATCATATTCCCCCTCCTCTCATATCACCCATTTTCATACCGACTCATGTAAAGTATGCAAATCATGCAAATCATGCTACATGTTTAATGTTGCATCTCATAACACATGCATCATAGGTCATGATCTCAAGTATATCAACAATAGAACTCGTAATGAAACGGACTTACCCGAATCCGTGCACATACCCAATCGGGTATCATATCAATCAACCATCTTTGTTTCGACTTTATTAAACAATCGATTATTGAGCATATTACTAAGCAAAGAGTGTGTTAGTTTACACACCTGTTAAAACGCAAGCCTTAATCCCAAGGAACCGATCTAAGACCCTCGATTATCTTGCTCCTATAATCGGCCACATATGAGATTAGCTCCTAGGCCATTCGGCCAAAACCATTAAACCAAAGGGGTTAACGTTTGAACCCTTACCTTACACTTGATTTGGTTTCCCACCAAATCCCGAACCAAACGATGGTTCTTCTTTATGCACACGGCACACCCTATTAAGAGAAAGATTAATCCTTTGAAATTTTGACTTAACGAAACTAAAAGAGTGGACTAAAAGAACCAACCCTTACCACCACTTACTAATCGATTAACAGAGGAAGACGGCTCCTCTTGCTTGCTTCCAAAATCCTGGATGCCCTATGATAAAATCGATTCCAACACAAAAGATTAACTCCTATCAACAATGGCCAAAATCGGCTCTTAACCAAACCAAAATCGACAAAGAACAAGGGAGAAGAGAAATGAACATTCGGCCAACCACCTCCAAACACTCCCAACCACTAATTCAAACTAGTTTGAACTAGTCAACCTCCACAATTTACTCTCCACCAACCATTTGAACAATTTGACTTGGTCTATGGCAGAGTTTGAACTGCCCACAACTTCTTCTTCTCCCTGCCGTCAAAATGGAAGCAAAAATATGAGACTTCTGCAGCTTGAACACAGGACCTCCTTCCCTGCAAGTGACGCCAAACCCAAGCTCCAAGTGGCGCCTACTTGCCACTCTACTAGCTCAATTCTTGTGCTAACATTCTCCTAAAAATATTTATAAACCCCAGCTCATTCAGCTCCCCTCACCTAAAGCTTAAAACTAAAGTTTCCCTAACCACTCAGGCTTACACCAAGCTTACAACTAAGCCCCCAAAATAATTGAAACACAACATTGCAGGCCAAATACATGCAAACAATGCAATAATCAAAATAGCCCCTAACCCGGGATATTACAGAAGTTGTTTATTAATCTAAATTAACTAATTACTAAGCTAAAGATGCAAAGACAAAAAGAATGAATTGGGGAAATACTTAGGAAAAACTCAGTTGATTAAGACGATACCCTTAGGAAGAATCCACCTAGACTCCACTTGTTATCTAACACTGAACCAGACGATTTATTCACTTGACTTGATCCGTAGGACTCCCTAACGTATATTAAACCCTCTCTCGAGGTGAATAACGTCTAACCCTAGGTTAATTAATTGAAATCTCTTTCCCATTAATAACCCCCTAGAATAGCAGTAAATCAATCTATGGATATCCTATATTAGGTTTCACCCTAATCCGGCAAAATCTCGTCACCCTATCTCTAGGCGCGCGATCAACTCCGCTTAATTATGCTAGATCTACTCTTGAGCAGGGACTTTTGCTCCACCACCTAAGCACATTCAACTTGAATTAATATTCGCGAAATATCAACACAAGAATTAAGCACACATAATTAAGAACAAATCAAGTATTTATCATATAGTTCAGAAAACAATAACAAGATTCATCTAGGTTTCATCCCCCTTCAGTTATCTGAAGGGTTTAGTTCATAACAATAAAAGAAAACATCTCAGAAGAAAAGATAAAACAAAACATAAGAAATCCCTAAAACCCCTGAAGGAATTGAAGAGGAGATCCTCCGTCTTGAGTAGAATTTCGCTTCGGAGATGGATCAACTGGCTATCCTTGAGAGTTTCCCACAAATCGACCTTTTCGGCTCGGCTCCTTGGCCTAGTGACCGCCCGTCGACTCCACTTTTAGGTTATACTTAGGGTGTATTTATAGGCTTTTGGAATGTGTTTCTTTGCCCCTAAGTATCCTTTTCCGAGTGAAATTACTCTCCTCCACGGCAGAGGCACGGCCATGGCACACGCCCGTGTGAATCGTGGTCAGGCCGTGTTGGACTCCGTTAGTGAGGCACGACCGTGTAGATCGACATCAGGCCGTGTTCTAGTATATTTGAGGAGGCATGGTCGTGTGGGCTTTAGTCCAGGCCGTGTTGACTTCTTCTTTGGCCCATTTTGGTCCATTTTGAGCCTGTTTCTCGTTCCTTTTATTCTTGGGTGCTTTCCTGAGTATAAGACATGAAAAGAAAGGATTAAGAGCACCTTTTTACATAAATCAAGGGATAAATCATCCAAAAGTATGCTAAATGTGGGCCTAAAATATGTTACTATTTCAGTTTATCAATTATGTATTGAAATGGTAAGTTATGTTCATGTTTTATGAACTTACAAAGCATTATATGCTTACGTAGTTTTCTTTCCTATGTTTTATAGATAATCGAAAGCTTGATCAGTTTGGAAGCTTGTCAGAGATCTATCACACTATCCAGCGATTATATCGGTAGTTTTGGTATTTTGGCCAAGGTTATAATGGCATGTATAGGTGGACTTGAAATGGCATTTAGTTGAATGTTTAGTTGATAAGTTTAGGATATATATGTTGTTTTGGTTGATGTACTTTTGGTATTTTGGTGCCTTGTTGGTATGTGTTAATATGGCTAAGTTTTGATGCATGCTTCAATGGCCAATATGGTATGTGATGGAATAGTTTCAAAATGGTCAAGATAGGTATGTTTTTGGAAAGGTATTGGACTTGATGTGCATGACTGAAATGTGGTATGTATACATGTTTAGGTAAGATTTGAATGAATGCATTTGAGGTGCCTTGTATGGCATATTGGTTGAATGATAATGGTCTATTGAAGTGGTCATTTCATACATGTTTTGGTCAGGTTTTGGTGCTTTGAGTTTGGGCACAAATTGCTTTTAGGTAAGTGCTTGTATTGGTGATGGAAATGGCTTGAATTTGGCCAATTTCATGTCCACATGGCCTGAGACACGAGTGTGTGACTTAGTCGTGTGTCCCCTGTAGGTTTTAAGGTTTGCAAGTCAGGCTGTTACACGGCCTAGCACACAACCTGGCACACGGGTGTGTGGCTTGGCTGTGTGACCCAACTTTAGAAGTTACATGGGCACGGACACGACCGTGTGTCCCTATTTCGATTGTTACACGGCCTGGGACACAGGCGTGTGTCTCAACCGTGTGAGTCACACGGCCTGGCCACACGGTCGTGTGACCCTTGTAGTTTAATTTTTCCATTTTTTTCTTAAATGTTCCAAATGTTTCCAATTTAGTCTCGAATTGTTTCTAAAGTGTTTTTAAGGCCTCGAAGGCTCGGCTAAGGGACTATATGCATGTAAATGAATGGATTATGATATGTTTATATTAATGTTTAGAAATGTATGTTTTATGTTATGTTTTTATGGTAATGCTTTGTAACCCTATTTCGACGACGGATATGGGTTAGGGGTGTTACAGGTAATATAGAAAACTTGTTTATTTTCAATTTCTACATTTTTCTTTGATTATTTCTTGGCTTTGGTGTGCTTGAGCTTGTAGAAATACAATTGATTGGTTAGAAGCATGTACATAGGTTGCTTGTGTTTACAAATAAATTTGGCATGATGATAGGTGATCTTAAATTTTTTATTATTAGACTACTAAGTTCTATATGTTACACTGTAAATAGGTATTAAGCAATCAATTGTATCAAATGATATAGAAAATATAAGGAAATGAGCATGCTAATATGAATGATAAATGGTTGAATTTGAGTTTGTTTGGTTGATTAAATTTGTGCATATTGAGATATTCAGGGATGACCTAAGACATTGTTTGAAGCACATCCAGAGCCAAAAAGCTTACCTATTTCTATTTCACCCTTAGTACCAATTTTTGAGCTTGTTAACATTTCTTGATTAACCTCATTACAAACCCCGAGCCTAAAAACGTTAATTTTCATTTGTCATTTTTCTTTGGTTCTGCATTGCACGACTGTAGACGTCTGGCCATATGTATTAAGGGTTAAGTAGATACATCACGGTGGAGTTTGTAAAAATAGAGTGAACTAGGAAATATTGATGTGATATAGGAACTATAAGTTAGCCTAATATTTGAAACAAAAAGAAAATTAGTATGAGTAGAAAAAGTCCTAAACCAATGAAAAAGCATTCATGAGTGAGATGTATTGATAAAGAAAAAAGTCACAAAGTCACAAAATAAAGAAAAACTTTTTCATTAGCGCATGAAAACTCGTAAGGCTAGCAGTAGTTACTATGTCATGTTATGACTTCCTACATATGGAGAGACAAGGAAGGTGAGAGAAGGAGTAATAAGGCAGTGAGTGGGTAAGGGTCACTAAGGGGGGAAGAATAGGGATCAATACAATGTGCCAAACTATTTTCGTGTTTGTAACCCTCTTGATGCTTACTATCTTTGAATTTCATACCTGTCCTAAGCCTCAGAACGTTACAAGCCGAAAAGTCTTATGTGACCTAAATATCCTTATACATGAATGGACCTCATACTAAACATACGCATAAATGATTATTTGTATTTTGTTTGGATAATAAAAGTGCTTATATGATTTACTGATGGATCCCTACAGGTGAGACCCTTAATGCTTGTATACTTTGTAACATACTGAACTTAGATGTTTGTGGTTAAAAGTGGTAAATCAATTATTCATCATGTTAAAATTGCGAGTGAATGTAATTTGCCTAAGTCATGTGCTCCGAAGTAACTATTTGTATCATATTTGCTCAAGTGTCATCATAGTTATTTATTTTTTTTGTTCATGTTTCTTGAGGACAAGCAACGACTTAAGTGTGGGGGAGTTTGATCTGCCATGATTCGGTGTAGTAGATTAAACTAATTATCGCACTTTAGGAGCTTGAAAACAAGCATTTTCAGTAGGTTTGAATTATGTTTTCTTAAGTTTTTAATAAGTTAATAAAATGTACAAATTAAGTTTTTAATTGACCTTAAGGGCCGAATGAAGCCTACTGGTGAGCTAACGCACTTTGTGAGTGTCCAGAAGACATTTAGAAGCCATATTAAATTGATACTGATCGTACGTCGCAACACGAGATGATCGATGTTGCAACATAAGGAGCAGAATAGGGAAACCTCAAGACTCACTGTGTCGTGACATACCCCTAAAGATATCCCAAAAGGGGTACATTGACTGCTATATCATGACACAAGTCCTTGTGTGTAGCGACATCGACTCTGGGATGGAAATAAATTACGAAATAGGGGTGTTTTGGTTTTCACAATCAAACTTAAAGCTCGGGAATGTCAACTAACCTAGGGTTGAGGACGACGACCACCTGAACTTTATAAATATGCTCCTTTGGCACATTTTATATACATCATTCTCTTAGCCTAGATTTTCTTTAGTAAATTTAGTTTAGTTTTTCTTTCTTTTTTAAGTTTTATAATTTATTTCAGTTGTTCTTCTTTTTTCTCAAGAGATCTTAGTTGTGGAAAGCATTCAAACTTTGTAGATTCGCGATTAATCTCAATACAATCAGACTCTTCCATATACTCTATACTATCGATTTAATTAGCATGCTTTCTATTTATATTGATTCTATATTGTTTATGAAAACCATCAGGAACTAATCCCTCTATGGGGGATTAACGAGTGGAGGTATGATCTATTGACTGTCTTGTAGGGTTACTTAATAGATCATGTAACACCCCTAACCCGTTTCCGTCGCTGGATTAGGGTTACGAGGCATTTCTCATCTAACTAATTCCATTCAAATAGCAAAAACACTATTCATTTGGTCATAAAAAAAAACTATAGCCGAATATATATATTTATTCTTATTCAATTTATACCAATCAATTTACTAGATTTATTCAAACACATGCACACCGAAACTAGTTGTTCACAACCATGATTTAATTCTTCAAACCTCATGACTGAATATATATAAACATCTAAAGAAAAATATATAAACTCCAACTAAATCAATACCATGGCCGAATATTTACAAGTGAGTTTACTTCCATTGGATCATTAATAAATCAAATTCATTAATAACATGCATAAAGTATAACCCATTTCTTTCATGGCTTATCTCATAAGTGCACACGAAATAATCAAATGCTTATCCATCAACCAAAATGCACTATATACCTTATTTAAACAAAAAATTCATATACTCAAATTACACATAGCATAATATGAAATAACTTCCAAGTTAAGCTTATAAGTCATACAAGAAATATTCATTCGTACTATTTAGATAATATACCTTTCATAATTTCATGAAACACACACATACCAAAACAAGTTTATAATATGAGCGAATATGCACAAACATATGCAACATCTCAAGCATATTCAACTAACTCAAGCATAGAAATAAAGCCATTTTTGCATGGCATTTATATACATACACATATACATAATTTGAGTCAACTCTAAAGTAATTTAGCCTATACATGCCATAGACTTTAAGTTCATTCACAAAGAGGTACCAAAATAGTTGATAGTGTGATTGACTTTGACGATGATCCCCGAGCTCGAACTTAGACTTCCAGATCTATAAAATAGTCAAATAAACACATACAGTAAGCTAACATAACTTAGTAAGTTATAAGCAATGGTATAATATACAGCTAATCATTATATAAATTTACTCAATCCAACTTGATCATCAACGAACTCATAATCACAAATATATATAACATGTCACCATTCATCAATAGCCATATTTAATAGGTCTCAAAAACCGAGTATTCATATACCAGTTATCCATCTCGAACAAGCTCAAAGATTAATGATTATATCTCATTTCTATAATTTCATAAACAAGAAAAACTTACTTCATTAGTACTAAGTTATTCAACTATCATGCATCACTTACCTATGTATCACCTCTCGTTATTCTCCATTCATTAGTATATGTCATTGAGGGATCCGTAAACCCGCACACATAGTGCAATTCATGTAACGTATCGCGCACTTAGTGCCGTTACTTGAGAAAGAATACACATAGTGCCATTTACTAGTAATTTATCGCACACTTAGTGCCATTACTTATTTTTCCGCACACATAGTGCCAGATAACTGATTTCGCACACACAGTGCTCGGTATATAAGCTCACACACATAGTGCCAGACAACCGATTTCACACACACAGTGCTCGGTATATAAGCTCGCACACATAGTGCTCATTAACCCATCTTCTCCTCATTACTAAATATACATATGATTTCATATTCATTCATATATGTACACATATATTTAAATATTCAAAAACAACTCATTTCTCCTATCACATATCATCACATTCGGCAACACCCAATATACATAATAATATATATCCTCATATTCAATTACAAATATCACTCTCATCTCATTTTCACATATAACTATTCTTTAATACATGTACACATATTCGATCAACCCAATTAATCCAAGCTTATATATATATACTAACCCCACATTCGGCTAAAACATAATATTTCCCATGCCACATTCGGCATTATGCAATTAAATCTATTTACTTCACTTTAACATATACATTTTAATATAGAATAAAATTTGATTCAATCCGATTGCTTAAAAACTTACCTCGAAAATCGACGAATTAGGTTTCCCGACTATTCGTTCAACTTTGCTTTTTCCCGATCCAATCCCGTTTCTTTTTGTTCTTGATCTAAATAATTTCAAATTAAACTCATTCAAATACATTTTCATTCAATTTAATCCAAAAACACATAATTATGCAAATTACCATTTTACCTCTGACATTTACAATTTTTACAATTTAATCCTTATTGCACAAAACACAAAATACAAAAAATTTGAACCTACTCCTTTAGGGCCGAAAGCTTTATACAAACTCATACATTTTATTTATTTCACATTTTGATCCTTCAAATTACAATTTTCACAATTTAACCCTAATTACTCAAAATCATCAAAATTTCCAATACAAAACATGTTAATCTAAAGCATATCCTTAATATTTTGCCATCAAACATTACAAAACACAAGCCTTCATCAATGGCCGAACATCACACATGCATCAATTTCAAAAATTCCAACATGGGTCGGATAGTATTCAAAGCAACGATCTCAAAAATGTAAAAATTAACAAAAACCGAACTCAATCACATACCTAATCAAGCTTGCAAAGGCCCGAATATTTGAGAGCTTAAGTTTCTTTTCTTCTTCTTTTGTTTCGGTCAAATGAAGGAAAAAAGATGAACATGCAACACAATTTTTTTTTTATGTTTTCATTATAATATGTTTATAATATAATTTATGTATTATTATTATAACTTAACATATAAAACTAATAATAAAATACATAGTGGAAGCATTTTTCCGTCCACTAACATACCAAAAGGCTAATTTGCAACTTAAATCCACATAATAAAGAAGACAAGTCAATTTAACCACCGAATTTAATAAAAGGCTACTTTTACCACTTATGCAATTTAATCCTTTTTCTTAAATTGAACACACAAACAGACAAATTAACCCACGATATTTTAACACATGCTCAAACATATATCATAGATATCAAATATAATATAAAAATATTTTTCTAACTCGGATTCGTGGTCCCGAAACCACCGTTCTGATTAGGGCCAAAATCGGACTGTTACAACTCCTCCCCTTAAGGGATTTTCGTCCCCAAAAATCTTACCAATGAATAAATGTGGGTAGCGTTCTTTCATTGAATCTTCGAGTTCCCAGGTTACTTTCTCAACCCCGTGCTTATTCCACATAACTTTAACTAACGAGATTTTCTTATTTCGTAACTCTTTCACTTCACGAGCTAAGATGCGAATCGGTTCTTCCTCATAAGTCAAGTCAGGCTGAATCTCAATCTCTGACGGGCTAATCACATGAGAAGGATCAGATCTGTATCGTCGAAGCACCGATACATGAAAAACATTATGAATCTTGTCTAACTCAGATGGCAACATCAGCCTATACGCAACCGGCCCGATACGCTCAATAACTTCGTACGGTCTTATAAATCTCGGACTCAGCTTTCCTTTACGACCGAATCTAAGTATCTTCTTCCATGGTGAAACTTTCAAAAATACTCGGTCACCCACCTGAAACTCTATATCTTTACGTTTCAAGTCCGCATATGACTTTTGACGATCTGACACGGCCTTTAAACTTTCTCGGATCACTTTTACTTTCTGTTCAGTCTCTTTAATTAAATCAACCCCGTGTATCTTGCTTTCACATAGCTCGATCCAATATAAAGGTGTACGACATTTACGACCGTACAAAGCTTCATAAGGTGCCATTTTGATACTCGATTGAAAGCTGTTATTGTACGCAAATTCAATCAAAGGCAAGTATCGTTCCCATGTACCCTCAAACTCAAGAACACAACATATCAACATATCTTTGAGTATTTGAATAACACGTTTAGATTGACCATCCGATTGAGGGTGAAAAGCAGTACTGAAGTGCAATTTAGTACCTAGAGCATCTTGCAGTTTCTTCCAAAACCGCGATGTAAACCTCGGATCTCTATCCGAAACAATAGAAATAGGTACTCCGTGCAATCGTACGATCTGAGAAATGTACAATTTAGCTAACTTATCAAGCGAGAAATCCATTCTTACCAAAATAAAATGGAACGATTTCGTCAATCTATCAACAATAACCCAGATTAAGTCTTTCTTGCTCGATGTCAACGACAATCCAGATATGAAATCCATCGTGACTCGATCCCATTTCCACTCAGGTATCATAATCGGTTGAAGTAATCTCGATGGTACCTGATGTTTAGCTTTTACTTGTTGACATATTAAACACTTCGACACATAGTCTGAAATATCTCGTTTCATACCGTGCCACCAATAATGCTGTCTCAAGTCGTTATACATCTTTGTACTACCCGGGTGAATTGACAATCTACTATTATGAGCTTCATCACAAATCATTCGAATCAACTCGGGATTCTTAGGCACACATATTCGGTTTCTGAACCGTAAACATCCCTCAGTGTCAATCTGAAACTCTGAATCAGTACTCGAACCACACTGATTCCTTTTTGCTAATAAGTCATTATCAACCTTTTGAACTTCGCAAATCTGTTGAACAAATAATGGTCTTGCTTTCAATTCTGCCATAATCGCACCATCATCAGTCATAGCTATAACTGCATTCATTGCACGTAGAGCAAATAGTGATTTTTGGCTTAGTGCATCAGTAACCACATTAGCTTTTCCCGGGTGATAATCAATCACAAGCTCGTAGTCTTTTAACAGTTCCAACCATCGTCGCTGTCTCAAATTCAGATCCTTCTGAGTCATTAAATATTTTAGACTCTTGTGATCCGAATAGACATGACATTTTTCACCGAATAAATAGTGACGCCATATTTTTAAAGCAAAAACTATGGCAGCCAACTCGAGATCGTATGTAGGATAGTTCTTTTCGTGCGGCTTCAACTGTCTCGAGGCGTAGGCTACAACTTTACCCTCCTGCATCAAAACACAGCCCAAACCATTTAAGGATGCATCGCTAAAAATAACGAACTCTTTACCCGACTCTGGTTGAACAAGCACTGGGGCTTCCGTTAACAAGGTTTTTAGCTGATCAAAACTCTTCCGACACCTCTCGACCACTCGAATTTAATGTCTTTTCACAATGACTTTGTCACCGGAGTGCAATCATAGAAAACCCTTTCACAAAGCGTCTATAGTACCCGGCAAGTCTCAGAAAACTCTGAACTTCAGAAACATTTCACGGAGGTTTCCAATCAAGTATAGTAGAGATTTTACTCGGGTCAACCCGAATGCCTGCTGCTGAAACAACATGCCCCAGGAAACTGACTTCATTCAACCAAAACTCACATTTGCTGAATTTCGCGTACAACTACTTATCACACAGAATCTGTAACACAAATCTCAAGTGTTCGGCATGTTCGGTTTCGTCACGCGAATAGATCAGAATATCATCTATGAATACAACCACGAACTGATCTAAATATGGTCTGAATACCTGATTCATCAAATCCATGAAAACAGCAGGGGCATTAGTGAGTCTGAACGACATCACCAAAAACTCATAATGGTCGTACCTCATCTGAAAAGCGGTCTTAGGTACATCGAACTCTCTAACTCGCAGCTGATAATAACCTGATCTCAGATCGATTTTCAAAAACACCGAAGCTCCATTTAGCTGATCAAATAAATCGTCGATACGTGGCAACGGGTATTTATTCTTTATGGTCACTTTATTGAGTTGTCGATAGTCGATGCATATTCTCAAAGTTCCATCTTTCTTTTTCACAAAAAGAACTGGCGCACCCCAGGAAGAGAAACTCGGTCGGGCAAAACCTCTATCCGTCAATTCTTGCAACTGCAATTTCAACTCTTTTAATTCGGTCGGTGCCATTCTATACGGGGCTATCAAGATCGGAGTCGTCCCTAGTACTAGCTCAATACAAAACTCTACTTCTCGAACAGGCGACAATCTCGGTAGTTCCTCTGGGAATACATCCGGATACTCACAAACAACCGGTACAGATTCAATCTTCTTTTCGGTTACTTTACTATCAATCACATAAGAAAAGTAAGCTTTGCAATCCTTTCTCAAATACTGTCGAGCCAACATCAAGGATATCACTGCTGGTAGCCCATTTAAATTTGCAGATTCAATTCGAATTATCTCATTATTCTGACACCGCAGATCAATAGTCTTTCGTCTGCAATTCACTACCGCATCATGTACTATTAGCCAATCCATACCGAGGATAATATCGAACTCATCAAATGGTAGCAACATCAAATCAGCCGAAAAACATGAAAATCGAATCATTAAAGGGCAATTCTTGCACACTCTAGCAACTAACACACACTGGCCCAGGGGGTTCGAAACCCGAATCACAAACTCAGTAGACTCAACAAGTAGAGTCTTGCTGGATACTAATGTTTCACACACATAAGAATGAGTTGAACCAGGTTCAATCAGAGCAATTACACTAGTATCAAAGAGAGTAAATATACCGGTGATGACATCTGGAGATGAAGCCTCCTCTCTGGCACGAATGGCATAGGCTCTAGCTGGCACATGGGCCTCTGATCGAATAGCCGCATCCGAAGTCCCTCTCTGAGTGCCGCTCCTACCTCCCACATTACGAGGTAGTCTACCTCTAACTGTAGTACTGCTAGGTCTTGCACTCTGAGCATTATCCTTTTCAGCTGTCGCCGGGCAATCCCGAATAAAATGATCCTACGAACCACACTTGTAGCAAGTGTGATTGATAGATTTACCCCAACATTCACCAAGATGTTGTCTACCACATTGTTGACATTCGGGCTTATTCGGTCGAGTATTTCCAACACTAGCAATCGAGGTAGCTCGTGAACTCACTGGTGGTCATTCTTGTATAGAGATCCCTGTGTTAGCTTTGGATCGGCTACTATCATTTTTGAACTTCTTTGATGATGTTTGAGGAAATTTACCCGCTGATCTCTTACGGAAGTCTCTAGCTTCAAACTCGGCTTTTCGTTTTTCTTTCCCCAGCTCTTCGGCTTTACAAGCTCGCTCAACAAGTACCACGAACTCATTTATTTCAAGTATGCCAACCAGTAAATTTATATCTTTGTTTAACCCTTTTTCAAATCTTCGGCACATAGCAGCCTCAGATGAAACACACTCACGGGCATAGTGGCTAAGTCTCACAAACTTGCGCTCATTCTCAGATACGGTCATACGACCCTATTTAAGCTCGAGAAATTCCTTGTGTTTCGAATCTATGAATCGCTGGCTGATGTATTTCTTGCGAAACTCCGTCTGAAAGAAGTCCCAAGTAACTCGTTCCTTTGGAACAATCGATACGAGAGTGTTCCACCAATAATAGGCAGAATCCCGTAATAAGGATATGGCGCACTTCAGGCACTCATCAGGTGTGCAAGATAGTTCATCGAAAACACGAATTGTATTATCGAGCCAAATTTCAGCTCGTTCAGCATCATCATCATCTTCGGCTCTAAACTCTTGAGCCCCGTGTTTTCTAATTCTGTCAACCGGAGGCTTATTTACTCTCTCAGGATTAATGATCGGGGGTACCACCGGTACTACAGGTGGAGTGTTCGGATTCAGGGGTTGTTGAACAGTCGGATTGGTCCGGATATATTGGTTGAACCAATCATTCATTATGCTAAAGAAGGCTTGTTTAGCCCCCTCGTCAGGATTACTCGCAGTTGGTCGAGATTCATCCGGCGCGGTCCCTTGCGCGGGAGCAGGCGCCACACTCTCGACATCATCGGCTACGACTCGCTCGAAATCAGGATCCATTTACTATACGAAAGAGGGGAAACACATTTCACTTTCAGAAGTCATCACACTATCACAATATAAAATATGGCATTATAGCTAGACTCACACGCGCTACGTTAGTCCGAGAACCGACTAAACCGTAGCTCTGATACCAATCAAATGTAACACCCCTAACCCGTATCCGTCGCCGGATTAGGGTTACGAGGCATTTCTCATCTAACTAATTCCATTCAAATAGCAAAAACACTATTCATTTGGTCATAAAAAAAACTATAGCCGAATATATATATATTTATTCTTATTCAATTTATACCAATCAATTTACTAGATTTATTCAAACACATGCACACCGAAACTAGTTGTTCACAACCATGATTTAATTCTTCAAACCTCATGACTGAATATATATAAACATCCAAAGAAAAATATATAAACTCCAACTAAATCAATACCATGGCCGAATATTTACAAGTGAGTTTACCTCCATTTGATCATTAATAAATCGAATTCATTAATAACATGCATAAAGTATAACCTATTTCTTTCATGGCTTATCTCATAAGTGCACACGAAATAATCAAATGCTTATCCATCAACCAAAATGCACTATATACCTTATTCAAACAAAAAATTCATATACTCAAATTACACATAGCATAATATGAAATAACTTCCAAGTTAAGCTTATAAGTCATACAAGAAATATTCATTTGTACTATTTAGATAATATACCTTTCATAATTTCATGAAACACACACATACCAAAACAAGTTTATAACATGAGCGAATATGCACAAACATATGCAACATCTCAAGCATATTCAACTAACTCAAGCATAGAAATAAAGCCATTCTCGCATGGCATTTATATACATACACATATACATCATTTGAGTCAACTCTAAAGTAATTTAGCCTATACATGCCATAGACTTTAAGTTCATTCACAAAGAGGTACCAAAATAGTTGATAGTGTGATTGACTTTGACGATGATCCCCGAGCTCGAACTTAGACTTCCAGATCTATAAAATAGTCAAATAAACATATACAGTAAGCTAACATAACTTAGTAAGTTATAAGCAATGATATAATATACAGCTAATCATTATACAAATTTACTCAATCCAACTTGATCATCAACGAACTCATAATCACAAATATATATAACATGTCACCATTCATCAATAGCCATATTTAATAGGTCTCAAAAACCGAGTATTCATATACCAGTTATCCATCTCGAACAAGCTCAAAGATTAATGATTATATCTCATTTTTATAATTTCATAAACAAGAACAACTTACTTCATTAGTACTAAGTTATTCAACTATCATGCATCACTTACCTATGTATCACCTCTCGTTATTCTCCATTCATTAGTATATGTCATTGAGGGATCCGTAAACCCGCACACATAGTGCAATTCATGTAACGTATCGCACACTTAGTGCCGTTACTTGAGAAAGAATACACATAGTGCCATTTACTAGTAATGTATCGCACACTTAGTGCCATTACTTATTTTTCCGCACACATAGTGCCAGATAACCGATTTCGCATACGCAGTGCTCGGTATATAAGCTCACACATATAATGCCAGACAACCGATTTCGCACACACAGTGCTCGGTATATAAGCTCGCACACATAGTGCTCATTAACCCATCTTCTCCTCATTACTAAATATACATATGATTTCATCTTCATTCATACATGTACACATATATTTAAAGATTCAAAAACAACTCATTTCTCCTATCACATATCATCACATTCGGCAACACTCAATTTACATAATAATATATATCCTCATATTCAATTACAAACATCACTCTCATCTCATTTTCACATATAACTATTCTTTAATACATGTACACATATTCGATCAACCCAATTAATCCAAGCTTATATATATATATACTAACCCCACATTCGGCTAAAACATAATATTTCCCATGCCACATTCGGCATTATGCAATTAAATCTATTTACTTCACTTTAACATATACATTTTAATATAGAATTAAATTTGATTCAATCCGATTGCTTAAAAACTTACCTCGGAAATCGACGAATTAGGTTTCCCGACTATTCGTTCAACTTTGCTTTTCCCCGATCCAATCTCGTTTCTTTTTGTTCTTGATCTAAATAATTTCAAATTAAACTCATTCAAATACATTTTCATTCAATTTAATCCAAAAACACATAATTATGCAAATTACCATTTTACCCCTGACATTTACAATTTTTACAATTTAATCCTTATTGCACAAAACACAAAATACACAAAATTTGAACCTACTCCTTTAGGGCCGAATATTCATAGCTCTTATACAAACTCATACATTTTATTTATTTCACATTTTGATCCTTCAAATTACAATTTTCATAATTTAACCCTAATTACTCAAAATCATCAAAAATTCCAATACAAAAAATGTTAATCTAAAGCATATCCTTAATATTTTGCCATCAAACATTACAAAACACAACCCTTCATCAATGGCCGAACATCACGCATGCATCAATATCAAAAATTCTAACATGGGTCGGATAGTATTCGAAGCAACGATCTCAAAAACGTAAAAATTAACAAAAGCTGAACTCAATCACATACCTAATCAAGCTTGCAAAGGGCCGAATATTTGAGAGCTTAAGTTTCTTTTCTTCTTCTTTTGTTTCGGTCAAATGAAGCCAAAAAGATGAACATGCAACACCTTTTTTTTATGTTTTCATTATAATATGTTTATAATATAATTTATGTATTATTATTATTATAACTTAACATATAAAACTAATAATAAAATACATAGTGGAAGCATTTTGCCGTCCACTAACATACCAAAAGGCTAATTTGCAGCTTAAATCCACATAATAAAGAAGACAAGTCAATTTAACCACCTAATTTAATAAAATGCTACTTTTACCACTTATGCAATTTAATCCTTTTTCTTAAATTGAACACACAAACAGACAAATTAACCCACGATATTTTAACACATGCTCAAACATATATCATAGATATTAAATATAATATAAAAATATTTTTCACACTCGGATTCGTGGTCCCGAAACCACCATTCCGATTAGGGCCAAAATCGGACTGTTACAGATCAACTGTTTCGGAAAGTAAGAACATGAAACAAACCCTAGGCCTGACAACCCCGGGAAGTCATCAAGGTGGGAATTAACCCAAAATTGGTATGGCCCATCCGTGAACACCTACCCCAAGCCAGTCTGGATTGTGAGGTCAAAAGATAAGTAGTCCTTGCTGACTCGTTATGTTAGTGGAAGATCGAAAGATCTTGCTGGGGTAGGGACTAGTTGATTGACAAGGAGCCTGAAAAGGCAATTGATGGGGATTACCGAAGCGAGCTAATCACCCATAATTAAGATTTGATTCATTCTCCTTTTTCTATCTCTTGAAGTTTATTTCTTTTATGATATTTTGTTTTATTATTATAAAAACCCTAAAAATAATTTATTTTATGTTTCATATTATAACTAATTTAAAGTACTAATTAGATCTTTTAGTATTTAGGTTAGAATTGATCTAGCACTCGCCTTCCTTGGGTACGATCCTCGTAGTACTCACCTACTCCGTTGTAAAACTATATTACAACTAGACCCATATACTTGCAGATACCACCTCGTACTTCCATATTTTATTGTAGTATTCACACTCGGGACGTTAGTACGTCTGGAGGCAGTCAATATACGTATTCAAATACATCCCTCCCCCATACTAAGGTCTTCGAATAGACAATGAATACTCGATGATCCGCAACAGATGTTTGATCCCGAAATAAGATATAATAATCTCTACATCATCAACTATCTCGTACACGCACGCGCATATGATCCTATTAGCATGCCAACTGTATCCTAGCATTTTACTAAATACACATGGGTATCAACCGTTCATATATCATAATCTCATTTCATTTCATCATCAGTTCATATGCATATATATAAATATTCAATATCATATTACACATCATTTATCAATAATCTCACGGTCTTTTATACTATATTTAGTTCAGTCCAAATTCGGAATGTTCAATGTCATTCAATATTGTCAACACAAGTCAATTCATATAACTTGTTATTATAAAATTCATATCATCATATATTCCACACCTTTGTTCTGTACCATTTCTATCATTGATTCATAATATATGAAATTTATCAATTTAGATCTTAGTTATTTCTATTTTATTCAATTCAGTCAAGTTTCTCAATATTCAGTTTCACCAATCACGAATCAAATCATAAGATAATTAATCATCTTACCTCGATAACTAATATGCCACAATCATGCATGTTTGTTTTATATATATATATATATATATATATATATATTACTCGAATCATAAAAGTACAAACTAAATCCTCTCGTCACTCGTCGACAACTCTCGCTTTTCCTTTCCCTCTTGACAGCTCAATGCCATCTTTGCCTAAGTTCAATAATTCAATAAATAAAACCATATCATATTTCATTCAATTTACATTCAAATACAAAGGCAAACATATTTTGCAGTTTATTCAATTTAGTCTTTGTACTCGGGATATGCATATTTTTTCAATATCTAGCTTCAGATCAAGATCCAATTTTACATTCTTTTAATAGGGACCCCATACTTCCTATTCATGACATAATTTCATGATAGATTTTTAATTTATTCAATTTGTTCCCTAATATTACAAATTTAACTGACAAGCTTATTTAACTTTACAATTTAGTCTTTATCATGATCTACGCTTAATATCTATAAAATTCAAGCATAATTCAGCAATTTCTCAACATTGACAACTTGCTAAAAATTCAACAACTAAACAAATTGATATATGAGTTAGCTAAATCAAACTCTCATAATCATAATTTTATAAAAAAAAATTACACAAAAAGAACTTAGTTACCTTGAAAATTTGCTTGTTGAAGCTTAAGCTCCAAAAATGGAGTTTTCTCCCGATTTTATTCTTCGGTACAGGGGAAGAAGATGAATACTCATCTTTCATCCACTAACTTGGCTTTTATATAAAGGTTATATGTTAATTATCTTTAATTAATTAGTTTATTAAGCTTTATTACTAATATTCATATTAATTAAGCTAGTGGAAACAACCATTAACATCCACTAATTCATGATATATAATGATTAAATAACCATTGGCTGTTTGGATAATTGCTATTTATGTTCCTAATTTTTTTCTTAATTAAAATTCAATAGTTATTGGATTTTTACCATTTAGCGCATGACCTTTAATTAATTAATTTCTTAGTTAAATTACTTAATCAAACTTTATTATAATTTCATATTAACCCTGTAAATATTTTTAATTTATATTTACTGATTCGGTTTACAGAAATATAGTTCTAAAACCGTATTTTCCGACTCCATTGGAAACTGAGTTGTTACAATCCCAATACTGCAACACACTTGAATTCCAAGCTCTAGGATATACGAGAAATACTATTGGTTGCTTCAAGACTGGAAGGGGAAAAGAGACTATGCTTAATGCAGGACTAAAACATTGGTCGCATTCTCCTTGGCAACTGCGAAAGCTGAAATTGGATCTTTAAACCATGGCTGGATGATATTGCAAAGCTTCAACATTTGGTAACAATCAATTAAAGTAAGAACTAGAGATGATGTCCACTTGACTTCATGGAAGTCAGAAAATGGACATCTTTTTGTTCTCGTTTTAAGTTGTTAAATATCTTAACGGTTTGCACTACTGCCTGTTTAATTAATAACATATATGTAGGGGTGAGCAAAACTCGATTCGACTTGAAAAAATCGAAAAAAATTCGAATTTCGAGTTAAACGAATCGAGTTATTCGAGTCGAATAGATTTTTTTTTCGAATTTCGAGTTCGAATTGAGTTGAGTTTTCGTCGAATAATTCGAATAATTCAAATTTCAAACTATAATATTTTACATTTTTACCCAAAATTCCCAAACCTTTTTATTTTTCCCTCAAAACTTTTACTCATTCTCACTTTCTCCCCAAAACTTTTACTCCCCTCCATCCCAATCTACCCAAAAATCATTTCCCACCAAAATTTTACTCTCCCATTTACTTTTTCTCAAAATTTTACTCCCAAAAACCCTCAAAACTTTTTATTTTCCCCCAAAATTTTTACTCCCTCCCACTTTTCCCCTAAAACTTTTACTCCCTTCCCATCTCACCTCCCATCTACCCCAAACCCATCCCCCCTCCAATTTTTTTTTTAATATTTTCCCTTCAAAATTTTACTCCCCCTATTTATTTTCCCTCAAACTTTTATTCTCCAAAACTTTTTATTTTCTCCGTAAACTTTTACTTCTCACCGTTTACTCTCAAATAAAAAATCAAAATTATCCAAAAAAAATCACTAAACATAAATAGTAATAAATTTATTTATATCTACTATTTATATTATTAAAT
The DNA here is from genome assembly GCA_025698515.1 of Gossypium sturtianum. Lineage (NCBI taxonomy): Eukaryota > Viridiplantae > Streptophyta > Magnoliopsida > Malvales > Malvaceae > Gossypium > Gossypium sturtianum. The sequence continues at coordinate 125,561,689 of CM046955.1, forward strand.
TAAATTTCACATTTTATATTATTTATATTATTGAATTGTTTAGTCATATTGAATATTTATATTAAAATTGAATTATTAATTATGCCATAAAATATTCGTGTTAAAATTTTATATTGGTATCAATTTCACATTTTATCTTTAAAATAACTTTTATTAAAAAATTACATTTTTACATTTAATATATTTTTTAATTTCAAAATACATAGTGACAAGAATCTGAAGATAATTGAAAGAACTAAACAAGCAAAGAAGCTAACCCGTATATAAAAGATTAATAAATAAATTATTTGGTGATGAAAGTTAATAAAAAATTTGGTTAAGGTGGACAAATTTTATTGCGATGGGTGATAATGGTTACAAGGACCCAAAATTATTTTTTAAAATTTAACTCGAACAAATATATTCGATTCGATTCGATTCGAATTCCATCTCACTCGACTCGATTCGAGAAAATTTCAAATCAAATTAGGATGATAAAATATAATTCGTCAACTCGATTAACTCGAAATTTTTTCATTCGATTCGATTCGATTCGATCGAACGCTCACCCCTACATACATGTGTGTAAATATTAGTGGAATTCTAAACGTGTGAATATATCAGTGACTACTCTTTTTAATGTTTAAATGTGAGTGTTGCATGCATACATTATTTTATGTGATGTATTTGACTAATTAAGACCTTATACTATAACTGCAAAATTTTCCTTTCTCAAAATATATAATGAAATGATTTAATATGCCTAAAAAAGGATTCTACATTTTAAAACATTTTTTTTCCTAACAAGAACTTGCTGGCTAATTTCTAAACTGGAAAAAACACTTTTCACAGTATTATCAATTACATCAAGTATAACACTTGGTGGAGCAAAAACTTGTTGACATCTCACTAGGACATGAAGAATCCCAAGCTAGGCTTGGCTTCCAAGCATCTCCCATAACATTCATAGGCAAAGGCATACTGATGGGAAAACCAATGGACCTAACACCACCCCACTGATCATCGCCATGGCTTCCAACATTCATGCTCTTAAATAGGGAACTTTCATGGTCTCCACCACTCATAATGTTGTTCCCTTGCATCTCATGTGGCAATGTCCCTGTGAAGCCGCCACCAAAATGTAAACCATCTGTGGCCCTACCACAGTAATGATCTCCAAGCATGGAAGATAACATGTTTAGCAACATGGAAGTACCATCAACAGCTCTGGAATCTGTTGAGGTATGGTCAAGAGGTGTAAAAACAAGACTAGTGAGGTCCCCGTTTGACATTGAATGTTGAGGAGGCTTGTAAGGGACAAAGTCTAAACTGGAAAATGCACCATTGGATGTCTGCAGCAGGTCAACATTAAGGTTTAAACTGGTTTTTCCAGTCAAGGGCATGCTAGGCACCTCAGATATCGATGATGATGATGATGTTTCAGGTACTTGAGAAACCCGCGATTGAGAAAGTGCTCTTTGAGCCGTGGAGTTGGTTTTCTTGAATATCCTGCATATCGCCCATGCATCCTGAAAATATATATACAATGATCGATATATAACAATAAAAGAGGTGAACTAGTCACTGATTGACACCAGCTTCGGATTCAAACCCGTACTTACATTGGGAGGAAGGGTTTTCTCTAAGAATATCTTGGGAGGAGCGGAGTCAGCAAGAGAAGGCAACCTAAACTCATGCATCATCCAGTCAGTTTTGACCCCTTTGGTTGCTCTACCTTTGTAGAAAACAAGAGATTTCTTCAAGCCAATGCATTTGCTGCCTTCTGAGGAATATATGGGGCGGTCAGTGCCAGTGGCTTTCCAAAACCCTGCACCAGTTACTCGGTTAGGCCTTGCACTGTTTCTGTATTTTCTATCCCTAGGACAGTAAAAATACCACTCTTTCTCTCCGGTGGTCGCCATTTCTTCATAAAAAAATACGAACCCATGTTAGATTCCACACTATATAAGAGCTTTAAACACTAAAAACATATTTGTATGTATGTATGGTATTAACTTACTTGGAAGATCCCATGGATCATATTTGTAAATGTCTAGTTGCTTAATAAATTCCATTGGAGGAGGGCGCTGTTGTACTTTTCTTTTAAGATAAAACCCAACAAGCTCTTCATCAGTTGGGTGAAATCTAAACCCTGGAAGCATTATTTCTTCCATTTTATCAGATTCACTTCTCTCTTTCAATCTTTTTTTTTTTTTTTTGCCTTTTTTTTCCTATGTTAAAAAAACCCTAGAAGGAAAAAAAACGGAGAGCTTGACAATGAAGGAAACCTTAAAGAAACAACTAAACTTTAAAGAAGGGATATATTATGAGCTCAAAGACAGGAAGTTGAGAGCTTAAGTTTTCACTTAATTTGAAGCCAATATATGCTTCCTGAGGAGGGTTCTTCTCTCCGTAGTATCAGCCGCATTTTATGGTGACTTTTAAAACCAGTGTCGCTATACGTGTCTTGCGAGGATCCCCTTGGCTGACTAAAACAAAGAAGGGGTTAATTTTATCACAAGTCCTCAATATGGATAAAATTCGTGAACCTACAATATGTACAAATAACAAATTGGATATATTGTGTTAAGAAAAACAGAGTTATTAAAATTTAGGAAGATTAATTTTTTTTATATGTCATATTCAAATTGTTTACACATACACCTATATGTATGTTCAAATTTTTACCTGTATGTTTTATATCAAACTTTAAATGAACATATAATACTTAAGTTAACAGTTAGATCAATAAAAAAAAATCTGAATGATAAAGACCAAATTAAAGTATTAAAAAATTACATCTTATAAAATTAACCCACAAAAGTGAAGGGAATGGCAATTTGGGAAACTTACTCTTACTTTTAACCATAAATAATTACCAAGAAAAATAGATTTGGTTCAAGAGAAAGAGACAATCCAATTCTTAAATTACTTGTACCTTACTCAGAACCAAATTTAAGGATTTGATTAATCCAAATGGAAGAATCTCAATAGAAGCTGCAAAAATCAGCATATGTATCTGGGGATAATAACATAACTAATATCTTCAAAAAAAAATTAATGCAAACCCCATGATATATTTATTTTTGCCTATCCAGTTTGAAGTCGATACAAAAGATACCAAAAAAACATATAATAATTTTATGGTCTTTGGTTTGAATTCTTATATAGAAACATGGACCCAAACCAACTCCCAGTACACACAATTCAATAAGATGAAATATAATACATAAATATTATAATATTAAAGTACTATAAAGTTCCTATGCAAGTGTTTCAGAATCCAAAAATTCAGCTTCTATTCCATTCCCAGAGCTTCTATTCTACTGATTTTGTCAGATTTATAATATATAGTATTTCCCGTATCAGTAAAGAGATAATATTATAAACACACAAATTAAGGTGGTAATTCATCAAGTTTAATGCACAAATTAATTGGGACCACTTGCCCTAAACTCTGAACATCTCTGTTGACCATTTTTGGTGAAAAACTCGCCTATCATTCAGAGTTATAGAATTCAAACCCCTAAAAACCAAATCATTTGACTTTCTGGACCTATATCTGTAGACCAAATCAAGACCAAAGGCTTTCACAAATAACCTTCATTATTCTTTCATCATACTCTCTTGTTTAATTTTAATAGGCTTATTTCACTTGCATAGTTTGCATATATAATATGTACATGAGTATGGAAAAAGGAATCTAAATAAATAATCTAGCTGTATTAGACACACTTATATCGTATTCTACTCTAAATTCATTCTCTTCGATATTTCACTCTTAATCCATATGTCATATAGAATATAAATTCACATTGATATAATTAATGGATTCACGTTGCTACGAAGCAAAAAGTTGAATCTAAAAGGTATTTTGATTTTTCTAATATAATTAAAATTTGTATCTGATTTTATTATTTACTTTTATAATATTATTTTTTTAATTCAAATGGTTCACATTGTTACTTAAAAACACCACCTCCAACTAATTATCTTCATGCGGATCTTCTTCTTCTTCTTCTTCTTCTTCTTTTTTTTGTATTATAAGCATGGATGGTAATATAGTAGATTAAATGCGGGGATTGCCTTCTCCATCTTCGCACATGTTTGTATGGATATTAAAAATATCTACACCTCTCTTTGTTAATATTTTTTTAAATTCATTTATAAAAATATATGCATATTATTCATGAACATTGTTAGTATCAATTACATGTTTCAATTACACAGTCAATTCTGATTCACTTTGCTACTAAATGATTGTGCAATTTGTTGAAAAACATGAAACTAACAATTTGGTACTAGAGGGAGTGTCCACTCCCTTACCCATCAAATTTGTATAGAAAAAGTTTATATATTTAGATGTTGGCAGTTTATTAAATTTTATATTTGGTCTATTCTGATTAAATGGTGAATATTAAGCCCATTATGGAAGATCACTCTCCTTGGGAATACAAATATTTTTATTTGATTTGGATCGAAATTCTCCAAGGCAATCCCTTAGATTATGGATTTTGGATTAGATAGTAATTCTGTTGATGAGCTGTCAAGAGTCCATCTTTACTTCATATGTTATTATATTATATTACTCTTATGGTATACTATTTTATTGGGATTGTATTAGATCTTCTATTGTAAGCAAGATTCGAAATCAATGTCTATATATTTGAGAGACTTGCCTAGGAAAATGTACTGAATGTTAAGTACTTAATCTGTTCTTGAGAGAATGTTTTTGTAATAATGTTATTTTTATAGTGAAACATATTATTGTGGTTTTACTTGTTGTGGTCACAAGGGGTGATCATAGTGCTGAGAGTATTGTAACTTCAAAGTGCAAGGGTGAGAGAAACGATCGTGGTGTTGTGTGGTTGAGTCGGTTCACTTTGTAATTGTTGAAGAGAGTGAATATTTTTCACCGAGTTAGGCTTCGCAGACGTAGGAAAACTGAACTATGTAAGCATCTTCTTGTTTTAGTGCTTGGAGAAGTGCCCACCATCTCAGTAGTGCCAAAATTAGGAGGCTGGCAGGGGCCCCGATCCCCCTAAAATGAAAAACTTTCCATATGGCCCCTTTAAAGTTTTTAAAATTTTAAATTCGTAAAGGTAAAGTTGCACTTTGGCCCCCCTAAAAATATAATTTGATTCATCATTTAAAAATTATAAAGATATAGTCTATTAAAATGGTGGAATTGCATTTTTTTTTATAAAGATTACAATTTAATTTCGGCCCCCTAAAAAATTTTCTAGTTTGGCCCCTACACCTCAGGCACCAATTTGGTTGAACAGCTTTTGCTCTTAGTAATGCCCTTTTTGCTAACACAATTTGTAATATATGTTAGCATATTTCGACACATTTGTGTATCTTTCTATATCTCTTTGAGAATTTTGAGGAACAATTATATGGATATGACATTGTTGAGTATCATTCAATGATTTTATTTGAAGAACTTATGTGTGATCAAGTTACCATATTTATATGGATATGATATTGTTGAGTATCATTCAATGATTTTATTTGAAGAATTTATGTGTGATCAAGTTACCATATTTAAGGAGATATAATTTCTATAGAAGTTCAAATTGAGAAGATCTCTACTTATATGATGTCATATAGAAGTCTAACTAATGCACAGTTCTACTAGCATATCCTATTCACACTAGCTAAAGATTACAAGTCAACAATAATTGTTTAAGAAGACATGTATGTTGTGCTATGTACTAATTGAAATATCACTTATTTTGTTCATTGATAAATTCATATATTATTTGTCGAAACCATTTTTATAAGTTTTAAAAAACGGGGATCGACTTTTTAAAAACAAAAGTGGGAGTCGCCACCAATCTCTTTTTACTTAGGTGTGATTGGATCACATTGTAAAACGTTTTAAGATATTTGATTTCGGTCCACGAAAAACAAGAAAATGGGTTCGGGAGTCGGTTACGTATGAGGAAGGGTTAGCACCCTTATAACGCCCAAAAATTGGTACCTAATCGATAAAATCATGTCCTGATGCTGAAAATTTGAAAGAATTTTTAAAATATGATTTCTTAAAAAAACTTGAACAATTCGATTTAAAATTTGAGATTCCTTTGTTACGAAAGAATACAAACATCACATCCAGCACGTTAGGACATGATATTTTTAAATTCTCGTAACTAAAATCATCTCATGATTTGTGAAATTTTGTTAAAAGGATATTTAGTTATTTAGTCAAACAGAAAATCGAAACCCAGCACGTTAGGACACTATTTCCCGAATTTCTAAATACAAAACATTGCCTTATTTTAAAAACTTTTAAATGAAATATAATAATTTTGCAAAAAAATATATTTTATTTTAAAACGATGATCTATATAAATAATATCATATTAATACATTATCAAACATAAATATCAAAAGCAATTGTGAAATAATAAAATTTCATATTAATATAGACAATAAAAATATAAAATAACTACATTAAGGCAAACATAGATAAATGAAAGAGAATATAAAAGACAGAATATATAAAATAATAAATGACAAAATAAAAAAAAACTAAACAAACATGAAAAATTCTCATACAATATCAAACCTTTCATGCAATCACATATATCAAATAATAAACAAATAATGCGAAAATATAAAAAAAAGAATTAAAAATAAAAGTATGTATTTTGAACAAATAAATAAAATACGTTTTAAAATAAATAAATGATTTTAAATAAAAACATATTTATAATAATCTATTACATTTAAAACTACGTATTTAGGAATAAACAATATACAAAATTACATGCAACATTAAAGATAAAATAATTTAAAAGTTATAAAAAAATAATATAATAATGTATAATAAAATAACTAAAATAATATATAATATATGAGTAACAATGGAAAATAATAATAAATTATAATTTAATATATATATAATAATTAAAAATAAGAACAAAAAGAAAATAAAAAGAATAATAATAATAAAATCAAATGAGTAAGGATTAAATTAAAAAGATAAAAAATTAAGGTTAAGAAAAAACAAAATAAAAGGACGATATTGGAGCACGCACTGAAATAAAGGGACCAATTGGGCAATTATGCCCCATCTCCAAAACGGCGTCGTTCCATTATCAGCCCTTTAATGGCTCAAGGGACTAAATCGAAATATAAGCGAACATTTTAAGACCGAATTAAAATAACAAAAAATTAGATTAAACAAAATTAAAAATAAAAAATTTGAGGAAGGACTAAAATGGAAATTAAACCATTTAATAAAAACACGCGGATCCTCCCCGGGTTTTCGGGTCAACGCGCGGATCCCCTCTTGAAACGACGTCGTTTTATGCTTATTAGATTAAACAAAAACGACGCCGTTTCCAGTTAGCTATATAAATCAATTTTAACCCCAAAAAATCATTCTGTTCTGTTTTTTTTTAAAAAAAAAAACTTAAAAAAATCCTCTGAAACTTCTCTGGGCTTACGATCACCAGACCTCTGGCCACTGCCTCCACGCGCCATACGCGCCATACGCGCCACTGCTGACGGTGGCCGGAGGTTAAAAACCTCAATTTTTTCATGCAGGTAAACCTTTTTCTTTTATATTTTTTTTTAAACAGTATGTTTACAAAAAAATAGATCAAAAAAAAAAAAAGAAAAGAAAAATAAACGAAATAAAATGAGAAATCACCTCTGAGAATAGATTATTTTTTATTTCTTCGTATTTTTGTAACTGTTTTCGTATATTTTTCTCTGTTTTTTGTGTATACCCCCCCATTCAATTTACACATTAAGGGTTTTTATAACCCGAAAATAAAATAAGAAAGAAAATAATTTTGCCATGTTTGGCTCTGTTTTGCTGCTTGTAACGCCCCGAATTTGGGCCTAGTAGAATTGGGCCCAATGGGCCTTGAGAGTAGTAGCATTTAAAATTTTTGAGATCAAGAGATCGGCTCTTATACGGGTTAGACCTAGTAGGTGTGTGATTTTGGAAGGATATGGGGCTTCTATGAAGTCCCAGGTTCAAGTTAGGCCATAGGAAAAATCTTGGGTTTTGGCCTTTAGTGGATAGGGTGGTTGGTGATGGGGCTTAAGTATAATTATGTGTGTTTTGCTAACACAAGTAAGCAAGGTGGCCTAGTGGTGTGGCGTCACAAGGGAAGCATGGAGGGGGAGAGTTCAAATCCCACAGGTAGCATTTGTGGCTTTTATTTTTGTGCTAAGCAGGTGGAGGAAGTAGAGTTTAGCTTGGACTCTGCAAGGAAGTTGGAGACTCAGTCAAATTAGTTTGAATGGGTGATGGAGAGTGTTTGGGGGAGCAAAATGGGGAGTGAATCATGGGATATGGTGGAGTGGAAGAGTTTGGCCGAAAATGGGAAGTGCATGGGGAAATTTCAGTCAAAAGAAGAAAAGGATGAGAAAGGGGTCATTTTTGGGTAAGCATATTCGGTCTTGTGTGTTAGGGGTGCCGTTTTTCCTCAAGTGTTCTCTGCGAGATTTTTGTGCACCTTTTTCATTATTCGACTATAGTATTTCGGGACGTGGGGCTTCAATTTTCCTTTGCCGAAATTCCAAGTTGCTATTCTTTTTCTTCTCAGTTCTTCAAACACAATTCTTTTCACTTATAGACGCCTAAACATCTATTGCCGAATGCTGTCTCTAACCCTTTTCTTCCAAAACCTAAACCTTTTGGAGGGTGTGCCGAAATTCTCTTGTGTTCTTAGAATTTTTGACATTTTAGGCTTTCTCCTTAGACATTTCGGGTTCTTTGTTTTTCACGTTTCCTTTTATTCTCTTTTGCACATTCTTTTCTACTCTCCCCTCACTTGTTTTATTTTGTGCTCTCCATAACCGAAACATCTCTTCTTCTTCATTGTGCTTCTACTACTTTCTCCATAAGCCGAATTCCCCTTTGCCCCATTTGAATCAGTTTCCTTTTCTTTTGCCATTAGCCGAACTTGATCTAGTCTGAAGCGTGATGTGTTTTCGATCATCGAATCTCCCTTTTCATTCGGTTTTTCTATAGTTGCAAGGTAATAGTCTCTTTTCTTTTTATATTCTCCTTCTCTTTTCTCTCTCAAAGGACCGAAACACTCATCTTCTAATTCTTTTAATCAGGTCGAATCTGAACATTTCTCTCCATCTCAAATCTTGTTTGTTCCTTTTAAAAAGCCGAAACCTTTGTTGGTCGATTCTTAGAATCTGTGGCACCTTGGGACTCAACCGTAGAGAGAGTAGACTGAACGTTCAAGCGTAGCAAGAGTTGCCGTCGTTCTTGGTAAGTAGTGTGGTGAGTTGTCATTTTCAAACTAATGGATATGTCTTACTTTGGTTAAGGCTAATGATTAAAGTATATGGATTTATAGGTGCGTAATCCCGAGGGTTCAACCTACGCTCATTACAGGTGTGTACTCACACCATTTTGACTATAGATCAGCAAGTGCCGAAAAGCCGAAACACCGGAAAACGATGCCACATGAGCGTGCGAACGCACGTGTGGTGAACCGAGCCCACAAAAATGGGCGCACAATGCGTGAGGCCACCATGAGCATTCTCATGGGCTTGGGAAGTTTTGGGTCTCGTTTGGTTGTAATGGGCCGAGTGGGCCCAACGGGCCCGTGGGCTCTGCGTGAGTAAATGTTGTGGACGTATAGGAAATAAGGAGCCGGCTATGGCGATCACATGGCCAAAGGCAGTTTTGGGCCGAATGGGCCACACGAGAGTGTGGGCCCACCTGGGCCGAGTTTTGGGCTTTGGGCCCAAATACACTGTTTTGATTAAATGCGATATTTGTGTTGCTCGAGGCGACTGTAGACCTCCGAAAAGGTAGTAAAATTACTAAAATACCCTCGAAGGGTAAAATGACCGAAATACCCCTGGAGGGTAAGATGACTGAAATACCTTTGGAGGGTAAGATGACCGTTATGCCCCTGAAGGGTAGAATGACTAAAATACTCTACATGTTATATGATTGCTATCGTATGTTTATTATGGTATGTTGCATTCATGTGTTATTATGTTGCATGGGGATGGGATTATTAATACGGAGGAAGTGCTAATAGGATCGCATGGTCGCTTGACGACTGTGGATCCACCGAAGGCTTTTAAGCCTTGAGCAGCTCTGCTGCAACGATGAGTTAGTGCCGCAACCGGTGCTACATAAGGAGTGTAGGGATGGGTGGTTCGATTAAATCCCCACAGAAATGCAGGGTTGGACAGGAGACGGAGTACAGGGTTGGTATGGGCATTAATGCATTGCATACATGGATTTTAATATTGAGATGGGCTTAGGCCCAGATAAATATGATATGTGACATTTGATATGGGCTAAGGCCCAACCGAGGCTATTTTGGGCTGAGGCCCAATTGCCACCATTTTTGTAATGGGCTTCGGCCCGGATTGTTGTGATTCATGTTCTTACTAATGAGGGTTGTACACACTGAGTTTTCGTAAACTCACCCCTCTCTTTTAATTTTTCTCGGTGTAGTCCTCGGTGAGGCGGTTCGACGCACGGAGGACTCGAGGTGGCCACTCTACGAGCAGCTTTGAAATTTGAGTATTCAATTTTACTCTATTTAAACCGATTTCTATTGGGTTGTAATAAGGCCTCTCTTAATTTCTGGATTTTAATTTGGTATTTTCAGTTTATTACGATTTATATCTGCTAGAGGTAGAACGCGATTTTCTAAAAACGATAACTGTTTTTAAAACACTACGTTTCCGCAACTCAATTTTTGGATGACTCGTCTTCGTAAATCATTATTTTAAATTAAGCTTCCGCAACAACGAGGTTTTAAAATTAATAACTTTTAATAAACATTGATTAAATAAACAAATGCAAACTGAGACTTTAGTTTTTAAATATCAAGAAGAGTTTTCAATGAAAACATGGTTTTCGAAAAACACTTCAATGTGACACGCCAGATTCGAGCCTAACTTCTAGGTCGGGTTTGGGGTGTTACACTGCTGTTTCTTTCTCCTTTTGCAGGTAATCGACGAGGATCTCGGCGATGGTGCGGGGTTGTCGTGCGTTGATGGCAGAGTGGCTTGCGTGAATTGCGGCGCGACTGATAGTGGGCGTGAGGCTGTTTGTGGTGCGAAGGCTTGCGGCGCCTAGGGTTTCAGAAACCTAGGCTACTGAACCTATTTAAGTTTTTGGGCCTCTTTGGGCCGTGTAGATTTTGGTTCTGGGTATCAGGGTAGGCTGTTTAGGTATTGGGCTGAGGGGTCTATCTGGTAATGGGTTAGAGGGTCATCTGTTTGGGCTCGGGTGTAATGGGGTATTGGGTTTGGTTTTGGGCTTGAGGATTAGTCTTGTAAAGTGGACTGTAAAACTGGACTTTATTCATTATATTTTTATTTATTTTGGCTTTTGTATGAATGGAATGGGCCCGGGCACAAATGGGTCACTACAGCTGCCCCTCTTTGCTCATTGTCGTGTAACGAGAATAGAGCAAAGACTATAAAAGGACCAATTTTTACCCGGTCTTTTCCGAGCCTTGACTTCTTGATCCTCGTTTTCTTCAAATGGCTTCCAAATCCACTGCAACTTAAACGGTATTTGGAACTTCATCTTGATTTTAATAAGTCTGATAGCTTCAATCTGTTTCCTGCAACTTCAGGAATGCCAGATCTGCTATCTTTGATCTGTTCCACTACAAACTCAGGGAGACAAGATTTGATGTCTTCGATATTCTTCCTGCAACTTCAGGAATGCCAGATCTGCTACCTTTGATCTGCTCCATTGCAAACTTAGGGAGACAAGATTTGATGTCTTCGACCGCTTCTTGCAACCGAGAATGTCGAGATCTTACGTCTTGATCTACTCCACTTTGCAACTTTAGGGAGATAAGGTGAAATTCTCTTTGATCTCGCTTCGCAACTACGGGGAAGATGAGATCTTCTGTCTTGATCTACTCCACTTTGCAACTTCGGGGAGATAAGGTGAAAGTCTCTTTGATCCGCTTCTGCAAGTTCGGGAAGATGAGATCTTCTGTCTTGATCTACTCATTGCAACTTCAGGGAGATAAGGATCGAAAGTGTCTTCGATCCGCTTCCTAAAACTTGGGAAGATGAGATCTTCTATTTTCGGTGTACTCATTGCAACTTCGTGGAGATAAGGTGAAAGTGTTTTTGACTCGCTACGCAACCGGGAAGATGATGTTACATCCCGATTTAGGGCCTAGTCAGAACAGTGGTGTGAGACCACAAATCCGAAGTAGTAAAATGAGTTTTGAGGTTTAAGATATGTTTGCATGATAGTATGAAAGTTTCATGTAGAAATTTTATGAAATTGTCATTGAATGGTCCATTAGGACTAAATTGCAAAAGTTGCAAAATTTGAGATTCTAGAAGCTTTTAGTATGAAATAGCTTTGGAATATTAATTAGAAGTCCTTAAATAGCAATTTTCCCAAATTATAATTTTTGGACAAAAATGGACATGAGTTAGAAATTTTGAAAGTTTAGTGAGAAGGGCATTTTGGTCATTTATAAATTAAATGATTAAAAAGGGAAAAAGATGACAAAAATCTTATTCATCTTCTTGCCCTTGTGCCGAAAATTCGAGAGACTCCATAGCTAGGGTTCTTCAATTTTTGAAGCTTGCTAGTAAGTGCATCCTAGCCCCGTTTTTAATATTCTTCGTATTTTTGGAGTCCTCGTATTATGAATTAGCTATTTATAGCTATAAGTTGAGCTAGAATTCATGTTCATAAATCTACCCATATATGACATTCTTGTAAAATGATGTTTTATGAAAGATTATGAGAGTTTGATGTTAGATAAACATCTTTTCCTAAATGAATTTCATGAAAAATGCTAGTAAGGACTAGTTTGTAAAAGTTGTGAAATTTGTCACACATGATAGAAATAGTGAGAATTGATTGTTGCTATAGTTAAGAGAATGAATCAGCTAAGCATGAAGTTCACGAAATTTGAATAAAAATCACTTTACGAGCCTTGGGGCAAAAGTGTAATTATGAGGAAGTTTCGGGGCAAAATGGTAATTTTGCCAAAGTATGAGTTAAGAGTCAATTTAGTCAATGTGTGTATTTAATAAGCTAAATTATTATTATAGATCAAGAAAAATGAAGCCCGGATCGAAACCGAGGCAAGAACAAAGTCGAGGACTAAATTGCATTTCTACATACATTTTGTACATTGAGGTAAGTTTGTATGATTTCTAAGCTGTATGATTAATATCATTGGATTGCTTAATATGATGTAGAATATATATTAATTTCATGAGATTTTTGATGCTATGTTAAACAAAGAAATCAATGAGATTAAGTAAGAGAAAGTCCCGATTGAAGTTGAATTACTTAGGATACTCGATCTACCACATGAGACAAGGAAGTCCGTATAAGACCAAGCCAAGGCATGGCATCAGCAACCAAGCAAGTTATCATGTAAGACCAAGAAAAGTCTTGGCATTGAAGAGTTATTATGAGATGAAGACCCATATAAGCCCAAGCCAAGGCATGGCATTGGTGAGTCTCCATGTAAAGATGTCATGTAAGTCCAAGACAAGTCTTGGCATTGAAAAGCTATCATGAGATAGAGATCCCATGTAAGTCCAAGCCAAGGCATGGCATTGGTGAGTAACAAGGAAGATTTCATGTAAGTCCAAGCCAAGGCTCGGCATTAACCCGTTCATTAGTAAAGATACCAAGTAAGACCATGTCAAGACATGGCAATGGTAAGTTCCCAATGGAACACACATGGGAGACTTCGTATAAGTCCATGTCAAGACATGGCATCGACACCAAGCTGAGAGATCCCATGTAAGACCATATCTAGGGTATGGCTTTGGCATCGAGATATTTGTGAGATGAGATTCAGTATCCTCGGTTATTCATAGTAATTCATCGGGTAAAAGAGTAAAGAATAAATGAGAAAGCAAGAAAGTTAAGCAAGTAAAGCTATTATCAAAGTATGCTAATCTATATGATTAAGTGATACAGGTACCTTGTTTACCTTACAAGCACGAGACTAGTAAGTACCAAGATAAGTGTAAGAATCATTAAGAGTAAGTAAGCTCAAGCATGTGAATTTAGCAATGCCTTTGCTTATGATGAATGAGTATGTTAAGTATATATATATATATTTATACGTTGTTATATGAATTACATGCAAACTTACTAAGCGAAATGCTTACGTCTTTAATTCTTTCTTTTCATGTAGTCTCGCCAAGCTAATCTCGTGGATCATCATCATCGGAGCTCGGAGCACACTATCAATTGCTATTTTGGTATAGCCAAGTTGTTTATATTAAGTATGGCATGTATAGGAAGCATTTCTTTTTGAGTTATGTTTTAGAATTAGCCAAATTGTTGGCTATCAAGCTTAGTATTCTTTTTTTTGTATATGGCCGAAAAGATGGGTCATGAATGATTAAGTGTGTATGTTTTTATCTATCAATGAAGTATGCATCCTTGTTCATGTTAGATGTAATATTGGAGTTATTGAATTGAGTATTGGATTGATCTTGATATCAGGGTGGCAATTGGCTTGGAAAATTGCCTCTAGGTGCCCACACGGATAGACACACGGGCGTGTGTCTAAGCCGTGTGTCCCCTACACATTAGTGTTTTAAGTCAGGATAGACCACGGGCTAATCACACGGCCGTATGTTTAGACTGTGTGTGACACACGATCAGCACATGGGTGTTTGCCTTGGCCGTGTGAAGTCTGCACCTTGCACTTGTAAATTGAATTGCCACACGGCTGAAGTACACGGGCGTGTGTATAGACCTTGTGGATAAGTCAGAATTCCAAAGTTTAGCACACGGGCTAAAGCCACGGGTGTGTCAAGGCCATGTGAAATTAGTCAGTGTCGACCACGGGTGGAAGACGCGGGCATGTATTAGGGGTACACGGGCGTGTCCCAAGTCACATGGGCGTGTGACCCTTGTTTCGATGAAAAGTTCCCGGTTGAGTTTTGAAAGTTTCCGGATAGGTGTTTAAGGCCTCGTAGGCCCATGAAACGTATGTTTTGATTAAGAAAGAGAAGTTTCTCTTTCGAAACAAAATTTTACAGCCCGTAAGTACATGTTTCCTTAAGTTCAAGTATGGTAATGTCTCGTATCCAGTCTCAGTCTCGGACTTGGGTATGGGGTGTTACATTTAGTGGTATCAGAGCTACGGTTTAGTCGGTTCTAGGACTAACGTAGCACGAGCACGAGTCTAGCTATACATTCCATACGTAAGAATGTTTTTATAATAATAGTGTGACGACTCCTGACGACTTAAATTATGTTTATACATATAGTAAATGGATCCCGAAAGAGCTGTAGCGGATGGCGTAGAAAGTAATGCACCGGCTCCCGCTGAAGGGACGGTGCCTAACGAGAATGAGAATAGACCCACTACGGTGAGTCAGAGAGGAGAAGAGGCTAGAGAAGCCTTCCTCCATATGATGAACACGTGGTATACGGAGTTCGTTCGTACGAACCCAAATGCTCAAACCCCTCCACCCCCGCCTATTCCTCAACCTATCCCTGTAGCCCCTCAAGTAGTAGAGGTTGTAAGAGGAGAGAAGCCTCCGGTTGATAGGATCAGGAAACATGGGGCAGAAGAATTTTGGGCTAAAAAGGATGATGATCTGGAAAAGGCCGAGTTCTGGTTAGAGAATACCATCAGGGTATTCAATGAATTGTCATGCACGTATGAGAAATGCATGAAGTGTGTAGTCTCTCTTTTAAGAGATTCTACTTACCAATGGTGGAACACCTTAGTGTCAGTGGTACCACGAGAAAAGATCACGTGGGAGTTCTTTCAAGAAGAGTTCAGAAAGAAGTATACTAGTCAAATATTTATCGATTAGAAGAGAAAGGAATTTCTAGAACTGAAGCAAGGCAAGATGTCCATAACTGATTATGAGCGTGAGTTTGTACGACTCAGTAAATACGTTCGAGAGTGTGTATCCACCGAGGCCATCATGAGCAAGAGATTCGAAGATGGACTAAATGAGGACATTAAGTTGTTTGTTGCTGTCCTAGAATTAAAAGAACTTGTTGTGTTAGTGGAGCGGGCTTGTAAAGCTGAAGAGCTAGTAAAAGAGAAGAGAAAATCTGAAATAGAGTCTCGTGACTCGAGAAAGAGACAGTGGAATAAGTCATTCCAACCCTCTTCCAAGAAGTCCAGAGATTTCTCCACTCGATCGGCTTCATCCACAGGGTTTTCAAGTAGAAACAAGGGTAAACAATATTCGAGAAATAAGGCACAGACTACTTTAGTCGCTAGTGTGGGGAACATTCGATCTGATAGACCGGAATGCCCACAGTGCGGTAGACGTCATCTTGGTGAGTTCCGAGCGCATGAAAATGGTTTTTTCAAATGTGGTTCCCAAGACCACTTTATAAAAGATTGCCCTGAGACGATGAAGGAAGAGAGAGCACAGAACCCGAGATCTGGGAGTATGGTCAAAGGAAGACCGCAAAAGAACCCGGGTAGTGGAGCAAGTGGTAGAGGTAACCCTAAAGAGCAGGTTGCGAGACCCGAGGGTAGGGCACCTGCAAGGACGTATGCCATTCGTGCTCGCGAAGAGGCATATTCTCCTGATGTTATTACGGGTACCTTTTCTCTTCATGATATTAAAGTTATTGCTTTAATAGATCTCGGATCCACACACTCTTACATTTGCATGAAACTAGTATCCAGTATGAGTATGCCTATAGAGTCTACAGAATTTGTGATTAAAGTTTCTAATCCATTAGGCCAAAGTGTGCTGGTCGATAAAGTATGTAATGACTGCCCATTGATGATTAGAGGTCATTATTTTAAAGCAAACCTTATGTTGTTACCATTTGTTGAGTTTGACATCATTCTTGGTATGGACTGGTTGACCACTCATGATGTAATAGTAAATTGTGGGAAGAAATATATTGAGATGAGATGTGAGAATGGGGACACTCTCCATGTAGAATCAGACGAACAAGGTAGATCGCCGGTAATGATTTTTCATATGACGGCACAGAAATACATAAGAAAAGGTTATGAGTCATATTTGGCCTTTGTGATGAATGATAGAGAAACAAAGTTAAAGATTGAGTCAGTACAGATAGTATGTGAGTACTTGGATGTTTTTCCCGAGGAATTACCAGGACTACCACCAGTTAGAGAGATTGAGTTCAGCATTGAGCTAGCTCCTGGTACTGTACCAATATCTATTACTCCTTACAGAATGGCTCCAACGGAGTTGAGAGAGTTAAAGTCACAGTTGCAAGACTTGACAGATAAAGGTTTTGCAAGATCAAGTTGTTCTCCATGGGGTGCTCCAGTTTTATTTGTGAAAAAGAAAGATGGCACCATGAGATTGTGCATAGATTACCGTCAGCTTAATAAAGTGACAGTAAAGAACAAGTACCCATTGCCAAGGATCGATGATTTATTTGATCAGTTGAAGGGGGCCACTGTGTTCTCTAAGATAGACTTGAGATCTGGGTACTACCAATTGAGAGTAAAGGATTCAGATGTATCCAAGACTGCTTTTCGAACGAGGTATGGGCATTATGAATTTTTAGTCATGCCCTTTGGATTGACCAATGCTCATGCGATATTCATGGACTTAATGAACCGCATCTTCAGGCCATACCTCGACAAGTTTGTAGTCGTTTTTATCGACGACATATTTATTCCTGAGATGGAAATGAGCATGCTGAGCATCTACGAACGATTTTGTAGACTCTACGAGAAAATCAGCTTTATGCCAAGTTCAGTAAAAGTGAATTTTGGCTCAAGGAAGTAGGATTTGTGGGACATATTTTCTCGGGAGATGGAGTCCGAGTAGATCCAAGTAAGATTTCGGCCATAATGGACTGGAATCCACCGAGGAATATCTCTGAGATTAGAAGTTTTCTAGGCCTAACTAGCTATTATAGACGATTCGTCAAGGGGTTTTCCGTGATTGCAACTCCGATGACAAAATTGTTACAGAAAAATGTAAAGTTTGAGTGGACAGAAAGATGCCAACAAAGTTTCGAGAAACTAAAGGTATTATTGACAGAAGCTCTGGTTTTAGTACAGCCCGAGACAGGGAAAGAGTTCGTGATACACAGCGACACATCCTTAAACAGATTAGGCTGTGTACGTATGCAAGAAGGCAAAGTGATTGCTTATGCCTCAAGACAGCTAAAGCCCCGTGATAAAAATTATCCAACGCACGATTTAGAGTTGGCTGCCATAGTCTTCGCATTGAAGATTTGGAGACACCATTTATATGGTGAAAGATGTCGGATTTTCACCGATCACAAAAGTTTGAAGTACTTGATGACGCAGAAAGAGTTGAACTTTAGGCAACGGAGATGGTTAGAGTTGATAAAAGACTACGAGTTGGTCATTGACTACCATCCCGGAAAGGCAAATGTGGTCGCTGATGCTTTGAGTAGAAAGTCCCTATTTGCATTAAGGGTAATGAATTCGCGGATGACTTTATCTGACGATAGTTCTATTCTAGTTGAGTTGAGAGCTAGACCAATGTTTTTCCAAGAGATCATTGAAGCTCAAAAAGAAGATAGTGAATTGCAAGTCAAGAGAGCTCGGTCACGAGACGGATGTTGAGTCCGATTTCCAGATTAGTCCCAATGGAAGTTTGATGTTCAAAGATAGAACTTGTGTACCGAGAAAGAAGGAGCTTATTCATAAAATTTTGCATGAGGCACATAACGGATGTTTATCTGCACATTCGGGTAGTACCAAGATGTATAATGACTTGAAGCAATAGTATTGGTGGCCAAGAATGAAGAAAGATATTTGAGTTTGTTTCCAAATGCATGATTTGTCGACAAGTAAAAATTTGAACACCAAGTACCTTGGGTTTGCTTCAACCCATTTCGATTCCCGAGTGGAAATGGGACCGTATCACCATGGATTTTGTAATGGGTTTACCGTTGTCACCAAGCAAGAAAGATGTTGTTTGAGTTGTGGTTGACAGACTTACGAAGTCGGCCCATTTCATACCTGTACGAGTGGATTACTCACTCGACAAGTTGACAAACTTGTATGTTTCAGAAATAGTAAGGCTACATGGAGTTCCTTTGTCAATCATATTAGATAGAGATCCGTGATTCACCTCCAGATTTTGGAAGAAGTTACAAGAGGCCTTTGGTACAAAATTGAGTTTTAGTACAGCTTTTCATCCTCAAACTGACGGTCAGTAAGAGAGGTTAATACAAGTACTCGAAGATATGCTCCGGTGTTGTATTCTTGAATTCCAAGGCAGATGGGAAAAGTTTCTCCCATTAGTAGAATTTGCCTACAATAATAGTTTTTCAGTCGAGCTTGAAGATCGCACCTATGAGGCTTTATATGGGCGTAAGTTTGAACGCCTTTATATTGGGTGAACTCAAGGAAAACCAGATTCACGGGGTTGATTTGGTTAGAGAAAGCTGAACAGAAGGTGAAAGTAATTCGAGAAAGTTTAAAAAGGCGCTTACGACGGACAAAAATCCTACTCGGACTTAAAAGAAAAAGAGATAGAGTATCGGTCGGGGATAAAGTTTTATTGAAAGTGTCACCATGGAGAAAGGTTCTCGATTTGGTCAGTAAAGGCAAGTTGAGTCCACGTTTTATCGGACCATACGAGATTACTCGAGAGAGTTGGGCGGTAGCTTATCGATTGGCTTTGCCATCGAGTTAGAAAAGATACATGATGTGTTTCACGTGTCCATGTTGCGGCGCTACCGATCGGACCCTTCACATATAATTGCCCGTCGGAGATAGAGATTCATCCCGACATGACTTATGGTGAAGAACCAGTTAAGATTTTAGCTCGGGAAGTCAAACAGCTAAGAAATAAAAGTATTTCCCTAGTGAAAGTGTTGTGGCAAAGACATGGGATAGAGGAAGCTACGTGGGAACCAGAAGAGAGCATGAGAAACCAGTACCCAAACCTATTTGCTGGTAACATTTTCGAGGACGAAAATTCTAAAGAGGGGGAGAATTGTAACATCCCGATTTAGGGCCTAGTCGGAACAGTGGTGCGAGACCACAAATCCGAAGTAGTAAAATAAGTTTTGAGGTTTAAGATATGTTTGCATGATAGTATGAAAGTTTCATGTAGAAATTTTATGAAATTGTCATTGAATGGTCCATTAGGACTAAATCGCAAAAGTTGCAAAACTTGAAATTCTAGAAGCTTTTAGTATGAAATAGCTTTGGAATATTAATTAGAAGTCCTTAAATAGCAATTTTCCAAAATTATAATTTTTGGACAAAAATGGACATGAGTTAGAAATTTTGAAAGTTTAGTGAGAAGGGCATTTTGGTCATTTATCAATTAAATGATTAAAAAGGGAAAAAGATGACAAAAATCTTATTCATCTTCTTCCCCTTGTGCCGAAAATTTGAGAGACTCCATAGCTAGGGTTCTTCAATTTTTGAAGCTTGCTAGTAAGTGCATCATAGCCCCGTTTTTAATATTCTTCGTATTTTTGGAGTCCTCGTATTATGAATTAGCTATTTATAGCTATAAGTTGAGCTAGAATTCATGTTCATAAATCTACCCATGTATGACATGCTTGTAAAATGATGTTTTATGAAAGATTATGAGAGTTTGATGTTAGATAAACATCTTTTCCTAAATGAATTTCATGAAAAATGCTAGTAAGGACTAGTTTGTAAAAGTTGTGAAATTTTTCACACATGATAGAAATAGTGAGAATTGATTGTTGCTATAGTTAAGAGAATGAATCATCTAAGCATGAAGTTCACGAAAGTTGAATAAAAATCACTTTACGAGCCTTGGGGCAAAAGTGTAATTATGAGGAAGTTTAGGGGCAAAATGGTAATTTTGCCAAAGTATGAGTTAAGAGTCAATTTAGTCAATGTGTGTATTTAATAAGCTAAATTATTATTATAGATCAAGAAAAATGAAGCCCAGATCGAAACCGAGGCAAGAACAAAGTCGAGGACTAAATTGCATTTCTACATACATTTTGTACATTGAGGTAAGTTTGTATGATTTCTAAGCTTTATGATTAATATCATTGAATTGCTTAATATGATGTAGAATATATATTAATTCCATGAGATTTTTGATGCTATGTTAAACAAAGAAATCAATGAGATTAAGTATGAGAAAGTCCCGATTGAAGTTGAATTACTTAGGATACTCGATCTATCACATGAGACAAGGAAGTCCGTATAAGACCAAGCCAAGGCATGGCATCGGCAACCAAGCAAGTTATCATGTAAGACCAAGACAAGCCTTGGCATTGAAGAGTTATTATGAGATGAAGACCCATATAAGCCTAAGCCAAGGCATGGCATTGGTGAGTCTCCATGTAAAGATGTCATGTAAGTCCAAGACAAGTCCAGGCATTGAAAAGCTATCATGAGATAGAGATCCCATGTAAGTCCAAGCCAAGGCATGGCATTGGTGAGTAACAAGGAAGATTTCATGTAAGTCCAAGCCAAGGCTCGGCATTAACCCGTTCATGAGTAAAGATACCAAGTAAGACCATGTCAAGACATGGCAATGGTAAGTTCCCAATGGAACACACAAGGGAGACTTCGTATAACTCCATGTCAAGACATGGCATCGACACCAAGCTGAGAGATCCCATGTAAGACCATATCTAAGGTATGGCTTTGGCATCGAGATATTTGTGAGATGAGATTCAGTATCCTTGGTTATTCATAGTAATTCATCGGGCAAAAGAGTAAAGAATAAATGAGAAAGTAAGAAAGTTAAGCAAGTAAAGCTATTATCAAAGTAGGCTAATCTATATGATTAAGTGATACAGGTACCTTGTTTACCTTATAAGCACGAGACTAGTAAGTACCATGATAAGTGTAAGAATCATTAAGAGTAAGTAAGCTCAAGCATGTGAATTTAGCAATGCCTTTGCTTATGATGAATGAGTATGTTAAGTATATATATATACATTGTTATATGCATTACATGCAAACTTACTAAGCGAAATGCTTACGTCTTTAATTCTTTCTTTTCATGTAGTCCTGCCAAGCTAATCTCGTGGATCATCATCATCGAAGCTCGGAGCACACTATCAATCCCTATTTTGGTATAGCCAAGTTGTTTATATTAAGTATGGCATGTATAGGAAGCATTTCATTTTGAGTTATGTTTTAAAATTAGCCAAAGTGTTGGCTATCAAGCTTAGTATTCTTTTTTTTTTGTATATGGCCAAAGAGATGAGTCTTGAATGATTAAGTGTGTATGTTTTTATCTATCAATGAAGTATGCATCCTTATTCATGTTAGATGTAATACTGGAGTTATTGAATTGAGTATTGGATTGATCTTGATATCAGGGTGGCAATTGGCTTAGAAAATAGCCTCTAGGTGCCCACACGGATAGACACACGGGAGTGTGTCTAAGCCGTGTGTCCCCTGCATATTAGTGTTTTAAGTCAGAATAGACCACGGGCTAATCACACAGCCGTATGTTTAGACTGTGTGTGACACACGGTTAGCATATGGGCGTGTGCCCTGGCCGTGTGATGTCTGCACCTTGCACTTGTAAATTGAATTGCCACACGGCTGAAGTACACGGGCGTGTGTATGGACCATATGGATAAGTCAGAATGCCAAAGTTTAGCACATAGGCCAAAGCCACGGGTGTGTCAAGGCCGTGTGAAATTAGTCAATGTCGACCACGGGTGGAAGACACGGGCATGTCTTAGGGGTACACCGGCGTGTCCCAAGTCACATGGGCGTGTGACCCCTGTTTCGAGGAAAAGTTCCCGATTGAGTTCCAAAAGTTTTCGGATAGGTGTTTAAGGCCTCGTAGGCCCATGAAATGTATGTTTTGATTAAGAAAGAGAAGTTTCTGTTTCGAAACAAAATTTTACAGCCCGCAAGTACATGTTTCCTTAAGTTCAAGTATTGTAATGTATCGTATCCAATCTCAGTCTCGGACTTGGGTATGGGGTGTTACAGATGAGATCTTCTGTCTTCAGTCTACTCCACTACAACTTCAGGGAGATAAGACTAAAAGTGCTTTTGATCCGCTTCCTACAACCAGGAAGATAAGATCTTCTGTCTTGATCTACTCCTTTGCAACCGGGAGATAAGACTAAAAGTATCTTCGATCGCTTCTGCAACTTCGAGAAGATGAGATCCGCAAATTCACCGATATTGCTACACCGTCCATCGAGGACATGTCCTGTAGACTCGGTTCCATATGTTTATGTCACATGACTAAGATGCTATGATCAGAATGAATCAAATGCTTCTAGCTACATGTGTTATGAATGACCTGAATGTAACATGTCATGAAAATGATTCCTTTTAAAGGATTAGGATACAATGATTGGAATGAATCAAATGCTCCTAATGAGATTTGCTATGCTGCAAAAATGTTATGAGTATGATTCCTACTCTAGCTGTTATCACTCATTTGTTCTTCATTCTTGTTCATCAATCATGTTTTGCTCAAAAAGCTTGCCCCAATGTAATTTCTGAGCCAACCCCGCTTGGATCTTGAGAACACAAGGCCTGTACCATCCTACCACAATGGGAATTGAAACTTTTTCAATCCGACCCATCTACAATTTTCAGGGTATAGGGTTTATTTCGAATTCGACTCATTCCACCACAATTCAGGATTTCTTAGCTCGTCACACCATTCCTCGAATGTTATGCCCTGATGACATCACTTACTTTCATCACATCAACTAATTATTTTGTCCAATTATCAACTAGACAAAGAATTCAGAGAAATAGTCTCTATCCAGACTCTTCTTTCTCAAATATTTCTATGCACATGGAAATTCTAAACAAATTGTCCTGTTTCGGTTCCTTGTCTTATCTAGAAATTTCCAAAGTAATATATAGTACTTCTTTTTGTGAAATTATTAGTTCATCAATCATTATTTCAATGCAACACATTTATGAATAATGGGTAACAAATAAATTGATCTCAAAAAGAGTTAAATGAATTATCAAAAATACAAATAAAATTAACTAAGAACATATCTTTGAGAAGAAAAAGAATCCCAAGATAGTAAAATGAATAGGACAAAAATCAGATGCCCTAGATATCGCCGACTGAGCTTCTATATACAAACTTTATGAAGACTGCCTTAAGCTCAACATGTGTTTAGAAGACCCAAAGTACTTTGTTGATGCCCCGATATGCAACATTCTTCATTTTATTGTTGATTCAAGTGTAGCAAGATGACTGTGTGTCCATTCAGAATTTGAGCCGCCCTTTTTGGGTTTTCAACTCAAAACCCCTTTGGTCTCAAGGCGCCCTTTGCGGGTTTTCGCCCTGGCCTCTCCCTTTTTTTTAAGAAACTCAAAGCGCCCTTTGCGAGTTTTCACTTTGGCCTATTCTCCTTTTCAAGCAAAATACTTTTTGACTGAGTCAGAGTTCACAAGGTTCCTATCCATTTCGGTCAAGATCAGTGCTCCTCCAGAGAAAGCCTTCTTCACCACATATGGTCCTTCCCAATTCGGCATCCATTTACCTCTGAAATCCTTTTGTATGGGAAGGATCTTTTTCAATACAAGGTCCCCCTCATGAAACTCTCTTGGGCGAACTTTCTTATTATAGGCTCGCATCATTCGTTTTTGGTACATCTGACCGTGACAAATAGCCCTTAGCCTCTTTTCTTCAATTAAATTCAACTGATCATACCGAGCCTGGATCCATTCAGCTTCATCCAGCTTCAATGGGTAGAACAGCCTCCATTCTATAGACTAACGAGAAGGGCGTTGCCCCAGTAGAGGTTCTGACGGACGTTCGATAAGCATAGAGTGCAAACGATAGTTTCTCATGCCAATCCTTATAAGTCTCAGTCATCTTCCCTATTATCTTCTTGATATTTTTGTTGGCCGCTTCCACTGCCCCATTCATTTTTGGACGATACGGAGACGAGTTGTGATGCTTGATCCCAAATTGACTACAAATTTCTGCTATCGTTCCGTTGTTCAAATTCAGCGCGTTATCTGATATGATCCTCTCAGGCATTCCATATCGACAAATGATCTCCTTTTTCAAGAAACGACTAACTGTTGACTTAGTGACGCTAGCATATGAAGCAGCCTCTACCCATTTCGTGAAGTAGTCAATTACCATGAAGATGAATCGATGTCCATTCGAAGCTTTTGGTGAGATTGGTCCAATAACATCCATACCCCACATGGAAAATGGCCATGGGGAAGTCATAACGTGCAAAGGTGTGCGGAGGCACATGAATTTTATCTCCGTAAATCGGCATTTATGACATCTCTTAGCATAGTTGATACAATCACCTTCCATGGTTGACCAATAATATCCAAATCTCATTATCTGTCTGGCCATTGTGAATCCATTAGCGTGTGTTCCACAAACACCCTCATGAACCTCTTCCAGGATTTTCCTAGCTTCAACTGCATCGACGCATCTCAATAATACTTTATCTTTTCTCTTTTTGTACAAGATATCCCCGTCTAAAACATAGTCAGAGGCCAATCTTCTTAAAGTCCTTTTCTCATTCTCAGTGGCATGCTCCGGGTATTCACGATTTTTTACGTATCGTAATACATCCCGATACCAAGGGAAATCATCTTTTTCCTCCTCTTCCACATTATAACAATGAGCTGGAACTTCAAAGATACTCATCTGAATAGCTCTCATATCCTCTAGTCTGTTTACTTTGATCATAGAAGCCAGGGTCGCCAAAGCATCTGCCATCTGGTTTTCATCACGTGGGAGATAATTGACAATAATGCCATCAAACTCCTCAATCAATCCCAGAACTATTTTTCGGTAATCAATTAGTTTGGGATCTCTTGTCTCCCACTCTCCTTTAAGCTGGTAGATTACTAAGGCAGAATCTCCATATACTTATGGCACTCTGATCTTACATTCTAAGGCTGCTCGAATTTCCATAATGCAGGCTTCATATTCTACCATGTTATTTGTGCAATCAAAATCCAATTTGCATGTGAATGGATAATAACCACCACTAGGGGATACCAAGATTGCCCCAATTCCATTTCCCACAGCATTTGACGCTCCATCAAAGTTTAGCTTCCATGGACAATATTTAGTATTTGCCACATACATCAGCTCCTCACTAGGGAAATCAAAGCTCAAAGGTTCATAATCCTCCAAAGCTCTGCTAGCCAAAAATTCTGCTACTGAGCTCCCTTTTATAGCCTTTTGGTTCACGTAGACTATATCGAATTCAGACAGCAAAATCTGCCACCTAGCCATCCTCCCATTCAAAGCAGTGGACTCCATCATATACTTTAACGGATCAAGCTTCGAAATTAACCAGGTAGTATGATATAGCATGTACTGCCTCAACCTCCTAGTTGTCCAAATCAAGGCGCAACACAATTTCTCAATCGACGAATATCTCATTTCACAATCAGTGAACTTTTTACTGAGATAGTATACCACCTTTTCTTCTCTTCCTGACTCATCGTGTTGTCCAAGCACACATCCCATGGAGTTAATGAATACTGACAAATACAGTATCAATGGTCTATCTGGATTAGGCAGAGATAGTACTGGTGCATTTGATAGATACTGTTTGACTTTGTCAAAAGCTCTCTGGCATTCATCATCCCATGCGCCTTGGTTGTGTTTCTTGAGAAGACGAAATATGGGATCACATTTCTCAGTTAATTATGAAATAAACCGAGCAATGTAATTTAACCTTCCAAGAAAACCTCGGACTTTCTTCTGAGTGCGCGGTGGAGGCAATTCTTGTATAGCTTTGACCTTGTTTGAGTCAACTTCAATTTCTCTCTCGCTAACCATAAAACCCAGTAATTTCCCTGACCGAGCTCCAAAAGTACACTTTGCCGGGTTGAGCTTCAATTGAAATTTTCTCAACCTCAAAATCATTTTTTTCAAAACCTCAATGTGTTCCTTTTCCGTTCGAGATTTGGCAATCATATCATCAATATATACTTCAATCTCTTTGTGCATCATGTCGTGGAACAATGTTACCATGCCCTTTTGATATGTTTCCCCAGCATTTTTTAGTCCGAATGGCATTACCTTATAACAAAAAGTACCCCACAATGTTATGAAGGTAGTTTTCCCCATATCCTCAGGGTGCATCTTGATCTGATTATATCCCGAAAAGCCGTCCATGAAAGAAAACAATGAGTATCCCACCGTATTATCCACCAATGTATCGATATGCGGCAAAGGGAAATTGTCCTTTAGGCTAGCTTTATTTAAGTCCCTATAGTCCGCACACATCCAGACCTTTTCGTCCTTCTTAGGGACGGGGAACAATGTTGGCAACCCACTCACGAGTACTTGACCACTTGTAGAAAACAAAGCATCAAAGCTGTTTACGGACCTCTTCTTTTATTTTCAACACTACATCGGGCCTCATCCTTCGTAGCTTTTACTGAACTGGCTTGCACTCTTCTCTTATGGGAAGGCGATGTACTACAATATCAGTGCTTAGTCCGGGCATATCTTGGTATGACCATGCAAAAACGTCTTTGAATTCTCGTTGTAACTCAACAAGGTCTTGTTTTGTCTCCTCGGCTATGCGCGTCCCAATTTTCACAACCTTTCCTTCCTCCAAGGCTATGTTCTCTACCTCCTCCTCATGGGGTAAGATCTGTTTCTCCTCTTGTTTTACCATTCTTAACAAATCTGGAGATAAATCACAATCTCGGTCACCTTCAAAATCTTGAGATTCCTCTAAACACATGTCTTGCTCAAAGTGGACCTCTGGATCTGTATTATCGTTGCTCACATCATTGATATCTAGGGACCTGTGATGGGTACCAAAGAATGTACAAAGAACAAATGAATTCGAGAACAATTATTCACATGATATGAATGAGAAATAAAAAATTTGGAATGAAATTAGAAAGTCAAAAGAATAAAATGAAAGAATATTTGCTCAAGTTAATTATCAAAAATGTATTTTATTAAAACAACAATTTCTGAACATGAGCCTATTTCACAAAAGAAATCTTATTGTTCCTAGGCTAAAAAACAACAAGGGTGTTCTGAATATTACTCTGTATAATCTCTAAAAACTACAGGAAGTTCCCCTACAGTCCAATTGTTCAAAACGCTTCCAGGTTCATAAGCGCAAATGCCCAACAGGTTTCTTTGTTCAACTTCTTCACCATGTATGGCATTGATGTGAGGACTTTCCAATAACCCTCTCTCAGGGTGAATTATCCCTCCAGATATAAAGGTCTGGGATATATGGGGGAATGACATTGATTCCCACTGGATTTCTTCTCCATTCAAGCGTGCCCTTCTTCTCTCTTTCTTTTTCTCTATTTCTTTTCTCCTCTGTCTAGCATCTGGTCTAAAACCCAAGCCAAAACGGTCTCTCTTTTCTTTCAGCATTGGCACTTGAACTTCCCCTTGGAGATGTCTACCTAGTCCTTTTCCTGGTAAGGCTCATTTCCCCACCATCATTTGTAAACCCATCCTTGTGGTCTTGGATATCTTAGGCACCGAAACTTCATTTCCTTCCAAAATGAATGTTGCATTGACGAACTCTAAACACCGAAAAAAACACTCCATAGCCTCCTCATTTGTCTCTACATATGGCGCGTCATTGGTAATAGTTGCTATGATGTCTTCCTCCGTGTTTATAGTAACCACCACCATCCGTCACGATTTGACTTTTTTGCAAGGATGAGGGCACCGCCTATTTGAATGAATCCGGGTCTTCCCAAAGAAACTTGGTTGTAAGAGGATTTATATCCATCACCGTAAACTCCACCTCATATGTGTTTGGTCCAATTTGCAACGGTATGTCAATTCTCCCCATCACTCTTCTCTTGGTGCCATCAAATGCTCTCACAATGTTCTGGCATGTCTTCATGTGATAATTGTCTATCGGCAACCTCTTCAGCGTCGACAACGATATGAAATTCAAGGCTGATCCATTATCGATTAACACACTTGGCAGGGTATATCCCTTGCAGCGAGTAGTTATGTGTAGGGCCTTGGTCGATCCCATACCTCCAGGTGGAATTTCATCATCACTGAAGGAAATAAAGTTATCAGCACTTATGTTACTAACCAACCGATCAAGTTTATTGATAGATATATCTTTAGTCACATAAGTCTCATTCAACAGTTTTATCAATGCCTCACGATGTGCTTCCGAACTTAAGAGTAAGGCTAGCACCGATATACGAGCCGGTTACTTGCGTAGCTGCTCTATCATGCTGTATTCACTATGCTTTAAGAATTTTAAAAATTCTTTAGCCTCTTACTCCTTTACAGGTTCGTTGATAAGGGCGCCAGGCCCTTTCTATTGTTTAACTATCACAGTCTTTGATTTCACTGGTTCTATTCTGACGTTTACCGAGTCGTAACGCCTTCCACTTTGTGTGTAGAATCCCTCACTTTGGACCTCCTTAGAAGTGCTAGCTGAGTTCTCCACTCCCGGTGTCGTCACATTACAGTAGTAATTCCATGGTACCATCTTGTTATCCTTGTAAGGAAAGGAAACAGGTTTCTGGATTACAACTTTAGGCGCGATTTGTGCTCCGCCTTTTGTGTTTCTCGGTCGGGAAATAATGACCCTCGAATAATTGACTTTTTGATCTGTCAACTCTCCTTCGGTTGCATGTATGTTTCCTCCCTCTGAGGCTTCTTCGTAAAACTCCAGTTCCCTATTGTCCATAAGGCTATGTACCAATACCCTAAACTCAGCACATTCATGGATCTCATGTCCTTCAGCTTTGTGGAACTCTCAGTAGTTCCTTGGTTCTTCACCTCCTTCTAAAGAATCGGATAATATCATTCCTCTTCTTACCATTTCTTTCCACACCATTCTCAATGGAGTTTTTGATAAACCGAAATAGTAACATATTTTAAGCCCACATTTAGCATGCTTTTGGATGATTTAAGCCTTTAATTAGGTAATTTGGTGCTCTTAATCCTTTATTTTCATGTTTTATACTCAGGAAAGCACTGGAGAATGAAAAGAACGAGAAACGGGCATAAAACAGACCAAATAGGCCAAATCATGAAATCGACACGGCCTGGGCCCAAGACCACACGGCCGTGCCTCATTAATGGACTCGAACACGGCCTGACCACAACTTACACGGGCGTGTGCCAAGGGCGTATCCCTGCCGTGGCAAAGAGAAATTCTATTCGGATTAGGATACTTAGAGGCGAAGTAACACATTCGAAGCCTATATAAACACCTAAGTATGACCTAAAAGGGGAGCCCAAGGCTTTTGTGTGGGCGCCCAACTAGGCCAAAGAGAGCGATTTGTGGGAATTTACTCGAAGAAAGCCGGTTGATTCATCTCAAGAAGCCGGAGTCATACTCAAGACGGAGGATCTCTCTTCAATTCCTTCAGGGGGTTTTAGGGTTTTTCTTATGTTTTGTTTTATCTTTTCTTACGAGATGTTTTCTTTTATCATTATGAACTAAACTCCTCGAGATACTGAGGGGATGAAACCTAAGATGAATCTTGTTATTGTTTTTCGAACTATATGATAAATACTTGATTTGTTCTTAATTATGTGTTTTTAATTATTGTTTTGATATTTAGGGATATTAATTCAAGTTTTATGTGCTTAGGTGGAGGAGAAAAAGTCCCCGCCTAAGAGTAGATCTAGCATAATTAAGCGGAGTTGATGCACGCGCCTAGACATAGGGTGACGAGATTTTGCGGATTAGGGTGAAACCTAATATGGGAGTCCATAGATCGAGTTAATGCAATTCTAGGGATTTTAATTAGAAAGCGATTTCAATTAATCAACCTAGGGTTAGACGTTAGTAGCCTCGACGGAGGAATTAATATAACTTAGGAGTCCTACGGATCAAGTCAAGTGAATAAATCATCTGGTTCAGTGTTAGATAACAAGTGAAGTCTAGGTGGATTCTTCCTCGGGTATTGTCTTAATCAATTGGTCTTTCCCACAAGTATTTCCCCAAATTCATTCTTCTTTGTCTTAGAGTCTTTAGCTTAGTAGTTAGTTAATTTAGATTAAATGACAATTCCCTTTATTTTAGGCTAGATAATAAAAAGAAAGTTAGTATTAGTACTTTTAGTTCCTTTGGGTTCGATAATCCGGTCTTGCCTTAACTATACTCTTTGTTCGATAGGTGCGCTTGCCTCAAATCGTTGTCATAGTTAGTTCCCAGTGTTCGATCATTCTCTTTATAAATTTTAAAACTTTGACAAATCACAGCGATCAAGTTTTTGGCGCCGTTGCCGGGGAACTAAAATATTAAGAAAGCTCATTTTTTATTACTTTAGCCATTTTTTTTTATTTTTTGCATTTTACCTTTATTTCTTAGTTTTTTTTTGAACTTTGCTAATTTTCTTTCTTTTATTCCTTTCAGGTACCTATAGTTTATGACTAGAAGGAACCCGACAGGACCCTTACTTTACGACAGTGAAATTGAAAGCACAATTCACAGAAATCGTAGAGAAATAAGGTGAAGCTTAAACTACATAGAAGAAGAGCAAGAAGACGAAATTAATACTACCGAAGAGATTGCTGAGGACAATCCGCCACCTCCAGAGATAGCCGACAATCATGCTTCTCAAACTATGTATGATTATGCTAAACCTTGTTTAACAGGAACTGAGTCAAGTATTGTTAGACCTGCTATTGCCGCAAATAATTTTGAACTGAAACCTAACACAATTCAGATGATACAACAATTTGTTCAGTTTGATGGTTTGCAGGATGAAGATCCAAATAATCACTTGGCAAATTTCCTAGAATTTTGCGACACTTTCAAAATAAATGGCGTTACTGACGATGCCATCTGTCTTCGGTTATTTCCCTTCTCTTTGAGGAATAAAGCCAAACAGTGGTTGCATTCTCTTCCACGAGGGTCAATCACTACATGGGATCAAATGACCGAAAATTTTTTATTGAAATATTTTCCGCCGGCCAAAACGGCCAAGTTAAGGAATGATATCTCTTCTTTTGTGCAGATGGATTTAGAGACACTTTACGATGCATGGGAGAGATACAAGGATTTGTTGAGAAGGTGACCACACCATGGATTACCCTTGTGGCTACAAGTCAAAACTTTTTACAACAGTGTGAACCCCTCAACAAGGCAATTAATCGATTCAGCCGCCGGCGGAACTTTGAATAACAAAACTCCTGAAGCGGCCTATGAGTTTATAGAAGAGATGTCATTGAATAACTACCAGTGGCAAGTTACAAGGACAAGGCCAACAAAAGCAAACGGAGTTTTCAACCTCGACGCAGTAACCATGCTATCAAATCAGGTAAAGGTGCTAAATAAAAAGATTGATGGTTTGTGTTCTTCGCAGGTACATCCGATCATGCAGTGCAACGCAAGTGGAGGCGTGGTGAATCCTGAGAACCCACCCTACCATCCGGGCACAAAGAGCGAACAGATGAACTATATGGGTAAAAACTTTAGATCTAACAATAACCCTTATAGTAATACTTATAATCCAGGCTGGAGGAACCACCCCAATTTTTCATGGGGTGGTCAAGGAAATCAAAGACAACAACCCCCTCAAAATTTTCAAAATCAGCCCTACCCATAGGAAAAGAAGCCAAACCTTGAGGAGATGCTGACAAAATTCATAGTAGTC
The DNA here is from genome assembly GCA_025698515.1 of Gossypium sturtianum. Lineage (NCBI taxonomy): Eukaryota > Viridiplantae > Streptophyta > Magnoliopsida > Malvales > Malvaceae > Gossypium > Gossypium sturtianum. The sequence continues at coordinate 125,594,148 of CM046955.1, forward strand.
TCAGAAACCCGTCTTTAAAAAGCTGAGACAACACTTGAAAGTCAGCAAGCATCAATTCAAGAGATCAAGAATCCGGTAGGTCAACTTACCAAGATCATGTCAGAACGACCATAAGGTAGATTGCCAAGCAACACTGAAACTAACCCAAAGGAGCAACTTCAAGCCACAACCGTTCATGATAGTAAAGGGTTAGATGAACCCAAATTAAGGCAAGAGGATGTGGTAGAGGAAGGTAAGGTCGAGGTAAGTCATGATAAATCAAAACCGGTAATCAAAAAGTACCAACCTCGCATACCATATCCCGAAGCAATGAATAAATATAACACAGAGGAATAGTTCGGTAAGTTTCTTAAACTTTTAAAGAAATTACATATTAACTTACCATTTCTCGAAGCTCTTTCGCAGATGCCAGATTCAAGAAAATTTTTAAAAGAGCTTTTGACAAACAAACGGAGGTTAGACGAGGCATCGGATGTGGAGCTAAACGCAATGTGCTCAGCAATTCTACAAAATAAACTACCACGAAAATTAAAAGATCCAGGGAGTTTTACAATTCCATGTTTAATTGGTAGATTATCTATTAATAAAGCTTTAGCTGATTTAGGGGCAAGCATAAATGTTATGCCTTATAAAATGTTTAAAAAACTAGGTCTAGGGAAACCCAAACAAACTAGAATGAGCATTCAATTAGCTGATAAGACTATTCGAATTTCTAGGGGTATAATCGAAGATGTTCTCGTAAAGATTGATAAATTCGTATTCCCAGTAGACTTTGTTGTTTTAGACATGGATGAGGACAATAGTATCCCCTTAATTTTAGGGAGACCCTTTTTAGCAACTGCCAGAACTAAAATTGATATGGGTACAGGTGAATTAATACTCCGTGTAGGTGACGAATCAATCAGTCTTCAGGTTCTCGACTCAGCTAGGACATCGAGCAATCAAGGTGAGAAAATAAATTCTATTAATGACCATTCGGTTAAACCTTCTTTTCTGGAAGCACCACGAAACCACACACCCGAGCCAGATCCTACATCTCATAACAATAAGGAAATAACTCATGAGGATCGAACGCTTCAAGTTGATGACCTAGACGAGTGGAAGACACATTTCAAGGAGAAACTAGGAATACACGAAGTAAAACCGAGGGAACCACTAGACGAGCTAATAGGAACGACAAAGCACTTTAAAATAGGAGATAAGGTATTGTTAGATAAGAAATATCCTCGAATTGTTTCGCCCGACCCTAATACAAACAAAGAATTCTCTTTTAAGGTATTCAATATTTTCCCATACGGAACAGTCGAAGTAAGTAATCCTATCTTCGGCACTTTTAAAGTAAATACTACTCGACTCAAACTTTATCATGATAATAGAACTGATAGCATGAGAGAGGATGTTCAACTCTTCAAACCACCCTGATTATGCGAATGAGAGGTAAGTCTAGCTTAAGACTATAAACGAGCGCTTCTCGGGAGGCAACCCGAGCACTAACTCCATTAATTTTTACATTTTTATTTTTACTTTTATTTTTCCTTTTCAGCATTTAATTTTAAACTAACCAAAGTTCAGATTTCCATACCACACGGCCTTGCACACGGCCGTGGCCGTGGCCGTGTGGACACTACGAATTTTCATACTAACATAGCAGAGGTAGTACGAGCCAATGACGAAAGATTCCCAGATCACGGACGACTCTAAATTGCCATGGCCGTGTGATATGGCCGTGCCGACACTAAGGGAAGTCACACGGGCTCCAACTAACTCACCACAGTCGTGCGATGCGACTGTGGTCAACACTGTTTGATCCTACACGGGCGTGGTGACTTGAACCTCGGCGTGGGAGAAACGAAAAGAAGCATAACACGGCCGTGCGACACGGCCGTGTGACACGACACGCCCATGGTACACGGGCGTGAGGGTGTACCAGACATTAAAATTCTATTTAAACCCCTCCTCCTTCCTCTTACTTACTCCCCACCTCCTTTCTCCCATCCTATTCTTCAGATCCCTCCCCTTCCATACTTTTTTTCTTTAGTCCTTCCCCAAACCCTTGACCTCCACATCTATGTCGAAGAAGCGGAAGGATCCAAGCACAGTCTCCCTGTGGGAGATTGATCTACATAAGTTCATGCCGGCCGCTTCAATTATTCGACAAGCCAAGGGTCTTTGAGGCCATTTAACTCTTATTTTTCTTTTCTCTTCTCCTTTATTTTCCTTATCTTAACTTCTCTTCCACTAAATTTAGTGTATCTTATTTTAGTTTCTTGTTTTTAGGTTCTTCAGGCTGCTTGGGAATCACGCCACAACGACCCTAATATCCACCCCTACAGAAATGTCTTCCTCCAACGCAGCCCGAATATTGTGACCTCATAAAAAAATTCAGGGAGTTTCACCTCTAACCCTATCTTTTGATTTTCTATATCTATATTTATCTTTGTACATTGAGGGAAATGTACATCTTAAGTGTGGGGGGTGAACTTAAAAAGTGCCTAACTTTTTTCATTATTCTCAAATCCCTGAGTTAGTTTTTGTTCTTAAGTATGAAGAGGTGTCAACAATATTAATCCTGAATTATGCCTTTTTCTTAAAGTAAGTCTCTCATATTATGATTAGAATGAAATTTCCTATGATTTATGATTTTTATTTATATATTTTAGATTAAGTCATTGAATATTGTGCATTGATGATTAAACTTTAAGATACTAGAGAGTCAAGCATGATAAGTCTATTTTTCAAAATAAATTTTTTTTTCTAGGTTGTCGACCTGAATTTGAATATTACTTTGAAGTTTGAAATTTACGAGGTTGACATCAAAAAAACCATAATTTTTGTGAAATTTTGAGCCTTTTAGAGCATATATTCTTTTTCTTGCTCACTTTATTGATTATGAGTGTGTCAACATTGATTTGTTATTCTAGAACTTGCATCGATTATACATGTCGAGACCACACCATTAATTTGATATACTAAGATGATAAAGGCACCTAGTTTTAACCCACTCACTCCACTAAAAAGCCTACCTTCATAATTAACTCCTAGTGAACCCCTTTGATCCTAACAACCCATTTTATTGACTCACCCACTAATATTAACCCAAAACCCTTTGTATTCGTTATCACCATTCTTCTTGACTACCCTTATATCGGGATCTGATTTGATCAGTTACCTAACCATTTTCTTTATTTCAGTTGTTTAATTCTATCTTAATATTACTTGATTTGTTCTTAAAAAAAATCGAAGTATATTCATTATTAGTTCTGTGATTAAGTGAGCTTATACGTTTAAATCCCAATTGTTGAAGAAAAAGCTCGTATTAGAGTATTATTAGTACAAATTTTCAATTGATGTAATTATTTATATTCAGTTCGTTGTTTCTAGTTAGGTAATTTGTCAGGCCAGTCTCGATTCTAACCCTCTAATTTAGCCTTTATCCACACCTTTAACCAAGCCCCGTTACAACCCTGTTAAAGACCTTTTGATTTGTGTATCATATCATATTATAGTGGTGGAGATTTGATTTTCATGCAAGCCTATGGGATTAACTTTTCATGTTTGACTTATGAGTGCTTTTTCTTGAACCTTAAACACCTCGAGTGATTTGAGTGAATCTTTTGCGAGGATGTCAATCCTTGTCGATTTTGAATCAGGGGTAATTATTTAGATAAGGGGAAACACCTATGTTTTCATGCTACAAAATGTATGACTTTGATTGTTTGAATCTTTAGGACTCTTTGAGTTGAATTATCCATGTATGAATTATCTATGAATTATGATGAAACACTATCGATGAATATTATTGAGGAAGTTTGTTTTTATTATGAGTTGAGAATTTTGCTTGAGGATAAGCAAAAGCTTAAGTGTGGGGGTATTTGATAAACCGCAATAGTAACATATTTTAAGCCCACATTTAGCATGCTTTTGGATGATTTAAGCCTTGAATTAGGTAATTTGGTGCTCTTAATCCTTTGTTTTCATGTTTTATACTCAGGAAAGCACCGGAGAATGAAAAGAATGAGAAATGGGCTTAAAAAGGACCAAATAGGCCAAATCACGAAATCGACATGGCCTAGGCCCAAGACCACACGGTCGTGCCTCATTAATGGACCCGAACACGGCCTGAGCACGACTTACATGGGCGTGTGCCAAGGGCGTGTCCCTGCCGTGGGAAAGAGAAATTCTATTCGGAAACACATTCCGAAGCCTATATAAACACCCTAAGTATGACCTAAAAGGGGGGAGCCCAAGGCTTTTGTCAGGGGGCGTCCAGCTAGGCCAAAGAGGGCAGATTTGTGGGAATTTACTCGAAGAAAGCCAGTTGATTCATCTCAAGAAGCCGGAGTCATACTCAAGACATAGGATCTCTCTTCAATTCCTTCAGGGGGTTTTAGGGTTTTTCTTATGTTTTGTTTTATCTTTTCTTCTGAGATGTTTTCTTTTATCATTATGAACTAAACTCCTCAGATACCTGAGGGGGATGAAACCTAAGATGAATCTTGTTATTGTTTTCTGAACTATATGATAAATACTTGATTTGTTCTTAATTATGTGTTCTTAATTGTTGTTTTGATATTTTCGGGATATTAATTCAAGTTTTATGTGCTTAGGTGGAGGAGCAAAAGTCCCTGCCTAAGAGTAGATCTAGCATAATTAAGTGGAGTTGATCGCACGCCTAGACATAGGGTGACGAGATTTTGCCGGATTAGGGTGAAACCTAATATGGGAGTCCATAGATCGAGTTAATGCAATTCTAGAGGTTTTAATTAGAAAGAGATTTCAATTAATCAACCTAGGGTTAGACGTTAGTAGCCTCGACGGAGGTATTAATATAACTTAGGGAGTCCTACGGATCAAGTCAAGTGAATAAATCATCTGGTTCAGTGTTAGATAACAAGTGAAGTCTAGGTGGATTCTTCCTCGGGTATTGTCTTAAACAATTGGTCTTTCCCACAAGTATTTCCCCAAATTCATTCTTCTTTGTCTTAGAGTCTTTAGCTTAGTAGTTAGTTAATTTAGATTAAACGACAATTCCCTTTATTTTAGGCTAGATAATAAAAAGAAAGTTAGTATTAGTACTTTTAGTTCTTTTGGGTTCGACAATCCGGTCTTGCCTTAACTATACTACTGTTCGATAGGTGCGCTTGCCTCAAATCGTTGTCATAGTTAGTTCCCAGGTTCGATCATTCTCTTTATAAATTTTAAAACTTTGACAAATCACAGCGATCAGTTTTTACCTCCAAAATGTCTCCTTTAATCCTTCTCACGATATTTTCCCCAATCGCATTTATCCCCTTATCTCCGTGATTGGGTAATGGGTTCTCTGCACTGTGTGTATCATCAAACTTGACAATCCCCATCTTGATGAGCCTCTGATCGCTGTGAAGTCAGAGTTTTAAAATTTATAAAGAGAATGATCGAACCTGGAAACTAACTATGACAACGATTGAGGCAAGTGCACCTATCGAACAGTAGTATAGCTTAGGCAAGACCGAATTATCGAACCCAAAGGAACTAAAAGTACTAATACTAACTTTCTTTTTATTACTTAGCCTAAAATAAGTGAAGTTGTTTATTAATCTAAATTAACTAATTACTAAGCTAAAGACGCAAAGACAAAAAGAATGAATTGGGAAAATACTTGGGGAAAACTCAGTTGATTAAAACGATACCCTTAGGAAGAATCCACCTAGACTCCACTTGTTATCTAACACTGAACCAGATAATTTATTCACTTGACTTGATCCGTAGGACTCCCTAACATATATTAAACCCTCTATCGAGGCAAATAATGTCTAACCCTAGGTTAATTAACGAAAATCTCTTTCTCAAATAATAACCCCCTAGAATAGCAGTAAATCGATCTATGGACATCCCATTTTAGGTTTCACCCTAATCCGGCAAAATCTCGTCACCCTATCTCTAGGCGCGCGATCAACTCCGCTTAATTATGCTAGATCTACTCTTAATCAGGGACTTTTACTCCACCACCTAAGCACATTCGACTTGAATTAATATCCATGAAATATCAACACAAGAATTAAGCACACATAATTAAGAACAAATCAAGTATTTATAATATAGTTCAGAAAACAATAACAAGATTCATCTAGGTTTCATCCCCCTCAGATATCTGAGGAGATTAGTTCATAATAATAAAAGAAAACATCTCAGAAGAAAAGATAAAACAAAACATAAGAAATCTCTAAAACCCCCTGAAGGAATTGAAGAAGAGATCCTCCGTCTTGAGTAGAATTCCGGCTTCTAGAGATGGATCAACTGGCTATCCCCGAGTGAATTCCCACAAATCTAACATTTCCGGCTCGGCTCCTTGGCCTAGCTGACCGCCCGTTGACTCTCCCTTTCAGGTTATACTTAGGGTGTATTTATAGGCTTTTGAAATAGGTTTCTTTGCCCCTAAGTATCCTTTCCCAAATGAAATTGCTCTTCTCCACGGTAGAGGCACGACCATGGCACACACACGTGTGAATCGTGGTCAGGCTGTGTTCGGACTTCTAATGAGGACACGCCCGTGTAGATCGATATCAGGCCGTGTTCTAGTATATTGAGGAGGCACGGCCATGTGGGCTTTAGTCTAGGCCGTTTCGATTTCTTCTTTGGCCCATTTTGGTCCATTTTGAGGCCGTTTCTCGTTCTTTTTATTCTTGGGTGCTTTCCTGAGTATAAGACATGAAAAGAAAGGATTAAGAGCACCTTTTTACATAAATCAAGGGATAATTCATCCAAAAGTATGCTAAATGTGGGCCTAAAATGTGTTACTATTTTGGTTTATCAAATACCCTCACACTTAAGCTTTTGCTTGTCCTCAAGCAAAATTCTCAACTTACAATTAAAATGAACTTTCTATAGTTCTTAATTCCTATCAACAAAGTTTTATCATAATTCATAGATAATTTATACATGGATAATTCAATTCAAAGAGTCCTAAGGATTCAAACAATCTAAGTCATAGATTTGTAGCTCGAAAATATAGGCGTCTCCCCTTATCTAAATAATTACCTTTAATTCAAAACCGACAAGGATTGACATCCTCACTAGAGATTCACTCAAATCACTCAAAGTGTTTAAGGTTCAGGAAAAAGCGCTCAAAAGTCAAACATGAAAAGTTAATCCCATAGGCTTGCCTGAAGATCAAATCTCCACCACTATAATATGAGATGATGCACAAATCAAAAGGTCTTTGTCAGGGTTGTAACGGGGCTAGGGTTAAGGTGTGGATACAGACTGAATTAGAAGGTTAAAATCGAGACTGAATTGACAAATTACCTAACCAGAAATAATGAACTGAATAATAAGTAATTACATTAATTGAAAATTAATAATTCTAATACTACGAGCTTTTTCTTCAATATTTAGAATTCAAACGTATAAGCTCACTTAATCACAAAACTAGTAATGAATAACGACTATACTTCGATTGAATTTTTTTTTTAAGAACAAATCAAGTAATAATAAAGAACTTTAACAACTGAAATATAGAACATAGTTAGGCAACTGCTCAAAATCAAATCTCGACAAAAAGGGAGTCAAGGAATGGTGATAACAAATGTACAAAGGGTTTTGGGTTAATATTAGCGGTTATGTCAATAAAAAGGGTTTGTTAGGATTAAAAGGGGTTCACTAGGGGTTAATTGTGAAGGTAGGCTTTTAATGGAGTTAGTGGGTTAAAACCTAGGTGCCTTAATCATCTCTGTATATCAAATCATAGGTGTGGTCTCGATATGTATAAACGAGGCAAGTTCTAGAATAACAAATCAATGTTGACATACTCATAGTCAATAAAGTGAGCATGAAAAAGAATATATGCTCTGTAAGGCTCAAAATCTCACAAAAATTATGGGTATTTTGACATCAACCTTGTAAATTTCAAACTTCGAAGTAATATTTAAACTCAGTTCGACAACCTAGAAATTTTTAATTTCTGAAAAATAGACTTTTCATGCTTGATTCTATAGTATTCTTAGAATTTAATTATCAATGCACAATTATCAATGACTTAATCTAAAACATATCAATAAAAATCATAAATCATTAGAAATTTCATCCTAATTAGTAATATGAGGAAATTACTTAAAAACAAGACTAAATTCAGGATTTTGAGAATAATGCAAAAAATTTGGCACCTAATTTCAGAAATTTGAGAATAATGAAAAAAGTTAGGCACCTTTTTAGGTTGTTCACCCCCCACACTTAAGATGTACATTGCCCTCAGTGTACAAAGTTAGATGTATAGATGTAATGTTCAGATCAGAAGATATGGGGATAAGTGAAACTCCCTGAATTATGTTTGAAATCCTTGAGTTGGATGAACTATATGTTGGAGGGGTCGTTCTGGGTGACGATCCTGCGCTAGATGAAGAAATTGGGTAGCTCATGGAGGGTTAGCCAGGATATGATAATAATAATTAAAACTATACTAATTAAATAATTAAAGAAAAACAAGCTAGAGTGAAGAAAAATAATGATGAAACTAAAATTAAAAGAAAATATGGATGGATCGTAGAGTCCTTATTGTTGGGTGTGATTTCTAAGGCTGAGGATATGGTGGTGGCCATGGCGTGATTCCCTATCAGCCTTTAGAACCTAAAATCAAGAAATTAAGATAAAATAAACTAAATTGAGCATAAGAGTGTTAAAGAGAAGGGAAATAAAGGAGAAGATAAAAATAAAAGAATAGATAATTGGTCTCAAAGACCCTTGGCTTGGCGAGTGATTGAAGCGGCTAGCATGAACTTATGTAGATTGGTCTTCGTGAGGGAGACTGTGCTTGGCTTCTTCCGCTTCTTTGGCATTGTTTTGGTGTAGCTCAAGGGTATAGAGAAAAAGAAAATGAAAAGGTGAAGGTTGAAAGTTAGTGGGAGAAGAGGGAAGGGAGGGGGGATTAAATAGATTTTCAAACCTGTTACCATCCCACGCCCGTGCTCCTTAGGCGTGTCGATTCACACGGCTGCCTCGCACGGACGTGTGTCTAGGTGTGTTGGTTCACCCACGCCTGTTTTGCAGATTGCCACGCCCGTTGGTGATAAGTGAGTGTCGTCCACGGCCGTGTCGCACGGCCGTGGCATTCTGTCGGTGCCCATGGGGCGGTGGTTAGAGTCTGTGACTTCGAGGATTTGATTCTCTCTGACTCGTACCACCTCTGCCATGTCAGTACGACGATCCGAGGCATCCACACGGCCACGGCCACGGTCGTGTGCTAAGCCGTGTGGACTTGAAATCTGCACTTTTTGGTTAGTTTAAAGCTAGATACTATAAAGAAAGGGTAAAATAGAACAAATAAGAAAAATAAAAATGTAAAAGTTAATGGGGTTAGTGCTTGGGTTGCCTCCCAAGAAGCGCTCGTTTATAGTCTTAAGCTAGACTTTCCTCTCGTTTGCATCTTCAGGGTGGTTTGAGGAGTTGGAAGTCCTTCCTCATGCTATCAGTTTTATCCTCGTGAAAAAGTTTAAGTCGAGATGTGTTTATAGTAAAAGTACCAAAAATAGGATTACTTACCTCGACTGTTCCGTATGGGAAAACACTGGTTACCCTAAAAGGTATTTCTTTGTTTGTGTTAGGGTCCAGATGAGATATTCGAGGATCTGCCTTATCTAACAATACCCGACCTCCTATTTTGAAGTGGTTTGTTGTTCCTATGAGCTCCTCTGGGGGCTCCTTCGGTTTTACCTTGTGTGGTTCCGGTTCTTCATCGTGTAACCCTAATTTTTCCTTGAAGTGTGTCTTCCACTCGTCTAGCTCATCGATCTTAATCCCTTGTTCTTCGTGAGCTAATTCTTTGTTAACACTGGGTTTAGGATTGGGTTCAGTTGTATTCTTCTACGGTGCTTCCTGAAAAGAAGGGTTAACCGAATGGTTATTAGTAGAATTTACGTTCTCACCTTGATTACTCGATGTTCTGACTGAGTTGAGAGCCTTGAGGGTGACCGTCTCATTACCTACTCGAAGTATGAGTTCTCCTGTATCAACATCAATTTTAGTCCTGGCAGTTGCAAAACTACCAATTAGATAAACTACCAATTAAGCATGGAATTGTAAAACTCCCTAGATCTTTTAATTTCTGTGGTAGTTTATTTTGCAAGATTGCTGAGCACACTGCGTTTAGTTTAACGTGTGATTCCTCGTCTATCCTTCGGTTGTTCGTCAAAAGTTCTCTTAAAAATTTTCTAGAATCTGGCATTTGTGAAAGAGCTTCAAGTAACGGTAAGTTAATATGCAATTTCTTTAAAAGTTTAAAAAACTTACCGAACTGTTCCTCCGTGTCGTCTCTCGTTAATGCTTCAGGATATGGTATGCGAGGTTGGTACTCCTTGATTACCGGTTTTGGTTTCTCTTGTGTTACCTCAATTTTACCTTCTTCTACCTCGTTTCTTTGTATTGGACTGGGTTCGTCTAATCCTTCACTTTCTTGAGCTGTTATGGCTTGGATTTGCTCATTTGGATTAATCTTAGTGTTTCTTGGTAGACGCCCTTGCGGTCGTTCGGAAATTATTTTTGCAAGCTGTCCAACTGTGTTAGTAAGTTGTCCCACTGTCTTAGAAACTTCCTCAACTGACTTAGTGACTTCCCTAACTTGGCTCTCGATCCCTTTGATCGATGCTTGTTGGGTCTTAAGGGTGGTTTCAGTGTCTTGGAGACGGTTTTCTGTGGATGCCATGAATCTTGTCAGCATCTCTTCCAGGTTCGGCTTCTTCTCCTATGGATAGGGCTGATTTTGGAAATTTTGAGGAGGTTGTTGTCTTTGATTTCCTTGATTTCCTTGACCTCCCCACGAAAAATTTGGGTGGTTCCTCCAACCTGGATTATAATTATTACTATATGGGTTATTATTGGATCTGAAATTGTTACCTATATAGTTCATCTATTCACTCTCTGTGCCCGGTTGGTAGGGTGGGTACTCAGGATTCGCCACAGTTCCACTTGCGTCGCACTGCATTACTGGATGTACCTGCGAAGAACACAAACTATCAAGCTTTTTATTCATCATCTCTACCTGTGTTGATAGCATCGTTACTGCATCCATGTTGAAAACTCTAGTGGATTTTGTTGGTTTTGTCCTTGTAACCTGCCACTGATAGTTATTCAGTGACATCTCTTCAATAAACTCGTAAGCTGCTTCAGGAGTTCTATTGTTCAGGGTTCCACCAGTGGCTGAATCAATTAGTTGCCTCGTTGAGGGGTTTACACCATTATAGAAAGTTTGGACTTGGAGCCACAAGGGTAAACCATGGTGCAGACACCTTCTCAAGAGATCCTTGTATCTCTCCCACGCGCCATATAATGTCTCTAAATCCATCTGCACAAAAGAAGAGATATCATTCCGTAATTTGGCCGTTTTGGCCGGTGGGAAATATTTCAATAAAAAATTTTCGATCATTTGTTCCCATGTAGTGATTGATCCTCGTGGTAACGAGTGTAAACACTGTTTGGCTTTATTCCTTAATGAAAAGGGAAATAACCGAAGACCTATGGCATCACCAGAAACACCATTTATTTTGAAGGTATCACAGAACTCTAAAAATTTAGCTATATGAGTATTCGGATCTTCGTCCTCTAAACCATCAAATTGAACAAATTATTGAAACATTTGTATAATGTTAGGCTTTAATTCAAAATTATTAGCAGCTATAGCCGGCCTAACTATACTTGATTCTGCTCCTGTTAAATGAGGTTTAGCAAAATCAAACATAGTATGCGGAGCATTATTTTCTGCCACATCTTGTGGTGGTGGATTATTCTCGTCCATCCCTTCAGTAGGATTGGATCTGTCTTCTCGCTCTTCTTCTTGGTAATTTAGGGCTCGCCTAATTTCTCTGTGATTTCTTCGAGCGATAGCTTCAATATCACTGTTGAATACTAGTGGTCCTCTTGGGTTCCTTCTAGTCATAAACTAGAGGTACCTGCTAGGAAAAGAAAGAAAGAAAAATTTAGCAAAGTTAAAATTTAAACTTAAAAATAAAATAAACTGCAGAAAATAAAAAATAGTGGCTAAAGTAATAAAAATAGAGCTTTCTTAATATTTTAGTTCCCCGGCAACGGCGCCAAAAACTTGATCGCTATGAAGTCAGAGTTTTAAAATTTATAAAGAGAATGATCGAACCTGGAAACTAACTATGACAACGATTGAGGCAAGTGCACCTATCGAACAGTAGTATAGCTTAGGCAAGACCGGATTGTCGAACCCAAAGGAACTAAAAGTACTAATACTAACTTTATTTTTATTATTTAGCCTAAAATAAGCGAAGTTGTTTATTAATCTAAATTAACTAATTACTAAGCTAAAGATGTAAAGACAAAAAGAATGAATTGGGGAAATACTTTGGAAAAACTCAGTTGATTAAAACGATACCCTTAGGAAGAATCCACCTAGACTCCACTTGTTATCTAACACTGAACCAGACGATTTATTCACTTGACTTGATCCGTAGGACTCCCTAACGTATATTAAACCCTCTCTCGAGGCGAATAACGTCTAACCCTAGGTTAATTAATAGAAATCTCTTTCTCGAATAATAACCCCCTAGAATAGCAGTAAATCGATTTATGGACATCCCATATTAGGTTTCACCCTAATCCGGCAAAATCTCGTCACCCTATCTCTAGGCACGCGATCAACTCCGCTTAATTATGCTAGATCTACTCTTAAGCAGGGACTTTTGCTCCACCACCTAAGCACATTCGACTTGAATTAATATCCGCGAAATATCAACACAAGAATTAAGCACACATAATTAAGAACAAATCAAGTATTTATCATATAGTTCAGAAAACAATAACAAGATTCATCTAGGTTTCATACCCCTCAGGTATCTGAGGGGTTTAGTTCATAATAATAAAAGAAAACATCTCAGAAGAAAAGATAAAACAAAACATAAGAAATCCCTAAAACCCCCTGAAGGAATTGAAGAGGAGATCCTCCGTCTTGGGTAGAATTTCGGCTTCTAGAGATGGATCAACTAGCTATCCCCGAGTGAATTCCCACAAATCTGACCTTTCCGGCTCGGCTCCTTGGCCTAGCTGACCGCCCGTCGACTCTCCCTTTCAGGTTATACTTAGGGTGTATTTATAGGCTTTTGAAATAGGTTTCTTTGCCCTTAAGTATCCTTTCCCGAATGAAAATGGCTCTTTTCCACGGCAGAGGCACGGCCGTGGCACACGCCCGTGTGAATCGTGGTCAGGCCATGTTCGGACTTCTAATGAGGACACGCTCGTGTAGATCGATATCAGGTCGTGTTCTAGTATATTGAGGAGGCACGGCCGTGTGGGATTTAGTCCAGGCCGTGTCGATTTCTTCTTTGGCCCATTTTGGTCCGTTTTGAGCCCGTTTCTCGTTCTTTTTATTCTTGGGGTGCTTTCCTGAGTATAAGACATGAAAAGAAAGGATTAAGAGCACATTTTTACATAAATCAAGGGATAATTCATCCAAAAGTATGCTAAATGTGGGCCTAAAATGTGTTACTATTTTGATTTATCAGCCTCTCAACTACCTTTTTGAAGGCAGTGCAATTTTCTATTGAATGCCCCGCAATTCCTGCGTGGTAATCACATTGGGTGTTTGAGTCATACCATTTAGGATATGGGGGTTGTAACGGCTGTAGATAATATGGGGACACTACGCGTGCATCAAATAAATTTTGATATAGCTCCTTATACGTCATTGGGATTGGCGTAAATTGGAGCTTTTCAGAATTTTGTCTGGGGCCTGATTCTTGTCTTGTCGACCCTTGTTGCCGTAAGAGTAACTACTTTTGGTGGCTATGAAGAATCGCCTTTGAGTACCCTTTGTTGTATGTACTCGTATTGTTCACCTCATTATCCTTTTTCCTAGGAGCAGGCCTTCTAGTGGTTTCTCCCGCTTCAATCTTACCACCCCTTATGGCATTTTCTATCATTTCCCCTGCCATCACTATATCCGCGAAGCTTTTAGTGGTGCTTCCTATCATATGGGTGATAAAAGGTGCCTTTAAAGTGTTGATAAACAGCATGGTGGTTTCCTTCTCTAAGAGAGGCGGTTGAACTTGCATGGCAACTTCCCCCCATCTTTACGCGTATTGCCTGAAGCTTTCATTCGATTTCTTTTCCATGTTTTGCAACATGATTCTATCAGGCGTCATGTCTGTAATATGATTATACTGCTTCATGAAGGCTTGAGCTAAGTCTCTCCAGGAGCTAATGTTAGCGCGACTGAGTTGATTGTACCACCTGGATGCTGCCCCCACTAAACTGTCTTGGAAACAATGAATCAAAAGTTGATCATTGTTCACGTAACCAGTCATGCATCTACAGAACATAGTGATGTGGGCTTTAGGGAAACTAGTCCTATTGTACTTCTAAAATTCCGGCATCTTGAATTTATGAGGAAGCACCAGATCTGGGACCAAACTCAAGTCCTTTGCATCAATACCATGGTGATGGTCGACATTTTCCAAACCCTTGAATTTTTCTTCCAACCATTTACAGTGATCTTCCAACTGTCTTGAAGATTCAATTCTGATCCCCTCTCTCTCTGCTATGTCTAGGTCAGGGATAACAGGATTAGCAGGGTTATCCCCTAGGTTGGATCCTGTGCCAACTTGAAAATTCATGGGCACTCCAGTGTCAGCTTGCCCTTGCTGAGGCCTAATCGTGACAGGTGGCCTTCTGGGATATTTCTCAGGTTGTGTTTGCACATGTGGTGGAGTGAATCCCCTAGGAAAATCCTCATTGTCTTCAGTATTAACTATGGGACCCTTTCCCTTATCCATTGCCCCACTCAACATCTGGGCCATTTGAGTCATCATGTTCTTTTGAGCCTCCAACATCTGGTTCCTCATCTCTTGTTGGAGTTTTGCCATTTGCTCTTGCATCTGGTCTTGCATGTCTCTTTGGAATTGTTCCAATCTTTGATCCATTTTCTTTGATTTAGCACGTGTACCGTAAGGATGTTCAGCTTCCAGATTTTCCTTCCCTTTCTCTCTCTCTCTCTCTCTCTCTCTCTCTCTCTGTTATAATTTCAACTAATTAGACTCTCTCTATGGACTTAAATGCATATGATATGATGTAATGCAAATACATGAATGCAAAGAGGTATCGATTCTGATTCAACTTCATTTTAGAAAACTTTATTAGAAAATAAAATCATTTACATAAAACGGACTACAAATATGCTTTTGCCCTAAGGCCTAAAGTTTTGATTTTCGCGAATAAAAAAGTTAGCTCTTGACTACAATCCGACTGTAGCTTATACTTCCTGCTCAATACATCAGCCTGTGCTTCCAAAGTCTGTAGGTGATCAACTACCTCTCGAATCTGAACTATTGCTTCACCCATGAGGTAATCCCGACTTCTAACTTGATCATGAGAATCGTGAAGCTCTTCCTTCCAACGCCCTTCTCTTATTTCAAGAAGCTCGATCCGAAGTTCACAACTGTGCAATGCTGATTCTAACTCTTCAATCTTACCCTTCATTTCCTCGATCTTGTTTAGGCTTGACTTTAACTCGATCGCGAAATTACGACTTCGATGGTGATGAAGAGACCGTCCAAGTTCAGCCACTCTAGCCTTCAATTCTCTCTTTTCATTTAAACTTTCTGCCAAGTTTTTCTCTAAGGCCTCATTTTGCGCTTGCATTTCTCGAAAATTCCTCTCCCAATAGTCAGTTTTGGCCTTTTCCTCCTGGACCTCTTGTTGCCACTGTTCCGAAGTCTTCCCCAATCTGGCATTCTTTACCGATAGACGCATCTTCTTATATTCAGTCTTCAAGCTATCTCGATCTTCCTCAATCTTCCTTTTCTCCTTTCTTACTTTCTCGGCTTCTGATTTCTGAACATCCACATCTAGCCTCAAGTACATCTTTTCTTCTTCTAGCTTATCTATCTTCTTTCCGAGCTCTAAACTTTGCCTTTCGAAGTCTTGCTTTATAATCTCTAACTCTGATGGGACCACTTGTGAATACTCCTTCATCGATCGAGCACCCTCCAGACATGGCCCAGGGATGTTATCATTGATCCTTTTGCTCGACCACTCCTTATATTCCGGGGTTGTCATCGGCCCTCCAGTCAATATCTTCATACGGCGATCCTGCTTCCAAGCCTCAGAAATCCCTCAAATCTTCTTCTTATAATTATCCCCCTTATATGAGAATTCACTTTGAGCTAATCCATATGTCATCGGTATGAACTGTCTTGCTTTGTATTGCCTTAGCACGAGTAATGACGCATATCCAACAGCTTCCCATATTCCAGGCTGAGGTACCCAATCAAAATTTCTGCACAGATAAAGGACTTCGTCGGGAACCATCCAAGGGGCTTTCCACTCAACATCTTCCTCTCGGAGGTTTTGAATAATTTTCATCCATCTTTCCTCTGATATATCGTCTCTCCTTGTCGTAGCTGTGGCCTCCTTTAAGGGAGACTAACTTTCAGAGAACACTCGATAAGGAACCCTGTCAACCTTCCAAAAATGACTGTGAAACCAAACCAATAATAACTGTGCGCATCCAATGAATCTACCTTCACCAGATCTCCAATATGCATTTCAAGATCTGAACGTCTCGGCTAATATCGCAAGTACATGTGTGACCCCTTTGCTAAGTCGATCGAATAAATCAGTAACTGCTTCATCTATATGTCTTAAAGCTTTAGGGAAGATCACCAAACCATAAATACATAAGGGAAAGACGTCGATCCTCTTCTTTTCATCTGGATGTACTAGGATCAGGTCTCTCAAACTCACCCAAGGTATACATTTACCTTCACCTTTCTCTTGGATTCTAGCTGTAACCCACTGTTCACTCATCCCTGTGATACTCATCAACTTCTTCACAAAAGTTGGAACATTGGCAGCCCTAAAATAAGCTTTGTCGACTTGGAACCTCAAACAGCGAAGCAAGGTCATATATTCCTCCAGCGTGGGCACTAAATCTACTTCCCCGAAAGTGAAACAGCTATAAGCAGAGTTCCAAAATTGAGTCATAGCCCGGAATAGATGCTTATCTACCTTGATGTCGAGCAAGTAGGGTAGATCGCCATAATTACGATAGAACATCTGCTTTGACTCATCGTCCCACTGGGTCCATATCCCTTTCAACTCTTGGAACTCATTCGGTGTAATACTAATACGAGTAAAATCCCATAGTTCAGATACATACCCGTCAACTAAGCTATTTCTTTTCTCTGATTGCGTTTGCTCTGACCATGTGCGAACAGCTACATTGTCTCCCACTTTATCAAGGAACTCGTTCTCCATAACCAGCTTTCTAACTTAGAAACTCACCGTGAATCGATACCTCTAAAAATATGAAATGACATGCACAAAAATGAAACACAACGAGTTAGCACCACAGAATAAAATATAAAGCAAGTGAAATAAACACACACCTATCTGGTAACTACTAAAGTTTGGCATAGCTCTACCTAAGGTGGGTTCTTAGGGTTTACTATATGCGGTTTGGTTCTAAAGTTGAGGTACCTGAACTAGCAGATTCCTTGATCCTCACCCATTATAGGCTCATAAGGACCGAGTTCGGTTCAGGAGAATACATTTCCCTATGGCCATGCGGAGGTGAAAACTTCACGAAGACATAGGTACAGATGTATCCCGAAAGCAATCCACTAGCCCATGCGGAGGTGAAAACCTCACGAAGGCATAACTTCTCACTCCCACTTAAAGGCGTGACCACAACGGTCATATAGTGCAATGCATAAATATATATTAAAACCACATGCAATAAAAAGATCATGTTTTTTTAAAATCAAAATTTTAAATTCGAACAAAAGGACATGAAATTATCGATTTTACGGCTTGACTCTCTTATTGGTCCCCAGTGGTGTCGCCAAGCTGTCGAAACCATTTTTATAAGTTTTAGAAAATGGGGATCGACTTTTTAAAAACAAAAGTGGGAGTCGCCACCAATCTCTTTTTACTTAGGTGTGATTGGATCACCTTGTAAAACGTTTTAAGATATTTGATTTTGGTCCACAAAAAACAAGAAAACGGGTTCGGGAGTCAGTTACGTATGAGGAAGGGTTAGCACCCTCATAAAGCCCAAAAATTGGTACCTAATTGATAAAATCATGTCTTGATGCTGTAAATTTGAAAGAATTTTTAAAATATGATTTCTTAAAAAAACTTGAACAATTCGATTTAAAATTTGAGATTCCTTTGTTACAAAAGAATACAAACATCACATCTAGCACGTTAGGACATGATATTTTTAAATTCTCGTAACTAAAATCATCTCATGATTTGTGAAATTTTGTTAAAAGGATATTTAGTTATTTAGTCAAACAGAAAATCGAAACCCAGCACGTTAGGGCACTATTTCCCGAATTTCTAAATACAAAACATTGCCTTATTTTAAAAACTTTTAGATGAAATATAATAATTTTGCAAATATATATTTTATTTTAAAACGATGATCTATATAAATAATATCATATTAATACATTATCAAACATAAATATCAAAAGCAATTGTGAAATAATAACATTTCATATTAATATAGACAATAAAAATATAAAATAACAACTAATAAAATAACTACATTAAGGCAAACATATATAAATGAAAGAGAATATAAAAGATAGAATATATAAAACAATAAATGACAAAATAAAAAAAAAACTAAACAAACATGAAAAATTCTCATACAATATCAAACCTTTCATACAATCACATATACCAAATAATAAACTAATATTGCGAAAATATAAAAAAAGAATTAAAAAAACAGTATGTATTTTGAACAAATAAATAAAATACGTTTTAAAATAAATAAATGATTTTAAATAAAAATATATTTATAATAATCTATTACATTTAAAACTACGTATTTAGGAATAAACAATATACAAAATTACATGCAACATTAAAGATAAAATAATTTAAAAGTTATAAAAAAATAATATAATAATGTATAATAAATTAACTAAAATAATATATAATATATGAGTAACATTGAAAAATAATAATAAATTATAATTTAATATATATATATATAATAATTAAAAATAAGAACAAAAAGAAAATAAAAAGAATAATAATAAAAAAACAAATGAGTAAGGATTAAATTAAAATGATAAAAAATTTAAGGTTTAAAAAAAAACAAAATAAAAGGACGATATTGGAGCGCACACCAAAATACAGGGACCAATTGGGCAATTATGCCCCATCTCCAAAATGGCGTCGTTCCATTATCAGCCCTTTAATGGCTCAAAGGACTAAATCAAAATATAAGCGAACATTTTAAGACTGAATTAAAATAACAAAAAATTAGATTAAACAAAATTAAAAATAAAAAAATTTGAGGAAGGACTAAAATGGAAATTAAACCATTTAATAAAAACACGCGGATCCTCCCCGGGTTTTCGGTTCAACGCGCGGACCCCCTCTTGAAACGACGTCGTTTTATGCATATTAGATTAAACAAAAATGACGCATTTGTTTCCAATTAGCTATATAAATCAATTTTAACCCCAAAAAATCATTCTGTTCTGTTTTTTTTTTTAAAAAAACTTAAAAAAATCCTCTGAAACTTCTCTGGGCTTACGATCACCAGACCTCTGGCCACTGCCTCCACACGCCATACGCGCCACTGCTGACGGTGGCCGGAGGTTGAAAACCTCAACTTTTTCACGCAGGTAAACCTTTTTCTTTTTTCTTTCTTTTTTTTTAAAACAGTATGTTTACAAAAAAATAGATCAAAAAAGAAAAGAAAAGAAAAATAAACGAAATAAAATGAGAAATCACCTCTGAGAATAGATTATTTTTTATTTCTTCGTATTTTTGTAACTGTTTTTGTATATTTTTCTCTGTTTTTTGTGTATATCCCCCCATTCAATTTACACATTAAGGGTTTTTATAACCCGAAAATAAAATAAGAAAGAAAATATTTTTTGCTATGTTTGGCTCCGTTTTGCTGCTGTTTCTTTCTCCTTTTGCAGGTAATCGACGAGGATCTCGGCGATGGTGCGGGGCTGTCGTGCATTGATGGCGGAGTGGCTTACGTGAATTGCGGCGCGACTGATGGTGGGCACGAGGCTGTTTGCGGCGTGAAGGCTTGCGGCGCCTAGGGTTTCAGAAACCCTAGGCTACTGAACCTTTTTAAGTTTTTGGGCCTCTTTGGGCCGTGTAGATTTTGGGTCTAGGTATCTGGGTAGGCTGTTTAGGTATTGGGCTAAGGGGTCTATCTGGTAATGGGTTAGTGGGTCATCTGTTTGGGCTCGGGTGTAATGGGGTATTGGGTCTGGTTTTGGACTTGAGGATTAGTCTTGTAAAGTGGACAGTAAAACTGGACTTTATTTATTATATTTTTATTTATTTTGGCTTTTGTATGAATGGAATGGGCCTGGGCACAAATGGGTCACTACATTATTTACAATTATTTTTTGTGCTCAGGAATTAAACACTATTTATTCAAAATCATGTTCAAAATACAAACACAGGCCAAGAACTTGATACAAGAAATGCCTAGTGTAACACCCTATACCTAGTCCGGTCGCTCAACACGAGCTATAAGGTATTACAGATATAACACTTTGACATCATTCACAAATAATTAAAAATATAATTAATTTACAATCATTTTCATGTTATTCAATCAAAACGAGACGTAATTCGAGTTTACGAAACATTTAAAACAAACCAGAAATAATTTTGGATTAAAAGGAAACTTTTACAAAAAAATGAGTAAAAAGTGAAAACAGGGGTCACACGGCCGTGTGGTCGAGCCATGTGATAGAGCTCAACCTGTGTGGCTCAAGAAAACGTTCGTGTGCCAATTTGTGTCACAATACTTAAACCGTGTACTCAAGGGTCACACGGTCGTTTCCCAGGCCGTGTAACTCACTATGACTGTGTGGACAAACCTGCACCAAAATTTAATAGGCCACATGGTCGTGTCATGTAACCATGTGGGGCAAACGGTCGTGTGCTAGACCGTATCACAAACCATGTGTACCCAAAAATACCTTCAACCTAAAGCCATTTCACCTACACTTCCTTAGACACCAAGCCATGAAATTACCATCACATAAACCTCTTCAAAATGTACCAAAATATACCAATTCAGATCCAACCTATGTGCCTAACCAATATGCCTTCATTGGCAGCATAATTCAAGCATAAACAACAACTATCCAAACCAAGACATAATCAACATGTTATGTAACACCCTAAATTAGGGGTTGTTTGTAACTTAGATAATTTCCCATGTGTGTGCCTGAAGAATAAATTTTATGATTTATTTGGCGTATTTTAGGGTCTAGAATTAAACCCGAGTTAGGCCTGATCTAGTGTTAAAATATTTTTATTTTTATTATTTTTTTAAGTGTGTAAAAGGAAGGGGCTAGGTTAGTTAGGCCTTTAATAAAACTTTTGGGCGAGTTATGACACAAAGTAGGCCTTGGCAAAGTGGCTACAAGGTGTCACTTAAGGGCTGGAAGCAACGCCAGCAAGGGCCTGGGTTCAAGGCACGGCAGCGAAGAAGGGGCGTTTTAATTTTTGGGTTGGCGTTGCAAATGGAAGAAGGCTTTAAAAAAAGTGGGGCGACTTTTAAGACACAAAGAACTCGTTGGTCAAGTGGCTAGCGTCGTCACTTAGGCGCTGGAGGAGAGGAAGGCGCATGTTGAGCTGCTGAAGCAGCGTTTGGTATTTTTAATTTTTGGGTTAACGGCCTCGGGAGGTCTTATAATTAAATGGTGGGGTAAATGGGCAAGAAAGTCGGGCTGGAAGAGTTGGCAAGGGCGTGGAATAAAGGGCTGCTGCAGTGAGGTCTTTGGTTGAAGCAAAGAGCAAAGACCTTGTTTTCTTTTTTTTCTCAAGTCGGGCGTGAAAGGAGATGGCTGCACATGGTTCCTTGATTGCATTCTATTTGGAAGGGGGATTGTATTAGTGGTTTAATTTTGTTTAAATTGTTTAAGATAGGATAGAAGATAAGTGCTATTATCTTAGGTGATAATTAATAGTTTAATTATCAGCAAGAGAGGAGAATTTGGTAGCATTAGGACTCTTTGAAATGTTTTTTTACTGACAAATAGAGCAAAGAAAATTTCCAAAGCAACTATTATTTTTCTTTTCCTCTCTGCATCGCGAAATCCCCTGGGAATTCTTCAAATTTTCCAGTTTTCTTCTATTTTATTTGGCCAAAACTCACCTTTGATTTCTCCCACCTATTCTCCTTTTTCTTTCTTCCACCATTGGCCGAATAATCTACCACTTTGTTGCTAATTTTCCTCTCTTTGTTATTGATAAAATTTCCAGCATCTCTTTAGCCGAATTCACTTCCTTGGTGTGCCGAATTTCTTTCCCCTATGTGGTGTAGTCTTGGCCGAATATTGAGAGTAGTGTAGATCTCTTTGGATCCTTGTTATCAATCGATCGGGTGAAGGAACTTCGGGATCTCAAAGCAGGAAATTTAATCTACCATTCTTTGTCAACCAGTTGGTAAGTAGTGGTAAGGTTCTATTCTTAGTATTTAATTAGTATTCAATTAAGCCAAAGACTACTAACATAAGGTTGCCGATTAATAGGAAAGCAGAACGCTTGGAGTAGTTATTCAAAGGCACTCGGGTAAGGATTCGGGTTCAACAGGAGAACCCTTTTAAATACTTGGTTTGGCCGAATAGGCCTAAGTCCCTAACCATGCTTTTTGGTCGATTATAGGATAAGAGATCTAGCGACGAGATCGAGATCTTCGGGATCTAGGAATTCCTGGTAGAAGCGGTGTGTAAACTCTTTACACACTTTATTAATAAACTTGCTATATTATTGTCTTGAGTACAAATTTTGGTAGTGATCTATTATATGCTTTGCGGGCTTAAGCATGGTTTAGGGTAAGTCCCCTAACTTGTGATTTTCGATATATGCTTTGCATGCCATCACATGATGATTAAATGCTATGGTATGATTTATGGAAAATTGTTATAAAAGCATGTGATGGTGGGATTGATGAGAGGAGGGGATGAATTATGGACTGTCGTCGGTGGTTTTGACCACAAGATGGGTTGGCCCCATCAGATTATTGTGACCTATGGTCATCAAGTGGTTTTGACCACAACAATTGATTATTTGCGACTAAGTCCTAGTGGTTTGGTACCACCAAATGGTTTTGACCACATTTGATATATTGTGACCTATGGTCATCAAGTGGTTTTGACCACACGATGGGTTGGCCCCATCATCGATTTGTGACTCTAAGCCATCGGTGGTTTTGACCACCGGTGGTTTTGACCACACGGGGTAGAAAAGGAGTATGGATGGTTAGGTTGGGTTGCATGTGCATGTTTATTAATGACTTGTGTATGAGTTATCTTACCGGGTGGGGATTACACACTCGAGTCTTGGTGACTCACCCTTTCCTTAACATTTTGCAGATGAGTAGATCGCGGAGATGGAGTAGGATGGACTCGAGGTGGCCATACTGATGGACATTTTAATAGATGAACTTGGATTTTGTTTTATCTTATTTTTATGGTTGGTTTTGTTTTAATTGAGTTGTAATAAGGCCTCCTAGAATTATTTTATTATTGTTACATGCTTTGAATATTTGTTTAGACTATTTAATTATGTTAATAATGAGTTCACATGTTTTTCCAAATCAAACGAAAAATGTTTTAAAGTACCATCGGGTACATTTGAAAACTATAAACAACTCGACTTAATAAATATTTTTTTAAACAACACTAAGTATGGTTTTTAACAAGAGACTTGAAGTTGAAAGATTTTCGACAAAACTTAAATCGGTTTTAAAATGGTTCTCAAATTGTTTTCTCTGTAGCAAACCAAATTCGGTCGTAATGTTTGGGCCGGGTTTGGGATGTTACAAATTGGTATCAGAGCCCAGTTCAAAGCTCGGCTGTGGGGGCCCAAGGCCCAAAAATGTTTTGGTAGGCCTTTTTGAACTATTTTTAGGTTTTGAACAGCATGGCACCGAGTCTCCGGCACCTATCCGCCCAGGTAAGTACTCCTAACTTCTATATGAATTATTTTCTGTAGAAGGGTAGGAAGCATGGAACGTAGATAGTATGATAAGTGCTTTAAACTTTAGGACCAGTTACCCCAAACAAAGACATAAGACTTTAAAAGCCTAATTAAACAAACCTACGACCAAGTCGCCGAGTTAGGGTGTGGTAACCTTGGTGCGCATGTCTAGGATTGGATCCGGAAGAGCTTGGTACTTAAGCAGTCCCCGTGTAATATCCCGGGTTAGGGGCTATTTTGATGTTGCATGTGTTTAGTGTGCTGTGCTGCTATTTCGGTGTTTTAGGGGTTTAATTGTAGCCTAGGTGTATGCTTGAGTAAATAAGAAAATTTTGGTTTTTGGGTGTTAAGTCAGGGGAGCTGAGGAAGCTGGGGTTTAAGAATTTTATTCGTGGTTTTGTTGCACAAATAAGGACCTGGCAAGAGTGGCAAGGGGGAGTTTGGTATGGCGTCACATGCAGATGGAGTGGAGGTCCAGTGTTCGAGCTGCAGAGTTCTCCTTTTGACTTCTTTTTGGGACGGCATGAAGAAGAGGCAGAAGGCAAGTGGAATTCTACCATGGACTTGGTCAAAAGGTGATTTGGTAGGTGGAGAGTGGAAGTAGGAGTTTGACTTGTTCAAATTAGTTTGAACTAGTGGCTTGGAGTGAGTGGGGATATGGCCGAAATTTTGGGGAGTTTTGGGAGTGGCCGGTTGGTAGGTGTTGGTGGAGGGGACGGCTTGGTATGGGGGAGTGGGTAGCCGAAATTCATTTTGGGCATTTTGGCATTAATTCGGTCACTTTTGGTTTCAAACCTTTTTCCTCTTTTGTTGTCAATAGTAGCCGAATTTCTCCAAGTAAGTTCTCATTTTCTTCCTTTTGAAAACCGAAAGCTTAAGCAATTCCACCTTTCCGAAATTGCTTTGTTTCCCCTTGACTTTTATTGGTAGCCGAAACCCATCCTCCAAAGCTCTCTCTCCATTTCTTCTTTCTTCCAAAACCGTAAGTACTCTCCCTTTTACCCATTTTTGTTTTCCTTCTATCTTAACACTTTTGAGCCGAATTTTCCTTCCATTGTTGGCGAATATCAACCCCTTCGTACACCTTTCTCTTGTGTTTCTTCTTTGGGAATAAGCCGAATTCTTTCTTCATCTTGTTCTAAAAGTTGGCGAACCTCTCCTCTCCTAGAAGTCCTAGTTGGCCGAATATTGGGTGTTGGTAAGTGCTAGGCCGAGTGGCCATATCTCCCTCTTGCGATCCTTGTTGGTTATGGTTTGGTTAAGGGCCGATTATGGTCAAAGTTGGAAGGGTGTTAACCGCTTGGTAATCTCTTCGTTATGGGGTCTTTGGATTGCGGAATCAAGCGGGAGGAGTCATTTTTACGCTAACCAATTGGTAAGTGAGGGGTAAGTGATTGGTTGTTGTTAGTTTAATTTTCTGGTTTCGATTTAGTCATGGTTGATAAAGGATTAACTGTATTCTTTTCAAGGTGGAGGCCGATTGTCTTAGAAGGGCCATTGTGGTTCGGGTTTGGTAAGAATCAAATCAATAGCAAGGTAAGGGTTCGATATTAACCCCTTTGGTTAATTGTGGATGGCCGAATGTCATAGATGCCTAACCCCTAATGTTTGGCCGATTGTAGGATCTAGTAATTAAGGGACAAGATCGTTTTCGTTGGATTCTAGACTCGTATTTACCAGGTGTGTGT
Source organism: Gossypium sturtianum (assembly GCA_025698515.1). Taxonomy (NCBI): domain Eukaryota; kingdom Viridiplantae; phylum Streptophyta; class Magnoliopsida; order Malvales; family Malvaceae; genus Gossypium; species Gossypium sturtianum. The sequence continues at coordinate 125,619,809 of CM046955.1, forward strand.
AACTAACACACCCTCTACTTAGTAACGTTGTTAATAAACTTGATTGTTTAATAAGATTGAAACAGTGAGAAGGATAATTGGATACCCAAAAAGGGGTATGTGTACGATTTCGTAAGTCTGTTTCTATGATGAGTATTAATGATAATACATGATATCATGATTTATGTTATGCATGTTATGAGTTGTAATGCTTGATATGTTGGCATGATATGCATGGCTTGTATGAGATGCATAATCCCATGAGTATGATATGTGTGGGTGATACGAGAGGAGGGAGCAAGTGGTATATTGTGCCGACGAGCACCGTTGCTTTGGTAGCACACTTTGTGACTTTGGGTCACCAGAGGTTTGGCACCTCCGGAGGTTTGGTACCTCGGCGTCTCGTCCCGTGGCTCGGTACCACGATTGGGTTGGCCCCACGGATGATTATACGGGATTGACGCCGGTGATTTGGTATCACACGATGGGTTGGCCCCATCACCGCATTTGTGACTACGGTCACCGGTGCTTTGGTAGCACATTGTGTCTTTGGGACACCGGAGGTTTGGCACCTCATTGCGACTTGTCCACGTGGTTTGACCACCGTGGGTTGGGCCCCACTTGAGTTATGGGATCGTCGCTAGTGATTTGGTATCACACGATGGGTTGGCCCCATCATCATCGGATTTGTGACTATGGTCACCAAAGTGCTTTGGTAGCACATCGTGTCTTTGGGACACCAAAGTGGTTTGGTACCACAATGACGGATATTGTGTCTTTGGGACACCAAAGTGTTTTGGTAACACATTGTGACTATATGTCACCAGTGGTTTGGCACCACCAGTGGTTTGGTACCACACGGGGTAGAAAAGGCGATATGGATGGTTAGGATCGGGTTGCATTAATTATGTTGCTATGTATGATGTGTGTTAGTATGTTGTTTCTTCGGGAGCGGGATTTGCACACTGGGTCACTCGACTCACCCTCTCCTTTGACATTTCAGGTGACTCGTAGACGCGGACATGGAGCCGGGATGGACTCGGGGTGCACATGCCATGCTTTAATAAAGTTTTACTCAGACTCTACTATTTGGGTACTTTAGTTTATTTACTTTTAATTGGGTTTTATTTTGGATTTGTAAAGGCCTTTAAAGTTATGTTTTATGTTGTTGATGTTTTAAGTTGATTTTTGACATGCCTTAACAAAGTAACTTGGAATAAGTTTTACTAAAACTTGGAAAGATAATGATTTCAAAACTATAACATGACTGGGTTTTTAAACCATACCATCGGGTATCACATCGAGTTTTCATCTGAAACAAATACAAGCTGGTTTCCAATTCAAACGTGTAGTTCTCCTAAGTTTAAAAGTGTTTTATGTGTCACTAAGAAACTAATGAGGTTTTAATGGTTAAACTCGTTTTAAACTACAAATTCAGCTAGGTTTTCAAAATCTCAGGGTTTCAAATACATCAATCTGTTTTCAAACAAGACCACTCAAATTTGTTTCAAAGACCTCGTGTTTTCACCTGACTTTTAAACGATAAATCTGATCTCCCAAAAGCATTTTCCCCGTAACATACCAGATTCGGACGTGGTGTTTTGTCCGGGTTTGGGGTGTTACATTTGTGGTATCAGAGCCAAGTTCAAAGGCTCGGCTGTGGGCCTGAGGCCCAAAATGTTTTTAAAGGATGTCATAAGTGTTTTGGGTTTAAATATATGGTTTGAAAGGCATGGCACCGAGTCTCCGGCACCAGTTCGCCCAGGTAAGTACCCCGGACTATTCTTTGTGATTTGATTGGATATGATATGATCTGATGAATAGCAATAGTATACTACTTTAGAGATCGAAACTGATAGGATTCTGTGAACTCGCGAGAACAAATCCTCATTAAATATTCATAAGACTTGCTTTTTAAACAAGTGGAATAAACACTGATGCATAAAATTCTTTAATCAGATACGTAGAAAGATTAGACATGAGCACTCGAGGCGGACGTGGTCGTAATACTCGTGGTAGAGGTAGGGGTAGAATGACGGTTTCTGAGCCCGTAGGATCTGGGCAGGGTTCAGAAAATGAGATACCGGTTCCGCCACCAGCTGGAGGTGGTGAGTTCCAAGATCAGACTGGAGACGACGCAGTGTCACAGGCGATGCTGCGAGTGTTGGAAAGGGTAGCTGGGGCAGGTGGTGGTGCAGGAGTCAGGAAATCGGTTCCTGAGCGACTCCGGGCTAATGGGGCTGAATTCTTTCGAGGTGTATCTGGTGTTGCTCCTAGCACTGCTGAATATTGGCTGGAGGCAACTGAGCGGATCATGGATGATCTGGACTTGACGGCTGAAGAGAAGCTGAAGGGTATCGTATCGCTTCTCCGGGATGAGTCATATCAGTGGTGGCTCACGGTTCGGGATAGTGTGGCCGTAGAGGATTTGACATGGGATTATTTTCGGGCAGCATATCAAAAGAAGTACATCGGGGCTAGTTACATCGACTCCCAAAGAAAGGCATTTCTGAGGCTTGTTCAGGGGAGTAAGTCTGTTGCTGAGTACGAGGCTGAGTTCCTGAAGCTGAGTAGGTATGCCAGGGGCATTGTAGCCACTGAGCATGAGAGGTGTGTTCGTTTCGAGGATGGTCTGCGAGACGAGTTGAGGCTGCTGATTGCTCCTCGCCAGCGCGAGTTTGCTGTCTTAGTTGAGAAGGCTAAGGTAGCCGAGGGTGTTAAGGAGTCCGTGAGGCAGAGTATGGACAGGAGTAGGCTTAAGAGGAGTTTTGGGTCTTCTGGTTCGTCGGGTAATCTGCAGAAGAGGGCTAGACCGAGTGGGCCGAATCAGTCTGCTAGGTTTGTTGCTGCTAGGCAGGGACCGCCGCAGTGTAATCAGTGTGGGAAATCTCATTGGGGTGGTTGTTGGACTGGAGGTAAAGGTTGCTTCGAGTGTGGGTCTCTGGATCATCGCATTAGGGATTGTCCGCGTAGGATGGCCAGGATTCGGTCGGAGAGTCAGAGCCGTAATCAGTTCAGAGGTAATGGACCGCCACCGCAGAGGGGCCGTGGTAATGGCAGAGATGGTTATGGATCTGGTCGGGGCCGTGGAGCACCGGGCAGAGGTGCGGGTAGTTCTGATGCTAGACAGCCTGGATTGGTGTATGCTGCGAGGCGCCGAGAGGAGGGCGACGCACCGGACGTCATAACCGGTACGTTCTTGATTTTTGGTACTCCTTATACTGCTTTAATTGATGTGGGTTCTACGCACTCTTATGTTGCCAGTAGTATAGTAGAGACAATGGATTTAGACTCGAGATATCTTCTAGGCAGATGACTGTGATTAGTCCGTTAGGTCACTCTGTAGTAGTAGATAAGCTGTTTAGAGATGTACCTCTAGAACTCCAAGGGGTAGTATTTGCTGCTGATCTGATGGAACTGCCATTTGGGGAGTTCGATCTGATTCTTGGGATGGATTGGTTGGTCAAATACCAGGCGAGGTTGGATTGCGCGGCTAAGCGCATGGTTCTTAAGACGGTTGAGGGTGATGAGGTGGCTATGATAGGTAGTAGGAGAGATTACTTATCAAATGTGGTATCTGCTTTGAAAGCGGAGAAGATGGTCAGGAAGGGTTGCGAAGCGTATGTGGTTCATGTGTATGCTTTGGAGGTTAAAGAGTCCGCTGTTGAGAAGGTTCGTACTGTTAAGGAATTTGCTGATGTGTTTCCTGAGGAGCTTCCGGGTTTGCCGCCAGATCGAGAGGTAGAGTTCGGGATTGATCTCATACCCGGATCGCGCAAAGTGTCTATTGCTCCGTATAGGATGGCACCGAAGGAGTTGGTGGAGCTTAAGGCTCAGATCCAGGAGTTATTGGATAGAGGTTTCATCAGGCCAAGTGTTCGCGCCGTGGGCGCGCGGTACTCTTTGTCAAGAAGAAAGATGGCTCGATGCGGATGTGCATAGACTACCGCTTGATTGAACAAGCTGACGATTAAGAACAAATATCCGTTGCCACGGATAGATGACTTGTTTGATCAGCTGAAGGGTGCAGCGGTATTCTCTAAGATTGATCTGAGGTCTAGGTACCATCAGTTGAAGGTTAAGGAAGCGGATATCCATAAAACGGCGTTTGGACTCGGTATGGGCACTACGAATTTTTGGTAATGCCGTTCGGGTTGACTAACGACCCGTGGCGTTTATGGATATGATGAATAGGGTGTTTCAGTGAAGATCCGGATCGGTTCGTGGTGGTTTTCATAGACGACATCTTAGTGTACTCAAGGACGGAGGAAGAGCATGATGCGCATTTGAGAGTGGTGCTGCAGATTCTGAGGGAAAAGCAACTCTATGCTAAGTTCAGTAAGTGCGAGTTCTGGCTTAGAGAAGTGACGTTCTTGGGTCATGTAGTGTCGGCTGAGGGGATTCGTGTAGATCCTCGTAAGATTGAGGCAGTTTTGGATTGGAAGCCGCCTAGGTCGATGGTCGAGATTCGAGTTTTCTGGTTTGGCGGATACTCACTAGAAGGTTTGTTGAGGTTTCTCGTTAATAGCGTGCTGATGACCAAGTTGTTAAGGAAAGAGGTTCCGTTTGTATGGACTGAGAAACAGCAGGAAAGCTTCGATAAGTTAAAGAAGATTTTGACTGAGGCTCCGGTTTTGATTCAACCTGAGGCTGGTAAGGAATACACAGTCTACTGCGATGCATCACATACGGGATTGGGTTGTGTGTTGATGCAGGAAGGTAAGGTTGTGGCTTACGCTTCTAGGCAGCTGAGGCCACATGAGGTCAACTATCCGACGCACGATTTGGAGCTAGCGGCTGTAGTTTTCGCCTTAAAAATTTGGAGGCACTACTTGTATGGAGAGAGATCGATAGTCTACACAGATCATAAGAGTCTGAAGTATCTACTGACTCAGAAGGATTTGAATTTGAGGCAGCGTAGATGGGTTGAGTTCTTTGAAGGATTACGATCATTCTATTGAGTATCATCGGGCAAGGCTAACGTGGTGGCGCACGCGTTGAGCCGTAAGGTTGTTTCGGACTTAAGAGCTTTGTTTGCCCATTTGAGCTTGTATGATGACGGGAGTATTCTGGCAGAGCTACAGGTTAAGCCTACTTGGGTTGAGCAGATCAGAGAAAAACAGTTAGAGGATGAGGTTCTGAGTGCGCGAAGGTTACAAGTGCCGAATGGTGGTTTGGAGGGTTACAGCTTGTCTGGTGATGAGGTTCTGTGTTTTCAAGGTAAGGCTTGTATGCCTAAGGATGTTGGTGAGACAGAAGATTCTTCAGGCCTTTATAGCAGATCCTTATGCTATGCATCCCTGGAGGTAGCAAGATGTATAAGGATCTTAGAGAGCGATTTTGGTGGCACGGCTTGAAGAAAGAGGTGACAGAGTTTGTGGGAAAGTGTCGACTTGTCGCCAGCAGTCAAGGTGAACATCGATTTGCCGTCGGGTTTGCTTGACACTGTGAAGATTCCCATGATGGAAGTGGGAAAGGATAACCATGGATTTTGTCGGTGGAGTTACCGCTTACGCCAAGCAAGAAGGATTGATTTGGGTAGTGGTGGATCGTCGACTAAATCACTCACTTTATTCGGTGAGGTTGACTACTCACTTGAAGCCAGCGAAGTTGTATGTTTCAGAGATAGTGAGGTTGCACGGTGTGCCAGTTTCGATAATCTCGGATAGGGATCCTAGATTTACGTCTAGGTTCTGGAAGGCATTGCATCAAGCATTGGGTACTCGTTTGGATTTCAGCACGGCTTTTCACCCGCAGTCTGACGGACAATCAGAAAGGGTTATTCAGATCTTGGAGGACATGCTGAGAGGTTGTGTCCTGGATTTCAGAGGTAGTTGGGAGGAGTTTCTACCATTGGCTGAGTTTGCCTACAACAACATTTACCAAGCGAGCATCAAGATGGCTCCGTATGAGGCGTTGTATGGTAGGAAGTGTCGCTCACCTACTTGTTGGACGGAGTTAGGTGAACGTCAGTTGTTGGGACCCGAGTTGGTAGCTGAGACTGAGGACAAGGTCAAAGTGATTCGAGCTCGATTAAAGGAAGCTTCGACCGGCGAAGTCTTATGCCGATCTTAAGCGAAGAGATATAGAGTTTCTTTGTAGGGGATAAAGTTTTCTCAAGGTCTCGCCTTGGAAGAAGGTGTTGAGGTTCGGGAAGAAAGGCAAGCTTAGTCCGAGGTTCATTGGGCCGTATAAGGTATTGAGGCGAGTTGGACCAGTGGCGTATCAACTTGAGTTGCCAGCAGAGCTGAGTCAGATTCATGACGTTTTCCACGTTTCGATGCTTCGACGTTATCGCTCAGATCCGTCGCATGTGGTAGCAGTGCAAGAGATCGAGGTGAATCCAGACTTGTCTGTGGAATAGGAACCTGTGCAGATTCTTGATCGGGATGTGAAGGTTCTGCGTAGGAAGTCTGTGCCTTTGGTTAAGGTACTTTGGCGGAATCATGGTATAGAAGAAGCGACATGGGAACCCGAGGATACGATGAAACAGTAATACCCGCAACTCTTTTGACTGAGGTTTTTGGGCGAAATTATTTTAAGGGGGGTAGAACTGTAATATCCCGGGTTAGGGGCTATTTTGATGTTGCATGTGTTTAGTGTGCTGTGCTGCTATTTCGGTGTTTTAGGGGTTTAATTGTAGCCTAGGTGTATGCTTGAGTAAATAAGAAAATTTTGGTTTTTGGGTGTTAAGTCGGGAGCCGAGGAAGTGGGGTTTAAGAATTTTATTCGTGGTTTTGTTGCACAAATAAGGACCTGGCAAGAGTGGCAAGGGGGAGTTTGGTATGGCGTCACATGCAGATGGAGTGGAGGTCCAGTGTTCGAGCTGCAGAGTTCTCCTTTTGACTTCTTTTTGGGACGGCATGAAGAAGAGGCAGAAGGCAAGTGGAATTCTACCATGGACTTGGTCAAAAGGTGATTTGGTAGGTGGAGAGTGGAAGTAGGAGTTTGACTTGTTCAAATTAGTTTGAACTAGTGGCTTGGAGTGAGTGGGGGGATATGGCCGAAATTTTTGGGGGAGTTTTGGGAGTGGCCGGTTGGTAGGTGTTGGTGGAGGGACGGCTTGGTATGGGGAGTGGGTAGCAGAAATTCATTTTGGGCATTTTGGCATTAATTCGGTCACTTTTGGTTTCAAACCTTTTTCCTCTTTTGTTGTCAATAGTAGCCGAATTTCTCCAAGTAAGTTCTCATTTTCTTCCTTTTGAAAACCGAAAGCTTAAGCAATTCCACCTTTCCGAAATTGCTTTGTTCCCCTTGACTTTTATTGGTAGGCGAAACCCATCCTCCAAAGCTCTCTCTCCATTTCTTCTTTCTTCCAAAACCGTAAGTACTCTCCCTTTTACCCATTTTTGTTTTCCTTCTATCTTAACACTTTTGAGCCGAATTTTCCTTCCATTGTTGGCCGAATATCAACCCCCTTCTGTACACCTTTCTCTTGTGTTTCTTCTTTGGGAATAAGCCGAATTCTTTCTTCATCTTGTTCTAAAAGTTGGCCGAACCTCTCCTCTCCTAGAAGTCCTAGTTGGCCGAATATTGGGTGTTGGTAAGTGCTAGGCCGAGTGGCCATATCTCCCTCTTGCGATCCTTGTTGGTTATGGTTTGGTTAAGGGCCGATTATGGTCGGAGTTGGAAGGGTGTTAACCGCTTGGTAATCTCTTCGTTATGGGGTCTTTGGATTGCGGAATCAAGCGGGAGGAGTCATTTTTACGCTAACCAATTGGTAAGTGAGGGTAAGTGATTGGTTGCTTTGTTAGTTTAATTTTTTAGTTTCGATTTAGTCATGGTTGATAAAGGATTAAGCGTATTCTTTTCAAGGTGGAGGCCGATTGTCTTAGAAGGGCCATTGTGGTTCGGGTTTGGTAAGAATCAAATCAATAGCAAGGTAAGGGTTCGATATTAACCCCTTTGGTTAATTGTGGATGGCCGAATGTCATAGATGCCTAACCCTAATGTTTGGCCGATTGTAGGATCTAGTAATTAAGGGACAAGATCGTTTTCGTTGGATTCTAGACTCGTATTTACCAGGTGTGTGTAACTAACACACCCTCTACTTAGTAACGTTGTTAATAAACTTGATTGTTTAATAAGATTGAAACAGTGAGAAGGATAATTGGATACCCAAAAAGGGGTATGTGTACGATTCGGGTAAGTCTGTTTCTATGATGAGTATTAATGATAATACATGATATCATGATTTATGTTATGCATGTTATGAGTTGTAATGCTTGATATGTTGGCATGATATGCATGGCTTGTATGAGATGCATAATCCCATGAGTATGATATGTGTGGGTGATACGAGAGAGAGGGAGCGAGTGGTATATTGTGTCGACGAGCACCGGTGCTTTAGTAGCACACTTTGTGACTTTGGGTCACCGGAGGTTTGGCACCTCCAGAGGTTTGGTACCTCGCTCGCCCGTGCTGGCTCAAGTACCACGCTGGGTTGGCCCCCACGGATGATTATACGGGATTGACGCCCGGTGATTTGGTATCACACGATGGGTTGGCCCCATCACCGCATTTGTGACTACGGTCACCGGTGCTTTGGTAGCACATTGTGTCTTTGGGACACCGAGAGGTTTGGCACCTCATTGCGACTTGTCCACGTGGTTTGACCACCGTGGGTTGGCCCCACTTGAGTTATGGGATCGTCTCGCTAGTGATTTGGTATCACACGATGGGTTGGCCCCATCATCATCGGATTTGTGACTATGGTCACGGTGCTTTGGTAGCACATCGTGTCTTTGGGACACCAGTGGTTTGGTACCACAATGACGGATATTGTGTCTTTGGGACACCAGTGTTTTGGTAACACATTGTGACTATATGTCACCAGTGGTTTGGCACCACCAGTGGTTTGGTACCACACGGGGTAGAAAAGGCGATATGGATGGTTAGGATCGGGTTGCATTAATTATGTTGCTATGTATGATGTGTGTTAGTATGTTGTTTCTTCGGGAGCGGGATTTGCACACTGGGTCACTCGACTCACCCTCTCCTTTGACATTTCAGGTGACTCGTAGACGCGGACATGGAGCCGGGATGGACTCGGGGTGCACATGCCATGCTTTAATAAAGTTTTACTCAGACTCTACTATTTGGGTACTTTAGTTTATTTACTTTTAATTGGGTTTTATTTTGGATTTGTAAAGGCCTTTAAAGTTATGTTTTATGTTGTTGATGTTTTAAGTTGATTTTTGACATGCCTTAACAAAGTAACTTGGAATAAGTTTTACTAAAACTTGGAAAGATAATGATTTCAAAACTATAACGCACTGGGTTTTTAAACCATACCATCGGGTATCACACTGAGTTTTCATACGAAACAAATACAACTGGTTTCCAATTCAAACGTGTAGTTCTCCTAAGTTTAAAAGTGTTTTATGTGTCACTAAGAAACTAATGAGGTTTTAATGGTTAAACTCGTTTTAAACTACAAATTCTGGCTAGGTTTTCAAAATCTCCGGGTTTCAAATACATCAACTGTTTTCAAACAAGACCACTCAAATTTGTTTCAAAGACCCTGTTTTTTCACCCAGCTTTTAAACGATAAATCTGATCTCCCAAAAGCATTTTCCCCGTAACATACCAGATTCGGACGTGGTGTCTTGTCCGGGTTTGGGGTGTTACACCCCGTGACTCACCTTCTCTTCGCGGGATTCCTACCTGGCGCGTAGCTTCGGTTCACCCTAACCAAGAGGACTCGGTCATAGGCCAAACACAATAAATAATACCCTGACTTTGGAAATTACGAAAACACCACTGTAGGAAAAAGACGAAACTACCCCTGGGATGAGTGAATAAGGATGAAAGATACTAGGAAATGGATGTGTTCTTACTGTGTAAACTAGGATGGAGGACTTAAACCTTTGATTGATCGAAAGAATTTCTACTAAACTCTTTTCATAAAATTTCGTCGCGGATAACCAAAGTGAAACACGTACTAATCCATAAAATTCTTAAGCGAGATAAACGCAATCGTTAGAATGAGTTCAAGAGGTCGTGGACGCCCGCCGCGTGGGCGTGGAAGGGTAGGATGACCTTGCCGGAGCCGCAAGGTCCGGTCACGGGTGCGAAATGAGACGCGTCGGATCTGCCGTGAAACCGAATTTCAAGATCGACGGGTGGTGATGATGTCGTATCTCAAGGCAGTATTACGGGTATTGGAACGAGTTCTTCGAGGGCCGCACAGTGCGTGGAGCCCGTAAATCGTGGTTGAACGACTCCGCTAACGGAGCGAAGTATTTCGGGAGTTTCCGGAGTGGCACCAGGCGGCTTGCAGAGTAATGGTTGGAAGCAACGGAAAGGATCATGGATGACATAGATTTTACAACCGAGGAGAAATTAAAGGGTATAATTTCTTTGCTTGAGATGAGTCATATCGGTGGTGGCTCATTTGTAAGGGATGGAACGGTGGCGAGAAAACCTCACCGGGAATTTTTCAAGGATGCCTATCAAAAGAAATATATCGGAACTAGCTATGTAGATGCACAATGAAGGCTTTCTTGAACCTGGCTCAAGGCAATAAGACGATGGCGAAGTATGAGGCCGAATTCCTTCGGTTGAGTAGGTATGCTCGTGGTATTGTGGGTACAGAGCATGAACGCTGTGTTAGGTCGAGGATGGGGTGAGAGATGAGCCGAGGATGATGATAGCTCCACAACAGAACGAGAGTTTCTTTGTTCTTGTGGAGAAGTCTAAAGTTCTTTGAGGAGTAAGGCAGTCCGTAAAGCGGAACCAAGAACGGAATTGGAATAAGAGAAGCTCGGAACCTTCAAGGTTCTTGGGTAATGAGCAGAAGAGGACGAAGTTTGATGGGTCGGATCAAATCGCTAGGCTCTTCACGCCAATACCCCATGGCCGCCACAATGTGCTCGGTGTGGCAAGCCTCACAAGGGTGAGTGTTGGAGTGGTAATCGAGGGTGCTTTGAGTGTGGATCGTTCGATCACCGTGTAAGGGATTGTCCTCGGAAGTTAGCTAGGAATCAACCAGAGGGTCAGAACCGTGCTCAGGTTAGAAATGAAGGACCACCACAGAGGGTCAAGGTGCGGCTAGAGGTAATGCAAATGGTAGCGGGCGTGGCGAGAGGTGCTTTGAGGTGCAGAGGCGAGGCAACCAAGGTTGGTTTATGCAGTTGGCTGTCGTGAGGAGGAAGATGTGCCAGACATGACAACGGGTAAGTTTCTTATTTTTGGAATACCCTCAATTGTCTTGGTTATGGTTACGTTGGTTCATTCTTATGATTGCTAGTAAAGGGTATAAATTTGGATTATGAACGTAGGGAATGTTTCTAGGGAGTATGATAGTTCTTTAAGAGCAGAGTGCGCAGCAATAGCGTAGTGTGATGAGTTAAGGATGCACGATTGGACGATAGTAAGTAATTTCGAGGACGAAATTATTTTAAGGGGGGTAGAATTGTAACACCCTAAATTAGGGGTTGTTTGTAACTTAGATAATTTCCCATGTGTGTGCCTGAAGAATAAATTTTATGATTTATTTGGCGTATTTAAGGGTCTAGAATTAAACCCGAGTTAGGCCTGATCTAGTGTTAAAATATTTTTATTTTTATTATTTTTTTAAGTGTGTAAAAGGAAGGGGCTAGGTTAGTTAGGCCTTTAATAAAACTTTTGGGCGAGTTATGACACAAAGTAGGCCTTGGCAAAGTGGCTACAAGGTGTCACTTAAGGGCTGGAAGCAACGCCAGCAAGGGCCTGGGTTCAAGGCACGGCAGCAGCAAGGGGCGTTTTAATTTTTGGGTTGGCGTTGCAAATGGAAGAAGGCTTTAAAAAAAAAGCTGGGGCGACTTTTAAGACACAAAGAACTCGTTGGTCAAGTGGCTAGCGTGCGTCACTTAGGCGCTGGAGGAGAGGAAGGGCGCATGTTCGAGCTGCCAAGCGGCGTTTGGTATTTTTAATTTTTGGGTTAACGGCACTGGGAGGTCTTATAATTAAATGGTGGGGTAAATGGGCAAGAAAGTCGGGTGGAAGAGTTGGCAAGGGCGTGGAATAAAGGGTCTGTGCTGCAGTGAGGTCTTTGGTTGAAGCAAAAAGAGCAAACACCTTGTTTTCTTTTTTTCTGAAGTGGCGTGAAAGGAGATGGCCTGCACATGGTTCCTTGATTGCATTCAATTTGGAAGGGGGATTGTATTAGTGGTTTAATTTTGTTTAAATTGTTTAAGATAGGATAGAAGATAAGTGCTATTATCTTAGGTGATAATTAATAGTTTAATTATCAGCAAGAGAGGAGAATTTGGTAGCATTAGGACTCTTGGGAAATTTGTTTTTGTACAACAAATAGAGCAAAGAAAATTTCCAAACAACTATTATTTTCTTTTCCCTCTTCTCTGCCGAAATCCTGGGAATTCTTCAAATTTTCCAGTTTTCTTCTATTTTATTTGGCCAAAACTCACCTTTGATTTCTCCCACCTATTCTCCTTTTTCTTTCTTCCACCATTGGCCGAATAATCTACCACTTTGTTGCTGATTTTCCTCTGCTGTTATTGATAAAATTTCCAGCATATCTTTAGCCGAATTCACTTCCTTGGTGTGCCAAATTTCTTTCCCCTATGTGGTGTAGTCTTGGCCAAATATTGAGAGTAGTGTAGATCTCTTTGGATCCTTGTTATCAATCGATCGGGTGAAGGAACTTCGGGATCTCAAAGCAGGAAATTTAATCTACCATTATTTGTCAACCAGTTGGTAAGTAGTGGTAAGGTTCTATTCTTAGTATTTAATTAGTATTCAATTAAGCCAAAGACTACTAACATAAGGTTGCCGACATTAATAGGAAAGCGAGTAACGCTTGGAGTAGTTATTCAAAGGCACTCGGGTAAGGATTCGGGTTCAACAGAGAACCCTTTTAAATACTTGGTTTGGCCGAATAGGCCTAAGTCCCTAACCATGCTTTTTGGTCGATTATAGGATAAGAGATCTAGCGACGTAGATCGGATCTTCGGGATCTAGGAATTCCGGTAGAAGCAGGTGTGTAAACTCTTTACACACTTTATTAATAAACTTGCTATATTATTGTTGTAACATCCCCAAACCCGGCCTATTCACTACGACCGAATCTGGTTATGTTAGTGAAAATATGTTTCTTTACTTAGAATTTAAAACATGAAAATTTATTATCTTTGGAAAATTGTGTCCACAAAAATTTAATACACAATATAAGTTTGTTGAAAATTTCGAATTAAAACATTGTTATAAATTACTATAATATGAACTTTTTAATAAAAATATTTCTGAATATAATGTAAACTTCAACAAAATTAAATAGAGTATTGTAATCATAGTGGCCCTTATTACATCAAATAAATTGAAACCAAGTAATTAAAATGCTTGAAATAAAAATATTCAAAACGTCAACTTCGCATGAAAATCCGCTTCGCATGGGCCACCTTGTATCCACTCCAACCCGTCCACTAATCACGACTCACTGCGATGATGGATAAATAATTGGGTGAGTCACAATGACTCGATGTGTAAGTTAACCACTTTGAAATCCACCCACATGCTAGCCACATAATATCCCAATTATCAAATGCAACAAGTAATATATATATCATTTTAACAATTACTACAACTGGGCTTGGCCCACATTCAAATCACATCACATACTCGGGCTAGGCCCATTTCTTAATAAACCACATATCAAGCTGGGCTTGGCCCATTTCCACGTATGTTCCCAAAACATACCTATCCACATGTCATATTGGGCTTGGCCCATTTCCATATTATTACAAAATAATGCAACATGATTCCCAACCCAACCTAGGGTCCATCCGCTACACACCCCCTTATCCAAATTTACCACACACACGGGGACTATCGAGTCACCCTCTCCTTTTCCCTCCAAAAAGGCAACCAATGCCATCCACGATGTAGCGTATAGCTAACATCAAACCACGATGGAGCACACAGCAATCCATCAAGCCACGATATGGCATAAAGCCGATATCAATCAAGGTAACCACGCCGAACTAAATCGCAAAGATCCACAACGCGACCTCGATCGGCGCCAATCCACGATGTAGCACAAAGTCGACATCAACCACGCACTCGAAGTACACCCGTACCTTCTTTTCATAACCCACCCATGCACATGCCACATAAAATATAATCGTGATCATGCATGCACATGCTTATTAATGTCCATAAACATACTCACAAACAAATAATCACACCGCAATAGATCCGATACTAACTTTGGTCATCGCTATACCCTTTAGGGGTATATATGGCATATTTATTCTTGCACTTGTTAGTAAAACATATAACACATAAAACCCGGAAACAGTGGGTTAGTTACACACCTTATTACTAGGAGTTCTAGACTCTCGATCCTCGATGCTATCGTCTAGCGAAACTACGGCTTTCTGCCTAACGTTTCTTCTTTGTTGGCCCACACCACGGTGGCCAATCTCGAAGCAAGCCAGTAAACGGATCTCTTCTTGAACTTTGGGATGGGAGCTTTCCCTTGCCCACCTTTGGTGGTACTCGAACCCACGTCCATCGTAATCACTTAATTAGAACCCTTTGGTTAAACACCATAATACAAAATCTCAAGCGAACAACTACAATTTAACTACTTACCAAACGATCTTAAATCTCAAAGGCTCCTCTGTACTTTTGTCGATTTGCCCTTGATGAGTCCAAACAATTCGAGACCTTCCTTTAGACTCCTTGGCGCTGGCTACAAGCTCTAAATGTCGACAGCACTACACCTCACCGGTTCGGCTTCAAACTTGATAAAGTAGAAGAGAGATGGAGGGCTAAGGATTTCGGCTATCAAGGGATTAAAAGAAAACAAAAGAAATACCGGCTACAAAGGCCAAAGGAGAAATCGGCACACCAAGAGGAGAGGCAAAAGACTTGATGAATAACTAGCACTCTACCCTCCCCTATTTATAGCATTCGCCAACACCCCTTGAAGTCTCCAAGATTTGGCCCACACCTCACTAATTCAATTCCATTTGAATTAGTTCAAAACAACTTGAATTGTTTTACTATTATCCCACTTATCATAATAAAAAAAACCAAATAAATAATAATTATCCCTACTTAATCTAATTAATAATAAATAATAAATAATAAATAATTATCCCACACTTAAATAGATAAATAAATAAAAAGAAAATAAAATAAAATAATAATAATAATAATAATCCTATACTTAAACTAACTAAGTAGATAAATAAATAAAATACTAATAGAACTTTATCCAATATCACCACTTTAAACAAAGCAAAAGACCACCCGACTTTAAACACCCCCTACTACCTTTGGCCGGCCACCAACTCCTCCTTACTTCTAATCCACATTTCTCTCCTAATTAAACTCATATCTTATCACCTATTCTTATTAAAAAAACAATCCAATAGCAGCCAATATCTCTAATTTCTAATTTAAAACTAACTAGAATAATCCTATATTTATCTAAAATAATAAACTAACAAAAGCTATCCATATGCCGAATTCAAAAATGATTAAACAACCTTAGTTTAATCCTTATCCAATGAAGCTTCCTTGTGCCGTCCAATTAGCAAAAAGCTAAAGAAGAAAAATAAAAACCCAATTGCAGCCTCCAAGGTTCGAACACAGGAACCTTGCTGTTGCACGCCCTTCCTCCAGCGCCCAGGCCACTCGGCCACTTGATTTTTATGCTAGAAACCCCCAACATCTATTCTTAAACCCTTCTTATCTCAAGCCCTAACCACCAACAAAATTAAAAACGCCATCCTGCAGCTCCAGGCGCTCGAACCTGCGCCCTTGCGCTCCTCCAGCGCCTAAGTGGCACATGAGAGCCACTCCACCAGCCCATCTTCCTTGTCCGAATTCCTCGCCATATACCTTTAAGGCCTTACAAAGCCCAACGCCCAAAACGAAAAATAAAATGCCAAATGCTTCTGCAGGCCCTCGAAACCGCGACCTCTCCTCCCCTCCAGCGCCTAAGTAGCGCCCAAGAGCCACTTCTCCCAATTGGACTTTCATGTCCATCAACTTGGACATTTATTCTTAAGGCCTACTTAGCCCAGTCTCTTGGCGCAAAAATAAAACAAAATGCTGCCGCTTGGACTCGAACCCAAGCCCCCCACTGGCGCTACTTCCAGCCCCCTAAAGCAGCGCATGGAGCCACTTTGCCAACTGGACTTTCATGTCCATTAACCCTGCCGTTTATTTTTAAGGCATACCTAGCCCAGTTCCCCTAATTGACGCAAAATAAAACCAAAAGGCTGCCTTTGCAGCTCGAACATGAGACCCCTAACCACTATGAGGCGTCACCTTCCCCATGCCCTAAGTGGCACCCCATGCCACTCCACCAAAGCCATTCTTGCGTCTTAACCTTCCAAATTTTTCTCTTAAGACCTCCAAAGCCAAGCTCCCCTTCTTACACTAAAATTCAAAAATTTTCTAAGGCATTCCTTGCCTTCTAGGGTTCTCCAAACCCCTAAAAATTCCTCCAACATGACCATAAGCCTACTAACTGCTCGAGCTATGCTCCAAGCGCATAACCCCTAAAACCAGGGTGTTACAATTGTCTTGAGTACAAATTTTGGTAGTGATCTATTATATGCTTGCGGGCTTAAGCATGGTTTCTGGGTAAGTCCCCTAACTTGTGATTTTCGATATATGCTTTGCATGCCATCACATGATGATTAAATGATATGGTATGATTTATGGAAAATTGTTATAAAAGCATGTGATGGTGGGATTGATGAGAGGAGGGGGGATGAATTATGGACTGTCGTCAGTGGTTTTGACCACAAGATGGGTTGGCCCCATCAGATTATTGTGACCTATGGTCATCAGTGGTTTTGACCACAACAATTGATTATTTGCGACTAAGTCCCAGTGGTTTGGTACCACCAGTGGTTTTGACCACATATGATATATTGTGACCTATGGTCATCAGTGGTTTTGACCACATGATGGGTTGGCCCCATCATCAGATTTGTGACTCTAAGTCATCAGTGGTTTTGACCACGGTGGTTTTGACCACACGGGGTAGAAAAGGAGTATGGATGGTTAGGTTGGGTTGCATGTGCATGTGCATGTTTATTAATGACTTGTGTATGAGTTATCTTACCGGGTGGGGGATTACACACTGAGTCTTGGTGACTCACCCCTTTCCCTTAACATTTTGCGGATGAGTAGATCGCGGAGATGGAGTAGGATGGACTCGAGGTGGCCATGCGATGGACATTTTAATAGATGAACTTGGATTTTGTTTTATCTTATTTTTATGGTTGGTTTTGTTTTAATTGAGTTGTAATAAGGCCTCCTAGAATTATTTTATTATTGTTACATGCTTTGAATATTTGTTTAGACTATTTAATTATGTTAATAATGAGTTCACATGTTTTTCCAAATCAAACGAAAAATGTTTTAAAGTACCATCGGGTACATTTGAAAACTATAAACAACTCGACTTAATAAATATTTTTTTAAACAACACTAAGTATGGTTTTTAACAAGAGACTTGAAGTTGAAAGATTTTCGACAAAACTTAAATCGGTTTTAAAATGGTTCTCAAATTGATTTCTCTGTAGCAAACCAAATTCGGTCGTAATGTTTGGGCCGGGTTTGGGATGTTACATGTTAACTTTATTCAATCCTTAATTAAGTCTCAAATAACATATGCCATAATCAACCATTATACCCAACTTTCAAATGAAAATATACTTCAACCAACGTTCATAAGTTACCAAAGTAAAATGGTCATTTAAACAACAAATCTTCAAGAAAGACATCAAATGATAAATTACCATTTCAAGATACCAAAACACAAAATACAAGTTTACATCCCAAATGACACAAGTCATCACCAAGTTATTTAATAACAAAAACATATCGATACCCTATTTACATGCCACTTACAGCCGAGCTAAAATAAACAAATAGCTACCGAAAGAGTTGTCGGATAGTGTGATATCCAATGATGTTCTAATCGACAGTAAGAGTCCAACAATCTATAAGAAAGAAATCCAAATAGAGTAAGCTTACGTAAAGCTTATTAATTTTGTAAAGCATAACATCACATACCTGTCAATTTAATTTACAAATCATACATAACATAGAATTAACATTCCATTGTCTTGTTTCATCATTCCAACTATACGGAATGATTAAGCCTGAACAGTTCATATCACCAATACATAACATGTTAAAAATCACATACCTATACATAATCAAACAAACATAATTCATCATGTTGTAACACCCCTAACTCGTCTCTGTTTCCGAATTAAGGTTACGGGATATTACAACAATTAACAAAACTATAATACATTATCACAATCCAAAATATTTATTTAATAACCATTCACTATTCATAACTTAAATACTAAAATGGGACTTAAATTGAGCATTTGAAACCGTAAAATCAGTTTAGAAATGAATATGGACTAATCTAAAACAAAATAGAAAAATATGACAAAAGCTGAAAACAGAGGGTCACACGGCCATGTGGCTAGGTGTAACGGGATTTGTGCAAGTGTACATAGTCGTTCAAGTAATAAGTAAAATGAATTTATCGTCTCCATAGGGACTGTGTATGTTAATCAATTAATTGCAAAATTCTAAATCACAATTTGATATAGAAACTCAATAATTTTTTATAGTGATGATTAAATTAACAAAATGCAAAAATTGATCCCTAATGCAATTTTTATGCAAATTATCTAAATGTATGAATGAATGGCTTTATCAACAAAAACAATCAACATAAAATAGGCTAGGATAATTATATTAATCAAATCAATTCATTTTCATCATGCTTAACAATGTTCGGAAAACATTCCATGGCAACTCAATCTTTCATGAGTTTGGAAACCAAATTAAGTCCTCTTGAAATCTTTTACTTAGTGAAATATGCATTTTACTGATCATATTAAACTAAGGGTTTCTTTGTATTTATGCGAGGTCACAGGTACATTTACATTTGCAACAGTTTAATCACATAAACCTAAAAACTATGCAAGATAATAGAGCTAACTAAAGATATTATGAACCTCTAATTTAGTCGAGTTTCAAGATCTAAATTGAACATTACATTTTTCAATTATGTTTCTACTAGTCATCGTCTGGTTAGGATCACTTAGCTAACCTGAATGCACCCAATCACGTATGAATGGAATACATCTTGATTTTAATTGAAAACATGATCGACTGAGGCACAAATATGTTAAACATGAATCAATAAATATTATTGAAACAACATAATCATCCTAGAAAATATGATTTAAAATATCATCATTGATGTCAAAAACAATAAATGCATAGCAAACATAAGTAAATTAAATAACAAGAAGAAAGAGTAAACTCTAATTCAGTTCAGCAACCTTTTAGATCTTTTCTGACTGATGTGTTCCTTCGTTTTGCTCGGGGCTCCTTTTGCTAAGGGTTTCCTAAGGTGGCCGGCCAAATAAAGGTCTTGACAAAGCCTTTATTGGGTAAAGAATGGAAGACAGATGGATGACTATGTAAGGGAAAAGAATAGGGAAATAGAAGAGAGAATGATGAGTGTGGAGGGATGTGTTATGAATGAAGGGATGATTTGAGAAGTGGAAAGGTATGTGGTATTTATATGTGAAGGCAATGGTAGATTTTTCTAAAAATAGAATTCAAAATCCCTCTCTTTTCTCTCATACATCGCCGGCCACAAATTGTGGAAAAGGGGATGACTTGGTTGCTTGTTTTTGAATTCAAAACAATGCTATTAATAGCCATAAGGTGGACGGTTTCAAAGACCAAGTTGGTGGGCCATTTTTGATATTTTTCCAACTTCAAGAACCTTCAGTTAAATACCCCAAAGCTTATTCTTGGGCAACCATCTACTTGTGCTAAAATTGGGCTTTCATTCCTCCTTTTTGGACGGTTTCTGAATCCAATAATTAATGAGACATGTCCATCTTTTAGCACATCTTTTACTGGGTCAAATTAACATCCTTTATTGGGTCAAATTAACATCCTTATGGCCTATTTTTGCATGGTCTTACTGTCTAAATGAAGTGGACGTGTGCGTGTCCATGCATCATTTATGTTAATTACATCTTCTATGGTCCTCCTGCATAATGAAAATTCACATATTAATATTTAACATGAAAATAATATAAATTATGTACAAATCATGTAATTAAACATAAATTCACATACTTTATAAATTCATGTCCAATATTAATAATTAAGTAAAATTCACTTATTTTAATAACAATTACTCAAGATTAACATATTTATTAAGTCAAAATGTTGTAAAAATATATAGAAAAATCCTATATAATTTCGAGTTTACACACCCCCAAACTTAAACCATTGCTTGTCCCTAGTAATGTTCATGCACATCACAATTGTTTTGCTAAGGCAAATTTTGTAATATAATAAAGCAGCATCAATCTTCGCACATAATCATGCATAAAAAAAGTCATGCTCAAAAATAATTTTTATTAATAAGTAGATTGAATGCAAATATTTTTCCCAAACTTTATACTAAGTACAACATAATGTCAACATGAGTCATACTATGCATGCATTTCCAAATCATTTATAATATTCACCAATAAATATGCTTTCCTTATCAACTAAACATAGCAATCACAAGGTTTAATTAGTGGTCTTCATATGTTGAACTTAGCAATTCCTCTCCACTAATGTAGTCGGTATAATCATCAAATCAATAGGTCTTTTATTAGGTTATAATGGGGCTAAAGGTAGAGATAAAGAGAAGTGAATTTTTAGGTTTAATCATCTTAACCCTAACTTTTTCTTGGATCTCTTTGCATCACAACCTTCATACAAATGGGTCTTTGGAACACCCCTAAGCTTATTCCGAACTCATGCTTAACCCTTATTTTTCAGACTTTGAGCAAACCTTTCTTTGCTTTTTATTCTTTTGAACAAACTTACCTTTGTTCTTTCATTCTTTTTTTTTAAACATGAGAAGAGCATGTACATCTTTTCGTATTTTTCCTCAAACTTTTATCACAAAGAAAAATTCAATTAAGATAGACGCAAAAGAACAGGATAAAATAAAAAAGATGATAATACAGCTTATGATGTAGGTAATTTGCAATAAATAGGCCATTAAGCTCAAAAATTAAGTTTCAAGGGTTAATTTAATAAGGTCGGCTTGAAAGGCTCAAACGATCTAAAGAAAGTGTGCCTATATCATATTAGATTCTTATACCTCCTAGGATTTCGCCTCTAGAAAGTTACTAAGTCAATTCTAAAGACTTAAACCTTCATACATGTCAATTTATAAAGAAATCAAATTTTCATAGCAAATACTACATAAGTCTAAAGAACATACAAGCATTCCATCACTCAAGAACACATAAGAATAACTTATATAAAATTAGATATCATACTTGCATTTGAACTCACTTATGAAAAAAAAATATTTTTGAACATTCATTTATTTCAACATACTTAAGTAAAAAGATTGAAACATACTTTAAAAATTCATGCGAAATGCCTTACCCCCTTTAAAAAGAAGCCATGTCCTCATTGCGAAGACAAAGTAATGAATGAAAACTGAATACCAGGTAGGGTTGCAAGAAAAGAGAGGTGAGTCATAAAGACTACTTAAGTACCAAGTCTTTCTCAACAATCCAATCCTAGACATTCTCATTCCCATTATCACATCACTTTGCTTTTTTTTAACAAAGAGGCATAAAGCTTATTTTATTCATGCTTGTTATTTATTATGCGAAAGAAAAATTCTAACTAGGAAATAAAAATAAAGAAATAAATACTAAAGATAAGAAATTCCCCCTTTTATTTATTTGACTTATCCTCCTCGTCTTCCTCCTTTGATGTTTCTTCCTCGCTTGCATTCCCATCTTCCTTCCATGACTTGAAGATATAATCTGGGAACTCAAGAACAAAACTATTAGAGATATTTTTAAAAGTATTTCTTACAGAATCATCTATAACTTTTGCATATTTCCAATAAGCCTGTTGTTGGTTATGCATAAATTTCATCAGATCCATCATAATTGACAATTCTGATTTCTTCACAGTATTTGAAGAGGTGGGTATAGGAATGGTCAACTCAGGATTAATACTTGGTTGAACTGGCTCATCAGCATTTGGCTCCTCTCTTGATTCAGAGACTTTCGGTTCCTTTACAGGTTCTGGATTGTTCGATTCTTCCTTAGATTATGCTTCTTCTGTCTCATCAATTGAGTCAGCTTCCGATTCAAATTTGTTCGATGACTCTCCAATTTCTGGTTCAGTTGGTTCACTTGGTTCAATTGGGTTTAGCTCATGGACATTCTCCACTAACATTTCAAGATCATGGGCTGTGATGCAACCTTGAACATACGGGCCCTTCAGGTTTGCTTTTGTTTTAACTTGGGCCCCTTAAGCAAAATGAAGTTATCAATGATGGAAAGTAAGCACTTCCAGTCTTCTTTCTAGCATAATCGTGGATCTCCATGAGAATAATCTTCCCAACACTTATAGACCTTTCTGTTATAATTGCATACAACAAAAGTATTCGCTCCATTGAGATGGTGGAACAATGTGAGATAGGCATAAAACTATATCAAATAAAGTAAAACCATACCTTAGCCACTGGTTTTAGATATTCCCTTCAGCAAGAATGACTGCCATACTTTCTTATAATCCATTGGGATCCCAGATATGTCACAACATTAAGCACTTGTTGAAGAAAATCTCAATTTATATTTGTCATCATGGCAAAGTACTCATCTTCTTCAACATCTAGGTTAAACAAATAAATATTGGACTTAGAAGTTAGGGGTACCTTCTTCTTGTGAACAAGAACTTCAGTAGCATCTGGCATAGTTAAATTGGCATAGAACTCTCGAACTAACTCCTCTTCAGGCAATGACCGTGCATCAAAAAAATAGTTTCAATTGAGGGCATCAATCATCTTCCGAATTGGCAAAGACACAACCATCTTGTCTTTTATAAGGTTGTAATAGGGCTAGGCTCAAGGTAGGGATAAAGAGAAGTGATTTTTAGGCTAAATCATCTTAACACTAAATTTGTCTTGGATTGTTTTGGGGTACAGTCTTCCTACTAATGAGTTTTAACACCCCCAAACTTTATTTGAAACTTGCGCTCAACAATACATCTCAATACTTAATTAGAGATTTTGTTTTATTTTCTTCTTCTTCTTCTTCATCTTCTTGAATCAAATATGTACATCTTTCTTTATTTTCCCTCAAATTTTTTTTCACCAAGACAAGTATAGTTAAGATAGGTGCAAGATAGGATAAAAATTTAAAAGATGAAAATATGGTGGTTTATTGGGTAAATAACAATAAAATAGGCTATATGACTCAAATTAAGGTTTCAAGGGTTTAATTCATATGGTAGGCTTGAAATACTCAAACGATCCAAAGAAAATGTGCCTAAATCATATTTAGATTTTTATGCCTCCTAGGATTTTGACTCAAAAAAGTTACTAAGACAATTCTAAAGACTTAAACCTTCATGCAGGTCAATTTCTAAGGAGAATAAGTTTTCATGGAAAAGACTATATAAAACTAATGAAAATACAAGCATATCATAACTAAGCTAGCATATAACGAAAACTTAAATAAAATAAAAAATTATACTTGCATATGAGTTAACTTATTAACAAAAATTGTTTCTAAGCATTATTTTATTTTAGCATACTTATGTGTAAAATTTGAAAAAAAATTAAAATTCATACAAGATTGTGGCCCGTACCCCACCCTTCAAAAAGAAGAAATGTCTTCATTAGTCATGAAGACTTCTTAAGTGGATGAAAACTGTACACCAAGTAGGACTCAAAAAAGAGAGGTGAGTCATGAAGACTTTTTAAGTACCAAGTCTTTTTTGAAAAATTCAACCCTTAGTCATGTACATTCACATTGTCACACTACTATGTTCTTTACTAGAGAACAAAACTAATAGAAGGTATTGGCTTAGTTTATTCATAAAAAACAAATTATTAAACTTTATTATGCATAAAATAAAATATTCATATAATAAATAAATGTCTTAAGAGCACTACTAAGAAAAAGAAATTCTGCCCTTTATTAATTTGAATCATACCCTTTGTCTTGTTACTTTGTCTTCTTGTTCTCGTTTGCATTCACGTCCTCTTCTTTCCATGACTCAAATATATGATCTAGGAACTCATGAATGAAATTGATAGAGATACTTTTAAAAGTAATTCTTATGGAATCATCTCTAATTTTTGCACATTTCCAATAAGCCTGTTGCTGGTTATGCATAAATTTCCATATATTCATCATAGTTAAAAATTTCAATTTCTTCATAGTGTTTGAAGAAGTGGGCATTGGAATGGTCAACTCAGGATTAACACTTGCCTCAACTAGTTCAGCAATATTTGGTTCCACTCTCAGTTCAGGGCTGTTTGGTTTGCCTTCAGATTTTTTTTCTTTTGTTTCATTTACTGAGTCAACTTCTGGTTCAGATTTGGTTGACGACTCATCGGATTCTGGTTCGTTCAATTCAATCGACTCGATCTAGTTCAACTATTCAACATTCTCCACTAACCTTTCAAGATCATGTCTTGTTATGCAACCTTGATCATAACAGCCCTTTAGGTTCGCCTTTGATTTGACTTGGGCTCGCAAACACAGTGAAGTAATCAATGATGGAAAGTAGGCACTTCCTGCCTTTTTCATAGCACAATCTTGGATTTCTTTGAGAATAATTTTCCCAACATTGATAGACCTCTCAGCCATAATGGCATACAACAAAAGCTTTCATTCCATCAAGATGGTGGAACTAAGTGAGATAGGCATGAAGCTATATCGAACAAAGTAGAACCATACCTTAGCCACTAGATTTAAGTACTCTCTTCGGCAAGAGTGATAGCCGTATTTTCTTATGATCCATTGGGATCCCAGATTTGTAACAACGTTAAGTACTTGTTGAAGAAAATCCCAATTGATAATTGTCATCATTGCAAAGTATTCATGTTCTTCAACATCAGGTAAGTTAAACAAATCTTTAATGGATTTAGAAGTAAGGGGTACCTTCTTATTACGAACAAAAACTTCAGAAGCATCTGGCGTGGTTAAATTGGCATAGAAATCTCATACTAATTCCTCTTTAGGCAGTGATCGTGTATCACAAAATATATTCCAGTTTAAGGCATCAATTGTTTTCTGAATTGACAAAGGCACAATCATCTTGTCATTGCTCCCCAAATTGAAACCTTTTTCTAGAATCATGAGTTGATTTTTGAAGATGCAACCAAATCTTTCCTTTGCTTTCTCATCTTGAATCACAATTGGATTTTCGACAGAAGTCTTTAAGGATCTAGTTCCCTTTCGAGACATGGCAACTTTTCCTAAAAGAAAACAAAAATTTTAACTCTTTGAGGTGTTAATTTCTTTGCAGCATCAAAGGAAGTGAAGGCTGCAGCAAAGTTTGGCTAGGGATGAGGGCATTTTTCGACAACGATTGGGATTTGCTGCGACAAAAAAGGAAAAGTTTGTTGCGGCGATAGGGATGAGGTGCATTGAAAAGAAAGGAAGAAAAAAAAATTTAAGAGGAAATTTGGAGCTTGGAGGCCAACGGCAAGGAAAAGAAAATATGGAGGCTAGGGTTTAAGGCTTATTTGTTTTTGGGTGTGGTAAGTATGATGGTAGTAAGGGGTTTATATAGAAGTAGATTAAGGCAAACTTTTAGTAAAAAATTGGCTAAAAAGCAGCTTGGGCAGCAAGGTATGGAGGGAAATAAATGTGGTGGCAAATTTAGGGTTTTTTGGGACATATGGACAGCAATAAGTGGGTAATTTCAACCTCTTCACTGTTCTGGGCCTCGAGCCCAAACTGTAATTATTTCTATACTGAAAAATTAAACTGAACCCACAAAAATAAACTGATTAGTATTTGGGCCAACTTGACTCTCTTATTGAATAAAACAATAAAATTAAAAAAATAAAAAAATTCCTTTTAGGCAACTTAGAAAATTTCTTTTTCGAAAAATTACATCAAATTAAATTCCCAGGAAAGGTTAGAGGGGTTACAAATGGTCCCACTTAAGTTCTAATCTCCTTAGGCAGAATTAATTTAATGTACTAATTCAAGAAAAAGAATTTCTAAATATGACATTTATTCAATTAAATTACATGAAAAATCAAAGGTCTATTAAATTGAACAAATTATAAATTCGCTCAAATTCACCATCCTAATAGTGCTTGAGACGTTGACCATTAACTTTAAATGTACCTCTATTTTTATCTTGTAATTCCACCACTCCATACGGATAGACTTTGTGAATGGTGTAACGTCCAGTCCATCGAGATTTGAGCTTCACAGGGAATAACTTTAGCCTTGAATTGAATAACAAGACTCTTTGACCTTCTCTAAATTCTCGAGGTTGTATACGTTTTTCATGCCATCTCTTAGTCTTTTCCATGTACATTTCGGCATTCTCATACGAAAAAACATCAATTCCTTCAACTCGTCAAGCTATAACATTCTTCTTTCACTGGCTTACTTTAGATCTAGATTTAATTGTTTCAAGGCCTAGTGGGCTTAATTTTCCAACTCAAGCGGCAAATGAAATGCCTTTCCAAAGACTAACCGATAATGAGACATTCCCAATTGTGTCTTGAAAATTGTTCGATAGGCTCATAGAGCATCATCGAGCCTTCAAAACCAATCTCTTCTGTTAGGTTGAACCACCTTTTCAAGGATTCCTTCAATCTCACGATTCGCAAGATCAACTTGCCCATTCGTTTGTGGATGATCTGCAGTCGCTACTTTGTGTTTCACATCATACTCGTCAAGCAACCACTTAAGACATTTATTTACAAAGGAAGATCCTTCGTCGCTAATTACAGCTCTCGAAGTCCCAAACCATGTAAACACATGCTTATGTAGGAATCGCATGACTACCTTAGCATCATTTGTTTGATATGTCTCGATTTCCATCCACTTGGATAAATAGTCAACCGCCACTAGGATGAACTTGTTACCATAAGAAGAAGGAAATAGGCCTAGAAAATTAATTCCCAAAATGTTAAATAATTGTACCTTTAAGATGTTTGTCAAGGGAATCTCGTTCATCGTTGATATGTTTCCAATCCTTTGGCATCGATCGCAATTTTTCACATATGAGTATGCATCCTTAAACATCGTTGGTTAAAAAAAATCCAGCTTGTAAGATTCTTGCAGTACGGAAACCACTGAAGTGTCCCCCACTCGGAAATGAATGGCAACGGTATAAGATCTCATCAATCTCGCTTCCAACTACACACTTCTTTATTCTATTATCTGTACATTATTTAAATAAAAATGGCTCCTTCCAAAAATAGTACCTACTATCAAGAAAGAATTTCTTCCTTTGTTGGCATGTCATTCCAAGAGGCATTATTCCACATGCTACATAATTTGCAAAATCAGAAAACGAAGGAGTTTCATTGTTTTGACTTACCTCGAAGATATGCTCATCTGGAAAATTTTCATTAATTGGAACAAGTGAATGAGTTACCTCATTTTGTTCCAACCTAGACAGATGATCAACTACTTGATTTTCAACTCCCTTTCTGTCTTGGATCTCAAGGTCAAATTCTTAGAGAAAGAGTATCCATCGAATTAACCTCAGTTTAGCATCTTTCTTTGAGAGTAAGTCTTTAATGGCCGCATGATCAGTAAAGGCTGTGACTTTTGTACCTAAAAGATATGAATGGAACTTGCCAAAAGCAAAAAGTATAGCAAAGAGTTCTTTTTCAGTTACCGTGTAATTAAGTTGGGCTCCTATCAAAGCTCTGCTTGCATAATAGATCAGATGGAACACTTTGTTTCTTCTTTGACCCATTACATCTTCCACAGCAAAATCATTTGTGTCACACATCAAATCAAAAGGAGAGTCCAATTTGATGTAACGATTATTGGGGCTGAGATTAACCGACTTTTCATTTCTTCAAATGCTTTCAAGCATGCTATGTTAAACTCAAAAGTTGTGTCTTTTTCTAATAAAGTACACAAAGGCTTGGAAATTTTTGAAAAATCTTTGATAAACCTTAAGTAAAAATCGACATGGCCTAAGAAACTTCTCACTCTTTTAATAGTGACTGGTGGTGGTAACTTTTAAATTACATCCACCTTGGCTTTATTAACTTCGATCCCTCTTCTGGAAATTTTGTGTCCTAAGACAATCCATTCCTTAACCATAAAGTGGCATTTCTCCCAATTAAGGAAAAGATTTGTCTCCTCACATCTCTTCAGTACCTTAGCCAAATTACTTAAACAAAAATCATAAGTATTACCAAAAATAGAAAAATCATCCATGAATCCTTTTGAGTTGCCTTGTTCAATTTTCTATAGTCTATACAAATTCTCCAACCCGTGACTGTCCTCGTTGGGATTAACTTGTTACGTTCATTATCTACAATCGTGATTCCACCCTTCTTTGCTACACACTTTACCAGACTTACCCATGAACTATCTGAGATAGGGTAAATAATTCCCGCATCTAACCATTTAATGACTTCCTTTCGAACTACATCTTTCATTATTGGATTGAGTCTTCTTTGCCCATCAATTCTAGCTCGTTCGCCCTCCTCTAAGATAATCTTGTGCATACAAAAGGAAGGACTTATTCCTCAAACATCAGCTATGGTCCAACCGATCGCCTTTTTAAATTTCTATAAAACTTTGATCAACTGCTACTCTTGGTGTTCTGTTAGTTCTTCTGAAATAAACGCAAGCAAAGTAGAACAGTTACCCAAAGAAACTTATTTCAAATGAGAGGGAAGCACCTTAAGTCCAAGCTTGGGCGATTCCTCGATTGACAACTTGGGTTGTGTATATTCCTGAACTTCCAACTCTAATGGTTCAAACCGTGCTGGTTGAACATAGTTGACTGCCACCGGACATACCAACGTCCAGAGTAGAAATCCTGCACAAAAGATGTGAAAAAACGGTATCCGCAAGTATACGGGTCAGATTGTAGTATAGTTACAACGGAGCAGCTAAGTACTGCGAGGATCGTACCTAAGGGAGGCTAGCTCTAAATTAATTCTAATCTAAGCATAAATAGATCTAGTTAATACTCTAGTTGAATTATAGTACGATGAATTAAAAGAAGGATTTTTAATAAACTATACTAATAATAAGAAAGGTCATAAAAGAAAAATAAATAAATGAAAACCAAGAAATCAAATAAGAAAATATGTATCAAATCTAGGCATGGGTGATTAGCTCACTTTGGTAATCTTAATCAATTGTCGTCGCCGGTTTTCTTGTTCAATCAACTAGTCAATACCCCAATAGGATCTTCCGATACGTCCATTGAAGTATTGAGTTGTTAAGAACTACTTATCTTCCGACCTCACAGTCTAGATCGGTTCAAGGTTAAGGTGATCACGGATAAACCATACCAATTTGGGTTAATTCGCACCGTGATGATTTCCTAGGGTTGTCAAGCCTAGGGTTTAGGTTCTTCCTTACCTGAACAGTTGATCCATTAAGAGATCCCTACAAAATAATTAATTATTCATACCTCCACTCACTAATCCCCCACAAGAGGCTTAGTTACTCATATATCTAGTAAAAAATATAAACTTGAATGATAGAATGGACATAAAGAACAATTTCAATAGTAAAGTTTAGAAGAAGCCTGATTGTATTGAATTTAAGCGCTAAATCCTCATCGAGTTTGAGAATAATTTCAAAATCTGATTTCTCCCCAAAAGTAAATAGCAAGAACAGGATTAAAATCTAAAACTTAATAAAAATTGAAAAACTAAAGTGTAACACCCATAACCCGTCTCCATCATCGGATTAGGGTCACAGAGCATTATCGTTCAATCAAAAACCATTTAACATTAAAATAAATTAAATTTATTGTAAACCAATAATTCATATGCATTTTGTCCCTAAATCAAGCCTTCGAGGCCCTAAAAATAGCTTAGAAGTGATTCGAGACTAATTTGAAACAAAATAGAAATTTTAAGAAAAAGTTGCAAAAATTGGAAAACAGGGGTCACACGGCTGTGTGGCATAGCCCAAGCCATGTAACATTCGAATAAGGGACACACGGCCGTGTCCCAGCCCATGACCTCACCAAGGTAACTCACTAAGAAGGGTCACACGGCCTTGTAACTCTCTAAGTTGCCACACATGCTCGTGTGTCAGGCCGTGTGCTAAGCCATGTAACTCACTGACTTGAAACATTAAAAGTTTACAAGTGACACACGGCCGTGACGCTAGGCCATGTGTGTTACATGGTCGTGTGGCAGCCCTTTTCCTGGGCCGTGTGAACCCAAAAATTACCTAAAATTAAGCCATTTCAAGTCCAATTCATACCTAACCATTCAAACCATTTGGGCACACATTCAAAGGGTTCAAACATCATTCAAACATACCTAAACATGCCATTTCAAACATCCTAAATCACCTAACCAATATGCCATTCAAAGGCACAACAATTGTATCAAACACTAAGAATCAAACCAAACCAATTTGATCATATCTCAAACACACAACCTAGTTAACTTAACTACCATAAATAACCATTTGCAAGCCATCAAAACATACCAAAAGAACCTTAGTTACAAGCACTTAAAAAAGTGACCAATATGACATAACTTGGTAAGGCATTAAAGTGCACCAAACCAACATAACATCAAAAGCTTAAACATACCAAAACATACATTACAAAGATCCTATACATGCTATTATTAACATTGGCCAAAATACACAAAAACTACCGAAATGATTACTGGATAGTGTAATAGGTCTCCGACGAGCTTCCAACCGATCCAGCTTTTGAATATCTATAAAACAAAGGAAAGTAACTACGTAAGCAACAAGTGTTTTGTAAGCTCATATAAACTTAAACATAACTTACCATGTCATTTATACAATTCATAGATTAAGCATAAATCATTACCAATGCTATAAGCTTAGTAAAAGCGTATACAACATCATAAAACTCACAAGTTAGTACACATGTCCATGATACAAATTAAATCAATCATAAGATATGTAGTTTACCATATATAAACACATCATTTAACTCATCAATTTTATCATAAGATCATGATTCATTCTATTTGCATACTTACAATCTCATTTCCTTTTCTTACCCATTGAACCATCTAGAATTACATCGGATACTCGGGAATGCTCACACATAGTGTGTCTTTCCATATAACCGTAACCTTTCCTTTACATCAATGCTCACACGAGCTGTGAAATGGGTCTCCTTACAAAAGCTATGGGTAGGAATGTAAGCTACACGATGCTGCTCACATGAGCTGTGGAGAATCCGCAACAAATGCAGGACCTCATCCATCGGTAGGACATTCAAGACCAACACCTGAAACATGAAATCCCTAATGTCATGTCATTTGTATCCTAAGAATTCTTAAGGTTCAAACGGGACTCATTATCCGTCAATTCATCACAGTATGGATACATTTATATATAGATTCATTTATATTAAAACAACATAGCAAACATTCAATTTAGCTAACATTAAAACGATCACAGTTCTTATGAACTTACCTCGATAACTAGGGCATAGAAATATAATCGAACACTAATTCGAAGCTTTAGCTTTTCCTCGATTTAGGTCCGATTGTAGTTTATCTTGATCTAAACAAATATTTTAATTTAATTAAGTACTTCTAGAATTCAATTTAATCCATAATTCATATTTATAAAAAATTACAAATTTGCCCCTAACATTTTAACCTTCCATAATTTAGTCCTTAAGCTCATAACTTGAATAAAACTCATTTTAACCTAAATCCATGTTAACTAATGTTATAAAGGACCTTGAAACAACTCATAATTATCAAAAATTCACAATAAAACCCATGGATTTATAATTTTAACAATTTAATCCCTAACTACAATTTCACCAAAAAATCACTTAAGAAAACATGTTTGTTTTACAACCAAAACTAATAATCTATACACTAACATAAAAACCTATTCAGAAACATCCATGGAAAGTCCCTCAACCTTTAACAATTTTGCAAATTAACACTTGGGCTAGCTAGATTAAGCTAAAACAATGACAAAAACATAAAAATCATTAAAAATGGGGCTTGAATTCACTTACATGCAAAATGAGAGCTTGGCCAAATGCTCTAACCTATTCCAATGGTGATTTTCGGTGGAAGTATGAAATGGGAAGAAGATGAACATAATTTCTTTAGTTATTTTAGCTTTATTTACCAAATTACTATCTTACCCTTATTACTAATCAAAATTTTCAATAAAACCTTGTCCATAACTATCCACTAACTCATTAAATGGTATAATTACCAATAAAATCAATTTAATTTAATTTCCATAGCTATTTAACCCTTTTAACTAATAGAATTCAACTTTTACACCTTTTACGATTTAGTCCTTTTTACCTAATTAACCATTTAAACATCAAAATTTCTTAACGAAATTTTAATACTACCTTAATATATTCTTGTAGACATTAAATAAATATTAAAGTAATAACTCACTCGTCAAAATTGTGGTTTCAAAACTATTATTTCTGACACCACTGAAAAGGGCTATTACATAAAGACTAAAACTAAAAAGAAAATTATACAATAATAAAATGTGTATATAACATGTGTTATCTAAGCCTATTTATAGACTTAGAATGGTCGTTGTCTTTAACCCTAGGCCAGCTGACGTTCCAAGCTTAAATTTGTATTGTGCGGACCAAAATACCCCTGGCTCATATTAATTTCCTGTACAGAGGCGATGTCGCAACGCATCAGGTCCTGTGTCGTAACATCGAAGGTAGTATACTCTTCTTCAAGGTGTCTTCAGCGGTATGTTGCGACATCCTCATGTTGTGTCGCGACATTGAACATAGTCTTGGACTTTTCTTATTATACTCCCTATATCGCGACATCCCATGCTCCGTGTTGCAACCTAGCGACCAGTATCGAGTTAATGTGCCTTCTAATGGTCTCCTACATAGTCACAAAGTATATTAGCTCACCTTTAGGCCTCATTCGGCCCCTAAGGTCAATAAAAAACTCAAATTACACATTTTATTAACTTAACTAATATTTACTAAAATGTAATTAAGACTTAATTAAAATTATCATGTTCAAGCTCCTAAAGTGTGAAAACTAGTTTAATCTGCTACACCAAATTATAGTAAATCAAACTCCCCCACACTCAAGTCATTTTTTGTCCTCAAGTAGTACAAACAAAAACAATAAATGAAAAGAAGACCCTTGAGCAAGTATGGTACAAGTGTTAGCTTTGAAGCACATGAATAGGCATTTTATATCCACACATAACTCTGGCATGAGATATAACTGACTTACCACTTTTGATATCAAACACCTAAGTTCATTATATTACAAAACGTAAAAGCATTAAGACACTCAAATGTAAGAATACATTAATAAATTATACAAGTAATTTGATTATCCTAGCAGAACACAAACAGTCATAACTGTAATTATTCAGTATGATTTCAAATTGTGAATAAGTCTACCTAGATCACATAGGGCTTTTCGGCTCATAACGTTCTGAGGCTTAGGACAGGTAAGCTTTGAAAAATAGTAAGCATCAAATAGTTTCAAGCACGAATATAGTTTGGCACATCATAATGTCCCCTATTCCCCCCTTAGTAACCCTTTCCTGCTCACTGTCTTATGTCTCCTTCTCTCACCTTCCTTATTTCTTCACATAGGAAGTCACAGTCTCATATAGCAATCATGGTTAGCTCACGAGTTTTTGTGCACTAGAACGAGCTTTTCTACTTTTGTGACTTTGTCAAATTTTTTTGTTTTCTTTTTCAACACATCTCATTCACAAATGCTTTTACTTTTCAAGTACTTTTTCTACTCATTCTTATTTTCTTCTTGAATTTCTCTTTTGTTGCACATATTAGCTAACCTATAATTACTATATCACACTAATCCCTCCTATTTCACTCTATTTTTACAAAATCCACTATAATGTATCTACTAAAACCTCAATATGTATAGTCAGACGTCTATAGTCATGTAGTTCAAGACCCACAAAAAATGGTAAGTACAAATTTATATTCTGGCTCGGGTTTTGTATAAAGGTTCGTCAAGAAGAGTTTTCCGTCTCAAAATTGGGTACTAAAGATAAATAACAGGGCTAGCTTTTTGGCTCTAGGTGTATATCAAATAATGTCGTAGGTAATCCCTAAGTATCTCAGTATTCAAAACTCTAATCAACCAAACAACCACATATTCTACAATTTATCATTCATAATAGCATGCTCGATGTAACACCCATATTCCGTCTTGATTGTCGGATTAAGGATCGGAGAGTTACAGAACCAAACAAACAATTTATATTAATTATATAACAAGTATTGAATTAATTTATAAACATATATCATGTCATAGAATAAATATGCACACGGGCCTTTATTCGAGTTTACGGGGCCCTAAATTTACTTTAGAAACATTCAGGGATCAAATTGAGACAAATTAGATTTTTTTAAAGAAAAACATGAAAATTTGAGATGCATGGGGTCACACAGTCGTGTGTCCAGGCAATGTGACATAGCCCAAACCATGTGGGCACTCAAAGTTGGGACACACGTCCATGTCCCAGCCTATGTCTCTACCCGTGTACCTCACTAAATTTGATCACACGGCCGTATCGTAGGTCGTGAGTCAGGCCATGTAACTCGCTAACTAAATACACACGGTCGTGTCGCAGACCGTGTGACTCACTGACTTGATACACACAGCCCTGTCTCAAGTCATGTCTAAAATAGTGTGCGGCACATGGCCGTGTGGCAACCCGTGTCCTAGGCCATGTACACCAAAATGAACCTTAAATATCAAGTTTACCAGATCATGCTTACTTGGACACTAAGCAACCCAATTACTAGCCATTTAACCTATTCAAAACACAATTAATCATGCTCAAAACATGTCAAAACAATCATCTTAAGTGTCTAACCAATGTACCCTCATTGGTACCACATTTTATATTTTCCAATATATTAACAAAGCATTAAACATTCATAATTCACATTCATACTAAATTTTGCTATATCTGAACTAATATTTATCAAATTAAACAACAAAGCTTTAAACTAAAACATATACCAAAACATTGTCTCAAAAACAATCAAAACACCTCTCTATATATGTCATTACAAAATAAAACATTACACCACAACTCTAAACCGCATCATTCAACAACTACACATCAAGGTATTCATCTATTCGTTATATACATACTTGTTCCATCATTGCAAATGTACTCTAATAAAACCACAAATCGCACTTATTAACTACATTTATCAACATTCACAAAACTCATATACTCATCTATATATACATGCCACTACCCAAAAAAATATGCAAAAACTACCAACTTAGATGGATAGTGTGAGCTGGTTGATTGATCCTTCAAAAAAATCAGCAACGATTATCTATAAAACAACCCAAGAAAACCCATAAGCTTACTTAGCTTAGTAAGGACATAGTATAACATTTACTCTAAATATAATTAAACTCGGTTCACATATTAAGTAATTACTCAAAGTTTCAAGAGCACAAATTGTAACACCCCTCACCCGTATCCGTCCCCGGAATAGGG
The DNA here is from genome assembly GCA_025698515.1 of Gossypium sturtianum. Classification (NCBI taxonomy): domain Eukaryota; kingdom Viridiplantae; phylum Streptophyta; class Magnoliopsida; order Malvales; family Malvaceae; genus Gossypium; species Gossypium sturtianum. The sequence goes on from CM046955.1 coordinate 125,655,340, forward strand.
TTACGGAGCATTACCAGACTTATTACACAATCGAACATGCATTTCTCATACAATTATCAAATTCAAATGTAAGACATTCATAATCATTCATCAAGTCCCTAATACGAGCCTACAAGGCCCAAAACATGCTTTAGGAGTGGTTCGGGACTAAACCGATAACTTAGGAAATTTTTTAGAAAACTTAGAAAATTTTTCAAAGTACAGGGGACACATGACACACGGCCAAAGACACGCCCGTGTCACAAGCCGTGTGGACATTCGAAATGAGATCACATGCCGTGCCCCAACTAGTGTCCGACCCCGTGTAACTCTTTGACTTGGGTCACACGGCCAACCACACGCCCGTGTGACCTACCCGTGTGCCCTTCGAAATGGCCTCACACACCCGTGTGCCAGGCCGTGTGCTAGGCTGTGCCAAACCTGTAGGGTATACTGACTTATGCCACACGTCCAAGTCATACGCTCGTGTGCTGGGCCGTGTGGAGCATACTGACTCTATTTCAAATTGAACACCACGGGACACACGGCCATGTCACCTGACCGTGTGTTACACACGGCTGAGATACACGCCCGTGTCTCTGCCCGTGTGGACAAAAAATAGGCTATTTACCAAGCCATCTTTCTCACCCAAATTTTGCATACACCTATACAGTCCAAATGGCACATAATATAGCCTAAATAGGCATTCAACCAAGCATAATTCATACCATTTCCATACCAAAAACAACAAGGCACATATGTCCCACAATATGCTATTCCATTCATGCCAATTTCACATTCTCGAATCACTTAAATTATCATTTTCATTTATACATCACTTTACCTAAATCACAAGCATACCAATTCTCAATTATCAACTATATGATACTCAAATTACCAATTCACAAACAACCATTCACCACAAGCATTTATATATCAATTACCAAATGCATAACAAAGGCCATATGCACATATATATATATATATATATACATTACCAAATATACCAAAATAAGCCAACTCTCATGGCTATACACAAAACTAAACACTAAATATTTACAAGCCAGCTCAAATGGCTAAATTCATTACCAAACCATAAACCAAAATGACCATAAGTCCTATACATGCCATATAACCAAAACATAATTTCAAAAGTACCAAAGTAGAAGCTCGATTGTGTGATGCAATCTCCAACGACTCCCAATCCGAGCTAGCTTCAATATTCACTATAAAACATGGAAAAATAAATAGAGTAAGCTATAAAGCTTAGTAAGCTCGTATGCTAAATAAGTAAAACTTACCAACCAATAATTCAATAACATAAACATCATATAATGCCATTCAAATTTGAAGCATAACTAATTCAAAGATTAAACACAATTTCCATCAACTTCTTCGATTCGCTAATTATATAGTTCATGTACATACCTGTACAAGCTCGTATCGATCTCATACTCATCCATATCTTTGATATACCCGTTGAACCATTCGGAATACTATCGAATACTCGAGAATCTCGCACCCTAAGTGCCACATACATAGCCGAAGCTATCTCAATCACATATCTCATATAGTGGTCACTCTCAAGCTATTAATGGGTCTACTCACACAAGCTGACGATCATGACATAGCTACACGGTGCTGCTCACACAAGCTGACGAGAATCTGTAACACATGGCGTGTAACACCCTAAACCCGACCCAAACGCTATGGCCGAATCTGGCGATGTCACATGGAATGGAATTTTGAAAACCAGTTTATTATGATAAAACCACGTTCCTTTTATTACTCTTATTGATTCCAGAAATCGCTTACTCATCTAGTCAATTGTTTTAAAACATAATTCGTTGCGGAAGCTTTAAAAACAATTTAAGTAATCGTGTGTTTAGAGAAATCATTTGTTATTTTTAAAAATCGAGCTTTCCTACATCTAACAGTTGTAAATCCATAAAGTAAAGAAAACTAAGAACCATATCAAAACAACAGTCCGTAAGTCCCAATTACAACCAAAAACTTAACCAATAGAAATGAACCCATGAATCATAAATTAAAAATCATAGAAGTCCAAAACCGTGGTCACCTCGAGTCCTCCGCCGCACCGATCCATCTAAGTCTGGGGATTACCTGTGCACATTAAACAAAATGAGTGAGTTTTTTAAACTCAGTGTGTAACCCCAAAGAAAACAACCAACAGTAATCACAGTGCACAGTCAAAATCAGTATTGGGCCTAAGCCCTTTCAGTATCAGTAGCAGTTGGGCCTTAGCCCATTTCAGTATAGTATCGAATATGCATTAGGGCCTTAGCCCATCACGATGAATGATTGTAGATATCTGAGAGCAAAGTCCTACCCAACCAGCCTCTACACACCATCTCCGTCCAACCCTACACTCCATGTGGGGATTAAATCAACCCACCCATCCCTACACTCCAGGTAGTACCAAATGCGGCACAAAACAGTAATTTGCAGCTGAGCTGCTAGTATATTAGGCTTAAAAGCCTTTCAATACACTTCCTCCAACAATATCATCCCAACCCAATGCAATGCAACATACAATGAATGACATGTATCACAGTATTCCCAGTTACACATACAGTTCAATAATCATGCATATATATATATCATGCTCAGTACATACATCATATAATCAGTTCACACATTTAGGGGTCTAAGTAGTGCTTACCGACCCTACAGTAGGTTCACAGTCGACTTGGGCGACCAGTGCAACCTTGGAGAACACTTCAGTAAAATGTGCTCACACGCCCATGTGGCCTGTCCGTGTAGGCCCACACGCCCGTGTGGCCCACACGGCCAAAATTAGTCTTGGCCTTGTGGATCACACGGCCTGGCCCAAAATCCCACACGCCCGTGTGGCCCACACAGCCCAAATCAGTCTAGCTCGTGTGTCGTACACGACCCACCAGGCCATCACACGGTCGTGTCTTGTGCGCACGGCCTGGCCTCGTCGATCACACGCCCGTGTTGTGTCACACGGCCTACCACACGGGCGACCACACACTAGTTGGCATCGATAATGAGGGTTTTCAGCTTTTGCCAAAACCTCGTTTTCTGTGCAATTAATAACACACCTGGTTTTGATTAAAGCTAAGGCGAACCCCAAGCCTTCTAGAACCTACCAAACGACATATCAACACCCAAAACTCGATTAATTTCGATTATAGAAGCCATGCTTACCAAAACCCTAAATGAATAACTTAAAAACTACGTCAAACGACGATTCGAAGTCTTACCAAGATGGATACGATAACCAGCAGTCACCACACACTGGAAAACCCGTTTAAAACCTTCTTGCAACACCTAAACGTGAGTAAAATGAACTTTCTATTAATCTCTTAACCAAAACAACGAAAGAACTAAGGAAAATACCACTTACCGAATAAGGAAAAACAAGCGCAGTACTCGAAAATGGATCGAACAAGGGAATAAAATAAGAAAGGAGAAATCAAATGGAAAATCGATAGCAAGTGGGGAAAAGAAACAGCAGAGAGAAAGGGAGAAGGAAGAGCGAAAAAATCGTCAGAAAACTTGGGAGAATGAGGAGGGAGAGCCGAATGCAACAACCAACAACAACCTTATTTTTCTCCGTACATGCCCACTACTCACAACCGCTACATAATTTTGGCTAAACCGAAACTCCTTCAGTTCACAGAGAATAAATATACACTCATGCACACGCAGGGGTTCGAACACAAGACCTTCAACAAACTAACACTCAACGTAACCACTAGACCAGTAGGCCCATTCTGTTATAAGCTTATCAACAATTAAATAAAAGCCTATTGACCAAAGATAGGGCTTTATTCATAAAAATACCAAAATATGCCCAAGTCAGGGCTTGAACTTGGGACCTCTCAGACACTCCCAGAACACTTAACCACTGAAGCAGATACACAGTTATGTCACACTTTCGCAAAAACAAAAATTTAAATTTTGGGGCGTTACATCTCTACCCCCAAAAGAAAATTTCATCTTCGAAATTTACCTGACCAGAATAGATGAGGATACTGCTAACGCATCGCATCCTCAGGCTCCCACGTGGCCTCCTCAGTGCTATGATTACTCCATAGAACCTTCACCAAAGGGATAGACTTCCTCCTCAGAGCCTTTACATCATGATCCAGAATCTGGACAGGCTTTTCCTCAAAAGTTAAATCTGACGTAACCTCAATTTCCTCAACAGGGACAATATGAGTAGGATCAGAGCGGTAACGCCTCAACATGGAGACGTGGAACACGTCATGAATATGATCCAATGCCGGAGGTAGCTCCAATTGATAAATGTAACACCCCAAACCCAGCCCAGACATTATGGCTGAATTTGGCGATGTCACATGGACTCGAATTTCGAAAACTAGTTTATTATGATAAAATCGCGTTTGTTTTATTACTCTTATTGATTCCAGAAATTGCTTACTCATCTAGTCGATTGTTTTAAAACATAATTCGTTGCGGAAGCTTTAAAAACGGTTTAAGTAATCGTGTGTTTAGAGAAATCATTTTTTATTTTTAAAAATTGAGCTTTTCTACATCTAACAGTTGTAAATCCATAAAGTAAAGAAAACTAAGAACCACATCAAAACAACAGTCCGTAAGTCCCACTCTCTTTATAATACTGTAAGGTCTAATAAACCTAGGGCTCAATTTGCCCTTACGACCAAACCTCAGTACTTTCTTCCATGGCGAGACCTTGAGAAATACGAAGTCCTCCACAGGATACTCAATCTCGTGTCTCTTCAAATCCGCATAAGACTTCTGTCTATCAGATGCCGCTTTCAGACGATCCCGAATCAGTCTAACCTTATCCTCTGTCTCAAAAACCAATTCAGGACCCAGAACACGTCGCTTGCCCAACTCAGTCTAACATAAGGGAGTGCGACACTTACGACCATATAGTGCCTTTTAAGGTACCATCTGGATGCTGGACTTGTAACTATTATTATAGGCAAACTCTGTTAATGGCAAATAATCCTCCCAACGTCCTCAGAAATCAATAGCACAGCTCCTCAACATATCCTCCAGTATCTGAATCACCCTCTCAGACTGACCATCGGTCTAAGGATGGAACGCAGTACTGAAGTCCAACCTTGAACCCAGAGCCTCATGCAACTTCCCCCAAAACTGAGACGTGAAGCGAGGATCCCTATCAGAGAAGATCAAAATCGGTACCCCATGCAGTCTCACTATCTCCGAAATATAAAGCTTCGCCAACTTCTATAGAGAATAATCAGTACAAATAGGTATTAAGTGTGCTGACTTGGTCAATCGACCCACGATGACCCAAACAGAATCCTTCTTAGTGGGTGTCAAGGGTAACCCACTAACGAAGTCCATCGTCACACGTTCCCACTTCCAAAGGGGAATCTTAATCGGTAGTAGCAAACCCGAAGACAACTGATGCTCAGCCTTAACCTGCTAGCATGTCAGACTTCTAGCCACAAAATCAGTAACCTCTCGCTTCAATCCTGGCCACCAATATAACTCTCGAAGATCTCGGTATATCTTATTCCCACCAGGATGCATAGCATATGGACTACTATGCACTTCTCTCAGAATAGACTGCCTCAGATCGGTGTCATTCGGTACACAAATCCGTCCACAGAAACATAACACACCCTTAGAGTTCAACCTAAAATCTGTAGTGTTACCACTCTCAATCTTTCGGAACTGAAGACCTAAAGACTCGTCCTCCAACTGCTTACCCTTAATCTGCTCAATCCATGTCAGCTTAACCTGAAGCTCGGCTAATAAGCTACCATCATCAAATAAGCTTTGGTGAGCAAACATCACCCTCAAATCAGTCATAGCTCTACGGCTCAGTGCATCGGCCACCACATTGGCCTTGCCAAGATGGTACTCAATGGTACAGTCGTAGTTCTTAAGCAGCTCAATCCATCTACGCTTCCTAAGATTTAGCTCCTTCTAAGTAAGGAGGTACTTGAGGATCTTGTGATCAGTGTAGATGATACACTTCTCACCATACAAATAATGCCTCTAGATTTTCAGTGCGAAAGCTACCGCGGCCAACTCCAAGTCATACGTCGGATAATTCGTCTCATGAGTCTTAAGCTGACGAGATGCATATGCAACCACCTTACCATCTTGCATCAACACACATCCCAAACCGACGTGTGACACATCACTATAAACGGTGAACTCCTTTCCAGACTCTGGCTGTATCAGAATAAGGGCCTTAGTCAGTACAGTCTTGAGCTTTTCAAAGCTCTCTTGCTGCGCATTAGTCCAGTTAGACGACACACTCTTATGTAGTAGCTTAGTCAAGGGTGCAACAATCAATGAGAAGCCCTCTACAAATCGTCGATAATAACCCGTCAGTCCCAGAAGACTGCGAATCTCAGACACGTTCTTAGGCTGCTTCCACTCCAACACAACCTCAATCTTTCGAGGATCTACTAAATCCCCACAGCAGAAACCACATGTCCCAGAAATGTTACCTCACGTAACTAGAACTCGCACTTGCTAAGCTTAGCATAGAGTTGCTTCTCCCTCAAAGTCTGCAGAACAACCCTAAGGTGCTCGTCATGCTCATCCTCAGTCCTCGAGTAAACCAGTATATCATCGATGAACACCACCACAAACTGATCCAGATAAGGCTGAAATACTTAGTTCATCAAATCCATGAAAGCTGTCGGTGCATTAGTCATTCCAAATGGCATTACTAGGAACTCATAGTGATCATAACGAGTCCTAAACACCGTCTAATGTACATCAGCCTCCTTGACCCTCAACTGATGATACCCAGATTGAAGGTCAATCTTAGAGAACACCGAAGCTCCTCGAAACTGGTCAAACAGATCATCTATCCTCGGTAGTGGATACTTGTTCTTAATGGTCAACTTGTTTAGCTAACGGTAGTCGATGCACATCCTCATGGATCCATCCTTCTTCTTAACAAACAGTACCGGTGCACCCCACGAAGACACACTAGGGTGGATGAACCCACGGTCTAACAACACCTGAATCTGAGCCTTTAACTCCACAAGCTCCTTCGATGCCATTCGATAGGGAGCGATGGACACCAGAGCTGTACCAGGTAAGAGCTCAATACCAAACTCCACTTCACGATCTGGAGGTAAACCAGGTAGCTCCTCAGGAAAGACGTTCGGAAAATCCTTTACCATTTTGATGTCCTTAACAGAGGAATCCTCAGAATCTGAAACACTTACGTAAGCCAAGAACACCTTACATCCCTTACGTACCAACCTTTCCGCCACCAGTGTAGAAATCACATTAGTTAAATAATTCTGGCGCTCTCCAATCATGACTACCTCATCATCCTCTTCAGTCCTCAATACAACCCTTTTAGTCACCCAGTCCAAGCTAACACGATGCTTGACCAACCAGTCCATCCCTGAATTAAATCAAACTCCCTAAAGGGAAGCTCCATTAGATCAGCCAGAAAGATTTCTCCTTGAACCTCTAAAGGAACGTCTCTAAATAGCTTGTTAACCCTTATAGATTGCCTCAATGGACTCAGTACAGTAACCTCACTCGTAGTGCTCTCAACCAAGATCCCCAAATTTCCAGACACAGTACAGGCTATATAGAAGTGAGTGGATCCTATATCCATCAATGCAGTATATGGTACATCAAAAATAAGAAACGTACCCGTGATGATGTTTGGAGCATCTCCATCCTCTCGACGACGAGCAGCATAAACTAGAGCTGGCTGCCTCTCCTCAGTCTGTCCGACACCTCTGCCCGGTGCTCTCTTCCCATGGCCCATACCATTACCACCTCTGACCTGACCACGGCCCCTCGGTGGCTGTTGAACTACCCTCAGTGGCTGTATAGTACCAGTACCCGGAGCTTGCCTCTGATCAGCCCTCAGCGGACACTCTCTAATGCGATGTTCCAGCGACCCACATCTCAAGCATGCTCCAGTCCTCTTCCAACACTCGCCCTGATGGCGTCTACCACAATAAGTACATGGCTGCAGTCCAGTAGCAGCAACAGGGGCCCAACTCTAACCGGCCCATCAACTCTGGCCTTTTTTCTAGGCCTCTGAATAGAACACGAGGGCTCTAAATCCCTCTTGTTCCTACCTCTCTCTGTCACAGTTTTGGCGCTCAGCGCACTAAACCTCCTCGGCGATCTTCGCCTTCTCAACCAGGACAGAAAAATCCCGCTCCCTCTGTGGAGCTATCAAAACCCCCAAATTATCTCTGAGGCCATTCTCAAAGCAGACACATGCTCATACTTAGACGCCACCATACCTCACGCATAGCGGCTAAGTCTCAAAAACTCGACCTCATACTCAGCCACCGATCGATCTCCCTGAGCTAAATTTAGAAACTCCCTCTTACAGGCATCCATGTAACTGGCTCCCACATATTTTCCCTGGAAGGCGGTCTTAAAGAACTCCCAGGTCAATCGTTCGGGCTGAGTACCCTCCTTAATAGTAAGCCACCACTGATATGCCTCAACACGCAGCAGCGAGACTGCACCCTTTAATTTCTGCTCTAGGGTGCAATCTAAATCGTCCATGATCCTCTCCGTGGCCTCAATCCAGTACTCGGCCACATTTGGGGCAACTCTAATGACACCCCTGAATAACTCAGCCCCATTGGATTGGAGTCATTCCGTAACCGACCCTCGGCCTCCAGATCCGGTATTGGGCCCAGCGACCCTCTCCAAAATCCTGAGCATAGCCTGAGATAGTGCGTCATCCCTAGCCATGCGTCTTGAGACCCAGTCTTAGTTGCAGGTGAAACCGACGTCTCACTAGTGTCCAAGTTAGGCAGGTTGCCAGAAGATGAGGACCCAGCTTGAGCCCCTCTACGGCCTCTACCACGGCCTCTCGTACCCCGTCCACAGATACCTCGTGTGCTCATATCTAATCAAATTATCTGTATTTAGAAATTTTATGAATCAGTTAAAGTTCAATATTGATTAACAGATGTCTTATGCAGAATATTATCAGAAATTTAGAGTTTGTTTTCGTATATCGCAGTTTCACTACAGTTTTCAGTATACACTAACTAAAGTGTTTTGATCTGATTTACTACCTATAGCAGATTTGAGAATATACTATCAATAATGATTTTGATTTAAAATAATTCATGATTCGAGAATACTTACAGAATCGGCACCGGAGACTTGGTGTACCACTTACTCAGTAAAACATTCCAAATCATTTTGTAATCAATTCTTCAAAACCAAATTTTAAAACCCAAGATCCACAGCCGAGTTTTGCAACTTGGCTCTGATACCACTAAATATAACACTCCAAACCCAGCCCAGACGTTATGGCCGGATCTGGCGATGTCACATGTAATGGAATTTTGAAAACTAGTTTATTATGATAAAACCGCGTTCGTTTTATTACTCTTATTGATTCCATAAATCGCTAACTCATCTAGTCGATTGTTTTAAAACATAATTTGTTGCGGAAGCTTTAAAAAAAGTTTAAGTAATCGTGTGTTTAGAGAAATCATTTGTTATTTTTAAAAACCGAGCTTTTCTACATCTAACAGTTGTAAATCCATAAAGTAAAGAAAACTAAGAACCACATCAAAACAACAGTCTGTAAATCCCAATTACACTTAAAAACTTGACCAATAGAAATGAACCCATGAATCATAAATTAAAAATCATAGAAGTCCAAAACCGTAGTCACCGTCGAGTCCTCCGCCGCACCGATCCATCTAAGTCTGGGGATTACCTGTGCACATTAAACAAAAGGAGTGAGTTATCATAAACTCAGTGTGTAACCCCACAGAAAACAACCAACAGTAATCACAGTGCACAGTCAAAATCAGTCTTGGTCCTAAGCCCTTTCAGTATAAGTAGCAGTTGGGCCTTAGCCCATTTCAGTACAGTATCGAATATGCATTAGGGCCTTAGCCCATCACAAGAATAAAGAATGAGATATCAAAGAGCAAAGTCCTACCCAACCAGCCTCTACACACCATCTCCGTCCAACCCTACACTCTATGTGGGGATTAAATCAACCCACCTATCCCTACACTCCAGGTAGTATCGAATGTGGCACAAAACAGTAATTTGCAGCTGAGCTGCCAGTATATTAGGCTTAAAATCCTTTCAGTACACTTCCTCCAATAATATCATCCCAACCCAATGCAATGCAATATACAATAAATGACATGCTATCACAGTTTTCCCAGTTATACATACAATTCAATATTCATGCATATATATATATCATGCTCAGTATATACATCATATAATCAGTTCACACATTTACGGGTCTAAGTAGTGCTTACCGACCCTACAGTAGGTTCAAAGTCGACTTGGGCAACCCGTGCAACCTTGGAAAAGATTTCAGTAAAATGGGCTCACACGCCCAAATGGCCTGCCCTTGTGGGCCCGCATGCCCGTGTGGCCCACATGGCCCAAATGGCCTTGGCCATGTGGATCACATGGCCTGGCCCAAAATCCCACACGCCCGTGTTGCCCACACGGTCCAAATCAATCTAGCCCTTGTGTCGCACACGACCCACCAGGCTATCACACGGTCGTGCCTTGTGTGCATGGCCTGGCCTCGTTGATCACACGCCCGTGTTGTGTCACACGGCCTACCACACGGGCGACCACAAGCCTGTGTGGATTCGAAAGTGAGGTTTTCGGCTTTCGTCAAAAACTTGTTTTCTGTGCAATCGAGTACACACCTGGTTTTGATTGAAGCTGATCGTTGTATTTCAGAGTTTTAAATTTATAATGATCGATCCTGGAATTAACTATAACAACGATTGAGGCAAGTGCACCTATCAAACAGTAGTATAGCTTAGGCAAGACCGGATTGTTGAACCCAAAGGAACTAAAAGTACTAATACTAACTTTTTTTCTATTATTTAGCCTAAAATAAGTAAAGTTGTTTATTAATCTAAATTGACTAATTACTAAGCTAAAGACGCAAAGACAAAAAGAATGAATTGGGGAAATAGTTGGGAAAAACTCAGTTGATTAAGACGATACCCTTAGGAAGAATCCACCTAGACTTCACATGTTATCTAACACTGAAGCAGACGATTTATTCACTTGACTTGATCCGTAGGACTCCCTAATTTATATTAAACCCTCTCTCGAGGCGAATAACGTCTAACCCTAGGTTGATTAATTGAAATCTCTTTGTAATTAAAACCCCTAGAATAACAGTAAATTGATTTATGGACTCCCATATTAGGTTTCACCCTAATCCGGCAAAATCTCGTCACCCTATCTCTAGGCGCGCGATCAACCCTGCTTAATTATGCTAGATCTACTATTAAGCAGGGACTTTTGCTCCACCACCTAAACACATTCAACTTGAATTAATATCCGCGAAATATCAACATAAGAATTAAGCACACATAATCAAGAACAAATCAAGTATTTATCATATAGTTCAGAAAACAATAACAAGATTCATTTAGGTTTCATCCCCCTTCAGGTATCTGAAAGGTTTAGTTCATAATAATAAAGAAAAACATCTTAGAAGAAAAGATAAAACAAAACATAAGAAATCCCTAAAAATCCCTGAAGGAATTGAAGGAGAGATCCTCCGTCTTGAGTAGAATTCCGGCTTCTGGAGACGGATCAACTAGCTATCCCTTGAGAGTTTCCCACAAATCTGACCTCTTCGGCTCGACTCCTTGGCCTAGCTAACCGCCCTCTTTTAGGTTATACCTAGGGTCTTTATATAGGCTTTTGAAATAGGTTTCTTTGCCCCTAAGTATCCTTTTTCGAGTGAAATTACTCTCATCCACGGCAGGAGCACGGCCATGGCACACGCCCGTATGAATCGTGGCCAGGCCGTGTTGGACTCCGTTAATGAGGCACGGTCGAGTAGATCAACTTCAGGCCGTGTTCTAGTTTATTTGAGGAGGCACGGCCGTGTGGGATTTAGTCCAGGCCGTGTCGATTTCTTCTTTAGCCCATTTTGGTCCGTTTTGAGCCCGTTTCTCGTTCTTTTTATTCTTGGGTGCTTTCCTGAGTATAAGACATGAAAAGAAAGGATTAAGAGCACCTTTTTACATAAATCAAGGGATAACTCATCCAAAAGTATGCTAAATGTGGGATTAAAATATGTTACTATTTCAGTTTATCAAATACCCCCACACTTAAGCTTTTGCTTGTCCTCAAGCAAAATTCTCAACTTACAATTAAAATGAACTTTCTATAATTCATAATTCCTATCAAAAATATTTCATCATAATTCATAGATAATTTATACATGGATAATTCAATTCAAAGAGTCCTAAGGATTCAAACAATCTAACTCATAGATTTGTAGCTCGAAAATATAGGCGTCTCCCCTTATCTAAATAAATACCTTTAATTCAAAACCGACAAGGATTGACATCCTCACAAAAGATTCACTCAAATCACTCAAAGTGTTTAAGGTTCAAAATTTAGGCACTCAAAAGTCGAACATGAAAAGTTAATCCCATAGGCTGCTGAAAATCAAGTCTCCACCATCTGTAATATGAGATGATGCACAAATCAAAAGGTCTTTAATTAGGGTTGTACTTGGGCTAGGGTTAAGGTGTGGATAGAGGCTAAATTAAAAGGTTAGAATCGAGATTGAATTGATAAGTTACCTAACTTAGAAACAATAAACTGAATAATTACATAATGGATTAAAACTTTAAACTAATAATACGAGCTTCTTCTTCAATATTTGGAATTCAAACGTATAAGTTCACTTAATCACAAAACTAATAATGAATAACGACTATACTTCGATTTTTTTTATATATATAATACATCAATTCATATGCTAAGATGAAATAATTAGGTAGCTTAATCAAATCAAATCTCGATATAAGGGAAGTCGAAAAAGAATGGTGATAACAAATACAAAGGGTTTTGGGTTAATATTAGTGGTTATGTCAATAAAAAGGGTTGTTAGGATTAAAAGGGGTTCACTAGGGGTTAATTGTGAAAGTAGGCTTTTAATGGAGTTAGTGGGTTAAAACCTAGGTGCCTTAATCATCTCTGTATATCAAATCATGGGTGTGGTCTTGATATGTGTAAACGAGGCAAGTTCTAGAATAACAAATCAATGTTGACATACTCATAATCAATAAAGTGAGCAAGAAAAAGAATATATGCTCTATAGGGCTCAAAATCTCACAAAAAATATGGGTATTTTGATGTCAACCTCGTAAATTTCAAACTTCAAAGTAACATTTAAATTCAGTTCAACAACCTAGCAAATTTTAATTGAAAAAAATGGACTTATCATGCTTGATTCTTTAGTATCTTAAAATTTAATTATCAATGCACAATTATCAATGACTTAATCTAAAACATATCACTAAAAATCATAAATCATTAGAAATTTCTTCTTAATTAGTAATATGAGGAAATTACTTAAAAACAAGACTAAATTCAGGATTTTGAGAATAATGAAAAAAAGTAGGCACGTCTAAGATTCACCCTCCACACTTAAGATGTACATTGCCCTCAATGTACAAAGATAGATAATAGCATGATAATAAGAAAATCATAAGATATGGGAGAGAAGTGAAACTTCCTGAATTATTGATGGATTCCTTGAGTTGGCAGAGGTCGTGGTGAAAGATAAGTTGGAGGGGTTGGTCTAGATGACGATCTTGCGCTAGATGAAGAAATTGGGTAGCTCATGGAGAATTAGCCAGGGATTATTAATAATAATTAAAACTATACTAATTAAATACGTAAAGAAAAGCAAGCTAAAGTGAAGAAAAATAAAAAATAAAATAAAGTTAAAAGAAAAGATAAATGGACTATAATGTCCTTATTGTTGTGTGTGATTTCTAAGGCTGGGGATATGGTGGCGGTCGTGGTGTGATTCCCTAGCAGCCTTTAGAACCTAAAATTAAGAAACTAAGATAAAATAAACTAAATTAAGCATAAGAGTGTTAAAGAGAAGGAAAATAAGGGAGAAGATAAAAATAAAAGAACATATAATTGGTCTCAAAGACCATTGGCTTGGCGAGTGATTGAAGCGGCCGGCATGAACTTATATAAATCGGTCTCCCTTGAGGAGACTTTGCTTGGCTTCTTCCGCTTCTTTGGCATTGTTTTGGTATAGCTCAAGGGTATAGAGAAAAGGAGTAGGAAAAAAAAGTGAAAAGTTGAAAGTTATTAGGAGAAGAGAGAAGAGAGGGGGGTTTAAATAGATTTTCAAACCTGGTACAACCCCACGCCCGTGCGCCTTAGGCGTGTCGATTCACACGACCGCCTCGCATGGCTGTGTGTCTAGGTGTGTTGGTTCACCCACGCCCGTTTTACAGATTGCCACGCCCGTTGGTGATAAGTCAGTGTCGCCCACGGCGCGTCGCACGCGGCCGTGGCATTCGCGTCGGTGCCCGTGGGGCGATGGTTGAGTCCGTGACTTTGAAGATTTGATTCTCTCGACTCGTACCACCTCTCGCCATGTCGACGATGCGATCGGGCCATCCACACGCCACGCCACACTTAGGTGTGCTAGGCCGTGTGGCCTGGAAATCTGCACCTTTTGGTTTGTTTAAAGCTAGATACTACAATGGAAGGATAAAATAGAATAAATAAGAAAAAATAAAAATGTAAAAGTTAATGGGGTTAGTGCTCGGGTTGCCTCCCGAGAAGCGCTCGTTTATAGTCTTAAGCTAGACTTTCCTCTCGTTTGCATCATCAGGGTGGTTTGAGGAGTTGGAAGTCCTTATTCATGCTATCAGTTTTATCCTCGTTAAAAAGTTTAGGTCGAGATACGTTTATAGTAAAAGTACCAAAAATAGGATTACTTACCTCGACTGTTCCGTATGGGAAAACACTGGTTACCCTAAAAGGTATTTCTTTGTTTGTGTTAGGGTCCGGAGGAGATATTCGAGGATCTGCCTTATCTAAAAGCACCTGGTCTCCTATTTTGAAGTGGTTTGTTGTTCTTATGAGCTCTTCTGGGGGCTCCTTCAGTTTTACCTTGCGTGGTTCCGGTTCTTCGTCGTGTATCCCTAATTTTTCCTTGAAGTGTGTCTTCCACTCGTCTAGATCATCGATCTGAATCCTTCAATCTTCATTAACTACTTCCTTGTTGGCATGGGGTTTAGGATCGGGTTCAGTTGTATTCTTTTGTGGTGCTTCCTAAAAATAAGGGTTAACCGAATGGTTATTAGTAGAATTTATGTTCTCACCTTGATTACTCGATGTTCTGGCTGAGTCGAGAGTCTTGAGGGTGACCGTCTCATTACCTACACGAAGTATGAGTTCTCCTGCTTCAACATCAATTTTAGTCCTGGCAGTTGCTAAAAAGGGTTTTCATAAAATTAAGGGAATCGAATTATCCTCATCCATGTCTAAGACAACAAAATCTACTGGGAAAATGAATTTGTCAATTTTTACAAGAACATATTCGATAATACCCCTAGGAATTCTAACAGTTTTATCAGCTAATTGAATGCTCATCCTAGTTTGTTTGGGTTTCCCTAGACCTATATGTTTAAACAATTTATAAGGCATGACATTTATGCTTGCCCCTAAATCAGCTAACGAATTATCAACAGTTAGTCTACCAATTAAACATGGAATTGTAAAACTCCCTAGATCTTTTAGCTTTTGTGGTAGTCTATTCTGTAACATTGCTGAGCATACTGCGTTTAATTCCACATGTGGATCCTCGTCTAATTTGCATTTGTTCGTCAAGAGATGTTTTAAAATTTCTCGAATCGGCATCTGTGAAAGAGCTTCAAGTAGCGTGTAAGTTAATATGTAATTTCTTTAAAAGTTTAAGAAACTTACCGAACTGTTCCTCTGTGTCATCTCTTATTAACGCTTCGGGATATGGTATGCGAGGTTGGTACTCCTTGATTACTGGTTTTGGCTTGTCTTGTGTTTCCTCAACTTTACCTTTTTCTACCTCGTTTCCTTGTATTGGACTGGGTTCGTCTAATCCTTCACTTTCTTGAGCTGTTATGGCTTGGATTTGCTCCTTTGGATTAATCTCAGTGTTGCTTGGTAGACGCCCTTGCGATCGTTCAGACATCAGCTTCGCGAGTTGTCCAACTAAATTATAAACTTCCTCAACTGACTTAGTGACTTCCCTAACTTGGCTCTCGATCCCTTTGATCGATGCTTGTTGGGTCTTAAGGGTGGTTTCAGTGTCTTGGAGACGATTTTTACGTGGATGCCATGAATCTTGTCGACATCTCTTCAAGGTTGGCTTCTTCTCCGTGGATAGGGCTGATTTTGGAAATTTTGAGGAGGTTGTTGTCTTTGATTTCATTGATTTCCTTGACCTCCCCACGAAAAATTTGGGTGGTTCCTCCAACCTGGGTTATAATTATTACTATATGGGTTATTATTAGATCTGAAATTGTTGCCTATATAGTTCATCGTTTCGCTCTCTGTGTGCCGGTTGGTAGGGTGGGTACTCGAGGATTCGCCACGGTTCCACTTTACGCCTTTGTAGACATCGAATGTACCGTGAAGAACACAAACTATCAAGCTTTTTACTCATCATCTCTACCTGTGTTGATAGCATGGTTATTGCATCTATGTTGAAAACTTCGGCTAATTTTGTTGGTTTGGTCCTTGTGACCTGCCACTGATAGTTATTCAGTGACATCTCTTCAATAAACTCGTAGGCTGCTTCAGGAGTTTTATTGTTCAGGGTTCCACCGGCGGCTGAATCAATTAGTTGCCTCGTCGAGGGGTTTACACCGTTATAGAAAGTTTGGACTTGGAGTCACAAGGGTAAACCATGGTGCGGACACCTTCTCAAGAGATCCTTATATCTCTCCCATGCTTCATATAATGTCTCTAAATCTATCTGCACAAAAGAAGAGATATCATTCCGTAATTTGGCCGTTTTGGCCGATGGGAAATATTTTAATAAATTTTTTTCGGTCATTTGATCCCATGTAGTGATTGACCCTCGTGGTAACGAGTTTAACCACTGTTTGGCTTTATTCCTTAATGAAAAGGAAATAATCAAGACGTATGGCATCATCAGAAACGCCATTTATTTTGAAGGTATCACAGAACTCTAAAAAATTAGATATATGAGTATTTGGGTCTTCGTCCTGTAAACCATTAAATTGAACAAATTTTTGAATCATTTGTATCGTGTTAGGCTTTAATTCAAAATTATTAGCGGCTATAGCAGGCCTAACAATACTTGATTCTGCTCCTGTTAAATGAGGTTTAGCATAATCATACATAGTACGCGGAGCATTATTCTCTCCCACATCTTGTGGTTGAGGATTGTTTTCGTCCATACCTTCAGTAGGATTGGATCTGTCTTCTCGCTCTTCTTCTGTGTAATTTAGGGCTCGCCTAATTTCTCTGCGATTTCTACGAGCGGTAGCTTCAATATCACTATCATATACTAGTGGTCCTCTCGGGTTCCTTCTAGTCATAAACTAGAGGTACCTGCTAGGAAAAAGAAAGAAAGAAAATTAGAAAAGTTAAAACTAAGATAAAAATAAAAGTAAATTGCAAAAATAAATAAAAATAAAAATGGCTAAAGTAATAAAAATAGAGTGTTCTTAATATTTTAGTTCCCCGGCAACGGTGCCAAAAACTTGATCATTGTATTTCAGAGTTTTAAATTTATAATGATCGATCCTGGAATTAACTATAACAACGATTGAGGCAAGTGCACCTATCGAACAGTAGTATAGCTTAGGCAAGATCGGATTGTTGAACCCAAAGGAACTAAAAGTACTAATACTAACTTTCTTTCTATTATTTAGCCTAAAATAAGTGAAGTTGTTTATTAATCTAAATTGACTAATTACTAAGCTAAAGACGCAAAGACAAAAAGAATGAATTGGGGAAATACTTGGGAAAAACTCAGTTGATTAAGACGATACCCTTAGGAAGAATCCACCTAGACTTCACTTGTTATCTAACTTTTTGAACTGCACGATTTATTCACTTGACTTGATCCATAGGACTCCCTAATTTATATTAAACCCTCTCTCGAGGCGAATAACGTCTAACCCTAGGTTGATTAATTGAAATCTCTTTGTAATTAAAACCCTTAGAATAGCAGTAAATCGATCTATGGACTCCCATATTAGGTTTCACCCTAATCCGGCAAAATCTCGTCACCCTATCTCTAGGCACGCGATCAACTCTGCTTAATTATGCTAGATCTACTCTTAAGTAGGGACTTTTGCTCCACCACCTAAACACATTCAACTTGAATTAATATCCGCGAAATATCAACACAAGAATTAAGCAGACATAATCAAGAACAAATCAAGTATTTATCATATAGTTCAGAAAACAATAACAAGATTCATCTAGGTTTCATCCCCCTTCAGGTATCTAAAGGGTTTAGTTCATAATAATTAAGAAAAACATCTCAGAAGAAAAGATAAAACAAAACATAAGAAATCCCTAAAACTCCCTGAAGGAATTGAAGGAGAGATCCTCCGTCTTGAGTAGAATTCCGGCTTCTGGAGACGGATCACCTGGCTATCCCTTGAGAGTTTCCCACAAATCTGACCTCTTCGGCTCGGCTCCTTGGCCTAGCTAGCCGCCCTCTTTTAGGTTATACCTAGGGTCTTTATATAGGCTTTTGAAATAGGTTTCTTTGCCCCTAAGTATCCTTTTCCGAGTGAAATTACTCTCCTCCACGGCAGGGGCACGGCCATGGCACACGCCCGTATGAATCGTGGCCAGCCGTGTTGGACTCAGTTAATGAGGCACGGTGTAGATCGACTTCAGCCGTGTTCTAGTATATTTAAGGAGGCACGGCCGTGTGGGATTTAGTCCAGGCCGTGTTGATTTCTTCTTTGGCCCATTTTGGTCCATTTTGAGCCTGTTTCTCGTTCTTTTTATTCTTGGGTGCTTTCCTGAGTATAAGACATGAAAAGAAAGGATTAAGAGCACCTTTTTACATAAATCAAGGGATAAATCATCCAAAAGTATGCTAAATGTGGGATTAAAATATGTTACTATTTCAGTTTATCAGAAGCTAAGACGAACCCCAAGCCTTCCAGAACCTAGCAAATGACATATCAACACCCAAAACTCGATTAATTTCGATTATAGAAGCCTTTCTTACCAAAACCGCAAATGAATAACTTGAAAACTACGTCAAACGAAGATTCGAAGTCTTACCAAGATGGATACGATAACCAGCAGTCACCACACACTGGAAAACCCTTTTAAAACCTTCATGCAGCACCTAAACTTGAGTAAAACGAACCTTCTATTAATCGCTTAACCAAAACAACGACAGAATTAAGGAAAATACCACTTATCGAACAAGGAAAAACAACCGTAGTACGTCGAAAATAGATTGAACAAGGGAATAAAATAAGAAAAGAGAAATAAAATGGAAAATCAGCAGCAGGTGGGGAAAAGAAACGGCAGAGAGAAAGGGAGAAGGAAGAGGGAAAAATTCGTCAGAAAATTTGGGAGAATGAGGAGGGAGAGCCGAATGCAACAACCAACAACAACATGATAACTCGATAACTCCCCAATCCCTTATTTTTCTCCCCACATGCCCACTACTCACAATCACTATAGAATTTTGACTAAACCGAAACTCCTTTGGTTCACAGAGTAAAAATATACGCTCATGCACATGCAGGGATTCAAACACAAGACCTTCAGTAAACTAACACTCAACTTAACCACAAGACCAGCAGGCCCATTCTGTTATAAGCTTATCAACAATTAAATAAAAGCCTATTGACCAAAGATAGGGCTTTATTTATAAAAATACCAAAATTTGCCGAGTCAGAGCTTGAACTTGGGACATCTCAGATACTCCCAGAACACTTAACCACTGAAGCAGATACACAGTTATGTCACACTTTCGCAAAAACAAAAATTTAAATTTTGGGGCGTTACATAATCCAAATCACATAACCCCTAATGACATGTCATTCGTATCATAATCTATTCCTAAGGTTCAACCGGGATTTCTCATTTTCCGAATCATCGTCGAACATATCCGTAATGTCGTATTCACAAATAATTCAATATTAAAGCATTTAAAACAAAATTATATTAGTACTTATTAACATACGAACTTACCTCGATCGCTAAAACGACGGAACGGATCGACTAGTCTAAAACTTTGTTTTCCCCCCGATCTAAATCCGAATTTTGCTTTTCTTGATCTATATGTAATCAAATTTAACTAATTCAATTATCATTCTATTCAATTTAGCCTAAAATACACATTAAGGCAACATTATACTTTTGCCCCTAATATTTAACATCTTTACAATTTAGTCCCTATCTCATAAAAATACAAATTCATGAAATTCAATTTATACCCATGCTAGCCAAATTTCAAATAAGTCCCTAGCAGCCCAAAATTTTCATTATTTCACACATTTCACCATGAATTTTACACATTTCTCAATTAAATCCCTTACTGGAAATTTTATCAAAAATCACTTTATAAATGTTGTTTATCTAACAACAACCATGCATTTTCTATCATCAAACATCAAAATACACATGCATTCATCAATGGAAAAAACCCTAAACCTTTGACGATTTTGTAACTTTGTCCCTGGGCTAGCTAGATTAAACTGCAACGATCTCAAAAGCATAGAAATCATTAGAAAAGGGACAAAAATGAACTTACATGCACAAGGAGACTAGGACGAATGCTTCAAGCTATTTCAATGGCTTTTTCACCCTAATTTTTGGTTGTAAAAATGGAGAAGAAAGATGATATCTTTCTTTTGTTTTATTTTATTCATATTTTTTTATTCATTTACCAAATTAACCTTTATTATAAACCATTAAACACACTTAAAAGATGTCCATCTTTGTCCACTCATATTAACCATGGTATAATTACAACATAAGGACCTCTAATTTAAGATTCCATAGCTATTTATCACTTTTAGCTAATAGAACACAAGTTTTACACTTTACGCGATTTAGTCCTTTTTATCAAATTGACCATTCAAACGATAAAATTTCTTAACGAAAATTTCACACAATGATACTATCATACTGTAGACCTTAAAATAATAATAAAATAAACATTTTGATCTCAGATTTATGGTCCCAAAACCACTGTTTTGATTTGACTAAAAAGGGCTGTTACACAAATGGTGAATACTAAGACATTATAATGCATTCAGGGGGTACCGAAGTACAATCATGGGCATTGACTGGCTGTTTAACGTCACAGGAATAATGTGCAAGCGTACACTATCGATGCAGTTATAGTAGATAGATGTGAGTCTGTGGGATATCGATCCCACAGGGATGGTAGTCTTTTGTCTATTAATGTTTGTGCAATAACTAGATATAAAAAAGATAAATTGTGAGGATAGTTGTCGATGCAATAACTTGAAAACAATAAAATAAAATATGATAATAATAAACTGGGATCCCCAACATGAATCTTCAGCAAAATACTAAGTGCTCACAAGGTATAAAAGTATAGGTGATTGTCGAGGCAATAAAATTCAATGCATATCTTACCCAGCGTTACTCCTCTATTTAATCTGAGACTTAAACATGCATATTAACCTCACCTTCTGATGATGGCAATACGACACTATTAAGAAAAAGTAGACTAAACTCTTCTAATCCTCAATCAACTTCCGTTGAAATGCTTGTTGCCTCAAACTGTCACTGCATTTTCCAGTGTTAGTGACTGCAATAACACTTCTGTGTTAAAAAACATTCAGACCCCAAGATTAAACAATAAAAGAAAAATTAAATAAGATAACATTTCACGAAGAATTCACCAGTACTTCCAAACAATCAGAAATCAGAGAGTAATCACCAGCATTTAGAAAGAAATAAGAAAGAATCGAATGGAGAATACTATCTCTAGACAACTCGACTAAATTATTCCCTCTTGTCGCACACTTAGGTCTCCTCGTCAGGAGCTAGTCTGCATCTTGTTTTCACATTTGCTCACCCGTGAGATGCTTAAGCTACCATGACTGCAAGCTTCAAGGTAAGATGGTGAAGATAATGATGGACAAAAAAAACTCCCTTTTTCTTCTCACGTCCACCTTTTATGTCCTCCTCCAACAGTACAACTGTCGTCTCCTCAAAATTATTCTATCCTTGTACGTACAGGTTGGTTATACCAGACTAGACAGCTCACGCAATTTTGGTTCTTATCCGAACAGCTGTCAGGTGCAGCAATAATTCTGGACGTAATTTGGGATTAACTCATGCATCGACATTAATGCAATAAAATAGCAAAAATTAAGGATAAAATAGGCTTGGATTCACTAAGTTATGAAATGCAATTTACTAAACTGAAAATACTAAAATGTATGCGAAGGATAACTAAATAGGAACAATTTAACCAATAAGTAAGGGGGAAAACCTATGTTTTTCTATTGCTATCACACCCCCAAACTTGAGTTTTTACTTGTCCTTAAGTAAAACAGAAACTAGCAAGGCTACAAATATTTTACTAAGGCAAATGATCATTCTAGCAACTTGAACCCTCTAAATTCCCAATTGATGAATCACATTCAGATGAAAGAATATTGCATTGACAATTCATAAGCATGAATAAATAAGGTTGCAACTTCATTAATGTTAGCATCATGCTTTAAACCCTAAGTTCTATCTACCATTACAACATTTATTATACAATACTAAGTATATATACATTTTTTTTCTTTTTTCAGAATAAGGGATATTGTTGCATTACTGTACCCTTATTCCTGAGAAGTAACAATGGGGAGCAACAAACTCCTAGGGAGTACGTAATTGCGCCGACACACACTCATGTAGCGACAACATTTGGCCAGATTGATTTTTCTAACGCTTGTATTGGAGTGTTCCCTTTTTAACATTCCATACTACACTGAATTTGGAGTGTCTCTACTTTATAACTATATATACATATATAAGCAGCTGTAAAAAATAGATTCATTCAAGATTTAAGGAATGGTGGCAGTAATTCATTACTAATGCAACCTAATCCATTCATCAAAGAATTCAAGCTACAACCTTCTATCAAATTTATCCAACTCATTCATTGATAATTTACATTAATCAAGAATTAAGCATCGAATGTAAAAAAAATTTTGAATAATTTTCATTAACTATAATTAAACCTTGAATAATTCATTTTCGAAGAAAAAAATTGGAATGTGGGTGCATTTCCAAGTCCCATGTGCATTCCCCCAAACTTAAAGTTTGCATTGTCCCCAATGCACTAATCATGAAAATGTAATGACAATGAAAATGCAATGACAAGGTATAATTATCAAAATAAAACCTACAGCTACATGCAATGCATGAATACTATAACTAAAGCTTAAAATAACTAACTTAGTTATCTGCAACCATCGATGTGGCTGTGATCGCTGTAATTCAGAGTTTTAAAATTTATAAAAGAATGATCGAACCTGGAAACTAACTCTGACAACGATTAAGGCAAGTGCACCTATCGAATAGTAGTATAGCTTAGGCAAGAACGGATTATCGAACCCAAAGGAACTAAAAGTACTAATACTTACCGTCTTTTTATTATTTAGCCTTAATATAAAGTGATGGTTGTTTAAACGAAAACTAATCTATTTACTAAGCTAAAACGCAAAGACAAAAAAAGAATGAAATTCGGGAAATAACTTTTGGAAAAACTCAGTTGACTCAAGCGATACCCTTAGGAAAAATCCACCTAGACTTCACTTGTTAATTAACCTTGAACCATATGATTTAATTACTTAGTTTGATCCATGAGACTCCCTAACGTATATTAAACCCTCTCTCGAGGCGAATAACGTCTAACCCTAGGTTAATTAATGGAACTATCGTTCGCTTATAATAACCCCCTAGAATAGTAGTAAATCGATCTGTGGACTCCCATATTAGGTTTCACCCTAATCCGGCAAAATCTCGTCACCCTATCTCTAGGCGTGCGATCAACTCCGCTTAATCGTGTTGGATCTACTCTTAGGCAGGGTCTATTCGTCCTCCACCTAAGCACATTAGATTTGGATTAAGTTCACACAATTAAGAACAAACTAAGTTATTATCATATAATTCAAAAATCAAATAACAAGATTCATCATAGGTTTCATTCCCTTCGGGTATCCGAAGGTTAAGTTCATAACAATAAAGAAAAACATCTCAAGAGAAAAGATAACACAAAACATAAGAAATCCCTAAAACCCCCTTAAGGAATTAAAGAGGAGATCCTCTGTCTTGAGTAGAATTTCGGCTTCTTGAGATGGATCAACTGGCTATCTTCGAGTAATTCCCACAAATCTGACCTTTCCGGCTTGGCTTTTTAGCCTAGCTTTCCTCCCTCTTTCAGCTGGTACCTAGGGTGTATTTATAGGCTTTTGAAACACGTTTCTTTCTCCCTAAGTATCCTTTTCCGAATGAAATTCCTTTTCTCCACGGTAGAGGAACGGCCATGGCACACACCCGTGTAAATCGTGGTCAGGCCGTGTTCGACACTGTTAAATGAGGCACGGCCATGTAAGTCGTGGGCAAGGCCGTGTTCTAGTAGAAATGGTGGCACGGACGTGTGGGGTGGAGTTCAGGCCGTGTCGATTTCGTGGCTTGGCCCAACTTGGTCCATTTTAAGCCCGTTTCTCATTTTTTTCGTCCTCGGGTGCTTTCCTGAGTATAAGACATGAAAAGAAAGGATTAAGAGCACCTTTTTACATAAATTGGGGCTTAAATCATCCAAAAGCATATTAAATGTGGGTTTAGAATATGTTGCTTTTACGGTTTATCAAATACCCCCACACTTAAGCTTTTCCTTGTCCTCAAGCAAAATTCTCAACTTACAATTAAAACGAACTTTCCTCAATTCATAATTCCTATTGATAGTGTCTCATCATAATTCATAGATAATTTATACATGGATAATTCATTTCAAAGTGTCCTAAAAATTCAAACAGTATAAGTCATAGATTTTGTAGCTCGAAAACATAGGTGTCTCCCCTTATCTAGATAATTACCTTTAATTTGAAATCGACAAGGATTGGCATCCTCACAAAAAATATTCCCTCAAATCACTCAAAGTGTTTAAGGTTCAAAATTTAGGCTCTCGAAAGGCAAACATGAAGAGTTAATCCCATAGGCTTGCATGAAAATCAAATCTCCACCACTGAAATGTGAGATGAAACACAAATCAAAAGGTCTTTGTTAGGGTTGTATGCTTGGGGCTAGGGTTAAGGTGTGGAATAAGGTGAATTAGAGGTTAGGATCGAGACCGAATCGACAAATTACCTAACTAAGAACTAATGATAATAATTACATCAATTGAACACTAATAATACTAACACTACGAGCTTCTTCTTTGATATTTGGGATTCAAGCGTATAAGCTCGTTTAATCACAACTAATACTGAATAATAAATATACTTTTGATTTTTTTTAAGAACAAACTATAAATACATAACCGAAATAGAAAACATAGTTAGGCTATCAATCAAATCAAATCTCGATATAAGGGTATTCAAAAGGAATGGTGATAACAAAAACAAAGGGGTTCTGGGTTAATATTAGTGGGTGAGTCAATAAATAGGGTTTTTAGGATTAAAAGGGGTTCACTAGGGTTAATTGTGAAGGTGGGATTTTTATGGAGTAAGTGGGTTAGATCCTAGGTGCCTTTATCATCTCTGTGTTTCAAATCAAAAAATTGTGGTCTCGACATGTATAATCGATGCAAGTTCTAGAATAACAAATCAGTGTTGACATACTCATAATCAATAAAGTGAGCAAGAAAAAGAATATATGCTCTATAAGGCTCAAAAACTCACAAAAATTATGGGTATCTTGATGTCAACCTCATAAATTTCAAACTTCAAGGTAATAATTAAACTCAGTTCGACAACCTAGCAAATTTTTAATTTCTAAAAATTAGACTTATCTTGCTTGATTCTCTAGTATTCTTCAAATTTAATTATCAATGCACAATTATCAATGACTTAATCTAAAACATATCAATAAGAGTCATAAACCATCAGAAATTTCATCCTAATTAGTAATATGAGTAAATTACTTTCAAACAAGACTAAATTTAGGGTTTTTGTTAGGTATCTTTTTAGGTTGTTCACCCCCCACACTTAAGATGTACATTGCCCTCAATGTACAAAGATATATAATGACAATTAATATGTAAAATCAAAAGAGAGGGGAAAGAGTGACACTTCCTGAATGAATGGATAATTCCTTGAGAGGGGATTGTGCCTTTGGTGGTGGTGATGGGCCGTCTGGATGACGAACCTGAGCTAGATGAAGAAATTGGGACGCTCGTAGAGAATTAGCCAAGGATCCTTAAGACATAATTAAAGTAAACTAAATATAAAATTAAGGACAAGGAAGATAAAGAGAAGGAGACTAAGAAGAAAACTAAAATTAAAAGAAGAGATGAATGGACTGAGAGGTCCTTATTGTTGGGTGTGATTTCTAAGGCTGAGGTTATGGTGGTGGTGGTGGCGTGATTCCCAAGCAGCCTTTAGAACCTAACATTAAGAAAGTAGGATAAAATAAGCTAAATTAAGTAGAAGAGAAGTAAAGATAAGGAAAATAAAGGAGAAGAGAAAAATAAAAGAACAGATAATTGGTCTCAAAGACCCTTGGCTTGTTATTTGGATGAAGCTGCCGGCATGAACTCATGTGAATCGGTCTCCTTTGAGGAGATTGGTCTCTTACGCTTCTTTTCCATTGATATTATTTTGTTGTAGCTCAAGAGTCTAAGGATTTATTAGGAAAAGGAAAGACAAAGAAAAAGAGAGAAAAGGATGGAAGAAGGAAAGAAGAAAGAAGTGGGTTAAGAAAATGAGAGAAGGAGGTTTAAATAGGATTTCAGGTCTGGCAATTTCCCACGCCCGTGGGTCAAGGGTGTGTTCATTTACACGACCGAATCGCACGGCCGTGCTCTAGGGTGTGTTGATTCCCTAAAAAAATTCATATTGACCACGGTTGAGAGACACGGGCATGTTCTGCTCGTGGTTGATAAGTCAGTAGCTTCGCACGGTTGTGGGGCACGGTCGTGCCACTTTTGTCGGTGGCCGTGTGGTAGTAGTTGGATCCGTGATTCTGAAAAATCTGTTACACCTCCCTCGTACCCTTGCTGCTATGCCAGTACCAAGATTCCTAGTACTCACACGGTCATAAACACGGCCGTGTGTCAGGCCGTGTTGCCTTAAATTTTGCACTAAGTTAGTTCAAATTCTGGAAAAAGAAAAAGTAAGTTTGATAATAAAGAATAACAGTAAAAGTTAAAATAGTGTTAGTGCTCGGGTTGCCTCCCGAGAAGCGCTCGTTTATAGTTTAAGCTAGACTCTCCTCTCGTTTGCATTATTAGGGTGGCTTGAGGAGTTGGAAGTCCTTCTTCATGCTATCATTTGTATCCTCGTGAAAAAATTTAAGTCGAGATGTGTCAATAGTAAAGGTACCAGAAATAGGATTACTCACCTCGACTGTTCTGTGTGGGAAAACACCTTTTACCCTAAAAAGAATTTCTTTGTTCGTGTCAGGGTCTGGAGGGAATAGTCGTGGGTCTGCTAACAATACCTGATCTCCAATTTTGAACTTTTCTGTCTCGTGGAGTGGTTTTGATTCTTCTTCGTGTATCCCTAGTTTCTCCTTGAAGTGTGTCTTCCACTCGTCTAGATCATCGATCTGCATTCCTCGATCTTCATGAGTTATTTCTTTGTCGGGGTTGGGGTCAGGATCGAGTTCAGTTGTATTCTTTGGTGGTGTTTCCTGAAAAGAAGGGTTGATTGCATGGTTATTAGGAAAATTTTTGTTCTCACCTTGATTACTCGATGTTCTAGCCGAACCGAGAGCCTTGATGGTGACGGTCTCATTGCCTACACAAAGTATGAGTTCTCCTGCATCAACATCAATTTTAGTCCTGGCAGTGGCTAAAAGGGTCTTCCTAAAATTAGGGGGATCGAATTATCCTCATCCATGTCTAAGACAACAAAATCTCTTTGGGAAAACGAATCATCATTTTTATAAGAACATCTTCAATAATACCCCTAGGAATTCTAACAGTTTTATCAGCTAATTGAATGCTCATCCAAGTTTGTTTGGGTTTCCCTAGACCTAATTGTTTAAACAATTTATAAGGCATGACATTTATGCTTGCCCCTAAATCAGCTAACGCATTATCAATAGTAAGTCTACCAATTAAACATGGAATTGTAAAACTCCCTGGATCTTTTAGTTTCTGTGGTAGCTTATTTTGCAAGATTGCTGAGCACTTTGCATTGAGTTCCACATGCGAATCTTCATCTAGTTTCCGCTTGTTTTTCAGAAGCTTCTTTAAGAATTTCCTGGAATCCGGCATCTGCGAAAGAGCTTCGAGGAGTGGTAAGTTAATGTGTAATTTCTTTAAGAGTTTGAGAAACTTACCGAACTGTTCCTCTGTGTCGTCTCTCTTCAACTCTTCGGGATAAGGTATGCGATGTTGGTACTCCTTGATTACCGGTTTTGGCTTGTCTTGTGTTACCTCAACTTTACTTTTTTCTACCTCATTTCCTTGTGTTGAGATGGATTCATCTACCCTTGTATTTTCCTGAGCTGTTATGGCTTGGATCTGCTCTTTAGGATTAATTTCAGTGTTACTCGGTAGACGCCCTTGCGGTCGTTCAGATAATAGCTTTGTAATTTCTCCAACTGACTGGGTAATTTCCTCGATTGCCTTTGTAAGTCCTCCAACTTGGTTCTCGATCGTTTTGATCGATGTTTGCTGGGTGTTGAGCGTTACCTCATTTATTTGGAGACGGGCTTCTGTGGATGCTATGAATTTGTTCAATGTCTCTTCAAGACTCGGCTTCTTTTCCTGTGGATAGGGCTGATTTTGGAAATTTTGAGGAGGTTGTTGTCTTTGATTTCCTTGATTTCCTTGTCCTCCCCACGAAAAATTTGGGTGGCTCCTCCAACCTGGATTATAATTATTACTATATGGGTTATTATTGGATCTGAAATTATTACCTCTATAGTTCGTCTGTTCGCTCTCTAGTTGGTATGGTGGGTACTCAGGATTCGCCACGGTTCCACCTGGTTCGCACTGCATCACTAGATTTACCTGCGAGGAACACAAACTATCAATCTTTTTATTCATCAACTCTACCTGATTTGATAGTATGGTTACTACGTCGAGGTTGTAAACTCCGGCTGTTTTTGTTGGCCTTGTTCTTGTAACTTGCCATCGATAGTTGTTCAATGACATCTCTTCAATAAACTCGTGAAGGGTCGCCTCGGGAGTTTTATTATTCAGGTTCCACCGGGCGTTGAATCAATTAATTGCCGCGTTGAAGGATTCACACCGTTGTAAAAAGTTTGGACTTGGAGCCACAATGGTAATCCGTGGTGTGGGCATCGCCTCAAGAGATCTTTGTATCTCTCCCATGCATCGTATAATGTCTCTAAATCCATCTGCACAAAGGAAGATATATCATTACGTAACTTGGCTGTTTTGGCTGGTGGAAAATATTTTAATAGAATTTTTTAGGTCATTTGTTCTCATGTAGTGATTGACCCTCGTGGTAACGAGTTTAACCACTGTTTAGCTTTATTCCTTAATGAAAAGGGAAATAACTGAAGACGTGTGGCATCATCAGAAACGCCATTTATTTTGAAGGTATCACAGAACTCTAAAACGTTAGCTATATGAGTGTTTGGATCTTCGTCCTGCAAACCATCAAATTGAACAAACTGTTGAATCATTTGAATAGTGTTAGGCTTTAATTCAAAATTATTAGCAGCTATAGCAGGCCTAACAATACTCGATTCTGCCCCTGTTAAATGAGGTTTAGCATAATCATACATAGTATGAGGAGCATTTTGATCCGCCACATCGTGTTGTGGTGGTGGATTATTCTTGTCCATCCCTTCAGTAGGATTGGATCTGTCTTCTCGCTCTTCTTCTGTGTAGTTTAGGGCTCGCCTAATTTCTCTACGATTCCTTCGAGCGGTAGCTTCAATTTCACTGTCGTATTCTAAAGGTCCTCTCAGGTTCCTTCTAGTCATAAACTAGAGGTACCTGCTAGGAAAAGAAAGAAAATTTAGCAAATTTAAAATTAAAAATAAAAATAAATTACGAAAAATAAAAATAATGGATAAAGTAATAAAAATAGAGTTTTCTTAATATTTCAGTTCCCCGGCAACGGCGCCAAAAACTTGATCGCTGTAAATCAGAGTTTTAAAATTTATAAAAGAATGATCGAACCTGGAAACTAATTCTGACAATGATTGAGGCAAGTGAACCTAACGAACAGTAGTATAGCTTAGGCAAGACCGGATTATCGAACCCAAAGGAACTAAAAGTACTAATACTTACCGTCTTTTTATTATTTAGCCTTAATATAAAGTGATGGTTGTTTAAACGAAAACTAATCTATTTACTAAGCTAAAACGCAAAGACAAAAAAAAAGAATGAAATTCGGGAAATAACTTTTGGAAAAACTCAGTTGACTCAAGCGATACCCTTAGGAAAAATCCACCTAGACATCACTTGTTAATTAACCTTGAACCATATGATTTAATTACTTAGTTTGATCCGTGAGACTCCCTAACGTATATTAAACCCTCTCTCGAGGCGAATAACGTCTAACACTAGGTTAATTAGTGGAACTCTTGTTTGCTTATAATAACCCCCTAGAATAGCAGTAAATCGATCTGTGGACTCCCATATTAAGTTTCACCCTAATCAGGCAAAATCTCGTCACCCTATCTCAAGGCGTGTGATCAACTCTGGTTAATCGTGTTGGATCTACTCTTAGGCAGGGTCTATTCCTCCTCCACCTAAGCACATTAGATTTGGATTAAGTTCACACAATTAAGAACAAACTAAGTTATTATCATATAATTCAAAAATCAAATAACAAGATTCATCATAGGTTTCATTCCCTTCGGGTATCCGAAGGTTTAGTTCATAACAATAAAGAAAAACATCTCAAGAGAAAAGATAACACAAAACATAAGAAATCCCTAAAACCCCCTGAAGGAATTGAAGAGGAGATCCTCCGTCTTGAGTAGAATTCTGGCTTCTTGAGATGGATCAACTGGCTATCTTCGAGTGATTCCCACAAATCTGACCTTTTCGGCTTGGCTTTTTAGCCTAGCTTTCCGCCCTCTTTCAGGTGGTACCTAGGGTGTATTTATAGGCTTTTGAAACACGTTTCTTTCTCCCTAAGTATCCTTTCCCGAATGAAATTCCTCTTCTCCACGGCAGAGGCACGGCCATGGCACACGCCCGTGTAAATCGTGGTCGCAAAGTGTTCGACACTGTTAAATGAGGCACGGCCGTGTAAGTCGTGGGCAAGGCCGTGTTCTAGTAGGAATGGTGGCACGACCGTGTGGAGTGGTGTTCAGGCCGTGTCAATTTAGTGGCTTGGCCCAACTTGGTCTGTTTTAAGCCCGTGTCTCGTTCTTTTCGTCCTCAGGTGCTTTCCTGAGTGTAAGACATGAAAAGAAAGGATTAAGAGCACCTTTTTACATAAATTGGGGCTTAAATCATCCAAAAGCATATTAAATGTGGGCTTAGAATATGTTACTTTTACGGTTTATCAGGCTGCATGATGTTTCTTTCTCCTTCTTTTCTTCTCCTCCTTCTTTCGATTTTTATCCTTGGAGCGTTTCCATTTCTTTTATTTAGGATTTGCACGGTCTTCGGATTACTCCTCAGTGCCCGGCGCTACCCCGGCATCATCAACTGCTGTTTGTGTATGAGAGGCCACTTGGTGTGGTCCAATGTAGACCACTATTGCCAATGAATTACATTGCTCGTCACTGGTTACCTCAGCAACTTCTGCCAGTCTCGCTCTAGTTTGGTCCAAATTATCAATATTTGCACCCACAAACTCGGATTCGGTGATAGTCTTCTCAACAGAATCTTCTTCTTCTTTTTCTTTCTCATTTTCAGTAATAACTTCCTCTTCTACAATAGCTTCCTCTTCTGTAATAGCAACTTCCTTATCAACAATAGTGTCCTCTTGATCAAGAAAAAGAACATCATCAAACAAACAATCAATCTTTCGTAAGCATTCTTCAATGTCCCTAGATTCCTCTTCTTTCTCATTATCAGAGAACTGCACAATGGGTGGGGATACCACCGATCTGTCTCGGTCTTCTAAGTTGTCATCCGAGGAAGAGAGGTCATAATTGTGAATGATTGATGGAAACACAGGGAATTTTGGTAGTGGGGATGGGCTCAGTTGGCCTAATGTGGCTACAATAGAACTGTTCCAGGCTCTGGTATAAGCATAAAACAAATTCTGGGATTTCTTCATATTTTCTTTTGTAGCAAAAAGCCTGATTTGCGTGTTGTTGATGGAATTTACCAATTTCTTGACATCCTTCAGGTTGCGCCATAATGATGTCTCTGCATTCAAGTTTTTTCCTTTTCTGTCGACTTTCACTTTGCCCTTTCTTGTCTTGCTGGTCTCCGCCTCCTTCAGTATCGGCGTGTCCTTACCTCGAGTCATTCTTTCTATAGAGGCTTCATTGATTGGGCCCTTATTTTCCAAGACTTCCTCACCAGCATGAGGCACAATTCCTCTTTGCTGGCACAATAACATCACCAGTGATGGGAAAACCAAGGTCCCAGTCTGCCTTGCGGCATAGTCAGCTATTTCTTGGTGAAGTATTGCGCCCACATCAATTTTTCTGCCCTTGACAATAGAATTTATCAGACACATTCTGTCTAGGGTGACTGTGGTGCTGTGAGTGGAGGGCTTTAGCCTGCAGCTGAAAAAATGAAACGAAATTTTTCCTTGCAACGTCAGGAAACGACGGTGCACCGTGTAATTCTTTTGATGGGAATCCGTCCACACTGCTCCCTCGACACACAAGTCTCTCACCAACAGGTCTCATTTTTCATCTGTGATGTCATCCATGAACTCGGAGTGTTTGTTGACATCGACCTTGGTGTTGTACAGCTCATTGATTGTTGCAGTATTCCATGGTACTAACCTTCTCGATCGAAAATGAACTCTAACTCATGATCGTAGAGATTAGCATAGAACTCACGTACCAGTGAAGGCGAGTAGCTTCCATGATAGGTGTAAAATTTTTCCCATTTTAACTTCAAGATGGTTTTGAAGACTTGTTTACCCAAGTCTTGTTGTGGCAAAAGGGAAATGCCCTGCTCGGGATGGAAGT
This sequence comes from Gossypium sturtianum, assembly GCA_025698515.1. Taxonomy (NCBI): domain Eukaryota; kingdom Viridiplantae; phylum Streptophyta; class Magnoliopsida; order Malvales; family Malvaceae; genus Gossypium; species Gossypium sturtianum. The sequence goes on from CM046955.1 coordinate 125,688,361, forward strand.
TTTGCTTCAATAGTTGTCATGAAATCATTCCTTTGCCGCTTTATTCAAGAAGAGTACTGGCTCCTTTGTCTGCACCGGCCTGGGGGACTCTGATTCAAGGACTGTGGTAGCAGAGGACGTATGTTCTCCAGTAGATTCGGTGGCTTTCTTGAGCGAGCCTCTTCTTTTGGCCATCTTTTGTTGAGGGAGAACGGTTTAGAGGTAAAAAGATATGATTTTGAGAAGAGAAAACAAATAAAAATGGTTACTTGAATGTGTTACAGTCGATACAATGGGTGGGGATTTATAGTGGGTGAAAGAGGAAGATGGAGAGGCGTGTTGTTTTGTGGAGAGATATAGGGCTGGCGGGAAGAGTTGTGTCCAGTAGAAGTTGTGCCTGCTCAGAAGGATCAAACGGCTTACTGAGTTTTGATGCAATGGTGGAATCTGAATTTCTCTGAATTTTGACGAGCTATAAATGATAGTACAGACTTATGGAATGTGCTGACAGTAAGATTTCAATGCCTCAACAATGGTACCTAATTATTTTTCAAAAAGGAAGGAAAACAAACTTTAACAAAACATAAATAAAATAAACTAAAATAAAATCGAGGAGTATTGATTAAAAATTAAAACTTTTTGACCAATTTAATTGTCTCTGCCTGCTTTTGGTCATTGTTGCCAAAATAATGTTTCAGCCTTTGTCCATTTACTTTGAACTGGTGTCCATCACGTAAATCTTAAATTGTGACTGTACCATAAGGAAATATGGCGACAACTTCAAAAGGTCCAGACTAACGTGAATGCAATTTACCTAGGTGCAATTTAAGTCGAGAATTGAATAATAAAACATGTTGACCCGCGATAAATTGTCACTGCAAAAATAATCTTGTCATGCCATCGTTTGGTCTTTTTCTTGTAAATTGCAGCATTTTCATAAGCATTTCTCCTAATCTCCTCTAGTTCAGTGATATCCAATAGTCTTTTCTTTCCAGTCGCTTCATAGTCCATGTTCACTTGCTTAATTGCCCATATTGCTTTGTGTTCCAGTTCGACTGGCTAGTGACATGTTTTCCCAAAAACTAGTTGATACGGCGACATCCCTAATGCAGTTTTGTATGCTGCCTGCAATGCTCATAAAGCGTCATCCAATCGGAAATACCAATCTTTCCTCGAAGGTTTTACAACCTTCTCAAGAATGTTCTTAATTTTTCGATTCGATACTTTGGCTTGTCCATTGGTTTGCAGATGATAAGTAGCAGCCATTCTATGATTAACTCCATATCTTTTTAGTGCGGTCGCCACTTGGTTGCAATGAAAGTGTGTACGCTGATCACTAATCAATGCCTTTGGTGTACCAAAGCGGGTGAGTATATGCTTGTGAAAAAAATTTAGCACTATCCTTGCATCATCCTTTGGGACTGCAACAGCTTCAACCCACTTCGAGACGTAGTCCACAGCGACTAATATATAAAGATTTCCAAATGAGCTTGGGAATGGTCCCATAAAATCCATACCCCAAACATCGAATAATTCAACCTCCTTAACTGGCTACTACAACATTTCATTGCGTTGGGATATAGAACCGGTGCGTTGGCACCTATCACATTGATTCACAAAATTGTGGGCATCTTTGAATAAGGTCGGCCAGTAGAATCCTGATTGAAGAACTTTAGCAGTATTTCTCATACCACCGAAATGACCTCCAAAAGGAGCATCATGACAATGCTTCAGGATTGAAAGCATCTCCTCTTCCGGAACACAATGTCGAATAATGTTGTCATTGCATACCTTGAATAAATATGGCTCGTACCAATGATACTTCACTACATCATGAAGAAATCTTTCTTTTTTATGGCCTGTGACACCTAATAGGAGTTCTCTACACACTAGATAATTAACAAAATTCGCATACCAAGGAGTTACATCTACAGTAAATAACTTCTCATCTAGGAATGCGTCGAAAATTTGAAGTATCTTTCCGTCTTCGCTGCCAACTTCTAATCGAGACAGATGGACTGCAACTTGATTTGAACCCTTTTGGTCTTTTATCTCGATGTCAAATTCTTGCAACAGTAATATCCAACGTATCAGTCTTGGTATGGTGATCGTATGTCTGTCGAGTTTTGAAATTTATAAAGAGAATGATCGAACCTGAAAACTAACTCTGACAACGATTGAGGCAAGTGCACCTATCGAACAGTAGTATAGCTTAGGCAAGACCAGATTGTCGAACCCAAAGGAACTAAAAGTACTAATACTAACTTTCTTTTTATTATTTAGCCTAAAATAAAGGGAATTTGTTGTTTTAAATCTAAATTAATTAACTACTAAATTAAAGACTCTAAGACAAAGAAGAATGAATTTGGGAAAATAACTTGAGGAAAAACAAATTGATTAAGACAACACCCAAGGAAGAATCCACCTAGACTTCACTTGTTATCTAACTCTGAACCACACGATGTATTCACTTGACTTGATCCGTAGGATTCCCTAATTTATATTAAACCCTCCCTCGAGGCGAATAACGTCTAACCCTAGGTTGATTAATTGAAATCTCTTTCTAATTAAAACCCCTAGAATTGCATTAACTCAATCTATGGACTCCCATATTAGGTTTCACCCTAATCCGGCAACGCCTCGTCACCCTATCTCTAGACACGCGATCAACTCCGCTTAACTATGCTAGATCTACTCTTAGGCAGGGACTTTTGCTCCTCCACCTAAGCACATCAAACTTGACTCCATATCTGCGAAATAGCAACACAATAATTAAGAACACATAATTAAGAACAAATCAAATATTTATCATATAGTTCAGCAAACGATAACAAGATTCATCTATGTTTCATCCCCCCTCAGGTATCTGAGGGTTTAGTTCATAACAATAAAAGAAAACATCTCAGAAGAAAAGATAAAACAAAACATAGGAAATCCCTAAAACCCCCTGAAGGAATTGAAGAGGAGATCCTCCGTCTTGAGTATAATTCCGGCTTTTTGAGATGGATCAACTGACTCTCACTGAGCGAATCCCCAAAAATTTGCCCTCTCTGGCCTAGCAAGACGCCCCTAAACGATAGCTTTCGGCTCCCCCTTTCAGCTCATACTTAGGGTGTATTTATAGGCTTTTGGAATGTGTTTCTTTGCCCCTAAGTATCCAAATCCGATTGAAATTGCTCTTTGCCACGGCAGGGGCACGGCCTCTGGCACACGCCCGTGTAAGTCGTGGCCAGGCCGTGTGGACTTCGTTGATGAGGCACGGCCCTGTAAATCGTGGCCAAGCCGTGTTCGAGATTATTGAGGAGGCACGACCGTGTGGTCTTAGGTCCAAGCCGTGTTGTTTTCGTGCTTTGGCCCATTTGGCCCATTTTAAGCCCGTTTCTTGTTCTTTTCATCCTCGGGTGCTTTCCTGAGTATAAAACATGAAAAGAAAGGATTAAGAGCACCTTTTTACATAAATCAAGGGATAAATCATCCAAAAGTATGCTAAATGTGGGATTAAAATATGTTACTTTTACGGTTTATCAAATACCCCCACACTTAAGCTTTTGCTTGTCCTCAAGTAAAATTATCAACTTAGAATTAAAATGAACTTTCCATAATTCATAATATTTATCAATAGTGTTTCATCATAATTCAAGGATAATTTATACACGGATAATTTAACTCAAAGAGTCCTAAAGATTCAAACAGTCTAAGTCATACATTTTTAGCACAAAACATAGGTGTTTTCCCTCATCTAAATAATTACCTGTGGTTCAAAACCGACAAGGATTGACATCCTCACAAAAGATTCACTCAAATCACTCGAAGTGTTTAAGGTTCAGAATTAAGCACTCAAACGTCAAACCTGAAAAGTTAATCCCATAGGCTTGCATGAAAATCCAATCTCCACCACTGTAATATGAAATGATGCACAAATCAAAAGGTCTTTGAAAGGGTTGTAATGGGGCTTGGGTTAAGGTGTGGATAAAGGCTGAATTAGAGGGTTAGAATCGAGATTGAATTGACAAATTACCTAACTAGAAACAACGAACTGAAAAATAAATAATTACATGAATTGAAACTTTGAAACTAATAATACGAGCTTCTTTTTCAATAAATAGACATTAATTGTACAAGCTCGCTTTTCATCATACTAATACTGAATATACTTTGTTTTTTTTCTTTTTTTTTACATCATAAATACATAACAAAGGATAAATTACTGAAATAAAAAAACATAGTTAGGCTATTAATCAAATCAAATCTCGATATAAGGGTAGTTAAAAAGGATGGTGATAATAAATAAAATGGGTTTTTGGGTTAGTATTAGTGGGTAAGTCAATAAAAAGGTTGTTAGGATTAAACGGGGTTCACTAGGGGTTAATTATGAAGGCAAGCTTTTTAGTGGAGTAAGTGGGTTAAATCCTAGGTGCCTTCATCATCTCTGTATATCAAATCAAAGGTGTGGTCTCGACATGTATAATCGATGCAAGTTCTAGAATAAAAAATCAATGTTGACACACTCATAATCAATGAAGTGAGCAAGAAAAAGAAATTATGCACTACAAGGCTCAAAATCTCACAAAAATTATCGGTATTTTGATGTCAACCTCGTAAATTTCAAACTTCAAAGTAATATTCAAATTCATGTAGACAACCTAGAATTTTTTTTTATTTTCTTGAAAAATAGACTTATCATGCTTGATTCTCTAGTATTCTTAGAATTCAATCATCAATGCACAATTATCAATGGCTTAATCTAAAACATATCAATAAAAATCATAAATCATGGAAATTTCATCCTAATTAGTAATATGAGAAAATTACTTAAAAACAAGACTAAATTCAGGGATTTGAGAATAATGCAAAAAGTTAGGCTTCCTGTAACACCCCAAACCCGGTCTACGCGTTAAGACCAAATTTCACATGTCACACGGAAAGGAATATACATCTAGTCTTTCTTAAAAATTTTAATAAATCGGATTTTCCAAAACATCTTGACGTGAAGTTTATTGAAAACTAAGGTTGATTGATAACTCAAACAATTTGAGTCGTAAGAATTTATAAATTGAAACTTACAAGAAGTTAAAATAATATTTCGAGAAAATTTAATAGAGTTCGAAAATAATTTTGAAAACAAAATTTTGAAGAACGTCGTTAACAGACAATTTTGCGAGTAAAAATATTTAAGAATGAAAACCCTTTTTGCATATTTATTTTAAGAAAAAACATTTATTTTTATTTTTAGAAAAGAAACCCCACATAAGTATTTAAAACGTATTATAATATCCATCCACAAGTAAAACATCCATAAAAAATTTAACCAGAGGCCTTATTACAGCTTAACTTAAATAGTAAAAAAATAATAAAAGTACTTAAAAAGAAATCCGGAATGTAAATAACCCATTATTCGTAGTATGGCCTCCACTGAGTCGTCCCCGGCCCAAGTCTCCATCATTGATCATTACCTGTGGAGGGTAAGGAAAACAGGGGTGAGTTACTTAGAACTCAGTGTGTAATTCACTTACCACTTTCACTAGGCCAAAATTCAAATAAGCATTTATTGGGCCAAAGCCCATTACAATCATAGCATTATATCATATATATAACATGCATGTGTTATGCAATTTCCCAACCAAACCTAGTTTTCCATCCGCTACACACCACCCGTACCAACCAACACACCTGTGGGGAGCTTTAGTCACCCACCCCGCCAACACACCAAACTGGGCATTAAGCCATATATCAAACTGGGCATTAAGCCATCAGAATTTTGTAGCAAAGCTACCAGAACTTCTCTTCGTCAAATATCCAACCCATGCAATCATGTATATAATATGCATAAAAATCCATTCATATAATTATTCTAACATAAGGCCTATTATAAAAAAAATTTATTGCAATCTGGCCCATTAAACATTTTTGCCTATATAATCTCATAACACACTTGGCCCATTTATCAAATATCACATATGGCCCATTTTTCAAATATCACATATGGCCCATTTTTCAAATATCACATATGGCCCATTTATCAAATATCCCATATGGCCCATTTATCAAATATCACATATGGCCCATTCAGTCACTTTTATCGATTTAGCCCATTAAGGGCAAATTTTGTAATTTTCACGGTCTTAATACCGATTTCATAGTTTTTTACCATTAAAGTGATAAATATACTATTTTACCCGATTTCACTAACTTGTGATTCAATCCAACAATTGATACGATATAGTTATCCAACCCACGAGATATGGTGTGAGATTACACACCTGATTACGGTGAGCACTATACTTTCTTGATCGCCAACACCTAGAATATTTTTAATGCTCGATTAGATCATTAACACTTATAGTAATTTATTCTAAGATAAACGGTCTAGGATTTTTACCCTCGGAATCGCGAATAACTACGATTTATCGATTTTCCCCGATTGACAGTCCACAACCCGTTGGAAAATCCCGAATAGCTAATGGCTCAGAACTGCGAACAACCTCGAATAGTTGATTCTCACCAAATGAGGGTCCAGAACCCGGTGGAAAATCTCAGATTGCCGAAATAGCCCTTCGTTTGAATTTATAGGGAATAGCGAATCCGCTTCTTTTCTGATCACTATTCACCACTCCTTTTGATTCGATCTTGTTTGCCTCCATTGATAAAATAATATTAGTCCAAACTAATACTTCGTTATTAAAACGATTGGTCTTAATGAGCGAAGTCAGCTTACCATGAGATGGAGATAAGTGTGGTAGAAGATTCGGCTATGAAGGAAAAATTGAAGGGGATGGTGTTTAGGTTTCGGTTCTTTTCAAGAATGGAAGATGAACAAAGAGAAGGGTTTGAGGCTAGTGTGCATTCAGAAAGGGTGAAAAAGAAAAGCAAAGAAAAGAGAAAATGGCCTTCTAAGGTTTTGGTGATTTCGGCACTTAGGAGGAAAAAGGTTTGAAGAGAAAAGGAGCAATAAGACCGAAATGGTCAAAAATATGAAATGACTAAAAGAATAACAAAAGATGTTTACCTATTGTTCAAAGTGCATTCGGCTAAGGAGAGGAAATGGAGAGAAAAGTGTTGGAGAAACAAAACAAAAATGACCAAAAGCCAAAGTGACCAACTAGCTACCAAAGGCCATCAACATTTCGGTCACTCCCTCCCTAGCCCCTAAAACCGTCCAAGTACATGGCCACAAAGTCAAAGTTTGGCCACTCCAAACTTTCCAAAACATCTTCCTTGTTATGTGCCTTGTGTTCCCCCTACATACCTTATTCATATGATTCCCTTCCTTAAGTTTACACTTGCCTTTTCTCTTAGCCACCTCACCATAAAAATTAAAGTCCAACCTACCATAAATACTAGGCTTGACCGACACTATGAGGAAAAAATAAAAATAAAATTCACATGCACATCAAGGGATTTGAACCTCTTCCCTCAAGGAACACACATGGCGCCATATCCCCTTTACTACTTTCTCAACTTATGTTAACTTATACCTCTTAATTACCTTAAGCTATAAGGTCACTTGTTCCACTTTATTAAAATAATAATTTCAAAAAAATTATATCAAATCTAAATAAATCCCGAACCTTCTCAGGACTATTTTAACACACACATAGGATTAATAAACTAGCTGAGCACCAAAATAATGCAACATATAAAAATTCAAATTTTAGGATGTTACAATTCTACCCCCCTTAAAGTAAATTTCGTCCTCAAAATTTACCTGGTTAAAAGAGGTGAGGATATTGCTGCCGAATTGTCTCCTCAGGCTCCCATGTTGCTTCCTCCGCTCCGTGATTACGCCATAGAATCTTAACCAACGGCACTGATTTCTTTCTTAGCACCTTTACATCTCGATCTAAAATTTTCACTAGCTCTTCCTCGAACGACAAGTCAGGCCTTAACTCAACTTCCTCTACCGGTACTATGTGAGACGGATCCGATCGATAACGCCTCAACATAGAGACATGGAAAACATTATGAATCTGACCCAACTCCGGAGGTAATTCAAGCTGATAAGCCACTGGTCCTACACGCTTCAACATGCGGTACGGTCCAATGAACCTAGGGCTCAACTTGCCCTTCCTTCCAAATCTGAAGATCTTCTTCCAAGGTGAGACCTTTAGAAAAACCTGATCTCCCACCGCAAACTCAATATCCTTACGCCTCAGATCCACATAGGACTTTTGTCTATTCGAAGCTTCCTTTAACTGTGCTCGAATCACCCTTACTTTTTCTTCCGTCTCTGATATCAATTTAGGACCCAATAATCGTCGTTCCCCCAATTCAGTCCAACAAGTAGGAGTACGACACCTACGACCATACAATGCTTCATAAGGTGCCATTTGGATACTGGATTGATAACTATTGTTATATGCAAACTCCGCCAATGGTAGAAAATCCTCCCAACTACCTCTAAAGTCAATCACACAACCCCTTAACATGTCTTCCAAAATCTGAATTACTCTTTCCGACTGACCATCTGACTGAGGATGAAAAGCCGTGCTGAAATTTAACTTTGTTCCCAAAGCTTCATGCAAAGCTTTCCAAAACCGCGATGTAAACCTAGGGTCTGCATGCGAAATAATAGACACTGGTACCCCATGTAACCTCACGATCTCCGCTACATACAACTTGGCCAACTTCTGTAGTGAAAAATCCGTACGAATAGGTAGAGAATGGGCAGTCTTCGTCAATCGATCCACTATAATCTAGATGAAATCTTTCTTAGTAGGCGATAAGGGTAACCCACTAACAAAGTCCATCGTTATCCGTTCCCATTTCCATAATGGAATCTTCACCGGTTGTAGCAATCCCGACGGCAATTGATGTTCTCCCTTCACTTGTTGACAAGTCAAGCACTTACTCACAAAATTCGTAACTTCCCGTTTCAACCACGGCCACCGATCATCGATCACGAAGGTCTCGATACATCTTATTTCCCCCGGGGTGCATAGCATAGGGGCTACTATGCGCCTCTCGCAGAATCATTAGTCTCAAATCTGAATCCTTGGGCATACAAATTCTTCCGCGAAAACACAGTACTCCATATTTATTCAATCCAAAATCCCCTATTACACCACTTTCAACTCGTTGAATTAAGGGACCCAACTTTTCATCTGATAACTGTTTCTCCTTGATCTGTTTTAACCACATAGGCTTCACCTGAAGTTCCGCTAGTAAACTGCCATCTTCATACAAACTAAGATGAGAAAACATTGCTCTCAACTCCGATATCACCTTACGACTCAACGCGTCTGCCACCACGTTAGCCTTTCCAAGATGATACTCGATTGAGAAGTCATAATCCTTCAACAGCTCTATCCATCTTCTCTGTCTTGAGTTCAACTCCTTTGGGTAAGGAGGTACTTGAGACTTTTATGATCCGTATAAATGATCGACTTCTCTCACCGCATGTAGTGCCTCCAAATCTTCAAGGCAAAAACCACCGCAGACTAACTCCAAATCATGAGTAGGATAATTGACTTCATGCGGCCTTAAGCGGCGAGATGCATAAGCCACCACTTTACCACCTTGCATCAACACACATCCCAAGCCCGTATGTCACGATCGCGATAAACAATAAACTCTTTTCCACCTCAGTTGAATCGATGACGGGTGCTTAGTCAAAATCTTCTTCAATCTCTCAAAACTCTCTTGCTGCTGATCTGACCACACAAATGGTACTCCCTTGCGCAACTATTTAGTTAGGGGTGCAGCAATCAACGAAAACCCCTCAACAAAACGTCTATAATAACCAGCCAAACCTAGGAAACTCCGAATCTCAGCCACTGACTTCGGTGGTTTCCAATCCAACACAGCCTCTACCTTCCGAGGATCAACTTTGATTCCTTCGGCCAACACAACATGTCCTAAGAAAGTCACTTCCTTCAGCCAAAATTCACACTTACTGAATTTAGCAAAAAGTTGTTTTTCCCGTAATATTTGTAATACTATCCGCAGATGTGAATCATGCTCTTCTTCATTCTATGAGTATACCAAAATGTCATCTATGAACACCACCACAAATCGGTCTAAATAGGGTTGGAAGACCCAGTTCATCATGTCCATAAATGCAGCTGGTGCATTGGTCAACCCAAACGGCATCACCAAGAACTCGTACTGTCCATAACGAGTTCGAAACGCTGTCTTATAAATATCCGCCTCCTTAACCTTAAGTTGATGATAACCCAATCTCAAATCTATCTTGGAGAAAATTGAAGCTCCTCTCAACTGATCAAACAGGTCATCGATTCTCGGTAATGGATAACTATTCTTGATCGTCAACTTATTCAACTGCCTATAATCGATGCACATACGCATCGACCCATCCTTCTTCTTGATGAACAAGACCGGTGCTCCCCATTGTGACACACTCGGTCGAATGAATCCCCGATCCAACAACTCCTAAATTTGAGCCTTAAGCTCCGCTAACTCCTTCGGCGCCATCCTATAAGGAGCAATGGACACCGGAGCCGTTCCGGGCAAAAGCTCAATGCCAAACTCTACTTCCCGATCTGGAGGTAAACCCAGAAGTTCCTCGCGAAAGACATCTGGAAATTCTTTCACCGTTCTAACACCTTCCACCGATAATTCCTTGGTATGCAAAGCACTAATTAAGGCTAGGAATGCTCCACACCCTTTTCGCACCAACTTTTCTGCCTTTAAAGCAGATACCACATTTGCTAAATAATTTCTTCGCTCGCCTATCATCACAACTTCCTTATCTTCTAAAGTCCTTATCAACATCCGCTTTGTAGCACAATCCAAGTGCGCACGGTGCTTCACCAACCAGTCCATGCCCAAAATAAGGTCGAACTCTCCGAAAGACAATTCCATCAAATCCGCCAAAAATATTTCTCTTTGAATTTCTAAGGGCACATCTCTAAATAATTTATCCACTATCACAGACTGTCCTAAAGGACTAATTACCGTCATCTTCCTATCAGTACTCTCAGATCTAATGTTCAAATTTCCAGATATATCACTAGCAACATACGAATGGGTAGATCCGATATCTATCAAAGCAATAACAGGTACATCAGAGATGAAGAACATACCAGTTATCACGTCAGGTGCATCACCATCCTCTCGACGTCTAACTGCATACACTAACCCTGGCTGTCTTGCCTCCGCGTTACCTCTGAAGCCATTTCCTCTACCCGGTGCACCTTGACCTCGTCCTCCGCTATTACCACCTCGACCTGACCCACGGCCTCTCGGTGGCTGCTGAACGCCTCTGGTTGGCTGTGTATCATGGTTACGAGCTTCCTGATTCGGAGCGGTCCATCGAGGACAATCTTTAAACTGGTGGTCCTTAGAACCACATTTGAAGCAACCACCGGTTCTCTTCCAGCATTCACCAGGGTGTCGTCTTCCACAGTCAACACATGGTTGAATCTGATTGGTAGCAGCAGGTGCCCTAGCTGGAGCTGGCTCCTCATTCCTGGGCCTCTTCTGAAACCTTTTAGCGGGACCCGAGTACTTAAAGTCCCTCTTGCCTCTACCTCTGTCTCTGTTCTGACGCTCGGAGTTCTTAGCCTCTTCAGCTATTTTGGCTTTCTCCACTAGCTTGACAAAAGTCCTTTCTTGTTGTGGGGCTATCAGTACCCGCAACTCATCATTCAGCCCATCCTCAAAACGTACACAGCTCTCATGGTCAGTTGGCACTATTATTCGAGCATAACGACTTAAACGTAGAAATTCTGCCTCGTAAGCTGCCACCGTCTTATTTTCTTGGACCAGATTCAGGAATTCCTTCCTCCGGGCATCCACATAACTTGCCCCGACATACTTTCCTTGGAATGCAGTTTTGAAGAAATCCCAAGTAACATGTTCAGCCTGAGTGCCTTCTCGAACAGTAAGCCACCATTGATACGCCTCGTCCCTCAACAAGGACACAGCTCCTCTTAGTTTCTGGTCGGTAGTGCACTCCAAATCATCCATGATCTGCTCCACAGCCTCGAGCCAATACTCTGCTACATTTGGGGCTACTCCCGAGATACCTCTAAAAACCTCGGCACCACTCGATCTAAGTCGTTCCGAAATTGATCCACGAACTGCTGGCCCAGTTCTAGCTCCAGCAACCCTTTCCAAGACTCCCAACATTTCTTGGGTCAAGGCAATGTCCTCTCTCGTATGGTCATGTGATTCAGTCTCCGTCCCGGGTGATGCAGGTGCGTCCATTTCTGGTATATGTCCCGACGCTTCAGACGCAACCCTAACACCTCGGCCTCTACCACGGCCACGTCTACCACGTCCAAGTCCTCTAGCGCTCATTTTGACTATTTCGGTTTAATCTGATTACAAGTTTTATGAATCAGTATACTATTTCAGTGTTTATTAACGATGTTTTATGATATATAAGAAGTAGAGTTGTTTTCGTAAACGCATCCTATAGTCTCAATCTCTATAGTTGTAACACCTAAAACTAAAAGTTCTAAAGTGTTCCTATAGTCATGTCACAATAATAATAAAAATAATTAAATTTGCATACACTTACTTGACTTGGTGCCGGATACTCGTGGTGCCATACTACCTTTAAAAACATAAGTTCTATGGTTCAAAACAGTTTTGAACCATAAATGTTTTTGAACCCAAATCACAGCCGAGTTTTGAACCGGGCTCTGATACCATAAAATGTAACACCCTAAACCCGGTCTATGCGTTAAGACCAAATTTGACATGTCACACGGAAAGGAATATACATCTAGTCTTTTTTAAAAATTTTAAGAAATCAGATTTTCCAAAACATCTTGACGTGAAGTTGATTGAAAACTAAGGTTGATTGATAACTCAAACAATTTGAGTCGTAAGAATTTATAAATTGAAACTTACAAGAAGTTAAAATAATATTTCGAGAAAATTTAATAGAGATTGAAAATAATTTTGAAAACAAAATTTTGAAGAACGTCGTTAATGCACAATTTTATGAGTAAAAATATTTAAGAATGAAAACCCTTTTTGTATATTTATTTTAAGAAAAAATATTTATTTTTATTTTTAGAAAAGACACCCCACATAAGTATTTAAAACGTATTATAATATCCATCCACAAGTAAAACATCCATAAAAATTTAACCAGAGGCCTTATTACGACTTAACTTAAATAGTAAAAAATAATAAAAGTACTTAAAAAGAAATCCGAATGTAAATAACCCATTATTCGTAGTATGGCCTCCACTGAGTCGTCCTCGGCCCAAGTCTCCATCACTGATCATTACCTGAGGAGGGTAAGGAAAACAGGGGTGAGTTACTTAGAACTCAGTGTGTAATTCACTTACCACTTTCACTGGGCCAAAATTCAATTAAGCATTTATTGGGCCAAAGCCCATTACAATCATAGCATTATATCATATATATAACATGCATATGTTATGCAATTTCCCAACCAAACCTAGTTTTTCATCCGCTACACACCACCCGTACCAACCAACACACCTGTGGGGAGCTTTAGTCACCCACCTCGCCAACACACCAAACTGGGCATTAAGCCATATATCAAACTGGGCATTAAGCCATATATCAAACTGGGCATTAAGCCATCAGAATTTTGTAGCAAAGCTACTAGAACTTCTCTTCGTCAAATATCCAACCCATGCAATCATGTACATAATATGGATAACAATCCATTCATACAATTATTCTAACATAAGGCCTATTATAAAAAAAATTATTGCAATCTGGCCCATTACACATTTTGGCCTATATAATCTCATAACACACTTGGCCCATTTATCAAATATCACATACGGCCCATTTTTCAAATATCACATATGGCCCATTTTTCAAATATCACATATGGCCCATTTATCAAATATCCCATATGGCCCATTTATCAAATATCTCATATGGCCCATTCAGTCACTTTTATCGATTTAGCCCATTAAGGGCAAATTTTGTAATTTTCACGGTCTTAATACTGATTTCATAGTTTTTTTACCATTAAAGTGATAAATATACTATTTTACCCGATTTCACTAACTTGTGATTCAATCCAACAATTAATACGATATAGTTACCCAACCCATGAGATATGGTGTGAGATTAACACCTGATTACGGTGAGCACTATACTTTCTTGATCGTCAACACCTAGAATATTTTTAACGCTCGATTAGATCATTAACACTTATAGTAATTTATTCTAAGATAAACGGTCTAGGATTTTTACCCTCGGAATCGCGAATAACTACGATTTGTCTATTTTCCCCGGTTGATGGTCCACAACCCGTTGGAAAATCCCGAATAGCTAATGGCTCAGAACTGCGAACAACCTCGAATAGTTGATTCTCACCGGATGAGGGTCCACAACCCGGTGGAAAATCTCGGATTATCAAACAACCTGCGTTTGAATATATAGGGAATAGCGAATCCGCTCCTTTTCCGATCACTATTCACCACTCCTTTTGATTCGATGTTGTTTGCCTCCATTGACAAAAGAATATTAGTCCAAACTAATACTTCGTTATTAAAACGATTGGTCTTAATGAGCGAAGTCAGCTTACCACGAATCCTTACGTTCAAAGGATGAAAAACAAGCGATAGAGTCCCTAAGATAAAATCGGTTAATAAACCCCATCTTTAACGAAATAGAGAGTAATATGGAATCCTTGATAGAAATCCTTACCTTAAAGTTTTGGACCGAATCCTAGCGATACACGATGATTTCGGACACTCCAAGTTTCGGCCTTCCACTAAGTTTCTATGATAAAGAAAAGATTCGAATAAGATATGGTATGATGATGGTCTCAATCCAAAAAGGCCATCCCATACCAACATGTAAATTCGGCACAAAGAAAAAAGGAAAATAACAATACCAAAGTATTGTACTAGCCACTTACCGATTGATCAAAGTGTGAGTAGAAAGAAAGAAATGATTGAGATGGAGATAAGTGTGGTAGAAGATTCGGCTATGAAGGAAAAATTGAAGGGGATGGTGTTTAGGTTTCGGTTCTTTTCAAGAATGGAAGATGAACAAAGAGAAGGGTTTGAGGCTAGTGTGCATTCGGCAATGGTGAAAAAAAAAAGCAAAGAAAAGAAAAAATGGCCTTCCAAGGTTTTGGTGATTTCGGCACTTAGGAGGAAAAGGTTTGAAGAGAAAAGGAGCAATAAGACCGAAATGGTCAAAAATATGAAATGACTAAAAGAATAACAAAAGATGTTTACCTATTGTTCAAAGTGCATTCGGCTAAGGAGAGGAAATGGAGAGAAAAGTGTTGGAGAAACAAAACAAAAATGACCAAAAGCCAAAGTGACCAACTAGCTACCAAAGGCCATCAAAATTTCGGTCACTCCCTCTCTAGCGCCTAAAACCGTCCAAGTACATGGCCACAAAGTCAAAGTTTGGCCACTCCAAACTTTCCAAAACATCTTCCTTGTTATGTGCCTTGTGTTCCCCCTACATACCTTATTCATATGATTCCCTTCCTTAATTTTACACTTGCCTTTTCTCTTAGCCACCTTACCATAAAAATTAAAGTCCAACCTACCATAAATACTAGGCTTGACCGACACTATGAGGAAAATAAAATTCACATGCACATCAAGGGATTCGAACCTCTTCCCTCAAGGAACACACATGGCGCCATATCCCCTTTACTACTTGCTCAACTTATGTTAACTTATACCTCTTAATTACCTTAAGCTATAAGGTCACTTGTTCCACTTCATTAAAATAATAATTTCAAAAAAAAAATTATATCAAATCTAAATAAATCCCGAACCTTCTCAGGACTATTTTAACACACACATAGGATAAATAAACTAGCTGAGCACCAAAATAATGCAACATATAAAAATTCAAATTTTAGGATGTTACACATCCTTAAGATTCACCCCCCACACTTAAGATGTACATTGCCCTCAATGTACAAAGATAGATAATATCATTATAAAATCATAAGGTATGGGAAGAAGTGAAACTTCCTGAATTTTCGGATGGCATCCTTGGGTTGGAGGTGAAAGATAGTTGGAGGGGTTGGTCTGGATGACGATCCTGCGCTAGATGAAGAAATTGGGTGGCTCATGGAGGATTAGCCAGGATAAAATACTAAAAATTAAAACTATACTAATTAAATAATTAAAGAAAAGCAAGCTAAAATGAAGAAAAATAAAAATGAAACTAAAATTAAAAGAAAAGATAAATGGACCGTAGGGTCCTTATTGTTGGATGGTTCGCGAGGTGGGTGTGACCTCTAAGGCTGCAGAGGTGCTGGCGGTGGCAGAAGTGGCGTGATTCCCAAGCAGCTTGTAACACCCCATACCCGAGTCTGAGGCTTAGACCGGATACGAGACATTACCATGCTTGAACTTTCTTAAACATGTACTTATGGGCTATAAAATTTCGTTCCGAATTAAAAGCTTCTCTTTCTTAATCAAATCAGACATTTTATGGGCCTACGAGGCCTCAGACTTACGTCCTGAAACTTTCGAAACTCATCTAGAAACTTTCTCTAGAAACAGGGGTCACACGTCGTGTGACTTGGGACACGCCCGTGCACCCCTAAAACATGCCCGTGTCTTTCACCCGTGGAGGATACTGGCAAATTACACACGGCCTGTACACGCCCGTGGCCCTGGCCTGTGTGCCAAACCTTGGCAATCTGACTTATCCACACGGTCTGTAAACACGCTCGTGTGCGTCAGTCGTGTGACAATTAAATTTCTAAGTGTCAAGTGCAGACTTCACACGGCCTTGGAACACGCCCATGTGCCAACCGTGTGTATCACACGGCCTGGACAAACGGTCGTGTGACCAGTCCGTGGTCTAATCGACTTGAGATACTAAGGTGCGAGGAGACACACGCCCAGACACACGCTGCGTGTGTCTATCGATGTAGGCACTTAGAGGCTATCTACCAAGCCTTTTACCACTCTCATTTACATAAATTCATACATCATCACATAACTCCACATAGCATCAATTTAACTCTTGAATTAAAGACATTTAATCATTTAAAGAGACAAAGACTTCATCCCATACCCTAGGGAGAACTAGTTCGAATGCAATTACAATTGTAACTTAAGCCATCATCTATGGCTATACACAACCAATCTCTAAGTTCTCTTAGGCCAACACAATTTGGCTACAACAATTAGAACTTAATCAACTCTAAAAGAATCCCTATACATGCCATGACTCATAAGAACTTGAAACACCATACCAAACGTTTATTCGATAGTGTGAAAACATCTCTGGTGGCCTCCAACCCTAGCTAGTTAAAATAACCTATAAGAGATGGGAAAAGAAAAGGGGTAAGCAATAATGCTTAGTAAGTTCATCTGCATAAACTGACAAATATCGATATTTATTGAATACATATAACCACAAGGTATTATACTGAGTTTTTCTCATTAACTCATGGTAACTTAACCATTCTTGAAGCTTACTCATTCTATCTCTTACCACATTCACCTCATGCCACAAGCCAACTGCTCGTGTTAAATAGCACACCTTCCTGCACTGATCGTCAGGTAATCACATAGAACAACACATCAAGCAATTTCAATAAGCTACTCATACTACAAATCTCTCGGTGGTTTCGCACTCATTCCACCATTAAATCTCTAATAGGGTGGTATCGCACACAGCCACCAATCATTTATAAGCGATGGTATCGCACACAGCCCATCGATTTCTAATTAATCAGGTGATAACACACATAGCCACCGATATTAATATAGTTGATGGTATCGCACTCAGCCCGTCACTACCATCAATAAGGTGATACCGCACATAGCTCACCGTTATTTTACATTCGTGGATAGTAATCCAGAAGTATATCTCTATTTCAAATGTTCATCCGAGAACATCCTCACCTACTTTTATTCTTACTTAACTTTCTACGATACTCGTTCGCATTCAAACAATGCATCCATAAACCTATCTCATGCAACTAAGGTGCATTAATTACACATATCCCACTAGGGGTTCAGCATATATTGAATTCATCTCCATTCAATTCTAACACATACTTGTGCTTCTCGTGGTACAACCACTTACATTCAACATATCTGTTGAATCATTCAAATAGTTAACTAACTCTCTTGAGTCTCATACACATAGTTCTCATTGACATTATACCCCAATAAGGTCCTACATACATTAACATGTCGATGCCATGTCCCTGACATGGTCTTATACGAACTCTTACACCGAGGCCATATTCCAATATGGTCTTACTCGAGACTTTAACCATCATCATATCATGCTATACACATTTCAATTCTATTGACATTTCATCAAAAGATATTTCATGCATTCATATGGTAAATATACATTCCATATCACATTGGAACGTTAAATTAACTCGTACATAATTACAACGTTTGCACGTGAACTTACCTCGATGTCGAAAGGCCCAAAAGGGACCTTTTTGCCCACCTTTCTCTTTTCACCCGTTCTAGGTCCGAAACTCATTTTATTTGATCTAGAACAATGGAATTTATTGATTTAATCATTTATAAATCATAATACACCATAATCTACACTTTAGCCAAAAATGACTATCTTGCCCCTACACTTTGGCAAAATTACGATTTTGCCCCTAGGCTCGTAAATAAATTTTCATCTCAATTTCTTATTAAGCAAGCCTAGCTGGAAATTTAATCCTCTTACAACTATCCACAATTCCATCTATTTTATGCCTTAATGAACAAATTACAACTTTTGCATTTTAGTCCCAATTAGGTGTTTTCATGGCAACACTTTTCACAAAAGTTGTTTCTCATCATCCTATCATTCATTTTCTTCCATAAAAACTCATCAAACAACATAAACTCTCTCATGGAAAGTCCCTAGACTTTCAACCATGTTGCAAATTAATCCTCCCATTAGCTAGCTTAAGCTTTGGGGACTCCAAAAATGCAATTTTCATCAAAAATAAGCATCAAAATCACTTACTTGAATGGAGTAAAGCTTGCTGAAATTTGAAGCTTTCAAACCTCTCCCATGGCTGATATTTTCGGTTGAAGAAGAGAAGAAATAAAAAGATGATAGCTTTAGCTTATATCATCTTATTTTATTCAATTTTCCAACTAATATCACCATCTTTCTATCATAATAAATGCTCTTGTCCCCTATATATTATTATGGCCGGCCAACTCACTAAATTAAGGCCAAATTGCACAATTGGGACCTCCTATTAATAATCCATAGCTATTTGGCACCTCTAGCAAATAAAATAGAACTTTTGCACTTTATGCGATTTAGTCCTTTTTAACAATTTACCTAGAAATCGCTAAAATTAAGGCACCAAAATTTTCATGCATCCTTATAAACATGTTATAATACATAACATATCATGAAAATAATTTTCTCTAATAATCTCGAATTAGCGATTCCGAGATCACTGTTCCGACTAGCCCCTAAATCGGGCTGTTACATAGCCTGAAGAACCTGACACTAAGACACTAAATTAAAATAAACTAAATTAAGCATAAGATAGTCAAAGAGAAGGAAAATAAAGGAGAAGATAAAAGTAAAAGAAAAAAATAAATGGTCTCAAAGACCCTTGGCTTGGCGAGTGATTGAAGCGGCCGTTATGAACTTATATAGATCGGTCTCCTTGAGGAGACTGTGCTTGATTCCTTCCGCTTCTTCGGCATTTGGTGTAGCTCAAGGGTTTTGGGAATGTATTGGAGAAAAAAAGCAGGGAGAGGGTTGAGTAAGAAAAGAAAAACTAAATGGGCTGAATGGGTGAGAAGAGGGAGGGGTGGGTGGTTTAAATATAATTCTCAAGTCAGGTACATTCACACGCCCGTGTCTCGTGGGCGTGTTGTTTCACACGGCCACATCGCACGGCCGTGTTTAAAGTGGCACGCCTATATTCTTATTCACACGGTCATTTAGAACGGGCGTGTCCAGCCCGTGTTTGGCAAGTCAGTAAAGTCCACGGTTGCTCAGCACGGGCGTAGGGATTTGTCGTAGCCCGTGTTGGGGAAAAAAAATCGCCTTTGTTGAGCACGGTTATAGATACGCTCGTGTTTCGTCCTGTGGCTTCAACATGGCCATGGTCACGCCCGTGCGTAAGGCCGTGTGGTCTTAAAACCTGTGCTTTATTGGATTAGATAATATGGAGTTAGATGCTAACAATTAAAATTATAATGTTAGTAAAGTTAGTGCTCGGGTTGCCTCCCGAGAAGCGCTCGTTTAAAGTCTTAAGCTAGACTTACCCTGTTTTCATTTCTAAAATAAGGTTCACGGAGCTGAATCTCCTCTCTCATATTCCTAAAATCTTCACCATTATAGATTTTGAGTCGGTGACCATTTACCTTAAATGTGCCCTGAGTTGGATGAGTTACCTCGATTGTGCCATAGGGGAAAATTGTTTTGATCACGAATGGACTCGACCATCTTGATTTGATTTCCAGAAACAATTTAAGCCTTGAGTTGTATAGCAGACCAAGTCCCCTACTTCAATTGTTTTGATTTCTTTAGACGAGCATCATGCCGTCGCTTTGTTGCCTCCTTGTATAGTTTTGAGTTCTCATAGGCATCAGCTCTCCATTCGTCTAACTCATTCATCTGCATCATTCTTTTCTCTCCTGCAGTTTTAAGATCGTAATTTAAGAATTTTATAGCCCAAAAGGCTTTATGTTCTAACTCGAATGGCAAATGACAACTTTTCCTGTAGACAAGTTTGTATGGGGATGTCCCTATAGGGTTTTAAATGCTGTTCTATAGGCCCATAGGGCATAATCTACTTTTAATACCCAATCTTTTCTGTTTGATTCAACCGTTTTTTCGAGAATACGCTTAAGTTCTCTGTTTGCTACTTCAACTTGCCCACTGGTTTGAGGGTGATATGGGGTAGCTATCCTGTGGTGTACTCCATATTTTTTAAGACTTCATCAAATTGAGTATTACAAAAATGAGTACCCCTATCACTAATGATGGCTCTAGGTGTTTCAAATCGAGAGAACAGTTTCTTGAGAAACTTAACTACTACTCTGGCATCATTGGTAGGTAAGGCTTCGGCTTCTACCCATTTTGACATGTAATCAACTGCTACTAGGATGTACTTATTTTCGAATGAACTAGGGAATGGACCCATAAAATCAATACCCTATATGTCGAATATTTCATATGATAGCATGTATGTTTGAGGCATTTCATCGCGTTTAGAAATATTACCTGTTCTTTGGCATTTATCACACGAAGTGACGTACCTGTTGGCATCTTTAAATAGA
This sequence comes from Gossypium sturtianum, assembly GCA_025698515.1. NCBI lineage: Eukaryota > Viridiplantae > Streptophyta > Magnoliopsida > Malvales > Malvaceae > Gossypium > Gossypium sturtianum. The sequence continues at coordinate 125,709,513 of CM046955.1, forward strand.
GTAGGCCAATAAAAACCTGATTCGAGTATTTTATGTGTTGTCTTAATGCCGCTGTAATATCCTCCTGAAGGTCCTGAATGGTAATGTTCTAGGATCTTGCTTGCTTCTGCCTTTGTAACGCATCTTCAAATTACCTGATCTGCACATATACAGAAAAGAAAGGGGTCCTCCTAGAAATAGTTCTTCACATCAGAAAAGAATCGCTTCTTTTGATGATGTGTTAGCTTTTTCGGTAGGACGTTAGCGGCTAAATAATTCGCAATATATGCAAACCATGGTACCTCGGAGTAGGTTATAGAAAAGAGTTGTTCCTCAGGGAATGAGTTGTTTATCTCTCTTTCATCAAGTACTTCGATGTGCGGGTTCTCAAGCCTAGAGAGGTGATCTGGTGCAAGATTCTCAGCTCCCTTCTGTTCCTGAATTTCCAAATCAAATTCCTGTAAGAGTAAGATCCATTGTATGAGTCGGGGTTTTGCATCAGGCTTATTTAAAAGATAACAAAGAGCTGAATGGTCAGTGTAAACGACAACTTTAGATAATAGTAGATATTGCCTAAATTTGTCAAATGCAAAAACTACATCTAGCAATTCTTTCTCTGTAGTGGTGTAGTTTTCTTGTGCAGGAGTCAATGTTTTGCTGGCATAATAAATTGGCTGAAAATGCTTGTTTCTTCGTTGTCCCAAAACTGCACCTACTGCAAAATCACTCGCATCACACATTAGTTCAAAGGGTAGATTCCAATCAGTTGCAATTATAATCGGAGCATTTATTAGTTTGTCTTTAAGGATATTAAATGCATCTAAACATTCCTGATAAAAATTGAAGTGAACATCTTTTTCTAGTAATCTTGTTAAAGGTTTAGCTATTTTAGAGAAGTCTTTAATGAATCTTCTATAAAATCCAGCATGCCCTATGAAGCTTCTAATAGCCTTTACTGAACTAGGGGGAGGTAATTTCTCTATGGTTTCGATTTTTGCTTTATCTAGCACAATTCCTTTACTACAAATTTTATGTCCTAGCACAATCCCTTATCGTACCATAAAGTGGCATTTTTCCCAATTTAAAACAAGTTTTGTTTCCTCACATCTCATTAGAACTCGTTTTAAATTTTTAAGGCAAAGATGGAAAGAATTACCGAATACCGAGAAATCATCCACAAATACATCCATAATGTCTTTTACAAGTTCGTCAAAGATTGCCAACATGCAGCGCTGAAAAGTAGCAGGAGCATTACATAATCCAAAAGGCATTCAACGATAAGCAAACGTACCGTATGGGCATGTGAATGTTGTCTTCTCTTGATCTTCAGGTGCTATTGGGATTTGGAAATAGCCGGAGAGTCCATCTAGGAAGCAATAGTACATATGCCCAGATAACCCTTCTAAAATTTGATCAATGAAGGGCAGAGGGAAGTGGTCTTTTCTAGTGGCGTCGTTCAGCTTCCTATAATCGATGCAAACTCTCCAACCTGTGACTGTTCTGGTGGGAATTAGTTTATTCTTTTCGTTGGCTACCACCGTCATGCCCCATTTCTTTGGAACAACCTGCACAGGACATACCCAATTGCTGTCAGAAATAGGATAAATTATTCCAGCATCTAGAAGTTTAATTACCTCAGCTTTCACAACTTCTTTTACGCTGGTATTCAATCATCTTTGAGGTTGCATACATGGCTTGTATGCCTCTTCTATTAAAATTTTGTGGGTGCAAAACGATGGGCTTATTCCCTTAATGTCAGAGATTTTCCAAGCTATAGCTTTCTTATGTTCCTTTAGTAGCTATATTAACTCCTCTTTTTCCTTATTCTGAAGAGATAACTACCGGTAGTGTAGAATTGTCCCCAAGGAATGCGTACTCTAAATGTTTCGGTAACTGTTTTAATTCTAATTTGGGTGGTTCATCAATGGAGGGTATTTGTTTTAGTTCGTCATTGACTTCAATGATCTCTTTTTCCGTTTGTCTAGATGAAGATGTTATTAAATTTAGCTCATCGACTTCATCTTCTTCCTCCTCTTCTTGAGTAAGACACAGTTCCATCGTGTCATCATGTATGATTTCCTGTAATGAGTTTTGAACAATATGATCAGTGGTATCAACAAAATAACAGGAATCATCTTGTTCTCTAGAATATCGCATAGCATCATAAATTTGAAAAATAATTTCCTCCTCGCCTATCTTTAATGCAAGTTTACCATCACCTACATCTATAACAAATTTCTAGCAAGAATTCAAGAAAGGGCGCCCTAAAATTAAAGGAACTTCAATATCCTCATCCATGTCAAGCACAAAAAAATCAATAGGGAAAATAAATTTATCAATTTTTACCAAGACATCTTCGATAACTCCTCTAAGATATTTAATAGATCTATCGGCTAACTGAATACTCATCCTAGTGGGTTTTGGTTCCCCAAGATTTAGCTGTTTAAACATTTTATAAGGCACTAAATTAATACTGGCACCTAGATCAGCTAATGCTTTCTTAATATTTAAACTACCAATTAAACAGGGAATAGTAAAACTTCCTGGGTCTTTTAATTTGGTTGGTAATTTGTTTTGGAGGATGGCTGAACATTCTTCATTAAGCTCCACTGTTGATATTTCTTCGAGCTTTCTTTTATTCGTCAGGAGTTCTTTTAAGAATTTGCGCGATTTCGACATCTGTGAAATGGCTTCAACAAAGGGTAAGTTAATATGTATTTGTTTAAAAAGTTCAAGAAATTTACCGTATTGGGCATCTAATCAGTCTTTCTTCAACTTTGCCAGATATTGGATTGGTGTTTTACTTTCTTTGCACACTGGAGTTACATCCTCAACTCCCTCATCCTTTGCTTTGTCATCTTCATGTGGTATTTTTTTCTTTGGTTCGACTAACTCCTTTCCACTTCTCAGTGTAACCGCCTTTACCTGTTCGGTTCCTTTAGAAAAAATCTCTGATCGGATTTCAGAAACTATCTCAGTAAGTTGTCCAACTGTGTTAGTAAGTTGTCCAACTGACTTAGTGAGTTCCCCAACTTGGCTCTCGATCCCTTTGATTGATTCCTATTGATTCTTAAGGGTGGTCTCAGTGTCTTGGAGACGGTTATCTGTAGCTGCCATGAATTTTGTCAGCATCTCTTCAAGGTTCGGCTTCTTCTTCTGTGGATAGGGCTGATTTTGGAAATTTTGAGGATGTTGTTGTCTTTGATTTCCTTGATTTCCTTGTCCTCCCCATGAAAACTTTGGGTGGTTCCTCCAACCTGGATTATAAGTATTACTATAAGGGTTATTATTGGATCTGAAGTTATTACCTATATAGTTCATCTATTCGCTTCTGTCTCCGGTTGGTAGGGTGGGTACTCAGATTCGCCACGCTTGCACTTGCGTCGCGATTGCAGACATTGGATGTACCGTGAAGAACACAAACTATCAAGCATTTTATTCATCATCTCTACTTGTGTTGATAGCATGGTTACTGCGTCGATGTTGAAAACTCCGGATGATTTTGTTGGTTTTGTCCTTGTAACCTGCCACTGATAGTTATTCAGTGACATCTCCTCTATGAATTCGTAGGTCGCTTGGGAGTTCTATTGTTTAGGTTCCACCGCGCGGTGAATCAATTAGTTGCCTCGTTGAGGGGTTTACACCGTTATAGAAAGTTTGGACTTGGAGCCACAAGGGTAAACCATGGTGCGGACACCTTCTCAAGAGATCCTTATATCTCTCCCATGCGTCATATAATGTCTCTAAATCCATCTACACAAAAGAAGAGATATCATTCTGTAATTTAGCCGTTTTGGCCGGTGGGAAATATTTTAATAAAAAATTTTCGGTCATTTGATCCCATGTAGTGATTGACCCTCGTGGTAACGAGTTTAACTACTGTTTGGCTTTATTCCATAATGAAAAGGGAAAAAACCGAAGTTGTATGGCATCATCAGAAACGCCATTTATTTTGAAGGTATCACAGAACTCTAAAAAATTGGCTATATGAGTATTTGGGTCTTCGTCCTGTAAACCATCAAATTGAACAAATTGTTGAATCATTTGTATAGTGTTAGGCTTTAATTCAAAATTATTAGCAGCTATAGCAGGCCTAACAATACTTGATTCTGCTCCTGTTAAATGAGGTTTAGCAAAATCATACATAGTACGTGGAGCATTATTTTCTGCCACATCTTGTGGTGGTGGATTATTCTCGTCCATCCCTTCAGTAGGATTGGATTCATTTTGTTGTTCTTCTTCTTGGTAATTTAGGGCTCGCCTAATTTCTCTGCGATTTCTACGAACGGTAGCTTCAATATCACTGTCGTATACTAAAGGTCCTCTCGGGTTCCTTCTAGTCATAAACTAGATGTACCTGGAAGGAAGAAGTAATAAAAGAAGAAAAATTAGCAAATAAAATAAGAAATTAAATTAAATTGCAAAAAATAAAAATGGCTAAAGTAATAAAAATAGAGTGTTCTTAATATTTTAGTTCCTCGGCAACGGCGCCAAAAACTTAATCGTGTGTCTGTCGAGTTTTAAAATTTATAAAGAGAATGATCGAACCTGGAAACTAACTTTGACAACGATTGAGGGAAGTGCACCTATCGAACAGTAGTATAGCTTAGGCAAGACCGGATTGTCGAACCCAAAGGAACTAAAAGTACTAATACTAACTTTCTTTTTATTATTTAGCCTAAATTAAAGGGAATTTGTTGTTTAAATCTAAATTAATTAACTACTAAATTAAAGACTCTAAGACAAAGAAGAATGAATTTGGGAAAATAACTTGGGGAAAAGCCAATTGATTAAGACGACACCCAAGGAAGAATCCACCTAGACTTCACTTGTTATCTAACTCTGAACCAGACGATGTATTCACTTGACTTGATCCGTAGGATTCCCTAATTTATATTAAACCCTCTCTCGAGGCGAATAACGTCTAACCCTAGGTTGATTAATTGAAATCTCTTTCTAATTAAAACCCCTAGAATTGCATTAACTCGATCTATGGACTCCCATATTAGGTTTCACCCTAATCTGGCAACGTCTCATCACCCTATCTCTAGGCGCGCGATCAACTCCGCTTAACTATGCTAGATATACTCTTAGGCAGGGACTTTTACTCCTCCACCTAAGCACATCAAACTTGAATCGATATCCGTGAAATATCAACACAAGAATTAAGAACACATAATTAAGAACAAATCAAATATTTATCATATAGTTCAGCAAACGATAACAAGATTCATCTAAGTTTCATCCCCTCGTGTATCTCGAGGGTTTAGTTCATAACAATAAAAGAAAACATCTCAGAAGAAAAGATAAAACAAAACATAGGAAATCCCTAAAACCCCCTGAAGGAATTGAAGAGGAGATCCTCCGTCTTGAGTATAATTCCGGCTTCTTGAGATGGATCAACTGGCTCTCCCTGAGCGAATCCCCACAAATCTGCCCTCTCTGGCCGAGCAAGACGCCCCTAAACGATAGCTTTGGGCTCCCCCTTTCAGGTCATACTTAGGGTGTATTTATAGGCTTTTGGAATGTGTTTCTTTGCCCCTAAGTATCCAAATCCGATTGAAATTGCTCTTTGCCACGGGCAGGGCACGGCTCCGCACACGCCCGTGTAAGTCGTGGCCAGGCCGTGTGGACTTCGTTGATGAGGCACGACCGTGTAAATTGTGGCCAGGCCGTGTTCGAGATTATTGAGGAGGCACGGCCGTGTGGTCTTAGGTCCAAGCCGTGTCGATTTTGTGCTTTGGCCCATTTGGCCCGTTTTAAGCCCATTTCTTGTTCTTTTCATCCTTGGGTGCTTTCCTGAGTATAAAACATGAAAAGAAAGGATTAAGAGCACCTTTTTACATAAATCAAGGGATAAATCATCCAAAAGTATTCTAAATGTGGGATTAAAATATGTTACTTTTACGGTTTATCATTTGGCATCTTTTTTCACAAAGAGATATCTCAACACCGCGTGATCAGTAAATACCATAACCTTTGCACCGACAAGATAGGAATGAAACTTGTCAAAAGCAAAGACTACAACCAGTAATTCTTTATCTATAGTGGTATAATTGAGTTGAGCCTCTGTAAGAGTTTTGCTAGCATCATAGATGGCGTGAAATATTGTTGCCTTTCATTATCTTAGACACGCACCCACAGCAAAGTTGCTTGCATCGTACATAACTTCAAAAGGTTGTAACCAATCGGGTGCAACAACAATGGGTGCACTTACTAGCTTCTTTTTTAACTGAATAAAGGCATCTAGACATGTATCGTCAAAGAAAAATTTTTGATTCTGTTCTAGCAATGAGCATAAAGGCTTTGCAATTTTTGAAAAATCTCTAATAAACCTTCAGTAAAACCCTGCATGTCCCAGAAAATTACGGATACCCCTCACATTTGTTGGTGGAGGTAACTTCTCAAAGATTTCCACCTTTGCTTTGTCTACTTGAATGCCTTGACTAGTGATGCGGTGTCCTAACACAATACCTTCAGTTGCCCTGAAATGACATTTTTTCCAATTCAGAACAAGATGTGTGTCCTCACATCGCTTCAGTACTTTATCCAAATTGTCAGCGCAATGATCAAAATCATTCCTATAGAATGAGAAATCATCCATAAAAACCTTTAAAGAGTCTTCGATCATATTTGAGAATATTGCCATCATGCATCTTTGAAATGTGGCTGGTGCATTGCAAAGATCGAAAGGCATACGGCGAAAAACGAAAGTACCAAAGGGGCAGGTGAAGGTTGTTTTCTCCTGATCCTCCAATGCAATAGCAATTTGATTGTACCAAGAATAGCCATCTAAAAATCAATAAAAGGCCTTTCTAGCAAGCTGATCCAGCATTTGGTTGATAAAAGGAAGTGGGAAGTGATCCTTCTTTGTGGCTGCATTCAATTTGCGATAACCCATACAAACTCGCCATCCCGTGGGAATGCGTGTAGGAATTAATTCATCCTTATCGTTGTGAACCACAGTGATGTCACTTTTTTTAGGTACGCATTACACTGTACTTACCTAATTGCTATCAGAAATCGGGTAAATAATTCCAGCATCAAGCTATTTTATTATTTCCTGCTTGACAACTTCCTTTATCTTCTCGTTTAATCTTCTTTGCTATTCAATCGATTACTTGCCTTCATCTTCCAACTTGATCTTGTGCATGCAGAAAGAAGGACTAATACCTTGAATATCGACAATACTCCAAGTAATAGCTCATTTGTGTTGCTTGAGAATATGGACCAATTTCTCTTCTTGAATTACATCCAGTGTTGTGGAGAGAATAACTGGGAGAGTATTGTGATCACTGAGAAAGACATATTTAAGATTAGGAGGTAGTGGTTTCAATTCCAGAGTAGGAGCTTCTTCAATGGATGGTTTGGAAATTAGGGTTGTTCTGTTGGCTAGGTTTAAGGATTCAATCTGCCATCTATGCTTGAGTTCAAGACTATTAGCTTCAACCATGCTGTATCGTCTAGGAATTTGGCATCAGATGTCACTACAAACTCTTCATAAAGTACTGTGTTTTGGTCATTGAATTCTTCCTCAATTAGATCATCTAGCACATCGATAGTACGACATTCTTCTTTGTCCTTGCATTGAATAGATTAAAAACACTAAAGGTGACTTGCTCATCATTAAGTTCAATGGTTAGTTCACCCTTATAAACATCAATCAGAGTTCGGCCGGTGGCTAAAAATGGTCGTTCCAAGATTATAGTAACCTCCTTATCTGCCTCACAGTCAAGTGTGATAAAATCATCCGAAAAAATAAATTTATCCACATGAACTAAGACATCTTTTATTTTCCCTTCAGGTTGAGCTAAAGATCGATCGGCTGGTTGTAATGTCACTGCAGTAGATTTCATGTGACCAATTCCCAAATTTTTGAAAGTAGATAGTGGCATTAGGTTAATGCTAGCTCCCAAGTTGCATAAAGCCTTACCCAAATAATGATTGCCAATTGAACATAGGATGGTAAAGCTCCCAGGATATTTCAATTTAGGGGGCAACTTGTTTGTCAAAATAGCACTACAACCTTTTGTGAGTGCAATAGTTTCAATATCAATGAGCTTTTTCTTCTTGGATAAGAGGTCTTTCATAAATTTCCCATAACTCGGAATTTGTACCAGAGCGTCCACTAAAGGAACGTTGATCGGGAGTTCCTTGAGTGTGTCCAGGAACTGCTAATACTGCTTGTCATGCTCATTCTTCTTGAATCTTTATGGGAAGGGTAAAGGTAGAGATATATTGGCTTGCGCTGACACCCTTGATTGCGTCTACTATTTTGAAGGTCAGACTATAGGCATATGAGTGACAATTTGTGGAACTTCTTTGTCTGATGCATCGACAAATTCTTCAGATTCAACCTTCTCACCAGTGATCACTCCATCTGTATCTTGAGGTGCTACAGTAGAGTCAATAGACGGTTCGCTAGTTTGTTTACCACTCCTAAGAGTGATAGCCTTATAATGTTCTTTCCCCCTCAGACTAGGATTTTTCGTGTCACTAGGTAATGAACCTGGTGGTCAAGTATTCAGATTTGAAGCAAGTTGTCCAAATTGCACTTCCAATGCTCGAATGGAAGATGAATTCCCTTGTACAATAGCTTCCATGCGAGTAATATGCTCCGGCATTAATGTCTCAAGAATTGCTAACGGGTCAGAAGTAGAAGCTTGAGTGTACGGTTGCTGTCAATGTCCTTGAACATGTTGATTCAGTATTGAAGACTGTTGTGGCTGTATTGGATTTTGGTGTGGATGTGTCTGGCCTTGTTGTGCATGCATCTGAGTGTGTCGATTATAGTTCTACTGTTTTTGATTGTAGTTCCCTTGCCTGGGATTATAATTGCCCTGAGCAGATGTATTCCCATATCTAAATGTCACAGCATTTTGTCCAGCATTCTGAGTTCTCCAAAACTATTGGTTGCTTGCAAAGTTGTTGTAAGAATTTCCATAAGAATTATTGCGAATGTTACTAATATAACAGGCATTCTCTTCATGTTGTGGACAATCTTCACAGCTATGGTTGTCACTACAAATCTCACAACAAAAGGTAGGAATAATAACTTGCTGAGCGACTTGTATAGGTGCAACTCCACTCATCCCTTGTATATTTTTAATCATGTTTGTGAGAGAAGAAACTTGAGCACTTAGTGCGGTTATTGCATCCAATTCAATAACTCATGGAGTAGTTTTTGCTTGTGCAGCTCTGGAGATAAGATATTGATAATCATTTTGAGCAATTCTCTCAAGAATTCTCACAGCATCATTATAAGTACAATACAGCAGAGGTCTATTGGCTGATGCGTCGACAAGATTCCTTGTATGTGAATTCAGCCCATTATAAAAAATCTCAATTTTTGTTTCTGGTTGAATGCCATGCATAGGACAACATCGAAGTAAAGTTTTATAACGTTCCCATGTGGTGTGAAGATTTTCATCATCCAGCTGATGATAAGCAGTAATATCATTTCAAAAACGAGCATTCATTGTCGGCGGGTTAAATCGCAAAACAAACTGTGTTGCTAGTGCATCCCAAGAAGTAATTGATTTGGCAAGTAGTCCAAAAAACCAAGTTCAGGCTCTTCCTTATAAGGAATAAGGAAATAATTGCATCTTCAATACATCATCAGGAACACCTTGTTGACTAAAGGAAGCACAGATCAATAAAAAAGGATTTAAGATGTTCTATTGCATCTTCGTGTGGCAGTCCAGCATATTGTCCATTAAAATTCAGCATTTGAAACATTACTAGCTTGAGATCAAAATTCCCAGCTTGGATTGTTGGCCTAACAACTCCTAGTTGTTCATCATCAAAAATAGGTACTACAAAATCTCGTATAGTCCTATTTTGTAGGCGAGCATCTTGCGGCAACAATGGGTTATTAACATTTTGATGTTCCATCGGGGGTATGGCCGCATTGTTCCCTGGTAGAGCCATATTTATTTGTTCTCGAAGTCTACTCCAAAAAGTCCTTTCAAATTCTGGATCAAAATCGGCAAGAAAATCCAAATTTCTTCGGGTCATAAAACACCTAAATTGAAGTTAAAGAAATAGCAACAAAGAAAAACCAGTTAATGAATACGAAATATTATATAGGGAAAATAAAGTGCAAAAACACAAAATAAATAAAAATAAATATCAAACAAACGTCATCCTCGGCAACGACGCCAAAAACTTGATCGGCTATTTAACGTCACAGCAATAATGTGCAAGCATACACTGTCAATACAGTTGTAGTAACAACCCATTTTTGGTCGAATCGAAATAGTGGTTTTGGGACCACAAATCCGAAGTAAAAATAATTATTTTATTATTACTTTAATGTCTGTGGAATGATAATATGTTTGTGTGAAATTTTCACTTAGAAATTTTACCGATTGGTTGATTAATTAGATAAAAAGGACTAAATCGCGTAAAATGCAAAAGTGCTATTCTATTAGTTAAAGGTTTCAAATAGCTTTGGTTTTTAAATATGATGGCCTTAAATGGCAATTAAACCATTTGAAACTTGAGTGGACATTTTTGGACAAGTTTAGTTAATGTTTAAAGGTTATTATTAAGGTTAATATAGTAAATTGATTAATAATAGAAAATGTAAAAGAATTAAAAGATGAATAAGCTATCATCTTTCTTACTTTTCATCATCCATGGCCGAATATACCATTAAAGGAGGAGAATATAATTCGGCAAGTTCATCCTTGTGCATGTATGTGATTTTTGTCCCATTTTTTATGATTTTTATGTTTTTGTGATCGTTGTAACTAGGTCTAGCTAGCCCAGCGACTAATTTGCAAAACTATTAAAGATTTTGAAAGTTACCATTGATGATAGATTTTGAATAGTTAATGATAGTTAAGTAAGTTTTGTTAAGTGATTTTTAGTGAAAATGCAAAATACGGATTAAATTGAGAAATGTGTAAAGTTAGTGGTTAAAATGTGAAATAAATGAAAATTATGGGCTGCTAGGGGCATTATGGTAATTCGGCTAGCATGGGTTAGTCTTGAATTTCATGAATTTGTGATTTTGTGTAATAAGGACTAAATTGTGAAAATGTGAAATATGTGGGGCAAAAGTGTAAATGTGTTTTAAAGTGTGATTTGGACTAAATTGAATGAATAGATGATTAAATAAGTTAATTTTGAATATATTTGGATCAAGAAAAGCGAAATTCAGATCTAGATCGGGGAAAAACAAAAATTATCGACTAATCAACTAGATTCACCGTTTTAACATCCGAGGTAAGTTCGTATGTTATAATTTCATTTCAAATGTATTTTATATGCTTCAATATAGCATGAATTGTGATTATGTGATTACGGACGAATTCGAAAATGATTCGATGAAGATTCGACAGTTGAAATCCCGGTTGAACCTTAGGAATAGGTTAGGATGCTAGTGACATGTCATTAGGTATACTTGAGTTGGCTTTGGGCCATGATTTAGCACTATGTGTGCGAGATAAACCGATTTGGCTTCGGGCCATGCATATCAGCTAATTTAACTTCGGGCCATGATATCAGAATTTCGAATAAGTTACCTTGATTTGGCTTCGGGCCATGGTATAGGTACTTATTGAGTGAGACCTTGAGTATCCGACTTTTATTCTGAATGGTTCAATGGGTAAAAGAAAGATGTGGTTCATTCTGAGATTGGTACAAGATGGTACAGGTACGTACGGAAATGAATTGAGTATTGAAAACTATGAAATTGATGAATTCCTTGGTAAGTTATATGAATGATCATATGATAGCTTGAGATTTAATAGAATTGTTGCATATTATTTTCTATTATATAAATTATTTATGAATAATGATAGTTACTCAATGTTAACATACGAGCTTACTAAGCTATATAGCTTACTTTGTTGTTTTTCTATGTTTTAGAGTGATTTCAAAGCTAGCTCGGATTCGGGGATCGTCGGAGACTTCACCACACTATCCACTGACTCTTTAGTACTTTTGAAACTATGTTTTGAGTATATGGCATGTATAGGCGTTTTGAGTCATTTTGATTATGGATTGATAATGATTTTTGTCAATTGTAATGACTTGTAAATGTATATGTTTTGCTTTGTAAATATAGCCATGAGATTTGGCTTAATTTGGTGGATTTGGATATGTGTTTATGTGTGCATATATGGTTGATATTGAGTTCTTGGATGGATGTGTGAATGACCATATTATGAAGTTTGTGGAATTGGTACCTTTCTTGTGAATTGGTACAAAAATGAGGTATGTTAGGTTAAGGTTAAACTAGTGATTGGTATATGTATTTGACTAGGTTTTGTTTGAGTAAAACTTGAGATATAAACATGTTGGTTATTAATATTTGAAATGGTATGAAATTGTCTTGAATGTGGCTAGAATAGATGTTCTATTGTGCTATGAATTGGTGACATTTGGGTTGCTTAGATTCATAAGATTGTGAGTGGCAAATTGGCTTGGTAAATAGCCTATTTTTGTCCACAAGGGCAGAGACACGGGCATGTGTCTCAGCCGTGTGTGACACACAGTCATGCTACACGGCCGTGTGTCCCTTGATGTTGAAATTGAAATGAATTCAGTATGCTCCACTCGGTCTCACACACAGGCCTGTGCTTGGCCGTGTGGTACAAGTCAGTATACCCCCTAATTGGCACACGGCCTAGTACACGAGCGTGTGACTTGGCCGTGTTGCATAAGTCAGTATACCCTATAGGTTTGGCATAGCCTAGCACACAGCCTAGCACACGGGCATGTGTGGCCACTTCGAAGGGCACACGGCCTAGACACACGGGCATTTGGTTGGCCGTGTGACCCATGTTAGTAACCCCACTTGTTTGGACATGGGCTGGGACACGGCCATGTGTTCCCATTTCGAATGTTCACACGGCCTGTGACACGGGCGTGTCTGGTGACCGTGTGAGACACACGACCTGGCCACACGGGCGTGTGTCCCCTGTTTTGGAGAAAAATTTACTATGTGTTGAAAAATTTCCAGAGTTTTCGGTTTAGTCCCGAACCACTTACAAAGCATGTTTAAGGCCTCGTAGGCTCTTAATAGGGACAAATTGATTGAGATTGAATGATAAATGATTGAATTGAGCAAATGTATGTTAAATAGTTGTTTAATTGTTTCATAAGTTCGGTAATGCTCCGTGACCCTATTCTAGCGTTGAATACGGGTGAGGGGTGTTACATTTATTGGTATCAGAGTTACAGTTTAGTCGATTCTAGGATAACGTAGCATGTGTGAGAGTCTAGCTATACATGCCATATATAAACTGTGATAGTGTGATGACTCCTGACATTTGAAAACGTGTTTTTTATATAGAAAATGGATCCCAATCGAGCGATAGCTGATGAGGTTGAAAGTAAAACGCCTGCTCCCGCGCAAAGGACAACGCCGTCTGATTCTAGACCCATAACAGCCAGCCAGGGACGAGAGGCTAAAGAAGCCTTCTTACAAATGATGAATGAGTGGTTCACTCAATACATTCGTACAAACCCGGCTGCTCAACAACCTCCACCCCCTCCTAGTCCCCAATCTGTACCTGTAGCTCCTCAAGGAGTCGAGCTTTTAAGATTGAAAAAGGCTCCAGTTGATAAGATCCGTAAACACGGGGCTGAAGAATTTAGAGCCAATGTTGATGATGATCCTGAAAGAGCTGAGTTTTGGCTTGAAAATACAATTCTAGTGTTTGATGAGCTTTCTTGCACACCGGCTGAATGTTTAAAGTGTGCTATATCCCTTCTGAGAGACACCGCGTATCAGTGGTGGAATACATTAGTATCAGTGGTGCCGAGGGAGAGAGTCACCTGGGAGTTCTTTCAAACTGAGTTCTGAAAGAAATACATCAGTCAACGGTTCCTGGATCAAAAGCTTAAAGAGTTTTTAGAACTGAAACAAGGTCGCATGACTGTAACCAAATATGAAAGAGAATTCGTGCGGTTAAGTAAATATACTCGAGAGTATGTTTCTACTGAAGAGATAATGTGCAAACAGTTTGTTGATGGGTTGAACGAAGACATTAAACTTCTTGTTGGGATTTTAGATTTAAAAAAATTTGTTGTGTTAGTTGGCCGGGCTTGCAAAGTCGAAGAATTTAGCCGAGAAAAGAAGAAAGCTGATTCAGAGGCTAGAGATTCGAGGAAAAGAACGATGAATAAACCTTCTCATTCTTCATCAAAGAAATTTTGAGATTCATACAGTAGATCTAATGCATCAATGGGATATCAGAACAGAGATCGTGGGAATCAACATGTGAATCCTAAAGCACAAGCTACTTCTGTCTCGAGTGTTGGCAGTGTGAGAAACAATAAACCCGAGTGCCAACAGTGTGGGAGACGACATTTTGGTGAATGCTGGAATAAGAGTAGTAAAGCATGCTTCAAATGTGGTTCACCAGATCACTTTATTTGAGACTGTCCAAGGTTATCAGAGAAAGAAAAAGTCCAGAATGTAAGATAGAGCAATACGAATGCGAGAAGGAGACCACCAGGAAATATGGGAAATGTATCCAGTGGTAGAGGTATAACTAGGGACTCAGCTGTGAGATGCGAGGCCAGAGCACCTGCTAGAGCCTACGCTATTCACGCTCGCAAAGAAGCGTCGTCCCCAGATGTTATTACCGGTACATTCTCTCTTTATGATACTAATGTTATTGCTTTAATTGACCCTGGATCGACACACTCGTATATATGTATGAATTTGGTGTTTAATAAGAGTTTTCCTGTCGAGTTTACTAAGTTAGTGATTAAAGTATCGAACCCCTTAGGCAAATATGTTTTAGTTGATAAAGTTTGCAAGAATTGTCCTTTAATTACTCGAGGTTACTGTTTTTCGGCTAATTTGATGCTTTTACCATTTGATGAGTTCGATGTGATTCTGGGTATGGATTGATTGACTGTACATGATGCTGTTGTGAACTGTAGACGAAAGACTATAGAATTAAAGTGTCAGATTGGATTGAATCTGATGAGCCGAGGGAATTGCCTGTTTTGATTTCGTCTATGTTAGTTTAGAGATGTGTGAAAAAAGGTTGCGAAGCCTATCTTGCTTATGTTTTGGATATAAAAGTGTCTGAATCAAAGATTGAATCAGTTCCAGTTGTCTGTGAATATCCGAATGTGTTTCTTGAAGAATTACTGGGGTTGCCACCTATCAGAAAGGTTGAATTTGCTATTGAATTAGTACCGGGAACTTCACCGATATCTATAGCTCCGTATAGAATGGCTCTGATAGAGTTGAAAGAGTTGAAAGCTCTGTTGCAAGAGTTAATAGATAGAGGTTTTGCACAACCGAGTTTTTTGCCTTGGGGTGCGCCTTTATTGTTCGTAAAGAAGAAAGATGGATCAATGAGAATGTGTATTGACTATCATCAGCTCAACAAAGTTACGATAAAGAATAAGTATTCGTTGCCGAGAATAGATGATTTGTTTGATCAGTTAAAAGGTGCAATAGTGTTTTCAAAGATTGACTTAAGATCTGGCTATTATCAATTGCGAGTTAAAGACTCAGATGTGTAACATCCCAAAAACGGGGTTATTTGAAATTTCATTATTTTCTTATGTATGAACTACTGAAATATTATTTAAGGAATAAGAGAGTTTAAATTAAGGCCTTGAGTTGTCTCATTTTGGTAGAAAATTCTAGTTCTTAACTTTAAAGGCAGGGAGCCTTAGCAGGAGTGTGTTATAAGAATATATGAAGGAAGTTGGGCATTAATGAGGCCTTGGTAAAGTGGCAAAGTAAGCCCACTTAAAGAGCTACATGTGACGCCACAAGGAGAGCAAGGGGAGCTGGGTTCGAGTCGCGAATTCCCCTCTTATTTTGCATTATTGTGGGACGGCACATAGGGAGAGTTTTGCTCCCTTTAAATTCTTTTTTTTGTAGAGATAATTAAGGATTTTGTTAAAAGGGATATTATTAGGTTAAGTGGATTATTTGATTATTAATTGATTAATGGAGATTAATTCAAATTAATTTTCAATTAATGCAAATGTGTGGCCAAGAGAAGATTTAGGTATTAAGCCGAATTTTGAACTCCTTGAACAAGGAGGTGTGGACGGCAAGGCTATTAGGTGATGGCCGAATGTGGGACTCCTTGGTGAAAAGGAGTTGGCTAGAGTTGGACTCCTTGTTGCCAAGGTTGGACGGCAAGCTTGATAGAGGGGGCCGAATCCTATATAAAGCACATACCTAGCACCCTATTTTCTTTTTACTCAACTTTACACAAAGCCGAATGCCTTGGTGACTTACTTCATAAAAATTTCGGCAAGCCTACATCCCATCTTTTATTATTCTCTTTCAAGTTTTCTCAAGCCGAAAATCCTATTAACATTCACCTTTCCATTCTTTTGATCTTTAGTTGAAACTCTACCTCCTCTTCCCTACTTCCTCTTTGACATTGAAGCTTTTGGATTCCTCTCGATTGTGAAGGTGAGTTTGGCCGAATATTTATGGTTTTCTTCTCTATATCCCGTCGATTTCTATAAAGGGAAGTGCCGATTTCGGCAATGGTTATAAGGCCTCTAAATAAGTGGTAACCGATTTCCTCTAGGTGCTCAGGAACGTAAAGCAGTCGACTCAAAGCCGATCTCTAGAATTCGATTTTTGGGTAAGTAATGGTAAGACTGTTTTAGTTAGTTATTTGGTATTCGTTTTAGCAGAAGGCTACTAACTCTTTGAGTACCGATTCATGAAATCAGAAGCAGATTTGGGGAAGTTAGGTGTTGCGGTTGGTGTCCAAAAGTGTGAAGGTGAGACTTTGGGTTCACAAGGAACCCCTCCCCAATAAGTTAATTAGGCCGAATAGGCCATAAGACTAATCTATAGATTTGGCCGAATATAGGCAAGTGGATCCGTGGTGACCAACGCTTTCTTTCGGGATTTAGGACTACCATCGATATCGTGTGTGTACATACACACTTATAATAGTTAATTAAGTGTATGTTATGTGTAAATCTGCTCTATGTAGATGTGGCAATAGTACCTTAGGGGTACAAGCAAGGATCCTGGTAAGTCTCTATTGTATGAGATTGATAATAATGCTTTTGGGAAGCATGGACTATTTGATACATGTGATATATGTATGATCCGTTATTAACCGCTTGATATGGGTTGATGAGAGGAGGGGCGGTGATATCGTCTTCGACGAGCACCGTTGCTTTGGTAGCACATCGTGACTATATGTCACCGGAGGTTTGGTACCTCCGGAGGTTTGGTACCTCATAGCGACTTGTCCCCTGTAGTTAACACCACCGTGGGTTGGCCCCACTTGAGATATGGGATCGTCCGCCGCGGTGATTTGGTATCACCACGATGGGTTGGCCCCATCACCCGATTTGTGTCTACGGACACCGGTGCTTTGGTAGCACATCGTGACTATATGTCACCGGTGGTTTGGCACCACCAGTGTTTTGGTAACACATCGTGATCTGCGGTCACGGTGGTTTGGTACCACGTGGGGTAGACAAAGGTGTTTGGTTGGCTAGGTTGGGTACTCGATACTTTGCTTAATTGGTATTATATGTGGTGTATGAAATGTTGTATTAACCGGGGAAGGGTTACATATCGAGTCTTGGTGACTCACCTTCTCCTTTAATATTTTCAGGTGACTCGTAGATGGCGGTTGAGGAGCGGTGGGACTCGAGGCGGCCATGCAAGGGATTTTAATTTACAGAACTTTAAGGTTGTTTAATTTTTATTTTGGGTTGTAATAAGGCCTCCATAAACTATAGTTGCGGTTTTTTTATATGTTGGATGTCGACTTAAACTATATCATTAAATTAAAATAAATCACATGTTTTCTTTTGGTAAACACGAAAAAGTTTAATCGTGCCATCGGGTACACTTGAAATCGATAAAATAATTGGGCTTAATTAAAATCCCAAATTGGATCTAAGGTTAGCTTAACAAGACAAATCAAACGAGGAGGTTTCAATAGAAAATTAAATGTTTTTCAAAAAGCGATCACAAGGTTTTACCTCGTAATAACTCGATTTGGTCGTAGTGTTTGGGCCGGGTTTGGGTTGTTACAGACTGGTATCGAGCCCAGTTCAAAGCTCTCTATTGTGGGGCCCAAGGCCCAAAAATGTTTTTGGTAGGCCTTATGGTATGATTTTCTGGGTTTTTAAGCGGCATGGCCCGAGTCTCCGACACCGATCCGCCTGTAAGTACATCTAAACCTTTGTGTGAAATATATTCAGTAGAAGGGTAGGAAGCATGGAACGAGATAGACTTATAGGACTTGGACCCTAGGGTTAGATTACTCAAACACAACGAAGCATAAGACTTAAAGAACTAAACCAACCTATGACTTAGTCAACGAGCTAGGGGTGTGGTAACCCCATGACGCATGTCTAGGATTGGATCCAGGAAGAGCTTGGTATTTAAGCGGTCCTCGTGACTCACCTCCTCTTCGCAGTATCCTACCAGTGCGTAGCTTCGGTTCACCCTAACTCGTAGAAGGCTCGGTGGTGTGGTAACCTCAGTGCGCATGTCTAGAAAGGTTCGGTGAGAGCTTGGTATTTAAGCGGTCCGCGTGACCCACCTCCTCTTCACTTGAATTCTCGCCTGGTGCGTAGCTTTGGTTCACTACGACCGGGAGGGCTCGGTCATAGGCTAAACACAATGATTAAAACCCGAAAAAAAAAGGGAATCAGCCATATTTTCGAAAAAGAAGGGAATAATAAGCCCTAATGTTTTAAAAACGTATCCAATAACCCTCTTAAACCCTAGAACACTAGGTATACCATGTTTTCTCGGAAAACTTGACTTGTGAAAAATTACCGAAATACCCCTAGGAGTAAAATTACCAAAATGCCCCTGACCCCTAAAATATTGATTCAATGATTTTGCCTAAAAATTTCAACTATTTTATAAAACATTCAATAATTAGCTTTGGAAATCATCAGTAAAATATCTTGGCCCTGGAAAAGTACGAAAATACCCCTGTAGGAAAAAGACGAAAATACCCCTGGGTTAGAAATGGGCAGAAATGTCCGATGAGTGAATAGGTATGGAAAGTATTAAGGAATGGATGCATGGACTTCTTTGTGTGAACTAGGATAGGAAATCAAACATTGGTTGCTCGAAAGAATCTACGATTAAACCTCATCCATAAAACTTCTTCGCGAGTAATAAAGTGAAACAAATGCTAACGCATAAAATTTTTCTTAATCAGATTAAAAGCGCGGTAGATAGAATGAGTTCTAGAGGACGTGGACGCCGTGGACGTGGTAGGGGTAGGATGACGGTGTCTGAACCCGTCAGGTCAGGACAAGGCTCAGAAAATGAGGTACCACCGCCACCACCACCTCCTACTTTTAGAGCTGAGGAGCCGAGCGGCCGGTGGCGAATCGGTATCGCAAGTCGTGTTGCAGTCTTGGAGATGGTGGTCGGGTGGTGGAAATGTTGGAGCTCGGAAATGTTCTCGAGCGACTCCGATCTAACGGAGCGGAGGTATTCCGAGGTGTGTCGGGAGTGGCACCCAAAGTGCAGGCAATGAATCATCGCTAGAGTCAACCGAGAGGATCATGGATGACCTTGACCGATCAAGAAGAGAAGCCGAAGGGCGGTGTCGCTTCTAAAGGATGAAGCGACGCTGGTGGCTTACGGTTCGAGATGGGGCTACACCGATGATTTGACTTGGGAGTATTTCGAACCGCCTATCGAGAAAAAGTATGTGGGCACTAGCTACACCGACTTGCAGAGAAAGGCTTTTTTCGGGATTAGTTCAAGGAACTAAGTCCGTGGCTCGGAATATGAGGCGGAATTTTTAAGGCTAAGTAGGTATGCGAGAGGCATAGTGGCTCACGAACATGAGCGCTCGTGTCCGCTTTGAGGATGGACTCCGAGATGATTTAAGGTTGCTTGATTGCCCCACAGCCAGGTTCGTGAGTTCTCATCCCTAGTGGAGAAGGCTAAGGTAGCCGAGGGAATCAAGGAGGTCGTGTGAGGCGTAATTATAGTAAGAACAATCGAAGAGAAGTTTTGGGTCATTTGGATCAAGCGGTAGTACTAAAAAGGCTAGCCAAGTGGGCCCAATCAGCAAACAAGGCCCACAACCGCTAATCGAGGCCGACTCGGTGCAATCGCTGTGGGAAGACCCATTGGGGAGGTTGTTGGGCGGTGATAAAGGATGCTTTGAGTGTGGGTCTTTGGAGCATCGCGTACGAGATTGTCCCCAAAAGCTAGCTAAGAAGCGACCTAAGGAGGCGCGTAAGTGCACAAGATAGTAATGTAGGACCACGGAGGGTCGTGGTAATGGTAGAGGAAACAACGGTCCCAACCGAGGTCGTGGAACTCAAGGCAGAGGTTCAGCAACACAGAGGCTAGGCACTGTCTTAGTCTATGCAAAGCAAGGTGTCGCGAAGAAGGTGACGCACCGGATGTCATAACCGCACGCGTTTTTAATTTTTGGTTTTCCTTATGTTGCATTGATTGATGTGGGCTCGACACACTCGTACATTGCTAGTAATGTGGTAGGAACTATGGACCTAGACTCAAACCGCTTCTAGGGAGATGACCGTAGTTAGCCCCTTAGGTCACTCCGTAGTCGTCGTGAGATAAACTCTATAGAGGCGTACTTCTAGAACTTCAAGGGTAGTGTTTGTAGCCGATCTAATGGAACTACCATTTGGAGAGTTCGATTTGATCCTTGGCATGGATTGGTTGGTTAAGTACCAAGCAAGGTTGATCGCGCCAAGCGCATGGTTCTTAAGACAATGGAAGGTGATGAAGTGGTTATGATAGGAGATAGGAGGAATTACCTATCCAACGTAGTGACCGCTTTAAAGGTGAAAAGATGGTCAAGAAGGGTTGTGAGGCGTATTTGGTTCAAATCTATGCTTTGGAAGCTAAGGAGTTGGAAGTTGAAAAGGTCCGAACGGTTGGGAATTTCTTTGATGTGTTCCCGGAAGAACTTCCGGTTTGCCTCCGGATCGGAAGTCGAATTCGGTATAGACTTGCTACCGAACGGCACTGTGTCCATAGCACCATACCGAATGGCACCAAAGGAATTGGTGGAGTGAAGGCTCAAATTCAGGAGCTCTTGGATAGGGGTTTATACGACCAAGTATATCTCCGTGGGAGCGCCCGTGTTGTTTGTCAAGAAGAAGGGCGGTTCTATGCGGATGTGCATCGACTATCGTCGATTAAATAAGTTGACGATCAAGAACAAGTATCCGTTGCCTCGGATTGACAACTTGTTCGATCAAGCGGAAGGGTGCCCTCGGTTTTCGAAGATAGACCTTAGGTCGAGTTATCATCAACTTAAGGTAAAGGAGGCCGATGTTCACAAAGCGGCATTTCGAACTCGGTATGGGCATTTTGAGTTCTTGGTAATGCCATTTGGGTTGACTAATGCGCCGGCGGCATTCATGGACTTGATGAACAGAGTATTCCAAAGAAGAAGACTTGGACCGATTCGTCGTGGTATTCATAGACGACATATTGGTTTATTCAAGGACGTAAGAGGAGCATGACAAGCATCTCTGAGATAGTTACGCAAGTATTGAGGAGAAGCGCTTGTATGCCAAATTCAGTAAGTGTGAATTTTGGGTGAAGGAGGTGGCTTTCTTAGGTCATGTAGTGTCATTTGAAGGAATTAGAGTAGACCCCGCAAGATTGAGGCAAAGATTGGTGGAAACCACCTAGGACGGTGGGTGAAATCACGAAGTTTTCTAGGTTTAGCAGGATACTATCGGAGATTCGTGGAAGGATTCTCTCTAATAGCAGCGCCGTTGACTAAGTTGCTAAGGAAGGGTGTCCCATTTGTATGCGGACGGAAGTAAAGCGGCAAGAAAGCTTTGATAAGCTAAGGAAGATTTTGACGGAAGCTCCGGTTTTGGTACACTGAAGCAGGAAGTTATTCACGGTTTATTGTGATGCATCTCACACCGGCTTGGGGTGTGTGTTGATGCAGATGGGAAGGTAGTAGCCTATGCATCCCGTCAATTAAGATCGCATGAGGTTAACTACCCAACTCACGACTTAGAGTTAGCGTGAATGTCTCAGCTACGAAGATATGGAGACATTACGTATGGAGAGAAGTCGATGGTCTACGGATCACAAAAGCTTGAGGTATCTTCCGACTCGGAAGGATCCGAACCGAGACAGGCGTCGATGGATTGAACTACTAAAGGACTACGATCGTTCAATCGAATACCATCCGGTAAGGCTAATGTGTAGCCGACGCATTGAGCGGAAGGTGGTGACGGACTTGAGAGCAATGTTCGCTCGGTTAAGTGCGTATGATGATGGAAGTCTTTTGGCGTAACTTCAAGTTAAGCCGACTTGGATTGAGGAGATTAAAGAAAAGCGGTTAATGGATGAAGGCTTGAGTTCTAGGAGGGTACAAGTTCAAGACGGTGGTTTGGAAAGTACGATCTGTCTAGTGAAGGAGCGCTTTGCTTTCAAGGACGAGTCCAGTATGCCAAGGATCTGAATTAAGGAGAAAATTCTCCAAGATGCACATAGCAGCCCATACGCTATGCACCTGGAGGAAGCAAAATGTATGGAGATTTGCGGAAACATTTTGGTGGCGGGGTTGAAGCGTGAGATAACGGAGTTTGTAGGAAAGTGTCGACGTGTCGTCAGCAAAGTTAAGGTGAACATCGGTCACCATCGGAACTACTTCAACCGATAAAGATCCTCAATGGAAATGGGAGAGGATCACCATGGATTTTGTTAGTGGGCTACCCCTTACGCCCACTAAGAAGGATCTGATTTGGGTAATTGTGGATCGCCTAACTAAGTCGGCTCACTTCATGCCGGTGAGAATGGATTACTCACCCGAGAAGCTAGCAAGGTTATATGTGGTGAGATAGTCGATTGCATGGTGTGCGGTGTCGATTATCTCGGATAGGGATCCCGATTCACGTCAAGGTTTTGGAAAGCGTTGCATCAAGCTTTGGGTACACGGTTAGATTTCAAGATGCGGCTTTCCATCCACACGATCTGCAGACCGATCGGAAAGGGTGATACTGATTTTAGAAGACATGTTAAGGGGCGTGTCTTGGATTTTAGTGGTAGTTGGGAGGAGTACCTACCATTAGCGGAATTCGCTTATAACAATAGTTATCAAGCGAGTATTCAAATGGCTCCATACGAGGCCCTATATGGACGAAAGTGCCGTACTCCTACATGTTGGACGGAGTTGGGAGAACGACAAGTTATGGGTCCAGAATCGTAACCGAGACGGAAGACAAAGTCAAGGTGATTCGGTCTCGTCTCAAGGAAGCATCGGATAGGCGAAGTCTTATGCCGATCTCAAACGCAAGGAAGTGGAGTATCTTTGTGGGAGACAAGGTCTTTACGAAAGTGTCGCCTTGGAAAAAAGTGTTGAGATTTGGACGGAAAGGGAAGTTAAGCCCAAGGTTTATTGGGCCATATAATCGTTGTGAAGCGAATAGGACCAAAGTGGCTTATCACCTAGAGTTGCCGCGAATCGAGTCGATTCATGACGTCTTTCACGTGTCAACGCTTTGAGACGGTATCGGTCAGATCCTTCGTGACGTTGTGCCGATGAGCGTAAATCGAAGTGAATCCAGATTTATCTTTTGAAGAGGAGCGATTCGGATCTTAGACCGAGATGAGAAAGTTCTACGTAGGAAGTCGATTGCCCTTGGTGAAGGTGCTTTGTGGCGGAACCATGGTATAGAGGAAGCTACGTGGGAACCCGAGGATGTAATGAGGCAACAACACCCCACCTTTTCTAGTTAAGGAATTTCGAGGACGAAATTTATTTTAAGGGGTAGAAGCTGTAACATCCCAAAAACGGGGTTATTTGAAATTTCATTATTTTCTTATGTATGAACTACTGAAATATTATTTAAGGAATAAGAGAGTTTAAATTAAGGCCTTGAGTTGTCTCATTTTGGTAGAAAATTCTAGTTCTTAACTTTAAAGGCAGGGAGCCTTAGCAGGAGTGTGTTATAAGAATATATGAAGGAAGTTGGGCATTAATGAGGCCTTGGTAAAGTGGCAAAGTAAGCCCACTTAAAGAGCTACATGTGACGCCACAAGGAGAGCAAGGGGAGCTGGGTTCGAGTCGCGAATTCCCCTCTTATTTTGCATTATTGTGGGACGGCACATAGGGAGAGTTTTGCTCCCTTTAAATTCTTTTTTTTGTAGAGATAATTAAGGATTTTGTTAAAAAGGGATATTATTAGGTTAAGTGGATTATTTGATTATTAATTGATTAATGGAGATTAATTCAAATTAATTTTCAATTAATGCAAATGTGTGGCCAAGAGAAGATTTAGGTATTAAGCCGAATTTTGAACTCCTTGAACAAGGAGGTGTGGACGGCAAGGCTATTAGGTGATGGCCGAATGTGGGACTCCTTGGTGAAAAGGAGTTGGCTAGGAGTTGGACTCCTTGTTGCCAAGGTTGGACGGCAAGCTTGATAGAGGGGGGGGGCCGAATCCTATATAAAGCACATACCTAGCACCCTATTTTCTTTTTACTCAACTTTACACAAAGCCGAATGCCTTGGTGACTTACTCATATAAAATTTGGCAAGCCTACATCCCATCTTTTATTATTCTCTTTCAAGTTTTCTCAAGCCGAAAATCCTATTAACATTCACCTTTCCATTCTTTTGATCTTTAGCCGAAACTCTACCTCCTCTTCCCTACTTCCTCTTTGACATTGAAGCTTTTGGATTCCTCTCGATTGTGAAGGTGAGTTTGGCCGAATATTTATGGTTTCTCTTCTCTATATCCCGTCGATTTCTATAAAGGGAAGTGCCGATTTCGGCAATGGTTATAAGGCCTCTAAATAAGTGGTAACCGATTTCCTCTAGGTGCTCAGAACGTAAAGCGATCGACTCAAAGCCGATCTCTAGAATTCGATTTTTGGGTAAGTAATGGTAAGACTGTTTTAGTTAGTTATTTGGTATTCGTTTTAGCCAGAAGGCTACTAACTCTTTGAGTACCGATTCATGAAATCGTAGCGGATTTGGGGAAGTTAGGTGTTGCGGTTGGTGTCCAAAAGTGTGAAGGTGAGACTTTGGGTTCACAAGGAACCCTCCCCAATAAGTTAATTAGGCCGAATAGGCCATAAGACTAATCTATAGATTTGGCCGAATATAGGCAAGTGGATCTGTGGTGACCAACGCTTTCTTTCGGGATTTAGGACTACCATCGATATCGGTGTGTACATACACACTTATAATAGTTAATTAAGTGTATGTTATGTGTAAATCGCTCTATGTAGATGTGGCAATAGTACCTTTAGGGTACAAGCAAGGATCTGGTAAGTCTCTATTGTATGAGATTGATAATAATGCTTTTGGGAAGCATGGACTATTTGATACATGTGATATATGTATGATCTGTTATTAACCGCTTGATATGGGTTGATGAGAGGAGGGGCAAAGTGATATCGTCTTTGACGAGCACCGGTGCTTTGGTAGCACATCGTGACTATATGTCACCAGAGGTTTGGTACCTCCGGAGGTTTGGTACCTCATAGCGACTTGTCCCCGTGGTTAACACCACCGTGGGTTGGCCCCACTTGAGATATGGGATCGTCACGCGGTGATTTGGTATCACACGATGGGTTGGCCCCATCACCCGATTTGTGTCTACGGACACCGTTGCTTTGGTAGCACATCGTGACTATATGTCACGGTGGTTTGGCACCACCAGTGTTTTGGTAACACATCGTGATCATGCGGTCACCGGTGGTTTGGTACCACGTGGGGTAGACAAAGGTGTTTGGTTGGCTAGGTTGGGTACTCGATACTTTGCTTAATTGATCGTTATATGTGGTGTATGAAATGTTGTATTAACCGGGGAAGGGTTACATATCGAGTCTTGGTGACTCACCTTCTCCTTTAATATTTTTCGGGTGACTCGTAGATGGCGGTTGAGAGGAGATTGGGACTCGAGGCGGCCATGCAAGGGATTTTAATTTACGTAACTTTAAGGTTGTTTAATTTTTATTTTGGGTTGTAATAAGGCCTCCATAAACTATAGTTGCGGTTTTTTTATATGTTGGATGTCGACTTAAACTATATCATTAAATTAAAATAAATCACATGTTTTCTTTTGGTAAACACGAAAAAGTTTAATCGTGCCATCGGGTACACTTGAAACTGATAAAATAATTGGGCTTAATTAAAATCCCAAATTGGATCTAAGGTTAGCTTAACAAGACAACCGAAACGAGGAGGTTTCAATAGAAAATTAAATGTTTTTCGAAAAAGCGATCACAAGGTTTTACCTCGTAATAACTCAGATTTGGTCGTAGTGTTTGGGCCGGGTTTGGGTTGTTACAAGATGTGCCAAAAACTGCGTTCAGATTGAGGTATGGACATTATGAATTCCTTGTTATGCCTTTTGGATTAACTAATGCTCCTGCCATTTTTATGGACTTGATGAATCGGATATTTAGACCGTATTTAAATAGATTTGTTGTTGTGTTCATTGATGACATTCTAATCTATTCACGAGATTAGTTTAAGCATGCCGAGCATTTGAGGATTGTGTTGCAGGCCATGAGAGATAAGCAACTGTATGCTAAATTCAGCAAATGTGAGTTCTGGCTCCGAGAGGTTGGATTTTTGGGGCACATTGTTTCTGCGGAAGGTATAAGAGTTGATCCGAGCAAGATTTCTGCAGTTATTGATTGGAAACCACCTAGAAATGTATCTGAGGTTAGAAGTTTTATGGGATTGGCTAGTTACTATCAACGCTTCGTTAAAGGATTCTCGATGATTGCTACACCGATGACCAGATTGCTTCAGAAAGATGTAAAGTTTGAATGGTCTGAAAAATGTCAACAAAGCTTTAATCAATTGAAAGCATTGTTAACTGAGGCACCAGTGTTGGTTCAACCTGAATCGGTTAAAGAATTTGTGATTTATAGCGATGCATCATTGATCGGTTTGGGTTGTGTTTTGATGCAAGAGGGAAAAGTGATAACATATTCTTCTAGACAGTTGAAACCGCACGTAAAGAATTATTCGACGCATGATTTAGAGTTGGCCGCTATAGTTTTTGCACTAAAAATTTGGCGTCATCATTTGTACGGTGAAAAATACCACATCTTTATTGATCATAAAAGCTTAAAATATATTATGACTCAGAAAAATTTGAATTTGCGACAACAGAGATGGCTCGAGCTACTAAAAGATTATGAGTTGGTGATAGATTATCACCCGAGGAAAGCAAATGTAGTCACGGATGCTTTGAGTAGAAAGTCGTTGTTTGCCATTAGAGCAATGAATACACAGTTGGCATTATCCGATGACGGTTCAATTTTAGCTGAGTTAAAAGCTAAACCAGTATTTCTTCAGCAAATTTACGAAGCTCAGAAATGTGATAGTGATTTGCAAGCTAAAAGAGTGCAATGCGAGTCAACTAGTAATTCAGAGTACCAAATCAGATCCGATGATTGTTTAATGTTCCGAGATAGAATCTGTGTACCGAAGAATCTGGAGTTGATTCAGAAAATTTTATACGAGACACATAGTGGTTGTTTATCCGTTCATCCTGGGAGTACTAAAATGTATAATGATATGAAGAAATCGCATTGGTGGTCTGCTATGAAACGAGATATTTCTGAGTTTGTATCAAAGTGTTTAATTTGTCAGCAAGTGAAAGCCGAGCATTAAGTACCTTCAAGTTTACTTTAGCCTGTGATGATACTGGAGTGGAAATGGGATAGAGTGACTATGGATTTCGTATCGGGATTACCCCAGTCTCTGAAAAAGAAAGATACAATTTGGGTTGTCGTTAATCGACTGACGAAATCAGCACATTTTATTCCGGTACGTACTGATTATTCACTTGATAGATTAGCTGAATTATACATTGCTGAGATTGTTAGATTGCACGAGGTGCCAGCTTCGATTATTTCGGATAGAGATCCGAGGTTTACGTCGCAGTTTTGGAAGAAATTGCAAGAAGCTCTGGGTACAAAGTTGAATTTTAGCACAGGTTTTCATCCGCAAACTGACGGACAGTCTGAGCGAGTAATTCAGATTCTAGAGGATATGCTCCGATGTTGTGTTTTAGAATTCGAAGGCCATTAGGAGAAATATTTGCCACTGGTTGAATTTACGTATAATAACAGCTTTCAATCGAGCATAAAGATGGCACTGTACGAAGACTTGTATGGTCGTAAATAGTTGTTTAATTATTTCGTAAGTTCGGTAATGCTCCGTAACCCTATTCTAGCGTTAAATACGAGTGAGGGGTGTTACAACAAGCACGAGCAGTAATTTGCAATTCAGGGTATCGAAGTGAATTCATATATATATAAATGAATTAACTAGAAAAAAACAATATAAAACACAAGTAAATTTCATTTACGTACTGAAATACTATGAACATACCTATGATCCACTTACGATTCAAACGTAAAGACTACTCCACAAATTTTCCCTTTCCTCGATTAGTGTCTTTATGACTTGTGTCTTGATCTATATAGTAATTAAACACATTCTATTAAATTCACATACATTTCATACCCAATTTAATGCATAAAACACTTAACTTTTCATTAATTATACATTTTCCCTAAAATTTTACATTTATCACAATTTAGTCCTTATACTCAAAATTTCCAAATTAACCAATTTCACAACATCCAACGCTAACCAAATTTCATTCTAATCTAGAGAAGTCCACCATTATTCACTAATTACACAATTTCCATGAAATTTTAAATGTTTAGTCAATTTAATTATCTACTCAAAAACTAACAAAACCACTTTATAAAATATTCATAATCAACAAATAATAAATCAAATATATTGTGTAACATCATGAACATAAAGAACTCATCAATGGTAACATAAAAAATATTTGACAGTTTTGAAAACGAAGCTATGGGTTAGCTAGACCTAATTGCAACAATTCCAAAAACAAAAAAAATCACAAGAAACGGGTTGGGAATAACCTACATGCAAGCAATGAACATAGCTTGTAACAGCCCGATTTTTGGTCTAGTCAGAACAATAGTTTTGGGACCACAAATCCGACGCAGTAAAATTCATTTTTATTATATTTTTATGGTCTACATTTTTATCGGATGATTTCATGAAAATTTCGTTCGCAAATTTTGACGTTTGGGCACTCAATTTAGTTAAAAGGACTAAATTGCAAAAAGTGAAAAACTTGAATTCTATATGCTAAAGGTGTCCAATTGCTATGAAATTTTAAATTAGAGGTCCTTAAATGGTAATTAGACCATTGGTTAAGTTGGTGGACAAAAATGGATATGGTTAGGTATGTTTCTAAAGTTTTTCATTAAGGGAATTTTAGTAATTTAGTTATTAAAATGAATTAATAATCAAATTAAAAGCCAATTTTTCCTCATCTTCTACCCCTTGGCCGAAATTTGCAAGAGGAAGACATAGCTAGGGTTTTTCAAGCTTTCAAGCTCGATTGTAAGCCCATTCTAGCCCCGTTTTTAATGATTTTTATGTTTTTGAAATCCTTGTAACATGATCTTTCTATTTCTACCACTAATTTAAGATATGATCAAGTTATATGGTTTTACCCATGTTGAATATGTGTGTATTTTGATGGTTGATGGTAGAAAATGCATGTTTGTTATTTGTTAAACGACTTTTGCTAAGTGATTTTCGATAAAAAACGCCTAAAATGACTTATTTGTAAAAGTTATAAAATATGGTGTAAAAATGTGAATAAATGAAAATTGTGGGCTGTTATAAGCATGTATAAGTTTCGGATAGGCATGGGTATTGAAGAAATTGAGTACATTTCATTTTACGAGCCTAGGGACTAAATTGTAAAAATGTCAAACTTTAGGGGCAAAAATGTAATTTTTGCCATAATGTGATTTTGGGCTTATTTGAATGGTATAATGATTGAATAAGTTAAATGTGATATTATAGATCAAGAAAAACGAGGTTCGGACCTAGAACGGGGGAAAAACAAGTATTTGACAATTTAGTCCTTTTTGTCGTTCTTATGCCGAGGTAAGTTCGTATGTTTAATAAGCATTAATTTATATGTGTATAAATGCTTGATTGATATAATTGTGGTAAATACTATAATAATGAATTGAAATGTGAATGCTATTGAGTACGATACTATGGAAATGACCGACAAAGATTCGATACAGCGAAAGTCCCGGTTGAACATTAGGAATAGTTAGGATACAAATGTCATGACATTAGGGTTACTGAGATTACGTGTAAGACCATATCTGGGATATGGCATCAATATGAGACTTCGTGTAAGACCATATCTGGGATATGGCATCGATATGAGACTTCATGTAAGACCATAGCTGGGCTATTGGCATCGATACGAGATTACATGTAAGACCATATCTGGGATATAACATTGGTACAGTACTGTGTGGACGAGATTCCATAGTATCCTTTAGTATTCCAAATGGTTCAACGGGAAATTCAACGAGTATGTCAAAGAAGAGAAAGAGTATTAAGTGATTACGAATCGGTACAGGTATTTACGTAAAGTTATAAGCATGGACTTCATGAAATTGTGAGTTTATGATTTTCCCCGAGAATGATTTTGTGAAAACCTTGTTATTATTAGTCTATATTTGTGATGTATGAAATTCATAATAAATTCGGTTGACAATTATGTGATTGGCTTTCGGGCCAAATTGAGTTATGATATAGCATGTTTTATTCATGAAAATTGTGATTTATCGGATATGAGAAAATGGGAAGGTAAGAACTTAGGCAATTGAAAGATGTTAAAGTATATGCTTGAAATGTAAATACTCATAATTAATGTGCATAGTTACTATGAAGTTTGAAATGATTTGTATTTGTTGTAATCTGTTACAAAGGAGAGATTATGGTTGTTAGGCTAATGCCAAGATATGTTAAATTATGCTTATAAGTTGATAGAGTGAACCTTATGACTGAATGAAAATTATAACTGTGAGCTTTATAGCAATTTGTATTATCTTGTGTTTAAATTGTTGAACTTGATAAAAGATTTGTAAGAGTTGCTTATTATTTTCGTACGGACTTACTAAGCTATATATATAGCTTACCCCCTTCCTTTCCAATGTCTTATAGGGTTATTGAGCTAGCTCGGGGTGGAGATCGCCGGAGATCCTATCACACTATCAATCTATCATTTTGGGTATAAATGAATTTAAGCATTTTGAGTCTATGGCATGTATAGGGACTAGGCCAATTTGTTATATGTGTCATTATTAAGTTGGACATATGTGTTGGTTTGTAATTGTTAATGCTTCATCTTATATATAGCCATGAATGATGGCTTATGCTGATTATAAGTTTATCCATATGTTAATGCCCTCTTGTTAATATGAAATTAGTATGTTTTTAACGGGCTAAGTATGATGTTTTAAGCATGATAAATGATGGTATAAGAATGACATGTTATTGTCTTGATTGTGGTTGTTTGGTTGCATTTACATGCTAGGACTCGTTGCATGTGATGTTGTGTTGATGTGTGCAAGTGGGGGTGGCAAAATGGCTTGGTAAATAGCCTTGTTTTTGTCCACACGGGTAGACACACGGGCATGTGTCTAGGCCGTGTGTGACACGGGCATGTGTCTAGGCCGTGTGTGACACACGATTTTCCCCACGGGCATGTGTTCCGGCCTTGTGTCCCCTACACCTTAATTTTTGAAAAACAGAATGTCCATGTAACACCCCTTACCCGTATTCTACACCGGAACCGGGTACGAGGCGTTACCGTACTTAACTCACATGGTCAAAAAACTTTAGGTTATCAAATTTCATTCCAAATTAAAACTTTTCCATTCACATATCTAACATCCTTATAATGGGCCTACAAGGCCTTAAACATACTTTTGGAAGGTTTCTAAATCAATCCGGGAACTTTTACTCACTTAGAAAAATTTTGCCTGAAGAGGGTTCACACGCCCGTGCTACTCAAGGGACACGCCCGTGTACCCCTAAGACATGCCCGTGTTCTCCACCCGTGGTCGACACTGACTTATTTCACACGGTCGAACACACGCCCGTGTCCTTAGCCCGTGTCCCTCACACGGCCTCGACATGCCCGTGTCTTAGCCCGTGTGCCAAAACCTTGGCATTCCGTTTATGACATCATCATCTCACTATGGTCACACAGCCAAGGCACACGCCCGTGTTCTTAGACCGTGTGTCAAATTAAATTCCAACTTCAAGGTGCAGACTTCACACGGCCTGGGCACACGCCCATGTCCGTGGCCGTGCCTCCCACACGGCTGAGACACATGGCCGTGTCTCTGTCTGTGTGTTTACTACTGAGCTTACTAACTTGCATTTCTAACATGCAAGGGGACACACGGCCTGATCACACACCCATGCAATTGACCGTGTGTCACACACGGCCTACACACACGCTCGTGTCCCTACCCGCGTGGACAAGAAAAAGGCTATTTGCCAAGCTCTTTTTATCACCCTAGCTCACACAACATAGTCCCATTCAACAAATCACTAGATAACCCAAATTTGCAAAATACACTTATATGAATAACTTCTTCTCTTCATAAATTAGTAATAATGAGCCATCAACTATGGCAGTATAAAAAAGAGTTCATCTTTAAAGGAGCCAATACATACTTGGCCAAAACAACAAAACAATTCACCTAGTCTAGCCCATATACATGCCATACTCATATACTAAGTCTAGATATTCCGAGATTGAGCTGATAGTGTGGATGATCTTCCAATTATCTTCGTATCCCGACCCAGCTCTTTAACACTATAAGACAAGGGAAAATAAAGGGAGTAAGCTTTAAGCTTAGTAAGTTTACATGTAAACAATAAACATCATAATATGTGCTAATCAATAAATAACATTTCATAATAAGTAAGAACAATCCACATTCCAAGATCATGCTTACAAATTTCATCTCTTTCCACATCCCAACCATATTACAAGACAAATGCTCAAATTATTTAACATGCATCCCTGCACTTATCACCTCATGATCACATAAAACAACACGTCACAATTTCACAATAAACCATTCATAGTAATACCAAACACTCGGTGGTTTCGCACTTAGCCCACAATTTATCTTTATCAGGGTGGTATCGCACATAGCCCACCAACAAGAATGTTTACGGTGGTATCGCACATAGCCCACCAAATAGTAATATAAACGATGGTATCGCACACAGCCCATCGTGAATAAGTAATAAGGTGGTATCGCACATAGCTCATCAACAAAACTAATTAAGGTGGTATCGCACACAGCCCACCATTATTTGCTACAAATAATATTCCACACCTACATTTCTATTTCAACATTTATACGAAAATTTATTCATTTTCTACCAAATCCAATCCAATTAAATCATAAGTGTTCTCAATCATACAATACACCAATAAGCAACAACATGTGTATTTAAGATGCATAATTTACACATAAACTTACCTCGGTGCAAAACGTGTTAATTTGCGGTTTAATTCGTAACCTTGCCTTTCCCTCGGTCAAGGTTGATTCCACGCTCTTCTTGATCTATAATAGTGAAATTCACTCATTTAATCACTTTATAAATCATAATACATCATAATCTCTACTTAGGCAAAAATGACCATTTTGCCCTTGTACTATGGCAAAATTACGATTTTGCCTCTAGGCTCGTAAATAATTTTTCATAACATTTTCTCATTAAACAAGCCTAGCTGAACATTTATTACTCTTAGCATTGCTCAAAATTCCAACTATTTCATGCATTTATTACACAATTTCAACTTTTACAACTTAGTCCCATTTAGGTGTTTTCATGACAACATATTTCACAAAAGTTGTTTCTCATCTCCCTAACATTCATTTTCTTCCATAAAAACTCAGAAAACAACATAAACACTCTCATGTCAAGTCCCTAAACTTTCAACCATTTAACAAATTAGTCCCCTCATTAGCTAGCTTAAGCTTTGGGGACTCCAAAAGTACAAAAATCATCAAAAATAATCATCAAAATAACTTACTTGCAAGGTTGAGATGTAGCTGAAAATTTGAACTTCAAAAACCCCTATTGTCTCTTCAATTTTTGGTGGAGAAGAAACTTGAATAGTGAAAGATGATATTTCTTCTTTTTATCATATTTTATTCATTTTTTTATCACCTAATGTCTACCAAATTTGACCAAAATTTAATGTCTTATCCCCCTAGTACCTCTAATGGCCTAATTTCACTTTAAGGACCTCTAATTTGATATTCTTTGGCTATTAGACACCTCCACCTTGCATAATAGAACTTTCGCACTTTATGCGATTTAGTCCTTTTTCACTATTAAGCATTCAATCGTAAAAATTAAAGCAATAAAATTTTCATGTAGCCATATATTAATGCTATAACACATAAAATAATACTAAAATAATTTTCCTCAACCTCGGATTAGTGATCCCGAGACCACTATTCTGACTAACCCCAAAATCAGGCTATTACAACACTCCCCTCCTTTAGAGATTTTCGTCCCCGAAAATCTTACCGGTAAAAAGATTTGGATTGTAACATCCGGGATTTATGGCTTATGCATTTTTGCTTAATTATATGAAGTAGCATGCATGTGTGTGTGTTGAATGTGTTTTATGGATTTTTAGAACTTAGGGATATAGGCAAATGCCTTAGAAATTATTAGATTTCAAGTTTAAAAAGGGAAGCTAAGCCTGATAGGCCTTAAGAGAAATAGTAGGGGAGTTATGACACAGAAATGGGCTTGGTAAAGTTGCTTGAAGGCGCCACTTAAGGCCTAAGAAAGTGACGCCACAAGCATGTACAAAGGGGCCAGGGTTCGAATCACAAGGAAAGCAAAATAGGAGTTTTTATTTTCGGCAATAGGGGAGGTAGTAGTGGACGACAATGGGACACCAAGGGGGAGCTTTAGATACGATTAATTCCCTTTTAAAATTTGACTAGGATAAGAGATAAATGTTGATCTATTTTTATTTTTAAACGAAGTGATAAAGAGAAAAATTAGAGATTGGATAAAGGAGGAGGAGTTGGCCGAATTTGGGGCACAGGGGGATGGTAATTTCAGTTTTGCTATAGTGAGAAGGGAGAGCCGAAAATTCATTCTCTTCTCATCTTTTTCATTGGTGCCAAAAATCCCAAAGAGAGCAACTTGTGTTCTTTTCTCTTCTTTTCCTTTTATTTGTGCTAGCCGAAATTTCCTTCTCCATAGAGACCACTATTGCCGATTCTTCCTAAGTCCCACACTCTTCCATTGAAGCCGAATCATCATCATCAACCTTCCTCTTCTTCTTTTTATAATCTTCCAAAAGCCGAAATAGGATTCCCTAGTCTTGCCGATTTTCCCTAAGTCCTATACTTTCTTTTCTTGTTAAAACCGAATCTTCCTAAGTGATCATCAAAAGCCGAAAGTTGCCACTCTTTGAATCGATTTCTCCTGCAAGCCCTCTCTCTGCCGATTTCATTAAGGGTAAGAACAAGTGTTGCTTGATTTTCATTCCTTTATCTTTTAGATCTAGGAATTAATACCATTACTATTTTGTGGCCGAAATTTTGAAAGAGATTTCGGGATTTGTCGCTAGTCGACTATAAGGAGGTTTCGGGATTTCAATATCCAAGGTAAGTTATGTGATATTCGGCCATATTGATTATTATGTTAGCCGAATCTGACCATGGTCATTTAGGGGCAGTCGACAGTGGTATACAAGGATTTTGGGATTCAAAATCACAAGGTAAGTGATATGTAGTATTCGGCCAAGGGCCATTTTCCATAGGTTTATGCATAAGCCGATTCTGACAGTTAGTAGGCAGGGATTCGACTACCCAAGGAGCAAGTGACAGTTTCGGGATTTGACTAGTAATCAAATCGGCAAGGTAAGGATTTTTTGTTACAATAATCCTTCGGGAATTGACTTTATAGCCGAATAGGCTTTAGCCAAAATACTAAGGGTTGGCCGAATGTAGGAATTTGAGATCTAAAGCGTTAGATCGGGATTTTCAGGATTTCAGTGGAAGCGTTAAGTAAACCAGGTGTGTACCCCACACTAAATCTTAATAGATTACGGCTTTAATTTAATGTATGTGTTATAATAGCATGAATGTGGCCGAAAGGTACCATGCAATGGTACAAGGTACTCAGGTACGTTAATTTACTACTACTGTAGTTATCTTATTACGAGTATATGATGTGGCACATATGTGAACAGTGATAAGAATGTGAAATAAGGCATGATATTGCATGATATGTATGACATGGGCATATGGGTGATTATGAAAGGGGAAGTGAATGTGGTGGTTTCATACTAAAATATCTGAATGTGGTGACTTCGGTCACATTATCTGAATATGGTGACTCATGTCACAAATATTTTATCTGGTGGCTATGCCACAAATTTATAAGGGCGTTGAGCACGTCGTCTGCAGCGACTGCCTTCGATCATGTGTAGCGGATGGGTGGGTCGATTTAGTAATCCCGACGGTGTGATGGTTGGTACGGGTGATGTGTAGCGGATGGCATCTAGGTTTGGGTTCGGGATTGCATCATTATATTTAATTGCTATTCGTATATGTATGAATTGTTACGCCTAAATCGTTGGGATTTAGTGTTGGCTGTACACATTGAGTCCGTTTGACTCACCCCGTTGTGGGATATTTTTCAGGTGACGCTCAGTGATGGACCGGGTCGGCAGGAGCTTAGTGGTGGCCATGCTCAGTTCGGGACTTTATTTTATTTTGGACTTGTTATATTTTAAGTATTTTGGATTTAATTTGGGTTTTGATTTTTGATGTAATAAGGCCATAGTATGAACTGTATTATGCATGCTTTTTATTAGATTTTATTACAATACAATTAAGGCTAAATCAAAGTTAAATGTTTTTTTTTAAAAAATAAATATTAAGTGTTTTTTTTAATATGGTAACAAGGTTTTTAATAAATCCCTGATTTCAAAAATAAAGAGGTTTTCAATTAAACCCAACACAAGCAAATCATTCTTCAAAACCACACGAATTTTTCCTAAGTAACAAACGGATTTTCAAATGTTTTCTCGAGGAACATACCAGATCCGGTCAAGGCTCGTGGGCCGGGTTTGAGGTGTTTCAGCTTGGTATCAGAGCCAAGTTTTAAACTCTCGGCCTTGGGTTTAAGGCCCATAATTTTTTTTTCCAAAATTGAGCCCAAAAGAATTTTGTGAAAATTTTATGAAATGATCAGGTTTTCGGGCATGGCACCTAAGTCTCCGACCCGAAGTCCACCAGGTAAGTACTTCTAACCATTGTGTGATTTATAGTATGAATTGTATAAGGGTATATCGGGAACGTAGATTAGTATACTAAGTATTTGAACCCTAGGACTAGTTTACCCCAACAAATTACATAAAACTCTAATGCCTAATTAAACAAACCGGTGAACTAAGTCGCCGAGTTAGGGTGTGGCAACCATTGTGCGCATGTCTAGGATTGGATTCAGGGAGAGCCTGGTATTTTAGCAGTCCTAGTGACTCACCTCCTCTTCGCTGGAATCCTACCTGGTGCGTAGCTACGGTTCACCCTAAACAAGAGGACTTACTCACGGGCTAAAACTCAGTAACTAAAACCCGAAAGGGATTAGCCGTATTTTTATAAAAACCCTAGCTTTTAAAATCACCAAATTACCCCTTTAAATTGTAGCAGAATTTAGTTTGGAAATTTTGCAAATTAGTTCCGATTTACAAAAATTACCTAAATACCCCTGGTTGTGAAAATTTACTAAAATACCCCTGACTTACAAAATTACCCAAAATGGCCCCCATTTCTAAAATTTCTGCAACATCACCGATTTGGAAAACAAATTCTCAAAAAACTAACCCCCAAGTTTTGCAAATTTTGAAATACCCTTGATTTATTAAGATTTATAAATTGACCCCGGTTTATTACCAAAATACCCCTATAGGACAAATGACGAAAATACCCCTGGGGTAGGAACAGACAGGAGTGTTTGAATAGTGGAATGTGTGCAGTAGGTACTACTGAATGATTGTGATTCTCTGAATTAGGATAGAAGACTTGAAACTTTGATCGATCGAAAGAACTACTTCTAAAACTTCTTTCATAAAATTTCTTCGTGGATAAATCAGTGGAACAAAATACTAATGCATAAAATTTCTTAATCAGATTAATCGCGATCGTAGAAATGAGTTCTAGGGGACGTGGTCGTAATGTACGAGGACGTGGTAGGGGCAGAATGGCCGTATCGAAACCCGTTAGATCAGGTCAAGGGTCTGAGAATGAGGTACCACCACCCCACCACCACTTTGTTGGTGGTGGAGCAAAGCAAGATCGCATGGGGATGATGCAAAGATCGCGGTGATGCTGCGGGTTCTTGAGATGGTGGCTGGAGTAGGAGGAAATATGGGAGCTCGGAAATCTATACCCGAGCGACTCTGAGCCAACGGAGCTGAGGTATTCCGTGGCGTATCTGGTGTGGCACCCAGTACGGCTGAGTATTGGTTGGAGGCGATCGAGCGAATTATGGATGAGCTCGATTTAACTGCTGAGGAGAAGCTGAAAGGAATGGTGTTGATTCTTCGCGATGAGTCATACCAGTGGTGGCTCACAGTTCGGGATGGTGCCACAACTGAGGATCTCACTTGGGAATATGTTAAGGCGACGTATCAGAAGAAGTATGTTGGTACTCATTACATTGATGCACAGAGAAAGGCATTTCTGGGGCTGGTTCAAGGGAACAAATCCGTCGCGGAGTACGAGGCTGAATTCCTAAGGTTAAGCCGATATGCTCGAGGGATAGTGGCTACGGAGCATGAACGATGTGTCCAGTTTGAGGACGGACTGAGAGATTATCTGAGGTTATTGATAGCTCCGCAGCAGGAACGGGAATTTGCCGTATTAGTGGAGAAGGCTAAAGTGGGCGAAGGAGTTAAGGACTCGGTAAGGCAGAACTCTGATCGAAATAGACAAAAGAGAGGATTCGGATCGTCAGGATCATCTGGAAATGTGCAAAAGAGGCCTAGAGTTGATGGGCGCGAGGTCGCGTAAGTTGGTACGGGGAGGCAACACCGTACTTGTGCTGAGTGTGGGAAGAGGCATCTAGGAGAGTGTTGGAAAAAGACAGGAGGATGTTTCAAGTGTGGGTCTAAGGAACACGTGATCAAGGACTATTCGATAAAGATAGACGGGGGCCGACCAACAGGGCAGAGTGTTAATCAGGCCGAAAGAGGTGGACAGCGACCTCAGCGAGGTCGTGGTCCGAATGGTAGGGGTAACGGTCTTTGGAAGAGGTCGAGGAACAGGGCCAAGGTGTTGGCAACACCGAGGCAAGACAGATCCGGGTCTAGTGTATGCGGTTTGCCGGAGGGAGGATAGAGACGCACCGGACGTCATGCGCCGAGACGTTCCTTATATTTGGCAAGCCTTATTTTGCTCTGATTGATGTGGGCTCGACCCATTCTTATGTTGCATGTAGAGTAGTTGAAACTCTAGGCATAGCCTCTGAACTTTCTGATAGGGAGATGACGGTAGTAAGCCTATTAGGTCAAACTGTAGTGGTGAATAAGATCTTTCGGAGTGTACCTCTAGAAATTCAAGGAGTGGTATTTTATGCCGACTTAATGGAACTACCCTTCGGAGAATTTGACCTCATACTTGGCATGGACTGGCTAGTGGAACATCGGGCTGTGTTGGATTGTGCAGCTAAGTGAATGGAGTTAAGGACGCCGGAGGATGAGGTGATAATTATGATAGGAGAAATAAGAAACTACTTGTCTAATGTAGTTTCAGCATTGAAAGCTGATAGGATGGTTCGGAAAGGGTGCAAGGCCTTCTTGACTTTCGTTAGTGCGTTGGATGCAAAAGAAGGGGGAGTTAGTGAAGTTAGAACCGTAAAGGAGTTTGTGGATGTTTTTCCAGAGGAGTTACCTGGAATACCCCCGGACAGGGAGGTGGAGTTTGGAATTGATTTGCTGCCAGGAACAGCTCCTGTGTCAATCGCTCCGTACAGAATGGCACCAAAGGAGTTGGTTGAGCTCAAGGCTCAGATTCAAGAGTTACTTGATCGTAGATTTATTCGACCCAGTGTGTCTCCATGGGGAGCACCGGTCTTGTTCGTGAAGAAGAAGGACGGAACTATGCGTATGTGCATAGATTATCGTCAGTTGAATAAAATGACCATCAAGAACAAGTACCTGTTACCGAGGATAGACGACTTGTTCGATCAACTTAAGGGGGTAGCGGTATTCTCGAAGGTAGATCTACGGTCTGGATATCATCAGCTTAAGGTGAAGGAAGCAGATATCCATAAGACAGCTTTCCGGACAAGATACGGGCATTATGAGTTCTTAGTAATGCTGTTCGGTTTGACGAACGCCCCAGCCGCGTTCATGGATATGATGAACCGGGTTTTTCAACCTTACTTGGATAGGTTCGCCGTTGTGTTCATCGACGACATCCTAGTATACTCCAAGTCTGAGGAGGAACATGACGAGCATCTCCGGATAGTGTTGCAAGTGTTAAGGGAGAAGAAGCTCTACGCCAAATTCAGCAAGTGCGAATTTTGGCTTAAGGAGGTTGCATTTTTAGGGCATGTAGTGTCTGCTGAAGGAATAAGGGTGGATCCTAGGAAGATTGAGGCAGTGCTGGATTGGAAACCACCTAAGTCTGTGGCTGAGATTCAAAGTTTCTTGGGATTGGCAGGCTACTACAGAAGGTTTGTGGAAGGATTTTCATCAATAGCCGCACCTTTGACAAAACTGTTGAGAAAGAAAGTACCTTTCGTTTGGACGGATAAGCAACAGGGGAGCTTTAAGAAGCTTAAGAGGGTGTTAACGGAAGCTCCGGTCTTGATTCAGCCAGAGGCAGGGAAGGACTTTGTGGTGTACTGTGATGCTTCTCACACAGGACTAGGATGTGTTCTAATGCAAGACGGGAAGGTTGTGGCTTATGCATCTCGACAAATGAGGTCACATGAGGTTAACTACCCGACGCATGACTTGGAACTGGCGGCAGTGGTCTTTGCTCTTAAGGTGTGGAGGCACTACCTTTATGGAGAAAAGTCAGTAATCTACACAGACCACAAGAGCCTTAAGTATCTGCTGACTCAGAAGGAGTTGAACCTGAGACAGCGAAGGTGGGTGGAGTTATTAAAGGATTACGATTGTTCCATAGAGTACCACCCGGGCAAAGCGAATGTAGTGGCAGATGCCTTAAGTCGGAAAGTGGTGTCGGATCTGAGGGCAATGTTTGCACATCTGAGCTTGTATGACAATGGAAGTCTGCTGGCAGAGTTGCAAGTTAAGCCGACATGGCTAAATGAGGTGAAGGAAAGTCAGTTAGTGGATGAGGACTTAAGTGCTAAGTTGCAGCAAGTGCAGAGTGGAGAGTTAAAAGATTATGGTATTAATGACGAAGGAGTGTTGTGTTTCAAGGGTAAGGTCTGTATGCCTAAGAATGAGGAGTTAAGGCAGAGAATTCTTCAGGAATCGCATAGTAGCCCCTATGCTATGCATCCTGGAGGTACTAAGCTGTACTGAGATTTAAGGGAACAATTCAGGTGGCCTGGTCTTAAAAGAGAAGTTACCGAATTTGTGGGGAAATGGTTAACGTGTCAGCAAGTTAAGGCTGAACACCAAGTTCCGCTGGGATTGCTTGACCAATCAAGATTCCATGATGGAAGTGGGAGAGAATCACCATGGACTTCGTTAGTGAGCTTCCCCTTACGCCTACTAAGAAGGACTCGGTATGGGTGATAGTGGACCGATTGACCAAGTCCACGCACTTCATTCCAGTAAGAGTTGATTATTCTTTGCAGAAGTTGGAAAAGTTATATGTGGCGGAAATTGTGAGGTTGCATGGAGTGCCGCTATCGATTATCTCAGATAGGGATCCAAGGTTTACGTCTCGGTTTTGGAAGGATCTTCATCAGGCTTTGGGCACCAAATTAGATTTCACTACGGCTTTTCATCCACAGTCAGATGGGCAGTCTGAACGAGTGATCCAAGTGTTAGAGGATATGTTGAGAGGCTGTGTTATAGATTTCAGAGGTAGTTGGGAAGAATATTTGCCTTTAGCGGAATTTGCTTACAATAATAGCTATCAAGCCAGTATTCGGATGGCACCTTATGAAGCGTTGTATGGACGAAAGTGTCGCACTCCTACGTGTTGGACGAAATTAGGGGAACGTCAAGTTTTGGGTCCAGAAATTGTGGCAGAATCCGAGGAGAAGGTTGAGGTAATTCGGGCACGGTTGAAGGAAGCATCTGATAGGCAGAAGTCGTATGCAGATCTCAAACGGAAGGAAATAGAATTTGATGTGGGAGATCAAGTGTTTCTTAAAGTGTCGCCTTGGAAGAAGGTGATGAGATTTGGTCGGAAAGGGAAGTTAAGTCCAAGGTTTATAGGGCCCTATCGGGTATTGAAGCGAGTTGGACCAGTGGCATACCAGTTAGAGTTGCCACCGGAGTTGAAGCAGATGCACGACGTATTCCATGTTTCTATGCTATGTCGTTATCGATCGGATTCGTCTCATGTAGTTCCGGTTGAGGAGGTGGAGTTAAGGCCAGATTTGTCCTACGAGGAAGAGCCGATTCAAATTCTGGAACGCGATGAGAAAGTGTTACGGACGAAGTCAGTTCCTCTAGTCAAAGTGTTATGGCGCAATCACGGGTCAGAAGAAGCTTCGTGGGAGCCGGAGGAAGCAATGCGACAGCAATACCCTCACTTATTTCAGCCAGGTAATTTCGAGGACGAAATTATTTTAAGGGGGTAGAACTGTAACATCCGGGATTTATGGCTTATGCATTTTTGCTTAATTATATGAAGTAGCATGCCTGTGTATGTGTTGAATGTGTTTTATGGATTTTTAGAACTTAGGGATATAGGCAAATGCCTTAGAAATTATTAGATTTCAAGTTTAAAAAGGGAAGCTAAGCCTGATAGGCCTTAAGAGAAATAGTAGGGGAGTTATGACACAAAAATGGGCTTGGTAAAGTGGCTTGAAGGCACCACTTAAGACCTAAGAAAGTGACGCCACAAGCATGTACAAAGGGGCCAGGGTTCGAATCACAAGGAAAGCAAAATAGGAGTTTTTATTTTCGGCAGTAGGGGAGGTAGTAGTGGACGGCAATGGGACACCAAGGGGGGAGCTTTAGATACGATTAATTCCCTTTTAAAATTCGGCTAGGATAAGAGATAAATGTTGATCTATTTTTATTTTTAAACGAAGTGATAAAGAGAAAAATTAGGGATTGGATAAAGGAGGAGGAGTTGGCCGAGTTTGGGGCATAGGGGGTGGTAATTTCGGTTTTGCTATAGTGAGAAGGGAGAGCCGAAAATTCATTCTCTTCTCATCTTTTTCATTGGTGCCGAAAATCCCAAAGAGAGCAACTTGTGTTCTTTTCTCTTCTTTTCCTTTTATTTGTGCTAGCCGAAATTTCCTTCTCCATAGAGACCACCATTGCCGATTCTTCCTAAGTCCCACACTCTTCCATTGATGCCGAATCATCATCATCAACCTTCATTTTCTTCTTTTTATAATCTTCCAAAAGCTGAAATAGGATTCCCTAGTCTTGCCGATTTTCCCTAAGTCCTATACTTTCTTTTCTTGTTAAAACCGAATCTTCCTAAGTGATCATCAAAAGCCGAAAGTTGCCACTCTTTAAATCAATTTCTCCTGCAAGCCCTCTCCCTGCCGATTTCATTAAGGGTAAGAACAAGTGTTGCTCGATTTTCATTCCTTTATCTTTTAGATCTAGGAATTAATACCATTACTATTT
Organism: Gossypium sturtianum; assembly: GCA_025698515.1. NCBI lineage: Eukaryota > Viridiplantae > Streptophyta > Magnoliopsida > Malvales > Malvaceae > Gossypium > Gossypium sturtianum. The sequence continues at coordinate 125,753,157 of CM046955.1, forward strand.
TATTGCCGGAATTTTGAAGGAGATTTCGGGATTTGTCTCTAGTCGACTATAAGGAGGTTTCGGGATTTCAATATCCAAGGTAAGTTATGTGATATTCGGCCATATTGATTATTATGTTAGCCGAATCTGACCATGGTTATTTACGGGCAGTCGAAAGTGGTATACAAGGATTTTGGGATTCAAAATGGCAAGGTAAGTGATATGTAGTATTCGGCCAAGGGCCATTTTCCATAGGTTTATGCATAAGCCGATTCTGACAGTTAGTAGGCAGGGATTTCGACTACCCAAGGAGCAAGTGATATTTTCGGGATTTGACTAGTAATCAAATCGGCAAGGTAAGGATTTTTGGTTACAATAATCCTTCGGGAATTGACTTTATAGCCGAATAGGCTTTTGCCAAAATACTAAGGGTTGGCCGAATGTAGGAATTTGAGATCTAAAGCGTTAGATCGGGATTTTCGGATTTCGATGGGGCGTTATATAAACTGTGTGTACCCCACACTAAATCTTAATAGATTACGGCTTTAATTTAATGTATGTGTTATAATAGCATGAATGTGGCCGAAAGGTACCATGCAATGGTACAAGGTACTCAGGTACGTTAATTTACTACTACTGTAGTTATCTTATTACGAGTATATGATGTGGCACATATGTGAACAGTGATAAGAATGTGAAATAAGGCATGATATTGCATGATATGTATGACATGGGCATATGGGTGATTATGAAAGGGGAAGTGAATGTGGTGGTTTCATACCACAATATCTGAATGTGGTGACTTCGGTCACATTATCTGAATGTGGTGACTCATGTCACAAATATTTTATCTGGTGGCTATGCCACAAATTTATAAGGGCGTTGAGCACGTCGTCTGCAGCGACTGCCTTCGATGATGTGTAGCGGATGGGTGGGTCGATTTAGTAATCCCCACGGTGTGATGGTTGGTACGGGTGATGTGTAGTGGATGGCATCTAGGTTTGGGTTCGGGATTGCATCATTATATTTAATTGCTATTCGTATATGTATGAATTGTTACGCCTAAATCGTTGGGATTTAGTGTTGGCTGTACACATTGAGTCCGTTTGACTCACCCCGTTGTGGGATATTTTTCAGGTGACGCTCAGTGATGGACCGGGTCGGCAGGAGCTTAGTGGTGGCCATGCTCAGTTCGGGACTTTATTTTATTTTGGACTTGTTATATTTTAAGTATTTTGGATTTAATTTGGGTTTTGATATTTGATGTAATAACGCCATAGTATGAACTGTATTATGCATGCTTTTTATTAGATTTTATTACAATACAATTAAGGCTAAATCAAAGTTAAATGTTTTTTTTTTTAAAAATAAATATTAAGTGTTTTTTTAATATGGTAACAAGGTTTTTAATAAATCCCTGATTTCAAAAATAAAGAGGTTTTCAATTAAACCCAACACAAGCAAATCCTTCTTCAAAACCACACGAATTTTTCCTAAGTAACAAACGGATTTTTAAATGTTTTCTCGAGGAACATACCAGATCCGGTCAAGGCTCGTAGGCCGGGTTTGGGGTGTTTCATGGATATTGATCTCTCATGGCTTCCTCCGGATCCCACGTAGATTCTTCTACACCGTGTTTTTCCATAACACCTTTACTAAGGCTATGCTATTATTCCTCAACTGTTTCACTTCTCGAGCCATAATCTTAATTGGCTCCTCTTCATACGTCATGTCCGATCGTATCTCAATTTTCGTTTGGGGAATCACATGCGAAGGGTCGGAACGATATCGTCGCAACATTGACACATGAAATACGTTATGTATTTTCTCTAACTCTACCGGCAAAGCCAACCGATATGCCACTGGCCCAATCCTTTCGGTAACCTCATACAGCCCTATGAATCGTGGACTCAATTTGCCCTTCCGACCAAATCTCAATATTTTCTTCCACGGGGATACTTTCAGAAATACTTTATCGCCCACTTGAAACTCAATTTCTTTTCTTTTCAAATCCGCGTATGACTTTTGTCGGTCCGAAGCAGCTTTTAGACTATCACGAATCACTTTCACTTTCTCCTCGGTCTCTTTAACTAGATCGACCCCATGAATTTGCTTCTCACCAAGCTCGGTCCAATACAAAGGAGTCCGGCACTTGCGACCATATAAAGCTTCGTACGGTGCCATCCGTATACTCGACTGATAACTGTTATTATAAGCAAACTCAACAAAAGCTAGATATCTTTTCCAACTACCTCCGAACTCTAACACACAGCATCAGAGCATATCCTCAAGAACTTGAATTACTCTTTCAGATTGGTCGTCAGTTTGAGGATGGAACGCAGTACTAAAATTCAACCTTGTACCTAAGGCTTCCCGTAACTTCTTCCAAAATCTCGAGGTAAATCTCGAATCTCTATCTGAGATAATAGATATAGGCACCCCATGAAGTCTCACTACCTCAGCAATATACAACTTAGCCAGCTTATCAAGCGAATAATCTATTTGCACCGGTATAAAGTGAGCCGACTTCGTTAGTCTATCAACAACAACCCACACAACATCTTTCTTTCTCAGAGTCATAGGCAACCCCGTTACAAAATCCATGGTGATCCGGTCCCACTTCCACTCGAGAACCATCACCGACTGAAGTAATCCCGAAGGGACTTGATGCTCGGCTTTCACTTGTTGACAGATCAAACATCTGGTCACAAACTCAGAGATGTCTCTTTTCATACCCGACCACCAATAAAATTTCTTCAAATCATTATACATTTTCGTGCTACCCGGATGTACTACAAGTAACCACTATGTGCATCATTTAATATTTTCCGGATCAACTCATCATCCTTAGGTACCCAAATCCTGTCACGAAACATCAAACAACCATCTGAACTTACCCGGAATTCAGAATCATTTCCCGATTCACACTTAGCTCTCTTAGCTTGCATCTCATTGTCATTCTTTTAAGCCTCACATATCTGTTGAATAAATAATGGTCTAGCCTTCAACTCGGCTAATATAGCACCATCCTCAGATAACGCTAAGCTAGTACTCATAGCTCTCAAAGCATACATGGATTTCCTACTCAAGGCATCGACAACCACATTCGCCTTCCCCGGATGGTAATCAATTACTAGCTCATAATCCTTCAATAATTCGAGCCACCGTCGTTGTCGCAAATTCAAATCCTTTTGATCCATCAAGTACTTCAAACTTTTATGATCGGTGAATATTCGACACTTCTCACCATATAAATAATGTCGCCAAATCTTTAATGCGAAAACAATCGCAGCCAACTCTAAATCATGAGTCGGATAATTCTTCTCATGCAGTTTTAGCTGTCTCGAGGCACAAGCAACTACCTTACCTTCTTGCATTAACACACAGCCAAGACCATTAAATGACGCATCACTGTATACTACAAACTCCTTCCCCGACTCAGGTTGTACTAAAACCGGTGCCTCAGTCAACAATGCTTTCAATCTCTCGAAACTCTGTTGACATTTCTCAGTCCATTCAAACTTAACATCTTTATGCAACAGTTTCGTCATCGGGGTAGCAATCATGGAAAACCCCTTTACGAACTGTCTATAGTACCCCGCTAAACCCAAAAAGCTTCTGACTTCCGACACATTCCTTGGTGGTTTCCACTCCACAATAGCCGAGATCTTACTCGGATCAACTCTAATACCATCACCCGACACAATGTGTCCTAGAAATCCAACCTCTCGGAGCCCAAACTCACTCTTGCTAAATTTAGCATACAATTGTTTGTCTCTTAAAGTCTGTAAAACGATTCTCAGGTGCTCTGCATGATCACTCTCATTCCGAGAATAAATCAATATGTCATCAATAAAAACAACCACAAATTTATCTAAATACGATCGGAAGACACGGTTCATTAAATCCATAAAAATTGCAGGAGCATTCGTTAGGCCAAATGGCATGACAAGAAACTCATAGTGCCATACCACATCTGAAATGCAGTTTTCGGCACATCTTGCTCCTTAACTTTCAACTAGTAATAGCCAGACCTTAAGTCTATCTTAGAGAACACCGTAGCTCCCTTCAGTTGGTCGAATAGATCATCTATCCTTGGTAAAGGATACTTATTCTTCACTGTCACCTTATTGAGCTGTCTGTAGTCTATACACAATCTCATCGACCCGTCTTTCTTCTTCACAAAAAGTATCGGAGCACCCCACGATGAATAGCTCGGTCTCGCGAAACCCTTGTCCATTAACTCTTGCAACTGAACCTTCAATTATTTCAATTCCAATGGTGCCATCCTATACGGAGCAACCGAAATAGGTGTCATACCCAGAATTAACTCAATTCCAAATTTGACCTCTCTAATTGGAGGCAATCTGGGTAACTCCTCCGGGAGCACATCTAGATACTCGCATACCACCGGCACAGATTCAATCTTTACCTCTGACTCTTGAGTATTCAGCATAAAGGCGAGATAGGACTCGTATCCTTTCCTCAAGTATTTTCTGGCTACCATAGTTGAAATTATCTCAGGCAAACTATCTGATTTACCTGATTCAACCCGAATGACATCTCCATTTTCACATTTCAATTCAATAAACTTGCTACCACAGTTCACTAAAACATTATGGGCAGTCAACCAATCCATACCAAGAATCAAGTCAAATTCATCAAACGGCAACAACATAAGGTTTGCTGGAAAGCAATGACCTCTAATTGTCAAAGGAAAATTCCTACACACCTTGTCAACTAGCACATGTTTGCCTAACGAGTTTGACACTTTTACTACAAATTCTGTAGACTCAACAATCATGCTCATACTAGATGTCAGTTTCATGTAAATGTAAGAATGGGTAGATCCCGGATAAATCAAAGCAATAACAGAGGCGTCATGCAGAGAAAAAGTATCCGTTATCACATCCGGAGATGATGCCTCTTCGCGAGCACGAATGGCATAGGTCCTTGCAGGTGCCTGACCCTTCGGTCTCACAGCAGAGTCTTGAGGCGTACTTCTACTACTAGTCCCAGCTTCCGGGTTCTTTTGTGATCTACCCCTCGAAGATACATTGCTTAATCTCACTTCTTGCTTTCTTTCCTTCTCCTCCCTCTCTGGACAATTCCGGATAAAATGGTTGGGGGAACCACATTTATAACAATTCTGGTTTTTTCCCCAACACTCCCCGGTGTGCTGCCTACCACAATTTTGACACTCCAGTTTGGACTTCAGATTGCCCACACTTGCCATCGAAGTGGCTTGAACTCTCGAGCCCGAGTATGTATTACCTCGATCTCGACGTGAATACCCAACTGATGCAGTCATCCGAGGGTTCAACTCCTTGGACCTCTTCAATTGAGCTTGGTACGATTTGCTCATTGGCCTTTTTCTTGCATCTCTAGCCTCACTCACAGCTTTCCTCTTCTCCTTATTCAGTTCTTCGGCCTTACATGCCCTATCAACCAACACTATAAACTCTTTTAACTCTAAAATCCTAACTAGAAGCCTGATATCCTCATTCAGCCCATCTTCAAACCTCTTGCACAAGATAGCTTCTGTAGACACACATTCTTGTGCATACTTGCTGAGCCTAACAAACTCGGGCTCATATTTTGCCACAGACATTTTTCCTTGCTTCAATTCAAGGAATTCTTTCTGTTTCTGGTCCACAAATCTTTGGCTTATATACTTCTTTCAGAACTCTTCCAAAAAGAAGTCCCACGTCACTCTCTCTCTTGGGACCACCGACGTCAACGTTTTCCACCAATGGTATGCCGAGTCCCTCAGCAAAGACACGGTGCATTTTAAACTCTCCTCAGGTGTGCAGGAGAGTTCATCAAATACCCTCATTGAGTTCTCAAGCCAGAACTCCGCCCTCTCACGGTCATCATCTATATTAACTCTGAATTCTTCGGCCCCTTACTTCCGAATCTTATCTACCCGGGGCTTAGTTATTCTCACTAAATCTATACCTTGAGGAGCCACTGGAACTGGATGAGGTATAGGAGGGGGTGGAGGAGGTTGAGCATTAGGGTTTGCTCGTACATACTCCGTGTACCAGTTACTCATCATTTGGAGAAAGGCTTCTCGGGCTTCTTCTCCTTGACCCCTAATCTCGGGTCCACTCTCTAACGGCGCGGTCCCTTGCGCAGGAGCTGGCGCGTTACTAGCTGCGTCATCAGCAGCCGCTCGATCGGGATCCATTTACTATATAAAAATAAAGTTTAGAATTGTCAGAAGTCACCATACTATCAACATACACTTATGGCATGTATAGCTAGACTCTTACACACGCTACGGTAGTCAGAGAACTGACTAAACCATAGCTCTAATACCACTAAATGTAACACCCCTTACCCGTATTCTACACCGAAACCGAGTACGAGGCGTTACCGTACTTAACTCACATAGTCAAACAACTTTAGGTTATCAAATTTCATTCCAAATTAAAACTTTTCAATTCACATATCTAACATCCTTATAATGGGCCTACAAGGCCTTAAACATACTTTCGGAAGGTTTCTAAATCAATCCGAGAACTTTTACTCACTTAGAAAAATTTTGCCTGGAGAGGGGTCACACGCCCATACTGCTCAAGGAACACGCCCGTGTACCCCTAAGACATGCCCGTGTTCTCCACCCGTGGTCGACACTGACTTATTTCACATGACCGGACACACGCCCGTGTCCCTCACACGGCCTCGACACGCCCGTGTCTTAGCCCGTGTGCCAAAACCATGGCATTCTGTTTATGACGTCATCATCTCACTATGGTCACACGGCCAAGGCACACGCCTGTGTCCTTAGACCGTGTGTTGAATTAAATTCCAACTTCAAGGTGCAGACTTCACACGGCCTGGGCACACGCCCATGTCCGTGGTCGTGCCTCCCACACGGCTGAGACACACGGCCATGTCTCTGCCCGTGTGTTTAATACTGAGCTTACTAACTTGCAATTCTAACATGCAAGGGGACACACGACCTGATCACACACCCATGTAATCGACCGTGTGTCACACACGCCTGTGTGCCTACCAGTATGGACAAGAACAAGGCTATTTGCCAAGCTCTTTTTATCACCCTAGCTCACACAACATAGTCCCATTCAACAAATCACTAGATAAACCAAATTTGCAACATACACTTCTATTAATGACTTCTTCTCTTAAGCCATCAACTATGACAATATACAAAAGAGTTCATCTTTAAAGGAGCCAATACATACTTGGCCAAAACAACAAAACATTCACCTAGTCTAGCCCCTTATACATGCCATACTCATATACTAAGTCTAGATATACCGAGATTGAGCTGATAGTATGGATGATCTTCCAATTATCTTCGTATCCCGACCCATCTCTTTGACACTATAAGACAAGGGAAAAGAAATGGAGTAAGCTTTAAGCTTAGTAAGTTTACATGTAAACAATAAACATCATAATATGTGCTAATCAATAAATAACATTTCATAATAAGTAAGAACAATCCACATTCCAAGATCATGCTTACTCATTTCATCTCTTACCACATCCCAACCATATCACAAGCCAAATGCTCAAATTATTTAGCATACATCCCTGCACTTATCACCTCATGATCACATAAAACAACACGTCACAATTTCAAAATAAACCATTCATAGTAATACCAAACACTCGGTGGTTTTGCACTTAGCCCACCATTTATCTTTATCAGGGTGGTATCGCACATAGCCCACCAACAAGAATATTTACGGTGGTATCGCACATAGCCCACCAAATAGTAATATAAACGATGGTATCGCACACAACCCATCGTGAATAAGTAATAAGGTGGTATCACACATAGCCCACCAACAAAAATAATTAAGGTGGTATCGCACACAACCCACCATTATTTGCTACAAATAATATTCCACACCTACATTTCTATTTCAACATTTATATGGAAATTTATTCATTTTCTACCAAATCCAGTCCAATTAAATCATAAGTGTTCTCAATCATACAATACACCAATAATCAACAAAATGTGTATTTAAGATGCATCATTTACACATAAACTTACCTCGGTGCAAAACGTGTTAATTTGCGGTTTAATCCGTAACCTTGCCTTTCCCTCGGTCAAGGTTGATTCCACACTCTTCTTGATCTATAATAGTGAAATTCACTCATTTAATCACTTTATAAATCATAATACATCATAATCTCTACTTAGGCAAAAATGACCATTTTGCCCTTGTACTATGGCAAAATTACGATTTTGCCCCTAGGCTCGTAAATAATTTTTCATCACATTTTCTCATTAAACAAGCCTAGTTGAACATTTATTGCTCTTAAAACTACTCAAAATTCCAACTATTTCATGCATTTATTACACAATTTCAACTTTTACAACTTAGTCCCATTTAGGTGTTTTCATGACAACATCTTTCACAAAAGTTGTTTCTCATCTCCCTAACATTCATTTTCTTCCATAAAAACTCAGCAAAAAACATAAACACTCTCATGGAAAGTCCCTAAACTTTCAACCATTTAACAAATTAGTCCCCTCATTAGCTAGCTTAAGCTTTGGGGACTCCAAAAGTACAAAAATCATCAAAAATAATCATCAAAATGACTTACTTGCAAGGATGAGATGTAGCTAAAAATTTGAACTTCAAAAACCCCTACTCTCTCTTCAATTTTTGGTGGAGAAGAAACTTGAATAGTGAAAGATGATATTTCTTCTTTTTATCATATTTTATTCATTTTTTATCACCTAATGTCTACCAAATTTGACCAAAATTTAATGTCTTGTCCCCCTAGTCTCTATAGCCGGCCAACACACCTCTAATGGCCTAATTTCACTTTAAGGACCTCTAATTTGATATTATTTGGCTATTAGACACCTCCACCTTGCATAATAGAACTTTCGCACTGTATGCGATTTAGTCTTTTTTCACTATTAAGCATTCAATCGTAAAAATTAAAGCAACATAATTTTCATGTAGCCATATATTAATGCTATAACACATAAAATAATACTAAAATAATTTTCCTCAACCTCGGATTAGTGATCCCGAGACCTCTATTCTGACTAGCCCTAAAATCAGGCTGTTACAGTCCAGAACTGAGCACACGGGCAGAGACACGGGCGTGTGTCTCAACCGTGTGTGCTACACGACCTAACACATGGGCGAGTGGCACGGCCATGTGGCACAAGCCAGAGAGCACCCTAATTTGAACATGGTCTGAAGCACGGGCGTGTCCCTTGGACCACACGGTCGTGTGAGCCCTGCTGCTAGGAAAAATTTTCTAAGTTTTGTAAAAATTTCTAAAGTTCTCGGTTTAGTCCCGTACCACCTCCAAAGTATGTTTTGGGCCTCGTAGGCTCGTATAAGGGACTTTATGATCGATTATGAATGATTTTAATTTGGAAGCAAATTTATGACTCGGGATTGTGTGAATGCTTGTGTTATAAGTCCGGTAATACCTCGAGCCCTGTTCTGGAGTTGAATACGGGTAAGGGGTGTTACATTTAGTGGTATCAGAGCTATTGTTTAGTCGATTCTCGGAAAAAACGTAGCGTATGTGAGTCTAGCTATACATGCCATATTACTACCTGTGATAGTGTAACATCTCCCGACTCTAATGAAATTGTTTTGTTGAGGCAGAGATGCTTTCCAACCGAGCAATTTTCGAAAACGCTGAAAGTGATACTAAGATATTTGAAAATGTGTTTGTGATGAGTCGAAACTTGGAAATGTATGAATAACAGATCATTATATGTATGTGATGATGTACAAAATGAAATGACCATAAGTTGAGAAATATGGATAAAATGTCATTGCTCCAGTTGAACATTGTATTTCGATGGATTATGGTGATTTTATGAAACGGATAAAATGTTTTAAATGTTGCAAAAAGGATTTAGCCCGAAAGGGTAATCCTGAATTAAACCCTCTCGAGCATAAGTTATGAAATAGATTTAGCCAGGACGGGTAATCCAGAGTAAGCCCTTTAGAGCATATGTTACTGAAAGGATTTAGCCTGGACTGGCAATCCTGTTATATCATATGTGGCTTGAGAGTGTGCTCTATAAATATGTACCAAAAAGGGCACTTTTGAATATGAATTGACAGATTGTTGACATGCATACCTTGAGTATACTACTCGAGTATCCATCGAAATTACAATAGTTCAATGGGAATTATTCTTGAAATATGGACAGGTGAAATGAAAGTTTATATTGGGATAAGCTCATCTATGTTTATTTGGCATTCATATGATGTTATGTGCCTAATTTGTTTGATTAAGTGAATGTGATAAGTAAATTTGCTCAAAAATTATGGAATGCATGTATAAGTGCACTTGTTTGAATAATATACTCGGAAAGTTCGTGTAACATAAATATGTATGTTAATTTGCTTGAAGTGAATTATATAACTGTGATGATATTACGATGATGATGAATGTTAAGTCACATGCGTGTATATATGAGAGTCGAGTTAGAGGCTTTACGACCTCACCCCCTTACCAATGTGGTATTTTATAATGAAATTTCACGAGATTTAAGTTGAATGAGCTCACAAGTAAGAGACTAAAGAGTTCAGTAGCGGAATAACTGATAATGTGGTCAGAGTTAAGAATAGTTGGCAAGTGAATACAGTTCTGGAAAATATGCCAGGTTGTTCTAAAGATCATTCAGATTTCGCGATGTCATGGTTAAAGAAAAATTTAATCTCGGCTAATCGACTCATTCAGGTATGATGTCTAAAGTATGTATTTGCTGGAATTTCTTCTGGATTTATTTTCGTTAGTGAATGGAATAATACAGGATTAGTGATGACAGAATTAGTTAGAGAAATGATAATTGAATCGTAAAGATGTCTGAGTGTAACAGTTGTAATTAAATAGATTATGATGATCTCTCCTGGGTATTTTATATATTCATTTATCGTTAGAGATATATGTGATTGTTTATTTTCTGATGAAATTCTTATCGTATGAGAATGTTAGCTGATTATAATGTTAGATGAAAGCACTGTTGGTTTGGTTGGTTGATGAGCAGCATTTCTTATCTCTCTCTTTGGGATTCTATTCTATTATGTTTGGAATAACAGTTGATGGTGAAAATTTATGTGAGGCCATTCTTCTGTTTCGACTGGATGTTGTTTTGTTTTATATATATATATATGGAAAATATATTATCTCTGTTACAATTGATTCAAGAGCTTATAAGTATTATTTTTCTTCTAGTTTTCTCTGAGGAATCATCAAGATCTTTATTATTTTCTTATAAGTTATGTTCTCGGAATTCCAGTATGATATCGCATCTTGGATTTCTTTATCTCAGTTTTCTTATCATCCTTATTTCGTAAATTATCAATCATGGCTCATCTTTAAAGTGTGTTCTTTGGCTTGTGATAACTATGTCAATTACGGTTGTATTTTTGGTTCGATCATAGGAACGTGGTGATTCTGGTATCGGGATCTCTCTAATTTTCGTGAAAGGAATTTACATTGGCAGAGATATAGATAGTGGAAGCTCAAGCTCAAATTGTACGATGGTTTTCCTTTCTCAGGTGAGTTTTATTAAGATCAATGAGTTCAACCAAGATATTTTTTTTCCTTGAGCTAATATGATTGTAAAGATCTTTTGACTAGCTTGTGAGGAAATTTTGAAAGATTGTATGTTTGAGTTTTTTTAACAGCATGAAGAAGGGAATATTTGATAGTTGAAATCGACTCAGTTGTTTTTATCTGAGCGAGCTGGTCAGTTGAAGGATAATTTGAGTTATATGCATTTAAGGTTATCCTAAGGTAAGAAAATGAAATCTTGTACATTCATGGGTAAATTGACGAACAGACTGAATGAAGAATTTATATTCAAAAAGAGTGTGATACAAGGACGTACCTATTAGATCAGTTCTAATTGGATGATATTATTATCAGTTCTAATTGACGAACAGACTAAATGAAGCAAATTTATGACTCGGGATTGTGTGAATGCTTGTGTTATAAGTCCGATAATACCTCGAGCCCTGTTCCAGCGTTGAATACGGGTAATGAGTGTTACATAGCCAAACCTCAAGCATGATAAAAATGTTGTTTTAACACCCTAATTTTCGATTGCTCCCTTGTGGAAGATTATGATACTAATTTTAATTAGTTTTCTTTAGTTTTATTTTATTACATTACCATTTTACCCTTAGATTTAAACTTATAAATTAACAACTAAAAAGGCCCTTAACCGTCTACCCAAAATCTTATGGACTAATTACTTCATAAGTCCTCTTTCATTTGATAGTTAAGCTATCAAATCATTATAAGTCAATTATGTCAACATTTTAAACCTTTTACAACTTAGTCCTTTTTCTTAATTTAACTAAGTGAACATTAAAAGTTCTTAACTAAAACTTAATACGACCCTAATGTAATTCCATAAACATTAACTAAACCATAAAACATGACTTCACATATCAGAATTTGTGGTCTTAAAACCACTATTCCGTTACCACTGAAAAATGGGATATTACAAGTCCTCGAAAATCTTACCCAAAAAAATTTGGATACTGAGACATATTATTTTCTTTCGTTTCCCACGTCGGTTCTTCAAGCCCATGACGTTGCCATAATACTTTAACTAACGGTACAGACTTATTTCTCAACTCTTTATTTCCCGAGCCAAGCTTCTCACAGGCTCTTCATTGTAAGTTAAATCAGTCTGTAATTCAATTTCTTCCGTAGACAAAATATGCGACGGATCAAACCGGTATTGTCGAAGCATTGAAACATGAAAAACATTATGAATTCTGTCAAGTTCTAGAGGTAAAGCCAAACGATTTGCTACCAATCCTATTATTTCAAGAACTTCATATTGCCCGATAAATCTAGGACTAAGCTTCCCCTTTACACCAAATTGTGACATTTTCTTCCAGGGCGAGACTTTCAAAAATACTATTTCGCCAACAGAAAACTCGATATCTTTCCTTTTTAGATCAGCATAAGATTTCTAACGACCGGATGCAGCTTTCAAGTTATCTCGAATAACCCTGAATTTTTCTTCGTTTTCCCTAACTAAATCAACCACGGTTAACTTCTTCTCATTCAATTCAGACAAATACAATGGACTTCTACATTTACGTCTGTTCAAAGCCTCGTACGGAGCCATCTTTTTGGTTGATTGATAACTATTATTATATGAAAATTCAACTAATGGAAAATACTTTTCCTAGCTGCCCTCGAATCCAATGATACAACACCGCAATATATCTTCTAAAATCTGAATGATTCGCTCTGACTGACCATCTGTTTGCGAATGAAAAGTGGTACTAAAATTTAACTTCGAGCATAAAGTTTCATGCAACTTACCCAAAAATATGGAAGTAAATCTTAGATCACGATATGATATAATTGATAATGGTACACCACGCAATCTTACTATTTCAACAACATATTACTCTGCAAATTTCTCAAGTGAGTAATCAGTCTTAACAGGTATGAAATAAGCCAATTTTGTTAACCTATCTACAATAACCCAAATAGAATCATTTCTTTTCAGAGTTAAAGGTAATCCTAAAACAAAATCCATCATGACTCGTTCTCACTTCCATTTAGGAATCATTACTAGTTGCAACAAACCCGATGGTACCTGATGTTCGGCTTTCACCTGCTGGAAAACTAAACATTGGGACACATTGTAACATCCTTAAATAGGGGCTATGATGTTTGAACTGTTTGCATATGTATGGCTTGGTTGTGATGTTAATTGGGATGTTTTAGGGTCTAGGTATAAGCCAAGTTTAGGCTCGGACTATAGGAAAATTTTTATTTTTAAGCTTTGGTTAAGGGAGTCAAGGAGCTAGGGTTAAGAATATTTTGTGGTAAACTTTAGCACAAGAATTTCCTTGGTAAAGTGGCAAGGAGGCGCCACTTAGGGCCTTAAGCAGTGACGCCACAAGCAGGGGAAGGAGAGCTTGGGTTCGAGCTGCAGAAATCCCTTGCTGCTAATTCTTTTTGACGCCAGAGAGGGAAGAGTTGTGCTCCGCTCAAACTCTGATGGATAACTGTTGAACAAGTCAACAGATTCAAACGGGTGGAGAAAAGAGAATTTAGGAGTTTGAGCAATTCAAACTCGTTTGAACGAGTGGCCAGGAGAAGTTTGAGTAGTTGGCCAAATTTTGAATTGTGTGAGGTGGAGTGTTCGGCTGAAAGACTTAGGGGGAGTGCCGAAATTCCTTAGTCAGGCTAGGTAGACATTTTCGGCTAGGCATGCTCTAGTGCATTCGGTTGTGGACCAAATTGTTGAAGCAAAAGCTAAAAGCACTTTAGGCTCTTGTCGGTTTCTCTCTTAGGCATTGAGCCGAATCCCCATTTGAACTCCTCTCTTATTTTCTTTGAAGCCGAAACACTATTCTCCCTAAACCTCATTTCATTTGCTCTCTACTCTCATTTGGTTTGACCGAATCTTCTTCTTTCTCAAGCCACTCTTTTTCATTCTTTCTCTCGTCTCCTTCTCACCATCATTCAAACCGAATACTTCCCTTCCATTCTCTCATTTCGTTTTGGCCGAATGTCCTTTGATTTCTTTTCTTAGGCTATAGCCGAAATCACTTTGATTGTTCCATCACCATTGCTGAAATCTCCCTTTACTCTCCTCTCCTTGTTCTAACGTTTTGGCCGAACATCAATCAAGGGTAGATCTCTCTTGTCTTCTTCTCTAATCGGTTTTGGAGTAGGTAAGTTATCATGGCCGAATCTCTTCTATCTTTTTTTCTTTCTCTATTCACTCATATGGAACAATAGCCGAATTTCGGCATTTGTCATGATTCTTAATCACCTATGGAATCGGTTTCTCCTAGGTTCTTCAGGATTTTGAAGTAGTGGATCGTGGTCATCTACTCTCTACCAATCAGTTTCGTTAAAGACCGTGGTAAGGTTACATGTCGATTTAACCATTCCCTTATTCATTTGAAAAGCCGAAGGCTATTAAGTTTATGTTGTTTAGTGTTGGCCGATTGTAGGGGAAGGCTTAATCTCGCATACCTCGGGTTGTGACTAGTGCTCGAAAGGCGTTAAGGTAAGGATTGTGGTTTCAGACGTTAACTCTTTGGGATTTACAAGTGAAGCCGAATGGCTTTTTGCTAATAGTGTGATATTGGCCGAATGTAGGAAGGGGAACTTGTGCGTTAGATCGTGATCTACTACGGGGTTCGTAGTCTCATTAGTAACGTGTGTGTATCTTACACACTTCATAATCTATGTAAACGTCTTTCGATAACTTAAACTATGTTAAAAGCCAAACTGTGTAGATTTCGATATGATACCTTTATGGGTATGAGCAAGGATTTCGGGTAAGTCCGTTTTGTTGAGATTACGGTACATGATTTCTGATGATGTTATCTATGTATGTTCGATATATGTCTAATGATTAAGCATGATGGCATGAATTGTATGTGCATTACATTATTGTGGGTGATATGAGAGGAGGGGGAAGATTGATATCTGTGACTTTGGGTCACGGTGGTTTGGCACCACCAAAGTGGTTTGGTACTACGATTGATTTCGTGACTTTGGGTCACCAGAGGTTTGGCACCTCATAGCGACTCGTCCCAGTGGCTTAGCACCACAGTGGGTTGGCCCCACATTTGATAAAACGAGATTGTCGTCAGTGATTTGGTATCACAACATGGGTTGGCCCCACAATTGGATTATTCGTGACTTTGGGTCACCAGTGGTTTGGCACCATATTATTATTGATATCAGTGACTTTGGGTCACCAGTGGTTTGGCACCACCAGTGGTTTGGTACCACACGGGGTAGAAAAAGGAGTTGTGGATGGCTAGGTTTGGGTGCATGATATGTTTGCTTGATTATGATTTGTGTAAGCATGTTGCAATAATCGGGAGGGGGATTATGCACTGAGTCTTTGTGACTCACCTTCTCCCTTATCTTTTCAGGTGATTCGTAGATCGCGGATGAGGAGCCGGGTGGACTCGAGGTGACCATGCGATAATTGTTCCAGTTTTACATAGACATTTGATTTGGGTATTTTACTTTAAAATTCTAGTTTTTATTTATTTACTTTAAATTTGGTTTTGGTTTTGTAATAAGGCCGCTAAGTATTATTTTGGGTTTTTTTATTACTTGCTTTTATTTGATTTATATTATGCATGTGCTTAATAATTTGATTTGCTTAAATAACCGGTAAAAAGCAACGTTTTCAAATTTGATTTCTTAAACAACTCCAAACACAAATGGTTCTTAACTCGACTATTCTTAACTCACTTGGTTTTTAATAAGTATCGAAAGGTTTTCCAAAACTATAAACAACAAATGGGATTCCAACAAAAAGAGATTCTCCGGGTTTTAAAGCAACGCTAAAACGATTTCAACAGTACTCTACACGGGTTTCTTTTTAAACTCATGTTTTCGGTAGAAATAAACTGTCAAATTGATTTAATTCAAAACGTTTTTACTCTGTAACATGCTAGATTCGGTCGTGGTGTGTTGACCGGGTTTGGGGTGTTACACACATATTCTGCTATTTCTTGCTTCATACTAGGCCACCAATAGCTTCGTTTAATGTCATTATACATTTTCGTACTCCAGGATGAATTGAATAAACACTATTGTGAGCTTCATTCAACAACTCTTGTTTTAATCCAGAATCATTCGGTACACACAGTCGATTTCGTAAATAGAAACAACCATCAATACCGATTCAAATATCACTCTTTTGACCACTTTTCACTAACTCGAGTCTCACCAATAAATTTGAATAATCTTTCTGAAGTTCTTGAATTTTTTATAAAAATATCGGCTTTACTATCAACTCAGCAAAAATAGAACCATCACGCTCAAATGTCAAATTTACATTCATCGCCCTCAAAGCAAATAGGGACATCCTGCTTAAAGCATTTGCAACGATATTAGCTTTCCCAAGATGATAGTCAATTACCAAATCATAATCTTTTAATAATTCGAGCTAGCTACACTGACGCAAATTCAATTCTTTCTAAGTCATTAAGTATTTCAAACTTTTATGATCAGTAAAAATATGACATTTCTCCCCATACAAATAATGTCGCCAGATCTTCAAAGCGAAAACAATTGCAGCTAACTCCAAATCGTGTGTCGAGTAGTTTCGCTCATGAGGCTTCAACTATCTAGAAGCATAGGCAATTACTTTTCCACTTTGTATCACAACACATCCTAAACCACAAAGAGAAGCATCGCTTTATACTATAAATTCTTTCCCGAATTCAGGTTGAATCAAAACAGGTGCTTCAGTTAACATATTCTTCAACTGCTCAAAACTTGTCTTGCATTTCTCAGTCCAAACATAAGTAACATATTCTTGTAGCAGTTTAGTCATCGAAGATGCTATAATGGAGAAGTTTTTAACAAAACACCGATAATATCTAAATAAGCCTAAGAAACTTTGAACTTCAGAAACATTCTTTAGAATTTTCCAATCAACGATCGTAGATTTTTTATTTGGATCAACCCTAATTCAATCAGCAGATATAACATGTCCCAGAAAATTGACTTCCCGTAACCAAAATTTACATTTATTGAATTTTGTATAAATTTGTTTTTCACGCAAAGTTTGTAACACAACTCTTAAATGTTCAACATGATCTAACTCGTTCAATGAATAAATCAGGATATCATCAATGAATACCACAACAAACCGATCTAAATACGGCTGAAATCCCCTATTCATCAAATCCATGAATGCCATAGGAGCATTAGTCAAACCAAATGGCATCACTAGAAATTCGGAGTGACCATATCTAGTTCTGAATGCAATTTTTGATACATCTGGCTCTTTAACTCGCAACTGATCATGTAACACCCTAAATTAGGGGTTGTTGAGAATTTAATTATTTTAAATATTTTCCCATGTGTGTGCTTGAAGAGTTAAATTCTAGGATTTATTTGACATGTTTAAGGGTCTAAAAATAACCCGAGCTAGGCCTGACAGTGTTAAAAATTTATTTTTAAAGTGTGTACAAGGAAGGAGCTAGGTAACGATAGGGCTTAAATAAAATTTAAGGAAATTTGACACAAGGTTGTAATTGGCGTGTTGGCTTGATGACTTAAGGGCTTGCAAGGGAGGTCTTGGGTTCGAATCTTGGAAAGGGGAGAATTTATTTTGTTTTTATTTTTGGGCGTTGAATGAAGGGGGCCAAAATTATGAAGGCCTTAAAAATAATTGGGGAAGGTTCGTAGCATGAAAGTCCAGTGAGTAAGAGTGGCCTGGGGCGCCACTTGAGGGAGAGAAGTCTCGGGTTCGAGGAACGAAGGGAACGTTTCTATTTTGGGTTTTGCGTTAAAGGCAGAAGGGCCGAGAGGTAGGCTTAAAATTAAAAGATAAGGTTCTATAGCAAGAAAGTCGGATGGGAGTGTTGGCCTGGGACGTTGGAGGGGCTACTGCTGTTAAACGTCCTTGGTTCAAATCTAGGAGGTAGCAAAATGAGTTTTTCTTTTTATTTTCTTTGCTAACGTGGGTGAAGAGTTGGCTTTGCACATGGGTGCTTATTCGGCTAGTTGATGGGCACATGGGCATTGGAAATTTGGGATAAGCTTAGCATTTGTTTTGATTTTTTTTGTTTGAAAAGGTGATAAAAGATAGGATAATAAAGATATTAGTTGATTTTTATCTTGGATTATTATAGAATTATTATTTGATTAATCAAAGTATTTGAATTAAATCAAATGAATGGCCAAGAGAAAAACTAGGAGTTGGCTAGGAGTTTGAACTCCTTGTTGCCAAGGGTGGACGGCAAGCTTAAGGAGGGGGCGAATGCTTATAAAAACCTCACCCTACCACCTTGATTTTCTTTTCCATCTTTGCTTAGCCGAAAATCCTAGCCCTTCCTTCTCTGCTTTCTTTTATTTTTTTTTTCTCTTCTCTCAAGACTTTGGTGAAACCTTCTCTATTTCTCCTTGCCGAATTCCCATCTTCAAATTCCTTTCTTCTTTTTCCTTATTTAGCCGAACATTCACTCCCATTCAACACTCTTTTCTCCCATTGTTTCTCCCAATAGCCGAATTCACCTATTGGTTTGCCGAAAATTCCCTTCCTCTACTCTATAGACTTGGCCGAATATTGAAGCAGGAGGTAAGAAGTATTAGCCGAATACTATTTTGTTTCCTTCTCTTTCGTATCTCTGTGTCGACATCCATAAGGGGGTAAGTGCCGATTTCAATAGTGTATTAACACCCTTGTGAAACCGATTTCTTTCTAGGAAACTCAGGGATCTCAAAGCGTAAAGGCGGATCTTCCATTCCTTAGTCAATCGATTGGTAAGTAGGTGGTAAGGATTTATGGTAAATAGAGTGCTATTCTAGTAAGTCAGTTAATAATTAAAAGCCGAAGGCTATCAGTATTATTTACTAATCGATGATGGTGGGCAGAGCAGAACCGGGAATTGAGTGCTGTGATTAGGAACCGAAAGGATAAAGGTAAGGTTCGGGTTCACAAGGAACCCTTCTCAAATTATTTGGTTTGGCCGAATGGCCCATATCACTAACACTATTATGACCGAATATAGGGACAAGTAGATCTAGGGTGGCCGACTCTTCTTTTCGGGATTTAGACGATTCAGTGGTGACAGGTGTGTACATACACACTTATAGCAGTTAATGTTTGTGTTAAATATATGTTGCCTGTAAATCTGCTTGATATAGATACGGATCTAGTACCTCAAGGGTACAAGCGAGGATTCCGGTAAGTCTCTGTTAATACGAGATTATTATGCTTTTGGGAAGCATGGTTCATGTGTTACATGTGATAAATGTATGAGATCTATTCATGATATATGATAATTGATATATAAACATGTGATGGTGGGATTAATGAGAGGAGGGGGATGATTTTATGGACTGTCGTCAGTGGTTTTGACCACAAGATGGGTTGGCCCCATCAGATTATTGTGACCTATGGTCATCAGTGGTTTTGACCACAACGATTGATTATTTGCGACTAAGTCCCAGTGGTTTGGTACCACCAGTGGTTTTGACCACATTTGATATATTGTGACCTATGGTCATCAGTGGTTTTGACCACACGATGGGTTGGCCCCATCATCAGATTTGTGACTCTAAGTCGTCGGTGGTTTTGACCACCGGTGGTTTTGACCACACGGGTAGAAAAGGAGTATGGATGGTTAGGTTGGGTTGCATGTGCATGTTTATTAATGACTTGTGTATGAGTTACTCACTGGGTGGGGATTACACACTGAGTCTTGGTGACTCACCCTTCCTTAACATTTTGCAGATGGGTAGATTGCGGAGATGGAGCTGGATGGACTCGAGGTGGCCATGCAGTGGACATTTTAATAGATGAACTTGGATTTTGTTTTATCTTATTTTTATTGTTGGTTTTGTTTTAATTGAGTTGTAATAAGGCCTCCTAGAATTATTTTATTATTGTTACATGCTTTGAATATTTGTTTAAACTATTTAATTATGTTAATAATGAGTTCACATGTTTTTCCAAATCAAACGAAAAATGTTTTAAAGTACCGTCGGGTACATTTGAAAACTATAAACAACTCGACTTAATAAATATTTTTAAACAACACTAAGTATGGTTTTTAACAAGAGACTTGAAGTTTAAAGATTTTCGACAAAACTTAAATCGGTTTTGAAATGGTTCTCAAATTGTTTTCTCTGTAGCAAACCAAATTCGGTCGTAATGTTTGGGCCGGGTTTGGGATGTTACAAATTGGTATCAGAGCCCAGTTCAAAGCTCGGCTGTGGGGGCCCAAGGCCCAAAAAAAAAATGTTTTAGTAGGCCTTCTGAATTGTTTTTGGGTTTTGAACAGCATGGCACCGAGTCTCCGGCACCTATCCGCCCAGGTAAGTACTCCTAACTTCTGTATGAATTATTTTCTGTAGAAGGGTAGGAAGCATGGAACGTAGATAGTATGATAAGTGCTTTAAACTTTAGGACCAGTTACCCCAAACAAAGACATAAGACTTTAAAAGCCTAATTAAACAAACCTACGACCAAGTCGCCGAGTTAGGGGTGTGGTAACCTTGGTGCGCATGTCTCAGGATTGGATCCGGAAGAGCTTGGTACTTAGCGGTCCCGTGACTCACCTCCTCTTCGCGGGATTCCTACCAGTGCGTAGCTTCGGTTCACCCTAACCAAGAGGACTCGGTCATAGGCCAAACACAATAAATAATACCCGACTTTGGAAATTACGAAAACACCAGCAGGAAAAAAGACGAAACTACCCCAGGATAAGTGAATAAGGATGAAAGATACTAGGAAATGGATGTGTTCTTTGTGTAAACTAGGATGGAGGACTTAAACCTTTGATTGATCGAAAGAATTTCTACTAAACTCTTTTCATAAAATTTCGTCGCGGATAACCAAAGTGAAACACGTACTAATCCATAAAATTCTTAAGTAGATAAACGCAATCGTTAGAATGAGTTCAAGAGGTCGTGGACGCCCGCGCGTGGCCGTGGAATGGGTAGGATGACCTTGTCCGAGCCAGCAAGGTCTGGTCACGGGTCTGGAAATGAGACGTCGGATCTGCCGGCGGCGGAAACTGAATTTCAAGATCAGACGGGTGGTGATGATGTCGTATCTCAAGCTGTATTACGGGTATTGGAACGAGTTCTTTGAGGGGTCGGCGGGTGCAGGAGCAGTAGAATCTGTGGTTGAACGACTCCGGGCTAACGGAGCAGAAGTATTTAGGGGAGTTTCCGGAGTGGCACCCAGTACGGCAGAGTACTGGTTGGAAGCAACGGAAAGGATCATGGATGACATAGATTTTACAACTGAGGAGAAATTAAAGGGTATAATTTCTTTGCTTCGGGATGAGTCATATCAGTGGTGGCTCACTGTAAGGGATGGAACGGTGGCAGAAAACCTCACCTGGGAATTTTTCAAGGATGCCTATCAAAAGAAATATATCGGAACTAGCTATGTAGATGCACAGCGGAAGGCTTTCTTGAACCTGGCTCAAGGCAATAAGACAGTGGCGGAGTATGAGGCCGAATTCCTTCGGTTGAGTAGGTATGCTCGTGGTATTGTGGGTACCGAGCATGAACGCTGTGTTAGATTCGAGGATGGGCTGAGAGATGAGCTGAGGATGATGATAGCTCCACAACAGAACGCGAGTTTCTTTGTTCTTGTGGAGAAGTCTAAAGTTGCTGAGGGAGTAAGACAGTCCGTAAAGCGGAACCAAGAACGGAATTGGAATAAGAGAAGCTCGGAACCTTCAAGGTTCTTGGGTAATGAACAGAAGAGGACGAGGTTTGATGGGTCGGATCAAACTGCTAGGCCTGCTGCTGCCAATACCCTATGGCCGCCACAATGTGCTCGGTGTGGCAAGCCTCACAAGGGTGAGTGTTGGAGTGGTAATCGAGGGTGCTTTGAGTGTGGATCGTTCGATCACCGTGTAAGGGATTGTCCTCGGAAGTTAGTTAGGAATCAACCAGAGGGTCAGAACCGTGCTCAGGTTAGAAATGAAGGGACCACCACGAGAGGGTCGAGGTGCAGCTAGAGGTAATGCAAATGGTAACGGGCGTGGCCGAGTGTGTCAGAGGTGTAGAGGCGAGGCAACCAGGGTTGGTTTATGCAGTTGGCTGTCGTGAGGAGGAAGATGTGCCAGACATAACAACGGGTAAGTTTCTTATTTCCAGAATACCCTCAATTGTCTTGGTCATGGTTACGTTAGTTCATTCTTATGTTGCTAGTAAAGTGTATGGAACTTGGATTATGAACGTAGGGAATGTTTCTAGGAAGTATGATAGTTCTTTAAGGTCGAGTGCGTAGCGAAGAGCGTAGTGTGATGAGTTAAGGATCACGATTGGACGATAGTAAGTAATTTCGAGGACGAAATTATTTTAAGGGGGGTAGAATTGTAACACCCTAAATTAGGGGTTGTTGAGAATTTAATTATTTTAAATATTTTCCCATGTGTGTGCTTGAAGAGTTAAATTCTAGGATTTATTTGACATGTTTAAGGGTCTAAAAATAACTTGAGCAAGGCGACCAGTGTTAAAAATTTATTTTTAAAGTGTGTACAAGGAAGGAGCTAGGTAACGATAGGGCTTAAATAAAATTTAAGGAAATTTGACACAAGGTTGTAATTGGCGTGTTGGCTTGATGACTTAAGGGCTTGCAAGGGAGGTCTTGGGTTCGAATCTTGGAAAGGGAGAATTTATTTTGTTTTTATTTTTGGGCGTTGAATGAAGGGGGCCAAAATTATGAAGGCCTTAAAAATAATTGGGAAGGTTTCAGTAGCATGAAAGTCCAGTGAGTAAGAGTGGCACAGGGCACCACTTGAGAGGGAGAGAAGTCTCGGGTTCGAGGAACGAAGGGAACGTTTCTATTTTGGGTTTTGCGTTAAAGGCAGAAGGGCCGAGAGGTAGGCTTAAAATTAAAAGATAAGGTTCTATAGCAAGAAAGTCGGATGGGAGTGTTGGCCTGGGACGTTGGAGGGGCTGCTGCTGTTAAACGTCCCTGGTTCAAATCTAGGAGGTAGCAAAATGAGTTTTTCCTTTTTATTTTGCTGCTAACGTGGGTGAAGAGTTGGCCTGCACATGGGTGCTTATTCGGCTAGTTGATGGGCACATGGGCATTGGAAATTTGGGATAAGCTTAGCATTTGTTTTGATTTTTTTTGTTTGAAAAGGTGATAAAAGATAGGATAATAAAGATATTAGTTGATTTTTATCTTGGATTATTATAGAATTATTATTTGATTAATCAAAGTATTTGAATTAAATCAAATGAATGGCCAAGAGAAAAACTAGGAGTTGGCTAGGAGTTTGAACTCCTTGTTGCCAAGGGTGGACGGCAAGCTTAAGGAGGGGGGGCCGAATGCTTATAAAAACCTCACCCTACCACCTTGATTTTCTTTTCCATCTTTGCTTAGCCGAAAATCCCTAGCCCTTCCTTCTCTGCTTTCTTTTATTTTTTTTTCTCTTCTCTCAAGACTTTGGCCGAAACCTTCTCTATTTCTCCTTGCCGAATTCCCATCTTCAAATTCCTTTCTTCTTTTTCCTTATTTAGCCGAACATTCACTCCCATTCAACACTCTTTTCTCCCATTGTTTCTCCCAATAGCCGAATTCACCTATTGGTTTGCCGAAAATTCCCTTCCTCTACTCTATAGACTTGGCCGAATATTGAAGCAGAGGTAAGAAGTATTAGCCGAATACTATTTTGTTTCCTTCTCTTTCGTATCTCTGTCGACATCCATAAGGGGGGTAAGTGCCGATTTCAATAGTGTATTAACACCCTTGTGAAACCGATTTCTTTCTAGGAAACTCCGGGATCTCAAAGCAGAAAGGCGGATCTTCCATTCCTTAGTCAATCGATTGGTAAGTAGGTGGTAAGGATTTATGGTAAATAGAGTGCTATTCTGGTAAGTCAGTTAATAATTAAAAGCCGAAGGCTATCAGTATTATTTACTAATCGATGATGGTGGGCAGAGCAGAACCGGGAATTGAGTGCTGTGATTAGGAACCGAAAGGATAAAGGTAAGGTTCGGGTTCACAAGGAACCCTTCTCAAATTATTTGGTTTGGCCGAATGGCCCATATCACTAACACTATTATGACCGAATATAGGGACAAGTAGATCTAGGGTGGCGACTCTTCTTTTCGGGATTTAGACGATTCGGTGGTGACAGTGTGTACATACACACTTATAGCGATTAATGTTTGTGTTAAATATATGTTGCTCAGAATGCTTGATATAGATACGGATCTAGTACCTCAAGGGTACAAGCGAGGATTTAGGTAAGTCTCTGTTATCTGAGATTATTATGCTTTTGGGAAGCATGGTTCATGTGTTACATGTGATAAATGTATGAGATCTATTCATGATATATGATAATTGATATATAAACATGTGATGGTGGGATTAATGAGAGGAGGGGATGATTTTATGGTGGACTGTCGTCGAGTGGTTTTGACCACAAGATGGGTTGGCCCCATCAGAGTATTGTGATCTATGGTCATCAGTGGTTTTGACCACAACGATTGATTATTTGCGACTAAGTCCCGGTGGTTTGGTACCACCGATGGTTTTGACCACATTTGATATATTGTGACCTATGGTCATCAGTGGTTTTGACCACACGATGGGTTGGCCCCATCATCAGATTTGTGACTCTAAGTCATCAGTGGTTTTGACCACCAGTGGTTTTGACCACACGGGGTAGAAAAGGAGTATGGATGGTTAGGTTGGGTTGCATGTGCATGTTTATTAATGACTTGTGTATGAGTTACCTTACCGGGTGGGGGATTACACACTGAGTCTTGGTGACTCACCCCTTCCCTTAACATTTTGCAGATGGGTAGATTGCGGAGATGGAGCTGGATGGACTCGAGGTGGCCGTGCAGTGGACATTTTAATAGATGAACTTGGATTTTGTTTTATCTTATTTTTATGGTTGGTTTTGTTTTAATTGAGTTGTAATAAGGCCTCCTAGAATTATTTTATTATTGTTACATGCTTTGAATATTTGTTTAAACTATTTAATTATGTTAATAATGAGTTCACATGTTTTTCCAAATCAAACGAAAAATGTTTTAAAGTACCGTCGGGTACATTTGAAAACTATAAACAACTCGACTTAATAAATATTTTTAAACAACACTAAGTATGGTTTTTAACAATAGACTTGAAGTTTAAAGATTTTCGACAAAACTTAAATCGGTTTTGAAATGGTTCTCAAATTGTTTTCTCTGTAGCAAACCAAATTCGGTCGTAATGTTTGGGCCGGGTTTGGGATGTTACAGATCATATCCTGATCTCAAGTCAATCTTTGAAAACACTGTAGCTCCTTTTAATTCATCGAACAAATCATCAATACGAGGTAACGGGTATTTATTCTTAATAGTGACTCCATTCAACTGTCGATAATCTATACATAGTCTCATTGACCCATATTTCTTCTTCACAAACAGAATTGGAGCACCTCAAGGTGACACACTCGGTCGAATAAATCCGCGATCTAACAACTCTTGCAACTATACTTTTAATTCTTTAAATTCTTTAGGAGCCATAATGTATGGTGCTATAGAAATTGGAGCTGTTCCACTCACATGTTCGATCACAAATTCAACTTCCTGAGTCGGTGGCAACCCAGGCAGTTCTTCATGAAAAACTTTAGTATATTCTTTGACTATCAGCACTTGATTGATTTTTTATTCTGCCACTTTCGAATAAAAAATGTAAGCTAAATAAGCTTCACTTCCTTTTTTAATCAACTTTTGAGTTGACAATGCTGAAACTACATTTGTAGTAAATCGGTCCCATCTGCCCTAACACAAATTAATTCACCATTCGGACACTTCAACCTAACTTGTTTCCTTCAGAAACTCACTATTGCATCATGCTCAAACAACCAATCCATTCCCAAAATGATATCAAAATCATCAAAAGGTAACAACATAAAACTAGTAGGAAAATTGTAACCCCAAACTTTCAGTGGACACGATTACAAATTTGGTTAACTAAAACATACCGAACCAGTCGATTCGTTACCTTAACAGTGTAATAAGTGGACACAACAGGAAAATTCTTTTTGTCCACTAATGTAGTGCATATGTAAGAGTGAGTTATTCCAGGATCAATTAATGCATATACATTAATATCGAAAAGAGAAAATGTACCAACAATAACATCTGGTGTAGTAGCTTCCTAACGAGCTCTGATTTCATATGCTCTGGCTGGTGCTCTCGCTTCAGATCATTCACTCATACAACTAATCTTTCCTCGACCAGAAGTAGTATTTCTACCATTTCCAGGTCGTCTACCTCTCTGTGAGTTGCTTCAGGCTTGCTTATTTGATTGCCAAAATCATTTTTCCATTTTGGACAATCACGAAGGAAATGATCAGTAGATCCACAATGGAAACAAGCTCCCAACTTTGATCGAAATTCACCAAAATGCCTCTTGCCACAATCATCACAAACAGGGACGATTCTCTCAACATTCCTCACCCTTCTGACACTAGCCGCTGGAGAATTAATAGACTTCAAATTGCTTTCGTTCGGTTTATCTCTGCCAGTGAACTCTGAAAGGGCAGTCGATCGACTTGTTTCATTTCTAAACTTTTACGATGGAGACGTTGAGTAGACTTAAACGTCCCTCTTTTGTTAAAATCTCGAAATTTCAAATCTGATTGTTGTTTACTCTTACAAATTTCATCAATTTTTTGAGCTCCTTCTGAAAGTTCTACAAATTCCCGTAACTTTAACGCCGCCACCGACATACGATTTTCATCATTCATCCCATCTTCACATCTAATACACATTTCTTATTCATTTGACACTATATTACGGGCATAGTTACTTAACTGGACAAACTCCCGTTCATACTCAGCTACAAATCAATTTCCTTATTTTAGTTCAAGGAATTCTTTCTTTTTCTCATCAAGAAACAATAAGCTAACATACATATTCTTGAATTCAATTTGGAAGAAATCTCAACTAATAGGATCATTTGATGTCATTGTGCTCAAAGTGTCGCACCATGAGCATGATTCATCTTTCAGCAACGACACAACACATCTCAAACAATCTTCAGGAGTGCACATCAATTTCACAAAAACTCTCTTCGTATTCATTAACCAATACTCAGCTTTTGCGGGATCGTCGCCAACCTTGCCTCTAAATTCTTTCGCTCCACATTTCTAAATTTTAACTACGGACAATCGAGTAACTACCATCGGTACAGAATTTTGAGGACACAGGGGTGCCGAATGAGGCACAGTAAGGGGTGGAGGCTGTGGAGTTACAAGATTTATTTGCTTAAATTCATTAAACCACTAGTTCATCATCCCGAGAAACACATTTCTTATCTCGTCACCAAAAGGCTGTGGAACCGATGCACTATTACTTGTTTTAGGATTTGAAGCTTGAACATTACTTTTAGCTTGGTTAACTATTGACCGGTTCGATTCAGCGACATTCTTGAATCTATAAGAAAATACAATATTAGAGTGGATCAAAAGCATCACACTATCACAAGGTATATGTGGCTTGTATATACTAAGCTCTATACACGCTATGTTAGTCCTAGAATTGACTAAACCGTAGCTCTGATACCACTAAATATAACACTCATATCCCGTCTCTGTTACCATATTAAGGATCGGAGTGTTACAGAACCAAACAAACAATTTATCTTAATTCTATAATAAGTGTTCAATTAATTTATAAACATATATCATATCATAGAATAAATATGCACAAGGGCCTTTATTCGGGTTTACAAGGCCCTAAAATTACCTTAGAAACATTCACAGATCAAATTGAGACAAATCAAAAAATTTTATGAAAAACATGAAAATTTGAGATGCAGGGATCACACGGCCGTGTGTCCAAGCCGTGTGACATAGCCCAGACCGTGTGGGCATTTAAAGTTAGGACACACAGCTGTGTCCCAGCCCGTCTCTCTAGTTGTGTAACTCACTAACTTGAATCACACAACCGTGTCGTAAGCCGTGTATATCTTTAACTAAATACACACGACTGTGACGCAAACCATGTGCCAGACCGTGTGACTCATTGACTTAATATACACAGTCGTGTCTCAGACCGTGTGTGGAACACGATCGTGTGGCAGCCCGTGCCCCAAGCCGTGTGCACCAAAATGAACCTTAAATATCAAGTTTACCAAATCATGCTTACTTGGACACTACGCAACCCAATTACTAGCCATTTCACCTATTCAAAACACAATCAATCATGCTCAAAACATGCCAAAACAATCTTCTTAAGTGCCTAACCAATGTACCTTCATTGGCACCACATTTTATATTTTACAATATATTAACAAAGCATTAAACATTCATTATTCACATTCATACTAAATTTTGCTATATTTGAACTAATATTTAGCTATTTAAACAACAAAGCTTTAAACTGAAACATATACCAAAACATAGTCTAAAACCAATCAAAACACCTCTCTATATATGTCATTACAAAATAAAGCATCACACCACAACTCTAAACCACATCATTCAACAACTACACATCAAGGTATTCATCTATTCATTATATATACTTGTTCCATAATTACAAAATGTACTCTAATGAAACCATAAATCTCACTTATTAACTACATCAATCAACATTCACAAAACTAATATTGTAACACCCCTTACCCGTATGCAATGCCGGAATAGGGTACGAGGCATTACCGGACTTACATCGCAAGTAAACATACATATCGAGTTATAAATTTGCGTCCAAATTAAAACCATTCATAATCAATCAGGAAGTCCCTAATACGAGCCTACGAGGCCCAAAACGTGATTTAGTAG
Organism: Gossypium sturtianum; assembly: GCA_025698515.1. Lineage (NCBI taxonomy): Eukaryota > Viridiplantae > Streptophyta > Magnoliopsida > Malvales > Malvaceae > Gossypium > Gossypium sturtianum. Next base: position 125,782,400 of record CM046955.1, read on the forward strand.
TGGTTCGGAACTAAACCGAGCACTTAGGAAATTTTTACAAAACTTAGAAAATTTTTCTAGAAACAGGAGTCACACGCCCGTGTGGTTTTGGGACATGCCCGTGTCCCGTGTAACTTTCTGTTTGTAACTCATGAACAAATTGAAGTCACATGGCCAAGTCACACGCCCGTGTGCTAGGACGTGTGGTCGATTTAATTTTCATGATTTTTCATAAAATAGGTGCAGATTTCACACGCCCGGGACACACGCCTGTGCCTGAGGCCGTGTCCCTCACACGGCCGAGACGCACGCCCGTGTCTCTGCCCATGTGCTCAATTATGAGCATTCTGTTTCTCAAAATTAAGGTGCAGGGGACACATGGCCAAAACACATGCCCGTGGGATAGGCCGTGTGTCAGACACACGCCCGTGTGTCTACCCGTGTGGACAAAATAATGGCTATTTACCAAGCCATTTTTCCATGCTCACTTGCACATACCTACACAACATTACATGGCACAAACCCAAGCATATAGATGCAATCCAAAACCACCACAACCAAGGCAATAACCTGGAATTCACATGCCAACATCTAACATGCACATAACTTCATACATTTATCAACACAAACCATGCAAGTTTCCACATTCATGAATGGTATCATCATATAAATATACTCATAACCAACATTAGCCAACTTACATGGCCATATAAAAAATGAAATTATTAACCAGTATAAGCCAATACATTTGGCCACATCGTAATGAAACATATAACAAAATGACCAAGTCCTTATACATGCCATTAATCAAAATATTGACATTTCAATGGTACCCAAAATAATGGTTGATAGTGTCAATGGATATAACACCCCTTATCCGTATTCAACGCCGGTACAGGGCTCGAGGCATTACCAGACTTATAACACAACCAATCACACAATTCCAAGTCATAAAATTTGCTTCCAAAGTAAAACCATTCATAACCGATCATAAAGTCCCTTATACGAGCCTACGAGGCCCAAAATAAGCTTTAGAAGTGGTTCGGGACTAAACCGAGAACTTTAGAAAATTTTACAAATCTTAGAAAATTTTTGGTAGAAGCAGGGCTCACACGCCCGTGTGGTCCAAGGGGACACGCCCGTGCTTCAGACTGTGTTCAAATTAGGGTGCTCTCTAACTTGTGCCACACGGCCGTGTAGCACACACGGCTGAGACACACGTCCCTGTATCTGCCCGTGTGCTCAATTCTAGACATTCTGTTTTGCAACAATTAAGGTACAGGGGACACATGGCCGAAACACATGCCCGTGGGGCAGACCATGTGTCACACACGGCCTAGACACACGCCCGTGTGTCTACCCGTGTGGACAAAATAAAGGCTATTTACCAAGCCATTTGCCACCCTTGTACACACATACACTTACACCAATTCAAGGCACATACATAACATACTTAGGTAACCAAATCATCCACAATTATGACCAACACAATATCCACATCTATCATACTCACAACAGTTATTAATCCACAATTGACTACTTTCAAGATACCTAATTGTACACCACTTTATCATCTCATCAATAGACCACATTGCCAAACATCTCACATTCATGTCATAAATCACATTTCTATCATTCACCAAGCATATCATGACCATATCACCAAAGATATTAGCACATATATATATACTTAGGCTTGCAACCATGATAGCCCAAAATAAACCAATCTACATGGCCAAATATCAAAACAAGCCTTTGACAATCACAAGCCAACACATTGGCTACAATCACAATGACACATTTAACAAAATGACAAAGTCCCTATACATGCCATAAACTCAAAATACTTGAATTCATCAATACCCAAAGTGATAGCTTGATAGTGTGATAGGATCTCCGGCGACCTCTAATCCAAGCTAGCTCAATGACACTATAAAACATGGGAAAGGAAGGGGGTAAACTATATTGCTTAGTAAGTCCGTATGAAAATAATAAGCAACTTTTACCAATCATTTACCAAGTCCGATAATATAAACACAATATAATATAAATTGCTATAAAAGTCACAGTTATAATTTATTCAGTCACATTGTTTGCTCTATCAATTTGCAAGCATATTTTAACATGTTTTGACATTAGCCTAATAATCGTAATCTCTCCACTATAACAAATTACCACAATCAACCAATCATTTCATACCTCATAATAAACATGCACATTAATTATTAGTATTCACCTCTCAAGCATATACTTTAACATCTTTCAATTGTTTAAAGCTCATATCTTTTCATACTTCCATAATCATTTTAATAGGCAATTATGCCAATCTTTCCTTTTTCTCATATCCGATAAATCACAATTTGTGTGAATGAATCATGCTATATCATAACTCAATTTGGCCTGAAAGCCAATTACACGATCACCAACCGAATTTACCATGTATTTCGTACATCACAAGTATAGACCAAAAATCACAAGGCTTTCACAAAAACATTCTCGTGGAAACCATGAACTCATAATATTATGAAGTCAATGCTCATAAAATTTATGTACACCTATACTAATTCATAATACTTACATGCTCTTTCTCTTCTTTGACATACCCGTTGAATTTCCCATTAAACCACTTGGAATACTATCGGATACTCGGGAATCTTGTACACCTAGTACCTTACCAATGCCATATCCCAGATATGGTCTTACATGAAATCTCGTATCAATGCCAATAGCCCAGCTATGGTCTTACACGAAGTCTCATATCGATGCCATATCCCAGATATGGTCTTACACGTAATCTCAGTAACCTTAATGTCATGACATTTGTATCTTATCTATTCCTAAGGTTCAACCGGGATTTCTCGCTTGACAAAACTTTGTCGAATACGACCAAAGAGTCAATCACAATTCATATAATATTAAAGTATTTAAAACATAAATATAACAATGCATTATTTACATACGAACTTACCTCGACATAAAAATGGCGAAAAGGACCTAATCGTCAAATACTCGTTTCCCCCGTTCTAATTTTGAGCCTCATTTTTCTCGATCTATAATATCATATTTAACTTATTTAATCATTATACTATTCAAATCAGCCCAAAATCACATTATGGAAAATTTACATTTTTGCCCCTAAAGTTTAACATTTTTACATTTTAGTCCTTAGGCTCGTAAAATGAATTTCATTCAATTTCTTCACAGCCAAGCCTAGCCGAAACTATATCCATACGCATAAAGGCCCACATTTTCCATTTATTCACCTTTTTCTACTCATTTTATAACTTTTATAAATAAGTCCTTTTTAGGCATTTTCATCGAAAATCAATTAGCAAAAGTCGTTTAACAAAAAACAAACAAGCATTTTCTACCATCAAACATTAAAATACACAAATATCCATCATGGATAAAATTTTAGACCTTGATTATTTCTTAAATTAGTGGTAGAAATAGGTAGATCATGTTATAAGGATTTCAAAAACATAAAAATCATTAAAAACGGGGCAAGAACGGACTTACAATCGAGCTTGGAAGCTTGAAAAACCCTAGCCATGGTTTCTTCTTGGTACATTTGGCCATGGGGTAGAAGCTGAACAAAAAATGGCTGTTAACTTGGCTTTTTAATTCATTTGAATTACCAAACTACTAAAATGCCCTTAATGAAAAACTTTAGAAACATACCAAACCATGTCCAGTTTTATCCACCAACTTAACCAATGGTCTAATTACCATTTAAGGACCTCCAATTTAAAATCTCATAGCAATTGGACACCTTTAACATATAGAATTCAAGTTTTGCACTTTTTGCAATTTAGTCCCTTTTACTAAATTAAGTGCCCAAACGTCAAAATTTTTGAACGAAATTTTCACGAAATCGTTCCATAAAATTTTAGACCATAAAAATATAATAAAAACGAATTTTACTGCGTCAGATTTTTGGTCCCGAAACCACTGTTCCGACTAGACCCAAAATCGAGCTGTTACAATGGATCTCTGACAATCTCCAATTCCGAGCTAGCTTGGTGACTCTATAAGATAAGGGAAAGAAAGGGGAGTAAGCTATATAGCTTAGTAAGTTCATATGCAAAAAATAAACAACATTAATTATACATTTATCATATGTATAACATAACATGAATCAACATAAATGTCATTAAAAATTCATGAACATAACATACTTGTAACACTCCTAACCTGAGACCGTCACCGAAATAGGGTTAAGAGGCGTTACTAAACATTCCATATCATTTTCACAACACAAAGTCAACCATCAATCAAACATATTCAATTATAAACATATAGTCTCTTATTGAGGTCTATGAGACCTTAAACATGTCTTAGAATTCAAACATTTTTCTAAGTTACAGAGGTCACACGCCCGTGTGGGTAGGCCGTGTGCCTCACATGGCCTCGGACACGCCCGTGCATCCAAGCCGTGTCAAAACAGGGCATACATCCTGACTTGCACCACACGTCCAGTCACACGCCCGTGTGTCCAGCCCGTGGTCGCTACTGACTTGTTTCACTTGGCAAAATTAAACAACATGGTCGAGTCACACGCCCGTGTGCTCAACCGTGTGGGCAATTATAGGCCATTTCCAAGGCCAAATTTTCCTCCCACACCTTCAATCACCTATATGCACCAAACCATTACCAAATCATGCTTCAAATGCAACCAAAACATACCACTTCAAGCACCAAATAATCATCAACATCATCAACAACTATTTCCATATTCAATATCATCACAAATGAGTCCATCCAAATATCAATTTCACATCCTAAGGTATACAAGTTAAGCATCTTGTAATTCTTACTACAATTCACATTTAATCCATCATTTCCATCAACCAAATCGATATAAAACATACCATTTCCATACTTATTATTTCATACCACATTCATCATTTCCATAGCATCAAGTATAAACCAACAACATTCAACTACTAAGCCATATCACATGGCAAGTTATATACAACTCAAAACATGCCACATTGACTAGCCTATACATGCCATATACCAACTATATACATCTTTCAAAAGTACCGAATTAGATTGCCGATAGTGTGATAGGGATGCTGACGATCCCCGGATCCGAGCTAGCTTTACTGACACTGTAAAATAGAGAAACAAATCACACAGTAAGCTTTCAAAGCTTAGTAAGTTCGAAATACAATACATACAACTTAATAGTACCACATCAATATATAATTAAACCATCACTTAGATAAATGCACAATTAAGTACATCATCAATCTCAACCATATGCTCAAATATCAATTCATTCAACTTTTAAAATCTATCATCAACCACATAGGTTCAAACGTACCTTGATCAACACTTAGTTACTCACCATTCATGCTACTCAATTGCTCGATATTACATCTCGTTCAATCTTTGCTATTCTTTTGATTATTTCACACACTTAGTGCCAGTTTAATGATTGAAACATAATCGTCATCGCACACTTAGTGTCGATATGTTAAACCAAACTTACATCGGTAATGCACATATAGTGCCAAATCAATAAGCCAAAGCTTCTATCTTTTTGCACACACAATGCTAACCATCTCTGTCTCGTTTCTAATTTCGCACACTTAGTGCCATCTATTTCAATTCCGCACATAACATTTCTAATCTCATAATCATGTATATATATTCATTCAATTCACATCACATAGATATAATTTAACAACTAGTATTATATCTGAACTTACCTCGGACGTCGAAATACCGAAACGATCGATTAATCGAGCACTTTGTCTTTGCCTCGATCTCGATCCGAACCTCTCCTTTCTTGGTCTATACACATTTAAATTCAACTCATTCAATCACCAATTCATTCAATTTAGTCCACAAACACAAATTTAGGGCATTTTACAAAATAGCCCTCACATTTTCACATTTCGACACTTTAGTCCCTAAGTCATAAAATCATCAAATACACATAATTTGCTTGTACCCATGCCTAGCCGAATTCTCACTATACTCATAAAAGCCCAAATATTTCATTTATTTCACATTTTAGTCCTTCAATTTACACTTTTCTCAATTTAGCCCAAATTACTCAAATTCACCAAAAATTCAAAGACAAAACGTGTTAATCTTCCATCTATCTTTCATATTTCATCTTCAACTAACACATAGCTCAAACATTCATCAATAGCATATCTCAAAATCACCATTAATTTCTAAAATTAAAGCATGGGCTAGCTAGAGCACAAAGCAACAATCATAAAAACGTAGAAATTATCAAAATCCGATCAAAAAACATACCTTAATTGAGCTAAGTAGTAGTCGAATGCTTCAAATTCCAAAACCCTTATTTGTTTTCTCAATTTCTGCAATAGATGGATAAAAGATGAACAAATTTGGTTTTGTTTTATTTAATATTAACATAATTGGCATTTTACCATTTTATGCTTAATGAATCTTAATAATAACACATTATGCCATGCTATCATCTTCCACTAACTATTTAATGGTATAATATCAACATAAGGACAATCTTCTTTAATAAGCCATGTCAAATAGGTACTTTAGCAACTAGAACACAACTTTTACAATTTACGCGATTAAATCCTTTTTACAAATTAAACACACAATCGATAAAATCTTCACACGAAACTTTCACACAGGCTAAATCACATATAATAAACACAGAAAATAATATTAAAATATTTTTCCAACCTCAAATTTATGGTCTCGAAACCACTGTTCTGACTAGGGTCTAAACCAGGCTGTTACAACTCTCACCCCTTAGGGATTTTCGTCCCCGAAAATCTTACCAGTGAATAGGTGTGGATATTGTTCTCTCATAATGTTCCCAGGCTCCCACGTAGCCTCCTCAACTCCGTGTTTATGCCACAACACTTTCACTAAGGAAATTATTTTATTTCTCAACTCTTTGATCTCACGTGCCAGAATTCGGATCGGTTCTTCACGATACGACAAATCTGACTAAATTTCAACCTCAGTAGTAGCAATCACATGAGACGGATCAGATCTATACCGTCAAAGCATTGACACATGAAACACATTGTGAATCTTTTATAACTCAGGTGGCAATAACAATCTATAAGCAATCGGCCCAACTCGTTCAATGATTTCATACGGCCCGATGAACCTCGGACTCAGCTTACCTTTTCGGCCAAATCGAAGTATTTTCTTCCACGGAGACACTTTCAGAAACACTTTGTCACCAACTTCGAATTCAATGTCTTTTTGTTTCAAGTCTGCATAAGACTTCTGACAATCTGAGGCCGCTTTCAAACTGTTACAAATCACTTTCACTTTCTGCTCAGTCTCTTTTATCAAATCAACCCCGTGAATCTTATTCTCACTCAGCTCAGTCCAATACAATGGAGTTCGACATTTTCGACCCTAAAGAGCCTCATATGGTGACATTTTAATGCTAGATTGAAAACTATTATTGTATGCGAATTCAATCAACGACAAATGCTTTTCCCACGTATTATCGAAATCCAAAATACAACATCTCAACATATCTTCGAGAACCTGAATGATCCGCTCGGATTGTCCATCCGTTTGCGAATGAAATGCAGTGCTGAAATGCAATCTTGTACCTAAAGCTTCTTGCAATTTCCTCCAAAATCATGAGGTAAATCTCGGATCTCTATCAGATACGATAGATAGTGGCACCCCGTGCAATCTCACAATCTCAGCAATATACAATTGGGCTAACTTATCGAGTGAATAATCTGTTCTCACCGGAACAAAATGAGCTGATTTCGTCAACCTATCAACTATCACCCAGATTGCATCTTTCTTTCCCGGAGATAACGATAATCCCGAAACAAAGTCCATCGTGATTCTCTCCCATTTACACTCAGGAATCATAATCGGTTGTAAGAAACCGGATGGAACCTGATGTTTGATCGATCTAAATCAGAGCTTTAAAATTTATAAAAAAAAATGATCGAACCTGGAAACTAACTCTGCCAACGATTAAAGGCAAGTGTACCTATCGAACAGTAGTATAGCTGAGGCAAGACCGGATTATCGAACCCAAAGGAACTAAAAGTACTAATACTAACTTTCTTTTTATTATTTAACCTAAAATAAATGAAGTTGCTTTTAACCTAAAATTAACGAACTACTAAGCTAAGGACACAAAGATGAAAAAAGACTAGAATTTGGGAGATAACTTTTAGAAAAACTCAGTTGATTTAGACGATACCCTCAGGAAGAATCCACCTAGACTTCACTTGTTATCTATCACTGAACCATATGATTTTATTTACTTAGTTTGATCCGTAAGACTCCCTAACGTATATTAAACCCTCTCTCAAGGCGAATAAAGTCTAACCCTAGGTTAATTAGTGGAACTCTCGTTCTCTTAAAATAACCCCCTAGAATAGCAGTAAATCAATCTATGGACTCCCATATTAGGTTTCAGCCTAATCCGGCAAAATCTCGTCACCCTATCTCTAGGCGTGCGATCAACTCCGCTTAATTATGCTAGATCTACTCTTAGGCAGGGTCTATTCCTCCTCCACCTAAGCATATTAGATTTGGATAAAGCTCACATAATTAAGAACAAACTAAGTATTTATCATATAATTTAGAAAATAATAACAAGATTCATCATAGGTTTCATCCCCTTCAGGTATCTGAGGGGTTTAGTTCATAACTAAATAAGAAAAAATCTCAAGAGAAAAGATAAAACAAAACATAAGAAATCCCTAAAACCCCCTAAAGAAATTGAAGGAGAGATCTGCCATTTTGAGTAGAATCCCGGCTTCTTGAGATGGATCAACTGGCTATCTTCGAGTGATTCCCACAACTCTGACCTTATCGGCTTGGCTCCTCGGCCTAGCTAATCGCCCCCTTTCTAGGTCATACTTAGGGTGTATTTATAGAATTTTGAAATAGGTTTCTTTGCCCCTAAGTGTCCTTTTCTGAGTGAAATTGCTCTTCTCCACGACAGAGGCACGGCCATGGCACACGTCCGTGTAAATCATGGTCAGACCGTGTTCGAACTTCTTTAATGAGACACGGCCGTGTGAATCGAGAGAAGACCGTGTTCTAGATGATCAGTGAGGCACGACTGTGTAGGCTAAAGTTCAGGCCGTGTTAATTTCATGCTTTGGCCCATTATTCCCGTTTTAAGCCCGTCTTGCGTTCTTTTCATCCCCTGGTGCTTTCCTGAGTATAAGACATGAAAAGAAAGGATTAAGAGCACCTTTTTAAATAAATCAAGGGATAAATCATCCAAAAGCATACCAAATGTGGGCCTAAAATGTGTTACTATTTCGGTTTATCAAATACCCCCACACTTAAGCTTTTGCTTGTCCTCAAGCAAAATTCTCAACTTACAATTAAAACGAACTTTCTATAATTCATAATTCCTATCAACAATGTTTTATCATAATTCATAGATAATTTATACATGGATAATTCAACTTAAAGAGTTCTAAAAATTCAAACAGTCTAAGTCATAGATTTTGTATCTCGATAATATAGGTGTCTCCCCTTATCTAAATAATTACCTTTAATTCAAAATCGACAAGGATTGACATCCTCACTAGAGATTCTCTCAAATCACTCAAAGTGTTTAAGGTTCAAAATTTAGGCACTCAAAAGTCGAACACTTAAAAGTTAATCCCATAGGCTTGCTGAAAATCAAGTCTCCACCATCTGTAATATGAGATGAAACACAAATCAAAAGGTCTTTAATGAGGTTGTAACGAGGCTTAGGTTAAGGGTGTGGATATAGGCTGAATTAGAAGGTTAGAATCGAGATTGACCTGACAAATTACCTAACTAGAAAAAATGAACTGATAAATTACATGAATTGAAACTTTGAAACTAATAATACTAGCTTCTTAAATATTGGGAATTCAAACGTATAAGCTCATTTAATCACATAACTAATAAAAAATGACTATACTTCGTTCGTTTTTTTTTAAGAACAAACTAAGTAATAATAAAGAACTTTAACAACTGAAATATAGAACATAGTTAGGCAACTGCTCAAAATCAAATCTCGACAAAAAGGGAGTCAAGGAATGGTGATACAAATATACAAAGGTTTTTGGGTTAATATTAGTGGGTGAGTCAATAAAAAGGGTTGTTAGGATTAAAAAGGGGTTAACTAGAGGTTAATTGTGAAGGTAGGTCTTTTTTAATGGAGTTAGTGGGTTAAAACCTAAATGCCTTAATCATCTCTGTGTATCAAATCATAGGTGTGGTCTCGATATGCATAAACGAGGCAAGTTCTAGAATATCAAATCAATGTTGACACACTCATAATCAATAAAGTGAGCAAGAAAAAGAATATATGCTCCATAAGGCTCAAAATCTCACAAAAATTATAGGTATTTTTGACATCAACCTCGTAAATTTCAAACTTCAAGATAATATTTAGATTTAGTTCAACAACCTAGAAAATTTTAATTTTGAAAAATAGACTTCTCATGCTTGATTCTCTAGTATTCTTCAATTTTAAACATCAATGCACAATTATCAATGACATACTCTGAAACATATCAATAAAAATCATAAATTATGGAAATTTCATCCTAATTAGTAATATGAGAAATTTACTTAAAAACAAGACTAAATTCAGGATTTTGAGAACAATGCAAAAAGTTTGGTACCTAATTTCTAAAATTTGAGAATAATGAAAAATAAGTTAGGCACCTTTTTAGGTTGTTCACCCCCCACACTAAAGATGTACATTGCCCTCAATGTACAAAGATAGATAATATAAATGTAATTTTCAGATCAGAAGATATGGGGATAAGTAAAACTCCCTGAATTATGGATGAGCTCCTTGGAGGATATGGAAAATACGTTGGAGGGGCCGGTGTGGGTGACGATCCTGCGCTAGATGAAGAAATTGGGAAGCTCATGCAGGATTAGCCAGGATATACTAATAATAATTAAAACTATACTAATTAACTACTTAAGGAAAAGCAAGCTAAAGTGGAGAAAAATAAAGATGAAACTAAAATTAAAAGAAAAGATGGATGGACCGTAGAGTCCTTATTGTTGGATGTGATTCCTAAAGTGAGGATATGGTGGTGGTCGTGGCGTGATTCCCTAGCACCTTTAGAACCTAAAATTAAGAAACTAAGATAAAATAAACTATATTAAGCATAAGATTGTTAAAGGGAAGGAAATTGAAGCAAAGAGAAAAATGAAATAAAAACTAGATAGCCTCAAATATCCTTGGCTTGTCGTTTGGATGAAGTCTAGGCATGAACTCATGTGAATCGGTCTCCTTGAGGAGAGGCGTGATTGGCCTTTTACGCTTCTTTGCCATGGATATGACGTTGTTATAGCTCAAGAGTCTAAGGATTTATTAGGAAAAGGGAAAAGGAAAGAGGGATAAAAGAAAGAAAGAAAGAAAAAGAGAAGGGAAGTGGGTTAAGAAGAGAAAGGAAATGGGTATGGTGTTTAAATAAAATTTCAAGTCTGGCAGTTTCCCCACGCCCGTAGGTTGAGGGTGTGTCGATTCACACGGCCGCCTCGCACGGTTGTGTTCTAGGGCGTGTTGGTTCCCCACGCTCGTGTCTAGCCTGTGTTCGACAAGTCAGTATGTTGGCACAGTTTTAATGCATGGGTGTGTTCAGCCCGTGGTTGGCAAGTCAGTAGCTTCACACGGTTATAGGGCACATCCGTGCCATTTTGTCGGTGCCCGTGGGGGAGTGGTTGAGTTCGTGAGTTCAAAATTTAGTTGGTCTGACTTGTACCGTTCTGCCATGTTAGTACCAAGATTCTTGAGGTCCACGCGGCCACGGCCACGGCCGTGTGCAGGGTCGTATGGCCTGGAATTCTGTACCCCTTGTTAGTTTGAAGTTAGATATTATAAAGAAAGGATAAGATAGAGTAAAAAAAAAGTTAATGGGGTTAGTGCTCGGGTTGCCTCCCGAGAAGCACTCGTTTATAGTCTTAAGCTAGACTTTCCTCTCATTTGCATTGTCAGGGTGGTTTGAGGAGTTGGAAGTCCTTCCTCAGGCTATCATTTGTGTCCTCGTGAAAAAATTTAAGTCGAGATGCGTTTACAGTAAAATTTCCAAAAATAGGGTTGCTTACCTCGACTGTTCCGTATGGGAAAACACTTGGTTACCCTAAAAGGTATTTCTTTGTTTGTGTTAGGGTCGGAGGAGATATTCGAGGATCCGCCTTATCTAACAAAGATTTGATCTCCTATTTTGAAGTGATTTGTTGTTCCTATGAGCTCTTCCGGAGGCTCTTTCAGTTTTACCTTGTGTGGTTCTCGGTTCTTCGTCGTGTATCCCTAATTTTTCCTTGAAGTGTGTTTTCCACTCGTCTAGATCATCGAATCTGAATCCTTCGATCTTCATGAACTACTTCCTTGTTGGCTTGGAGTTTAGGATCGGGTTCGATTGTATTCTTTGGTGGTGCTTCCTGAAAATAGGGGTTAACAGAATGGTTATCAGTAGAATTTACGTTCTCACCTTGATTATTCGATGTTCTAGCCGAGTCGAGAGCCTTGATGGTGACTGTCTCATTACCTATACAAAGTATGAGTTCTCCTGCATCAACATCAATTTTAGTCATGGCAGTTGCTAAAAGGGTCTTCCTAAAATTAGGGGATCAAAAGATCCTCATCCATGTCTAATACAACAAAGTCTCTCGGGAAAATGAATCATCAATTTTACAAGAACATCTTCGATAATACCCTAGGAATTCTAACAATTTTATCACCTAATTGAATGCTCATCCTAGTTTGTTTGGGTTTCCCTAGACCTAATTATTTAAACAATTTATAAGGCATGACATTTATGCTTGCCCTTAAATCAGCTAACGCATTATCAATAGTTAGTCTACCAATTAAACATGGAATTGTAAAACTCCCTGGATCTTTTAATTTTCGTGGTAGTTTATTTTGCAAGATTGCTGAGCACATTGCGTTTAGTTCCATATGTGATGCCTCGTCTATCCTTCGCTTGTTCGTCAAAAGTTCTCTTAAAAATTTTCTAGAATCTTGCATCTGTGAATGAGCTTCAAGTAACGGTAAGTTAATATGTAATTTCTTTAAGAGTTTAAGAAACTTACCAAACTGTTAACGCTTCGGGATATGGCATGCGAGGTTAGTACTCCTTGATTACCGGTTTTGGCTTTTCTTGTGTTACCTCAACTTTACCTTTTTCTACCTCGTTCCCTTGTATTGGACTGGGTTCGTCTAATCCTTCACTTTCTTGAGCTGTTATGGCTTGGATTTGCTCATTTGGATTGATCTCAGTGTTGCTTGGTAGACGCCCTTGCTGTCGTTCAGACATCAGCTTGGCAAGCTGTCCCACTGACTTAGTGACTTCCCCTACTTGATTCTCGATTGCTTTAATCGATGCTTGTTGGTCAATAAGTGTTGTCTCAGTCTTTTGGCAATGGGCTTCAGTAGCTGCCATGAATTTTTCTAATATCTCTTCGAGGTTTGGCTTCTTCTCTTGTGGATAAGGCTGATTTTGGAAATTTTGAGGAGGCTATTGTCTTTGATTTCCTTGATTTCGTTGACCTCCCCACAAAAAATTTGGGTGGTTCCTCCAACCTGGATTATAAGTGTTACTATAAAGGTTATCATTTGATCTGAAATTATTACCTATATAGTTCATTTGTTCGTTCTCTGTGCCCGGTTGGTAGGGTGGGTACTCAGGATTCGCTACAGTTCCACTTGCGTCGCACTGCATGACTGGATGTATCTGCAAAGAACACAAACTATCAAGCTTTTTATTCATCAACTCTACCTGATTTGATAGCATGGTTACTGCGTCGAGGTTGTAAACTCCGGCTGTTTTTGTTGGCCTTGTTCTTGTAACTTGCCACTGATAGTTGTTCAGCAACATCTCTTCTATGAATTCGTAGGCTGCTTCAGGAGTTTTATTATTCAGAGTTCCACCGGCGGCTGAGTCGATTAGTTGCCTCGTTGAGGGGTTTACACCGTTATAGAAAGTTTGGACTTGGAGCCACAAGGGTAAACCATGGTGTGGACACCTTCTCAAGAGATCCTTATATCTCTCCCATGCATCGTATAATGTCTCTAAGTCTATCTGCACAAAATAAGATATATCATTGTGTAATTTGGTCGTTTTACCCGGTGGGAAATATTTTAATAAAATTTTTTCAGTCATTTGTTCCCATGTAGTGATTGACCCTTGTGGTAACGAGTTTAACCACTGTTTGGCTTTATTCCTTAATGAAAAGGGAAATAACCGAAGACGTATGGCATCATCAGAAACGCCATTTATTTTAAAGGTATCACAGAACTCTAAAAAGTTGGCTATATGAGTATTCAGATCTTCGTCCCGCAAACCATCAAATTGAACAAATTGTTGAATCATTTGTATAGTGTTAGGCTTTAATTCAAAATTATTAGCGGCTATATAGCAGCCTAACAATACTATATTCGGCTCTGTTAAATGCGGTTTAGCATAATCATACATAGTACGCGGAGCATTATTTTCTCGCCACATCTTGTGGTGGAAGATTATTTTAAATCCATCCCTTCAAGAGGATTGGATCTGTCTTCTCGCTCTTCTTCTTTGTAATTTGGGGCTCGCCTAATTTCTCTGCGATTTCTCCGAGCGGTAGCTTCAATATCACTGTCAGATTCTAAAGGTCCTCTCGGGTTCCTTCTAGTCATAAACTAGAGGTACCTGCAAGAAAAAGAAAGAAAGAGAATTTAGCAAAATTAAAATTAAAATTAAAAAGAAAAATAAATTACAGAAAATAAAAATTGGCTAAAGTAATAAAAATAGAGCTTTCTTAATATTTTAGTTCCTCGGCAACGGCGCCAAAAATTTGATCGCTGTGAATCAGAGCTTTAAAATTTATAAAAACACGATCGAACCTGGAAACTAACTCTGACAACGATTAAAGGCAAGTGTTCCTATCGAACAGTAGTATAGCTTAGGCAAGACCGGATTATCGAACCCAAAGGAACTAAAAGTACTAATACTAACTTTCTTTTTATTATTTAACCTAAAATAAATGAAGTTGCTTTTAACCTAAAATTAACGAACTACTAAGCTAAGGACACAAAGACGAAAAAAGACTAGAATTGGGGAGATAACTTTTAGAAAAACTCAGTTGATTTAGACGATACCCTCAGGAAGAATCCACCTAGACTTCACTTGTTATCTATCACTGAACCATATGATTTTATTCACTTAGTTTGATCCGTAAGACTCCCTAACGTATATTAAACCCTCTCTCGAGGCGAATAAAGTCTAACCCTAGGTTAATTAGTGGAACTCTCGTTCTCTTATAATAACCCCCTAGAATAGCAGTAAATCGATCTATGGACTCCCATATTAGGTTTCACCCTAATCCGGCAAAATCTCGTCACACTATCTCTAGGCGTGCGATCAACTCCGCTTAATTATACTAGATCTACTCTTAGGCAGGGTCTATTCCTCCTCCACCTAAGCACATTAGATTTGGATAAAGCTCACATAATTAAGAACAAACTAAGTATTTATCATATAATTTAGAAAATAATAACAAGATTCATCATAGGTTTCATCCTCTTCAGGTATCTGAGGGGTTTAGTTCATAACTAAATAAGAAAAAATCTCAAGAGAAAAGATAAAACAAAACATAAGAAATCCCTAAAACCCCCTGAAGGAATTGAAGGAGAGATCCGCCGTTTTGAGTAGAATCCCGGCTTCTTGAGATGGATCAACTGGCTATCTTCGAGTGATTCCCACAACTCTGACCTTATCGGCTTGGCTCCTTGGCCTAGCTAATCGCCCCCTTTCTAGGTCATACTTAGGGTGTATTTATAGGCTTTTGAAATAGGTTTCTTTTCCCCTAAGTATCCTTTTTCGAGTGAAATTTCTCTTCTCCACTGCAGAGGCACGGCCATGGCACAAGCCCGTGTAAATCGTGGTTAGACCGTGTTCAAACTTCTTTAATGAGACACGGCCGTGAGAATCGAGGGAAGACCGTGTTCTAGATGATCAGTGAGGCACGGCCATGTAGGCTAAAGTTCAGGCCGTGTCGATTTCATGCTTTGGCCCATTTGTCCCGTTTTAAGCCCGTTTTGCGTTCTTTTCATCCCCTGATGCTTTCCTGAGTCTAATACATGAAAAGAAAGGATTAAGAGCACCTTTTTACATAAATCAAGGGATAAATCATCCAAAAGCATACTAAATGTGGGCTTAAAATGTGTTACTATTTTGGTTTATCAATGTTCAACTTTAACTTGCTGACAAACTAAACATTTCGACACAAATTAAGAAATATCTCTTTTCATACCATGCCACCAATAAAACTGTTTCAGATCGTTATACATTTTCGTACTCCCCGGATGAACAGTCAAGCGACTATTGTGAGCTTCGTTCAAAATCAACTGAATCAACTCTGAATTCTTCGAAACACAAATCTGATCTCTGAATCTCAGACAATCATCACTACCGATTCGAAATTCTGAATCGAAATTCAAATCACATTGAGCTCGTTTTTCTATTATCTCATCATCACTTTTCTGAGCATCGCAAATCTGACTTACGAACATCGGCCTCACTTTCAACTCAGCCAAAACTGAATAATCATCACACAGATCTATCTGAGTACTCATAACTCACAGAGAACATAAAGACTTTCGACTCAAGGCATCGGCAACAACATTAGCTTTTCCTAGATGATAATCAATCACAAGTTCGTAATATTTCAACAATTCTAACCATCTTCTCTGTCGCAAATTCAATTCTTTCTGAGTCATCAAGTACTTCAAACTCTTACGGTCAGTATAAATATGACATTTCTCACCAAATAGGCAGTGACGCCAAATCTTCAATGCAAACACAATCGCGGCTAATTCAAGGTCATGCGTCAGATAGTTCTTTTCATGCGGCTTTAACTGCCTCGAAGCATAAGCGATGACTTTGCCTTCTTGCATCAACACACAGCCCAAACCATTTAATGATGCATCACTGTAAACTATGAATTCTTTGCCCGATTCTGGTTGAACTAACACTGGCGCTTCTATCAACAATGTTTTTAACTGCTCAAAACTCTGTTGGCACTTTTCTGACCACTCAAATTTAACATCTTTCTGTAGCAACTTTGTCAACGGAGTCGATATCATTGAGAAACCTTTCACAAACTGTCTATAGTATCCTGCTAGTCCAAGAAAACTACGGACTTCAGACACATTTCTCGGAGGCTTCCACTCTAAAATAGCGGAGATCTTACTCGGATCAACTCGTATTCTCGCAGCTGATACAATATGCCCCAAAAATCCAACCTCACGCAACCAAAACTCACATTTGCTAAAGTTTGCATACAATTTCTTCTCACGCAGAGTCTGTAACACAATTCTCAAATGCTCAGCATGTTGCACCTCATGACATGAATAAATCAGAATGTCATCAATAAACACTACAACAAAGCGATCCGAATACGGTCTGAATATTCGATTCATCAAATCCATAAACACTGCAAGAGCATTCGTCAGTCCGAGAGGCATAACTAAAAATTCATAATGTCTGTACCTCGTTGGAAACACGAAAATTTATACACTTTTTCATGCCCTTTTTAACTCAAATTTATGCAGTTTCGATTAAATTCTTGTCGGAAAATAAATAATTTTTATAAAATAATTAAATTGAGTTAAAAATATGAACATGATGAATTTTAATTAATTTTATAGTAAATTTTGATTAATTTTGACTATTTTCGACAGAATCGTACAAAGAGCAAAAATTGGCTCGACAAACACTACTCGAAGAATAAACCCGAGAAGGAATTTGAAGTATCGAGGCACATTTATTTCCAGACCAAGACGGTCCAATTATGAATACTAAATCATAAATTAATTAATTTTAATTTATTCCCAATTTAATTTGGGCTAAATAAATTATTATTAATTAATTATGGAAAAAGGGCCTAGTTGAACCGCACTGGTTGAACAAATTTCAGTGAACCGAACCAGCCACCGATTGGGCAGCCCAAACCATCCATATGCTGACCCAAATCAGCCTATTAGCTGATTAATTAAGCTTGCAAAGAAGCCTTTGAAGACTTGTCAAAGTTGCATTCAACCCCCTCCACAATTAGTGGCTTTGTAGATTTGCCCCAAGCCATATTTAGCAAAGTTGAAGCCATCAACTTTGCCACATAGGTGGCAGGCCAAGGTGTGGCTCTTTGGCTGCTATTTTTAGCAAATTTCAGCTGCCACATTCAGCTATAAATACACCCCTTGGCTGATCATTCAAAGCATCCCTCACACCAACAACATTCTCTCATTCTCTCTTCTCTTCTCTCAAGTTTTCTCTCTTCTTTTCCATTCCATTTCCCCTTTCTCTTGTGATGATTTCTCCTCTTGGGAAAGAGGTGTTCTTCAGCCATCTTGGGCAGCAATCAAGTATACATAGAAGCCTTGCTCGGTGAGGACAACGGAGACGAAGAACGGAACAACCAGTCAATCCTCAGAGAAACACCAGATTGCCTCTTGTTCCCTATCTTTTTAAATTCTGTTGTTTATACGATGAACATATCTATAAATATTATTGTTGTTGAAATGGTTATTTTAATCAATTTAGCTTGAATTTAATTCGTGTTGGGTTGATTGCATGACGTCCTTTTGAATTATTAAAATTATGTTTATGCTGTTATAGGTCTCGGTAAATTGCTTGATTAAGTAAAATCATGCTTAAGTTATTCTGGCATTATAATTGTTTAGATAACTAAAGAATTAATTATTTAAACGCATTGAAATTATAATTAATGGACACAGTACTTAATCAGTGCATGTTTAATTCTTCTAAGGTAGCTGAAGATTAAATTAGCATTGTATTTGGCAATACACATGCCTTGCATAACTTGCAAGATTGTTGTGATTAAATTGTTTCAAGGTAATGAAACTTTGTTACTTCACAAAGTCTTTTATATGCTTATTAGGTTGAATTAATCGTTTGAATCGACATAGGAATATGCGAAAGATTGTTTAATTTAATAAGTATGCATGTGCAATAACATGTTTACCTTTATAAATCTGTTTAATCAGTCGAATGAACATAGAAATATGTACGAGAGATGAATGGATTTTTTATTTGTAAATATGTTCATAAGTTAGCAAATTACCGAGTTGCCGTGAATTTATTCGTAACAAGTATAAGCATAGGTTTAATAATTCTAAGGTAAGAAATGTAATTAATCCAACACAAATAATATATCATCTTGATTAAAATCAGCTTTGAAATCGTGCATTAGAACTCTATTTTATTTTATTTTATTTTACTTTGTTTTCTAGTTTTTAATCATTTTTCTAAACAAAATATTTTTCCTTCACCAAAGTGTTCAAAATCATTTTCATAAATAATTCTTTTACAGTCCCTGTGGGTACGATACTCGACATTTACTTGTCACTTTATTACTTGTTGCGATTGTGTACACTTACACATTTCCACCGTTCCAAGTTTTTGGCGTCGTTGCCGGGGACTATTTTAAAAGACATTATTTGTGAAATTGTTAATATTGCATTTTGGTTTTTTTTTCTGTTAAATTTTAATTCCATTTTTTTTTGTGTTTGTTTCAGGTGTTTATGAGTATTGATAAAATTATTGACTTACTTCCCGTAAACCCTGAAATTGAAAGGACTTTCTGACAAAGGAGAACACAAGAGAACCAAAGAAGGACCGAAGATATGAATTTCAAAAATCCAAACCAAAATCCAAGAGGAACATTCGCTTATAATACTCACAATCCGATCATTGTTGCCGATGATAGAAACTGTGCCATTCAACAATATGCCATTCCTCTATTCAACGAACTCAATCCGAGTATTAAGAGACCCGAAATTGAGGTACAACAATTCGAGCTGAAGCTGGTCATGTTCCAAATGTTGCAAAATATGGGTCAATTTAGTGGGATTCCTAATGAAGATCTACATCTTCATCTTCGGCTATTCATTGAAGTGAGTGACTCATTTAAACTAGTCGGAGTGACTGAAGACGCCTTGAGACTGAGATTATTTCCATACTCCTTAAGAGATAGAGCACGAGCATGGTTGAACTCCCTACCGTCCGGTTCCATAACTACATGGCAAGAGTTGGTTGAACGTTTCTTAATGAAATATTTCCCTCCATCTTTAACCGCCAAGATCCGAAATGAAATCACTTCATTTCAGCAACTTGATGAAGAATCTTTATATGAGGCATGGGAGCGGTTTAAGGAGTTATTATGAAAGTGCCCTCATCACGGCATTCCTTACTACGTTCAAGTGGAGACTTTCTATATTGGTCTCACTATTCATACTAGAATGATGGTGGATGCTTCGGTAAATGGAGCCCTTCTTTCTAAGTCTTATAACGATGCTTACGAGATTATTGAAAGAATTGCTAGCAATAACTATCAGTGGCCAACCAACCGAGTAGCCTCAGAAAGACGAGCAGCAGTAGTACATAAAGCAGACACACTTGCTTCTTTGGCAGCCCAGGTATCCTCTATGTCTTCTATGCTTAAGAACATAATTGTTAATGGTTTCAATGGTAATCTGTTAGGTCAACAGCCGAACCAGTTCGAGAATATTTCTTGTGAATACTGTGGAGATGGCCATTTCTTTGAAAATTGCCCATCGAATCAAGAGTCAAATTATTACATGGGAAATCAGAATTGGAATGGTCCGCAATCAAATTTTTACAACTCTTCATGGCAGAATCATCCAATTTCTGCATGGAGTAATCAATGGGTGAACCATAGCGTCGCTGTTATGCCATTTCGACCAAATTATCCATCGGAATATTCTCAAGAAGTGCAACAACCCCCACAAACTAAATCTTCAAGTGATCTTGAGAATCTGCTGAAGGTATACATAGTGAAGAATGAAACCACTTTAAGAAATCTGGAGAATCAAATGGGTCAGCTAACCAATGAAATTCGAAATAAACACCAAGGTATTTGGCCAAGCGACACAGGAAATCCAAAAATTTTAGGCAAAGAACATTGCAAAGCAGTCTCTTTTCCAAGTGGAAAGATATTGGAGCCCAATGTGGTTGAGGTTCAAGATGAGCCTGTTGTAGCTCAAGACAAAGAGGAAGTTCAACCAAGTGTTGAAACTCCTATATCACAGAAGTCAGATTTAGTGATCCTTGATGAGGTAAACTTTAAACCAGTTAGTTCTGATTATCTAGCACCCTTGTCAAATGCAAAAAAATTTCTACGAAAGAGTTGTCCGGTTAAAGCTAAGATTCCACTGTTGCCATATCCTCAACGATTCCAGAAGCAGCAACGAGATACTCGGTTGAAAGAAATTTTTGATGACAAGGTGACTTTTAATGACTTCGATCTTTGCTAAATCCCCAGATGTAGTTGAAGACTGTTCTGCTATTTCCAAGATGGAATCGCTGGCTTCTACAGAATTGGAGCTCAATTCTTTAGACGATCCGTTAGAACATATTCTTGGAGGATTCACCAAGTGATGATGAAGACAAGGAATGTTTGGCTTGGTTAGAAGCTAATTCGAAGGAATTCACTCAAGAAGTTCCACTCGAATCATTAAAGTTATCATCTCAAGAGTATACGCAACCAAAGTCATTGATTGAAGAGCCAGCTAAATTGGAACTAAATATTTTGTCTCCTCATTTGAAATATGACTATTTGGGTCTATCTTCGACTTTACTGTCATTATTTCAGATTGAGTTCACCAAAGATCAAGAAGAAGAGGCACTTCGATTTTGGAAAGGCACAAGAAGGGTGTTGGATGGATTATTGCGGATATTCGAGTCACGGGTTGGAGGATTTGTAGGAATTACGGGGAAGTTAAATAAGGCCACCGGGGAAAGATCATTACGGATTTTCTTTCCCTAATAAGATGTTGGACAGATTTGATGGGAAAGAATATGATTACTTCTTAGATGGTTATGGTTGGTATGACAAATGGCCATTTGACACCACCATGGTCAATGACGATCCTAGATAAAATGGAGGGAGTTCTCTTAACTTTCTTTATCGTTATTTTATATTTTTAGTTTTTTTTCTCATTTGAATAAAATGGTAGGCTTAGATAAAATTTTCTTTAGTTCATTACATTAATTAAAACTCTGTCTAGGAGATCGGGATTTAAGCGGGACCATCCGTGACCCCTCCAGTCTTTCCTGGGAGTTTAATTTAATGCAATTTTTCAAAAAAATATTTTTCTAAGTAGCCCAAAGAATTTAAGTATTTGTTTTGTTAAATAAAGGGTCAATTTTTAACCCAAGCACTAATTTCTTTGAGTTTTTTTTTTCAGTATAGGAGCTTAGGATCCAAAAAGGAGCTGCCATTGGCCTTAAGACACTACTAAGAAGGGAAATATTCAACCCTTTTCCGCACAAACCTATAGCCCTTACCTTGCTCTAGCGCCACTCACAAGTAGCCGAATAGTGCATCTCACTTAACCCCTTAATGTTGCAGCCCTTAACTCCCTGAATCACCACGCCAAACACCTTTATTCGAAGTCACCAACTACCACACCTAAACTATCCTTAAAACTACCACCCTCTTCAACTTTAAACCTTACCATCGGCTACTCAACCACCTGCCTAAAACTGAAACCACCCTTAACAGATTTCCTAAGTTCGACACTGAGAGTCCCTTTATCTAGCACCATTCTACGAAGTGAATAATTTGGTATAATGGCTATGCTGCAACACATGGATACTCAAAAATAAAGGATGACTCGATAAGGAGTCCCCTTAAGCAAATTTATAATGACCCATTTATTTTTGTGCCTGAGTTTCCAGATTTCATATTTGAATCATGGAGTTCAGTATCGAAGAGGGAGCAAAGCTATTAGGTTTGACCCTAATCCGGCAGATTTTCGTCATCCTATCTCTAGGGTTGTGATCAACTCCACTTAATTATGCTAGATCTACTCTTAGACAAGGTCTATTCCTCATCTGCCTAAGCACATCAATACTTGAACCAATATCCTGAAATATCAAAATAAGAATTAAGAACACATAATTAAGAACAAATCAAGTATTTATCATATAGTTCAGAAAACAATAACAAGATCCGTCTTAGGTTTCATCCCCCTCAGGTATCTGAGGGGTTTAGTTCATAATCATAAAAGAATACATCTCAGAAGAAAAGATAAAACAAAACATAAGAAAACCCTAAAACCCCCTGAAGGAATTGAAGGAGAGATCCACCGTCTTGAGTACGATTTCGTCTTCTTGAGATGAATCAACTGGCTTTCTTCGAGTAAATCCCACAATTCTGACCTCTCTGGCTCGGCTCCTTGGCCTAGCTGGACGCCCCCTGACAAAAAGCCCCTTTTAGGTTATACTTAGGGTGTTTATATAGGCTTCGGAATGTATTTCTTTGCCTCTAAGTATCCTAATCCGAGTGAAATTCCTCTTTGCCACGGCAGGGACACGCTCGTGCAACACACCAGTATGATTTGAGTCCAGGCTGTGGTCAAGCCTGCTAAAGGGGCACGGTCGTGTGGCTACCTCCAGGCCGTGTTGATTTCTTACTTTGGCCCATTTGGTCCGTTTTTAGCCCGTTTCGTGTTCTTTTCATCCTCCGATGCTTTCCTAAGTATAAAACATGAAATACAAGGATTAGGAGCATCAAATTCCACAAATCAAGGGATAAATCATCCAAAAAGCATGCTAAATGTGGGATTAAAATATGTATAAACTACAGTTTATCAAATACCCCCACACTTAAGCTTTTGCTTGTCCTCAAGCGAAATTCTCAACTCACAATTAAAACGAACTTCCTCAATTCATAACTCTCATTAATAATGTCTCATCATAATTCATAGATAATTCATACATTGATAATTCAACTCAAAGAGTCCTAAAGATTCAAACAATCAAAGTCATCGTTTTTGTAGCACGAAAACATAGGTGTTTTCCCCTTACCTAAATAAGCACCTTTAATTCAAAATCGACAAAAGTTGGCATCCTCGCTAAAGATTCACTCAAATCACTTAAAGTGTTTAAGGTTCAAAATTAAGCACTCAAAAGTCGAACATGAAAAGTCAATCCCATATGCTTGCATGAAAATCAAATCTCCACCACCTGTAATATGAGATTATACACAAATCAAAAGGTCTTTAAAAGGGTTGTAACGGGCTAAGGTTAAAGGTGTGGATAAAGGCCGAATTAGAGGGTTAGAATCGAGATTGAATTGATAAATTACCTAACTAGAACAACGAACTAATAATGAATAATTACATCAATTGAGAACTTAATACTAACAATATGAGCTTTTTCTAAAAATGTGAATTTAACTATTTAAGCTCCAATAACAAAGAAGTAATAATGAATTTTTTTTAAGAACAAATCAAGTACAATAATATAGAATTTGATAACTGAAATAAAGGACATAATTAAGTAACTGATCAAATCAAATCTCGATATAGGGGTAGTCAAGAAAAAATGGTGATAACAAATACAAAGTTGGTTTTGGGTTAATATTAATGGGTGAGTCAAGAAATGATTTATTAGGCTAAAAGGGGTTCACTAGGGGTTAGTTATGAAGGTAGGCTTTTTGTGGAGTAAGTGGGTTAGATCCTAGGTGCCTTTATCATCTTAGTATATCAAATCAAAGGTGTGGTCTCGACATGTATAATCGAAGCAAGTTCTAGAATAACAAATCAATGTTGACACACTCATAATCAATAATGTGAGCAAGAAAAAGAATATGCTCTAAAAGGCTCAAAATCTCACAAAAATTATGGGTTTTTGATATCAACCTTGTAAATTTCAAACTTCAAAGTAATCATTAGATTCAGGTAGACAACCTAATTCAAATTTTAATTTTTGAAAATAGACTCATCATGATTGATTCTCTAGTCTTCTAAATTTTAAATCATCACTGCACAATTAACTATGATTTAATCCAAAACATATCAATGAAAATCATAAATCAAAGGAAGTTTCCTTCTAACAGTATGTAACACCCCAAACTCGGCCTAGAAGTTAGGCCCGAGTCCAGAATGTCACATTAAAGGCACACTCCAAAACGATTTTATAATTTAACAATTTAAGGCCCAAAAGCCCAAAACCCTTGTTACTTGTTAAGTTAAGAGGAAAAGCCCACATTTTAGGAAAACGTTCATATCTTAAGTTATTTCGAAAACCACGTTAACTTTAATAATTTTATGAAATTTATTAAGCGGATAGTTGAAACAATAATAATAATAAACCCAAAATCTAAAGTCAATTAGGAGTTACATGGCCTTATTACAATCCAATGAAAAAAAAAAGTATTAAAAATAGATTCATTTGAACAAATTAAAACATTTGATCAGCTTGTAGTGTGGCCATCTCCGAGTCCTCTCCCACGTCGAGCCGTCTATTCAGGATTACCTGAAACATTAAATTAAAGGGTGTGAGTTTCGAAACTCAGTGTGTACAACCCTTGGCAATCAAATCACATATAAATATTCAGATTGGGCCTAAGCCCTATCAAAATCGGTGGTCTTGGGCCTTAGCCCACCATGACTGTAACATCCTAGATTAGGGGCTATGCATTTGGTGCATAAATTCATGAGTTAGTAGGCTCAGTGAGTGATTTGGTGATGTTTTAAGGGTTTTTAAAACTCTAGGATAAAAAGGGAGTGTCTTAGGAAAATTTTGTTTTAAGTGCTTAAAAGGAGAGCTAGGTGAAGGAGGCTTTAAAATAAATTGTAGGAGGTTATGGACATGAACTTGGGCTTGGTAAAGTGGCTTGGGACGCTACTTTAGGGGCTTGGAGGCCTGCGTCAAAAGGGAGTGCAGGGGGGAGAGGTTCGAGTAACGCGGGGCGCATCAGAGACTTTTCTTTTTGCGTCTGGAAGGGGAGCAAGGCCAGGGAGGCTTTAAGGGAAAAATCTTAGGCGTGTTTGGCATAAAACAGGCCTTGGTAAAGTGACTTCCATGCGCCACTTAAGGGCCTGGAATGACGCTTGGCGCAGGTCTTGGGTTCGAATAGCGTGGAAAGAAAATGGGTGTTTTTATTTTGCTTTGGCGTTAAGGCAAGGGGGAGCTAGGGAAAAAGGTCTTAAAATAAGTTTTGGGTGAATCATATCACAAACAGCGCCTTGGCAAGATGGTGGGGGGTTATATCTGTGGAGCAAGGAGCAGGTCTCATGTTCGAGTCTTGGTGATGGCATGGGAGTGTTTTATTTTTCCTTTTTGCGTCAACAAGTGAAACTGGGCTAAGGAGGACTTAAAAAGAATTGGGGCGAGTTTATGTCACAAAAAAATGCCTGGGCAGAGTGGCTTGGGGCGTTATGGCGACTGCGCAGCGGTGAGGGTGAGGTTCTATTCACGTGGCAAAGCAAGGAGTGGGATTTTATTTTTGGCTTTTGCTTTCAGGTGGAGAGTAATTGGACGGCACATGGAGTTTCAATTGGATGAGGATTTGGTTTAATTCTCCTAGTAAAACTCAATTGCAAAGAAGGTAGGATAAATATGGCTTTATTTATTTTATTTATTTAGTTAAGATAGAAGATAAGGGTGGCCTTATTTTATTTTTTTTTAAAGAGGTGATTAGGGGATAATATGGAAGATAATTCCTACTTTATTTTATTTATTTGAATAAGAGATTAAATTGGGATTTGTTATGGGATGAGCAATGGCCGAATATAGGACTCCTTGGGGTAGCATATTTCGGCTATGAAGAGCTAGTAGTGTGTGTGTCAAAATTAGCTCTTGGGTGTGCCAAATTCTTTTTTTCTAAAACACTTTCTTTTCATCTTGGTTATTGCCGAATTTGCACTTTATTTTCATTTGAAAAAGCCAAAGGTTAGACCCTTTATGCATTTATTTTTCTTCTTCTATCACATCTTTTCCTTTCTTTTACTTTGATTAAATCAAAGCCTCTCTTAAACTTGCCATTGCCGTATTCTCTTAAACCTCCTTTTCTTCTTTTTTTTTCCTATAACCTCAACTCCATACTTGTTCTTTGATAGCCGAATAATTTTCATCACTCTCTGAAGGGATTAGCCGAATCTTGTTGTGAGTTTTAAAAGTGAGACCTTGAATCTATTTCTCTTCGTGGCGAACCTAGGAGGGTGATTTCGGGAAGGAAGCATTAGAGGAGCCTCTTGGTTTCGGCTATTCAAGGTATGGTAGTATGTGCTATTCGGCCAAGGGCCACTTTATCTAGATTATTGATTAAGCCGATTCTAACAAGTTGTTAGTAGGGATTTAAATCAACACCAAAAGCAAGTGACGATTTTGGATTTTTTTACGATTAGCAAAGGTAAGTGGTTGTTGACATTCGGCCATAGGCCACATTTTGGGTATAAATGGTTGACCGATTCTGTCTATGGTGATTTAGGAATTTCGACAGAGGTAATCAAGGGCTTCGGGATTTGAGATCCAATTTCGGTAGGTATGTCAAGTTGTGAATATTTGGTTAAGATTTCGTATATTGGTGATTAACGGGACTTTCTGATTAAGATTATACTGATGGATGCAAATATCAGTCAAGAAGGAAAAGGGAAGGTCCCTATCCTGAAGTTTAAGAAACGATCTGTCTCGGCAGTTCGGGATTGGACACCGGGGTGTGGGTCAGCAGCAGGAGAAAGCTATAGGCAGATAGCCGTAGTCTCGCTTAGCGATAGCGTCGGGATCGAGAGTTTAGAACTCCAAGTAATAAGGTGTGTGATTAACCCACCGTTTTCCGGGTTTTGCTATATTTGTATGTGTGATTTATGTGCTAACCAGTGCAGTGGCAGTTATGTGGTGATTACCCTAAAAAGGGGTATATCGATTATCAGGTTAGTATTATCTGTTGATAAGAATGTGACAGTGCCGATGTGAATGTAAACATGCCTATGGAAATATGATTGTCTGCCTTAATTACATGTGCATGCATTTATTATTATTATGCCATTATTACATGTGCATATGCATGGGATGGGATATGAAAGAAGGTACGGGTGTACTTCGAGTACGTGGTTTGATGTTAGCCTTGAGCTACATCGTGGATTGACGTTGACTGAGGTCACGTTGTGGATTAATTGCGATTTAGTTCGCGTGGCTTGATGAGTAGCTCGCGTGCTTCATCGTGATTGATATCGACTATGTGCCATATCGTGGATTGATGAGTGACTATGTGTCCCATCGTGATTTTGGTGTTAGCTACGGCTACATCGTGGATTGGCGCCGATCGAGGTCGCGTTGTGGATTTTGTGCTTAATTGCACGTGGTTGGCACTGAATGCCTTGTGGAGTTAAAAGGAGAGGGTGATTTAATAATCCCCTGGTGTGTGGTAGGCTGGATACGAGGGTGTGTAGAGGATGGACCCTAGGTTTGGGTTGGGTGCACTTTGCATAATTTTATTTGATATGTGAAATGAGGTATTAATGTGAAAATGGGCCAAGCCCAATTGATATGTGGATTAATGTGGAAATGGGCCAAGCCCAGTACGTGAATGTGGATTTGAATAAGAAATGGGCTAAGCCCAGTATGTGGAAATTATGTGGTTAATTACCTTGTTACTTAATATCTGATTTGAATATGGGCCAAGCCCAGAATGTGATAATATGTGAATATGATAATTATTATCTGATATATGAGTTAATGTGTGGTTAACATGTGGGTGGAATCCAGTGGATTAGTTACACACTGAGTCTGTATGACTCACCCAACCTTTTAAACATCGCAGGTAATATGATGATCGGACCGGGTTAGAGTGCATACGAGGTGGCCCATGCAGAAGACGTTTTGATTATTTCAATCAGTTTATTATTAAGTACTTTGGTTTAAGTAATTATTGTAATAAGGCCCAGTTAAAGTATTTGAGCATTTTATTATGTTTAAGCTGGATGACTTTTAAATTAATATTTGGAAATGTTTAAATTTTCGGCAATTTTATACTAGAAAATATTTATTAAAGTTTTAATCCGGATATTTTTATAACAACTTGATTTTTACTTAAGAATTTTTTAAATTACGGAAATGTTTTATTAAAGGCAACAAATTTTTAATGGTATTTACTTTTAAGCAAGAGTATTTTCAAACGTTTTCCGCAGTGGCATTTCAAATTCGGTCGTAACGAATGGGCCGGGTTTGGGGTGTTACTGCGTGAGGGTAGCCCACCGACAAAATCCATAGTAATCCTCTCCCATTTCCATCGCGGGATCTTCATTGGTTGAAGTAACCTCGATGGCAACCGATGTTCAGCCTTAACCTGGCGACACGCCGGACACTTACCGACGAATTGGGATTACCTCACGCTTCAACCCCGCCACCAAAATCGCTTCCGCAAATCTCCATACATCTTGCTTCCTCCAGATGCATAGCGTATGGGCTGCTATGTGCATCTTGGAGAATTCTTTGTCTCAACTCCACATCCTTTGGCATACAAGGCCGCCTCTTGAAGACATAGTACACCATCACTTTGGTCAAACTATACCCTTCTAACCCACTATCTTGAGCTTGCAACCTCCTTGCATTCAAACTATCATCCACCAATTGCTTTTCCTTAATCTCTCGATCCAAGTTGGCTTAACTTGAAGTTACGCCTAAAAGACTTCCATCGTCAGATAGATCGAGGTGAGCAAACATCGCTCTTAAATCTGTCACGACCTTAGGCTCAACGCGCCGGCCACCACGTTAGCTTTGCTCGGATGGTACTCAATTGAGCAGTCATAGTCCTTCAACAGTTCAATCCATCGACGCTGCCTCAAATTCAAGTCCTTCTGGGTCAAAAGATACCTCAGACTTTTGTGATCCGTGTAGACTATCGACTTCTCCCCATATAAGTAATGTCTCCATATTTTCAAAGCGAAGACTATCGCCGCTAACTCCAAGTCGTGAGTTGGATAGTTAACCTCATGCGGTCTTAGCTGACGGGATGCATAGGCCACTACCTTCCCTTCCTGCATCAACACACATCCCAAACCAGTATGGGATGCATCACAATAAACCGTGAACAATTTTCCTGCCTCAGCTGTACCAGAACTGGAGCTTCCGTCAGAATCTTCCTTAGCTTATCAAAACTTTCTTGCTATTTCGCCGACCAAACAAATGGAACTCCTTTCCTTAATAACTTAGTCAACGGCACTGCGATTAGAGAGAACCCTTCCACAAATCTTCGATAGTACCCGCGCACCTAAAACTTTGAATTTCTCGCCATCGACCTAGGCGGTTTCCAATCCAATACCGCTTCAACCTTGCGAGGGTCCACTCTAATCCCTTCAAGGTGATACCACGTGACCTAAGAAAGTCACCTCCTAAGCCAAAATTCGCACTTCATCGAATTTGGCATATAATCGCTTCTCCTCAATACTTGTAGAACTATACGCAAATGCATATCATGCTCCTCCTCCGTCTTTGAATAAACCAATATGTCGTCTATAAACACCACGATAAATTGATCCAAGTACTGCTGAAACACCCTATTCATTAAGTTCATGAACGCTGCAGGTGCGTTGGTCAACCCAAATGGCATCACCAAAAACTCGTAATGCCCATACCGAGTACGGAATGCCGTCTTGTGCACATCCACCTCCTTCACCTTAAGTTGATGATAACCTGACCTAAGTTCTATCTTCGAGAAAACTGATGCACCCTTCAATTGGTCAAACAAGTCATCGATCCAAGGCAACGGATACTTGTTTTTGATCGTTAACTTGTTTAACTGGCGGTAGTCTACACACATCCGCATCGAACCGTCCTTTTTCTTGACAAACAACACAGGTGCTCCCCACGGAGATATGCTTGGTCGAATAAACCCTCTATCCAAGAGCTCCTAAATTTGAGCCTTCAGCTTCACCAATTCCTTTGGTGCCATTCGGTAAGGTGCTATAGACACAGCGCGTGCCTCGTGCAACAAGTCTATACCAAATTCAACTTCCCGATCCGAGGCGGACGGAAGTTCTTCCGGGAACACATCGAACTCCTCTATCGTTCGAACCTTCTCAATGGCCGACTCCTTAGCCTCCAAGGCACATATTCGAACCGTAAACGCCTCACAACCCTTTTTGACCATCTTCTCGGCCTTCAAGGCCGACACCACGTTGGATAGGTAATCTCTTCTATTACCTATCATGACCACCTCATCACCTTCACCATCTTAAGAACCATACGCTTAGCAAAGACAATCCAACCTTGCTTGATACTTAACCAACCGGTCCATTCCAAGAATCAAATCGAACTCCCCAAACTATAGTTCCATCAGATCAGCCATAAACACGACCCTTGGAGTTCTAGGGGTACATCCCTATATAGCTTGTTTACAACTACAGAGTGTCCTAGAGGGCTAATTACGGTCATCTCCTAAAGCGATCTCAAATTCTAGGTTCACGCCTCTACCACACTACTAGCAACGTATGAATGCGTCGAACCTACATCTATTAATGCAACATATGGGAGACCAAAAATTAGGAACGCATCGGTTATGACGTCCGGCGCCACCCTCCTCGCGACGCCTCATTTGCATAGACTAAGCCAGCCGCCTTGCCTCTCGTGTTGCTCGCGCCTCGCCTCGAATTCCGCGACCTCGATTAGGACCA
This sequence comes from Gossypium sturtianum, assembly GCA_025698515.1. Lineage (NCBI taxonomy): Eukaryota > Viridiplantae > Streptophyta > Magnoliopsida > Malvales > Malvaceae > Gossypium > Gossypium sturtianum. The sequence continues at coordinate 125,813,817 of CM046955.1, forward strand.
TTGCCTCCTCTACCATTACCACGACCCTCCGTGGTCCCATAGTTCTATCCTCGAGTACGGTTTTGCCCCCGGGCCGATTCTTGGCTAACTTCCAAGAAAATCCCTTACACGGTGATCCAACGACCCACATTCAAAGCAACCCTTCTCACCGGTCCAACAACCTCCCCAATATGATTTTCCACGGCTGATTACATCGGGCCGGTTTACGATTAGTAGCCATGGGCCTTCCCGCCTGATTTGGCCCACTCGCCTAGCCCTTTCTCAACATTACCACCGACCTGCACGACCCAAAGCCTCTCTTACGCTTGTTCCTATCATAGTTCGCATTTCACGCACTCCTTGACTCCTTCGGCTACCTTAGCCTTTTCCACCAAAGACGACAAACTCACGCTCCTGGCTGTGGAGCAATCGACAACCTTAACTCACCTCTAAGTCCGTCTTCAAAGCGGACGCAACGCTCATGTTCGTGTAGCCACGATGCCTCTAGCATATCGACTCAGCCTTAAGAACTCGCCTCATACTCAGATCATCGACTTATTTCCTTGTACCAATCCCAAAAAGGCTTTCCTCCGAGCATCGTAGTAGCTGGTGCCCACATACTTCTTCCGAGCAAGCGGTTTTGAAATACTCCCAAGTAAGATCATCTGCCGTAGCACCATCTCGAGCGGTGAGCCACCACCGATATGACTCATCCTTTAGAAGCGACACCGCTCCTTTCAGCCTTCTCTCTCATCCGTCAGTCGAGATCGCCCATGATTCTCTCGATCGATTCTAACCAAGATTCCGCCGCGACTTTGGGTGCCACGCCCGACACTCCCGAATACCTCACTCCGTTGGATCGAGTCGCCGGGAACAGATTTCGAGCTCCCATACCTCCACTAGCCCCACCACCATCTCAAGGACTCGCAATACGACTTGCGATCATCGCCTCACCCCCGCTCCGATCTCGATCCTCAGCTCCAAAAATTGGAGGTGGTGGTGGGGTGGTACCTCATTTTCTAACCCTTGACCCGACCTAACAGGTTCTGACACGGTCATCCTGCCCCTACCGCGTCCACGACGGCCACGTCCTCTAGAGCTCATTCTAACTATCGCGCTTTAATCTGGTTAAGAAATTTTTATGGATTAGTAATTGTTCCACTTGGTTACTCGCGAAGAAATTTTATGAAAAGTTCAATAGGGATTCCTTCGATCAATCAAAGTTTTAAGTCCTCTAACCTAGTTTACACTGTAAGAGCACATCCATTCCTAATACTTTTCATACCTATTCACTCTTCGGGATTTCTGTCCGTTTCTATCCCCGGGGTATTTTCGTCATTTTCCTACAGGGGTATTTTCGTAATTTTGTCACTAGGGGCATTTTGGAAATTTTGATAAGCCAAGAATATTTTGAAATTCTCCAAGAATAAATTTGTCCTACTATTTTAAAGAGATATTTTAATGATTTTAAAATTAGGGTTTTCATAAAACATGGCTAATCCCTTTCGGGTTTTATTTAGTATGTTTAGCCTATGACCGAGTCCTCTTGGTTAGGGTGAACCGAAGCTACGCACCAAGTAGGATTCCTGGAAAGAGGAGGTGAGTCACGAGGACTGCTTAAATACCAAGCTCTTTCGGATCCAATCCTAGACATGCGCACCAGGGTTACCACACCCTAACTCGGCGACTTGGTCGTAGGTTTGTTTAATTAGGCTTTTTAAGTCTTATGTATTTGTTGGGGTAGACTAGTCCTAAGGTTCAAACACTTATCATACTAGCTACGTCCCATACCTACCCTTTCTACAAGTAATAATTCACAAAGAAGTTGGAAGTACTTACTCGGGTGATTGGTGCAGGAGACTCGGTGCCATGTCGCTCAAAACCCAAAAATAATTCCAAAAAGGTCTACCACTACATTTTGGGCCTTGGGCCCCCACAACCGAGCTTTGAACTGGGCTCTGATACCAATTTTGTAACACCCCAAACTCGGCCCAAACATTACGACCGAATTTGGTATGTTACAGAGGAAAACATTTTTGTAAAAATTTCTTTAGCCGCTTAAGTTTGGGTGAAAACATCTCATTTTATATTGTTTTGTTAAAACCATTTAGGTGTGTGAAGAAACCACACTTAGTTATATTTAAAGATCTATTAAGTCAGGTTGTTACCGATTTTGAATGTACCCGATGGCACTTTAAAACATTTTGCGTTTGATTTCAGAAAACATGTGCACCCATTTTAATATTATTAAATAGTTTAAACAAAATATTCAAAACATGTAAAAATAATAAAAATAATCCTAGGAGGCCTTATTACAACTTGATTAAAACAAAACCAACAATAAAGTATAATAAACTAAAATTTAAAGTTCATTTAATTCAAATATCCACCGCATGGCCACCTCGAGTCCATCCAGGCTCCTCATCCGCGATCTACGAGTCACCGAAAAATGTTAAAGGAGAAGGTGAGTCACCAAGACTCAATGTGTAACCCTTCCCTATTTAGTGCAACAACATACACAATTTATAACAAATTAACATGCACTAAACCATGCACCCAACCTAGCCATCCAAACACCTTCCTCTACCCCGTGTGGTACCAAACCACCGGTGGTGCTAAACCACCGTGACTTATAGTCACGAAATCTGGTCATATTGTGGTGCCAAACCACCGGTGGTGCCAAACCACTTTGGTGACTCAAGTCACAAATCAAATGATGGGGCCAACCCATCGTGTGATACCAAATCACCGGCGCCAATCCCATAATGTAAACCGTGGGGCCAACCCATCGTGGTGCGGCCACGGGACGAGACGCTATGAGGTGCCAAACCTCCGAGGTGCCAAACCTCCGTGACCAGTAGTCACAATGTGGTACCAAACCACCGTGTCCGCCGACACGAATATCACCGCTTCTCCACTCATATAACCCACATCAATCAATGTTATTTAATGTAAATCATGCCAACATGCTTACTTAGCAACATACACTGGATTTATCAATAACCATGTATTTAAGTCACATATACCAAATATGTCATGCTTCCCAAAAGCATCATAAAGTAACTCATAACGACAAGGACTTACCTGAATCCTTGCTTATACCATGATGGTATTAAATCCAAATCTACATGTAATGCATTTAGCATACACAAAACTTAGCACATTAATAGTTATAAAGTGTGTATGTACACACCTGATTCCAACGATAGCCTTAAATCCGAAGAGACCAAATCGGCCACACAAGACTCCCTTGCCCTATATTCGGCCATTACCCAAAGTTACTATCAAGGCCATTCACCAAACCAAAATAATCTCAAGGGTTAATATTTGAACCCAAAACCTTACCTAACGCCTTTGAGTACTAACTACAAAGACACGATACACGAATCGCTTCACCAAACTACAATCGGTCAATCAACAATATTCTAAACAATAGCCTTGGCTTTTGAACACTAAAATAGACCTTACCCTCACTTACCGAATTCGATCAAAGATGATGGTCTCACTTGCTTGCTTCCAAATCCCGAAGGCCCTATACCAAATCGGTTTCAACATGTGATTAGCACCCTTAACAACAATTGCCAAAACCAACTCTTACCTTTATCAAAGTCGACAAGAATAGGAAAAGAAGTCATAGGCATTCGGCCAAACCCACCTACCTCCTCCAACCGATTGGAAAGGAACATCCAGAGAGATCAACACCACACTTAGTATTCGGCCAAGGTGAGTTTAATAGAAAGGAAGAGATTTTGGCACATAGATAGGAACTAGATTCGGCTAAAATAGAGAAAAATAATGGTTAAAAGGGAGATAGAGTTTCACAAAGAAGAGAGTAGAGGAGATTTTGATGTTTCAAAGAAACAAAAAGGAGAGAAAGGTGTTAATGGGAGTTTTTGGTTTTGGAGAGGATAGAAAAGAGAAAAAGAAAAGATAGAAGATGAGAGAGTTTGGGAATCAAATGAAGGATTTTGGCACTCTCCCCTATACTTGCCGCCCACTCCTATCAATCAAGGAGTTCAAAAATTCGCAACTCCTTGAATTGCTCTTGACCAATTGTTTAAAAATATTCAAAATAATTTGAATACTCAAATTCCTATATTTTCTCCTTGGAATTAATCAAATAAAAAATCCAATTAAAAGCTAATATCATCCACATTATCCTTATTATCAAAAAGAGTTTGAAGAGAGAAAATCTCTCCCCTATGCCGTCCCAAATAAGAGAAAAGAGGGGTTTCATGACTGAACACAAGCTCCCTTGCTCCCTTGATGGTGTCAACTCCAGCTCTTAAGTGGCCTCCCTTTGCCACTTTTCCAAGGCCATTTCTGTGTCAATTCATCCCTCATTTATCCTTGTAACCCCTACTTACTAAGGCTCCCCACTTTTAAAGCTTATAAAAATATTTTTCCACTATTCCGAGCCTACTCAAGACCCCTAATTAAGCCTTACTACACCACAATTAATACCACAGCAATTCAAACACGAGAAAAAAAATAATTCAATCCCAAATAACCCCAATTTTAGGATGTTACAATGACCTCATATCACATCATATTGTATCATATACAAACAAGTTAATGCAAAACCCACCCCAATAATCCATCCGCTACACACACCATTTCCCTTCCAACCATTACACACCTGTGGGGATTTCTAAATCAACCCACCCATCCTCTACACACCAAAGGTAGTCCGGTTGTGGTACTACCAAACGTTGCAGCAAAGCTGCTAATCATATAATGGGCTTAAAGCCTCCGGTGGATCCATGGCCATACGACTATGCAATCCTCAAATCTTCCTCCGTACCATAATTCCCACCCATATGCATCCTAAGCAGAATATCATATGAATGCATCAAACACACGAGTAACATCCATAAACTCATATTCGTTACATAGGGGTATTTTCGTCATTTCACTACCCAGAGGTATTTTTGTAATTCTGCCCTATAGGGGTATTTTGGTAATTTGGCAAAAATAGGGGTATCTTGGTAATTTTGCAAGACAGTGGTATTTTGGTACTTTTACAAAACAGGGGTATTTTGGTACTTTTGCAAAATAGGGGTATTTTGGTAATTTACAAATCTAGGGGTATTTTAGTAATTTTACAAATATAAGGGTATTTTATTAATTTTACAAATATAAGGGTATTTTAGTAATTTTACAAATATAAGGGTATTTTAGTAATTTTACACCTATAAGGGTATTTGGTCCCTCTCGGGTTTTAGTTATAAACTTTGGCCCATAATCAAGTCCTCATGGTTAAAGTGAACAAACACTATGCACCGTAGGATCTCGAGAAAGAGGAGGTGGGTCACCTCTGACCGCTTAAGTACCAAGCTCTCACTAGATCCAATCCTAGACATGCATATGTCGGTTACCACACTCTAACTAATCGACTGCCCATTGCACATGTTTGATTATTAGGTTAAGTCTTATGTGATTTAAGAGTTGTTCGTAACTAGGCCTAAAGTCCATTAAACCCCTAGCATACTTGTCTACATCCCCATAAAGCCCATATTACATCTTTACGCCCATTAGGCCCAAATCTCATTCATATGGCCTACTAGGCCCAAAACAATTCCAAATCATGTAACATGCGTGACTAACTTAATACGTATGACCAAACCAACCAATTTCATCAAACTTAGCCTTAGGGCCCACCGAGCCCGCTTAGCCACTTCCCGGCTTTTCGACTTTTCTAAGATTACCGATATCGTGTGTAGTGTTTGTACACACTGTAACCTCGCGTCTTTGCAAACCCCTTAGTCACGAACCTACAATCGACATTACTAGCGATTAACCAAAGCTTTAACACATACTTATCAAAAATCGAAACCTCACCGTACCATTACCGTGTGCCTCACGTTCTAGTAGCCCTTCCTTTGCTACTATTGGCGATTATCCTCTAGATCTGCACCCAAACACCAATATTGTCAAAACCAAGTAACCCATATTGATCATAAATCACCCCTATGAGCCACATTAGATTCGGCCATTTACTAAACCATGACTGGGTCGAGAACACTTACCACCTTGTTAGCAATCCTTACCTACCACGCTTGCGATTGTTGATCATTTCCCTTGTTAATACAAAGTTAACGACAAGGAGAGGTTAGATAGCCCTTCAGCTTTTAACAAAACACACTAAGGAAGTTGACTGAGTACTTACCGAAACCCTCCTTTGATCCTGCGGCCTAGATAGCTACTGAACAAGATCCGGCTTTTAAACTTGACTAAGAGTAGATAACAAACGATTTGTGATGGAGGAAAAATAACTAAGAATCGGCACAAGTAGGGATTTTGGCAAGAAAGGATGATGGTAATTTCGGCAATGAAGAAATATTGTGGGAGGGAAGGAGAATTCGGTCTAGGCACTTTTGTTTGGAAAAAGAAAGAAATTGTGATTAATCGGGTATTTGCCAAAGGGAAAGAAACTAAAAAGAATTGGGAGATTGGAAGGAATTTTCCCCTAATTAATCAACTAAAGCATACAAGAGCAACAAATGCCTTACTTACCCATACAGCACACATATATATACTAAAAAAAAATAAACCTACACTCCCCAATCGACTCAAACTTATCACCAATTAAATTCCTTTATTTTCTCCAAATTTTATCTTCATCCCCATCCAAAAATTCCTTTATTTAGCCAAAAATTCAATTTGAATTACATTCAAATTGCTTTCCCCGAACAGCAGCCATCCTTTGGTGTTTCAGTCCACTTCGAACACCTTCCCCACGCCAGCAGCAAAATAGCAAGTTATTGTGCACAAGGCAACTCAAAACCAAGACCTATAGGCACCACCACACGATTCTCGCCACTGCACCACAACTCTTCTTGTGATATGTTCCATTCTCAACTTCTTTTAAGGCCTATTTCCCAAATGATCGAATCATCCAAAGAAATCTAAAAATATTAGCCAACACCCGACTTGAACCTCCAACCTCCTCACTATGATACACGCCCCTTGCCACTTCGCCTACTTTATTTGAGTAATATTTCCTCCTAATTAATTATAAACCTTCTCGCCGCGCCCGTGTTTACTTAAAAACCCAACATTTAGCGCGACGCTCGCGACTAGAAACCCGCTCCTCCTCCGCTCCTAACGCCTTTGCCATTGGGCCAGCGCTTTGTGTCGTGAATCAGCCCCAACTAATTATAAGGCCTAAACTCGCCTTCATACTAACATATGCGCAATAAAATTTTTTTGCCAAGTCCAAGACTTGAACCTTTGACCACCAGCTTATCCGTAACGCCCTGTGCCACTGACATCACCTACTTCCTTGTGCTATCTTTTAACCCAACAATATTTTAAAAGCCTTCTGACTACCACCAACCTCACTTAAGGGTAAAAACAAAATTTTTGCTAAAGCCCTAGATCGAGCCTAAGACTTTTCCAACACTACCAACCCTTCCTAAATCACCTAAAAATTAAACTAAACATGTAATCATAATTTTTTTATACACACTTAATTCATTATTCCCCCTTTTTTTTTGAACGAATAAATCCATTCTCTCAACACACGAAACCCATTTATTCTAGGCCCAATTTTCAGGGTGTTACACAGTAAATATGAGAACATTACTTAAAAACAAGACATAATTCAGGATTTGAGAATAATGAAAAAAAATTAGGCACTTTTCTGAATAAATTCACCCCCCACACTTAAGATGTACATTGCCCTCAATGTACAAAGATATATAGAATAATATAGTAGAAAATCAAAAGATAGGGATAGGAGTGAGACTCCCTAAATTTTTGGATGGATTCCTTGAGAATGAAGTTTGTAGGGATGGAGTAAATGAAAGGCATGATGAACTAAGTAGGGATGAAGGTATGTGAAAATATTCTAGTTCCTTAATAGCACCTTGAAGCTTTTAGAACTGCAGAGTCATCAGTAAATTGTTAGGGGGTTTCGTTGTTATATTTACTCGAAAATTAGACAGTCGAAAGTAAAAGAAATTGGACTTTTACTAATAAAAGTTTTAAACAAAATAAAAGGTAAATATGTGAACTAGCAAATTATAAAAAAAGGTTACATAAAAATCAATTAAAAGCAAAGATAAAAATAAAGATAGAACTAAAAATAAAAAGGACTCAAAATTCCTCATCATCAGTTGGATCGCGAGGTGGTGGGGGCGGCGATATGTGAAAGTGATTGCAAATCTGCTGAAGAGTCGCCTCAATGCTGTCGAATCGTCGAGCAGTGTCATTGAATTGATGAGTACAGTAATGCTCGAACTGAGTGAGGCGTGCAGAGATGTCTGAAAGTGAAGCAGCCACATGAACTGGTTAATGGCTCGGTTGTGGCTCCTCATGTGGGTGTGGGACATCGTCAGTAATGTCCTCAGGATCCTCCTCCTCGGTGGTATGGGCTAGCCGATATTGGGGAGGATCGTACCCGCGGTGACGCTTGATCATCCTCATGTTTATCATCGTCGAGATGCCTTGTGGAGACATCTGTCCTATCAAGGTAAGCGAGGTTGATTGTGCTGCGGTGTTAAGGAGACAAAAGTGTCTCGCGAGCCGTGTTACGTAAGGCCCCATGGAAATGACCCCCTTGCGATGGCGCTCTGTCTGATGCTGAATGGTCAGAGTGATGAAGTAGGCAAGGTCAAAGACGTGCCCATTTGCCATACACCAAAGGAAGTAGGCGTCATGAGTGTTAACGACCCCGGTGCTCTCTCGCCTTCCCGTCAATGTATGACCCAAGATAGCATGTAAGTATCTCAAAGATGGGGCGAGAGCTGTCGCCCTGGAGTGACTAGGGTCATAAGTGGCCGTGGCAGGGGCTATGTTATACCAACATCTCACAGGTGAGTTGTGGATGTGGCGATGGAGTTTCGCAAGATCATTCTCCCTCATAAACTCATCCGTGTAGAGGCCCAGAGCAACTCTAAATTCGGGGACACTCATCTCGCGAACCAAACCACCTAGGCAGAATTGGATGGTGCCTGGGCCATCATGATTCGTCATTACCACCTGCAAGTGAAAAGTGGATCAAAGCTCTAGTGTTAGTTCGAGGTAGGTGGGCTCGACAATACCGAAAAATTGCTCCCAAGGGTCCGTAGTTAGTAGGGCCCGAACATCATCAGCAAGTTGTACTTGTTCTAGAGCATCCCAGTCGATACATCTGCCTTAACTGAGGGGTCGCGCTCGTAGGATCTAAAAAGGTTCCTCTTGAGTTCCAGGGGAAAACGTAAAAATGGATGTCTCACTTCGGTTGATGCGCTAGCTGATGATGAGCCGGGCCCCTTTCATTTTTTCGAGATAAGGACTGCGATTTTCTTGCCTCGGGAAGACGACATTATGGTCCTGAAAATAACAAATATTCAACGATTCAAGTAATATTTCCAGCCAAGACATATTGTATAACTTTTAGCAGCATAAGTACTAATCGCTATTACTTAAACAAGGACTAAATGAATTAACAATCTAATAGTGAGTATAACTAATATTAAGTAATAGAGATAAACTAACTAGAAACTAAACAAAATTCTTATGATAATATAATTTAATGAAGTAAAATGTAAAATGTAAAATGTGAAAAGGAGAGGTGACTAGTGGAGTTGTCGGAGAGAAATGACGCGATTGAGGTGGTGGCTGGAGCACAGGCTTGATGGCGGCGCGCGGGCGTGGCTGTGGCATCTACGCACGGGCGTGGGATGCGTGTGGATGAGGATAGAAAAGGAAAATAGAGAAGGAAGAAGGAAGAAGGGAGGAGGAGGATGGTGGCCAGACTTAGGAAGGAAAGAGGATTTGGGGATTTTTTTGGGGAAACGGCTAAGGTTGGGGATTGGGGAATAAGATGAATAGGAGGGGGTTTAAATAGGGAATTGACTGTAACACCCCAAACTCGGATAATACACCACGACCGAATCTGGTATGTTACGGGAAAAACGTCTTTGAGTGATCTTTTTTTTCGTTTAAAAGCGGGGTGAAAACATAGTGAATTTGAGGAAAATTTGAGTAGGCTTGTTTGATTAGATTTTGAAGACTTATCTAAAGTATATAGTCAAAAAAACGAGTTGATTTCATTTAGCGTCTCCAATAGTTTCTTAGTGCCATTTCGAAACATTTTAGACTTAGTAGAAAATCGAGTTTGATTTGGAGATCATTTGAGTTTATTGTATAGCAAAACATAGTGAGATACCCGATGGTATAGTTTAAAACACATTGCGATATAATCTTGAAAACGTTGTCTTTCCAAGTTGTTAGTAAAATTTCATGCCAAGTTATTTGTTAAGCAGGTTGAGAATCTAATTAAAACATACCCATCATAAAACATAATTTAAAGGCCTTTTACAATCCAAATTAAATCTCAAATCAAAAAAAAGTAAGCTAAAGTACCCAAAGTGAATAGTCGGAGCAAAACTTTTATTAAAGCATGGCATGTGCACTCGAGTCCACCCCGCCCATGTCCGCGCTCTACGAGTCACCTGAAATGTCAAAGGAGAGGGTGAGTCGAATGACTCAAAGGCATAAATCCCGCTCCCGATGAAACAACATGCTAACACACATCATACATAGCAACATAATTAATGCAACCCGATCCTAACCATCCAGTATCTCCTTTTCTACCTGTGTGGTACCAAACCACTGGTGGTGCTAAACCACCTGGTGACATATAGTCACAATGTGTTACCAAAACACTGGTGTCCTAAAGACACGGATGTGCTACCAAAGCACCGGTGACCGTAGTCACAAATCAATTGATGGGGCCAACCCATTGTGTGATACCCAATCACTAGCAGACGATCCCATATCTCATGTGGGCCAACCCACGGTGGTGTCAAACCACAGGACAAGTCGCAATGAGGTGCCCAACCTCCGGTGTCCCAAAGACACAAATGTGCTACCAAAGCACTGGTGACCGTAGTCACAATAATCGAATGATGGGGCCAACCCATCGTGGTGATACCCAATCACTACAGAGCACGATCCCATATCTCAAAGTGGGGCCAACCCACGGTGGTGTTAACCACGGGGACAAGTCGCAATGAGGTGCCCAACCTCCGGTGTCCCAAAGACACAAATGTGCTACCAAAGCACCTGGTGACCCAAAGTCACAAAGTGTGTTACTAAAACACCTTGGTGCTCACAAGACAAAATATCACCGCTCCCTCCTCTCATATCACCCATCAACATACCATACTCATGTAATCATGCATATCATACAGATCATGCATATCATGCCAACATGTCTAGCATTACATCTCAAAGCATACATATCATAGATCATAATACCCAAGGTATCCATAATAGAACTTGTAATAAATTAGACTTACCCGGATACGTACACATACCCCGTTTGGGTATCCAATAATCCATCATACTGTCATGATCTTAATAGGCAAACAGGTTTAATAACAATATTACTAAGTATAGTGTGTTAGTTTACACACCTGCTAACACGAAAGCCTTAGCTCCAAAGAACCGGTCTAGATCCCTCGATTACTCTGCTCCTATAATCGGCCAAACATAGGTTAGCCATCTATACCATTCGGCGATATCAGATAACACAAGAGGGTTAACACTTAAACCCTTACCTTGCAGATGGTTTGGTTTCCTACCAAACTCGAACCAACAATGGTTCCCTTACCAATCGGCCACCCTCTAACAAATGACAACGGTTAATCCTTTAATAACTTGACTTAATGAAAACTAAAAGAATATACTAAAAGAACTCGTTCTACCACCACTTACCTGTGACTTAACAGAAAGAGAAGGCTTCTCTTGATTGTATCCCAAAATCCAAATGTCCTATAATAAAATCGATTAAACACAAGAGATTAACACCCTTCACCCAATGCCGAAATCGGCCCTTAATCAAACCCAAATAGATAGAAGACAAGGGAGAGGAGGAATGGCCATTCGGCCAAGCACTTACCCAACACCAACCAATATTCGGCCAACAACCACCGGGAGAGGGGATAGATTCGGTCAACACTTAGAAAAAAAGATAAGAAAAGAATTCGCTTTACACAAAGGGAGAAATACAAGAGAAAGATGAAAAGAGAGGGGTTGATATTTGGCCAACAATAGAAATGGGAAAAGAAGAAGAACAAGAAAGTACTTTCGGTTCTTAAAAGAAGAAGAAATGAAGAAAAAGTTTTGGGGATAACTTTCGGCTATCAAAGTGTTAATAGGAGAAAGAAAATATGAGAACACTAGGGTAATGGTTTTGGCTCAACACAAATGAAAAGGAAGAAAGATGGAAGGGCATTCAGCTATCAACAATATTGAAAGAACACACAAAACCAATTTTGGCAAGCTTTAGGAGGTTTGATCTTTCGGTTTGGGAAGAAAGATGGAGGAATTCTCTTGGAAAACAAATTCGGCTAGCTAACAAAAGAGAGGATTTTTGCTTGACACAAAGTGACCGAATATGCACTAAAATTCAAAAATGAATTTTGGCACTCCCATATCCCCTTGCCAAACCGCCACTCTCTCACACACACCCCAACATTCGGCCACTACCCATATTTGCTCACAACCATCCATTCAAAACACTTTGAACAAGTCTCCTTCCTAAATTCACTCTCCACCCATCATTTGAACACTTTGACCTAGTCCATGGCGAGTTTGAACCGCCTACAAACTCTCCCCTTCCTAGGCGTCAAAAAGAAAGCCAAAAGGTGGCCACTCCGCAGCTTGAACACAAGATCTCTCCTCCAAAGAAATGACGCCACACACACAAGCCTTAGTGGCGCCTATCCCGCCACTCCACCAGCTCCTTTCTTGTTCAATAAAACACCAAATAAAACTCTTATACCCTAGCTCCAACAGCTCCCCGACTTAACACCCAAAAATCAAAATTTTCCCATTCACTCGAGGCATACACTTAGACTTCAATTAAGCCCCCAAAACATAGAAATAGCCACGCAGCACACTAGACACATGCAATGTCATGCAACAACAAAACAGCCCCTAACCCGGATGTTACAGTTCTACCTCTTAAAATAATTTCGACCTCGAAATTACCTCGATCGTAAGAGTTGCGGGTATTGTTTGTCTCATCATATCCTCGGGTTCCCACGTAGCTTCTTCTATGCCATGATTCCGCCAAAGAACCTTAACCAAAGGCACGGACTTCTTACGCAGTAACCTTCACATCTCGATCAAGAATCGCATGGTTCCTCCTCCATGGTCTAATCTGGATTTACCTTGATCTCTTCCATCGCTACCACATGCGACGGATCGAGCGATAACGTCGAAGCATCGAAACGTGGAATACGTCGTGAATCGACTAAGCTCTGCTGGCAACTCAAGCCGACACGCCATGGTCCAACTCGCCTCGTAACCTTATACGCCCAATGAACCTCGGACTTAGCTTGCCTTTCTTCCGAACCTCAACACCTTCTTCCAAGGTGAGACCTTCGTAAACACTCGATCCCCACAAAGAAACTCTATATCTCTCCGCTTAAGATCGGCATAAGACTTCCGCCGGTCCGAAGCTTCCTTCAATCGAGATGAATCAACTTAACCTTGTCTTCGCCTCAAGAACCAATTCGGGTCCCAACAACCGACGCTCACCTAACTCCGCCCAACACGTAGGTGAGCGACACTTCCTACCATACAACGCCTCATACGGTGCCATCTTAATGCTCGCTTAGTAATCGTTGTTGTAGGCAAACTCAGCTAATGGTAGAAACTCCTCCCAACTACCTCAAATCCAAGATACAACCTCTCAAAGATATCCTCTAAGATCGAATGACCCTTTCTCGATTGACCGTCGATCGCGGGTGAAAAGCCGTCTTTGAAATCCAAACGAGTACCCAGAGCTCGATGCGGTGCTTTCCGTAACCTTGACGTGAATCTAGGATCCCTATCCGAGATTATCGAAAACCGCACACCGTGCAACCTCACTATCTCGACACATGCCTTTCGCTAGCTTCAAGTGAGTAGTCAACCTCACCGGAATAAAGTGAGCTGATTTAGTCGATCGATCTACCACTACCCAAATCGAATCTTTCTTGCTTGACGTAAGCGGTAACCCACCGACGAAATCCATGGTTATCCTTTCCCACTCCCACCGAGGAATCTTCACAGTGAAGCAACCCCGACGGCAATCGATGTTCAACCTTGACTCTTGACAAGTCGGACACTTCCCAACAAACTCTGTCACCTCTTTCTTCAAGCCAGGCCACCAAAATCGCTCTCTAAGATCCCTATACATCTTGCTACCTCCGGGATGCATAGCATAAGGATCGCATATGCGTCTGAAGAATCTTTTGCCTCACTCAACATCTTTAGGCATACAAGCCTTACCTTGGAAACACAGTAACCTCATCACTAGACAAGTCAGAACCCTCCAAACCACCATCCTCGCACTTGCAACCTTCGCGCACACTCGGAACCTCATCCAATAATCTGTTTCTCTCGATCCGCTCAACCCAAGTAGGCTTAACTCGCAACTCGCGAATACTCCCATCGCCATACAAACTCAAGTGGGCAACCAATGCTCTTAACTCGAAACAACCTTGCGGCTCAACGCGCCTACCACCACGTTAGCCTTGCCCGGATGATACTCAATCGAGCGATCGTAATCTTTCAAACCTTTCGACCCATCTGCGCTACGCCTCAAATTCAAATCCTTCCGAGTCGGTAGATACTTTAGACTCTTGTGATCTGTGTAGACTATCGATCTCTCTCCGTACAAGTAGTGCCCATACCGAGTCCGAAACGCTGCTTTATGGATATCAGCCTCCTTAACCTTTAATCGGTGATACCTGGATCTCAAGTCGATCTTGAAAATACCGCAGCACCTTTGGTGATTAAACAAATCGTCTATCCGTGGCAGCGGATACTTGTTTTTAATCGTCGACTTGTTCAATCGCGTGAGTCTATACACATCCGCATCGTGCCATCTTTCTTCTTGACAAAGAGTACTGGCGCACTTACCGGCGAAACACTTGGCCTGATGAAACCTCTATCCAATAACTCCTCGGATCGAGCCTTAAGCTCCACCAATTCCTTTGGCGCCATCCTATACGAGCAATAGACACCGGCGCAGTTCCGGGTAATAGATCAATCCCGAACTCCACCTCGCGATCTGGCGGCAAACCCGAAGCTCCTCAGGAAAAACATCAGCAAACTCCTTAACAGTACGAACCTTCTCCACAGCCGACTCTTTAGCCTCCAAGGCATACACATGAACCACATACGCTTCACAGCCCTTCCTGACCATCTACTCTGCTTTCAAAGCAGATACCACATTTGATAAGTAATCTCTCCTATTACCTATCATAGCCACCTCTTCACCCTCGACCGTCTTAAGAACCATGCGCTTGGCCGCGCAATCCAACCTCGCCGGTACTTGACCAACCAATCCATCCCAAGAATCGGATCGAACTCCCAAACGGCGGTTCCATCGGATCAAGAAGCAAACACTACCCCTTGGAGTTCTAAGGGTACCTCTCTAAACAGTTTATCTACTACTACAGAGTGACCTAGAGGGCTAATCACGGTCATCCGCCTAGAAGATATCTCGAGTCTAAATCCATGGTCTCTACTATACTATCGGCAACATAAGAGTGCGTTGAACCCACATCAATCAAAGCAGATATGGAGAACCAAAAATCAAAACGCACGGTTATGGACGTCCGGTCGCGTCGCCTCCTCTCTGGCCTCGCAAAGATACACTAATCCGTGCCGTCTAGCATCGTAACTACTCGCACCCGCGCCGGTGCTCCACGGCCCCACCGAACCATTACCACCTCGCCATTACCACGGCCCTCTGCGGTGGTGGTCCATTACCTCGAATCGGACACGCCCCGCCTCTCACCGAATCTCGCCAACCTACGCGGAGCAGCCCCTTACACGGTGCTCCAGAGAACCACACTCGGCGACCTTTTCCTCCATCCAAAGAACCACCCCAATGAGATTTTCCGTGATCGATCACCGCTGCGGCGGTCCCCGCGCCTAGCGGCAGAACAAACCTAGCGGTGGTTCGCCCACTTTGGTCTAGCTCTCTTCTGCGAATTACGACGATCCGTAAGACCCAAAGCTCCTCTTATGCCTATTTCTCGCCCATGCCTTGTCTCACCGACTCCTTAACACCCTCGGCTACCTTAGCCTTCTCAACTAAGACAACAAACTCAAGGCGCTCCTGCCGAGGAGCAATCAGTGACCTCAAGTCGTCTCGCGCACCATCCTCGAAACGAACACACCTCTCATGCTCGGTGGCCACAATGCCCCCGGCATACCTACTCACCTTCGGAACTCACTGCGTACTCAAGAATGTGATTTACTCCCGAACAAGCCTCGAGAAAAAGCCTTCATTTGGGAGTCGATATAACTAGCTCCGATGTACTTCTTTTGATATGCACTGAAATAATCCCATGTTAGATCCTCTCACGCCACACTGTCTCGAACCGTGAGCCACCACCGATATGACTCATCCCGAGAAGCGTCACGATGCCCTTCGACTTCTCTTGGTTGTCAGTCCAGATCGTCCATGATCCGCTCGGTTGCCTCCGGCCAATATTCAAGATCTTGGAGAGCAACACCGTAAACACCTCGGAAGAATTCGGCCCCATTGGCCCGAAGTCGCCAGAGCGATTTCCTAACTCATGCGTTACCACCTACACCGGCTACTCTTTCCAACACTCGCAAAGATCGCTCGTGACACTGCGTCGCCCCGATCGATCTTGGAACTCACCACCTCCGGTGGTGGCGAAACCGGTATCTCATTTTCGAACCCCGACACCGGATCCTACGGGCTCGTAAACCGTCATCCTACCACGACCTCGCCCACGACCACGCCCACCTCTAGCGCTCATGACTAATCTTTCTACGTATCGATTAAGAATTTTTATGCATCAAGATTTATTCCACTTGTTTAAAAGCAAGTCTTATGAATATTTTAAGAGGATTTGTTCTCGCGAGTTCACAAAATCCTATCGGTTTCAATCTCTAAAGTAGTATACTATTGCTATTCATCAAATCATATCACATCCAATCAATTCACAAGCAATAGTAAGGGTACTTACTGGGCGAACCAGTGTAGGAGACTCGGTGCCATGCCTTTCAAACCATACTTTAAGAATAAAGACTAACAAAACAATCTTTTGAAAACATTTTGGGCCTCAGCCCACAGTGAGCCTTTGAACTTGGCTCGATACCACAATTGTAACACCCCAAACTCGGACAATACACCACGACCGATCCGGTATGTTACGGAAAACGTCTTTGAGTGATCTTTTTTCGCTTAAAAGCGGGGTGAAAACATAGTGAATTTGAGGAAAATTTGAGTAGGCTTGTTTGATTAGATTTTGAAGACTTATCTAAAGTATATAGTCAAAAAACGAGTTGATTTCATTTAGCGTCTCCAATAGTTTCTTAGTGCCATTTCGAAACATTTTAGACTTAATAGAAAATCGAGTTTGATTTGGAGATCATTTGAGTTTATTGTATAGCAAAACATAGTGAGATACCCGATGGTATAGTTTAAAACACATTGCGATATAATCTTGAAAACGTTGTCTTTCCAAGTTGTTAGTAAAATTTCATGCCAAGTTATTTGTTAAGCAGGTTGAGAATCTAATTAAAACATACCCATCATAAAACATAATTTAAAGGCCTTTTACAATCCAAATTAAATCTCAAATCAAAAAAAAGTAAGCTAAAGTACCCAAAGTGAATAGTCGGAGCAAAACTTTTATTAAAGCATGGCATGTGCACCTCGAGTCCACCCCGGCTCCATGTCCGCGTCTACGAGTCACCTGAAATGTCAAAGGGAGAGGGTGAGTCGAATGACTCAGTGCATAAATCCCGCTCCCGATGAAACAACATGCTAACACACATCATACATAGCAACATAATTAATGCAACCCGATCCTAACCATCCAGTATCTCCTTTTCTACCCGTGTGGTGCCAAACCACCTGGTGACATATAGTCACAATGTGTTACCAAAACACTGGTGTCCCAAAGACACGGATGTGCTACCAAAGCACCGTGACCGTAGTCACAAATCAATTGATGGGGCCAACCCATCGTGTGATACCCAATCACTAGCAGACGATCCCATATCTCATGTGGGGCCAACCCACGGTGGTGTCAAACCACGGTGGACAAGTCGCAATGAGGTGCCCAACCTCACGGTGTCCCAAAGACACAAATGTGCTACTAAAGCTTTGGTGACCATAGTCACAATAATCGAATGATGGGGCCAACCCATCGTGTGATACCCAATCACTAGCGAGACGATCCCATATCTCAAAGTGGGGCCAACCCACGGTGGTGTTAACCACAGGGACAAGTCGCAATGAGGTGCCCAACCTCCGTGTCCCAAAGACACAAATGTGCTACCAAAGCTTTGGTGACCCAAAGTCACAAAGTGTGTTACCAAAACACTGGTGCTCACAAGACAAAATATCGCCGCTCCTCCTCTCATATCACCCATCAACATACCATACTCATGTAATCATGCATATCATACAGATCATGCATATCATGCCAACATGTCTAGCATTACATCTCAAAGCATACATATCATAGATCATAATACCCAAGGTATCCATAATAGAACTTGTAATAAATTAGACTTACCCGGATACGTACACATACCCCGTTTGGGCATCCAATAATCCATCATACTGTCATGATCTTAATAGGCAAACAGGTTTAATAACAATATTACTAAGTATAGTGTGTTAGTTTACACACCTGCTAACACGAAAGCCTTAGCTCCAAAGAACCGGTCTAGATCCTCGATTACTCTGCTCCTATAATCGGCCAAACATAGGTTAGCCATCTATACCATTCGGCGATATCAGATAACACAAGAGGGTTAACACTTAAACCCTTACCTTGCAGATGGTTTGGTTTCCTACCAAACTCGAACCAACAATGGTTCCCTTACCAATCGGCCACCCTCTAACAAATGACAACGGTTAATCCTTTAATAACTTGACTTAATGAAAACTAAAAGAATATACTAAAAGAACTCGTTCTTACCACCACTTACCAACAGCTTAACAGAAAGAGAAGGCTTCTCTTGATTGTATCCCAAAATCCAAATGTCCTATAATAAAATCGATTAAACACAAGAGATTAACACCCTTCACCCAATGCCGAAATCGGCCCTTAATCAAACCCAAATCGATAGAAGACAAGGGAGAGGAGGAATGGCCATTCGGCCAAGCACTTACCCAACACCAACCAATATTCGGCCAACAACCACCAGGAGAGGGGATAGATTCGGTCAACACTTAGAAAAAAAGATAAGAAAAGAATTCGGCTTTACACAAAGGGAGAAATACAAGAGAAAGATGAAAAGAGAGGGGTTGATATTTGGCCAACAATAGAAATGGGAAAAAGAAGAAGAACAAGAAAGTACTTTCGGTTCTTAAAAGAAGAAGAAATGAAGAAAAAGTTTTAGGGGATAACTTTCGGCTATCAAAGTGTTAATAGGAGAAAGAAAATATGAGAACACTAGGGTAATGGTTTCGGCTCAACACAAATGAAAAGGAAGAAAGATGGAAGGGCATTCACTATCAACAATATTGAAAGAACACACAAAACCAATTTTGGCAAGCTTTAGAGAGGTTTGATCTTTCGGTTTCGGGAAGAAAGATGGAGGAATTCTCTTGGAAAACAAATTCGGCTAGCTAACAAAAGAGAGGATTTTTGCTTGACACAAAGTGACCGAATATGCACTAAAATTCAAAAATGAATTTTGGCACTCCCATATCCCCCTTGCCAAAACCAGCCACTCTCTCCACACACACCCCAACATTCGGCCACTACCCATATTTGCTCACAACCATCCATTCAAAACACTTTGAACAAGTCTCCTTCCTAAATTCACTCTCCACCCATCATTTGAACACTTTGACCTAGTCCATGGCGAGTTTGAAGCGCCTACAAACTCTCCCTTCCTAGGCGTCAAAAAGAAAGCCAAAAGGTGGCCACTCCGCAGTTGAACACAAGATCTCTCCCTCCAAGCCAAATGACGCCACACACACAAGCCTTAGTGGCGCCTATCCTGCCACTCCACCAGCTCCTTTCTTGTTCAACAAAACACCAAATAAAACTCTTATACCCTAGCTCCAACAGCTCCCCTGACTTAACACCCAAAAATCAAAATTTTCCCATTCACTCAGGCATACACTTAGACTTCAATTAAGCCCCCAAAACATAGAAATAGCCACGCAGCACACTAGACACATGCAATGTCATGCAACAACAAAACAGCCCCTAACCCGGGATGTTACATTGACCATACGGGCAGAGGCCACGCCTGTGTTCTATTTGTTTGGGCCGTGTGAACCGGGAATTTTGAATTTAGGCACGTCTGAATTGTGTCACATGCCCGTGTTACGTGGGCGTGTTGGGCAACACGGCCATTTTGCACGCCCGTGTATCGTCTCATTCGCTTCTCCCACGCCCGTGTAAACTGTCCTATGCCCGTGTTCTTAAGTCAGTCTCGTCCACGGCCTTAGAGCACGGGCGTGTTTCACGACCATGTCCTTTACTCAGTGTTGACCACAGGTTAGATGCACGGGCGTGTCACACGCCCGTCTTTCCTTAGTCAGTTTCGACCACGGTCGCGTCGCACGGCCGTGTCATCTATTCGGAGCCCGTGGCTTGGGAAAATTTTTGTCCTGTTTCTACACCATCTTTGCCACGCCCATGTACCTGTTCGTGGTGGCCACACGACCACGACCACGCCCGTGTTCAAGGCCGTGTGGTAGGGAAGCCTGCGCTTTACTAAATTGGTTAGTTTGTAGTTGGGTGCTAGAAATAAAAAATATAACATTAGTGAAGTTAGTGCTCGGGTTGCCTCCCGAGAAGTGCTCGTTTAAAGTCTTAAGCTAGACTTACCCTGTTTTCATTTCTAAATGAAGGTTCACAGAGCCGAAGCTCCTCTCTTATATCCCTAAAATCTTCACCATTACAAATTTTTAGTCGCTGACCATGTACCTTGAATGTGCCACGAGTTGGATGAGTTACCTCGATTGTGCCGTAGGGAAAAATAGGTTTGATCACGAATGGACCTGACCATCTTGATTTCAGCTTTTCAGGAAACAATTTGAGCCTTGAATTGTATAGCAGGACTAAGTGTCCTACTTCAAATTGCTTTGATTTCTTTAAACGAGCATCATGGCGTCGCTTTGTTGCCTCCTTATATAGTCGTGAGTTCTCATAGGCATTAGCTCGCCATTCATCTAGATCGTTCAACTGTATCATCCTCTTCTCCCCTGCGGTTTTAAGATCATAGTTTAAGAATTTTATAGCCCAAAAAGCTTTATGCTCTAACCCAAATGGTAGATGACAACTTTTTCCGTAGACAAGTTTGTATGGGGATGTTTCTATGGGGGTTTTAAACGCTGTTCTATAGGCCCATAAAGCATCGTCGACTTTTAATGCCCAATCTTTCCTATTTGATTCTACTGTTTTCTCTAGAATACGCTTAAGTTCTCGATTTGCTACTTCCACTTGTCCCTTTGGTTTGAGGATGATAAGGGGTAGGCATTCTGTGGGTGTACTCCATATTTTTTTTAAGACTTTATTAAATTGAGTATTACAAAAGTGAGTACCCCTATCACTAATAATTGCTCTGGGTGTTCCGAATCGAGAGAAGAGTTTCTTAAGAAACCTTACTACTACCCTAGCATCGTTAGTAGGTAAAGCTTGAGCTTCCACCCATTTTGACATGTAATCTACTGCTACTAAGATGTATTTATTTCCAAATGAACTAGGAAATGGACCCATAAAATCAATACCCCATACATCAAATATTTCGCATGCTAGCATATACGTTTGAGGCATCTCATCGCATTTAGAGATATTACCTGTTCTTTGGCATTTATCACATGAAGCAACATACCTGTTGGCATCTTTAAACAGAGTTGGCCAATAAAAACCTGATTCGAGCATTTTATGTGCTGTCTTAGTCCCGCTGTAATGTCCTCCCAGAGGTCCTGAGTGGCAATGTTCTAGGATTTTACTTGCTTCTGCCTTTGTAACACATCTCCGAATTACTTGATCTGCACATATACGAAAAAGAAAGGGGTCCTCCCAAAAATAGTTTTTCACATCGGCAAAGAATTGCTTCTTTTGATGATGTTTTAACCTTTTTGGTAGGATGTTAGCAGCTAAATAATTCACAATATCTGCAAACCAAGGTACCTCGGAGTTGGTTATAGAAAAGAGTTTTTCTTCAGGAAACGAGTCGTTTATCTCACTCTCGTTGAGTTCTTTGATATGTGGATTTTCAAGCCTAGAAAGATGATCTGCTGCAAGATTTTTAGCTCCTTTCTTATCCTGAATTTCCAAATCAAATTCCTGTAAGAGTAAAATCCATCTTATTAGTCGAGGTTTTGCATCGGATTTAGTCAAAAGATAACGAAGAGCTGAATGGTCAGTGTAAATAATAACTTTAGATAGTATCAAATATTGTCTTAATTTATCAAATGCAAAAACCATAGCTAGCAATTCTTTTTCTGTGGTGGTGTAATTTTCTTGTGCAGCCGTTAATGTCTTGCTAGCATAATAGATCGGCTGAAAGTGCTTGTCTCTTCGCTGTCTCAAAACTGCACCTACTACAAAATCACTCGCATCACACATTAGTTCAAAGGGTAAATTCCAATCAGGTGCAATTATAATTGGAGCATTTATTAATTTATCTTTGAGGATTTTAAATGCATCTAAACATTCTTGATCAAAATTGAAAGGTACGTCTTTTTCTAGCAATTTTGTTAAAGGCTTAGCTATTTTAGAAAAGTCCTTAACAAATCTTCTATAAAATCCAGCATGTCCTAAAAAGCTTCTAATAGCCTTAACTGAACTAGGAGGAGATAATTTTTCTATGGTTTCGACCTTTGCTTTGTCTACCTCAATTCCTTTACTAGAAATTTTATGTCCTAACACAATCCCTTCTCGAACCATAATGAAACACCCCAAACCCGGCCCACGAGCCTTGACCGGATCTGGTATGTTCCTCGAGAAAACATTTGAAAATCACCTTGTTACTTAGGAAAAATTTGTGTGGTTTTGAAGAAGGATTTGCTTGCGTTGGGTTCATTTGAAAAATTTTGTTAATTTAGAAATCAGGGATTTTCTTTTTTATTACTAAGAGTTATTTAATAATTATAACAGAAATCAAAAACATGCATAAATAGTTCATAATAAAGGCCTTATTACATCAAAATCAATTACCGAAATAGATCCAAAATACTTGAGAATAAAAGTCCAAAACTAAAATAAAGTCCGAGTTGAGCATGGCCACCACCAGCCTCCCGCCGACCTTGGTCCATCACCGAGTGTCACTGAAAAAGATCCCACAACTGGGTGAGTCAAACAGACTCAATGTGTAACCAACGCTAAATCCCAACAGTTTAGACATATCGGTTCATACATGTACATATAATTAAATAATAAAATGATGCAAACCCGAACCCAAACCTAGTTACCATCCGCTACACATCACCCGTACCATCCTGCACACCGTGGGGACTACTAAGTCAATCCACCCATCCGCTACACATCATCAAAGGCAGTCACTGCAGACGACATGCTCATCGCCCTTGTAAATTCGTGGCAGAGCCACCAGATAGTATATTTTGTGTCATGAGACACCACATTCAGATAACGTGACCGAAGTCACCACATTCAGATATTGTGACCGAAGTCACCACATTCAGATATTGGGGTATAAAACCACCAATCACTTCCCCTTTCATATTCACCCATATGCCCCATGTCACACAAATATGCATCAACCATATTACATACCTTATTCACATTCTTATAGTTCACATATGCCACAACAGTTCGTATCATACCCATAGTAGGAGTAGGAAAACGTACCTGAGTACTTTGTACCATTGCATGGTACCTTAGCCACATTTTACATATTCTTTTTACACATTTATTAACACATAACCATAAATCTATTGAGGCTTAGAGTGGGTACACACACGATATACTTAGCGAGTTTATAGAAATCCCGAAAACCCGATCTAATGCCTTAGATCTCCAAATCCTTGTTTGCCGATTTGACTACTAATCAAATCCCGAAAACTTTGTGATGACTCTCCTTGCAATCGGTTAGACACTAAAAATCATTGAACTAGTTAGTTTTCGGCTTTTGAACAAATAAGGAACAGATCTAAGTCACTAAATATGGCCTTGGCCGAATATCATATACACTTACCTCGTGGATCTAAATCCTAAAATATCACTTGTCCTTGGCCTCTGTCGAGATCCCCACAATTACTATGTTAGATCTGATTCCAACGTTCAAATAAATGGCCTTTGGCCTAATCTTACACCTTACTTACCTTAGATCTGAAATCCCAAATGGTCTCCCCAGAAGTCGGCTACTATGGAAATCCCGAATAATCTTTCAAAGTTTCGGCCAAGAACAATAATGGATTAGTCCTTAAGTTTCGGCTAAAAGAAAAACAAAGGGAACCGAATAGTATTGATCTTACCCTTACTATAGAAATCGATAGCACCTTTGCCTGACACAACAGAGATATTCGGTTTTGAGGCTTACTGAATAATCGGCTAGGAGTACCTTGAGATTCGGCTTTTGGAGAATCAAAAAGGAAAAGAGAAGAGAGTGTATGAGACTTAGAGAGAATCGGTAATGATGGATTTTGAGAAAGGAATATTCGGCTTTGGTCAAACGAAGAGGAAAGGAAGAGGAAAGCAGAGAAAGCTAGTTGAACTCCTAAGGATTTTCGGCACAAATAAGATAAGTGAAGAGAGAACTAAGTTTCGGCACCCCTAAACTATCACTAGCCGAAAATGCTATCAATAAAGTCCCTAGGCCGGCCACCTCTCCTTCCCTTATCTGTTTCCTCATTTTTCTCCTCTTTTCTCTCTTCTTACCCATTCAAAAATAATTCAAAATAAATCATCATTTATCTTCCACCTTAGCCGAAATTTAAAAGGATTAGACCACATCTTAAACTCATCCATCTAGTCTCCCCATGCCGTCCACCACTACTCATATTTGTTGCAAAACAAAACTCCTATTTTGCTTCCCTCGTTGCTCGAACCTAGGCCCTTGCACCCTGCTTGTGGCGTCACATACTGAGGCCCTAAGTGGCGCCTCTATGCCACTTGAACAAGCCCAATTTTTGTGCCATATTTCCCTTACAAATTCTCTTAAGGCCACTCTTGTTCAGTTCCACTTCAAGACTTAAAATCTAATATTTTCTAAGGCAATTTCCTATATTCTAAAGTTCACTAAAATTCATACAACACATTCATAACACACCAAGGCATGCTTTCACCTATATTTAAGCACAAATGCATAAGCCCAAAATCCAGGATATTACAATTCTACCCCCTTAAAATAATTTCGCCCTCGAAATTACCTGGCTAAAACAAGTGAGGGTATTGTTGTCGCATTGCCTCTTCCGACTCCCACGAAGCTTCTTCCGATCCATGATTACGCCATAACACTTTGACTAGAGGAACTGACTTCCTCCGTAACACTTTCACATCGCGTTCCAGAATCTGAATCGGCTCTTCCTCGTAGGACAAATCTGGCCTTAGTTCCACTTCCTCAACTGGTACTACATGAGATGGATCCGATCGATAACGACGTAGCATGGACACATGGAATACGTCGTGTATCTGCTTCAATTCCGAAGGCAACTCTAACTGGTATGCCACTGGTCCAACTCGCTTCAATACCCGATAGGGCCCTATAAACCTTGGACTTAACTTCCCTTTCCGACCAAATCTCATCACCTTCTTCCAAGGCGACACTTTAAGAAACACTTGGTCTCCCACATCAAATTCTATTTCCTTCCGTTTGAGATCTGCATACGACTTCTGCCTATCAGATGCTTCCTTCAACTGTGCCCGAATTACCTCAACCTTCTCCTCGGACTCGGCCACAATCTGCGCCCCAAAACCCGACGTTCCCTAATTCGGTCCAACATGTAGGAGTGCGACACTTCCGCCCATACAACGCCGTGACGGTGCCATTCGAATACTGGCCTGATAGCTGTTGTTGTAGGCAAACTCTGCTAAAGGTAAATATTCCTCCCAACTTCCTCTGAAGTCCATCACACAGCCCCTCAACATATCCTCTAACACTTGGATTACTCTTTCGCATCGCCCGTCCGATCGGGATGAAAAGCCGTAGTGAAATCCAACTTGGTGCCCAAAGCCTGATGTAGAGCCTTCCAAAATCGAGATGTAAACCTTGGATCCCTGTCTGAGATAATTGATAGCGGCACTCCATGCAACCTCACAATTTCCGCCACATATAGCTTTGCCAACTTCTGCAAAGAATAATCAACTCTTACCGGAATGAAGTGCGCGAACTTGGTCAATCGGTCCACTATCACCTATACCGCGTTCTTCCTAGTAGGCATAAGGGGAAGCCCACTAACGAAGTCCATGGTAATTCTCTCCGACTTCAATTACGGAATCTTGATTGGCTGAAGCAATCCTGACAGAACTTGGTGTTCAAATTTAACTTGTCGACACGTTAAGCATTTGCCGACAAATTCTCGTAACTTCCCTCTTCGCACTGTGCCACCAAAATTGTTCCTTAGATCTCTCAGTATAACTTAGTACCTCCGGGATGCATAGCGTAAGGGCTACTATGCGATTCCTGAAGAATCTTCTGTCTTAACTCCTTGTTCCTAGGCATACAGACCTTACCCTTGAAACACAACACTCCTTCGTTATTAATACCATAATCTTTTAACTCTCCACTCTGCACTTGCTGCAACTTAGCACTTAAGTCCTCATCCACTAGCTGACTTTCCTTCACCTCATTCAGCCACGTCGGCTTAACTTGTAATTCTGCCAGCAAACTTCCATCGTCATACAAGCTCAGATGTGCAAACATTGCCCTCAAATCTGACACTAATTTTCGACTTAGGGCATCTGCTACCACATTCGCCTTGCCGGGTGATACTCTATAGAAACGATCATAATCCTTGATAATTCCACCCACCTTCTGCTGCCTCAGTTCACTCTTTTTGAGTCAACAGGTACTTAAGGCTCTTGTGGTCCGTGTAAATCACTGACTTTTCTCCATAAAGGTAGTGCCTCCACACCTTAAGAGCAAAGACCACTGCCGCCAGTTCCAAGTCATGCGTCGGGTAGTTAACTTCGTGAGGCCTTAGTTGTCGAGACGCATAAGCTACAACCTTCCCGTCTTGCATCAGTACGCACCCCAAGCCTGTATGGGAAGCATCACAATACACCACGAAATCCTTTCCTGCCTCTGGCTGAATCAAGACCGAGCTTAGTCAAAACCCTTTTAAGCTTCTCAAAGCTCTCCTGTTTATCTCTGTCCAAACGAAAGGTACCTCTTTCCTCAACAACTTTGTCAACGGTGCGGCTATTGAAGAAAACCCTTCCACAAACCTTTCAGTAGTAGCTTTGCCAAACCCAAGAAACTTGAATCTCACCATGGACTTAGGTGGTTTCCAATCTAATATCGCCTCAATCTTTCGAGGATCCACCCTTATTCCTTCATGACACTACATGCCCTAAGAATGCAACCTCCTTAAGCCAAAATTCGCACTTGCTGAATTTGGCGTAGAGCTTCTTCTCCCTTAACACTTGCAACACTATCCGGAGATGCTCATCATGTTCTTCCTCAGACTTGGAGTATACCAGGATGTCGTCGATGAACACAACGACGAACCGATCCAAGTAAGGTTGAAAAACCTGGTTCATCATATCCATGAACGCGGCTGGGGCGTTTGTCAACCCAAATGGCATTACTACGAACTCATAGTGTCTCTATCTTGTCCGGAAAGCCGTCTTATGGATGTCTGCCTCCTTCACCTTAAGCTGATGATATCCAGACCTTAGGTCTATCTTTGAGAATACCGCTACCCCCTTAAGCTGATCGAAGAAGTCGTCTATCCTTGGCAACGGGTACTTGTTCTTGATGGTCAGCTTATTCAACTGACGATAATCTATGCACATGCGCATAGTTCCATCCTTCTTCTTCACAAACAGGACCGGTGCTCCCCATGGAGACACACTGGGTCGGATAAACCCATGATCAAGCAACTCTTGGATTTGAGCCTTGAGCTCAACCAATTCCTTCGGTGCCATTCTATACGGAGTGATAGATACTGGCGCCGTTCCAGGCAGCAAGTCAATTCCAAACTCTACCTCCCTGTCCGGGGGTATTCCCGGCAATTCCTCCGGAAAGACATCCGCAAATTCCTTTACGGTTCTAACTTCACTAACTCCCCCTTCTTTTGCATTCAATGCACTAAAAAAGGTCAAGAAAACCTTGCATCCCTTCCGAACCATCTTTCACATTTTTCAAGGTCGACACTACATTAGACAAGTAGTTTCTTCTTTCTCCTATCATAGTTACCGCCTCATCCTCCGGGTCCTTAACTCCATTCGCTTAGTGCACAATCCAATACCGCTGATGTTCCACTAGCCAGTCCATACCAAGTATCGATCGAATTCTCCAAGAGTAGTTCCATTAAGTCTCAGAGAGAATACCATTCCTTGAATCTCTAACGCATTTCCAAAAGATATTATTCACCACTACAGTTTGACCTAATGGGCTTACTACTGACCATCTCCCTATCCGAAAGTTCAGAGGCTATGCCTAGAGTTTCAACTACTCTACATGCAACATAAGAATGGGTCGAGCCCACATCAATCAGAGCAAAATAAGGCTTGCCAAATATAAGGAATGTACCGCTTATGACGCTTGGGTGCGCCTCCGTCCTCCCTTCGATTTAATCGCATACACTAGCCCTACTGTCTTGCCTTGGTATTACCAACACCTCGGCCGGTGTTCCTCGTCCTCTTCCAAAGACCTTACCTCTACCATTCGGACCACGACCACTGAGGCTATCTGGCCCACCTCTACCCGGCTGATTAACATTCCGCCTCTTTGGTCGGCCCCGCCTATCCCGATAGGATAATCCTTGATCACGTGTTCCTTAGACCCACACTTAAAGCATCCTCCCATTTTCTTCCAACACTCTCCTAGGTGCTTTTTCCCACACTCAAGACAAGTACGACATCGCTCTCTGTACCGGCTTGTCGACCTCGCGGCCCATCAACTCTAGGCCTCTTTTGAGCGCTCCCAGCTGATCCTGCTGATCCAAACCCTTTTTTCTGCCTATTCCAATCAGAGTTCTGTTTTACAGAGTCTTTAACTCCTTCGGCCACTTTAGCCTTCTCCACTAGTACGACAAATTCCCGCTCCTACTGTGGAGCTATCAATAACATCAGATCATCTCTCAGTCCGTCCTCAAACCGGACACATCGCTCATGCTCCGTAGCCACTATCCCTCGAGCATACCGACTCAGCCTTAAGAACTCACCAGATTCTCTCACGGACTTATTCCTTGAATCACCCCCGTAAATGCCTTCCTCTCGCACATCAACATAATGAGTACCAACATACTTCTTCTCGTATGTCGCCTTAACATAGTCCCAAGTGAGTTCCTCAGCCGTAGCACCATCCCTAACTGTGAGCCACCACTGGTATGACTCATCACGAAGAAGCGACACCATTCCTTTCAAACTTCTCTCGCAGATTAAATCGAGCTCATCCATAATTCGCCACGCCGCCCAACCAATACTCACCAGTATTGGGTGCCACGGATACACCACTTAAACACCTCGGCCCCATTGGCTCGTAGAGTCGCTCGAGTACAGATTTCTGAGCTCCCATATTTCCTCCTTCTCCAGCCACCATCTCAAGAACTCGCAAAGATCGTCGCGACATCGCGTCATCCCCTCGTCTAATCTTGCTCACCACCAACGGTGGTGGTGGGGGTGGTGGTACCTCATTCTCGGACCCTTGACCCAATCTAATCGGGTTCGACACGCCATTGCGCTCTACCACGCCCCTCGCATAATACGACCACGTCCCCTAGAGCTCATTTCTACGATTTTGTTTAATCTGATTAAGAAATTTTATGAATTAGTCCTTGTTTCACTAATTATCCGCGAAGAAATTTTATGAAAGAAGTTCAGAAGTAGTTTTTTCTATCGATCAAAGTTTCAAGTCTTCTATCCTAATTTAGAGGAGCACATTCATTCAATATTCTTACCACACACATTCATCATTCAAATATTTTTGTCTTATTCCTACCCCAGGGGTATTTTCGTCATTTCACCTACAGGGGTATTTTGGTAATAAGTCGGGGTCAATTTTAAAAAAAAATCTTAATAAATCAGGGTGCTTTGAAATTTTCAAAACTCAAGGGTACTTTTGAAAATTTTCTCAAATCAGAAGTATGGTAGAAATTTTTGAAAACCGGGGTCATTTTGGTAATTTTGTAAGTCAGGGGTATTTTGATATTTTGCAAGATAGAGTTTTTGGATACTTTTACGAAGTAAGAAAATTTCATCAAATCGTGGGCAGTATGGAAATTTTAGAAACCAAGGGCATTTTAGTAATTTTATAACCAGGGGTAGTTTGGTAATTTTTGTAAATCGGAACTAATTTGCAAATTTTTTTCAAACTAAATCCTGCTATGCTTTAAAAGGGTAATTTGGTGATTAAAACTGAGATTTTATAGAAATATGGCTAGTCCCTTTCGGGTTTTAATTATTGAGTTTTAGCCCGTGAGTAAGTCCTCTTGGTTAGGGTGAACCGTAGCTACGCACCAGGTAGGATTCCAGCGAAGAGGAGGTGAGTCACTAGGACTGCTTAAGTACCAGGCTCTTCCGGATCCAATCCTATACATGCGCACAATGGTTGCCACACCCTAACTCGGTGACTTAGTTCACAGGTTTGTTTAATTAGGCATAAGAGTTTTATGTAATTGTTGGGGTAAACTAGTCCTAGGGTTTAAGTACTTAATATACTAATCTACGTTCCATTTATACCCTTCTACAAGTCATACTATAATTCATACAACAATTAGAGGTACTTACCTGGTGGACTTCGGGTCGGAGACTTGGGTGCCATGCCTGAAAACCTGCTCATTTCATAAAAAATTTCACAAAATCCATTTGGGCTAAATTTTGGAAAAATCATGGGCCTTAAACCCAAGGCCGAGAGTTTAAAAACTTGGCCCTGATACCAAATTGAAACACCCCAAACCCGGCCCACGAGCCTTGACCGGATCTGGTATGTTCCTCGAGAAAACATTTGAAAATCACCTTGTTACTTAGGAAAAATTTGTGTGGTTTTGAAAAAGGATTTGCTTGCGTTGGGTTCAATTGAAAACTTTTGTTAATTTAGAAATCAGGGATTTTCTTTTTTATTACTAAGAGTTATTTAATAATTATAACAGAAATCAAAAACATGCATAAATAGTTCATAATAAAGGCCTTATTACATCAAAGTCAATTACTGAAATAGATCCAAAATACTTGAGAATAAAAGTCCAAAACTAAAATAAAGTCTGAGTTGAGCATGGCCACCACCCAGCTCCTGCCGACCCGATCCATCACTGAGTGTCACCTGAAAAAGATCCCACAACGGGGTGAGTCAAACAGACTCAATGTGTAACCAACGCTAAATCCCAACAGTTTAGGCATATCAGTTCATACATGTACATATAATTAAATAATAAAATGATGCAAACCCGAACCCAAACCTAGTTACCATCCGCTACACATCACCCGTACCATCCTGCACACCGTGGGGACTACTAAGTCAATCCACCCATCCGCTACACATCATCAAAGGTAGTCGCTGCAGACGACATGCTCATCGCCCTTGTAAATTCGTGGCAGAGCCACCAGATAGTATATTTTGTGTCATGAGACACAACATTCAGATAACGTGACCGAAGTCACCACATTCAGATATTGTGACCGAAGTCACCACATTCAGATATTGGGGTATAAAACCACCAATCACTTCCCCTTTCATATTCACCCATATGCCCCATGTCACACAAATATGCATCAACCATATTACATACCTTATTCACATTCTTATAGTTCACATATGCTACAACAGTTCGTATCATACCCATAGTAGGAGTAGGAAAACGTACCTAAGTACTTTGTACCATTGCATGGTACCTTAGCCACATTTTACATATTCTTTTTACACATTTATTAACACATAACCATAAATCTATTGAGGCTTAGAGTGGGGTACACACCTGATATACTTAGCGAGTTTATAGAAATCCCGAAAACCCGATCTAATGCCTTAGATCTCTAAATCCTTGTTTGCCAATTTGACTACTAATCAAATCCCGAAAACTTTGTGATGACTCTCCTTGCAATCGGTTAGACACTAAATCATTGAACTAGTTAGTTTTCGGCTTTTGAACAAATAAGGAACAGATCTAAGTCACTAAATATGGCTTTGGCCGAATATCATATACACTTACCTCGTGGATCTAAATCCTAAAATATCACTTGTCCTTGGTCTCTGTCGAGATCCCCACAAGTACTATGTTAGATCTGATTCCAACGTTCAAATAAATGGCCTTCGGCCTAATCTTACACCTTACTTACCTTAGATCTGAAATCCCGAATGGTCTCCCCAGAAGTCGGCTACTATGGAAATCCCGAATAATCTTTCAAAGTTTCGGCCAAGAACAATAATGGATTAGTCCTTAAGTTTCGGCTAAAAGAAAAACAAAGGGAACTAAATAGTATTGATCTTACCCTTACTATAGAAATCGATAGCACCTTTGCCTGACACCACAGAGATATTCGGTTTTGAGGCTTACTGAATAATCGGCTAGGAGTACCTTGAGATTCGACTTTTGGAGAATCAAAAAGGAAAAGAGAAGAGAGTGTATGAGACTTAGAGAGAATCGGCAATGATGGATTTTGAGAAAGGAATATTAGGCTTTGGTCAAACGAAGAGGAAAGCAGAGAAAGCTAGTTGAACTCCTAAGGATTTTTGGCACAAATGAGATAAGTGAAGAGAGAACTAAGTTTCGGCACCCCTAAACTATCACTAGCCGAAAATGCTATCAATAAAGTCCCTAGGCCGACCACCTCTCCTTCCCTTATCAGTTTCCTCATTTTTCTCCTCTTTTCTCTCTTCTTACCCATTCAAAAATAATTCAAAATAAATCATCATTTATCTTCCACCTTAGCCGAAATTTAAAAGGATTAGACCACATCTTAAACTCATCCATCTAGTCTCCCCATGCCGTCCACCACTGCTCATCTTTATTACAAAATAAAACTCCTATTTTGCTTCCCTCATTGCTCGAACCTAGGCCCTTGCACCCTGCTTGTGGCGTCACATACTGAGGCCCTAAGTGGCGCCTCTATGCCACTTGAACAAGCCCAATTTTTGTGTCATATTTCCCTTACAAATTCTCTTAAGGCCACTCTTGTTCAGTTCCACTTCAAGACTTAAAATCTGATATTTTCTAAGGCAGTTTCCTATATTCTAAAGTTCACCAAAATTCATACAACACATTCATAACACACCAAGGCATGCTTTCACCTATATTTAAGCACAAATGCATAAGCCCAAAATCCAGGATATTACACATAAAGTGACATTTTTCCCAATTTAAAACAAGGTTCGTTTCCTCACATCTCATTAGAACCCATTTTAAGTTTTTAAGGCAAAGATAGAAAGAATTAACGAATACTGAAAAGTCGTCCATAAATACCTTCATAATGTCTTCCACAAGTTCGTCGAAGATGGCCGGCATGCAGCGCTGAAAAGTAGCAGGAGCATTTCATAATCCAAAAGGCATTCTACGATAAACAAACGTACCGTACGGACATGTAAATGTTGTATTTTCTTGATCCTCATGGGCTATTGGAAATTGGAAGTAGCCGGAGAGTCCGTCTAGGAAGCAATAGTACATATGCCCAAATAATCTTTCTAACATTTGATCAATAAAGGGCAAAGGAAAGTGGTCTTTTCTCGGTGGCATCGTTCAACTTTCTATAGTCAATGAGACTCTCCAACTCGTGGATCGTTCTTGTAGGAATTAATTCATTCTTTTCGTTAGCTACAACAGTCATGCCTCCTTTCTTTGGAACGACCTGCACAGGACTTACCCAAGTACTGTCAGAAATAGGATAAATTATTCCAGCATCTAGAAGTTTAATTACCTCAGCTTTAACAACTTCTTTCATGTTGGGATTCAATCGTCTTTGAGGTTGCACACATGGTTTATACTCATCATCCATTAAAATTTTGTGGGTGCAAAATGATGGGCTTATTCCTTTAATGTCAGAAATTTTCCAAGCTATGGCTCTTTTATGTTCCTTTAGTACCTGTAGCAACTCGTCTTTCTCTTTGGGTTCCAGTTCTGAAGAGATAATTACTGGTAGAGTAGAATTATCCCAGAGAAATACATATTCTAAGTGATCTGACAACTGTTTTAATTCTAATTTCGGTGGCTCATCAATAGAGGGTTTTTGTTTTAGTTCGTTGTTGATTTCAATGCACTCTTGTTTCTTTTTTCTATAGGTAGATGTATTCAACTCACCGGTATCATCATCTTCTGTAACATCCCGGTTTAGGGCCTAGTCAGAATAGTGGTTTGAGACCACAAATTCAAGGGTCATGAATGAGTTTTTGAGGTTTATATTATGTATGCATGCTAGTGTGAAAGTTTCATGAAACAATTTTGTGAAATTGTGGTTGAATTGTCCAAAAAGGACTAAATTGCAAAAGTTGCAAAATGTGTGTTTCTAGAAGCTATTTGTGTGAAATAGCTTTAGATTATTAATTAGAGGTCTTTAAATAGCAATATACCCAAATTCTAATTTTCGGACAAAAATGGGCATGGATGAGTCAAAATTTGAAGTTTATCAAAAAGGGCATTTTGGTCATTTATCAAATAAGTGATTAAATAGGTCAAAAGATGATAAAAATTCACTCATCTTCTCCCCCAAGCTGCCGAAAATTAGAGAAGCCATTGTTAGGGCTCTTTCAATTTTTCAAGCTTGCTAGTAAGTGCTCTTAAGCCCGATTTTTTATACTCTTCGTATTTTTGAAGTCCTAATAGCATGAGTAAGCTATTTTTAGCTATTTGGTGAGCTATTATGGATGTTCAAAAATGTACATATGTATGACATGCATGTATTTTGATGTTTTATGGAAGAATATGAAAGCTTGATGTAGTAGAAACATCTTTTGCTAAGTGATTTTCCATGAAAATGCATGTAGGGACTTAGTTGTGAAAATCTTAAGTTTGGTCATACATGGGTGATTTAGTGAGAATTGTTGAATGCTTTAGTTGAGTAAGTGGTTCGGCTAAGCATGAAAGGCTAGAAAGTTGAATAAAAATCACTTTACGAGCCTTTAGGGCTAAAGTGTAAATATGAGAAAGTTTAAGGGCAAAATAGTAATTTTGCTAAAGTATGAGATGTGAGTCAATTTAGTCAATGTGTGTATTGAATAAGCTGATATATTCATTATAGATCAAGAAAGACAAAGCCCGGACCGAAACCGAGGCAAAAGTAAGGTGGTGGACTAAATTGCACATTTCAATACTTTTGAGTATCGAGGTAAGTCTATGCCTAAACAATGCATTCATACTTACAATTTGTTAATGCTAGATAGGGTGTAGCATGAATGAGAATGATTGGGAACCTATGTGGTTCAAGTAGAATGAATGTAATATAGATGTGAATGGATGAATAATTGGGTAAATAGACTTGTGCATGTGTTGTGATAATGCTAGATGGTGGGCTAAGTGCGATACCATCCAAATGTATATTGACGATGAGCTGGCTATATGCGATGCTATCATTAAGTATATCATTTAGTGGCTATGTGCGAGATCACTATGATTGCCTTTGTGGTAGGCTAAGTGCGATACCACCTTATAAATTGATTGTGGTGTGCTAAGTGCGAAACCACCGAGATATTGGCTGTGTGGATTAATTGTGTGTAATAGCTCTATGGATAAGATATGTGGATTAGTTATGTGGATTAGCTATGTGAGTTAGCTATGTGGATGTATTATTGACCAATAATGATGTGTTGTATATTGTGTAAATGTGATATTGAATGCAGGGGCGCATTTCAATAGTTATGAGCATGTGACTCATGATGCATTGGTAATATGGTAAGGGATAGAAAGAGTAAGCATAGTTGTGTATCATATGTTGGTATAGTGCTAATTGTGGTTGGGCTTATACTATGATGCTTAATTGTTTATGTGTAAACTTACTAAGCTCAAAGCTTACTCCCTTTCTTTTCCCTTGTCTTATAGATTAAAAGTGGTGAATCGAGATACGAGGATCATTGGAAGATAGCCCACATATCAGCACACTTTGGTACATGAAACTTAATGTTTTGTATATGGCATGTATAGGGGCTAGACAAGTTAGTCAATTTTGTTGTAAATGGATAAAATGTGTTAGTCTTTTTATGGGAAGTGTATTTTGTATAATGCCATAGTTGTTGGCTATTACATTATATGAAAAAGATATAGTTTTCTATGTGAGATTGTATTCAATTTGAGTTGATTATGATTGTGTTGGATGAGTATTTGTTGTGTATGCTAGAAGGGTGAAAAGAACTTGGCACTTAGCTTTGTCCTTGACCATATGGTTAGACACACGGGCGTGTGTCTAGACCATGTGTGACACACGGTCAGCCCACGGGCGTGTGATGTGGCCGTGCTTCCCCTGCATGTTAATATTTTAAAACAGAATAGACTACGAACTAGTCACACGGGTGTGTGCCTAGGGCGTGCGGGATTAATCAGTGTTGGCCACAGGCTAGCCACACGGGCGTGTGTCTAGACTCTAGGCCGTGCGAGGGAAGTCAGTGTTCACCACAGTTGGGGAGCACGGGCGTGCCATGGCCGTGGGGCAATTGGCAGAATGCTCGAGTTTTTAGCACGGCTAGGGAACATGGGCGTGTGTGTCCATACACGGGCGTGTTCCATAGTGCACGGGCGTGTGAACCCTTTATAAAAGAAGAAATTTTTTTAAGGATCGTAAAAGTTTCGGATTAGTCTCAAGAGCCCTCGTGTGTATGAGTGAGGCCTCGTAAGTCAAGAAAGAGGTTATAGAGAGTAATGACGTTGAGCCTATGTGGTGATTAAGTGGGTTGAGTTCGGTAATGCCTCGGGCCCAGTTCCCGACACAGAACCCGGGTAAGGGGTGTTACATCTTCCCCCTCAGTTTGGGTAAGACACAGTTCCATCGTGTCGTCATCGATGATTTCCTGCAAAGAATCTTTAATAAAATGATCAATGGCATCAATAAAATCACAGGAATCATCTTGTTCTCTGGAATACTGCACAGCATCGTAAATTTGAAAAATAATTTCCTCGTCGCCTACCCTTAGCGCAAGTTTACCATCACCTACATCAATAATGCCCTAGCAATAGCTAAAAAGGGGCGCCCCAAAATTAAAGGTACTTCAAGATGTCTTCATCCATGTCAAGCACAACAAAATCAACAGAAATATAAATTTATCCACTTTTACCGAATATCTTCAATAACTCCCCTAGAATATTTAATAGATCACGCTACTAATTGAATATTCATCCTAGTGGGTTTCGTTCCCAAAGACCAAGTTGCTTAAACATTTTATAAGGCATTAAATTAATATCGCACCTAGATCACCTAATGCTTTCTTAATATTTAAACTACCAATTAAACAGGGAATAGTGAAACTTCCTGGATCTTTTAATTTGGTTGGTAGCTTGTTTTGGAGGATAGCTGAACATTCTTTATTGAGTTCCACTGTTGATATCTCTTCAAACTTCCTTTTATTTGTTAGGAGCTCTTTTAGGAATTTTTCGTATGTCAATCTCATGTAAATAGCTTCAACAAAAGGTAAGTTAATACGTAATTATTTAAAAAGTTCAAGAAATTTACCGTATCGTGCATCTAATCGGTCTTTCTTCAACTTTTTCAGATATGGGATTGGTGGTATACATTCTTCACAAACCGGTGTTGCATTCCCAACTTCCTCATCTTTTGCCTTATCAGTTTCGTTTGGTATCTTTTTCTTTGTTTCAACTAACTCCTTTTCACTTCTTAGTGTAATTGCCTGCACCTGCTCTTTTTCCTTTGGTAAACTTTCTGGTCGCCTTTCAGAAATTAACTTAGTTAGTTGTCCAATTTGATCTTTAAGCTCTTGAATTGATACTTGCTGATTGTTCAATATCGTTTTGGTATTTTGGAAACGTGTTTCTGACACTTCTATAAATTTTGTCAGCATCTCTTCAAGGTTTGGCTTCTTTTCTTGTGGGTAGAATTGTTGTCTTTGGTTTTTTTGACTACCCCACGAGAAATTGGGGTGGTTCCTCCAACCTGGATTATAAGTATAACTATAAGGGTTATTTTGAGGTCTGGAATTATTACCCATGTAGTAAACTTGCTCGTTTTCAGTGCTCGAGTTGTAAGGTGGGTATTCTATGTTGTTCATCCCTCCTCCATTCATATCGCACTGCATAACTGGATGTATCTGCAAAGAATGACATAAACCATAAATCTTTTTATTTAAAACTTCTACCTGATTTGATAGCATGGTTACTGCGTCGAGGTTGAAAACTCCGGCTGCTTTTGTTGGCTTTGTCCTTGTAACTTGCCACTGATAGTTATTCAGTGACATTTCTTTTATAAACTCGTAGGCCGCCTCAGGTGTTTTGTTATTCAAGGTTCCGCCGACGGTTGAATCAATCAACTGCCTGGTTGAAGGGTTTTCACCATTATAAAAGGTTTGGACTTGTAGCCACAAGGGTAATCCATGGTGTGGGCACCTTCTGAATAGATCTTTGTATCTCTCCCATGCATCATAAAGTGTCTCTAAATCCATCTGCACAAAATAAGAGATATCATTCCTTAACTTAGCCGTTTTAGCCGGCGAAAAATATTTTAATAAAAATTTCTCGATCATTTGATCCCATGTAGTGATTGACCCTCGTGGAAGAGAATTCAACCACTGTTTGGCTTTATTCCTCAAAGAAAAGGGAAATAACCGAAGACGAATGGCATCATCAGAAACGCCATTTATTTTGAAGGTATCATAGAATTCAAGAAAATTTGCTAAGTGTGTGTTAGGATCCTCATCCTGCAAACCATCAAACTGAACAAACTATTGTATCATCTGTATAGTGTTAGGTTTCAATTCGAAATTATTTGCAGCAATAGTAGGTCTAACAATACTTGATTCAGTACCAACTAAACTAGGCTTAGCATAATCATACATAGTACGAGGAGCAGGATTTTGATCCATCGGGTTTGCGGCAACTACAGGTGGTAGCGGATTGTTATCAGCCATCTCTTTGGTAGTATTGGTTTCGTCTTCTTGCTCTTCTTCTATGTAATTTAAGCTTCGCCTTATTTCTCTACGATTTCTGTGAACGGTACCTTCAATATCACTGTCGTAAATTAAGGGTCCTGTCGGGTTCCTTCTAGTCATAAACTAGAGGTACCTGCAAGGAACAAATAAAATAAAGAAAATTAGCAATGTCAAAAACAAAATAAAAGTAATTTGAAAAAATTAAAAATGGCTACTGATCGTATGTCTGTCAAGTTTTAAAATTTATAAAGAGAATGATCGAACCTGGAAACTAACTCTGACAACGATTGAGGCAAGTGCACCTATCAAACAGTAGTATAGCTTAGGCAAGACCGGATTGTCGAACCCAAAGGAACTAAAAGTACTAATACTAACTTTCTTTTTATTATTTAGCCTAAAATAAAGGGAATTTGTTGTTTTATATCTAAATTAATTAACTACTAAATTAAAGACTCTAAGACAAAGAAGAATGAATTTGGGAAAATAACTTGAGGAAAATCCAATTGATTAAGACGACACCCAAGGAAGAATCCACCTAGACTTCACTTGTTATCTAACTCTGAACCAGACGATTTATTCATTTGACTTGATCCGTAGGATTCCCTAATTTATATTAAACCCTCTCTGGAGGCGAATAGCGTCTAACCCTAGGTTGATTAATTGAAATCTCTTTCTAATTAAAACCCCTAGAATTGCATTAACTCGATCTATGGACTCCCATATTAGGTTTCACCCTAATCCGGCAATGCCTCGTCACCCTATCTCTAGGCGCGCGATCAACTCAACTTAACTATGCTAGATATACTCTTAGGCAGGGACTTTTGCTCCTCCACCTAAGCACATAAAACTTGAATCGATATCCGCGAAATATCAACACAAGAATTAAGAACACATAATTAAGAACAAATCAAATATTTATCATATAGTTCAGCAAACAATAACAAGATTCATCTAAGTTTCATCCCTCTCAGGTATCGAGGGTTTAGTTCATAACAATAAAAGAAAACATCTCAGAAGAAAAGATAAAACAAAACATAAGAAATCCCTAAAACCCCCTGAAGGAATTGAAGAGGAGATCCTCCGTCTTGAGTATAATTCCGGCTTCTTGAGATGGATCAACTGGCTCTCCCTGAGCGAATCCCCACAAATCTACCCTCTCTGGCCTAGCAAGACGCCCCTAAACGATAGCTTTGGGCCCCCCTTTCAGGTCATACTTAGGGTGTATTTATAGGCTTTTGGAATGTGTTTCTTTGCCCTTAAGTATCCAAATCCGATTGAAATTGCTCTTTGCCACGGCAGGGGTACGGCCTCTGGCACACGCCCGTGTAAGTCGTGGCCAGGCCGTGTGGACTTCGTTGATAAGGCACGGCCGTGTAAATCGTGGCTAGACCGTGTTCGAGATTATTGAGGAGGCACGGCCGTGTGGTCTTAGGTCCAGGCCGTGTCAATTTCGTGCTTTGGCCCGTTTTAAGCCCGTTTCTTATTCTTTTCATCCTCTGGTGCTTCCCTGAGTATAAAACATGAAAAGAAAGGATTAAGAGCACCAAATTACATAAAATAAGGGATAATTCATCCAAAAGCATACTAAATGTGGGATTAAAATATGTTACTTTTACGGTTTATCAAATACCCCCACACTTAAGCTTTTGCTTGTCCTCAAGCAAAATTCTCAACTCATAATTAAAACGAACTTCCTTCAATTCATAATAGTCATTAATAGTGTTTCATCATAATTCAGAGATAATTTATACATGGATAATTCAACTCAAAGAGTCCTAAAGATTCAAACAGTCTAAGTCATACATTTGCAAAGACACAAAACATAGGCGTTTCCCCTCATCTAAATAATTACCTTTGATTCAAAATCGACAAGGATTGACATCCTCACTAAAGATTCACTCAAACCACTCAAAGTGTTTAAGGTTCAAAATTAGGCACTCAAAAGTCGAACATGAAAAGTTAATCCCATAGGCTTGTATGAAAATCAAATCTCCACCACTATAATATGAGATGATACACAAATCAAAAGGTCTTTATGAGGGTTGTAACTGGGGCTTAGGTTAAAGGTGTGGATAAAGGTGAATTAGAGGGTTAGAATCGAGATTGACTTGACAAATTACCTAACTAGAAAAATGAACTAATCCTTAATAATCACATAAACTTGTAATACTAATAATACGAGTTTTTTCTTCAAGATGTGGAATTTAAATATGTAAGCTCATTTAATTATAAGACTAATAATGAATATACTTCGTCATTTTTTTTAACAACAAATCATTAAATATTTAAAATAATAAGATAGTACTTTAACAACTGAAATATAGAACATAGTTAGGTAACCGCTCAAAATCAAATCTCGACAAAAAGAGTAGTCAAGAAGAATGGTGATAACAAATACAAAGGGTTTTGGGTTAATATTAGTGGGCGAGTCAATAAAAAGGGTTGTTAGGATCAAATGGATTCACTAGGGGTTAATTATGAAGGTAGGCTTTTTATGGAGTAAGTGGGTTAAATCCTAGGTGCCTTTATCATTTCAGTATATCAAATCAAAGATGTGGTCTCAACATGTATAATCGAGGCAAGTTCTAGAATAACAGTTCAATGTTGACACACTCATAATCAAAAAGTGAGCATGAAAAAAGGATATATGCTCTTATAAGGCTCAAAATCTTACAAAAATTATGGGTATTTTGATATCAACCTCGTAAATTTCAAACTTCAAAGTAATATTTAAGTTCAGGTAGACAACCTAAAAATATTTTAATTCTGAAAAATAGACTTATTATGCTTGATTCTCTAGTATTCTTAGAATTTAATTATCAATGCACAATTATCAATGACTTAATCTAAAACATATCAATAAAGATCATAAATCATGAAAATTTCATTCTAATCATAATATGAGAAACTTACTTTAAGACAAGATATAATTCAGGGATTTTTAAATAATACTATAGTTATTCCCCCCACACTTAAGATGTACATTGTCCTCAATTTTACAAAGATAGATAATAGAAAAATAATAATAAAATCATAAGATAGGGAGAGAAGTGAAACTTCCAGAATTTTGGATGGAGTCAATGAAAAGAAACCGGATAGGAATTGAGCGGAGGTGAATGTGGGGAAGCGTCTCGAACCGTTTGAAATTGAATCCTCAAAGTAGCCGGTCTGATTTTATTGTATCCTAAGCTAAATCTAAATGGTATGAAGAATAAGAAAAAAATAATAAATAAAATAAAAATAAAAATAAAAGTAAATAATGGAAAATAAAAATAAAAATAAAATTAAATAATGGAAAATGAAAAAAGAATGACAACTGAACAAGAAAAAGGAAGAAGGGGAGGTCTAAATAGAGATTATGGATCTGGTGGTTGCCCCCGCCCTTGTACCTTTCTGTGATGGCCTAGCCACGACCACGTACCAGTGTGTGTAAGTGCGTGTGGTCCGGAAATCTGCACTTTGGTTAGTTTATAGTTAGGTGCTAAAAGGGAAAAATAAAAGTAAAAGAAGAATTAAAAATGTAAAAATTGATGGGGTTAGTGCTCGGGTTGCCTCTCGAGAAATGCTCGTTTATAGTCTTAAGCTAGACTTTACCTCTCATTCGTATGGTCATGGTGGTTTGAGGAGGTGAAAATCCTTTCTCATGCGATCAATTCGGATGTGGATATAAAGTTTAAGTCGAGTAGTGTTTACCTTAGAAGTGCTGAATTTAGGATTAGTTACCTCGACTGTTCCATCTGGGAAGATTTTGAGTACCTGATCTCCTATCTTGAGCTGGGTTCTCCCATCGTTAAGTTTCTCGTGGATTTGCCTCATTTTTGCTTCGTGTATCCCTAATTTTTCTTTGAAACGCGTCTTCCACTCGTCTAGTTCATCGATCTGAATCCTTCGCTCCTCATAAATTTCTTCTTTATTGACACGAGGTCTAGGATCTGTGTAACATCCTAGAATTAGGGGTTCCGCATTTTATGCTATTCTATGTGTTTGGCTTGTTTAGCATGTTATCTTGGTGTGTTTGGAGGTCCCGGGAAGGCTCGGGTTCAAGTCAGAGCCTTGGAAAAATTTTGCTTTTGGGAACTTTAGGAGGGAGAGCTAGTTGAGGCAGGCCTTAAGTATATTTACTTGTGTTTTTTAACACAAAAAGGTGAGTGGTGTGGTGGCAAGGTAACGCCACTTGAGGAGCATGGAAGTGGCGTCACAAGGGAGCAAGAGGGGGGAAGGAGTTCGAGCCCCATCTGCAGCATCTAAAGCTTTATTTTTGTGCCCCAGGAGAGGAAGAAGTGGCATGCGGCTAGGACTCTTCAAGGTGGTTGTTGAAAGGGTCAAATGCATTTGAATGGA
This sequence comes from Gossypium sturtianum, assembly GCA_025698515.1. Taxonomy (NCBI): domain Eukaryota; kingdom Viridiplantae; phylum Streptophyta; class Magnoliopsida; order Malvales; family Malvaceae; genus Gossypium; species Gossypium sturtianum. The sequence goes on from CM046955.1 coordinate 125,857,287, forward strand.
TAAAGGAGAGGCGCTTGAGGAGTTTGAATCGGTCAACCGATTTGAATTAGTGGATGGAGAGTGAATGGGGGAGAAAATCGTGGAAGGTGGGGAGAGAGGGGGAGTTGGCCGAAAGTTGGAAGTGTGTGGGGGGAGTGAATTTGGTTAAGAGAAGTAAATGAGAGAGGGTCCTTTTTGAGCATTTTCGGCTTTTGCTAATAGGAGTGTGTGCCATTTTCTTTCAAGTTTAGTTAGTGTGCAATTTCGGTCTCAGCATTTTGGGAAGGCATTTTCTTTCTTTTTCTTTACCGAAACCTTTAGTGATCACTCTGATTGTTCTCCTTTTTCTCTCTTGTTCATTCAAGCCGAAACCCCTTTCTAGTTCTGAAGTATTTCTTCTATTCATCTATTTCACCCTTCTCTTCTAAAAGCCGAAAATTCCTACTTCTTTTACTACTTCCTTTTTCTTCTTTTTCTAGCTGAAACCTCTCCTAACCTTTTCTCTTCTTTTGCCGAAATCTCATTCTAGTTCATCTTCTCTCTTCTTTGCTTTTTCATTTTTGTCCCCACAGACCGAACCTCAGTTGCTCATTCCCTTTTTGTTCCATTTCTTCTTGTTTTAGGGATTAAGCCGAAACCTTCTTGACATTGACTGCTTGTGCCAAATCTCCTGGGACTTCATTCGGTTTCTCTCTATCTAAGGTAAGGAACTTTTCTTTCTCTTCATCTCCTTACTTCACCTAAGGAAGCCGGCCACTCATTATTTAAGCATAAATCAGTTTTGGGTTCTCTTCCTTAGCGGATTACTTCATCTTCTGTAACCCGTTTTTGTCATCTTTCATTATTAGTAGCCGAATATCAAGAAGCGAGGTGCTAGGACTTCTTTGGTTGCCGAAAGTCCCTTTCCAATCGGTATTGCTTGTCCGTGTTAGTAACAAAGGTAAAGAGTTTCTCTCTAGTCCTATACGATTAGTCTCTCTTTGTTGTTCGTTGCCATAATCCAACATCTTTGTTAGATAATCGTTGTTTTCATTATAGTACTATATTGATCAAGATTCTTTCATGGATGCGAGTGCCAGTCAAACTAAGGAGGGGAGTGGACTCGTAGTCCCTGCCCCTAAGTTCAAACGGCGTGCTGTGTCGGCGGTTCGGGATTTTCCACCGGGTTGTGGTAGAGAGCCGACATCAGCTTGGGATAGGTAGATCGCTGTTATTCCTGCTAGTGAGAGTGTCGACGATATTGAGAGTCTAGTTCTTCGCGTAATCAGGTGTGTAATTCTCACACCTTTTCTTTATTAATTTGCATTAACAACTGTATTGGCTGGAAGCCGAAATGACGGTATTGACAGTCGAGATACCCTCATGAGTAAGGTGGGAGACATCAAGTAAGTACTCTTGTAATTTTGCCTGTCGAATGACATAGCCTAAAATGTATGTATGATTTGAATGTTGGTTATCCAATGGAATATGCTTGCATTCATCATAATATGATAATATGTGCATGGGTTTTGGGATATGATATTGATGAAAGGGGCAGTGTATTTTGGTGGCTTTGCCACATGATTCGGTGACATGGTCACATAATTTCGGTGGCTTTGCCACATATTTCGGTGATGTTGTCACATTATTTCGGTGGTTATGCCACATATTTCGGTGATGAGCAGCTGACTGCAGCACGACTACCATCGATGGTGTATAGCGGTGAGGGTTGATTATAGAAATCCCCACTGGTGTGTTTGGCAGGAATGGGCGGTGTGTAGCGAATGGATAACTAGGTTGGGTTGGGTTTGCATCATATTGCATCCATTATCTGCTATATTGTACTAATAGGGCTAAGGCCCAGTTCGTTTCTAAATGGGCTTCGCCAAATGTGATTTTGTAAGGGCTATGGCCCAGATGGTATTTGAATGGGCTCAAGCCCAGTTATGGTTCATGTGGGGAAATTGCACACTGAGTCTTCTTGACTCACCCCCTCTGCTTAATTTTTACAGGTGATTCTTAGTTCAGCGGATATGGGCCGGGGTAGACTTCGTGGTGGCCATGCACTGTTTTAGTAAACTCGATTTTACTTATCTTTAAATTTATTTTAATTTGGGATTCTGTTATGTAATAAGGCCACTGATATTTTAATTTTTTTTTTTAAACGCATTAATTATCTTTATGAATTAATCGGAACGGGGTTTTCTTAAAAACGTAAATAACTATTTTTTCAAAATGTAACGAAACAATTTACAAACAGTAATGGATAACACGTCAGTTTCACTTAAAGCATCAACAAGTGCTTTCGAAATATCACCTACCCACAATAGTTCAAGTTCGATTTTCACAGTAAAGGAAATTTCCAAGTTAATTACAAGTTTTCAAAAAAATGAACACTGAGTTTTCAAACGACCAACCTAACTTGGAATTTTCAAGAGAGAGATTCAAACATTTTCAAACGATTGCGAAGTGGCATGAAAAACCTTTTATGTGATGCACCAGATCCGATCGTAACGTCTAGGCCGGGTTTGGGGTGTTACAATTGTGGTATCAGAGCCAGGTTGCAAAACTCGGCTGTGGAATGGGTTCAAAAACTGGTTTGAAATATGGTTTAGAAAATATATCTTTTCTAGAAGTATGGCACCCAAGTGTCCGGCACCAAATCTGTATGGTAAGTCTTCTGACTATTGGTTGATTTGTATGAAAAGATTATATTGTGTTGTGAATGCTAGTGTTAGGGATTCAATTCTAGAGATTGAGACTTTTAGAAGTTCGATTTGCGAGAACCACTCTTAAATCTGAATTCATAAGATACCCATTAATAAACAGTGGAATAATTTACTAATTCATAAAATTTGTAATCAGATTAAGTTGATTCTGTAATCATGAGCGCTAGAGGACGTGGACGTGGGTTGCGCGGCCGTGGTAGAGGCCGGGGTATTGAGGCTGGACCCTCGGAATCAGGGTATTGGCCGGAAGGCGGTACGCCATCGCCCGATGGTGAAGCGGGGTCCCAAGACCGAACCGAAGGGGACGATGCTTTGTCCCAAGCGATGTTGCGTGTTCTGGAGTGGGTTGCTGGGGCAAGCACTGGACCAGTAGCTCGAAAGTCTATTCCTGAGCGACTTCGAGCAAATGGGGCGGAGATATTTAGGGGTATTTCTGGTGTGGCCCCAAACGTAGCTGAATATTGGCTGGCGGCAGTTGAGCGAATTATGGACGATCTGGACTGCACGGCAGAGGAGAAATTGAAAAGAGCAGTGTCTTTTCTTCGAGATGAGGCATACCAGTGGTGGCTCACGGTAAGGGAGGGTACTCCAGCGGATCGTATTACCTGGGGTTTCTTCAAGACAGCATTTCAAGGGAAATATGTTGGGGCAAGCTATGTGGATGCCCAGAGGAAAGCATTCCTGAATCTGGATCAATGGGGTAAATCCGTGGCTGAATACGAGGCGAAATTTCTGCGCTTGAGTTGTTACGCCCGAGGGATAGTTGCGACTGACTATGAGCGTTGTGTACGGTTCGAAGATGGATTGCGAGACGAGCTGCGAGTACTGATAGCTCCACAGCGGGAGAGAGATTTTTCCATTCTAGTTGAAAAAGCTAAAATAGCCGAAGAGGTAAAGCGGTCTGAGAGGCAAAACAGGGATAAAGATAGGGGTAAAAATAAGAGGAGTTTTGGGTCGTCGGGATCGTCAGGGGGTTTTCAAAAGAGGCCTAGGTTTGATGGGCCAGCTCGAGTTGCGATGCCTGCTGCGGTAGGTCAGTTTCGACCATGTGCTCTGTGTGGGAAAATGCATTCGGGGGAGTTTTGGAGAAGAACTGGGGAATGTTTCAAGTGTGGATCTAAAGATCATATGATAAAAGACTATCCACAAGAATTAGATAAGGTGCGACCAATAGGTCAGGGTTTTGCCCAGTTCAGGAGGGGTGGTCAGCAGCCGCCGAGAGGTCGTGGTCCGGCCGGAGGAGGAAATAGTTTTGGTCGAGGTCGTGGAGCACCGGGCAAGGGTGGCAGTAATGCATATGCAAGACAGTCGGGTTTAATCTATGCAGCTCGACGGCGAGAGGATGGCGACGCACCGGATGTCATAACCGGTATGTTTCATATAGTTGATAAACCGTTTACTGCTTTGATTGATATTGGATCGACCCATTCATATGTTGCTTGTACCGTATCTGAGACTTTGAGCATTAAATCTGAAATTGCTGCTAGAGAAATGTCTGTGGTTAGCCCTTTGGGACAATCCGTAGTAGTGAACAAGTTGTTTACGGATGTGCCTTTAGAAATTCAAGGAGTAGTATTTTCGGCAGACTTGTTGGAATTGCCATTCGGTGAGTTTGACCTTATCTTAGGCATGGACTGGCTGGTTAAGCATCATGCAAATTTGGATTGCGCTGCTAAGAGTATGGTGTTAAGAACTTCAGAGGATAAAGAAGTAATTGTGATAGGGGAAAGAAGGAATTATTTGTCCAATGTGGTTTCTGCACTAAAAGCTGAAAGGATGGTGCGAAAAGGGTGCAAGGCGTTTCTAGCTTTTATTAGTGCTTTGGATGTAAAAGAGTTGTCTGTAAAGGAGGTTAGAACGGTGAAGGAATTCGTGGATGTCTTTCCTGAAGAGCTTCCGGGGTTACCTCCGGATCGCGAAGTGGAATTTGGAATTGAGCTAATTCTGGGGACGGCTCCGGTGTCCATCGCCCCATATAAGATGGCGCCGAAGGAGCTGGTAGAACTTAAAGCTCAGATCCAGGAGTTGTTGGACCGTGGTTTTATCCGACCAAGTGTATCTCTATGGGGAGCGCCAGTGTTGTTCGTGAAGAAGAAGGACGGGTCGATGCGTATGTGCATTGACTATCGTCAGCTGAACAAGTTGACAATTAAGAACAAATACCCGTTACCAAGGATTGACGATTTGTTTGATCAGCTAAGAAGAGCTTCGGTGTTCTCGAAGATAGATTTGAGATCTGGGTATCATCAGCTAAAGGTCAAGGAGGCAGATATTCATAAGACTGCTTTTCTAACTCGTTATGGGCACTACGAGTTCTTAGTAATGCCGTTCGGGTTAACGAATACACCAGCTGCATTTATGGATATGATGAACCTGGTATTCCAACCCTATCTGGATCGGCTTGTCGTAGTGTTCATAGACAATATCTTGGTATATTCAATGACGGAAGAGGAGCATGATTCGCACCTTCGGGTTGTTCTGTAGATATTAAGAGAGAAGCAACTGTATGCCAAATTCAGCAAGTGTGAATTTTGGCTGAAGGAAGTCACCTTCTTAGGGCATGTTGTTTCTACTGAGGGGATTAGGGTTGATCCCCGAAAAATCGAAGCTGTTCTGGACTGGAAGCCGTCGAAGTCTGTAGCAGAAATTCAAAGTTTCTTGGGTTTGGCTTGGTACTACAAAAGGTTCGTTGATGGATTCTCCTTGATTGCGGCACCATTAACCAAGTTGCTACGGAAAGGAGTACCGTTTGTTTGGGCTGATAGGCAGCAGGAAAGCTTCGAGATGTTGAAGAATATTTTGACAGAGGCACCAGTGTTGATTCAGCCTAAGGCTGGGAAGGATTTCGTCGTTTATTGTGATGCATCACACACCGGGTTAGGATGTGTGCTAATGCAAGAAGGGAAGGTAGTAGCGTATGCGTCTCGACAGTTAAGACCACATGAGATGAATTATCCCACTCATGACTTGGAGCTAGCTGCGGTAGTGTTCGCCCTGAAGATTTGGAGACATTACCTATACGAAGAAAAGTCGATTATCTACACGGACCATAAGAGCCTGAAGTATCTCCTTACCCAGAAGGAGTTGAATTTAAGGCAGCGGAGGTGGATTGAGTTGTTGAAGTATTATGACTGCTCGATTGAGTATCACCCAGGTAAAGCTAACGTAGTGGCGGATGCGCTGAGTCGTAAGGTAATAACGGATTTGAGGGCAATGTTTGCTCATCTCAGTCTGTATGAAGATGGTAGCCTGTTAGCCGAACTTCAAGTGAAGCCGACATGGGTAAGTCAGATTAAAGAGAAGCAGTTATTGGACAATGTGTTAAGTTTTCGACTCCAGCAAGTGCGGAATGGTGAGGTAGGGGATTTTAGTCTGAACAGTGAAGGGGCGTTATGTTTTCATGGAAAGGTTTGTATGCCGAAGGACTTTGAATTAAGACAGATAACTTTGAGGGAAGTGCATAGTAGCCCATACGCTAAGCATCCTGGTGGAAGTAAGATGTATCGAGATTTGTGTGAACAGTATTGGTGGCCAGGTCTGAAGCGGGAAGTTACCAAGTTTGTGAGTAAGTGTTTGACTTGTCAGCAGGTGAAGGCAGAACATCAGTTACCGTCGGGGTTGCAAAAGCCGGTGAAGATCCCACTCTGGAAGTGGGAGAGAATAACGATGGATTTCATTAGTGGGTTACCCCTGATGCCTACTAAGAAAGATTCAGTGTGGGTGATTGTCGATCGGTTGACAAAGTCCGCCCACTTCATACCCGTCTATGTCGACTATCCATTGCAGAAGTTGGCCAAGCTATATGTAGCGGAAATTGTGAGGTTGCATGGGATACCAGTGTCTATCATATTGGACAGGGACCCTAGATTTACATCTCGGTTCTGGAAAGCATTACATGAAGCTTTGGGTACAAGGCTAGATTTCAGCACAGGATTTCATCCACAGACTGATGGTCAGTCGGAGAGGGTAATCCAGATTCTAGAGGACATGTTAAGGGGCTGTGTGATTGACTTCAGAGGTAGTTGGGAAGATTATCTACCGTTAGCAGGATTTTCATACAACAACAGCTACCAATCCAGCATCCAGATGGCACCCTACGAGGCGCTGTACGGTCGTAGGTGTCGTACCCCTACCTGTTGGGCAGAGTTAAATGAGCAACAGTTGTTGGGTCCGGAATTGATCTCAGAAACTGAGGAAAAGGTTAAGATAATTCGAGCTCGATTTAAAGAAGCTTCCGACAGGCAAAAATTGTACGCAGACTTGAAGCGTAAGGACATAGAATTCTCAGTGGGTGATCAGGTTTTTCTGAAAGTATCACCTTGGAAGAAGGTTTTAAGGTTTGGACGAAAGGGCAAGTTGAGCCCCAGGATCATTGGACCTTATCGGGTATTGAGACGTGTGGGGCCAGTCGCGTATCAGCTTGAGTTGCCTCCGGAGTTGAATCAGATACATGATGTTTTCCATGTTTCGATGCTGAGGCGCTACTATTCGGATCCATCTCACATAGTGCCAGTGGAGGAAATTGAGGTTAGACCTCATCTGTCATTTGAGGAAGAACCAGTGCAGATCTTAGTTCGAGATGTTAAGGTGTTGAGGAGAAAGTCGGTTCCGTTGGTCAAAGTATTATGGCGTAATCATGGTTCAGAAGAAGCCACGTGGGAGCCGGAAGAGGCAATGCGACAGCAGTACCCTCATCTCTTTTGATCAGGTAAATTTTGAGGCCGAAATTTCTATAAGGGGGTAGAACTGTAACATCCTTGAATTAGGGGTTCTGCATTTTATGCTATTCTATGTGTTTGGCTTGTTTAGCATGTTATCTTAGTGTGTTTGGGGGTCCCGGGGAGGCTCAGGTTCAAGTCAGAGCCTTGGAAAAATTTTACTTTTGGGCACTTTAGGGGGGAGAGCTAGTTGAGGCAGGCCTTAAGTATATTTACTTGTGTTTGTTGACACAAAAAGGTGAGTGGTGTGGTGGAAGGGTAACGCCACTTGAGGAGCATGGAAGTGGCGTCACAAGGGACCAGGCGGGGGGAAGGAGTTCGAGCCCCATCTGCAGCATCTAGAGCTTTATTTTTGTGCTCCAGGAGAGAAAGAAGTGGCATGCGGCTGGGACTCTTCAAGGTGGTTGTTGGAAAGGTCAAATGCATTTGAATGGATGGAGGAGAGGTGCTTGAAAAGTTTGAATCGGTCAACCGATTTGAATTAGTGGATGGAGAGTGAATGGGGGAGAAAATCGTGGAAGGTGGGGAGAGAGGGGGGAGTTGGCCGAAAGTTGGAAGTGTGTGGGGGGAGTGAATTCGGTTAAGAGAAGTAAATGAGAGAGGGTCCTTTTTGAGCATTTTTAGCTTTTGCTAGTAGGAGTGTGTGCCGTTTTCTTTCAAGTTTAGCTAGTGTGCAATTTCAGACTCAGCATTTTGGGAAGGCATTTTCTTTCTTTTTCTTTACCGAAACCTTTAGTGATCACTCTGATTGTTCTCCTTTTTCTCTCTTGTGCATTCAAGCCGAAACCCCTTTCTAGTTCTGAAGTATTTCTTCTATTCATCTCTTTAACCCTTCTCTTCTAAAAGCCGAAACTTCCTACTTCTTTTACTACTTCCTTTTTATTCTTTTTCTAGCCGAAACCTCTCCTAACCTTTTCTCTTCTTTTGCCGAAATCTCCTTCTAGTTCATCTTCTCTCTTCTTTGCTTTTTCAGTTTTGTCCCCACAGACCGAACCTCAGTTGCTCATTCCCTTTTTGTTCCATTTCTTCTTGTTCTAGGGATTAAGCCGAAACCATCTTGACATTGACTGCTTGTGCCGAATCTCCTGGGACTTCATTCGGTTTCTCTCTATCTAAGGTAAGGAACTTTTCTTTCTCTTCATCTCCTTACTTCACCTAAGGAAGCCGGCCACTCATTCTTTAAGCATAAATCGGTTTTGGGTTCTCTTCCTTAGCGGATTACTTTATCTTTTGTAACCCGTTTCTGTCATCTTTCATTATTAGTAGCCGAATATCAAGAAGCGAGGTGCTAGGAATTCTTTGGTTGTCGAAAGTCCCTTTCCAGTCGGTATTGCTTGTCCGCGTTAGTAACAAAGGTAAGGAGTTTCTCTCTAGTCCTATACGATTAATCTCTCTTCGTTGTTCGTTGCCATAATCCAACATCTTTGTTAGATAATCGTTGTTTTCATTATAGTACTGTATTGATCAAGATTCTTTCATGGATGCGAGTGCCAGTCAAACTAAGGAGGGGAGTGGACTCGTAGTCCCTGCCCCTAAGTTCAAACGGCGTGCTGTGTCGGCGGTTCGGGATTTTTCGCCAGGTTATGGTAGAGAGCCGACATCAGCTTGGGATAGGCAGATCGCTATTATTCCTGCTGTGAGAGTGTCGACGATATTGAGAGTCTAGTTCTTCGCGTAATCAGGTGTGTAATTCTCACACCTTTTCTTTATTAATTTGCATTAACAACTGTATTGGCTGGAAGCCAAAATGACGGTATTGACAGTCGAGATACCCTCATGAGTAAGGTGGGAGACATCAAGTAAGTACTCTTGTAATTTTTCCTGTCGAATGACATAGCCTAAAATGTATGTATGCTTTGATTGTTGGTTATACAATGGAATATGCTTGCATTCATCATAATATGATAATATGTGCATGGGTTTTGGGATATGATATTGATGAAAGGGGCAGTGTATTTTGGTGGCTTTGCCACATGATTCAGTGACATGGTCACATAATTTCGATGGCTTTGCCACATATTTCGGTGACGTTGTCACATTATTTCGGTGGCTATGCCATATATTTCGCTGATGAGCAGCTGACTGCAGCACGACTGCCATCGATGGTGTATAGTGGTGATGGTTGATTGTAGAAATCCCCACTGGTGTGTTTGGCAAGAATGGGCGGTGTGTAGTGGATGGATAACTAGGTTGGGTTGGGTTTGCATCATATTGCATCCATTATCTGCTATATTGTACTAATAGGGCTAAGGCCCAATTCGTTTCTGAATGGGCTTCGCCGAATGTGATTTTGTAAGGGCTATGGCCCATATGGTATTTGAATGGGCTCTGTAACACCCCAAACCCGGTTAACACACCACAACCGAATCTGGCATGTCACAGAGGAAAAACGTTTTGAAGAAAATTGAGTTAACAATTAAATTTTAGTGATAAACTCTTTGTTGTTCTATATTGGTAGAAATCAGGTGCATGACTAGTTAAAAACCGATAATTTACTTTGAAATCTCGGGATAAATCTTTAAAACTTAATTGCCGATCCCTAGATTAAAATAAAACCTTTTATAATTTTAAAAGAAACCCAAGTGATTATTTTGAAAACCGTTTGTATTTGAATTTGGGAACTTAAGTTTGGAAACCGTTTGAATTGTCGAAAACATTTAAGTTGTCATTTATTAACAAGAGATTTGTATTACCCGATGGTAAGGTTTGAAAACCATTGCGACTTGTAGTTTAGAAAACCTTGCGCTCATATTATTAAATTAATCAAGTGATGTACTTAATCATGTTTAGAATAAATCCCAAGCATATAAATAATCCAAAAACGTAATTTAAATGGCCTTATTACAAACCCAAAATAAAAATGGAACCGAATTTAAATAAAGTAAAGTACCCAAACCAAAAGTTCATGTAGAACCGAATTTATTTAATGCATGGCCACCTTGAGTCCACCCGGCTCCTCATCCGCGATCTATGAATCACCTGAAAAGATAAGGGAGAAGGCGAGTCACCAAGACTCAGTGCATAATCCCCCTCCCGGTTAATGCCACATACTTACACAAATTATAACCAAGCAATATATGTAATGCACCCAAACCTAGCCATCCGCAACTCCGTTTCTACCCCGTGTGGTACCAAACCACTGGTGGTGCCAAACCACTGGTGACCCAAAGTCACGAATAATCCATCTGTGGGGCCAACCCATGTTGTGATACCAAATCACTGGCGACAATCCCGTAATATCAACTGTGGGGCCAACCCACTGTGGTGCTAAGCCACTGGGACGAGTCGCTATGAGGTGTCAAACCTCTGGTGACCCAAAGTCACAAAATAATCTGTGGTACCAAACCACTGGAGGTGCCAAACCTCTGGTGTCCCAAAGACACGGATATCAAATCCTTCCCCCTCCTCTCATATCACCCAAACCAATGTAACATTTAAACAAATCATGCCATTATACTTTATTAGAATTCACTTAGCAAATATATCATAATTCATATCATCATGCATCATATTGCAAAAGTCATATCGAAACGGACTTACCCGATTCATTGCTCATACCCTTACGGTATCATATCAAGATCTCACAGTTTCCAACTTTAATAACATGATTAATATATTAATAAATATATATTACCGAATTATAAAGTGTGTAAGATACACACCTGTCACTAACGAAAGTTCTAAATCCCGGAGACCCGATCTACCGCACTAGATCTCCTTGTCCTACATTCGGCCAAACCACAAAACCATTAACAAGGCCATTCGGCCATACCAATAAATCTTAGTCTCATTAACCTTTGGTTTTTCTCAACAACTTAAAGAATATTGAACCAACATGAATCCTTACCACTTGACTTACCAACTTCGATTGCTAAAGAAATAGGGCTTAGATCGATTGCTTCCAAAGTCCCGAAGAGCCTAAAAGAAAATTGGTTCCTATGAATAGTTAGAACCTTGCTAACAAATGCCCAAAAATTCGGCCTTTGTCCTCATAAGAAACGATAGAGAAAAGAAAAGGAAAATCGGCCAAGACACTTACCTATCTTCCAAAACCGATTATAGATGAACCTAAAGAAAATCTACCCTTGATGATTTTTGGCCAATATAACACCAAAAGAGAAAAAAGAAGATTCGGCTATGGTGGAGAAAAAGAAAGGAAAATAAAAGTGAAAATGAAATAGGAGAAGGAGGATTCGAAAATAAAAGAAAGAAGAAAATGGAAGGAGAAAATAGAATGAGGATGGATGTTTTTAACTTTGAGCAAAAGTGAAAGAAATGAGATTTGGGAAGGAGGAAGATTCGGCCAAGAGAAAGTAAAAAGGAAATGTGGTTTTGAGCAAATATCAAAAGAAAGAAAAGAGAGAGATGGGAGAAAGAGGTTCGGCCAAACACCTTGTTTGCCGGAAAAGAAAAGTGCACAAAGTGCTAAGTGTGGTTTCGGTTTCAAAAGGAAAAATGAAAGAAAGAAAATAGAATTTGGTTCAAACAAAAATGAGAGCTAAACCAAAAGCAAAATTGCACCTAATGCCTAAGGTACATTCGGCTAAGGAGGAAAATTTTGGAGAGGAAAAGAAGAAATGCCAAATGGTGCACAAAATGCTAAAATTGACCAACCAATTTCCCCCCCAACTTCCTATCAACATTCGGCCACCCCCCTAGCCACACATGCCGTCCACATTCATGGGCTAATGGCCTTAGATTAGTTTCCAAAACACTCTCCAACATCCAAGCCCTTTGTCCCCCCATCCTTCCATAAATCTTAAGATTCTTATCCCAAAATACAAGCTTTCCTAAACTAATATTCAACTTGCCATAAAAATTGAAAGTCCAACCTTCCATAATTAGAGCTTGGCCGACACTTAATGTTAGGATGCATAAAAATAAAGTCTTCCAAATGCAATCCATGCTACTCGAACCACTTCCCTCGAGCAACCATCCATGCGCCATAACCACCTTGCCACTAACTCCTCATGTGCTAAATTTAACACTTAAATTAACTTAAGTGTCAAATTCACCTAATCCACTTCACTAAATTTTAATACTAAGAATTATTCTAGCTTCATAAATAAAATCAAGCCTTCATAAGACTATGCTAAACACACAAAATTCATACCCGAGCCAACACAAATAACAAGATGATACTCTAATTTTTAGGATGTTACAATTCTACCCCTTTAAGAAAATTTCGTCCTCGAAATTACCTGCTCAAAAGAGTTGAGGGTACTGCTGCCTCATCGCATCCTCCGGTTCCCACGTAGCTTCTTCTACGCCATGGTTCCGCCATAAAACCTTCACTAAAGGAACTGACTTCCTACGCAAAACTTTCACATCTCGATCTAGAATCTGCACAGGTTCTTCTTCTATCGTCAAATCTGGACTCACCTCTATTTCCTCTACTGCCCCAACATGTGATGGATCAGAATGATAGCGTCTAAGCATGGAGACATGGAACACATCGTGAATCTGACTCAGCTCTGCTGGCAACTCGAGCTGATAGGCTACTGGTCCCACTCGTCTCAACACCTTATACGGCCCAATAAACCTTGGACTTAACTTGCCTTTTCTCCCAAATCTTAACACTTTCTTCCATGGCGAGACCTTCAGAAAAACCTTGTCACCCACGGCAAACTCTATATCCCTTCGCTTGAGATCGGCATATGACACGCCTATCCGAAGCTTCCTTCGACGAGCTGAATCATCTTAACCTTATCCTCGCCTCGCAACCAACTCTGGTCCTAACATCTGACGCTCACCCAACTCTGTCCAACATGTAGGAGTGCGACACCTCCTACCATACAACGCCTCATATGGTGCCATCTTAATGCTTGTCTGATAACTATTGTTGTATGCGAACTCAGCTAATGGTAAAAACTCTTCCCAGCTACCTCTGAAATCCAAAACACACCCTCTCAACATATCCTCTAAAATCTGTATAACCCTTTCCTACTGCCCGTCAGACTGTGGATGAAATGCGGTACTGAAATCCAACCCTGTACCCAAAGCTTGATGTAACGCTCTCCAAAACCTCGACGTAAATCTAGGATCTCTGTCTGAGATAATCGACACTGGTACACCATGCAATCTCACTATCTCCGCCACATACAACTTAGCTAACTTCTGAAGTGAGTAATCCACCCTTACCGGAATGAAATGAGCTGACTTAGTCAAACGATCCACAATCACCCAAACTGAATCCTTCTTACTAGGCGTAAGAGGTAATCCACTGACAAAGTCCATAGTGATCCTTTCCCACTTCCACTGTGGAATCTTCATCGGCTGAAGTAATCCAGACGGCAACTGATGTTCAGCCTTGACTTGCTGACACGTCAGACATTTACCCACAAACTCAGTTATCTCCCGCTTCAGGCCTGGCCACCAAAACTGCTCTCTTAAATCCCGATACATCTTGCTACCTCCAGGATGCATAGCATATGGGCTGCTATGTGCGTCCCGAAGAATCCTTTGCCTCAACTCAATATCCTTCGGCATACAAGATCTTCCTTTAAAACACAATACTCCATCACTGGACAAACTATAATCCTCTAAACCACCATTCTGAACCTGCAACTTTCGATCATTCAAACCATCATCCTCTAACTATTTCTCCTTGATCTATTCTAACCAAGTCGGCTTGACTTGCAATTCTGCCAAAAGACTCCCATCGTCATATAAACTAAGACGAGCAAACATCGATCTTATGTCTGATACAACCTTACGGCTCAACGCGTCTGCCACCACGTTAGCCTTGCCCGGATGATACTCAATCGAACAGTCGTAGTCCTTTAACAACTCAATCCATCTACGCTGCCTCAAGTTCAAATCCTTACGAGTCAAAAGATACTTAAGACTCTTGTGATCCGTGTAGACTATCGACTTCTCTCCATACAAATAGTGTCTCCATATCTTCAAAGCAAAAACCACTGCAGCTAATTCCAAATCATGCGTCGGATAGTTAACTTCATGTGGTCTCAACTGTCGAGATGCATAAGCCACTACCTTCCCTTCCTACATCAGCACACATCCCAAACCAGTATGTGATGCATCACAGTAAACCGTGAATTCCTTGCCTGCCTCAGGTTGAATTAAATACGGAGCTTTAGTTAGAATCTTCTTCAACTTGTCGAAACTTCCTTGCTACTTCTCGGTCCACACAAATGGAACTCCTTTCCTCAATAACTTGGTTATAGGTGCTGCGATTAAAGAAAATCCCTCTACAAATCTTCGGTAATACCCCGCCAGACCTAGAAAACTCCAAATTTCAGCCATTGACTTAGGCGGCTTCCAATTCAACACTGCCTCAATCTTCCCAGGATCCACTCTAATCCCCTCAGCTGATACTACGTGACCCAAGAAAGTCACCTCCCTAAGCCAAAACTCGCACTTACTAAATTTGGCGTAGAGTTGCTTTTCCCTCAGAATCTGCAACACTACTCGCAAATGCGCATCATGCTCCTCCTCTGACTTGGAGTATACCAAAATATCATCTATAAATACTACGACAAACTGATCCAAAAACTGCTGAAATACCCGATTCATCATGTCCATGAATGCTGCCGGAGCGTTAGTCAACCCAAACGGCATTACGTAAATTCGTGAGTGCCCATACCGAAAGCGAAATGCCGTCTTATGGATATCACCTCTTTCACCTTCAGGTGATGATATCCGGACCTTAAATCAATCTTGAGAAAACCCTTCGCCCCTTAAGTCGATCAAACAAATCATCTATCCTCGGCAAAGGATACTTGTTTTTGATCGTCAGCTTATTCAACTGGCGATAGTCTATACACATCCGCATCGAACCATCCTTCTTTTTGACAAAAGTACCGGCGCGCTCCCAAGGCGAAACACTTGGTCGGATAAAACCTCAATCCAACAACTCCACGAATCTGAGCCTTCAATTCCACTAATTCCTTGGTGCCATCTGCATGCGAAGCAACCAGAGACACCGCGCGATTCGGCAATGATCTATACCAAATTCAACTTCACGATCCAGAGGCATTCCCGGAAGTTCTTCTGGAAATACGTCAGCATATTCCTTTACCATTCGGACATTCCCCACAGTAGACTTCTTCGCCTCCAACACACACACATGGACCACAAATGCCTCACAGCCCTTCCTGACCAACTTCACAGCTTTCAACGCAGATACCACGTTGGATAGATAATCTCTTCTATTACCTATCATAACCACCTCTTCGCCCTCAGCTGTCTTCAAAATCATGCGCTTAGCAGCGCAATCCAAACTTGCTTGATACTTGACCAACCAGTCCATCCCAAGAATCAGATCAAACTCCCCAAATGGCAATTCCATCAGATCAGCTACAAACACTACCTTGGAGTTCTAGGGTACATCCCTATCTGACTTATTTACTTTTTACAGAGTGACCTAGAGGGCTAAATCTTGTCATCTTCCTAGAAGTAGTCTCAGAGTCTAGATTCATAGTCTCTACTATGCTACTAGCAACATACGAATGTGTCGAACCCACATCTATCAAAGCCGTAAATGGTACACCAAAGATTAAGAACGTACCGGTTATGACGTCCGGTGCGTCGCCTTCCTCTCGACGTCTTGTCGCATACACCAAACCAGGTGTCTTGCCTCAAGATCTCGCTCGCACCTCGCCCGAAGCTCCGCGGCCTCGACCAGAACCATTACCTCCTCTACCATTACCACGACCTCTCTGCGGTGACGGTCCCTCATTTCTGAACTGAGCACGACCTTGACCCTCGATCGATTCCGGGTGGCTTACGTGGACAATCCTCACACGATGATCCAAATGAGCCACACTCAAAACCTCCTTTCCTCCGGTCCAACATTCGCCCCAATGAGATTTCCCACATCGGTTACACTGTGCTGGTCCCTGATTAGCAGTAACAGGCCTCCCAGATTGATTCGGCCCACTCTGTCTAACCCTCTTCTGAGAATTACCGGCTGACCCGGATGATCCAAAACCTCTCTTATGTTTATTCCTGTCGTGATTCTGCCTCACAGATTCCTTTATCCCTTCAGCTATCTTAGTCTTTTCAACTAGCGCAGCAAACTCTCGCTCCTGATGTGGAGCAATCAGCAATCTCAGCTCGTCCCTCAATCCATCTTCGAACCGGACACATCGCTCATGCTCCGACGCCACGATACCTCTAGCATACCGGCTCAATCTTAAAAATTCTGCCTCATATTCTGATACGGACTTACTCCCCTAGACCAAACTCAGAAATGCTTTACGCTGCGCATCAATGTAACTAGACCCAATATATTTCTTCTGATACGCTGCCTTAAAATAATCCCAAGTGAGATCCTCCATTGCAAAGACTATTCCGCATCGTGAGCCACCACCGATATGACTCATCCCAAAGAAGCGACACTATCCCTTTCAACTTTTCCTCAGCATTCAGATCCAAGTCATCCATGATTCGCTCCGTCGCCTCTAACCAATACTCAGCCGTACTGGGAGCCACACCAGAAACACCTCGAAATACCTCAGCTCCATTGGCTCGAAGTCGCTCAGATACGAATTTCTGAACTCCCGCGCCTCCACCTATTCCAGCTACTCTCTCAAGAACTCGCAAGATCGCTCGAGACATCTGCGTCATCCCCGTTTGATCCTCGATGCTCAATTCCAACCATTTGGTGGTGGGGTGGTGGTACCTCATTCTCGGATCCTTGACTGCCAGACCTCACTGGCTCAGACACAGCCATCCTACCCCGACCACGTCCACGAATAATACGACCCCGACCTCGAGTACTGATGTCTAAAGTCTTGACTTATCTGATTTAAAAGTGTTATGCATTAGTCATTATTCCACTTTCTTTAAAACACAGTTTTATGAATAATTTTAATAAGAAGTTGTTTCGCGAGTACATTCAACCTATAGTTTTGGGTCTCTAGAGTAATTTCTATTACTATACAGTCAAGCCATCATCATTATAATCATATCATCAAAAGCAACAGTTTGAGATACTTACCCGGGCAGATCGGTGCCGGAGACTCGGT
This sequence comes from Gossypium sturtianum, assembly GCA_025698515.1. Lineage (NCBI taxonomy): Eukaryota > Viridiplantae > Streptophyta > Magnoliopsida > Malvales > Malvaceae > Gossypium > Gossypium sturtianum. Next base: position 125,874,684 of record CM046955.1, read on the forward strand.
GCCATGCCTTTCCAACCATATAATTTTCAACAAAAACATTTTTAAGACCATACTTTAAATCATTTTGGGCCTCGGGCCCACAGCCGAGCTTTTGAACTTGGCTCTGATACCAATTTGTAACACCCCAAACCCGGTTAACACACCACAACCGAATCTGGCATGTCACATAGGAAAAACGTTTTGAAGAAAATTGAGTTAACAATTAAATTTTAGTGATAAACTCTTTGTTGTTCTATATTGGTAGAAATCAGGTGCATGACTAGTTAAAAACCGATAATTTACTTTGAAATCTCGGGATAAATCTTTAAAACTTAATTTTCGATCCCTAGATTAAAATAAAACCTTTTATAATTTTAAAAGAAACCCAAGTAATTATTTTGAAAACCGTTTCTATTTGAATTTGGGAACTTAAGTTTGGAAACCGTTTGAATTGTCGAAAACATTTAAGTTGTCATTTATTAACAAGAGATTTGTATTACCCGATGGTAAGGTTTGAAAACCATTGCGACTTGTAGTTTAGAAAACCTTGCGCTCATATTATTAAATTAATCAAGTGATGTACTTAATCATGTTTAGAATAAATCCCAAGCATATAAATAATCCAAAAACGTAATTTAAATGGCCTTATTACAAACCCAAAATAAAAATGGAACCGAATTTAAATAAAGTAAAGTACCCAAACCAAAAGTTCATGTAGAACCGAATTTATTTAATGCATGGCCACCTTGAGTCCACCCGGCTCCTCATCCGCGATCTATGAATCACCTGAAAAGATAAGGGAGAAGGTGAGTCACCAAGACTCAGTGCATAATCCCCCTCCCGGTTAATGCCACATACTTACACAAATTATAACCAAGCAATATATGTAATGCACCCAAACCTAGCCATCCGCAACTCCGTTTCTACCCCGTGTGGAACCAAACCACTGGTGGTTCCAAACCACTGGTGACCCAAAGTCACGATATCCAATAATGTGGTGCCAAACCACTGGTGACCCAAAGTCACGAATAATCCATCTGTGGGGCCAACCCACATTGTGATACCAAATCACTGGCGACAATCCCGTAATATCAACTGTGGGGCCAACCCACTGTGGTGCTAAGCCACTAGGACGAATCGCTATGAGGTGCCAAACCTCTGGTGACCCAAAGTCACAAAATAATCTGTGGTACCAAACCACTGGAGGTGCCAAACCTCTGGTGTCACAAAGACACGGATATCAAATCCTTCCCCCTCCTCTCATATCACCCAAACCAATGTAACATTTAAACAAATCATGCCATTATACTTTATTAGAATTCACTTAGCAAATATATCATAATTCATATCATCATGCATCATATTGCAAAAGTCATATCAAAACGGACTTACCCGATTCATTGCTCATACCCTTACGGTATCATATCAAGATCTCACAGTTTCCAACTTTAATCACATGATTAATATATTAATAAATATATATTACCGAATTATAAAGTGTGTAAGATACACACCTGTCACTAACGAAAGTTCTAAATCCCGGAGACCCGATCTACCGCACTAGATCTCCTTGTCCTACATTCGGCCAAACCACAAAACCATTAACAAGGCCACTCGGCCATACCAATAAATCTTAGTCTCATTAACCTTTGGTTTTTCTCAACAACTTAAAGAATATTGAACCAACATGAATCCTTACCACTTGACTTACCAACTTCGATTGCTAAAGAAATAGGGCTTAGATCGATTGCTTCCAAAGTCCCAAAGAGCCTAAAAGAAAATCGGTTCCTATGAATAGTTAGAACCTTGCTAACAAATGCCCAAAAATTCGGCCTTTGTCCTCATAAGAAACGATAGAGAAAAGAAAAGGAAAATCGACCAAGACACTTACCTATCTTCCAAAACTGATTATAGATGAACCCAAAGAAAATCTACCCTTGATGATTTTCGGCCAAGATAACACCAAAAGAGAAAAAAGAAGATTCGGCTATGGTGGAGAAAAAGAAAGGAAAATAAAAGTGAAAATGAAATAGGAGAAGGAGGATTCAAAAATAAAAGAAAGAAGAAAATGGAAGGAGAAAATAGAATGAGGATGGATGTTTTTAACTTTGAGCAAAAGTGAAAGAAATGAGATTTGGGAAGGAGGAAGATTCGGCCAAGAGAAAGTAAAAAGGAAATGTGGTTTTGAGCAAATATCAAAAGAAAGAAAAGAGAGAGATGGGAGAAAGAGGTTCGGCCAAACACCTTGTTTGCTTAGGAAAGAAAAGTGCACAAAGTGCTAAGTGTGGTTTCGGTTTCAAAAGGAAAAATGAAAGAAAGAAAATAGAATTTGGTTCAAACAAAATGAGAGCTAAACCAAAAGCAAAATTGCACCTAATGCCTAAGGTACATTGGCTAAGGAGGAAAATTTTGGAGAGGAAAAGAAGAAATGCCAAATGGTGCACAAAATGCTAAAATTGACCAACCAATTTCCCCAACTTCCTATCAACATTCGGCCACCCCCTAGCCACACATGCCGTCCATATTCATGGACTAATGGCCTTAGATTAGTTTCCAAAACACTCTCCAACATCCAAGCCCTTTGTCCCCCCATCCTTCCATAAATCTTAAGATTCTTATCCCAAAATACAAGCTTTCCTAAACTAATATTCAACTTGCCATAAAAATTGAAAGTCCAACCTTCCATAATTAGAGCTTGGCCGACACTTAATGTTAGGATGCATAAAAATAAAGTCTTCCAAATGCAATCCATGCTACTCGAACCACTTCCCTCGAGCAACCATCCATGCACCATAACCACCTTGCCACTAACTCCTCATGTGCTAAATTTAACACTTAAATTAACTTAAGTGTCAAATTCACCTAATCCACTGCACTAAATTTTAATACTAAGAATTATTCTAGCTTCATAAATAAAATCAAGCCTTCATAAGACTATGCTAAACACACAAAATTCATACCCGAGCCAACACAAATAACAAGATGATACTCTAATTTTTAGGATGTTACAGGCTCGGGCCTAGTTATGGTTCATGTGGGGAAATTGCACAATGAGTCTTCTTGATTCACCCCCTCTGCTTAATTTTTGCAGGTGATTCTTAGTTCAGCGGATATGGGCCGGGGTAGACTTCGTGGTGGCCATGCACTGTTTTAGTAAACTCGATTTTACTTATCTTTAAATTTATTTTAATTTGGGATTCTGTTATGTAATAAGGCCACTGATATTTTAATTTGGTTTTATTTTAAACGCATTAATTATCTTTATGAATTAATCGGAACGGGGTTTTCTTAAAAACGTAAATAACTATTTTTCTGAAATGTAACGAAACAATTTACAAACAGTAATGGATAACACGTCGGTTTCACTTAAAGCATCATCAAGTGTTTTCGAAATATCACCTACCCACAATAGTTCAAGTTCAATTTTCACAGTAAAGGAAATTTCCAAGTTAATTACAAGTTTTCAAAAAAATGAACACTGAGTTTTCAAACGACCAACCTAACTTGGAATTTTCAAGAGAGAGATTCAAACATTTTCAAACGATTGCGAAGTGGCATGAAAAACCTTTTATGTGACGCACCAGATCCGGTCGTAACGTCTAGGCCGGGTTTGGGGTGTTACAATCTGGCATCTGCGAAAGAGTTTCAAGAAATGGCAAGTTAATAAGAAACTTCTTTGGATGTTTAAGAAATTTACCGTATTGTTCCTCTGTGTGGTCTTTCTTTATCGCCTTGGGGTATGGCATATGAGCTTGGTATTCTGTAATTACCGTGTTTGGTAAATCATGGCTTACCTCAACCTTACCTTCACTTACTACAGGCTCTTGCCTTGGGTCAGATTCCACTAACCTTTCACTGTTATGAGCTGTTACGGCTTGAATTTGCTCTTTTTGGTTAGTTTTAGTGTTGCTTGGTAGACGCCCTTGCGGTCGTTCGGAAATTATCTTTGCGAGTTGTCCAACTGTGTTAGTAAGTTGTCCAACTGTCTTAGTGAGTTCCCCAACTTGGTTCTCGATCCCTTTAATTGATGCCTGTTGATTCTTAAGGGTGGTCTCAGTGTCTTGGAGACGGTTATCTGTGGCTGCCATGAATTTTGTCAGCATCTCCTCGAGATTCGACTCCTCTTCCTGTTGGTAAGGTGGTTGTTGAAAATTTAGAGGAAGTTTCGGTCCTTGGCTACTTTGATCATCCCACGAGAAATTAGGATGGTACCTCCAACCTGCATTTTAAGTGTCACTATAAAAATTATTTTGAGGTCTAGAATAGTTACCCATACAGTGGACTTGTTCATTCTCTATGCCATATCCGTAGGGTGGGTACTCAAGATTCCCCACGCCTCTGCTTGTTTCGTACTGCATAACTGGATGTATCTGCGAAGAACACAAATCATCAAACTTTTATTTAACATCTCTAAGCTGGTTTGATAGCCCGTTATTGGGTCGAGGTTGTAGATATCGTGGCCGCTTTTGTTGGCTTTGTCCTCATAACTTGCCACTGATAGTTATTCAGTGCCATCTCCTCTATCTGCCAAAAACAAAATAAAAGAAAATTTAGCAAAGTAAAATAATAATAATAATAATAATAGCTAAAGTAATAAAAATAGAGTTTTCTTAATATTTTAGTTCCTGTAATATCCCGGAATTATGGCCTATGCATTTTGCTTAATTATGTGAAGTAGCATGCTTATGTGTGTTTGAATGTGCTATGTGAATTTTTGTGAACCTTAGAAGGTAGTTAAATGCCTTAGAAAATATTAAGTTTTAAGTTTAAAAGAGGGAACTAAAGTAGAGGGGCCTTAAAAGAAAATATAGGGGAGATTTGACACACAAATAGGCTTGGTTAAGTGGCTACAAGGCGCTACTTAAGGCCTAGTAAGTGACGCCATTAGCTGTGAGGAAGGGACTGTGTTCGAGTCACATGGGAAGCAAATAAAGGAATTTTATTTTGCTGCAAGGATGAGCAGCAAGGGACGGCACAAGGCTATAATTTAGGAGCTTTTATCCTTTTATTTTTAAGAGATAAATGGTGGATAAATGAGGGATTAATTTAATTAATTTGAACAAGTGATAAAGGAGAAAAATGTGGAAGCTGATAAAGAGATGTGTGTGGCCGGCCAAGGATTTCTTTTGAGGTGATTTCGGCTAAGATAGAAAGGGGGGAGGATAGCCGAATTTCATAAACATTTTGGCCTCTCCCGATTACTCTTTTCTCTCCAAAACTATCACTCTTTCTCTTCTCCTTCTTCTAATCGTTCTAGCCACCATTGCCGAAATTCTCCTAACCTTTCTCCTCTTATTCTTTTCTGATCTCTCAACCTTGATACTTGTTTTTGAGATAGCCGAACACTCCTTAGCATTTGGAACCATAACCGATTGCTCTTCTACCCTAGTGAAGCCGATTTATTTTAAGCCTCAAAAGCCGAATCTTTGTGGCTCCAAGCAAGGGTGCCGTCGACTATGGTATTAAGGTAAGAACAATGGATTTTGATTTTCAATCTCTTTTAGCCGAGATCTAGGAACTAATCCTCTTGTTGTCTCTTGGCCGAATAATAAAGGAGGTTCCGGGATTTTGCCTATAATCGACTATAAGGAGGAGAGCTTCGGGATCTCAAGATTTAAGGTAAGTTTAGTGTTAGGCCGAAGGCCATTCATTCAGTTCATTAAAGTGATTAAAATTGGATCTAACATATGTGTATAGGACTGTCGACGTCTCCATAGCCAAGTGGTGTTTTCAGGATTTAGGATTCACAAGGTAAGTGAATATGCTAATCGGCCAAGGCCATATATGGTGTTTTAGATCTATTTCTTAATTATTCAAAAAAGTCGAAACTAACGAGTTCAGTGACTTAGTGTCTGACCGATTGCAAGAAGTGGTACCACAAAGTTTTCGGGATTTGATCAGTAGACAATCGGCAACAAGGTAAGGTTTCGGGTTGTGATAATCCTTCGGGATTTTATGGTATAAGCCGATTAGCTTTTTACTAATATGTCTAGGGTTGGCCGAATATAGGGATTCAAGATCTAAATTAGTAGATCGGGTCTCCAGGATTTGGAGTAAACTTGCTAAGTAAATCAGGTGTGTACCCCACACTAAACTTTATTAGATTACGGCTTAAAATAATAAGTATGTTTATAATAATGTGAATGTGGCTAAAGCACCATGCAATGGTACAAAGTACCCAGGTATGTTTTCCTACTCTTACTATGAGTATGGCATATGTGAACATGATAAGAATGTGAATTAAGGCATGATTTTGCATGATGTGTATGACATGGGCATATGGGTAATTATGAAAGGGAAGTGAATGTGGTGACCTCGGTCACACTATCTCGAATGTGGTGACTTGGTCACATTATTCGAATGTGGTGTCTCATGACACAAAATAATTATCTGGTGGCTATGCCACGAATTTTATAAGAGGCGATGAGCACGCCGATCGCAAATGACCGCTTCGCCGATGATGTAGTAGAGATGGAGGGTTGACTTAGTAGTCCCCATGGGTGCAAAGTTGGTACGGGTGATGTGTAGCGGATGGCATCTAGGTTTGGGTTGGGTTGCATCATTATATTTGTTTAATTATATGTACATGTATGAACCGATATGCCCGAACTATTAGGATTAGTGTTGGTTACACATTGAGTCTGTTTGACTCACCCGTTGGGGATTATTTCTCTTTCGAGATGACACTCGATGTGGACCGGGTCGGGCAGGAGCTTAGTGGTGGCCATGCACAAATCGGAATTTTTATGTTATTTACGACTTGTTATATTTTATGTACTTTTGGATTTATTTGGGTTTAAATTTGGATGTAATAAGGCCATAGTATGAACTATTTATACTTGCTTTTATTTATTTATTGTGTTACTGAAATTTTTATCAAATCAAGATCAAGTAAAATATTTTTTTTTAAAATGAACTCTAAATGTTTTGGACACCCTAAAATAAATGGTTTCAATGTAAGATAAACCTGTTTTCACTCGAGCCCAACTCAAAGTGACGAAAGTTTTCCTAAGTAACAATCAGAGTTTCAAATGTTATTCGAGGAACATACCAGATCCGGTCAGGACTTGTGGGCCGGGTTTGGGGTGTTTCAATTTGGTATCAGAGCCCAGTTTTTAAACTCCCGGCCTGGGGTTTAAGGCCCAAAACATTTTCAAATCAAGCCCAAGTAAGTTTTGTGAAATTTTTATAAGCAGGTTTGTCTGGCATGGCACCTAAGTCTTCGACCCGCAGTCCACCAGGTAAGTACCCCTATCCATTGTGTGATTTATATGAATTGTAGAAGGGTAAGAATGGAACGTAGAATAGTATGATAGGTACTTGAACCCTAGGACTAGTTTACCCCAACAATAATATAAGACTTAATGCCTAATTAAACAACCCTGTGACTTAGTCGCCGAGTTAGGGTGTGGCAACCATTGTGCGCATGTCTAGGATTGGATCCGGAAGAGCCTGGTACTTAAGCAGACCTAGTGACTCACCTTCTCTTCGCTGGAATCCTACCTGGTGCGTAGCTTCGGTTCACCCTAACCAAGAGGACTCAACCACAGGCTAAACACGATAACAAAAACCCGAAAGGGATTAGCCACATTTTCATGGAAACCCTAGTTTTTTTTAAAAAAAAAAAGTCAACAAACTACTCTTTGAATTGTGAAAATTGTTATTTTTGAAAAATTTCCTAAAAAAATTTCTAAGTTACAAAATTACCTAAATACCCCTGGCTGTAAAATTACAAAAATGCCCGTGGTTAATAAAATGTCCAAACTACCCACAGGTTTATCAAAGTTTCCTTACTTTATAACAAGTCTAAAAACCTTAATTTGCAAAATATCAAAATACCTTGATTTTGGAAAAGTACGAAATTGCCCTAACCTACAAATTACCAAAATGACCCTATTTTCCAAAATTTCTGCAACATCACCGTTTTGGAAAACAAAGTCTCAAAAAGAACCCCCAATGTTTAGAAAATTTTTGAAATACCCCTGAATTATTAAGCTTTACAAATTTACCCTGGATTATTACCGAAATACCCCTGAGTTTCAAAATTTCCAAAATACCCCGGGAATGCAAAATTACCAAAATACCCTTATTGACAAAATCATCAAGGAACCCTATTTTTGAAAAAAAATTACGAAAATACCCTTGTAGGACAAATGACGAAAATACCCCTGGGGTAGGAATAGACAAAACTATAGAAATAGTGAATGTGTGTGATGGATGCCATAGAATGAATGTTTGAATGAATGTGCTTCTCTGAATTAGGATAGAAAACCTGAACGAAAACCTTGATTGATCGAAAGAATCACTATTGAACTCCTTTCATAAAACTTCTTCGCGGTTAAACAGTGGAACACAGTACTAATGCATAAAAATTTCTTAATCAGATCAATCGCGATCGTAGAAATGAGCTCTAGGGGACGTTGTCGTAATTTGCGAGGATGTGGTAGAGGCAGAATGACCGTATTGGAACCCGTTAGATCTGGACAAGGGTCCGAAAATGAGGTACCACCACCCCCACCAATTTGTTGGTGTTGGAGCAAAGAAGATCGACGGGGAGGATGCGATGATCGCAGCAATGCTGCGAGTTCTTGGGATGGTGGCTGGAGCAGGTGGAGGTATGGGAGCTCGGAAATCTGTACCCGAGCGACTCCGAGCCAATGGGGCTGAGGTGTTTCGTGGTGTATCTGACGTGGCACCCAGTACAGCTGAGTACTGGTTGGAGGCGTGTAACATCCCAAAAACGGGGCTATTTGGAAATAAATTATTTTTTTTCTTATGTATAAACTGCTGTGTCATTATTTATGGAATAATAATGATCAATTTAAGGCTTTGTGTTGGCTCGGTTTGGTAGGAATTTTAGTTTTTAACTTTTAAAAGAAGGGAGCCTTGGGAGGTGGTGTTATAAGAATAAATGTGGGTATTATTAACACTAATTAGGCCTTGGTAAAGTGGCAAAAAGAAGCCCACTTAAGAGCTACAGGTGACGCCACAATGAGCAAGGGAGAGCCTGTGTTCGAGTCGCGAAAATCCCTCTTTTTGCTCTTTGAATGGGACGGCATAGGGGAGAGATTTTCTCTCTTCAAACTCTTTTTTTTTAAAGGATTTAACTAGATATTATGTGAATAATCTAAAAAGGGTGGCAAGAGAAAAAGTAGGCATGTGTTAATTCAAATTCTTTTGAATTATTTCAAAATTAGTGGCCTAGAGAAAAACTAGGTGATGGCCGAATGTGGGACTCCTTGGTGAAGAGGAGTGGACGGCTAGGAGACTGAGTATAGGGGGAGAAGAGTGCCCAAGTTTTCTTTTACTTTTTTTCCCATTAACCGAATTCCCTAGCCCTCTTTTTTGCTCTTAATATGTTTTCACCATTCTCTCAAGCTCTCAAAGCCGAATCTCCTACCACCTCCCTCCCCTATTATTTTCTTTCCCCCTTGGCCGAATATGCTCTAGTGGTGTACCGAAACTCTCTTTCCCTCTCTGTTTCTTTTCTTTCTTCTCAAAACCGAATCCCTATCTCCCTTTTTTTTCACTATTTTCTTTCCACTTTAGCCGAATTTTCCCTCTTCATATTCCAAGACTTGGCCGAATAGCAAGCAGGAGTAATCTCCTCTAGACTCTCCTTCAATCGGTTCATAAGGTGGTAAGTGCTCTTGGCCGAATGTCCATCCTCCCTTTTCTCTCTTTTGTCTGTCGATTTCTTTTACAAGGAGAGGTGCCGATTTCGGCAGTGGCTTCTAAACGGTTAGTAACCGATTTCTTATAGGTATTCAGGGAAGTAAAACAGTCGACTCACAGACTGATCTCTAGTGTTCAATTTTGGTAAGTGGTGGTAAGATCAATCTCCTTATTCTAGCGATTTGTTTAAAAGCCGAAGGTTATTGGTTTACTTGCTAATCAATGATGGTCGTGAGCGCATTCAGTATCGAGTACAGTAGATAATAGCAAAGAGTGTTAAGGTAAGATCTCGGGTTCACAAGGAACCCCTCCCAAATAAGTTAATTAGGCCGAATAGGCCATAAGACTAATCCATAGATTTGGCCGAATATAGGGCAAGTGGATCTGTGGTGACCAACGCTTTCTTTCGGGATTTAGAACTACCATCGATATCGGTGTGTACATACACACTTATAATAGTTAATAAAGTGTATTAAGTGTATGTTATGTGTAAATCGCTTTATGTAGATATGGCAATAGTACCTTAATGGTACAAGCAAGGATCCCAGTAAGTCTCTATTTGAATGAGATTGATAATAATGCTTTTGGGAAGCATGGATTATTTGATACATGTGATATATGTATGTTCGTTATTAAGCGCTTGACATGGGTTGATGAGAGGAGGGGCGGTGATATCGCGGTCGACAAGCACCGTTGCTTTGGTAGCACATCGTGACTATACGTCACCGGAGGTTTGGTACCTCCAGAGGTTTGGTACCTCATAGCGACTTGTCCCCGTGGTTAACACCACCGTGGGTTGGCCCCACTTGAGATATGGGATCGTGCGCGGTGATTTGGTATCACACGATGGGTTGGCCCCATCACCCGATTTGTGTCTACGGACACCGTGCTTTGGTAGCACATTGTGACTATATGTCACCAAAGTGGTTTGGCACCACCAAAGTGTTTTGGTAACACATCGTGACTACGGTCACCCGGTGGTTTGGTACCACGTGGGGTAGACAAAGGTGTTTGGTTGGCTAGGTTGGGTACATGATACTTGGCTTGATTAACTGTTATATGTTGTGTATGAAATGTTGTATTAACCGGGGGAAGGGTTACATACTGAGTCTTGGTGACTCACCTTCTCCTTTAACATTTTTCAGGTGACTCGTAGATGGCGGTTGAGGAGCCGGTGGGACTCGAGGCGGCCATGCAAAGGATTTAAATTCGCAGAACTTTAAATTTGTTAAATTTTATTTTGGGTTGTAATAAGGCCTCCATAAACTATAGTTGCGTTTATTTCTTTTTATGTTGGATATTTATTTAAAACTATACCGTTAAATTGAACTAAATCACGTGATTTCTTAAGTTAACACGAAAAAGTTTAATCGTGCCGTCGGGTACACTTGGAACCGGTATAATAAATGGACTTAACTAAATTTCCAAACTAAACCTAAGTATTACTTTGGCAAGATAACCAAAGATAAGAAGTTTTTTTTTTATAAAAATTAAATGGGTTTTGAAACGGTGTTCACAAGGTTTTACTCAGTAACAAATCAAATCGATTCGTAGTGTTTGGGCCGGGTTTGGGTTGTTACAGAATTGGTATCAGAGCCAAGTTCAAAGCTCGGCTGTGGGGGCCCAAGGCCCAAAAATGTTTTGGTAGGCCTTATGGAATGATTTTTGGTTTTTGAACAGCATGGCCCGAGTCTCCGGCACCGATCCGCCCAGGTAAGTACATCTAAACCTTTTTGTGAAATATATTCTGTAGAAGGGTAGGAAGCATGGAACGTAGATAGACTTATAGGACTTGGACTCTAGGGTTAGATTACTCAAACACAACGAAGCATAAGACTTAAGGAACTAAACCAACCTATGACTTAGTCAATGAGCTAGGGTGTGGTAACCCCTGTGACGCATGTCTAGGATTGGATCCGGAAGAGCTTGGTATTTAAGATCCTCGTGACTCACCTCCTCTTCGCAGTATCCCACCGGTGCGTAGCTTCTGGTTCACCCTAACTCGGAAGGCTCGGTGGTGTGGTAACCTCTGCGTGCGCATGTCTAGAAAGGTTCGGTGAGAGCTTGGTATTTAAGCGGTCCGCGTGACCCACCTCCTCTTCACTCGAATTCTCACTGCGTAGCTTTGGTTCACCCCGACCCGGAGGGCTCGGTCATAGGCTAAACACAATGATTAAAACCGAAAAAGGGAATCACCATGTTTTCAAAAAGAAGGAAACAACAAGCCCTAATGTTTTCAAAACTTGTCCAATAACCCTCTTAAACCCTAGAACACTACGTATACAATGTTTTTCTCGGAAAACTTGATTTATTACAGTAAAATACCCTTAGTAGTAAAATTACCAAAATGCCACGACCCATAAAATATTAATTCGACGGTTTTGCTTAAAAATTTCAATTATTTTACAAATATCAAGTAGCTTAGCTTTGGAAATCATCAAGTAAAATATTTTGGTTACGGAAAATTACGAAAATACCCTATAGGAAAAAGACGAAAATACCCTGGGTTAGAAATGGTAAATGTCCGATGAGTGAGTAGGTATGGAAAGTATTAAGGAATGGATGCATGAACTTCTTTGTGTGAACTAGGATAGGAAACTGAAACATTGTTTGCTCGAAAGAATCTCTGATTAAACCTCATCCATAAAACTTCTTCGCGAGTAATAAAGTGAAACAAATGCTAACGCATAAAATTTTTCTTAATCGATTAAAAGCGCGGTAGATAGAATGAGTTCTAGAGGACGTGGACGCCGTGGGCGTGGTAGGGGTAGGATGACGGTGTATGAACCCGTCAGTCGGGACAAGGTTCGAAAATGAGGTACCATCGCCACCACCACCTCCTACTTTTAGAGCCGAGGAGCGGAGCGCACCGGTGGCGAATCAGTATCGCAAGTCGTGTTAGGTTGCGAGTTTTGGAGATGGTGGCTGGGGCTGGTGGAAATGTTGGAGCTCGGAAATCATCCCCGAGCGACTCCGATCTAACGGAGCGGAGGTATTCCGAGGTGTGTCGAGTAGCACCCGGTCTGCGTGGAATATCGGCTAGAGTCAACCGAAAGGATCATGGATGACCTTGACCGATCAAGAAGAGAAGCCGAAAGGGGCAGTGTCGCTTCTAAAGGATGAAGCGATCGGTGGTGGCTTACGGTTCGAGATGGGGCTACACCGATGATTTGACGTGGGAGTATTTCGAACCGCTATCATCGAAAAATATGTGGGCATTAGCTACACCGACGCTAGCAGAGAAAGGCTTTTTTCGGGATTAGTTCAAGGAACTAAGTCCGTGTCGGAATATGAGGCGGAATTTCTAAGGCTGAGTAGATATGCGAGAGGCATCGTGGCTACTGAACATGAGCGCTGTGTCCGCTTTGAGGACGGACTCCGAGACGATTTAAGGTTACTGATTGCCCCACAGCAGGTTCGTGAGTTCTCATCTCTAGTGGAGAAGACTAAGGTAGCCGAAGGAATCAAGGAGGCTGTGAGGCAGAACTATAGTAAGAACAATCAGAAGAGAAGTTTTGGGTCAGCTGGATCAAGCGGAAGTGCTCAGAAAAAGGCTAGGCCAAGTGGGCCCAATCAGGCAGCAAGGCCCACGACTGCTAATCAGAAGCCGACTCAGTGCAATCGCTGTGGAAAGACCCATTGGGGAGGATGTTGGACCGGTGATAAGGGATGTTTTGAGTGTGGGTCTTTGGAGCATCGCTACGAGATTGTCCCCGAAACTAGCTAAGAAGCGGCCGGAAGGGACGAACCGTGCTCGGGGATAGAAATGTAGGACCACAGAGGGGTCGTGGTAATGGTAGAGGAAACAACGGTCCTAACCGAGGTCGTGGAACTCAAGGTAGAGGTTCAGGCAACACAGAGGCTAGGCAGCCTGGCTTAGTTTACGCAGCGAGGTGTCGCGAGGAAGGTGACGCACCGGATGTTATAACCGGTACGTTTCTAATTTTCGGTTTTCCTTATGTTGCATTGATTGATGTGGGCTCGACACACTCGTACATTGCTAGTAGTGTGGTAGGAACTATGGACCTAGACTCTGAAACTGCTTCTAGGGAGATGACTGTAGTTAGCCCCTTAGGTCACTCCGTAGTCGTAGATAAACTCTATAGAGGCGTACCCCTAGAACTCCAAGGGGTAGTATTTGTAGCTGATCTAATGGAACTACCGTTTGGGGAGTTCGATTTGATACTTGGTATGGACTGGTTGGTTGAGTACCAAGCAAGGTTGGATTGCGCGGCTAAGCGCATGGTCCTTAAACGACTGAAGGTGATGAAGTGGTTATGTTAGGAGATAGAAGGAATTATCTCGTCCAATGTAGTGATCGCCTTGAAGGGTGAAAAGATGGTCAAGAAGGGTTGTGAGGCGATCTGGTTCAAATCAGGCTTTGGAAGCTAAGGGGTTAGTAATTGAAAAGGTCCGAACGGTTGGGGAATTTGTTGATGTGTTCCCCTAAGAACTTCCGGTTTGCCTCGGATCGAGAAGTCGAATTCGGTATAGACTTGCTACCTGGAACGGCACCTGTGTCCATAGCACCATACCGAATGGCACCAAAGGAATTGGTGGAGCTAAAGGCTCAAATTCAGGAGCTCTTGGATAGAGGGTTTATACGACCAAGTATATCTCCGTGGGGAGCGCCTGTGTTGTTTGTCAAGAAGAAGGACGGTTCTATGCGGATGTGCATCGACTACCGTCAGTTAAATAAGTTAACGATCAAGAACAAGTATCCGTTGCCTCGGATTGACGACTTGTTCGATCAACTGAAGGGTGCCTCGGTGTTTTCGAAGATAGACCTTAGGTCAGGTTATCACCAATTAAGGGTGAAGGAGGCTGATGTTCACAAAACGGCATTCCGAACTCGGTATGGGCATTTTGAGTTCTTAGTAATGCCATTCGGGTTGACCAATGCACCGGCAGCATTCATGGACTTGATGAACAGAGTATTCCAAAGAAGATTTGGACCGATTCGTCGTGGTGTTCATAGACGACATATTGGTTTATTCAAAGACGAAGAGGAGCATGATAAGCATTTACGGATAGTTCGCAAGTATTGAGGGGAAGTAGGTTGTATGCCAAATTCAGTAAGTGTGAATTTTGGCTTAGGAAGTGGCTTTCTTAGGTCATGTAGTATCGGTGAAGGAATTAGAGTAGACCTCGCAAGATTGAGGCAAGATTGGAGTGGAAACCACCTAGGACGGTGGCTGAAATACGTTTTTCTGGGTTTAACAGATACTATCGGAGATTCGTGGAAGGATTCTCTCTAATAGCGGCGCCGTTGACTAAGCTGCTAAGGAAAGGTGTCCCGCTTGTATGGACGGAGAAGCGCAAGAAAGCTTTGATAAGTTAAGGAAGATTTTGACTGGAAGCTCGGTTTTGGTGCAGACTGAAGCGGAAGAAAGTTATTCACGGTCTATTGTGATGCATCTCACACCGGTTTGGGGTGTGTGTTGATGCAGGATGGGAAGGTAGTAGCCTATGCATCCCGTCAATTAAGATCGCATGAGGTTAACTACCCAACTCACGACTTAGAGTTAGCAGCGGTCGTCGTCTTCGCTCTGAAGATATGGAGACATTACATGTGACGGAGAGAAGTCGATGGTCTACACGGATCACAAAAGCTTGAGGTATCTTTCGACTCGAAGGATCCGAATGCGAGATGCGTCGATGGATTGAACTACTAAAGGACTATGATTGTTCAATCGAGTACCATCCGGGTAAGGCTAATGTGGTAGCTGACGCATTGAGCCGGAAGGTGGTGACGGACTTAAGAGCAATGTTCGCTCGGTTGAGTCTATATGATGATGGAAGTCTCTTGGCAGAACTTCAAGTAAAGCCGACTTGGATTGAGGAGATTAAAGAAAAGCAGTTAATGGATGAAGGCTTAAGCGCTAAGAGAGTACAAGTTCAAGACGGTGGTTTGGAAGGATACGGTCTGTCTAGTGAAGGAGCGCTTTGTTTTCAAGGGCGAGTATGTATGCCAAAGGATACAGAATTAAGGCGGAAAATTCTCCAAGATGCACATAGCAGCCCATACGCTATGCATCCTGGGGGAAGCAAGATGTATGGAGATTTGCGAAAACAGTTCTGGTGGCCTGGGTTGAAGCGTGAGATAACGGAGTTCGTAGGGAAGTGTCTGACGTGTCAGCAGGTTAAGGCTGAACATCAGTCACCATCGGGACTACTTCAACCGATAAAGATCCCTCAATGGAAATGGGAGAGGATCACCATGGATTTTGTTAGTGGGCTACCCTTACGCCCACCAAGAAGGATGCGATGCAGGTAATTGTGGATCGCTTGACTAAATCAGCTCACTTCATGCCGGTGAGAATGGATTACTCACTCCAGAAGCTTAGCGAAGCTATATGTGGGTGAAATAGTGAGGTTGCATGGCGTGCCAAGTGTCGATTATCTCGGTTAGGGACCCCAGTTCACGTCAAGGTTTTGGAAAGCGTTGCATCAAGCTTTGGGTACACGGTTAGATTTCAAGACGGCTTTCCATCCACAAATCGACGGACAATCGGAAAGGGTGATCTGATTTTAGAAGACATGTTAAGAGGTTGTGTCTTAGATTTTAGTGGTAGTTGGGAGGAGTACCTACCATTAGCGGAATTCGCCTATAACAATAGTTATCAAGCGAGTATCCAAATGGCTCCATACGAGGCCCTATATGGACGAAAGTGTCGTACTCCTACATGTTGGACGGAGTTGGGAGAAAGACAAGTTCGGGTCCAGAATCGTAACCGAGACGGAAGACAAAGTCAAGGTGATTCGGTCTCGACTCAAGGAAGCATCGGATAGGCGTAAGTCTTATGCCGATCTCAAACGCAAGGAAGTGGAGTATCTTTGTGGGAGACAAAGTCTTTCGAAAGTGTCGCCTTGGAAAAAGGTGTTGAGATTTGGACGGAAAGGGAAGTTAAGCCCAAGGTTCATCGGGCCATATACTGTTGTGAAGCGAGTAGGACCAGTGGCTTATCAGCTTGAGCTGCCGGCAGAACTGAGTCAGATTCATGACGTATTCCATGTATCAATGCTGAGACGGTATCGGTCAGATCCTTCGCACGTTGTGCCAGTAGCAGAGATTGAGGTGAACACGGATTTATCTTTTGAGGAAGAACCGGTTCAGATTATAGATCGAGATGTGATAGTTCTACGAAGGAAGCGTACCTTTAGTAAAAGTGTTATGGCGGAACCACGGAGTGGAAGAAGCTACGTGGGAGCCCGAGGAGGTGATGCGGCAAGCAATACCCCATCTCTTTCGATCAAGGAATTTCGAGGACGAAATTTATTTTAAGGGGGGTAGAACTGTAACATCCCAAAAACGGGGCTATTTGGAAATAAATTATTTTTTTCTTATGTATAAACTGCTGTGTCATTATTTATGGAATAATAATGATCAATTTAAGGCTTTGTGTTGGCTCGGTTTGGTAGGAATTTTAGTTTTTAACTTTTAAAAGAAGGAGCCTTGGGAGGTGGTGTTATAAGAATAAATGTGGGTATTATTAACACTAATTAGGCCTTGGTAAAGTGGCAAAAGAAGCCCACTTAAGAGCCACAGGTGACGCCACAATGAGCAAGGGAGAGCTCGTGTTCGAGTCGCGAAAATCCCTCTTTTTGCTCTTTGAATGGGACGGCATAGGGGAGAGATTTTTCTCTTCAAACTCTTTTTTTTAAAGGATTTAACTAGATATTATGTGAATAATCTAAAAAGGGTGGCAAGAGAAAAAGTAGGCATGTGTTAATTCAAATTCTTTTGAATTATTTCAAAATTAGTGGCCTAGAGAAAACTAGGTGATGGCCGAATGTGGGACTCCTTGGTGAAGAGAGGTGGGACGGCTAGGAGACTCGAGTATAGGGGAGAAGAGTGCCCAAGTTTTCTTTTACTTTTTTTTCCCATTAACCGAATTCCCTAGCCCTCTTTTGCTCTTGCGTTTTCACCATTCTCTCAAGCTCTCAAAGCCGAATCTCCTACCACCTCCCTCCCCTATTATTTTCTTTCCCCCTTGGCCGAATATGCTCTAGTGGTGTACCGAAACTCTCTTTCCCTCTCTGTTTCTTTTCTTTCTTCTCAAAACCGAATCCCTATCTCCCTTTTTTTTCACTATTTTCTTTCCACTTTAGCCGAATTTTCCCTCTTCATATTCCAAGACTTGGCCGAATAGCAAGCAGGAGTAATCTCCTCTAGACTCTCCTTCAATCGGTTCATAAGGTGGTAAGTGCTCTTGGCCGAATGTCCATCCTCCCTTTTCTCTCTTTGTCTGTCGATTTCTTTTACAAGGAGAGGTGCCGATTTCGGCAGTGGCTTCTAAACGGTTAGTAACCGATTTCTTATAGGTATTCAGGGAAGTAAAACAGTCGACTCACAGCCTGATCTCTAGTGTTCAATTTTGGTAAGTGGTGGTAAGATCAATCTCCTTATTCTAGCGATTTGTTTAAAAGCCGAAGGTTATTGGTTTACTTGCTAATCAATGATGGCTGACGAGCAGATTCGAGTATCGAGTACGGTAGATAATAGCAAAGAGTGTTAAGGTAAGATCTCGGGTTCACAAGGAACCCCTCCCAAATAAGTTAATTAGGCCGAATAGGCCATAAGACTAATCCATAGATTTGGCCGAATATAGGGCAAGTGGATCTGTGGTGACCAACGCTTTCTTTCGGGATTTAGAACTACCATCGATATCAGGTGTGTACATACACACTTATAATAGTTAATAAAGTGTATTAAGTGTATGTTATGTGTAAATCTGCTTTATGTAGATATGGCAATAGTACCTTAATGGTACAAGCAAGGATCCCGGTAAGTCTCTATTTGAATGAGATTGATAATAATGCTTTTGGGAAGCATGGATTATTTGATACATGTGATATATGTATGTACGTTATTAAGCGCTTGACATGGGTTGATGAGAGGAGGGGCGGTGATATCGTCTTTGACGAGCACCAGTGCTTTGGTAGCACACTGTGACTATACGTCACCAGAGGTTTGGTACCTCCAGAGGTTTGGTACCTCATAGCGACTTGTCCCTGTGGTTAACACCACCGTGGGTTGGCCCCACTTGAGATATGGGATAAATCGCCGGTGATTTGGTATCACACGATGGGTTGGCCCCATCACCCGATTTGTGTCTCACGGACACCAGTGCTTTGTAGCACATTGTGACTATATGTCACCAAAGTGGTTTGGCACCACCAGTGTTTTGGTAACACATCGTGACTACGGTCACCAAAGTGGTTTGGTACCACGTGGGGTAGACAAAGGTGTTTGGTTGGCTAGGTTGGGTACATGATACTTGGCTTGATTAATCTGTTATATGTTGTGTATGAAATGTTGTATTAACCAGGGAAGGGTTACATATCGAGTCTTGGTGACTCACCTTCTCCTTTAACATTTTTCAGTGACTCGTAGATGGCGGTTGAGAGGACGGGTGGGACTCGAGGCGGCCATGCAAAGGATTTAAATTGCAGAACTTTAAATTTGTTAAATTTTATTTTGGGTTGTAATAAGGCCTCCATAAACTATAGTTGCGTTTATTTCTTTTTATGTTGGATATTTATTTAAAACTATACCGTTAAATTGAATTAAATCACGTGATTTCTTAAGTTAACACGAAAAAGTTTAATCGTGCCGTCGGGTACACTTGGAACCGGTATAATAAATGGACTTAACTAAATTTCCAAACTAAACCTAAGTATTACTTTGGCAAGATAACCAAAGATAAGAAGTTTTTTTTTTATAAAAATTAAATGGGTTTTGAAACGGTGTTCACAAGGTTTTACTCGGTAACAAATCAAATTCGGTCGTAGTGTTTGGGCCGGGTTTGGGTTGTTACAAGGCGGCCGAGCGAATTATGGATGAGCTCGATTTAACTGCTGAGGAGAAGTTGAAAGGAATGGTGTCGCTTCTTCGAGATGAGTCATACCAATGGTGGCTCACAGTTAGGGATGGTGCCACGGCTGAGGAACTCACTTGGGACTATGTTAAGGCAGCGTACCAGAAGAAGTATGTTGGTACACATTACATTGATGCTCAGAGAAAGGCGTTTTTGGGGCTGGTTCAAGGGAATAAGTCCGTAGTGGAATACGAGGTTGAGTTCTTAAGGCTGAGTCGGTATGCTCGAGGGATAGTGGCTACGGAGCATGAGCGATGTGTTCGGTTTGAGGACGAACTGAGAGATGATCTGAGGTTATTGATAGCTCCGCAGTAGGAGCGGGAATTTGCCGTACTAGTGGAGAAGGCAAAAGTGGCCGAAGGAGTTAAAGACTCTGTAAGGCAGAACTCTGATCGAAATAGGCAGAAAAGAGGGTTTGGATCAGCAGGGTCAGCTGGGAACGCTCAAAAGAGGCCTAGAGTTGATGGGCCGCGAGGTCAGCAAGCTGGTACAGGAGGGCAGTACCGTACTTGTGCTGAGTGTGGGAAAAAGCACCTAGGAGAGTGTTGGAAGAAAATGGGAGGATGCTTTAAGTGTGGGTCTAAGGAACACATCATCAAGGATTGTCCTATCAGGATAGACGGTAATGGCCAGCAGGAAGGCGAATGTTAATCAGTGGTAGAGGTGGGATGAGAGCCTCGCCGAGGTCGTGGTTCGAATGGTAGAGGTAACGGTGCTGGAAGAGGACGAGGAACACCGGGTTGAGGTGTTGGGAATACCGAGGCAAGACAGCCGGGGCTAGTGTATGCGGTTCGTCGAAGGGAGGACGGAGACGCACCGGACGTCATAACCGGTATGTTCCTTATATTTGGCAAGCCTTACTTTGCTCTGATAGATGTGGGCTCGACCCATTCTTATGTTGCATGTAGAGTAGTTGAAACTCTAGGCATAGCCTCTGAACTTTCTGATAGGGAGACGACTGTAGTAAGCCCGTTAGGTCAAACTGTAGTGGTGAATAAGATCTTTCGGAAAGTACCTCTAGAGATTCAAGGAACGGTATTCTCTGCCGACTTAATGGAACTTCCCTTCGGAGAATTCGATCTCATACTTGGCATGGACTGGCTAGTAGAACACCGAGCTATATTGGATTATGCAGCTAAACGAATGAAGTTAAAGACGCCGGAGGATGAGGCGATAATTATGATAGGAGAAAGAAGAAACTACTTGTATAACGTAGTCTCTTCTTTAAAGGCTGATAAAATGGTTCGGAAAGGGTGCAAGGCATTTCTGACTTTTGTTAGGGCGTTGGATGCCAAAGAAGGGGGAGTTAGTAGAGTTAGAACAGTAAAAGAGTTTGTGGATGTCTTTCCGGAGGAGTTGCCTGGAATACCCCCAGATAGGGAAGTGGAGTTCGGAATTGACTTGCTGCCGGGAACAGCTCCTGTGTCAATTGCTCCGTATAGGATGGCGCCAAAGGAGTTGGTTGAACTCAAGGCTCAAATCCAAGAGTTACTTGACCGTGGGTTTATCCGACCCAGTGTGTCTCCATGGGGAGCACCGGTCTTGTTTGTAAAGAAGAAGGACGAAACTATGCGTATGTGCATAGATTATCGTCAGCTGAATAAGCTGACCATGAAGAACAAGTATCCTTTGCCAAGGATAGACGACTTGTTCGATCAGCTTAAGGGGGCAGTGGTATTCTCGAAGATAGATCTACGGTCTGGATATCATCAGCTTAAGGTGAAGGAAGCGGATATCCATAAGATAGCTTTTCGGACAAGATACGGACACTATGAGTTCGTAGTAATGTTGTTTGGTTTGACGAACGCCCCAGCCGCGTTCATGGATATGATGAACTGGGTTTTTCAGCCCTACTTGGATCGGTTCGTCGTTGTGTTCATCGACGACATCCTAGTATACTCCAAGACGGAGGAGGAACATGATGAGCATCTCCGGATTGTGTTGCAAGTGTTAAGGGAGAAGGAGCTGTATGCCAAATTCAGCAAGTGTGAATTTTGGCTTAAGGAGGTGGCGTTCTTAGGACATGTGGTGTCTGCTGAGGGAATAAGGGTGGATCCTCGAAAGATTGAGGCAATATTGGATTGGAAACCACCTAAGTCTGTGGCTGAAGTTCGTAGTTTCTTGGGATTGGCAGGCTACTATAGGAGGTTTGTGGAAGGATTCTCATCGATAGCTGCACCTTTGACGAAGTTACTAAGGAAAGAAGTACCCTTCGTTTGGACGGATAAGCAACAGGAGAGCTTTGAGAAGCTTAAAAGGGTATTGACGGAAGCTCCGGTCTTGATTCAGCCGGAGGCAGGGAAGGATTTCGTGGTGTATTGTGACGCTTCCCATACAGGTTTGGGTTGCGTACTGATGCAAGACGGGAAGGTTGTAGCTTATGCGTCTCGACAACTAAGGCCTCACGAGGTTAACTACCCGACGCATGACTTGGAACTGGCGGCAGTGGTCTTTGCTCTTAAGGTGTGGAGGCATTATCTTTATGGAGAAAAGTCAGTGATCTACACGGACCACAAGAGTCTTAAGTATCTGTTGACTCAGAAGGAGTTGAACTTGAGACAACGAAGGTGGGTGGAGTTACTGAAGGACTATGATTGTTCCATAGAGTATCACCCGGGTAAGGCAAATGTGGTAGCAGATGCCCTAAGTCGGAAAGTGGTGTCAGATCTGAGGGTAATGTTTGCACATCTGAGCTTGTACGACGATGGAAGTTTGCTGGCAGAGTTGCAAGTCAAGCCGACGTGGTTGAATGAGGTGAAAGAGAGACAGATGGCTGATGAGGATTTAAGTGCTAAGCTACAGCAAGTGCAGAGAGGAGAGTCAGAAGATTATGGTATTAATGACGAAGGAGTATTGTGTTTCAAGGGTAAGGTATGTATGCCTAAGGACAAGGACCTAAGACAGAGGATTCTTCAGGAATCGCATAGTAGCCCCTATGCTATGCATCCTGGAGGCACTAAGTTATATCGGGATTTGAGGGAACAGTTTTGGTGGCCTGGTCTTAAGAAGGAAGTTACTGAATTTGTCGGCAAGTGTTTGACGTGTCAGCAAGTTAAGGCTGAACACCTAGTTCCGTCAGGATTGCTTCAACCGATAATGATTCCTCAATGGAAGTGGGAGAGAATTACCATGGACTTCGTTAGTGGGCTTCCCCTTATGCCTACTAAGAAGGACTCGGTATGGGTGATAGTGGACCGATTGACCAAGTCCGCGCACTTCATTCCGGTAAGAGTTGATTATTCTTTGCAGAAGTTAGCAAAGTTATATGTGGCGGAAATTGTAAGGTTACATGGAGTGCCGGTGTCGATTATCTCCGACAGGGACCCAAGGTTTACGTCTCGGTTTTGGAAGGCTCTACATCAGGCTTTGGGCACCAAGTTGGATTTCACTACGGCTTTTCATCCACAGTCGGACGGGTAGTCGGAACGGGTAATCCAAGTGTTAGAGGATATGTTGAGGGGCTGTGTGATGGACTTCGGAGGAAGTTGGGAGGAATACTTGCCTTTAGCAGAGTTTGCGTACAACAACAGCTATCAGGCCAGTATTCGGATGGCACCGTATGAAGCGCTATATGGACAGAAGTGTCGAACTCCCACGTGCTGGACGGAATTAGGGGAACGTCGAGTTTTGGGCCCAGAGATTGTGGCAGAGTCTGAGGAAAAGGTTGAGGTAATACGGGCACGGTTGAAGGAAGCATCTGATAGGCAGAAGTCGTATGCAGATCTCAAGCGAAAGGAGATAGAATTTGATGTGGGAGATCAAGTGTTCCTTAAGGTATCGCCTTGGAAAAAGGTGATGAGATTTGGTCGCAAAGGGAAGTTAAGTCCAAGGTTTATAGGACCCTATCGAGTATTGAAGCGAGTTGGACCAGTGGCATACCAGTTAGAGTTGCCTTTGGAATTGAAACAGATGCACGACGTATTCCATGTTTCCATGCTACGTCGTTATCGATCGAATCCATCTCATATAGTACCAGTTGAAGAGGTGGAGCTAAGGCCAGATTTGTCTTACGAAGAAGAGCCGATTCAGATCTTGGAGCGAGATGTGAAAGTGTTACGGGGGAAGTCAGTTCCTCTAGTCAAAGTGTTATGGCGCAATCATGGATCGGAGGAAGCTTCGTGGGAGCCAGAAGAGGCGATGCGACAGTAATACCCTCACTTGTTTCAGTCAGGTAATTTCGAGGACGAAATTATTTTAAGGGGGTAGAACTGTAATATCCCGGGAATTATGGCCTATGGATTTTGCTTAATTATGTGAAGTAGCATGCTTATGTGTGTTTGAATGTGCTATGTGAATTTTTGTGAACCTTAGAAGGTAGTTAAATGCCTTAGAAAATATTAAGTTTTAAGTTTAAAAGAGGGAACTGAAGCAAAGGGGCCTTAAAAGAAAATATAGGGGAGATTTGACACACAAATAGGCTTGTTTAAGTGGCTACAAGGCGACACTTAAGGCCTAGTAAGTGACGCCATTAGCTGTGAGGAAGGGACTATGTTCGAGTCACATGGGAAGCAAATAAAGGAATTTTATTTTGCTGCAAGGATGAGCAGCAAGGGACGGCACAAGGCTATAATTTAGGAGCTTTTATCCTTTTATTTTTAAGAGATAAATGGTGGATAAATGAGGGATTAATTTAATTAATTTGAACAAGTGATAAAGGAGAAAAATGTGGAAGCTGATAAGGAGATGTGTGTGGCCGGCCAAGGATTTCTTTTGAGGTGATTTCGGCTAAGATAGAAAGGAGGGAGGATAGCCGAATTTCATAAACATTTTGGCCTCTCCCGGTTACTCTTTTCTCTCCAAAACTATCACTCTTTCTCTTCTCCTTCTTCTAATCATTCTAGCCACCATTGCCAAAATTCTCCTAACCTTTCTCCTCTTATTCTTTTCTGATCTCTCAACCTTGATACTTGTTTTTGAGATAGCCGAACACTCCTTACCATTTGGAACCATAACCGATTGCTCTTCTACCCTAGTGAAGCCGATTTCTTTTAAGCCTCAAAAGCCGAATCTTTGTGGCTCCAAGCAAGGGTGCCGTCGACTATGGTATTAAGGTAAGAACAATGGATTTTGATGTTCCATCTCTTTTAGCCGAGATCTAGGAACTAATCCTCTTATTGTCTCTTGGCCGAATAATAAAGGAGGTTCCGGGATTTTGCCTATAATCGACTATAAGGAGGAGAGCTTCGGGATCTCAAGATTTAAGGTAAGTTTAGTGTTAGGCCGAAGGCCATTCATTCAGTTCATTAAAGTGATTCAAATCGGATCTAACATATGTGTATAGGACTGTCGACGTCTCCATAGCCAAGTGGTGTTTTCGGGATTTAGGATTCACAAGGTAAGTGAATATGCTAATCGGCCAAGGCCATATATGGTGTTTTAGATCTATTTCTTAATTATTCAAAAAAGCCGAAACTAACAAGTTCAGTGACTTAGTGTCTGGCCGATTGCAAGAAGTGGTACCACAAAGTTTTCGGGATTTGATCAGTAGACAATCGGCAACAAGGTAAGGTTTCGGGTTGTGATAATCCTTCGTGATTTTATGGTATAAGCCGATTAGCTTTTTACTAATATGTCTAGGGTTGGCCGAATATAGGGATTAAAGATCTAAATCAGTGAGATCGGGTTTCAGGATTTGGAGTAAACTTGCTAAGTAAATCAGTGTGTACCCCACACTAAACTTTATTAGATTACGGCTTAAAATAATAAGTATGTTTATAATAATGTGAATGTGGCTAAAGTACCATGCAATGGTACAAAGTACCCAGGTACGTTTTCCTACTCTTACTATGAGTATGGCATATGTGAACATGATAAGAATGTGAATTAAGGCATGATTTTGCATGATGTGTATGACATGGGCATATGGGTAATTATGAAAGGGGAAGTGAATGTGGTGACCTCGGTCACACTATCGAATGTGGTGACTTAGGTCACATTATCTGAATGTGGTGTCTCATGACACAAAATAATTATCTGGTGGCTATGCCACGAATTTTATAAGGGCGATGAGCACGTCGACTGCAGCGACTGCCTTCGATGATGTGTAGCAGATGGAGGGTTGACTTAGTAGTCCCCACGGTGTGCAGGTTGGTACGGGTGATGTGTAGCGGATGGCATCTAGGTTTGGGTTCGGGTTGCATCATTATTTTTGTTTAATTATATGTACATGTATGAACCGATATGCTCGAACTATTAGGATTAGTGTTGGTTACACATTGAGTCTGCATTTGACTCACCCCGTTGGGGATTATTTCTCTTTCAGATGACACTGATGTGGAACGGGTCGGGAGGAGCTTAGTGGTGGCCATGCACAAATCGAAATTTTTTGTTATTTGGACTTGTTATATTTTATGTACTTTTGGATTTATTTGGGTTTAAATTTGGATGTAATAAGGCCATAGTATAAACTATTTATACTTGCTTTTTTTTATTTATTGTGTTACGAAATTTTTATCAAATCAAGATCAAGTAAAATATTTTTTTTTTTAAAATGAACTCTAACTGTTTTCGACACCCTAAAACAAATGGTTTTCAATGTAAGATAAACCTGTTTTCACTCGAGCCCAACTCAAAGTGACGAAAGTTTTCCTAAGTAACAATCGGAGTTTCAAATGTTATTCGAGGAACATACCAGATCCGGTCAGGACTTGTGGGCCGGGTTTGGGGTGTTTCAAGTTCCCCGGCAACGGCGCCAAAAACTTGATCGTATGTCTGTCGAGTTTTAAAATTTATAAAGAGAATGATCGAACCTGGAAACTAACTCTGACAACGATTGAGGCAAGTGCACCTATCGAACAGTATTATAGCTTAGGCAAGACCGGATTGTCGAACCCAAAGGAACTAAAAGTACTAATACTAACTTTATTTTTATTATTTAGCCGAAAATAAAGGGAATTTGTTGTTTTAAATCTAAATTAATTAACTACTAAATTAAAGACTCTAAGACAAAGAAGAATGAATTTGGGAAAATAACTTGAGGAAAATCCAATTGATTAAGACGACACCCAAGGAAGAATCCACCTAGACTTCACTGGTTATCTAACTCTGAACCAGACGATTTATTCATTTCACTTGATCCGTAGGATTCCCTAATTTATATTAAACCCTCTCTCGAGGCGAATAACGTCTAACCCTAGGTTGATTAATTGAAATCTCTTTCTAATTAAAACCCCTAGAATTACATTAACTCGATCTATGGACTCCCATATTAGGTTTCACCCTAATCCGGCAATGCCTCGTCACCCTATCTCTAGGCGCGCGATCAACTCCACTTAACTATGCTAGATCTACTCTTAGGCAGGGACTTTTGCTCCTCCACCTAAGCACATCAAACATGAATCGATATTCGCAAAATATCAACACAAGAATTAAGAACACATAATTAAGAACAAATCAAATATTTATCATATAGTTCAGCAAACGATAACAAGATTCATCTAAGTTTCATCCCCTCGTGTAATCGAGAGGTTTAGTTCATAACAATAAAAGAAAACATCTCGTAAGAAAAGATAAAACAAAACATAAGAAATCCCTAAAACCCCCTGAAGGAATTGAAGAGGAGATCCTCCGTCTTGAGTATAATTTCGACTTCTTAAGATGGATCAACTGGCTCTCCCTGAGCGAATCCCCACAAATCTGCCCTCTCTGGCCTAGCAAGACGCCCCTAAACGATAGCTTTGGGCCCCCCTTTCAGGTCATACTTAGGGTGTATTTATAGGCTTTTGGAATGTGTTTCTTTGCCTCTAAGTATCTAAATCCGATTGAAATTGCTCTTTGCCACGGCAGGGGCACGGCCTCTAGCACACGCCCGTGTAAGTCGTGGCCAGGCCGTGTGGACTTCGTTGATGAGGCACGGCCATGTAAATCATGGATAGACCGTGTTTGAGATTATTGAGGAGGCATGGCCATGTGGTCTTAGGTCCAGGCCGTGTTCGAGATTATTGAGGAGGCATGGCCATGTGGTCTTAGGTCCAGGCCGTGTCGATTTTGTGCTTTGGCCCATTTGGCCCGTTTTAAGCCTGCTTCTTGTTCTTTTCATCCTCTGGTGCTTCCCTGAGTATAAAACATAAAAAGAAAGGATTAAGAGCACCAAATTACATAAAATAAGGGATAATTCATCCAAAATCATACTAAATGTGGGATTAAAATATGTTACTTTTACGGTTTATCAGCTACAGTAATAAAAATTGAGCGTTCTTAATATTTTGGTTCCCCGGCAACGGCGCCAAAAACCTTATCGGTGGTATCGATAGTCTTAAAATTTATATAATGAATGATCAAACCTAAAAACTAACTATCGCCACGATTGAGGCAAGTGCACCTATCGAACATTAGTATAGCTTAGTGGTAAGACCGGAATGTCGAACCCAAAGGAACCAAAAGTACTAATACTGACTAGCTTTTTATTATTTAGCCTAAGAATTAAGGGAATTGTTATTTAATCTAAAATTAACTAACTACTAAGCTAAAGATGCTAAGACACAGAGAATGAATTGGGGAAATACTTGTGGGAAAAACCAACTGATTAAGACAATACCCAAGGAAGAATCCACCTAGACTTCACTTGTTATTTAACTCTGAACCAGACGATTTATTCACTTGACCTGATCCATAGGATTCCCTAATTTATATTAATACCTCTCTCGATGCTACTAACATCTAACCCTAGGTTGATTAATTGAAATCTCTTTCTAATTAAAACCCCTAAGGTTGCATTAACTCGATCTATGGACTCCCATATTAGCTTTGACCCTAATCTGGTAGATTTTCGTCATCCTATCTCTAGGGTTGCGATCAACTCCACTTAATTATGCTAGATCTACTCTTAGACAGGGTCTATTCCTCCTCTGCCGAAGCACATTAATACTTGAATCAATATCCTGAAATATCAAAACAAGAATTAAGAACACATAATTAAGAACAAATCAAGTATTTATCATATTGTTCAGAAAACAATAACAAGATCCGTCTTAGGTTTCATCCCCTTCAGGTATCTGAGGGGTTTAGTTCATAATCATAAAAGAACACATCTCAGAAGAAAAGATAAAACAAAACATAAGAAAACCCTAAAACCCCCTAAAGGAATTGAAGGAGAGATTCGCCATCTTGAGTATGATTTTGGCTTCTTGAGATGAATCAACTGGATTTCTTCGAGTAAATCCCACAATTCTGACCTCTCTGGCTTGGCTTCTTAGCCTAACTGGACGACCCCTGACAATAAGCCCCTTTTAGGTTATACTTAGGGTGTTTATATAGGCTTCGGAATGTGTTTCTTCGCCTCTAAGTATCCTAATCCGAGTGAAATTCCTCTTTGCCACGGTAGGAACACGCCCGTGCAACACGCCCGTATGATTCGAGTCCAGGCCGTGGTCGAGCCTGCTAAAGGGGCACGGCCGTGTGGCTACCTCCAGGCCGTGTTGATTTCTTACTTTGGCCCATTTGGTCCGTTTTTAGCACGTTTCATGTTCTTTTCATCCTCCGATGCTTTCCTAAGTATAAAACATGAAATACAAGGATTAGGAGCATCAAATTCCACAAATCAAGGGATAAATCATCCAAAAAGCATGCTAAATGTGGGATTAAAATATGTATAAACTACGGTTTATCAAAAGCAATTCATGCAAAGGCAATAATGATGGAGCAAAAGATGAGTCGAACTCGGAGGGATCGACAAACAAACAAAAAAGGGGAGGACTTCAACTTTATTTTATTCTTAAGTTATTTTAGGATTAGGTTTATTAGGAATTTTTATTTTTGCACAATAAAATAAGAGATAGGAATCATGAATAAAATCTGAACAAGTCACAAAGGCTAAAGTGTGGCAATAGGTATATACATGTCTAGGATTGGATTTAGAGAGAGATTGGTACTTAAGCAGTCAATTTGACTCACCTCCTCTTTTCCAAAATCCTACCTAGTGTATAGTATCTATTCACTTTAAACAATGAGGACATTGTTCACTTTAAGTAGGGGGACCGAAAATTTGAATTAATTTCACTTAGAATAAAACTCTCTTTTAATTATGATTAGGATATATTTTGTTCAATAATTTGAAATTTTGTTAAGTATGCTAAACTTCAGTATTAATAAAGTTCTAGTATTTCAATAAGTTATTACGTTAGCTTAATAATGATATGAATGTATTTTTAATAAAGCATGCAAATTCGTACCATAAAATTTTTAGTTCCCTACGAAAAAATTAGGCATGCATGAAAGTTTAAGTCTTTAGAATTGACTTAGTAATTCCTTGAGGCAAAATCCTAGGAAGCATGGACTATTGAAAATGATTTAGGAAATTATTGTTTGGACTGTTTGAGCCTTTCAAGCCGACCATGACAAAATTATCCTTTGAAACCCAACATTGAGACTTTATGGCCTAGTTTTATTTGGACCTTTGCAATAATTAGCCATCACTTCTCTTAATTATCTTAAAAATGTCACAAACACTAGACTCAGTACTATTCAGAATATCGTTTGAGAATACGTTTGGGGGAGTTGAAAAGAAAT
Source organism: Gossypium sturtianum (assembly GCA_025698515.1). NCBI lineage: Eukaryota > Viridiplantae > Streptophyta > Magnoliopsida > Malvales > Malvaceae > Gossypium > Gossypium sturtianum. Next base: position 125,904,725 of record CM046955.1, read on the forward strand.
ACCAATTGCTCGAAAGTTGTAGTACATATTCTAAGCCCACATTTAGTATGCTTTTGGATGATTTAAGCCCCAATTTATGTAAAAAGGTGCTCTTAATCCTTTCTTTTCATGTCTTATACTCAGGAAAGAACCTGATGACGAAAAGAACGAGAAATGGGCTTAAAACGGACCAAATTGGGCCAAGCCACGAAATCAAGACGGCACGGACTTCAAGCCACTGCAGTGCGTGCCACCACACCCTACTAGAACACGGCCTCACCACCACGACTTACACGGCCGTGCCTCATTCAACGATGTCGAACACGGCACCGCCACGATTACACGGGCGTGTGCCATGGCCGTGCCTCTCCGCCGTGGAGAAGAGCAATTCCATTTGGGAAAGGATACTTAGGGAGAAAGAAACGTGTTTCAAAAGCCTATAAATACACCCTAGGTACCAGTTGAAAGGGGCGGCGAGCTAGGCTAAAAGCCAAGCGAAAAGGTCGATTTGTGGGAATCACTCGAAGATAGCCAGTTGATCCATCTCAAGAAGCGAATTCTACTCAAGACGGAGGATCTCCTCTTCAATTCCTCCAGGGGTTTTAGGGATTTCTTATGTTTTGTTTTATCTTTTCTCTTGAGATGTTGTCTTTTATTATTATGAACTAAACCTTCGGATACCCGAAGGGGATGAAACCTATGATGAATCTTGTTATTTGATTATTTGAATTATATGATAAATACTTAGTTTGTTCTTAATTATGTGAGCTTAATCCAAATTTAATGTGCTTAGGTGGAGGAGGAATAGACCCTGCCTAAGAGTAGATCCAACATAATTAAGCGGAGTTGATCGCACGCCTAGAGATAGGGTGACGAGATTTTGCCGGATTAGGGTGAAACCTAATATGGGAATCCACAGATCGATTTAGTACTATTCTACGGGGTTATTATAAGCGAACAAGATTTCCACTAATTAACCTAGGGTTAGATGTTATTCGCCTCGAGAGAGGGTTTAATATACGTTAGGGAGTCTCACGGATCAAACTAAGTAAATAAATCATATGGTTCAAGGTTAAATAACAAGTGAAGTCTAGGTGGATTTTTCCTGAAGGTATCGCTTGAGTCAATTGAGTTTTCCCAAAAGTTATTTCTCGAATTCATTCTTTTTGTCTTTGCATCTTAGCTTAGTAAGTAGATTAGTTTTAGTTTAAACAACCATCACTTTATATTAAGGCTAAATAATAAAAAGACGGTGAGTATTAGTACTTTTAGTTCCTTTGGGTTCGATAATCCGGTCTTGCCTAAGCTATACTACTGTTCGATAGGTGCACTTGCCTCAATCGTTGTCGAGTTAGTTTCGTGTTCGATCATTCTTTTATAAATTTTAAAACTCGATTTACAATGATCGGGCCCCGGTTGAACCATTAATGGTTGAACCAATTTCAGTGAACCGAACCAGCCACCAATTGGGCAGCCCAAACCGTCCATATGCTGACCCAAATCAGCCTATTAGCTGATTAATTAAGCTTGCAAAGAAGCCCTTGAAGACTTGTCAAAGTTGCATTCAACCCCCTCCACAATTAGTGGCTTTGTAGATTTGCCCCAAGCCATATTTAGCAAAGTTGAAGCCATCAACTTTGCCACATAGGTGGCAGGCCAAGGTGTGGCTCTTTGGCTGCTATTTTTAGCAAATTTTAGCTGCCACATTCAGCTATAAATACACCCCTTGGCTGATCATTCAAAGCATCCCTCACACCAACAACATTCTCTCATTCTCTCTTCTATTCTCTCAAGTTTTCTCTCTTCTTTTCCATTCCATTTCCCCTTTCTCTTGTGATGATTTCTCCTCTTGGGAAAGAGGTGTTCTTCAGCCATCTTGGGCAGCAATCAAGTATACATAGAAGCCTTGCTCGGCGAGGACAACGAAGACGAAGAACGGAACAACCAGTCAATCCTCGGAGAAACACCAGATTTGCCTCTTGTTCCCTATCTTTTTAAATTCTGTTGTTTATACGATGAACATATCTATGAATATTATTGTTGTTGAAATGGTTATTTTAATCAATTTAGCTTGAATTTAATTCGTGTTGGGTTGATTGCATGACGTCCTTTTGAATTATTAAAATTATGTTTATGCTGTTATAGGTCTCGGTAAATTGCTTGATTAAGTAAAATCATGCTTAAGTTATTCTGGCATTATAATTGTTTAGATAACTAAAGAATTAATTATTTAAACGCATTGAAATTATAATTAATGGACACAGTACTTAATCAGTGCATGTTTAATTCTTCTAAGGTAGCTGAAGATTAAATTAGCATTGTATTTGGCAATACACATGCCTTGCATAACTTGCAAGATTGTTGTGATTAAATTGTTTCAAGGTAATGACACTTTGTTACTTCACAAAGTCTTTTATATACTTATTAGGTTGAATTAATCGTTTGAATCGACATAGGAATATGCGAAAGATTGTTTAATTTAATAAGTATGTATGTGCAATAACAAGTTTACCTTTATAAATCTGTTTAATTGGTCGAATGAACATAGAAATATATACGAGAGATGAATGGATTTTTTATTTGTAAATATGTTCATAAGTTAGCAAATTACCGAGTTGCCGTGAATTTATTCGTAACAAGTATAAGCATAGGTTTAAAAATTCTAAGGTAAGAAATGTAATTAATCCAACACAATTATATCATCTTGATTAAAATCAGCTTTGAAATCGTGCATTAGAACTCTATTTTATTTTATTTTATTTTACTTTGTTTTCTAGTTTTTAATCATTTTTCTAAACCAAATATTTTTCCTTCACCAAAGTGTTCAAAATCATTTTCATAAATAATTCTTTTACAGTCCCTGTGGGTACGATACTCGACATTTACTTGTCACTTTATTACTTGTTGCGATTGTGTACACTTGCACATTTCCACCGTTCCACTCGTTCTGAAGGCAGTTTTCGATACATCTGACTCTTGACTCGTAACTGATAGTAGCCCGATCTCAAATCTATCTTAGAAAACACTGTAGCTCCTTTCAGCTGATCAAACAAATCATCAATACGTGGAAGGGGATACTTATTCTTTATCATCACTTTGTTCAACTGCCGGTAGTCAATACACATCCTCATAGTGCCGTCTTTCTTTTTCACAAACAACATAGGAGAACCCCAGGGCGAGAAACTAGGTCGTGCAAATCCTCTACCTGTCAACTCTTGCAACTGAGACTTCAACTCTTTCAATTCCGTTGGTGCCATTCTATAAGGAGCTATTGAGATAGGAGTCGTCCCCGGCACTAAATCAATTCCAAATTCAACTTCTCGTATTGGAGGTAATCCCGATTGTTCTTCAGGAAACACATCAGGGAATTCACAAACCACAGGCACAGATTCAACTTTTTTCTGTCATTTTTGTATCAATCACATATGCCAAGTAAGCTTCGTAACCCTTCCTCACATAGTTCAAAGCTTTCATCGCAGATACAACAGCTGGTAACCCATTCAAATCACTGGATTCAATTCGGACTATCTCACCATTCCTACTTCTCAATTTAATACTATTTCTTTTACAATTCACAATGGCATTATGCAAAGTGAGCCAATCCATACCCAGAATTATATCAAATTCATCGAATGGTAGCAACATCAAATTAGCCGGAAAACAAGCATCTCAAAACATCAACGGACAGTTCTTGCACACTTTATCCACCAAGACACACTTGCCTAAGGGGTTCGATACTCTAATCACAAATTCAGTAGACTCAACAGGTAGAGTCTTACTTGATACTAGATTCACACACACATAGGAATGAGTAGAACCTGGATCTATCAATGCAATCACATCAGTATCAAATAGAGTTAAAGTACCAGTGATGACATCTGGAGATGACGCTTCCTCTCGTGCGCGTATAGCATAGGCTCGGGCAGGTGCTCTTGCCTCTGATCTCACAGCTGTATCAGTAGTCTCTCTTTGGCTCCCACTAACATTCCCAGTGTTTTTGGGTGGTCTACCCCTAGCCGTCGTATTACCCGGTCTCGCACTCTGGACATTTTCTTCCTCAGCTAACTTTGGGCAGTCTCGAATGAAGTGATCTCGTGATCCACACTTATAACAAGTTTGATTATTGTACTTGCCCCAGCATTCTCCCACATGTCGTCTTCCACACTGTCTACACTTAGGCTTTTTGCTTTTAACACTTCCAACACTTGATTCAATTGGAGCTTGAATTCTTGGACCAACACTTTGCCTCGCACGATCTCTACTCGAATGTCCAAACGAAACATTTGGGCAATTACTTGCATCTCTAAATCCCTTCGTCGAAGATTGAGAAAACTTACTCATCGATCTTTTTCTTTCATCACAAGCTTCAGAATCAGCTTTCTTCTTTTCTTTACTGAGCTCCTCGGCTTTACAGGCTCTTTCAACTAACACAACAAATTCATTTATATCAAGTATTCAAACCAGCAAGTTAATATCCTCATTCATCCCTTCTATGAAATGTTTGCACATAGTAGCTTCAGTCGAAACACATTCACGTGCATATTGACTCAACCTCACAAATTCCCGTTCGTACTCAGTAACGGACATGCAACCTTGTTTCAACTCGAGGAATTCTTTACGTTTCTGATCAATGAATCGTTGACTGATATACTTCTTTCTGAATTCAGCCTGAAAGAAATCCTAGGTGATTCTCTCTCTCAGAACCACGGATATCAATGTCTCCCACCAGTTATATGCGGTATCCCTCAACAACGAGATAGCACATTTAATACATTCATCAGGAGTCAACGACATCTCGTCAAATACTCGAATGGTATTCTCGAGCCAAAACTCAGCTCGCTCAGCATCATCATCAGTTGTGGCCTTAAACTCTTCGGCCCCATACTTTCGGATGTTATCTACACGTGGCTTATTCAATATGATCAGATCTACAATTTGTGGCACAATAGGCACTTGTGGGGGTGGAGGTTGTGGAGTAGCCGGATTCGTTCGAACGAACTCCGAAAACCACTCACTCATCATTCGGAAGAAGGCTTGCTTAGCCTCCCCTCCTTCACTACTATCATTCGGCCTAGATGTAGCCGGCGCTGTCCCTTGAGCGGGAGCAGACGCATTACTCTCAACATCGTCAGCAACTGCTCGATCAGGATCCATTACCATCACACTATCGCAATTATTTATATGGCATGTATAGCAAGACTCACACGCGCTACGTTAGTCCGAGAATCGACTAAACCGTAGCTCTGATACTAATAAAATGTAACACCCCTAACCCGAGACTGTCACTGAAATAGGGTTAAGAGGCGTTACTAAACATTCCATATCATTTTCACAACACAAAGTCAACCATCAATCAAATATATTCAATTATAAACATATAGTCCCTTATTGAGGTCTACGAGACCTTAAACATGTGTTAGAAAGAGGTCGGGACTAAACCGAACACATACGAAAATTTCCAAAATTCAAACATTTTTCTAGGTTACAGAGGTCACACGCCCGGTGTGGGTAGGCCGTGTGCCTCACACGACCTCGGACACGCCCGTGCGCCCAAGCCGTGTCAAAATAGGGCATACATCGACTTGCACCACACACGGCCGATCCACACGCCCGTGTGTGTCGGCCCGTGGTCGCCATCGACTTGTTTCACTTGGCAAACTTAAACAACATGGTCGAGTCACACGCTGCTCATGCAACTGCAGCGTGTAGGCAATTATAGGCCATTTCCAAGGCCAAATTTGCCTCCACACCTTCAATCACCTATATGCACCAAACCATTGCAAATCATGCTTCAAATGCAACCAAAACATACCATTTCAAGCACCAAATAATCATCAACATCATCAACAACTATTTCCATATTCAATATCATCACAAATGAGTCCATCCAACTATCAATTTCACATCCTAAGGTATACAAGTTAAGCATCATGTAATTCTTACTACAATTCACATTTAATCCATCATTCCCATCAACCAAACCGATATAAAACATACCATTTCCATACTTATTATTTCATACCACATTCATCATTTCCATAGCATCAAGTATAAACCAACAACATTCAACTACTAAGCCATATCACATGGCAAGTTATATACAACTCAAAACATGCCACATTGACTAGCCTATACATGCCATATACCAACTATATACATCTTTCAAAAGTACCGAATTAGATTGTCGATAGTGTGATAGAGATGCTGACGGTCCCCGGATCCGAGCTAGCTTTACTGACACTGTAAAATAGAGAAACAAATCACACAGTAAGCTTTCAAAGCTTAGTAAGTTCAAAATACAATACATACAACTTAATAGTACCACATCAATATATAATTAAACCATCACTTAGATAAATGCACAATTAAGTACATCATCAATCACAACCATATGCTCAAATATCAATTCATTCAACTTTTAAAATCTATCATCAACCACATAGGTTCAAACGTTCCTTGATCAACACTTAGTTACTCACCATTCATGCTACTCAATTGCTCGATATTACATCTCGTTCAATCTTTGCTTTTCTTTTGATTATTTCGCACACTTAGTGCAAGTTTAATGACTGAAACATAATCGTCATCGCACACTTAGTGCCGATATGTTAAACCAAACTTACATCGGTAACGCACACACAGTGCCAAATCAATAAGCCGAAGCTTCTATCTTTTCGCACACACAGTGATAACCATCTCTGTCTCGTTTCTAATTTTGCACACTTAGTGCCATCTATTTCAATTCCGCACATAGCATTTCTAACCTCATAATTATGTATATATATTCATTCAATTCACATCACATAGATATAATTTAACAACTAGTATTATATCCAAACTTACCTCGGACGTCGAAATACTGAAACGGTCGATTAATCGAGCACTTTGTCTTTGCCTTGATCTCGATCTGAACCTCTCCTTTCTTGGTCTATACACATTTAAATTCAACTCATTCAATCACCAATTCATTCAATTTAGTCCACACACACAAATTTAGGGCATTTTACAAAATAGCCCTCACATTTTCACATTTCGACACTTTAGTCCCTAAGTCATAAAATCATCAAATACACATAATTTGCTTGTACCCATGCCTAGCCGAATTCTCACAATACTCATACAAGCCCAAATATTTCATTTATTTCACATTTTAGTCCTTCAATTTACACTTTTCTCAATTTAGCCCAAATTACTAAAATTCACCAAAAATTCAAAGACAAAATGTGTTAATCTTCTATCTATCTTTCATATTTCATCTTCAACTAACACATAGCTCAAACATTCATCAATGGCATATCTCAAAATCACCATTAATTTCTAAAATTAAAGCATGGGCTAGCTAGAGGACAAAGCAACGATCACAAAAACGTAGAAATTATCAAAAACCGATCAAAAATCATACCTTAATTAAGCTAACTAGTAGACGAATGCTTCAAACTCAAAAACCCTTATTTCTTTTCTCAATTTATGCAATAGATGGATAAAAGATGAACAAATTTGGTTTTTTTTATTTAATATTAACATAATTGGCATTTTACCATTTTACCCTTAATGAATCTTAATAATAACACCTTATGCCATGCTATCATCTTCCACTAACTATTTAATGGTATAATATCAACATAAGGACCTCTTTTTTAATAAGCCATGTCAAATAGGTACTTTAACAACTAGCACACAGTTTTTACAATTTACGCGATTAAGTCCTTTTTACAAATTAAACACACAATCGATAAAATCTTCACACGAAACTTTCACACAAGCTAAATCACATATAATAAACACAAAAAATAATATTAAAATATTTTTTTGACCTCAGATTTGTGGTCTCGAAACCACTGTTCCGACTAGGGTCTAAATCGGGCTGTTACAATACTCAATCATATTCTTACCAATATTTCATCATATACCGAATCTATTTCCTTTGAGTTTTTCGTACATACATGTACTAACTCGTAACATAATCACATACTTTCTCGTCTTTGACATACCCGTTGAACCACTTGGAATACTACCGGATACACGGAAAGATTTGCACATAAGTGCCACATATGTAGCCAATGCTACCACAAATCTCATAACACATATAGGCTCGGTCTCGAGCTATCCACGGGCCTACTCACACAAGCTGTCAGTCGAGACGTAGCTACGCAGTGTTGCTCACACAAGCTGTCAGGTATCCGTAACATATGCCGGTATACCCAACCACCGGTAAGACGTACGGGACCAGCACCCGGGTCACATAATCACATAATCACATGGGTTCTTAGTGACATGTCACTTGTATCCTAATCTATTCCTAAGATTCAACCGGGATTTTCTCGCCTGTCGAAACTTCGTCAATTACACCCATAGAGTAAATCATACAATTTATGCATCATCAAAACATTATAAGTACAATTATAACGTTGCATTATTAACATACGAACTTACCTCGGTACAAAAATAGTGAAAATAGACCTAATCGTCAAACACTTTGTTTTTCCACCGATCTGGGTCCGAACTTCGTTTTTCTTGATCTATAATAGAAAATTTAACTCATTTAATACTCACATTATTCAATCCAGTCCAAAAATCACATTATGGAAAATTACATTTTTGTCCCTAACTTTTCAACATTTTACACTTTAGTCCTTAGGCTCGTAAAATGAAATATAGTCAATTTCTTCAAAACCCAAGCCTAGCTGAACCATTTTCATACTCATAGCAGCCCACATTTTTCATTAAATCACACTTCTACTACATATTTTACAACTTTTACAAATAGGTCCTTTTTTACATTTTCATCAAAAATCACTTAGTAAAAGTTGTTTATCCAACATCAAATTTGCATAATCTACCATTAAACATCAAAATACACCCATGTCTAACATGGGTCAAACCCTATACCTTGATCATATCTTAAATTAGTGCTAGAAATAGATAGATTGGGTTACAACGACTTTAAAAATGTAAAGAGCATTAAAAAAGGGGCAAGAACGGACTTATAATCGAGCTTGGAAGATGAACAAACCCTAGCTATTTCTTCCTTAGTGAATTTCGGCCATGGGAGAAGAAGATGGACAAGATTTTGGCTTTATTTTGCTTATTAATTCATTAAATTAGCAAATGACCAAAATACCCTTTTTTTTAAAACACCCAAATTTCACCTAAATCATGTCCATTTTTGTCCACCAACTTAACCAATGGTCTATTTACCATCTAAGGACCTCTAATTTAAGATTTCATAGCAATTGGTCACCTTTAGAATACAGCATTCAATTTTTGCACTTTTTGCAATTTAGTCCCTTTAACTAAATTGAGTGCCCAAAAGTCAAAATTTTCGAATGAAATTTTCACGAAATCATTCCATAAAACTGTAGACCATAAAAATATAATAAAAATAAATTTTACTGCGTTGGATTTGTGGTCCCGAAACCACTATTCTGACTAGACCCAAAATCGGGTTGTTACAACTCTCCCCCTTAGGGATTTTCGTCCCCAAAAATCTTACTAGAAAAGAGGTTTGGGTACTATTTTCTCATAGCTTCCTCGGGTTCCCACGTAGCCTCTTCGACCCCATGTCATTGCCATAAAACTTTCACTAGAGCTATACTTTTATTTCTCAACTGTTTGACTTCTCGAGCTAAAATCTTGATCGGTTCTTCACCATAAGTCATATCGGGTCGAATCTCAACCTCTGTTTGAGAAATCACATGCGAAAGGCCTGATCGATAACGTCCCAACATCGAAACATGAAATACATTGTGAATCCTTTCCAACTCTGTCGGCAAAGCTAACCGATATGCCACTGGCCCTATTCTTTCAATCACCTCATACGGCCCAATGAAACGCTAACTCAACTTGCCTTTGCAACCAAATCTCAGAATTTTCTTCCACGGAGATACTTTCAGAAATACTTTATCACCAACTTGAAACTCAATCTCTTTCCTTTTCAAATCCGTGTAGGATTTCTGTCGATCTGAAGCCGATTTCAAACAGTCACAAATTTCTTTCATTTTCTCTTCGGTCTCTCTAACCAAATCAACCCCGTGAATCTGTCTCTCACTGAGCTCGGTCTAGTACAACGGTGTTCGAGACTTGCGGCCATACAATGCCTCATACGATGCCATCTTAATACTCGACTGAAAACTGTTGTTATAAGCAAATTTGACTAAAGGTAGATATTTTTCCCAACTACCTTCGAATTCTAAAACACAACATCGGAGCATATCTTCGAGAATCTGAATCGTTCTTTCAAATTGACCGTTGGTTTGCGGATGAAATGTGGTACTAAAGTTTAACTTTGTACCCAAAGCTTCATGCAACTTCTTCCAAAATCTCGACGTAAACCTCGGATCTCTATCCAAAATAATAGAAATAGGCACCCCGTGCAATCTAACAATCTCAGCAATGTACAATTCAGCTAGCTTATCAAGTGAATAGTCGATACGTACCGGAATAAAATGAGCCGATTTCGTCAATCTATCAACAACGACCCAAACGGTATCTTTCTTTTTCGGAGTCAGAGGTAATCCAGTTACGAAATCCATCGTAATTCTATCCCATTTCCATTCGGGTACCATCACTGGCTAAAGTAAACCCGAAGGTACTTGGTGTTCGGCTTTTACTTGTTGACAAATCAAACATCTCGAAACAAGCTTTGAAATATCTCGCTTCATACCTGACCACCAATACAATTTCTTCAAATCATTATAAATTTTCGTACTACCCGAATGAACAGATAAACAACCATTATGTGCCTCATGAAGAATTTTCTTAATAATCTCATCATTTTTCGGTACACATACTCTACCTTGGAACATTAAGAAATCATCAAAATTGATCCGAAAGTCTAAATCACTACACGATTCACACTGAGCTCTTTTGGCTTGCAATTCACTATCACTTTTCTGAGCTTCACAAATTTGCTGAAGAAATACCGGTCTAGCTCTCAACCCAGCTAGAATCGAACTATCCTCAGATAAAGTTAAACTCGTATTCATAGCTCTCAAGGCAAACAAGGATTTTCTGCTCAAAGCGTCTGCGACTACATTCGCCTTTCCAGGATGGTAGTCAATTACCAACTCATAATCTTTTAGTAGCTCAAACCATCTCTGTTGTCGCAAATTCAAATCCTTCTGAGTCATCAAGTACTTTAAACTTTTATGATCCGAAAAGACATGACATTTCTCACCATACAAGTGATGTCTCCAAATCTTCAAAGCAAACACAATGGCAGCTAATTCTAGATCGTGCATTGGATAATTCTTCTCATGTGGTTTCAACTGTCTCGAGGCATAGGCTATCACTTTGCCCTCCTACATCAATACACATCCTAATCCATTCAATGACGCATCGCTATAAATCCCAAACTCTTTTCCCGATTCAGGTTGCACTAAAACCGGCGCCTCAGTTAATAAGGGTTTCAACTGTTCAAAACTCTTTTGGCATTTCTCGGACCATTCAAACTTAAGATCTATATGCAACAGCTTAGTCATAGGAGTAGCGATCATCGAAAAACCCTTAACAAAACGTCTATAATAGTCGGCTAATCCCAAAAAGCTTCTAACCTCCGATACATTTCTCGGCGGTTTCCAATCAACAATTGCCGAAATCTTACTCGGATCAACCCGAATACCATCTCCAGAAACAATATGTCCCAAAAATCTGACTTCTCGGAGCCAAAACTCACTTTTACTGAATTTAGCAAATAATCTATTATCTCTCAAAGTCTGCAATACAGTTCTTAAGTGCTCAGCATGCTCAGTCTCATCTCTAGAATAAATCAGAATATCGTTAATAAACACAACCAAGAATTTATCTAAATATGGTCGGAAGATTCGATTCATCAAATCCATAAAAATAGCAGGAGCGTTAGTTAGTCCGAAATGCATGACAAGAAATTCATAATGCCTGTACCTTATTCTGAAAGCAGTTTTCGGTACATCTGACTCTTTAACTCTCAACTGGTAGTAGCCAGACTTCAAATCAATCTTTGAGAACACTGTTTCCTCTTTCAACTGATCAAACAAGTCATCAATTCTTGGCAAAGGATACTTTTTCTTTATCGTTACCTTGTTGAGCTGTCGATAATCGATACAAAGTCTCATAGATCTGTCTTTATTCTTTACAAATAATACTGGTGCACCCCAAGGAGAAAAACTCGGTCTTACAAAACCCTTATCTATCAACTCTTGCAACTGAGCTTTTAATTCTTTTAATTCGGTCAGAGCCATTCTATACAGAGCAATCGATATCGGTGAAGTCCCTGGCACTAAATCAATACCAAATTCAACTTCTCTAATCGGTGGCAACCCAAGCAAATCTTCTGGAAAAACATCCGGATATTCACAAACTACCGGCACTGATTCAATTTTCAATTCAGACACTTTTGTATTCAACACATAAGCTAGATAAGCTTCACAAGCTTTTCTTACATATCTCTGGGCAGACATCGAAGAGATCACAACAGGTAACTCACCTGGCTCATCTGAATCAATCCGAAGAATTTCACCATTTTCACGTTTCAATTCAATAATTTTTCGTTTACAATTCACTATCGCATCATGCAATGTCAACCAATCCATACCCAAAATAACGTCAAACTCATCAAATGGCAACAACATTAAATCAGTCGGAAAATAGTAACCTCGAATCATCAAAGGACAATTCTTGCAAACTCTATTAACTAATACATGTTTGCCTAAGGGGTTTGACACTTTAATCACAAACTCAGTAAACTCAATAGGCAAGCTCTTACTAGCTACCAATTTCATGCAAACATAAGAATGAGTTGATCCAGGATCAATCAATGCAACTACATTAGTATTATAAAGAGAAAAAGTACCAGTGATAACATCGGGAGATGTCGCTTCTTCGCGAGCACAGATAGCATAGGCTCTAGCAGGTGCTCTAGCCTCAGATCTTACAGTTGAATCTTTAGTTACACCTTTACTACAGGTCACATTCCCCGTATTCCTCGGGGGTCTCCCTCTAGTGGCAGTGTTGCCCGATCTTGCATTCTGAATCTTGTCTTTCTCAGCCATCTCAGGGTAGTCCCGAATAAAGTGGTCTTGTGAGCCACACTTAAAGCAAGCCCGGTCATTCATTCTACATTCACCGGGATGTCACCTACCACAGTGTTGACATTCAGGTCAATTGGATCTAACATTACCAACACTCGCTATCGATGTAGTTTGGGCTTTAGAACCCGAATATTGTTTCCCATAATCTCTGTTGGAATACCCAGCTGAAGCACTAGAACGAGCATACAAATCTCTTGATTTCTTAGACTGAGATTGAAATGACTTACTCATCGGCCTCTTTCTCGAATCTCTAGTCTCAATTTTAGCTTTTCTCTTCTCCTTGCTTAATTCTTCAACTTTACAAGCTCGGTCGAATAGCACTACAAATTCTTTCAGCTCAAGGACTCCAACTAACAATCGAATATCCTCATTTAACCCGTCTTCGAACATTTTTCACATGATAGCCTCAGTGGAAACACACTCCTGAGCGTACTTACTGAGCCTGACAAACTCTCATTCGTACTTGGTTACAAACATTCGGCCCTATTTTAGCTCTAAAAACTCCTTACGTTTCTGATCAATGAACTGTTGGCTGATATATTTCTTCATAAACTCATCTCGAAAGAATTCCCAATTAACCCTCTCTCTCGGTACTACTGACACAAGAGTTTTCCACCACTGGTATGCTGAGTTTCTCAGAAGCGACACAGCACATTTTAGACATTCATCCGGTGTGTAAGATAGTTCATCAAATATCCTGATGGAGTTTTCGAGCCAAAACTCGGCTCTCTCGGGATCATCATCGACATTAGCTCTGAAATCTTCAGCCCCATGCTTTCGGATCTTATCAACTGGAGGCTTACTCAATCTTATAAATTCCATACCTTGTGGAGCTACGGGAACCGGCTGAGGAATAGGTAGGGGTGGAGGGGGTTGAGCAGTCAGATTTGTTCGAACAAACTCCGTATACCACTCATTCATCATGTGGAGGAAGTCTTCCCTAGCCCCTTCTCCTTGACCAATTATCACTGGTCTACTTTTAGATGGTGCGGTCCCTTGAGTGGGAGCCGGCGCATTACTTTCTACGTCATCAGCTTCAGCTCGATTGGGATCCATTTACTATATAAAAACACAATTTAAAGTTGTCAGGAGTCATCACACTATCACGGTTCATTTATGGCATGTATAGCTAGACACTTACACACGTTATGTTAGTCTGAGAATCGACTAAACTGTAGTTCTGATACCATTAAATGTAACACCCCTTACCCGTATTCAATGCCGAAATAGGGTACGAGGCACTACCAGACTTACATCGTAAGTAAACATACAAATCGAGTTATAAATTTGCGTCCAAATTAAAACCATTCATAATCAATCATAAAGTCCCTAATACGAGCCTACGAGGCCCAAAACATGCTTTAGTAGTGGTTCGAGACTAAACCGAGCACTTAGGAAATTTTTACAAAACTTAAAATTTTTTTACTAGAAACAAGGGTCACACCCCCGTGTGGTTTTGGGGTACGCCCGTGTCCCTAACCCGTGTAACTCTCTATTTGTAACTCATGAACAAATTAAAGTTACATGGCCAAGCCACACGCCCGTGTGCTAGTCCGTGTGGTCGATTTAATTTTAATGATTTTTCATAAAATAGGTGCAGACTTCACACGCCCGGGACACACGCCCGTGCCTGAGGCCGTGTGAGACACACGCCCGTGTCTCTGCCCATGTGCTCAATTATGAGCATTTTGTTTCTCAAAATTAAGGTGCAGGGGACACACGGCCAAAACACATGCCCGTGGGACAGGCCGTGTGTCACACACCGCCTAGACACACGCCCGTGTGGACAAAACAAAGGCTATTTACCAAGCCATTTTTCCACCCTCACTTGTACATACCTACATAACATTACATGGCACAAATCCAATCATATAGATATAATCTGTAACAGTCCGGTTTAGACCCTAGTCAGAATAGTGGTTTCGAGACCACAAATCCGAGTCAAAAAATATTTTAATATTATTTTTCTGTGTCTGCATTATATAATTAAGTATGTGTGAAAGTTTCGTGAATTAATTTGTCCGTTTGTATGCTTAATTTGACATAAGGACTTAATTGTGAAAGATACAAAATTTGCATGCTATATGTTAAAAGCACTTATGTGTCATGTCTTTATAAATGTGAGGTCCTTATAATGCAATTGGAACATTGGAAATTTGGACGGACATTAATGCCAAAGTTAGTGGAAATTATAATGCATTAATAAAGGTTAAAAATGTAAAATAGTAAATATGTTAGAATTAAATAAAAAAACATGAAAAATTGTGATTCATTCATCCATATTGCCGAAATATCAAAGAAAAAGAAAATAATGAAAGAAAGCTAGGTTTCGGCTACCTCTGAGCTTAATTAAGGTATGTTTCAGTTTCGGTTTTTGATAATTTCTACGTTTTTGCAATCGTCGCTTTGTGTTCTTCAAAACCCATGCTTCAATTTTGTGAATTGGTGATGATTTTGAAATATGCCATTGATGAACACATGATTTTTGTGATGTTTGATTATGAAATATGAAATATATGTGTTAGATTAACATGTTTTGTCTTTGGAGTTTTGGTGATTTTGAGTAATTTGGACTTAATTGAGAAAATAATATTTTGAGGGACTAAATTCTAAAATAAATGAAATGTATGGACTTGTATGAGCATGGGTAATATTCGGCTTAAGCATGGTATATGCAAATTATGTGTATTTTGTGATTTTGTGAAATAAGGACTAAAATGTCAAAATGTGAAAATATGAGGGCTAATTTATAAATTGCCCTAAATATGTGTTTTTGGATTGAATTGAATGATTTTGTGAATAAATGGATTAAATTTGAATATGTATAGATCAAGAACCGAAGAAAACGGATTTAGATCGTGGAAATCGAAAGTGGTCGAATAGTCGAATCTATTCGTTTACTCAAATCCGAGGTAAGTCGATATACAAATAAATGTATTTACATTGTATTATGTATGTTCATATGAAAATTTGTATTGATGAATGTGTATGAGATGAAGACTACATGAAATCCGAGATAATATCGACATAGTGTCAACATCCGAAAAATTCCCATTGAACCTATGAATAGATAGGATTGCGTATGTCATGACATAGGTTTCAGATATGTGATATCATGTAAGACCACGTCTGGGACGTTGGCATTGATTTGAGATTTCGTGTAAGACCACGTCTGGGACGTTGGCATCGATTTGAGATTTACGTGTAAGACCATGTTTGGGATATTGGCATCGTATTGATTCGTGTAAGACCCTGTCTGGGACAGTGGCATCAATGTCTGGGACGTTGGCATTGTACGACCATTCTGAGTATTCCGAGCTTCCTATTTGATTCCAAACGGTTCAACGGGCAAGTCTGAGAAATGAATGTCTATGAGAAATGTATAAACGAATCAGGTACATTTGAAAGGTACATTATGTATGTATATGAAAGGTAAGTGTGTATATATGAGCTTGATAAACCATAATATATACATATTTTAATCCCACATTTAGCATACTTTTGGATGATTTATCCCCTGAATTGTTGAATTTGATGCTCCTAATCCTTTAATTTCATGTTTTATACTAAGGAGAGCATCGGAGGATGAAAAGAACGAGAAACGGGCCAAAAACGGAGAAAATGGGCCAAAGGAAGAAATCCATACGGCCGGGAGGTAACCACACAGCCGTGCCACTTTAGCAGGCCCGAGCACGGCCTGGACTCGATTCACACGGGCGTGCTCCATGGGCGTGTCTCTGCTGTGACCCATTGTAATTCTACTCGAAAAAGGATGCTTAGGGGCGAAGAAAGACATTCCGAAGTCTATATAAACACCCTAAGTATGACCTAAAAGTGGGCGAAGCCAGAGAGGAATGAACACAGGGAATTACTCCAAGAAAGCCAGTTGATTCATCCCAGAAGCCAGAATCACACTCAAGACGGAAGATCTTCCCTTCAATTTCCTTCAGGGGGTTTTAGGGTTTTTCTTATGTTTTGTTATTTACTTTCTTACGAGATGTATTCTTTATTAAACATGAACTAAACCCTCAAATACGAGGGGATGAAACCTAAGACGGATCTTGTTATTGTTTTCTCGAATGTATGATAAATACTTGATTTGTTCTTAATTATGTGTTCTTAATTCTTGCTTTAATATTTCAGGATATTGATTCAAGTATTGATGTGCTTAGGCAGTGGAGCAAAAGTTCATGTTTAAGAGTAGATCTAGCATAGTTAAGCGGAGTTGATCGCAACCCTAGAGATAGGATGACTTAAAATCATTTGATTAGGGTCAAACCTAATATGGGAGTCCATAGATCGAGTTAATGCAACACTAGGGGTTTTAATTAGAAAGAGATTTCAATTAATCAACCTAGGGTTAGACGTTAGTAGCCTCGAAAGAGGTATTAATATAAATTAGGGAATCCTAAGGATCAAGTCAAGTGAATAAATCGTCTGGTTCAGAGTTAAGTAACAAGTGAAGTCTAGGTGGATTCTTCCCCGGGTATTGTCTTAATCAACTGGTTTTCCCACAAGTATTTTCCCAATTCACTCTCTGTGTCTTAGCATCCTTAGTTAAGTAATTAGTTAATTAAACATCGATTCCCTTAATACTTAGGCTAGATAATAAAAAGATTGTAACTACTAGTACTCTTGGTCCTTAAGGATACGATATTTTCGGTCTTGCCATAGCTATACTACCAAACGATAGGTGCGCTTGCCTTATTCGTTGTCATAGTTAGTTTGGACACGATCAAGTTTTTGACGCTGTTGCCGGGGACTAAGATATTAGGAAAACTAAATTTTTATTACTTTAGCCATTTTATTTATTTGAAAATTATTTTTTATTTTTATTTTAACTTTGCTAATTTTTCTTTTTCCTTGCTTCTGGCAGGTATTCTAGTTTATGACTAGAAGAAACCCGTTAGGACCTTTACTTTACGATAGTGATATAGAAGGAACCATTTGTAGAAACCAAAGAGAAATTAGGGGAAGCCTATAGTACATACAAGAAGAGTAAGAGAGCGATACCAACACTACCGAAGAGATGGCTGATAATAATCCGCTACCTCCTGTAGTTGCTGCAAACCCAGTCAATCAAAATTTTATTCCTCGAACTATGTATGGTTATGCTAAACCTAATTTAACAGGAATTGAATCAAGTATTGTTAGACTCATTGTCATTTGCAAATAATTTTGAATCAAACCTAACACTATCTGAGATGATTCAACAATTTGTTCGGTTTGATGGTTTGCGAGGATGAGGATCCTAACACACACTTAGCGAACTTTTTGGAATTATACGATACGTTTAAAATTAATGGCGTTTCTGATGATGCCATTCGCCTTCGGTTATTTCCCTTTTCATTAAGGAATAAAGCCAAACAATGGTTGAATTCTCTTCCACGAGGATCAATCACTACATGGGAGCAAATGACCAAAAATTTTTTGTTAAAATATTTTCCGCCGGCTAAAACGGCTAAGTTGAGGAATGATATCTCTTCTTTTGTGCAGATTGATTTAGAAACACTTTACGATGCATGGGAGAGATACAAGGATCTACTGAGAAGGTGCCTCACCATGGGTTACCATTATGGCTACTGAGTTCAAACCTTTTACAATAGTGTGAACCCTCGACTAGGCGATTGATTGATGCATCCACGGCATGTACACTAAACAATAAAACACCGAGGTCGCTTATGAATTCATTGAAGAGATGTCACTGAATAATTATCAGTGGCAAGTTATGAGAACAAAGCCAACAAAAGTCGTCAGTGTTTTCAACCTCGACGCAATAACCATGCTATCAAATCAGGTAGAACTCTTGAGTAAGAAAATTGATGGTTTGTGTGGTTCCTCGCAGGTACATCCAGTGATGTAGTGCGATACAATAGGAGGAGGGTCGAACAATACAGAATACCCACCCTACAACCCTGGCATAGAAAACGAACAGATGAACTATATGGGTAACAATTCTAGACCTCAAAATAACCCTTATAGTAACACTTATAATCCAGGGTGGAGGAACCATCCAAATTTCTCATGGGGAGGTCAAGGAAATCAAAGACAACAACCCCCTCCAGGCTTTCAAGAGCAACCCTACCCACAAGAGAAAAAGCCGAACCTTGAGGAGATGCTAACAAAATTTATCGCGGCGTTAGAAACCCATTTTCAAAACAATGAGACAATGCTCAAAAATCAACAGGCATCGATTCAAGGGATTGAGAACCAGTTAGGACAGCTAGCTAAGCTAATCTCAGAACGACCGCAAGGTTGCTTTCCAAGCAATACTGAAACTAACCCAAAGGAGCAAATTCATGCCATTACTGATCACGATAGTGAAGGGTTAGTAGAATCTGAATCTGAGCCAAGGCAAGAACCCATGGTAAATAAAGGTAAGGTTGAGGTAAGCCACGATACACAGAAACCTGTCATTAAAGAGTATACACCTCGAGTGTCATATCCCAATGCGATGAAGAAAGACCACACAGAGGAACAATTTGGTAACTTTCTTAAACTCTTAAAGAAATTACATATTAACTTACTATTTCTTGAAGCTCTCTCGCAGATGCCAGATTCAAGGAAATTTTTAAAAGAGCTTCTGACAAACAAACAGAGGTTAGACGAGGCGTCGCATGTGGAGCTAAACGCAGTGTTCTCAGTAATTCTACAAAACAAACTACCACGGAAATTAAAAGATCCAGGGAGTTTTACGATTCCTTGTTTAATTGGTAGTTTATCTATTGATAATGCTTTAGCAGATCTAGGGGCAAGAATCAACGTCATGCCTTATAAACTGTTTAAACAACTAGGTCTAGGGAAACCCAAACAAACTAGGATGAGCATTCAATTAGCTGATAAAATCATTAGAGTTCCTAGGGGTATAATCGAATATGTGCTAGTGAAAGTTGATAAATTTATATTCCCAGTAGACTTTGTCGTTTTAGACATGGATGAGGACAACAATGTTCCTTTAATTTTAGGAAGACCCTTTTTAGCAACTGCCATAACTAAAATTGATGTTGGTACAGGAGAACTTATACTTCGTGTAGGTGACAAGACGATCACTCTTCAAGCTCTTGACTCGGCTAGGACATCAAGTAATAAAGGTGAGAACATAAATGACCATTCGGTCAAACCTTCTTTTCAAGAAGCACCATGGAACTACACAACTGAGCCAGATCCTAGACTTCATGCAAACAAGGAAGTAACTCATGAGGAACGAAGGCTTCAGATCGATGAACTAGACGAGTGGAAGACGCATTTCAAAGAGAAACTAGGAACACACGAAGCAAAATTGAGGCAACACCATAAGCCAAATCAATTTAAGATTGGAGATCAGGTATTGTTGGAAAAGACAGACCCTCGAATCACCGTTCCAGACCTTAATGAAGAGACCCCTTTTACGGTACTGAATGTCTTCCCATATGGAACAGTCGAGGTATCTAATCCTAAATTTGGAACTTTTAAGGTAAACACCACTCGACTTAAACTATATATCGATAACCGAATTGATAGCAAGAATGAGGAGCTTCAACTCTTCAAACCACCATGATTATGAGAGGTAAGTCTAGCTTAAGAATTTAAACGAGTGCTTCTCAGGAGGCAACCCGAGCACTAACCCCTTCAATTTTCATATCTTTTATTTTTAGCACCTAACTAAAAACTAACCAAGTTAAATAAAGCGTAGGTTTCCGTACCACACGGCCTTGCACACGGGCGTGGCCGTGGCCGTGTGGACATCATGGATTTGTACACTGGCATGCCAGAGGTCGTACGAACCAAGGATGAAAAATCCCAAAATCACGGATAGCTATAAAATGCCATGGTCGTGTGATACAACCGTGGTTGACACTGAAAAAGTCACACGGGTATAAGCCACGCCCGTGCTTTGAGGTCGTGGCCGACACTGAGAAAGATACATGGGCGTGGAAACCTCTACACAGACGTGGGAGAAACGAACGAGCCACCACACGGTCGTGCGATACGGCCGTGTGACTGAACACGCCCACAACACATGGGCGTGGGCAGCAACCAGGTCCTTGATTCTTATTTAAGACCCCCCTTCTTCTCACTTTCTCCCCAAATTCTTCTTCTTCCAACCCCCAGCCACCACACCCCTTTCTCTTCTCACTATCCTCTCCCTTCATTTTTCGGTCCCCTTCCCCTCATTCCTTTTCTTTCACCATCCTCACCACCATCCCCATGTCGAAGAAGCAAAAGGACCCTAGCACAGTCTCCCTGTGCGAGACCGATCCACATAAGTTCATGCCGGCCGCTTCATTTACTCGACAAGCCAAGGACATGTGAGTCCATTTATTCTACCTATGTCTTTTCTCTTCTCCTTTATTTTCCTTCTCTTTATTTCTCTTGTGCTTAATTAAGTCTATTTTATTTTAGTTTCTTGGTTTTAGGTTCTAAAGGCTGCTTGGGAATCACCCCACCACGACCATAGACACCATCGCCACAGGAATGTCTTCCTCCAACTCGGCCCGAATTTCCTCGATTTTTTTTCTCTGACTCCATCCAAAATTCAGGAAGTTTCACCTCTCTCCCTCTCTTGTGCTTTTCTTATTTTAATTGTTATATTCGTACCTTGAGGACAATGTACATCTTAAGTGTGGGGGTGAATTTTATCGTGAAAAGTTCCTAACTTTTTGCATTATTCTCAAATCCCTGAATTATATCTTATTCTTAAGTAATTTTCTCATATTACTGTTAGAATGAAATTTCCTTTGATTTATGATTTTCATTGATATGTTTTGGATTAAATCATAGTTAATTGTGCAGTGATGATTTAAACTTTAGGAGACTAGAGAATCAAGCATGATGAGTTTATTTTCAGAATTAAAAATTTGTTAGGTTGTCTACTTGAATCTAATTATTACCTTGAAGTTTGAAATTTACAAGGGTGACATCAAAAGCCCATAATTTTTGTTAGATTTTGAGCCTTTTAGAGCATACATTTTTCGTGCTCACTTTATTGATTATGAGTATGTCAACATTTATTTGTTATTCTAGAACTTGCTTTGATTATACATGTCGAGACCACACTTTTGATTTGATATACAGAGATGATAAATGTAACATCCCGGGTTAGGGGCTGTTTTGTTGTTGCATGACATTGCATGTGTCTAGTGTGCTGCGTGGCTATTTCTATGTTTTGAGGGCTTAATTGAAGTCTAAGTGTATGCCTGAGTGAATGGGAAAATTTTGATTTTGGGTGTTAAGTCAGGAGCTGTTGGAGCTAGGGTATAAGAGTTTTATTTGGTGTTTTGTTGAACAAGAAAGGAGCTGGTGGAGTGGCGGGGATAGGCGCCACTAAGGCTTGTGTGTGTGGCGTCATTTGTAGGAGGGAGAGATCTTGTGTTCAAGCTGCGGAGTGGCCACCTTTTGGCTTTCTTTTTGACGCCTAGGAAGGGAGAGTTTGTAGGCGGTTCAAACTCGCCATGGACTAGGTCAAAGTGTTCAAATGATGGGTGGAGAGTGAATTTAGGAAGGAGACTTGTTCAAAGTGTTTTGAATGGATGGTTGTGAGCAAATATGGGTAGTGGCCGAATGTTGGGGTGTGTGTGGAGAGAGTGGCCGGTTTTGGCAAGGGGATATGGGAGTGCAGAAATTCATTTTTGAATTTTAGTGCATATTCGGTCACTTTGTGTCAAGTAAAAATCCTCTCTTTTGTTAGCTAGCCGAATTTGTTTTCCAAGAGAATTCCTCCATCTTTCTTCCTGAAACCGAAAGATCAAACCTCCCTAAAGCTTGCCAAAATTGGTTTTGTGTGTTCTTTCAATATTGTTGATAGCTGAATGCCCTTCCATCTTTCTTCCTTTTCATTTGTGTTGAGCCGAAACCATTACCCTAGTGTTCTCATATTTTCTTTCTCCTATTAACACTTTGATAGCGAAAGTTATCCCCTAAAACTTTTTCTTCATTTCTTCTTCTTTTAAGAACCGAAAGTACTTTCTTGTTCTTCTTCTTTTTCCCATTTCTATTGTTGGCCAAATATCAACCCCTCTCTTTTCATCTTTCTCTTGTATTTCTCCCTTTGTGTAAAGCCGAATTCTTTTCTTTATTTTTTTTTCTAAGTGTTGACCGAATCTATCCCCTCTCCCGGTGGTTGTTCGCGAATATTGGTTGGTGTTGGGTAAGTGCTTGGCCGAATGGCCATTCCTCCTCCCTTGTCTTCTATCGATTTGGGTTTGATTAAGGGCCGATTTCGGCATTGGGTGAAGGGTGTTAATCTCTTGTGTTTAATCGATTTTATTATAGGACATTTGGATTTTGGGATACAATCAAGAGAAGCCTTCTCTTTCTGTTGTTGTTGGTAAGTGGTGGTAAGAACGAGTTCTTTTAGTATATTCTTTTAGTTTTCATTAAGTCAAGTTATTAAAGGATTAACCGTTGTCATTTGTTAGAGGGTGGCCGATTGGTAAGGGAACCATTGTTGGTTCGAGTTTGGTAGGAAACCAAACCATCCGCAAGGTAATGGTTTAAGTGTTAACCCTCTTGTGTTATCCGATATCGCCGAATGGTATAGATGGCTAACCTATGTTTGGCCGATTATAGGAGCAGAGTAATCGAGGATTTAGACCGGTTCTTTGGAGCTAAGGCTTTCGTGTTAGCAGTGTGTAAACTAACACACTATACTTAGTAATATTGTTATTAAACCTGTTTGCCTATTAAGATCATGACAAGTATGATGGATTATTGGATACCCAAACGGGGTATGTGTACGTATCCGGTAAGTCTAATTTGTTACAAGTTCTATTATGGATACCTTGGGTATTATGATCTATGTTATGTATGCTATGAGATGTAATGCTAGACATGTTGGCATGATATGCATGACTTGTATGATACGCATGATCACATGAGTTGGTATGTTGATGGGTGATATGAGAGGAGGGAGCGGTGATGATTTGTGCTTTGCGAGCACCGGTGTTTTGGTAACACACTTTGTGACTTTGGGTCACCAGTGCTTTGGTAGCACATTTGTGTCTTTGGGACACCAGAGGTTGGGCACCTCATTGCGACTTGTCCCTGTGGTTAACACCACCGTGGGTTGGCCCCACTTTGAGATATGGGATCGTCTGCTAGTGATTGGGTATCACACGATGGGTTGGCCCCATCATTCGATTGTTGTGACTACGGTCACCGGTGCTTTGGTAGCACATTTGTGTCTTTGGGACACAGAGGTTGGGCACCTCATTGCGACTTGTCCCTGTGGTTTGACACCACCGTGGGTTGGCCCCACATGAGATATGGGATCGTCTGCTAGTGATTGGGTATCACACGATGGGTTGGCCCCATCAATTGATTTGTGACTACGGTCACCAGTGCTTTGGTAGCACATTTGTGTCTTTGGGACACCAGTGTTTTGGTAACACATTGTGACTATATGTCACAGTGGTTTGGCACCACCAAGTGGTTTGGTACCACACGGGTAGAAAAGGAGATACGGATGGTTAGGATCGGGTTGCATTAATTATGTTGCTATGTATGATGTGTGTTAGCATGTTGTTTCATCGGGAGCGGGATTTATGCATCGAGTCATTCGACTCACCCTCTCCTTTGACATTTCGGGTGACTCGTGAAGACGCGAACATGGAGCAGGGTGGACTCGAGGTGCACATGCCATGCTTTAATAAAAGTTTTGCTCGACTATTCACTTTGGGTACTTTAGCTTACTTTTTTTTGATTTGAGATTTAATTTGGATTTGTAAAAGGCCTTTAAATTATGTTTTATGATGGGTATGTTTTAATTAGATTCTCAACCTGCTTAACAAATAACTTGGCATGAAATTTTACTAACAACTTGGAAAGACAACGTTTTCAAAATTATATCGCAATGTGTTTTAAACTATACCATCGGGTATCTCGCTATGTTTTGCTATACAATAAACTCAAATGATCTCCAAATCAAACTCGATTTTCTACTAAGTCTAAAATGTTTCGAAATGGCACTAAGAAACTTTTGGAGACGCTAAATGAAATCAACTCGTTTTTTTTTTTACTATATACTTTAGATAAGTCTTCAAAATCTAATCAAACAAGCCTACTCAAATTTTCCTCAAATTCACTATGTTTTCACCCCGCTTTTAAACGAGAAAAAAAAAGAGATCACTCAAAGACGTTTTTCCCGTAACATACCAGATTCGGTCGTGGTGTATTGTCCGAGTTTGGGGTGTTACAATAAAGGCACCTAGGTTTTAACCCACTTACTCCATAAAAAGCCTACCTTCATAATTAACCCCTAGTGAACCCCTTTGAGACTAACAAACCATTTGTTGACTCACCCATTAATATTAACCCAAAACCCACTCCCCTATATCGAGATTTGATTTGATCGGTTACTTAACTATTTTCTTTATTTCAGTTGTTAAATTCTATCTTATTATTATTGTATGATTTGTTCTTTTAAAAAATGAAGTATATTCATTATTAGTTCTATTTTAATTTGAGCTTACATTTAATTTTACATTTTGAGAAGAAGCTCGTGTTATTAGTGATGAATTCTTAATTGATGTAATTATTTAAGTTTTAGTTATTTTTCTAGTTAGGTAATTTATCAATTCAGTCTCGATACTAACCCTCTAATTCAGCCTTTATCCACACCTTTAACCCAAGCCCCGTTACAACCCATAACAGACCGTTTGATTTGTGTATCATCTCATTTTACAGTGGTGGAGATTTGATTTTCAGGCAAGCCTATGGGATTAACTTTTCATGTTTGACTCTTGAGTGCTTATTTTTGAACCTTAAACACCTTGTGTGATTTGAGTGAACCCTTAGTAAGGATGTCAATTCTTGTTGATTTTGAATTAAAAGGTGATTATTTAGGTAAGGGGAAACACCTATTTTTCGTACTATAAAAACTATGAATTTGATTGTTTGAATCTTTAGGAACTTTCTGGTTAAATTATCAATGTATGAATTACCCATGGATTATGATGAAACATTATTGATAAAGGTTATGAATTGAGGAAATTCGATTTTTGTAACAGCCCGATTTAGGGGCTAGTCAGAACAGTGATCTCAAAATCACTAATTCGAGGTTAGAGAAAATTATTTTCATGTTATGTTATGAGTTATAACATGTTTATGAGGATGCATGAAAATTTTGGTGCCTTAATTTTAGCGATTTCTAGCTAAATTGTGAAAAAGGACTAAATCGCATAGAGTGCGAAAGTTCCATTCTATAGGCTAAAGGTACCAAATAGCTATGGCTTAGTAATTGGAGGTCCCAAATGAGCAATTTGGCCTTGTCTAAGTGAGTTGGCTGGCCATAGTAAGCTAAGGGGACAAGAACATTAAATGTGGTCATGTTAGGTGTTTAAAAGAAATAAAATAAGATGAAATAAGCCAAAAGCTATCATCTTTTTATTTCTTCTCTTTCAACCGAAAATATCAGCCATGGGAGGGCTTTGAAAGCTTGAAAATTTCAGCAAGCTTCTCTTCACTCAAGTAAGTGATTTTGATGGCTTTAGATGTTAATTTTTGTACTTTTGAGACCCCTAAAGCTTAAGCTTTCTAAAGAGGGGACTAGTTTGCAATATGGTTGAAAGTCTAGGGACTTGCCATGAGAGAGCTTATGTTTTTTGATGAGTTATTATGAAATAAAATGAATGATAGGATGATGAGAAACAACTTTTGTGAAAGGTGTTGTCATGAAAACACCTAATTGGGACTAAAATGCAAAAGTTGTAATTTGTTCATTAAGTCATGAAATTGATGGAATTGAGAATAGTTGTAAGAGGATTAAATGTTCAACTAGGCTTTTTTAACAAGAAAATGTGAAGAAAATTTATTTACGAGCCTAGGGGCAAAATCATAATTTTGCCATAGTATAGGGGCAAAATGGTCATTTTTGCCTAAGTAGAGATTATGTTGTAATACGATACTTAAGTGATTAAATGAGTAAATTTCATTGTTCTAGATCAAAGAAAATGAGTTTCGAACCTAGAACGGATGAAAAGAGAAATGTGGGCAAAAAGTCCTTTTCGGCTCTTTCGACATCGAGGTAAGTTCATGTGCAAATGTTGAAATTACGTATGAGCTTATTTAGTATTCCAATGTTGTATGGGATGTATATTATTATATGAATGTATGAAATGTCTCTTGATGAGATGTCAATGGAATTGAATTTAGAGTAATGGGAAAGGTGTATAGCACAATAGGACGATGGTTAAAGGCTCGAGTAAGACCATATTGGGATATGGCCTCGGTGTAAGAATTCGTATAAGACCATGTCAGGGACATGGCATCGATATGTTAGATTATGTAAAACCCAATTGGGGTAGAGTGACAACGAGAACTTTGTGCATGAGACTCAAGAGAGTTATTTAACAATTCGAATGATTCAATGTATATGTGAATGTATGTGGTTGTACCATGAGTAGCACAAGTATGTGTAGAATTGAATTGAGATGAATTCAATAAATGATGAACCCCTAGTGGGGTATTTGTATTTGATGCACCGTGTGAATGAGAACGAGTAACGTATAAAGTTAAGTAAAAATGGGAACATGTGAGGATGTTCTTGAATGAACATTTGAAATAGAGTTATACTTGTGAATTATTATCCATGAATGTAAATAACGGTAAGCTATGTGCGATATCACCTTATTGATTATTGATCGATGGGCTATGTGTGATACCATCACTTATAAAGGATTGGTGGGCTATATGTGATACCTCCCTATTAGAGATTCAATGGTGGGCTAAGTGTGAAACCACCGAGATATTAGTAGCATGAGCGGCTTATTGAAAATGCTTGATGTGTTGTTATATATGATCTTGTGACGATCGGTGCAGAGGCGATATCTTTGATTAAACGAGCGAATTGGCTTGTGATATGGTAAGAATGTGGTAAGAGATTGAATGAGTAAGTTTCAAGAATGGTTGAGTAAGTAACCATGAGTTGACGAGAAAAACTCAACATATTGCCTTGGGGTTATGTATATTCAGTGAATATCAATATTTGTCAAATTATACAGATGAACTTACTAAGCATTATTGCTTACTCCTTTACTTTTCTCATCTCTTATAGGTTTTATTACTTAGCTCGGGTTGGAGACCATGGGAGATGTTTTCACACTATCGAAGCGCACACACGGTATGAGGTATCAAGTCCTTAAGAGTCATGGCATGTATAGGGATTCGTTTAAAGTTGATGAAGTCTAATTGTGGTAGCCAAATGTTGTTGGCCAAAGAGTATTCATAGTATGGTTGTGTATAGCCATTTATGATGGTTTAAGTTGTTGTAAATGTTGTGGGAACAATTCTCCCAAGTGTATGAGAGGAAAACTTTATTTTCATGAACCAAACGTGTTAATTTATGTGTTTCAATTGATGTTTTGAGAATGTTTTGAAGAAGTATATGAATGTATGCAATTGAGAGTAAGAAAAGGCTTGGTAGATAGCTTCTAAGTGCCCGCATGGTTAGACACATGGGCATGTGTCTAGGCTGTAGGTAACCCGCACCTTAGTCTCATAAGTCAAAATAGGCCACGGGTTAATCCCACGGCCGTGTGTTGAAACCGTGCATGACACGCGGTTAGAACATGGGCGTGTGCCCCGGCCGTGTGTAATAAGTCAGTATATCAAGGTTTAGTACACGGTCTAAGTCCACGGGCGTGTCCAGGCCGTGTGTAATTAGTCAGTGTCGACCACGGTCGGAAGACATGGGCGTGTAAAGGGGTGCACGGGCGTGTCCCAAACCACATGGGCGTATGACCTCTGCTTTAAAGAAAAGTTTCCGATTAAGTTCCGAAAGTTTTTATATACGCGTATAAGGCCTCGTAGGCCCATGAAATGTATGATTAGACTGAGAAAGAAAAGTTTTTAATTCGGAACAAAATTTTACAGCCCGTAAGTGCATGATTAAGCAAGTTAAAGCATAGTAATATCTCGTATTCGGTCTAAGCCTCGGACTCGGGTATGGGGTGTTACAATTTTAATTGTGAGTTGAGAATTTTGCTTGAGGACAAGCAAATGCTTAAGTGTGGGGGTATGTGATAAACCATAATATATACATATTTTAATCTCACATTTAGTATACTTTTGGATGATTTATCCCCTGAATTGTGGAATTTGATGCTCCTAATCCTTTAATTTCATGTTTTATTCTTAGGAGAGCATCGGAGGATGAAAAGAACGGGAAACGGGCCAAAAATGGAGAAAATGGGCCAAAGGAAGAAATCCACACTGCCGGGAGGTAACCACACGGCCGTGCCACTTTAGCAGGCCCGAACACGGCCTAGACTCGATCCACACGGGCGTGCTCCACGGGCGTGTCTTTGCCGTGACCCGTTGTAATTCTACTCGGAAAAGGATACTTAGGGGCGAAGAAAGACATTCCAAAATCTATATAAACACCCTAAGTATGACCTAAAACGGGGCGAAGCTAGAGAGGGCTGAACACAGGGAATTTCTCCAAGAAAGCCAGTTGATTCATCCCATAAGCCGGAATCACACTCAATACGGAAGATCTTCCCTTCAATTTCCTTTAGGGGGTTTTAGGGTTTTTCTTATGTTTTGTTATTTACTTTCTTCTGAGATGTATTCTTTATTAAACATGAACTAAACCCCTCAAATACCTGAGGGGGATGAAACCTAAGACGGATCTTGTTATTGTTTTCTGAACTGTATGATAAATACTTGATTTGTTCTTAATTATGTGTTCTTAATTCTTGCTTTAATATTTCAGGATATTGATTTAAGTATTGATGTGCTTAGGCAGTGGATCAAAAGTCCCTATTTAAGAGTAGATCTAGCATAGTTAAGCGAAGTTGATCGCAACCCTAGAGATAGGATGACGAAAATCTGCCGGATTAGGATCAAACCTAATATGGGAGTCCATAGATCGAGTTAATGCAACACTAGGGGTTTTAATTAGAAATAGATTTCAATTAATCAACCTAGGGTTAGACGTTAGTAGCCTCGAAAGAGGTATTAATATAAATTAGGGAATCCTACGGATCAAGTCAAGTGAATAAATCGTCTGGTTCAGAGTTAAGTAACAAGTGAAGCCTAGGTGGATTCTTCCTTGGGTATTATCTTAATCAACTGGTTTTCCCACAAGTATTTTCCCAATTCACTCTCTGTGTCTTAGCATCCTTAGTTAAGTAATTAGTTAATTAAACATCGATTCCCTTAATACTTAGGCTAGATAATAAAAAGATAGTAACTACTAGTACTCTTGGTCCTTGAGGATACGATATTTCCGGTCTTGCCATAGCTATACTACCAAACGATAGGGGCGCTTGCCTTATTCGTTGTCATAGTTAGTTTGGACACGATCAGAGCTTACTAAAGTGAATATGTGTATAGATTTGATGAGATAATATGTGATATATGCTTGAATGAGCTATGAGTAAAGTGATACTTTGAGCTATGAAATGTGGGTAAGTAATGACTAAAAAAATTAGCCAAAGAATATGTGATGAATTTGCAAATGAGAAACATTAATGTCATAGTATCAATGTGGCTATGTGCATTTTATGCTAAGTTTATTTGTATATGGCTTACTAAGCTTTTGAAAGCTTACTTTGTGTGTGTTTGCTCTGTTTTATAGATCGTCAAAGCTACTAAAGGCTCGGGAAATCATCGAGGACCGTCATCACACTACTCAATCTTATTTTGGTACCCTTTTGAAAATGTATTTACTAAAGTATGGCATGTATAGGCTAGTTACCTTGAGTTATGTTTGAAATATGTGTATAGCCATGTGATTTGGCTTGTTAAATGGTTGTGTAATTAATGAAGAGTCATGCTTTATGATGTTTGGTTTGGTATGATATCATGGTTATGAAATGGTCAAGGTAATGGTAAGCTTATTGATGCAAAGTGAGTATATGTGTTGGATGAATGATGGTTATAATGAATTGGTAAGTTTATGGGTGAAAATTACTTAGATATACTTGTGATTTGGTTGAGTTAAATGGCATATAATATGTTGTGATGAAATGTACTTGAATGAGTTGAGAAGGATGACCATTTGGTATGTTTTTGGTTGCCAATTGTGTTTGGTATGATGCTTGTTGGTGTTTGTATGAATGACCCAAAGTGTGGGTGGCAATTTGGCCTTGCAAATGGCCTATATTTTCCCACACGGTTGAGCACACGGGCATGTGGCTCGACCGTGTACCTCGTGGTTGCATTTTAAAATCAAGTGAAGCTTAACCACGGGCTGAACACACGGGCGTGTGACTGGCCGTGTGATGCAAGTCAGGCTCGACCACGGGTGAGGCAGACGGGCGTGTCCATGGCCGTGTGGACAAGTCAATATGTATGCCCTGTTTTGACACGGCTCGGGCACATGGGCGTGTCTGAGGCCGTGGGAGGCACACGGCCTGGCCACACGGGCGTGTGACCTCTGTAACTTAGAAAAAAAAATTTAACTTCTAAGAATTTCTGTATGTGTTCGGTTTAGTCCCGGCCCCTTACTAAAGCATGATTAAGGTCTCGTAGACCTATTTAAGGGACACTTTGATGTGATTTGTCAAGTTATGTTATGAAATGTCTGTAAAAGTTTCCGATTGTCCGGTAATGCCTCTTAACCCTAAATCGGTGATGGTTACGGGTTAGGGGTGTTACATAATCCAAAACCACCACAACCAAGGCAATAACCTAGCATTCACATGCCAACATCTAACATGCACATAACTTCATACATTTATCAACACAAACCATGCAAGTTTCCACATTCATGAATGGTATCATCATATAAATATACTCATAACAAACATTAGCCAACTTACATGGCCATATACAAAATGAAATCATTAACCATTATAAGCCAATACATTTGGCCACATCATAATGACACATATAAAAAAATGATCAAGTCCCTATACAGGCCACAAATCAAAATATTTACATTTCAATGGTACCCAAAATAATGGTTGATAGTGTGAATGGATCTATGAAGATCTCCAATCTCGAGCTAGCTTGGTGACTCTATAAGATAAGGGAAAGAAAGGGGAGTAAGCTATATAGCTTAGTAAGTTCATATGCAAATAATAAATAACATTAATTATACATTTATCATATGCATAACATAACATGAATCAACATAAATGTCATTAAAAATTCATGAACATAACATACTCAATCATATTCTTACCAATATTTCATCATATACCGAATCTATTTCCTTTGAGTTTTTTGTACATACTTGTACTAACTCGTAACATAATCACATACTTTCTCGTCTTTGACATACCCGTTGAACCACTTGGAATACTATCGGATACATGGAAAGATTTGCACATAAGTGCCACATATGTAGCCAATGCTACCACAAATCTCATAAAACATATAGGCTCGATCTCGAGCTATCCACGGGCCTGCTCACACAAGCTGTCAGTTGAGACGTAGCTATGCGGTGCTGCTCACACAAGCTGTCAGGTATTCGCAACATATGCCGGTATACCTAGCCACCGGTAGGACGTACGGGACCAGCACCTGGGTCACATAATCACATGGGTTCCTCGTGACATGTCACTTGTATCCTAATCTATTCCTAAGGTTCAACCGGGATTTTCTCGCTTGTCGAAACTTCGTCAATTACACCCATAGAGTCAATCATACAATTTATGCATCATCAAAACATTATAAATACAATTATAACGTTGCATTATTAACATACGAACTTACCTCGGTACAAAAATAGTGAAAATGGACCTAATCGTCAAACACTTTATTTTTCCCCCGATCTAGGTCTGAACTTCATTTTTCTTGATCTATAATAGCAAATTTAACTCATTTAATACTCACATTATTCAATCCAGTCCAAAAATCACATTATGGAAAAATTACATTTTTGCCCCTAACTTTTCAACATTTTACACTTTAGTCCCTAGGCTCGTAAAATGAAATACATTCAATTTCTTCAAAACCCAAGCCTAGCCGAACCATTTTCATACTCATAACAGACCATATTTTTCATTAAATCACACTTCTACTACATATTTTACAAATAGGTCCTTTTTTACATTTTCATCAAAAATCAGTTAGTAAAAGTTGTTTATCCAACATCAAATTTGCATAATCTACCATTAAACATCAAAATACACCCATGTCTAACATGGGTCAAACCCTAGACCTTGATCATATCTTAAATTAGTGGTCGAAATAGATAGATCGGGTTACAACGACTTCATAAATGTAAAGAGCAATAAAAACGGGGCAAGAACGGACTTACAATCGAGCTTGGAAGATGAACAAACCCTAGCTATGTCTTCCTTAGTGAATTTCGGTCATGGGAGAAGAAGATGGGCAAGATTTTGGCTTTATTTTGCTTATTAATTCATTTAATTACCAAATGACCAAAATACCATTTCTTTAAAACACCCAAATTTCACCAAAATAATGTCTATTTTTGTCCACAAACTTAACCAATGGTCTAATTACCATCAAAGGACCTCTAATTTAAGATCTCATAGCAATTGGTCACCTTTAACATATAGCATTCATGTTTTGCACTTTTTTCAATTTAGTCCCTTTAACTAAATTGAGTGCCCAAACGTCAAAATTTTCGAACGAAATTTTCACGAAATCATTCCATAAAATTGTAAACCATAAAAATATAATAAAAATAAATTTTACTGCGTTGGATTTGTGGTCCCGAAACCACTGTTCCGACTAGACCCAAAATCGGGCTGTTACACATATACTCATCTATATATACATGCCACTACCCATAAATAAGATGAAAGAACTACCAACTTAGATGGATAGTGTGATCTGGTTGATTGATCCTTCCAAAAAGTCAGCAACGATTATCTACAAAATAACCCAATAAAACCTGTAAGCTTACTTAGCTTAGTAAGGACATAGTATAACATTTACTCTAAATATAATTAAACTCGGTTCACATATTAAGTAATTACTCAAAGTTTCGAGTGCACAAATGGTGAAATGTTGAGACATTATACTGCATTTAGGGAGTACCAAAGTACAAACAGGGGCACGTATATGTATTCCGGGGTACCGAAGTACAATCAGGGGCACGTATGTGCATTCAGGGGTACCAAAGTAGAAACAAGGGCACGTATGTGCATTTTGGGGTACTGAAGTACAATCAAGGGCATGTATGTTCATTCAGGGGTATCGAAGTACAAATAGGGGCACGTATGTGCATTCAGGGGTACCGAAGTACAATTACGAGCACTAATATGCAATTCACGGTACCAAAGTAAATTCATATTTATATAAATGAATTAACTAGAAAACAAAAATATAAAAAAGAAGTAAATTTCATTTACACACTAGAATACTATGAACATGCCTACGATCCACTTGCGATTCAAATGCAAGGACTACGCAATTTTTCCCTTTCTTCGATTATATTCTTTATGACTTGTGTCTTGATTTATATAGTAATTAAACACATTCTATTCAATTCACATACATTTCATACTCAATTTAATGCATAAGACCCTTAACTTTTTATTAATTATACATTTTCCATAAACTTTTACATTTATCACAATTTAGTCCCTGTACTAAAAACTTCCAAATTAACCAATTTCACAACTTCCCAAGGCTAACCAAATTTCATTCTAATCTAGGGCAATCCATCATTATTCACTAATTATGCAATTTCCATGAAATTTTAAATATTTAATCAATTTAATCATTTGCTCAAAAAACTAACAAAACCACTTTATAAAATACTCATAATCAACAACTAATAAATCAAATCTATTATTTAACATCATGAACATCAAGAACTCATCAATGGTAACATCAAAAATCTTCAACAGTTTCAAAAACGAAGCTATGGGTTAGTTGGACATAGTTGCAACGTTTCTAAAAACATAAAAGTCACAAGAAACGGGTTGCAAATTACTTACATGCAAGCAATGAACATAGTCGAACCTCAAGCTTGATAAAAATGGTGTTTTAATGCCTTAATTTCTAGTTGATACCTTGTGGAAGATGATTATACTAATTTTAATTAGTTTTCTTTAGTTTTGTTTTATTACATTACCATTTTACCCTTAGATTTAAAATTATATAACAACTAAAGAGGCCCTTAATCGTCTATCAAAAATCTTATAGACTAATTACTTCATAAGTCCTTTTTTATTTGATAGTTAAGCTATCAAATCATTATAATTCAATTATGTCCAAATTTTGAACCTTTTACAACTAAGTCCTTTTTTATTTGATAGTTAAGCTATCAAATCATTATAATTCAATTATGTCCAAATTTTGAACCTTTTACAACTAAGTCCTTTTTTCTTAATATAACTAAGTAAAAATTAAAATTTCTTCACTAAAACTTAATATGACCCTAATGTAACTCCATAAACATTGACTAAACCATAAAACACAGCTTCACATATTGAAATTTGTAGTCCCGAAACCACTGTTCTGTTACCACTAAAAAACTAGATATTACACTCATTTCCTTGTATCTTTATATCATTTGGTACATTCAATTACTTTAATTCCTATTTATAGTGTAATATATAGGACTTAGTAGTCTAAAAATAAAAATTTAAAGCCACCTATCCTTATGCTAGATTATTGTAATTACAAGCAATTTATGTACATGCTCCTAACCAATCACTTGTTTTTCTACAAGCTCAAGCACAAAAATGACAACAAAAATCAAAGAAAAGCATAAAAATTTAAAACAAATTTTCTATGTTACCCCCCCACAGTTTAGAAAACACAATGTCCTCAATCTGTATCCCCTAGAAAGATAAAGAAAAAGGTTACCCAATTGATCGTGAGAGTTCCATCGACTATTGGTTAGTCATTCCTCCATTGCTCATTGAAAGCTCATAATTGTTGTGCATCTACTTTGCAGGGGTATTTTATAAATAATTTAAATCCATTAATTATAACGAATTACAATACCTAATAAAAGTAAATAAAATACTAATAACAAGGAAAACTGGTTGAATCTCTCAAATGCTATCTGCTCCTAAAAAACTAATACATTAGTTTGATCTATTCATCATCTTCTTGAAGTGCTCTTCTTCTTCTTTCCTCCTTCTGTTTTTTCTACAATATGACAAACTGTTTTATAAACATCATCTCCGAGCAGTTTCTTTGGAGGATTCATTGTTTTATCCATTCACTTCAAGGTACTCTTGCTCTTTTACACAAGTCTATTATCAGATGAGGAAAGAATATCCCTTTTTCTAGATTTCTTGCACATTCAACCATATTCCAATATATCCTCGTACCATTACATATTTTCTTCTTTTGTAAAATTCCATATGCTATAATAGCGTGCACTAGATTGATGTTGGACACGTCAGTTGTGGGCCAAATTTCTGAACATACAAACTTCATCCAAATTTTGGCTTTTGGCGTCATTAACACTTGGTTGAATGATCCAGGTATTATAACACCCCAAAATTTAGCTTAATGAGAATGTCAATATGTATAAAAAAATAAGGAGTTAGCTAAATGGTTAGTTGTTAAATGTGTAAGCATGAAAGTTAGTTGGAGGTCCCAAGTTCAAATTCCTTCTCTTGCAAATAATTTAATTTTTTGACAAAAACCCCTTGTTTTAATGTGTGTGTCGTCCAAGACTAGTAAACCTAGGTATAAATATTAATTTTTCACAAATAATCAACCTTTCATCCTCCTTCTCATTGCCTTAGTTGTTCCTCTCCTACTCTCCTTCTCTTTGATTTTAATTTTTTTTCCTTTCCTCCATTGTTGTTGCCGCCTACACCTCTCCTTTTACCATCTGTTTCTTCTTCTTTTTGCATCAAGATTGTGCACCATCTCCTTTACTCAATTGCTTCCATTTATCCTCATCTAAATCAACCTCAAATCTAAAATCTTGAACTCCAAGAGCAATCCCAAACATTGCCAAGAAAGTGCCATTATTGTTTCTCTCAATTAGCTTGGGTA
Source organism: Gossypium sturtianum (assembly GCA_025698515.1). NCBI lineage: Eukaryota > Viridiplantae > Streptophyta > Magnoliopsida > Malvales > Malvaceae > Gossypium > Gossypium sturtianum. Next base: position 125,941,639 of record CM046955.1, read on the forward strand.
AGAGCTCTTCTTTCTTCAATTTCTTGATTAATCTTGCCAATTAAAAACATAAATTTCTAGATCTGGAATTTGGGGGAAATTTGATGATTTTAAAGATGTTTTTCTAGCTTTTCAATTGGTCTTTAAATCGTATTTAAATCAGCCCCAATTTTTGCCACCATGGGTGGTGGTGCGTGCCCGTATGTGCAAGAAGGGCATTGTTTTGTTTCTTAAATCTTGCCCACTTATTTCCAACCTTAGATCGTGTTCTTGAACCCTCCTAATCACCCTCTAATCACATATGTATTGTTGGAAAAATTGCATTTTTATGGAACTTTGAGGCATATTCTCAATAGGTAAAGGTGGAGAGTTGAATCATAATATTATGGTTTCATATTCTACTCCATGAGACCTTTACAACGGTATATAATATGCTAAAAATGGTTGAGTGATGAATGAGAAATTGATGCTCAAAGTAAGCTACTTGGAAATATTTGTTGAGGAAAAGTAAAAGCTTAGACCCCACATTGAGTGTGAGATGTGTATAAATATGTGAACCCTTTTGAAGGGTAATTGAATGATTAAGCTTGAAACCCTACCTCACGCACAGGGGGTCCATGTCCAAACCCGACGGGGTTGGGGCACACCCGCACGACGTGGGTGACGCGAAATATCTGAACCGGTCAGGCCCAAATGGGCGTGCAGATATTTTAGCCCAACACGAAATTATTTTTTCCTCAGCAGACATAATATGGTTATATAAGGACACTTATCTTATTTATTTGATTCGAATCAATTTGATTTAATTTTTTAAATCAAATTGATTTATTGGCTCCTTAATGGTAGATTTTGTGGAAATTTTCCAAAATTCCAACATTCTCAATGCCTATAAAAGGCTATGTTTTCTGAAGGTTTTTCTACACATTCTGATATTTTCTCATACCAAAATTATGCTGCTCTCAAAATTATTCTTTTTCCACTCCATATTTCTCAAACATTCTAGTGATAGAAAAAGGCATCGTTTGTTTGTTATCACTGCAGAGGTGCTGCAGCTTTGATCTTTGTGTTGTTATATCCTGGGAGACATTCGACCAACGTTTCTCCAAGTACCGTAGGAGCGGCCGAATCTGTCTTAAGGAAACTGTGCTTCACAGGCCTCAACGTTTCGTAAAATCTCTATGCTTCCTTTTTTATTTCAGCTTTTGTTACGGTTTTATTTGATTATTTGTATTTCGCAAATTAAATATAAATTGTTCTATTTATATTTCATTATATATATAAATATTTATTTATATTTATCTATTTTGCTTCACTAACGTGTTTTGTCTAATAATCTTAAAACAAATCTGATTATTTTTTAAATTCTTTAATCTGAGACGAACGAAACACCAAGGTGAAAGAAATATTTTTTAATTAATTTTTTGAAAAAGTGAATCAAATCTATTTCGGGATTTATTCCCACCGTTCAACGGATTTTATTCTAATTTTAATTTTTATTTCCAAAAACGAGTTTTTTAAATAAAAATAAAATATGTTTCGGGATTTATTCCCGTCGTTCAGCGAATTTTATTCTTTTTTATTTTATTTCCAAAACAAGAAATTAAATTGAATAAAATTTGTTTTGGGATTTATTCCAGCCGTTTAACAAGATTTTATTCAATATTAATTTGTTTCCAAACGAAGACTCAATCAAATAATTTTGCTTCGGGATTTACTCCCGCCATTTAACAGAATTTATTTTGATTTAATTACTTAATTTTGTTTCGAGATTTAGTCCTGTCGTTTAACAAAATTGATTTTGATTTTTTTTCAGAACTTTAATTCTGCTGTTTAACAAAATCAAAGGGAAATTTTTTGTTTCTTTTTTGGCCTAATTGTGGCTTTAAATTGCGAATTAAAAAAAAAAGGAAATTTATCAATGGTAAAGTTAAAAAGACAATATCAGAATGCATGTCTAGGATTGGTTCTTTGAAAGACTTGGTATTTAAGCGTGCCGAGTGCACCAACTCTCTTTCAGGGTTACCTACCTAGTGCATTGTTTTATTGTATTTTTTATTAGACCGTATAAACTTTTGTTTTGGGTTTTATTAGATTCATGTCGTCTAACAAAAGTTGATAATTTTCTAATTTTGATTATGTTTCTTGACAGAAAATGGAAACTTCCATCAATGCTGTGGAAGATATGGACTTATGTGTTGTGATTTCTGAAGTCAACATGGTTGATTCAAATCAAAGAGAATGGTGCCTTGATACAGGTGCCACACGTCATATCTGTTGTGAAGAAGACTCTTTTTCTGAGTTGTAACCTTGTGAAAATGGGGAGAAGCTCTATATGGGGAATGCTGCAACTTCTAAGATCAAGGGAAGGGTACTGTAGTTTTGAAGATGACTTCTGGCAAAGAACTCAAGCTTCAAAATGTGTTGTATGTGCCTGAAATATGCAAGCACCTTGTTTCTGGGACACTCTTTAGTGAACACGGCTTTAAGATGGTGTTTGAATCCCAGAAGCTAGTTTTGTCTAAGGGGAAATGTATGTGGGAAGGGGATATTGATTAAATAACATGTGGAAACTTAATGCAATCTCTGTAAAAGCAAAGACAATGAATAAAAATGTTGCTTCTTCCTCTGTTTATATGCTTGAGTCATTTGATTTATGGCATGGTAAGCTTGGGCATGTTAATTATGATACTTTACGTGGATTAATTAACTTGGAGCACATTCCTTCATTTCACATTAATTATAAACATAAATGTGAAACTTGTGTTGAGACAATTAACAAGGTCTTCATTTCAAACTGTTGAAAGAAGTATAGAACCACTTGATCTAATACATAGCGATGTTTGTGACTTAAAGTTTGTTCAAATGAGAGGAGGGAATAAATATTTTATCACCTTCATTGATGATAGCACAAAATATTGATGTGTATTTGCTTAAGAGCAACGACGAAACTATAGAGAAATTTATTCTCTATAAGCAGGAAGTTGAAAACTAACTTAATAAAAGGATTAAGATGGTAAGAAGCGATAGTGGTGGTGAATATGTTGAACCATTCGGTGAATAATGTAACACCCCTTACCCTTATTCTATGCTAGAATCTAGCTCGAGGCATTACCGGACTTAATTCACTTTAGTCCCAACTTGACAACTCTCTATAGTCACCAAAACGACCTCATTAAATACCCACGAGGCCTTAAACGTACATACGAGGGGTTTCGGAATCCTACCGGAAGCCTTTGCGATCTTAAAATTTCTTTCACCTTGACATGGGCCACACGTCCATGTGAAATGGGACACGCCCGTGGGAGCAGGTCGTGTGGTCACACACGCCCATGTCCCTACCCCATGTATAAAAACTTAGGTATTCTGCTTGTGTCACACGGCCTAAGAACACGCTCGTGTTCTCCACCCGTGGTGAACACTGACCATCTTACACGGCCTAGGCACACGCCCGTGTGGCTAGCCCGTGGTCGACACTGACTTACCACCTTAACATGCAGGGGGCACACAGCCAAGTCACACACCCATATGGCTAGCCCGTGTGTCACACACGGCCTAGACACACGCCCGTGTGTCTATCTGAGTGGACAAGAACAAGGCTACTTGCCAACCTCTTCTCACCTCTCTAGTTCACACAATATGTATCTATTCAACACATCATCAAACAATTCATGTTTTGCAATATAAACTCTCATGGATAACTACATCTTTTCATATAACAGGATAAACCATTAACCATGGCATTATACAAAATAGATTATCCACCAAAAGGGCCAACACATCCTTGGCCAATAAAACAACATAAACCTAACTTGTCTAGCCTCTATACATGCCATATACAAAAGTACTAAATCTAAATATACCAAGTGAGATGATAGTGTGGGCAATCTTCCAAATTATCCTCGTATCTCGTCTCGACTCTTTAGCTCTATAAGACAAGGGAAAAGAAAGGAGAATAAGCTTTAAGCTTAGTAAATTTACATATAAACAATTTACATCATAGTATGAGCTAAACACCAATTAGCATTATACTAAACAAGACAATTCACATCCACAACTATGCTTACTCATTCTATCCCTTACCATATTTCCACCACATCACAAGCTTAATGCTTACATTCATTCATTTGCATACCTGCACTCAACACCACAATTTCTCAACCACACAGCTAAATCACTCGGTGGTTTCGCACTTAGCCCACCACAATCAAATAGTAGGGTAGTATCGCAAATAGCCTACCAAATAGGGTAATTATAGTGGTTTCGCACATAGCCCACTAAATAATATACTTAACGAAAGCATCGCACACAGCCCACCGTAGTTAAGTAGTAAGGTGGTATCGCACTTAGCCCACCGTCAAGTATTATCACTACAAATTCACACATCTATTTTGTAATTCATACATCAATTACTCAATAACTACCACATTCAGTCCACTTGAACCGTATAGGTTCTAAATCATGCTATGCACTAGTTAGCATCAACAATGAATATGTATAAATGCATTGTTTACACATAAACTTACCTCGGTATTCAAAACGTATGAAGACGTACAATTTAGTCCACGACTTTGCTCTTGCCTCGGTTTCGATCCGGGCTTCGTCTTTATTGATCTATATTGATAAATCAACTCATTTAATACACACATTGACTAAATTGACTCAAAACTCATACTTTGGAAAAATTACCATTTTGCCCCTAAACTTCCTCATATTTACACTTTTGCCCCAATGCTTGTAAAGTGATTTTCATTCAACATTCTTGTTTTTCATGCATAGCCGAATCATACTCTCAACTATAGCAACCTTCAATTCTCACTAAATCACTCATGTATGACCAATTTCATGACTTTTACAAATTAGTCCTTACATGCATTTTTCATGGAATTCACTTAGAAAAAGATGTTTATTCTACATCCAACTCTCATAATCTTCCATAAAACATAAAAATAAATGCATGTCATACATGGTTATATTTTTGAACATGAATCCTAGCTCAACATATAGCTAAAAATAGCTAACTCATGTTACGAGGACTTCAAAAATACGAAGAATATCAAAAACGGGGCTAGGATGCACTTACTAGCAAGCTTGAAAAATTTGAAGAACCCTAGCTATGGCTTCTTGAAATTTTTGGCCAAGGGAAGAAGATGAGCATCAAATATTGACTATTTCATCTTTTTAATCATTTATTTGACAAATGACCAAAATGCCCTTTTTACCATACTTTCAAATTTTACCCACTCATACCCATTTTTGTCCAAAAATTAGAAATTGGGCAAATTTCTATTTAAGGACCTCTAATTAATAATCCAAAGCTATTTCATACTTAAAGCTTCTAGAATCTCACATTTTGTAACTTTTGCAATTTAGTCCTATTGGACAATTCAATCACAATTAGCAAAATTACTTCATGAAACTTTCATACTTTCATGCAAACATATCATAAACCTTAAAACTCATGTTTCTACTTCGGATTTGTGGTCTCGCACCACTATTTCGACTAGGCCCTAAATCGGGATGTTACAACTCTTCCTCCTTTAGAGATTTTCGCCCTCGAAAATCTTACCGGTAAAAAGGTTTGGATGTTGCTCTCTCGTGGCTTCTTCCGGTTCCCACGTAGCCTCTTCTACACCGTGTTTTTTCCATAACACTTTCACTAGGGCTATGTTCTTATTCCTCAACTGCTTCACTTCCTGAGCCAATATTTTAATCGGATCTTCCTCATAAGACATATCCAGTCGTATCTCAATTTCCGTTGAAGGAATCACATGCGAAGAATCGGAGCAATATCGTCGCAACATAGATACATGGAACACATTATGAATCTTTTCCAATTCCACCGGCAAAGCCAGCCGGTATGCTACTGGCCCAATTCTATCGGTAATTTCATACGCCCTATGAATCGCGGACTCAATTTCCCTTTTCGTCCAAATCTCAAGATTTTCTTCCACGGGGACACTTTCAAAAACACCTTGTCACCCACTTGAAACTCAATTTCCTTTCTTTTCAAATCCGCGTACGACTTCTGTCGGTCCGAAGCAGCTTTCAGACTATTACGGATCACTTTCACTTTCTCCTCAGTCTCTTTTACTAGATCGACCCCATGGATTCGCTTCTCACTAAGCTCGGTCCAATACAAAGGAGTCTGACATTTACGACCATACAAGGCTTCATACGGTGCCATCCGTATACTCAATTGATAACTGTTGTTGTAAGAAAATTCGACTAAAGGTAGATATCTCTCCCAATTACCTTCGAACTCTAACACACAGCATCGGAGCATATCTTCGAAAATATGAATTACTATTTCAGATTGGCCATCAGTTTGCGGATGGAACGCAGTACTAAAATTTAATCTTGTACCCAAGGCCTCCTGCAACTTCTTCCAAAACCTCGAAGTGAACCTCGGATCTCTTTCCGAGATAATAGATACAAGCACTCCATGTAATCTCACTATCTCTGCAATATACAACTCGGCCAACTTATCTAGTGAATAATCAACACGCACTGGAATAAAGTGAGCCGTCTTCGTCAGTCTATCAACGACAACCCACACAGCATCTTTCTTTTTCAGCGTCATAGGCAACCCCGTCACAAAATCCATGGTAATCCGATCCCACTTCCATTCAGGAACCATCACCGGCTGAAGCAATCCCGAGGGGACTTGATGCTCAGCTTTCACTTGTTGACAACTCAGACATTTTGTCACAAACTCAGAGATGTCTCTTTTCATACCCGGCCACCAATAAAATTTCCTCAGATCATTGTACATTTTTGTACTGTCCGGGTGTACTGACAAATAACCACTATGTGCCTCATGTAAAACTTTTCGAATCAACTCATTATCTCTGGGTACACAAATTCTGTCATGATACAACAAACAATCATCTGAACCCACTCGAAAATCAGAATCATTTTCCGATCCACACTTAGCTTTCTTAGCTTGCATATCACTATCCTTCCTTTGAGCCTCACATATCTGTTGAACCAATAGTGGTTGAGCTCTCAACTCTGCCAATATAGCACCATCATCAGACAATGCTAACATCATGCTCATAGCTCTTAAAGCATACAGGGATTTCCTACTCAGGGCATCTGCAACTACATTCGCTTTTCCCGGATGGTAATCGATGACTAACTCATAGTCCTTCAATAACTCAAGCCACTGCCGTTGTCGCAAATTCAAATCCTTTTGATCCATCAAATACTTCAAACTCTTATGATCTGTGAAGATTCGGCACCTCTCACCATATAAATAGTGTCGCCAAATCTTTAATGCAAAAAAAAATCGCAGCCAACTCCAGATCAGGAGTCGGATAATTCTTCTCATGCAGTTTTAACTGCCTTGAGGCGTAAGCGACTACCTTACCCTCTTGCATCAACACACAACCAAGACCATTTAACGACGCGTCACTGTAAACCACGAACTCTTTCCCCGATTCTGGTTGAACCAAAACTGGCGCCTCAGTCAACAATGTTTTCTATCTCTCAAAACACTGTTGACATTTCTCAATCCATTCAAACTTAACATCCTTATGTAACAGTTTCGTCATCGGGGTAGCAATCATAGAAAACCCCCTTACGAAACGTCTGTAGTATTCTGCCAAACCCAAAAAGCTTCTAACTTCTGACACGTTTCTCGGTGATTTCTAATCCATAATAGCCGAGATCTTACTCGATTCGACTCTAATACCATCACCCGACACAATGTGTCCTAAGAATCCGACCTCTCGGAGCCAAAACTCACTCTTACTAAATTTAGCATACAACTGCTTGTCTCTTAAGGTTTGTAAGACAATCCTCAGGTGCTCTGTATGATCACTCTCATCCCGAGAATAAATCAGTATGTCATCAATGAAGACAACCACAAACTTGTCCAAATACGGTCGGAAGACACGGTTCATCAAATCCATAAAAATCGCAGGAGCGTTCGTTAAACCGAACGGCATGACCAGAAACTCATAATGGCCATACCTCGTCCGAAATGCAGTTTTCAGCACATCGTGCTCCTTAACCCTCAACTGGTAATAACCAGACCTTAGGTCTATCTTGGAGAATACGCCGCCCTCTCAGGGTCATCATCTACTTTAGCTCTAAACTCCTCAGCCCCTTTCTTCCTAATCTTATCTACCGGGGGCTTCGTTACCCTCACTACATCTATACCTTGAGGAGCCACTGGAACTGGCTGAGGTATAGGGGGAGGTGGAGGAGGTTGAGCATTAGGGTTTGCTCGAACATACTCCGAGTACCAATTACTCATCATCTGGAGAAAGGCTTCCCGAGCCTCTTCTCCTTGACCCCTAATCTCGGGTCCACCCTGAACAGGCACGGTCCCCTGCACAGGAGCCGGTGCATTACTAGCTGCATCATCAGTAGTCGATTGATCAGGATCCATATACTATATAAAACAAAGTTTAGAATCATCAGAAGCCACCACACTATCATTATACGCTTATGGCATGTATAGCTAGACTCTTACACCTGCTACGTTAGTCTGAGAACCGACTAAACTATAGCTCTGATACCACTAAATGTAACACCCCTTACCCTTATTCTACGCTGGAACTGGGCTCGAGGCATTACCGGACTTAATTCACTTTAGTCCCAACTTGACAACTCTCTATAGTCACCAAAACGACCTCATTAAAGACCCACGAGGCCTTAAACGTACATACGAGGGGTTCCGGAATCCTACTGGAAGCCTTTGCAATCTTAAAATTTCTTTCACCTTGACAAGGGCCACAAGCCCATGTGAAATGGGACACGCCTGTGGGAGCAGGTCATGTGGTCACACATGCCCATTTCCCTACCTCGTGTAAAAAAACTTAGGTATTCTGCATGTGTCACACGGCCTAAGAACACGCCCGTGTTCTCCACCCACGGTGAACACTGACCATCTTACACGGCCTAGGCACACGCCCGTGTGGCTAGCCCGTGGTCGACACTGACTTACCACCTTAACATGCTGGGGGCACACAGCCAAGTCACACACCCATATGGCTAGCCCGTGTGTCACACACGGCCTAGACACACGCCCGTGTGTCTATCCGAGTGGACAAGAACAAGGCTACTTGCCAACCTCTTCTCACCCCTCTAGTTCACACAACATGTATCTATTCAACACATCATCAAACAATTCATGTTTTGCAATATAAACTCTCATGGATAACTACATCTTTTCATATAGCAGGATAAACCATTAACCATGGCATTATACAAAATAGATTATCCACCAAAAGGGCCAACACATCCTTGGCCAATACAACAACATAAACCTAACTTGTCTAGCCTCTATACATGCCATATACAGAAGCACTAAATCTAAATATACCAAGTGAGCTGATAGTGTGGGCAATCTTCCAAATTATCCTCGTATCTCGTCCCAACTCTTTAGCTCTATAAGACAAGGGAAAAGAAAGGGGAATAAGCTTTAAGCTTAGTAAATTTACATATAAACAATTTACATCATAGTATGAGCTAAACAACAACTAGCATTATACTAAACAAGATAATTCACATCCACAACTATGCTTACTCATTCAATCCCTTACCATATTTCCACCATATCACAAGCTTAATGCTTACATTCATTCATTTGCATACCTGCACTCAACACCACAATTTCTCAACCACACAGCTAAATCACTCGGTGGTTCCGCACTTAGCCCACCACAATCAAATAGTAGGGTAGTATCGCACATAGCCTACCAAATAGGGTAATTATAGTGGTTTCGCACATAGCCCACTAAATAATATACTTAATGAAAGCATCGCACACAACCCATCGTAGTTAAGTATTAAGGTGGTATCGCACTTAGCCCACCGTCAAGTATTATCACTACACATTCACACATCTATTTTGTAATTCATACATCAATTACTCAATAACTACCACATTCAGTCCACTTGAACCGTATAGGTTCTCAATCATGCTATACACTAGTTAGCATCAACAATTAATATGTATAAATGCATTGTTTACACATAAACTTACCTCGGTATTCAAAACGTATGAAGACGTGTAATTTGGTCCACGACTTTGCTCTTACCTCGATTTCAATCTGGGCTTCATCTTTATTGATCTATATTGATAAATCAACTCATTTAATACACACATTGACTAAATTGGCTCAAAACTCATACTTTGGAAAAATTACCATTTTGCCCCTAAACTTCCTCATATTTACACTTTTGCCCCAATGCTCGTAAAGTGATTTTCATTCAACATTCTTGTTTTTCATGCATAGCCGAATCATACTCTCAACTATAGCAACCTTCAATTCTCACTAAATCACTTATGTATGACCAATTTCATGACTTTTACAAACTAGTCCTTACATGCATTTTTCATGGAATTCACTTAGAAAAAGATGTTTATTCTACATCCAACTCTCATAATCTTCCATAAAACATAAAAATGCATGCATGTCATACATGGGTATATTTTTGAACATGAATCCTAGCTCAACATATAGCTAAAAATAGCTAACTCATGTTACGAGGACTTCAAAAATACGAAGAATATCAAAAACGGGGCTAGGATGCACTTACTAGCAAGCTTGAAAAATTTGAAGAACCCTAGCTATGGCTTCTTGAAATTTTTGGCCAAGGGAAGAAGATGAGCATCAAATTTTGACTATTTCATCTTTTTAATCATTTATTTGACAAATGACCAAAATGCCCTTTTTTACCATACTTTCAAATTTTACCCACTCATGCCCATTTTTGTCCAAAAATTAGAAATTAGGAAAATTGCTATTTAAGGACCTCTAATTAATAATCCAAAGCTATTTCATACTTAAAGCTTCTAGAATCTCACATTTTGCAACTTTTGCAATTTAGTCCTATTGGACAATTCAATCACAATTAGCAAAATTACTTCATGAAACTTTCATACTTTCATGCAAACATATCATAAACCTTAAAACTCATGTTTCTACTTCGGATTTGTGGTCTCGCACCACTAACAACATGGTATTATTCATGAAGTAACACCACCATACTCTCCTCAATCAAATGGAGTAGCCAAACGGAAATATCGGACTCTAAAGAAAATGATGAACGCATTGCTAGAAAGATCTAGGTTATTGCAAAACATGTTGGGGAAGCTATTCTATCAGTTAATTACCTTTTAAATAAGGTTCCCCACAAGAAAAGGGACAAGACACCATATAAGTTATGGAAAGGTAGAAACCCTTCCTACAACCACTTGAAAGTGTGGGGGTGTCTTGCAAAGGTAATGGTTTCGTTACCAAAGCAAATGAAAATAGGTCCTAAAATGGTGGATTGTATTTCTATTGGTTATGCAGATCACAGCAATGCATATAGGTTTCTTGTGTATGAATCAAAAAATCCTGACATTCACAAGAATACTATATTGGAATTAAAGAATGCTTCATTCTTTGAAAATATCTTCCCTTGTAAAGCTAGAAATTTTGATACAAGTTCAACAAAATGAACTTCAGAGACTATAGATGAAAATAGTCCTGACGAGGCTGAAACTAAGATAGAGCCAATAAGGAGTAAACAAGGAAGGGTAGAAAAGTCTTTTGGATTAGATTTTCTAACCTTTATGCTAAAGGCCGATCCTCAAATGTATAATGATGCTATACGATCATCCGAAAGCACCTCATGGAAAGATGCTATTAAAAGTGAAATTGATTCCATCATGCAAAATCATACATGGGAATTAATGGATCTTCCTCCGAGAATTAAACCATTAAATTCTAAATAGATTTTCAAACGAAAAATTAAAGCAGATGGAATAATTGATAAGTACAAGGCTAGATTGGTTATAAAAAGTTATAGACAAAAGGAACGCCTTGACTACTTTGATACTTTTTCTCCAGTATCTACAATAACTTCTATAAGGATGATACTTGCAATTGCCACCTTGTGGAATCTAGAAGTACATCAGATGGATGTTAAAACAGCTTTCCTAAACGGAGATCTTGATGAAGAAATCTACATGGTACAACCTGAGGGTCATGTAGTTCCAGGACAAGAAAGGAAAGTTTGTAAAATTGTGAAGTCTTTATATGGACTTAAGCAAGCACCAAAACAATGGCATGAAAAATTTGATAATGTCATGATGGCAAATGGCTTCAAGATTAATGAGTGTGACAAATGTGTGTATGTCAAAACTACCGATGTTGGATATATAATCCTATGCTTACATGTTGATGACATACTCATTGTTGGAAGTAACAATGAAATGGTAAAACGTACCAAAGACATGTAAATTCAAGATTTGACATGAAAGATATTGGACTAGCTGATGTAATTTTAGGTATCCAAATTAAAAGGTCATCTGAAGGTTTCATATTGACTCAGTCACACTATGTGGACAAGATTCTTGGTAAATTTAACAAGGATAATTCTAGTATAGCCAGAACTCCAATAGATACGAGCCAACATCTGTCCAAAAAAAGAGGTGAAAGCATTAACCAAGTGGAATATGCTAGGGTCATAAGCAGTCTAATGTACCTTATGAGGTGCACTAGACCAAATATTGCTTTCACTGTGAGTAGTTTAAGCAGATTCACAAGCAATCCAGAGGAAAACCACTGGAAAGCAATTGTGAGGATACTGAGATATCTCAGATATACTCAGGACTATGGATTACATTACTCTAGAGATCCTGTTGTTTTAGAAGGATTCTCAGATGCCAATTGGATATCTGATATTCAAGATACCAAAGGCACAAGTGGATATGTCTTTACATTGGGAGGAGGAGCTGTGTCATGGAACTCCTCAAGACAAACGATTATAACCAGATCCACAATGGAATTTGAGTTTGTAGCTCTAGAAAAATCTAGAGAAGAGGCAGAATGGTTTCAAAACTTCTTGGAGGATATTCCTGACTGGCCAAATCCTGTGCCTACAATATGCATATATTGAGATAACCAAGCAACAATTGGTAGAGTAAAGAATGCAATGTATAATGGTAAGTCGAGACATATGTGACATCGACACAATATCATTAAACAACTGATCTCAAATGGAGTTATCTCTATTAGTTTTGTAAAATCAAAAGATAACATTGCGGATCCGCTAACTAAAGGTTTAAATCGAGATCAGGTTGATAAAACATCGAAAGGAATGGGACTAAAGCCCATGGAAATTAAAGGCGCTATGTGAAGGAAAACCCAACCTAATTGATTGGAGATCCCAAGATTTAGGTTCAAAGGGACAACCTAATTGCATAGACCTTGTGAGGTCACTGTAGGGGTTTATTATCCCAAGTTTGTTCCTATGATGTAAACAGTGACTAAAGAATGGGAGAGGTTAAGCAATGCTTTTAATGACCATTGTGTGTTTCGGTGAGGCAAGCAACATAAGTCACCTATGTGAAAGTGAAGTGGGGCCGCTTCGAGGAGACTATTGGGGCATAGTTATCTCAAAATATTGTAGAACCAGGAGATGTTCACGGCTATATGAACATACCCATAAGAACTAAAACCTTTCCAGAAAGGTAGTTGTGTGAGGTATATCATCGTTTACACAAACGGCAGAATAATTCAAGGACATCACGTCTACTGGTCAACTAGTAAAGTAAATATAATTTCACAAAGGAAAGTCCAAGGGTGGATACCTACCTATCCTATGCAACTATCGATCGTAGATTCTACCACCACATCGAGGCAATGTTTTCGATAAAAACTATCAATTTTCATTCATGTGGGGGATTGTTGGAAAAATTGCACTTTTATGGAACTTTGAGGCATATTCTCAATAGGTAAATGTAGAGAGTTGAATAATAATATTATGGTTTCATATTCTACTCCATGAGACCTTTACAATGGTATATCATATGCTCAAAATGGTTGAGTGATGAATGAGAAATTGATGCTCAAAGTAAGCTACTTGGAAATATTTGTTGAGGAAAAGTAAAAGCTTAGACCCCACATTGAGTGTGAGATGTGTATATATATGTGAACCGTCTTGAAGGGTAATTGAATGATTAAGCTTGAAACCCTGCCTCGCGTGCAGGGGGTACAGGTCCAAACCCGATAGGGTTAGGGTGCACCCACACGACGTGGGCAACGTGAAATGTCCAGACCGGTCGGGCCCAAATGGGCTTGCGGATATTTTAGCCCAACACAAAATTATTTTTTCCTCAACAAACATAATTTGGTTATATAAGGACACTTATCTTATTTATTTGGTTCCAATCAATTTGATTTAATTTTATAATCAAATTGATTTGTTGGCTCCTTAATAACAGATTTTGTGGAAATTTTCCAAAATTCCAACAATTTCAATGCCTATAAAAGGCTATGTTTTCTGAAGGTTTTTTGACACGCTCTGATATTTTCTCATACCGAAATTTTTTTGCTCTCAAAATTATTCTTTTTCCTCTTCGTATTTCTCAAACATTCCGGTGATAGAAAAAGGCATCGTTTGTTCGTTGATCGCTGCAGAGGTGCTACTACTTTGATCTTTATGTTGTTGTATCCTGGGAGACATTCGACCAACGGTTTCTCCAAGTATCGTAGAAGCGGCCAAATATGTAACACCCCTTACCCATATTCAACGCCGGAACAAGGCTCGAGGCATTACCATACTTATAACACAAGCAATCACACAATTCCGAGTCATAAAATTTGTGTCCAAATTAAAATCATTCATAATCGATCATAATGTATGAGCCTACGAGGCCCAAAACATGCTTTGGAGGCGGTTCAGGTCTAAACCGATAACTTTAGAAATTTTTACAAAACTTAGAAAAATTTTCATGTTACAGGGCTCACACGCCCGTGTGGTCCAAGGGACACGCCCGTGTTTCAGACCGTGTTCAAATTAAGGAGCTCTCTGATTGGTGCCATACGGCCGTGCCACACGCCCGTGTGCTAGGCCGTGTAGCACACACGGCTGAGACACACGCTCGTGTCTCTGCCCGTGTGCTCAATTCTGGACATTCTGTTTTTCAAAAATTAAGGTGCATGGGACACACAGCCGGATCACATGCCCGTGGGGCAGACCGTGTGTCACACACGGCTTAGACAAACGCCCGTGTGTCTACCTGTGTGGACAAAATAAAGGCTATTTACCAAGCCATTTTTCCACCCTCACTTGCACACATCAACACAACATCACATGGCACAAATTCAAGCATATGAGAGCAACCAAACAACCACAACCAAGACAATAACATGTCATTCTTATACCACCATTTATTATACTTAGAACATCAAACTCTCCACACCAAATCATGTAAGATTCCACATATACAAACATTTCACATTCTTGACATAAATTGTATTTCTATCTTTCACCAAGTATACCATATTCATATCACTAGAGACATTAGCACATATATATACTTAGGCTTACAACCATGATAGCCCAAATAAACCAATCTACATGGCCAATTATCAAAACAAGCCTTTGACATTCACAAGCCAACACATTGGCTGCAATCACAATGACACATTTATCAAATGACTAAGTCCCTATGCATGCCATAGACTTAAAATACTTGAATCCACTTATACCCAAAATGATAGCTTGATAGTATGATAAGATCTCCGGTGAACTCCAACCTGAGCTAGCTCAATAACCCTATAAGACATTGGAAAGAAAATAGGGTAAGCTATATATATAGCTTAGTAAGTCCGTATGAAAGTAATAAGCAACTTTTACCAACCATTTACCAAGCCCGATAATATAAACACAAGATAATATAAATTGCTATAAAACTCACAGTTATAATTTATTCAGTCACATTGTTTGCTTTATCAATTTGCAAGCATATTTTAACATATCTTGGCATTAGCCTAACAACCATAATCTCTCCTTTGTAACATATTACAGCAAATAACAAATCATTTCATACCTCATAATAAACATGCACATTAATTATGTGTATTTACATTTCAAGCATTTACTTTAACATCCTTCAATTACCTAAGTTCTTATCTTCCCATTTTCTCATATCCGATAAATCAGAATTTGCATGAATAAAACATGCTATATCATAACTCAATTTGGCCCGAAAGCCAATCACATAATCGTCAACCGAATTTATCATGAATTTCATACATCACAAGTATAGACTAATAATCACAAAGTTTTCAAAAAATCATTCTCATGGAAATCATGAACTCACAATTTCATGAAGTCAATGCTTATAAACTTTACGTACATATCTGTACCGATTCGTAACTACTTACATACTCTTTCTCTTCTTTGACATACTCATTGAATTTCCCGTTGAACCATTTAGAATACTACAGGATACTCGGGAATCTCGTACACACAGTACCTTACCAATGCCATATCTTAGATATGGTCTTACATAAAATCTTGTATCAATGCCAATAGCCCAGCTATGGTCTTACACGAAGTCTCATATAGATGCCATATCCCAGATATAGTCTTACACGAAGTCTCATATTGATGCCATATCCCAGATATGGTCTTACACGTAATCTTAGTAACCCTAATGTCATGACATTTGTATCCTATCTATTCCTAAGGTTCAACCAGGATTTTCGCTAGATCGAATATCTATCGGTCATTTCCGTAATATCGTATTCAATAGCATTCACATTTCATTTCGATAATATAGCATTTACCACGCATTTATACACATATAATTTAATGCTTATTAAACATACGAACTTACCTCGACATAAAAATGACAAAAAGGACTAAATCGTCAAATACTTGTTTTTCCCCCGTTCTAACTCCGAACCTCATTTTTCTCGATCTATAATATCACATTTAACTTATTTAATCATTATACTATTCAAGTCAGCACAAAATCACATTATGGAAAAATTACATTTTTGCCCCTAAAGTTTGACATTTTTACAATTTAGTCCCTAGGCTCGTAAAATGAAATGTACTCAATTTTTTGAACAAAATTTTCATGAAATCATTCCATAAAATTTTAGACCATAAAATATAATAAAAATAAATTTTTATTCGTCGAATTTATGGTCCCGAAACCACTGTTCCGACTAGACCCAAAATCGGGCTGTTACAAAATATTTATTAAGGAAACTGTGTTTCACATGCCTCAACATTTCGTAAAATCTCTATTCTTCCTTTTTTATTTCAAATTTTGCTATGGTTTTATTTGATTATTTGTATTTCGCAAATTAAATGTAAATTGTTCTATTTATATTTCATTATATATATAAATATTTATTTATATTTATCTATTTTGTTTCGCTAAAATGTTTTGTCTAACATGTATTAGATACAAAAGTTCTTGATTAATTGGCCATTCGGATCTCACAAATCGGGAAGCGTATGTGTGATTACACGTAAGCTAGTTTGTCATTTCGACATAGTTGTCGGGTAAAGGTTATGGATTGATTAAATGAAGGTTTTTAATCAATATTATCTACTTATTTTTCCAGTATATGATTGTTTTAGGTGCAAACTTGAATGCCCCAAATCAACCGTAAAGCTAAAAAACGTTCGCGCGTTCGATTCTCATCAAAACAGTGTAAGAAATCTAACCAGTTTGGATTTGTAAATAGTAGAAATTTTGAAAATTGGTTTGAACCCATAAATGGGTGTTTAAGATCTGGTTAAGGGATGAATTGATGGAATTTATACTGATTTTTGAATTAGGTTCATTTTAAGAATTATTAAGGAAAATCGGAAGATTCGCTAGTATGCTGTGAAAAAGCGAAAAATAAGGTGTGGGTCCTAAACTCATAAGCTTGATTGAAATTGATAATTATCATGTTATACTTGATGAAATAGCTTGCTAGTTCGATTGTCTTAATAGCCAAATAATTAGTTTTGTAAGTGGTTGAACCAGGTACGTTTCGAGCCCTAAAATATTGATGTATTAGAAAAGTTGCTAGTTTGACAGTGCGACTAGGTGATTGGGATTGTGATGCATGATTGTGTTATATGATATGAGATAGGTTGTTTGAATAGCATGAATTTCTGAAATATTGAGGTTTTGCATGATATAATTGCATGAGATGTTTTCTATGATGTATATTGAAAAGGTTGCTATACTTGCATAATGAAATTTGTAAAGTATGTGAAATTGAATGATATTGATAGACACCATCATAATGGTAATTTAAAAGTTGAAGCACTTCTTCCATTTACTGAAAGTATCTAATTTGGCCATAACGTCTAGGCTGGGTTTGGGAGGTTACAGGTATTGTTGTGCCCTTCCGATATGTCTATATCTCTTTTCCTTCCGTCAAAAATCTCAGGATCTCCTTCATCTCGACGATTTTGAACTCCTTGAGATCTGTTTTATATTGGTAATCGCAATAATAATACGTTTCATCATAAAATTGATAGATACTTCTTTCAGTTACCAGGACATTAACCCCTCTAACCTTGATAGAAGATCACATCTCATGGAATGGTCTTTTCGCTTCCCTTTCTTTTAAAGCTTGGTAAAATTCCTGTACCACAGAAATTATTATGGGTTCTTTAGGCGGCAAACAAAAGTTGGTCCACTCCCTTTCTATTGTGATTTCCAATATGCCTTTACAATTCCTCATTAAGGGATCAAATCTGTAACAGCCCGATTTAAGGGCTAGTCGGAACAGTGATCTCGAAATCAATAATTTGAGGATAGAGAAATTTATTTTCATGTTATGTTATGTGTTATAACATGTTTATAAGGATGCATGAAAATTTTGGTGCCTTAATTTTAGCGATTTTTAGCTAAATTGTGAAAAAGGACTAAATTGCATTAAGTACGAAAGTTCTATATTATTTGCTAAAGGTGCCAAATAGCTATGGATTATAAATTAGAGGTCCCAAATGTGCAATTAGGCCATAGGTATTAGTTTGGCCGGTCAAGGAAAGCTGAGGGGACAAGAGCATTAAATGTGGTCATGTTAGGTGATTAAAAAGAAATAAAATAAGGTGAAATAAGCAAAAAGCTATCATCTTTTTATTTCTTCTCTTCTTCCACCGAAAATACAAACAAGAATGGGGGTTTTGAAGCTCAAAATTCCATCAGCTCATCTCCTCTTCAAGTAAGTCATTTTGATGATTATTCTTGATGATTTTTGTATTTTTGGAGTCCTCAAAGCTTAAGTTAGCTATTGAGAGGACTAGTTTGCAATATGGTTGAAAGTCTAGGGACTTACCATGTTAGAGTTCATGTTGTTTGATGAGTTTTTATGGAAGAAAATGAATAATAGGATGATGAGAAACAACTTTTGTGAAAGGTGTTGTCATGAAAACACCTAATTGTGACTAAAATGCAAAAGTTGTAATTTGTTCATTAAGGCATGATATAGATGGAATTGTGGATAGTTGTAAGAGGATTAAATGTTCAAATAGTCTTGTTTAACAAGAAAATGTGATGAAAATTTATTTACGAGCCTAGGGGCAAAATCGTAATTTTGCCAAAGTATAGGGGCAAAATAGTCATTTTTTCCTAAAGTGTAGATTATAGTGTATTATGATTTATAAGTGATTAAATCAGTAAATTCCCTTGTTCTAGATCAAAGAAAATGAGTTTCGGACTTAGAACGGGTGAAAAGAGAAATGTGGGCAAAAAGTCCCTTTCGGCCCTTACGATGTCGAGGTAAGTTCATGTGCGAATGTTGCAATTACATATAAGTAAATTTAGTATTCCAATGTTGTATGGAATGCATATTTACTCTATGAATGTATGAGATATCTTTGATGAGATGTCAAGAGAATTGAATTTAAGAGTAATGGGAAATGTATATAGCATGATATGATGATAGTTGAAGTCTCATGTAAGACCATATTGGAATATGTCCTCAGTGTAAGAATTCGTATAAGACCATGTTAGAGACATGGCATCGATATGTTAATGCAAGTAAAACCCTATTACGGTATGATATCAATGTGACACTATGTGTATGAGACTCAAGAGTGTTTTTTTTAACAATTTGAGATGAACTCAGTATATGATGAACCTCTAGTGGGTTACATGTAATCAATACATCTTAGTTGCATGAGATAGATTTATTAATGCATTGTGTGAATGCGAACGAGTATCGTAGAAAGTTAAGTAAGAATAGAAGTGTGTGAGGATGTTCTCGGATGAACGTTTGAAATAGAGATATACATGTGGATTATTATCCATGAATGTAAAATAACGGTGAGCTATGTGCGATATCACCTTATTGATGGTAGTGATGGGGTGTAATGCGATACCATCAATTACATTATTATCGATGGGTGTATGCGTTACCACCTGATTAATTAGTAATCGATGGGCTGTGTGCGATACCATCACTTATAAATGATTGGTGAGCTAAGTGCGAAATCACCATAAGTATAAATGATTGGTGGGCTGTGTGCGATACCACCCTATTAGTGATTCAATGGTGGGCTAAGTGCGAAACCACCGAGAGATTAGTAGTATGAGTGGCTTATCGAAAATGCTTGATGTGTTGTTTTATATGATCATGTGGTGATCAGTGCAGGAATGTATGCTAATTAAACGAGCAATTGGCTTGTGGCATGGTAAGAATGTGGTAAGAGATAGAATGAGTAAGCTTCAAGAATGGTTGTAACACCCCAAACCCGGCCCATACGATATGACCGGGTCTAGTATGTCACATAAAGAAAACGTATAAAGAACTAAAGTTGACATTATTTGGTTATAGTTAAGAAAACAAGTTCGATTATAATTAATCGATAAAATACTACTAATATCTAGAGGTTGATTGAAGAATCGATAATCGAACTAGTGATCTTTTAAAACCGTGACTTTTGAAAATATTATTGATAATTTGCAGGAAAAATCCAAGTTAAATTATTTGTACGTATTTATTATGAAATTCGTTTGTTGTTAAATTAGAAGAAAAACCGTTGTTTATGATTTTAGAAAAAAATCCCCATTTAAAACAATTCATGGAAAATAAATACGTCAAACATAAAACCGAAATAAAAGTCCCAGAGGCCTTATTACAACTTTAAACCCAAAATAGTAAAAGTAACGAAATAAGCGGAAAAGAAATTTACTAAGGTTCGAAAATATTATTTTTTAAGTATGGCCTCCACCGAGTCATCCATGGGCCCAAGTCCTCATTACGGATCATTACCTGCAAGGATTAAGAGAATGGGGTGAGTTACTAGAACTTAGTGTATAATCCCCTTACCGTCATCCACTGGACTTGAACCCGTATAGCATAATCTTGGGCCTAAGCCCATTTACATAACAATAATTAAATGAAGTAAATGTATGCAACCCAACCCAATCCATCCATCACACCCCCGACCAGCCAATCACACCTGTGGGGATCAAGTCAACCCACCCCGCCGCTCACACCAAATTTGCAGTCAAACTGCTATAGCATTTTTTTTTTGTGGTCAAACCACTGAAATCGTAATTTAGGCACAATAATATACAATTTGTGGCAATGCCACCAGGCTACACTGCTCTTCATACAATTTTCTCATCCCATGCAAAATGTAAAAAAAATGCAACATACATAATAACATAAAGTATTCACATATAAATAACAACCATTATTTTATTGAACAATTTTGGTGATCCAGCCCAATAAAGCATTTTAATAATTCAGCCCACTAAGGCATTCTAGCAAATCGGCCCATAGGGGCATTTTGGTAAATCGGCCCTTAGGGGCATTTTGGTAAATTGGCCCATAGGGGCATTTTCGTAAATCGGCCCTTAGGGGCATTTTCGTAATTTAGCACTTTAATACCGATTTTGACAGATCTCTTTAGAAAATAATATTAATTTAAGCAAGTTACTCGATTTATGTCTTATTACGATTTTTAACTCTGTAAATAATAGCGATCTACTTTTACAACATAATATCGAATCTCGAATCTACGGATTTCGGTGTGAGATTACACACCTGATTATGGTAAGGACTAAACCTTCTTGATCGTCGGCACCTAAATCACCATTACACTCGATTAACCAACAAACGAGGTTTTATTAATCTAAATCAGACGATCTAATGAAACGCTTACCCTTAGTATCGTGAACGACCACGATTTGTCTATTCTCACCGGATGATGGTCCATAACCTGGTGGGAAATCCCGAACTGCTGATACCGCCCTACGTTTGAACTTAGGAGTAGGAATTTGAAATCCACTCCTTTTGTGTTCTCCTATCAATTTTCCTTTCAAATCGTTACCACTTGCCTCCATTGAAAAAGTCCCGGTCAGTAAAATACTACTATGAGATAAAGTAGTTGTTTAGGGATAGGATTCGGCTTACCTCTACTTCTGAAGAACCAACGAGTAGAGAAAACGAGCGATTTAATCCCTATCACTTTCGATTAGTCAAATCTATCATTCTGTTTCAACAGAATAACCAAGTATTGAGAGATCGAAATGATCCATAAAGAAACTCCTTACCTTAATGATAATAGATCCGACTTTCACCGATTGACTTAAGACTAGAGATGAATCGGCAAGGATGTGATATTCAGCCACCCACTAGAACACTACGAAAAGAAGATGATCAAGATATGAGGGAGTAAGAGAAAATGATATTTCGGTTTAGAAACAAGTAGAACAACCGAATAGTGATGAACACACATTCGGCTAGGAAGAAAGATAAGAATAGAATGAAGCCCCTTACCCGTTCAACCAAAGAGAAATGTCCAACACGCAAGAATGGAGACGAGATAGTGACTAAGAAGATTCGGCTATTGGGAGAAATGAACAAAGAAGATTCGGTCATATGGTAATGTCGATTTAGGAAAAAGGTAGAAAGGTTGAAGAAATGGTAAAAAGAAAAGAAAATATGGAAAAAGAAGTGTTAGATAATTCGGCTAACACAAAGGAAAAAGTGAGAAAAATGCTTTGAGTGTTTTGATCACTTTGTGTTTTGGCAACAAAGGAAAAAGGTTGGAAAAGAGTACCAAAAATGTTCAAAAGAAAAAATAGGCCTTTCATGCACAAACTTGCAAATAAGCTAGGAAAATTCGGCTCCTCTTTTTCTCCCAACAAAACCGTGTATCCCAAGCACCAAAAGGATTAAGGTTGACCCAAAATTTCTTTCCAAAACACCTCCCTAAGATTCGGCCAACATGTTTCCCCCACCTTATCCCTTTCCGTTATTTATTTCCTTCTTTTTCCCTTGCTTTTCTCCTTACCATATTTTCTTAGTCTTCTTTCCAACATTAGAAAAGTCTTCCTTTCCTTCTTTGATGCCATGGCCGACACTTACCATACAACACTTGAGAAGCTCAAAATTTTAAGTCCCAAAAGTTGCAATAGATGGGTTTCGAACCCCTTCCCTCAATGCTCTCCACTTGACGCCACCCCACTCCACCATGTGCTCCACTTGTGCTAGCAAAATACACATTTATTTCCTTAAGTCTTGATGCCACTTACCTTCTCTCCTTAAAGTGCTTAAACACAAAAATTTTTACTAATGCCCAACTCAACCCATAGCCTTCTTAGGGTCCCTAAACATACACAACTAACACTATTTACTAGCCTATCGCATGATATAATATAAAACATAAATTCCCGAATTTCGGGATGTTACAATTCTACCCCCTTAAAGAAATTTCGGCCTCAAAATTTACCTGATTAGAAGAGATGAGGATATTGCTGCCGGATCGTGTTCTCTGGCTCCCATGTAGCTTCCTCTGACCCGTGATTACGCCATAATACTTTGACCAACGGAACTGACTTCTTTCTCAGCACCTTAATATCCCGATCTAAAATCTGCACTGGCTCTTCTTCAAAGGACAAGTCAGGTCTTATCTCAACTTCCTCCACTGGCACAACATGAGATGGATCCGAATGATAATGCCTTAACATCGAGACATGGAATATGCTATGTATCTGACTTAATTCCGGAGGTAACTCAAGCTGATAAGCCACTGGTCCAACACGCTTCAGTACACGGTACGATCCGATGAACCTAGGGCTCAACTTGCCTTTCCGTCCAAATCTTAAAATCTTTTTTCCAAGGTGAGACCTTCAAGAAGACCTGATCTCCCTCAGAGAACTCTATATCTTTACGCTTCAGATCCGCATACGATTTCTTTCTGTCCGAAGCTTCATTTAACCGAGCCCGAATTACCTTAACTTTTTCTTCCGTCTCTGAGATCAACTTAGGACCCAATAACTGTCGCTCCCCCAACTCAATCCAACAAGTAGGAGTACGACACCTACGTCCATACAACACCTTGTAGGGTGCCATCTGGATGCTGGATTGATAGCTGTTGTTGTATGCAAACTCTGCCAACGGTAGAAAATCTTCCCAACTACCCCTGAAGTTGATCACACATCCTCTTAACATGTCTTCTAGAATCTGGATTACTCACTCCGACTGACCATCTTTCTGCGGATGAAATGCCGTGCTGAAATTTAATCTTGTACCCAAAGCTTCATGTAAAGCCTTCCAAAACCGTGATGTAAACCTAGGATCACATGCGATATAATAGACTTTGGTACCCCATGTAACCTCACGACTTACACGCTACATACAACTTGGCTAATACGCAGCGAATAATTCGTATGAGCAGGTAGGAAATGAGCGATCTTCGTTAACCGATCCACTATAACCCATCTTTGAATCTTTCTTAGTAGGCGTTAAGGGTAACCCACTAACAAAATCCATCGTTATCCTTTCCCATTTCCATAGTGGAATTTTCACCGGTTGCAATAACCTTGAAGGCAGTTGATGCTCCGCCTTCACCTGCTGACATGTCAAGCACTAGCTCACGAAGTCAGTAACCTCTCGTTTCAACCCTGGCCACCAATACTGCTCACGGAGGTCTCGGTACATCTTATTTCCTCCGGGGTGCTAGTATATGGCCTACTATGCGCCTCACGTAGAATCATTTGTCTCAATTCTGAATCCCTGGGCATACAAACTCTTCCACGGAAACACAATACTCCATCACTATTTAATCCAAAATCCCCTATCTCACCACTTTCCACTTGTTGAAGTCGAGAACCCAACCTTTCATCTAACAACTTCTTTTCCTTAATCTGGCTTACCCATGCCGGCTTCACTTGAAGTTCGGCTAACAGACTACCATCTTCATAAAGGCTGAGATGAGCGAACATTGCTCTCAAATCTGATATCACCTTACGACTCAACCCATCTGCCACTCACGTTAGCTTTACCTAGGTGATACTCGATTGAGAAGTCATAATCCTTCAACAATTCTATCCACCTCCGCTGTCTTAAGTTCAACTCCTTTTGGGTAAGGAGGTACTTCAGACTCTTATGATCCGTGTAGATAATCGACTTCTCCCCGTATAGATAGTGTCTCCAAATCTTCAGAGCAAACACCACTACAGCTAACTCCAAATCATGAGTGGGATAGTTTACCTCATGCGGCCTTAATTGACGAGATGCATAAGCTACCACTTTTCCCCCTTGCATCAACACACATCCTAAACCCATGTGTGACGCATCACAATACACAATAAACTTTTTAATAGCCTCAGGTTGAACCAATGCTGGCGCTTCTGTCAGAATCTTCTTCAGTTTCTCAAAGCTCTCTTGCTCCTTATTTGACTACACAAACGGTACTCCTTTACGCAACATCTTAGTTAAGGGTGCAGCAATCAACGAAAACCCCTCAACGAATCGCCTGTAATACCCAGCCAAACCTAGAAAATTTTGAATTTCTGCCACTGACTTTGGTGGCTTCCAATCCAACACAGCCTCAACCTTCCGGGGATCAACTCTACATCCTTCGGCCGACACAACATGCCCCAAAAAGGTCACCTCCTTCAACCAAAATTAACACTTACTGAATTTGGCTTACAACTGCTTCTCCCTCAAAATCTGTAATACTACCCGTAGATGCGAATCATGCTCTTCTTCAGTATTTGAGTACACCAGGATGTCATCTATGAACACAACCACAAACCGGTCTAGGTAAGGTTGGAAGACTCGGTTCATCATGTCCATAAATGCAACTGGTGCATTAGTCAACCCGAACGGCATCACTAAGAACTCTTAATGCCCATATCGAGTTCAGAATGCAGTCTTGTGAATATCCGCCTCCTTGACCTTAAGCTGGTGATACCCCGATCTCAAGTCTATCTTCGAGAAAACTGAAGCTCCTCGCAGCTGATCGAACAGATCATCGATCCTCGGTAACGGATACTTGTTCTTGATCGTCAACTTATTCAATTGTCTATAATCGATGCACATACGCATCGACCCATCCTTTTTCTTAACGAACAACACCGGTGCTCCCCACGGTGACACACTTGGTCGAATAAATCCACGATCCAACAACTCCTGAATTTGAGCTTTAAGTTCCACGAGCTCCTTCGGTGCCATTCTGTAAGGAGCAATAGACACCGGAGTCGTTCTCGGCAGCGACTCAATACCAAATTCTACCTCTCGATCGGAGGCAGTGCGAAGCTCCTCGGGAAAGACGTCTGAAAACTCTTTCACCGTTCTAACACTCTCTACCGACATCTCTTTGGCATCCAAAGCACTGATAAAGGCTATGAACGCTCCACACCCCTTTCGTACCAACTTTTCTACCTTTAAAGAAGATACAACATTAGGCAGATAATTTCTTCTTTCACCTATCATCATCACTTCCTTGTCCTCTCGAAGTTCTTAGTACCATCCGCTTTCTTTGCACACGGTCTAAATTCGCACGATGCTTAACCAACCGTCCATGCCCAATATAAGGTCAAACTCCCGAGCAGCGGTTCCATCAATTCCGCTGAAATACTTCCCCGAACTTCTAAGGGCACATCCTAAACAACTTATTTACTACCACCGACTGTCCTAAAGGGCTAATTACAGTTGTTTCTCTAGCAGTAATCTCAGATTTAATATTCAGAGTTCCAAACACAGCACATGCAACATACGAATGGGTCGATCCAATGTCTATCAAAGTGGTAAAAGGTACATCAGATATGAATAACGTACCGGTTATGACGTCCGGTGCATCGCCATCCTCTCGACGCCTGACCGCATAGACCAACCCTGGCTGTCTTGCCTCCGTGTTACCCCTGTTATCGGTACCTCTACCCGGTGCACCTTGACCTTGTCCTACACCATTACCACCTCGACCTGGCCCACGGCCTCTCGGCGGCTGCTGAGCGCCTCCAGCTGACTGCGCAAATCTGTTATGAACTGCCTGAGTTTGATCAGGCTTTCGAGGGCAATCCCTAAACCGATGGTCCTTGGATCCACATCTGAAACAACCACCAGTTCTCTTCCAGCATTCACCCGAGTGAAGTTTCCCACAATCCACGCAAGGCTGTGACTGATTGGTAGTAGCTAGAGCACCCACTTGAACTGGCCCCTCATTCCTGGGCCTTTTCTGAAATCCTCTAGCAGGACACGAATACCTGAGTCTCTCTTGTTCCCGCCCCTATCCTTGTCTCAATTTTTTGCATTTTCAATGCTTTACTTCTTAAGCAATCTTAGCTTTTTCCACCAGTGTGGCAAAATTCCTCTCCTTCTGTGGGGCTATCAGTACCCGCAACTCATCACGCAATCCATCCTCAAAACGCACACAACGTTCATGATCAGTCGGCACTATACCCCGGGCATACCGACTCAGACGCAGAAACTCCGCCTCGTAAGCTGCCACAGACCTACCTCCTTGTACCAGATTCAAGAATTCCTTCCTTCTGGCATCCACATAACTAGCCCCGACATATTTTCCCTGGAATGTTGTCTTAAAGAAATACCGAATGTCGATCGGCTGAGTGCCTTTCCGAACAGTGAGCCACTGGCGATACGCCTCGTCTCTCTCAAAGAATGACACAACCCCTTTCGGTTTACGCTCGGTGTGCAATCCAGATAGTCCATAATCCATTCCACCGCCTCAAGCCAGTACTCCGCTACACTTGGGGCTACACCTGAAATACCCCTAAAAACTTCGGCCCCATTCGATCTGAGTCGCTCCGATATCGACCCACGAGCTGCCGACCTAGTTCTTGCCCCAGCAACCCTTTCCAGAACTCGCAACATCGCTTGGGATAGAGCGTCGTCCTCTCTCATTCGGTCATGTGACCCAGCTTCAGTCACTGGTGACGCAGGTGCGTCCATTTCAGGCATATGTCCCGATGCCTACAACTCTAGCACCTCGGCCTCTACCTCGTCCACGTCTACCACGTTCACGTCCTCTAGCGCTCATGTTTACTAACGTCAATTTAATCTGATTAAGAGTCTTATGAATCAGTATGCTTATTCATTGTTTATTAAACAATATTTTATGGAGTATAAGAAGTAAAGTTGTTTTCGCAAAACATATCCTAAAGTCTCAATCACTATGGTTTCAGCTCCTAAAGCTAAAAGTTCTAGAGTATCTCTATTTTGTGAAGTTTTCTTACTACAGTCATACCACAATAATCATAAAATGAAAACAAAACTTACTGACTTGGTGTCGGATACCCTTGGTGCCATACTTCCTTTAAAACATTTATTTATAAATCGAATTTCAAGCAGTTTTGGAAAACATTTTTGAACCCAAACCACAGCCGAGTTTTGCAACCGGCTCTGATACCATAAAATGTAACACCCCAAACTCGGCCCATGCGATATGACCGGATCTAGTATGTCACATAAAGAAAACGTATAAAGAACTAAAGTTGACATTATTTGGTTATAGTTAAGAAAACAAGTTCGGTTATAATTAATCGATAAAATACTACTAATATCTAGAGGTTGATTGAAGAATCGATAATCGAACTAGTGATCTTTTAAAACCGTGACTTTTGAAAATATTATTGATAATTTGCAGGAAAAATCCAAGTTAAATTATTTGTACATATTTATTATGAAATCCGTTTGTTGTTAAATTTGAAGAAAAACCGTTGTTTATGATTTTAGAAAAAAATCCCCGTTTAAAACAATTCATGGAAAATAAATACGTCAAACATAAAACCGAAATAAAAGTCCCAGAGGCCTTATTACAACTTTAAACCCAAAATAGTAAAAGTAACGAAATAAGCGGAAAAGAAATTTACTAAAGTTCAAAAATATTATTTCCAAAGTATGGCCTCCACCGAGTCATCCAAGGGCCCAAGTCCTAATTACTTATCATTACCTGCAAGGATTAAGAAAATGGGGTGAGTTACTAAAACTCAGTGTATAATCCCCTTACCGTCATCCACTAGGCCTGAACCCGTATAGCATAATCTTGGGCCTAAGCCCATTTACATAACAATAATTAAATAAAGTAAATGTATGCAACCCAACCCAATCCATCCATCACACCCCCGACCAACCAATCACACCTGTGGGGATCAAGTCAACCCACCCCGCCGCTCACACCAAATTTGCACTCAAACTGCTGTAGCATTTTATTTTTGTGGTCAAACCACTGAAATCATAATTTAGGCACAATAATATACAATTTGTGGCAATGCCACCAGGCTACACTGCTCTTCATACAATTTTTCCATCCCATGCAAAATGTAAAAAAAATGCAACATACATAATAACATAAAGTATTCACATATAAATAACAACCATTATTCTATTGAACAATTTTGGTGATCTAGCCCAATAAAGCATTTAAATAATTCGGCCCACTGAGGCATTCTAGCAAATCAGCCCATAGGGGCATTTTGGTAAATCGGCCCTTAGGGGCATTTTGGTAAATCGGCCCATAGGGGCATTTTCGTAAATCGATCCTTAGGGGTATTTTCGTAATTTAGCACTTTAATACCGATTTTGACAGATCTTTAGAAAATAATATTAATTTAAGCAAGTTACTCGATTTATGTCATATTACGATTTTTAACTCTGTAAATAATAGCGATCTACTTTTCCAACATAATATCGAATCTCGAATTTATGGATTTCGGTGTGAGATTACACACCTGATTACGGTAAGGACTAAACCTTCTTGATCGTCGGCACCTAAATCACCATTACACTCGATTAACCAATAAACGAGGTTTTATTAATCTAAATCAGACGATCTAATGAAACGCTTACCCTTAGTATCGTGAACGACCACGATTTGTCTATTCTCACCGGATGATGGTCCATAACCTGGTGGGAAATCCCGAACTACCGATACCGCCCTACGTTTGAACTTAGGAGTAGGAATTGCAAATCCACTCCTTTTGTGTTCTCCTATCGCTTTTCCTTTCAAATCGTTACCACTTGCCTCCATTGAAAAAGTCTCGGTCAGTAAAATACTACTATGAGATAAAATAGTTGTTTAGGGATAGGATTCGGCTTACCTCTACTTCCGAAGAACCAACGAGTAGAGAAAACGAGCGATTTAATCCCTATAACATTCGATTAGTCAAATCTATCATTCCGTTTCAACGGAATAACCAAGTATTGAGAGATCGAAATGATCCATAAAGAAACTCCTTACCTTAATGATAATAGATCCGACTTTCACCGATTGACTTTAGACTAGAGATGAATCGGCAAGGATGTGATATTCAGCCACCCACTAGAACACTACGAAAAGAAGATGATCAAGATATGAGGGAGTAAGAGAAAATGATATTTCAGTTTAGAAACAAGTAGAACAACCGAATAGTGATGAACACACATTCGGCTAGGAAGAAAGATAAGAATAGAATGAAGCCCCTTACCCGTTCAACCAAAGAGAAATGTCCAACACGCAAGAATGGAGACGAGATAGTGACTAAGAGGATTCGGCTATTGGGAGAAATGAACAAAGAAGATTCGAACATATGGTAATGTCGATTTAGGAAAAAGGTAGAAAGGTTGAAGAAATGGTAAAAAGAAAAGAAAAGATGGAAAAAGAAGTGTTAGAGGATTCAGCTAACACCAACGAAAAATTGAGCAAAATGCTTTGAGTGTTTTGATCATTTTGTGTTTTGGCAACAAAGGAAAAAGGTTGGAAAAGAGTACCAAAAATTTTCAAAAGAAAAAAATAGGCCTTTCATGCACAAACTTGCAAATAGGCTAGGAAAATTCGGCTCCTCTTTTTCTCCCAACAAAACCGTGTATCCCAAGCATCAAAAGGATTAAGGTTGACCCAAAATTTCTTTCCAAAACACCTCCCTAAGATTCGGCCAACATGTTTCCCCCACTTTATCCCTTTCCTTTATTTCTTTCCTTCTTTTTCCCTTGCTTTCCTCCTTACCATATTTTCTTAGTCTTCTTTCCAACATTAGAAAAGTCTTCCTTTCCTTCTTTGATGCCATGGCCGACACTTACCATACAACACTTGAGAAGATCAAAAAGTTAGGTCCCAAAAGTTGCAATAGATGGGTTTCGAACCCCTTCCCTCAATGTTCTCCACTTGATACCACCCCACTCCACCATGTGCTCCACTTGTGCTAGCAAAATACACATTTATTTCCTTAAGTCTTGATGCCACTTACCTTCTCTCCTTAAAGTGCTTAAACACAAAAATTTTACTAAGGCCCAACTCAACCCATAGCCTTCTTAGGGTCCCTAAACATACACAACTAACACTATTGACTAGCCTTTCGCATGATATAATATAAAACATAAATTCTTGAATTTCAGGATGTTACAGTGGTTGAGTAAGTAACCATGGGTTTATGAGAAAAACTCATTATAATACCTTGCAGTCATGGATATTCAATGAATATCAGTATTTGTCAGTTGAATACAGATGAACTTACTAAGCATTTTCGCTTACTCCTTTTTTTTCCCATTTCTTATAGGTTTTTAACTAGCTCGGGTTGGAGGCCGCCGGAGATGTTTTCACACTATCGAGTAGACTCCTGGTATAGTGTTTCAAGTTCTTTTGAGTCATGGCATGTATAGGGATTCTTTTAAAGTGTATTAAGTTCTAACTGATGTAGCCAAGTTGTGTTGGCCTAAGAGAATCTATAATTATGTTGTGTATAGCTATACAAGATGGCTTAAGTTGTTTGTAATTGTATTGGATATAGTTCTCCCTAGTGTATGGGATAAAGACTTTATTTCTCCTATGATTAAATGTCTTTAATTCAAGAGTTATATTGAAGCTATGTGAAATTATGTGATGATATATGATTGTATGCAAATGAAAGTGGAAAAAGGCTTGGTAGATAGCCTCTAGGTGCCCACACGGATAGACACACGGGCGTGTGTCTAGGTCGTGTATTCACTGCACATTAGTGTTTTAAGTCAGAATAGACCATGGGCTAATCACACGGCCGTTTGTTTAGGCCGTGTGTGACACACGGTTAACACATGGGCATGTGCCCTGGCCGTGTGAAGTCTGCACCTTGCACTTGTAATTTGAATTGCCACACGGCTGAAGTACACGGGCGTGTGTATGGACCGTGTGGATAAGTCAGAATGCCAAAGTTTAACACACGGGCCAAAGCCATGGGCGTGTCAAGGCCGTGTGAAATTAGTCAGTGTTGACCACGGGTGGAAGACACGGGCATGTCTTAGGGGTACACGGGCGTGTCCAAAGTCACATGGACGTGTGACCCCTGTTTCGAGGAAAAGTTCCCGATTGAGTTTCGAAAGTTTCCGGATAGGTGTTTAAGGCCTCGTAGGCCCATGAAACGTATGTTTTGATTAAGAAAGAGAAGTTTTTAATGCGGAACAAAATTTTCCAGCCCGTAAGTACATGTTTACTTAAGTTCAAGTATGGTAATGTCTCGTATCCAGTCTCAGTCTAGGACTTGGGTATGGGGTGTTACAAAATCCTTATTATTGGATTAAAGTATAAGATTGTAGCTATTGTAAGTAGTTGTCTATGTCGCTCTCCTAGAATTCAATAGATGGGCTTGAAACGCTTGCAAAAAAAAACTTTCCATTCTTCAGATCTAATTGCCTGTTGTAATCTTTTGTTCTAAAAATTAATGAGCTTTTCACATCAAAATTAATGAGCTTTTCACCAGTTGTAGATGCTGAGTAATCTATTTATTCTTAAAGAAAACAATAACACAAAAAAGAGTTATAATTTAATCCTATTTAGTATAGGGTTAGAAAGTTATAAACCTAATAGAACTAAACTAAACAAACGTCAGTGGTTAGTTTAAATTCGGATAGTAGAGTTTACGCAATGGTGTCGCGACATCCTTTAGTGGTGTCACGATATATTTCAGTGGTGTCGCGACGTCGAGGACAATTTATCTGTTCTAAAGATCGTTTGATGTCGCAACATAAGGTTCTACTATCGCAACAAGTGAGCCACTGTTCCTTTTGCGTTTCGAAGTCCTCACTTTTGTCACTTTCCTCATCATCGTTCTTTTCATTTTCATCTCCAGCTCCCCTTAAACTCCATATATATTTTCATTGTAAGAACTGTGTGTCGACGACTGTATTCATTGTTCCTCCAAATTAATGTTTTACACGTCCATTTACAAGGAAATATTGTCCCTCTTTTCTGATGAGTTCTATTTCTCCGTAAGGCGTTACCTGATGTATGGTATACAGGCCTGTCCATCTTGATTTAAGTTTACCAGGAAATAATTTTGACCTTGAATTGAACAATAGAACTTTTTGCCCCAATAAGAATTCTTGTCTTCGGATTCTTGCATCATGTCGGAATCTGCTCCTTTCCTTGTACATCTTGGTGTTCTCATAAGCCGTAAAACAGAATTCTTCCAACTCTTGTAATTGGAATAATCTTTCTTTCTTTGCTAATTTCAGATCTAAATTTAGTTCGTTTATTTCACAAAATGCTTTTTTTTTCTAGCTCAATTGGTAAATGGCAATTTTTTCTATAAACTAACTTGTAGGGAGACATACCTAATGGCATCTTATAAGTTGTCCTGGAAGCCAATAATGTATCATCCAATCTTTCCGCCCAATCTTTCCTATTTGGATTCGTGATTTTTTCTAAAAAAATTTCGATTTCTTGGTTAGATACCTATGCTTGACCATTAGCCTAAGAGTGATATGCTGTTGTCATTCGATGTCGTACACTGTATTTAGCCAAAGCAGCCTCGAACTGTTTAATGCAAAAATGGGATCCTTTATCAATTACCAATGCACGTGGGGTTCCAAATCTGGCAAAAATATTTTTTGCAAGAACTCAACTATTTCTTTTGTGTCATTAATGGGAAAAGCCACAGCCTCGACCAATTTTGAAACATAGTTAACAACTAATAAAATGTACTGGTTCCCAAAAGAACTTAGGAATGGCCCCATGAAGTCAATCCCCCAATCATCAAATACCTCTACCTCAAGTATCCCCATTTCCAGCATTTCATCCCTCATTGATATACTCCCAGTTCTTTGACATCTGTCACATTTTTGTACAAACTCATATGAATCATTGTTCATGGTTGACCAATAAAACCCTGATTAGATTACTTTATGGAATTTTCTTTTTCCACCAAACTGTTCTCAACATGGGGATTTATGACATCCTTGTAGAATATCAGCCACTTCCTCTTTTGCTGCACATCTTCTTACTAGCTAGTCAGCACACTGTCGAAAAACATATGAGTCCTCCTATATATAATTTTCCGCTTCATGCGTGATTCTTTTCTTTTATTTCCATGACAATTTTGGTGGAAAAATGTCCTTAGCAATATAGTTTACATAATCAGCATACCATGGGGTACCATTACTTTTGAACCTTGCTTTGTGGATATCTATTCTGAACAACTATTTGTCAACCAAAGTCTCTTTTATTTCTTCATTTCTAATTGTTTTGTGTCATTCTCTATTTTGGATAATCGTTCTGCAATTTGATTTTCTATTCCTTTCCTATGAATTGTCCATAAATCAAACTCTTGAAGCAGTAATACCCACCTCATTAACCTACCTTTCGTTTCCTTTTTCTTCATAACATATTTCAGTGTTGAATGATCAATGTAAACATAAACTCTATTTGCCATCAAATACGACCGAAATTTTTCACAAGCAAACACAACAGCAAGCAGTTCCTTTTCAGTTGTAGTGTAATTGCACTATGCTGAATTGATTTTTTTAATGAATAGCTCCGAATAGGTTATTTATTTTTTGTCCCAGTATTGCCCCTACAGCATAGTCACTAGCATCGCACATTATAATAAAAGGTTCTGACCAGTTAGGAGAATAATTATAGGAGTAGAAATAATTTTTTTTTCTTTTATTACCTCGAAAGCTTTGATACATTCCTGGTCAAATATGAACGGTGTCTCCTTCTACAGTAATTGATTTAACGGCTTAGAGATATGACAAAAATATTTGATAAATCTCCTATAAAACCCAGCATGACCCAGAAAATTTCTTACTCCCCGGTCTGTTGTAGGATTTGGAAGGTTCTTAATAACCTCAATCTTAGCCTTGTCAACTTCCAAGCCTTTTCTTGATATTTGATTCCCTAAAATCAATCCTTCCTTAACCATGAAATGACATTTTTCCCAGTTTAATACAAGGTTGGTTTCTTCGCATCTCTGTAAGACTTTTGTAAGATTATCCAAACATTCTTGAACTAAATCGTCATATATTGAGAAATCATCCATAAATATATCCTAGCCTTATTCAAACATGTCAGCAAATAGTTGTCATACATCTCATAAAGGTTGCTAGGCCATTACAAAGCCCAAATGGAATTCGCCTGAAGCGTAAGTACCAAAGGGCATGTGAAGGTAGTTTTCTCTTGGTCATCTGGATGTATTGGGATTTGATGGTATCTTCAATATCCATCGAGGAAACAGTAATAATAATTTCCTACTAACCTATCAAGCATTTGATCAATAAAGGGAAGTCAGAAATGATCTTTTTTCGTTGCATCATTTAACTTTCGATAATCGATGCATACTCTTCAACTAGTAACTGTTATTGTTGGAATTAATTCATTCTTGTCATTTTCAACCACTATCAGCCCGTCTTTTTTTGGCACACACTGCATAGGACTAACCTATTCACTGAAAAAAATAGCATAAATAATTCCTGCACCTAACCACTTAAGTAATTCTTTTTTTACCACTTCTTTCATAGCTAGATTAAGTCGGCGTTGTGTATCCACTACCATTTTTTTTCCTTTTACTAATCTAATCTTATGTTGACATAACGCAGGATTAATTCCCTTAATATCAACGATTGTCCATCCTATGGCTTTTTTGTGTGTCCTTAAAACACTTAATAGATTCTCTTCTTGTTCTGAACTTAGAACAGTAGCCATAATTACTGGTAATGTATTTTGCTCTCCCAGGTATCTGTATTTTAAGTGCTCCAGCAATGATTTTAAGTCTAATTCTGAAGGCTTAATAATGGACGGTATCATTTCTGTTGTGATTAAAGCAATTTTCTCTGCTTGTCTTTTACTTTGCTACCACCAATCTAGCTAAATTATTGTCTGAGCACTCACTTGTTCACTATCATCTCATTTTTCTTCCTCTGATTCATATTCATGATCAACCAACTCTATTTTAGTGGTCTCTAGTTTATAGCACTTTTGTTCCTCTATTTTGTTTTTTTTTTCATTTTCCCTACTTCTAATTCTCGATGTATTCCCCAGGAAAATTCATTTTCTTCCATTACTTCCTAATATTTCCATCTTTCTAATATTTCCATTCCTTCCTTCCCGATTTTCTTCCAAATGCTTCCTCCAATCATGATACCAAACTTTTGCCTATTCTGACTATTCAATCCATCATAAAAATGATGAATTTGAATTGCAAAATGTAATCCTCCACTCAGGACAGATCTAACGTTGGTTTTAAATCTTTCCTAGGCTTGTCCCAATGTTTCATTCATGTATTGTTTGAATTGAAATAGCTTCTCATAAACACTAAGTACCTGAGTCATGGGGAGAGTCCGACAAAGAAATAGTTGTACAAAATCAGTCCAAGTAGCAATAGTATCAGGTGGAAGTGCATCTAACCACGCTTTCATTTTTCCATCCAATGAGAACGAAATTAGTAATAGTCTGATAATGTTCGATGGTACTCCAATGTAAGCGACAGTACTACATATATATTCAAGTTGTTGTAAAAAGACTATAGGACCTTCTATTTTAGGATCATTTAATGTGACTTTGTTAGCAAGCCACGTTAGTAAAGAAGGATTTAGCTCAAAGTGTGAGTTATAAATAATGGGACAAGTAATACTAGTTGGCAACCGATCTGTCTCAAAAAATGTCCCTAGCGGTTGCATCATGTTTCCTGGGTTTTGAAACTAAATGGAAATAATGGAATGTTAGCAACCTAAGTCTTTAAATTTCGTATCTATAATCTAAAGATTTCTTAATTATTCTATTAGTATGCAAAAACTAAAACTAATATAGTGACGTTGCCTCTCCGGCAACGGCGCCAACAACTTAACCGTCTCCGGACATACCAACGTCCAAAGTAGAAATCCTATACAAAAGATGTGAAAAAGTGGTATCCGCAAGTATACGGGTCAGGTTGTAATATCATTACAACGGAGCAGGTAAGTACTCCAAGGATCGTACCCAAGGGAGGCTAGCACTAAATAAATTCAAATCTAAGTATAAATAGATCTAACTAATATTCTAGTTGAATTATAGTAAGAGGAACTAAAAGAAAGATTTTTAATAAACTATACTAATAATAAGAAAGGTCATAAAAGAAAATTAAATAAATGAAAACCAAGAAATCAAACAACAAAATATGTATCAAATCTGGGCATAGGTGATTAGCTTGCTTTGGTAATTTAATCGATTGTCGTCTCAGGTTTTCTTGTTCAATCAACTAGTAAATACCCCACCAAGATCTTCCGATACGTCCGCTGATGTATTGAGCCGACAAGAACTATTTATCATCCAACCTTACAGTCCAGACCAGTTCCCTTGATGGAATCCAACTGGCCTTTTCCCACCTATACACGCCAATTTGTTCATAGGAATTTGAATACAACATGGCCGACTCGACTTTCCAACTGTACGCCAAACAACTCCAACTCAACGTGAACTTTTCGAATTGAAATTGAATTAACTTTAAGGGACAATTGTGACCGGAGAGATAGCGAATACCATATTGAAATTGAATTGAAATTGAATTAACTTTAAGGGACGATTGTGACTATCCCATATATATTTTCTTCAACATATTTGAGACATAGTCAAATCTTTTTTTGCGAAATGAGATGACAACCCAAGCACCTCACCCCAGTTACTCAATTTGAAATGTTTTTTTTTCAACAAATTTGAGACAGTCAAATATTTTTACGCGAAATGAGATGACAACTCAAGCACCTCACCCCAATTACTCAACGTGACATGTCCCTAATCAATTTATTTTTCCCTTCTCAAGGCAGCTCTATTAGTAGAGTGTTACAAGTTTCGATTCGTCACTCAAATCTTTTTACGCGAAATGAGATGACAACCCAAGCACCTCATTCTGGTTACTCAATTTGGTCACATTTTTGAA
This sequence comes from Gossypium sturtianum, assembly GCA_025698515.1. NCBI lineage: Eukaryota > Viridiplantae > Streptophyta > Magnoliopsida > Malvales > Malvaceae > Gossypium > Gossypium sturtianum. Next base: position 125,979,767 of record CM046955.1, read on the forward strand.
TATTCACTCTTAACTAAGCCATTAGCATATTTTTTTATTTTTTTATTTTTTTAAATGAGTACTTTTATTAGGCTAGGTTAAAGAGTCATCAATCTTTATGTAGTGTTGACTTAGCCATAACATTTTCAACTCTACAAAATACTTGTCAACCAAAGTAAGCAATAGTTATTCATTAATTACCTAATTTATTTAAATAAACTAAGCATAGGAATTGAAAGTGCATTTTCGAAATGAATTAAGGAATAATCTTAGTATACAAATTAGCATATGCAAAAAATAAATAGAATGGCATGCCCCCTACTTAGCCCACATTACGCTCAATGTGCAAATTAAAAAAATAGCAAAAGATAAGGGTAAAGTGTACTCCCAGTGTATATTTAATGAGGCAAAAGACGGTGGAAGTGACCACTTTGCAGTATTGTGGTGATGCTTGAGATGTTGGCTTCCATTGTTTCTAGGTGAGCTTCAATGCGGTTTAGTCTCTCGTCCACAGCGGAAGGGGACTACTCCTCTTTCTCTCTAGAAGCAGAATCATGTGTTCGTCAGAACACTCTATTGCTTCAAGCAGTTCGTGTACCTGAGGGAACAAAATAAAATGAAGTAGGGGTGTCGGCAAGCAAACCCATAGAATCTAGACAATATTCATCTAAATGATCCATATTATAAGCATATGTTAGAGATGAAAAATCAATTATGGATGGAAGAACGTTTGTAGCTAAATACGTGATGTATAGGCCAAGTATGAGAGGTCGGTGGGCCCGAATTACGGCATGAAAACTACGTACAAACCAATATCCTAAGTTAACCCTATAATTGGAATGCATAAACCATAGAAAAATTAATTCTGTCTTAGTTAGGACAGACGAAGAATCATTGTGGCCCGAATAATTAAAAGTAAGAAATCTATGACTATATCTTAGGGCCCGTTCATGCACTAGCAAGGCTTTAAAGGTCTTGGAATTGTAAGAATGAGATATTAAGTTAGTCAAAGCCGAGTAAACTGAGTCGGCATTGAAATCGTTAGGTATCTCGAGTAAAGCAATATGGCACGAGTCGTTCTGAACATCGTCAGGGTCAGTGAAACCCATGGCTATGTTAAAATCTGAAATAGACATACTAAATGTATTACCAAGTAATCTGAATTAAATTACGCTTGGGGTTTCAACAATCCTAACGACAGTTGTATCGAAACTAAACATTGCATAAAATTCATATATGAGCTCAAAAAATGCAGCACAGTAAATATCCGCATACGATGTCCAACCAATAGCATCGAAATAATTAAACACAGAATCACGCGCGTTAAGTGTATCAAGGGTAAAAAGAAATATATATTTAAAAACTGGGATAAGACGATGTTGAATTTCCTTGTATCTCATACGATGTCTCAAGGTCGTGAAATTCAAAAATCTCTGAAATCTTTTTTTTGGCGACATCATGTAGGTACGCCCTCGCTGGTCGTGCCTATTATTTCTTGGAGGTTGGTACACCTCTTTGGCCAGACTGTTTGGCAGACTCTGCATATCAGCAACCTCAGTACTATTGTTCAGGGTTGACTCTGGCTCTTCTCTTTGCTAGTGTGGTGGTTGCCGTCTAGAACGTTTAGTGGCTGACCTTGTTTCGCACGAAGGTGGTTGCTCGTTTTGATTTGATGGTCCTGCGTCATTGTAATCCGAAGTGTTGGTTCCGTCTGAATGACCTGTAAGATAGTAAGTAACAGAAAAACAGGTTGCAAATTTAGAACATTATACCTTATTTCATCAGAAGTGTTCGAATGAACTTATAGGTCTTCCATTTCGATCGATGTCGAACTTCTTCGATGTCGGTGTTGACTCAGTCCAACAACATGTATCGGTGGTGGTGAAGATGGTTCTGAGTCTTCATCGTCAATGTCGATGACTGATGGTCCTAAAAATTGATTTCAACCTCTATTAAGAGAAACTGGAACTCGTCGACCGATTGGTTTCTAATGCAAACCATGGCCTGCATTTGGGCTTGAAAAGTAAATGACAGTATCTATTTATAGTTGCTTACGGTGGCGGCTTACTATGAAAGATGATGACGGTGCCTCACAATGTTCGGGCGATGGTGATGTGGGTCAGGACGGTGTTCGAAAGGTGGTGATCGTGGTTATAGAAACGGCGATGTTTATGGAGGTTGTAGTGGGGCTTTTGTTTTTTTGGAGATAAGGTGTGGTGGTTGGGGTTTGAAGAGGTGGCTTTTTTATGCGTGAAGGCTTGATGGTGGAGGGATACGAATGTTTGTGGTGCACGGAGAAAGAGAAGGGAAACCGGTGGTGTTTGGGGTCGGTTTGGTGCAATGGGGTATAGCTAGTAGAAAGGAAGCAGCAAATTGACGCCGTAAGGTGTTGGTTTGATGTGGTGGGGTGTTGAACAGTAGCGTCAGCTGGTGGTGGTGGTGGCGGCATGGAGAATGGTAAAAGTTAGGGTTTTTAAAGTGAAGGTTTGGAGATGATGAAGATGAAGGGAAAAAAAGAAAAGGGAAAAAGAAATAAAATAAAATAAATGAGGGTTTGGGGTAGGGTGGGGGTTTTCATAGGGCAGATTTTTTTTCTTTTTTTTACTCGGTTTGGGCTATTTCTTTGGGCCTCTTTCTTCTTCTTTTTCCCTCTTTTTCTTTTTACTTTTTTTTTGGACCAATTAGACCTATATAGTTTTTTTTTTCTTTTTCTCTCTTTTTTTTATTTTGAGCTAATTGGGCTTGGGGGTTTTTTTTATTTAGGTTGGTTCTATTTGGGTTTCTTGTTTATTTTGTAGGTTATGTGGATTGGGTTAGGTGTTGGATTGGTTTTGTGAAGAAAAATGGTAGCACTGAGCGAGACGTATCCACGCCATGATTGGGATCCGATTTTCGAAAAATGATAGCCTCCACCAACGTTCCTAGAAAATAACACATTAAAATGGATTAAATAACAATCTTATCATTATTATTTTTTTCAACAGAAATTAAGATAGGTTCAAAATTAAATAAATTAAAATAAATATGGGTTGCCTCTCATAAAGCGCTTTTGTTTAACGTCGTTAGCTTGACGACCTGAAAATTTTTTTGTTTAGCTCCTCGAAAAATAATTCCTCCACCACGTGTACTTGGAAATTCTCGTAAAAGGGTTTTAACCTTTGCCCATTGACTTTAAAATATTTTTCGAACTCCTCACTTTTAATTTCAACTGCACCATGAGGAAACAATTGAGTAATAGCAAAAGGACCAAGCCATTTGGTTTGAAGTTTACCTGCAAAAATTCTCAATGTGGGATCGTAAAGTAACACTTTCTGATCAACTGAAAATTGTTTGCGGGATGTTTTTTGGTCATGGAACGCCTTAATTTTGTCTTTGTAGATTTGGGTGTTTTCATATGCGTCATGCCAGATTTCTTCGAGCGCTTGAATGTTTAATATACGATAATCACCTACAGCATCCAACTCCATGTTACATTGCTTAACATGTAACAGCCCGATTTTGGGGCTAGTCGGAACAGTGGTTTCGAGACCACTGAACTGAGGTTAGGGAAAATTATTTTAATGTTATTTTATGTGTCATGGCATTAATATAAGGCTATGTGGAAATTTTGGTGCTTTAATTTTAGCAATAGCATGCTTAATTGTGAAAAAGGACTAAATCGCATAAAGTGCGAAAGTTCTATTTTTCAAGGTAGATGTACCTAATAGCTATAGAATGTAATTTGGAGGTATTTAAAGTACAATTAGACCATTTTTAATGTGTTGGCCGGCCATATGACATAGGGGGACAAGAGCATTTAATTTTGGGTCAAACTTGGGTGAAGTAGGTGAGAAAAGATGAATTAAAAATGGTAAAAAGAAAAACTATCATCTTTCACTAATCACTCATCTCTTTCCACCGAAAATTGAAGAGAAATAGAGGTCTTTGGGGTTAACTTTCAGCCACACAATTCTCATTCAAGTAAGTGATTTAGGTGGTTTTAATTGATGATTTTTGTGTTTTTGGAGTCCCCAAAGCTTAAGCTTGCTAATGAGAGGACTAATTTGAGATATGGTTGAAAGTCTAGGGACTTTCCATGAGAGTAGTTATGATGTTAGCTGAGTTTTTATGGAAGAAAAAGAATGTTAGGGAGATGATAAACAACTTTTGTGAAAGGTGTTAGCATGAAAACACCTAAATAGGACTTAAATGCAAAGATTGGATTTGTGTCATAAATGCATGAAATAGATGGAATTGTGAGTAGTTGTAAGAGAAATAAATGTTCAACTAGGCTTTTTTTAATGATAAAATATGTTGAAAAATGATTTACGAGCCGAGGGGCAAAATCGTAATTTTGCCATAGTACAAGGGCAAAATGGTCGTTTTTGCCTAAGTGTAGATTTTGATACATTATGATCATAGAATGATCTAAATGAGTAAATTCTATTGTTATAAATCAAGAAGAGCGCAGAATCAACCTTGACCGTGGAAAAGGCAATGTTACAGATTAAACCGCAAATCGAAACATTTTGCATTATGATAAACCGTAATATATACATATTTTAATCCCACATTTAGCATACATTTTGGATGATTTATCCTTAGAATTGTGGAATTTGATGCTTCTAATCTTTTAATTTCATGTTTTATACTTAGGGAAGCATTGGAGGATGAAAAGAATGAGAAACGGGTCGAAAACAGAGCAAATGGGCTTACCTTAGAGACTCACACGACCTGGACTATCACCCATGGCCGTGTGTTTCGAGTAACAACTGAGACACGGCCTAGAACATCGAGACACGGCCAGATCACATGGCCATGTGTGGCAAACAGGATCGACCACGGCCAAAGGAGTCGACCACGGGTGTGTCACACGGGCGTGTCCCTATTTTAACCAAGATGAGTTTAATCCGGAATGGGATACTTGTGAGCCAAGAAAGACATTTTGAAGCCTATATAAACACCCTAAGTATAACCTAAAAAGTGGTTTTTGATTGAGGGCAAAGCCAGAGAGGGCTGAACTCAGGGAATTACTCCAAGAAAGCCAGTTGATCCATCTCAGAAGCCGGAATCACATTTAAGACGGAAGATCTTCTCTTCAATTCTTCAGGGGGTTTTAGGGTTTTTCTTATGTTTTGTTATTTATCTTCTTCTGAGATGTATTCTTTTATAATTATGAACTAAACCCCTCAAATATCTGAGGGAGATGAAACCTAAGACGGATCTTGTTATTGTTTTCTGATCTATATGATAAATACTTGATTTGTTCTTAATTATGTGTTCTTAATTCTTGTTTTAATATTTCAGGATATTGATTCAACTATTGATGTGCTTAGGCAGTGGAGCAAAAGTCCTGTTTAAGAGTAGATCTAGCATAGTTAAGCGGAGTTGATCGCAACCCTGGAGATAGGATGACGAAAATCTGCCGGATTAGGGTCAAACCTAATATGGGAGTCCATAGATCGAGTTAATGCAACACTAGGGGTTTTAATTAGAAAGAGATTTCAATTAATCAACCTAGGGTTAGACGTTAGTAGCCTCGAAAGAGGTATTAATATAAATTAGGGAATCCTACGGATCAAGTCAAGTGAATAAATCGTTTGGTTCAGAGTTAAATAAAAAGTGAAGTCTAGGTGGATTCTTCCTCGAGTATTGTCTTAATCAACTGGTTTTTCCCAAAAGTATTTTCTCAATTCACTCTCTTTGTCTTAGCATCCTTAGTTTAGTAATTAGTTAGATAAACATCAATCCTCTTAATACTTAGGCTAAATAATAAAAAGATAGTAACTACTAGTACTCTTGGTTCCTTTGGGTTCGACATTCCGGTCTTGCCATAGCTATACTACTAAACGATAGGTGCGCTTGCCTCAATCGTGGTGATAGTTAGTTTCTAGGCTCGATCATTCATTATATACATATTAAAACTCTCAGACAGGACCAAGTTTTTGGCGCCGTTGCCGGGGAACTAAGATATTAGGAACACTTGATTTTTATTACTATAGCCATTTTTATTTTTGCAATTAAATTTTTATTTTTATTTCTACTTTGCTAATTTTTCTCTTTCCTTGCTTCTGGCAGGTATTCTAGTTTATGACTAGGAGAAACCCGACAGGACCTCTACTTTACGATAGTGATATAGAAGGAACCGTTCGCAGAAACCGAAGAGAAATTAGGCGAAGCCTACAATACACACAAGAAGAGCAAGAGGACGATACTAATAACACAGAAGATATGGCTAATCACCAAAATAATCCACTCCCTACTGTGGTCGCCGAAAATCCTCCTCCTCGAACTATGTATGATTATGCTAAACCTAATTTAAAAGGAACTGAATCGAGTATTGTTAGACCTGCTGTCGCTGCAAATAATTTTGAACTGAAACCTAACACTATACAGATGATACAACAGTTTGTTCAGTTTGATGGTTTGCAGGATGAGGATCCTAACACGCACTTAGCGAACTTTTTGGAATTATGCGAACGTTTAAGATTAATGGCGTTTCTGATGATCCTATTCGCCTTCGGTTATTTCCCTTCTCTTTAAGGAATAAAGCCAAACAGTGGTTGAATTCTCTTCCACGAGGATCAATCACTACATGGGAGCAAATGACCGAGAATTTTTTTTTTAAAATAGTTTCCACCGGCTAAAATGACTAAGTTGAGGAATGATATCTCTTCTTTTGTGCAGATGGATTTAGAGACACTTTACGATGCATAGGAGAGATATAAGGATTTATTGAGAAGGTGCCCTCATCATGGGTTACCATTATGGATACAGGTTCAAACCTTCTATAACAGTGTGAACCCCTCAACTAGGCAGCTTATTGATGCATCCGTCGGCGGTACACTAAACAATAAAATGCCTGAGGCTGCTTATGAATTCATTGAAGAGATGTCACTGAATAATTATCAGTGGCAAGTTATGAGCACAAAGCCGACAAAAGTCACCGGAGTTTTCAAACTCGACGCAGTAACCATGCTATCAAATCAGGTAGAACTCTTAAGTAAGAAAATTGATGGTTTGTGTGGTTCTTCACAGGTACATCCAGTGATGCAGTGCGATACAAATGGAGGAGGGTCGAACAATACAGAATACCCACCCTACAACCCTGGCGTAGAAAGCGAGCAGATGAACTATATGGGTAATAATTTTTTCTCAAAATAACCCCTATAGTAACAAGTATAATCCAGGTTGGAGGAACCACCCAAACTTCTCATGGGGTGGTCAAGGAAATCAAAGACAACAACCCCTTCCAGGCTTTCAACAACAACCCATCCCACAAGAGAAAAGCCGAACCTTGAGGAGATGCTGACAAAATTTATCACAGTGACAGAAACCCGTTTTCAAAACAACGAAACAATGCTCAAAAATCAGCAGGCATCGATTCAAGGGATCGAAAACCAGTTAGGTCAGCTAGCCAAGCTAATCTCATAACGACTGCAAGGGTGCTTGCCAAGCAACACTGAGACTAACCCTAATGAGCAAATTCATGCCATTACTGATCACGATAGTGAAGGGTTAGTAGAATCTGAATCTGAGCCAAGGCAAGAACCTGTGGTAAACAAAGGTAAGGTTTAGAAAAGCCATGATACACAGAAACCTGTCATCAAAGAGTATACACCTCGAGTGCCATATCCCAATGCGATGAAGAAAGACCACACAGAGGAACAATTTGGTAAATTTCTTAAACTCTTAAAGAAATTACATATTAACTTACCGTTTCTTGAAGCTCTCTCGCAGATGCCAAATTCAAAGAAATTTTTGAAAGAGCTTCTGACAAACAAACGGAGGTTAGACGAGGCATCGCGTGTGGAGCTAAACGCAGTGTGCTCAGCGATTCTACAAAACAAACTACAACAGAAATTAAAAGATCCAGGGAGTTTTACGATACCTTGTTTAATTGGTAGTTTATCTATAGATAATGCTTTAGCAGATCTAGGGGCAAGCATCAATGTCATGCCTTGTAAACTATTTAAACAACTAGGTCTAGGGAAACCCAAACAAACTAGGATGAGCATTCAATTAGCTGATGAAACCATTAGAGTTCCTAGGGGTATAATTGAAGATGTGCTAGTAAAAGTTGATAAATTTATATTCCCAGTAGACTTTGTCGTTTTAGACATGGATGAGGACAATAATATTCCTTTAATTTTAGGAAGACCCTTTTTAGCAACTGCTAAGACTAAAATTGATGTTGGTACAGGTGAACTCACACTTTGTGTAGGTGACTAAACGATCACTTTTCAGGTGCTTGACTCGGCTAGGACGTCAAGTGAAAAAGGTGAGAATATAAAATTTATTAATGACCATTCGGTTCAAACTTGTTTTCAGGAAGCACCTCGGAAGTACACATCTGAGCCAGATCCTAGATCTCATGCAAACAAGGAAGTAATTCATGAGGAACGAAGGATTCAGGTCAAGGAACTAGATGAATGGAAGACACATTTCAAAGAGAACCTAGGAACACACGAAGCAAAACCGAGGGAACCCCCAAACAGCTTATAGGAATGGAAAATCACTTTAAAATAGGGGATCAAGTGTTGTTGGAAAAGACAGACCCTCGAATCACCGTTCAAGACCTTAACGAAGAAATCCTTTTTACGGTACTGGATGTCTTCCCATACAGAACAGTGGAGGTAACTAATGCTGAATTCGGAACTTTTAAGGTAAACACTACTCGACTCAAACCATACATTGTTAGAATTGATAGCAGGAAAGAGGAGCTTTAACTCCTCAAACCACCATGATCGTGCGGATGAAAGGTAAGTCTAGCTTAGGACTTTAAACAAGCGCTTCTCGAGAGGCAACCCGAGCACTGACCCTTTTATTTTCATATCTTTGAGTTTTAGTACCTAACTAAAGACTAACTAAAATAAATAAAGCATAGGTTTCCATGCCACACTGGCATGGCAGAGGTCGTACGAGCCAAGGACGAAAAATCCCTAGATCACGAACGGCTATTAATTACCACGGCCGTGCGATATGGCCGTGGCCGACACTAAAGAAGTCACATGGGTATGAGACCCGCCCGTGCTTTGAGGCCGTGGCTGACACTGAGAAAGAGACATGGGCGTGGAGACCTCTACACAGGCGTGGGAGAAACGAACGAGCCACCACACGACCGTGCGATACGGCCGTGTGACCGAACACGCCCACAGCACACGGGTGTGGGCAGCACCAGGTCCTTGTTTCTTATTTAAGGCCCTCCCCCTTTTCTTCTCACTTTCTCCCCAAATTCTTCTTCAACTAGCCACCAGCCACCACACCCCTTTCTATCCTCTCAATTCACTTTCTGTTCCCTTCCCCTTATTCCTTTTCTTTCATCATCCTTACCACCATCCCCATGCCGAAGAAGCGAAAGGAGCCTAGCACAGTCTCCCCGTTCGAGACCGATCTACATAAGTTCATGTCGGCCGCTTCATCGACCCAACAAGCCAAGGACATTTGAGTCCATTTATTTTACCTATGTCTTTTCTCTTCTCCTTTATTTTCCTTCTCTTTATCTTCCTTGTCCTTAAATACATATTTAGTATATTTTGAATTATTCTTATTACTTCCTGGTTGTTTCTTCACAAGTTACCCAATTTCTTCATCTAGCGCAGTGATTGTGGGCGGCCACCAAACCACCACCAGAGACGCCTCCTCCAACTTATCTTTCACCTCTAAATCAAGTTTCCACACCTCTAACTCAAGATATCCATCTGAAATCCAGAAAGTTTCACCTCTCTCCCTCTCTTATGATCTATTTCTACATGATTATTATCTTTAATTGTACATTGAGGACATTGTACATCTTAAGTATGGGGGTGAATTTTATCGTGAAAAGTGCCTAACTTTTTGCATTATTCTCAAATCCTGAATTATATCTTGTTCTTAAATAATTTTCTCATATTACTATTAGAATGAAACTTCTTTTGATTTATGATTTTCATTGATATGTTTTGGATTAAGTCATAGTTAATTGTGCAGTGGTGATTTAAACTTTAGGAGACTAGAGAATCAAGCATGATGAGTTTATTTTCAGAATTAAAAATTTGTTAGGTTGTCTACCTGAATCTAATTATTACCTTGAAGTTTGAAATTTACAAGGTTGACATCAAAAGCCCATAATTTTTGTGAGACCTTGAGCCTTTTAGAGCATACATTACTTTTCGTGCCCACTTTATTGATTATGAGTGTGTCAACATTGATTTGATATTCTAGAACTTGCTTCGATTATACATGTCGAGACCACACCTTTGATTTGATATACTAAGATGATGAAGGCACCTAGGTTTTAACCCACTTACTCCATAAAAAGCCTACCTTCATAATTAACCCCTAGTGAACCCCTTTTGAGACTAGCAACCCAATTCTTGACTCACCCATTAATATTAACCCAAAACCAACTTTGTATTTGTTATCGCCATTTCTCTTGACTACCCTTATATCGAGATTTGATTTGATCGGTTACTTAACTATTTCCTTTATTTCAGTTATCAAATTCTATATTATTGTACTTGATTTGTTCTTAAAAAAAAGAAATTATTATTAGGAATCTATTCATTATTACTTCTTTGTTATTGGAGCCTAAGCAGTTAATTTCATAATTTGAGAAGAAGGTCATGTTATTAGTATTAAGTTTTCAATTGATGTAATTATTCAGTATTAGTCCAACTTTCTAGTTAGGTAATTTGTCAATTCAGTCTCGATACTAGCCCTCTAATTCAAGCCTTTATCCACACCTTTAACCCAAGCCCCGTTACAACCCATAAAAGACCTTTTGATTTGTGTATCATATCATTTTACAGTGGTGGAGATTTGACTTTCATGCAAGCCTATGGGATTAACTTTTCATGTTCGACTTCTGAGTGCTTATTTTTGAACCTTAAACACTTTGAGTGATTTGAGTGAACCTTTAGTGAGGATGTCATTTTTTGTCGATTTTGAATTAAAGGTAATTATTTAGGTAAGGGGAAACATGATAAACCGTAAAAGTAACATATTCTAAGCCCACATTTAGTATGCTTTTGGATTATTTAAGCCCCAATTTATGTAAAAAGGTGCTCTTAATCCTTTCTTTTCATGTCTTATACTCAGGAAAGCACCCGATGACGAAAAGAACGAGAAACAGGCTTAAAACGGACCAAATTGGGCCAAGCCACGACATCAGCACGGCCTGGACTTCAAGCCACACGGCCGTGCCACCATTTCTACTAGAACACGGCCTTACCACGGCTTACACGGCCGTGCCTCATTCAACAGTGTCGAACACGGCCTGAAGATGATTCATACGGGCGTGTGCCATGGCCGTGTCCCTGCCACGGGAAAGAGGAATTTTACTCGGATTTGGATGCTTGGAGGCAAAGAAACACATTCCTAAGTCTACTTAAACTCCCAAATAGGAATTGCACTCAAATTAGGATACTTGAAGGCCAAGTAAAGCATCTCAAAGCCTATATAAACACCCAGTAGCAACTTAGAGGGGAGTTCGGCGGAAGCCATACGCGGGGCTTTTGTCGAGAGGCGTCGTGCTAGGCGGAGAGAAGGTAGATTTGTGGGGATTCACTCGGGGATAGCCAGTTGATTCATCTCAAGAAGCGAGTTATACTCAAGACGGAGGATCTCCTCTTCAATTCCTTGAGGGGTTTTAGGGATTTCTTATGTTTTGTTTTATCTTTTCTCTTGAGATGTTTTTCTTTATTGTTATGAACTAAACCTTCGGATACCCAGAAGAGATGAAACCTATGATGAATCTTGTTATTTGATTATTTGAATTATATGATAAATACTTAGTTTTTTCTTAATTATGTGAGCTTAATCCAAATTTAATGTGCTTAGGTGGAGGAGGAATAGACCACCGCCTAGGAGTAGATCCAACATAATTAAGCGGAGTTGATCGCATGCGCCTAGAGATAGGGTGACGAGATTTTTCCGGATTAGGGTGAAACCTAATATGGGAATCTACGATCGATTTCTTTGCTATTCTATGGGGTTATTATAAGAGAACGAGAGTTCCACTAATTAACCTAGGGTTAGACGTTATTCGCCTCGATAGAGGGTTTAATATACGTTAGGGAGTCTTACGGATCAAACTAAGTAAATAAAATCATATGGTTCGGTGATAGATAACAAGTGAAGTCTAGGTGGATTCTTCTTAGGGTATCGTCGAAATCAACTGAGTTTTTCCAAAGTTATTTTCCAAATTCATTCTTCTTTGTCTTAGAGTCTTTAGTTTAGTAGTTAATTAATTTAGATTAATAAACAAACTTCACTTATATTAAGGCTAAATAATAAAAAGACGGTGAGTATTAGTACTTTTAGTTCCTTTGGGTTCGACAATTCGGTCTTGCCTAAACTATACTACTGTTCGATAGGTGCACTTGCCTTTAATCGTTGTCGAGTTAGTTTCAGGTTCGATCATTCTTTTATGAATTTTAAAACTCGATTTCAAATGATCAAGTTTTTGGTGCCGTTCTTGGGGAACTAAAATATTAAGAAAACTCTATTTTTATTACTTTAGCCATTATTTTTTTATTTTCTGCAATTTATTTTTATTTTTATTTTTATTTCTTTTACTTTGCTAATTTTTCTTCTATTTTGTTTTTGTCAGATAATTTTAGTTTATAGAGAAGATGGCACTAAATAACTATCAGTGGCGAGTTATGAGGACAACACCAACAGAAAGCGCCGATGTCTTCAACCTCGACGCAATAACCGAGGCTATCAAACCGATTAGAGATGATGAATAAAAAGATTGATGGTTTGTGTAGTCTCTCGCAAGTACATCCAGTTATGCAATATGACTCCAATCTAGGAGGCGTGGCGAATCCTGAGTACCCACCCTACAGATATGGCATGAAGAACGAACAAGTCCAATATATGGGTAACTATTCTAGACCTCAAAATAATTTTTATAGTGACACTTATAATACAGATTGGAGGTACCATCCCAATTTCTCATGGGATGATCAAGGCAGCCAAAGAGAGGAACTTCCTCCAAATTTTCAACAACCACCTCACCAACAGGAAGATGAGTCGAACCTTGAAAAGACGCTGGCAAAATTCATAGCAAACACAGAAGCACATCTCTAAAATATAGAAACGAAACAAGAAACATCGATTCAAGGGATCAAGGATCATTTCAGTCAGCCTGTTAAGCTGATCTTAGAACAACCACAAGAAAGCTTGCCAAGCAACACTTTGAAACTAACCTAAAAGAGCAAATTCAAAATTTGTAACAACTCATGACGGTGAAAGATTAGTGGAATCGACCCAAGGCAAGATCTGTGGTAAGTGAAGGTAAGGTTGAGGTGAGCCATGAAATACCAAAATCGGCAATTACTGAGTACCATCCTCGTGTACCATATCCGAAGCAATGAAGAAGGACAACACGGAGGAGCAGTTTGGTAAGTTTCTTAAACTTTTAAAGAAATTACATATTAACTTACCGTTTCTCGAAGCTCTTTTGTAGATACCCGATTATAGAAAATTTTTAAGAAGCGGTTGACAAACAAGCGAAGCTAGGCGAGGAATCACATGTGGAGCTAAGCGCAATGTGCTCGAGAAATTCTACAAAATAAAGCGCCACGGAAATTAAAAGATCCAGGGAGTTTTACAATTCCATGTTTAATTGGTAGTTTATCTATTGATAATGCTTTAGCTGATTTAGGGGCAAGCATCAATGTTATGCCTTATAAAATGTTTAAACAACTAGGTCTAGAGAAAGCGAGACAAACCGGGATGAGCATTCAATTAAGCGATAAAACTATCGAATTCCTAGGGTATAATTGAAAATGTTCTAATCAAAATTGATAAATTCGTATTCCCAGTAGACTTTGTCGTTTTAGACATGGATGAGGACAATTCGATCCCTTTAATTTTAGGAAGACCCTTTCTAGCAGCTGCCAGGACTAAAATTGATGTTGGTACAGGAGAACTCATTCTTCGTATAGGTGACGAATCAATCATTTTACAAGCTCTTGACTCAGCCAGAACATCGACTGATGAAGGTGAGAAAGCAAAATCAGTTGATAATCAATCTGTTCAAATTTCACCGCAGGAACAACCACAGAACTACGAACCTGAGCCGAAATAGGAACCTTGTGTCAACAAAGAAGAAGCATATGAGGAACGAAACTTTGAGATCAACAAACTAAAAGAGGGGAAGACACACTTTAAAGAGGAGCCAAAACCGCACGAAGAAAAACCGAAGGAACCCCTGAGAGCAGTGATAGGAACAACAAATCACTTCAAAATAGGGGATCAGGTATTGTTGAATAAGGAAGACCCTCAAATCGCCAATTCAGACCTCAAGACAACCGAAGAAATCACTTTTGAGGTACTTAATGTCTTCCTATACGGGCCAGTCGAGGTAAGCAATCCTAAATTCAGTACTTTTGAGGTAAACACTACTCGACTTAAATTTTATATCAAAAATTGAGCTGATCGCATGAGGAAGGATTTTCACCTCCTCAAACCACCTTGACCATACGAATGAGAGGTAAAGTCTAGCTTAAGACTATAAACGAACGCTTCTCGGGAGGCAACCCGAGCACTAAACCTATTAATTTTTACATTTTTTATTTTACTTTTATTTTTCATTTTAGCACCTAACCATAAACTAACCAAGGTACAGATTTACATGCTCACACGGCCTTGCACACGGCCGTGACCGTGGCCATGTGGAAGCCAGAAGGACAAACCACGGACGTGCTAGTAACCGTGCATGACAAAGAATGATTTCTTTTCCCAACACGGGCTGCGATAAAAAGCCACACCCGTGCCGACTTCCCGTGTGAGGTTACTAACTTATTGAGCACAGGCGAGACACGGCTATGCCCTACAACCGTGCAAGGTTACTGACTTGACGAGCACGGGTTAAACACGCCTGTTCTAAAGGACCGTGAGAAGAATACACGGGCGTGTTACGAGACCCACAGCTGTGGTAAAACACCTAAACACGCCCAAAATTCAAAATCACAAAAAACACGGACTGATTAAACTCGAACAAGGGCGTGGACCGTATCACTATTTAAATATTTAATTTTATTTCTATTTTTATTTTTATTTTTATTTTCATTTTTATTTTCATTTTCATTTTTATTTTCATTTTTATTTTCATTTTTATTTTTATTTTTATTTCCTTTCTTTTATTTTCTTTATAATTTTCTTCTTGTTAATCATTCCATTTAGATTTAGCTTAGGATACAAAAGAAATTAGGATGGCTGCATTCGAGGACTCAACCAGTTCGAGACGCTTCCCCATGCTCACCTCCAATCCTATCCGGTTTCTTTTCATTGGCTTCATCCAAAATTCAGGAAGTTTCCCTTCTCTCCCCATCTTACGATTTTATGATTATTTTGATATTATCTAACTTTGTACATTGAGGACAATGTACATCTTAAGTGTGGGGGGGTTAACTATAGTATTATTTGAAAATCCCTGAATTATGCCTTGTCTTAAAGTAAGTTTCTCATATTATGATTAGAATGAAATTTCTGATGATTTATGATTTTTATTGATATGTTTTAGATTAAGTCATTGATAATTGTGCATTGATAATTAAATTCTAAGAATACTAGAGAATCAGGCATGATAAGTCTATTTTTCAAGAATTAAAAATTTTTTAGGATGTCTACCTGAATTGAAATATTACTTTGAAGTTTGAAATTTACGAGGTTGACATCAAAACACCCATAATTTTTGTGATATTTTGAGCCTCATAGAGCATAAATTCTTTTTCTTGCTCACTTTATTGATTATGAGTGTGTCAACATTGATTTGTTATTCTAAAACTTGCATCGATTATACATGTCGAGACCACATCTCTGATTTGATATACAGAAATGATAAAGGCACCTAGGATTTAACCCACTTACTCTATAAAAAGCCTACCTTCACAAATTAACCCCTAGTGAACCCCTTTTAATCCTAACAACCCTTTTTATTGACATAACCGCTAATATTAACCAAGAAACCCCTTTGTTTTTGTTATCACCATTCCTTTTGACTACCCTTATATCGAGATTTGATCTGATTAGTTGCCTAATTATGAATTTTAGTAGTTTATCCTTTGTTATGTATTTATGAATTGTTCTCAAAAAAAATCATCTTCAAAAGTATATTAAAAATTCATTATTAGTTATGTGATTAAACGAGCTTATTCCAAATATCGAAAAAAGAAGCTCGTATTATTAGTATTATTAGTTTTCAATTGATGTAATTATTATTATTAGTTCATTAGTTCTTAGTTAGGTAATTTGTCAATTCAATCTCGATTCTAACCCTCTAATTTAGCCTTACTCCACACCTTAACCCTAGCCCCGTTACAACCCTGTTAAAGACCTTTTGATTTGTGTTTCATCTCATATTTCAGTGGTGGAGATTTGATTTTCATGCAAGCCTATGGGATTAACTCTTCATGTTTGACTTTTGAGTGCCTAAATTCTGAACCTTAAACACTTTGAGTGATTTGAGTGAATCTTTTGTGAGGATGTCAATCCTTGTCGATTTCAAATTAAAGGTAATTATCTAGATAAGGGGAGACGCCTATGCTTTCGAGCTACAAAATCTATGACTTATACTGTTTGAATTTTTAGGACACTTTGAGTTGAATTATCCATGTATAAATTATCCCTGAATTATGATGAGACACTATCAATGACTATTATGAATTATAGGAAGTTCGTTTTAATTGTAAGTTGAGAATTTTGCTTGAGGACAAGCAAAAGCCTAAGTGTGGGGGTATTTGATAAACCGTAAAAGTAACATATTCTAAGCCCACATTTAGTATGCTTTTGGATTATTTAAGCCCCAATTTATGTAAAAAGGTGCTCTTAATCCTTTCTTTTTATGTCTTATACTCAGGAAAGCACCCGATGACGAAAAGAACGAGAAACAGGCTTAAAACGGACCAAATTGGGCCAAGCCACGAAATCAGCATGACCTGGACTTCAAGCCACACGGTCGTGCCACCATTCCTACTAGAACACGGCCTTACCACGACTTACACGACCGTGCCTCATTCAACAGTGTCAAACACGGCCTGAAGACGATTCACACGGGCGTGTGCCATGGCCGTGTCCCTGCCGAGGGAAAGAGGAATTTTACTCGGATTTTGATGCTTGGAGGCAAAGAAACACATTCCTAAGTCTACTTAAACTCCCAAATAGGAATTGCACTCAAATTAGGATACTTGAAGGCCAAGTAAAGCATCTCAAAGCCTATATAAACACCCCATGTAGCAACTTAGAGGAGGGGTTCGGCAGAAGCCTTCTGCTAGGGCTTTTGTCAGAGGGCGTCGTGCTAGGCCAGAGAAGGTAGATTTGTGGGGATTCACTCAGGGATAGCCAGTTGATTCATCTCAAGAAGCGAGAGTTATACTCAAGGCGGAGGATCTCCTCTTCAATTCCTTGAGAGGGTTTTGGGATTTCTTATGTTTTGTTTTATCTTTTCTCTTGAGATGTTTTTCTTTATTGTTATGAACTAAACCTTGGATACAGAAAGAGATGAAACCTATGATGAATCTTGTTATTTGATTATTTGAATTATATGATAAATACTTAGTTTGTTCTTAATTATGTGAGCTTAATCCAAATTTAATGTGCTTAGGTGGAGGAGGAATAGACCCTGTCTAAGAGTAGATCCAACATAATTAAGCGGAGTTGATCGCACGCCTAGAGATAGGGTGATGAGATTTTGCCGGATTAGGGTGAAACCTAATATGGGAATCCACAGATCAATTTCCTGCTATTCTAGGGGGTTATTATAAGAGAACGAGAGTTTCACTAATTAACCTAGGGTTAGACGTTATTTGCCTCGAGAGAGGGTTTAATATACGTTACGGAATCTTACGGATCAAACTAAGTAAATAAAATCATACGGTTCAGTGATAGATAACAAGTGAAGTCTAGGTGGATTCTTCCTAGGGTATCGTCGAAATCAACTGAGTTTTTCCAAAGTTATTTTCCAAATTCATTCTTCTTTGTCTTAGAGTCTTTAGTTTAGTAGTTAATTAATTTAGATTAATAAACAAACTTCACTTATATTAAGGCTAAATAATAAAAAGACGGTGAGTATTAGTACTTTTAGTTCCTTTGGGTTCGACAATCCGGTCTTGCCTAAACTATACTACTGTTCGATAGGTGCACTTGCCTTTAATCGTTGTTAGAGTTAGTTTCCAGGTTCGATCATTCTTTTATAAATTTTAAAACTCTGATTTACAGCGATCAAAACACCTATTTTTCGTACTATAAAAACTATGACTTTGATTATTTGAATCTTTAGGAACCTTCTGGTTAAATTATCAATGTATGATTCACCTATGAATTATGATGAAACATTATTGATGAAGGTTATGAGTTGAGGGGAGTTAATTTTAATTGTGAGTTGAGAATTTTGCTTGAGGACAAGCAAATGCTTAAGTGTGGGGGTATTTGATAAACCGTAATATATACATATTTTAATCCCACATTTAGCATACTTTTTGAAAGATTTATCCTTTGAATTGTGAAATTTGATGCTCCTAATCCTTTAGTTTCATGTTTTATACTTAGGGAAGCATCGGAGGATGAAAAGAACGAGAAACGGGCTGAAAATGGAGCAAATGGACTTACCTTAGAGACTCACACGGCCTGGGCTATCAGCCACGGCCATGTGTTTTGAGTAACAACTGAGACACGGCCTAGAACATCGAGACATGGCCAGATCACACGGCCATGTGTGGCAAAAAGGATCGACCACGGCCAAAGAAGTCGACCAGGGGTGTGTCAAATGGGCGTGTCCCTGTTTTAACCAAGATGAGTTTCATTCGAAATGGGATACTTGTGAGCCAAGAAATACATTCCGAAGCCTATATAAATACCCTTAGTATAACCTAAAAAATGGTCTTTGATCGGGGGCGAAGCCAAAGAGGGCTGAACTCAGGGAATTACTCCAAGAAAGCCAGTTGATCCATCTCAGAAGCTGGAATCACATTCAAGACGGAAGATCTTCTCTTCAATTTCCTTCAGGGGGTTTTAGGGTTTTTCTTATGTTTTGTTATTTATCTTCTTCTGAGATGTATTCTTTTATAATTATGAACTAAACCCCTTAAATACCTGAGGGGGATGAAACTTAAGACGGATCTTGTTATTGTTTTCTGAACTATATGATAAATACTTGATTTGTTCTTAATTATGTGTTCTTAACTCTTGTTTTAATATTTTAGGATATTGATTCAAGTATTGATGTGCTTAGGCAGTGGATCAAAAGTCCATGTTTAAGAGTAGATCTAGCATAGTTAAGCGGAGTTGATCGCAACCCTGGAGATAGGATGACGAAAATCTACCAGATTAGGGTCAAACCTAATATGGGAGTCCATAGATCGAGTTAATGCAACACTAGGGGTTTTAATTAGAAAGAGATTTCAATTAATCAACCTAGGGTTAGGCGTTAGTAGCCTCAAAAGAGGTATTAATATAAATTAGGGAATCCTACGGATCAAGTCAAGTGAATAAATAAATGCAGTTTGAGTTAAATAACAAGTGAAGTCTAGGTGGATTCTTCCTCGAGTATTGTCTTAATCAACTGGTTTTCCCAAAAGTATTTTCCCAATTCACTCTCTTTGTCTTAGCATCCTTAGTTTAGTAATTAGTTAGATAAACATCAATCCTCTTAATACTTAGGCTAAATAATAAAAAGATAGTAACTACTAGTACTCTTGGTTTCTTTGGGTTCGACATTCCAGTCTTGCCATAGCTATACTACCAAATGATAGGTGCACTTGCCTCAATCGTGGTGATAGTTAGTTTCTAGGTTCGATCATTCATTATATAAATATTAAAACTCTCAGACA
Source organism: Gossypium sturtianum (assembly GCA_025698515.1). Lineage (NCBI taxonomy): Eukaryota > Viridiplantae > Streptophyta > Magnoliopsida > Malvales > Malvaceae > Gossypium > Gossypium sturtianum. The sequence goes on from CM046955.1 coordinate 125,999,542, forward strand.
CGATCACACTGAGGTAAGTTTATGTGTAAACGAGGCATTTTATATACACATTATTATTGTCGATTGGTGCATGGCATGATTGAAAACATGTATGATTCAAGATGATTGAATTTGATATTATTGTATAGTTTCGTATGAATGACGAAATAGTCATGTAAATGTGTGATAACAACACTTGTCGGTGGGCTAAGTGCGATACCACCTTATTACTTAACTATGATGGGCTGTGTGCGATACCATCGTCATTTATATCATCTAGTGGGCTATGTGCGATACCACTTTAATTACCGTTTTTGGTGGGCTATGTGCGATACCACCCTATTAACGATTGACGGTGGGCTAAGTGCGTAACTGCCGAGTGATTTGGCATTGTGGTTGAATTAGTGAGAAATTATAATGTGTCGTATCATGAGAATTTGTGGTGTTAAGTGCAGGAATGCAAGTGAATGAATGTAAGCATTAAGCTTGCGATAGAGTTGGAATATGGTAAGGAATAAAATGAGTAAGCATGATTGTGAATGTGGATTGCTTTTGTTTAGTATAATGCTATTTGTGGTCTAGCACATACTATGATGTTATTTGTTTACATGTAAACTTACTAAGCTTAAAGCTTACTCCCCTTTTCTTTTCCCTTGTTTTATAGAGTTTAAGAGCCAGGTCGGGATACGCAGATAACCAGAAGATCGCCCACACTATCAGCTCATCTCGGTATATCTAGACTTAGTGCATTTTTTTATGGCTTGTATAGGGGCTAGATTAGTTAGATTATTTTGTTATTTTGGCCAAAAGTGTGTTGGCCCTTTTGAAAGATAAACTATTTTTTTATATTGCCATTGTTGATGGCTCACCTTGTTATATATGAAAAGATGTTATTCTTGGAAGTTATATTGCAAAATATGAGTTGTTTGATGATATGTCGAATGGATCCATATTGTGTGAGTTAGGGGAATGAAAAGAGCTTGGCAAATAGCCTTGCTCTTGTCCTCACGGGTAGGTACACGGGCGTGTGTATAGGCCGTGTGTGACACACGGTCAGCCCATGGGCATGTGACTTGGTCGTGTGTCCCCTGCATGTTGGTGTTGTAAGTTAGTGTTGACCACGGGCGTGTGCCTAGGCCGTGTGACCCAAACAGAATACCCAAGTTTTTACACACGGGAAGGACACGGGTGTGTCTAGGCTGTGTAGAGCACACGAGCTAAGAACACGGGCGTGTCTAGGCCATGTGAAAACTCCTGTAGGTTCGAAATGAAAATAAATCCCACATGGGGTAGGGACATGGGCGTGTCTCGTTTCACATGGGCGTGTGACCCCTGTTTAGGTGAAAAATCTTAAGATCGCAAAGGTTTCCGGTAAGTTTTTGAAACCCCTCGTATGAATGTTTAAGGCCTCGTAGGCTCTCAATGAGGTTGTTATGATGGCCATAGAGATATGTCTAGTTGGAATTGAAAGCTATTGATTAAAGTCATGTGGTTACGGGGACTAAGTCCGGTAATGCCTCGTGCCTGATTCTGGCTTAGAATACGGGTAAGGGGTGTTACATTTAGTGGTATCAGAGCTATGGTTTAGTCAGTTCTCGGACTACCGTAGCATGTTTAAGAGTCTAGCTATACATGCCATAAGCGTATAATGATAGTGTGGTGGCTTCTGATGATTCTAAACTTTGTTTTTATATAGCACATGGATCCCGATCAATCGGCTACTGATGATGCAGCTAGTAATGCACCGGCTCCCGCGTAAGGGACCGCGCCTGTGCAGAGTGGACCCGAGACTAGGGGTCAAGGAGAAGAGGCTCGGGAAGCCTTTCTCCAAATGATGAGTAACTGGTACTCAGAGTATGTACGAGCAAACCCCAATGCTCAACCTCCTCCACCCCCTCCTATACCTCAACCAATTCCAATAGCTCCTCAAGGTATAGATTTAGTGAGGACAACGAAGCCCCCGATAGACAAGATTCGGAAGTAAGGGGCTGAGGATTTTAGTGCTAACATAGATGATGACCCCGAGAGGGCAGAGTTCTGGCTTGAGAACTCAATGAGGGTGTTCAATGAACTCTCCTACACACCTGAGGAGAGCTTAAAATGAGTCGTGTCTTTGCTGAGGGACTCGGCATACCATTGGTAAAAAATGTTGACATCAGTGGCTCCTAAGGAAAGAGTAACGTGGGACTTCTTTTTGGAGGAGTTTTGAAAGAAGTATATAAGTCAGTGATTTGTTGACCAGAAATGGAAGGAATTCCTTGAGTTAAAGCAAGGAAAAATGATTGTGGCAGAATATGAGCGCGAATTTGTTAGGCTCAGCAAATACGCGCAAGAATGTGTGTCAACAGAAGCTATCTTATGCAAGAGGTTTGAAGATGGGGTGAACGAGGATGTCAGACTTTTAGTCGGGATTTTAGAACTAAAAGAATTTATGGTATTAGTGGATAGGGCCAGTAAGGCCGAAGAGTAGAGTAAGGAAAAGATGAAGGCCGTGTGTGAGGCCCGGGATGCAAGAAAAAGGCCGATGAGTAAATCCTACCAAGCTCAATCGAAGAGGTCCAAGGAAGCGAACCCCCGGACAACTGCATCAGTTGGATTTTCGCAAAGAGAGCGAGGCAACACCTACTCAGGTTCGAGAGTTCAAGCCACCTCGATGGCAAGTGTAGGCAATCTAAAGTCCAAACCAGAGTGCCCAAGTTGTGGCAGACACCACACTGGGGAGTGTTGGGGAAACAACCGGAACTGTTACAAGTGTTGATCATGTTATCCGAAATTGTCCTGAGAGAGATGACAAGGAAAGGAAGCAGGAGATAAGATCAAGCAATGTATCCTCAAAGGGTAGGCCACAAAAGAACCCGGGGAGTGGGACTAGTGGTAGAGGTGCGTCATGAGACTCTGCTGTGAGACCAGAGAGTCGGGCACCTGCAAGGACCTATGCCATTCGCGCTCGCGAAGAGGCATCGTCTCCAGATGTGATAACAGGTACTTTTTCTCTTCATGACACCTCTATTATTGCTTTAATTGATCCGGGGTCTACCCATTCTTATATTTGCATGAGATTGGCATCTAGTTTGTGTATGACTATTGAGTCTACGGAGATTGTGGTAAAGGTGTCAAACCCGTTAGGTAAACATGTGTTAGTTGACAATGTGTGCAGGAAGTGTCCTTTGACAATTAGGGGTCATTGTTTTTCGGCAAACCTTATGTTGTTGCCGTTTGATGAATTTGACTTGATTCTTGGAATGGATTGGTTAACTACCCATAGTGTTTTAGTGAACTGTGGTAGTAAATATATTGAATTGAAATGTGAAAATGGAGATGTTATTCGGGTTGAATTAGGTGGGTCAGATAGTTTACCGGTGATGATCTCTTCCTTGGTGGCTGAGAAATGTTTGAGAAAAGGATGCGAGTCTTATCTCACTTTTGTACTGAATACTCAAGAGTCTAAAGTAAAGATCGAAACAGTGCCGGTGGTATGTGAGTATCCGGATGTATTCCCAGAAGAGTTACCCAGATTGCCTCCAGTTAGAGAGGTTGAGTTTGGAATTGAGTTAGTTCCGGGAACGACACCTATTTCGGTTGCTCCGTATAGGATGGCACCATTAGAGTTGAAAGAACTGAAGGTTCAGTTGCAAGAGTTGACGGATAAGGGTTTTGCAAGACCGAGCTATTCATCGTGGGGTACTCCGGTACTATTTGTGAAGAAAAAGGATGGGTTGATGAGATTGTGCATAGACTATAGACAACTCAACAAGGTGACGGTGAAAAATAAGTATCCCTTACCAAGGATAGATGATCTATTTGATCAACCGAAAGGAGCTACGGTGTTTTCCAAGATAGACCTGAGATCTGGCTACTACCAGTTGAGGGTTAAGGAGCAAGATGTGCCGAAGACTGCATTTCGGACAAGGTACGGCCATTATGAGTTTTTAGTCATGCCGTTTGGTTTAACGAATGCCCCTGCGATTTTTATGGGCTTAATGAACTGTGTCTTCCGACCATATTTGGACAAGTTTGTGGTTGTCTTTATTTATGACATATTGATTTATTCTCGGGATAAGAGTGAACATGCGGAGCATCTGAGAATGGTCTTACAGACTTTAAGAGACAAGCAGTTGTACGCTAAATTTAGTAAGAGTGAGTTTTGGCTCCGAGAGTTCGGATTCCTAGGACACATTGTGTCGGGTGATGGTATTAGATTTGATCCGGGTAAGATCTCGGCTATTGTGGAGTGGAATTCGCCGAGAAACGTATCGAAAGTCAGGAGCTTTTTGGGTTTAGCGGGGTACTACAGGCGATTCGTAAAGGGGTTTTCTATGATTGCTACCCCGATGACGAAGCTGTTGCACAAAGATGTTAAGTTTGAATGGACTGAGAAATGTCAACAGAGTTTCGAGAGATTGAAAACATTGTTAACTAAGGCACCAGTGTTGGTTCAAACCTGAGTCGGGGAAAAAGTTTGTGGTCTACAGTGACGCGTCATTTAATAGTCTCGGTTGTGTGTTGATGCAAGAGGGTAAGGTAGTCGCTTATGCCTCGAGGCAGCTAAAACTGCACGAGAAGAATTACCCGACTCATGACTTGGAGTTGGCCGCGATTGTTTTCGCGTTAAAGATTTGGCGACATTATTTATATGGTGAGAGGTGCCGAATCTTCACAGATCATAAGATTTTAAAGTATTTGATGGATCAAAAGGATTTAAATTTGCAACAACGATGGTGGCTCGAATTATTGAAGGACTATGAGCTAGTAATCGATTACCATCCGGGAAAAGAGAATGTGGTTGCAGATGCCCTAAGTAGGAAATCCCTGTATGCTTTGAGAGCTATGAGCACGAGTTTGGTATTGTCTGATGATGGTGCTATATTGGCTATATTGAGAGCTAGGCCACTATTTATTCAACAAATATGTGAGGCTCAAAGGAATGATAACGAGCTGCAAATTAAGAGAGCCCAGTGTGAATCGAGGAATGATTCTGATTTTCGAGTGGGTTCGGATGGTTGTTTGAAGTTTCAGGACAGAATTTGTGTACCCAGAGTTGATGAGTTGATCCAAAAAATTTTACATAAGGCATATAGTGGTTATTTTTCAGTACACCCGGGCAGTACGAAAATGTACAATGATCTGAAGAAATTTTATTGGTGGTCGGGTATGAAAAGAGATGATAAACTGAAATAGTAACATATTTTAGGCCCACATTTAGTATGCTTTTGGATGAACTATCCCTTTATTTATGTAAAAAAAGGTTCTCTTAATCCTTTCTTTTCATGTTATATACTCAGGAAAGCACCAGGGGATGAAAAGAACGCAAAACGGGCTTAAAAAGGGACAAATGGGCCAAAGCATGAAATCGACACGGCCTGGACCAAAGATCACACGGCCGTGCCTCCTTAAAGATCTCGAACACGGCCTGGACCACGATTTACACGGCCGTGCCTCATTAAAGAAGTCCGAGCACGTCCTGGCCACGATCCACACGGGCGTATGCCATGGCCGTGTCCCTGTCGCTGGAAAGAGCAATTTCACTCGGATTTGGATGCTTGGAGGCAAAGAAACACACTCTAAAGTCTAATTAAACCCCCAATTAGGAATTGCACTCAAATTAGGATACTTGGAGGCCAAGTAACACATCTCAAATCCTATATAAACACCCTAGGGGGCAACTTAATCGGGAGTTCGGGCAGAAGTGAGTCGACGGAGCCCAAAGCCATCGTCAGGGCCTCGTGCTAGGCAGGAGAAGGCAAATTTGAGGGGATTCACTCAGAATAGCCAGTTGATCCATCTCAAGAAGCGAGTTATACTCAAGACGGAGGATCTCCTCTTTAATTCCTTCAGGGGTTTTAGGGATTTCTTATGTTTTGTTTTATCTTTTCTCTTGAGATGTTTTCCTTTATTGTTATGAACTAAACCTTCGGATACCCAGAAGGGATGAAACTCTACGATAAATCTTGTTATTGTTTTCTGAATTATATGATAAATACTTAGTTTGTTCTTAATTATGTGAGCTTAATCCAAATTTAATGTGCTTAGGTGGAGGAGGAATAGACCACCGCACTAAGAGTAGATCCAACATAATTAAGCGGAGTTGATCGCACGCCTAGAGATAGGGTGACGAAATTTTGCGGATTAGGGTGAAACCTAATATGGGAATCCATAGATCGATTCATCGCTATTCTAGGGGTTATTATAAGAGAACGAGAGTTCCACTAATTAACCTAGGGTTAGGCGTTATTAAGCCTCGAGAGAGGGTTTAATATACGTTAGGGAGTCTTACGGATCAAACTAAGTGAATAAATCGTATGGGTTGGTGTTAGATAACAAGTGAAGTCTAGGTGGATTCTTCCTAGGTATCGTCTAAATCAACTGAGTTTTTCGAGTTATTTTCCAAATTCATTCTTCTTTGTCTTAGAGTCTTTAGTTTAGTAGTTAATTAATTTAGATTAATAAACAACTTCACTTATTTTAGGCTAAATAATAAAAAGAAAGTTAGTATTAGTACTTTTAGTTCCTTTGGGTTCGATAATCCGGTCTTGCCTAAGCTATACTCATTGTTCGATAGGTGCACTTGCCTCAATCATTGTCGAGTTAGTTTCGTGTTCGATCATTCTTTTATAAATTTTAAAGCTCGATTCTGTAACACCTGGTTTAGGGTTTCATGCGTATTGGGTATAAATAAAGTGTTAGTAGGTTTTGGGAGTGCTTGGGTGAGTTTTAGAGGCTCTAAGAATGTTGGGATGAGAAGGGAAGGCTTTGGAAAATTTTGGATTTTTAGTGGAAAAGGGAATCGGGCCAAGCGAGGTCTTAAGAATAATTTTCTGTAATTTTTGGCACAAGGGAAGGCGGTGGTAGAGTGGTCTCAGTGCGCGCTTAAGAGCTTGGGGAGGACGCGCGGTGAGGGGCCGGCCGAGTCCAAAGCGGCTACAAGGGGTTTTAATATTTTTGGGTTACAGCGTTACAAGGAGGAGGCCTTAAAAAGGAGTAGGGGCGTGTTTTGCGCGCAAGCAAAGAACTTGTCCAAGTGGTTCCTGTGCGGCACTTAGGAGCTGGAGGTGCGCGTGGGCGCTGGTTCGAGCGACGGAAGCAGCTTTTGCGTGTTTTATTTTTCTTATGCGACTGGGGGCTTGAGTAGGAAGGGTTTAAAGATTAAAAGGTGTGGTTTTATGGCATAGAAATCAAAGTGGCCGAGTGGCACAGGCGTTGGAAGTAAGGCGTGTGGCAGCAAAGAAGGAGCCTGGTTCGAATCTCATGACAAGCAATGGAGTATTTATTTTTGCGGATTGGACGGCAGGAGTTTCAGTTGAATTTAAACTCTACTGACGAAGGGATCCCACATCGGAAAGACACAAAGAATGAAGGTGAAGAGCTAGCTATATAAGGAGCATCCTAGGAGGAGAGTAAACACATCTTGGAAGGCGTTTGGGCACAAGAGTGATCGAGCGCGGATTAGCCCTGAGTCCTATCGGTGTGTAACTCTCTCTACTCTAGTCAGAGCGGCAAATGCCGAAGTGCCGATCACGGCAATAGTAGCCACACGGCGTGTGAGCGCGCGCGTGTGGGGCTTCGACTCGATAGTTGAGGCCATCGGTAGTTTTCTTGTGGGTTGAAATTTCGCTTGGGCCACGATGGGCGAAGTGGGCCCAATGGCCCGTGGGCCCTTGTGAGTAAATTGTGCGATTGTGTAGTATATAGTGAACTAGACTAGATGGAACTTATATACATGGCTAGATTTGTGCTAGGTGGGCCACACGAGCGGCGTGTGGGCGAATGGGCCGAAATCGAGTTTTAGGCCTCAATCGTCCATGACGACCAGGAAGTGGTGGTAATTGAGTCGCTAGTGGCGACATTAGGCCTTCGGAAAAGCCATTGCGGTGTGAATTTATGAAAATACCCTTAGTAGGTAAAATTACGATTTTACCCTTAAAGGTTGATTAGCATGGTTATGTTGTTTAGTTTTGGCCGATTGTAGGGGAAGGCTTGATCTCGCATATCTCGGGTTGTGGCTAGTGCTCGAAAAGTGTTAAGGAATGGGGATCTAGTGCGTTAGATCTTGATCTACGGGATTTGATAGTCGCATTAGTAATCAGTGTGTAAACTAACACACTTCTTGCTTTGTATATGTTTGATAAAGCGATTGATTGGTAAAACCGAAATAGTATGGTTGAGTGATATGATACCCTATGGGGTATGTACGGATTCGTGTAAGTCCGTTTCATTATGAGTATTGTTATTGATACATGATGTCATGATTTATGATGTATGTGCTATGAGATGCAACGTTAAACATGTTTGCATGATTTGAATACTATACATGAGTTGGTATGATGATGGGTGATATGAGTGGAGGGCGGTGATATTTTGTCTTTGGCGAGCACCGGTGTTTTGGTAACACATCGTGACTACGGTCACGAGAGGTTTGGTACCTCCGGAGGTTTGGTACCTCATAGCGACTCGTCCCCGTGGTTAACACCACCGTGGGTTGGCCCCACTTTGAGATATGGGATAAATCGCGGTGATTTGGTATCACACGATGGGTTGGCCCCATCACTCGATTATCGTGACTACGGTCACGGTGGTTTGGTACCACATTTGTGTCTTTGGGACACAGAGGTTTGGCATCTCATTGCGACTCGTCCCTGTGGTTAACACCACCGTGGGTTGGCCCCACTTTTGAGATCTGGGATTGTCGCCGGTGATTTGGTATCACACGATGGGTTGGCCCCATCATTGGATTTGTGACTTCGGTCACGGTGTTTTGGTAACACATTGTGACTATCGTCACCGGTGGTTTGGCACCACCGGTGGTTTGGTACCACGGGGTAGAAAAGGTGTATGGACGGTTAGGATTGGGTGCATATGATTGGGATGCATGATGATCATGATTATGTTTGTATGTGATATTTTGCTAATCCGGGAAAAAGGGTAGCACATCGAGTCCAGGTGACTCACCTTTTCCTTAACCATTTCGGAGTAGTGCATAAAGTGGGACCAGGGATCGGAGAGGACAAGGTGGCCCATGCCGAAGATGATGTTCAATTATTTCATGCTTGATTTTGATATAAGTACTTTATTTGAATTGTTGGGTTGTAATAAAGGCCATTTTATGTTTTTGGTATTACTTTAACTATGGTTTATTTAAATTAAATTGCTACGTGAAAATGATTTATGGTTTGCAACCTATTTATTCAAATTGGATATTATAAACTAAAGTTTTAAAAATGAATGAGTTTAATAGCAAGGTTTTATTCCAAAGATATGTTTTCCAAAATTCAGCAAACTACGATGTTTTATTTTAAATTAAGAAGATTTTCAACCGTCTTTTCCCAGTGACATAACCAGATTCGGTCGTAGTGAATGGGCCGGGTTTGGGGATGTTACAGATTCACAGCGATCAAGTTTTTGGCGCCGTTGCCGGGGAACTAAAATATTAAGAAAGCTCTATTTTTATTACTTTAGCCATTTTTTTATTTTTGCAATTTATTTTTATTTTTATTATTATTATTATTTTACTTTGCTAATTTTTCCTCTATTTTTCTTTTGGCAGATAATTTTAGTCTATAGAGAAGATGGCACTGAATAATTATCAGTGGCAAGCGATGAGGACAATTCCTACTAAAGCAGCCAGTGTCTTCAACCTCGACGTGGTCACCAAGTTATCTAATCAGTTAGAGATGATGAATAAAAAAATTTGATGGTTTGAATAGTCTCTCGAAGGTACACCTAGAAATACAATATGATTCGAATTTAGGAGGCGTGACGAATCCTGAGTACCCACTCTACGGATATGGCATGGAAAACGAGCAAGCTCAATATACGGGTAACTATTCTAGACCACAAAATAATTTTTATGATAACACTTATAATGCAGGTTGGAGGTACCATCCCAATTTCTCGTGGGATGATCAAAGTAGCCAAAGGCCGGAACTTTTTCCAAGCTTTCAACAACCATCTCACCAACAGGAAGAGGAGTCGAACCTTGAAGAGATGCTGACAAAATTCATGGCAGCTAAAGATAACCATCTCCAAAAAAATGAGACAACACTTAATGACCAACAAGGATCGATCAAAGGGGTCGAGAGCCAAGTTGGGGAACTTACTGAGTCAGTTGGGGAACTTACTAAGTCAGTTATACAACTTGCTAAGCTAATCTCAGAACTACCACAAGGAAGCTTGCCAAGCAATATTGAAACTAACCGGAGTGAGCAAAATCAAGCCATTTACGATAGTGAAGGGTTAGACGAACCAAACTCAAGGGAAGAACCTGTGGTAAGTGAAGGTAAGGTTGAAGTGTGCCATGATATACCAAAACCGGCAATTACAGAGTACCAACCTCGTGTGCCATATCCCGATGCAATAAAGAAAGACCACACAGAGGAAGAAGTCGGTGAACTCACACTTCGTGTAGACGATGAAACAATCACTCTTCAAGCTCTTGACTCAGCTAGGACATCGAGTAATAAAGGTACGAACGTTAATTCTATTGATAACCATTTGGTTCAACCTTCTTTACAGGAAGCATCACGAAATCACCTAGCTGAGCTAGATCTTAGACCTCGTACCCATAACGAAATAATTTATGAAGAACTAAGGCTTCAGGTCGATGAATTAGACAAGTGGAAAACACACTTTAAAGAGAAACTAGGAATACACGAAGTGAAACCAAAGGAAACCCCAAACGAGCTGATAGGAACAACAAATCACTTCAAAATAGGGGATCAGGTATTGTTGAATAAGAAAGACCCTCGAATCGCCAATTTAGACCTCAAGACAAACGAAGAAATCACTTTTGAGGTACTTAATGTCTTCCTATACGGGCCAGTCGAGGTAAGCAATCCTAAATTCAGTACTTTTGAGGTAAACACTACTCGACTTAAATTTTATATCAAAAATCGAGTTGATCGCATGAGGAAGGATTTTCACCTCCTCAAACCACCATGACCATACGAATGAAAGGTAAAGTCTAGCTTAAGACTATAAACGAGCGCTTCTCGGGAGGCAACCCAAGCACTAACCTCATTTAATTTTCATATTTTTACTTTCATCTTTTTTTTTTTACTTTCAGCATCTAACTACCAGCTAACCAAATAAGTGAAACACGATTCCCATACCACACGGCCGTGGCCGTGGCCGTGTGGACACCACGGGTAGGCACATGGGCGTGGACCGTATCACAATTTACTTTTATTTTTATTTTTATTTTTATTTTTATTTTTATTTTTATTTTTATTTTTATTTTTATTTTTATTTTTATTTTTATTTTCATTTATTTTTCATTTTTATTTTTATTTTCTTTATTATTTTCTTCTTATTTTTCGTACCATTTAGATTTAGCTTAGGATACAATAAAATCAAGCCGGCTACTTCGAGGATTCAAATTCAAACGGTTCAAGGCGCTTCCCCACATTCACCTCCAATCCGATCCGATTTCTTTTCATTAACTTCATCAAAAATTCAGAAAGTTTCACTTCTCTCTCTATCTTTTGATTTTCTCACTATATTGCCATTTTATCTATCTTTGTACATTGAGGGCAATGTACATCTTAAGTGTGGGGGGTTAACTATAGTATTATTTGAAAATCCCTGAATTATGCCTTATCTTAAAGTAAGTTTCTCATATTATGATTAGAATGAAATTTCCCTTGAATTATGATTTTTATTGATATGTTTTAGATTAAGTCATTGATAATTGTGCATTGATAATTAAATTTTAAGATACTAGAGAATCAAGCATGATGAGTCTATTTTTCAAAATTAAAATTTTCTAGGTTGTTGAACTAAATCTGAATATTATCTTGAAGTTTGAAATTTACGAGGTTGATGTCAAAAATACCCATAATTTTTGTGAGATTTTGAGCCTTATAGAGCATATATTCTTTTTCTTGCTCACTTTATTGATTATGAGTGTGTCAACATTGATTTGTTATTCTAGAACTTGCATCAATTATACATATCGAGACCACATTTTTGATTTGATATACAAAGATGATAAAGGCACCTAGGTTTTAACCCACTAACTCCATTAAAAGCCTACCTTCACAAATTAACCCCTAGTGAACCCTTTTTCATCCTAACAACCCTTTTTATTGACATAACTGCTAATATTAACCCAGAAACCCTTTGTTTTTATTATCACCATTCCTTTTGACTACCCTTATATCGAGATTTGATTTGATTAGTTGTCTAATTATGAATTTTAGTAATTTATCCTTTAATATGTACTTAGTTTGAACTTAAAAAAAATGAAGTATATTCATTATTAGTTATGTGATTAAACGAGCTTATACATTTAAAATCCAAATATCGAAAAAAGAAGCTCGTATTATTAGTATTATTAGTTTTCAATTGATGTAATTATTATTATTAGTTCATTAGTTCTTAGTTAGGTAATTTGTCAATTCAATCTCGATTCTAACCCTCTAATTTAGCCTTATTCCACACCTTAACCCTAGCCCCGTTACAACCCTGTTAAAGACCTTTTGATTTGTGTTTCATCTCATATTTCAGTGGTGGAGATTTGATTTTCATGCAAGCCTATGGGATTAACTCTTCATGTTTGACTTTTGAGTGCCTAAATTCTGAACCTTAAACACTTTGAGTGATTTGAGTGAATCTTTTGTGAGGATGTCAATCCTTGTCGATTTCAAATTAAAGGTAATTATCTAGATAAGGGGAGACGCCTATGTTTTCGAGCTACAAAATCTATGACTTATCTTGTTTGAATTTTTAGGACACTTTGAATTGAATTATCTATGTATAAATTATCTATGAATTATGATGAGACACTATCAATGACTATTATGAATTATAGGAAGTTCGTTTTAATTGTAAGTTGAGAATTTTGCTTGAGGACAAGCAAAAGCTTAAGTGTGGGGGTATTTGATAAACCGAAATAGTAACATATTTTAGGCCCACATTTAGTATGCTTTTGGATGAATTATCCCTTGATTTATGTAAAAAGGTGCTCTTAATCCTTTCTTTTCATGTTATATACTCGGGAAAGCACCCGGGGATGAAAAGAGCGAAAAGCGGGCATAAAGCGGGACAAATGGGCCAAAGCATGAAATCGACACGGCCTGGACCAAAGATCACACGGCCGTGCCTCCTTAAAGATCTCGAACACGGCTTGGACCACGATTTACACGGCCGTGCCTCCTTAAAGAAGTCCGAGAACGGCCTGGCCACGATCCACACGGGCGTGTGCCATGGCCGTGTCCCTGTCGCTGGAAAGAGCAATTTCACTCGGATTTGGATGCTTGGAGGCAAAGAAACACACTCCAAAGTCTAATTAAACCCCCAATTAGGAATTGCACTCAAATTAGGATACTTGGAGGCCAAGTAACACATCTCAAAGCCTATATAAACACCCTAGGGGGCAACTTAATCGGGGAGTTCGGCAGAAGCCGGAGTCGACGGGAGCCCAAAGCCATTGTCTAGGGGCGTCGTGCTAGGCCAGAGAAGGCAGATTTGTGGGGATTCACTCAGGGATAGCCAGTTGATCCATCTCAAGAAGCCAGAGTTATACTCAAGACGGAGGATCTCCTCTTTAATTCCTTCAGGGGGTTTTAGGGATTTCTTATATTTTGTTTTATCTTTTCTCTTGAGATGTTTTCCTTTATTGTTATGAACTAAACCCTTGGATACAGAAGAGATAAAACCTATGATGAATCTTGTTATTATTTTTTGAATTATATGATAAATACTTAGTTTGTTCTTAATTATGTGAGCTTAATCCAAATTTAATGTGCTTACATGGAGGAGGAATAGACCCTGCCTAAGAGTAGATCCAACATAATTAAGCGGAGTTGATCGCACGCCTAGAGATAGGGTGATGAGATTTTGATGAATTAGGGTGAAACCTAATATGGGAATCCATAGATCGATTTACTGCTATTCTAGGGGGTTATTATAAGAGAATGAGAGTTCCACTAATTAACCTAGGGTTAGACGTTATTCGCCTCGAGAGAGGGTTTAATATACGTTAGGGAGTCTTACGGATCAAACTAAGTGAATAAATCGTATGGTTCAGTGTTAGATAACAAGTGAAGTCTAGGTGGGTTCTTCCTAAGGTATCATCTCAATCAACTGAGTTTTTCCCAAGTTATTTTCCAAATTCATTCTTCTTTGTCTTAGAGTCTTTAGTTTAGTAGTTAATTAATTTAGATTAATAAACAACTTCACTTATTTTAGGCTAAATAATAAAAAAAAATTTAGTATTAGTACTTTTAGTTCCTTTGGGTTCGATAATCCGGTCTTGCCTAAGCTATACTACTGTTCGATAGGTGCACTTACCTCAATCGTTGTCAGAGTTAGTTTCCAGGTTCGATCATTCTTTTTATAAATTTTAAAGCTCTGATTCACAGCGATCAAGAGACATCTCGGAGTTTGTGACAAGATGTCTAATTTGTCAACAAGTGAAAGGTGAGCATCAAGTACCTTCAGGATTGCTTCAGCCAGTCATGGTTCCCGAGTGGAAGTGGGATCGTATCACCATGGATTTTGTGACGGGGTTACCTATGACTCTGAAAAAGAAATTTAACATCCCGATTTAGACCCTAGTTGGAGCAAAGTGGTTCGAGACCACAAATCAGGAGGTCGTAAAAATATTTTTATGATATTTTTGTGTGAATGATATGTGACATAGTCGGTGTAAAAATTGCACGTGTGATAATTTGATCGTTCGTGTGCCAAATTAAAAGAAAGGACTTAATTGCATAAGGTGTAAAAGGCGTGTCTTTGATTTATAAGTACTTAAGTGTTGTTGGCTTTTTAAGGCAGAGTCCTTATGTTGTTATTAAACCATTAATAGATTGTATGGACAAAAATGCCTAAGGTTAGTGGATTTAAAATGTTTATAATAAGGATATTTTAGTAAATGGTTTATTAAATGATTTATAATAAAACAAAAAACATGAATTAGTGGAATTCATGCTCATCTTTGCCGAAAATTGAAAGAAAAGAAAAAGAAAGCTAGGTTCGGCCATGGGTTTCCTTTGATTAAGACCAAGAGAGGAGAGGTTCGGATCGAGATCGAGGCAAAGAGAAAGGACTCGATTAATCGACCGTTTTGGTATTTCGACATCTGAGGTAAGTTCGGATATAATACATGTTATTAAGATACATTTTAGTATTATGAAATGAATACGTATATGTGTATGAAATAGAGATGCTATGTGCGAAATTTAGTCGATGGCACTAAGTGTACGAAATTGAGATCAAAATAGAAATGAATAGCACTGTGTGTGCGATGATATGAAATCTTCAGTTTATAGATTTGGCACTGTGTGTGCGATGCCGAGATAAGTTGGTTGGAAAGATTAAGCTTTAAGTGTGCGATAACCAATAAGTTTTTCTCATGTAGATGGCACTGAGTGTGCGATAAAAATTGAAAGGAATTTATAGAGAGATCGACTTGTAATATCGAGCATTGAGTAGCTTGGAAATTGAATAACTATGTGTTAGCTAAGGTATGTATCGAACCTTTGTGGTTGATGAGTTTATAGATGATGCTATGGATGGATGAATGAGTATTTTATCTATAGACAATATGGTATGAATATAAGAGAAATGATCTATATGATGGTTAGTGTATACATTGGTTTGATTTGATGATACGACTTTATTGTAATTCGAACTTACTAAGCTTTAGAAAGCTTACTGTGTGATTTCTTTCTCTGCTTTCCAGTGTCAGTAAAGCTTGCTCGGATCAGGGGATCTTCAGCATCTCAGTCACACTATCGGCAAATCTATTTTGGGGTATTTTGGAACAATGTATATAGTTAAATATGGCATGTATAGGCTGGTCATTTGAATCATGTTTGATGTTTGTAAGTAGCCATGAGATGTGGCTAGATATGTGCTAGTCTTAACATGAATGAATTTGATATATGTGATGCATCTTTTGGCATGGTTTGTGGGTTGAGAAATTGACTATTGAATGGCAAATTTTGTGTTGGTAAGATGTTAGTAGGGATTAGTGAAATTGAGAAGGAATGATATTTCATATTGAATGTATTATACTTGTGACGAGATAAATTTTGGTATTGAATTTGTTATATTGGAATGGGAATTGAATGCATAGATTGGATAGTCATATTGGTAAGTTTTTGGTTGCCTTATGTGCATGATATGTTTTGGTATGTGTTGCTTGTAGGATTGACCTAAGTGGGTGGCATGTTGGCCTTGCAAAATGGCCTATAATGTCACACAGTTGAGGCACACGGGCGTGCCTAATGACCGTGTTAAAATAGCCAGTATATAAACACGAATGGGCACACGGGCGTGCCTTGTGACCGTGTTGAAATAGACAGTATATAGACACGGATGGACACACGGGGGTGTCTAGTAGCCGTGGAGGGCACACGGCCTCCTCCCACGGGCGTGTCTCCCCTAAATCTTAGAAAAAAAATTTTAAGTGTTCGAGAATTTCTGTGTGTGTTCAATTTAATCCCGACCCCTCTTTAGCATGTGAATTAGGTCTCGTAGACCTCGATAAGGGACACTATGATTGTAATTGAATGAGATTGAAAATGATTGACTTTGTGTCGTAAATTCTAGATGTTAAATGTTCTGATTGATAGGTAATACCTCTTAACCCTGTTCCAGCGACGGTCCCAGGTTAGGGGTGTTACATTTTATTGGTATCAGAGCTACGGTTTAGTCGATTCTTGGACTAACGTATCGTGTGCGGGTCTAGCTATACATGCCATATATGAAGTTGCGATAGTGTGATGAATGTTGACAGTTGAAAATGTGTTTTCTTATAGTAATGGATCCCGATCGAGCAATTGCTGACGACGTAGAGAGTAATGCGCCTGCTCCCGCTCAAAGGACAGCGCCGGCCACATCTAGGCCGAATGAAGGTAGTGAGGGAGGAGAGGCTAAGCAAGCCTTCTTCCGTATGATGAGTGAATGGTTTACGGAGTTCGTTCGAATGAATCCGACTACTCCACAACCTCTACCCCCGCAAGTACTTGTTGTGCTTCAAGTTGTAGATCCGAACAGATTGAATAAACCACCTGTAGATAAGATTCGAAAATACGGGGCTGAGGAGTTTAGGGCCACATCTGATGATGATGTTGAGCGAGTTGAGTTTTGGCTTGAGAATACAATCGAGTATTCGATGAGATGTCGTTGAATCCTGATGAGTGCATTAAGTGTGCAGTTTCTTTGTTTAGAGACACGGCTTACAACTGGTGGAAAACGTTGATATCTGTGGTTTCGAGAGAGAGAATCACCTGGGATTTCTTTCAAACTGAGTTCAGAAAGAAGTATATCAGTCAACATTTTATTGATCAGAAACGTAAAGAGTTTCTAGAATTGAAACAGGGCCGGTTGTCTGTTACTGAGTACGAGCGAGAATTCGTAAGATTGAGTCAATATGTGAGAGAATGTGTCTCGACCGAAGCTACTATGTGCAAACGTTTCATAGAGGGATTGAATGAAGACATCAAGCTATTGGTTGGGATACTCGATATAAATGAATTTGTTGTGTTAGTTGAAAGAACGTGTAAAGCTGAAGAGCTCAGTAAGGAAAAGAAGAAAGCCGATTCAGAAGCTCGTGATGAAAGAAAGAGATCGATGAATAAATTTTCTCAACCTTCTACTAAGAGATACAGAGATGCAAGTAACCGTTCAAATGCTTCATTTGGACATCCAAGTAGAGATCGTTTGAAACAAAGTACTGGTCCACAAATTCAAGCTCCGAATGAATTAAGTGTTAGCAGTGTTAAGAGTAACAAGCCTGAGTGTAGACAGTGTGGAAGGGGACATGTGGGAGAGTGCTGGGGCAAGTACAACAATAGAGTTTGTTACAAATGTGGATCCTGAGATCATTTTATTCGGGATTGCCCAAAGATGGTCGAAGAAGAAAATGTTCAGAATGAAAGACTGAGTAATGTGACAGCTAGGGGTAGACCACCCAGAAGCACCAAAAATATGAGTGAAAGTCAGAGATGGAAAAATGACACAGCTGTGAGATCAGAAGCGAGAGCACCTGCCCGAGCCTATGCTATACGTGCACGAGAGGAAGCATCATCTCCAGATGTTATCACCGGTACTTTCACTTCAATTGATATTGATGTTATTGCATTGATAGATCCGGGGTCAACTCATTCCTATGTGTGTATGAATTTAGTATTGAATAAGACTCTACCTTTTGAGTCTACTGAAATTGTGTTAGAGTATCGAATCCCTTAGGCAAATGTGTTTTGGTGGATAAGGTGTGCAAGATTTTCCCATTGATGTTTCGTGATATATGTTTTCCGGTTAATTTGATGTTGCTTCCCTTTGATGAATTTGACATAATTCTGGGTATGGATTGGCTTACTCTGCATAATGCCATTGTGAATTGTAAAAGAAAGAGTATTGAATTGAGAAGTCGAGCGGTGAGCTAGTTGAATTGAATCCAGTGATATGAAGGATTACCAATTTTGTTGTATCTGCGATGAAAGCTATGAACTATGTGAGAAAAAGTTGTGAAGCTTATTTGGCGTACGTGATTGATACAAAGGTGTCGGAAAAGAATGTTGAATCTGTGCCTGTGGTTTGTGAGTTTCCAGATGTATTTCCTGAAGAGTTACTAGGATTACCTCCAATTCGAGAGGTGGAATTTGGTATTGAGTTAGTGCCTGGAACTGCTCCTATTTTGATAGCTCTATACAGAATGGCCCCAACCGAATTGAAAGAGTTGAAATCTTAATTGCAAGAATTGACTGACAGAGGTTTTGCACGACTTTATTTCTCACCCTGGGGAGCTCCTGTGTTGTTTGTGAAAAAGAAAGATGGGACTATGAGAATGTGTATCGATTATCGACAGTTGAACAAAGTGACGATAAAGAACAAATATCCATTGCCTCGTATTGATGATTTGTTTGATCAGCTGAGAGGAGCCACAGTATTTTCTAAGATAGATTTGAGATCAGGCTACTATTAATTGAGAGTTAAAGAATCTGATGTGCCGAAAACTGCTTTCAGAACGAGGTATGGACATTACGAATTCTTAGAAATGCCTTTTGGACTAACCAATGGTCCTACAGTGTTTATGGATCTGATGAATCGGATATTCAGACCGTATTTGGATCACTTTGTTGTGGTATTTATTGATGATATTTTGATCTATTCGCAAGATGAGACGCAACATGCTGAGCATTTGAGAATTGTACTACAAACTCTGCGTGAAAAACAGTTGTATGCAAAGTTTAGCAAATGTGATTTTTGGTTGCATGAGGTCAGTTTTCTGGGACATATTGTATCAGCTGCTGGGATACAAGTTGACCCGAGTAAAATTTCTGCTATTTTAGAATGGAAGCCTATGAGGAATGTGTCCGAAGCCCGTAGTTTTCTGGGATTAGCGGGATATTATAGACGATTTGTGAAAGGCTTCTCGATAATTGCGACTCCATTGACAAAGTTGTTACAGAAAGATGTTAGATTCGAGTGGTCAGAAAAGTGCCAGCAAAGTTTTGAGCAGTTGAAAGTGTTGTAAACCGAAGCACCGGTTTTGATTCAACCCGAATCAGGCAAAGAATTCATAGTTTACAATGATGCATCGTTGAATGGATTGGGCTGTGTGCTGATGCAAGAAGGGAAAGTCATTGGTTACGCTTCAAGACAGTTAAAACCGCATGAAAGGAACTACCCAACGCATGATCTTGAATTGGCTGCGATTGTGTTCGCATTGAAGATTTGGCGTCACTATCTATCCGGGGAAAAATGTCACATCTATACTGAGCATAAGAGCTTAAAGTACTTGATGACTCAGAAAGACTTGAACTTGCGGCAGAGAAGACGGTTAGAGTTATTGAAAGACTATGAACTTGTGAAAGATTACCACCCGGGTAAGGCTAATGTTGTAGTTGATGCCTTAAGCCAAAAATTGTTATACGCTTTGAGAGCTATGAGTAATCGGATAGATGCGTGTGATGATAGTGCGGTGGTGGTAGTGAAGTGAAAGTAAAGCCGATGTTTATACAAGCGATATGTGATGCTCAGAAGATTGATAATGAGTTATTAGCAAAAAGAGTTCAGTGTGATTCAGATGCTGTATCGGAATTTCGAGTTGATAGTGATGATTGTTTGAGATTCGGAGATCGGATTTGTGTTCCAAGAAATTCAGAGTTGATTCAAATGATTTTGAATGAAGCTCACAATAGTCATTTAACTGTACATCCTGGGAGTACGAAAATGTATAATGATCTGAAACAGCTCTATTGGTGGCATGGTATGAAAAGAGACATTTCTGACTTTGTGTCGAAGTGTTTAGTTTGTCAGCAAGTCAAAGTCAAACATCAAGTTCCGTCTGGTTTGTTACAACCGATTATGATTCCTGAGTGGAAATGGGAAAGAATTACGATGGACTTTGTGTCGGGGTTGCCCTTATCTCCGAATAAGAAAGATGCAATCACGGGTGATAGTTGATAGATTGTGAAATCACTCACTTTATTCTAGTGAGAATAGATTATTCACTTGATAGATTGGCTGAAATATATATGGATGAGATCGTGAGATTGCATGGGGTACCTCTATCTATTGTGTCTGCGAGAGATCGAGAGATTTACCTCGCGATTCGGAAGAAATTGCGAGGATGCTTTAGGCACGAAATTGCATTTGAAGATCGCTTTTCATCCACAAACGGATGGTCAATCCGAACGAATCATTCAGATTCTCGAAGACATGTTGAGATGTTGTGTACTAGAATTTGAAAGTGCGTGGGAAAAGCATTTATCATTGATTGAGTTCGCGTATAACAATAGTTTTCAATCTAGCATTAAAAAGGCACAATATGAAGCTCTTTATGGTCGAAGGTGTCGAACCCCATTGTATTGGGTGAAATGTGAGTGAGAACAAGATTCACGGAGTTGATCTTATAAAAGAGACTGAACAGAAAGTGAAAGTGATTCGTGATAGTTTGAAAGCAGCCTCAGATCGTCAGAAGTCTTATGCATATTTGAAACGGAAAGATATCAAATTTGAGGTCGGTGATAAAATGTTTTTGAAAGTATCTCCGTAGAAGAAAATACTTCGATTTGGCCGAAAGGGCAAGCTGAGTCCAAGGTTCATCGGACCGTATGAGATTACTGAACGAGTTGGGCCAGTTGCTTATAGATTGAGATTGCCACCTGAGTTAGAAAAGATTCATAACGTGTTTCATGTGTCAATGCTTCACGCTGCTGGATCGGACTGTCCCATGTGATTGCTCCCTCGAGGTTGAGATTGATCGGACTTATCATTATCTTGAAGAACCGATCTGAATTTTGGCACGAGAGACTAAAGAATTGAGAAACAAAAGAATTTCCTTAGTGAAAGTTTTATGGCACAAACACGGAGTTGAAGAGGCCACGTGGGAGTCTGAGAACATTATGAGAGAGCAATATCCACACCTATTCACTGGTAAGATTTTCGGGGACGAAAATCCCTAAGGGGGGGAGAGTTGTAACATCCCAGTTTAGACCCTAGTCGGAACAGTGGTTCGAGACCACAAATCCGAGGTCGTAAAAATATTTTTATTATATTTTCTATGAGAATGATATGTGACATAGTCGGTGTAAAAATTATGTGTGATAATTTGATCATTTGTGTGCCAAATTAAAAGAAATGACTTAATTGCATAAGGTGTAAAAGCTGTGTGCTGATTTATAAGTACTTAAGTGTTGTTGGCTTTTTAAGGTAGAGTCCTTATGTTGTTATTAAACCATTAATAGATTGTATGGACAAAAAATGCCTAAGGTTAGTGGATTTAAAATGTTTATAATAAGGCTATTTTAGTAAATGGTTTATTAAATGATTTATAATAAAACAAAAACATGAATTAGTGGAATTCATGCTCATCTTTGCCGAAAATTGAAAGAAAAGAAAAAGAAAAAGAAAGCTAGGTTCAGCCATGGGTTTCCTTTGATTAAGACCAAGAGAGGAGAGGTTCGGATCGAGATCGAGACAAAGAGAAAGTACTCGATTAATCGACCGTTTCGATATTTCGACATCTGAGGTAAGTTCGGATTATAATACATGTTATTAAGATATGTTTTAGTATTATGAAATGAATATGTATATGTGTATGAAATAGAGATGCTAAGTGCGAAATTTAGTCGATGGCACTAAGTGTGCGAAATTGAGATCGAAACAAAAATGAATAGCACTGTGTGTGCGATGATATGAAAGCTTCGGTTTATAGATTTGGCACTGTGTGTGCGATGCCGAGATAAGTTGGTTGGAAAGATTAAGCACTAAGTGTGCGATAACCAATAAGTTTTTCTCATGTAGATGGCACTGAGTGTGCGATAAAAATTGAAAGGAATTTATAGAGAGATCGACTTGTAATATCGAGAATTGAGTAGCTTGGAAATTGAATAACTATGTGTTAGCTAAGGTATGTATCGAACCTTTGTGGTTGATGAGTTTATAGATGATGCTATGGATGGATGAATGAGTATTTTATCTATAGACAATATGGTTTGAGTATAAGAGAAATGATCTATGTGATGGTTAGTGTATACATTGGTTTGATTTGATGATACGACTTTATTGTATTTCAAACTTACTAAGCTTTAGAAAGCTTATTGGGTGATTTCTTTCTCTGCTTTGCAGTGTCAGTAAAGCTTGCTAGGATCAGGGGATCGTCAGCATCTCAGTCACACTATCGGCAAATCTATATTGGGGTATTTTGGAACAATGTATATAGTTAAATATGGCATGTATAGGCTGGTCATTTGAATCATGTTTGATGTTTGTAAGTAGCCATGAGATGTGGCTAGATATGTGCTAGTCTTAACATGAATGAATTTGATATATGTGATGCATCTTTTGGCATGGTTTGTGGGTTGAGAAATTGACTATTGAATGGCAAATTTTGTGTTGGTAAGATGTTAGTAGGGATTAGTGAAATTGAGAAGGAATGATGCTTGATATTCAATGTATTATACTTGTGACGAGATAGATTTTGGTATTGAATTTGTTATATTGGAATGGGAATTGAATGCATAGATTGGATAGTCATATTGGTAAGTTTTTGGTTGCCTTATGTGCATGATATGTTTTGGTATGTGTTGCTTGTAGGTTTGACCTAAGTGGGTGGCATGTTGGCCTTGCAAAATGGCCTATAATGTCACACGGTTGAGTCACACGGGCGTGCCTAATGACCGTGTTAAAATAGCCAGTATATAAACACGAATGGGCACACGGGTGTGCCTAGTGACCGTGTTGAAATAGACAGTATATAGACACAGATGGACACACGGGGGTGTCTAGTAGCCGTGGAGGGCACACGGCCTCCTCCCACGGGCGTGTCTCCCCTGAATCTTAGAAAAAAAAAATTAAGTGTTCGAAAATTTCTGTGTGTGTTCAATTTAGTCCCGACCCTTCTTTAGCATTTGAATTAGGTCTCGTAGACCTCGATAAGGGACACTATGATTGTAATTGAATGAGGTTGAAAATGACTGACTTTGTGTCGTAAATTCTAGATGTTAAATGTTTTGATTGATAGGTAATACCTCTTAACCCTGTTCCGGCGACGGTCTCGGGTTAGGGGTGTTACACTTTATTGGTATCAGAGCTACGGTTTAGTCGATTCTTGGACTAACGTAGCGCGTGCGGGTCTAGCTATACATGCCATATATGAAGTTGCGATAGTGTGATGAATGCCGGTGATTGAAAATGTGTTTTCTTATAGTAATGGATCCCGATCGAGCAATTGCCGACGACGTAGAGAGAGTAAAGCGCTGCTCGCGCTCAAGGGGGGTGCCGGCCACATCTAGGCCGAATGAAGGTAGTGAGGGAGGAGAGGCTAAGCAAGCCTTCTTCCGTATGATGAGTGAATGGTTTACGGAGTTCGTTCGAATGAATCCGACTACTCCACAACCTCCACCCCCGCAAGTACTTGTTGTGCTTCAAGTTGTAGATCCGAACAGATTGAATAAACCACCTGTAGATAAGATTCGAAAATACGGGGCTGAGGAGTTTAAGGCCACATCTGATGATGATGCTAAGCGAGTTGAGTTTTGGCTTGAAAATATAATCAGAGTATTCGATGAGATGTCGTTGAATCCTGATGAGTGCATTAAGTGTGCAGTTTCTTTGTTGAGAGACACGGCTTACAATTGGTGGAAAACGTTGATATCTGTGGTTTCGAGAGAGAGAATCACCTGGGATTTCTTTCAAGCTGAGTTCAGAAAGAAGTATATCATTCAACATTTCATTGATCAGAAACGTAAAGAGTTTCTAGAATTGAAACAGGGCCGGTTGTCTGTTACTGAGTACGAGCAAGAATTCGTAAGATTGAGTCAATATGCGAGAGAATGTGTCTCGACCGAAGCTACTATGAGCAAACATTTCATAGAGGGATTGAATGAAGACATCAAGCTATTGGTTGGGATACTCGATATAAATGAATTTGTTGTGTTAGTTGAAAGAACGTGTAAAGTCAAGAGCTCGATGAAGGAAAAGAAGAAAGCCGATTCAGAAGCTCATGATGAAAGAAAGAGATCGATGAATAAATTTTCTCAACCTTCTACTAAGAGATACAGATATGCAAGTAACCGTTCAAATGCTTCATTTGGACATCCAAGTAGAGATCGTTTGAAACAAAGTACTGGTCCACGAATTCAAGCTCCGAATGAATTAAGTGTTAGCAGTGTTAAGAGTAACAAGCCGGAGTGCAGACAGTGTGGAAGGCGACATGTGGGAAAGTGCTGGGGCAAGTACAACAATAGAGTTTGTTACAAATGTGGATCCTGAGATCATTTTATTCGGGATTGCCCAAAGATGGTCGAAGAATAAAATGTTCAGAATGAAAGACTGAGTAATGTGATGACTAGGGTAGACCACCCGAAGCACAAAATGTGAGTGAAAGTCGTCGAGATGGAAAAATGACACAATTTGTGAGATCGGAAGCGAGCACTGCCCGAGCCTATGCTATACGTGCACGAGAGGAAGCATCATCTCCAGATGTTATCACCGATACTTTCACTTTAATTGATATTAATGTTATTGCATTGATAGATCCGGGGTCAACTCATTCCTATGTGTGTATGAATTTAGTATTGAATAAGACTCTACCTGTTGAGTCTACTGAAATTGTGATTAGAGTATCGAATCCCTTAGGCAAATGTGTTTTGGTGGATAGGGTGTGCAAGAATTGCCCATTGATGTTTTGTGATATATGTTTTCCGGTTAATTTGATGTTGCTTCCCTTTGATGAATTTGACATAATTCTGGATATGGATTGGCTTACTCTGCATAATGCCATTGTGAATTGTAAAAGAAAGAGTATTGAATTGAGAAGTCAGAACGGTGAGCTAGTTCGAATTGAATCTAGTGATATGAAGGGATTACCAGCTATTGTATCTGCGATGAAAGCTATGAACTATGTGAGAAAAGGTTGTGAAGCTTATTTGGCGTACGTGATTGATACAAAGGTGTCGAAAAATAAAGTTGAATCGCGGTGCGTGGTTTGTGAGTTTCCGGATGTATTTCTGAAGAGTTACGGGATTACCTCCAATTCGAGAGGTGGAATTTGGTATTGAGTTAGTGCCTGGAACTGCTCCTATTTCGATAGCTTTATACAGAATGGCCCCAACCGAATTGAAAGAGTTGAAATCTTAATTGCAAGAATTGACTGAGAGAGGCTTTGCACGACCGAATTTCTCACCCTGGGGAGCTCCTGTGTTGTTTGTGAAAAAGAAAGATGGGACTATGAGAATGTGTATCGATTATCGACAGTTGAACAAAGTGACGATAAAGAACAAATATCCATTGCCTCGTATTGACGATTTGTTTGATCAGCTGAGAGGAGCCACAGTATTTTCTAAGATAGATTTGAGATCAGGCTACTATTAATTGAGAGTTAAAGAATTTGATGTGCCGAAAACTGCTTTCAGAACGAGGTATGGACATTACAAATTCTTAGTAATGCCTTTTGGACTAACCAATGGTCCTACAGTGTTTATGGATCTGATGAATCGGATATTCAGACCGTATTTGGATCACTTTGTTGTGGTATTTATTGATGATATTTTGATCTATTCGCAAGATGAGACGCAACATGCTGAGCATTTGAGAATTGTACTACAAACTCTGCGTGAAAAACAGTTGTATGCAAAGTTTAGCAAATGTGAATTTTGGTTGCATGAGGTCAGTTTTCTGGGACATATTGTATCAGCTGCTGGGATACAAGTTGACCCGAGTAAAATTTCTGCTATTTTAGAATGGAAGCCTATGAGGAATGTGTCCGTAGTCCGTAGTTTTCTGGGATTAGCGGGATATTATAGACGATTTGTGAAAGGCTTCTCGATAATTGTGACTCCATTGACAAAGTTGTTACAGAAAGATGTTAGATTCGAGTGGTCAGAAAAGTGCCAGCAAAGTTTTGAGCAGTTGAAAGTGTTGTTAACAGAAGCACCGGTTTTGATTCAACCCGAATTAGGCAAAGAATTCATAGTTTACAATGATGCATCGTTGAATGGATTGGGCTGTGTGCTGATGCTTGAAGGGAAAGTCATTGGTTACACTTCAAGACAGTTAAAACCGCATGAAAGGAACTACCCAACGCATGATCTTGAATTGGCTGCGATTGTGTTCGCATTGAAGATTTGGCGTCACTATCTATTCGGGGAAAAATGTCACATCTATACTGATCATAAGAGCTTAAAGTACTTGATGACTCAGAAAGACTTGAACTTGTGGCAGAGAAGATGGTTAGAGTTATTGAAAGACTATGAACTTGTGAAAGATTACCACCCGGGTAAGGCTAATGTTGTAGCTGATGCCTTAAGCCGAAAATTGTTATACGCTTTGAGAGCTATGAGTAATCAGATAGATCTGTGTGATGATAGTGCGGTGGTAGCTAAAGTGAAAGTAAAGCCGATGTTTATACAACTGATACGTGATGCTCAGAAGATTGATAACGAGTTATTAGCAAAAAGAGTTCAGTGTGATTCAGATGCTGTATCAGAATTTCGAGTTGATAGTAATGATTGTTTCAGATTCGGAGATCGGATTTGTGTTCCAAGAAATTCAGAGTTGATTCAAATGATTTTGAATGAAGCTCACAATAGTCATTTAACTGTACATCCGGGGAGTACGAAAATGTATAATGATCTGAAACAGCTCTATTGGTGGCATGGTATGAAAAGAGACATTTCTAACTTTGTGTCGAAGTGTTTAGTTTGTCAGCAAGTCAAAGCCGAACATCAAGTTCCGTCTGGTTTGTTACAACCGATTATGATTCCTGAGTGGAAATGGGAAAAAATTACGATGGACTTTGTGTCGGGGTTGCCCTTATCTCCGAATAAGAAAGATGCAATCTGGGTGATAGTTGATAGATTGACGAAATTAGCTCACTTTATTCTAGTGAGAATAGATTATTCACTTGATAGATTGGCTGAAATATATATGGATGAGATCGTGAGATTGCATGGGGTACCTCTATCTATTGTGCCTGACAGAGATCTGAGATTTACCTCGCGATTCTGGAAGAAATTGCAGGATGCTTTAGGCACGAATTTGCATTTCAGTACTGCTTTTCAACTACAAACGGATGGTCAATCTGAACGAATCATTCAGATTCTCGAAGACATGCTGAGATGTTGTGTACTAGAATTTGAAAGTGCGTGGGAAAAGCATTTATCATTGATTGAGTTCGCGTATAACAATAGTTTTCAATCTAGCATTAAAATGGCACAATATGAAGCTCTTTATGGTCGAAGGTGTCGAACCCCATTGTATTGGACTGAGCTGAGTGAGAACAAGATTCACGGAGTTGATCTTATAAAAGAGACTGAACAGAAAGTGAAAGTGATTCGTGATAGTTTGAAAGCAGCCTCAGATCGTCAGAAGTCTTATGCATATTTGAAACGGAAAGATATCAAATTTGAGGTCGGTGATAAAGTGTTTTTAAAAGTATCTCCGCAGAAGAAAATACTTCGATTTGGCTGAAAGGGCAAGCTGAGTCCAAGGTTCATCGAACCGTATGAGATTACTGAACGAGTTGGGCCAGTTGCTTATAGATTGAGATTGCCACCTGAGTTAGAAAAGATTCATAACGTGTTTCATGTGTCAATGCTTCGGCGGTACAGATCAGACCTGTCCCATGTGATTGCTCCTACTGAGGTTGAGATTCAGTCAGACTTATCGTATACTGAAGAACCGATCTGAATTTTGGCACGAGAGACTAAAGAATTGAGAAACAAAAGAATTTCCTTAGTGAAAGTTTTATGGCACAAACACGGAGTTGAAGAGGCCACGTGGGAGTCTGAGAACATTATGAGAGAGCAATATCCCCACCTATTCACTGGTAAGATTTTCGGGGACGAAAATCCCTAAGGGGGGGAGAGTTGTAACATCCCGGTTTAGACCCTAGTCGGAACAGTGGTTCGAGACCACAAATCCGAGGTCGTAAAAATATTTTTATGATATTTTCTATGAGAATGATATGTGACATAGTCGGTGTAAAAATTATGTGTGATAATTTGATCGTTTGTGTGCCAAATTAAAAGAAATGACTTAATTGCATAAGGTGTAAAAGCTGTGTGCTGATTTATAAGTACTTAAGTGTTGTTGGCTTTTTAAGGTAGAGTCCTTATGTTGTTATTAAACCATTAATAGATTGTATGGACAAAAAATGCCTAAGGTTAGTGGATTTAAAATGTTTATAATAAGGCTATTTTAGTAAATGGTTTATTAAATGATTTATAATAAAACAAAAACATGAATTAGTGGAATTCATGCTCATCTTTGCCGAAAATTGAAAGAAAAGAAAAAGAAAAAAAAAAGCTAGGTTCGGCCATGGGTTTCCTTTGATTAAGACCAAGAGAGGAGAGGTTCGGATCGAGATCGAGACAAAGAGAAAGTACTCGATTAATCGATCGTTTCGGTATTTCGACATCTGAGGTAAGTTCGGATTATAATACATGTTATTAAGATACGTTTTAGTATTATGAAATGAATATGTATATGTGTATGAAATAGAGATGCTATGTGCGAAATTTAGTCTATGGCACTAAGTGTGCGAAATTGAGATCGAAACAGAAATGAATAGCCTTGTGTGTGTGCGATGATATGAAAGCCGGTTTATAGATTTGGCACTTGTGTGTGCGATGCTTAGAGATAAGTTGGTTGGAAAGATTAAGCACTAAGTGTGCGATAACCAATAAGTTTTTCTCATATAGATGGCACTGAGTGTGTGATAAAAATTGAAAGGAATTTATAGAGAGATCGACTTGTAATATCGAGAATTGAGTAGCTTGGAAATTGAATAACTATGTGTTAGCTAAGGTATGTATCTAACCTTTGTGGTTGATGAGTTTATAGATGATGCTATGGATGGATGAATGAGTATTTTATCTATAGACAATATGGTATGAATATAAGAGAAATGATCTATGTGATGGTTAGTGTATACATTGGTTTGATTTGATGATACGACTTTATTGTAATTCGAACTTACTAAGCTTTAGAAAGCTTATTGGGTGATTTCTTTCTCTGCTTTGCAGTGTCAGTAAAGCTTGCTCGGATCAGCGGATCTTCAGCATCTCAGTCACACTATCGGCAAATCTATATTGGGGTATTTTGGAACAATGTATATAGTTAAATATGGCATGTATAGGCTGGTCATTTGAATCATGTTTGATGTTTGTAAGTAGCCATGAGATGTGGCTAGATATGTGCTAGTCTTAACATGAATGAATTTGATATATGTGATGCATCTTTTGGCATGGTTTGTGGGTTAAGAAATTGACTATTGAATGGCAAATTTTGTGTTGGTAAGATGTTAGTAGGGATTAGTGAAATTGAGAAGGAATGATGTTTGATATTGAATGTATTATACTTGTGACGAGATAGATTTTGGTATTGAATTTGTTATATTGGAATGGGAATTGAATGCATAGATTGGATAGTCATATTGGTAAGTTTTTGGTTGCCTTATGTGCATGATATGTTTTGGTATGTGTTTCTTGTAGGTTTGACCTAAGTGGGTGGCATGTTGGCCTCTCAGAATGGCCTATAATGTCACACGGTTGAGTCACACGGGCGTGCCTAATGACCGTGTTAAAATAGCCGATATATAAACACGAATGGGCTGCAGGTGTGCCTAGTGACCGTGTTGAAATAGGCAGTATATAGACACGGATGGACACACGGGGTGTCTAGTAGCCGTGGAGGGCACACGGCCTCCTCCCACTGAGGCGTGTCTCCACGAATCTTAGAAAAAAAAATTTAAGTGTTCGAAAATTTACGTGTGTGTTCAATTTAGTCCCAACCCCTCTTTAGCATGTGAATTAGGTCTCGTAGACCTCGATAAGGGACACTATGATTGTAATTGAATGAGGTTGAAAATGATTGACTTTGTGTCGTAAATTCTAGATGTTAAATGTTCTGATTGATAGGTAATACCTCTTAACCCTGTTCCGGCGACGGTCTCGAGTTAGGGGTGTTACAAGAAAGATGTTGTGTGGGTTGTCGTTGATAGATTAACGAAGTCAGCTCACTTTATACCGGTGCGTGTTGATTATTCACTGGATAAGTTGGCCAAGTTGTATATTGCGGAGGTGGTGAGATTACATGGAGTGCCTATATCTATTATCTCATATAGAGATCCAAGATTTACTTCGAGATTTTGGAAAAAAGTTGCAGGAGGCCTTGGGTACAGGGTGGAATTTTAGTACCGCATTCCATCTGCAAACCGATGGTCTGTCTGAAAGAGTAATTCATGTTCTCGAAGATATGCTCCGATGATATGTGTTAGAATTTGAAGGTAGTTGGGAGAGATACCTACCTTTGGTTGAGTTTGCCTACAACAATAGTTATCAGTCGAGTATACGGATGGCACCGTATGAAGCCTTGTATGGTCGCAAGTTTTAGACTCCCTTGTATTGGACCGAGCTTAGTGAAAAGCAAATTCATGGGGTCGACCTAGTTAAAGAGACTGAGGAAAAAGTGAAAGTGATTTGGGATAGTCAGAAAGCTGCTTCAGACTGACAAAAGTCGTATGCGAATTTGAAAAGAAAGGAAATCGAATTTAAAGTGGGCGACAAAGTATTTCTGAAAGTGTCCCCGTGGAAGAAAATATTGAGATTTGGTCGAAAAGGGAAATTGAGTCCGCAATTCATAGGGCCGTATGAGATTACCGATGGAATTGGGCCAGTGGCATACCGGTTGGCTTTGCCGGTAGAGTTCCATAAAATACATAATGTGTTCCATGTATCGATGTTAAGGCGTTATCGCTCCGATCCTTCGCATGTGATTCCTCCAACATAAATTGAGATACGACTGGATATGACATATGAGGAGGAGCCGATTAAAATCTTAGCTCGAGAGGTGAAACAGTTGAGGAATAAGGACATAGCCTTAGTAAAAGTGTTATGGAAAAAACACGGTGTAGAAGAGGCTACGTGGGAACCGGAAGAAGCCATGAGAGAGCAATATCCAAACCTCTTTACCGGTAAGATTTTCGAGGGCGAAAATCTCTAAAGGGGGAAGAGTTGTAACAGCCCGATTTTGGGGCTAGTCGGAACAGTGGTTTCGAGACCACTGAACCGAGGTTAGGGAAAATTATTTTAATGTTATTTTATGTGTCATAGCATTAATATAAGGCTATGTGGAAATTTTGGTGCTTTAATTTTAGCAATAGCATGCTTAATTGTCAAAAAGGACTAAATCGCATAAAGTGCGAAAGTTCTATTTTTCAAGGTAGAGGTACCTAATAGATATAGAATGTAATTTGGAGGTCTTTAAAGTACAATTAGACCATTTTGAATGTGTTGGCCGGCCATATGACATAGGGGGACAAGAGCATTTAATTTTGGGTCAAACTTGGGTGAAGTAGGTGAGAAAAGATGAATTAAAAATGGTAAAAAGAAAAACTATCATCTTTCACTATTCACTCATCTCTTTCCACAAAAAATTGAAGAGAAATAGAGCTCTTTGGGGTTCAAACTTTCAGCCACACAATTCTCATTCAAGTAAGTGATTTAGGTGGTTTTAATTGATGATTTTTGTGTTTTTGGAGTCCATAAAGCTTAAGCTTGCTAATGAGGGGACTAATTTGAGATATGGTTGAAAGTCTAGGGAATTGCCATGAGAGTATTTATGATGTTAGCTGAGTTTTTATGGAAGAAAAAGAATGTTAGGGAGATGAGAAACAACTTTTGTGAAAGGTGTTAGCATGAAAACACCTAGACAGGACTTAAATGCAAAGATTGAATTTGTGTCATAAATGCATGAAATAGATGGAATTGTGAGTAGTTGTAAGAGAAATAAATGTTCAGCTAGGCTTGTTTAACGAGAAAATGTATTGAAAAATGATTTACGAGCCTATGGGCAAAATCGTAATTTTGCCATAGTACAAAGGCAAAATGGTCATTTTTGCCTAAGTGTAGATTTTGATGCATTATGATCATAGAATGATCTAAATGAGTAAATTCTATTGTTATAGATCAAGAAGAGCGCGGAATCAACCTTGACCGTGGAAAAGGCAAGGTTACGGATTAAACCACAAATCGAAACGTTTTGCACCGAGGTAAGTTTATGTGTAAACGAGGCATTTTATATACACATTATTGTTGTCGATTGGTGCATGGCATGATTGAAAACATGTATGATTCAAGTGGATTGAATTTGATATTATTGTATAGTTTCGTATGAATGACGAAATCGTCATGCAAATGTGTAATAACAACACTTGTCGGTGGGCTAAGTGCGATACCACCTTATTACTTAACTAAGATGGGCTGTGTGTGATACCATCGTCATTTATATCATCTAGTGGGCTATGTGCGATACCACTATAATTACTGTTTTTGGTGGGATATGTGTGATACCACCCTATTAACGATTGACGGTGGGCTAAGTGCGAAACCACCGAGTGATTTGGTATTGTGGTTGAATTAGTGAGAAATTATGATGTGTCGTATCATGAGAATTTGTGGTGTTAAGTGCAGGAATGCAAGTGAATGAATGTAAGCATTAAGCTTGCGATAGAGTTGGAATGTGGTAAGGAATAAAATCAGTAAGCATGATTGTGAATGTGGATTGCTTTTGTTTAGTATAATGCTATTTGTGGTCTAGCACATACTATGATGTTATTTGTTTACATGTAAACTTACTAAGCTTAAAGCTTAATCCCCTTTTCTTTTCCCTTGTTTTATATAGTTTAAGAGCTGGGTCGGGATAGGCAGATAACCAGAAGATCGCCCACACTATCAGCTCATCTCGGTATATCTAGACTTAGTGAATTTTTTGTATGGCATGTATAGGGGCTAGATTAGTTAGATTATTTTGTTATTTTGGCCAAAAGTGTGTTGGCCCTTTTGAAAGATAAACAATTTTTTATATTGCCATGGTTGATGGCTCACCTTGTTATATATGAAAAGATGTAGTTATTCTTGGAAGTTATATTGCAAAATATGAGTTGTTTGATGATATGTCAAATGGATCCATATTGTGTGAGTTAGGGGAATGAAAAGAGCTTGGAAAATAGCCTTGCTTTTGTCCTCACAGGTAGGCACACGGGCATGTGTCTAGGCCGTGTGTGACACACGGTCAGCCCATGGGCATGTGACTTGGCCGTGTGTCCCCTGCATGTTGGTGTTGTAAGTCAGTGTTGACCACGGGCGTGTGCCTAGGCCGTGTGACCCAAATAGAATACCCAAGTTTTTACACACGGGAAGGACACGGGCGTGTCTAGGCTGTGTAGAGCAAACGAGCTAAGAACACGGGCGTGTCTAGGCTGTGTGAAAACCCCTGTAGGTTCGAAATGAAAATAAATCCCACATGGGGTAGGGACATGGGCGTGTCCCGTTTCACACGGGCGTGTGACCCCTGTTTAGGTGAAAAATCTTAAGATCGCAAAGGTTTCCGGTAAGGTTCCGCAACCCCTCGTACGAATGTTTAAGGCCTCGTAGGCTCTCAATGAGGTTGTTATGATGGCCATAGAGATATGTCTAGTTGGAATTGAAAGCAATTGATTAAAGTCATGTGGTTACGGGGACTAAGTCCGGTAATGCTTCATGCCCGATTCCGGCTTAGAATATGGGTAAGGGGTGTTACTTAACAGCCCAAAATGCCTTGTGTTCCAGCTCCACTGGAAGGTGACACGATTTACCGAATACGAGTCGGTAAGGGGACATGCCTATGGATCCCTTGTAAGCAGTGTGATACGCCCACAATGCATCATTTAATCGTAGGCTCCAGTCCTTCTGGTTCGGTTTCACGGTCTTATCCAGAATTGACTTTTTTTTCACAGTTTGAAACCTCTACTTCACCATTTGTTTGTGGGTGATAATCGTCGCTACACGTTGTAAATGGTAGAAGGTGGAAATGAAAGGGACTTGGTAAGCAATTAAGCCGAAAGTAAAAAAATGGAAAAAGAATGGCATAATGCCTTTACTAGATTTTACGTGAGAAATAAAAGAAAGAAAGCAATTTCATTCAATTTCTAGTGAGTGTTTTCATGCCTCCAACACTAAGTATTTATACACATTCCTCATGCTAAATTTAGTCAGATTTTTTTCCTAAAAATATCAACTAAAAAATCATATTTAAACTATTTATAGAATTTTGACAATTTCAAAAATCTGATTTTAACCAGTCAACCACTAATTCTTCAACTCTTCAATTTGGCCCTTCTCCTTAATTTTCATTCCAATTTAGCCCATTTTGTTTGATTTTGAATTTCGGCACTCCAATTTCATCCCTGATAAGAAAGACACAAATTTAGTAGCATCTTATTTAAAAATTAGCCAAAAATAAATACATTAAAAGAACAAAATTAACTTGCTATCACAATTACCAACTCAGGATTTAGGTAAATCACACCATAAACGTCACAAGTAAATTAATTCAAAAACGGATTCAGAATTAATTCATCTTGGGTCCAGTCCAATGTATCATTCTACCAATGAATACATCTATGCCTCTACCCGTGGAGTCAACTACTCCGATAGCCAAGACTAGCCTTCTGAGTATTTTAATCAAATGCTCACTTTGATTCCTTTACAGGATTACAGACTCATTTAGATTATCTACTGAAGTAAGTTGTCTTTCTCGCAATGTAAACCTTCTTACAAATGCCACTTATCTTTAGTTTGAACTTAGACAATCAATGAGCTAATATTTGTTTTTCCCAATTCCGTTATGCATGCAAAATATGAAAGACAAAAAATATAAAAGACATAATAGTCAAATATGAAATTAAATTTATTTATTTATTCATCATTCAAATAAATAGAAAACAGTTACATGTTTACTACAATATGGGCACATTTCCCACCAATCCAGAGTAGAAAAATCACCAAAGCTAAATGTAGAACGAAAATCATCATTTAAATACGAAAAAGATTATTTACTACCACACATGTGGTTTTTGCAGTGTGTATTCACATACCAAACATCTAGCTCAAGTTTCGTTTCAACTTGAACTGCTATCAACAAGGTCTCTCCTTCATTGTTCTCAACAAAATGTGATTGTTCATCCATGTCACTCGATAGCCTAGTAAAACATTCAAAATGGTAATGACCAAACATTTGACATTTGAAGCATTTTATCTTGGATTTATCAAAATCCCGTACTTTGTCTTTACTTTGGTCATCATTGATTTTGTTATTCTTGCTGTCATTTCTGTTGCCACCATCTCTACTACCTCAATCTCTTCTTCCTCTACCTATACCTTTACATTTACCCCTTCTTTTAAAATTGGAAGAAGAAATAAAAGTAGAAGCCTTCAAAACATGTTCCTCAGAGGCTGAATTACAATTCATCTTCTACTCATGCACCAACAAAGAGCTTTGCAACTCATCAAGAGAAAATTCATCTATGTCTTTTGGCTCTTCAATAGCACAAATGACATAATTATACTTCGGCGTCATGGAGCACAAAATCTTCTCTACTATGGTGACATCTTCCATCTTCTCACTATGGAATCGCATCCTGTTACAAATCTCCATGTTTCTAGCATAATAGTTAGTGACAGATTCCCCTTCTTTCATCTTAAAGTCTCGAAGTCCCTCCTCAAGGCTTAAAGTCATGCTCGTCTCACTCTAACAGAGCCTTGATACTTTTTCTTCATGGAATCCAATATATCCTTGGAAGTTTCTTTGCAAAGAATAGTTTCCAAGATGGGGCGATCAGTGATAATTTTTTACCTTCAAATATTTCAGTTTTATTGCTTTGAACTCTGCTTTCTGGGCATTCAACAAAGTTTCTCCTTCCGCAGGCTCTTCGATAGCTGCCTCAACAATTGGCCAATACTCCTTTAACTATAGGAAATTCTCCATCAGCATACTCCAATGGTAATAGTGACTATCAAAACGTGGAATGGTTGATTAAACAAAACTACTTTTTGAGGCCATATGTGATGTAACAGCCATATTTCAGTGAAATCGGAACAGTGGTTTCGGGACCACAAATCCGAGCCGGAAAGAAAATTTATTTTAATATTATTGCATGGTTTGCATTATGATAGGAATGTTATATGAAAATTCTGATAAGAAAATTTTACCGATTATGTGCTTAATTACGGAAAGGACCAAATTGCACAAAATGTAAAAGTTGAATTCTAGTAGCTAGAAGGATTAAATAGCTATGGAATTCAAAACTTGAGGTCCTTATATGGTAATTAGACCATTAAAGAAAAGTTAGTAGATATTTTTGGTGATTCATCCATGAAAAAATTAGAAAAGGTTAAGGACTAAATTGGAAACTAAAATATTTAAAAGATGATAATAGAAATATAATCTTATTTTATATCATCTTCCCCAAAATTTGCATGGAAACCCTACGAGAGAGGGAAGAAACTAATCAAGCTTAATTGGGTAAGTATTCTTGTCCTGTTTTTAGTAATTTTTATATTTTTGAAACCGGGATAGTCTAATCTATATATTTGGGGGATTAATTTGAAAAGTTATCAAAGTATAGAAATTTTTCCATGGATGAATATGCTAAAAATTTGAAATTTACGGTAGAAAATGAAAGGTTGTTGATAGATAAACAACTTTTACAAAGTGAATTTTGATGAAAATGTGATTAAGAGACTAAATTGTAAAATTGTGAAATTTGAAGAAAAAGTCTGAATTTTATAGAATACATGTGCTGTAAATCTTATATTGAAATTTCGGTTAAGCTTGGAATAAGGAGTAAATTGCATGTATTTCATTTTTCCGAGCCTAGGGATGAAATTGGAATTTATGAAAAGTTTAGGGGCAAAATGGTAATTTTTCCTAGGGTATAAATTGAATTCAATTGAATATGAAATGTGAGAAATTGATGGTTAAATTCATTTATATAGATCCGGACAACTCAAATTCAAAGCTAGATCGAGGAAAAGAAAAAGTTTCGGATTAGTAGAATTTCTTGTACAAACGACTGTTAAGGTAAGTTTGTGTAACTTAATTGAGCATGTTAATATGTTTGAATTGAATGATGTAATTGGTTTGAATGTGGCATGTAATTATGTGATTTATATATATGTTAAATGT
Source organism: Gossypium sturtianum (assembly GCA_025698515.1). NCBI lineage: Eukaryota > Viridiplantae > Streptophyta > Magnoliopsida > Malvales > Malvaceae > Gossypium > Gossypium sturtianum. The sequence continues at coordinate 126,036,979 of CM046955.1, forward strand.
ACATGAAAGATTATATGATTGAAATGTTATAAAGTTATTTAAGTTCCGCTTGAACAATGAAAATCGATGGATACATGTGATTTCCGTACATGAAATGTGATTCTGCATATGTTGCACACGGGATTTAGCTTGGACGAGTAATCTCGATATAGGCCTTTCGAGCATCCTGATATATAGTTCCTGCAAGTATCCTGATCGGTAATGATTTTTCATTTGTTGCACATTACCGCAGCTCTTTGTGAGCGTCCTGAAATGTGATCGGTTGTGATCTGGCATATAATGCAAACACAAACGTAGCTCTTCATGAGCATCCTGTTAAGCTCGCTTGAACTCCCTGTTACCTTATTCGGTGCTTTCTGATAGTATCTCTTCAGAGATATCTGATAAGCTCTATGATCTCCCTGAGTAAAACTCTTATGAGTTTCCTAATAGCCCGGATAAGTGTCCTGTTACATGATCACATGGCTCATTTGAACATCCTGATATGAGACTCAAGAGTTGCTTTCTGAGCATGTGCCCTAATGGTACTCTCAATTATAAATTGAAGGTTTACAGAATTGTACACCTTGAGTGTATTATTTGAGTATCCATCGATATTTCAATAATTCAGCGGACAAAACTCTTAACATGATAAAATGATGAGATGACTAGAAATATGCCCTGAATGCTTCTGAATTACTTGATGAAGGATTATATGATGAGCTCATCTATATTTATTTGATGTATAAACATTTTATATGACTAACTTGCTTGATTGAGTACATGTGTGTTTAGGTCAACTTGCCAAAATGATGAAAGCATGTTAATTGTATGCTTAATATTATTAAATGTAATTGGTAAGTTTTAATTCCTTTTATACGAACTTACTAAGCATATAACGCTTACTAGGTTTTATTTTCTCTGTTTTATAGTGCTCGGAAGCTCGTGAAGGTTGGAGATCGGTTGGAGCATCATCACGCTATCCACTAACTTGTTTTTGTATAAATAGTAAACTTATTTTTGTATAATAGCATGTATAGGTAATATGGTCTTTGTTGGCATATGAATGTGGTTTGTAAACTAGCTATTGGAATGGCTAGTAATGTTTTGTTTTGATATACTTATAAGGTTATATTATGGCAAATATCTATGTGTTAAGTATATTAAATATGATTGATGAAGTTATGCTTAACATATAAGTTAAACAAAGGTAAGATTATAATCATGAATGCATATGATAAAATATCATATTAGATGTTAGAATTGGCTTGGATTTAATGCTTGAATTGGCTGGTATATATACTTGTAAGTTTTGGTGTAAGTTATTGGAAAAATTTGGGTAACAAATCAAGCTAGGAAATGGCTTTATTTTGTCCACACAGGCGTGTGTCTCAGCCGTGTGTGCTACACGGCCAAAAACACGGGCGTGTGTCTTGGCCGTGTGAAACCTGCACTTAATTTTAAAAAATTGAATTAACCACACAGCCTAGCACACAGGCGTATGGCTGGCGGTGTGGCACAAGTCAGAGAGTTACACGGGGTCGGACACGGCTTGTTACACGGGTGTGTCCTATGATCACACGGGCGTGTGCCCTGACCACACGGGCGTGTGTGCCCTGTATCTAGGAAAAATTTTAGAAATTTCGTAAAAATTCTTCGATATCCCGATTTAGTCCCGACTCGGTTCCAATGTTATTATTAGGCCTCGAGGGCCCATGTAAGGGACAATAAGACCACTTACAGAAATTGACTAGTAATTAACTTGAATTATTAGTAATTGTTCTGTAAACTCTAGTAATACTCTGTAACCCTATTCTGACGATAGATACGGGTTAGGGGTATTGTTACATTTATTGGTATCAGAGCTACGGTTTAGTCGATTCTCGAACTGAATGTAGCAAGTACGAGTTTAGCTATACATGCCATTATATAATTTGTGATAGTGTGATATCTCCTGGCCATTTTAAATGTGTTTTTCATATAGTAATGTCATCCAACTAAGCTAGAGCTGAATCCGAGGAAGCTGAGAGCAATGCTTCAGCTTCAGTTCAAAGAGCTGCATCTAGTAGTGGACGGCTCGTATCTGAGGGCCGAAATAAGGAGGCAAAACAAGCCTTCTTCCAAATGATGAATGAATGGTTCACTGAGTATTTGAGAACAAATCCTGCTGTACAACAACCTTCCCCACCTGCTTCTCAACCAGTTCCTGAGATGCCACAAGGTGCTGAACCCGTTAGAACTGGTAAGCCTCCGGTAGATAAAATTCGTAAATATGGGGCAAAAGAATTTAGGGCTACTGCAGATGATGATCCAGAAAGGGCTAAGTTTTGGTTGGAAAATACCATTAGGGTTTTAGATGAATTATCTTGCACACCAGCTGAATGTTTAAAATGTGCAGTATCTTTATTGAAAGACACAGCTTATCATTGGTGGAATACCATAACTTCTATGGTACCGAGAGGAAACATTACATGGGAATTTTTCCAGACCGAATTCAGAAAGAAGTATGTTAGTCAGAGATTTTTAGATTAGAAAAAGAAAGAATTTTTAGAGCTCAAATAGGGAAATATAACTGTATCTGAGTATGAGCGGGAATTTGTTCGGTTGAGCAAGTATGCCAGAGAGTGGGTTCCGACTGAGGCTGGTATGTGCAAACGTTTTGAAGAGGGCTTAAATGAAGACATTAAGCTGTTGATTGGTATTCTTGAATTAAGGGAATTTGTCGTACTAGCTGATCGAGCACATAAAGCTGAAGAACTGAGTAAAGAAAAGAAACAAGCGAAAAGAGAAGCTCGAGTTTCTGGTAAAGAATTTATGAGCAAGTCACAAACATCCACTTCAAAGAAATCAAAGAAGTACAATGATCGTTCTACCACCTTTACGGGATATTCTGGAAAAGAGCGGGGTTCTCAACGCTCTAACCCGAGGTCTTCTTCTCCATCTGTAACCAGTGTTGGAAGTGTCGGTAATCCCAAACCAAAATGTAAATATTGTAACAAATTTCATTTTGGAGAATGTCGTTTGAGAAGTGGAGCTTGCTACCGATGTGGTTCTCTCGACCATTTTCTTAAGGACTGTCCGGAAAGAATTGAAAAAGATATTGAACAGACTCTAAAGTCGAGTAATCCTGTTTCAAGAGGCAGACTACCCCATCATCCCGGCAATGTTAGTGGTAGCCGAGGTGCTACAAAAGATTCAATAGTTAAATCTGAAACACGAGCACCGGTAAGGACATATGTTATTCGTGCTAGAGAAGATGTACGCACTGCACGTCATTCTTGGTACATTTTCTCTACTTGATCACGATATTCTCGCTTTGGTCGATCCTCGCTTCTACATATTCATACATATGCACAAATTTAGTGTTTGTTAAAAATTTACCTGTTGGATTCACTGAATTTGTGGTTAAAGTTTCGAACCCCCTAGGTCAGTATGTTATAGTGGATAAAGTCTGTAAAAACTGTTTGTTGATGGTAAAGGGTTATTGCTTTTTGGCTGATTTGATGTTATTGCCATTTGATGAATTTGATGTGATTTTGGGAATGAACTGGTTAACTCAACATGATACAGTGGTAAATTGTAAACAGAAGTATATTGTGTTAAAATGTCAGAATGGTGAGTTACTCCATGTTAAATCTGATAAACTAGATGGGTTATCTAATGTGATTTTAGCAATATCAGTACAGAAATATGTCAGAAAGGGTTATGATGCTTATTTTGCATATGTGTTGGATACTAAAGTATCTGAGTCAAAGATTCAGTCAGTGCTGGTTGTTTGTGAATTTCCTGATGGATTTTCAGAGGAATTACCTGGTTTACCACTAGTTAGAGAAGTGGAGTTCTCTCTAGATCTTGTACCAAGGACAACACCAATATCTATAGCACCCTATAGAATGGCTCCTACAGAATTAAAAGAGTTGAAAGCACAGTTGCAAGAGTTGATTGATAGAGGCTTTGCTCGACCTAGTTTCTCACCTTGGGGTGCACCAGTTCTGTTTGTAAAGAAGAAAGATGGATCGCTGAGGTTGTGCATTGATTACAGACAGCTCAACAAGGTTACAATAAAGAACAAGTATCCTTTGCCTCGTATTGATGATTTGTTTTATCAGTTGAAAGGTGCCACTGTATTTTCAATGATTGATCTCCGTTCTGGCTATTATCAGCTACGAGTAAAAGATTCAGATGTGCCAAAGACAGCTTTTAGAACTAGATACAGGCACTATGAGTTTCTTGTGATGTTGTTTGGGTTGACAAATGCACCTGCTGTATTTATGGATCTGATGAACATAATTTTCGGACCGTATTTAGACAGGTTTGTAGTGGTATTTATTGATGATATTTTGGTTTATTCTCGAGATGAAAATGAACATGCAGATCATCTGAGAATTGCGTTGCAAACTTTGCGAGAGAAGCAATTGTATGCCAAATTTAGTAAATTTGAATTTTGGCTACGGGAAGTTGGTTTTCTCGGACATATTGTATCTGCTGAAGGTATCAGGGTGGATCCGAATAAAATTTCAGCCATTGTTAATTGGAAACCACAAAAAAATGTGTCGAAAGTCCGAAGTTTTCTGGGACTAGCTAGATATTATCGGAGATTTGTTAAAGGGTTCTCGATGATAGCTTCTCCGATGACTCGTTTGTTGTAGAAAGATGTGAAATTCGAGTGGTCTAATAAATGTCAGCAGAGTTTTGATAGATTGAAAGCCTTATTGACAGAAGCACTTGTGTTAGTTCACCTGAATCGAGTAAGGATTTTGTAATTTACAGTGATGCATCGTTAAATGGTTTAGGCTCTGTTTTGATGCAATAAGGTAAAGTAGTAGCCTATGCTTCAAGACAGCTAAAACCACATGAAAGAAATTACCCGATACATGATCTTGAATTGGCAGCCATTGTGTTTGCATTGAAAATATGGCGACATTATTTGTTTGGTGAAAAGTGTCACATATTCACTGATCGTAAAAGTTTGAAGTATTTGATGTCACAGAAAGATTTGAATTTGAGACAATGTAGGTGGCTTGAGTTATTGAAAGATTAGGATTTAGTTATTGACTACAATTCGGGAAAAGCTAATGTGGTTGCAGATGCTTTGAGTAGAAAATCCATGTTTGCTTTGCGAGTATTGAATACCCAATTGTCATTATCTGATGATGGTTCAATCATAGCTGAATTAAAAGCTAGACTAAGTTTTTGCGGCAAATTCTAAAGCTCAGAAAGATGATAGTAAGTTACAAGCAAAACGGATACAGTGTGAATCGACTTCTGATTCAGAATTTCAAATTTGGTCTGATGATTGTTTATTATTCAGAGGCAGAATATGTATTCCGAAGAATTCGGAACTGGTACAGAAGATTTTGAACAAAGCTCATAATTGTATCATGTCTATTCATCCTGGTAGTAACAAAATGTACAATAATTTGAAAAAGATGTACTGGTGGCTAGGAATGAAACGTGATATTTCTGAATATGTATCTAAATGTCTGATATGTCAACAAGTAAAAGCTGAACATCAGGTGCCATCAGGATTATTACAACCAGCTATGATACCGGAGTGGAAATGGGAAAGAATTACTATGGATTTTGTATCGGGATTACCCTTATCTTCGAAGAAGAAAGATGCCATTTGGGTAATAGTTGGCCGGTTAACAAAATCTGCACACTTTATTCCAGTACGTATGGATTTTTCTTTGTATAGATTGGCTGAATTATATGTCTCAGAGATTTTCAGATTGTATGGAGTACCTGTCTCCAATATTTCAGATAGAGATCCTCGATTTACATCTCGATTCTGGAGCAAATTACAAGAAGCTCTGGGTAAACAGTTACATTTTAGCACTGCATTCCATCCTCAGACTGATGGTCAATCTGAACGTGTAATACAGATTTTGGAAGATATGCTTCGGTGTTGTATTTTGGAATTTGAAGGTAACTGGGAAAAATATATGCCTTTATTTGAATTTGCTTACAATAATAGTTATCAGTCCAGTATCAAAATTGCACCGTACGAAGCTTTGTATGGTCGAAAATGTAGAACTCCATTGTATTGGACAGAGCTTAGTGAGGAAAAGATACACGGAGATGACTTAGCCCGTGAAATCGAAGAAAAGGTGAAAGTAATTCAAGACAGTTTGAAAGCAGCTTCTGATCGTCAAAAGTCTTATGCTGATCTTAAACGAAAAGAAATAGAATTTCAGGTTGGTGACAAGGTATTCTTGAAAGTATCACATTGGAAGAAAGTTCTCCGGTTTGGCCGTAAAAGAAAACTAAGTCCACGGTTTATTGGGACATATGAAATTACAGAAAGAATTGGACCTGTTGCATATCGGTTAGCCTTACTGTAACAGCCCTAACCCCTATCCATCACCGAATTAGGGTTAAAGGCGTTACCGGACAGAACGGAGACTTACAGACATTTCATAAATACAATTCATCAATCACGATCAAAGTGTCCCTTTTTATAGGTCAACGAGACCTTAATCACATTTTAGAATAGGGTCGGGACTAACCGAACACATATGGAATTTCTCGGAAATTTAAAACTTTTCTAAGTCACAGAGGTCACACGCCCGTGTGGGCAGGCCGTGTGCCTCCCACGGCTACTAGACACACTCATGTGTCCTGGCCGTGCCAAAACAGAGCTTGTATACTGACTTATCTACACGGCCACCAGACACACCTGTGTGCCATAGCCGTGTTCTCTTAGTCTAAATACTGACTTATTCACACGGCTACTAAGCACGTCCGTGTACCATGGTCGTGCACACTTGGGCTAGCTACTGACTTAATCCCACGGTCACTAGGCACACCCGTGTGCCACAACCGTGTATGCATAACAGGCCATTTGCAAGGCCAATATGCCACCCACACTAGGGTCATACCTACAAGCATAAACAAGCCTATTTCCACAATCAAATGGCAACCAAAAACACACCAAATGGTCATCATATTATTCCATTCAATCTCATTTCTAAACATGCTAATTTGTACAATCAACTCCCATGTAAATCCAAGTATAATTCAACCATAACCTCATTAAATAACTAAGGCATCAATTCATCCATAAGCTTACCATTCATAAGGCTATTTCATTGCCATCAAGCCATACCAAAACATGCACCAAATACCATATTCACTCATGCACATTACCAACATTTAACTAGCCAAATCACATGGCTATTTACATCTCAAACATATACCAAATAACTAGTCTATACATGCCATACTTAGTATATACATTTCCAAAAGGTACCAAAATGAGTTTGAGTAGTGTGATGATGATCCTCGACGGTTCCCGAGCCTTCAGTAGCTTTGACGATCTATAAAACAGAGCAAACACACACAGAGTAAGCTTTCAAAAGCTTAATAAGCCATATACAAATAAACTTAGCATAAAATGCATATAACCAATTTGATACAATAACATCATTGATTCTTATAAAAAATTCATCACATATATTCTTTGGCTCATTTGCTTGGCCATATCTTACCATATTCTTCAACTCAAATATCATATATACACATGGCTCATTCAAGCATATCTTCATATATAATCTCATCATTTCCATATACATAATCATCTTAGTAAGTTCATATAGATACTTACCTTTCATGCACACTTAGTGTACATATCAAACGTACCTGAAACGGATATACAAATCACATAGTCGTTCGTATCTCAGATTTGCCCGTTGAATCATTCGAAACTAAATAGGATACTCAGAGTGCTCGGAATAGTCATACAATGCCAACATCCCAGACGTGGTCTTACATGTAACCAGGTATCGATGCCACTGTCCCAGACAGGGTCTTACACGAATCAATACGATGCCAATGTCCCAGACATGGTCTTACATGTAACTTTCATATCGATGCCAATGTCCCTGACGTGGTCTTACACGAAATCTCGAATCAAAGCCAACGTCCTAGACGTGGTCTTATATGATATCATAGAACGGACACCTATGTCATGACATATACTATCCTATCTATTCCTAGATTCAAACGGGACATCTCGGACATTGACACTATGTCGATTCCATCTCGAAATTCATATATACATCATCTCATATACATTCATCATTATTGATAGTCATAAGAACATACATAATTCAATACAATACATTCATTTGTATATCGACTTACCTCGAGCTTGGTTTAACGGAAACGGATTCGGCTACCCGATTACTTTCGATTTCCCGCGATCTAAGTCCGTTTTCTTCGGTTCTTGATCTATACATATTCAAATTTAACCCTTTTATTCATCCTAAAACCCTAAACCCTAAACCCTTAACCCTTTTATTCACTAACTCATTCAATTTAAGCCAAAAACACATATTTAGGGAAATTTGCAAATTAGCCCTCACATTTACACATTTTGACATTTTAATCCTCATTTCACAAAATCACAAAATACACCAAATTTCATAATACTCATGCTTAGCCGAATGTCACCCATGCTCATACAAGTCCACACATTTCATTTATTTCACAATTTAGTCCCTCAAAATATTATTCTTTCAATTTAATCCAAATTAGCTAAATTCATCAAAAATTCAAGAACAAAATATGTTTATTAAACACATATCATTCATTTAACATGTAACAGTCCGGTTTATACCCTAGTCAGAACAGTGGTTTCGGGACCACGAATCCGAGTTTGAATAATATTTTAATATTATTTTTTGTGTCTTTAATATGTGATTAAGCATATACTAAATTTCTGTAAGTTAATTTGTCTGTCTGTGCGTTTAATTTGATGAAAGGATTGAATTTCATTAAATGTGAAAGTTGTATGCTATATGTTAAAGTATCATTGTGATGGCTTTTAGATGAGGAGTCCTTATAAGGCAATAAGTCCATTATTTGAGTAAGCGGATGAATATGGTCAAAAATGAACTTATATGATATGTTTCATGCATTTTGAATTAAAGGATAATTTTGTACATTGATAATTAAGTATAATTAAAAGAAACAAAAGCATGAAAATGGGATAGTTATAATCTTTTAGCCGAAATTATAAAAGAAGAAGAAAAGAAAACTCAAGCTAGGTTTCGGCTCTTGTCTTCTTTGATTAAGGTATGTTTTAAGTCAATTTTTGATAATTTCTATGTTTTGTAATTGTTGCTTCGAGAGCTATCAAACCCATGTACTAATTTTTAGTATTGATGATGTTTTTGTAAGATGCCATTGATGATATGTCAAGTTTTTTTGATGATTTTTGGTGTTAAATGAAAGATATGAGTTAGATGATCATGTTTTGTTCTTGAAGTTTTGATGAATTTAGCTTAATAGGGCTAAATTGAGAAAATGGCAAATTGAGGGACTAATTTGTGAATTTGATGAAAAATATGAGCTTATATGTGATGTATGAATATTCGGCTAAGCATGTGTATGGGTAGATTTTGTGAATTTGATGTTTTAAGAAAAATGGACTAAATTGATTAAGTGTGCAAATTTGAGGGTTAATTTGCAAATGGCCCTAAATGTGTGTCATTGCATTGAATTGAATGAATTAGTGAATAAAAGGGTTAGTTTTGAATATGTTTAGATTAAGAACCGAGGAAAAAGGATTTAGATCGCGGGAAAGCGAAAGTAACTGAGTAGCCGTTTTTATTCCCGTAAACCGAATCCGAGGTAAGTCACTATCCAAATAAACGTATATGTATGCAATTGTATTTGTTCATATGACTAATATAGATAATGAATGCTTATGAGAGGTTGTGCATATGAATTACGAGATAAGGCCGATATAGCGATAAAGTCCGAAAAGCCCTGTACGAACCTAGGAATAGAGAGGACTAGCTATGTCATGACATAGGTATCTGTTCTGTTTTATCATCTAAGACCACGTCTGGGACGTTGGCATCGATATGAGCTTTACGTGTAAGACCATGTCTGGGACATTGGCATCGTATTGGTTCGTCTAAGACCCATGCAGGGACGATGGCATCGATATCCGAGTGCATGTAAGACCTCGTGCGGGGCGTTGGCATTGTACGACTATTAAGGCTTTCTAAGTATCCTACTAAATTCCTAATGGTTCAACGGGCAAGTTTGTGATACGAATTACAAATCTGAGCTATGAACAATTAGGTGATATTAAATCAGATTCAGGTACGTTGATTATACACTATTTGTGTATATAAGGTAAGCATCTAAGTGATCTTACTATGATGAGATGTATATGGAATTTATGATATGATAAGAATTGTTTTGGCTAGATGAGCTATATGTTTATATGATTCTTGAATGGTGAAAATGGCTAATGTGGTTAAAATTGTATGAACCAAAGTAAATAAGTGAGAGTTCGCTAAGTGATTGATATGTGCCAATGTATTTATTTGCATATATGCCTTCCATATCAAGTTTATTTGTATATGACTTACTAAGCTTTTGGAAAGCTTACTCTGTGTATGTTTTCTCTGTTTTATAGGTCGTCAAAGCTACTGAGGGCTCGGGATCGTCACGGATCGTCATCACACTACTAAACTCATTTTGGTACAATTTGGGAATGGTTTTATCTAGATATGGCATGTATAGTCTAGTTTTTGGTACAAGTTGATGTATATACTTAGTCATGAGACATGGCTAGTTTGGGTCATATTATGCTTTGATGAATGTGGTATATGTATAGTTTCGGTATGGTCTAAATGCCCATAATATAGTCAAGTTTTTGGATGGTTAAATGATGAAGATATGCTTTGGTTATATATATGTTTTGTCTTGAAAGTTGGCATGAATGAATTAGATGTTAGATGCATAGATTGAATAGACAAATTGGTATGTTTTGGGATGGCTATTTGGTATATTTTGGTGGTTATATGTGAATAATATGGGATGATATATGTTGCTTGTAGGTTGACCCTTATGGGTGGCATTTTGGCCTTGTAAATGGCCTATAATGTCACACGGTTGTGGCACACGGGCGTGCCTAAGACCATGGTTGAATTGGCAGAATGTAGCTTAAATAGCACACGGCCTCGACATGAGCGTGTCGGTGGCCGTGGTGTGCAAGTCAGTAGCTAAGCTAAGCACACGGCCATGGCACACAGCGTGCTTGGTGGCCGTGTTGGAAAAGTCGATGATATGGTGCGGTAGCACACGGTCATGGCATTGCAGGTGTGCCTAGTGACCGTGTTGTTATAGTCGATATAGACACGAGGGACACACGGGGGTGTCTAGAAGCCGTGGAAGGCACACGAGTCTCCTACCACGGCGTGTCTCCTGAAAGTTAGAAAAGTTTTTAACTTTCATGAAATTTCATATGTGTTTTGATTTAGTCCCAACTCGGTTTATATGCATGCTTTGGGTCTTGATGACTCATCTAAGGGACACTATGATTGTTAATGATGAATGTAATGTATAAAATGTTATATAAGTTTCCGATCTGTCTGGTAATGATCCTAACCCTAGTCTGGCGTCGGTTACGGGTTAGGGGTGTTACATTTGGTTGGTATCAGAGCTACTATTTAGCCGATTCTCGGACTAACGTAGCGTGTCAGAGTCTAGTTATACATGCCATATATCTGAATTGTGATAGTGTGATGAATCCTGACGTATAAATGTGATTTCTGTATAGTAATGGATCCCGAAAGAGCCGTAGCTGACGACGTAGAAAGCAATGCGCCTGATCCAGCGCAAGGGACAGTGCCTTCTGAATCAAGACCGGCTACTAGCGGTCAAGGGGAAGAAGCTAAACAAGCTTTCTTCCAGATGATGAGTGAGTGGTTCACTCAGTTTGTAAAGAATAACCCGACTGTTTCACAACCCCCACCCCCAGATAATCCCCCTTAGACTACAGTTGTGCCACCGGTTATGCATCCAAATCTGTTAAATAAGCCTTCGGTAGACAAGATTTGCAAGTATGGAGCTGAAGAATTCTGAGCTACCAATGATGATGATGCTGAAAAGGCTGAGTTTTGGTTAGAGAATACGATTCGGGTATTCGACGAAATGTCTCTGACTCCGGATGAATGCATAAATTTTGTTGTATCATTACTCCGAGATGCAGCTTATCAATGGTGGAAAACCCTGATTTCTGTTGTTCCGAAAGAGCGAATTACATGGGACTTCTTTCAGAGCGAGTTTCGAAAGAAGTATATTAGTGAGAGATTCGTAGATCGAAGTGAAAGGAATTTTTGGAACTAAAACAAGGCGTAATGAATATTTGTTTTAGTATGAACGAGAATTCGTGAGACCGAGTCGATATGCTCTCGGGAATGTGTATCATCGAAGCTATAATGTGCAAAAGATTTGAAGACGGACTTAATGAAGACATTCGTTTCTTTGGTTGGTATTTTAGAAATAAAAGAGTTCGTTGTACTCGTTGGACCGAGCTTGTAAAGAGAGGCACTCGGGAAAGATAAAAGAAAAGCTAAGTCGATACTCGAGATATGAGAAAGAGATTTGAGTAAATCATTTCAATCGCCTCAAAAGATTCGGGGATAATGTGAGATATTCGAAGTAAATCAATCTAGACCGCAAATGAGTTCCAAAACTCCAGCAACTTCAGTAGCCAGTGTTGGTAATGTCCGGACTGAAAGACCTGAATGTAAACATTGTGGAAAAAGACATCCGAGAAGCTGTAGATTAAATGACAAAGCTTGCTTTAGATGTGGATCATTGGATCATTTTATCCGTGGATCGCCTTACTGAACTCGTCGAGCCGTAGACCTATTCGAGAATCGAGATCGATAATGCACCTGTGAGAGGTAGACCACCGAAGAATGTAAGAAATGTCAGTGGTAGTTAGAGAACTACGAGGGACACTGTTGCAAGATCTGAAGCTAGAGCGCCTGTTAGAGCGTATGCTATCCGAGCTCGTGAGGAAGCTTCATCACCTGATGTTATAACGGGTACTTTTACACTTTATGATACTTCTGTGATTGCATTGATAGACCTTGGTTCTACGCATTCATATATATGCATGAATTTAGTATTCAGTAAGACTTTGCCTGTAGAGTCTACTGAGTTTGTTATAAAAGTATCGAACCCCTTAGGTAAAAGTGTTCTTGTTGACAAAGTATGCAAGAACTGTCTGTTAATGTTTCGAGATAACTATTTCCCTGCTGATCTGATGCTGTTGCCATTTGACGAGTTCGATATTATTCTGGGTATGGATTGGTTATTTTTGCATGAGGCTATTGTAAACTGTAAAAGAAAGACAATTGATTTGAGATGTTCGAATGATGAGATTGTACGAGTGGAGTCTAATGATTTGAGTGGATTGTCTGCTGTGATAACTGTTTTGAAAGCTCAAAGTTATGTGAAAAAGGGATATGAAGCATATTTCGCTTATGTTATTGACTCGAAAGTGTCTAAGAAGAAAGTTGAGTCAGTGCCTGTTGTCTGTGAATATTCTGATGTGTTTCCGGAAGAATTACCGGGTTTGCCTCCAATACGTGAAGTTGAATTTGGTATTGAGTTGTTGTCGGGTACGACACCTATTTCAATAGCTCCGTATAGAATGGCACCAACAGAGTTGAAAGAGTTAAAGTCGTGATTACAAGAATTGACCGATAGAGGGTTTGCTAGACCGAAGTTTCGCCTTGGGGTGCTCCGTTCTGTTTGTGAAAAGAAAGATGGCACGATAAGAATGTGCATCGATTATCGTCAATTGAATAAGGTGACAATAAAGAACAAATATCCGTTGCCCAGAATTGATGATTTATCCGACCAGTTAAAAGGAGCTACTGTATTTTCCAAGATTGATCTGAGATCGGGGTACTACCAGTTGAGAGTTAAAGATTGAGAGCGCCCAAGATCGCTTTGAGCGCAGGTACGGGCATTATGAGTTTTTAGTTATGTCATTTGGACTAACCAATGCTCCTGCTATTTTTATGGATCTGATGAATAGAATTTTTAGACCGCACTTAGATCGCTTTGTTGTAGTGTTCATAGACGATATTTTGATTTATTCACGGGGTGAGACGGAGCATGCCGAGCATCTGAAGATTGTATTGCAAACTCTGAGAGAAAAGCAATTGTACTCAAAATTCAGCAAATGTGAATTTTGGTTACACGAGGTTAGTTTTCTGGGGCATATTGTGTCAACACGGAATCCGAGTTGATCGAACAAGATTTTTGCTATTCGGATTGGAAACCTCCGAGGAGGCGTTAATCAAGTCTCGTAGCTTTCGGGCCTAGCTGGTTATTATCGTCGATTTGTAAAAGGATTTTCGGTGATAGCTACTCCGTTGTGAAACTACTTGAGAAAGATGTTAGATTTGAATGGTCCGATAGATGTCGAAAAGTTTTGATCGCTTGAAAACTCATTATGAGAACCTCCGAGTGTTAGTACAACGAGAATCGGGCAAGGAATTTGTAATTTCTGGTGATGCTTCGTTAAACGATGCGGGATGTGTTTTGATGCAAGAAGGCAAAGTTGTAGCTTATGCCTCGAGACAATTGAAGCCTCATGAAAAGAACTATCCGATGCACGATCTAGAGTTAGCGCGATTGTGTTTGCACTTAAGATCCGGCGCCATTATCATGTACGGTGAAAGATGTCACGTATTTTCAGATCATAAAAGTCTGAAGTATTTAATGACTCAGAAAGATTTAAATCTGCGTCAGAGAAGATGGCTTGAGTTGTTAAAAGATTATGAGCTTGTGATAGATTATCATCCGGGTAAAGCAAGCGTGGTTCTTGATGCATTGAGTCAAAAATCGATGATTTGCATTACGTGCTTTGAATGCTCAGATTGATTTGTATGATGATAGTTCTGTGATAGCTGAGTTAAAAGCGAAACCATTGTTTATGCAACAGATATGTGATGCTCAGAAATCTGATAATGAGTTATTAGCAAAACGAGCTTAGTGTGGTTTGAATTCTGAATCTAAATTTCGAGTTGTTGATGATTGTTTGAGATTCTGAGGTCGTATCTGTGTTCGGAGAAATCCGGAGTTGATTCAGCTGATTTTGAGTGAAGCACATAATACTTGTCTATCTATTCATCCGGGAAGTACTAAGATGTACCATGATCTGAAGTAACACTATTGGTGGTCTGGTATGAAACGAGACATTTCGACTTTGTTTGAAATGTTTAATCTGTCGACAAGTAAAAAGTGAACATCAGGTTCCGTCTGGTTTGCTACAACCAATTCTGATTCCCGAATGGAAATGGGATAGAGTAACGATGGACTTTGTTTCTGGTTTGCCTCAGACTCCGAGAAAGAAGGATGCGATTCGGGTCATAGTTGACCGATTGACGAAATCTGCCCATTTTGTTCCGGTAAGGTCTGATTATTCACTTGATAAATTAGCTGAGCTTTATATTTCTGAGATTGTGAGATTGCACGGGGTGCCACTGTCTATTGTGTCCGATAGAGATCCGAGGTTTACATCGAGATTCTGGAAGAAACTGTAAGAAGCTTTGGGCACGAAATTACACTTCAGTGCAGCTTTTCATCCGTAAATAGATGGTCAGTCTGAACGAATCATTCAGATTCTCGAAGATATGTTAAGATGCTGTGTACTTGAGTTTCATGGTTCGTGGGAACAGTATCTGCTATTGATCGAATTTGCGTATAATAATAGTTTTCAGTCGAGTATTATGATGGCACCATATGAAGCTTTGTACGGACGTAAATGTCGTACCCCTCTGTATTGGACCGAGCTCAGTGAAAAGAAGTTACTTGGAATTGATTTGATAAAAGACTCAGAACAGAAAGTAAAATTGATTCAAGATTGTTTGAAAGCAGCATCTGATCATCAGAAGTCTTATGCGGACTTAAAACGAAAAGATATAGAATTTGAGATCGGCGACAAAGTATTTCTGAAGGTGTCACCGTGGAAGAAAGTGCTCCGTTTTGGACGTAAAGGCAAGTTTAGTCCAAGGTTCATCGGACCATATGAGATCATTGAACGTGTCGGGCCTGTTGCATACAGATTAAGATTGCCCTCTGAATTAGAAAAGATCCACAATATGTTTCATGTCTCGATGCTCCGTAGATATCGATCCGATCCGTCACATGTAATTGCTCCATCTGAAATTGAAATCCGATCTGACATGTCATATGAAGAGGAACCGATCCGTATCTTAGCTCGTGAAGTAAAAGAGTTGAGAAACAAGAAAATTTTGTTAGTGAAAGTATTATGGAATCGACACGAAATTGAAAAGGCAACGTGGGAACCGGAAGATTCAATGAAACAGTAATATTCGAATCTGTTTAACGGTAAGATTTTCGGGGACGAAAATCCCTAAGGGGGGAGAATTGTAATAGTCCGGTTTATACCCTAGTCGGAACAGTGGTTTCGGGACCACGAATCCGAGTTTGAATAATATTTTAATATTATTTTCTGTGTCTTTAATATGTGATTAAGCATATACTAAATTTTCGTAAGTTAATTTGTCCGTCTGTGCGTTTAATTTGATGAAAGGATTGAATTTCATTAAATGTGAAAGTTGTATGTTATATGTTAAAGTATCATTGTGATGGCTTTTAAATGAGGAGTCTTTATAAGGCAATAAGTCCATTATTTTAGTAAGTGGATGAATATGGTCAAAAATGACCTTATATGATATGTTTCATGCATTTTGAATTAAAGGATAATTTTGTACATTGATAACTAAGTATAATTAAAAGAAACAAAAGCATGAAAATGGGATAGTTATCATCTTTTAGCCGAAATTATAAAAGAAGAAGAAAAGAAAACTCAAGTTAGGTTTCGGCTCTTGTCTTCTTTGATTAAGGTATGTTTTGAGTCGGTTTTTGATAATTTCTACGTTTTTGTAATCGTTGCTTCAAGAGCTATCAAACCCATGTACTAATTTTGAGTATTGATGATGTTTGTGTAAGATGCCATTGATGATATGTCAAGTTTTTTTGATGATTTTTGGTGTTAAATGAAAGATATGAGTTAGATGATCATGTTTTGTTCTTGAAGTTTTGATGAATTTAGCTTAATAGGGCTAAATTGAGAAAATGGCAAATTAAGGGACTAATTTGTGAATTTGATGAAAAATATGGGCTTATATGTGATGTATGAATATTCGGCTAAGCATGTGTATGGGTAGATTTTGTGAATTTGATGTTTTAAGAAAAATGGAATAAATTGATTAAGTGTGCAAATTTGAGGGTTAATTTGCAAATGGCCCTAAATGTGTGTCTTTGGATTGAATTGAATGAATTAGTGAATAAAAGGGTTAATTTTGAATATGTTTAGATCAAGAACCGAGGAAAACGAATTTAGATCGCGGAAAGCGAAAGTGGCCCGAGTAGCCGTTTTCATTAGATAAACCGAATCGAGGTAAGTCACTATGCAAATAAGCGTATATGTATGCAATTGTATTTGTTCATATGACTAATGTAGATAATGAATGCTTATGAGAGGTTGCGCATATGAATTACGAGATAAGGCTGATATAGCGATAAAGTCCGAAAAGCCCTGTACGAACCTAGGAATAGAGAGGATTAGCTATGTCATGACATAGGTATCTATTCTGTTTTATCATGTAAGACCACATCTGGGACGTTGGCGTTGATTTGAGATTTTGTGTAAGACCTCAAATGCGGGGCGTGAGGCAGCGATCACGGGCTTTATGAGTAAGACCACGTCTGGGACGTTGGCATCGATATGAGCTTTACGTGTAAGACCATGTCTGGGACATCAGCATCGTATTGGTTCGTGTAAGACCTTGTCTGGGACAGTGGCATCAATATCCGAGTGCATGTAAGACCTCGTCTGGGACGTTGGCATTGTACGACTATTTCGGGCTTTCTGAGTATCCTACTAAATTCCTAGTGGTTCAACGGACAAGTTTGTGATACGAATTACAAATCCGAGCTATGAACAATTAGGTGATATTAAATCCGATTCAGGTACGTTGATTATACACTATTTGTGTATATAAGGTAAGCATCTAAGTGATCTTACTATGATGAGATGTATATGGAATTTATGATATGATAAGAATTGTTTTGGCTAGATGAGCTATATGTTTATATGATTCTTGAATGGTGAAAATGGCTAATGTGGTTAAAATTGTATGAACCAAAGTAAATAAGTGAGAGTTTGCTAAGTGATTGATATGTGCCAATGTATTTATTTGCATATATGCCTTCCATATCAAGTTTATTTGTATATGACTTACTAAGCTTTTGGAAAGCTTACTCTGTGTATGTTTACTCTGTTTTATAGGTTGTCAAAGCTCTTTGAGGGCTCGGGATAAATCACGGATCGTCATCACACTACTAAACTCATTTTGGTACAATTTGGGAATGGTTTTATCTAGATATGGCATGTATAGTCTAGTTTTTGGTACAAGTTGATGTATATACTTAGTCATGAGACATGGCTAGTTTGGGTCATATTATGCTTTGATGAATGTTGTATATGTATAGTTTCGGTATGGTCTAAATGCCCATAATATAGTCAAGTTTTTGGATGGTTAAATGATGAAGATATGCTTTGGTTATATATATGTTTTGTCTTGAAAGTTGGCATGAATGAATTAGATGTTAGATGCATAGATTGAATGGACAAATTGGTATGTTTTGGGATGGCTATTTGGTATATTTTGGTGGTTATATGTGAATGATATGGGATGATATATGTTGCTTGTAGGTTGACCCTTATGGGTGGCATTTTGGCCTTGTAAATGGCCTATAATGTCACATTTGTAGGCACACCAGGCGTGCCTAAGACCGTGGTTGAATTGGCAGAATGTAGCTTAAATAGCACACGGCCTCGACATGGGCGTGTCAGCTGGCCGTGGTGTGCAAGTCAGTAGCTAGCTAAGAGCACACAGCCATGGCACACGGGCGTGCTTGGTGGCCGTGTTGGAAAAGTCAGTATATGGTCTGGTAGCACACGGTCATGGCACACGGGCATGCCTAGTGACCGTGTTGATATAGTCAGTATATAGACACGGAGGGACACACGGGGGTGTCTAGAAGCCGTGGAAGGCACACGGTCTCCTACCACGAGCGTGTCTCCCCTGAAAGTTAGAAAAGTTTTTAATTTTCATGAAATTTCATATGTGTTTCAGTTTAGTCCCAACTCGGTTTATATGCATGCTTTGGGTCTTGATGACTCATCTAAGGGACACTATGATTGTTAATGATGAATGTAATGTATAAAATGTTATATAAGTTTCCAATCTGTCTAGTAATGCTCCTAACCCTAGTCCGGCATCGATTACGGGTTAGGGGTGTTACATAACACCTAAGCTCATCACAAAACTCACCATGCCATCAATGGTACATCTCATAAACATCATCAATTCTTCAAATTACAACATGGGCTTGATAGTAGACTAAGCAACAATCTCAAAAACATAAAAATCATCCAAATCCAATGTCAAAACATACCTTAATTTTACTTGTGTATGGCCGAAACCTAGCTTGGCTTATTCCTTTCTTTTCTTTGCTAATTTTCGGCTAAAATAAGATGATAACTATCACCTTTCAATTGTTTCTTTTATTTATTATCATGATAATTACCTAATTACAAAATTATCCTTATAATAAAACATATATAACATATATATATAAGGCCATCAATGTCTTTTAACCATCCACTAACTAATTAGTGGTCTAATTGCCTCATAAGGCCTCTATCCTTAAAAGCCACTACACATAGGTGCTTTAACAAATAGCTTGCAAATATTGCATTTAATGCAATTTAATCCTTTTCTCAATTTAAACACACAAATGATCAAATTAACTTACGGAACCTTAACACATGATTAAAAACATACTAAAGGCACAGAAATCATATTAAAATATTATTTTAACTCAGATTTGTGGTCCCGAAACTACTGTTCTAACTAGGGTCTAAACCGGACTGTTACAATTCTCCCCCCTTAGGGATTTTCATCCCCGAAAATCTTACCATTAAACAGATTCAGATATTGCTGTCTCATTGAATCTTTAGGGTCCCACGTTGCCTCTTCTATTCCGTGTCGACGCCACAATACTTTCACTAACGAAATTTTCTTGTTTCTCAATTCTTTCACCTCATGAGCTAGGATACGGATCGGTTCTTCTTCATAAGTCATACCAGATCGGATTTCAATCTCAGACGGAGCAATCACATGTGACGGATCAGATCTGTATTGACGAAGCATCGAAACATGAAATACATTATGTATCATTTCTAACTCGGAGGGTAACAATAATTTGTACGCAACAGGTCCAACACGCTCAATGATTTCATACGGCCCGATGAACCTCGAACTCAATTTACTTTTACGTCCGAATCGGAGTACTTTTTCCACGGAGACACTTTCAAAAACACTTTGTCACCGATCTCAAACTGAATATCTTTTCGTTTCAAGTCCGCATAGGACTTCTGACGATCAGACGCTGCTTTCAAACTATCTCGGATCACTTTTACTTTCTGTTCAGTGTCTTTTATTAAATCAACCCCGTGTAACTTACTTTCACTGAGCTCGGTCCAATACAAAGGTGTACGACATTTGCTTCCGTACAAAGCTTCATAAGGTGCCATTTTAATGCTCGACTGAAAACTGTTGTTATATGCAAATTCAATCAGTGGTAAGTACTGTTCCCACGTACCATCAAATTCAAGGATGCAGCATCTCAACATATCCTCAAGAATCTGAATAATCCGTTCAGACTGGCCATCCGTTTGCGGGTGAAAAGCGGTACTGAAATGCAATTTCGTGCCTAAAGCTTCTTGTAATTTCTTCCAGAATCAAGATGTAAACCTCATATCTCTATCTGACACAATGGATAGTGGCACTCCGTGCAATCTCACAATATCTGAAGTGTAAAGCTCGGCTAACTTTTCAAGTGAGAAATCAGATCGTACCGGAATAAAATGGGCGGATTTCGTCAAACGATCAACTACGACCCAAATCACATCTTTCTTTCTCGGAGTCAAAGGCAAACCAGAAATAAAGTCCATCATCACTCTATCCCATTTCCACTCGGGAATCAAAATCGGTTGTAACAAACCGGATGGAACCTGATGTTCAGCCTTAACTTGCTGACAGATTAAACATTTCGACACAAAGTTAGATATGTCTCGTTTCATACCAGACCACCAATAATGTTGCTTCAAATTATGATACATCTTTGTACTGCCCGGATAAACAGATAGACGACTGTTATGTGCTTCATTTAATATCAACTGTAATAGCTCAGAATTTCTTGGAACACAAATACGATCTCGAAATCTCAAACAATCGTCAGCATCAACCCAAAATTCAGAATCAGAATCCGAATCACACTGAACTCATTTCGCTATTATCTCATTATCAACTTTCTGAGCATCACATATCTGCTGTAAAAATAACGGGTTTTGTAACAGCCCTAATTAGACCCTAGTCGGAACAGTGGTTTCGGGACCATAAATTCGAGGTCGTAAAAATATTTTAATATTATTTTTGGTGTTGATTATATGTGTTATAACCTGTGTGAAAATTCTGTGTGATAATTTTATCGACTGTGTGTCAAATTGTGAGAAAGGACTTAATCGCATAAAGTGTAAAAGCTAAGTGCCGATTTATAAGTACCTAAGTGTTGTTGGCTTTTTAAGGTGGAAGCCTTATGTTGTTATTAACTCATTTATATGGTTAGTGGGTGGCAAAGGACAAGAATGCCCTTATTGTATATATATGTACATGTATGTTTGGTAAAAGGATAATATAGTAAATATATTAATAATATGTTTATTAATCTAATAAAAGACTAAAATAAGATGAATATGTTCATCTTTGTCCATCGAAAACACAAAAAGAAAGAAAGGAAAAACTTTGTGATATTCGGCCATTCTATTTCTTGATTGAGGTATGTTCTTTGATTGATTTTTGATAATTTTTATGTTTTTGTAATCGTTGCTTTGTGCTCTACAAAACCCATGCTTAAATTTTTTGAATTGATGATGTTTATGAAATGTGCCATGGATGAAATGGTAAGCTTTGTGATGAGTATTAGTGTTAAAGGGAAGACATGTGTTTAATAAACATGTTTTGTTCTGGGATTTTTGGTGAATTTAGCTAATTAGGGCTAAATTGTGAAAATGATAAGTTGAAGGACAAAAATGTGAAATAAATGAAATGTGTGGACTTGTATGAATATAGTGAGAATTCGGCTAGGCTGGGTGCAAGCTAATTATGTGTATTTGATGATTTTATGAATTAAGGACTAAAGTGTCGAAATGTGAAAATGTGAGGGCTATTTTGTAAAATGCCCTAAATATGTGTGTTTGGACTAAAATGAATGATTTGGTGATTGAATGGATTGAATTTGAATGTGTGTAGACCAAGAAAAGAGAGGTTCGGATCGAGATCGAGGCAAAGATAAAGTGCTCGATTGACCGACCGTTTCGATAGTTCAACGTCCGAGGTAAGTTCGGACATAATACGAACATTTAGTTATGTTAAATGCTATGAAATGAATGTTATAATGATATTGAAATGTGGATGCTATGTGAGAGTTGAGTTTGAGTTATGTGGCACTAAGTGTGCGTATTCGAAAATGTGATCGAGATGATCAGCACTATGTGTGCGAAATAATATAAGCTTCGACTTTGTGGTTGGCACTGTCTGTGCAATGCCAATTGAAGAGCGGTTTGATATAAATGCACTATGTGTGCGATGATAATTAAGCTTCGGCTAAATATCGGGGCACTAAGTGTGCGATTGAATCAAAGAAGAGACGGAAGTTGATCGAAAGGGAAAAGTGAGTATTGAGTAGCAAATGTAATTGACTACTAGGTGTTGGCTAAGGTACGCTCGGAACCTATGTGGTTGATGAATCCATGAATGAGATTATGAAACGTTAAATGAGCATTTTAGTTTTGGATGGCATGATATATATGTATATGTGAAATAATCTATGTGATGATTTGTGTTATTATAATGTATTATGTTACGAACTTACTAAGCTTTGAAAGCTTACTGTGTGATTTGTTTCTCTGCTTTGCAGTGTCTAGTAAAGCTTGCTCGGATCCGGGAATCGTCAGCATCTCAATCACACTATCAGCAATCTATTTTGGTACTTTTGGGAAAGATGTACATAGTTGAAATATGGCATGTATAGGCTAGTTTTGTAAGACATGTTCGAGATGTGTAAATAGCCTTGTGATGTGGCTAGATGTGTGTTGAAACACCCCACACCCGGCCCACGAGCCTGAACCGGATCTGGTATGTTCCTTAAATAAATCGGTTTTCAATTTTCTAAATGACTTAGAGAAAATTTGTGTAATTTAAAAAAATTTGTTTTGGGTTGGGCTTAATTTGAAACCTATTTAATAAATTCTGGAAATCCAACTTAAATAAGGTGACAAAATAATTTTTGGGTTTATTATTTTAAAAGAAATAAATTTACTTATCTTTAATCAGACATAAATTGTATCATATTCAAATAAAAATAAACAGAAATAAAGAAAATCCAATTGGGCCTTATGGCCTTATTACATCATTCAAACCCAAAATAAAGTTTAAAGTACTAAAATTTCATAAAGTCCAAATTCCAAATAATTTCTTCAAGCGATGCATGGCCACCTTTAGCTCCTGCCGACCCGGTCCATTACTGCTCATCACCTGAAAAATAATTCCCCAACGGGGTGAGTCAACAGACTCGATGTGTACATAGTACTAATTTCCAACAAATCAGGCATACAAGTCATATCAATATCATGTTCATACAAAATAAAGGATGATGCAACCCAAATCCAAACCTATTTGTCCATCCGCTACACACCACCCGTACCAACTTTGTATACACGCGG
The DNA here is from genome assembly GCA_025698515.1 of Gossypium sturtianum. NCBI lineage: Eukaryota > Viridiplantae > Streptophyta > Magnoliopsida > Malvales > Malvaceae > Gossypium > Gossypium sturtianum. The sequence continues at coordinate 126,060,665 of CM046955.1, forward strand.
GGACTACTAAGTCGACCCTCCCTCCATCCGCTACACACCATCGAAGGCAGTCGCTGCAGTCGACGTGCTCATCGCCCACTTATGTTGTGTCATTAGACACTGTATTCACTAGATGTAACCGAAGTTACCACTTTTCACTTTATGTGACCGTAGTCACCACTTTACGTTGGTGAGACCGTAGTCATCACCTTCACTTTCTTCCTCCACAAATATCCCGAATGCCCCAATTATTTCATAACATATTTCACATACTAAATTTTCATTCATGTTACTAATCACATGTTCAAAATATATCACATTCACAATCCTATCAAAAGTAGGAAACGTGCACAGGTACTCCTTACCACATTTGTGGTGCTTAGCCACATTCACATCTTTGTTACATATTTACATATCTAATGATTGCCATGCAATTTATTGAAAGTTAGTAAGAGTACACACCTTTTTTCGCTTAATAGTTTCCGTGAATTCCGTAGAGCGATCTACCGATCTAGATCTTTCACTCCTATATTCGGCCATTAATTAAAACATATAAATAAACCTATTTGGTCTTAAAACCAAATCCTACTAGAAGTAGAATTACTTACCTAGTTGCCGAATTGATTTAATCAAGTCCCAACAGTTGCTAGAATTCCTCTTCCTTGAAATCGGCTAATACTAGGTATGTAACCATGTCGATTTTAGGTTTTTGAAATAATGGAAAACACTTAAACAAATTATGCCTTGGCCGAATATCCCTTACCTTATGATGGGATTCCAAATCTGAAGAGGATTCCTTTATAAGCTGTTGAAATCCTATAACTTCGTGTTAGATTAGATCTAACTTTAAAAACGTGAATCATAATCTTTAACCACATATTTATATTTATAATCCTTACCTTAGATCCTTAGATTTCCCGAAAGATCCCCTTTTGATGTTGTGGATGATTGCCCTCTTTCTTAGAATCCACAAAGATCAACTTAAATGATGAGAACGGAGAAGAAAATAGAAGAAAAAGAGAGGATTTTTGCTTAATGAAAATTCGGCGAGAGAGGGGTTTTGCCTAGGAGAATTTCTGCAGAGAGGAAGAGGAGCAAATGTTGATGAGTAGCCCTCTGTCCTCCTTTTATAGCCAAAGTTATCAGCCTAGGAGTCCTTTACTTGGCCACCTCTCCTCTTTTTGATAATATTATCTCTTTTATTTAAAAGATAAAAGCCTTTAATCCATCAATTATCTCCTCAATTATCTCATTAGAAAATAATCCTTTATTTATCTCTTATTATTCACATATTTATGTGAATAAAACTCCTTTATTTATCTCTTATTATTCACATATTTATGTGAATAAAACTCCTTTATTTATCTCTTATTATTCACATATTTATGTGAATAAAACTCCTTTATTTATCTCTTATTATTCACATATTTATGTGAATAAAACTCCTTTATTTCTCTCTTATTATTCACATATTTATGTGAATAAAACTCCTTTATTTATCTCTTATTATTCACATATTTATGTGAATAAAACTCCTTTATTTCTCTCATATATCCAAGTTTCCCGAAATGTTCAAGTTTCCATTTTTGGATCATTTCCAAAAATGTTTAGGTTTCCAAAAATGTCTAAGTTTCCAAAAATGTCCATTTCCATTTCCATTTTCATTTCCATCTCCATTTTCATTTCCATTTTCATTTTCATTCATTTCTAGGTTTCCAAAAGTATCAAAAATTTATTCATAAAACTTAAGACTTGTCATTTCATACAATTGATCTGAAAAATGCATAGGCCCTTCCTAGGATGTTACAGTTCTACCCCCCTTAAATAAAATTTCGTCCTCGAAATTTCCTAACTAAACAGTTGAGGGTATTGCTGTCGCATTGTCTCTTCTGGCTCCCACGAAGCTTCTTCCGATCCATGATTGCGCCATAACACCTTGACTAAAGGAACAGACTTCCTTCGTAGTACTTTCACATCACGTTCCAAGATCCGAATCGGTTCTTCCTCGTAGGATAAGTCTGGCCTTAGCTCCACTTCTTCAACAGATACCACATGCGACGGATCCGATCGATAGCGACGTAGCATGGATACATGAAATACGTCGTGCATCCGCTTCAGTCGGTGGCAACTCTAATTGGTATGCCATCGCCCAACTCGCTTGAGTACTTGATAGGGCCCTATAAACCTTGGGGTTAGCTTCCTTTGCGGCCGAACCGCATAACCTTCTTCCAAGGTGAGACCTTTAGAAACACTTGGTCTCCTACTTCAAACTCAATTTCTTTCCTCTTAAGGTCTGCGTCGACTTACATCTCCATCGAAGCTTCTTTCAACCGTGCCCGAATTAATTCCACCTTCTCCTCGGTTTCGCCACTAACTCTGGACCCAAAACGCGGCGTTCTCTAACTCGGTCCAACAAGTTGGTGTTCTACATTTCCTTCCATACAATGCTTCGTATGGTGCCATCCGAATGCTTGCCCGATAGTGTTGTTGTAGGCGAACTCGGCTAGAGGCAAGTAATCTTCCCAACTTCCTCGGAAATCCATCACACTGACCTCTTAGCATATCTTCCAACACTTGTATAACCCGTTCAGGTGCCCGTCGATTGTGAATGAAAAGCCGTAGTGAAGTCTAGCTTAGTGCCTAATGCTTGATGAAGTGCTTTCCAAAATCGAGACGTAAACCTTGGGTCTCTATCGGAGATGATCGACATCGGTACCCGTGTAGCCTCACGATCTCCGCCACATATAACTTGGCTAACTTTTGAAGGGAATAGTCGATCCTCACGAGGATAAAATGTGCGGACTTGGTCAAACGGTCCACTATCACCCATACCGAGTCCTTCTTAGTGGGCGTGGGGAAGCCCACTAACTAAGTCCATGGTAATTCTTTCCCACTTCCATTGGGGAATCTCAATTGGTTGAAGCAATCCTGATGGGACTTGGTGTTCAGCCTTTACTTGTTGACATGTCAAACATTTCCCCACAAATTCAGTCACCTCTCGTTTGTGTCGACCACCAAAATTGTTCCCTTAGATCTCTATACTGCCTTGATGCCTCCGGGATGCATAGCATAAGGACTACCATGCGCGCTTCCAGAAGAATCCTTTGTCTCAACTCCTTATCCCTCGGCATACAAACCTTTTCCTTGTAGCACGAGTACTCCTTCATCATTGACGCCATAATCCTTTAATCCTCCTTGCCGCAGTACTTGCTGTGAACTTAGTACTTAAGTCCTTATCCGCCAACTGTCCCTCTTTCACCTCCTTCACCAGTTGGCTTGACTTGTAACTCGCCAACAAAGCTTCCGTCATCATACAAACTTAAGTGAGCGAACAAAGCCCTTAAATCCGACACAACCTTCCTACTTAGGGCGTCGGCTACCACATTCGCCTTGCCGGATGGTATTCTATCGAGCAGTCATAATCTTTTAATAACTCCACCCACCTTCGTTGCCTCAAGTTCAACTCCTTACGAGTCAACAAATACTTAAGGCTTTTGTGGTCCGTGTAAATTCGACCTTTCTCCATAAAGGTAGTGCCTCCAAACTTTGAGGCGAAACCACCGCCGCGAGTTCCAAGTCATGAGTTGGGTAGTTCACCTCATGCGGCCTTAAGCTGTCGAGATGCATAAGCGACTACCTTTCCTTCTTGCATTAGCACACTGACCTAACCACGTGTGCGAAGCATCACAATATACTACTGAAGTCCTTACCGCTCGGTTTGAATTAACACCGAGCTTCACAAGCACCTTTTAAGCTTTTCAAAGCTCTCCTGTTGCTTATCCGTCCACACAAACGGTACTTCCTTCCTTAGTAACTTTGTCAAAGGTGCGGCTATCGACGAGAATCCTTCCACGAACCTTCCGTAATAGCCCCGCCAAGCCTAAGAAACTTTCGATTTCAGCCACCGACCTAGGTGGTTTCCAATCCAACACCGCTTCGATCTTCCTAGGATCCACTCTCATTCCTTCTGCGGATACCACATGTCCTAGGAACGCCACTTCCTTGAGCCAAAATTCGCACTTCTTTGAATTTGGCATAAAGCTTCTTTTTCCTTAACACTTCTAACACAACTCGGAGATGCTCATCGTGCTCCTCCTCCGTCTTGGAATACACCAAAATGTCGTCGATGAACACCACGACGAATCTATCCAAGTAGGGTTAGAAAACCCTATTCATCATATCCATGAACGCGGCCGGTGCGTTCGTCCCAAACGGCATCACCACAAATTCAAAATGACCGTACCTTGTCCTAAAAGCGGTCTTATGAATATCACCTCCTTCACTTCGAGTTGATGATACCCCGACCTTAAGTCGATCTTTGAGACACAATGTTGCCCCTTTCAGTTGGTCGAACAAGTCATCTATCCTTGGCAAAGGATACTTGTTCTTGATGGTCAGTTTGTTCAACTGACGATAATCTATGCACATCCGCATAGTTCCATCCTTCTTCTTCACAAAGAGAACCGGTGCTCCCCACGGAGACACACCGGGTCGAATGAACCCACGATCCAACAACTCTTGGATTTGAGCCTTGAGCTCCACTAACTCCTTTGGTGCCATTCGGTAGGGGAGCGATTGACACAGAGCTGTTTCTGGTAGCAAATCTATTCCAAATTCCACTTCTCTATCCGGGGGTATTAAGGCAACTCCTCCGGAAATACATCCTCAAAATCCTCATCGTTCTAACTCCCTTAACACCTTCCTCTCTCTCCTCTTAACGCACTCACGAAGGCTAAGAATGCCTTACATCCTTTCTTAACCATTTTCTCGGCCTTGATGCAGAAACTACGTTAGACAAGTAGTTCCTCCTTTCTCCGATCATCACTACTACCTCATCTTCCGGGGTTCTTAGTTCCATACGTTTAGCCGCACAATCCAACACGGCTCGATGCTCTACTAGCCAATCCATTCCAAGTATAAGCTCAAACTCTCCAGAAGGGTAATTCCATTAAGTCGGCCCAGAAAGTTCGCTCCCGAATCTCTAGGGGTACATTCAGAAAGATCCTATCTATCCTCACCGTTTGGCCTAAAGGGCTTACTCTGATTATCCGCCTATCGAGAAAGTTTGAGTCTAGGCCTAGTGTTTCAACCACACTACATGCAACATAGGAATGAGTTGAGCCCACATCAATAAGAGCAAAATAGGGTTTGTCATGAATAAAGAACGCGTCCGGTTATAACATCCGCGCGTCTCCCTCTTCCTCCTCGCGAACCGCGTAAACCAAACCCGGTTGCCTTGCTTGGCGTTAGCATTTGCACCTCGACCCGAGCTCCACGGCCTCTGCCACTACCTCTGTTGGCGACCCACGACCTCTTTGAGGTGCTGTCCGCCTCTACCGGCTGGTTAGCATTACGAGTCTGCTGGTTGGCTCTCATCTAATAGCTTGGGGCAATCCTTAATCATATGGTCCTTGGACCCACACTTGAGACATCGTCCCGCCTTTTTCCAACACTCTCCCCGTGCTTCCTTCCACAATGTTCACAAGGGCGAAATTGCCGCCCCGCACCACTGTTGACTTTGTGGCTCTGTCAACTCTAGGCCTCTTGTGGCCTTTTCGGATAGCCCAAAACCTCTTTTGGGCTTATTTCATCCACACACCGCTTGGTGGCGTCCTTAATTCCCTCGACCACTTTAGCCTTTTCCACCAAGGAGAGAATTCCACTTTTTGATGCGGTGCTATCAAAAGTCTCAAATCGTCCCCTAAGTCCAGTCCTCAAAGCGAACACAGCGTTCATGCTCGATCGCCACTACTCCTCGGGCATATCGGCTCAACCTCAAGAATTCCGCTTCATATTCGGTGATGGACTTACTTCCTTGTACCAACCCGGAAAAGCCTTCCTTTGCTCGTCTATATACCGGTTCCCACATACTTCTTTCCGAAATGCTTCCTTAGCATATTCCCGAGTCGAGATCTCCGCCGTGGTCGCCGTCCCGAACGGTTAACCACTATTGATACGCTTCATCGCGAATGCGTGATGCGTCATCCCTTTCAACTTCTCCTCGGGGTCAAGTCGAGCTCATCCATGATGCGCTCGGTTGCTTCCAACGATGACTCGGTATTTGGGTGCCACTCCCGATACTCCTCTAAACATTTCAGCTCCATTAGCACGGAGCCGCTCGAGCCATGGACTTACGATTTCTCGAATTGTTTTTCTGCGCCCGACCACCAATTCCAAAACTCGCGGCCGACTGCGACACGGCATCTTCCACATGCGAGCCTGCTGCTCAACATTGGACGGTGGGGTGATGGTGGTGGTGGTATCTCATTGTCGAACCTTGTCCCGATCTAATGATCATCCTTCCTCTACCTCTTCCACGACGACCACGTCCTCTTGAGCTCATTATCGACGAGATCCGATTAAGGAATTTTATGTATTAGTATTCTTGTTTCACTTATTACCCGCGATGATATCTTATGAAGAAGAGTTTAAGAGTGGTTCTTTCGTATTCATACATGCATACAGATCTTGCATTCATTCATTCATCCATCAACAAATATGAACTTTTCGTTCATTCAAAGAAACGTTGTAATTCTTGTTGTTGTTTTCGTTATTTTGCTTTTCCACTACCTGAGGGCATTTTCGTAATTTTATCCTACTGGGGTATTTTCGTAAATTTTCAGAAATAAAAAGTTCCTGGTGATTTTGTGAAAGTATTTTGGTACTTCTAAAGTTTGGGAAATTTTGGAAGAATTTTGAAATCCAGGGTATTTGGTAATTTTTTTGATCTCGGGGGCCTTTTGATAATTTTTCCAAAAATCGGGGTAAATTTGTAAAATTTAATAAGTTAGGATATTTTCCAAGATTGTAAAACATTGAGGGTTCCTTTGAGAGTTACACTTTTCAAAGCAATGATATTGCAAAAAGTTTGGAAATCAAGGTCGTTTTGGTAATTTTGTAAGTTAGGGGCAATTTTGTAATTTTCCAAAATCAAGATAGTTTGATATTTTACAAATTAGGGTTTTTGAACATTTGATAAAGTAATGAAATTTTGTTAAAACTATGGGTGGTTTGGTCATTTTATAAACCAAGGTATTTTTTTTATATAGAGAAAAGCGGCTAAGTCCCTTTCGGGTTTTATTCTTTGTGTTTAGCCTATGACCGAGCCCTCTTGGTCAGGGTGAACCAAAGCTACGCACAGGCAGGATTCGAATGAAGAGGAGGTGAGTCACGCGGACTGCTTAAATACCAAGCTCTCACCGACCTTTCTAGACATGCGCATGAGGTTGCCACACCACCGAGCCTTTACGAGTTAGGGCGAACCGAAGCTACGCACTGCAGGATATACTGCGAAGAGGAGGTGAGTCACTAGGACTGCTTAAATACCAGGCTCTTCCGGATCCAATCCTAGACATGCGTACAGGGGTTGCCACACCCTAGCTTAATAACTTAGTCATAGGTTTGTTAAGTTCATTAAGTCTTATGAGTTTCAAGTGTTTGAGTAGTCTAATCCTGGGTTCAAGTTCCTATCACACTATTCTACGTTCCATGCCTTTGCTACCCTTTTACAATTCATAATTCACATAATCACGGATGGTTAAAGGTACTGCACAGGTGGATCATGGTCGGAGACTTAGGTGCCATGCCATAAAACACGCTTATTTCAAAGAAATTCATTTGGGCTCGAATTGAAAACGTTTTGGGCCTGAGCCCACAGGCCGAGAGTTTTAAAACTAGGCTCTGATACCAACTGAAACACCCCACACCCGGCCCACGAGCCTGAACCGGATCTGGTATGTTCCTTAAATAAATCGGTTTTCAATGTTCTAAATGACTTAGAGAAAATTTGTGTAATTTAAAAAAATTTGTTTTGGGTTGGGCTTAATTTGAAACCTATTTAATAAATTCTAGAAATCCAACTTAAATAAGGTGACAAAATAATTTTTGGGTTTATTATTTTAAAAGAAATAAATTTACTTATCTTTAATCAGACATAAATTGTATCATATTCAAATAAAAATAAACAGAAATAAAGAAAATCCAATTGGGCCTTATGGCCTTATTACATCATTCAAACCCAAAATAAAGTTTAAAGTACTAAAATTTCATAAAGTCCAAATTCCAAATAATTTCTTCAAGCGATGCATGGCCACCTTTAGCTCCTGCCGACCCGGTCCATTCTTGCTCATCACCTGAAAAATAATTCAACAGCGAGGTGAGTCAACAGACTCGATGTGTACATAGTACTAATTTCCAACAAATCAGGCATACAAGTCATATCAATATCATGTTCATACAAAATAAAGGATGATGCAACCCAAATCCAAACCTATTTGTCCATCCGCTACACACCACCCGTACCAACCTGTACATAATCGCGGGGACTACTAAGTCGACCCTCCATCCGCTACACACCATCGAAGCGATCCATCTGCGATCGACGTGCTCATCGCCCACTTATGTTGTGTCATTAGACATCTTTGTATTCACTAGATGTAAACGAAGTTACCACTTTTCACTTTATGTGACCGTAGTCACCACTTTACGTTGGTGAGACCGTAGTCATCACCTTCACTTTCTTCCTCCACAAATATCCCGAATGCCCCAATTATTTCATAACATATTTCACATACTAAATTTTCATTCATGTTACTAATCACATGTTCAAAATATATCACATTCACAATCCTATCAAAAGTAGGAAACGTGCACAGGTACTCCTTACCACATTTGTGGTGCTTAGCCACATTCACACATCTTGTTACATATTTACATATCTAATGATTGCCATGCAATTTATTGAAAGTTAGTAAGAGTACACACCTTTTTCGCTTAATAGTTTCCGTGAATTCCGTAGAGCGATCTACCGATCTAGATCTTTCACTCCTATATTCGGCCATTAATTAAAACATATAAATAAACCTATTTGGTCTTAAAACCAAATCCTACTAGAAGTAGAATTACTTACCTAGTTGCCGAATTGATTTAATCAAGTCCCAACGAGTTGCTAGAATTCCTCTTCCTTGAAATCGGCTAATACTAGGTATGTAACCATGTCAGTTTTCGGTTTTTGAAATAATGGAAAACACTTAAACAAATTATGCCTTGGCGAATATCCCTTACCTTATGATGGGATTCCAAATCAAGAGGATTCCTTTATAAGCTGTTGAAATCCTATAACTTCGTGTTAGATTAGATCTAACTTTGAAAACGTGAATCATAATCTTTAACCACATATTTATATTTATAATCCTTACCTTAGATCCTTAGATTTCCCGAAAGATCCCCTTTTGATGTTGTGGATGATTGCCTCTTTCTTAGAATCCACAAAGATTCAATTTTAATGATGAGAACGGAGAAGAAAATAGAAGAAAAAGAGAGGATTTTTGCTTAATGAAAATTCGCGAGAGAGGGTTTTGCCTAGGGAGAATTTCGGCAGAGAGGAAGAGGAGCAAATGTTGATGAGTAGCCCTCCTGTCCTCCTTTTATAGCCAAAGTTATCAGCCTAGGAGTCCTTTACTTGGCCACCTCTCCTCTTTTTGATAATATTATCTCTTTTATTTAAAAGATAAAAGCCTTTAATCCATCAATTATCTCCTCAATTATCTCATTAGAAAATAATCCTTTATTTATCTCTTATTATTCACATATTTATGTGAATAAAACTCCTTTATTTATCTCTTATTATTCACATATTTATGTGAATAAAACTCCTTTATTTATCTCTTATTATTCACATATTTATGTGAATAAAACTCCTTTATTTATCTCTTATTATTCACATATTTATGTGAATAAAACTCCTTTATTTATATCTTATTATTCACATATTTATGTGAATAAAACTCTTTATTTCTCTCATATATCCAAGTTTCCCGAAATGTTCAAGTTTCCATTTTTGGATCATTTCCAAAAATGTTTAGGTTTCCAAAAATGTCTAAGTTTCCAAAAATGTCCATTTCCATTTCCATTTTCATTTCCATCTCCATTTTCATTTCCATTTTCATTTTCATTCATTTCTAGGTTTCCAAAAGTATCAAAAATTTATTCATAAAACTTAAGACTTGTCATTTCATACAATTGATCTGAAAAATGCATAGGCCCTTCCTAGGATGTTACATGTGTTGGCTTTAAACACGTATGACTTTGATATATGATGCATATTTTGGTATAGATTGTGGGTAAAGAAAATGTCTTATGAATGGTAATCTTAGTGATGGTATGATGCTAGTATGATTTAGTGAATTTGGGGATGAATCATGTTTGGTATTGAATGTGTTCAAGTTGTGTAATTTAGTTCCTAAGTTGACATGTTTAGAAATGAGATTATATGAGATGATATGTTGATCACTTGACATGAAAATTGGTTGCCAATTTGTGTGTGGAAGTATGCTTAAATGTGCTTGTAGGTTTGACCCTTGTGTGGGTGGCAAATTGGCCTTGCAAATGGCCTGTTTTGCCTACACGGTTATGACACACGGGCGTGTCTAATGACCGTGGGGTAAAGTCAGTAGCTAGCTTAGTTGTACACGGCCATGGCACACGGGCGTGCCTAGTCGTCGTGTGAATAAGTCAGCATGTGGCTTAAGGGCACACGGCCTGAGCACACGGGCGTGCTTGGTGGCCGTGTGGAGAAGTCAGAATGCTTGCTCTGTTTTGGCACGGCTTAGACACATGGGGGTGTCTGGTGACCGTGTGGGGCACACGGCCTGGTTAAACGGGCGTGTGACCTCAACAGACTTGGTGAATATTTGAAATTTTGAAAACTTTCGTAAGTGTTCAGTTTAGTCCCGACCCTATTCTAGCATGTGTTTAAGGTCTTATAGACCTCAATAAGGGACCATATGGTTGATAATGAGTATAGTTGATGGATGAATGACTTAGTGTCGTGAAATGGTTGTGTAATGATTCGATTGATCGGTAACGCCTCTTAACCCTATTTTGGCGACGATTTCGGGTTAGGGGTGTTCCATGTTTGGTGTTAGAATTGGCTTGGATTTAATGCTTGAATTGGCTGGTATATATACTTGTAAGTTTTGGTGTAGGTTATTGGCAAAATTTGGGTAAGAAATAAAGCTAGGAAATGGCTTTATTTTGTCCACACGGCGTGTTTCTCAGCCGTGTGGCACGAACACGGGCGTGTGTCTTGGGCGTGTGAAACCTGCACTTAATTTTGAAAAATTGAATTAACCACACGACCTAGCACACGGGCATGTAGCTAGCCGTTTGGCACAAGTCAGAGAGTTACACAGGGTCGGACACGGCTTGTTACACAGGCGTGTCCTATGATCACACAGGCGTGTGCCCTGACCACACGGGCGTGTGTGCCCTGTATCTAAGAAAAATTTTGGAAATTTCGCAAAAATTCTCTGAGATCCCGATTTAGTCCCGACTCGATTCCAATGTTATTATTGGGCCCCAATGGCCCATGCAAGGGACAATAAGACCACTTACAGAAATTGAATAGTAATTAACTTGAATTATTTGTAATTGTTTTGTAAACTCTGGTAATACTCTGTAACCCTATTCCGGCGACAGATACGGGTTAGGGGTGTTACAGGTGAAACATTTTCTAAGCTAATAAGAACAAACCTGACTCAGATACCATTGTTGCACTTACAAGTAGAGAAAGAGAGAAAAATGAGTTTTTAACTCAAACGAGAGAAGATAATTTTATTGAATTGATGAATAACTCCAAATGGTTCTAGCCTTTTATAGGCTTTATAATAACTAAATTTAGTAAGCTCAAAGCTAAAAATAGCAAAACTAAATACAAGAAAAATCCTCAACCATATTTGGTAATTCTTAATTTTTAGGGATGATTTATTTACCAAAAATATCTCAACACAAAATGCATTTGGATACATCATACAAAACTCCCCGGATGTTTAAACCAAGGTAGCCAGTACCGTACCAATAGAAGTACTATTTTTTTCTTGATACTGGTACGTACTAATATCAGCATGTTTCAATGTATTGTTTTAGGTTTATCATTGTTTTTAAATATTTTTCAATATGCATATTTATACTCTAATTTTTAGTTTCTTGATAAATTATATATACATTTAAATATTTTACACATATATATTTATAATCTAATTTTTAGTTTCTTCATAAATTATATATTATTTTGGTTAAAAAGTAAATTATATTATATATATATATGCAAATATATCTAAGATATGTTCATATAAATATATTTATATCTAAATATAAGTTTTAAAATTATTAATTAAGTTAAATAATTCAGCTTGATAATTTTTCACTTTAAATGTAATTTTGGATAACTAAAAAATGGCTAAGATAAAAAAAATTTAATTGGTTTAAAATATCAAAATTTTGTATCAAGCGATACGGGTTGCTACAAGCTAGTATTGATTGAAAAGTCGAAATACACTAAAATGGTCAAAATGTAACGCCTCAAAAATTTTAATTTTTTATCTGATAAATTCTATCATAAGTATCTATTTTGGTGGTTAGAAACTTCGATTTTGTCTTTGAGGTCTTGAGTTCAAATTTTTATGTGAGCCAATGGAAATATTTTATATTTTTTCAAATTAAAATTAAGGATTAGGTTAGATTTAATTTAAACTCTCTAAATGGATATCTGTTTAGTGTGGATATAGATTGTCGTTCTTATTTTTAGGTGAAAATATCTTAGGTAGTTATTCTTTTTGTTTAAAAAATAAATAATAATAAAATTAAATATTTTATTTTCCCTCACGTTCTTGTTTTGTTTGTTTTGGTTCCCTCATTCCCCACTTACGCCGCCCCTTCTCCCCTGTTCTTGTTTTCAATTTGACTTTGCTTTGTTTTCTTTTCTTTCCTTTTTCTTTCTTTCCCCTATTTCGCGTGGGTTTTGCTTTACACACGGCCGTGTGACAGGCCGTGGGCGAATTATTGAGCCATACGGTCTGGATTAATTGGGCCATGTGGGCCACACGGGCATGTGGGTCCATAATTCTGAATTTTTTCTAGGGCCGTAAATATCGTTTAGATCAATCATAGGCCTTCTATAAGGTCGGTATGTTATTAATTAAGCTACAAAACACGACTTCTGACCATCTGTTAGCATAAATTTGATATAAATATGCATGTTTGAAATTATATAAGATAGGTAAAATCTGTACTATGTCATGTATGGTCTCAAAAATGTTATATATGTTCTGAATCTGTCATTATAAGAATGTACATCGTAAGCATATTTGATATCTGTTAGCTCTGCATTTGCATTTGGAATGGGATCTGTTATATGGAGGAAGTGTGGGCAGTTTGATTATCTGTCGTAACTAGTGGCACAGCCACATCTATTTTTATACATGGCGATAATTGGCCTATTGATTTGACAGCTAAGATGCAGTTATTTTGAAAAGTGTCATACCAACACTAAGTGGTGTGTAGGGTTGGATGGGTGTTTCATACCCCCATATGGTGTGTTGGGATGGTTGGAGTTGGTGTGTAGCGGATGAGGGTAAGATTATAATTCTACATCTGTATTGTTCTGTTATGTTCAACTTCTGATATATTTGTCTGATTAATTTATGTTGTTTAAATTATATGTTACACACTAAGTTACAAAAACTCACTCTCTGATTGTTTGTCACTTTCAGGTAACGCTCAGGCTTAGGCGGGTCGGTGCGACAGGAGCTCGGCTATAATAATCCTTTCATAAATTTAATTTATTTAAATTTAGGTTTGAGAGTTTTGTAAATTTTGAACTGTTTGGATTGTTTTGGTTTTGAACTTTATTTTTGTTTTCCACATGATGTGGTTTAAACGTTTTATCGATAACGTTCATTTTTCTGCAAAACAATTAATTTAAAAAAAAAAACAAACTGTGGTTTCCAAAATTCAACTTTCTAAGAATTTCCATTGCAAAGTTATATGTTTTTAGAAAAATGTAAACAAACAATGTTTTCAATAAAATAACTAAATAAGATATGTTTCCAAATAAATCGAGATTTTTGTGTAAATAGAGTTTACGGTATTTTACAAAACATAAAAATTTGGGATTTTCAATTGATTTACGATAACATCTCCAGATCTGGTCGTAGCATCTAGGCCGGGTTTGCGGTGTTACACAAAACGCACTGAAATTTTGATCGGGTACTAGTTTAGGATCGAATGCTATGTACCAACCGATACGGTATCGACTACCATGGTTCAAACGGTTGGTTCAGTTGATACCCGAATCGAACTACTATTAATCGAATTAATCAAAATTTTAAAACTCTTAACTATTAACCGAATCGAATTTTTTTTTAAAACATATTAATTGTCCAAAATAATTTCAGTTAATTCAAACGGTTAATTGAATTAACTAAAATTTTTACATTTTTTTCTTTTGTTCAAATAAGTTTGAAATATGAAAAAAAAATCCATAGCAATGTTCTTTTTCTTTGTTTTTAATTAAAAAAAAAAAGTAAAAACAACAAATAACACTAACAACATTAAATTAAAATCATAATAACAAACACTACATTAAAAACATAGCAAGTGTTAATGATGAAGATTTGAAGAAGATGGTCAACACTCAAGCATCACCTTAGCTAACTTATAGACTTTGTTTTGACGAAGAATAAAAAAAATAAAATAAAAACACTTAAGTTGCCTGCAAGCTTTTCACAAATTATTTATTAGGTTACTAATGTCATGGGCTAGAATTTTAGTTTAGCAAATCTCGTAGCCTTAAGAGATTTCTTTACTTTAAATCTGTCTAAGTCAACCTATCTCTTGAAAGTGAGAATTCTCAAGGGAAATTCTCTAATGCACCGAAATAAAGCGAAAGTAAATCGAAAATGCAAAAGGGCTTGAATCAAATAGAAAAGCCACAAGAGAATAATAGCACACTAATTATTACAAATGAAAGAGAGGATTTTATTTATAGTTGAGTTCCCCTAAATCCAACAGTACAGATCGAATTATATCAATGGCTAATATTAGTTCTCATCTACAATAAGAGAATCTTAAGAGATTTAAGCTCTATACATCTTTATCCATTAGTATTTATAATAATTGTCCTGGTAAAAATACAATTTACTAAAGTGTTTACATTTTAACCAATATCCAAGTAGATGGATCTTAAGCCTCTTCCAAACAATAGATTAGTCCTATTGGGCCGAATGATCCCAAGGGAACATGAAGGGTTTGAAACATGCACATCAGTTGTAGGCTCCTTTGCATAGTCCGTGACACTAATTAAGACTTTTTTTTTTCCTCTTTTTTTTCTTTTTTTAATTTAAATATATATAAATCTATTAAGTTTTAAGCTCATTATAATAATTTGTATAATTTATTAAATTTTAAGTTCATCCTTTAATTTTTATATTTTGGGCTTACATAATATATTGGGTCTATAATATTTTATTATTAATAATTACAGTTAATCGATTAATTCAGTTAATTACTTAATTTCGAATTGAATTAAGTGTTAACAAAAATTTTAAAAAACTATTAACCGACCTCCGACTAAATTAAATTCGATGATTAACCGGTTAACCAAACTAATTTAATTTAGTCAATTAATTCAATTAAAACTGAATTATACGTATCCCTATCCCCAACTACAACAACAGCCGTAATGCTGCGAAAACAACAGCAAACAAAATTATACCCCTTTTTTACTCTACCTCTACAATGCAATTCCACCTGTCCACGCTGTCGAATTCATAAGATAAGGGTACCAATATCACACACAATATACTCTGTACCTACATATCTACAACATGACAGGTACTGAAAATGAAAATTCTTAAAAAGTTGTAAAAATTATTCATTAAAAATTGTAAGAATTGTTAATTAAAATTATTTTTTAAGAATTTTACAATTAAATTTTATTATTTTTAATTAACATTTTTTACAATTATTTTTAATTTTTTTACAATTATTGTTAATTTTAATTTTTTTTTTTAAGTTGTTATAAGCTTTACAATTTTTAAGAATTTTTACAAAATTTTTATTACAAATTTGTGTTTTCAATAGGATTTTGAGTATTTAGATTTAAAGTTGGGTTTTCAAAAGGGATTTGAGTATTTTGATACAAAATTGAGTTTCCAATAAAAATTTGAGTAATAATTATATATATATATTTAGTTGGTATAAAATATTTTTATATAAATAATACATTTTGAAACCGATGACATTGCATATTGACCTTGTCGACGATATCTGGAGTCAACGTGCCACGTCAGTAGTTTCAAAATCTATTTATATAGCATATAACAAAATATCTAAATATATAACAATATATCAATTTATATAACAATATTCTATAGCTACAAAAATCTACAACTTTTACTCAAATTTCTATTGAAAACTCAAATTTATATCTAAATACTTAAAACTCCTATTAGAAACTTAATTTTGTAACTAAAAACTCAAATTCCTATGAAAATTCAACTTTTTAGGGAAAAAACCATAAAACCAACAACATTTCTTAAAGATGAAAAACCAATACAAGTATTTCAACAAAGCTTAAAAGTCATGTCAATTACAGGCTTACCCATATAGTGTTGATAAAGCTTCGTATATAATATAACCGATGCAACAAGATAGTTCCACAAATCACTGTTTTGCACCACCCAATCGGATCAATAAATCGAGAATTAGTTGAGTATTAAATTGAAATAACAGATTAGACGAATTAATTGATATATAAATTAATTAAATTGATTTATTTTTATAATATTTTAATAATTTATTTAATTAAATATATCAATTGAAAATTAATAATTTAACTAATTGAATTATCGATCTAGATAAAAAAGGAAGCTCTCACTACGAAGTATGTGGCACTATCCCTAACTTGTAAACGTAAGTCGGTGCAAGTATTATCCCTTACATTAGATGTTGGACCGTCAACCTTCCCCTCTTTGCATGGACACCGACAATTTCCTTTTAATAATTGGGATAAGAAAGGAATTATATGGATTAAATCCAAAGTTTTATATTTTACAACTGACATTTTTAATTACATATAGATCCAATCTACACTATCATTTCTAAATTCAATGTAGTTATTTCTTTATAAAATTAAACTTATTGGATCTAAAGTCTAAACCCAGCAACCAATACCAAAATTAATCAAAAACCAGGGGAAACAAATCAAACAAAATCTAATCTATATAATGATAAATAAAGAAAGGAAAGCAAAAAGGACGACCAATAGCAATCATGTAATCATGCAGGCAACACCTTAGGCACTACCTATAATTTTCAAAGTGATGGGGCCAATTCTTGTGCTTGGATATGTCAGAAAAAGTAATAGACTTGATTCTTGCAAGGAACAGCTTTGTCAGTAAGCCATTCATGCACGTATTTTATGCCACTTAATGTTTTGTTTTATACCTCCATCATATAAAAGCCGTCCCCAAGCTTCGATATGCTTCAATTGGAATTTATATACCACACTCACACCTGTCTCTCACCATGCTTTCTTTCTTTATATTTTCATTTTAAAAAATAGTTAATATCTCGCCTTTGTTTCCTCTTATATTTAATTTATATATTTTAATTTTTAACATATATTTTTATAATATTCTTAATTAGTCCAAATATAATTTAAATACCCTAAAAGTTGTAGTTTTCTTTTTTCTTTTAAGTTTACTTAGGTGCTTACATTTTTTTTTTTGTAATTTTAAAAAAATTGGTTACATTTTAGTTATGATTCCTCTATTATGTCTAAATTTAAAATTTAATTATCACACTTTAATTTCTAATGTAATTTGATCTCTATAGTTTTATAATGTTGTTAATTAGTTTAAATAGTTAATATCGTTAATTTTTTATTAAAATTTGAGATTTAATCTATATACCTCATTTTTTACATAATCTGATCATTCTACTTTTACAATATCATTAGTTAGTCTAAATATTTAATATTGTTAACTATTTCAATCAAAATGCTTATATGATTTTTTCTTAGAAACACAATTCCAACAAAAACTTTATTTTATCATGACGAGATTGAATAAATGTTATTTTTTTAATCTATATAAATATTTTCAATATTTTTATCATTAAATTACTATCAAGTGATTTTTTTTAGAAAGTTTAAAATATCACACCAATGAATTTAATAAAAAGTTTATTAGTTAAAACAATTGAACTTAAATTTTTAAATTCAAAAAGTAAATGGTCTAAATTTCTGAAAATAAAAATAGAATTAAAGTATATTTTAACCTTTAAATTTATACTTCAAAATTTAACAAAATAAATAATCAACCCAAAATAAAATGTGAGAATCATAGTTTACAATTAATTTAGTCATTTGATAAGTAAGGAATGAAGGAGAAAAAAAAAGGGAAATAGAGTAGAAATGAGAAGAAGAAAAAGAGAGACAAATATGTGTACATCTCATTTTTCTTTAATCCTTTTAAAGTATTAAAATTATATATTTTAGATGCTAATAAATTTTTATATATATTGATATGCATTAAAAAAATTTTAATGTATTTAAAATTTATATATACTTGTCGATTAAGTTTTAGTTGGATTAGTATTGATATTATTGTTAATACAAAAGGATGTGGGTTTGAGTGTGCTGAAGCGCATTATCCTTCTATTTAAAGGTTGGAAGGAGTTATGGATAGTTGAAAACATTGTATTAAAAAGAGTAATTAAATATGATAAAAACATATAATAAGATTATTATTAAAAAGAGTATACATACATTTATATATTAATAATTTATTTTTAAGTATATATTAATGCACTTGGATATTATCTTTAGCATTGTTTATTTACCTAAGCTAATTTTTGTCTTAATTTATTTTGCCCATCTAACTTAATTAGAGGAAAAATTGTAATTTCATGCAGTGACTCAATTAACGAGGCATTTCATATATATTTTTAGAATAATTCAACTTAAATAAAAATTTGTGTGACATAAAAGTAATTATATATATTCATATTATATCTTATATATGTTCAAAATATTATAATTTTTATATAAATTTTAACATGTTAATAATCCTTTATATAAATTTTAATACACTATAAATATTATTCTTAAAAGTTTAATTTAATTTTCCGGATTATATATTAATACATGAGAGGTGGCGGTGTCTATTAAAAGTCACAGATCTCACTCTTTATATACCATGTGCCTGGTTGAGTCCTCTGGCTAAATTCATAATTAGATTAGATATCTCCCAACTCATATTGTATTTATATTTTTTTATATTATAGAGTATTTTAAAATATTATTAATTTGTGTTTATAAAATCTATCGTATTTATTTATATTATTCTTTGACATACTAAAAGAAATGATGCATTTCGATCTAAAATTTATTTATCATGAAAGCAACATCACTAGCATTTAAAATAAGCTTTATCACATGTCAACAGTCAATATCTATTTATTTCTGCTCTTCTCATTTTCTGAAAGGTATATTTTAATGTTAAAGAGTAATTTTTTTTTAATTCAATTAAACAATTTGACTTGGGTTATATTTTTTCTGTAGCATGGTGTAATTGGATAAATATTATATATTTTTATTTTTTACCTTATTTTAGAACAATATTTAGAACTTCTCTTCAACTCTTAAATAGAAGATAAAATATATTTAAATACATTCAATCTCATATTTTTACACACTGACAATAATACAAATGTCAATCGAGCTTTAAAAATTTAATATTTATGTCACATTATCATATATTTTTAAAAAATAAATTATTTGAAAGAATTAATAAAAATTGACATCATATTTTAAAAAAAATAAAAAATAAAAAAACTAGAAATAATGAAATACACTAAAAAAATAAAGAAATTTTTATAATTTCACTATTTGTTTTCAGTGTGGAGAAATAGAGCGGTTTTTAAATGGTTATTATGTTTCACACAATATCAGTGCATGATTCTCATGCCTATTAGTGAATTATATGGGTAAAATATCCAAATATACCAAAAAATTAAAAATTTACGGAATTGGGCCGGTTTCTAGAAAATTTACGGAAAATGGCCATTTCCTATCAAAACGCGTCCACGTCAGCGCGTTTTGAGGGGAAATGCTAGCAAAGCGCTCCCTGGGACGCGCTTTGTGCCACCTCAAACAAAGCGCGCCACGTGGACGCCGCTTTGTCGACGTGGACACAAAGCGCGTCCCAGTGGGCGCTTTCTCATTGAATAACCGGAAAACTCATTTGACATGGACGCGTTTTTGCCTTCCTTCCCCAACCAATAAGGGTATGAAATTTTAAGGTTTCTGGGCTAGGGTAAAAATATATTTAGGGTTTTGGGCAAAATATATTAGCCCAAAAAATTAAACAAATTCTATTTTATAAAAGATATTAAAATTAAATTACAAAAACATATAAGCAACTATTATTTTATTTAAAAAAATAAAAAAAATTGTTATTTATTTAATATATTAAAACTAAATTACAAAAAATAAAAATAAAAATAACTTCTTATTTTATTACATATATTAAAATTAAATTACAATAAAATAAAAATAAAGAAAACTTCTTATTTATTTAATATATTAAAACTAAATTACAAAAAATAAAAAATAAAAAATAACTTCTTATTTTATTTCATATATTAAAATTAAATTACAATAAAATAAAAAATAAAGAAAACTTCTTATTTATTTAATATATTAAAACTAAATTACAAAAAAATTAAAAATACAAAAACTTCTTATTTTATTAAATATATTAAAACTAAATTGCAAAAAAATAAAAATAAAAATAACTTCTTATTTTATTAAAAAATTCAAATTAAATTATATACAAAAAAATAAACAACTTCTATTTTAGTGAAGATATTAAAATTAAATTACAAACACAAATAAAAAACAACTTTTTTATTAAAAAATAAAAAAAATTATTACAATTTAAAAAATAAAAAAGCCGATCCGAATCAATGTTGATGCAAGTCGAAATCAGTGCCACACGGGGGCGGTCGGCGGTTACGCGCTGGATTCCTCCTTCTTCTAGCTTCCGGCGGTGGTCGTGGAACCTCGGGCGGGGATTTCGGTTCCTCCGGCACTGGGTCTGGTTGTGGGTGTTGCGAGGATGACCCACCTTGATAAAATAACGATCCCGGAGGTGTTTGCATAAACCACGGCGGGGGTGTCTGAATCCCGTATGGCGAAGGAGGCTGGTAAAAAGAAGTGCTCCCCGACGGCGCCTCTTGTGATCCCTCACGCGACGGCGGCCTCAAGATTGGCTGGCCAGTCGGAGTAGTCGAGAACGGACTCGAACCCGGCCATGCATTCCAACCTGGGGTGGGACTGGGAAAAGGAAACATATATGGGTTAGGATACATATAAGGGGTAGGGTACGACCGCATAAAGGGTAAAGGGTGTGATGTCGGTGTCGTCAAATTTGAACCGATGGGCCCGGTGATCGTGTGGGCATCGTTGATGGGCCGGTGATCGTGTCGGTCTTTGTTGATGGCCCCGTCTCATCACCCCTTCTCCTTGGATTTAAGGGGCCCCGACGTTCCCTTCGTTGACGAAGTTGCCGTCGCCTCTCTTCTTCCGACAACGATATCGACTTACCATGGATCCTAAACCATGGCATATATTAAAACACGCACGCTAACTCAGGAATGACGATCGATTCCCGGATAGGTAAATAGTCATACCGGTTCTCCCACGTCTCGATATGTTCTGACCAAAATCTTGGCCAATCCATGTGCATGTAACACCCCAAACCCGGCCCACGAGCCTTGACCGGATCTGGTATGTCACTGCGGAAAAACGTTTGAAGACTGATTTCACTTTTGGGAAAAACATTAAAAATTTTGTCTTTAATAAAACATTGTGTGTTTAAAACTCCCAATAAATCTAAGTTGTTAGAATTTCCCAGATTTAAAACTTTTATAAATTTTAAAAAAATGAGTTGCTAAACATAAAAGCACTTCCAAATAAGAAGTTAATCGTCATCTAGCTTAAACATAATAAAAAAATGTTCAAATACTTTAACTGGGCCTTATTACAATAAATAATTAAACAAAAGTTCTTAGTAATAATCTGAACAAAATAAAGAAGATGTCTTCTGCATGGGCCACCTCGTATCCACTCCAACCCGGTCCAATCACCACGAATCATCTGCGATGTTTAATAAAAATTTGGGTGAGTCACACGGACTCAGTGTGTAATTAATCCACTGAATTCCACCCACATGTTAACCACATATTAACCCATATATCGAGATAACAAGATAACATATTCACATAATAACACACATTCAGGCTTGGCCCATATTCATGTCACTTATCGAGTTAACAGGTAATTAACCGCATAATTTCCACATATCGGGCTTAGCCCATTTCCACATATGTTCACATTCATATCTCGGGCTTGGCCCATTTCCACATTAATCCACATATCACTGGGCTTGGCCCATTTTCACATTAAATACTCATATCACATTAATCCACATCTCATATTGGGCTTGGCCCATTACCACATATGTTCACATACGAAATCATGCAATTATGAAGCCCAACCCAAACCTAGGGTCCATCCGCTACACACCCCCTTATCCGACCTACCACACACCAGGGGATTATCAAATCGCCTCTCCTTTTCACTCCAAAAAGGCATTCAATGCCGCCCACGTGCAATTAAGCACAATAATCCACAACGCGACCTCGATCAGCGCCAATCCACGATGTAGCCGTAGCTAACACCAAAACCACGATGGGACACATAGTCACTCATCAACCACGATATGGCACATAGCCGATATCAACCACGATGAGGCACATAGCCACTCATCAAGCCACGCGAACTAAATCGCAATTAATCCACAACGTGACCTCAGTCAATGTCAATCCACGATGTAGCTCAAGGCTAACATCAAACCACGTACTCGAAGTACACTCGTACCTTCTTTCATATCATATCCCACCCATGCACATGCCACATAAGATAATGATACAATGTAATGATGCATGAGCATGTTCATCAAGCATATTATCACATATTCATATTAATAATCACATATCATCAGGTTTGGTACTTACCGGATTATCGACATACCCCTTGAGGGTATCCTTATCACAATTCCCACTGCACTAGTTAGCACATTCATAACACATACACATTTCACATACATATCATATACCCGAAAAACGGTGGGTTAATCACACACCTTATAACGTGAAGAACTACGCTTTCGATCCCGATGCTATCGCTAAGCGACACTACGGCTATTTGCCTACTTTCTTGCTCTGACGCTGGTCTACACCCCGGTGGCCAATCCCTAACTGCAGAAACTGATCTCCTTTTAAACTTCGGGATAGGGACTATCCCTTGTCCTCCTTGACTAGCATTCGCATCCATCGACAACACTTAATCAGATCAAACGGTTAAACACTAATACCTTAATCAAAATATATCGAATCGAAACTACACTTACTAAATATCCTTACCGAAATAATCTTGAATCCCGAAGCTTGTCCTACTTTTGTCGACTTGCCCCCTAATTAACCATAATACCAATCGGTCACATTTAAACTCTAAAGATGGCCCTTGGCCGAATGCCTTATTAGCCTACCTTGAAGAATCAAAAACTAATTACCAAAGGAGAATTCACTTACCACTATTACACGTTTGCTTTGAAGAGCCTAAAGTAAGTAGTCGACAGCACCCTCCTTTAAAGATTCGGCTTAGAGCACAACAATGATGGTTTCGGCACTTAATGGTGAAGGGAAAACGCAACAATGGAGAGGGTTTTATGCTTGGAGATCTCGGCAACGAAGAACAATGAAAGAGGGGTTTTAGTTTTTGTGACTTCTTGGCAAAACAAAGAGAATAGGCACTTTAAGCTTGGTTATGGCTTCAAAGAAATAGAAATAGATTTGGTGTTGGATGAAAGAAAAGAATGAGAGGTGTGAGTGGGAAGAAATTCGGCACAAAGAAATTTAAAGAAAAAAAATATCAAAGATGATTACTTCCCCCTTATAAAGAATTCGGCTACTATATCCTTGCTATTATCAAACTCCTTGATAATCTCCTCTATTATCTCCTTAACAAATAAAATAAATTAATCCAACATTAATCCCTTATCAAACTCCTATGTTATCTCTTATCACCTATTTAAACCAAAATAAATAAAATAAATCCATATTTATCTCTTCTTCATCTTGCACAAAATAATTAAATCAACAATTATCCTACTTGAATAAATAAAACAACAATTATCTATTATCTACCATCTTAAAATAAATAAAATAAATAAAACACATTTATCCTACCTTAGCCGAAAATTAATAGGAGAATTAAAATCCTCCTCCAATTGAAAGTCCCAAGTGCCGCCCCATTCTTCTCTTCTCTCTTGACGTCACATGCAAAAATAAAATAAAACACCCATTTGTTGCCCCTGTGTTTGAACATGGGACTCTTTGGAGTCACCACACGCTACTACCACCACTTTGCTGCTAGCTCCTTTGTGTCATAAACCCCCAACAATTCTTTTTAAGGCCTTCTTCTCCCTCAGCGCCAACTTGGAAAAATAAAAACACGCTTACGCTGCCTACAAGACTCGAACTTGAGCCCTCCTGAAGCTCCCTTTCCCGCAAGCGTCCAAGCCACTTAACCCAGGCGCTTTTTGTGACATGCTTCGCCCAGAATTCCTTTTAAGTCCTTATTAGCCACGCTCCTTCTTGACGCAAAAATAAATGCTCATTCCTGCTTCCTTCGCAACTCGAACCTGGGCCCTCTACCCATTGCTTGAGGCGTCACTTGCCCAAGCCTTAAGTGGCGCCTTGCAGCCACTTTACCAAGGCACTCTTTGTGTCCGAAAACCACTTCATATTTCATTAAAGCCGTCTTCAGCCTACCTTCCCCTTCTTGGCGCAAAAATACAAGTCCCCAATGCGTCCCACGTTGCTCGAACCTCCTCCCCTTGAGGCTCCCCTTTGACGCAACCTTCCAAGCCCCAAGGTAGCGTCCCTTGCCACTCTGCCGATTGGTTTCTTTGTGTCATGAATCGAACACAATTTTTCTTAAGGCTACCTTAGCCTAGCTCTCCCTTTTCAACTTAAAAACCAATAATTTTCCAAAGCTTTCTCTTCCATCCTAGAATTCTAAAAACCCTTAATACACTTCCAAACACTGCCAAAACTTACTAACTCATGAGTTATGCATGAACGCATAACCCCTAATCTAGGATGTTACAGTGCAGCTGCCGTAAGTCCACTTTGTGCTCATCATCGAGCACCTCAGGTGGCATGGGAATCGGTTGCCGGAATCCAAATTGTCGCAGAAACTGATCTTACTGGTGCATCTCCACAGTCGCATAGGTGATCAATGGGACCTTCACGTGCCAATTGTTCGGATTTTGGAAGAACTCCTCCGAAATTACTGCCCGAATTTTTGAATCCTCGTACAGTGTCCATTGAAACTATATTAACATTATCAAAATATTAGTTATATACATAATACTAGACACTAAATACGAAATACTAAATTATAAATACGAAATTCAAACTTACTTGTGATTCCGACTAGTTGGTCCAATAGAAGCCGTATATCTTCAAGCGAGGTAGGTATTCTAACATGACTCGCCGAATGGTTCCACCTAATTAAATAAATTTTTAGCATACAATTATACTATAAATCTACGTAATAATTGTAAAATATAACATTAAATTTACCTCGTTATCAGTGGGAATGAATATGGGTGGTCGAGTCGAGGACGTAAAAATGGAAATCGAAACCATGTCCATGACTGCAGTAGTGATAAGCAACCTCCGATTTTCGCTTTACTCGGTCGCGTCACCCCGCACATCTCCCGATACAACCTCGATAGCACGGCAGACCCCCAACTCAATTCACCGGCTGTTCTAAAATCAACAAGTTTCAGCAGCCATCTCAGGTGTACGAGGTTTCGAGACAGGTCCGGCATCAGATAGCCTCCAATTATCTGAAGAATGTATGCCCGAGCATACCGTATTCTTTCTATTTCGGTCGAACAATCATTCAGCTCCGGGAATGTGTCTCGTAACCAGGCCATATCGATTCGAGCTCCTTGAATTTTATCCGGAATGGCACCCAGAAGCTCGTAGCATATGGCTCCCCAATCACGAAGTTGCGGACCGGTGATTACCGAACCCGCCCACCAAAGCAATCCCAGCGAAGCGCACATCTTCCGAGTGATGGTACACTCTCGCATGGAAGATGGAAAGTGTGCGTCTCGAGTCTCCGACTCTCTATCAACGCAGACCGATCAAAGGCGGCTCCAACTTGAACCCCGGCCTATCGTGGCTACGTGCCAAAAACCCGCTTCCCGCAGTAATAATCTCGATCATCACGGCGATGGGGACCATGCATGTTGCGAATATAACATTCCAACACCCGATCTCTGGATTGTTTAAAAATTATAAAATAAAAATTAATTAAAATTGCATAGACCTAAAAATATTAAATAATATTGAAAAATTAAAATTAAAACTTACCATTTTCATTTGCTCGACGGAGATGTGCTTGTCGTCTAGACGGAAGTAATTCCCGGCCATTGTAATCTGATCGAAAATTTTAAAATTTTCCAAAAAAAAATTAAAAAAATTAAAAGGGCTTTTTGTAAATAGTAAAGGACTATTTTAAAATTTGAGAGTAAATTTCAAGGACTTTGAGAGAAAACTGAGAGAAGGATTAAAGTGTGAAAAAAATAAAAGGGTTGGGGGGTTTTTATAGGGGAAAAAATTGACCGTTGGGCCTTTTGACCGTTGGCCCAACAGTCAAAAAATTTTGACCGTTGGCCAGCAAAGCGTGCCCCTGGGGACGCGCTTTTCTGGCATTTCCCCTCAAAACGCGCTGACGTGAACGCGTTTTGATGGGAAATAGCCCTTTTCCGTAAATTTTCTAGAAACCGGCCCAATTCCGTAAATTTTTAATTTTTTTTGTATATTTGGATATTTTACCCGAATTATATTTCAATACCTTATTAATAAGTAAAAAAGGTCCTAGACCAATAAATTGATTTATTAATGAGATAAATATTATGGTCGATAAAAATATCCTTTCATTCTTAGAGAAAAAAATTCATTTAAAGTTTGTGATTTTTTTTTTAATAACATCATTTTTAAAGTTTAAATTCAAATTTTTTCTTTAAAAACATAATATATTTTGTGATTACATTAATAATATAAATGCTTAATTTACGATTTAGCTCTTAAAGTATATTTATTTTTTCACTTTAGTACTTAAACTTTTTTATATCAATTTGGTACCTAAAGTATCAATTCTCTCTATTTTTGGTCCATTTTGTAGCGAATGTTAAAATGAATCGTTTAGGCAACTTTGACCAATGGAAAACTGCCATGCCATGAAAATTTATCACGTAGCAATTAGGTTTATTTAAAATAAAACATTGAATTTAAATTAATAATATTAAATATTTAAATATTAAAAAACACTTTTAATTTTGATCGACCGTTGACCGGGCATTGACTTGCCACGTGTGCTATTAGAACATGCCACGTGTCCTTTTTATTTTTAATATTATATATATTATATTGATTAAAAATGATAAGAAATCATATATAATATATAATAATATTTTTTAAAAAAGTTTTGAAATATTTTTTATAAAATTAAAATATTATATATTTTAGAATTTTATAAAAAAATTTGAAATTTTAAAATATTTTTTTACAATTTTTGTACATTTTTTGTAATAATATTATTAATTTCAACTAATTTCTTTTAATTTATCGTATTTTTGTAAATTTTACTTTTATAAATTGTTGATAATTTATATTTTTCCTGATTATATATATTTCTGAATTTTTTATATATTTATTTCTATTTTGCATTTTTAATGTATATATACATTTAATAAAAAGAAAAAATTATTATTTTTACATAAAAACACCAAGTGATGTCAAAAAATAAACTAAAAAAATAAAAATAAAAAGCATATTTAATTACCAAATTAGGAAATGAATATTAATTTGGATAAAAAGATTTAAATACCAAAATTAAAAAACTAAGTATAATTTAAAAGCCAAATCTTGATTTAAACCTAATATAAAAGCCAATAAGTTGCTTACTTAAAAAGGAGATTGGGGATCCAATCTTCTTGCTTTGTCCCTACACGTCCCTTCCTCTTTGCTCTTTTTTTTTTTTTTTTTTTTTTTTACTTCAAATATGAAATCTTTGCCTGAAATTTTAGGTAATTAAAGCCAAAAGAAAACCAGTTCCGTAGTAGTACTACAATCGTTGTCAAATCTATGTCGTAATTGAGATATTTGTTCATCTTTCAGTCCCACACCATCAGACGGTCCAAAGCTGCTCTTCCATTTTATTTGATCATCATCATCTATCACCGACTTTTTTCAACGATCCTCCTTGCATGGATGTGGGGACCCACCCACAGCCTTATTTTTCAGTCAAATTCGGTAGTTCCCCACCCTGTCTGCCACCTTCTCCACTTATGGCACTCCGTTTTTTATATAAAACGCCGAGTCCATTTGATTTCATTAATTTAAGGGTAAACAGTAAACTACTTAATTTTTATAAATTTTCATTTTAGGACTGAAAATAAAAAAAATTGTAAATTAGACAATGTCATTAACAACTATTTCATTTTAGTCACTTTAATAAATTTTCATTTTAATCACCCACTGTTAATTTAATGTTATTGTACACTTATTTTAATAAGTTTTCATTTTAATAATTTATTTTGTCATTTTAAGAATTAATTTTATTGTTTTTCTAAATTAATTTTAATTTTTCTAATAAAAGAAAAAAGACTTAGGGTTTTATAAGGAATTACCTAGACTTTTAACAAGGAAAAATCAATTTATCTTTTTAATTTCTCTTATTTTTCAATTTTTTAGAATTAATTTTAGTTTCTATATTAAAAGTGAAAAACATGAAATTTTACCACGAATTGTCTGAGCTTTTGTAGGGAAAAACTAATTTGCCCTTTTAACTTCCTTTATCTTTTCTTTTAACTTTTTCATAAGAAAGGAAAACATAGGTTCTTACCCAAACTAACTTGATTTTTACAATAAAGCTTGAGTTGATTTCTAGAATAACTCAATTTCTTATAAAAACTCGTGTTATTTTTGGAGAAAAGGAAAATAATTTTTAAAAAGTAAATGTGTGACTAAAATGAAAACTTATTAAAATTGGGTGACTTAAATGAGTGTACAATAACATTGAATTAATGGGGTGATTAAAATGAAAACTTATTAAAGTTCAGTGGCTAAAATGAAAACAGTTGTTAATAGTAGTGCCCAATTTATAATTTTTTTTTTTATTTTCAGTGCTAAAAATTAAAACTTGTGAAAATTGGGTGGCCAACTCTATAGTTTTCCTTCAGTTTAACAATAACATAAACGAAAGGGTTAATTCATCAATATCCTCGCATTATCTCATATATTTTAAATCGATCTTAAAATTTAAATTGTCTTATTAAAAACTCAAAGTTTTCAAAGCATAAATATTGTATCAATTAGACTCTTTTGGTAAGTTAGTTCGGACATTTCTTTTGGCCATCATTTTTTTTGGATTTTACATTAAACCTTTTCGAAACATGTGAATCAATTATAGATATGTTTATTTATGATCTATATTTATATTATTATTGAAGTGCAGGGGCAAAGTCAGGAGGCTGGCATGAGCCCCGACCCCCTTAAAATATAAAATTACTATTTAAGCCCTTAAATTTTTTTAAAAATTTTAAATTAGTAAAGGTAAAATTACACTTTGCCCCCTTAAAATTATAAAAATTTAATTTAATCCTTTACAAATTATAAATATATAAACTATAAAAAATTAAAATTTCATCCGGCCCCCCTAAAAAATTATTCTGGCTTCGCCCCTGTTGAAGTGTTTGGTGTCACCCATTAACGAAGCCCAACTCAGTTGTTAAATTACCAAAAATTATTTTTTTCAAAGTAAGAAATAAAATTGTGAGGGTGTTTATGTATTTTATATAAAATCTAAAAAGAACACACACCGACAAGATTTGAACTTAAGAAAACACGGTTTTCAACACCTCAATTTTACCATTTTAACTAAAACTTCTTCTTTTTTTGCATTAATTTTTATAAGTATATTTATTATTTACATATTTTGGAATAAATCTTAAAACTACACAAGAATTTTGATTTAATGTGTAATTTGATATATGAACTCTAATTTGGTTCAATCATATACATGAAACTTTGATTTTAATTTAATTATACACATTTAAAAAAATAAATATATCAATTTATTTATATATTAGATAAATATAATTATTTGCGTATGCATAAACGTAAAATGGTTATATATTAACAATTGTGTTAATAATTGGTGAAAATTGAATCAAGTGAAAATTTTGTATAAAATTGTACAAAATTAAAGTTTATGTATAACATTAATGCACATTTGGTCAATGTCCGTGTATTGTTTTGAGATGGTCAGTGGCGAATCTAGAGGGGGGCTAGCATGGGCTCGGCCCCCCCTAAAATGTAAAATTATTATTTAAGCCCTTAAAATTTTTTAAAAATTTTAAATTAGTAAAGGTAAAATTGTATTTTGGCCCCCCTAAAATTATAAAAATTTAATTTAATCCTTTAAATATTATAAAGATATAGACTATAAAAAATTAAAATTTCATTCGCCCCCCAAAAGATTGTTCTTGCTTCGCCCCTGGAGATGGTAAAAGTACCATGGAGGCCCTTCTGTTAAGAGTAGGATTGCATTTCACCCCTATATTTAAAAAAATGAGCAAATTAGTCCATTTACACTAGATCTAATTGCAAATTGGTCCTTTTATTAAAAATCTCATCCATTTTTACTATTAAAAATTGGAATTTGTATGTTAGAATAAGGTACACTAGCATGCCATGTTTAACTATTTGGTTATCCTGTCATTCACGTTAATTTTTAACCGTTAAAATGGATGAAATTGTAAACAAAAATGATCATTTGCTCTTTGATATAATGTGTAAAAACTAATTTGCCCATGTTTTGAATAAGGTATAATGACTTATTTGGCCTTCCAACTTAAAAAAGAAGAAGTCATTTTAGCACTTTATTTAATTTTTCACTCTTTGTCAAATCACTCCAAAATTGATGGAAAAGTTAATATACGCTAACTTTGTTGACGTGGCGTGACATCCACATATATACCACATTAACAATTAATTATTTTTAAAATTTAAAAATATTTGTTTATACTTTTTTAATAATTTTTTGAATTTTAAATTTAAAAACTTAATTATTTGCTAACATGACATCCACGTGTATGCTATATTAGTAAAGCTAACAAACATTAACTTTTCCATCAATTTTAGAGTGGTTTGATAAACATCTTAAATTTAAGAGCTAAAAGAGACGAAAAATTAAATAAATAGTTAAAGTGATTTTTTTTTATAAAATTGAAGGGCTAAATAAGTCATTTACTTTTAAATAAATGGATAAAATGCAATTTCACTCTTAACATAGATACTTCCATGATACTTTTAAATATGAGTGTATCATTATTAAGAGTGTGTCATAATTAAGAATGACTTGAACCTGTCATGTTAAAAGGCAAATAGTGTCAATAAAATTTAGTAAGGTTTTTTTTTTTTTTAACACATCATATCCTTGTAAAAGAATAGTTAAATCATTATATGATCCTAGTAGAAAAATTATAAAATTATAAATTAATATAAAAATACAATTGCATTTTAAATTCTCTAAAAATACTTTTTACTTTGCCTCTTAGATTAATGATTCCTACAATAGGTATAGATTTGTTTATAATTTAGTACAATTATTTTATATATTTTCCATGTGATTAAAGTTGAAGCTAACCATCATAAACTGATGAAAAAAATTGATTCAAACGGAGAAACGGTACTGATACTTGAAAATTCAATTAATTTTTAAAAAAGAAAACGTTTATTTACAATTAAACCCAAAAATTAGAAGATAAGCCATATGTAAATTATAATTAAGAAAAAGTAGGAAATAGTTTTAGTAGCTTTTAAATTTTAAAAGTAGATTAAAATATTTCATAAATCCTTACATTCTTTATAAATTTAAATTTCAGTTTTTGTATTTTTATTTTAAGAATTTAGCCCCTTTATTTTTTAGAATTTAAGTTAATTATTATCATTGTTAACATTATTTTGTTAAATTCAAGTTCAGTTTAACGTGATTTTTTCAATTATGTTGTTATTAAGTGATTTTTTTATTTCAAAATGTCGCACCTATCAATTTAACCAAAAAATTTAACTATGTTAATAATTGGAATCAAAATTTGAAATATGAAAAAGTAGAAAAATAAATTCTTAAAAATAAATGTATAATGACTAAATTTTAAATTTATAAAATGTACAGGGATTTATGATATATTTTAACATATATCAACCGAAATTCGTAAGGAAAGGCTCGCGTTTTCAAACATCTTGGGAGCTTTTTTATCGCAATCCCCATTAATCAAGCGACGTACAGAGCACAAAGTTTTTGTGCTTTTATATTATATAATTTTCTTCTGATTTTGATCTTTCTTCTTCGATTTCGCTGTATTTGAGAAAAGATTAGGGTTTTCTCTTTTTCAGTGTTCCATTTTCACGTCTCCTTCCTTTTTCCGAGTTATAATAGCCGCTACTTCTTACATTATCGTTAAAAGCTTTAATTTTTGTTTTTGAGATCGTTAACCATTGATTTAGTTCTTTTGATGCGATTGGGTAAGTGCTCTGACATTTCTTTTCTTTCTATTCATCATGATTTTTTTTTTATGATTTAAAGAAATTCTTTTTTTTCTTCTCAAGAATGGATTTACTGAAATGAGCTCTTCGCTAGTTTGCGTAAAACTAACGTTAAATCCACTGATCTTTGTTTCTGAATCTCTGACGATCCTTAAAGATTTAGCTTTCTTTTTTCTTTTTCCATTAATCTAAAATTTGGAAACTAATTTGCAGGTTAAAAATATTTAAAAGAAAATGGCACTGAAACCGAATTCAACTGACACAAGAACTAGGAGTTCGATTCAAATATTCATTGTTGTGGGATTATGTTGTTTCTTCTACATATTAGGAGCATGGCAAAGGAGTGGTTTCGGTAAAGGGGATAGTATAGCTTTAGAAATGACTAAACATAGCGCAGATTGCAGCATTGTCCCTACCTTAAACTTCGAAACCCACCACGCTGGTGAAGTTGGGAACGTTGATGAATCCGAAAAGCCCAAATCTTTCGAGCCCTGTCATCCCCGTTACGTTGATTACACGCCTTGCCAAGATCAAAGTCGTGCCATGACGTTTCCTAGGGACAACATGATATATCGGGAAAGGCATTGTCCGAGAGAGGAAGAGAAGTTGCATTGTCTTGTCCCGGCGCCTAATGGATATGTGACTCCGTTTCCTTGGCCTAAGAGCAGGGATTATGTGCCTTATGCTAATGCACCCTATAAGGCCTTGACCATTGAGAAGGCTATTCAGAATTGGATCCAATATGAGGGTAATGTGTTTAGGTTCCCTGGTGGAGGAACGCAGTTTCCACAAGGGGCGGATAAGTATATTGATCAGCTTGCTAAGGTCATTCCAATTACTAATGGGATGGTTAGGACTGCACTCGATACTGGTTGTGGGGTATGTCATATTTGTCATCCTATTGAAAGCTTTTCAATTGATCTTTTTTTGTACTCTTGGAAATGTTTTTCTTTGTGATCTATGTAGGTACTGAATCTAACAATTGGTTCTTTTTCATAGGTTGCAAGCTGGGGTGCATACCTTTGGAGTAGAAATGTTATTGCCATGTCATTTGCGCCAAGAGATTCACATGAAGCACAAGTTCAATTTGCTCTTGAAAGAGGTGTACCTGCTGTTATTGGTGTTCTTGGGACCATCAAGATGCCATATCCATCTAGAGCTTTTGATATGGCTCACTGTTCTCGTTGCTTGATTCCATGGGGAGCAAATGGTGAGTCATATATCTTATATTTAAGTTAAAAAAATGTTTTGGTATTTTAGGTAGATCGTCTGTTTTGGTGTTGCACTAGTGAAGAATTTTTAGGGATGAAGTTGAGTAACTGATGCACCATAATGGTTTTGTCTGTTGGCAGATGGAATGTACATGAAGGAGGTTGATCGTGTTCTTAGACCTGGTGGTTACTGGGTACTTTCTGGTCCACCAGTTAATTGGAGGAACAATTACAGAGCATGGCAACGTCCCAAGAAGGAACTTGAGGAGGAACAGAAAAAGATTGAGGAAGTTGCCAAACTTCTTTGCTGGGAGAAAAAACATGAGAAGGGTGAAATTGCCATTTGGCAAAAGAGGGTCAATGATGAAGCTTGTCGTAGTAGACAACATAATTCTCAAGCTAATTTCTGCAAAGCTGAAGAAGCTAATGATGTCTGGTATGAGCTGCGCTTGGAACTTTTAGAATCATACAGTTTGCAATAAAAACAATATCGCTTGTTCAAGTTACATGCAGGAAAACAGTTGGAGTAGTTAAAATTGCAGTGAAGCATATTGCCTCTGCTCTGTCAATTTTTATGCCTGCATTCATATTAGCTTCACACCTGTTCGCATATGTTATAGTTAATCATGACAGAAACTGCCTTAGCCCTTCAAACATTAGAAGTTGGTACCTGCAATGCATGTCTTATGACTTGCAACCTATTTCTCTAGCGTAGCAGTTTATTAATGTCATCAAGTCTGTAAACCAACTTCACTAATTCCCCTCTGTTATTCTTAATCTAGCATGTGATCCATATGTGGGTCTGAAACCTTTTAGTTTCAGGGTTTCTATCTTGCATTTCTTTTGG
Organism: Gossypium sturtianum; assembly: GCA_025698515.1. Lineage (NCBI taxonomy): Eukaryota > Viridiplantae > Streptophyta > Magnoliopsida > Malvales > Malvaceae > Gossypium > Gossypium sturtianum. Next base: position 126,095,300 of record CM046955.1, read on the forward strand.
GGTTTTTAAAACCAACTGATATATTTCTACAATTTATGTTGCATGGGCATTGCATTGGATCTGAGTAATCTAATTCCTTTTAGAGCTTAAATTTCATTTGAATCAACTTCTCTTGTGATGTTTGCTAGGTACAAGAAAATGGATGCCTGCCTTACTCCATATCCAGATGTTAGTAACCCAGAGGAAGTTGCTGGCGGGAAACTGAAGCCATTCCCGGAGAGGCTATATGCTGTCCCTCCTAGAGTTGCTAGTGGAAGTGTTCCTGGAGTTTCTGTTGAAACATACAAAGGGGACAATGAGAAGTGGAAGAAGCATGTTGGTGCTTATAAGAAAATCAATAGACTTATAGACTCCGGGCGGTATCGTAATATTTTGGATATGAATGCTGTGTTGGGAGGATTTGCTGCAGCTCTTGACTCCCCTAAATTGTGGGTCATGAATGTCATGCCCACTATAGCAGAGAAAGATACCCTCGGTGTTATATTTGAACGTGGATTAATTGGCATCTATCATGACTGGTAAGGCTTACTAAATTTTGGCTTGATTTGTGATGGCTTCTGTTCGAAAGTGTTTTTTTTTTCTCTCTCTTTCAATTGTAATGCTAATTAGTTTCTGCCAGAACTTCCTTTTAATTTCCCCTATAATATCTGATATCCTTTTAGTCTCCGTTTTAGGCTATGAACTTGAATTGAAACTAAATTAATATTTTCTAGCGATTTGTAGACTTTATTTGCTTGCCAGAAAATCACTGCCTTGCTTATTAATTTACCTGGCTACAGTTGAACTATTCTCCATTGTTCTTACTTCAATGGTTTGAAAATTAATAATGTTTGTTCACTTAATATGGTGGCATAAACTTGAACTTGGTTTTTGTTTGTCTTGTTCTGGTTCAGGTGTGAGGCTTTCTCCACATATCCAAGGACATACGATCTCATTCATGCTCATGGTCTTTTCAGTTTGTACAAGGACAAGTAAGTATCCATAGTTAAATGTGCATTCCATTGATGAACATGAGTTCATGTTTGTTAACTAGTACTTTTCTGTACTCGTATATTGATTGGTTCGAGTCACTTCTAGACATGTGATATGTTTTCACCATAGTTCCTAACAAAAACCTATATCCCTGCGTATTTATTTGTTCTGCAATTTCTATAATTTGAAATCTCTGTATAGAGCTCACCATTGTTAGAGCTATATAACATCCCATTTCTTATCATTAGAACTTAATATATTTATCCAATGTTTGCAGATGTAATCTGGAGGACATTCTATTGGAGATGGACCGAATTTTGCGTCCAGAAGGCGCGGTTATATTCCGCGATGAGGTAGATGTTCTAATTAAAGTCAAGAAGATAACTGCAGGCATGAGGTGGGATACTAAGATGGTTGACCATGAAGATGGTCCATTAGTTCCTGAGAAGATATTGGTTGCTGTTAAGCGATATTGGGTTGTAGGTGCAAACTCGACATCCGTGCAGTGATCGGCAGAGGAGAGAGCAGACTTTGAAACCTCGTCGTTATCTGAGCCACCAATTCTTTCTGTTACACGAAGTTCGTGACATGAATCCGATTAATTCCCTGCCTGAAAATCTTTTTTCTGCATGATTGTGCCGGTGTTAGGGAGGCGGGTCACAAGATTTCAGGTAACAAACTATGGATGGATCATCGATCACTGTGGGTTCATTTGTATTAAATTATAAACAGACAGCTATAGAAAGCTTTATATCTAGATTTGGTCTTATTTGCAAAATGTTAGCTCGAGAAGTTAATGCATGTTCTTGTCTGTCAAGGTTTTCTTTTATTTTTTTTATAATGCCTAGATTAACCCTGAGAATAATAAGTATATGTATTAAAACATTTATTATGTTACAAATATATTTTTCTTATTGAATTTGTGATTCAATTTGTGATAGAAACGTTTTTAAAATAGTCTATATAGATATTTTTGGGAAAATAAGGCCTATAAGCCAATTTTGAAATTTATTTAGGCCTTTAGGCCGGTTTTAAAATTATCTAGGGAAATAGGTCGATTTTAAGAGAAAGTTCGCCCAACCATACATGTGTCAGGAAAGCTCGCCTAGCTGGGCACACTTTCCCTTTAAGTTGTAATTTTTGACTTTTTTAATACAACTAATATCTTTGGTTGGATGGTTACATGTTGGTGTTTTTGTCATTGAATCCCGAGTTTGATTCCTCTCACATTCACGTTTATAATTTTTATTTTATATTGTTTTAATCTTCTTTATTTTAATGAATGTTTTTAACATATTAGTTTCTTTATTTAAATGATTAAATAATATAATGATTTCATCCTTTATATCCAGGTTCAATTCCTTTTTCCTAAACATATTTGTAATTTTTATTTCATATTGTTTTAAGTTTTTTATTATTAATAAATATATTGTTTTCAATTTTTTTTTATTTTAATTAATAACTCTTTTATTCATAAAATCAAATAATTATTACAAATATGATTATTTTTAGTAAATTAGTAAATATTTTGTATGTGTATTTAAAATATTTCAAATAATTAAATTGAAATATTTCACATATAAAAATATTTGAAATATCATACCCATTATGTAGGTGAAAAAAATAATGATATTTGAAATATTTTACATGTAAAAATAATAATTATATTTGAAATAATTATTTTCATTTTTATAATTTTAGAAATCACCGTATCCACAATATATGCGGAGAAAATAAATATCTGACATATAAATATTATATATAAAGAAAAAATATATAAAAAATTTGTTGATGTTTATATTATATATAAAAGAGTTATTGATTTCAAATATTTTTAACATAATGATATATGTAAAGTATATATTTTTTATTATATAATTACATATTTATTATTTGATTTTATGAATAAAAGAGTTATTAATTAAAATGATGAATTAAAATAAAAAATTAAAAACAATATATTTATTAATTAAAAAAACTTAAAACAGTATGAAATAAAAACTACAAATGTATTTAGAAAAGGGGAATTGAAATTGGGTCTCAATGATGAAATTATTATTATTTAATAATTTAACTAAGGAAGTTAATATGTTAAAAATATTGATTAAAAAAAAGAAACTTAAACAACATGAAATGAAAAATATAAATGTGAAATAATTATTATTTAATCATTTAACTAAGGAAGCTAATATGTTAAAAACATTCATTTAAAAAAAAGAAGAAGAAGCTTAAAACAACATGGAATAAAAAATATAAACGTGAGTGAGAGAGAAATCCCACTAGTATTTAACCATCCGACCAAAGAAATTAATTATATTAAAAAAGTAAAAAATTGCAAGTTAAAAGGAAAGCGCGTTCAGCTAGGCAAGTTTTCCTGACACTTGTATGGAAAGCTCGCCTAACTGGATGAGCTTTCACTCAAAATCAACTTATTTTCCTAAATAATTTTAAAACCGGCCTAAAGGCCTAAATAAATTTCAAAATCGGCCTATAGGACTTATTTAGCCGATATTTTTCTATCGCTAAAATAGGTTGTAGGTATTAAAAAAAGATATTTTCATACAGAAGTTGAAGAGATTATATTATTTGTCTTATATCAAATGATATTTTTGAAAGAAAAAAAAATTATTGATAGAGTAATTAAAAATGTAAATAATATTGTTAATTAAATGGGTAAATGACCAATATATACCGAATTTTAAAAAAAAATTACAGAAAAAGGCCGAAAAAATAATTATTTATCGGAAAGGGCCATTTCCCCCGAAAACGCGTCCACATCAGCGCATTTTCAGGGGATGAATCAGAAAAGCGTGTCCACGAGGGAGCGCTTTGTGCCACATCAGCGAAAAACGCGTCCTTGAGGGCGCGCTTTGCTGATGTGGCAAAAGCGCTCCCTCGTGGACGCGCTTTGCCCCTGCAACGGTCAAAAAAAAAACTATAAAAACCCCCTACCCTTTTATTTTTTTCACACAAAAGTCCTTACTCATTTTTCTCTCAACTTTCTCTCAAATTTCTCTCAAATTCCTTTAAACTTCCTCTCAAATTTCACAATAGTCCTTTAATATTTACAAAAAAGCCCTTTTTTAAATTTTTTGAAATATATATTTTCAATAAATTTTAAAATATTCGATCGTATTAGCAATGGCCGGAGAATTAATTCGTTTCGACAATAAACACATCTCCGTCGATCAAATGACAATGGTAAGTTTTAATTTTAATTTTTCAATACTATTTAATATTTTTTAGGTTTATGCAATTTTAATAAAATTTTATTTTATAATTTTTTAAACAGTCTGTAGATCGGGTGTTGCAATGCTATATTCGCAATATGCCTGGTCCGCCATCATCGTTGATCGAGAATTACCTGTGAGAAGCGGGTTTTTGGCACGTGGCCACGATAGGCCGGGGGTGCAAATTGGACCCGAAGTTAATCAGTGCGTTGATAGAGAGGTGGAGACCCAAGACGCACACTTTCCATCTTCCATGCGGAGAGTGTACTATCACTCTGGAAGATGTGCATTTGCAATTAGGATTGCCGGTGGATGGGTACGTAGTCACCGGGTCCGCAACTTCTGGCGATTGGGTCGCCGTATGCTACGAGCTTTTGGGTGCTATTCCGGATAACATTTACGGTGGTCGGATCGAGATGGGCTGGTTACGAGACACATTCCCGGAGTCGGATAATAATTCGACCGAAATAGAAAGAATACGGTATGCTCGGGCATACATTCTTGAGATGATTGGAGGCTATCTAATGCCGGACTTATCACGAAACCTCGTACATCTGAGATGGCTGCTGAAACTCGTTGATTTTAGAGCAGCCGGTGAATTGAGTTGGGGGTCTGTCGTGCTACCAAAATTGTATCGGGAGATGTGCGGGGCGACGCGGCCGAATAAAGCGAAAATCGAAGGTTGCCTATCACTACTGCAATCGTGGGCACGGTTTCAATTTCCATTTTTACGTCCTCGGGTCGACCACCCATATACATTCCCACTCATAACGAGGTAAATTTAATATTAGATTTTACAATTATTACGTAGATTTAAAATATAATTGTATGCTAAAAATTTATTTAATTAGGTGGAACCATTCGGCGAGTTATGTTGGAATACCTACATCGCTTGAAGATATACAGCTTCTATTAGAGCAACGGTCGAAAGCACAAGTAAGTATTAAATAAAAAATATTTTCGTAATAAAATAGTCATTTCGTATTTCGTATTTAGTATTTAGTATTTGGTATTTGGTATTTAGTATTTAGTATTTAGTATATAACTAATATTTTTATCATGTTAATATAGTTTGAATGGACACCATACGAGGATCCCTCAATTCGGGCAGTAATTCCGGATGAGTTCTTTCAAAATCTGAACATTTGGCATGTGAAGGTCCTATTGATCAACTATGCGACCGTGGAGATGCACCAGTCAGATCGGGTTCTGCGTCAATTTGGATTCCGACAACCGATTCCCGTGGCACCTGAGGTGCTCGATGATGAGCACAAAGTCGACTTACGGTAGTTGCATACGGATTGGCCAAGATTTTGGTCAGCGTATATCGAATTGTGGGAGAACCGGTATGATTATATACCTACTGGGAACCGATCATCGTTCTCGAGTTAGCGTGCGTCTTGGAATACATGCCATGGTTTGGATCCATGGCAAGCCGTATTTATTGTCCAAAGAGAGAGGCGGCGGCAACCGTGAACAAAGGGAGCGACGGGCCCTTTAAATCCAAGGAGAAGGGGTGATGAGACGGGATCATCAACAGCGTCGACACAGTCACCGGGCCCATCAACAGCGCCCACACAGTCACCGGACCCAACACTTCAGCCGACGACACCCACATCACAGTCTTTTCAGATTATGCCAGGTGCGTACCCTAGCCCTTATATGTATCCTAACCCTTATATGTTTCCTTTTCCCAGTCCCACGGCAGGTTGGAATGCATGGCCCGGTTCGAGTCCGTTCCCGACTACTCCGACTGGCCAGCCGATCTTGAGGCCGCTGTCGCATGAGGGATCACACGAGGCGTCGTCAGGGAGCTCTTCTTTTTACCAGTATCCTTCGCCTTACGGGATTCAGACACCTCCGCCATGGTTTATGCAAACACCTCCCCAGTCATTATTTTATCAAGGTGGGTCATCCTCGCAACACCCACAACCAGACCCCCTGCCGAAGGAACCAGAATCCCCGCTTGAGGTTCCACAATCCCCACCGGAAGCTAGAAGAAGGAGGAATTCAGCGCGTAACCGTCGACCACCCCCATGTGGCACTGATTCCAACCGGCACCAACATTGATTCCGACCGCCATTTTTTTATTTTTTATTGTAATTTATTTTTTATATCTTTAATAAAATAAAAGTTATTGTTTTTTATTTTTATTTGTAAATTTAATTTTTTTATCTTTAATAAAATAAAAGTTGTTTTTTATTTTTTTATTGTAATTTATTTTTTATATCTTTAATAAAATAAAAGTTATTTTTTTATTTTTATTTGTAATTTAATTTTTTTATCTTTAATAAAATAAAAGTTGTTTTTTATTTTTTATTGTAATTTAATTTTTATATCTTTAATAAAATAAAAGTTGTTTTTTACTTTTTTTATTGTAATTTAATTTTTATATCTTTAATAAAATAAAAGTTATTGTTTTTTATTTTTATTTGTAATTTAATTTTTTTATCTTTAATAAAATAAAAGTTGTTTTTTATTTTTTTATTGTAATTTATTTTTTATATCTTTAATAAAATAAAATTTATTGTTTTTTTTTATTTGTTATTTAATTTTTTTTATCTTTAATAAAATAAAAGTTGTTTTTTATTTTTTTATTGTAATTTAATTTTTATATCTTTAATAAAATAAAAGTTGTTTTTTATTTTTTTATTGTAATTTAATTTTTATATCTTTAATAAAATAAAAGTTATTGTTTTTTTATTTGTAATTTAATTTTTTTATCTTTAATAAAATAAAAGTTGTTTTTTATTTTTTATTGTAATTTAATTTTTATATCTTTAATAAAATAAAAGTTATTGTTTTTTTATTTGTAATTTAATTTTTTATCTTTAATAAAATAAAAGTTGTTTTTATTTTTTATTGTAATTTAATTTTTATATCTTTAATAAAATAAAAGTTATTGTTTTTTTATTTGTAATTTAATTTTTTTATCTTTAATAAAATAAAAGTTGTTTTTATTTTTATTGTAATTTAATTTTTATATCTTTAATAAAATAAAAGTTGCTTTTTATTTTTTTATTGTAATTTAATTTTTATATTTTTAATAAAATAAAAGTTATTTTTTATTTTTTATTGTAATTTATTTTTTATATCTTTAATAAAATAAAAGTTGTTGTTTATTTTTTTATGTAATTTATTATTTTTTTTCTTTTATAAATTGAAAGTTGTTTTTTAATATCCTAATTGTAATTTAATTTTTATATATTTAATAAAATAAAAAACACATGCTACTAGTTTTAACCTCATTTATATCCTTGAGACATAACTTTTCATTCTTCCAATCTATCATTCTTTTCCTTCTACAAAAGTTTACCATTTTCATCAAGAAATTAAAAGAATTTTCATAGCCACCAAGAGACAAAAATGATAAGGAGACTATCAACTATTTCGATTTGGACACGAGCGAGATGTATGGCCTGGGTTCCTACACCATCTGCATAACTTCCGTTGGTTGGCCGTTTCTCGGATATCCATATTGTTGCGTATTCTAGTCGAGCAAGGTCGACCTTTTGGTTTGCGCGCAGTTCTCTATCCGGTAACAGCTTATACGGAGCAAACGATACAGACGGCCACTTACGTTCATCTGGGGCTGGTGGGAATACGTGTCTCCACACATTGTACATGTTTTCTATTTTATACACTTCGTCGACATAGCTCATTGGATCCAGACGGAGATTCTGACAAGCCGCAAGTACATGAGCGCATGGGTAACGAAGTGCATCAAATATCCCACAGTCGCAGGTTCTATTTCTCAAGTGTACACGATATTGCCCGCCAACAATACCTTGGTTCGGTCTGTCAAACTATGTCACACGAAACCATAGGTTGTCGCGATCGTGACACACTGTGTGCATGCCGTTGGCCCGTGCCTTCCCCTTGTTAATTTCTCGCAAGACCTTCGCGCACCATACATGGCCTCCTTGCATTTGGCCTTTATAACTCGCTGCTCGCTTCGGAAATAGTGCCGCTAAACGAAAATATGTCTCTCGCACAACCGATGTTATCGGCAAATGGCGCGTTCCTTTTAGAACAGAATTTATGCATTCGGCCAGGTTTGAGGTCATATGACCATATCGTAGGCCGCCGTCGTATGCTTGTGTCCACTGTTCGAAATGAATATTACGTAGGTAGTTTGCACCTTCTTCGTTAACTGAGCCCAAACTCGCCAACATCTCGTGAAAACGGTCCTTATTGATCTCGTACCCTGCCAATATAAGTTGATAGCTTATATTACATACCACTTTTCAATTAAGAATAAATTGAATATTACAAACGAAATTATATTAATAGATATTACATACCCATATTGGTCACTTGCCGTCGTTAACTTGTAGATCGATGTTGCCCGTGGTAGTTGGACGCAACATGCCTTAGGCAATATCGATGGTGTGTGCGATGCCACAGGCTTCCCTGTCACTCTATTGCGGCTAGTATTCTAGGGCCTCGATCCGATATAATGCATATATCAGGTTGGGGGCAGACATGCCTCCTTAACCTAGATAGAAAGAAATCCCGATCATCACCGACTCACGGTGTTATTGCAAACGCAATTGGAAGGATTCTCCCACTGCCATCCTGTGCCACAGCTAGCAATAACCGATGCGTATATCTACCATACATAAAGGTACCGTCAATTTGTACCAATGGCTTGCAGTATAGAAATGCGTCTCGGCATTGCTTAAATGTCCAGAAAAGACGCTTGAACACTTGGCATCCACGGAGCAATCGATCGTTGTAGTACGCCGATTCCGTTTTAAGGTCTGTTATGCTGCCTGGGACATATCTCTCCAGCACTTGACACCACTGCCACACTTCATTATATGAAGCGTCCCACCGACCATGCAACTTTTCCAATGCCTTCTGCTTGGCTATCCAAGTCTTCCGGTAAGAGAGCGTGTACCCCAATTGGCTACGAATATTGCCAATTAAGGCCAGCACAATAGTCTTGGGATCCGCCTTCACCGTCGGCATTATTAAGTCAGCCAACATCTCTGAATTCATCTTCGGATGATCTTGTGAAACACCACATCAGCGGCACGTTAAATAATGCAACATTACGTAATATCGTATTATTCAAAAACCTTGAACACTTAGTGATACTGTATCGGTAAGACATGTATGTGGACCTTTGTACTTTTAAATCTCCCACAAGCCTGTCCTTTTCCTCAACGAGGCCATGATTTTCCATGAACATGTACCGTCTTGCACTGCACACTTGGCCTCGTACTTATCGAGTTTGGATTTAACCGCGTTGTAGTTAACCCCGTTCTTGATGCTATATTATTTTAATGCACCAAGAAAACTATCCTTGTTGGAAAACTCTTTACCAACTTCTAATTCGCCTGAATCCAACGACGAACTTGTACGGTCACGCCTTCTGTGTGGTAGTTCAGGAAACTCCAATGCATCGTCTTGAGATAGATCGACATTATGCATGTGGGCTGGAGGCGAGTACGCCCTGAATCACGGATCTTCTTCTTCTTCATCTGAACCACCTTCAACATCTTCAGGTATGGTTGGAACAGGCTCTGGTTCAAAAAATAATACAACTTCTGCACCATCGGGGCCGGGCTCTCGAGGTAGATCCACATCGGACTCATCATCCGACCCACCATCATCTGCAACGAACGAGGGCCCCTCGCCGGTGGATGTCGTGGGGAGTACATTATCCCTTCTTAAATAACTTTTGTAACGTTCCCAATCATATTTGGATTGCCAACCACTAGAAGTTGATGACGTTCCCCAATACGTATTTCTAGCATCGAACGTCGAAGGAAGGATATGCATGTCCCATCCACCAACCGAGTGTCGTGTAGGGGTTGTGTTTTCCATACTACCACCAAACACGGGCGCTTCCGTATTCTGCCTCCCACTAACAGAGTGTCGGCTTGGGGTCGTGTATTCCCCTCGAACATCAGTAGATGTTGAAGTCGAAGGAAGATCACATGGCGATGAAAATTAAACATATACCTCAAGATAGGGTGATCCACTAGCAAGATGAGTCTCCACCATTGCCTCCATGTAACACCCCAAACCCGACCCAATCACTACTACCAGATCTGGTATGTCACTAAGGGATTTTATGAAATTGTCACACTTTGGAAAACGAGTATCAGGTTTAAACATTTTAACCGAAAAAACTTAGTAATTTAAGATTCTGCATAAAATGTAAACTCAAATGATACCTTGGTGAATTAGGAAAAACTAAGTTGTTACATGCCTTAGCTTAATTTTAACATGAAATTTAAAAGTCTGATAATAAAACCCAATATGAAACCCAAAATAAATATGAGTCTAGTGGCCCATGGCCTTATTACATTGAAACTTAAAATCCTCTAATAAAAATAAATATTAAAATAACTAAATAATGAAAAGTCCTTTACTGAATCCAAATACTCTCTCGCATGGCCACCTTGCACTCCTCTCCAGCCCGGTCCGATGCACTAGGTGCTACCTGAAAATGTTAAATAATAGGTTGAGTCGCGAGACTTAGTGTGCAACCCTTATGCACCATTAGATTTGGGCCTTAGCCCCACAGAACAGAATAACAGATTAGTATATAACAAAAATTATGCAAGCCCAACCCAAATCCTAGGTTTCCATCCGCTACACACCACCCTTACTTGCCAGTCACACCATTGGGGATTTTTACAATCAACCCACACCGCTACACACCATCGATGGCAGTCATGCTGCTCATCGTCAGATCATGGCCGTAGCCACTACAACAGGTCATGGCAAAAGCCACTACAACAGGTCACGGCAAAAGCCGCTACAACAGGTCACGGCAAAAACCGCTACAACAGAACACTTCCCCTTTTCTTCAAACCCAACCCCATGCAATCACAGAAATCAGCATACTTATCACATATATCATCTTGATAGGAACATTCACTTAGGAATGACAGAGATCACGAACCTGGTGATTCGCTTTTACCCTCCTTGGGTTTCAACCGTTATGCCGAGATTTCAGCATTTTACAGAATATTTCAGATTAATAACCATATATTTTTAAACAGGCAATCTAAATGGTGTGGAAGGGTTACACACCTGATATCGCGTAGTTTTACACCCTTAGTCAATATCCTTACTATCTGGATCTACAACCCTTAGTCTGAAACCTTGCTCAAAAGCCGGAAGAACACGAAGATTTAGGCTCCCCTACATTCGGCCAAGGGTTAACGAATACCCAAATTTACACGTTTAAAAATTACTCGATCTCCTTACCTTGAAATCCTGAAAGTAACACGATTCGTGTGTTACTGAACTCTGACTTAGAGATCTATGCGATTGACTCCTCTTCAAATCTCGGAATGCCGAAAATAAGAGAAAAACTCAAGGTCAGCTTTTCCTATAGCCATTCGGCTAGAGTCTCTAAAAAAACCAGAAAGGATTGAAGCCTTATGAATCGATACTTACCTTCAGTTTCCTTCGAGATTCAGCACAAGCAGATACCACAGAGAAAATTCGGCAATCACAAGAGATGAGATATAGGGATTTCAGCTTTTAAGAAAATCCCGAAAAAGATGAACAAGAGGGAGATTTCGGCTACAAGAACAAACAAGAGTGTAGTTTCGGTTTTTATTGAATGGGAAAAGAATAACAATGGAGATCAGGAGATTCGGCTAAAAGGAAATTTCTAAAAAAAGAAGAAAGGGTGAGGGTGGTGGTGATTTTCGGCTCTTTTGGAAGAGAAAAGATGAAGAAAGAAAACAAAAGAGATGGCCCTCAAATTTTTGGCACACCTTTAGCCTATACTCAACCGATTTTCCCCCCTCTCCTGAGTTTGATTTTCGGCCAACACTAGCCTTCCTGATAGATCCTCATCCTATCCCTTATCCCTATCAAAACACCCATCCAAAATAGTCTTAATTATCTCCAACTCTTCCCCCTCCTTTATCAGCTTTAATTATCCACATATTAACAATAAAACTCCTATAATTTAGCCTTGTTGCCGTCCCCCCCTTAGTCCCCTTATAAGTACCGAATTTGGCCCAAAAATATGGGCTCCAAGTGGCCAAAACTTGGGCCTCCTCCTTTGCCATTAACGCCAACTCCCTTCCCTCTTAGTGGTGCCATTTTGCCACTGGCTACAAGCCCAATACTTTATTTTAAGCCCTAGAGTGTCTAAACCGAATACTTAACCAAGGCCTCATCCCAAACCTAAGCCCTATTTGCACCTCAAATTCTCAAATTAATACTTTAATCATATCTACATATTAAACGCATAAGCCCAAAAATTTAGGATGTTACAGTTCTACCCCCCTTAAAATAAATTTCGGCCTCGAAATTTACCTGGTCAGAAGAGATGGGGATACTGCTGTCGCATAACATCCTCTGGCTCCCAAGTCGCTTCCTCCGCGCCATGGTTCTGCCACAAAACCTTGACTAAAGGGACGAACTTCCTTCTCAACACTTTTACGTCTCGATCTAAGATTTGCACTGGCTCCTCCTCAAAAGACAAATCCAGCCTTACTTCAATCTCTTCTACCGACACAATGTGCGATGGATCAGAACGATAACGTCTTAGCATCGAGACATGAAACACGTCATGTATCCGTTCCAACTCTGACGGCAACTCCAATCGATAAGCCACTGGGCCCACGCGTTCCAGCACCTGATAAGGCCCAATAAACTGAGGACTTAACTTACCCTTCCGTCCAAACCTCATTCCCTTTTCCACGGAGATACCTTCAAAAAGACTTGGTCTCCCACTGCGAATTCCACCTCCTTACGCTTAAGATCCGCGTACGATTTCTGCCGATCAGATGCTTTCTTCAATCGAGCTCGAATTAACCTAACTTTCTCTTCCGTTTCTGAAACTAGTTCTGGACCCAACACCTGACGTTCACCCAACTCTGTCCAACAAATTGGGGTTTGACACCTCCTTCCATATAACGCTTCATAAGGTGCCATCTGAATACTAGCTTGATAACTGTTGTTATATGCGAATTCTGCCAAAGGTAGATATTCCTCCCAACTACCCCTAAAATCGATGATGCAACCCCTTAGCATATCCTCCAAGATCTGAATTACCCTCCTCTCAGACTGACCATCAGTCTGTGGGTGAAAAGCGGTACTAAAGTCTAACCTTGTTCCCATTGCTTGATGAAGAGCCTTCCAGAAACGTGACGTGAATCTAGGGTCCCTATCTGATATGATCGACACGGGTACACCATGTAATCTCACGACCTCAGCCACGTACAACTTAGCCAACTTCTGCAGAGAATAGTCAACACGAACCGATATGAAGTGAGCAGACTTCGTGAATCGATCCATAATCACCCAAATTGAATCCTTCTTAGTGGGCGTAAGGGGTAACCCACTAACAAAATCCATCGTGATTCTCTCCCATTTCCACTGCGGAATCTTCACCGGTTGCAACAACCCCGAAGGCAACTGGTGTTTCGCTTTCACCTATTGGCACGTCAAGCACTTACCCACGAATTCTGTTATCTCTCGCTTTAGACCTGGCCACCAAAATTTCTCCCAAAAATCCCGATACATCTTAAGTCCTCCAGGATGCATAGCATATGGACTACTATGCGCCTCCCGTAAAATCATCTGTCTTAACTCCACATCCTTTGGCATGCAGACTCTTCTTCGAAAACACAAAACTCCATCACAATTCAAGCTATAGTCCTCTACTTCACCATTCTGCACTTGTCGAATTCGAGTACTCAAGACCTCATCCAGAAGTTGTTTTTCCTTGATTTGACTTGTCCACATGGGTCTTACTTGAAGTTCGGCTACCAGACTGCCATCCTCATACAGGCTAAGATGAGCGAATGTCGCCCTCAAATCTGCTATCGCCTTCTTACTCAGCGCATCTGCCACCACGTTAGCCTTACCCGGATGGTATTCGATCGAGCAATCATAGTCTTTCAAGAGCTCAATCCACCTACGTTGTCTTAAATTCAACTCCTTCTGGGTAAGGAGATACTTCAGGCTCTTATGGTCTGTGTAAATAACCGACTTCTCCCCATACAGGTAGTGCCTCCAAATCTTCAGAGCGAACACTACCGCCGCCAATTCCAAATCGTGCGTAGGGTAGTTCAACTCATGTGGTCTTAACTGTCAAGACGCATATGCAACAACCTTCCCATCTTGCATCAACACACATCCTAAACCCGTGTGTGACGCATCACAGTAGACGGTAAATTCTTTTCCCGCCTCTGGCTGAATTAACACTGGCGCTTCCGTCAAGATTCTCTTCAGCTTCTCAAAGCTCTCCTGCTGTTTGTTGGTCCACTCAAACAATACTCCCTTCCTCAACAACTTAGTTAAAGGTGCCGCTATTAATGAGAACCCTTCAACAAACCTTCTGTAATACCCGGTCAATCCCAAGAAACTTTGAACTTCCGCCACAGACTTCGGCAGTTTCTAATCCAATACGGCTTCTATCTTCCGAGGGTCCACCCTAATTCCCTCTGCAGAAACCACATGCCCTAAGAAAGTTACTTCCCTTAGCTAGAACTCACACTTACTGAACTTTGCGAACAACTGCTTCTCCCTCAAAGTTCGCAACACCACACGAAGATGTTCATCATGTTCCTCTTCTGACTTGGAATAAACCAAGATGTCATCGATGAACACCACAACGAACCGATCAAGATATGGTTGGAACACCCGATTCATCATATCCATAAATGCTGCTGCCGCATTCGTCAACTCGAACGGCATCACCAAAAACTCATAATGACCGTACCGAGTCCGAAACGCCGTCTTATGAATGTCTTCCTCCTTAACCCTTAACTGATGATACCCCGACCTTAAGTCAATCTTAGAAAAGACCGAAGCTCCTTTGAGTTGATCGAATAGGTCGTCGATTCTTGGCAGTGGGTACTTGTTCTTAATCGTTAGCTTATTCAGCTGTCGGTAGTCCACGCACATACGCATGGATCCGTCCTTCTTCTTCACAAATAGGACCGGCGCTCCCCACGGAGACACACTCGGTCGAATAAACCCACGATCTAATAGTTCCTGGATCTGAGCTTTGAGTTCCACCAACTCCTTCGGCGCCATTCGGTAAGGAGCAATGGACACCGGAGCCGTACCTGGAAGTAGCTCTATTCCAAACTCCACTTCGTGATCCGGGGGTAATCCGGGCAATTCTTCAGGAAAGATATCTGTGAAATCCTTGACTGTTCGAACCTCATCAACAGTCACCTCCTTAACATCCAAAGTACTGATAAAGGCTACAAACGCATTACATCCCTTTCGAATCATCTTAACAGCTTTTAATGCGGACACTACGTTGGACAAGTAATTCCTTCTTTCTCCTAATACAACCACCTCCCCGCCTTCCGGGGTATTCAACACCATGCGCTTAGTCTCACAATCCAACTTAGCACGATGTTTCGTCAACCAATCCATTCCTAAAATAAGGTCAAACTCACCAAACGGTAACTCCATTAAGTCCGCCGAAAACACTACCCCTTGAGTTTCTAAAGGTACGTCCCTAAACAGTTTGTCCACTACCCTAGATTGTCCTAAAGGACTAACCACAGTCATCTTCCTAGAAGTTGGTTCAGAGTCTATACTTAGGGTCGAACATGCAACATAGGAGTGGGTTGACCCAATATCAATCAAGGCAAGAAATGGTTTATCAACAATAAGAAACATACCGGTTATAACATCCGGTGCGTCACCATCCTCCCGTCGGCGAGCTGCATAAACTAGACCCGGCTGCCTCGCATCTACATTACCTGCACCCCTACCAGGTGCTCCACGACCCCGACCAGACCCATTTCCTCCTTTGGCTGTACCACGACCCCTCGGTCCCGACTGATCACCTCTCCTAGCCTGATCAGAACCTCGGCCCGTTGGCTGTACTTGATCCACCTGTGGACAATCCTTAATCTGATGCTTCGTGGATCCACACCTAAAACATCCACCGGTTTTCCTTCTGCACTCCCCATAATGCGCATTCCCACAAGAAGGACATGATCGATTCTGGCCCGTCGGAGCACGAGCTGGCCCATCAGACCTAGGCCTTTTTTGAAAATTTCTTGATGATCCCGATGGCCCAAAACTTCTCTTATTCTTACCCCGATCCTTATCCTTTTCTTGTCTTTCAGTCCGCTTCACCTCCTCAGCTATCTTAACCTTCTCCACCAGAACAACAAAGTCTCTCTCTCGCTGCGGTGCTATCAAAACCCTTAACTCATTTCGTAGTCCATCCTCGAACCGTACACAACATTCATATTCAGTTGCTACCATTCCTCGAGCGTAGCGGCTCAAACGCAGAAACTCCGCCTCGTATTCACATATAGACTTACTTCCCTGTACCAAGTTCAGGAATGCCTTCCTCTGTGCATCCACATAGCTGGCCCCAACGTACTTCCCTTGGAATGACTCCTTAAAGAAATCCCAGTCAATCCGGTCTGTGGCAGTACCCTCCTTTACTGTGAGCCACCACTGGTAAGCCTCGTCTCGAAGAAGGGACACGACCCTCTTCAATTTCTCCTCTACAGTGAAGTCTAGGTCATCCATTATGTGCTCACTTGCTTCTAGCCAATACCCCGCTGTGTTAGGGGCTACACCAGAAACACCCCTAAACATCTCCACTCCGTTGGCTCGGAGTCGTTCAGACACAGAATTCCGAGCTCCTGAACCTGTGCCTGCCCCAGCAACTCTTTCTAGAACCCTTAACATAGCCTGAGATACCGCATCATCTCCGGCCGTCTGGTCTTGAAATTCCTCCTCCATAGCTGGTGGTACCGGCATCTCGTTTCCTGACCCGTGGCCAGACCCTACTGGTTCTGACACCGTCATCCTACCCCTACCACGACCACGCGACGGACGTCCTCGACCCCTTGTACTCATTCTTCCGATTGACGTTTATCTGATTAGAAATTTTATGAATTAAGAAGTTTCTTCCACTGATTAACCACGAACAGTCTTATGAACAGTAGTTTAAGAGTAGTTCTTTCGAATTCGAAATTACATCTACAAGTTTCAGTCTCAAGTTTGTCTCATAGTTCCACATACACATACATGCAATCATCAATCATACAAATAGAACTTACATTTATCACCTAAGGGTATTTTCGTCATTTCACTACCCAGGGGTATTTTCGTAATTTATCCTACAGAGGTATTTTCGTAATTTTCCGAAATAGGGTTCCTTGGTGATTTTGTGAAAGAGGGGTATTTTGGTAATTTTTGCAATCCGGGGGTATATTGGTAATTTTACAATCCAGGGGTATATTGGTAATTTTACAATCCATGGGTATATTTGCAAATCATAGGTATCTGGGTAATTTTCAAAATAGGGGTATTTTAGCAATTTTGTGAAAATAGGGTGGCTGGTCCCTTTCGGGTTTTAAATTATTAATTTTGGCTCGTCAACAAATCCTCGTGGCTAGGGTGAACAGTCACTACGCACCAGGTAGGATTCCAGCGAAGAGGAGGTGAGTCACTAGGACTGCTTAAGTACCAAGCTCTTCTGGATCCAATCCTAGACATGCGCATGCCTGTTGCCACACCCTAGTCTTGCGACTCGTTCACGGGTTTGTTTAGTGCAATTAAGTCTTATGAGATTGAAGGAGTTGTTTCAGCTAAGCCTAGAGTCCATCAAGTTCTAATCTAGATAATCTACGTCCCATAAAGCCCATCAAGCCCACATACTTATATACACACAGTGAGTCCAGAATACTTACCTGGCGGACTTGGGCCGGAGACGCAGGTGCCATGCTGAGAAAACCCTCCTGTATGATTTATAAATATACATGTTTTAAAGAAAAAAAACTATTTTTTTAAGAAAACGTTTTGAGCCCAAACCCCTCCAAAGCCGAGTTTTGAACCTGGCTCTGATACCAATTTGTAACACCCTAAACCCGGCCCAATCACTACTACCGATCTGGTATGTCACTAAGGGATTTTATGAAATTGTCACACTTTGGAAAACGAGTATCAGGTTTAAACATTTTAACCGAAAAAACTTAGTAATTTAAGATTCTGCATAAAATGTAAACTCAAATGATACCTTGGTGAATTAGGAAAAACTAAGTTGTTACATGCCTTAGCTTAATTTTAACATGAAATTTAAAAGTCTGATAATAAAACCCAACATGAAACCCAAAATAAATATGAGTCTAGTGGCCCATGGCCTTATTACATTGAAACTTAAAATCCTCTAATAAAAATAAATATTAAAATAACTAAATAATGAAAAGTCCTTTGCTGAATCCAAATACTCTCTCGCATGGCCACCTTGCGCTCCTCTCCAGCCCGGTCCGATGCACTAGGTGCTACCTGAAAATGTTAAATAATAGGTTGAGTCGCGAGACTCAGTGTGCAACCCTCATGCACCATTAGATTTGGGCCTTAGCCCCACGAGCAGAATAATGATTAGTATATAACAAAAATTATGCAAGCCCAACCCAAATCCTAGGTTTCCATCCGCTACACACCACCCTTACGCGGTCACACCATTGGGGATTTCTACAATCAACCCACACCGCTACACACCATCGATGGCAGTCATGCTGCTCATCGTCAGATCATGGCCGTAGCCACTACAACAGGTCATGGCAAAAGCCACTACAACAGGTCACGGCAAAAGCCGCTACAACAGTCACGACAAAAACCGCTACAATGAACACTTCCCTTTTCTTCAAACCCAACCCCATGCAATCACGAAATCGGCATACTTATCACATATATCATCTTGATAGGAACATTCACTTAGGAATGACAGAGATCACTAACACGGTGATTCACTTTTACCCTCCTTGGTTTCAACGTTATATGCCGAGATTTGGCATTTTACGTAATATTTTAGATTAATAACCATATATTTTTAAACAGGCAATCTAAATCTCTGTGGAAGGGTTACACACACGATATCGCGTAGTTTTACACCCTTAGTCAATATCCTTACTATCTGGATCTACAACCCTTAGTCTGAAACCTTGCTCAAAAGCCGGAAGAACACGAAGATTTAGGCTCCCCTACATTCAGCCAAGGGTTAACGAATACCCAAATTTACACGTTTAAAAATTACTCGATCTCCTTACCTTGAAATCCCGAAAGTAACACGATTCGTGTGTTACTAAACTCTGACTTAGAGATCTATGCGATTGACTCCTCTTCAAATCCCGGAATGCTGAAAATAAGAGAAAAACTCAATGTCAGCTTTTCCTATAGCCATTTGGCTAGAGTCTCTAAAAAAATCGGAAAAGATTAAAGCCTTATGAATCGATACTTACCTTCAGTTTCCTTCGAGATTCAGCACAAGCAGATACCACAGAGAAAATTTAGCAATCACATGAGATGAGATATAGGGATTTCGACTTTTAAGAAAATCCCGGAAAAGATGAACAAGAGGGAGATTTCGGCTACAAGAACAAACAAGAGTGTAGTTTCGGTTTTTATTGAATGGGAAAAGAATAACAATGGAGATCAGGAGATTCGGCTAAAAGGAAATTTCCAAAAAAAAGAAGAAAGGGTGAGGGAGGTGGTGATTTTCGGCTCTTTTGGAAGAGAAAAGATAAAGAAAGAAAACAAAAGAGATGGCCCTCAAATTTTAAGCACACCTTTAGCCTATACTCAACTGATTTTCCCCCCTCTCCTGAGTTTGATTTTCAGCCAACACTAGCCTTCCTGATAGATCCTCATCGTATCCCTTATCCCTATCAAAACACCCATCCAAAAGAGGCTTAATTATCTCCAACTCTTCCCCCTCCTTTATCAGCTTTAATTATCCACATATTAACAATAAAACTCCTATAATTTTGCCTTGTTGCCGTCCCCCCCTTAGTCCCCTTATAAGTGCCGAATTTGGCCCAAAAACATGGGCTCCAAGTGGCCAAAACTTGGGCCTCCTCCTTTGCCATTAACGCCAACTCCCTTCCCTCTTAGTGGCGCCATTTTGCCACTGGCCACAAGCCCAATACTTTATTTTAAGCCCTAGAGTGTCTAAACCGAATACTTAACCAAGGCCTCAGCCCAAACCTAAGCCCTATTTGCACCTCAAATTCTCAAATTAATACTTTAATCATATCTACACATTAAACGCATAAGCCCAAAAATTTAGGATGTTACACTCCAAGCTCCGAGGACCTTTGATGTCGAATGAGTCATATCTCATGGGATCAACCGAAGCGCAAAATCTATACTTAATAGACTAAACTTTCATTGGCGTTGTTCTGAATATTTTACGCCTAATTCTTTTGCGAAGTTCTGTCAAATCTATGTTCCGGTTAAAACCCAGTTGTGCTGTGTTTTTCGATAAAAAAACAACACCATTTTCGGTGTCACAAACCTCACCATCGTAGTAAATAACAACATTAATACGTTCACTCATCTTTAGTTTCTATTTTACTTTTGCCTCAATTTCTGTTATACAACCTGAGAATGAAATTTGGCTGATTTATAGTCTAAGGATTGCCAGAGACTACTGTAGCAAAAGAGCGTCCACGTGGGAGCTTTTTTCAGTACTCTTGCTAACAGTGCATCCTGCTTGAAGTGCTTTGGTCACTATTTGTTCAGAAACGTCTTCTCAAAATTATCATGCCAGAGACTACTGTAGCAAAAGAGCGTCCACGTGGGAGCTTTTTTCAGTACTCTTGCTGAAAGTGCATCCTGCTTGAAGCGTTTTGGTCACTATTAGTTCAGAAACGTCTTCTCAAAATTATCATGCCAGAGACTTACCGAGCAAAAGAGCGTCCACGTGGGAGCTTTTTTCAGTACTCTTGCTGACAGTGCATCCTGCTTGAAGTGTTTTGGTCACTATTTGTTCAGAAACGTCTTCTCAAGATTATCTTACCAGATACTACTGTAAAAAATTTTCAAATAATTATTATTTTGCTTATATATTTTTCCCAAAACCCTAAACTTAAAATTATTCTAATTAATTAACCCTAAAATCTAGTCCATTAATTTTCCCCTAAAAACCCTAAACCCTAAGACCCTAAAAATCCCTAAATCGTAGCCCTAAAACCCTAAAAACTCATACCCTAACCCTAAAAATAACTGAAAAGCCCATCAGGGGGGAAGGGCAAAAGCGCGTCCACGAGGGAGCGCTTTTGCCACATCAGCAAAGCGCGCCCTCAAGGACGCGTTTTTTGCTGATGTGGCACAAAGCGCTCCCTCGTGGACGCACTTTTCTGATTCATCCCCTGAAAACGCGCTGACGTGGACGCGTTTTCGGGGGAAATGGCCCTTTCCGGTAAATAATTATTTTTCCGGCCCTTTTCCGTAAATTTTTTTAAAATTCAGTATATATTGGTCATTTACCCTAATTAAATTTTAGTTGTGCATTTAACTTTATATTATTTTATAATTGTTTTAGATGTTCTTGATATTAACTTAATGAAATAATCAAGTAACTATATATAGAATTTTTATGGGTTAAAATTTACAAATATGTCGAAAAAAAATATTTAAGAAATTAAGCTATTTTTTTTTTAAAATTTACCGGTCTACGTTGTTTTTGGAGAGAGAAAGAAAAGCGCGTCCTGTAGGATGTGTTTTAGGCTCCGTTTGTTTGCCAATAAAATGTTTTCCGGAAAATGATTTCTGGAAAGTGATTTACTTTTCTGGAAATAATTTACTTTTCTGGTGTTTGGATGAATCTGTGTAAAATATTTTCTGTTGTTTGGCAGATTTCCTGAAAATATTTTTTGGAAAAGCTGTTTTTACATATATTAATAAATTTATATATATATTAATAAATTTATATATATATTAATAAATTTATATTTTAAATTGTTTTTACATATGTTGCAATGATTTATTTATAAATAAATAAATCAAATTAAATATATAATAATCCTCAATTATTAAGCTAGAATATTAACCGTCATAAATTGAAAACAACCAAAGTCAAATAAATTATTTGTAATTGTGTTATAAAAAATAAAAAAACAAGGATTGAAAAATTATAAATTAGCTTCCAAACCACAATTAATACTAGAAATTAATAATATTATCCAAATACATAATTAGTAGTACACCACATAATAACAACAACATTGTCCAAGTGCATAACTAATATTACACCACATTAAAAGTATCAATATCTTCAACCTTGAGAAAATTTTTGAAGCCAAATTTTTCTATGCTTCTTACTTTTAACTAAAAAAGCTTTGGCCTCGGATTCATGACTCACTAGATAATCAAACACAGAACACAGGAAGTCATAATCAAATCCTTCTTCCTCCATCAACATCACTTCTTCGTAAAGATGTGGTGTCTTATCCGCAGTAAATTGTTCCAAAGCATTAGCAATTTTGTCAAGTTGTTCACCCACAAATTTAATTTGTTCATCAACTACACTTTCTTAAACATTTTTTCTTTTACGTTTGGATGTGCCAGATGAAGATACTTTTGTTCTTACCTCTTCAGTCTCTTCATTGTCGCAGTCTATAGGCACTGAATCTTGGTTACCATCATCCAAATCTATGCCAGCAAATGTTCTGGCAAAACTCCTTGTTGCCATATCTTTGCCAACAACCAAAGCCATTTCATCATAATGATCAATACTTTTATTCAAAAATGGTTCATACTTCTTGTGTGCCTGTTGGATATTATACACAATTAGAATAACAAGTAAAAAACAATTGAAATATACTTAACATATATATACATATATTACCATCACTGCTGCATCATATGTCGCTCTATCACATGTGATCATTTTCATGTTAACATCCCATCCAAAACGCTTTCACCTCGATTTTTGCATATAATTTGCCACTGGTTTTTTACAGTCCTCAAATGATTTTCCACATGCTTCGCATCGTATTGGACTTGAAATCTTTCAGAAATAGCTTTGAAAACTCGATTAATAGAAACTACTTTGAAAGTATTAGAAGGCTTATTTCTTTTCTGGGCCCCCTCTGCTAGAATTTCAAGAAAAATATGTTCCGTCGGTTTTGTCCACCTAAATTGCTTGGTGGTCCCTTCTTTGCTGCCCTTACCCATTCTACATTAATAATTGTCATTGTCAATCATTTCAATATCCAACAAGCTTAAAACATAATAAATTCAATATCTAACAAGCTTAAAACATAATCAATATCTAACAAATTCAAGACATAATAATTTCAAAATCCAACAAACTAAAATTTCAATATCATTATCCAACCAACATTAACAAAAAAAAAACAATTTTAATACTAAAACATACATAACATAGAAACAATAACCCTAAGCCCTAAACCTACCTAATATTTATAGCCATATAATCAGTCCACATAGTTTGTGCAATTTCGTCTCTCTTAGCAGACCATTCTCTTGCTTCTTCTCTTTTTTCTCACTCCGTAAGAGTTGGTATTATCAAATCAGACTCAGGCTCCTCGTATAATCCTTGATTAAGTAAATCATTAGGATCAACTCCCATTATATGATTATGAATGATACAACAAGCCAAAACTATATCTACTTGAGTTTGAAAATTACAAAATGGTTCAGCATCTAATACACGAAACCGTTTCTTCAAAATCCTAAAAACACGTTCAATAGTGATTCGCAATGATGAATGTCGAAGATTAAAGAGTTCCTTTTCATTTTCGGGCCCCTGAGCACTAAACTCTTTTAAATGATATCGGACACCACGATATAGGGTAATATATCTATTTCGGATGCCATATCCAGCATCAGCAAGATAATATTTACCTACAATTTTACAAAACATAATTAATACTAATAAATTATGAGCTTACTAGAACTATTTGGTATTTAATGATAATTATTACCTTCTGGAATTCTTAATCCTCTTGAGCGTGAAAGTGCATCACTTAAAATACGAGAATCATGTGCACTACCTTCCCAACCAGCTAGAACATAGGAAAATTTCAAATCAAATGTAATGGCAGCCAATACATTTTGTGTCGTCCCCCCTTTACGGCTCCGAAATCTTCCTTGAATGCTAAGTGGAATGGATGCACGAACATGAGTTCCATCTAATGCTCCAATACAATCTTTAAAATAAGGATAAAACCTTGGATTGTTTCTGATTTCACTAGGAGTTGACTCATCAGGTAATCTAATAACTAGTTTATACAATTTCAAAATAGCTCTCAATACAACCCTAAAGTAACGGTGAATTGTCTCAGTTGATCTATAATATCTAGATCCAATCACTCGAAACCTTACATTATGATCAATTATATGTAAAAATATAACTACTTGCTCCCTAATATTCACAGATTTAGTTTATTATAACAAATTATTCTTACTAAGAATATCACACAAATTAAAAAAGGTAATTGGTCTCATTCTTATCACATTAATATAATGTTGGTCACCACTATATAAAATACTATTAATATAATTTTCTCTTTCATAATCTCGATTCACACGAGGGTGAGAAGCAATTTCCTTCCTAGTTTTTAATTTTTTAATCCAAAGAGCCCCAAAAGCTAAAACTGAAGCCACAACTCCGACAATTGCATTTTGATCTTGACTACGATCCATCTACACAAAATAATGCCATACAAATATTTGATCACTACAAAAAAGGTGCAAGCTTTTCATAAGATCACATATATGGATAAATAAAGAAATAAAAATAAATACAAAGGGGAAAAAATATTTTAAAAAATATATAAATATATCAATATTCAAATTTAAAATTTCCATATAACAGTCAAAGGGGAAAACTAATATTTTTTTATTATCACACAATAGTTTCCAGAATAATCTAAAATAAAGTTATCTACATACCGCCATAAGAAACCAAAAACCTTATTCTTTAAGATTTTTTTATTTATTTAGAAAACATAGAATCACTCCAACTTACAAATAAAAAAACATGACTGCACATTTATACATAATTAATTATGTAAATATTAGCAACCAATTCATTTATACTAATAACATAAATCCATAAACCATACTGTGAAGGAGCTTAGCAATCACCATTTAGATTTGTCTCAACTGTTAGAACCCAAGTGCCACAGGAAAAAAAAACACAAAGAGGAGAGAACGAGAAAGAAAAAAAATGTAACTGGGAGGACTACGATGCCTTAGAATACAAAGCCAATGAGCACTCAGTTGTTAACATGGTCTGCAACTTGCAATTCATAAACCCATGAATGGGAAATTATCCTTATAACTACCACAAAGTATACAACCGAATAGAAGTTGGTCTCCCTAAGCAATTTCGAATTGAAGCTTTTCCAACATTTCTCACCCGTATTGAATCAAAGACACTTCAGGACAAAACATCTCATCTATGTGCCCCTTTTTTCTATATCACTCTCAAAATTCCTCCTCACTCAATCCCTCACTTAAGTCATATTATCACCACATTCATAACAATACACAACAAAGAAATAAACACATGTACATACATATGAATAATCAATAATTAATTTAATGGTACAAATAATTAGATTAAACATCAATCTTTGAATTGAATTTACAATTATGCAAATCTTGATTAAGTAAAAATTTGGTTTCAGCCATAGAAGCTGGAAAAGGACAAGAAATACAAAGAAATGGCAGAAGGAACTAGACTCAATACCCATTCTAGATTCAACTGGACACACGTAAGGTATCTAACAACCAGAAAGATGCTAACTTTGTGGAAAATCAAGAGCGTATCAGTAGAATTTTGGAGTTAATGGATAAAAAAGGACTTCTAGCAAACCAGAATCCTGGGAGCACAGTACCTACGCTGATTTAGATTCCACTGTAGCTACTCAGTCAAAATAAAAGGCAAGAAATCAGAGAAGTTGATCCAACGATGCACAAGTTAAATATACCTATAAGCATCATGATTACGGTTTACTAGACAACCATGCTTCACCTGAAACCAGTAAACCAACTTATAGAACAATGAGACCAATATATCATGATTCAGTTAGATGCACATCTTACAAGGGATAATGGTGAGCCATTCAACGATCTTAAGAGAGGATAGTTGGGAGATTAAACTATATCATTGTGACTCATTTAGATATTGATTTTATTGTGTGTTGTTAGCTAGTCCATGTCCATACCGACAGCCAAACAGTGGGTAGCTCTATAACAAATCCTATATTACTTGAAAGGAGCCTAAGCTTGGCACATTGTACAACAATCATTAACACAATCGCATTGAGAGTTCTGCAGCTGTTGGTTGGGCTGGATCCAAGATTGATATGAGGATCCTAATTCACAAGGTGGAGTACTTGCTAGATCAGCTAAAGGGTAATACACTTTTTGCAAAAACAGATTTAAGATCTAGCTATTGGCAAACCAGAATCAAGAAAGAAGACATTCCAAAGACGTTCAACACCAACCTCTTATGAAAATATCAACCAAGGCCACTAACAGGAGTAAGAATGCCGAGGTAGAGGCTAGGGAAGGAGCTACAGCAAGAAATGTATAGCTGGAGGTCAAGCATAGAAAGAAATTAGAACCGTTAGGAGCTGGATAAACAATGAAATTGACAAAAGGAGCTAAAGGGAGAGAGAATCAGGCATAGCTTAAATTCTTTTTTCCAACCACACAGATCATAAATTGGCCAAGTCTTAATTTCTGATTGGCCATTACTTTCAGCTGTTAGCTAAGGAATTATTATCAGATACTGTACATGAACAAACTCATATTCCCTTATTTTCTTCTCTTATTTTCTAGCCTCTCTTCTCAATTCTTGATTAAATAACACAACCCAAGCTCCCTGATTTCTTATCTTTCTAAAACGTACAATAAACTAGACATGGAAACAAGATTCACTAACAAATGACCTGCCAGGAAATAATAGAAAAAAGATGAATCAACAATTAAACCCAAAACAAAATCTCTAATCAGAGCTCAATCCTAACAAAAGTAAATAAAGGCGAAGAAAAGGATTGCTTTTATTTTTTTGCTTTAGAATTAAACCAACCTTGTTTATTCAGCAATAATTTCTTCAAGGGCTAACTACGATCAAGAAAACAAATGAAAGAAAAATTAAGGAAAAAATTCATCTTAAATACTAACAGTTGAGTCCAAGCTAAGATCAAGCAACACAAAACTGTAGCTCAAATTGATCGGTTAAGACAAAGTTGAAAAACGAAAGGCTTCGATTTTTCTTTTTTATTATTTAAAAAAAAATCTGTATTACATGAAACAAAAATTAGAGAGAATAAAGGAAGAAAAACATGAGAGTAATCGATCAGAGATGAGACATTAGAGAAATATGCAGATACCTCGAGGAGATCAGAGATGAATTTTTCCAAAAGATTAAGCCAAGACCCAGCGGAACGAAGGAGGAACCAGAAAATGTCTGAGAAAGAGAGAAAGAGATTTGCCTGAGAAAGAATGAAGGAAGGAAAAGGAATGAAGAACGAAAAAAGGAGAAAGACTTACATGGATGAAGGAGGAACCGGAAAATGTCTTACAGAAAGGAAATCCGTAAGACCTTTTCCCTAAAATTTGTAAGACATTTTACCCGTGTATTGGAAAACATTTTCCAAATGGAAAATGTTTTCAGTCAAACAAACACTAGAAAACCACTGTAAACAAACGTACCCTTAATTGCCACATCAATGAAAACGCACCCTATAGGACGTGATTTCCTTTTAATTGTAACTATTCCAATGGTAACTTTTCCAACGATTAAAAGGATTTCAACTGCCAAAAAGTTTCCTATATAAACCCCTCCAAACTTCATTCTTTTCAACCAAATACTCAATACTAATTCCTCCATCCTAAATTTTCAATTTTCAATCCTCAGTACTCAATTATTTTTTTAATTATTTTTTTGAATTTTATTCTCTTCGATTTTATTTTATTCATTATAATTTTTAAATGGAAAATCAACTTATTCGTTTGTGTAACACCTATAACCCGATCCAGTCATTGGACCCGAGTTACGAAATGCTATTGTTATAACCGAAATAGAACACATTCGAATCACATTGATTATCTCAAATAAACATAGAATACTTCATAAATGTAACACCCCAAACCCGGCCTAGACGTTATGACCGGATCTGGCATGTCACATAGAAGGGTTCTTTAAGAACTGCGTGTGTTACGAGAACTCAGTGTGCAAACCCCTAATCGGTTATTAACTGAGCCCGAGCCCATACGGAAACAGACTGGCCGAAGCCCATACAGAATCAATCTAGGCTTTAGCCCTATAAACATGATCATGCAAATATAAAATGCAGCCCAACTTAATATTCCATCCGCTACACACCACCCGTACCAGCCCAACACACCTGTGGGGATTTCTAAATCGACCCATCCATCCGCTACACACCTCGATGGCAGTCAAGCTACTCATCACAGAATTCGTGGCAAAGCCACCAGAATAACAGAATATATGTGGCATAGCCACGAGATGACAGTGTGGCGAGCCACGAGTCGAAATGTGGCGAGCCACCGGATTACACTTCCTCCGATCATCAATATCCCAATCCCATGCAAAATGTCATGTATACGAAACATGTATCAAATATGATGTATGACATGAATTACCATTATAAACAGATAAACAGAATACATACAATCATGCTAATCCACCCTAAGAGTATAACAGTAATTTTACCCACCGAGGGTATTTCGGTAATTTACCCACTAGGGGTATTTTGGTAATTTACCCTCCAGAGGTATTTTGGTAATTTAACCTCCAGGGGTATTTTGGTAATTTACCCTCTAGGGGTATTTTGGTAATTTCGCATTCAACAGCCTTTCCGAAGGCCTACTGTCGCCTTAAGCGACACAGAACCCTTTTTGGGTCTCTACGGAACTATTGGGCCTAAAATCCATTTTAGGCCCAAACGGGCCCACATGCTCGTGTGGCCCATTTCGCATGGTTTCGGTTTCAGATTTGTAGATTTCCCATTCGGGCCTATCATTTGCTAGATTTTCAGCAGTTTTGCCCAAGTGGGCCGGATAGCACGTTTGGCCCATTTGGCCCGTTTCAGCTCGGTTAGGCCCGTTATAGCCTCAGTATTGCGAGAGTGTTCGTGACACTCTCAACAACTTAACGTCACGATTCAAATCTCGATTTACCACTACGAGTGCTCGCACGCTCGAGTGGTCGCAGTTGCCGACTTTTTGGCTTTCCGGCTTTTGGCCGTTTCACAGAACATCACAAGCTTTTATCAAAAAGGGTGTGAGATTACACACCTGATTACGATTTGCGATACTCGGCACTATATCCAAAATACCTGAGATCCACACTGGCTAACAGTTAGTCTAAATTCTTAATACAACTATTCCCAAATATTGAGATTGATAAACAATCTACATCACTTACCAACAATCCGACAAGTTCACTGCAAGGGAGGATTGTATAAACGATTTCCTTGGTTTACACCCATCGAGTCCCTTGCAACGTTAAAATCGAGAAGAAATGTTAGCCATTAGAACTCACATCCAACTCAAAAACATGGGAGCCTTTCGGCTTAAATGAAATAAATCCACCAAAGAACATAACCTCACCACCTATATTCGACCTTAATCCCACTTACCAACCAACCTCCGAAAACCAAGACTAGAAAGGTGATAAGAGGTATGCTAGCACTCCAACAGGTTCGGCCCACACCAAGAGAAACAAGAACGATTTGAGGTAGAAAAGAATGACTTGATTCGGCCTTAGTCAAAGGAAACAGGGTGAGAATTTCGGCTTTTAGTAGCGAACAAGAAGTGAACAAAATAAGAATCTAGCATAATAGCAATACTAACCTTAGATCTGAGATGAGTCGTATGGGGAGAAGAGATTCGGCCAACACCGTCTAAACAACTACAAGTGACTAGAACATTTGAAAAGAAAATAAGAAGAAGCGGATGAGAGGAATTGAGGTTTCGGTTATTGTGAAGAAAAACAAATGGAAAGAGAGGAAAAAGAATTGAGAATTTCGGCAATAGCTCAAGTGAATGGAAAAGACCCGAAATGCCAAAAAGAAAAAGAATGCACAAACAAAAAAAATTTCGGTTTGCTACCTACACCAAATGCCGAATTCCCTTGCCAAAATCAACCCCTAGCCGAATTGCACCTCCCATAAGCTCCCACATTCGGCCAACCACCCCCTCCCACCTCAATCCCACAATTCACTCCTTAATTTGCTCCAAAATTCACTCTCCCTCACCCATTCAAACGGTTTGACTAAGTCTTCAACCACCAAGGCAGAGTTCTTGCTGAACTCTACTTCTTCCACCTGCCCAGCACAAAATAAAAGCTACCAAATGCTACCTGTGGGACTCGAACTCTCCCCCTCCATGCTTCCCTTGTGACGCCACACCACAATGCCACCTGCTCCCCTTGTGCTAACAAGATACAACCAATTAAACTTAAGTCCTGCCTCCACTAGCTCACCCCCTAAAGTACCCAAAAACCAAAAGTTCACCAGAGCCCAGGCTCGAACCCGAGCCTCTCCGGGACCCCCAAACACTCCTAAATAACAAGCTAAGCGAGCTAAACGCATGCAACAGTGCAAAAATGCCAGACCCTAATTTTAGGATGTTACAGTTCCACCCTCTTAAAAAAATTTCGACCTCAAAATTTACCTGATTAAAAGAGGTGAGGGTATTGCTGACGTATTGCCTCCTCAGGCTCCCACGTGGCTTCTTCTGCACCGTGATTACGCCACAACACTTTGACTAGCGGAACAGACTTCCTCCTCAACACTTTAACATCCTGATCCAGAATCTGCACTGGTTTCTCTTCAAAAGACAGATCAGGTCTTACCTCAATTTCTTCCACCGGCACTATATGAGATGGATCTGAACGGTAGCACCTCAGCATTGAAACATGGAACACATCATGTATCCGATTCAACTCCGGGGGCAACTCAAGCTGATAGGCGACCGGTCCCACACGCTTCACTATCCGATATGGTCTGATGAACCTAGGGCTTAACTTACCCTTCCGTCCAAATCTTAAGATCTTTTTCCATGGCGAGACCTTTAAGAAGACATAATCCCCTACTGAAAACTCTATCTCCTTACGCTTCAGATCCGCATACGACTTCTGTCTATCAGAAGCTTCTTTCAACCGGCCCCGAATCAACTTAACCTTTTCCTCAGTTTCTGAAATCAATTTCAGACCCAACAACCGTCGCTCACCCAATTCTGTCCAACAGGTAGGGGTACGACACCTACGACCATACAACGCCTCGTAGGGTGCCATCTGAATGCTGGATTGGTAGCTGTTGTTATACGTAAACTCGCTAACAGTAAATAATCTTCCCAATTACCTCTGAAGTCAATCACACAACCCCTTAACATGTCCTCTAGAATCTGGATTACCCTTTCCGACTGACCATCAGTCTGTGGATGAAATGCTGTGCTAAAGTCTAACCTTGTACCCAAAGCTTCGTGTAACGCCCTCCAGAACCGAGATGTAAATCTAGGGTCCCTGTCCGATATGATAGACACTGGTACCCCATGCAGTCTCACAATTTCTGCCACATACAACTTGGCCAATTTCTGTAATGAATAGTCAGTGCGAACCGGTATGAAATGTGCAGACTTAGTCAACTGGTCAACAATTACCCACACTGAATCTTTCTTAGTAGGCGTTAGGGGTAGCCCACTAACAAAATCCATCGTTATTCTCTCCCACTTCCAAAGTGGAATCTTCACCGGTTGCAGCAATCTCGAAGGCAGCTGATGTTCCGCCTTCACTTGCTGACATGTCAAACACTTGCTCACAAAATTGGTATCCTCACGTTTCAACCCTGGCCACCAGTACTGTTCACGTAGATCCCGATACATTTTGTTTCCACCGGGATGCATAGCGTATGGGCTACTATGCGCCTCCCACAGAATCCTCTGTCTTAACTCTGAGTCCTTCGGCATACAAACTCTTCCATGGAAACATAATATCCCTTCACTGTTCAGCCCAAAATCCTCTGTCTCACCACTTTTCACCTGCTGAAAACGAGAACCTAACGACTCATCCAATGCCTATTTCTCCTTAATCTGATCAACCCAAGTCGGTTTCACATGAAGTTCTGCCAATAAACTACCGTCCTCATAAAGGCTGAGATGAGCAAACATAGCTCTCAAATCGGATACCACCTTCTGACTTAATGCGTCTGCTACCACATTGGCTTTACCCAGGTGGTACTCAATCGAGCAGTCGTAGTCTTTCAGCAAATCTATCCATCTCCGTTGCTTGAGATTTAACTCCTTTTGGGTAAGGAGATACTTCAGACTCTTATGGTCGGTGTAGATAATCAACTTTTCTCCATACAGGTAATATCTCCATATCTTCAGTGCAAATACCACAGCAGCTAGCTCCAAATCATGAGTGGGATAATTCACCTCATGCGGCCTTAGTTGACGAGATGCATACGCCACTACCTTTCCTTCCTGCATCAGCACACAACCCAAACCTGTGTGTGACGCATCACAATAAACCACAAATTCTTTCCCTGCCTCAGGCTGAATTAAAATCGGTGCTTCAGTCAGAATCTTCTTCAGTTTCTCAAAACTCTCTTGCTGCTTATCCGTCCATACAAACGGTACCCCCTTACGCAGTTAGCTTAGTTAGAAGTTAAGCGCGACAATTAAGGAAAACCCTCGACAAACGCGCTTTGTAGTACCCGGCCAAACCGAAAACTTGGATCTCGACATCGACTTCGGTGGCTTCCAATCCAATACAGCTTCAACTTTCCGAGGATCAACCCTAATCCTCTTGGCAGACACAACATGCCCAAAAAATGTCACTTCCCTCAGCCAAAATTCGCACTTACTGAATTTGGCGTAAAGTTGCTTCTCTCTTAATATCTGCAGCACAACCCGAAGATGAGAATCATGCTCCTCCTCAGTTCTTGAGTACACCAAAATGTCTTCTATGAATACCACCACGAACCAGTCTAGATAGGGTTGGAAGACCCGATTCATCATATCCATAAAAGCGACTGGTGCATTCGTTAGTCCGAACGGCATAACCAAAAACTCGTAATGCCCATAGCGAGTTCGGAATGCAATCTTGTATATATCAGCCTCCTTAACCCTTAGCTGATGATATCCCGATCTCAAGTCAATTTTTGAGAAGACCGAAGCTTCCCGTAGCTGATCGAACAGGGCGTCAATCCTTGGTAGCGGATATTTATTCTTAATCGTTAACTTGTTCAACTGTCGATAGTCAATGCACATAAGCATTGACCCATCTTTCTTCTTCACGAACAATACCGGTGCTCCCCACGGAGATACACTTGGTCTGATAAACCCTCGATCCAACAACTCATGGATCTGAGCCTTTAGTTCCACCAGCTCTTTCGGTGCCACCCTATAAGGGGAGATGGACACTGGAGCCGTTCCCGGTAACAGCTCAATGCCAAATTTGACCTCGCGGTTCGGAGGCAACCCCGGAAGCTCTTCGAGAAATACGTCTGAGAACTCCCTTACGGTTCTGACATCCCCAATAGATAATTCCTTAGCATCAGATGTGCTGACAAAAGCTAGAAATGCCTAACACCCTTTACGCACCAACTTCTCGGCCTTTAATGCCGAAATCACATGAGACAAATAATCCCTTCTTTCTCCTATCACAATCACTTCCTCATCTTCTGTGGTCCTTAATACCATTCGCTTAGCAGTGCAATCCAAGTTAGCACGGTGTTTAACTAGCCAGTCCATGCCTAGTATAAGGTCAAACTTGCCGAACGGTAATTCCATCAAATCTGCCGAAAATACTACTCCTTGAACTTCTAGAGGCACATTCCTAAACAACTTGTTCACTACCACAGATTGTCCTAAGGGACTAATTACCGACATATCTCTATCAACAACCTCAAATTGTATCCCCAGAGTCCCAGACACAGTACAAGCAACATACAAATGGGTAGATCCAATATCAATCAAAGCTGTAAATGGCACATCAAATATAAGAAACGTACCGGTTATGACGTCCGGTGCGTCACCATCCTCTCGACGTCGAGCCGCATAAACCAACCCCGGCTGCCTTGCATCTGTATTACCAGCACCTCTGCCCGGTGCTCCACGACCTGATCCAAACCCATTTCCTCCTCTGGCCGGACCACGACCTCTCGGTGGCTGCTGACCACCTCTCCCTGGCTGCACAAATCTCTGACCTACCATCTGTACCCTAACAGGCTCCCGTGGGTAGTCCTTTATTTGATGATCCCTAGACCCACATTTGAAACACCCACCAGTTCTTTTCCAGCACTCCCCCGGATGTTTTTTCCCACACTGCCCACAAGGTTGCAATCGACCCCCAGTAGCTGGTGTCCCAACTCGAGCTGGCCCATCCAACCTAGGCCTCTTTTGAAAACCTCCAAAAGAACCTGATGACCCAAAACCTCTCTTATTCTTGCCCCTTTCCTTATCTCGGTTCTGACGCTCAGAGCATTTTACCTCCTCAGCAATCTTGGCCTTCTCCACCAACGCAGCAAAATCCCTCTCCCTCTGCGGGGCTATCAATACCCGTAACTCATCTTGCAGCCCATCTTCAAACCGCACGCAGCGTTCATAATCGGTTGGGACTATTCCTCGGGCGTACCGACTCGACGACAAAAAACTACGCCTCGTATTCCGCCCACGTTACTACTCCCTGAATCAGATTCAAGAATTCTTTCCTCCGGGAGTCCACATAGCTAGCCCCGACATATTTTCCCTAGAAGGCTGCTTTAAAGAAATCCCAGGTGATACGATCCGCTTGAGTACCTTCCCTCACAGTGAGCCACCACTGGTATGCCTCATCTCACAGGAGAGACACTGCTCCTCTCAATTTCTCCTCTACTGTGTAGTCCAGGTCATCCATAATTCATTCCACAACCTCTAACCAGTACTCCGCTACATTCGGGGCTACACCAGAAGTGCCCCTAAAAACTTCGGCCCCGTTTGACCGGAGTCGCTCAGAAATGAATTTCTGGGCTACCGACCCAGTACTCGCTCCTGCAACCCGTTCTAAGACCCGCAGCATTGCTTGAGACAGAGCATCGTCTCTTCCAGTTCGGTCATGAGACCCTATTACAATCACTGGTGATGCAGGTGCTTCCATTTCAAACATGTGCCCTGATGCTGAGGATCCAGCCCTAGCACCTTGGCCTCTACCACGGCCGCGTGTACCACGTCCACGTCCTCTTGTACTCATATCGCTGAGTCGAGTTAATTTGATTAGAAATTTTATGAATCAGTATATAATTCAATGTTTATTAACAAATGTTTTATGAAAAGCAGGCATAAGAGTTGTTCTCGCAGATCGAATTTCCTAAGGTTTCAGTCTCTATAGTCTTAGCTCCTACAGTTAGAAGTTTCAGTGTACTACTACTAACTCTAGTAGTTTTCTCTCTACAGTTATCACATCATATTATCAAATAAAGTCAGAAGACTTACGGATTTGGTGCTGGAGAATCAGGGTGCCATACTTCCAATAAAGATATATATATTTTCTAAATCATATTTCAAACAAATTTTTGAAAAACGTTTTTGAACCCATTCTACAGCCGAGTTTTGCAACCTGACTCTGATACCATAAAATGTAACACCCCAAACCCGGCCTAGACGTTATGACCGGATCTGGCATGTCACATAGAAGGGTTATTTAAGAACTGCATTTTTGTTAAACTCTGTATTCTTTTTGAAGACTTCGAGCTTTGTAGTTTGTGAAATTCAGTTCCACGCTTAAGGTTTTCTTGTTAAAAACGTTGTTATTGCTATTATTATTCTTATTGTTATTATTTCCCAAAAACTTGTTTAAAACAGAAATCAAATTCTGTGAATTGCGAAGATGTGATATTTTAAAAACAGTTGGTGTCGTTTTAAGAAACCACGTATTAATAAATTTAACAGTTATTAAAGAAAACTTAAAAGAAAATAAACCAACGGCCTTATTACAAAAATATTAACCCAAAATAAATTAAAACCAAAATAAAGCGATAACGAAAATTTACTGAGTTCCCGGGAAATGTTCTCGATGTATGGCCACCACAGAGTCCTCCGCCGCCCTAAATCCTCTAACGCTGGGGATCACCTACGAGATTAAAGCAGAGGGGTGAGTTACGAGAACTCAGTGTGCAAACCCCTAATCGGTTATTAACTGAGCCCGAGCCCATACGAAAACAGACTGGCCGAAGCCCATACAGAATCAATCTGGGCCTTAGCCCTATAAACATGATCATGCAAATATAGAATGCAGCCCAACTTAATATTCCATCCGCTACACACCACCTGTACCAGCCAACACACCTGTGGGGATTTCTAAATCGACCCATCCATCCGCTACACACCTCGATGGCAGTCAAGCTGCTCATCACAGAATTCGTGGCAAAGCCACCAGAATAATAGAATATATGTGGCATAGCCACCAGATAGAATTGTGGCAGAGCCATCAGAATCAGAATGTAGCAGAGCCACCAGATTACACTTCCTCCGATCATCAATATCCCAATCCCATGCAAAATGTCATGTATACGAAACATGTATCAAATATGATGTATGACATGAATTACCATTATAAACAGATAAACAGAATACATACAATCATGCTAATTCACCATAAGGGTATAACAGTAATTTTACCCACCGAGGGTATTTCGGTAATTTACCCACTAGGGGTATTTTGGTAATTTACCCTCCAGGGGTATTTTGGTAATTTACCCTCCAGGGGTATTTTGGTAATTTCGCATTCAACAGCCTTTCCGAAGGCCTACTGTCGCCTTAAGCGACACAGAACCCTTTTTGGGTCTCTACGGAACTATTGGGCCTAAAATCCATTTTAGGCCCAAACGGGCCCATACGCTCGTGTGGCCCATTTCGCATGGTTTCGATTTCAGATTTGCAGATTTCCCATTCGGGCCTATCATTTGCTAGATTTTTAGCAGTTTTGCCCAAGTGGGCCGGATAGCCCGTTTGGCCCATTTGGCCCATTTCGGCCCGGTTAGGCCCGTTACAGCCTCAGTATCGCGAGAGTGTTCGTGACACTCTCAACGACTTAACGTCACAATTCGTATCTCAATTTTCCACTACAAGCGCTCGCACGCTCGAGTGGTCGCAGTTGCCGGCTTTTCGGCTTTCCGGCTTTTGGCCGTTTCACAGAACATCACAAGCTTTTATCAAAAAGGGTGTGAGATTACACACCTGATTACGATTTGTGATACTCGGCACTATATCCAAAATACCTGAGATCCATACTGGCTAACAGTTAGTCTAAATTCTTAATACAACTATTCCCAAATATTGAGATTGATAAACAATCTACATCACTTACCAACAATCCGAGAAGTTCACTGCAAGGGAGGATTGTATAAACGATTTCCTTGGTTTACACCCGTCGAGTCCCTTGCAATGTTGAAATCGAGAAGAAATGTTAGCCATTAGAACTCACATCCAACTTAAAAACATGGGAGCCTTTCGGCTTGAATGAAATAAATCCACCAAAGAACATAACCTCACCACCTATATTCGACCTTAATCCCACTTACCAACCAACCTCCGAAAACCAAGACTAGAAAGGTGATAAGAGGTATGCTAGCACTCCAACAGGTTCGGCCCACACCAAGAGAAACAAAAACGATTTGAGGTAGAAAAGAATGACTTGATTCGGCCTTAGTCAAAGGAAACAGGGTGAGAATTTCGGCTTTTAGTAGCGAACAAGAAGTGAACAAAACAAGAATCTAGCACAAGAGCAATACTAACCTTAGATCAGAGATGAGTCATATGGGGAGAAGAGATTCGCCCAACATCGTCTAAACAACTACAAGTGACTAGAATGTTTGAAAAGAAAACAAGAAGAAGCGGATGAGAGGAATTGAGGTTTCGGTTATTGTGAAGAAAAACAAATGGAAAGAGAGGAAAAAGAATTGAGAATTTCAGCAATAGCTCAAGTGAATGGAAAAGACCCGAAATGCCAAAAAGAAAAAGAATGCACAGACAAAAAAAATTTCGGTTTGCTACCTACACCAAATGCCAAATTCCCTTTCCAAAATCAACCCCTAGCCGAATTGCACCTCCCATAAGCTCCCACATTCGGCCAACCACCCCCTCCCACCTCAATCCCACAATTCACTCCTTAATTTGCTCTACAATTCACTCTCCCTCACCCATTCAAACGGTTTGACTGAGTCTTCAACCACCAAGGCAGAGTTCTAGCTGAACTCTTCTTCTTCCACCTGCCCAGCACAAAATAAAAGCTACCAAATGCTACCTGTGGGACTCGAACTCTCCCCCTCCATGCTTTTCTTGTGACGCCACACCACAATGCCACATGCTCCCCTTGTGCTAACAAGATACAACCAATTAAACCTAAGTCCTGCCTCCACTAGCTCACCCCGCCTAAAGTGCCCAAAATCCAAAAGTTCACCAGAGCCCAGGCTCGAACCCGAGCCTCCCCGGGACCCCCAAACACACCTAAATAACAAGCTAAGCGAGCTAAACGCATGCAACAGTGCAAAAATGCCAGACCCCAATTTTAGGATGTTACAATAAATGCATAATTATTACACAAATTTAACAAAAATCATCCAAACATAGTCAATTCAATTTATGATTAACAAATACGTCATTTCTCATATTATATACGGCTTTTGTATGCTCCAATACCATCCAGAATTTAACTAGGATTAATTTGCAACATTTTCAAAATTTTAGTTCAATTATAAATCAAAACAATTTAGAGCTCAATTTAATCATCATAAATCAATAGTCAATCATTATTCATAGTATATATGTGAAAATAGAACTTAAATTGGGTCCACGGGACCTTAAAAATAGTTTGGAAATAAACAGGGACTAATCTGAAACAAAACAGAAAAACGTGAAAAAAATTAAAACAGGGGTCACACGGTCGTGTGGCCGAATCGTGTACAGTTTGAAGTTAGAGGCATTCGGTCATGTCTCCAGGCTGTGTAATAGCCCGATGCCGTGTGGAAAAGCTTGCACCTAAAAATCAATAAGGCACACGATTGTGTGTGGCACACGACCATGCGGCAGACCATGTCCCAGGCCGTGTGAAACCAAAATGACTTCAAAAATAAGTAATTTTAAACACCATTTCTTAGGTATTAAACCTAACCATTTCCAACCATTACCACCTATTCAAAACACATTCAAACATGTCAAAAACATACGAAAAACATTCAACCTAAATGCCTAATCAATATACCCTCGTTGGTACCACAATTCAAACATTTAGAATCCAACTCACATACATTATTCCAAAAATACAAAACATGTATCTATCAAGCATTTCATAACCTTAAATCACAATCAAAACCAAACTTGGAAAAGTATGAATCTTACCACTTATATACATATGGTTAAAACATACCAAAAGAGCCAAATAAACACAACCACAACATCACATAACAAAGCATGGAACAACATGTCTAATAACAAGTGCAGTTGAACTCCTAGTATATGCCACTTATAATCTAAATCAAAGTAATCACAATTTATATCGAATCGATAAATAGATAGTGTGAGCTCCGACTTGAACTTCTAACTGACATAAACTTCTGACGATCTACAAGAAAAACAACACAACGGATGTAAGCAAATCGTTGCTTAGTAAGTTCGTATTAAACTTAAACTTTAACTTACCGTAAAGGTTGTAACTTAAAAATTTTACAATTAAAATTCATAAGCAATTTCATGAGTTCATTATTAACCTATAAATCTCACAAGTCTCACAAGGTTAGTGAGTTCACATATACGAAACTTATAACTTTATCATGTCATAAAACATATACAAGTAAACACATTTGATATACCATTCATTCAATATTTATTCATTTAAAAATTCACATTTCCATTTTAAGTGTTCATTTCAAATGTCCCTTCTTACATATCTATCTATATGAACATTTCATAAACCACTTCATATAATTATTTCCATATAATCGATTCATATAATTATTTCGTTTACCTGTTTCCGTATAACTGATTCATATAACCATTTCATATATCTATTTCTATATGACCAATTCATATAGCCATTTCAAAGTGTTAACCTTAACACAACATTATCCAACAATTCCAAGTCAGTAAACAACAATATACGGATATTAAGAATTCATATTTTTATCAATTTTAATGAAACAGTTTAACACTGCACAATCTTTGTTTTTTTGATGGAACTTTGTAAAAGAACTCAATACACAAGTCCAGGAAATAGATAATGCTCATTTGAGCTAATCGTATTCAGAAATATATGTGTCAGGTTACCCATCCAGGCTAAACTAATGACAACACAGAAAAATAGCCTGGCCAGGGCTATATATATACATGTAAGGTTACCAGTCCAAGCTAAACCTTTAAAATGACAACAAATTACCAGTCCAGGATAAATTTGTGTCACATGTATATTCGAGCCCGCAACAAATACTGGAGCTCGATCCAGAACGGGAATCATTCAGAAATCTCATGTATGAGACTTTTGCTCAATCCATCGAAATTATCACATAATTCAAATTATTACCACATAGTCTAATTTCCAATTTCATTAGTTTATATACAATTAATTAACAAAATTTAATAACGAATTGTAATTACAGAAGATAGTATGAACTTACCTGTCGAAGTGACTCAACTATGAGGGACTAATCGACAATTTTTCCCTTTCCTCGTACGTCCTTCGATCATTGAGATTCTTGATCTAAAGTATTATTTAATTTAATTAAATCTATTCAAACCACATAAATAGTCAAATTTATGCATTTAAGCCATTTTAATCACATTTTAGAAATTTACCCCTAAACTTTACCCTTTATGCAATTTAGTCCCTAAACCTGAAACTTTCAAATTGAACACAATTAAGCTTAAAACAAGCTAGCCGAATTTCCTATAATCCTTGAACAACCTATATATTTCTCAATTTCTGTAATGCCCCAAAATTTTAATTTTTGATTTCGTGTATGTGTGACACACAATGTCTATATGCTTCAGTGGTTATGTGTTCTGGGTGTGGGTGAGAGGTCCCAAGTTCAAGCCATACTTGGGCAAAATTTGGTATTTTTTATGAATAATGCCCAATCTTTGGTCAGTAGGCTTTTATTTAATTGTTGATAAGTATATAACAGAATGGGCCTGTTGGTCTGGTGGTTAAGAGGAGTGTTGGAGTGTTGGAGGTCCTGTGTTCAATTCTCTGTAATAGCGTGGGGACAGGTTAATGGGGAGTGTTGGAGGTCCTGTGTTGGGGCAAAATTCTGAGTAGT
The DNA here is from genome assembly GCA_025698515.1 of Gossypium sturtianum. Lineage (NCBI taxonomy): Eukaryota > Viridiplantae > Streptophyta > Magnoliopsida > Malvales > Malvaceae > Gossypium > Gossypium sturtianum. Next base: position 126,136,560 of record CM046955.1, read on the forward strand.
TGTGTTTTAGTGGGTTAATAGGGAGTGATTTTAGGAAATAATTGGGGAGAGGTTATCAGAAAATAATCTGATTATCTTTTTGTTGCAAAAAGAAAAAAAAGTAGAGTTTTGGTTTTCTCTCCAATTCCCCAAACTTTTTCCGACGTTTTCTTCTTCTTTTTTCCCTCCTTTGCCGATTCTTTCCCCTAGTTGCTGCCGAAATTTCCATTATTTTTTCCCCTTCCGTTTCTTTCTTTTTTTTTCCAATTGATTTGGTTGTTCATCGTTGGTTGCGCATGTTCGGTAAGTAACGGTTTTGTCTATTGTTAATCGTTCTTGGTTAATCTCTAAAAGGGGGATTCTTTTTTGGTGTTTAGGAGTTAATCAATGGGCTGGTGGTTTTGAATCGACGCTGTGATTGTGTGAAGTCGTGGTTACTCAAGCGAGGTAAGGGTTTTTCTAGGTTTTTAGTCGAGTTCCTTTCAAAATTGGTTGATTAAAAATGAATTAAGTGATTAATCTAGAGATATGTTGGTCGATTTTTAGGTTCTGGAGGCTTAGGAGTGCTTACGCATCAAAAACGATAGCAGGTGTATACCCGAAATGTAGAAAACGGGATTCGGTGAAAAGCTGGAATTGCTTACTGTCGAGAAATAAGAGAAATAAGAAAAAAATGATGCAAAAAATTGTAGAGAAAGGAAATAAGAGTGTTATAAACTTGGAAATCAACATTTTACACTAAAATAGTTTTGGACAACAGCAGTAGTCTAACTTTGAAAAATCGTCAAAAATAGTGAGAATTGAGTTAGAGGTTGACTAAAATATGAAATTAAATTTTATTGAGTCTAATTTTTCATGGAAGAAACAGTGTAAGCAATGGAATTGTAAATCATGAGATATAATAAATTTTGTGAGACAAAGTCAGAATGATTTCGGGTTCCCCTGTTCTGACTTAGGAAAATCATCAAAAATTGTAAAAAAAATAATTAGGGGCTTAAATTTATATGTTTAAATCCTTAATGAGTCTGTTTTCAAGATAAACAAATGGAAACATCATCTGAATTCCGTACTAAGATATAAATAATTTTTAGTAAGGAAAGGATGAAGTTGTTAAACAGCAGAAGAGGGATAAATTTAAAGATTTTACTGTACTTATTTGATAAACTATAAATTCTGAAAATTTTATGGTAGAAAGGTATTTGAGTCTAGTTTCAAAAACATCAAGCAGATCTTAATTTGGAATTCTGTAGCTCAAGATATAAATAATTTAGTGATAATGACTCAAGTAGACAACTTTGAATGAACATATAAGTAAATAGTGAAAACATATATGAGTATTGAGCTAGCATGGGTTACTTTAAAAATGGATCACACGGCCAAGGCAAATTTGGGCCGTGTGGGCCACACGGGCAGATCACATGGGCATGTGGGCCCATTTTTACCAAAATGTTTTTAAGGTTGCACGGGTCGCCCAAGTCAACTGTGAACCTACTGTAGGGTCGGTAAACGCTACTTAGACCCCTAAATGTGTGAGATTGACTGAATGATATCTGTACTAGGCATGTTAATATCTGAACTGAATATATGTACTGAAATTGCATAATAGCATGTCATCCATTGTGTGTTGCATTGCATTGGGTTGGGGGTTGTTATTCGGAGGAAGTGTACTGAAAGGCTTTAAGCCTAATTTACTGGCAGCTCAGCTGCAAACTACTGTATTGTGCCGCATTCGGTACTACTTGGAGTGTAGGGATGGGTGGGTTGATTATATCCCCACATGGAGTGTAGGGTTGGACGGAGATGGTGTGTAGAGGCTGGTTGGGTAGGATTTTGCTACTGCATAACTGTTACTGCTACTGATACTGTGATGGGCTAAGGCCCTACTGCATTTTGACACTGTACTGAGATGGGCTAAGGCCCAAACTGTCACTGATACTGAAAAGGGCTTAGGCCCAAGACTATTCAACTGTGCACTGTGAATACTGATTGTTTGTTTGTTTTTACGGGATTAAACACTGAGTTTACATAAACTCACCCTTTTTGTTTAATGTGCACAGGTAATCCTGAGACTTAGACGGATCGGTGCAACGGAGGACTCAGCGGTGACCACAGTAATTTTTGGACTTCATGGTTTTCAATTTACGATTTATGATTTGATTATTATTGATTATTTGGATTGTAATTTAAGGACCCTCTGGGACTTTGGTTTTAAATTTGGGTTTTTATTTATTTATTTTACTTTATGGATTTATACCTGCTGGTCGTAGGAAATTCGGTTTTCAAAAAGTTAAAGTAATTTCTAAACGCATGATTACCTAGACTGTTTTATTAAAGTTTCTGCAACGAGGGATGTTTCAAAACAAATGTTTTAAATGAATAAAGACGACTTCCTAAGTTCTAACAAAGGTTTACTAAAGATAATAACATGGAATGTTTTCATCGTAACAACGAGGTTTCAAAATACTATCGTGTGACATTGCCAGATACGGCCATAACGTCTAGGCCGGGTATGGTGTGTTACAATTTCACAACAATTCCATGTAATTTTACTAATTTAAAAATTAAATCCTTAATAATCAAAATCACTAAAAATTTCTTTACAAAATAATATTATTTAACTATCAAGCTTACAAAACTATCACACAACTTCAAAAATCTAACAAATTCAATAATGTCACATTTCATAATATTTAATAGTTTCACGAATTAACACTCGGGTTAGCTGGACCTAATTGCAACAATCATAAAAACATAAAAATTACTAAAAACGGGTCTCAAAAATACTTACATGCAACGAAGAAAAATCAGCCGAATTCTCCAAGCTTTCATCCATGGAGTTCCGATGTTGAAAGAAAAAAAATGAAAGTGGAAGATGATGTTTTTGTTTTTTCTTTTCTTTTTTCTTATTTTATTATTAATTATTTAATTATAACAAGATAATAAACCAAAATGACAAATTAAGTTCACCTAACTGTCCACTATGTAACGACCCGATAGTCAGGGGTGTCGGAAAGTGAGATTCGGGACTCTGGTCCCGTGAAACATAAAAATATTTACGATGTTAGTTAGTAGTGAATTAGATTCTGGTTAAGTAACTTTCCTGAAGGAGTTGTTAAGGTACAAGGACTAAATCACGTAAGAGTTAAAAGTTGAATTATAAATTGAAATAAAATTCAAGGGACTAAAGAAGCAATTATGCCTTTTTTTCATTTAAAGTGGACGGTTAAGTGAAATGAATGCATATATATTATATATATGTTATGATAGTTTAATATATGTATATATGTTACATAATAATAGTTATAATAAAAGAAAGAATAAAGAAAGAGGAAAGAGATGATAACATGCAAATTAGAAAGAAAAGAAAAGAAAGAAAAAAAAAAGGAGAAAGAAGAACGCACGGCTAGGAGGGTTTGAATGTAACAGCCCGATTTTGGGCCTAGTTGGAACAGTGGTTTTGGGGCCACAAATCCGATGAGGAAAAAACTTATTTTTATTATATTTTTATGGTCTAAAATTTCACGGAAAGATTCCGTGAAAATTTCGTTCGAAAATTTCGACGTTTGGGCACTCAATTTAGTCAAAAGGACTAAATTGTAAAAAGTGCAAAAGTTGAGTTCCACATGTTAGAAGTGTCCAATTTCTATGAAATTTTAAATTAGAGGTCCTTAAATGGCAATTATACCATTGGTTAAATTGTTGGACAAAAATGGACATTAGATAAGTGAAATAGGATATTTTTAAGTTAGGGGCATTTTTGTAATTTGGTAATTTTAATTGACTAAAAGACAAAATAAAAGCCAAAAACCTTTGTCCATCTTCTTCCTTGGCCGAATTTAGCATGGGGGAAGCCATGGCTAAGTTCCTATACATGCCATACTCAAAATAAATCAAACTTTGCTATACCAAAGAGAAGTTAATAGTGTGATCCGAACTCCGACGTCCTACGATCCCCGAGCTAGCTTGGCGATACTACAAAGAAAAAGGAAATGAGAGGGGTAAGCGTAAAGCTTAGTAAGTTTGCATGAAATAAATAACAACACAAAAGCTCACGATGACATCCATTCATCACACTAAATAATACACAAGTTCTCAAACACATCAACATAACTTACTCTTGCTTACTCTTACCAAATCACATATCACATTTTGCATTCATTACTCGTAAGTTATTCATGGGTACCTGTATCACTTCATCACATAACTTTAGCACTTTTATTCTCTTGAACATAGACTTAGCTCATTGCTATCTTTAACATAAAATTAGTTCTTTACCCGTTGAACTACTTGGAATATCGAAGGATACTCAATCTCATCATACATGTAACACGATGCCAATGCCATATCCCAGATATGGTCTTACATGGAATCACATCTCGATGCCGATGCCATATCCCAGATATTGTCTTACACGGGATTTCATATCTCGATGTCAATGCCATATCCTAGATATGATCTTATACGAGATCGTATACCGATGTCGATGCCATGTCCCGGACATGGTCTTACACGAGATCTTTCTTTGGTGCCGAGGCCATGTCCCAGACGTGGTCTTATACGGGACCTTCTTTATCTCATATTGTGACAATGGTATCCTTACTATTACTATTGTCCAACCGGGACTTCAACTCAACATAATATCATTATACTTCCATCGAGGCATCATTATTCAATTTTCATAGAAATAATATACATTCCTCATGATATCAAGTAATTAAGAATATAATAGCATTATGTAGCTTTAATTTCACACAAACTTACCTTGGTACCAAAATATATGTGGAATTGTTCAATTTAGTCCACGACTTTGTCCTTGCCTCGATTTCGGTCCGGGCTTCGTGTTTCTTGATCTATAATAACAATTTCACTTGTTTAATAACTACATTGACTAAAATAACCCATGAATCATAATTTGGAAAAAATATGATTTTGCCCCTAACCTTTTACAAATTTATGATTTTGCCCCTAGGCTCGTAAATCGATTCTAATCAAATTTCCTCCTTTAACAAGCCTAGAGGAACATTTATTACTCTAATAACAACTCAAAATATCAACTATTTCACACATTTACCACCTATTTACAACCTTTACAAAAAGGTCTTTTTATGTGTTTTCATAGAGACCCCTTTCACAAAAGTTGTTTATTTAACAACTAAGATTCATTTTCTTCCATAAAATTTCAGAAATCAACATGAATACTCACATGGAAAAACCCTAGACTCTTAACCTTTTTGCAAAATAGTCCCCTCATTAGCTAGATCATGCTACAAGGGTCCCAAAAGTACAAAAATTATCAAGAAAGACCACCAAAAGCACTTACTTTCAAGGGTGAGAAGTTGCTAAAAATTTTAGGCTCCCAAAACCCCTCATTGGCTGATATTTTCGGTGGAAGAAGATGAATGAATAGGGTGATATCATCTTTTTCTTTATTTTATTTTATTTCATCAAATCCACCTAATCCAACAACTTTGACCAATTTTGACATTGTTTGTCCCCTATGGCCGGCCAGCCCTATTTCTAAGGGTCTAATTGCACATTAAGGACCTATAATTTAATATTCTCTATCTATTAGGCACCTTTAGCTTGTAGGACAACACTTTCGCACTTTATGCGATTTAGTCCTTTTTCGCAATTAAGCATACAATCGCTAAAATTAATGCACCAAAATTTTCATGTACTCTTATAATCATGCTATAACACATAAAATAATATTAAAACTAATTTCTCCAACCTCAAATTAGTGGTTCCGAAACCACTGTTCTGACTAGCCCCAAAATTGGGCTGTTACAGTACATGCGGTACAATGCAAAGCTGTAATCCGCTATACCATTATCAGTAAAGTCCACGACCCTCAGGGTATTGGGACCGCCCTCGACACTCTGGGTATTATGGGCTATCAGTAACCAGCAGAACAGCTGCCAGTTTAGTCAATCTTCCTTCTTTTCAAAATCCAACCCAAAAACAGTATATGCATATGTATGTATGCAGCCAGATGTACACGATCAGAATACCAGTTTCAGACAGTTAATTAGAGGTAGACACTCACATCAAATTAGTCAGTTACAGAATCAGACATGTACACACTCACAACTCGAGTTTAGTATCAAGCTTATCGCACAACCAATCACAAATAACACACACATCAAGCCCAGATCAGAGTCATAATTACCTTCAGTAAAGCTCAGTCGAGGGTTGGGACACACAGAGTTGCAATTACACTTAAATTTGACCTAAAACCATTATTTGGCGAGATAGGGCCACACGCCCATGTGCTCTGGCCGTGTGGAGCAATCCAGGCCGTGTGGGGCTCCAAACGCCTGTGTGAAGGGTAGCACACGGCCGTATGGAAGAGGCACACGCTCGTGTGAAGCAGGGACACGGTCGTGTGAACAGGCCGTGTAACTCACTGTCCAATTTCGCTAAAATCAAGTGCAGGGCAGACACGGCCATGTGAGGATCTCACACACCCGTGTGCCCATCAGACACGACCATGCATTCCGAAACACACGCCCATGTGGGATCCCTAAATCCCCAAATCAGTTACACGGCCGTGTGGCCAAGCCGTGTGACCCCAAAACTTTGAAACCCTAATTCCCAATCTCACATGCCCGTGTGCCCGAGGGACACGGCCGTGTGAAAGTCGAAAAAAATCCCCAAATCAGCCACACGGCCGTGTGGCACCCAATTTGGCCCAAAAATCCTAATTCCCAAATCCACACGGGTGTGTGCCACCATCGGGGTGATCACGAAACCACCCTACAACAACCCTAAAATCACCGTTTCAGCCACCAGAACCGTCCCCAACCTTTGCCCTATCAACATATATCAGAAAGTGACGATTTTCCATCACTTTCATCGACTAAAACCCCAAATCCAATGGTTTAGCTTACAGTCAATAGAAACTGACATAAACTTTGCAAAGAATAAAATAGTGTAGTAAAAGTCTGAATCCCACACATGTTTGCAATCGGAGAAGACGGCAGAGGTGCAAAATTTTCGAATCCACCAATCAACCGTTTTGAGAAATATTTAGAAAGCAAAAGAGAGGAGAGGAGAACGTGAAAATAGAAAATCGAAAATAAATTAAAAGAGAAAAATAAAAGCGGCTTTAGTCATAAACTAATAATTTAATAATTATAAATAATTATAATTATTAACTAAAAACAAAATAAAATACCTACTAAAACATTCACACTAAGACTCGAACCTAGAACCATGAGGTTCCCTAACACTCTCTCAACCACCAGACCAGCAGGCCTATTCTGACACTAAACTGCACATCCACACACATATGTGCAACCTCCCCACTGTCCTTACGCTTAAAACTTAAAACTCCTAGGCCCATAATTCGGGGCGTTACATGTCGTATCTTGCTTCGGCTTCTTTACTGTGGAATTTGTTTTGTGATTCTTCAACTTGAACAGAGGCACGATTTCTTTTACGAGGCATGATTTAACCTAAACATCACATAAGATGGAAACAAATAATATTTTCCCAAAATCTAATTACCATAAAATATTAACAATTCATAAAATTGAAAAGTTAAATAATCAATCAAATTAAAATTTAGGAGAAATTTTCTTACCATCTTTGTATAAAAATTAAGAACTCAATAAATAAAGTGTGAAGCTAATAATTTCAGTTTAGAGTTGGTTGGACGGAGATTATTTGGTGACTTGATGTTTGTGGCTAATTGTGATGGTGTCGTGGTGCAAAGGTAGCAAAGTTCATGCGGGTAGAGTGTTTGAAGCAATGGTGTGCACGTGTTAAGGACAAGGAGCAACTGCGGTGCACAAATGCTAAGGAGCTAGAAGTAGCAGCGATGGCGCGCAAATTCTAAGGTGCTAGAAGCAATAGCGATGGTGCGCGAGCAGTAGGGTGTGCAAGCAGGCAGAGCTGTGCAAGTTGGTGCGCAAGGGAGTGATGGTGCTTGCGATGGTGGCTGCTGGGCATGCGGTTGTTGGTTGGTGTTATGGGCAATTGCCGATGATGGTAGATGGGAGCCGCGACACTAAGTAGCTTGAAGGGTGGATGGTGTTAAGGGTGATGGAAGAAAAAAGTGAATGAGAAAGTGGTATTTAAAGTGTGAGCATGGGAAGTTTAACTCAAATTCTTAGATCAAATATTAATAAAATACTGTAACTCCTAATCTTATTTAAAGACAATAACAATTAATATATAATATAAAGTATATTAATATATTACTTGGTATTATCTTAGAAATAAAAACTCTTAAATAAATAGTGATAAAATATATATAACATAAAGTATATTAATATTTTACTTGGTATTATCTTAGCAATAAAAACTCTTAAATAAAATAGTGATAAAATACTAAGCAATTCTAATCCTATACAGGATCAACAACAATTAATATATATTATATGAAATAATTATACATTAGTTGTTATCATCCTGTTTATTAAAAATAAAAAATAAAAAACTTTTATTTTAGCTTTTTTAAAATATTTACAAAAAAAGACAGCTAATTTCAATATTTACAAAAAAAAGCCAATTAATTATTGCAAATAATTCAATTAAGTACTTGGACTTAAAGATAATTTGAAATTGACATGCAAAATAAAATTTGGATGAAAATCAACCCTTTTATTCGACAAATTAAAATTTTATTTTGTCAGTTAGGAAATGTTTTCTTGGAAGATTATATTAAAATCAATTCCTAGGAAATATTGGAGGGGTCACTAGCAGTCCTACTTAAGTTCCAATCTCCTAGACAGAATTTATTTTAACATACTAATCTAGACAATATAGCTTAAGTCATTTATTTTAAAGAAAAATAAAAATTTAGGTATTTGATAAAATGAACGAGGTTTTATCCCGCTCAATTTTATCCCCTAGTAATGTTTCAAGCACTGAGCGTTAACTCTAAAATTACCTCCCATACCGTGAGGTTCAACAACCCCTTATAGGAAGACTTGATGAATAGTGAATGGATCGGACCAACGTGATTTTAATTTATCTGGAAAGAACCTTAATCTGGAATTGAACAACAAGACTTGCTGACCTGCTTCAAATTCTTGAACTCGAATGTGCTTTTCATGCCATCTTTTTAATCTTTCCTTGAATAATTTGGCATTTTCATATGAGAACATTTGGAATTCATCTAATTCATTAAGTTGAAGTATCTGTTTCTCTTTAGCAAGCTTAAGATCCAAGTTGAGTTGTTGGAGAGCCTAGTAAGCTTTATGTTCTAACTCCAAGGGCAAATGGCAGGCTTTCCCAAAAACCAACCGATAGGAAGTCATCCCTAAAGGTGTTTTGAATTTTGTCTTATAGGCCCATAAAGTGTCATCCAGTCTTTTGGACCAATCACATCGGTTGGACAAACTACCTTCTTGAGTATACCTTTTATCTCTTTATTTGCCAATTCAGCTTGCCCATTTGTCTGCGAATGGTAAGATGTGACAACCTTGTGCTTCACTCCATGTCTATCGAGCAACCATTTCAACCATTTGTTCACAAAATGGGACCCCTCATCACTGATGATAGCCCTAGGAATTCCAAACCTTGTGAACACATGTTTCTGCAAAAACTTCATTACAACCTTTGTAACACCCCAAACCCGGCCCATGCATTATGACCGGATCTGACATGTCACATGAGAAAACGTGTAAAATCCTTTTTATTCATACTAAAATAGGTATTATTTTGTTATAATCAAGAAAACAAGTTTGATTTGAAATATTTGATAAAATACAACTAATCTCGAAGGTTGATTGATAAATCGATAATTTGAACTAGTAATCTTATAAAACCGTGACTTTTGAAAATTTCATTGATAATTCGAAAGAAAATTTCTGAGTTAAAATATTTGAAAAAGTTTGTTATGAAATCCATTTGTTAATCTATTTTGGAAAAACCTTTATTTAAATTTTTATAAAAATCCCCATTTAAAACAATTCAAGCAATATAGTAAGTACGTCAAAACATAAAGCAAAAATAAAAAAAAATATTCCAGAGGCCTTATTACAACATAAAAAAAACCCAAAATAGTAAAGTACTAAAGTGAACGGAAATAGAAATCTAAAGTTCAATAAAAACCATTTCTGAAGTATGGCCTCCACCGAGACATCCATGGCCCAAGTCCACATCACTGAGCATTACCTGCAAGGGTTAAGGAAATGGGGTGAGTTACTAGAACTTAGTGTATAATCCCCTTACCGTTATCCACTGGGCCTAAACCCGTATAGCAACATCTTGGGCCTAAGCCCATTACAAAGTAATAAATAAATGACATGAATGCAACCCATCCCATCCACCCAATCTCTCCCGACTCACCAATAATCTCTCTGTGGGGATCAAGTCAACCAACCCCGCCATTCTCTCCAATTTGCAGTCAAACTGCCATTTATAATATTTTTGTGGTTGAACCACCAGAGTCATAATCAAGCACATTAATAAACAAATTGTGGCAATGCCACCAGGCTACACTTCTCTTCATTTAATTTTCCCATCCCATGCAATATGTAGAGATGCAACATACATAATAACAATCATTAATCTATTGTATACTTTTAATGAATTGCCCCTTTAAAGCAATATAATAATTCGGCCACTAAGGCATTTTAACAAATCGGCCCATAGGGGCATTTCGGTAATTTGGCCCATATGGGCATTTCGGTAATTCGGCCCATAGGGGCATTTCGGTAATTTATACAAATTAACACCGATTTTGATAAATCTTTAGAAATAATGAAATTTAAGCAATTTCTTGATTTATGCCATGTTACGATTTTTAGCCTTATAATAATAACAATCAACTATCAAACTTGTTACCGAATCATAATCTACGGAATTGCGGTGTGAGATTACACACCGACACGGTAAGTATCAAACTCTCTTGATCGTCGGCACCTATGACAACATAATACTCGATTAATCTAATGAACGAGATTTTTATTAATCTAAATCTAAACCAAGCGATCTATTGAAACGCTTACCCTCGATATCGTGAACGACCACGATTTGTCTATTCTCATCGGATGATGGTCCACAACCCGGTGGGAAATCTCGAACCGCCGAAACCGCTCTACGCTTAAACTTAGGAGTAGGAATAGAAAATCCACTCCTTTTGTGATCTCCAATTGCTTTCCCTTTCGAATCAGTACCACTTGCCTCCATTGGAAAAATCTTAATCAAAACGATATTACGATGATATAAAACGATTATCTAAGGAAATAGGTTCGGCTTACCACTATTTCCGTATGATCAACAAGTGTATAGGAACGATCGATATAGTCCCTAAAATAAACGATTAGTCAAATCCATCATTCTGTTTAGCAAACTAACCGAGTAACAAGATAGATTAAAATGAACTATGACGAATCTCTTACCTTAACGATGGTAAAACCGATTCCCAACGATTGTACTTATGGTTATGGATGAGTCAAAGATAATTGATTCGGCTTTCCCACTATTACACTACAATAAGATAACGATTAAGATATGAGGGAGTATGGAAAACACCATTTCGGTTTAGAAATAATATGAAATAACCAAATGATGAAGAACAATCATTCGGCTAGAGAGAAAAGAGAATGAAAAGATTAGAATAAAGTCATTCACCCGATTTAATCAAGGAAGAAAATGTCCAACTTGCAAGATGAAGAAGAGAAGATCAAGATTCGGTTAATGGAGAGAAATGGAGAAAGATTGAAGGAATAGTGAATAGGAAAAGAAGTGATAACCCAAGAGGAATTGGGGAGTTTCGGCCATCAAAAGAAAATGAGCAAAAGTGATTTGAGGGTCACGGAAAAGCTAGAAAGAAAAATGACCAAATGGACTAGGAGGTTTCGGCCAAGGCAAGGAGAAAAGAAATTGGAAAACAGAGTACCAAAATGACTTTAGTGTTTCGGCAAAACAAAGGATCAAAATGAACTATTTTAGCCTAATGTGTTTCGGCAAGAAAGGAAAAAGGTTTAGAAAAGAAACACAAAATGTTCAAACAAAAGAAAATATACTTCTCATGCACTAAACTAGCAAAAAGCTAAAGGAAAATTCGGCTCTCCCTTCCCCCTCACAAAACCGTGTGACACATTTTCCTAAAGGGTGAATGTTGACCAAAATATTCTTTCCAAAACATCACCCCCATAATAAGCCAACATGTTCCCTTCTCTTGCCTTTTTCTTTTGATTCTTTCCTTCATTTTCCCTTGTTTTCCTCCATACCATATTTCTTTAGCCATCTTTCCATAATTAAAAAGTCTCCCTTACCAAAAATACTACCATGGCCAACACTTTGGGAAGAAGCACAAAAATTTAGTCAAAATAATTTACACTAGGTGGGATTTAAACCTCTTCCCTCCATGCTCTTCATGTGATGCCACAACCTCCTTGCCATATGCTCATTTATGCTAGCAATTACTCTCTTATTTCCTTAAGCCTTGATGTCACTTACCTATCTCTCCTTAAGGTGCTTAAACATAAAAATTTTGCTAAGGCCCAATTCAACCCCGAACCTTCTTAAGACCCCTAAACATACACAATTAATATTTTTAACTAACCTATCGCATGGTATAATGCAACACATAAATTCTGAATTTCAGGATGTTACAACCTTGGAATCATTTAGCAGATATGCCTCGACCTCAACCCACTTAGATACGTAGTCTATTGCTACTAATATATACTTGTGACCAAAAGAAAGAGGGAACAAAACAAGAAAGTCAATACCCCAAACATCGAATAATTCTACCTAAATAATGTTTGTTCGAGGCATCTCATTTCTATTGATGATGTTTCCAACCCTCTGACATCGATCACAACTCTTTACGTAGGCATATGCATCTTTGAACAGAGTTGGCTAAAAGGATCCGACTTGTAATACTTTGGCTACAGTGCATGAACCTCCAAAGTGTCCCCCACTTAGAGCTATGTGACAATGATATAAAATTTCATGTACCTCGTTTTCTGCCACGCATCTCCTGATCATTTGATCTGCGCACTTTTTAAACAGGTATGGCTTTTCCCAGAAATAGTACTTCACATCGTGAAGGAACTTTTTCTTTTCTTGATACATCTGATCAATCAGCATCAAACCACAAGCTAGATAGTTAGCAAAATTAGCAAGCCAATAGGTGTTATGGACATGATTTACCTTAAGTATGTGCTAATCTGGGAATGTCTCCTGGATGGGTGTAAGAGGAGAAGTTCCTTCTTGTGGTTCCAATCTGGATAAGTGGTATGCAACCTGGTTTTCTACCCCTTTTTTATCTTGAATTTCTAGATCAAACTCTTGAAGTAGAAGTTAATGTTTAATTGTCAAATGATCCATATAGACAATCACTTTGGTACCTACAAGATAAGATCGAAACTTGTATAAAGTGAAAACAATAGCAAGTAACTCTTTCTTTGTTACTGTATAATTCAGTTGAGCTCCTATCAGAGTCTGACTTGTGTAGTAAATGGGATGACAATTTTTTTTCCTTTACTATCCCATCACAACTCCTACCGCGAAGTCACTTGCGTCAAACATTAATTCAAATGGCAATTCCCAATTTGGTGTGATGATAATGGGTGTCGAAACTAACCGATTCTTCAAATCATTGAAAGCTTTCAAATATTCTTCATCAAAGTTGAATATTGTGTCCTTCTCAAATAATTTGCATAAGGGTTTAGCAATTTTGGAGAAGTCTTTGGTGAATCTTCAATAGAATCTGGCATGCCCCAAAAATCTCCTAACATCCTTTATAGATGTTGGAGGTGAGAGTTTCTCAATGACATCTACCTTTTCTTTGTCTACCTTGAGCCCTTGTATCGTTAGTCGGTGCCCCAAATCAATACCTTCTCATACTATGAAATGACAATTTTTCCAATTGAGTACTAGGTTTGTTTCTTTGCACCGCCTTAGTACCTTGGCTAGATTGGCTAAGCAATCATCGTAAGTGTCTCAAAACAATGAAAAATCATCCATAAAAACTTCCAAAAAATTTTCCACCATGTCAGTAAAAATAGCCATCATACATCTTTGAAATGTAGCAGGTGCATTACATAAACCAAATGGCATGCTTCTAATTGCGAATGTACTGTACAGGCATGTGAATTTTTTTTTGTGTTGATCCCCTGGTGCTACTATGATCTGATTGTACCCTGAGTACCCATCTAGAAAATAGAAATAATCTCGCCCGCGAGTTTATCCAGCATTTGATTCAAGAATGGTAAAGGAAAGTGATCTTTCCTAGTCGCCTTGTTCAAATTTTGGTAATCTATGCAAATTCTCCATCTTGTAACTGTTCTGGTCAGTATCAACCCATTATTTTCGTTCTCTACGACCATAATACCTATTTTTTTTTTGGCAAGCACTGGATCGGACTTACCCATGAACTGTCTAAGATGGGGTAAATTATACTTGCATCTAACCACTTAATGATTTCTTTCTTTACCACGTCCTTTTTAATGGGGTTCAGTCACCATTGTCCATCAATCGTCCCTTTCTCGTCATCTTCTAGGATTATTTACTGCATGTACACAGATGGGCTAATACCACAAATGTCAGCTATGGTCCATCCGATAGCCTTTTTGAATTGTTTCAACACTGAAATAAGTTTCTCTTCCTACTCTTCAGTTAACTCTGCTGAAACAATCACAGGCAAAGTCAAAGTGTTACCTAAATAAACATATCTTAAGTGTGAGGGAAGTACCTTTAGTTCCAATTTAGGTGGCTCATCGATTGACGCTTTTGGTTGAACATAATCTCTGTTTTCTAATTCCAAAGATTCAAAATGGGATTGCTGATTAAATCCCTTCTAGTTAGCTTCTAACAAAGCTAAGTATTCCTCCCCTTCTTCATCACTTAGAGGGTCTGATATCAAAACTTGTTCTAATGGGTCCTCAACAGAGTTGAGTTCCCATTCCATGGCTAAATCTTCTAACTCAGATACTACAGAACAATTATCAACTGTGTCAGGAAATCGTATAGATTTAAAAACATTAAAAGTTACCTGATCATCCTAAACACGCATGGTAAGCTCGCCATTTTGCACATCAATAAGGGTCCTTCCAGTTGCTAGGAAAGGCCTTCCTAGGATGATTGACACATCTTTATCTGTTTCAAAATCTAAGATAACAAAGTCAGAAAGGAAATAAATTTGTCTACACGTACCAATACATCCTCCATTTTTCCTTCTAGATGTGCTAAGGATCGATCTGCTAACTGAAGTGTAACGGTAGTAAGTCTAACTTCACATATCCCTGACTTTCTAAATATGGACATGGGCCTTACCACAATAAGTTGCTACAATGTTGCAAGGTATGGTAAAACATCCAGGGTCCTTCGTCTTTAGGGGTAGCTTATCTTGTAGATATGCGTTGCATTCCTTCGTCAGAGCTACCGTCTTAAATTCTCGAAGCCTCTGTTTCTTGGATAAGATATCCTTCATGAATTTGACATAATTTGGCATCTTCTCAAGTGCTTCTACCAATGGAATGTTGATATGAAGTTGCTTGAATACGTTTAAGAACTTCTTGAATTGAATTTCCTATTTTTGCTTCTAAAGTCTTTGAGGGTAGGGTGGTGGAGGATTCTTAACTTGAACTGGTTGATTTGTCTTCTGTGGCACTTCTATATCTAACAAAAGTGTTAGTTTATCAAAATTGACTGGGTCAGAAGCTACCTTATCAAATTTTGTAATTTTTGGTTCTAGTGAAACTGAAATTTCAACACTTGGTTGAACTTCCACTACAACTTAACCATCACCTGGCTCTTCCTCAACTTCGACAATGTTGGGCTCTAATTTCTTTTCGCTCCTCAGAGTCAATGCTTTACAGTGTTCTTTCCCTGGATTTCTTGGATTCTCCGTATCACTAGACAAAACATCTTATGGTTGGCTCCTAAATTCAGTAGCAAGTTGACCCATTTGATTTTCCAAATTCCTTAAAGTGGCATTATTTTTGGCCATATATGCCTTCAATAGGTTCTCTAGGCTATTGGAAGGTTCAGCTTGAGTTAGTTTCTAAACTTGTTGGGTAAATACAAGTGGCTAGGTTGATCTAGGTTGCGCATAAGTGTTACTGGGTCCAGCCTCATGGTTACTTCAAGAGAAATTCGAGTGGTTTCATCAAGATGGGTTACACAAATTGGATTGCAGTCCTTGCCTTCCTCAATTTTGGTTTTGGTTACCCATGTAATAAACATATTTTGGGTTTGATAGGTATTCTTCAAACGAGTGCCCTTCCCCACAATAAACAAAAGCTACATTTTCGAATTGATTCTGTGGCTGAGCTACAAAATTATTAAACTTATTAGTAGTAAAGTTTTTAAGCATTGAGGATGTCAAGGATACCTGAGATGCAAGTGAAGTAAGATCATCCACTTCATGTACTCCTGCGACTCGTCTTCTTGACGTTGCTTGATTGGTTGGCCATAGGTAATTATTGCTCGCAATTCTCTCAATGATTTCATAAGCCTTATTATAAGACTTAGAAAGGAGAGCACCATTAGCAGAAGCGTCTACTACCATTCTCGTGTGAGCATTGAGGCTGTTATAAAATGTCTCTAATTTGATGCAATGCAGGATTCCATGATGTATTCGTAATAGTTCTTTGAACCTTTCTGACGCCTCATACAAGGACTCATCATCCATCTATTAGAAGGTAGTGATCTCATTACGCAACTTAGAATTCTTTCTAGGTGGGAATTACTTTATAAGGAATCGTTTTGCTAACTCTTATCATGTGGTAATGTAATCGGGTGGTAATGAGTTCAACCAGGCTCGAGCTCTGTCCCTTAGAGAATATAGGAACAACTTTAATCTTAGTGCTTCTTTGGGTACTCCGACTAACTTGAAGGAGTCACTCACCTCTATAAACAATCTGAGGTGAAGGTGAGGATCCCATTTGGCATTCCACTGAATTGGCCCACTGTCTGAAGCATCTAAAACATGACTGGCTTTAGCTCGAACTATTGTGCCTCAATTTCAGGTCTCCTAATGCCCAAATTAAGCTCATGAAACAACAGCACGACATACTGTGATTTGTTCCATTTCATTGATTCTGATTTTCAAAGTTCATCTATTCGGTCCTTCTCTGAACTGCTTGTCTTCTTCTTTGTTGAAAAGTCCTTTCAATTTTAGGATCTACGGGAAGTAAGTCCATAATTTGATCAATACTCATAAACACCTGAAACAATCACAAAAAAAATGATTAAATTAAAATAAAATAGAAAAATAAACAAAAATGCAAAATTTACAATTTCATAATTAATGCCTTTTAAAACAGTACCCGGCAAAGGCGCCAAAAACTTGGAACGACGGAAACGTGCAAGTGTACACAATCGTAAACAAATAATAAAGTGACAAGTAAATGTCGAGTTATCGTACCCACAGGGACTGTGAAAGAAAAAAATATTTATGAAATGCAACTTTAAACAATTTGGTGAAGGTAAAATATGTTGATTTGAAAAAGTGATCTAAAAACTAAAAATTCCAATGCGCGATTTCAAAAAACGAGTTTAACCAACATGACATAAAAGTGTTAGATCAATTACATTCCTTAACTCAGAATTACTAAACCCATGCTCATGTTGTTACGAATAATTTCACGAAAACTTGGTATTTTGTTAACTAATGCACATACATATTTACTAAACTAATGAATCTCTTGAACATATTCCAATGTCAAATCAAATAATTAATAAATTTTCATAAGCAAGTATAAGATTAAGTGAAGTAACAACATATTCCTATATTGAAACAATTTAATCACAATAATCTTGCAAGTTATGCAAGGCTAATGTACCATTTAATATCGTCGCTAATTTAACCTTAATGTACCATTTAATACCGTCGCTAATTTAAACTTCAGCTACCTTAGAAGTTTAAACATGCACCAATTAAATACTATGTCAATTAATTATAATATCAATCCGATTAATAATTAATTCATTTGTTGCCTTACAATTTATAATGCAAGTATAACATAAGCATGATTTTATTTAATTGAACAATTTACCAAGGCCTATAACAACACAAACATGGTTTTAATAATTTAAGCGGACAGAATGCAATCAATCTAACATGAATTAAATTTAAGTCATTTTAATTAAATCAAGAACAATAACACAAAAAATATTCATGTTCATAATCGCAACATAAACAAGAAAAATTAAAGAGAAGGGAACTAGGAAACACATCTCAGTGTTTCTCCGAAGCCATACTAGTGTGCTCCTCTTCTTCTTTTCTCATTTTTTCGATTCAAGGCCTTCACGAACACTTGAATGTTGCTACTCCAAGGGGGATGCCATCTTTCTTTCAAGAGGGGAAATCAGAATAGGAAGAGGACTAGAAAATATGAAAGCAAGGAAGGAAATGGGAGAGAAAAGGGAGAATGATGAGAGAATTGAGAGATTTGTGCTTTGTGAAATGAGGAAGGCAAGAGGGGTATTTATAGGTGGGAATGATTGATAAAAATAGAAAATAATTATCAGTCACTCCCTGTAACACCCCTCACCTGTATTCAACGTTAGAATATGGTTACAGAGCATTACTGGGCTTACAACACATTTATACATACTTTTAGCTTACATTTTCTCAATTCAAACATTCATCATTCAGTCTCAATCAATATGTCCCTAGTACGAGCCTACGAGGCCCTAAACATGCTTTAGGAGTGGTTCGGGACTAAACCGATAACTTAAGAAACTTTCACAAACTTTGAAAATTTTTCTCAAAATAGGGGACACACGCCCGTATGGCCAGGCCGTGTGTCTCACACGGTCACCAGACACGCCCGTGTCACAGGCCGTGTGTGTAACAGTCCGGTTTAGACCCTAGTCAGAATAGTGGTTTCGGGACCACAAATCTGAGTCAAAAAAATATTTTAATATTATTTTCTGTGCCTACTGTATGTGATTTAGCATGTGTTAAAGTTTCTTGAACTAATTTTGCTGTTTGTGTGTTTAATTTGAAAAAAAAGGACTAAATCGCAGAAAATGCAAAAGTGGCCTTCGAATTTAATGAGTGTTGGATTGTTAATGCTTTTATCATGTGAGGTCCTTAAAATGGAAATGTGCCATTAAATATTGGATGGACGGTTAAAGGCCATTGATATGTGGTTTTGAAATGTATTAATAATGGGTAAAATAGTAAAATAAGCATTAATATGTATATTAAATAAAACAAACATTTAAAAGATGATTATTATCATCTTATTTTGCTGAAAGTGGAGAAAGAAGAGTTAACCTTATACATGTTCAATATTCGGCTACTTCTAAGCTTAATTTAAGGTATGTTTTACTTCGGTTTTTGATAATTTCTACGTTTTTGTAATTGTTGCTTCGTGTTCTTCAAAACCCATGCTTGAATTTTGTGAATTGATGAAGATTTTGAATAGTGCCATTGATGAATTTATAAGCTTTGTGATGTTTGATGATGAAATATGGAATATATGTGTTAGATTAACAAGTTTTGTCTTTGGAGTTTTGATGATTTTGAGTAATTTGGACTTAATTGAGAAAATAATATTTTGAGGGACTAAATTGTGGAATAAATGAAATGTATGGACTTTTATGAGCTACATGAATATTCGGCTAAGCATGGGTATATAGTGATTTTGTGTATTTTGTGATTTTATGAAATAAGGACTAAAATGTCAAAATGTGAAAATGTGAGGGCTAATTTGTAAATTTCCCTAAATATGTGTCTTTGGATTGAATTGAATGATTTGGTGAATAAAAGGGTTAAATTTGAATATGTATAGATCAAGAACCGAAGAACACAGATTTAGATCGAGGGAAGTCGAAAGTTATTGAATAGCCGTTTATTTACGTTCTTCCCGTATGAGGTAAGTCTATATACAAATAAATGTATTTACATCGATATTTGTATGCTCATATGAAAATTTATAATGATGAATGTATATGAGATGATGAGTACATGAAATTCGAGATAGTATCGACAGGGTGTCAACATCTGCAAGAGTCCCGTACGAACCTAGGAATAGATAGGATTGCATATGTCATGACATAAGTGTACGATAAGCGATATCGTGTAAGACCACGTCTGGGACGTTGGCATCGGTATGAGACATCGTGTAAGACCACGTCTAGGACATTGGCATCGATTTGAGATTTACGTGTAAGACCATGTTTGGGACATTGGCATCGTATTTGATTCGTGTAAGACCCTGTTTGGGACAGTGGCATTGATATCTGAATACATGTAAGACCTCGTCTGGGATGTTGGCATTGTACGACTATTCTAAGCATTCCGAGTATCCTATTAGATTTCGAACGGTTCAACGGGAAAATCTGAGAAATGAATGTCTGTATGAAATGTGTAAACGATTCAGGTACGTTGAAAAGTACACTATATGTGTATGAAAGGTAAGTGTTATATGAACTTACTAAAGTGAATATGTGTATAGATTTGATGAGATAATAAGTGAATATATGCTTGATTGAGCTATGAGTATAAGTGATATTTGAGCTGAGTAATGTGGGTAAGCAATGGCTAAGCAAATAAGCCAAAGAATATGTGATAAATTTGCAAATGAGAAACATTAATGTCATTGTATCAATGTGGCTATGTGCATTTTATCCTAAGTTTACTTGTATATGGCTTACTAAGCTTTTGAAAGCTTACTTTGTGTGTGTTTGCTCTGTTTTATAGATCGTCAAAGCTACTGAAGGCTCGGGGGAATCATCGAGGATCGTCATCACACTACTCAATCCTATTTTGGTACCTTTTGAAAGTGTATATGTAACACCCTAAAATTTGAGTATCGATTATTGCATGATTTGGTGTTTAGATTATGAAGGAAAATTTTTCTTATTATTTTTCGTGTTTATTATAGTCCTGAAGAAGAATTAGAATTATTCGGGGATGGAATAATTTTTAGTTTTTAAAATTTATTGAAGTGGAGCAAGTGGCATTGACACATAAGTTAATTAATGTGTCAAAGTGTAGCATAAGATGAGTATATGGCAAAGTGGTGTTGGCGCATGAGTTAGTACATGAGGGAGAAGGTTCGAATCCCTTGTTTAGCATCTAGATGAATTTTATTTTTAATTTTTCTGCACATGTATAGTAAGTGTCGGCCAAGTGCATATATGGTAAGTGTTGACCTTGTTATTTTTAGTTAGTATATCAAAGGATTAAGGAAATTGTTAATTTATGGAAGGGAATCAAGAAATTAAGGAAAGATATGAAGATATGGGGCAAGTATCAAGGAAAAGGTTATGGAAATAAAATCATGGCCATTTGACCATGCATAGGGACGGCAATATGGTCTAGGGGGGAGCCGAATTTTTGGTGTTAGTTTGGCTAGGATTTGAAGTCTCTTTTTGGTCATTCTTAGTTTTGTGCATAGTTTTGCAAATTCTCTCAACCTCTCTCCCTTGGCCGAATTTGATCCTTGGTAAGCCTTGATTTTTTTTGACCATTTGGTCATTATTGCACATCATTTGGTATTCTTTTTGTGCTTTTTCTCATTAGTGCCGAAATCACCTACATCAAAAAACCATTCCTTTCTTTTCTCTCCTTTTCTCCATTGCCGAATGTGCCTTGATCTTAAACTCATCTATTTCTTTCTCTTTTGTTTTCTTTGAAAACCGAATTATCATCATCTCTATTCTCTTATTTTGATTTCTTTTAAATCAATACTTCTCCTTTAATCTCTTCATGGCCGAATGTTAGTGTACCTTAACCGAACCATTTTCTTTTTTTTTCTTTGATTCTTCATAGCCGAATATCTCTCTAATCATAAGCAACATTCTCAATCGTTTCTTTTCAACCGTGGAAAATAGGTAAGGGTTCTTTTTCGTCTTCGATTAGTTTATAGTATTTGGCCGAATATTGATGGTGGTTTGAAGGCTTTCTTAGATCAAAATAAACGTTCATTCTATTAACGTTTATTTTTGTTATACTTTAGTGCGATAACGGAAGATTGGAAATCAAGAGGTCGTGTGTGACATAGAACGCTTGGATCAATTTCCCTTGTGGAACAAGAATATTTGTGGTAAGGAAATCTTGTTCTCAAAGCCTTTAGTCATAATCGATATATATATATGAGATTAGGACGTGCTAACGATCTTTGTCTTTGAAGACAATCAAGATAGGGAAGAAACGGGCCGTATATAGTGTTCGAAAGAAGGGTGGTACCATTAATCCCCCTAAGTATAAACAAAGGACTGTATCAGCAATCCGGGATTTCCCACCAGGTTGTGGACGTTCATCCGAGGAGAATTAATTGTTTGAAGTAGTTCGTACTCGAACCATTATTTGTTCGTGGATTTGATTCGTTAACGAACCATCAATCGGGAGAAACCGCAAGTGGAAGTAGTTCAAAAATCCGAGGGTAAATTTTAGATCGTTATGTTTAGATCGGTTTTATTATTAGATTATAATGATCATAAGTTATCGTGATATGTATAGGTGTTGACGAGCGGGAAAGTCTAGTTCTCACCATAACCAGGTGTGTAACTTCACACTTATCTTTCGGGTTAGATACTAAACAGTAAGTATTATGATAAATCGTAAAAATGGCAAAATCGAAATTTATGTGATAATTAACACTTTTGTGTAAATGCATGAAAACGGTTAAAGTCGGGAAAATTACTAGATCGATAAATTGAGCCGAAATATTGCTAGATCGATAAATTGAGCCGAAATATTACTAGATCGATAAATTGAGCCGAAATATTGCTAGATCGATAAATTGAGCCGAAATATTACTAGATCGATAAATTGAGCCGAAATATTGCTAGATCGATAAATTGAGTCGAAATACTGCTAGATTGTTAAATTGGGCCGAAAAACTGCTAGATCGATAAATTGGGTCAAAAGACTGCTAGATCGCTAAATGGGCCAAAAACCTTCTAGTTCGACATTTGGGCCTAAGTTCGCTAGATTGCTAAATGGGCTAAATACTATTTTGTTTAATGGACCCAAATGAAAATTTTAATTATAGACTCATTGTAATATGGGTTACTTGATAAAATGTTTTATGATTAAAGTTCGTTATGCATACATAATTGCATGGGACGGGTTATATGATGAAGAGAAGAAAGGCCTGTGGCCACGTATCTAGTTCGGTGGCTCTGCCACAAATTTTGGCTTAATGCCTCTAGTTCGGTGACTATGTCACAATCTAGTTGATGAGTGCACTACAATATTATTTAAAAGGCTAAATGCCTACGATTGGTGTGTTTGGCGGGGTGGGTTGACTTGATCCCACAGTGTGCTTTGGTTGGTACGGGGTGTGTAGCGGATGGAAATTAGGCTTGGTTGGGAAATTCATCTTACATGCATTATATTCATTTTATTTTATGCTATATTGTTAAAATCTGCAATTGGGCTCAAGCCCAAATTAATGCCTTGATGGTCTGGCCCAATAATGGTGGTAAGTGAGTTACACACTGAGTTCTTTGTAACTCACCCCGTTTTATTATCCATCTCAGGTAATGGAAATTGATGTGGACTTGGGCCGGGGATGACATGGTGGAGGCCATACTACGAGCATGGGTTTTATAAACTATGAACTTTATTTAAGTTACTTATTTTAATTACTATTTTGGGTATGTTGTAATAAGGCCTCTAATTATGTTTTTATGGTTTGTTTTTATGTGTGGATGGATTTAATTTTGTTTAAATACTCTTAATATGGGCTCATGTTAAATCTATAAGGTTTTCTTAAAAATATTGTGTTTTATAACAATTCGAACACCTTAACTAATTTTTAAATTCTTTCAAATTCTTTTAAAACTACTTGAAGGTTTTTGACAACTATATTCTAAATGATAAGATTTCAAACAAGTATTTTTCTTAATTCATCAATTTTAAATCATTGTTCCTAATTTTTATTAACCTTTATTTCCAAAAGGTTTTGTAGTACTGTTTTACTTAGAGAATTAAATGGATGTTCGATCGGTGTGACAAACCAAATCTCGTCTTAACGCATAGACCTGGTTTGGGGTGTTACAGTATATACTAAGTATGGCATGTATAGGCTAGTTGTTTTGGAATATGTTTGAGATATGTACATAGCCATGTGATATGGCTAGATAAATGATTGTGTTAAGAATGAATAGTCAAGATTTATGATGCTTAGTTTGGCATGGTTTGTTGGTGAATGAATTGGTTAAGGAAATGGTAAGCTTGTTGATGCAATGTTGGTATATCATTGATTAGAAGATAACTTGTTATTGTAGTAGGTTGTGGTTGAATTATGTTTGGAAATTCATATGAGTTAGTTGGGCTAATTGGCATATATGATGTTCTGATAATATGCTCTTGAATGAGTTGAGAATGATGATCATTATGGTATGTATTGATTGCCTTTGATGTTTGGATTGATGCCTAATTGTGATTGTAGGTGAGTCCCAAAGTGTGGGTGGCAATTTGGCCTTGCAAATGGCCTATATTTGCCCACACGGTTGAGCACACGGGCGTGTGGCTCGACCGTGTACCTCGTGGTTGCATTTCAAAATCAAGTCAGGCTCGACCACGGGCTGAACACACGGGCGTGTGACTGGCCGTGTGATGCAAGTCAGGCTCGACCACGGGTGAGGCACATGGGTGTGTCCATGGCCGTGTGGACAAGTTAGTATGTATGCCCTGTTTTGACCCGGCTCGGGCACATTGGCATGTCTGAGGCCGTGGGAGGCACACGGCCTACCCACACGGGCGTGTGACCTCTGTAACTTAAAAAAAAATTAAAATTTTTAAGAATTTTTGTATGTGGTCGGTTTAGTCTCGGCCCCTTACTAAAGCATGATTAAGGTCTCGTAGACCTATTTAAGGGACACTTTGATTTGATTCGTTGAATAATTGTATGAAATGTCCGCGAAAGGTTCTGTTTTGTCCGGTAATGCCTTTAACCCTCAACCGGTGATGGTTACGGGTTAGGGGTGTTACATTTGCTTGGTATCAGAGCTACGGTTTAGTCGATTCTCGGACTAACGTAGCGTATGAGAGTCTAGCTATTCATGCCATATATATGAAATGTGATAGTGTGATGAATCCTGACGAGTAAAATGTGTTCTTCGTATAGTAATGGATCCCGAAAGAGCCGTAGCTGACGATGTAGAAAGCAATGCGCCTGCTCCCGCTCAAGGGACAACACCATCTGATTCGAGACCGGCTACTAGCGGTCAAGAGGGAGAAGCTAAACAAGCTTTCTTCCAAATGATGAGTGAGTGGTTCACTCAGTTTGTAAGGAATAATCCGGCTGTTTCACAACCTCCGCCCTCGCTTAATCCTCCTCAAACTTCTGCTATACCTCCGGCCATGAATCTGAATTTGTTGAATAAACCTCCGGTCGAAAAAATCTGTAAATATGGGGCTGAAGAGTTCAGGGCCACTAGTGATGATGATGCTGAGAGAGCGGAATTCTGGCTCGAGAACACTATTCGAGTAATTGATGAAATGTCGTTGACTCCTGAAGAATGCATAAAATGTGTTGTTTCTTTGCTACGTGACGCAGCCTATCAATGGTGGAAGACTTTGATTTCTATGGTTCCAAAGGAACGGGTTACTTGGGATTTCTTCCAGTCTGAGTTCAGAAAGAAGTACATCAGTCAGAGGTTTATTGATCAGAACCGAAAAGAATTTCTGGAATTGAAATAGGGTCGGATGACCGTGACCGAGTATGAACGAGAGTTTGTGAGACTAAGTCAGTATGCTCGTGAATGTGTATCAACCGAGGCAATTATGTGCAAAAGATTTGAAGATGGCCTTAATGAAGATATCCGGTTGCTAGTAGGGATTCTGGAGATAAAAGAGTTTGTTGTGCTTGCTGATCGAGCGTGCAAAGTTGAGGCACTCGGGAAAGACAAAAGAAAAGCTGAGTCTGAAGTCAGAGAGGCAAGAAAGAGATTTTCGAGCAAATAATTTCAGTCCGCATCAAAGAAATTCAGAGATGAATATAGCCATTCCAAGGCTAATGTGGGACATTCGAATAGATATTGTGCGAGATCACAGCCGAATTCCAAAGCTCCAGCAACTTCGATGGCTAGTGTTGGAAATGTTCGATCCGAACGACCTGAATGTAAACATTGTGGTAAAAGACATCCGGGAAGTTGTAGATTAAATGATTGAGCTTGTTTTAGATGCGGATCGTTGGACCATTTTATCCAAGATTTCCCAGAGTCTGTTGAGCAAGAGATTGTTCAGATTTCGAGATCTGATAATGTTTCAGCGAGAGGTAGACTTTCCTGAAATACAAGAAATGTCAATGGTAGTCAGAGAACTACGAAAGATTCAGTTGCGAGATCTGAAGCCAGAGTGCCTGCCAGAGCATATGCCATCCGAGCTTGTGAGGAAGCTTCATCTCCGGATGTTATAACGGGTATATTTACTCTTTATGATACTTCTATAATTGCATTGATAGACCCTGGTTCTACTCATTCGTATATATGCATGAACTTAGTATCCAGTAAGACTTTGCCTGTAGAGTCTACTGAATTTGTTATTAGAGTATCAAACCCCTTAGGTAAAAGTGTCCTGGTTGATAAAGTATGCAAGAACTGTCCGTTGATGTTTAGAGATGTTTGTTTTTCGGCTGATTTGATCTATTACCATTTGATGAGTTTGGTATAATTTTGGGTATGGACTTGTTAACATTGCATGATGCTGTTGTAAACTGCAAAAGAAAGACTATTGATTTGAGATGTCAGAATGATGAAATAGTTTGGATTGAGTCTAATGATTTAAATGGGTTACCGGCTGTGATATCTGTGTTAAAAGCTCAAAATTACTTGAGAAAGGGTTATGAAGCTTATTTTGCTTATGTGATTGACTCGAAAGTAACTGAAAAGAAAGTTGAATCAGTGCCAATTGTCTGTGAATTCCCTGATGTATTTCTTGAAGAGTTAGCGGGATTACCTCTAATACGTGAAGTTGAATTTGGTATTGAATTGTTACCGGGAACAACTCCTATTTCTATAGCTCCGTACAGAATGGCACCAACGGAGTTGAAAGAGTTAAATTCACAGTTGCAAGAGTTGACTGACAGAGGGTTTGCAAGACCGAGTTTCTCACCTTGGGGTGCTCTTGTTCTGTTTGTGAAAAAGAAAGATGGCGCGATGAGAATGTGCATTGATTATCGTCAGTTGAACAAAGTGACTATAAAGAACAAATATCCTCTGCCCAGAATTGATGATTTGTTCAATCAACTGAAAGGACCCACAGTGTTTTCAAAGATAGATTTGAGATCGGGATACTACCAGCTGCGAGTAAAAGATTCAGACATTTCGAAAACTGCTTTCAGAACGAGCTACGGGCATTATGAGTTTTTAGTTATGCCTTTCGGACTAACCAATGCTCTTGCAATTTTTATGGATCTGATGAACAGAATTTTCAAACCGTACCTAGATCGATTTGTTGTTGTATTTATTGACGACATTTTGATTTATTCTCGAGATGAATATGAACATGCTGAACATCTGAGAATTGTGTTACAGACTCTGTGTGAAAAGAAATTGTATGCGAAATTTAGTAAATGTGAATTCTGGTTGCGAGAAGTTGGTTTTCTGGGACATATTGTATCAGCCTCTGGAATACGAGTTGATCCGAGTAAGATTTCTGCTATTCTGGAATGGAAACCTCCGAAGAATGTGTCTGAAATTCGCAGTTTTTTGGGACTTGCTGGTATTATCGACGGTTTGTAAAAGGATTTTCGATGATAGCTACTCTGATGGATAGATTGGTTCAGAAAGATGTGAGATTTGAATGGTCCGATAAATGTCAGAAAAGCTTTGATCAGTTGAAAACTTTGTTGACTGAAGCTCCAATTCTAATACAACCAGAATCGGGTAAAGAATTCGTGATATATAGTGATGCTTCATTGAATGGTCTGGGATGTGTTCTGATGTAGGAAGGAAAAGTTATAGCTTATGCCTCGAGACAACTAAAGCCGCATGAAAAGAATTATTTGACACATGATCTTGAATTAGCTGCGATTGTGTTTGCGTTAAAAATTTGGCGCCATTATCTTTTCGATGAGAAATGCCACGTGTTTTCAGATCATAAAAGTTTGAAGTACCTAATGACTCAGAAAGACTTGAATCTGCGACAGAGAAGATGGTTAGAGCTGTTAAAAGACTATGAACTCATGATAGATTATCATTCGGGTAAAGCAAATGTTGTTGCTGATGCACTGAGCCGGAAATCACTGTTTACGTTATGTGCTATGAATGCTCATTTGGACCTGTCTGATGATGGTTCAGTTTTGGCGGAATCGAAAGCTAAACCGTTGTTCTTACAACAATTATGTGATGCTCAGAAAGTTGATAACGAGTTACTAGTGAAAAGAGCTCAGTGTGATTTGAACTCTGATTCTAAATTTCAAATTGGTGATGATGATTGCTTGAGATTTTGAGATCGAATATGTGTTCCGAGAAACCCAGAATTGATTCAGTTGATTTTGAATGAAGCTCACAATAGTCGCTTATCTGTTCATCCGGGAAGTACAAAGATGTATCATGATTTGAAGCAACACTATTGGTGGTCTGGTATGAAAAGGGATATCTCTGATTTTGTGTCGAAATGTTTAGTCTATCAGCAAGTTAAAGCTGAACATCAGGTTCTATCTGGTTTTCTACAACCGATTTTGATTCCCGAGTGGAAATGGGACAGAGTGACAATGGATTTTGTTGCAGGTTTGCCTTTGAATCCGAAAAAGAAAGATGCAATTTGGGTTGTGGTTGACAGATTAACGAAATCAGCCCATTTTATTCCGGTACGATCTGATTACTCACTTGATAAGTTAGCTGAGCTTTATATTTCTGGTATTGTGAGATTGCACGGGGTGCCATTATCTATTTTATCTGATAGAGATCCGAGATTTACATCACGATTCTGGAAGAAATTGCAAGAAACTTTAGGTACAAAATTGCATTTCAGTACAGCTTTTCACCCGCAAACGGGTGGTCAATCCAAGCGAATTATTCAGATTCTCGAGGATATGTTGAGATGCTGCATTCTTGAGTTTCATGGTACGTGGGAACAATATTTGCCATTGATTGAATTTGCATATAATAATAGTTTTCAGTCGAGCATCAAAATGGCACCCTATGAAGCTTTGTACGGACGCAAATGTCAGACGCCTCTGTATTGGACTGAGCTCAGCGAGAATAAGATACACGGGGTTGATTTGATAAAAGACACTAAACAGAAAGTGAAAGTAATCCGTGACAGTCTGAAAGTAGCGTCTGATTATCAGAAATCTTATGCAGATTTGAAACGAAAAGATATTGAGTTTGAGATCGATGACAAAGTGTTTTTGAAAGTGTCTCCGTGGAAGAAAGTACTCCGATTTGGACGTAAAGGCAAGTTGAATCCGAGGTTCATCGGACCGTATGAAATTATCGAACGAATTGGGCCAGTTGTGTATAGATTGTTATTGCCACCTGAGCTAGAAAAGATTCATAATGTGTTTCACATATCGATGCTTAGACAATATAGATCCGACCCCTTCCATGTGATTTCTCCATCTAAAATTGAAATCCGATCCGATATGACTTACGAGGAAGAACCGATTCGTATCCTAGCTCGCGAAGTGAAAGAATTGTGAAATAAGAAAATTCCGTTAGTGAAAGATTGTGGCATAGACACAGAGTGGAAGAGGCTATGTGGGAGCCTGATGATGCAATGAGACAACAATATCCGAATCTGTTTAAAGGTAAGATTTTCGGGGACGAAAATCCCTAAGGGGGAGAATTATAACAGTTCAATTTAGACCCTAGTTAGAATAGTGGTTTCGGGACCACAAATCTGAGTCAAAAAAATATTTTAATATTATTTTCTTTGCCTACTGTATTTGATTTAGCATGTGTTAAAGTTTCGTGAACTAATTTTGCTGTTTGGGTGTTTAATTTGAAAAAAAAGGACTAAATCGCAGAAAATGCAAAAGTGGCCTTCTAATTTAATGAGTGCTGAATTGTTAATGTTTTTATCATGTGA
Source organism: Gossypium sturtianum (assembly GCA_025698515.1). Classification (NCBI taxonomy): domain Eukaryota; kingdom Viridiplantae; phylum Streptophyta; class Magnoliopsida; order Malvales; family Malvaceae; genus Gossypium; species Gossypium sturtianum. The sequence goes on from CM046955.1 coordinate 126,166,453, forward strand.
GGTCCTTAAAATGGAAATGTACCATTAAATATTGGATGGACGGTTAAAGGCCATTGATATGTGGTTTTGAAATGTTTTAATAATGGGTAAAATAGTAAAATAAGCATTAATATGTATATTAAATAAAACAAACATTTAAAAGATGATTATTATCATCTTATTTTGCCGGAAGTGGAGAAAGAAGAGTTAAGCTTTTACATGTTCAATATTCGGCTACTTCTAAGCTTAATTTAAGGTATGTTTTACTTCGGTTTTTGATAATTTCTACGTTTTTGTAATCGTTGCTTCGTGTTCTTCAAAACCCATACTTGAATTTTGTGAATTTATGAAGATTTCGAATAGTGCCATTGATGAATTTATAAGCTTTGTGATGTTTAATGATGAAATATGGAATATATGTGTTAGATTAACAAGTTTTGTCTTTGGAGTTTTGATGATTTTGAGTAATTTGGACTTAATTGAGAAAATAATATTTTGAGGGACTAAATTTTGGAATAAATGAAATGTATGGACTTGTATGAGCTACATGAATATTCGGCTAAGCATGGGTATATAGTGATTTAGTGTATTTTGTGATTTTATGAAATAAGGACTAAAATGTCAAAATGTGAAAATGTGAGGGCTAATTTGTAAATTTCCCTAAATATGTGTCTTTGGATTGAATTGAATGATTTGGTGAATAAAAGGGTTAAATTTGAATATGTATAGATCAAGAACCGAAGAACACAGATTTAGATCGAGGGAAGTCGAAAGTTATTGAATATCCGTTTATTTCCGTTCTTCCCGTACGAGGTAAGTCTATATACAAATAAATGTTTTTACATCGATATTTGTATGCTCATATGAAAATTTATAATGATGATTGTGTATGAGATGATGAGTACATGAAATCTGAGATAGTATCGACAGGGTGTCAACATCCGCAAGAGTCCCGTACGAACCTAGGAATAGATAGGATTGCATATGTCATGACATAAGTGTCCGATAAGCGATATCGTGTAAGACCATGTCTGGGACTTTGGCATCGGTATGAGACATCGTGTAAGACCACGTCTAGGATGTTGGCATCGATTTGAGATTTACGTGTAAGACCATGTCTGGGACATTGGCATCGTATTTGATTCGTGTAAGACCCTGTCTGGGACAGTGGCATCGATATCTGAATACATGTAAGACCTCGTCTGGGACGTTAGTATTGTATGACTATTCTAAGCATTCCGAGTATCCTATTAGATTTTTAATGGTTCAACGGGAAAATCCAAGAAATGAATGTCTGTATGAAATGTATAAACGATTCAGGTATGTTGAAAAGTACACTATGTGTGTATGAAAGGTAAGTGTTATATGAACTTACTAAAGTGAATATGTGTATAGATTTGATGAGATAATAAGTGAATATATGCTTGATTGAGCTATGAGTATAAGTGATATTTGAGCTGAGTAATGTGGGTAAGCAATGGCTAAGCAAATAAGCCAAAGAATATGTGATAAATTTGCAAATGAGAAACATTAATGTCATTGTATCAATGTGGCTATGTGCATTTTATGCTAAGTTTACTTGTATATGGCTTACTAAGCTTTTGAAAGCTTACTTTGTGTGTGTTTGCTCTGTTTTATAGATCACCTAAGCTACTGAAGGCTCGGGGGAATCGTCGAGGATTGTCATCACACTACTCAATCCTATTTTGGTACCTTTTGAAAGTTTATATATTAGGTATGGCATGTATAGGCTAGTTGTTTTGGAATATGTTTGAGATATGTACATAGCCATGTGATATGGCTAGATAAATGATTGTGTTAAGAATGAATAGTCAAGATTTATGATGCTTAGTTTGGCATGGTTTGTTGGTGAATGAATTGGTTAAGGAAATGGTAAGTTTGTTGATGCAATGTTGGTATATCATTGATTAGAAGATAACTTGTTATTGTAGTAGGTGTGGTTGAATTATGTTTGGAAATTCATATGAGTTAGTTGGGCTAACTGGCATATATGATGTTCTGATAATATGCTCTTGAATGAGTTGAGAATGATGATCATTATGGTATGTATTGATTGCCTTTGATGTTTGGATTGATGCCTAATTGTGATTGTAGGTGAGTCCCAAAGTGTGGGTGGCAATTTGGCCTTGCAAATGGCCTATATTTGCCCACACGGTTGAGCACACGAGCGTGTGGCTCGACCGTGTACCTCGTGGTTGCATTTCAAAATCAAGTCAGGCTCGACCACGGGCGTGTGACTGGCCGTGTGATGCAAGTCAGGCTCGACCACGGGTGAGGCACACGGGCGTGTCCATGGCCGTGTGGACAAGTTAGTATGTATGCCCTGTTTTGACACGGCTCGGGCAAATGGGCGTGTCTGAGGCCGTGGGAGGCACACGGCCTGCCCACACGGGCGTGTGACCTCTGTAACTTAAAAAAAATTAAAATTTTTGAGAATTTTTGTATGTGTTCAGTTTAGTCCCGGCCCCTTACTAAAGCATGATTAAGGTCTCGTAGACCTATTTAAGGGACACTTTGATTTGATTCATTGAATAATAGTATGAAATGTCCGCGAAAGGTTTCGTTTTGTCCGGTAATGCCTTTAACCCTAAACCGACGATGGTTACGGGTTAGGGGTGTTACAGTGTGGACATCCGAATTTGAAGCACATGGCTGTGTCCCAACCCGTGTCCTACCCCGTGTCCAAACAAGTGATCTTACTGACTTGGGTCACACGGCCAACCACACACCCGTGTGTCAGGTCGTGTGCTAGGCCCTGCCGAACCTGTAGGATATACTAACTTATGCAACACGACCAATCACACGCCCATGTGTGAGACCGTGTGGAGCATACTGACTTGATTTCAAATTCAACACCAGGGGACACACGACCGTGTAACATGATTGTGTGTCACATACGGCTGAGACACACGCCCGTGTGGACAAAAATAGGCTATTTACCAAGCCAATTTGCCACCCAAATTTATGCTCACCTACACAACCAAAATGGCACCAATTCATAGTATAAATGAACATCTAATTTAGCCACAATCAAGGCTAATTCATACCATTTCCAATACTAACAACCAACATGCTTATAACCTCAAGTCTTACTCAATCAAAATATACTAAAACACATATACAAATCAACAAACTAAACCTTTACCAAACATACATCATTTTACACCAATTCACAAGCATAATTCATATCTAATATCATCCATTTAACATTTACTAAATCAATATCCATAAGCCTCATAATATAAGCCATTCACATATCCATCCATGAACTCAAATATTAACCATATATGCACATATATGCACATAACCAAATCCACCAAATTATGTCAACACTCATGGCCATATTTACAAACCAAAACATATGTCATTACAAGTCATTACAAATAACCAAAATCACTATCAACCCATAATCAAAATGACTCAAAATACCTATACATGCCATATACTTAAAATACCAAAGTTCAAAGGTACCAAGTGATAGGTGGTAGTGTGAAACGATCTCCGACGATCCCCGAATCTGAGATAGCTTTGATAACACTATAAAACACGGGAAAAATAAATAAAGTAAGCTATAAAGCTTAGTAAGCTCGTATGAAATAAACTTGATAAAATCATAAACACATAATTCAACAATTGATTATAGATACATGAATTCACATAAACTAACAAACCTTTCCATTACTCATTCACAAAGTTATATACTTTCTTTATCATTTCTTCGATTCAAAACTAATATGGTTTGTGCACATACCTGTACCAACTTGTAACAATTTCATACACATTCTCTTCTTTCATTTACCCGTTGAACCATTCGGAATAGAAGTCCGATACTCAAGGGTCTCACACGAAAAGTACCTATACCATGGCCCGAAGCCAAATCAAGGTAACTTATCCGAAGAACTAATATCATGGCCCGAAGCCAAATCAACCGATATGCATGGCCCGAAGCCAAATCGGCATATCTCGCACCCGAAGTGCTAATATCATGGCCCAAAGCCAACTCACTGTGTCCCCTAATGACATGTCACTAGTATCCTAAACTATTCCTAAGGTTCAACCGGGATTCCAACTGTCGAATTATTGTCGAATCATTTCCAAACTTGTCAGTAATCACGTAATCACAATTTATGCTATATAAAAGCATATAGAATACATTTGGTGAAATTATAACATACGAACTTACCTCGGTTGCTAAAACGGCGAATCGAGTCAACTATTTTGTAACTTTGTTCTTTCCACGATCTAAGTCCGTATTTCTCTTTTCTTGATCTAAATATATTCAAAATTAAATTATTTAATCATCTATTTATTCAATTCAATCCAAAATATACATTTGAGCCATTTTACACATTAACCCCTAAACTTTCACATTTTTATAATTTAGTCCTCAATACACAAAATCACAAATTCATGCAAAATTCAAAACACCCATGCTTAGCTGAATTACCATAATTCCCCTAGCAGCCCACATTTTTCATTTATTTCACATTTTAACCACTAAATTTCCACATTTCACAATTTAATCCCTATTTTGCATTTTTACTCAAAATCACTTAACAAAACTTGTTTAACTATCATCAACTATTCAAAATCTATCATCAAACATCAAAATACTCATGTATTCATCAAAGGCATCATTCAAAATCATTAATAGTTTTGCAAAATAGTCCCTGGGCTAGTACTAGCTACAACTATCTCAAAAACAGAGAAATCATTAAAACGGGACAAAAATCGTACCTTAATTGACCAAAAATAGCTTGGTCGAATGAACCCTAAAGAAATGGCTTTTCTCCTCTTCAATATTCGGCTATGGTGAAGATGATAGCCTTAAAATTTATGTTTGTTTTATTTAATTAACTTATATTTAACAATTACCAAATTAACCTTAACATTAAACCATTTAAAACACTTAATATATGTCCATATATGTCCACTCATGCTATTAATGGTCTAATTACAATATAAGGGCCTTTACTTTAAGGTTCTATAGCTATTAGACACCTTTAGCTATTAGAACTCAAGTTTTTCACTTTACGCGATTTAGTCCTTTTTATTGAATTAACCAACCAAACGATAAAATTTCTTAACGAAACTTTCACACAATCATTCAATCATGCTGTAAACATTAAATTAATAATAAAATAAATATTTTTAACTCGGATTTGTGGTCCCAAAACCACTGTTCCGATTTGACTAAAAAAGGGCTGTTACAACTCTCCCCCTTAGGGATTTTCATCCCCGAAAATCTTACCAGTGAATAGGTTAGGGTACTGTTTCCTCATAGCTTTCTCGGGTTCCCACATAGCTTCTTCAACCCCATGATGTTTCCAAAGTACTTTTACTAAAGCTATGCTTTTGTTTCTCAACTGTTTAACCTCTCAAGCTAAAATTTTGATCGGTTCTTCGTTGTATGTCATGTTGGGTTGAATTTCAATCTCTGCCGGAGAAATTACATGTGAAGGATCCGATCTATATCGATGCAACATCGACACATAAAACACATTGTGGATTTTCTCTAACTCAGAAGGTAAAGCTAGTCGATATGCCACTGGCCCTATTCTTTCAATGATCTCGTACGGCCCAATGAAACGTGGACTCAATTTGCCTTTGCGACCAAATCTTAGAATTTTCTTCCACGGAGATACTTTCAGAAACACTTTATCACCTATCTGAAATTCAATGTCTTTTCGTTTCAAATCTGCATACGATTTTTGACGATTTGAAGCTGCTTTCAAACAGTCGCGAATTACTTTCAGTTTCTCTTTGGTTTCTCTAACCAAATCAACTCCGTGAATCTGTTTCTCGCTAAGCTCAGTCCAGTACAATGGAGTTCGGCATTTACGAACACACAAAGCTTCGTATGGTGCCATCTTTATACTCAATTGAAAATTGTTGTTATACGCAAATTTAACCAGCAGCAAATATTTCTCCCAGTTGCCTTCGAATTCTAAAACACAACATCGGAGCATATCTTTGAGAATCTAAATTACTCTCTTAGACTGACCGTCGGTTTGCGGATGAAAAGCTGTACTGAAATTCAATTTTGTACCCAGAGCTTCTTGCAATTTCTTCCAAAATCGTGACGTAAACCTCGGATCTCTATCTGAAATAATCAAAACTGGCACCCCGTGCAATCTAACGATCTCAGCAATGTATAATTCAGCTAATCTATCGAGTGAATAGTCTGTACGTATCGTGATGAAATGTGTTAATTTTGTTAATCGATCAACGACAACCCAAATAGCATCTTTCTTTTTCGGAGACAGGCAATCCCGATACAAAATCCATCGTAACTCTGTCCCATTTCCACTCTAGTATTATCACAGGCTGAAGTAAACCCAATGACACGTGTTGTTCAGCTTTAACTTGCTGACACACTAAACATCTCGCTACAAAATCAGAAATGTCTTGTTTCATACCTGACCACCAATACAGTTGTTTTAAATCATGGTACATTTTAGTACTTCCAGGATGAACGAATAAACAACCACTATGTGCCTCGTGTAAAATTTTCTGAATCAACTCCAGATTTTTCGGTACACAGACTCTATCTCGGAACATCAAACAATCATCGGATCCGATTTGGTACTCTGAATCACTAGTCGACTTGCATTGCACTCTTTTAGCTTGCAATTCACTATCACATTTCTAAGCTTCGCAAATTTGCTGAAGAAATATTGGTTTAGCTTTTAATTCAGCTAAAATTGAACTATCATCAGATAGTGACAACTGTGTATTCATTGGTCTCAAAGCGAACAACAACTTTCTACTCAAAGCATCCACGACCACATTCGCTTTCCCCGGGTGATAATTGATTACTAACTCATAGTCTTTTAGTAGCTCAAGCCATCTCCGTTGTCACAAATTCAAATCCTTTTGAGTCATTATAAACTTTAAACTTTTATGATCAGTAAAGATGTGGCATTTTTCACCATACAAATGATGACGCCAAATTTTAAATGCAAAAACTATGGCAGCCAACTCTAAATCATGCGTCGGATAGTTATTTTCATGCAGCTTCAACTGTCTGGAAGCATAAGCTATTACTTTTCCCTCTTGCATCAACACACAACCCAAACCGTTCAATGACGCGTCGCTGTAAATCACAAATTCCTTACCCGACTCAGGTTGAACCAACACTGGTGCCTCAGTTAACAATGCTTTCAATTGATCAAAACTATGTTGACATTTCCCAGACCATTCAAACTTTACATCTTTCTGTAGTAGTCTGGTCATTGGTGTAGCAATCATCGAGAACCCTTTTACAAAACGTCTATAGTAACTAGCCAATCCCAGAAAGCTTCTGACCTCGGATACATTTTTAGGTGGTTTCCAGTCAATAACTGCAGAAATCTTGCTTGGATCAACTCGAATGCCATCCGCCGAGACAATATGTCCCAAAAATCAGACTTCCCGGAGCCAAAACTCACACCTACTGAATTTAGCATACAATTGCTTTTCTCTCAAGGTTTGCAACACAATCCTTAAATGCTCGGCATTCTCAGACTCATCTCGTGAATAGATCAAAATGTCGTCAATGAACACAACAAAAAATCTGTCTAAATACTATCTAAAGATCCGATTCATCAAATCCATAAAAATGGCAGGAGCATTAGTTAGTCCAATAGGCATAACAAGGAATTCATAATGTCCGTACCTCGTTCTGAATGCAGTTTTTGGCACATCTAAGTCTTTAACTCGCAACTGATAATAACCTGATCTCAAATCAATCTTTGAAAACACTGTTGCACCTTTCAACTGATCAAACAAATCGTCTATTATCGGCAATGGATACTTATTCTTTATCGTAAGCTTGTTGAGTTGACGATAGTCAATACACATTCTCATGGACTCGTCTTTTTTCTTAACAAACAATACTAGCGCACCCCAAGGCGAAAAACTCGATCGTGCAAAACCTCTATCTTTAACTCTTGCAACTGAGCTTTCAACTCTTTAAACTCTTTCGAAGCCATTCTATACGGAGCTATAGATATCGGTGAAGTTCCCGTTATTAACTCAATAGCAAACTCAACCTCTCTGACTGGTTGCAACACAGGCAATTCTTCTGGAAATACATCCAGATATTCACAAACTTCAAGCACTGATTCAATCTTCTTTTCAGATACTTTGGTATCTAAAACATATGCTAGGTACGTATCGCAACCTTTTCTCACATATCTCTGAGCCGACATCGACGAAATCACTGTAGGCAATCCACCTGACTCATCAGATTCAATTCGAAGAATTTCATTATTCTGACACTTCAATTCTATAATCTTTCGTCTATAGTTCACAACGGCGTCATGTAAAGTCAACCAATCCATAACCAGAATCACATTGAACTCATCAAATGGTAAAAGCATCAAGTTATCCGGAAAATAATAACCCCGAGTCATTAAAGGATAGTTCTTAAATACTTTGTCAACTAGAACATACTTGCCTAAGGGGTTTGATACTTTAATTACAAATTCTATAGACTCAACAGGCAATTTCTTACTGGACACTAAATTCTCACAAACATACGAATGTGTTGATCCAGGATCGATTAAAGCAATCACATTAGTGTCGTAAAGAGAAAATGTACCGGTAATAACATCTGGGGATGATGCCTCTTCGTGAGCGTGAATAGCGTAGGCTCTAGCAGGTGCTCTGGCCTCGGATCTCACAGCTGAGTCTCTAGTCATACCTCTGCCACTAGACACATTCCCCGTATTTTGCGGTGGTCTCCCTCTCGCAATCGTATTGCTCGATCTTGTATTTTGAATTTTATCTTTTTCGGATAACTCTGGGCAATATCTAATAAAGTGATCTAGCGAACCACATTTAAAATAAGCTTTACTACTCTTATTCCAGCAGTCTCCAAAATGTCGTCTCCCACACTGTTGACACTCAGGTTTGTTATTTCTCACACTGCCAACACTCGAGACAGAAGTAGCTTGAGCTTTAGAATTCACATGTTGATTTCCACGATCTCTATTCTGGTTCCCACTAATGCATTTGATCGACTATACGAATCTCAAGATTTCTTTGATGAAGAATAATAAGATTTATTCATCGGTCTTTTCTTCAAATCTCTAGCCTCTGAATCAACTTTCCTCCTTTCTCAGCTAAAGTCTTCGGCTTTGCAAGCCCAGTCGACTAACATAAAAAACTCTTTCAAATCTAAAATTCCAACCAGAAGTTTAATATCTTCATTCAACCCATCAACAAACCGCTTGCACATAATCTCTTCAGTAGAAACATACTCTCGAGCATATTTACTCAACCGTACAAATTCTCTCTCGTACTCGGTTATGGTCATACGGCATTGTTTCAATTCTAAAAATTCTTTATGGTTTTGATCTAAAAACCGTTGGCTTATGTATTTCTTCCGGAACTAGGTCTGAAAGAACTCCCAGGTGACTCTCTCTCTCTCGGCACCACCGATACTAATGTATTCCACCACTGATACGCGGTGTTTCTCAAAAGTGATATAGCACATTTTAAACATTCAGCCGGTGTGCAAGAAAGCTCATCAAACACTCGAATCGTATTTTCAAGCCAAAACTCAGCTCTCTCAGGATCATCATCAACATTAGCTCTAAACTCTTCATCCCTGTGTTTACGGATCTTATCAATTGGAGGCTTACTCAATCTTAAAAACTTGACTCCTTGAGGAGCTACTGGAACCGATTGGGGATTAGGAGGGGGCGGAGGTTGTTGAGCAGCCGGGTTCATTTGGATATATTGTGTGAACCACTCGTTCATCATTTGGAAGAAGGCTTCTTTAGCCTCTCCTCCCTAGCTGCTCGTTACGGGTCTAGAATCAGACGGCGCTGTCCCTTAAGCGGGAGCGGGCGCATTACTTTCAACCTCACCAGCTATAGCTCGATTGGGATCCATTTACTATATGAAAACACATTTTAAAATGTCAGGAGTCATCACACTATCACATTTTATAGATTGCATGTATAGCTAGACTCTCACACACACTACGTTAGTCCTAGAATCGACTAAACCGTAGCTCTGATTCCAATAAATTATCACCCCTCACCCGTATTCAACACTGAAATAGGGTCACGGAGCATTACCGGGCTTACAACACATTTATACATACTTTTAGCTTACATTTCTCAATTCAAACATTCATCATTCAATCTCAATCAATATGTCCCTAGTACGAGCCTACGAGGCCCTAAACAACTTTAGGAGTCGTTCGGGACTAAACTGATAACTTAAGAAACTTTTACAAACTTTGAATTTTTTTCTCAAAACATGGGACACACGCCCGTGTGGCCAGGCCGTGTGTCTCACATGGTCACCAGACACGCCCGTGCCACAGGCCGTGTGGACATTCGAATTGGAAGCACATGGCCGTGTCCCAGCCCGTGCCCTGCCCCGTGCCCAAACAAGTGAGCTTACTGACTTGGGTCACACGGCCAACCACACGCCCGTGTGTCTAGTCTGTGTGCCCTTCGAAGTGGCCACACATGCTTGTGTGCCAAGCCGTGTGCTAGGCCGTGCCAAACCTGTAGGATATGTTGACTTATGCAACACGGCCAATCACACGCCCGTGTGTGAGACTTTGTGGAGCATACTAACTTGATTTCAAATTCAACACCAGGGGACACACGGCCGTGTAACATGATCGTGTGTCACACACGGCTAAGACACACGCCCGTGTCTCTGCCTGTGTGAACAAAAATAGGTTATTTACCAAGCCAATTTGCCACCCAAATTTATGCTCACCTACACAACCAAAATGGCACCAATTCATAGTATAAATGAACATCTAATTTAGCCACAATCAAGGCTAATTCATACCATTTCCAATACTAACAACCAACATGCTTATAACCTCAAGGCTTACTCAATCAAAACATACTAAAACATATATACAAATCAACAAACTAAACCTTTACCAAACATTCATCATTTTACACCAATTCACAAGCATAATTCATATCTAATATCAACCATTTAACATTTACTAAATCAATATCCATAAGCCTCATAATATAATCCTTTCACATATCCATCCATGAACTCAAATATTAACCATATATGCACATATATGCACATAACCAAATCCACCAAATTAAGTCAACACTCATGGCCATATTTACAAACCAAAACATATGTCATTACAAGTCATTACAAATAACCAAAATCACTATCAACCCATTATCAAAATGACTCAAAATACCTATACATGCCATATACTTCAAATACCAAAGTTCAAAGGTACCAAGTGATAGGCGGTAGTGTGAAACGATCTCCGACGATCCCTGAATCTGAGATAGCTTTGATAACACTATAAAGCACGGGAAAAATAAATAAAGTAAGCTATAAAGCTCAATTTATGTATAATTTCTAAACCAAATTGGTATAAAGCTATAAAGCTCAATTTATGTATAAAGCTATAAAACACGGGAAAAATCATAAACAAGAGCAAATGGTACAATTTCTAAACCAAATTGGCTACCAAAACAAACTCAATTTATGTATAATTCAAGTTATGCAAATACAATCATTTCATTTACCCAAACATATATCAAAAAAACATGATCATGACTTTAACTCATACTCATTTCATGCTACTACAAACACTTTCAATTCATCATTCAAATTTATGCCATTTACTTAGTCAATTATCACAACAAGACATGACCATATTTTAACCAACTCTTCATTATAAAACCAAGCTACATTCATACCATTTCTCAAGCTATAATCCACCATCGCAAATGACCAAATACATTTCCAACCATAATATCAAATACCATAGCCTATACATGCCATATAACCAAGTCATAAAGAGTATAAATACCGAAATCATTAACCAGATAGTGTGATGCGATCTCCGCCGACTTCCAATCCGAGCAAACATCCGAATCATTATAAAACATAGAAAAACAATACAAAGTAAGCTATAAAGCTTAGTAAGCTCGTATCTTAATAAACTTAACATAACAAATAATTTCAATTCAATGTCATAAGCATAATATGCTATCTTACATGCTAAAACACAACTTATCTCAAGTTTATAACATGATTTCATATCAAATAATCACCATTCGATAATATATTTACTTACTTACTAACTTTAGTTTTCACAAGCTTATTCAATTCGATTCTCATATAACATTCAATTCCCACTTTCATATAGCCAAATGAGCACATTTTGGGAAATAACGTATTTAATCATATATCTTTTTCATATGAATCTCATATCATTATTTATACTCAAATTCACCTTTCATTCATATAGCATCAAATAATTTCACATATGCAACTTAATAAATCACATCTTATTCATCTGTTCATGTTTCCAATGCACATATTCACATTTCTTTTCCGTATACATCACATAGCATTCTTTGCACATATACTTACCTTTCATTTTCAAACATATTATACATTTTTCAACGTACCTGAATCGAAATGTCATTCACTTAACCATTTATTTCTCGGAATGCCCGTTGAACCATTCGGAGTCGATAAGGATACTCGGATAGCTTGGAAAGCTCGTACAATGCCAACGTCCCAGACATGGTCTTACATGTAATCAAATATCGATGCCACTGTCCCAGACAGGGTCTTACACGAAACCATATACGATGTCGATGTCCCAGACATGGTCTTACACGTAATTTCTAATCAATGCCAGTGTCCCAGACACAGTCTTACACGATATCTCAAATCATTGCCAATGTCCCAGACGTGGTCTTACACGAAATCATATCTCGGAATCCTATGTCATGACATATGTATCCTCTACTATTCCTAATGTTCGTACGGGGTTTTTCAGACATCGTCACGTTATCGGAACTTTCTCGTATTCATATATTCTGCATCTCGAAAATTGAATATCACAATAACATATATATAACTTATTCAAAATACATACATTTGCATTACCATTCAGCATCAAATTAAATCATACAAATAATATGCATTTATAACATGATTTTGTAATGTCTATTAAAATACGAACTTACCTCGTTCGCAGTAACGACAAATTAAGTCGACTAATCCGATACTTTGATTTTCCCTCAATCTAGATCCGAATTTCGCTTTTGCCAATCTAATTAATATCAAAATTAACTTACTTATTCAACATTTCATTCAATTTTCATCCAAGAACATATAAATGGGCAATTTGCATTTTAGCCCCTAACATTTCACATTTTTGCACTTTAGTCCTTATTACACAAATACACAAAATTCACAAAATTACTTAAATGCCCATGCTAGCCGAATTCTCTTTATTGCTATAATATCCCATATTTTTCATTTATTTCACATTTCTACCATAATATTTTCATATTTCACAATTTAGTCCAAAATTGACATTTTTATCAAAAATCACTTTATAAAAGATGAAAATCTAACATCAAATATTCATATTTCATCAAAAACTATCAAAGAGCTCAAGCATTCAACAATGGCAATTCAAAAATTCTTTAACAGTTTTAGAAACGGATGTACGTGTTAGCTAGATTACGAAGCAACGATCTCAAAAACGTAAAAATTATTAAAAACCGAGCAAAAACCACTCACCAATTTGTCTTCAAAGTTTGGCCAAATAACAAGCTCTCCCATGGCTGATTTTAGATTGAAATTTCGGTGAAGATGGATAGTGGAAGAAGATGACACAATTTGTTTTATTTAATTTAACATATAATGCCTTTTTACTTATTTAACCTTTAATGACATTAATAATTACACCAAATGCCACTCAACTATCATCCACTAACTCATAAATGGGCTATTTGCCACATAAGGACTTCACATTTAATAAACCATAGAAAATAGGCACTTTAACAAATAGAAAGCTACTTTTGCATTTTCTGCGATTTAGTCCTTTTTCACAAATCGGCACACAAACGATAAAATTTAATCACGAAAATTTAACACATATCAATTCACATATTATAAGCACGGAAAATAATATTAAAATATTTTTCTGACTCAAATTTGTGGTTTCAAAACCAGTTTTTCGATTAGGGTCTAAATAGGGTTGTTACAACTCTCCCCCCCTTAGGGATTTTCGTCCCCGAAAATCTTACCAGAAAGTAGATTTAGGATTTTCTTCCACACAATACATTTCAAATTCACACATAGCTTCGGATTTCAAATCTCTTTAATCTCACAACTGAAATTCTAATCTGACTTTCGCTGTAAATCATCTCTAGCTGAGACTGCTTATAACTATATTAAATTGTATTCATTTTCTGCTCAATTTCTCCGAAAATATTAATCCCGAGGATCATTTTCTCACAAAGCTCGATCCTGAAATAATGGAGTTCGGTAACTGCTTATAACAGCAACAATCTTTCTTAGTTGATTTGAAACTCTAAAACACAGTGACAAATAAATATTTCGAGAATGTGAATTGCTTTCTCTGATTACAAGACAACATCGTACCTAAGCTTACTGTAGTTTCTCTATGAATCACAATATAAATTTCGGTTTTCTATCCGAAACAATGAAGACTGGCATCCAGTACAAACTGGCAATCTCTAAAATAAATGACTCAGCTAGTCTATCAGAAGAGAAACTCTTACATACGAAGAGACTTCTTTAGACAGTTAACAATAATTCAGATAACATTTATCTTTTTCGATGATAAGGATAATCCCGCTATAGAATTCATCAGCACTCTATTTCTATAATCAACAAAGTTAGAAATGTAACACCCCTTACCCATGTCCAACGCCTGAACAGGATACGAGGCGTTACTGAACTTAACGTTACTTGAACTTATATTATCGGGCTATAAAATTTCATTCCATGACAAAACTTTTCTTTCTTACTAATAACATACATTTCATGGGCCTACGAGGCCTTAAACATACTTCCGGAAGGTTTCGGGATTCAACTAGAAACTTTTGCGCTTCTTGAAAAATTTTACCTAAACAGGGGCCACACACCCGTGTTGTCCAAGGGACACGCCCGTGTGCCCTTGAGACATGCCCGTGCCCGACACCCGTGGTCGACACTAACTTATTTCACACGGCTGAGCACACGCCCGTGTCTAAAACCCGTGTCCTTCACACAGCCTAGACACGCCCGTGCCTCCTGCCCGCGGAGCTCCCTGACTATGACGTCACCAAATCCTTAATAACACACGGCCAAGGCACACGCCCGTGTGCTGGCCCGTGTGACGAATCATATTCTCGTAATTAAGTGCAGGGGACACACGGCCTATCAACACACCCATGTGGGTTGACCGTGTGTCACACACGGCCTAGACACACGCCCGTGTGTCTGCCCGTGTGGAAAACTATAGGCTATTTTCCAAGCCTTTTTGCCACCCTGAAACGAAAACTCATTCATATAGCCACAATTAGCACATGACATAGAAAAGATAAGCTATTTACAATCCTTAATCTAACATTCATTCCAACCACATTCATACTCGATAACTTGCATGAACATTCACTTCATTATGCTCATTATCTTTAAAACATGAACTTGACAATTTTGGTCAATTCATCATGACCCTTTTTCAAAATGAGTGCAAAACATTGATAACCAACCCTTTTTGGCCCTTAAACATGACATGACACAAAATGTTCAAATCCCTATACATGCCATACTCAAATTGAATTAACTTTACTATACAAAAAAAGCAGTTGATAGTGCGTTTCCGAGCTCCGACGTTCCGTGATCCCCAAGCTAACTTGGGGAAACTACAAGGAAAAGGGAAAAGAGTGGGGTAAGCATATAGCTTAGTAAGTTTGCATGAAAACTCAAGAACAACATAATAACTTATACATCTCATTCATAACATGAATCAATGGCAATATAAGCCTCAATGATTGAGCTTACTTACTCATACTTACTCGCACTTAATTATGCGTATTCTTACCCGTCTCATGTCACTATGGTTTCATAACTTGTACTTACCCATGCTACCTGTATCACTTAATCACGTGGCTTAGCACATATGCTGACATGAACATAAATTCCAATCATGATCATTCGTATCATGAATGAGACTCAAGATCATCCAAAAGTTGGATTTAACTCCATACCATTTAACATGCTTAACTCTTTTAACCATGAACTAATCAAAGTATCGTAAGATATTTAATTTCATCGTGTATGAACTTTGATGCCAACGCCATATCCCGGATATGGTCTTATATGGGATCACCTCTTGATGCCGATGCCATATCCCAGATATGGTCTTATACGGAATCTCATAACTCAATGTCGATGCCATGTCCCAGACATGGTCTTATACGAGATAGTATATATAGATGTCGAAGCCATATCCCAGATATGGTCTTACTCGAGATCATTCTTGGGTGCCGAAGCCATATCCCAGACATGGTCTTATACGGGACCTTTCTCATCTCATATGAATACATAATTTCATCCTTATTCCGAAACTTAATCCGGGACTTAAATTTAACTTATTCTCCTCATTTTCTTATCGAGACTTCATTACTCGATTTTAATAATAATAACACATACTATCATGATATTGAACGATTTCAAATATCGAACATTATGAAACACTAATTCCATACAAACTTACCTCGATTCTCAAAATGTGTCGTAAAGCTCAATTTAGTCCTCGATTTTGTTCTTACCTCGGTTTCAATCTGGGCTTCGTGTTTCTTGATCTATAATAATAAATTTCTCTTGTTAAACACATGCATTGACTAAATTGATTCATAATTCATATTTTGGCAAAATTATGATTTTACCCCTAAACTTTTACATAATTACACTTTTGCCCTTAGGCTCGTAAAATAATTTTCATTCAACTTTCTTGCATTTCAAGCCTAGCCGAAACATTTTTTCAACTATAGCAACATTCAATTTCCACTATTTCACTCATGTATGACCATTTCTATAACCTTTACAATTTGGTCCTTACATGCATTTTTCATGACAATCACTTAGAGAAAGATGTTTATCCTACATCATACTTTCATAATCTTTCATAAAACATCAAAATACATGCATGTCATACATGGGTAAATTTTTAAACATGAACCCTAGCTCAAAATATAGCTAGAAATAGCTAAATCGAGCTACGAGGGTTTCAAAAATACGAAAAACATTAAAAACGGGGCTAGGATGCACTTACTTTGAGCTTGAGAATGAAAAAAACCCTAGCTATGGAGTCCTTCCGAAATTCGGCTCTATGGGGAAGAAGATGGACATGTTTTTGGCCTTGTTTTCGCTTTTAATTCTTTTACTTGCCAAATGATTAAAATGCCCTTAATGACCCCTTTCTTAAGATTTTTCCTTCCCAGGTCCATTTTTGTCCATCATCAAATATAATGGTCTAATTGCTAAATAAGGACCTCTAGAAATTTTCATAATTCAATTTCATACATGAATCTTCTAGAATCTCATATTTTCTATTCCTTGCAATTTAGTCCTAATAGACAATTTGATCACTAATTAATAAAATTTCTTCATGAGATTTTCACACAATCATGTAAATACCTCATAAGCCTTGTAAAATTATTTAAACACATATTTTTACTTCAGATTTGTGGTCTCGCACCACTATTCCGACTAGCCCCTAAGTTGGGTTGTTACAATTCTCCCCCTCTTAGGGATTTTCGTCCCCGAAAATCTTACCAGTGAAAAGGTTTGGGTACTGATTCTTCATAGCCTCTTCGGGCTCCCATGTAGCTTCTTCTACCCCATGTCTTTGCCACAATACTTTCACAAGGGCTATACTTTTATTTCTCAACTGTTTGACTTCTCATGCTAAGATCTTAACTGGTTCCTCACCATATGTCATGTCGGGTTGAATCTCAACTTCAATCGGTGTGATTACATATGATGGGTCTGATCGGTAGCGTCGTAACATCAACACGAGAAACACATCATGAATCTTTTCTAACTCAGTCGGCAAAGCCAATCGATAGGCTATCGGCCCAATCCTCTCGGTGATCTCATATGGTCCGATGAAGCGTGGACTCAATTTGCCTTTCCGGCCAAATCTAAGAACTTTCCTTCATGGCGACACTTTTAAGAATACTCTACCGCCGACTTGATACTCAATCTCTTTCCTTTTTAAATACGAATAGGATTTCTGTCTGTCAGAAGTAGCCTTTAAACAGTCTCGAATCACCTTTACTTTTTCTTCGGTTTCTCTAACCAAGTCAACCCCATGAATCTGGTTTTCCTTAAGCTCAGTCCAGTATAAAGGCGTTCGGCACTTACGCCCATATAAAGCCTTATAAGGTGCCATTTTTAAACTTGACTGAAAACTATTATTATAAGCAAACTCTACCGATGGTAGATACTTTTCCCAACTGCCTCGAAATTCAAGAATACAACACCGAAGCATATCCTCAAGTACTTGTATTAACCTTTCCGACTGTCCGTCAGTTTGGGGGTGAAAGGCTGTACTAAAACTCAACTTGGTGCCCAAGGCCTCTTGCAACTTTTTCCAAAACCTGGAGTTGAATCTCGGATCTCTATCCGATATAATCGATAAGGGCACTCCGTGAAGTCTCACAATCTCAGAGATGTACAAGTTTGCCAACTTATCCAGTGAATAGTCAACACGCACTGGTATGAAATGGGATGACTTCGTAAGTCTATCGACTACGACCCATACAGCATCTTTCTTGCTCGGTGTTAACGGTAAACCTGTTACAAAGTCCATAGTAACTCGGTCCCACTTCCATTCGGGCACCATAATAGGTTGAAGTAAACCCGAGGGTACTTGATGTTCGGCCTTTACCTGCTGACAAATCAAGCATCTTGATACAAATTTGAAAATATCTTTCTTCATACTCGGCCACTAGTACCATTTCTTCAGATCATTATACATCTTGGTACTACCCGGATGTACAGATAAACATTCGCTATGTGCCTCATGCAAAAATTTACGTAAGCTCATCGTTCCGCGGTACACATACTCGGTCCCTGAACATTAAACATCCGTCTGGATTAATCCAAAAATCGGACTCAACACCTGACTCACATTGAACTTTTCTAGCTTGTAGGTCGCTATCATCTTTCTGAGCCTCATAGATTTCTTGAAGAAACATTGGTCTAGCCCTCAACTCAGCTAGAATAGAACCATCATTTGATAAACTCATTCGTGTATTCATAGCCCTCAAGGCAAATAAGGATTTTCTACTTAAAGCATCGGCGACTACATTCGCCTTCCCCGGGTGGTAGTCAATGACTAGCTCATAATCTTTTATCAACTCCAACCACCTTCGTTGCCTTAAATTCAATTCTTTCTGAGTCATCAAATACTTTATACTTTTGTGATCGGTGAATATCCGACATCTCTCATCATATAAATGGTGTCTCTAAATCTTTAATGCAAACACGATAGCAGCCAATTCTAAATCGTGCGTAGGGTAATTCTTCTCGTGTGGCTTTAACTGTCTGGAGGCATATGCTATCACCTTGCCTTCTTGCATAAGTACACAGCCCAATCCGTTTAAAGACGCATCTTTGTAGATCACAAATTCCTTTCCGGCTCAAGTTGCACTAGGCTGGAGCCTCTGTCAACATTGCCTTTAATCTCTCAAAACTGTGTTGGCACTTTTCCGACCACTCAAACTTTACATTTTTCTGTAATAATCTCGTCATCGGTGTAGCTATCATGGAGAATCTTTTAACGAACCGTCGATAATAGCCAGCTAGGCCTAGAAAACTTCTAACCTCAGATACATTTTTTGGCAGTTTCCAATCAACAATAGCCGAAATTTTGCTTGGGTCAACTCGGACTCCATCTCCTGAGACAATGTGTCCCAAGAATCCAACTTCCTTTAGCCAAAACTCACTTTTACTAAACTTGGCATACAACTGATTATCTCAAAGAATCTGTAAAATTGTCCTTAGGTGTTCGGCATGCTCTCCCTCATCACGGGAGTATATCAATATATCATCAATAAAGACGACCATAAACTTATCTAAGTATGGCAGAAAGATGCGGTTCATTAAGTCCATAAACACCGCCAGAGCGTTTGTTAAACCAAAAGGCATGACTAGAAATTCATAGTGCCCATACCTCGTTCGAAAAGTTGTCTTAGGCACATCTGAGTCTTTTACTCTCAACTGGTAATACCCCGATCTCAAATCTATTTTAGAGAACACAGTGGCTCCCTTCAATTGATCAAAAAAATCGTCGATCCTTGGCAACGGATACTTGTTTTTCACTGTTACCTTATTAAGCTACCGGTAATCTATACATAGCCTCATGGAACCATCTTTCTTTTTCACAAATTGTACTGGAGCACCCAACGGAGAACTACTCGGTCTTGCAAAACCTTTATCCGTTAACTCTTGTAACTTTGCCTTTAATTCTTTCAACTCTGTTAGAGCCATTCTGTATGGTGCAGTTGATATGGGTGCAGTTTCGGGAGCTAACTCAATGCCGAACTCAACCTCTCTAATCGGGGGTAGTCCTGGCAGTTCCTTTGGAAAAACATCTGAGTACTCACATACTACTGGAACTGATTCAATCTTTAACTCAGTTTCTTTAACATTCAACACAAAAGCAAGATATGCCTCATATCCCTTTCTTACGCACCTCTAAGCGGTCATATGAGAGATCACAACCGGCGTTCTATCTTGTTCATCTGATTCAACACGAAGAGTGTCCCTATTTTCACATCTCAACTCAATATATTTCTTTCCACAGTTTACAGTCACACCATGAGTGGTTAGCCAGTCCATACCAAGAATTATATCAAATTCATCAAATGGCAATAACATAAGATTTGCCTTAAAATAATGACCTCTAATCATTAATGGGCAATCTTTGCATACTTTATCAACTAGCACACTTTTGCCTAAAGGATTAGACACCTTTATCACAAATTCTGTAGACTCTACGGGCATACTCATTCTAGATACTAATTTCATGCATATATAAGAATGGGTAGATCCTGGATCTATTAAAGCAATAACTTTAGTATCATAGAGAGAAAAGGTACCCGTGATCACATCCGGAGATAACGTCTCTTCACGAGCGCAAATGGCATAGGTCCTCGCAGGCGCTCTGCCCTCAGGTCTCGTAGCTTGCTCTTTGTGAGTATTCTTACTACTTGCCCTGCTTCCCGGGTTTCTCTATGGTCTCCCTCTAGCAGTGCCCCCCGGTCTAACATCCTGGGGCTTCTCTTTCTCATCCCCCTCTAGGCAATCTCTAATAAAATGGTCTAGAGACCCATACCTAAAACAAGCCTTCTCATTGGCTCGACATTCACCGGAATGACGTCTGCCACACTGCGGGCACTCCGGTCTACTCGGTCTGGCGTTGGCAACACTAGCGACCGATGTGGTCTGGGCTTTAGACAATGAATACTGTTTGCTCATGCTTTTGCCTGAGGACCCGGCCGAAGTAGCTGATCGAGTAGGGAAGTCTCTCAAATTCTTAGATGAAGATTGAAATGGCTTGCTCATCTGTCTCTTTCTCTAGTCACGAGACTCCATCTCAGCTTTTCTTTTCTCCTTAACTAAATCTTCTGCCTTACAGGCTCTGTCTACTAGCACAACAAATTCCTTCAACTCAAGGACACCAACAAATAGCTCAATATCTTCATTTAGTCCGTCATCAAATCTCTTACACATAATGGCTTCAGAGGACACATATTCCTGAGCGTACTTGCTGAGCCTCACAAACTCACACTCGTATTCAGTTATTGTCATCTTGCCTTGCTTCAGTTCAAGGAATTCCTTTCTCTTCTGGTCTATAAATCTTTGACTTGTATATTTCTTCTGAAATTCCTCTTGGAAAAACTCCCAGGTAATTCTTTCCCTCGATACAACCGACACAAGGGTATTCCACCACTGGTAAACGAAATCTCTCAGAAGAGAAACCACACACTTCATGCACTCCTCAGGTGTGCACGATAACTCATCAAATACCCTGATGGTATTTTTAACCCAAAATTCGGCTCTTTCTAGATCATCATCTTTACTACCCCTGAATTCCTTGGCTCCTTGCTTTAGGATCCTATCAACCGGAGGCTTTTCTCTTCTTACAACCTCTACCACTTGAGGAGCTACAGGGGTAGGTTGAGGAATAGGCGGGGGAGGAAGGGGTAGAGCATTCGGATTTGCTCGTATATACTCTATATACCAATTACTCATCATTTGGAGAAAGGTTTCTTGGGTCTCTTCTCCCTGACCCAGAGTCTCGATTCTACTCTCTACTGGCGCGGTCCCTTGCGTGAGAGCCGGCGCATTACTTGCAGCATCATCAGCTGCAGCTGGGTCAGGATCAACATCCATCAACTATAAAGAAAATATTCAATTTAAATCATCAGGAGTCGTCACACTATCATTACACAAGTACTCTTACGTATTGCATGTATAGCTAGACTCATACTCACGCTACGTTAGTCCTGGAATCGACTAAACCGTAGCTCTGATACCACTAAATGTAACACCCCTTACCCATGTCCGAACAATTTAATATCACAATAACATATATATAACTTATTCAAAATACATACATTTTCATTACCATTCGGCATCGAATTCAATCATACAAATAATATGCATTTATAACATGATTTTGAAATGTCTATTAAAATACGAACTTACTGTAACACCCCTTACCCGGGTTCTACGCCGGAGCTGGGCCCGAGGCGTTACCGAACTCAAACCACTTGATCGCCACTTAGGCTCGTCATAACTACTCTCTGAAGTCATCTCAATAACCTCGTTCTCGACTTACGAGGCCTCACTCATACACACGAGGGCTCTCGAGACTAAACCAGAACTTTTTCCATTCTTAAAATTTTTCTCTTTTATACAGATCTCACACGCCCGTGCAAGATTAGACACGCCCGTGCATGGACACACACGCCCATGTCCCCAAACCGTGCCTAAAACCCCATCATTCTGCCAATGCCCACGGCCAAGGCACACGCCCGTGCTTACCACCCGTGGTGCACACTGACTACTTTAACACGGCCTAGAGTCTAGACACACGCCCGTGTGGCTAGCCCGTGGCCAACACTAATTAATCCGACACGCCCTAGGCACACGCCTGTGTGACTAGTCCGTGGTCTATTCTGATTTACAATACTAACATGAAGGGGATGCACGGCCAAAGCACACGCCCGTGGGCTGACCGTGTGTCACACATGGCCTAGACACACGTCCGTGTGTCTATCCACATGGCCAAGAACAAATATATTTGCTAAGCTCTTCTCACCCTTATAACTTACACAACATGCACTCATACAACACATCCATAACCAACTCAAATTGAAATGCAATCTCACATAGAAAACTACATCTTTCTTTCATATAATGTAATAGCCAACAACCATGGCATTATACAAAATACACTATCCATCTAAAGGCCAAGACATCTTAGCCATTTACACCAAAAATTCACTAATTTGTCTAGCCCCTATACATGCCATATACAAAACATTGAGTCTAATGTACCAGAGTGTGCTGATAGTGTGGGCGATCTTCCAATTGATCCTCGTATCTCGATTCAACACTTTTACTCTATAAGACAAGTGAAAAGAAAGAGAGTAAGCTTTGAGCTTAGTAAGTTTACACATAAACAATTAAGCAACATAGTATAAGCTAAGCAACAATTAGCATTATACTAACATAAGTAATTCACAACTATGCTTACTCTTTCTATCCCTTACCACATTTCCAACACATCATGAGTCACTTGCTCATAACTATTGACATGCACCCCTGCATTCAACATCACATTTACACAATATACAACACATCATTATTCTCGATAATACATCCACACAGCTAATCCACATAGCTAATCCACACAGCTAATCCACACAGCTAATCTACTCACTATCACATCCACACGGCAAATCTCTCGATGGTTCCGCACTAAGCCCACCCCATTCAATTAGTAAGGTAGTATCGCACTTAGCCTACCAACAAGGTATTCATAGCGGTCTCGCACATAGCCCACTAAATAACATACCTAACGATAGCATCACACCGAGCCAGCTCATCGTCAATATGCATTAGGATGGTATCGCACTTAGCCCACCTTTCTGCATTATCACAACACATTCACAAATCTACTTATTTAATCATTCATCCATCCATGCTATACACTATCTAGCATTAACAACTTGTAAGTATGAATGCATTGTTTATGCATAGACTTACCTCGATACTCAAAAGTATTGAGACTTGCAATTTAGTCCACCACCTTGCTTTTGCCTCAGTTTCGATTCAGGCTTTGTCTTTCTTGATCTATAATGAATAAATCATCTTATTCAGTACATATATTGACTAAATTGACCCACATCTCATACTTTAGCAAAATTACTATTTTGCCCCTAAACTTTCTCATATTTACACTTTAGCCCCAAAGGCTCGTAAAGTGATTTTTATTCAACTTTCTAGTCTTTCATGCTTAGTCGAACCACTTATTCAACTAAAGCTATCATCAATTCTCACTAAAACACACATGCATGACCAAACTTAAGATTTTCACAATCAAGTCCCTACATGCATTTTCATGGAAAATCACTTAACAAAAGATGTTTCTACTACATCAAGCTTTCATAATCTTTCATAAAATAACAAAATACATGCATGTCATACATGACCACATTTTTGAACATCCTTCATAGCTCATCAAATAGCTAAAAATAGCTTACTCATGCTACCGGGACTTCAAAAATACAAAGAATATCAAAAACGAGGCTAGATGCACTTACTAGCAAGCTTGAAAAATTGAAGAACCCTAGCTATGGCTTCCTTCAAATTTTCGGCAATGAGGGGAAGAAGACGAGCATGATTTTGTCATATTTTCTCCTTTTTAATCACTTATTTGTTAAATGACCAAAATGCCCTTTTTGATAAACTTTCTATTTTAACTCATCCATGCCCATTTTTGTCCAAAAACTAAAAATTGGGGAAATTGCTCATTAAGGACCTCTAATTAATAATCTAAAGCTATTTCACACATATAGCTTCTAGAAACACACATTTTGCAACTTTTGCAATTTAGTCCTTTTTGACAATTCAACCGCAATTTCACAAAATTGCTTCATGAAACTTTCACACTAGCATGCATACATAGCATACACCTCAAAAACTCATTCATAACCCTCGAATTTGTGGTCTCGCACCACTATTCTGACTAGGCCCTAAACCGAGATGTTACAACTCTCCCCCCTTTAGAGATTTTCGCCCCCGAAAATCTTACCAGTAAAGAGGTTTGGATGTTGCTCTCTCATAGCTTCTTCCGTTTCCCACGTAGCCTCTTCCACACCATGTTTCTGCCATAACACTTTCACTAGTGCTATGCTCTTATTTCTCAACTGTTTCACTTCTTGAGCCAAGATCTTAATCGGCTCCTCTTCATAAGACATATCCGGTCTTATCTCAATTTCTGTCGAAGGAATCACATGTGAAGGATCGGAGCGATACTATCGCAACATCGACACATGGAACAGATTATGAATCTTTTCCAACTCTACCGGCAAAGCCAACCGTGCGCTACGAGCCCAATTGCATGCTCAGTAATCTCATACGGCCCTATGAATCTTGGACTCAATTTCCTTTTTTGTCCAAATCTCATAATCTTCTTCCACGTGGACACTTTCAAAAACACTTTGTCGCCCATTTTAAACTCAATTTCTTTTCTTTTCAAATCCGCGTACGACTTATGTCAGTCCGAAGTAGCTCTCAGACTATTACAGATTACTTTCACCTTTTCTTCGGTTTCCTTCACTAAATCGACCCCATGGATCCGCTTCTCACTAAGCTCGATCCAATACAAAGGAGTCCGACACTTACGACCATACAAAGCCTCATACGGTGCCATCTGTATACTCGAATGATAACTATTGTTGTAGGTGAATTCGACCAAAGGTAGATATCTCTCCCAACTACCTTCGAATTCTAACACACAGCATCGAAGCATATCTTCAAGAACTTGAATCACTCTTTCAGACTGACCATCGGTTTGCGGATGGAATGCAGTACTGAAATTCAATCTCGTACCCATGGCCTCTTGCAACTTCTTCCAAAATCTCGAAGTAAACCTCGGATCTCTATTCGATATAATAGACACAGGCACACCATGCAACCTCACTATCTCTGCCACATACAACTCAGCTAACTTGTCCAGTGAATAATCAACACGTACTGGAATAAAGTGAGCCGACTTTGTCAATCTATCCACAACAACCCACACAAAGATCTCTCTTCTCGGAGTCATCAGCAACCCCGTTACAAAATCCATGGTAATCCGATCCCACTTCCATTCGGGTACCCATTCGGGTGAAAGCAATCCAGAAGGCACTTGATGCTCACCTTCACTGTTGGCAAATCGGACACTTTGTCACAAACTCAAATATCTTTTTCATACCCGTCCACCAATACAACTTCCTCAAGTCGTTGTACATTTTTACCGCTTGCTCGGATGTCTTGACAAACATCCTTTGTGGGCCTCATGCAAAACCTTTCGAATCAACTCCTCATCTTTAGGAACACAAATTTCTGTCACGATACATCAGACAACCATTCAAATCCACTCGAAAATCAGAATCACTTTCTGATCCGCACTTAACTATCTTAGCTTGCATCTCACTGTCATTTCTCTGAGCCTCACATATTTGTTGAACAAATAGCGGCTTAGCTCTCAATTCTGCCAAAATAGCACCATCGTCGGACAATGCTAAACTCGTGCTCATAACTCTTAGAGCATACAAGGATTTCCTACTCAGGGCATCCGCAACCACATTCGCTTTTCCCGGGTGGTAGTCAATGACTAACTCATAGTCTTTCAACAACTCAAGCCACCGTCTCTGTCGCAAATTTAGATCCTTCTGATCCATCAAATACTTCAAACTCTTGTGATCCGTAAAGATTCGTCACTTCTAACCATACAAGTAATGTCGCCAAATCTTTAACGCGAAAACAATCGCAGCCAACCCTAAATCATGAGTCAGATAATTCTTCTCGTGCGATTTTAGCTGCCTCGAGGCGTAAGCGACTACCTTACCCTCTTGCATCAACACGCAACCGAGACCATTAAACGACGCATCACTATAAACCACGAACTCCTTCCCCGATTCTGGTTGAACCAAAACTGGTGCCTCAGTCAACATTGTTTTCAGTCTCTCGAAGCTCTTTTGACATGTCTCAGTCCATTCAAACTTGACATCTTTATGCAACAACTTTGTCATTGGAGTAGCAATCACGGAGAACCCCTTTACGAAACGTCTGTAATATCCTGCAAATCCCAAGAAACTTCTACTTTCAGACACATTCCTCGACGGTTTCCAATCCACAACAGCCGATATCTTACTCGGGTCAACTCTGACACCATCACCTGACACCATGTGTCCTAGGAATCCGACCTCTCGGAGCCAAAACTCACTCTTGCTAAACTTAGCATACAACTGCTTATCTCTCAAAGTTTGCAAAACAATTCTCAAATGCTCTTCGTAATCGTTCTCATCCCGAGAATAGATCAATATGTCGTCAATGAATACAACTACAAACTTGTCCACATATGGTCTGAAAACACGGTTCACCAGATCCGTAAAAATCGCAGGTGCATTCGTCAAACCAAACGGCATAACCAAAAACTCATAATGGCCATACCTTATCTGAAATGCAGTTTTCAACACATCTTGCTCTTTCACTCTGAGCTGATAATAACCAGACCTCAAGTCTATCTTGGAGAACACTGTAGCTCCCTTCAGTTGATCAAAAAGATCATCAATCCATGGTAAAGGATACTTATTCTTAACCGTCACTTTGTTAAGCTGACTATAGTCTATACACAATCTCATAGACCCATCTTTCTTCTTCACAAACAATATCGGAGCACCCCACGGTGAGTAGCTCGGTCTTGCAAAACCTTTATCTGTCAACTCTTGCAACTGGACCTTCAGTTCTTTCAACTCTACAGGTGCCATTCTATACGAAGCAATCGAAATAGGTGTCGTTCCCAGAACTAACTCAATTCCAAACTCGACCTCTCTCACTGGAGGTAATCCGGGTAACTCTTCCAGAAATACGTCTAGATACTCACATACCACTGGCACTGTTTCAAACTCTACTCCAACCTCTCGAGTATTCAACACAAAAGCAAGATAGGACTAACATCATTTTCTCAAACATTTCTTAGCCACTAGGGAAGAAATCATCACTGGTAGACTATTCGATCCACCTGATTCAGCCCTAACCACATCCCCACTCTCACATTTCAATTCAATAAACTTACTACCACAGTTCACTAAGACACTATGGGTAGTCAACCAATCCATGCCTAGGATTAAATCAAACTCATCAAACGGCAACAACATAAGGTTTGCCGGAAAACAATGATTCTCAATTAATAAAGGACAATTCTTACACACTCTGTCCACTAACACATGCTTTCCTAACCGGTTTGACACCTTAACCACTATGTCCGTAGACTCAACGGTCATACCCAAACTAGATGCTAATCTCATGCAAATATAAGAATGAGTAGACCCTGGATCTATTAAAGCAATAACAAAGGTGTCATAGAGAGAAAATGTACCCGTTATCACATCCGGGGAGAATGCTTCTTCGCGAGCGCGAATAGCATACGTCCTCGTAGGTGCCCCACCCTCTGGTCTCACAGCAGAATCTCTGGGTGCACCTCTACCACTATTCCCGCCTCTCGGGTTCCTTGGTGGTCTACCCCTTGTAGACACATCACTAGGTCTCATCTCTTGCTTCTCTTCCTTATCATCCCTCTCGGGGCAGTTCCAGATAAAATGGTCGGGGGAACCACACTTATAACAGTTTCGACTGTTACCCCAACACTCTCCAGTGTGATATCTACCACAACTTGGACACTCCAGTTTGCTCTTCGTATTGCCCACACTTTCCATCGAGGAGGCTTGGACTCTCGAACCCGAGCGAGTATTGCCCAAGTCTCGATGCGAATAACCCACTGGTGCTGCCGTCTGAGGATTCACTTCCTTGGATCTTTTCGATTGGGCTTGGTACGACTTGCCCATCGGCCTCTTTCTAGCATCTCGGGCTTCACTCACAGCCCTCCTCTTTTCTTAACTCAGCTCTTCGGCCTTACTTGCCCTTTCAACCAACACTACAAATTCTTTCAACTCCAAAATGCCCACTAGGAGTTTGATGTCCTCATTCAGCCCATCTTTGAACCTCTTACACAAGATGGTCTCAGTCGATACACATTCTTGAGCGTATTTGCTAAGCCTAACAAACTCACGCTCATACTCTGCTACTGACATCCTTCATTGCTTCAACTCAATGAGTTCCTTCCTTTTTCGATCAGTAAATCGTTGGCTTATATACTTCTTCCGGAACTCTTCCAGAAAGAAGTCCCATGTCACCCGCTCTCTCGGGACCACTGGCGTCAATGTCTTCCACCAATGGTATGCCAAATCTTTCAGCAAGGATACGGCACACTTCAAGCTCTCCTCAGGCATACATGAGAGTTCATCGAACACCCTCACCGAGTTCTCCAACCAGAACTCCGCCCTCTCTGGGTCATCATCTACCTTAGCTCTAAACTCCTCAGCCCCGGGTTTCCTAATCTTATCCACCGGGGGTTTTGATATCCTCACTACATCCATACCTTGAGGAGCCACTGGATTTGGCTGAGGTATAGGAGGAGGAGGTGGAGGAGGTTGAGCATTAGGGTTCGCTCGAACATAATTCGAGTACCAATTGCTCATCATCTGGAGAAAGGCTTTCCGTGCCTCTTCCCCTTGACCCCTGACCTCGGGTCCACTCTCAACGGGCGCGGTTCCTTGCGCAGGAGTCGGCGCATTACTAGCTGCTTCATCAGCAGTCAATGGATCGGATTCCATATACTATATAAAACAAGATTTAAAATCATTAGAAACCACCACACTATCATTGTACACTTATGGCATGTATAGCTAGACTCTTACACCCGCTACGGTAGTCCTAGAACTGACTAAACCATAGCTCTGATACCACTAAATGTAACACCCCTTACCCGGGTTCTACGCCAGAGCCGGGCCCGAGGCGTTACCGAACTCAAACCACTTGATCGCCACTTAGGCTCGTCATAACTACTCTCTGAAGTCATCTCAACAACCTCGTTCTCGACTTACAAGGCCTTACTCATACACACGAGGGCTCTCGAGACTAAACCGGAACTTTTTCCATTCTTAAATTTTTTCTCTTTTATACAGATCTCACACGCCCGTACAAGATTAGACACGCCCGTGCATGGACACACACGCCCATGTCCCCAAACCGTGCCTAAAACCCTAGCATTCTGCCAATGCCCCACGGCCAAGGCACACGCCCGTGCTTACCACCCGTGGTGCACACTGACTACCTTAACACGACCTAGAGTCTAGACACACGCCCGTGTGGCTAGCCCGTGGCCAACACTGATTAATCCCACACGCCCTAGGCACACGCCCGTGTGACTAGTCCGTGGTCTATTCTGATTTACAATACTAACATGCAGGGGACGCACG
This sequence comes from Gossypium sturtianum, assembly GCA_025698515.1. Lineage (NCBI taxonomy): Eukaryota > Viridiplantae > Streptophyta > Magnoliopsida > Malvales > Malvaceae > Gossypium > Gossypium sturtianum. Next base: position 126,196,878 of record CM046955.1, read on the forward strand.
GCCAAAGTACACGCCCGTGGGCTGACCGTGTGTCACACATGGCCTAGACACACGTTCGTGTGTCTATCCACATGGCCAAGAACAAAGCTACTTGCTAAGCTCTTCTCACCCTTATAGCTTACACAACATGCACTCATACAACACATCCATAATCAACTCAAATTGAAATGCAATCTCACATAGAAAACTACATCTTTCTTTCGTATAATGTAATAGCCAACAACCATGGCATTACACAAAATACACTATCCATCTAAAGGCCAAGACATCTTAGCCATTTACACCAAAAATTCACTAATTTGTCTAGCCCCTATACATGCCATATACAAAACATTGAGTCTAATGTACCAGAGTGTGCTGATAGTGTGGGCGATCTTCCAATTGATCCTCGTATCTCGATTCAACACTTTTACTCTATAAGACAAGGGAAAAGAAATAGAGTAAGCTTTGAGCTTAGTAAGTTTACACATAAACAATTAAGCAACATAGTATAAGCTAAGCAACAATTAGCATTATACTAACATAAGTAATTCACAACTATGCTTACTCTTTCTATCCCTTACCACATTTCCAACACATCATGAGTCACTTACTCATAACTATTGACATGCACCCCTGCATTCAACATCACATTTACACAATATACAACACATCATTATTCTCGATAATACATCCACACAGCTAACCCACACAGCTAATCCACACAGCTAATCCACACAGCTAATCTACTCACTATCACATCCACACGACAAATCTCTCGGTGGTTCCTCACTAAGCCCACCCCATTCAATTATTAAGGTAGTATCGTACTTAGCCTACCAACAAGGTATTCATAGCGGTATCGCACATAGCCCACAAAATAACATACCTAACGATAGCATCGCACCTAGCCAGCTCATCGTCAATATACATTAGGATGGTATCGCACTTAGCCTACCTTTCTGCATTATCACAACACATTCACAAATCTACTTATTTAATCATTCATCCATCCATGCTATACGCTATCTAGCATTAACAACTTGTAAGTATGAATGCATTGTTTATGCATAGACTTACCTCGATACTCAAAAGTATTGAGACTTGAAATTTAGTCCACCACCTTGCTTTTGCCTCGGTTTCGATCCGGGCTTCGTCTTTCTTGATCTATAATGAATAAATCAGCTTATTCAATACATACATTGACTAAATTGACCCACATCTCATACTTTAGCAAAATTACTATTTTGCCCCTAAACTTTCTCATATTTACACTTTAGCCCCAAAGGCTCGTAAAGTGATTTTTATTCAACTTTCTAGTCTTTCATGCTTAGTCGAACCACTTATTCAACTAAAGCTATCATCAATTCTCACTAAAACACACATGCATGACCAAACTTAAGATTTTCACAATCAAGTCCCTACATGCATTTTCATGGAAAATCACTTAACAAAAGATGTTTCTACTACATCAAGCTTTCATAATCTTCCATAAAACAAAAAAATACATGCATGTCATACATGACCACATTTTTGAACATCCTTCATAGCTCATCAAATAGCTAAAAATAGCTTACTCATGCTATCGGGACTTTAAAAATACAAAGAATATCAAAAACGAGGCTAGATGCACTTATTAGCAAGCTTGAAAAATTGAAGAACCCTAACTATGGCTTCCATCAAATTTTTGGCAATCAGGGGAAGAAGATGAGCTTGATTTTGTCATCTTTTCTCCTTTTTAATCACTTATTTGTTAAATGACCAAAATGCCATTTTTGATAAACTTTCTATTTTAACTCATCCATGCCCATTTTTGTCCAAAAACTAAAAATTGGGAAAATTGCTCATTAAGGACCTCTAATTAATAATCTAAAGCTATTTCACACATATAGCTTCTAGAAACACACATTTTGAAACTTTTGCAATTTAGTCCTTTTTGACAATTCAATCGCAATTTCACAAAATTGCTTCATGAAACTTTCACACTAGCATGAATACATAGCATACACCTCAAAAACTCATTCATAACCCTCGAATTTGTGGTCTCACACCACTATTCGGACTAGGTCCTAAACCGGGATGTTACAACTCTCCCCCCTTTAGAGATTTTTGCCCCCGAAAATCTTACCAGTAAATAGGTTTGGATGTTGCTCTCTCATAGCTTCTTCTGTTTCCCACGTAGCCTCTTCCACACCATGTTTCTGCCATAACACTTTCACTAGTGCTATTCTCTTATTTCTCAACTGTTTCACTTCTCGAGCCAAGATCTTAATCGGCTCCTCTTCATAAGACATATCCGGTCTTATCTCAATTTCCGTCGAAGAAATCACATGTGAAGGATCGGAGCGATACCGTCGCAACATTGACACATGGAACAGATTATGAATCTTTTCTAACTCTACCGGCAAAGCCAACCGGTATGCTACAGGCCCAATTCTGTCTGTAATCTCATATGGCCCTATGAATCTTGGACTCAATTTCCCTTTTTGTCCAAATCTCATAATCTTATTCCACGGGGAAACTTTCAAAAACACTTTGTTGCCCACTTTAAACTCAATTTCTTTTCTTTTCAAATCCGCGTACGACTTCTGTCGGTCCGAAGCAGCTCTCAGACTATTACGGATTACTTTCACCTTTTCTTCGGTTTCCTTCACTAAATCAACCCCATGGATCTGCTTCTCACTAAGCTCGGTCCAATACAAAGGAGTCTGACACTTACGACCATACAAAGCCTCATATGGTGCCATCTGTATACCCGACTGATAACTATTGTTGTAGGCGAATTCAACCAAAGGTAGATATCTCTCCCAACTACCTTCGAATTCTAACACACAGCATCGAAGCATATCTTCAAGAACTTGAATCACTCTTTCAGACTGACCATCGGTTTGCGGATGGAACGCAAGATCTTGAAATTCAATCTCGCACCCATGGCCTCTTGCAACTTCTTCCAAAATCTCGAAGTAAACCTCGGATCTCTATCCGATATAATAGACACAGCACACCATGCAACCTCACTATCTCTCGCCATATACAACTCAAGCTAACTTGTCCAGTTGAATAATCAACACGTCATGGAATAAAGTGAGCCGACTTTGTCAATCTATCCACAACAACCCACACAAAGATCTCTCTTTCTGAGTCATCGGCAACCCCATTACAAAATCCATGGTAATCCGATCCCACTTCCATTCGGGTACCATTACTGGCTGAAGCAATCCCGAAGGCACTTGATGCTCAGCCTTCACCTGTTGGCAAATCAGACACTTTGTCACAAACTCTGAAATATTTTTTTTCATACCCGTCCACCAATACAACTTCCTCAAGTCGTTGTACATTTTTGTACTGCCCGGATGTACTGACAAACATTTCACATTTTTGCACTTTAGTCTTACACAAATACACAAAATTCACAAAATTACTTAAATACCCATGCTAGCCGAATTCTCTTTATTGCTATAATAGCCCATATTTTTCATTTATTTCACATTTCTACCACAATATTTTCATATTTCACAATTTAGACCAAAATTGACATTTTTATCAAAAATCACTTTATAAAAGATGAAAATCTAACATCAAATATTCATATTTCATCAAAAACTATCAAAGAGCTCAAGTATTCAACAATGGCAATTCACAAATTCTTTAACAGTTTTAGAAACGGAGGTACGGGTTAGCTAGATTACGATGCAACGATCTCAAAAACGTAGAAATTATTAAAAACCGAGCAAAAACCACTCACCAATTTGTCTTCAAAGTTTGGCCGAATAACAAGCTCTCCCATGGCTGATTTTAGATAGAAATTTCAGTGAAGATGGATAGTGGAAGAAGATGACACAATTTATTTTATTTAATTTAACATATAATGCCTTTTTACTTATTTAACCTTTAATGACATTAATAATTACACCAAATGCCACTCCACTATCATCCACTAACTCATAAATGGGCTATTTGCCACATAAGGACTTCACATTTAATAAACCATAGCAAATAGGCACTTTAACAAATAGAAAGCTACTTTTTCATTTTCTGCGATTTAGTCCTTTTTCACAAATCGACACACAAACGATAAAATTTAATCACGGAAATTTCACACATATCAATTCACATATTATAAGCACGAAAAATAATATTAAAATATTTTTCTGACTCGAATTTATGGTCCCGAAACCACTTTTCCGACTAGAGTCTAAATAGGACTGTTACAAACCTCTTCAATATTCGGCTATGGTGAAGGTGGTAGCCTTAAAATTTATGTTTGTGTTATTTAATTAACTTATATTTAACAATTACCAAATTAACCTTAACATTAAACCATTTAAAACACCTTAATATATGTCCTTATATGTCCACTCATGCTATTAATTGTCTAATTACAACATAAGGGCCTTTACTTTAAGGTTCTATAGCTATAGAAACCTTTAGCTATTAGAACTCAAGTTTTTCACTTTACGCGATTTAGTCCTTTTTATCGAATTAACCAACCAAACGATAAAATTTCTTAACGAAACTTTCACACAATCATTCACTCATGCTGTAAACATTAAATTAATAATAAAATAAATATTTTGACCTCAGATTTGTGGTCCCAAAACCACTTTTCTAATTTGACTAAAAACGGGGTGTTACACTCCCTATCCCTTGGCCAGCCATGCATTGAGTAAGTTTGAGTGATTCAAACTTGCTATTTTTAGCTTGGGGCAAAAAGTAAAAGGCATGAAACGTAGAGGGGGTTTAATGGCTTTTAGGATAAGTTCGAGGGCTATTTTGCAAGTGTGAAAATCAGCTGATTGGGTCAGCTATATGGACAGTTTGGGCTACCCCCTTCTTGTTGGATCAGTCCTCTTAGCACAATTGGGTCACTTTCTTCTTCAGACTTATAATTAATTTTTAACCCAATTAATTTTGGATCAAATTTGATTATAAAATATGTATAATAATCATTATTGGACCGTACTTGGCTGGAAAAATAATTAGCCTTGCTCTTGATTCACTTGATGCAGAAAATTGCTCCAACGGTTCAAGCCTTTCGAGGTGACATCGAGCCAATTTTCACCTTTTGTGCAAAACTGTCGAAAATAAACCAAATTTGTGAAAAAAAATTATAACAATAATTAAAATTCAATATGTTAATAATTTAAGTGCAAATTAATTATTTTATAATTAAATTATGAATTTCGACAAAAATTACTACGTAAGTGCATGAATTAGAGCTCAAAAGGTGCTGAAAAAGTCTATATATTTTTGTGTTTCCAGTGTGCCCAATGCCCACCAGATTGTGGCACACATTAGGGATGTCGATGATTATGTTCTTTTTAATTTTTCCAAATTGTATACTTTGTTTTACATCCCAATTGTACACTTATTTACAATATACGAAAAAATTATTAATTTGGTTTGCATTGTATCATATCATATTGAGAGTTTAAAATTTACAATTATTTCTGTTACTTTTTCATTTAAGTTTTTCTCCGTCCATTTGTTAAGTACAATATTTTGAGAAAGTAAAGAATTTCTCAAAAGGTTCGGGAAAAGATTAAAACTTTGACTTGCGTACTGTATATATTACCTCAATAATTAATATTAACTTACACTTTACAGAAAAGTTAATGAATAAACGAATAAGTTAGTGTTTTCACTGCATGAGTTAGTGTTTTAATTAGTTCTTCTCCTCGATATTCCTAGGTTGTGTGGACATATTGGCTTCGTATGTCGTAGTTTCCTACAGTAACCACATAACCTTGGTGTGTGTCCCCACTCCTGAATATCCATATTGCCTCATAACCAAGTTGAGTTTGGCTGACTTTTCAGCTTGCGCCGCGAGTTCTTATTCGGTACCAACTCGAAAGGAGAGTTTTCTCTCTAGGGGTTTCAACCACCAAACTTAATTTCTTTTGAGCCCCTGCAACCTGAGATAAAAAGATTTTTTTCCTTTTTACCTCGCCCCATCCTTTATATAAATGCACGTTCTCATCCCCTACTCACCCATATCTCAATATCCTTTAAATTGTTTTTTTTCTTTTTCTTGCATGTTGAAATTTTCAAGATTAAATATTTATTTCTCTCTCACTTTGAATGAAATATAGTCATATTTTTAAGTTGTGTTTGGGTTCACGATGATGTCGTGGAGTTCGATAACCTACAAATTTCACTTGTTGTGTGAGCATGGAGCCATCACCTGATAAGCCGGGATTGCTTTGAAACTCGAGGTCCAAGTTTACGATGATTATATTGTCTCGAGTTGAAGTGTAACTGTAACAGCCCAATTTCGATGAAATAGAAACAGTAGTTTTGGGACCACAAATCCGAGCCGAAAATAAAATTTATTTTTATTTTATTATATGGACCGTATTTTGTTAGAAAAGTCATGTGAAAATTTTGATACAAAAATTTTATCGATTATGTGTTTAATTACGAGAAGGACTAAATCGCATAAAATGCAAAAGTTGAATTCTAGTAGCTATAAGGATTAAATAGCTATGGAATTCAAAAATAGAGGTTCTTATATGGTAATTGGACCATTAAAGAGAAGTATGTAGATATTTTGGTATGACTCATCCATGGAAAAATAAAAAAAGGTTAAGGACTAAATTGGAAAGATGAAAAGTTATTAAATGACAATTTAAGTAAATGAAAACGAAAAAAAATTCATATCATCTTCCCCAAATATTTCCATGGAAACCCTAGGAGAGAGGAAGAAGACTTATCAAGCTTATTTGGGTAAGTAATCAAGCCCCGTTTTTAATAATTTTGATATTTTTGAAACCGGGATAACTTAATCTATCTATTTGGGGGATCAATTTGTAAAGTTATCAAAGTATGGAAAATGGGTCATGGATGTATATGCTGAAAATTAGAAATTTATGGTAGAAAATGAAAGGTTGATGATAGATAAACAACTTTTACAAAGTTATTTTTTATGAAAACATGATTTAGAGACTAAAATGTAAAGTTGTAAAATTGAAGAAAAATGCTGAATTTTTATGAATACATGTGCTGTAAATTTTGTCATGGGATTTTGGATAGCCTTGGAATAGGGATTAAATTGCACAAGTTTCATTTTCCGAGCCTAAGGACGAAATGAGAATTTATGGAAAAGATAGGGGTAAAATGGTAATTTTGCCTAGGATGCAAATTGAGTCCAAATGGTGTAAATTTGATGTTAAATTTACTCGTATAGATCCGAATAGACCAAATTCGGAGTTAGAATGAGAAAAAGGAGAAAATGTCGGATTAGTAGATGTTTGTACACGAACCTTTGTCGAGGTAAGTTCGTGTAACTAAATTGTGTTTATTTACATGCTTGCATTGATTGTGTTTATGTAAATTGTATAAATGTCATGAATATGTGAAATGATTACATATCCGATCAAGCCCGATAAATAAAAATGTTTAAATTGAATTATAATGCCCAATAGATAATAAAGGATAAACGATGAAAATGTTAATTTTATGCTTGAAATGTGATCATTTGAATTATATGGATGTTATAGATGTATGAAATAATCACATCTCGGAAAATGCTTGAAAATGTTAAATCTCATTTGAATAAATGAAAATCGATGGATAAATGTAATTGTCGAAATGAGTGAGGTCCTGCATTTGTTGCAGAATGGATTAGGCTCGGACGAGCAATCCTAATGACTTCATTATAGAAAGGATTTATCCCGGACGGGTGATCCTGATATAAGTCCTCTCGAGCATATGTTATGGATTGGATTTAGTCCGGACGGGTAATCCAGGTCAAGCTCTCTAGAGCATATGTCATAAAAAGGATTTAGCCTGGACTGGTAATCCTGTTGTATACATGTGTGGCTCAAGAGTGTACTCTCTGAAATTGTACCTTATGAGTACTATTGGACATGAATTAACGGATTCTGATTTGTACACCTCGAGTGTACTACCCGTGTATCCATCAATATTTCAAACAAATTCAACGGGTAAATGATCGTGTCCAAACTAACTATGACAACGAATAAGGCAAGCGCACCTATCGTTCGGTAGTATAGCTATGGCAAGACCGAAAATATCGTATCCTCAAGGACCAAGAGTACTAGTAGTTGCTATCTTTTTTATTATCTAGCCTAAGTATTAAGGGAATCAATGTTTAATTAACTAATTACTAAACTAAGGATGCTAAGACACAGAGAGTGAATTGGGAAAATACTTTTGGGAAAACCAGTTGATTAAGACAATACCAGAGGAAGAATCCACCTAGACTTCACTTGTTACTTAACTCTGAACCAGACGATTTATTCACTTGACTTGATCCGTAGGATTCCCTAATTTATATTATTATCCCTTTCGAGACTAATAACGTCTAACCCTAGGTTGATTAATTGAAATCTCTTTCTAATTAAAACCCCTAGTGTTGCATTAACTCGATCTATGGACTCCCATATTAGGTTTGACCCTAATCAGGTAGATTTTCGTTATCATATCTCTAGGGTTGCAATCAACTCCGCTTAACTATGCTAGATCTACTCTTAAACAGGGACTTTTGCTCCATCGCTAAGCACATCAATACTTGAATCAATATCACGGAATATTAAGACAAGAATTAAGAACACATAATTAAGAACAAATCAAGTATTTATCATATAGTTCAGAAAACAATAACAAGATCCGTCTTAGGTTTCATCCCCCTCAGGTATTTGAGGGGTTTAGTTCATGTTTATAAAAGAATACATCTCAGAAGAAAATAAATAACGAAACATAAAGAAAAACCCTAAAACCCCCTGAAGGAAATTGAAGGGAAGATCTTCCGTCTTGAGTGTGATTTCGGCTTCTGGGATGAATCAACTAGCTGTCTTCGAGTAATTTCCTGTGTTCAGCCCTCTCTAGCTTCGCCCCCGTCAAAAGCCCTAACAGAAGGCTTCTATCAAACTCTCCCCTTTAGGTTGCCCTCTAGGGCGTTTATATAGGCTTTTGAGATGCCTTACTTGGCCCACAAGTATCCTAATCCGAATGAAACTCATCTTGGCCATGGCAGGGACACACCCGTGTGAAACGCCCGTGTGAATCGAGCCCAAGGCCGTGTTCAGGCCTGCTAAGGTGGCACGGCCGTATGGTGAACTCCAGGCCGTGTTGATTTCCTACTTTGGTCCATTTTCTCCATTTTTGGCCCGTTTCTCGTTCTTTTCATCCTCCGATGCTCTCTTAAGTATAAAACATGAAATTAAAGGATTAGGAGCATCAAATTCCACAATTCAAAGGATTAAATCATCAAAAAGTATGCTAAATGTGGGATTAAAATATGTATATATTACAGTTTATCAAATACCCCCACACTTAAGCATTTGCTTGTCCTCAAGCAAAATTCTCAACTCACAATTAAAATCGAATTTCCTCAATTCATAATCTTCCTCAATAATGTTTCATCATAATTCATAGGTAATTCATACATTGATAATTTAACCAGAAGGTTCCTAAAGATTCAAATAATCAAAGTCATAGTTTTTATAGTACGAAAAATAGGTGTTTCCCCTTACCTAAATAATCACCTTTAATTCAAAATCAACGAGAATTGACATCCTCACTAAAGCTTCACTCAAATCACTCAAGGTGTTTAAGGTTCAAAAATAAGCACTCAAGAGTCAAACATGAAAAGTTAATCCCATAGGCTTGCATGAAAATCAAATCTCCACCACTGTAAAATGATATGATACACAAATCAAAAGGTCTTTTATGGGTTGTATTGGGGCTTGGGTTAAAGGTGTGGATAAAGGCTGAATTAGAGGGTTAGTATCGAGACTGAATTGATAAATTACCTAACTAGAAAAATAACTAAAACTTAAATAATTACATCAATTAAGAATTCATCATTAATAACATGAGCTTCTTCCCAAAATGTAAAATTAACTACTTAAGCTCCAATAACAAAGAAGTAATAATAAATAGATTCCCAGAATTTTTTTTTTAAGAACAAATCAAGTACAATAATAATAAGATAGAATTTAACAACTAAAATAAAGAAAATAGTTAAGCAACCAATCAAATCAAATCTCGATATAAGGGTAGTCAAGAGAATTGGTGATAACAAATACAAAATGGGTTTTGGGTTAATATTAATGGGTGAGTCAAGAAATGGTTTATTAGTCTCAAAGGGGTTCACTAGGGGTTAATTATGAAGGTAGGCTTTTTATGGAGTAAGTCGGTTAAAACCTAGGTGCCTTTATCATCTCAGTATATCAAATCAAAAGTGTGGTCTCGACATGTATGATCGAAGCAAGTTCTAGAATAACAGATCAATGTTGACACACTCATAATCAATAAAGTGAGCAAGAAAAGAATGTAAGCTCTAAAAGGCTCAAAATCTCACAAAAATTATGGTTTTTGATGTCAACCTTGTAAATTTCAAACTTCAAGGTAATAATTAGATTCAGGTAGACAACCTATCAATTTTTAATTCTGAAAATAGACTCATCATGCTTGATTCTCTAGTCTCCTAAAGTTTAAATCATCACTGCACAATTAACTATGACTTAATCCAAAACATATCAATGATAATCATAAATAAATAGAAGTTTCATTCTAATAGTAATATGAGAAAATTACTTAAAGATTTAAAGACAAGTCATAATTCAGGGATTTTCAAATAATACTCTAGTTAACCCCCCACACTTAAGATGTACATTGTCCTCAATGTACAAAGATAAGTAATGAAACTATATTAAGAAAATCATAAGATAGGGAGAGGAGTGAAACTTCCTGAATTTTGGATGGAGTCAATGAAAAGAAACGGTAAAGTTGGAGAGAGGTGAAGGTGGGGAGGATACTCCGGTGGTGGTGTGGTCGTTCGTTAACAGCCCATTGAACCTAAATTAAAGAAATCAAAATATAATAATATAAATTAAAGATGAGAAAGATAAAAGAAAAGAAATTAAAAATGAAAATAAAAGAAAAAGAAAAAGAAAAAAAGTAAATGGGCTCAAGGGTCCCACGAGCGTGTCGCACGCCCGTGTAGATTTCTCAGCTTCGACCACGGCTGAATCGCACGATCGTGGCATTTTATCGCAGCCCGTGTTTTGGGATCAGTTTCGTCCTGTTTCCACACGGCCACAGCCACGGCCACGCCCGTGTGCAAGGCCGTGTGGGTCAGGAAACTTGCGCCTAAAAATTTGGTTAGTTTTTAGTTAGGTGCTAAAAATTGAAAATATGAAAATTAATGGGGTTAGTGCTCGGGTTGCCTCCCGAGAAGTGCTCGTTTAAAGTCTTGAGCTAGACTTACCTGTTATTTGCATAATGGTTGTTTGAGGAGCATATTACAGGGCATGAAATTAATACTTACCCCTAAATCAGCCAAAGCATGGTTAACATTTAAACTACCAAATAAACAAGGAATAGTAAAACTCTCTGGATCTTTCAATTTTGTTGGTAGATTATTTTGGAGAATAGCTGAGCATTCCTCGTTAAGTTCCACTTTTGATAGCTCTTCAAACTTCCTTTTATTTGTTAAAAGCTCTTTTAAGAATTTTGCGTATGTAGGCATCTGCGAAATAGCTTCAACAAAAGGTACGTTAATATGTAATTGTTTAAAGAGTTCGAGAAACTTACCGAATTGTGCGTCCATACGGTCTTTCTTCAACTTTGCTAGATATGGGATCGGTGGGTTATACTCTTTAGGTTCCGGTATTACATTCTCGTTTACTTCCTCACCTTTTTCCTTATTAATTTCTCGTGGCATCTTCTTTTCAGCTTCAACCAACCCATTTCCACTCCTTAGTGTAACTGCCTTCACATGTTCTTTTGGGTTGGTGTTACTATGTAAGTTACCTGGTTGCCTTTCGAAAACTATCTTGACTAATTGTCCAATTTGATTCTCAATCCTTTGAATCGATTCTTGTTGAGTTTTCAACGCCGTTTCGGTATTCTGGGAATGAGTCTCTGACATCGAGATGAATTTTTCCAATATCTCCTCAAGGTTTGGTTTCTTTTCCTGTCGGTAAGGTGGTTGCTGAAATCCCGGAGGGGGTGGTGGTCTTTGATTTCCTGGATTTCCTTGACCTCCCCATGAGAAATTGGGATGATTCCTCCAACCTGCATTGTAAGTGTTACTATAAGGATTATTTTGAGGTCGAGGATTATTACCCATATAGTGAACTTGTTCGTTTTAGTATTTCGGGTTGTAAAGTGGATATTTTGTATTGCTCATCCCTCCTAGATTTGAGTCATATTGCATTATTGGGTGTACCTGCGTAGAACCATACAAACCATCAATTTTTTTATTTAAAAACTCTACCCGGTTAGATAACATGGTGACCACGTCTAGGTTGAAAACACCGGCTACTTTATTAGGCTTTGTCCTCGTGACTTGCCACTGATAATTATAAAGTGACATCTCTTCGGTTTGAGTGGTATGTTCTATTTCACTGTCAAAAATCAAGGGTCCTGACGGGTTTCTTCTAGTCATAAACTAGAGATACCTATCAGAAATAAATAAGAGAAAAATTAGCAAAGTTAAAAATAAAAATATAAAAATGGATAAAGTAATAAAAATTTAGCGTTCCTAATATCTTAGTCCCTGGAAACGACGCCAAAAACTTGATCGTGTCTAAACTAACTATGACAACGAATAAGGCAAGCGCACCTATCGTTCGGTAGTAGAGCTATGGCAAGACCGAAAATATCGTATCCTCAAGGACCAAGAGTACTAGTAGTTACTATCTTTTTATTATCTAGCCTAAGTATTAAGGGAATCGATGTTTAATTAACTAATTACTAAACTAAGGATGCTAAGACACGGAGAGTGAATTGGGAAAATACTTTTGGGAAAACCAGTTGATTAAGACAATACCCGAGGAAGAATCCACCTAGACTTCACTTGTTACTTAACTCTGAACCAGACGATTTATTCACTTGACTTGATCCGTAGGATTCCCTAATTTATATTATTATCCCTTTCGAGACTAATAACGTCTAACCCTAGGTTGATTAATTGAAATCTCTTTCTAACTAAAACCCCTAGTGTTGCATTAACTCGATCTATGGACTCCCATATTAGGTTTGACCCTAATCCGTGATTTTTTATCATCCTATCTCTAGGGTTGCGATCAACTCCACTTAACTATGCTAGATCTACTCTTAAACAGGGACTTTTGCTCCACTGCCTAAGCACATCAATACTTGAATCAATATCCTGGAATATTAAGACAAGAATTAAGAACACATAATTAAGAACAAATCAAGTATTTATCATATAGTTCAGAAAACAATAACAAGATCCGTCTTAGGTTTCATCCCCCTCAGGTATTTGAGGGGTTTAGTTCATGTTTATAAAAGAATACATCTCAGAAGAAACTAAATAACGAAACATAAAGAAAAACCCTAAAACCCCCTAAAGGAAATTGAAGGGAAGATCTTCCGTCTTGAGTGTGATTTCGGCTTCTGGGATGAATCAACTGGCTGTCTTCGAGTAATTTCCTGTGTTCAGCCCTCTCTGGCTTCGCTCCCGTCAAAAGCCCTAATAGAAGGCTTGTGTCGAACTCTCCCCTTTAGGTTGCCCTCTAGGGTGTTTATATAGGCTTTCGGGATGCCTTACTTGGCCCACAAGTATCCTAATCCAAATGAAACTCATCTTGGCCACAACAGGGACACGCCCATGTGAAACGCCCATTTGAATCGAGCCCAAGGCCGTGTTTGGGCCTGCTAAGGTGGCACGGCCGTGTGGTGAACTTCAGGCCGTGTTGATTTCCTACTTTGGCCCATTTTCTCTATTTTCAGCCCGTTTCTCGTTCTTTTCATCCTCCGATGCTCTCCTAAGTATAAAACATGAAATTAAAGGATTAGGAGCATCAAATTCCACAATTCAAGGGATTAAATCATCCAAAAGTATGCTAAATGTGGAATTAAAATATGTATATATTACGGTTTATCAGTAAAAGTTCTTGACAGGAGAAGATATGAATAAGAAACGAGTTATTACACATATCGGCCTGAAATACATGAAATTGACGATACGTGATAACTGATATATGGAAATATGAAATGATAATATTGTACATGGAATTTATTTAATGAGTATGTACTTCCTTGATTATATACTTGTATACCTTGAGTGTATTAATCGTGATCTTGATATTCCGAGTAATATGGGTAAAGTTCTGATATGAAATGATATGAACTCGAGATGAACTATTATGAAATTATACTTGTAATATAAAGAGATAATTTATACATGTCAAATGAATACATTTTTTGGAAAGCATGTGTGCATGGAAACTTGATTGTTGTTGAGCCCATATATGTTTTGATGTTATTATGAAGTATATGACTAACAAGGGCAATGAGGATATGTGTAGGGCTTGAGGTCAAATTGATTGAATATGCCTTACATAGTTACCTCAAAATAGAATGAATGGTAAGTTAAGTACCATGTTATACGAACTTACTAAGCATTTTATGCTTACTTAGTTTTATTTCCCTGTTTTATAGTAAATCGAAAGCTCGTTGGATTGGAAGCTCGGTGGAGATCACTCACACTATCCATCGGCCCATGTCGGTACAATATGGTAAATCAATTATGGTTTTAATGGCATGTATAGGTTACATTGGCCCTATGGGCATGTAAATGTAAATGATGCTTGTAATCTAGCCATTGGAATAGCTAGTAATGGTTTGTTCTAATATACTTGTAATGTCAAACTATGGTAGCTACATATGTGTTAAGTAGTTGATCATGTAACACCCCTAACCCGAAACCGTCGCCGGAATAGGGTTAAGAGGTATTACCGATCAATCAGAACATTTAACAACTAGAATTTACAACACAAAGTCAATCATCTTCAATCACATTCAATTACAATCATAGTGTCCCTTAAATGAGTCATCAAGACCCTAAGCATGCTTATAAACCGAGTCGGGACTAAACCTAAACACATATAAAATTCCATGAAAATTTGAAACTTTTCTAAGAATACAGGGAAGACACGCCCGTGGGAGGAGACCGTGTGCCCTCCACGGCTTCTAGACACCCCCGTGTGTCCTTCCATGTCTATATACTAATTTGGTCCCCACGGCCACTGAGTGCACGTCCGTGTGTGTCGACCGTGGTCCTATATCGTCTTCCCCACCACGCCACCAAGCACGCCCGTGTGCCATAGCCGTGTGCTCTTAGATAGCTAATGACTTGTACACCACGGTTAGTCGACACCCCGTGTCGAGGTTGTGTGCTACAAAATCAGATTCGCCAATTCACCCACTGCAGCAGGCACGCCTGTGTGTCTCGACTGTGTGACATTATAGGCCATTTTGCAAGGCCAACATGCCACCCACTTAGGGTCAAACCTACAAGCAACACCTACCAATACATATCATGCACATAAGGCAACCAAAAACTTACCAATATGACTATTCAATCTATGCATTCAATTCCCATTCCAACCATAACAAATTCCATACCAAAATCTATATCATCACAAGCATAATACATTAAATACCAAACATTACTCCTTCTAAATTTCACTAATTCACACAAGCACTTTTACTAACACAAAGTTACCATTCACAAGTCTATTTCTCAACCCACAAACCATGCCCAAAAGATGCATCACATATACCAAAATCATTCATGCTAAAGCTAGCACATATCTAGCCACATCTCATGGCTATTTACAACTCTCAAACATGATTCAAATAACTAGCCTATACATGCCACGTTTTATCATATACATCTTTCCAAAATACCCAAAATAGATTGCCGATAGTGTGTGGTGAGAGGTCGACGATTCGGATCCGAGCTAGCTTTTATCGACAATGCAAAGCGAGAGAAACAAATCACACAATAATCTTTATAAAGCTTAGTAAGTTCATAAAACAATACAAGTAATTCATTGTATTGACTCAATGAACAAATTGAACTATCACATGAGATAATTTACCGATAATACCCACATTCAACTATATTCATAACTCACTTAGTATTCCATTCATCTACCTTCAATTTCACCAACCACATAGGTATCATACATACCTTTTCCAACAAATAGCTACTATCCAACCATGCTACTCAACTACCCGGTTTTTACATTTCAATCAAACTTTACTATTCTTTTAATTTATTAATACACTTATAAATTTATATCATCACATAGATAAAAGCACAACTAGGCACCTTATTAATCTCTACCTCATACTCAAACATATATATGTATAATTAACTCTTAAATCTATCATCAACCACGTAGGTTCAAACGTACCTTGATCAACATATAACTACTCACCATTCGTATTACTCAATTTGCTCGATATTACTTCTCATTCAACCTTTGCTATACCTTTGACTTATTCGCACACTTAGTGCCAATTTCATAACTGAAACATAATCATCATCGCACACTTAGTGCCAATATGTTAAACCGAACTTTTATCGGTATCGCACACACAGTGCATATTCGATGAGCCGGAGCTTCTATCTTTTCGCACACACAGTGCTAATTATTAAAGTCGTAACTTCTATAGTTTCGCACACACAGTGCTAATTGTTAAAGCCGTAGCTTCTATAGTTTCGCACACACAGTGCTAATTGTTAAAGCCGTAGCTTCTATAGTTTCGCACACACAGTGCTAATTAACTCGGTATCAACTCAATTTCGCACACATAGTGCCTTAATACTTTAACTTATACTTAAAACATTTTATTCCATTTATATACATTCATTCGTTTCACAACACATAGATATAAATTTAATAGCAAGAATTATATCCAAACTTATATCAATATTGCACACTCAATTGCTAACCACAAAGCCGAAGCTTATATTATTTCGCACACGCAGCACTATTCATCTCGGTCACATTTCTGAATACGTACACTTAGTTCTACATAACTTAAGCTCTCACATAGCATTTACCATTCGATATATCATACCAATCATTTCATAATATTAAGCATAGTTAATTACACGTACTATGTCCGAACTTACCTCGGATGTTGAAATACCGAAACGGTCGATTAATCGAGCACTTTGTCTTCGCCTCGATCTCGATCCGAACCTCTCCTTTACTGGTCTATACACATTCAAATTCAATCCATTCAATCAACAACTCATTCAATTTGGTCCACACTCACTCATTTAGGGTATTTTACAAAATAGCCCTTACATTTTCACATTTTGACACTTTAGTCCCTATTTCACAAAATCATCTAATACACAAAATTTCAAAATACATATACTAGCCGAATTCTTCCCATGCTAATACAAGCTCATACATTTCATTTATTTCACATTTTAACCCTTCAATTTACACTTTTCACAATTTAGCCCTAATTAGCTAAATTCATCAAAAATTCAAGAACAAAGTATGTTCATCTAGCTCAAATCTTTCTTTTAACACCATAAACCATCACAAAGCTCAATATATCATCAATGGCATATCACACAAACATCATCAATTTACAAAATTTATGCATGGGTTTTGTAGAGCACAAAGCAACGATTACAAAAACGTAGAAATATCATTAAAATATTTTCGATATTTTTGGCCAATTACAACATTAATCCTCCCCTTTATAAAGACAACAACAATTTAGCACTTATAAATCAACACACAGCTTTTACTTTTTATACGGTTAAGTCCTTTCTTCTAATTCGACACACCAACAATCAAATTATCATACAAAATTTTCACACAGGCTATGTCACATACTATTCACACAAAAAATATCATTAAAATATTTTTACGACCTCAGATTTGTGGTCCCGAAACCACTGTTCCGACTAGGGTCTAAACCAGGTTGTTACAGATCAAATTATGCCTAACATATGGATTAAACCAACGCAAGACTATGAACATGTATGCATGCAATGGTATGCTATGTTGAATGATAGAGTTTGCTTAACTTGAATGCTTGAAATGGTTAGCGTTTGGATGTGAGTTTAAGTGCAGGTCATTGGTGTGATTTTGGGTGAGAAATGAAGCTAGAAATAGCTTTATTTTGTCCATACGCGCGCACACCTGCAGCGTGTGTCTAGACCGCTTTGTGACACTGACACAGTACATAGGCGTGTGGTTAGACCGTGTGTCCCCTGCATCTTAAATTTGAGAAAAATAGAATGCTCAAAATTGAGCACACGGGAAGAGACACGGGCATGTGTCTCAGCCGTGTGGGAGACACGGCCTTGAACATGGGCGTGTGTCTTGGTCGTGTGAAACCTGTACTTAATTTCGAAAGGAATAGATTAACCACACAGCCTAGCACACGGGAGTGTGGCATAGCCGTGTGCACAAGTCAGAGAGTTACACGGGGTCGAACACGGCTTCCAGCACGGGCGTGTCCTAGGGTCATACGGGCGTGTCCCTTGGACCACACGGGCGTGTGAGCCCTGCACCTTGGGAAAATTTTGAAAGTTCGCGAAATATTCTTAGAGTTTTTGATTAAGTATTGACTCGATTCTAATGCTCATATTGGGCCTCGAGGGTCCAATTAAGGGACGTTTTAAATGATATTGGTTAATGAATAGTAATTTACGGGAATTATCTGAAAAATGTTCTGAAAGTTTCGGTAATGCTCCGAAACCCTATTCTGATGACGGATACGGGTTAGGGGTGTTACAGTAACTAAGGCTTCAAGTTTACAAAGGTTATGCTATCAAAGGATGGAGCAAAATCGGGGCCGTAGTTAACGGTGCTAATGCAGGCACGACAACGAGTTTCTCCTCGTTAGAGAAGCATGTTTCATAAAACCCATACACAAGTGCGAGGAAGGAAAACACAATGGGCGTTCCAATATAATAAAGTTATTCGTGTTGTCCATCTCCACTAAAGCCGATGACCTTGTTAGTATAACCTGTTACACCCTAATTTTATCACGGGTTATAATAATGGGGTCACCACTTTCGGTGGTGATGGATAAGGCGCATTACTTATTATACTGAAACGCCACTGTGTTTTTCTTCCTCGTATTTGTGTATGAGTTTTATAAAGCATCCTCTTCTGATGAGAAGAACTCGTTGTTGTGCCCGCATAACCACTACTAACTACGACCCCATTTATGCTTCATCCCTTGATAGTATAACCTTTGTAAACTTGAAACCCTAGTTACAATTCAACCTGATACTGTATAATCACTGTCAACTACGACCTTGAGTTGCAACGCGATCCGGCTTCCCGAGTGATGGCTCCATACTCATATGGAAAATGAAATTTGTAGGTCACTCAGCTTCACGGCACCACCGTAAATTCAAACATTCCTTGAAATTATAACCATGTTTATCTCAAACACGAACAAAAATAAATCTACAAACTTCATATTTCCAACCACAAGAAAAAAAATAATTTTTAGCTAAGTGAAAACGCGCCCTATAGGACATGTTTTCCTTTCTCTCTCCAAAAACAACATAGATTGATAAATTTAAAAATTTTCAACCTATTTTTTAGTTGTTATTGTTTTCAGTATATTTATAAATATTAGACAATTTTTATGATTTCATTTAAAATATGTCATTGAATGATTCATTCTATAACAATGAATTAATTTATTTTTAAATGTGCAATTTCTATTCATTATATGACATTTACAATGAATTAATTATTCTTGCATTTTTATTTAAAAAAGGAAAAGGTAAGTTTTGTCATTCAACTTTTTGGTTGTTTCATTTTGATTATTTAATTTATGTTGTTAGAATAATTTATCGTTTTAATCTTAAATCGGTAATTGAATATGATAATATTTTTTTTATTTTTTACCCGATTACTATTCATCATCCATATTTCCAAATTTCATTATTTTCATTCCCATGACATTTATAAAACTGAAAAAAGAAATAACTTAAAACATTGAAATCGTAAGATTTGTTGTCGTCATCATCATCTTTGTCATCGTAAAAATAGTTTAGAAATTCTTAAGCAACTTCCGAACCTGTTCCAACAAAACAAAAATCACCACCGTGAACGGTCCCTGTCTAGAGATGGTAGGTATAAAGCCTTTATACAAAGCCATGGGCCCTTTGGCCTTCACTATTTTTATAGAAAAATCCAAAGCCCTGGTATATGGTGGCCTTTTTACAAAGCCATTACTCTTGTCTTGATCATGTCACCAGGATTCGACACCACTGTCGCCACAAATTCAGTCAAGAAACTCGCTACCACTGTGTATCGAGCCCATCTTTCGTCTACCCTTTTGCCAAAATTGTTTCCTTGATCTAATTGTAGGACGCTAACTGCGGTGCCGTCACCAGCATGGCTCGAGTCACCATCATTGATTAGCCACGCCACAATGAGATAATGCCTTCTTGTTTGGTCATGCGAGCAAGGGCGTCAACGACGCTGGTGTAGTTATGGAGTTGAGATAAAGGGAGGCAATCGTCAGCCTGCATATGAACCATTGCAACGTTGGCTGGGTTCCTGACGGCAGCACTAATAACACCAACTATTAACCCGATGAGGATTTTGCTGGCAAGAGGTATGGTATTCGTCTCCTTCTCGATTTCAGGATGTCGTAGATTGCCATCCAGGTGGTGGAATAAAGGGTCTGGCAGAGTACGATAGCAGAAACACCTAAGAAAAGAGCTCTGAAGCCTTCGGTTTTAAATATCTGAATCTCGGTATCCACAAGTCCAATATGTGCCGCTGTGGTTTGTTTGAGGTAGACAACAGAAGAGGTGGTGTTGTTAGTCTGAAAAGCTAAAGAAGGGCAGAGATTTTGAACAACCGAGTTAGGGCCCCGGGCTTCACCTTGGAGTTGCATTCGAACTTTGATTAAATCAAGTGGGTGGGTTGAACATCAGGCGACAATTGATGCCATGTGATCATTTTTTATAAAGCATTTTGCAGTCAAGAGTGGCAATATCAGGAAATGATTTTAGATGGACAGAACTAAGGATTTGCACTTGCTAATTTCAATTACAAAAATGGGAGGAAGAAGATGAACAATAAAAATAAAAATGATGACATGTGACACAAATACACACAATAGAAATGGAAATAAGAAGAAAATTATTATTACTCAATCAAGATAATACAAGAAAATAGAAATCTGAAGTGCTGTAACTTGACTAAGAGTAAGACATCTTTTTAAACAAAAATACCTCCTAAAATATCTCAACTAATTTGATTTAGAGCAGCTAACGTACTCCTATTTTATTTGCACAAATAAAGGACCAAAATTGTTAACTGACTCCTATAAAAATAAATATCTTGACCAATTCAAGTAGTATTAAGTTGCACTAAATTTCAATAGCCCCCTTAGTGCAAACTTGCTATCAATAACGTCAAGAGCTTCATGAAAGCCTTCAAACTTGGCTTTTGCAAGTGCCTTAGTAAATATGTCTGCAACTTGTTCATCGGTTCGTACTTTCTGCAACTCAATATCCTGAGATAACACTTTCTCTCAAACAAAATGATAATGAGTTTCAATTTGTTTCGAAAGAGCATGAAACAATAGATTCCCAACAAGCTTTATAATAGTCTCATTATCACAATAAATCTGAATTGGATGATTGAGAGTAGTCACCATTTGTTCAATAAGTCTCCTTAGCCACAAACATTCTTGAGTAGCCATTGTAGCTACTACATATTCTGCTTCACAACTTGAGAGAGCCACAGTAGTTTGTTTTTTACTACACCACGAAATCGTAGCGGAACCTATTATAAAATAAAAACCTGTTGTAGAGCGCTTGTCATTCACATCACCAACCCAAATTGCATATACAAAGCCACTCAAAGAAAATGGCTTAGATTGCTCATACATTAATCCATAACTTAAAATACCCTTGATGTAAAGAAAAATCCTCTTTGCTGCAATTAGATGAATCTCACATGGTTGATCCATAAACTGTAATAGCCCAATTTCAGTGAAGTCGGAATAGTGGTTTCGTAACCACAAATTCAAGCCGGAAAGATAAAATATTTTAATATTATGAAATGATTAGTAATCTGATAGAAAGATTGCATGAGAATTTTGATAAGAAAATTTTATCAATTAGGTGCTTAATTGTAGAAAGGACTAAATTGTATAAAATGTCAAATTTGAATTCTAGTCGCTGTAAGGATTAAATAGATATGAAATTCAAAACTTGAGGTCCTTAAATGGTAATTAGACCATTGATGAAAAATATGTAGATATTTTTGGTGAATCATCCATGGAAAAATTAGAAAAGGTTAAGGACTAAATTGGAAATGGAAAAATTATAAAGATGATAATTAAATTAAAATGAAATATCATCATTTTATATCATCTTCTTCAATCTAAAATCCATGGAAACCCTAGGAGAGAGAAAAAAAGCTTTCCAAGCATAAATTGGTTAGTTTTTATGTCCCATTTTTAGTAATTTTTATATTTTTGAGATCGGGAAAGCTTAATTTCACTATTTGGGGGGTTAATTTGAATAGATATCAAAGTATAGAAAATTTTCCATGGATGAATATGCTGAAATTTAAAAGTTTATGGTAGAAAATGAAAAGTTGTTAATAGATAAACAACTTTTACAAAGGGAAATTTGATGGAAACTTGATTTAGGGACTAAATTGAAAAATGGTAAAACCCATGGAAAATTCTAAAATTTTTAGAATACATGTGCTGTAAAAGTTATATTAGAATTTTGATTAGGCTTGGAATAATGATTAAATTGCATGAATTTCAATTTCCGAGCCTAGGGACGATATTGGAATTAATCAAAAGTATAGGGGTAAAATGGTACTTTTGCCTAGATTGTAAATTGAGTTCAATAGAATATGAAATAGGTTGAATTGATGATTAAATTCATTTATATAGATCCAGAAGTACCAAACAAAGAGCTAGATCGAGGAAAGGAAAAGATTTTGGATTAGTAGATTTTAGTTACGAACAAATATCAAGGTAAGTTCGTATAACTTAAATGAGCATAGAAATGTGTTGTTTTGAATGCTATATTACATTGAATATGTTATATGATATTGTATATATGAAATGTATGGAAATTGCAATGGAAGAAATGGTATATGTTGGAAATTTATTGAAAAGGGTTAAATTCCGTGTGAATATTGAATTCCGATGGATAAAGGTGATTTCCCTGATAAAACTGCAAGTGTTGCAGAATGGATTTTGCCCGGACGGGTAATCCGAAATGAGCTCTCGAGTATATGTTTCAATTAGGATTTAGCCTGGACCGGTAATCCTAATTGACTGGATTTATCCTGGACTGGTAATCCAGAATGAACTCTATAGGGAATTCTTTGTCATATAAAAGATTTAGCCTGGACTGGTAATCCGATAAAGCCTTTAGAGTATATATTACAGCTAGAATTTAGCCTGGACTGGTAATTCTACTGTGTAATATGTGGCTCGAGAGTGTACCTATAAGGTACTACTGGACATGAATTGACGGGTAATGGAATTGTACACCTCGAGTGTACTACTTGAAATATCCATCGGAAACTCAATGATTCAACGGATAAAATACGCATATGGCGTGATGAGCTCATCTATGCATAATGGTATATTTGTGACTAACGTGTTGGTTGAATGTATATGAGTAGGCAAATTTCCAAATTGATGAAAAGCATGTAATGTATGATTAATATATTGAATGTAATGGGTAAGCTTAATTTCTGTTATACGAGCTTAATAAGCATAATATGCTTATTAGGTTTTATTTTCTCTGTTTTATAGTGCTCAAAGCTCGTGAAGGTTGGAGATTGGTCGAAACAAATCATCATACTATCAAACTGTCGTTTTGGTATAAATGAAAATCTTATTTTGTTAATGGCATGTATAGGCTAAATAAATCAAATGATGATATGTAAATGATGAATGAAACTTAGCCATTAGAATGGCTAATTAGTTATGTTTTAATATATGTTATGGTAGAGTCATTACATTAACTAAAATGATAAGTATGAAATTCTAATTTTGCAAATTATGTAAGTTACATAAAGGTAAGTCATTAAACACAAATATATGATGAAATGTATCAATTTGGAGGATAGAAATTGGCTTGAATTATACTTGTAATTGGTTGGATTATACTTGTAACTGTTGGTGCAGGAAGATGGAAAATTTGGGTGAGAAATGAGGCTAGGAAATGGTCTTATTTTGTCCACATGGGTAGACACACGGGCGTGTGTCTAGGCCGTGTGTGACACACGGCCTGGTACATGGGCATGTTGTCTGGTCGTGTGTCCCCTGCACTTAAATTTTGAAAAATAGAATGCTCAGAATTGAGCACACGGGCAGAGACACGGGCGTGTGTCTCAGCCATATGGGTGACACGGCCTTGGACACGAGCGTGTGTCATGGCCGTGTGAAACCTGCACCTAATTTGAATTAAATTAATTAACCGCACGGTCTAGCACACGGGCGTGTGGCATGGCCATGTGGCGCAAGTCAGAGAGCAACCTAAATTGGACACAGCCTGAAGCACGGGCGTGTCTAAAGGTCACACGGGCGTGTCCCTTGGACCACACGGGCGTGTGAGCCCTGTACCTTGGAAAATTTTTGAAATGTCACGAAAAATTCTTAGAGTTTCCAATTAAGTCCCGACTCGATTCTAATGTTTGTATTGGGCCTCAAGGGTCCATTTAAGGGATCTCCTGAACAATCTCGGTTAATGAATAGTGATTTACATGATTTATCTAAAAATGTTCTGAAAAGTGCCATTAACGCTCTGTAACCCTGTTTCGACGACGGATACGGGTTAGGGGTGTTACATAAACTGAGAAATAACTCCCACGAAAAATGCAATATCAGGTCTTGTGATAGTTAAATAAAGTAAACTACCAACAAGTTGACGAAAAAGTGTTACATTTTCCAATGGCTTTCCTTCATTTCTAGCTAACTTGAGATTAGGTTCTATAGGAGTAGTTTTTTTCTTTTGAATCCTCCATGCAAAACCTTTGCAATAAAATTGCTACATATCCTTTTTGAAAGACAAAATAACCATCACATTTTTTAATTTCCAAACCAAGAAAACAACCAGCTTCACCCAAACTTTTCATTTCAAAATGAACCATCAAAGCATCTTGAAGACTGTCAATTTCAGCACTATCATCACTCGTAATAATCATATCATCCACATAAAGCAAGAGCAAAGTGCACATAGTGGGTTTTTTCTTAATAAATAAGCTTGGATCAGCACTTGAAGATTTATAACCACAAAAATCAAGATATTGAGCAATCTTACCGAACCAAACATGAGGAGCTTGCTTGAGACCATATAATGCCTTCTTAAGTATGCATACATCATCAAGATACTTCTTAGATACAAACCCTTGCGGTTGTTTCATAAAAATATCGTGATCCAAATCTCCATAAAGGAAAGCATTTTTCACATCTAGTTGCCATAATTTCCAGCCTTTACTAACAGCTAAAGAAATGATTGCTTGAACTGTTGTCATCCTTGCAATAGGACTAAAAGTCTCGTCATAATCTCAACCGTATTGTTGAGAAAACCCATGAGCAACAAGACGAGCTTTGTATATGTTAATCGTACCATTAGCCTTTTTGTTCAACATGTAAACCCACTTACAAGTAATTAAATCGACATCAAATGGCTTTGTACAAGTAATTAAATCGAGCATCAAATGGATTTGGTAGAAGCTCCCACGTGCCATTCTTGTTGAATGCTGAAATCTCTTCTACAATTGCATTTTCCCATTTCGGAACTCCTTGGGTTCATTTTCACATGACTCCTCCATGAAAAAGCAAGATAAAATAAAAAATTTTGATTTATCTCAACTACATAATCAGGAAAATGGCTCGGCAACCTTTCCTGTCTCAGAGGATTTCTGCTTGTAACAGTCTCACTACTTGTGGTGGCCTCTATATTTTCTTCAGATTGAATGCATCCCTCAATTAAAGAAATATTTCTTCCTAATAAAAAATTATCAGGAAAAAGTGCAAGACTTGTTGTAACTTTGCTGCCATTTGCATCATCTTTGTGACATGACACTTCATTGAACACCATATCACGAGAAACGATAACCTTTTTTATTTACGAATCCATACATCTCCAACCCTTTCTGTGAGTATCATAGCCAACAAAAATGCATTTCTTGACCTTTGGGTCAAGCTTAGTTCGATTTTGTTTCAATACATGAACATAACAAATAGACCCAAAAATACGTAAATAACTCACATTAGGTTTATGATGATATAGCAACTCAAAAGGTGATGGTTCTGTCCCTGGCTATGGAGGTAGTCGATTTACTACATGAAAAGCAGTTTGAAAAGTTGTTGCCCATAGTTCTCTTAGAAGAATCTTCGTGTGTAGCCAAGACAAACAAACTGATGTAAGATAAGCTAATTTGCACTCAGCAACCCCATTTTGTTGTGGGGTTTCTGGACAAGTCATTTGACATTGAATTCCATACTCTCTACAATAATCCATAAAATCATTTGATAAAAATCCCCATCCATTATCCATGCGCAGGCACTTTATTGGCAACCTAAATTCTTTTTTCTACATCATGCTTGGACTGAACAAATCTAGAGAAAGCCTCACTTTTGTGTTCTAAAAAGTATACCCAAGTGAAACAAGATAAATCATCCACAATTACCATCACATAACAAAGGCCAGTGTAGCTTGGCGTTCTCGTTGGTCCTAAGATATCTGAATGAACCAGTTACAATGGCGCTGATGCTTTACTCTTTGAACTTGAGAAAGGAAGACGATGAGATTTTCCATATTGGCAACCTGGACAAATCTCATCATGATGAATACCTTTAAAAATAGGGATACCATCAAGAAGTTGATTTGTGGATATCTTCTAAAGCAACTGAAAACCCAGATAACCCAAGCGAGCATGCCAAAGCATTGAGCTTGCATTGTGACTAGCCTTTTTTACATATTCATCACTTGCAGATAGAACATACAATGATTCTTTTCTTTTTCCACAAAACAGAACATCAACAACAATATGTTTCACATTTGAGAGAATTTGAACATCATTAGGACCAAAAAAAACATACATTCCTGAATCTGTTATTTATGAGATAGAAGCAAGATTTTTCTTTAAGCTAGGAACATGATAGACATCCTTGAGAAGAACATCTCCGTCACTCAAATCTCCTTCTTTCGTCACAGAATGTAGTGAATTATCAACTGTCATAATAACCTTCTTCTTACAATGTGGACGAACATCCGATAAAAGAGCATCATTCCTAGTAGCATGATGAGAACAACTAGAATCAACAATCCATTCCTTGTTGTAGTTAAAAACATCTATAGACACATCATCTTGGTACACAGCAGAAGTCACATTCATTAGCTGGTCAAGAACCTCAATGGATAAACATTGCTCCTAAGTTGGTTGTTGGAACTCATTGTTGTCATGTACAACATTTGTTTCTGTTTCTTGCATTTTGACTCAGCAATTTACCTTAATATGGCTAGACTTCTCACATCGATCACACACTACTTTCACCCAACAATCCCGTTTGAGATGTCCAAGTTTTCCACACCTGTAACAAGCTTTGGAAGATCTCTTGGACTGCTCCTCACTTTTGGATTGGTTTCTATCACTCAATGAAGACTTCGAGTAAAAATCCTCTCTCCTTTGATCTTTGACAAACAACACATCTTCTGATTTGGGAGAAAGCTTGTTATTACTTGTCATTTTCTTTATCAAAGCTTCTTGATTAGAAAGCAAATTTTCTAATTCAATAATGAAGGTTGATTCACCCACCGTTGAATTGAAGAAACAAAGGGCATAAGGTCTTTTTGCAGTCCACGAATAAGATAGCAACGCAAACGTGCATCACTCACTAGCTCTTCTGTATCCAATTCTAAAAATTCAGAACACAAGTTCTTCACTTTTAAGAAATATTCTTTAATGGACAAATTACCTTAAGTTGTCGCAGCTAGTTCATTCTCAAGAAATTGTAACCAAGCTGTATTTTTCTTAGTAAGCAGCTTTTGAAAAGTCTCCCACACTTGCTTTGGTGACTTCAAATCATGAACATGGTCAATGTATTCCTTGTTGATCGACGTCCGTAAAGCAAAAAAAGCTTTCCCACACTTGATCTTCCATTTTCGCCATAATTCAACATTCTACGGAGTATCTGTTGGGATCGATGTTTCATCACCTTCAATAAGATCCCACAAATCCTGCCCTTGTAGAAAAGCTTCCATACATAACTTCTAGTAATTGTAATTATTACCAACAAGCTTTTCTACAGTAGTTCCCAAAGAAGCACTTCCACTATTCATGTTGGTTGAGTAATAATATCAAACACTTTGTAACAATCTAGCTCTAATACTAGTTCACACAAATGTACACAGTAGAAGTGGAAATAAGAAAGAAAATTGTTATTACTCAATCAAGATAATACAAGAAAATAGAAATCTAAAGTGTTGCAACTTAACTAAGAGTAAGACATCTATTTAAACAAAATACCTCCTAAAATATCTCAACTAATTTGATTTAGAGTAGCTAACGTACTCCTATTTTATTTGCACAAATAAAGGACCAAAATTGTTAACTGACTCCTATAGAAATAAATATCTTGACCAATTCAAGTAGCAATAAGTTGCAGTAAATTTCGACAGTGCACAAGATTGGAGTCCAAAATGATATATTATTGTAAGGGTAGTGATAAATTGTAAGTTTCTTAATTTAAGCAATCATAATGAAACTACGTAGTTCACCCTTTAAAAAAATAGGGATAAATTTTAAATTTATATATTAATTTTGATTTAATGTGTAATTTGATATATGAATTTTAATTTAATGTAATTATACACATAAAAATTTTATCGTGGTTTAAGTGTGTATATGAAACTTTAATTTTAATTTAATTAGATGCATTTAAAGAAATAAATATATTAATTTATTTTTATATTGGATCAATATAATTATTTGTATATGTAATATATCAATTATTGTGTTAATAGTTTATAAGAATCGGATAAATTTTTAATTTTATGTAAAAAAAAATTACATATTAAATCAAAACTTATATATAATTTTAAGATTTATCCTAAAAATATCGTGAAAATATCAATTCAAAACTTAAAAAAATTTGAAAAACTCAATCATCCTCAATGCATTGGTTAAAAAACCTCAACAACCATCTTACAAATCAGAATTTTTTTCATATTAATTTTATGCTTGATAAAGTTGAATTTTTTAAGTGATCATCGATTTAATTTGTCGATATTAAAAACATGTAAATTTTGAATCAATTATGACTTTGTAGTTTGATTTGGATATGAAATTTTCATTTTAATAATTAAATTATTAATTACTTAAAAGTAGTTTCAAGAAAAATCTTGTGTTGCTCTTTTCTCAATTAAAAAATTCTGTATAACTATTATCATTACAAATATTCTACAAAATGATTCGGTGTTAACCAGTGTATTATATTTACTATAACTTCTTTTTAAAAATATATATCTGATTTCTCAATTTTTTTTAATGATTTTCTAAAACTTAACTTTTATAATATCTTAATCTAACATAAGTTCAACTCTAATTTGAATCATTAAGTTTTTCTAAAATAATCAACTTTGAAAATGATTGCATAGGTAACAACAATTAACCCAATAAATTTTCCTAAAATGAAAGGATATTAGACATTTGGTTTGATGCTCCAACTTGCCAAATTCCCCAAGAATAGGCAAATTTCAATTCTTAGTATTTAGTATATTAGTAGTGTGTTTTTTTTATAGGGATAAATCTTAAAATTATACATGAATTATGGTTTAATGTGCAATTGTATACATAAATTTTAATTTTGTACAATTTTATACATAAATTTTGATTTGATTCAATTCTTGTAAATTATTAGCATAATTATTGATATAACATCATTTTATATTTATATATTGCATACATAAATAATTATATTTATCCAATATGAAAATAAATTGATGTATTTATTTCTTTAAATGTGTATGATTAAATCAAAATTAAAGTTTCAAGTATACATTTGAACCACAATTAGAGTTTCATGTGTATAATTGCACCAAATTAAAGTTCATGTATACAATTACACATTAAATCAAAGTTCACGTATAATTTTGAGATTTATCCTTTTTTTATATAAATAACTTTAAAAAATAGGTGTCCCTCTAAAAAGAACTTTAAAAAATAGGTATATGTCTTTTTTTAAAAATATCTATTTTAAATATTTTATTATATTTTATAACATACTTGTCAATTCCTAATTTTTTTGGGGAGTCTAAAAATTTCATTAATAGTATACAAAATATTTTCTTTTATATATATATATTTGATACACTGTCAATGAAATTTTTAGACTCCATAAATAAAATTAGAAATTGACAAATATGTATAATAAAATATTAAAAGAATCAATATTAAAAATATATATGTGATTTTTTTTTTTAAATTATTTAACTCTAATGAAAATCAAGCTAGGTTGATACTTTAAATGAGCACAAGGTTACTTAAAATAATATATTTTTTTTTTTACAAATCCTATTTATAGGAAGGTTTGAAACATAATTCATAGCAAAATATAATGGGAAATTTGTAGGTTGTAGCCCCAAATTTGGGAAAAAGGAATAACCAAGTTTTGGTGAAGCCCCAAGCAAGCATGGGGTCCTACGTAATTTAACAGCCAGCGGATGTTTTTTAGGGCTACTTATTAAGCCTAGCAGAGTGGAAGAAGTCTCTCAACTCCATACTCTCTTCTTCTTCTACCATCATATAAGTTTGAAGTTCAGGCTTCGGTTCACGGCTATGGTTACATTTACATCCAATCACAACAGCAACCTCTCAAAAACATTGCCCTTTGATAAAACCAATGGCTATCCAGTGAAGAAGAAAGAAGAAGACGGAGAAATTGGAGTATTCGGAGCTGAAAAATACTTCAATGGAGCAATAGATGCTGCTGCCGGTGGTGGTCCAAGACCAACAAAAATGATCCCAAAGAACTTGGAATATTGTACGAATCAAGAAGTGATCACCAACCCAGAGCCGATGAAGCCATTGATCCACGCTCCAAGCATTCGATCTAAATCAAGCTGCAGCAGCCAAAACCCTTTACTCCATACTGTTATCCAAAACCCTCCTCAGCAAAAACCCAGTAAGTCCATAACTGCAAAGAGCTTTCTTTCTTGCCTTCCTGCCTGTAAATGCTACTGTTTCGATAGAAGCTCCATTGATATCGAGGTTGGTGAAATAAGTTTCAAGAGACCTAATGGTGAGGTAATACTTCAAAGCAAGCAAAAAAAAACAGCTGCAGGCATTAAAGAAGACCTTTTCACTTTCCCAACAATGAATCCCGCTGTGGGTATTCGGCCTGTTAGAGTGCCACTACAAGGAGATGTGGATGAAATCGGGAGGAAATCGTTGGAGGTTTTCGGGTCCCCTGTTCTTGGAATTGGAAGGCGAAACAAGTCTTTGAACCTTGAGAGGAGGCTCAAAATGTTGTCTTGGGATCATCATGCTATTCCAAAAGTTGAAGAAACTGAGAACTCTAAAGATAATTGTAATGATACCGAAAGTGATGCTAGTTCGGATTTGTTTGAGATCGAGAGCCTAACGGGAAAACCCAATTACGCACCGAGCGAGGCCAGTATAGAGTGGAGTGTGGTCACTGCAAGTGCAGCTGATTTCTCGGCCATGTCGGACTATGAAGAGGGAAGGCCGTCGATGACTTTACCGAGCCCAATAAAAACATTTTACACCAACACTACGAAAATCAACAAAGAGAGGCCACGTTCGGGTGGTCTATTGGGGTGTAACAGCTCGAAAACTGTTAAAGTCGCCAGAGATGCACACAAAACAAATCAGAAGGCAGGTTTAGACTCGAGGATGCGCCGTGTGTCGGACTCCTACCTGCCTGTCACGAGATTTAGAGCGGAAACTAAACTCGAGGCCGGTGCTTTTGAACTTACACGAACGCCGCAGATTCTCCCCACTCGCTCCCTTCCTGTTCCCCATTCACATTCGCCACAGCAAGCTTCACATCTGCTGTATATTCAGTAGCCTGGAATACCTTGGCGCTGGAGTTAATCTTAGTACATGTAAATTTTGCATAACTTATTATCAGGAAGTTTACTACTTTGAATCTATAGTAGTTGTATTGAATTCCATAAAATCAAGCTAATTACTAGTAAAGTTAAACCAAATGGAGTAATTTAAAAAAAAAAAAAATTCATTGATATAAATAACCTTACAAATCCAAAAAATCTCTAATACCTAACAATAGTGGTGAGCAAAACTCGATTTGACTCGAAAAAATAAAAAAAAATCGAATTTTAAGTTAAATTAATCAAGTTACTCGAGTTAACTCGAATTTTTTTTTCGAATTTTGAGTTCGAATTGACTTTAACTTTCGAATTAGAACAACTCCAATAAATTGAATACTAAACTATAATATTTTATATTTTTACCCTAAACCTCCAAATCTTTTTACTTTCCATCAATATTCTTACTCCCATCCCACCCCTATCTACCCCAAACCTAATTCCCCAATTTTTTTGAATATTTTCCCCCATTTACTTTCTCCCCAAAATTTTACTCCACCAACCCTCAAAATTTTTTATTTCCCCCTTAAACTTTTATTTTTCACCTTTTACCCCAAAATAAAAAATCATCCAAAAAATCTCTAAACCTAAATAGTAATAATTTTATTTATATCTAATATTTATATTATTAAATTAAATTTCACATTTTATACTATTTATATTATTGAATTGTTTAATCATATTAAATTTTTATAAATTTCTATTAAAATTGAATTATTGATGATGCCATAAAATATTCATGTTAAAATTTTATGTTGGTATCGATTTCACATTTTATCTTTAAGATAACTTTTATTAAAAAAATCAGATTTTTTATATTTAATATATTTTTTTAATTTCAAAATACATAGCGACAAAAATTAGAAGATAATTGAAGCAACAAAGCAAGCAAAGAAGCTAACTCGTATATAAAAGATTAATAAATAAATTATAAGGAGATGAAAGTTAATAACAAATTTGATTACGGTGGGTGACAGTAGTTACAAGGATCCAAAGTCAATTTTTTTAAAATTTAACTCGAACAAATATATTTGATTCAATTTAATTCGGATTCAATTCAATTCGAATTTCATCTCACTCGAATCGATTTGAGAAAAATTTAAATCAAGTTAGGATGATAAAATAGGATTCGTCAACTCGATTAACTCGAAATTTTTTCATTCAATTCAATTGAACACTCACCCCTACTTAGAAATGAAAAGTCCAAAGATAAAACGATAGTTTTGTAAAAAAATCAGTTGAAAATATGAGATAAAAATCGTATGATACATGGCGTCTCTATTAGTTTCTCTCAATGAAGATGGTAAGGATGAAAGATGTAAGACCGATGATGTGGATTCGAACGTGGTAATGGCAGTGGATATGGATCCAAATCCACCGTTATCTTGAAAGGAGAGGCTGATGGGGAGAAATTCTAGTGAGTTGGGACAAAAGAAAGACTCTATTACCTTTGAGGAAAACGAAGAATTTGTCCTTGAGGAAGGAGATATCATGAGATCTTTTCTTAATGGAATTCCATCAATCAATTTTTAATTAAGGAAATGGCTTACACTATGATTATCAAGCTTTTAGGCAGGAACGTCGGGTTTGCCACTCTTCAAAATAGATTCTAGTTTTGTGGAAGTCGGTTCAGCCATTTAAGTTGACGGATATTGCTAATGGTTATTTTTTGGCCAAATTCCAAAATTCGGAGGACTTTGAAAGAGTGCTCTCTCAGGGTCCTTGGATTATTTATGGCCAATATCTGACAGTACAACCGTGGTCCATTGAGTTTGACCTTTCTCAGCCTTTCCCAAGTGTGGTTATGTCGTGGATACGGTTTCCAAGGCTTCCAGGATACATGTACAAAAAGAAAATTATTTGGAAGATTGGAAGGTTGGTTGGAAAGGTCGCTAAGCTGGATTTTAACACTAATAACAAAGCAAAGGGCAAATTTACGCGAATGGTTGTTTATGTCAATTTAGATAAACCTTTGGTTTCACAAGTTCTAATTAACGGAATTTTGCAAAGAATAAAAAATGAGTATTTACCTATAGTATGCTTCTTGTGTGGATGTTACGAGCATGTGAAGGAGATGTGCTTAATGAAAAAGAAACGTCCATATTTGGTGGTTAGGGAGAAGCGCTCAGACCCGGTGGTTGGGGAGAATTCAGTTGGTAGAAGAGATTAGCCATCTGCTACAGTAGTGGTCGGCGACGGTAACACTGATGATTTCAGGGTTTATGGTCCATGGATGTTGGTATAGAGGAAAAAATAGGCGCAATTATAGGGATTCCGGGAGGATATGAGCCAAAAACCAAGGAGATTATCTGTTAAATTCAGATCTGATGCCTTAGAAACCCTTAATGGGAAGGAGAAAATTCAGAAGGTTAGTTGTGGGGAACATAAGGAAAGAAGGGGAAATGGAGCAGGGACTTCAAAAGGGTCAAAATATTTCGGCAGTAATAGGGCTTCTGTTTCTTCATCTAACAAGCGAGTTAATTCTTTGGGTCATAGCTTAATTGAGCCAAAATGGAAAGTAAAGGTTGGCCAAAAGATTGAGGTTTCGGTTGAGAAAGGCATGAAGACCCAAGGAAGAAAACCAAAGCTTGTTAATGAATTGGGCTTCACTAATTTAGTTAAAAAGGTTGGAAAATAGGGAGGCCCAAATTTTCCAACTAGGTTAGATGCAACAGATGCAGTAGGCCAGTTAGAAGTGGGTTGTTTGTTGTCTGTTTCGGATGGGGCTGCTTCTGCAGGAAATATCGAGACTGATGTGAAACACGTAGATGGTGGAAAAACGATGATTCCTGTCTTTAATGCTAGAACTGACTCTTTTGTTTCCTCCCATTACAACCTAACTTTTGAGAAAGTATTGGAGTTGTTGGTGATGTTGAAAAATGGAGTTTTTGTAACACCCCTTACCCGTATTCTACGCCGGAACCGGGTACGAGGCGTTATCGTACTTAACTCACATGGTCATACAACTTTAAGCTATAAAACTTCATCCCAACTTAACATTTCTCATTAAGAGCCTATGAGGCCTTGATCAAGCATACGGAAGGTCTCGAAACCCAACCGAAAATTTTGTGCATTTAAAAATTTTTGTCTAAACAGGGGCCACACGCCCGTGTGAAATGGGACACGCCCGTGTGGGAAGGTCGTATGGTCACACACGCCCATGTCCCTAACCCGTGTGGGATTTATTTTCATTTTGAACCTACAGGGGTTTTCACACGGCCGGACACATGCCCGTGTTCTTGGCCCGTGTGCTCCACACAGCCTAGACACGCCCGTGTCCTCACCCGTGTATAAAAACCTGGGTATTCTGTTTGTGACATCAGCAACCAATTATGGGCACACGGCCTAGGCACACGCCCGTGTGACTAGCCCGTGGTTGACACTGACTTGCAACACTAACATGCAGGGGACACACGGCCAAGTCACACACCCATGGGACAGGCCGTGTGTCACACACGGTCTAGACACACGCCCGTGTGGACCAATTCAAGGCTATTTTCCAAGCCATTTAGCCACCCTCACTTGCACACATTCACACATCATCACATAACATTCTCAAATAATCAATTATAACTCTTGAATTATCACATTTGAATCATGAAAATCAAACTATCTTCCCATATACGAGGGAGAACTATTACTAGCACCATTACAATCGACATGAGCCATCATCCATGGCTATACACAACCAACCCATAACTCTTTTAGGCCAACACATTTGGCTACTGTAACTATGACTTAATTAGACCAAAATAAGATCCCTATACATGCCATATCTCAAGAAGACTTGAAACCTCATACCCAAGGGACTGCTCGATAGTGTGAAAACATCTCCGACGGTTTCCAACCCGAGCTAGTTAAGTTAACCTATAAGAGATAGGAAAGGAAGAGGAGTAAGCAATAACGCTTAGTAAGTTCATATGCAAATGATAAGCAACTATTGACATTTATTTATTATACTCAACCACAAGGTAATATAATGAGATTTTCACTTAAGCTTATGAATACCTATTCAATCATTCATAATGCTTACTCATTCTAAACTTTCACCTATCACAAACTCATATCATAACACATGGTTCATCTTTACTTGCATTTATACCCTGCATTTATCACCACAAAGCCACATGCAAATTTCACTTAGTCAAGTTTCTCGGTATCACCCCGGAATAATAATAAATACTCGGTGGTTTCGCACACCACCCACCATTCAATAATTAATAAGGTGGTATCGCACATAGCCCACCATTATTACACATTCACGGATATTTATCCACATACATTTTCCTATTTCGAATGTTCATCCGGGAACATCCTCACACACTATCATTCTTAAATAGATTTCTACAATAATCATTCACATTCAGGCAATGCATTAATAAATATAACATATGAAATCAGGGTGCATCGTTTACACATAACTCACCATGGTTTCCTCATATACCGAATTCACCTCAAGTGAGTTCGGGGCACATACCTGCACCTCTCATGGTGTAACCACATACTTCCTCATTTTCAACATACCTGTTGAATCATTCAAAATGCTAAAGAACACTCTTGAGTCTCATACATATAGTATCATATCAACATCATACCCCAATAGGGTCTTACATGAAATATCATATTGATGCCATGTCCCTGACATGGTCTTATACGAAATCTCACACCGAGGCCATATTCCAAATATGGTCTTACACGGGACCTTAATTATCATAGTATCATGATATTTGCATTCCCTCTATTCTTAGATTCAATTGAAGACTTTCAATTCTTGATATCTCGTCAAAACGTATTTAATATATTCATAGAGTCAATATACAATTCATACAACATCGAAATATTAAATACTTCACTTATATTTGCATTATTAGCACACGAACTTACCTCGATACCGAAAAGGGTAGAAAGGGACCTATTTGTCCATATTTCTCTTTTCTCCCGTTCTAGGTCTGAATCTCGTTTTCTTTTATCTAGAACAATAAAATTTACTCATTTAATCACCACACTAATCAATACATTTTAAAATTTCTACTTTGGCAAAATTACCATTTTGCCCTTAGACTTTGGCAAAATTATGATTTTGCCCCTAGGCTCGTATATCGATTCCCATCCAACTTATTTGCTAATCAAGCCTAGCCGATTCATATTCCCTTCTATAGAAACTCAAGATTTCAACTATTACACACATTTACCACTCATTTCACAACCTTTACAAAAAGGTCATTTTAGGTGTTTTCATGATAACACCCTTCACAAAAGTTGTTTATCTAACAACTAAGACTCATTTTATTCCATAAAAATGCAGCAAACAACTCAATTTCTCTCATGGAAAAACCCTAGACTCTTAACCATTTTTCAAAATAGTCCCCTCATTAGCTAGCTTAAGCTTTAGGGGTTCCAAAAGTATAAAAATCATCAAAAATAGTCATCAAGATGACTTACTTGTAGAGGTGAGGAGTTGTTGAAAATTTTCAAGCTCCCATGGCTATTTTTCTTGAGAATTTCGGTGGAGAGAAGGGAAAGAAAAGATGATATCTTTTCTTCTCTTTATTTTATTATAAAAATAAATTTTTATCACCAATTTTCACCTAACAATATGACAAGGTCAATTCTTTGTCCCCTATGGCCGGCCACCTCTTAAAATAAGGCCTAATTGCACATTAGGGACCTCCAATTAATATTCCTTAACTAATTGACACCTCTAGCAATTAAAATAGAACTTTCGCTTTTTATGCGATTTAGTCCTTTTTCGCGATTAAGCATGAAATCGCTAAAATTAAAGCACCGAAATTTCCATGCACCCTTATAATCATGCTATAACCCATAAAATAAAATTAAAATAAATTTTCTCCGACCTCAGATTAGTGGTCCCGAGACCACTATTCCGACTAGCCCCTAAATCAGCCTGTTACAGTTTTTAACTCCTCCAAGCATTTGGCAATCATATTTAAAGAAAATATTCTCCTTAAATCGATGGCTACTTTGGGCGATGGTCAA
The DNA here is from genome assembly GCA_025698515.1 of Gossypium sturtianum. Lineage (NCBI taxonomy): Eukaryota > Viridiplantae > Streptophyta > Magnoliopsida > Malvales > Malvaceae > Gossypium > Gossypium sturtianum. The sequence continues at coordinate 126,234,772 of CM046955.1, forward strand.
AGAGAAGATATGGGGGGCGGGCATGGATCCGCTGGTGTACGCTTTGCTAGAGGGAAGACGGGTGGTGGACGAAAAAGTAAAAAACTCAATAAAACTATTCGTTGTAAAGGGAATCTTTATAAAACTACAGATAATCGAGTTCCTTTGTCTAAACCAGTAAGTAGTTTGGTTGAGCTATTAAGTTCTCAAATTAAATTGGGAGTTGAAGTTGATGGCCTTATGGAGGCCGAATAGCAATTAAAAGACAAAGAGACACCTAGACAGTAAGTGAGGTTTACTTTGTTTAATCTTTAATAATGGGTTTGAATTTTTCTGTGTTTTCGTGGAACTATCAAGGGTGCGCAAATATGAAATTTTCTCATATTTTTAGGGAATATTTCTTAGAGAATAAACCAAAAATTGTTAGTTTGGTGGAACCAAGGGTTAGTGGAGGTAAAGTTAATGGTATTATAGCTAAGTTGGGTTTTTAGTGCTCTCATCGGGTTGAAGTGACGAGTTTTTTAGGAGGGGTTTGGATTGGCTGGAAAAGCACGATTATGTTAGAGGTGGTCCATAATCATTCCTAGTTCATTTTGGTTAGAATTCGTAGTTGTAATTCTCATCTTTATGTCTTTCTCGCCTTTGTATATGGTAGCCCAAATAAACAGAAAAGGAAAATGCTTTGTGATGAGCTAAAGTCTTTTGTTCCTTCTGATTCAACTTCTTGGATGGCAATTGGAGACTTCAATGTTATTATATCGTCTGATGAGAAAAAAAGAGGGGTTTCTTGTCGGAAAAGGTGTCTTTCTTATGGTGAGTTTATGGAGTCTAATAGTCTGCATGATTTTTGAGAGGCTTGATCGAGCTTTAGGAAATGATGTGTGGGTTTAGAATTTTCTTAATTGCATGGTTACTCATATGGCGAGAATCAAGTCGGATCATAGACCCCTTCTTCTCAAATTTAATTCAGAGTTTTCCTTTCTTAGAGGGAGGCCTTTTTGGTTCTTGGCGGGATGGGCTAAGCATTCGAGCTTTTCTAATCTACTTCAAAAATCTTGGAAGTATGATGGTGATATGCTTGAATCCCTTTCTAATTTAACTGTCAGTTTGATATTGGGGTGTGCAAAAATAAATTGACTAATTCTTTATCTGGGATTCAAAAGGTGTCGAAACGTTTGGATTCAGTTTTTTTGGCTCAGAAGGAGATGCAGATTAGGGAGGAGTTAGAATCTATTTTGTTTCATGAGGAATTATTGTGGAAACAAAAATCTCATTGGCTTAACTTAGGGGATCGAAATACCAGATTCTTTCATAGACGCACCTTACAAAGGAGGAAGGCTAATCGATTTACCGCTTTTTATAACTAGGCAGGGGAGTGGATGTATGATCCAAATAATATTCAAGTTGAGGCGGTTAGTGTAACAGCCCGATTTTGGGGCTAGTCGGAACTGTGGTTTCAGGACCACTAATCTGAGGTTGAAGAAAATTATTTTAATATTATTTTATGTGTTATAGCATGATTACAAGGATGCATAAAAATTTTGGTGCTTCAATTTTAGCGATTGTATGCTTAATTGTGAAAAAGGACTAAATCGCATAAAGTGTGAAAGTTCTATTTTACAAGCTAGAGGTGTCTAATAGCTATGGGATATTAAATTGAAGGTTATTAATGTGCAATTAGGCCAATGGGAGGGTGTTGGCCGGCCATAGGGACAAGGGAGACAAGAGCATTAAATTTGGTCAAAATTTTGGTGATATTAGGTGACTAAAAAATGAATAAAATAAGATAAAGAAAGAAGATATCATCTTTTACTATTCCCATTTCTTCTTCCACCGAAAATTGAAGCGAAAATAGAGGTTTTGGAGTTCAAACTTTTAGCCAAGCCATTCCTTAGCAAGTAAGTGATTTTAGAGGTCTTTCTTGATAATTTTTGTACTTTTGGAACCCCTAAAGCTTAAGCTAGCTAATGGGGGACTATGTTGCAAAATGGTTGAAAGTTTAGGGATTTTCCATGAGAGTGTTCATGTTGTTTTCTGAGTTTTTATGGAAGAAAATGAATGTTAGTAGGTTAAGGAATAACTTTTGTGAAAGGCTCTTCCATGAAAACACCTAAACGGGACTTATTTGTAAAAGTTATAATTTTGTAATAAATGCATGAAATGATTGGTTTTGTGAATTGTTGTAAGAGAAATAAATGTTCATCTAAGCTTGTTTAATGAGAAAATGTGATGAAAAATGATTTACGAGCCTAGGGGCAAAATCGTAATTTTGCCAAAGTATAAGGGCAAAATGGTCATTTTTGCCTAAGTAGAAATTTTGATGTACCATGAGTTGTGTAGTGATTAAATGATTAAAATTTATTATTATAGATCAAGAAGAGCGCGGAAACAACCTTGACCGGGGAAAAGGCAAGGTTACAGACTAAACTGCCAATTAACACATTTTGCACCGAGGTAAGTTTATGTGTAAATGATACGTCCTTAATACATATGTTGTTACCTATTGATGCATTGTATGGATGTAAATACTTATTGATGAGATTGATTAAAAATGATAGAAAATGAGTAATTCTCGAATGGTCCTCGGAATAGAAATGCGGGCACGGATAAATATCCGTAAATGTGTAATTGCCGATGGGTTGTGTGCGAAACCATCATTTATATTATCATTTGGTGGGCTATGTGCAATACCACCGTAATTATCCTTGTTGGTAGGCTATGTGCGATACCACCCTATTATCGATTAATGGTGGGCTGTGTGTGAAACCACCAGGTACTTTGTATCATTTTGAAGAGTTCATCGAGAAACTTGTTTAAGTAAAATGTTTCATGTGGATTTGTAGTGATAAGTGCAGGGTATATGTGCAAGTAATTGTGAACAATGTTTGTGGTATGTGTTTGGGATGTGGTAAGAGATGAGATGAGTAAGCATGATTATGAAAATGTGAATTGTTCTTACATAGTATATAAAGCTTTTGGTTGATTAGCAATTGGTATGATGCTTATTGTTTACATGTAGACTTACTAAGCTTAAAGCTTACTCTCTTTCTTTTCCCTTATTTTACAGTGTCAAAGAGCCAGCTCGGGTTACAAAGATAATCAGAAGATTACCCACACTATCAGCACATCTTGGTATATTTAGACTTAGCATTTTGAGTATGGCATGTATAGGGACTAGACTTAGTGAAATGTCATGTTGTTTTGGCCAAGTGTATTAGCTCTTCTAAAGATGAACTCTTTTGTATAAGGCCATAGTTGATGGCTCATTATTATTAATCTATGAAAAGATGAGGTTATTCATGAATCTGTATGATGCATAATGGGGTTGCTTGGTTAAAGTATGCATGAATGGATTGATGGTTGAATGTGATTTAGGTTTGTATGAGTTAGGGTGATAAGAAGAGCTTGGCAAATAGCCTTGTTCTTGTCCACGCGGGTAGGCACACGAGCGTGTGTCTAAGCCGTGTGTGACACACGGTCGGCCTCATGGGCGTGTGGTTAGGCCGTGTGTCCCCTTGCATGTTAGGTTTACAAGTCAGTATGCTCAGTAGTAAACACACGGGCAGAGACACGGTCGTGTGTCTCAGCCGTGTGGAAGGTACGGCCGTGGACATGGGTGTGTGCCTAGGCCGTGTGAAATTTTTGAGTTGATGACGTCAGAAATAGAATGCCAAGGTTTTGGCACACGGGCTAAGACACGGGCGTGTCGAAGCCGTGTGAGGGACACAGACCAGGGACACGACCGTGTGTCCGGCCGTGTGAAAACCCTTGTAGGTTCAAGTTGAAAAATAATTCCACACGGGTGTGGAACACGGGCATGTGATATGCCACACGGGCGTGTCCCTTACTCCACACGGGCGTATGGACTGTTTAATGAAAATTTTCTAAGGTTTTCTAGAGGGCTTCAAAAGGGTTCGATTTGATCCCGACCCATTCCTAAAGGGAGGATTTAGGCCATATAGGCTTGTTTAAGAGGTATTATGAAAAGTTTTAAATTGGGAATAGAAAGTTAGGTCTCGGAGTTGTATGATTGATTGCGTGTAAGCCTAGTAATGCCTTGAACCCTGTTCTGGCGTTGAATACGGGTAAGTGTGTTACAGTTAGTTTCTTTTAGAATTTATATGGGGAGAGGTTGACTTTCGAGGGATTTTTGTCTCCAAGTTCTTTTCCCCAAATCAATCAATGTGATAGGAAATTTTTGGGGAAAGCCATTTTTAGTGATGAAATTAAGTCTGCGTTGTGTGATATGGCTCCTTTAAAGGCCCCAAGTAGCGATGATTTCCACACTTTCTTCTTCCAGAACCAATGGGAAACTATTGGTGGATCAATCTATGATTGGGTTAAATGTGTGTTTAATGGTGGTTCCATTGATCAGGGATTGAATAATACACTCCTTGTTCTCATCCCTAAGGTTTCTAATCCTAAGGATATTTCTCAATTTAGACCTATTAGCCTTTACTCAGTCTTATATAGATTGGTCATGAAAATTATAACTAATAGGTTCAAGTTGGTTTTCCCTAAAATTATGGTCAAGAATAGGCTGGATTTATTGCAGAAAGAAACATCTCTAACAACATTTTTAAAGATCCGGAGGTCATACATTATATAAAGGCAAAAAATAAAATATTGATGGTAGTTAAGATCGATCTAGAAAAAGCCTATGATAGATTACGTTGGGACTTCATTGATGGATCTCTTCAAGTAACTGGTATACTGAATTTTTTCAGGAAAGTAATCATGTTAGTCATTTCAAACTCTACCATGCAAATTTTGTAGAATGGTGTACCAACACTAAGTTTAAGCCTTCTAGAGGGGTTAGACAGGGTTATCCGTTATCTTTATATTTGTTTGTGTTATGTATGGAATTGCTAGGACATAGCATTCAATCGACAATTTCTAGCAGTAACTGGAGCCCTATCAGATTATCTTGTTCGGGGCCATATTTATTGCACATGTTTTTTTTGCGTATGATTTGGTATTTTTCGCTAAGGTATATTTGAAGCATGCTATGGTCCTCAAGGAAATTATTGATAGTTTCTGCAATCTCTCAGGACATCGGGTCAATGCTCGAAAAAGCATTATTTATTTTTCTAGTGGCATGGAGGACGATCTCAATGATAGATTGAGTAGTATTCTTGGTTTTCAAAAGGTTCATAACCTTGGTAATTACTTGGGCATGCCACTATTTCATAACAGGATTACCTGCTCTACATTGAGGTTTGTGGTGGAAAAGGTGCGCAACAAACTAAATAACAGGGATGCTAAGAAACTTTCGATTGCGAGTAGAGTTACCCTTGCTCAATCCCTTCTTTCTATATCAAATTTATTTTATGCAGTCTATGTGGATCCCTAAAGGTGTTTTTGAGGAAATTGAACAATTGGCAAGACAGTTTATTTAAGGATTTTCTAATGGAAGGAGGAAAATATCTTTGATTAATTGGGATTTTATCTGTCAACCTCGTGCATGTGGAAGATTAGGATTTAGGTATCTAGAAGACCAAAATTCCTCCTTATTAAAGTTGAGATTCAATTTAGTTTCCAAGGATGATGCTTTATAGGTTAGAATTCTTAGATTGAAGTATGGGATGAAGGAAAAGATGCCTGAAAGCATAGCACGAGGAAGATCTTCAGCCGTATAAAGAGCCAGTGCTAAGGTATGGCCTTTGTTACGTGAAAACTTATGTTGGTCTGTAGGGGTTGGTGATTCTATTAGATGCTGAAAAGATCCTTGGATCCCAAACTTAGAACCCCTGATAAATTATTTGTATTCTCAAAATAATCTTGTGTTGGACTGCTTATTGTGTGCTATGGTTACTAATGATGGTTCATGGAATTTAGACTTGTTTAGGGTTTGGTTGTTTAAAGATGTTGTTAAGAGAATTGTAAGCATTCCTCCCTCTTATCCTTCAGCAGGGGATGACAGAATTAATTGGCTTGGAACCTCGACAGGTTCCTTTTCTATTAAAAGTGCATACATGTCACTCTGTGAAAATACATGGAACACGAAGGATAGATGGTGGAAGACTATTTGGAAGTTTCAAGGACCTCAATGTGTTCGCCTTTTTTATGGCTTGTGCTCAAGCAACGCCTCCTAACTAATGTGGAAAGGTTACGAAGGGGCATTGGGCGAAATGACTCTTGTTCGTTGTGTCGACATGGGAATGAAGACTTAATCTATATTCTAGGGATTGTCCAACTACTAAAGAAGTGTGGCTAAGTGGCGTTACCTGTCAGACTCCGGAACAGGTTTTTTTCTAGTAATCTGTTCGAGTGGATGGAGACCAGTTTGTGTTCTTCAATATGGTTGCCGAATGTGGGGGTTCTCTAGTCCAGTCTTTTCGTTTTAATCATATGGCGCATATGGAAAAATAGGAATCTCTTTATTTTTCAAGGAATAACTTGGAATTCTACTGAGATTATTAAGTCTTCAATGAGCTGGGCAAAACAATATATTGGAGCACTTAAGTAGGATTCGTTTGGACACCTTAATTCAGCTCATAGGCTTGTACAGACAGGTAACTGGATTCGTTTATATATTGATGGAGTTGTTAAGTTGAATGCAGGGCGAGTTGTTGTCGGGGTGTGGTATACAAGCAAAATGGTCAATGGATCGTTGGATACAATCGGTATTTGGGATTTTGCTCAGTTTTTTTGGTTGAACTCTGAGGAATTTTAGATGGTCTAACTCTCATCCAAAGAGTGGGGCACAAGAAGGTTTTGATCCATACAGATAACTTAAAGGTGGTCAAAGGTCTTCAAGATATTTATTTGACTGAATTAACTCCAGCCTTGGTTAGAAGGATACATATGATTTTACAGACCATTGAGCAATGGGAAATCAAGTATATTCCAAGAAAGAGAAATCAAATTGTGGATCGATTAGCCAAGATGGCATCAGAGAGGAACTCAACTATCCAAGTGTTCGAAGAGAGCCCAGAGGAGCTAGCAGCTGTTGTTGAGATTGCTAGAGTAACAAATTATTCATTTATGTTAGATTAATATAGTTTGATTGTTTTTTATTCACCAAAAAGAAAGTCCAAAGCTAAACATATCATAGAAATTTGGTATCATCCTCTAACCAAAAGTTTGACTATACTGAATAAATAGAGAGAAAGGAGAATTATAAAAGCCTTCAGAATATTAAAGTCTACATTGAATGGTGTCCACGTATAGATCAAATAGTCCCAAGCGTTAAGTCCCGCAGTAGACTAATAAACCTATCGGACCCTCTTACCCTGAGATACAAAGGAAGACAAAAACTCGAATCCTATGAAGAGGTGATGCAACTCTATGAAATCTTTGCCCAAGAAGAGTCGACGGCCTATTTTGAGGCAAAGAAATTATTTCTTCGAAAAAGAAAAAACAATTTAGTTTTTACTTTGGTTTGTTTACCCATGGAGAGAATTAATTTTCCTTACTAGAAAGTTAAAATTGTAATTGTGTGATTGATTCAGGAATTTATAGCCTACCCTCTAAATAACCTAGAGCTTGAAATAGCAGAAAAAATCATTTTGGTTGAAAGCTAAGAATCGAAAGGTCATGCTAAGCGAATAACACAAGTATTAATTTTTTTTATAAAATTTTATAATCATAGGTAACACAGTGATTCAATTTTAAGAAATTTTCAAAATTTTCGCTATGCAAACAAATTATTTTCTAAACCTATTTTTTCAATACATGATCCTCATAAAGCACTTGTGATCTCCTTAGGTTTTATCCATTCACCAATTTTGATATTTTTTTCTCAAAGTTTCATTATACAGACCATGATGTAAATGATCATTAACTCACTAAATGATTTAAGTCACTTTGGCAAGACCTTCATTTGAGTTTCATTTACATCAACCATGTAATGTCTTTAAGAGGATACCCTTGACAATTGATAAGAGTTATGATTCTATATCTATAAGTAAAGTCACACTATGCGTAAGTTGCATACCCAATGTACAGACTTACTCGCTTACTACGTTAAGTACGTTTTGGCCTACAAAATATCAAAGTATATAAGTATATGTGTAGTCATATATTTATTCAGGTTATACGCACAATGAACATCACAAGTGAATTGATATATAAACAGATTTAGGATTATTCAACTTAGGTTTAGTACAATGAATTACTAGTTTAGACTAATACATCTATGTCTCTAGCTACTTGGGAGTCATTTCCATTGTGATAGCCAAGAAAAACTATCTCCATATGTGGACTTTATTCACAATAAGTTAGTTGCTCCTCGTAACCACATGAAATACAAACACATTTAGATTACCAAGTTGTCTTTTACATAGAAAAACTCCTTTGTTATGCTATTTTCTCGTAATTCAACATGGGTAACTAGTGAGCGATGTTTGCCTATACCATTTGCTTTATACCGTTTGCTTTATATGCAAACTATTGACGATACACTAACATAAAGATAATTAAATAACACGTGTGTATTTTCATTAGTAATTAACTCAAATGTTGAAAGTAATTTACATCAAATATGATGAAATTGCAAGGCACAAAAGCCTAACAATTGTTTATTGGGACTTTATCTTGGTTATATTATAGGTTATTCATGCTCTCAAGTAATTCATAACACGGATTTGTGGTCACTGACAAACATCTAGGTTTTCCATCTCTATCAATGGTGGTTTAGTGGGGTAGCTTAAATGGGCTAAGAGAGTGAGACAAGGGGATCCACTATCCCTTTCTTTTCTTTTTCTTTTTTGCACTAGTAATGGAAGTTCTATCTTCTCTTCTTGATCATGCTACTAAGATAAAAGTTTTCTCTTACCATCCCAAATGTAAAAAAACCAACCTCACAAATTTGAGTTTTATTAATGACTTGTTGATCTTTGCTAAAGGCGAACTCAACTTAGTGGAAGGTATCCAAGCTACTTTGCATCAATTTTATTTGTTGTCGGATCTTCAACTCTATAACTCAAAAAGTGATCTATTTTCATCTAAAATTCATATCGTTACTAGATTTTAACTGGGCTCACTGCCTACGCAGTATTGAGAGTACCCTTGGTTACAAGACAGCTAACAAAGAAATACTGTGAGCCACTTATTAGAAGTTTGCAAGCCAGAATTAAAAGGTGGGTAGGGTACTAATAAGAACATTTTATTATGGAATATGGCATGTATACTGAGAAACCTTTGCGTCGTTTTTCATCAATGCAGGTTCGCTATGGATAGCATGGGTGCAGCAGTCTATGGTTAAAGGATAATATCCATATCAGCTTCCTATTACTTCAACCAATAGTTAGAACTGTTCAGAATAACATCTGAACTCGAGCTGACGTGTATTCTTACATAAACAAATTGATAACTTTAAATTAGGATAGTGCTATTGTATTCATACATATGGTTCAATGGAGAAAGCTATGAAAACGGTGAACTTCCAAAGCAAGAACAGACATATTAAAATCACCATCCTGACACCTAACTGTGCAAGAGGAATGTTATTAATTGGGCAACCAACTCATTAATAAATTGGTCCATAGCATGTTAGCCACCGTTCCCCACATTTTACATCCATTTTTCCTACAACTTCACGTAAGATTCTTGTTGTGCTTAACCATAATCAAATCAACATCAATTTTTATCTAAATTTGAATATTTTTACGTGATTAATTCATATTTAAACCCAAAGTAATAATAATAAATCAACAATTTAAATATGTTCATTCTCAACATAAATTGATTCGAACCCAAGACTCACTCAAACCTCAAACTAACTTAAACTTGAAATTACTAAAATCTGAAATTATCCAAACCCATAATGAGATGACCGAAAAAGTAGAATTTTAAACTTCAATGACCCAAACCCAAAATTGCCCAAACATAAAAATATCTAAACTCAAAATTAACTCAAATTCGAACTAAAATTATCCAATTCATATTGACTCAATCTAAAATTAACCAAATTTAAACTGTCCTTTGCCCTTCGGGGCCATTAGGGAAATAACAGCAAAAGGCAGCCATGTGCATAAGGAGATCAAGAAATGAATTGGGAAGGCAAAGGTAGATGTATAACATAAATGCAACAGATCATGAATACGACTATGGAGAACATAATGATGAAAACAACATATTCTGTGGTCACAATTTCACAGACAAAACCAGCAAGCAAAAGTCTGCTGTTAGATTATATGGGCTAGGGGAATCCCTATGATGTTGCTTAGGTATAGATAAACCAATCTGACGAGTTGGATTGATTTTGATCAAATCAATCAGAATTTAGATAATTTGAGTTGGTAATCAATTTTGATTAAAGTTATTTTTGTCTCGAGTTGTTTCAGATCTTGTCATTTGAGCTTGGCACTAAAACTTTAATTATTTCAAGATTTGGGTGAGATTTGAATTATTTATATTTTTTGTCAAATTAAATTGGGTCTAATTTATTAAATCAGATTGAATTTTTAAATTTGAAGCGAAATTGAGGCATCTTTTTACAACAAAAACATAGGGGATAAAAGCTGTGCTTTTCAATTGGACCACTCGAAAAGGAATGACATTTACAACTAAAATTAGCTTTCTTTATGTGGGGAAGAAGATGTAATGGTAAATGGAACAAAAAGGATTTTCTTTTTAAATGGTAGAAATGGACCAAATGAATGCACAATCATATATCTTTGTCATCCAAAATATTTTTTATGAAATTGAAAAACACGTATAGGAACGTCCTTTTAAAGAAGAGCGGAAGACAGAATTATTATTCCAAATATAGGGAAAATGGTTGGTTCTTAATGAATAGATAGGTCCCTCATTTTTGCCTCACATTATGACCGACGGTAGCCCAAAAACGCTTTGGAAAAAAAATCATTGAAATAAAGGAGTTCTCGGATCCACCTGGTGATCATGTTATGATGTTAATGTACATTCCTTTGGGTATTTTTAAGTGAAATAATACAATTATTTTGGATCATTATTACCATCTTCATTGCGAATTTACGAGGAAATTAACTTGATCATTTAATATTATTTTATACATGATAGATTTTGGGTTTTATTTTAATATTTAAGTCTGACAGCTATGATGGGTATCAATATGGTACATACTTGTTCAAGACATGAAATCAACATCATGAAACGCAGGGGCAAAGCTAAAATTTTTTGAGGACTTAAAATTAAGTTATATATTTTTCTGATAGCTAAAATTACAATTTTAACATTGTATTTACTTATATCTTTTTAGCTTTTAGAACTAAATCGATATTTTTATAATTTTTTATAATTCAAATTGTAATTATATGTATTAATTTATAATTTTATAAATTTTAAAGGGTTTAAAGTGTAATTTTTTTATTTAATCTGCGCCAGATGGGATAGTTTTTTAGTATTAGACCTTACAATTTTTATTTATTTTTTTGGAAATTTTCATTAATTCTTCCTATTTTTTTAAAACTTTCAATTAGACTTCCAAAATTTTTTTTAAAAATCTGAATTTTAATTAGATCCAAAAACTTAATGGAATGTTCCACTGATGGAAATGATCATCAACCGTTTTGACAGTGGCGAACGTGGAGTAAAATATGTAAGTTCGAGCCGACGTGCTGGAGAGGATATATGATAAACCGCCGTCGACCATGTCAAGGAGAAGCACTTCCAGCCGATGATTGTACAAAGCTCCGAACATGTGCGACAAGGATAACTTGTTCTCGTGAAAATCTTATTCAGAAAAATATTGCCTAGTACCCAAAACCACCATTGCCAAAACAAAACTGTCTAGCTAGAGCAAAAAGAAGGTGATGGCTGCAGTGTTGCAGCCGAGTTGCCTACACATAGTATGTATACTTCAAATCTACAATACATAAATAATTTCATAGCTGAAATTGCTTAATATTTGCTTAGCTAAGGCATGAAATATTTGAATCCATTAACAACAAAGAAATAGTTAAGCCAGCTACAAATTATATGAGCAAAAGTGATGAAAGAAAAGCTTGTGAATTGCATTGATCATTTAAATTTTTCTTCAATTTGCCTCAGTTCCTATAATCATTGGTTAGGGTACTTTTTTATTAATATGTTTTTGTTCATAGGATACTTTTTATTTAAATTCAATTATAAAATATATTAATATTAAAGAGAAACCCTTCAATCAGATTACTGGAGAACATCACCAACACTCCTGCTCCGGCATCATCATCGAAATGACTTAATAACCAGATGCCCGATGTTAGACAATATATGTCATTATGAGCATACCAATTGCAATAGATTTGGTGCGATAAAGATACGAAATTGTTGGTCATAGCTACTACACAACACAATTTTAGAACTATTACTAACGATAATAAGGCTAGTCATTAGACAATTCAAGATATAAACATTTTAATGTCATGTACAAAACTTGCATGGCTAATATCTTTAGTCCTTTTCTAGATTTTTCTTTTCCTTTTCAAACTTATAACTACATGTATTCTATTCTTCTATGCAGCTTTTAACTCCTTTGCCTCTGACACTTCCTTGAGAAAGTCAAGACTGGTTTGAGTGGTGCGCTTGCAAAGAGCTGAAGAAAAATACCCAGAGATATGTATAAAAGATCAGTTATGCTGGTTTTCTTTTGAGTTCATTTGCAGTGTAAAGGAAATTCTTTCATTACCTTTTGTGCTTTTTTTGTTAGATGATAGAACAGATGATTTCCACTCTTCATAACCAACTTTCTCCATTTTCTTTGCTCGCTTGTAACTTGAAAGCTGCAAGAGGTTCAGGTTAGCCCTACAGTATTTTGATTCACAAAAAAATAAACAAATGTTGTTTTCAAGAACAATATCACAAACTTCTGGTAGCTTTTAGTGCTGAGATTAAATCTCAAATGGTTTAAATTCTCTTAGAAATTATAACTGCCAGCCTTACTAAGCATCAAAGACTTAGAATCACCAAGAAAGGCTGCTGCAAGACCAATGAAAAACCCATGCAGAGCTTAGACATTAGAGATTTTAATCTCTTGAATGATATAATAGAAGCCTCATCATTGATTCAGATCATGAAACAATAATTTCATACAATTATTCCAAGCACTTGTTCAGTACAACCAATTAAATAGACAGATTATGTTGCAGAAATTGTTACAAAGGCCAAAACACAAGGATTCATATATAGAAAACAATTAATCCTACTTCATCCGACATTTAGTAAACTAATATTACAGATAATGTAGTGTTACCTCTGGTCCTTCATCAGATAAATAACCACCATCATCAAATTTTCTTTTTTCAGGTAACACGTCTAGCAGTTCTGCAGACACATCAAAACAAAGTTTAGAGAAAATAAATTCCCTAGTATTGAAAGCCAATATATGGTACTAAAATTTTACTGCAAATGATACCATCAAATGCTTACATACACATGGTTATATACAGCCAATTCTAGGGTAAGTCAAAATGAACACCTACCTCGGTTTCCTTTCACTTCCTTGGGATCTTTTTTCTCACTTGAGATCCCAAAAACATCATGACACAGATCTTTCATGGAGGTGGAGACCTGCATTGAAAGTTCCAAGCAAATGTTCAGTGCATTAAACATTAATAAGTTAACAATAAAAGGATTACATGTAGGGAAGTAAAATAAAAGAACATGTTACTTACACAAGAAAACTCAGATTCAGAGGTGCCACAAACCTCAATCAACCTAACCTTGTCAAACTTAAGCTGTGAAGTAGATAATTTATGTCAAAAACAGGCAAATAGAGGAATAAAAACATTTAATAGGATGAATTAAGTGCACATTACCTTGTGTTTTTTAGCGCACAAGTAAAATGCCACGGCAGTAAACACTGGCCTGGTGAAGTCTGCACTGGCCTGCCTGGAAGAAGGCAGTGATGCCAAAAACCGATCCTTGTAGCTGACATAAACATAAATTAAGTCACTCAAACAGTTCAAAGGATGGTAAAGGAAAAGCATAAGATAACATATCATCTAAAGATCAAATGAAGAGTCGTCGATTGTAACAATCCTAGCAATTAAAGATCATCTATTGGGACTTGCCCATTCAGGCATTTTTCCAAACACATAAATGATATGGAAACGTAATCAGATAAACAAAAATAATATATGAAATGGAAAAGGATCTTACAGAGATAAGCCCTTCTTCACAAAAGGTATGAGCCTAACACATCCAAATTGAATCCCCAATTCCCTAATATCCAGCTTTGTTCTGAAGCACCATTTTTTTCCCAAGTTAGTGAAAATCTGAGTATAAAATAATAGACCAGTTTTCTACAATTCAAAGAAAATAAATAAAGAAAAATATGAGAAACCCACTTGATATTTAGACCATTCTGCAAGGAATTGAAAGATCTATTGTAAGCCTTTTCTGACATTCCACTTAACTTGACAGCTTTCTGCCGATCAAATATAACCTCCCCAAACCTACAAATTTCATAACAATTCCAATTTTAAAAAGGAACCCAAATCCAAAATTTTAAGATACATTCAAAGAAATAGATAACACATCATACCTTGTAGCAGCAATTTCTAAGCATATTACAGCTTTACAAACCTCTCCCTACAAACAGAAACAGAAAAGGGGGGATAATAGATCAACGATTCACATTTGAACTATATTGGGGTTAAAGTAATAAATGATTATATGATGAAGCACTTACGACACCGATAATGGAAGAATCGAACTGGACATCGCAGAGGCGGCGAAGCTCTGCTGCTTTTCGGACCAGCAACTTGTGCTCTGAGAGACCAAGCTTTCTCGCTATATCCGATAGGTCCATATTGGCACCAAAACTGGGTTGCTTAACGGATTATTGGATTTCCTTTACTTGATTTCTAATGCTGTGGAAAAATGGAGAACTAAGTGCTGCTAATCATATATTTTTTAATGGAAAAATAAAATGAGAAATGCACGATGAAAAGGATAAATGACGAAGTTGGCGGGAGAAAGCTGAATTTAGGCGTTTTTTTTTTTTAAATTTTGAGCGAGCCGGCGTTTTCCCGGGAATTCATTGGCGCCAAATATATAATTCTTTAATTGTGCCATCTTTTTTTTTTACAGCTTGGCTTTTGAAATCATTCATTAACTAGAATTATTTCCCTGCGATTATTTTTTAGATAATAATATAATTATTAAAATTAAATTTATAATGATTTTTTAAAATAACATATACAACTTTTTTTTAATAATCTTATTATAGATTCTTATTATCCCTATTCTTTTTGACATAATACCTAGAATTATCTATAACTCCTGCCCAACCTATAAATATGACAAAGCACATTCGAACCCACGTCATATTTGATACAATACTCATGCCACTCGAACTAAGACTCAATCAACAGATAAAATACACAATTTTAAACATTCGTTATCAATTAAATAGAATAAAAAAATTCAAAACGTACAATTCATTTAAATACTCATTCAAAATTAATTTCATTCGAAAGTTCTATCTCCCACTTATGGGAGCATCTCGGTCGATAGTCAAGTGGTACCAATTATACTAAGGTAAGACATATAAAGTCTTGATTGATGGCTCAATCTCGCACAAGCACACTTTTCATAATTAATTTCTAACAATATTGACATTTCTCCTCTCGTGAACTTGTAGGTTGTATTTACACCAACTATCGATTGAAGTGCTCTCTCAAGTAAGACAACACCTTCCATTGAGAGTTCGAAAACCAACTCCCCATAAATAAAAATATGCATTTCGAAATTTCTCAATGAATCTAATTCAAGTTTTAATTGACTTGCAAGTTAATGTGCACGTGAACTCTATTTTAATTTATTTTAGAAGGTTGGATAGATATATTAAATTAATTTGTGAATTATTATGTACAGTAATTTTTTTATACAATAAATATTTGAATCTAAGTTATTTTTGGAAAAGATGAACACTTGACTAATAAACTATTTTTATATAATAATATTTATTAATATTTCCCCCGTAAAAAATTATTTTAATTCATTATTTAAATATTTAATATAATATTTTTTAAATTTATTTCTGAATGAATAAGTATAAAATCTATATAAACTTGTAAGTTAACGTATAAATCAATCTCTTTATAATAACATTAAAAAATTTTAAAAATCTAAACAATCAATAAATTTAAAAAGCTAATTTTTAATAGATCGAATAAATATATTAAATTAATTCGTGAATTATTGTTGACAATAATCTCTTTAAAGATATTGTTTAAAAATAATAAAGATAAATAAAAAATAATGTTAAAATTTGTTTTCAAATGAATCAAAATATTAAATAATTTTTGTGTAACTAACGTCGATAATGGCAATATAGAACGATCGCAAAGCAATAAGAAAAAGAAAAATAAAACAAACAGTCACTACAGCAAAACAGACTTTTAGCGGCGTTTTTTAGGCCGCCGCTAAAGCGCCGCTAAAACAAACGCCGCAAACTTTAGCGGCGTTTATGAGAAAAAAACGCCGCTAAAGATCATGACTTTTAGCAGCGCTTTTCCCACAAATGCCGCTAAATGTCATGACTTTTAGCGGCGCTTTTCCCACAAACGCCGCTAAAGGTCATGACTTTTAGCGGCGCTTTTCCCACAAACGCCGCAAAGGTCATGACTTTTAGCGGCGCTTTTCCCACAAATGCCGCTAAAGATCATGGCTTTTAGCGGCGCTTTTCCGACAAACGCCGCTAAAGGTCATGACTTTTAGCGGCGCTTTTCCAAAAAACGCCGCTAAAGGTCATGAAAAATAAAAAAAAAAAATAAATGATTAGTCTTGATTTTAACTTTAAAAACATTGTTAGAAGAAACAACCTAAACCCCAAAGAGTAAAATGGATATGCATAATATTAAAGAAAAAGAGTAAAAAATTATGAATCATTGTTTCTTTTATAAATATGATAATAAAAACCAACACAATAAATTAAGTTCTAGCAAAAAAAAAAACAATAATAAGCACGATACATTAAAGTTCTAGCAAAACAAGAAAACGTGAAAATCTTAAATTTGAAGGACTCTCAAGAAGCTACTATTGTAGCATCCCAAAATAGTTTCTCGCAAATATATATATATATATAAAATAAAAAAAGCGTAAGTAAAAGCGTATGATGAAAGTGCCAACAATCGATGAAGTATATAATATATAATAGTAAAACCTGTGTAAATGAAATCGAAAACAAATCAAAATGCGGAATAACTTACATACTTTGTTAAACGCAACAATATCACACTCGAAGCAATTCATTAATTGGTTCCTTTGTAAGATGTTCCTCGATCAAAGTATCAACAGACACTAAATCATCCACAATTGTCATCATAATTTGCAATTTCTTGATTCCGTAACCAACAGCACAAGCTTAGTGCAACATGAAATGAAATCCAATGTCGGTTGATGGATAAAATCTATGGCATACAATATATAAACGCCACTAAAGGTCATGAATGTAGAGATCATATTGCGGTCCATCGGATTTGGTACGAAGTCACTTGTATCGAATAACTTTCATTTTCGATGAAGTCCAATCTACACAAGCAATCCAATGAAGAAATGAAACAAGACCGAGTCCATAAACAGAATGGCTTACCGAGCCAAAATCATCGAAGCCCTCATCTCCATCATCCGATGCACCAAGCAGATGATTAGCACAATAAAAGCAGTTCAAATGAAAAACAAATGATGATGACGCTAATATAGGAAAAAGCATAATCTATTTCAAGTGAATAACGACAATCAACAAACCACCTTAATGTTTCAAGAAAGAATTATTCATACCGGGGCATTCATCATTTGTCACCACCCAAAAGAAATACATCCCAGGTCTTGCTCAACAAATGAGGCGAAGTTTTATTATGTTGCTTGCTTTCCTTTGCTGTTGTTGAGACGTCATTTCAATGTTTGAATATTCCTTCATTTTTGTCCCGGATTTTTTCTCATTGTTTTTCGCTCAATCTCTTCCATGTACCACTTCTCATACTGTATGGAAGCATATATTAGCAGGGTCTCATGCTGGTAACAAAAATAATGTTATCTAAAACACAAGTAAAAGTGCACATTAGAGCAAGGAAATATCTAAAATGCACCTTGAGATCCAGATGACATGCACAATTACTCAAGAATTGATGAGAAAGATGTGTTTTAAAGAATTTCAAGTCAAATGAAAAGAAATCAATACTATTAAACGTGTGCTGAAGGCCAAACCACTTCACTAAAATGGAAACAAATTTAACCAGGCAAGTATCAACCTTAATATGAGTGTTTTCCTTCTCCAAGGTGGCAACCAATCTTTTCATATTCTCCATTGTATCATCAGAACTTTCATCCTCCCGTCTGTTCAACTCCTTTTGTAGACAATTTATTTCTATTGTTTTCTTATTCGATTAGATTTGCGTATTTTGCTCAACTCGCAGAGCTTTGCCAATTAAATAGATTAAAAATATTTGACAATAATATGGAAAAAAAAGTTTACTCATTACCTAAACTTATAGGAGGAAGAAAAAGTTCTATACTAGAATAATATGGAAAAAAATCATTAGAAAGGGTGCACCATCCTATAAAAAGAGGGGGAAGAGTAAAACAACAGAAGGATGCATGCACCAGGTGCAAACCAATTATATATCCAGCTGACTTAAAACGGCCCTTATTAAAAAAAATGAAAAAAAAAACACAAGTGAAGCATATGAGAAAGATGAAACAGGTAAAAAAAAAATTGCATCAACAATTTCTCAGGGTGTATGAGAAAGGAAAACTTCCATACCTTTTTTAATTATTATTCTACAATGGCTCCTGCTAGCCTAACTTTCCTCCTAGGGACTTGTACAACTCGATGGAAAATAGATATTCAATTCAATTTTGACAAATTTTATTATTTAAGCATTAGATCTCTGTATCATAAGTCAAGTATTAGACATATACAATTGTAAAATGGATGATAAAAGCAACATACTTCATTGCAATAAGCAAAACATTATGGATTCCATGTATGATTGAGGAATAATAATTTCAACAATTATTCGAATCATTATCATTTATAAAGATTTGAACTTTAGATCAACCCCAAAAATTTATTCCAAGAACTACAACCAGCCATCGGGTACCTCTTTTCTTTTAATAAAGCAACATAATGGATCATTAAGGCCTTAATTTCGCCTCAGATTCCTGGAGCTTCTTAATTTCTGCTCTGTATCTTCCAACCATCATAGTAAAATAGAACGAAATAAAGAGGAAACTGGAGAGAAAAATAGCTAAAATCAGAAGAACAAAAACCATCATAGTAAAATACAATACAAACTTAGATGAAAATACAAATTAGGCAAAACAAAACACTAGAACACAGAATGGGTTAACTTACGATTATGTAGAAACCGACGTGAACCATGGCGTCGTTAAAGTTGTTGTAGATTAAAGTTGGAGGAAAGGGAAGATGCCAAGTATGCGGAAAGAGAAATGAACTGGAGAGTTGAAATATGTAAATTTTAGAACAGATGGACGAAGATCGGTGCTAACATATGGACGAAGATCGGTGGGAGAAATCGATTTGGGGATTTTGGTTTGGGGATTTTGGGAGGGAAAATTTGGGGATTTAAGAAATTTAGGTTTTGGGAAAACGCGGGATAGTGAATAGAGAAATTTTGTGGCGTTTTATTAAAAAAGCCAGTATAGCTTATTTTTTGCGGCGTTTTTAACTAGAAACGCCACTGCTATTACATCATTTTAATTTTTTTTAATTTTTAACTTATATTTTTCTATGTTTTTTCTTCTAAAATTTGTGTGTTGAGATTATTATTTTTTTGAATTTTTATTTTTATTATATTTTGAGTATTGAACTTTTTAACTAAAATATTAAATATTAAAATTTTAAGTTTTTAAGTTTTTAATTTTTTAATTTTTTATTATTAAATTTTAAAAATTTAATTACCATTATCAACTCTTTTACGAATTCTTTTTTTCTTTCTTTTTACATCAACATTATTCTTTTAAGTATGGTCTGCATTAGTTGTTTAGATTTTTATATAAATGGCATTTAATTATATGTATACTCCTAAATTTTGATATAGATACATCTCAGAATTATATATGAATTTTGGTTTAATGTGTAATTTTAGATGTGAAATTTTAATTGTGGTTTAAATGTATAGTTGAAACTTTAATTTTGATTTAATCATACACATTATTTTAAAATATAAATACATCAATATATTTTTATATTGAATAAATATAAATTTTTATGTATGCAATATATAAATAAAAATGATGTTAATATTTTGCAATATATAAAGTTAAATTTATTTTAAATAATAATTTTTTAATTTTTTTAATTTTTAACATATATTTTTCTATGTTTTTACTTTCAATTTTTTTTCTACGTGTCATTATTTTTTTGAAGAATATAAATATTCAATTAAAAATAATTGTATTTTAATTAATATAAATAGTTAGGGTTTAGGGTTTTGATAAAACAAAAATTTAAATAGTTTAGTTATCAATTTGTAACTTTTCATAATTAAGTCATTTCAAATAGTAAAATAAAATTAATTTGTAAGTAAAAATGCAATCTCACCATTTTTATAGCATATATTTTTATAATTTTTTAATGATTAAATCAAATTTGATATTTTGTCTTCATTCGATAAACCCTAAACCCTAAACCCGTGAACCTTAAACCATACACTCATAAGCCCATAAACTCATAAACTCAAGCCATAACCCTAAACCATAAACTCTGAACACTAAATCTTGAAATACTGAACTCGAAACCCTAGTCAGCCCATGCAAACCACTAAACCCTTAATTATAACCTTAAACCCTAAATTATTTAGATAATTTTTGAATATTATATATTCTTTCAATATTTTAGGAAATTTAAATTACATTTTCAATTTACTAATTAATTTTGTTTCTCTACAGATACATGGGTTACCAATTTTTTTAATTTTAATATATATAAAGCTTATCTATTATCTCTAAAATAATTTAAACTATAATTATAATTTTAATATATATATATATATATAAGAAATTAAATAATTTAAACTATAATATATATATATAAAGTCTATTTTATTATAGTGGCTAAACCCTAAATATAAATTTTATAAGGGACAAAAGTAATTAAAATAGAATGTTAATGCTTACATAGACCCTAAAATAAATAATTTTTTTATTCATAACCCTAACCCCTAAAATCATAACCCTTAAATTATTTATGTTTGCGGCGTTTACAAAAAAACGCCACTAATTCTCGATCTAGCAACTATAGCTCATGTTGATTAACATCTTTGCGGCGTTTTTGGCTAAGCGCCGCTAATGCTCAGATCTTTAGCGGCGTTTTTGTAAAAGCGCCGCTAATGCTCAGATCTTTAGCGGCGTTTTTACAAAAGCGCCGCTAATGTTCAGATCTTTAGCGGCGTTTGGAAAAAAACGCCGCTATTTCTCATTTTTAGTGGCGTTTTGGACATAAACGCCGCTATTGCTCAACTTTTTGCGGCGTTTTCTTTCAAACGCCGCTAAAGTATAATATTTGCGGCGTTTTTCATTAAAACGCCACTAAAAACGTCGCTAAAAGTCTGTTTTGGTGTAGTGAGTTTTTACGTGGAAAACTCTTTCAGGAAAAACCAGGGGCAGAGGAGAAGAAAATTCACTAATATCGAATTCGAATGATACAAGAAGAGTTTAGGCTACATCTATTTATAGGTTGAAAAACATTATTCTAATCAATGTCAAATAGATGAAGTGTAGTAAGGTTGAAAATTTTTATTCTAATCAATGTAAAATAAAAGAAGTATAACTCTATATGGATTTTACTTTTATTTTATTTTACCACTGTATTTTATTTTAACAAGGATTCGAGTCACTAAACTCTAATAATCTCCACCTTGACACGAATTCTCAACAAACAAGTTCTTCACCACGAACTCTCAATGAACAAGTTCTCCACCTCTTCCACGAAACCCCTTTAAGGAGTGTTCTTCAACAATGAACACCAACCAAGTCCAAGCAATGCTCAAACTTGGTTATAGGAAGTGACTTAGTCATCATATCTGTAGGATCTTCATGAGTACTAACTTTGCTCACAATAATATCTCCACGAGTAATAATATCACGCACAAAATGATACCGAACATCAATGTGCTTTGTTCTCTCATGTAACATTTGATCTTTCATAAGGAAGATGGCACTCTGACTATCAGAAAACACTGTACTAATCTGAAGGTTTTACTGAGTTCACCAAAGAGTCCATTTAACCAAATAACTTCTTTACAAGCCTCAGTAATCGTCACGTACTCAGCTTCAGTAGTAGATAAAGGAACTGTAGTTTGCAAAGTGGCTTTCCAACTGATTACGCAACCCCCAATAGTAAAGACATATCATGTGAAAGATCTTTTTTTTTTATCAAGGTCTCCAGTAAAATCAGAATCAACATACCTAATGACACCATATCTAGTTCTTCCAAACTGTAAGCAAACATCAGTAGTACCTCATAAGTATTTGAAAATCCACTGAACTGCTTCCCAGTGTTCTTTGCCGAGATTCGCCATGAATCTACTAACTGCACTGACTGCATATGATAGATCTAGACGTGAGCAAACCATATCATACATGAGAGATCCCACTGCACTAGAATATGAAACACATGCCATGTAGTCAATCTCATCATCTGATTGTGGAGACAAAGCTAATGAAAGTCTGAAGTGGGCTGCTAATGGAGTACTAACAGGCTTGGCATTCTGCATATTAAATTTACAAATAACTTTCTCAATGTACCATTTTTGACTTAGGTACATTTTACATGTTTTTATATCTCTAAGAATCTCCATTCCAAGTATATTCTTTGATGTTCCCAAATCCTTCATCTCAAATTTTTACTAAGCTGGGTTTTGACCTTTCTTATCTCTCATTTATCTTTGGTTGCTATCAACATGTAATCAACATAAAGGAGTAGATACACAAAAGAACCATCACTATTTTTCTCAAAATAAACACAACTGTCAAAGCTGCTTCTTTTGAAATCATAAGTAGTCATAAAAGAATCAAACCTCTTGTATCACTGCCTTGGTGACTGCTTCAGGCCATAAAGGGACTTTTTCAGCAAGCAAACATAATCCTCCTTTTTTGAGACGGTAAAACCCTCTGGTTGTTACATGTAAATATCTTCCTCGAGTTCTCCATACAAGAACGTTGTTTTTACATCTAACTGCTTAAGCTCCAAATCATGCATGGCCACAATACCAAGTAAGACTTGAATCAAACTATGCTTCACAACTGGAGAAAACACATCTGTGAAGTCTACACCTGGAATCTAACTGTAACCTTTTGCAACCAGCCTTGCTTTATATCTGGGTTTTTCAACTCCTAGAGTTCTTTCTTTCTTTTTGAACACCCATTTACAATAAACAACATTTTTACCTTTAGGAAGTTTCACTAGATCCCATGTTCTGTTCTTATGGAGTAATTTCATATCTTCTTGCATGGAAATCATCCACTTTCCTAAATCTTCACAACTAATTGCCTCGGAATAAATTGATGGCTCTTAATTTGCATCTATATCTTCAGCCACATTTAAAGCATAAACAACTAGATCAGCCTCGACGTACCTTTTTGGAGGTTTAATTTCTCTCATAGGTCAATTCTTGGCAATAGAATATCATGGTGTTGACTATGGTGAAGAAGCAACTCTACTCTGATTTTCTGTTTTAACCTGAGAAGTAGACTCTGTTGCAGATCCTGAATCAATCTAAAGCTCCACTTGCTATTGCTGGTCTTTATTGGAACCCTTGTTAATCTTCAAAACCCCACTTTTAGTTGTGTACATGTGCCCTTTTGAATCAAGAGTACTCAATGAAATCAAATTCCTCTTCAATTCTGGTACATGTCGTATGACACTAAGTGTTCTAACAACTCCATCGTACATCTTAATTTTGATCATGCTAATACCTTTGATTTTACATGAAGCATTATTTCCTATCAAAACAACACATTCAAACACTATTTCATATGTTGTAAACCAATCCCGATTGGAACTCATATGGAAGGTGCAACTAGAATCGAGGATGTAACACCCCTAACCCGTTTCCGTCGTCGGATTGGGGTCACAGAGTATTACGATAACATTCCAAACATTTAACAGTTCATATGATAATTATTCAATCATGATTACAATTAATCAATCACATTCCATTCATAAGCTAATATACATATACAGACCTTAAACGAGTCTCTGAGGCCCTAAGAATAGATTGGAAACATTTCGGGGTCAAATCACAACAAAATGGGAAAGTTAGGAAAAATTTAAAAGTTTTGGAAATAGAGGACACACGGCCGTGTGGACATTCGAAGTCCAGACACACGGCCGTGTCCCAACACGTGTGTCCGCCCGTGTCCCAACCCGTGTGTCCGCCCATATGAGAATCGATGTTGGGTCACACGGTCGTGTCGCTGGCCGTGTCTCAGACCATGTAACTAACTGTTTTCAAGACACACGATCATGTCGCAAACCGTGTGCCAGGCTGTGTGAAATCTATACCTAAAGACAATAAGACACATAGTCGTGTGGATAGACCGTGTGGGTCAGACGGCCGTGTGGAAGCCTGTGTCCCAGGCCGTGTGTTCCACAAATTGCTTCAAAAACAAGGTAAATTTTTCACCTAACTTGTTAACCAAACCATGTCTAAAACTACCAAATTCATGACCAAAAACACTTTTATACAACTCCAAACATACCAAATATGTAACAACCCGTTCTTAGTGAAATCAGAACAGTAGTTTCGGGACCACAAATCTGATGTAGAAAAATTGATTTTTATATTATTATATGATCTACAGCATGATAGTGATATGGTATAAAAATTTCGTTAAGAAATTTTACCGTTTACATGTTCAATTTGATAAAACGGACTAAATCGCGTAAAGTGCGAAAGTTGTGTCCTATTAGCTAAAGGTATTAAATAGCTATAGAAATTTAATGTGGAGGTCCTTATTGAGTAATTAAACCATTAATTTAGGTAGTGGATGTCATGGATTTCAATCATGAAATTTGACATATTAGGTTGGTATTAGGTGTGGTAAAAGATGAAATAATAATGAAAAACAAAAAGAAAGCTATCATCTTTTTCATTTTCTCCTTCCTCAACCGTTTCTAGTAGAAGAAAATAGCCATGGAAGCTTGAAATTTTCAGCAACATAAAACCCTTGCATGTAAGTGATTCTTTGTCCCGTTTTTGTTGATTTTTATGTTTTAGGGACCGTTGTAGCTTAAGTTAGCTAAATAAGGGACTAATTTGCAATATGATTGAAAGTCAAGGGTTTTGACATTAGAGAATATTGGCTATTTTTGAATTTTAATGGAAGGAAATAAGTCATTTTAGTTGATTAAACAACTTTTGTTAAGTGATTTTTAATGAAATTGTCAAATAGGGATTTAATTGAGAAATATGAAAATTATGTGTTAAGTATGTAAATTTGTGAAATTTATAGGCTGCTGTAGGCTTATAAGATATTCGGCTAGGCTTGGGTGTGGGGAAACTTGCATGCATTTCATTTTCCGAGCCTAGGGACTAAAGTGTAAAGAAATCAAAAGTATATGGGCAAAATGGTAATTTTGCCAAAAATGCGTGTTGGACTAAATTGAATGTGTTTAGTATTGAATTGATTTAAATTAATTTGTTTAGATCCTGTTAGACCTCATACAGAGTTAGATCGAGGCAAAGCGAAAATCTCGGATTAATCGCCTTCGAATTTACGTAAACTCGTCGAGGTAAGTTTGTGTAATTAAATTAAATATTTATACGCTTTAATTGAAATATGTGTAAGTGAATGGTATAATTATTATATATAATTATCGAGCGCATAAACATCGATAAATAAGAAATACCGAGTACCGTGTGAACATTAGGAATTTCGTAGGATACAAATGACATGTCATTAGGGTTACCGTTTTGGTTGAGGTCTAGCATTTGTTGTAGACTCACCAAAGCTCGCATGAGCTTACCAAAATTCAGCTCAGAAGAGCTTACCGATATTCAGCTCGGAAGAGCTTACCGATATTCAGCTCGGATGAGCTTACCGTTTATCGCTCGTATGAGCATACATGTATAAGAATTGACGGATTACCGTTCAGTACACTTCGTGTGTACTACCCACATATCCTACGATATTCTAAGTGGTTTAACGGGCATAGTGTTATTACGAGATTATACAAGTTTGATACGAACTAGTACATGTATTTACATGAAAATGGTATATATATGATATACAAATACACTGTATAAATATGTTACATGTACATGGAACTTAATAATGGATAAAATCATACATAATTCTGTTACGAGTTTATATGAGATCAATACGAACTAGCACAGGTATTTACGCAATTACACGGAAATGGTTTGTATATGATATATGAATATATGGCTAATTTGGTAAATGGTTCAGCGGGCAAGGTTCTGATATGATATGACATGAGCTCGATACAAACTATTACAGGTATAGATATGTATTACATAGAGAATGATATTATATGGTATATGGATATATGAAATAGATGATACATGTGTAAGCAATCTGAATAATGATTGAGTTTATCCGTGTTTTGGTTTATATATGTTGTTTATATGACACTATATTGAAACTGAATAAGACCATAGTTGAAAGAAACTATGGTATCATACCGAAAATGAGTAAGACCATAACTGAAAGACGTTATGGCATCATTATTCTAACGAGTAAGACCTTAGCTGAAAGACGCTATGGCATCATGAATTTGACAAATAAGACCATTTTTGAAAGACACTATGGCATCCTTTAACCATTTGTTATTCAGCTAACATGTTTTGGGTCAGGTATGTATCATAAGATTAGTACAGGTATTTAAAGGAAATATATGGAAATTTAATTAATTGTTGAGTTCATCCATGATTGTTGATTCATAGTTGGATTTACATTACTGACATGATTGGTATATATGTGCTTAGGCTTTGGCTAAGTTGTAGTTGGATTATACCACTTTAAACTTATAAGCTATGCATTAAAATGATAATTGCCTAAATGGAAATATACTTGTGATCATGAAAAAGAGATTTTCGGTTTTATATGAATACATGGCTATCTTGATTGATGATTATATGTTAGGCTTTTGAGCCAAATTGAGATAAATACATGGCTATCTTGATTGATGATTATATGTTAGGCTTTTGAGCCAAATTGAGTTGTGGTATTTAACCTTGATAGGTTATTGTTGTTTAGGCTCAGGCTAAGACATGTTGGATCGACTTAAATGGATTACGCTTATAAATTGAAGCGGTGAACTTTATTTATTTTTAGTTTGTGAACTTACTAAGCTAAATTGCTTACTCTGTTTATTTTTCCGTGGTTTATAGATATCGGAAGCTCGTTCGGGTTAGAAGTTGTCAGAGATTTCATCACACTATCTATCAGCTATTTTGGTACTTATGGTTTTATAATTTTGGTAATAATGGCATGTATAGGTTGTTTGGATAATGTAGCCTATATGATTTGGTCAAGTATTTAGTCATTTGATTTGGCTTGTTTTGATACATGTTGTTATGTATATATATACGTAAATGGTCTTGTCATATTGATATACGTATCATGATTGTATGTGATATTATAACATGTTATAAGCTTGATATTGTTTGGCTTTGGATGCCTAATTATGCCAAGATTATATACAAATTGTTGTATTTAGGTTGTTGCCAATTTGGATAAGAAATATGGCTTGGAAAATGGCCTATTTATGTCCACACGGGCAGAGACAATGGCGTGTGTCTCAGCCGTGTGTCACACGGGCGTGTGGTTTGGCCGTGTGTCCCCTACATCTTTAAAATTTAGAAATAGAATGCTCAGAATGGTTCACACGGGCAAAGACACGGGCGTGTGTCTCAGCCGTTAATGGCACACGGCCTAGCACATGGGCGTGTGGCTCGTCCGTGTGACCCAAGTCAGAGAGTTACACGGGTATGGACACGGGCTGGGACACGGCCGTGTGCCTTACATCGAATGCCCACACGGCCTAGGACACGGGCGTGTCACTTGGCCGTGTGAGCCACATGGCACGAACACACGGGCGTGTGACCCCTGCACCTTGAAAATTTTCCATGTTTTTCTAAAAAAAATTTGAGTACTCGGTTTAGTCCCGATTCACTTCAAACATGTATTTTGGGCCTCGAGGGCTCGTATTAGGGACTATATGAATGTATATGAATGGCTTTTGATTTAAATGAGAATTAAACATGAAATGTTTTGAATTATTGATTTATAAGTCTGGTGATGCTCCGTAACCCTGTTTCGACGTCGGATACGGGTTAGGGGTGTTACAAAATACCTACAATTCAAGTGTCTAACCAATGTGCCCTCATTGACACCACAATTCAATGATCATTCAATCAGTACAAATCTTACTCTTTTATACATCTAATCCATATAATTCATGAACCAAAACTCAACTCAATAAGATATGCCATACATTTCTCAAAAGCCAATTTCATTGAAACTTATAGCATTCAACATATACACAAGCAATTTCAACCATTGCAAAACATGTTCCAAACACATATCCACTATATCTATATATGTATACTTACCTGTAATCACATGTTTAAAAGACTCAACTTCTAGGACATATTACACCTATTCATAACTATACACTAAAAGTTAAAGACCCCAAAATATCATCCTAGGTACATGTCAAAATGTAAAAGAGTGTATCACCAACACTGAGTCCGAGATTTGATCGTTGGATGCTGAATCGTTAAACACAAAATAGTACCTAACCTGCATATGAGGAAACGATTTTATATTAAGTAATCTCAAATAAATTTAATGATCCACATTTTCATAATCCATAGCATACATAGTTATATTTATATAATTTACCACTCAATTCAACTAGATTTTTCATACATCTTCCATAATAGTTTCCATACACCAACCTTTTATGGTGAACTACTTATACCTTGTCGATTTAAAATGTTCACTGAATGGCACCCAGTGCCTAGCGGTTAAACCATGACTAAACTTTGCGCCCAGTGCTAGTTGGATGAACCGACAAATATAGAGAGTGTGCCCAGCACTAATCAGACAAACTGACAGAAGTTGCGCCCAAAACTAGTCGGATATACCGATGATTATAATTATGTGCCCAACACTAGTCAGATAAATTGACAGAAGTTGCGCCTAGCGCTAGTCGGATATACTGACGATTATAATAATGTGCCTAGCACTAGTAAGATAAACTGACAGAAGATGCACCCATCGCTAGTCAGATATATCGACGACTATAATAATGTGCCCAGTACTAGTCAGATAAACTGACAGAAGTTGCACCCATCGCTAGTCAGATATATCGACGATTATAATAATGTGCCCAGCAATAGTCAGATAAACTGACAGAAGTTGCGCCCAGTGCTAGTCGAATGAATCGACGATGTCAATTACTCATTTTCAAGACCATAATATTACTTTTCATAACTTAATATCACATTTCATAATCCAATAACACTTCCACTTCAATTATCTACTAATCATACATTAATTCATTCGATAATGCCACATTCCATAAACCTCCATTCAATTGGATTAACTAATACATTAAGGATATAATAAAATATCAAGTAGTAAATAAGTTTGTAACACCCTAAACCCGGCCCAAACACCACGACCGGATCTGGTATGTCACTGAGAAAATTTTGGAAGAACATGTCGTATTTTTCCGAAAAGCCCATATATATTTCATATAGAATATGCCTTTGTAAAATAAAACCAAACTTAATTACATGCCTTAGTTTAATTAGTAATATAAAAAAAATTAAATAACTAAAAGTAATTAAAGCCCAAAAGTAAAACAAAATATACACTAGTGGCCCATGGCCTTATTACAACGAAATTTTAAAATCCACCAAATAAAAATATAAAATAATGACTTGAGTCTTTTTGCTAAATCCACATATTCTTCTGCATGGCCACCTTGCATACCTCTCCGGCCCGGTCCGAAGCACTAGGTATCACCTGGAATGTTAATTAAAAGGGTGAGTTGTGAGACTCAGTGTGTAACCCTCCTGCCCCACTAGATTTTGGGCCTTAAGCCCGTTAAACAAAGTAAACAGTTTAATACTCATAATAGAAATTAATAACAAATAATATGCAAGGCCCAACCCATTTGCCTAGGTTTCCATCCGCTACACGCCCGTACCAACCCGTACACACCATTGGGGATTTCTACAATCGACCCACACCGCTACACACCATGATGGCGGTCATCTTTGCTCATCCACATATGATGGTTGAAGCCCTTATAACATATAATGGTGAAGCCCGTATAACATTTAATGGCGAAGTTCATATAACGATTCACGGCATTAGCCGCTACATCGAATCACGGTAAAATCGCTACACATATAACGTATAACTTCCTCCTTTCATCAACCCAACCCATGCAATCACATACAAGCATTTTACTTATAACATATAAGCAGTTACTTACTAACCTGGTGAACGCTTTTACCCTCCTTGGGCTTTCATCAATAAATCGAGATGTCGGCAATTATCAAAACATATAAATCTTATGATCATGCATTTTATGATTAGATCTAGATGGTGGGGAAGTATTACACACCTGATTAATGTAGATACCCTTGCTAAACCGATCTACGCTTTGCTTCAAAAAGCCGGAAAGATGTGAAAATAGGCATCTCCTATATTCGGCCATAGTTAGTATTCTACCCGATTTTATATATATGAATAAACAAATCCTCTTACCTTGAAATCCCGAATGTAACACGATTCTATAACTTAGAGATCTATGAGTTTCAATTTCTAGGAAAAATCTCGGAAAAAGTATGAACAAGAGAAGGCTGATGTGTCTTTGGCTTTTAAAATACTTGAGTGAGGAGTTTCGATTTCTGACAAGAAAAGAGAAGAAGAAAAGAAAACAAGGAAGAGACTTGAAGATTTCGGCTAGGAAGAAAAAGAATGAAAAGAGTTTCGGCTTTTGAATCAAAGTGAAGATGAGGGAATAGGCTTAGAGATTTCGGCTTTTACAGAGAATGAAGAAGAATATGGAACTTTAGGAGTTTTCGGCTTTTACTCAGAGAAGAAGAGAAAAGAATGAGAGAAAGACCCAAATGCTGAAATTGAAGAGATATTCCCCCTATTTATAGAAATTTCGGCACTTACCTAACCTTGCAGATAAATCCTATCTTTTCACCTTTATCTTAATCTACTAGCTCATCTAAAAGAGACTTAATTATCTCTAACTCCTCCCTCCTTTATCAGCATATTATCCACATATTTTAATCATTAAAATCCCTAAATTTTAGCCTTTATCTGCTTATTATCCACATAAAATAAACTCTTAAATAATAGCCTTTATCTGCTTATTATCCATATATTTTAAACATTAAAACCCCTAAATTTTAGCCTTGTTGCCATCCACTCCACCTAATCCTAATGCCCAAAATTTAGCTAACTTAAATTAAAAGAATTGGGCTCCATGAAACTTAAATTTGGGCCCCTTACTCCCTTGTGTGGCGTCACCTCCTAAGATTGGGCCACAAGCCCACTTTGGTATTTTAAACATAGATACTACCTTTTAAACCCTATAATGCCCAATCTAATAATTTAACTAAGGCCTTTGCCTAATTCTGAGCCCAATTTGGACCCCTATTACTTAAATTAACACATTAAACATATCCACCCATTAAACGCATAGGCCCAAAAATTCAGGATGTTACAGTTCTACCCCCTTAAAGAAATTTCGTCCTCGAAATTTCCAACTAACTATTAATCGTACTACCTAAGTCTCACTACCATGCTTTCGCTACGCACTCCAATTCTAAACCCAAAATAAACACTTAGTACACTATGGTAGAATACGCACCGGTATTCACATCTAGAGCGTCCTCGTCCCCTTGTACTCATGCTATCAGTTCGCATTTATCTGATTAAAATTTTTATGAATTGTTGGTTTTCTTCCACTGATTATCCACGAACAGTCTTATGATTAGTAGTTTTAATAGTAGTTCTTTCGAATTCGGAATTACATCTACAAGTTTCAGTCTCAAGTTTGTCTCCTAGTTCTATATACACATACATGCAATCATCAATCATACAAATAGAACTTACATTCATCACCTAAGGGTATTTTCGTCATTTCACTACCCAATGATATTTTCGTAATTTATCCTACAGGGGTATTTTCGTAATTTTCCGAAATAGGGTTCCTTGGTGATTTTGTGAAATAAGGGTATTTTGGTAATTTTGCAACCCGAGGGTATTTTGGTAATTTTGAAATCTTGGGGTATTTCGGTAATTTTGAAATCCGAGGGTATTTCGGTCATTTTGCAAAACAAGGGTAGTTTGGTAAAAAATTTTCAAACTTTGATGATGTTTTTTTCAAACAGGGGTACTTTTGGAAAAATCCAGTTTTATGGTCCGGGTTATTATTGTAAACGTAAGATTTTCGGGTAAATTTTCAAAACACAGGTATTTTACAAAATCGTGGTTAGTTGGAAGTTTTCACAAATCAAATGCATTTGAAATTTTTGCAAAACTTGGGAACTTTTTTTTCTTTTTTTTCAAAAAAAAAATAGGGTGGTTGGTCCCTTTCGGGTTTTAATCATAGGGTTTAGCCCATCAACAAGTCCTCGTAACTAGGGTGAATAGTCACCACGCACTGTAGGATTCTAGTGAAGAGGAGGTGAGTCGCTAGGACCGCTTAAGTACCAAGCTCTCCCGAATCCACTCCTAGACATGCGTATGCCCATTGCCACACCCTAACTTGGCTAAGGTGAGCAGTCACTACGCACGAGGCAGGACTCAAACAAGAGGAGGTGAGTCACTAGGACCGCTTAAATGCCGTGCTCTTAGGATCCAATCCTAGACATGCGTATGCCTGTTACCACACCCTAGTCTTGCGGCTCGTTCATGGGTTTGTTTAGTGAAGTTAAGTCTTATGAGATTTTAAGAGTTGCTTCAGCTAGGCCTAAAGTCCATCAAGTTCTAATCTAACTAATCTACGTCCCATAAAGCCCACATATATTATATCACACAATGGTTTAGAATACTTACCTGGCGGACTTGGGCCGGAGACGCAGGTGCCATGCTGAGCTAAAAGACCTGATATCACTTAAAAACATCCATATTTCAAAAGCCTATCTTTAGAAAACGTTTTGAGCCCAAAAACCCCCAGAGCCGAGTTTTGAACCGGGCTCTGATACCAATTTGTAACACCCCAAACCCGGCCAAAACACCACGACCGGATCTGGTATGTCACTGAGAAAATTTTGGAAGAACATGTCGTATTTTTCCGAAAAGCCCATATATATTTCATATAGAATATGCCTTTGTAAAATAAAACCAAACTTAATTACATGCCTTAGTTTAATTAGTAATATAAAAAAAAAATAACTAAAAGTAATTAAAGCCCAAAAGTAAAACAAAATATACACTAGTGGCCCATGGCCTTATTACAACGAAAATTTAAAATCCACCAAATAAAAATATAAAATAATGACTTGAGTCTTTTTGCTAAATCCACATATTCTTCTCGCATGGCCTCCTCATGCACTCTCTCGCCCGGTCCAAGCACTAGGTATCACCTGAAATGTTAATTAAAAGGGTGAGTCGCGAGACTCAGTATGTAACCCTCATGCACCACTAGATTTTGGGCCTTAAGCCCATTAAACAAAGTAAACAGTTTAATACTCATAATAGAAATTAATAACAAATAATATGCAAGGCCCAACCCGTTTGCCTAGGTTTCCATCCGCTACACGCCCCGTACCCAACCGTACACACCATTGGGGATTTCTACAATCGACCCACACCGCTACACACCATGATGGCAGTCATGCTGCTCATCCACATATGATGGCCGAAGCCCTTATAACATATAATGGCCGAAGCCCGTATAACATTTAATGGCTGAAGCCCGTATAACAGTTCACGGCATTAGCCGCTACATCAGATCACGGTAAAACCGCTACATATATAACGTATAACTTCCTCCTTTCATCAACCCAACCCATGCAATCACATACAAGCATTTTACTTATAACATATAAACAGTTACTTACTAACTTTGGTGAACCGCTTTTACCCTCCTTGGGCTTTCATCAATAAATCGAGATGTCGGCAATTATCAAAACATATAAATCTTATGATCATGCATTTTATGATTAGATCTAGATGGTGGGGAAGTATTACACACCTGATTAATGTAGATACCCTTGCTAAACCGATCTACGCTTTGCTTCAAAAAGCCGGAAAGATGTGAAAATAGGCCTCTCCTATATTCGGCCATAGTTAGTATTCTACCCGATTTTATATATATGAATAAACAAATCCTCTTACCTTGAAATCCCGAATGTAACACGATTCTATAACTTAGAGATCTATGAGTTTCAGTTTCTAGGAAAAATCTCGGAAAAAGTATGAACAAGAGAAGGCTGATGTGTCTTTGGCTTTTAAAATACTTGAGTGAGGTGTTTCGGTTTCTGACAGGAAAAGAGAAGAAGAAAAGAAAACAAGGAAGAGACTTGAAGATTTCGGCTAGGAAGAAAAAGAATGAAAAGAGTTTCGGCTTTTGAATCAAAGTGAAGATGAGGGAATAGGCTTAGAGACTTCGGCTTTTACAGAGAATGAAGAAGAATATGGAACTTTAGGAGTTTTCGGCTTTTACTCAGAGAAGAAGAGAAAAGAATGAGAGAAAGACCCAAATGCTGAAATTGAAGAGATATTCCCCCTATTTATAGAAATTTCGGCACTTACCTAACCTTGCAGATAAATCCTATCTTTTCTCCTTTATCTTAATCTACTAGCTCATCTAAAAGAGACTTAATTATCTCTAACTCCTCCCTCATTTATCAGCATATTATCCACATATTTTAATCATTAAAATCCCTAAATTTTAGCCTTTATCTGCTTATTATCCATATAAAATAAATTCTTAAATAATAGCCTTTATCTGCTTATTATCCACATATTTTAAACATTAAAACCCCTAAATTTTAGCCTTGTTGCCATCCACTCCACCTAATCCTAATGCCCAAAATTTAGCTAACTTAAATTAAAAGAATTGGGCTCCATGAAACTTAAATTTGGGCCCCTTACTCCCTTGTGTGGCGTCACCTCCTAAGATTGGGCCACAAGCCCACTTTGGTATTTTAAACATAGATACTACCTTTTAAACCCTATAATGCCCAATCTAATAATTTAACTAAGGTCTTTGCCTAATTCTGAGCCCAATTTGGACCCCAATTACTTAAATTAACACATTAAACATATCCACCCATTAAACGTATAGGCCCAAAAATTCAGGATGTTACAAAGTTAATTAAACAAATTTATAAAGTTTGAGTTCGGGGACTACGAACTTACTTAAAACCGAAACAATTATTCCGCAACCTTCTCTTTTCCCCGATTTACAATTGATCTACTCATTTCTTGATTTAAACATAATAAATTAATTTATTAACTAATTCAAACACCATATCAAGTTCAAATTCAAACCATCTTACCATTTAATTATATTTTTACTTATTTGCACTCAACATTTACCCTTAATACAATTGAATCCTCAATTCTAAATCATATTATTTAATTAAAATCAAGAAAATCTCATTTCAACCAATTATTCCACAAGGTCCAAAACAACTCATACTTTCAATTAATTTAATTTAATCCTTGAATTTACCATTTCCATAATTAAGTCCCTAAACTTTAAAATCATCAAGAATCATTTAAAAAAAATATCTATTTAATTTCCAAACTTAATATCCAATAAAATAACACCAAGAACTTAATTTCCCTACAATGGCAATCTTCACAAACTTCACTAAATCTAAAAATTCCAACTTAGGTAAGTTAATTCATGACCTTAAGGTTCCAAATCTATAAAATTTAAGTAAAAATAATCAAAACTTACCAACCAAATTAAGCTCACACTTGAACAACAATGGCCAAAAATGCTATTTCTCCCTACTCCTAATCGGCATGCAAAAAAGAAGAAAAATAAAGCTTTCAATTTTTGTTTTCTTCCCCCACTAATCTATTTATTTTTCTATATTTTATCATTTCTTTCTTTTATTTTAACATAACTTATTAAGTAACTAATATAATATATATTTATCATATAATATATTATTTCAATCATATTTTTCCACTAACTCAATTTATAACAATAATGGTATATTTGTTTAATAAGTCCCTTATTCTAGTTTCACCATGTAATTTAATATTAACCACTACTTCTATCATATACTTAATTTAGTCCCCATACTTTAATTTAAACACTAATAATTTAAATTATCTAACTATCATTCAATTTTAATTCTAAGGTAACTCTAAAAATTTAAATAATAAAATATTTTATGAGCCCGGTCCACGAAAACGGAGTCCCGATAGTATGATTCCTGACACCCCTGACTTACGGGTCATTACAGAGGATCCACTCCTCGCTCATTTTAGAGTTGTCGGCAGAAGCAACTAAGAGTTCACCATCGATGTAGTCTTCTACAACATCAGCTTTACTGGATTGTTCTGGTTGTTTTCCATTTTGATCTTGTTCTGCAACTTATAGCACTTAGAATTAATGTGCCCTTTCTTCTTACAAAAGTTACAAGTTTTACCTCTATTTGAATATCTCGATCTACCCTTAAATTTACTGCGAGGATTTCGTTCCTGTATTCTCCCACGATCATCGGTATTTCGTTCTTATCTCCCACAAACAATAAGACCCTCTCTCTGAAAGTCAGATCCAACCACAAGATGTTTCATTTTGTCATACGAGGTTAAGGAAACATAGACTTCATCAACTGTGAAAGATTCGTGGCTATACAAAATCATATCTCTAAAGGTTGAATAAGATGGGGGCAACGAACAAAGTAGAATTAACCCTAAATATTCTTTATCATACTAAACCTCCATTGCCTTTAGGTCTGAGAGAATTTCTTTAAACACAGTTAAGTGTTCATGCACAGACGCACCTTCCTCCAAACGATAAGCATAAAAACGCTGCTTCATATGCAACTTGCTAGTTAGGGTTTTTGACATGCATAGCTGCTGCAGCTTTTCCCATAATGCAGCTACGGTCTTCTCCTTCATCACGTCCTGTAAAATTTCATTCAACAAATGCAGATGTAATTGCGTTAAAACCTTTCGACCTTTACGTTTATTTTCTTCCTCCGTCAATGTTGAAGGCATCTTATCTATCCCTAGTAGGGCATCCTTCAAATCCATTTGTGCAAGAACTGCCTGCATCTTTATCTACCACAATGGGAATCAGGTGTTGCGATCCAACAGCGAAATATCATACTTCAATATCGCCATTACCGTGATCAAGACAAGCAACCCGAAAAGCTCTGATACCAGTTTGTAGAACTAACATCGATAATCTCAATATAGAACGATCGCAAAGTAATAAGAAAAAGAAAAATAAAACATACAGATTTTATGTAGAAAACCCATTCACGAAAAACCATGGGTAGATGAGAAGAAAATTCACTAATGTCGAATTCGAATGATACAAGAGGAGTTTAGACTACATCTATTTATAGGTTGAAAAACCTTATTCTAATCAATGTCAAATAGATAAAGTGTAATAATGTTGAAAAATCCTATTCTAATTAATGTAAAATAAAAGAAGTATTGTTCTATATAGATTTTACTTTTATTTTATTTTACCACTGTATTTTATTTTAATAATGATTCGAGTCACTCAACTCTAACAATTTCGCTAATTTTCATGTTAATTAATCCATTAAAATCTATCTATAATCTATAATCTATATAGACATGAGTTTGGAAAAACTTTTGAAAAGATTCTTTATTTTTCATTATATTACTAAATTTTCATTTTAAAATAGTAGTGACTTGTGTGTGGCCTAGTTTCATTCACAATAGTGAAATTCATAACTCAGATAATGATAAGTGCTAAAAGTAATATGTTTTAACCTCAATCTTACTGCATTTTTGGGTGATGATTTGATATTAACTATGAATTTTATGCCCCTAATCTTTTAAATTCATGTTTTAATGCTTAATGAGCACTTAGGAACAAAATGAGTGAAAATCGGAGCGTCGGAGCAAGCTAAAGGAGCCACACGGGCTAAATCATTCTACATAGTCGTGTGACCCACATGGGCGTGTGGTAGTCCGTGTTGATTTCATGGAATTATGCAAAAAACTGCGGGAAATTGCGATTTTTAGGTTTTCCGGGCATTTTAAGACGTATATATGATAAAAATAAGAATATGGGAATGAGCCGTCAGAGAATATTCAAGAAAACAACTCGAAAAACACCATTGAAGCCAATTCTAAAGTAGATTTCCGTCAATATTGAAGATTCTCATTTGATTTCTTAGGAAGTTATCATGAGTTTCTTTATTTCTTTCGGTTATATTGTATCTTAGATGTCGAAACCATTTTTTTTGAAAAATAGGGATCGACTTTTAAAATGAAAATGGAGTCGCCACCAATCCTTTTTGTTTAGGTGTGATCGGGTCACCTATAAAACATTTTGTTTTATTTAAAAGAAATTAATTTTGGTCTACGAATTTCAAGAAGAAAACGGGTTCAGGAGTCAGTTACGTACGAGGAAGGATTAGCACCCTCGCAACGCCTAAAATTGGTACCAAATTGATTAATTAGTGTCGTTGCGTTGAAAACTTGAAAATGTTTAAGATATGATTCTTTTTTAAGGAAGGTTAATTAATTTTGAATTGAATCTCAAGATTCACTCGTTTCAAAAGAATAAAAATATCATATCCAACACGTTAGGATATGACACGTTTATACCTCGACACCGAGATCATCTTTGATCTTCAAAACATGTAATTAAAAAGGGTATTTGGTTATTTGGTTGAACAAAAAAATTGACACCCAGCACGTTAGGGCGTAATTTTTTGAACTTCCAAACACACAAATATTGCCTTATCTTGGAAAATTTTCAAATATGCAATCTTAAAATTGGCTCAACATACATTCTTAATGAAATGAAACATTTAGTAAAGGTTTGGATATATTGGAGTTTGAAACATAAAACAATAACAAGAAGCACAAACATTAAGCATGAAATACACACAAATTCTACATCATATAAATGGACATAATTATAGAAATAATTTAACATTACAAATATACAATAACGATAATCGCATGATTAAAAGGACATATTAACAATCAATAATAATTCTACAAGATTTATGATGGCAAATTAATATAAAACAAAATTTGGAGTGCTAACAAATGTGTTTAAAATAAATAAAGAAAGTGGATTTTGAAATCAACAATTTATGAAATTATTTAAAATGGAATAATTTGTACAAAAATCTTATTATTATATATGTATGTGTGTACAAAGTAATAGCATATAATTGTATTTAAATTAAATATTATAAAAATTATCAAAGAAATATACAATATATAATTTTGAAATTAGATATTTATACAATTCATATAAACAAAATACATATAAATAAATTAACATTGTAGAATCAATTTCAAAGCAATTTGATTAAAATAGTTTAAATAATGAATAAATTTAATATTGGGAAAAAAACACACGAATCAGAAAAAAAAAAAATTGAAACTTAATCAAAATAAAAATAAAATTAGAAGGCTATT
The DNA here is from genome assembly GCA_025698515.1 of Gossypium sturtianum. NCBI lineage: Eukaryota > Viridiplantae > Streptophyta > Magnoliopsida > Malvales > Malvaceae > Gossypium > Gossypium sturtianum. The sequence goes on from CM046955.1 coordinate 126,274,303, forward strand.
TCAAAATTATTCAAATAAAATCGAGGATCAGATTAAAATCTGTATAAAAAATGAGGGATCAAAATGGCAAATATTTCGATATCCAAAACGCAACACATAGACAGGATTATATTGAAATGACGCACAAATTGTATAGCTCAATTAAAAAAACAACGAAATGCATAATAGGTTTAATCGAAAAAACAGTACAACAAGGAAGGACTAGACGCGCAAATATTCCATCACTGCAAAAACACACGGATCCTATGGGCGCTGGATCGGGTCAAGTCGGGTCGCACCACACGGCGTCGTTTTGAGGCTATTGAAATTAGCCAAAACGGCGTCGTTTTCTTAATAAACATTGACCCCTTATAAGCAAATTTAAACTATCTGCTAAGTTTTGAAACCCTAGCCCCCTTTCTGTTTAATCTCTCAGTCGCAGAAAGAAAAAAAGAAAATCCGGCCAGGTCAACGCCATGATAATCGGCGATTAGTGACCGATTCTGGCTCCTTTTCAAGCTAGACCCGAAGGCTTCGACGTTTCTTATCCCAAAGGCCCTCCTTACTTCGATTTCTACAAAGAAAGCAGTCCAATGGTTCGTCTTTCGAAGGTACCCCTCTTTTCTTTAATTTTCAAATGAATAGAAACATGCCGAAAGAGAAAAAAAATGTCAAAGCAAAAAGATATTTAAAAACAACCTTTCGATATTTTTTGCTTTTTGATTCAATATTTCTTACGTCTTTCTCTATGTGTGTATGCGTCTTTTTTCTAAAAAATTACAAGATATTGATGGCTTTTTTATAGCCATCCAAATGCAAATTTTTCTGTATATTGCTGTTTTTCTGCTATTAGTAATCCTGTTTGCAGGTACGGAAGGCGCGTACGTGGCGTACGGAGGCGCGTGGGGCGTGTGGGAGCACGAGCAGTGGCGCGCGTGAAGGCACGCGCGAGGGAGGCTGCTGCGGCGCTAGAGTGTTCTGGAAGCTCTCCTAGGGTTTTCTGACTGCTGAGATTGTTGGGATATTCGGGCTCTCCAGTATTGGGCTTAGTCTGTTGGGTTAGGTATTTGGGTTTAGAGATTGGGTAGTGATTTATTTTAGTACCTGGGCCAATTGGGCCTGTTGTAGTTTAACGGACTGCTAAACTCTTTAAACTTTTGGTATTTTATTAATTGGTTTTTTTTGTTTAATCTGGCGGGCCCGGGCGAAATGGGCTTCCTATAGCTGCCCCTCTTTTCTCATTGTCGTGTAACGAGAATAGAGCAAAGACTTCGAAAAGGACCAATTTTGCCCGGTCTTTGAATCTTGGACTTCTTTCGGTGTTTTTCTTCTTCGAGTAACTTCATTCCATCCCACTACATTTTTAGGGGTACCAGAACTAGTGCTTCGATCCGATTCAAGGAAATTAGACTTGTAGCTTCAATCTGCTCCACCGCAACTTCGGGGAGATAAGATTTACTGAATCTGATCTGACCTACTGCAATTTCAGAGGTATAAGATTCGTTGTTTTAATCCGCTCCACTACAACTTCAGGGAGATAGGATTAACTATATTCAGTCTGCTCCACTGCAACTTCAGAGAGATAAGACTTGTGGCTTCAACCTGCTCCACTGCAACTTCAAGGAGATAAGGTTTGTTTTGATCTGTTCTATTGCAACTTCAGAGAGATGAGATCTGTAATTTATAGCTTCAATCTGTTCCACTGCAACTTCAGGGAAATTCAATCCGACCTACTGCAACTTCAGAGGTATAGGATTCATCGTTTTAATCTGCTCCACTGCAACTTCAGGGAGATAGGATTAACTATCTTCAGTCTGCTCCACTGCAACTTCAGGGAGATAAGACTTGTGATTTAAACTGCTCCTTTGCAACTTCGAGGAGATAAGGTTTGTTTTGATCTGCTCTCGCAACTTGAGAGAGATGAGATCTGTAATTTATAGCTTCAATCTGTTCCACTGCAACTTCAGGGAAATAAGATTCGCTATTCTCAGTTTGCTCCACTGCAACTTCAGGGAGATAATACCTGTGGAAACGATTTATGAATTTATGCTTATGCATAATGATTAGGATTCCATGATCGGAATGAATCAAATGCTCCTAGTTAGATGACATTTGCATGAATGCAGAATGCTATGAGATTGATCCTTTGTAGAATGATTAGGATGCGATGATCAGATTGAATCGAATGCTCCTAACTAAATGTGTTTTGCATGAATACAAAATTTCATGAAAATGATCCATTTTTTAAGGCTTAGGATTGACATTGCTCATTGTTCCTCCAGGTTGTATCATAGACGTAATATCCTGTCTTCTTGTTCAACTGACATTTTTTGACAGAAAGTCTGAAGAAATGGTCACCGTTTAAAGTTTCCTTCTCAAATGTTTCCAACCCTTAGGCTTGGTGAGTTCTAAATAAAAGTCCTGTTTCAGGTTCTCGTATTATTTAGAAGCTTCCAGAGTAATAGGCAAAACTCCTTTTATGAAAATATTATTAGTCCATTAATCATTGCTTCAATACAAAATGCTTGAAAATAATCATAAATGATGGACAAAATGGAATTTATCAGAAATAAAATCTGAAAAGAATAAGTTAATTAAAGAAAGTAAACATTGCTAGAATACAAAATGATTAGGGGAAAAGATAGGTGCCCCGGATATCGCAGCTTGAGTTTCTCTGTACGGACTTTCTGAAGACCATTTTAAGCTCAATATGTGTTTAGGAGATCAAGAGTACTCTGTTGATGCCCCAAGACGTAACATCTCCCCTCCTTCTTAATTCCAGTATGGCAAGATTACCGTCATTGATTGCAATTTGAGCCGCCCTTTACGGGTTTTCGACTCAAAACCCCTTTGGTCTCAATGCGCCCTTTACGGGTTTTCGCCTTGGCCTCTCCGTTTCTCATTTTCATCATTTTTTTAGAGAAGGTCTCAAAGCGCCCTTTGTAGGTTTTCACTTTGGCCTCTTTTCCTCTTCAAGTATAATATTTCTTGACTGAATCCGAATTTATAGGATTGGATAAGTTTTTTCCATCCATCTCGGCCAAGATCAGTGCTCCTCCGGAGAAAGCCTTTTTCACCACAAAAGGTCTTTCCCAATTTGGCATCCATTTCCCTCTGAAATCTTTTTGTGTGGGGAGGATCTTTTTCAAAACTAAGTGCCCCTCGTGAAATTCTCTTGGGCGCACCTTTTTATCATAGGCTCGCATCATTCATTTTTGGTACATCTGACCATGACGGATAGCTTTTAGCCTCTTTTCCTCAATCAAGTTCAACTAATCGTATCGAGACTAGATCCATTCTGCTTCATCTAACTTTAGCTCTGAAAAGACTCGAAGGGAAGGAATTTCAACTTCGATGGGTAACACTGCCTCCATTCCGTAAACTAATGAGAAAGGAGTTGCCCCGGTAGAGGTCCTGACTGATGTTCGATAAGCATAGAGAGTGAATGGTAACTTCTCGTGCCAATATTTATAGGTTTCAGCCATTTTCCCCACAATATTCTTAATGTTTTTGTTGGCTGCTTCCACTGCACCATTCATTTTTGGATGATACGGTGACGAGTTGTGGTGTCTAATCTTGAGTTGACTGCAGACCTCTGCTATCGTGCTATTGTTCAGGTTGAGTGCATTGTCTGATATGATCTTCTCAGGCATCCCATATCGATATATAATTTCCTTCTTTAAGAATTTGCTAACTGCCGATTTAGTGACACTGGCGTATGAAGCAGCCTCTACCCACTTGGTGAAGTAATCAATGACCACAAAAATGAACCGATGCCCGTTCGAAGCTTTCAGCGAAATTGGTTCAATGACATCCATGCCCCACATGGAGAAAGACCATGGAGAAGTCATAACATGCAAGGGCGAAGGAGGCACATGAATCTTGTCCCCATAAATCTGACACTTGTGACATGTCTTAGCATAATTGATGCAGTCTCCTTCCATGGTAGACCAATAGTACCCGAATCTCATAATTTGTCTAGCCATTGTGAAACCATTAGCATGTGTTCCACAAACCCCCTCGTGGACTTCTTCCAGAATTTTCTTAGCTTCAACAGCGTCCACACATCTCAATAGTATCTGAGATCTCCCCGTCTAAGACATAGTCGCAGGCAAGTCTTCTCAACGTACTCTTATCATTCTCGGTCGCTTGTTCAGGATATTCACGATTTCTCACGTATCGCAATATATCTTGGTACCAGGGGTGATCATCTCTTTCTTCTCCCTCCATATTGTAACAATGAACTGGGGCTTCATAAATACTCATTTGAATGGGTTTTACATCCTCTTGTTTGTTCACTTTAATCATGGAAGCCAGAGTGGCCAAAGTATCTGCCATTTGGTTTTCGTCTCATGGGAGATAATTGAAAGTAATGTCATCAAACTCCTAAATTAACCCCAGAACTATCCTTTGATAATTGATCAATTTGGGGTCTCTTGTCTCTCATTCACCCTTCAATTGGTAAATCACCAGTGCAGAATCTTCATATACTTCTTGCACTTTAATTTCGCGCTCAATGGCTGCCCGGAGTCCCATGATACACGCTTCATATTCTGCCATATTATTTGTACAATCGAAATCCAATTTGCAAGTGAATGGGTAATGATCTCCATTTGGGGATACTAAGACTGCCCCAATTCCATTACCGACAGCATTTGATGCTCCGTCGAAATTTAGCCTCCAAAGATGATCCTTTAGGGTGTCTTCCTTCACTGACGCTACATACATTAAATCCTTGTTGGGGAAATCAAAATTCAATGGCTCATAATCCTCTAAAGCTCTGCTAGCTAGAAAGTCTGCTATTGCACTCCCTTTCACAGCTTTTTGACTCACATAGACGATGTCGAATTTAGAAAGCAGGATTTGCCATCTGGCCATCCTTCCATTTAAAGCAGTTGACTCCATCATGTACTTTAGGGGGTCTAATTTCGAGATTAACCAGGTCGTGTGGTATAGCATGTATTGCCTCAATCTCTGAGCGTCCAAATCAAGGCACAACATAATTTCTCAATTGGCGAATATCTCATCTCACACTGAGTGAATTTCTTGCTGAGGTAGTATATCGCCTTCTCTTTTCTTCCCGAATCATCGTGTTGACCCAGCACACATCCCATAGAGTGATCAAACACTGTCAAATATAGGATTAATGGCTTATCCGGGCATGGGGGTGACAATACTGGAGGGTTTGACAAGTATTGTTTGACCCTATCAAAAGCTTTCTGGCATTCATCATCCCACACGCCAGGATTATATTTCTTCAAAAGATGAAATATGGGATCACATTTCTCAGTTAACTGTGAAATGAACCGACCAATGTAATTTAACCTTTCCAAGAAACCTCAAACTTCTTTTTAAGTGCGTGGTGGAGGCAATTCTTGTATAGCTCGGACCTTGCCTGAGTCAATCTCGATTCCCTTCCCGCTGACTATGAAGCCCAGCAATTTGCCAGATCTACCTCCAAAACTACATTTCGTTGGATTGAGCTTCAGTTGGAATTTTTTCAACCTCAGGAACAGTTTCCTCAAAACTAGAATGTATTCCTCTTCTGTTCTAGACTTTGCAATCATGTCGTCCACATAAACTTCGATTTCTTTATGCATTAGGTCATGGAACAAAGTCACCATGACCCTTTGGTATGTAGCTCCTGCATTTTTCAACCCAAATGGCATCACTTTATAACAGAACGTACCCCATAAAGTTATGAAGGTAGTTTTTCCCATGTCCTGATGATGCATCTTTATCTGATTGTACCCCGAGAACCCATCCATGAATGAAAATGTGAAAAGCCTGTCGTGTTGTCTACTAAAGTATCAATGTGAGGTAAAGGGAAATTGTCTTTCGGGTTGGCCTTATTCAAATATCTATAATCTACACACATTCGTACCTTCCCATCTTTCTTAGGGACAGACACAATGTTGGCTACCCATTCTGGGTATTTGACTTCCTGCAAAAATTCAGCGTCAAATTGCTTTTTAACTTTTTCTTTTATTTTTAGAATAATGTCAGGCCTCATTCACCGGAGCTTCTGTTGAACCAATTTGCAATCCTCTTTTATGGGGAGGCGGTGTACAACAATGTCAGTGCTTAACCCCGGCATATATTGGTATGACCACACAAAGACCTCTTTAAATTATTGAAGTAAATCTACGAGGTCTCGCTTCATTTCTTCGGTTATGCACGTTCCAATTTTCACTGCCTTTCCCTCTTCCAAGGTTACGACCTCCACTGTCTCTTTATGAGGTAGAATTTGCTTTTCCTCTTGTTTTACCATTCTTAACAAGTCTGGAGATAAGCCACAGTCTATGTCATCTTCAAAGTCCTGGGATCCTTCTAAACGCATGTCCTGCTCAAAAAGGGATTCTGATTCAGCAGCAGCATCACTCATGTCATTGATATCCGGGAATCTGTTGTAGGTACAAAGGAATATAAAAAAAAAGGAATAAATTTAAGAATAATTATTTGTATGGCATGATCATGAATGAAGAATAAAAGAATATTTGGTAATAAAGAATGATTGTCTGTATAATATGATTATGGATGAATTGGAAAGAATAAAGAGTATTTGCTCAAAAAATTCAGAAGCATTTTCATTGAATTAAAGATTTTTGGGCCATAAGCCTATTTCACAAAGGATGCTTATTACTCCTAGGCCTAGAGCAATAAGTTTTCTGAGACATTACTCTGAAATAGTTCTAAACACTATAGGGATCTCTTCTGCAGTCTAATTATTTAGAACACTCCCAGGCTCATAAGGGCGGATATCTGACAAGCTTTCCCCTTCAATCGCCTCCTCGGATATGGCATTAATGTAGCCATTGCCCAACATTGCTATAATGTCTTCTTTTTTTGGCGCCTTCTGCTCAGCATGAATGACCCCTCCCGACACAAAGGTTTTGGATATGTGTGGAATTATCATTGACTCCCCTTTAATTTCCTCTTCACTCAACCGTGCTCTTCTCCTCTCCTGCTTCTTTTTGAGTTCCTTCTTTCTCTGTCTCGCGTCTGGCTTAAACCCTAAGCCGAAGCAGTCTCATTTTTCCTTTAGCAACGGTACCTCAACCTTTCCTTAGAGGTATTTTCCTAGCCCTTTTCCTGGCAAAGCTCTTTTTCCTACGGTCATCTGTAATCCCATTCTTGTGGTTTTAGAGATTTTTGGTACCGAAATTCTGTCTCCTTTCGTAATAAAGGCTGCATTTACGAATTCTAAGGATCGAAAAGAGTACTTGATTGCCTCGTCATTCGTCTCCAGATATGGTGCATCGTTGGTTACAGCTGCGATAATATCCTCTTTAGCCTTTATTGTCACTAGCCTGCCCTCTGATACTAACTTCAGTTTCTGATGTAATGATGAAGGTACCGCTCCCGCTGAGTGAATCTACGGTCTTCCTAGTAAATAGTTATAGGAGGGCTTGATATCCATGACCAACAAATTCACCTCATAAGTAGTCGGACCAATTAATAAGGGTATCTCAATTCTCCTCATGACTCTTCTTTGCGTGCCATCAAATGCTTTCACTATGTTCTGGCACTCTTTCATGTGTAAACTATCCACCGGTAATCTGTTTAATGTGAATAAGGGTAATACGTTTAATGCCGACCTGTTGTCTATCAAGACCCCTGGTAGTGTGTACCCTTTGCATCTAGTGGTAATATACAAAGCCTTAGTGGATCCCCTGCCGCCTGGCGGAATTTCATCATCGTTGAAATAGATGAAATTGTCAGCACTTATGTTACCAATCAATCTATCCAGTTTATTAACCGAGATATCATTGGCCACATAAGTCTCATTCAAAACCTTCATCAATGCGTTCCGATGCGTCTCGAACTCAAGAGCAAAGCCAATACTGAGATATGTGTCTTTGGTTTGTTTATGCAATCGCTCCACCACCAGATTGTATTATTTGTGCTTTAAAAATTTTAAAACTCCTTAGCTTCTTCTTCTTTCACCGATTCATTGTGAGCGACTCGGGCTCACTTTGATTTTTTCTTTCTTGTTCTACCATTGGAGCTTTCCCTTTTATTGGTTTCTGCAGTCGAGTATTTACCAAATCGTAAGCGTCTCCCACTACGAGTATGAGAAAGCTGTATCTTGATCTTTCTTTGCTGAATTCTCTTTTCCTTGGATCGTCACATTACAATCATAGTTTCAAGAGACTCTCTTGCTATCCTTAAACGAAAAAACTGCTGGCTTTTGGATTATGACTCGCGGTGCCACTTGTGTTCCAGCTTTATTGACTCTTGGCTTCGAGATGATCACTACTGGGCGGCTGTCCTTTTGGACTCGTTCCATTGATCCCTCATCTGAGGCATAAACCTCTCGTCCTTCTGATCCTTCAATCTCCTCGTAAAATTCCATCTCTTTATTATCCATCAGATTTTGTACTACGGCTTTGAACTCAGTGCATTCCTGGATTCCATGCCCTTCTCTATTATGGAACTCGCAATGGTTCCTCTTGCTTTCGGACCTCTCTTCCGAATCTGATATGATCAGTCCTCTCTCCACCATCTCCTTCCAAACCTGTCTCAATGGGATTCTGACTTCTGCAACCTCATATTTGACTTTCCTCCCATCATCATTTATTCCATTTACTCATTGCTATGATTAGGTAAGGGGTTTCCTGCTACATTTGGTGCGGGTGAGTCGTCAAACTTTACGATCCCTATTTTTATTTACTTTTCGACTACCTTCTTGAACGCGGTGCAATTTTCAATTGAATGCCCCGCGATCCCAGCATGATATTCGCAATGGGCGTTTGCGTCATACCACTTGGGAAACGGGGGTTGCAGCGGTGTTAAGTAGAAAGGGGACACTACATGTGCGTCAAAGAGGTTACGCAGTACTGACTCTTTATACGTCATGGGTATAGGTGTGAACTGTATCCTTTCGGTGCTCACCCTTGTGGTGGATTCTTATTTCGGGGGACCCTGATGATTAGTGGTTGTTTTTGGCTGGCTCACCGTGATCGCTCTTGGATGACCCTTGTTATATGTGCTCGTGTTATTCACCTCATTCTCCCTCCTTCTCGGGGCTGATCTCTTGGTGCCTACCCCTGCTTCAATTTTCCCACATCTTATCGCATTTTTTATCATCTCCCCAGACATTACGATATAAGAAAAGCTTTTAGTAGCCCTCCTCAGCATGTGGTTGATGAAGAGAGCCTTCAAAGTACTGATGAAGAGCATGGTCGTCTCTTTCTCTAAGAATGAGGTTTGGACTTGCGTCGCCACCTCCCTTCATCGCTGGGCATACTGCCTAAAGCTCTCGTTTGTCTTCTTCTCCATGTTGCAGTGTGTCAATCTGTCAGTGCTATATGCATCACGTGGTTGTCTTTGTTTCATGAAAGCTTGAGCCAAGTCTTTCCATGAGCCAATTTGGGAGCAGGTTAAGCGATTGTATCACTTGGCCGCAGACCCGGTTAGACTTTCTTAAAAGTAGTGGATTAATAACTGGTCGTTGTTGACATATCCTATCATTCTCTGACAGAACATCGTTATGTGTGCCGGGACAGCTAGTCCCATTGTACTTCTCGAACTCTGTCACTTTAAACTTGGGAGCACGGATGCGGGACCAAGCTTAAATCCTTCGCATCGATCCATAGCGGGAATCGGTAGTTTCTATTGCTTTAAACTTCTCTTCCGACCACTTACACCTCTCTTCTAATTGCCTTTGGGATTCTGTCGTTACTCTTTCCTCTCCTACCACTTCATCCAAGTCAGGAACAATTGGATTGTTTGAATTATGGCCAGGGTTAGAGCCTGAGCTAACCTGGAAATTCATCGATGCAGGCTCACTTTGAATCTGTTGTGGCCTGGTAGAGACAGATGGCCTTTGTAGATTTATCTCTGGTGGTGCATGTACATGTGTTGGAGTAAAACCATGAGGATATTGAGGATCACTTTCCATGATATTATCCATAGGGCCTTTCCTTTGTCTATTCCTCCACTTGATGGTGAGTCAATTGAGACATCATATTTTTTGTGATTCCATCATCCGATCCATCATATACTATTGGATCTTAGCCAGCTGCTCCTGCATTTGTAGCTGAAGTTTATCTTGCATCTCCCTTTGGAGTTGTTCGAGTTTTTCTTATCTCTTATCCATATCTTTCATCTTGGTTGAAGATGCAGTAGGGATGTTTGGTTTTGTTGGTGTCGAGTTAATCTTTGAAATAATTTTTATTCAATTAGAATCTTTTAATGACCTTTAATGCATATAAATGAAATGAAAAGCGAATGCAAATGCATGAATGCAAAGAAGGTGTCGGTTACGATTCAATTCCATATAGAAAACTTTATTAGAAAACAAAATTCTTTACATAAAAGCAGATTCTGAGATATGGCTTGGCCTTAATGCCCAAAGCTTTAATTTTCCTAAGTAGTGAAGCTAACTTACATCCCACGATCATTGCGACTCATATTACACGCTCAGTATATCCGCTTGTACTGCTAAAGTCTGCAAGTAGTCAGCTATCTCTCGAATTTGGGTTATGGCTTCTCCCATGACGTAATCCCTATTTCTAACTTGATTCTGAGAGTAGTGAAGCTCCTCTTTCCATCGCTCTTCATTCACCTCTAGGGACCTAATACGGTCTTGACAATTCTGCAATGCCACTTCTAAATCTTCAATTTCCTTTTTCATTTCCTTGATTTTGCTCAAACTTGCTTTTAGTTCCATCACAGAATTACGGTTTCGGTGATGACAAAGAGACCTTTCCAACTCCGTCACCCTAGATTTTAGTTCATTTCTTCCATTTTGGCTTTCCAGCATTTGCCTTTCTAAAATCTCATTTCGAGCATGCATTTCTTGAAATTTCTTTTCCCATTGCTCAGCCTTAACTTTTTCCTCTTGCACCTCTTGCCGCCATTGATCTATAGTTTTTCCCAGCCCAGCAGTTCTCATTAATAGCCGCATCTTCTTATAATCTGTCTTTAGACTATCCAGATCCTCTTCAGCTTTATTTTTCCCCTTTCTTAGCTTCTCGACACGACCGACACTGTACCTCCATATCTAATCTCAAGTGCATTTTTCTTCCTCCATTTGCTCAATTTTCTTCCCAAGCTCACGAACTCTGTTTTTCAAAGTCACGCTTTATAATCTCTAGCTCTGTCGGGACTACTGTAAGCATTCCTCCTTGATCGAAACCTTTGTCTAAATTTGGTCCGGAATATTATCGTTAACCCTTTGCTTAACCACACTTTATACTCGAAGTCATCATTTCGCACTGATCACTCTCTTCATCAAACGAGTTTGCTTCCAAGCATTCGCAATTTCGAACCTTTTTCTTATAATTCTCTCCTCTATAGGAGAATTCACTTTGAGCCAACCCATGCGTTTCTGGCACAAACCTATGCGGACTTATCTTGTCTTGTTGCAAGCAAAGGGCGTATCCAATGGCTCCCCAAATTCCAGTAAAGGGACCCAATCAAAGCTTCCACATCGTAAAGTATCTCATCGGGCACCATCCACGTAGCTTTCCACTCAATATCCTCTTCTTGAAGGCTCTGAAAAATCATCATCCACCCTTCTGCTGATATATCTTCCCGCCTTGGCGTAGCTGTTTCCTCTTTTAAAGGTGAATAGTTCTCACAGAAAGGTCGGTAAGAGACTTTATCTACCTTCCAGAAGTGACCGTGAAACCATACCATCAATAATTGTGCACATCCAACAAACCTACCTTCTCCTGCTCTTCGACATGCATTTAAGGATCTGAAGGTCTCAGCGAGAATTGCAGGGATAGGTGTAACTTGCTTATCCAACTGATCAAATAAGTCCGTAACTGCTTCATCTATATGCCTTAGAGCTTTAGGGAAAATGACTAATCCGTAAATGCTCAAAGCAAAGATATCAATTTTTCTCTTTACGTCAGGGTGCATCAAGATCAAATCTCTCAATTTTACCCAAGGGATACATTTTCCTTCGCCCTTTTGCTAAATTCGAGCTGAAACCCACTGCTCACTCATTCCCGTAATTTTCATCAACTTATTCACGAAAGAAGGAACATTAGCAGCCCTAATATAAACTTTATCGACTTGGACCCCTGAACAGCGAAGTAAAGTGGTATATTCCTCTATAGTAGGCACCAAATCCACATTCCCAAAAGTGAAACAACTATATGCATAATTCTAGAATTGAACCATAGCCCGAAATAAGTGTTTATCTATATTGACATCAAGTAAATAAGAAATATCACCATAGCTGCGGTAGAACATCTGTTTAGTCTCATACTCCCAATAAGTCCAAATATCCCTCAATTCTTGAAGCTCATTTTGCGTCACACTAATGCGGGTGAAGTCCCACAACTCTGACGTGTATCCTTCAATTAAACTATCCCCTTTTTCCAATTGCAACTCTTCTGACCACGTGCGAACAGCCGCATTATCCTCCACTTTATCAAGAAATTCGTTTTCCATGGCAAACTTTATATCTTAGCAACCGAACAGGAATCGACACTTCTTTAATATGAGATGACATGCAAATAAGAAAATAAATCAAAACACAACAAGTCAGTATCACATAATAAAAATCCAAACAAGTAAAATATTATCAAACCTCCATTCAGGTAACCACTATAATTCGGAATAGCTCTGCCTAGGGTGGGCTCTTAGGGTTCACTATATGTGGTTCGGTTCTAAAGAGAGGGTTCCTGAACCAGCAGATTCCTCAATCCTCACCCATTATAGGCTCATATGGGTCGAGTTCAGTTCAGGGGAATACATTTCCCTATGGCCATGCGGAGATGAAAATCTCACGAAGCACATAGATTCAGATGTATTCCAGAAGCAGTCCACTAGCCCATGCGGAGGTGAAAACCTCACGAAGGCATAGTTTCTCACTCCCACTTACAGGTGTAACCAAAACGGTCATGCAATGCAATGCAAGAGTATTCTACGAGATTTTAATCATAACATCAATAAATGCATTAAAAGAAACGTGATTTTTCAAAACAATTTTCCAAGTTTTCAATCAAAAGGACAAAACTTAATCAATCTATGGCCTGACTCTCAACCAGTCCCCAGTGGAGTCGCCAAGCTGTCGAAACCATTTTTTTTGAAAAACGGGGATCGACTTTTAAAATGAAAATGGAGTCGCCACCAATCCTTTTTATTTAGGTGTGATCGGGTCACCTATAAAACATTTTATTTTATTTAAAAGAAATTAATTTTGGTCTACGAATTTCAAGAAGAAAATGGGTTCGAGAGTCGGTTACGTACGAGGAAGGATTAGCACCCTCACAACGCCCAAAATTGGTACCAAATTGATTAATTAGTGTCCTTGCGTTGAAAACTTGAAAATGTTTAAGATATGATTCTTTTTTAAGGAAGGTTAATTAATTTTGAATTGAATCTCAAGATTCACTCATTTCAAAAGAATAAAAATATCATATCCAGCACGTTAGGATATGACACGTTTATACCTCGACACCGAGATCATCTTTGATCTTCAAAACATGTAATTAAAAAGGGTATTTGGTTATTTGGTTGAACGAAAAAATTGACACCCAACACGTTAGGGCGTAATTTTCTGAACTTCCAAACACACAAATATTGCCTTATCTTGAAAATTTTTCAAATATGCAATCTTAAAATTGGCTCAACATACATTCTTAATGAAATGAAACATTTAGTAAAGGTTTGGATATATTGGAGTTTGAAACATAAAACAATAACAAGAAGCACAAACATTAAGCATGAAATACACACAAATTCTACATCATATAAATGGACATAATTATAGAAATAATTTAACGTACAAATATACAATAACGATAATCGCATGATTAAAAGGACATATTAATAATCAATAATAATTCTACAAGATTTATGATGGCAAATTAATATAAAACAAAATTTGGAGTGCTAACAAATGTGTTTAAAATAAATAAAGAAAGTGGATTTTGAAATCAACAATTTATGAAATTATTTAAAATGGAATAATTTGTACAAAAATCTTATTATTATATATGTATGTGTGTACAAAGTAATAGCATATAATTGTATTTAAATTAAATATTATAAAAATTATCAAAGAAATATACAATATATAATTTTGAAATTAGATATTTATACAATTCATATAAACAAAATAAATATAAATAAATTAACATTGTAGAATCAATTTCAAAGCAATTTGATTAAAATAGTTTAAATAATGAATAAATTTAATATTGGGGAAAAAAACACGAATCGAAACAAAAAAATTGAAACTTAATCAAAATAAAATAAAATTAGAAGGCTATTTCAAAATTATTCAAATAAAATCGAGGATCGATTAAAATCGTATAAAAATGAGGATCAAAATGGCAAATATTACGATATCCAAAGCGCAACACATAGACGAGATTAGATTGAAATGGCGCACAAATTGTATAGCTCAATTAAAAAACAACGAAATGCATAATAGGTTTAATCGAAAAAGCATTACAACAAGGAAGGACTAGGCGCGCAAATATTCCATCTTTGCGCAAAACACACGGATCCTATGGGCGCTGGATCGGGTCAAGTCGGGTCGCGCACCACGGCGGCGTCGTTTTGAGGCTATTGAAATTAGCCAAAACGGCATCGTTTTCTTAATAAACACTGACCCCTTATATGCAGATTTAAACTATCTGCTAAGTTTCGAAACCCTAGCCCCCTTTCTGTTTAATCTCTCAGCCGCAGAAAGAAAAAAAGAAAATTCGGCCACTTCAACGCCATGATAATCGGCGATTAGTGACCGATTCAGCTCCTTTTCAAGCTAGACAGAAGGCTTCGGCGTTTCTTATCCCAAAGGCCCTCCTTACTTCGATTTCTACGAAGAAAGCGGTCCAATGGTTCGTCTTTCGAAGGTACCCCTCTTTTCTTTAATTTTCAAATGAATGGAAACATGCCGAAAGAGAAAAAATGTGAAAGCAAAAAGATATTTAAAAACAACCTTTCGATATTTTTTGCTTTTTGATTCAATATTTCTTGCGTCTTTCTCTATGTGTGTATGCATCTTTTTTCTAAAAAATTACAAGATATTGATGGCTTTTTTATAGCCATCCAAATACAAATTTTTCTATATATTGCTATTTTTCTGCTATTGGTAATCCTGTTTGCAGGTACAGAAGGCGCGGACGCGGCGTACGGAGGCGCGTGGGGCGTGCGGGAGCACGCAGATGTGGCGCGCGTGGAGGCACGTAGAGGAGGCTGCTGTACTGGAACATTCTGGAAGCTCTCCTGGGGTTTCATTTGCTTTGAGATTGTTGGGATATTCGGGCTCTCCAGTATTGGGCTTAGTCTGTTGGGTTAGGTATTTGGGTTTAGAGATTGGGTAGTGATTTATTTTAGTACCTGGGCCAATTGGGCCTGCTGTACTTTAATGGACTGCTAAACTCTTTAAACTTTTGGTGTTTTATTATTTGGTTTTTTTGTTTAATCTGGCGGGCCCGGGCGAAATGGGCTTCCTACATTAGATTCTTCTAATTTCAAGCATGAATTAATTTTCTAAATACCTAGGGAAAATGAATCCTATGATGGATTTTGTCATTTGGTTTTTATTTTACGCAATAAATACTTAGTTTCTTATTCTCAATTATGTGTGCTTAATTATTGGTTTGATATTTCTAGATTATTAATTTATGTTTGATGTGTTTAAATCGGTGGTTGAATAGATTCTGTTTAAGAGTAGACCTTGCGTAATTGAGTGAAGTTGCATGCAATCCTAAAAATACGACGACATAAATCTACCGAATTAGAGCCAAATCTAATAGGGGAATCCATAGCACGAGTTAATGCGGTAATAGGTGTTGTAATTAGAAAGAAATTTCAATTAATCAACCTAAAGTTAGTTGCTCTTATGCTCGAAAGAGATATTAGCATAATTTAGGGGTTTATACGGATCAAGGTGCTAAGTAACGAAATTGCGTAATTTAGATTGATAATGATAGATGAAATCTAGATGGATTCTTGCTTGGGTATTGTTTCGCTTATTGGTTGTTAATAGATAATTTTCCTTATTTGTTCTTTTTCGTGTTCGTTAGTTAATCTTAGTTTTTAATCAACCACTCGAATTATTCAGTTAAATAATATAAAGACGGTAATTATTAGTACTTTTAGTTTTAGTCTTCGTGGGAACGATATCTTTACTCACCGTAGTTATATTATTAATTGATAGGTGCATTTGCCTTAGTCAAAATTTTAGTAGTTTCACGACTCATCAGATAATAAGTAAAGATATCCTCTCGATTACATTTTATTGATTATGAAAATGAAACGTGACCATAGGTCATTTGTCTAGTATTATTATTGTTTGCAAGTAATGAACATTTTCATTACGAAAGATGCAATGATGACTATGAGATAAAATTAACAAAGTTAGGTGAACGGTTTATGGATTTAATTCAAAGGGATTGAGGATATCCTAGGAGAGTAACACATATTCATTGGACAAAAGCATAATTTATATTGCTTTCATAATGGTATGTAATAGGGAAATTAATCATGGTACTTTTAGTAGATTGATTGAATGACTAAATAATTTGTGAGTAATAGAAATAGACAAAGAGTCATAACATAGTTAAAAATTAATTAAGCCCAATCATATATGTCAAATTGATCTCTCTATTAGTTCAATATAAATTTGTACGGATTGCATGATAAAACTATTTTAATGATTGGATGAAAACGATGGATGAAAAATAGATTGCATGAATTACTATTCGCAATAAATGCATTTTCTAGAGATGACAATAGATAATTTAGAAATTAATTTAATTTATTTGGAGAAATATTTAATTAGATAAAACTAAATAATTGAGCCCAAAGTAAGAATTAAATTAATTAGTAATTGCAATTATTTTTGAATAAGACAGTTAAATTAATTTACTCCTAAATTTTAATACGGTAAATTCGTCATGATTTCAATGGAATTTGCATTGGGTCATGTAAATTATCTAATTAATTAATTAAATTAACTGTAAAAAATACATATTTTAAAAATAGAAATTTTAATTATTGGGTTAGATAATTAAATTAACTTGTTTAAATTTAATTTAAAATTGTGCATATAATTGCACCTTAATACATGAATATTCCAATGACCCATATTGGACATAGTGTGTCGTGACAAACAAGGAGATTTTATCTTTGCAGGGGTTCTAGAATAACTCTAGTTTTCTATTAAAATATTATTTTTCTACATGTTCCTATTCTAATACAACTCTTGTGGATATTTTTCTATTTACAAAGACTAGGGGTGCCAAAAATTATAGTGTAGCAAGTGGGGAAACTCTATTGAATTATAATAATATTTTATTTGAGTTATTTTTTTTAAACTCGAGTAAATTTTATTCTTGAGTTATTCTTGTCATCCTTCACAAATATAATTCAAATTTGATGAATTGAATTTTTAATTTTGGGCATCCTTTTAAAAGATAAAGTTGATTGCTCTTGGGAAGTCTCAGTTTTCATCACGTGTTTGGTTCTTTGAGTTAAAGTTCATTTTCTAAGCATCCAAGAGTTCAAGAATGACAAAGAAGATCATTCGGTTGAAATTTGAAGATCATTCGACCTATCTCCTTGAAAACACGAGTATTCTATTTTGGTCGAATTTATTAGTATATATATAACAAAAAAGTACTATTTTACGAAAAAAATAAAATTATTCACTTTAATTTTTCCAACACATGTCCAGTCTATTTAAAATAGGGAAATTGATTGTTTAATTTGATTTGATCTAATCAGAAAAGATTTGTTGCTCCAAATGTATGGTCTTCAAATATAGGTCAACATACGTCCAAAATAATAAC
This sequence comes from Gossypium sturtianum, assembly GCA_025698515.1. Taxonomy (NCBI): domain Eukaryota; kingdom Viridiplantae; phylum Streptophyta; class Magnoliopsida; order Malvales; family Malvaceae; genus Gossypium; species Gossypium sturtianum. The sequence continues at coordinate 126,292,050 of CM046955.1, forward strand.
AAAGGTCATGATTTATTTTAAAATATTGTCAATTCTAAATAAGACAAGTTATGTAATATGTGCAGTGACAAGGATAGTTCTAACGATGAGTGGCACTGTTTTCATAATTGCTTCAACAATTGTGAATATGGTACTGCACAACTATTGAAGCATTGTTTGGATATGAAAAAAAAATTATCTAGATTAACTTTGATTAAGGGTTAGGGTTTACAAAAAAAATCATATTTATAATTAATCTAAAAATTTTACCTTATCTAAAAAAGTTTAAACACTTGCAAAAGATTAAGTTTAAAAAAATATTAAAATCAAGAGAGTTGAATTTTTTTCCAATTAAGTAATTTGAGTTGGGTTAAAATCCTCTATTGGATGGGAAATTAGCCTAAATAAATTAAGGAAAATGATTTATGGCTTTAAGATTGTGTTATGTTTAATGAAATTAGTGACAATGGAATTGAGTTAGGTTGAAAGAAAGTGTTAGGTTGTATTTATAGGTTAAACTTATCATGAAGTCAACACCCATATTGAGGTTAGGGTTATTTTGTACAAGATTTAGTGAGGAAACTCAAATTAGGTTTAATAATTTTAATAAGTTTATTATCACATATTCAAAATATATATTAGATTATAACACTGATTATGATAATTTGTGAATTATTATGTATAACAATTTTTTTTTATACAATAAATATTCAAACCCAAATTATTATTGGAAAAAATAAACACCTGACTAATAGACTATTTCTAAATAATAATCTTTATTAGTACTTCCCTTATAAAAGAAATATTTTAAAATAATTAATATAATATTTTTTAAATGAATAAGTATAAATTCTAAATAAACTTGTAAGTTATCATATAGGTCAATCTTTTTAAAATAACATTGAAAATTTTTAAAAATCTAAACAATCAATAAATTTAAAAAGCAAATTTTTAATAGATCGAATGCATATATTAAATTAATTCATGAATTATTGTTGACAATAATCTCTTTAAAAATAATAAAATAATGTTAAAATTTATTTTCAAATGAATCAAAATCTTAAATAATATAGTTAATTTTCATGTTAATTAATCCATTAAAATCTATCTATAATCTACAATATATATAAATATGAGTTTGGAAAAACTTTTGAAACAATGAAAAGATTATTTATTTTTCATTATATCACTAAATTTACATCTTAAAATAACAGTGACATGTGTGTGACTTAGTTTCATTCACAATAGTAGAATTCATAACTCGAATAATAAGTAAATGATATCCTCTCAATTACATTTTATGGATTATGAAAAATGAAATGTGGTCACAGTTAATTTGTCTAGGACAAATGATTATTATTATTGTTTGTAAGTAATGAACATTTTCATTACAATTGATCTCTCTATTAGTTCAATATAAATTTGTACGGATTGCATAATAAAAATTATTTTAATGATTGGATGAAAACGATTGATGAGAAATAGATGGCATGAATTACTATTCGCAATAAATGAATTTTCTAAAGATGGCAATAGATAATTTAGAAATTAATTTAATTTATTTGGAGAAATATTTAATTAGATAAAATTAAATAATTGAGTCCAAAGTAATAATTTAATTAATTAGTAATTGCAATTATATTTGAATAAGGCAATTAAATTAATTTACCCCTAAATTTTAATAGGGTAAATTTGTCATGATTTTAATAGAATTAGTATTGGGTCGTGTAAATTATCTAATTAATTAATTAAATTAATTGTGAAAAATGCATATTTTAAAATAGAAAATTGAATTATTAGGTTGAATAATTAAATGAACTTGTTTAAATTTAATTTAAAACACAACTACACATATAATTATACCTAAAACATATTGGACATAGTGTGTCATGACACACAAGGAAATTTTATCCTTGTGGGATTCTAGAATAACTCCAGTTTTCAATTAAAAATATTATTTTTCTACCCATCCCTATTCTAATACTAACTCTCGTGGATTTTTGTTTATATATAAAGACCAGGGGTGCCAAAAATTGTTGTGTGGTAAGTGGGGAAACTCTATTGAATTATAATAAAATTTTATTGAGTTATTTTTCTTAAACTTAAATAAATCTTATTCGTGGGTTATTCTTATTATAAATTTGTGAGATTATAATTGATTCTCCTTCACAAATATAATTCAATTTTGATGAATTGAATTTTCAATTTTGGGCACCCCTTTAAAGATAAAGTTGACTATCCTTTGGAAAGTCTCAGTTTTCATCACGTGTTTGGTTATTTGAGTTAAAAGCTTGTTTTTTAAGCATTTAAGAGTTTGAGAATAGCAAAGAAAATTATTCGGTTGAAAGCATGAAGATTATTCGACCTATCTCCTTAGCTTGAAAACACAAGTATTCTATTTGGTCAAATTTATTACTATATATATCACAAAAAAAATGTATTGTTTTATGAAAAAAAACTATTCACATTGATTTTTCCAACACATGTCCTATTTATTTAAAATAGGGAATTCGGCTGTTTGTTTTGATTTGATCTAATCGGTAAGTATTTGTTGCTCCAAATGTTTAGTTTTCAAATATAGGTCAAAACACGTCCAAAGTAACAACAAAGGTCATGATTTATTTTAAAATATTATATAATATGTGCAATGACAAGTGTAGTTCTAACGATGAGTGGCTCTGTTCCCATAATTGCTTCAACAATTGTAAATATAGTACTGCGCAACTATTGAAGCATTGTTTGGATATGAAAAAAATTATCTAGATTAACTTTGATTAAGGATTAAGGTTTACAATAAATTATATTTATAGTTAATCTAAAAAAATTACCTTATCTAAAAAAGCTTAAACACTTGCAAGAGATTAAGTTCACAAAAAATATTGAAATCAAGAGAGCTGAATTTTTTTCCAATAAAGTTTGAGTCAGATTAAAATCCTCCGGGAATTTAGCCTAAATAAATTAAGGAAAATAATTTAAAGGTTTAAGATTATGTTATGTTTAATGAAATTAGTGATAATGGAATTGAGTTAGGTTGAAAGAAAGGGTTAGGTTCTATGTATAGGTTAAACTTATCCAGAACTCAACACCCATATTGAGGTCAGGGCTATTTTGTACAAGATTTAGTGAGGAAACTCAAATTAGGTTTAATAATTTTAATAAGTTTGTTATCACATACTCAGATTATATATTATATTATAACACACTGATTATGAAGACAATTTAGTAATTTACAAAATAAATTATATGTATAATGATAAATTTAGTTCTTAATAATGTTTATCAAATTTGTTATTTTTAGCCCTAATTTTTCCAGACTATTTTAGTCCTCAACCATCAAATTTTAGTCAAATTGCTCGTTGTACAAAAAAGTTGATTGAGCAATTCAAAATTTAATGACTTTGACTTGACAACTCACATGACAATATACATGTATTTCATTACTAATGCGAATGATTGTTTTTTATTATTATGAATTTTGTAGAAATTTGTTGAATTTAATTCTTTTATGAAGAATATGTACGAATTGCCACTTGAATTATTACATCAAAGTTATTAAAATTTTAACAATTCAATTAACTTTTCCATCAAATAAAAAGAAAATTGTCAAAAGTTTAAAGGAGAGGGCCAAAATTACCAAAAAAATTACCAAAATGATTCAAAATGATTCACAAAATTGTCGAAATCATTTTTTTTTGTTGAAAAACGGGGTCGACTTTAAAAACGAAAATGGAGTCGCCACTTGAGATTGATCGTTAAAACATTTTGATTTATTTAAACGATGATTCTGGCCTACAAAATTCGAGAAAACAGGTTCGGGAGTCAGTTACGCACGAGGAAGGATTAGCACCCTCGTAACGCCCAAAATTGGTACCGAATTGATTGATTAACGTCTTAATGTTGAAAATTTGGAGAGATTTTAAAATACGATCCTCTTTATTTAAAAAGAACTTGAATAAATTAAATTGGATGCTGAGACCCGCTTATTTCGAGGAAATAAAATGTCATACCCAGTGAGTTAGGATACGACATTTCGAATCCTTGAAAGTAAGCTTGTCTTTTGACCTTTAAAACTAATGCATTTAAATTAAAAAAGGATATTTGGTTATTTGGGTCAAATGAAAAATCGGAACCCGGTAAGTTAGGGCACAATTTCTCAAAATTCCAAATACAGAATATTACCTTTGTTTTTTAGAAATCCTTATCTCGAGATAACAAAATGTCACATCTAGTGAGCTAGGACACAACGTTTTTGAATTCTCGAGAATAAATTTTTATTTAACTTATGCTTGATTTTTTTAAAAGATAATCGGTTATGTAATGGGCCTATTTCGCCCGGGCCCAATTAACCATATTAATTAGTTTATTAACCAAATTTTAAAAAACCAAAATCCAATAACAGTTTACAAATTAAACCAATATTAATAAAGTCCATTATAAAAATTACATCAGGCCCAATGCCCAAACCACATACACAGATACAAACCTAAATCAACCCATTACATTGACCCAAAATCAAAAATCACTACCCAAAATTTACAGGCCCGAATGGCCCAAACTCTTCAACATGTTCCAGAAACCCTAGAACTCTTTGGAATACTCTGGTGCCGCAGTAGCCAACCACCCACACGTGCGCGCCACAGCCCACGCTAGCCAGGTACTCGGGCCACCCCGTGCAAACGACGTCCTCACCTGCAAAGAATAACGAAACAAAGCAAGAAAGAATCGACGTGAAAAAAAATATAGATTGTATTTTTATTTATTTTTCGAATATTTAGGCTATAAAGCGGGAGCCTTGTGTACTCTTTTTTTACACAATACGAATCTGAGAGAATAGAAAACTCGGCAATGTTCTTTTATTTTATTCTTTTCTTTACATTTTTCTCCTTTGTGGCTTGTCATAGCATATATATAAATATTTTTATATTGTTTCAAACTAGATATATATAAGTATTAAAGTTTATAAAAAAAAAGAGGAAGAAAAACGTACCTTTTTGGGAATTCCTGCCACCGTACACGGTGGCCGGCGGCGGCGATCTCCAGTGAGCTCTGCGGCCGAAGAAGGGACCTGCAGAGGGAAAAGGGACTCATCCCTTCCTTTTTTTTTAAACAAAGCAGCAAATGATTTTTTTTTCCAAAAATTTAGCCTTATATACAAATTGAAAACGGCGTCGTTTTTAGGCCATGCGTTTGGATACAAAACGGCGTCGTTTAAGCCCCTTAGCTCGCGCGTTGACCCGACCCAGGGGAGGATCCGCGTGTTTTGAGAAAGGGGGATATTTACTGCTTTGATCCTTCCGCTTTTTTACTAATTTATAATCAAGTTTTTTTTTTAATTTAACCCTATATTTTATTTCGATTTCAATTGGGTCCCTTGTAAAACACAGCGTTTTGGAGGGAGGGAATATTTTCCCCTATAGTCCCTCCATGTTATGCGCGTGTTCGGTTAGGTCCCTTTCTTTTTATTTTTTTAGATTTGCCCCAAATTTTTATTTTAAATTTAATTTAGTCCTTTTTCTTGTTTTTTTATTATTTTTGCTATTATTGTCATTATTTTATTATTGTTATTATTATTTTTAATATTATTATTATTGTATTTATTATTATCATTCCTTTTCTTATTATTAATATTGTTATTATTTTTCTTATTATTATTATTATTATTATTATTATTATTATTATTATTATTTATTTTTAAATCTTTTATTATTTCAAAATATATATCATTTATATTAAGTTTCCATATTGTCTATTTTAAATATTCTTATATATGTTATATAGTTTAAATTATTCATATTTTTTATTTATCATTTTAAAAATTGTTTTATGATTACTTATTTTAAGATTTTGTTTATTATTTTTATTAAATTGTTTCACACTTTTTATATATTATTCATTTCAAACCTCTTTTACATACATTAATAAACTCAAATCTTTGTATGTTTGATTAGGTTGTTTTCAAATTGATTATTTTTAATCATTTCACACATATATTTTATCTTTAAATAATTTTGTATAATATTGGTTTTAATTACTTTTCGTTTTACATTTGTTTTTGTATATTATTTTGCTCCATTTTCTTCAATAGTTAATGTTGAAATTGTGTTATGTGATTATTGCTATTGTATGGATTATAATTATTAATTTGTAACCATTAATTATTTGTGCTTCATCATTGTAATATTTTGTGTACGTATTGCTACTTTGCTTTGTATATTATTATTCCATTGCGATTTATTTGTTTAAAAAATCGAGTGTAAGGTTGTTCAAGTTTTAAAATCGTTCCATTCAAAGGTTTTTAAAATAAAGCATTGCTCGCGTTTGGAAGTTTCGAGAAAATCGGGCCCTAACTCACTGGGTTTCGATTTTTCTCGTTAAATCCTAGCAACCGAGTCCCCTTTTCATTTTTAAATCAAAACATTTTAAATAAAGGCTTATTCTCGGGAATTCAAAAATGTTGTGTTCTAACTTACTGAACATGATGTTTTGTTATCTCGAGATAAGAATTTTTTTAAAAAAAAGGCAATATTCTGTATTCGGGAATTTTGAGAAATTGTGCCCTAACTTACTGAGTTCCAATTTTTCGTTTGACCCAAATAGCCGAATATCCCTCTTAATTTTAAATGTACGGGTTTTAAAGGTCAAAAGACAAGCTTAATTTCGAGGATTCGAAATGTTGTATCCTAACTCACTGGGTATGATATTTTACTCCTTCGAAATGAGCGGGTCTCAGCATCCTTTTTTTTAATCTATTCAAGTTTTTTAAGCAAACGGATCGTAATCTAGAATCTTTTCAAATTTTCGGCATTAAGACATTAAATAATCAATTAGGTGCCAATTTTGGGCGTTACGAGGGTGCTAATCATTCCTCGTACGTAACCGACTCCCGAACCCGTTTTCTCGAGTTTCGTAGACCAAAATTTGTTTTAATAAATCAAAGTTTTATTAAAATGGCAAAATTACGAGGTGATCCGATCACACCTCATAAAAAAGATTGGTGGCGACTCCATTTTCGTCTTTAAAGTCGACCCCGTTTTCCAAAATCCAAAAAAATGGTTTCGACAGGTTCTTTAGGCTCGACGAGAAAAATCGAAACCCAGTAAGTTAGGGTACGATTCCTCGAGTCTCGCATTACAAAAAGAAAATTATTTAATAAAAATTTTTGTATCGGATAAACATTAATGTAACACAATTTTATAGTAAAATGCAAAAAAAAAAATGAATTACGGTGCTAACATGCATAATCGGCTAATGAAAAATGCATTGATGTAAATGACAATAATAAGGGCAAACATGAAAATAAAAATAAGATAAATAAAAAATAAAAAAAATAAATGAATAAGAAAAAATAAAGATAACACAAACTAATTGTATATATAAAAAAATAGTGAGTAAATGATAAATAAATGAAAAATAAAAAAGAAATAATTAAAAATTTAAAAGTGAACAAATAAATAAATAAATGAATGAAAATTAGATAAAACAATTTAAAAATAATAGTAATAATAAGGATAATAGTAATAAAAATAAAATAATAATACTAGTAATAATAAAAATAATAGTAATAGTAATAGTAATAATAACAATAATAATAATAATAATAATAATATTAAAAACAATAGTAAGAATAATAGGAATAATAGTAATGTAACAACCCGATTTAGGGCCTAGTCGGAATAGTGGTGCGAGGCCACGAGTCCGAGGTGAATTCATGAGTTTTAAGGTTTATGCCATGTTTGCATGCTAGTGTGAAAGTTTCATGAAGCAATTTCGTTAAATTGAATTTGTTTGGTCCAAAAAGGACTAAATTGCAAGAGTTGCAAAATAAGAGTTTCTAGAAGCTTTTTGTATGAAATAGCTTTAGAATATCAATTAGAAGTCCTTAATTAGCAATTTGCCCAAAATATAATTTTTGGACAAAATTGGACATGAGTTGGTATTTATGAAAATTTTAAAGAGAAGGGCATTTTGGTCATTTGGTTAATAAATGATTAAAATAGGAAAAAGATGATAAAAATCTATTCATCTTCTTCCTCTCATTGCTAAAAATTTGGAGACTCCATAGCTAGGGTTCTTCATTTTTTTTCAAGCTTGCTAGTAAGTTCATCTTAGCCCCGTTTTTAACATTATTCGTATTTTTGAAGTTCTCGTATTATGAACTAGCTACTTTTAGCTATATAATGAGCTAAGATGCATGTTCAAAAATTCACCTATGAATGACATGGTTGTTAAATGATGTTTTATGGAAGATTATGAGAATTTGATGTTAGATAAACATCTTTTCCTTAATGAATTTCATGAAAAATGATAGTATGGACTAATTTGTAATAGTTATAAAAATTGGTCATACATACTAGAAATAATGAGAATTGATGATTGTTATAGTAGAGAAAATGAATTAGCTAAGCATGAATTTTAAGAAAGTTGAATGAAAATCATTTTACGAGCCTAGGGGCAAAAGTGCAAATATGAGAAAGTTTAGGGGCAAAATAGTAATTTTTCAAAAATATGATTAAAGAGTCAATTTAGTCGATGTGAGTATTAAATGGTCTATTTATGATTATAGATCAAGAAAAACGAAGCCCAGATCGAAACCGAGGCAAGAACAAAGTCGAGGACTAAATTGCATATCTACATACATTTTGCATATTGAGGTAAGTTTGTGTGATTTCTAAGCTTTATGATTTCTATCATTGAATTGCTTAGTATAATGTACATTATTATCATGGAATGCTTAATGTTCTACTAAACAAAGAAGTCAATGAGATTAAATACGAGCATGTCCCGATTGAAGATGGAATTTCCCAGGATACTCGATTTACCACATGAGATTAGAAAGTCCGTATAAGACCAAGCCAAGGCATGGCATCGGCAATCAAGCAAGTTATCATGTAAGTCCAAGGCAAGCTTGGCATTGAACAAGTTATCATGTAAGTCCAAGGCAAGCTTGGCATTGAAAAGCTATCAAGAGAAAGAGATCCCATGTAAGTCCAAGCCAAGGCATGGCATTGGTGAGAACAAGAAAGACTTCGTATAAGTCCACGTCAAGACATGGCCTCGAAACCAAGATGAGATATTCCATGTAAGACCGTATCTAGGATATGGCTTTGGCATCAAGTTCATGTGAAGAGATTTAGTATCCTCGGTTATTCGCAGAAATTCATCGGGCAAATGAGTAAAGTTAAAGTGAGATAGCAAGAAAGTTGAGTAAGCAAAGTTATTATCAAGTTGAAAATGAGTATTATTCATGTTATGAATGATGAATCAGAGATTATGATTATTATGTTATGCTGATCAATGTGATCAAGTGATACAGGTACCTTGTTTACCTCCCAAGTATGAGACTAGTAAGTTTCATGAGATATGAAAAAAAATCAAGCATGAGTAAGTAAGCTTTATAGCTGAAATTTATGATACTATTGTTGATGTCAAATGGTTTATATAGCAAGTAGGTTGCTATGAATATTATGCAAACTTACTAAGCTAAATGCTTACGTCTTTTATCTTTTCTTTCTATGTAGTCCCGCCAATCTAACTTGTGGATCGTTGAAGTCGGAGCTCGAAGTACACTATCAATCCTTATTTTGGTATAGCTAAGTTGAAATTATATTAAGTATGGCATGTATAGGAAACGTTTCATTTTGAGTATATGTCGTAGAAAGAGGAAAAGTATGGGCTATCAAGTTTATCATTCTTTTGTAAATGGCTAAGTGATTGGCCAAGATTGACTAAGTATGTATGTTATTAATATCAATGAAGCATGTTGTATTGTTCATAAATGATGTAATACTTGAGTTGCTGAATCGAGCTTGAGTTTAGTCTTGATTTCAGGGTGGCAATTGGCTTGGTAAATAGCCTCTAAGTGCCCACACGGATGGACACACGGGCGTGCGTCTAGGCCGTGTGCACCCTGCACCATTGTACCTTAAGTCAGAATAGACCACGGACCAGTCACACGGGCGTGTGTTTAGACTCTAGGCCGTGTTAAGGTAGTTAGTGTGCACCACGGGTGGTAAACACGGGCGTGTGCCTTGGCCATGGGGCATTGGCGAGAATCTTGGGGTTTTAGGCACGGTTTGGGGCCACGGGAGTGTCCGGGCCGTGTGTATTTTGCCGATATCCACCACGGGTGAAAGACACGGGCATGTTTTAGGGGGTGTGCAGGCGTGTCCCATACAACATGGGCGTGTGACCCCGCTCTAAAGAAAAGTTTCGAATATGTTCCGAAAGTTTTTAGACAAGTGTTTAAGGCCTCGTAGGCCCATGAAAGGTATGAATAGGCGAGAAAGAGAAGTTTTTAATTGAACAAAAATTTATAGCCCGTAAGTACATGTTTAAGTGAGTTCAAGCATGGTAATGTCTCGTATCCAGTCTTGGTCTCGGATTCGGGTATGAGGTGTTACAAGTAACAATATTAAAATTAATAGTAGTGGTAATAATAATAATAATATTAATGATAATATTTAAATTAATAATAATTAATTTAATAGCAAAAATAATAAAGGAATATAAAAAAAGACTAAATTGAATTTAAAACAAACGTTTGGGGCAAAAAAAAAAGAAAAAAAGAAAGGACCTATCTGAACGCGCGAATAACAAGGAGGGGTCCAAAGGACAATTTTCCCTTCTCCTCCAAAACGCAGCGTTTTGCACGGGACCAAAATGAAACAGATGCGAAACTATCGGGTCAAATTAAAAATATAAAAAAATTTAATTGAAATAGGTTTAAAAAGCGGAAGGGCTAAAAGTGCAATTAGCCCTTCCATCGGAAACACGCGGATCCTGAGACTGGGTCGGGTCGGCACGCGGGTTGTGGCCTAAACGACGTCGTTTTGGGGCTATTGAAGCCAGCCCTAAAATGGCACCGTTTTAGATACTTATATAAACTAATTTTTTTAAAAAAAAATCACTCTTCCTTTTTCTCAAAAAAAAAAAAACAGAAAGCTCTCTCTTCTCTCTCTCTCAGCGATTTTCGGCCAAACTCCGGTGAGACTCTGGCACCGATCGCCTCTGTCGGCGCCGCCGTGAACGGCGACCGGAGTTCAAAAAAAGTAAGTTTTTTCTTCCTTTTTTATAATATATTTTAGATCCTTTGTATATATAAAAAAAAAGAAAAGAAACCTTTAAAAAAATAAAAGAACCTATTCGGAAAATAAAAAAAATAAAAATAAAAAAGATGAAAATGAAACCTTTTCTTTTGCTGATCTGCTTTTTTTGGTTTTTTGTATTGATATTGTATTCGTAAAAAAAATGTCCGACCTTTACAGATTATTCTTGGCTTCTTTTATAGCCGAAAAGAAAATAAAAAATAAAAAAATACAATATTCCTTTGCTGCTGTGTTCTTTGTCTGTTGTTTTCTTGTTTGCAGGTACGATCGTCGTACGGAGGCGTGCGTGGCGCTGTGACGTGGAGAGGGCTGGAGGCGCGCGTGTGGGGGGTGGCTGCAGCGCTAAGCAGGTTCCAGAAACCTCTAGGGTTTCTGGAAATGTTAAAATGTTTGGGCCACTTGGGCCTCGGGATTTTGGGTCTGAAAATTGGGTTTTAATTTTTGGGCCAATTTTTTATTGGGTTTGTAATGTTAGCTGGACTGTTTTAACGGACCTTTAATTTTTGGATTTTTATTTCTGTTTGCTTTTTTTGTTTTGGTTTTATTTTGTTAATCGGGCCCGGACAAATTTGGGCCCGTACAGCTGCCCCTCTTTGCTCGTTGTCGTGTAACGAAACTGGAGCAAAGACTTAAAAATGGCTAATTTTGCTCGACCTCGCTGAGTCTCCACTTGTTTTGGTGCATTTTTCTTCGAGTAGCTTCATTCCATCCGTCTCCATTTTCAGGGGTATAGGAACTAGTTCTTCGATCCCATTTAAGGAGATTAGACTTGTAGCGTCAATCTGCTCCGCCACAACTTCAGGGAGATAAGATTTGCTATCTACAGTCTGCTCCACTGCAACTTTAGGGAGATAAGGTTTGGTGGTTTCAATCTGCTCCTCTGCAACCTCAGGGAGATAAGATTTACTGTCTGTAGTTTTAATCTGTTCCACTGCAATGCTAGGGAAATAAGATTCGCTGTCTTCAGTCTGTTCCGCTGCAACTTTAGGGAGATAAGATCTGCCGTAGCTTCAATCTGTTCCACTGCATCTTCAGGGAAATAAGATTCACTATCTTCATTCTGCTCCGCTGCAACTTCAGGGAGATAAGGGTAATGGCTTCAATCTGCTCCACTGCAACTTTAGGGAGATGAGATTCGCCATGGTGGATTTGATCCAACCTACTGCAACTCAAATGTATAAGACTTGTAACTCGTAGCTTTAATCTGCTCCACTACAACTTCAGGGGAATAAGATTCGCTATTTTCAATTTGCTCCACTGCAACTTCAGAGAGATAAGGGTAATGGCTTCAATCTGCTCCACTGCAACTTCAGGGAGATGAGATTCGCCATGGTGGATTTGATCCGACCTACTGCAACTTCAGAGGTATAGGACTTGTGGATTCGTAGCTTTAATATGCTCCACTGCAACTTCAGGGGAGTAAGATTCGCTATCTTGACTTCAATCCATCCCACTACAACTTCAGGGGTATGGGATTTGTGGATTCATCGATCCTGCTACACTGTCCTCTGGGGGACATGACCTGTAGAATCGATTTATTGACCTATGCTTATGCATAATGATTAGGATGCAATGATCAGAATGAATCGAATGCTCCTAACTAAATGTGTTTTGCATGAATGCAGCATGTCATGAGAATGATCCCTTTTTTAATGTCTGGGTTGTCATTGCTCGTTGTTCTTCAAGGCTGTATCACTGACGTAATATCCTGTCTTCTTGTTCAACCGATATTTTTGGCAGAAAACCAAAGAAATGGTCACTATTTAGAGTTTCCTTCTCAGATGTTTCCAACCCTTAGGCTTGGTGAGTTCTAAATAATAGTCCTGTTTCAAATTCTCGTATTATTTAGAAATTTTCAGAGTAATATGCAAAACTCATTTTGTGAAAGTATTATTAGTCCATTAATCATTACTTCAATACAAAATGTTTGAAAATGATCATAATGATGGAAAAAAGCTGAAATTTATCATGAACACAATCTGAAAAGAATAGGTTAATTAGAGAAAGCAAACATTGCTAGAATACAAAATGATGAGGAGGAGAAAAAATATAGGTGCCACAGATATCGCAGCCTGAACTTTTCTGTACGGACTTTCTGAAGACCATTTTAAGCTCAATATGTGTTTAGGAGATCAAGAGTACTCTGTTGATGCCTCAAGATGTAACATCTCTCATTCTTCTTAATTCAGATATAGCAAGATCACCGTATGCCCCATCTTTGATCACAATTTGAGCCGCCCTTTTCGGGTTTTCGACTCAAAACCCCTTTGGTCTCAAGGCGCCCTTTGCGGGTTTTCACCTTGGCCTCTCCGTTTTTTTTAGATCTCAAAGCGCCCTTTGCGGGTTTTCACTTTGGCTTCTTTTCCTCTTTAAGTATAGTACTTCTCGACTGAATCCGAATTTACAGGATTGGGCAAGTTTTTCCCATCCATTTCGGTCAAAATCAGTGCTCCTCCGGAGAAAGCCTTTTTTACCACATAAGGTCCTTCCCAATTTGGCATCTATTTCCCTCTGAAATCCTTTTGTATGGGGAGGATCTTTTTCAATACCAGGTCCCCCTCATAAAATTCTCTTGGGCGAACCTTTTTGTCATAAGCTCGCATCATTCGTTTTTGGTACATCTGACCGTGACGAATAGCCTTTAGCCTCTTTTCCTCAATCAAATTCAACTGATCATATCGAGACTGGATCCATTCTGCTTCATCTAACTTTAGCTCTGACAAAACTCGAAGGGAAGGTATCTCTACTTCAATGGGTAAAACCGCCTCCATTCCATAAACCAATGAGAAAGGCGTTGCCCCGGTGGAAGTTTTGATATACGTTCGATAAGCATAGAGAGCAAATGGTAACTTCTCGTGCCAATCTTTATAAGTTTCAGCCATTTTCCCCACGATCTTCTTAATGTTTTTATTGGTTGATTCCATTGCACCATTCATTTTTGGACGATATGGGGATGAATTGTGGTGTCTGATCTTGAATTGACTGCAGACCTCCGCTATCGTGCTGTTGTTCAAGTTTAATGCATTGTCAGATAGGATCCTTTTAGGCATTCCGTATCGACATATGATTTCCTTTTTTAGGAATCTGCTGATTGCCGTCTTAGTAACACTGGCATATGAAGCAGCCTCTATGTAACATCCCAAAATTGGGCCTGGTAGGATTGGGCCTATTGGGCCCGAGCGTAGAAGCCTTTAAGAATTTTTGAGAATATGAGAAGGGTATAATTGCGAGTTGGACTCAGTGGGTAAGTTGATTTGGAAGCTTACGGGGCTTCTATGAAGTCCCGGGTTCAAGATAGGCCATATGGAAAATTTTGAGTTTTAGGCACTTAAGTGGGGAGAGCTAGTGAAGGCAGGACTTAAGCATAATTGTTTGTATCTTGTTAACACAAAGAGCAAGATGGCCTAGTGGTGTGGCGTCACAAGGGTAGCAGAGAGGGAGAGTGTTTGAATCCTACCTGCTGCAAAAAGGAGTTTTATTTTTGTGCTCAGGCAAGGGAGGTGGCTGAATGGAGATCAAACTCTGTAGGAGAGAGGGGAGACTTGGTCAAATAATTTGAAAGGGGTGGTGGAGAGTGAATGGGGGAGAAAATCAAGGGATTTGGGAGTGTGGTGATAGTTGGCCAAAAATGGGAAGTGTATGAGAGAGTAAATTCGGTCAAAAGAAAAAAAAAAGAGGAAATGGGTCATTTTGGTGCATATTCGGTTTTGGGGGTAGTAGGTGTGCCGTAGTTCTTGAGGGCCTAGTGTGCTTTTGGTTTTCATTTTGGTATTTTTGGTGTTAGCATTCACATTGCTTCCATTCTCCTTTGCCGAAACCCCAAGGTTACTATCATCTTTTTCTTCTCACCCCCCTCGAAACATTTTCTTTACTAAGCATTGTTGGAACAGTTTTGGCCGAATCCACCCTTCATCTTCTCCATTTGTATTCTTTTTCTTTTCTTGTTCCATGCCATAACCGAACCTCTCCAACATTCCATCTCTTTTCTTTCGCTCTCATCATAGCCGAAACTTTCCTTCTCCTTCACTATCTTTCCTCTATTTCTCTCCTTAAGCCGAATAGTCCCTTTGGTCCCAAGTGAATCGGTTTTCCTTTATTTTTGCTACACTTTAGCCGAACCTCCTTCTACCTCTCTTTTGAATCGACGAGCATTAATAGCCGAAAGTTGGGTGTTCTTTTGATCATTGGATCCATCTTGTCTACTCGATTCGTCGGTAATCACAAGGTAATGGTTTCTTTTATATTTTTGTGACACATATGTTCTTCATCTCTCTCTTTTCATAAGAGCTGAAACATTCATCTTCTAATCCCAAATCCGAACTTGGTTCTTTGGTGTGCTGTTAGGTGCCGAATCACCTATTCTTGTTTTACTCGTCTATGACCTAAGGCCGATTCTACCAGGAAGCAACTGCTGAATCTTTTCTCGTCTAACCCTCGTGTTGTAATACTCCTCTCTTCACTCCTCATGTTCACAGGGGCTGCTGTTGCCGAATCTAAGGTAGGTAACACTCATCTTTGTTAATCTCTCTCTAGTGTCGAATGTAATAGTTGGTTAACATCTCCCATTGAACATCAACCAGTGTAGGTGATCGGTTGTTCTAGCCAAGAGAAAGGCAAGCCGAATATTGCCAAACTATTGGAAGAGATCATCTTGTGAGTAAGTAGTGGTATCGTTCCCTAGTTTTCCTATTGTTGAATCTTTCTCCTTCTTAAGTTCGATGTGTAAATGGTGTTAGGGTCATTCGAGGAGTGATAGGATTGGCGTTTGCTAACTGGAAGTGCTTCATGGAGGTAGATAGCGGCCGATCTGAGGGGGGATCAGGAGGAATGTCTAGTAGAAAAGGTCTCGTAGCATCTGCTCCTAAGTTCAAACGGCGTAGAGTGTCAGCCGTTCGGGATTTTCCACCGGGTTGTGGGAGAGGGGCGACATCGGATCTGAATAGACAGATTGTAGCTGTTCGTGATAGTGAGGGTAACGACGATCAGGAGTGTGTAGTTCTTCGCGTAATCAGGTGTGTAATTTCATACCTCTATTTCGTTTTGTCTGTGTTATATTATGTGTTGGCTAAAAGCCGAAATACCCTTAAAGGGAATGCAGTTGTGGTACCCTAGTGGGTAAGATTGGTAATATACCAGGTAAGTAGAATTTATGACTATACCATTTGGATAAATTAGCATGATCGTACGGGTGTTCTGATTATCTAATGTACATTAATGTATGTATGCATTCACCACATTATGATGATATGACATGATGCATGAGAAAGGGATAATGATTGATCGGGGAAATGTATTTCAGTGACTCTGTCACATTATTTCGGTGGCTCTGCCACATATTTCGGTGACCCTGTCACATTATTTCGGTGGCACTGCCACAATTTCGGCGATGAGCAGCGTGACTGCCATCGATGGTGTGTAGCGGATGAGGGTTGATTGTAGAAATCCCCACCGGTGTGTTTTGGCTGGAATGGGTGGTGTGTAACGGTTGGATATTTAGGTTGGGCTGGTTTACATCGCATTGCATTCATTATCTGCTATACCATGCTAATAGGGCTAAGGCCCAGTTCGTTTCTTTGTGGGCATCGCCCAGTTTGATTTCGTAAGGGCTGAGGCCCAGTATGTATCTAGATGGGCTCGGGCCCAATTAACGTTCGTTTAGGGGATTACACACTGAGTTCTCGTAACTCACCCCTCAGCTTAATTTTGCAGGTAATCCTTAGCTTTGAGGATTTGGAGCCGAGACGGACTCCTTGGTGGCCATACATCGTTTCTTTAGTAAATCTCGTTTTACTTTACCTTAAATTTTATTTTAATTTGGGTTTATGTTTTGTAATAAGGCCTTTGGTATTTTATTTGGTTTTAACTTTTAACTCGATTTCTGCTTATTATTAAATGTTCAATACGGGATTTTCCTAAAACCTTAATACTTGTTATTTTTCCAAAATATTAACGAACGGTTTTTCAAACTATAATTGATTAAACACTAGGTTCTCTTAACCGTCGAAACAGTTTTCAAAATATCACATGTTTGAAATCCACTGAAGCTGATTTATGTTATAAACAAGATTTTACCAACAATTCAAACTCAAATCTCCTAATAAAAGCAGTTTTTAAATTAATCACAACTTTTCTAAAATGGACATTGAGTTAAACGGGTTTTTATAAACAAACACCTAAACTCGAAGTTTTAAAAAGAATACGAACATCTTAACAAACACGCAACTTTCTTTAACAACCCTTCCATGTGACATGCCAGATTCGGTTGTGACGTTTAGGCCGGGTTTGGGGTGTTACACTCTACCCATTTAGTGAAATAGTCTATGACTACAAAGATGAATCGATGCCCATTTGAAGCTTTTGGCGAGATCGGCCCGATGACATCCATGCCCCACATAGAAAAAGGCCATGGGGAAGTCATAACATGCAAATGCGAAGGAGGTAAATGAATTTTGTCTCCATAAATTTAGCTTTTATGACATCTCTTAGCATAATTGATGCAGTCTCCTTCCATGGTAGACCAATAGTATCTGAATCTCATAATTTGTCTAGCCATTATGAAACCATTGACATGTGTTCCACAAACACCCTCGTGGGCTTCTTCCAGAATTTTCTTAGCTTCAACAACGTCCACACATCTCAATAGTACCTGATCCTTTCTTCTTTTGTACAGGATCTCCCCGTCTAAGACATAGTCACAGGCTAGTCTTCTCAACGTCCTTTTATCGTTCTCGGTTGCCTGATTAGGGCATTCACGATTTCTCACGTATCGTAATATATCGTGGTACCAGGGGTGATCATCTCTTTCTTCTTCCTCCACGTTGTAACAATGAGCTGGGGCCTCGTAAATACTCATTTGAATGGGTTTTACATCCTCTTGTTTGCTCACTTTGATCATAGAAGCCAGAGTAGCCAAAGCATCTGCCATTTGGTATTCGTCTCGCGGGAGATAATTGAAAGTAATATCATCAAACTCTTCAATTAACTCCAGGACTATCATTCGATAATTAATCAGTTTGGGGTCTCTTGTCTCCCGTTCACCTTTCAGTTGGTAGATCACCAGCGCAGAATCTCTATATACTTCCAGCACTCTAATTTTGCGTTCTATGGCTGCGCGGATTCCTATGATACATGCTTCATATTCTACCATATTATTTGTACAATCAAAGTCCAATTTGCATGTGAATGGATAATGATCTCCATTTGGGGATACCAAGACTGCCCCAATTCCATTACCTACAGCATTTGATGCTCCGTCGAAGTTTAATTTCCAAAGGTGATCTTTTGTAGCGTCTTCTTCAGTAGCTGCACATACATTAGTTCTTCATTGAGGAAGTCAAAGTTCAGAGGCTCATAATCTTCTAGAGCTCTGCTAGCCAGAAAATCTGCTACTGCGCTTCCTTTCACGGCTTTTTGACTCACATAAACTATATCAAATTCAGAGAGCAGAATTTGCCATCTAGCCATCCTTCCATTCAAAGCAGTTGATTCTATCATATATTTTAGAGGGTCCAACTTCGAGATTAGCCAGGTTGTATGGTATAGCATGTATTGCCTCAACCTCTGAGTCGTCTAAATCAAGGCATAACACAATTTCTCAATTGGTGAATATCTCATTTCACACTCAGTGAATTTCTTACTGAGGTAGTATATCGCATTTTCTCTTCTTCCCGAATCATCGTGTTGACCCAACACACATCCCATAGAGTTATTAAACACTGTCAAATACAGGATCAATGGCCTATCTAGGCATGGAGGTGACAATACTAGAGGACTTGACAAGTACTGTTTAACCTTATCAAAAGCTTTCTGGCATTCATCATCCCATACGTCTGGATTGTGTTTCTTAAGAAGACGAAATATGGGATCACATTTCTCGGTTAATTGTGAAATGAACCGAGCGATGTAATTTAGCCTTCCAAGGAAACCTCGAACTTCTTTTTGAGTGCGTGGCGGAGGCAATTCTTGTATAGCCCGGACCTTGTCTAAGTCAATCTCAATTCCCCTCTCGCTGACTACGAAACCCAACAATTTTCCCGACCTGGCTCCAAAAGTACATTTTGTTGGATTGAGCTTTAATTGGAATTTTCTCAGTCTCAAGAATAACTTCCTCAAAACTTGGATATGTTTCATTTCTGTTCGGGACTTTGCGATCATATCATCAACATAAACTTCGATTTCTTTATGCATCATATCATGGAACAAAGTCACCATGGCCCTTTGATATGTTGCTCCTGCGTTTTTCAGCCCAAATGGCATCACCTTATAACAAAATGTACCCCACAAGGTTATGAAGTTAGTCTTTTCCATGTCTTCGGGATACATTTTTATCTGATTGTATCCCGAGAAGCCATCCATAAAGGAAAACAGCGAATAATCTGTCGTATTGTCTACTAGAGTATCAATGTGAGGCAAGGGGAAATTTTCTTTCGGGCTGGCCTTATTTAAGTCTCTATAATCTACACACATTCGTACCTTCCCATCTTTCTTAGGGACAGGCACAATGTTGGCTACCCATTCTGAGTATTTGACTTCCTGCAAAAATTTGGCGTCAAACTGCTTTTTGACTTCCTCTTTTATTTTTAGCACAATGTTAGGCCTCATTCTCCGGAGCTTCTGCTGAACCGGCCTGTAATCCTCTTTTATGTGGAGGCGTTGTACAACAATGTCGGTGCTTAACCCAAGCATATCTTGGTATGACCATGCGAAGACATCTTTGAATTCTTGAAGTAATTCTACGAGGTCTCGCTTCGTTTCTTCGGTTATGCACATTCCAATTTTCACTACCTTTCCCTCTTCCAAGGTCACACTCTTTACTGTCTCTTCATGAGGTAGAATTTGCTTTTCCTCTTGTTTTACCATTCTTAGCAAGTCCGGAGATAAGCCACAGTTTGTGTCATCTTCAAAGTCTTGGGATCCTTCTAAACACATGTCTTGCTCAAAAGGGGGTTCTAATTCTGTAGCAGCGTTACTCGTATCGTTGATATCTTAGGACCTGCTGTAGGTACAAAGGAATATACAAAGAAAGAATTAATTTAAGAATAATTATTTGTATGGTATGATTATGAATGTGATGAAAGAATGATTTGGAAAAATATCCAAGGAATGAAAGAATCTAACATAATTATTTGTATAGAAAGAATGAAAGAATCTAAAACAAATGAGAGGATATTTATTTAGAATGATCTCAAATATGTATTTCATAATGATGTTTAGACATAAGCCTATTTCACAAAGGAATTCTTATTGCTTCTAGGCTTAAAGCAACAAGTGTGTTTTGAACATTACTCTGTCTAAGCTCTAAAAACTACAGGAATTTCTTCTGCAGCCCAATTGTTCAGAACACTCCCAGGTTCATAAGGGCGGATATCTGACAAGGTCCCCCCTTCAGTGATTTCTTCATGTATGGCATTGACGCTATCATTTCTGACCATTTCATCCGAGCCTTCAATATATTCATAGAATTTTAGTTCCTTATTATCCATCAGGCCTTGCACCAAGGCTCTGAATTCATTACACTTTTGAATTACGTGACCCTCTTCATGATGGAACTCACAGTAGTTCCTCGAGTTTTCACAACTCCCTTTAGGATTTGACATGCTCAGCCCCCTTTTTACCATCTCCATCCAGACCCATCTCAAAGGAGTCTTTACTTCTACGATATCGGCCTTGATTCTTCTCCCCACCTTTCCATCTATTGCATTTACCCCATTATCAGTGTGATTGGGTAGCGAATTTTCGGCACTAGGTGCATCATCAAATTTCACAATGCCCATTTTAATAAGTCTTTCGACTACTTTCTTAAAGGCAGTGCAGTTTTCTATTGAATGCCCCGAAATTCCTGCATGATAGTCACATTGAGCGTTCGCATCGTACCATTTGGGGTGTAGAGGCTGTAATGGTGTTAGGTAAAAAGAGGACACCACGTGTGCGTCAAATAGGCTTTGATACAACTCCCTATATGTCATTGGGATTGGTGTAAATTAAAGCTTCTCAGTGTTTTGCTTTGTGCCAGACTCTGGCCTTGATGAACCCTGTTGACCGGTAGCTATCGTTCTTGGCTGATTTACCGTAATCGATTTTGAGTAACCTTTGTTATATGTACTCGTTTTGTTCACCTCATTTTTCTTTTTCCTCGAGGTTGACCTTTTTTTACTCTCTCATGCATCTATCTTTCCACTCCTTATCGCATTCTCGATCATTTCGCCGGTCATCACTATGTCTGAAAAACTTTTTGTAGCGCTTCCTATCATGTGAGTGATGAACGAGACTTTTAGGGTGTTGATAAAGAGCATCGTAGTTTCTTTTTCTAGGAGCGGCAGCTGAACTTGTATGGCAACTTCCCTCAATCTCTGTGCATATTGCCAAAAACTCTCACTCAGTTTCTTCTCCATATTTTGCAAAGCAATTCTATCAGGAGTCATATCCGTCACGTGACTGTACTGCTTCATGAATGCTTGTGCTAAGTCCCTCCAAGAACCAATCCTAGTACGGCTCAATTGGTTGTACCATCTGGATACTGCTCCCACCAGACTGTCTTGGAAGTAATGTATTAGTAGTTGGTTGTTGTTAACGTGCCCGGTCATCTGTCTGCAAAACATGATTATGTGAGCTTCGGGGCAACTGGTCCCATTGTACTTTTCAAATTCTAGCATTTTGAACTTGTGGGGAAGCACTAGATCTGGGACCAAACTCAAATCCTTAGCATCAATTCTATGCTGACTATCAACGTCTTCCATGGCCCTGAATTTTTCCTCCAGCCATTTACATCGATCATCTAACTGCTTTGGCAACTCTATCCTTGCCCTTTCCTTTTTTGCCACTTCATAAAGGTCAAGGATAATAGGATTTGCTGGGTTATCCCCTTGGTTAGAACCTGGTTCAGCTTGAAAGTTCATCGATACCAAAACACCATCCTGAAATTGTTGAGGCCTAATCGAGACTGATGTTCTTCGAGGGTACACCTCAGTTTATGTCTGTGTATTTATTGGAGTAAAACCCGGAGGATAAAGAGGTTCCTCATTATCTTCTCCAGCATTAACCATGGGGGCTTTTCCTTTGTCTATTCCTCCATTCAGTAGTTGAGTCAACTGAGTTATCATATTCTTTTGGGATTCCATCATTCGGTCCATCATGTCTTGCTGGATTTTAGCCAGTTGCTCTTGCATTTGCAATTGTAGTTTGTCTTGCATCTCCCTTTGGAGTTGTTCAAGTCTTTCCAATCTCTGATCCATGTCTTTTGTCTTTGCTCGGGTACCGTAAGGATGTTTGGTTGGTAAATTTTTGTCGGTTTCCAGATTAATTCTGAAATGATTTTAATCAATCAGGGTCTTTTTATGAAATTTAATGCACATGATGTGATGTAATGCGAATGTATGAAATGAATGCAAAAAAAGTCAATTCTAATTCAATTCCATTTAGAAAACTTTACTAGGGAACAATTTTTTTACATAAAACGGATTATAAATATATGGACAGCCGCATTATCTTCCATTTTATCAAGAAATTCGTTTTCCATGACAAACTCTCTAATTTAGTAATCGAACGTGAATCGACATCCTTTCAAATATGAAATGACATGTAATGCAATCATAACCAAAACAAAATGAAACACGTTAGTACAAAGTAAAAGCAAGCAAGAAAGAAACAAATAGAACACCTATTCGGGTGACCACTAGGGTTTGTCGCGGTACTATCTAGGGTGGGCTCTTAGGGTCCTTTACATGCGGTTTGGTTCTAAAGTTGAGGTACCTGACCAGTAGATTCCTTGATCCTCACCTATTATAGGCTCATACGGACCGAGTTCGGTTCAGGGGAATACATTTCCCTATGGCTGCACGGAGATGAAAATCTCACGAAGACATAGGTACGGATGTATCTCGAAAGCGGTCCACTATCCTACACGGAGGTGAAAACCTCACGAAGGAGTAGCTTCTCACTCCCACTTAAAAGGGTAAGATCAAAAGGTCTTTATGCAATATGATGCGAAAATATTCTACGGGACTCAAACCACAGCAATGAAACAATATGAACAAATGCAATAAAATGATCGTAATTCTTCAAATCAGATTTTCAATTTTCGACAACAAGACAGAAAATAATCAATTTTACGGCTTGACTCTCTTGATGGTTTCCCCAGTGGAGTCGCCAAGCTGTCGAAACCATTTTTTTTGTTGAAAAACGGGGTCGACTTTAAAAACGAAAATGGAGTCGCCACCAATCTTTTTTTCGAGGTGTGATCGGATCACCTTGAGATTGATCGTTAAAATATTTTGATTTATTTAAACAATGATTTTGGCCTAAAAAATTCGAGAAAACATGTTTGGGAGTCGGTTACGCACGAGGAAGGATTAGCACCCTCGTAACGCCCAAAATTGGTACCAAATTAATTGATTAACGTCTTAATGTCGAAAATTTGGAAAGATTTTAAAATACGATCCTCTTTATTTAAAAAGAACTTGAATAAATTAAATCAGATGCTGAGACCCGCTTATTTCGAGGAAATAAAATGTCATACCTAGTGAGTTAGGATACGACATTTCGAATCCTTGAAATTAAGCTTGTCTTTTGACCTTTAAAACTAATGCATTTAAATTCAAAAAGGATATTCGGTTATTTGGGTTAAATGAAAAATCGGAACCCGGTAAGTTAGGGCACAATTTCTCAAAATTCCAAATACAGAATATTACCTTTGTTTTTTAGAAATCATTATCTCGAGATAACAAAATGTCACATCCAGTGAGTTAGGACACAACGTTTTTGAATTCTCGAGAATAAGTTTTTATTTAACTTATGCTTGATTTTTTTAAAAAAGATAATCGGTTCTTTAGGCTCGACGAGAAAAATCGAAACCCAGTAAGTTAGGGCACGATTCCTCGAGTCTCGCATTACAAAAAGAAAATTATTTAATAAATTTTTTTGTATCGGATCAACATTAATGTAACACAATTTTATAGTAAAATGCAAAAAAAAAAAATGAATTACGGTGCTAACATGCATAACCGGCTAATGAAAAATGCATTGATGTAAATGACAATAATAAGGGCAAACATGAAAATAAAAATAAGATAAATAATAAAAAAATAAATAAATGAATAAGAAAAAATAAAGATAACACAAACTAATTGTATATATAAAAAATAGTGAGTAAATGACAAATTAATGAAAACTAAAAGAAATAATTAAAATTTTAAAAGTGAACAAATAAATAAATAAATAAATGAAAATTAGATAAAACAATTTAAAAATAATAGTAATAATAAGGATAATAGTAATAAAAATAAAATAATAATACTAGTAATAATAAAAATAATAGTAATAGTAATAATAATAATAACAAATAATAATAATAATAATAATAATAATAATAATAATAATAATAATAATATTAAAAACAATAGTAAGAATAATAGGAATAATAGTAACAATATTAAAATTAATAGTAGTGGTAATAATAATAATATTAATGATAATATTAAAATTAATAATAATTAATTTAATAGCAAAAATAACAAATGAATATAAAAAAAAACTAAATTGAATTTAAAACAAACGTTTGGGGTAAAAAATAAAAAAAATAAAAAAAGAAAGGACCTATCTGAACGCGCGAATAACAAGGAGGGGTCCAAAGGGCAATTTTCCCTTCTCCTCCAAAACGCAGCATTTTGCACGAGACCAAAATGAAACAGATGCGAAACTATCGGGTCAAATTAAAAATATATAAAAAATTAATTGAAATAGGTTTAAAAAGCGGAAGGGCTAAAAGTGTAATTAGCCCTTCCATTGAAAACACGCGGATCCTGAGACTGGGTCGAGTCGGCGCGCGGGTTGTGGCCTAAACGATGTCGTTTTGGGGCTATTGAAGCCAGCCCTAAAACGGTGCCGTTTTAGATACTTATATAAACTATTTTTTTTTTAAAAAAAAATCACTCTTCCTTTTTCTCAAAAAAAAAAAAAAATAGAAAGCTCTCTCTTCTCTCTCTCTCTCTCAGCGATTTTCGGCCAAACTCCGATGAGACTCCGGCGCCGATCGCCACCATTGGCGCCGCCGTGAACGGCAGCCGGAGTTCAAAAAAAGTAAGTTTTTTCTTCCTTTTTTTTATAATATATTTTAGATCATTTGTATATAAAAAAAAGAGAAAAGAAACCTTTAAAAAATAAAAGAACTGATTCGAAAAATAAAAAAAAATAAAAAAGATGAAAATGAAACCTTTTCTTTTGCTGATCTGCTTTTTTTGGTTTTTTGTATCGATATTGTATTTGTAAAAAAAATGTCCGACCTTTATAGATTATTCTTGGCTTCTTTTATAGCCGAAAAGAAAATAAAAAATAAAAAATACAATATTCCTTTGCTGCTGTATTCTTTGTCTGTTGTTTCCTTGTTTGCAGGTACGATCGTCGTACGGAGGCGTGCGTGGCGCTGTGACGTGGAAAGGGCTGGAGGCGCGCGTGTGCGGGTGCATTTTAACATTTCCAGAAACCTCTAGGATTTCTGGAAATGTTAAAATGTTTAGGCCACTTGGGCCTCGGGATTTTGAGTCTGAAAATTGAGTTTTAATTTTTGGGCAAATTTTTTATTAGGTTTGTAATGTTAGCTGGACTGTTTTAACGGACCTTTAATTTTTGGATTTTTATTTCTGTTTGCTTTTTTTTTTGTTTTGGTTTTATTTTGTTAATCGGGCCTGGGCAAATTTGGGTCCGTTCAATTGTTTTTTTTTTAATTATGAATTTTGTAGAAATTTGTTGAATTTAATTCTTTTATGAAGAATATGTGAATTGTCACTTGAATTATTACATCAAAGTTGTTAAAATTTTAACAATTCAATTAACTTTTCCATCAAATAGAAAGAAAATTGTCAAAAGTTTAAAGGAGAGGGCCAAAATGATTCAAAAAAATTACCAATATGATAAAATGAGAAAACATTAAGGGTTGAGCTGATCATTATGCCTAAATTTTTAAAAAAATTCAAATAATTTGTTACTTTGCAAAAGTGACATTTATTTTTGGTATAGTACTCGAGTTTGACATTTTTTTCTAGTATGCTACATGTGTTATTTTTTGATCTAATTTGGTACTTATATTTGACAAAAGTTTATATAATTTGGCACCTAAATGTAACGATGATAACTTTTTAGTCTTTAATTTGAGTTTTAGGATTAATTTGATGAAAGTTCATTGCTAATACTATTAGGTTTCTTTTTTTCATGATTTTTAATATAATAAATTTAGTGTCAATTGTGAATTTGTTTAATTTTGTGTATAATTTGTCAAATACAATCCATTGAATGTGATTTAATTCTGGTTTTAGGATTGATATGATGAATGTTAATTTTTAATATTATTAGCTAATTACAAATTTTTATCAAATCAACTCTAAAGTCCAAATTAAATACTAATAAGTTAACACTATTATGTTCATGTGCCAAAATGTATAATTTTTTTCAAATATAGGTGTCACATTGTATAAAAAATAACTTCTGTAACCTATAAGAAAAAATATCAAACTAAAATACAAAAATTATTTTTTGGTCACTCTATTTTTTTTTTGTCAATTTAATCACTCTAATTAAGATAACTGCTCGAATTTGTCAATGCCGTTATGTTAATCCATTAACAGATTGCTGACGTGATATTTTTCTTTGACTTTTGACTAAAGCTAGGGACCTCTTTATAATTAGTCCAAAAGTTATATTTTTTGATTTGTTTGTAACATGAAAATTTCATTGGTGTATCATCAACATTTGAATCTTTTTAAGGAAGAGGGAATCTGATGACAACAACGCCGAATCATGATCATGATCCCACCTTTTCTAATGAGTACACTTGTCAACATAACACCATTGACCACCCTACTGCCACCGACTACCACGATCGTAACATGAGGAAAATAAACATCAGTTTATTTTAGAATTCAGTCTTGTTATAGTATTATCAATCATGTTAGTCATGATTCACGAATAAATGGTAAGTTAGACTTAGAGTTGTGTCAAATATATGTGGTAATGTAGCACATTGTCTGATTACATGCAATTTGGAACTGACAGGAACTGAATAAGTTATTTCAGGGAATTTCCAGAAAACATTTTCTTCATCAAAGGTATGTTGTGTCTGATCTGCTAAAACATTTGTTTGATTTCATTCATTTGATATCTCACAATCTTATTTCACTTGTACTTCAATGCTTCATTCAGTCAAATGGTAAATTCAATGGAACTAGGGATGCGGTTCAAGAAGAAAATTCAAAGTAATTTTCGTTGTTCCCTACAATTTACTCACATTAGCTTTGATTTCTCAGTACATTTCTGTCATTACTATGCAGCCATTGCTCACCTGGGGTTAAACTGCAGGGTTCGACTTCAACGAGTTCTCAAAACTAGGAAGAAAGTACTTTCTAAAGAACAAGCAACGGCTCATGCTCGTGCTTTGGTTGCCGGTTATGATTTATGAACCCGATAATATCGATGATCTCATATCATTCGCGGATGCTTTCGGTGCTTCACAATTAAGGTAAACCAATGATTTCCATCAGTTAGGACTGCATTTCTATAGATATAATGGAAGTTTACTGGTATATTGGTTCGAAAATTGCAACATTACTTGAGGCCATGGAAGCTTTATCATGATGCAGGTTCTATGCATTTTTTTGTGACATAACTTTTATTTGTTCTGATTTTTCTTTTATTGGAAAGGGTAGAGTTATAGTAATGGGTTTGTCGTCGTCGTCGAATTCTCTCTTCTTAAAAAGGATTTAAATGTTGATGATACCACCAATAAAATCTTCATGTTGCAAATAAATAAAAATAATATTTTGAACTAATTATAGAGAGATTTCTAGTTTTAGTCAAAAATTAATAAAATATCATATCAGTAATCAATTATTAGATTAATAAATTTTTTAATAAAAGTAACCAATTCTAATAATCATCTTAATTAAAATGACTATAAAAAAAATAACACTATTTTAGAGTAACTTTGGTTTTTCTCTTATCCTAACGGGCTTGCATGGTTAACGAATTTATCATCAAGTCCGACGTCGTTTTCCATTCAGGGGGCTTACTAAGCAAAATCACTCTTTTACCCTTATTGTTTAGCTTAAATTCCAAGACAGAGATGGCGTAATTCAAACGCTCTCCTCAAACAGTCCTTTATATTAAAAGCACCATACAAAAAAAAAAAAAAAAAAAAAAAAAACCCGCGTCTTCTACAAAATTCTTCAAAAAAATAAAAATAAAAATCCCGGACCCTTTTTCGTCATCGCGTCGTCTCTTAGTAAAAATCTGTTCTTCGCCATTTCTTTTTTCTTTTTTGATTTTCCGTTCAGTGGACATTTTCAGTAAAAATGTCTGCAGATTTATTATCTGAAAGGCCTTTGTTCGGTGGAGCAATCTCAACTACTTTTCCTCTTAGGTTTCAGGTTGCTTTATTTATTTTTTCTTCAATTTCATGCTCTATAGTAGGTTCAATTCTGATTTTAGTCCTTCTACCATGTTGAATTTAATTTTTCAATTTTAATTTGGTATTATTTTGTCTTTTATAACGTTTGATGACACTTTTAGTGATTTCTGTAAAAGTAATGGCATATAAATTTTTTTTTTATCACAGTATCGGAGTAACGTGAAAATATTAAACCATGTTCAAATTCAACGAATGTAAGTCAAATGCACTTAAGGTTGTTTTAAGAAGAATTTCATGTGATCAATTTAACGGCAGCAAATAAATAAGTGTTTTCAGTTTGGAGAAGATCAAATCATGCCCAATTAAAGTAGAAGATTAAATCTTAAATTTCAGCATGGTAGAGAGATTATAACTAGATAATTACAATAATTATATAACTAAACTCTGTTTTTAACATTTTTCATTAATGTAGGATGTCAGTAACATCAGGCAAGTTCCCGATCATCAGGTTAGTATATCGTTCTCTGTTTTCCTTTTTGGTACTCTTTATTTTTAATTTGTTTATTTATCTGATCGTCTTTCTTTTCGTGTGTGTGTGTGTGTTGAAATTAAAGGAGGTTTTTGTGGACCCTGCACGTGATGAGAGCTTAATATTTGAGTTACTAGATTACAAGCATGAAGTTGGAGATGAAGGGAGTGCTGTCTGGTTTATTCAAGATCTTGCCATTGAACAAGATGGTGAAGGATTCACGGTAGTCTTTTATGTTCTCTTATGTCATTTTCTCGATTCTATAGTAGTTAGGAAAGTGTAATTTAAAGCAATTTTGATTTTACAGATTTAGGCTTATCATTTGAGAATTTTACATCGTTCCATTACCCAATATAGGATTTGTTGGTTTATGGCATTATAATGTAGCTAACAGTACTGCCCTCAAACTTTTATAGGATATCTGGTCTAAATATAGTGGTCTAAATAGTTTTCTTTTCCCTTGTACTACATTTTTAATTCTTGGTTCTTTATTTTAAATTTATTTTCTTTTGGATTATGGAGTATACTCCACAAAAGAGAATGATTGGTTTTTGGCCGATAACCTCTTGGCCTAGGGGAAAGATTCTTGTGTTCTATGGAACAAAAGCTTTGTTCAATCCTTCGCACATCTCTGCCCCTACCCCCAATTCAAAAAATGATTGGTTTTGCCTGTATGGCTAATTGGCTATATCATTGTTAATGAAATAAGAACTATAAGCTCTACTTGTTCTTTGACAGTTAGGATACTGTGTTTTATGCATTGGTCTGGTTGTCTTTCATATTTCCTTAGGTCCAATTGATGTTAAAGACATTTGGTACATTGTTTCCGCACGTTCTTTTATTTGCTTGGCAACTGTTTGAGACTTGATATGGTTGTAGGCCTAACATTTTCTTTCTTGCTATATGTTTCAGCTGCTTGAGCAGTCAACAGTGGTTGAGGCTCCTGGATTGTGTTACAAAAACATTCCAGCCATTGTTACAACTGCAGTTGGCCAAATGGTACGAGTCATTTAGCAGACATTTGCTTAGAGTTCCATTGTTACTAGTTTCAACTTTCATTTTTCTGCTGTCCACAAATATCTGCCTTGCCAAACTTTATTCTCTTCCTTGAGTCTCGATATTTCTTACTCTTAACATTCTATCATCTTAATTTACATGCTTGGCACAGTAACCTTTAAATTCTACCAGACTATGTCAGATTGGATACTCTCTATGTGTTGTTCATTAACTTAAATGATAATGTGTTCCTTCATTGTGTGTGCTATTATGTATATGCATGTGCGGGTGTAAAAACTTAGAGCAAAGCAAAAGTTATTGCTTTATTGTTGTTAGTCTGTATTGCCAAGACTGTCAAATGGTTCATTGTAGACTGTCTGGGACAGTAATATGTGTCTTGATGCCTGGTTACTATACCACCAGTTAGATTGGTGGTTGGATATTAGTTCTTGACTTTCATTGCTTCCCTTCTGTCTCTCATATCTTTTAATCCCTTCTATGCATAGGCTGTTTCTAAGGGACGGCAAGGAAGAGAAGCTCATAATATTATCAAGGTAACATTTCTTGTGTTTTCAGCTTTCGCAGTTTTTATTCATTTCTAAACTGAAAAATGGTTTCTTGATGAATATCCATGAAGGTCTATCTTGCAAACATACGTCTTAAGGAAGTAGGAACAGATGTTCTGATCACTGCATATGAGCCCATCATGATAAAGTAAGTGTTAAAGCTTCACCGCTGTTTTTTCTGTATAGAAATATCATGACATATCATTTTGTTGTTCTTTTATCATTTAAGACATTAATATAGCAAACATGATATTAAAAACCTGTTTCAGTAACTGTTTCTTTTTTAACTTGTTGGGAAGTAATGTGACCAAAAGTTCTGATTGCCCCATCGACTTTGGAATTACGCAGTCATTTATGTATAACACTTTTGCTACCATCTATTGTGATTGCAGTCCATTGAGTGAAAGCGCTAGTGCAGTTGGTGCAGGATTAGCTATTCCTGCGACGCAATCTGGATTCATGCCGATGGTTGAAATCTTTAAACTAGCTGTTACAAACTTCAAAGTAAATGACTGGGGCCTTTTTAGCCCTAGTGTTTAAGATGCGCTAAAAGGCTGCTACTTGGCAGGTAAAGAATTAACCTCTTTTTTGTCCTGAAACAATGTTGATGTTTTATATGCCTCGGCAGTTTTTGATATTTATGTTAGGGTCCCTGAACCCTTTGTGATCACGTTTTAGAAATTGTAGAACATTTATTCATGTGTATCATGTTATAGCTTGTAATTTCAACAGTGGTTTTTGAAAGACTTTTGATGGTAAAAGCACTTTGTTTAGTATTGCTTTTGCTGTAAAAAGAGTGCTTTTAGTCAAAAGTAATACTACACACACCACAATGTAATAATGTATTTATTTTTTGTTGATCTTTGGGCTGTGGTGTTCATTCGATGGTGATTTCGAAGGAGCCCGAATAAAGCATTTCGTCCAAAACCTAAAAGGATTCATTTACAGAAAGAGAGGTTTGATACTGTGAAATAGACCTCTTATTTAGGCAGGTCGGATCAATGTGTCATGGTAGGTTAATTTGAGTTCTAGATCTTTTTGGGTTATTTTAGATTGGTTTAATATAACATTTGGTACCTAAACTCAATTATTTTTCCTAATTTGGTACATAGACTTTTTTGTTTCAATTTGGTACTTGAATTTGATGCTTTTTCTTAATTTGGTATCCAAATTTGATACTTAGTTTTAGTTGGGT
Source organism: Gossypium sturtianum (assembly GCA_025698515.1). Classification (NCBI taxonomy): domain Eukaryota; kingdom Viridiplantae; phylum Streptophyta; class Magnoliopsida; order Malvales; family Malvaceae; genus Gossypium; species Gossypium sturtianum. The sequence continues at coordinate 126,323,812 of CM046955.1, forward strand.
ACTTGAACTTTTCTCGAGTCCAATTTAGTATCTGAACTTGACACTTTTTTCTAATTTGGTATCTAATCTTTTGTTTTGGTTCGATTTGGTATTTGAACTTGTCGAAACTTATGCAAATTACTTCATTATACTAACAATGTTATTTTTTTAGGTAACAAAAATAATTAATGTATGATTGATATGTGGCAGATGGAATGATTTTTTTGTATTTTAAATGTTCAGTCACTTCTATTTTAATTTATTTATTAATGGTTTTTTTTTTTATTTGGGTTTTTAAAACTCTTATTTTCTTATCCAATATTAATTCGTTAAGCATAGCTTAATGCAAAATTTTTTTAACATATTTTCTCTAATATTGATGATATTTTTGTGGAATTGAGAGTTTTGGGAAGATCAGACTATGCTTTAAGCATGTGGTCTTTCTTGAATTGTTCTTGACATTAATAGTCAATAATTTCAGCCTTAATGTAATTATTCTTGCCATTAAATTTCATGTCCGGTCACATGTTGGTCATACATTAGTTATTTTTGTTCTCTCATTAAAAAAGGCTAACACCGTTAGTGTTTTGTGTAATTTGTGTAACATTTGATAAGTTTAGGTATCAAATTGAACCTAAAAAAGGTTTAGATACCAAATTAGGAAAAAGTTGCCAAGCTTATGTATCTAATTGGATAAGAAAGAATTTTCAAGTATCAAATTAGGTCAAAAAAATTTAGATATTAAATTAGGAACGTGTAAAATTTAAGTACCAAATGTTATATTAAATTATTTAGATTTAAATTAGTTTTGAGTTAAGATAATTTTAAAATTTCCATCTAGAATTAAAATGAATCGTTTTACCCTCAATCCTTCTGGAGAACTTTCCAACTAATTATTACTTATGTATATATGACTTATTATTCCCTAAATCACTGGCGGCCAACCATATTTATTTAGAGCTCTATAATTTGTCTTTTTCTCTAAGACAATGTTGTTTGGAATTTACCCCCAAAATAGTTCTTCAAGGATAAGAAAAATAATAGTTGTACCTTGACGTATATAGTGTAAAGTTTGGAAAATATTAAAGCCCTTTTCCCCAAATCATTCCATAGTCAATCATGTGACAATCACCTAGTTTGAAATTTAGAGGTTAGGTGGTCCCATTTAGTTATTATTAATGCACATATATATATATTTGGGGTGGCTTAAAATATAAATATGTCTTAAATTTTTTATTAAATTTATTGGCATTGTGATCATGCTTTAATGGATTTAATAGAATCTTAATGATGTTAATAATTTAATTTATATTTTTAAATTCAAAATGAAATTTTTTAGTTAGAAATAAAAAAGAATATAAGAAATTAAAACAGATTTTAATGTATATATTGATATATGGGAGATGCCTGGTAGTGTGTTTTGGTGTTAAATGGCTTTTTGGGTTGTGTGTTTGTCTTCATTGGATTTTGATGAATGGAGTAGGAAAAGATTAAGAAAATCAAATTTAATAGTAAGAAATATAATTCAAAATTGGTTAGTTAACTAGAATGCGTAGCCTAAAGCCTAAGGCTAAGGCTGTAGCCCACAAATCCATTCATTCATGTTCAGTAAGCATAACGGAAATCCCAAAAGCAGAGAGCGGTGGCTAAAAAGTCATGCATGATTTGATGTGACCCAACTTCTTCTCTCTTTTCTGCATTGTCACAGTGTTGTTGACATCAGCCCTAAGATTTTGGAGGGAAGAAGAAGAGGAGGAGGCGGTGGGGCCACCTTGACGCTTACACGTGGCGTGGATGACGTCATCCCTTAAAGAAGATTCCAACTGTCGAGAGAGTGATGTGGCAGTGTCAGCCCACCCACCAACTTTGCCAGTGTGACTGGAGAAGGACTTTTCATTCTGTGAGCTGGATTGTGGGTCACCCCTCCCCTTCTATTTCATACTCTTTTTGTAAAAAGAATTTATAATACTTCAGATCAACTTATCCCTTTAAACTTCAAACAAAGAGTTGAATAAAACGTTAAATCCTAGTTTAGACCAAAACAGAAATCTTTTCTCTAATTTTCGTCTCAACTCCATCCAACCAACATTTAAGATCATAATTGAACTATGTACTAGAGGTTTTTATTTAATCGAAAGTTTGATTTGTTTTAAATTATGAACTTCAAATTTTATCTAATTGTAATTGATTTCCATTTAATCCCTTTCAATTTTTTTTTTAAAAGTAATTAATTTTATTTAATATTTATTGTTAACCATAAATTTGCCTAAAATAAAATTTGAATATGAGATATCAAATTTCAAGACTTGGACTTTGTTATTCAACCAATGTTTCATTAATATCACTTTAAATCCTCCATAAGTAAATTAGATTGCAAAACTTTTATTTAAACATTAACATCAAAGCCAGAAGACAATGATTACGAGAATGGAATGAGAACCACTTTATTATGTCATATATATCTAAATAAATTGCTTTTTCTTTTGTATAATTTTAATAATGGAGAGAGAGAGATTGAGTTTTTAGAGTTAAGGGGATGGGGCCTCAGCCTTAGGCCACCACTGTCTTTTATGAATTGAATGGTAAAGAGCACCACACGTGGAGTCTGAATCAAGGGATTGTCCAACCGCAATAATATGATCTCTCTCTCTCCCTCTATAAATAAATAAAAACTTAGGGTTATTTTATTTATTTTATTTTCATAATGAAAATCATACAAATTATATAATGGAATATTGAAAAGAGAAAATTACAAAGAGGTCCTCAATGCAACGAATTATTTCCCATCCGAAAAAAGTCATTGCTTTTCTTTCATAGCCCACCCTCATAATTCTCACTCATTGTATTTGTTGCTTAAAGCTTGCCCTCTTCCCCTCTTCCCCTTATCCCCTCTCTCTCTTTGGTCTGTGCAGAGATAAGAAAACCAGCTCAGCAGCTTCAATCTTCCCCATCTAAAGGGAATTCCAAGCTACACAACACAACATCATATAGCAAAAAAGAAAGAGACCCACTCGGCCATCAAAGTCACTGAATGGAGGGTCACCTTCAGATCATGTACTAGGAGAGCCAAACCACCAAAAAGATATAATCCCACTCTCTCCTACATGATCATGGATGAAAATGGGATCCGCAGGCCGAACTTCCCTCTTCAGCTCCTAGAAAAGAAAGAACAACCTCGTTCCGACCCTGCCGACGTCGACACCAGCTCCAAACCAACCTTGGAACCTCCCTCCAAGAAACCTCCACCTAAGAGGACTTCAACCAAGGACCGGCACACCAAAGTGGAAGGCCGAGGCCGTCGCATCCGCATGCCGGCTACTTGTGCTGCTAGGGTTTTCCAGCTAACAAGGGAGCTTGGTCACAAATCAGATGGTGAAACCATTGAGTGGTTGCTCCAACAAGCTGAGCCTGCGGTTATTGCTGCCACGGGGACAGGTACTATCCCTGCAAATTTCACGTCCCTTAATATTTCACTAAGAAGTTCAGGTTCTAGCATGTCGGCTTCACACTTGAGGAACACTTATTTCAACCCAAATTTTACTACACAACAATTGAGGACGAGGAGTGAATGGGATCAAAGGAATGTCCTTGACGATTCATCTCAACAACAACAACAACAACGAAGGGTTTTATTTCCTGGTGTTGCTTTATCATCTGAAGATTCATTGACCTTTCCTGGTACTAGTAGCACTACTTTGAACGCTTTCTTGCAAGCTAAACAAGAGATTCTGGACGCCGAGGCCGCGGGTACTAGTATAGGGAAGAGGAGGAGGCCGGAGCAGCAAGAATCGCCACAAAATCAGGTGGGAACTTACTTGATACAATCTAATACGGGTTCGATTCCGACAAGTCATAATCCGATCCCGGCGACATTTTGGATCGGCAACCAAGTCATCAGTGGGAGTGGCACTGGGGATCCCATGTGGACATTTCCTTCAACAAATAACACTAATATGTATAGGGGTACTATGTCTAGTGGGGTGCATTTTATGAATTTAGCCGCTCCAATGGCTCTCCTCCCTGCCCAACAATTTGGTTCCGGAATCGGTGCCAGCGGCGGGTTAGTTACCGACACTCATTTAAGCATGCTGGCGTCACTAAACGCTTATAGACCAGTTCCGGGTATTGGTGTTTCCGAGCCTCCGGCCGGAGGATCACATCAACACCACGGTGGAGAAAATAGGCATGATTCAACTAGCTAGTGTTCAACAAGTGTATGGCTTTCATCATGCTTTATTTTTTTATTAGTTTTTGTTAAAATAAAAAGACTAAAATATTTTTAGATAATATAATTTATTTTAATTACGAAAGAATATTTTCGTAATTAACCTAATTGAATTGATGCTCGATTAACTCAAAACAGTTGACACCAATTCAATTATAAACTTAAATAATAATATAAATTAATGATATACATAAATTCAGTCCGACTCAAACATATCGAGTTGGCATTTTGTTAGCCAACAGCAGCACCAAGTAGGTCTTAAAGTTGTTTTCTAAATCAAATTTTTTGTTGTACAAAATATTCTTCTCAATTTGGCCTAACATTTATTTGCATTTGAATTTTATTCTCTATATATTTGCTTGACTTGGCCATTGCATTTTTGGACACAAATTTTTTAGAGTCAATTTCGAAGGCGTTTCAAAAGGGTTTTTTTTTTTTTTTTAAAAGAAATATATATTAACAAAAGAAAAAAGAGTATAAGGTAGAGAAGTCATAGGAAAAAGTCTTAAAAGAGAAAATGACCCACTCTTCTTCTTTCATTCAGCCATGGATATAGAAAGTGATGGTGGAATTTTCTTTATTGGCTTTAGCCAGCTTTTTTCTTCCCAAACAGTTAATCTGTCAATTTTTTAAATCAAATTTTTTATTAATTAAGATAAAGTAACATTTAGTTGTTGGATTGGAAATTTTTTCCTATCTTGCTCCTTTTCAATTTTTTAAAGTCTATATTAGTATTAAAATTTTGCAGCTTTTTAATTTGGTCCTTGCATTTGGATTTAGTTAATGTATGATGATGTGCCACTTTGAGATTATACCTGTAACAGGCCCATTTTGCTCGGGCCCATTCCATGTAAATAAACCAGAATAAAAAAAATAATAAAGTTCAGTTTTTGTTAAACAGTCCATTTACAACTTTAAGGCCCAAATCCGAAAAACAAACCCAACAGACTACCTAAACTACCCGAGCCCGCTAACTCATTACCAGACTAGCCCAAAACCCAAATACACCCTGACCCAAACTCGCATATGGCCCAAGTGGCCCAAAAGCTTGCGGACGCAGGAAACCCTAGGTTTCCATTGCGCCGCAAGCGTCCCAGCAGAAGGAGCCTAATCGTCGCGCCACAATCAGCTCCCCAACAGCCCTTCGGTCACGTCACCAGTTGCGCCGCAATCCGCGCGAGCCTCATCTCCGTCGCATGATCTTCGTCGCTCTACCTGCAAAAAAGGAAAGAATAACAGCAGCAGATCACAACAAACATGGCAAACATTTTATTGCTTTTTATTTTTCATTTCGAAAGGCTATAAAAGCCTGTCATAAACCTGTAAAAGGGGACTGAGATACAATCGGAGAGAATAGGCAAAAAAAAAATATACACGATACACAGAGAAAAGATACAAGAGAAACAAAAATATACGGAAATAAAAATATAGAGATTTTTTATGCAAAGGTAATTTTTTTTTTATATTTCATTCTGTTTTATTTTTTATTCGTGTATGGAAAAACGGTTTAAAAAAAATAAGGGAGGGGAAAATTTTACCTGTGCGCCGCCATGCGCGGCGGCACGTGTGGCGCATGCCCACGAGTCTGATGACCGGAGCCCAGACGACAGAATGAAGGGCTTCAGAGGATTTTAATTTTTTTTAACAAAAAAAAAACAGTTTAGAAATGATTTTTTTTATTAAAACCGACTTATATAGGGTTATGGAAAAGCGGCGTCGTTCTACGCTTAATTCAATAAGCATAAAGACGCGTCGTTTTGAAAGAGGATCGCGCGTTGACCCGAAAACCCGGGAGGATCCGCGTGTTTTATAAAAAAAGGAAATTTACAACTTTAGTCCCTTTACAATTTTATTTGTTTTAATTTCGTCCAAATTAATATTTTCTTTATTTTTAAATTAGTACGAAAGTACATTTTTTGTTTCAATCAAGTCCTCGGAAATTTTGTTTAAAGGCTAAAATCGAACGACGCTGCGTTTTGAAAAGAAGGCATAATTGCTCCATAAGTCCTTGTGGTTTAACGCACATTTCAATTTAATCCTTATTAGTTATTTTTATTGCTATTTAGCCCCTTTTCTTTTTTTTTTATTAAATATTCAATATTTTCTTTAGTATTTATATATTAATTTATTAATATTATAAAATCCTTATATAATTATTATTATTTATTATTTTATTTTATTTAATTATTTTTTTATAACATATTATTTTAGTATTTATATATATTAGTTATTATATTATATTTTAAAATTTTGTATATTACATAATATTAAATTATATTGTATATTATTTTTAACTAAAATTTATTTATATTGTATAACATATTCTATTTATATTATTTATATTATATATATATGCAATTTTATATATCCTTATTTGAAATCATTATATACCTTTTTTCTATTTATACATCGTTTACATAGTTCATATTATATATGTATGTGATTTTTATTTATTTATTTATTTATTTATTTATTATTTAATCTTGCATAAAAATTTTCATATTTATTTAGAAATTTTCTTTTTATTCTGATATTTATTGTTTTATGTATGTATTTTATTTGCTCATACTCTCTCATTTATTTATTTATGATTGCCATTGTGTAGTTATTTCTATTAGTCATTATTCTACATTATTATTACTTTATTATTTATATAAATATGAAATGTTAGTATGTCATAATTGCTTTCGATATTTATGTTTGATAATGTATAAATGCGATATTGTCTCATGAATCGTTACTTAAAATAAAATACATTTTTTTTACAAAATTACTATATTTTATCTAAAAGTTTTTAAAATAAGGCAATGTTTTGTATTTAGAAATTCGGGAAATAGTGCCCTAACGTGCTGGGTTTCGATTTTCCGTTTGGCTAAATAACTAAATACCCTTTTACTGAAATTTTGTAAATCATGGGATGATTTTAGTTACGAGAGTTTAAAAATATCGTGTCCTAACGTGCTGGATGTGATGTTTGTATTCTTTCGGAACAAAGAAATCTCAAGTTTTAAATCAATTTGTTCAGTTTTTTTAGTCATATTTTAAATATTTATTAAATTTCAAACATTTTGGACATGATTCTATCGATTAGGTACCAATTTTTGGGCATTATGAGGGTGCTAACCCTTCCTCATACGTAACCGACTCCCGAACCCGTTTTCTTGTTTTTCATGGACCAAAATCAAATATTTTAAAATAAAACGTTTTGTAAGGTGATCCAATCATACCTAAGTAAAAAGGGATTGGTGGCGACTCCCACTTTTGTTTTTTAAAAGTCGACCCTATTTTTTTAAAATTAAAAATGGTTTTGATAGCTTGGCAACTCCACTGGGGAACAATAAGATAGTCAAGCCGTAAAATCGATAATTTCATGTCCTTTTGTTCGAATTTAAAATTCTGATTTTTAAAAAAACATGATCCTTTTATTGCATGTAGTTTTAATATTTATTTCTGCATTGCACTACATGACCGTTGTGGTCACGCCTTTAAGTGGGAGCAAGAAGCTATGCCTTCGTGAGGTTTTCACCTCCGCATGGGCTAGTGGATTGCTTTCGAGATACATCTGTACCTATGTCTTCGTGAAGTTTTCACTTCCGCATGGCCATAGGGAAATGTATTCCCCTGAACCGAACTCGGTCCATATGAGCCTATAATGGGTGAGGATCGAAGAATCTGCTGGTTCAGGTACCTCAACTTTAGAACTAAACCGCATATAGTAAACCCTAAGAACCTACCTTAGGTAGAGCTATGCCAAACTTTAGTAGATACCCTGATAGGTGTGTGTTTATTTTACTTGTTTTATTTTATTCTGTTGTACTAACTCGTTGTGTTTCATTTTTATGCATGTCATTTCATATTTTTAGAGGTATCGATTCACGGTCAGTTTTTAAGTTAGAAAGCTGGTTATGGAGAACGAGTTCCTTGATAAAGTGGGAGACAATGCAGCTGTTCACACATGGTCAGAGCAAACGCAATCGGAGAAAGGAAATGGCTTAGTTGACGGGTATGTATTTGAACTATGGGATTTTACTCGTATTAGTACTACACAGAATGAGTTTCAAGAGTTGAAAGAGATATGGACCCAGTGGGACGATGAGTCAAAGCAGACGTTCTATCGTAGTTATGGCGATCTACCTTACTTACTCGACATCAAGGTAGATAAATATCTATTCTGGGCTATGACTCAATTTTGGAACTCTGCTTATAGTTGTTTCACTTTTGGGGAAGTAGATTTAGTGCCCACGCTGGAGGAATATACAACCTTGCTTCGCTGTTCGAGGTTCAAAGTCGACAAAGCTTATTTTAGGGCAGCCAATATTCCAACTTTTGTGAAGAAATTGATGAGTATCACAGGGATGAGTGAACAGTGGGTTACAGCTAGAATCCAAGAGAAAGGTGAATGTAGATGCATACCTTGGGTGAGTTTGAGAGACCTGATCCTAGCACATCCAGATGAAAAGAAGAAGATCGACATCTTTGCCTTATGTATTTATGGTTTGGTGATCTTCCCCAAAGCTCTAAGACATATAGATGAAGCAATTACTGATTTATTAGATCGACTTAACAAAGGGGTCACACCTGTACCTGCGATATTAGCCGAGACGTTCATATCTTTAAATGCATGTCAGAGAGCTGGTGAAGGTAGATTCATTGGATGCGCACAGTTATTAATGGTTTGGTTTCACAGTCATTTTTGGAAGGTTGACAGGGTTCCTTACCGAGTGTTCTCTGAAGGTTATTCTCCCTTAAAGGAGGCCACAGCTACGACAAGGAGAGACGATCTATCAGAGGAAAGGTGGATAGAAATTCTTCAAAACCTCCAAGAGGAAGATGTTGAGTGGAAAGCCCCTTGGTTGGTTCTCGACGGAGTCCTTTATCGGTGTGGAAGTTTTGATTAGGTACCTCTGCCTGGAATCTGAAGAGCTGTTGGATATGCACCGTTGCTCGTATTAAGGCAATATAAAGTAAGATAGTTCATACCAGCGACACAGGGGTTAGCTCAAAGTGAATTCTCATATAAGGGGGATAATTATAAGAAGAGGATTCGAGAGATTTCTGAGGCTTGAAAGCAAGCTCACTGTATGAAGATATTAACTGGAGGACCGAAGACAACCCCGGAGTACAAGGAATGGACAAGCAAAAGGATCAACGATAACATCCCTGGGCCAAGTTTGGAGGGTGCTCGATCGATAAAGGAGTATTTACAAGTGGTCCCATCGGAGTTAGAAATTGTGAAGCAAGATTTTGAAAAGAAGAGTTCGGAGCTTGGAAAGAGGATAGAGAAGCTAGAAGAAGAAAATATGTATTTGAGGTTAGATGTGGATGTTCAGAAATCAGAGGCTGAGAAATTAAGGAAGGAAAAGAGGAAGATAGAAGAAGATCGAGACCGTTTGAAGATGGAGTATAAGAAGATACGTCTGACGATGAAGAACGCTGGATTGGGAAAGACTTCGGAACAGTGGCAGAAAGAGGTCCAAGAGGAAAATGCCAAAGCTGACTATTGGGAGAGGAAGTTTCGAGAAATGCAAGCGCGAAACGAGGCTTTAGAGAAAAACTTGGCAGAAAGTTTAAATGAAAATGGAGAATTAAAAGCTAGAGTGGCTGAACTTGGACGATCTCTTCATCACCATCGAAGCCGTAATTCTATGATCGAGTTAAAGTCAAGTCTGAACAAGATCGAGGAAATGAAGGGTAAGATTGAAGAGTTAGAATCAGCATTGTACAGTTGTGAACTTCGGATCGAGCTTCTTAAAACAAGAGAAGGGCGTTGGAAGGAAGAGCTTCACCATTCTCAGGATCAAGTTAGAAGTCGAGATTACCTCATGGGTGAAGCAATAGTTCAGATTCGAGAGGTAGCTGATCACCTACAGACTTTGGCATCACAGGTTGATACGTTGAGCATGAAGTACGAGCTACAGTCCGATCGTAGTCAAGAACTAGCTTCATTGCTTGGGAAAATCAAAACTTTAGGACTTAGGGCGAAAGCATATTTGTAGTCTGTTTTATGTAAAGGATTTTGTTTTCTAATAAAGTTTTCTAAAACGAAGTTGAATCAGAATCAATGCCTCTTTGCATTCATACATTTGCATTACATCATATCATATGCACTTAAGCCCATAGAGAGAGTCTTATTAGTTGAAATTATAACAGAGAGAGAGAGAAAAGAGAAAAAAAGAAGAAAAATCTGGAAGCTAAACATCCTTACAGTACACGTTCCAAATCGAAGAAAATGAATCAAAGACTGGAATAATTCCAAAGAGATATTCAAGACCAGATGCAAGAACAAATGGCAAAACTCCAACAAGAGATGAGAGACAAGATGTTGGAGGCTCAAAGAAACATGATGGCCCAAATGGCCCAGATGCTGAGTGGGACAATGGACAAGGGAAAGGGTCCCATAGTTAACGCTGAAGACAATGAGGATTTTCCTAGGGGATTCACTCCACCACACGTGCAAACACAACCTGAGGAGTATCCCAGAAGGCCACCTGTCACAATTAGGCCTCAGCAAGGGCAAGCTGACACTGGAGTGCCCATGAATTTTCAAGTTGGCACAGGATCCAACCCAGGGGATAATCCTGCTAATCCTGTTATCCCTGACCTAGACATAGTAGAGAGAGAGGGGATCAGAACTGAATCTTCAAGACAGTTGGAAGACCGCTGTAGATGGTTGGAAAAAAAATTTAAGGCTTTGGAAAATGCTGACCATCACCATGGTATTGACGCAAAGGACTTGAGTTTAGTCCCAGATCTGGTGCTTCATCATAAATTCAAGATGTCGGAATTTGAGAAGTACAATGGGACTAGTTGCCCTGAAGCCCACATCACTATGTTCTGTAGACGCATGACTGGTTATGTGAATAATGATCAACTTTTGATTCATTGTTTCCAAGGCAGTTTGGTGGGGGTGGCATCCAGGTGGTACAATCAACTCAGCCGCACTAACATTAGCTCCTGGAGAGACTTAGCTCAAGCCTTCATGAAGTAGTATAATCATGTCACAGACATGACGCCTGATAGAATCATGTTACAAAACATGAAAAAAAAGTCGAATGAGAGCTTCAGGCAATACGCGCAAAGATGGAGGGAAGTTGCTATGCAAGTTCAACCACCTCTCCTAGAGAAGGAAACCACTATGTTGTTTATCAACACTTTAAAGGCACCTTTTATCACATATATGATAGGAAGCACCACCAAAAGCTTCGCAGACATAGTGATGGCAGGTGAAATGATAGAAAACGCCATAAGGGGAGGTAAAATTGAAGCAGGAGAAACTACTAGGAGATCTGCTCCTAGGAAAAAGGAAAATGAAATACGAGTACATACAACAAAGGGTACTCAAAAGTAGTTATTGTTAGCCAGCCGAAAGTAGTTACTGCTGGGCAACAAGGGTCGACAAGACAAGAATTAGGCCCTAGACAAAATTTTGAAAAGCTCCAATTTACGCCAATTCCAATGACATATAAGGAGCTATATCAAAGTTTGTTTGATGCACGTGTAGTGTCCCCATACTATCTACAGCCGTTACAACCCCCATATCCTAAATGGTATGACTCCAATGCTCATTGTGATTACCACGCCGGAATATCAGGGCATTCCATAGAAAACTGCACTGCCTTCAAAAAGGTAGTTGAGAGGCTCATCAAGATGGGGATTGTCAAGTTTGATGATACACCCAGTACAGAGAACCCGTTACCCAATCATGGTGATAAGGGGGTAAATGCGATTGGGGAAAATGTTGTGAGACAGATTAAAGGAGATATCTCAGAAGTAAAAACTCCGTTGAGAATAGTGTAGAAGGAAATGGTAAGAAGGGGGCTGATAAAATCAAGTCTCGAGGAAGGAGGTGAAGAACCAAGGAACTACTGCGAGTTCCACAAAGCTGAAGGACATAAGATCTAGGAATGTGCTGAGTTCAGACTATTGGTACAAAGCCTCATGAACAATAATGAGCTGGAGTTTTACGAAGAAGGCTCAGAGGGAGGAAACATGCATGCAACCGAAGGAGAGTTGACAACTCAAAAAGTCAATTATCCGAGGATCATTCTTTCTCGACCGAGAAATACAGAGGGCAGAGCACAAATCGCACCTAAAGTTGTAATACAAAGACCTGTGTCCTTTTCTTACAAGGATAACAAGATGGTACCATGGAATTACAATTGCAACGTGACAACACCGGGAGTAGAAAACTCAGCTAGCACTTCTAAGGAGGTCCAAAGAGAGGGATTTTACACACGAAATGGGAGATGTTACGACTCGGTAAACGTCAGAACAAAACCAGTAAAATTAAAGAATGTGCCAGTTGAACCAGAGAAAGGACTTGATACCCTTATCAACGTACCTGTAAAGGAGGAAGAGGCTAAAGAATTTTTAAAATTCTTGAAGCACAGTGAATACAGTATGGTAGAGCAGCTGCACAAGCAATCGACTCGAATATCAGTGTTAGCCTTACTTTTAAGTTCGGAAGTACATCGTGAGGCTTTGATGAAAGTGCTGAACGAGACTTACGTTACTAAAGATATATCTGTCAATAAACTTGACCGATTGGTTAGTAACATAAGTGCTGATAATTTTATTTCCTTCAGCGACGATGAAATTTCACCTGGGGGTATGGGATCAACCAAGGCCCTACACATAACTACTCGTTGTAAGGGATATACTCTTTCGAGCGTGCTAATCGATAATGGGTTAGCCTTGAATGTCTTACCATTGTCGATATTGAAGAGGTTGCCGATAGATAGTTCTCACATGAAGACATGCCAAAACATAGTGAGAGCGTTTGATGGCTCCGAGAGAAGGGTGATGGGAAGAATTGATATACCGTTGCAGATTGGGCCAAACACGTATGAAGTGGATTTTCTGGTGATGGATATCAAGCCCTCGTACAATTGCTTGCTGGGAAGGCCCTGGATTCATTCGGCAGGGGCAGTGCCCTCATCCCTTCATCAAAAACTGAAACTGGTGACGGATGGTCGATTGGTTACTATAAACGTAGAGGAAGACCTCATAACGACTGTGACCAATGATGCACCATATGTAGAGACAAATGAGGAGGCCATTGAGTGTTCTTTCCGGTCTTTAGAGTTCGTCAACGCAACATTCATTTTGGAAGGAAATGAAGTTCCGGTGCCCAAGATATCCAAGACCACGAGGATGGGCTTACAAATGATGGTGGGAAAGGGAGCCCTACCAGGAAAAGGACTGGGCAGACATCTCCAAGGAGAGATTCAAGTGCCATTGCTGAAAGAGAAAAGAGACCGTTTTGGCTTGAGTTTTAGGCCAGATGCCAAACAGAGGAGAAAAGATATCGAGAAAAAGCAAGAGAAAAGAAGGGCACGACTAAACGGGGAAGAAGTCAAGTGGGAATCGATGACATTCCCCCACATATCCCAGACCTTTGTATCCGGAGGGATAATTCACCCTGAAAGAGAGTTATTGGAAAAATCCTCACATCAATACTATACACGAGGAATAAGTTGAACAATGAAACCTGTTGGGCATTCGCCCTTATAAATCCGAAAGCGTTTTGAATAATTAGACTGCAGAGGAACTTCCTGTAGTTTTTAGAGATTGCACAGAGTAATGTTCAGAACGCTCTTGTTGTTTTTTTAGCCTAGAAACAATAAGATTTATTTTGTGAAATAGGCTCATGTTCAGAAATTGTTGTTTCAATAAAATACATTTTTGATAATTAACTTGAGCAAATATTCTTTCATTTCATTCTTTTGACTTTCTAATTTCATTCCAAATTTTTTATTTCTCATTCATATCATGTGAATAATTGTTCTCGAATTCATTTGTTCTTTGTACATTCTTTGGTACCCATCACAGGTCCCTAGATATCAATGATGTGAGCAATGATAATATAGATTCAGAGGTCCACTTTGAGCAAAACATGTGTTTAGAGGAATCTCAGGATTTTGAAGGTGACCGAGATTGTGATTTATCTCCAGATTTGTTAAGAATGGTCAAGCAAGAGGAGAAACAGATCTTACCCCATGAGGAGGAGATAGAGAACACAGCCTTGGAGGGAGGAAATGTTGTGAAAATTGGAACACGCATAGCCAAGGAGACGAAACAAGATCTTGTTGAGTTGTTACAGAAATTCAAGGACGTCTTTGCATGGTCATACCAAGATATGCCTGGTCTAAGTACTGATATTGTGGTGTATCGCCTTCCCATAAGAGAAGAGTGCAAGCCAGTTCAGCAAAAGCTACGAAGGATGAGGCCCGATGTAGTGTTGAAAATAAAAGAAGAGGTCCAGAAACAGTTTGATGCAGGTTTTCTACAAGTGGTCAAGTACTCAGAGTGGGTTGCCAACATTGTTCCTGTCTCTAAGAAAGATGGAAAGGTCCGGATGTGTGTAGACTATAGGGATTTAAATAAAGCTAGCCCAAAGGACAATTTCCCTTTGCCGTATATCGACACATTGGTGGATAATACGGCGGGATACTCACTGTTTTCTTTCATGGACGGCTTTTTGGGATATGATCAGATCAAGATGCACCCTGAGGATATGGGGAAAACTACCTTTATAACATTGTGGGGTACTTTTTGTTATAAGGTAATGCCATTCGGACTAAAGAATGCAAGAGCAACATATCAGAGGGCCATGGTAACCTTATTCCATGACATGATGCATAAAGAGATCGAAGTGTATGTTGATGACATGACTGCCAAATCTCGAACAGAGAAGGAACACATTGAGGTCTTGAAGAAATTGTTCTTGAGGTTAAGGAAATTTTAATTGAAGCTCAACCTAGCAAAGTGCACTTTTGGAGCTCGGTCAGGGAAATTACTGGGTTTCGTAGTCAGTGAGAGAGGAATCGAAGTTGACTCAAACAAGGTCAAAGCAATACAAGAATTGCCTCCACCATGCACTCAAAAGGAAGTTCGAGGTTTTCTTGGAAGGTTAAACTACATTGCTCGGTTTATTTCACAATTAACTGAGAAATGTGATCCCATATTTCGTCTTCTTAAGAAACACAATCAAGGTGTATGGGACGATGAATGCCAGAGAGCTTTTGACAAAGTCAAACAATATTTGTCAAATGCACCAGTACTATCTCCGCCTAATCCAGATAGACCATTGATACTGTATTTGTCAGTATTCAGTAACTTAATGGGATGTGTGCTTGGACAACACGATGAGTCAGGAAGAAAAGAAAGGGCGATATACTATCTCAGTAAAAAGTTCACTGATTGTGAAATGAGATATTCGTCAATCGAGAAATTGTGTTGCGCCCTGATTTGGACAACTCGAAGATTGATAGAGTACATGCTATATCATACTACCTGGCTAATTTCAAAGCTTGATCCGTTAAAGTATATGATGGAGTCCACTGCTTTGAATGGAAGGATGGCTAGGTGGCAGATTTTGCTGTCTGAATTCGATATAGTCTATGTGAACCAAAAGGCTATAAAAGGAAGCGCAGTAGCAGAATTTTTGGCTAGCAAAGCTTTGGAGGATTATGAACCTTTGAGCTTTGATTTCCCAAATGAGGAGCTGATGTATGTGGCAAATACTGAAGATTGTCCGTGGAAGCTAAACTTCGATGGAGCATCGAATGCTGTGGGAAATGGAATTGGGGCAATTTTGATATCCCCTAGTGGTGATTATTATCCATTCACATGCAAATTGGATTTTGATTGCACAAATAATATGGCGAAATATGAAGCCTGCATCATGGGAATTCGAGCAGCCTTAGAGCGTAAGATCAGAGTGCTAGAAGTATATGGAGATTCTGTCCTAGTAATCTACCAGCTTAAAGGAGAATGTGAGACAAGAGATCCCAAACTAATTGATTACCAAAAAATAGTTCTCGGATTGATTGAGGAGTTTGATGACATTACTTTCAATTATCTCCCACGCGATGAAAACCAGATGGCAGATGCTTTGGCGACCCTGGCTTCTATGATCAAGGTAAACAGACTAGAGGATATGAGACCTATTCAGATGAGTATCTTTGAAGTTCCAGCTCATTGTTATAATGTGGAAGAGGAGGAAAAAGATGATCACCCTTGGTATTAGGATGTATTACGATACGTAAAAAATCGTGAATACCCGGAGCATGCCACTGAGAATGAGAAAAGGACTTTAAGAAGATTGGTCTCTGACTATGTTTTAGACGGGGATATCTTGTACAAGAAGAGAAAAGATCAAGTACTATTGAGGTGCGTTGATGCAGTAGAAGCTAGAAAAATCCTGGAAGAGGTTCATCAGGGCGCTTGTGGAACATACGCTAATGGATTCACAATGGCCAGACAGATAATGAGATTTGGATATTATTGGTCAACCATGGAAGGGGATTGTATCAGCTATGCTAAGAAATGTCATAAATGCCAGATTTATGGAGACAAAATTCATGTGCCTCCATCACCTCTGCATGTTATGACTTCCCCATGGCCTTTTTCCATGTAGGGCATGGATGTTATCGGACCAATCTCACCGAAAGCTTTGAATGGACATCGATTCATCTTCGTGGTAATTGACTACTTCACGAAATGGGTAGAGGCTGCTTCTTATGCTAGCGTCACTAAGTCAGCGGTTAGTCGGTTCTTGAAGAAGAAGATTATTTGTCGATATGGAATGCCCGAGAGGATAATATCAGACAACGCATTGAACTTGAACAAAAGTACAATAGCAGAGGTTTGTAGTCAATTTGGGATCAAACACCACAACTCGTCTCCATATCGTCCAAAAATGAATGGGGCAGTGGAAGCGGCTAACAAAAACATCAAGAAGATAGTAGGGAAGATGACTGAGACCTATAAGGATTGGCATGAGAAACTACCATTTGCACTCTATACGTATCGGAAGTCCGTCAGAACCTCTACTAGGGCAACGCCTTTCTCGTTGGTCTATGGAATGGAGGCTGTCCTACCCATTGAAGTGGAAATTCCTTCTCTTCGAGTTTTGTCAGAAATAAAGCTAGATGAAGCTGAATGGATTCAGGCTCGGTATGATCAGTTGAACTTAATTGAAGAAAAGAGGCTAAGGGCTATTCGTCATGGTCAGATTACCAAAAACGAATGATGCGAGCCTATAATAAGAAAGTTCGCCCAAGAGAGTTTCATGAGGGGGACCTTGTATTAAAAAAGATCCTTCCCATACAAAAGGATTCCAGAGGAAAATGGATGCCGAATTGGGAAGGACCATATGTGGTGAAGAAGGCTTTCTCTGGAGGAGCATTGATCTTGACCGAAATGGATGGGAAAAGTTTACCCAACCCTGTGAACTCTGATTCAGTCAAAAAGTATTTTGCTTGAAAAGGAGAAGAGGCCAAAGTGAAAACCCGTAAAGGGCGCTTTGAGTTTCTAAAAAAAAATAAAAAAATAAAAAAATGGAGAGGCCAAGGCGAAAATTCGCAAAGGGCGCCTTGAGACCAAATGGGTTTTGAGTTGAAAACCCGAAAAGGGCAGCTCAAATTCTGAATGAACATGCAGTCTTCTTGCTACACTTGAATCGACAATAAAATGAAGAATGTTGCATATCGGGGCATCAACAAAGTACTTTGGGTCTTCTAAACACATGTTGAGCTCAAGGCAGTCTTCATAAAGTTTGTATATTGAAGCTCAATCGGCGATATCTAGGGCATCTGATTTTTGTCCTATTCATTTTACTATCTTGGGATTCTTTTTCTTCTCAAAGATATGTTCTCAGTTAATTTTCTTTGTATCTTTGATAATTTATTCAATTTTAACCCTTTTTGAGATCAATTTATTTATTACCCATTATTCGTAAATGTGTTGCATTGAAATAATGATTGACGAACTAATAATTTCATAAAAAGAAGTTCTACATATTACTTTGGAAATTTCTAGATAGGACAAGGAACCAAAACAGGACAATTATTTAGAATTTCTATGTGCATAGAAATATTTGAGAAAGAAGAGTCTGGATAGAGACTATCTCTCTGAATTCTTGGTCCAATTGATAATTGGACAAAGTAAATGAGTTGATGTGATGGAAGTAAGTGATGTCATCAGGTCATTTGAGGGGTAGTGTGATGAACTAAGAAACCCTGAATTGTGGTGGAATGTGTTGAATTCAAAATAAACCCTATACCCTGAAAATTATAGATGGGTCGGATTGAAAGAGTTTTGATTCCCATTGAGGAAGGATGGTACAAGCCTTGTGATCCAAGTGGAGTTGACTCTGAAATTACATTGGGGCAAGTTTGTTGAGCAGAACATGACTGATGAACAAGAATGAAGAACAAATGAGTGATAAAACCTAAGAGTAGGAATTATACTCATAACATTTTTGTATCATAGCAAAGTTTATTAGGAGCATTTGATTCATTTCATCCTAATCCTAATCCTTTAAAAGGAATCATTTTCATGACATGTTACATGTAGTTAGAAGTATTTGATTCATTCTGATCATAGCACCTTAGTCATGTGACATAAGCATACGAAACCGGGTCTACAGGACATATCCCTTAGTGGACAGTGTAGCAACATCGGTGAATTCGCAGATCTCATCTTCCTGAAGTTGCAGGAAGCAGATCAAAAGCACTTTCAATCTTATCTCCCTGAAGTTGTAGCGGAGTAGATTGAAGATAGAAGATCTTATCTTCCTGAAGTTGCAGGAAGCAGATCAAAAGCACTTTCAGTCTTATCTCCCTGAAGTTGCAGCGGAGTAGATTGAAGATAGAAGATAGAAGATCTTATCTTCCTGAAGTTGCAGGAAGCATATCATCAAAAGCATTTTCAGTCTTATCTCCCTGAAGTTGCAGCGGAGTAGATTGAAGATAGAAGATCTTATCTTCCTGAAGTTGCAGGAAATAGATCAAAAGCACTTTCAGATCTTATCTCCCTGAAGTTGCAGTGGAGTAGACTGAAGACAGAAGATCTTATCTTCCTGAAGTTGCAGGAAGCAGATCAAAGGCATTTTCAGCCTTATCTCACGAAGTTGCAAAGACTGATGTGGCGAAGGCGAGAAGATCTCATCTACCTGAAGTTGCAAGAAGCAAATCAAAATCACTTTCAGCCTTGTCTCCCTGAAGTTGCAGCGGAGGAGACTGAAGACAGAAGATCTTATCTTCCTGAAGTTGCAGGAAGCAGATCAAAAGACACTTTCGATCTTATCTCCCGAAGTTGCGATGGGAGTAGACTAAAGACAGAAGATCTCATCTTCCTGAAGTTGCAGGAAGCAGATCGAAGAACACTTTCAGATCTTATCTCCCTGAGTTTGCAGCGAAGTAGATCGAAAAATAGCAGATTTGGCATTCCTGAAGTTGCAGGAAGCAAATAAAAAACATCAGATCTTATCTCCCAGAGTTTGCAGTGGAGCAGATCGAAAAATAGTAGATCTGGCATTCCTGAAGTTGCAGGAAGCAGATTGAAGACCTCAGACTAATTGAAATCAAGATGAAGTTGCAATGAAAAAGGCGAGGACCAAGAAGTCGAGGCTCAGCAAAGACCGGGCAAAATTGGTCCTTTTATAGTCTTTGCTCAATTCTTGTTTCATAACAATGAGCAAAGAGGGGCAGCTGTAACAGGCCCATTTTGCTCGGGCCCATTCCATGTAAATAAACCAGAATAAAAAAAAAATAAAGTTCAGTTTTTTTTAAACAGTCCATTTACAACTTTAAGGCCCAAATCCGAAAAACAAACCCAACAGACTACCTAAACTACCCGAGCCCGCTAACTCATTACCAGACTAGCCCAAAACCCAAATACACCCTGACCCAAACTCGCATATGGCCCAAGTGGCCCAAAAGCTTGCGGACGCAGGAAACCCTAGGTTTCCATTGCGCCGCAAGCGTCCCAGCAGAAGGAGCCCAATCGTCGCGCCACAATCAGCTCCCCAACAGCCCTTCGGTCACGTCACCAGTCACGCCGCAACCCGCGCGAGCCTCATCTCCGTCGCATGATCTTCGTCGCTCTACCTGCAAAAAAAGAAAGAATAACAGCAGCAGATCACAGCAAACATGACAAACATTTTATTTCTTTTTATTTTTCATTTCGAAAGGCTATAAAAGCCTGTCATAAACCTGTAAAAGGGGACTGAGATACAATCGGAGAGAATAGGCAAAAAAAATACACACGATACACAGAGAAAAGATACAGAGAGAAACAAAAATATACGAAAATAAAAATATAGAGATTTTTTATGCAAAGGTAAATTTTTTTTTTATATTTCATTCTGTTTTATTTTTTATTCGTGTATGGAAAAACGGTTTAAAAAAAATAAGGGAGGCGAAAATTTTACCTGTGCGCCGCCATGCGCGGCGGCACGTCTGGCGCGTGCCCACGAGTCTGATGACCGGAGCCCAGACGACAGAATGAAGGGCTTCAGAGGATTTTAAATTTTTAAAAAAAAAATAGTTTAGAAATGATTTTTTTTATTAAAACTGACTTATATAGGGTTATGGAAACGACGTCGTTTCTGCTTAATTCAATAAGCATAAAACGACGTCGTTTTGAAGGAGGATCCGCGCGTTGACCCGAAAACCCGGGGAGGATCCGCGTGTTTTATAAAAAGGAAATTTACAACTTTAGTCCCTTTACAATTTTATTTATTTTAATTTCGTCCAAATTAATATTTTCTTTATTTTTTAAATTAGCCCTGAAAGTCTGTTTTTGTTTCAATCAAGTCCTGGGGCTGTTTAAAGGCTAAAATCGGAACGACGCCGTTTTGAAAAGAAGGCATAATTGCCCTATAAGTCCCTGTGGTTTAACGCACATTTCAATTTAATCCTTATTAGTTATTTTTATTGCTATTTAGCCCCTTTTTCTTTGTTTTTTATTATTAAATATTCAATATTTTCTTTAGTATTTATATATTAATTTATTAATATTATAAAATCCTTATATAATTATTATTATTTATTATTTTATTTTATTTAATTATTTTTTTATAACATATTATTTTAGTATTTATATATATTAGTTATTATATTATATTTTAAAATTTTGTATATTACATAATATTAAATTATATTGTATATTATTTTTAACTAAAATTTATTTATATTGTATAACATATTCTATTTATATTATATATATATATATATATGTAATTTTATATATCCTTATTTAAAATCATTATATACCTTTTTTTCTATTTATACATCGTTTACATAGTTCATATTATATATGTATGTGATTTTTATTTATTTATTCATTTATTATTTAATCTTGCATAAAAATTTTCATATTTATTTAGTAATTTTCTTTTTATTCTGATATTTATTGTTTTATGTATGTATTTTATTTGCTCATACTCTCTCATTTATTTATTTATGATTGCCATTGTGTAGTTATTTTTATTAGCCATTATTCTACATTATTATTACTTTATTATTTATATAAATATGAAATGTTAGTATGTCATAATTGCTTTCGATATTTATGTTTGATAATGTATAAATGCGATATTGTCTCATGAATCGTTGCTTAAAATAAAATACTTTTTTTTTACAAAATTACTATATTTTATCTAAAGGTTTTTAAAATAAGGCAATATTTTGTATTTAGAAATTCAGGAAATAGTGCCCTAACGTGCTGGGTTTCGATTTTCCGTTTGGCTAAATAACTAAATACCCTTTTACTGAAATTTTGTAAATCATGAGATGATTTTAGTTACGAGAGTTTAAAAATATCGTGTCCTAACGTGCTGGATGTGATGTTTGTATTCTTTCGGAACAAAAAAATCTCAAGTTTTAAATCAAATTGTTCAGGTTTTTGTTTAGTCATATTTTAAATATTTATGAAATTTCAAACATTTTGGACATGATTCTATCGATTAGGTACCGATTTTTGGGCGTTATGAGGGTGCTAACCCTTCCTCATATGTAACCGACTCCCGAACCCGTTTTCTTGTTTTTCATGGACCAAAATCAAATATTTTAAAATAAAACGTTTTGCAAGGTGATTCAATCACACCTAAGTAAAAAGGGATTGGTGGCGACTCCCACTTTTGTTTTTTAAAAGTCGATCCCGTTTTTTTAAAATTAAAAATGATTTCGACAATACCACTTTGAGATTAAGCGATGGTTTGATACAATTTCAAAGTGTTATATCATTGTACTTAACAGAATCCAAGTTCATGGGCCAAATTAGGAAAAGTTACTAAATTCCAGGACTATTGTGGAGTGTGGACAAAAGAAGTTTAAGGACCAAGTTGAAAAAAATTGCAACATTTTTAGTCCACATTAGTCTTGAAACTTTGTACCTTTCTCAATTTGGTCCATGCACTTAGATTTTGTTAAGACATGAGATTGTACCATATTATCACTTGATTTTTTTTTTAAAAAAAGAATTAAATATGTTATAAATTTAATACTTTTTAGATATAATATAAGTTTTTAAATTTGTAGATGATGATTTGACACAAATATCAGAGTATTACATCATCATAATTAATGGAAGCTAAGTTTGTGAATCAAATTAGAAAAAAACTACCAAATTCTAAAACATGAAAGAAATTGAAGAACTAAAAAAAGAAAAATACAAAATATTAAGTTATCCCAAAGAAATCAAAGTTTATATATTTGGGAGGAAGCCAAGCTATGATTCCTTCTAATTTTGTTTCCGTATTAGAATGGTAATCTCTTTTAGTACTATGCTTCTATTCAGACAACTAAGATTTCTCACTGCTATTTTTCTTAATATATTTGACTATAAAATTTCAAATACATTACAAAAAGTTATAATCACATTTAATAATTATATTCATTTGTCATTTAAGCTTTGTTAACATTACTTTCCACTATTCAAACACAGTTTTTTTTCAGCAAAAATATTATTATTATTTTTTTAACCTTATAATATCTACTCTTTTTGATATAATATCCAGAATTAATCATAGCATCTCTCCAACCCTTAAACAGGAGGATAATGCGCTTGACCGTACTTGAACTCACATCCTCTTGCACTGACAACAATATCAATACTAATCAAATTAAAACTTAATTGGCACAACAAAAACGTTACTAAACAAAATATTTTTATTTATCAATTCTTTTTAAAAAAATAAAACAAACGAGTAATAAAATAAAATATAAAATATCAAGAAATTCTGAAATATTCTCATTTATGAACAAATTTTAAAAGGGATATGAAAAAAAGGGTAACATCTTATCCGATTGTTGTTAATGATATTCAAAGAAAGAGAGCGGCCAGCTTGACCCAAAAAGGGAAGAAATTAAGGGGGTGATTTACAACTAACATTCGGGTTAAATGATGAAACACAAAAATGGAGGGTAAGCCATCAGCATCACCGGCAAAAGATGGCAAGGCACGTGATCTCTTCCCCAATGGGGGACTATTTTCCACTCATATATTTATAAATTTTGTTTTGTTTAGGAGAGAGGAATTTAGCTAAAATTTGATTTAAGAGAAATTAAAAAAAAACAAAACAAATTCTTTTATATAATTAAATTTAATAATTTTAAACCAAAGGTATAAATAGAAAGTCTTTGTTTAAGCGGAAGAGGAACACCCACATAGGATTTCTTCTATTATCCAAATAAAAATAAAAAACACCTTGTATTGAAATGAAGATGATTGCATGTTTTTGTACCATGCACCAACCATAAAATAGTACATCACTGCTGTGGTCCAAATCCCATTATTATTGGTCCAAGAGTTAATGCTAAAATTGCTTACATCAAACTTACTTCAAATTTTTTTTTTAGACATGAAAAATAGTAATAATATCAATAATTTGATGAATGAAAAGATAAAACGATTTAATATAATATTTGTTTGGTGAGATATATTTATTTATTTTTACAATCGGCTTGCCAAAAAATATTAATTTTTAATTATTTTTAAAAAGGTAATATTGAATAGAATTTATACAACTTCCCTTGTCCATACACCCTCAACTCTTATTATTACTTGCATATAGGAACCCATGATTTGCCTAATAACATTTGTAAAGTTCCAGATAAAAAGTATTTCTTCTATGTGGTGTTCCTTTATAATAAACAGTACTTCATTAGGACAACTTTGACATTATTGGTTTCATATCAAGAATCATTTTGCTGTATGATTTTCTTTTAACAAGGCATGGTTCTATTTTCTTCAACTCAAGAGTGATTAGGATAAAATTAAAAATTTGGAAGATAAAGCTAAAAATTTCAATTATTAATATCTAAGAAGGCTAAAAATGATTCATTTAACATAAAAGCTAAAAATAATTAAAATTTAAGAGGACTAAAAAAAGAATTAAACCATATATCCAAAGAGGCAAATGCCACACCATTGTTTTGTTACATGCATGTTAAGGTGTAGGGAACTTGAAATGACGATGTACTGGGTTTTTTTTCTTCAAAATCACAAAGGTTTAGTAAAACAAAAAATAAATGAAAAAGTTAAAGCAAGAAAGGTGACATATTAAGGAAGGGTCATAATCAAGAGGAAGAAGGGTGATTAGTGGAGATTTAGAGGGAAAAAAATGATTAGAGAAGATGGGGAAAAGAAAATGGAATTATGAGATAGTTAGGTATGTTGGTTGTTGAAATAGATTTTGGAAGTCGCTATATTTTAGGCAATGTGCTTGTTTTTGTTCCCTTTTAAGCTACACTTTGGCCTGTTAGGCACATGGGTTAGACGTGCTATGCTTTCTCTCTCATTCCTCTTTGCTGGTGGGTCTTTCTTATGTACTATATGTACACATATGCACATATGGTATAATTCAAGTTGTTTCATTCATTAGCTTATGGTTGAATTATAAAAATATTAATCGTACAAAAAATTACATAAGTATGTAAAATTAGTTGAGTTTTACACTAGTATGAGTAGATATATTGATTGCTCAAAAAAAAGAAGACGAAGGGATTTTAGATATTAAGACTCGAACTCCCCTTTTATGCCAAATTAAAGTGTAATGATTAAATTTAAAGTTTGAACATACTAGAGGGACTAAAACAATAATTTATTGAATAAAAGTTTTAGGTTAAATTTTTTAACCAAATTTTCTTTTTTAGTTAGAGTGTGCTTGGACAGCACAAAATAATTGGATAAAACTATAACTACTAAACTAGTAATCATATCCTCTTATAATTACAAAGAATTCTAATTCTTTAGACGTACAATGTGTAATTACATTATATTTATGTATGTTATCCGAATGATTTTTCATTACTTTAGTAACATCAAACTTTTTACTATTATGTCCCAACAAAATTTGGCATAAAAGAAAAGTTTATGTTCTTTCACCTTATCCAACACCACATTCCTCATGCACAACGTTCAATTGGTCGGAAGATTTAGACTATTGATCTTATGAAATGTACCCCTGCTCCTACAAAACTTGAAAATAAATAGAGATGAAAGCCTTTAATGGAAAAATGGAATAAAAGGGATATTTTGGGTATATAAGCTTTTTAAACAATACTTTCACGGACCACATATAATATTGCAGACTGTATGGCTCACATGTTCAAAGATGGAGACCTGAAAAGTGTTGGGTATTGACTCAGAAATCTACTGAAAGATTTTTCATCAAGTATCCTTCACTCTCTTCTTGGAAGATTTTTTTTAAGGAAATGAGATTTTAAGATTTCTCCAATTAAGAAAAATCAAAGTGAATGGATGAATTGATATAAAACCATGTTCACATGCAACATAGATGTATTACAAGTAATGGAATTATTTAGAGGTAAACTTTTGTTTTAAAATTAAGTTCCAAGGCAGAAGGCAATGATTACAAGAATGGAATGGGGACCACTTTATTATATCTAAATAATTTGCCTTTTCTTTTGTATAATTTTAACGATGCAGAGAGAGTGATTGAGTTTTTTAGAGTAAAGGGGACGAGGGGCCCACCACTGTCTTTACGGATTTGAATGCTAAAAAGAGCACCGCACGTGGAGTTTGAATCAAGGGACTATCCAACCACAATAATATGATCTCTCTCTATATTTAGGGTTATCTTATTTTATTTTCACAATATAGAAAAGAGAAAATTACAAAGAGGTCCTCAATGCAACGAATTATTTCCCATCCAAAAAAGTCTTTTCTTTTCTTTCTTAGCCCACCCCCAATATTCTCACTCATTGTATTTGTTGCTTAAAGCTTATCCCCTCTCTCTCTTTGGTCTGTGCAGAGATAAGAAAACCAACTCAGCAGCTTCAATCTTCCCCATCTAAAGGGAATTCCAAGCTACACAACACAACATCATATAGCAAAAAAGAAAGAGACCCACTCGGCCATCAAAGTCACTGAATTGAGGGTCACCTTCAGATCATGTACTAGGAGAGCCAAACCACCAAAAAGATATAATCCCACTCTCTCCTACATGATCATGGATGAAAATGGGATCCGCCTGCCGAACTTCCCTCTTCAGCTCCTAGAAAAGAAGGAACAACCTCGTTCCGACCCTGCCGACGTCGACACCAGCTCCAAACCAACCTTGGAACCTCCCTCCAAGAAACCTCCACCTAAGAGGACTTCAACCAAGGACCGGCACACCAAAGTGGAAGGCCGAGGCCGTCGCATCCGCATGCCGGCTACGTGTGCTGCTAGGGTTTTCCAGCTAACAAGGGAGCTTGGTCACAAATCAGATGGTGAAACCATTGAGTGGTTGCTCCAACAAGCTGAGCCTGCGGTTATTGCTGCCACGGGGACAGGTACTATCCCTGCAAATTTCACGTCCCTTAATATTTCACTAAGAAGTTCAGGTTCTAGCATGTCGGCTTCACACTTGAGGAACACTTATTTCAACCCAAATTTTACTACACAACAATTGAGGACGAGGAGTGAATGGGATCAAAGGAATGTCCTTGACGATTCATCTCAACAACAACAACAACAACGAAGGGTTTTATTTCCTGGTGTTGCTTTATCATCTGAAGATTCATTGACCTTTCCTGGTACTAGTAGCACTACTTTGAACGCTTTCTTGCAAGCTAAGCAAGAGATTCGGGATGCCGAGGCCGCGGATACTAGTATAGGGAAGAGGAGGAGGCCTGAGCAGCAAGAATCGCCACAAAATCAGGTGGGAAGTTACTTGATACAATCTAATACGGGCTCGATTCCGACGAGTCATAATCCGATCCCGGCGACATTTTGGATTGGCAACCAAGTCATCAGTGGGAGTGGCACTGGGGATCCCATGTGGACATTTCCTTCAACTAATAACACTAATATGTATAGGGGTACTATGTCTAGTGGGGTGCATTTTATGAATTTAGCCGCTCCAATGGCTCTCCACCCTGCCCAACAATTTGGTTCCGGAATCGGTGCCGGCGGTGGCTCAGTTACCGACACTCATTTAAGCATGCTGGCGTCACTAAACGCTTATAGACCAGTTCCGGGTATTGGTGTTTCCGAGCCCCCGGCCGGTGGATCACATTAACACCACGGTGGAGAAAATAGGCATGATTTAACTAGCTAGTGTTCAACAAGTGTATGGCTTTGATCATGCTTTATTCTTTTTTTTGTTCACTTACATTTTCAGTAGTACATATATGTGCAATGCAATTGAGTGTGAGTAATTTAAATAGGGTTTGATATGAAAGAATTAATATTATATTTTGGCACTAATTAAGCATCTTTGGGGGCGTGACTAAACAGTTTTAATCATATCAATGTTAATAATTGAAACATTTTCAACATTACCTAACAAAGTTAAATCTTTAGGCTCAAGGGAAAACGAGACTAGATTTCATTAGCTTAGGTTTAACAAACTCATCATTCATTCATCATAATTCATCCTTTAATTCTGAATTCCATCTTTCTACTTTATAAGAAGTTGATAAGTTAATCCTTTTATTTTAATTTATTAGAATTTGATCCTTATCATTTATTAAAACTGTGAAGTTAGCCTAGTTGTTAATACACACATGAATTTCACCCATTGATTTATATTAATTTAGTCCTTAGATTAATAATATTTAATATTATTACTCAGTTGGACTAACTTTTTTTTTCATAAAATAAGAGGACTAGATTATGATAAATTAAAGTAGAGTAGAGGGATAAAATTCAGAATTAGACCATTATTGTAATTAGTATTTCTCTCTTCTCTCTCTTAATAACATGATAATGCTTCCTTAGATGAAAATCCTTCACTAAAGTGATGGAGTTTTAGTGCATTAACAATCGGAGTTAATTGGTGTGGGTTTTCCCTAAATGGGCATAATTTGAGAGTGCTGCCAAGGGGGGCACATATATCTGGCATTAACATTTATGGGATGGAGGGTTAAGTAGGAGGTAGTGTCTCAGGTGGAGATGTGAGCCCCCATTTGGTGACTAAAAGCAGTAAGCAATCAGTAACCATAAAACAGGATCATTCCTCCTCTTCTTCATATAAGGAAAGCTTGGTGGTGATAATATAGAGACTCAGTGTTTGGTTTTATTATTTAATGTCCCTACCAGTACCACTCTCACCTGTCACCACCTTCATCAACAAGCTGTGGGTCAACTCTTTTTTCTTTTATTCTCTCTTTTAAACCCTTTTGACTGCAACCGAAGAACTGGGTAGTCATCATCTTCTTCTTCGTCCTGTTAACATTGCTGCAAGTTATATATTACAATGGTGATTTTCCTCTAGGCTTTCTAAATTGGGAAGCCCTTTTTTTTTTTTTTTTCATTTGGGCAGCATACCTATGAAGATTTCCATTCTCAAAAACTACTAATAGTCAAATAATAAACATTTTGGACCTAGTAATATTATATTATATATTGTAGATAACTGTAGCCTAACCCTTAAAACAAATCTACTCTCAACTAGCTGTCCTGTCAACAAGGTGAGTGGCTTGTCTAGTCCAATAGGCTCAACTCATTTTGAATATTTTTTTATTCCACTCAATCTGAAATAAAATTAAAATTTTAAAATTTTAAATATTATTAATATAAATATTAATATAAAATTTTATTTTTAAGCAATAAAAGAAGGCATCTCTGAACTCTGAATATGAAATTTTTTTAGAACTGATTATAGCTTTACTCGAAATATGGACATAAAATGTGCTTGGAAAACGAAAGACAATGTTTGGAGTGTGAGGAGATTGAGGGCATGTGCAATTGTGCGAAGGTATCCCTCAAAACCTTAACTACTTTTTTCGATTGGTCTACATCATGGGTTTGGCTTGGCTTTCTTGTTCTTTCTCACCCTTATGTTATTTTGTTTTTACCCACTTGTGTTTGTTGGTCAAATTTTGCTCCCACTCCCTTTACTTGAATAAATTTTGGGATTTATCCCGTATTAAAAAAATTATCATTTTCTTTTTCGATTTAAACATTTTAGTTTAATTGTCCATATTGTTAGTGTCTTTTGTCAAAATGCATCGTGGTATAATATATTTATTGCAAATTCAATAAACATACTTCGTAATAAACAAAATTTCAACAAAAATGTGTCGATGATTTAACTATAATTTAAAAAGAAATAAAAAAAAAATAGTATCTACTTCCCACACTTTCTAAGTAATTACAGCATATTATCTATTTTTAAAATATATTGATTGATGTAAAGGTATGGAAGTAGCTACATTAAAGAAACTTACATTGGTGAGGGAGGTGCATTTCTTTTAAAAAAAAATCTTTGAAATTTTATCTATTCAGAGCTAATTGATTAGTATTGTCTTTGATTAGGGTTTTATCTTTCAACTCTCTAAAAAATTTGAGTGCTGTAGGTAAATTGTAACACCCCAAATTAGGGGTTGTTTGTAACTTAGCTAATTTCCCATGTGTGTACTTGAAGGGTTAAAATTCTAGAATTTATTTGACATATTTAAGGGTCTAAAAATAAACCGAGCTAGGCTTGTGACTTGGTATTAAAATTTATTTTTTAAGTGTTTAAAGGAGGGAACCTAGGTGAGTTAGGGGTTAAGAAAATTTTTAGTAGGAACTTGACACAAGGATTTAGTTGGCTAAATGGTTTCATGCGTGTTGGAGTAAAAAGGGGCGCAGTCACAAGTTCGAATGGCGCGGGAGGAGCATTTTCTGTTTTTTTAGGAAGTGATGGGCTAAGTAGGAAGGCCTTAAAGTTAATTCGTGAATGTTCATGGCATCACACCTAGGTAGTAGGAGTGGCTTGGGGCGTCACTTGAGAGGGAGAGGTTTCGGGTTCAAACGCAAGGGATGCCGGAAGAAATTTTGTTTTGGGCCTTTTTCGTCATAAGGAAAGGGCCAAGAGGAAGGTTTTATAAATAAATAAAAAGGGTATTTGACATGAAAGTTTATTCGGGAAAGTTGGCAAGGGCGTTAAGAAGGGGTCATTGCTTGGGGTGCCAGTTCGAACCCAAGGAGCAAAGACTTTGATTTAATTTTTTCTTTTCCTTCTCTCTTTTTTTCTTTCTTTGGCGTGAAGAATGGGAGTGTTGGTGCAGAATGGACTTTTAATTGTATGAGATAAAGCTCATTATTTTTGGCATATATTCTTTGGAAGGGATTGTATTAGTGGTTTGATTTTGTTTAAATTGTTTAAGATAGGATAGAAGATAAGTGCTATTATCTTAGGTGATAATTAATAGTTTAATTATCAAAGAAAGAGAAGAGAATTTGGCAAAGATTAGGACTCTTTTGGGGTTGTTTTTGTACAACAAATAGAGCAAAGAAAATTTCCAAAGAACTATTATTTTTCTTTTCCTCTCACATCTTGAAATCCCCTAGGGGAATTCTTCAAATTTTCCAGCTTTCTTCTATTTTATTTGGCCAAAAATCACCTTTGATTTCTCCTACTAATTCTCCTTTTTCTTTCTTCCACCATTGGCCGAATAATTCACCACTTTGTGCCGAATTTCCTCTGCTGTTATTAATAAAATTTCAGCATCTTCTCCTACTTTTTGTTCTTCTTTTTCACATAAGCCGAACCTTGCTTATTATTTTAACCGACAATAGCCGAATTCCCTTCTCCCTACTTTGAGAAATCTTGGTCGAATATTAAAGCAAGGGTGTTCTCCTCTTTCTTATTCTTCAATCGGCTTGGTAAGGTGGTAAGGATCTACATATGTATTTAGTATTCGTTTTAACCGAAGGCTACTAACTTATTGATTGCCGCTTTTTGGAAGCAGAGGCACTTTGAGGGTGGTGTTTAGTACTCAAAAACGTGTAGGGACAAGTAGATCTAGGGAGGCCGACTTCTCTTTTCGGGACTTAGAGCATCCAAGGGTGACAGGTGTGTACATACACACTTATAGTTAATTAAACGTACTAAATCTTTTGCATGTGATAATTGGATCTATGTAGATTCGGAGTTAATACCATGAATGGTATAAGCAAGGATCCGGGTAAGTCCCTGATTGATTATGAGATTTTATAATGCTTTTGGAAAGCATGATATGTTGTTTATGATTAATGATAGATCTGATATATGTGATTAAACATATGATGGCATGAGTAATATAAATGTTTGATGTGGGATTGATGAGTGGAGGGGGCAGTATATTCGTGCCGACGGGCACCAGTGTTTTGGTAACACACTGTGACTACGGTCACCAGAGGTTTGGTACCTCCAGAGGTTTGGCACCTCATAGCGACTTGTCCCTGTGGTTAACACCACCGTGGGTTGGCCCCACTTGAGATATGGGATCGTCTGCCAGTGATTTGGTATCACACGATGGGTTGGCCCCATCACCCGATTTGTGTCTCACGGACACGGTGCTTTGGTAGCACATTGTGACTATATGTCACCAGTGGTTTGGCACCACCAGTGTTTTGGTAACACATTGTGACTACGGTCACCAGTGGTTTGGTACCACATGGGGTAGACAAAGGCGTATGGTTGGCTAGGTTGGGCACACGATACTCTGCATATTAAGCGTTATATGTTGTGTATGAAATGTTGTTTTTTAAACGAGGAAGGATTACATATCGAGTCTTGGTGACTCACCTTCTCCTTTAACATTTTCAGGTGACTCGTAGATGGCGGTTGAGGAGTAGGTTGGACTCGAGGTGGCCATGCGGTGGACTTAAACTTATTGAACTTTAAATTTGGTTATTTTGATTTTGGTTGTAATAAGGCCTCCATAAACTTTATTTGTGTTATTTCTTATATGTTGGATATTTACTTTAAACTATATTATTAAGGCTGAATTGAAATCACACATTTTTCTTAAATTAACACGAAAATGTTTTATCGTGCCATCGGGCACACTTGAAATTTGTATAATAACCGGACTTAATTAAACTTCCAAACTGAATCCAAGTATAGTTTTGGCAAGATAACCAAAAACAAGGGGTTTTCAATGAAACTTAAATTGGTTCTAGATGGTGTTCAAAAGTTTTTCTCCGTAGCAAATCAAATTCGGTCGTAATGTTTGGGCCGGGTTTGGGTTGTTACAAAATGGTATCAGAGCCCAGTTCAAAGCTCGGCTGTGGGGGCCCAAGGCCCAAAAATGTTTTAGTAGGCCTTTTGAATTGTTTTTGGGTTTTAAGCAGCATGGCCCGAGTCTCCGGCACCAATCCGCCCAGGTAAGTATATCTAAACCTCTTGGTGAATTATATTCTGTAGAAGGGTAGGAAGCATGGAACGTAGATAGACTTATAGGACTTGGACCCTAAGGTTAGATTACTCAAACACAAACGAAGCATAAGATTTAAGAAACTAAACCAACCTATGACTTAGTCAATGAGCTAGGGTGTGGTAACCTGCATGCGCATGTTCAGAAAGGTTCAAAGTGAGAGCTTGGTATTTAAGCGGTCCGCGTGACCCACCCTCCTCTTCACTCGAATTCTGCCTGGTGCGTAGCTTTGGTTCACCCTGACCAGGAGGGCTCGGTCATAGGCTAAACACAATGATTAAAACCCGAAAAGGGAATTAGCCTTGTTTTTTCGAAATAGAATGAAACAACAAACCCTAACATTTCCAAAACTTGTGCAATAACTTTCTCTAATCCTAGAACATCACTTTTACAACGTTTTTTCGAAAAACTTGACTTGTGAAAAATTACGAAATACCTCTTGGAGTGAAATGACCAAAATGCCCCTGACCCATAAAATATTAACTCAATGGTTTTGCCCAAAATTCCAATGATTTTATAAACATTCAAAAACCTTGCTTTGAAAATCATCAGCAAAATATATTGGTTCTGGAAAATTGCGAAAATACCCCTGTAGGAAAAAGACGAAAATACCTCAGGTTAGAAATGGGCGAAATGTCCCGATGAGCGAATAGGTATGGAAAGTATTAAGGAATGGATGCATGAACTTCCTTGTGTGAACTAGGATAGGAAACTGAAACTTTGTTTGTTCGAAAGAATCTCTGATTAAACCTTATCCATAAAATTTCGTCGCGAGTAATAAAGTGAAACAAATGCTAACGCATAAAATTTTTCTTAATCAGATTAAAAGCGCGGTAGATAGAATGAGTTCTAGAGGACGTGGGACGCCGTGGACGTGGTAGGGTAGGATGACGGTGTCCTGAACCCGTCAGTCGGGGACAAGGTTACGAAAATGAGGTACCACTCGCCACCACCACCTCCTACTTTTAGAGTGAGAGCCGGAAGCAGGGCCGGTGGCGGGCGGTATCGCAAGTCGTGTTGCGAGTCTTGGAGATGGTGGTCGGGGTGGTGGAAATGTAGGAGCTCGTAAATCGTCCCGAGCGACTCCGATCTAACGGAGCGGAGGTATTCCGAGTGTGTCGAGTGGCACCCGGTGCGTGAGAATCATTGGCTAGAGTCAATCGAAAGAATCATGGACGACCTTGACCGACCGAGGAAGAAAAGCTAAAAGGCGATGTCGCTTCTAAAGGATGAAGCGTATCGGTGGTGGCTTACGGTTCGAGATGGGGCTACTGCAGATGATTTGACTTGGGAGTATTTCGAACCACCTATCGGAAGAAGTATGTATGTGGTATCGGCTACACCGACGCTTGCAGAGAAAGGCTTTTCCGGGATTAGTGCAAGGAACTAAGTCCGTGTCGGAATATGAGGCGAGAATTTTTAAATTTGAGTAGGTATGCGAGAGGCATCGTGTTCATCGAACATGAGCGCCGTGTCCGCTTTGAGGACGGACTCGAGATGATTTAAGGTTCTTGATTGCCCCACAGTGAGTTCGTGAGTTCTCATCTCTAGTGGAGAAGGCTAAGGTAGCCGAGAAAGGATCAAGGAGGTCGTGAGGCGAGCTATAGTAAGAACAATCGGAAGAGAGGTTTTGGGTCATTTGGATCAAGCGGTAGTGCTCGAGAAAAAGGCTAGGCCAAGTGGGCCCAATCAGCAAAGAAAGCCCACGATCGCTAATCGAGGCCGACTCGGTGCAATCGCTGTGGAAAAACCCATTGGGAAGGTTGTTGGACCGGTGACAAAGGATGTTTTGAGTGTGGGTCTTTGGATCATCGTGTAAGGGACTGTCCTCGAAAGTTAGCTAAGAATCAACCGAGAGGTCGAACCGTGCTCGGGTTAGAAATGAAGGACCACCACGAGAGGGTCGAGAGTGCAGCTAGAGGTAATGATAATGGTAACGGACGTGGCCGAGGTGCTTTGAAGGTGCAGAGGCGAGGCAACCAAGGTTGGTTTATGCGGTTGGCCGTCGCGAGGAGGAAGATGTGCGGACATGACAACGGGTAAGTTTCTTATTTTGGAATACCCTCAATTGTCTTGGTTGTAGTTACGTTAGTTCATTCCTATGATTGCTAGTAAAGTATATGGAACTTGGATTATGAGCGTAGGGAATGTTTTAGGAAGTATGATAGTTCTTTAAGATCGAGTGCAAAGATGGCGTAGTGTGTTGAGTTAAGGATGCACGATTGAACGATAGTAAGTAATTTCGAGGACGAAATTATTTTAAGGGGGGTAGAATTGTAACACCCCAAATTAGGGGTTGTTTGTAACTTAGCTAATTTCCCATGTGTGTACTTGAAGGGTTAAAATTCTAGAATTTATTTGACATATTTAAGGGTCTAAAAATAAACCGAGCTAGGCCTGACGCGGTATTAAAATTTATTTTTTTAAGTGTTTAAAGGAGGGAACCTAGGTGAGTTAGGGGTTAAGAAAATTTTTAGTAGGAACTTGACACAAGGATTTAGTTGGCTAAATGGTTTCATGCGTGTTGGAGGTAAAAAGGGGGGGCGCAGGTCACAAGTTCGAATGGCAGGAGGAGCATTTCTGCGTTTTTTTTAGGAAGTGATGGGCTAAGTAGGAAGGCCTTAAAGTTAATTCGTGAATGTTCATGGCATCACAGCCCAGGTAGTAGGAGTGGCTTGGGGGCGTCACTTGAGAGGGAGAGGTTTCGGGTTCGAAACGTAAGGGATGCCAGGAAGAAATTTTGTTTTTGGGCCTTTTTCGTCATAAGGAAAGGGCCAAGAGGAAGGTTTTATAAATAAATAAAAAGGGTATTTGACATGAAAGTTTATTCGGGAAAGTTGGCAAGGGCGTTAAGAAGGGGGGGCTGCTGCTTGGGGTGCCAGGTTCGAACCCAAGGAGCAGCACTTTGATTTAATTTTTTCTTTTCCTTCTCTCTTTTTGCTGCTGCTGGCGTGAAGAATGGGAGTGTTGGCTGCAGAATGGACTTTTAATTGTATGAGATAAAGCTCATTATTTTTGGCATATATTAATTTGGAAGGGGATTGTATTAGTGGTTTGATTTTGTTTAAATTGTTTAAGATAGGATAGAAGATAAGTGCTATTATCTTAGGTGATAATTAATAGTTTAATTATCAGCAAAGAGAAGAGAATTTGGCAGCATTAGGACTCTTTGGGGGCTGTTTTTGTACAGCAAATAGAGCAAAGAAAATTTCCAGCAACTATTATTTTTTCTTTTCCCTCTCACATCAAGAAATCCCCTAGGGAATTCTTCAAATTTTCCAAGCTTTCTTCTATTTTATTTGGCCAAAAATCACCTTTGATTTCTCCTACTAATTCTCCTTTTTCTTTCTTCCACCATTGGCCGAATAATTCACCACTTTGTCGCGAATTTCCTCTCATTGTTATTAATAAAATTTCAGCATCTTCTCCTACTTTTTTTGTTCTTCTTTTTCACATGTTTAACCTTGCTTATTATTTTAACCGACAATAGCCGAATTCCCTTCTCCCTACTTTGAGAAATCTTGGTGAATATTAAAGCAAGGGTGTTCTCCTCTTTCTTATTCTTCAATCGGCTTGGTAAGGTGGTAAGGATCTACATATGTATTTAGTATTCGTTTTAACCAAGGCTACTAACTTATTGATTGCCGCTTTTTGGAAGCAGAGGCACTTTGAGGTGGTGTTTAGTACTCAAAAACGTGTAGGGACAAGTAGATCTAGGGAGGCCGACTTCTCTTTTCGGGACTTAGAGCATCCAGGGTGACAGTGTGTACATACACACTTATAGTTAATTAAACGTACTAAATCTTTTGCATGTGATAATTGGATCTATGTAGATTCGGAGTTAATACCATGAATGGTATAAGCAAGGATCGGGTAAGTCACGATTGATTATGAGATTTTATAATGCTTTTGGAAAGCATGATATGTTGTTTATGATTAATGATAGATCGATATATGTGATTAAACATATGATGGCATGAGTAATATAAATGTTTGATGGGATTGATGAGTGGAGGCGGTATATTCGTGCAAGCGGGCACCGATGTTTTGGTAACACATCTGTGACTACGGTCACCAGAGGTTTGGTACCTCCGGAGGTTTGGCACCTCATAGCGACTTGTCCCCGTGGTTAACACCACCGTGGGTTGGCCCCACTTGAGATATGGGATAAATCGCCGGTGATTTGGTATCACACGATGGGTTGGCCCCATCACCCGATTTGTGTCTCACGGACACGGTGCTTTGGTAGCACATTGTGACTATATGTCACCAGTGGTTTGGCACCACCAGTGTTTTGGTAACACATTGTGACTACGGTCACCAGTGGTTTGGTACCACATGGGGTAGACAAAGGCGTATGGTTGGCTAGGTTGGGCACACGATACTCTGCATATTAACTGTTATATGTTGTGTATGAAATGTTGTTTTTTTAAACGAGGGAAGGATTACATACTGAGTCTTGGTGACTCACCTTCTCCTTTAACATTTTCAGGTGACTCGTAGATGGCGGTTGAGGAGCCGGTTGGACTCGAGGTGGCCATGCAGTGGACTTAAACTTATTGAACTTTAAATTTGGTTATTTTGATTTTGGTTGTAATAAGGCCTCCATAAACTTTATTTGTGTTATTTCTTATATGTTGGATATTTACTTTAAACTATATTATTAAGGCTGAATTGAAATCACACATTTTTCTTAAATTAACACGAAAATGTTTTATCGTGCCATCGGACACACTTGAAATTTGTATAATAACCGGACTTAATTAAACTTCCAAACTGAATCCAAGTATAGTTTTGGCAAGATAACCAAAAACAAGGGGTTTTCAATGAAACTTAAATTGGTTCTAGATGGTGTTCAAAAGTTTTTCTCCGTAGCAAATCAAATTCGATCGTAATGTTTGGGCCGGGTTTGGGTTGTTACATAAATTTTCTCATATTGAACTGTGTTATTCATTGAAGAATTTGTTGACTCTAATAAAAAATACTTTGAAGATTTTTTTTAAAAAATGCACCTCCCCCTCCCCCTCTACCAATATATATATATATATATATATAAATACGGTGGTCAGTATTTTTTCTAAATACAAACGATGTGGTGGTGATTTGGGAAATGCCATGGTCAACAGGTAGACAGGAATGAAGGGCCAAAGAAAAAGACCCTCATAGGTAGGTAATTTAATTTCTTCAATTTTGTCCACTGAAATCAATGTCACATTTACTATTTTACACCAAACCCATTAATTTCCAAACTTGGGTTTTATGAATATTTTTTTCTTTTTTCAACTCCTTCAGCATACTTTTCAATATGAAATATATATATATATATATATATATATATATATATATATAAAGTGGGAGTTTAATTTAATTGACTCGTACTGTTGAAGTATTTACAAGAAAATAGTTTAGAATTTAAATTTTATTTTATCTATAATCCTCGTATAATTCACATTAGATTTATTTAAAAGTTGGATTATTTAGATAAATTTAAAGTTTCATCCGATATTTAAGAGGGTTAAGAAAAAAATATTAAATTTAAAAAATAAGTCCAGACAAAAAAAAAAAAAATCTATTTAAGATCTAAACTTAGCTTACACTCTTAACATTCAAGGCTCAATCTAAACTTGATCTATTTTCTAACTTTTTAATATATGAGTAATTTATTTTATTTTCATAAATTATATAATTTATATCACATAAAAATTAAAAAATATATTGAGTTTAGAAATAGCATAATTTAAAAAATAAAATAAAATGAAAGAGCATAAAATATGATTAACTTAACCATCAACAAATGAGTAGACTTTAATGAAATTTAAAGCCTATATTTTGTATTGGGCCGAATTAAAGCAAGCACAAATGATAGAAGAAATTTCATCATATGTTTGAGTGTAGAAATCATGTATTTAAAATACAGAGGTGTGTTTGAAAATAATATACAATAAATAATGAAACGTATGGTTTGAAACTAATTAATAATAACATATGAAGTATATGATATTGTTAGCCAACAGCAGCACCGACTAGGTGTTGAAGTTGGTTTTGTAAATCAAAATTTTTGTCTTCTCGATTTGGCCTAATTTGATTTTTTTTCTGTATGACTTGGCCATTGCATTTTTGGACACAAAAGTTTTAGTCAATTTCGCAGGCGTTTCATCCATGGTCCGAATTGAAGAAACATTTCTATTGAACTTTTTTATTATAATAATATAAATAAATAATTTTAATAATTTAAAAACCAAACATTGACTCATATGATAATGCCTAAAAAAGAAGAAATTAATTTAAGTATAAGCACGAATAGGAAAGAAGGGTGTGTATGAGACGCATTCTAGAAAATGACAAATTTAATTATATGTGGAAGAAGCCTTATGATTTTTTATTTATTTATTTTTTATAACAACAAGCATTTCACTAATTACATACACAGTTTTGCTTCGAGTCCGGTACTCAAATCAATCTCATTTAGGGTTAAGTAGGAATAAAGTCAAAGAATTTTGTTTAAAGAAGTAGGATAAAACTATTTTTTTTAGGCCAAAGCTCAATTTTTTGCGTTAAAAATGTTTAAATTAAATTAAATTATTAATTTTTTATAGACCCAAAAATAAGAAATTTTCAATTTACTAGATGCTAAAAACATTAAACTAAATGTTTTAATTATTTGAAAAAAGGAGACAGAGTTAAGCATAATGTTATGTTTTTTAATTGGCATGAGTCATTTGATTGTTTTGAATTATTTAAATTCGGTTTTTTTATATTTTATTTTAAAAAGAGTATGTATTAACAAAAGAAAAATGTAGAGAAAGTCGTAGGAACAAGATAAGGGCAAAAAGTCTTAAAAGAGAAAATGACCCACTCTTCTTCTTTCATTCAACCATGGATATAGAAAGTGATGGTGGAATTTCTTTTATTGGCCTTTGCCAACTCTTTTTTTTCCGTGAATTTTTTAAATCAAAATTTTATTAAATAAAAAAGATAAAAGTAACATTTATTTTATTTTTTCCTATCTTCGTCCTTTTAACATTTTTAGCCTATATTAGTATTAAAATTTTGCAGCTTTTTTAATTTGGTTCTTCCGGTTGGATTTTGCTAAGGTATGGTGATGTGATATTATGATATTGTACCATGTAATCACTTAATTTTTTTAAAAAAAAATTAAAATTTTTATACTTTTTTTAATTTTTACATTTAGTATTATTTTTTTAATTTTTAAGCGATGATTTGACACAATCTTAGAGTCCTACATCATTGTATTTAACAGAATCCAAGTTCATGGATCAAATTAGAAAAAAAAAATACCAAATTCCAAGACTTTTGTGGAGTGTGGACAAAAGAAGTTCAATGACCAAATTGAAAAAAAGTTGCAACATTTTTAGTACACATTAGTCCGAAACTTTGTAGCTTTCCTAATTTGGTACATGCACTTGGATTTCGCTAAGACATGATGACGTAACATTTTGATATTATATCACGTTATCATTTGATTTTTTTTTAAAAAGAAATAAAAATGTTATAATATTTAATAATTTTTTTAGATTTAATATAACTTTTTAAATTTTCAAATGATGATTTGATATAAATATCATAATATCACATCATCATACTTAATGGAAATAAAGTTGGTGGATCAAACCAAAATCCAAAAAAATTATGGATGAAAGAAATTGAAGAACTAAATGCAGTAAATATTAAGTTATGTGAAAGAAATAAAAGTTAATATATTTGGGAGGAAGCCAAGTTGTGATTCCTCCTAATTTTGTTTCCGTATTAGAATGGTAATGATTCTAATCATCCACCTAAGAGTTTCTCACTGCTATTTTGAATATAAAATTTGAAAAGATTCTCATTCATGAACAAATTTTAAATGATTGAGGGAAGGGGTATGAAGAAAAAAATTAAAAACAAGGGTAACATCCAATCCGATTGTTGTAAATGGGGATGACGGATATTCAAAGAAAGAGAGCGGCCAGCTTGACCAAAAAAAGGAAGAAATTAAGGGGATGATTAATAGCCAACATTCCGACAAATTTGGTTGAATAATTAAACACAAAAATGGAGGGTAAGCCATCAGCATCACCGGCAAAAGATGGCAAGCCACGTGATCTCTTCCCCAATGGGGGACTTCTTCACTTCAATCACACCCTCCTTCCCTCTTTCATCCTTTACATGCTCCCTTTCCTAATTATATAATATTTTAATTTATTTTTATAAATTATGTGATTTCTATAGCATAAAAACTAAATCTATAATAATATATTATTCTTTCATTATTTATTGATTTGTGCTATCTTTTTAGGACGAGATCTGATTATTGGTCGGATCGAGTTCAGGTCGGGTTAATGCAAAAATTTAAATTTGTTTTCTAGGTTTGAGCTCGATCCGATCTGAAAAATGGACCTAACATTTTGTCCAAGCTCGACCTAAATAAAAATGCTAAAATTAAATCCTACCCAACCCACTCGTACTAAGTTTTTTTTATATAAAAATCAATTTTAAAAATATATAGAATACATCAAATACACTCAAAACATTAAAATAAATGTTTCCCAACAAATTGAAGCGTTGAAAAATCAGAAAGTCTTTATACTTAAATAACACTAAGATTATAACACTACACGCCCGATCCAATCGTCAGATCTGAGTATGAAGTATCACAATTTAAAACCATCTGGATTGACGAAACCATTGGAAAATCAAACACCTTAGTTCGACGGATACTCTACGTATTGGGATGTAAACCCAAAATATAATAATTTAAAAACAATTTAAAACAATAATACGCCGCTTGTAAATAGGCTACGAGTAAACATCATTTTGCGGAAACCATAAAAACAATCACAGGTTCGTATAAAATGCAAACGAGTTGACACTCGTGGAAAAGTTTGAAATTCACTACTGGCTTATTAACATTTTATAAAACATTTTGGCGCATTTTTATTTGGGATGATTTTTATTTTTATTTTAGTTTATATTTAATTAGGATTTTATTTTATTATATAAATTTTGTGTGCTTAGTTTTTTTTTTTAGGAATCCCATAATTTTTTAGGCACTATAATTTTGAGCCAAAACTACAAGGAAGAGTCCGTCCCACTAATTTCGTTGCACTTATCATGTCAATCAGGTAATCTCTTTCTTTTATCTTTTGTTCCACATTAGGGACAATGTGCCGAATAAAGTGTGTGGAGTGACTTAGGAAAAAAATTGTTTTGTTTTTCTAGTTTTTAGTAGTTTTTAAATTTTTATTTTGTGTGTTTTCTATGTGCTTTGAACTTGTAGAAATACAAGTGATTGGTTAGAAGCATGTTAATAGGATTTTGTGAATAAATTATAAATTTAGTTTGATAATAATTGATTCTAAATTATCTAATTATAGATTAATTAGTTCAATTTATTACACTGTGAATAGATTTAAGATGTTAAGTATACCACATGATAAATAGATATATAAATAACATGCATGTTTACTTGAATTATAGGTTGTAAAAATTGATAGACTTGGCTGATTTAATCTATGTATGGAATCACCTAGGGACGACTTAAGACATTGTTTGGTAGACAACTTTTCGAGCCAAAAAGCTATCCTGAAAATATTTTCTGTAGTACCTATTTTAAAGCCTGAATCCATTTCTTTAATGAACCAGAAATGCAACCTTAAGCCTAAGAATATTTTATTTGATCATTTATTTTCTTAGCCCTTGCACAGATTTAGACGTCCGACCATTGATATTGAGGGATTAGGTAGATACATCACAGTGGTTTCAAAAGAAAAAATGAGTGAAACTAAGGAATTGTATGGTATAGTGAGTACAAGATTTTTGAGCTTGTAGGAAAAAAATAGAAAAAAGGCAAATTGCCAATCGAGAAAATCTTGAAGAAAAAAAAAGAGAGAAAAATAAAAGCAAAGTGAGATGGAAAAAAAATACGCTCACATTTGTGAAAAATATGAGCTCGGATGATTTTACTCATGAATACTATACTAGGCCTCAGTAATGGAGAAATAAGGAAGGCGAGAGAAATGGATATAAGGTGGTGAGCTAAATGTACACTTGGGGAAGTATAGGGGATAATATAATGTGCTAAACTACTTTCGTGCTTTGCCGTTTTGTTGAGCCTCTTCTTGAATTCTGAACCAACCTAAGCCACAAAACGTTATAAGTTGAAAAGTCCTATGTGACTTAGGTAACATTTTATTTGGATGAAAATTGCACCAAAGATTGATATTTCTACTTCCTATATTCTTTTGAACATAATTGTATAATTGTATAATTGTATAATTGTTTTGATGGATACCTATACTTAATATTCTTTTCATTTGTTTCCTTTGTAATTTAGTGAACTATTATGTTTAAGTTTGGGAATTGTGAGTCAATTACATATCACTCTAAAGTTATGAGTTTACTTACATTATCTTGTTAATATTCTTCAATCTAATCTCCTGTATCAAGCCAGCTCAAGTACATTTTCTTTTATTGCATGTTTATTTCTTGTTTTTAGTTTGTTTTTGTTTTTCTAGGTTATTTCGTTTGTTTTGTTTTGTTTTGTTTTGTTTTGTTTGCTCGAGGGCAAACAAAGACTTAAGTGTGGGGGTATTTGACCTGACGTCAAATGTAGTAGTCATTTTGATTTATTTTCACATTTAAGGAGCTTGTTTTCTAGCACTTTTATTATTAATTATTGTATTTTCAGTAATTAGTAGTTAGGTAATAAAAGTTAATAAAATAAATGTTTTTAACACATTTTGTAAGTGTTAGTGACTTATTAGGCCGAAATGGGCCTTAGGTAGTTTTAATCTGTTAATTTGAGTGCACAAGATGCTAAATTTAAGGCCCAATAGATGTAGGAACTTGGGATGAGTGATGCACAAGCTTCTCGAGCCGCTATCAAACTCGATCAACCATTAACAATTAATCCTAATGTGGGTGGATTTGGTCAGGGGGATGCAGAAATAGTACTTCAAGACCCACTACGGGTCCAAGGTCTTTTGTTCTTCTTGGCATCTATTGTTTTTGCACAAATCTTTTGGTTCTTAAAAGAAAGCAGTTTGAGAAGGTTCAAGTGTCAGAAATGAATTTCTAGATCTGTGGATTTATCAACATCAAATTTGTAAAAAAGAACAAATTCTTCCTGGCAATTAGGTTAGGTATAATGAAAAAAGGATGAAAAGTCTTTTGCTTCTATTAGGCCGAAATGGGCCTTAGGTAGTTTTAATCTGTTAATTTGAGTGCACAAGATGCTGAATTTAAGGCCCAATAGATGTAGGAACTTGGGATGAGTGATGCACAAGCTTCTCGAGCCGCTAAAGTACGACATGAACTCAAGAACACATAATTTTAGTG
Organism: Gossypium sturtianum; assembly: GCA_025698515.1. Lineage (NCBI taxonomy): Eukaryota > Viridiplantae > Streptophyta > Magnoliopsida > Malvales > Malvaceae > Gossypium > Gossypium sturtianum. The sequence continues at coordinate 126,367,780 of CM046955.1, forward strand.
TTGTGTCATGCCATAGCTTGTGTATGGCGCGATATAGGACCAACATGGAGCCCAAGCTTTTTGAGGCTATTTTTATTCGCACAATCAAAATTGTACGAAGACCTAGGACGTGATGAAGACATCATTCAGGCTGCTAACACTTCTATAAATAAGACCTTAGGGGTTTGATGTAACTAAGTCGTCTTAGACGCATCCAAAAACCCTCGTAGTTTAGGTGTAGGATTTTGATTTAGTTTTATCTTATTTTCTTAAATGATTTATTTTTTTCTCTTGGAATCGATTTCGATCCAAGATTTCTTTTATTCAATCGAAGTTATTTAATTTAATTTTATTTACAAGTGATGAGATTCGTTATCCTAATCGAGAGATTCGCTATTCCGCTCTTAATCGATACAAATATGGATTATTCTATATCTCTTTTCTCTTTCGGTTTATTTGTGTTATTTACCTATTTATATCAATTGAGTTTGAGATTACGAATACCATGAGTAGCTAATTCCCTTAGGGGAGATTAATAAGTGGATGGTGAAGTGATTAACGGAGGATTAAGGGTTTCCTATAGAATTAGTTAGTATAAATTACGTGTTCTTAAACCCTAGGCTTGACAACTCTAGGAAGTAATCAAATGTTAAACAAGGTCGAGAGATAAGTTTGCCGAGTAAATCATAATTTATCTTGGTTGAGAAAGTGAAGTCGAGATATAAGCGAGTATCAATCAATTAATTAATTAGTTAGAGGCCGGGAGGTAATAATTGGTTAGTTAATAGCTAATTCACCCTAAAACCCAAATATGAAGTTAATTACAACCCTTAAAACGAGTTAATATTCTTGATTGATTTAATTGGTTTAGTTATTTGTTTATTTTATTGATTATTTATTTTAATTATTTAGTTTCTGATATTTATCTCTTTTATGATTTATTGTAATATAGAATTTGGTTATTACTATTTAGACTTCTTATTGTAAAGTGGTTTTCAATAGATTTAATTCATCCTTCCTTGAGTACGATTCTTGGAATACTTCCCTGTGTTTCGTTGTAACACAATACTATATTACAATTTGACATGTATACTTGTGGACACCGCTGCTTTAATTTCATATATATTTGGTGTAGTATTTTTTAGTTAAACATTCGCACGTTTGGCTGCGATCAATGCCCAAGACAAAACATCTCCCCAATTGGACTTGATAGACGTCATAGTTTCTGATTAGACTAAGGACATGTTTAGGTTATTCTACTAATATAGGCTATCTTTATGTATTACAATCCGACCACGTAATACCTCTTAGTATTTGTTAAACATTAGACAACTAGTGAGCAACATTTGCTGCCATTTTGCTTTGCATGAAAAAACCATGTGAGGACAATTATACAAAGGATATTAATGTAGTTAATGAATTTGTTTTGTTAATCAATTTGTTTGAAAAAATTACAAGTGTACTTAGACGAAAATACTACACTTAGGGCACTAGATCCAATAGTTGACATGCCATAGGATTAAACTGTGTACGAGTTTATGCACTATGTGGCAGTATGCACTTCGTGTGCCAGTATGCACTATGTGTGCCAGTATATTTGCTTCAGTTTATTCGATGATGCACTGCGATGATAGATTGGTGTGTTGGTTGGTTGGTTGATCCGTGTATTTGTCTTGAGTCCGAGTCCGATTAATAGGGATTATAAAATATGAACTTGGTAAATGATATCAAATAAAAAGTGATGATATGAAATGGCACTATACGTGTCTCTTGCCTGTATAACTCTCTGACTTGAATTAAAATTGAAAAAATTAGCTCCAATACTCACACGGCCTAGGACACGCCCGTGTGTCCAGGCCATGTGTGCCACACGGCCGAGTTTTCTGGCCGTGTGGATCACCTTAGGCTATGTAACCTTTAAAATTTTGAAAAATAAGTCCAGAACTCACATGACTAAGGACACACCCGTGTGTCCAGGACGTGTGGGTTACATGGCCATGTCGCCAGGCCGTGTAATTCATTGTCGAATGCCCCATTGTACACACGGCCTGGGACACGCTCGTGTTTCCAGGCCGTATGGGTCAATTTTTTTATTTTTTAAAAATTTTTAAAATTTAATTTAATTAATTTGAAAATAACATGAAATAAAGTTAAAAGAATTAGCAGAATGTTAGACACTCGGGTTGCCACCCGAGAAGCACTTATTTAGAGTCTAAGCTTGACTTACCTTGTGCACACGGTTATAGTGGTTCATGGAGCCAAGACTCCTCTTTCTCGCTATCAATTATTCTACCAAGATAAGGTTTAAGTCGAGTATTGTTTACCTTAAATTTGCCGAATTCAGAATGAGTTACCTCGACTGTACCATAGGGGAAGACGTTCAGTACCATAAATGGGTTTGATCCGTTTGCATCAAGCTCCGAAGAGCCAATTTGTGGATCCATTTTGTCCAACAGTACCTTGTCCCCAAATTTAAATTAGTTCATCCCGTTCATATACTCATCATGGAATCGCTTTGGCTCTTTTTTGGTTTCTCCTTAACATGTGTTTGCCATTCATCTAGTTCATCAATTTGTAACATTCATTCTTTATAAGTTGTTCTGTTTCTGTCGCATTGACTGAAACATGACTCCATTACATTTTCTCGAGGGGTTTCCTGCCAAGAAGGTTGGGCTACATGGTCACTAAGATTAACAGAAAATTTAAAATCATCTCGATCACTAGATGTTCTCACAGAATCACGAGCTTGGAGAGTAATCGTTTCGTCACCTACACGAAGTACTAATTCACTCGTACCAACATCTATAATAGTCCTAGCAGTTGCTAAAAAGGGCCTTCTTAAAATTAAAGGTACCTCACTACCTTTATCAATGTCCAACACAACAAAGTTAATGGGGAATATGAATTTATCGATTTTAACAAGCACATCCTCAATAACACCCCTAGGATATCTAATGGTTCTATTTGCTAATTGAATACTCATCCTAGTTTGTTTGGGTTTCCCAAGACCTAGTTGTTTAAACATTTTATAAGGCATGACATTAATACTAGCCCCTAAATCAGACAAAGCATTATAAATATTTAAACTACCAATTAAACAAGGAATAGTAAAACTCACTGAATCTTTCAATTTGTTAGGTATTTTATTTTGTAAGATGGCCGAGCAAACTACATTGAGTTCCACAGACGGTGAATCATCTAACTTCTGTTTTTTTGCCAACAACTCTTTTAAAAATTTGACATAATTGGACATTTGCGAAAGAGCTTCAACAAACGATAAGTTAATATGTAATTTTTTTAAGAGTTTAAGACATTTACCAAATTTTTCGTTCGTGTGGTCTCTCTTCGTCGCATTAGGATATGATACTCGAGGTTTATATTCTTTGGCAATCGGCTTTTGCTCTTTCTGGCTTACCTCAACCTTATCATTATTTACCATAATTTCTTGCCTCGATTTTTGTTCAGATTCAACTAACCCTTCTTCATCTCGAATAGTAATTTTATGAAGCTGCTCCCTTGAGTTAGTTTCAGTATTGCTGGGCAGACTACCTTGTGGTCTTTCCGAAATTAACTTAGCAAGCTGACCTATTTGGTTCTCGAGTCCTTGAATCGATGCTTGTTGATTTTTTAGTGCTGCTTAGTATTTTGAAAACGTGTTTCCTACACTGAGATAAACTTTGTAAACATCTCCTTAAGGTTTAGCTTCTTTTCTTGCTGATAAGGTGGTTGTTGGAAGCCTAGAGGGGGTTGTGCTCTTTAGTTTCCTTGACCACCCCAAGAGAAATTGGGGTGGTTCATCCAACCTGCATTATAGTTATTACTATACGGGTTATTTTGTGGTCTAAAATTATTACCTATATAATTGATTTGTTCGTTCTCTTTGCTAAGAACGAAGGGTAAACATTCTGGATTATTCATTCCACCTCCATTTGTATCGTATTGCATCACCAGATGTACCTACGTAGAAATTTATAAACAATCAATTTTCTTATTAAGCAAATCTACCTGGTTTGATAACATGGTGACTTCATCTAAATTAAAGACATCGTCTGCATTCATCGGCTTTGTCCTCATGACTTGCCACTGATAATTATTCAGGGCCATCTCCTCTATAAATTTATAAGCCGCTTCGGGTGTTTTATTGTTCAATGTTCCATTGATTGCTGCGTCGATTAACTGTCTAGTCGAGGGATTCAAATCGTTGTAGAAGGTTTAAACTTGTAGCCATAGAGGTAACCCATGGTGAGGGCACCTTCTCAATAAATCCCTATATCTCTCTCATGCATCATATAAGGTTTCGAAATCAATCTGGGTAAAGGAGGATATATAATTCCTCAACTTTGCTGTTTTTGTCAGTGGGAAGTACTTTAAAAGGAACTTTTCGGTCATTTGAGCCCATGTAGTGATGGAACCTCATGGTAAAGAGTTTAACCACTGTTTACCTTTGTTCTTCAATGAGAAAGGGAATAACCATAAATGAATGGCATCATCAGTGGCGCCATTAATTTTGAAAGTATCGCAGATTTCTAGGAAATTGGCCAAATGAGTATTTGGATCTTCGTCTTACAAACTATCGAACTGAACAAACTGTTGTACCATTTGAATAGTGTTCGACTTCAGTTCGAAATTATTTGCATCAATGGTGGGTCTCATAATACTCGATTCAACCCCAGTCAGAGTGGGCTTGGCATAATCGTACATAGTACAAGGAACATGAGCTGCTGTAGGAGGTAGCTGAATATTCTAGTTATCGTCCATCTCCTCAGTAATAATAATGTCCTCTTATTCGTCTACTAAATTTATTCGACTCTGCCTTGCTTCTTTACGGTTTCTACGAGCAGTACTTTCAATTTCGCTATCAAATAGTAATGGTCCTGACGGGTTTCTTCTAGTCATAAACCAAAAGAACTTGCCAAAAGCAAATAAAAGAAAAATTAGAATGTAAAAATTAAACTAAAGACAAAAATAAAAAATGGCTAAATTAATAAAAATAAAGTGTTCCTAATATTTTAGTCCCCGACAATGGCACCAAAAACTTGATGGTCATTGAACTAACTATAAATATGAAAAAGGCAAGCACACATATCGAACAATAGTATAGCTACAGTGAGTAGAGATATCGTATCTACGAGGACTAAAAGTATTAGTAATTACCGTTTTCTTATTATTTAGCCGACAATTTGGAGTGATGAGTTTTAATCTAAAATTACTAAACTAATTTAACTAAGAACGCAACAGAGAACGAATCAGGAAAATAATCGAAAGATAACCAATGAGAGAGATAATACCTAGGAAAAAATCCACCTAGACTCCTTCTATTATTATTAATCTGATTTAAAAGATTTATTCACTCGATGTCTTGATTCGTAGAAATCCCTAAATTATGTTAATATCTCTTTCGAGAGTAAGAACAACTGACTCTAGGTTAATTAATTGAAATCTCTTTCTAATTAAAACCTCTATTGCCGCTTTAACTTGATCTATGGATTCCCCTATTAGATTTGACTCTAATTCGGTGGATTTATGTCGTCCTATTTCTAAGATTGCATGCAACTCCACTCAATTACGCTAGATCTACTATTAAACAGGGACTTTTGCTCCACTGAATTAAGCACATTAAACATGAATTAATATCCGGGAAATATTAAAACAAGAAATAAGCACACATAATTGAGAACAAGAATAAAATATTTATAATGTAAATCAGAAATTAAATAATAGAATTCGTCATAGGTTTCATCCTCCCTAAGTATTTAGGGAATTAGTTCATAATCTTGAATGAAAACATCTCAAAATTAGAATAACTACAAGACATAAAGAAACTCATAAAAACTTTGAAAGAAATTAAAAAAGAGATCTGCTTCTGAGTTGGCTCCGATGGTATTCTTCGAGTGTTTTCTTTGATCTTCTCTGATGGCTCTCTTATGTCTTCTTCTAATCGGTATTTATAGATTTTAAAATGCTCATAAAGCCTAAAAATTGTGTTTTTCTGTGTATTTGGGAAATAGGGTGCGAAATCGACACGGGCTAGCACACGGGCATGTGTCCAGCCCGTGTGGCTCCTGAAAATAGCTCTATTTGTTCAATTTTGGCTCATTTTTTGCTCCTTTCGCTCCAAAATGCTCTCCTAAGTATAGAAACATGAATTTAAAGGATTAGGAGCATCAAATTAACTAATTTGCATAATTAATCATCCAAAAACGCATTAAGAATGAGATTAAAATATGTTACTTTTATAACTTATCAAGGAGAGCAGCGAAAAACTTGAGAAGGTGCTCGCGAATCGGCAATGATTGGTGTCGAGTAGGTGTGGTGGTGCGTGGGGCTGTTTGGGCGTGAGGAAGTAGAGGCGAACGACGGTGGTTTGCGGCAGCGGCGTGAAGAAATGTAAGGTTTTTTAATAGAGTTTATGGTTTATTTGGGGGAAAATGGAGAAGAAGAAAAAATGGGAAAAAGAAGAAAGAAAAGGGGGAACGTTTCGTGGTTTTTTTTACTCGGGTTGGATTTTTAATTTAGGCTAGTTTTGGGCCTATTGTAAAGAACACAAAAACAAAAAATTACACATTAAATAACTAATGGTTGTTGGTTGATTTTGATGTGGTGTACCGGTCCTCGAAAAAAGGAATTAAATCGCTTAAATTACTAAGTGGCTCTATTTTACTTTCTGATCTCAATTTTACCGACTTAGACGAATTACTTTCGATTTATCTTCCGATCTCACCAGTTAATCCAGGACTAATACACAAGTGCGCAACAAGATTATCTTCCGGTCTCACTTGCCTAGATATTCCCTTAAGGTCGTCAATTCCTAAGTTTTTAATCTATTCGAATTAGTCCTTTGTCCAAAAATCAGCTTACCCACATCTCCAATAACCAACCCCCTTAGGTTTAGTTACCCATTACCATATTAAAGCTAACAAACATGAAAGAAACAACTATGGAAGCCATAAACATAAACTTGAACAAAAAGATGAAAGCTTTGATTTTTAACTTGATAAACTTAAATGAAAAGCAACTAACACAAAGATAAAGAAACAAGAAAACTAAAGATGAGAGCTTTAACAGATGAAAAGAAAGAAAACTCAAATATCATTAACTCAAAGATTAAAGTGTGATTACAACTAAGTTTAAAGTATTTAACATGTAAATAAAACTAAGCTACAGCAAAAACTAAACTAACTAACAACTATGAAACTAAATAATACCAGAAACAAATATAAGCTAAAACCCTAAAACTATAGCGAAGAAAACTGCCATACTCCTAAGCTAAAAGATGAAAGAAACTTTAAAACTAGAGAGCTTTGTAACCTAAAACTACTGTCTCCTCTTTTTCTCAACTAATAGTGGCTTTTAATAACTGATTTCTGAACCAAAAATGTTACCTAAAATGCCCTTAAATGCCGACTTTTGATTGGTGCTTTGGGTGGAAAAACTCTGCCCCTAATGTCATTTTTGTCCCCACACGACAGGGTGCTTTAGTTGGATGTCGCGATACCCAGGGTAGGTGTCGTAATATCACTGTAGATGGTCCTTTTTTGTCTTCAATTCGAGCTTATCAGAGGTGTTGCGACTTTCATGCTTCGACGTCACGATACCCCCTTTAGTCAATGTTTTCGTTCATGTTCGGGCCTTTGATGGCTCCCTACAACACTCAATCAACCGTTAGGGTCCCCAATGGCACAATTGTCCATTTTGGATCAAAAAATAAGGAAAAAAGAGATGATTTCACAAATATACTTGTAAAAACTAAAATTACATAAAACTACTAAAAAGACACTAAAAACACTTGAAAAAAAGCTCGTTAAGTGACAAACGAGTCCCAATTTGACACATCAATTTGTGGCAGATCAGTTACTACTTTGAATGCCAAAGTGTTAGGCTTTGAACATCTTAAATATATCTATCCAAATGATGTTGACTTTCATTCAATTTATAATTAATGTATAAAATTTTTTTGATAAATTTTATCTTGTAGAAGGATTCTTATTTCAAAACAGCAGGTTGTGTGTACTTCAATGCTCGCTTTGAGAGTTACTTGTTTGTAAAGGCCACAATGAAGGCTTAATGGGACACTTTGGTGTCGCTAAAAATTTACACATCCTGCAAGAACATTTCTTTTGGCCATATATGCACAATGATGTCTAAAAGGTTTGTGCTTGATGCATAGCTTATAAACAAGCTAAATCAAAGGTAATGCCTTATGACTTGTATACACCATTACCTATTCTTACTGCACCTAGGACTGACTTAACAATGGATTTTGTATTGGGTTTTCCACAAACTAAAAAAGAGCCAATATAGTATCTATGTTGTCGTTGACATGTTCTCAAAGATGACTCACTTCATACCTTTCCACAAAATTGATGATGCAACCCATGTGGCTAATTTAATTTTTCGTGAGGTGGGTGCGTCTTCATGGAATTCCTTGCACTGTAGTTTCTAACCATGACTTCAAATTCCTTAGTCATTTTTGGAAAGCCTTACAGGGCAAGATTGGCACAAAATTATTGTATTCAACTACTTTCCACCCCAAGCCAATGGCCAAACTAAAGTGGTCAATCGTATCTTAAGCGCTTTACTCTACGCTATTGTAGGTAAGAATCTTAAACATTGAGAAGGGTGTCTATCCATTATAGAATTCGCATACAATCGTTCAATTCATTCATCTACTAGTTATTCACCTTTCAAACTTGTTTATGGTTTAAATCTACTAATTGACATTGATTTTATGCCTTTACCTATTCAAGAGATCTCTAACTTAGATGGGGAAAAGAAAGCAGAGTTGGTCAAGACGATTCACGAAAAAACCCATAATTTATAGAAAAGACAAATCAATCCAAGGCCAACAAGGCTAATAGGGGCGCAAACAAGTGATATATGAACCTAGTGATTGGGTTTAGGTCCATATAAGGAAAGAATGATTTCTAAATGAACATAAATCAATGTTGGAACCGAGAAGAGATGAGCTTTCTAAGGCATGGAACGCATCAATGACAATGCCAATAAGATTGACTTGCTTGGTGAGTATAATATGAGTTCTTTTAATGTAACTAATCTCTCTCCCAAATTATTTCGAGGAAGAAGGGAATGATGCAATCATCAAGTACCAATTTCAAGCACATGAATGTGATTGGCTTAATTTTCCTCAAGGCCCAATTACTCACTCTAAGTCCAAACAAATTAGAGCCCAATTTAATGTATTGGTCCAATAGTTCATGGCAAGAGACCTTCAAGGAAATGGTTTTGAGGGTTTAAACATTCAAGACTCTATTATGAGGTAGACTTGGCCCATGGACGCAAGCCTAGGAGGTAAACCTGGTTGGAAGTTATTTTTAAGCTTGGAATTGAAGTGAGCAGCCCAAATGAAGACTCTCTTTCGGATTAGCCTTTTTGGATCACTTGAAATTTTATTTGTTTTACTTTTTGCCTAATTTTTCGATGGCCTAATTAAGAAGTTTATTTTTTTGTAAGCCCGAGTTAATTTGTTATCTTATAAATTTGGTCCATGCACAACTCCCATAAAGCTGACCACATTCATTTAGTCTTTTCTTTCCTCAAGTTTCTTAGGAAGAAAAATTTACCTTTCATAGTTGCCCATATTTTTAGGGTATATTTCAGGTATTTTTTTATCTTAGCTATACACATTTTTTAGACAAGTTTTTAGGGTTTTGTTTCTCTTTTTTATCAGCTCTTTTTTTTTTTGTATAAAAAGGGGTAGTCACTCATCATAAAAAGACCCAACTTTTATTTGAATAAAAGTACTATTTGTGTTCTTCGCCTTTGCAAGAAATCTTTTCTTGTTTCTTTTAGAAAAGTTTTCAACTCAATTTTCTTCGAGATTGTTGGTGGGAGTTTATTTAAGCTTGTTCTTTAAGGGGTTCTATTGTATATCTTTCTTTCTTATTGGAACGATGGAAATGTGCAAGTGTACACAATCGCAACAAGTAATAAAGTGACAAGTAAATGTCGAGTTATCGTACCTATAACACCCCAAAATTTTGAGAATTTAATTATGAGAATTTGCAGTAATTAAGTCTCTGTATTTGTGGTTGTGTTCTCTGCTTTTGTGATTAGGGTTTGGAGTTCGAGTCGCGTTGTTAACAGTTTTATTATTATTTTTAAAACAACCCTTGTCCATATGTTATGTAGATAAGTTCAATTCAGTGTAAACCTATGGCAAGAATGAGCCTGCTGGTTCACTGGTTAAGCATATGTTTGTATTCTATCTGGTTTTGAGTTCTAATCCCGGGGTATGCGATAGGGAACATTCTTTTTGCTAAGTGCTAGTATCTGACTGGAAGTTATTAAGAATTAAAATTTTCGTCATCTTCCATTCGTTCCTTTTTGTCACTGTTCGTTTATTTTATTTTTTCCTTTTTCCTGTTTCCTTTTTCTTTTCTTTTTGATTCTTTAATTTTCTTCTTCATTTTGATCACGGTCGTAAGTAAGTACGGGTCTAGACGAAGTTATATGCCGTTAATTGTATTGATCGAAAGGTTAGTAAGTAAGTTTCACTGTCAATTCGTTAAATTCCGGGGTTTATGTTCTGAATTGGGCATCTCAAGCGCATTGTGTAATCTCTGATAATTAGTCGCTTGATTTCCTCTTAGGCGAGGGTGTCAGGAGTAGCAAACCTCAACTCGACAAATCGAGTGACCATTGTTGACTTTCCTTTAAGTTTGATTTCATTGAAGGTTTCGTGTCGAAACCTTTGACATATAGTATTCTGTGTAAAATGTGCGTTATTGTCGATAAAGTTGGTTGATTGAGTTTTTGGATGGTCGTTTTAGGCTTCGGAGACTCTCCTCATTGTTGTTGCTTTGAAATCTCTCCAGGTGCATGCCGAAAACCTTAAACTTTGCAAGTTTCAGTTGCCGAAAAATGTGGTTGTCGACGCTACATGGCCAGGCACACGGGCGTGTGTCCAGGCCGTATGAGCCACACGGTCATGTGCTAGGCCATGTGGTGGGCTGTGTAACTCATTGTTTATCGATTTGGGCCTACACGGGCAAGGCACACGGGCATGTGTCCAGGCCGTGTGTGGCTATATTAGTGCAGGGTTTACACGGGCAATGGACATGGGCATGTGTCTGGGCCATGGAACTCACTATTTATCGATTTGGGGCCACACGGGTAAGGCACACGGGCGTGTGTCCAGGCCGTGTATGGCCATATTAGTGTAGGATTTACATGGGCAACTGCGATGGGCGTGTGTCTGGGCCGTGTAACTCACTGTTTGTGGCTCAAGACCACACGACCAGGGACATGGGCGTGTGCCCAAGCCATGTGAGTCACACGGGTAGGGATACGGGCATGTGTCCAGACCGTGTAACTCACTGTTTATGCTTTAGATCCACACAGGCAGAGGACATGGGCATGTGTCCAGGCCGTGTGGCATGTTAATAGGGCCCAAAACCTGTTTTTGAGGCCGTGAGTGTTGCTCAACACTGATATTGGCCTCCCTAATGTATGAATGATTGAATTTGATGATATGAGAACTGTCTAATACTCTGAAACTGACATATGAATAACATAATTGTATGTGTACTGTGATACTTATTCTGATGTTGAACTGTCTTATCTACTTGTGAAACAATTTAGAATGACTGAATACATATTGGATATTTTTGCTCTACATTTGCATGAGTTGGGATATTGTGAAGAAGGAAGTAATCTGTTCTGAATTAGTGGCTAAGCCACAATGCGTATAAATCTGATTCTGGCGCTTTGTCCTATTCCGATCTAACAACTAAGCTGCGTCTCTGTAAAAGTGTCAAACGGACACTCTAAGGTGTGCAGGGTTGGTTGGGCATTGAATGTCCTTAACGGTGTGTTGGGATGTCCGAAGACGGTGTGTAGCAGATGGGGGTAAGAATATTGCATCTGAATCTGATCTGTATCGTATATGAAACTAAAATTGCTTATATATATATAACTAATCTATTCTGAATCTGAACTGAAATTACTTCTGTATCAAACCGAATCTTTGAATTCGAAACTATTTTATAAATGTGTTCTAGTAGAACAAACTTATTTTATGCACTGAGTTCACAACTCATTTTGTTATTGATTAGATTTCAAGTGGTACTCAAACTTAAACGGGACGGCGCCGCGGGAGCTCGATCAAGATTTTATCTTTCTTTAAATTACTACTAGTAGGAAATCTGATATTCTGTAATATTGTAATGTTTGAAAAGATTTCATGCTTAGTTAATTGTTGTGTGGATATTACGTGATGAATGGTTCATTTTGACTGTGTTATAAATGTGGTGTCTTTAGTGTCCTTAATGTAACCCTCTGGACTTGGTTTGGACGTTTAGGCCGGTTTAGGTTGTTACAGTACCCACAGGGACTATGTAAGAAAATATTTATGAAATGCAATTAAAAACACTTTGGTGAAAGAAAATCATTTGTTTTGAAGAAGTGATGTAAAAACTAAAAATTAACTAAGTAATAAAAATAAAAAGTAAAAAATTCCAATGCACGATTTTAAAAGATGAGTTTTAATCAATATGACATAATTGTACTAGATCGATTACATTTCTTAACTTAAAATTACTAAAACAATGTTCATGTTGTTACGAATAAATTCACGACAATTTGGTAATTTGTTAACTATATAACATAGACAGACTTATAAAATTAACTAATATCTTGAACATATTACAATTCCAATTCAAACAATTAATCAATTTTAATAAGCAAGTAAAAGATTAAGTGAAATAACAATATATACCTACATTGAAACAGTTTAATCACAATAATCTTGCAAGTTATACAAGGCTAATGTAATGTTTAATACCGTTGCTGATTTAACCCTCAGCTACCTTAGAAGATTAAACATGCATTGATTAAGTATTGTGTCAATTAATTACAATTTCAATATGATTAATAATTAATTAATTATTTACCTTACAATTGTAATGCAAGTATTACATAATCATGATTTTACTTAATCAAACAATTTACCAAGATCTATAACAACACAAACATGATTTTAATAACTTAAGTAGACGAAATGCAATCAACCTAACACGAATTAAATTTAAGCCATGTTAATTAAATTTAAAATAACAACATAACAAATATTCATAGACATGTTCATAACAACAACAAGAAAAGTTAAAGGATAGGAAACTAGAATCAAATCCCGTGTTTCTCTGAAGCCTGACTAGTTTACTCTGCTCCTTCTCTGCCCGTTCTGTTGAACCGAGGATTCTACAAGCACTTGAATGTTGCTACCCGAGGTGGTTGAAGGGCTCTTTTCCAAGAGGGAAATCAGCAAAGGAAATGGAAGGGAAAAATGGGAAACAAAGAGAGGTTTGGAAGAGAGAAAGTGAGTGAAAGGGAGAGAGATTTGTGGAATGAAAGGTGTGATGAAATGAATAGGTGAAGGGGGAATTTATAGGTGGGATTGAATGCTAAAAATATCAAAAAATCAGCAGCCATATATCCCCCTTGGCTAGCCACACGTGTGGCAAGTTTGAATGTTTCAAACTTGCTAAATTTAGCTTGGGGTGAATATTTAAAAGTACAGAAATTGGAGGGGTTTGAATGCAATTTCAAGGAGACTTCAAGGGATGATTTTCAAGTCAATAAATCAGCTATTTGAGCTAATTGGGTCAGTATATTGGACGATTTTGGGCAGCCCAATTGCTCGGTTGGATCAGTCTCTCGTATTAGCACAACTGGGCTTACTTTCATAATATAATTAATAAAATTAAAATTAATTATATTATGTATTAACATTCATAATTTGGACCGTCTTAGGTGTAAAAATTAATTTGCCTCGATGCTTCAAAAATCGCTTCACGGTTTTGTTCTTCTAGAGTGTCTGCCGAGCCAATTTTCACCATTTGTGCAAACCTGTCTAAAATAAATAAAAATTCATGAAAATTTATTATAAAATTAATTAAAATTCAATATGTTAATAATTTGAGTGCAATTTAATTATTTTATAATTATATTATATTTTTCGACAAGAATTACTACAAAACTGCATGAATTTGAACTAAAAAGAGCATGAAAAAGTCTATATATTTTTGTGTTTCCACTTATCTCACCATCATCATTTTTTTGGATTAAAATCCTCAATTGTGGGCACGTATGTATAATGTATAAGGTTATTATAAAGTGTGATACAAAATTAAGTGACCAATTATGTTATAAGTGTCATGGAAATAATATGTACATAACATAAGTTGTATTTATAATTTAATGAGAGGCCAAATTATAAATATCCAAAATTGATTTAATAATTAGTTATTTAAAGAGGTAGTTGTCCCCAAGAAATAGGGTTATCTCGTATTTCTTTTCATCCTCGTCAGAGAGATATACAAAGAGAAAAACTATTTTCTTGGAAGATCAAAACCTTCTAGGCAACCTCTAACCTTCGAGCATGCTTACGCATCTAATTTTGTTCTTGATGATCTGACATGACAGATTTGGGTTGTAACGCCCCGAATTTGGGCCTAGAAGAATTGGGCTTTGGGCTTTGGGTCTCATAAAAATTTTAAGTGAGCGAGAAAATGACAATTGGCATGTGGGCTTTGAGGGTTAATGAATTTGGAGTGTCTAGGGGTGTTGGAGATGTCCTAGGATCAAGTAAGGGTATAGGAAAATTTTTGGTTTTAGCCCAAGGGAACTGTGACTTTAGTTAGTAGGCCTTTTAAATAAATGAAGAAGAAAAATGACACAAAAGAGCTTGTGGTGTAGTGGCAAAGTGGCGCCACTTAGGGAGCAGGGAGGTGGCGTCATTAGCAGGCAAGGGAGTCCAAGGTTCGAGTAGTGGCATGGTATTTTGTTGGGGATTTAATTTTTGCCTTCTAGATGGTTAGTAGTGGCGTTGGATGTGAACTCTGAAGGAAGTGTTCATAAGATAAAATTAAGGAAGGGACAAAGGAGCTTATCTTAGAGAAAATTTAGGATGGGATTGAGGAGTTATCAGGGAGAAAAGTTAGGAGCTGAGAAGTGTGAAGAGTTGGTGCCGTTTTGGGAAGTGGGAAGTGTATAAATTCAGCTTAGGAGGGTAAATGAGTGTCGTTTTTGGGTCTTTTAGGGGGTATTACGAATTTTCATTGTGGCTTCCGGCATTTGGAGAGTTTTGCAAATAGGTCATTCCTTCTTTTCTTGACCGAATATCCTGTAGTTACCCTCACGCAAGCACATTTGATCTTTTCTTTTCTCCCCCTCATTCTGTTCTTCTGTTCCCGAATTCTTCCATTGCCGAAAAACCATCATTCCTTTTTGCCGAAATCCCTATTGGTGTTGCGTTCTTCTTCTTTCTCTGAAAGCCGAATACTCCCTTATAATCGAATAACCCTATCTTTTTACCGATTCCTTGATGTTTTTACTCCATCACAAATCGATTGCTGTTACCTACTCTTAGTCAAGTTTAAAAGCCGAATCTCGTTCAGTAGCTATCTAGGCCGCAGGATCAAAGGTTGGATTCGGGTAGGGTTCAAAGATTGCAAGCGTGGTAAGGATCGTTAGCAAATTGGTAAGTGTTCTCGTCTCAGTTATGGATTAGTGGATGGCCGAATGTAAGTATGGCTTATAGAGGTGACTTATGTGGAATATGAGTCACTTGATTTTGATGATATATGTTGGGTGCAGATCTAGGGGATATTCACAAATAGTAGCTAAGGAAGGGCTACTAGAACTGGTGGCACACGGTAATGTTACGGTGAGGTTTCGGGTTTTGATAAAGTGTGTATTAAGCCATGATTAATCGTTAAGTGATGTCTATTATAGGTTCGTGATTAAGGGGTTTCCAACATGCGTTATTACCAGGTGTGTACAAACACTACACACACACGATGGCGGCAACGTCGAAAAGTCGAAAAGCTGAAAGTGGCTAAATGGGCCTGCCGAGCTCGTGGGCCCAAATCGACAAAGATTGATATGTGTATTTGAATATTGAATTGACATGAAAGGGGTGTATGGTTTGATTATGATCGGGCCTAATGGGCTACATAAACATGAGCTGGCCTAATGGGCTATATAAACATGAATGGGCTTAGTGGGCTTATGGGATTTTAGAAATGTATGCTAGGGTTTAATGGACTCTAGGCCTAGTTCTGATAAATTCTTAAAATTGCATAAGACTTAATTTATTAATCAAACATGTCTGTGGACAAGTCGATTAGTTAGAGTGTGGTAACCGACATATGCATGTCTAGGATTGGATCTAGGGAGAGCTTGGTACTTAAGCGGTCCTAGTGACCCACCTCCTCTTCTCTGAGATCCTACCTGGTGCATAGTGTTTGTTTACTTTAATCGCGAGGACTTGTTGATGGGCCAAAGTTCATAACTAAAACCCGAGATGAAAGAAATTACGGAAATACCCCTGTAGGGTAGAATTACAAAAATACCCATGTAGGGTAGAATTACGGAAATACCTCTGTAGGGTAGAATTACGGAAATACCCCTGGGTAGTGAAATGACTAAAATACCCCTAGGTGCTTAATGTGTGAAAATGTGTATGTTGCATTCATGAAATATATGTTGCACTTGGATGGGTTTGATGATCTGAGAGGAAGATATGTGAGGATCGCATAGTCGCTTGACCAGTGGATCCACCGGTGGCTTTAAGCCCATTATATGCTTAGCGACTTTCTTCGCAACGTTTGAGTAGTGTCATTGTTGGTGCTACCTTTGGAGTGTAGAAATTTGGGTGGGTTGATATTTATATCCCCACGGTGAGTGTAGGGTTGGTACGGGTGGAGTGCAGGGTTGGATTTGGGATGGGTGCATTGCATTCATGTGATACTGATGTGATATGAGGTCATTGTGGGCTAAGGCCCAAGACCACCGATTTTGATAGGGCTTAGGCCCAACGTGATAATTGTGATAATTGCATGTTGATTGGATTACCAAGGGTCGTACACATTGAGTTTCGAAACTCACACCCTTTAATTAAATGTTTCAGGTGATCCTCAGTAGACAGTTCGACATGGAAAAGGACTCGGGGATGGCCACACTACAAGCTACTTAGAAGTTTTCGTTTACTGTTTTGAATGACTTTATTTTTTTTAAGTACTTTATTTTCATTGGGATGTAATAAGGCCTTGTATCTCCGATTTGACTCTACATTTGGTTTTTCTTATTTGTTTCAACTGCTTATTTATTAGACTTAAATAAATTTCAAAAGTTTAAACATGGTTTTCGAAGTAACTATAACATATGGACGTTTTTCTGTAAACATGGGCTTTTATCATAACTTAAGAGGTTACATAGATTTTGGGTTTCTAAATCCTAAACTTAAGTTTTTAACTAAGCAAAGTCGTTTTGGAATTTTCCTTTCAATGTGACACGCCGGATTCGGGCCTAGCTTCTAGGCCGGGTTTGGGGTGTTACATTTGGGTTTACAGTTTTAAGTTTAAATCAGAATTTTTCGGTTCCAACAAGTGGCATCTGAGCCTCGTCATGTTGAATCATTGGGAATTGATTAAGTTTCCTTATTTCTTAGAATGAATTGTTTTTAGGTTTTATGGGTATTATGTTATGATTTGGTATTTGAATTTATTTATGTTAGAATTTTTTAGATTCATGTCAAATTCTTTGGATTTTGATAATTCTTTATTAGTTTTAGGGTTTCATATTTTAATTAAATGGTTTTTGGT
This sequence comes from Gossypium sturtianum, assembly GCA_025698515.1. Lineage (NCBI taxonomy): Eukaryota > Viridiplantae > Streptophyta > Magnoliopsida > Malvales > Malvaceae > Gossypium > Gossypium sturtianum. The sequence goes on from CM046955.1 coordinate 126,385,383, forward strand.
TGTTAAGGTGGATTCTGTATAAATCTATTTGGTATTCGGTAGTTGACTATGGCTATGTTTAAGTTTTTACTTTGAATTAGAATGATGGCTCAAGATTCTATTCTCTCAATTTGATTTTTAATTTTATTAATTATATACAATTCGTACATATGCATAGCGAGATGTGCGATTGAAAGAATTTTTTTTTTCTTCCGTACAATTACAATAGTCTACATTAGGTCAAATATCTAATGGAATGTTTTGGTTAAATTTTTTTCAATGGTTGGGTTCAAGTTCAGGGTTAAATCATGCACTGTTTTTGTATTATTTTTTAATGTTATTATTTGGATTAATTCAATTACCATTTTTTTTTTAATAAAACTTAGTTTTATGTTTGCAAAATTGATGATAATATATAATATAATGTTTGGATACTAAAACGTGATTGGTCATTAATCATTAATGGTGATTGGTTATTAATCATTGAAGATTTTTTCTTGATATTCATACAGTGCTTGAAAAGGTTTTATCATTAGTTTTCGTTTAATTCGGATTGAAGGATACGTGAGTTTATTGAATCAATTGCATCAAGTTCAAAGACTTGTGAAATTTTGTTTCGAATTTTATTGTAAAAAAATTTGATGGTTGTTTATTGGAGTATTAAAAGAAATCGATTTAAGATTAAGGTTCTCGATATTTGATTTTGACATATTATGTTTTCAAATATTTAATTAAGTTACGATGATACAATGTATATTATGAAGTTGATTTTTGATATATTTAATTTAATGGTTTTAAATTTTGGTATAAAAGAGTTTTGGTTACATAAAGTTTTATTTTTACTGTATATAAAATCAATCAAATATTAAGGTTTTTTATTTCTGATCGTGTGAAATAGACAACCTTACTTTGAGTTATTTTGAAAATCATAGCGCAATTAGAAATTTCAGTTTTGACCTTTGATTGTTATGAAAATTTTAAATTTAAATATAAGTATATTTATGTATATATATTTAAAATAACTTAATTAAAACAATAAGTTGTCAAAGTGAGTTCTGTTGAAATTATTTTGTGTGCATGCAACTTAAGCTACGTTAATATTAATCGACCCAAAGGAAGGTTAGTATTTAAAAAAATTACATATGCAACTGTGGTAATAAATATGTGACGATTATTCGATTTTACATGTGAGTAATAAATCGATCAAAAGGAAGATTTATTGTTCGACATGTTTTTTATTGTTAGTCTTTGATTACTACAATAAGATATCACTTACAAGTTAATATTTTTGTCCAAAGATGAAATTAAGAGAAATATTTTGAAACAAATAAATTCAGATTTTGGCTTTGGGTTTTAATTAAGGATGTCTAATATTTAAAATAGATTAGTTGGAACAAAATGTCACCAAAGTGATCTCTTTTGCGTAGATTATTTTATTTAAAATATCAAGATGATTATATGTATTTGTGATTCATGCTTTTATTAATTGACCCAAAGGTAAGTTAATATTTGGCAGAATTTCAACAACATCTGTAACACCCCCTAACTCTTATCCGTCGCCGGAATAGAGTTACGGAGCATTACCGGACTTTTCTGATCAATTACGAATGTTACACACTCATTTAGCATTCATATCATAATATAATCATGTTGTCCCTTTCATGGGTCCTCGAGGCCCAAAATATGTGTTAGAAACAAAGAGGGACTGAATCGAAAGTTCAGAAAATTTTTCGTGAAAATTTAAAATTTTTCTTTGGAACAGGGCACACACGCCCGTATGAATCTGGGACACGCCCGCGTGGTCATGGGACACGCCCGTGTGGGCATGAAACACACCCGTGTCTCAAACCGTGTCCTACCCCGTGTAACTCTCTGACTTGGGTCCCACGGCCGGCCACACGCCCGTGTGCTAGGCCGTGTGCCTCACACGGTTGAGACACACGCCCGTGTCTCTGCCAGTGTGTAAACTCCTGAGCATTCTGTTTTGAAAATTTTAAGTAACAGGGGACACACGGCCAATTCACATGCCCATGTGTTAGCCGTGTGTCTCGCACGGTCCAGTCACACGCCCGTGTGTCTGGTTGTGTGGACTCAATGTGAGCCTTAAATATCTAGGTTACCATTCCCTGCAATCTTACACATCAAGCAACTCAAAACCATTTATTCAACTAATTTAAAACTTAGTTAAACATACTCTAAACATGTCAAAATAGACATTCTAAATACCTAACTAGTATACCATGATAAGTATTCCACACTTATTAACGAAACAATCTAAGAAGTACCATTTAAGACCAATTTCAAACTATGCCTTTTTCTAATCATTTATGCATCAACCTAAATATACCATATTCAACTATTATTTTACCTTTCATCATTCAATCATATCAACATTATAAAAATAAAAAAATTACAAGAAAAATAACCATAATACCAAAACGTAAGCCAAATAAATGACTAATATCTACATAACACCTATAGACTAACATTTAGTCAAAATAACCTATATATGCCAATATAACCAGAATTAAGTCATCCATAATTACTGATAGAACCAATGGATAGTGTGATATAGCTCCGATAAGTTTCCAACCTGTTCGAGCTTCCGATAATCTGTAAGGTAAATAAATAAAACAAACATGTAAGCAATGAATGCCTAGTAAGTTCGTATAATCTTTAATCATATTAATTCTTTTCAAATATAAAATTATATATATCCAAATATTTCCATATTGTTTTTCCCTAGTACTCATAAAACTATATTCATTAATTCACAAAGTGAATAAATCCAAAGTATCACACACATAAACTTATTACCCAAGCTTAGTAAAATTTTATATAACTTTAACTCTTCTAAATTTATTCCATATGCATATCATATAGCCATGGTCGTAAGTTAGTGCATTTAACCAAGCCTTTTTCGTATTGAACACATAATAAGTCATTTCATAAGAAATTCCACAATTTAAGCCTTACCATTCTTTCATGAGCACTAACCTATTTTCACTTAAATACTTACCATTCCAGTGCTTCAAACAAATAAACATATACTATTCAATCAATAGCTTGGTACTTGCCTAATCATCAAGCAACAACAATAGTTAGCATACTTGCACATCTTACATATAAATTCAATATTGATAAACTTATTTTCACGACATATAACACTTGGGTTTATTACTCATCACCATATACATAATTTCCTTTTATCAACATATCAAAGTTAATCACATATTTACATGTCACTTTCAATATATCAAGTAAATATTATTACCAAGTATTTCAGGTATATACCGGTAATAACCATAAGTCTTTCAATATTAATTATATATATATAGATCATTCTTAGCACATACAATTCTCATCAATTTACTATCTCAAATAGATTATCACAATTTAATACACAATCATTTAACAATATCAATGTCCATTTCATGAACCCATGATTCATACATCTCATTTATATAATTCAATTCAATATCTCATTCCAATTCATATTCAATATCGATTATATTATCAATTCATTTGTTTACCCCTATTAACCCGACTCGAACTCGGACAGATACACGGATCCAACTAAAACACACCAGTATGGCACCCAGTGCCTCATCGGATAATTCGAAGTAACAGATTGACACCTAGTGTCTCATCAGCCATGCAGAAGTAATTTGGTACCCAGTACCTCATTGACTTCATCCGAAGTAACAATTTGACACCCAGTGTCTCATCGACTCGAGGTTGAAGTGTCCCTAAACACTTCCAATCCTATGACATGCCAACTATATCTGATTCAGCCCGATATAGTTAATAGGGTTTCAATTCACTTTTCAATTTCCACAATTTTCTAATATTCAAATATCACAATTCCACATACATTCAATTCAATAACAACCAATATTCCTTATACCATTATTTTCATGAATTTCGTGTATATTTATTTTGATAACAATTCATAATCATGAATGTACTTAATTATCAGACAAGTTTCATATACATGAATTTTCCATGTCACTAACCAAGTCTTTCCGAATCGGAAAACGACTTACGAATATGAGTACATCGTTCTCTTTGTGCCATAACCCAGTTATGGTCTTTTCATTAAAATGCCATAGCCCAGCTATGGTCTTACATTTAAACATTGCCATGGTCCAACCATGGTCTTACCCGTCAATTCATCCTTTGCTACAAACGATGGTACTCAAATCCCGCGTTCCATTAAATCCGAACATTTACTTTAATTTCATTATATAATAATATTTCATGTTTTTAACAAATAGTATAAATAAATATATAATACCATCCATCAATTCAATATAATTATCAAAGTTCAACCATACGAACTTACCTGGGCATATTTGTAGAATTTGTAAAAATTCAGAGACTAGTTTGTTAATTTCTCTTTTCCCCGTTTATCTTCGATTTCTTGATCTATAATATAAAATTACTCATTCATTAGCATCTAATTTAATTCTAATTCACTTTACAATTTATACCCTTCAATTTTCAAAATTACACATTTACCCCAAATTTTACAATTTTTACAATTTAGCCCCTGATCAATTAACCCATCAATTGAACTAATTTTTTCTCAATTAAGACTTTATCTAATTATTTTATGCTACCATACAGCCACTGATATTCAGAATTTCAATACCAAACCCTAATTCTTAACTTTTTCACAAATTGGTCCTAAAATCAATATCTATCAAAATTACTTAATAAAATCATCAATTAACAAAATTAAAGCTTAAAATCCATGTTAATTCATCATAAACATCCAGCACTCATCAATGGTAACTTTCAAAATCACCCATAAAATCAAAAACTAATAAATTGGATAGTTGGACCTAATTGCAAAAGTCTTAAAAATACAAAAATTACAAGAAAAGGGCAAGAAAAAACTCACATGCATTAAAAATATGCAAAACCAGCTTGAGAGCTCTTTCCCATGGCTGTTTGGTCGAAATTATGAAGAAGAATGGCCTAGAGACTTTTAGATTTCAATTTAAAATTTAAAATTTTGCTTTATTTACTATTTTTCCATTAAATTGGCTATATTTTATTATTTTCCTTACTTATGCCACCTCATCTCTTTTATTTAGGTTTAATTGCTCCTTAAGTCCTCCCTTATTTATTTATCAAGCCATTTAATCATTGTTTCTTTAATTAGCAAGTTTTGCACCTTTTTAAATTTAGTTCTTTTTACTTAATTAACTATCCAAACATTAAAATTTTCTAACGAAACTTTAATACTAACTTAATGACACTCTGTAAATATTTATGGCTTGGTTTATGAAATCGAGGTCTCGATATCTCGTTTCTGAAACTAATTAACCTAATAATTCTTTTAAAACACAAAATTCACTAATTCAAGAATATTTCTAAAATTATACTTAACTTATAAATTATAATTAATAGAATTTTCGAACTCACTCGTCGGATTTAGTGATCTCGAATCACTATTTCCGACACCACTAAAAATTGGGCTGTTACAACATCTGTGGTGATAAATGTGTGACAATTATAAGGTACTCTATGTGAACAATATGTTAGTCCAAAGATTGATTTATTGTTTGACATAATTTATTGTTAATGTTTGATTTTTACAACAAGAGTATCGCTTACTGTTAATATTACAGTCCAAAGACTTGATATTAATGTTGTGTTTGGTATCTTGAGATGGAATTAGCCATTATTTTGAATTTATTGTTTACTTATAAATATTGATGTGAGCTTATTTTTATTTATTTATTATTCTATACTTAGCTAGTTCATCTTCTGCTGCCATAATATTTGCTAATATCAATTCTATACCTATGCTTAATGGAACCAATTTCAAGGAATGAAAAAGACACTTACTTATAATGCTTGACTGTATGGACATAGACCTTGCACTAAGGGAAAAACAACCTACACCTCTCACTGCGGCAAGCACCCCCCGATGCTAAAAAGGATTTTGAGAAGTGGGATTGTTCAAATCGTATGAGTCTAATTATCATAAAGCACAACATTCCAAAAGCCTTTAAGGGCACAGAATCTGAAGAGATTACTCAGACCAAGGGTTTCCTTGACGAAATTGAGAAATGTTTTGCCAAAAACGATAAGGTTGAGATGACATCACTTCTTACTTCTTTAATGTCTATGAAATATAAGGGTCAAGGAAACGTGAGGGAGTACATTATGGAGATGTTCCATGTTGCTTCAAGACTTAAGGCACTTATGATCGAGCTTTCTAAGGAATTGCTTGTTCTTATGATTTTGGTAATGCTTCCTACACAGTTTAAACAATTTAATGTTAGTTAAAACTGTCAAAGGAGAAATGGACTCTAAATGAGCTCATTTCTCATTATGCGCTAAAGGAAGAAAGGTTGAAGCATGATAAGTCTAAAAGTGCTCATCTGGTCAGTCACTCTAAAGACAACAACTTACATTCTGAATAAAGTACCCATGAAAGTAGCTGCAAAAACTTCTTATGAGCTTTGGACAGGTCCAAAGCCTAGTCTAAAGTACTTTCACATTTAAGGATGTCCAACTGACCAACTAAGGCAAGGCCTTATAGGCCACATGAAAAGAAATTGGACTCCAAAATAGTGAGCAACTACTTTATTAATTATTCTGAGAGATCTAGGGGCTATAAGTAGGGGTGAATATTCGATCGAGTCGAGTCGAATTGAGTAAAAATTTTGAGTTAGTCAAGTTGACGAATCCTATTTTAGCAACCGAACTTAATTTGATTTTTTTTCGAATCGAATCGAATCAAAAAATTTCAAGTCAAGTTGAGTCGAGTTAACGGATCCTATTATTTATACTCAATGTTGTGTTTACATGGACTGATTATTTAATTAGTAGATGAAGTACAAGATTATTTGGTTTTGCCTTTTAACTTAATGGTTTTGACTTTTAACTTTTAACTTTTAAAAAAGTAAACATTTATCAAAACGACGTAGTTTTGCTTTTTCTTATTCGGATTTTCGGATAACTCGAATTGTGTAATTCATATTCGAGTTAAAACAAAAAACTTAATTTTTTATTCGAGTTTATCCGAATAACTTAATTAACTCAAATTATTTAATTCGAAATTTGAATTTTTTATCGAGTTTTTCAAATTAAATTGGATTTTGCTCACCCCTAGCTATAAGTTTTATGATCTCATAATTAGGAATATTTTTTAGATTGTTGAGTTTGGAGGGAGAAATAAGGTTAGAGACATTGCTTTTGAAGAGAAATTGGATTCTAACTCAGTTCCTGCTATCACTTTTGACGATGTTCAGGTTATCATACCTATCATTGATCAAGAAGTGAATTCAGAACCTCAACAAGACAATATTGGACAACTCCCTATTCAAAATAAGGTAATTGTTCCAGAAGAACAAACTCAACAACCTCAATAATAAGTGTCATTAAGGAGGTGCACGAGAGAGAATAAAAGCTATTTCAGATGATTATGTTGTATTTCTCCAAGAACATGAGGATGATAATAGAATGATAGAAGATGATCCAATCAACTTTTAGGCCATGAAAATTTCTAATTCTCAAAAGTGGATTGATTCCATACAAGAAGTGTATAAAGGATACAATTTTAGTCTTACTCAATACCCTAAAAGTAACCTTAAAATTTAGGAAATGCAAAAGGTTCCCTATGCATCTGCTGTTGGGAGTCTAATCTATGCTTAAGTATATATGCGCCTGGATATTTCATACATTGTTGGGATGTTAGGCAGATATTTAAGGAGCCCTAGTATGAACAATTGGATAGCAGCCAAGAGGGATATAATGTATCTTCGGAGAACAAAAGATTACATAGTCACTTATAAGAGATCAGATCATTTGGAGGTCGTAAGGTGTTCTGATTCTAATTTTTTAGGGTGCCAAGATAGCAGGAAATCTACATCAGGATATATTTACCTATTAGTTGAGGAGCTATATCTTAGAAAAGTGTCAAATAGACACTTGTAGCTTATTCCACTATGGTAGTAGAGTTTGTAGCATGCTATGAGGCATCAGACCTTGGAATATGGCTGTAGAAATTTTTCATTAGGTTGCGCATTTTGAAAAATGTAGAAAGACAACTCAAATTATTTTTTGACAATAAGTCAAAGATGTTGTATTCCAACAACAACAGGAGCTCAGCTAAGTCAAAGCATATTGACATAAAGTTTCTAGTTGTGAAAGAGAGAGTGCAAAGTGGACAAATATCCATAGAGTATATAGAGTATATTGGGATAAACTCCATGATAACAAATCCGCTCACAAAAGGTTTACCACCCAAGCTCTTTCATGAGCACATTTCTCATATGGGTGTTATATTATTTTAGAACATCATGGTTTAGTGGGAGTTTGTATTTTTTTTTTGTTTTATGTTTGTTTTCAAACATTTATGTATTTGGTTATTTTCTGATAAGAAATGAAGTATTCAATTTATTCACTCTATTTTTTTATTTTGACATTAACCTCACTTAAGTTTAAGGAGGACTAGTTGGAAATAGGCATGTTTGGTTCACATTGCATGTAATTTCCATTGTAACACCCCTTACCCATGTTCAACGCCGAAACAGGGTACGAGGCGTTACCGAACAATAACACTTGCAACTGAACAAATTCAAGGCATAAATTTTCGTTTAAAATTTAAAACTTTTGTCTTATATCATCAAGTCCTTAAAACGGGCCTACGAGGCCCAAAACATGCTTTCGGAGTGACTCGGGACTAAACTGAGAACTTTTAAAACTATTGGAACATTTAGAAAATTTCCTTATTTTGGAGAGTCACACGCCCGTGTGGGCAGGCCGTGTCCTCCACACGGCTGAGACACACGGCCGTGTCTCTGCCTGTGTGACCAAGAAGTTGGCTATTTTCCAAGCCAATTTCTACCCTGTCATGCCCATACTTGAGTATAACTTGAATGACACATTTCATGACATATTAAAGCTACCAAGACATCCACCACACACACGTAACAAGTCATAGCATATAATTTACTCAACCATGGAATGCATCATCATGAGTTTATAGCATAAACAATTTATTGGCCACATTAAATGGCCTTATACAACAATGAACTCCGAATATCATGGGTCATTATTCTAGGACAACTCATAGTAACATATACACATGACCAAGTTCTGTAACAGCCTGGTTTATACCTTAGTCGGAATAGTGGTTTCGGGACCACAAATCTGATGTCAGAGAAATAATTTAATATTATTTTTTATGTTTATGGCATGTGATAAAGTATGTGTGAAAGTTCTGTGTGAAAATTTTATCGTTTGTGTGCCGATTTGTGAAAAAGGACCTTATTGCGTAAAATGCAAAAGTTGTGTGCTAGTAGATAAAAGTGCTTAAATGCTATGTCTTATTAAATGAGAGGTCCTTATGTTGTTATTAGACCATTAAAAGCTTGGATGGACAAAAATGGGTTTATATTAGTGGATTTTTAATGTGTTTATGAAAGGTTAATTTTGGTAATTGATAAATCATGATATTATTATTAAAACAAAGCCAAATACTCATCTTTTTCATGCATTCATCACCGAAAATTTGAAGAAATAGATAGGGTTTATGAACTTTGAGCATTCGGCACTTGTTGAGCTTGCATAAGGTATGTTTTGAGCTCGATTTTTGATGATTTTTATGTTTTTGTGATCGTTGCTTTGAGTACTAGCTAGCCCGTACCTTGATTTTCAGAATTTATGATGATTTTGTGAAGTACCATTGTTGAATAATTGAGTTTTGTAATGTTTGATGATGAAAACTAAGTGTTTGATGGTGGATATACATGTTTTGTATAATGATTTTTGATGAATTTGCCTATTAAGGATTAAATTGGGAAAATGAGAAATTGAGGGGCTAAAATGTGAAATAAATGAAAGTTATGGGCTGCTAGTAGCATGTGATAAATTCGGCTAGCATGGGTTGCTAAGAAATTTATTGAATTTGTGATTTTATGCAAAAAGGACTAAATTGAATATGGAAATTAGGGGACTAATGTGTAAAATGCCCTAATTATGTGTTGTGGACTAAATTGAATGAAAATGTGATTGAATGAGTTGAATTTGATATAGATCAAGAAAGGAGAAATTCGGACCTAGATCGAGGCAAAAACAAAGTGCTCGATTGATCGACTAATCTCGTCGTTTCTAAGTCCGAGGTAAGTTCGTGTATAATACGTATTGTTTAACCAATGTTCTTATATGATGAAATGAATGTAAATGTGATTGGGGAATTTGGTAATGTGAAATGTGAGTTCGAAGATATGTGTCACTAAGTGTGCGTAAATAGAATCGTTACAGTGATGAATGGCACTAAGTGTGCGAGATAAAGAAACCATCAGTTGTATTATTTGGCACTAAGTGTGCGATACCGAGATAAATTCGATTAAATGTGATGGCACTAAGTGTGTGATATTATTATAGCTTCGGTTAATTAATTGGCACTAAGTGTGGGAGTTCATCGAATGTTTAAAGAGGATCGAATGAATTATGGTATCGAGCATTGAAGTGATAAATGTGATAGATAAATACGTGATGGTACAGGTATGTACAGAACCTATGGGGTTGATGATATTGTGTATGAGATAGTGGGAAGAATACGTGAATGAATGATGAAAAGAGATGGAATGAGTAGTATTATAAATGCTTGTATATGAACCTATAAATATTGTATGAAAGTGAGTAATAGCCATGGATGAGATTGAATAGTGATGTGAATTGAACTAAGTGTTAGTTAATTTTGCATAATGAATTTGAATTGTTGAGTTAATTGTGTTATATTACGAACTTACTAAGCTTTAAAAGCTTACTGTGTGAAGTTTATCTCTGTTTTACAGTGATATTGAAAGCTATCTTGGATCCGGGGATCGTCAGCGACTCAATCACACTATCGGGCATCTATTTTGGTACCTTTTGAAAGTTGTATTTATGGTATATGGCATGTATAGGCTAGTGAGGTTGTGGAATGTTTTGAGATGTATAAATCTTACCATGTGATATGGCTTGATAATGGATGAGACTTTGGATTGATTTTGGTATATGTTTTCCTATGTGAAAATGGTGTAAGTAATGTGTATGTATGATGCTTGTAGGAATGACCCAAAATTTGGTGGCAAATTGGCCTTGTCAATGGCCTATAATTGCCGACACGATTGAGCACATGGGCGTGTGTCTTGATCGTGTCCTTCAATGTCCCAATTCGAAGCAAGTTAGTGTCGCACACGGGCCAGACACACGGGCGTGTGACAAACCATGTGATTCAAGTCAGTGTTGCACACGGGCCAGACACACGGGCGTGTGACAGGCCGTGTGACCCAAGTCAGTGTTGCACACGGGGTAAGACATGGTCTAAGGCATGGCCGTGTGAGGCACACGGCTTAGCCACACGGGCGTGTGCCCTGTTTTGAAAGAAAAATTTTCTAAGTTCCGCAAAGATTCCGTATGAGATCGGTTTAGTCCCGAACCTTCTTTTAAGCATGTCTAAGGTCTCGTAGACCTTCTAAAGGGACTTTGTGTTATTGATTAACCATGATATGCTGATGTGTGAGCAATGGTTGTTTAAATGTTATGAATCGACCGGTAATACCTCGTAATCCTAGTCCGGCGATGGATACGGGTTAGGGGTGTTACAAGTTCCCTATACATGCCATAACCTTAAGTATAAAATCATCGATACCTAAATTATAAGCTTGATAGTGTGATAGGTTCTCCGGCGACTTCCAACCCGAGCTAACCTAAGTACATTATAAACACAGAAAAAAATGGAGTAAGCTATAAAGCTTAGTAAGTACATATGTAAATAATAAACAATTGATTACCATACTTTTAACAATCCTCATTATAAACTCTCAAGATAATACCATCATTATTGCATAAAATTTCACAATTCATTTATGTTCATCTTGAGCTGATTACTCGAGTTATAGTCACTAAATTATTTTTATCTAGAGTTAAAAAACTCCAAATTAAGATCCGCTAATTTTACCTGAAACTAGACTCACATATATTCTTACCATAAAATTTCCAGAATTTTTGGTTCAGCCAATCAGTACAGTTTATTCTTTAAAGTCTCCCCTATTTCGCTATCCGAAAGTTCCGACCCCTCTTCACTAAAAATTAATTATCTCGTTGTAGAGAACTCGAATAATGTTTTTGTTTATTTCTCTTGAAAATAGACTCATTAAAAAATTCAAGAATATAAATTTTATCTCATGATTATTTTTGTACAATTTTTAATGAATTTACCAAGTCAGAACAGGGGATTCCAAAATCATTCTGACCCTGTCTCACTAAAATCCAAATATCTCACCATATGAAATTCTTTTGTTTATTTTGTTTCTTTTATGTAGAAATAGACTCAATAAGATTTAATTTCATATCTCATTCAACCTCTAACTCAATTTCCACCATTGTTTGGTGATTTTTCAAAGTCACATAACTACTGCTGTCCAAACTGTTTTATTGCTAACTTTACTCTTTCATGTTTCCTTTATATTAATTTTCATTTACACACATATAACACCAAAGTATATCCATGGTTAGTCATTCCAATAACTAGTCATTATCAAATATTTACAAGCCATTCATTGGCCAATTTAACCTATACATCAACAACAAAGACTTGAACATATCATTTTTCAATTTAATTTGGCCTAAAAGTCTCACACATGATCATCAATCACATTTACCACATATTCATACATCATAAGCATGGACTTATAATCACAAGGTCATTCTCATAGGTATAACTTACTCGTTTACATTCTTACCAAAATTCGATCACATACTGAGTACATTGCTCATGAGTGTATACATACATATACCTGCACTTGATCGTCACATATTTACATTCGTTTACACTTTAGTGATTTTCTCTTTGAACACATTGGAATATTAACGGATACTCGGAACGCTTGCACATACGTGCCACATATATGTAGCCGAAGCTACCTCTTATCACATTTCACATATATGCTCGTTCTCGAGCTATTCACATTTACATTCTCGAGTCTGCTCACACAAGCTGTCGGTCATGGCGTAACTACTCACTCGCTGCTCGCCGCACAAGTCGCCGTGTATCCGCAACACATGCCGGATTACCCAGCCACTGGTAGAACTTATAAGACTAGCACCCGAATCACTTAACATTCACGGGTCTGCTCACACAAGTCGCTTCGGTCGACGTAGCTACTGATCTTTGCTCACACAAGCTGTCAGGTATCCGCAACATATGCAGGACTACCTAGCCACTGGTAGATGTACAAGATCAGCACCCGGACATCACATAATCACATAACAGACATAGGCTCGTTCTCTAGCTATTCACATTTACATTCTCGGGTCTGCTCACACAAGCTGTCGGTCATACGTAACTACTCAGTGCTGCTCACACAAGCTGTCAAGTATCCGTAATATACCGGAATACCCAGCCACTGGTAGGACGTACTAGACCAGCACCCGGATTCACTTAGTCAAAATTTCACATAGTTTTCACATTGTCACGCTATGCCATGGTTCGTCCATGGTCTTTTCCGTCAAATTATCATTTAGCACTGAACAGAATAGTTCAACCCTGCATTTACTTGTTCGAACATTAGTTTCTAATATTCAACAAATAATACGAGTAATTTCATAAATTATTCGTCAATCTAACAAATAAACATTAATGTTTACCATACGAACTTACCTCGACTTAAAATGGCGAAAGGGACCGAGTCGTCCAATATTCGTCTTTCCCGTTCTAAGTCCGAAACTTCGTTTTTCTTTATCTAAAATATCACATTTGACTTATTAAGTTATTATACTATTCAATTCAGTCCAAAAATCATATTATGGCAAAATTACATTTTTGCCCCTAAACTTTGTCATATTTACACTTTTGCCCCTAGGCTCGTAAAATGGTTTTTATTCAATTTCATTGTATTTTAGGCCTAGACAAACCATTTTCATAAAGCAGTCCACAATTTGCATTCATTCACACATTTCCATACATTTTTCAACTTTTTACAACTAGTCCTTTTATGCGATTTCATTGAAAATCACTTAGTAAAAGTCGTTTATTACACACCGAACATTCATATTCTACCATTAGACATCAAAACACATGCATGTCATCCATGGGTAAATTTTTAAACACAAACCCTAGCTCAAAATAATGGTAGAAATAGCTAAACCGAGTTACGGGGATATCAAAAATGTAAAGAACATTAAAAACGGGGCTTGGATACACTTACTATTGAGCTTGAAAGCTTGAAAACCCTAGCCATGGTGTCCATAGCAACATTTGACCAACACATGAAGAAGATGAACATGTTTTTGGCCTATTTTCCCTTTTTATTTCTTTTAATTACCAAATGACCAAAATGCCCTTCATTAAAACCTTTAGTATTTTATCCATCCTTGTCCATTTTTGTCCAAATTAAAATATAATGGTCTAATTCCATTTAAGGACCTCCACTTTAAAAACCCATTTCAAATAAGTACCTTAGCTTCTAGAACTCACATTTTTCACATATTGCAATTTAGTCCTAATTATCAAATTGGACACCCAATCGATAAAATTTCTTAACGAAAATTTCACACAATCATTCTATCACACTATAAACTTTAAAACTTAATCGCAATAAAATTTTCTACTTCAAATTTGTGGTTTTTAAAACCACTGTTCTGTTTAGGCCCTAAATCGGGCTGTTACATCAATGCTACGCTTCTATGATTGATTTATGTCATTTGACTATAATTGTATATGTGACCATTGATGAGTTTAGTCATGGTTAATATGAAAAAGACTATTTTGATCCTATATGGATATAGTTGATGGATGAGATTGCTATAGAATACTTGTTACATGATAGCAAATTTTGAACTCATAAGGTTGTACTTGTTATCAGGAAACATATGTTGCCCAAGTGGGAGATTTTTGGATTAAAATCCTCAATTATGGGCACATATGTATAATGTATAATGCTATTATAAAGTGTGATACAAAATTAAGTGGTCAATTATGTTATAAGTGTCATAGGTATTAAAGTGTTATGGAAATAATATGTAGATACCATAAGTTGTATTTATAATTTGATGAGGAGCCAAATTATAAATACCCAAAGTTGATATAATAATCAATTATTTAAAGAGGTAGTGGTCTTGAAGAAATAAGGTTATCTCGTATTTCTTTTCATCCCCATCACAGAGATATACAAAGAGAAAAACTATTTTCTTAGAAGATCAAAACCTTCTGGCAATATCCAACAATGGATTTAGGTACGCTTCCGCATCTAATATTGTTCTTGATTATTTGGCATGACAGATCCGGGTTTACAGTTTTAAGTTTAAATCAGAGTTTTTCGGTTTCAACACATTTTTTTATCATCCTTCCGTCTTCCATTTCTATTGTTCTTTTTATTATTATTCTTCAATTGTTCCTAACTTATTTATATTTTAATTCAAATTTGGGCTCATCTTTTTGGAAAACAAGATTAGACTTTTCTCCTTCAAAAATCCATCACACATTGGCTCGATTTATCTCCTATCGTTTCAATCTCTTTCTTTTCAAATATATTTTATTTTCATTATTTTTAATCGCTTGTTAGTTTAATTTTCATATATGGAATCTAAACATTTTCAACAACTTGAAATTGATCTATTCACTGCCATCTTTCATTGTTCGTCACTAGTATTAGAATAAATTAAACAATTACTGATTTAATAATTCGAATAGACAATGTAACACCCTATACCTGACCTGATTTACTGAATCCGAATATAGGATGTCACCAAACTGAAAACACTTAACAAAAAATTTTAAAATGGGCAAAGACTTTACTGAATATGCTTCTATTTATTTAAAATCCTTTCTAGGACAATAAGTTTAGATAAAACATTTAGTATTTGTTACAGACTTTCAGAGGCAGTATAAAACCCTACAACATAAATTTTTTTATTTATCAAACCTATTCATCGCATGTACTACTATTTTTCATTTAAAAAACATATTTCTAAGAATATCTCTTTATATGCATAACATTGCCCCTGATCTGCCACCATGGCGCATCCCTAGCTTGGTCCCACCCGACGCACTAGCTTGATTCTCAGAACCTACATACCAAAAGACGCGTATCAATTCAAAGGAACTTAGTGAGCCTCACTCATTATTACCTTTAAGCGGTGTTGTAGAATTTCTCGACTCAAGGGATTTGAATTTCCTTTCAAATCTTTGAGGATGCTTTTTTGCTTCCTAGTTGGTAGATAACCATATGCCAATATCTACACTAAACCATCTTTTACCCATTTCATTCAACTGGTGGATCTCAGACTTTACACCATACTCCATACCCCATTACACAATTTCTTTACAGATAGTAGTTGGATGTGCTTCCTAGAATAAAACTTAGCGAATACTACTCTTGACGGAATCCTTTATAGTACCCAATGATTATCAGAACACCAGTTACATCATATCTTCAAATCAGTCAAGAGAAACATACTTGCTTAGAAGAATACAACGTTTTAATTCAAGCAATAGAATATCAGATGAATTCAATATAAAACCTAAGAAATTTCAAGTTTGGCGAACACTTTCACCACCAATATTCCAAATACACAATGTTCATTGACATGGAGAATCATTAAACGAGTATATTGCCGAGAACTCTTTCAAATAATGCCTCATAGACATTTCCAGATCTTGCCACAAGGGTGGAATATCAACTCATCGTTTAGGCATTGCAGAATCCACAATACAAACCTTCTAGAAAACTTTCCACAAGTATTTCCCAGATCACTCCACCCCTGGGGCTTTCTGAATAGTACACCATAAAGGATTTCCAGAGAATTCGCCACAAATGCTTTCCAGAGAACTTGTGTTTACTGTCCCGGTGGACCATTTCTGCGGATGCCATTAGGATTCTCCCACATGGTCTTACACCTTTACACCCTTGATTGCCTCCGGACGTGCCAATGTCCATAGTAGAAATCCTGCACAAAAGATATGAAAAGCGGTATTTGCAAGTATACGGGTGAGGTTGTAATATAGTTACAACGGAGTAGGTAAGTACTCTAAGGATCATACCCAAGGGAGAAGAGCACTAAATTAATTATAATATAAACATAAATATATCTAAGTATTACTTTTAAATGGATTATAGTACAAAGAATGAAAAGAAAGGTTTTGGTAGACTATACTAAAAATAATAATAAAAGAAAGTAAAGATGTAACAGTCTGATTTTCAATGGTGACAGAACAGTGGTTTTGGGACCACAAATTTCCATTGTGTGGACTCGTAATTATTATTTTTAGAATATTTATAGATTTATTAAATCCGTTTAAAATTTGAATTAGGAATTTTAACATTTAGATAGATAATTAAGGAGAAATGACTAAATTGTGAAAAGTGCAAAATATGCTAACTATAGCATTTAGGTGATTGAATGGCCTAAGTATTAAATATGGAAGGACCAATAGGAAAATTAATCCCTATTTTGGATAGTGGACGGTAATGGGTATTGATAATTAAAGAAAAATTAAAAGAAAATAGGTTTAATGGTAATTTTGTAAATTATTCAAAATTAAAGAAAACAAATTGAAACAAAATCTTTATTTTCTCATTTTTATCTTCTTCTTGGCCGAACCTCACCATTGATGACCTAGGAAGCTTTTTTCATCTTTTTTATTTGCATGGTAAGGAAATTGAATCGTTTTCTTGTAATTTTTATGTTTTTGAGATCGTTGCAACTAGGTCCAGCTAGCTCGTACCTTCATTTTTTATTCTGTTAAAAATTTTGGAAGTTTCCATTGATGAATATTGAATGTTTTTTTATGAATACGATGTATTTGGAGTTTTGATTATGCTATTTGATGAATTTATAAAGTGATTTTTGTTAGATTTTGATTTTAGGATTAAATTGTGAAAATGTCAAATTTTAGGGTTTAATAGTTAATTTGACGTTTATTAGGGACTATTTGAGCGCCTAGTATATTTGGATAAAATATTGACTGTGAAAAAAGGTTAATTTGATGAATTTCGAGTTAAGGGACTAAATTGTAAAAATTGTATAAGTTTGGGGTAATTGTATAAATTTGAAAAATAAAAGGGTATTAATTTTAAAATGTATTGGAAATGAAATATATGCTAATAATTGAGTAATTTACATTTTAGATCAAGATCCCGTAGATACTTGTGAAAAAGGAAAAATAGCGGAATAGTCCCTGAACTTTTGCAACGATTACAATTCAGTCCAGGTAAGTTCGTACAGTTAAAATTTAACATTTGTATTAATTGGTGATTGTTATTATATATATATTATATTGTTGGAAATGAATTATTGGTTAAATTATAATATTGAATTTGATATTCGATTTGAATTGAACACGGGATAGAGTATATTCGTGTTTTGGTGTATCACGGGGTTTGGAGTGGTGATGGTATTGGAGGGAGATATTGGCATATTACCCAAGTAAACCGAGGTTCAGCATTTTTTGCAAACTCTCGTGTTATACTTTCTGTTTGGCATGATTCGGGTGGATCAGCTCTTTTGAGCTTCTGTTCAGCTCTTATGAGCTTTTATTGGCGTGTTCGACAGGACCAGCTCTTATGAGCTTCTGATGACGATGTACTCTTACCCGTAAGTCGTTCTTCGAATGAAAAATCTTAGTAAGGTAATCTGTTTAATGAATTTTAAAGATATGTTATTTATTTCACATTGATCTGAACATGGATGAATGCATTGATTGAAGTTGTGAATGACATGGAGCTCGCTTGGATGATTATTATTGTTTGAATTATTATAATTAGATTTATCGATTAATATATTGAACTTATTAAGCTTCATTAAGCTTACTTGTGTTGTTTAATGTCATTGTAGAATCTCGGAAGGTTGGACTATCGGATCGACACTCAAGTCACACTATCCAGCTCATCTCAATAGTTTTTGAAATGTTTATTTCAGATTATATGGCATGTATAGGCTCTTGTGCGGTTTTGGTTAATGTTTGGATTATGTAAATATTATGAATGATATTTTGTGCAAATAACCAACTTACATATTATATTAGAATAAGGTATAGTTATTGTGCTAGTATGTATGACATATATATAATTGAATTGTTGTAATTGTGGTACCTTTGATAGGTATTTTGATTAGGTATTGCTTGAGTGAATTGATGAATTGAATCAATTTTTATTTTGTTGTAAAATTGTATATACTTGTTGTACCAATGAGGGTACATTGGTTAGGCACTTATTAGGTTGGTTTTGATGTGTTTTTGGCTCGATTAATATCATTTTGATTTGGTATTTTGGTTGGTATTTGAGTTTCTTAAGGTCCAAGCAATGTGAAATGGTAAACTTGTGTTTTAAGGTTTATTTTGGGGCCACACGGCCTGAGACACGGGCGTGTGTCTTAGCCATGTGTGACACACGATCATGCAACACGGCCATGCGTCCCCTGTAGATTTAAGGCATACAAGTCAAGTAGTTACACGGCCTAACACATGGGCGTGTGAGGTCATTTCGAGGGGTACATGGCCTGGCATACGGGCATGTAGCTTGGCCGTGTGACCCAAGTCAGTGAGTTACACAAGCATGGACACGGGCTGGGACACGACCGTGTGTCCCTATTTCGAATGTCCAAATGTTTCCGATTTAGTCTCGAACTATTTCTATAGTATTTTTAGGGCCTACGGGGGTTAGATTTAAGGACATTGTGAATGTATTTGATAGTAATTAGATTATGTTCCCATTGATATATGAATTGAATGGTTTACTATTCGGATGGTTCGGTAATGCTCTGTAACCCTATTCCGGTGACGGATATGGGTTAGGGGTTTTACGAAAGAAAGAAATAAAACACGAGAAATCAAAGTGTAAAATGTATCAAATCGGGTCATGGGTGATTAGCTCGCTTCAGTAATCATAACCAACTATCGTATCAAGTTTTCTTGTTCAATCAACTAGTCAATACCCCAGCAAGATCTTCCGATCTTCCACTAACATATTAAGTTGGCAAGAATTACTTACCTCTCGACCTCACAGTCCAGATCGATTCAGGGTTAAGGTGTTCACGGATAGGCCATACCAAATCTGGGTTAATTCCCACCTTAATGGCTTCCTAGGGTTGTCTGGCCTAGGGTTTTCGGTTCTTCCTCTCCTGAATAGTTGATCCGCAAAGAAACCCATACAAAGTAATTAATTAATCATACATCCACTCGCTAATCCCCCACAGGAGGACTAGTTCCTCATGGATCTAATAAACAATATAAACTTAATAGAAAGAATAAACATAAAAAACAATTAAAGAGAATAAGGTTTAGAAAAAGCCTAATTTATACTTATAATTAAGCATCAAATCCTCACGGAGTTTGATTGTACTGTCACAAATTTGATCTCTCCACAAAAGTAAATAACAAGATCTAAAATAAAAAGAGAAAACCTAAAAAAAGAGAAAAACTCAAGCCTATATCTAAAGAGAAAATTTACAATATCAAAAGTGTCTATAACATGTGTTAAATGAGCCTACTTATAGACTTTAGGGTGGCTGTCATCCTTAACCCTAGGTCAGTTGTCGTTCTCGTGCTTAACATTTGATTATGCGAATCAAAATGCCTTAGATCGTAATTATTTCTCGTATAGAGGTGATGTCGTGACACAACAGGTCATGTGTCCGACATCGAGGGCAGTATGCTCAACTTCAGGGTATTGTAAGGCCCCAAAAGTAGGTCTATTAGTTTCAGGTAAGTTTATCGGGTTCCGAGTGAAAATTGGGAATTAATCGGGTTAATTAGTGGTTTATATTCTTAATTGGTTAGCTTAATTTCATCTAAAAAAATCGGTAAATAATATTCTAGAAAATAAAAATATTTTTAGAAAAATTAATTTTATGGTTTTAAATATTTTTTGGGTAAAAAAAATATTTTGGGTTAAATTTGAATTTAAAAATAATTTAAAATGGGGTTTAATCGGATGATTTAAAATATTAATTAAATGGGATAATTTGAAAAATAAAAGGGAATGTGTAAGAGGTTTTATAGTAAATAAACCATATCTTCAGAATTTTGGAGGGAAAGGAGCAAATAGTAAAACAAGTTAAAATGGGGAGTGGCTTGATGCAAATTCCCCAAATTTTGAAAATCAGGTGGGGGCTTTCAGTTTTAAAAACTCTGCAACTACCTCACTTTTCACTCATTTTTCACCTGAATTGAGAGCTTTTTCTCTCTCTCTCTCTTTTTTTTTTGCTTGTTTTCATAAACCAAGCATCAGAGAATGGATTAAGCATTTTCTCTCCCAAAATTCTCTCTAAATGTAACTGCCCGATTTTGGGGCTAGTCAAAACAGTGGTTTCGGGACCACTAATTCGAGGTTTAAGAAAATTATTTTGATATTGTTTTATGTGTTATATCATTTTTATAAAGATGTATGAGAATTTTGGTGCTTTAATTTTAACAATTTCATGCTTAATTGTGAAAAAGGACTAAATCGCATAAAGTGCGAAAGTTCTATTTTGCAAGCTAGGGGTGTCTACTAGCCATATAATATTAAATTGGAGGTCCTTAATTTACAATTAGGCCATTGAGGAAGTGATGGCCGGCCATATGGACAAGGATATTAAATGAGTCAATTGGTTAGGTGAAATTTGGTGACTAGATTGCTTTTTAAGCATAAAATAAAGAAAAGAGTGATATCATCTTTTCTTCACCACCTTCATCACTGAAAATACCAGCAAAAAAGGGGGGGTTTTGAGAGCTTTGAAATTTCAGCAACTAATCCTCTTACAAGTAAGTGATTTTTGTGGTTTTATTTGATAATTTTTGTACTTTTAGAGCCCCCAAAGCTTAAGCTAGATAATGAGGAGGCTATTTTGCAAAATGGTTGAAAGTTTAAGGACTTCCCATGAGAGTGTTCTTGTTGTTTATTGAGTTTTTATGGAATAAAATGAATGTTAGTGAGTTAAGGAACAACTTTTGTGAAGGGTGTTATCATGAAAACACCTAAATAGGACTTATTTGTAAGGGTAGTAATTGTGTAATAAATGCATGAAATAATTGACTTTGTGAGTTTTTGTAAGAGGAATAAATGTTCAGCTAGGCTTGCTTAATGAGAAAATGTGATGAAAAATGATTTACGAGCCTAGGGGCAAAATCATAATTTTGCCAAAGTATAAGGGCAAAATGGTCATTTTTGCTTAAGTAAAAATTTTGGTGTATCATGCATTATAAAGGGATTAAATGAGTGAATTTCATTATTATAGATCAAGAAGAGCGCAGAAACCACCTTGACCGGGGAAAGGGCAAGGTTACGGATTAAGTCGTCGACTTATACATTTTGCACCTAGGTAAGTTTATGTGTAAACGATACGTCTTTAATACATATGTTGCTACTTATTGGTGCATTGTATGAATGAGATCATTTATGATGGAAATTAATAGATAGTGAGTAATTTCCGTATGAACCTCGAAATAGATATGTAAGTACGGAAAAATATCTGTAATTATTCTTTTGGTGGGCTGTGTGCGATACCACCTTATTACTTATTCACGATGGGCTAAGTGTGATACCATCGTTTATACTATCATTTGGTGGGCTATGTGCGAAACCACTATATATATTCTTGTTGGTGGGCTAAGTGCGATACCACCCTATTAATGATTAATGGTGGGCTGTATGCGAAACCACCGGATATTTCGTATTATTCCGAGTGGTTCATCGAGAATTTGTATAAGTGAATGTTTCATGTTGCCTTGTGGTGTTGAGTGCAGGGAATGTGTACAAGTGAATGTGAGCAATATAATTATTATGTGGTTAGATTGTGGTAAGAAATGAAATGAGTAAGCATGATTATGGAATTGTGAATTGTTCTTGCTTAGTATATGATGTTATTGATTGTTTAGCATATGTTATGATGCTTATTGTTTACATGTGAACTTACTAAGCTTAAAGCTTACTCCTTTTCTTCTCCCTTGTTTTATAGTGTCAGAGAGCTAGTTCGGGATTCGACGATAATTAGAAGATCACCCACACTATCGACTCATCTCGGTATATTTAGACTTAGCATTTTGAGTATGGCATGTATAAGGGCTAGGCTTAATGAAATGTTTTTTTTTTTTGTTTTGGCCAAGTGTGTTGGCTCTTTTAGAGATGAACACTTTTGTATATTGTCATAGTTGATGGCTCACTAATGCTAAATTATGAAAAGAAGAGGTTATTCATGAATGCGTTAGATGCTTGATTGGGTTTCTTGGTAAATGGTTGAATGGGATTTTATGTTATGTGAACTAGGGTGATTAAAGAGCTTGGCAAATAGCCTTGTTCTTGTCCACACGGGTAGGCACACGGGCATGCGTCTAGGCCGTGTGTGACACACGGTCAGTCTCATGGGTGTGTGACCAGGCCGTGTGTCCTCTGCATGTTAGTGTTTCAAGTCAGTGTCGACCACGGGCTTGACACACGGGCGTGTGCCTAGGCCGTGTGCCCCTAATGAGGTTGCTGACGTCATAAACAAAATACCCAAGTTTTCACACACGGGTGAGGACACGGGCGTGTCTAGGCCGTGTGAAGGACACGGGCCAAAGACACGGGCGTGTGTCCGACCGTGTGAAAACCCTTGTAGGTTTGAATTAAAAAATAAATCCCACACGGGCTAGGGACATGGGCGTGTGTGACCACACGGCCTGCCCACACGGGCGTGTCCCATTTCACACGAGCGTATGGCCCTGTTAAGGTAAATTTTTCTAAGTATATCAAAGTTCTCGGTTTAATTCTGATATCCTCCGTTGCATGTTTAAGGCCTCGTAGGCCCTTAATAAGGATGTTATAAATTGGAATTTGAAAGTTTTAATTTGGAAATGAAATTCCATAGCTCAAAGTTGTATGTTCGAGTGAGTTATGTCCGGTAATGCCTCGTACCCGGTTCCGGCGATGAATACAGGTAAGGGGTGTTACATTTAGTGGTATCAGAGCTATGGTTTAGTCGGTTCTCGGACTACCGTAGCGTGTGTAAGGGTCTAGCTATACATGCCATAGAATACAATGATAGTGTGGAGACTTCTGACTATATTTAACTATGTTTTTGTATAGTAAATGGATCCCGACCGAGCAGCTGCTGATGACGCTGCTAGTAACGTGCCGGCTCCCGCAGGGGACCGCGCCTGTAAAGAGTAGACCCGAGACTATGGTTGAAGGTGAAGAGGCTCGGGAAGCCTTTCTTCACATGATGAGTAATTGGTACACGGAGTATGTACGAGCGAATCCTAATGCTCAACCTCCTCCACCTCCTCCACCCCCTCCTATACCTCAGCCAGTCTCTGTGGCTCCGCAAGGTATAAATTTGGTGAGGATGACCAAACCCCCGGTAGATAAGCTTCGGAAGCAAGGGGCCGAGGATTTTAGGGCTAACATAGTCGATGACCCCGAGAGGGCGGAGTTCTGGCTTGAGAACTCAATGAAGGTGTTTGATGAACTCTCCTGCACACCTAAGGAGAGCTTGAAATGTGTCGTGTCATTATTGAAGGACTCGGCATATCGTTGGTGGAAAATGTTAACATCGGTAGTCCCAAGGGAGAGAGTGACATGGGATTTCTTCTTAGAAGAGTTCCGAAAGAAGTATATAAGTCAGCGATTTGTTGACCAGAAATGGAAGGAGTTCCTTGAATTGAAGCAAGGCAAGATGATCGTGGCAGAGTATGAGCGCGAGTTTGTTAGGCTCAGTAAGTATGCACAATAGTGTGTGTCTACAGAAGCTATCTTGTGCAAGAGGTTTGAAGACGGGTTGAATGAGGATATCAGACTTCTAGTTGGGATCTTGGAATTGAAAGAATTTATGGTGTTGGTTGATAGGGCATGTAAGGTCGAGGAGTTGAATAAGAAAAAGAAGAAAGCCATGAATGAGGCCCGAGATGCGAGAAAAAGGCCAATGAGTAAATCGTTCCAAACTCAATCAAAGAGGTCCAAAGAAATAAACCCTCGGACGACTACTTCAGTGGGGTATTCACACCTAGATCGGGGCAATATATACCCAGGCTCGAGAGTTCAAGCCACCTCGATAGCCAGCGTGGGCAATCCAAAGTCAAATAAATCGGAGTGCCCAAATTGTGGCAGACAACATACTGGGGAGTGTTGAGGAAACAACCGTAATTGTTACAAGTGCGATTCACCGGACCATTTCATCCGGAATTGTCCAGAGAGAGATGAGAAGGAGAGAAAGCAAGATGTAAGACCGAGTAATGTATCTTCGAGGGGAAGATCACAAAAGAACCCGGGAGGTGGGACTAGTACTAGAGGTGCTCCAAGAGACTCTGTTGTGAGATCGGAGGATCGAGCACCTGCAAGGGTTAATGCCATTCGCGCTCGCGAAGAGGCATCATCTCCAGATGTGATAACGGGTACTTTTTCTCTTCATGATATCTCTGTAGTTGCTTTGATTGACCCGGGGTCTACTCATTCTTAGATTTGCATGAAATTGGCATCTAGCATGAGTATGATTGTTGAGTTTACGGAGTTCGTAATAAAAGTGTCAAACCCGTTAGGCAAGCATGTGCTAGTTGACAAGGTGTGTAGGAAGTGTCCTTTGACAATTAGAGGTAATTATTTTCCGGCAAATCTCATGTTGTTTCCGTTTGATGAATTTGACTTGATTCTTGGTATGGATTGGTTGACTGCTCATAATGTTTTAGTAAACTGTGGTAGTAAGTTTATTGAATTGAGATGTGTAAATGGAAATGTCATTCGGGTTGAATCAGGTAAATCGGATAGTTTGCCTGTAGTGATCTCGTCTATAGTAGCTGAGAAACACTTGAGAAAAGGGTATGAGTCCTATCTCGCCTTTTGTACTTTGAATACCCAAGAATCGAGAGATAAAGATTGAATCGGTGCCGGTGGTATGCGAGTATCTAGATGTGTTCCCGAAAGAGTTACCCGGATTGCCTCCAATTAGAGAGGTCGAGTTTGGAATTGAGATAGTTCCGGGTACAGCACCTATTTCGGTTGCCCCGTATAGGATGGTACCATTAGAGTTGAAAGAATTGAAAGTTTAGTTGCAAGAGTTAACAGACAAGGGTTTTGCAAGACCGAGCTATTCCCCGTGGGGTGCTCCGGTACTTTTTGTAAAGAAGAAAGATGGGTTGATGAGATTGTGCATAGACTACAGACAACTCAACAAAGTGACAGCGAAGGATAAGTATCCTTTGCCAAGGATAGATGATTTATTTGACCAATTGAAGGGAGCTACGGTGTTCTCCAAGATAGACCTAAGGTCTGGATATTACCAATTGAGGGTTAAGGAGCAAGATGTGCCGAAAACTGCATTTCGGACGAGGTATGGCCATTATGAGTTTCTTGTCATGCCATTTGGCTTAACGAATGCTCCTGCGATTTTTATGGATATAATGAACCGTGTCTTCCGACCGTATTTGGATAAATTTGTGGTTGTTTTTATCGACAACATATTAATTTATTCCCGGGATGAGAGAGAGCATGCAGAGCACCTGAGAATTGTTTTGCAGAATTTAAGAGATAAGCAGTTGTATGCTAAATTCAGCAAGAGTGAGTTTTGGCTCCGAGAGGTCAGATTCTTAGGACACATTGTATCAGGTGATGGCATAAGGGTTGATCCGAGTATGATCTCGGCTATTGCAGAGTGGGAACCGCCAAGGAGTGTGTCAGAAATTAGAAGCTTTTTGGGTTTGGCGGGGTACTACAGACAATTTGTCAAAGGGTTTTCCATGATTGCTACCCCGATGATGAAACTGTTGCAAAAAGATGTTAAGTTTGAATAGATTGAGAAATGCCAACAAAGTTTCGAGAGATTGAAATCATTGTTGACTGAGGCGCCGATTTTGGTACAACCTGAGTCGGGGAAAGATTTCGTGGTCTACAGTGATGCGTCATTAAATAGTCTCAACTGTGTGTTGATGCAAGAGGGTAAGGTAGTAGCTTACGGCTC
The DNA here is from genome assembly GCA_025698515.1 of Gossypium sturtianum. Lineage (NCBI taxonomy): Eukaryota > Viridiplantae > Streptophyta > Magnoliopsida > Malvales > Malvaceae > Gossypium > Gossypium sturtianum. The sequence continues at coordinate 126,412,278 of CM046955.1, forward strand.
GAGACAACTAAAACCGCATGAGAAGAATTATCTAACTCGTGATTTGGAGTTGGCTGCGATTGTCTTTGCTTTGAAGATTTGGTGTCATTATTTATATGGCGAGAAGTGCCGAATCTTCACCGATCACAAGAGTTTGAAGTACTTAATGGACCAAAAGGATTTGAATTTGCGACAACGGCAGTGGCTTGAATTATTAAAGGATTACGAGTTAGTAATCGATTACCATCCGAGGAAAGCGAATGTGGTTGCGGATGCCTTAAGCAGAAAATCCTTGTATGCTTTGAGAGCTATGAGTACGAGTTTAGCGTTGTCTGATGACGGTGCTATATTGTCCGAGTTGAGGGCTAGACCATTATTTATTCAGCAGATATGTGAAGCCCAAAGGAATGATAGTGAGATGCAAGTTAAGAGAGCTTAGTGCGAATCAGGGAATAACTTAGATTTACGAGTTAGTTTCGAGGATTGCTTGATGTTTCATGATAGAATTTGTGTACCAAAGGATGATGAGCTAATCCGGAAAATTTTACATGAAGCACACAATGGTTGTCTGTCAGTACATCTGGGCAGTACAAAAATGTACAATGTTTTGAAGAAATTGTACTGGTGGCCGGGTAAGAAAAGAGACATCTCTGAATTTGTTACGAAATGTTTAGTTTGTCAACAAGTGAAAGCTGAGCACCAAGTGCCCTCAGGATTGCTTCAGCCGGCAATGGTTCCAGAGTGGAAGTGGGATCGAATCACTATGGATTTCGTAACGGGGTTACCTATGACTCCGAGGAAGAAAGATGTTGTCTGGGTTATTGTTGATAGATTAACAAAGTCGGCTCACTTTATACCGATACGTGCGGATTATTCACTTGATAAGTTGGCCGAGTTGTATATTGCTGAGGTGGTGAGATTGCATCGGGTGCCTATATCTATTATCTCGGATAGAGATCCGAGGTTTACTTCGAGGTTTTAGAAGAAGTTGCAAGAAGCCTTGGGTACAAAGTTGAATTTTAGTACTGCTTTCCATCCTCAAACTGATGGCCAATCCAAAAGAGTGATTCAAGTCCTTGAGGATATGCTCTGATGCTGTGTGTTAGAATTCGAAGGTAGTTGGGAAAAATATCTACCTTTAGTTGAGTTTGCCTATAACAACAGTTATCAGTCGAGTATACGGATGGCACTGTACGAAGCTTTGTATGGTCGCAAGTGTCGGACTCCCTTGTATTGGACCGAGCTTAGTGAGAAGCAAATTCACGGGGTCGACTTAGTTAAAGAGACTGAGGAGAAAGTGAAAGTAATCCGAGATAGTCTGAAAGCTGCTTCGGATCGACAAAAGTCATACACGAATTTTAAAAGGAAACAAATCGAGTTTCAAGTGGGTGACAAAGTATTCCTGAAAGTATCTCCGTGGAAGAAAATATTGAGTTTCGGTCGAAAGGGCAAATTGAGTCCACGATTCATAGGACCGTATGAGGTTACTGAGAGGATTGGGCCAATAGCATACCGGTTGGCTTTGCCAGCAGAGTTAGTAAGAATACACAACGTGTTTCATGTGTCGATGTTGCGGTGAAATCGATCTAATCCTTCGCACGTGATCCCTCCAACAGAAATTGAGATACGACCGGATATGACTTATGAAGAGGAACCAATTAAGATTATGGCTCGAGAGGTTAAATAATTGAGGAATAAGAGCATAGCCTTAGTGAAAGTGTTATGGCAAAAACACGGTGGGGAAGAGGCTACGTGGGAACCGGAAGAAGCCATGAGGGAGCAATACCCAAACCTCTTTACCGGTAAGATTTTTTAGGACGAAAATCTCTAAAGGGGGAGAGTTGTAACAGCCCGATTTTGGGGCTAGTTGGAACAGTGGTTTCTGGACCACTAATCCGAGGTTGAAGAAATTTATTTTGATATAATTTTATGTGTTATATCATGTTTATAAAGATGCATGAGAATTTTGGTGCACCGAGGTAAGTTGTCAACTTATACATTTTGCACCGAGGTAAGTTTATGTGTAAACGATACGTCTTTAATACATATGTTGCTACCTATTGGTGCATTGTATGAATGAGATCATTTATGATGGAAATTGATAGATAGTGAGTAATTTCCGAATGAACCTCGGAATAGATATGTAAGTGCAGAAAAATATCTGTAATTATTCTTTTGGTGGGCTGTGTGCGATACCACCTTATTACTTATTCACGATGGGCTAAGTGCGATACCATCATTTATACTAACATTTGGTGGGCTATCTGCGAAACCACTATATATATTCTTGTTGGTGGGCTAAGTGCGATACCACCCTATTAATGATTAATGGTGTGCTGTGTGCGAAACCATCGGATATTTAGTATTATTCCGAGGGGTTCATCGAGAATTTGTATAAGTGAATTTTTCATGTTGCCTTGTGGTGTTGAGTGCAGGGAATGTGTACAAGTGAATGTGAGCAATATAATTGTTATGTGGTTAGATTGTGGTAAGAAATGAAATGAGTAAGCATGATTGTGGAATTGTGAATTGTTCTTGCTTAGTATATGATGCTATTGATTGTTTAGCATATGTTATGATGCTTATTATTTACATGTGAACTTACTAAGCTTAAAGCTTACTCCCTTTCTTTTCCTTTGTTTTATAGTGTCAGAGAGCTAGTTCGAGATTCGAAGATAATCAGAAGATCACCCACACTATTGACTCATCTCGGTATATTTAGACTTAGCATTTTGTGTATGGCATGTATAGGGACTAGGCTTAATGAAATGTTTTTTTTTTTTTTTTGGCCAAGTGTGTTGGCTCTTTTAGAGATGAACTCTTTTGTATATTGCCATAGTTGATAGCTCACTAATGCTAAATTATGAAAAGAAGAGGTTATTCATGAATGCGTTAGATGCTTAATTGGGTTGCTTGGTAAATGGTTGAATGGGATTTTATGTTATGTGAACTAGGGTGATTAAAGAGCTTGGCAAATAGCCTTGTTCTTGTCCACACGGGTAGGCACACGAGCGTGCGTCTAGGCCGTGTGTGGCACACGGTCAGTCTCATGGGCGTGTGACCAGGCCGTGTGTCCCCTGCATGTTAGTGTTTCAAGTCAATGTCGACCACGGGCTAGACACACGGGCGTGTTCCTAGGCCGTGTGCCCCTTATGAGGTTGCTGACGTCATAAACAAAATACCCAAGTTTTCACACACGGGTGAGGACACGAGCGTGTCTAGGCCGTGTAAAGGACACGGGCCAAAGACACGGGCATGTGTCCGACCGTGTGAAAACCCCTGTAGGTTTGAATTGAAAAATAAATCCCACACGGGCTAGGGACACGGGCGTGTGTAACCACACGGCCTGCCCACACGGGCGTGTCCCATTTCACACGGGCGTCTGGCCCTGTTAAGGCAAAATTTTTCTAAGTATATCAAAGTTCTCGGTTTAATTTCGATATCCTCTGTTGCATGTTTAAGGCCTCGTAGGCCCTTAATAAGGATGTTATAATTTGGAATTTGAAAGTTTTAATTTGGAAATGAAATTCCATAGCTCAAAGTTGTATGTTCGAGTGAGTTATGTCTGGTAATGCCTCGTACCCGGTTCCGGCGATGAATACGGGTAAGGGGTGTTACACTAAAATCTCTCGAAATAATTTTCAAAGTTGGGCAAAAAGTCATTCAAATTTCTTCAAGTATTTTGATTCAAACTTCCAAATCAATGATTTGAGTTCAATTGAAGGTAATCCTCATCTCTAAATTGGTTTTTAAGTTAATTTCAATCATTATTTGTTAATTAAAGTGATTATAATGGATTTTCAACTTTAATTTCTTCTTTCTTGAACTTGAGGATTAACAATGGTGGATCTTTAATTTTGAGCTGGAATCCAAATATTAATGGATGCCTAAGCTCAAAATAGGTCTAATAAGAGGTTTTTAATCTTAAACCAAAAGATCAAACATGTTTTATGGAACAATTTTGAGAAATTCAAATTTTATCAAGAACATGGATGATTTTTTCGAAAAATTATGGAACAGATTAAATGATGAAATTAACACTTAGAATACATGTTTTTGGACTAGGAGCAAAGATTAGAAGTGGTTTGAGGTGCTAAAAAGGGAGTTTAGTTGAGGAATTCCATATTTCGGCTTAGTTGTGCAATATCGGTAAGGTAGTTTAAAGCAATGATTTAGATTCGTATACTTTATAACATTTCGTGTTTATTGTTGCTATTGTTAGTTTTTAATGCATAATTTGTCTCCATTGAAGCTCCACATCAAGAGGAGGAACGTGCAAATCAGAATTGAAGCTCAAACTTGCTTGTTTGAACACATTTTTACTTAAAGAGCTAAGTGTGGAGGTGAGCGATATTAAGGGAAATTTGGTAAATTAGCCTGATTATGTGTTAAATTAAAAGTTTAATTGCTGTTATTAATGACTTAATTGCATATTGGATGGTTGGATTTGAAAAAAAATAGGTTTTATTTTTATAAAAGAGCCAAATGGCAATTGGTTTGGTAAGTTGTGTATTACGCTTTTAGCATGATTAAATTGTATGGAATAAATTGATATTTGGAGCATGAATTGCTGATTTATTGAACATTTGATAAAGGTGTTCTAATTGGTATATGAATATTGGGAAAATGATATTTGCTATTCTTAATTTTAATGAGGTTAAAATTGCTTAGCAACATGCTTTTACTTGTATGTAGGATTAAGTGGTTAGCAACATCCTAAATTAAGTGGTTAAACATATAATTTTGTGCCTTGTATGTAGGATTATATTGGCAACATTGCATGGTGAATCCATTGGATATAGTTGGCATGCCATAGGATTTGTGAGTACTCACCATTATTCGTGATATTGTGAGCATATGGCTCTTGGTGGACTAATTTGTTTGGAGTAGATAAGGGAGTGTTGAGCTTGAGTCTCCACTCATCGGGTTATTTGAGGCGCTATAAGGGAGCGTGTGGCTTCGGCCCACTCAATTCGAAGGACTGTATTTAATTTGTGGGAGTTTGGAGTGTAACACCGTTAACCCCTCTCCGTCGTCGAATTAGGGTCACATGCATTACTAACAAATCAAATCAATTAATCAATCATAATTAAAATGTAATCTAACTATTAATATTATAAAATACAGGGGCAGGTTACGTCAATCTAATGCTTTCATACTAGAGTCTAATACAATTGAATAACGAATCATGTTAGTTCATTCAAAGTCACAGTAAAAAGTACCCATACAGTCCTAAATACGAGTTTACAGGACCTTAAAAATAGTTTAAGAAAAAAAGCGGCTAATTTGAAATAATTCTAAAAGTTTAGGGTAAATTTAAGAAAAATATGTAAAAACAGCGGTCACACGGCTGTGTGGAACACCCCCACACCATGTGACTTTCTGTAACACCCCCACACCCGGCCTAGACGTTATGGCCGAATCTGGCGATGTCACATGATAGTGCTTTGGAAAACGTAATTACAATAAGGCCATTTTCGATATCTTAGGTTACCGTAAAAACGTGTCGTTTATTCATTCATTATCCATTTTCAAACATTATACGTTGCGGAAGCTTTTAAAATAATTTGTGAATTCGTGTGTATTTGAGAAAAAAATTGTTTATTTTGAAAACTCGCGTCTTATCCTACTGCTAGCAGTTTATAAAATAAAAATCCCAAATCTTAAACAAAAATCCGTAAAGGCCACTTAAAAAAAACTTCCCAAATATAATCAAAACAATGGATAAAAGTAAAAACCGTAAAGGTCTAGAACCGTGGTCACTGCCGAGTCCTCTGCCGCACCGATTCGTCTACTGCTGGGGATTACCTGAACAGAATAAACAGAAAAGGGTGAGTTTTCACAAACTCAGTGTGTAATCCCCACAGAAAACATACACACAGTAATATCAGATAACATACATCAATTCACAGTTCGGGTCTGAGCCTATTACAGAAACGGTGTGAACTTTAGCCCACTCAGATACAGAATCATATATGGTCTAGGGCCTTAGCCCATTTCAGTAATAATAAACAGATCAGCCAGAATAGCAGAATCCTACCCACCAGCCTCTACACAACAACTCCATCCAACCCTACACACCATGTGGGGATAAAATCAACCCACCCATCCATACACCATGCTGTACCGAATGCGGCACATAATCGGAAAGTTCCAGCTGAGCTGCCAGATAACAGGCTTGAGAGCCTTTCAGATACTTCCTCCGAATCATCAACCCACCCCAATGCAATGCAACATACATAGAATGTCATACTATTATGCAAACACGGTTCATACATTCAAACATCAGATTTCATGCTCGGTACAGAAATTAGAAAGTCAAGTCACATAATTAGGGGTCTAGGTAAAGCTTACCGACCCTACATTAGGTCCACAGTCGACTAGGGCGACCCGTGCAACCTTACAGAACATTACAGAAAAATGGGCTCACACGCCCATGTGGCCTACCCGTGTGAGCCCACACGGCCCAAATTGGCCTTGCCCGTGTGGTTCATCCGTGTGGGCGTACACGCCCATGTGGTTCACCTGTGTGGGCCCACACGGCCCAATTGGTCAAGCCCGGGTGTCATACACGTCTTTTCCCAACCGTCACACGGCCGTGTCACTCGCGTACGGCCTGGCTCGTCGATCACACGGCCATATGGTGACTAACAGTCTTGCACACGGCCTACCACACGGGCAACCACACGCCCGTGTGATGTCGACAGTGAGGTTTTCCGCTTTCGTTAAAACCTCATTTTTTGCGTTTTCGGGTACACACCTGGTTCCATTTCGATGCATAACCACTCCCGAGCACTCCGAAACCTATATTCGACAATTGCAAGCCCAATTTTAGTCACTTAATCCGAGTTGTTATGAACAGAAAATTCCCGAAAACTTACCAACAACCTTACCTTAACGATCCACGCTGATTTCTCGCTGCTAAAAAGCTGAAAAGTAGCCCACAGCTTCTTGATTGTCCCCTAATCAGAAAATAACCACTTAATACTCCATTAATTCGTCCAAAACGAAACAAAACGTACACTTAGACTTACAGAATACACACTAACTGTAGAGATGAACGATATCGACGGGAAGAGGCAAAAATTAGAGTTTGGAGAATAAGGAAAAAGAACGGATAAGAGAGAACAAAGGTAGGAAACCGAAAGTTGAAAGTGGAAACAGAGAGCAGAAAACGTCAAACGTCAGAGGGAGAAGAGGACTTTTAGGAAAAACAAAACTGATCACATATCCCTAATTTTCCTCACCCACTATTCCACTACTCAGTTTTTGCAACCAACTCAAACTCTTCTCCAACAACCTAAAAAAATAAAACGTCAGAGTGTCCGCAAGGACTCGAACACAGGACCTCCACCTTAACAACACACCACTTAACCACCAGACCAGCAGGCCCATTCTGACATGTTCTTACCAATAAATACTTATAAGCCTACTAACCAAAGGTAAGGCTTTATCCATAAAAACCCAAAAATTACCCAAGCCAAGGCTTGAACTTGGGACCTCACACACACACCCAGAACACATAACCACTGAAGCAGATAGACATTTGTATCTCAAAATTACAAAAGCCGGAATAAATGAAAAACCAGGTCGTTACAACTCTACCCCCTAAAAGAAAATTTCGTCCTCGAAATTTTACCTGATCAAAAAAGGTGAGGATACTGCGACGCATCGCATCCTCCGGCTCCCAAGTGGCCTCTTCAGTGCTATGATTCCGCCACAACACCTTCACTAAGGGGATAGACTTCCTTCGAAGCACTTAAATGTCGTGATCCAGAATCTGGACTGGCTCCTCCTCAAACGTCAGATCTGGTCTGACCTCAACCGGAATAACATGCGTGGGATCAGAGCGGTAGAATCTCAACATTGAGACGTGGAACACATCATGAATGCGATCCAACTCCGGAGGAAGCTCCAACTGATATGCAACTGGCTTCACTCGCTTCAGAATGCGGTACGGCCCAATAAATCGAGGGCTCAGCTTACCCTTACGACCGAACCTTAATATCTTTTTCCATGGCGAGACCTTGAGGAACACTAAGTCCCCCACAGAATACTCAATATCCTTTCTTTTTAGATCAGCATAGGACTTCTGCCTATCAGATGCCACTTTCAGTCGATCTCGAATCAATCAGACTTTATCTTCAGTTTCAGAAACCAATTCCGGACCCAGAACACGTTACTCCCCCAACTCAGTCCAACATAAGGGAGTACGACACTTACGGCCATACAGGGCCTCGTACGATGCCATCTGGATGCTAGACTGATAGCTGTTGTCATAGGCGAACTCTGCCAATGATAAATACTCCTTCCAACTGCCTCGGAAATCTATAGCATAGCTCCTCAACATATGGTCCAATACTTGAATCACCCTCTTCGATTGACCATCTGTCTGAGGATGGAAAGCAGTACTGAAGTTCAACCTTAAACCCAGAGCCTCGTGAAATTTCTTCCAGAACCGAGACGTGAAGCGAGGATCTCTATCGGAGATGATTGAGACAGGGACCCCATGTAGTCTCACAATTTCAGACACATACAGCTTAGCCAATTTCTGGAGTGAAAAGTCTGTCCTGACCGAAATGAAATGAGCGAACTTGGTCAATCGATCCATGATGACCCAGACAGAATCCTTCTTAGTGGGTGTTAAGGGCAACCCACTAACGAAGTCTATCGTTACTCGTTCCCATTTCCACATCAAAATCTTTACCGGCTGCAGCAACCCCGAAGGCAACTGATGTTCAGCCTTAACTTGCTGACAAGTCGAACAGTGAGCAATGAAATCCGTAACCTCGCGCTTTAACCCTGGCCACTAGTACAACTCTTGGAGATCTCGGTACATCTTGTTCCCACCGAGATGCATAGCATAAGGGCTACTATACGCCTCCCTCAGAATTGACTGTCTTAAATCCTCATCATTCGGCACCCAGATCCGATCGCGGAAACAAAGTACCTCATCACTGTTAATCCCAAAATTAGTAGAATCACCAGTCTCAACCTGACGGAATCGCAACTCAAGAGACTTATCCCCCATCTGTTTACCTCTGATCTGATCAATCCATACAAGCTTAACCTGAAGTTCCGCTAACAGACTCCCATCGTCGAATAAACTGAGTCGAGCGAACATCGCTCTCAGATCGGTCATAGCCCTACGGCTCAAAGCATCTGCCACCACATTAGCCTTACCAGGATGGTACTCGATGGTGCAGTCGTAATCCTTAAGCAGTTCAACCCATCTACGCTGCCTAAGGTTTAACTTTTTATGAGTGGGGAGATACTTGAGGCTCTTGTGATCAGTGCAGATAGTACACTTCTCACTGTATAGGTAGTGCCTCCAGATTTTTAGAGCGAAGACTACCGCTACCAACTCTAAATCGTGCGTCGGATAGTTAACCTCATGTGTCCTGAGTTAACGTGACGCGTAAACCACCACATTACCATCCTACATCAGTATGCAACCCAGTCCCACATGCAACACATCACTGTATACAACGAAATCCTCCCCGGATTCAGGTTGTATCAGAACTGGAGCCTGTGTCAAAACAGATTTGAGCTTCTCGAAGCTCTCTTGTTGCTTATCAGTCTAGACAAAGGGAACTTGTAACATCTCGATTTAGGGCTTAGTCAGAATAGTGGTGCGAGACCATAAATCTGAGGTATATATATGAGTTTTGAGGTTTATGCTATGTTTGCATGTTAGTGTAAAAGTTTCATGAAGCAATTTTGTTAAATTGCGGTTGAATTGTCCAAAACGACTAAACTACAAAAGTTGCAAAATGTGAGATTCTAGAAGCTATTTGTATGAAATAGCTTTGGATTATCAATTAGAGGTCCTTAAATAGTAATTTCCCAAATTCTAATTTTTGGACAAAAATGAGCATGAGTGGATGAATTGGAAAAGTTTGACTAATGGGCATTTTGGTCATTTGTCAATTAAGTGATTAAAAAGGGAAAAAGATGACAAAATTTCATTCATCTTCTTCTCCAAGCTGCCGAAAATTTCAAGAAGCCATTGTTAGGGCTCTTCAATTTTTCAAGCTTGCTAGTAAGTGCATCCAAGCCTCATTTTTGATATTCTTCGTATTTTTGAAGTCCTAGTAACATGAGTAAGCTATTTTTAGCTATATGTTGAGCTAGGATTGATGTTAAAAAATGTACCCATGTAAGACATGCATGTATTTTGATGTTTTATGGAAGATTATGAAAGCTTGATGTAGTAGAAACATCTTTTGTTAAGTGAATTTCATGAAAAATGCATGTAGGGACTAGTTTGTGAAAGTCTTGAGATTGGTCATACATGAGTGATTTAGTGAGAATTGATGATTGCTTTAGTTGAGTAAATGATTCGGCTAAGCATGAAAGGCTAGAAAGTTGAATGAAAATCACTTTACGAGCCTTGGGACAAAAGTGTAAATATGAGAAAGTTTAGGGGCAAAATGGTAATTTTGCTAAAGTATGAGATAAGGGTCAATTTAGTCAATGTGTGTATTAAATTAGTTGATTTATCATTATAGATCAAGAAAGACGAAACCCAGATCATAACCGAGGCATGGGTAAGGTCGTGGACTAAATTGCACATCTCCATACTTTTTGAGTACCGAGGTAAGTTTACGTATAAACAATGCATTTATGCGTATACATTGTTAATGCTAGCTATTGTGCAGCTTGATTGAGAACCTATTCGGTTCTAGTGGAATGAATGAGATAGTAGTTGTGAATGGATGAATGAATTACAAAGTAGACATATGAATGTGTAGTGATAATGCTTGATGGTGGGCTAAGTGCGATACCACCTTGATACTTAACAATGATGGGCTGTGTGCGAAAATATTGTCAAGCATATTATTTAGTGAGCTATGTGTGGAATCACTATAATTATCCTTTGTGGTAAGCTATGTGCGATACTACCTTGTTGTCTGATTGTGGTGGGCTAAGTGCGAAACCACCTAGTAATTTAGCTGTGTGGATGTATTATTGAGAAATAATGTTGTGTTGTATTTTGAGTAAATGTGATATTGAGTGCAGGGGTGTATGTCAATGATTATGAGTATGTGACTCATGATGTGTTGGAGATGTGGTAAGGGATAGAAAGAGTAAGCATAGTAGTGGATGTGAATTACATATGTTAGTATAATGCTAATTGTTGTTTAGCTTATACTAGAATGCTTAAATTGTTTATGTGTAAACTTACTAAACTCAAAGCTTACTCCTTTCTTTTCCCTTGTCTTATAGAGAAAAAGGATTGAATCGTGATACGCGGATTAATCGGAAGATCGCCCACACTATCAGCACACTCCGGTACATTAGACTTAATGTTTTGTATATGGCATGTATAGAGGCTAGACAAGTTAGTGAGTTTTTTTGTAATGGCTAAGATGTGTTGGCCTTTAGATGGATAATCTATTTTGTATAATGCCATGGTTGTTGGCTACTTTATTATATAAAAAGATGTAGTTATCCATGTAAGATTGTGTTTCAATAAGAGTTGGTTATGGATGAGTTGAATGTATATGTTGTATGAGCTAGAGGGGTGAGAAGATCTTAGCATATAGCTTTGTTCTTGTCCATGTGGATAGACACACGGGCGTGTGTCTAGGCCATGTGTGGCACACGGCCAGCCCACGGGCGTGTGACTTGGCCGTGTCAATTTGGAAGATTCGAGTAGTGTAGGCCACGGGCTAGCCACACGGGCGTGTGCCTTAACCGTGGGACATTGGCAGAATGCTTGGGTTTTCATGCACGGGATGGGGGCATGGGCGTGTGTGACCTCCACGGGCGTGTCTAATCTTACACGGGCGTGTGGTCCCTGTATAGATGGAAAAATTTTAAATTCGTAAGAGTTTCCGATACGGTCTCGAGAGCCCTCGTGTGTATGAATGAGGCCCCGTAAGTCAAGAATAAAGTTGTTGTGGTGACTTAAGAAGAGTAGTCATGTTGAGCCTAAGTGGCGATCAAGTGGTTTTACTCCGGTAATGCCTCAGACCCAATTCTGGCGTAGAATACGGGTAAGGGGTGTTACATTTAGTGGTATCAGTGCTATGGTTTAGTCGGTTCTAGGACTACCGTAGCAGGTGTAAGGGTCTAGCTATACATGCCATAAGTGTACAGTGATAGTGTGGTGGTTTCTGATGATTTTAAACCTTGTTTTATATAGTATATGGATCCCGATCAATCGACTGCTGATGAAGCAGCTAGTAATGCGTCGGCTCCTATGCAAGGAACCGCGCCTGTTGAGAGTGGACCCAAGGTTAGGGGTCAAGGGGAAGAGGCTCGGGAAGCTTTTCTCCAGATGATGAGTAATTGGTACTCAGATTATGTTTGAGCGAACCCTAATGCTCAACCTCTTCCACCTCCTCCGATACCTCAGCCAATTACAGTGGCTCCTCAAGGTATTGATGTAGTGAGGATATCGAAACCCTTGGTGGATAAGATTAGGAAACACGGAGCTGAGGAGTTTAGAGCTAAGGTAGATGATGACCCCGAAAGGGCAGAGTTCTGGCTAGGGAACTCAATGAGAGTATTCGATGAACTCTCTTGTACACCTGAAGAGAACCTGAAGTGTGACGTATCCTTGCTGAGGGACTCAGCATACCATTGGTGGAAGACGTTGACGTCGGTAGTCCCGAAAGAGCGGGTGACGTAGGACTTCTTTCTGGAAGAGTTCTTGAAGAAGTATATAAGCCAACGATTTACGGATCAGAAACGGAAGGAATTTCTTGAGTTGAAGCAAGGAAGAATGTCAGTAGCAGAATATGAGCACGAATTTGTTAGGCTTAGCAAGTACGCGCAAGAATGTGTGTCGACGGAGACCATCTTGTGTAAAAGGTTCGAAGATGGACTGAACGAGGATATTAAGCTCCTAGTGGTATTTTGGAGTTGAAAGAGTTTGTGGTGTTGGTTGAAAGGGCAAGTAAGGCCGAGAAATTGATTAAGGAAAAGAGAAGGGCTGTGAGTGAAGCCCGAGATGGGAGAAAACGACTGATGGGCAAATCATATCAAGCCCAGTCCAAGCCACCTCGATGAAAAGTGTGGGCAATCCGAAGAACAAACTGGAGTGTCCAAGTTGTGGTAGGTATCATACCAGAGAGTGTTGGGAAAACAACCGAAGTTATTATAAGTGTGGTTCCCCCGACCATTTTATCCGAAATTGCCCTGAGAGGGATGACAAGGAAGAGAAGCAAGAGACAAGACCTAGTGATGTGTCTGCAAGGGGTAGACCACCAAGGAACCCGAGAGGTGAGACTAGTGGTAGAGGTGCGTCCAAAGACTCTACTGTGAGACCGGAGGGTCGGGCACCTACGAGGACGTATGCCATTCGCGCTCGCGAAGAGGCATCCTCCCCAGATGTAATAACGGGTACTTTTTCTCTCTTTGACACCTTTGTTATTGCTTTAATAGATCCAAGTTCTACTCATTCTTATATTTGCATGAGATTGGCATCTAGTCTGAGTATGACCGTTGAGTTTACAAATATTGTGGTTAAGGTGTCAAACCTATTAGGTAAGCATGTGTTAGTGGACAAGGTGTGTAAGAATTGTCCTTTGTTGATTAAGAGTCATTGTTTTTCGGCAAACCTTATGTTGTTGCCGTTTGATGAGTTTGACTTAATTCTTGGCATGGATTGGTTGACTACCCATGATGTCTTAGTGAACTGTGGTAGTAAGTTTATCAAATTGAAATGTGAGAATATAGATGTTGTCCAGGTTGAATCAGGTGGATCAGATAGTCTACCAATGATGATTTCTTCCCTAGTGGCTGAGAAATGTTTGAGAAAGGGGTGTGAGTCCTATCTCGCCTTTGTTTTGAATACTCAAGAGGTTGGAGTAAAGTTTGATACAGTGTCGGTGGTATGTGAGTATCCGTATGTATTCCCAGAAAAGTTACCCGGATTACCTCCAGTGAGAGAGGTCAAGTTTGGGATTGAGTTAGTTCCGGGAACGGCACCTATTTAAATTGCTCCGTATAGGATGGCACCTTTAGAGTTGAAAGAACTGAAGGTTCAGTTGTAAGAGTTGACAGATAAGGGTTTTGCAAGACCGATCTACTCACCGTGGGGTGCTCCGGTACTATTTGTAAAGAAGAAAGATGGGTCTATGAGGTTGTGTATAGACTATAGGCAACTTAACAAAGTGACAGTGAAGAATAAGTATCCTTTACCAAGGATTGATGATCTTTTTGATCAACTGAAAGGAGCTACAGTGTTCTCCAAGATCGACCTGAGGTCTGGTTATTACTAGTTGAGAGTAAAAGAGCAAGATGTGTTGAAAACTGCATTTCGAACAAGGTATGGCCATTATGAGTTTTTAGTCATGCCGTTTGGTTTAACGAATGCACCTGCAATTTTTATGGATTTGATGAACCGTGTCTTCTGACCGTATGTGGATAAGTTTGTAGTTGTCTTCATTGAAGACATATTGATCTATTCTCGGGATGAGAACGATCATGAGGAGCATTTGAGAATTTTCTTGCAAACTTTAAGGGATAAGCAGTTGTATGCTAAGTTTAACAAGAGTGAGTTTTGGCTCCGAGAGGTCGGATTTCTAGGACACATTGTGTCAGGTGATGGTATTAGAGTTGACCCGAGTAAGATTTTGGCTATTGTGGATTGGAAACAGCCAAGGAACGTGTCAGAAGTCAGAAGCTTCTTGGGATTGGCAGGATATTACAGACGTTCCGTAAAGGGGTTCTCTGTAATTGCTACCCCGATGACGAAATTGTTGCATAAGGATGTCAAGTTTGATTGGACTGAGACATGTCAACAGAGTTTTGAGAGATTGAAAACATTGTTGACTGAGGCGCCGGTTTTGGTTCAACCAAAATCGGGGAAAGTTCGTGGTTTTTAGTGACGTGTCGTTTAATGGTCTCGGTTGCGTGTTGATGCAAGAGGGTAAGGTAGTTGCTTACGCCTCGAGGCAGTTAAAACCGCATGAGAAGAATTATCTGACTCATGATTTGGAGTTGGCTGCGATTGTTTTCACGTTAAAGATTTGGCGACATTATTTATATGGTGAGAAGTGTCGAATCTTTATGGATCAGAAGAGTTTGAAGTATTTGATGGATCAAAAGGATTTGAATTTGCGACAGAGGCGGTGGCTCGAGTTATTGAAAGACTATGAGTTAGTCATTGATTACCACCCGGGAAAAGCGAATATGGTTGCGGATGCCTTGAGTAGGAAATCCTTGTATGCTCTAAAAGTTATGAGCACGAGTTTAGCATTGTCGATGATGGTGCTATATTGGCGAGTTGAGAGCTAAGCCACTATTTGTTCAATGAGATATGTGAGGCTCGGAGAAATGATAGTGAGATGCAAGCTAAGAGAGCTAAGTGTGGATCGTAAAGTGATTACGATTTTCGAGTGGGTTCGGATGGTTGTTTGTTGTACCATAATGTAATTTGTGTACCTAGAGATGAAGAATTGATCCGAAAGGTTTTGCATGAGGCACATAGTGGTTATTTGTCAGTACACCCGGGCAGTAAGAAAATGTACAATGACTTGAAGAACTCTTATTGGTGGTCGAGTATAAAAAGAGCCATTTCTGAGTTTGTGGCGAAGTGTCTGATTTGTCAACAGGTAAAAGCTGAGCATCAAGTATCTTCGGGATTGCTTCAGCCAATGATGGTTCCCGAATGGAAATAGGATCGGGTTACCATGGATTTTGTGACGGGGTTGCCTATGACTCCGAAAAAGAGAGATGATGTGTGGGTTGTTGTGGATAGATTGACAAAGTCGGCTCATTTTATTCCAGTACGTGTTGATTATTCACTGGACAAGTTAGCCGAATTGTATGTTGCAGAGATAGTGAGGTTACATGGTGTGCCTGTGTCTATAATATCGGATAGAGATCCGAGGTTTACTTCGAGGTTTTGGAAGAAGTTGCAAGAGGCCAAGGGTACGAAGTTAAATTTCAGTACTGCGTTCCATCCACAAACAGATGGTCAGTCTGAAAGAGTGATTAAGTTCTCGAAGATATGCTTCGATGCTGTGTGTTAGAATTCGAAGGTAGTTGGAAGAGGTATCTACCTCTGGTCGAGTTTGCCTATAACAATAGTTATCAGTCGAGTATACAGATGGCACCGTATAAAGCTTTGTATGGTCGTAAGTGTCGGACTCCTCTGTATTGGACCGAGCTTAGTGAGAAGCAGATCCATGGGGTTGATCTAGTAAAAGAGACTAAGGAGAAAGTGAAAGTAATCCGTAATAGTCTGAAAGTTGCTTCGGACCGACAAAATTCGTACGCAGATTTGAAAAGAAAAGAAATTGAGTTTGAGGTGGGTGACAAAGTGTTTTTAAAAGTGTCCCCGTGGAAGAAAATCATGAGATTCGGACGAAAGGGGAAATTGAGTCCGAGATTTATAGGGTCGTATGAGATTACAGATAGAGTTGGGCCAGTAGCATACTGGTTGGCTTTGCCGGTAGAATTGGACAAGATCCATAATGTGTTCCATGTGTCGATGTTGCGACGGTATCGCTCCGATCCTTCACATGTGATTCCTTCAACGAAAATTGAGATAAGACCGGATATGTCTTATGAATAGGAGTCGATTAAGATCTTGGCTCGAGAAGTGAAACAGTTGAGGAATAAGAGCATAGCCCTAGTGAAAGTGTTATGGCAGAAACACGTTGTGGAAGAGGCTACGTGGGAACTGGAAGAAAGCATGAGAGAGCAACATCTAAACCTTTTTACTGGTAAGATTTTCGAGGGCGAAAATCTCTAAAGGGGGCAGAGTTGTAACATTCCAATTTAGGGCTTAGTCGGAATAGTGGTGCGAGACCACAAATCCGAGGTATATGTATGAGTTTTGAGGTTTATGCTATGTTTGCATGTTAGTGTGGAAGTTTCATGAAGCAATTTTGTTAAATTGCGGTTGAATTGTCCAAAAGGACTAAATTGCAAAAGTTGCAAAATGTGAGATTCTAGAAGCTATTTGTATGAAATAGCTTTGGATTATCAATTAGAGGTCCTTAAATAGTAATTTCCCAAATTCTAATTTTTGGACAAAAATGGGCATGAGTGGATGAATTGGAAAAGTTTGACTAAGGGGCATTTTGGTCATTTGTCAATTAAGTGATTAAAAATGGAAAAAGATGACAAATTTTCATTCATCTTCTTCTCCAAGCTGCCGAAAATTTCAAGAAGCTATTGTTACGGCTCTTCAATTTTTCAAGCTTGCTCATAAGTACATCCAAGCCCCGTTTTTGATATTCTTCGTATTTTTGAAGTCCTAATAACATGAGTAAGCTATTTTTAGCTATATGTTGAGCTAGGATTGATGTTCAAAAATGTACCCATGTATGACATGCATGTATTTTGATGTTTTATGAAAGATTATGAAAGCTTGATGTAGTAGAAACATCTTTTGCTAAGTGAATTCCATGAAAAATGCATGTAGGGACTAGTTTGTGAAAGTCTTGAGATTGGTCATACATGAGTGATTTAGTGAGAATTGATGATTTCTTTAGTTGAGTAAATGATTCGGCTAAGCATGAAAGGCTAGAAAGTTGAATGAAAATCACTTTACAAGCCTTGGGACAAAAGTGTAAATTTGAGAAAGTTTAGAGGCAAAATGGTAATTTTGCTAAAGTATGAGATAAGGGTCAATTTAGTCAATGTGTGTATTGAATGAGTTGATTTATCATTATAGATCAAGAAAGACGAAACCCGGATCATAACCGAGGCAAGGGCAAGGTCGTGGACTAAATTGCACATCTCCATACTTTTTGAGTACCGAGGTAAGTTTACGTATAAACGATGCATTTATGCGTATACATTATTAATGCTAGCTAGTGTGTAGCATGATTGAGAACCAATTCAGTTCTAGTGGAATGAATGAGATAGTAGTTGTGAATGAATGAATGTATTACAAAGTAAACATGTGAATGTGTAGTGATAATGATTGATGGTAGGCTAAGTGTGATACCACCTTGATACTTAACAATGATGGGTTGTGTGCAAAACTATTGTTAAGCATATTATTTAGTGAGCTATGTGCGGAATCACTATAATTATCCTTTGTGGTAGGCTATGTACGATACTACCTTATGGTCTGATTGTGGTGGGCTAAGTGCGAAACCATCGAGTAATTTAGCTGTGTGGATGTATTATTGAGAAATAATGATGTGTTGTATTTTGAGTAAATGTGATATTGAGTGCAGGGGTGCATGTCAATGATTATTAGTATGTGACTCATGATGTGTTGGAGATGTGGTAAGGGATAGAAAGAGTAAGCATAGTAGTGGATGTGAATTATATATGTTAGTATAATGCTAATTGTTGTTTAGCTTATACTAGAATGCTTAAATTGTTTATGTGTAAACTTACTAAGCTCAAAGCTTACTCCTTTATTTTCCCTTGTCTTATAGAGAAAAAGGATTGAATCGTGATACGCAGATTAATCAGAAGATCGCCCACACTATCAGCACACTCCGGTAGATTAGACTTAATGTTTTATATATGACATGTATAGAGGCTAGACAAGTTAGTGAGTTTTGTTGTAATGGCTAAGATGTGTTGGCCTTTAGATGGATAATCTATTTTGTATAATGCCATGGTTGTTGGCTACTTTATTATATAAAAAGATGTAGTTATCCATGTAAGATTGTGTTTCAATAAGAGTTGGTTATGGATAAGTTGAATGTATATGTTGTATGAGCTAGAGGGGTGAGAAGATCTTAGCATATAGCTTTGTTCTTGTCCATGTGGATAGACACACGGGCGTGTGCCTAGGCCATGTGTGGCACACAGCCAGCCCACGGGCGTGTAACTTGGCCGTGTCAATTTGGCAGATTCGAGTAGTGTAGGCCACGGGCTAGCCACACGGGCATGTGCCCTAGCCGTGGGACATTGGCAGAATGCTTGGGTTTTCATGCACGGGATGGGGGCATGGGCGTGTATGACCTCCACGGACGTGTCTAATCTTACACGGGCGTGTGGTCCCTGTATAGATGGAAAAATTTTAAATTCGTAAGAGTTTCCGATATGGTCTCGAGAGCCCTCGTGTGTATGAATGAGGCCTCGTAAGTTAAGAATAAGGTTGTTGTGGTGACTTAAGGAGAGTAGTCACGTTGAGCCTAAGTGGCGATCAAGTGGTTTTACTCCGGTAATGCCTCAGACCCGGTTCCGGCGTAGAATACGGGTAAGGGGTGTTACAGAACTCCCTTACGCAGAAGCTTGGTCAATGGCGCTGTGATCAAAGAGAACCCTTCTACGAAGCGTCGATAATAACCCGCTAGCCTCAGAAAGCTGCAGATTTCAGACACATTCTTTGGCTGTTTCCACTCCAACACAACCTCAATATTACGAGGATCAACACAAATCCCCTCCGCAGAAACCACATGCCCCAAAAAGGCTACTTCCCGGAGCCAGAACTCACACTTACTGAACTTCGTGTACAACTGTTTCTCGCAAAGCGTCTGTAATACCACTCGGAGATGCTCATCGTGCTCGTCTTTAGTCTTCGAATACACCAGAATGTCGTCAATGAAGACTACCACGAAACGATCCAGATAGGGCTGGAACACTCGATTCATCAGATCCATGAAAGCTGCTGGTGCATTCGTCAATCCAAATGGCATCACTAGGAACTTGTAATGTCCATACCGAGTCTTGAATGTCGTCTTATGTACATCGGCCTCCTTAACCTTCAGTTGATGATATCCTGATCGGAGATTAATCTTGGAGAAAATCGAAGCTCCTCGGAACTGGTCAAACAGATCATCAATCCTCGGTAGTGCGTACTTGTTCTTGATGGTCAGCTTATTCAATTGACGGTAGTCGATGCATATACGCATGGATCCGTCTTTTTTTTCACAAACAAAACAGGTGCTCCCCACAGAGATACACTAGGGCGGATGAACCCACGATCCAGTAACTCTTGGATCTGAGCCTTAAGCTCCACAAGCTCATTCGGTGCCATTCTATAAGGGGCGATGGACACCGGAGCTGTACCAGGAAAGAGCTCAATTCCAAACCCTACTTCACGGGTCGGAGGCAAACCCGGTAGTTCCTCAGGAAAAACATCCGAAAAGTCCCTTACGGTCCTAATGTCCTTAAACGAAGAGTCTCCAGAATCAGAAACACTGATGTAGGCCAAGAATGCCTCACATCCCTTCCTTACCAACTTTTCTGCCACTAACGCAAAAATCACATTAGTCGGGTAGTCTCGACGCTCCTCAATCACCACTACCTTGTTGTCCTAATCGGTTCTCAAAACCACCCTTTTTGTCGCACAGTCTAAACTCACCCGATTCTTGACTAGCCAGTCCATTCCCAGTATCAAATCAAACTCCCCGAATGGAAGCTCCATCAAATCGGCCAGAAACACTGTCCCCTGTACCTCTAACGGGACGTCTCTATATAGTTTACTAACCCGGATAGATTGCCCCAAATGACTCACAACAGTTAACTCACTCGAAGAACTCTCAACCGGAATCCCCAAAGTTTCAGACACAGTACTATCTACATATGAGTGTGTAGATCCTATGTCTATCAGTGCCAAATAAGGTACAGTATAGATCAGAAACATACCCGTGATGACGTCCGGAGCATCTCGGTTCTCACGGTGACGAGCAGTATAAACCAGTGCAAGCTGCCTCGGCTCAGTCGGTCCCACACCTCTGCCCAGTACTCTTTGTCCTCGGCCCATGCCATTACCACCCCTAGCTTGTCCTCGGCCCCTAAGTGGCTGCTGAGCTACTCTCGGTGGCTGCACAATACCAATACCCGCAGCTTGCATCTGGTTAGTCTTCAGTGGACAATCCCGGACATGGTGCTTAGTCGACCCGCATCTCAAACATGCCCCAGTCGTCCTCTAGAACTCGCCCAGATGGCGTCTACCAAAGTGCCCACAAAGCGCCACCCCAGCAGATGTAACAGGAGGCCCAACTCTCACTGGCCCATCCGGTCTGGCATTTTTCTTAGGCCTCTTTACAGAAGTAGAGGGCTCTGATTCCCTTTTGTTCTTTCCTTTCTCGCGGTTTTGGCGCTCAGCGTGCTTAACCTCCTCGGCGATCTTTGCCTTCTCCACTAAAGTAGAAAAATCATGCTCCCTCTGCGGAGCTATCAGAACCCGTAGGCTGTCCCTGAGTCCTTCCTCAAACCAGACACAACGCTCATACTCAGTCGCCACCATGCCCCGGGCATAACGGCTCAGTCTCAGGAACTCGGTCTCATACTCGGCCACTGAACGGTCCCCTTGGGTGAGATTAAGGAACTCGCGCCTCCTAGCATCAATGTAGCTGGCTCCCACATACTTAATCTGGAAAGCTGTCTTAAAGTAGTCGCACGTCAAACGGTCGGGCTGAGTACCCTCCTTAATAGTCAGCCACCACTGATACGCTTCATCGCGAAGCAAAGAGACAGCCCTCTTAAGCTTCTGCTCAGCAGTAAAGTCTAAATCGTCCATGATTCTTTCTGTGGCCTCCATCCAGTACTCGGCCACGCTAGGGGCAACTCCAGTGACACCCCAAAATAATTCAGCCCCATTGGACCGGAGTCATTCCGTAACCGACCCACGGCCCCCAGATCCAGTGTTGGGCCCAGCGACCCTCTCCAAAATCCGTAGCATGGCTCGGGATAGTGCGTCATCCCCAGCCTCATGGTCATGAGACCCATTCTCTGTAGCAGGTGAGATTGGCGACTCGCTCGTATCCAGATTAGGCAGATTCTCAGATGCTGGGGACCCAGCTCGAGCCCCCCTACGGCCCCGTCCGTGGATACCTCATGCGCTCATCGTAATTTTAGAATTTATCTGTATTAATAGTTTTATGCATTAGTTACAATTCCAATATTTGTTAACAGATGTTTTATGCAGATTAGTATCAGAAGTTCAGAGTTTGTTATCGCGAATCGTAGTCTCACTACGATTTTCAATTTCGCTACAATTTCCAGTTTACACTACCTAAAGTGTTTCAGTACAATATACTACCTAAGGTTGTTTCAAGCATGCAAGTAGTATTTCAGATAAATTTAAACAAAGATCAGAACACTTACGGGATCGGCGCCGGAGACTCGGTGTACTACATACTCAATCCAAAATATTTTAAATCCCTTAAAATCATTTCAGAAAAACTATTTTAAAAAAACCCAAACCACAGCCGAGTATTGGAACCTGGCTCTGATACCACTAAATGTAACACCCCCACACCCGGCCTAGACATTATGGCCGAATCTAGCGATGTCACATGATAGTGCTTTGGAAACCGTAATTACAATAAGGCCATTTTCGATATCTTAGGTTACTGTAAAAACGTGTCGTTTATTCATTCATTATCCATTTTCAAACATTATACGTTGCGGAAGCTTTTAAAATAATTTGCGAATTCGTGTGTATTTGAGAAAACATTTGTTTATTTTGAAAACTCACGTTTTATCCTACTGCTAGCAGTTTATAAAATAAAAATCTCAAATCTTAAACAAAAATCCGTAAAGGCCATTTTACAAAAACTTCCCAAATATAATCAAAACCATGGATAAAAGTAAAAACCATAAAGGTCCAGAACCGGGGTCACTGCCGAGTCCTCTGCCGCACCGATCCGTCTACTACTGGGGATTACCTGAATAGAATAAACAGAAAAGGGTGAGTTTTCGCAAACTCAATGTGTAATCCCCACAGAAAATATAAACACAGTAATATCATATAACAGACATCAATTCATAGTTCGGGTCTGAGCCCATTACAGAAACGATGTGGACTTTAGCCCACTCAGATACAGAATTAGATATGGTCTAAGGCCTTAGCCCATTTCAGTCATAATAAACAGATCAGCCAGAATAGCAGAATCCTACCCACCAGCCTCTACACACCAACTCCGTCCAACCCTACACACCATGTGGGGATAAAATCAACCCACCCATCCCTACACACCATGATGTACCGAATGCGGCACATAATCGGAAAGTTTCAGTTGAGCTGCCAGATAACAGGCTTGAGAGCCTTTCAGATACTTCCTCCGAATCATCAACCCACCCCGATGCAATGCAACATACATAGAATGTCATGCTATTATGCAAACACAGTTCATACATTCAGATATCAGATTTCATGCTCGATACAGAAATCAGAAAGTAGAGTCATATAATTAGGGGTATAAGTAAAGCTTACCGACCCCACATTAGGTCCACAGTCGACTAGGGCGACCCGTGCAACCTTACAGAACATTACAGAAAAATGGGCTCACACGCCCATGTGGCCTGCCCGTGTGGGCCCACACGGCCCAAATTGTCCTGGGCCGTGTGGATCACATGGCCTGGCCCAAAATCCCACACGCCCCTGTGGTTCACCCGTATGGGCCCACACGCCTATGTGGCCCACACGGCCCAATTGGTCGAGCCCGTGTGTCACACACGGCTTTGCCCAGCTGTCACACGGTCGTGTCACTCGTGCACGGCTTGGCTCGTCGATCACACGGCCGTGTGGTGACTAACAGTCTTGCGCACGGCCTACCACACGGGCGACCACAAGCCCGTGTGGCGTCGATAGTGAGGTTTTTGGCTTTCGTCGAAACCTCATTTTCTTTATTTTCGGGTACACACCTTGTTCGATTTCGACGCGTAACCACTCCCGAGCACTCCGAAACCTATATTCGATAATTCCAAGCCCAATTTCAATCACTTAATTCGAGTTGTTATGAACAGGAAATTCTCGAAAACTCACCAACAACCTTACCTTAACGATCCACGTTGATTTCTCACTGTAAAAAAGCCGAAAAGCAGCCCACAGCTTCTTGATTGCCCCCTAATCAGAAAATAACCACTTAATACTCCATTAATTCGTCCAAAACGAAACAAAACTTACACCTAAACTTACCGAATACACACTAACTGTAGAGATGAACGATGTTGACGGGAAGAGGCAAAAATTGGAGTTTGGAGAACAAGGAAAAAGAACAAATAAGAGAGAACAAAGGTAGGAAACCGAAAGTTGAAAGTGGAAATAGAGAGCAGAAAATGTCAAACGTCAAAGGGAGAAGAGGACTTTTGGGAAAAACAAAACTGATCACATATCCCTAATTTTCCTCACCCACTAATCCACTACTCAGTTTTTGAAACCAACTCAAACTCTTCTCCAACAACCAAAAAAAATTAAACGTCAGAGCGTCCGCAAGAACTCGAACACAGGACCTCTACCTTAACAACACACCACTTAACCACCAGACCAGCAGGCCCATTCTGACATGTTCTTACCAATAAATACTTATAAGCCTACTAACCAAAGGTAAGGCTTTATCCATAAAAACCCAAAATTTACCCAAGCCAAGGCTTGAACTTAGGACCTCTCACACACCCAGAACACATAACCACTGAAGCAGATAGACATTTGTGTCTCAAAATTAAAAAAGCTGAAATAAATGAAAAATCGGGGCGTTACACTTTCGAAGTTGGGACACACGGCCGTGTCCTAGCCCGTGTCTTTGCTCGTGTAGCTCACTGACTTGAGACACACGATCATATCCTAACCCATGTCTCTACCCGTGTAACTCACTGACTTGAGACACACGGTCATGTCTCAGCTCGTGTCTTTGTCCGTGTAACTCACTGACTTAGGTCACACGGCTGTGTCGCAGGCTGTGTGGAAATTAAAGTTGTATTGTTTTTCTACACAACTTGGGCACACGCCCGTGTGGGTGCCCGTGTGTGTGACACGACTATGTGACAGACTGTGTCTCAGGCCGTGTACATCTAAATGTACCTTTAAATTCAAGTTTACCAATTTCTACTTACTTGGGCACTAAGCAACTCAATTACCAACCATTTAACCTATTCAAAACACATTTAAACATGCTCAAAACATGCCAAAATAACCATCTTAAGTGCCTAACCAATGTACCCTCATTGGTACCTCATTTTATATCATCAAACACACTAGCAAAGCAATCAGCCATTCAAAGCTTTCCTTCATGCCAAATTTTACCATAATTGGACTAACACTTAGCTACTTAAGCTACTAAACTTGAAACTAACACATACCAAAACATTAAGCTAAGCTATTATACCAACATAGCCTCAATCACTACCATATTTACACATAATTATCAGTTCATTAGAAAACCAAATATTATCACATTATAACAAACTCAAACAAAGACTTCCTAGGTACATTCTATTACAAAATGAAATATCACCACACTTGAGCTCGGGATTGAAGTTGGATGCTGAGTCGGCGATAAGTTGAATAGTACCTAGCCTGGGCACGAAAAACAAAATCACACGCTGAGTAAAACTCAGTGTTATTTCTATAATCCGAACAATATAAACATATGTTTCAAATCAATAATATAATTTTTCTCATTCCTTATTCATATCCACTAGATTCAACATGTTCAGTACATGAAAATGGCATTTGAATATTTCAACTCATGCAATGGCATGATTCATCTCTTTGTTCCATACTTAAATTCATTTCAATATTCACATCTCATTTCATCAATTCATATTTCATTTCTCATCTCATATTCATTTCTCATATTTTCCATTTCAATAACAAACACATAAATTTATTATTTAATTTCCCCTATTAACACGACTCGGACTCGGACGGATACACAGATCCAACCAACACACCAGTTTGGTACCCAGTGCCCGAAGTAATAACTGCGCCCAGCGGTATATAAATTGGCACCCAGTGCCTCATCGACTCGAGGTCGAAGAAATCCCTGAACTCTTCCTATCCTATGGCATGCCATCTATATTCGACTCAGCCTAAAACAGTTAATAGGTTTTCATTTCACTTTTCAATACAACCAATATATCAATTTCATATATACACCTTATCACATATAGTCAATTCAGTATTCATATAATCAACATATTTCATAATATACAAAATCAATCCATTTCAAATCAACTATGAATTCAAATCAATCCTAAAGTACTCACCTCAAATGCTTACCATATGCAAACATTTAAATATGCAACAATCTACTATTTAATTCGGATTATAGAAACACAAATCGTATATTCTGAGCTACTCGAAGTCGACCTTGTCTTTCCCCTTCTTATTCGAGGATTCTAGAACAACGTTTGCTACGGAATAAAATAATTACAATCAATTAATAATACACAACTCAATTCACAAGAATTTCAATTTTTCTACTATATTTTGTTTATTCTTCAAATTAGTCCCTAAACCAAGACTAATTTTAATTTCTACATTTAACATTTAATTTTTATAATAATTTCACTCTTGGCTAAATTTAACTCCCTATTTTCCAATTCTACCCTTAATTTTGAATATTTTTCAATTTAGTCCCTATTGCTCAAAATCAACAATTAACTTCACTATTTAGTCCTTTTTCACTTCTAACTTTAAGATCTATCAAATTAATTCCTAATACTTAAACTACACAACAATGACAACATCTAAAATACTAAACAATACTAAAAATTATGACATTGGTCGGGTAGTTTTAAATACCGGGATTCCAATAATTTAAAAATTACAAGAAAATAGGACTAAATTGACTAACCAATTGAAATTTGAATGTTTGAAGCCCTTAACGCCGTCAGCTCCCTTTTATACTTTCTTTCTTTCTTTTTCTAATTTTCATGCATTGTTTCATCTCACTTTCCACTTTCATTTCTTATTTCATTCATTTGTTTTCATTTTATTTATTATTATTAATATTATTATAAGACATATATATATTAAAACTATCATAACCTATATATATTTATATATATAATATACGTATCACGATTATATCCTTATGACCCTCCATTAAAAGAAACAAAGGTATATTTACTTATTTAGTCTCTTTCATTTATTTAAATCTATAATCCAACTTTTAACCCTTATGCGATTTAGTCTCTATTCCTTAATAGATCCTAATTCATGCAAAACTATTATAACAATATTTACGGGTCTGGTTTAAAGAAACAGAGTCCCGAAAATACACTTTCTGACACCCCTGACTATCGGGTCGTTACACAAAGATTCGTTTATCCAATGTATGGTCACATGTTTACTTATTATCATGGATGTATTATGCCAATATAATTGATTGATTGTGCCAATATAATTGAATGTTTATGTGTTAAAAGATGAGTTTACATACCATGGAAAAATTGATTCTTAATTCTTGAAATAACATGTGATGTTATGGTGAAATGCTACCATGTTGTTACTAAAAATTTAATGCTTAATTGCTTTGATTTATGCATGATTAGGTGTAAGTTACTTGATGTTTTTACTATCATTCATTGAGCTTTTTAAGCTCACACCCTCACATTTCATGCAGAGAATTTTCGGGCGTAAACAGTCGAGAAGCGAGTGCAAGGGCGATCAAGAATAAAGCTCGGTAGTGGCTTAAGAAATTTACTTTAGAGACTATATAGGGGCATTGTGATGCTTTTGGGACTAGTGTTATTTTACTTGTAATGGACATTGAACATTAAATTTTGGACTTTAATTTTGGTGATTTTATAATTGCTTTAATACATGATTTTATGTTTAATTGATGTTTGATTTATGGTATGTTGATGAGTGTTCGTAAGGTGGTTGATAATATAGTATATGAAACATGTATTTTATACTAACAATGTTTAATTGAAGCTTACCATGGAGTGGATTGCTTGCGACTAAGGTATGTAGCTTGTGTGAATTAATTGGTGTTTGCTAAGCGTGTAATTGGGTGTTAAATTTTGATTAATTGTTGCATATTTGTTGTAAATAAATTAAATTGGAGATGTGTAGATGTTTATGGTAATTAATTGTAGCTGTTTCAAGTTTAATGGGTAAGTAAAATATATAAAATCGGGAAATTAAAACGAATTTTTGACAAAATAGGTACAGTGGTTTGCACACGGGCGTGTGGGTTTTGGGGGGTTTGATTTTTTTTTAATCTAGTATTCTAATTTGCTTAATTTATAATTTAGTCCTAAAACTTGATTAGATTAATTGAAGCCTTTAATGATAGGGAAACTTGGTAATATTTTAGAATTAGACTTATAACCATTAATATTTGGTAGAAAAACTCTTAATTTTTAATTTAGAAAATGTGCTTAAAGTTTATAAAAGTTACGATTTAGTCCCTAATAATAAAACTTGAATTAGATATAGTAAACGAACTCGAATTAAGCTAAAAATTTTCAGGCTTGCATAATTTGACTAAAAGAAGGTCAGTAACTATTTAGAAATAAAATCGAGATAGTTTAACCTTAGGTGATAAAATAACCAAAATACCTTTAGGTTTAAATACATAGAAAAAGTTTAAAAATGGTTCACAAATTGCTTCCGCATTAATAAATGATAGTTAGTTAGTCATAAATGAGGTGTTATAAAGTTGGGGTGTACGTCGGGTGGTTGTTAGCTAAAGAGTCCCTTCGGTGGCTAATGTAAAGCTTCAAATTCGGGTCGATTCATCCCGGTCCGGTTTGGGGTGTCACAGGTATCTTGAGGGGTATGTCACGACATCCTCCTGTTGTGTCGCGACATTGAAGGCAGTCTTGGAATTCTTCTATTCTGCTCCCTATTTTGCGACATCCAATGCTCCGTGTTGCAACATAGCAACCGGTATCGAGTTAGCACACCTTCTAATGGTCTCTTACACGTTCACAAAGTATATTGGCTTACCTTTAGGTCTCATTCGTCCTCTGAGGTCAATAAAAGACTCAAATTACACACTTTATTAAACTTAACTAAACTTATGGAAATGTAATTAAAACTTAACCAAAATGTTTTTGTTCAAGCTCCTAAAGTACGAAAACTAGTTTAATCTACTCCATCGATTTATGACAGATCAAACTCCCCCACACTTAAGTCATTGCTTGTCCTCAAGCAACACAAGCAAAAAACATTAAATGAAAGACGACCCTTGAGCAAGTATGGTACAAGTGTTAGCTTTGGAGCACATGAATAAGCATATCATATTCACGCATAATCTTGACATGATATATAGTTAACTTACTACTTTTATTTATCAAACACCTAAGTTTAGTATATTACAAGGCATACAAGCATTAAGGATCTCAACTATATGAATCCATCGATAAATTACACAAGTAATTTGATTATCCTAGTAGAATACAAATAGTCATAAATGCAATTATTCAGCATGATTTCAAATTGTGAACAAGTCTACCTAGATCACATAGGGCTTTTCGGCTTGTAATGTTCTTAGGCTTAAGACAAATATGGATTTCAAGAATAGTAAGCATCAAATAGCTTCAAGCACAAAATTAGTTTGACACATCATATTGTCCCCTATTCTCCCCCTTAATGACCCTTTCCCACTCACCGCCTTATTTATCCTTCTCTCACATTCCTTTTATCTCATTATAGGAAACCTTAGCATCATATAGTAACTACGGCTAGCTCACAATTTTTTGTGCCATAATGACCGAGTTTTTCTATAGTTGTGACTTTGTCACTTTTCTTTCTTTTTCATAGTACCTCACTCACAATTGCTTTTATTTCTCACGTACTTTTTCTACTCGTTTAATTTTCTTTTAAAATTTTTATTTTTGCACTTTTAAGCTAACCTATAATCACTAGACTCCACTAATCTTTCCTATCACTCTGTTTTTACAAAACCACCATAATGTATCTACTTAACCATCAATATGTATGGCCATACGTCTGTAATCATGCAGTTCAGGACTAAAGAAAAGGGTAAGCACAGATTATCATTATTAGCTCGGGTTTTGTATAGAGGTTCATCAAGAAAGGTTTTCTGGCTGAAAATAGGTACTGAAGATGAATAAATAGGGTTGGCTTTTTGGCTCTAGGTGTATACTAAACAATGCCTTAGGTCATCTGTAGGTATCTCAATATTCACAAATTTAGTCAACCAAATAATCACAGATTCAACAATTTATCATTCATACTAGCATGCTTGTTTCCTTATATTCTCTATATCATTTGGTACATTCGATTGCTTAATATCTATTTACAATGTAATATATAGAACTTATTAGTCTAATAAAAAAAATTTAAAGTCTCCTATTCTCATGCCAAATTTATTGTAAATACAATTAACCTATGTACATGCTCCTAACCAATCACTTGTATTTCTACAAGCTCAAGCACACAAATGACAAGAAAAATAAAAAAAAAGAATAAAAAATTAAAACAAATCTAAAATAAATTTTCTATGTTACCGCCCACAATTTAGATAACATATTGTCCTCAATGTGTAGCCCTTGTAAAAAATAAAGAAAGAAGTTACTCGATTGATCGTGATAGTGTCGCAAGCGATTGGTTGGTACCTCCTCCTTTGATCATTGATAGCTCAAATTCGTTGTGCTTCTTCCATGTGGAGTTCCTGCACAGAAAATTTAAACACAAAACAACTACTAGTCTATTATTTAATCCTACTCCTAACAATTTAAATAATTAAAAATCATCTGAAAACTAATACAATCTTTGAAAAACAGAAACTAAAAGTTCAGTCGTCCTCCTCAAAATCCATCTCATCATCTTCCTCCCTTTCCTCGGCTCCTTCTTCTTCTTCACTCTCTTGTTCCTCTTCTTCCTTCTCTGAATTTGTCGGCCCAAACATATCCAGCGTATAATTAGGTACCCTAATATTATTCTGCTGTGTGAATTCCTGAAAGATCGGGCCTGACTCCTGCATCTAGTGTATCATCCAGTGTATGACTGCTCTCGCCAATTTCTTGTTGAGCGGTCGATTTTGCTTCTTCTTCTTCTTTTGCGATGAAGCTGGGGTGGCCATCATCTCTTACTGGCGTTTGTTCTACTGTTTAATTTGTTTAGCCCGCAGCTCAGTGTACTGTGTATATAGAGTGTTGCCAATTATGCTTCGAGATGGCTTCATTAATTGCTCCGTAGATGCCACTGGAACGCTTGTTCTCTTACATAAGGTCGTCACTAAGTGAGGATAAAAGACTCCCACATTTTGGCCACTGACGTATCGCTTCATATTTTGATAAATCCATGTTCCGGTGAGTATTTGTTTTTTCTGCAAAATAGCGTAAAGCAAAACTGTTCAAAAAGTATTGACATTAGAAACATTCAAAGCAGGAGTTGTCCTAGTGCACAAAAAATGGATCCACATTTTTGCTTCAGGAAACATTATTGTCTGATTAAAAGAGGTTGGAATATCAGTACCTGGGCGACATTTCCATTCACCCCTTCCCTTTGTTATGAAGTTTATAATGTTATCCATATCTATGTCTTGGAAGTATTCCAAATCATTTTCTTCTATAAAATATTTTTCATAAAATGGAGCATTATAAAATTCACAAATTTTGTACGAATTAGTCTATGCTAAGGAAAAAGGGTATTGTGATGCTAAGTTGGGAGAAACCTCCACAGGATTAGTTTAAGTTGAATGTTGATGGTAGTTGAGCCTTTTTAGGTGAGAGAGCTAGGGCAGGTGGAGCTATTCGGGACTGCCATGGAGCTAGGAATGTTGGCTTCTCAATCCTTTGTGGAATTTGCAGTATTACCGGAATTGTGTATGATAAGAAAAAAGAGTATTGTGATGCTAAGTTGGGAGAAACCTCCACATGATTGGTTTAAGTTGAATGTTGATGGTAGTTGAGCCTTTTTAGGTGAGAGGGCTAGGGCAGGTGGAACTATTCGCGACTACCATGGAGCTAGGAATGTTGGCTTCTCAATCCTTTGTGAAATTTGCAGTATTAACGGAATTGTGGGGTATCTTCCATGGCGTTAACATTTCTTGAAATAATGGCATTAGGAAAATTGTAATTGAATCAAACTCGACTACGTTAGTTAAGATAATCTTAAAGGGTGTCAATCACTTGCATCCTCATTTTTGTCTCATTGAAGCTATAAAGGATGCTTTGCCAAAGGATTGGAGTTGGAATATAGCTTATATTCCAAGGGAGAACTTTGTAGTCGATTGATTGGTGAAGAATAATCTTAACCGGTGATGTGTGTATATGTGACCAGCCATTACCGTGAGTACTCAACCTGTTGTTAGCTAATATTGTGGGGTTAGTGTTTTCTCGGCTTGTTATTAGTTGATTGACTAGGGTATATCCCTATTGTATTTACCCAAAAATATTTAAGGTTGTACTAGATTTTAATAATATCATAATAATATTTTATATAAAAGATAAAAAAATAAAAATATCTCATACTAACATTTATCACTTTGCGAAAATATTGGGCATTTAGTCATTTTCTAACTTAATTTATGGCCACTTGATTATATTTGCTACTTGGTAATTACCAGCCTAATTGGTAGGGGGTGAGCATTCGATTGAATCGAGTGAAAAAAATTCAAGTTAGTCAAATTGACAAGTCTTATTTATCATCCTAATTCGATTTGAAGTTTTTTTTTTTCAAATCGGCTCGAGTGAGATGAAATTCGTGCCGAGTCAAATAGAGTGAAATTGTTCGAATTAAATTAAAAAAAAATTATCAAATTAAAATCTTGTTATAATATAACTAATTACATATCATAGAACATAAATTTGAAACAATATATATTTGAAAACTCTTTCAAAGCAAAATAAGAGAATAAACAAGATAATTTAATATGATAAACTTGATTACACAATTTACTTGTTTAAGTACTCAAAATTATTATTTTGATTTTTTTTTAAAATAACCCTTTTATATTTCTTTTAGAATTTTTAATTTTGTAATTTTAAAAAATTTATGATATTTTAGATTTTTTTATAAATATTTTGAATATCTTTATAATTTTTGTTAAGATTGATCAATTTGCTTATTTTCGAAATTAACAATGACCAAAGGGGTATTTACACCAATTTATTATTCAATTTATTCAAATTATTTGAGTTATTTAAATTGTAAAATTTAACTCGTCTCGAACTCAAAAAATTGAATTACTTATTCAAGTTAACTCGAAAAAACCGAATAACTTAGTTCAATTAACTCGAAATTTAAAAAAAAAAATCTTAATTGAATCAAATTTGTTTCACTCCTATTAATTAATATTTTACTTAATTAAAAGCTTAAATAATAAAATAATATAGGTATTTACATATGTTGAATTCTTTTTATGTTCAAAGTCCTAAAAAGTTGAAACAGAAACCCAAAAATTGGCATTAACTCATGGTCCAATGTCAATATTATACATTTCTCGAAGCCCAACCAATCAAGGCCGTAACCTATGCCTTTCTGCTTACCGATTATCATTTAGCAGTGCACTGCACAATATTATTTTAGGGACATTTCGTCATCCACTAAAATTTTAGTTTCTCCATAAAATCATTAAATATTTTAGTTATCATAATTTTTTTTTCCTCCAACTTTATAAAAAAATCATTTTAACTTTTTATTTAATTTTTCACCTTTTTTAGTTTTTAAACATGTACTTTTTTTTATCAAATCACCCCAAAATATATGAAAAAATTAACATTTGTTAACTTTGTTGACGCGGCATACACGTGAGTTTCCACGTGGATGACACATCAGCATTTAATTATTTTTTAAAAACTTTTATATATTTTTTTAATTTTTAATATTTTGCAAAATTAATTAAATGCTAACTTGTCATCCACATGCATGTCATGTCGGGCTAAAAAAAATGAAAAATAAAATAGAAAGCTAAAATAACTTTTTTTATAAAGATGGAAGGCCAAATAAGTTATTATGCCAATATTTTACACAATTTAACACTTTTTTTGTATTCCTATTGGAGTTATATTTTTTTGAACAATCTCATTATAGGTTCTGATCATATATGTTCTTTTTGACAAAATATCTAACTACCCATAGCCCCTCTCCAACCATAAATAGGAGAATAATGCGCTTCAACGCACTTGGACCCATGTCCTCCTATATTGGCAACAATGTTTATGCCAATCGAGCTAAGACTCAATCGACCTATTGGAATAATATTTAACGCATTGTATAATCAATTTATACGTTATGAATATGTCAGAAATAGATTTTTTTATGTTTTATTTTTATCTTATATAATATATTTTTATTTATAACAACAATTATAAAGTAAGAAATACACTCTTTACAAAATTAGCTTTCTATAACATCCTCTTATCTTAAATTTTAGTAAAATTATTCTACTCTATGTGAAATAAAAATAATAAATTTTAGTTAATATATTATTTAAATTATATAAAAAGATATATTAATCATATTTTATTAAATTAAAATATTTTTACTTAATAGAATTACATCTATAAATTTTATATTAAAGATGCGATCTAAATCTCACTGATTAATATTATTATTAATATATTATAGTTTTCAATTTGAAATTTTAAAAATTCAAATATAACATAAATCTCAAATGTTATTATAGATGTCTCAAGTGTTGTTATAGGTGTATAACAACCACCGCTTTATAGCATTCAAAATTTTAGCAGACAAACGATGTTGTTATAGAGAGAATTGATTATAATTACATATTAAAAGTATTTTAAAACTAAATTATTTATTTTAAAAGTATATAAAAACTCATATATTGTTAATGCATCTAAAACTTATTCAGAGATTAAGTTATCCACCCAAGTTCGAAATTCTATCTATGGACACACGCTGTAATCGACTGACACGGGCATAATTAGAGGATATAACAAAATATTAATCTCAAAAGATAGGTTTGATAAAAAGATTAAATCCGTTCAAAATATAAACCTAATATGAGTCTAACATTCAAGATTCGAAGGCAACGTTTGTAAACTATACATCAATTTAAAATTTATTGTTGAATTAAAAAAAAATGAGAGAAGATTAATAATGGTAAATGAAATTGGTAAGAAATATTTTCTTTAAAGGAGT
This sequence comes from Gossypium sturtianum, assembly GCA_025698515.1. NCBI lineage: Eukaryota > Viridiplantae > Streptophyta > Magnoliopsida > Malvales > Malvaceae > Gossypium > Gossypium sturtianum. Next base: position 126,446,953 of record CM046955.1, read on the forward strand.
TGTAGGAATTATTCATTTATTCTAACCTCCGTGAAGCTTGCATGTAACATTATAAACATTAGTATTTATAATAGGATCTAAAAATAATGTCTGAGACCACTAAAAAGAAGGAATTCGGTGCCTCTTTTCTCGTGCAGCATAAGATTCTCGAGGGAAAAATCTGTTGTATTTCTTTCAAAATCAGAGGGGAAAAAAGGGGCCCTTTACCCCACGGTTCCACTGTTAATCTTTCTTCACTTTCAAACCTTTCACATTATCCCCTCCAAAACGCTTTTTACAAAGGAAACCCCAAAAATATACCTATCACCAAAGAGTGAAATCCAGTTCTCCTCCAAAGCAAAGCAAAAACAGGGACTTAGTGAGTGAGTGATGGGTTCCCAGAACTTTCTTCAAGTTGTTGCCAAGAACTTTGATGTTCTTGCTCTGTATGTCTCTCTTTTTAACAAAGATTCTTTCATTTTTGCTACTCTGGGTGTTCCTTTTTATTCTTAACTGAGCTTTGCTTGTTTTGTTCTGGTTTTACAGGCCTTTAGTCACTCTTGTTTACCCTCTGTAAGTAGGGTTTTTTTTCCCCTTTCTTTTGAACCACCTTAAAACCATTGGTTATGGTTTACATGTTCTAAACGCTTCCAAGGTTTGTCGTGTTTTTTCGTTTTTGGCAGATACGCTTCAATCAAGGCTATAGAAACGAGGTCTAACAACGATGATCAACAATGGCTGACGTATTGGGTCCTTTACTCTTTGATTACACTTTTCGAACTTACTTTTGCCAAAGTCCTCGAATGGTAACCTCACCCGCTATTACTGTTTTTCTTTTTCTTTTCTTTTTTTTAAAAAAAGGTCAATGGGTTGTGTTAATGTTTTGTAACCCTGTGCAGGTTCCCGATTTGGCCATATGCAAAGCTGATATTTACATGCTGGTTGGTGCTTCCTCAGTTCAATGGGGCAAAATACGTATATCGTCACTTCATAAGACCATTTTACATGAACCCGCAACGTGCCACCACCATTTGGTATGTCCCCCGCAAGAAGAGTATTTTCAGCCAGCAAGATGACATTCTAACTGCTGCCGAGAAGTACATTGAAGAGCATGGCACTCACGAATTTGAAAGGCTTATAACCAAGGTACATACATTTTCTATTTTTTAATTTCAGATCTAACCTTTTTACTTATTTTTGTAATTTTATTATTGGGTCCAAATTGTTTTTCAAATTGATTTAAGCATTCAATATGATGTCTAAAGTTATTATTGGCCCAACATTGTTACTTGACTATATTTTCATGTCTCTAACCTTGGGAGGGTAAAACTAGAAATTTAGAAATTTACTTTAAGAAGGGCTTGAAATTAGTTATAAATTGTGATATTTTATTATTATAATTTCATAAATTTTAGAAACACTAAATGAGAAATTTGCCATTTTAAAAGGGGTCAAGGCCTTGCTCCTTTTGTCTACTCCCTACTTTATCACCTTAACAACAACAATATGAATTTGGACCTCCAAATAATATTAAAAATAAATAAATAATGTCAAATTAATGTATACAAATTAAAATCCATATTCAGCATAATAAAGGGACTTACAACATTAATTAGATTTTTTTTTTTATTTGGTTATGAAACAAGGTAGAAATTATAGAAACGTATTTGCAGGCTGAGAAAGAAGAAAGAATCCGACGCAGCAACAACTACATGATCTTTGATGATGATTATATATATTGACTTGTTTTGTAAACTAGCAACTTTCTTTGTTGTAAGAAATGCTATTTAATGATGTATCATCTTGGCTTTAATTATCATATGTGCTTCTTCTTATGTTCTTTTTCTTTTTTGTTCAAATATTTCAGAGCACTATTTAAAGTTAATATTTTATAACAATAATATTGTACTAATGCTACTAGTGTAATAACATGAGCAAATAACTTATTTAATTTGACATAAAATAAAGATTAATTAGTACAAATTTAGACATACAATAAAAAAAATGAGTAAAAATTCAAGCAAAATATGAAATCTTTTCAAAATAAGGGGAAAGTTTTCCTTTTTTTTGCTACAGACAGATTATGTAAGTGACTAAAAATTATCAATTGTGATTAGTTTATATCTTACCAATAATTACAACATGCAAAACAAAAATAATATTTCAACCAAACGTGTAACATAATTACAATACAATATATATTTTATATAAATAATTACATCATAATGAAAAAAAGAAATGGATTGGGATAAAGTCCTTGATGTAAGGCAAAGCAACTTCAAACCATACACAATTTACTAGATCAATGCCTTTTATTAATTTTAGTGCTAGAAATAATACTATACACTAATAAATTTTAAAGCAATGCCTTAACTAGTTAGCAATTTTTTTATTTGTAATATAATGCTATTCCTACCGAATGCAACTTCTTTTTTAAGATTATAATTACACGGTTTTCATAACTAATCCGAATTCCAATAAATATATTCTACTTTTTAAGGGATAATTCAAATTCAAATATTGAATATTGAATAAAAAATTAAATTTTAGAGATAATATTATTGTGAGAGATAATAAAAGATCTTGAAAAATTTTATCTTTGTGAATTGCAAAATGATCACGCAAAAATATATAATCAAATTATTCGTCTCACCTCAAAGGCTTGTTGAAATATGATGGAGTTTGGACAAAAAGATAAAATCTAAAAATAGACTTGGGTATATATATATTTTAACCCTAAACCCACATATTATCTAACCCTAAAACCTAATTTCCACTGGAACTAATTTTCAATTCCGTCTTTTCTCATTTGTTGCTGCCACTCAGTTGCTTGAAAGTTGAAGCTTCCTCAAGTCCTGTTAGTATTTGATTTCTTTTTTGCTCATCTGTTATTTGTTGGATTAATCTGCATTCTTTTGAAATCTCGATTTTTATGCATGCAGGATACATATACAATATGAAATGGATTTTTATGCATTGTTTTTTTAACTTGGAATGGCTTAGGCAGTATCTATGAATAAAATTATTTAATTCTAAATTTGTCATGTCAGCCCGGGGCTAGAGAGAAATAGCGTCTAAAAATCTCTTTTTTAGGTCTAGCCTGACTAATTCACATAAAATGCATTAAATATAAATTCATAAATGTGTCTGATTGATTTCCTTCTATTTCCACTTTATATTAAGATGCTTGACAAATTAATCATGTATATAATTTGATTTCTTTTTTAAATTTTAAATAATATGAATTTATATTAATGTATAATTCTATATGCAATTGGTGAGCCAATTAATAATATATCATAAAATATTCATCCAACTTTATTTTATGCACTATCGCATCCAACATATATTATACGTTTCGACGTATCACATCTAATAATACATATTGGCGTGCCAACAAAATTCAACAAAAGCTGCATGAACTAAAAACAAATAAGAAAGACCAATGACGTCGGAGGGGATGTAGCTCAGATGGTAGAGCGCTCGCTTAGCATGCGAGAGGTACGGGGATCGATACCCCGCATCTCCATTTTATTAATTTCGTTACATTTTTCACATTAGGGCTTGGGTATTACTTTGGGCAAATTTTCTCAACTCCTTGCCCACTTAAACTGACTTTGGCCCACCAATTTTTAGGAGAATAATTTTTTAGTATGTTTTTATATATAAAGGTGAAAGTAGAGATTGGTTCAAACTGCAAATTATTCCACTACTATTAAATACATAGATTTAATTTTGTATTAGTAAAATAATTAAGTATGACTAGATTTTAATAGAATTAATATTTACTTTTTAAAAATGAGATGATTTTTTTTTAAATTTAACTCCAAACAAAAAGATTTCATTTGTATGACTATATAAGCTTTAAAGATATTGGTTTTCTTTTAAACGATAAATGATTCTTTTTTGTCCATTAAATTCTAACTCTATTAAAATTTGGTCTTATTCGATTCTTTTAATCATACAAGAATTAAATTGAACAAATCCTCACAATAAAAGGACCTGCTATGCCTTTTCACCTTTATATAAATTTGTTGATACTGATGTTCAACAAGGAGGAGATAATAAGGAGACAGTGGTGGTGACTATAAGGTCGATTCACCTATGCCAGATGGATAGTTGAAGGAGCTGAAAGTGAAGAAGGAGATAGGAGAGGAGAAGGTCAAGTAAAGGCTTAAGTGAGGAGAGAGAAAAAAGATCCTTCATACATCGTGTAGTGGGGTATATAAAGGAGAAGTTCCCTTTGTTTGGTAGTGCAATGTCAACGACAATATAGTTGGCAGGCTGCCTGAATGGTCAACTAGGTAGGTGGTAGGTCCGTTATATATCAATTGTCGTCAAGCATCGTACTATGTAGTTTTACTCTGACATTCTCTTTACTGAGATAGTACAAGGTTATTATGCCTTTGTAGTCCTCCAGTAGTCCCCTTTGGTGGTTAAAAACAAGTGGTCACTACTAAGGGTACAAGAAAGATGATCATCCGCGAGTGCCTTCTATGTCACTTCTCGTACTGTCACGTGTCTAAACCAAAATAGAAGTATAATAAAATTAAATATTTTTTTTAGGGTTATCTAGAGTTAACTCTAGCCCATGTTTAACACTTAAAACTTAACCCAAATATATATTTTATATAAATTAAATACTTTCTTCAAAATCATCTAGAGATGGAGGGAATCCAAACTCAACTCGAATGCTGTATATGAATAAAAGAAGTCTCTCCAGATCGCCTTATTAAATCTAATAGTAGATGACTTGGTGGTTCCATTTTTTATTGACATCATGTGTTGGATTTATAGCTAAACAAGACTTCTGTTTTTTCCTGTAATAGAAAAAGGGAAAAAAAACGTTGTTTAGGGTAAATATTTCTAAAGTGAGTTCTTTTTCTTTATTGAAAAATGAAAAAGTAGAATTATACTGTCTTCTTTTTTGACTTAAAGTATGGACAAATGGCTACTAATGTCAACTTACTCAAATAAGCTTTTTATTATTTTTTTTATCTCAACACAAAAATTATTACATCAACAATCAATTAATTTTTTGTTTTGGTTGTTGATTTCAAATGGGTCATCGAAATCCATGGGAGTACATTAAATTTTAACCAACCAACTCATAAGCTGTCTTAACATTTTTCATACAACAAAATGGGAAATGCCCCGAAATTTAATGATTACTAGTATTTATTTGTTTTAGAGTAAATAATAACCAACTTTTAGTCAGGTGATCTGTGGCAAAATTAAATTTTTTTTTGGATCGAAATTAAATTGTATATTTTTACGATAGTAAAAATATAATCTCACCATTTTAATAGTCTATATCTTTATAATTTTTAAATGATTAAATCAAATTTTTATATTTTTTGGGAAGGCCAAAGTACAATTTTTACCATTGTTAATTTAAAATTTTATAAATTATAAAAAACCTAAATGAAAAAATTTTCATTTTAAGGGGGCCGGGCACCTGTCAACCCCTTTGCTCCGCTATTGAAGGTGATTTTGATAGAATGAAAAAAAAAACTATATGTAATTATGCATTATCTATTAAACTTATTTTTGGTGAAATTTGTAGAAATCATGATAATAATCTTTGTTTTCTTTTTTTAAATTTCACTATTATAAATATAAGGGTAAATTGTGATCAAAGTCATTAAATTATTAGTAAGTTTATGTTTTGGCCACTCAACTTTAAAAAGTTACAAAATGATCATTGAATTATTTGAAAGTTTTATTTAAGTCACTAGGTTGTTAAGTTTTATTTTTTAAAGTCTACCTAGCAAGCTTCAAGCAATAGTTTGACGATCAGTACGATGGATCAATACCCATCAACGGGTAGAAGAACATACTTTAGGATTTAAGTTGATTTGACAGTTAGTGTCGAAGATCAAAGAAAAAAATTGTTTAGATTTTGGTTCGTAGATTCGTTACGTTCAAAGTTGTTTCATTAAAAAATTTTCAACTGTAAAAAAGAAAGAGAAGAAGAGCTTTCCATTGGTGCAGGTGGTGCAAATAGAGAAGATCATACAACAACGATTTTAATAGCCTAATAACTTAAACGTAAACTTTCAAATAGTTCAATGATCGTTTTATAACTTTTTGAATTATGTAACTAAACATAAGCTTACTAATATTTTAATAACCTTGAATACAATTTATCCTAAATATAATATAAATATATGATCCAGCAATTACAACATAATATGCATATTTCCTCAAAAGAAAAAGAAAAAACATAATATGCATACGAATTTGATGAGAATAAAGCCTACACATCATAATTACAAATAATAGAACTGGAAAGAATAGACTAGCAATCTTCAATTAATGTTTATAAACGATCATTTATTCTAAATTTTAAAAAGAAAAAGAAAAAAACATTAATAATGTTCAAGTTGGTAGAAAAAAGAAGAAGATAGATCTCGACTTTATATGTTAATTTTAATTTATTGTGTAGTGTGATATAAGAGTTGTGATTTTGGTTTAATTATACATATAATTTTTTTTTTAATTCATTGTGTACATTTAAAATAATAAATACATCTAATTAATTTTCATATTGGATAAATGTAATTGTTTGTATATATAAACATCAATTGCATTATATTTATAAAAGTGTTAGTTGTATGTGAAAATTAAATCAAATCAAGATTTTATGTATACAATTATATAAAATCGAACTTCATGTATAACATCACATGTTAGACAAAAGTATATGTGTAGTTTTGGAATTTATCTGAATGAAAAAATAAAGATTAGGGTTAATGGCACCTCACATCCTCAATTTATGGACTAGATTCTAAATTGGTTCATAAACTTCAAAACGTTCCAATTAAGTCTTGAAAGCATCAATTTTGTAAAAATTATTAGGCCGTTTTATCGTCACACTAACAAATAGTTTAAAGGTTAAATGCCAAATCCAATCTAACGTGGAGTGTATTTAAAACACGTCAATCAAATTCTAGCATGCTCAAAGAAAAGGAAAAAGAACAAACCTTTCTAAATCTTATTGACATTTTATGTCTTTTAAAATATTAGATTCACCATGCACAAAAAAAAAAAAAAGAGTTATAGATTCAAGTCTATACGATAAGTGCACGTGTTTATAATTTGATTAATGTGTTTTAAAAATGTTCCATGTCAGATTCAAATTAACATTTAATGCCTAAATTGATGGCTAGACCAATGGAAAGACCTAATTGATATAGTATTGATATTATGATAACTCAATTATATAATGTTTGAAGTTTAAAGATTAAAGGTTAAATCAATAAAAAAAAAAAGAGAAGCCAAATTTACCAAAGAAAATATTTTTATTCGCATTAACACAAAGTATGCAACTTTTAATCATGATCAATTATTTAGATGGGGTTTCTTATTGATGCCACCAAATCAAATTCCAAGTAAAAAGGTAGAAAAAGGATATAAGGTAGCACATGGTGCTACTCGGTCGAATGGGGTAAGATAGATTTAGGTTTTGCGTAAAAAAAATTTAGGTTTAAATTCGAGTTTATTTTGTCAAAATATTTAAACTTATTTTTTTATTAAAAATATTTTAATTAAATTTAATTATAAAAAGGGTCGGGCCGGTCGACTAATAAAAATTTTACTCATGATATTATAAGGTTAATTGCACTAAATGTTTCTAAACTATATTGATCTTTAAGTTTTAAAATATTTTGATTAAATTCTCAAGTGTTAGAACTGTATCAATTAGGTTTTTTTTTTTTGTCAACCTAGATTTTAAATGGTAGTTGATTGGATGTGAAGAATATTTAAAACATGTGAATCAAATTTTAGATACATGTGCATGATTGTTGGATATAGTTTCATTAAAATTTAGTAAGATTATATTTTTTAAAAAAAATTTCCAACACATTAGATCCAAAATGCATCTAAAATTTGATTAAAACTGTTTTAAAATGGTTTGAGTTAGATTTGGACTAATATGAAAATTGGGACGAATTTAGAAGAAGTGCTATGGTTTGGGTATGTTTGGTGGAATTAAGCCATTATAACATAACGAACCAAGTTGCGGGAACTGAAAAAGAAAAGAAAAAACCAAAAAACGGATTAAACAAACAATCGCTATCACGTATAGATTTTTCAGTTGCTGAAGTGTGGCGTTAAGAAGCGGCTCAAAAACCGAAACTTTTCATAGACAAACAGAGAAACTGATACCAAAAAAGAAATTTCCAACTTTTATCTTTTTTATAATTCCCCCATTCAAAATGAGAAATTTATATATATATTAAAAAACCAAGTCCTTGAAATTCTAAAAAGATCCCATATTTTTTCCTTTTTCTTTTTTCTTACAGCTGTGGGAATTATCTGTTGGAGCTCAAAATTTGTTGAAAAAAAGGAAAAAGAAGGGGTAAAATTTTGGCTCAGTTTCTGGGTTTTAAAGTAAAATTACATTGGCATTGTGGGGATTGAAGTTCTTTTTCAGATGTAGAAGAAATGAGGAGTCTGTTGCTATGTTTTGGAAATAAAAGTGTGGAATTTGAGCTGTTTCCGAGAGCTGGAGTTATCGAATTTAGCGGTTTTCTGTTTGTAAAAATTACAGAGACGGTAGCTTGGTGAAGTGGTGGTGTGTTTCATGGAGCAAAGTTGGGAAATAATAAAGGTGGATTGGTGGTCTAATGGCTGAACCTTGAATGGCTGATTCACAGAGAAATGGTCTCTTCGAGAGGGATGTCAACCAGGTTCCTTTTTCCTTCTTCTTCTTCTTCCATATTTTAACCTTCTTTTTTCTTTCTTAGTCTTGGGGATTAATAAAGATAACACCTTTTTTTTTTTTTTTTTTTGGGGGGGGGGGTTGGTCTCATTTTGCAGGCCATTACAGCGTTAAAGAAAGGAACGTGCTTGCTCAAGTATGGACGTAGAGGGAAGCCCAAGTTCTGCCCTTTTCATCTCTCCAATGTATGTTACATTCCATTGTTCATTTCATTTCTGGCTTTGTTGATTGAAGGTTTTTTTTTTTTTTTGCATTAAATCATTTGTAAAATGAACATGAACATCTTGAGATTGTGTTTTATTTTCGGTTTTACCCCTTTTTCCAGGATGAGTCTAAATTGATATGGTACTCTGGGAAAGAAGAGAAACAACTTAAGCTTAGTCAAGTTTCAAGAATCATTCCTGGGCAGCGTACTGTGAGTTTTCTACTGTTTGTTGCTCTTTGATTCCCAAAGCTTTAATATCCATAATGTATCTTTGTTCTTTTGGTTTGCAGGCAGTTTTTCATCGATATCCTCAGCCGGAAAAGGAGTATCAGTCCTTTTCATTGATATGCAATGACAGGTCCTTGGATTTGGTGAGTGAATGTTTATGGATGTCTTTATAGCAGACAAAGTTGTTAAATGCATTAAAATGTACCTATCCTATCCTACTATGGTATGGTGTACGCATATTTTGACTTCTTACCATCTTTTACCATGTACAGATATGTAAAGATAAGGATGAGGCCGAAGTTTGGTTTGTTGGTCTTAAGGCATTGGTTTCTCATGGTACCTGTCGCAAATGGAAGATCGAAGTAGGAAGTGATACTGCATCAGTAGATACTCCTAAATCACACAACAGGAGAACTTCTCCGAATTCGCATTTTGTAAGTTGTAATACCTGTCTGTTTTGCATTTTATGAAAAAGCATAGTAACTTTTGGTTCTTAGTTGTTTATTTAAACCCGTTTCTCATTATTACAGGATCGAGGAGATGCGCAAGGAATTCAAGTGCCTTATGAGGCACACACTAGATTGGGGAAGGCATTTGCTGACATAATTACACATGCTGCTTCAGCCAAAATTTCCAATCAAGTAGATTCAGTTGAGTTTGGCTTATTATCAACTGGTTCTGTCGAAAACTTAAATGGTCGAAGTTCGGGGGCTGATGCAATTAGAGTTAGTTTATCAAGTGCTGTAAGTTCATCAAGCCATGGTTCTTGTCATGAAGACAATGATGCCTTGGTCGATATTTTCATATGGGGACAAGGTATTGGTGGCGGAATACTGGGGGGCAGTGGGGATAAAATTGGCAGTTCTTTCAATACAAAGATGGACGCACTTCTTCCAAAGGTATTGGAATCAAAAATGGTTGTAGACGCACATAATATTGCTTGTGGAAGTAGGCATGCAGCTATAGTAACAAAGCAGGGTGAGATTTTCAGTTGGGGGGAAGAATCAGGGGGCAGGCTTGGGCATGGTGTGGAAGCTGATGTCCCCCACCCTAAGCTCATAGATACTCTTAGAGGCATGAATTTTGAATCAGTAGCATGCGGTGAGTATCATACTTGTGCTATTACAGTCTCTGGGGATCTTTATACATGGGGTGATGGAACACACAATTCTGGTCTGCTGGGGCATGGAAGTGAAGTAGGTCACTGGATCCCCAAAAGGGTAAGTTACTTGGATGGCATGCATGTGTCCTATGTCTCATGTGGACCTTGGCATACAGCTCTGGTGACATCTGGTGGTCAGTTGTTCACATTTGGAGATGGATCTTTTGGTGCACTAGGACATGGAGATCGTAGTAGCACAACTGTTCCACAGGAAGTGGAGGCTTTGAGTGGATTACGGACAACAAGGGTTGCCTGTGGTGCTTGGCACACTGCTGCAATTGTTGAGGTTGTGACTGAATCATCTGGTAATGGATCTCCTGTTAGCTCTTCTTCAACAAAGCTGTTTACATGGGGGGATGGAGATAAAGGCCAACTCGGGCATGGCGATAAAGAACCTAGACTCTGCCCCCAAAGTGTAGGTGCTCTATTTGATGACATCAGCCAGGTTGTATGTGGACATGATCTCACAGTTGCTCTTACAACCTCAGGACGAGTGTATACAATGGGGAGTTCAGCTTATGGTCAATTGGGGAGTCCTACAACTGATGGCAAGGTTCCAACTCGGGTTGAAGGTAAAATAACAGATAGCATTGTTGAAGAAATTGCATGCGGATCGTATCATATTGCTATTTTGAATTCAAAAAAAGAGGTTTATACTTGGGGAAAGGGCACAAATGGGCAACTAGGACATGGAGATACTGATGACAGAAATACTCCAACCCTTATTAATTTCCTGAAAGATAAGCAAGTTAAGAGTGTAGTTTGTGGTTCAAACTTTTCTGCAGTTGTATGTCTTCATAAATGGGTATCTAGTGCTGATCATTCTATGTGCTCTGGTTGTCGAAATCCGTTTGGTTTCAGAAGAAAGCGTCACAACTGTTATAATTGTGGACTATTCTTTTGCAAAGCATGCACTATGGGGAAATCTCTAAAGGCTTCATTGGCTCCAACTATTAACAAACCATATAGAGTGTGTGATGATTGTTTTGCTAAATTGAAAAAAGGTGCAGACCCTGTTTCTAATGCCTGGACTCCTAAAGTCCGAAATGGAATCTTTCCTCGTAAATCCAATGAGAGTATAGATAAAGATGTTTTAGCTCCCAGGTCACATACACAACTCTCCAGACTGTCTGCTGCTGGCTCGTGTAATCAGTCTGAAAGTGGGAACTGCAAGCTTGAACTGAAACTAGACTTACAAAATCGGACCCTTTTCCCAGCTCAGAACGGGAATTTTCATCTCGGAGGATTTTATACACCAAAGCTATCGCTTTCTCCAGTTGGAGATTCTAAGAAAAATTTACCAGTTTCAGTTTCTAGAAAGACATCTCGAGCAGCCTCTCCTGCTTCAGGAAAGTCGAGCACCCGATCTTCGACTGTAACTTTCGATGATTCAAAGCAAATGAATGACGGTCTCAACCAAGAGATCATAACTTTAAGGGCACAGGTAAACTGTTGAGATCTTATTTTGAAATTACTACTTTGTTACTTCGTTTAGGCTTTGGCATTTGGAGCAATGAGAACGCATTGGAGAACTCATCTGTTTTATTTAGAAGTTGCTTCAGTATAACTTTAACAAAAAAGCAGATGATGCTGATGGAAGAGACTAATCTGTAAATACCTATGTTACTTCCGCTGAAGGCAGTCTATGACGATGATGTGAAATTTCATTGAGACTTGTTTCTCTTTATCTCTCCATTGCTGTTGAATTTTGATTATATTTAACTGCTTTAGTTATCTAAATTGAAAGGAATGATGAGAAGATACTAAATGTGCTGGATATTCCTTGCAGGTCGAAGATCTTACATGCAAATCCCAACATCTTGAAGCTGAGCTTGAAAATACGTCAAGGCGATTAAAGGAGGTCACTGCAATAGCAGAAAATGAAGCTGAAAAATACAAAGCAGCGGAGGAAGCTATTAAGTCTCTTACTGCTCAGGTTTGGAGGAAGATTGCTATTTCTTGTTCTGCAACTGCAAGCCCCTAACTTTATTATTTTCTGATATTGTTTATACTCAACTGATCTTGCAGTTGGAGGAGGCAGCTAACAGACTTCCAACATGCCATAATGCCGGCAATACCAGTCCTATGGCCAAACACAGTTCAGATATTGAACATGTGTTCTCCAGTTGCAGCCATGCAAGCAGCATGATGTCATCTGCACCAAGTAACAATAAGTGCAATGCAAACAACCTATCCACATCTCACGGAACCAAAGTACAAACTAAAAAGTCAGAGACGGTAATACAAGACGAGCCAGGAGTGTACATAACTTTATCACCCTTGCCCGATGGAAGTAATGCACTCAAGCGTGTTCGCTTTAGGTATGTATTCATGATCCTCTATTTGAAGTCAACACAATTGAACCATTACTAAACCTTCTAGTATAACCACACTTAAATATGCATTTGCTTCAGTAATCTCACACCCATTCATTGTGCTGACAATTGTGGTATTTCATTTTTCTTTTGGGTAATGATCAAGTTATGGCTGTTGCCTTATTAATATCATCGACAAACAAGCTTAAATTGAAGTAAAAAGTTGTCATTAAGTTCCAAAAGCATTTATATATACAAGGTTGTCATGCAGTATTCAAGGTATAAATTTGAAACATTGGTCTAATTGTACTGAAGGATTTTATGCTCTTTTCTGCAGTCGGAAGCATTTCACAGAAGGACAAGCAGAAAAATGGTGGGCTGAAAATGGGGCTAAAGTATGTGAACGGCATAATATCATTCGTGCACATTAGTTTTGGAGCTTGAATGCTGTCGGTTTCTCTTGAAGAAGACTGGCTTGTGTATAAGAAATTTGCAGGTAGAGTGAGAAATATATATTAAGAATATAGGCAAGAAAGTGAAAGGATTTAAGAATTGCATTTGTGAGGAATCCCTAGTAACTTTTGCTGCTTTTTTTTTTTCTTTGTTTTTCTTGGATCCCAAGGTTTCTAATAGATATTTTCTTTGGAGCGTTTTGTTACCTTTTTTTGTACACTAAGTGAAAAAAAAAAAAATCAGAGAAGCTCTACATTTCTTTCATTTATGAACTCCATCTTATAAGCCCTTAAATTGATTATATCTCTAATCTCTAAACAAGTGGAATTCATATGGAATAAACATAGGATAAAGAACCTTTCAAGCATCTAAAAGAAGCTGCATTTTCCTGCAATGCACTTGATCCTATATCTATTTGAAAATAAATAAATAAATGGAGGGAAAAAAGAAAAAACTGATCTTGTTAGACATACTGAGTAATCTGCAGGTTGATTGTGTGAAGTTTGTTAGGAATTAAGATCAAACCCTTCATTGTCCATCTCAATTATGCTATATCCAGCTTCCTTAAGCATCTTATCCTCCTTTCCAACTGACCTAATCCCAGCCCTTTTGAGCATTTCTTTTTCCATTGCCAGCATCCTGGTTTGATCCTGCAACCTTCCAGCAATAGCATATGTACTAGAAAGAAGGATTGAATCTGTTGGATGTTGATTATAAGATCCCACCAATACACCCTTCACGGATTCCCCCAACTCAACGTTCCCGTATACTCGGCAAGCTGAAAGCAGTGCACGCCATGCAGTAGCATCGCCTTTAATGGGCAAGCTTTTGATTAAATCATGTGCTTCTTCTAGCAATCCAGCACGGCCAAAAAGATCAATGATACATCCATAGTGTTCGACTTTCGGCAAGATACCATATTGAATCATCATCTCAAAGCAACTTGTCCCCTCTGTGATTAGCCCTCCATGACTGCAGGCACTCAAAACTGTTAAGAAAGTGACTTCATTAGGTCTAAAGCCTTCTTCCTCCATTTGATAAAATAACCTAATGGCATCTTGGGCAAAACCATGCACTCCGTAACCTGAAATCATCGCAGTCCAAGATTTTACATCTTTGCTCTCCATCCTATGAAACACATCAACGGCCTTGTTTAAAACACCGCATTTTGCATACATATTGACGAGAGCCGTCCCGATAACCGCATCCAGTGGTATTCCTTCCTCTTCCACATAATTACCTATGCAAAGTCCTATATTTATAGCTCCGGAGGCAGCACAAGCTGAAAGCAAAGATACCAATGTAGTCGAATTAGGCTTTACTTGCATAACTTTCATGAGACGTAGTAAAGCTAAAGACTCCTCAAGCAGGCCATTTTCAGCATACTTGCTGATCATACAATTCCAGAGTACAACATCCTTTGCTACAACCTCATCGAAAGCCCTACGCCCTAAATAAACATTCCCAGTTTTCGCATACATATCGATTAAAGCAGATACCAGATTTGAATCAAAACAAAACCCAAGTTTCAAACAATGCCCGTGAATTGACTCTCCGCCAAGTGAATCCCGTACTTCACCCATAGCCAATAGAACAGTCAAAAACGTAGTGACACTCATTGTCAAACAATTCCAACGCATTTGTCTGAACAAACCTATGACAGTATCAGGTTTAGAAACATCAAGATACCCACCCATCAGAGTGTTCCACGAAACGACATCGTTCCTTTCAAGACTTTCATCGAACAAGTTATGAGCATCAAACATTCTTCCACAAACACTGTAAACATGCAAAAGGGCATTCTTAACATTGATGAAAAACAAATGCCCAGATCTCAAAGCCAACCCATGAATCATTTGACCGTTAAAAATTGCCAATTCACGGCCACATGCTTTAAGCGTAGTAATGAAAGAGAACTGGTCCAGAAAAATCCCATCTTTAGCCCTCAAGTTATTGAAAACACTAAAAGCTTGTTTTGGGTTATTGCTAATGGAAAAGCCTCTAAGGATGCAATTGTACATGAAGAGATTTGGGTTGTCAATTTGCTTGAAGACGGAGGCTGCATATTTTATATCTTGCAGTGAAGAAGAAAGAAGAAGCTTGCTTATAATGAAAGGGTCATTATCAAGTCCAGTTTTAATGAAACAGCCATGAATTTGAGAGATTTCAGTAATTTGCTTGCATGATTTTAATATGGAAACGATGGTTGAAGGATTTGGGCCAAAGTTTGAAGGTTTGAATAGCATCGGCTAAGTTCGTTAGACAGTTTTTTTTTTTTTTCGAACGACAGGTTCACTGCTTCAGGGTTCTTTGGCAGACAACTTTTCCATAGTTACCATGTTACGATGTTGTTGACTTGCATTCATGAGCTGAGCTTAGGCCTAAGCCCAAGTCCAAGCCTGGCCATCTTAGCCAACAATCGATTGGTTTATCAATGCAAACGAGGGATTGGTTTCAGCTACGCCTCATCCCGTTTGACTCATATCCTCATTTTAGCTTCCAATAAACTTCAAATCTGAGCCTCAAGCTTCTATAAACCTGGTTCAAGGCTCTAATTAAATATCAACTATTGAAATCTTATAAAAATAAAGCATAATTAACTAGAAAGACAAATAAACATAAAAAAGACACGAAACATGTACAATGATAAGTGATATTTCATTTAAAAATCGAACAAAATGTTAAACATAAGAGTGTAAAATATATGAAATATGAACACTCGTCGCTACCAATTTGAAAGATTGAGTGTTTGGAAGGAAGCAGTTTGCAATGGAACAAAACAAGAAGATTGATATTTTTGAAATATTGCATACTAAGTTTACACACATTAGACTCCTGACATTAAACACAATACAGAATTTTAAGTTAGTCCCAGCATGTGATAAATAAATTGAAATATTCCTCAAACAAAAAATGAAGTTTCTTTATTTTATGTACTAATATAATCTTTCCTAATTTTCATTTATTTCCAATAACATCTTTATTTGAAATTTTTTTGGTAGTTCCAACAAATAAAACAATTAAGTCCCTTGATCATAAACGCATTCGAACTTGAAATTTGCATTAATTAAGGACTTACTTTTAGAAAAAAAGTGTGATAAAAAATGTTGTAGAAAAAGTGTAGTTTGTTAATTTTTAGTATTCTTCATTGTTTTTAAAAATTGCGGTTGAAAGTTAAAATATCATTTTTAAGCATGATAGTAGAAAGTAAAAAATTTATTAAGATGTAATTTTTAAATAATTTAATATAATGATAAATGAAATATAAACTTTAAATACTTGTTAAGTAATTAATATAAATCATTTGTAAAATTAATGATATATAAAATATTTTAAAAAATTAAATATAATAATAAATAAAGTTTAAATAATTTAATATAATGATACATAAAATATAAATTAATCTATTTTTTAAAATAATTAATTCAAATAAAAATATTTTGATAATTTCACTTTCATACACAAAAGCCAAAAGCATGTAAATCTTAGCTTTTACGTTTGGATGAAATAACACTTTTTGACCTAACTTTTGACTCCAAAAACCAATGCTCTCATTACTTTTGTGGCGAGAATGCACTTTTTCACCGCAATGGAGAATACATCCTAAGCCCTTTGATTGATGAAATTTCTCATTGACCATTAGTTTTGTTAAATGTTACTGATGTGACAGTTGACAATTGCTAAATAATTCATTTTTTCCAAGTAGCGATTCAAAGTGGCAAATAATGTATAAACCATGGTAGTCAATACCGATATGGTACCAATCGTACCAACAGGTACATATCGTTTTAGACTTAAATCAGTACCAAGTAGTCTATCTTCTGTTTCGGTCCAAATTTTGATGTGTTTCGGCCCATTTTGATCAATATCTTATTGTACCGGTGCGTACCAGCCTGTATTGATTGGTGCAAATTGTTTATATTTTAAATTAATTTTTAAGTTTTTTTTGTCTTAAGCACTTTAATTGTTCTATAATTATATTTAAAATTAAACTCTATTAAATTAAATTATTGAACCTAATTAATAATTTTAAATTTTTATTTACATATAAAAATATTTATATGAATGTAGTTGAGATATATTTGCATGTATATATAATATATAATATTTTTTTATCAAACTAATATAATTTATTAAGAAACTAAAAAAATCAAAATGGAAATATATGTGAAAAATATTTAAATGTTTACATAATTTATCAAGAAACTAAAAAAAAGACAATAAATATATATATCTGAAATATATTTAAAAATATCGATAAACCCGAAATGATACATCGAAACATGTCGATATCGATATGCACCAATACCTAACCAAAACCAATATGCTCACCAATATTGACTATCATAATATAAACTTAATGATATGGAAATTGGAGAAAAAAATTAAAGCGATGATTAATTAAATCATTAAATGTAATTAAATCATTAAATGTAATTAAACAATAAAAGTAATTAAATATAAAAAATAAACAAAATTGTTAATTTCATTTTCATTTTCATTTTCGTTTTTTTCTTCTTTTTCAAAAAAAAAACTTAAACCCTTTTCTTCTTTTCTCAATCACCCAAGCTATTGCCCAAAGTCGTTGGAGTTGTCATCATCTGATATCACTCCGATCAACTCGTCTTCCTCATCTTTTCTCGGATTTCTAATTAGTTTTGTTAGAATCGTAAAACAAGATCTGATCAAAACTTAAATAAGAATAAAATTATATGCGGAAACGTACCTGATTCTATTGTTGGAGATTGCCTAGAAGGTTTTGATTTTCCAAGAAAATAGTTTTTCTTTTAGTATAACTCTCTGATGGGGATGAAAAAGAAATACGAGATATATATTATTTCTTGGGGACCATTACCCCTTTTTAAATAACCGACTATTAAATCTGTTTTGGATGGTTATAATTTGGCCCCTCATCAAATTATAAATACAACTTATGGTATCTACACATTATTTCCATGACACTTTAATACCTATGACACTTATAACATAATTAGTCACTTGATTTTGTATCACACTTTATAATAGCATTATACATTATACTTGTGTCCACAATTGAGGATTTTAATCCAACAATCTCCCACTTGAACAACATATGTTTCTTGATAAATGTACAACCTTGTGAGCTCAAAATTTGCTATCATAAATAGGTATTTTATAACAATCTCGTTCATCAACTATATCCATATAGGATCAAAGCAGTCTTTGTCATATTAATCATGACTAAACTCATCAATGGTCACATATATAAATATAGTCAAATGACATAGATCAATCATGGATGCGTAGCATGAAAATTACATGTACTGTGAACCAAACATGCTTATTTCCAACTGGTCATCTTTAAACTTAAGTGAGGTCAGTATCAAATAGACTGAATAAATTGAATACTTCAATTCTGATAAGAAAATAATCAAATACATAAATGTCTGAAAACAAACATAAAGTAAATAAAATACAAACTCCCACTAAACCATGATGTCTTCAAATAATATAACACTTATATGAGTAGTGTGCTCATGAAAGACCTTGGGTGGTAAACCTTTTGTGCGCGAATCTATTATCATAGAGTTTGTCCCAATGTGCTCTATGGATATTTGTCCACTTTGCACTCTCTCTTTCACAACTAAGAACTATATGTCAATATACTTTGACTTAGATGAGCTCCTATTGTTGTTGGAATATAGCACTGTTGACTTATTGTCACAAAATAATTCAAGTGGTCTTTCTACATTCTCCAAAATGCACAGCCCAAAGACAAAGTTCTGCAACCATATTTCATGGTTTGATGTCTCAGAGCATATTACAAACTCAGCTGCCACAGTGGAAGTATTTGTTTGACACTTTTCTAGGATATAGCTCCTCCAGCTAACAGGTAAATATAGCCTAATGTAGATTTCCTATTATCTTGGCACCCAACGAAATCAGAATTAGAATATCCTACGACCTCCAAATGATTTGATCTCTTATAAGTGAGCATGTAATGTTTTGTTATCTGAAGTTACCTCATAACCCTCTTGGCTGCTATCCAATAGTCCATACCAGGGTTGCTTAAATATCTTCCTAACATCCCAATGATATATGCAATATCCGGGCGCGTACATACTTGAGCATACATTAGACTCCCAATAGCTGATGCATAGGGAATATTTTGCATTTCTTGAATTTCAAGGTTACTTTTAGGGCATTAAGTAAGATTAAAATTTTCTCTTTTAGCAACAGGGGTGTCACCTAGTCTACAACCTTGTATGTCAAACCTTTTGAGTACTTTATCCATATAGCTCTTTTGTGACAATTCAAGAATACCCCGAGATCGATCTCGATGTATCTGAATTCCTAAAACAAAAAAGGAGTCCCTAAGATCTTTCCTCTAAAAATTTCTTAGATAAAAAACCTATTGGTTCCGTGTAATAAGCCTATATCATTAGTGGCAAGCAAAATGTCATCGACATATAAAACTAAGAATACATACTCACTCCCATTAAATTTGTGCACACAATCACCAACAATATTCATCTCAAAACTGAATGAGACAATTACTTGATGAAACTTGTGGTACCATTGACGGGAAGCTTGTTTGAGTACATAGATGGATATTGTTAATTTGCAAACCATATTCTTTGGGTCTCCGGACTCAAAGTTTACTGGTTGCATCATATAAATTGTTTCTTCAATATCGTCATTGAGAAACACAGTCTTAACACCCACTTGCTGTAACTCAAGATCAAGATGAGCAACAAGCGTCATGATTGTCCTGAAAAAGTTTTTCGATGAAACTGAAGAGAAAGTCTCTGTAAAATCAATGCCTTCTTTCTAAGTATATCCTTTGGCTATAAAATGCGCCTTATATCTCTCCATATTACCATTTGCATCCCTCTTGGTTTTAAATATTCATTTACAACCAATTGATTTTACACCTTCATGTAATGGGACAAGTTCTCAAACTTTTTTGTCATGAATAAACTTATACTCTTCTTGCATAACATCAATCCACTTTTGAGAATTAGAAAGTTTCATGGCCTGACGAAAGTTGATTGGATCATCTTCCATCATTCCATTGTCATCCTCATGTTCTTGGAGAAATACAACATAATCATCTGCAATAGTATTTCTCCTCTCTCTCGTGGACCACCTTAATGTCACTTGTTCTTGAGGTTGTTGAGTTTGTTTTCTGGAAGAATTACCTCATCGTGAATAAGGAGTTGTTCAACATTGTCTTGTTGAGGTTCTGGATTCATTTATTGATTAATGATAGGTATAAGAACCTGAACATCGTCAAAAGTGATAACAAGAACTAAGTTAGAATCTAATTCCTCCTCAAAAGCAATCTTTGTAACCTTATTTCTCCCTCCAAACATAACATCCTAAAAGAATGTTATAGTTCTCGTCTAAAAAATATTCCTAATTGTGGGACCATAAAACTTATAGTCCCTAGATCGCTCGAAAACCAATAAAGTAGTTGTTCACTGTTTTAAAGTCTGATTTCTTTTTACGTGGCCTATAAGGCCTTGCCTTAGCTAGATATCCCCAAATGTGAAAGTGATTTAGACTAGGCTTTTGATCTGTCCAAAACTCATAAGGTTCTTTTTTTAGCTACTTTAGTGGGTAATTTATTCAGAATGTAAGCTGTTGTCATCAAAGAAGTTAGAAGTGATGTCATCTCAACCTTATTGTTTTTGGCAAAACATTTCTCAATTTCGTCAAGGAAACCCTTAGCCTGAGTAATCTCTTCAAATTCTATGCCCCTAAAGACTTCTGGAATGTTGTGCTTCATAATCATTAAACTCATGCGGTTTGAACGATCTCACCTCTCAAAATCCCTTTTAGCATCAGGGGTGCTTACCGTAGTAAGAGGTGCAGGTTGTTCTTCCCTTAGTGCAAGATCTATGTCCATACAACCAAGCACTATAAGTAAGTGTCTTTTCCATTCCTTGAAATTGGTCACATTAAGCATGTGTATAGAATTGATATTAGCAGATATTATAGTAGCAGAAGATGAACTAGTTGAATATAGAACAAAAATAAATAAAAGCAAACTCACATCATTATTCATAAGTAAATAATAAATTCAAAATAATGGCTAATTTCATCTCAATATACCAAACACGACATTAATATCAAGTCTTTGGACAATAATATTAACAGTAAGCGATACTCTTGTTGTAGCAATCAAACATTGACAATAAATTATCAAACAATAAATCAATCTTTGGACTAACATATTGCTCACATAGAGTACCTTATAATTGTCACACATTTATCACCACAAATGTCGTTGAAATTCTGTTAAATATTAACTTACCGTTGAGTCAATTAATAAACGCATAGATCACAAATACATGTAATCATCTTGATATTTCAAATAAACTAATATACGCAAAAGATGTCACTTTGGTGACATTTGGTTCCAACTAATCTATTTAAAATATTAGACATCCTTAATTAAAACCCAAAGCTAAAATCTGAATTTATTTGTTTCAAAATATTTCTCTTAATTTCATCTTTCAATCAAATTAAAAGATAATAATATATGTATATATACCAAAACAACATACATCAAAGTTAAATATAATACAAATATACAATTTGTATTGAACTCAACTGTATATACTAACAATAAATAAATAAATAAACATTTTTAGTTGAATCATTTTGTTGTTTCTTTTGTGATGTTGTACGCACAACTTTCATATTTTTGTTTATATATCACAATGAAATTAGATTTGTTAAAAATGTACCAATTTTAGCCTTTTCGTTCTTGACAAATCTCTTTTCAATATCGACCATGAATTCTTTAGTCATGGTAATCTTATCGGACATAATACCCTTGAATGTTTCAATGCGTACAATGATGTTAACAAGTATAATAATAGTTGAATAAATCAAAACAACCTCACATAAGACTTCAAATTTAAAACAAAAGAATTTGAATAAAGGAAAACATCATCTCAAGATATCAGACACTCCATTAATATTTCATCTTTAGACAAAAATATTAACTTGTAAGTGATATCTTACTGTAGTAATCAAAGATTGACAATAAGAACACGACGAACAATAAATCTTCTTTTTGGCTGATTTATTGCTCACATGTAAAACCGAATAATCATCACATGTTTATTACCACAGTTGCACATGTAATTTTGTGAAATATTAACCTTCCTTTGGGTCGATTAATATTAACGTAGCTTAAGTTACATGCACATAACCTTTTATATTTTAAAATAAAATAATTTTAATAATAGATGTCATTTTGGCAACTTATTATTTCAACTAAGTTAATTTAAAGCATCTAATTATATCAACCCTAAATCAAGAAACAAAATTTATATTTTCTTAAAAATTTTGTATGCGCAATGTTTCCAGAGCATGACAAATAGTAATGCATGATTTTAGAAGCATGGAAACCAGACTAACCCAATTGAAAATATCAAACATAACGTGCAATTTTATTGAGAGAAAAAAATTGCTTAATAAAAAAATCAACTCAATATTAAATTTAATAATAATACTAATAAATTAATAATATCAATAGTAATTGTCACATGAATCAAAAACACAATATCATTTGATTAATTTATCAAGAAAACCCTCAAAATTGGGTCTGTAATTAATCAAAACTAAAAGACTTCAATATAAATCTCAAACATCAACATATATTATTTGAAATATTAAATCAATAATTCGAATCTATAAAATCTTAAGAACAAGTTAGTAAAAAAATTGACTTATTTTCAATGATTCGAAATGATGAGGTTCTGATACCACTTGTTAGAACCGTAAAACAAGATTTGATATAAAACTTAACAGACCAAGATCTATCATGTGATATCATTAAGAATAAAACTATATGCGGAAGCGTACCTGAATCCATTGATGGGGACTGCCCAGAAGGTTTTGATCTTCCAAGAAAATAGTTTTTCTCTTAGTATAATTCTTTGATGGAGATGGAAAACAAATACAAGATATATAGTATTTCTTCGGGACCACTACCCCTTTTTAAATAATTGATTATTAAATTAGTTTTGGACAATTATGATTTGGCCCCTCATCAAATTATAAATACAACTTATGGTATCTACACATTATTTCCATGACATTTTAATACCTATGACACTTATAACATAATTGGCCACTTAATTTTTTTATTACACTTTATAATAGCATTATACATTATACATATATGTCCATAACTGAGGATTTTAATCCAGCAAGTTTCTCTTGAAACGAAGCCTAAGCATGTGAATCTAATCTCGAAGCCAAGACCCAAAAATCGTTCGATCTACAACACCAACCATTCGAACATCCTTCGAATGGAACCATGGCCTCCCCGTCTCTCTTTCTCGCTTCTCATGGTTTGGAATTGAGAGAGAATACCCCAAGCCCTTAAACATGTATCAGGTCAAAACTTCTTGCTTTCTCTTGTCTCTATCAAACATCATTTTCCTTTTCTTTTCTTTTTTTTTTTAATTATTATTCAAGACTCAAGTTCCTTAAGAGGTTCTCAAATGTAAATTGAAATATTTGTGTTTAATAATTTCAAGTGATTTCTTTCCTTGTTTCTCTTAAACTTTCTACATTGTTTTTGTGTCACTTGCAATTTTTAAGATTGAAAATGGCGTTCTTGCTTTAGTGTTAGAGATTTATAAACTTTTAAGATTAAGATTAAAATTTCTTTTCCAAGTTGGACAGGGAAATCATGAAAAAAATAGCAAAAATGTCTGTAAAAAGTACTATTAAAATGCTAAAAGTGAAGATGTAAGATCGTGTTTTACCAATACCAAATAAAACTAATAATTTCTTGATTTCTTTAATACTCTTAAACTGCTAAAGAATATGGCGATGATTGATTAATATACCTTAAAAAAACCTTTAAAAAGGATTTTTTTTAATATTTTACTCTCTTTTTTCTTCATTTCTATTCGCCAATTCATGTTTAGTGTAATACGTGATTAATTTAATACTTTTAATCTCCTGAAGATGGTGATGATGGCTTAATTTTTTTTCTTATTCATGTCATCAATTTTATAATTTGAATTAATAAACATTAAAAAATTAGATTTTTTATATTTTTATAATTTTTTGAATTTTTAAAAATTTCACAATTTCAACATCTACAATTATCTGCATTATCCTCCACTTTGGATTGTCACTTGGAAGAAAATGAATGATTTGACAATTGTTAACGGTCACATCAACAACATTTAATGAACTAATGGTCAATGATGTATTTTGTCAAAGGACTTAAATTATGCAATTTTCAAATTAGCTAACTTAATTGACTTTGTTTTTCATGAAACGACTTAATTTTTTTTTGAAGAAATCAAGGGGCTTATTACCTGTTAATCCAATAAAATTTGTATTTAAAAAAAAAAGAATATAAACCAAAATTGTTGTTATTTTCCCCAAATAATTCAATTTATTTTTGTATATTTTTTTCCAATTAAACACTTAGGGGGTGTTTGGTTCAAATAATTTAACATTCATAGGGTAATGTGAGATTTCGGCGTAGGACTCTCATGCTTGGTTTGTAACAGCCTGATTTTAGGTCTAGTCGGAACAATGGTTTCGGGACCACAAATTCGACGCAGTAAAATTTGTTTTTATTATATTTTTATGGTCTACAGTTTTATGGAACTATTCTGTGAAAATCTTGTTCGAAAATTTCGACGTTTGGGCACTCAATTTAGTTTTAAGGACTAAATTGTAAAAAGTGCAAAACTTGAATTTTATATGTTAAAGGTGTCCAATTGCTATGAGATTTTAAATTAGAGGTCCTTATATGATAGTTAGACCATTAGTTAAGTTTATGGATAAAAATGGACATGATTAGGTGAAATTTTAAAGTTTGGCAAAACGGGCATTTTGGTCATTTAGTAATTAAATGAATTAATAAGCAAAATGAAAGCAAAATTTATTCATCTTCTCCTACCTTGTGCCGAAAATTTGAAGGTCACCATAGCTAGGGTTTGTTCAACTTTCAAGCTTGATTGTAGGTACATCCTAGCCCCGTTTTTAATGCTCTTTACATTTTTTGAAGTCGTTATCATCCGATCTACCTATTTCTACCATTAATTTAAGATGTGGTTGATGTCTAGGGTTTGACCCATGTTAGAAATATGTATATTTTGATGTTTAATGGTAGATTATGCATGTTTGATGTGTGATAAATAACTTTTACTAGGTGATTTTTGATAAAAATGCATAAAAAGGACCTAATTGTAAAAAGTTATAAAATGGGTAGTAAAAATCTGATTTAATGGAAAAGGTGGACTGCTATAAGCATGAAAATGGTTCGGCTAGGCTTGGGTTACCAAGAAATTGAACACGTTTCATTTTACGAGCCAAGGGACTAAAATGTAAAATGTCAAAAAGTTGGGGACAAAATAGTAATTTTGTCTAGGATGCAAATTAATGTAAATGTATGTGTAAAATGATGAATTGATAGTCAAATTTGCTTATATAGACCTGGAACAACCGATTACAGAACTAGATCGAGGAAAACGAAAAGTCTTGGATTAGTTGAGTTTCAAATACGAACCATTCTCAAGGTAAGTTCGTGTAATTTAATTTGGTATGTTATTATGTTTTAATCGAATTGAGATAATATATATATATGATGATATACCCTATGAAATAATCACAAGATGATAAACACGAATAAAATGTCATTATCCCGGTTGAACATTGTATTTCGATGGATTATAATAATTTTCTTGAAATGAACAAAATGATATAGAAAGGATTTAGCCTAGACGGGTAATCCTGAGCTACACTCTCTTGAGTAAATGTTATGAAATGGATTTAGCCCAGACGGATAATCCATAGTAGGCTCATTAGAGCTAACATTATCGAAAGGATTTAGCTTGGACTGGTAATCCTGAATAAGCTCTTGGGAGCGAATGTTAAAGACGGGATTTAGCATGGACTGGTAATCCTGTTATATAAATGTGGCTTGAGAGTGTGCTCTATGAATATGTGCTTAAGGAGCGCTTTGGATGTGAATTGACAAACGATTGACATGTATACCTCGAGTATACTACCCGAGTATCTATCGAAATTACAATAGTTCAATGAAAACAAATCCTGAAAAATGGAATAGTGAAGTGATATGAAAGTTTATACTATGGTGAGCTCATCTATGTTGGTTTGATAACTTCATGATGTATATGACTAACTTGTTTAATGAGTGAATGTATTTAGGTAACTTGTCAAAATATTGATGGAATGAATGCATATATATGCTTATTTGAATAATTATAACTGGTAAGTTTCTTTCTATTACGCGAACTTACTAAGCATGAAAATGCTTACCCCGTTTTACTTTTCCTTGTTTTATAGTGCTCGTAAGGCTCGTGAAGGTTGGAGGATTCAGTCGGAGCAAGATCACACTATCCACAAATCTTCTTTTTGGTATAGCTAAATGATTCATTTTGGTATAATGGCATGTATAAGCTACTTGGCTTAGATGAAGGCTTGTAAGTAATATTTTGTAACTTAGCCATTGGAATGGCTAAGGATGTTCAATTGGTGCATGTATGATGTTAATGTATGTCCAAATTCTTAAGTGTTAAGTATGGTGGATAATTCATTTTGTAAGTGGCCATTGGAATTAGCTAATATTGGTTTAGTTATATATGCATATGATGATGTCTTTCATGGATGTGAGAATTTGCATGGTTTGAGTTGACAAGTATGTGATGTTGTATGTGATAGAAAATAACATGTGAATGATGTGGCTGATTTGGTTGAGTGTATGTGTTTGGATTGGTGCTATGTTTTGTTGTGTAGGTACGTGCATGGAAGGGTGGAAAAATGGCTTGGTAAATAGCCTTATTTTTGTCCACACGGGTAGACACAGGGACGTGTGTCTCGGACGTGTGTGACACACGGTCTGCCCCACGGGCATGTGTTCTGGCCGTGTGTCCCCTGCACCTTAATTGATGCAAAATAGAATGTCCAGAATATAGCACACGGACAGAGACACGGGCGTGTGTCTCAGCCGTGTGTGCTACACGGCCTTGGACACGAGCGTGTACCCTGGCCGTGTGAAGTCTGCACCTATTTTATGAAAAATTATGAAAATTAAATCGACCACACGACCTAGCACACGGGCGTGTGGCACGGGCGTGTGGCAAAGTCAGAGAGCACCCTATTTTTGAACACGGCCTGTAGCACGGGCATGTCTCAGGGTCGCACGGGCGTGTCCCGGACCCACACGGGCGTTTGACCCTTGTTTTAGCAAAAAAATTATTAGTGTTGTAAAACTTTCTAAAGTTCTCGGTTTAGTCCCGAACCGCTTCCAAAGCATGTTTTGGGCCTCGTAAGCTTGTTTTAGGGACGATAGGAATGTAAATGAAAAGTTTTAAATTTGGATGGAGATTCACGTCTCGATTTTGTATGATTTCTTGTGTTTATGCCCGGTAATGCCTCGTACCTTATTCCGGCTTTGAATACGGGTAAGGGGTTTTACATGGTTTCTAACATTACATTAAGTGAGTAATCTCACATTCTCAATAGTGTTAAGATTCCAAACTATAAGGGTTAATCTCAATACTACTTCTTCCCAGGTAATATTATATTACATATACTTGGTAATGTGACATTTTTTAATGCAATATTACCCTATTTTTAATGACTTTGATTCATTTTACTTAAACCAAGGAGAAACAATATTAAAAACTAATGATTTAGAGTCTACAATTATTTGCTATATTCTTCAAGTAACATTTCAACAATATTTAATTATTATTATAAGTTGATATAAAATTAATATTTAGTCAATCATATTACATTTGCCTATTACATTTTGTAGAGTGTGACTCGCATTTTCAAAAATTTTGCAGCCATTTGATGCAACCCAAACTGAAGCAGAGGTGACATCCCGATTAGGAAGCATGGGACGTCACGACGACGTGACAACAACGTCTTGACGAGGAAGCATGTAACGTCATAATGATGCGATGTATTCCTCAAGCAAAGTAGTTGCGTATTAGACTCTCAGTAGGATTACTTTTCCCAGTTAAACTCTGATTAAACAAAAGATATTATAGTCATATTAAAACTCTAATCTTAGCCTATAAAAAGGGCCTTAGTAACCCTAGAATAAACATCTTCATAACATAAGATTTTGAAAGAAGATTAAGAGAAAGCTTTAAGTGAATTTTGTGTTTTTTTAGCCAGAGAGCTTTGTTTTCAGGTTTAGGCTTTGTTTTCGAATATCTCCATCTTGTACTCTTTGATTATTTTCTCATTAGTGAAGTCTCCTTTGCCTATAGTTTTTTATCCTCTTGATTGAGGAGTTTTTCCACGTAAATTTGTGTTCCCAATTTTCTTTATTCTTTCTTTCTTATTGTTTATACGATCGATCCCTAACAAACTACTATCAAAGCATGGTTAGGATTTCGCAATCAACTCGTTCAGAGATGGCGACAATGAGATTCAATATTGAAAAGTTCAATGGGATCACAAGTTTCGGTTTATGACAAGTTCGGATGACTACAATACTAGTTCAGAGTGGCCTGAAGAAGGATGTTACAGGGCAAAAACCCGCGGATTTGGATCAGTCAGAATGGGATGAGGTTGACGAGAAGGCTCTCTCTGTATTTCAGTTGTGCCTCACAAACAATGTGTTGCAGGAGGTGCTTACGGAGAAAGTTAGAAACCCTTTACATGACAAGTTTTCTAGCTAATCGATTGTTGTTGAAACAACTGATATACACGTTCCATATGGCCGAAGGTGCGTACCTTAGAGCTTACGTCAGTGAATTTGTTACCCTCTTGAATAAGCTGAAGAATGTTGAGGTTAATATAGATGATGAAGCTCGGACTATATTATTATTGTGCTATTTGCCTCCTTCATATAAGCCTTTCAGGGAGACCCTAATTTATGGTAGAGATAAACTCTCGTTTTAAGATGTGAAGGGAAAAATGTTGAGCAAAGAAAAAATCAACAATGAGTTAGGTTCAAATAGCAAGTTAGATGGGCAAGCCTCAGCTTTGGTTTTGAGAAGTAGAACTGGATCGAAGTCGAGGAATTGAGATAAGACATTTGGCTACTGCAAGAAGTTAGGTCACATTAAGGCAGAGTGTTATAAGCTGCAAAATAAGAACAGGAGGGTTACTGAGAGCAACGAGAGAGTGGTAGCCGGTGTAGTGTGGTCGAGGACAATGGTGATGATTGGTTGCTAGTATCTACGGCTGAATTGTCAAAGCTTATGTTCGAGCGGATCTTGGATTCAGGGTGTTCTTACCATATGCGTCCCAACAAGGAATGGTTCTCCACATAAACAACTTGATCGCCTCCGAATGTACTAACATCTAGAGTGTGAATACTGCAACTAAAGATATAATATTGAAGCAATGTCTGCAAGTATATGAGTCAGATTGTAATATATTTACAAAAAAGTAGGTGAGTACTCCGAGAATCATACCCAAAAGAGGCGAGTAATAAATTAATATTAATCTAAACGAAAATAGATCTAATTAGTACTTTAAATAAATTATATTACGATGAACAGAAAATAAAGAAATTATCTATAAATCTAAGAAAAGAAATAACATTCAGAGAATAGTGACAAATGAAAACCTAATCTTTAAACTCAACCAAATCTAAGCATGGGAGATTAGCTCGCTTAGGTGATCATAACTAATTCCTATTTCAGATTTCTGCTTAATCAATTATTCGTTATTGTAACACTCTAAAATTGGGCCTAGGAGTTTTAGGGGTATTTTAGGAACTTTAGCTCTAGAGTGCTCAAAAATCTAGCAGCATGGTGAACTGAAAAAATATTCGACAATGGATTTTTGACTGTTAAATCAAAATTTGAAAATAATATTCCAAAGACGTTCAATTTTGAATTAGGGACTTATTTGTAAAAAGGTCAAAATTCTGTGTTTTTATGATGCAAATAAACCAAAATTTAAAATTCACCCTATATCTTCCCCCACCTAGTTTTATTTCCATGATAACTTCTCACTTTTATTTGTTTTTGCCGTCACAGGCTCTCCCAAATCCTCCCATACAATTTTATTTGTCAAACCTAAATTCCTTTGATTCCTATCACTTTCTAAATCATTAAACCTCCATAAAATCCAAGAAAAACACTCAAAAATACCATAGGTTCCTCCATTGTCAAGCTTGTGGATTTTTCAGGTTTTCAATCAAATGCTCGATTTTTCTCCAACTAAGGTAACGATTCAATTTCTAATTAGTTTTAAATGATATTTGGTCTTTTAAACGAAATTTTTAGCCATTAAATCACATGTTTTAAATAAAAGCCGAAAATTGGGTCGTTAATGGTGGATTTCGATATTTTGGGTAAAAACATGGTTTCAAAGTATTTTTTAACTTTTTTTAACATAATTAGAAGGTTTCTAAACTTACTTTAAAGTTTCGTTAAGGATTTCTAAGGATTTAATGAATTTTCGTGAAAATGGCCATAAACATGTCAAAAAATTTGATACCATGAATTGAATAGTTTTGTGTAGTTTAAAGATTAGAAATTAGTCGTAGGTGAATAATTGGATGAACAAAATTGGTTGTAGGCGAAAAGATTAAGTATAGTGGAAGATATTTGAGTTTTAAGTTTGCTAGTCAAAATTTTAGTTTCATGAGGAATATAGCTTAGACTTGCGTTTTTGGTTGGTTTAAGTAATCCTTGGTTGAATGTTGATTGTGTATATTGTTTGGTTATTATGTGTAAAGAGTCAGAACCATTAGAACCTTCTTCGAGCAAGGCGAAAGGCAAGGAAAAGCTAGTTTAAGTTTTCGGCTTTTCGGCGAAAGCGTAATCAGTGAGTGTTTGGAATCACTACTTGTGGACACGATTCATAGTGTTAATTGGGAGCTTAGGAATAGCCTAAACCCCTATCCTAAGTTTTGAGTATAATCTTTCTATTTCCCTTGTTTTATTTTTGGTAAATTATGTGATTATGAGAATATCTATAAATTGATTATTATGATGCGATGTTGTGATAAGATACATGTGTGATGACTATTGTGAATTATATTGTATTGTGGACATATTAAATATGCCAAACAATAGTGATGATGTTGTGTTAGCAATATAAATGTGCAGTGAAAGTGTACAAAAATCAGTAAGTACGTATGTGTTGAATTATGGAATGTAATGCTAATGTAACAGCTTATGTATGTGATAAACTGATTTTAATGCATTCATATGTGGTTGGACACGTGATGACTCAATGTGAATTATTGTGGCACTTTAAGTGTAATTAAATGTGAATTCGATAAAAATGCAATGTGTACAAGTTTGTGATGTAAATTAATGAATATGAACATAGATGTTGTGCATTAAATCAACAATTAAAAATGTGTTATTGTGGATATGTTGGCCTAGTGATCTCTTGAAACCGTTGGATATAGTTAACATGCCATAGGATTGTGAGTACTCACCTATATGTATTGTGTTTTTGGGCATTGAGGCCCTAGGACATGTTAGAGAGATAAGGGAATGTGAGCTAAGCTCCATTCAACGAGACATGTTTGGTGTGTTGGAGAGTGTTAGCTTTATGCTTCACTTTTGGGAGGACTCTATGAGTCATTTGGTGTGTTGGAGATCTGTGTATCTAATGTGTGGTAATAGATCCCACTTTTATGTTTCATAGCCTCAAGTGCCACATTATCTTAAAATGTATATATGTGTAATGTGATGTATGCCTAATGATTATGTGGTTGCTATACAAATTATCATTTAAATGTGATCTTATTTGTTGTGGTAATACAATGTGAGATGGACGCTTAAACATGTGAATAATATGCTAAATGAGTTGATTTAAGTTTCATGAAAATGTTAGTATGTTCTCATAGTAAATTACGTATGTAATTGTGATTTGAATCGTTTCCATTTACCTTGTGAATGCATGTGAATATATTAGCTAGACTTGTGGGTTATTAAAGCATCTATACGTCTTTTAGCCTTGATGAATTATTGTTAAATGAATTATATATAAGTGAGTTGAGTGTAATTGCATGTAGGAGTATACATTAGTTTTATAACTTAATGAAACGTGAATATGTTATTTTGACTTGATTAGGATATGGTTGTGAACGTATTGTAGTATGCTCTTGTTTAACCTTTGATATTCTATGTACATTGTGGTTATTCTGAGCATTCACTGAGCTGGTTAAGCTCACCCACTTCTTTTAAACCGTTACAGATTAATTTGTGCCGGTGTGAGCGGTGTGGTTTCCTAGGGGTGATCCAAGCAAGACGTTAGCTTTATTTTGTAGGTGTTATTAATTCGTTTATCTTTTGGGGAAATAAAGGCAATGTGGTAGAATTGTTGCATGAATTTTACCGTGATATTTTGGATGTTTCCATAGTTAATTTGTTATCAGGATTTAAAGGTTTGAATCGTGATATGTTGATTATTTCTCGGACTTATTCTCAATGTTTGAAACTGTGATTATAGTCATTTTGACGTTTTTTTGATATGGTAAAAGATGCATGTTGGATAGATTCATGTTGGAATGGTTTATATGCTTAAATATACTAAATTTCTATTGTCTGGAGCAGAGGTATCGATATATGTATTTTAAAAATAATACCTCTGTGATTTTCAAATGTATAGAAAGTTAGAATCGTAATTTTGTATTAATATCATACCACGAGTATCGATACTCGGGGCAAAATTACCAATACTTTTCGAAAGGTACTGATATTTTCTTATGTTCTGATTTTAGACAAGAAACAAAATACTAATTTGTTATCGGTTTTGCAAACGGTATCGATACTGTACCAGGAAAATGTCGATACCCTTTTCCTAGTATCAATATCGACATGATTGTCTTGGAAATTTTGCTAAGTGGTCCTAATGCATGTTTAATTATTATTATAAGCTTATTTAAAGTATGTTTGGCATGATGATTAATATATGTTTGACTGAAAATCCATAAGATCATTGATAAAAAGGATGATTTCTTAATAATGTGACAATTTACTATGAATATGATGTGTGACGATGGTGTGACATCCTGATATTCGGGCTCGGTGACCGGGCTGGGTATGGGGTGTTATAGTTATCCTAACAGGATCTCTCGATCTTCTACTAAACTAATAAGACAGCAAGAACTATTTATCTCTTGACCTCACAGTCCAGACTGATTTAGGGTAAGGGGTTTACGGATAGGCAATACTAATTTTGGGTTAATTCCTACCTAAATGACTTCCTAGGGTTATCAGGCTTAGGGATTATGTTCTTCCTATCTGAAACAGCTGATCTACTAAGAAAACCCTATATAGAAATTAATTAATCACACTTCCACTCTCTAATCCCCCATAAAAGGATTAGTTTCTCATGGAAACCATAAACACTATAAACTTGATAACTAAGATAAACATAAAGAATAAATCAAGAATAAGGTTTAAAAGAATCCTAATTATATTGATTGATTTAAAGCGCAGAAATCCACAGAAAGTTTGGTCGAATCCACAAATCAGATTCTCTATTGAACACGAACAAAACAAATGAAAAAAAATCGAAAGCCTAAAAGAAACTGAAAACTAAAAATTAAATTACAAGGAAAATTCTAAACTATAAAAGCTGTCCCTAAACAAGTGTCTAAAGAGCCAATTTATAGAGTTAGGGTTGGTCGTCGTCCTTAGCCCTAGGATGACTACCGTTTTTTCTTTAAAAAATACATTATACGGACCAAAATTCCCTCAGCTCATAATTCTTTCCCGTAAAGGGTCGGTGTCGCAACATCGAAGGTAGTTTGCCTGACCTCAGGTTCCGCTTTAGGGGTGTGTCGCGATATCCACTAGCTATGTCGCCACACCAAAGGTAGTCTTGGAATTCTTATATTCTTCTCCCTATATTGCAAATTTAGACTCCCGTGTTGCAACATGGCGACTAGCCTCGAGCTTTTATGCCTTTAAATGGTGTCCTGCACACTTACTAAGTACATTAGCCCTCCTTTAGGCCTCATTCGGCCCCAAAGGTCATAAAATGACTCAAATTACACTTTTTTATTGAATAAAAACTAAATTGGAAAAACTACTTAAAACATAACAGAATTGCTCTTATTCAAGCTCCTTAAGTATGAAAACTAGTTTAATCTGCTACAACGAGTTACGGCAAATAAATAGTCCAGTTGAAGGTGAAGTTGTGCTTATGGGGAATAATTCAACCTGTAAGATAATAGGTATTGGTACCATTCAAATCAGGATACACGACGGGATCATCAAGACACTTCATGTAACACCCCTTACCCGTATTCTACGCTGGAACCGGGTTCGAGGCATTACCAGAGTAAAACCACTTTATCGCCACTTAGGCTCAACGTGACTACTCTCCTTAAGTCACCACAACAACCTTATTCTCGACTTACGAGGCCTCATTCATACACACGAGGGCTCTCGAGACCGTACCTGAAACTCTTACGAATTTAAAATTTTTCCATCTATACAGGGACCACACGCCCGTGTAAGATTAGACACGCCCGTGGAGGTCACACACGCCCATGCCCCCATCCCGTGCATGAAAACCCAAGCATGCTGCCAATGTCCCACGACTAGGGCACACGCCCGTGCTCTCCACCCGTGGTGAACACTTACTACTTTACACGGCCTAAAGCCTAGACACACGCCCGTGTGGCTAGCCCGTGGCCTATAACACTCGAATCTGCCAAATTGACACGGCCAAGTCACACACCCGTGGGCTGGCCGTGTGCCACACATGGCCTAGACACATGCCCGTGTGTCTATCCACATGGACAAGAACAAAGTTATATGATAAGCTCTTCTCACCCATCTAGCTCATACAACATATACACATTCAACTCATCCAATATCAACTTATATTGAAACACAATCTTACATGGATAACTACATCTTTTCATATAATATAAGTTAGCCATCAACCATGGCATTATACAAAATAGATTATCCAACTAAAGGCCAACACATCTTAGCCATTACAACAAAACTCACTAACTTGTCTAGCCTCTATACATGCCATATACAAAACATTAAGTCTAATGTACCTGAGTGTCTTGATAGTGTGGCGATCTTCCAATTAATCCGCGTATCACGATTCAATCCTTTTTCTCTATAAGACAAGGGAAAAGAAAGGAGTAAGCTTTGAGCTTAGTAAGTTTACACATAAACAATTTAAGCATTCTAGTATAAGCTAAACAACAATTAGCATTATACTAACATATGTAATTCACATCCACTACTATGCTTACTCTTTCTATCCCTTACCACATCTCCAACACATCATGAGTCACATACTCATAATCATTGACATGCACCCCTGCACTCAATATCACATTTACTCAAAATACAACACATCATTATTTCTCAATAATACATCCACACAGCTAAATTACTCGGTGGTTTCGCACTTAGCCCACCACAATCAGATCATAAGGTAGTATCGCAAATAGCCTACCAAAAAGGATAATTATAGTGATTCCGCACATAGCTCACTAAATAATATGCTTAACAATAGTATCGCACACAGCCCATCATTGTTAAGTATCAAGGTGGTATCGCACTTAGCCCACCATCAAGCATTATCACTACACATTCACATATCTACTTTGTAATACATTCATCCATTCACAACTACTATCTCATTCATTCCACTAGAATCGAATAGGTTCTCAATCATGATACACACTAGCTAGCATTAACAATGTATACGCATAAATGCATCGTTTATACGTAAACTTACCTCGGTGCTCAAAAAGTATGGAGATGTGCAATTTAGTCCACGACCTTGCCCTTGCCTCGGTTTCTATCCGGGCTTCGTCTTTCTTGATCTATAATGATAAATCAACTCATTCAATACACACATTGACTAAATTGACCCTTATCTCATACTTTAGCAAAATTACCATTTTGCCCCTAAACTTTCTCATATTTACACATTTGTCCCAAGGCTCGTAAAGTGATTTTCATTCAACTTTCTAGCCTTTCATGCTGAGCCGGATCATTTACTCAACTAAAGCAATCATCAATTCTCACTAAATCACTCATGTATGACAAATCTCAAGACTTTCACAAACTAGTCCCTACATGCATTTTTCATGGAATTCACTTAGCAAAAGATGTTTCTACTACATCAAGCTTTCATAATCTTCCATAAAACATCAAAATACATGCATGTCATACATGGGTACATTTTTGAACATCAATCCTAGCTCAACATATAGCTAAAAATAGCTTACTCATGTTACTAGGAGTTCAAAAATACAAAGAATATCAAAAACGGGGCTTGGATGCACTTACTGGCAAGCTTGAAAAATTGAAGAGCCCTAACAATGGCTTCTTGAAATTTTCGGCAGCTTGGAGAAGAAAATGAATGAATTTTTTTTCATCTTTTTCTCTTTTTAATCACTTAATTGACAAATGACCAAAATGCCCCTTTGTCAAACTTTTCCAATATCATCCACTTATGCCCATTTTTGTCCAAAAATTATAAATTGGAAAAATTGCTATTTAAGGACCTCTAATTGATAATCCAAAGCTATTTCATACAATTAGCTTCTAGAATCTCACATTTTGCAACTTTTGCAATTTAGTCCTTTTGGACAATTCAACCGCAATTTAACAAAATTGCTTCATGAAACTTTCACACTAACATGTAAACATAGCATAAACCTCAAAACTCATACATATACCTCGGATTTATGGTCTCCTCCACTATTCTGACTAGGCCCTAAATCGGGATGTTACACTTCAAGTGTTAGGCATGTGTCTGATTTAAAGAAAAATCTTATCTCCCTAGATAAGTTAGAATCGAACGATTGTAGAACAACGATATAGTTAAGTAGTATTAAGTTATCTCATGGATCTCTCGGTTTGATGAAAGGTCAAAAAACTGACAGTCTATATATTTTGCAGGGTTCAATAGTGACTGATGTAACAGTAATTTCCTCCTTTATTACGAAGTTGGAGTCAACTCGGTTGTTACATATGCAACTTGGTCATATGAGCAAGAAAGGTATGATTGTTTTGAATAAGAATTTTCTAGTTTCCAAGTTCAAGCATCGTTTGGACCTGGTTAGTATCTTGCAAAGATCAATTTCGGCCCATGACGGGGCCTGACAAATGAGACAAGTTAAAATACAAGTAAATGTGGAGATTTGTGGAGTGTGCCTCGCATTTTCGAACATTTTGCAGGTAATTGACACAACCGAAATTGAAGCAGAGCCGACATCCCGACGAAGAAGCACGGGACGTCACGACAACGAGACGATGACATCCCGAAGAGGAAGCACGTGACATTGCAATGACGCGACGTATTCTTTAAGAAAAGTAACTGCGTATTAGACTCTCAATAGGATTACTTTTCTCAGTTAAACTTTAATTACACTAGAGATATTATAGTCATATTAGATATCTAAGCTTAGCTTATAAAAAAGGGCCTTAGTAACCCTAGAATAAACATCTTCATAACATAAGATTTTGAAAGAAGATTAAGAGAGAGCTTTAAGGGAATTTTGTGTTTTTTAGTTAGAGAGATTTATTTTTGGGTTTAGGGTTTGTTTTCAATTATCTTCGTCTTGTACTATTCGATTATTTGCTCATTAGTGAAGTCTCCTTTGCTCTTGGTTTTGTATCCTCTTCATTGGAGGAGTTTTTCCACGTAAATTTGTGTGCTCAATTTTATCCATTCTTTCTTTCTTGTTGTTTATACGAGTTGATCCCCAACACATTTTACTATACATATTACCTTTATAATAATTTACTATTCATTTTTATCATTTTAATTAAATTTATCCTTAAGTCATATCAAATAACATGTTTTAATAATTTAAATAAAATCATATGTTTCTTTTTTTCCTATCACTTTGATTAAATGAGAAACATTAATTGCTTATGGCTTCTTCGCAATTCCAATTTATTTATTTGAGAAAAGAGATTAAATTAATTTACGAGAGAAATGCAGTTATTTATCAATAAAATAAAACACAAGTTTTAACTTTTTTGCAGTAAATAATAAAAAAAAATTATTCTTAGAGGCGGATCCTCATTAGGGCTTACAGGGGTCTTGCCTCCCAAAATTTTTGAAAATTTTAGTTATACCTTTAAAGCTATTTGAAAATTTTAATTAGCCCGTCCCCAAAAAGAAATTTTAAATTATTATTAAACCTTTGGAAATTTTTAAAAATTTCAATTAGGCTTTTTTTTTGCTGTAAATATTCATAATACCTCTAACAACTTTTATAATTTTAATTAGACCTACCAAAATTTTTGAATATTCTCACTAAAACCCTTAGTTTTTAAAATTTTAGTTAGCCCAAAAACTTAATTACAAGATCTGCCACTGTTCATTCTATGAGGATAATTTAGTAAAATGTGTTTTTGAGTGATTTTACATTATGTCAGCCAAATAAAAAAAATCTTACACACCATCAAAATGAATCAAACAGGGTAATGTAACATAGTTGGAAATGTGTTAAGTAATCTTACATTTTGATAATCTTATTACTAGATATAATCTTACATTTTATAAACCAAACGTCCACTCAAAGTTATATTTTTTCACTAATATGTTGTATTGATCAAGAAAGTTTAATACGAGGATAATTTATTATATTTCAAAATAAAAAGAAAAACATTTATAATGGTAAGGTTGAACCATGAGATCTTTAAGATTTTAAGTTTAAGTCCCGCGATATGTGGATTTGGTTGTGATTTATTCTGATTTAGATTTAAATATATTTTGATTATTAGTCCAACTATGCATTACAATGGTTGATTCTGATTGTAATTGTTTGGATTAATGATTTTAATTATATTTATGTTTGTAATCTCTTCAAAAATTGAGAAAAATACAATAGAATAAAAAAATTGGAAAGAAGCGGATAGTTTATTGTTATTTTTTTAGGATAATAATTTTTTGTTTTGAACTTGACAACTAGGTTTACTTTGATACTTGTACTTTTTTTTAACCAATTTGGCACTTAAACTTGACAACTAGGTTCATTTTTGTCCTTGAACTTGAAAAAAATAAAAATTTGATGATTTCGCACTTTGAGATTTTGCCTCAAAGTGTCACATTCAATATTTTAATAACTGGACCAATGGTTAAATAAGTCAAATAATTGATTCTCAATTCAACCAGTTCAATCGATTCAATTGTCAGATGAAAAATATTTAAAATAAAAAATTAAACGTTCATAAAAATCTAAAAAAATTATTAAACCATTTCAACTTGTTCAATTGTTAATTTTTGTCTCATTTTTATTATTATTACCAATTTCAAGAAGTTTTGGAGTCAACCAGTTCAATCCTTTTGTTTAGACCATTATATCAATTAGTTCTCGGTTTGTCCAATCTGATCCTGTTTCAGTAATGCTGGTCACATCATCAAATTTTGACATCCAAGTTCAAGGACCAAAATGAATCTAGTTGCTAAGTTTAAGAACAAAAAAAAATCCAAAAAATTATAAATACCAAAGTAGATCTAATTACCAAGTCCGGGCAAAAAACTATAATTCTATTTTTTATTAGGGGAGTGCTTCTCCCATGGACTTAGGTTTGTTTATTAAAAATAATAAATTACTACATGGTGTTAGCATACATAAATTGATTATGATTTGATAATGTAATTTCTCATCTCTTATAAAAAAAATTATCAATTTCCCTTCATATCTTATTTTTTATTTTTTAAATATACATTTTTTTTATAATTTTATTGGCAATTTGTCACATCTCAAAAATAGGATTAGTAGAATCAAGGTTTATGAAATCGAAAATGTTCACACCCCGATTTATAAGGTATCATTTTGCGTTTGTTAAATAAAAAAGTTATTGGTGTAATGGTTAAATGTTAGTGAAATTTCCTTGAAACCCTGGTTCAAATCCCTTCCCTCATATCAATTTTATTTTGTGAAATTTTGCTACAAACCTTAACAAGTGTCACGCCTCATTTTAAGAATAAATGTTGTAAGAGTTTAAACAAAATTGAGTATCTGGCCTAACAGTCAAGTAATGTAGCTATCACTAGAGATCCTAGGTTCGAGCTCCCTTCCTGCCATTTTATTATTTTCGGTAAATTAGGGTAATGTCACACCCTGAAATAAATATATACGGTTAAGAAATAGGATTAAGTAAGAAATGAGCTTGAGGCTCAATAGGAAAAAGTTAGAGCATCTATCCTAAGGTTCCAAGTTCGAACCCTCTTTCCCCTTTTAATTTCATAAATTTTAAGAAAAAAATCTCCAATATATATACTATTAAGTGTCTAAAATAAGAAAGAAATGAGCTACATGCTCGACGGTTAAACGTTAATACCCCTCCCCAGAGGTCTAAGGTTTGAGTCCCTCTCTTATTATTTCTAATTTTTCAGCAAACTCATAATTCTAACCCTAATTGCTGTCAATTGTTCCTAATTTGGGTAAATTCCATGTGTCGCCCAAACCCTAGGTATTTAACCAATTCTTTTCTAATTAGAATTTACAACTTGCTCCTTCCCAAAATTCCAATAGAATTAGAATTCCATCATCTTTTTCCTAATTAGATTGTCACTTTGCCCTTCTCAATTCCTAATAGAATTTTGCATTCCTCTTTCTATTTCTTCTATTTGTCTTTTCTTTCCTCTTCTTTAAACCAAAATTTCATCCTATTGTTGTTACTTATTTTTCTTCCCCCTACCAAATCATTCCTCCATTCGTTGATTTCTACCAGTATTTAGATTGTCGTTAAATAGCTTCCGTTATCTTTGCCAAAGATCAATAAGTACATTCGTTTTAATAATTAGATATAAAATTATCATAATATCATTTATCCCATTTTAATCTTTCGATTAAATTAATCAATTTATTAAGATCTTTCTAAATCTTTGATAATCTTGTCAAAATCTTGATACCAATCGTTAATTGTGTATATTTGTAACAGCCCATTTTCGGTGAGATCGGAACAGTGGTTTCGTGACCACAAATTCGAGCCCAAAAATAAAATTTTATTTTATTTTATTTTATTTTATGGTTGGTATTATAATAGGAAGGTCACATGAAAATTTTGATACGAAAATTTTATCGATTGTGTGGTTAATTAGGTAAAGGACTAAATTGCATAAAATGCAAAAGTTGGCTTCTAGTAGCTATAGGTATTAAATAGCTATGGAATTTAAAACTTAAGGTCCTTATATGGTAATTAGACCATTGAAGGAGAGTTAGTAGAGATTTTTTTGACTCATCCATGGAAAAATTAGAAATGACTAGGGACTAAATTGGAAATCAACAAAATTAAAAGATGATAGAAAAATAAAAAGAAATTATCATCTTTTCTATTCATCTTCTTCCCCAATTTTTCTATGGAAATCCTAGGAGAGAGGAAGAGAACTTTTCAAGCTTAAAAAGGTATGAAATCAAGTCCCGTTTTTAATGATTTTTATATTTTTAGAATCGGGATAGCCTAATCTTTCTATTTATGGGATTTATTTGAAAATATAACAAAGTGTAGGAACTTTGCCATGGATATAAATGTTGGAAATTTGAAATTTATGGTATAAAATGAAAGATAGTTAATAGATAAACAACTTTTACAAAGTAATTTTTCATGGAAACTTGATTTAGGAACTAAAATGAAAAAGTGGTAAAACCCATGGAATATTTTGAAATTTGTGAAATGTGTGTGCTATAAAAATTGTTATTAAATTTTGGTTAGGCTTGGAAAGAGGACTAGATCGCATGAATTTCATTTTCTGAGCCTAGGGACAAAATTGGAATTTTTGAAAAGAGTAGAGGCAAAATAGTAATTTTGCCTAGGATGTAGTAGAATGCAAATGTATGTAAAATGTGATGAGTTAATAATTAAATTTTCTTATATAGACCCGGAAAGAACAACTACGAAATTAGATCGAGGGAAATAAAAAGTTTCGGATTAGTTGGAATTCAAACCCGAACAACTGTCAAGGTAAGTTCGTGTAACTTAATTTGGTACGTTAATATGTTTGAATTGAATTTTGTGATTGTGATAATATGTATGTGATGATATACATAATGAAATAATTACAAGTTGGAAATATTGATAAAATATCATGTCCCGGTTGAATATTGAAATTCGATGGATTATGGTAATTTCTTAAAACGGGTATAATGTGGCAAAGGTTACAAATAGGATTTAGCCCAGACGGGTAATCCTGAATTTTAGCCTCTCGAGCATATATTATAGATTGGATTTAGCCCGGACGGGTAATCCTAATTAAGCTCTTTAGAGCACAGGTCACTAATAGGATTTAGCCTGGACTGGCAATCCTAAATGACTCTTGTGAACGTCGGTTGAAAATCGGGATTTAGCCTGGACTGGTAATCTTGTTGTAAAATATGTGGCTCGAGAGTGTGCTCTTCGGACTTATGCCCAATCGGTAATAATGAATACGAATTGACGGATAATTCATATGTATACCTTATGTACATCACCCGAATGTCTATCAAAATTTTATTAGTTCAACGGAAAAGACTCTCAAAATATGGAAAAGTGGAATTAATGGAAGTTTGTATATAATGAGCTCATTTATGTTTATTTGATATTTATATGATGTTATATGACTAACTTGTTTGATTAAGTGTATATGTTTAGGTGAACTACCTATAATGGATGAAATGTATGTTTATGTATGCTAGTTTGAATATATATAACTAGTAAGTTTATTTTCCGTTATACGAACTTACTAAGCATGAAAATGCTTACCCGTTTAATTTTCCCTTGTTTTATAGTGCTCGTGAAGGTTGGAGGATCGGTCGGAGCATAATCACACAATCCACTATCTCATTTTTGGTATACTTAGAAATCTCATTTTGGTATAATGGCATGTATAGGATTAGTTGGCCAAATGATGACTTGTAAGTGATGTTTTGTAATCTAGCCATTGGAATGGCTAGTAATGATTTAATTTGGTATGTTATAAGTTATCTCATGTTCAATGCTTATGTGTTGATGAATAGAGTATTTTTATCTTGAATATGCACTAAAAGTATGATTATAAACATGAATTGCATGTGATATTATGCCATGATAGATGTTAGTTTAGGCTTGGTTTAATGCTTGATTTGGTTGGTATATACATGCAAGTATTGGTGTAGGTTGTGGGCAAAATTGGATGAGAAAATGAAGCTAAGAAATGGCTTTATTTTGTCTACACGGGTAGATACACGGGCGTGTACATGGGTGGGTAACCAGGCCGTGTGTCCCCTACACCTTAAATTCAAGAAAATAGAATGCTTAGAATTGAGCACACGGGCAGAGACACGGGCGTGTGTCTCAGCCGTGTGGGAGATACGGCCTAGAACACGGGTGTGTGTCTTGGTCGTGTGAAACCTGCACCTAATTCGAATTAAATTAATTATCCACATGGCCTAGCACACGGGCGTGTGGCATGGCCATGTGGCGCAAGTCAGAGAGCACCCTAAATCGGACGCGGCCTGTAGCACGGGTGTGTGCCAGGATCACACGGGCGTGTCTCTTGGACCACACGGGCGTGTGAGCCCTGCACCTTAGAAAATTTTTGTAATTTTGTGAAAACTTCATAGAGGTTAAGATTAAGTCCCGATTCGATTCTAATACTCGTTTTGGGCCTCGAGGGCCCATTCAAGGGACAATAAGGAAAATTTTGGGTATGAATGGTATTTTAATACAAATTGCATGCGAATGTTCTGTGAACCCGGTAATACTCCGTGACCCTGTTCCGACGACGGATACGGGTTAGGGGTGTTACAATGTTTTTCATTGAAAGATCATATTTAGGTGGACCGGATCAAAATCGATTGTGAGGAGCGTCAATCAAATCCGCGGCGAAAGGTGCATGTTCTTTACCAAGTGAATCGATGGTGATCGCGTGTAAGTTTAAGGTCACATGGTTCGACCACACGACCATATGCCCCTGTAAATCCTAGGCTAGTTCGTGTACCACACAGCCACAACCCTTCCACACGGCCTGCCACACAACGTGTCCCTCCTGTAAGATAACTATAGCGTTTGTCACACGACCACAACCTGTTACATAATCGTGTACCCCTTCCAAAAGGTCTTAACCTTCTCATACGGCTGT
This sequence comes from Gossypium sturtianum, assembly GCA_025698515.1. Classification (NCBI taxonomy): domain Eukaryota; kingdom Viridiplantae; phylum Streptophyta; class Magnoliopsida; order Malvales; family Malvaceae; genus Gossypium; species Gossypium sturtianum. Next base: position 126,491,052 of record CM046955.1, read on the forward strand.
GTGACCCTTAGTTTACAGTTTTGCCTAAAATTTTATAAATTGTGTAAATTAGCCCCTGTATACTCCTCGGGTTGTTTTTAGAGTTTTATTTCACTCAATTGAGCCCCTGATAATATGTATATTTTGGAATCTATGATCTGATTAACTAAATTATTATTGTTATATGCATGATATGTGAATGATACTTGTCAACTATTTATGTATTACTAATAAATTGTTACTGATTATTTTTGTCACTGTATTACTGATTGCTGTTACTGTTGAACCAAATACATGTAACACCCCGAAATTTGAGGTTAGAATAATTGAGGTTGGTTGGTTAGGGTTAGTGGTTCGGACGGACCTTTATCTGAGTTTCTGCGTTTTAGAGTCAACAATGAGCCTAGTGGTTCAATGGTTAAGCATCAGTTTTCCTTAGTTCTCGTGTTCGAATCCTTGTGTACGCTAGTGGGAATTATCTTTGTTTTTGGTTTTGTTTTTTTAAAAAAATATCGTTGTTGTTAAAAGTTATTTTAATTATTTTATTTTATTTTGTTGAAAATAAAGAAATCCCTAAAAAAATTCTCACATTTCTCCATGCTTTCTCTCACGTCTCCTTCTTTCATATTTTGTTTTTTTTATTAGGATAATATTTTAATTTATTAATACTTTTATGTTTTAAGTTATTTTAAGATAACTCTTTTATATCATTTTAGATTAGATATTTCAAGTAGGATAAGAATTAGGTTTTAATTATTTTATTTTATTCCTATTTATTACGCATCACATGCGCAAGCTAGTTTTTCACATTGATATTCGAAATTCAATTGCAAACAGCAAATTGAATTGTTCTTTAGCATGCTTGCAATTCTATTTCTCTTTTCAATTGCGCATTATTGGTCATGATTGTTCTTTGATTCTTTTTCCTTTGTGCGTTGTTAAGTTTTAGCCACCTTTGCATTGCCTCAATTGTTCCAATGTTGTTAGCATTCACTGTCGCTTATCAAGGATTTCGTGTGTTCTTTAGTTCTTTGTTCAACAAGTGTCGAATCGAGTTGGTTTTTTAGGGTGTTTTGATCGTTCTGGGTGCTAGGAATTGTGTAATCAAGTGTGTTTATGAAATTGATGTAATTAGGGGTCAAATTGGTGTTGAATTTCACAATTTTCAGCCAATTTTGGGGTGGTTTTTGAACCACACGGGCAGTCACACAGCCGTGTGGTCCTATTTTTACAATTTTTACTCTTTATCCGTAGAATGATTCGTTTTAGTCCCTCAACAATCCCTTACATGTTTAAGCTTTTATATACGTGTTTAATTGAGTTAATTTCGATGTTCGTTCAAGTTAATTATGTAATGCATTATGCTAAACTCGGAATACAAAAATGATTGGATGCGATATTTGGAAATTGTTTATTATTGTTCCTCTACTTTGAAACTGTATACGAGTAAGTTTGATTCTATTTCTATTAAACTAAGTTGATTTGAAAAAATGCTTATCTAATATGGAAACTAAATACAAGTATATCGACTTTGTAAATTCATGTGCATTTTGATTTGATATGGTTTGCATCTGCATTTGGGATTGAGATTTGATTTTGAAGAGAAGGAAGTTCGTATTGGCAATTTCACTGCACAACTATATTTTAGCGGTTTAACCGTAATAATAAAAGTGGCATACGACCGTGTTGAGGTGTGTTCGGTTGGATGGGTCTACCATAACCCAAATATTGGTGTGTAGAGGTTGGAAAGGGTCTAGTATGCCATTATTGATGTGTGTGTGGGGGATTTATAGAGATGGTGTGTAGCGGTTGGCTAGGTGGGATTTTGTATCATCCTTCATCTGATTTCGTTATGCATATCTGTTATGTGTATTGGTGATATTATGCGTTATTCTGACATGTTTTCTGTTTATGTTACGAATTTTGCTAATGTAAGTTTGTTCGGTTAATTAACTTTGCATTCAAGGTACTATTCTGTTACTGCCTATTTGTGTTTGTCTTAGACTCACGTTGAGCTTTTGTAGCTCATACCTTTAGTTTACTCCTTTTCAGGTAACCCTCGTGATTAGGAGCTGGACTCGGTAGATTGGAGGTCTCAGAATGTCTCGCATTGGTTTGGTTTAAATAAATTTTCATAAGTTTTAAATAAGCATTTTCAATTGATCTGTAAAGGAGATTATATAAACTGTGGTATGGGTTTTGGCTTTCGGGTTCTGGACTTAAATTTCGATTTCATGCATGGGTTTTCATCTACCAAAATGACATATTTCATGTTATAAGCACATGGTTTTAAGGTAATAACCTATGAGTTTTCCGACTATAAGAAAACATCAAACTTTTCTGTTGTTTTGATGAGGTTGATACTTCAGGTTTAAAAACTCAAAGTTTAAGGTATTAATTTCATGAATTTCGAATTATAGCAAAATAACAGTTTTTCTGTTGCAATGATGTTTTGTTTTTTGAAATTTTCGAGTACCAGTTTGGTTGATTTGGAATGGTTGTAAATCGATTCAGTAAATACCAACATGGTTAAATTTAATTTTAACGACAATAAAATCATTGTTTGTTAGGCGTAAGTTATGTGTATTTCTGGGTTTATTAAACGAGTGAAACAAATTATTTATGAAATGAAATTTTAGAAATTTTTACAGTGTTTTGATTTGGACCACTTCGGTGGCCAATGTGACCTCCGGAATCAGGTCGTAACCTTTGGGCTGGGTTTTGGGGTGTTACACATGTTAAGCATGTCTATTGTTTCTGTACTATTCTGTTACAAGCTTGACATATTGCATTGCATGGGGTGAAACAATATGAACGGAGGAAGTACTGGCAGTTTAATAATCTGCAAACACTAGTGATTCATCCAAAACTTACTCGCAACTTGTCTACAAACTTCTTATTTGAAAATACTGGTGGTTTATCCATAATTTTTACCGGCAGTTTATCTACAAATTATTGGTTGTTTATCCACAAACGCAGTGTATAGGGATTGATGAGTTCTAGGGAACTCTTACTGTGGTATGTAGTGCAGTTGGATAGGATCTTTTTTGATAAACTGAAATTGCATTGTCATTCATAAGCATTTACATGCAAAACTATGAATTCTGAGATATTATATTTGAAAAACCGATAATCCAATTTGCTATTCAATTGTGATTATTCTGTGAGTTGTTATTTCGTATGTTTTGTCTACTGTCATGCATTGGTTTTCTTGTAATATGACTCACTTTGAGCTTCTTAAGCTCACCCCGCTTTAATTTCCATCTTTTCAAATAACCCTCCAAGTTAAGACACGAATTCGACAACCAGAAGGTCTCGGCTCGGAAAGTTATTTTTTTTATAAAAGTATTTTAGATTTGTTATTTGCAATTTCTGTTAGTCGGAAAACTGTATTTTTTTTAAACTGTGGCATGGGACTTAAGTTCGGGTTTATTCGGCATGCATGACATTTATTTTGATTTAGGTTATTGAAATATGGATTATTAATTAATCATGCATAAAAATTTGGTTTCCGTTAAACTTATGTTAAGTATCACTTTTTCCGTTGCATTGTTATATAAATGAAATTTGAAAAACATATAAAAACTGGAAATTGACTTTTACTAAGTAAATTTTAAATTCTATTGTTTTTGGGAAAATTATATCTTTTAGTAAAATGAAGATAACAGGCTAAGTATTTCTTCAAAAAAATAAGCAAATGTTTTAAACAATTGTTTTACAAAACTCTGATCGTTACTAGGCCATTTAGGTGGCAAATGTAATCTTCTGAATTTGGTCTTAACGTGTAGACTGGGTTTGGGGGTTACACAATTAATTTGTAACATCAATCACTCATGAATTTAAATAATAAGACAAATTTTGTTATCATTTTTTGTATTATACATAAGTTTTGGATTCAATTTTTATTCTTTAATTTGGTTAAATTTAATTTTTTTTTTTGGAGTTTTAAAATTTCAGTTATGAATCAAATGATAGTAGTTAAATTTATTAAATCAAATTTTGCTATTAGTTTGATACTATGTGTAAGTTTGTGGTTTTAGTGTCTATTCTCTAATTTGATCAGTTTTTTATTTTTATATTTTTCAAAATTTGATATTTCAGTTTTGACTCAGAATATATATTAAATAAAGTAAGTAAAATGATATATATTTTTAATATTATGTAAAAATAATAAGTTGACATATTATTATACATGTGATAATATGCTTGCAGCAAAAGATTTTAGAAATAAGTATCATGTACGACAATATTAAATTTGAATGTTTTTAATTTGTGGAGTAACTTGCTATATGAATTTTGTTTGCTTTCTTTGAAAAGAAAAATGAAGTAAGAAGCAGTTGGTGTGGGGTATAGTACTATTGGTGTGTTGATATTAGGATATTTTGTGCATGTGCAGAGGCATATGGTGGAGCCATAGACCCAACAACAAGTTGAGATGTTCTAGAAAATGAAAAAGAGAGACAAAACAAAACAAGCAAAGCCAGGCTGTATAACTAAAATAAACCCCACTTCCCTTAATTACCACTTAGTATCTATGGCTTTTTGGCCATCTGATTTCGACTACCCAACCAACCTCTTTTCTTTTTTTATCCCACATTACTATACTTTCAGTAAAAATATGAATTCCCCATAAACATACATACATTTATTATTATGACTACTTTATAAACCCCGGCCCCTAATAAATTTCACATTTTTCTTTCTTCAATTCCCTCTCTAAATCTTAAAATATCACCTCATCACTTACAATTTTTCTTATATAATTTTCTACTTTTTTAGATTATATATACTTTAATTTTTAGTTGATGATGCTATGCCATGTAATCTTATATTATGATATTTTAATAAGAATATAAAATTAATTTATTTTAATTCGTTATTTTGATATATGAAATATAAATTTTATATATATTTATTTATAAAATTTAATTTGAACATATAAAGTATATTTTAATATTTAAAATATAACAAATACATATTTTATAAAATACATTAAATTATAAATAAGTGTTGAGAATGTTATTTGACTTCAACGCAAAAGCTCAACAACACTTTTAACTTTAAAATCTGTCTATTTAGCTCTCTTTTTTTTTTTTTAGTCAAAAGCTTATAGCTTCAAAAATACTTTTAATCTCAAAAACACTTTTAAAAATAATGAAAAACAAAGTCTAAAAAAACTAAACTAGTGATGGGAAGGAATAATATATATATATATATCAAAATTTGTTTTAACCTTTTTATTAAGCTCAAATTTGAAATTTATTTTATTTTATTTTGTAGTATCCTTTGGCCTAACACCCTACCAACTCATTAAGTTGACGTAGATATTTCTTTGTGAGTGTTAGAAAAAAAATTTCAAAAAAAATCATGTTGACATCTCAACTAGAGAGTTAATGGATTAACTGATGATATTAAAAAAATAAAAAAATTAAATTATATAAAATTAAGGTATAATGACTATATTTTAAATTTAGATATAATAGAGGGATTAAAATTATATTTTAACTAAACACATATTAACTAAAAAATTTTATATAAAGAGGATGTAAGAGTGTTCAAAAATTGAATCCTCAATCAAAACTTCATTTAAATGATTTTTTTTAATTATTACAAAATTATGACATGTATGGGCGAAAAGTAAAAACATTAAAAAAATTAATATATATTACTTCCTTAAAGAATTAGTTGGAACTTATTTATTATTACCTTAATTTCAGGTTGAAACTTTGGTGTTTATTTTTTTTTAAAAAATTATATAATTTATTAAAAAGACAAATACTATAGAAAATTATCTCGTACATTGTTAGTAGAGTTTTTTAAATTCCACGAAAGAATTAAGGGTGTGCCAAATATTTTATAAAATGCAATCTACAAATAAAAAATTGAATATATAAATAAATGCGACACTTATCATATCCTAAACCCGCTTAAAGAATCTAAGAAATTTCACAATTATATCAAATAATTAAGCAAATATCGATGTCATAACATTTGTTATTTATTTTTAAAAATAAATTTTTAACCATTTTCTAACTAAATTAATATTTAATAAACTGGTAACACCATCATAAGCAATGGATTAATTATAATAGAGATAGCAGGGACTGGGTTGACTAATAATGAGATATTATGAAGCGTGTGTTGTGCGGCAGATGCGAAAGGCCCAGCCAACTTGTGGTGCCTTTCATTCGTGCCTTATGCACACTCCAAAACGGTTGAATAATTGCTGTAGCCATTTATTAAATAAAATGAAAACTCCATTTGTAATTATTTTGAATAATGCCTGCAATGGGCTATTAAATTATATATATATATATATAAAGGGTAAATTACATTTAAAGTCACTAACTATTAGTAAGCTTAAGTTTTGGTTACTCAATTTTTAAAAGTTATAAAAAGATCATTGAACTATTCAAAAAAATTCATTTAAGTCATAAACTATTCGAAAATTTTTATTTAAGTCATAGGTTGTTAAGTTTTTATTCAAGCGACTATTCAATGATCAATATGGTAGATTAGTACCTATTGATAAGTAAAAGAACATATCTTAAATCTAAGTCAATCTAACAGTCAGTTCAGAGATCGAAAAAGAAAATTGTTTCGAGTTTGGTTCATGGACTTGTGACATTCAAAACTGTTTCATGAAAAGAACTGAACTATAAAAGAATTAGAGAAAGAGAACTTTCGATTGGGACAGACAATGCGAATAAAGAAGACCATACAATAGAGTTTTTAATAGCCAGAAATTTTGCTTTTATCCCATGTCATTCTCTTGGCTGTAATTCTTATCAACTACTTAGAAATTTAAACAAATTGGACACGAAATTAGCCAGAAATTTGTTTCATTATGGCATTTTAAGTCAAACGAAAATTGTTACGTTATTTAAATATTTTAAAGACTAAAATAAAAAATACATCTTTTTAAATTTAAAAGTAGTTCAGACATTTTGAATTTGAAAGCCAACGACCAACTGATCAACACGCCAACTTCTTTGGAAGATAAATTAGGGCTGAAAAAAATATTTTTTTAAAAAAAATTATTTTAGAATTTAAGTGTTTATTATTATAGTCTTTTTAAGTATTTTAGAGTAAAAAAATATTCATTTAAATTCGTTAATATTATAACATTTTAGTAAAAAATATAAAAAAAATTATTGTAATTATTTTTAAAATTTAATTTGAATATATATAATTTATATTTTAATTACTATTATAAATTTAAATATATAACTTTTTTATATTTAAAATAAATTTTAATAAAAATAAATATATACTTGATATAAATATTACATAAAATATATTAAGATATAAATAAAGATTAAAGATGTATTTGGTTTTAAAAGCTAACATTTTTAAAAAGTAATGAGAAACAAAGCCTAACACTATAAACTATATTAAAGATTAAATAAAAAAAATCATCTTTTTTTTTTAAACTAAAAAAAAAAATCATCTTTTTAATTTCAAAATATTTTCCATGATTACTTGTTTTAAAACATAAAAGTATGTTGAGTCGTTATTAAATAATTAAGAGAATGTGAGTTTGAATTTGTTTAAAAATTATATTATTAGTTAATTTAAAATTTTGAGATTATAGATAATAATGGGAATTGTTTAAAAATATAAAATTATATTTATTATAAATATAGTATATTAAAAAAATATAATAAAAAATTTAAAAATATAATTGACTAGTATGAAACTGATAATGGCTACTTGACTTCTTCTCTCAATAAAAATACAGTAAATTGTATTTATGAAGTCCCCACAAATTTACAAGCACGACCAAATAGCTGACATATGTACTTCGCTGTATTAAATCATCAAAATTAAGAGATGATATTTGATGTATTTTTAGTGTATAAGTTCCACTTCTCATTAAACTACTTCATAAATTAATAAATTAATAAAATATTTATAAATTCATAAGTAAATACTCATAAATTTATTTAATTACAATTAAAATTAATTAAAAATTTTATTTCTTATCTCCTTCTCTATGTATATGTATATAAATAGGAAAGCTTTTCTAAATTGGATTAATTGTATCAAACATCTCCCAACTAATTGTGGAGTTTTTTTAATTTTTTCTCAAATATGGTGGTGTGCAAATGATGTTTAAATTGGATCGAACTAGCCGGTCAGATCAACTGGATCGAGAAGTAGCTAGGTACCAGTCTGGAGAATGGCTTTCAATTAATTAGATCAAAAATTGGTATGAATTGGTTGAATCAAGTTTTAATTTTTAATATTTTTTACTTTAAAAAAATAATGTTTTTTAATAGGATCGATTGTACCATGGCCTGACCAATTTGACAAGTGATTCAATTCTGAAAACATTGGTGGAGAGAACAATAATACATATTTCAAAGGTAATTTTGTCTTTTAAGTTTTTTATATAATAAATCAATTAAGATTTAACTCGACTGGCATCGTTCTTATTACAACATCTTAGAAGACATGGATAAGAACGTGCTTAAAAGTGTAATATCCACTTTAAAGATAAATAGTTATCATTAGTTTAAGATTGTATAAAAAAAGTTATTTATATAATATATCTAAGGCATAATGCCTTATTTAGCCCTCCAACTTTACAAAAAAATTATTTTAGCCTTCCATTTAAATTTTTTGCTTCTTTTAGTCCTTGAACTTGCTTTGCTTGTCTAATCACCAAAAAAAATTGAAACTTTGTTGGCATGACATCTGTCACATCCCAAAATCAAGCCTAGATGAAATATGAGTAAAATTTAGATTTTATTTTCTTTAAAAACATAGGGTAAGGGAACTTAGAATGCCTTAAAAATGATTTTTGTTAAATAGTTAACAAGAATGAGTTTGTTGGTTAAATGATAAGACCTTAGTCTACCCATAAGTCCCAAGTTTAAAACCCCTTGTGAGCATTCAATTATAATATTTTTATTTCCTCAGTTTTACCCCAAAAAAGTGCTAAAATTTTAAATTAGCCCAACCAAAAATCACTTTTTAAAATTTAGTCCTTGATTTAAAATAATCCTAATTCTCTATGAATTTTTAAAACCTATTTCAATTAGGGAAAGAAAGTTTTATAAATAGCCAATTTTATGCAAACCTTAGAATCATACCTAAGAAATTTTTCAAGAAAAATACTCCCAAGTTCTTATTTTCTCCACCATAACCAAACTAAATTTCAAGAAAAAGGATTCAAAGTTTTCAAACTCATCCCTCTCCTCCCAAGTGGATTGTCAACCTCCTCTTCCAAACTAAGGTTTTTGAGTTATCTCAAGTCAGGTGTGGGATCTTAGCCTAAATCATTGTGTATAATTGAAAATACTAGGAAGTAGAGAACTAGCATATGCAAACCCTCTATAGGTGCGAGCCCATGTGCGAGCCAGTGTGTGAGCCTATGTGCGAACCCCCTGTAGGTGCAAGCCCATGTGTGAGCATGTGTGTGAACATGTGTGCACGAGCCCTTAACATGTGCATCCCCCTTGAGCATGAACCCCCTTGCATGTGAAACCTCCTACTACGAACTCATATGCGTAAACATATAGGACTCTTCAAGTGAACCCTAGGTTATACCATGTGAGTCAATTCATGCGAGTCACTTGTTGTTATGCCATGCGAGTCACCTGTTGTTATTACATGGGAGTCAATATATGCGAGTCACTTGTAATTATTACATTCGAGTCAGAATATTACATGTGAACCATTGTCTATATGAGTCATATTATTACATGCAAGTCAACATATGTGAGCCAAAATATTACATGCGAACCCTAGGGATATACAAATCATGCTATGCGAACCATGTGTATGTTAATATGCAAGCCATGCTTATGCAAACCTTACTTACTGAAGAACACGAGCCGTACAGGATTAGTTATGCGAACCATACTTGTTTATTATGCGAACCCTATAACATGTGTAATATGTGAACCTTGTATGTGTCATATGCGAGCCTATATGTAATGCGAACCCTATGTACTATGCGAGTCTATATGTAATGCGAACCTTAAGTGCTATATGAGCTTATATATTATGTGAACCCTAAGAAATATGCAAACCCTATATATGTTAATATGTGAGCCATGTTAACTCTGTAGGTTTAATATGCGAACCCCTGTGTTAACAGTATACAAACCTACAATATGAGAACCCCGAACTCGCGAACCCTAGGTGCGACCCCTGCAATCGCGAGCCCTACTTGCAAACCTGTAAATGTGTTAGATAATTAGGCATGTTAATTCACATAAAAATCCTGTACATGTGACATTGATATGAATGAATGCATGAAAATGCCACTAAATGCTAGTGTGAAATATTGAATGTAGCATCGATAGATGATAACAAGCATTACATGCTAAGTATATGTGCATAATTACATGAAAAACAAGTATGGAGGACGGAGGAGTTCCGTAAGAGACAGTGGCAATTTAAGTCCACACTAAAAGTTAGTACTGCATGAAGTATGCGGCAATGTCATCAAAACCGGATAAACTGAGATGATAGTTTAAAAGGCCATCAAAAATCGAGCAACCAGGATGGTAAGTTATTGTAGTAAAAGTCATCGCCACAGATGACAAGTGAACGACCATCATCACCGGAGATCAAATCCGGGATGGTCAGTATTTGTTATGTGATTTAGAGTGTCGAGCAATGCTCGAGGGCGAATAGGATGGACAGGTGGGAATTTAATCCTAAAATTACATTGCATCATATATAAATTGATTATTCATCGATTTCTTTTATGAACCATGAAGAATGCTTAGTTCATTACTATGTTATAAATGATATGCCTTGCCATTTTTTTGTGATTATATATAATGGTTCATAATTTAGTGTTAGATTTGAGTAACTCGAATCGTTGTTAAAATAAAATACAGTGGTAAAATAAAATAAAAGTAAAATCCATATAGAACTATACTTCTTTTATTTTACATTGATTAGAATAAAGTGTTTCAACCTTACGACACTTCAACTATTTGACATTGATTAGAATAAGGTTTTTCAACTTATAAATAGATGTAGTATAAACTCATCTTATATCATTCGAATTTGACATTACTAAATTTTCTTCTCATTTACCCGTGATTTTTTCCCGAAAGGGTTTCCACGTAAAATATGTGTGTTCTTATTTTTCTTTCTTTTTGCTTTGCGATCGTTCTATATTATGATTATCGACATTATTTCTACAAACTGGTATCAAGAGCTTTTCAAGTTGCTTGTCTCGATCACGGTATTGGAAAAAATAAAGTATGACATTCCACTATTGGATCACAATACCATATTCGCATTGTGGTAGGTAAAGATGAATACAGTTCTTGCGCAGATGGATTTGGAGAATGCCTTGCTAGTATTAGATAAGATGCCTTTGACATTGACAAATGAAGAGAAGAGACATAAAGATCAAAAGGCTTTAACGCAATTACAGCTGCATTTGTCGAATGAAATTCTCTAGGACATGTTGAAGGAGAAGACTGACGCTGCATTATGGAATAAGCTTGAGCAGCTATATATGTCGAAAACCCTAACTAGCAAGCTGCATATGAAGCAGTGTCTTTATGCTCATCATTTGAAGGAAGGTGTGCCTGTGCACGAACACTTAATTGTGTTTAAAGAAATTCTCTTAGACCTAAAGGCCATGGAGGTTCAGTATGATAAAGAAAATTTAGGGTTAATTCTACTTTATTCGTTGCCCCTGTCTTATTCAACTTTTAGAGATACAATTTTGTATAGCTGTGAATCTTTCACAGTTGATGAAGTCTATGCTTTCTTAACCTCGTATGAAAAAATGAATCATCTTTTGGTTAGATCTGACTCTCAAGGAAGGGGTCTCATTATTCATGGGAGACAAGAACGAAATACTACTGATAATCGTGAGAGAACACAGGAACGAAATCCTTGTAGTAAATCTAAGGGTAGATCGAGATCATCAAACATAGGTAAAACCTGTAACTTCTGTAAAAAGAAAGGGCACATTAAGTTTGAGTGTTATAAATTACAGAATAAGATCAAAAGGGAGGCTGCGAATCAAATGGGAAAGCAACCAAAACAATCGAGTGAAGCTGATGTAGTAGAAGACTACAGTGATGGTGAACTTCTAGTTGCTTCTGTTGACAACTCTAAAGTGAGCGATGAGTGGATCCTCGATCCTGGTTGCATGTTCCATATGAATCCCAATCGGGACTGGTTTACAACATATGAAATTGTGTCTGAAGGTGTTGTTTTGATGAGAAATAATGCTTTATGAAAAATTGTAGGTATTGGCAATTAAGATGTTCGATGAAGTCGTCAAAACACTTAGTGGAGTACGACATGCACCAGAATTAAAGGAGAATTTGATTTTATTGAGTACTCTTGATTCAAAAGGGCACAAGTACATAGCTGAAAGTGGAGTTTTAAAGATTAGCAAGGGTTCCCTCATTGTGGTAAAAGGGCAGAGAAAGATAGCCAAGTTATATGTGTTGCAAGGTTCAACTATTACTGGTGATGCAGTCGTCGCTTCCTCTTCCTTTTCAGATGATGATGTTACTAGACTTTGGCATATGCGCCTAGTGTTGGGAAATGTGCCCATATTGTAGTAAACATGTAACTATTTTCTATTTATTTGAACGATGAATAAATAAATAATGTTAATTTCACTTTTCACTATTATATCTTTTATACTTTGCATGTATAGCGAAATTGTGACAACCAAATATTAGCTCATTGATTATCTAATTTCAAACTAAATATAAGTGGCATTATAAGAACATTTACATTGCGAGGAAGACAACTTACTTCAGTAGATAATCTAAATAAATTCGTAATCTCGTAAAAGAATCAAAGTGAGAATTTGATTCAAATATTGAGAAGGATTATTATGTCATCTACAATTCCAATTGGGGAGATGGCTAGTCTTGGCTATCAGACCAATTAACTCTACGGGTAGAGACATAGATGTATTCATTGGTAGAATGATACATTGGACTAGACCCAAGATGAATTAATTCTGAATTCATTTGTGAATTAATTAACTTGTGACGTTCATGGTGTGATTTACCTAAATCCTGAGTTAGTCACTGACCATGCGTATGCAACTCATGTGCTTTGATATAAGTGAAGGCTTATGCTCTAAAGATGATTGAGCTCATAGCCCTTGTGTTGGGTACATGACTTATGTATGGCATGGCTCTACTAGCAACAGTGAAATTCATGGATCAATTAAAGAGTTAATGATATCCTCTTATCGTCATTGTGTGGATTGATAAATATTGAACGTGGCCACGAGTTACTTGTTCTTGAACGAGCAATTTATCACAGTCATTTGTTGACAGTGATCATATTAATTATTAAGAAGACACAATGGTGACAATGAGATAAAATAGGATTGTATTGAGTGAACGAATTTAACTCAAAAGAATCAAGGATACCATATGAAAGTAACAAACACATGACGAGGTCATTAGATAAAGCGTAGTTGGATGAATTGCTTTCGTAAATAGTATACAATAAGGAGATTTCAAACATGATTCTTCTTGTGGACTGAATCCATGATTAAGTAATTGCAAAATATCGGAACGATGCTTCTGGACATAATTGCAATCACTAGAGCCTAATTGTATATGTCTGATTGGTTCCTCCGCTAACTCAACAAAAGCTCGATTGGACTGCATTTGGATCAAAAGAAATTCTGCGAATTTGGAAATAATTTAATTGAGTCGATTTATTCGATGTGGAATTAAATTAGGTGATCGTGAGAATTGTTCAACTAGAGAATTTGATTAAAGAATTTTCTTGAAAAATTAATTTGGAAAATCTAAGTGATTTTTGGGAAAATTAATTTTGATCAAGTAAAATTAAATTAACCAAATTAATTAATATATATATATATATATGATTTTTTTAAAATTAATTTTCAAATCAAACAATTGGCCCAATGATTGAACTTGAAAATTGGACCTGAGATTGTAAATTGGGCTCGGAAGCCCAAAACCAATATCAAGAGCCAACAACTAGTCGTATTGGGCCCAGTATGTGAAACCGGGCCAACAGTCCAACTAGTGGCTAGACCGAACTGGCAGTAACAGAACCAGCTCAGAGTGCCAGAAAGGTGTCGCACTTGCATTTGGATCAAAAGAAATTCTGCGAATTTGGAAATAATTTAATTGAGTCGATTTATTCGATGTGGAATTAAATTAGGTGATCGTGAGAATTGTTCAACTAGAGAATTTGATTAAAGAATTTTCTTGAAAAATTAATTTGGAAAATCTAAGTGATTTTTGGGAAAATTAATTTTGATCAAGTAAAATTAAATTAACCAAATTAATTAATATATATATGATTTTTTAAAATTAATTTTCAAATCAAACAATTGGCCCAATGATTGAACTTGAAAATTGGACCTGAGATCGTAAATTGGGCTCGGAAGCCCAAAACCAATATCAAGAGCCAACAACTAGTCGTATTGGGCCCAGTATGTGAAACCGGGCCAACAGTCCAACTAGTGGCTAGACCGAACTGGCAGTAACAGAACCAGCTCAGAGTGCCAGAAAGGTGTCGCACTTGCATCATCGGACACGACAATGCCGACGGCTACAACGGCGGTGTTCCGGTGATCGGCAATGGTTGGTCTTCGGTGGTTGAGTAGTGGAAGAGTTACACTCCTACTGGGACTTTACCAAAGGATTTGATTTCAAATTACCTATTCCAAAATTAATATTTTTTTAATAGTTTAATATTAAATTTAATTTAATACTTATCTTAATAGTATTTTATTAATTTAATATTAAAGTGACTATATTAATATTAAATTTAATTTAATGTTTATCTACAAGACAAACATTCTATTATTTTAATAAGATTTAATATTAAATTAATAGAATATTTACCATAGTTTAATATTAAATATTAGATTAAATTTAATATTAAAGTGATTATGTTTAATTATAGTTAAACTCTCTAAACTCTCCCTAAATAAAGAGAGCCTTGGATCATTATTTTACACACACTTGAATTCAAGAGAAAGTTGTAAAGAGAAAATTCTCTAAAGAGATTATTTCAAAAAATTTCTAGAGATATTTTTTTGATTTGCAACTTGACCTAAAAGTCTAGAGAAATTGTGAAATTACACCACTGGTAATTTTTGTGAAAAATTATCTGATTCTAAGCAAGCCCACAATTGACAGACGTGAGCTTGAGGATAGCGGAGAAGACTACTAGGTGAAGCGCTCATTCTAGATGAATCGAAAAGGTACAATTTTGATTAAGTGTCTATTACTTTAGATATCACAACCAAGATCTTGTTTTGAAAAAAAATTTAAAACTTTGTTTCCCTAAATTTATTTTCCGCTGCATTTTTCAAACTCGTTTTTTCCAACATCTAAGGCATATGAGTGAGAATGGCATGGCAGAATTGAGAAAAAAAGGACTTCTTGATGGATAAGGCATTAGTAAACTGAAGTTCTGTGAGCATTACATTTTTGGGAAGCAAAAGAGAGTTTGGTCCACTAGAGCAATCCATAACACGAAGGGAACGCTGAATTATATTCATTCTGATGTTTGGGGACCGTCTAGAGTGTCTTCGAGGGGTGGAGCTAATTATATGCTGACGATCATTAACGATTTTTCCTGAAAAGTTTAGGCTTTCTTCTTAAAGTAGAAAAGTGATGTATTGTCCACGTTTAACAATTGGAAGACTATGATCGAGAAGCAAATAGGAAAACAAATAAAGCACCTCTGCACAGATAATGGTTTGGAATTCTGTTCTAATAAGTTTAATAAATTTAATGAATTTTGCAAATCAGAAGAGATCGTGAGACACTTAACAGTTTGCCACACTCCACAGCAAAATGGCATTGCAGAATGAATGAATAGAACAATCATGGAAAATGTTCGATGCATGTTGTCAAATGCTCTTTTACCGAAGTCGTTCTGGGCTGAAGCGACCTCTACAGCATGTTTTTTGATTAACTAGTCTCCGTACATTACCATTGGAAAAATGACTCCACAAGAGGTATGGTCTGGTAATCTTGCTAACTATTCTGATTTGAAGATTTTTTGGTGTCCTGTGTATACTCATGTTGATAATGGGAAATTAGAGCCTAGATATATTAAATGTGTTTTTTTTTTATTATAAGGCTGGTGTTAAAGGGTATAAGTTATGGTGTCCTGAAACGAGAAAAGTTGTAATTAGCAGAGATGTTATTTTTTATGAAACCGTTATGTTACCTAACTTATCTCTTAAAGACTCTTTTAATAAAGACAATCAAAGTTCAAACACACATGTGAAGCACGTGGAGCTTCAGATTGATCTAGGATCTACAACAGAGCCTACTTCTCAAGTTAAAACAGAATCTCAAAGTAGAGTTGCTTCTTCACCACAGTCAGCACCACAATATTCTATTGTCAAGAACATACCTAGAAGAGAAATTAAACCTCCAAAAAGGTACGTCGTGGCTGATCTAGTTGCTTATGCTTTAAACGTGGCTGAAGATATAGATGCAAATCAAAAGTCATTTACTTATTCCGAGGCAGTTAGCTGTGAAGATTCAGGAAAGTGGATGTTTGCCATGCAATAAGAGATGGAATTGCTCCATAAGAATAGAACATGAAACCTAGTGAAGCTTCTTAAAGGTAAAAAGGTTATTCGTTCTAAATGGGTGTTCAAGAAGAAAGAAGGGACTCCAAGAGTTGAAGAACCCAGATATAAAGCAAGGCTTGTTGTAAAAAGTTACAGTCAGATTCCATGTGTAGACTTCACAGATGTGTTTTCTCCAGTTGTCAAGCATAGTTCGATTCGAGCCTTACTTGGTATTGTGGTCATGTATGATTTGGAGCTTGAGCAGTTAGATGTAAAAACAATGTTCTTGCATGGAGAACTTGAGGAATATATTTATATGCAATAACCAGAGGATTTTATAGTCTCAAAAAAAGAGGACTATGTTTGATTACTGAAAAATTCCCTTTATGGCCTGAAACAATCACCAAGACAGTGGTACAAGATGTTTGATTCATTTATGACTACTCATTGTTTCAAAAGAAACAACTTTGATAGTTGTTTTTATTTTAAGAAAAAAAGTGATGATTCTTTTGTATATCTACTCCTTTATGTTGATGACGTGTTGATGGCAGCCAAAGATAAATGAGAGATAAGAAAAGTTAAAGCCCAACTTAGTGAAGAATTTGAGATTAAAGATTTGGGAGCAACAAAGAAGATACTTGTGATGGAGACTCTAAGAGATAGAAAAGCATGTAAATTGTACCTAAGTTAGAAAGGGTACATTGAAAAAGTTCTTTGCAGATTCAATATGCAAAATGCCAAGCCTGTTAGTACTCCATTAGCAACCTACTTCAGACTTTCATCGGCTTTGTCTCCGCAATCAAATGATGAGATTGACTAGATGTCATGTGTTCTATATTTTAGTGCAGTAGGGTCTCTCATGTATACTATGGTTTGCTCACGTCCAGATTTACCATATGCAGTTAGTAGATACATGACGAATCCCAACAAAGAACACTGGAAAGCGGTTTAGTGGATTTTCAAATACTTACGAGGTACTACTGATGTTTGCTTACAGTTTGGAAGAACTAGAGATGGATTCATTGGGTATGCTAATTCTGATTTGCTGGAGACCTTGATAAAAGAATATATCTCACAAGGTATGTCTTTACTATTGGGGTTGTGCAATCAGTTGAAAAGCCACTTTGCAAACTACAGTTACTTTGTCTACTACTAAAGTTGAGTACATGGCGATTACTGAGGCTTGTAAAAAAGCTATTTGGTTAAGGGGGCTCTTTCGTGAACTTAGTAGAGACCTTCAGATCAGTACAGTGTTTTGTGATAGTCAGAGTGCCATCTTATTTACGAAAGATCAAATGTTTCATGAGAGAACAAAGCACATTGATATTCGATATCATTTTGTGCGTGATATTATTGCTTGTGGAGATATTGTTGTGAGCAAAGTTAGTACTCATGAAAACCTTGCAGATATGATGACAAAGCCACTTCCTATAACCAAGTTTGAGCATTGCTTGGACTTGATTGGTGTTCATTATTAAAGAACACCCTTTAAGGGGTTTCGTGGAAGAGGTGAAGAACTTGTTCGTTGAGAATTCATGTCAAGGTGGAGATTGTTAGAGTTGAGTGACTCAAGTCCTTGTTAAAATAAAATACTATAGTAAAATAAAATAAAAGTAAAATCCATATAGAACTTTACTTCTTTTATTTTACATTTATTATAATAAGGTGTTTCAACCTTACTACACTTCATCTATTTGACATTGATTAGAATAAGGTTTTTTAAGCTATAAATAGATGTACTCTACACTCCTCTTATATCATTCGAATTCAACATTAGTGAATTTTCTTCTCATCTGCCCGTGGTTTTTTCCCGAAAGGGTTTCCACGTAAAATCTGTGTGTTCTTATTTTTCTTTCTTTTTGCTTTGCGATTGTTCTATATTGTCATTGTCGACATTCAACTTTTACATTTAGACTCACACTGAGTCGTTGTAAGCTCACTCCCCCTTTCTTTACCTCTCAGATAGCCCAGAAAACTAGAACACAGGATGACATCGAAGGACCCTTGGATTAGCAAGTTGTTTTCATTTTTTTTTCTATTATGAAGCTTTATTTAAGTTCTTTCAAAATAGTTTATTTTCAGGTTGTAATTATTATTCCGCGTTTTTATTTTAGGTTAAAAGTAGTTTAGCTTAGTTATTTTTTTTTTAAAAGCATGATATTAAATAATACTCTAATATGTTACGTGCTATTTCAATTTAGAAAACTATCAATTACGGTGTTCTATTTTTAATAACTAAAGATTTTGGTAAACTCTTTTCACAAATATAAAGAGAGGCTTACAGGATCACTTCAGTGATCGAATGTAACACCTTCGACTTAGCCGAAACTCCTAGGTCGGGTCGAGGGTGTTATAACATCCACGTGTATGCTACATAAACAATTAATTAAATTTTAAAGAAAATAAAATATATTTTGTATATTTTTTAATAATTTTTATTTTTAAAAAAAATAATTTTTTATAAATTTTTTGGATTTTTAAAATTATAAATTTAATTAATTGTTGATATGACATCCACGTGTATGTCATGTCAACAAAGTTAGCAAACATATTTTTTCATTCATTTTGGGGTGATTTGACAAAAAACGTAAGTTTAATGGCTAAAAGAGGTGAAAATATAAATGAAGGGCTAAAATGATTTTTTTTTTGTAGAGTTGGAGGGCCAACTAAATCATTATGCTCATATTTAAATAACCTAAAAATTCTATCATACGCTTGTGCATGTGGAAACAATTTATTTAGAACACAAATGTGAAACGCATGGTTTGAAACTCATTAATAATAATATATGAAATATGTGCTATATTTGAAAAAAAATAGATTGAATTGTGAGTAAAATGAAATTTAAATACATAAACACATCAGATTAATAATATTAAATGAGTGCAATCATTTATGATGGTGTTGTTATCAATCTCGAGTTAATGTTGGGCTAATTTGTGACACAAACTCAATTAACAATATCATTAGTATACATAGTTGATGGAGATAATAAAGTACACACAATAAAACTAAAATGTATAAAAAAATTAAAATAAAGCTTTGGTTAAGTGATAAATTTAAAATTTTCCTAATGTAATTGGCATTGGTTCAAAACCCATTTTATGCATATTTCTTTTATTAATTTTAAAAAAATAAAAAATTAAATTACTTTAAAATAATATAACTTATTTTAAATATGAAAAGATATTTTAGTAATTTTCATAACCGATTTGGTGCTTGTTGACTTGCGCCATCAACTCAATTAATAGCTTAAATAACAGTATAACTTTGACACAAATTATTCTTTAAAAAATTCTAAAAGTATCTGCCTCAATTAAATATTATTTTTTTTTAAAAAAAAACTACCATTACTTTTTAAAAAACAACCATTTGGCTCCATTTGGTTTTAGGAAATAGATATCATTTTCATTTTTTTTTTTTGGAAAGTTAAAGAAATGCACGTTTGTTTGAAAATTTTGAAAATAATTTTTGAAAAATAAAAATAAAAATATGTGAATATTGAAATAATAAATTTATTATTTTCACTAAAAAGGGTTTTGTGAAAGTGAAAATAATAAAAATATGAGTTCTTCACTTTAAATGAATTGATCCGAGTTCAAACTAGTATAAATATAAATTTTTTTATTTCTTATGTTCCTATTAAAAAAAGTTATTAAACATATTTTCATGTTTTAATTATTGAAAACAAATTTTTATATCTATTTGTCAAACGTGTTATTAAATTATAAAAAATAGAAACAAAAACCGTTTTCGCAAAATGAAAAATAAGAATAGAAAATAATTTCAAAAATCGAACCAAGCCTTAATTTTTTCAAAAAAAAAAACAACTAATTTTAAAAATAAATATATGTTTTTATAAATATTTTAATTTTTAAGAATAATTTTGGTACAATTTTAAATATATATTTTAAGAATTACCAACTACTTAGATTTTAAATTAAATATTAAAAGTATGAATTTTTATGAATTAAGCATTTTCATCACCCTAAAATTAGTTGGTGCATACTAGAGATCTATAGTGCTAGAAAATGATATTAATATTTGTTTTTTTTAATATGTTAGATTTAAATTATTCATAAAATAAATAAATATATTTAAAATCTAAAGCTAATAAAAAATCTAACCAATATAATTTTAATAAAAAGATTTAAAAAATGAGAATATAAAATGTGAGGTGTAGCTGGCGGGCATCTCGTACTCATTGTCATGAATCATGAAAAATGATGTTGAACATCATCATACACCGTAGCTGTCCCCATCTGATGATGATCATACGGCTGTTGTATCTTCAGCATCCCATGCCAATACGACATCCATCATCATAATGTAAAGACATGGCCAACATTGCATAGCCCCATCAGCATCTCACATCAAAGGTAGGTCCCCATCACTGTCCTAACAGCGACACCAAGATTTCTTTTTTTCTTTTAAATGTACCGATGGGTCCCCTTCTACTTCTACTTCTACTTCTACTTTTTTCTTTTTTCTTTTTTATAAATTCCAAGCACAAGTAATTTGGCATTTTAATATCATTACGCATCCATACTGCACGCCAAGTCACGGACCAATAAATAATTAGCTTTTGTACTCATTACCTAAACGTTTACGTGGAAAAAAGTGACTGTGACAGTTGCTCTGTCACCACATCCAATCAAAGAGGAGAGAGGTTTTGGCTGGGCTTTTGTGATTGGATCTGAAATCCGTTGACCAATGAATGTGGAGCGTGCTCCCACGTCTTAGGTTGGGGAGTAAGAAATGTGGGACCATTAAAAAAGGTTAAAAAAGAAAAAGAAATTGAAAGGTATCCAATGAGTAAAGAATCCTTATCAACGTTCCAGGATAAAAGTGGTGATTAAATTTATCTTTTTATCCAATATTCCGCAATTTTGAGAATCCACCTTGGATCTTTTATTGCAATATATTTTATATACTCTTCTCTTCACCTACCAAATTTGAACTCCCAACTTTGTTAAATGATATTAAGCAAAAAAAATTAATTTGTTAATACGTACAGATTGTGATGAAAAGTTAAAAATGAGGTTAAAAAATAAAAATAAAAAAGCAGTGAAATTAAATCATATTTTGTAATTCTTTTCTTTTTGGTATTCTCTTTAGGGTTGATGTATGATTAAAAGAGCAAAGAAATCAGATAATAATATGATTTCATTTTTAGAAATGGAAGTAAATAAAATTTTGAAATACGTGACATTGATGTATACCAAAAATGCAAATAGATTATGCATGAATGATTGGGGCAATTTTGATATAATATTAATGATTTTAACAACTATTTTATGTTTTTTTGTTATCAACCAAACATGATGTTGTATACACATGTGAACCCAATATAATATATATTCAATTTATGCTTTGGATATCCCTATTAACAAAATAAATGTTTATTTAATTTAGTTTGTATCGATTTCATTATCAGTATAGAAGAACGTGGATTCAAACATGTTAAAACGTGTTTGTTCTCTTATTTATTTGTCGGGAAAAATTATGAAAAATTATAAGCATTGTATTAAAATTATTTTTATATAGAATTATTTTTTAAATATTTAATTTCTTTTAATAATAAATAAATAAACTGAAAATAAAAATATAAGATAAAAATAAATTTTAGAAAATAATCTTATTAGAACATACAATTTTAAAATTCTCAAACGACTTAATTATTTTTTAAATCAAAAAGTCTGTTGACTGTAGGTTTATTATCGATGAAAGTACTTGGCAAATTGCTTAATTTAGTCCATATAGATTAAAAGGAATGAAATAATGTCAAATTTCAATAATTCATTTCTTAATTAATAAACTAAATATTTTGAAAGTTTTTATGATTCTATAAGTAAATTTTTTTTTTTTTGAAGTTGAATTGTTAATGAAAAAATTAATTTTCAGATAATTTTTTAAATAATAAATGTTAAACCTGTTACAGTTTCACCTTATTTGAATCTTCTTAATGGGATTCATTTACCAACAAGTGTTAAAAATGTAAGGGTAATGCATATTGCACTCCAATTGAAAGACTTAAATTAGAATATTAGAGACGACATTGTTAAAAGGAAAATCATAAACCTTAAAAAATTTAGTAGACTGTAAAATGAATTCAAAGGATAACTTAGTTCTATAAACAAAATAAAATAAATTTCGTTTAATAGTAGATGAATTAACTTTTTGATAAACTATTGAAAAAAATAATTTACCTCAGTTAATATTTTTAATAATTTTTTTTAGACATGCTTGATAATCTACAATAAAAACTCTTAGATGATTTTTTTTCTAAAAAAATGTGAAATGTGAAAAATGATAATTAGATGTCCCTTATCACTTATATAGAGAATATGTTCAATTGTTATTTTAGTTTTAAAATATTATATTATTATTTATCATACAATCTAATTATTTAGTATTTAATTTTAAAACTAAAATTTAACACTTATTTTTTTAGCTTATTAATAAGAGTTTTTTTTTTTTTTGTTGTTGTTGGTAATACAATTAGCCCTTACTATAACAATCATATGCTATAATAATATTTCGCTATAACAACCATGTGTGTAGAAGAATCAAATTTTTATATGTTATCTTAACTTTCTATAATAACTTTTCACTTATAACATCTATAATTATGAAGTAATTTCTTTATTAAATTAGTTCTCTATGACAACATATGTGATTAAATTTCACGTTAAGAAATCTAATAATCATATTGAAAATAATCTTCAATGAGTAAAATTAAACATATCAATTTAATAAACTATTAAATTCCCTAATTAAATATTCTACCATGAATCTGGAACATCATACATTTATAAATTAATTATTTAAATTTAGTAACCCATGATAAATTAATTAAATTAATTTGATAGCTAATTAATTAATTAAACTTGTTAGATTTATGAATAATATAATTAATTATGTGAAATAATATAATATAAAATATGCAAAAAAAAAAAAACAATAATACATACAAATATTTTGATTTCCACTTTCTTTATTTATTTTTGTTTGATGAAAATTCACAATAAATTTTATGATAATCTCGTGTTTTCACCGACATGTGTTAATATGTGTACAAAATATTATCAATTGATAGTCGCATTAAATCCAAAATAAATTTGGATTCGAACCGAATAAACTATGGATTATTAGGGTAAGCACAGTTTGCCTTTATATTTTCTCCCTTAAAAGAAAATTTCTTTTTTTTTTTTACCAAAATAAAATAATTATTTTTCAACCCTTCAACTTAAAAACGTTTGGAGCAAGAATGGAAAGGGATAAAATAATTAGGAAATATGGGACAAAATATAAAGCATATTCCTCCTTTTAACAATTTAATTTTAATATTGAACAAAGAAACAAAGGGAAAGTCCTGATATTTTCAAAGAAGTTGGGGGGTTCCAAAATGAATTAATCCCAAAAAAAATAATCGCCTTCATTTTTCATATTTCCCCCCGCACTCCCTTTTTTTCCCCTTCTCTAATTTTTACCCCTACCATTTCTTTCTGCTTCGTAGTTTCTCCGGCCATGAAGCTACATGAAGAGTTCGGACTGTAACAAAGTATAGTAATTAGCAGCCTCATCTTCAAGTTCCCATAACCCATCACACAATGCAAACCCATTTCCGCCATTGTTGAAACCTTCTTCCAACTCAAAAACTTCAAAGCCAACATCACTACCACCACCGCTACCATCTCCATCGCCATCTTCTCTATTTGGAATCCCCAGCTCATCATCAGAGGCTTCAAGCAAATGTCTTATGACTTGCTCTTTATCATCATCATCTTCTTTCAAGGAACAAGTTGCTGATGTGCAGTCTTCTAAGCTGAGGGCGGCGGTGGCGGTTTCCTTGTCGGGTTTCGAGGGCGATGGTGTTGCTGGTTGACAAAGAGGGAAAGGGGCATCCAAAACGGAGTCCGAGGAGAGCTGTTGCTGTAAAGTGGTGATGAGGGGGGACAAGTCTTGGCTGGGCTCATCCTCTTCGGCTTCAAGCAAAGAGAGTATGTGATTGTAAGACTTATGGCGTTTTGTTTCTTCAACAAGTTCTTCATTTGAGCTCTGGGTTTCTTCTCTTTGGCGCTTTGGTGTCGGGTCCTCGGCCATTGCAACACACTAAACCAAAAAAAAAAAACAAATAAACGCTGAAAGTTTAGGAAACTAATCGTGAGGTTAAGAAATAGAAGAGAACGGGGGAAGAGGATGAGGAGAGAAATATAGGGTGGAAAGGGTTATATAGAGAAGGGAAAGGAAAGTGGAGTTGCGGTCAAAATGAAAGCAAATAATATTTTTTTAATACACAAAAACAAAATGTTTAAATTTTAGTTTTTGGTCCTTCCACTATGCTTAAATTTAATATTTAGTTTTCGTATTTTAGTTTGGCATAGTTTGAGCCTAGGAGCAAAGTCATGAATTCTGTATAAAAAGCCTGGAATAAAATTATAAAAATTTAAACTTATTTTTTGAATTTATAAATTTTGTAAAACAGAGAAAAACATATTTATTTCACCCTTGTTTGATCTTTTACCTTTTTAATCTCGCTACTTAATCCAAATAATTAATATGTTAACTAATTTGATTAAAATAGGATTGAACATTTTCTTAAAATATCCTTTGTAATACCAAAAACTTATCTGTCAAATCTTAGCATTAAATCTTAGGGACTGATAAAAATTTTCAATTTTTAAAGATTTTATAAGAACTTCAAAAGTCTTAAAAGCCTCATTAAAAAAAAATTAAAAATTTTGAGAGGACCACTCCTATTGTTGTCCCACCCGTACACGTCAACATGATGAGTACAAGTAAAAGAAAATGTTTTAATTGAAATGCTTAAATGTTAGCTATTTAATACTATTATAAAAAATAACAATAAAATCAAAATATAAAAACTAAATATTAATTTGAGTATAATAGAGGGATCAAAATCGGAAATTGACGCAAAACAAAATAATAGTATAGAGTGGTGCTAATACAAGACAGAGATGAATGATTACTATTGGGTGAAATGAGTTGGCCCCCTTGATTTTGAACCGTTAGATTAATGATTCGTGGTTCCCAAGGGAAAGAATACTGGAAAAGCTCAAACACTCTGGATTTTTGTACACTACATTGACGTGACATACGAAGAATAAATTACATATATAATGATGAAACAACAAAAATTTACTTACACCATTCAGATATAAAAAATTAATATTCTTGAAATTCTAAAATTAAGATCTTCACTGTTTTATAACTTCAAATCTTACATTCATTTTTATAGTAAAAAAATTATTTAAAAATAGGTTAAAATAATATTTTAATATTATGTGATATATTTTTTAGTTTTGACACGTGTCAAATTAGTTGAAGTCAAGAAATTTCAGAAATATGCTTATTCAATTACAAGAAAAGTATAAGACTTGCTTGAACACAAAGTATAAAAAAGTTCATGCTAAATGCATTTAGGTATGGAACTTAAATAATTACTTGTATGATGAGTTTTAGTGGTCAACTTCTTTTCTACCCAACAAGTGTAGGTTAAGTTTAAGTTAAGGATAGCAGAACTCGAATTATTGAATTAGCTTATGAACTGTTTCACTTCTTTTTTTTTTCTTTTTTCTTTTTTAAAGGTGGGGTGTATTTTTTTTTTTTTTTTTTTGGATTGTTGGTATTGAGTGATTATGGGCTTTATATATAAATTTATTATTTTACCTTTGTAAAAATATAAAAATGTGTATTTTATGTTTAAATATTTTTCTTGAAGAATTATATTTAAATATTTGTTTTTCTTTAAAAGACTGAAAGCTAGCAAAAACTAAATTAAAATAGTGTAAGAATGAATACATCCAACATCTATGGAGGTGATAGTAATTTTTAAAAAATTAAAAATCCGAGGATGACAATTTTAAAACAGTAATGAATTTGAGAATAAGATTTAAAATTGTATTATTATGTGTTTCCTGGTCACTCACTTGCCATATTTTACTACCAAATTCCGAAATTTCTTGTGTGAAATGTGAACATGAATTTGACAAAGATGTTAAATCTCATATAAATTATATGGTTTTTGTTATGATGTAGCAAAACATGAATAGTTTGACATGGATCAAAACTATATATAGTCATAAATATTAAATTAAGATTTAAGTTGAGTATATTGCATTATATACCAACCGAAGCAATTGGATATCATGTGGGTAGATATTTAAAAATCAAACTCAATAAATCGGTTAAATTAAAAATTAATTAATATAATAGTACAATAGCATAAATTAAAACAAAACAAAAAAAAATGGAAATTTCAGTTAAAAATGGGTGTTGTTACTTTTAGAAAATTTTGAATAAAAATACTGGGATTTTTAATTATGCTTTAATTCATTTTCTAAAAATATAATATTAAAATATTTTATTTAATTATGTTAAAATGATAATTTAAAAGCAAGCAGGCAAAGAAGGTTAGCCAAAATGTGGAGAGAAATAGAAAGAGTATAAAGAATAAATGACTTTAAAGAAAAAGTCATATAAAAAACAAAACCAAATAGAGAGGTCTTTTGTTATTATTCAAGATTTAGGAAGCTTCATAACGCATCATGCCCCATGCAACACTACTAAGATGATCAATCACTACTTGTACGTTTTCTAAAAGATTCTTTTTATATAATACACTCATTGTAACACCTCTTACCCATGTTCAACGCCGGAACAGAGTACGAGGCATTACCGGATAATAACACAAACATTCATGCAAAACCGGGCCATAAAATTTCCTTCAATTTAAAAATTTTCATATTCAATCATAAAGTCCCTAAAATGGGCCTATGAGGCTCAAAACATACTTTGGAAACGGTTCGGGACCAGACCGAGAACTTTAGAAACATTTAGAAAATTTACATAAAAATTGGGCACACGCCCGTGTGGCACAGGGACATGCCCGTGTGGGAAGGCCGTATGGTCGCACACGCCCATGTCCCCAGCCCGTGTGGTTTTATTTTTCATTTCAAACCTACAGGGGTTTTTACATAGCTGAGCACACGCCCGTGTCCTTCACACGGCCGAGACACACGCCCGTGTCTCTGCCCGTGTGCAAAAACCTGGGTATTCTACATTTTATGATGTCGGCACACATTTTAGGTCACTGGCCAAGGCACATGCCCGTGTGTTAGCCCGTGTGACGAACTTAATTTTTCGCAAATTAGGTGCATGGGACACACGGCCAGGCTACACGCCCATGAGGCAGACCGTGTGTCACACACGACCTAGACACACGCCCGTGTGTCTACCCGTGTGGACAATTATAAGGCTATTTACCAAGCCTTTTTGCCACCCTGATAAGCATTCACACTTATACCATTCCCAACCAAACTTAACATGCTACCATTCATTCCCAGTTAGGCAAGCAAACTCATTCATGAAAGGCCTCATCATAGACTTATAACACAACCAATATTAGCCACATCACATGGCCTTATGCAAAATGATATATCGAATGACATAGACCACATTCTTGGCCAATCAATTATGACACTTACAAAATAATCAAATTCCTATACATGCCATAATTCAATGTAAATCTCAATATACCAAAATGTGTGGATAGTGTGGACGATCCTCCGACGATCTCCGTATCCCGAGCTGGCTTGGCGACACTATAAAATAAGGGAAAAGAGAAGGGAGTAAGCTTTAAGCTTAGTAAGTCTATACGTAAACAATGAACATCACCACATACTTATCAATCAAGAACATTACATACTAATCAAGAACAATTCAGATCCTTGTAGTTGCACTTACTCATTTCAAACCTTACCACATTCCAAATACATATCATAGACATTGCTCACAATTACGTGCATCTATAACCCTGCACTTGTCACCACATTGTCACACGTAATTTCACTTAATCAAATTTTCCCGATGAACACTTCGGAATAATACCGGATACACGGTGGTATCGCACACAGCCCACCAATAATAATGAATACGGTGGTATCGCGCACAGCCCACTAATAATAACAAATACGATGTTCATCCGTATCCTTTTTCTATTCCGAAGGTTCATCCGGGAATTTCCTCACTTTTCATCATTTTAATAAATATCAATAATATTCACTCACATTCCACATAAGACATTAATATGTAAAAACATAAATAAAAAGGATGTATCATTTACATATAAACTTACCTCGATACAAAAGGTGTCAATTTGCAATTTAGTCCGAAACCTTGCATTTTCTTCAGTCAAGGTTGATTCCACATTCTTCTTGATCTATAATGACACATTTAGCTTATTTAATATACTCATTATTCAAATCAGTCCAAAATCTTCCTATGGCAAAATTTATAATTTAGCCCCTAACTTTCTCAATTTTTACACTTTAGTCCCTAGGCTCGTAAAATGAAATGTGTTCATTTTTCACACATCCAAGCCTAGCCGATTCATATTCTCTCTTATAGCAGCCCGCAATTTTAACTATTTTACATTTTATACACATATTATTTCATCTTTTGCAAATAAGTCCTTTTTATCAATTTCACAAAAAATCATCTAGCAAAAGTTGTTTATCACACTTCAAACTTTCATATTCTATCACTAGACATCAAAATACATGTATGTCATCCATGGGTAAAATTTTAAACACAAGCTCTAGCTCAAAATGGTGGTAGAAATAGCTAGATCGAGCTACGAGGATTTCAAAAATACGAAGAATATCAAAAACGGGGCTAGGAGGTACTTACAATCAAGCTTGAAAGTGAAACAAAACCCTAGCTATGGCTCCTTGCAATTTTCGGCTATGGAGGATGAAGATGGATAAAATTTTAGCCTTATTTTCCCTTTTATTTCTTTTATTAGCCAAATGACCAAATTGCCATTTATTAATCCTTTAGTTATTTTATCCCTCTATGGGCATTTTGTGTCCAAACTATAAAATAATGGTCTAATTACCAACTAAGGACTCTCAATTTAAAAACCCATCTCAATCAAGTACCTTTATGGATTATAATACACACTTTTCACCCATTGCAATTTAGTCCAACTTATCAAATTGAACATTCAAACAATAAAATTTCTCAACCAAAATTTCACACAAACATTCAATCACTCAATAAACACTAAAACTCAATCGGAATAAATATTTTGACCTCGGATTCATGGTTTCAAAATCACTGTTCTGTTTAGGCCCTAATTCGGGCTGCTACACTCATTTTTTAAAATATATAAATTAATAAAGTTGGAAAATTCTAACTTCATTTTTCAAATTTCATTCTGGGTGTAAATTGATTTTTATAGAGTTATATATAAGAACAAAAATATCCTCATAGTAATATTTGTTATTTTGCAAAAATAATAAAATTTTATTCTTTTTCTAATTAAATTGGTGTTCAATTGACTCATAAGACTAATATAATTAGGAACTTATATATATTAAATTATGCCACATCTAATATAACATAATACTTATTGAAAATTATGTTAATTAGAATCAAATAAGACTTGAGCTAAAATGATAAAATTGAAGTTTTGGGATGTTAGTAACTTAAAATCTCACTAGTTTTTATTTGTGGATTTAATTTGATTTTAAATTATTTTTTACAATTTTATATAAAAAAGATAAAAATACATTCATATTAATATTTCTTACATTTTTAAATAAGAGAGTGTTTGATTGACTCGTTATACCATCTCAATTAAGCACTTTAATTTAGTAAAGATAAAGATGAAAGATATATATATATATATATATATAATGAATTAATTAATTACATCATACATCTCAAAATTATGGGTTAAATTCCAAATTGATCCATGAACTTCAACACATTTCAATTGAAGCCTCAAACTAAAGTTTTGTTCTAATCAGGTACTTTTGTCAGTTCCGCTATCAACTTTGGCATTAACTGGCAACTTAGATATGAGCATTTAAAAAATATTTACTAAATTACATGTGAATAGAAAGAACCATGTTAGATCAAAGCTAAAATTTAACATCAAAATTGATAGTTATACGATGAAATGACCTGATTGAACTAATAATTTAATTTGAGGATTCAATTGAAATATTTTGAAATTTAAGAACTCATGACTTGTAATTAACTATAAATGAATTGATGCGACATGAAAGGAAAATTGAATCCTAGTTTTCTTGAGATCTAGCCTGCCAAAAAGATTGAGTATTAAAAGATTTGGGTGTCTATTAAACTACAGTTTAAAGTTAATTAACATGGTATTTAAAAAAGTTTGGTTGTGGAGTGTTTTTAAGGTTTTTTTTAAAGGTTAATTAATATTTTATTTATAATTTAAATATGGTAATCCATAATTTTATTCATCATTTCATGTTATTTTATCTAATTGTATTAGTAAAATCCTTTAAAAATAAGTATACTTTATGCATCCATACTTTGGGAAAATAATTGGCTAACATTTTTTCTTTATTAATATTAGGTCGTGCTTAGTTATGAATAATAGAAAAATAATGAATTTTACATCTTCAAAAAAAAAAAAAAAGGAAAAAAAAAAAGACTTTGAACAAAGTGGTTGTTTTAAATTATTTTAATAGTGTAATTTAAGGTATCATTTGACCGTACTGGGGAGGTGTTCATGTTCCCCGTCCCATCTAATTAATTTAATTTTAGTGATAATTAAGAAACACAAAAGTGTGTTACTTTATTAGTTGCGTGTCTTCACCAATTTTTAATATAATTTCGTTTTTCTTCATCTACTACTTTTTCTCTTTTTATATATAAAATTCTGACTGAAAATTTTAATAAAATTTAAAATCCAATTGAAATTTTAAAAACAAAAAAATTAATCAATTAATTTGATTAATTTTTTTTAGCATTCATAAATTTTATTGATGTAACTGTTGGATCAATTAAACAGTGACATGTGATTATTGGTGGGATTAGCATGACGTAAAGTCGTAAATGTGACTATTGGTAAAACAATCACTTAAACAAAATTTAACTATCAAACTTTGATCGGGGAGACTTGATTGATTAATATTTCATTTAAAAAAAAAAAACTAAATGCTAAATTTTATTGAAGAATTAATAGATTTTTTTTTTAATTTTTAGGGGATATTTTTTTACTAAAAGTCTTTTATAAAATATACCCTCAACTGCTTTAAAAAATTTAATATTTAATATTTTAATCTACCCTATTTAAATATAAATTAATAGTATTGTAAATAAATCTTGTCAAATTTGATATTTAAAATTTTAATTTAAAAATTTAATCAATAAAATAACTTTAAAATTAAATAAAAAATAAAAGTAAAAGTAAAATAATTAAAAAAATTAAAGAAAATATTGTTTGGGCGGTTTTTGCTTAATTCTAAAGTAATAATGAAAAGAAAGTAGGATGATTGAGTGGTTAATGGTTAAGACAAGAAATGAAAATGCAAAAAACCCAAATTTCATCATTGAGTTTTGGATCTAAATCACGTGTTGCGTTCATTTTTAACAATTACCTCTTAAAGAAATTGCTTTTAAGCATACTAAATTTATTTAATATAATAACTTAAAATGTAGTTTTAAAACAGTGTGCTAATATTTTCATGTTAGTGGTGGGATTCGTGTACTAGCTCAATTAAAAACCTCTTCCCGTCTAATCTCTTATTTTAGATCCCCTATTAGCTTCAAATTTAATATTTAATTCTAATTTAATTTATAAGTTTGGTGTTCTTTTAAAATAAACTTTTACAACATAATTGATTAATTTTTTATGTAATATTAACGAATAATATTTTTTTTAAAAAAAATTCACGTCATACCACTAAAGGTGCTAGCAATATTATAAAAATAGAAAAAAATACATTAAATAAAGGGATTAAAATCAGCCTTAGGCTAACTCTTTTCTATTTACAATGTTTTTTTTTTTAAAAAAAAATTAAAGTATCTTTTATATTTTCAAAATTTATATTTTGTTTCTCTCAACAATATTATCTCTAAAACTTAAACTTTAGTATATTGTTATTGTTTATAAACAAATTTATAGGAAACCCTAATTTGTTGGCAGCGTTAAAGAGTTAGGGTGGAAGTATTATTAAGAAATAATGAAAAGAGGGATGTTGCCAAATCTCGGTGTTGTTATATATTAAAGTTTTAAACATGTATGGGTTTGACTGAAAAGGAAAACTTGTGATGATGATCATCAATTTCCATAAAATCGAAAATTAAAAAAAGGAAACCTTGATTTACTTCACAACTTGCTTAATGAGGGAGACATCTATTGTAACTTTGGGTTGGTTGATTTAAACTAGTATTATTTAATTTAAGAAGCTCTACTTGGTCTTGCTATTATTTGAAGTTATAACTTGGACTGTTTCTAGACATATAATATCTTTAAGGGATTATTAATAATTTAACAAGGTTTTTGTTTGATAAAATAGAGTAACTCTTTTTACAAAATATTAATTATTATAAAAAAGAAAAACTCTAAATAATTAACAAAATTAAAATCTAATCCTTATACGTCATATTAGTCACAATATGATTACAAATAAAAATAACAAGAAAAAAAACCATACACAATTTTATCTAATTGCTCTAGCATTTAACATATACTCATTAATCTATTTATCCATGACTAACTTTTTCATTATCTGAATCGAAATTTGAATCTGTATCGTTAAAATTACTAGGATCTTCTTCTTCTTCTATGTACTCTTCAAAGTATGGGTCATCCCAATTCTACCAACAAATGAAGCTATGAAGTATACAACATGTTACCACAATCTGACCTTTCTTTTAGACTACATTGAAGTGGTGTTATTAATATGGGGAATTTTTTTTATAGTAGTGAATATCTTATCAACCATATTTTAAAGCTTTAAATGTTTCAAATTAAAGAGTTCACAAGTCGTCTCTAGTGCTTGTGTTTAGCTTCATTCTTTCAAATGATATTGTACCCCACGATATGGTGTAAGAGAACCTTTTATATCAGCTTAACCAACTTTGTGGATTTCTGGATGCAATTTTTATAATTACATAATAAATATACAATTATATTTAAAAATATATATTTCATAAAATTAAAATATTTTATTATATTATTGTATTAAAATATTTTTTATAAAGTTGTATGAAAATAATTGGTAATTGCTTGTAATTATCCACCTAGTTATCTCAATTCTCAATCTCCTCACTAAGAATTGTAGAGTGTAAGTAGAGTGTTCCAATTCCACTTAATTCAAAAGGACCCATCAATTGAATGATTATACAAATATATCACTCTTGTGTAATCACAAACAATTCACCCACATCCAATAATTAGGTGGCTTTTCAAATACTACCGAAATATATAAAAAAATAAATAAATTATGAAGGCCATATATATAAGTTATGTTTTTCGCATTTGAGATGGGGTCAAAAATAGAAATATATTTAGTAAAATAATTTAATTCTTTAAAGAGAATACAAGTACAATTACAAATTGTAATCAATACAACCAAATAACTACAACCACAATCAACATTACAAAATAGGATCGGGCTAATATAAGACTTAAACTATAATAAATTTGGATAGGACCCATATATCATAAGACTTAAATCAAAATAAATTTATATCGAAAAACTGCATATAAAAATGTTTTCAACAATGTTTCTATAAATCAAGAAAATATGAGCTATTTAAATCCAAAGGAATAATGAAAATTCAAATATAAGCCATTTTTTATATAAAAACAAAGTTAGCATGAATTTTACACATCTATATGAGATAAATCATCAAAAAGTCGGGGAACCCAAAATTTACATGGCCATGTTGGAGCTAATCAATCTTTTTTTTTGAAGAACAAGGTTTGCCAAATATTAAGTTTCTTTTCAAATTTTTAATATATATTTTTAATCTCTAAATTCCTATTTAATTATGCTCATCTAAAAAAAAAAAAATACAATACATATCTTAACTATTTAAACTCAACTTTCAAAAATGTGTAACAATAATAATATTAATTAACTAAATCAATACATAATCGTCTCTCAAATATCAATTATTATTGTTTTTTAAATAAGAGCTTATTTAAAAAACAAATTTCATTATAAAATAAAGAAACATATATACTCAACCCCCATGTGCTACTTCACCTAACAATGATGAAAAGAAAAGAGCATGTGGGTTAGGGTGAAAGGGGTTAGTTCGTGGGTGCCTTGAAAGTGTCATTCATGTGGTTCCTCGACCTAATTTTAAGTGCTTCTTCCATCTCCATGCAACATGTGGATCCATCTTTGCCCTTTTCGTTATACCTTCTGCCTCAAATGTTTGCGCTGGCGCCAACACCATGATTAGGTTTTACTATAACACCCTATCTTCTTTTCATATCTTCCCAAAGGCAATCAAAATAAAATCCTTTTTGCGGTATAAGTTTTCGCCTCAACTACTCAATATTCTATTTAAAGATAAGATTATAAATCTTTAGAAGAGAAGTTGACAATTTTATGTTAAGAGAACCTTTTTTGAATTATAAATGATTATGGGTAAATTGAGATTTCATCATATGAACTTAGAGAGCCAATACTCTGCCTGCCCCTTGAGGCCACCTTGTATATTTGTATTTACTTTGCATAGTATAACTAAAATTAAATATATGTATTATATAAATTTTGGTAGGTTAATAATATATAGGACTCCATTCAGATAATAGTATGTGATTTATTTTTGGAATTACAAATATAATCCTTGTTAACATCTCTTAGGAAGAAAACAAGCTGGATATTATCTTTGGACTGATGAAGACTTTAGGCATACAAGATCAAGGAAAGACTATGGGACTGTTAGACCATATGCTCTGAGACACTCTCCGATGCTTAAGTGAATATGGGAAGGGTGATGAGAACTTGAGGGAATGTTTTAGTAGAGTAATCGTAATAGTGAGGGTACTTGTGAAGAAGAATATATCTTGGTATTTGTATCGGTGGTCCATTGGTGCCCAGAGGTTGCTAATTGCATGAGAGCGCATAAAAGATAAATCGTTCCTTATGCGTTATTAGTTCGGGATAGTGTCCTTAATTCGACAAGACTGGGTCACTAAGCCTTTTATTGATCTTACACTGTAACCTACAACATGCACTATTATTAGATTGATAGTTAGTTGTTGCATGCGTGTTGTGTTGGCTAGCTATTTTGAAAGGTTTTATCTGTATAGCTTTACTAATTTCTTAGGGTTTTGGGTATATTCTCTTAGGTCTAAATCCGATTTCCTTAGGTTGGTATTGATGGAAAAATAGGTTATGAAAACCGATTTGTTGCATAACGAAAATTTAAATTTTTTCATAATACTGGACCTTTGGTTGTGATATATATAGTAATAAGTTTTATCTAATTTAATACTTGTGTTTCTGAGCTAGGATGATTTATTGAATCCTAAATCTAGCGTTTATATCCTTCCGACTTACAATAGAATGATTTTCTTCATTATTCATGAACCCTCAGATGCTAAGAGAATGAGATCTTTTCAAGAACTAGACATGGGATAAAATTGAGATTTTCTAGTGAGAAAAACTGAAATTCTCTAGGAAAAATCCAAAACAAAAACTTCAGTCTCACAAATTTGAATTATAATTGTTAAGGAGTTTGCAATTATAATCTCACAAATTCATACACTAAGTACTCATGAAAAATAGAATTTATTCGATTTCAAGGAAAATAACCTAAATAAATTGTAACACTCTTTACCCAATCTGAATCACCGAGTCCAAATATAGAATGTTACGACACACAAACATTTAGCACAAATTTTTAAACCATCTACATATGATCCTTTTTCAACATTCTTTATATTATTTTAATAAAGGCTTTTTGAAAAAAAGAAGAAGGTAAAAATAACATTCAAGAATACAACATGTAACAACCCAATTTTAATGAGATTAGAACAGTGGTTTCGGGACCACAAATCCGAACCCAAAAATAAAAATTTATTTTATTTTATTTTATGATTTGCATTATTATAGGAAGGTCATACAAAAATTTTGGTACGAAAATTTTACCGATTGTGTGTTTAATTAGGAAAAGGACTAAATTGCATAAAGTGCAATAGTTGAGTTCTAGTAGCTATAGGTATTAAATAGCTATAGAATTTAAAACTAGAGGTCCTTATATGGTAATTAGACCATTGAAGGAAAGTTAGTAGAGATTTTAATGACTCATCCATGGAAAAATTAGAAATGGCTAGGGACTCAATTGGAAATCAACAAATTAAAAAGATGATAGAAAAATAAAAAGAAATTATCATATTTTCTATTCATCTTCTTCCCCAATATTTCTATGGAAACCCTAGGAGAGAGGAAGAGAACTTACCAAGCTTGAAAAGGTATGAAATCAAGTCCCGTTTTTAATGATTTTTATATTTTTAGAATCGGGATAACCTAATCTTTCTATTTATGGGATTTATTTGAAAAGATAACAAAGTGTAGAAACTTTTCCATGGATGTAAATGCTGGAAATTTGAAATTTATGGTAGAAAATGAAAGATAGTTGATAGATAAACAACTTTTACAAAGCAATTTTTCATGGAAACTTAATTAGGGACTAAAATGAAAAAGTAGTAAAACCCATGGAAAATACTGAAATTTGTGAAATGTGTGCTGTAAAAATTTTTATTTAATTTCGGTTAGGCTTGGAAAGAGGACTAGATTGTATGAATTTCATTTTCTGAGCCTAGAGACGAAATTGGAATTTTTGAAAAGAGTAGGGGCAAAATAGTAATTTTGCCTAGGATGTAGTAGAATGCAAATGTATGTAAAATGTGATGAGTTAATAATTAAATTTGCTTATATAGACCCGGAAAGACCAACTATGGAATTAGATCGAGGGAAACAAAAAGTTTCAGATTAGTTAGAATTCAAAAACGAACAATTGTCAAGGTAAGTTCGTGTAACTCAAATATGCATGTTAAATTGCTTGAATTGAGTTATATGATTTTAATGATATGTATTTGGTGATGAACATAATGAAATAACTATAATTTGGAAAATATGGATTAAATGTCATGTCCCAGTTGAACATTGAAATTCGATGGATTATGGTGATTTCTTGAAACGAGTAAGAAATGACAAATGTTACAAATAAGATTTAGCCCGGACGGGTAATCCTGAATTAAGCCTCTCAAGCATATGTTATAGAGTGGGTTTAGCCCGGATGGGTAGCCCTAATTAAGCTCTTTAGAGCATAGGTCACTGATAGGATTTAGCTTGGACTGGCAATCCTAAATGACTCTTGTGAATGTCGGTTGAAAATCGAGATTTAGCCTAGAATGGTAATCCTATTGTAAAATATGTGGCTCGAGAGTGTGCTCTTCGAACTTATGCTCAATGGGTAATAATGAATATGAATTGACGGATAAATTATATGTATACTTTATGTACATCACCCGAATGTCCATCGAAATTTCATTAGTAGACTCTTGAAATATGGAAAGGTAGAATTAATGGAAGTTTGTATGTAATGAGCTCATCTATGTTTACTTGATATTTATATGATGTTATGTGACTAACTTGTTTGATCAAGTGTATATGTTTAGGTGAACTACCTATAATGGATGAAATGTATGTTTATGTATGCTTGTTTGAATAAATATAACCGGTAAGTTTATTTTCCGTTATACGAACTTACTAAGCATGAAAATGCTTACCCCGTTTAATTTTCCCTTGTTTTATAGTGCTCGTAAGCTCGCAAAGGTTGGAGGATCGGTCGGAGCATAATCACACTATCCACTATGTAACATCCTGAGTTTATGGGCTTGTGCATTTTGTGTAGTGCATGCTTAAAATATTAATTTAAGAATATGGGGTACAAATGGGGCTCAAATTGGGCTGAGGCCTTGTTTTAAATATTTTGTTTAGACACTCTAAGGGTTTAAATTAAAGTTTTAATAGTTTAAGTGACATATTGGGCTTGTGGCCCAGCAACTAGGAGCACAGTAGAGGGGAAATTTAAGTGGCGTCACTTGTGCATGAGGAGGGCCCAAAGTTTGGCAGCTTGAAGCCCAAGTTTTTAGGGCTAAAATTCGGCACTCCAATGGGGGAAGGGAGGACGGCACACTAGCTACAAAATAGGGGATTTAATTCTTTTATTTTGATTATTAAATGATGATAATAGGAAGGGAGGAGTTGGTGTCAAGGAAGTCTCTTCTAGTATGAGTAAATTTAGAAAGATAAGGAGCTATCCCTAGGAGTTTAATGTTAGCCGAAATTATTAAGAATTTGAAAAAAAGGGGCATTCGGTTTTGGCTTAAGGTATGAGTGCCGAAATCCCTAGCTAGTTCTCTCATCTTTGTTTTGCTTGAAATTCCTATACTATTCTCCTCTCTCTTTCTTTTTTTTTTTTTTTTTTTTCTCTTAAGTTGGATTTGAACCTCGATGATTCTTTTCTCATCTCATTCAAACACTTCAGTGAAACCTCTAAGCTTCCCTTACTTTTTGCTTACTTTCTTCAAAGCCGAAACACCTCGCTTAGATTTTCTAAAAGCAGAAAACAGGAGATCTAGTCTTCTATATGTGTGTAGAAATCATTCTGGTACCTACCTACTGTGTAGAAATTTTGAAGAAATCAATAGGTATGTGTCGATTTTGAATTTCTAATATTTCTCAGGCTTTTCAAAGTCTCTAGCCGAATGGCTATTCAAGTGACTAATCAAAGGGGTTTTCTTATTTTTGGTATTTTAGGATCTCGAAGAGAGTCCAACGCCTAGATCTTTAAAGCCAAAGGTTGAGTAACCTTTGAGTCGTGTTATTTTTGGGATTTCAAGGTAAGAGATCTATTAGTTTTAAGCGTGTGATTTGGGACTTATTTAACCTTGGCCGATTGTTGAAGGGGCTAAATCTTTATGTATTTTCGGCTTTTAAGCAAAGCTATAGATTGAGGATAATAGATTCGGATAGCAAGGACATCGACTAAGAATATTGGATTTCGCGATATCGTGTGTGTAATTCTCCACACCATCTAGATCTGTTTGATTAGTATATAATTATAAGTCTTATATGTTTTGTTAAATGCCGAAATCCCGACATAATGGCGGAAACCCAAAGAGGGTAAAAGCAAATCACGAGTTAGTGAATGCTCGATTAAATGATTTAAGAATATTGATTATATGTGATTGTATGGGTTGGCTTAATGAAAGGAGGAAGTTATATGTTGTAGCGGTTTTTACCGTGATGCGTTGTAGCGGTTCCTTACCGTGATCTGTTGTAGCGTCTTTCTGCCGTGATGCATTTGTAGTGGCTACGGCCATGATCCGATGATGAGCAAAGCACGATCGCCATCAAGGCGTGTAAGCGGTGTGGGTTGGTTGTAGAAATCCCCAATGGTGTGAATGGTCGTGATGCGGGGCGTGTAACGGATGGACACCTAGGATATGGGTTGGGCTTTGCATATTATTATTTTTATTTATATTTTGATTATTCATTTTTATGGGGCTAAAGCCCAAATCTAATGGTGCATGAGGTTGCTGCACACTGAGTCTCGCGACTCACCCTTTAATTTTAACCATCTCAGGTGACACTTAGGGCATCGGGACCAGGGTTGGAGAGGAGAGCAAGGTGGCCATGCATGTGAGCTTTGAGAATTCAAAGCAAAAGACTTAGTCTAATATTTGATTTTCATTTAATTAATGGGTTCAAATTTCTTTGTAATAAGGCCATGGGCCACTAGACTACCATTTATGTTTTGGGATTTTGTTGGGCTTTTATTACTGGGTTTTAAGTTTTATGTTTTCAATTAAGTTAAGACCTGCATGAAATTTCGGTTTTTTTATTTAAAATCTACCAGGATAATTGGTAACTTAATATTTTATACTTTAATGAATTATTAAGCTTTCGAAATAAAGGTGTAAACCTAGTAACTATTTTCCGAAATGCGACATGTTATGTAAAATCTCTTAAGTGACATACCAGATCCGGTTGTAGCGTTTGGGCCGGGTTTGGGGTGTTACAAATTGGTATCAGAGCCAGGTTCAAAACTTGGCCCTGGGGGTTTTTGGGCTCAAAAAGTTTTCTAAAGATAGGCTTTTGAAATATGGATGTTTTTAAGTGATATCAGGTCGGTTAGCTCAGCATGGCACCTGCCTCTCCGGCCCAAGTCCGCCAGGTAAGTACTCTGAACCATTGTGTGATACATATATGTGGGCTTGATGGGACGTAGGATAGTTAGATTAGAACTTGGTGAGCTTTAGGCCTAGCTGAAACAACTCCAAAAAATCTCATAAGACTTAATTTCACTAAACAAACCCGTGAACAAGCCGCCAGACTAGGAATACAGGTTAGGAACACGGGCGTGTGTAGCCATACGACCTGAAACATGGGCATGTCCTATGACCGTGTGAGCTACATGGCCTGATCACACGGGCGTGTCCCTAGACCACATGGGCGTGTGGGCACTGTTCATAAGAGAAATTTGGAAATTTTGCGAAAAGTTTTATGAGATCCCGATTGAGTCCCGAATCTATTCTAATGTTCATATTGGGCCTCGAGGGCCCATTCAAGGGACAATAAGAAAAATTTTGAGTATGAATGGTATTTTAATACAATTTGCATGTGAATGTCCTGTGAACTCTGGTAATACTCCGTAACCCTGTTCTGGCGACAGATACGGGTTAGGGGTGTTACACAACAAACTCTTAAAAATAATATAGTACATTACAACACAAAAGTTCGTTAAAGAAAAAGTCTTCTTGGCGTAGAGAACTATATGCCATACTTCTAATAGGCCCTTTGTATGTAAAATATTCCAACTCACTGTTTTTCTCCAGCGCACACTTGGCTTTGTCCCTCCTGGTGTACTCATTCACAC
Organism: Gossypium sturtianum; assembly: GCA_025698515.1. NCBI lineage: Eukaryota > Viridiplantae > Streptophyta > Magnoliopsida > Malvales > Malvaceae > Gossypium > Gossypium sturtianum. Next base: position 126,532,330 of record CM046955.1, read on the forward strand.
AGCAGGACCTGAAACATGAACAAACAATTTGTAAGTTCTTACAAACTTAGTGAATTTTAATACAGAATACATTGGAGTCTTTCTAGTTGAATTCCTCATCTTAAAAGCTTGGGTTACCACTCTGCCTTTGGCAGATTCTTTAATAATAATGGATATATTCCTATACGCCAACTTCCATACTTAACATATCACTCTCACTTCACTCCTTGACTAATTCCAGATCTTACCAGTCGATATAGATCTTAATCCTTCTTAGAACACAAAATACTTCTCAAAAGGATATCTATACAGAACCCACTTCCAACGGATTCCCATACCGGGTTTAACAACTGTCAGACCACCAATCAGATCGTATCCTAAATCAAACCCATAACCACTTCATACTAATGATGAAATGTTCCAGATCATTCAGAAGAATTCCAGACGTCTATGTTACATGTAACACCCCAAACTCGGCCTAGAAGTTTAGACCGAATCCCGGATGTCACATTGATCACCGAAGCGATCGTAGGTAAATTTTTACAAAATCGGTTGTCATGTCAAACCAAAACATTTAGTCTTTTAAAATAAAAACAGTAAAAATACAGTTGAGATATTATAAATCAGCGGAGTAAAACTAAAAACTTGAAACGAGATTCGTACCACATTTTATGAATTCTTACAGTTCAAAACTGAAATATCAATTAGAAACTGAAAATGCAAACTGAAAATTTATTCTACTCCGAGACTGTCTGAGACCCCCACATACCGAGTCCAGCGTCAAAATTCTGAAATGTACCTGCAAAGGAAACACTAAGAGGGGGTGAGCTACTCAAGCTCAGTGTGAGTTCGAATCAAGACTAAAAGCAGAATCACATAACTTAAATCAGTGATGTAACAAACTTACAGACATGAGCAGAAACAGATACCAAACAAGGGCCTAACACCCCCACACACAATCGAAATAGAGCACACCAAGTACACAGAACACTTACACACGGGTTGATCAGACAAACAGAACACATACAAATATTCTTACACCCAATACACACAAAAATATGCATATGAAATGCAGTCAGAAAATATAACCCACCCATCCAGCCAACACACCTCTCCGTCCCCTAATCACACCTCATAAGAGCTGTTAAAGCTCATCCAACCAATCACACCAATTAGGACCTCGGAAGGCCCATCCAACCTTACACACCACATATGTGGACTAAGCCACTCAGATAATAATACGCAGCAGAGCTAGCGTATATCTTTATCTTGTCTGTCTGATGAAGCCATTTATCTGAAAGTAGTCGCAGATTTAAAGCGCGATCGGATAACGATGACGCGAGAAAAGTAGCGTACATCTGATCTGATGCAATGCGGTAATCCTTTCGCACCGACATGTTGCGATTAATTTGTCGATCGAGATAGTAGTCGCCGCAAAAAGCGGGCGCATAAGCGATGCTGAAGGCGATAAATCGTTATGACGCATAAATTTGAAGTTAAAGCGCGGATCGAAGCAGATATCTGATCTTCCATCTCTTCACAACCCAACCCAAAATACTTTATGCAAATGTATGAATGCATTCAAGCTCACAGAACAGAGACACATTAATAGACAGTCAGTCAGAATAATTATGTAGCACACTCCACAGACCAAATTCAAAATCATACGTCACACACAATTATCACAGATATCGAGTCTTGAACACCCTCACTAAATTTAGCTAAGGGTCGGAGTACAAAAAAAGCCATATTCAGATCAGAAATGCACACAAAACCAATATAAGTGTCTTAAAACCACACGCTCGTTTGCTCTGGCTGTGTGGGAGATCAAAAGCCCGTGTGAGGAGGGGCACACGGCTGTGTGGACTAGGGACACAGCCGTGTGGACTAGGGACACAGCAGTGGGAACAGGCCGTGTAACTCTCTGTCTATTCGCACTAAATTCGAGTACAGGGCTGACACGGCCGTGTGAGACCAGACACGGCCGTGTGAGACCAGACACGGCCGTGTGTCCAAAACACACACGCCCGTGTGGGATCCTTAATCCCCAAATTAGCTACACAGCCGTATGGCATCAAATCAATCAAACCCTAATCCTCAAAATCACACGCCCATGTGCCTAAGAGGCACGACCGTGTGAGAAGCGATAAAATCCCCAAATCAGCTACACGGCCATGTGGTACCCAAGTCAGCCTAAAAACCCTAATTCCCAAAAGCACATGACCGTGTGAACTGGCACACGCCCGTGTGGAAACCCTAGTGGCCACGAAACCACCCTAAAAATAGCCCCAAAAACGTGCTTTCAGCCACAAAGCACTCTTCAACCTTCGATAGTTCGAAAACACGCCAAATCATGCTAATTCTACGCATTACATAGCGATATAACAACGAAATTAACAAGTTACGAACACTCACACACATGTTGTCAACTTTTCACAAGGTCAAAATAAATTTCAAAAATAGAATGGAAGAAGATACGAACCCACACCTGTTTTGACGACGGAGGAGCGAAATTCTTCGAAATATGCCCAGTGTAAATCGTTTTCAAAAATAAAAGAGCAAAGGCAAAAAGAAAGAAGACAAAGAAAGAGAAAAAAAAAATAGAGAAAGAAGAAACGTCCAACAAAAGAAAAATTAAAAAAATAAAAAATAACACAATAAGTCAAAATAAAAATAAAATAACATTTTGACTTAAAACAAAACTAAATAAAAATACTTCTCCAGAACGCTCACTGAAATACTGGAACCCAAAACCCTGAGATATACTAACACCCACTAAACCACCAGACCAGCAGGCCCATTCTGACATTTAAACACGCAACTAACCATAATAGCACACCTTTCTCTATGGCCCTAACCACAAAACCCTAAAACTTCTAACCCTAAAATTCGAGGCGTTACATTACATAACATAAGAACCCCAGATTAGCAAATGGTTCAGATTCCAAATAACCCCAGAATGAGACATGATACTACTCATATATGGCGGATACCAGATAAATCAGATTTCAACCCTACACAGCGTAGACAAACTCAGAGTAGCGAGTACTTATACCTTTCATAACTATGAATACGCCCTCTTTAGAAATATGGATACATACTTTCTTTCAGGAACCGTCCCTTAAGACTCATTCAATTTTATCACAATACTAACCAACCCAGTTCACTTCAGACGTATTAGATCCTTATTATAGAATCATCTATCGAAGAGATATCAAGACTTACCACAAAGGTGGATAACCAGATTTTGCCATGTAGGCATATTTGAATACGGCACATAGGCATTATAATTCGCTACAAAGGCAACACAGAATATGCCACTAAGGCTGAGCAGATCACGCCACGTAAGTAACACACATAATCATGTTTTTACTGTCCCGGCAGACTTTCGCAGAAGGTGCCATGGGTTTCTCCCTCATGGACTTATACATATCTTCATGTCGTGATCTGCCAATCAGATTTTCTTATCACCGAAGTTGTAACACCCTTATACCCAGCCCGACTACCGGATCAAGTATAAAAATGTTACATTGATTGTCAGAAACTCTAATAGTAATATCTAAATAAAAATATTGTTATAATTTACATATATTAGTTTCGTTATTTTAGTATATTAATTATTGGTATTCAAGATAAGCTGGAATAAAAATTTTCAACCATTCTTGCATTTAGAACAATTTACTAAAGTGAAATAACAACAATTGTGAAAAATAGGGGACATGGCCGTGTGCCTCGGCTATGTAGGCCTCTGTGCCCATGTGGTTCCAAAAAAATATTTTTTCAGTATCCGCATGGCCGTGTGGATTTCGGGAACCATGTTTAAGTTGAAATTCAAGGGAGAATATGCCAAATTAATCCCTAAGGTTTACTTAGTTTAACCCCTATTCAAATCTCAAAATTTTAAACCAATTTAATTCAAATAAAAATAGTAATTAAGCATATTAAAACTCAATTTTATTATACCACTTCTTAACATATAAATTATTCATATAATTTAGGCAAGCATCTAGTTTCACATTTAAATCCCTTCACATTCAACCTTAATACATACACCTAGATACATGGCATTTACTAACACGGAAGAAATTAATACTTTACCATTTTCTCATATCCATTGATATGATGAGATGAGATGCCTTCAATCTTCAAATATCTATTTCTTCTTGTAACAGCCCGATTTAGGGGCTAGTCGGAACAGTGGTTTCGGAACCACTAATCCAAGGTTTGAGAGAATTATTTTCATGATATTTTATGAGTTAGAGCATGATTATATAAGTACATGAAAATTTTGGTGCTTTAATTTTAGTGATTTCATGCTTAATCGCGAAAAAGTACTAAATCGCATAAAGTGCGAAAGTTCAAAATTTCAAGCTAAGGGTGCCAAATAGCTATGGAATAATAATTTGAGGTCTTTAAAGGGCAATTAGCCCCCTTAAGTGATGGTTGACCGGCCATAGGAGACAAAATATGTCAAAATTGGTCAAGTTGGTGGATTAGGTGATAAATTGTCTAGGAAATAAAATAAAATGAAGAAGAAAAGATATCATCTTTTTTCTCCTTTCCTTCCTCCAAAAATTTGCAGCAAAAATAAGGGTTGAGAGCTAAAAAATTTCAGCACACTTTTCTCCTTACAAGTAAGTGTTCTAGTGATCCTTTCTTGATAAAAATTGTACTTTTGGAACCCCTAAAGCTTAAGCTTTATAAAGAGGGGACTATTTTGTAAGATGGTGAAGAGTTTAGAGTTTTTCCATGAGAGCTTTTAAGTATTTTGCTTTATTTTTATGGAATAAAATGAGTCTTAGTTGTTAGATGAACAACTTTTGTGAAAGGTGTTACCATGAAAACACTTAAAATGACCTTTTTGTAAAGGTTGTAAAATGTGAGGTAAATGTGTGAAATAATGAGTTTTGATGGTTTCCATAAGAAAAATAAATGTTCACCTAGGCTCGTTAAAGGTAGAAATTTGATTAGAATTGATTACCGAGCCTAGGGGTAAAATGGTCATTTTGTAAAAGTCTAAGGGCAAAATAGTAATTTAGCCAAAATATGATTATTGAAATGCAATTATTAATGTGATAATTAAATGAGCTAATTTTCTATTATAGATCAAGAAGAACCAATAATTTACCTTGACCGGGGAAAGAACAAAGTATCGGACTAGATCGACGAATCTAGCTTATTTTGAAATCGAGGTAAGTTTGTATGTGATAAATTCAACATTTATGCTAGTATGTTTGAGAATGTTTGATATTATAATAATACATGATATTCTATGAAATTGAGTATTGGTGTTGAATGAGAAAGATAATAAAAGTTGAGATGTTAAAGTCCCGGTTGGACTATAATAAATGTGAGAATACTATCATCGAGACATGAGATGGATAAGGTCCCGTGTAAGACCTTGTCGGGGACATGGCCTCGGCACCGAATTGAGATTCCGTATAAGACCATATCTGGGATATGGCTTCGGTATTGAATATGAGAATCGTGTAAGACCATATCCGGAATATGGCATCGGCACTCAGAGGTGACCTCATATAAGATCACATTTGGGATGTGGCATTGGCTTCGTGTTTATGTTAACGACGATGAATATGCGTCTTTGAGTATCCCTAGTGAATTAGTGGGATAAATAGATAAGCTTGGAAATAGAAATGAGATTAGTAAAAAAGTCATGTGATTGAGTGAATACAGGTACCCGTGAATAATTCACAAGGAATGTTTACGATATGTGGCATGGTATATGCTAGATAAGAACAAGTACGAGTAAGTTATGGCAAAGTGCTTATGACTTTGTGTAGTTATCTAATGCCATGAATTGATGTCATTATGAACTTATTGTTGCTATTTATTTTCATGCAAACTTACTAAGCTTTATGCTTACCCCTCTCTTTTCCCTCTTTCCTTGTAGTATTGCCAAGATAATTCGAGAATCGTGGGATGTCGGAGTTCAGAAATCACACTATCGACATTTCTTTGGTATAACAAGTTAGACTTATTTTGAGTATGGCATGTATAGGACTTAGGTATTTTGTTATGTCATTTTGATAGCCAAAGTGTTGGCTATTTATGTTATTAAATTCATTTTGTAAATGGTCATTGGAATTGAGCCAATACATGACAAGTTTATTTATATTCAATGATGATGAAATTATGAAGTTTATGCTTGTGTGGATGCTTTGAATTGAGTTTTTAGAAGTGCCTTAGGTTCATGAGTTATGTTGAAATGAATTAGTATAAGTATGGTTGCTATGTAGGGTGGCATTTGGCTTGGAATATAGCCTTTTTAATGTCCACACGAGTAGATACACGGGCATGTGTCTAAGCCATGTGTGACACACGGTCAGCGCCATGGGCGTGTTGATCAGCCGTGTGTCCTCTTGCATGCTAGGTTTGCAAGTCAGTATGCTCAGTAGTGAACACAAGGACAGAGACACGACCGTGTGTCTCAGCCGTGCAGGAGGCACAGCCATGGACATGGGCATGTGCCCAGGCCGTGTGAAGTCTGCACCTAAAATTAGGAATTTAATTCGACACACGGTCTAAGGACACGGGCATGTTCCTTGGCCGTGTGACCATAGTGAGGTGATGATGTCATAAACAAAATGCCATGGTTTTGGCACACGGGCTAAGACACGGGTGTGTGATAGGCCATGTGATGCAAGTCAGTGTCGACCATGGGTGTGGAACACGGGCGTGCGAATTACCACACGGGCGTGTCCCACTCTTCACACGGGCGTGTGGTCCCTGTTTAGGCAAAAATTTTCTAAGAGTGTAAAAGTTTCCGGTTTAATTCCGGAACCTTGAGAATGTATGTTTAAGGCCTCGTAGGCCCATAATAAGGATGTTATGCATATGAGAGAGAAGTTTTAAGTTGGAATGAAATTTTATAGCCCAAAGTTGTATGTTCAAGTGAGATAAGTCTGGTAATGCCTCGTACTCAGTTCCGGCGTTGAATACGGGTAAGGGGTATTACATTTAGTGGTATCAGAGCTACGGTTTAGTCAATTTTCTGACTAACGTAGTGTGAATATGAGTCTAGCTATACATGCCATACGTAAGAGTAATTGTGTAATGATAGTGTGACGGCTCCTGACGATTTGAATTGTGTTTTTATATAGTAAATGGACCCTGATCCCGACCGAGTTACAGCCGATGATGCTGCAAGTAATGCGCCGGCTCCTACGCAAGGGACTGCGCCAGTAGAGAGTAGACCCGAGACTATGGGTCAGGGAGAAGAGGCTCGAGAAGCCTTTTTCCAAATGATAATGCTCAACCCCCTCCACCCCACCTATTCCTCAGCCCGCTCCTGTAGCTCCTCAAGTGGTTGAGGTAGTAAGAAGAGAAATGCCTCCAGTCGATAAGATCCGAAAACAAGGAGCAGAGGTATTTCGAGCTAGTAAAGATGATGACCCAGAAAAGGCAAAATTTTGGCTTGAGAATACCATCAGGGTATTCGATGAGTTGTCATGCACGCCTGAAGAGTGCATGAAGTGTGTAGTATCTCTCTTGAGAGATTCGGCCTATCAGTGGTGGAATACCCTTGTGTCGGTGGTACCAAGGGAGAGAATTAACTGGGAATTCTTCCAAGAGGAATTTCAGAAGAAGTATATTAGTCAGAGATTCATCGACCAGAAAAGAAAGGAGTTCTTGGAATTAAAGCAAGGCCGAATGACGGTGACTGAATATGAGCGTGAGTTTGTAAGGCTCAGCAAATACGCTCGAGAGTGCGTATCGACAGAGGCTATCATGTGCAAAAGGTTTGAGGACGGGTTAAATGAGGATATCCGTTTATATGTCGGAGTTTTCGAACTAAAAGAATTTGTGGTGTTGGTAGATAGAGCATGTAAGGCTGAAGAGTTGGCCAAAGAGAAAAGAAGAGCTGAGATTGAGTCCTGTGACTCGAGAAAAAGACAACTGAGCAAGTCCTACCAATCCTCATCTAAGAAATCAAGGGATTTTGCTACTCGATCAGCCACTTGGGCTGGGTTTTCAAACTGAAGTAAGGGCAAACAATTCTCGGGGTCTAAGGCTCAGACTATTTTAGTTGCTAGTGTTGGCAATGCCCGACCGAGTAGATCAAAATTCTCGCAGTGTGGCAGACGTCATTCTGGTGAGTACCGAGCAAACGAGAAGGCTTGTTTCAAGTGTGGGTCTCTAGACCACTTTATCAGAGATTGTCCTGAGGCGGGTGAGAAAAAGAAACCTCAGAATGCAAGACTGAGAAATATTGCTAGAGGAAGACCACAGAGAAACCCGAGAAATGAGATGAGTGACAAGAATTCATCTAGAGAGCAGACTGCGAGAGTTGAGGGTAGAGCACCGGCAAGAACATATGCCATTCGTGCTCGCGAAGAGGCGTCCTCCCCTGACGTAATCACGGGTACATTTTCTCTCTATGATAACCATGTTGTAGCTTTAATTGATCTAGGGTCTACCCACTCGTATATTTGCATGAAATTAGTCTCTAGCATGAGCATGCCTATAGAGTCTACTGAATTTGTGATAAGAGTGTCGAATCCCCTAGGCAAATGTGTATTGGTTGATAGAATATGCAAAGGTTGCCCTTTGGTGATTAGGGGTCATTGTTTTCCTGCAAATCTCATGTTATTACCGTTTGATGAGTTCGATGTCATCATTGGGATGGATTGGTTAGTTACTCATGATGTGATTGTAAATTGTGGAAAGAAGTTTATTGAGTTAAAATGTGAAAGTGGGGATCTTATTCGTGTTGAATCAGATAAGCAAGACAGATCACTAGTAGTGATATCATCCTTGTTGACTCAGAAGTATTTAAGAAAGGGGTACGAAGCTTACCTTGCCTTTGTGATGGATGCTAAAGAGACTGAGTTGAAAATTGAGTCAGTACCCATAGTGTGCGAATATCCAGATATTTTTCCGGAGGAATTGCTAGGGTTACCTCCGGTTAGGGAGATTGAATTTGGGATTGAGTTAGCTCCGGGTACTGCCCCCATTTCTATTGCTCTATATAGAATAGCTCCAACCGAGCTAAAAGAATTGAAAGCACAATTGCAAGAACTAACGGATAAAGGCTTTGCAAGACCGAGTTTTTCTTCGTGGGGTGCTCCCATATTATTTGTGAAGAAGAAAGATGGTTCTATGAGGTTATGCATAGATTATCGGCAACTTAATAAGGTAACTATGAAGAACAAGTACTTGTTGCCAAGAATCGATGATTTGTTTGATCAATTGAAGGGAGCCACGGTGTTTTCCAAAATAGACTTAAGGTCTGGGTACTATTAGTTGAGAGTCAAGGACTCGGATGTGCCTTCGCATTTGGACGAGGTATGGCCACTACGAATTTTTGGTTATGCCTTTTGGTTTAACAAATGCCCCAGCCGTTTTCATGGACTTGATGAATCGCATTTTTCAGCCATATTTGGACAAATTTTTCGTGGTCTTCATTGATGATATACTGATCTACTATCGAGATGAAAATGAACATGCCAAGCATTTGAGAAAGGTTCTGCAAATTTTGAGAGATAAACAATTGTATGCCAAGTTTAGTAAAAGTGAATTTTGGCTTAAGGAAGTTGGATTTTTGGGGCACATTGTCTCGGGAGATGGAATTAGAGTCGACCCGAGTAAGATTTCAGCAATTTTTGAATGAAAATAGCCAAGGAGCGTAACTGAAGTTCGGAGTTTTCTCACTAAATATATACACCCAGTACCTCTTAATGGACCTTAACAAGTGTCAAATGCATATAGAAGTTGTCCCTCAATGTCTTACAATAATCGAAGAAAATATAAAAGAAATCCAATGTCGATGCTATTTGACCGGTCAAACCATTTAGTTGACCCACAACCTATCATGTTACAGAATCTTACATACATATCGTTCGAACAAATTGGGTGTGATAGAGACATTTCAATCCTTTATGATTGAAACATTTACTTAGTAGACGCATCATGCTTGACCAACATTTTAATGTGTACTTTTTGCTTGCCATACTCATTCTTCAATTGAAGAATACTACGAGAATTAAATCTTGATATACCTCTTCGGACGGATACTCTATGCTCCAAACATCATTTCACCAGAAGCTTACAAATTAACGAACTAACCACCAAAGTATGCCAAAACAGATAACCTTCACAACTATTTGCCTTTTTCTCAGATCCGCCAGATTTGGGATGTTACAAAAATTTTCATTAAAATTCAGTAGAGTATCATTGTATGTATATGTTGTATTTTTAACAACCACATAGTCCCTTTATAAAGGAGAAATCACAAGAGTTTTGCTAGAAGAAGAAGAGAGAGATAAGTAATATTTGAATTGAAAACCTAAAGTCATATTGGGACTCAATGTAGTGGGTGGCACACGCGACACACACATTGGGGGTCTCCTTGTAACACCCTTCACCGAACTATTCATCAAATCTAGGTACGGAGCGTCACAAACGGAATGGTACTAACCTCAAACTTAAAACTTAGCTATTTTAGAGACGGACTTATTTACCTTCTTAAGTAATAATTCTTACAACATAAATCTTAAATTGGAATAAAAGTTTACTAACTTGAAAGATCTCTGACTCTAATGAGCTATTTGGTTACAATATCTCAACCTCGAAGCTAGGCCCCCCTTCCTATGTGCATGATACCAACACGATGACAATCTTTGATCTAACGCAGTCTAGCTTAGCCCCTCATCAATTTCTTTGCTCCTGGAATCCTACAACCATAGGTCAATACCCTTTTAAGTTTGTATGAACTTAGTGAATTTCTTTACTATCATACTTAAAAATAATCCCCCTATTGCAAGGGGTTTCAAATAGAAAAGAACTATACACACTACTCCTTGTTAATGTTCGCCTAACTCTAATGGCGGAGTGATCGTTGGGCAATTACTACCTGGATGGCTTACATTCGTTGACTGACTCTGATGGATTTCAGATGATTTATCACACCCTGTGGATTCCCACCTCCTTTTCACAATTCGTATTCTATATCTTTTTCATTTCAATTCCTATCATACATATCCTTTTTGAATTCATTCTGGCTTGTAAACACGCCATAGTTTTGGTTGATGGTATAACTTTCTGGAACGAGACCACAATGCTCAGGTGGTTTAACTTTGGTTTGACCTTCGTACCCCTACCCTGTATTCGAGTTGCAATGTTGTTTGGATTTCTCCCTTGTAACCCGCCCTCTATGTATATATTCAAATCCTTAGTTTTGGAAAGTGTGAAATGATCCAATCGTATTGAACCATTTAGATCAATGGTACCCCACAAGCTGTTACCTGAGCCACCATTCGAGTTTCAAACCTCTACTATGGGATAGATTTCACTTGGAACTAGCTCTATAACAACACATTTTTTAGTGGTGTCGAAAATAGTAGTTTCGGGCCACAAATCCGATGAGTGAGTCCGTAAATATTTTTATTTATTATTTACGAGTCAAACATTGAATTACATTGAAATTTTATTTAATGATTTTTGTTAATTGAACGAATAATTAGGTTCAAGTGGTATGTCCCTAAAGTTAAGTGATTTTAGAAAACGAGGTATCGAGACTTCGTTTCTATAAACCGAACCTGTAAATATTTATCAAATATTTACAGGGTTGTTATATTGGTGTATTAAAATTTGGTTCGAAAATTTTAGTGATTTAATTGTTAATTAAAGAAAAATGACTAAATCATAAAATATGTAAAAGTTAATCGCTATTAATTTAAAGGAGTTAAATGTTATATAAGCATGATTAGGTGGTTATAATTAGCAATTAGACATCTTTTTTAGTGGGTGGACGGTTTGGTTTCGCATAATTGTAATTTTTTATTAATTTAATGGTTAAAATGGTAATTTGGTAAATAAGTAAAAATTAAATAAAAGATGCGAACATCATCTTCTTTCTTGTTTTATTTTGTTCAAAACTGATTACACCATGGATGAAGAAAAGAAGTTTTGGCCAAGCTTTAAATTGCATGTATGGTATGTATTTTTCATCCGTTTTTAGTAATTTTTATGTTTTTTACATCGTTGTAGCTTAATCTAGCTGACTCGGGGGTTAATTTGTAAAATTGTTAAATGTTTTAAATTATATAATTGATGAAATTGAAGTGTTTTTGAAGTTTAATGATAGATTATTAAGCTTGGTTGTTAAAAAGGACTATTTTGTAAAGTAATTTTTGGTAATTTTTAATGTTAAAGGATTAAATTGTTAAAAGAGTAAAAATTCTTGGAATTTTTGTGAAATTGTGATAAATGTGGGCTGATTAGGGACTATATATAAATCATCTAGCATGATTTTTTTATATAAATGTGGTTAATTTGTAAATTTCGGGTTTAGGGACTAAATTGCATAAAGTGTAAAGTTTTGGGGTAATTTTGTAAATTTATATTAAAAGGTATTATAAGATTAAGTACAATTATTTGAGATGTTTGAATGGATTAATTGAACAAAAAATATTATTTAGATCAAGGAACGAAACAATCGGACTCAAATCGTGGAAAAATTAAATTAACGGATTAGTCGTCGGCCTTGTTTTCGCAACCGCTTTTGTCTAGGTAAGTTCGTAATGTTATCTTTGGTTATAATTCATTATTAAATATTTTTAATGATATAAATTCATACATATTTAACACTACTGAAATGAAATTGGTTTATGTGAAAAATGCTGAATTTCTAAAATAATTTCGATGGATCGATTAAAAGTTTCATATATTAGATTTCTGTTTGAAATTCTGATCTGGACCAAGTACCTGCATGCGTTGCGGAATCGGATATTACACGTGAATCGGATTTAGCCTAGATTGGTAATCCATTGTCGTTTTACATGTATACTAGCCCTGGCCAAGCTAGTTTATCTGTGTTGTCACTGGTTTGGCCCGGACGGGTAAGCTGACACATTTAATCTGTATCTGATTAGCTCTTATGAGCGTTATATGTTTCTAGACTTATTTATTGAATACTTTTACAAAGATCAATCGGAAGAATAAAGCTTATTTGATACGAAAATGTTACATTGAAGAAAGCAAATTACGAATTACGAATTCTGAATTCTGAATATCTATATGTTTAAATGTTCACTGACTTGGAAGTTGTTTCATTTTGGTTCAATAGGTGAAAAAGGCTTAAACAAAGGTATTCATATATGAAAATTTATATGATATATACATGTGAGTTTTAATATGTTGGTATTAACACTTTAAATGAAAAAGTGATGCTTATCTGTTACGTGATGAATGGGATATGTACTTGGCATGTTTATTATTACAGGTTCTATGATATGTTGCAAATTGTATATTTCATTGTTACATAAACTAACCTTATGAGGTTTGTGTTGTATAGGATAGTAATATATGTACATGTCTAATGAATGAATTTATACATAATGATTATGTATTAAATGGTTTTATGAAATGACTATATGAAATGCTTATATGGAAATAGAATATGACGCGGTTGTATGAAGTGTTTATACGAAGTTTTGGTTGGAATATAAATATGTAAAAAGGGATAATTGAAATGAACACTTGTAATAAAGATATTAAATGTTAAAACAAATATGTGATGGCTGAGTTATGTACCAAATATGTTTTTTGGTATATATTTGAAAACACAATAAAGTTACATGCATTATATATGAACTCACTAACTGTGTGAGATATTTTATGTGTATAGGTAGTCAATGAACTTACGACCGAGATATTGGACTATCTTGTAAAATGGTTAAGTTACATCCTATTTGGTAAGTTAAAGTTTGAGATTATATGAGCTTACTAAGCACTAGTTGCTTATTGGAAACACAAAAATATACACACTTTTTTATGCCCTTTTTAACTTAAATTCATGCAGTTTTGATAAAATTCTTATCGAAAAATAATTAAATTTTATAAAATAATTAAATTGCACTTAAATTATGAACATGTTGAATTTTAATTAATTTTATAATTAATTTTGATTAATTTTGATCATTTTTCGACAGATTTGCACAAAGGGCAAAAAACGACTCGGCAGACACTTCTAGAAGTTCAAAATCGAGAAGCAATTTGAAGTATCAAGGCGAATTAATTTTCAGCCTAAGTCGGTCCAATTATGTATATTAATTCATGATATAATTTATATCCAATTTAATTTGGATTAAATAAATTATTATTAATTAATTATGAAAAAGTGGTCCAGTTGAGCCGAACCGAGTGAACCGAACCTACCAAGAAGTGGACAGCCCAAAACCGTCCATATGCTGACCCAAATCAGCTTATTGGATAATTATTTAGCTTGCAAAGAGGCCCTTGAAGACTTGTTCAAGTTGCAAACAAACCCCTCCACAATTGGTGGCTTTAAAGATTTGCCCCAAGCCTAAATTAGCAAAGTTGAAACTATCAACCTTGCCACATGTGTGGCCGGCCAAGGGAGGGCTCTTTGGCTGATGATTTTAGCTATTTTTAGCAGCCCTCTTCATCTATAAAAACCCCCTTAGGCTGGTTATTTGAAACACATCTCAAGCATTCACATCTTTTCTCTCTTCTTTTCCATTCCAAATTCCCTTGCTCTCTTGCCGATTTCTCCTCTTGGAAAAGGGGTATTCATCAGCCATTTGGAGCAGCAATTAAGTGTTCAAAGCAGCCTTGGTCGACGAGGACAACGGAGAAGGAAGAACGGAGCAAACTAGTCAAGCCACGGAAAAACACCGAATTTAATTCTTGTTCCCTATCTTTTTAATTTTTGTTGTTGTTATGATGAACATATCTATGGATATTTATGTTGTTGGAATGGTTAATTTAATCAATTTAGCTTGAATTTAATTTGTGTTAGGTTGATTTCATTTCGTTTGCTAAAATTGTGTTTATGTTTTTATAGGCCTCGGTAAGATGCTTGATTAAGTAAAATCATGACTAAGTTATTCTTGCATTACAATTGTGAGGTAGCTACTGAATTAATTATTTAAACGGACTGAAATTGTAATTAATGGGCACAGTACTTAATCAGTGCATGTTTAATCATCTAAGGTAGCTGAGGGTTAAATTAGCAACGGTATCTGACGATACATTTGCCTTGCATAACTTGCAAGATTATTGTGATTAAACTGTTTCAAGGTAGGGATACTTTGTTACTTCACGTAGTCTTTTATGTGCTTATTAGATTTAATTAATCGTTTGAATTGACATAGGGATATGTACAAGAGATTATTTCGATTTAATAAGTATGTATATGCAATAACATATTTGCCTATTAAGATTTGTTTAATCAGTTGAATTGACATAAGGATATAGTCAAGAGATGAATGGATTTTGGTAGGTGAGTATGTTCATAAGTTAGCAAATTACCGAGTTGTCGTGAATTTATTCGTAACAATATAAACATGAGTTTAATAATTCTAAGTTAGGAAACGTAATTAATCTAACACAATTATGTCATCTTAATTAAAATCGTATTTTGAAATCGTGCATTTGAGATTTATTTATTTAGTTTACTTAGTTTAAAATCTTAGTTTTTAATCACCCTCTTCAAACAAAATATTTTTTCTTCACCAAAGTGTTTTAAATAGAATTCATAAATAATTCTTTTCACAGTCCCTGTGGGTATGATAACTCGACATTTACTTGTCACTTTATTACTTTTTGCGATTGTGTACACTTGCACATTTCCATTGTTCTAAGTTTTTGGCGCCGTTGCCAGGGACTGTTTTAAAAAGTCATTATTTGTGAATTTGTTAATTTTGCATTTTGGTTTATTTTTCTGTTCAATTTTAACTTAATTAATTTTTCTGTGATTATTTCAGGTGTTTATGAGTATTGACCGAATTATTGACTTATTTCCTGTAAACCCTGAGATAGAAAGAAGTTTTCGACAGCGAAGAAGACAAGAGAATCAGAGAAGGACTGAAGAGATGAACATTGAAAATTTGAATCAAGGAAACGGAGCAAACCCTGCTCAAAATCCTATCCTTATTGCTGATGATAGGGATAAAACTTTAAGACAGTATGTCGTTCCAGTGTTTCATGATATTAATCCGGGTATTAGGAGACCCGAAATTGAGGCACAACAATTCGAGCTAAAGCCATTTATGTTCCAAATGCTTCAGACTGTGGGCCAATTCAGTGGAATGCCTATCGAAGATCCTCATCTTCACTTAAGACTGTTTATGGAGGTGAGTGACTCTTTCAAGTTAGCCGGAGTACCCGAAGACGCATTACGGTTGAAGCTGTTCTCGTATTATCTAAGGGACAGAGCTTGAGCCTGGTTGAACTCATTGCCACCAAATCAATTACCACAAGGCAAGAATTAGCAGAAAGATTCCTCATTAAGTATTTCTCGCCTAGCAAGAATGCTAAGTTGAGGAACGAGATCATTGCTTTCCAACAAATGGATGATGAGTCCTTGTATGAGGCATGTGAAAGGTACAAAGAATTATTACGGAAGTGCCCTCACCATGGAATCCCACATTGCATCCAACTTGAGACGTTTTATAATGGTTTCAATGCTCACACGAGGATGGTAGTGGACACTTCTGCTAACGGTGCTCTCCTTTCTAAGTCTTATAATGAGGCTTACGAAATCGTTGATGTAACACCCCTTACTGTTCAACGTCGGAACAGGGTATGAGGTGTTACCGGACAATAACACTTGCAACTAAACAAATTCAAGGCATAAATTTTCGTTTAAAATTTAAAACTTTTATCTTATATCATTAAGTCCCTAAAACGGGCCTACGAGGCCCAAAACATGCTTTGGGAGTGATTCGGGACTAAACCGAGAACTTTTAAAACTATCGAAACATTTAGAAAATTTCCTTGTTTTGGAGTGTCACACGCCCGTGTGGGCAGGCCGTGTCCTCCACACGGCTGAGACACACGGCCGTGTCTCTGCATGTGTGACCAAGAAGTTGGCTATTTTCCAAGCCAATTTCTACCCTATCATACCCATACTTGAGTATAACTTGAATGACACATTTCATGACATATTAAAGCTACCAAGACATCCACCACACCCACGTAACAAGTCATAGCATATAATTTACTCAACCATGGAATGCATCATCATGAGTTTATAGCATAACCAATTTATTGGCCACATTAAATGGCCTTATACAATAATGAACTCCGAATATCATGGGTCATTATTCTAGGACAACTCATAGTAACATATACACATGACCAAGTTCCCTATACATGCCATAACCTTAAGTATAAAATCATCGATACCTAAATTGTAAGCTTGATAGTGTGATAGGTTCTCCGGCGACTTCCAACCCGAGCTAACCTGAGTACATTATAAACACGGAAAACAACTAAGTAAGCTATAAAGCTTACCAAGTACGTATTTAAATAATAAACAATTGATTACCATGCTTTTAACAATCCTCATTATAAGCTCTCAAGATAATACCATCATTATTGCATAAAATTTCACAATTCATTTATGTTCATCTTGAGCTGTTTACTCGAGTTACAGTCACTAAATTATTTTTATCTGGAGTTACAGAACTCCAAATTAAGATCCACTAATTTTCCCTAAAACTAGACTCACATATCTTCTTACCATAAAATTTCTAGAATTTTTGGTTCAACAAATTAGTACAGCTTATTCTTTAAAGTCTCCCCTATTTTGCTCTCCGACAGTTCTGACCCCTCTTCACTAAAAAATAATTATCTCATTGTACAGAACTCGAATGATGTTTCTGTTTGTTTCTCTTGAAAATAGTCACTTTTTGAAATTCAAGAATATAAATTGTATCTCATGATTATTTTTTTAAAATTTTTAATGAATTTCCCAAGTTAGAATAGGGGATTCTGAAATCATTCTGACCTTGTCTCACTAAAATCCAAATATCTCACCATATGAAATTCTTTTGCTTATGCTATTTCTTTTATGTAGAAATAGACTCAATAAGCTTTAATTTAATATCTCATTAAACCTCTAATTCAATTTCCACTATTTTTTTGTGATTTTTCAAAGTCACATAACTGCTGCTGTCCAAACTATTTTATTGCTAACTTTACTCTTTCATGTTTCATTTATATTAATTTTAATTTACACACGTATAACACCAAAGTATATCCATGGTTAGCCATTCCAATAACTAGTCATTATCAAATATTTACAAGCCATTCATTGGCCAATTTAACCTATACATCAACAACAAAGACTTGAACATATCATTTCTCAATTTAATTTGGCCTAAAAGCCTCACACATGATCATCAACCACATTTACCACATATTCATACATCATAAGCATGGACTTATAATCACAAGGTCATTCTCATAGGTATAACTTACTCGTTTACATTCTTACCAAAATTCGATCACATACCGAGCACATTGCTCATAAGTGTATACATACATATACACCGCACTTGATAAATCACATATTCACATTCATTTACACTTTAGTCATTTTCCCGTTGAACACATCGGAATATTAACGGACACTCGGAATGTTTGCACATACATGCCACATATATATAGCCGAAGCTACCTCTTATCACATTTCACATATATGCTCGTTCTCGAGCTATTCACATTTACATTCTCGGGTCTGCTCACACAAGCTGTCGGTCATACGTAACTACTCGGTCTTTGTTCACACAAGCCGTCGTCAGTATCCGCAACACATCTTTGGATTACCCGACCACCGGTAGAACTTATAAGACCAGCACCCGAATCACTTAACATTCACGGGTCTGCTCACACAAGCTGTCGGTCAGACGTAGCTACATAGTGTGCTCACACAAGCTGTCAGGTATCCGCAACATATGCAGGACTACCTAGCCACTGGTAGACGTACAAGACCAGCACCCGGACATCACATAATCACATAACACACATAGGCTCATTCTCTAGCTATTCACATTTACATTCTTGGTCTCGCTCACACAAGCCGCATCGGTTATACGTAACTACTCAAAGTCTTTGCTTACACAAGCTGTCAGGTATCCCCAATATACCGGAATACCCAGCCACTGGTAGGACGTACTAGACCAGCACCCGGATTCACTTAGTCACAATTTCACATAGTTTTCACATTGCCACACTATGCTATGGTTCGTCCATGGTCTTTTCTGTCAAATTATCATTTAGCACTGAACAGAATAGTTCAACCCTGCGTTTACTTGTTCGAACATTAGTTTCTAATATTCAACAAATAATACGAGTAATTTCATAAATTATTCATCAATCTAACAAATAAATATTAATGTTTACCATACGAACTTACCTCGACTTAAAATGGCGAAAGGGACCGAGTCGTCCAATATTCGTCTTTCCCCCGTTCTAAGTCTGAAACTCGTTTTTCTTTATAATCGAGCTTGGAAGCTTGAAAAACCCTAGCCATGGTTTCCCCTTGTGAAATTCGGCCATGGAGTTGAAGATGGACAAAAATTGGCTTTTAATTTTGTTTATTTAATCATTTAATCACTAAATGACCAAAATGCCCCTAACTTAAAAATATTCTATTTCACCTATTTTATGTCCATTTTTGTCCAAAAAAATTAACCAATGGTCTAATTACCATTTAAGGACCTCCAATTTAAAATTTCATAACAATTGGACACCTCTAACATGTAGAACTCAACTTTTGTACTTTTTACAATTTAGTCCTTTTGACTAAATTGAGTGCCCAAAAGTCGAAATTTTCGAACGAAATTTTCACAAAATTATTTCGTGAAATTTTAGACCATAAAAATATAATAAAAATAAAATTTTTCTCGTCGAATTTGTGGCCCCGAAACCACTGTTCCGACTAGGCCCAAGTTCAGACTATTACAGTTGAGAGGATTGCCAGCAACAATAATCAATGGCCAGCCAATCGAGCAGCGTCAGGAAGACGAGTTGCTGGAATACATGAAGTAGACGCTCTTACTTCACTCGCATCTCAGGCATCATCAATATCCTCAATGTTAAAAAATCTTACTACTAATGGGTCTAATAGTTTTGCAGCACAACCACCGAATCAATTTGAAAATGTAGCCTGTGTCTATTGTGGGGAATGACATTTGTTTGAAGAATGTCCATCGAACCTTGAATCCGTATATTACATTGGTAACCAGAACCCAAATCGAGGAAGGCAAGGGCAGTAATCTAATTTCTATAACCCATCATGGCGAAACCACCCAAATATTTCCTGGAGTAACCAAGGGGCTGGAACCAGTAACACTTACGCCCAACCTAGATCGACCCAGCCACCTAGTTTTCACCAACAAGTTTAGAAACCAACCCAAGCTGAACCATCAAATGGCTTAGAAAATTTGTTAAAGGCATACATGGCGAAGAATGATGCCTTAATTCAAAGCCAAGCAGCTACATTGAAAAATCTGGAAAACCAAATGGGCCAGCTTGCTACTGAACTTAGGAATCGACCACAAGGTGCTTTACCTAGTGATACGGAGAATCCGATGAATCCAGGGAAGGAGCATTGTAAAGCATTGACATTGAGGAGCGGAAAGACTTTAGAGCCCAATTCTGTCGAAGTTGAGAAGGAGCCAGCTGACGCTCAAGACTCAGAGGAAGTTTAACCGAGTGTTGAAATTCTAGTTTCACAAGAACCGGAATCTGTAAAATCCGACAAGGTAACTTCAGAACCAGCTAATTCTGATCAACTAACAACTCTGTTAGATGCGGAATTACCACAGAAGACGAATCAACCAGATCTAATAAAGAAACCTCCACCACCCTACCCTCAAAGACTTTAGAAGAAGAAGCAGGAAATTCAATTCAAGAAGTTCCTAGACATACTCAAGCAACTTCATATCAACATCCCGTTGGTTGAAGCACTTGAAAAAATGCCGAACTACGTCAAATACATGAAGGATATCCTGTCTAAAAAATGAAGACTTGGAGAATTTGAGACAGTGGCCTTGACAAAGGAATGTAGTGCATATCTTCAAAACAAACTACCCCCAAAGTTGAAGGATCCTGGATGTTTTACCATACCTTGCAACACTGGAGCAACATATTGTGGTAAGGCACTATGTGACTTGGGTGCGAGTATCAACTTGATGCCTATGTCAATATTTAGGAAGTTAGGGATAGGTAAAGTTAGACTGACTACGGTTACACTTCAATTAGCAGATCGATCCTTAGCACATCCAGAAGGAAAAATTGAGGACGTATTGGTACGTATAGACAAATTTATCTTTCCTGCTGACTTTGTGATTCTAGACTTTGAAGCATATAAAGAGATGCCAATCATCCTAGGAAGACCGTTCTTAGCAATCGGAAGGACCCTTATTGATGTGCAGAAGGGCGAGCTTACTATGCGTGTTCAGTATGATCAGGTAACATTTAACGTTTTTAAGTCTATGCGATTTCCTAACACAATTGATGATTGTTCTGCAGTGTCCAATTTAGAGGATTTAATCGTAGAAAAGGAACTCAACTATGTTGAGGATCCATTAGAACAAATTTTGACATCAGACCCTCAAAATGATGAAGAGGAGGATGAATATTTAACTTTGCTAGAAGCTAATCAAAGGGGACTTAATTCGCAATCCCGTTTTGAATCTTTGGAGTTAGAGAATAGGGATTATGCCCAACCAAAAGTGTCAATCGAGGAGCCACCTAAATTAGAACTCAAGGTACTTCCTTCACATTTAAAATATGTTTATTTAGGTAACGCTTCTACTTTGCCTGTGATTGTTTCAGCAGAATTAACCAATGAGCAAGAAGAGAAACTCATCCTTGTATTGAAACAATTCAAGAAGGCTATTGGATGGACCATAGCCGATATTCGCGGTATTAGTCCATCTGTATGCATGCACAAGATCATGTTAGAAGATGGCTAGAAAGGGACGATTGATGGACAATGGAGACCGAACCCCATCATGAAGGACGTAATAAAGAAAGAAATCATCAAGTGGTTAGATGCGGGTAAAATTTACCCCATCTCAGACAGTTCATGGGTAAGTCCGGTCCAGTGCGTACCGAAGAAAGGAGGTATCACGGTCATTGAAAATAAGAATAACGAGTTGATACCGACTAGAACGGTTACGGGATGGAGAATTTGCATCGATTACCGGAAGCTGAAAAAGGCGGCTAGGAAAGGTCACTTTCCTTTGCCACTTTTGGATCAGATGCTGGATAGACTCGCGGGGCGAGACTATTACTGTTTTCTTAATGGATACTCGGGGTATAATTAGATAACAGTAACACCAGAAGATCAACACAAGACAACATTCACCTACCCGTACGGTACGTTTGCATTTAGGCGCATGCCATTTGGTTTATGTAATGCACCTGCTACATTTCAAAGATGTATGATGTCTATTTTTACTGACATGGTTGAGAAATATTTGGAAGTTTTTCTGGATGATTTTTAAGTATTCGGAGATGCATATGATGATTGCCTAGCCAATCTAGCTGAGGTACTAAGGCGATGCGAAGAAACAAACCTTGTACTTAACTGGGAAAAGTGTCATTTCATGGTACGAGAAGGTATTGTTCTAAGGCATCAGATAACAAGACATGGAATTGAGGTAGATAAAGCAAAGGTAGATATTATTGAAAAACTCTCACTTCCGACATCTGTAAAGGGTGTTAGGAGCTTTTTGGGCCACGCCGGTTTCTATCGAAGATTTATCAAAGACTTCTCCAAAATTGCTAAACCCTTATGCAAATTGTTGGAAAAGGACACGACATTTAAATTTGATGAGGAGTGCTTAAGAGCTTTCAACGATCTGAAGAGTCGGTTAGTCTCGGCACCCATAATAGTCACACCAGACTGGGATTTGCCATTTGAATTTATGTGTGACGCAAGTGACTTCGCGATCGGAGCTGTCATGGGTCAGCAAAGGAACAAAGTTTTTCATCCCATCTGTAACACCTATAACCTGTATCCATCGCCAGACTAGGGTTACGAGGTATTACCAGTCAAATCATAACATTAATACTATCATAGCTCACACATCAACACATCATAGTAATCAATAGCATAAAGTCTCTTTAGGAGGTCTACGAGACCTTAAACATGCTATAAAGAAAGTTCGGGACTAAACCGATCTCATTCAGAAACTCTACAAAACTTAGAAAATTTTTCATCTTAAACAGGGCACACGGCTGTGTGGCTAGACCGTGTGCCTCATACGGCCATGCCCTAGACCATGCTTTACCCCGTGTACAAAACTGGCTATAATCACATGGCCTATCACACGCCCATGTGTATGGCCTGTGTGCAGCATTGACTTGGGTCACACGGCATGTCACACGCCCGTGTGTCTGGCCCGTGTGCAAGTCTGACCTGCATAGAAAAGGACAGTAATGGACACAAGCGAGACGCACGCCCGTGTGCTCACCCATGTGGACAATTATAGGCCAATTCCAAGGCCAAATTACCACCCTATTTGGGTCATCCCTACATGCTCAATTCCAACATCCATTAACATACATTTCAATCACCATTCTCAACTACCTAATCAAGTATGAAATATACCATTTCAATATCACTGAAGCATATCCAGATAGCCATTTACATAAGACCATATCTTCACATTACTTACATCATTATCACATAGAAAAATATGTATCAAAATCACTCCTCAATCTTACTAGCCTATACATGCCATATACCATATATACAACTTCCAAAAAAGGTACTAAAATAGATGATCGATAGTGTGATTGAGTTGCTGACGATCCCCGAATCCGAGCTAGGTTTATTGACACTGTAAAACAGAGAAGAACTTCACACAGTAAACTTAAAAGCTTAGTAAGTTCGTAATATAACACAATTAACTCAACAATTCAAACTCAATATGCAAATTTACTAACACTTAGTTCAATTCACATACTTACTCAATCTTATTCATAACTACTACTCACTTTCATACCATAACTATATGTTCATATACAAGCATTTACACTGCTACTCAATCTAACTCTTTCTATCATCCATTCTCATAATCATCCATTTATCTCATACACAATATCATCAACCACATAGGTTCTGTACATAACTGTACCATCACGTATTTATATACCACATTTACCACTCAATGCTCAATGCCATAATTCGTTCAATCCTCTTTAAACATTTGATGAATTCGCACACTCAGTGCCATTTAAATAGCCGAAGCTACAATAATATCGCACACTTAGTGCCATCACATTAAATCGAAGATGTCTCGGTATCGCACACACAGTGCCATCTAATATAGCCGATGCATTTTTTTATCTCGCACACTTAGTGCTCTTCATCGCAGTAACTATTCTGTTTACGCACACTTAGTGCCTCATATCTTCGAACTTACATTTCGCATTACTAACTCAACAATCAAATCTCCATTCATTTCATATCATATGAACATTATTTAAACAATAAGTATTATACACGAACTTACCTCAGACATAGAATCAACGACACTAGTCGATCAATCGAGCACTTTGTTTTTGCCTCGATCTCGGTCCGAATCTCTCTTTTCTTGATCTATATAATATCAAATTCAACTCATTCAATCACATTTTCATCCGAAACTATTCACAAATACACAGTTAGGGCATTTTACACTTTAGCCCTCATGATTCTATATTTTGACATTTTAATCCCTACTTCACAATTACACAAAATACACATAATTTACTCACACCCAAGCTTGGCCGTATTTCACCCTAGTCCCTAGCAGCCCATATCTTTCATTTATTTCACATTTTAACCTTTCAAAGTTTCATTTTCACAAATTAGCCCTTAATAACAAATTCCATAAAAAATTTCAAATATAAAATATGTTTATCATCCATCAAGCTTTCATATTTCACCAACTATTAACTCAAAGCTCACATATTCAATAATGGCATAACTCAAAATGATCATTAATTTCATGAATTCAAGCATGTGCTTTATAGAACACGAAAAAATGATCACAAAAACGTAAAAATCATCAAAAACGGATCAAAACACATACCTTAATGAAGCCAAATTCTAGCCGAAACCTCCAAAGCTTTAAACCCTATTTATTCTTTCTATTTTTGGTGGAAGATGGATGAATTTAATGAAATTTTGGCTTTGTTTTTACTTAATGCACATATAATTAACTAATTACCATTATAACCTTTGTGATTTCATATAAAATTCCACTAACTTAAACCCATTTTTGTCCATCCCATCTATTAATGATTTAATAACAACATAAGGACCTCTCATTTAATAAGCCATAACAATTAAGCACTTTTAACAATTAGTACACAGCTTTTGCATTTTACATGATTAGGTCATTTTTGCAAATTAAGCACACAAATGATAAAATTCTCACACAGAAATTTCACACACACTTTATCACATGCCAAAAACATCAAAAATAATATTAAAATATTTCTCTGACCTCAGATTTATGGTCCCGAAACCACTGTTCCGACTAGGGTCTAAACCGGGATGTTGCACCATCTACTATATGAGTCAGACTCTGACAGGAGCTCAACTGAATTACACGGTAACAGAAAAAGAGTTACTTGCTATTGTGTTTGCTTTTGACAAGTTTCGATCTTATATTGTAGGTATCAAAGTGACTGTCTATACGGACCGCTCGGTAATTAAGTATTTACTTGCCAAGAAAGACGCTAAGCCGAGACTGATCCGGTGGGTACTTCTACTTCAAGAATTCGATCTAGAAATTCAAGATCGAAAGGGAGTAGAAAATCAAGTAGCAGATCACTTGTCCAAATTTGAGCCGCAAGAAAGGAATTCTCCACTTATACCAATTCAGGAGACATTTCCAGATGAACACATACTGAAGGTAAATCATGTCCATAATACCCCTTGGTTTGTTGATATTGCTAACTATTTAGCTTGTGGTTTGATGCCGATTGATAAGACATATCATCAAAAGAAAAAGTTTCTTCACGATGTGAAGTACTATTTCTGGGAAGAACCATATGTTTAAAAAGTGTGCAGATCAAATGATTAGGAGATGCGTGGCAGAAGATGAAGTACATAAGATTTTATACCACTGTCACTTAGCTCCGAGTGGGGGACACTTCGGAGGAACACGTACTGCGGCCAAAGTATTGCAAGCTGGATTCTTTTGGCCAACACTATTTAAAGATGCATATACTTACGTAAAGAGTTGTGATCAATGTCAAATGGTTGGAAATGTCACCAACAGAAATGAGATGCCTCGAGTAAACATCATTGAGATAGAATTGTTCAATGTTTGGGGTATTGAGTTTCTCGATCCTTTCCTTCCGTCTTTTGGTCACAAGTACATCTTGGTAGCTATAGACTACGTGTCTAAGTGGATTAAGGCTGAAGCATATCCGACAAACAATGCTAAGGTTGTGATGAAATTTTTGCAGAAGCATGTGTTCACAAGGTTTGGAACCCCACGAGCCATCATTAGTGATGAAGGGTCCCATTTTGTGAACAAGTGGTTGAAATGGTTACTTGACAAACATGGAGTGAAGCACAAGGTTGCCACAGCTTACCATCCGCAGACGAATGGGCAAGCTGAACTGGAAAACAAAGAGATCAAAGGCATACTTGAGAAGGTAGTTTGCCCAAATCGATGAGATTCGTCCAAAAGATTAGATGATGCTTTATGGGCTTACAGGACAGCATATAAGACACCTTTAGGAATGTCACCCTATAGGTTGGTCTTTGGGAAAGCCTGTCATCTGCCTTTGGAGTTAGAGCATGAAGCTTACTGGGCTCTCTAACGACTCAACTTGGATCTTAAAATTGCTAAAGAGAAACGGATGCTTCAACTTAATGAGTTAGAAGAATTCTGAATGTTTTCATACGAGAATGCCAAATTACTTAAGGAGAGACTCAAGAAATGGCATGACAAGCACATTCGAGTTCGAGAATTTGAAAGCAGTCACAAGTCTTTTATTCAATTCAGTTAAGGTTCTTTCTAGGTAAGTTAAAATCACGTTGTTCCGGTCCATTTATGATTCATTGAGTCTATCCATACGGAGTTGTTGAACTTCAAGGTAAGGGAGGTAATTTTCGAGTTAATGCTCAACGCTTGAAACATTACCGGGGAGATAAAATTGAACGGGATCAAATCTTGTTCATTTTATCAAATGATTAAATTTTCTTGTTTTCTTTTTAAATAAATGATTTAGGATATATTTTCGGGATTAGTATGTTTAAATAAATTCTGTCTAGGAGATTAGAACTTAAGCGGGACTGCTTGTGTAACAACCCGATTTAGGGCCTAGTTAGAATAATGGTTGCGAGACCACAAATCTGAAGTAGAGACATGTGTTTTGTGACTTTTGTGTGGACTATGACATGATTGCATGCTTATGTGAAAATTTCATGAAGAAATTTTATAATTTAGTGATCAATTTATTCATTAGGACTAAATTGCAAAGATTAAAAAATATGAGAATTCTAGAAGATTCAAGTATGAGATAGCAATAGAAAATTTATTAGAGGTCCTTATTTAGCAATTAGACCATTATAACTTATGATGGACAGAAATAGACATGGGAAGGAAAAATCTCAAGAAAGGGTCCTTAAGGGTATTTTAGTCATTTGGTTAAAAAAACTAATAAAAAGGGAAAAAGAAGTAAAAAATGGTGTCCATCTTCTTCCCTAGGTGCCAAAATTTGGAGGAGAAGCCATAGCTAGGGTTTTGTTCATTTTCAAGCTTGATTGTAAGTACCTCCTAGCCCCGTTTTTAATGTTCTTCGTATTTTTGAGATTCTCGTAGCTCGATTTAGCTATTTCTAGCTATATTTTGAGCTAGGGTTCATGTTAAAAAATTTACCCATGTATGACATGCATGTATTTTGATGATTAATGGAGGAATATGAAAGTTTGATGTATGATAAACATCTTTTTCTAAGTGATTTTCATAGAAAATTCATAAAAAAGGACTAATTTGTAAAAGTTATGAAATTTTTCATAAAAGTGTGAATTAGTGGAAATTGTGGGCTGTTGTAGTTATGAAAATGGTTCAGCTAGGCTTAAAATACAAGGAAATTGAATAAAAATCATTTTACGAGCCTAAGGGCAAAATTGTAAATATGACAAAGTTTAGGGCCAAAAATGTAAATTTTGCCAAAGTATAAGTCATGAGTTATTTTAGCCAATGCGATTATTAAATAAGCAAAATTGTCATTATAGATCAAGAGACACGAAGTTCGGATCGAAACCGAGGAAAGAACAAAGTGGTGGACTAAATTGAACAACTACATACATTTTGATAACGAGGTAAGTTTGTGTGTAATAAATTAACCTTATGTCATTATGTATGGAAATACTTGAGATTACATGAAATGTACATTATTTCTATGAAAAGTGATCAATGATGTTCGATGAGAATATGATGAAGATTTATGATGTGAAAGTCCCTATTGACCTTTGAAATGGAAAGGATACCATTGTCATGACATAAGATTAAGGAGGTCCCGTATAAGACCATGTATGGGACATGGCCTCGGCACCTAATTGAGATCCCGTATAAGACCATATCTGGGATATGGCATCGGCATCAAATATAGATCCCGTGTAAGACCACGTCTGGGACCAGGCTTCGGTAAGAAATCATGTAAGACCATGTCTGGGACATGGCATCGATATAAGATCTCGTATAAGACCATATCTGGGATATGGCATCGGCATCAAGAAGTGATCCCATGTAAGACCATATCTGGGATATGGCATTGGCATCATATTATATGAATGACGAGTTCGGGTATCCTTCAGTATTCCAAGTGGTTCAACAGGTAAAGGGATAAATTTTATGTTAAAGATAGTATAAAGCTAAGTTTATGTTCAAGATGTAAAAGTGCTAAAGTTATGTGATGAAGGGATATATGTGTATATAAGAACTTTACGAGAAATGAGTTCGATATGTGTTATGAGATTGGTAAGAGTAAGCATGAGTAAGTTATGTCAATGTGCTTGAGAATTTGAGTTATTACTCATTGTAATGTGTGAATGTTATCATAAGCTCTTATGTTGCTATTTATTTCATGCAAACTTACTAAGCTTTATGCTTACCCCTCTCTTTTCCCTTTCCTTGTAGTATCGCCAAGCTAGGTCGGGGATCGTAGGACGTCGGAGTTCGATTCACACTATCAAGCTATTCTTTTGGTATAGTAAAGTTGATTATTTTGGGTATGGCATGTATAGGAACTTGGTCATTTTGTTAAATGTCATATTCATTAGCCAATGTGTTGTCTAGTAATGTTACTCAATTTATTTTGTAAATGGCCATTGGGAAATGGCCAATACTTGTTAAGTTACATTTATCCAATGATGATGAAATTCATGAAGTGTAAGTTTGTGTAATTGTGTAAGTAAAGTGTGAAGTATATGCATGATGAATGTATTATGAAATTGTGGTGTGGATGTCTTGGTTGTGAATATTAGAGACGCCTTATTATCATGTTGTGTATTGCATTGAAATGGTAGAAATGTGAATGCTTTTCAGGGTGGCAATTGGCTTGGTAAATAACCTTAAAATTGTCCACACGGGTAGATAAACGGGCGTGTGTCTAAGCCGTGTGAGACACACGGTCAGCCCCGAGGGCGTGTTGATAGGCCGTGTGTCCCCCTGCATCTAATTTGCGAAAATTTAGTTCGTCACACGGGCCAGCACATGTGCGTGTGGCTTGGCCGTGTGCCCTTGAGGGTTTGCTGACGTCATAAACAGAATGTCCCTTATTTTGGACACGGCCCGAAGCACGGGTGTGTGACATGCCACACGGGCATGTCACTCCTCTCACACGGGCGTGTGGCCCTATTTTGAGTAAAAATTTTCTAAGTGTTCGTAAGGTTCCGGTTAAATCCCAGATTACTCCATGTATATGTCTTGGGCCTCGTAGGCCCATAATAAGGACGTTAAGAGTTCGAACGAGATAGTTTTAGTTGAAAAGAAAGTTCATTGCTTGACTTTGTTCGAATAAGTAAGTTATGTCCAGTAACGCCTCGTACCCGGTTCCGGCGTCGAATACGGGTAAGGGGTGTTACAGCTTCTGACCCCTCCAATCTTTCCTGGGAATTGATTTTGACATAATTTTCCGAGAAATTATTCCCTTAAATGGCAAAATAAATGTTTACATTTTCAAATAAAAGGGTCAATTTTGATCCAAGTTTTAAAATTGCAACTCAATTTCAAATTTTCATTAAGTCTAGAGACTTAATTGAACTATTTTTAAATTTTGGTTGCTCTTAAAAATTAGGTGCCTCTTTTTGTAAATATTTTTAAAAGGCATCTAGAATAAATATTTTTAATTTTATAATATATATATATATATGATAATCTTTAATATATAATTATATCTATTATAATATATATTAATTATTATCAACTTTGCATAAAATTAGGATTAGTATCATATTTTATTTAATAAGCTTTTATTTTAATAAATTAATAGCAATTAATAATTTTATATGTTTTTAATTAATTAGTAATTGTTGTTAACTTTGAGTAGAATTAGAATTAAAACTTTTTTTAATTGTTAAATTGTTCTAAGAATTCTACTTTAATTCCTACTCCTCTCACTATAAAATCCACCCATCTATGCTTTTTTTTTTCATTCATACATCATTCCTTCCAAACACCAAAATCCCTAAGTGCCGCAGCCTCATAGCCAACTCTGCTTAGCTACCTAGCAGCCATTCGGCTAGCAGCTTAGCTCCATCGTACACCGCACGCCCACCACGCGCACGCCTGCCCCATCGCACGCCAAAGCGAGATACAAAAGTATCTTTAAGAATCAACAGATGCATCCAGAGAAAGGCTTCACATTGAAAGAAAGCAACTATATTGATTTTATGGCGCGTATTAGTCAAGTTGCTGAAACTCTCAATTGGGAGTTGTTTTGTGAGAAGAGACCTAGTGTGGATGAAGAGTTAGTGCGTGAATTCTATGCGAATTTAACCTCAAGTGAGTTGACGGAAGTTCCAGTTCGCGAAATCAAGGTACTAATAACTTCAAATACTATTAATGAGTTCTTTGAATTACCTGATTTCGAAAACGATGAATATTCTTCCTTAATGAGCAATATCGAGCCTGAAAATTTGCAAGAAATACTCGAAGAACTTACAGTTCCAGGTTCTAAGTGGACTGTGTCAAAGCAAGGAATCCACACCTGTAGAAGAGAATATTTGACACCACCCGCAAAGGTATGGTTCTATTTTATCCGTTTCAGCCTTATGCCTAGTTCGTATGGGACTACAATCTCATTAGAGAAAATGGTCTTATTATACTCGATTTTAACGGGAAAGACCATTGATGTGGGAAAAATCATCCTGAGAGAAATGCAGAATTGTGCCGTTAGACATTCCGGCCCAGCTTACTTTCCTTTTACAATAACAACTCTGTGCTTGAAAGCTAAAATTCTTGCAAACGTAAAGAATATAGGATATAGCCAAGGCACAATCACAGATTGGGACCTCTATCGAATAGTTGGAGACTCTGTTCTACAGTAACGAGTTGAAAAAAAGTGAGGATCCCAAAGAAGAAGAAGAAGATCCCACAGAGATCGAGCCAGTGCAATCGGCTGAAGTCGCTGATAAGGTGGAGCCAATGGAACCAGAATCTGAACTTGATGTCGAGACTTCAATGTTCAGAGCTCAACCGCCTCGCCCAGATCTTCGAGATGAGATGTCAAAGTTGATGGACATAATGCAACATATGCAGTGGCAACAAAAAGCTTATTGGAGATACTCAAAAATAAGGGATGACTCAATGAGAAGTTCTCTTACGAAAATTTACAATGACCCATTTATTTTTGTGCCTGAGTTTCCAAATTACATAGTTGAACCATGGAGCCCATTATCGAAGAAGGAGCGAAGCGATTCATACAAAGACAATAATGATAGAGCAAAAGATGAGTCGAATTCAGAACGATCTGCAAATAAATAAAGGGGGGATCTCAACTTTATTTTATTTATGTTCTTAGGTTATTTTAGGATTAAGTTAAGTAGGAATTTTTATTCTCGCATAATAAAACAAGATATGGAAATCATTAATAAAATTGAACAAGTCGCGAAGTATAAAGTGTGGCAATAGATATATACATGCCTAGGATTGGATTTAGAAAGAGCTTGGTACTTAAGTAGTCAAATTGACTCATCTCCTCTTTTCTAGAATCCTACCTGGTGTATAGTATCTATTCACTTTAAACAATGAGGACATTGTTCATTTTAAGTAGGGGGACCGAAAAATTGAAATTATTTCCACTCAGAATAAATAGTTCTTTTAATTATGATTAGGATATGTTTTGTTCAATAATTTGAAATTTTGTTAAGTATGCTAAACTTCAGTATAAATAATGTTCTATTATTTCAATAAATTGTTATGTTAGCTTAATAATGATATAAATGTATTTTTAATAAAGCATGCAAATCGTACCATAAAATTTTTAGTTCCTTAGGAAAGTTAGACGTGCATGAAAGTTTAAGTCTTTAGAATTGACTTAGTAGTTTCTTGAGGCAAAATCCTAGGGAGCATGGAATGTTGAAAATGATTTAGGCAACTTTTTTTGGGACCGTTTGAGCCTTTCAAGCCAACCATAATGAAATTTTATCCCTTGAAACCTAACTTTGAGACTATATGGCCTAATTTTATTTGAACCTTTGCAATATTTAACTATCACTTTTCTCTTAATTATCTTTAAATTGTCCCAAACACTAGACTCAGTACTATTCAGAGTATCCTTTGAAAATAAGTTTGGGGGAATTGAAAGAAGTATCAAATGCTCTAAAAATTATAGTACATACAGTAAAATGCTCGTGTTGAAAAAAAGAGAGCAAATGTACTTGAAAGAAAATAGATGTACAAAAGAGCATGTGAAAGCAAAGTAAGTTGGTGTATTGAGGGAAATTATTCCAAAGGTCCGATTGAAGCTGAGTCTAAGCTTTTAAGCCTAAATTTATCTATCTTTTACCTACCCGTAGCCTAGCCACGTTACAACCTTTTTAAAGACCTATTGATTCAAGTTTTCTATGCTACCTACATTAGTGGAGAGAAATTGCTATGTTCAAGATATGAAGGCATAAGTTAAACTTAATGATTGCAGCTTAATCTTGAATAAGGAAATAAATCAAATTGGTAAGGGTTAACATGTCTTTGTTAAGGAAGCATTTAGTCTAATTTTGCTATCATAATAGTTGTTGAGATTAATTTGAACGATATGTATACTTAAGTAGCATAACTATCAAATTTCTTGTTTTTGAGCATAAGTATATTAAATTCATAATTCTGGGAAGAATGTTGTTCTGAAGGAGTTTTTCAAAGGTGTTTCCGAGAATTTCTTTTCAAATTTGTGCATTACTCGGGATGAGCAATGAATTAAGTTTAGGGGTGTGGAAACACAAAAATATACACACTTTTTCATGCCCTTTTTAACTTAAATTCATGCAGTTTTGATAAAATTCTTATTGAAAAATAATTAATTTTTATAAAATAATTAAATTGCACTTAATTTATGAACATGTTGAATTTTAATTAATTTTGATCAATTTTGATCATTTTTGACAGATTTGCACAAAAGGCAAAAAACGACTCGGCAGACACTACTAGAAGTTCAAAACCGAGAAGCAATTTGAAGTATCAAGGCGAATTAATTTTCAGCCTAAGTCGGTCCAATTATGTGTATTAATTCATGATATAATTAATTTTAATTTATATCCAATTTAATTTGGATTAAATAAATTATTATTAATTAATTATGAAAAAATGGTCCAGTTGAGCTGAACCGAGTGAACCGAACCGACCAAGAAGTGGACAGCCCAAAACCGTCCATATGCTGACCCAAATCAGCTTATTGGCTGATTATTTAGCTTGCAAAGAGGCCCTTGAAGACTTGTTCAAGTTGCAAACAAACCCCTCTACAATTGGTGGCTTTATAGATTTTCCCTAAGCCTAAATTAGCAAAGTTGAAACTATCAACCTTGCCACATGTGTGGCTGGCCAAGGGAGGGCTCTTTGGCTGATAATTTTAGCTATTTTTAGCAGCCCTCTTCAGCTATAAAAACCACCTTAGGCTGGTCATTTGAAGCACATCTCAAGCATTCACATCTTTTCTCTTTTCTTTTCCATTCCAAATTCCCCTTCTCTCTTGTCGATTTCTCCTCTTGGAAAAGGGGTATTCATCAGCCATTTGGAGCAGCAATTAAGTGTTCATAGCAGCCTTGGTCGACGAGGACAACGGAGAAGGAAGAACGAAGCAAACTAGTCAAGTCACGGAAAAACACCGGATTTGATTCTTGTTCCCTATCTCTTTAATTATTGTTGTTGTTATGATGAACATATCTATGAATATTTATGTTGTTGGAATGGTTAATTTAATAAATTTAGCTTGAATTTAATTCGTGTTAGGTTGATTGCATTTCGTTTGCTAAAATTGTTAAAATTGTGTTTATGTTGTTATAGGCCTCGGTAAGATGCTTGATTAAGTAAAATCATGACTAAGTTATTCTTGCATTACAATTGTGAGGTAGCTACTGAATTAATTATTTAAATGGATTGAAATTGTAATTAATGGATACAGTACTTAATCAGTGCATGTTTAATCATCTAAGGTAGCTGAGGGTTATATTAACAACGGTATCTGACGATACATTTGCCTTGCATAACTTGCAAGATTATTGTGATTAAACTGTTTCAAGGTAGGGATACTTTATTACTTCACGTAGTCTTTTATGTGCTTATTAGATTTAATTAATCGTTTGAATTGACATAGGGATATGTACAAGAGATTATTTCAATTTAATAAGTATGTATGTGCAATAACATATTTGCCTATTAAGATTTGTTTAATCAGTTGAATTGACATAGGGATACAGTCAAGAGATGAATGTATTTTGGTAGGTGAGTATGTTCATAAGTTAGCAAATTGCCGAGTTGCCGTGAATTTATTCGTAACAATATAAACATGAGTTTAATAATTCTAAGTTAAGAAATGTAATTAATCTAACACAATTATGTCATCTTGATTAAAATCGTATTTTCAAATCGTGCAATTGAGATTTATTTATTTAGTTTACTTAGTTTAAAATCTTAGTTTTTAATCACCCTCTTCAAACAAAATATTTTTCTTCACCAAAGTGTTTTAAATAGCATTCATAAATAATTCTTTTCACAGTCCCTGTGGGTATGATAACTCGACATTTACTTGTCACTTTATTACTTGTTGCGATTGTGTACACTTGCACATTTTCGTCGTTCCACTTATGTAGTTGTTTTCTTCGTATTGTAGGTCATCGGAAAGCTCGATCGGTTGGAATCTCATCGGAGCACACTCATACTATCCATCCATCATTTTGGTAGATTTTGGTTATTTTGTGAAATGGTTATAAATGGCATGTAATATGTGCTTTAAACTTGTTTGTCAATATGGTGTGTTTTGGTCTTACTTGAACCTACTTGTATATATGGTTTTTATTAGGCTTATATGTAACACCCCTCACCCGTATTCAATGCCGAAATAGGGTTATGGAGCATTACCAGACTTACAACACATTTAAACATAATTTTCACATACATTTAATCAATTCATATACAATTCATCCACTACCAAACATTATTGTCCCTAATACGAGCCTACGAGGCCCAAAACATACATTGGGAGTGGTTCGGGACTAAACCGATAACTTTGGAAACTTTTTGAACGCTTAATAAATTTTCTCAAAAACAGGGGACATATGCCCGTGTGGCTCGGCCGTGTGTCTCACACGACCACCAAACACGCCCGTGTCACAAGCTGTATGGACATTCGAAATGGGGACAGATGGCCTTGTCCCAGACCGTGTCCGACCCTGTGTCACTCTCTTACTTGGGTCACACGGCTTTTAAATAACCAGGTAGAGCTTTTAAATAAAAAATTTGATGGTTGGTATGGTTCTACGCATGTACATCCAGTAATATAATACGCTACAAATGGAGGAGGGGTGAACAACACAGAATATCTATCCTACAACCCTAGCACAGAGAACAAACAAGTCAACTATATGGGTAACTAATCTAGACCTCAAAATAATCCCTATAGTAACACTTATAATGCAGGTTGGTGGAACCATTCCAATTTCTCGTGGGATGGCCAAGAAAATCGGAGACAACAACCCCTCCCAGGCTTTCAACAACCACCTTACCAGCAGGAAAATAAGTCGAACCTTGAGGAGATGCTAACAAAATTTATCGTAGTGTCAGAAACCCGTTTTCAAAACAACGAGACAATGCTAAAAAATTAGCATGCATTAATTCAAGGGATCGAGAACCAAATAGGTCAGCTTGCTAAGCTGATCTCAGAAAGACCACAAGGTATCTTGCCTAGCAACACCGAAACTAACCCAAGAGAGCAACCGCAAGCAATAACTGCTCATGATAGTGAAGGGTTAGATGAACCAAAATTGAAGCAAGAGAATGTGGTAGAGAAAGGTAAGGTTGAGGTAAGCCATGATAAACCAAAACTGGTAATTAAAGAGTACCAACTTCGTGTGCCATACCCCAATGCGATAAAGAAAGACCACACAGAGGAACAATTCGGTAAATTTCTTAAACTTCCAAAGAAATTACATATTAACTTGCCGTTTCTTGAAGCTCTTTCGCAAATGCCAGATTCAAGGAAATTTTCAAAAGAGTTTTTGACAAACAAACGGAAGTTAGACGATACGTCGTATTTGGAGCTAAACGCAGTGTGCCTAGTAATTCTACGAAATAAACTACCATGTGAGCTCACATTTCGTGTAAGTGACGAAACGATCACTCTTCAGGTTCTTGACACGGCTAGGACATCGGGTATTAAAGGTGGAACCAATCACATCAAAGTTGGGGACTAGGTACTGTCAGATACAACCGACCCTCGAATAGCCGCTTCAGAGCTTAATACAAACGGTGCGACTCCTTTTACGGTACTTAAGGTCTTTCCATACGGAACGGTCGAGGTAACACATTCTAATTTCAGCAATTTCGAGGTAAATATTACCCGACTCAAAACATATGTTGATAGAATTGATAGTAAGAAAAAGGAGTTTCGAATCCGTAAACCACCATGGCCATACGAATAATAGGTAAGTCTAGCTCAAGACTTTAAACGAGCGCTTCTCGGGAGGCACCTCGAGCACTAACCCCACTAACGTCCATATTTTCGAATTTTAGCATCTAACTAAAAACTAACCAAATTTTTAGGCGTAGGTTTCCATACCACACGGCCTTGCACACGGGCGTGGCTGTGGCCGTGTGGACACCACGAGTATGCATATCGGCGTGGCAGATATCGTGCAGAAACAGGACGAAAATTTTCCCCAAGACACGGGCTCTGACTAAATGCCACGGTTGTGCAACGCGACCAAGTGGTGAAAGAACCGCCTAAAGAACACGGGTGAGATAAATCCACCGCGATCAAATGAGAGGCGACCGTGGTCGATATTATCAGCTTTTTCACATATCGCCGCCACCACTACCTCGAGATCACTCCGATGATGAGGACCTTTGAGTCCTTTTTATTTTCTTTATTCTTATTTTTATTTTTTATTTATTTATTTTTAT
Source organism: Gossypium sturtianum (assembly GCA_025698515.1). NCBI lineage: Eukaryota > Viridiplantae > Streptophyta > Magnoliopsida > Malvales > Malvaceae > Gossypium > Gossypium sturtianum. The sequence goes on from CM046955.1 coordinate 126,569,715, forward strand.
TTTAGTTCATTTTCCTTTATTATTAAACTCTTTAAATTTTTAAGTATAATTTAATTTCTTTTATCTCTGGTTGTTTAACTCTCGAGTAACTATACCAAACGTCCATTAAATAAGAACTCCCTAAAAACTTTACTGATGACTTTGTAGTTTAAAAAGGTTCAATGTGCCACTCAAGGAACGAACACACCACCGGAGTATTCTCCACCACCTTCACCTATGCCTAGTCATCATGTTCATCATTGATCATCCTCCAAGGATTTCATCCATAATTTAGGAAGTTTCACTTCTCCCTCTCTTTTGATTTTCTTAAAATATTGTTCATATATATCTTTTGTACATTGAGGACAATGTACATCTGAAGTGTGGGGGGGTGAATTTTATCGTGAAAAAGTGCCTAACTGTGCCTAACTTTTTTCATTATTCTCAAATCCCTGAATTAGGCCTTGTTCTTAAATAATTTTCTCATGTTACGATTAAAATGAAATTTCCTTTAATTCATGGTTTTCATTGATATGTTTTGAATTAAGTCATAGTTAATTGTGCAGTGATGATTTAAACTTTTGGAGACTAGAGAATCAAGCAGGATAAGTCTATTTTTTAGAAGTAAAAATTTTGTTAGGTTGTCTACTCGAACCTAATTATTGCTTTGAAGTTTGAAATTTACAAGGTTGATATCAAAAACCCATAATTTTTGTGAGATTTTGAGCCTTTCAGAGCATACACTTTTCGTGCTCACTTTATTGATTATGAGTGTGTCAACATTGATTTGTTATTCTAGAACTTGCTTCGATTATACATGTCGAGACCACACCTTTGATTTGATATACTAAGATGATAAAGGCACCTAGGATTTAACCCACTTACTCCATAAAAAGCCTACCCTCACAATTAACCCTTAGTGAACCCCTTTGATCCTAACAACCCTTTTATTGACTCACCCATTAATATTAACCCAAAACCAACTTTGTATTTGTTATCACCATTTCTCTTGACTACCCCTATATCGAGATTTGATTTGATCGATTACTTAACTATTTTCGTTATTCCAGTTATTAAATTCTATCTTATTATTATTGTACTTGATTTGTTCTAAAAAAAAATCGAAGTATATTCATTATTAGTTTTGTGATTAAGTGAGCTTATATGTTTAAATTCCAATTGTTAAAGAAGAAGCTCGTATTAATAGTAGTATTATTAGTTTTCAATTGATGTAATTATTCATTATCAGTTCATTGTTTCTAGTTAGGTAATTTGTCAATTCAATCTCGATTCTAACCCTTTAATTTAGCCTTTATCCACACCTTTAACCCAAGCCCCGTTACAACCCTTTTTAAAGACCTTTTTATTTGTGTTTCATCTCATATTATAGTGGTAGAGATTTGATTTTCATGCAAGCCTATGGGATTAACTTTTCATGTTCGACTTCTGAGTGCTTATTTTTGAACCTTAAACACTTTGAGTGATTTAAGTGAATCTTTAGTGAGGATGTCAATCCCTGTCGATTTTGAATCAAAGGTAATTATTTAGGTAAGGGGAAACACCTATTTTTCGTACTATAAAAACTATGACTTTGATTGTTTGAATCTTTAGGAACCTTTTTGGTTAAATAATCCATGTACGAATTATCTATGAATTATGATGAAACATTATTAATGAAGGTTATGAATTGAGGAAATTCGTTTTAATTGCAAGTTGAGAATTTTGCTTGAGGACAAGCAAAAGCTTAAGTGTGGGGGTATTTGATAAACCGTAATAGTAACATATTTTATCTCCACATTTAGCATGCTTTTGGATGATTTATCCCTTGAATTATGGAATTTGGGGCTCTTAATCCTTTGATTTCATGTTTTATACTCAGGAGAGCATAGGAGGATGAAAAGAATGGAAAACGGGCTTAAAACGGGCCAAATGGGCCAAAGTAGGAAATCAAGGCACTGGGCCCAAAGCACACGCACGTGCCCCCTTGCTGTGCTCGAACACGGCTGAAGTCGATTCACACCAGGCGTGCCACACGGGCATGTCCCTGCCATGACAAAGAGGAATTTCACTCGGATTAGGATACTTAGAGGCGAAGAAACACATTCCGAAGCCTATATAAACACCCTAAGTATAACCTAAAAGGGGGCTTTTTGCCAGGGGGCATCCAGCTAGGCCAAGGAGCCGAGCCAGAGAGGTCGAAATCGTAGGATTTACTTGAAGAAAGCCAGTTGATTCATCTCAAGAAGCCGAAATCATACTCAAGACGGCGGATCTCTCCTTCAATTCATTCAGGGGGTTTTAGGGTTTTCTTATGTTTTGTTTTATCTTTTCTTCTGAGATGTATTATTTTATTATTATGAACTAAACCCTCAGATACCTGAGGGGGATGAAACCTAAGACGGATCTTGTTATTGTTTTCTGCACTATATAATAAATACTTGATTTGTTCTTAATTATGTGTTCTTAATTCTTGCTTTGATATTTCAAGATATTGATTCAAGTATTGATGTGCTTAGGCAGTGGAGCAAAAGTCCCTGTCTAAGAGTAGATCTAGCATAGTTAAGCGGAGTTGATCGCAACCCTAGACATAGGATGACGAAAATCTGTCGGATTAGGGTCAAACCTAATATGGGAGTCCATAGGTCGAGTTAATGCAATTCTAGGGGTTTTAATTAGAAAGAGATTTCAATTAATCAACCTAGGGTTAGACGTTAGTAGCCTCGACGGAGGTATTAATATACATTAGGGAATCCTACGGATCAAGTCAAGTGAATAAATCGTGCAGTTCGAGAGTTAGATAACAAGTGAAGTCTAGGTGGATTCTTCCTTGGGTATTGTCTTAATCAATTGGTTTTTCCCCCAAGTATTTCCCCAATTCATTCTCTTTGTCTTAGCGTCTTTAGCTTAGTAGTTAGTTAATTTTAGATTAAACGATAATTCACTTCAATTCTTAGGCTAAAAAATAGAAAGAAAGTTAGTATTAGTACTTTTGGTTCCTTTGGGTTCGACATTCCGGTCTTGCCACTAAACTATACTACTGTTCGATAGGTGCACTTGCCTCAATCGTTGTCACAGTTAGTTTCTAGGCTAGATCATTCATTATATAAATTTTAAGACTCTGACATAACGATCACCCGTGTGGACAAAAATAGGCTATATACCAAGCCATTTTGCAACCCCAAATAGCACACGCCTACACCATTTCAATTGGTACACATTCATAGCATATATGGGCATCCAAATCAACCACAACCAAGACTAAAATGTACCATTTCAATATCAACAACTAACATACTTATAATACCATATTTTGCGTACTCAAGTCATGCCAATTCACATTTCCAAAGCATTCATATGCACCATTTCAACTAAGCATTTCTTAGCCTAAAACCACAAGCACAACCATTCTCAATTCATCAACCATTAGCTACCTTGAAAGTTGCATTCAACAAGCCATTCCCAAGCAAACATGAACCACATCACTAGGAGGCATTAATACATATATATAGACATCACATAATTTGCCAAAATAAGCCAACTTACATGGCTAACACAAAACCAAACACTTAATATTTACAAGCTAACACAAATGGCCAAAATCATGCTACATATACCAAAATGACTCAAAGTCCCTATACATGCCATATACTTAAAATACCAAAGTTCATAGGTACCAAGAGATAGGTGGATAGTGTGATGCGATCTCTGACGATCCCTGAATCCGAGCTAGTTTGAAATCACTATATAACATAGAAAAATAAACAAAGTAAGCTTTATAGCTTAGTAAGATCGTATGAAATAAACTCGATATAATCATAAACACATAATTCAACAATTGATTATAAATACATGAATTCACATCAATTAACAAACCTTTCAATTACTCATTCACAAAACTATATATTTTCTTCACCATTTCTTCGATTCAAAGCTAATATGGTTTATGCACATACCTGTACCATCTCGTACAAATCTCATTCTCAACCACATCATTCATGTACCCGTTGAACCATTCAGAATAAAAGTCGGATACTCAGGAGTCTCGCACACTAAGTACCTATACCATGACCTGAAGCTAAGTCAAGGTAGCTTATATCCGAAATACTGATATCATGGCCCAAAGCCAAATCAGCTGATATTCATGGCCCAAAGCCAAATCAGTGTAATTCGCACCCGAAGTGCTAATATCATGGCTCGAAGCCAACGCAACGTATCCCCTAATGACATGTCACTAGTATCCTAAACTATTCCTGAGGTTTAACCGGGATTTCGAATGCCGAATTACCATCGAGTCATTATCGAACTTACCCGAAGTCTCGTATTCACAACTTATACAATATCAAAGCATTTAAAATACATTTATAATGAAATTTATCACATACGAACTTACCTCGGTTGTGAAAACGACGAAATAAGTCGATTAGTCAATAACTTTAGTTTTCCCCCGATCTAGATCCGAATTCCGCTTTTCTTGATCTAAATATATTCAAAATTAACTTATTTAATAATCCCTCTATTCAATTTAATCCAAAACACACATTTAAGCACATTTACACTTTTACCCCAAGAATTTCACAACTTTTATAATTTAATCCCTAGGCTCGTAAAATAAAATTCATTCAATTTCATCACAACCCAAGCCTAGCCGAATTACTATTATACCTCTAGAAGCCCATATTTTTCATTTATTTCACATTTTAACCACAAAGTTTCCACATTTCACAATTTAATCCCTAATTTGCATTTTCACTAAAAATCACTTAACAAAACTTGTATAATTCATAACAAACATTCGTCAGCTATCATCAAACATCAAAACACACATGTATTCATCAATGGCAACATTCAAAATCTTTAACAGTTTTGCAAATTAGTCCCTGGGCTAGCTAGACCTAGTTGCAACGATCTCAAAAACATATAAATCATTAAAAACGGGACAAAATCGAACTTACAATTAAGCAATGAAGTGGCCGAATGTTTGAACACCAAAAATGGCTTCCCTTAGCCCTGGTTTTCGGTTTCAAGAAGATGAATGAAAGAATAATTTCATTTGTTTTATTTAATTAACCTTTATTAAACAATTTACATAATTAACCTTTAAAATACTTAATAATTACTCCAAATGCCATGCCACTAACATCCATTATGTTATAAATGGTTTAATAACCACATAAGGACTTTTTATTTAAATTTCTATAGCTATTGGACACCTTTAGCTATTAGAACACAAGTTTTACGCTTTACGCAATTTAGTCCTTTTTATCAAATTAAACATTCAAACATTAAAATTTCTGAACAAAACTTTCACACAATCATACTATCATGCTATAAAAATTAAAGTAATAATAAAATAATTATTCTAACCTCGAATTTGTGGTTCCAAAACCACTGTTCTGATTTGACTAAAAACGGGTTGTTACAACTCTCCCCCTTAGGGATTTTCGTCCCCGAAAATCTTACCAGTGACTAGGTTAAGGTACTGTTTCCTCATAGCTTCTTCGAGCTCCCACGTAGCCTCTTTGACACCGTGTCTTTGCCACAAAACTTTCACTGAGGCTATGCGTTTATTTCTCAACTCTTTAACCTCTCGAGCCAAAATTTTGATCTGTTCTTCGTTGTATGTCATATCGGGTTGAATTTTAATCGCTGTCAGAGAAATTATATGTGAAGGATCCGATCTATATCGACGCAACATTAACACATGAAACACATTGTGAATTTTCTCTAACCCAGTCGGTAAAGCTAGCCGGTAAGCCACTGGACCTATTTTTTCAATTATCTCATACGGCCCGATAAAATGCGGACTCAACTTGCCTTTGCGACGAGATCTAAGTATTTTCTTCCATAGAGATACTTTCAAAAACACTTTATCACTGATCTGAAATTCAATGTCTTTTCGTTTCAAATCTGCATAAGATTTCTGTCGATCCGAAGCTGCTTTTAGACTATCCCGAATTACTTTCACTTTTCTTCTGTCTCTCGGATCAAATCAATCCCGTGTATCTTTTTCTCACTCAACTCATTCCAGTCAACAGAGTTTGGCATTTGCGACCTTACAAAGCTTCATACGGTACCATTTTTATGCCCAAATGAAAACTATTGTTATATGCGAATTCAACCAACGACAAATATTTCTCCCAATTGCCTTCAAATCTAACACACAACATCGGAGCATATCTTCGAGAATTTGAATTACTCTCTCAGACTGTCTGTCAGTTTGCAGATGAAAAGTTGTACTAAAATTCAACTTCGTACCTAGAGCTTCTTGCAATTTCTTTCAAAATCTAGATGTAAATCTCGGATCTCTATCCGAAATAATCGAAACTGGCACCCCGTGCAATCTAACAACCTCTGAAATATACAACTTAGCCAATATGTCAAGTGAATAGTCTGTGCGTACCGGAATGAAATGTGTAGATTTTGTTAGTCGATCAACGACAACCCAAATAGCATTTTTCTTCTTCGGAGACAGGGGTAATCCCGATACGAAATCCATTGTAACTCTATCCCATTTCCACTCTTGTATAATTACAGGCTGTAGTAATCCCGAAGGCACTTGATGTTTAGCTTTAACTTGCTGACACACTAGACATCTCATTACAAATTCAGAAATGTGTCGTTTCATACCCGACCACCAATACAATTGTTTCAAATCATTGTACATTTTAGTATTCCCCGGGTGAACAGATAGACAACCACTGTGTGCTTCGTGCAAAAGTTTCTGAATGAATTCGGAATTCTTTGGTACACAAATTCTGTTTCGGAACATTAAACAATCATTTGCTTCGATTTGATAGTCTGAATCACTATTCGACTCTCATTGCATTCTTTTATCTTGCAACTCGGTATCGCACTTTTGAGCTTCACAAATTTGCTGAAGAAAAATTGATTTATCTTTCAACTCTGCTAAAATAGAACCATCATCGGACATAGTCAATCTCGTATTCATCGCTCTAAACAAAAACAAAAATTTTCTACTCAAAGCATCTGCAACTACATTAGCTTTCCCCGGATGATACTCAATTACTAACTCATAGTCTTTTAGTAACTCGAGCCATCTCCGCTGTCGCAAGTTCAAATCTTTCTGAGTCATAATATACTTTAAGCTTTTATGATCGGTAAAGATGTGGCATTTTTCACCGTAAAAATGATGACGCCAAATTTTCAATGCGAAAACAATAGCAACCAACTCTAAATCGTGCATCGAATAGTACTTTTCATGCGGTTTCAACTGTCTAAAGGCATAAGCTATAACTTTTCCTTCTTGCATCAAAACACAACCCAAACCATTCAATGAAGCATCACTGTAAATTACAAATTCTTTACCCGACTCAGGTTGAACCAACACTGGTGCCTCGGCCAGCAAGGCTTTCAATTGGTCGAAACTCTATTGACATTTCTCGGACCATTCAAACTTTACATCTTTCTGTAGCAGTCTGGTCATAGGTGTAGCAATCATCGAGAATCCTTTATCAAAACGTCAATAGTAACCAGCTAACCCCAGAAAAATTTTAATTTCGGATACATTCCTTGGTGGTTTCCAATCAACAACAGCTAAAATCTTGATCGGATCAACTCCTATACCTTCCGCTGAAACAGTGTGCTGCAAAAATCTGACTTTTCTGAGCCAAAACTCACATTTACTGAATTTAGCTAATAGTTTCTTATCTCTCAAAGTTTGTAACACAATCCTCAAATGCTCAGTGTGCTCAGATTCTTCTCGTGAATAGATCAGAATGTTGTTAATGAATACAACAACAAATCTGTTTAAATACGGTCTAAAAATCTGATTCATCAAATCCATAAAAATTGCAGGAGCATTAGTCAATCCGAAAGGCATAACAAGGAATTTATAATGTTCGTACCTGGTTTTGAAGGCAGTTTTCAGCACATCTTAATCTTTCACTCACAACTGATAATAACCAGATCTAAAATCAATTTTTGAAAACACTGTTGCTCCTTTCAACTGATAAAACAAATCATCTATTCTCGGCAACGGATACTTGTTCTTTATCGTAACCTTATTAAGCTGTCGATAATCAATACACATTCTCATTAACACGTCTTTCTTCTTTACAAACAATATCGGCGCACCCCAGGGTGAAAAACTAGGTCGTGCAAAACCTTTATCTGTTAACTCTTGCAACTGAGATTTCAACTCTTTCAATTCTGTTGGAGCCATTCTGTACGGAGCTATCGATATCGGTGATGTTCCCGGTACCAATTCATTAGCAAATTCAACCTCTCTAATCGGTGGTAATCCAGTCAACTCTTCTGGAAACACATCCGGAAACTCACATACTATCGGTACTGATTCTGTAACACCCCTTACCCGTATTCAACGCCGGAACCGGGCACTAGGCGTTACCGTATAAAAAAAACTCAAGATCGCCACTTAGGCACAACATGACCATTCTCTTTGGCCATCACAACAACCTCAATCCCGACATACGAGGCCTCTTTCAAACACACGAGGGCTCTCGAGACCATATCGAAAACTCTTACGATCATAAAATTTTTCCATCTATCTGAGCTCACACGCCGTGTAAGATTTGCACGCACTTTGTGGATGTCACACACGCCCATGGTCACACTACCGTGCATGAAAAATCAAGCATTCTGCCAATGCCCCACGGTTAGGGCACACGCCCGTGCTCTCCACCCGTGGTGCACACTGACTACCTTAAAACGGCCTAGAGTCTAGACACACACCCGTGTAGCTAGCCCGTGGCCAACACTGATTTAAAATACTAACATGCAGGGGATACCTGGCCAAGTCACACACCCATGGGCTGACCGTGTGTCACACATGGCCTAGACACACGCCCGTGTGTCTACCCACATGGACAAGAACAAAGATATTTGCCAAGTTCTTTTCACCCTCCTAGCATACACAATCATGCACTCATTCAACACATCCATAATCAACTCAAAGTCTTACAATCTCAATTAGATAACTACATCTTTTCATATAATAAAGTGCCAACAACTATGGCATTATACAAAATAGATTATCCATCTAAAGGCCAACACATCATAGCCATATACAACAAAATTCACTAACCCCTATACATGCCATATACATAACATTGAGTCTCATGTACCAGAGTGTGCTGACAGTATGGGCGATCTTCCAATTGATCCTCGTATCTCGATTCAACACTTTTTCTCTATAAGACAAGGGAAAAGAAAGGGAGTAAGCTTTGAGTTTAGTAAGTTTACACATAAACCATTAAGCAACATAGTATAAGCTAAACAACAATTAGCATTATACTAACATATAATGTACAACTATGCTTACTCTTTCTATCCCTTACCACATTTCCAACACATTATGAGTCACTTACTCATAACCATTGACATGCACCCCTGCATTCAATATCACATTTACACAATGTACAACACATCATTATTTCTTAATAATACATCCACACAGCTATGCTACTCACTATCAAATCCACACAGCAAATCTCTCGGTGGTTCCGCACTAAGCCCACCACCATCAATTGATAAGGTAGTATCGCACTTAGCCTACCAACAAGGTATTCATAGTGGTTTTGCACATAGCCCACTAGATAATATACCTAATGATAGCATCGCACATAGCCAGCTCATCGTCAATATGCATTAGGATGGTATCGCACTTAGCCCACCATTTAGCATTATTACTACACATTCACAAATCTACTTACTTAATCATTCATCCATTCATTTCACTTGAACCACATAGGTTCTCAATCATTCTCAACCATGCTATACACTTGCTAGGATTAACAAATTGTAAGTATGAATGTATTGTTTGTGCATAGACTTACCTCGATACTCAAAAGTATAGAAACGTGCAATTTAGTCCATCACTTTGCTCTTGCCTTGGTTTCGATCCGGGCTTTGTCTTTCTTGATCTATAATTAATAAATCAGCTTATTGAATACACACATTGACCAAATTGACTCACATCTCTTACTTTGGCAAAATTACTCTTTTGCCCTAAATCTTTCTCATAATTACACTATTGCCCCCCAAGGCTCGTAAAGTGATTTTTATTCAACTTTCTAACCTTTCATGCTTAGCCGAATCACTTACTCAACTAAAGCAATCATCAATTCTCATCACAACACACATGTATGACCAAACTCAAGATTTTTACGAACTAGTCCCTACATGCATTTTCTATGGAAACTCATTTAGCAAAAGATGTTTCTACTACATCAAGCTTTCATAATCTTCCATAAAACATCAAAATACATGCATGTCATACATGGCCACATTTTTGAACATCCATCATAGCTCATCAAATTGCTAAAAATAGCTTACTCATGCAACAAGAACTTCAAAAATACAAAGAATATCAAAAATGAGGCTAGATGCACTTACTAGCAAGCTTGAAATTTTTGAAGAACCCTAACAATGGCTCTCTCAAATTTTGTGACCTTGGAGAAGAAGATGAATGAAATTTGTCATCTTTTCTCCTATTTTAATCACTTAATTGTTAAATTACCAAAACGCCCTTTTTGATAAACTTTCTATTTTAACTCATCCATGTCCAAATTTGTCCAAAAATTAGAAATTGGGAAAATTGCTATTTAAGGACCTCTAATTAATATTCTAAAGCTATTTCACACAAATAGCTTCTAGAATCTCACATTTTGCAACTTTTTCAATTTAGTCCTTTTGGACAATTCAACCGCAATTTCACAAAATTGGTTCATGAAACTTTCACACTAGCATGCATACATAGCATTAACCTTAAAAAATCATTCATATACCTCGGATTTGTGGTCTCGCACCACTATTCCGACTAGGCCCTAAATCGGGATGTTACAGATTCCATCTTTGATTCAGTCACCTTTGTATCCAGTATATAAGCAAGATAAGCTTCACAACCTTTTCTTACATATCTCTGAGCTGACACAGACGAAATCACAACAAGCAATCCACTAGACTCATCTGATTCAATTCGAAGGATTTCATTATTTTGACATTTCAATTCAATAATTTTTCGTCTACAATTCAAAACGGCATCATGCAGAGTCAACCAATCCATTCCCAGAATTACATCAAACTCATCAAATGGAAAAAGTATCAAATTAGCCGGAAAACAGTAACCCCGAGTCATTAAAGGACAGTTCTTGCATACTTTATCAACTAGAACATACTTGCCTAAGGGGTTCGATACTTTAATCACAAATTCAGTAGACTCAACAGGAAAACTCTTACTAAACACTAAATTCATACAGATATATGAATGAGTCGATCCAGGATCAATCAATGCAATCACATTATTGTCATAAAGAGAGAATGTACCGGTGATAACATCAGGTGACGATGCTTCTTCGTGAGCGCGAATAGCATAAGATCTGGCTGGTGCTCTAGCCTCGGATCTCACAGCTGAATCCCTAGTCACACCTTTACCACTAGACACATTTCTCATATTTCTCGGTGGTCTCCCTCTCACATTCGTATTGCTCGGTCTTACATTCTGAAATTTATCTTTCTCAGATAACTCTGGGCAATCTCGAATAAAATGATCTGGCGAGCCACATTTGAAACAAGATTTATTACTCTTATTCCAGCACTCTCCAAAATGTCTTCTCCCACACTGTTGACACTCGGGTTTATTGTTTCTCACACTGCCAATGCTCGAGACAGAAGTTACTTGAGTTTTAGAACTCACATGTTGATTTCCACAATCTCTACTCGAATACCCGATTGAAGCATTTGGACGATTGAACGAATCTCTGAATTTCTTTGACGAAGACTGGTATGGCTTATTCACCGATCTTTTTCTTGAGTCTCTTGCCTCTTAATCTACTTTTCTCTTTTCTTTGCTAAGCTCCTCGGCTTTGAAGCTCTATCAACCAGGACAACAAATTCGTTTAATTCTAGAATTCCGACTAGAAGTTTAATATCCTCGTTCAACCCATCAACGAATCGTTTGCACATGATTTCTTCGGTAGAAACATACTCTTGAGCATACTTGCTCAACCGTACGAATTCTCTTTCATATTTAGTCATAGTCATTCGGCCCTGTTTCAATTTTATAAACTCTTTGTGCTTTTGATCGAGGAATCTCTGGCTTATATATTTCTTCCAGAATTCAGTTTGAAAGAATTCCCAGGTAATCCTTTTCCTCGGCACCACAGATACTAGTGTATTCCACCATTGATACGCCGTATCTCTCAATAATGAAATGGCACACTTTAAACTTTCAGTTGGAGTACACGACAGTTAATCACATACCTGAATAGTGTTTTCAAGCCAAAATTTAGCTCTCTCGGGATCGTCATCAACGGTAGCTCTAAACTCCTCAGCCCCGTACTTAGAGATTTTATCAACCAGGGGCTTATTTAATCGTTGAAATTCCACAACTTGAGGGGCTACAGGAATCGATTGAGGATTAGGTGGGGGTGGAGGTTGTCGAGCAGCCGGATTTGTTCGGACATACTGCGTGAACCATTCGTTCTTCATTTAGAAGAAGGCTTCGTTAGCCTCTCCTCTCTGACTACCCGATACAGGTCTAGATTCAGAAGGCGCTGTCCCTTGAGCAGGAGCTGGCGCATTGCTCTTAACATTATCAGCTACAGCTCGATCGGGATCCATTTACTAAACGAAAACACAGTTTAGATTGTCAGGAGTCATCACACTATCATAGGTTATATATGGCATATATAGCTAGACTCACACACACGCTACGTTAGTCCTAGAATCGCCTAAACCGTAGCTCTGATACCAATAAATGTAATACCCCTCACCTGTATTCAACGCTGGAATAGGGTTACGGAGCATTACCAGACTTACAACACATTTAAACATACTTTTCACATACATTTAATCAATTCATATACAATTCATCCACTACCAAACATTTTTGTCCCTAATACGAGCCTACGAGGCCCAAAACATATATTGCGAGTGGTTCGGGACTAAACCGATAACTTTGGGAATTTTTAAACACTTAAGAAATTTTCTCAAAAACAGGGGTCACACGGCTAATTACCATCGAGTCATTATCAAACTTACCCGAAGTCTCGTATTCACAACTTATACAATATCAAAGCATTTAAAATATATTTATAATGAAATTTATCACGTACGAACTTACCTCAGATGTGAAAACGACGAAATAAGTTGATTAGTCAATAACTTTAGTATCTAGATCCGAATTCCGTTTTTCTTGATCTAAATATATTCAAAATTAAAATATTTAATAATCCCTCTATTCAATTTAATCCAAAACACACATTTAAGCACATTTACACTTTTACCCCAATAATTTCACAACTTTTATAATTTAATCCCTAGGCTCGTAAAACAAAATTCATTCAATTTCAGCACAACCCAAGCCTAGCCAAAACATGTGTGATAAATCCTTTTGTTAGTATACGCCAGTAGTGGATTGTGGGATTGTGGACCAGATTGCTTTCTGTTTGGAAACATGTGTTTAGTGTTCAATTTTAGTTAAGTTCTTATTAGGACCCAGTTAGAATTTAAATAAAGTTTATGATTATTTTATTGTGTGAGATGTTAAAAATAATTATGTTGGCCACAATAAAGTATGAGTTGGCTTTGCATTTTAGCCACGTGTAAGTTGTATGAGAGTTGTGTAAGTTATATATATATCAATGAAACTTTTTTAGAGGGCTCTTCTTCCCTCTTCTTTTGATCTGTTATACCCTGGTATCTTGCTTAAGAAAGAGTTCTACGATAGAGAGGAATCAACAAGTGATCAATCAATAAGAAATGGTTGTGCGTATAGCAATAGAGATAGTGTAACAAACCTCGTTGGATTTATCCGTAAGTATCTAATTCTTTTTGCTCTTCTTTGAGTTTCCTTCTATCTTGTGCATATCACTAATTGATGTTGTCATAGCTTAGAGTTCAAGTGAACCCATCGGCTTGGAACTTTGTGAATCTGTTGCGTGTAATCCTCTGTGTGTGCATGTTTGTGGCATGAAATGGATACGACTTCCTTCGGGGTATAAACTCGGTATCCAGATATGAAGAGCCAATGGTAGGGCTTGTTAGTTGCAAACCAGAATGGAAAATATGCTAGACCACTAGTAGGGTATGCTAGTTGCTAACCAGGTGGGAGAATATGGCAGGCCACCGATAAGGTATGTTAGTTGCTAACCAGATTGGTGTGTATGTTGGGCCACTGGTAGGACGTGTTAGTTGTTAACTAGGTTGGCGGCCACTGGTAGGGTATGTTAGTTACTAACCAGTTGGCGTGAGTGTTAGGATTGGTAAGCCATGTTAGTTATTAACCATGGTAAAGAGCCCTGAACTCACGATAACAAACATGTGTTCGAAATGTTAAGGAATGTGATATTTGTTTTGATATGTGATTGTGGGATCCGAGGTTTAAACCAAGGAATGATTTGAAAAGAGTAAGTTAATATGACCCTATATGTGTTATGTTGTGTATATTTGCTGAAAAAAAGAAAAATTGAAGTTAGATGGTAAGTTCTGATCCCTATTTGTTGTGTTGAAACGTAACGTATTTGTTAAGTATTGATATTTGGCTTATAGAATCCTCTATAATGAAGGGGTGTATGATTTAGCTTGATGAGATTTCTGAAATGAAAAAGTATGTGTTAGAAAAGATTGTGTTTGATTGGGAAGTGTCAGCTCTATTAAGATTAATGATCTTGTTAGTGTAAAGATGAAAGTATCCACTTAATGTTAACGAAGAAGGTATCTGTTTGATATTAGAGTTCGCCCGATGTTAGAGTGTGCTTGGAAATGTTGTTCGCCATGGTTAGGTATTCGCCAATGATATGGGAGTGTCCGCCCGTATGTCTCGACTAAAGGTGTCCATGGGCCAGGTTGGGTCGAGTCGAACCAAAATTTTAGGCTGGACTGGTAGGCCCGGCCCAAAAAACGGGCTGATATTTTTGTCCAAGCCCGACTCGGCTCGATCCAATTTTTTTTGAAAATATTTTATTACATAAAATAAATTTTAAAAAATAGTATATCAAATACACTAAAAAAATTAAAAACAAATAATTCCCCAAAATTATCAAATTGTGTATCAAATACACTAAAAAAAATTAAAAAAATAGTATATCAAATACATTAAATAAAATTAAAACAAATAATTCCCAAAAAATTAACTATTATGGCGTGTTTTGATTTTTAAACTTGTTTCAGGGACGGAAAGATGACAATAGCGTCAGTAAGGAAGTATCTGGTTAACAAGCTGAAACTGGATAGCCAATCCAAGGTATTACATTCAAACTCCATTAATTACACCATTAAATGAGCTTCATTTTTTTTGTTTTTATTTCTCATCAGCAAAAACATGACGATTTAAAAAAAAACCAAAAAGGAGAAAAATGAAGCGATCTTTATATCAAGTTAATTAATTTCTTTTTATGAGTATAGGACTTGATTGTTGTTATAGAGATATGACAGAAACCTCAGAACTAAAACTGTATCTCTCGATACGGTTTCTTATTAGGTGGGAAGTATGTCTCATTGTTAGCCCTTTTGTTATCTAATTCTTCATTAATTAAGCTTTTAAACAAATATCAACAATATCCAAAAAAAAGTTCTACAATATTTATATATCAAGCAAAATAGCACCAAAAATAGCAACAGAAATCAGCACCCAACAGCAGCAACAAAACAATAGTGAAACTGCATCCAAAATAAAACAAAAAACAACTTCCAAAATGTAATAAACCATTCAAAATATCTATATATCAAGCAATCAACATATTTGATTTTATAACAAGCTATAAATTCTAAGCTAAATTATATACCTAAAAAGGAATCGAAGAATCATCGTCTTCATCATTCTCATCATTGTTGAAATTAATTTCTAATATAAAATAAGAATAAGTTGTTAGATAATAAAATTGATAAAAAGTTATAAAATTATAACAAAAAAACTAGAATAATAATTACTTGTTGAAAATCCCTTAGCTCGCATCCAGTCATCAAAGCAAACAACGGCTTGAACCGTTTTTAGTTTAAGGGAACTCCTCAAAGATATGATAACTTTCTTCCCCATACTAAAAGTTGTCTTAGAAGCTACAGTTGATATTGGAATTGCCAAAAGATCACGAGCCAAAAATGAAAGCTCACGATATCAAATTGAACTTTTGTTCCAATAATCCAGTACATCTTTTTGGCTATTCAACTCAAGCTCTGGTTCTTCCAAATAAATATCCAACTGTGACCTTTCACTTTCAGTGTTGGACTCAGTTAAGTATCGTTTTTAATCATCACTCTCATCATAATCTCCTCCCAAATCAACCCTATTAACATTGAGTTGATGCAAACTAGAATCAACAGGAACATTATCCGAAACATTATAACTCTCAGCCAAAGAGGAAGACGTGGATTTGGAGTTCTTAACATACTTATCAAGCAAGAGTTTAAGATTGCTAAGAATGGTTTGCACAAAGTCTGAAGAATGAGTACTGTAGATTGTAGTAAAGCAATACTGCACATAATTTAACTTTGAACGAGGATTTACAATTGTAGTACATGACAATACCAAAGAATACTCAGGCCAATATTTATTAAATTTCTCTTGCATTTGCATAACCATTGGAGTTAAAAACAAATGAGGACCTTTAATTGTATCAATTAAGACCTTGTGAACCTTCCAAACCCCTATAAAATAAAGATTAGTCGTTGGATAATTAAAACCAGAAAATACACATGTAACAACCCGTTTTTAGTGAAATCAGAATAGTGGGTTTGAGACCACAAATCTGACGAGTAATTTATTATTATTTTAATTTATATGGAATAATAGTACGGTCGTACTAAAATTTTGTTAAGAAATTTTGATGTTTGCTTGATTAATTATGTAAAAAGGACTAAATCGTAAAAGGTGAAAAAGTTGAGTTCTATTGGTTAAAGGAGTCTAATAGCCATGAAGTCTTAAACTAAAGGACCCGAATGGTAATTTTACCATTTGATTAGTTAGTGGATTTATATGGATTAGGTTTTATTGAAATTTTGATAGTTTCTAAAGGGTAAAAAGGTAAATGAGTAAATAAAACTAAAATAAACTAAGAAAACATGTTCATCTTCTTCATTTCTTCTTATCACCACCGAAATTCACCATTGAAGGGTAGGTCTAGGTTCTACCAAGCTTATTTTAGTGCATGCAAGTGGTTCCGAGCCCTGTTTTTAATGATTTTTATGTTTTTGAGTTCGTTATAGCTTAATCTAGCTAGCCCGGGGGTCAATTTGTAAAACTGTTAAAGATTGAGGGTTATGCATGGATGTTTTTAAAATAGGTTGTGATGTTAAATGATAGATTATGAATCTTTGTTGAAAATTAAGCAAGTTTTGTTAAGAGATTTTTGATGAATTTTGGAATTAGCGACTAATTTGTTAAATGTATAAATTCTAGGGTTTTGTTGTGAAATGATGGTAAATAGGAGTTTTTTCAAGGTCCCTTGTATGTTTGGTTAACATGGAATTAGATTAAAATGGTTAGATTTTAAGTTGTAAGCTTAAGGACTAAATTGTGAAAAAGTTAAAATGTTAGGGGTAAATTGGTAAGTTGGCATAACTATGAAATATGGATTGAATTGAATGTTTAAGGTTAATTGGAGTACTTAATTGAATATAATTATCTATTTACATCAAGATAAACCACGTACGGCCGTGTGACCTCTGTTTTCAAATTTTTGTGACTTTTTCCTAGATTTTCCAAATTGTTTCAAATTGGTCCCGAATTGCTTCTAAGTTGTTTTTAAGGCATCGAGGGCTCGATTTAGGGATAGTATGTAAGTTTATGAATGGTTTATGTTATGATTAAATTACAGAATGGTTTAAAGTTTAAATGTTTTCGATTGAACGGTAATACTCCTTAACCTAATTTCGATGACAGAAACAGGTTAGGGGTGTTACAAAACAAGTCACATCATAAAACACTTTCAAAAATTTACAAAGAATAGCAACATTTCTTCACTCCTCATCAGAAAGTGCAAATATTTGATAATCTTTCACTCCTTGGCCTAGAAATCTAACTGATCGATTTTTTCAGAGTCTTAAAATTTATATAATGAATGATCTAGCCTAGAAACTAAATGTGACAACAATTTGAGGCAAGTGCACCTATCGAACAGTAGTATAGTTTAGTGGCAAGACCGAAATATCGAACCCAAAGTACTAATACTAACTTTCTTTCTATTATTTAGCCTAAGAATTGAAGTGAATTATTGTTTAATCTAAAATTAACTAACTACTAAGCTATAGACGCTAAGACAAAGTGAACGAATTGGGGAAATACTTGTGGGAAAAACCAATTGATTAAGATGATACCTAAGGAAGAATCCACCTAGACTTCACTTGTTATCTAACTCTGAACCAGACGATTTATTCACTTGACTTGATCCGTAGGATTCCCTAATTTATATTAATACATCTCTCGAGTCTACTAACGTCTAACCCTAGGTTGATTAATTGAAATCTCTTTCTAATTAAAACCCCTAGAATTGCATTAACTCGATCTATGGACTCCCATATTAAGTTTGACCCTAATCTGGCAAATTTTTATCACCCTATCTCTAGGCGCGCGAGCAACTCCGCTTAATTATGCTAGATCTACTCTTAGGCAGGGTCTATTCCTCCTCTACCTAAGCACATCAATACTTGAATCAATATCTGAAATATCAAAGCAAGAATTAAGAACACATAATTAAGAACAAATCAAGTATTTATCATATAGCTCAGTAAAACAATAACAAGATCCGTCTTAGGTTTCATCCCCTGTGTATCTCGAGGATTTAGTTCATAATCATAAAAATATACATCTCAGAAGAAAAGATAAAACAAAACATAAGAAAAACCCTAAAACCCCCTAAAGGAATTGAAGAGAAGTTATTCCGTCTTGAGTATGACTCCGGCTTCTTGAGATGATTCAACTGGCTTTCTTTGAGTAAATCCCACGATTCTGACCTCTCCGGCTTGGCTCCTCGGCCTAGCTGGACGCCCCCCTAAAGGTTGGCCTTTAGGGTGTTTATATAGGCTTTTGGAATGTGTTTCTTTGCCTCTAAGTACCCTAATCCGAATAAAATTCTTCTGTGTCATGGCAGGGACACGCCCATGGCACACGCCCATGTAAGTCGAGTTGTAGGCCGTGGTCGAGCCTGCTAAAGGGGCACGGCCGTGTGGTGAAACCCCAGGCCGTGTCGATTTCTCACTTTGGCCCATTTGGCCCGTTTTAAGCCCGTTTCTCGTTCTTTTCATCCTCCTATGCTCTCCTGAGTATAAAACATGAAATTAAAGGATTAAGAGCACCAAATTCCATAATTCAAGGGATAAACCATCCAAAAGCATGCTAAATGTGGGATTAAAATATGTTACTATTACGGTTTATCAAATACCCCCACACTTAAGCTTTTGCTTGTCCTCAAGAAAAAATCTCAACTCACAATTAAAACGAACTTCCTCAATTCATGATATTCATCAATAGTGTTTCATCATAATTCATAGATAATTCGTACATGGATAATTTAACCAAAAAGGTTCCTAAAGATTCAAAAAATCAAAGTCATAGTTTTTATAGTATGAAAAATAGGTGTTTCCCATTACCTAAATAATTACCTCTGATTCAAAATTGACAAAAATTGACATCCTCACTAAAGATTCACTCAAATCACTCGAAGTGTTTAAGGTTCAGAAATAAGCACTTAGAAGTCGAACATGAAAAGTTAATCCCATAGGCTTGCATAAAAATCAAATCTCCACCACTGTAAAATGATATGATACACAAATCAAAAGGTCTTTTATGGGTTGTAACGGGGCTTGGGTTAAAGGTGTGGTGTGGATAAAGGCTAAATTAGAGGGTTAGTATCGAGACTGAATTGACAAATTACCTAACTATAGATGACAAACTGAATAAAGAATAATTACATCACGGAAACTTAATAATACTAACATGAGCTTCTTCTAAAGATGTGAATTTAACTGTATAAGCTCACTTAATCACAGAACTAATAATAAATATACTTCGATTTATTTATTTATATTTTTTTCAAGAACAAATCAAATAATAATAAGAAGATAGAATTTAACAACTGATATAAAGAAACTAGTTAAGTAACCGATCAAATCAAATCTCGATATAGGGGTAGTCAAGAAAAATGGTGATAACAAATACAAAGGGTTTTGGGTTAATATTAGTGGGTGGGTCAATAAAATGGCTTGTTAGGATTAAAGGGGTTCACTAGGGGTTAATTTTGAGGGTAGGCTTTTAGTGGAGTAAGTGGGTTAAAACCTAGGTGCCTTTATCATCTTAGTATATCAAATCAAAGGTGTGGTCTCGACATGTATAATCGATGCAAGTTCTAGAATAACAAATCAATGTTGACACACTCATAATCAATAAAGTGAGCACGAAAAAGAATGTATGCTCTAAAAGGCTCAAAATCTCACAAAAATTATGGGCTTTTTGATATCAACCTTGTAAATTTCAAACTTCAAAGTAACATTTAGATTCAGGTAGACAACCTAACAAAATTTTTAATTCTGAAAAATAGACTTATCATGCTTGATTCTCTAGTCCCCTAAAGTTTAAATCATTACTGCACAATTAGTTGTGGCTTAATCCAAAACATATCAATAAAACTCATGAATCAAAGGAAATTTCATTCTAACAGTAATATGAGAAATTTTCTTAAGAACAAGACATAATTCAGGATTTGAGAATAATGCAAAAAGTTTGGCACTTTTAAGATTCACCCCCTACACTTAAGATGTACATTTCCCTCAATGTTCAAAGATAGATAGGAATTCATAAAAGATAGGGAGAGATGAAACTTCCTGAATTTGGATGGATTCCTTGAGTTAGAGGTGTGGAAACTTGATTCGGAGGTGAAAGATAAGTTGGAGGAGGCGTCTCTGGTGGTGGTATGGGTCAGCCCACTATTATCTGCGCTAGATGAAGAAATTGGGTAGCCCGTGAAGAAATAGCCAAGAAATACTAAGAAAAATTCAAAATAAACTAATTATTGATTTAAGGACAAGGAAGATAAAGAGAAGGAAAATAAATGCGACGAAAAAAGAAAATTAAAAACTAAATGGCCTCAAATATCCTTGGCTTGTCGAGTGGATGAAGCGGTCGGCATGAACTTATGTAGCTCGGTCTCCCACAGGGGAAGACTGTGCTAGGATCCTTTTGCTTCTTCGACATGGATATGGTGTACATCTAGAGTTTGGAAAAAAAGGGCCAAGGATGAAGAATATGGAAGGGGGGTCTGAGAATGTATGGAAGAAGGGGCATGTGAGTAGTTGAGAAGAGGGAGGAGGTGGTTTAAATAGAGTTTTAATGTCTGGTACATCCCCACGCCCGTGTACCATGGGCGTGTTGGGTCACACGGCCGTAACGTACGGCCTTGTTGTGCTTCGTTCATTTCTCCCACGCCCATGTTTGATAAAACAGTGTCGACCACGGCTGTATCGTACAGCCGTGGTGTTTAGTCGGAGCCCATGTGACTTCCCTTAGTGTCGGCCATGGCCATATCACACGGTCGTGACAATTTATAGTCGTCCGTGATCTGGGAATCTTTCGTCATTGGCTCGTACTACCTCTGCTATGTTAGTACGGGATTCCGTAGTATCCACACGGCCACGGCCACGGCCGTGTGCAAGGCTGTGTGGTATGGAAATCTACACTTTGGTTAGCTCATCGTTAGGTGAAAAAATTAAAAGTAAAAATAGAAATGAAAAAGAATGAACGGAGTTAGTGCTCGGGTTGCTTCCCGAGAAGTGCTCGTTTAAAGTCTTAAGCTAGACTTACCTCTCATTCGCATAATCAGGGTGGTTTGAAGAGTTGAACATCCTTCCTCATGCTATCATTTCTACTATCATGATATAACTCGAGTCGAGTCATGTTTACTTTAAAAGTGCCGAAAATAGGGTTACTTACCTCGATTGTTCCGTATGGGAAAACATTGATTACCTTAAAAGAGATGTCTTCGTTTGTATTCAGGTCTGATGTGGCGATTTGAGGGTCTCTCTTATTCAACAATACCTGATCTCCTATTTTGAAGTGATTTGTCATTCCTATAAGCTTGTCTGGAGGTTCCCTTGGTTTTACTTCGTGTGATTTTGGCTTCTCCTTAAAATGTGCTTTCCACTCATCTAGTTCATCAATATGAAGCCTTCGTTCCTCCTGAGTTATTTCTTTGTTGGCATGAGATATAGGATCCGCTCGCTTGTGTTGTTCCGTGGTGCTTCACGAAAAGAAGGTTTAACTAATTGGTTATCAATTGAATTTACTTTCTCACCTCTATCACTTGATGACCTGGTTGAGTCGAGAGCCTGAAGACTGATTGATTCATCACCTACACGGAGTATGAGTTCTCCTGTACCAACATCAATTTTAGTTCTGGCAGTTACTAAAAAGGGTCTTCCTAAAATTAAGGGGATACTATTGTCCTCATCCATGTCTAAAACTACAAAGTCTCTACTGGGAATACGAATTTATCAATCTTTACGAGAACATCTTTGATTATACCCTAGGAATTCAAATAGTCTTATCACCTAATTGAATGCTCATCCTAGTTTGTTTGGGTTTCCCTAGACCTAGTTGTTTAAACATTTTATAAGGCATAACATTTATGCTTGCCCCTAAATCAGCTAAAGCATTATCAATAGATAAACTACCAATTAAACATGGAATCGTGAAACTCCTGGATCTTTTAATTTCTATGGTAGTTTGTTTTGTAGAATTGCTTGAGCACATTGCGCTTAGCTACACATGCGACGACACTGCCTAACCTCCGCTTGTTTGTTAGAAGCTCTTTTAAAAATTTCCTCGAATCGCATCCGCGAGAGCTTCAAGAAAGGGTAAGTTAATATGTAATTTCTTTAAGAGTTTAAGAAACTTACCGAACTGTTTCTTCGTGTTATCTTTCTTCATTGCTTGGGATATGGTATGCGAGGTTGGTACTCTTTGATTACCGGTTTTGATTTATCATGACTTACCTCGACCTTACCTTCCTCTACCACATCCTCTTGCCTTAATTTGGGCTCATCTAACCCTTTACTATCCTGAGCAGTTATGGCTTGAAGTTGCTCCTTTGGGTTAGTTTCAGTGTTGCTTGGCAATCTACCTTGTGGTCGTTCTAACATGATCTTGGTGAGTTGACCTACCTGATTCTGGATCTCTTGAATCGATGCTTCTTGCTTTTTGAGTGCTGTTTCAGTGTTTTGGAAATGCGTTTCTGACACCGCGATGAATTTTGTTAGCATCTCCTAAAGGTTCGATTTTTTTTCCTGTGGGTAGGGCTGTTGTTGGAAGTTTGGAGGGGGTTGCTGTCTCTGAAATCCTTGACCTCCCCACGAAAAATTGGGGTGGTTCCTCTAACCTGGATTATAATTGTTACTATAGGGGTTATTCTGAGATCTAAAATTATTACCCATATAGTTCATCTGCTCGCTTTCTGTGCTCAGGTTGTAAAGTGGATATTCTGCGTTGCTCATTCCTCCTCCATTTGTGTCACACTGCATACCTGGATGTACCTATGAAGAACCACAAAAACTATCAATCTTTTTATTTAACAATTCTACCTAATTGGATAGCATGGTTACTGCGTCGAGGTTCAAAACTCCGGCTGTTTTTGTTGGCCTTGTCCTTGTGACTTGCCACTAATAGTTATTCAGTGACATCTCTTCAATAAACTTGTAGGCAGCCTCAGGTGTTTTGTTGTTTAAGGTTCCGCCGACGGCTGAATCAATCAATTGCCTGGTTGAAGGATTAACACCGTTATAAAAGGTTTGGACTTGTAGCCACAATGGTAATCCATGGTGTGGGCACCTTCTCAATAGATCTTTGTATCTCTCCCATGCATCATAAAGTGTCTCTAAATCCATCTGCACAAAACAAGAGATATCATTCCTTAACTTAGCCGTTTTAGCCGGCGGGAAATATTTTAATAAAATTTTTTTGGTCATTTGCTCCCATGTAGTAATTGACCCTCGTGGAAGAGAATTCAACCACTGTTTGGCTTTATTCCTCAAAGAAAAGGGAAATAACCGAAGACGAATGGCATCATCAGAAACGCCATTTATTTTCAAGGTATCACATAATTCAAGAAAATTCGCTAAGTGTGTGTTAGGATCCTCATCCTGCAAACCATCAAACTTAACAAACTGTTGTATCATCTGTATAGTGTTAGGTTTCAATTCGAAATTATTTGCAGCAATAGTAGGTCTAACAATACTTGATTCAGTACCAACTAAACTAGGCTTAGCATAATCATACATAGTACGAGGAGCATGATTTTCGGCCACCTCTAGAGGTAGCGGATTATTCTCAGCCATCTCTTCGGCAGTATTATTCTAGTCTTCTTGCTCTTCTTCTATGTAAGTTAAGCTTCGCCTTATTTCTCTACGATTTTTGCGAACTGTTCCTTCAATATCACTGTCGTAAATTAAGGGTGCTGTCGGGTTCCTTCTAGTCATAAACTAGAGGTACCTGCAAGGAACAAAGAAAGAGAAAAATTAGCAAAGTTAACATAAAATAAAATAAATTGTAAATAAATAAAATGGCTAAAGTAATAAAAATTGAGCGTTCTTGATACTTTGGTTCCCCGGCAACGGCGCCAAAAACTTGATCGATTTTGTGAGAGTCTTAAAATTTATATAATGAATGATCTAGCCTAGAAACTAATTGTGACAACGATTGAGGCAAGCGCACCTATCGAACAGTAGTATAGTTTAGTGGCAAGATCGGAATATCGAACCCAAAGGAACCAAAAGTATTAATACTAACATTCTTTCTATTATTTAGCCTAAGAATTTAAGTGAATTATTGTTTAATCTAAAATTAACTAAATACTAAGCTAAAGACTCTAAGACAAAGAGAATGAATTGGGGAAATACTTGTGGGAAAAACCAATTGATTAAGACGATACCCAAGGAAGAATCCACCTAGACTTCACTTGTTATCTAACTCTGAACCAGACGATTTATTCACTTGACTTGATCCGTAGGACTCCCTAATCTATATTAATACCTCTCTCGAGGCTACTAACGTCTAACCCTAGGTTGATTAATTGAAATCTCTTTCTAATTAAAACCCCTAGAATTGCATTAACTTGATCTATGGAATTCCATATTAGGTTTGACCCTAATCCGGTAGATTTTCGTCACCCTATCTCTAGGCGCGCGAGCAACTCCGCTTAATTATGCTAGATCTACTCTTAGCGAGTGGTCCTGCTCTCGCTCTACCTAAGCACATCAATACTTGAATCAATATCTGAAATATCAAAGCAAGAATTAAGAACACATAATTAAGAACAAATCAAGTATTTATCATATAGCTCAGAAAACAATAACAAGATCCGTCTTAGGTTTCATCCCCCTCGGGTATCTGAAGGTTTAGTTCATAATCATAAAAATATACATCTCAGAAGAAAAGATAAAACAAAACATAAGAAAAACCCTAAAACCCCCTGAAGGAATTGAAGAGAAGATCTTCCGTCTTGAGTATGACTCCGGCTTCTTGAGATGAATCAACTGGCTTCCTTCGAGTAAATCCCACGATTCTGACCTCTCCGGCTTGGCTCATTGGCCTAGCTTAATGCCCCCCTAAAGGTTGGCCTTTAGGGTGTTTATATAGGCTTTTGGAATGTGTTTCTTTGCCTCTAAGTACCCTAATCCGAATAAAATTCTTCTATGTCATGGCAGGGACACGCCCATGGCACACGCCCGTGTAAGTCGAGTTATAGGCTGTGGTCGAGCCTGCTAAAGAGGCACGGCCGTGTGGTGAAACCGCAAGCCGTGTCGATTTCTCACTTTGGCCCATTTGGCCCGTTTTAAACCCGTTTCTCATTCTTTTCATCCTCCTATGCTCTTCTGAGTATAAAACATGAAATTAAAGGATTAAGAGCACCAAATTCCATAATTCAAGGGATAAACCATCCAAAAGCATGCTAAATGTGGGATTAAAATATGTTACTATTACGGTTTATCACTAACACATCTTTATAGTACAAAGCAGATTCAAGAATCAAATAAGTAGAATTCCATCACACACACACATATCTTGACGTATGTTTTTGGTAACATTCAAATAAAAGCTTTGTCAAAAACATCATAAAAAAAATTTCTGCGAATTCCTGACTTCTTTATGTACTTGATTCCATTTCAAATCTTACCAACAACATCATCAGCAAGTTCCAAACCAACTTTAACTATAAGATTCAATATATGTGCACAACATCTAACTTGAAAAAAAAGCTTCATCACACAAAAGAGCTCGATTTGAACGAAAACAATTTGTTATATAAAAAACCATAACATCGTTATAAGAAGCATTATTCAGAGTGATACTAAAAATTTTCTTGTCTATACCCCACTGAGATAAACATAAAATAAGTTCATCTGCTATGTTCAAACCATGATATGGAGGAGATAAAGCTCTAAACCTTATTATTCTCTTTTATAGCTTCCGATCTTTGCCAACCCAATGAGCAGTAATGCAAATGTATTCACCATTAGTATGCTCAGAGTTTCAATTATCAAAAGTTAGACAAATTAAACCAGGTGCTTTAGCCAACTCTTCTTTAACATGATCACTCTCTTTTGCACAATACATTAGGACATCCCTAATAGCTATTCGTCTACTTATATTCTTAAAATTAGGACTAGCAATACTCATCATGTATCTAAATCCCGATTCTTTAACTGTCTTCAATGACTGTGTAACACCCAAACCCGTCCTAGATGTTATGGCCGTATCTGGCAATGTCACAAGATAGTGTTTTTGAAACCTTGTTGTTACGATAAAAACATTCCACGTTATTATCTTTAGTAAACCTTTGTTAGAACTTAGGAAGTCGTCTTTATTCATTTAAAAAATTTGTTTTGAAACATCCATCGTTGCGGAAGCTTTAATAAATCAATCTAGGTGATCATGCGTTTAGAAAATACTTTAACTTTTTTGAAAATCGAAATTCCTACGACCAGCAGGTATAAATCCATAAAGTAAAATAAATAAATAAAACCCAAATTTAAAACCAAAGTCCCAGAGGGTCCTTAAATTACAACCCAAATAATCAATAATAAACAAATTATAACTCGTAAATTAAAAACCATGAAGTCCAAAAATTACTGTGGTCACCGCTGAGTCCTCCGTCGCACCGATCCGTCTAAGTCTGGGGATTACCTGTGCACATTAAACAAAAAGGGTGAGTTTACTTAAACTCGTGTGTAATCCCGCAGAAAAAAAACAAACAATCAGTATTCACAGTGCATAATTGAACAGTCTTGAGCCTAAGCCCTTTTCAATATTAGTGACAGTTTGGGCCTCAGCCCATATCAGTACAGTGTAAAATACAGTAGGGCCTTAGCCCATTATAGTATCAGTAGCAGTAAGAGTTATGCAGTAGCAAAATTCTACCCAACGAGCCTCTACACACCATCTCCGTCCAACCCTACACTCCATGTGGGGATATAATCAACCCACCCATCCCTACACTCCAAGTAGTACCGAATGTGGCACAAAAGCAAAGAGTTTGCGGTGAGTGCGCCAAGAAATTAGGCTTAAAGTCTTTCAGTACACTTCCTCCGAATAATAACCCCAACCCAATGCAATGCAACATACAATGGATGATATGCTATTATGCAATTTCAAGTACATATATTCATTCGGATATTAACATGCTCAAGATCTGATTATCATTAAGTCAATTTCATACATTTAGGGGTCTAAGTAGCACTTACCGACCCTACAGTAGGTTCACAGTCGACTTGGGCGACCCGTGCAACCTTAAAAACATTTCAGTAAAAATGGGCCCACATGCCCATGTGATTTGCCCGTGTGGTCCACTCGGCCCAAATTGGCCTTGGCCATGTGATCCATTTTTAAAGTAACCCATGCTAGCTCAATACTCATATATGTTTTCACTATTTACTTATATGTTCATTCAAAGCTGTCTACTTGAGTCATTATCACTAAATTCTCGAGCTACAAAATTCTAAATGAAGATCCGCTTGATGTTTTTGAAACTAAACTCAAATACCTTTCTACCATAAAATTTTTAGAATTTATAGTTTATCAAATAAGTACTGTAAAATCTTTAAAGTTATCCCTATTCTGCTATTTGACAGCTTCATCCTTTCCTTACTAAAAATTATTTATCTCTTAGTACGGAATTTAGATGATGTTTATGTTTGTTTCTCTTGAAAATAGACTCATTAAGGATTTAAAAATATAAATTTAAGCCCATAATTATTTTTTTAAAATTTTTGGTGATTTTACTAAGTCAGAACAGGGGAACCCGAAATCATTCTGACCTTGTCTCACAAAATTTATTATATCTCATGATTTACAATTCCATTGCTTACACTGTTTCTTCCATGAAAAACTAGACTCAATAAAATTTATTTTCTTATTTTATTCAACCTCTAACTCAATTTCCACTATTTTTGATGATTTTTCAAAGTTAGACTACTGCTACTGTTCAAAACTATTTTAGTGCAAAATGTTGATTTCCAAGTTTATAACACCCTTATTTCCTTTCTCTACAATTTTTTGCATCATTTTCTCTTATTTCTCTTATTTCTCGACAGCCAGCAACTTTGGCTTTTTGCCGAATCCCGTTTTCTGCATTTCATGTACACACCTGGTATCGATTCACTGTGCAAAGTAACCCGAGCCTTCAAAAACCTATATTTGACCAATATATCCCTTAATTAATCACTTGGTTCGTCAATCAAACCAAATATCCCCAACATAAAACTCGAGAAACTAAATCAACGACGATTCAAAAACTTACCGTGACGTATCCGACAACCAGTCGTCTCCACACACTGGAATATCCACTTAAAACCTTTGAACAACACCAAAACGAGAGTAAAACGAACCCTTTGTTAATTGCCTACTCGAAATACAATAACTAAGGGGAAAAATTCCACTTACCGAAACAGATGAAGTCAAAAGTTTCACCCAAATAGATGACTCGCAAATAATATAGAATAGAAAAGAGAGGGGAAAGAGAATAAACAAGATTCGGCCAAAGGGGAACAAAAACCAAAAGAGAGCAAGAAGGGAGAAGAAACGGTAGAGAAACAAAAGTCTAACGTCAGAAAATTTGTTGGGAAAAAAGGAAATAGAAAACTGATAAGAAGAAAATCTTATTTTGATAACTTCTCCCCAATTATCTCCTAAAAACACTCCCTATTAACCCACTAAAACACAACTACTTAGCAGTCCAGTTTAATTTGAAATCCACCACGCCACACGCCTCAAACAAAAATTAGTTCCCCTGCTTGCGCAGGGACTCGAACATAGGACATCCTACACACTAACACTCCGCTTAACCACCAGACCAGCAACTCATTCTGATATATTTTTACCAACAATCAAATAAAAGCCTACTGAACAAGAGTAAGGCCTAATTCATTCAAAATACCAAAATTTGCCCAAGCGAAGGCTTGAACTTGGGACCTCCAAAACACTCCCGGAACATATAACCACTAAAGTTGACAGATATTTGTGTCATATTTTCATAATAACGAAAATAGAAATTTTGGGGCATTACAACTCTACCCCCTAAAAGAAAATTTCGTCCTCGAAATTTACCTGATCAAAATAGATGATGATACTGCTGACACATCGCATCCTCAGGCTCCCATATGGCCTCCTCAGTGCTATGATTACGCCATAAAACCTTAACCAAAGGGATAGACTTCCTCCTCAGAACCTTTACGTCATGATCTAGAATCTGGACAGGATCCTCCTCAAAGGTCAAGTCAGGCCCAACCTCAATCTCTTCAACAGGGACAATATGAGTAGGACCAGAGCGGTAGTGCCTCAACATCGAGATGTGGAACACGTCATGGATACGATCCAACTCTGGAGGTAGCTCCAACTGATAAGCGACTAGTCCCACTCGCTTCAAAATACGATAAGGTCCAATAAACCTAGGGCTCAACTTGCCCTTACGACCAAACCTCAGAACCTTCTTCCATGGCAAGACCTTGATAAATACAAAGTCCCCCACAGAATAGTCAATCTCACGTCGCTTTAGGTCCGCATAGGATTTCTGTCTGTCAGTTGCCACTTTCAGACGATCCCAAATCAGTCTAACTTTATCCTCAATCTCGGCAACTAACTCAGGACCCTGAACACGTCGTTTACCCAACTCAGTCTAATACAAGAGAGTGCGACACTTATGACCATACAATGCCTCGTAAGGTGCCATCTGGATGCTAGACTGGAAACTGTTATTATAGGCGAACTCCGCTAGCGGTAGATAATCCTCCCAACTTCCTCAAAAATCAATAGCACAGCTCTTGAATCTGAGCCTTAAGCTCCACAAGCTCTTTTGGTGCCATTCAATAGGGAGCGATGGACACCGGAGCTGTACCTGGAAGTAGCTCAATCCCAAATTCTAACTCACGATTTGGAGGTAACCCCGGTAGCTCCTCAGGAAAGACGTCCGAAAAATCCTTTACCGTTTTGATATCCTTAACTGTAGAATCCCCAGAATTCGAAACACTTACGTAGGCTAAGAATACCTCACATCCCTTACGAACCATCTTCTCTGCCACCAGTGCAAAGATTACATCAGGTAAGTAATTCCGGTGTTCTCTAATCATGACTACCTCCTTATCCTCCTCAATCCTTAGTACGACCCTCTTAGTCACACAGTCCAAGCTAACATGATGCTTGACCAACCAGTCCATCCCCAGAATTTGGTCGAACTCCCCAAATGGAAGTTCCATCAAATCAGCCAGGAAGATTGCCCCTTTTACCTCTAAAGGAACGTCCCAATACAGGTTGCTAACTCTAACAGATTTCCCTAACGGGTTCAGTACCGTAACCTCACTCGTAGTGCTCTCAACTGAAATCCCCAAGTTTCCAGATATGTTGCTAGCTATGTATGAGTGAGTAGACCCTATGTCTATCAAGGCAATATACGATACATCAAGAATAAAGAATGTACCCGTAATGACGTCTGGAGCATCTCCATCCTTTTGGCGACGAGCAAAGATAAACTAGGGTGGTGGCCGCCTCTCACCTCACCGATTACACTCCGCCGGTGCTCTCTGACCATGACCCATACCATTACCACCTCTTGCCTGTCCATGGCCCTTCTGGTGGTCTTTGACTACCCTCTCGTGGATCGTGTCGCACTCAAAGATCGGAGCTCACATCTGATCGGCCCTCAACAGACACTCCCTAATACGGTGCTCCAATGACCCACACCACAAGCACGCCCCAGTCCTTCTCCAACATTTGCCCTGATGGCGTCTACCACAATCAATACATGGTTGCAGTCCAGTAACAATAACAGGGGGCCCAGCTCTAACCGGCCCATCAGCTCTGGCCTTTTTCTTAGGCCTCTGTGCAGAACTCAAGGGCTCCGAATCCCTCTTGTTCTTACCCCTCTAGCGATCTCGGTTCTGGTGCTCAGCGCGCTTAACCTCCTCGGCGATCATCGCTTTCTCCATCAGTGTAGTAAAATCACGCTCCCTCTATGGAGATATCAGGACTCTCAAATTATCTCTGAGCCCATCCTCAAAATGAATACATCACTCATAATCAGAAGCTAGCATACCTCGTGCATAGCAGCTCAGTCGCAGGAACTCGGCCTCATACTCGGCCATATTAGGGGCAACTCCAATGACACCCCTAAAGAGCTCAGCTCCATTGGACCCCAGATCCAGTATTGGGTCCAGCGACCCTCTCTAAAATCCTTAGCATAGCCTGGGACAATGCGTCGTCCCAGCCATGCAATCTTGAGACCCAATCTCAGTAGCAGGCGACACTGGCGTCTCACTCGTATCCAAATTCAGTATGCTACCTAGTGAAGAGGACTCAGCTCGAGCTCCACTGCGGCCCTTACCTCGGCCTCTAGTACCCCGTCCGCGGATACCTCGTGCGCTCATTATCTAATCACGTTTATCTGTATTAACAGTTTTATGAATTAGTTACAGTACCAGTGTTTATTAACAAATGTTTTATGTAAAACAATATCGGTTATTCAGAGATTATTTTCGTAAATCGTAGTCTCACTACAGTTTTCAGTTTCTCTACAATTTTCAGTATTCACGAACTAGAGTGTTTTCAGTACAGTTTACTACCTATAGTAGTTTCAGAATATACTATCCATAACAATTTCAGTTTAAAATAAATGACAGTCAGAATACTTACAGGATCAGCGCCGGAGACTCGGTGTACTACTTACTCAGTAAAAACATTTCAAATCATTTCGAAATCAATCAATTTTTTGAAAGCCCATTTTTTTATAAAACCCATAATCCAAAGCCGAGTTTTGTAACCTGGCTCTGATACCACTAAATGTAACACCCAAACCCGGCCTAGACGTTATGGTCGTATCTGACAATGTCACACGATAGTATTTTTGAAACCTCGTTGTTACGATGAAAACATTCCATGTTATTATCTTTAGTAAACCTTTGTTAGAACTTAGGAAGTCGTCTTTATTCATTTAAAACATTTGTTTTGAAACATCCCTCATTGCGGAAGCTTTAATAAATCAATCTAGGTGATCATGCGTTTAGAAAATACTTTAACTTTTTTTGAAAATCGAATTTCCTACAACCAGCAGGTATAAATCCATAAAGTAAAATAAATAAATAAAACCTAAATTTAAAACCAAAGTCCCAGAGGGTCCTTAAGTTACAACCCAAATAATCAATAATAAACAAATCATAACTCGTAAGTTGAAAACCATAAAGTCCAAAAATTATTGTGGTCACCGCTGAGTCCTCCGTCGCACCGATCCGTCGAAGTCTGGGGATTACCTGTGCACATTAAACAAAAAGGGTGAGTTTACTTAAACTCAGTGTGTAATCCCGCGAAACAAACAAACAATCAAGTATTCACAGCATACTGGTTGAGCAGATTTTGGGCCTAAGCCCTTTTCAAGATCGAGAATGATTTGGGCCTCACCCATCTCAATCAAATGTCAAAAATGCAAGAGGGCCTTAGCCCATCACAAAGAGCATTTACAGCTATGAAGAGAAAAATCCTACCCAACCAGCCTCTACACACCATCTCCGTCCAACCCTACACTCCATGTGGGGATATAATCAACCCACCCATCCCTACACTCCAAGTAGTACCGAATGCGGCACAAAATAGTAGTTTGCAATGGTGAGTCACAAAAGAAATTAGGCTTAAAGCCTTTCAAGACACTTCCTCCGAATAACAACCCCCAACCCAATGCAATGCAACATACAATGGATGATATGCTATTATGCAATTTCAGTAAATATATTCAATTTAGATATTAACATGCTCATTAGAGATATCATTCAGTCAATTTCACACATTTAGGGGTCTAAGTAGCGCTTACCAACCCTATCAGAGGTTCACAAATGACTTGGGCGACCGTGCAACCTAAAAACATTTCGGTAAAAATGGGCCCACATGCCCATGTGATCTGCCCGTGTGGGCCCACACGCCCGTGTGGCCCACTCGGCCCAAATTGTCCTTGGCCGTGTGATCCATCTTTAAAGTAACCCATGCTAGCTCAATACTCATATATGTTTTCACTATTTACTTATATGTTCATTCAAAGCTGTCTACTTGAGTCATTATCACTAAATTATTTATATCTTGAGCTAAAGAATTCCAAATTAAGATCCGCTTGATGTTTTTGAAACTAGACTAAAATACCTTTCTACCATAAAATTTTCAGAATTTATAGTTTATCAAATAAGTACAGTAAAATCTTTAAAGTTATCCCTATTCTGCTGTTTGACAGCTTCATCCTTTCCTTACTAAAAATTATTTATCTCTTAGTACGGAATTTAGATGATGTTTCCGTTTGTTTATCTTCAAAATAGACTCATTAAGGATTTAAAATTATAAATTTAAGCCCATAATTATTTTTTTTTACAATTTTTGGTGATTTTCCTAAGTCAGAATAAGGGAACCCAAAATCATTCTAACCTTGTCTCACAAAATTTATTATATCTCATGATTTACAATTCCATTGCTTACACTGTTTCTTCCATGAAAAACTAGACTCAATAAAATTTAATTTCTTATTTTATTCAACCTATAACTCAATTCCCACTATTTTTTATGATTTTTCAAATTTAGACTGCTGCTGCTGTCCAAAACTATTTTAGTGCAAAATGTTGATTTCCAAGTTTATAACACCCTTATTTCCTTTCTCTACAATTTTTCGCATCATTTTCTCTTATTTCTCTTATTTCTCGATAGCAAGCAATTTCACCTTTTCGCTGAATCCCATTTTCTGCGTTTTGTGTACACACCTGGTATCGATTCGCTGTGCAAAGTAACCCGAGCCTTCAAAAACCTATATTTTACCAATATATCCCTTAATTAATCACTTGACTCGTCAATCAAACCAAATATCCCCAACATAAGACTCGAGAAACTAAACCAACAACGATTCGAAAACTTACCGCGACGTATCTGATAACCAGTCGTCTCCACACACTGGAATATCCACTTAAAACCTTTGAACATCATCTAAACGAGAGTAAAACGAGCCCTTTGTTAATTGCCTACTCGAAATACAATAACTAAGGGGAAAAAATTCCACTTACCGAAACAGATGAAGTCAAAAGTTGCACCCAAAGAGATGGCTCGCAAAAAATACAGAAACGAAAAGAGAGGGGAAAGAGAAGAAACAAGATTCGACCAAAGGGGAACAAAAACCAAAATAGAACAAGAAGGGAGAAGAAACGGCAGAGAAACAAAAGTCTAACGTCAGAAAATTTGATGGGAAAAAAGAAAATAGAAAACTGATAAGAAGAAAATCTTATTTTGATAACTTCTCCTCAATTATCTCCTAAAAACGCTCCCTATTAACCCACTAAAACACAACTACTCAGCAGTCCAGTTTAATTTTAACTCCACCACGCCACACGCCTCAAACAACAATTAGTTCCCCTGCTTGCGCAGGGACTCGAACACAGGACCTCCTACACACTAATACTCCACTTAACCACTAGACCAGCAGTCCATTCTGTTATATTTTTACCAACAATCAAATAAAAGCCTACTGAACAAGAGTAAGGCCTAATTCATTCAAAATACCAAAATTTGCCCAAGCGAAGGCTTGAAATTGGGACCTCCCAAACACTCCCAGAACACATAACCATTAAAGCTGTCAGATATTTGTGTCATATTTTCGCAATAACGAAATAGAAATTTTGGGGCGTTACAGACTGCTTGCCACACACAAGAAAAATAGAAACAACTCGACGTCACTCATCAGCATCAAACTTTTAATGTTTTATAGATGAACCAACTCCTAAGGATGGTTGAGTAGTTATGGTGAATTGAGTGATGTCCTTATTATTTTTTTTCAAACAACTATTTAGATGACGTTTTAAATGGGAGGTTCCGCTAGAAGATTTAGCAGAAAAGATACTCTTACAGTGATTACATTGTGCCTTTAGCTCGTCTTTGTTCTCACATTCAAGCTTTGTCATTTCATCCCACACCTTTGAAGTTGTAGACTTTTGGCGTTTGGAAACAGATTCATATTCATTAAATCCATCATCGACATGTATTGGAGTGTTCAAACTAGCCATTGTCATAAAAACTAAAGTCTTGAAATTGTAAAAACTCAATTAATATATACATATATAAAAGAATAGAATCAATTTTTAAATACATATTATACATATATATATATTCACGGATATATTAAAAACTACAAGACATAATTGATGCAGTTCAATACAAGCATCTAAGTAAAAAAAAAAAAACATAATTGATGCAGTTCAAATGTTCAATACAAGCATCTAAGCATAATACCATAATGTATGCAATTCAATACAAGCATCAACCAAATAATTCTTTTCGATATGGAAATAAAGCTAGAAATTAGCTTGTGAGAAAAAAAAGAAAATTTATATAATTTTCTGAATTAACAAAAAAACAATGGAAATAAATAAAAATAAACAATGACTGAAAGTGTTTAAATGTGAGTGGAATGGTGATATTCTTAACAATATTGATAAGAATACAAAAAGTAATTTCACTGTATTAAAATTTTAAAAATAATGTTTTTAAGATAATTTTTATTTAAAATAAATATAGATTATTTATTTCTCCTATTATGATTTTTTTTTCTCACAAAATAAAGGATAACGGTTAAAAACAAGCTGGAAATAAAACAAGTTGCTAAAATCTTGTCTTGTCAGCAATAGAAATATTAAATTTAAGCAATAAAATAAATTACTAAAAAAAATTCTCTATTTTGGATAAAGACAAAAAAATTAAATCAAGTAATAGAACAAGATTCTTCTTGTTCTGTTCTTTTTCCTCTAAGAAAAAAATTCTACAAAATCAAGAAAAATAACATCATTTTATATTCCATAGAATCTACAGTAACTCCAATTTTATAATATGAATATGAAAGGAATTTGCAAAATTCCTTTTTCCCACTAGGCCTATAGCTTTTTGCTCGAACGGAGTACTGTCTCTCTAGCTTGTAGTTAAGCAAGCAAGTTAGGCCAAAAGAACGGAATAACCAAGAAGGGAAAGGAAAGATTGGAGTACATTACTCTTATCTTTCCCTGGACGAGGTGAATCCTAGCATAACGTAATGAAAACTCACTGATGGATAAGATATAGGGCAGAAGAAGATCACGCATAATAAGCAGTTTTTTTAAAAAATTACTAACTAGTTGTTATTACACTTTGCGATGAGATTGAAGGCTGAATGTTGGGGGAACTGAAGTTGCAAAAGGCAGCAAGGCAGAAAGCGGCAGCAATGACTGATGAAGAAGCAAGAAATGGGAACTAGCAGAAGGAAGAAAAACAACAATAGCGACAGTGGCAAAGAAACGAGCGAAAAGCAGTAGAAGGAGGAGAAGCAGCAGTGGCGAAAAAGAAACAAGCAACAATGGTAAATAGGAATTGGAAAAGGGATTAGGGATTAAGGAAAGAGAAATAGGGATTGGAAAAGGAAAAGGTGATTAGGAATATCGAGACTGGGCCTGCTCTCTGCTGGGACTTGGGAAAAGGGTAAAAAATTTAGGTTTATAAAATCGGGTCGGGCCCGAGCTAAAATATCTTTACCCAAAGCCCGACCCATTTTTTAAACGGGCATCAATCTTAAACCCAAGCTCATTTTTTGGGCCTATATTTTTACCCAAACCCTCCCATATTTTGAGCGGACCTTTGAGCGGCATCGGGTGGCCCGACCCATGGACAAGTCTAGTCTCGACGTGTAAAGTTGGTGTATTAGTCTATATGCATGACTTTACAGTTGTAATACCATTCTTACTTACCCCTTTTTCCTTCCCTTCTTTCTAGGTGATACTTTGTCGTAAGCTTGTAGAAGGGACTCAGCCAGAAAGAGTGACTTCTTCAGTGAGTTCCGCCTGTATTTGTTTTGTAAAATGCATATGTTTTATGGGGGTGGTGTGTAACTTTGGTTGCAATCTGTAACAAAGTACCTTTTATTTAACTACAATTTTATTTGAATGTTAAGCTTTAAGGATTGAAAGAATTTTATGAATTATGTTTTGTAAAGTGCTTTCTGTTGGGAAATGTGTCCATATTGTAATAAATATGTAACTTTTTCTATTTATTTGAACGATGAATAAATAAATAAAGTTAATTTCACATTTCACTATTATGTCTTTTATATTTCTGTCTTTTATATTTTTCATGCATAGTGAAATTGTGACAAGCAAATATTAGCTCATTGATTGTCTAAGTTCAAACTCAAGATAAGTGGCATTGTAAGAACGTTTACATTGCGAGAAAGACAACTTACTTTAGTAGATAATCTAAATAAGCCTGTGATCCCGTCAAAGAATCGAAGTGAGTATTTGATTCAAATATTGAGAATGATTTATTATGTCGTTTACAATTCCAATTGGGGAGATGGCTAGTCTTTGCTATCGGAGCAATT
The DNA here is from genome assembly GCA_025698515.1 of Gossypium sturtianum. Lineage (NCBI taxonomy): Eukaryota > Viridiplantae > Streptophyta > Magnoliopsida > Malvales > Malvaceae > Gossypium > Gossypium sturtianum. The sequence goes on from CM046955.1 coordinate 126,607,556, forward strand.
GACTCCACGGTTAGAGAAATTGATGTATTCATTGGTAGAATGATACATTGGACTGGACCCAAGATGAATTAATTCTGAATCCATTTGTGAATTAATTCACTTGTGACGTTCATGGTGTGATTTATCTAAATCCTGAGTTAGTCACTACCCATGCGTATGTAACTCATGTGCTCTGATATAAGTGGAGGCTTATGCTCTAAAGATGATCCCGCCCATCGCTGGTATGTTAGGTACATGACTTGTGCATGGCATGGCTTTACTAGCAGTAGTGGAATTCATAGCTCAATTCAAGAGTTAATGATATCCTCTCATTGGCATTGTGTGGATTGATAAGTATGGAACGTGGCCACGGGTTGCTTGTTCTCAAACGAGCAATTTATCAAAGTCATTTGTTGACAGTGATCATATTAATCATTAAAAATACACAATGGTGACATTGAGATAAAATATAATTGTATTGAGTTAACGGATTTAACTCAAAGGAATCAAGGATATCATATGAGGGTAACACACACATGACGAGGTCATTGGACAAAATAGTTGTATGAATTGTTTTCGTAAAGAGTATACAATAAGGAGTTTTCAATTATGGTACTTATTGTGGACAGACTCCATGATTAAGTAATTGCGAATTATCAGAACGATGCTTCTGGACATAATTGCAATTACTAGAGCCTAATTGTATATGTTCGATTGGTCCCTCCGCTAGCTCAACAAAAGAGCGATCGGATTGCATTTGAATCAAAACAAAGTTCTACAACTTTGGAAATAATTTAATTGAGCTGATTTATTCGATCTGGAATTAAATTAGGTGGTCGTGAGAATTGTTCAACTAGAGAATTTGATTAAAGAAATTTCTTGAAAAATTAATTTGGAAAATCTAAGTGATTTTTGAAAAATTAATTTTGATCAAGTAAAACTAAATCAATCAATAAAATTAATTAAAATTAATTTTATATCTTTGGAAATTAATTTTCTTGGTAGACAATTGGCCCAATAGGTAACTGACCTTGAAAATTGGAACTGAGATTGAAAATTGGGCCCGGGAGCCTAAAACTGAGACCAAGACCCTAAAATTGGTCAAACCGAGCTGACGGTCCAACCGGTGGCTAGATTAGACCGGCCGAGTTGTCATTGACCCAAACCGAATCGGCAATAGCCAAACCGGCTCGGGTGTCGTAAGGGTGTGTCACTTGCATCACCAGACACGGTGGCGTCTTGATGGCCGGCGGTGGTTGGTCTTCGGTGGTTGAGCAGTGGAAGAGTTACACTCCTACTAGGACTCTAACAGAGAATTTGATTTTAGATTAACTATTCCAAAAATAATAATAGTTTAATATTGATTTTAATTTAATACGTATCTTAATAGTATTTTATTAATTTAATATTAAAGTGATTATCTTAATATTAAATTAAATTTAATGTTTATATTCTATTATTTTAATAAGATTTAATATTAAAGTAATTAAGTTTAATCATAGTTGAACTCTCTAAACTCTCTCTATATAAAGAGAATCTTGGGTCGTTATTTACACATACTTGAATTCAATATAAAGTTGTAGAAAGAAAATTCTCTGAAGAGATTATTCCAAAAAATTTCTAGAGATATTTTTCTGATTTACAACTTGAACCAAAAGTTTAGAGAAATTGCAAAATTACCCCCATTGGTAATTTCTGTGAAAATTTTTATGATTCAAAGCGAACCTACACTTGGCAGACGTGAGCTTGAGGATAGCAGAGAAGACTACTCGGTCGAAGCATTCATCCTAGATGAATCGAAAATGTACAATTTTGATTAAGTGTGTATTACTTTAGATATCACAACCAAGATCTTGTTTTGGAAAAAAATTTAAAACTTTGGTTTTTTCCTAAATTTATTTTTCGCAGCGTTTTCCAAACCCCTTTTTTTCCAACAGTTTCTGCTTGTATACACCAAATTGTTTTATATGTTATGGACCCATGCCAACAATACTGTATTTTTCCAAATGAAAGATTTTCAACTAAAAGTCTTAAACTCGATAACGATTATATTATGATGTATACCAGTTGGTTACTTGTGTTTTGAAATTTTTCCAAGTAAGCGACTGAGTCAAATTGTGGTATTTTGAAGCTATGTATAAGTCTGTTTTCTGTGTAATGCCTCAGTCGACTGTTAGGGATTGGAGTGTTACACTAATTGCCTATGTAGACAAAAATGAGAACTAGTAGGATATAAATGACATGCCATTAGGAAAATTTCTATGCGCGCAAAACATAGTGACACTACAATACATGAAAGTGGCACTATAGTGCAAGTGTTAGTTGCACTTTGATGCAAGTGACAACAAAACATTCGTGCATATAATAGTGGAACCTCGAGGAAAATTAATCGACATTTTCGCATCTCCTATACTACAAATGGGCAATAGAAATTTTCACAGTAAGTGAATTCAATAATGACATGGGTAAGTAGCTTTTAAACTTGTTAATTTGATATCTTATTATAGTTATTGTTGAAATAAATTCATGTATGGTGGTCTTTATTTATAATTTTATGTATATAAAAACTGATTTTATTTAAATTACAAAGTTTAGTTCTTGATGTACTTACTAAGCTCTCGTGAGCTTAACGCGTTATTTTTCAAACACATAGGTGAAGATTTGATTGAAGCTCTAGAGTGAAGGTCAATTTCCACTCATCTCATCAAAAATCAAAGCTTGGAAGAGAGAATGATTTTGAATTTTTTTCATTAGCTTGTGACATGTATGTAACAACCCTTTTTTAGTGGTGTCGAAAATAGTGGTTTTGGGACCACAAATCAGATGAGTTAGTTATTATTTTAATATTTATTTAATGTCTACGGGATTATTTTAAGGTTATATTAAAATTTAGTTAAGAAATTTTGATGTTTAAATGGTTAATTAGGTAAAAAGGACTAAATCGTAAAGGTTGCAAAAGTGGATTTCTATTAGTTAAAAGGGTCAGATGGCTATGAAATCTTAAACTAATGGACTAAGATAGTAATTATACCATTTAAAGAGTTAGTGGATAAATATGGACAAGGTTTACTTGAAATTTTATTATTATTAATAAGGGTAAAATGGTAAAATAGTAAATAAACATAAAATTAAATAAGCAAAAATCATCATCTTCTTCATTTTGTGTCTCCAAAATTGATTCTTCCATGAAAGCTTAGCTAGGTTTAGTCAAGCTTTATTTCCCTTGCATAGTATGTATTCAAGTCTTGTTTTTAATGATTTTTATGTTTTTGAGTTCGTTTTAGCTTAATCTAGCTAGCCCGAGGGTTAATTTACAAAAGCTTTAAAGGTTGAGGGACTTTCCATGGTTGTTTTTGAATAGGTTTTGAAGTTATTTGATAGATTATTAATCTTTGGTTGTAAAATAAACATGTTTTGTTAAGTGATTTTTGATGAAATTGCATTTAGGGATTTGTTTGTGAAAATAGTAAAATTTCATGGTAAAATTATGAAATAATGATTTAGGTAGGTTAGTATCTGTTAGCTTGAATGGAGGATTAAAATGGTATTAAATTCCAAATTATGAGATTATGGACTAAATTGTGAAAAGTTAAAATGTTAGGGGTAGTTTTGTAATTTTACATAAGTATGAGTTATGGATTGAATTGAATACTTGAAGTACTTAATTGAATGAAATTATCTATTTATATCAAGACAAACCACAATCGGGCTTAAATCATGGAAAGGTTAAAGCTTCAGATTAGTTTACAACTCTACTTCTACGACAATAGTTATCGAGGTAAGTTCATATGAATTATAATCATATTTATGTTAGTTAAATTGACTATCTATTATTTTGTGTTAGTTATAAATGAATTTGAATATAAATTCATCAATGTTATGAATAATTGACGGATAATGAATCCCGTTTGAACCTTAAGAATTCTTAGGATACGAATGACATGTCATTAGGGATTTCATGTTTCGGGTGCTGGTCTTAAATATCCTACTGATGCCTGAGGTCCTACATTTGTTGTAGATTCTCCATAGCTTGTGTGAGCAGGCCCATTTCACAGGTCGTGTGAGTACTATTGAAAAGGAAAGGTTACAGTTATATGGAAAGGCACACTATGTGTGAGCATTCCAGAGTATCTGATGTAATTCTAGATGGTTAAACGGGTAAGAAAAGGAATGGCATGGTAAGTATATAATGGGATGTTGAATCTTGATCTATGAAAAGGCTAATGTAATAAATGATGTGCATATGAAAGTCTATTTATATTATGGTTGAATTCATATGTATCATTGATGAACTTTCTAACTTGTGAGTTTGATGATGCTTGTATAGGCTTTTACTAAACTTATGCTCTTGGTAATCACCTTATATTTATTCTATAAATTGTGCTAATGAAATGGTAAGTTTTGTTTGAGTTTATACGAACTTACTAAGCATTATTTGCTTAGGTAGTTACTCTACCTTGTTTTATAGATTATCGGAAGCTCGATCGGTTGGAAGCTTGTCGAGGATCAATCACACTATCCATCAACCATTTCGGTAGTCTGTGTGTATTTTGGCCAACGTTATAATTTGCATGTATAGGATCTTTTGTAATGGTAGTTTATGAATGTGTTAATGGTTGATTTGGTACGTATATGCCTATGAAGTTTATGTTTGGTTTGATGGGTTTGTAATTCCTTATTAAGTTAGGTTATTTTGGCCACTTTTAGGAACTTGAAATGCATGGTCTTTGTTGGTATGTTGGTGATGATATGCAAATGTTTGTTTATGATGTTAAGGAACTAGTTTTTATGCTTGGAATATGGAAATTTTGGTTAGTGATGTTTTTGTATAAATGTGGTGCCTTTGAATCGCATATTGATTAGATGAATTAGGATGTTTGAAATGGTATGTTTAGGTGTATTTGAATGATGTTTAAATCTCTTGATGTGTGCACAAATGGGATGGTTGGTCAGGTGTGTTTTTTCCTTTAAATAGCTTAATTTTAGGGTCAATTTATGGATCACACGGCCTGGGACACGGGCTATTACACGACAGTGTGACACACACAGTCTGGCTACACGGTCGTGTGTGATTTTTGAATTCCTAGTGTTTTAAGTCAGTGAGTTACACAGCCTAGCACACGGCCTGTGACACGGTCGTGTGTTGCAACTCAGAAAGTTACACGGTCTAGCACATGGCCTGTGACACGGTCGTGTGACCCAACTTAGTGAGTTACACGGGTGAGGACACGAGTTGGGACACGACTGTGTGTCCCTTGTTCGATTGTTACACAGCTGTGTGACCCATGTTTTCAAAATTTTCAAAATTTTCCCCAATCTTCTGTTTTGATTCAAATTAATCCTGAATTGCTTCTAAGCTATTTTTAGGGCCTTGAAGGCTCGATTTAGGGACCAAATGCATATGTTTTATTTGTTTTTTATAAGATTAACTTATTTAACGTTATGATGTTAAATGTTTTCTGATTGTTCAGTAATGTTTCGTAACTCTAATCTGGCAACGGAGACGGGTTAGGGGTGTTACAATGTACACAAGGTTATGTTAAATATGTTTTTGAATAAATTATCATGGAAACACTTGATAATATTTGATCTTCCATGCAAATTTTGTAAACCTGGATTAAGTGATTTTGTATTAAGTTGAAATAAGTGATGTTTAAGATTGGAAATTGTCATATTTGGATGTTTTATTGGTTGAAATGGTTGGTATATACCATATGGATGTTGTCTTAAGTGATAAGGAGTGAAATGCTTGAGATTTAATGTTACAAGATTCTTGTCGCGGCGTTGGGCCTATGAAGTCGCGACAAACTTGGGCAAAGTGTAACAACCCATTTTTTTATAAAATCGGAACAGTGGTTTCGGGACCACAGATCCGAGCCCGAAAAGGAAAATTATTTTAATACTATTTTATGATCTATAGTATGATAATAATATTGTGTGAAAATTTCGTAAAGAAATTTTATCGATTACATGTTTAATTTGATAAAGGACTAAATCGCGTAAAGTGAAAAAGTTGTGTTCTTATAGCTAAAGGGATTAAATAGCTATAGAACTTTAAATTGGAGGTCCTTATATGGTAATTATACCATAAATGAAAAGTTAGTAGATATTTTTGGATGATTCATCCATGGAAAATTAGAAAAAGGCTAAGGATTAAATTGGAACGTGATAAAATTAAAAGATGATAAATAATTAAATAGAAATAAAAATCATTTTATATCATCTTCTTCCCCAAATATTCCATGGAAACCCTAGGAAAGAGAAAGCAAGCTTTCTTGGCCAAATTAGGTAAGTATTCAAGCCCCGTTTTTAGTAATTTTTATATTTTTGAAACCGGGATAGTCTAATCTATCTATTTGGGGGATTAATTTGAAAAGTTATCGAAGTATAGAAATTATGTCATGGATGAATATGCTGAAATTTTGAAATTTATGGTAGAATATGAAAGGTTGATGATAGTTAAACAACTTTTACAAAGTGATTTTTGATGAAAACATGATTTAGGGACTAAATTGTAAAGTTGTGTAAATTGAAGAAAAATTTTGAATTTTATAGAATACATGTGCTGTAAATATTATATTGAAATTTTGGTTAGGCTTGGAATAAGGAGTAAATTGCATGAATTTCATTTTCCGAGCCTAGGGACGATTTTAGTAAATTTAACATTAATTTAATACAATTTAAACTCAATTCAGTAGATGTTAAATTTACTCGTATAGATCCGGATAGATTGAATTCGGAGCTAGAACTAGGAAAAGAGAAAAATGTCGGATTAGTAGATTTTACGTACACGAACATTTGTCGAGGTAAGTTCGTGTAACTAAATTGTATATTTAATGCTTGAATTAGATTTTGTGTATGTGAATTATATATATAATATATATATATATATATGACATTGAAAACATATCTGATAAAGCCCGATCAATGATAATGCCCGATAAATGATAAATGATAAAAATGTTACTTTTATGCTTGAAATGTATGTGGAATGTGTTTGTTTGTATTATATGAATGTTATAGATGTATGAAATAATCACATTCCTGATAAGGCTTGAAAAAAAGTTAAATCCCGTTTGAATAAATGAAAATCGATGGATAAATGTGATTTCCCTTATTGAATGAGGTCCTACATTTGTTGCTGGCGGGATTTAGCTCGGACGAGTAATCCTATTGACATCATTACAGAAAGGATTTAGCCTGGACTAGTAATCTTGATATAAGCCCTCTTGAGCATATGTGCAGATAGGATTTAGCCCGGACGGGTAATCCTGATTAAACCCTTGAGAGTATATGTTGGAAACAGGATTTCGCTTGGACAAGTAATCCTGTTATATGATATGTGGCTCAAGAGCGTACTTTCTAATTAAGTGCCCTAATGGGTACCCCTGAATATGAATTGACGGATCCTGATTTGTACACCTCAAGTGTACTACCTGTGTATCCATCAATATTTCGAGTAAATTCAACGGGTAAAAATCCTGATATGAGAAGATATGAATAAGAAATAAGTTATTACACGTATCTGCCTGAAGTACATGAAAATGATGATATATGATAATTGATACATGGAAATATGAGATGATGATATTTGTACATGGAATTTATTTGATGAATATGTTCATCCTTGATTATAGATTTGTACACCTTGAGTGTACTACTTGTGTGGCATTGATATTTTGAATTGTATGAGTAAAGTTCTGACATGAAATAATCTGAACTCGAGATGAATTATTAATAAAATATACTTGTAATATAAAGATATGATTTATACATGTTAAATGAATACGTGTTGTGGAAAGCATATGTGCCTGGAAACCTGATTGTTGTTGAACCCATACATGTTTCTTGGTGTTATTATGGAATATATTACTAACAAGGGCAATGAGGATATGTGTAGGGCTTGAGATCAAATTGATTGAATATGCCTTACATGTTTATCTTGAAATAGAATAAATGGTAAGTTAAGTACCATGTTATACGAACTTACTAAGCATTATATGCTTACTTAGTTTTACTTCCCTATTTTATAGTAAATCGGAAGCTCATTGGATTAGAAGCTTGGCGGAGATCACTCACACTATCCATCAGCTCATTTTGGTACATATGGTAAATTAGTTATGGTTATAATGGCATGTATAGGTTAATTGGCCATATTGGTATGTAAAAGGGTTGATTGTAATCTAGCCATTTGGAATGGCTAGTAAAGATTTGTTTTGGTAAAATTATAAGGTTACACCATGATGAATATCCATGTGTTTAGTGTGGTTGATTAAATTATGTTAACATGTATGTTCACAAAAAGGGTAAGATTATAAACATGAATGCATGTAATGATGTACCATGCTAGATGTTAAAATTAACTTGATTATGATGCTTGAATTGGTTGGTATATGAATGAAAGTTTCGGTGTAGGTCATTGGCAAAGTTTGGGTGAGAAATAAAGCTAGAAAATGGCATTATTTTGTCCACACGGGTAGACGCACGGGCGTGTGTCTTGACCGTGTGTGACACACGGCCTGGTACATGAGCGTGTGGTTAGGCCATGTGTCACCTGCACCTTAAATTTGAGAAACAGAATGCTCAGAATTGAGCACACGGGTCTCAGCCGTGTGTGTTACACGGGCGTGTGGTCGGCCGTGTGGCACAAGTCAGAGAGTTACACAGGGTTGAACACGACCTGCAGCACGGGCGTGTCCCTTGGACCTTACGGGCGTTTGAGCCCTGCATCTTGGAAAATTTTAGAATTTTGCGAAAAATTCTCTGAGTTCCTAATTTTGTCCCGATTTGATTCTAATACTCATTTTGGGCCTCATTTTGGGCCTCGAAGGTCCATTTAAGGGACGATATGAATAATACTTAGAAATGATTAGAATTTGACATGAATTATCTGTAAATGTTTTGAAAACTCTGGTAACACTCTGTAACCCTGTTCCGGTATGGATACGAGTTAGGGGTGTTACACAAAGAGTGACGTCACGACGAGGTTCACTTAAGGTCGTGATGAGCCAATTCAGTGAGTGATGTCGCGACCTGTAATCTATGAAGTCGAGATGAGCAGTCGATAGTTTCAAACATTACAATTTGGTCCCTAAACGACCTTCGATCACCTTGAGAGATTTTGTAAGCTCATATTAAGCTTAGATAAGTATGTATATCATATTTTAATTGCATTATGAGATTAATAACTTGAGTATGAATGTTTAATTGATATGGGATTATTGTAGTTGCTCCGGAAGCAAAAGTGACAACTCGATACATTGACCTAACGATCGACTCGGGTAAGGGTGTTACACATGCTCAAAACTCATACTTCAATTTCTCATCAAGATCTAACTCAGTTTCATCAAACATCCATTAATTGCAATTGGATAAACATTTAACAATTGACAATTCTAGAGCATGGGAAAGTTTAATCAAGTTTGCATGATCATGAAAACATAAAAATTTCAAAGAAAAGACTTAAGTACCTTAAGTACCTTAAGGGTTTTGGACCAATTCTTTCTGTTTCTCCCTATTTGGACTACAAGAGCTTGAAGAATCACTAATTTAATATTTATACTAGGAGTAAGGATTTTAATTAACTTAACTAATAAGGATTGTTCCACTTAATTAATGCATAAACTAGTTTATTAATTTCAATTATGAAAACTATGTGGGTATCATAATAATTTCCCACTATCTCATACAAAACAACAGTTTATTAACCATTTAGGTCCTTTGGATAATTGCTAATTAAGTCATTAAGCATTTTCCACTTTAAAACTCAATAGCGATTAAACTTTTACAATTTAGTCGCTAAACTTTAATTAACGATTTTCTCGATTAAATTTCTCGATCATTCAGTAAAATATTTTCATATTTACTCCGTAAATCTTCTATTCATGATTTCACTAACTCAGTTTATGGAATTGGATTTTGAAATCGCATTTTTTGACACCGTAAAAAATCAAGTTATTACAAGTGAATTAAGCATGATTATATGAGTTTGAATGTGCAAATTGGTTGATTTAGTAATGTTGTATTGGAGGTTACGATTTGGAAATGTTTGAACATGTTTAGATAGGTTAATTGGATAAGTATGTTTTGTGGTAGATTTTAGGTATGTTTAGGTTCATTCGATTAAGACTTTGAACACTTAAAAGTGTAGGATTTTGACCATTTGGTCATTGAGTCTCAAACAGAAAGAACATGTCTCGAGACAATTGTTCTTAGGTTTTGAGGTAAGTGGTCTTTGTCTCGAGACAGAACAGTATTGAAGCTAACTAGATTTTGCCCTGCTCTGGGTCCCAGGACAAGAATCCCTTGTCTTGAGACATTTAAACATTAAAGCAAAAAATAGGAAGGTAGGGGAGGTTGATCTCGAGACCTAAAGGACATTGCCTCGAGACACAACATGTAGTGTCCCGAGACATGTTAACTTCGAATCTAAAAGTCTTAAAATTATTTATGACTTGTCTCAAGAAATGGAAACCCCTATCTTGAGACATAAATTTGAAATTTGATATACAAGTTTGGATTCAAGTCCTAACTTTGAAATTAACCCATATAACCCTCGTAAATTGACGAAATGAAATCAATGAGTGTATAAAAAGCATGCATATGAATTATTTTGATGATTGAATTCAATGTATTTGTGTTATAGTAGCTTGAATTCCTTTGGCGATGTAATGTGACATTACACACTCGGATTCGACGACTGGGTCAAGTATGAGGTGTTTTACACAAATACCCTCTCCCTTTTAGATAAAGAGATAGATAATAAAATGTAGTGCTTACATTTTTAAAAAAAAAATATGAGCTCAACACCTTTAAATCTCTATTCTAGCAGCTCTCTACACCATCTATGGTGTGAACCATCCCCATTCTAGTGGCTCTTCACACCCCATATGATGTGAACCATCACTATTGTATTGTTTTACACCTTATATATGTCATACCCCAAATTTGGCGGATCTGACAAGGCGAATTGATAGGGAGGTTACCTGTTTCGGTGCACTATTGTAGTATAGTCCGCCACTTTCCAGAATTTTGGCAAGCTAAATCCTGGTGCATATGTATCTGCCTGCATAGAATCTGAGGGCTTTATCTCGAGATGTTTCTTATCAAAGAAAGAGTGCACCCATGAGAGTGTACGCCTATGAAGGAATACGTCCCCAATGTTTTGTATATCGAGAAACTATCAAGTGTATGAGGAAACTATCGAAGACTTAATTATTGTAACAGCCCGATTTAGGGGCTAGTCGGAATAGTGGTTTCAGAACCATTAATCCAAGGTTAGAGAAAATTATTTTCATGATATATTATGAGTTAGAGCATGATTATATAAGCATATGAAAATTTTGGTGCTTTAATTTTAGCGATTTCATGCTTAATCGCGAAAAAGGACTAAATCGCAAAAAGTGAGAAAGTTATATTTTATAAGCTAAAGGTGCCTAATAGCCATAGAATATTAATTGGAGGTCTTTAAAGGGAAATTAGCCCCTTAAGTCATGGTTGGCAGGCCATGGGGGACAAGGGAGTCAAAATTGGTCAAAGTTGGTAAAGGTTTGGTGACTAAATTGATTGTTTTATATTAAAATAAAGAAAAGATGATATCCTTCACTTTACTCATCTTCTTCAACCAAAAAACACAAGCAAAATAGGGGTTTTCAAGCTCAAAAATTTCAGCAAACTCTTCTCCCTACAAGTAAGTGATTTTAATGGTTTTTCTTAATGATAGTTGTACTTTTGGAACCCCTAAAGCTTAAGCTTTCTAAAGAGGGGACTATCTTGCAATATGGTGAAAAGTTTAGCTTTTTTCCATGTGAGCTTTTAATTTTTTTACTGCATTTTTATGGAAGAAAATGAATCTTAGTTGTTAGATGAACAACTTTTGTGAAAGGTGTTACCATGAAAACACCTAAAAGGACCTTTTTGTAAAGGTTGTAAAATATGTAGTAAATGTGTGAAATGTTGAGTTTTGATGGTAGCCATAAGAGAAATAAATGTTCACCTAGGCTCGATAAAGGTATAAATTTGATTAGAATTGATTTCCGAGCCTAGGGGTAAAATGGTCATTTTGCAAAAGTCTAAGGGCAAAATAGTAATTTTGCCAAAGCATGGTTATTGAAATGCATTTATTAATGTGATTGTTAAATGAGCTAATTTTCTATTATAGATCAAGAAGAACCAAGAATTTACCTCGACCGGGGAAAGAACAAAGTATCGGACTAGATCGACGATCTAACTTATTTTGAAATCGAGGTAAGTTTGTATGTAATAAATTCAACATTTATGCTAGTATGTTTGAGAATGTTTGATATTATAATGATACATGATATTCTATGAAATTGAGTATTGGTGTCGAATGAGAAAGATGATAAAAGTTGAGATGTTGAAGTCTCGGTTGGACTATAATAAATGTGAGAATTCTATCATCGAGACATGAGATGGATAAGGTCCCATATAAGACCATGTCGGGGGCATGGCCTCGGCACCGAATTGAGATTCTGTATAAGACCATATTTGGAATATGGCTTCGGTATCGAATATGAGAATCGTATAAAACCATATCCAGGATATGGCATTGATACTTGAAGTGAGGTTCCGTATAAGACCATATCTGGGATATGGCATCGGCACTCAGAGGTGACCCCATATAAGACCAAATCTGGGATGTGGCATTGGCTTCGTGTTTATGTTAATGACGATGAATATGCGTCTTTGAGTATCCCTAGTGAATTAGTAGGATAAATAGATAGGCTTGGAAATAGAAATGAGATTAGTACTAAATTCATGTGATTGAGTGAATACAGGTACCCGTGAATAATTCACGAAGAATGTTTATGATATGTAGCATGGTATATGCTAGATAAGAACAAGTACGAGTAAGTAATGGCAAAGTGCTTATGACTCTGTGTGGTTATCAAATGCCATGAATTAATGTCATTATGAACTTATTGTTGCTATTTATTTTCATGCAAACTTACTAAGCTTTATGCTTACCCCTCTTATTTCCCTTTTTCCTTGTAGTATTGCCAAGATAATTTGAGAATCGTGGGACGTCGGAGTTCGAAAATCACACTATCGACATCTCTTTGGTATAACAAGTTAGACTTATTTTGAATATGGCATGTATAAGACTTGGGTATTTTGTTATGTCATTTTGATAGCCAAAGTGTTGGCTAATTATGTTATCAAAGTCATTTTGTAAATGGTCATTGGAATTGGGCCAATACATGACAAGTTTATTTATATTCAATGATGATGAAATTATGAAGTTTATGCTTGTGTGGATGCTTTGAATTGAGTTTTTGGAAGTGCCTTAGGGTCATGAGTTATGTTGAAATGAATTGGTATAAGTATGGTTGCTATGTAGGGTGGCATTTGGCTTGGAATATAGCCTTTTTAATGTTCACACAAGTAGATACACGGGCGTGTGTCTAAGCCGTGTGTGACACACGGTCAGCCCCATGGGCGTGTTGTTCGGCCGTGTGTCCCCTTGCATGCTAGGTTTACAAGTCAGTATGCTCAGTAGTAAACACACGAGCAGAGACACGACCGTGTGTCTCAGCCGTGCAGGAGGCACGGCCATGGACATGGGCGTGTGCCCAGGCCGTGTGAAGTCTGCACCTAAAATTAGGAATTTAATTCGACACACGGTCCAAGGACATGAGCATGTTCCTTGGCCGTTGACCATAGTGAGGTGATGACGTCATAAATAGAATGTCATGGTTTTGGCACACGGGCTAAGACATGGGCATGTCGAGACCGTGTGAGGGACACGGGCTAAACACACGGGCGTGTGATAGGCCGTGAAATACAAGTCAGTGTCGACCACGAGTGTGGAACACGGGCGTCGAATTACCACACGAGCGTGTCCCACCCTTCACACGAGCGTGTAGTCCCTATTTAGGCAAAAATTTTCTAAGAGTATAAAAGTTTTCGGTTTAATTTCGGAACCTTCAGAATGTATGTTTAAGGCCTCGTAGGCCCATAATAAGGTTGTTATGCATATGAATGAGAAGTTTTAAGTTGGAATGAAATTTTATAGCCCAAAGTTGTATGTTCAAGTGAGATAAGTCTGGTAATGCCTCGTACCCGGTTCTAGCGTTGAATACGGGTAAGGGGTGTTACAATTATCTTTAAGAGCACTCCTTATGAGAGTCACCGCTAAAGGTATGTTACGCTTGGTTTGCTCAAATACTGTGCAATGTGGGTTCTATAACGTGATTGGTCGAGAGCCAACTGAGTGAATTGACTTGTCAAACAACATCTGCATCGGATTCTCTTTTATATATTTCCTGGTTCTTGTAGGGCATTTAAAGGATAATTTCTGTATACATTTGACACTTGTCAAGATCCCCTAAGGGGAACTGAGTATATATATATATGGTATGAATGGAACAACCAAATGGTTTTCTTCCTTCTGTTTCACACTCTGGTCTTTTTTCTTAAAACTAAAATATTTCTTCTTCTTCATTAACTTGGAAGTTAAGGTTTTTGGGTTAATCAATGGATGTTTCAACCTCCTGGTGAGTCTGATAGCCATGTATGTGATGATTTTGAAAGAATATAATAAGCATATAAACAATAGGGTGTGTATAAGAGGCCTTGTATGGGGTCGTCCATAATTGATATGTTAGTAAATTGACTGTAAATGGGATTTTAATGGAAGTTTCTTATTCTTTTAAGTAGTTGTTGCTGCTAGTTCGGGAAGGACGATCGGATTTGGAACTCCAAGCTACAGTAAATGTGAGTTTTAAGTGAGTCTTTATCCTAACTCATGCATGTTTATTTACAATGGAGATTCATATGTTGATGTCGTCTTGAGTAACTGGTAAGTGTAAGTGTATGAGAAGTATCATAAAGTTATTGCATGTTTACAAATGAGAGATATGTGTTACTGTACGAATAAAATGATGTGTGGTACATATACATGTAAAATCAGGTATGAGAGAATATGAGTTGATCAGGAGTGTGAACGAATCTTGCTAAGTGTATTCTATGTTAAGTGAGTAGCATTACCATTTGTGATGCCTCTGATAGGGCAGGTACATTGCTAATCGGATTGGCAGATCACGACATGCAAATATGTGTAAGACCATGTGGTAGAGACTCATGGCATCATATGACAATAAATACTCATGGTGATGCCTCCGATAAGATGTAAATTGGATTAGTAGATCACGACATGAAAATATGTACAAGACCATGTGAGAGAAACCCATGGCACCCTCTAAGATAGTCCGCTGGGACAGTAAACACGTAATGTCCTATAAAGCCTTTGTGGCGTATTTGGTAAAGCCTATGTGGCATATTCTGGAAAGCTTGTGTGACATATTCTAACAATCAAGTTGAAATCACTCATCATTGGACTAAGCAAGCCATATACAGGTTGATCCCCAACAAAACCTATACTCTTTTACATCTTCAATAAGACTTCCATTTTTGTTTGACAAATTGTAATCACACATCATTGGTCTATATGACATTTTAAATAAAAAAATAGATCAAGAATATAATTTCGTTGATTCAAGTAGAGGCAATCCATAACATATTTAATTTGGTAAAAGTATTAGGGAAGTCATTTTACTTAGGGGTGGGATGCATTTCGGTCCTTCTACTAAAAAATTGGGCAAATTAGCCCTTATACATTTCAAAACATGCAAATTAGCCTCTCTCTTAAATATTATTTATTAAATGATGACGTGAAACGTTAATTTAAATGGTTAATCAGTAAATTGGTCCCTGAACTATAGCTAAAATATTAATTTGATTTTTAAAAATTTTTCTTAACAATAATTCTAATTTTTTTAAAAAAAATCTTAAAAATAAATATAAATTTTTAAAAATCATGTTAAGATATTTTTAAAAATAAAAAATAAATTCTAAAAATTCAAAATATAAATGTAAATGTAAAAACTCTAAAAACTTTACAAAAAAATCTTAAATTTTTTTATCAAACATTCGAGTCGAAACCTAAAAACCATCATCTTTTTACAAGACTTTATTTCGTATTTTACAAAACTCAGAAAAACAAAAACGATTTCTCATGCTTAATTGAAGCCATAAATAAATATAAACTTGTTTCAAGCCAAAAAAATCAAGTCAAAGTTTTGATTACTCACTTTCAAATTTCTTATGCTTTTCAATTTCATCTTCATCGCCTGGGCTTCCAACTAAAAGGTGCATAAATTTATTTAGTGTTTATTTTCTTCTACTTTAGTGAATACTCATTTTCACATCTCCTATACTTTCGTATCTCCTGACGATGTGTAATCACCCTTAAAAAATTTTAATTATTGAATCCCTTTAGCTATTACAAACTTTTCCATTTGAAGATCTTTTTATTTAATACCTTAAGAAGCCTTTATTTTTAAGTTACTCGATTTAACAGTTTCTGATTGTTGAATTTTTAATATAAAATTTGGGTTTTGAACAAGGACTCCATGGGTTTTGAAATTTTAGAAAATAATGTTTTAAATTTATGGGAAGAAATAAAAGATAAAAAGTGAAATTTTAATTTAAAATAAAACCCGAAACCCATCAACACGTCTCCAAAGGTGGAGAAACAACAAAAAGAGCTCATTGTCTTCTTCTTCTTCTTCTTCTATTACTACTACTTTGTCGTCGTTGTCGTTGCCAAAAAGAGATGCAAAATCGAAAGATTTTGTTTACTATAAATGTGTTGTTCCTTTGGTTTGATTGTATGTCAACAATAATAAAACCATGATTTTATTCAAATGTGTGCTTTTAGAATTGCACTGGTGAGCATCTTGAACATGTAAGGTTAGTGCCTCATTGCATTATATAGTTCTCATCATACCGAGAATTTTATTGAAAATGGTAGTGTTTCCCCATTATTGAAAGAGAGCTCAATTTTTCAAAATAAAAAAAAATAAAAACATCATGATTCACCAAAAAATAATTCTTTGAATGTAAGTTTTGGCTTTAATAAATTTGAGTTTGATAATTTTAATAGTTTATATTTATTTTTAAGTTTTTTTTTTAGAATTATTGTTAAGAATTTATAATAATAATAAAATAAAATGCTATTTTAGATATAGTTCAGGGACCAATTAGTAATTAACCATTTAAATTAACATTCCACATTATCATTTAACAATTAAAATTTAATAAAATGGCTTATTTGCATGTTTTAAGGTTGATTTGCCCATTTTTTCAGTAGAGAGGTTGAAATGCAATCAATCCCTAAGTACAGGGGCTTCGTATTACTTTTACTTATTTATTCCTTATCCCAATAAGACATCAACTTTCCCAATGTTTCAAAGAATATGCACTGCCAAGAGTAATTAAGATCAAGAATTCTTTAAGTTTTTCAAATTGCGTCTACAAAGCATGCTTTAGCCTATAAAAAGAGCTTTAAGTCTTCAATCTTACTTGTGTCACTCATAACCTAGAGATTGTTCCATGTACACTTCTTCTATGATGTTGCTATTGAGGAAATCATTGTTGATATTAGCTTGCCTTAGTTTCTATCCTTTAACAACGACAATATAGTGTATAACTCAAAATAGTGGTGGCCTTAACAACTAGATTAAAAGTTTCTTGAAAATCAATGACGCACATTTAACACATTCGACCGGTGAACAAGATAATTCGTCAAAAACTCTGATTGTATTTTCTAACCAGAATTCAGCTCTCTCAGGATCGTCTTCAACAGTAGCTCAGAATTATTCAGCCCCGTATTTATGAATCTTACCAATAGGCAAGTTACTAACTCGAATTGGTTCCATACCTTGAGGAATAACGAGAATCGGTTGGGGAGCAGGAAGGGGTAGAGGTTGTTGAGCAGCCGGGTTCGTCCGTACAAACTCAGTAAACCATTCGTTCATCATCTGGAAAAAGGCTTCCTTAGCCTCTCCTCCCCGGCCCTCAGATACGGGCCATGCACCGCTCGATGCTACTCCGTGAGCAGAGGCTTGAGCGTTACTCTCAACTTCATTGGAGTCAACTCAGTTGGATGTCATTGTTATATGAAAACATGTTTTAAAACAGTCAAGAGATATCACATTATCACAGATTATATAATGACATGTATAACTAGACTTGTATATGCTACGTTCAGTCTGAGAATCGACTAAATTGTAGCTCTGATACCAATAAATGTAACACTCCTAACCCGCATCTATCGCCGAAATAGAATTGCAGAGCATTACCGGAGTTTATAATTCAAATGGACAAAAATTTCAAACATTTCATATCATATCAATGAACATATTAAAACCAAGTCAAATCATACATATTGTCCCTTATACGAGCCCTTGAGGCCCTAAAAATGTGTTAGAAACAAGTCGGGATTAAATCAAAAACTCAGAGAATTTTTTAGGAAACAAGGAAAATTTTCAACACTGCAGGGGTCACACGGTCGTGTGGGCATTCGAAGTAAGGGCACACGGTCGTGTCCCAGCCCGTGTTCGTGCCCGTGTAACTTACTGACTTAGGTCACACGGCCAAGTCATACGCCCTTATGCTAGGCAGTGTGCTAGGTCGTGTAACAGCCTAACTTGCAACCCTTTGAAAGCAACAGGGGACACACGGCCGTGTCACCTGGCCGTATGTCACACACAGTTGAGACACACACCCGAGTCTCTGCCCGAGTGGATGAAAATAAGCCATTTTACAAGCCATTTTTCTTACCCAATTAGTCATGTACCTACACACAACATTGCACATACTTACAAGCCATAACAAGGCATCCAAATCAAGCATAAAGAAGTCATATACATATGGTATAATATCATACAACCAATATGCCCTTAGGCACCTCAAATGACAATACATAAACATGTCTAACCATGTATTCAATTTGACCAAATAATCAACTAACTTGCATGCATATTTGCATCAATACATACCATATAATTTACTTACCAAAACTCAACCATTTGGTACCAAAATGTCATTCTATAATTAGCATCAATAGTCATTTAAGCTATTCAAACAAGATACCAATTCTCAACAAGTCACAAGCCATATATATTATGCATATTCATCTATCATCTCATCTTCCATCATTCAACCATATTAAGTCATTCATCAACCATTTTAAGGCTACTTGTATACATACCAAAATATGCCGAAACATAAGCCAAATCAAATGGTCATATTCACAACAAAACATATAGGCCAACATTAGCCAAAATACCTATACATTCCATTATAACCAAAATTAAACATCTAAAAGTACCAAAAGAGCTAATGGATAGTGTGATATAGCTCCGACAAGCTTCCAACCTGAACGCGCTTCTAATTCACTATAAAACACGAAAAATAACATTAAGTAAGCATTTAAGCTCAGTAAATTCGTATAACATAGAATTTAACTTACCATTTAGTCATATAATAGTTAAGTAAACAAGCATATCCCAATACAATTTGGCCAAATGCCTAAGCACATATACACCAACCATGTTATCCATGTAATTTTATATAAAAGCCAATAAACATAAATGAACATAACCATTGATCAAATTCCATATACATGTATCATCCATTCCATTTTTCCATATATCATGTAATCATATTTTTCATGTAAAATCATATGTGTTCCTGTAATAGTCCGTATCAAATTCTTACCATTTCTTATCAAAATATTGCCCGTTGAACAGTTTAGAATACCATTGGATACCTAGGATAGCTCACACATAGTGTGCTTGTAACGCCCCAAATTTTTTATGTCTGTTTCTGTAAAATATTGACACAGATGTGGATATGCTTCAGTGGTTAAATGTTCTGGGGGTGTGTGTGAGGTCCAAAGATCAAGCCTTAGCTTTTTTAAATTTTGGTATTTTTTTTACTTAAGCTCTACCTTTGTTCAATGGGCTTATATTAAATTATTTGTAAAACCATATCAGAATGAGCCTGTTGGTTCAAGTGGTAAGGGGAGTTGGTGTGTTGGAGGTCCTGTGTTTGAATCCCTGCGCGAGCGTGGGAGTTTATTTTTGCTCATTTGACCGAGAGAGTTTCAGTCAAACAAGAATTCTGAAGAAGTTATCAGTAGTGGGGTAGTGGAGTGAATGAGGGGATTTGGGATAATTCGGTTTATTCTTTTTCAAAATTGTTTCCAGAAAAAAAACTGACATTCTTTCTTTTCTCCTCTCTGCCAAAATTATGTCTCACCCTTCTCTACTTCTTTTCAATTTCTATTCTGAATCCGTATCATTCTTTTTGTGCAACGTTGGGCCATGTTCATTTGGTAAGTCTTGTTTTTTGTTAAATCTTAACGTTATTCGACTTAGTCATTGATGAAGGGTTTGTTTTGTTACTCTTGATTTAAGCGAAGGACAAGATTTGGCTGGGGTTCCTGCAATGATTTAAGTGTTTGGGGTTTTAGTTTGATAACGGTAAGTTTTCGCGAGCATTTGATGATGTTGTAAGGTTTTGATTATGAAATAATTTCGATTGAGTCGCATTCTTCTTACTAAATTCAGACTCTAAAATGTCGATTTATAGGTCTTGAAAGGCTCAGGATAGTTTTCGCATCGAATTAATACCAGGTGTTTACCTGAAACATAGAAAAAGAGGCTTCGGCAAAAGCTAAAAATGAAACTGTCAACGCCACACGGGCGTGTGGTCGCCCGTGTGGTAAGCCGTGTGATTGACGAAGGCATGGCTGTGTGCAAGACACGACCGTGTGATGGCCGGAGTGTGGCCGTGTGGCCCACACGGGCTAAACCAGACTAGGCGTGAGTGCCCACACGGGTGTGTCACACGGGCATGTGAACTTTGGGCCAGGCCGTGTGATCCACACAGGCAAGGCCAATCTGGGAGTGTGGGCCACACGGGCGTGTTGGCCCACACGGGCATGTGGGCCCATTATACTAAAATTTTTTGTAAGGTCGCACAGGTCATCCTAATCAACTGTGGACCTACCATAGGGTCGGTAAAGGCTTACTAAACCCTATAACTATGTGATTTGTTAGACTGTAGTACTGTTCTGAGCATGTCTATGCCATGTATATCTGTTATCTGTTTATATAAGCATGTTAAGCATGTTCTATCTGTTAATTATGTATGTATGTACTGTTATTGTTATTGGGGTTGGATGATGTATATTGGAGGAAGTGTTCTGAAAGGCAGTTTTGCCTATTATCTGGCAGCATGGCTGCGTTATATCTGTTATGTGCCACATCGGTACAACATGGTGTGCAGGGCTGGGTAGGTGTTTTAAACCCCACATGGTGTGTAAGGATGGTCGGAGATGGTGTGTAGAGGTTGGGGGTAGGTTATCTGATTTCCAATTCTGATTTGCATATCTGTATCTGTATCTGAGATGGGCTTAGGCCTAAATATGCTTCTGTGACGGTAATGGGCTTAGGCCCGAATCTGTATCTGACTGGTTCTGATTTTCTAGTTGTCTGCATGCTTAATTCTGTGGGGTTACACACTGAGTTTACATAAACTCATTCCTTTTGTTTATTTTCATTCCTTTTGTTTATTCTATACAGGTAATCCACAGTGTTAGGCGGGTCGGTGTTGCGGAGCCCTTCGATGACCACATGTTCGAACTGGTTATAATTACGATTAAATTTTTCTGTTTTGGTTTATTCTGGGTTAATTTTATGTAATTCGAACTTTACGGACTGTTTTATTTAATTTGGATTAGACTGCGATTTTATGATTTTATAACTACAAAACGTGATATAACTCGGATTTTACCAAAAGTAAGGGTTTTCTAAAATCTTCAACGATTTTCTAAACACAGTGTACTTGTTTTAAAGCTTCCGCTATGAATACATTTTACCTCTAAGCAATTAAAAGATTGGGAGTTTTGAAATTGATAATAGTGATAAGGGCTAATGAACTGGTATGGTTTAACTTAACGGCAACGGTTTTCAACCCCATTTCATG
Source organism: Gossypium sturtianum (assembly GCA_025698515.1). NCBI lineage: Eukaryota > Viridiplantae > Streptophyta > Magnoliopsida > Malvales > Malvaceae > Gossypium > Gossypium sturtianum. The sequence continues at coordinate 126,629,393 of CM046955.1, forward strand.
TGACACATTCGGAGTCGACCATAACGTCTAGGCTGGGTTTTGGGTGTTACATTTAGTGGTATCAGAGCCAGGTTGCAAAACTCAACTGTGAATTTTGGGTTCCAAAATGTGTTTTAAGAATTGGTTTTTAAATGGTTTAAAATCATCTGATTAAGTATGTGGTACACCGAGTCTCCGGCGCCAATCCTGTAAGTATTCTGAACTTTAAATAGTTAATTTAAAATACTATAAATAGCATATTCTGAAAACACTTTAGTTAGTATTCTCTGAAACTGTAGTGAAACGAATAGAGACTGAATTTTTCAGAAACATTACTGAACTTCTGATATTCATCGCATAAAATATCTGTTAATAAAACTGATGCATAAAACTTTTAATGTAGATAAAACTTCAAAATTACAATGAGCGCATGAGGTATCCTTGGACGTGGTAGAGGCCGTAGAGGGGTTCGAGCTTAGTCCTCATCTCTAGGCAGTATGCAAAATCTGGACACTAATGAGACACCTATGTCACCTGCTACTGAGACTGGGTCTCAGAGTCGTTCGGTTGGGGACGACGCACTATCCCAAGCCATGCTGAGGATATTAGAGATGATCGCTGGGCCCAATTCTGGATCTGGGGGTCGAGGGTCGGTAACTGAGCGACTCCGGTCTAATGGAGCTGAGTTATTTAGGGGTGTCACAGGAGTTGCCCTTAATGTGGCTGAGTATTGGTTGGAGGCCACTGAGAGGATTATGGATGATCTGGACCGTACCCCCGAGCAGAAATTGAAGGGTGCAGTCTCCTTGCTTCGTGATGAGGCTTACCAGTGGTGGTTGACAGTTAAAAAGGGCACTCAGCTGGATCGTCTGACTTGGGAATTCTTTAAGACCACATTTCAGAGCAAGTATGTAGGAGCTAGCTACGTCGATGCTCACAGGCGTGAGTTCTTGAACCTCACGCAAGGTGGTCGATATGTGGCCGAATATGAGGCCAAATTTTTTAGGTTGAGCCGCTACGCTCGAGGAATGATGGCATCCGAGTATGAGAGGTGTGTTAGGTTTGAGGACGGTCTAAGGGATAATCTGAGGGTTCTGATTGCTCCGCAGAGGGAGTGTGAGTTTTCTGTTCTAGTTGAGAATGTGAAGATCGCTGAAGATGTTAAGCGTGCAGAGCGCCAGAATAGAGATAGGGAGAGAGGTAATAACAAGAGGGATTCAGAGCCCTCGAGTTCTGTGCAGAGGCCTAAGAAAAAGGCCAGGTCTGATAGGCCAGTTAGAGTGGGGGCTCATGTTGCTTCTGCTAGGTTGTAGCTTTGTGGTGATTGTGGTAGGCGCCATCCGGGCGAGTGTTGGAGGAGGATTAGGGCCTATTTGAGATGTGGGTCATTAGAGCACCGCATTCGGGAGTGTCCACTAAGGGCTGATCAGGTGCAAGCTCTGACATCAGGTTTCGCGCAGCCGCAGAGAATAGCTCAGCAGCCACCTAGGGGCCGTGGACAAGCTAGGGGTGGTAACGGCTTGGGTCATGGACAGAGAGCACTGGGCAGAGGTGTTGGTAAGGTAGAGGCGAGACAGCTTGCTTTGGTTTATGTTGCACGTCACCGAGAGGACAGAGATGCTCCTGACATCATCATCGGTACGTTCTTTATATTTGATGTACCTTACTTGGCTTTGATAGACATAGGGCCTACTCACTCTTACATAGCTAGTATTGTATCTAAAAACATGGGGACTACGGTTGAGAGCACTATGAGTGAGGTCACTGTATTGAGTCTATTGGGGCAGTCTGTTCAGGTTAACAAACTATATAGTGATGTTCCCTTAGTGGTGCAAGAGACGGTATTTCTGGCTAATTTAATGGAGTTACCATTTGAGGAATTTGATCTAATTCTGGGTATGGACTGGTTGGTCAAGCACAGGGTTAGTTTGGATTGTGCGACTAAGAGGTTTGTTTTGAGAACTGAGGAAGATGAAGAGGTGGTTGTGATCGGAGAGCATCGAGATTATTTGTCCAACGTGATCTCCGTGCTTGTAGCTGAGAAATTGGTGCGGAAAGGGTGTGAGGCGTTTTTGGCCTATGTCAGTATTTCTGAATCTGAGGGTTCTTCTGTTGGGAACATCAGAACAGTTTAGGATTTTTGGATGTCTTTCCTGAGGAGTTACCGGGATTACCTCCTAATCGAGAAGTGGAGTTTGGGATTGAGTTTCTTTCGGGTACGGCTCTGGTGTCTATCGCTCCTTACCGTATGGCACTGGTAGAGCTTACTGAGCTTAAGGCTCAACTACAAGAGTTGTTGGACCGTGGTTTCATTCATCCTAGTATGTCTCCATGGGGAGCACCAGTTCTATTCGTTAAGAAGAAGGATGGGACCATGAGAATGTGCATCGATTATCAGCAATTGAACAAGTTGACTGTGAAGAATAAGTATCCGCTTCCGAGGATTGATGATTTGTTTGATCAATTTCGAGGGGCTTCTGTGTTCTCCAAGATTGATCTTCGATCGGGGTATCATCAGTTGAGGGCTAAGGAGGCTGATATTCATAAGACGGCATTTAGGACTCGTTATGGACATTACGAATTCCTAGTTATGCCTTTCGAGTTGACGAATGCACCGGCTGCATTCATGTATTTGATGAACCGAGTGTTTTAGCCCTATCTGGATCAGTTTGTCATGGTCTTCATCGACAACATTCTTGTTTTCTCTAAGACTGAGGATGAGCATGATGAGCATCTTAGAGTAATGCTTCAGATTCTGCGTGAGAAGCAGCTTTACACTAAGCTAAGCAAGTGTGAGTTCTAGTTGCGAAAGGTAACCTTCTTAGGGTATGTGGTTTCTGCTGAGGGGATTCGTGTAGATCCGAGGAAGATTAAGGCTGTGCTGAATTGGAAATAGCTTAATAATGTGTCTGAGATGCGCAACTTTCTGGGTTTGGCGGGTTATTATCGTCAGTTTGTCGAGGGATTTTCTTTGATTGCAGCTCCTTTGACTAAGCTTCTATGTAAGAGTGTCCCTTTTGTCTAGACTGATGCATAGCAAGAGAGCTTTGAGAAGCTCAAGTCTTTTCTGACTCAGGCTTATGTTCTAATACAGCCTGAATCTGGAAAGGAGTTTGTGGTATACAGTGATGCATCACACATTGGTTTGGGTTACGTTCTGATGCAGGATGGTAAGGTTGTAGCTTATGCGTCCCGTCAGCTTAAGACACACAAAGGGAACTATCTGATGCATGATCCCGAGTTGGCCGTTGTGGTGTTCACATTGAAAATTTGAAGGCACTATCTGTATGGTGAGAGGTGTATCATCTACACTGATCACAAGAGCCTTAAGTACCTCCCCACTCAGAAGGAGTTGAACCTTAGACAGTGTCGATGGATTGAGCTACTCAAGGATTACGACTGCATGATAGAGTATCATCCTGGTAAGGCCAATGTGGTGGTCGATGCTCTAATTCTTAGAGCGATGTCTGATTTGACGGCGATGTTTGCTCGCCTTAGTCTGTTTGATGATGGGAGTCTGTTAGCCGAGTTGCAGGTTAAGCTGACTTGAATTGATCAGATTCGAGATAAGCAGTTGGTGGATGAGTCTCTGGGTTTGCGTTTTTGTCAGATTGAGAATGGAAGTACTTCAGATTTTGGGTTGAATGATGAAGGGGTACTATGTTTTCGAGGACAGATCTGTGTGTCGAACGATTCCGATTTGAGGCAGTTAATTCTGAGGGAGACGCATAGTAGCCCTTATGCTATGCATCCCAGGGGTAATAAGATGTATCACGATTTTCGTGAGTTGTACTGGTGGTCGGGTCTGAAATGGTAGGTTACAGATTATGTGGCTCGATTTATGACGTGCTAGCAGGTTAAGGCTGAGCACCAATTGCCTTCGGGTTTGTTGCAGCCAGTTAAGATTCCCTTGTGGAAATGGGAACGAGTGACTATGGACTTCGTTAGTGGGTTGCCCTTGACACCCACTAAGAAGGATTCTGTTTGGGTCATCGTGGATCGATTGACCAAGTCTACTCACTTCATTCCGGTTCGGAAGGACTTTTCCCTTCAGAAATTGGCGAAGCTGTATGTCTCTGAGATAGTTAGACTGCATGGGGTTCCAGTGTCGATTATTTCTGACAGAGATCCTTGTTTCACATCTCGGTTTTGGAAAAAGTTAAATGAAGCTCTGGGGTCGAGATTGGACTTCAGTACTGCGTTCCATCCTCAGACCGAAGGTCAATCTGAGAGGGTGATTCAGATACTGGAGGATATGCTTCGGAGTTGTGTGATAGATTTCTGAGGTAGTTGGGAAGATTATCTGCCTCTAGTTGAGTTCGTCTACAACAACAGTTTCCAAGCTAGTATTCAGATGGAACCTTATGAGGCTCTATATGGTCGTAAGTGTCGCACTCCACTGTGTTGGACTGAGTTGGGTAAACGTCGAATTTTGGGTCCTGAGCTGGTTTCTGAGACTGAGGATAAGGTTCGACTAATTCGGGATCATCTGAAAGCGGCTTCTGATAAGTAGAAATCGTATGCAGAACTGAAGAGGCGTGAGATTGAGTATTTTGTGGGGGACTTTGTGTTTCTTAAGGTCTCTCCGTGGAAGAAGGTTTGAGGTTCAGTCGTAAGGACAAGCTGAGCCCTAGGTTTATTGGACCGTACTGGATTCTGAAGCATGTGGGACTAGTTCCTTATCAGTTGGAGCTACCTCCTGAACTGGACCGCATTCATGATGTGTTTCACGTCTCGATGTTGAGGCGGTATCATTCTGTAACACCTCTTACCCGTATTCTACATCAGAATCGGGCCCGAGGCATTATCGAAATAAAACCACTTGATCGCCACTTAGGCTCAACGTGACTACTCTCTCTTAGTCACCATAACGACCTCATTCTCAACTTACGAGACCTTACTCATATACACGAGGGCTCTCGAGACCGTATCAGAAACTCTTACGAATTTAAAATTTTTCCATCCCAACAGGGCCACACGCCCGTGTAAGATGATACACGCCTGTGTGTAGTCACACATGCCTATTTCCACAAACCGTGCACAAAACTCAAGCATTCTGCCAAAGTCCCACGGCTAGGGCATACGCCCGTGCTCTCCACCCGTGGTGAACACTGACTACTTTACACGGCCTAAAGCCTAGACACACGCCCGTGTGGCTAGCCCGTGGCCTATAACACTCGAATCTGCCAAAGTGACACGGCCAAGTCACACGTCCGTGGGCTGGCCGTGTGTCACACATGGCCTAGACACATGCCCGTGTGTCTATCCACATGGACAAGAACAAAGTTATTTGCTATGCTCTTCTCACCCTTCTAACTCATATAACATGTAATCATTCAACTCATCCACAATCAACTCATAATAAACATAATCTTACATGGATAACTACAACTTTTCATATAATAAGGTAGCCAACAACCATGGCATTATACAAAAATAGTTTATCCATCTAATGGCCAACACATCTTAGCCAATACAACAAAATTCACTAACTTATCTAGTCCATATACATGCCATATACAAAACATTAAGTCCAATGTACCAGAGTGTACTGATAGTGTGGGCGATCTTCCGATTAATCCGCGTATCACGATACAATCCTTGTTCTCTATAAGACAAGGGAAAAGAAATGAGTAAGCTTTGAGCCTAGTAAGTTTACACATAAACAATTTAAGCATTCTAGTATAAGCTAAACAACAATTAGCATTATACTAACATATGTAATTCACATTCACTACTATGCTTACTCTTTCTATCCCTTACCACATCTCCAACACATCATGAGTCACATACTCATAATCATTGACATGCACCCCTGCACTCAATAGCACATTTACTCAAAATACAACACATCATTATTTCTCAATAATACATCCACACAGCTAAATTACTTGGTGGTTTCGCACTTAGCCCACCACAATCAGATTATAAGGTAGTATCGCACATAGCCTATCACAAAGGATAATTATAGTGATTTCGCACATAGCTCACTAAATAGTATGCTTAAAAATAGTATCGCACACAGCCCATCATTGTTAAGTATCAAGGTGGTATCGTACTTAGCCCACTATCAAGCATTATCACTACACATTCACATGTCTACTTGTAATACATTCATCCATTCACAACTACTATCTCATTCATTCCACTAGAATTGAATAGGTTCTCAATTATGCTACACGTTAGCTAGCATTAACAATGTATACGCATAAATGCATTGTTCATACGTAAACTTACCTCGGTACTCAAAAAGTATAGAGATGTACAATTTAGTCCACGACCTTGCCCTTGCCTCGGTTAAGATCCGGGCTTCATCTTTCTTGATCTAAAATGACAATTCAACCCGTTCAATACACACATTGACTAAATTGACCCTTATCTCATACTTTAGCAAAATTACCATTTTGCCCCTAAACTTCTTCATATTTACACTTTTACCCCAAGGCTCGTAAAGTGATTTTCATTCAACTTTCTAGCCTTTCACGCTTAGCTAAATCATTTACTCAACTAAAGAAATCATCAATTCTCACTAAATCACTCATGTATGACCAATCTCAAGACTTTCACAAACTAGTCCCTACATGCATTTTTCATGGAATTCACTTAGCAAAAGATGTTTCTACTACATCAAGCTTTCATATTCTTCCATAAAACATCAAAATACATGCATGTCATACATGTTTACATTTTTGAACATCAATCCTAGCTCAACATATAGCTAAAAATAGCTTACTCATGTTACTAGGACTTCAAAAATACGAAGAATATCAAAAATGGGGCTTGGATGCACTTACTAGCAAGCTTGAAAAATTGAAGAACCCTAAAAATGGCTCCCTTCAAATTTCGACAGCTTGGAGAAGAAGATGAATGAAATTCTATCATTTTTTCCCATTTTTAATCATTTAATTGATAAATGACCAAAATACCCCTTAGTCAAACTTTTTCAATACCATCCACTCATGCCCATTTTTGTCCAAAAATTATAATTTGGGAAAATTACTATTTAAGAACCTCTAATTGATAATCCAAAGCTATTTCATACAAATAGCTTCTAGAATCTCACATTTTGCAACTTTTGCAATGTAGTCCTTTTGGACAATTCAACCGCAATTTAACAAAATTGCTTCATGAAACTTTCACACTAACATGCAAACATAGCATAAACCTCAAAACTCATACATATACCTCGAATTTGTGGTCTCGCACCACTATTTTGACTAGGCCTTAAATCAGGATGTTACACGTTCTGATCCATCCCATGTTATTTCGGTTGAGGAGATCGAGGTTAGGCCGGACTTGACTTTTGAGGAGGAGCCAGTTCAAATTCTAGATCGCGATGTTAAGGTTCTGCGGAAAAAGTCTTCTCCATTAGTGAAGGTGCTGTGGCGGAATCATAGCACTAAGGAGGCCATGTGGGAACCTGAGGACTCGATGCGTCAGCAGTATCCTCACATATTCCGATCAGGTAAATTTCAAGGCCAAAATTTCTTTTAGAGGGGAGAGTTGTAACGCCCTAAATTTCTTATGTCTGTTTCTGTAAAATCTTGACACAAATGTGTATATGCTTCAGTGGTTAAGTGTTCTGGGTGTGTGTGTGAGGTCCCAAGATCAAGCCTTAGCTTTGGTAAATTTTCGTATTTTTCTGACTTAAGCCCTACCCTTGCTCGATGGGCTTATAATAAATTATTTGTAAAACCATATCAGAATGAGCCTGCTGGTTCGAGTGGTAAGGGGAGTTGGTGTGTTGGATATCCTGTGTTCGAATCCCTGCACGAGCGTGGGAGTTTATTTTTGCTCATTTGACCGAGAGAGTTTCGGTCAAACAAGAATTCTGAGGAAGTTATCAGTAGTGGGGTAGTGGAGTGAATGAGGGGATTTGGGATAATTTGATTTATTCTTTATCAATTGTTTCCGGAAAAAAAACTGATGTTCTTTCTTTTCTCCTCTCTGCCGAAATTCTGTCTTACCCTTCTCAACTTCTTTTCGATTTCTTTTCTATTTCTTTTCTGAATCTGTATCGTTCTTTTTGTGCAACGTTGGGCCATGTTCATTCGGTAAGTCTTGTTTTTGTTAAATCTTAACGTTATTTGACTTAGTGATTGATGAAGGGTTTGTTTTGTTACTCTCGATTTAGGTGAAGGACAAAATTTGGCTGGGGTTCCTGCAATGAATTAAGTGTTTGGGGTTTCAGTTTGATAATGGTAAGTTTTGTCAAGCATTTGATGATGTTGTAAGGTTTTGAATGTGAAATAATTTCGATTGAGCCGCGTTGATGTTACTAAATTCGGGCTCTGAAATGTCGATTTATAGGTCTAGGAAGGCTCGGGATAGTTTTCGCATCGAATCGATACCAAGTGTGTACTCGAAACACAGAAAATGAGGCTCCGACAAAAGTCAAAAACGAAATTGTCGACGCCACACGGGCGTGTGGTCGCCCGTGTGGTAGGCCATGTATTACAACACGGCCATGTGGTTGACGAAGGCATGGCTGTGTGCAAGACACGGCCGTGTGATGGCCGGAGTGTGGCCGTGTGGGCCACACGGGCTAAACCAGACTAGGCATGTGGGCCCACACGGGTGAGTCACACGGGTGTGTGAACTTTGGACCAGGCCGTGTGATCCACACGGGCAAAGCCAATCTAGGCATGTGGGCTACACGGGCATGTGGGCCCATTATACTAAAATTTTCTGTAGGGTCACACGGGTCGTCGAAATCGACTGTGGACCTACCGTAGGGTCAGTAAACGCTTACTAAACCCTATAACTATGTCATCTGTTAGACTGCAGTACTATTATGAGCATGTCTATGCCATGTATATCTGCTATCTATTTATATAAGCATGTTAAGCATGTCCTATCTGTTAATTCTGTGTGTATGTACTGTTACTGTTATTGGGGTGGGATGACGTATATTTGATGTGTCTAAAACTAACTATGACCACAATAAAGGCAAGCGCACCTATCGTTTAATAGTATAGTTATGGTAAGACCGGTAATACCGTATCCACAAGGACCAAGAGTACTAGTAATTACTATCTTCTTATTATCTAGCCTAAAAATTGGAGTGAATTCTTTTAAACTAAAACTTAATTAAAAAACACGACAACGAAAGAATTGGGAAAATACTTTTAGACAACTTATGTGATGGGTAATACCTAAGGAAGAATCCACCTAGACTTCACTTATTACTTTTGATTCATACGATTTATTCACTTGAATTAATCCGTAGAAATCCCTAATTTATGTTAATATCTCTTTAAAGACTAAAAATAACTGACTCTAGGTTGATTAATTAAAATCTCTTTCTAATTAAAACCCCTATTGTCGCATTAACTCGATCTATGGATTCCCTTATTAGATTTGACTCTAATCCGGCAGATTTTTGTCGCCCTATTTCTAGGGTTACAATCAACTCCGCTTAATTGTGTTGATCTACTCTTAAACAGGGACTTTTGCTCCTCTGAATAAGCACATTCGACTTGAATCAATAACATGAATTATCAAAACAAGAATAAGAACTCACAATTAAGAATAAGAACAAGTATTTATCTTATAAATCAAATAATAATAAGATCCGTCTTAGGTTTCATCCCCTTAGGTATTTAAGGGATTTAGTTCATACTGATAGAATGACACATCTCAAAATAAGGAAAACAACAAAACATAGGAAAACCCAAAAACTTCTAAAGAACTTGATGGGAGATCTTCAGTCTTGATGGAGATCCTTCCTCCGAGCTGCTTCCAATGGCTGTCTTCGAGTATTTTCTACGTTTTACTCTGCGTCCCCCTTTTAGGTCACCCCCTAGGGTGTTTATATAGGCTTTGGAACGTCTTTCTTGTCCCACAAGTAACCTATTCCGGATAGAATTAATCTTTGATATGGCAGGGACACGCCCGTGTGACACGCCCGTGTTCGATAGCCTTAGGCCGTGCTCGCTCCTACTCGCCACACACCGGTAAAATGCTGGTCCGCGTGTCGTCGATCTGGCCGTGTTTGATTCGCGCGCTTGTAACTGTGTAGTGTTTGATAGCTGAGCCGTGTTGAATTCTAAGATAGGCCCATTTTGTCCCTTTTTGGCCCGTTTCTCGTTCTTTTCGACTCCCTAAGCTCTCCTGAGTGTAAAACATGAAATTAAAGGATTAGGGTTAAAATATGTATAAGCTAAGCATGGGGTTAAAATATGTATAAATTATGGTTTATCAAATATCCCCACACTTAAGCCTTTGCTTGTCCTCAAGCAAAATCCTCAACTCACAATTAAAACTAACTTTCTTAATTCATATTTCTCATCAATAATGTTTCATCATAATTCACAGATAATTCATACATGGATAATTTAACTAGAAGAGTCTTAGAGATTTAAACAATCTAAGTCATAGATTTTTATAATATGAAAACGTAGGTGTTTCCCCTTATCTAAATAATTACCTTTGATCCAAAATCGACAAGAATTGACATCCTCACTAAAGATTCACTCAAATCACTCAAAGTGTTTAAGGTTTAAATTAAGCACTCAAAAGTCAAACATGAAAAGTTATTACCATAGGCTTGCATGAAAATCAAATCTCCACCACTATAAAATGAGATGATACACAAATCAAAAGGTCTTTAAAAGGGTTGTAATGGGGCTTGGGTTAAAGGTGTGGATAAAGGCTGAAAAGGAGGGTTAAAATCGAGATTGAATTGATAATTTACCTAACTAGAAAAATAAACTAATACTGAATAATTATAATAATTGAAATCTTATCAATAATAACACGAGCTTCTTCTAAAAATGTAAAATTAACTGCTTAAGCTCAAATAACCAAGAACTAATAATGAATAAATTTCCAACTTTTTTTTTAAATAAGAACAAGTACATGATAAAATATGAATTTAATCACTGAAATAAAGAATGTAGTTAGGCAACTGATCAAATCAAATCTCGACAAAAGGGTAGTCTAGAAAAATGGGGATAACAAATCAAATAACTGGGTTTCGGGTTAATATTAGTGGTATATCAAGAAATGGTTGATTAGGCTTCAAAGGGGTTCACTAGGGGTTAATTATGAAGGTAGGCTTTTAATGGAGTAAGTGGGTTAAATTCTAGGTGCCTTTATCATCTCAGTATATCAAATCAAAGGTGTGGTCTCGACATGTATAATCGAAGCAAGTTCTAGAATAACAAATCAATATTGACACACTCATAATCAATAAAGTGAGCACGAAAAGAACATGCTCTAAAAGGCTCAAAAATCTCACAAAAATTATGGTTTTTGATATCAACCTTGCAAATTTCAAACTTCAAAGTAATATTTAAATTTAGGGAACCAACCTAATAAATTTTTAATTCTGAAAATAGACTTATCATGCTTGATTCTCTAATGTCTTAAAGTTTAAACCATCAATGCACAATTACCTATGACTTAATCCAAAAAATATCATTAAAAATCATAAATCAATAAAAGTTTCATTCTAATAGTAATATGAGAAAATTACTTAAGAACAAGGCATAATTCAGTATTGTTGACACCTCCCCACACTTAAGATGTACATTGTCCTCAATGTACAAAGATACGTAATGACAAATAGTAAGAAAATCATAAGATAGGGAGAGAAGTGAAACTTCCTAAATTTTGGATGAAGTCAAAGAAAAGAAACGGTGTAAAGTTGGGCAGGGTGGTGGATACTCCGGTGGTGGTGGGGTTGTTCCGTAATAGCCCCTTGAACCTAAATTAAAGAAATAATAATATAATAATATAAATTAAAGACAAGAAAGATAAAAGGAAAGAATTTAAAAATGAAAATAAAAGAAAAAGAAAAAATAAATAGACTCAAAGGTCCTTGTCTTGTCGAATTAATGAAGCGGCTGGCATGAACTTATGTAGAGTGGTCGCGCACAGGGAGACTGTGCCAGGATTCTTTCACTTTTTCGACATGGGGATGGTGGCCTTGGTCTTGCCTCTAGTATTTGTACATGGTGGTAAGGATGGTGGTTGGTGTGGTGGCGGTGTAAAGAAGAAATAAGGGAAAGGAGGAAAGGAAAATGAAGGGAGAAAGATAATGGGAAAGGAAAAAGAAGAAGGGGGTTCTCAGGCTGGGGGAGAAGTGGAAAAAAATAGAGTAAAGTGAAGTAAGTGGAGTGAGGAGGCGGTGGCCGGTGGTGAAAAGGGATAAAAATTGTGGTGGCTAGGGTTGGGGAGGAAGGGATATGGGGGAGAAAGTGAACAGAAAAGGAGGTTTAAATTGAAATTAGGGCACACGGTCGTTGCCCATGCCCGTGTGCACTGGGCGTGTAGGTCACACGGTCGAATCGCACAGCCGTGTGACGCTTCATTCATTTCTCCCACGCCTATGTAGAAATTTCCACGCCCATGTTGATTGATCAGTATCGACCACGGCCTAATAGGCACGGGCGTGTCGCACGCCCGTGTGCTTTACTCAGTAGTGCCCACGGTTTGAGGGCAGGGGCGTGTCTCACGCCCGTGTCACTTGCTCAGTATCGACCATGGCCGCATCGTACGGCCGTGGCAATTTATCGTATCCCGTGTTCTTTGGTCAGGTTCGACGACGGCCTCCACCACGCCGATGTACCTCCTCGTGATGTCCACACGGCCACGGCCACGCCCGTGTGCAAGGCCGTGTGGTAGGGGAAATCTGCGCCTAAAATATGAACGAAAGTGAAAACAAACTAATTAATAAGGTTAGTGCTAAGGTTGCCTCTCAAGAAGCGCTTGTTTAGAGTCCTAAGCTAGACTTCCCTCGTATTCGCATAGTCATGGTGGTTCGAGGAGTTGAAACTCCTTATTCTTGCTACCAAGTTCATTAAGATAAGGTTTGAGACGAGTACCATTTACCTCGAAGGTGTCGAATTGAGAATGAGTTACCTCGACTGTACTGTATGGGGAAATATTAAGTACCGTGAAAGGGGTTGTTCCATTAGGTTCAGAAGTGGAAACACGAGGATCGGTTGCATCTAACAGTACCTGATCTCCAACCTTGAAGTGATTTGCTTTCCCTTTAAGCTCGTCATGGAGTTGCCTCAGTTTCGCTGCGTGTGATCTTGTTTTCTCCTTGGCATGTGTCCTCCATTCGTCTCGTTCATCGATCTAAAGCCTTCGCTCCTCGTAAGTTATTTCATTGTTGGTACGAGGACTAGGATGTGGCTCAGTTGTGTATTTTCGAGGTGCTTCCTGAAAAGAGGGTTGCACCGAATGGTTATTAATAGAATTTATGTACTCACCTTTATTACTCGACGTCCTAACCGAGTCACGAGCCTGAAGAGTGATCGTTTCGTCACCTACACGAAGTGTGAGCTCACCTGTACCAACATCAATTCTAGTTTTAGCAGTTGCTAAAAAGGGTCGCCCTAAAATTAAAGGTGCGTTACTATTCTCGTCCATATCTAGAACAACAAAGTCAACTAGGAAAATAAATTTATCAATTTTTACAAGTACATCATCAATAATTCCCTAGGAAATCTAATAGTTTTATCTGCGAGTTGAATACTCATCCTAGTTTGTTTAGGTTTCCCAAGACCTAGTTGCTTAAACATTTTATAGGGCATGACATTAATACTCGCCCCTAAATCAGCTAAAGCGTGTTTAATATTTAAACTACCAATTAAACAAGGAATAGTAAAACTCCCTGGATCCTTTAACTTTTGTGGTAGTCTATTTTGTAAGATTGTTGAGCATACTGCATTTAGCTCCACATGCGACGCCTCGTCTAACTTTCATTTGTTTGTCAAAAGCTCTTTTAAATTTTTTTTTTTTTGAATTGGACATCTGCGAAAGAGCTTCAATAAACGGTAAGTTAATATGTAATTTTGTTAAGAGTTTAAGAAATTTACCAAATTGTTCATCTGTGCGGTCTTTCTTTGTCGCATTGGGATATGGCACACGAGGTTGGTATTTTGTACTTACCAGTTTTGGTTTTTCATGGCTTATCTCAACCTTACCTTCTTCTACAACATTCTCTTGCCTCAATTTTGGTTCATCTAACCCTTCACTATCGTGAGCAGTAATGGCATGAATTTGTTTTTTTGGGTTAGTTTCAGTGTTGCTTGGCAAGCTTCCTTGTGGTCGTTCTGAGATCAGCTTAGCAAACTGACCTATTTGGTTCTCGAGCCCTTGAATTGACGCTTGCTAATTTTTGAGTGCTGTTTCGGTGTTTTGGATATGGGTTTCTGACACCGCGATGAATTTTTTTAGCATCTCCTCAAGGTTCGGCTTCTTCTCTTATGGGTAGGGTTGTTGTTGAAAGCCTGGAGGGGGTTGGTGTCTCTGATTTCTTTGACCACCCCACGAGAAGTTTGGGTGGTTCCTCCATCCTGGATTGTAAGTGTTACTATAAAGGTTATTTTAAGATGTAGAATTATTACCCATATAGTTCATCTGTTCACTTTTTATGCCAGGGTTGTAGGGTCGGTATTCTGTATTGTTCGTCCCTCCTCCATTTGTATCGCACTCCATCACTGGATGTACCTGCGAAGAACCATACAATTCATCAATCTTTTTATTTAACAGTTCTACCTGGTTTGATAGCATGGTCACTGCGTCGAGGTTGAAAACACTGGTGGCTTTTGTTGGCTTTGTCCTCATAACTTGCCATCGATAGTTATTCAGTGCCATCTCCTCTATAAACTCATAAGCTGCTTTAGGGGTCTTGTTATTTAGGGTTCCACCGGTGGCTGAATCAATTAACTGCCTAGTTGAGGGGTTCACACCATTGTAAAAGGTTTGAACCTGTAGCAGCAAAGGTAACCCATGGTGAGGGCACCTTCTTAGTAAATCCTTATATCTCTCCCATGCATCATAAAGTGTCTTTAAATCCATCTGCACAAAATAAGAGATATCATTCCTCAACTTAGCCGTTTTAGCCGGCGAAAAATACTTAAGTAAAAAATTTTCGGTCATTTGATCCATGTAGTGATTGATCCTCGTGGTAACGAGTTCAACCACTGTTTAGCTTTGTTTCTCAATGATAAGGGAAACAACCGAAGGTGAATGGCATCATCAAAAACACCATTAATTTTGAAAGTATCGCAAAACTCTAGAAAATTTTCCAAGTGATTATTTGGATCCTCATTCTGCAAACCATCAAACTGAACAAATTGCTGAATCATCTGTATGGTGTTAGGTTTCAGTTCAAAATTATTTGCAACAATAGCAGGTCTAACAATACTTGATTCGGTTCCTGTTAAATTAGGTTTAGCATAATCATACATAGTACGAGGAGCAGGATTTTGATTCACCGGGTTTGCGGCAACCACAGGAGGTAGCGGATTATTATCAGCCATCTCTTCTGTAGTATTAGTTTCATCTTCTTGCTCTTCTTCTATGTATTGTAGACTTCGCCTTAATTCTCTTCGGTTTCTGCGAGCTGTACTTTCAATCTCACTGTCAAAAAATAATGGTCCTGACGGGTTCCTTCTAGTCATAAACTAAAAGTTCTTGCCAGAAGCAAAGAAAGAAAAATTAGAAAAGTAGAAAAGAAATTAAATTGCAATAAAATAAAAATAATGGCTAAAGTAATAAAAATTTAGTGATTCTAATATCTTAGTCCCCAGCAACGGCGCCAAAAACTTGATGTGTCTAAAACTAACTATGACCGTAATAAAGGCAAGCGCACCTATCGTTTAATAGTATAGTTATGGTAAGACCGGTAATATCGTATCCACAAGGGCCAAGAGTACTAGTAATTACTATCTTCTTATTATCTAGCCTAAAAATTGGAGTGAATTCTTTTAAACTAAAACTTAATTAAAAAACACGACAACAAAAGAATTGGGAAAATACTTTTAGACAACTTATGTGATGGGCAATACCTAAGGAAGAATCCACCTAGACTTCACTTATTACTTTTGATTCATACGATTTATTCACTTGACTTAATCCGTAGAAATCCCTGATTTATGTTAATATCTCTTTCAAGACTAAAAAAAACTGACTCTAGGTTGATTAATTGAAATCTCTTTCTAATTAAAACCCCTATTGTCGCATTAACTCGATCTATGGATTCCTTTATTAGATTTGACTCTAATCCGGCAGATTTTCGTTACCCTATTTCTAGGGTTGCAATCAACTCCGCTTAATTGTGTTGATCTACTCTTAAACGGGGACTTTTGCTCCTCTGAATAAGCACATTCGACTTGAATCAATAACTTGAATTATCAAAATAAGAATAAGAACTCACAATTAAGAATAAGAACAAGTATTTATCTTATAAATCAAATAATAATAATATCCGTCTTAGGTTTCATCCCCTTAGGTATTTAAGGGATTTAGTTCATACTGATAGAATGACACATCTCAAAACAAGGAAAACAACAAAACATAGGAAAACCAAAAAACTTCTAAAGAACTTGATGGGAGATCTTCAGTCTTGATGGAGATCCTTCCTCTGAGCTACTTCCGACGGCTGTCCTCGAGTATTTTCTGCGTTCTATTCTGCGTCCCCCTTTTAGGTCACCCCCTAGGGTGTTTATATAGGCTTTGGAACGTCTTTCTTGTCCCACAAGTAACCTATTCCGGATAGAATTAATCTTTGATATGGCAGGGACACGCCCGTGTGACACGCCCGTGTTCGATAACCTTAGGCCGTGCTCGCTCCTGCTCACCACACACGACCGTCTGGTCTGCCCGTGTACGTCGATCCAGGCCGTGTTTGATTTTGCTCGTAACGCACAGCCGTGTTTGATAGCCCAGGCCGTGTTGAATTCTAAGATAGGCCAATTTTGTCCCCTTTTGGCCCGTTTCTCGTTCTTTTCGACTCCCTAAGCTCTCCTGAGTGTAAAACATGAAATTAAAGGATTAGGAGCATCGAATTCATCAAATCTAATGAAAACTCATCCAAAAATAAGCTAAGCATGGGGTTAAAATATGTATAAATTATGGTTTATCAATATTGGAGGAAGGGTTACGAAAGCGATTTTGCCTATTATCCGCAGCGTGGTGCATTATATCTGATATGTGCCGCATCGGTACAAACATGGTGTCTGTGGTCGGGTGGGTGTTTTAAACCCCACATGGTGTGTAGGGATGGTCAGATATGGTGTGTAGAGGTTGGGGGTAGGTTATCTGATTTTTTATTCTGATTTGCATATTTGTATCTGTATCTGAGATAGGCTTAGGCGCGAATATGCATTTGTGACGGTAATGGGCTTAGGCCCGAATCTGTATCTGACTAATTCTGATTTTCTGGTTGTCTGCATGCTTAATTCTGTGGGGTTACACACTGAGTTTACGTAAACTCATTCCTTTTGTTTATTCTGTACATGTAATCCACAATCTTAGGCGGATCGGTGTTGTGGAGCCCCTCGGTGAGCACATGTTCGAACTGGTTATAATTACGATTAAATTTTTATGTTCTGGTTTATTCTGGGTTAATTTTATGTAATTCGGACTTTACGAACTGTTTTATTTAATTTGGGTTAGACTACAATTTTATGATTTTATAACTGCAAAACGTGATATAACTCGGATTTTACCAAAAGCAAGGGTTTTCTAAAATCTTCAACGGTTTTCTAAACACGGCGTACTTGTTTTAAAGCTTCCGTTACGAATATGTTTTACCTCTAAGCAATTAAAAGATTGGGGGTTTTGAAATTGATAATAGTGATAAGGGCTAATGAACTGGTATGGTTTAACTTAACGGCAACAGATTTCAGCCCCATTTCATGTGACACATCCGGATTCGGCCATAACGTCTAGGTGGGGTTTAGGGTGTTACAGTGCTAGCTCATATAATTGTAATCCGTCAATTCATGTGCATCTATGCTCATACGAGCTGTGAATCGGTATGCTCACTCGAGCTGTAGATCGGTATGCTCTCACGAGCTATAAATCGATATGCTTACACGAGCTATGGGTCGGAACGTAGCTACACGATGCTGCTCACATGAGCTATGGAGTCCGCAACACATGTAGGACCTCAGCCATCGGTAGGATGTTCAGGACCAATACTCAAATCGTGTAAACCCTAATGACATGTCATTTGTATCCTACGG
Organism: Gossypium sturtianum; assembly: GCA_025698515.1. Lineage (NCBI taxonomy): Eukaryota > Viridiplantae > Streptophyta > Magnoliopsida > Malvales > Malvaceae > Gossypium > Gossypium sturtianum. The sequence goes on from CM046955.1 coordinate 126,647,362, forward strand.
ATTCCTAAGGTTCAAACGGGGCTCGTTAATCGTCGTACGTCATTGGATATGCAATCAGTATATATAACATTTCGTAACACATGTATAATTCAATCAAAAGCATATATACACAATTTAATTACAACAACTTACCTCGACGAGTATACATAGATACAGAGGCGATTAATTTGAGATTTTCTCTTTGCCCCGATTTAAAGGCGTACGAGGTCTGTCTTGATCTATACAGATAAATTTAACTCAATTTAATCAATAACTCATTCAATTTAGCCCAAAAACATATTTTGGAAAAATTATTATTTTGCCTCTATACTTTTAATTTCTTTACAATTTAGTCCTTAGCTCATAAAAATAGAAATTTATGCAATTTCACCACAACCCACCATGGCTGAATATCAACTAGGTCCATAGCATGCCTTATATTTCACTTATTTCACAATTACATCATTTATAATTTTCTATTTTTCAATTTAATCCCTATTTGACAATTTTATCAAAAATCTCTTAACAAAAGTTGTTTATCTAAAAACAACCATCCATTTTATATTATCAAACATCAAAACTCATGTATAGTCAACAATGGCAAAACCCTAACAGTTTAACAGTTTCACAAATTAGTCCCCAGGCTAGCTAGATTAAGCTACAACGATCCTAAAAACATTGAAATCATCAAAAACGAGATAAAAATACATACCAACGCAAGGGAAAATAAGGTTGCTGAAACTTTAAGCTCCCATGGCTATTCTTTCCTTTTAATTTCGGTTGAGAAATATGAACAAAAGGTGATGGCTTTGTTTAATTTGATTAATTTTATCATTATTTACCTATTTACTAATTTAACCTTTAAAAACATTAAAAATTACACAATTTCCAAGCCATGTACATCCACTATCACTATTTAAGGTCTAATTACTATATAAGGACTTCCACTTTAAATTTCTATAGCTGTTAATACATTTAGCTATTAGAACTCAACTTTTGCACTTTACGCGATTTAGTCCTTTTTATCAAATTGAGCATGTAAACGGTAAAATTTCTTAACTAAATTTTTATACGGTATTACTATCATGTTGTAGGCAATAAAATAATAATAAAATAAATTTTTTGACTTCAAATTTGTGGTCTCGCAACCACTGTTCCAATTTCACTGAAAATAGACTATTACAACTTGTGCCGCTTATAACTTGGAGATTGTTCTATGTACACTTCTTCTATGAGATTGTCCTTGAGAAAATCATTGTTGATATTAGCTTGCCTTAGTTTCCATCCTTTAGCAACGACAATATAATGTATAACTCAAATTGTGGTGGCCTTAACAACTAGATTAAAAGTTTCTTGAAAACAAATGTTCGCAACTTGAAATGAGCCTTTTCAACTTAATTTGGCTTTTTATCGAGCAATTGAACAATCCACATGTCTTTTCAGATTGAAAAGCAACTTGCAACTCATTGGTTTTAGACTTGATGGCAATGATACTAATAACCAAGTGGAGTTGTGTATTGTACTCGGCTAGAGTTGCTTGCTTCCAATTACTATTTCTACATGCTTCTTCAATGGAAATTGGTTCATTATGAACAAGTTTTAAAGAAAAGGCCTTCGACTCGGATTCTTTTTTGTGCTCTTATAACCACGATGAGAAGGAAGTACTATAGTTTTTTCTTGTCTTAGATGTATGGAGGTGCACTTGGCTTCTTGGAAATAGTTACAAGACAACATTAGTAGTTGAAGAAGATGAGCATGCAGTGTCGGCACCAATATATGAACTTTCAAAACAAGCAAGACCCATTGAAAGATCAATGACAACTAAAGAACCACTAGGTAAATTATGAGTACAAGTCCAAAGATGCATCCAACTTAGGATCACAAGTTGAAGAAAGATCACAAGAAGATTCATGTGATTAATTAAGCTCGTAAAAAAGTCTCATGTGATGAATCTGAGCTAAAGGTCAAAGGGTCAACTTGGAAGTACGTGGTTATGGTAATCTATTTGTTAAATTCATTGATTTGACATTTCTTGTAGTAGGCAAGTTATCAACAGTAGGCAACTTTAGTGGAGAAACTATAAGCAATATAGATTAACTTTTGCTGGTCTTACAGGGCACCTCATTTTGGTCTTTATTTGTTTGAACAAACAAGAAATCTGTTTCATTAAAAATAATGTTCTCAGAGACAAACAATCGATCATCTTCATCTAAACACTTATAGCCCTTATGAACATAGATATATCTCGTAAAGGTATATAGTTTGGATTACTACTCAAGCTTATGTCTATTAAAAGGGTGAAGGTGGAGGGTAACAACAACATTCAAATATCTTCACCAAAGTTTAGTCAGACGTGACTCTTTAAAGCATTTCATGTGTCTATTTCACCTACAATATCAATATTGGAATTTTATTGATAAGAAACACAAAATTAGTGACAGAATGTGTCTAGAGATTCAATGGCGAGCTATGATGATCTAACAAAGTCAATCTTATCTCAATGATATGCTAGTGTTTTCAATTAAGAATTTTATTTTGTTTAAAAGCATGAGGACACGTAATGTGTTATTGAATGTCATTTCTGATTAATATTTATGTTAAGTACCAATGCTCTCCACCCCAATCATTTTGATAAGATTTTATCTTTCATCCAAATTATACCTCAACTATCTTTTGAGAATTGTGAAAACAATATACAACTTCTTATTTTTCTTTTGAGAAGATAAATCCAAGCATGTTGATTTTAAGCATCAAAAAATGATACATAGTATTGAAAGCCAACAAACATAACAAAAATGGTAATTCATATACAATAAACTTGCGAAAAGGAAATTTATGATATTTGCATTGTTGACAAGAAAAACACACAAAATAAATTTTAATTTCATCTAATAAAACATTACATGACTTTGGTGTTGTCTTTAGAACATTCAGAAAGAGATTACCAATAGTATTTTCTAATAGGTCCAAGTTACAACTAGCTTCATCTATCTTACTCGACTCGTATTATACATGTAACACCCTTAACCCGTATTCGTCGCCAGAACAGGGTCACGGAGTATTACCAAAACTTTCAGAAACATTTATAGATAAATCATGTCAATCACTATTCATTAACCGAGATCATTTGTAACGTCCCTTAAATGGACCTTCGAGGCCCAATACGAGCATTAGAATCAAGTCAGGACTTAATTGGAAACTCTAAGAATTTTTTGCGAGATTACAAAAAATTTCCAAGTTGCAGGACTCACACGCCCGTGTGGTCCAAGGGACACGCCCGTGTTACAAGCTGTGTCTTACCCCGTGTAACTCTCTGACTTGTGCACACGGCCATGCCACACGCCCGTGTGTTAGGCCGTGAGGTTAATTTAATTCTTTCGAAATTAGGTGCAGGTTTCACACGGCCAAGACACACGCCTGTGTTCTAGGCTGTGTAGCACACACGGCTGAGACACACGCTCGTGTCTCTGCCCATGTCCTAAATTCTGAGCATTCTATTTTTCTCGAATTTAAGGTGCAGGGGACACACGGCCTAACTACACGCCCATGTACCAGGCCGTATGTCACACACGGTCTAGACACACGCCCGTGTGTCTGCCCGTATGGACAAAATAAAGCTATTTCTAGCTTCATTTCTCACCCAAAATCACACCAATGACCTGCACTTAAACTCACATCCAAATGCTGACCATTTCAAGCATTCAAGTTAAGCAAACTCTATCATTCAATATAGCATACCATTACATGCATACATGTTCATAATCTTACCTTGGTTTAATCCATATGTTAGGCATAATTTGATCAACTACTTAACACGCATAATTTGATCAACTACTTAACACATATGTAGCTATCATAGTATGACATTACAAATATATCAAAACAAACCATTACTAGCCATTCCAATGGCTAGATTACAAGCATCATTTACATTTACATTTACATGCCAATATGGCCAATATAACCTATACATGCCATTACAACCATAATTGATTTACCATATTGTACCGACATGGGCCGATGGATAGTGTGAGTGATCTCCATCGAGCTTCCAATCCAATGAGCTTTCGATTTACTCTAAAACAAGGAAATAAAACTAAGTAAGCATAAAATGCTTAGTAAGTTCGTATAACATGGTACTTAACTTACCATTCATTTTATTTTGAGGTAACTATGTAAGGCATATTCAATCAATTTGACCTCAAGCCCTACACATGTCCTCACTGCCCTTGTTAGTCATATACTTCATAATAACATCAAAACATATATGGGATCAACAACAATCAAGTTTCCATACACATATGCTTTCCACAACATGTATTTATTTGACATGTATAAATCATCTCTTTATACTACAAGTATAATTTCATAATAGTTCATCTCGAGTTCATAACATTTCATATCAGAACTTTACCCATATTACTCGGAATATCAAGGTCACGATTAATACACTCAAGGTGTACAATTCTATAATCAAGGATGTACATACTCATCAAATAAATTCCATGTACAATATTATCATTTCATATTTCCATATATCAGTTATCACGTATCGTCAATTTCAGGCCGATATGTGAAATAACTCGTTTCTTATTCATATCTTCTCCTGTCAAGAACTTTTACATGTTGAATTTATCTGAAATATCGATGGATACACAGGTAGTACACTCGAGGTGTACAAATCAGAATCTGTCAATTCATGTCCAATAGTACCCATAAGGTACAATTTCAGAGAGTACACTCTCGAGCCACACATGTATACAACAGGATTACCAGTTCAGGCTAAATCCTTTTTATGACATATGCTCTAGAGAGCTTGACCTGGATTACCCGTCCAGGCTAAATCCAATCTATAACATATGCTCAAGATGACTTATATCAGGATTACCCGTCCAGGCTAAATCCTTTCTGTAATGAAGTCATTAGGATTGCTCATTCGAGCCTAATCCATTCTGCAACAAATGCAGGACCTCATTCATTTCGGCAATTACATTTATCCATCGATTTTCATTTATTCAAACGGGATTTAACATTTTCAAGTATTTTTCGGTATGTGATTATTTCATACATCTATAACATCCATATAATTCAAATGATCACATTCCAAGCATAAAATTAACATTTTCATCGTTTATCCTTTATTATCTATCGGGCATTATAATTTAATTTAAATATTTTTATTTATCGGGCTTGATCGAATATGTAATCATTTCACATATTCATGACATTTATACAATCTACATAAACACAATCAATGCAAGCATGTAAATAAACACAATTTAGTTATACGAACTTACCTCGACAAAGGTTCGTGTACAAACATCTACTAATCCGACATTTTCCTCTTTTCCTCGTTCTAACTTCGAATATGGTCTATCCGAATCCAAATAAGCTTGATAAGTCTTCTTCCTCTCTCCTAGGGTTTTCATGGAAATATTTGGGGGAAGATGATATGAAATTGTTTTCTTTTTCATTTAATTAAATTGTCATTTAATAACTTTTCATCTTTCCAATTTAGTCCTTAGCTTTTTTTTATTTTTCCATGGATGAGTCATGCCAAAATATCTACATACTTCTCTTTAATGGTCTAATTACCATATAAGGATCTCTAGTTTTGAATTCCATAGCTATTTAATCATTATAGCTACTAGAATTCAACTTTTGCATTTTATACGATTTAGTCCTTCTCGTAACTAAACACATAATGGGTAAAATTTTCGTATCAAAATTTTCACACGACTTTTCTAACATAATACGGTCCATATAATAGAATAAAAATAAATTTTATTTTCAGCTCGGATTTGTGGTCCCGAAACCACTGTTCTGATTTCACCGAAATTGGGTTGTTACAATACAATTGACCAATAGTAATCTACTTACTTGCATTATCCAACTCCATTATATTAATTGGTTCAAGTATGCATAGCCCTTCATAAATGTGTCTTCCTAGTAAAGTAGACCGTGGTGGAGATGTTTTTTAAAAAGCAATAGTGAGGATAAAACTCAAAGAATACATTGTTATTTCATATAAACTGTGAGACAAACATAATTTTTCTTTATATGAGAAATATGCAAAAAAAATTGCAATTTTAGCTTCTTAGAAAAGAAAGGTAAATATGCTTGAGCAATATGACTAGCTTTTACTGTGGAACCATTTTCCATAGGAAGATTACCCTCGCTTGTATATGCAATGCTTGAATTTATGTTGTCAAGTTCACTTGTGATGTGATTTGTGGCTTTATGAGTTTAAATACCAAGTTTTTTCATTGAAGATAAACGATATAGCTCATTTGTTAAGGTGAAGCACATGTCATTATATTGGATGCAAAAGTGGTTTGAAACCCTTAAGATATCATGTTGGTCGAGTGTGAAGCTTTAGCTTGGATGACAAACCATTGTGAGAGAAATCGTCAAGTTCATTTGGTCATACTTAACCTAAGAGTTATACATGGATGACAAACCATTGTGAGAGAAACCTTGGGATGCTCTATGGTACTATAGCATAATACAACAAGCCAAAAATAAACAACTGATTATTTGCTTGCATCACAAGTGCAACATGTTGTTGATGAGAGTTAGGATATCCAAAACCATAACTAAATAACTCATTTTTCTATGTAAAATAGCCTATGAATGAGAGATCAAATCTATAAAAGCATTTTTGTACCAAATGTCCTATTTGTTCATAGAATTATCCATTGCGTGTGTTGACAAGGGCGCTCTAACCACCATGTTGGCATGCATAGAAAAATAAGCCGCTAATTCTTTCAATCAAGATTCACACTAGAATAACATCTCAATGACAAACTCCAATGGAGGTGACTCTCAGCTGGATGATGCTATAGCTAAACAAAACTCAAATTTCGCTAAAAGTCGTGATAAGTTTACACTGACCTACACTTGTTTAGTGAAAATATTTCCTAAAGCATTTAGAGCATCACATATTAGGTTACTCTTATCAAGATACTCATTGATAATTTGATTATTTTATTCAATGAATGAAGAGTGTGTCACAAATTTGAAAGTTTGGTGTTCAATCTAACGGCATACAAACAAGTAATGCAATTCCAAGCAGTAAAAGAGGTATTATTATTTCTAGTGAGATGAGGCAAAATATCAACATCAATTGTTGCTAACATCCATGAGGTCAACGATTTGTCTTAATGGTGGTATGTTACAAACTCTGATTGTCGACAAAGTTTCCATTTTTTTTGTTAGGATATACTAACTAGCATCTCTATTCTCCCAAAAACACATATAGTCAAGCCATAGCCTTTGATAATCAACATTATTTGGTATTTCCATATTAGATAATTACTCTTAGATTATTTTACAATATCACGTATCAAAAAATATCAAATTTTAGCAGTTTTCTTTTCATCCATTGTTTGGTAGGATTGAAAAGCGGGAAGAAAGAAAATGAAACATTTGACAAATGCATAATTTTAAACTAACATACCCTCTTCTCTCATTTTCTCTCCTTCAATCATTCCAATTTGGAAGTATTGATTTTTATACATTAAAGTGAAAAATGATTATCTCTCCTATTTTCTTTCCTCTCACTTTTGTTCCTTGCCAGGCACCCTAAAAAATTATTTCCTTCCACTTTTTCAATTCCTTCCTTCCATCCCTCAAATTTTCACCCAACCAAACACACCTTAAAAGAAAACAATTGACTAGCTATAATGTTTAGTGTATGATAAATTTATAATATATTCTCTCTTTGTCCTAATAAATTTGTCATATTTTGATTATGGTCAATCTTTTTTAACTTTGATTTCTTATTATTTAAAATTTATGTATTGATAAAAAATTTAGAAAATATATTTCAATAACTATGAATTCATAATTTTTTTTATTTTTTATAAAATTTAATTAATTAAAATATTTTAATTAATCAATGTCAAAGTTTACAAATTTTAACTAAAAAAAGTCAACTGTTACACCGGAAGTAGTGGTAGAAAGGATATAATCTTTTAGTTTTTGAACTTCAAGCTTAAAAGATATCACTTTTGAAGATATGCATGAATTTTCACCTTGAAAGAAAGGATATGCATGAATAAGTTAAGTTAAAAAAAAATTATATAATGCATAGAACTACTTATAACTCCTATTTAACTCTTAAATAGGAAGACAAACGTGTTTTAGTGTGTTCGAACTCATGCCCTTCAACACTAACAACAATGTCAATGCCAACCAAACTAAAACTCAGTCAATAATTAAATAAATTTTAAAATTCAAAGTTAAAGAAAATTCAAATAATTGCATGAACAGAATGCTAAATTTATAAATATTAGTACATTAGAGTATATTTTGAATTTAAAATCCACAAGTGTAGATCAAAGCAATGCATAATAAAATAAAATAAAATAAAAAGATGTTGAGGCATGAAATTAACATTTCAATCCTCACCTCCAAATTGTCGAATATATATTATGCTTTAAGAGTTGTGTCAACAAATGGTCAAATACTTTAAAATATTCTTTATAATTAGTCAAATATATTCACGATGGTAGCAATGAAAATGTGTGTACATGCATTTTCCTTTTGCAAAGAAAATAATACAGCTAGCACATATATAGGACAATCTTGTCTATGGGTATATATTAACATCAACAAAACAAATAATTTTTTAAATATATATGTACCAATTTGCAGGCTGGTGTTGAATTTATATTTTAATAAATATATATATTAAATTATTTTTAGTATATAAATTAATTTATATTTTTGAAAAAAAATTAACATGTAAGTGATAAATTATATATATACTGATTGAGATATAACCTCTAATTGTTGAATATAATTTGGTGTTTGAGATTTTGTAATTCTACTTATGACAATTATTGGTTTTGTTAAAGAATTCCGACTGAGCAACCCAAAAATGATACAGCTACATTCTTTAACTTATTGCATTATAAATTACATAATTTAAATTTAAATAAATTTTAATAGAAATGGTGACTGGGGGTTATTTGAGATTTTTAGAGTATTAAAGCTTGCAAATTAGAAATGTAAATTGTTTAAATATATTTTACTTTTCCACTTTAATAAGTTGTTTAGTTTTAAATTTTGTATTTCGTACATAGGCAGAATTGTTTTTAAAGCTAAAATAAAATTTCAAAAAAAACACATAATGGAGGAAAAATGTAATAATTATTATTATTTTGAAATTAATTATTATACTGTTATTGTTAATGCAAATGGTCATTCATATAATTGATGTATTGGAATCAACAATACAATTAATTTTAAAATAAAATCGTTGTAGAATGATTATTTTAAATTAAAACTAATACTATTAGATGTTTGAGGATATTAAATCTTCCACTTTAATAACTCATCTCTTTTTTTTTTCTTTTTTTTGAAAATAACACCCAATGCAATCTTATTAGGGAAGCTTAAAAGTTTAAACATAATGGAAACATCAAAAAATAAAAAATAAAACCTCAGCACCGTTTTACCACGCCAGCCATCTGTTAGCAAAACAAACGTTGCAATGAGCGATGTCTCGAGAAACCCAACCAAGACTCTTAAATAAAAATAAAAATAAAACAAAACCACTTACCACATCAAACCATATCAAATCCTAAGAAAACAAAAATCAAATTCCCTAAACCTTTTAGTCTACCCATTCATCTCGTCCGCTCAGATGCATCGAAAAACCCATCTGTGGGAGTGGAAATCCCTTAGACTTCACGAATTAGTTCCTCTTCATGTCCCCACTCCTCCAATTCACTGAGCTCCTTGAAGATTTTCTTGAAAACAGAGACCATACCCTCCGGACTCAGAACAATAACCCCCATATTTCCTTCGTTGCTCGTTTAAGATGATAGCCTCAACTTTTGGAGGGGCTTCTTCCATCCAATATCTCGAGCTTTCACACCGTCATCCCCAACTTGCCATCTCATAGGCTGTTCTATTCGCCGCTCTTAGGACAAAACGGGAGGTAAAACCTCTAAATCTGAAAATTCTATGCCTTATTTCCTTTATTATATTACCTATAACTGATCTATCACTTTCCTGGGTCTTTATCTTTTCCAGAATATCAAGTGCACCGCCCTCAATGCACACGTGTCAAAACCTATGTCCTCGACAAAGGTAACCGCCTGAAGGCATGCATGCGCTCCTACTGTTATTGGATTTGAATATTTTTTATCGAGTAAGCACATGCCCCCATGACCATGCCTTGGTTGTTTCTTATAATTACTCATGTGGTAGCTCTTTGTATCTGTTGTTGGTAGGAGGCATCAAAGTTAACTTTTATTGTGTCTCTCTCAGGGGGCTCCCATCTTGTTTCTCTAGAGTCATTTTGATGTATTGATATCTCTTCTAAAATGCGTAACTTTGCTAAATATGCTTTGATGAAACTTACAACCTGATCTACCCTTTCTCTCTTTCCTTCATAGTAGTACATATTTCTGTTGTACCAAATTGCCCAAAAAATTATGGCTATATGTATACTCTGTTCATTATTGTCCTTTTCAAAAAAAGATGCTAACCAGAATTTCTATTCTTGACTAATGTCGACATGCGAGGTTACCAATCCAATCTGCTGTAGAACCTGCTTCATGGAAGCGCAGTCTCAGAAAATATGTGCTACCGTTTCGTCGTCTATCTTGCAAATCAGGCAAAAGGTCTCCTCCCTTAATCTTTTATTATGTAAATTACTTAACGTAGGAAAAAAATTATTAAATACCTTCCAAAGATGTATTCTGATCTTACTTGGGATTTTGAGATTCTATAGCTTTATGTAAAAGTTTTTTATTGCTATATCTTATAAATAATTATTTTCCCTTGTCCCGTTATGATTACTTGTAATACACCACTTGTAACCGCTTTTAATGGAGTATTCTCCTATATTGTCGCCTCTCCAAACTAGCTCATCTAGAAAGGAGTTGTTCACCAGTGGGATAGCAAGGATCTTCTCTGCTTGTTCCTCTGTGAAAATATCTTCAATTATAACCTCTTTCCAGGTATTGTTCTCATCATTAATAAGATCAGCAACCTTTGTAAATCTAACATCAATATTCTGAATCTGAACTTTCCCATCTCCAAGCCCTGGAATCCATATGTCATTCCAAATATTCACAGATCTGTTATTTCCAATTCTCCATCCAAGTTATTCCTGCAAGATACAGCATGCTCCCCAAATGCTCCGCCAGGTAAAAGAAGGGTGAGATCCTAATCCTGCATTCATAAAATCATTCCTTGGATAGTATTTAGCTTTCATTACCTGCACTAATAGACTGGTAGAATTCGTAATTAGTTTCCATCCTTACTTTGCTAAAAAGGCTTCATTAAAAATTGATAACTTTCTAAAACCAATTCCCCCTTGCGTCTTTGGGGTACACGGCATTCCAAGTGCACCAATGTATCCCTTTATTTGTCTTCAAGTTACGCCACCAAAACTTATACATTTGGCTTTCAAATTCTCGACATAAAGAAATTGGCAATAAAAACACTGCATAGCATAAATTGGTATAGCCTGTATTACGGATTTTATAAAAATCTCTTTTCCTCCTATTGAAAGGTTACGAACACCCAATTCACCACCTATTCTTTTAATAAAATTTTCTTTTATGTCGACAAACGCATTTCTTTTCCTTCCCCCTGCCATCGTGGGTAGTCTAAGATACTTCTCAAGATTATTTGAAATTCTAACACCCAATTCACCACCTATTCTTGTTTGGTCTTCCTCACTTGTGTTATTGCTAAAGTAAATCAAGGACTTGTCGAAATTCACCAATTGTCCTGACATATTTTCATAGTCATTGATAATTGTTTTCATTGCCAAAGCCCTTTCCAATGAAGCCTTCCCAAACAGTATACTATCATCTACAAAGAATAAATGCGTAATTGAAAAACCTCCTCTCTCTACCCTTACCCCTCCAATTTTTCCATCCCTCCTTGCTTGATAAAACAGTCTTGAAAATCCTTCTGCCTAAGCCCTCTTGTGGGTTTAAAAACTTCCCATTGCCCTCCATTTAACAACATTGAATAGGAAACACTTTGAACACATCTCATTATCAAAGCGATCCATTCTTCACAAAATTTGAGGCTTCTCATCATGTTTTCCAAAAAATATCTACTCCACCTTATCATAAGCTTTACTCATGTCAAGCTTAAATGCAAAATTCCCATGCCCTTGTCATTTCTTTTTTAAAGAATGCAATAACTCGTAAGCCACCAAAATGTTGTCCGTAATTTGTTTTTCAGGCACGAACGCTCCTTGTGTTTCATCTATACAGCTATTAAGGGCTTTTCGAAACCTATTGACAATTACTTTTGCAATAATTTTGTAAACCACATTATATAAACTAATAGGCCTGAACTACCCCATGTTTTTTGGTGCTTGCACTTTGGATATCAACATGATAGAGGTATCGTTAACATCTCTTAAATCTTTATGGTTATTCAAAACTTCCAAACAAAAATTTGACGACGTCTCTTCCTACTATATGCCAAAACTTCTGGTAAAAGATAGCGAGGAATCCATCCTTTCTCGAGGCCTTAAGTGGCGCCATTGACTTCATCGCTTCAATTATTTCTTCCTTCTTAAACCTGGTTAATAACTCGTTATTGACAGCACTTGATATACATGAATGGATGTTATTCGTAAGTACTTCACTACTGGAAAAGGGTTTTGATGAAAACAGCTCCTTAAAATAATTTGTTTCCAAATCAAGAAGTTCTGCATCTCCCTCCACCCATCTTCCAGCCGAATCTTCAAGCCCCAAGACAATATTTCTATGCTTGCAATAAGGTGCAAAATTATGAAAGAATGAAGTATTACAATCCCTCATTCGTAACCAATTGACTTTAGCACGTTGCTCCCAAAATAATTCCTCCTTATCAACTTCCTTGTTTAAATCCAATTTGACCTCCATAATTTCTGCTAGTTTATCTTCATCTAGATTATCATTGTTCAAACAGCTTAACTTGCATTCAGCTCCTCCCTTCATTGTCTGCGTCTACCTTTGTTAATTTTGCTCCATTCTATTAAAAATAGCCCTAAATTGTTTAGTTTTTTTTAGAAGCTCCTCTTTGCTCATTGCCCAACCTTGCTTAACTTTATCTTCAAAATCCTTCTCTAAAATCCAGTCAGCATTAAATCGAAACAAAATTCTTCTCCTTACTTGGGATCCTTTCCTTTTACCGGATGTATCCACTAACACTGGGCAGTGATCAGAAAAACTCTAGTTTAGGTGCGATACCATATATTCTAGAAAACATGCTAACTATTCTGAATTTTCCACTCCTCTATCAAGATGTTCTCTTATGTTGTTAGTTGCCAACCTCTCTCTCTCCTAAGTGAACCACTATCCTTGGAAACCTAGATCGCTTAAATCACATTTTTCCAGTATGTCTCTAAATGCTTTCATTTGACATTCTTCCCGTAGTCTCCCTCCTTTTTTTTTTCAAAAGAGAACATTACTTCATTGAAATCACTCATAACAAGCCATGGTGATTGGGCTTCTTCATTTAGACGTCTTAACAAATTCCATGAATCTTAAATTTTCAACTAGAGCCCCATAAAATCCAGTGAACCTCTAGCTTGTTCTCCCGTTGTCTTCAGTAACATCCACGTCGATATGGGAGTTAGAAAAAAAATTTAGATTAATATTATGACTATTTTTCCACCCTAATGATAATCCCCTCTTAAGCCCTCCACACTGACATCAATCCCATTTACAAACCCGCATGATCTTCTTATCCTTTCCATCTTCTTTGAGCTTACTTTTGTTTCCATTAGAAACAAAAGTTGAGGCTAAACACGTCTCAAATAGTTTTTGAGATGCCTTACTGTTCATGGTTGCCCCAATCCACGAACGTTCGAACTTAAAGTTTTCATTTTGACCGGTCGGCCGGCTTATTAGTGGCCGTCGATATAAATTTGTTTGAATCTGTTTCCATTGGACTTTCGTTAATAGCATCACCATGATTTTTTCGTTGTCTTTTCTTACCCTCTAATAAACTAATAGGCTGATCTTTCACATCCCTCTATTCATCTTCCGCTTTATTGAGATTTGTAGGACACTCTACATCATTCTTGCATGGTATCCTTGCTTATCGATCTTTGATACTTTTATTTCTTAATTCCTCTATAATACCTTTTACCCTTGATTCGTTAACTTTATTTCTGATAGTAGGCTCTATTTGCCTACTCTCCCTTCGATCACCTCCCCTAAAATCGATTCTTACCATACCCCTCGATTCTTCTCGAAGCCATTGGCTATCCATCAGGGTAGTCCTCCTTGACGAGGCACGGAGGGATATGTCCCACCCAAAAACCACCTTTTGTGAACCCAATGTTAAATGGATTGGACATAAGGTTTCCTCGTGCCCTAATCTCCCACATAAGAAATAGAATAATAACAGCTTTTCATATTAGAATGTAGCTTAGGTTGATTTATCTTGTCCAAAAATAATACATTTCTTCCTCTTAAGCGGGCTCCAAACATCTATCGTACTTTTATGCACATAAATTTCCTTACTCCTTTAGAGATAATTACTACATCATATTAAAAAAAGGCCAATGAAATTTCCCATCTGTCTTGCCATATTTTCTGACATACAGGAAATTATGGATTTGCACCCAAAAATTTGTGAAAACCATTGGGACTTGTATTGGATCCTTCCCTTTTTCCAGCCGGTGGAAGATAATCAAATGTCAATTAAAGAATTAAGGCATACCATCAATAACTCTTTTTAAATCCAGTTCATTGTAGAACAGAAAAAGAGTTCTTTTTTCTTCAATCTCGGTAATGGAGACACCCCAATTAGGGGCCATAGCTCGGCCAGGACATTTCTCATCGATGGAAAGTGAACTATCCCATTAGTTAAGATTTTTCCCACCAGAAACATGCAAAAATCATCTTCGTATCCCTCTTCCTCATCTTGTTCTAATAACAGGTCTTCCTTTTCATCGCCAATACTTAAATTAGCTAGATCTTCCTCCATTGATAATTGGGCACTTTATGAAACAAAAAAACTCAAAACTCTTCAACGCTCAAAAAGATTGAGAGAAAGGCGTACTCGTCGACCTGTGAATTCGTGCAGACGAAAGGAACAAAAAAAAAAGAGAAAAAACCCTAATATCCTTACAAATTTAAATATATAAATATAACTATGGAAAATAAAATATGTTTTAATCCAAAATCAAAATTTTATAACTCATCTATTTTGAAACTTATATTAAGATTATAGTTTCATCTATTTAATTTCAAAAAAAAATTATAAAATTATTTAAAAAATATAAATATCTTTATAATAAATTATGTTTAGTTTCAAGAAACAGAAGTCATTTCATTTTTGTTTTCTTAAAAAATAGAATAATGATAAGATTAAAAATTTTGAAAAATGAAATATTTTAAAAGCAGGAAAAAAACAAATAGTTGATTTCATTTAAACCTGATCATGGGTCGAGCCACCCAGCCCGGCCCGAAGGCCCGCTCGAAATGTAGGAGGGTTTGGACAAAAATATAGACCTCAAAAAATGGGCTTGAACAAAAAAATAAGGCCCGTTTTTTAAACGGGCCAGGCCTCGGGTAAGGCATTTTGGCCTGGGCCCGGCCCGAATTCATTAAATGATAAAAAAAATCTGCTCTTTTTTTATTATTTTTGAATGTTATTTTCTTATTGTTTTCTCCCTATTTTACTACCATTTTACTATTATGTTGCTACTATTTTATTGTTATTGTTTGGATATTGTGTAAAACTTATTTTATTATTATTTTTGTTATTATTTTAAAGGAATTTGTTGATTTTGTTATTATTTTAGAGGCATTTGCTTGTTAAGTTGCAT
This sequence comes from Gossypium sturtianum, assembly GCA_025698515.1. NCBI lineage: Eukaryota > Viridiplantae > Streptophyta > Magnoliopsida > Malvales > Malvaceae > Gossypium > Gossypium sturtianum. Next base: position 126,663,149 of record CM046955.1, read on the forward strand.
TTATCTTAGTGTTATTTAAGTCTACATATTTTTTAAAATTTATTTTCAATTTGTTGGGAAATATTTATTTTGATATTTTTAGTATTTTTGATGTATTATATATATTTAAAAAATATATAAAAATAATATAAAAAATTAATACGGGTGGGTCGGGTCGGGCCCTGGTTTTAGCATTTTTATCCGGGTCGGGCTTGGGCAAAATTTTAGGCCCATTTTTTGGGGTCGAGTTGGGCCCGGACCTAGTAAATGGGCCTAAAATTTTAGTTGAGCCTGGCCCGAACCCAGCCCGAACCATGAGCACCTCTAATTTCATTCCTTTATTTAAAAATGCTTTCATAAAATAAGAAAATTTTAAAACAACAAAAAATATTTTTCAACAATTTTCAAATATGGAATCCATATAAATATAGATTTTTTTTTTATTTCTCAGGTTTCTATTATAGGAAAATATGTATTAAAAATGTTTTCAGATTTTTATTATTGAAAAAAATGTGTTTTTTAAATTTTTTAAAATAGAAAATAAAAATATTTCAAAAATCAAACATCTTTCTCATTATAGGTTTTAATCATATCTATTCTTTATAACACAATTTTTAGAACTACTCATAGTCTCCCCAACTCATAAATAGGAGAATAATGCGTTTTAGCGCACTCAAATCCGTGTCCACTTGCATTGACAATAATGCCCATACCAGTTGAGTTGAAACTTAATCGATATTTAATTAAAGATTTTATAAGTAATATAGATATAGTTAGATGAATTTTGAATAATTAATGTTGAAAGAGTGATGGTTAAGAGGGAGAGAAATAAAAGGAGAAATGAAATATGGTATGCTTTTTAATTATTGATTGGTTGTAGCAAATATTTAGTGGGGCAATTGACCCATAAATACCAAAAAATAAAAAAATTTACGGAAAAGGGCCGGAATTGGGAAAAATTACGGAAAAGGGCCGAATCCCCCAAAAACGCGGCCACGTAAGCGCGTTTTGGGGGGACGGGGACCAAAAGCGCGCCCTGCTGAGGCGTTTTTGTCCACGTCATCAAAAACGCTCCCACGTGGACGCGCGCTTGGCGGCGTGGACAAAAACGCTTCGCACAGGGCGTTTTTGGTCCTTACTACCGTGTTGAAGTTTTTGGCCCAATAGTCTCGGCAAAATAATTTTGAGGAGGCGTTTCAACAAACACCGCCAAAAATAAAGATGCGTTCGGAAAAGCGCCGCCGTGGACGCGTTTTTGCTCTGATGATCACGGAGAAATAATTTTGAGGGACGTTTACGAATAAACGATGTACAAAAACGCTTCCAGCAGGCGCATTGTCAAGATGCGTAATGAAAAACGCGCTCCCACGTGGGACGCGCCTTTGCTTACAAGAGCCTACGGCAAAATTAGGCTATAAATCGGTGAAAATTCATTCTCGGTTGGCGAGAAAGGAAATTGAGGCAAAGGAAAAAATTGAAAATGAGTGAACGTATTAATCTTTGTTATTTACTACGACGGTGAAGTTCGTGACACGAAAATGGCGTTGTTTTCTTATCGGAGAACACAAGTGCACATCGAGTTTTAATCGGAACATCGATTTGGTTGAACTTCGCAAAAGAATTAGGCGTAAAATATTTGGAACAACGCCAATGAAAGTTCAGTGTATTAAGTTAAGGTTTTGGCGCTTGGTTGATCCGGTGAGATATGAGTCGTTCGACATCAAAGGTGCTCGGGGCTTTGAGGCAATGGTGGAGACTCATATTGCCAGTGGATCACCCTATATGGAGGTATATGTAGAATTTTCATCTCTAAGTGATCTTGCTGCGACCTCGACATGTGTACCGCTGTAGTTCGAGGGGAATACACGACCCCAAGCCGACACTGTGTAAGTGGGAGGCCAAACACGAAGTGCCGTGCGGTGCGGTCGTAGTATGGAAAACATAACCCGCACGACGACACTCGGTTGGTGGATGGGACATGCATATCCGTCGATCGACGTCCGATGATAGAAATACGCATCGGGGACGTCGGCAAGTTCTAGTGGTTGGCAATCCACATACGATTGGAATCAGACGAAAGATGTTTAAGGAGGGATGATGAACTCCGGCGACATCCACCGGCGAGGGCCCTCATTTGTTGCGGAGTTATGGAGGGTCGGACGATGAATCCGATGTGGATCCACCCTCGAGAGGCGAGGCCCGACGGTGCAGAAGTTGGATTATTTTCTGAACCGGAGCCCGTTCCAATTGTACCTGAAGACGTTGAGGGCGGTTCAAACTATATTCACATTACGAAAATTTTAGACATATACCTCATATTAGACACTACATACGAAATACTAAATTATAATAACAAATTTCGAAACTTACTTCTGATTCCGACCTTTGGTCCAACAGGAGCCGTATATCCTCAAGCGATTTCGGTATTCCAACATGATTCGCCGGATGGTTCCACCTAATTAAATAAACTTTTAGCATACAATTATACTATAAATATACGACATAATTGTAAAATATAATATTAAATTTACCTCGTTATCGGTGGGAATGAATATGGCTGGTCGAGTCGAGGACGTAAAAATGGAAATCGAAACCATGCCCATGACTGCGCAGTAGTGATAGGCAACCTCCGATTTTTTGTTTACTCGGCGGCGTCACCCGCACATCTCTCGGTATAACCTCGATAGCACGGCGGACCCCAACTCAATTCACGTGTTTGCTCAAGTCAACAAGTTTCGAGGAGCCATCTCGGTGGACGAGGTTTCTAGAGAGGTCCGGCATCGAGATAGCCTCCAATTATTTGAAGAATGTATGCTCGAGCATACCGTATTCTTTCTACTTGATCGAATCCTCGTCGGCTGCGGGAATGTGTCTCGTAACCATGCCATATCGATCCGAGCTCCTCGAATTCTATCCGGAATGGCACCCGAAGCTCGTAGCATACGGCCATCCAATCGAGAGATGTTACGGACCGGTGACTACCGCCCGTCCACCGGTAATCCCAAGCAGAATCGCACATCTTCTAAGGTGATGGTACACTCTCCGCATGGCAAATGGAAAGTGCGCGTCTCCGGTCTCCACCTCTCAATCAACGCTACCGATCAAAGGCGGCTCCAACTTGAACCCTCGGCCTATCGTGGCCACATGCCAAAAACCCGCTTCACGCAGTAATTCTCGATCAACGGCGATGGGGATCATGCATGTTGCGAATATAACATTCCAACACCCGATCTATGATCGTTTAAAAATCATAAAATTCAAAATTAATTAAAATTACATAATTGGATAAAAATTAAATAATATTTCAAAATTAAAATTAAAACTTACCATTTTTATTTGCTCGACTGGCAATGTGCTTCTCGCCTAGGCGAAGTAATTCCCTACCATTGTAATCGGCTTTAAAATTTTCCGATAAAAATATCTTAAAAAAATTAAGGGCTTTTTAAGTAAATAGTAAAGGACTATTTTGAAATTTGAGCGTTAATTTCAAGGACCTTGAGAGAAAATTGAGAGAAAATTGAGAAAGGATTGAAATGTGAAGAATAAAGGGTGGGGGTTTATAGTTTTTTTTTTCGACTGTTGGGGAGCCAGCGGTCAAAAAATTTGACCGTTGGGACCAAAAACGCGCCCTGCTGGGCGTTTTTGTCCACGTCAGCAAGGCGCGTCCACGTGGGAGCGTTTTTGGATGACGTGGACAAAAACGCTTCCAGCAGGGCGCGTTTTTGGTCCCCGTCCCCCCAAAACGCGCTTACGTGGCCGTGTTTTTGGGGGATTCGGCCCTTTTCCGTAATTTTTCCCAATTCCGGCCCTTTTCCGTAAATTTTTTTATTTTTTGGTATTTATGGGTCAATTGCCCTATTTAGTGGGAGATATTTGGATATAATTGATATCCCATTATTGTCAAGGCAAAGAAGAGGGAATACTCACCAATTCCATTAGACCTTTTAGCTGGCACTGCACTTTATTGATGCTAATGCTGGCTGGGCCTGCTTGCCTTAGGCCCACAACCAAACATATTATGCACTAATCAAACACTCATTTGCTGTTTTATATATATATATATATATATGATTAAAAAAGGACACCCTAATGTGAAGATCTATTGGCGGTTTTAGATTATGAGGAGATACAAATTCATATATAATTTTACATCTGGGTTTACTTTGTTAATAAGAATAATAATAATTCCTATCTTAGATAGATTTTGTTCTCGACAAAAATATTTTTAGAAAAAGTTGATTGAGACAAATATCTTTTCAATGATGAGGAGTTGTCGTATGAAAGATGAATTGAATCTTTTTGTAAAAATTGAAAAAAAAAGAAAAAGATAGATTAACAGCGTGATGAGGAAAAGAGTGCATATGAAAGTTGTAGAGCTAGCATCATGTTGGTATACTTAATCTGTTTACTGATCAGTTTGTTAACAATTTGATAACTACTTAGCCTGCTCAATTCCTTGACTCACAGTTAGGAGTTTTAAGGCATTCTAACTACCTTAATTAGCCTATCCATATTGGGCTAATCTATAGGTAAATGTAACATGATACCATTGGATTTTGCCATTAATGGTACCTTAACAAACAAAGGAGAAATATCTTCATTGGATTTTACCTTTATGTTTTTTTGCAGCTCTCATATTTTAAGGATATGGCTCCTCCTTGACTGCTTAGCCTCCTCCTTGTTATTTTGTTCTTCACCCTACTAAATATGGGTTGGATTTGAGGTTGTAAGACACATTTTCAGCCCAACTGAAATTTACCAGTTTAATCAGGTAGTCATTTTTAAAATGTAACAGTCATCATATTTTGGATTTAGATCAGTTAGTATATATGCAATATACACCTTAACCTTTGTGAAAAAAAAAAAAAAACTTTTAAAACTTCCAAAAAAATATAAAAGAATTATTTAAAAAAAAACTAAAAAATTAATATCTTAAAAGTAAGGTTAATTTTGTTTTCTGGTTGATTCTATTCAAATCAAATTCTTCCTATTTATGATTGAAGAAAGGGAATGGAGTTACTTAGACTCTCATGCCAACATAATGAATAAAATTCTTCCTATTTATGATTGAAGAAAGGGAATGGAGTTACTTAGACTCTCATGCCAACATAATGCTTCTGCCATTGAATCAAGAGGTTGTTGGCTAATACAACTTTGCCAACTATGGAGGAAACCTTTACAAAAATAATCTTTCAAGGGATTTCAAAATTCTGAGTTTAAATAACTTGTGTTCAATTTACATACATTTTCACACTATCCTGTCAAGAGATTAAGTGATTGGTGATTTAGAGCAGAAAAAGAAGAGAATTGGAGAGAGAATTAAAAGGAATTTTTATTATTTCATTTATGTGTTTTACATCAGCTTCATATATGTATGCTGAGCCACAAATAAATACATTTTAGTTGATGTATCTCCATCTCATGCGGCTCTTTTCACTCAGTTTTCAGCTTCCTTCAGACGCCCAACTGTTGTTATACTTCTTTTCACTCATTTCATCACATATACTTCAAACAAAGAAGCTACTACTCAAATTTTATGCAACTATGTACTTTATCCCTCCATTTCTTTACAAACTCATCCAGACTAAAATAAAACCTTAAGCAATGATGTCAGAATCAGTAGTCCAACCATTGACAAATACTCGGATATAAACTAAATTGAATTGCAAATCGATGAAAAATTGGTTCAACTGATTGAACTAGTTTATATTTTTTTTATATAAAATTTTATGAATTTATATTTCATTATTTATTTTCAAACCAACGATTCAATAATCTTATCATCTACTCAACTATCCTTGTTTCTCCATAAAAGCGTCAACATTACTAATCAACAAACTTTTCAAACCCTAAACCGAAAGCACAAAATTAGGCATAATGTTAAATTTAATCATTAATGCCTACATTTTTTTTGTCAATTTGGTTATTATTCTTTTGTAAAACTAAATTTGACCGTTAATTTTTCAAAAAGTGTCAAACAAAAATGTTGTCTAAAACATTCATTGTTTTTAACAATACTGACGTGGCAGTTTACGTTTACTTCATGCTAACATGACATAACATCAATAAGTAATTTAAAAGTTAAAAAATATTCAAAAAAAATAACATGCAGTACATGTATATTACCATGAAGGTTGCCATGTTTAAAAATGTTTTAGTCAATATTTCCATTTAAAAACAATAGTTAGAGTCTTTTATATAAGTTGATGGTCAAATTTGCCTATTTTAAAAGGTTGAATATCAAATTTAGCTAAAAGAATAAGGGATAAATTGAAAAAAGATGTAAACATTAAGAGCTAAATTTTACATTATGCCAAAAAAAAAAAAGGTTAAATTTGGCATTTTTCTTTTCTTTTTTTTTTTCAGTTTATCATTTTTTTTATTTTTTTCAACTATAATAAAATAAATATTATCATATATATACCTAAATATAATATATATATATATATATATATATAAAAGATAAATGAATAAAAAGATCTATCCTACTATAATTATATGGCAGCAAGTACTGAAAAGGGTTAAGGGGAAAAACTGTAAACTATAAACTGTTATAGATTTTTTATATTTTTTATTATTTTTCAATATCTTTTTATCATTTTTATAAATTTTCCATAGAATTTTATAATATTTTTATATTTTTGAATTATTTTAAAGTTTTTATATAAATAAATAAAAACCAATGACAATGTAGAACAATCTTAAAGTCTTACCAAGATTTAAAAAGAAAAACTAAATCTCACTTAAACCCGAAATAAAAACCGAAGTTAACGGCATGGCAACAAGGAGTAGATATGCAAATTCACTTCTATTAACACGACAATAGAGCTCGACTTCAGTCTAAACTCATCATGCACAAACCTATTTCTTTTTTCTTATCAAAGAAATCTATATATTTGCATTAATTTCACCTTTTTTAACAGGAAAAAAAAAAGAGTAAAATTGACTGAGTGAAAATTTGATAAATTAGTGATGAACTAAATTGTGGGCTATTTTTTTAAAGAATTCAATAAATTTATATATATATATTTCAAAATTTTGGCAGTAATAAAAACAAGTGAAACATTGTACCATGATTCACACACGTGCGTAGCTAAAAATTGGTAATATTCGTTGCGCATATAAGACAATTTTGTTTTGCAGAATCATATTCACATTTGATATTTGCTCAGATCAGATATCAGTACAGTACTTTCTTTTTTCCTTTTCAATTTCAACTGCTTTTTGTTCACAGTGAAATTTACTTGGTTTTACCACAAAAACAAAATGATGAAACATAATAAATGGTAGGCCTAACTTGGTTTCATCATCATCACCCAATCAACATGGTCCAGGGCAAGTTCTGTGCCAACTTTGGCTGCACAATCCAACAGACTATATATCCGACATGAGTATATTTACTGTATATACATGTGTATGAATAATCTGCCATTGGCTCCAGGGATTCAATGAAGCCACTGATTCACAAACACAGCTTCTAAGGACAAATTAATTCTGACAGTTTTCTAACACTGAAACCAAAACTGGGTTTTACTATTGTACTCTATTTAGATCATTAATCAATCCTAGCTATAATGCTAGTAACACAATATCAAAAAGATTCTGACTCAAATAACAAATGTCTATCTAATTTTCTGCCCCCTTTTTTTTCTCTCCTAGGAAATATCAAATATTTCCACCTCACATTTATTTCTCATGATTCATCCTCCTACTTGTCTCGCTTGAGTTAAAACTACTAATTCTTACCAAACTACCTACTACTTTTATGAGGCTTGGAACTTGCACAATCAGTATGGCAAAGCCGAGTAAAAATCGAGTCATTTCATGAAACGGGAAACTAAAACATCATGGAAACTCCGAAGATATGGTTACAGCATAGAGCAAGGCAAGGCGAACAAGATGCAGCATTTTACTCTTGCATTTCAGCAAATCAACTAAAAGAAAAATCTCTCTGAAATCTACACACTCAGTTTTACAATAAATGGACTCACCATATATTCTTCATTACTACTCATCTAATGAGCCCTGCAGCAATAAAATGGATTAACAAATATTCATGAAAGAAAAGCACACACATACAGAGACATTATGTCATCCACAGAAAAGCAAAGAGTTGGAATACTACAAGCCTCTCTAATTAAGGAAGGACATGGTTTCCTCAATTAACATACTGCTTTCGATATATCTATATAATAGTCTATGGGAAACCTAGACTCTAAATGAAATATTCCTTTGCACCTCACCCACAAAACAATTGCACAGCAAATGCCATATTTGCAATTTAACACCTAGCTTCTAAAAGAAATACAATATACTGACTGTCTGATGCTTTCAATGATGCAGCCAGATTGATACTTAAAAGGAAGTTTTCAGTTAGTAATCATAGTATCGCATTTCTTAATTATAATTCTATTTATCAAGATTCTTGAACTGGAAAATCTATAACTTATCGTAAATGTGAAGTTGAAAGTAAAAAGAGTCATCAACTCTATTCAATATATCAGACTAATTGCGGGAAAGTATGGGAAAGAATAGAACTTATGAATTAGAAAATCGAGCAAAAAGAGAAACTGGCACCATCCAACTGAACAAAAGAAACTAAAAACAATGGAGGATTCCAAAGTGTACATAAGAAAATTTCTGGGAGTATATAGTTCATCAATTGTAATGATCAATGTAATCAGTACATCAGCCAACATCTAAGATAACAGCCTCCGGAACTTATTTCCTCCCTTGAAGACAATTCCAAGAAAATTAAGGAAGAAGAAACCCATATGACTAGTTCTGTGTTCTTAAAAAGCTTTCAACAAACTCTAATGGCAACCTACCAATGTGTTGGTACTTCAAATTATTAAACCTATTCCTGTGCTAATGACGCCAGCCTTTGCATGTTCTCATGTCACTGAAAACGGGGGAAGACAAATTTAATCGAAGAAATTTTGAATGAAAGTTTGGAAAAAGAAATAAAAACTCAAGACACTCCTATCAATAAAACATTCTATTGAATCTTGAGTAATCTGAAATCTTCCCCATCATCCCCCATCCAAAAGGGTAAAGATGTAAAAAAGAAAGAAGGGGAAATTACCATTAGTAAAAATTCAGAGTTGTGTGTTTAAGGAAAAACCGATGGTGCAAACCCCAGTGGCAGCGCAGCACCATTCAACCGCACGAGATGCCACCAAATTCTATCTCTCTAGCATCCCATCACAGCACAATTATACACAAAGTTACCCAACTGCTTTCTGGCAAGCAAGTTCCATTGGGGAGGCCCTTCGCTCGGAACCCATGAATTGATCTCAATAAAACCTTCACCTAAAGCCCTAGGACCACCAATCACTATAAGGCGATCTCCACATGCTCTGAACGCAAGCCCCCAACCATTCATCGAAACTGCTCTTTCTGGCAATCTTCCAATAGTCAACCATGAGTTCCCCTCCTTATCATACTTCTTTACCTCCATGCCAGCATGATCAGCAGCATACAGTTCATTATTAACAACTGCAACCAGAGGGGGTGCCACAGCTGCCGCAGGCATCTCTGCGGCCGCTCCACTTCTTCCAGGAGACATATTGGGAATTTCAGTCCACTTTTTTGTCTCTAAATCATACTCCTCACCACAAGTGAGAACCCGTGCATCCTTCCCAGCTCCACCAATTCCTCCAATCACGTAAAATTTCTTATCCATAAATACACCACTACACATCTTCCTTGGCTTATTCATGCTTGGGAGAGTCTCCCATTTCTGAGTCTCAGAATTGTACATTTCTGCAGAGCTCAGGATATTACCCTGAGAGTCACAACCACCAGCTAAAATTGCAATTTCTCCAAGACTAGCCGATCCAAACAAGCACCTCGGAGCATTCATACTGGTCCCAGTAGTCCATGAGTTCGTCAGAATACTATACCTATATATAACCTGGGAAGTTACCTCCTTCCCAAATACAAGCAATTCAGTTCCAACAGCCAAGGACTCCTTATCCGAGAAAATGAAACATTCATTGGGAGGCATCCTTGGCAAATGCATCCACCTATGCCTAATTGGATCAAATGCCTCCCATTGAAGGAGGTGACAAGAAAAGTAAACCCAATGCTCAACAACACCGTTCTGCCTCCTCAACTTATAGATCTCCCCGCTCCTGATTAAGGAGCGAAAACTCCGATTCAATGAGGCAATGGAACCATAATCAGACCTTGAGCACCTAATCAGACAACTGATGGAATTATCTCTCCCAATTGGTTGGATTAATGCATCCAAGTCTGACGAAGAATCCCCAGCATGACTCCGATGACCATCCTCGGGAGAATCAGAAAAGCTTCTATCATCATTTTCACCATCATCCTCAGACTGTTCCTCTGGTGACTCCTCCACAGAATCCGACAGGCTGTCACTGTCTGATTGGTTAACCAAATCCGGTTTGTCTGGACCAATGGAGCAGTGGTGGATAAGAGAAGAGTCTGTATCTGAGGAAGAATCAGATCGCTTACTATCATCACCGGATTGGTCATGAGAACCTGGCAAGAGAAAGTCACCTGAGTCTTGTGGAGAAGAAGCATTAGAATTATTATCGTCACTCGAGGAATCATCAGAAGATAGCTTCGACAACTTGGTTTCCTGACAACCATCGGATTCAGAGAATTCCCGTGGGCGCTTCCCATTGTACATGTAAGCCCACTTCCTTTCTTCCTGACAAGAGCTTGCAAACACCAAACAGGACTTGCAGCACCGGTTCTCCAACATGACTCTTTAGGATCCCCTCCCGACTTCAGACGGGAAAATCCCCAAAAATAACAATGGGAATTTTCAAATCACTGTAACAACCACAAGTTTTATTTCTCCCCCCAAAACATAAAGCAGTCAAGATTAATTCTACCTATTCAAGAAAACAAGGGGCAAACAAAGGGAGCAGTTTCAGATAAATTTTCAAAACGATAAACCAAACCAAACAGGAATTCGAATCCAATAAAACAAAGATCCAAATTCAGGCTTATAAAATGAAAAAAAAAAATTCAGCGGCGAAAAAAAAATAAAGAAGTCAAAAACAATAATTAAACATAAGCAAATTTGGTTAAAACAAGAATAAAATAATTCACGATCAAACAAAGCTGAAGAAAAATAAGTACCAGATCTCAGAATTTCATTGAAGGCAAACAAGAACAAAAACAAATAAAATAAAATAACAATCAGATTCAAACTAATAGAAGAAACGAAAGCTAATCAGATCTGTTTATAATTTCATTAATATCATCTCATTAATTAGTAGATAAACACAAAAGTGATAAACGAAATAGAAACATTAAATTTTTTAAAAAAAAAGAAAGAAGAATAACAAAAGCGAAGAAGTGACATATAAAGGAAATGAAAAAAGAATCATAATACTAATGTTGCGAAGAACTTACTGATTGGATAAGAAGAAGAAAAAAATGAAATGAATCTCTTTCCGTCAAAAAATTAAATACACTATCTCTTTTCTCTTTCTTTTCTTTTTTTTTTTCTTTTTTCAGTTGTTGTTCCTTTGATTTGCTGTTGTTGTTCTTCGCGTTCTCGTGTTTCTTCGTTTAAATTTTTTTTTCTTTTTTTTTTTCCTCTCTGTTTCTCTATAGGCTGGTTAATTTGTCCTTTGGATTTTCTCTGCAAATCAGAGCGAGGGAGCTTTGGTTTTGGCTTTGCGAGCAAAATCTATAAGAGGCCCCCTTTATCTCTCTTTAAACTTGCTCTCTCTCTTTCTCTCTCTCCAAACCAAAAAAAAAAAAAAATTGTTTAATGAAATAATTTTTTTCTTTTTTTTTCGTTTTTACGTTTTGTTTGTTTTCGGAAGTCGAATTATAAATAAAGGAAAAAAAAATAAAAAGAGAATGGGAGGGTGGTGATGAGGGGAAGGCAGGGCAGGCGGGGGGCGGCGGCGATGGTGGCTGTGGTGGGACCTATAAAAAGGGGGAGGGGGAGTGAAAACCGGTAACCGGTTAGCGCCGGTTGAGACACGTGTTGACTATGTGATTGATGATGATGAGGCGGAGGAGGTGATGGAATAAAAACTGTCCCTCTATCTCACTCTCTTTTCTTAAAAAATATATTAATTTAATGGGAGAAAATAGATTTTAGGTACCCCTACGCCTTTTAACAGTGCAAGTAGTAAATATATGAATGAGGGGGGAATGGTCAAATCTCTGCCTGCCAGCTTCCGTTAGTGGAGTTTTTATCCCCTGCTTCTGCCGTTTTTGAAGACAAATTAAGCTCCACACTAATTAAGTAATTATCGAATTGACTAGTCAAATTACACACTACAATTATCCATCATCACTTCCGTAATCTTAATCTTAATCAAAATCATAATTATCCCTTAATATGATACTTTAAGCACGTCCACATATTTGGTTTGCTTTTAATCCCATTTTTTTCCTACCACAAGATTATCTTAAAAAAAAAAAAGAGAGAAAATCAAATTCCAGATTTACGATTCCACAAATGGTTCAATCTCTCGAAAAATTTACATAATATATTTTAAGTTAAATTATGATTTCATCCGATTTAATCTTAATATTTTAATTTTATATAATATTAGTAATTAGTTTTGTGCTAAAATGATTTCTTTTGAGAAAAATTAATATTAGTATTTTAAACTAAAATAGTTAACAGGTTACTTGGACAAAGCAATGATATTATAAAATTAGAGGATCTAATTATTCCAAATTAAATTATAAGGAGCAAAACCATAATTTGACCTATATTTTTAAATATAAAAAAAAGGTATTTTTCAAGCCAAATTAAAGATGAGGCCAAAAATAACCATAAACAGACCTAACAAATTTGAGTGATTTCTCAATTTGCAAAAGTTATTCTGCTAAATTAGCTAATTAGGTGGGAAAAAAGCACATTAACAATGGGCAAATTTTATTACTATTTATGGAAACAAATATATATTATTATTGTTAAGAGTAAGCTGTGGGTTATTTCCTTTAAAAGAAAATTGTTGAATTTAAAGCCATTTATTTTGAAAAAAATAATAATCAAGGTTTTTTTTTTTTTATTTCACGTTTGAAAATTTTGAAATTTCAAATTTGAAAGAATTATTTATTATTTTATAACTACATTGAGTAAACAAATATTTTAAAAGATAATTTATTTTTATAATAAAAATCATGCAACAAATGTAGGAGGTTTTTTTTTTTTTCCTTAATAAAGCATCACGTTTTAAACACCCTTTTTAAACACCTGAATTAAATCAATAAGCAAAATGGCAACACTCCTAGCTGGCAATGCCAAAACTGGCACTTACGTTTGGTATAAGTTGATCCACCAATTTTGTGTTTATGTTGTATTTTTTTTTTTTTGGGGGGGGTGTTAAATTACCTTTCTAAGGTTATATGAAAATGAAAAATCAAAATTCTAATATCTTTAAATACATTAATGATTAAATTGTTCACAGTTTTTCCAAGTTACTTTGGGATGCATCAAGTCATTAATTTTACTTTTTTTATTTTAAAATTAAATAAAAATTATATTAATTTAAATCAGTATTGTAACATAAAAATTAGTGAGGTGCCAATTTGGAATGACAACACAAGTCACTAAATAATGATAGTTAAGTACAAATAGAAAAACGCATCAAAATAAAGAAAACCAAAATGGAAACAATTTTTAGAATCATTCGTTCCTATTGTTCTGATAGTTGTTTGTTGTAATTGTCAAAAAAAGTCTAATGAATAAAAAATACACACAGTAAAGATCGTTAAATTGGCAATACCGGTAAACTACTAAAGATGCATTACCACGTAGCATCCTAGCTTTACTCCGCCGATAATTAACTCTAATTGATAGCAATAATGCCAAAAGTTCCTAAAAAGCTCTTTAACATTGGTGATGCACAAAGTTAATCCACAAATGACTCAACTTCATCCGAAATTTTTTAAAAGTTAAACTAAGATAAACGCTAAAAATTAAAACTCTTTTTTAAGAAAGGAACTTATGTTTGAATCTTAAAGATACATTATTAAAAAAGACTACTATGAACGTAAATTATAAAATAGGTATGAAAAAAAAAAATATGAACACGGCCACAACTTTAAAATAAAACAAAAACGGAATAGTGTTACCATCACCGCTTTCAGAGAAAGCAAAATAAAATTTATTTATAAACATAAATTCATTTGATAGCATTTAACAAAAAATTTCACTAAAAAACAGTTAAAACACACCAAAAAAATTGCCAAAGGAAAATAGGGAGAAAAAGTGTGAAAATAGGTCATTTGAATTTATATTTTTCAAGATAAATTTTTTATAATTATAATTTAATATTTAAAAAAAATAAATGTACAGAGTGAAGTTTTAAGGCCATTTATTATGAAATATTGATATATGTTATTTTTGGCTATGTTTCCTTCCTCTGAATAGTTGTATAGATAATAGGAAAAAGAGAAAAAGAAAAATGTAAATTAATAATAACGCATTTTGTCATCAACCTTCACTGTGCAAAGATTCTTAATAATCATTTCAACTTTTAATTTATACATTCATTATATAATTTTATAGGTTATTGATAGGGGTCGGTCGGCTTCACCACTTTCATGCTTACTCACCTTCAAATATAATCATCACTCCCAAATAAATCACTAATATTTTAGTTTTTTTTATATATTATTATACAAAATTAATGAATTTCGATGATAGCATCCCTCTGTTTTTGTGAAGATAAAAAAGTTAATTCAACTAGGTCATACCATAAATTGGATTAAATTAAAAAATTAATATACAAACAATTAAAAATAAATTTATCAGCTAAATCTGATTTAAAATATACAAAGAAAAATGCAAACATCCAATATCCAATATAATAATTTTCATCTTTTCTTATTCTCTTTTTTAAATTAACCATTAATGTCACAAAGAAAAACAAAATTACAAAAGAAGGACAAAGTACACAATATATAAATGTTGAGGGTTAAATTTTTTATATTTAAAACTAAATTGATACAATTTATAAATGTTGAGGGTTGAAGTTGCTATTATACCAAAAGTTATTATTTTGTAACTTTTCATGATTGAGTAACCAAAAAATAAATTTATTAATAATTGAGTGACTACTAATGACTATCCTTACTTATATTTATCTAGTTTGATTTTCGGTTCACAACCTATAAAACTATTATTATATAAACCAATCTGGAATATTTTTATTTAAATTATAATTAATTTTATTATTCATAATTTATATACTATAAAAGAATATATTATATAAATTTTAGTGAAAATAACTTTAAAAATTTATTATTAAGTTTTTAACAATGGATGAGCCGAACCCATGAAGTTGAGCTTGGTTTGGTTATCTTTGATATTTTGTTTGGGTTTATTTAAAAAAAACTAGAATATAGCAGGGTAATTGTAATTTTTTCAATCGAAAGGTATTGGATCAAAAATTCAAAATTTTTTTATTTTATTGAAAATAAAAATTTTTAATATTTAATATTTTAAATGTGTGTAATAATCATTTTATTTTTTGTTATTTATTTTGAAATTTTCATCAAAAAAGTGCTAAATAAGATAAATAGATAGTTGCTTATCAAATAATATAAAAAATATTAAGTTGATTTTATTTTATTAAAAATTAAAATAAATTATCTTTTTTATTAAAAAAAATATTTCAAATTAGTATATTTATCTTTCATCTAAAATTATTCAAAATAATATAAAATGTTATATTGATACTATTAAAATTTTTAAAAAAAAAGTAAATAATGTTTTAAAATTTAATATTTACCTTGATCAAATAAATTTTTAAATATAAATTCAACACTTACAAAATTTAATAATAAAATTTTAGTACTTAATAAACGTTGTCATTAGCAATTTATATGGCGACAAATCAAATTTTTAAAATTTTCAATATTTAAATTAACTTGTAGAGTGAAAAAAAGATTAAATTATCCGATTTTAAAATCTTACTTTTTCAAATATTAATAATTACAAATATTGGGAATTTTATAAAAAAGAACATTGAAATCCAACTGATGCATCAATCTTTTTCTTGTGTTCAATTTTCACACACAAAAGAAAAAACGGATAAACATGAAAACAAGAGTTTGGTCAAATCCTAAAAACGTCTCAAGCAGCAGTCAAATTGAGAAAAGGGACAACACATCTCATAATTATACTATTATCCCCCAATAACGCTGTTTTATGTTTAATTTTAATTGTAATGAAACCTGCCTCTTATCTACCCGAACTACCCTTGTCTAATAATGTCTATCCATATCTTCTCCGGAGGCTAATTATGTAATTTAAAAGAAAAAAAAAAGAAAAAAGAAGAAGAAGCAAAATTTAGCTGAAATAGTTTTGTGAGTCAGCTCCTTTGGGTGGATGTGGTTCTAATTTCTAAACCGTCAAGCAGTCTGGTTTTTAGGTGGTCCCACACCGACTTTTCTTTTCTTGATATTCACATCGGACGGTCCAAAATTATTTGCTAGTATCACGAGATTTTGACCTTTTTTAAAAAAAAAATTGAGAATTTCTAAGTCAAGATAATGTTTATTATTTATTTGGAGATTTATACTTATGCCCCGCCCCATGAATTATTTTAATAATCATTTGTTGGCCAAGAATAAATTTTTATTTTAATCATTTTGGTCTTGATATAAATGGCAAGTGTGAAATTTTTGTTGCTACCAATTGTGGGCAAAGAGTCATTTCGGCACCAACCTAAATGACTCATTTACCCATCTATTTCAACCATATTGCTATTTTTTGAACCGGGTCGGTTTCGGGATTCGAGAACAGATTTGGGTTTAATTAATTTATATTGGATGGTTGTGTTTTTGCGTGTATGACTTGACGGCGTCGTCGAGGAGGAGACCCAACCAGTGGCTCGTGCGGCGCACGTGACTAAAAACAAATAAAGAAATTTATGAGGTCTAATCCTGATTTTAGTCCTCAAATTTGTGATTTGATTTAACCTATTTTTATATTATCACTAACATGTCCTAGCTCTAATTTTTTCTGTTAAAATAAGATGTGAAAATTTAGTCAACTATATTCAATCAATGATAAATTTACATCTTCTTTAACCATTCGATGTCATTTTTAAACAATTTAAAGATGGAAATCTAATGATTTTATCGATTTAGATTTATTAACAGATATTATAATAGAGGGATCAAAACCAATATTAAACCAAATTTCGGAAGGAAAACACGCATACACTTGTAAACACGTGCTGGAGGTAGAGTTTTTTTGGGGCAAGAGCGTGACCATTGAAAGGCAAAGACATCGTTATGGGAATAGGAGCCACGTGTCGGCGCACGTGGGGCGCTATAAGTGGATGGTAGCATTTTTATCTTTGAGTGTAAATATTAATAAAATATGTTTTATTATTCTCTACATTAAAAAAAAAAAAAACACTTACGAATTTATGATATTATTATCTGTCAACGTTTGTACCCGCTTGTGAGTTTTAATACATTAACAATGTGTTTTTATAATATATCTATTTTTTTTACGATATTTAAAACTATTCATAATTCCTTTCAACCCTTAAATAAAAAAATAATACAATTCAGCACATTCTAACCCGCATCCTTTTACATTAATAACAATAACAATACGAATCAAACTAAAACTCAATCGACACTTACAATACATTTTTTATTTTTATAATTGAAGTTAAAAAATATAATGTACCTCGTTTTTTATATATTTATTTTTTATTATACCTATAACCGTATGTCATTGTATCAATTCCATCCAAATAATTATCATAAAATAAAGTCCCTAATCCTTTTTTTTTTTTCAAAGCAATTGTCAATAAAAATATTAAAATTTTAATTAAGAACCGCTATACACTTGCCTATAATACCGGTAACTAAAAAGGCATTAATGGGAAAAATATATAAAATTAAATATGAAACACTACACATGGGATAATGTCCGTCCGTGCCGGCTTTTGCTTCCATATCAAACATTATAAAATTTATTGTAAGGAGATAATGATGTTGGTGATTCATATGTTTACCATTATAATCACTTTCATTATTATAAATAGCTCAAATTTTGATTTTGGCCCTTCATTATTTTCAAAGTTAAAATTTTAATTTTAATCTTCTAATTTAGCCTAATTTGATGTACTTTTATAATGTTATAACTTAATTACACCAAACATCCTTAAACTATGGCCCTTATTTTAAATTAGTCATGAACTTCAAAACATTCTAGTTATATCCTTAAACTGTTGATGTTATATCAAACATGCCCTTCCATTATTGAAACAATCAATTTAATCATTAAATGACTTATAAAATATTATGTGACATAATTTAAAATGAACTTTAAAGAAAAAGTAAAAATGTTGTTGCATAATCTTGAAATTTAAAAACTAAAAACATTGTAAAATCGAAAAAAGAACGAGAGAGTGAGTGATAGTTTCAGTGAAAACATTAGTGGACTATAAGAAAGGCGTTGAGGTGTCCATTTAGTTGAAAGTTGAAAGTTTTTTTAATCAAACAACCATACTAATTAAAATAATTATTATCAGTGTAAACTATTTTGATTAAGTAGTGATATTATAAAAGTATAGACTGAATCTTAAAATTTTAGCATAGTAAAGGGACCTAAATCATAGTTTGGATTTAAAATTATTAAGTTTAAATTAATTATTGGTACTAAAATAAGAAAACAAAATATCAAATATCTAAATTACATTAAAGGTAAAGAAGAGGAGTAGATAGCAAAATTTATTAATTTAAGAGGGTAAACATGGCCACGTGCGAACATCATCTTTAAAGGATTAAAAAAAAAACCATAATGAAGATAAAACATAAATGTATATAATACAAATAAATAATTAAAATTATAAATATAATATAAAAACTTATATAAACTTCAAAAGCAAGCAACTCCACTATGCCCCCAAAAAAAAAAAAAAGAAAAGAAAAGAAAAGAAAAAGATTCTGGCGTGCACTAAGCCCTTATAATAATCCCATCGACCTTCATTTCATGAACCGAGGCAACCTCTGTGTCCTATAGGAGATTGCCACGTGTTGCTCACTTGTGTAAAGAAGTGTGCTCATGTGAAGCATTATTGGATGGTGAGAAAGGTGTTAAATGAGTAATTGCAAATCACGAAAAACTTTTTTTTAAAAATTATTTTTTCATTTTAGAAAACTGTTTGGTGATATATTTAAAGCAACAAATATTAATTAATATATATTTTAATAAAATACAAATAATTGATGGAATATAAGAACATTTTAGAATGGTAAATTTCCATTGTGGGAAAAAGTAAGTTAATTCAAGTTTTAATAAATCTGTTTTTATTTTTTTCTGAATTTGTAATGATTTTATAAATTACAAAGAATTGATGGAGTATAACAACATTTTAGAATGGTAAATTTGTACTGTTAATCTTTGGGAAAATTTAAGTTAATTAAAGTTTTGATAATTCCTTTTTTTTTTTTAATTTCTGAATCCGTAATGAGTCATGCTACTTGTCTTAAGTAAGATGTAATTATCCAATAAATTCAAATATAATGGTATGAGTAATTGATTAAAAAAAAACCCTTTTTTCAATAATTTTATTTAAGTTGGGAGAAAAATATATTAAAGAAAACCCTAAAAAATGAAGAGTTAGGAGAAAAAGCAAAAAGGCAAGTAAGGGATAATAATTATTGAGAGAGAAGAGAATTGGGGAAGAAGATGATTAGTATAGATAATGTAAATGAGAGGAAAATGTCTCTTTCATACAACTAAGCTATTTTCTTTTTCTTTGTAACTTGTTTTGGAGTGAAAGAGAAGTGAAATTAGAGGAGGAGGGGCTACTACCCATGTGACATGTATGGTGGTTTATATGACATAGATTTCATGTTAGTTTGGGGTTTATTTGGCAAAGGCCCCCATTCCAATACCATATAAAGTGGGTTTAAAACCAATCCACCTCCACCAATTAAACAGATAATAATAATAAAAGACAAGATTCTTTCAACATTAACTTTATAACTTAGGATTTTAGGTTATTGATCTTTAAAAGAAGGAAAATAATAATAATAAAATATGGTTTTGTAAATGGTCTATCTCAACTTTGTATTTCCCTATTAGTATGGTTGATAATATTAAGAAAAAGGAAAAAAGGAGGAGTTAGTTGTGATGTGGCAATCTAACACAATTATTTATTAGTCCTATACTGATTTTTAATAAAGAAATTCCTTAATTTTTGAAAAGACTCAACTTAGAAATGTATAAAGAGAGATAAAAGTATGCAAGGATTAAGAAGGGGTGTATATCTTGAACACCAAGTTTGGGGTTTAATTATAAAGTGGAAAAGGGTGAGAAGATAACAAGGTGGAAGGGGACAATTTGATTGGAGCAATTAAGTCAATAAGCAGAAAAGGCCAAATGGAAAAAGGTCAGCAAAAGAGAGAGACGTATTACTTGTGCCTTTTTCCCCTCTCCAATTTTTCATTTCCACAAGAAAGAATATTATCCCAGAACTAGGACTACATTGTTAGGCAAACGTCACCTTCAAAATTAGACATCATAATTTTGAGCTACATAATCATCAAAACCCATTTCTCATTTCTCTTTGGTTTATATATAACAGTAAAAACTAATTTTGGGGTTACTAAAAAATCTATTTCGGAGGGGCTGGCCTGCCTTCTCATTCATTTTGGTTTTCATATTGGAAATGCCCTTTATGTCGTCTTCACTCATAGTAAAGAGGGGAACAAGGAATCCGTGAATTTCGCCTAATCAAACCCAAACACCACTTCAGCTAAAACCACATTTTAAATGAAATACGATTAATCACACATGACATTGGATACATCTTTATTCAATTCTAAATCATCTTGTCCTATGGGAACACATAACATTATTTTTTCAATTTTATGTTTCATGTTTCAAGCAATTTCTTAACTTAATTCATGTGATTATCTTTAAATATATATCTAGGTTTTACTTCCATTTTCAATCCTCTTTTTTCTTTTTTTACATAATTTTATTTATGGGTCGATTTTATTAAGTTTTAAGTTTTATCTTCCAATGATTATTACATTATTTATATATTAATAATTTTATACTTAAATTTTAATTTTAAAAAAAAAAGTATTTTTGTCCAGGTCGAGTTGGCACCCGACCCATTCACAGTTTTACCTCTAAGCCTATTGCCTCGTTTGCTGCAAAATCATTATTCATAGCCATTGATTTTTCTTTTTGTCCATCAATTCAAATAATAATACTTTTGCATTAACCAATATTTTTTATTATTATTCTAGTTTCCATTTACAAACTCATATATATTTATGTAATTAATGGAAAGTAATATTATTTAAAATTTTGGATATAATTAAATATATTTATTATTTTGATAATTAAAAGATTTCAGCAATCAAAATTTAAATTATAATTAAAAGTAATAAAATAATTATAAAATTAAAATTTTAATGATTTTTTATATAAAAAGCTTTGAATTAGAATGTCCCAAACACAAATTAGAACAATGTAGTTTAACAAATAAATTATAAGAAGAGAGTAAGGTAAGGGGAGAAATGAACACACGATATTTGTTAACATAAATTGGATTCATCAATCCTATTCTGCGAAACCTTGCTCAACGAATGATTTATGCAACAATAAATCTAAAAATTTATTGGCTAAAACTTGATATACCTTTACAATACAGAGCAACTATAATCCCACTTGATATCCCAACTGTTACAATAACTTGTTTACTTTTTCTTCAATTCGAAAATGAATCACATATGAGATAAAGTATAAGAATAGCCTCTTCATGCATTTCAAACTTGTTTGCTTTTTCTGCAATTCGAAAATGAAGCTCCCAAACATGATAAAAATGATTGTAGCTTGAATCCAAAAATCATTTGTTGATAAAAAATTAACCAAGTAAAACATGACAACAAACTCATTGCATTTTAACTATCTTAACTCATTGTCCTAACTTGTTGTTCGAACAATAAATAAAATAGAATTTAATAATTTATAATTTACTTTACAATATATAATTTTTTTTATAGTTTACAAAAAAGTTTTAATAATGATTAGAATATTTTTATTATATTTAAATTGCACAAAGTAAACATTTGAAAATTTATTATTATAATATTTGAATTTTTAAAAAAGTATAATTTGAATGAGGATCATTACATTCACTAATTATAAAAATGAAAAATATACTATTTAAAAAAGCTAATTAAAAATTTCCTAATAAAACATTTTAGTAATAAAAATAATACATTATTCTAGTATTAACATAATAAACAATTAATAGATATTTTTGTCAGTTATTTTTTTTCCATCTATAATATTGATTGAGATAGACAGTAGTGTGTGTGTATATAGATGTATACATAAAGCACATTCAATATAGAAAAATTACTTAGAATTAAAATGGTTTATGGGGTTCACTGTTTGGTAAACTCTGATATATAATTGGTTAAAGTTAGGACAACTCTCAGCATAATGTTTCAAAAGGTTGCATGCAAATGAGTATGTCTTGAGCATATAATTATCCAACAAAAATTGACTAGATTCACTAAAACCGGTTTATTAGTGTTCACACAAATCTTAATTGTCGTGATTTATCAACCATAAGAACAATTTTAAAAACAACATAAAATTAAACAATTTGTCAAGACTGGAAAGAAGAGTCAAATAAGTCCAATTATGAGTTTAGTCCTTCTATTATATTTAAATGTAGGTTTTAATCTCTATACTTTAGTTTAAGATAATTTAGTCCCTTTATTTTTATAATGATATTAGTAAATCAAATTAATAATCATGTTCGTTTCTACAGTTAAAAGTGATGTTTTTTTTTTTTTTACTTATATTCTATCACACAATCAGGGTCACATAGAAATTCTATCAACCAGGTTTAACAATAATAAATTCATATGCCAACCTTTGCTTAGGACTAATGTTATTTTAACCATATTATCACTTTAAAGATAGAAATTAACAATGTTATCAATTTGGATCTAGTAATAACATTATAAAAGTAGAGGACCAACTTAAGTTAATTTAACCACGGGTAGAGTGATTAAAATCTTAAATTTAACCAACTTAAGTTAATTTAACTCTCACGATCAATATATAAAGAGATGTTAAATCTTAAATTTGAACGTAGTGAAGGGACTAAAATCAGAATTAGACCCGAAAGAAGGGAAGGGTAAAGAAAGTTAATGATTAAGATTGAGAGGTTGTTTTAACTTTGATAAGGTCGGTTGATTAGATAGATAAGGGAGAGATTTGTGTTTTTTCAAATTAGTGTGCCCCCCTCCCTTCTTAATCCTATTCATAGTTGAATAAGATATGTACATGGTTTTTTCTACATTTTCCTTCTTTGAAATGATAGGTAGGTTTGTTATTAAATCCATTTTAATAAATATATATACATGTATGCATGTATGTGATTAATGTAAATAAAATAATATAAACATATTTTGACTTTAGATGTTGATAGGCCAACCATATATAAACAACCTTTCCAGGGGGTTACTATTGTTAGCACTTTTAGTCATGTCCAGACCATTATATACGAACATGAATGAAAATTAAGACATTAATATTGTTGTCTGGGGACCAAGAATTTTCCCATTGTAAGAATCAGGTTCTGTAAAGAAAACAACACATAAAAGAAAATCCCTTGGGGTTTTTTTGCATTCCAGGGTTTCATCAGTTGGTAACAATGAAATGGAATAAATGCTGCCATTAATGGATTCACCCCCAAAGCTATTCCTTTTTCCCTTTATTTTTCAAATTTAAGAAGAAATCCTTGTTCTAATATTGTTTGAGAAGCCATGTGGTGTCGTCATGTATAACCATAAGAGTAATGCATGCATGGTAAGTGATGGAGGGATGGATGAATGTTGCTGCAACTAACTGTGTAATCTTTGCTTATCAATCTGAAATTCTACCTACGTGAGGTGATGATGTGTGTTAGAATCTTTACAAAATGTAAGCTTTATAAAAAAAAAAATCATAATTTTATGTTAAAATAAGAGATTATATTTAATGTTTAAAAATCATAAATATAAATTAAAGATATGTGATAGATTCTTAATCTGGACTCCAATAACTAATTATTCATTTTCTGAAATCATATATTAACAACTTTGATAATTAACTTGTGAAATTTAAACTGAAAAATATTTAATTGGTAGTTTAATATAATTATGATAGCGAAGAAAATTATTTTTTACAAAAACCTCTCCATTGTAGACATAATAATCAATCATTAGGTGAAGCCCTAAGTTATATGAATTTGTAAGATTGTGAATGTTTAATGATGAAAATATGGTCCCAACATGGTAGTATAAGTACCATAACCCTTCAAACTCCTAATCAATATGTCTATTAATAAACATTATATCTTATAAACGTTTCTGTTATAATAATCATTACTTAAAAGTAAATCTTGTTAAATTTATATAATTGGTATGCTATATTTCATCACTCCTCCTCATGATTTTAAAAATCACTACTATCTCCATGGATATTGCATGCACTCATCTCTACCCCAATCTATCTCGCTTCCCTTTAATTTAATCTTTAATATTTTCAATTTTTTTAAGTCAAATAAATATTTAAACATAATTCTTCAAAAAAAAAATATAAAATATATGAATTTTTTCTACATTACATTATTACATTTTTACCACTATATAAAATGTTCGAATTTTACCATCCTTAGTAAATACAAATATTAAATCAACGTTACACCTAAAAGGGACAAATTAATGAAAAAAAATATATGTTATAATATCAAATGAAACTTTTTTGAATATGAACATAAATCTCAACAAGTGTTTTTTTAAAGGTAATTATTTTATTTATTGCTAGTGGAGTTAAAAAACTTCACAAGTGGGTTTAGGAAAATGTAAAATATCTTTTTTAATTATTTTATTATTATTATTTTAATACACTCTAAAAACACTTTGCATCAATCCAGACCCGCTTGTGGAGTTCTTTTACTCTTATTGGTAGCGTATAAGATACTAATAATTTTTTAAGTAGTTTTAATGATGTTGAAAACAAATATATACCTAGAAGTTTTGTGTGAGTATTTGGTATACTGGTAGTACATTTTTTATTCGACAAATGGCCTTAAAAAATTAACATGTGTCTCTTTTTTAAAATATATATTTTTAATAATTTACTATACCCTTATAAAATACTTGTCAACATTTAACTACACTTGTAGAATCTAAAAATTCCACTAACCTTATACCGAATAATTTCCCAAAAGTTTTTGCTACATCCATAAAATTTTAAATTACTTGATAATATATAATAAAGTTTATATTTGTTACGTTGGTAGTAAAATTTATTTTCCTTTTTAAAATTTCATTGGACGAGAAACTCATAATAAGAGGGTAGGAGGGTGAGTGGGCCATTATTACACTTGAATGGGCCCATTAACAGTGAAAATAGGTTGCAGGCTGTTGAACAATGGGTGAACCCATGGGCCTATTCTTAAAGTGAGGGATTTTCAAGCATGAGGTTGACAGTTTCCCTCGACCTTGGTTTTTTTCCCGTTCCACATTTTTATAGAATTAATATTTGAGTAAACTACACCCAAGGGTAAATTACACTCAATGTCCCTTTGATTATTCTAATTTTTTTCTCAATTTAATCATTTTAATTAAGATACTTATTTGAACTAATTATTACCGTTAAAAAATCTGTTAATTTATTAATGGATTGCTCATGTGGTACATTAGCCAAATTAATAGTGACACGTGGTACATTTTTATTTTTGACTAAAGCTTAGGGACTTATATGTAATTATGCCAAAATATTTCTTTCTTTCTTTTTTTTTTCTTTCTCTTCTCTCTCTGAAACTTGTCCTTCTTATCCATCTGGAAACTAGTTGGTGGCGAGGATCCTCGACAAAGCGCCAATACCTGCTCGTGAGGAAGGGAGTGCTGCCACTAAGAGGATGTCGACTCTGTCTTCGATGGCACATTTCATACGGGCCAAAATATCGGATCCCAATGCTTGTTGAGTGCTTCATTGGTGGAAACTTTCTCCTCCAAAATTTTGAGTGGGATTTAAATAACTATATACTTCCAAAGTTAAAAAAGACTATTGTGAATACTCAAGTTTCAACAACCGGGAAAGATTCATCCATGTGCTAGATAGTTTATGATGATGATCCATCCATGTGTTGAAACATCTGTAATTATGTATACAAATTGTGAATCATAGAGAAAAGCGAGAAATCTCATTATTTGAGTTGCTCTCTGAGGGAAACCAGTGCAAAAGAACACCCAAATTCATCATATTTGGTATCAATTTGAACAATATGGGAGTTTCTACCTGCAGAATCATAATTGGTATCATTAATGCTGCAGGTAAGATGATAAAGAAGCACAATGTAAAGTTTCTAAGGTAGAAACAATTACCAAACTAAGAGCTATTGTCAAAGAAGTAGAAGACACTTCTTTCCCTTCAGCATCAACGAATTTCAAGTTAATAATTGCAGCAAAACAATTGCAATGATAATGAAATTAATACATGCCCAAACAAATTAAAGATATTAGTTATCAGTAAGTGTCAGAAAATTCAAAGTTTTGCATTTGAAAAATGGAAGAAACAAAAGAATTGTGTCAATGGTATGGGATTTTTAATTGTCTTTGAGAGAAACCAGTGCAAGCGCCATCGGCGTCCTTTCACTGTCACTCAGCGGCCTCGCTTCCTTCCTCATGGGCGGGTATTGGCGCTTTGCGGAGGATCCTCGCTGGTGCCGCCATTGTTGCCACCAACTGGTTTCCCTGATGGTGGACAAGTTACAGAAGGAAGAGAAAAAAATTGGAATAATTACTTATAAGTCCCTAAACTTTAGGCAAAAGTTAAAAAAAGTGCCCCGTGTCGTCGTTCGTTCAATTGGCTAGTGTGCCACGTCAACAATCTATTAGTGAATTAATATTTTTTTTAACGGCGGTGACTAGTTTGAACAATTATCTTAATTAGAGTGAGTAAATTGAAAAAAATTAGTGTGACAAAAATAGGAAAAATCTTATTTTAGAGTGACCTTGGGTGTAGTTTACCTTAATATTTTAACAATTCAATTGTTGAACTTATAAATATAATTGTAAAAAAAAAAAGTTGAAACTTTTTTACATAAAACGAATCATTAGATTTTTCTTAATTTTTGTCAAACTTAACATGTACGATCTACATGAATAGAGAGCATGAAATAAAATAGTCAGTTAAAAAATTAATTATATAAAAGTTACAAAAGAGTGTAAAGCCACTTTAATTTTATATCGATGTAAGTGAATTTCTCCTCTACTTTATAATAATTAATTTTTTAAAAAAATTGATTAAATAATTTTTTATATATTTTTATTTTTTTCACCACACATGTAGGGTTGTAAATGATCCGAGTTTGAACGAACAAACCTCTGTTCATGTTTGTTTGTTTATTGTAAGCTTGTTCGTGTTCAGTTTGTGTTCATTAAAAATTTCAAATTTTTATTCATGTTCGTTTATTTAAAATTATGTGTGTTCATGTTCGTTTGTTTAATGGTCACAATCATGTTCATTTAACTTAATCGAACATATTCATTTAACTTAATCGAACATGTTCACGAACATTAAATGAACATGTTCATGAACATATAATTGAACATGTTTACGAACAATGTTAATAAAATAATAAACAAACAAACAAACAATAAATACATACACATATATTGTTCAGATATAAAATAGTCAAATATAAATATTAATAATTATATTATAAATGAAAAAGATACAAACCAAGATAATTTTATTAATATATGCTAATGGAACAATAAACGAGTTTTAAGATAATTTTATCAATATATACTAATAGAATTGTTTATAAGAAAATATCATTAATAAATAAACGAGTCATAAATGAGTTAATAAACGAGCTTATAAAGACCAATAAACGAGCTTGTTCGTGAATATAAACGAACCGAACACACCTCTGTTCGTGTTCATTCGTTTATTAAATGAACATAAAAATTTTGTTTATACTCGTTTATTTAGCTTAATAAACGAACATAAACTAACGTTATACGAACGATTCATCGAACGTTCTATTCATTTACACCCCTACACACATGAATGAGTTTCATGCACTATTAATGCATCAAAACAAGATATTTCAAATAGTGAGAAAAAAAACATTAGGGAAATTGTTTAAAAAATGATTAAGAGTTAGTATTATATAATAATATATTTTAAAGTAAAGCTTTTATATATATATATATATAAAAAGCTTAATTCATAGTTTGATTCTTAAAGTGTACTTATTTTCTCATTTTAGTATCTAAATTTTTTGTCCCAATTTGATACTTAAAGTATCAATCACTTCTCAATCTAAAAAAAAAAATTTATAAAAAAAGTTTACAAAAAGTACGACAATTGAAAATATTTAGTTGAAATTAATAATATTACTAAAAAATGTAAAAAATATAAAAATTGTAAAAAATATTTAGAAAAAAAGTTTAAAAATAATTTTTTTATAAAATTCTAAGAAGATATTTAAATTTCAGTTTTTTTTTTTTTTTGCAATTACTTGAAATTTAAATGATTTTTAATTTCTATAACAGTTTTCAATTTTTATATATTATTTTGAATTTTTAAAATTTAAAATTATATATTTTAGAATTTTTTAAAGAAAATTTAATTTTTTATATTTTTAATCAATATAATATAATATTAAAGAATAATTTAGAAAAGGACATGTAGTGTATTCTAATAGTGCCACGTGACATGTCAACACTGGTCAACGTCGGTCAGTATTGGGCAACGATCAATCAATGATCAGTCAACTTGATCAAAGTCAACTATGTTTTTTAATATTTAAATATTAATATTAATATTTTCTATTTTTAATTTAAATAAATCTAATCACCATATGGCATTTTTTTCATTGGCCAAAGACAAGTAATGTGGCATTTTTCTATTGGCCAAAGTCGCCTTATAGATATTTTTTTAACACCGTTACAAAATAGACCAAAAATAGAGGAAATTGATACTTTAGGTATCAAATTGGGACAAAAAATGTTTAAGTAGCAAAGCGGGAAAATGGGAATACTTCAAGGGCTAAATTGTGAATTAAACCAAATAAAGAATATGTATTATGTGGATAGTCTTTTTATTTTTATTTTTTTATGTGTGTAGTCTTACTTAAAACAAACCCTAAAAACTTCTCTTTTTTCTCCAAGCTGTTTATTTATTTCCTTTTGTGTTGCCAAGCGGCGGTACTAGCTTCCAAGCTGGCTATCGCCAGTCTCTTTCTCCTTCCCACCAAACCTCTCTTTCTTTTTTCTCCTTATTCACTCCATTAGCCATCTCTCTTTTCAGTTTACAAATATATTTTGTGGGTATTTTTGTTGTCTTCACAAGTTATGATGGATAGATGATGATGTTTATCGTCGCTAAAACTCCATTGACCACCAGTAGTTTCTCTTGGAAAGTTGGTGGCTCTTCATCGACTTCTTAATATTTTTCTATTTGAGAATATTTCATAATAATAAATGATTTCACGAGTCATTTTGGACCTTTGTTGTCTTTAAGTTTTATTTTATTTTGTTTGTTTTCCATTTTTTAATAAGTCTTCACTTTTAGAAGTTTTTGTCTGCTCTTGTAGCACATTTTTTAGTTTTGCTTATGCAAGTGATTTTAGGGATGGTTTTGTCTCCATCCTCTTTAGTTTGGTGGGTGCTCGGTTCTTTTACCGATTTTTGCCTGTTGTTTTGGACCATTCGGGGCTGATTTTCTTATCGTATTAAGTGCTTGCAATCACTGAAAATATGTCGTGCTTAAGTTGTGACAAAGACAATTGTCAATGTGCTAAAATGTTTAGTTGATGCCAATGCTAAAACCTTTGTTGTATTGATGGAGATTGTCCTTCTTAGCTTACGACGGATGTTTGTTGTTGTTGTTTTCTTTTTGAATTGTATGATTCTATTTATGAAATGAATTAATGGATTTTCCTTCTAAAAAAATGAGTATGGTCTTTTATTTAAATTTGATTTAAAATAATTGATGCAATTTATTCTTTTATATTTTCAAATCCCTTTATTATTATGTAGGCTCAATTAATAAAAATATTATTTCTATATTTTGTAAAAATATTAATAAATTTTATAAATAAATTTAAAAATATAAATAAATTAAATGTTTATTTCCATATGGTCTAAAGGTTTTATTTTTAGAATACTATGGTTAAAAAGCTTTGATAGCTTTAAAAATAATTTCATATATATAATATGTATATATGTTATAAATTAAAATTCATATTATAATTTTTAAAAGATAACAAATTTCCTTCTTAGTTATATTTATTGTCATGTCTATTCAACCTCATATAAATGGATAACTCTAAAACATCAGACGCTACTTTCACTAAAATATCTATGAATATACATGTTTTTGTTTTATATTTTTCATATATTCTAGTTTTTTTTTTATTTTCCTTTTTATATTATTTTAATAATTATTTTTATAGTAAATATTTTTAATTATTGGCCTTTATTTGATTTAAATTTTAAATTTTTTCATATGATTAAAATATTTTATATAATAAATTAATTTTTTTACTTTTTAATTGATTTGCTCCTTAACTTTCTTGCCATATCTTATATATATATATATATATATATATATTTATTTCCACATCCTCATATATTTTATTTGATTCTTTTAATTAATTTACATTGTAATGTTTTTAATATCTTATATAATAAAATAATTCCAATGAATTTTTTTAATTTTTCTACAATAATTATTTAAAAAAAAAGATAATATTTGTCTTTTATCAATCTTATGTATAAACATATAACCTTTAGTTAAAAGAAAAGAGAATATATCTAACTTAGATAGTTTACTCTTTTGATGAATAAATTATTCAAATTGATGCACTAAATTAATATGAAATTTATTATTAATAAATTGAAAGTTTTATGTAATTTGTTATAAAAATACTCTACCATTAATTACTCACATTTACAATTTGGCTAATCAATTTAAAATAATTTATTTCTAAATTGATGACGGATCAATTAGAATAAAACTTCTAAATCCCTTAGTATAAAAAAAATCCACCTTTGAATTATACTTTTACAAAATAATTTTAAAATGGATTTTATTTTACAAAATAATATTTGGTGTACTGTTAGTAGAGTTTTTAGATTTCATAAACGTGGTCAGGAGATTAACAAGTGTTTTAGAGAGATAATGTAAAATATTAAAAATAAATATTTAAAAAGAAGAGACACATGACAACTTTTTAATGTTATTTGTGGAATAAAAAAAAGTACATTGTCAGTGTATCAAATACTAACCATTAACAAATAGATTTTAAGTTTCTTTTTTTAATTTTGGAATAATGATGAATTTAGCATTCAATATTTACATCTTTTGTCAAATTGATCTTCTTTTTTTTTAAAGTTAAATTTGGCCATTAACCTTTCTAAAAGTGTCAAATAACTTTTTTTAATGAAAATATTGACTAAAGTATTAATTTTTTTAATGATGTTGGCACGGAAACCTCAAACATGACCCACTTGTCTTATGCGCCGCCATGTCAAAAAATAATTTAAAAATTATAAAAATATTCAAAAAAATTTTAAAAAAATATCATAAAGTACAGGTGGATTGCCATACAAGCTGCCATGTTTAAAATTTTAATATTTTAGTCAATATTTTTGTTAAAAAACCATTAAACTATTTTTGAAAGGTTAATGATCAAATTGAACTCTTTTTAAAAAGTTTATAGCCAAATTTAGCTCTAAAAAATAATAAGGGCCGAATTGACAAAAATGTGTAAATATTAAGAACTATATTTATCTCTATTGTAACAGCTCGTTTTTCAGTGGTGTCGAAAACAGTGGTTTCGGGGCCATTAAATCTAACGAGTAAGTTCGTAAATATTATATTTAATATTTACGAGTTAATTGTGACTTTAAAAAGGTTTTTGATATAGTGATTTTTGTTTTATAAGCTATTTATTAAGTTCAAGTGGTTTTAGAAAATGAGGTATCGGGACCTCGTTTCTATAAACCGAGTTGTAAATATATTTTTAAATATTTACGGAGTTTCATTAAGGTGGTATTAAAGTTTTTTTGAAAAATTTTAACGTTTCGATAGTTAATTAATTAAAAAGGACTAAATCGCGTAAAGTGCAAATGTTGAGTTCTAATAGCTAAAGGTGTTAAATTGTTGTAGAACTTTAAAGTAGAGGTCCTCATATGGTAAATAGCCCATTAATATGTTAGTGGATGATAATGGCTTGGTATTTTGTGTAATTATTATAGATTATAAAGGTTATATTAGTAAAAAGGGTAATTAAAGGTATATTAAATAAAACAAAATTCTAGCATCTTCCTTATTATTTTTCTTTTCAACCAAATGTTAAAAAACAAGAAGCCATTATTGAAGCTTCATTCGGCCAATCTTATTCCTTTAAATTAGGTATGCATTTTTGTCCCCTTTTTTATTATTTCTACGTTTTCGAGATCGTTGTAGCTTAATCCAGCTAGCCTGTACCTTCGATTTTGAAACTGTTAAAGATTTTGAATACTGCCATTGATGAATCTTGTGATTTTTTTAATGTTAAATGATGAATCTGAGATATTAATTGTTATTTAAAAGTATTTTATTCAGTGATTTTTGATGAATTTTTCGATTAGGGACTAAATTGTTGAAATAATAAAAATACAATGATTTGTTGTGAAATTATTGCAATAATGGGCTGTATTGAATTCCATGAATATTCAGCTAGCATGGGTTTGCATTAAAAATGGTTAATTTGCATGTTTTGGGCTCAAGGACTAAATTGAATAAAAATAAAACTTTAGGGACAATTTTATAAAAATGTAAAAATACTAAATTTCATAAAATAAATTGTTTTATTGTTTAAGTTAATAAATTGAATGAAATTATTAATTTAGATCAAGATCGGATGGAAAATCGAGGAAAATAAAAAATTACCAAAATGCCCCTAAATCTTGGTATTTCTACAATTTAGCCAGGTAAGTTCGTACGGTTAAATTTAACATTTGTATTAATTGGTGATTGGTATTATATATATTCTATTGTTGGAAATGAATTATTGTTTGAATTATAATATTGAATTGGATATTCGGTTTGAATTGAACGCGAGATTTGAGTACATTCATATTTTGGTGTATGATGGGGGTTTGAAGTGGAGATGGTATTGGAGGGAGATATCGGTATATTACCCAAGTAAACCGGGGTTCAGCATTTGTTGCGAACTCTCGTGTTTTACTTTATATTTGTAGTGATTTGGGTGGATCAGCTCTCACGAGTTTTTGTTCAGCTCTCATGAGCTTCTGTTGGCTTGTTCTGGGGGACCAGCTCTATGAGCTTCTGTTGATAATGTACTCTTATCCATAAGTCATTCTTTGAATGGAAAATCTCGGTAAGGTAATCTGTTTAATGAATTTTGAAAGATTTGTTATTTATTGAATATTGATCTGAACATAAATAAATTCAATAGTTAAGATTGTGGATGATGCTTAGGTTTATGCTAAGCTTATGGTTACATTATATCATGTTTAATATTAATGATATACAATGAAATGGTAAATGAAAAAAATGGGAATATGCTTATGTTCATGAAAAGCTGGTATGATTCAAAAGGTGAATTTTCTTATAAAATGGTTTATCAGGTGATTGACTCCAAATGAGTTGTATACTGAAATGCACTAACTTGTGTATTGATGATGGTGGTTAGGCTTATGTCAAGCTTGAGATCATGATTGATGTTTATGCTTATGTTTGGTATTATACAAATGAAACGGGTAAGAAAAGGTAATGAAACGGTAAGTTCATTATTGAAATGTGATATGATGAAAAAGGGATTGATGAATTGAATAATGTACTTATATATAAGAAATTACGTATGTTATGGATGAACTTACCTATGATGTGAATAAATATACTAATCAGCGAGTTGATGTTGTTATTTAAGTTTATGCTTACTAAGTGGAATGGAAAGTAAGTAAAGGAAGTAATTCATAGTTCTATGAAAAGGTTAATAATAGTGTATAATGTTTATAAAATCCTATTAAGTTAGGAATGAAAAATATATATTTATGATGTTGATAGACTTACTCATTTATAAGTTGATGGTTATGTAGTTGACAAATCTTGAGGCATTGGTATAGATTTATATTTAATCTATAAAGTTCATTAATGAAATGGAATGTTATGTTTAAAGTTTATACGAGCTTACTAAGCATTCGTTGCTTACATAGTTATTTTTCCTTTACTTTTCAGATTATTGGAAGCTCGATCGGGTTGGAAACTTGTTGGAGCTATATCACACTACCCATCGGTTCTATCGGTACTTTCGGATGTTTTGATTTTGATTATAATGGCATGTACAGGTATTTTGTTTAATGTTGGCCTATATGTAATTTATTGAGATTAGCCACTTATTTTGGCTTGTTTTGGATGCCTAATTATGGCTTATTGATATGCATAATGTTGATTGTAGGTTGACACCAAATTGGGTGAGAAATATGGCTTGTAAATTGGCCTATTTCCGTCCACACGGGCAGAGACACGGACGTGTGTCTCAGTCGTGTGTGACACATGGCCAGGTGACACGGCCGTGTGTCCCCTGTATCTTTTAAAAAGTGAAAGTCAGTATATTCACACGGCCTGGCACACGAGCGTGTGGCTTGGCTGTGTGAGCAAGTCAAAGAGTTACACGGGCACGGACACGAGCTGGGACACGGCCGTGTGTCCCTAATTCTAATGTTCACACGGCCGTGTGACCCCTGCAGTGTTGAAAATTTTAAATGTTTCCGAAAAATTTTCTAAGTTTTCGATTTAGTCTCGATTTGTTTCTAATGCGTAATTTGAGCCTCGAGGGCTTGTATAAGGGACAATATGTATGATTTTGATTGGTTTTTGACATGAATGCTATATGATATGAAACGTTTGCATTTTCTGCCTTTTTAATTTGTAAACTCTGGTAATGCTCCGTAACCTTGTTCCGGCGACAGATTCGGGTTAGGGGTGTTACATCTATACTTTTTTTTATTTTAATAACATTTAAATCATTAATACTTAAAAGATACCAATAATAAAAATCGTAATCAAAGAAAAAAGGATAAATTGTTGTAAAATGGATGTCCATAACCCCCAAGAATTCATTTTCTTGTAACTCTTGTAACCTCTAAAAATTTATAAGGTACTTTGATTATGTTTGTAACTTATAGTGGTCGAGGCCCAATAAATAGAGGATATGTATAAGCTTTTTTTGTATTCCAAGTGAAAGTTGAAGTATCTTTTTAATTTTTTATTCTTCTCTCTTATTCATTCTATAATTCTCTTTGTTTTATTATATGTTATCAGCACGGATTTGCTTAAAATTCTTGGATAGAATCAATTTTAATTTCTCTTTTGATTCAAGGTAATGCTAGATTATATATCACAAATTATTTTATACTATTTCCTATTTTCATTCTTAAATACATTATTATATTTATGTTTCTATGGAATATGCATCGATAAAATTATGTTTATCAAATATTTTCAATCTTGTATTTCCTTCATTTATTTTCAATATTGTTTATTTAGATGAAATATTTTATTTTTATTCTTTAATGTTTGTATTATTTTGAAGAAATTTTAGTTTACTCATTTGATTAAATTATTAAATTAGTTAAGGTGTAAAATATTTATTTTAATATTCACTATGTTGCATTATATATGTTCTTTCGTGTGCATATTGGTTTCTTAATTTTGCATTTATGTATTAGATGAAATTAAAATAGTAATGTACACAAGTTGTTTCTTTCATAAATGTATGATGTATACATTTTTAATCTGGTAAAGCTCACGTTATTGCAACTATATATAACTTAAAACTTTTGACAAATAATTGAATTCTTTTACTATTGAGAATTCTTATTATTTTACTAATTTTTTTAATGATTATAATGTCAAATCTTGCCAAACTTGAATTTACAGCCCTAGACATCTCATGCAAGAATTATTTGTCATGGGTGTCAGATGCTAAAATTCACCTAGATGCTAAAGGTTTATGAAATACTATATTAGCAGATGAAGAAGCATCTAACCAAGATAAAACAAAAGCAATGATTTTCATCAGTCATCATCTACATGAGGGATTAAAAGTGGAATATCTCATTGTGAAAGACCCTCTTGAGTTGTGGAATAATATGAAAGACTGGTTTGACCATAAAAAAAAAAACGGTGATACTCCCTAAAGCTCATTATGATTGGATGCACTTACGGTTGCAGGATTTTAAGACTATAAGTGAATACAATTCAGAACTTTTCAAAAATTAGTTTTTAACTAAAATTATGTGGATAAAACATAACTGATGAGGACATATTAGAGAAAATCTTTTCAACCTTTCATGTTATTAATGTGCTCCTGTGATAGCAATACCGTGAAAATCTTTTGCCTCCATTTCATCATTTTGGGATATAAAATTTGTCTCATTGTTCTTTCCCTTCTCTATGATACTAAAATTGACCATGCCTACAAGGGTGATGAATTTCATGACCTTAATAATATGACTCACCTAGATGTGACAAATTTCTTTGAGAATAATTAGAAAAGTTGGTGTTATTTTGGCATTTTTATTTTGTTTTAAGTTTTTATTTTATTTTATTGAATAAAGAATAAGTTATATATATTCAATAAATATTTGCAACGTTTCTAATTGTTGAGTATGCCTCATATTTTAGTTAAATTTGAGAGATAATCTCCCAGTTAAACTCTGTTTATTTGTTTCAATCGAACTCTGATTAGTCTAGATTATTTTATTATTATTTGACCTACGAATTTAGCCTATAAATAGGCTCTTTTACAATATTAGAAAATACACCCATTAAAGATTAGAACTCATAACACTTTTAGAGAATTTTGTGTTTATATTTTGAGGGTTTTTTATTTTTGGGTTTCGGGGTTTAGTTTTTTATATCTATATTTTGTACTTTTCGTTCTTTTGCCATTATAGTAAAATTATATTTACCCATGGTTTTTTTATCCTCTTTGGAGGGGTTTTTCTAAGCTATTTGACCAAAATGACTTAAAAAAAATAAATAATTACATAAATGACCTAAGTTAAAAAATAATCACCCAAATAACCTAAAATGAACAGTAAATTGTGTGGGGGGACTTAAATGGCCGACACTACCTCAATTTTTTGTCCCAATCATAACCTGATAATTTTATCAGGTGTTAAAATAATATTTTTTGGGGCTAGGGGACCTAAATGGCCGACACCCTTGTATTTTTTTCCTAACCGTATTATATTGGTATACTTTACACCAGTGTTTGAATTTTTTTTTGGGTTGGGGGACCTTGATGACCGACACCACTTTTTTGAAATAAAAAAATAGTTTTTTTTGGGTGTTGGCACATAGATGGCCGACACCCACTTTAACCAGATAATTTTTTTTTGGGTTG
Organism: Gossypium sturtianum; assembly: GCA_025698515.1. NCBI lineage: Eukaryota > Viridiplantae > Streptophyta > Magnoliopsida > Malvales > Malvaceae > Gossypium > Gossypium sturtianum. The sequence goes on from CM046955.1 coordinate 126,700,582, forward strand.
GGGGACTTTGATGGCCGACACCACCTTTTTTGGGACTCGAAATTTTTTTTTGGGTGTTGGCACACTAATGGCCGACACCCTTGTATCAGATTAATTTTTTTTTTTGGTGTTTGGACACTAATGGCCGACATCCTTGTACCAGATTTGAAAAAAAATATTTTTTTTGGGTGCTGAGACACTGATGGCTGACACTCTTGTACCATATTTGAATTTTTTTTAGGTCAGGGGAAGTAGATGACTGGCACCCCTGTACCCAATTAAAATTTCTTTTTTGGGCTGCAGGCACATTAATGGCTGGCACCCTTCAATATATAGAGTTGTTTTCTCTTCCATTTGATCTTTTTCTTTGCTTTTTCAGTTGAAATCCAATATTAGTGCTTTGTTTGTTGAGGAGGAAGCAAAAATTATTGAAAATGAGTTCCCAAATTTTGTTAGTTTATGTTCATTTCGATGGAAAAATGATAAATATAGCTGAAGAAGGTTGTGTTTTTCAAAGTCGATAAAAAATCGGAATGAGATTCAACAAACGTGTTTTGCTGGTGGATTTGAAGCAAAAAATCGGTACAAAAATAGTTACCCAAAGTGGGAAACAATTGTTAAGACTGTTTTACAAATTTTTGGTTTCAACAGATCCACTCAAGTTCACGAAAATGAAACTTGAAGATGATGATGATTTAGGGACAATGATAACAATTTATTGCCCCCCGGAGATGGAAAGCCCCAACCCAGTGGCTGAATCGAAACCTAATCAAGTTGTAATTCCAGTAAGTCAGCATTTTGGAATTGATTTTGATCTTAATGTCTGATGGTAAGATCAATCGGGTTATGGATGGTCCCTACAAACTCCCAAAAATCCAAACTACGATGGATGTTCGTATAACGTCCCAATACCGTGTCCTTGTCTAGAGATTCATCCAGAGTTGTTGGCCACCATAGAAGATGGTAAGGAAGGATCTGATAATGAAGAGCAGTCCGAGCATGATATTGAATATTCGAGTGATCCCGATTTGGATGACATCCCTGAAGACATAGACGATGAAGGCCCGGTGGAGGGTGAAGATGTACATCCCCATTCTACCGGGAACACGAGATCCAGTATAGTTATCCATAATAATCCAGGGGCCTTCATGACTGATGTAGATCCTGATGTGGTGCTTGCGCGTGAGTTCTCCGAATATCCAGCTATAGTGCCGGCTCACTTACTGGATGAAGAACCAGAAGCTAAAGAGTTGTTCGTAGGACAACAATTCGATAACAAGAAAGACTGCTTACATGCAATAAAACAGTAAAACTTAAAGCTCTCTGTCGACTATAAAGTCACAAAGTCAACGCAGCCTTTATATGTCGGAGAATGTTGGAAAGCCTCAAGTGGATGTAACTGGCGTGTTTGACTATAAAGTAACGAAGTCAACGCAGTCGTGGGCCTTATACCGAATGCCATTTCTGGCAGATGTGAGCCACCAACTGTTGTCTTGGCCACTCGTAAATAGGTGATTTAACATTCGACTATATCTTTCGTTTCTTAATTTTATAGTATAGTACTTTTGCATGAAAAGAATAATAATATAAAATATTCACGTGTATTTCAGATGGGCGACTGTACCGAGAATTGGATGGTCATACACCATGCTCGTATACCACCAAATGGTAGAGACTCACTCTGGGGATAAGGTAAAATACGCTTTCGACCTTTTCCTCTAAATATATTTTTTTTTTTGCAAAATAATTTAAACTTAGCAAAAAACGTTTTCTCTATAATGTGAAGTTTCTATGGATGTCGTATTCGGACTAAAATTTTATGCCACTCATACCATCATTGGGTACATGATTAGGAAACTGTTTGTAACTAACGTGCCATTAATTAATTTTCATATGGTCGAGTGGCATGTCGCGGATCGAGTATTAAGACATTTTGGTTGCATGCAACCCATCCTGGACCCTGCACATATATTAGGAGAAATACACGGGATTGGAAAAAAGGGGAGGGACCATATAAATTGGGCGAACCAACACACTTCGTATATCTCTCTGTGGAACGCCCGACATGAGAGGCGATCCCCCTTGTTTGTCACAGACACAAGGTTCATTCTTTCGCATGATTATGCAAAATGATACTTCGAAAATGGGTTGCCATACATTTACCAGGGTTAATACATGTTGATACTAGAACACGCACAACTGCAATCTAGTCGATGGCGTAGGACCCGAATATGGTCGGGTCGTAACTGAGTTCCACCATTCGTGAACATGGATTCTGCTTCAAACATCGATCCTGAGCCCAAACATGAAGCATCCGAGGAAACCTCGCATACCCCCATCCGAATCCTTCTTTGCTCGAGGAGATATTTGGCGAAGACCTCGAGCCTCAACATTCGGCACACTCTAGATCGTCCTCATACCACCCGGAGCTCCATCGGCAATCACCTACACCTAACATTGATGATATTTTTGGCTCGGCACCTCCAGTCTCGCAATACCCCAGCACCCCCGATGATGGGGTATACGATTATACAACTTTCTTCAATACACCGGAAGGGACACTGAATGTCGGCCCGAGCAACTAACAAACGCCTCAGCAAGCTACATGCCCTCGTCGACGTAGGCACCTCGAACGTTATACGTCGGCACTGGGGATGTCGCCGGGATCTACATAGTTTTGATTTTATTTAATATTTATTCTGTAATTATTCTAAAAACACGAAAAATTTAGAATTTTTATCATAATTATTTGTAGGCATAGATGAGTACAAAATATTAAGTCAAAAATATATAATTCAAACAAATAATATTACGCAAATAATAATATAAGAAAATATGTACATTTTAAAAAACTAATATACAAAAATATATAAAATTTATATACCAAAGTATAAAATTTATATACAAAAATATAAAATTTGACCAACAAATACGAATTAAAATATTTTTACAGCACCATAAAATAATACAAACATTTTAGAACAATTTATATATGAAAATATAAAATTCAACCAATAAATAATACGGACTAAAATTGATTAACGAAATAAAAAATAATACGAACATTTTGAATAATAGTTTCTCCATAGTTAGTCGTCTTCTGCTTGAATAAGGTCTACATTTTAGTAATGTAGACCTTGTTCGCTCACCATATTCTTTAACCGTAACTAGTCAACATAGTTCACCATTTATGGCAAAAGAAGTCATCCGGCCCTTGACGACATAACTTTTGCGGTTCACATGACAGTATATAATTTAACTCCGTTAAAAAATAATAGTATATAATTCAACCCCAAAATTCAGTTGTACACTCCCAAACACTCCCATCGGCAACCCACTACATCACATTTGTAACACCCTATACCCGTATTCGACGCCGAAATAGGGTACGAGGCATTACCGGACATAAACTCAAACAATCATACAAAACTGAGACATGAATTTCCGTCCAAATTTAAAACTTTTCATTTACATTAATATTGTCCCTTAAACGAGCCTACGAGGCCCAAAACATACATTAGGAGTGGTTCGGGACTAAACCGAGAACTTTGGAAACTTTTCGAAAACTTAGAAAATTTTTCATGAAAAAGGTCCACACGCCTGTGTGGGTGAAGGGACACCCCCGTGCTTCAGGTCTTGTCCAAAATAGGGGACATTCTGTTTATGATGTCATCATCAAAATGAGGTCACACGGCCAAGGCAAACGCCCGTGTCCTTAGGCCGTGTGGCAAATTAAATTCCAAAAATCAAGTGTAGACTTCACACGGCCTGGGCACATGCCCATGTCCTATAGCCGTGTCTCTCACACAGCCGAGATACACGACCGTGTCTCGTGCCTGTGTGTTTACTACTGGGCATTCTGTATCTCAAAACTAAGGTGCAGGGGACACACGGCCAGAACACACGCCCTTGGGGCTAGCCATGTGTCACACACGGCCTAGACACACGCCCGTGTGTCTACCCGTGTGGACAAAATAAGGCTATTTACCAAGCCTTTTTACCACCCATACTTGCACCAACCTACACAACATCAAAACCACACCAATCCAAACATATGTATGACTTCAAGGCACTTAACATGGCATAACTAAGTGCTTCACCATCATCAAACATCCATAATCACATGCAACACATTATCATTCGACCATCAATAACCATAGGCCATATCATAATGGCATTGGCACATGCATGCATATATGAATAGGTTTACAACCAAATAATCATTATGAGCCACATCCCATGGCCTTATACAAAATGAATCAAATATCATCATAAGCCAACACATTTGGCTAAACCAATATGACATATAACAAAAAGACCAAGTCCCTATACATGCCATACTCAAAATGTTGAGACTAACTATACCCAAAAGTTCCAATTGATAGTGTGATCGAGTCTCCGGCGTCCTTCAATCCCGGAGCTAGCTTGGCGATACTACAAGAAAATGGAAAAGAAAGGGGAGTAAGCATAAAGCTTAGTAAGTTTGCATGTAAATAATTAACAACATTAACCATGCATTATTATATACATAACATAATGCAATTTATCACAATGTCATCAAGTATCATAGATACATTTTAAATCATGTCATTTACATGATGTACAATAGAACCCATGATCATGATTTATTCATTCACTTCTTACCGAGATCTCATCGATTTATAATCTCAATATGTATGAGTTTTGTGTACATACCTGTACCCTTTCAACATGCTCATACCTTGTAATTTCATTGACATAATCTTTGGACTACCCGTTGAACCACTTGGAATACTAAAGGATACTCGGGAATCACATACACATAGAATCATACCAATGCCATATCCCCGATATGGTCTTACATGGGATCACATATCGATGCCTATAGCCCAGCTATGGTCTTACACGATTCTCATGTCGATGCCATGTCCCAGACATGGTCTTACACGAAATCTCATAACGATGCCATATCCCAGATATGATCTTACATGTAAACTCAATCCCTAATGTCATGACATTTGTATCCTAACCATTCCTAAGGTTCAATCGGGATTTCGAGGTATCAAATCTTCGTCGAATCGTCATCGAGTCAACATTAATCAAGTCCACAAGGACAATTACACAATTCATGCAATATTAAAGCATTAAATACTTAAAAATGTAATGTTGCATTATTTACACACGAACTTACCTCGGTACCAAAATATGGCTAACTATTGAAGATCTAGTCCACAACCTTGTTCTTTCCTTGGTTTAGGTCTAGACTCCGTTTTTCTTGATCTATAATAGAAAATTTAGCTCATTTAATTATCACATTGTTCAAATTAGTCCAAAAACCATACTTTGGCAACATTAAAGTTTTGCCCCTAAACTTTTACATATTTACAAATTAGTCTCTAGGCTCGTAAAATGAAATGTGTCTATTTTCTTTGTTACCCAAGCCTAGCCGAACCTATATCAAGCTTATACCAGCTCACATTTTTCATTAAATCACATTTCTACTACTCATTTTCATAACTTTTACAAAAAGGTCCTTTTTAGGTGTTTTCATCAAAAATCACTTAGTAAAAGATGTTTATTACACATCAAAATTTCATAATCTACCATGAAACATCAAAACACATGCATGTCACACATGAGTAAATTTTTAAACATGAACCCTAGCTCAAATAAATGGTAGAAATAGCTAGATCGGTTGATAACAACTTCAAAAACGTAAAAAACATTAAAAACGGGGCTAGGATGCACTTACAATCAAGCTTGGAAGTTGAAGAAACCCTAGCTATGGTGTTCTTGAGAATTTCGGCTAAGGTATATGAAGATGGACAAGATTTTTGACTTATTTTCCATTTTAATTCTTTTATTAACCAAATGACTAAAATGCCCTTTTTACTAAACTTTCAAATTTTACCTACTCATGCCCATTTTTGTCCATAAAAATAAAAATTGGAAAAATTGCTATTTAAGGACCTCTAATTGATAATCCAAAGCTATTTCATACTTAAAGCTTCTAGAATCTCATATTTTGCAACTTTTGCAATTTAGTCCTAAAAGTCAAATTGGACACTTATTCAGAAAATTTCTTCATGAAACTTTCACACAATCATGCAAACATGTCATGGACCTCAAAACAATCATAAAAAATATATTTCTACTTCAAATTTGTGGTCTCGAAATCACTATTCTGACTAGACCCAAAATCGGGATGTTACAACATCCATTTGATGAGACATTACCAAAATCAATATCCACATTTGATAGTACACTCCCAGACACCCCTATTTTATGGTACGCTGAACAAGTTTTTTTTATCCAACTACAATATCATACCCCCAAGACCTTCCATATATATAGACTAAGTGGGTGCCAGCCATCAGTGTCCCAACACCCAATTTTTTTTAATTTGGTACAAGGGTGCCGGCCATTAGTGTGCCAACATTAAAAAGAAAAATTTTGAATCTCGAAAAAGGTGGTGCTGGTCATCAAAGTCCCCCAGCCCAAAATTTTTTTATCTGGTAAAAGTGGGTGCCGACCATCTATGTGCTAGCACCCAAAAAAATTATTATTTTTATTTCAAAAAAATGGTGCCGCCCATGATGTTCCCCCAACCTAATTTTTTTTTTCAAATATTGGTGTAAAGTATACCAGTATAATACGGTTGGGAAAAAATTACGAGGGTGCTGGCCATTTAGGTCCCTCAACCCCAAAAAATATTATTTTAACTCTTGACAAAATTATCAGGTGATGATTGAGACAAAAATTGAGGTAGTGCCGGCCATTTAAGTCCCCCCACCCAAATTTACTGTTCATTTCAGGTTATTTGGGTGATTGTTTTTGAACTTGGGTCATTTGTGTATTTATTTATTTATTTTTGGTCATTTTGGTCAAATAGTCGGTTTTTCCACGTTAATTTGTGTGTTCAATTTCTTAATTTCTTCCTCTATTTTTTACTTATTTGTTGCTTAATCAGGTCAATCCCTAACACTAATGTTATATTTTTTTTATTTTTATGAAGAATATAAATATTCAACAAAATTTTGTTGGACTCAAAATCAAAATTAATGGAGACATGTGTCTTGTAGATAGTGCTACAACATACACAATACTCAAAGATAAAAAATAATTTTCTCATTTGAAAATAAGTGGTGCCCATGTTAATACAATATCGGGGAGTTTAAAACTTATTGAAGGCTCCGAAAGAGCTATTATATTATTACCTAAAGGTACAAAATTTGTCATTAATGATGCTTTATTTTCCACCAAGTCTCAAAGAAATTTATTGAGTTTTAAAAATATTCGTCTTAAAGGATATCATATTGAGACTATGAATGAGAAAAAATATTGAATATCTATATATTACAAATGTTGAATGTGGAAAGAAATATCCTTTGGAAAGACTACCTGTTTTTTCACTAGGTTTATGTTATATACATATCAATGCAATTGAGACACATGTTACTACAAACAAGAAGTTTGTAGAACTACATACTTTTACTATTTGGCATGACCGGTTAGGCCATCTTGGATCTATTATGATGTGAAGAATAATCAAAAATTCAATTGGGCACCCATTAAAGAACCAGAAGATTCTTGAAATCAAGGATTTCTCTTGTGTCACTTGTTTTCAAGATAAATTGATTATTAGACTTGAATTTAAGGATGTGATTAACGGAGGATTTAGGGTTTCCCGAGAGGGAATAGTTGGCATAAATTATGTATTCTTAAATTGTGAGGCTTGACAACCCTGATAAGTTATCACAGGCTAGACAAGGTCGGGAGATAAGTCGAACTGAGTAAATTGTAATTTATCCTGGTTGAGAAAGTGAGGTCGGGAGATAAATGAGTATCAGCCAATCAATTAGTGAATTAAAGACTGGGAGGTAATAATTGATTAATCAATGACTAATCCACCCTAAAACTCTAATCTGAAGTTAATTACAAAACCTGGAGTGAGTTAATCTTCCTGATTGGTTTATTGATTTATTTCGTTTGTTTATTTTTCTTTAGTTATTTGTTTTCGCTATTTATTTATTTTTATATCTTTAACTCATTTTATTGTTAATCGTAATATATAAAATAATTACTACTACTTAGTCTTATTATTGTAAAAAATGTTTTCATTATTTATTCCATCCTCTCTTGGGTACGATCATCATAATATTTTCAAGGTATTTTGTTGTACTAAATTATATTACAATTTGACCCATGCATTTGTGGACACCGCTAATCTTAATTCTTATATTTTGGTGTTATATTTAAACTATAAATGATAGTGCGTTTATAGGCGGTTAGTGTCGTGTGTGAATACGATATGCAAATTGTGCAAGTATACAAGTCGAATCAAGTAATAAAGTGGTGAGTGAGTTCATCTCCACAGAGATCAGATTAAGTATAGAATTGGTTAAGTTATTATAATAGAGTGCGAGTAATGTTATGTTATGGCAAAACTGAGTTAAGTATGTAGTGATAAAATAATAAAATGAGTGCGAAATGTATACTAACTAATATTGGAAAATGTTATGTAGTGATAAAATAATAAAATGAGTGCGAAATGTATACTATCTAATATTGGAAAATGTTAAGGCAAAGCAAAAGTAAAAATGCAATGGCAATTATGCAAATAATTACGTGAATAATAAGAAAAAGAATAAATAAATCACTAAGAATGCTATGACAGAGATACTACGACAAAAGATAAAGGTTACACAATGTTGAGTGGGAAGGTTGGGATTACTAAGAATCTACTTTTCTTGTCAGCAATGCCTCAGCAAAATCATACTTAACTTACTGCCCAGAAGAGTTCTAAAGTGGCATGCTTCTTCCGAGAGTAGAAACCTCAAGTTACCTTGCCTGTGTCTTAGGCCTTTAATATGGTACCCTGCACTATTCCCTTATGTATGAACGCTGCTCTTTATCTAGAGTCTACTACAAGTATTTGTCGAGTACTTGCCCATATCATTCAACCACGGTCTAACTAATCTAACCTTTTTAGAATTTAAATTAATTTAAGGGTTTGCTGCACGACTATATCTAGGGATTACTCACATACATTGTAAAGAATAAAATAACTGAATGAAACAGTAAAATAATTTAGATTTATACTGTAGCCATTAAAGACAATTAAAGTTTCATCAAAGTAATCCCAACCATATAAGATTTAACTCATAGGTTGGCAAATAAAATTCAACTCAAACATTGTTTCCATCACTGTAATTCATGAATGAACAGATTAGAAATAATGGAAGAATGTCGGGAAGACAACATTCGCTTGTCCAATCCACACTCTAGCTGTGCAGTGTCTTGAGGTGGTTAAGAGAGGTTACCTTTGTTTTTCCTCTTCCTGTCTCTATTCAGCCACTACCTTCTATTTCGCCTAAGGATCTCTACCTGTTGTTTTTTGCTCTTTAGGGTTTCCTCCTTTGCTTCTTTTTAAGTAGTTTTTTTTTTTCCTTTTTTTTCTTTTTTTTTTAGGATAATTCCCAAAACCCAAGATTTATCTTCTCCTCTTTTTTAGGCAGATTTATCTAGTACAAGTAGAGTTAGGCTAAAACTGATATGCGTTGAATGATGACTGAACACCTTCCTGGCATTGCCACGGCATACGAGCTAGCAATCTAACCACCATTTTGCCCCGACAAAACTTCACTCCTTTATTTCTTGTTCCTCATCCTACACCTATCAATACCACAAAACACAACCCTTCCACGAGCAATTAAAAGCACCTAATATTTAATGTAAAAAGAAAAGCACCTAATATTTAAACGTAGTCCAAGTTTTAATGCAATACTAAAAATACTAATGAAATATCCTAAAATGCAACTAGATGTACTTAAGTACATGAAATTAACTAGGTCAAAAGGTATAAAATATAAATCTTTTCAAGAGTTATCACATCCCCAAACCTGAGTTATTGCTTGTCCTCAAGCAAAACATGCATGCATGCATAAATGCCAACATTTTGCCAACTCACTTGACCAACTCATACTGCCAAGCTATTCGAAGAACAACAAGTACATTAGTTCTCAACAATCTCCCTTTTTCCTAAAAATCATTCGAATGTCAAAGGATTGTTCAACAAAGGCAGTGCAAAATTTTTTTCCCTAAACACAAAATCTCCTAAGTACTCATGTATTGTAACAGCCCGTTTTTCAATGGTATCCAAAACAGTGGTTTCAGGGCCTCCAAATCCAACGAGTAAGTTCATAAATATTATTATTTAATATTTACGAGTCAAACATGGTTTTAAAAAGGTTTTTGATATAGTGATTTTTTGTTATATAAGCGAGTTATTAAGTTCAAGTGGTATGGCCCTAAGGTTAAGTGGTTTTAGAAAATAAGGTATCGGGACCTCGTTTCTATAAATTGAGCCATAAATATTTTTATAAATATTTACAGAGTGTCATTAAGGTAGTATTAAAGTTTCGTTGAAAAATTTTAACGTTCGATAATTAATTAATTAATTAAAAAGGACTAAATCGTAAAAGATGTAAAATTTTATCACTATTTGATTTGAGTGATTAAATGGTTAATTGAATAAAGAAAAAGGGACTTAAATGGTAATTGGACCATTTAAGGAGTTAGTGGATAATTATGGGCAAGAAAATGGTGTTTTATTTATTTATGAACCAAGGTTAAAATGGTAATTTGGTATGTTAAATTAAAATTAAATAAAAACAAAAGGTTAATTTGTTATCATCTTTTTTGGTTTTCTTCTTCAACACCGAATATCCATGGATGTTGAGATGAAGCTTTTGACCATGGACAAATTTCTTGCATGGTATCGGATTTTGGCTCCATTTTTAGTATTTTTTATGTTTTTGAGATCGTTGCAATTAGGTCCAGTTAGTCCATACCTTCGATTATGAAACTGTTAAAGATTTTGAATGTTGCCATTGATGAACCTTGTGATTTTATATTTTAAATGATGAATTTGAGATATTAGTTGTTATGTAAAAGTATTTTATTAAGTGATTTTAGATGAATTTATCGTTTAGGGACTAAATTGTTGAAATAGTAGAAATTCAAGGATTTGATGTGAAATTGTTTCAATAATGGGCTGTATTGGATGCCATAAGTATTAGAATAGGCTCAATTTTGGGTAAAAATGGTTAATTTGCATGTTTTAGGTTCATGGACTAAATTGAATAAAAGTAAAACTTTAGGGGTAATTTTATAAAAAAATGTAAAAAAGGACTAAATTGCATAAAATACATTTTTTAATGTCTAAATCAATAGATTGAATGAAATTATTAATTTAGATTAAGATCGGGTGAAAAATCGAGGAGAATGGAAAATTATCAAAATGCCCCTGTACTTTGACATTTCTGTAATTTTTCCAAGTAAGTTCGTTTGAACTATAAACACTTAAATGTGAGTTAGATTGACTGCTTAATGTGCTATTCTATTGTACATGAATTAATGGATAGATGTTATTATGCAATTTATTATTTCATGAAACGATAGAAATTTAATAACGTACGATGACTATCGAGCCCCGTTTGAACCTTAGAAATTTGTAGGATACAAATGATGTGTCATTAGGGTTTACATGATTCGGGTGCTGATCTTGAATGTCCTACCGATGGATGATGTCCGACATGTGTTGCAAATACTCCACAGCTCGTGTGAGCAGCATCGTGTAACTATGTTTCGACCCACAGCTCGTGTGAGCAGGCCCATTTTTATAGCTCGTGTGAGCACACTTATTCACAGATCGTGTGAGCATACATGTACATGATTTAACGGATTATGGTTATATGAGTTAGCACACTTTGTGTGAGCTATCCTGGGTATCCAACAACATTTTATTCGGTTCAACGGGCATGAATTGGAAAGGAAACGATAAATGTTCAATATGAGCAAATACATGTATACATAAAATATATTGAAATGATGAGATACATGGTAAGCATATTATGTTATGAAGGATGTTATAACCAATTGAATCATATTCAAGTATAATGGTTATTCATGTTGAATTCATGTGAAATATGTTAAAGTATGCTAACATGTGTTGTTGTTTGATGCTTAGGCATGTGCCAAGCTATTGGTTGGATTGTATTATGTTTACTTATAAGTCATGCATTGAAATGGTAAGTGCCCAAATGGAAATATGCTTATGTTCATGAAAGAATGTTAAGGTTTAAATTATGTAATTTCTTATGAAATGGTTTATCATGTGGTTAATTCTAAAAGAGCTATGTTTAAATGCACTAGCTTGTGGCTATGGTTGATGATATGCTTATGTCTTGTGTGTTATGCATATGAAACGGGTGTGGAAAGGCAATGAAATAGTAAGTTCATACTTGAAGTGTAAAATGATGAAAAAGGGAAAGATGAGTTGAATTGATGTTGTTATTTAATCTAAAGAAAGTAAATTCAATGGAAAGTAATGAAATGCAAATGAAAATAAGAAAATTTGAAAGAGTTTAAGTTTTATAAAATCCTACTATGCTAGGGATGATATTTATATGTGATGCTATGGATTTATTCGTTTTGTGAGTTGTTGAATATGGTTTCATGAATCTTGCGGTATTGGTATAGGATTATTCTTGATATGTATAAGTTTCATATTTGAAATGGATTGGTACGACTAAAGTTTATATGAGCTTACTAAGCATTCATTGCTTACATAGTTATTTTTCCTTTCCTTTTCAGATTACCGGAAGCTCAATCGGGTTGGGAGCTAGTTAAAGATCCATCACACTATCCATCGATTTTATCGGTAGATTTTCTATGCTTTAGTCGTGGTTATAATGGCATGTATAGGTGGACTATGTCTAATGTTTAATTGATGAGTTTGGTATAATATATATGCCATTTTGGTTGATGATTATGGCATGAAATGTTGCCTTGGATTTGAGGTACTTAAGGTACTATTGATAGCTTGTTGGTTGTGGTTAATATGGTCAAATTGGTGAATGTTTTGAAATGACCGAAATTGGTATGGTTGTTATGTATCAATTATGTTATGTTTTGGGATGAAAATAAGTTAAGTAATAATTGATTAAATATGCATATGTATAGGTGTTTTGGTTGATGTTATAGCCATTATGTTTTGGATTGTAATTATGGTATATATATATGCGACGTTATGATGGTTGATTTTATAGTGTTTATGATGCTTAAATGATGGAAGTTGAAATGGTATTTAAAATGTTTGTAAAGGAATGTACTTTGACATGGTTGAATATGGTCATTTTGGTATTTGGAATGTAGTGGACATATATGGCTAATGGTGCCAATTTTCAAATGGCCAATTTGGTATTTTTGGTGTGAATTTGATAGGTAAATAAAGTGGTAAGTTTTGGCATAAACTTAGTTATAAGTTGATTGAACTTTTGGTTAAACTATGCATATGGTTATACATGTTTAATTGTTGTGATTGAGGTGCCTTTTGGGCATATTGGTTGTATGCACATATACCTTATTGGTTTAGCTTCTGGATGCATTATTTGTTGCATTTTGAATGCTTGTTTACATGTGGAAAATTGGTTGCAGGTGTGTGCATGATTGGGTGAGAAAAATGGCTTGGAAAATGACCTATTTTTCGTCCACACAGCCTGGTACACGGGCATGTGGCTTGGCCGTGTGACCCAAGTTAGTGAGTTACATGGGCATGGACACGGGCAGGGAGACGACCATGTGTCCCTACTTCGAATGCCCACACGGATTGGCCACACGGCCATGTGACCCCTATAGTTTAAAAATTTTCATCTTTTTCTTAAAAATTCTATATGTTTCTGATTTAGTCCCGACTTGTTTCTAATGTGTTTTTAGGGCCTCGAGGGCTCGTATAAGGGACAATATGTGTGTCATTGATTGGTTTTGCATTAACTGATGTTGTGAATTAAATGTTTTAAATCTTTGATAGTTTTGAAACGTAAACTCCGATAATACTCTGTAACCCTATTCCAACAACGGATACGGGTTAGGGGTGTTACATGTATTGTCTCTTTCAGCCTATAACAACCATATTCTAATTTACTTAGTTCATTTATTACTTAAACACAAGTTACTTACTTTAAGCTTACTCAAAATATATTAATCATATTTATGCTTTTTTTCTTTTTGTTCATCAGTATTGTTATTCTTATTATTAGGGGATTTAGCATGTCACAAAATTCTTTGACTTGACAATCACAGTGGAGCATACACCGAATTGCCAAGTGCTCAATCACGTCACCATTTAAACCAAAATTCACCCATGAAGCTCAAACTTTTTACTAAAAAGATGGACGAAGCATACAACTACCTCCTTAGCTACTCAGTCCTTTTTGCTATAGTGGAGTGCTCCTAATTTTATTTCCATGAAACACACTCTTACTTAGACTCACCTTTGTAATCAACAGGACGATGGAGAAAACAAAGTGATGCTGACCTACTTGGCAAATCTAAACATTGAAGTGCCTATTGTCCTTTATTAAATAATGCTGAGGCAATATAACTCATGCTTGCCTTTAAAAATCCCTAAGTTAATTAAAAAATACCTACTATATCCCCCTAAAAAAAACAACACACTGAGTATAAGACATCCTATTTTTAGGAATTAATTTTCAAGCATCTTGACCTAAGCTAAATTCACCCAATCCACTGCCACATGTTCCAGGTATACTGAAAAATATAAACTCATCATCGAACATCATAAGTATAAACTGTACTTCTTATAGACAAAACAGTACTTTAGTGGTTACAATGCAGTGGCAAAACATCCATATTATATAAAGTGCAACCTAAATGCATAATACACCCCCAAACCTAAGGGATGCATTGTCCTCAATGCATGTGCGTGCAACAAAAATATAGTTATGACTAGACAAATGTCATGGCCAAATGAAATGAAATGCATGATCATTAATAGAGAAAAAAAAAACTTATCTAGCTTGGGCTGTATTGTAGGTACTTTATCCAGTTCTTCATGTGGACTTGCGGTAACTGCCCTTGTATCTTATCTTCCTCTTCATGGGGTTTACATCTTCGCCTTCCTTATCGGCCTCCATGAGATCATCGATTAATTGATCAATTGCACGATCTTATGTAGTCATGGAGGCTGGTGGAGATGGTAGTAAAGGAGTTTTACCTTTTGTGGTGGCAGGAGTTGTAGCAGTAGTAGGGTCATTCTGTCCTTCCTTTCCTCCTTCTTTATCCTTCCTAGGCTTAACAAATGTTGACTTCTCGTTTTCCTCAATAGCTTGTCTAATATCAGCATTGGTCTCTTCATTTACCGAGTCAGCTCCAACAGTAGTTGGAGCTAGTTCTGTTTCAGTCTTAGCAGATGGGAGCAAAACCGTGGGAAAGAGAGGGAATTCTGGCATTGGTTTCGAAAAATTCTTTTGCAAAGATCGCTTAACTGCCAAATCCCTATCCCTCACATATGACCAATACTGAGCCTGCTGCTCTTTAGCCTAAACCAACTCTTCAGCTAGTTGGTACTGTTGACTTTCAAACAAGGACATCCTTTGCTCTAGCTACTTTAGGGAATTCAATATTTGCTAGTCGAATGAGCCTCGAGTGACTGATGGTGTTGCTGTGGGAATGCGTGTGGCAGTAGAAACCTGACTTTGTTGAGTTTTTGAGGTAGTATCAATGCCTCGGTGCTTGGAAAAAATTGCCCTTGTTAGTACACCCTTATTAGGGGTAATATCCTCAGCATCAGTAAGAGGAACATTAGCAGTCTTGCATAATGCAGTAATGAGAGAAGGAAAATTTAAACTTCTAGCATTTTTCTCAGCACAACGATGGACTTATTGAAAAATGATCCTTCCCACATTAATCATTCTTCCTTTTATAATAGAATGCAACAACATCATCATTTTCTTGGAAACGGTTGGAAACACGAAAATACACACACTTTTTCATGCCTTTTTTAACTCAAATTCATGCAATTTCGTAGTAATTCTTGTTAAACAATATAATAATTATAAAATAATTAAATTGCACTTAAATTATTAACATGTTGAATTTTAATTAATTTTATAATAAATTTTGATTAATTTTGATTTATTTTCGACAGATTCGTACACATGGCAAAAATTGGCACGACAAACAATGCTGGAAGCACAAAATCGAGAAGTGATTTTGAAGCATCGAGGCGAATTAATTTTTCAGCCTAAGACGGTCCAAATTATGAATATTAATTCATAATATAATTAATTTTAATTTTAATCTAATTTATTTTAGGTTAAATAATAATTAATTAAATTATGAAAAGAGGCCTAATTGTGCTAAACCGAGAGACTGATCCAATTGAGCAACTGGGCTGCCCGAAACCATCCAACATGCTGACCCAATTACCTTATTTAACTGATTATTTGGCTTGCAAAACAGCCCTTGAAGCTTCATTGAAATTGCATTCAAACCCCTCCACTTATCAAGCCTTTGTAGATTTGCCCTTAGCTAAATTTAGCAAGTTTGAAAGCTTCAAACTTGCCACATGTGTGGCCGACCATGGGGGGAGTCTATGGCTGCTATTTTTTTTTTGCTATTTTTAGCAGCCTATCCAACCTATAAATACCCCATTGGCTGCTCATTTCAAACACACCTCTCACACCTCTCATCCTTTCATTCTTCACTTCTCTCTCACTTTCTCTCTTCAAAACCCTTCCTTTTTCTTCTTTTCCCTTCCATTCCCTTGCCGATTTCCCCTCTTGGAAAAGATCCCTTAATCCACCATTGGTACCAGCATTCAAGTGCTTGTAGAAGCCTCAGTTCAACAAGAACAAGCGGAGAAGGAGCGGAGCAAACTAGTCAAGCTTCGGAGAAACACCAGATTTGATTCTAGTTCCTTATCCTTTAATTTTTATTATTGTTGTTATGAACATGTTTATGAATACTTGTTATCTTGATATGTTTAATTTAATTAATATGACTTAGATTTAATTCGTGTTAGGTTGACTGCATTTTGTCCACTTAAGTTGTTAAAATTATGTTTGTGTTGTTATAGGTCTTGGTAAATTGTTTGATTAAGTAAAATCATGATTAAGTTATTCTTGCATTATAATTGTAAGGTAACTAATGAATTAATTATTTAATCGTGTTAAAATTTTAATTAATTGACACAATACTTAATTAGTGCATGTTTAATCTTCTAAAGTAGCTGAGGGTTAAATTAGCGACGGTATTAGACAGTACATTAGCCTTGCATAACTTGTAAGATTATTGTGATTAAACTGTTTCAAGGTAGGAATACATTGTTACCTCATTTAGTCTTTTCTGTGCTTATGAAGATTGATTAATTATTTGAATTGGCATTGGAAAATGTTTAAGAGATTAGTTAATTTAATAGGTACGTATGAGCAGTAGTTAGCAAATTACTGAGTTGCCGTGAATTTATTTGTAACAACATGAACATGAGTTTAGTAATTCTAAGTTAAGAAATGTAATTAATCTAACACAATTATGTAATCATGATTAAAATCATCTTTTGAAATCGTGCATTGGAACTTTTATTTTTATTTTATTTAGTTAAACTTTAGTTTTTAATCACTTCCTCAAAATCAAAATATTTTTCTTCACCAAAGAGTTTTTAATTACATTCATAAATAATTCTTTTCACAGTCCCGATGGGTACGATAACTCGACATTTACTTGTCACTTTATTACTTGTTGCGATTGTGTACACTTGCATATTTCTGTCGTTCCAACGGTGGCATTGTGCGTGGATGGCATAAGCTGACTTTTCAAGAAATGATGTTATCCTTTCCTTGGAAACGGTGGTGTTGTGCGTGGATGGTATTGTGAAGCTATTTCAATAGTGTAGCATTCCTGAGTAGAGACAATCCATTGTGTGCCCTCGACACATAAATCCTTCAAAACTTGTGTGAAACCCTCAGTTGTGATGTTATCTGTAAACTCAGTATGTTCATCTTGTACCTCTCTAAGGTCATACTGGGAATTTATATGGTCCTTAACAAACGGTACAGAAGTGCCCCGCACATATATGAAAGGAGAATTAGGGGAGTTCACATGGGCATAGAACTCCCTAACTACTCTGCCCAAAATATCCTCTGGGTGCAAATAAAAAATGCCCCACCCATGCTGCTCTACTATTGATTATACAGACTGGTCATCCCTCATATAGGGTCCGTTTTTAAATAAGAATCCCTGCTAAAAAAAGGGATAGAGCTCTAAGACAGTATGCCGTACCAGTATTTCGTGATCTTAATCTGGGTATTAGGAGACCTAAAATTGAGGCACAATAATTTGAGCTGGATCCAGTCATGTTCCAGATGCTTCAGATAGTGGGCCAATTCAGTGGAATGCCTACCGAAGATCCTCATCTTCACTTAAGACTGTTTATGGAAGTAAGCGATTCTTTCAAGTTAGCTGGAGTACCGGAAGATGCGCTACGACTAAAGCTTTTCCCATATTCGCTAAGGGACAGAGCTCGAGCATGGTTGAACTCATTGCCACCAAATTCCATTTTCACATGGCAAGAGTTAGCAAAAAGATTCCTCATGAAGTATTTCCCACCTAGGAAGAATGCTAAGTTGGGGAACGAGATCACTGCTTTCCAAAAAATGGATGATGAGTCATTGTATGAGGCATGGGAAAGGTACAAAGAATTATTACGAAAGTGCCCTCATCACGAAATCCCTCATTGCATCCAACTTGAGACATTCTATAACGGTCTCAATGCTCACACGAGGATGGTAGTGGATGATTCTACTAATGGTGTCCTTTCTAAGTCTTATAATGAGGCTTATGAAATCATTGAGAGGATTTCTAGCAACAATTATCAATGGCCAACCAATTGAGCAGCATTAGGAAGATGAGTAGCTGGAATACATGAAGTGGACGCGCTCACTTCACTCGCATCTTAGGTATCTTCGATTTCCTCAATGCTTAAATTTTTTACCACTAATGGGTTTAATAGTTTTGTAGCTCATCCACCTAATCACTTTGAAAATATAGCCTGTGTTTATTGTGGAGAAGGACATTTGTTCGAAGAATGTCCATCAAACCCAAAATTCGTGTATTACATAGGTAATCAGAACCAGAACCCAGGAAGGCAAGGACTACAATCCAATTTTTATAATCCATCTTGGCGAAACCACCCTAACCTTTCCTGGAGTAACCAAGGGGCTGGAACTAGTAACACTTACGCCAAACCTAGACCGACCCAACCACCTGTTTTTACCTAACAAGTTCAAAAACCAACTCAAGCTGAACCTTCTAATAGTTTAGAGAACTTATTGAAGGCGTATATGGCAAAAAATGATGCCACTTCAAGGAATTTGGAGAATCAAGTGGGTCAACTTGCCACTGAACTCAGAAACCATCCACAAGGTGCTTTGCCTAGTGATACGGAGAATCCAAGAAATTTGGGAAAGGAGTAGTGTAAAGCATTGACATTGAGGCGCGTAATGACGTTAGAGCCCAACACTGTCGAAGTTGAAGAGGAGCTAGATGATGCTCAAGACTCAGTGGAAGTTAAACCGAGTGTTAAAATTCTAGTTTCATCTGAACCGAAATCTGCAAAATCCGATAAGTTAACTTCTTAACCAGTTAATCCTGATAAACTAACAACTTTGTTAGATGCAGAATTGGCACAGAAGATGAATCAACCAGTTCAAGTAAAGAATCCTCCACCACCCTACCCTTAAAGACTTCAAAAGCAGAAGTAGGAAGTCCAGGTCAAGAAGTTCCTAGACGTACTGAAGCAACTTCATATCAACATTCCGTTAGTAGAAGCACTTGAACAAATGCTAAATTACGTCAAATTCATGAAGTATATCCTATCCAAGAAACAGAGATTTGGAGAATTTGAGATGGTAACCCTGACGAAGGAATGTAGTGCATATCTTCAAGACAAACTACCCCTAAAGTTGAAGGAATATAGGCGACAGAACACCACTCACCAATAAATTCACTATATTGACATACCAAGGTAATGCCTTGGCAGATAACAATTGTTGTCTGGAAAATCTTCTTTAATAAAGTTATCATTGCCATCTTTATTACCCAATTCTAACCTTGACAAATGATCAGCCACATGGTTTTCAATCCCCTTTCGATCCCGAATTTCCAAGTCAAACTCTTGTAGTAACAATACCTTTCTAATCAATCTCGGCTTGGCATGTTTCTTACGCACCAAGTACTTAATAGTCGAGTGATCTGTGTAAACTGTGACCTTAGTACCCACTAGATAAGGATGAAACTTGTCAAACGCGAACACCACAACTAACAACTCTTTTTCATGGTGGTATAATTAAGTTATGCATCCGTCAGAGTTTTGCTAGCATAATATATTGCGCGCGGCATTTTTTCTCTCTTCTACCTCAACACTGCTCCCACGGCATAGTCGCTAGCATCGCACATGAGTTTGAATGGCAAGGTCCATTCTGGAGCTACTACAATTGTTGGAGCTACCAATTTTTTCTTAAATTCCTCAAAAGAAACCAGGTAGTGTTCATCAAAATTGAGGGGTCTATTTTGCTCCAGCAGTGTGCATAAGAGTTTAGATATCTTTAAAAAATCCTTAATGAATCTTCTAAAAAATCCTGCATGACCTAGAAAACTTCTAACACCCTGGATTGTAACACCCCCAAACTCACCCACGAGCCCAGACCGGATCTGGTATGTTCCTCGAGTAAAACGTTTTAATTTCATGTTTATTACTTGGAAAATTTGGGGTGGTTTTATAAAAATACCGAGTTGTTTTGGGGTTAATCTTTAATTCGAAAATCGTTTGTGTTTAGGTGTCTAAAAACTTACATTTATTTTTAAGAAGAGTTGCTTAAACTTTAGATTGATAAAAATTGTATCATAATAAAATAATTAAAATGCATGCATACTAGTGGCCTTATTACATCGAAGCAAAACCGAAATAAATCCAAGATACTTATAAGAAAATGAAGAGTCCAAATTGAAAATAATCTTTGTGTTGAGCATGGCCACCACTAAGCTCCCGCCGACCCGGTCCATCACCGAGTGTCACTGAAAAATATTCCCAACGGGTGAGTCAAACAGACTCAATGTGTAACCAACACTAAATCCCAATAGTTTAGGCATATCGGTTCATACATATGCATATAATTAAATAATAAAATGATGCAAACCCGAACCCAAACCTAGTTACCATCCGCTACGCATCACCCGTACCAACCTGCACACCGTGGGGACTACTAAGTCAACCCTCCATCCGCTACACATCATCGAAGGCAGTCGCTGCAGTCGACGTGCTCATCGCCCTTATAATATTCGTGGCATAGCCACTAGATAATTATTTTGTGTCATGAGACACCACACTCAGATAACGTGACCGAAGTCACCACATTCAGATATTATGACCGAAGCCACCACATTCATGCATTGGGGTATATAACCACCAATCACTTCCCCTTTCCATATAACCCATATGCCCATGCCATACAAAACATGCAATATCATGCCATATTCTTTATTCACATTCTTATAGTTTCACATGTGTGCCATAACAGATCATATTATACTCATAGTAGGAGTGGGTAAACGTACCTGAGTACTTTGTACCATTGCATGGTACCTTTGGCCACATTCATATTATTATAAACACACATAACTAATTTAAGCCGTAATCTAATAAGGTTTAGTGTGGGGTACACACCTGATATACTTATCGCTTCCAATGAGATCCCGAAGAATCCTACATTCGGCCAACACTTAATATTTTAACAAAGCCTATTCGGCTATAAAACCAAATCCCGAAGAATCAATGCGACCAAAATCTTACCTTGCTGCCGATTTGATTACTAATCAAATCCCGAAACTCCGAGATAATCCCTCTTGCAATCGGCTAGCACTAAATCACTTCACGGATTAGTTTTTGGCTTCTAAGTAAATAAGAATTAAATCTAAGTCACTAAATAGGCCTTGGCCGAATGTGTATATGCCCTTACCTTGCGATTCCAATCCTGAAATTTATCCTTGCTTCTTTAATGATGTCGAGATTCCTATGGCCACATGTTAGATCTAATCTAACATTAAAACATAATAAAATGGCCTTCGACCTAAGATCTTATTTGCTTACCTTCGATCTAACAAAATCCCAAATAATCTTCTATTGTAGTCGACAACTACCAAATCCCGAAAAGACCCTTCAAAGTTTCGGCCATAGAGTATTATTGGGATTAGATACCTATGTTTCGGCTAAAAGAAAAGAAATAATAATATGACAACAATTGAATCCTTACCCTTAATGTTGTAGGCGATGGCACCCTTTACCAAAACTCACAGAGATATTCGGCTAGGACTACTTTGAGTATTCGGCTATAGCCTAGAAGGAACTTGCTTTCGGCTTTTGGAAGATTGAGAGAAAAAGAAGAGAAGAAAGGTGAAGAAATCGACTAGACTTTGCTTGAGTTTTCAGCTTTGGCAAAATAAAAGAGAAGAGGAGGTTCACTAGAGAATTCAGGCAGAGGAAAAAGAAAAGAAAGAATGAAAAATAGCCACCCTTTTCCCTTTTACCGAAATTACTCTACCTAGAGACCCCTATTCGGCCAACTCTTCCCTATTCTCGATAACTTTATTTCTCAATTATCACCTTATTCAAATTAATAAAATTAATCCATCATTTATCTTCCACCTTAGCTGAAATTATTTGAAAGAATAACACCTCATCTTAAACTCCTCCCATAGACTCCCCATGCCGTCCATTACTTCCCTTGTTGCCGCAAAAATAAAAATTCCCTTATTGCTTTCCTTGTGGCTCGAACTCAAGACCTCCTTGCTTCGCATATGGCGTCACTTTCTCGGGCTTTAAGTGGCGCCTCCAAGCCACTTAGACAAGCCCATTTCTGTTTCATATTTCCCTTACAAATTTCCTTAAGGCCTTATCAAGCTTAGCTCCCCTTTTAAACTTAAAAATCCAATAATTTCTAAGGCATTTAACTATACACTAAGGTTCACAAAAATTCATAGAACACATTCAGAATATTCATAAGCATGCTACTTCATCTAATTTAGTATTAATGCATAAGCCATAATCCAGGATATTACGCTTCTACCCCTTAAAATAATTTCGACCTCGAAATTACTCGCTAAAATAAGTGAGGGTATTTGTCGTATTGCTTCTTCCGCTCCCCAAGCTTCTTCCGATCCGTGATTGCGCCATAACACTTTGACTAAAGGAATCGACTTCCTTCGTAGCACTTTCACATCTCGTTCCAAAATCTGAATCGGCTCTTCCTCGTAGGACAAATCGGCCTTAGCTCCACCTCTTCAACCGGAACTACATGAGATAGATCCGAACGATAACGACGTAGCATGGACACATGGAATACGTCGTGTATCCGATTCAATTCGAAGGCAACTCTAATCGGTATGCCATGGTCCAACTTCGCTTTAATACGATATGGTCCTATAAACCTTGGACTTAACTTCCTTTGCGACCAAATCTCATCACCTTCTTCCAAGGCGATACCTTAAAAACACTTGATCTCCCACATCAAATTCTATTTCTTTCCTCTTAAGATCTGCGTCGATTTACTTCGCTCATCGGATGCTTCCTTCAACCGTGCGCGAATTATCTCAACTTTCTCTTGATTCTCGCCACAATCTGGACCCAAAACTCGCGTCGTTCCCCAATTCCGCCCAACACGTAGGAGTGCGACACTTTCGTCCATCTGATTGCTTCATACGGTGCCATCCGAATCATCGGCTTGATAATTTGTTGTTGTATGAAAATTCCACTAACGGCAAATATTCTTCCCAACTTCCTCGAAGTCTATCACACTGACCTCTCAAAGATATCTTCCAACACTTGGATTACTCGCTCGATTGCCCCGTCATTTGTGGATGAAAAGCCGTAGTGAAATCCAATTTAGTGCCCAAAGCTGATGTAGAGCCTTCCAAAACCGAGACGTAAACCTTGGATCCCTATCTCGAAATAATTGATAGTGGCACTCCATGCAACCTCACAATTTCCGCCACATATAACTTTGCTAACTACGCAAAGAATAATCAACTCTTACCGGAATGAAGTGCGCGGACTTGGTCAACCGGTCCACTATCACCCATACCGAGTCCTTCTTAGTAGGCGTAAGTGGGAAACCCACTAACGAAGTCCATGGTAATTCTCTCCCACTTCCGCTCGCGGAATCATTATCGGTTGAAGCAATCCGACGGAACTTGGTGTTCAAATTTTAACTTGTCGACACGTTAAGCACTTGCCGACAAATTTCGTAACTTTCTTCTTCGCACTGTGCCACCAAAACTCGTTCCCTTAGATCCTGTACAATTTAGTACCTCCGGATGCATAGCATAGGGGCTACCATGCGATTCTGAAGAATCCCTCCGCCTTAACTCCTTGTTCCTCGGCATACGGACCTTACCCTTAAAACACAACACTCCTTCATTATTAATACCATAATCTTCCAACTCTCCACTCTGCACTTGTCGCAACTTAGCACTTAAGTCCTCATCCACTAAGCGACTTTCCTTTACCTCATTCACCATGACGCTTAACTTGCAACTCGCAAACAGACTTCCATCGTCATACAAGCTCGGATGTGCAAACATTACCCTCGATCCGACACCACTTTCCGACTTAAGGCATACGCCACTACATTCGCCTTGCCCGGATGATACTCTATGGAACAATCATAATCCTTCGTAATTCCACCCACCTTCATTGTCTCAAGTTCGGCTCTCCTTCGAGTCAACAGATACTTAAGACTCTTGTGGTCCGTGTAGATCACCGACTTTTCTCCATAAAGGTAGTGCCTCCACACCTTAAGAGCAAAGACCACCGCCGCCAATTCCAAGTCATGCGCCGGTAGTTAACCTCATGTGGCCTCGGTTGTCGAGATGCATAGGCTACAACCATCCCGTCCCGCATTAGAACACATCCTAATCTGTGTGAGAAGTATCACAAGACACCACAAAGTCCTCCCCGCCTCCATTTGAATCAAAATCTGAGCTTGATCAAAACTCTCTTAAGCTTCTCAAAGCTCTCTCCTGTTGCCTATCTGTCCAAACGAAAGGTACCTCCTTTCTCAACAACTTTGTTGTCAACGTGCGACTATTGAAGAAAATCCTTCCACAAACCTTCTCGTAGTAGCTTTGCCAATCCCAAGAAACTTGAATCTCACCACGAGACTTAGGTGGTTTCTAATCTAGTACTGCCTCAATCTTCTTAGGGTCCACCCTTATTCCTTTTGCAGACACTACATGCCCTAAGAATGCAACCTCCTTAAGCCAAAATTCGCACTTGCTGAATTTGGCATATAGCTTCTTCTCCCTTAACACTTGCAACACTTTTCGGAGATGCTCGTCATGTTCTTCCTCAGACTTGGAGTATACTAGGATATCGTCGATGAACACAACGACGAACCGATCCAAGTAGGGTTGAAAAACCCGGTTCATCATATCCATGAACGCGGCTGGGGCGTTCGTCAAACCAAATGGCATCACTACGAACTCATAATGCCCGTATCTTGTCCGAAAAGCCGTCTTATGGATATCCGCTTCCTTCACCTTAAGCTGATGATATCCAGACCTTAGGTCTATCTTTGAGAATATCGCTGCCCCCTTCAGTTGATCGAACAAGTCGTTTATCCTTGGCAAAGGGTACTTGTTCTTGATGATCAGCTTATTCAACTGACGATAATCTATGGACATACGCATAGTCCCATCTTTCTTCTTCACAAACAAGACCGGTGCTCCCCATGGAGACACACTGGGTCGAATGAACCCACGATCAAGTAACTCTTGGATTTGAGCCTTGAGCTCAACCAACTCCTTCGGTGCCATTCTATACGGAGCGATAGATACTGGCGCCGTTCCAAGCAGCAAGTCAATTCCAAACTCCACCTCCCTGTCCGGGGGTATTCCATGTAACTCCTCCGGAAAGACATCCACAAACTCCTTCATTGTGTTCTAACTCTACTAACTCCCCTTCTTTGGCATCCAACGCCCTAACAAAAGTCAGAAATGCCTTGCACCCTTTCCGAACCATTTTATCAGCCTTTAAGGTAGAGACTATGTTAGACAAGTAGTTTCTTCTTTCTCCTATCATAATTATCGCCTCATCCTCCGGCGTCTTTAACTCCATTCGTTTAGCTGCACAATCCAATATAGCTCGGTGTTCTACTAGCCAGTCCATGCCAAGTATGAGATCGATTCTCCGAAGGAAAGTTCCATTAAGTCGGCAGAAAATATCACTCCCTGAATTTCTAAGGGTACGCTCCGAAAGATCTTGTTCACCACTATGGTTTGACCTAATGGGCTGACTACAGTCATCTCCCTATCAGATAATTCAGAGGCTATGCCTAGTGTTTCAACTACACTACTTACAACATAAGAATGGGTCGAGCCCACATCAATCAAAGCAAAATAAGGCTTGTTCGCTATAAGAAACGTACCGGTTATGACGTCCGGCGCGTCTTCGTCCTCCCTCCGATGAACCGCATACACTAGACCCGGCTGTCTTGCCTCGGCATTGCCAACACCTCCGCCCGGGGTCCCACGTCCTCTTCCAGCACCATTACCTTTATTATTCGGACTACGACCCTGCTGAGGCTGCTGTCCCCCTCTTCCAGCCTGATTAGAACCTTGACCTGTTGGTCGGCCCCCGTCTATTTTTATAGGACAGTCCTTAATCATGTGGTCCTTGGACCCACACTTGAAACATCCCCCTGTCTTCTTCCAACACTCTCCTAGGTGCCTCTTCCCATACTGATCACAAGTACGATACTGCCCTCCTGTCACCACTTGCTGACCTCGCGGCCCATCAACTCTAGGCCTCTTCTGCGCATTCCCAGATGACCCTGACGACCCAAAACCTCTTTTTTGCCTATTCCGATCGCAGATTACGCTTACTGAGTCCTTAACTCCTTCACTACTTTAGCCTTCTCTACTAACACGGTAAATTCCGTTCCTCGCTGCGGAGCTATCAACAACCTTAGATCATCCCTAAGGCCGTCCTCAACTGCGGACACATCGCTCATGCTCCGTAGAGCCACGATACCTCGAGCATACCAAGCACAACCTTAAGAATTCAGCCTCGTACTCCGCTACGGACTTGTTCCCTTGAACCGGCCCAAGAAATGCCTTCCTCTGTGCATCAGTTGAACTAATTCCAACATACTTCTTCTGGTACGCCACTTTAACATACTCCCAAGTGAGATCCTCAACTGTGGCACCATCCCGAACTGTGAGCCACCATTGATATGCCTCATCGCGAAGTAGCGACACCATTCCTTTCAGTTTCTCCTCAGCGGTCAGATCCAGCTCATCCATAATTCGTTCTATCGCTTCCAACCAATACTCAGCCGTACTAGGTGCCACACCAGATACGCCACGGAATACTTCAGCTCCATTGGCTCGGAGTCGCTCGGGTACAGATTTCTGAGCTCCCATACCTCCACCTGCTCCAGCCACCATATCCAGAACTCGCAGCATTGCCTACGATACTGCATCCTGCCCCGTCTGATCTTACTGCTCAACACCAACAGCTGGTGGTGGGGGTGGTGGTACCTCATTTTCGGACCCTTGTCTAGACCTAACGGGTTCCGATACGGTCATTTTACCTCTACCACGTCCTCGCACATTACGACCACGTCCCCTAAAACTCATGTTTACGATCGCGCTTTAATCTGATTAAGAAATTTTTATGCATTAGTATTTTGTTCCACTGATTATCCGCGAAGAAATTTTATGAAAGAAGTTTAGAAGTAGTTCTTTCGATCGATCAAAGTTTCAAGTCTTCTATCCTAATTTAAAGGAGCACATTCATTCAACACACATTCATCATTCAAATATTTTCGTCCTATTCCTATCCCAGGGGTATTTTCATCATTTCACCTAAAGGGGTATTTTGGTAATAAATCAGGGTTAATTTAAAAATTTGTAAATCAGGGGTAATTTCGTAAATTTTCCAATTCAGGGTTCCTTGGTGATTTTATGAAATAAGGGTATTTCGATAATTTTTTTTCCAAACTAGGGTGGTTGGTCCCTTTCGGGTTTTAATTATAGGGTTTAGCCCATCAACGAGTCCTCATAACTAGGGTGAATAGTCACCACGCACTGTAGGATTCCAGCGAAGAGGAGGTGAGTCGCTAGGGATCGCTTAAATACCAAGCTCTCCGTGAATCCACTCCTAGGCATGCGTCGCCTATTGCCACACCCTAACTCGATTAAGGTGAGCAGTCACTACGCACGGTAGGATTCCAGTGAAGAGGAGGTGAGTCACTAGAATTTAAATACCAAGCTCTTAGGATCCAATCCTAGCCATGCGTCTCGGTTACCACACACCCTAGTCTTGTGGCTCGTTAACGGGTTTGTTTAGTGAAATTAAGTCTTATGAAAGTTTAAGAAGTGGTTTAAACTAAGCCTATAGTCCATCGAGTCTATTTAAACTAGTCTACGTCCCATAAAGCCCATAAAGCCCACATGTATATCACACAATGGTTTAGGGTACTTACAGCGGACTTGGGTCGGAGACGCAAGTGCCATCTTTGAGCTAATGGACTGTTATCCTTTAAAAGCCCATTTTTAGAAAACGTTTTGGAGCCCAAAACCCCAGAGCCGAGTTTTGAAGGGCTCGATACCAATTTGTAACACCCCAAACTGGCCCACGAGCCTGCATAGGATCTCAGTATGTTCCTCGAGTAAAACATTTTAATTTCATGTTTATTACTTGGAAAATTTGGGGTGGTTTTATAAAAATACCGAGTTGTTTTGGGGTTAATCTTTAATTCGGAAATCATTTGTGTTTAGGTGTCTAAACACTTACATTTATTTTTAAGAAGAGTTGCTTAAACTTTAGATTGAAAAAAATTGTATCATAATAAAATAATTAAAATGCATGCATACTAGTGGTGTAACATCCTGAAAATGGGCCTATGCATTTTCGGTTTAATTGTACGGAATGACATGTCTTATGTGTTATGAATGAATTTTTGAAACCTGGAAATGTATAGAAATGTTAAGTTTAAAGTGGACATTTTTGGAAACTAGGAAATGTAAGGAAATGATTTAGAAATGATTCAAAAGAGGAAAGCGAACATTTTTGGAAACTTGGAAATGTAAGGAAATGTTAGGTTAAAGGAGGGAAACGAACGTTTTTGGAAACTTGGAAATATAAGGAAATGACTTATAAAATGTTGAGTTTTCAAGTCTAAAAGAGGAAACTAAGGCAAGGTGGCCTTAAGAGAAAATGTATGTGAAATATGACACACAAATGGGCTTGGAAAAGTGGCTGAAGATGCCACTTAGGGCCCTGGAAATGGCGCCACATACGGGAGTATTGGGCCAAGGTTCGAGTTGCAGGGAAGCAAAATAAAAGAGTTTTATTTTTCTGCAAGGAGCAAGGGAGTTGGACGGCAACAAGGCTTTTAAAAGAGGAGTTTTATTCTCTTTAAATTTCGGTTAAGGGTGGATAAATAATGGATTTATTTTAGATTATTTTTAAGAGAGATAAATGAGGATTTATTCTTTAATTTTTAAAAAATTAAAGAGATAAAGCTATCAAAATAAGGGAGAGTGGTGGCCAAGTAAGGGACTCTAGTTAGTAATTTTGGCTACTAGAGGAAAAGAGGCCATTCATTCATTCACTCTTCCTTTGCCGAATTTCCTAAGCAAATTCTCTCTCTCTCTAGAAATTCCCTAGAGCCTTGTTCTTCTTTTTTTGTTAGCCAAAGCCGAAAATTCAAGATACCACCATAGCCGATTTCTTTTCTTTCCAATCCATCAAAAGTCGAAACCTCTTTGATCACTATCTTGTCTCCATAGCCGAATCTTGTGGAGCTTCAAGCAAGAGTGGGTCGACTCAGTAGTAAGGGTAAGGATCTATCCTTATATTTCTTTTCTTCAAGGCCAAGATTAAGATTCTAATGCCATTTGTATCTCTTGGCCGAAACTACAACAGATCTTTCGGGATTTTGTATAGTGTCGACTACCAGGAAGAAGAGACTACTTTTCGGGATTTAAAGATTCAAGGTAAGATATGTGAATATTCGGCCAAAGGCCATTTATTATGTTTAAGGATGAAATCGAATCTAATATAAGCCTATAGGTATTTCGACAACTCCCTAAGCAAGTGATTCTTTTCGGGATTTGATTTTTAATCCAATCGGCACAAGGTAAGTTTTGGTTACAATAATCCTTCGGGATTTAGTCTTATGGCCGAATAAGTTTTTACTAAATAGTAAGTGATTGATCAAATGTAGGAACTTAAGATCTAAAACAATAGATCAGTTTTCGGGATTTCAAGGAATTCATTAAGCATATCAGGTGTGTACCTCACACTATTTCTTAATATAGTTATGGCAATAATTAATCTATATGTGATTATAAGAATGTGCAAGAATATGGCTAAGGTACCATGTTATGGTACAAAGTACTCAGGTACGTTTCCTACTCCTACTAGGATTATGAAATATGTTATATTTAACATGTGATAAGTTATAAGAATGTGAAAGTTGGCATGATTAATGCATAATAAGTATGATATGGGGCATATGGGTTATTGAAAAGGGAAGTGAATGTGGTGACCTAAGACCACGATATTTGAATGTGGTGACCTAAGACCACGGTATTTGAATGTGGTGACCTAAGACCACGATATCCGAATGTGGTGACCTAAGACCACGATGTCCGAATGTGGTGACCTAAGACCATAAATATTTATAAGAGGCGATGAGCACGCCGATCGCAGCGCCTTCGATGGTGTGTAGCGGATGGAGGGTCGACTTAGTAGTCCCCACGGTGTGCGAGGTTGGTGCGGGGATGTGTAGCGGATGGCATATAGGTTTGGGTTTGGGATTGCATCATTATTTTGATCTGCATTATAAGAATTGATATGTGATATGATTATGTATGCCTAAGTTGTTAAGATTTAGTGTTGTAGTACACATTGAGTCTGTTGACTCACCCCGTTGTGGGATCATGTTTGGTGTGACGATCAAGAATGTGGCCAAGTCGGCGAAGCTTAGGGATGGCCATGCTCAGCAAGGAATTTATTTTATTTCATTTAAGTACTTTAAATTATTTGGGTTTGTTTTGATGTAATAAGGCCGTTAATATGAACTGTTTTATGCATGCTTTTTATTGGAGTTTATTACTATACGATTAAGTTTAAATCAAGGTTAAATGGTTTTTCTTAAAAAATATATATATATATATACAAGGTTTTCAATTGAACCCAACACAAGCAAATCCATCTTCAAACCACACGAATTTTTCCTAAGTAACAAATGGACTTTCAAATGTTTTCTCGAGGAACATACCAGATCCGGTCAGGACTCCTGGGCCGGGTTTGGGGTGTTTCAAGTGGCCTTATTACATCGAAGCAAAACCCGAAATAAATCCAAGATACTTATAAGAAAATGAAGAGTCCAAATTGAAAATAATCTTTGTCTTTGAGCATGGCCACCACTAAGCTCCCGCCGACCCGGTCCATCACCGAGTGTCACTGAAAAATATTCCCCAACGGGTGAGTCAAAACAGACTCAATGTGTAACCAACACTAAATCCCAATAGTTTAGGCATATCAGTTCATACATATGCATATAATTAAATAATAAAATTATGCAAACCTGAACCCAAACCTAGTTACCATCCGCTACACATCACCCGTACCAACCTGCACACCGTGGGGACTACTAAGTCAACCCTCCATCCGCTACACATCATCGAAGGCAGTCGCTGCAGTCGACGTGCTCATCGCCCTTATAATATTCGTGGCATAGCCACCAGATAATTATTTTGTGTCATGAGACACCACACTCAGATAACGTGACCGAAGTCACCACATTCAGATATTGTGACCGAAGCCACCACATTCATACATTGGGGTATATAACCACCAATCACTTCCCCTTTCCATATAACCCATATGCCCATGCCATACAAAACATGCAATATCATGCCATATTCTTTATTCACATTCTTATAGTTTCACATGTGTGCCATAATGAGATCATATTATACTCATAGTAGGAGTCGGAACGTACTGAGTACTTTGTACCATTGCATGGTACCTTTGGCCACATTCATATTATTATAAACACACATAACTAATTTAAGCCGTAATCTAATAAGGTTTAGTGTGGGGTACACACCTGATATACTTATCGCTTCCACTGAGATCCCGAAGAATCCTACATTCGGCCAACACTTAATATTTTAACAAAGCCTATTCGGCTATAAAACCAAATCCCGAAGAATCAATGCGACCAAAATCTTACCTTGCTGCCGATTTGATCACTAATCAAATCCCGAAACTCTGAGATAATCCCTCTTGCAATCGGCTAGCACTAAATCACTTCACGGATTAGTTTTCGGCTTCTAAGTAAATAAGAATTAAATCTAAGTCACTAAATAGGCCTTGGCCGAATGTGTATATGCCCTTACCTTGCGATTCCAATCCTAAAATTGATCCTTGCTTCTTTAATGATGTCGAGATTCCTATGGCCACATGTTAGATCTA
This sequence comes from Gossypium sturtianum, assembly GCA_025698515.1. NCBI lineage: Eukaryota > Viridiplantae > Streptophyta > Magnoliopsida > Malvales > Malvaceae > Gossypium > Gossypium sturtianum. Next base: position 126,732,950 of record CM046955.1, read on the forward strand.
ATCTAACATTAAAACATAATAAAATGGCCTTCGGCCTAAGATCTTATTTGCTTACCTTCGATCTAACAAAATCCCAAATAATATTCTATTGTAGTCGACAACTACCAAATCCCGAAAAGACCCTTCAAAGTTTCAGCCATAGAGTATTATTGGGATTAGATACCTATGTTTCGGCTAAAAGAAAAGAAATAATAATATGACAACAATTGAATCCTTACCCTTAATGTTGTAGGCGACGACACCCCTTACCAAAACTCACAGAGATATTCGGCTAGGACTACTTTGAGTATTCGGCTATGGCCTAGAAGGAACTTGCTTTCGGCTTTTGGAAGATTGAGAGAAAAAGAAGAGAAGAAAGGTGAAGAAATCGGCTAGACTTTGCTTGAGTTTTCACTTTGGCAAAATAAAAGAGAAGAGGAGGTTCACTAGAGAATTTAGCAGAGGAAAAGAGAAAAGAAAGAATGAAAAATAGCCACCCTTTCCCTTTTTGCTGAAATTACTCTACCTAGAGACCCCTATTCGCCAATTCTTCCCTATTCGATAACTTTATTTCTCAATTATCACCTTATTCAAATTAATAAAATTAATCCATCATTTATCTTCCACCTTAGCCGAAATTATTTGAAAGAATAACACCTCATCTTAAACTCCTCCCATAGACTCCCCATGCCGTCCATTACTTCCCTTGTTGCCGCAAAAATAAAAATTCCCTTATTGCTTTCCTTGTGGCTCGAACTCAAGACCTCCTTGCACTGCATATGGCGTCACTTTCCTGGGCTTTAAGTGGCACCTCCAAGCCACTTAGACAAGCCTATTTCTGTGTCATATTTCCCTTACAAATTTCCTTAAGGCCTTATCAAGCTTAGCTCCCTTTTTAAACTTAAAAATCCAATAATTTCTAAGGCATTTAACTATACACTAAGGTTCACAAAAAATTCATAGAACACATTCAGAATATTCATAAGCATGCTACTTCATCTAATTTAATATTAATGCATAAGCCATAATCCAGGATATTACATGGATACTGGTGGAAGGTGACAATTTTTCTATGACTTCAATTTTTGCTTTGTCTCCTTCAATTCCTCACTGTGATAGCCTATGCCCTAAGGCAATTCCTTCACAAACCATGAAGTTCCATTTTTCCCAGTTCAAGACAAGATTTGTTTTTTCACAGCGGCATAGGACCAATTCCATATTTTTCAAGCAATCTTCAAAATCATTTCCTGTAACAGCCCGATTTAGGGCCTAGTCAGAATAGTGGTTACGAGACCATAAATTCGAAGTAGAAATATGTGTTTTATGATTTTTAAGAGCCTTATGATTTGCTTGCATGATTATGTGAAAATTTCATGAAGATATTTTATTAATTAGTGATCAATTTGTCTATTAGGACTAAATCGCAAAGATTGGAAAATATGAGATTCTAGAAGGTTTAAGTATGAAATAGCATTATAAAAAATATTAGAAGTCCTTATTTAGAAATTAGACCAATATATGTCAAGATGGACAAAAATAAACATGGGAAGGAAAAATCTCAAGAAAGGGGCCTTAAGGGCAAAATGGTCATTTGGTTAATAAAAGAATTAAAAGGGAAAAAGAAGTAAAAAATGATGTCCATCTTCTCTAAGCTTGGCTGAAAATCACAAAGACTCCATAGCTAGGGTTTCTTCAACTTTCAAGCTTGATTGTAAGTGTCTCCTAGCCCCGTTTTTAATGTTCTTCGTATTATTGAGATCCTCGTAGCTCGATTTAGCTATTTCTAGCTATATTTTGAGCTAGGGTTTATGTTAAAAAATTTACCCATGAATGACATGCATGTATTTTGATGATTTATGGAAGAATATGAAAGTTTGATGTATGATAAACATCTTTTTCTAAGTGATTTTCATGAAAAATGCACAAAAAGGACCAAATTATAAAAGTCATGAAAATGGTCATACATGAGTGAATTAGTGGAAATTGAGTGCTGTTGTAGTTATGAAAATGATTTGGCTAGGCTTAAAATACAAAGAAATTGAATGAAAATCATTTTACGAGCCTAGGGGCAAAAGTGTAATTATGTGAAAGTTTAGGGGTAAAATTGTAATTTTGCCAAAATATGATTCATGGGTTAATTTAGTCAATGTGAGTATTAAACAAGTGAAATTGTTATTATAGATCAAGAAACACGAAGCCCAGACCGAAACCGAGACAAGAACAATGTTGTGGACTAAATCGAATATCTATACACATTTTGAGTACCGAGGTAAGTTTGTGTGAAATTAACGCTACATAATGTCATTATATTTTTAATTGCCTGATATTATGTGAAATTAATATTATTTCTATAGAAATTGACTAATGTTGCCTCGATGAGAATATGATGAGAATATGTTACGTTGAAGTCCCGGTTGAACATTTCAGAATAATAAGGATACCTATATCACAACATGAGATAAGGTCCCGTATAAGACCATGTCTGGGACATGGCATCGGCACCGAATAAGGAAAGTCCCGTATAAGACCATGTCTGGGACATGGCCTCGGCACCAAAGGAAGATCTCGTGTAAGACCATGTCTGGGACATGGCATCGACATCTATATACAATCTCGTATAAGACCATATCTGGGATATGGCATCGACATCGAGATATGAGATCTCGTGTAAGACCATATCTGGGATATGGCATCGGCATCAAGAGATGATCCCATATAAGACCACATCTAGGATATGACATTGGCATTATGATACATGTATGTTGAGATTGTGTATCCTTTGATATTCCGAGTAGTTCAACGGGCAAAGAGCTAAGTTATGCAAAGACGACAAAGAGTTAAGTTAAGTAAAGATGACAAAGAGCTAAGTTTATGCAAAGATGACAAAGAGCTAAGTTTATGTTTAAAGAGTACAAAAGTGCTAAAGTTATGTGATGAAGTGATACAGGTACCCATGAGTAATTTACGAGAAATGCATGCAATATGTGAAATGTAATTTGGTAAGAGTATACATGAGTAAGTTATGTTGATGTATTTGAGGATTTGTGTATCATTCGATGAGATAAATAGATGCTATTATAAGTCTTAATGTTGCTATATATTTCATGCAAACTTACTAAGATATATGCTTACCCCTTTTTTTTCCCCTTTCCTTGTAGTATCACCAAGCTAGCTCGGGGATCGTAGGACGTCGGAGCTCGGATCACACTATCAACTATTCTTTTGGTACAGTAAAGTTGATTTATTTTGGGTATGGCATGTATAGGAACTTGGTTATTTTGTTATGTCATATTTGTTAGCCAAAGTGTTTGCTATATTGGTTACTCATTCATTTTGTAAATGGCCAATGGGAATTGGCCAATACTTGTTAAGTTTTATACCTATAACCAATGATGATGACATTCATGAAGTGCAAGTTCATGTTGTTGATCGAGTAAATTGTGAGGTGTATGCATGATGAGTTAGTGATTCTTTGTAGTGTATTCTTGCTATGTTATGTGTTGCTTGTGGTGGTATAAGTGTGTTTGTTTTTCAGGGTGGCAATAGGCTTGGTAAATAGCCTTCTAATTGTCTACACGGGTAGAGACACGGGCGTGTGTCTAGGTCATGTGTGAGACACAGTCTGCCCCATGGGTGTGTTGATAAGCCGTGTGTCCCCTGCATCAAATTTCCAAAAATTTAATTCGTCACACGGGCCAGCACACGGGCGTGTGACTAGGCTATGTGCCCCTTAAGTGTTTGCTGACGTCATAAACAGAATACCAATGTTTTCACACACGGGTAAGGACACGGGCGTGTCTAGGCTGTGTGAGGGACACGGGCCATAGACACAGGCGTGTGTCCAGCCGTGTGAAAACCCCTGTAGGTTCGAAATGAAAATAAAATCCACACGAGCTGGGAACATGGTCGTGTGTGACCACACGGCCTGCCCACACGGGCGTGTTCCATTCCACACGGGCGTGGGGCCCTGTTTTAGGCAAAAATTTTCTAAGTGTGCAAAAGTTTCCGGTTTGGTCCCGAACCATTCCGCATATATGTTTAGGGTCTCGTAGACTTATAATAAGGATGTTATCAATACGAATACAAAATTTTTAAGTTGAAACAAAATTTTATGGCCCGATGTTGTATGTTTAAGCAAGTAATGCCTCATATCCAGTTCCGGCGACGAACGCGGGTAAGGGGTGTTACATTTCCAAATACTAAGAAATCATCCATGAAAACTTTAAGGAATTTCTCCACCATATATAAGAATATGGCCATGATACAACGTTGAAAAGTTGCTGAGACATTACATAATCCGAATGGAATTCGTCTAAACACAAAAGTACCATATGAACACGTGAAAGTTGTCTTCTCTTGGTTATTGGGAGCTATGACAATCTGATTATACCCTTAATAATCATCTAAAAAATAGTAGAAAGCATTCCCTGCTAACTTGTCCAACATCTGATCAATAAATGGCAAGGGAAAATGGTCATTCCTAGTTGCCTTGTTAAGCTTCCGGTAATCCATGCACACTCTCCATCCCGTGACCGTGCGAGTTGGTATGAGCTCATTATTGTCATTGCTAACCACTGTGACACCTTCTTTTTTGGGGATACATTGTACAGGGCTTACCCATGAGCTGTCTGAAATTGGGTAAATAATGCCAACATCAAGCCACTTGATAATCTCTTTCTTGACAACTTCTTTCATTATTAGATTCAATCTTCTCTGCTGCTCAATAGACTTGCTGTAGCAATCCTCTAACAAGATTTTATGCATGCAAAATAAAGGATTGATTCCCTTTCTATCAGCAAGGGTCCATCCTAATGCCTTCTTGAATCGTTATAGGACTTCCAACAACTTGACCTCTTGTTCAGATGTCAATTCTGCAGAAATCACAACCAGCAAGGTGCTGTTATCTTCCAAGTATTCATTTTTGAAATTTTGTGGGAAAGGTTTCAACTCCAATGTAGGAGGTTCCTCTGTAAAAGGTTTAGAAGGCTTGAACGAATGACTCAATAAATCCAAAGAGTCAAACTTTTTCCTTAGTCTCTCCAATGTCTGTTTGGCTTCCATGAATTCACCGAATTCTTTTAAATTTATTTCATCAATCCTTTCTAATGAGTCTTTGTTCCTATCAAAATTGCTGTGGCAAAGTCTGGTGAATTCTTCCTCTACTGCTGTTTCTATTAAACCAATAGCATGGCATTCTTCATTTTCTTCTGCACATTTCAAAGCATCAAAAACATTAAAAGTAACCTGTTGATCATTTACCCTCATGGCCAGTTCACACTTCTGTACGTCAATTAGATTTCTACCTATAGCAAGAAAAGGTCTTCCAAGAATAATTGGCACATTTTGATCAACTTCAAATTTTAAACTAAGGAAATCAGTAGGAAAGATAAATTTATCCACTCTTACCAGTACGTCCTCAATTTTACCTTCTGGATGGGTGTAGGATCGATCAGCTAATTGCAAAGTCACCGTAGTATATCTTGCTTTCCCAATTCCTAGCTTTCTGAAAATAGACATAGACATTAGATTTATACTTGCTCCTAAATCACATAACGCTTTACCAACATAATGATTTCCAATTGAACAAGGGATAGTGAAACTTCTTGGATCCGTCAGCTTTAGAGGTAGTTTATTTATCAACATTGCTGTGCACCTTTTAGTGAGAGAAATAGTATCAAATTCTCCCAATCTGTGTTTTTTTGACAATTTGTCTTTCATAAATTTCACATAATTGGGCATCTGCTCCAAAGCTTCCACTAACGGTATGTTGATGTAGAGTTGCTTCAAAACATCTAAAAACCATTTAAACTAAATATCCTATTTAGCATTCTGGAATCGTTGAAGAAAAGGTAAATGTGGTCGTCCTTCAGGTTGCTGATATTGTTTTGCTGTAGCATTTTTGTTGGAAACATTAATTGATTCTATCACAACATTTCTTTGTGTGCCCTTTTCAAGTGCTATCTGCCATTCAGTAGGTTTTGAGATCTTTCCCTGGTTGTGGGTGGAATTGTCTTCCTCTTCCGTGGTATCTTGAACAACTTCAGCCAATTGAGTTCCACTTCTAAGAGTGATGAATTTGTATTGCTCTTTCTATTGGGTTCTTGAATTTTCAGTATCACTTGGCAGTGCTCCTTGTGGCCTTGAATTTAGAGCGTTCACTATTTGGTCCATTTGATTTTCAAGAACTCATAGAGACCCAGCCTGACTCTGAATCATAGCATCATTTTTGGCCATATACTTCTTCAACAAAAATTAAATAGAATTAAAAGATAATACCTGACATTGTTGAGCATTCTACCTCTGCATAGGATGATTATAACCGAGCGGTGCATTGTGGATATTTTGTCTTGCAACATTGTGTGAACTCCCTACACCTTGATTATTCCAACTAAAATTTGGATGCTGCTTCCACCCTGGATTGTAAGTGTTGGAATAGAGATTATTATTTCGGTTAAAATTACCCATGTAGTATACCGATGCTGGGTTTGATGGGCATTCATGAAACACATGATCTTCGCCACAATAAATGCATGATAGCTCGGCTGATTTCATCTCATGGACAGAAGTTGGATTTTTCATTGTTTTAATCATATTAGCCAAAGAAGATACCTGGGCTGTCAATGAAGTAATTGCGTTGACCTCCATGGTACCAACAGCTCTCTTGTTCGTCCCAAATTTTGTGGTAGGGTACTGATAGTCATTGTTGGCTTTCCAAAATCTCATATGCTTCGTTGTAAGATTTATCCAACAATTTACCATTGGCAGATGCATCGACTACCATTCCCGTATGTGCATTTAACCCATTATAGAATATTTCCATTTGAGCCTAGTGCTAAAATCCATGCATCGGACATTTTTGAATTAAAAGCTTCATATAGCATTTCATCCTCCAATTGTCAAAAAGACGTGATGTCATTTCTTAGCTTGGCATTCATGTTTGGCGGGTTATACAGTAACAAAAACCTCAGGAAAAGGTCATTCCATGATGTCATTGTTCCCAATGACAAAGCGTTCAACCATACTCTTGCTCGGTCTTTCATGGAATACGGAAACAATTTAAGTCTCAAGGCATATTCAAGAAAACCCTGTTTCCTAAATGAGTCATAGACTTCTAGGAAAAGTCGCAAATGTAATCTTAGATCTTCATTGGGTAGTCTTCTAAATTGTCCTACTATTTGTAACATCTGACACATTACCAGTTTTAGTTCAAATTGCCGAGCTTGTATTTGTGGCTTGACTATCCTTGGATTCAGGTCATCCAAAATTGGCACAACATGCTCTCGAAACCCTACGGACATGAGGATTAGTGTAACACCCTTACCTGTGTTCAACGTCGGAACAAGGTTTGAGGTATTACCGGACAATAACACAAACATTCATACGAAATTGGGCCATAAAATTTTCTTCAATTTAAAAATTTTCTTATTCAATCATAAAGTCCCTAAAACGGGCCTATGAGGCCCAAAACATACTTTGGAAACGGTCCGGGACCAAACCGAGAACTTTAGAAACATTTAGAAAATTTACATAAAAACTGGGCACATGCCCGTGTGGCACAGGGACACGCCAGTGTGGGAAGGCCGTGTGGTCGTAAACGCCCACGTCCCCAGCCCTGTGGTTTTATTTTTCATTTTGAACCTACAGGGATTTTCACACGGCCGAGACACACGCCCGCGTCTCTGCCCGTGTGCAAAAACCTGGGTATTCTGTTTATGACGTTGCACACATTTTAGGTCAAACGGCCAAGGCATATGCCCGTGTGTTAGCCCGTGTGACGAACTTAATTTTTCGTAAATTAGGTATAGGGGACACACGGCCAGGCTACACGCCTATGAGGCAGACCGTGTGTCACACACGACCTAGACACACGCCCGTGTGTCTACCCGTGTGGACAATTATAAGGCTATTTACCAAGCCTTTTGCCACCCTGATAAGCATCCACACTTATACCATTTCCAACCAAACTTAACATGCTATTATTAGACATCTATTTATTCACATTAAGAGCATTCATGCACCATTTAATAACCATACTCATTCATGAAAGGCCTCATCATAGACTTATAACACAAACAATATTAGCCACATCACATGGCCTTATACAAAATGATATATCAAATGACATAGACCACATTCTTAGCCAATCAATTATGACACTTACAAAATAACCAAATTCCTATACATGCCATAATTCAATGTAAATCTCAATATACCAAAATGTGTAGATAGTGTGGATGATCCTCTGACGATCTCCGTATCCTGAGCTGGCTTGGCGACACTATAAAACAAGGGAAAAGAGAAGGGAGTAAGCTTTAAGCTTAGTAAGTCTATACGTAAACAATGAAACATCACCACATAATTATCAATCAAGAACATTACATACTAATAAAAAATAATTCAGATCCTTGTAGTTGCACTTACTCATTTCAAACCTTACCACATTCGGAATACATATCATAAATATTGCTCACAATTACATGCATCTATAACCCTGCACTTGTCACCACATTGTCACACGCAATTTCACTTAATCAAATTTTCCCGATAAACACTTCGGAATAATACCGGATACATATACACACGGTGGTATCGCATACTTTGACCCACCAATAATAGTAAATACGGTGGTATCGCTTTTGACCCCCAAAAATAGTAATTACGGTGGTATCGCACACAGCCCACCAATAATAGTAAATACAGTGGTATCGCACACAACCCACCAAAAATAGTAGATATAGTGGTATCGCACATAGCCCACCAATAATAGTAAATACGGTGGTGGTATACTTTTTGACCCATTAATAATAATAGTAAATACGGAGTTCATCCGTATCCTTTTTCTATTCCGAAGGTTCATTCGGGAATTTCCCCACTTTTCAAAATTTTAATAAATATCAATAATATTCACTCACATTTCACATAAGACATTAATATGTAAAAACATAAATAAAAAGGATGTTTCGTTTACATATAAACTTACCCCAATACAAAATGTGTAAATTTGTAATTTAGTCCGAAACCTTGCCTTTTCCTCGGTCAAGGTCGATTCCACGTTCTTCTTGATCTATAATGACACATTTAGCTTATTTAATATACACATTATTCAAATCAGTCCAAAATCTTCCTATGGCAAAATTTACAATTTAGCCGCTAACTTTCTCAATTTTTACACTTTAGTCCCTAGTCTCGTAAAATGAAATGTGTTCATTTTTCACTCACCCAAGCCTAGCCGATTCATATTCTCTCTTATAGCAGCCCACAATTTTAACTATTTTACATTTTATACACATATTATTTCATCTTTTGCAAATAAGTCCTTTTTATCAATTTCACCAAAAATCATCTAGCAAAAGTTGTTTATCATACTTCAAACTTTCATATTCTACCTCTAGACATCAAAATACATGTCATCCTTGGGTAAAATTTTAAACCCAAGCTTTAGCTCAAAATAGTGATAGAAATAGCTAGATCGAGCTACGAGGATTTTAAAAATACGAAGGATATAAAAAACGAGGCTAGGAGGTACTTACAATCAAGTTTGGAAAGTGAAGCAAAACCCTAGCTATGGCTCTTTGCAAATTTCGGCTATGGAGGATGAAGATGGATAGCATTTTAGCCTTATTTTCCCTTTTATTTCTTTTATTAACCAAATGACCAAATTGCCCTTCATTATTCCTTTAGTTATTTTATCCCTCTATGGGCATTTTGTGTCCAAACTATAATATAATGGTCTAATTACCAACTAAGGACTCTCAATTTAAAAACCCATCTAAATTAAGTACCTTTATGGATTATAATACACACTTTTCACCCATTGCAATTTAGTCCAACTTATCAAATTGAACATTCAAACAATAAAATTTCTCAACCAAAATTTCACACAAACATTCAATCACTCAATAAACACTAAAAATCAATCGGAATAAATATTTTGACCTCAGATTTATGGTTTCAAAACCACTATTTTGTTTAGGCCCTAATTCGGGCTGCTACAACTCTCCCCCTTTAGGGATTTTTGTCCCCAAAAATCTTACCGGTAAGGAGGTTTGGGTACTATTTTCTCATGGCTTCTTCCAGTTCCCACGTAGCCTCTTCTACACCATGCTTTTGCCACAACACTTTCACTAAGGCTATACTTTTATTCCTCAGTTGCTTAACCTCTCAAGCGAAAATCTTAATTGGTTCCTCAACATATGTCATATCCGGTCGTATCTCAATTTCTGTTGGAGGAATTACATGTGAAGGATTGGAACGATATCGTCGCAACATCGACACATAGAACACATTGTGTATTCTCTCCAACTCCGTCGGTAAGGCTAACCGATAAGCTACTGGTCCAATACTCTCAATAATCTCATACAGCCTAATGAAACGCGGACTCAACTTACCCTTTCGATCAAATCTCAAAATCTTCTTCCACGGAGATAATTTCAGAAACACTTTATCACCCACCTAAAACTCAATTTCTTTTCTTTTCAAATCCGCGTATGACTTTTGTTGATCTGAAGTAGCTTTCAGACAATCACAGATTATTTTCACTTTCTCCTCGGTTTCTCTAACTAAATCAACCCCGTGAACCTGTTTCTCACTGAGCTCAGTCCAATACAAAGGAGTTCGACACTTGCGACCATATAATGCTTTGTATGGTGCCATCTGTATACTCGACTGATAACTGTTGTTGTAGAAAAATTCAACCAAAGGTAGATATTTCTCCCAACTACCTTCGAATTCTAAAACACAACATCGGAGCATGTCTTCAAGAACTTGAATTACTCTTTCGGATTGACAGTCAGTTTGCAGATGAAACGAGGTACTAAAATTCAATTTCGTACCCAAGGCTTCTTGTAACTTTTTCCAAAACCTCAAAGTAAATCTCGGATCTCTATTCGAAATAATAGACATAGGTACTCCATGCAATCTCACAATTTCATCAATATACAACTCAACCAACTTATCAAGTGAGTAGTCGGTACGTACCGGTATAAAGTGAGCCGATTTCGTCAATCTATCAACCACAACCCAGATGACATCTTTATTTTTCGAAGTCAGAGGCAAACCTGTCACAAAATCCATCGTGATTCTGTCCCATTTCCACTCGGGAACCATCACTGGCTGAAGTAAACCCGAAGGTACCTGATGCTCGGCTTTCACTTGTTGGCAGATTAAACACTTTGTCACAAACTCAGAGATGTCTCTTTTCATACCCGACCACCAATACAACTTCTTCAAATCATTATACATTTTTGTACTGCCCGGATGTACTGACAAACAACCACTGTGTGCCTCGTGTAAAATTTTTCGAATCAACTTATCATCTGTCGGTACACAAACTCTATCACGAAACATCAAACAACATCTAAACCAACCCGAAAATCAGAGTTACTTCCCGATTCACACTGAGCTCTCTTAGCTTGCATTCCACTATCATTCTTTTGAGCTTCACAAATCTGCTGAAGAAACAACGGTCTAGTCTTCAACTCGGCCAATATAGAACCATCATTAGAAAATGTCAAACTCGTACTCATAACTCTTAAAGCATACAAGGATTTTCTGCTCAAAGCATCCGCAACCACATTTGCCTTTCCGGGATGATATTCAATCACTAGCTCATAATCCTTTAACAATACGAGCCATTTTTGTTGTCGTAAATTCAGTTCCTTTTGATTCATCAAATATTTCAAACTCTTGTGATTGGTAAAGATTCGGCATTTTTCACCATACAAATAATGACGCCAAATCTTCAAAGCAAAGACGATTGCGGCCAACTCCAAATCGTGCATCGGATAATACTTTTCATGTGGTTTTAGCTGTCTCAAGGCATACGCTACTACTTTGCCTTCTTGCATCAATACACACCCAATACCGTTTCAATGACGCATCACTATAGATCACAAACACTTTCCCTGACTCAGGTTGCACTAGCACTGGTGCTTCAGTCAATCTCGCTTTCAACTTCTCAAAACTTTGCTGGCATTTTTCAGTCCACTCGAACCTAACACTCTTTTGAAGCAACTCAGTTATAGGAGAAGTAATCATCGAGAATCCCTCGACAAAATGTCTATAATACCCGGCTAATCCCAAAAAGCTTCTAACCTCGGATACATTATTTGGCGGTTTCCAATCAACAATCGCTAAAATTTTGCTCGGATCAACCCGAATACCATCACTTGAAACTATATGTCCCAAAAATCTGACTTCACGAAGCCAAAACTCACTTTTACTGAACTTAGCAAACAATTTCTCCTCTCGTAGAATCTGCAATACCGTTCTTAAGTGTTCAGCATACTCAGACTCATCTCGGGAATAAATCAATACATCATCTATGAACACTACCACAAACTTATCCAAATATAGCCAAAAAATTCGGTTAATCAAATCCATAGACATAGCTGGTGCATTAGTTAACCGAAAGGCATCACAAGAAATTTATAGTGTCCATACCTCGTTCTAAAAATAATTTTCGGCACATCGGATTCTTTGACTCTCAACTGATAGTAGCCGGATCTCAAATCTATCTTTGAGAACACTGTTGCTTCCTTCAATTGATCGAGCAAGTCATCAATTCTCGGCAATGGATACTTTTTCTTTATGGTCACCTTTTTGAGCTGTCGATAGTCAATACAAAGTCTCATAGATCCGTACTTTTTCTTCACAAACAATACGGGAGCACCCCAAGGAGAAAAACTCAGTCTCACAAATCCCTTATCTGTCAACTCTTGCAACTGAGATTTTAATTCTTTCAATTCGGATCGAGCCATTATATCTTGAGCAATCGAGATCGGCAGCAGTCCCTGTAATAAATTAATGGCAAATTCAATCTCTCTAATCGAGAGGTAACCAGGCAACTCTTACGGAAACACATCGAAAATTCACGGACTCATCGGGCGCGATTCAAGCTTCTACGAACATCTCATTATTCAACACATAAGCAAGATAAGGTTCACACCCTTTTCTCATGTATTTCTGAGCAGACATGTACGAAATCACCACATGCATCTTATTTGAGTCATCTGTTTCAACCCAAAGAATCTCACCATTTTCACATTTCAACTCAAGAGTTTTCTATCTACAATTTACCTTGGCATCATGTAATGTCAACCAATCCATGCCCAAAATAACATCAAACTCGTCAAATGGAAACAACATCAAATTAGCCGGAAAACAGTGACCTTGAATCGTCAAAAGACAATTCTTGCAAACCTTATCTACTAACACATACTTGCCTAAAGGGTTTGACACTTTAATCACAAATTCAGTCAATTCAACATGCACTTTCTTACTATTTACCAAATTCACAAATATATAAGAATGAGTGGATCCGGGGTCAATTAATGCAATAACATTAATATCATAAAGAGAGAATGTACCAGTAATCACATCGGGAGATGATGCATCCTCACGAGCACGTATGGCATAAGCTCTAGCAGGCGCTCTCATTTCTGACCTTACAGCTGAATCCTTCATTGTACTTTTACTACTAGCTCCATTTCCGGCATTTCACGGAGGTCTACCTCTGCTAGCAGTGTTACTCGGTTTAACACTCTGAAGTTTCTCTTCTTTAACTTTCTCAAGACAGTCTCTGATAAAATGTTCTCGAGAACCACACTTGAAGCAAGCTCGGTTGTTTCCCCAACACTCTCTGATATGTTGTCTACCACAATTCTGACACTTGGGTTTATTAGACTTCAAATTACCCACACTTGCCATCGAAGTAGCTTGAACTCTATAGCCCGAATATGTTTTACCACGGTCTCGGTGTGAATACCTAGCTGAAACTGTCATCTGAGGATTCGTTTCTTTGGACCTCTTTGATTGGGATTGGAACGACTTACTCATTGGCCTCTTTCTTGCATCTCGGCCCTCAATCATAGCTTTTCTCCTTTTTTTATTCAGCTCTTCAGCCTTGCAAGCTCTATCGACCAATACCACGAATTCTTTCAACTCTAAGATCCCAACTAACAATCTAATATCCTCGTTCAGCCCATCTTCGAATCTCTTGCACATAATAGCTTCGGTAGACACACACTCTTGAGCATACTTACTGAGTCTGATAAATTCACGTTCATACTCTGCCACAGACATTTTACCTTGCTTCAATTCGAGGAACTCTTTTTGTTTCTAATCGATGAACCGCTGACTTATATATTTCTTTCGAAACTCTTCTAGGAAGAAATCCCATGTCACTCTCTCTTTTGGAACTACAGATATCAGCGTCTTCCACCAGCGATATGCTGAGTCCTTCAGTAATGATACAACACATTTTAAGCATTCTTCGGGTGTGCAAGAAAGTTCATCAAATACCTGCATAGAATTCTCAAGCCAAAACTCTGCCTTCTCGGGATCATCATCTATGTTGGCTTTAAATTTTTTGGCCCCTTGTTTTTGAATCTTATCAACCGGGGGTTTAGTCAATCTTACCAAATCAATACCTTGAGGAGCTACGGGGATCGGCTGAGGTATGGAAGGGGGTGGAGGAGGTTGAGCATTAGGATTTGCTCGAACAAATTCAGTATACCAATTACTCATCATATGGAGAAAGGCTTCCCGAGCCTCCTCTCCCTAACCCAAGGTCTCAGGTCTACTTTCTACTGGCACGGTCCCTTGCGCGGGAGCTGGCGCATTATTTGCAGCATCATTAGGAGCAGCTCGATCGGGATCCATTTACTATATGAAAACACAGTTTGAAATTGTCAGGAGTCACCACACTATCATAATATATTTATGGCATGTATAGCTAGACTCTCACACACGCTACGGTAGTCTGAGAAATGACTAAACCATAGCTCTGATACCACTTAAATGTAACACCCTTTACCTATGTTCAACACCGGAACAGGGTATGAGGCATTACCGAAAAATAACACAAACATTCATGCGAAACCGGGCCATAAAATTTTCTTCAATTTAAAAATTTTCTTATTCAATCATAAAGTCCCTAAAATGGGCCTACGATGCCCAAAACATACTTTGGAAACGGTCCGGGACCAAACCGAGAACTTTAGAAACATTTAGAAAATTTACATAAAAAATGGGCACACGCCCGTGTGGCACAGAGACACGCCCGTGTGGGAAGGCCGTGTGGTTGCACACGCCCACGTCCCCAGCCCGTATGGTTTTATTTTTTATTTCGAACCTACAGGGGTTTTCATACGACTGAGCACACGCCCGTGTCCTAGGCCGTGTCCTTCACACGGCACGCCCGTGTCTCTGCCCGTGTGCAAAAACTTGGGTATTCTGTTTATGACGTCAGCACACATTTTAGGTCACACAGCCAAGGCATATGCCCGTGTGTTAGCCCGTGTGGCGAACTTAATTTTTCACAAATTAGGTGCAGGGGACACACGGCCAGGCTACACGCCCATGAGGCAGACCGTGTGTCACGCACGACCTAGACACACGCCCGTGTGTCTACCCGTGTGGACAATTATAAGGCTATTTACCAAGCCTTTTGCCACCCTGATAAGCATCCACACTTATACCATTTCCAACCAAAATTAACATGCTATTATTAGACATCTATTTATTCACATTAAGAGCATTCATGCACCATTTAATAACCATACTCATTCATGAAAGGCCTCATCATAGACTTATAACACAAACAATATTAGCCACATCACATGGCCTTATACAAAATGATATATCAAATGACATAGACCACATTCTTGGCCAATCAATTATGACACTTACAAAATAACCAAATTCCTATACATGCCATAATTCAATGTAAATCTCAATATACCAAAATGTGTAGATAGTGTGGATGATCATCTGACGATCTCCGTATCCTAAGCTGGCTTGGCGACACTATAAAACAAGGGAAAAGAGAAGGGAGTAAGCTTTAAGCTTAGTAAGTATATACGTAAACAATGAAACATCACCACATAATTATCAATCAAGAACATTACATACTAATAAAAACAATTCAGATCCTTGTAGTTGCACTTACTCATTTCAAACCTTACCACATTCCAAATATATATCATAAATATTGCTCACAATTACATGATCTATAACCCTACACTTGTCACCATATTGTCACATGTAATTTCACTTAATCAAATTTTCCCGATGAACACTTCGGAATAATACCGGATACATATACACACGGTGGTATCGCAGACAGCCCACCAATAATAGTAAATACGGTGGTATCGCACACAGCCCACCAAAAATAGTAATTACGGTGGTATCGCACACAACCCACCAATAATTGTAAATACGGTGGTATCGCACTAAGCCCACCAATAATAGTAAATACGGTGGTATCGCACACAGCCCACCAATAATAGTAAATACGGTGTTAATCCGTATCTTTTTTCTATTCCAAAGGTTCATCCGGGAATTTCCCCACTTTTGAACGTTTTAATAAATATCAATAATATTCACTCACATTTCACATAAGACATTAATATGTAAAAAACATAAATAAAAAGGATGTTTCGTTTACATATAAACTTACCCCAATACAAAATGTGTAAATTTGTAATTTAGTCTGAAACCTTACCTTTTCCTCGGTCAAGGTCGATTCCACGTTCTTCTTGATCTATAATGACACATTTAGCTTATTTAATATACACATTATTCAAATCAGTCCAAAATCTTCCTATGGCAAAATTTACAATTTAGCCGCTAACTTTCTCAATTTTTACACTTTAGTCCCTAGTCTCGTAAAATGAAATGTGTTCATTTTTCACTCACCCAAGCTTAGCCGATTCATATTCTCTCTTATAGCAGCCACAATTTTAACTATTTTACATTTTATACACATTATTTCATCTTTTGCAAATAAGTCCTTTTTATCAATTTCACCAAAAATCATCTAGCAAAAGTTGTTTATCACACTTCAAACTTTCATATTCTACCTCTAGACATCAAAATACATGTCATCCATGGGTAAAATTTTAAACCCAAGCTCTAGCTCAAAATAGTGGTAGAAATAGCTAGATCGAGCTACGAGGATTTCAAAAATACGAAGGATATAAAAAACGGGGCTAGGAGGTACTTACAATCAAGCTTGGAAAGTGAAGCAAAACCCTAGCTATGGGTCCTTGCAAATTTTGGCTATGGAGGATGAAGATGGACAACATTTTAGCCTTATTTTCCCTTTTATTTCTTTTATTAACCAAATGACCAAATTGCCCTTCATTAATCATTTAGTTATTTTATCCCTCTATGGGCATTTTGTGTCCGAACTATAATATAATGGTCTAATTTCCAACTAAGGACTCTCAATTTAAAAACCCATCTCAACCAAGTACCTTTATGGATTATAATACACACTTTTCACCCATTGCAATTTAGTCCAACTTATCAAATTGAACATTCAAACAATAAAATTTCTCAACCAAAATTTCACATAAACATTCAATCACTCAATAAACACTAAAACTCAATCGGAATAAATATTTTGACCTCAGATTCATGGTTTCAAAACCACTGTTCCGTTTAGGCCCTAATTCGAGCTGCTACAATTAGCACCCTGACCATTCAGATTATCATTCAATCCAGTATCACCCTACGAATATGAGGATTAACATCTTGACCATTGGATATCATTGAGACCAGGATCATTCCTGTTCCTAGCCATTTTTCTCAATTCTTATTGTATTCTTCTCAAAGTTCTTTCGATCACTGGGTCAAAAGGATACTCTTTGTTAGCAAGAATGCCTCTTCTCATGCACTATTGGAAAACTTATAAAAGAAAAGAGAAATAAATTAAACGAAGTTAAATAAAACTATTGAAATTAAGTGAAATAACCAAACCAAATTACACCAAATTGTCGGTCCTCGACAGCGGAGCCAAAAACTTGTCGCGTGTGAATATATATGTGAATTGTGCAAGTATACACGTCGAATCAAGTAATAAAGTGGTGAGTGCGTTCGTCTCCACAAGGATCAGATTAGGTATAGAATTTGTCAAGTTATTATAATAAAGTGCGAGTAATGTTATGTTATAGCAAAACCGAGTTAAGTATGCAGTGATAAAATAAAATAATAAGAATGAGTACGAAATGTACACTAACTAATATTGGAAAATGGAAGGCAAAGCAAAAGTAAAAATGCAATGGCAATTATGCGAATAATTACGTGAATAATATGCAAACAAATAAATAAATGACTACGAATGCTATGGCAGAGATACTACGGCAAAAGATAAGGGTTACACAATGTTGAGTGGGAAGGTTGGGATTACTAAGAATCTACTTTTCCTAACAGCAATGCCTTAGAAAAATCATAATTAAGTTACTGCCCAGAAGAGTTCTAAAGTGGCCTGCTTCTTCCGAGAGCTGAAACCTCAAGTTACCTTACTTGTGTCTTAGGCCTTTAATATGGTACCCTGCACTGTTCCCTTCTGTATGAACGATGCTCTATGTCTAGAGTCTACTACAAATATCTATCTAGTACTTGCCCATATCATTCAACCACGGCCTAACTAATCTAACCTTTTTAGAATTTAGATTAATTTAAGGGTATAATGCACAGTTGACTATGTCTAGGGATTGCTCACATACATTGTAAAGAATAAAATAATTGAATGAAATAGTAAAATAATTTAGATTTATATTGTAGCCATTAAAGACAGTTAAAGTTTCATCAAAGTAATCCCAACCCTATGAGATTTAACTCATAGGTTGGCAAATAAAATTCAACTCAAACATTGTTTCCATCACTGTAATTCATGAATGAACAGATTAGAGATATTGGAAGTTCGTCGGGAAGACAGTATTCTCTTGTCCAATCAACAATCCAATTGCTCTGTGTCCTGAGGTGGTTGAGAGGGGTTGCCTTTGTTTTTCCTCTTCCTGTCTCTATTCAGCCACTACCTTCTATTTCGCCTAAGGATCTCTACCCGCTGTTTTTCGCTCTCTAGGGTTTCCTCTTTTGCTTCTTTTTAAATAGTTCTTTTTACTTTTTTTCTTTTTTTAGGATAATTCCCACAGCCCAAGATTTATCTTCTCCTCTTTTCTAGGCAGATTTATCTAGTACAAGTAGAGTTGGGTTGAAACTAGTATGCACTGAATGCTGGCTGACACCTTCCCAACATTACCACAGCATACAAGCTGGCAATTTGACCACCCTTTTGCTCTGGAAAAACTTCACTCCTTTATTTCTTGTTCCTTATCCTGCACCTTCCAATACCACAAAACATAGCCCTTCCATGAGTAATGAAAAACACCTCATATTTAAACACATCCCAAGTTCTAATGCAATGCTAAAAATACTAATGAAATGTCCTAAAATGAAATTAGATGTACTTAAGTACAGGCATTTAACTAGGTCCAAAGGCATAAAATATAACTCTTTTCAAGAGTTATTAGTCAGTAGCCTCACCTGGACGATCCACCTTTCTTGAGGAAAAGCTTTATCTGTAAAGCTTACTCCAGACTCTTTTCCTCCTTTTTCTTCCTTTGCATGATGATCCTCGTATACTTGTAAGGACACTTGGAGCTCCTCCACAGACATCTCCCCGAGATCATTGGACTCTTCGATCACCACAAGAACATAATTGAACATTGAATTTAGAGATTGCATAATTCTCTATGACCCGAATTTCCTCCATATTCTCACTGTTCCTCCTCATTTATTGCATAATGGAGTTTACCCAGTTAAAATAATTAGAGATAGATTTCGTGTCCTCCTATTGTAGTGTTTCAAAATTAGCTCGCAAGGACTGCAAGAGGATCTTCTTCACTTTTGTGACTCCTTCAAATGCTTTTTTCAATATCTTCCAAGCCTCATTCGATGTCTTTGCGGAGGCAACTAACTCGAACGTTACTTCATCTACTCCCTGGTAGATCGTGAATAACATTTTCTCCCTTTTCTTTCTATCTTTAAGCTTCTCGTCATCCTCTCCCAACGAATCATCCTTATTGTATCCATTTTCCACTAGGTCTCATACATCTAGAGAACCCAAGAGGCCCTCCATTTGGATACTCCACATCCCGTAGTTTTTCTTCGTCAACTTGGGCACTTGTGATTGAATTGAGCTAGTTGAAGCCATGATGTGTTGGTTTTGTTGGCTCAGATGCCAAACCTGTTGGCCTCAATTGTACAAAGGCACAAAAAATGGAACTCAGAAAATAGAACAAGAAAGAGGAAAACGTAACAAGGAGAGAGAGATTTCTTTTCTTGTATATATATTTTTATTTATTCATTCATCTCCTTAAATCTGATAACTCATTTGATTCCATATATTAACTCAATGGAAGCATTTAGAGAATTCATTAATTACTTCTCATATTTTAAATAATAGTAGACTCTTTGAATTCAGGAACAAGTTTAGTTATCAACACACTTGGCTTGGAGCTTCTAAAAACATATCCAAAAAAAAAAAAGAAAATCACTAGCTTTTGGACTACCTAAGCCTAGATCTCCATCATCAGCTGTTAGATCGACCTGATTTTATGATATGTGCTCCTCCTCACCAATACCTCCTTCTTGACCCGAATTTGACCCCTATTTTTTTCCTCTAATTTTCTATTTTTTACACCCTTTTTCTTTGTTGCAAATTTTGTCTTTGGTTCTTTATGATTTCTTTGGGCTTACTGATTATTTTTTTCTTGGGTTCATGATTGATTTGAATATGGGTTTATTTGGTGATGGGATAATGTTGTTAAGGTTTGTCATGGATAAGGTTAGAGTAGTGGTAAAGGTACTAGTGGATGAGATCAAGATGATGGGTAGGGGTTGGAGGCTTTGTTGTTTGGGAGAACCGAGAGGGGATTGAAAGGGGGTACTGGTGTAGGGCTTTTGTTAATTAAAGATGGAGTTGTTGGCTAAAGACGAGAGAGGGGTGAGAATAAAAGCATAAGGAAAAAAAAAGAAACGAAGGAGAAATAAAGTAAAAGGAAAAAGAATAAAAAAATGTGTAAAAGGTAACAAATCCACGACCAAAATGTAATTTAGACCATACATAAATAATTATATTTGTATTTGACCCTAAAATTAAAATAATTGAACTGGAGGGAGCAATACTAAATGCATAATATGATCAAATTGAGCTTGGTATCGAATATATACTCTTCCTATTGGGCTTTCGTTGGATTTTCTCAACTTAACCATATTGGACCTTACAAAATTTGGACCACCATATTGCCTTAAAAAAAAATACAAATTTAGTAGGGTTGAGAATTCAATGCTCGACTAGAAGGAAATCTTGCCCTGCAGTAGTTGATACGTCAAATAAAAAAAGAACAAAAAAATGGGTTAAGAAAAAAAGAAAAAAAAAAGGTTATCTAATAGAATTCCTGCCCTGTAGTAGTTGATATGTCAAAGAAGTTTTATCTAGAATAAGAGAACAAGAAAATGGATTTTTGGAGGTTTAATTGGTAAATCACTCCTGCTCTGGATTCCTTTAGATAATGAAGTTATGATTCTAGGTTATGTTTCAGGAGAGTTTATTGTCACACCCTAAAAACCGTGTTAGTAGAATCGGGTAATTAAGTCTTGGGCTCGAGTTAGATATCGAAATTAGGGTCATAGTAATTAATTAAAAAAATAATCATGTTAAAAATAAAAATAAATATATACATATTAGTAGAGATTAAATTGAAATGAAATTTAAATTAGAGGTCAAATGTGAAAATAAGAAATTTTAATTGAAGTGGGATTTAGTAGAAAAATAGAGAGAATAGGAAGAGGCATTAAGGGAAATAAACCGAACTTTGAAAACTTGTTGGCTATATAAAAACACTCATCGTCCTGGCCATCCATATTTCTACTCATTTGAAAATTTCATTAGATCCAAATTAGAAGATTTCTCTTAAAATTCTCTCAACCATCTTGATTTTCTAAGCATCCAAACAGATTTTCCTTCTCCAATTTCAAAAGAAAATGATCATTTCTCTTTGATTTTTCAACTATTCTTTCACACAATTTTCACAAATTCATCCACATATTCGTAGATTCTTCAAATAAAAGGTAATTATCTAATTTCCTACAGTAACATAGATAATATGTGGTTTTAATTCGAGTTTTTATAGGTCAAATTAAGAATTCATGAGATCTATTAATTTGAAGCTTAGTTTTGCTCGGAAATGGTAGATCTCAGAATTATGAGCTAAGTGATTGTTTTAAATTGAATTTAAACTTAAATTGATGAAATCAAGAGGTATTTAATATGAATTTAACAAATCTTTAATGAATTTGAATGGATCGAATGATTTCTGTTCTACGCTATTGAAAAACGAACGTGATTTTTCTAGAAAATAAAGATCAGTGTAATTGAATAAAATTAGTAGTATAGATTTGTAATTAAACGTTAAGTATGATGTTAGGAAGTAGGAAATAAGTATTAAATTGAGTGAGAGTGCATAAATTAGAGTTTTTGAGGTGTATGAGGAAAGCTCGCTAGAGAAGTATGAATGGTGAGAGGTTAGGTAGTTTGGAAGGTCGTTTTACTTCAGATTGATAGTAATCTTTTGTGTTTGTGTGTGTTGTTATGCGAAGCATCAGATATCAAAAGAGCTTCCTCGAGCAAGGACAAAGGCAAACAGAAGCTTACCTAGGCTCGGCAAAGCAAAGAAGTCGTGATAGGTGAGTGCATTACATACTGCAGTCACACATCAAGTATTAATGATGAACTTTGGTGGTGTAACCATTTAACCTAAGTTCCAGGAGTAAGTATTCATACGTGATTTATGCTTATATGTTTGTTGCAATCCTTAAGTGTATTGCGACCCATGCCTTATATATGTGAGCTGTGTATTGTGAAATTTTATGATATATGCGAGCCATGATATGCAAGCTATGCCGTATGCGAATTAAGATTATACGCGAGCTATGCTTTGATTATGTGAATTGTTGAATAAATGCGAGCTATGTTGCTTGCAAACTATATCACATGCAAACCATGCTTTTCTACGAACTATATGAAATGCGAGTTACGTGTATTGCGAGCTGTTATATAATGCAAGCTATATACTACAAACTGTGATATTGTGAGCTATACTATATGCGAGCTCTGCTAAATTGCGAGCCCTATTATATTGTGTACTACGAATGTGTTGAAATATGATATGTTGGCATTGTGAACCTTTGAAACCGCTGGATATCATTGGCATGCCATAGGATTGTGAGTACTCACCTTTATATTGTGATAGGGCATTGTGGCCCGAAAATAGCATTGGAGAGATAAGGGAATGTAGAGCATAGCTCCATTCACTATAGATAGCATGGTGTGTTTGGAGAGTGTTAGCACTTGTGCTACACTTATTGGAGATAGCGTGGAACTCTATGAGTTATTGGGTGTGATTGGAGATCCGTTTATCGAATGAATATGTTTTATGATTATGTTTCACAGTCATATAATGTCAATATATCAATATTATGTGTTATGATTATGTTATGTTGTGTGAGTTGATTTTATCATGCGAGCTATATGACATTGTAATTTATTGTGAGCTACTATGTCTTTGTTATCGTGCGAGCCAGAATTCATGTGAGCTATATTTTTGTGTGAACTGTATAGCATGCTCACTTTTAACCTGATTTATGTGTTCACTTGTAGCATGTTTTGTGCACTCACTGAGCCTTATTAAGCTCGCACTCCTTTCCTTCACTGTACATAAAAGTAGCTTGCGAGACAATTGAGAAGTGGGGCTTTCCAGTGATCCATTGTAGGGAAAATTTAATCAGTATATGTCGTGCTTCTAAACCCTAATAAGAAAGGCAACCTGAGACTATTCCAAGGGACTAGATTAGACATAGACATTTTTAACAAATTTTGATGGGTTGTAAATTGAACTTTAGGGACTCTTAATTTTTGATTTTTGGATCTTTTATAACTACTTGATTGAATGATTAAATGTGAATTGTGATGGCATGTTGGTTTGTTTGATAAATTGATGGACTAACAAGTATATGCAGACTAAAGAGCTCGCTGAACAAAGAGGTATGTCTATGATTCTTAAGTATGTTTAAAGCAGTTTTATGATCTAGTATGTATGAGAAATAGGTTGCGACATGTTGCGTGAGATAAATGATGATTGCGAGCTATTAATAGACTATTAATTAATTAGGTAAGATCATGTTAGGATCACAAAGTTTATGGATTCATAAAAGGATTAAATGATAACATAAGGTAATATAAATAAATTTTGAAATATAGAAATGAGATTTTGCAAAAGCTAGAGCTCGCCACTTGAGAGCAGGCCAAGGTAAGGGGGTCACAGATGGACTATTCACTGTGATGGTAGGATTGTTTTAGAGCTCGCTACATTTGGGCTCGCCAGAAATAGGGGTTTGCAAGGTTGACTACAAGCTAGAAAGGTGCGAGCTGTTGAAAATTTTCTTTATTAGCTTGTTGTAAGGTGGGGTCACAAGTACTGTATGTTTGATTTACGTGAAAATTTTTTGGTTGACTTGATTAGTAGAGCATGTGTTAGGATTTTTCATATGAAATAATATAATAATTGTGGGGTGTGATTGGTTGGATGGTGTGCTTTATGGTGGTTTAACGGAGAGTAACTTTGGTAGCTAATGTGACATTTGAAATTTGAGTCGGACCGTCCCGGTCGAGTTTGGGGCGCCACTTTTATGATTTTATCAGTGGCGTATAATTTAGACTTCGCAACAAGGATTCGAATGATTGGGTAGTTTTTTCATCTTCAAGATTCTTTTCAAAAAGATCCAATTCAAATTTTAAGAAACTTATTTTCTTTCAACAAATGGATTTGAAAAAAATTTAAAGAATAACAACTATGAAAATAAGAACTTTGGTTCATAAAATTTGTGAAAAATGTCGCCTAAAATTAGTTCAAATGGTTTTCCATTTGTGAGGTTTTTTTTTTTAAATCTAAGATTTAAAAGTTTAATTAAGTTTATGTTTATTGCAATTAAATTAAATAGTTAATTATAAAATGTTAATTATGTGTTTGGTATTTGGATTTTGTTATGGGTTGGGTTTGATTTGCTTGGATAGGGGTCTTAGAGTTGGATATTAAAAATTTGGGCTTCAAATTAATGTCAAGTTTACTATATATATTGTAAGAGCCCAAATCTGTCCGGCCTAATAAATAAAACAATAAAAAAAACAAAAAAATAACTAAAGTCCACTTACAAACCCAAATAACCCACACAAGCCCAAATATATTACCCAATCTAACCTAACCCTAAAAGCCCTAAACACTCAAAGCCCAAGCTTGTAACCTTAACAAATCAGAAACCCTAGTTGGTCCCTTGAGCCTTCAGCACTGTTCCACGTCAGCTAGTGCACCGCCCGAGGCCTGTCTCTCCCTATTCATCGAAATGGCAAGGTGTGGCTCTCCAGTGCCATTGACCTTGCCATGAATACCTGCAAAGAAGAAGATAGAGAACAGAAAGCAGAAGTGGCAAAAAAAAAGCAAAAAATGTAACATCCCGATTTAGGGCCTAGTCGGAATAGTGGTGCGAGACCATAAATCCAAGGTATATGAATGAGTTTTTTAGGTTTATGATATGTATGCATGCTAGTGTGAAAGTTTTATGAAGCAATTTTGTGAAATTGCGGTTGAATTGTCCAAAAGGACTAAAATGCAAAAGTTGCAAAATGTGAGATTCTAGAAACTATTTGTGTGAAATAGCTTTAGAATATTAATTGGAGGTCCTTAAATAGCAATTTTCCAAATTTCTAATTTTTGGACAAATTTGGGCATGGATGAGTTAAAATAGAAAGTTTATCAAAAAGGGTATTTTGGTCATTTAACAATTAAGTGATTAAAATAGGAGAAAAGATGAAAAAATTCATTCATCTTCTTCTCCAAGGCTGCTGAAAATTTGAGAGAGCCATTGTTAGGGTTCTTCAAAAATTTCAAGCTTGCTAGTAAGTGCATCTAGCCTCGTTTTTGATATTCTTTGTATTTTTGAACTCCTTGTTGCATGAGTAAGCTATTTTTAGCTATTTGATGAGCTATGATGGATGTTCAAAAATGTGGCCATGTATGACATGCATGTATTTTGATGTTTTATGGAAGATTATGAAAGCTTGATGTAGTAGAAACATCTTTTGCTAAATGAGTTTCCATAGAAAATGCATGTAGGGACTAGTTTGTAAAAATCTTGAGTTTGGTCATACATGTGTGATGTAGTGAAAATTGATGATTGCTTTAGTTGAGTAAGTGATTCGGCTAAGCATGAAAGGCTAGAAAGTTGAATAAAAATCACTTTACGAGCCTTGGGGGCAATAGTGTAATTATGAGAAAGATTTGGGGCAAAAGGGTAATTTTGCCAAAGTATGAGATGTGGGTCAATTTGGTCAATGTGTGTATTGAATAAGCTGATTTATTCATTATAGATCAAGAAAGACAAAGCCCGGATCGAAACTGAGGCAAGAGTAAAGTGGTGGACTAAATTGCACGTTTCTATACTTTTGAGTATCGAGGTAAGTCTACGCATAAACAATGCATTCATACTTACAATTTGTTAATGCTAGATAGTGTATAGCATGTTTGAGAATGATTGAGAACCTACGTGGTTCAAGTGAAATGAATGGATGAATGATTAAGTAAGTAGATTTGTGAATGTGTTGTGATAATGCTAAATGGTGGGCTAAGTGCGATACCATCCTAATGCATATTGACGATGAGCTGGCTATGTGCGATGCTATCATTAGGTATATTATCTAGTGGGCTACGTGCGAAGCCACTATGAATACCTTGTTGGTAGGCTAAGTGCGATACTACCTTATTAATTGATTGTGGTGGGCTTAGTGCGAAACCACCGAGAGATTTGCTGTGTAGAGGTGATAGTGAGGAGAATAGCTGTGTGGATGTATTATTGAGAAATAATGATGTGTTGTATATTGTGTAAATGTGATATTGAATGCAGGGGTGCATGTCAATGGTTATGAGTAAGTGACTCATGATGTGTTGAAAATGTGGTAAGGGATAGAAAGAGTAAGCATAGTTGTACATTATATGTTAGTATAATGCTAATTGTTGTTTAGCTTATACTATGTTGCTTAATTGTTTATGTGTAAACTTACTAAGCTCAAAGCTTACTCTCTTTCTTTTCCCTTGTCTTATAGAGCAAAAGTGTTAAATTGAGATACGAGGATCAATTGGAAGATCGCCCAAACTATCAGCACACTCTGGTACATTAGACTCAATGTTTTGTATATGGCATGTATAGGGGCTAGACAAGTTAGTGAATTTTGTTGTTTATGGCTATGATGTGTTGGCATTTAGATGGATAATCTATTTTGTATAATGCCATAGTTGTTGGCACTTTATTATATGAAAAGATGAAGTTATCTATGTGAGATTGTAAGACTTTGAGTTGATTATGGATGTGTTGAATGAGTGCATGATTGTGTATGCTAGAAGGGTGAAAAGAACTTGGAAAATAGCTTTGTTCTTGTCAATGTGGGTAGACACACGGGCGTGTGTCTAGGCCATGTGTGACACACGGTCAGCCCATGGGCGTGTGACTTGGCCGTGAGTCCCCTGCATGTTAGTATTTTAAATCAGAATAGACCACGGACTAGTCACACGGGCTTGTGCCTAGAACTTGTGTGTTAATCAGTGTTGGCCACAGGCTAGCTACAGGGACGTGTGTCTAGACTCTAGGCTGTGTTAAGGTAGTCAGTGTGCACCACGGGTGGAGAGCACGGGCGTGTGCCCTAACCGTGGGGCATTGGCAGAATGCTTGAGTTTTCATGCACGAGTAGTGACCATGGGCGTGTGTGACATCCACGGGCGTACCAAATCTTACACGGGCGTGTGAGCCCTGTATAGATGGAAAAATTTTAAGATCGTAAGAGTTTTCGATATGGTCTCAAGAGCCCTCGTGTGTATGAGAGAGGCCTCGTAGGTCGGGATATAGGTTGTTGTAATGGCCAAAGAGAGTGGTCATGTTGTGCCTAAGTGGCGATCTTGAGGTCTTTAATTTAGTAACGCCTCGTGCCCGATTCTGGCGTTGAATACAGGTAAGGGGTGTTACATTTAGTGGTATCAGAGTTATGGTTTAGTCGGTTCTAGGACTACCGTAGCGGGTGTAAGAGTCTAGCTATACATGCCAAAAGTGTACAATGATAGTGTGGTGGCTTCTGCTGATTTGAAATCTAGTTTTATATAGAATATGGATTCCGATCCATTGACTGTTGATGAAGCAGCTAGTAATGCGCTGGCTCTTGCGCAAGGAACCGTGCTTGTTCAAAGTGGACCCGAGGCTAGGGGTCAAGGGGAAGGGGCTCGAGAAGCCTTTTTCCAGATAATGAGCAATTGGTACTCGGATTATGTTCGAGCGAACCCTAATGCTCAACCTCCTCCACCTCCTCCTCCTATACCTCAGCCAATTCTTGTGGCTCCTCAAGGTATTGATGTAGTGAGGATATCGAAACCCCCGGTAGATATGATTAGAAAACACGGGGCTGAGGAGTTTAGAGCTAAGGTTGATGATGACCCTGAAAGGGCAGAGTTCTGGTTAGAGAACTCGATGAGAGTATTCGATGAACTCTCTTGTACACCTGAAGAGAGCTTGAAGTGTGTCGTATCCTTGCTGAGGGACTCGACATACCATTGGTGGAAGACGTTGACGTTAGTGGTCCCGAGAGAGCGGGTGACGTGGGACTTCTTTCTGGAAGAGTTCGGAAGAAGTATATAAGCCGAGAGGTTTCTTGATCGGAAAGGAAGGAATTCCTTGAGTTGAAGCAAGGAAGAATGCCAGTAGCGGAATATGAGCGTGAGTTTATTAGGCTTAGCAAATACACTCAAGAATGTGTGTCGACAGAGACCATATTGTGTAAGAGGTTCGAAGACAGACTGAATGAGGACATCAAACTCCTAGTGGGTATTTTGGAGTTGAAAGAATTTGTAGTGTTGGTCGAAAGGCAAGTAAAGGTAGAAGAGTTGAGTACTGAGAAAAAAAAAGGGCTGTGAGTGAAGCCCGAGATGCTAGAAAGAGGCCAATGGGCAAGTCGTATCAAGCCCAGTCGAAAAGGTCCAAGGAAGTGAGTCCTAGGACGACAGCACCAGTGGGTTATTCACATCGAGACTTGGGCAATACTCGTTCGGGTTCGAGAGTCCAAGCTACCTCGATGGAAAGTGTGGGCAATTTGAAGAGTAAACCGGAGTGTCCAAGCTGTAGTAGATATCACACCAGAGAGTGTTGGGGTAACAGTCGAAACTGTTATAAGTGTGGTTCCCCTGACCATTTTATCCGAAATTGCCCTGAGAGGGATGATATGGAAGAGAAGCAAGAGATGAGATCCAATGATGTGTCTGCAAGGGGTAGACCACCAAGGAACCCGAGAGGCAGGAATAGTGGTAGAGGTGCATCTAGAGACTCTGCTGTGAGACCAGAGGGTCGGGCACCTGCGAGGACGTATGCCATTCACGCTCGCGAAGAGGCATCCTCCCCTGATGTGATAACGGGTACTTTTTCTCTCTTTAACACCCTTGTTATTGCTTTAATAGATCCAGGGTCTACTCATTCTTATATTTGCATGAGATTGGCATCTAGTTTGAGTATGACTGTTGAGTCTACGGACTTTGTGGTTAAGGTGTCAAACCCGCTAGGTAAGCATGTGTTAGTGGACATGGTGTGTAAGAATTGTCCTTTGATGATTGAGAGTCATTTCTTTCTGGAAAACCTAATGTTGTCGCCGTTTGATGAGTTTGATTTAATCCTAGGCATGGATTGGTTGACTACCCATAGTGTCTTAGTGAACTGTGGTAGTAAGTTTATTGATTTGAAATGTGAGAGTGGAGATGTGGTTCGGGTTGAATTAGGTGGATCGGATAGTCTACCAGTGATGAT
The DNA here is from genome assembly GCA_025698515.1 of Gossypium sturtianum. Taxonomy (NCBI): domain Eukaryota; kingdom Viridiplantae; phylum Streptophyta; class Magnoliopsida; order Malvales; family Malvaceae; genus Gossypium; species Gossypium sturtianum. Next base: position 126,762,668 of record CM046955.1, read on the forward strand.
TTCTTCCTTAGTGGCTGATAAATGCTTGAGAAAAGGGTGTGAGTCCTATCTTGCTTTTGTTTTGAATACTCGAGAGGTTGGAGTAGAGTTTGAAACAGTGCCAGTGGTATGTGAGTATCCGGATGTATTCCCGGTAGAGCTACTCGGATTACCTCTAGTGAGAGAGGTTGAGTTTGGGATTGAGTTAGTTTCGAGAATGACACCTATTTCGATTGCTCCGTATAGGATGGCACCTTTAGAGTTGAAAGAACTGAAGGTTCAGTTGTAAGAGTTGATAGATAAAGGTTTTGCAAGACCGAGCTACTCACCGTGGGGTGCTCCGGTATTATTTGTGAAGAAGAAAGATGGGTCTATGAGGTTATGTATAGACTATAGACAGCTTAACAAAGTGACGGTTAAGAATAAGTATCCTTTACCAAGGATTGATGATCTTTTGATATCTTTGAAGGAGCTACAAGTGTTCTCCAAGATAGACACTGCAGTCCGGTTATTATCGATTGAGAGTGAAAGAGCAGGATGTGTTGAAAAGCTGCATTTTGAACAAGGTATGGCCATTATGAGTTTTTGGTTATGCCGTTTGGTTTGACGAATACTGCTTGGCAATTTTATGGATCTCGATGAACCGTGTTTTGGACTATATGTGGACAAGTTTGTAGTTGTCTTCATTGATGACATATTGATCTATTCTCGGGATGAGAACGATCATGAAGAACATTTGAGAATTGTCTTGCAAACTTTAAGAGATAAGCAGTTGTATGCTAAGTTTAGCAAGAGTGAGTTTTGGCTCCGTGAGGTCAGATTCCTAGGACACATTGTGTCGGGTGATGGTGTTAGAGTTGACCCGAGTAAGATATCGGCTGTTGTGGATTGGAAACCGCCGAGGAACGTGTCAGAAATTAGAAGTTTCTTGGGATTAGCAGGATATTACAGACGTTTCGTAAAAGGGTTCTCTGTGATTGCTACCCCGATGACGAAACTATTGCACAAAGATGTCAAGTTTGAATGGACTGAGACATGTCAACAGAGTTTCGAGAGACTGAAGACATTATTGACTGAGGCGCCAGTTTTGGTTCAACCAGTATCGGGGAAAGAGTTCGTGGTTTACAGTGGCGTGTCGTTTAATGGTCTTGGTTGCGTGTTGATGCAAGAGGGTAAGGTAGTCGCTTACGCCTCGAGATAGTTGAAACTGCACGAGAAGAATTATCCGACTCATGATTTGGAGTTGGCTACGATTGTTTTCGCGTTAAAGATTTGGCAACATTACTTATATGGTGAGAAGTGCCGAATCTTTACGGATCACAAGAGTTTGAGATATTTGATGGATCAGAAGGAACTGAATTTGTGACAGAAACGGTGGCTTGAGTTGTTGAAAGACTATGAGTTAGTCATTGATTACCACCCGGGAAAAGCGAATGTGGTTGCGGATGCCCTGAGTAGGAAATCCTTGTATGCTCTAAGAGTTATGAGGACGAGTTTGGCATTGTCTGATGATGGTGCTATTCTGGCAGAGTTGAGAGCTAAGCCACTATTTGTTCAACAGATATGTAAAGCTCATAGAAATGACAGTGAGATGTCAGCTAAGAGAGATAAGCGTGAGTCAGAAAGTGATCCCGATTTTCAAGTGGGCTCGAATGGTTGTTTCTTTGCACCGTGATGAGAATTGTGTACCTAGAGATGAGGAGTTAATCCAAAAGGTTTTGCATGAGGCCCACGGTGGATGTTTTTGTCAAGACATCCGGCAAGATTTGAAAATGTATAATGACTTGAAGAAGTCTTATTGGTGGCGGGTATGAAAAGAGATATTTTGAGTTCGTGACAAAGTGTCCGATTTGTCAACAAGTGAAAGCCGAGCATCAAGTGCCTTGGGATTGCTTGACCCGGTGATGATACCCGAATGGAAGTGGGATCGGGTTACCATGGATTTTGTGACGGGGTTGTCGATGACTCCGAAAAAGAGAGATGCTGTGTGGGTTGTTGTGGATAGACTAACGAAGTCGGCTCACTTTATTCCAGTACGTGTTGATTATTCATTGGATAAGTTAGCTGAGTTGTAAGTTGCAGAGATAGTGAGGTTACATGGTGTACCTGTGTCTATAATATCGGATAGGGATCCGAGGTTCACTTCGAGGTTTTGGAAGAGGTTGCAAGAGGCTTTGGGAACAAAGTTGAATTTCAGTACTGCATTCCATCCGCAAACCGATGGTCAGTCTGAAAGAGTGATTCAAGTTCTCGAAGGTATGCTTCGATGCTGTGTGTTAGAATTCGAGGGTAGTTGGGAGAGATATCTACCTTTAGTTGAATTTGCTTACAACAACAGTTATCAGTCAAGTATACGGATGGCTCCGTATGAGGCCCTATATGGTCGTAAGTGTCGGACTCCTTTGTATTGGACCGAGCTTAGTGAGAAGTGGATCCATGGGGTCGATCTAGTAAAAGAGACCGAGGAGAAAGTGAAAATAATCCGTAATAGTATGAAAGTTGCTTCGGACCGACAGAAGTCGTACACGGATCTGAAAAGAAAAGAAATTGAGTTTGAAGTGGGCGACAAAGTGTTTTTGAAAGTGCCCCCATGGAAGAAGATTATGAGATTTGGACGAAAAGGAAAATTGAGTCCAAGATTCATAGGGCCGTATGAGATTACAGATAGAGTTGAGCCAGTAGCATACCGGTTGGCTTTGCCGGTAGAGTTGGAAAAGATTCATAATGTGTTCCATGTGTCGATGTTGCGACGGTATCGCTCCGATCCTTCACATTGTTTCCTTCGACGGAAATTGAGATAAGACCGAATATGTCTTACGATGAAGAGCCGATTAAGATCTTGGCTCGAGAAGCGAAACAGTTGAGAAATAAGAGCATAGCACTAGTGAAAGTGTTATGGCAGAAACACGGTGTGGAAGAGGCTACGTGGGAAACGGAAGAAGCTATGAGAGAGCAACATCCAAACCTCTTTACTGGTAAGATTTTTAGGGGCGAAAATCTCTAAAGGGGGGAGAGTTGTAACATCTCGATTTAGGGTCTAGTCGGAATAGTGGTGCGAGACCACAAATCCGAGGTATATGAATGAGTTTTTGAGGTTTATGCTATGTATGCATGCTAGTGTGAAAGTTTCATGAAGACATTTTGTGAAATTGCGGTTAAATTGTCCAAAAGGACTAAAATGCAAAAGTTGCAAAATGTGAGATTCTAGAAACTATTTGTGTGAAATAGCTTTAGAATATCAATTAGAGGTCCTTAAATAGCAATTTTCTCAATTTATAATTTTTGGACAAATTTGGGCATGGATGAGTTAAAATAGAAAGTTTATCAAAAAGGGCATTTTGGTCATTTAATAATTAAGTGATTAAAATAGGAGAAAAGATGACAAAATTCATTCATCTTCTTCTCCAAGGCCGCCGAAAATTTGAGAGAGCCATTGTTAGGGTTCTTCAAAAATTTCAAGCTTGCTAGTAAGTGCATCTAGCCTCGTTTTTGATATTCTTTATATTTTTGAAGTCCTTATTGCATGAGTAAGCTATTTTTAGCTATTTGATGAGCTATGATGGATGTTAAAAAATGTGGCCATGTATGACATGCATGTATTTTAATGTTTTATGGAAGATTATGAAAGCTTGATGTAGTAGAAACATCTTTTGCTAAATGAGTTTCCATAGAAATGCATGTAGGGACTAGTTTGTAAAAATCTTGAGTTTGGTCATACATGTATGATGTAGTGAAAATTGATGATTGCTTTAGTTGAGTAAGTGATTCGGCTAAGCATGAAAGGCTAGAAAGTTGAATAAAAATCACTTTACGAGCCTTGGGGGCAATAGTGTAATTATGAGAAAAATTTGGGGCAAAAGGGTAATTTTGCCAAAGTATGAGATGTGGGTCAATTTGGTCAATGTGTGTATTGAATAAGCTAATTTATTCATTATAGATCAAGAAAGACAAAGCCTGGATCGAAACTGAGGCAAGAGCAAAGTGGTGGACTAAATTGCACGTTTCTATACTTTTGAGTATCGAGGTAAGTCTATGCATAAACAATGCATTCATACTTACAATTTGTTAATGCTAGATAGTGTATATCATGTTTGAGAATGATTGAGAACCGATGTGGTTCAAGTGAAATGAAGGGATGAATGATTAAGTAAGTAGATTTGTGAATGTGTTGTGATAATGCTAAATGGTGGGCTAAGTGCGATACCATCCTAATGCATATTGACGATGAGCTGGCTATGTACGATTCTATCGTTAGGTATATTATCTAGTGGGCTATGTGTGAAGCCACTATGAATACCTTGTTGGTAGGCTAAGTGCGATACTACCATATTAATTGATTGTGGTGGGCTTAGTGCGGAACCACCAAGAAATTTGTTGTGTGGAGGTGATAGTGAGGAGAATAACTGTGTGGATGTTTTATTGAGAAATAATGATGTGTTGTATATTGTGTAAATGTGATATTGAATGCAGGGGTGCATGTCAATGGTTATGTGTAAGTGACTCATGATGTATTGAAAATGTGGTAAGGGATAGAAAGAGTAAGCATAGTTGTACATTATATGTTAGTATAATGCTAATTGTTGTTTAGCTTATACTATGTTGCTTAATTGTTTATGTGTAAACTTACTAAGCTCAAAGCTTACTCTCTTTCTTTTCCCTTGTCTTATAGAGCAAAAGTGTTGAATCGAGATACGAGGATCAATTGGAAGATCACCCAAACTATCAGCACACCCTGGTACATTAGACTCAATGTTTTGTATATGGCATGTATAGGGGCTAGACAAGTTAGTGAATTTTGTTGTTTATGGCTATGATGTGTTGGCCTTTAGATGGATAATCTATTTTGTATAATGCCATAGTTGTTGGCACTTTATTATATGAAAAGATGAAGTTATCTATGTGAGATTGTAAGACTTTGAGTTGATTATGGATGTGTTGAATGAGTGCATGATTGTGTATGCTAGAAGGGTGAAAAGAACTTGGAAAATAGCTTTGTTCTTGTCAATGTGGGTAGACACACGGGCGTGTGTCTAGGCCATGTGTGACACACGGTCAGCCCATGGGTGTGTGACTTGGCCGTGTGTCCCCTGCATGTTAGTATTTTAAATCAGAATAGACCACGGACTAGTCACACGGGCGTGTGCCTAGAACGTGTGTGTTAATTAGTGTTGGCCACGGGCCAGCTACACGAGCGTGTGTCTAGACTCTAGGCCGTGTTAAGGTAGTCAGTGTGCACCACGGGTGGAGAGCACGGGCGTGTGCCCTAACCGCGGGGCATTGGCAGAATGCTTGAGTTTTCATGCACGGGTAGTGACCATGGGCGTGTGTGACATCCACGGGCGTGCCAAATCTTACACGGGCGTGTGAGCCCTGTATAGATGGAAAAATTTTAAGATCGTAAGAGTTTTCGATATGGTCTCGAGAGCCCTCGTGTGTATGAGAGAGGCCTCGTAGGTCGGGATTGAGGTTGTTGTGATGGCCAAAGAGAGTGGTGATGTTGTGCCTAAGTGGCGATCTTGAGGTCTTTAATTCGGTAATGCCTCGTGCCCGGTTTCGCCGTTGAATACGGGTAAGTGGTGTTACAAAAAAAAAGAACCAAATATTCTGTAATATATGGCTATAAAAGCCATAACAATGGCATGTAATTTTTTACAGACGCACAAGAAATCAAATACAAAAAAAAGCAACAAGTTTAAAAGAAAGGTAGTTCGTTTTATCTATTTTTTATTTTCGTGAAAAATATAAATAGAAGAAAAGAAAAATTATTTCTTACCTCCGCCACTTCGTTCTTCGCCGTGGGAAGCCGAAGCCACTGTCTCCGATGAAAGACAACCTCGTCTGAGTTTCGTCGGATGAGGAAATAACGGCAGCCCTTCAAAAGAAATCAAGAAACCGAAAGGTTTCTTAAAAATCTCTTTAGGGTTTCATCATTTTACTTCAAATATGGGTCCTAAGGGGTTAAAAAGGGCTAAAAAGGCAATTTGTTTTGTAACTTCGGCCACCGGAGGCGACGGTCGCCGTCGTCGATGATCGGTGGCCACGGCGGCGTGACGACGGCCCTTTGGCCGGATAGGGAACATCTCCAAAGAAAGAAAAGGAGCCTAAGTTTTTTTTTAAAAAAAAAACTGAGTAGAAATGATTTTTTTTAAAAAAATTAGCTTATATAGGCATCATCAAACATCGTCGTTTTGGCCAGGTTTCAGAAGTCCCAAAACAGCGTCGTTTCAGGCTTGACCCACCGACCCAATCCGGATCCCCTAGGATCCGCGTGTTTTCGTGGGAAGGGTCTATTTATGGCCCTAGTCCTTCCGCCTTTAAGTTTTTTTTTCAATCTGGTCCTAATTTCTTTTTTCTTTTTAGAAATTATTCCATTTGATTTTGATTTGTTTTCAGTTTGGTCCTCATACTACTGACCTTTTGGGGAGTGATGCGTGTACTGTGTTGGGATAATTGTCCCCGGAGTCCCTAAACTTTTGTATCACATTTTAATTTAATCCTTTATATTTTATTTCCTTATAATTTTGGCGCTAAATTTTGTTACATTTTCAATTTAGTCGTCTATTTTTTATTTATTTCACAATTCATGCTTTAAATTGTGTTTAAATTTTAATTTAATCCCTCATTTATTCAATTTTGCCTCTTTATTTACTATTTCTTTTATCTTAACACTCGAAGTTTATGGAATTTATATTTCCTTTTTATTATGATGAATTTTTGTTTACTATTATTATTATTATTATTTTATTTATTATTTATATTAGTAGTATAGAAATGCCCATGATGATTTTTGTTATTATCACTGTGAATTGATGTTCTTATTACTTTATAATTGTATTAATATTATTTACTAGCATAGCATTTTTATTTTACCTTTTATTTTATTTATTTATTTATTTATCATTTTAATATCACCATTTCATTTTTTTATCCACTACTATGCTACTTTATTTTGCTAATCTCCATGCCATGTATCGTGTAAAAATATATTTATCCATTTTATTACTAGGCCTAGACAAATTAAAAAGTATATAGTTTATCAAAGTTACATTCGTTCTACCTAACATATAGGAAATATTTAAAACCGAGGCAACGTTCATTATTTTTGGGATTCGAGTAGTTGTGCTCCTAACTTACGGAGTATGGCATCTTCCTAGAACCAAAGTAATCGGATGTCCTATTTAAAATAAAATCAAGATTTAACTAAGGATCAAATGGTGACTATTCTTGTTCTCGAGGATTCAAAGCATCGTGTCCTAACTTACGAGGCATGATCTTTTCTTCTCGACTAACTCGAAATAAGGCATTTTTCGTAAACTTTAATTTAGTTAAGTGATTTTAATTAAACAGAACATCATGCAAATAGGGATCATATTTTAGTTTCTCTCTAAATTTTCAACTTCCGACATCAAAATATCAAGTAATCAACTAGGTACCAATTTTGGGCGTTATGAGGTTACTAATCCTTCCTCATCCTTAACTGACTCCCGAACCCATTTTTCGGATTTGTAAGACCGAATATTATCGTTTTATTAAAATGACTGAGTTTTGAGGTGATCTAATCACACGTAAATAAAAAGGGTGTCTATATTTATTTGAAAATAAAAAAGTCAAATTGGCAAAAAGGTTTCGACAGCTTGGCAACTCCACTAGGGAAAAATAAGAGAGTCAAGCCGTGAGTTGATTAATTTTTGCTCTTTTTGTTGAAAATTGATAATTCGGTTTAAATTGACGATCCCTTGTATTTCATCCTTCATGTTTTATTTTAGTGGTAAATAATGTCTTTGTTATCTCGGGTTACACAATGATTTAGCATGTCTGCTTTATTGGTTCGAGTTTCTCTTAGTATATTTTCACATATATTGCATGGCATAATCGTTCCATTTTACCCTTAAATGGGAATGGGAAGCTATTCCTTCGTGAGGTCTTCACCTCCGTATAGGATAGTGGATCGCTTTCAGAATACATTCGTACCTATGTCTTTGCGAGGTCTTCATCTCTGTACAGCCATAAGGGAAATGTATTCTCTTGAACTGAACTAAGTCCGTATGAGCCTATAATGGTTGAGGATTAAGGAATCTGCTGGTTCAGGTACCCTTACTTTAGAACCGAGCCGAATATAATGAGCCCTAAAGAACCTACCCTAGGTAGAACCATATCAAACCTTTGTCACCCAGATAGATAATCTATTTATTATTTCTTGCTATTCTAGCTTTGTATGAACTGTACCAACTTGTTTCATTTTGTTTTGGTTGTGATTGCATTGCATTTTCATCATAGAAAAGGGTGTTGATTCGTGTTCAGTTGCTAAATAGTGAGCTTGTCATGGAAAAGGGATTTCTTGATAAAGTGGAAGACAATACGGCCATGCGAATATGGTCCGAGAAAAGACAATAAGAGAAAGGCGATAGCCTGTCGGAGGGGTACATGTCAGAATTATGGGATTTCACCCGCATTAGTGTGACTCAGAATAATCTTCAAGAGCTAAAAGAAATATGGGATCAATGTGATGATGAAATCAAGCAGTTATTTTACCGTGAATATGGTGATTTACCTTATCTACGCGATGTCAAAATGGATAAATACCTATTCTGAGCTCCTATCCGGTATTGGAATCCCGACTATAGCTGCTTCACTTTTGGGAAAGTAGACTTGGTGCCCACCGTAGAAGAGTACACCACTTTTCTCCGTTACCTGAAGGTCAAAGTTGACAAAGCCTACTCTAGAGCCACCAACGTCTCGACTTTCTTAAAGAGGCTAATGAACATAACTGGGATGAGCGAGCAATGGGTCGCGACCTGGATTAAACAAAAAGGGGATAGTAAATGCATCCCTTGGAAAAGTCTGTGGGATTTGATCTTGGTACATCCAGATGCGAGGAAAAGGGTCACGTCTTTGCCTTGAGTATTTATGGGTTGGTCATGTTCCCCAAAGCACTAGGGCATGTAGATGATGCAGTTTCAAATCTATTTGACCGACTTGACAAAAGGGTCACCCCCGTCCCAACAATTTTGGCTAAAACTTTTAGATATTTAAGCGCATGTCGGAGAGCAGGTGAAGGAAGATTTATTAGATGTGCACAACTTTTGCTAGTCTGGTTCCATAGCCACTTTTGGAAGGTAGAAAAAGTCTCTTATCGAGTGTTCTCCAAGGATTATTCTTCGTTGAAAGAATTAGAGGCTATCCCAAGACAAGACAACATTTTTAATGAAAAGTGGATGGCAATTCTCCAGAGTCTCCAAAACAAAGACGTTGAATGGAGGGCCCATTGGATGGTCCTTGATGAAATTTTGTACAGATATGGAGACTTTGACTGGGTCCCTCTACTCGGGATATGGGGAGCTGTTGGATATGACTCTCTACTTGTATTGAGATAGTATAGATCAAGACAGTTTATACCAGCAACATAAGGGTTGACTCAATGTGAGTTTGCATACAAATATGATAATTACAAAAAGAAGGTTCGTGAAATTTTGAACGCGTGGAACCAAACTCACAAAATGAAGAGATATTTTTCACAAATCCCATGACGACCCCGAAATATGATTGGTGGCAGGGTAAAAGAATCAACGACAATGTCCCTTCATCAAGTCAAGAAAATACTCGGCCAATAAAAGAACACTTGCAAGTGATCCCGTCTGAATTAGAGATCGTAAAGCAAGACTTTGAAAAGAAGAGTTCAGAATTGGGGAAAAGGATAGAGAAGTTGGAAGAGGAAAAGATTCAGCTAGGATTAGAAATCGACATCCAAAAGTTAGAAGCCGAGAAAATGAGGAAGGGAAAAAACAAGGCTGAGGAAGACTTGGACGGTTTAAAAACGGATTATAAAAAACTGCGTTTGTCAATAAAAACTGCCAGGTTGGGTAAAACATCGGAACAATGGCGGCAAGAAATCCAAGAAGAAAAGATTAGAGCTGATCAGTGGGAAAAGAAATTCCAAGATGCTCGAGTCCGAGAAGGTGCTCTAAAAAAGGATTTGTTAGAAAGCCGAGATGAAAAAGTTGGATTGAGAGCCCGGATAGCAGAATTAGAAAGGTCTCTGCATCAACATCGTAGTCGCAACTCTATGATTGAGTTAAAAGTAAGCCCGACTAAGATTGAAGAGTTGAAGAGAAAGATAGAAGAGCTCGAGCCTGCATTGCAAAATTGTGAACTCTGAGTTGAACTTCTTGAAACGAACAATGAACATTGGAAAGAGCAACTCCAACGCTCTCAAGGTCAGATCAGGGATAGATATCACATCACGGGTGAAGCTTTGACTCAAGTACGGGAAGTAGTTGACCATTTGCAAACCCTAGCAGTTCAAGCTGACATGCTGAGCTTGAGATACGAATTAGAATCAGATCGGGTCCGGAAATTAGCTTGGCTTCTTAGGAAAGTCAAGGCTTTGAGTATTAGGGCAAGGCCGTATATGTAAAATGTATCCATTTTATGTAAAAAAAATTGTTTTCTAGTAAAGTTGTTCTAATAGAATTGAATCAGAATCAATACCTCCTTTTGCATTCATCAGCATTACATTTCATCACATGCATTAAATTTCATAAAAAGACCCTAATTAATCGAAATTATGACAGTTACCCTGGAAACCAACAAGAATCTACCAACCGAATATTGTTACGGTACCCGCGGTAAAACCAAAGCCGTGGATCAAAGGTTAGAGAGACTAGAACAAATTTAGAAAGAAATGCAAGATTAGTTGCAAGCGCAGCTGCAAGACCAATTAGCTAAGGTACATCAAGACCTGAAAGACCAAATACAAGAGTCCCAATGAAGCATAAGAAGCCAGTTGACCTAGTTACTATCTGGAGGGATTGAAAAAGGGAAGAGTACTGTGATTAACTCTAGGGATGATAATGAAGACCCTACATACTCCCCGGGCTTTACCCCAGTGAATGTCAAAGCCCAACCAGATACATATCCACGAAGAGTACCCGTTACCATAAGGCTACATCAATACCAAGTCGGTACCTCAGGACCGGTGAATTATCCAATGGGTTCAGGTTCCAACCCCGGGGATAATCTGACCAACCTCGTTGTTCTAGATTTGGACGACATGGCGAAAATGGATAGGGCAAGAGTAGAATTGCCAAAATAGCTAGAAGATTGGTGCAAGTGGTTGGAGGAGAAATTCAAAGCTATGGAGAGTGCTGACTACCTTTGCGGGGTCGATGCCAAGGGACTGAGTTTAGTCCCGAATCTAGTGCTCTCACCAAAATTCAAAACTCCAGAATTTGAAAAATACAACGGGACTAGTTTTCCTAAAGCTCATATCACAATGTTCTACTGAAGAATGACGGGATACGTTAATAACGACTAATTGTTAATCCATTGCTTCCAGGATATTTTAATCAGGTCGACTGCCAAATGTTATAATCAGCTAACCCGTGTCAAGATCAATTCATGGAAAGACTTGGCACAGGCTTTCATGAAACAATACAACCATGTGGTCGACATGAAACCCGATAGAATTGCGCTACAAAACATGGAGAAGAAGCAAAATGAAAGCTTTAGGCAATATGCTCAAAGATGGAGAGAGGTGGCTACACAAGTTCAGCCATCTCTTCTGGAAAAAAAGACAACAATGCTTTTCATAAACACTTTGGAAACCCCGTTCATTAACCATATACTGGGTAGTGCTACCAAGAGCTTCTCAGATATAGTAATATCCGGAGAAATGATTGTGAATGCAGTATGGAATGGGAAAATAGATGCGGGGGAAAACATTAAAAGGTCTACCCCGAGAAAGAAATAAAATGAAGTAAACATCGCGAGTGTGTATAATAAGAGCTATTCAAAATCGGTCACTGTAGGCCAACCAAGAACCATGACAACCAGCCATTAAGGCCATTCGAGGCAAGAATCTAACTCAAGGCCAAACACGGAAAAATTCCAATTCACACCTATCCCAATGACATGTGGAGAGTTATATCAGAATTTGTTCAACGCGCATGTAGTATCCCCGTTTTACTTAAAACCCATGCAATCTCCATTCCCAAAGTGGTATGATGCGAATGCTCAATACGAGTACCACGTGGGAATAACGGGACACTCAATTGAGAACTGCATTGCATTCAAAAATTTAATCGGGAGGTTCATTAAGATGGGGATTGTAAGGTTCGATGATCCCTCAGGACCTAATGTAGCAGGAAATCCATTACCCAGTCATCCTGACCAAGGGGTAAACGCAATAATCGAGAGTGGACGCAAGAGGACCAAAACCAATGTTGCGAAGGTGAAATCCCCACTAAAATGGGTTTGGCAAAAAATGATAGACGTGGGATTAATCATTCAAGATTCAGAGGAGATGCCCAAAGGAGTGATGAGCTACTGTAAGTTCCAAACTAAAGAAGGTCATGAGATCTAGGAGTGCACCGAATTCAGAGCTCTAGTGCAAAGTCTGATGGATAACAAAGAATTGAAATTTTTTAAAGATGTCAAGGGATCGGAAGGAGGAGATGTTTGCGCCTTAGAGGAAGGATCAATGGAGAAAGTTTACAAGGTCAAGCACACAGTGGTGATTATTTCCTGGCCGAGAAGCAATGCAGTGGGAGCACAAGCTACGTCAAAAATCATAATTCAAAAACCTGTGGCTTTTCCTACAAGGATAGCAAAAGGATTCAACGGAAGTATGATTGCAACGTGATGATCCCGAGAGAGGAGAACTCGGTAGACACTTCAGAAGTGGGCCAAGATATTGGTTTCTTCACGCGTAGTGGGAGGCGCTATGACCCTACAAATGCAAGAACCGAACCCCTTAAGGAAAAACCCCTGGCAGTTAAGCGTAAGAAAGAAAAAACGGCTAGAGTTGAATCACCTGTCAATGAGCCAGTAACTGAGAACGAGGGTAATAAATTCTTGAAATTCTTGAAACATAGTGAGTATAGTGTAGTAGAAAAGCTACACAAACAACCAGCTCGCATATCAGTATTAGCCTTGCTCTTGAGCTTAGAGACACATCGTAACACATTGATGAAGGTGTTAAATGAAACTTATGTCATTGATAATATCTCTGTAAACAATCTAGATCGTTTAGTTAACAATTTGAGTGCCGACAATTTCATCTTCTTCAATAATGATGAAATACCTCTAGGAGGTATGGGATCCACGAAGGCTCTACACATCACTACCCACTGCAAAAGATATACATTGCCAGGAGTTTTATTCAATAATGGATCCACGCTGAACGTCTTGCCTCTATCCACACTGAATAGGTTTCCAGTGGATAGCTCTCACATGAAGGCGTACCATAATATAGTGAGAGCATTCGATGGTACAGAAAGGAAGGTGGTGGGGAGGATTGAAATACCACTCATAATTGGTTCGAACACATATGAGGTAGACTTTTTGGTAATGGATATCAAACCCTCTTATAATTGCTTGTTGGATAGGCCTTGGATTCATTCGGTTGTGAAGTGCCGTCGTCACTGCACCAAAAACTGAAGTTGGTAACGGAGGGTCGACTGGTAACAATAAACACTGAAGAGGATATCATCACATTCGTAACTAGTGACGCACCATACATATGAGCGTATGAAGAGGCAATAGAATGTTCCTTTCGATCACTAGAATTTGTTAATGCAACTTTCATTGTTAAAGGAAATAAGATCCTAGTTCCAAAAATATCTAAAACCACGAGGAAGGGTCTGTAGTTAACGGTCAGGAAAGGAGTCTTGCATGGAAGAGGACTCAGAAAATATCTTCAAGGAAGAGTCAATGCACCAATGCTGATGGACAAACAAGACCGCTTTGGCTTAGGGTACAAGCCAGATGGAGATAGAAGAAGAATGAACTGGAAAAGAAGCAAGAAAGAAGAAGAGCATGACTAAGTGGAGGAGAGGTCAAATGGAAATCGATGATCTTTCCCCATATATCTAAAACATTTGTGTCAGGAGAAATCATTTATCCTGAACGAAAAATGGTCGAAAAAGAGATCCCGTTAACCAAGACTGCAGAAGGAATTTTGGGAAACTTGAGCACCAGTGCCATATCCGAAGAGGGAATTGGGGAAGAAAACCTATTAGGCAGTTGTCCTTATATCCCTAGAAGTGTTCTGAACAATTGGACGGCAGAAGAAATCCCTGTAATTTTTAGAACTATTTCAAAGTAATGTTCAAAACACACTTATTGCTCTAAGCCTGGGAGCAATAAGAATCCTTTTGTGAAAAAGGCACATGTCCACTATTTTTATTTCAATAAAATAATGCATCCTTGTGTCCCATTTGGCAAATGTTCTTCTATTTTTTTCATTTATTAATACTCATACCACAGAGATAACTATTCTTAAATTTATTTGTTCTTTGGGTCTTCTTTTATTCCTATAACAGGTCTCCGGATATCAATGATACGAGCGACGCTGCTACTGACTCAGAGTCACCTTTTGAGCAGGATATGTGTCCAGAGGAACCTCAGGACTTTGAAGATGATTGAGATTGTAACTTATCTCCTGATTTGTTAAGGATGGTAGAACAACATGAGAAATAGATCATACCTCACAAAGAGTAAGTGGAAATTGTGTTAGTAGAAAAATAAGAAAAGAAGGAAGTGAAGATCGGAGCTTGCATTACTACAGAGAAAAACAAGACCTCATTGAATTACTCCGAGAATTCAAAGATGTCTTCGCATGGTCGTAGCAAGACATGCCTGGTCTTAGTACTGATATCGTAGTACACTGGCTTCCCATAAAGGAAGAATGCAAGCCGACTCATTAGAAATTACGAAGGATGAGGCTCGACGTCTTGTTGAAAATAAAAGAAGAGGTCAGGAAACAAATTGACACCAGTTTCTTACAAGTGGTCAAATACTCGGAGTGGGTAGCCAATATTGAAACACCTCTTACCCGTGTCCGACGCCGGGACAGGGTATGAGGCATTACTAGACTTAACTCGCTTAAATATACAACACCGGCTATAAAATTTCATTTCAACTTAAAGCTTCTCATTCATATTCATAACATCCTTATTATGGGCCTACGAGGCCCTAAACATACATACGAAAGGTTTCGAAATTAAATCGGAAACTTTTGCGCACTTAGAAAATTTTTGCCTAAACAGGGCCACACGCCCGTGTAAAATGGAACACGCCCGTGTGGGCAGGCCGTGTGGTCACACACGCCCATGTTCCTAGCCCGTGTGGAATTTATTTTTCATTTCGAACCTACAGGGGGTTTTCACATGGCCAGACACACGCCCGTGTGCGTGGCGTATATCCTCACGCGTCTCAGGCACGCGCCCGTGTCCTCACCCGTGTGTGAAAAACCTAGGTATTCTGTTTATGACGTCAGCAAGCTCTTAAGGGCACACGGCCTAAACACACACCCACGTGCTGGCCCATGTGGCGAATCAAATTCTCGCAAATTTGATGCAGGGGACACACGGCCTATCAGCACAGTCATGGGGCTGACTGTGTGTCACACACGGCCTAGGCACACGCCCGTGTGTCTACCCGTATGGACAATTAGAAGGCTATTTAGCAAGCCAATTGTCACCCTGAAACATAAACACACATATGCCAACACAAGCAACACATAACATTGCAATCATACACTATGAAGAATCATTAATCATCATTCATACACTTCACATTTTACCCCATCAATTGCATGAACTTTCACTTCATAAAACTCATCATCATTAAGATATAAAACTTGACAAATATCGGCCAATTCCTAATGGCCATTTACAAAATGAATAAGTGACCATAATAGCCAACACTTTGGCTAACTAATATGACATAACAAAATGACCAAGTTTCCTATACATGCTAGACCCAAAATAAATCAACTTTACTATACCAAAAGAATGATTGATAGTGTGATCCGAGCTCCGACGTTCTACAATCCCCGAACTAGTTTGGCGATACTACAAGGAAAAGGGAAAAGAAACGGGTAAGCATATAGCTTAATAATTTTGCATGAATTAAAATAGCAACATAAGTTTGCCCTTATTTAGCACATACCGTGCCACATATCGTAATCGTTTCTTCGTGACTCATTCACGAGTACCTATATTCACTCATTCACAGGACTTTAGTGCTAATCTCATTTACATTTCTAAACTCATCTAATCATCCCATTAATCACTAGGGATACTCAAAGACGCATAATACCGTAATTATTATAAATACGAGGTCAATGCCACATCCTAGAGATGGTCTTACATGGAGTTACCTCTAAATGCCGATGCCATATTCCGGATATGGTCTTATACGGTTCTCACATTCAATACCGAAGCCATATTCCAAATATGGTCTTATACAGAAATCTTAATTTGGTGCCGAGGCCATGTCCTGGACATGGTCTTATACGGGACCTTATTCATTTCTCATCTCGATGATAGCATTTTCATATTCATTATAGTCCGCTAGGACTTCAACATCATATTCAACATTAATCACTCAATTTAGTAGAGTATCATGCATCAATATGATACCAAGCATTCTCAATTATGCTAACATGAAGGTTGCATTAATCACATACAAGCTTACCTCGATTTTCAAAATGAGCCAACTCGTCGGTCTAGTCCAAGACTTTGTTCTTTCCCCGGTCGAGGTGGATTCTCGGTTCTTCTTGCTCTATAATAGCAATTTATCTCATTTCAATCATCATATTAATAAAAGCATTTCACTAATCATGCTTAGGCAAAATTACTATTTTTCCCCTATACTTTGGCAAGATGACCATTTTGCCCCTAGGCTCGAAATTAAATTATAATCACATTTCTACCTTCAACAAGCCTAGGTGAACATTTAATACTCTTATAGCTATCATCAAAACTCAACATTTCACATAATTACTACAAATTTGTAACCTTTTCATCAAGGTCCAATTAGGTGTTTTCAAGACAACACCTTTCACAAAAGTTGTTCATCTAACAACTAAGACTCAATTTCTTCCATAAAAATGCAACAAATAGCAATGAAAGCTCTCATGGTAAAACTCTAAAATTTGCATCATATTGCACAAAAGTCCTCTCATTTGAAAGCTTAAGTTCTAGGGGTCTTAAAAGTACAATTATCATAAAGAAAAATAATCAAAATCACTTACTAGAATGGAGGAGAGCTTGCTGAAAATTTTGAGCTTTCAAACCCCTATTTTGCTTGCGAATTTTGGTGGAGAAAGATGGAGAGAAATATGATATTTTCTCTTTCTTTATTCTAATATTAAACTAGTCAAACAAGTCACCAACTATCAACTACTTTGACCAATTTTTTGTCCATCTTTGTCTCCCTTGCTAGTCTATGGCCGGCAAAGCCTTTTCAAAGGGCTAAATTGCCTTTTAAGGACTTCAATTTAACAATCTATGGCTATTTGGTACCTTTAGCTTATAGAACGAAACTTTCACACTTTATGCGATTTAGTCCTTTTTCGCGATTAATCGAGAAATCGCTAAAATTAAAGTACCAAAATTCTCATGCACATATACTATCATGCTCTGACTCATAATATGAAATGAAAATAAATTTCTCAAATCTCGGATTAGTGATCCCGAGATCACTGTTCCGGCTAGCCCCTAAATCGGGCTGTTACACAATCGATATAGGTGCAGTACCAGGAGCTAACTCAATGCCAAATTCAACCTCTCTAACCGGAGGCAACCCCGGTAATTCATCTGGGAATACATCTGGATACTCATATACTATCGGCACTGATTCAATTCTTAACTCAGTCTCTTTAGCATTCATCACAAAGGCAAGATATGCTTCATATTCTTTTCTTACATATTTCTGGGCAGACATATGAGAGATCACTATAAGCGACCTGTCCTGTTCATCTGATTCAACACGAAGAGTGTCCCCGTTTTCACATTTCAATTCAATGTATTTCTTTCCACAATTTACTGTCACATCATGAGCGGTTAACCAATCTATACCAAGAATTATATCAAATTCATCAAATGGCAATAGCATGAGATTCGCCTTAAAATAGTGACCTCTAATCATCAATGGGCAATCTTTGCATACTTTATCAACAAATACACATTTAACTAATGGATTGGACACTTTTATCACGAATTCTGTAGACTCTACAGACATGCTCATACTAGATACTAATTTCATGCAAATATATGAGTGGGTAGATCCCGGATCAATTAAAGAAACAGCATTAGTATCATAGAGAGAAAATGTACCCGTAATTACATCAGAGGATGACGCCTCTTCGCTAGCGTGAATGGCATAAGTCCTCGCAGGCACTCTACCCTCAGATCTTGCAGCCTGCTCTCTGGGTGTACTCTTACTACTCGTTCCACTTTCCGGGTTTCTCTGTTGTCTCCCTCTAGTAGTGCTTCTCGATCTGGCACTCTGAATTTTCTCTTTTTGAACCATCTCAGGGCATTCTCTAATAAAATGATCTTGGGAACCACACTTAAAACAGGCTCTCTCATGGGCTCGGCACTCAGGGATGACGTCGCCACCCACACTGTGGACATTCCAGGTCTATTAGGTCGAGTGTTCCCAAACACTAGCAACCGAGGTAGTCTCGAGCTTTAATCCAGAAGTCTTGCATTTACTCTTACTTACTGTTTGAAAACCCGGTGGTGAAGTAGCTGATCGGGTAAGGAAGTCTCTTGACTTCTTGGATGAAGATTGAAACGACTTGTTCATTTGTCTCTTTCTTGAGTCACGAGACTCCATCTCAGCTTTTCTTTTCTCTTTAACCAACTCCTTGGCTTTACAATCCCTGCCCACTAGCACAACAAATTCCTTCAATTCTAGGACACCTAAAAATAATCGGATATCTTCATTTAATCCGTCCTCAAACCTCTTACAGATGATGGCTTCAGAGGACACACACTCCCGAGCGTACTTGCTGAGCCTTACAAATTCACGCTCATATTCAGTTACTGTCATTCTAACTTGTTTCAGTTCAAGGAATTCCTTTGTTTTCTGATCAATAAATCTTTGGCTAATGTATTTTCCTCCAGAATTCCTCTTGGAAAAACTCCCATGTGATCCTTTCTCTTGGTACAACCGACACAAGGGTATTCCACCACTGGTAAGCGGAATCTCTTAAGAGTGACACCACACATTTTATGCACTCTTCAGGTGTGCAAGATAATTCATCAAATACCCTGATGGTATTTTTAAGCCAAAATTCTGTTCTTTCCGGATCATCATCCTTAGTAGCTCGAAATTTCTCGGCTCCTTGTTTCTGGATTCTATCAACCGGAGGCTTTTCTCTCCTTACAACTTCTACTACTTGAGGAGCTACAAGGGTAGGTTGAGGAATAGGTGGGGGAGGAGCGGGTTGTGCATTCGGGTTCGTACGAATGAACTCCGTATACCATGCATTCATCATGTAGAGAAAGGCTTCCCTAGCCTCTCCTCCTCATCTCTGACTTACAGTCGTGGGTCTATTCTCATTTTCATTCGGCACTGTCCCTTGGGCGGGAGTCGGCGCATTACTTTCTACATCATCTGCCACAGCTCTATCGGGATCCATTTACTATATAAAAACACAATTTAAATCGTCAGGAGTCGTCACACTATCATTATGTAAATACTCATATGTATGGCATGTATAGTTAGACTTATACATACGCTACGTTAGTCCGAGAATCGACTAAATCGTAGTTCTGATACCACTAAATGTAACACCCCTTACCTGTGTCCGACGCCGGGACAGGGTACGAGGCATTACCAGACTTAACTCGCTTAAACATACAACATCGGCTATAAAATTTCATTTCAACTTAAAGCTTCTTATTCATATTCATAACATCCTTATTATGGGCTTACGAGGCCCTAAACATACATACGGAAGGTTTCAAAATTAAACCGAAAACTTTTGCGCACTTAGAAATTTTTTGCCTAAACAGGGCCACACGCCCGTGTAAAATGGAACACGCCCGTGTGGGCAGGCTGTGTGGTAACACACGCCCATGTTCCTAGCCCGTGTGGAATTTATTTTTCATTTCAAACCTACAGGGGGTTTTCACACGGCCAGACACACACCCGTGTTTGTGGCTCGTGTCCCTCACACGGCCTAGACACGCCCGTGTCCTCACCCGTGTGTGAAAAACTTGGGTATTCTGTTTATGACGTCAGCAAACTCTTAAGGGCACAAGGCACATGCCCGTGTGGCAAATCAAATTCTCGCAAATTTGATGCAGAGGACACACGGCCTATCAGCACACTCATGGGGCTGACCGTGTGTTACAGACGGCCTAGACACATGCCCGTGTGTCTACCCGTGTGGACAATTAGAAGGCTATTTACCAAGCCAATTGTCACCCTGAAACATAAACACGCATATGCCAACACAAGCAACACATAACATGGAAATCATACACTATGAAGAATCACTAATCATCATTCATACACTTCACATTTTACCCCATCAATTGCATGAACTTTCACTTCATAAAACTCATCATCATTAAGATATAAAACTTGACAAATATCAGCCAATTCCTAATGGCCATTTACAAAATGAATAAGTGACCATAATAGCCAACACTTTGGCTAACTAATATGACATAACAAAATGACCAAGTTTCCTATACATGCCATACCCAAAATAAATCAACTTTACTATACCAAAAGAATGATTGATAGTGTGATCCGAGCTCTGACGTTCTACGATCCCCGAACTAGCTTGGCGATACTACAAGGAAAAGGGAAAAGAAAGGGGTAAGCATATAGCTTAGTAAGTTTGCATGAATTAAAATAGCAACATAAGTATTCATGGTAAAATCCATTCATCTCATAGAACAATAACAACACAAGATCTCAAGTACTTTGACATACTTACTCATACTTACGCTTACCCATCACATATCTCATTACGGTTTCATAACTCGTAATTTACTCATGGTACCTGTGTCACTTCATCACATGATTTAGCACTTATGCTATCTTGAACATAAACTTAAATCATTATCATCCTTAACTTAAATGTATCTCTTTGTCATCTTTGTATAACTTAGCTTATATAGGCATCATCAAACGACGTCGTTTTGGCCAGGTTTCAAAAGTCCCAAAATGGTGTCGTTTCAGGCATGACCCCCCGACCCGATCTGGATCCCTTGGGATCCTCGTGTTTTCGTGGGAAGGGTCTATTTATGGCCCTAGTCCTTCCGCCTTTAAGTTTTTTTTCAATCTGGTCCTAATTTTTTTTTTCTTTTTAGAAATTATACCATTTGATTTTGATTCGTTTTCAGTTTGGTCCTCATACTGCTGACTCTTTAGGGAGTGACACCTGTACTGTGTTGGGATAATTGTCCCCGAAGTCCCTAAACTTTTGTATCGCATTTTAATTTAATCCTTTATATTTTATTTCCTTATAATTTAGGCGCTAAATTTTGTTACATTTTCAATTTAGTTCTCTATTTTTTATTTATTTCACAATTCATGCTTTAAATTCTGTTTAAATTTTAATTTAATCCCTCATTTATATAATTTTGCCTCTTTATTTACTATTTCTTTTATCTTAACACTCGAGTTTATGGAATTTATATTTCCTTTTTGTTATGATACACTTTTGTTTATTATTATTTATTATTATTTATATTAGTAGTATAGAAATGCCCATGATGATTATTGTTATTATCACTGTGAATTGATGTTCTTATTACTATTATAATTGTATTAGTATTATTTATTAGCATAACATTTTTATTTTATTTATTTTATTTATTTATTTATTTATCATTTTAATATCATCATTTCATTTTTTTTACCCACTACTATGTTACTTTATTTTGCTAATCTCCGTGCCATGTATCGTGTTAAAATATATTTATCCATTTTATTACTAGGCCTAGACAAATTAAAAAGTATATCGTTTTAAAAAGTTACATTCAATCTACCTAACGTATAGGAAATATTTAAAACCGAGGCAACGTTCATTATTTTTGGGATTCGAGGAGTCGTACTCCTAACTTATGGAGTATGGCATCTTCCTAGAACCAAAGTAACCAAATGTCCTATTTAAAATAAAAAAAAAAACTAAGATTTAAGTAAGGATCAAATGGTGACTATTCTTGTTTTCGAGGATTCAAAGCATCATGTCCTAACTTACGGGGCATGATCTTTTCTTCTCGACTAACTCGAAATAAGGCATTTTTCGTAAAATTTAATTTAGTTAAGTGATTTTAATTAAAAAGAACATCATGCAAAGAGGGATCATATTTTAATTTCTCTCCGAATTTTCAACTTCTGACATCAAAATATCAAGTAATCAATTAGGTATCAATTCTAGGCGTTATGAGGGTGCTAATTCTTCCTCATATGTAACCGAATCCTGAACCCATTTTTCGGATTTGTAAGACCAAATATTATCGTTTTAGTAAATCTAACGTTTTATTAAAATGACCGAGTTTTGAGGTGATCCAATCACACCTAAAAAAAATGTTGGTGACGACTTCATTTTCGTTTTAAAATAAAAAAGTCGAATCGCCAAAAAGGCTTCGACATATATATATATATATATATATATATATATATAAAAGCTTGTTGGTTTATTTGCTTGAAAAACTAAACCTACTTAAAATTAAAATCCTTGACCATTTAAACCGAATTAATTCAATTTAGTAAATATAACACAAACTAGATGCATAATGACGGTGAATTAATAACACAAACATATTAATTTTTATATAAAATTAGCATATCAATATTTATATAAATATATAATAATATATATAAATACAATTAGAAGTGAATCCAAAATTTTTTTTTAGTAGAGATGGATATTTAATTTTATTTTTTTCGTTGATTAAGATATAAGTTTATTATATATTAATTTATAATTTCATTATTCTTAAAGTGATTAAACAATTTTTTTTTTATTTTTAGGGAGTTAAAGTGCAATTTCATAATATATTAATTTGAAATTTCTTTAATTTAAAAGGATTGAATTGAAAATTCATTATTTGAAGGGTTAAAATGTAATTTTACTAGATTAATTTATAATTTTTATATTTATAAGAGAATTAAAATGAAACGTCTAAATACAATTACAATATAAAATATATAAATCTAATATATTTGCAAAACCATGCTGGGAGCAAGCACCCATGTCAGGGATGGATGTTGATTTGTGATAAGGAGGGGTGGTCCTACAACAGTATGGGGATCCATAATTTGACTCATCAACTATAATATTCAGATAGCGATTCCTACTACCTTTTATTTCTCGTTTCGTTTGTGCCACACTAACTATTAGTTGAATTGATATTCAAGTCGTCATAATTTTTACTTTTATATGAATTTGAAATAAAAAAAAATTAAGGTTTTGAAGTACTTCAGTGAAAAATATTATATGTGCTATTTTTAGATAACGATCTTTATACTTCAATCTTTTTTCAGTTCTCATGCTATTTTAAGTCATTAATAAGTTGATTATCATTTTCTTTTCCATTTTTCAGATATTAGATTTGAGATTTCCCATTTCAAAGTTCACAGTGTTTTCCTTATGCTTTTTTTTTCATGTTATTGTTGTTTTAAGCTTGTGGATAATTTCGGTGTTGCTCTAATTATGCACCTAGGTATTGTTGTTAGATTATATTGCTATGAACCATAAAATTATAGTTTAATTGATGCATTTGATTATTTTTCTAGTTATGATATAAACGTTATACATATTACTTAAATTTAATTTTTTAAATTATTATAAAAAAAATCATTTCAAATCAACGTTGTTTATTATTTCGATTAATTGATAATCAAATTTTATTTTTTAAATCAATTATGAAAAAGTTCTCGTTAATACTGCATTTGTTTCACTGAAAATAACTTTTAGAAAACAATTTTAAAAAAAATTACCAAATAGCGTAAAATATTTTACACAAAATCATTTAAACACTGAAAAATATTAAACTTTTTTTAAAAATTAATACATTTTTCAAAAATCATTTTCGATAAATTATTTTACACCAAGCAAACAAACCTTAAGTTCATCCTTCTACCCATGCCTGGTTTTACTTGAACTTTGCAAGGAAAAAAAGAGCAGCAGTAAAATCACAAAAAAGAAATATTTAAGGCCACTAACTTATCATTAAATCTGTTTAAATTTCAAGTTATATATTTCAACTCAAAGTTTCGCACAATATTTATAAGGGTTTGGATAAAAGAAAAGTTAATTTAAAAATTATGAGATTGAAACATACAAGTTGAATTTAGACTTCAATATTTAAAGCCGAGTCCTTCTTTTAAATTTATAATATATTATTTTATTTTATATATTATGTAATTTATATCATATAAAACTTAAATTTATAATATAATATTTATAGAAAATTTTTAAAAAATTTGTTAAGTTGTCAAGGTTTAAAATTTTAATAAAATACATACAAAATTATTAAACATTAATTAAAAATAGTATATATTTTCCAAAAATAAATAAGTGAGTCTAAAACAGATTTACATTAACTAATACAAGAAATTATTCTAATATCATATATAAACTTGACCCGACCAAAAGTAAATATATAGGATTGAGATTGTTTTTGTCTCGAAAAGAAGAAATAACATTAAGGCAAGAGGCAAATGAATCACATGGTTTGAGAAATGGAATAATTTTGGCTTAAGGCTAGAACTTAGAATATGAAAGAAGGGTTGCCCACTTGTAGTTTTTTTGGCAAACAAAAGCATACAACAATTAGGGTCAGTTTTTATTTGAGAAGCCATCTTCACAAAATTCTGGGGACTTTGGGTGTCTTCATTAGCTGTTTGTTATTAGCAGTCGGATGCTATGAATGTTATTGGCATTATGATTGTGTAAAGTTGAGGCCAACATTATTGTATTCAGATAATTGCTGCTGCCCCCCCGGGGATGCATCAATTTTCAAGGCAAAAATGGAAACACCCCACATGGTTGGATTTCCAAGGCTGTGGAACAAAGGGTTCTATACATGGATTGGACCACATGGCATAGTTTTCTTATCCAATTTGCTTTTGCTTCTGGTTCTTGGCTTCACCCAATTCGTTCCAGGGGGATTGATTGATTTTTATTATCAGACAAGAAAACAAAGCGTCACATGAATATGAAGTTAAAAACATTCACTTTTTAATGTCTAGTTATCCATATCCATCCGTCCAAATGCATTATCATGGACTAGATTAAAATAAGTAACAGAATTAAAACAGATGTAGAAAACCTAAGGAAGACAAAGGAAAAGAGGAGACCCCAAGCCAATCCAGAAGTGTCTTCTTATCCATTTCAACCTTTTAGAAATGGTTATGATATTAAGATAATAACGATGATTAAATTTATGATTATGGTTTAGAAGTATATATCTAAATTATTCGTGATGGTGGAATATTGATCTTCTAAAATTTATTGGATTTCTTTCCAGAATGATTAGATATAGATATAAATTAACCTTTGAGTGAATGTGTCATTTTTGTTTTTGATCAAAAGGAAAGAACATAATATAACAGAAAACTATCAACCGGCTTCAGGCATTGAGCTAGGAGCCTCAGTCATCACAATGTCATACACTGCTCAGAAAGGTTTCTCAAAAACCCTCCGTACGACAACCATTCGCATAGCTAAACTCGCCATACCATCCGCCACCCGGTTCTTCTGCCTCAAGACATGATTCACACAAAAGTCTTTTATCTGCTGCAAATATTTCTTCACTCTTTCCCATGGCAAACTTTGATCCAAAGTTGACCATCAAGAAATTAATTGCCTTCCGAACACCCTTCTCTCATGCTAGCTTAAGGTCCTCAAAGGCTCTCCATAGATCTGCTTCAAATACAGGAAAGACCCTTACCTTGCGAGAGAACCCTCAGAGCCATCATCCAACATTGTCTCTAGCCACTCTTCTGACCATGTCCTTTTTTAAGTATATCATTTAGAAAAGAAAACAAAAAGTTAAAAATATTTTTTAAGCATATCGAGTATGAATTTTAATCAATATGCAAGTGAACATGTAAACTAATTGTTTTATAGACTCGTTGGAAAAAACCTTTCTTTCTACTTTTTATGTATTAGGTCATATGTGTATTCTGTATCGACTTGCTTATCATAATGTGAACCAAGTACTTTTTAGCATATCTATTATATTTCATACAAATAAAATAAATAAATAATAATATATATTTTAAAAGTTTTCATTTGGTTTACTACACAATTCAATGGATTCATGAGTTAACATGTATACTGATCCTTTAAATATGATTTAAAAATAGAATAATAAATTGAATCTAAAATACTAAAAATAATTTATATATTTTTTTAAATTTTCTAGAGTATGTGTACTACATATATCAAATTAATTCATGAATTATGATATCATTTAAAAAACAATAATTTCTAAATTTATTTTCAAATCAATTATATATATCTAAATAAGCTCATGAATTATCAAATAAATAAATCCTTTTAAAATATCATTGTTGATACAAGATATAACAAGGGAGGAGATTAAGGAGGAGATCAAGGTGGTGCTATGAAGGCTAGTTCACTTATAAAGATCGAGAGCCAGGACAAGGACAAGAGTACATGGTGACTAAGTTTATAAATAATGAGAGTAACATTAGGGTGCTAAAAAGTCGATCCCTTATTCATAGTTTTCTACAGTATTTATAGGAAAGATCCTCTTGTCCGCTGGTACACTATTGGCTAGATAAACGTTTAATCCCATTAAATGTGTAATGGATTATCATAGGCACATATTATGGGATCTATTAGTATGAGGTAGTCAAGCCTAAATAGACTCCTTATTGTCTTGGAAGTGTGCTTACATTAGGATAGCGTTCTCCGGGTGGTAGATTTCATTTGAAGTGCAAAAGGTGGTCATGTTTGGGAAGTCACTGCATAGTCAACAATGTCTCTTGGGTAGACACATGTCCTTTTGGATGAGGGATATAACAATAGCCCCCCCTCAGTCGAGTAGGAGGTTATAAAGTGGCTTTTCGTGAGACATGCTCTGAGGGTCCTTTAAAGGCTTATCTAGTCGGAGAAGATGAAGCATCATTAAACAATTGTCATAAATGCAATGTTCTTTTGGGGAGTACTGGTCATGATGAGGAGCATCTGACATTGCTTAGGTGGCCAAATGCTATTGGTTATGACCTTAAGTCCTTAAAATGGCGCGTTTATGAAAAATGACTGGGAAGTCTATAAATTATCCTTTTACTTTGTATGAGGCTATTTTATTGTTTCAAAATTCATGTTCAAGATTCTTGTTTGTTTTAAAAGTATTTCGAAAATTCCTTTTATTCATCGTTTTTGCGATCCTCATTAGAAAAATGGATAGACTTGCAAGGAGAGGAGGGAAGACTAATAGGTCTTCATCGCAGAGAGGCAAATGTAAGTATTATTCCATCAATAATAGGGCAATGACAACGAGTAACGAGTTGACCATAGTCGATTCTAGGAGGCTTTTGATGGCTAAGAGCCAAAAGGGGAAAAATCGCAGAACATATGAGGGATTACGATGAACTAGGGACAATTATCAAGTGTAAGTGCATGACAACGGAGCAAGAGATGCGAAGGGTGCTAAGATGTAAGGGCTTTCTTACAAGGCATCCCAAGTACAAGTTTAGTGTTCCTGCAGGGAAGCATAGCTTAAGTTCTATGTTCGGGCCTCATTTTGGTCGAGGGACACTAGGATTTTACCTGCCGTTATTCTTGTTAGAAGCGAAGTTTCACTTGCCACCTCACCAGTTTGCCATGGACTTATTGAATTCCTATTGTTTGGCACCCGGGCATTGGGCATTCTTGGTGGTTAATAATTGGATTTATGATCAAGTGTGGGTAGAGGGGGATATGACCTTTCGTGCCATTATTCCAATATATGTACACCCTTCAAGAAAAGGAAGATTATGAAGGGGTATACCTCGTAGTTCGAAGGAAGGGGACTGATGCCTTATAGGTCTTTTTTTTTGAGTTTTTTATTGAATGGAAAAGACCTATCCCCTCTTGCTTTCTTCATTGCCCATGGTTAGAGGATATTCTTGATGAGAGTATTTATAACCTCTTGAATTATAATGGCCTATTGATTATCCCTTGCGATAAGGGAGTTATGAGGTACACCCCTCCAGATTTAATAAATGGCTTGAGGGATGTTGGGCAATGGAAGTAGCGTGAGCACTCCTGGCCGTATGACTTGAGGAATGCAATTGTCAAATATCTTTGAGGTTTACGTCCGAAGCCCTTAAATTTCTTTCCGAAATATGTGGGATTTCTGGACTGTAAGTGTCAAATTCCTCCTGGGTCTCCACATATGGTGCCTATGTTGAGACCAGGCTTGGAGTAGCCCATTTCTTCTTTTGTTGCCAGCATTACTTTAGGCGAGCATGATGCGATTGTTGCTAGGTCTTGATGGGGATGTGTTGTTTGCTCATTTTCAAGTTGACTTATGTAATTGTTTATTTATTTTCTCTCTTATGGTTTTGTATATCTTCCTCGAATCACATGGATGAGTAGCCAAAGGCTCGTCTATCTAGATAAAAAAGGTCAACTTAGGAGGTTTCCCATCAGGGTAAACGAATGAAGGAGGATGTCCCAGAGTGTGTAACTACACGACGTAGGTCTGGCGAGGTTTTAATCTAGAAACCCTCTGCTAATCATCTTTGGCAGATCTCCCATCTAGGGTTTCTCTGAGGGTGTTATGGCTTGCAATTCCCTTTATTAGGGGACACTTCCTCTTGGAGTTATCAGTATTCCTATGAAGGTTAAGGACACTTTTTCCTCGAAAATTCTTACTGTCTCCCCCTAAGGTGTAGAGTTTCATGTCGATGAGAGAGATTTTCTGTCAGTTCTGACTGCCTATAAACGTTTTACCATTTATAGTATAAATATCACACCAAAAATATCTAGAATTAAATCAGCAGTGTCCGCAAGTATACGGGTCAACTTGTAATATAGTATTTGTATTACAACTGAACATTGGGAAGTATTCCGAAGATCGTACCCAGGGGAGGATGGACTAAATCTATTAAAAAATTCTTTACAATAATAAGTCTAAATAGTAATAATTAAATTATATATTACGATAGATCATAAAGAGATCAATAATAAAAATTAAATAAATAAATAAATAAACAATAAAATAAACAAACGATGAAATCAATTAAACCAACAAGGAAGATTAACTTGTTTTAGTGGTTGTAATTATCTTCGAGTTAGGGTTTTAGGGTGGATTAGCTATTAACTAACCAATTATTACCTCTCGGCCTTTAACTGATTAATTAATTGGTTAGTACTCGCTTATATCCTGACCTCACTTTCTCAACGAGGATAAATTATGTTTTACTCGACAAAACTTATCTCTCAATCTCGTTTAACCTATGATTACTTCCTAGGGTTGTCAAGCCGAGGGTTTAGGAATGCGTAATTTAAACCAACTAATCCTATCAAGAAACCCTAAATCCTCTGTTAATCACGTCCCCATCCACTCGTTAATCTCCCCTAAGGGATTTAACCACTCATATTATTCATAATCTCAAACTCAATTGAATTAAACATGTAAACACTCGATTGAGTCAAAAGAGAAAAGAGATTAGAATAATCCTAGATTTGATGTCGATTGAAGAATTAAGTAGTGGGTCTCTCGATTAGAATAATGAATACCGTCACTTTCGAAAGTGAAATAACTAAAATACTTAGATTAAATAAAAAAATATCTTGGATTGAAAAGGAAAAGAAAACTTAATCTAATCCTACTCCTAAACTACTAGGGTTTCTGGATGCGTCTAAGACAACTTAGTTACTGAAACACCCCACACCCGGCCCACGAGCCTGAACCGGATCTGGTATGTTCCTTAAATAAATCGGTTTTCAATGTTCTAAATGACTTAGAGAAAATTTGTGTAATTTAAAAAAAATTGTTTTGGGTTGGGCTTAATTTGAAACCTATTTAATAAATTCTGGAAATCCAACTTAAATAAGGTGACAAAATAATTTTTGGGTTTATTATTTTAAAAGAAATAAATTTACTTATCTTTAATCAAACATAAATTGTATCATATTCAAATAAAAATAAACAGAAATAAAGAAAATCCAATTGGGCCTTATGGCCTTATTACATCATTCAAACCCAAAATAAAGTTTAAAGTACTAAAATTTCATAAAGTCCAAATTCCAAATAATTTCTTCAAGCGATGCATGGCCACCTTTAGCTCCCGCCGACCCGGTCCATTCGCTCATCACCGAAAAATAATTCCCAACAGGGTGAGTCAACAGAGACTCAATGTGTACATAGTACTAATTTCCAACAAATCGGGCATACAAGTCATATCAATATCATGTTCATACAAAATAAAGGATGATGCAACCCAAATCCAAACCTATTTGTCCATCCGCTACACACCACCCGTACCAACTTTGCACACCGCGGGGACTACTAAGTCGACCCTCCATCCGCTACACACCATCGAAGCGGCGGTCATTTGCAATCGACGTGCTCATCGCCCACTTATGTTGTGTCATTAGACATCAGTATTCTTTGGATGTAACCGAAGTTACCACTTTTCACTTTATGTGACCGTAGTCACCACTTTACGTTGGTGAGACCGTAGTCATCACCTTCACTTTCTTCCTCCACAAATATCCCGAATGCCCCAATTATTTCATAACATATTTCACATACTTAATTTTCATTCATGTTACTAATCACATGTTCAAAATATATCACATTCACAATCCTATCAAAAGTAGGAAACGTGCACTGGTACTCCTTACCACATTTGTGGTGCTTAGCCACATTCACATACTGTTACATATTTACATATCTAATGATTGCCATGCAATTTATTGAAAGTTAGTAAGAGTACACACCTTTTTCGCTTAATAGTTTCGTGAATTTCGTAGAGCGATCTACCGATCTAGATCTTTCACTCCTATATTCGGCCATTAATTAAAACATATAAATAAACCTATTTGGTCTTAAAACCAAATCCTACTAGAAGTAGAATTACTTACCTAGTTGCCGAATTGATTTAATCAAGTCCCAACAGTTGCTAGAATTCCTCTTCCTTGAAATCGGCTAATACTAGGTATGTAACCATGTCATCTTCTGGTTTTTGAAATAATGGAAAACACTTAAACAAATTATGCCTTGGCCGAATATCCCTTACCTTATGATGGGATTCCAAATTTGAAGAAGATTCCTTTATAAGCCTGTTGAAATCCTATAACTTCGTGTTAGATTAGATCTAACTTTGAAAACGTGAATCATAATCTTTAACCACATATTTATATTTATAATCCTTACCTTAGATCCTTAGATTTCCGAAAGATCCCCTTTTGATGTTGTGGATGATTGCCCTCTTTCTTAGAATCCACAAAGATTCAAATTTTAACAAAGAGAACGGAGAAGAAAATAAAAGAAAAGAGAGGGATTTTTGCTTAATGAAAATTCGGCAGAGAGGGTTTTGCCCTAGGGAGAATTTCTGGCAGAGAGAGGAAGAGGAGCAAATGTTGATGAGTAGCCCTCCTGTCCTCCTTTTATAGCCAAAGTTATCACCTAGGAGTCCTTTACTTGGCCACCACTCCTCTTTTGATAATATTATCTCTTTTATTTAAAAGATAAAAGCCTTTAATCCATCAATTATCTCCTCAATTATCTCATTAGAAAATAATCCTTTATTTATCTCTTATTATTCACATATTTATGTGAATAAAACTCCTTTATTTATCTCTTATTATTCACATATTTATGTGAATAAAACTCCTTTATTTATCTCTTATTATTCACATATTTATGTGAATAAAACTCCTTTATTTATCTCTTATTATTCACATATTTATGTGAATAAAACTCCTTTATTTCTCTCTTATATCCAAGTTTCCCGAAATGTTCAAGTTTCCATTTTTGGATCATTTCCAAAAATGTTTAGGTTTCCAAAAATGTCTAAGTTTCCAAAAATGTCCATTTCCATTTCCATTTTCATTTCCATCTCCATTTTCATTTCCATTTTCATTTTCATTTCCATTTTCATTCATTTCTAGGTTTCCAAAAGTATCAAAAATTTATTCATAATACTTAAGACTTGTCATTTCGCACAATTGATCCGAAAAATGCATAGGCCCTTCCTAGGATGTTACAGTTCTACCCTTAAATAAAAAATTTCGTCCTCGAAATTTCCTAACTAAACAGATTGAGGGTATTCTTTGTCGCATTGTCTCTCTTCCGCTCCCACGGCTTCTTCCGATCCATGATTGCGCCATAACACCTTGACTAAAGGCACCGACTTCTTTCGTAGTGCTTTCACGCCACGTTCCAAGATCCGAATCGGCTCCTCCTCGTAGGATAGATCCGCCTTAACTCCACTTCTTCAACAGTACCACATGAGACGGATCCGATCGATAGCGACGTAGCATGGACACATGAAATACGTCGTGCATTTGATGCAACTCGTGGCAACTCCAATTGGTATGCCACCGCCCAACTCGCCAAGACTTGATAGGGCCCTATAAACCTTGGGCTTAGCTTCCTTTTGCGATCGAACCGCATAACCTTCTTCCAAGGTGAGACCTTTAGAAACACTTGGTCTCCTACTTCAAACTCAATTTCTTTCATCTTAAGGTCTGACGACTTACTTCATCGAAGCTTCTTTCAACCGTGCCCGAATTAATTCCACCTTCTCCTCAGTTTCCGCCACTAACTCTGGACCCAAAACGCGGCGTTCTCCTAACTCGGTCCAACAAGTTGGTGTTCTACATTTCCTTCCATACAATGCTTCGTATGGTGCCATCCGAATGCTTGCCTGATAGCTGTTGTTGTAGGCGAACTCAGCTAGAGGCAAGTAATCTTCCCAACTTCCTCGAAATCCATCACACACGACCTCTTAGCATATCTTCCAACACTTGTATAACCCGTTCGATCGCCTGTCGATTGTGGATGAAAAGCCGTAGTGAAGTCTAGCTTAGTGCCTAATGCTTGATGAAGTGCTTTCCAAAATCGAGACGTAAACCTTGGGTCTCTATCGAGATGATCGACATCGGTACCCGTGTAGCCTCACGATCTCCGCCACATATAACTTGGCTAACTTTTGAAGGAATAGTCGATCCTCACAGGATAAAATGTGCGGACTTGGTCAAACGGTCCACTATCACCCATACTGAGTCCTTCTTAGTGGGCGTAAGAGGAAGCCCACTAACTAAGTCCATGGTAATTCTTTCCCACTTCCATTGGGGAATCTCAATTGGTTGAAGCAATCTGATGGGACTTGGTGTTCAGCCTTTACTTTGTCGACATGTCAAACATTTCCCCACAAATTCGGTCACCTCTCGTTTGTGTCGACCACCAAAATTGTTCCCTTAGATCTCTATACTGACTTGATGCCTCCGGGATGCATAGCATAAGGACTACCATGCGCTTCGAAGAATCCTTTGTCTCAACTCCTTATCCCCAAGCATACAAACCTTTTCCTTGTAGCACAAGTACTCCTTCATCATTGACGCCATAATCCTTTAATCCTCCTTGCCGTATTTTTTGTCAGAACTTAGTACTTAAGTCCTTATCCGCCAACCTGTCCCTCTTTCACCTCCTTCACCAAAGTTGGCTTGACTTGTAACTCGCCAACAAAGCTTGGTCATCATACAAACTTAAGTGAGCGAACAAAGCCCTTAAATCAGAGACACAACCTTCCTACTTAGGCGTCGGCTACCACATTCGCCTTGCCGGATGGTATTCTATCGAACAGTCATAATCTTTTAATAACTCCACCCACCTTCGTTGCCTCAAGTTCAACTCCTTCCGAGTCAACAAATACTTAAGGCTTTTGTGGTCCGTGTAAATTCATCGACCTTTCTCCATAAAGGTAGTGCCTCCAAACTTTGAGGGCGAAAACCACGCGCCATGAGTTCCAAGTCATGAGTTGGGTAGTTCACCTCATGCGCCTTAACTGTCGAGATGCATAGCGACTACCTTTCCTTCTTGCATTAGCACACTAACCTAACCACGTATGCGAAGCATCACAATATACTACGAAGTCCTTACGCCTCGGTGAATTAACACCTGAGCTTCACAAGACCTTTTAAGCTTTTCAAAGCTCTCCGTTGCTTATCCGTCCACACAAACGGTACTTCCTTCCTTAGTAACTTTGTCAAAGGTGCGGCTATTGACGAGAATCCTTCCACGAACCTTCTATAATAGCCCGCCAAGCCTAAGAAAACTCGATTTCAGCCACCGACCTAGGTGGTTTCCAATCCAACACCGCTTCGATCTTCCTAGGATCCACTCTTATTCCTTCTGCGGATACCACATGTCCTAGAACGCCACTTCCTTGAGCCAAAATTCGCACTTGCTGAATTTGGCATAAAGCTTCTTTTCCTTAACACTTCTAACACAACTCGGAGATGCTCATCGTGCTCCTCCTCCGTCTTGGAATACACCAAAATGTCGTCGATGAACACCACGACGAATCTATCCAAGTAGGGTTGGAAAACCCTATTCATCATATCCATGAACGCGCCGGTATGCGTTCACAACCCAAACGGCATCACCACAAATTCAAAATGACCGTACCTTGTCCTAAAAGCGGTCTTATGAATATCGCCTCCTTCACTTTCGGGGATTGATGATACCCCGACCTTAAGTCGATCTTTGAGAACACAAATTTGCCCTTTTTCGGTTGGTCGAACAAGTCATCTATCCTTGGCAAAGGATACTTGTTCTTGATGGTCGGTTTGTTCAATCGACGATAATCTATGCACATCCGCATAGTTCCATCCTTCTTCTTCACAAAGAGAACCGGTGCTCCCCACGGAGACACACCGGGTCGAATGAACCCACGATCCAACAACTCTTGGATTTGAGCCTTGAGCTCCACCAACTCCTTTGGTGCCATTCGGTAGGGAGCGATTGACACAGGAGTAGTTCCACGGTAGCAAATCTATTCCAAATTCCACTTCTCTATTTGGGGGTATTAAGGCAACTCCTCAGGAAATACATCCTCAAAATCCCTTACTCGTTCTAACTCCCTTAACACCTTCCTCTTCTCCTCTTAACGCACTCACGAAGGCTAAGAATGCCTTACATCCTTTCTTAACCATTTTCTCGGCCAAAGGTCGAAACTACGTTAGACAAGTAGTTCCTCCTTTCTCCGATCATCACTACTACCTCATCTTAGGGTTCTTAGTTCCATACGTTTAGCCGCACAATCCAACACGGCTCGATGCTCTACTAGCCAATCCATTCCAAGTATAAGCTCAAACTCTCCGAAGGGTAATTCCATTAAGTCGGCCCAGAAAGTTCGCTCCCCGAATCTCTAGGGGTACATTCAGAAAGATCCTATCTATCCTCACCGTTTGGCCTAAAGGGCTTACTACGATTATCCGCCTATCGAGAAAGTTCGTAGTCTAGGCCTAGTGTTTCAACCACACTACATGCAACATAGGAATGAGTTGAGCCCACATCAATAAGAGCAAAATAGGGTTTGTCATGAATAAAGAACGCTCGGTTATAACATCCGGCGCGTCTCCCTCTTCCCCTCCGGCGAACCGCGTAAACCAAACCCGGTTGCCTTGCTTTGGCGTTAGTCGCACCTCGACTACCGAGCTCCACGGCCTCGCCACTACCTCGTTGGCGACCCACGACCTCTTTGAGGTCTGCTGTCCGCCTCTACCCGGCTGGTTAGCATTACGAGCTGGTTGGCTCTCATCTAATAGCTTGGAGCAATCCTTAATCATATGGTCCTTGGACCCACACTTGAGACATCGTCCCGCCTTTTTCCAACACTCTCCCCGTGCTTCCTTCCACAATGTTCACAAGGGCGAAATTGCCACGTGCATGCACTGCTGTTGACTTTGTGGCTCTGTCAACTCTAGGCCTCTTGTGGCCTTTTCGGAGATGGCCCAAAACCTCTTTTGGGCTTATTTCATCCACACCGCTTGGTGGCGCCCTTAATTCCTCACCACTTTAGCCTTTTCCACCAAGGCGAGAGAATTCCCGCTCCCGATGCGGTGCTATCAAAAGTCTCAAATCGTCCCTAAGTCCAGTCCTCAAAACGAACACACATTGCGTTCATGCTCGATCGCCACTACTCCTCGGGCATATCGGCTCAACCTCAAGAATTCCGCTTCATATTCGGTGTGATGTGACTTACTTCCTTGTACCAACCCAGAAAAGCCTTCCTTTGCTCATCTATATACTGGTTCCTACATACTTCTTTCCAAATACTTCCTTAGCATATTCCTGTGTCGATCTTCCGCCGTGGCACCGTCCCGAAACGGTTAACCACCATTGATACGCTTCATCGCGTAATAATGCTGCCGTCATCCCTTTCAACTTCTCCTCGGGGTCAAGTCGAGCTCATCCATGATGCGCTCGATTGCTTCCAACCAAGACTCACCAGCATCGGGTGCCACTCCCGATACTCCTCTAAACATTTCACTCCATTAGCACTGAGCCGCAGTACGCACTTTACGATTTCTGAATTGTTTCTCGCACCAGCCACCAATTCCAAAACTCGCAAAGACGACTGCGACACGGCATCTTCCCCATCCCGAGCCTCGCCGCTCAACATTGTGGTGGGGTGATGGTGGTGGTGGTATCTCATTGTCGTAACCTTGTCCCGATCTAACGATCATCCTTCCTCTACCTCTTCCACGACGACCACGTCCTCTTGAGCTCATTATCGACGAGATCGATTAAGGAATTTTATGTATTAGTATTCTTGTTTCACTTATTACCCGCGATGATATCTTATGAAGAAGAGTTTAAGAGTGGTTCTTTCGTATTCATACATGCATACTGATCTTGCATTCATTCATTCATCCATCAACAAATATGAACTTTCGTTCATTCAAAGAAACGTTGTAATTCTTGTTGTTGTTTTCGTTATTTTGCTTTTCCACTACCAGGGGGCATTTTCGTAATTTTATCCTACAGGGTATTTTCGTAAATTTTCAGAAATAAAAAGTTCCTGGTGATTTTGACGAAAGTATTTTGGTACTTCTAAAGTTCCGGGAAATTTTGGAAGAATTTTGAAATCCGGGGTATTTCGGTAATTTTTGATCTCAGGGTATTTTGATAATTTTTCCAAAAATCGGGGGTAAATTTGTAAAATTTATTAAGTTAGGATATTTTCCAAGATTGTAAAACATTGAGGGTTCCTTTGAGAGATACATTTTTCAAAGCAATGATATTGTAAAAATTTTGGAAATCAGGGTCGTTTTGGTAATTTTGTAAGTTAGGGGCAATTTTGTAATTTTCCAAAATCAAGATAGTTTGATATTTTACAAATTAGGGTTTTTGAACATTTGATAAAGTAATGAAATTTTGTTAAAACTATGGGTGGTTTGGTCATTTTATAAACCAAGGGTATTTTTATTTTTTTTTAGAAGAAAATGTTGTAAAATAGTTCTCATAAGTTTCTAAGAGTTTTAAAACTAAATTTTGGTTATACATTTTTTTATTTTTTTATAAAAGAAAACGGCTAAGTCCCTTTCGGGTTTTATTCTTTGTGTTTAGCCTATGACCGAGCCCTCTTGGTCGGGGTGAACCAAAGCTACGCACTGTGCAGATTCGAATGAAGAGGAGGTGAGTCACGCGATCGCTTAAATACCAAGCTCTCACCGACCTTTCTAGACATGCGCATGCAGGTTGCCACACCACCGAGCCTTTCGAGTTAGGGCGAACCGAAGCTACGCACTGTAGGATACCGCGAAGAGGAGGTGAGTCACTAGGACCGCTTAAATACCTGTGCTCTTAGGATCCAATCCTAGACATGCGCATGGGGTTGCCACACCCTAGCTTAATAACTTAGTCATAGGTTTGTTAAGTTCATTAAGTCTTATGAGTTTCAAGTGTTTGAGTAGTCTAATCCTAGGTTCAAGTTCCTATCACACTATTCTACGTTCCATGCCTTTTCTACCCTTTTACAATTCATAATTCACATAATCACACGGATGGTTAAAGGTACTTACCGTGGATCATGGTCGGAGACTTAGGTGCATGCCATAAAACTCGCTTATTTCAAAGAAATTCATTTGGGCTCGAATTGAGAACGTTTTTGGCCCGAGCCCACAGTAGAGTTTTAAAGCTGGCTCGATACCAATGAAACACCCCACACCCGCCCACGAGCCCGAACAGGATCTGGTATGTTCCTTAAATAAATCGGTTTTCAATGTTCTAAATGACTTAGAGAAAATTTGTGTAATTTAAAAAAATTGTTTTGGGTTGGGCTTAATTTGAAACCTATTTAATAAATTCTGAAATCCAACTTAAATAAGGTGACAAAATAATTTTTGGGTTTATTATTTTAAAAGAAATAAATTTACTTATCTTTAATCAAACATAAATTGTATCATATTCAAATAAAAATAAACAGAAATAAAGAAAATCCAATTGGGCCTTATGGCCTTATTACATCATTCAAACCCAAAATAAAGTTTAAAGTACTAAAATTTCATAAAGTCCAAATTCCAAATAATTTCTTCAAGCGATGCATGGCCACCTTTAGCTCCTGCCGACCCGGTCCATTACTGCTCATCACCTGAAAAATAATTCCCCAACGGGTGAGTCAACAGACTCAATGTGTACATAGTACTAATTTCCAACAAATCGTGCATACAAGTCATATCAATATCATGTTCATACAAAATAAAGGATGATGCAACCCAAATCCAAACCTATTTGTCCATCCGCTACACACCACCCGTACCAACCTTTGTACACCGCGGGGACTACTAAGTCGACCCTCCATCCGCTACACACCATCGGAAGCGCGCCGCAATGACGCGTGCTCATCGCCCACTTATGTTGTGTCATTAGACATCATATTCAATCGGATGTAACCGAAGTTACCACTTTTCACTTTATGTGACCGTAGTCACCACTTTACGTTGGTGAGACCATAGTCATCACCTTCACTTTCTTCCTCCACAAATATCCCGAATGCCCCAATTATTTCATAACATATTTCACATACTTAATTTTCATTCATGTTACTAATCACATGTTCAAAATATATCACATTCACAATCCTATCAAAAGTAGGAAACGTGCACTGGTACTCCTTACCACATTTGTGGTGCTTAGCCACATTCACATCTTTGTTACATATTTACATATCTAATGATTGCCATGCAATTTATTGAAAGTTAGTAAGAGTACACACCATTTTCGCTAATAGTTTCCGTGAATTTCGTAGAGCGATCTACCGATCTAGATCTTTCACTCCTATATTCGGCCATTAATTAAAACATATAAATAAACCTATTTGGTCTTAAAACCAAATCCTACTAGAAGTAGAATTACTTACCTAGTTGCCGAATTGATTTAATCAAGTCCCAACAGTTGCTAGAATTCCTCTTCCTTGAAATCGGCTAATACTAGGTATGTAACCATGTCGGTCTTCGGTTTTGAAATAATGGAAAACACTTAAACAAATTATGCCTTGGCGAATATCCCTTACCTTATGATGGGATTCCAAATCAAGAGGATTCCTTTATAAGCCCGTTGAAATCCTATAACTTCGTGTTAGATTAGATCTAACTTTGAAAACGTGAATCATAATCTTTAACCACATATTTATATTTATAATCCTTACCTTAGATCCTTAGATTTCCCGAAAGATCCCCTTTTGATGTTGTGGATGATTGCCCTCTTTCTTAGAATCCACAAAGATTCAAATTTTAATGAGAGAACGGAGAAGAAAATAGAAGAAAAAGAGAGGGATTTTTGCTTAATGAAAATTTCGAGAGAGAGGGTTTTGCCTAGGAGAATTTCTGCAGAGAGGAAGAGGAGCAAATGTTGATGAGTAGCCCTCCTGTCCTCCTTTTATAGCCAAAGTTATCAGCCTAGGAGTCCTTTACTTGGCCACCACTCCTCTTTTGATAATATTATCTCTTTTATTTAAAAGATAAAAGCCTTTAATCCATCAATTATCTCCTCAATTATCTCATAAGAAAATAATCCTTTATTTATCTCTTATTATTCACATATTTATGTGAATAAAACTCCTTTATTTATCTCTTATTATTCACATATTTATGTGAATAAAACTCCTTTATTTATCTCTTATTATTCACATATTTATGTGAATAAAACTCCTTTATTTATCTCTTATTATTCACATATTTATGTGAATAAAACTCCTTTATTTCTCTCTTATATCCAAGTTTCCCGAAATGTTCAAGTTTCCATTTTTGGATCATTTCCAAAAATGTTTAGGTTTCCAAAAATGTCTAAGTTTCCAAAAATGTCCATTTCCATTTCCATTTTCATTTCCATCTCCATTTTCATTTCCATTTTCATTTTCATTTCCATTTTCATTCATTTCTAGGTTTCCAAAAGTATCAAAAATTTATTCATAATACTTAAGACTTGTCATTTCATACAATTGATCTGAAAAATGCATAGGCCCTTCCTAGGATGTTACAGTTACATTAAACCCCTAAGGTTTTATTTATAGGAGTGTTGGCAGCCCTAATTAGGTCTTTTGAACATCCTAAGTCTTCGTATAAAGTTGATTGTGTGGACAAAAGTAGCCTTAGAATACTTGGGCACCACGTCAAAGCTATGTTGCGCAATGCAAGGTTTATGGCACGACACAACATAGGTTTTGTGCCTTCCTTGGTTCGTTCCTTGCTTTAACGGCTTGGGAAGCTTGTGCATCACTTGTCCTTTGCTCCCACATCCATTAGGCCTATAATTCATCATCCTTCACACTCAATTACACAAATTAGCACTACCTAAGGCCCATGTCAGCCCAATAGGTCACAATACTCATAAAATGTGTTAGAAAACAATTATTTTATTAAATTTTAATATTGACTACTAAATACTGAAATAACTATTACATTTGACGTCAGGTCAAGTTCCTTTCGAGAGATTTACTACAATGGATGCAAGTTGAAGTTCTGTAGGTAACATTTGATGTTTGTTAATGCCATTGGTAATTTCATAACTTAATTTCTTATCTGTAACAACTATTTAACTGGTGATTATTCCTTTTCGAGGGTTAACTAATCTACAGAGTTTCCTCATGCTCCTGATGACTTTCTGAAAAATAAGTTGGTAGTTCAGGAAGGAATGAGTGGTATGAGGGTGCTGTACCAGTAGTTTGGTGAGATGTTGTGGAAGGTTCAGGATGAGAACTCTCTCTGAAAAGAGGGAGAATATACAGTTGAAAGAGGAGAAGCAACAACTCTAGGATGCTTTACTAGAGTGAGATGTCATGGTTAAGGACTTAAACTTGTAGCTTAAAAATGTGTGTCAAGCCTTAGAGAAGGAGTAAAAAAGCTAGAACATGTCCAGGTTATTGTTCCTACCATCGCTCTGGATGGGGTTATATTAACTATTTAAGTAGCTTTTGATCCTATGCACAAATATGGGATGGACTTCAGACCGTTTTTGTACTTAATCCGATATGGCTAACGCCTTGATTTCAATATCAATAGTCATTTGGGGATGGTTGACATTTCTTCCATCAAGAAATGTGTCCCTTCGTTTTTATTGGGGATTCTTCGAGTTGTAACTCTATGGAAGATAAGATTTTCTTGAAGGAGCTAGAGGAGGTTCAAAAAAAGATAATGCCTCTGGATAAGGAACCTAGTCCGACTGGTTTATCTTTTGATTTTTTCTCTTTCTACAGATAAAGGAGACAAATAGTTGTAAATAGTAATATAGTGCTATGCAGGATGATAAAAAAGCAAGCAGACGAAGATTGTATTCAAGTTGTTCGACTTGAGAAAGAAAGATTTCAGATCTGACCTTAAAAAAATAAACTAAAAAAATTTAGAAAAAAAAGATAAAAAAGAAAAAAAACTAAAATAAGAAATTCAAGAATAAAGAATAAATATTCAAAATAATAATTAAACAAAAAAAAATGCTAGAATAAATAGTGGAAGATTGATTGAATAAACCGATGGACATGATGGATAGATGGATAAGTGTCTATGTAACATCCAAAATTTTAGCTTAAAAGAATGTAGAATTATTTTAATGAGGAGTAAATAGCCCAATGGTTAAAAGAAAAATAAGAGAAAAATAAGGAAGCAATGTAGTTAGATCAAGGTCTCAAGTTCAAATCCTCTCTTGCAAAATAGCTAAATTTTGCTAAAATTTTTCCTTCTCCCTATTTTTGTGCCGCTCATACCTAGTAAACCTATGTATAAATATCACTTTTTTTTTTTTTAGCCTTTGGTCATTATTCTTCAGCCCTAGCCACCCAACCCCCTTCTTCTATTCTTTTCCTATTTAATTTCTTCTTCTATTCTTTTCCTCTTTGATTTTTTCTTCTTCCCCATTGTGCCGTTTCCAAACCACTTAGCTCCACCGCCCATTTTTCTTCCACTAACGACGGGTTTTTGAACCATTCTCCTCCTCTCCTTTTCTACCATTTAGTCATTTTTCCAGCCCTAAATCTGATATTTTCAACACTCCAAATTGGTCTCCATTGCTGCCACGAAGATTCCCCTTGCCATCCCCTTCTTCTTGCTAGAGTAAATGCCATTTTTCTTTCGCTTTCTTTCGTATCTTTCAATAAAATACCTAATTTTCCAGATTCAGAATTGAGGTAATTTTTTAAAATTTCAAGTATAATTTTCCAGCCTTCAAAAGAGTTTTTAATAGGGTCACAAAACAACCCCGAATTGCCACCGTTGGTGGTGGTACGCCGCGCCTAGAAGCAACAAAAGGGGCTTGTTGTTTTTATTAATTTTTACCATCTATTTCTAGCAAGGTCTTGGTGTCGTAAACTCTTCCTAATTATCCTTTAATCATGTGTGACTTAGGAAAATTTAATCTTGCTCTTTCGACAACTTTGATATGACGAATCGGGAAGAGTAAGTGTGATAGTTGCGGGTTAATGCGGAGTTTTCAATTTGACTATTATGGATTGTGTTAATTGATTATATTAGGGTTTTCATTGATTTTTTAGCTACTTAGTTTTTAGTATTTTTTCATGTTAGGTGGTGACTTAAACGCCCCGAACCAACAGTGAAGCCATTAGACGTTCGCGCGTACGTTTCGCGTCAAATCACTATAAGTAGTCTAGTTAATTCGAATCTGAAAA
Organism: Gossypium sturtianum; assembly: GCA_025698515.1. NCBI lineage: Eukaryota > Viridiplantae > Streptophyta > Magnoliopsida > Malvales > Malvaceae > Gossypium > Gossypium sturtianum. The sequence continues at coordinate 126,805,562 of CM046955.1, forward strand.
TTTTTGGTGATGTTGATTTGATGAAACCCTTAAAGGGGTTTTATAAGGTTGTTTTGAAAACATCCTAACTCGATAAATTTTTATTTTAATTTAGGATCGATTTAAGGTCTTAAGTAGAAATTGTGGGTTTCTGTAACAACCCGTTTTTACTGTAATCGGAACAGTGGTTTTGGGACCAAAAATTTTATGTGTAAATATTAATTGTATTATTATTATAATTTCTACAATATATTAGTAAGGTTGTATAAAAATTTCATTAAGAAATTTTAACGTTTGCATGCTTAATTTCGTGAAAAGGACTAAATCGTAAAAGGTGCAAAAGTAGAGTTTTAGTAGCTAAAGGTATCAAATAGTTATGAAACTTTAAATTAAAAGGAATTAGATAGTATGTAACATCCAGGATTTAGGGGTTATGCATTTAGTGCATAGTGCAAGTGTTAGTGGGCTTGGTGTATGTTTGGATGTGTTTTAGGGGTTCCTAAAACTCTAGGACGAAAGAGAATGCTTTGGAAAATTATTAGATTTTAAGTTTAAAATGGGAGCTAGGCTAAGGAGGTCTTAAGAAAATTTGTAAGAACTTTTGGACATGAGATTGGGCTTGGTAAAGTGGCTTGAAGGCGCCACTTAGGGCCTTGGTAAGTGACGCCATATGCCGTGGGCAAGGGCCTTGGTTCGAGTCATGATGGCAGCATAAAGTGTGGCTATTATTTTGCATTTTGGCGTTAAGGGAGAGGGGGAGTGATGGACGGCATATGGACTTTGAAAGGATGAAGGATAAGCTTTGGTTTTCTTTTTAAATTCGGCTAAAAGAGAAGGATAAGTGTTGATTTATTCAATTTATTTTGAATGGGTGTTGAAGAGAAAATATATGAGAAAATTATGGGATTTTATAAGAGAGAATGTGGTGGCCGAATATAGGACTCTAGGGGCTTGCTTTTTCGGCTTTGAAGAGTGTTAAGGAGTGTGTGCCGAACTTTAAGTTGTGAGCATTCATCTTTTTCTTTCTCTGCCTTGCCGAATTTCCTCTCTTCCTATTCTCTTTTCTTTCAACCCCAATTCTACACCTTTTCTTGAATGACCGAATGATTCTTTGTCATTTAGAACTATAGCCGAAACTTTGATCACTTTGATCCATTTGCTCTCTTGGCCGAATTCACATCTCTTTCTCAAACTCTCTTCTTTTCTTTTTGGTTAGCCGAATATTCAAGCACCATTTGAAAAAGCCTAGCCGAATCTCAAAGTGCCTATTTTCTCTTCGTGTACACAAGCCTTAAAAGCCAAAACAGTTAGCCGAAATCTATTCTCTTTTAGTCTTCACAAGCAAACGTTGGTGGTAAGTACTTCTTTTAGTAATCGGTTTTATCTTCTTTTCATGGATGTGCCGAAATCAAGTGTTTAGTCTTTGGTTTTGGGTTAACCGAATATTCATAAGCCATAATGTAGTGTTTCTTTTGTATGTGCCAATGTTATGGAGCATTAAAGGAGTATTTCGGGATTCGATTCACCAAGGTAAGGTGATATGTACTATTCGACCAAGGGCCATTTTTCCATAGATTTGTATTAAAGCCAAATCTAACATGTGGCATATAGGGATCACGACGACTTCATAAGATAAGTGGTGATTCGGGATTTAGATTAGTAAGGTAAGGAGGTTTTGTGATATTCGGCCATAGGCCATATTGGTTATTAAGTAAGGCCGATTCTAGCTATGATGTGTAGGTAGGATTTCGACAGAAGGAGTGAGCAGGAGCCTTCGGGATTCAAGATCGATTTGGGTAAGGATGTTTAGTAGTAGCTTTTATTTGTTTAAAATCTTGTATTAATCGGGATTTTACGATTAAGCGTATTCGATGGATGTGGGAACCGATCAAGAAGGAAAAGGGTAGTTCCTATCCCTAAGTTTAAGAGGAGATCCGTCTCTCGCTGATGCGAGATTGGCCACTGTGGTGTGGTGGGCAGCAGAGCAAGAGAGTAAGCAGATAGCGGTAGTTTCGCTTAGTGATAGCATCGGGATTGAGAGCGTAGTGCTTCAAGTTATCAGGTGTGTAGTTAGCCTACCGTTTTCCGGGATTTATGTGATACTTGCATGTGTTGTATATGTGTTATATATGTGCTAATAAGTGCAAAGTGGCAATTATGAAATGGATGCCCTTAAGGGGTATGTCGATAATCGTGCCGCATCAAAACTGATGAAATGTGGTTATGAATGTGAATATGATTGAATGCATGAATAACATGTACATGCACTATTTTATTATGTCACTATTGTACGTTGCATGTGCATGGGATGGGATATGAATGTGAAAGAAGGACAGGGTGTACTTCGAGTACGTGGTTTGATGTTAGCCATGAGCTACATCGTGGATTGGCGCTGATTGAGGTCGCGTTGTGGATTACTTGTGATTAAGTTCACGTGGATTGATGAGTGGCTCTGCGTGCCTCATCATGGTTGATATCGGTGTGTGCCATATCGTGGTTGATGAGTAGCTATGTGCCTCATCGTGGTTTGATGTTAGCTACGAGCTACATCGTGGACGGCATTAATTGCCGAAATTGGTGTGTAGCGGTTGGAGGGTGATTTAGTAATCCCCTGGTGTGTGGTGGCTGGATACGGGGGTGTGTAGAGGATGGACCCTAGGTTTGGGTTGGGTGCATTTGCATAGTTACATCGGATATGTGTATCTAATGGGATTACGGGCCAAGCCCAATATGTGAATGTGGAACAGTGTGGAAATGGGCCAAGCCCAATATGTGGAATCATGTGGTTAATTACATTATGATCCGATATGTGGTACGGATATGGGCCAAGCCCAAATTGTGATATTATGTGAATAAATTGTTTTGTTATCTGTTATGTGGGTTGATATGTGGTTTGATATGTGGGTGGAATTCAGTGGACTAATTGCACACTGAGTCCGTGTGACTTACCCAAATAATTATCAACATCGCAGGTGATACGTGCTTCTTGGACCGGGTTGGAGAGGATACAAAGGTGGCCATGCAGAAGTTAATTTTATTTGTTCCATGCATAAGATGTTTTATTTAATTTTATGCACGTAATATATTTCAGTATTTTGGATATTTATTTGATGTAATAAGGGCCACTTTAAGTAGTTGAAGTTTATTAATATGTTTTAGTTGGATCGCCGATTAAATTACTATTTGGAAATGACTTTATTTTCAACAACTTACAATCTAAAATATATCTATATATTAAAGTTTTTAAATCCGGATATTATGTAACATCCAAATTTTACTTGGCATTTTAAGTATATAATGTTTTACAAATGACAACAAATTTTCGTGTTTGCACTCGTAAGTTAAATCTTTTTCAAACATTTTTTCTCAGTGACATACCAGATCCGGTCAAGGCTCGTGGGCCGGGTTTGGGGTGTTACATAGTAATTATACCATTTATATAGTTAGTGGACATTCATGGATTGACTTTATTGAAATTATTAAAGTTTTTAAAGGTTATTTTGGTAATCAGGTAATTAAGGTTAAAATTTAACAAAACAAATTCTATTTTTCATTCATCTTCTTTTTTCCACTGATTTTGAAGACCAAGAACATCATTTTAGGGTTTAAAGCATTCGTCCGACTCTCTTAGCTTGCATGTAAGTGAAATTTGTCCCATTTTTATTGATTTTTATGTTTTTGAAGTCGTTGTAGATTAATCTAGCTAGCCCAGGGACTAATTTGCAAAATTGTTAAAGGTTTATGGTTTTCCTATGAGCATGTTTGCATTATTCTTGAAATTTAATGAAAGATTATGAGTCCTTGTTGTTTAATAAACAAGTTTTGTAAAGTAATTTTTGATGAAATTATCATTTAGGGACTTATTTGTAAAAGTAGTAAAATATCATGATAAAATTGTGAAATGATGGTTTGTATGGGTTGACATAAGTCCCTAGGTAATTCGTCTAGCATGAAACGTGGATGAAATTGCATAAATTTCAATTTACGAGCTTAAGGACTAAATTGTAAAGAAGTTAAAATATTAGGGGAAAAGTTTAATTTTGCAAAAGTATGAATTTTGGACTAAATTGAATAGTATGAGTATTAAATGGACTGAATTTTCTTATTTAGATCAAGATAAACCTCGTACGGATCTAAATCGAGGAAAAGCTAAAGCCTTGGATTAGTTGATCTTGTTTCAACATCTATATTATCGAGGTAAGTTCGTATGTTTAAATAAATATTTAATGTTATTTTGATTCATATGTCATTGTGCTATTTATCATGTAAATAATTGTGGAAATCCAACGATGTTACGACGACTATCGAATCCCGTTTGAACCTTAGGAATATATAGGATACAAATGACATGTCATTAAGGTTACCATGTTTTAGGTGCTGGTCTTGAATGTCCTACCGATGGCTGAGGTCCTGCATTTGTTGAAAATGCTCGTCAGCTTGTGTGAGCGGTATCGTGTAGCTTACGTTCTGACTGTCAGCTTGTGTGAGCAGACCCATTTTACGGCTCGAGTGAGCAACGATGTAAAGGAAAAGGTAAGGATATATGTTTAGCACACTTTATGTGAGCTTTCCCGCGTATCCAATGTTATTCTGAATGGTTCAACGGGCATAAAAAGGGAAGGAACGGTAACTGTTCCAATCGACTATGTTATGAACCTATGGAAAGGTATGAAATGATAATGATCAATGAATACATATCCATGTTTATGAAAATTATGAATTCAATGACATTATGTTCATGTAAATCTACCTTACCATGTGATAGTTCAATTGAATTATGTGTTAAAGCACTAACATATTTTGTTGATGATGCTTAAGCTTGTGCCAAGCTTATGTTGGATTAAATCATGCTTAAATTATAAGGTTATGCATTGAAACGGTAAGTTGTATTCATGATTTACAAACTTACTAAGCATTATATGCTTGCATAGTTTTCTTTCCTATGTTTTATAGATTATCGGAAGCTCGATCGGTTTGGAAGCTCGTCGGAGACCTATCACACTATCCAGCGAACATATCGGTAGTTTTTGATGTTTTGGCCAAGGTTATAATGGCATGTATAGGTGGACTTATGTTTAAAGTTTGGGTTGAATGCTAAATGTTGATTTTGGTATGTATATATATGTTGGTTGTTTGGTACAATTTGTAAATGGTTGGTTTGTGTCACTTGGGTGATTTTGATGTATGTGAGTAATGCTCTAAATGATAAGTTTATATTGACATGGTATATGTCAAATATTGTAACGTCCCATAAGTCGGGGGTGTCGGGAAATATGCTTCCGGGACCCCGCCTTCATGTATCGAGTTTAAAAATATAAATATTATAATCTCAGGAGTTACGTTAGAAGTTAATTGAATATTAAGTTGATAATTTTAATTGTTAGGGACTAAATTAATTATAAGAAAGAAATAGTTGCAAGGACTATTTAATTAAATAGTCCATTTTTTTAGTCACATGGGGTTAGTGGATGTGCATGAGAATTAAATATATATATATATATATATATATATAAAAGTGATATCATTAATAATTATAATAGGATAACTATTATATGTAAGATAAATAAATAAAAGAAAAAGAAATAGAAGAGTGGGTAGAAAAAAAAAGGAAAGAGAGGGAGTAAGTAAGAAAAAATTAAAAGCTTCATTTTTGCTCTTCTATGCCGAAAAGGGGGAGAATATTTCAGCCACATTTTTCATGCTTTAAAGCTCAAATTGGTTAGGAATTTTTGGTTCTTATTTCATGGATTTTGTGTTTTTGGAATCTTGAGATCATGAGTTAGATAACCCATGTTGAAAATTTTACAATTGTTGATGTTGGAACAAGTTAGTATGGTAGAAAAAATATAAGTTCTTAATGTTATTGGAGTAGATTTTTAAAGTTGGAAGTGGAGTGAGATGATTTGTAAAGTCAATTCATGAAATTGTACATTGAGGATTATTATGGAAAATTTTGAAAATATGGGGGTTAAATTGTTTATTTATGTGAAATTATCAATGTATAAAAAAAAATGTCATTGAGATATTTTGAAGTCTTTTATTTGAAAGAGTTTTGTTTGGGTGCTTGATGTTGAATTTATGTTATTTTATAGAGTAAAATTTTACTACATTTAAAAATTAGGGATTTAATTGAGTAAATTATAGATGAGAAGGATTTTATTATAAATTAAAGATATATATAGGTTGTATATTAAGGGTTAAGTATTTGGCAATAGTGGGTTATGTGTTAATTGTGGAATTAACTTGGTTGATATGATGGATTAAATTGTATAGGATGTAAATGTTTTGGGGCAAATGTGTAAAAGTGTAAATAAGTAGCTAAATGTATTGAATTGAATGGTATATGAAATTGAGATTAATATTTACAGAGTCATTTTAGAAACGAGTAGAATGATAGTTTGATAATTTTAATTATTAGTGTTTAATTAAGTACAATGATTAACTTAAGTGGGTAATAAATTAGTAATTAGTATTAAATTTCAAAGTGAGATTAGAATAAGGGACTATTTAAATAAATAGTCCATTAATTTGATGAGTTTTGGTTAGTGGATAATTATGAGAGAATTATATATATATATATATATATATGTAATATATGCTAAGTTATAATAAAAATGAAAATGATATGAAAATAGGAATAAAATAAAAGAAACAAATAGAGTAGTGGGGGAAAGAAAAAAAGAAAGAGAAACAAAAATTAAAGCTTCACCTCTTGCATGCCGATTTGGGGAGAAGAAAGGTTAGCACCATTCAGCCTTTAAGTACCATTTTTGAAGCTTAATTTTGTTGGGATGATTTGATTATTTTCAATTAATTTTTATATTTTTGGAACCTTAAAATTATGTAGTAGATTACCTATGTGGAAATTTAGAGAAATTATGATTTTTGTGGAAGTTGCCATTGTTGAAAAACTTTAATGTTTGAAGTTGTTTTGATAGAATTAGAGGTTAAATTGTTAATTTTGTGAAGTCTAGGGACTGTTTTGGTGGATTGTTCTTTTTGCTGGAAATTTGAGTTGAATTACTAAGTTTAGTGAGTAATTAAAATATTTTGTACCATGAGTTTTGTTAGTATTAGCTTGCAAGGAGTTTAATGCTATAAATTAAATTAGCATGGTGTTAAGTTATAAAATTCAAGAATTTAGGGATTGTAAATAAATTATATGTATATTTGGTTAATTATGGAAATGGTAAATTCAATGATTAAATTGTGAATTAATTGAAAGTATGAGTTGTTTTAAACCTTGTGGAATAATTAGTTGAAATGGGACTTTCTTGATTTTAATTAAATAATATGATTTATAATTGGGGATTTAATTGTATCGAGGGTAAATGTTGAGTGCAAATAAGTAAAAATGTAATTAAATGGCAGAATGGTTTGAACTTGAACTTGATATGGTATTTGAATTAGCTAATAAATTGACTTATTATGCTTTGATCGTGAAACGAGTAGATTGATTGTAAATCGGGGAAAAGAGAAGGTTGCGGAATAATCATTTGCGGTTTTAGGTAAGTTCGTAGTCCCCAAACTCGAACTTTATAAATTATTTTAATTAATCTAGTTAATACTTGGTGCCTTAATATATATATCCCTAATGTAATTGTTAATTAAATTGAATGGAAGTTTATGGAGGTATAAGTTAATTCAATTGAATGGAGGTTTATGGAATATGATATTATGGAATAAATTAATGTATGATTAGTAGATAATTGGAGTGAAAGTGTTATTAAATTATGAAATTTGATATTGAGTTATGAAAAGTAAAAAAAAAAAATTGTGGACTTGCAAATGAATAATTGACATTGTTGATTCGTTCGACTAGTGCTGGGCGCAACTTTCGTCAGTTTATCTGACTAGTGCTGGGCACACATTCGTCAGTTTATCCAACTAGCGCTGGGTGCAAATATTGTTGGTTAATCCAACTAGAGCTGTGCTCACTAATTATTCGTCGGTTTATCCGACTAGCGCTGGGCGCAACTTTCGTCAGTTTATTCGACTAGTGCTGGGCACACATTCGTCGGTTTATCCGACTAGCGCTGGCCCAAATATTGTTGGGTTATCCAATTAGAGCTGGGCGCAAATTCTATCGCGGATTATCGGCTAGGCACCGGGTGCTGTGTATCAACTGGACTATACAACAAGGCTTTATGGATGATCTAAGGAGGATGGTTATAGATATTACTAAAGAAGGTTATGTGTACTTATGCATATACATTTATTCATTAGAAGATATGATATATTCTTGAGTTAGATTATTAAAGTTGTGAAACAAATTCAAATGCTTTAGATATACTTGTGGTTATTCGAATAAGTGAAGTTGCTTAATGTGAATTGGTTTGTGCCATGTATAAGTAAATTGTTGAATTGATCTATGCAAAGCTATTTATATAGCAAGTGATGTGAATTGAGATATATGTTCAAACCAACTAAAGGTGAATACTTGTGAAAATTGAGTATAGCATGAAATAAGGTGATGAAATGCATGAAATTGAAATGGTGATATCTTGTAATTGTATGTTTAGATAGTAGTATGATGATATAATTCAATTTGAGCATTCATGTATCATATCATGTATTAAAATGTTTGGATTATAGAAATATCACTGAGTTTTACTCAGCGTCCGATTTTGTTTTCCATGCGCAGGTTAGGTACTCTCTTTCGATCGTCGACTCAACATCCAACAACAACAATCCCGATCTCAAGTGTGGTGATGTTTAATTTTGTAATGGCATGTACCTAGGATGTCTTTGGTTGTTAGCTGCTTTGTGAATGAGATGTAAATTGAGTTATAAGTATATGTTTATGGTTGAAGCTAAATGTTAGTATGTGGTTTGACCAAAGGCTTGATATGTGTATGAAACTTAAAGCTTGGTGTCTTAAGTAGCTTTATGTTAGTCTAAATTGAGTGATTTTGGCATACTTTAAACTTTGATTTGGAAGATGCATTGTTGATGTGTTTTGATGATATATAAATGTGGTACCAATGAGGGTACATTGGTTAGGGCGTATTTTAAGTGTGTTTGATCGTGATTTGAATAGGTTAAACAATTGGTTTTTGAGTTGCTTAATGCCCAAGCAAATAGGAAATGGTAAACTTGTGGTTTAAGGCACATTTTAGGTCCACACGGCCAGACACACGGGCATGTGACTTGGCCATGTGAGACACACGGCTAGCACACGGGCATGTGAGACCATTTCGAAGGGTCCACAGCTTGGCACACGGGCGTGTGGCTTGGCCGTGTGACCCAAGTCAGTGAGTTACACGAGGACGGACACGGGTTGGGACACGACCTTGTGTCCCTACTTCGAATGCCCACATGGCCGTGTGAACCTTGTAGTTTAATTTTTTTTTTGCAAATTCTTCTTTAACTTTTCAAATGATTTCTATTAGTCCCAAAATGTTTTCAAAGAAACTTTAAATTTAGAATTTAGGGATAATTAGCATTTTAATGATTGAGTTAGAATATGCTTATGATTACTTATGAATTGGTTGTTAAATGCTTGATTGGTTGGTAATATTTTGTAACCCTACTCTGAAGATGGATACGGGTTTGGGGTGTTACAAGTATGGTATGTTTTGAAATGGTAGTAATGAGTTCAAATATGCATAAGTTTAGGTATGTTAGTTTGATTGTGATTGAGGTGCTTATATGGCATATTGGTTGAATGGGATTTGATCATTTGAATTGGTCTTTTTATGTATGTTTTGATGCCTTGGTTAAGGGTGAAAATGTCTTGTAGGTACATGCTTGAAGTGGGTGAAGGAAATGGCTTGATTTTGGCCAATTTCATGTCCACGCGGCTTAAGACACGGGCGTGTGTCTCAGCCGTGTGTCAGTGTCCCTTGTAGTTTTTAAAGGTTACAAGTCAGGCAGTTACATGGCCTAACACACGGCCTGGCACACGGGCATGTGAGGCCATTTTGAGTGTTACACGTCCTGGCACACGGGCGTGTGGCTTGGCCGTGTGACTCAACTCAGAGAGTTACACGGGCATAGACACGGGCATGGACACGGGCTGAGACATGGCCATATGTCCTTATTTCAATTGTTACATGGCCTGGCCACACAGCCGTGTGACCCTTGCAGTTCAATTTTTCTAACTTTTTCTTAAATGTTTTGATTGTTTCCGATCTAGTCCCGAATGGTTTTTAAAGTATTTCTAAGGTCCCGAGGGCTTGATTAAGGGACAATGTGCATGTATATGAATGGATTATGCTATGTTTATTTTAAAATTTGGAAATGTATGTTTTTATGTCACCTTTATATGGTAATGCTCCGTAACCCTACTACAGCGATGGATACGGGTTAGGGGTGTTATAGTTTCGCAAGTAATACTTCAGTAGTGCGAAAATAAGGTGTGAGTCTTAACCTGTTAACTTGAATGCTTTAATAATATTTTTAATGTTATAAATGATGATTAAGCTTATTGGTCAGGCTTAGTTAAATGGCTAAGTGAGTGAATTTAAGGTGGTCGAATCAGGTACGTATCGAGCCCTAGTTAAATGGCATGTTTGCAAAGTTATATGGTTGATTGGTTATTTGAATGACTGATATTGGTCTGAATTGACATGTGTGTTTTGGGTATTTAATGTATGTTGGTTGTATGTATAGCATGTATTAAATTGGAAATAAATATTGAAAGCATGAAATCTTTGTTTGGGGTGAAATACGATGAAATGTACTAAATGAAAAACTGCTATACATGCATTGGAAAATTTCCTAAAGTGATAACGAATAATGGTATGTTAGAATGTCACTGTGTTGATGGTGAAATTGAACGCTCGATAAGTGAATGTTATAATAAGGGCATGTAATTCATGCTACTGAAATGAAAACGTATGAAATGTGCATTTGATTGAAATTCATATGACATATCGCATGTGCATGGGGTGGGATTATGTGGTTAACGGAGGTGTTCCGTGGAGTAATGGTGGCATATTAAGTCCGCATATATGTTGCCAGTGCACTGCATCAGGAGTAATGAGGAGAACGAAGATTATATCACATTTTATGTAACACCCCAAACCTGACCTAGTTATGACTGGATCTGACGTGTCACATCAAAGTGTCATTTGAAAATCGAGTTTGTCGATAAAAGTTCGGTACTAAATTTTATATCCCGATTAACAATTGTTTTGAAAATGTCAGTGTTGTAAAACCCAGTTGTTCGATTATAGGTCGTATCAATTGTTATAAGCTCATCAATTTGAAATAAAACTGCTGAAGCCTTTTCTAGTTGTAAACTTTAAGAGTTGTAAACGTGATTTTCATAAAGAAACAGTTATTGTTTTAAAAACCCGTGTTTCCTAGTCTAGCAAGTTGAAGTAAAGAGAAAACACCAAAGAAAAGTTAAAACCCCAAATGGCCTTATTACATAATTATTAACCCAATATAATAAAAATAAAATAACTAAGTCTAAGAGTAAAACATATCGAGCGTGTGGCCACCTCCGAGTCTCTCGTAGCTCCAAATCATCTAAGGCTGGGGGTTACCTGCGCAGTTAAAGAAAAGGGTGAGTTTTGAGAACTCAGTGTGTAATCCCCAATCATGCAATAATAATCTGGGCCTGAGCCCTATTCGAAGATCGATTCTGTGCAGGCTTTAGCCCTATACAGTAACAATGTGGGCCTAAGCCCAAATGATCACAGAACAGAGCAGTAATGCAACCCAACCCAATCCAGCTAACACACCACTCGTACCAACCAACACACCATGTGGGGACCAAGTCAACCCACCCAGCCAACACACCAATATCGCAACATAGCTGCTAGTAGTAACGCAGCAAAGCTACTAATGATAGTAAACGTGGGCCAAGCCACTAAAATCAGAATACGTGGCGAAGCCACTAGATCGGTAAAACGTGGCAGAGCCATTAGTACAGTACTTCCTCCAATTACAAATCCCAACCCCAATGCAGAATGTCGTGTCATAAATAATTCGTGTATGCAGTATGTCACAATCATAATCAGTCATACAAATATCACACATACATCACTTACACTACCACTAGGGGTATAACGGTCATTTGTCAGTTAGGGGTAAAATCACCATTTTACCCCTCAGAGACATTTCTGTAATCTTAGCCTTCGGGGGTACTTCAGTAATTTTACCCATCGAGGGTGTTTCGATAATTTTACCCATCGAGGGTATTTCGGTAATTTTACCCATCGAGGGTATTTTGGTAATTTTAGTCCTATAACGACCTTTCCAAAGGCCTACAGTCGCCTCGAGCGACACAAATACCCTTTTTGGTCGAAACGGTGCAATTTGGCCCAAAGCCCAATTTTTGGCCCAAGTGGGCCCACACGCTCGTGTGGCCCATTCAACCCAATTCCGGTCGCGGCTATGCGAACCTCGCAACCCAATCCATTATCCGACACTATCATGAATTTTACCCACGTAGGGCCCATCTCGGCCCAACGAGGCCCATTACGACCTAAGCCCACGAGAATGTTCGTGGCAGCCTCAGCGGTCTATCGCCAACGATGGTGGCTCGATTTATCTCTACGAGCGCTCGCACGCTCGAGAGCCCTCAGATGCCGAAGTTTTGGCTTATCGGTTTTTCGACTTTAGCCGATTCACAATTAATCCGGGGCGTGAATACACACCTTTATTCGTCATATTGGCAGAACCAAAATCGGGTGTACGATTACACACCTGTTACGAGTTGTAGTTTGAAGCGCTTCTAAGACACCTATAACAACAACCGCCCCATTAATCAGTCACCAACCCTTGTTAATCAATAAAACTAAAATGTTTTAATCAAACTAACTTTACTTACCACGAACGAATGATCCCTAGCAGTGGAATGGTAATCAGCCTACCCCTTTGTTAAGGAACATGAGTCCCTAGCAACATCGACGAGAAGAAAGTGTTAGCAAAACACATCTCCACGACAAGAAGGGAAAAACCTTCGGCCTAAGAGGAACAAAATCGAATAAGGAGAAAAACCAATCTAGCTATAGCCACCACTTACCAACCAAACGAAGAGATTCAGAAACGGTTAGAACGAAGAGGAAAGATACCTAGGCCCTAATAGATTCGGCCTACACAAGAAGAACCAAGGTTTAATGTTCGGCTAGATTTGCAAAGAGAAGAGAAGAATAATAAGAGGAAAAAAAAAGGTTGTGTTCGGCCAGAGAAGAACCGAAGGAGAAAAGGGATTCGGCAGAAAGTAGGCAGCAACAGAGAAACAACGATGGAAAGAAGAAAAGGAAGTAAAAGAGGAGAGGCCCACCAATTCAGAAAATAGCAAAGTGTGAAGAAGAAAGAAGGAAGACGAGAGACAACAGAGTGAAAAAGGAAGGGAGAAGATGTGAATTCGGCAGAGGTGAAATGAAAAGAAAATGACCCGAAACGTCAAAAAAATGTACCAAAATGCAAAATAACCCTTGAAAAAATGCCAGAGAAAATTCGGCACTCCAACACTCTCACAAGCCAAAAATGCACCCAATTGACAACCCTTGGCCGAAATTCACCCCTACTCAAGCTCTCCAAATTTGGCCAAACTCCCCCCTCACATTCAAACTCCTTCAACTTTCCACCAAATCCTCCTTGAACTGCTCCCAGCCTCCCATTCGAAATTGTTGACCAATTCTTCAACCACCTTTGCAGAGTTTGATCCAAAATCTACCTCTTCCAGCCCCAAGACATAAAATAAAAGCCCCCATTTGCTATTCATGGGATTCGAACCCCACTCCCCTTGCCCTCTTAGTGACGCCACCACCATCAAGCCACAGGCTCTCTTTGTGTCATAGAACACACACAATTATACATAAGTCCTACTGCTAACTGCCAGTTTCACTTATGAGCAAAAATTAAAATTTTTCCAAGGTTCAGACTCGAACCCAAGCTTCCTAAAAACCCCCAAATACACTCAAATATCTATCCATTCAAGAACATCATGGAATTTATGCAAATTCAGCAAAATTACAAACCCCACATTTTTAGGGCGTTACAACTCTACCCCCTTTAAAGAAATTTTGACCTCAAAATTTACCTGGTCAGAAGAGGTGAGGGTATTGTTGTCGCATCGCCTCCTCAGGCTCCCACGTGGCTTCCTCTGAACCGTGATTACGCCAAAGCACCTTGACTAACGGAACAGATTTCCTTCTTAATACTTTAACGTTACGATCCAGTATCTGCACCGGTTCTTCCTCAAAAGTCAGATCAGGTCTAACCTCGATATCCTCCACTGGCACTATATGCGAGGGATCAGAGCGGTATCGTCTCAGCATGGAGACGTGGAACACATCATGTATCCGGTTCAACTCAGGAGGTAACTCCAGTCGATAGGAAACTGGTCCCACACGCTTCAATATCCGGTAAGGTCCGATGAATCTAGGGCTCAGTTTGCCTCTCCTACCAAACCTCAAAATCTTCTTCCATGGTGAGATCTTCAAGAAGACATAATCCTCCATAGAGTACTCTATCTCCTTACGCTTTAAATCGGCATACGACTTCTGCCTATCAGATGCTTCTTTTAACTGATCTCGTATCAACTTTACTTTTTCTTCGGTTTCAGAAACTAGCTCTGGCCCCAACACTCGCCGCTCACCCAGTTCAGTCCAACAAGTAGGGGTACGACACCTACGACCATATAACGCCTCGTACGGTGCCATCTGAATACTGGATTGGTAGCTGTTGTTATATGCAAACTCTGCTAACAGCAAGTAGTCTTCCCGACTGCCTCTAAAATCAATTACACAGCTTCTTAGCATGTCCTCCAATATCTGAATCACCCTCTCCGACTGATCGTCCATCTGAGGGTGAAACGCCGTACTGAAATCCAATCTCGTACCCAATGCCTCGTGTAGCTTCTTCCAGAATCGAGATGTGAATCTAGGGTCTCTGTCCGAAATGATAGACACTGGTACCCCATGCAGTCTCACAATCTCAGCCACGTATAACTTAGCCAACTTCTGCAATGAATAATCAGTTTGGACCGGTATGAAGTGGGCAGATTTAGTCAGTCGATCAACAATAACCCATACCGAATCTTTCTTAGTAGGCGTCAGGGGTAGCCCACTAACAAAGTCCATGGTTACCTTCTCCCACTTCCAGAGTGTAATCTTAACGGGTTTTAGTAATCTAGAAGGCAGTTGATGCTCAGCCTTAACTTCCTGGCATGTCAGACACTTACCCACGAAATCAGTAACCTCGCGCTTAAGCCCTGGCCACCAGTACAGTTCACACAGATATCGGTATAACTTATTTCTGCCAGGATGCATAGCATATGGACTACTATGCACCTCTCACAGTATAGACCGCCTTAACTAAGAATCCCTCGGTACACAGATTCTCCTATGGAAACATAGTACTCCCTCACTACTTAGCCCAAAATCCGCAGTCTCCCCTTCTCAACCAGTCAGAAATGAGGAACCAACGATTCATCCAGCAACTGATTTTCCCTAATTTAATCAATCCAGGTCGGTCTCACTTGGAGTTCAGCTAACAGGCTACCATCCTCAAACAGGCTGAGACGAGAAAACATTGCTATCAGATCAGATACAATCCTAAGGCTCAATGCATCTGCTACTACGTTAGCTTTACCCGGATGGTACTCAATCGAGCAATCATAATCCTTAAGCAACTCTATCCATCTTCGTTGCCTAAGATTCAACTCCTTCTGAATAAGGAGGTACTTGAGACTTTTATGGTCGGTGTAAATAATAGACTTCTCACCGTATAAATAATGCCTCCAAATCTTCAATGCAAAAAACATTGCAGCTAACTCCAAATCGTGAGTGGGGTAATTAGTCTCGTGAGGCTTCAGTTGGCGAGACGCGTAAGCAACCACCTTACCCTCTTGCATCAACTCACATCCCAATCTAGTGTGCGACGCATCACAGTAAACAGTGAATTCCTTCCCAGACTCTGGCTGTATTAACACCGGGGCTTCAGTCAGAACCTTCTTCAGTTTCTCAAAACTCTCCGCCGCTTATCACCCAGGTTGAAAGGTACCCTTCCAGCAAGATAACTTAGTCGAGGTGCAAAGAATCAAGAAGAACCCCTCAACAAAACGTCTGTAATACCCAGCCAGGCCCAGAAAACTTCGAATCTTAGATACAGTCTTCGGTGGTTTCCAATCTAATACGGCTTCAATTTTCCAAGGATCAACCCTAATCCCCTCGGCAGACACCACGTGACCCAGAAATGTCACTTCCCGCAACCAGAACTCACACTTGTTGAACTTTGCATAAAGCTTATTTTCCCTTAGCATTTACAATACAATCCGAAGATGCGAATCATGATCCTCCTTGGTTCTTGCATACACCAGGATGTCATCTATAAACACCACTACAAATCGGTCCAAATAGGGCTAGAATACCCGGTTCATCATATCCATGAAAGCAGCTAGTGCATTCGTCAACCCAAATGGCATGACCAGAAACTCGTAATGCCCATAACGAGTCCTGAACGTAGTCTTATACACATCTGCCTCCTTAACCCTTAGCTGATGGTACCCAGATCGAAGATCTATCTTGGAGAAAATCGAAGCTCCTCGCAGCTGGTCGAACAGATCATCTATCCTCGGTAAAAGGGTACTTGTTTTTAATCGTCAGTTTGTTCAGTTGACGATAGTCGATGCACATGCACATGGACCCATCGTTCTTCTTCACGAATAAAACTGGTGCTCCCCAAGGAGACACACTCGGTCAAATGAATCCTCGATTCAGTAGCTCTTGAATTGGAGCCTTTAATTCAACCAGCTCCTTCGGCGCCATTCTATATGGGGCGATGGACACCGGAGCGGTTCCAGGTAAGAGCTCAATGTCGAATTCGACCTCACGGTTTGGAGGCAACCCAGGAAGCTCTTCGGGAAATACATCCGAAAACTCCTTCACAGTTCTGACATCCCCAACAGAAGGACCTTTAGGATCACACATGCTGACATAAGCTAAGAACGTCTCGCAACCCTTGCGAACCAGCTTCTCGGCCCTCAATGCTGAGATTACATTAGACAGATAATCCCTTCACTCCCCTATCACAACCACCTCCTTATCCTCAGAAGACTTCAATACCATATGCTTAGCAGCGCAATCCAAATTTGCACGGTGTTTCACTAGCCAATCCATGCCCAAAATAAGATCGAATTCGCCAAACGGTAGTTCCATCAAATCCGCCGGAAAGATAACCCTTTGGACCTCTAGGGGCACGTCCCGGAATAACTTATTCACCCAAATCGACTATCCCAGTGGACTTAACACCGCCATCTCACTATCAATAATTTCAAACTGAATACGCAACGTCCCAGACACAGTGCATGCAACATACGAGGGTGTAGACCCAATATCAATTAAAGCGGTATATGGTACATTATAAATGAGAAACGTACCAGTTATGACGTCAGGAGCGTCGCCATCCTCTCGGTGTCGAGCAGCATAGACCAAAGTTGGCTGTCTCGCCTCAATATTACCAGTACTTTTGCCCGGTGCTCCACGGCCTTGTCCCAAACCATTTCCCCTTCTGGCTTGACCACGGCCTCTCGGTGGCTGCTGACCACCTCTTCCTGGCTGAACATAGCCTTGACCTGCGGCTTGCATCTGAACAGGCCTCTGAGTACAGTTCTTAACCTGATGATCCATGGACCCACATCTGAAGCACGCCCTAGTTCTTTTCCAGCACTCACCCTGGTGAGATCTCCTACAATCCACACAAGGTTGCGGTCTAGCAGCAATAACAGGGACCCCAGCTCGGACTAGTCCATTAAATCTAGGCCTATTTTTAGGCCCACCAAAAGAACTTAAAGGCCCAAAATCCCTCTTACTTTTGCCCCTATCCTTCTCACGGTTCTGTCGCTCTGAGCGTTTCACGTCCTCGGTAATTTTTGCCTTCTCAACAAGGGCAGCAAAGTCTCTTTCCCTCTGCGGAGCTATTAGCACCCGCAACTCATCTCGGAGGCCATCCTCGAATCGCACACATTGTTCATACTCAGTTGCAACTATGGCCCGAGCATACCGGCTCAACCATAGGAACTCTGCCTCATACTCTACTACAGACCTATTCCCCTGGAACGAACTCAGAAATTCCTTCCGCGGGCATCCACATAACTCGCCCCAACATATTTTCCTTGGAAGGCCGCCTTAAAGAAGTCCCATGTCAAGCGGTCGACCTGCGTGCCTTCCTTCACAGTGAGCCACCACTGATAGGCCTCGTCACGCAGTAAAGACACTGCTCCTTTTAGTTTCTGCTCCATAGTACAGTCAAGATCGTCCATTATCTGCTCGGTAGCCTCTAACCAATATTCTGCCACATTCGGGGCTACACCAGAAACGCCCCTGAAGATTTCCGCTCCATTAGACGGGTGTTGCTCAAAAATTGACCCGCCCATCGATCCAAGATTTGCTCCAAAGCAACCCTCTCGAGAACCCGTAGCATTGCTTTGGATAGAGCATCATCCCCAACGGCTCGGTCATGGGACCCCGTCACAGTTACTGGTGAGGCTGGTACCTCCCTAGCAGGCATATGTCCCGATGCTGAAGACCCAGCCCTAGCACCTCGGCCTCTATCGCGACCACGTGTACCCCTTCCGCGACCTCTTTTGCTCATATCGATATCACGTATTTATCTGATTTAAGAGTTTTATGCATCATCTTATAATTCCAATAATTATTAATAGATATCTTATGATAAACAGTAATTAGAGTTGTTTTCGCAGATCGAAACCTCACTACGGTTTTCAGTTTCCTACAGTCTCAGTTTACTCTAGCTAAAGAGTTTCAGTGCACTACTACTATCCATAGTAGTTTCTTAGTATAATCATTTCAGTATATAACAGAAAGCAGTGTCAGAGAACTTACAGATTTGGCGCCGGAGACTCGGTGTGCCACACTTTCAGTAACAACTTTTTTTCCAAACCAAAATTTAGACAGATTTAGAAAATTTTCAAAAACCCATTCCACAGCCGAGTTTTGCAACCTAGCTCTGATACCACTAAATGTAACACCCCAAATCTGGCCTAGATGTTACGATCGGATCTGACGTGTCACATCAAAGTGTTGTTTGAAAATTGAGTTTGTCGATAAAAGTTCGGTACTAAATTTTATATCCCGATTAACAATTGTTTTGAAAACGTCAGTGTTGTAAAACCCTGTTGTCCGATTATAGGTCGTATCAATTATTATAAGCTCATCAATTTGAAATAAAACCACGAAAGCCTTTTCTAGTTGTAAACTTTAAGAGTTGTAAACGTGATTTTCATAAAGAAACAGTTATTGTTTTAAAAACCCGTGTTTCCTAGTCTAGCAAGTTGAAGTAAAGAGAAAACACCAAAGAAAAGTTAAAACCCCAAATGGCCTTATTACATAATTATTAACCGAATATAATAAAAATAAAATAACTAAGTCTAAGAGTAAAACATATCGAGCGTGTGGCCACCTCTGAGTCCCTCGCAGCTCCAAATCATCTAAGGCTGGGGGTTACTTGCACAGTTAAAGAAAAGGGTGAGTTACGAGAACTCAGTGTGTAATCCCCAATCATGCAATAATAATGCGGGCTCGAGCCCTATTCGATGACTCGATTCGATGCGGGCTTTAGCCCTATACAGTAACAGTGTGGGCCTAAGCCCAAATGATCACAGAACAGAGCAGTAATGCTACCCAACCCAATCCAACCAACACACCACCCGTACCAACCAACACACCATGTGGGGACCAAGTCGACCCACCCAGCCAACACACCAATATCGCAGCATAGTTGCTAGTAGTAACGCAGCAAAGCTGCTAATGACAGTAAATGTAACAGTCCAGTTTATACCTTAGTCGAAACAGTGGTTTTGAGACCACAACTCTGAGTCAGTAAATTATTTTAATATTATTTTCTATGCCGTTGGTATGTGACTAAGCATGTGTTAAATTTCTGTAAGTTAATTTGTTCGTTTGTGTGCTTAATTTGATAAAAGGATTAAATTGCATCAAATGCAATTTCTGCATGCTTTATGAAAAGACACTTAATTGAGATGGCTTTTTAATAGGGAGGCCTTATATGGCAATTAAGCCATTTATAAGTTAGTGGATTATTAATGGACAAAAATGACATTGAATTATATTTGTCTTTTATGTTTATTAAGGTTAATTTAGTAAAATAGGTGTTAATGTTATAATAATAAAACAAAAAGATGAAAGTGTTCATCTTTTAGTTCCTTCATTTGACCGAATATACAAAAGGAAAAGAAAAAATAAAAACCTCCAAGGTTTCGGCTAGGTTTGATCCAAAATTAAGGTATATTTTGGTTTTAGATTTTGATGATTTTGATGTTTTTGAGATTGTTGCTTAGTCTACTATCAAGCCCATGTCTCAATTTTGTGTATTGATGATGTTTATGAGATATACCATTGATGATATGTTGAGCTTTGTGATGAGTTTAGTTGTTAAATGAAAGATTTGAGCTAGATGAACATACTTTGTTCTTGAAATTTTGATGAATTTAGCTAATTAGGGTTAAATTGAGAAAATAGTAATTTGAAGGATTAAATTGCAAATTTAATGGAAAATATGGGCTTGTATGAGATGTATGAACATTCGAATAAGCATGAGTATGTGATGATTTTATGAATTTGTTGTTTTGAGAAATATGGACTAAATTGATAAATTGTGCAAATGTGAGGATTAATTTGCAAATAACCCTAAATGTGTGTCCTTGGATTGAATTGAATGAGTTAGTGAATAAAAGATTTAATTCTGAATATGTATAGATCAAGAACCGAGGAAAACGGGCTTAGATCGCGGGAAAGCGAAAGTAACCGAGTAGCCGTTTCTATTTCTGATAAATTGAATCCGAGGTAAGTCATATTGCAAATAAATGTAATTGTATTGAGTTGAGCATATTCATATGCCTATCATTGATAATGAATGCTTATGAAGTGTTATGCAAATGAATTCTGAGATAAGATCGACTTAGCGACAATGTCCGAGAAGTCCCGTACGAACCTAGGAATACATAGGTATCTGTTTTGTTTTATTATATAAGACCACGTCCGGGACGTTGGCGTTGATTTGACATTCGTGTAAGACCACGTCTGGGACGTTGGCATCGATATTATCTTTATCGAATGCTGGTTGTGGAAGACGCCATGTGGACGAATGCTGGAGAAGGATGTGAGCCTGTTTGGGTTGCAGATCGATGGAGCACTGTATTAGAGAGTGTCCTCGAAGGCCGGATCGAATGCAAACTACGGGTAGAGGTAATGTGCAGCCGCTGAGGGGTGGTCAACAGCCATTGGGAGGCCGTGGCCAGGCCAGAGGGGGAGACGATTTGGGTCGTGGAGCACTGGGCAGAGGTGCTGGTTATGCTGAAGCGAGACAACCAGCTTTGGTCTATACAGCACGCTGCCGAGAGGATGGAGACGCTCCAGATGCGAATACTGGTATGTACTTTACCTATAGTGTACTATTTATCTAATTTGCAATTAGAATTAGAGTGCGCAGTAGAAGCGTAGTGGTACCTGTGTTGTGCGATTATTCGATAGTTGGAAATTTCGAGGACGAAATTTCTTTAAGGGGGTAGAGTTGTAACGCCCCTGAATTTTGGGCCTAGAAGAATTGGGCCTTCGGCTTGGGAGCGCCTAAAATTCTTGAGAGCAAGAAAACGGCACGAATGCATGTTAGTACTGCTGGGTTAGCAATATTGGAGTATTTGAGGGTATTTGAGGGTTTTTAGGAAGCCTGGGTTCGAGTCTAGGCCTTGGAAAATTTTTAGTTTTTGCTCTTAAGTGGAATTGGCTGTTAGCAGTTAGGACTTATGTATAAATGTGTGTGATTTTGTGTCACAAAAAGAGCTTGTGGCTTGATGGTGGTGGCGTCACTAAGATGGCAAGGGGAGTTGGGGTTCGAATCCCAAGACATGCAAATAGGGGGCTTTTATTTTATGAATTGGTGGTGCGAGAGGTAGAGTTTGAATCAAACTCTGCAGAGGAGGTTGGAGACTTGGTCAACAAATTCGAATGGGAGGTTGGGAGCAAGTCAAGGAGGATTTGGTGGAGAGTTTGATGGAGTTGGATTGTGATGGGAGTCTTGGCCTGCTGGGAGAGCTTGGGTAAAAGGGAAATTCGGCCAAGGGTGGGGCATTTGGTGCATTTTCGGCTTTAGGAGAGTGTAGAGGTGCCAAATTTCCTCTGTTATTTTCGGGTGTTACTTTCGCATCTTGGCACATTTTTCGACCATTCGGGTCTTTGTTCTCTTCATCTCTCTTCTCCACTGCTGCTCACTTTTTGCCGGAACATAAATATCGAGTGCCCAGTTTTGATCAATCCTTTGAAGTCTTTCTCTCATCTCTTCTCTAATCACTTCTTCCATAGTCGACCCTCTTGTGCTTCCATCTCTTCTTTTTTCAAACTTCGTTTTCCCCTTCTCTATTAGGCCGAATCTACATACTCCCTTCTTCTCAAATCTTTTTGTTCTCCGTGGTCAGGGCCGAACCTTCTCGGCTGACTACTGCCGATATTCGTTGGTTATCGATTTTGGTAAGGGGGTTGCTTCAACCACTTTATTATTCCGTTATTTGCAAAGATTTGTTTTGACTCTATTAACAAGCTTCGGTTTTCCCTTTTTATTTTTCTATTGGGGGCCGAATGTTTGATGGTTTTTAACAACTTTTATGTTACCAAATCATGTTAGGAGGGGGAGATCGCCCTTGATCAGCAGGGAGGCGCTAGTATCTATTAGTCCTAGCAAAGTGAGTGATTGTGGTTTAAGTTAATAACGGTGGTGGATTAAGTGTATACGTTAACCTGATTTGAGTAATCTGATACGATATGTTGGTGGATTGTAGGATTCGGAGAGCGTGGATCTTATCTAGCCTCGCGAACAGGTGTGTAATTGTATGCCGCTTTCGATAATAGGGTGAAAAGCGAAAGTACGTAATGGTTATCTCGCTAAGATTGTAGAGAGTCTAATTTGAATGCCGAAAAGCCAAAAATATGGCGTGTGATGCCACACGAGCGTGCGAGCGTGCGTGTGGTTAACCGAGCCCATGAACAAGGGTGCTAGACTGTAGGGGCCACCACGAGCGTTCTCGTGGGCTTAGGCCGTAATGGGCCTCGTTGGGCCAAGTGGGCCCAATGGGCTCATGGGCTCGCATGGGTAAAAATTCACGATAGTGACAAACAATGGATTGGGCTGCAAAGTTCGCATAGCCGTGACTGAAATTAGGCTGAACTGGCCCACACGCGCGTGTGGGCCCACTTGGGCTCAGTAGTGGGCTTTGGGCCCAACTCCACTATTTTGGCCCTATAAGTCATTCGAGTCGTTCGAGACGACGGTAGGCCATTGGAAAGGTCGTAAAGTTACCGAAATACCCCCGATTTGTAAAATTACCAAAATATCCCCGATTTGTAAAACTACCGAAATACCCCCAATTTGCAAAATTACCGAAATACCCCTGGTTTGCAAAATTACCGAAATACCCCCAGTTTACAAAATTACCGAAATACCCCCAATTTACAAAACTACAGAAATACCCTTGGTTTGCAAAATTACCAAAATACCCCCGATTTGCAAAATTACCGAAATACCCCCAGTTTGTAAAATTACCGAAATACTCCTAGTTTGCAAAATTACCAAAGTACCCCCGATTTGCAAAACTACCAAAAAACCCTCGATTTGCAAAATTACCGAAATACCCCCGATTTGCAAAATTACCGAAATACCCCCGATTTGAAAAATTACCGAAATACCTCTTGTTTGCAAAGTTACCGACATACCCCCGGTTTGCAAAATTACCAAAATACCCCTGAAGGGTAGGATTATCGAAATACCCTTATAGGGTAAAATGACTATTTTGCCCTCGTAGGTAAATGATTGTTTTATGCTATGTTTTGACTGACCTGAGCTATGATTTGTCTGTCTTTCTAGAGTATGACATGTGATTTATATATATATGCTTTGCATACATGACATTCTACATGGGATTGTGATTTTGTAATTGGAAGAAGTGATTGATCTGTTAGGGTCGCACGGGTCGCCCGAGACGACTGTGGACCCATCGATTTGATTGTTAGGGTTGCACGGGTCGCCCGAGAAGACTGTGGACCCACAGATTTGATTGTTAGGGTTGCACGGGTCACCCAAGACAACTGTGGACCCACCGATTTGATTGTTAGAGTCGCACGGGTCGCCCGAGACGACTGTGGACCTACTGACGGCTGTAAGCCACTTACATTTTGGCAGCTCTGCTGTGATATCGATTAGTGCCACAACCAGGGCTAACATTGGTGTGCTGGCTGGGTGGGTCGATTTTATCCCCACATGGTGTGTTGGTTGGTACGGGTGGTTTGCTGGCTGGATTAGGGTGGGGTGCATTCTTACACTATTTCATTTCTATTTATGAGATCTGATACTGATATGGGCTAGGCCTAAACAATTCTGTTATGGGCTGAGACCCAAACGATATTGCAATGGGCTTAGGCCCACTGGAACTGTACTGTGACTGAATAAGGCTCAGGTCCAGACTACTTCCGAATTCTATTTACCTGAATGACTGTTTTTATATTAGGGGATTACACACCAAGTTTTCGTAAACTCACCCCATTTTTTTACTGTGCAGGCAATCCCCAGCCTTAGAGGGATCGGAGCTGTGAGGGACTCGGAGATGGCCACACAACTGCTTATGTTTTTCAATTAATTTATTCATAAGTACTTTATTCTGGTTTGGTTTGTAATAAGGCCTCTTAAAGTTTTCAGATTTTAAATTTTAGGTTTGGTTTTATTTTAATTTATATCCGTTAAAAGTAAATCGCGGTTTTTCCAAAATGATTACCGTTTTCAAAACACTATGTTTCAACAATTATTTTCGGCTATCACGTTTCTGTAACGTTTTTAAAAAAAAAGCTTCTGCAGTTGTAGTAGATTTTGAAGGAAATCAATAACGTTTTAAAAGTGAACAACCTTTTTCAATGAACCCCATTTTGAAAAAAAACGAATACAAGCTGAGGCTTTACACAAGTTTTAAATGGCAAGAAGTTTTTAAATATTAAGAAGGGTTTTTAACGAAAACATGGTTTTCGAAAAACACTTCAATGTGACACGCCAGATTTGGGCCTAACTTCTAGGCCGGGTTTGGGGTGTTACAATGCCACTGTCCTTGACAGCAAAACATTCAACCATGCTCTGGCATGATCTCTCAAGGAGTACGGAAACAATTTAAGCCTCAAGGCGTCTCTAGGAACACCCTATTGTGTAAACAAATCACAGACTTCTAAGAAAAGTCTTAAATACAGTCTTGGATCTGCAGTAGACAATCCACTGAACTTTCTAACTATTTGTAACATCTGAAACATCACTGGTTTCAACTCAAAATGCTGGGCTTGTATGTACGGTCTAACTACCCCTGGACTCAAATCATCCAAAATTGGAACAACATGCTCATGAATTGGCCTATCTCGGTCATTTATCACATGATGAATAGGAAGATTAACATCCCGACCATTTTGATGTAATGGATCTCTATACCAGAATCATTCCTGATCCTAGCCATATCTTGCAATTCTCGTCTCCTTATTCTAAAAGTCCTCTCAATCTTTGGGTCAAAAGGATATTCTTTGTTAGCAAGAATGCCTCTTCTCATATACTGATGGAAAATATGAAAAAATTAAAGACAACTAAGTTAGCTAAAACTAATGGAATTAGATAAGCAGTAACAAAACTAAATTTCACCAAATTGCCCATCCTCGACAACTGAGCCAAAAATTTATTGCGTGTAGATATAATGTGCTATTGTGCAAGTACACATATTGAACCAAATAATATTGTTACTCAATCCCCAATCGCACAAAGTCTTACCGTAATAGGATTGTCCAATATTGCAACATATGTTGAAACTTCCTGGATCCTTCAGCTTAGAAGGCAACCTGTTCTGTAAAAATAAGGTATACTTTGTAGTTAAGGCTATAGTTTCAAATTCCCCAAACCATCTCTTCTTTGAAAGGATTCCTTCATAACTTTAGCACAGCTCGACATTTTCTCCAAAGCTTCCACCAACGGAATGTCGTTACGTAGTTGTTTCAATACATCCAAAATTCTCCTAAATTGAGTATCATGTTGCTACCTATGTTTCTAGAGTCTTTGAGGATATGGAGGGTGGAAATTTGGCTTGGACTGGATAGCTCTTTCGAGGTAACATCTCTACATCTGACACATGTGTTAGATTATCAAAATTGACAAGTTTAGGGTTTACCTCATTAGAGTTTTTAGAGTTTGGCTTTTGTGGCGCGGGAGTTTTAACTCTCTGCTGAACTTTCTCTTTATCTTGAGTAGTTGTGTTCGATCTTAACAACATTAGGCTCTAATGTTCTTCCACTTTGCAAAGTGACTACTTTGCAATGCTCCTTACCCAAATTTCTTGGATTTTTCGTGTCATTGGGCAAAGCTCCTTGGAGTCTACTTCGAAGTTCATTGGCTAACTGCCCCATCTGGTTCTCCAAATTTCTCAAAGTTGCGTCATTCTTCGCCATTTATGCTTTCAATAAGTTCTTAAGATTATTAGAAGACTCGACTAGTGGAGGATTTTCTATGTTGCTTGGTACAACACCTTGGGGTTTGCTTCTAAGCTCATTAGCTAATTGTCCCACTTGATTTTCCAGATTCTCCAATGTTGCTATTTGGCCTTGAATCAAGGCATTATTTTTCTCTATGTAAACCTTCAAAAAATTCTCAAGAATATTCGAAGGTTCAGTTGGTGGTAGGTTTTGAACTTGTTGAGTAAGTTCTAGTTGTTAATTTGGTATGGATTGCATGTAAGTGTTGTTAAGGCCATCCCTTCATTACTCCATGAGATATTTTAGTGGTTTCTCCATGAAGGATTATATAAGTTTGACTGCTTTCCCGACCCACTTCTATTCTAATTCTAACTACCCATGTAATAAATAGACTTTTGGTTCGATGGGCAGTTTTCAAACATGTGTCCATCCCTATAGTATAAACATGAGATGTTTTCAAATTGGCTAGGCTATTGTCTTATCACATTATTATTGAAATTATTAGCAATAAAATTCTTAAGCATTAAAGACATAAAAAATATCTAAGCTACAAGGGATGTCAGCGTATCAAATTCATGTACTCTTGCCATTTTTTGTTCATTAGTGGCTTGGTTGGTTCACCACTAATAGTTATTACTGGCTATTCGTTCGATAATTTCATAAGCCTCTTTAAAAGACTAAGAAAGAAGTGCTCCATTCGAAGAAGTGTTTACCACTATCCTCGTGTGTGTGTTGAGACCATTATAGAATGTCTTTAGTTGGATGCAATATAAAATTGTGTAATGAGGCCATTTTCTTAATAATTCCTTGAATCTATCCCATCCGTCATACAAGGATTCATCATCTAATTTTTGGAAGGTAGTGATCTCTTTTCGTAACTTAGCATTCTTACTAGGTGGAAAGTACTTCATCAGGAAGCATTCTGCCAATTCTTACCATGAGGATATAGAATCATGTGGCAGCAAATTTAGCCATGCTCTTGCTTAGTCCCTCAATGAATATGGGAACAATTTTAACCTTAGTGCATCCTTAGTCACTCCGGCCAATTTGAAGGAATAGCTCACCTTCATGAATAATTGGAGATGAATGTGTGGATCCTCAGTAGGCATCCCACTGAACTTGCCTACTGTTTGAAGCATTTGAAACATTACAGGTTTTAACTCAAACTGTGGTGCCTTAATCTCAAGTCTATCAATACTGAGATTAAGTTCATAGAGAAGTGGCATGGCATATTGTCTTATGGCTCGATCCTTGCCATCAGCAACAAGGACTAGATTACGAGCATAAGCGACTCCATTTCCTTGATCTTGATTCTGATTTTCAAAGTTCATTTCTTTATGTTGTCTTTGGGCTTGTATTTCTCTTCTTTTTTGTCTAAATGTTCGCTCGATCTCAAGGTCAACTGGGAGTAAGTCGATAATTTGATCAAGGCTCATAAACTCCTGAAAAAAAATCACGTGTAACGCCTCAAAAGTTAGGGGTTGTAATTTGTTTTGCTTAATTGTATGTTGTGCTTGCTCAACTAGTTGTTTGAGTGTATTTGGAGGGTCCTAGGGAGGCCTGGGTTTAAGGCGGAGCCTTGGAAAAATTTTGGTTTCTGACCCTAAAGTGAAGAGAGTTGGCAGCGGTAGGACTTAAGTATATTTGGGTGTGTTTTGCTAACACAAGTTGAGCAAGTGGTGAAGTGGTGTGGCGTCAAGTGGAGAGCAAGGGAGGAGGGGTTCGAATCCCACAGGTTGTAAATTGGAGGCTTTTATTTTGTGTCAGGTGAGTGGAGGAAGCAGAGTTCAGATAAAAATCTGCAAGGGGAGAGGGAGACTTGGTCAAATAATTTGTAACATCCTGAAATAGGGGTTATTCGTGATTGAATTATTTTGCTTGTGTTTAAATTTCTGTGATATTATTTGTGGTGTTATAAGACTTAATTAGGGGTCTTGAGTAAGCTCGGTTTAGTAGGATAATTATTAGTATGGCTTATTTAATGAAGAGGATTAAATGAGCTTAGCACTTAAGTTAATTTAAGTGTATATTAAAGCACAAGATGAATTAGTGGCAAGTTGGTTAAAGAGCTTGAAAGGTTGCATGAGGTTAGTGGTTCGAGTAGTAGGTATAGCATTTTTAAAAGTTATTTTTGTATGTTAGCTTTAATGGATGGTCAAACATAATTATGATAGGTGGACTAATAATTTTTGGTAAGTTGAATTGTTGTTTAAGGAAAGCATGGAATAAGGGATAAGATTCCTAAGGTTATGGTAAGATATCTTGAAGTTATGGTAAATTGAGGGACAAAGGCTTGGTTTGTGGGAAATGTTTTGGAAACAAGTTCATGGCCTTTATGCCATGAACTTGGACGGCAAAGTGGCTAAAGGGGAGCCGAAATTTTACCTTAGTTTGGCTAGGATTGAAGTTTTTTCTTTTGGTCATTTCTTTCATTTGGTGCAAAAGTTGCAAAACATTTTCTCTCAAACACTTTTTTTGGCCGAATTCTACATTGTGGTAAGCCTAAACTCTTTTGACCATTTGGTCATTTTTGATCATTTGCTATTTTCTCCTTTTCATTCTCTCAAAAACCGAAACTTGCATTAACCTTTTGTTCTCCCATTTGTTTTGCTTAAACATCAAAAACCTCCTATACACTCTTCTTTGCCGAAATTATATTTCTCTTCCCATTATTTTCTTTTTTGTCCTATAGCCGAATATACCTCTTTGTTGTGCCGAAAATATTCTTCTTCTATCTTGAATCTCTTAGGCGAATATTGAAGGTAACATAGTTTTCTTTGGGACTTCTCTAGCAATCGGTTTTTGGTAAGGTGGTAAGGGTTTATTTCAAAGGATTATTCTTTTAAGTTTTCGTTTTCGAAGGCTAATAAACCTTAATGATGATGGTTGATTGTAGGGAAGTGAGGCCGATTCTTTTAGGAGTGTGTTGGATAGTGTTCGAAGGCTTTTGGGGACAAGGAAAGTTTGTGTGGCCGATTTGTCTAATCGGGATTTAAGGCTTTCGTTAAATACAGGTGTGTGTACATACACATCTTATAACTTTTTAATATGCTAAGTGTTATATTATGCCTAATCGATTTATGTAGACATGGATGTAATATCATCATGGTATTAACAAGGATTCGGGTAAGTCTTTGTGACTATGAGATTACTATTTGATGCTTTTGGGAAGCATGACACATTTGGTATGTGTATTATTGGACATATGGCAATGATAAATTTATTAATGTTGTTAAAATAAACCTTTTGCATGATTTGATAAATATACATAATTGTTTGATATGGGTTGATGAGTGGAGGCGGTGATATTCGTGTCGAGCGGACACCGGTGTTTTGGTAACACATCGTGACTACGGTCACCGTGAGGTTTGGTACCTCCAGAGGTTTGGCACCTCATAGCGACTTGTCCTCGTGGTTAATTCCACCGTGGGTTGGCCCCACTTTGAGATATGGGATCGTCGCGGTGATTTGGTATCACACGATGGGTTGGCCCCATCATTCGATTTGTGTCTTCGGACACCGTGAGATTTGGTATCTCCAAAGTGATTTGGCATCACATCCGTGACTATATGTCACCATGTTTTGGTAACACAATTGTGTCTTTGGGCACCAGTGGTTTGGCACCACCGGTGGTTTGGTGGTACCACGGGGTAGAAAAAGGCGATGGATGGTTAGGTTGGGTGCATTTTAAACTTATGCATGTTAATTGGTTATAATTTGTGTATGTTGTTGCACTAAACCTGGGAAGGGTTACACATTGAGTCTTGGTGACTCACCTTCTCATTTAATTTTCGGGTGATTCGTAGATCGCGGGTGAGGAGCCTGATGGACTCGAGGTGGCCATGCAAGTGGAGACTTTTAATAAATGAATTTTGGATTTTATTTATCTTTCTTTTAGGTTTATGTTGCTTATTTGTAATAAGGCCTCCTAGTATGATTTTATTATTGCTGCGTGTTTGAATGTTTGGTTTAAACTACTTGATGATGTTAAAACGGTTGCACATGTTTTCTCAAATTAAACGCAAAATGTTTTAAAGTACCATCGGGTACATTCGAAATTTTTAAACAACTCGACTCAGCAAATATTTTAAGTTTGGTTTTTAACAAAGAAAATTTAAATTGAAAGGCATTTCGACTAATTTCAAAATCGGTTTTAAAATGGTTTTCAAAATCTTTTCTCTGTAGCAAACCAAATTCGGTCATATTGTTTGGGCCGGGTTTGGGGTGTTACATAATTTGAATGGAAGGAGGGGAGCACTTGTAGGAGGAAAAAGTGGAGGAAATCAAGGGATGAAGGGGTGATGGAGTGTTGGCCGAATGTGGGGAAGTGGAGTTAGGCAATTTTGGCCAAGGTGGGTTATTGGGGAGTGCATATTCGGTTTGGAGAGGGGGGTGTGCCGAATTTCTTTTGGATTTCTTTTGGTAGTCTTTGCGTTTTTGGCATTTTTCTTTAGCATTTCAGGTTATCCTCTCCTTAATTCACCTTGCTCCAGTTTTCTTCCTCATTCATTCCTTCTGCTAAGTGCCGAATTGGTAAGGCTATTCTTTCATTCCCCTTTCCTTCATGTTTTTCAATTCTCATCTTCCTAACCGATCACTTCTTTTCTTTACCTCTAAGCCGTAGCAACACATCTCCCTTCCCTTTTTCCGTTATACTTGCTCTTTCTTTTCTCTTTCAAAAGCCGAACATTCACCTTCTCTTTTCAATTCCTCTTTAGCCGAACACTCAACTCTTCTCTATCTCTTGTTCTCCTCTTGGTCTTGCTAAGCTAAACAAGTAGTAAGCCTCGACTTTTTGGGTAGGCCGAATCCTCTAGGGTGCGAATACTTTCTTCTCGTTGGTTCAAACTGCTTCGGAATCTCTTCCGATTTTTTGTAAGTGTGGCCATGGCCGAATAGGGGGTGGTAGTTTTCTCGTTATCTTTTTGAGTTCTTTGAGGCTGAAAGGCCGTTTCTCTTGTTGTCTTGAAACAACGTTCTAACACGTTCTTTTCGCTAGGGACTCGGTTCTTTAATCAGGAGGTGTAAGCTGAATACTCTCCCATAGCAAGGAGTCTGTCGTTCTCTGGTAAGTAAAGACAATGGATAAGGTAGTTCTATATTTTGGTTTATCAAGGGTGAAAACTAACTAATGACCAATCGTTATCATAGGTGTCTTGGAAGCAGTGGAAATCACAACTCGTAATCAAGGTGTGTAATCTCACACCTCCGTTTAATCTGCTAATGCTATGATCTATGAATCGGCTAAAAGCTGAAATACCGAAAAGCCAGAATATCGGCAACTGAGATCACCCGAGCATGCGAGCGCTCGTAGTGATAAATCGAGCCATGTACATTGACGATAGACCTTTAGGAATGCCATGATCTTTTTCGCGGGCGTAGGCCGTAACGGGCCTTGTTGGGTCGTAGTGGGCCAAATGGGCCCAGTGGGCTAATGGGCCCATAGGGGCAAAATTCATGGGTAGCGCTGGATGATTGATGCGACTGCGAAGTCTGCAGAACCGAGACTCAAAACGAGCAGAATGGGCCACATGAGCACGTGGGCCCGTTTGGGCTGAATTTGGTTTCTAGGCCCAATTGAGCTATTTTGACCGATAATGGAACCGGTGTCGCTCGAGGTGACAGTTGGCTTTCGAAAAGGCTGCAGATGTTAGAATTACAGAAATGCCCTCGTTGGGTGAAATTAATGGAATACCCCCGATGGGTAAATTACCATTTTACCCCCAACCGACCAAATAACCATTATACCCCTAGTGGTAGATCTAGTGTTGTATGTGCAACCTGTTTAATTGTTTATGATGGTAATTTATTTCATGCATTGTTTTAATATGTCACGACATGTTGCATTGGGTTGGGTTATGTGATTGGAGAAAGTACTGTACTGGTGGCTATGCCACGTTATACTGATTTAGTGGCTCTGCCACGATATACTGATTTTAGTGGCTCAGCCACGTATACTGTTACTGGTAGCTTTGCTGCATGGTATTAGCAGCTCGACTGCACTATTGGTGTGTAGGGCTGGATGGGTCGATTTGGTCCCCACATAGTGTGTAGGGTTGGTATGGGTGGTGTGATGGTTGGATGGGGTTGGGCTACATTTTTGTTGCATTAGCATGATTTTGGGGCTTAGGCCCGGACTGATACTGAGTAGGGCTTAGGCCCAGATTGATACCGTATGGGCTTGGGCCCAGATTGTGGGTGTAATAGGGGATTACACACTGAGTTCTCGTAACTCACCCTTTCTCCTTAACTGTGCAGGTAATCCCCAGTCTTAGAGGATTTGGAGCTGCGAGGGACTCGGAGGTGGCCACACGTCCTGTATATTTCTGGGGTTAATTTATCTATTTCACTTTAGTTTACCTTTCTTTGATTTTTGGGCTTTAAATTTTTGTAATAAGGCCATTGGAATGGTTTTTAACTTTTATTTGGTAATTCTTTACAAACTGCTAGTTTACTTAACGTGGGTTTTAAAACCATAACTACTGTTTTTAAAACAACACGGTTCTCCAACTGTTTAAACCAAATTTTTGTAACGAACAAGGTTTCAAAAACAAATTGGTAAATGTATAATAATATAATTGGAAAGGATTGGCTTTGATTGAAACTTGTTTTGGCTATAAGCAACGGGAGATGGGATTTCTGAACGATAGAAAGTTTTTGATTCGTAAATGAGTTTTCAAACGAACACAAAGAATTTTTTTTTAAACAACACCTGATGTGGCACCCTAGATCATGGGCTGCTTATAAATTATCGTGTGATCATCGGGAGATAGCCTGGTTACGTTACAAAGTTAGTACTGGTCGGCCGACTTCTCCATTCTGAGCAAGAAGCAGGATTTCACACGCAGATTTGAGAAGGCCAGACGCTTGACTTGGATGGAAACGAGCAAGCATGTGCCTTACGGGAAGAAAAAAAGTGAGTAGCAGAGTTTCCCTCTCGGGGCCGCGCGGCTCTGGCTGAGTGTTAACTGGACCGAACCGACCAACCTGTATGCAGACGCACGCCCAGGCCCGTTCATAAATGACCCGGTATCTCACGTCGCAGTAGGAATGCTCGAGAGATCCGGGGGCGCTGCTCGCTCACAGGATTCCTGTTGGAGCTTTACAATGCACAGTGAAAGGTCAGTGATTCAGAGCCGAAATTGTAAAGCGTCAGTGTCAGCGTAAGTACCACCAGTGCTGAAAGTAGTCAGCGGCACCACCAAGAAAGTCAGAGTCAGAACAGACCTGCCGATACTAAGGGTTTGTCTGTTGGGGATGTTAGGATAGTAAAGGAGTTTTCGGATGTATTTCCTGAAGAGCTTTCGGGGTTGCCACCAAACCGTGAGGTATTATTTGACATTGAGCTCCTACCGGGAACGGCTCCAGTGTCCATCGCCCCTTATAGGATGGCATCGAAGGAGCTGGTAGAATTAAATGCTCAAATCCAAGAGCTTCTGGATCGAGGATTCATCCGACCGAGTGTGTCTCCTTGGGGAGCACCAGTACTATTCGTGAAGAAGAAGGATGGATCAATGCGTATGTGCATCGATTATCGTCAATTGAATAAACTGACGATTAAGAACAAATACCCTTTACATAGAATAGACGACCTGTTTGATCAGCTGCGAGGAGCCGCGATTTTCTCTAAAATAGATCTTAGATCGGGGTACCATCAGTTAAGGGTTATGGAGGTAGATGTGTACAAGACCGTATTCAGGACTCGTTATGGACACTACGAGTTTTTGGTCATGCCGTTTGGGCTAACGAATGCACCAGCTGCGTTCATGGATATGATGAACCGGGTCTTCCAACCCTACTTAGATCGGTTCGTGGCGGTGTTTATAGACGATATTCTGGTGTATTCGCGAACTGAGGAGGAGCATGATTCACATCTCCGGATTGTTCTACAAGTATTGAGAGAGAAACAGCTTTATACCAAATTCAGTAAGTGCGAGTTTTGGCTGAAAGAGGTGACATTTTTGGGACATGTCGTGTCTGCTGAGGGGATTAGGGTTGATCCACGAAAAGTTGAGCCCGTATTAGATTGGAAGCCACCGAAGTCGGTATCTGAGATTCGAAGTTTTCTGGGTCTGGCTGGGTATTATAGAAGGTTCGTTGAGGGGTTTTCATTGATTGCTGCACCTCTAACCAAGTTACTGTGTAAAGGAGTACCATTTTTTTGGACTTACAAACAACAGGAGAGTTTTGAGAAACTGAAGAAGATTCTGACTGAAGCTCCAGTACTAATTCAGCCAGAGGCCGGAAAGGAATTTGTTGTTTACTGTGATGCGTCGCACACGGGTTTGGGCTGTGTGCTGATGCAGGAGGGTAAAATGGTGGCTTATACGTCCCGTCAGCTTAGGCCGCACGAGGTGAACTGTCCTACTCACGACCTGGAATTAGCCGCGATGGTATTCGCACTAAAAATTTGGAGACACTACCTGTACGGGGAGAAGTCGATCATTTATACCGATCATAAGAGTCTCAAGTATCTCCTTACTCAGAAGGAGTTGAATCTTAGGCAACGAAGATGGATAGAGTTACTTAAGGATTATGATTGTTCGATCGAGTATCATCCGGGAAAAGCCAACGTGGTAGCGGATGCACTGAGTCATAAGGTTGTATCTGAGCTAAGATCAGTGTTCGCTCGCCTCAGCCTATTTGAGGACGGTAGTCTGTTAGTGGAGCTTCAGGTGAAACCGACGTGGGTAGCTCAAATAAAAGAGAAGCAGATGTTGGATGAGTCGTTGTTTCCTTGGTTTCAACAGGTGAAGAAGGGATAGACTGAGGAGTTTGGGCTGAATAGTGAAGGAGTATTATGCTTCCGTGGAAGAGTTTGTGTACCGAGGGACTCTGAGCTAAGGCAGTTGATTCTGCGGGAGGCGCATAGTAGCCCATACGCTATGCATCCTGGTGGATACAAATTATACCGAGATCTACGAGAAATGTACTGGTGGCCAGGACTTAAGCGTGAGGTTATTGATTTTGTAAGTAAGTGTTTGACATGCCAGCAAGTGAAGGCTGAGCATCAACTGCCTTCGGGACTACTGCAACCTGTTAAGATTCCACTCTGGAAATGGGAAAGGGTAACTATGGATTTTGTTAGTGGGCTACCCTTGACGCCTACTAAGAAGGATTCGGTATGGGTAATTATTGATCGGCTGACTAAATCGGCCCACTTTATACCGGTTCGCACGGATTACTCGTTACAGAAGTTGGCCAAGTTATACGTGGCAGAAATTGTGAGGTTACATGGGGTACCAGTGTCTATCATCTCGGATAGGGATCCTAGATTCACATCTCAATTCTGGAGAGTGTTACACGAAGCTCTGGGTATAAAGTTGGATTTCAGAACAGCATTTCATCCGCAGACTGATGGTCAGTCGGAGAGGGTAATACAGATTTTGGAGGACATGTTAAGAAGCTGTGTGATCAATTTCAACTGTAGTTGGGAAGATTATTTGCCGTTGGCAGAATTTGCTTACAATAATAGCTACCAATCTAGTATTCAGATGGCACCTTACGAGGTGTTATATGGTCGTAGGTGTCGTACTCCTACTTGTTGGACAAAATTGGGTGAGTGACGACTGTTGGGTCCAGAACTAGTTTCTGAAACCGAGGAGAAAGTAAGATTGATCCGGGGTCGGTTAAAAGAAGCATCTGATAGGCAGAAGTCATACGCTGATTTAAAGCGTAAAAAGGTTGAGTACTCGATGGGAGATTTTGTTTTCTTAAAAGTCTCACCTTGGAAGAAGATTCTGAGATTGGGGCGAAAGGGCAAGCTGAGCCCTAGATTTATTGGACCTTATCGGATATTGAAGCGTGTAGGACCGGTCGCCTATCAGCTGGAACTGCCTCCTGAGTTAAATCGTATACATAATGTATTTCATGTTTGTAACACCCCTTACCCGGGTTCTACGCCGGAGCCGGGCTCGAGGCGTTACTGAACTAAAACCACTTGATCGCCACTTAGGCTTGTCATAACTACTCTCTGAAGTCATCTCAACAATCGCATTCTCGACTCACGAGGCCTCACTCATACACATGAGGGCTCTCGAGACTAAACCGAAACTTTTTCCAATCTTAAAATTTTTCTCTTTTATACAGATCTCACACGCCCGTGCAAGATTGGACACGCCCGTGCATGGACACACACGCCCATGTCCCTAAACCGTGCCTAAAAAATCCAGCATTCTGCCAATGCCCCACGGCCAAGGCACACGCCCGTGCTTACCACCCATGGTGCACACTGACTACCTTAACACGGCCTAAAGTCTAGACACACGCCCGTGTGGCTAGCCCGTGGCCAACATCGACATCCCACACGCCCTAGGCACGCGCCGAGTGTGACTAGTCCGTGGTCTATTCTGACTTCAAATACTAACATGCAGGGGACGTACGGCCAAAGCACACGCCCGTGTGTCTATCCACATGGCCAAGAACAAAGCTATTTGCTAAGCTCTTCTCACCCTTATAGCTTACACAACATGCACTCATACAACACATCCATAATCAACTCAAATTGAAGTGCAATCTCACATAGAAAACTACATCTTTCTTTCATATAATGTAATAGCCAACAACCATGGAATTATACAAAATACACTATCCATCTAAAGGCCAACACATCTTAGCCATTTACACCAAAAATTCACTAATTTGTCTAGCCCCTATACATGCCATATACAAAAAATTGAGTCTAATGTACCAGTGTGTTTGATAGTGTGGGCGATCTTCCAATTGATCCTCGTATCTCGATTCAACACTTTTACTCTATAAGACAAGGGAAAAGAAAGAGAGTAAGCTTTGAGCTTAGTAAGTTTACACATAAACAATTAAGCATCATAGTATAAGCTAAACAACAATTAGCATTATACTACCAAAAGTAATGAACAACTATGCTTACTCTTTCTAACCCTTACCACATTTCCAACACATCATGAATCACATACTCATAAACATCGAAATGCACCCCTGCATTCAATGTCACATTTACACAATATACAACACATCATTATTTCTCGATAATACATCCATAGAGCTAATCCACATAGCTAGTCCACACAGCTAATCCACACAGCTAATCTACTCACTATCACATCCACACAGCAAATCTCTCGGTGGTTCCGCACTAAGCCCACCCCATTCAATTAGTGAGGTAGTATTGCACTTAGCCTACCAACAAGGTATTCTTAGTGGTTTCGGACATAGCCCACTAGATAATATACCTAACGATAGCATCGCACATAGCCAGCGCATTGTCAATATGCATTAGGATGGTATCGCACTTAGCCCACCATTTAGCATTATCATAACACATTCACAAATCTACTTACTCTATCATCCATCCATTCACATATTCTACTTGAACCACATAGGTTCTCAATCATTCTCAACCATGCTATACACTATCTAGCATTAACAATTTGTAAGTATGAATGCATTGTTTATGCATAGACTTACCTCGGTACTCAAAAGTATTGGGACTTGCAATTTAGTCCACCACCTTGCTTTTGCCTCGGTTTCGATCCGGGCTTCGCCTTTCTTGATCTATAATGAATAAATCAGCTTATTCAATACACACATTGACTAAATTGACCCACATCTCATACTTTAGCAAAATTACTATTTTGCCCCTAAACTTTCTCATATTTACACTTTAGCCCCAAAGGCTCGTAAAGTGATTTTTATTCAACTTTCTAGTCTTTGATGCTTAGTCGAACCACTTATTCAACTAAAGCTATCCTCAATTCTCACTAAAACACACATATATGACCAAACTTAAGATTTTCACAATCAAGTCCCTACATGCATTTTCATGGAAAGTCACTTAACAAAAGATGTTTCTGCTACATCAAGCTTTCATAATCTTCCATAAAACAACAAAATACATGCATGTCATACATGACCACATTTTTGAACATCCTTCATAGCTCATCAAATAGCTAAAAATAGCTTACTCATGCTATCGGGACTCCAAAAATACAAAGAATATCAAAAACGAGGCTAGATGCACTTACTAGCAAGCTTGAAAATTTGAAGAACCCTAACAATGGCTCTTTGGAGTTTTCGGCAGCCTTGGGGAAGAAGATGAATGAATTTTGTCATCTTTTCTCCTATTTTAATCACTTATTTGTTAAATGACCAAAATGCCCTTTTTGATAAACTTTCTATTTTAACTCATCCATGGCCAATTTTGTCCAAATATTAAAAATTGGAAAAATTGCTATTTAAGGACCTCTAATTAATAATATAAAGCTATTTCACACAATTAGCTTCTAGAATCTCACATTTTGCAACATTTGCAATTTAGTCCTTTTGGACAATTCAACCACAATTTCACA
Organism: Gossypium sturtianum; assembly: GCA_025698515.1. Lineage (NCBI taxonomy): Eukaryota > Viridiplantae > Streptophyta > Magnoliopsida > Malvales > Malvaceae > Gossypium > Gossypium sturtianum. The sequence continues at coordinate 126,844,344 of CM046955.1, forward strand.
AAATTGCTTCATGAAACTTTCACACTAGCATGCATACATAGCATAAACCTCAAAAACTCATTTATAACCCTCAGATTTGTGGTCTCCCACCACTATTCTGACTAGGCCCTAAACCGGGATGTTACAACTCTCCCCCCTTTAGAGATTTTCGCCCCCGAAAATCTTACCAGTAAAGAGGTTTGGATGTTGCTCTCTTATAGCTTCTTCCATTTGCCACGTAGCCTCTTCCACACCATGTGTCTGCCATAACACTTTCACTAGTGCTATGCTCTTATTTCTCAACTGTTTCACTTCTCGAGCCAAGATCTTAATCGGCTCCTCTTCATAAGACATATCCGGTCTTATCTCAATTTCCGTCGAAGGAATCACATGTGAAGGATCGGAGCGATACCGTCGCAACATCGACACATGGAACACATTATGAATCTTTTCCAACTCTACCGGCAAAGCCAACCGGTATGCTACAGGTCCAATCCTGTCTGTAATTTCATACGGCCCTATGAATCTTGGACTCAATTTCCCTTTTCGTCCAAATCTCATAATCTTCTTCCACGGGGACACTTTCAAAAACACTTTGTCGCCCACTTTAAACTCAATTTCTTTTCTTTTCAAACCGCATACGACTTTTGTCGGTCCGGCGATTTTTCGGACTATTACGGATTACTCTCACTTTCTCTTCGGTCTCTTTTACTAGATCAACTCCATGGATCCGTTTCTCACTAAGCTCGGTCCAATACAAGGGAGTCAGACACTTCTGACCATACAAAGCCTCATACGGAGCCATCCGTATATTCGACTGATAACTATTATTGTAGGCGAATTCGACCAAAGGTAGGTATCTCTCCCAACTACCTTCGAATTCTAATAAACAACATCGAAGCATATCTTCAAGAACTTGAATCACTCTTTTAGACTGACCATTGGTTTGCGGATGGAACGCAGTATTGAAATTCAATCTCATACCCATGGCCTCTTGCAACTTCTTCCAAAATCTCGAAGTAAACCTCGGATCTCTATCCGATATAATAGACACAGGCACACCATGCAACCTCACTATCTCTGCCATATACAACTCAGCTAACTTGTCTAGTGAATAATCAACACGTACTGGAATAAAGTGAGCCGACTTCGTCAATCTATCCACAACAACCCACACAGCATCTGTCTTTCTCGGAGTCATCGGCAAACCCGTTACAAAATCCATGGTAATCCGATCCCACTTCCATTCGGGTACCATTACTGGCTGAAGCAATCCCGAAGGCACTTGATGCTCAACTTCACCTGTTGGCAAATCAGACACTTTGTCACAAACTCTGAAATATCTCTTTTCATACCCATCCACCAATACAACTTCCTCAAGTCATTGTACATTTTCGTATTGCCCGGATGTACTGACAAACATCCACTGTGGGCCTCATGCAAAACCTTTCGAATCAACTCCTCATCTTTAGGAGCACAAATTCTGTCACGATACATTAGACAACCATTCAAATCCACTCAAAAATTAGAATCACTTTCTGATCTGCACTTAGCTATCTTAGCTTGCATCTCACTGTCATTTCTCTGAGCCTCACATATTTGTTGAACAAATAGCGGCTTAGCTCTCAATTCTGCCAAAATAGCACCATCGTCAGACAATGCTAAACTCGTGCTCATAACTCTTAGAGCATACAAGGATTTCCTACTCAGGGCATTCGCAACCACATTCGCTTTTCCCGGGTGGTAGTCAATGACTAACTCATAGTCTTTCAACAACTCAAGCCACTGTCTCTGTCGCAAATTCAGATCCTTCTGATCCATCAAATACTTCAAACTCTTGTGATTCGTAAAGATTCGGCACTTCTCACCATACAAGTAAAGGTGCCAAATCTTTAACACAAAAACAATCGCCACTAACTCCAAATCATGAGTCGGATAATTCTTCTCGTGCAGTTTTAGCTGCTTCGAGGCATAAGCGACTACCTTACCCTCTTGCATCAACATGCAACTGAGACCATTAAACGACGCATCACTATAAACCACGAACTCCTTCCCTGATTCTGGTTGAACCAAAACCGGTGCCTCAATCAACATTGTTTTCAGTCTCTCGAAGCTCTGTTGACATGTCTCAGTCCATTCAAACTTTACATCTTTATGCAACAACTTCGTCAGCGGAGTAGCAATCACGGAGAACCCCTTTACGAAACGTCTGTAATATCCTTCTAATCCCAAGAAACTTTTGATTTCAGACACATTCCTCGGCGGTTTCCAATCCACAATAGCCAATATCTTACTTGGGTCAACTCTGACACCATCACCTGACACCATGTGTCCTAGGAATCCGACCTCTCGGAGCCAAAACTCACTCTTGCTAAACGTAGCATACAACTGCTTATCTCTCAAAGTTTGCAAGACAATTCTCAAATGCTCTTCGTGATCGTTCTCATCCCGAGAATAGATCAATATATCGTCAATAAAGACAACTACAAACTTGTCCACATATGGTCTAAAAACACGGTTCATTAGATCCATAAAAATCGCAGGTGCATTCGTCAAACCAAACGGCATAACCAAAAACTCATAATGGCCATACCTTGTCCGAAATGCGTTTTCAACACATCTTGCTCTTTTTCACTGGAAATGATAATAACCAGACCTCAAGTTTATCTTGGAGAACATTGTAGCTCCCTTCAGTTGATCAAAAAGATCATCAATCCTTGGTAAAGGATACTTATTCTTCACCGCCACCTTGTTCAGTTGTCTATAGTCTATACACAACCTCATAGACCCATCTTTCTTCTTCACGAATAATACCGGAGCACCCCACGACGAGTAGCTCGGTCTTGCAAAACCCTTATCTGTCAACTCTTACAACTGAACCTTCAGTTCTTTCAAGTCTACAGGTGCCATTCTATATGGAGCAACTGAAATAGGTGCCGTTCCCAGAACCAACTCAATTCCAAACTCGACCTCTCTCACTGGAGGTAATCCGGGTAACTCTTAGGAAATACATCCGGATACTCACATACCACTGCCTTTGTTTCAAACTCTACTCCAACCTCTCGAGTATTCAACACAAAAGCAAGATAGGACTCACATCCTTTTCTCAAACATTTCTCACCACTAGGAAGAAATCATCACTGGTAGACTGTCCAGATCCACCCGATTCAACTCGAACCACATCTCCACTCTCACATTTCAATTCAATAGACTTACTACCACAGTTCACTAAGACACTATGGGTAGTCAACCAATCCATGCCTAGGATTAAATCAAACTCATCAAACGGCAACAACATAAGGTTTTGGGAAAACAATGATTCTCAAACAATAAAGGACAATTCTTACACACTTTGTCCACTAACACATGCTTTCCTAACGGGTTTGACACCTTAACCACTACGTCAAGTAGACTCAACGGTCATACTCAAACTAGATGCTAATCTCATGCAAATATAAGAATGAGTAGAACTCGGATCTATTAAAGCAATAACAAAGGTGTCATAGAGAGAAAATGTACCCATTATCACATCCGGGGAGGATGCTTCTTCGCGAGCGCGAATAGCATACGTCCTCGCAGGTGCCCGACCCTCTGGTCTCACAGCAGAATCTCTGGGTGCACCTCTACCACTATTCCCGCCTCTCAGGTTCCTTAGTGGTCTACCCCTTGCAGACACATCGCTAGGTCTCATTTCTTGCTTCTCTTCCTTATCATCCCTCTTGGGGCAGTTTCAGATAAAATGGTCGGGGGTACCACACTTATAACTGTTTCGACTGTTACCTCAACACTCTCCAGTGTGATATCCGGTTTACTCTTCGGATTGCCCACACTTTCCATCGAGGTAGCTTGGACTCTCAAACCTGAACGAGTATTGCCCAAGTCTCGATGCGAATAACCTACTGGTGCTGTCGTCCGAGGATTCACTTCATTGGATCTTTTCGATTGGGCTTGGTACGACTTGCCCATCGGCCTCTTTCTAGCATCTCAGGCTTCACTCACAGCCCTCCTCTTTTCTGAACTCAACTCTTCGACCTTACTTGCCCTTTCAACCAACACTACAAATTCTTTCAACTCTAAAATACCAACTAGGAGTTTGATGTCCTCATTCAGCCCATCTTCGAACCTCTTACACAAGATGGTCTCAGTCGACACACATTCTTGAGCGTATTTGCTAAGCCTAACAAACTCACGCTCACACTCTGCTACTGACATCCTTCCTTGCTTCAACTCAAGGAATTCCTTCATTTTTCGATCAGTAAATCGCTGGCTTATATACTTCTTCCGGAACTCTTCCAGAAAGAAGTCCCACGTCACCCGCTCTCTCGGGACTACCAACGTTAGTGTTTTCCACCAATGGTATGCCGAATCTCTCAGTAAGGATACGACACACTTCAAGCTCTCCTCAGGCGTACATGAGAGTTCATCGAACACCCTCATCGAGTTCTCCAACCAGAACTCCGCCCTCTCTGGGTCATCATCTACCTTAGCTCTAAACTCCTCAGCCCCGTGCTTCCTTATCTTATCCACCGGGGGTTTCGATATCCTCACTACATCCATACCTTGAGGAGCCACTGGATTTGGCTGAGGTATAGGAGGAGGTGGAGGAGGTTGAGCAATAGGGTTTGCTCGAACATAGTCCAAGTACCAATTACTCATCATCTGGAGAAAGGCTTCCCGTGCCTCTTCCCCTTGACCCCTGACCTCGGGTCCACTCTCAATGGGCGCAGTTTCTTGCGCAGGAGCCGGCGCATTACTAGCTGCTTCATTAGCAGTCGATGGATTGGAATCCATATACTATATAAAACAAGATTTAAAATCATCAAAAGCCACACACTATCATTGTACACATATGGCATGTATAGCTAGACTCTTACACCCGCTATGGTAGTCCTAGAACCGACTAAACCATAGCTCTGGTACCACTAAATGTAACACCCCTTACCCGGGTTCTACGCTGGAGCCGGGCCCGAGGCGTTACCGAACTCAAACCACTTGATCGCCACTTAGGCTCGTCATAACTACTCTCTGAAGTCATCTCAACAACCTCATTCTCGACTTACGAGGCCTCACTCATACACACGAGGGCTCTCGAGACTAAACCGGAACTTTTTCCAATCTTAATTTTTTTTCTCTTTTATACAGATCTCACACGCCCGTGCAAGATTGGACACGCCCGTGCATGGACACACACGCCCATGTCCCCAAACCGTGCCTAAAAACTCCAGCATTCTGCCAATGCCCCACGGCCAAGGCACACACCCGTGCTTACCACCCATGGTGCACACTGACTACCTTAACACGGCCTAGAGTCTAGACACACGCCCGTGTGGCTAGCCCGTGGCCAACACTGATTAATCCCACACGCCCTAGGCAAGGCCCCTGTGACTAGTCCGTGGTCTATTCTGACTTCAAATACTAACATGCAGGGGACGACGCGGCCAAAGCACACGCTTGTGTGGCTGACTGTGGGTCACACATGGCCTAGACACACGCCCGTGTGTCTATCCACATGGCCAAGAACAAAGCTATTTGCTAAGCTCTTCTCACCCTTATAGCTTACACAACATGCACTCATACAACACATCCATAATCAACTCAAATTGAAGTGCAATCTCACATAGAAAACTACATCTTTCTTTCATATAATGTAATAGCCAACAACCATGGCATTATACAAAATACACTATCCATCTAAAGGCCAACACATCTTAGCCATTTACACCAAAAATTCACTAATTTGTCTAGCCCCTATACATGCCATATACAAAACATTGAGTCTAATGTACCAGAGTGTCTTTGATAGTGTGGGCGATCTTCCAATTGATCCTCGTATCTCGATTCAACACTTTTACTCTATAAGACAAGGGAAAAGAAAGAGAGTAAGCTTTGAGCTTAGTAAGTTTACACATAAACAATTAAGCATCATAGTATAAGTTAAACAACAATTAGCATTATACTACCAAAAGTAATGAACAACTATGCTTACTCTTTCTAAACCTTACCACATTTCCAACACATCATGAATCACATACTCATAACCATCGAAATGCACCCCTGCATTCAATGTCACATTTACACAATATACAACACATCATTATTTCTCGATAACACATCCACACAGCTAATCCACATAGCTAGTCCACACAGCTAATCCACACAGCTAATCTACTCACTATCACATCCACATAGTAAATCTCTCGGTGGTTCCGCACTAAGCCCACCCCATTCAATTAGTGAGGTAGTATCGCACTTACCCTACCAACAAGGTATTCTTAGTGGTTTCACACATAGCCCACTAGATAATATACCTAATGATAGCATCGCACATAGCCAACGCATCGTCAATATGCATTAGGATGGTATCGCACTTAGCCCACCATTTAGCATTATCACAACACATTCACAAATCTACTTACTCTATCATCCATCCATTCACATATTATACTTGAACCACATAGGTTCTCAATCATTTTCAACCATGTTATACACTATCTAGCATTAACAATTTGTAAGTATGAATGCATTGTTTATGCATAGACTTACCTCGGTACTCAAAAGTATTGAGACTTGCAATTTAGTCCACCATATTGCTTTTGCCTCGATTTCGATCCGGGCTTCGTCTTTCTTGATCTATAATGAATAAATCAGCTTATTCAATACACACATTGACTAAATTGACCCACATTTCATACTTTAGCAAAATTACTATTTTGCCCCTAAACTTTCTCATATTTACACTTTAGCACCAAAGGCTCGTAAAGTGATTTTTATTCAACTTTCTAGTCTTCCATGCTTAGTCGAACCACTTATTCAACTAAAGCTATCATCAATTCTCACTAAAACACACATGTATGACCAAACTTAAGATTTTCACAATCAAGTCCCTACATGCATTTTCATGGAAAATCACTTAACAAAAGATGTTTCTACTACATCAAGATTTCATAATCTTCCATAAAACAACAAAATACATGCATGTCATACATGACCACATTTTTGAACATCCTTCATAGCTCATCAAATAGCTAAAAATAGCTTACTCATGCTACCGGGACTTCAAAAATATAAAGAATATAAAAAACGAGGCTAGATGCACTTACTAGCAAGCTTGAAATTTTGAAGAACCCTAACAATGGCTCTTTGGAATTTTCAGCAGCCTTGGGGAAGAAGATGAATGAATTTTGTCATCTTTTCTCCTATTTTAATCACTTATTTGTTAAATGACCAAAATGCCCTTTTTGATAAACTTTCTATTTTAACTCATCCATGCCCAATTTTGTCCAAATATTAAAAATTGGAAAAATTGCTATTTAAGGACCTCTAATTAATAATCTAAAGCTATTTCACACAATTAGCTTCTAGAATCTCACATTTTGCAACTTTTGCAATTTAGTCCTTTTGGACAATTCAACCACAATTTCACAAAATTGGTTCATGAAACTTTCACACTAGCATGCATACATAGCATAAACCTCAAAAACTCATTTATAACCCTCAGATTTGTGGTCTCGCACCACTATTTTGACTAGGCCCTAAACCAGGATGGTACAATGTTTCTATGCTGAGGTGCTACCATTCTGATCATTCTCATATAGTGCCGGTGAAGGAGATCGAGATAAGACCTAATCTATCATTTGAAGAAGAACCGGTGCAGATTTTAGACCGTGAGGTTAAGGTGCTGAGAAGGAAATCTGTTCCGTTAGTCAAGGTGCTGTGGCGTAATCACGGTTCAGAGGAAGCCACGTGGAAGCCTGAGGAGGCGATGCGACAACAGTACCCCCATCTCTTTTGATCAGGTAAATTTCGAGGCCAAAATTTCTTTAAGGGGGTAGAGTTGTAATGCCACAAAAGTTAAGGGTTGTAATTTGTTTTTCTTAATTGTATGTTGTGCTTGCTCAACTAGTTGTTTGAGTGCATTTGGGGGTCCTAGGGAGGCCTGGGTTCGAGGCGGAGCCTTGGAAAAATTTTAGTTTCTGACCCTAAAGTGAAGAGAGTTGGCAGTGGTAGGACTTAAGTATATTTGGGTGTGTTTTGCTAACACAAGTTGAGCAGGTGGTGAAGTGGTGTGGCGTCAAGTGGAGAGCAAGGGGGGAGGGGTTCGAATCCCACAGGTTGCAAATTGGAGGCTTATATTTTGTGTCAGGTGAGTGGAGGAAGCAGAGTTTAGATAAAACTCTGCAAGGGGAGAGGGAGACTTGGTCAAATAATTTGAATGGAAGGAGGGGAGCACTTGTAGGAGGAAAAGTGGAGGAAATCAAGGGATGAAGGGGTGAGAGAGTGTTGGCCGAATGTGGGGAAGTGGAGTTAGGCAATTTCGGCCAAGGTGGTTTATTGGGGAGTGCATATTCGGTTTGGAGAGAGGGGGAGTGTGCCGAATTTCTTTTGGATTTATTTTGGTAGTCTTTGCATTTTTGGCATTTTTCTTTAGCATTTCAGGTTATCCTCTCCTCAATTCACCTTGCTCCTATTTTCTTCCTCCTTCATTCCTTCTGCTAAGTGCCGAATTGGTAAGGCTATTCTTTCATTTCCCTTTCCTTCATCTTTCTCAATTCTCATCTTCCTAACCGATCATTTCTTTTCTTTACCTCTAAGCCGTAGCAACACATCTCCCTCCCCTTTTTCCCATTATACTTGCTGTTTCTTCTCTCTTTCAAAAGCCGAACATTCACCTTCTCTTTTCAATTCCTCTTTAGCCAAACACTCAACTCTTCTCTTTCTCTTGTTCTCCTCTTGGTCTTGCTAAGCTAAACAAGTAGTAAGCCTCGACTTTTTGGGTAGGCCAAATCCTCTAGGGTGCGAATACTTTCTTCTCGTTGGTTCAAACTACTTCGGAATCTCTTCTGATTTTTGGTAAGTGTGGCCATGGCCGAATAGGGGGTGGTAGTTTTCTCGTTATCTTTTTGAGTTCTTTGAGGCTGAAAGGCTATTTCTCTTGTTATCTTGAAATAATGTTCTGACACGTTCTTTTCGCTAGGGACTCGGCTCTTTAATCAGGAGGTGTAAGCCGAATACTCTCCCATAGCAAAAGTGCAGTCCTGCTCACGGTAAGTGAAGACAATGGATAAGGTAATTCTATATTTTGGTTTATCAAGGGTGAAAACTAACTAATGGCCAATCGTTGTCATAGGTTTCTTGGAAGCAGTGGAAATCACAACTCGTAATCAAGGTGTGTAATCTCACACCTCCGTTTAATCTGCTAATGCTATGATCTATGAATCGGCTAAAAGCTGAAATATCGAAAAGCCAGAATATCGGCAACTGAGATCACTCGAGCGTGCGAGCGCTCGTAGTGATAAACCGAGCCACGTGCGTTGACGATAGGCCTTTAGGAGTGCCACGATCTTTTTCACGGGCGTAGGCCGTAATGTGCCTTGTTGGGCCATAGTGGGCCAAATGGGCCCAGTGGGCTAATGGGCCCACAGGGGCGAAATTCATGGGAAGCACCGGATGATTGATGCGACTACGAAGTTTGCAGAATCGAGACTGAAAATGAGTAGAATGGGCCACATGAGCGTGTGGGTCCGTTTGGGCTGAATTTGGTTTCTAGGCCCAATTGCGCTGTTTTGACCGATAATGGAACCGGTGTCGTTAGAGGAGACAGTTGGCTTCCAAAAAGGCCGTAGATGTTAAAATTACAGAAATGCCCTCATTGGGTGAAATTACTGGAATACCCCCAAGGGGTAAATTACCGTTTTACCCCCAATCGACCAAATGACCATTATACCTCTAGTGGTAGATCTAGTGTTGTATGTGCAACCTGTTTAATTGTTTATGATGGTAATTTATTTCATGCATCGTTTTAATATGTCACGACATGTTGCATTGGGTTGGGTTATGTGATTGGAGGAAGTACTGTACTGGTGGTTATGCCACGTTATACTGATTCAGTGGCTCTGCCACGATATACTGATTTTAGTGGCTCAGCCACCTATACTGTTACTGGTAGCTTTGCTGCATGGATATTAGCAGCTCGATGCGCTATTGGTGTGTAGGGCTGGGTGGGTCGACTTGGTCCCTACATGGTGTGTAGGGTTGGTACGGGTGGTGTGATGGTTGGATGGGGTTGGGCTGCATTTTTGTTGCATTAGCATGATTTTGGGGCTTAGGCCCGGACTGATACTGAGTAGGTCTTAGGCCCAGATTGATACCGTATGGGCTTGGGCCCATATTATGGGTGTAATAGGGGATTACACACTGAGTTCTCGTAACTCATTCTTTCTCCTTAACTATGCAGGTAATCCCCAGTCTAAGAGGATTTGGAGCTGCGAGGGACTCGGAGGTGGCCACACGTCCTGTATGTTTCTGGGGTTAATTTAGCTATTTCACTTTAGTTTACCTTTCTTTGATTTTTGGGCTTTAAATTTTTGTAATAAGGCCATTGGAATGGTTTTTTACTTTTATTTGGTAATTCTTTACAAACTGCTAGTTTACTTAACGCGGGTTTTAAAATTATAACTACTGTTTTTAAAACAACACGGTTCTCCAACTGTTTAAACTAAATTTTCGTAACGAACAAGGTTTCAAAAACAAATTGGTAAATGTATAATAATATAATTGGAAAGGATTGGCTTTGATTGAAACTTGTTTTGGCTATAAGCAACGGGAGATGGGATTTCTGAATGATAGAAAGTTTTTGATTCGTAAATGAGTTTTCAAACGAACACAAAGAATTTTTTTTAAACAACACCTGATGTGGCATGCTAGATCCGGTCATAACGTCTAGGCCGGGTTTGGGGTGTTACATCACGAAAATTAACTAAGTTAAAATTTAACAGAAAATAAACAAAACTACAAAAATAATAATTTCACAAATAATGTCTTTAAACAGTCCTCGGCAATGACACCAAAAACTTGGAATGACTAAGATGTGCAAGTGTACACAGTCGTGGTAGGTAATAAAGTGATAAGTATTGAGTATCGTCTCGATAGGGATTGTCAAGCAATTCTTTGTGAAAAATTAGAACTTGAACAAATTGGTGATGGAAAAATAATGAGTTGAAAATGTGGTGTAAATAAATAAAACTAAATTAACTAACTAATTTAATGAACTAAAAAAATATTTAAGTATGTAATTAAAAATAAACACAGAAAATGCAAGTCTTAAGAGTTATCACAATGACATGCTTGTGTTAGTACAATAATCTTTCCTAGCTTAGAATTATTCATACTGTTAAAAGATGTTACAGAGATTCCGTGGCTAAATTGATTATTTACTAGCCCTCTTAAATTTGAGTAAAAATATTGAACTTATTTAATTACTAAACCTATCTCACATATTTCTATATTCAATAGACTTAAAATTTCATAAGCAAAACATATTACAGGGTTAAGTAAGGTAATAATAGTTTTGGTATTAGTACAAATTTAATCCATACATGATTAAATATACACCATACAAGTATTATGTTGATTAATTAAAACCTTGTTCAAACTAAATAATTAAGTAATTCATACATTTCTTGTAACAGCCTGTTTTTGGGTCAGATTGGAACAGTGGTTTCGAGACCACAAATCCAAAGTCAAATTATTTATTTTATTATTTTAATAAGGTCTACAGCATGATAGATTAATTATGTGAAAGTTTCGTAAAGAAATTTTACCGTTTAAATGCTTAATTCGGCAAAAAGGACTAAATTGCGTAAAATGAAAAAGTGTTGGCAAGTGAATTTGATATACTTTGTTTATTTGTTTGATTATGTATAAATGGTAAGTTAAATTTTGAATTATACGGGCTTACTAAGCTATAAAGCTTACTATGTTTCTTTTCCATGTTTTATAGAGGTTTGGTAGCTCGCTCGATTCGGATAAAGTCAGAGATATGCATCACACTATTCAGTTGCCGATTGGTACCTTTAACTTTGTGGATATGTGTAAATATAGCATGTATCCGCTAGTTTTAAAGATGATAATTATGGTTACTTGATATAGTAATTTTGGTACATTTTGTGGTATAAGTTAAAGCCATGTGATTTGGCTTAACTTGGTATAATGTTTTGATTGTGTATAAGTATTCAAATTTGGTTGATGATTTTGGCTGCCTATTGTATGATGAAATGGTACCATTTGGCCTTGTGTAGGTACATTGAATTTGGGGTGGCAAATTGGCCTTGCAAATGGCCTATTTTTTTCCACATGGGCAGAGACACGGGCGTGTGTCTCAGCCATGTGTGACACATAGTCACGTTACACAGTCGTGTGTCCCCTGGTGTTGAAATTGAATTGAAGTCAGTATGCTCCACACTGTCTCACACACGAGCGTGTGACTGGCCGTGTGGTACAAGTCAGTATACCCCCTAAAAGGCACACGGCCTGGAACACAGGCATGTGTGGCCACTTCGAAGGGCACACGGGCTAGACACACGGGCGTGTGGTCGGCCATGTGACCCAAGTCAGTATGTATGCCTTATTTCCACACGGCCCGAGACACGGGCATGTCTGGAGCCGTGTGAGGCACACGGCTTGTTTACACGGGCGTGTGACCCCTGTATGTTTGAAAGTTTTTTAAGTTTCCAAAATTTTAATATGTTATCGGTTTAGTCCCGAACCACTTCTAAAGCATGTTTAAGGCCTCTTAGGCCCTTATAAGGGACAATGTGTTTGTGATTGAATGATATTTGAGTATGAATGCATAAATGTATGAGTTATGTATGTTAAATGATGTGTATTGATATGTAATACCTCGCAACCCTATTCCGGTGACGGATACAGGTTAGGGGTGTTACATTTCTTCACATTAAACATGCATAAGAAACTTAATCATGATTTTACTTGCATGAATAAATAGATCAAACGCACAGAACATCTTTTAACAGAATTGAATAAAGCAAACTATGGAAATCAGATCATTCTAACACCAGCGAATTTAAGCAATCATGATTATATTGAAAATCAAGTGCTTAGTTGAAATCATGTTTATAAATTGAATAAAAACAAAAGATCAAAAGGGAAGAAGAAACTCTAGCCGATTCTGGAAAATCTCGAGGCAAAAGCTGGTTCCTCCTTTTTTTGCTCTTCTTTCTTGTTGTCACAACTAAGCCAAGATACCCTTAATATAGCCGAAATAAGGCTGCTTTTAAGGCTGTACAAGGATTTTTTTTCAAGAGGAAGAAATAAGGAATGGGAAAGAGAGAAAAGAGAAAATAAGTGGAGAGGAAATAAAGAGAGAATGGATGAATGAATTGAATGATTTTGAAAGGAAAAGAGGGGTCTAATTTATACTAGATGGGGATGTCTAAAAATAGCATTTAGGAGCTTAATTTTCTCCCTCAAGTGGTCAACCATGATTAAAGGAAAGAGGGGTTGAATGGTTTGATATATTTAGCTTGGTGCTTGAAAAGGGAGGTCTTGAAAACTAAAGGGGTTGGAACGAATTTGTGGAGAAGTCTAAAGGTTGTTTTATAAATATTTTTAATCAACTTTGGTTGCGTATTTGGGCAAGTGAATGGACAGTTTGGACTACTCTTGGTCTTGTGATTCTTTCCTCTTCAATTGGACACTTTGGGCCTCTTTTTTTGCATCGGGTTGTAAAATTTTATCAACCCAAGGTGACTCCAAGACTGATTTTTCTTCCATTGCATAAAACTGTTTAAAATTGGTAGAATTTTGTAAGTGTAGAATAAAAATAGTTGAAAATAGAAAATTGTCTCTTATGTGTCCAATTTAGATATTTTGTAATAAAATTACAAAAAAATTCTAAAAAGAACTTGAAATTTGCAAGAATTGTCAGTCAAAAAGTGCTAAAAAAGTCTATATATTTTCGAGTTTCTAGGTAGACAATTTTTTTAGAAAAAAGCTATCATGTAAATATCTTCCCTAGTACCTTATTTGAGCCTGAATCCATTTTCGTGATGAACTACAATTGAAACCTTAAGCCTAATAAATACTTTATTTGATCCTTTAATTTATTGGTCCTTGCACGGATTTAGATGCCCAACCATTGATATTGAGGGATTAGATAGATACATCACGGTGGTTTCAAAAGAAAAAAAAAGAGTGAACCAATAAATTGTATGGTATAATAAGTATAAGATTTTTGAGCTTGTAGAAAAATAATGCAAAATGCCAATCGAGAAAATCCCGAAGAAAAAAAATAAAAAAAATGAGTTGGAAAAAAGTGCGCTCACATTTGTTAAAATAATAATAAATAAATATTACGTGCTCGAATAATTGTACTCATGAATACTACATGATGCCTTAGTAAATGGAGAGAAAAGGAAGGTGAGAGAAGTGGATATAAGGTGGTGAGATTATTTGAAATTGGGATGAGTATCGAGCACAATATAATGTGTCAAATTAATTTCATGCTTAACTGTTTTGTTGAGACTGTTCTTTGAATTCCATACCTACCTAAGCCGCTAAATGTTACAAGCCGAAAAGTCCTATGTGACTTAGGTAGTACTTTATGTGGATGACATTGTGCCAAGTTTACCACTTATATTTGTTTGAACATTATTGTATATTTGTATATCTATCTTGATGGATACATATACTTAATATTATTTTATTTGTTTGCTTTGTAATGTATTGAAGTAACCTATCTAATGTTAGAAATTGTGAGTCAATTGTATATTATCATAGAATTATATGTTTATTTACATTATCTTGTAAATGTATTTCTATCCAATTCCTTATACCAAGCTAGCTCAAGTACATTTTCTTTTCTTTACATGATTATTTCTTGTTTTCAGTTTTGTTTATTTCTTATTTTTGTTTAGTCTACTTGAGGGCAAATAAATACTTAAGTGTGGGGGTATTTGACCTGTTGTTAAACATAGTAGTTATTTAGGTCTATTTCTGCACTTAAGGAGCTTGTTTTCTAGCACTTTTAATATTAAATATTACATTTCCGGTATTTAGTAGTTAGTATTAAAAGTTAGTAAAAAGAAGTGCTTTTATTAAATTTTGTGAGTGTTGTGACCTATTAGGCTAAAACGGGCCTTAGGTAGTGCTTGTCGCGTGTGAATATGATATGCAAGTTGTGCAAGTATACACATCAGATCAAGTAATAAAGTGATGAGTGAGTATTATTCCCATGAGGATCGGATTGAGGCACAAAAGTGGTTAAGTTATTATAATAAAATACAATTAATGCTATGGTAAAACTATGGTAAGTATGCAGTGGCAATTAAAGGAATAGTAATGTATGCAATATGTGGAAATAATGAATACTTGGAAATCTTATGGCAAAACGAAAGTGGAAATGTAATGGCAATTATGAGAATTACTATGGGAATATTATGTAAATGATCAAGTAAATAACTAAGAATGATATGGTAAAGATATGGCGGCAATAGTTCAAGGATATATGATGTTGATTGGGAAGGTCAGAATTACTAAGAATCAACCCTACTATCAATAATGCCTCGACAAAATCATACTCAGTTTATTGCTTAGAAGAGTTCTAAAATGGTCTACTTCTCTCGAGAGCAAAAACCTCAAGTTACCTTGCTCGTGTCTGTGGGCTTTTAATATAGTACCCTGCACTATCTTCCTTCTGTATGAATGCTGCTCTATGTTTAGAGTTTACTGCAAGTATCGATTCAGTACTTGTTCATATCATTCAATATTGATCTAAATAATCCAACCTTTTTAGAATTAGACTTAGTTTATTTGCATGTTGAATAGTCATCTATGTCTAGGGATTGCACGCATACAACTTAGAAATAAAAAATTTGAATGAAACAGGAAATTGAATCAGATATATGCTTCAACCATTAAAGAAAATAAAATTTTCATCATGTAATCCCAACCCTATTAGATTTAGCTCATGGGTTGGCACATAAAATTCAAAACCAAAATAACATCCAACATCGTTTTCATCATTCATTTCATGAAAGAAGAAAGTAAGGAATATGAAAGACTTCGGGAAAACAACTTTCGCGTGTCCAGTTCACACTCCAGCAGCATAGTGTCTTGTGGTGGCTGAGAGGGACTGCTTTCATCTTCCTCTTTCTATAACAGCCCGTTTTGCAGTGGTGTCAATTATAGTAGTTTCGGGGCCACAAATATGACAAATAAGTTTGTAAATATTATATTTAATATTTACGAGTAAAATATGGTTTTTAAAATATTTTTGATATGATAATTTATGTTATATAAACGGTTTATTAAGTTCAAGTGGTATGACCCTAAGGTCAAGTGGTTTTAGAAAATGAGGTATCGGGACCTCATTTCTATAAACCGAGTCATAAATATTTTTATAAATATTTACGGAGTGTCATTAAGGTGGTATTAAAGTTTCGTTGAAAAATTTTAACGTTTCGATGGTTAATTAATTAAAAAGGACTAAATTGTAAAAGATGTAAAATTTAATCACTATTTGATTTGAGTGATTAAATGGTTAATTAATTACATTTTTACTGTAATGCTTCGTAACCCTATTTTGACGACGGATATGGGTTAGAGGTGTTACATTCAGTGGTATCAGAGCTACGGTTTAGTCTATTCTCGGACTGAACGTAGCATGTACGAGTTTAGAAATACATGCCATTATATAACTTGTGATAGTGTGATAACTCTTGACTCAATTTGAACTATGCTTTCATATAGATAATGTCACCCAACCGAGCTGATTTCGATGAGGCTGAAAGTAACGCTCAAGCCTCCGTTCACGGAGCAGCGTCGAGTGGTAGTAGGCCTATATCTGAGGGCCCGGGAGGAGAGGCTAAGGAAGCCTTCTTCCAGATTATGAATGATTGGTTTACTGAGTTCGTACGAACGTACCCTATGGCTCAATGACCTCCACCCCCACCTGTTTTCCAACCGATTCTTGTAGCTCTTCAGGGTTTGGAACCAGTGTGATTAAGCAAGTCTCCAGTCAATAAAATCCAAAAATACGGGGCTGAAGAATTTAAAGGTACGTCCGAAAATGATCTGGAGAGAGCTGAATTCTTGTTAGAAAACACGATCAGAGTTTTCGATGAATTATCGTGTACACCGACAAAATGTGTGAAATGTGCAGTAACATTATTGAAAGATTTAGCCTATCAGTGGTGGAATACCCTAGTTTCGGTTGTGCCGAAAGATCAGATAGATTAGGAGTTCTTTCAAATAGAATTTCGAAAGAAATACGCGAGTCAAAGATTTCTGGACATGAAATGTAAATAGTTTCTCAAGCTGAAACATGGTCGAATGACAGTATCTATGTAACAGCCCGGTTTAGACCCTAGTCGGAACAGTGGTTTTGGGACCACAAATTCGAGTCAAAAAATATTTTAATAATATTTTTGGTGTCAACAGCATGTTAAATTATATGTGTGAAAGTTTTGTGTGAAAATTTTAGCATTTCTGTGCTCGATTTAATTAAAAGGACTTAATTGCGTAAAATGCAAAACTAGCATGCTTTATGTGAAGGTACCTAATTGCTATGGCTTTTATTATATGATGTCTTTATGTTGTAATTTTACCATAGAAATTATAAGTGGACGGTTTAGACTTGTAATATATGGTTTATATAATTAGTTTATAAAGGTTAATATGGTAAATGTGTTAATTAATGATAATATAATAAAACATTTAATTAAAAGCCATGCATTTTATTCATCTTGTTGGCCGAATGGAAGAAAGAAAGAAAACAATTGAAGGTTTTTAAGGTTCGGCTCTTTGAAACTCATATTAAGGTATGGATTTTGTTCGGTTTTTGATAATTTTTACGTTTTTGAGATCGTTGCTTCGAATACTAGTAGACCCATGTCTTAATTTTCGGATTTAATGAAGAATTTGAGATTTTCCATTGATTATAGCTTGATGTTTTTGTGGTTTGATGATGAAATATAATTTTTTGTTGATAGATTATTATGTTTAATTAAGTGATTTTTGATAAAAATGTGTATTATGGACTAAATTGAGAAATTTGTAAATTGAGGGGTCAAAATGTGAAATAAATAAAATTAATGGGCTGCTAGGGACCTAAGGTAAATTTGGCCTAACATGGGTTTGATTAGATTTTGTGAATTTTGTGTTATTTTGAAATAGGGACTAAATTATAAAAATGTGAAATGTTAGGGATTAAAATGCAAAATGCCCAAATTATGTGTTCTTGGATGAAATTGAGTAAAATGTTGAATAAGTAAGTTAATTTTGATATTATTTAGATTGGAAAAAGAGGAATTCGGATCTATATTGAGGAAAAATCAGAGTATCGGATTAGTCGACTTAATTTGTTGTTACTGTGAATGAGGTAAGTTCGTATTTTAATAGACGTTACGAAATCATGTTATAAATGCATATTATTTGTGTGATTGAATTCAATGCCGAATTGTAACACCCCAAACCCGACCTATGCGTTAAGGCTAGATTTGACATGTTACAAAAAATAAATATACTTTGATTCCTTTTTAAGTGAAACAGATTTCAAAGTTTTGACGAAGTATTTATAGGGTAAAAGATTTGATTGATAAATCAACAATTTGAGATGTAAGATCTTATATATCGAAGTTTTGAAAATAGCGTTAACAGTTCGAGAAAATTTTAAAAGAAATAAAAATGTATTTTTTTAGAAAAGAATCGATGAAAATCTTGAGAGTAATTTTCCGGTTTAAAATATGAAAAATTATTATGAAATCCTTTCTAAATATTCATTTTATAATAAATCATTTATTTAAGTTTTTAGAAAAAAATAATAATATAATTTGAAATACTTTAAGCAGTTTATAAAATTCTTCACACAATAAACAAAACAAAAATTAATCCAGAGGCCTTATTACAACCTTAATTCAAAATAGTAAAGTAATTAAAAATACTAAAAGAAATCCAAAATCCAAATTTAACTGCGTTTAAGTATGGCCTCCACCGAGTCATCCACGGCCCAAGTCTCCATCATCGATCATTACACGAAAGGGATAAGGAAAATGGGGGTGAGTTACTAGAACTCAGTGTGTAACCCACTTACCATTGTCCACTGGGCCAAAATTCCAATTAAACTTTCAATTGGGCCAAAACCCATTTACAATTATATAAAAAAAAAATTAACATCATATATAATATGCATATGATATGCAATTCCCAAACCAAACCTAATTTCCATCCGCTACACACCACCCGTACCAACCAGCACACCTGTGGGGAGCTTTAGTCACCCACCCCGCCAACACACCAAAAGTAGGCATTAAGCCGTATATATCAAGTTTGTGGACAAGCCACCAGATTAACAAAATTTACATGGCATTGCCATTTTTCATATTTGTGGCAGAGCCATCAGAATTACGTAGCAGAGCTACCAGAACTTCTCTTCATCAATATCCCATCCCATGCAAATCATGTATATAATGCATAGCAATTCACAACAATTTATTCAGATATTTCTTACAAACATTATGGCCCATTATAATAATTTATATCAAATCGGCCCATATAACAAATATCTCAATTTGACCCATATAGCAAATATCCAATGCCCATATAGCAAATATATCAATTTGGCCCATATAGTAAATATCTCAATTTGGCCCATATAGCAAATATCTCAATTTGACCCATATAGCAAATATCAAATGGCCCATATAGCAAATATCTCAATTTGGCCCATATAGCAAATATCAAATGGCCCATTAAGGGTATTTTCGTAATTTTCACAGTCTTAATACCAATTTCATAGTCTTTACCAAAATAGTGACAACTATGCCATGTTACCCCATTTCACCAAAATGTGATTTAATCAGGCGATTTACCACTAACACGTTTTTAAAATATCTAACCCATGAAATACGGTGAGATTACACACGACATGATTAGCACTACGCTTTCTCGATCGTTGACACCTAAAATTTTATAACGTTTGATTAGTCGACATACGCGATTTAATAAATCTATTTAAAAACAAACGATCTAACAATTACCCTCGGAGTCAGGAACAACTACGATTTTTCGGTTCTTCCCGGTTGACGGTCCACAACCCGGTGGAAAATCCCGAATCGCTGATGCCTCACAATTGCGAACGACGTCGAATAATTGATTCTCACCGGATGAGGGTCCACAACCCGGTGGAAAGTCTCGAATAGCCGAAACAACCCTTCGCTTGAATTTAGGAGTAGGGATCGCTAACCCGCTCCTTTTGAGATCTCCACTCAGCTTCCCTTTTGAATCGTTACCACAAGCCTCCATCGATTAGTATTATGATAAGTACGGATTTGTCAAAAAGGGTGAAGATCGGCTTACCACTAATCCCGAATGATCAACAATTGGATGGATCAAACGATTTATTCCCTAAAACATAAAGTCAACAATTTATTACTCCTTAGATCATCAATCGGCTTATTGGTTACTATCAATAATCCATAACGATTTCTTACCGCATGCGATATTGAATCCGATGTTCGCTGCGTTCGACTTAAGACTTAGAGTGATGTTAGGCCTCCGCTAGGATTCTACCAAAAGGAAAAATGATCATGTTGTGAGAGAGAAAAGGAATGATGATTCGATTAATAGAATCATCCCAAGACAAAAACATACATTCGGCCATAGAGAAGAAATTGAGAAGAAAATATTACTTACCGATTTGTCAAAAGATAATGTTCAAACATGAAGGAAAAAGAAGAAATAGTGGAGGGTTAATTTGCTATTAGATTCGGTTATGGAGGAAATGAATGAAAGAAAAAGTTTTGGTCAAGATGGAGTTTTATTTTTAAGAAATGGAAGAAGAATTGAAAGGTGATTAAAAGAAGAGAGAAGGGAGAGAAAAGGTGCAAACTAGTTTCAGTTTCTCCAAAAGATGATAAGAAAAGATGATTTGGTCACAAAGGTTGAATACTTTCGGCAACAAGAAGAAAGGAGGAAGAAAATATGTTCTTTAGTGGCTTGTAATTTCGGCACAAGGTAGAAAGAAATTTGGAGAATACCAAATAGTGCAAAGAGAAAGGTTTTTGCCTAACAAGCACCAAAAATTCAATCAAAAGGCAAAGGAGAATTCGGCTATCAAGGAAGGTGGAAAGAAAATGAGTATGTGACCAAACAAAAGAGAAAAACAATGCACTATTGTGCTAATATGTTTAAGCGAGGAGGGTTGCAAATTGGGAGAAATGACACAAAGTTGCCAAAGGAATTTTTGCCAAAACACTACTAAGTCTTTACCAAATGCCAACTAAAAATTCAGCTACCTATTCTCCCCAAAACCGTCCACATGCATCCCCCCTAGGATAAGAGTTTGGCCACCCAAGCTTTCCAAAACATCACCCATGAAATAAGCCTCATGTCCCCCTTTCTTTCCTATTTCCCTTGATTCCTTTCCCCAACTTCAACCTTGCCTTATTCATATAGCCACCTTACCAAAAATAATGAAGTCAAACTTGCCATAAATACTCCTTGGCCGACACTTTAAGGAAGGAATGCAAAAATAAAAGTCAAATATGCACACAAAGGGATTCGAACCTCTTCCCTCAAGGTACTACATATGGCGCCATATCCTTCTTATCAATTATTCATTTATGCTAGCTACTTACTCAATTATTTCCATATGCTTTAAGGTCACTTACTCCATCTCCTTAAAGTACTAAATGCCAAAAATTTTCACTAGGTCCAAATGAACCCCGAGTCTTCTTAGGACCTCCTAAACATACACAATTAATAATTTAACTAGCTTAACACCAAAAACAATGCAACAAATAAAAATCCAAATTTTAGGATGTTACAATTCTACCCCCTTAAAGAAAATTTCGTCCTCAAAATTTACCTGATTAAAAGAGGTGAGGATATTGCTGCCGAATCACGTCCTCAGTCTCCCATATAGCTTCCTCCGATCCGTGATTATGCCATAGAACCTTGACTAACGGCACGGTCTTCCTTCTCAGCACCTTAATATCCCGATCTAGAATTTGTACTGGTTCCTCCTCGAATGACAAATCAGGTCTTATCTCAATTTTTTCTACCGGTATTATATGAGACGGATCCGATCGGTAACGCCTTAACATTGAGACATGAAATACACTATGTGTCTGACTCAACTCTGGAGGTAACTCAAGCTGATAAGCCACTGGCCCAACACGTTTCAACACACGGTACGGTCCGATGAACCTAGGGCTCAACTTGCCCTTCCTTCCAAATCTGAAGATCTTCTTCCAAGGTGAGACCTTTAGAAAGACTTGATCTCCCACCGCAAACTCAATATCCTTACGCTTCAGATCCGCATACGATTTTTGTCTATCCGAACCTTCCTTTAACCGTGCCCAAATTACCTTTACCTTTTTCTCCGTCTCTGATATCAGCTCAGGACCCAGTAACTGCCGCTCTCCCAATTCAGTCCAACAAGTAGGAGTACGACACCTACGACCATACAATGCCTCGTAGGGTGCCATCTGGATACTGGATTGATAACTATTGTTATACGCAAATTCTGCCAACGGTAGGAAATCCTCCCAACTACCCCTAAAGTCAATCACACAACCCCTTAACATGTCTTCCAAAATCTGGATTACTCTTTCCGACTGACCATTTGACTGAGGATGAAAAGCCGTGCTGAAATTTAACTTTGTTGCCAAAGCTTCATGCAAAGCTTTCCAAATCGTGATGTAAACCTAGGGTCCCTGTCCGAAATAATAGACACTGGTACCCCATGTAACCTCACAATCTCTGCTACATACAACTTGGCCAACTTCTGTAATGAGTAATCCGTACGAACAGGTAGGAAATGGGCAGTCTTCGTCAACCGATCCACTATCACCCAAACGGAATCTTTCTTAGTAGGCGATAAGGGTAGCCCACTAACGAAGTCCATCGTTATTCGTTCCCATTTCCATAAGGGAATCTTCACCGGTTGTAGCAATCCCGACGGCAATTGATGTTCCTCCTTCACTTGTTGACATATCAGGCACCTACTCACGGAATCAGTAACTTCTCGCTTCAACCCTGGCCACCAATACTGCTCACGGAGATCTCGATACATATTTCCCCCGGGGTGCATAGCATAAGGGCTACTATGCGCCTCTCGCAGAATCATTTGTCTCAATTCCAAATCTTTGGGCATACAAATTCTTCCGCGGAAACAGAATACTCCATCATTATTCATTCTGAAATCCCCTTTTACACCACTTTCCACTTGCTGAAGTAAGGAACCCAACTTTTCATCTGATAACTGCTTTTCCTTAATCTGACCTAACCACATAGGCTTCACCTGAAGTTCGGCTAACAGACTACCATCTTCATACAAGCTGAGATGAGCAAACATCGCTCTCAAATCTGATATCACCTTACGACTCAACGCGTCTGCCACCACGTTAGCCTTTCCGGGATGATACTCGATTGAGAAGTCGTAATCCTTCAATAGTTCTATCCACCTCCGCTGTCTTAAGTTCAACTCCTTTTGGGTAAGGAGGTACTTTAGACTCTTATGATCCGTATAAATGATCGACTTCTCACCGTACAGGTAGTGTCTCCAAATCTTCAAAGCAAATACCACTGCAGCCAACTCTAAATCATGGGTAGGATAATTTACTTCGTGCGGTCTTAACTGACGAGATGCATAAGCCACCACTTTTCCACCTTGCATCAACACACATCCTAAACCCGTGTGTGACGCATCACAGTAAACAATAAATTCTTTTCCAGCCACAGGTTGAATCAATACTGGCGCTTCCGTCAGAATCTTCTTCAATTTCTCGAAACTCTCTTGCTATTGATCTGACCACACAAATGGTACTCCCTTGCGCAATAGTTTAGTTAGGGGTGCAGCAATCAATGAAAACCCCTCAACAAAATGTCGATAATAACCAGCTAATCCTAGGAAACTCTGAATTTCGGCCAC
The DNA here is from genome assembly GCA_025698515.1 of Gossypium sturtianum. Taxonomy (NCBI): domain Eukaryota; kingdom Viridiplantae; phylum Streptophyta; class Magnoliopsida; order Malvales; family Malvaceae; genus Gossypium; species Gossypium sturtianum. Next base: position 126,868,054 of record CM046955.1, read on the forward strand.
TGACTTCGGTGGTTTCCAATCCAACACAACCTCTACTTTTCGAGGATCAACTCTAATTCCTTCGGCTGACACATGTCCCAAGAAAGTTACTTCCTTCAGCCAAAATTCACACTTACTGAATTTGGCATAGAGTTGCTTTTCCCGTAATATTTACAATACTATTCGCAGATGTGAATCATGCTCTTCTTCATTCTTCGAGTATACCAAGATGTCATCTATGAACACCACCACGAACCGGTCTAAATAGGGTTGAAAGACTCGGTTCATCATGTCCATAAATGCAGCTGGTGCATTGGTCAATCCAAACGGTATCACCAAGAACTCATAATGTCCATAACGAGTTCGAAATGCCGTCTTATGAATATCCGCCTCCTTAACCTTGAGTTGGTGATAACCCAATCTCAGATCTATCTTGGAGAAAACTGAAGCTCCTCGCAATTGATCAAACAGATCATCGATTCTCGGCAACGGATACCTATTCTTGATCGTCAACTTATTCAACTGCCTATAATCGATGCACATACGCATGGACCCATCCTTCTTCTTGACGAACAAGACCGGTGCTCCCCACGGTGACACACTCGGTCAAATGAATCCCCAATCCAGCTACTCCTGAATTTGAGCTTTAAGCTCCGCCCACTCTTTCGGCGCCATTCTATATGGAGCAATGGACACTGGAGCCGTTCCTGGCAATAATTCAATGCCAAACTCTACCTCCCGATCCGGAGGCAATCCAGGAAGTTCCTCAGGAAAGACGTCCGAAAACTCCTTCACCGTTCTAACACCTTCTACTGACACTTCCTTGGCATCCAACGCGCTAATGAAGGCTAGGAATGCTCCACACCCTTTTCGCACTAACTTTTCTGTCTTTAAAGTAGATACCACATTTGATAGATAATTTCTCCTTTCACCTATCATCACCACTTCTTTATCTTAGAAGTTCTTATCGTCATCCGCTGCAAAGCACAATCCAAGTTCGCACGGTGTTTCACCAACCAGTCCATGCCCAAAATAAGGTCGAACTCACCAAAAGGCAGTTCCATCAAGTCTGCCAAAAATGTTTCTCCTTGTACTTCTAAGGGTACATCTCTAAACAATTTATTTACTATCACTGCATCGTCCTAAAGGACTAATTCATCATCATCTCTCCGGTAAATCTCAAATCTAATGTTCAAGTTTCAGATACAGCAGTAGCAACATACGAATGGGTGGATCCGATATCTATCAAAGCAAAGAATAACAAGTACATCGGGATATGAAGAACGCATCGGTTATCACGTCAGGTGCATCGCCATCCTCTCGGCATCTAACCGCATAAACTAACCCCGCTGCCTCGCCTCGCGTTACCCGTTGAAGCCATTACCTCTACCCGGTGCACCTTGACCTCGATTTGCGCCATTACCACCTCGACCTGGTCCACGGCCCCTCGGTGGCTGCTGAGCGCCTCTAGCTGGCTGTGCGTCATGGTTACGAGCTTCCTGAGTCCGAGCAGTCCGTCAAGGACAATTCTTAAGCTGATGGTCCTTAGAACCACATTTGAAACAACCACCGGTTCTCTTCCAGCATTCACGTGGTGTCGTCTTTCCATCAACAAGACATGATTGTATCTCGACAGTAGCAAGCAGTGCTCTAGCTTGAGCTGGCTCATCATTCCTAGACCTCTTCTGAAACCTTTTTGCAGGACCCGCGTACTTAAAGTCCCTCTTGCTCTTGCCTCTATCTCTTTCTCGGTTTTGCCGCTCCGAGTGCTTAGCCTCTTCGGCTATCTTCGCTTTCTCCACCAGTGTGGCAAAATTCCTTTCTTGTTGTGGGGCTATCAATACCCGCAACTCATCACTCAACCCGTCTTCAAAACGCACGCAGCGTTCATAGTCAGTTGGCACAATACCTCGGGCATAACGAGTCAGACGCAAAAATTCTGCTTCGTAAGCTGCCACGGTCTTACTTCCTTGAACCAGATTAAGGAATTCCTTCATTCGGGCATCCACATAGCTAGCCCCAACATACTTTCCTTGAAATGAAGTTTCGAAGAAATCCCAAGTAACGAGATCGGCCTAAGTGCCCTCCCGAACAGTAAGCCACCATTGATACGCCTCGTCTCTCAACAAGGACACAGCTCCTCTCAGTTTCTGCTCGGTGGTGCACTCCAAGTCATCCATGATCCGTTCCACTGCCTCGAGCCAATACTCCGCTACATTTGGGGCTACACCCGAGACACCTCTAAAAACCTCGGCACCACTTGATCTAAGTCATTCCGAAATTGATCCACGAACTGCTGGCCCAGTTCTAGTCCCAGCAACCCTTTCTAAGACTCGCAACATTGCTTGGGACAAGGCAATGTCCTCCCTCATACGGTCATGTGATCCAGTTTCAGTCTCGGGTGACGCAGGTGCGTCCATTTCTGGTATATGTCCCGACGCTTCAGACGCAACCCTAGCACCTCTGCCTCTACCACGGCCACGTCTACCACGTCCACGTCCTCTAGCGTTCATATTAGCAAATTCGATCTTATCTGATTAAAAGTCTTATGAATCAGTATACTATTTTGATATTTATTAAACAATATTTTATGAGGTAGAAAAAGTAAAGTCGTTTTCGTAAACGCATCCTATAGTCTCAATCTCTATAGTTTCAACATCTAAAACTAAAAGTTCTAGAGTGTTCCTATAGTCATATCACAATAATCATAATCATACAATAACATACACTTACTTGACTTGGTGCCGGATACCCGTGGTGCCATACTTCCTTTAAAACATATGTCAAAAAAACTTAAAGCAGCTTTTAAAAATATTTTTGAACCCAAACCACAGCCGAGTTTTGAACCGGGCTCTGATACCATAAAATGTAACACCCCAAACCCGGCCTATGCGTTAAGGCCAGATTTGACATGTTACACAAAATAAATATACTTTGATTCCTTTTTAAGTGAAACAGATTTCAAAGTTTTGACGAAGTATTTATAGGGTAAAAGATTTGATTGATAAATCAGTAATTTGAGATGTAAGATCTTATATATCGAAGTTTTAAAAATAGCGTTAACAGTTCGAGAAAATTTTAAAAGAAATAAAAATGTATTTTTTTAGAAAAGAATCGATGAAAATCTTGAGAGTAATTTTCCGGTTTAAAATATGAAAAATTATTATGAAATCCTTTCTAAATATTCATTTTAGAATAAATCATTTATTTAAGTTTTTAGAAAAAATAATATTATAATTTGAAATGCTTTAAGCAGTTTATAAAATTCTTCACACAATAAACAAAACTAAAATTAATCCAGATGCCTTATTACAACCTTAATTCAAAATAGTAAAGTAATTAAAAATACTAAAAGAAATCCAAAATCCAAATTTAACCGTTTATGAAGTATGGCCTCCATCGAGTCATCCACGGCCCAAGTCTCCATCACTGATCATTACCTGAAAGGGATAAGGAAAATGGGGGTGAGTTACTAGAACTCAGTGTGTAACCCACTTACCATTGTCCACTGGGCCAAAATTCTAATTAAACTTTCAATTGGGCCAAAACCCATTTACAATTATATAAAAAAAATAACATCATATATAATATGCATATGATATGCAATTCCAAAACCAAACCTAATTTCCATCCGCTACACACCACCCGCATTTCAACCAAAGACACACTGTGTGGGGAGCTTTAGTCACCCACCCCGCCAACACACCAAAAGTAGGCATTAAGCCGTATATATCAAGTTTGTGGACAAGCCACCAGATTAACAGAATTTACATGGCATTGCCATTTTTCATATTTGTGGCAGAGCCACCAGAATTATGTAGCAGAGCTACCAGAACTTCTCTTCATCAATATCCCATCCCATGCAAATCATGTATATAATGCATAGCCATTCACAACAATTTATTCAGATATTTCTTACAAACATTATGGCCCATTATAAATATTTATATCAAATCGGCCCATATAACAAATATCTCAATTTGGCCCATATAGCAAATATCCAATGGCTCATATAGCAAATATCTCAATTTGGCCCATATAGCAAATATCTCAATTTGGCCCATATAGCAAATATCAAATGGCCCATATAGCAAATATCTCAATTTGGCCCATATAGCAAATATCAAATGGCCCATTAAGGGTATTTTCGTAATTTTCACAGTCTTAATACCAATTTCATAGTCTTTACCAAAATAGTGACAACTATGCCATGTTACCCCATTTCACCAAAATGTGATTTAATCAGGCGATTTACCACTAACACGTTTTTAAAATATCTAACCCATGAAATACGGTGTGAGATTACACACCTGATTACAGTTAGCACTACGCTTTCTCGATCGTTGACACCTAAAATTTTATAACGTTTGATTAGTCGACATACACGATTTAATAAATCTATTTAAAAACAAACGATCTAACAATTACCCTAGGAGTCAGGAACAACTACGATTTGTCGGTTCTCCCCGGTTGACGGTCCACAACCCGGTGGAAAATCCCGAATCGCTGATGCCTCACAATTACGAACGACCTCAAATAATTGATTCTCACCGGATGAGGGTCCACAACCCGGTGGAAAGTCTCGAATAGCCGAAATAGCCCTTCACTTGAATTTAGGAGTAGGGATCGCTAACCCGCTCCTTTTGAGATCTCTACTCAGCTTCCCTTTTGAATCGTTACCACAAGCCTCCATCGATTAGTATTATGATAAGTAAGGATTTGTCAAAAAGGGTGAAGATCGGCTTACCACTAATCCCGAATGATCAACAATTGGATGGATCAAACGATTTATTCCCTAAAACATGAAGTCAACAATTTATTACTCCTTAGATCATCAATCGGCTTATTGGTTACTATCAATAATCCATAATGATTTCTTACCGTATGATATTGAATCCGATGTTCGTCGTTCGACTTAAGACTTAGAGTGATGTTCGGCCTCCCGCTAGGATTCTACCAAAAGGAAAAATGATCATGTTGTGAGAGAGAAAAGGGAATGATGATTCCGATTAATAGAATCATCCCAAGACAAAAACATACATTCGGCCATAGAGAAGAAATTGAGAAGAAAATATTACTTACCGATTTGTCAAAAGATAATGTTCAAACATGAAGGAAAAAGAAGAAATAGTGGATGGTTAATTTGCTATTAGATTCGGTTATAGAGGAAATGAATGAAAGATAAAGTTTTGATCAAGATGGAGTTTTATTTTTAAGAAATGGAAGAAGAATTGAAAGGTGATTAAAAGAAGAGAGAAAGGAGAGAAAAGGTGCAAACTAGTTTCGGTTTCTCCAAAAGATGATAAGAAAAGATGATTTGGTGACAAAGGTTGAATACTTTCGGCAACAAGAAGAAAGGAGGAAGAAAATATGTTCTTTAGTGGCTTGTAGTTTTGGCACAAGGTAGAAAGAAATTTGGTGAATACCAAATAGTGCAAAGAGAAAGGTTTTGGCCTAACAAGCACCAAAAATTCAATCAAAAGGCAAAGGAGAATTCGACTATCAAGGAAGGTGGAAAGAAAATGAGTATATGACCAAACAAAAGAGAAAAACAATGCACTATTGTGCTAATATGTTTCGGCAAGAAAGGTTGCAAATTGGGAGAAATGACACAAAGTTGCCAAAGGGAATTTTTGCCAAAACACTACTAAGTCTTTACCAAATGCCAACTAAAAATTCAGCTACCTATTCTCCCCAAAACCATCCACATGCATCCCCCCCTAGGATAAGAGTTTGGCCACCCAAGCTTTCCAAAACATCACCCACGAAATAAGCCTCATGTCCCCCTTTCTTTCCTATTTCCCTTGATTCCTTTCCCCAACTTCAACCTTGCCTTATTCATATAGCCACCTTACCAAAAATAATGAAGTCAAACTTTCCATAAATACTCCTTGGCCGACACTTTAAGGAAGGAATGCAAAAATAAAAGTCAAATATGCACACAAAGGGATTCGAACCTCTTCCCTCAAGGTACTACATATGGCGCCATATCCTTCTTATCAATTGTTCATTTATGCTAGCTACTTACTCAATTATTTCTATATGCTTTAAGGTCACTTACTCCATCTCCTTAAAGTACTAAATGCCAAAAATTTTCACTAGGTCCAAATGAACCCCGAGTCTTCTCAGGACCTCCTAAACATACACAATTAATAATTTAACTAGCTTAACACCAAAAATAATGCAACACATAAAATTCCAAATTTTAGGATGTTACACGAATAGTAATGTAAATATATATATTTTGAATAAGTTATATATGTTATTATGATATTGAATTGTTTGAGAAGCAGATTATATGAATACGAGAAAGCATCGACAATGTGATGACATCTGAAGGCCCTGTACGAACCATAGGAATAGTTAGGATACATATGTCATGATATAGGATTCTGATATGTGTTTTCGTGTAAGACCACGTCTAGGACGTTGGCATCGACTTGTGTTTACGTGTAAGGCCATGTCTGGGACATTGGCATCGTATTTGATTCGTGTAAGACCCTGTCTGGGACAGTGGCATCTATATTTGATTACATGTAAGACCACATCTGGGACGTTGGCATTGTACGAGCTTTTTGAGCTATCCGAGTATCCTTATTGATTCTGAACGATTCAACGGGCATTCCGAGAAATAAGTGATTAAGTGAATGACATTCCGATTCAGGTACGTTGAAAGGTATACAATGTTTGGAAACGAAAGGTAGGTATATGTGCAAAGAATGTTATGTGATGTATATGGAAATGAAATGTGAATATGTACAAAGGAAATATGAATAAATGTATAAGATGTGAATTATAAAGTTGCATATGTGAAATTGTCAGATACTATATGAATGAAAGGTGAATTTGAGTATAAATGATGATATGAGATTTATATGAGAAAGATATATGATTGAATGTGTTATTTCCCATAATGTGCCCATTTGGCTATATGAAAATGTGAATTTAAATGTTATATGAGAATCGAATTGAATAAACTTGTGAAAGCTAAAGTTAGTAAGTAAGTAAGTATATTATTGAATGGTGATGATTTGATATGAAATCATGTTATAAACTTGAGATAAGATGTGTTTTGACATTTTAGATAGCATAGCATGCTTATGGCATTGTAATGAAAGTATTTGTTATGTTAAGTTTATTAAGATACGAGCTTACTAAGCTTTCGAAGCTTACTCCGTGTGTTTTATGTTTATAGATTTTTAGAGGTTCGCTCGGGTTGGAAGTCGTGGAAGATCTCATCACACTATCCAATATTCATTTCGGTAAATAAATTCTTTAGGATTTGGTTATGTGGCATGTATAGGCTAGTTTTGATATATTTGGTTTCGAAATTTGTATATGTATATAGCCATGCGAAAATGGCTTGTTCATGATGCAAATGTTGGTAGTTATATTTGGTCATATTATAATCTTAATTGAGAGGTATGTTTTATGGTAAATATGTTGTGATGTTGGTTATATGATTTGGTAATGAGGAGTAGTAAGTAGGGTGTATATTCAACTTATTAATTAACTCATTTTGGAAGCATGAAAAGTGGTATAATATGGTTTGGTAAAATGGTCATTTGAATAACTATAAATGACATATTGTTTTGATGTTAAGATATGAGATAACATGTTTAGCTTATAGAATGAGTGATGGAAATGTTATGATTTATTGAGTTAAATTTGAGAACCGAAAGGTTGTTTATTTAAATTTTTGGACATATGAGATTTGAACACATATACCTTTTTAATGTTTGCTTGTAGTTTGGTTTAAAAAGGTCAAATTGTTGGTTCAATGTGTGATTATAAAATGTGTTATTTACATAAGTAGTTATGTTCAGCTATGGTATTTGACTATTTAGGCTCGGTTTTGAATTACAAAGAATGTATATGATATAGTTTTTATATGGAAGTTATTTTGGATGATGTTAATATATATATAGTTGGTCATGTATAAAGTCACCTAACATTTTATGTGCAAATGATTATTAAATCGTAAGATATGGCCAAAATAGTTTAACAGGCGTATGTATAATGTATATTAAATGTTACGTTTATTATTTAGTTAATGATATGGGTTGAAACATCTTAATATGCGATTGTACTTAGATTTATAAAATAATATGATTGTTGATTTGTTATGGAATAGATTTAAACAAATGGGTGTCTCTTAAGGTTGTAATTCGAAGCTAGTCAGGAAGCCACACGGGCTGGACACATGGGCGTGTGAATGGCCGTGTGAGCAAGTCAGTAACCTCCAGAATTTCACACGGTCCGGCACACGGGCGTGTCTTGTGGCCGTGTGGACAAGTCAGTATGTATGCCCTGTTTTGCCACGGCCTAGACACGTGTGTGTCTAATGCCGTGTGAGGCACACGGCCTACCCACACGGACATGTGACCTCTGTAACTTTGAAAATGTTTAATTTTCGAAAAAAATTGTATGTGCTCTGTTCAGTCCCAACCCTTTTCCTAATGCATGTTTAAGGTCTCGTAGACCTTCTAAAGGGACTCTATGTGTATTTTTCATTATGGAATGTTTGTGAATGATTTGATGTTAATGAAATGTTTATGTTTTGATCTGATATGTTCGGTAATGCCTCTTAACCTTAGTCCGGCGATGGATACGGGTTAGGGGTGTTACATTTATTGGTATCAGAGCTATGGTTTAGTTGATTCTAAGACTACCATAGCGTATGTGAGTCTAGCTATACATGCCATATTTAACCTGCGATAGTGTGATATCTCCCGACTCTGACGAAAATTATTTGATGAGACATATATGTTTTCAAACCGAGATAATTCTGATAGTACAAAAGTAAATACTCGAATATTTGAGTGAAAATGTGTTGATTATGAGTTGAAACTCATAAAGGTAAGGATCAAATTGTATGACAAGTTGTTATTGATAAATTTTGTAATTATATGAGCATATGAGATATGATATTTGAGTTATGATTGCTATCTGAAATGCTTTGATTGTGAATTAGTGATTTGAGTTGGCATATGAACAATGTGTTAAGAATAAAAGTGATTAAGAGCAAAAGTTTATTAAATGATTTGAGAATGTGAAATTAGTAATGAACTGGCTATTTGTGATAGTATGTGTTATATGCATTTATGTGTAAGTTAAATTTGAGGCTTTACTACCCTCACCCCCCTTATCAGTAAATTGTTAAAATTAAATCTGTAAGATTTTGTGATGAATAAGTTCACAAGTGTGGAGTTACAGAGATCAGTGTTTGAAAGATTACTAATGTGGTCAGAAAAGAGAATGAATCAGCAAATGAAGATAGTACTAAAGGAGATACTAAAATTTTTTGAAGACTATTCAGATTATACAAAGTCACTGTTAAAGAAGAAGCTAACTCCGATTAAATGACCTATTCAGGTATGATATCTAAAGAAAGGTATTAACTGAAAGTTCTTTTGAATTAATTTCTGTTATTGATGGGATAATATGGATTTAATGATGACAGAATTAGACAGTTAAACAATGTTTGAATTGTATTGATGGTTGAATGCAATGGTTATAGTCGGGCAGTTACTATGATTCCTTCGGAGCATTCTATGTGTACATTTATCCTCAGAAGTATTGTAATGCCTCAAAAATCTAAGTACATATATTTGCATGTTTTTAACATAAATACCTATCTGCTTTAGTGGTTAAGTGATTTGGGTGTGTTTGGGAGTGTTTGAGGAGTCCTGGGTTCAAGTCCGGGCTTGTGCAAAATTTTAGTTTTTGGGGAATAAAACCCTTGCCTTTGGTTAGTAGGCTTTTAAATAAATGTGGGTAAGGCATGACATAAGGAGCTTGCTGGTTTAGGGGGTAAGTGGCATGTTACCTATGCAAGTGGTTTAAGGTTCGAATCTTGCTGAAGGCAAAGGAGTGTTTATTTTGCTGCTGTGTTGTGGAGGTGTTGGAGTTTGACTGAAACACTGAAGTGGTTGAGGTGAATTCGAATTGAGTGGTTGAGGGGAGGTGTGATCAGGTGGAGAGATTTGAGGAGGGATTTGAGGAGAAAATCAAGAGAAGGGAGGGGAGAAGTAGTGGTGTGCCGAATTGGGACTCTGAGGCATTCAAGAATTCGGCTAGAGGGGTGTTTCTCATTTCGGTTATGTTTTGTTTTTCCCTCTGCCGAAACCTCTTCTCCCCTTTTTGCTTTTTCTTTCTTTTTCCTTTGTCGAAACCTCTCCTCCCCTAAACTGTTTCCCTTTTTCTCCCTTTCTACCGCCACACTCTCTCCTAATCTTCTCTGCCGATTTGGACTACTCCTCCTAACACCCTACTTGTGTTGGTCGAACTTACCTTTCTTTTTTTCTCATCTTCCCTTCTCTCTTTTTTCCTGCTATTGGCCGAATACACCCTCTTCCCTTCCCTGCCTCTTCTTCGTTTCTTTTCCAAATAATTACGACGGTTGCTGTTGTTTATTCCTGGCCGATTCTCTCTTCTTCTACCCATACTGTGCCGACTTTTCTTTGATCTCTGCCGATTTAGTGGTCCACTTCTAGTCTACAATTTGGTACTTTCGGTAAGTTGATATTCGTTTTGGCTTAAATTACTCTTGTAGATACTTGTTAATAAGGGGTTTCGATTGTATTGCAGGTAATAACCGCGAGATCTAGTGATCATCGTTTTATAGTGAGTGAAGTGCGTAGGGATTCGGTTATTCAATCAAGGTAAGTGGCTTGTGATCAAGTGGATATATGTGTTGAATAGGGGTCGTTTTAAATTCAATTGATATGTGAGTAACTGAATGTTTTGGGTGAACATAGGTTCTGGAGTGATCGAGGACTGTCTGCACATCTACCGAAACTAGGTGTGTAAACACTGCCAAATCGTAAACCGGCAAAAGCTGGAAAAAGTATGACAATTGACGCTACACGAGCGTGCGCTCACTCGTGTAGTGAACTGAATGCATAAAACGTGGGCGTTAAACTATTGAGGCCACCATGAGCGATTTCGTGATCTTAAGCCGTTTTGGGCCACGTTAGGCCAAAATGGGCCGTGTGGGCCCAACGAGCTTGTGGGCCCCACACGGGTAAATCACATGAACGTGTGGAGATTTTTTGGCCAAGCGGTGTAATTTGCATGGCTGAGGCCAATTCTGGGCTATAGGGGCACATGGGCGTGTGGGCCCACATGAGCCCGCATTATGGGCCTTGGGCCCATTTTCACTGTTTGACTTGTAAGGTTGCACGGGTCGCCCAAGACGACTGTGGACCAACTGATGGGTCGGTAAGTATACCTAGACCCAAACTTATAAAATGACTATTATGCCCCTATGGTAAAATGACTGTTATGCCCTTATGTTATGTATGACCATATATGAGCATGCCATGATATATATATGTATGTTGCATCCATGTGTGATATGTTGCATGGGATGGGATTATTATGATTGGAGGAAGTGTACTGTACTGGCAGCTCTGCTGCAAATTCTGGTTAGTGCTGCAACCGGTGCTAATTTTTAGAGTGTAGGGATGGGTGGGTGATTTTATCCCCACATGGAGTGTTGGGCTGGACGGAGTGGAGTGTAGAGGCTGGATGGGTAGGGTTTCTGATTGCATGCTTAGACTGTTATTGATACTGTTATGGGCTAAGGCCCACACTGATACTATAATGGGCTAAGGCCCAACTGAACTGAACTGTTATTGATTTGGGCTTAGGCCCGGACCGTACTTGCTTAAGGCATGATTGTCTATTTACTTGCATGGTGTTACACACTGAGTTTTCGTAAGCTCACCTCTCTGTTCATATGTAGAGGTAATCCCCAGTCTTAGGCGGATCGGTGCTGCGAGGGATTTGGAGGTGGCCACACAACCGCACCTATTTATATATTTGAGTTTATTTCCTATAAATTTAATTTGGGTTTTTGTTATGTAATAAGGCCTCTCAAAATTTTTCACTTTTAATTTGGGGATTTTTACTTATTTTAATTTACATCTGAGTAGTAGTAGAATGCGGTTTTCCAAAACATAATTGGTTTTCAAAACACCACGTTTTCGTAACTTATAATAAAAGCTTCGGCATTAAACTTGGTTTTAAAGTACAGTAACAAACTAATGTGATCAAAGTTATACTAAAATAACTTAAGTTTTAAAAGAACAAGATACCCTAAATTTCTATTAAGATACATAAACGAGGTTTAATAATAAGAATGGATTTTCTAAAAAGACGATGTTTTCGAAAATCACTACAATTTGATATCGCCAGACTCGCCCATAACGTCTGGGCTGGGTTTGTGGTGTTACATTCAGTGGTATCAGAGTCAGGTTGCAAAACACGACCGTGGTTTTGGGGTTCTTCTAAAAACTCAAAATTTTCAAAAAGAACTATTCCAAGCAATTTGGAAGTATTTTGAAATATTTTTACTGATGTGTGGTACACCGAATCTCCGACGCCGATATTGTAAGTCCTCTGAAACCTTTGTTTGTTTAAGGTGAAATATTGAGACTACTATAGGCAGTAGATTGTACTGAAATATTCTGGTTAGGAGAAAACTAAACCTGTAGTAAGACTGCATTCTGCAAAAACAAACTCTTAAATACTGATAATGCTTACATATGATATCTGTTAACCAACACTGGAACTATAAACTGATACATAAAATTCTTAAAAACAGATAATACGCAAATAGATAATGAGCACCAGAGGTACTCGTGGAAGGGGTACAAGAGGCTGTGGCGGAGGCCGTAGAGGTGCTCGGGTTGGGTCTTCGTCATCGGGCCACATGCCTAACGCTAAAGCTAGAGAGGCACCGGCTTCACCTGTGATTGAGTTTGGGTCTCACGATCGAGTGGCTGGGGACGACACATTGTCCCAAGCTATGTTGCGAATTCTGAAGAGGGTCGATGGGCCCAATACTGGTACTATGGGCCGTGGGTCGGTCACGAAACGACTCCGGTCTAATGGGGCTGAGATTTTTAGGGGTATTGCTGGAGTTGCCCCTAACGTGGCTGAATATTGGATTGAGGCCACAGATAGGATCATGAACGAGCTCGACTACACCCCTAAACAGAAACTAAAAGGTGCAGTGTCCTTACTGCGAGACGAAGCCTATCAATGGTGGCTTACAGTTAAAGAGGGTACTCAGGCTGATCGATTGACATGGGAATTCTTTAAGACTGCGTTCCAAGGGAAGTATGTGGGGGCTAGTTATGTGGATGCCCAAAGGAGGGAATTTCTAAATTTGACTCAGGGGGATTCTTGCGACTAAGCCGCTATACACGTGGGATGGTGGCAACTGATTATTAGCGGTGTGTTCGTTTTGAAGACAGCATCAGAGATAGTCTGAGAGTGTTGATAGCTCCGCAGAGGGAGCGAGATTTTGCCGCACTTGTAGATAAGGCGAAGATCGCCGAGGAGGTAAAGCGTACTGAGCCTCTGAACCGAGAAAAGGGTAGGCATAAGAGGGATTCAGAGCCCTCAAGTTTCGTTCAGAGGCCGAATAAGAAGGCCAGAGTGGATGGGCCGGTCAGAGTTAGGGCCCCTATTGCTGCTACTGGACTGCAACCATGTGTTGACTGTGGTAGAAACCATCAGGGCAAGTGCTGGAAAAGGATTGGGGCATGTTTGAGGCTCGAGTAGATGCAAGCTATAGGTCGGGGTACTGTTCAGCCACAGAGAGGTGTTCAGTAGTCACCGAGAGGCCGTAGTCAGGCCAGAAATAGAAATGGTATGGGCCGTGGTCGTGGAGCACCGGATAGAGGTGCTGGTCATACTGAGACGAGGCAGCCAGCTCTGGTTTATGCTGCACTTTGCCGAGAGGACGGAGATGCCCTAGATGTTATTACAGGTACGTTCTTTATTAATAATGTACCTTATACTGCATTGATTGATGTTGGGTCTACACATTCTTATATAGTATGCTCGGTGTCTGAGACTTTGGGTATAAGGGTTGAAACCACTACGAGTGAGGTTACTGTGTTAAGTCCTTTAGGGCAGTCAGTTAAAGTAAACAAATTGTTCAGAGATGTACCGTTGGAGGTTCAGGGAATCATCTTTTGGCGGATTTAATAGAATTTCCTTTTGGTGAATTTGACTTAATACTGGGCATGGATTGGCTGGTTAAGCATCAAGTAAATTTGGATTGTACTGCTAAGCGGGTGGTACTGAAAACTGTGGAAGGTGTTAAGGTGGTGCTAATAGGGGAGCGTCGAAATTATCTGTCAAATGTGATTTCTGCCTTGAGGGCCGAGAAGTTGGTTCGTAAGGGTTGTAAGGCATATATAGCCTACATCAGTGGTCTTGATTCTGAGGTCCCGTCTGTTAAAGATATCAGAACAGTCAAAGATTTTTCGGATGTCTTTCCCGATGAACTACCTGGACTACCTCCAAACCGTGAAGTTGAGTTTGGGATTGAGCTCCTACCGGGTACAGCTTCGGTGTCCATCGCTCCCTATAGAATGGCACCGAAGGAGCTAGTGGAGCTTAAGGCCCAGATTCAAGAGTTACTGGATCGAGGGTTCATCTGCCCTAGTGTGTCTCCATGGGAAGCACCGGTTTTATTTGTGAAAACGAAGGATGGATCCATGCGTATGTGCATCGACTACCGGTAACTGAATAAACTGGCGATTAAGAGTAAGTACCCCCTGCCAAGGATTGATGATCTATTCAACCAGTTTCGAGGAGCTTCGGTCTTCTCTAAGATTGATCTCTAATCGGGGTATCATCAACTGAGAGTCAAAAAGTCTGATGTTCACAAGACAGTGTTTAGGACTCGTTATGGTCATTACGAGTTCCTTGTGATGCCGTTTGGACTGACAAATACAACGGCAGCATTTATGGATCTAATGAACCGAGTCTTCCAGCCTTATTTGGATCGGTTCGTAGTGGTGTTTATAGATGACATCTTGGTGTATTCAGGAACTGAGGATGAACATGACGCACATCTCCGAGTTGTTCTGCAGATTTTGAGGGAGAAATAGCTATACGCTAAGTTTAGCAAGTGCGAATTCTGGCTACGAGAGGTAACATTTCTGGGCCATGTAGTATCTACTGAAGGGATTAGAGTGGATCCTCAAAAAATCGAAGCTATTTTGGATTGGAAGCCGCCTAAGACGATATCTGAGATTTAATGTTTTCTGGGTCTGGCAGGGTATTATAGACGTTTTGTTGAGGGGTTTTCATTGATTGCTGCAGCTCTGACTAAATTGTTGCGTAAAGGGGTACCGTTTGTTTGGACTGATAAGTAGCAAGAGAGTTTTGAGAAACTTAAGAAGGTTTTGACAGAGGCCCCTGTCTTGATACAGCCAGAGTCTGGGAAAGAATTCATTGTCTACAGCGATGCATCACATGTTGGTTTGGGATGTATGTTGATGCAAGAGGGTAAGGTAGTGGCATATGCGTCTCGCTAGCTTATGTCCCATGAGGCAAATTATCTGACGCATGACTTGGAGTTGGCCACGGTGGTATTCGCACTAAAAATCTGGAGGCATTACCTATACGGTGAGAAATGTATCATTTACACAGATCACAAGAGCCTCAAATATCTTCTCACTCAGAAGGAGCTAAATCTTAGGCAGCGTAGATGGATTGAGATGCTTAAGGATTATGACTGTTCGATTGAATACCATCCTGGTAAGGCTAATGTGGTGGCTGACGCACTGAGCCGTAGGGCTATGACGGATCTGATAGCGATGTTTGCTCGTCTCAGCTTATTTGATGATGGTAGCTTGTTGGCCGAACTCCAAGTTAAACCGTCGTGGGTTGAATAGATTAAGGGTAAACAGATGGAAGATGGGTCTTTGGGTCCTCGATTCTGACAGATTGAGAGTGGGGAAACGTCATATTTTGGACTGAATAGCGAAGCGGTACTGTGTTTCCGTGGGAGAGTCTGTGTACCAAGAGATACTGATTTGAGGCAGTCTATACTGCGAGAGGTGCATAGTTGTCCTTATGCTATGCTTCCCACCGGGAATAAAATGTACCAAGACCTTCGAGAGTTATATTGGTGGCCAGGTCTTAAGCGTGAAGTTACCGACTTTGTGGGTAAGTGTCTGACTTGCCAGCAGGTTAAAGCCGAACATCGATTACCTCTGTGGTTGCTTGACGATTAAAATTCCACTTTAGAAGTGGGAGAGGGTAACTATGGACTTTGTTAGTGGGCTGGCCCTAACGCCTACTAAGAAGGATGCAGTGTGGGTCATAGTGGATCGGTTGACCAAGTCAGCCCATTTTATACCAGTTCGTACTGATTATTCTTTGCAGAAGCTGGCTAAACTGTATGTGGCTGAGATAGTGAGACTGTATGGGGTATCAGTTTCCATCATATCAGATAGAGATCCTCGCTTCACGTCTCAATTTTGAAATAAGTTACACGAGGATTTGGGTACAAGACTGGACTTCAGTACTGCGTTTCACCCCCAGACAGATGGTCAATTAGAAAGGGTGATTCAAATACTGGAAGATATGTTAAGGTGCTGTGTAATAGATTTCCGAGGCTATTGGGAAGACTACTTGCCGTTGGCAGAGTTTGCATATAACAATAGCTACCAGTCTAGCATACAGATGGCACCTTACGAGGCACTATATGGCCGTAGGTGTCGTACTCCTTCGTGTTGGACTGAGTTGGGCGAGCGGCGTGTTTTGGGCCGTGAATTGGTTTCTGATACTGAGGACAAAGTCAGATTAATTCGGGATCGATTAAAGGCGGCATCGGACAAACAGAAGTCGTATGCATATTTGAAGCGCAAGGAGATTGAGTATTCTGTGGGGGACTGCGTCTTTCTTAAGGTCTCACCATGGAAGAAGGTACTGAGATTTGGACGGAAGGGCAAGTTGAGCCCTAGGTTCATTGGGCCTTATTACATACTGAAACGAGTGGGACCGGTTGCCTATCAGCTTGAGTTGCCTCCAGAGTTGGATCAGATTCATGATGTGTTCCACATCTCTATGCTGAGGCATTATCGCTCTGATCCCACGTACGTGATTTCGACTGAGGAAATTGAGGTTAGACTGGACCTAACTTTTGAAGAGTAAGTGGTCTAGATTTTAGATCGTGATGTGAAAGTCTTGAGGAGGAAGTCTATCCCACTGGTTACGGTACTTTGGCGTAATCACAGTTCAGAGGAGGCCACGTAGGAATCCGAGGAGGCGATGCAACAACAATACCCTCATCTGTTTTGACCAGGTAAATTTCGAGGCCGAAATTTTCTTTTAACGGGGTAGAGTTGTAACGCCCCGGAAATCTAAGTACTTATCTTTGCATGTTTTTAACATAAATACCTATCTGTTTTAGTGGATAAGTGATTTGGGTGTGTTTGGGAGTGTCTGAGGAGTCCTGGGTTCAAGTCTGGGCTTGTGCAAAATTTTGGTTTTTGGGGAACAAAACCCCTACCTTTGGTTAGTAGGCTTTTAAATAAATGTGGGTAAGGCATGACATAAGGAGCTTGCTAGTTTAGGGGGTAAGTGGCGTGTTACCTATGCAAGTGGTCTAAGGTTCGAATCTTGCTGAAGGCAAATGAGTGTTTATTTTGCTGCTGTGCCGTGGAGGTGTTGAAGTTTGACTGAAACACTAAAGTGGTTGAGGTGATTTCGAATTGAGTGGTTAAGGGGAGGTGTGATCAGGTGGAGAGATTTGAGGAGGGATTTGAGGAGAAAATCAAGGGAAGGGAGGGGAGAGGTAGTGGTGTGCTGAATTAGGACTCTGAGGCACTCAAGAATTCAGCTAGAGGGGTGTTTCTCATTTCGGTTCTATTTTGTTTTTCCCTCTGTCGAAACCTCCTTTAGCCGAAACCTCTTCTCCCCTTTTTGCTTTTTCTTTCTTTTCCCTCTATCAAGACCTCTCCTCCCCTAAACCGTTTCCCTTTTTCTCCCTTTCTATCGCAACACTCTCTCTTAGTCTTCTCTGTCGATTTGGACTACTCCTCCCAACACCCTGTTTGTGTTGGCCGAACATACCTTTCTTTTCTTCTCATCTTCCCTTCTCTCATTTTTCTTGTTATTGGCCGAATACACCCTCTTCCCTTCCCTGCCTCTTCTTCGTTTCTTTTCCCTAAATAATTACGACGATTGCTGTTGTTTATTCCTGGCCGATTCTCTCTTCTTCTACCCACACTGTGCCGACTTTTCTTTGATATCTGCCGATTTAGTAGTCCACTTCTAGTCTACGATTTGGTACTTTCAGTAAGTTGAGATTCGTTTTGGCTTAAATCGTTCTTGTAGATACTTGTTAATAAGGGGTTTCGATTGGATTAGAGGTAATAACCCCGAGATCTAGGGATCATAGTTTTACAGTGAGTGAAGCGCGTAGGGATTCGGTTGTTCAATCAAGGTAAGTGGCTTGCGATCAAGTGGATATATGTGTTGAATAGGTTTCATTTTAAATTCAATTGATATGTGAGTAACCGAATGTTTTGGGTGAACATAGGTTCTGGAGTGATCGAGGACTGTCTGCGCATCTACCGAAAATAGGTGTGTAAACACTGCCAAATCATAAACCGGCAAAAGCTGGAAAAAGTATGATAATTGACGATACACGAGCGTGCACTCGCTCGTGTGGTGAACCGAATGCACAAAACGTGGGCGTTAAACTGTTGAGGCCACCATGAGCGATTTCGTGGTCTTAGGCCGTTTTGGTTCACATTGGGCCGAAATGGGCCGTGTGGGCCCAACGGGCTTGTGGGCCCCACACGGGTAAATCACACGAACGTGTAGAAATTTTTGGGCCAAGCGGTGTAATTTACATGGCCGAGGCCAATTTTGGGCTATGTGGGCCACACGGGCGTGTGGGCCCACATGGGCCCGCATTATGGGCCTTGGGCCCATTTTCACTGTTTGACTAGTAAGGTTGCACTGGTCGCCCGAGACGATGTGGACCTACTGATGGGTCGGTAAGTATACCTAGACCCAAACTGATAAAATGACTGTTATTCCCCTTTGGTAAAATGAATGTTATGCCTCTATGTTATGTATGACCGTATATGAGCATGCCATGATATATATATGTATGTTGCATCCATGTGTGGTATGTTGCTTGGGATGGGATTATTATGATTGGAGGAAGTGTACTGTGCTGGCAGCTCTGCTGCAAATTTTGGTTAGTGCCGCAACCGGTGCTAATTTTTAGAGTGTAGGGATGGGTGGGTGATTTTATCCCCACATGGAGTGTTGGGCTGGACGGAGTGGAGTGTAGAGGATGGATGGGTAGGATTTCTGATTGCATGCTTAGACTGTTACTGATACTGTTATGGGCTAAGGCCCACATCGATCATCAGAATGGGCTAAGGCCCAATCGAATCGAATGTTATTGATTTGGGCTTAGGCCCGGACTGTACTTGCTTAAGGCATGATTGGCTATTTACTTGCATGGGGTTACAAACTGAGTTTTCATAAACTCACCTCTCTGTTCATCTGTAGAGGTAATCCCTAGTCTTAGGCGGATCGGTGCTGCGATGGAGTTGGAGGTGGCCATACAACCGCACCTATTTATATATTTGAGTTTATTTCCTATCAATTTAATTTGGGTTTTTGTTATGTAATAAGGCCTCTTAAATTTTTAACTTTTAATTTGGGGATTTTTACTTATTTTAATTTACATCTGAGTAGTAGTAGAATGCAGTTTTCCAAAAGATAATTGGTTTTCAAAACACCATGTTTTCGTAACTTATAATAAAAGCTTCCGCATCAAACTTGGTTTTAAAGTATAGTAACAAACTAATGTGATCAACGTTCTACTAAAATAACTTAAGTTTTAAAAGAACAAGATACCCTAAATTTTTGTTAAGATACATAAACGAGGTTTAGTAATAAGCATGGATTTTCTAAAGAGACGATGTTTTCGAAAAACACTACAATGTGATATAGCCAAATTCGGCCATAACGTCTGGGCCGGGTTTGGGGTGTTACAAGTATATGTGACTATATAATTTCAGAAAGAAAATCTTATCCTATGGGAACATCAGCTAAAGCTAAACATATTAATAGACGAAAGTATCATTGATTTGTTTGGGTTATGTTTGACGTTATGATGTCTTTCTTTGATAATTTATTCCATTGTGTGGATATTAAAGACGGCGGTAAAATCTGTATTGAGCTAATATTCTGTTTCTATTGGTTATTATTCTGTTGAATATATGTGAAGATTATATTGCTTCTATTACTGTGGATTTCAATATTTATGAGTGACATTGTTCTTTCTGGACAATTTCTGGGATATCATCAGAATTGATATCATTCTATATGGGTTGTAATTTTCAGATATCCTGTGTAATTCCAAATGTTGAAATTTCGCTATTCCGGTTTTCTTATGATTCCATGTGATTATCTGCAAGAGATCTCTATTTGACAGAGATGACTATTTCTATTATGATTATAATCTCTGGCTTGAAATGTGAGAGTACAGTGGTACCGTCCTCAGAGTTATAGAAGTTGTGTTTTTGTAATGGTGGCTATTTAAATCATATTTGATTTTCTTTTCTGTGTTCAAATGCTTCATTAACAATCGGGATAATATTTATTATAGAGTTGAGACATCATTCTTAGTAAGGCCCAATGATTTCTATTTGGTTAAGGTGATTTTAGTATAATTCAGAGTTTCAATGATTAATATATGAGACAGCATCATTATAAACTCTTTCCTAGTCCTCGTGAAGGTTCGGCATTGATAAAAGTGAAAATGATAGAAGATCAAGATCAATCTATATAATTATATGTCTGGGGTTATTTCTTTCTAATGAGAAGAAAGATTTCTTCGAAAAGACCAATTCAGTAGTTAGTATGATCTGAATTATTTGATTGAAAAGTTAATTGGGTTATATGTGTTTGAATCTATCTACGAACTGGAAATAAACTTTGAACGTACATGTATGAATTGGATGATAGTCTGGAAGAGGAATTTGTATTCTTGAAGACTTGATACAGAATTATATCTATCGGAACGATTCTATTTGAAAAATGTTGTGGTAAATTAAAGCTAGTTCGATTGTTGAAGCTTTCTTTTGTACGAAGATATTTTCAATCGAAACATCAGTTCTGGTTCAGTCTGAGTTAAATAAAGAGATTATGATTTTTGGACATACATTATTGAATGGTTCGAAATGTGTTCTAATACAAGAATGTGCAGAGATATCTTGTGACTTTATACAGTTAAAGCTGCATAAAACGAGTTATGTGACATATTTGATGACTATAAGAGTTTAAAATGTTTAATGTCAGAGAAAGATCTGAACTTGGCACAACAAGGTTAGCTCGAATCATCGAAAAACTTTTGAGTCTATAAGTAATTATTATCCGAGGAAAACAATTATAGTTTCGAATGTACCCAATGGGAAACTCTTGTGTGCTTTATGAGTGATGAATATGTGATTGATCTTATCAGGTAATGAATAGTTGTTAGCTGAATTAGAAGCCAAATAAATGTTTATTTAATGAAGTTGTGAAATTCAGAAGTGTGTCAGCAAATTATAAGTTAAAAAAAAGGGTTCAGCATAAATTGATTTCTGGTTCAAAACCTCAGATATGGTATCAATGATTATTTGTTATTTCGAGATAGAGTGTGTATACTGAAAAGCTCTATGAATATACAACAATTGCTACAAGAAACTCTCAATGGTAATTTATTTGTTCATATGGGAATGACAAGATGCACAACAGTCCGAGATATGATATTGATGATGAGTGTGAAATGTGATATTTCTGACTTTGTTGATTATAGAAATGGAGGGTTGATGAATTCTGTATCGGGATTATCTTTATCATTGAAAAAGATAGAGTTATCTGAAATATGATTAACTATCTGAAGAAATCTCTCTGTACGTATAGATTTTCTCTTTTGATAAAACAATTGAGTTATTCGTTTCTGTGTTGGTAAGTCTGTCTATGGTGTCAGTTATCATTGTTTTGGATTGAGATCTGAAACTCATATGGTAATTCTGAGAGAGATTATAGTAATCTGTGAGTATGAAATTGCATTGAAATCGGGAAATGCAAACCAAACTCTCGAAATATTTATTTGTCATTGTGTTTTAGAGTTTTAAAGCAACTAAGAAAGACTGTTGTTGTTTGATAAACTATTAAGTGAGTAAAAATGTGACATTGTAAGAGGTATCGTATGTGGCATTTACTTAACTCCGTTATTTCAGGATCAAGCGTTTTGAGAAAATGATCCACGGGATTAATATTGTCAGAGAAATTGAGCAGAAAATGAAACAATTTAATATAGTTATAAGCAGTCTCAGCTAGAGATAATGTACAGAGAAAGTCAGATCAGAATTTCAGTTGTGAGATTAAAGAGATTTGAAATCCGAAGCTATGTGTGAATTTGAAATGTATGGCGTGGAAGCAAATCCTTAATCTACTTTTTGGTAAGATTTTCGAGGACGAAAATCCCTAAGGGGGAGAGTTGTAACAGCCCGGTTTAGACCTTAGTCAGAACAGTGGTTTCGGGACCACAAATCTAAGTCATGAAAATATTTTAATAATATTTTTGATGTCTACTGCATGTTAAATTATATGTGTGAAAGTTTCGTGTGAAAATTTTAGCGTTTGTGTGCTCGATTTAATTAAAAGGACTTAATTGCGTAAAATGCAAGACTAGCATGCTTTATGTGAAGGTACCTAATTGCTATGGCTTTTATTATATGATGTCTTTATGTTGTAATTTTACCATAGAAATTATAAGTGGACGGTTTAGACTTGTAATATATGGTTTATATAATTAGTTTATAAAGGTTAATATGGTAAATGTGTTAATTAATGATAATATAATAAAACATTTAATTAAAAGCCATGCATTTTATTAATCTTGTTGGCCGAATGGAAGAAAGAAAGAAAACATTTGAAGGTTTTTAAGGTTTGGCTCTTTGAAACTCAAATTAAGGTATGGATTTTGTTCGGTTTTTGATAATTTTTACGTTTTTGAGATCGTTGCTTCGAATACTAGTAGACCCGTGTCTTAATTTTTGGATTTAATGAAGAATTTGAGATTTTCCATTGATGATTGCTTGATGTTTTTGTGGTTTGATGATGAAATATAAATTTTTGTTGATAGATTATTATGTTTAATTAATTGATTTTTGATAAAAATGTGTATTAAGGACTAAATTGTGAAATTTGTAAATTGAGGGGTCAAAATGTGAAATAAATGAAAATAATGGGCTGCTAGGGACCTAAGGTAAATTCGGCCTAACATGGGTTTGATGAGATTTTGTGAGTTTTGTGTTATTTTGAAATAGGGACTAAATTGTAAAAAATGTGAAATGTTAGGAATTAAAATGCAAAATGCCCAAATTATGTGTTCTTGGATGAAATTGAATAAAATGTTGAATAAGTAAGTTAATTTTGATATTATTTAGATTGGCAAAAGTGGAATTCGGATCTAGATTGAGGAAAAATCAGAGTATCGAATTAGTCGACTTAATTTGTTGTTACTGCGAACGAGGTAAGTTCGTATTTTAATAGACGTTAGGAAATCATGTTATAAATGCATATTATTTGTGGGATTGAATTCAATGCCGAATAGTTGTAACATCCCGAAATCGGGCCTAGTAGGATTGGGCCCAACGGGCTTTGGGCTTAGGAGTGTTTAAAATTTTTTTAAGAACAAGAGAATGACATTATTTGTAGTTGGACTTATCAAGAAGGTAATTTGGAAGGTTACGAGGTTTCTATGAAGTCTAGGGTTTAATTGGGCCTTAGGAAAAATTTGGTATTTTAGCACTTTAAAGAGAGATGGTAAGTAGCTTCAAGACTTATAGAAATAAATGAGTAAAGTGCTTGCATAAATGAGCTATTGGTAAAAAGGTTATGGCATTAAGTGATGTACCTTGAGGGAAGAGGTTCAAATCCCATTGTTTGCAAATTTGACTATTTTTTTTCCTTCCTTATATGTCAGCCAAGAAGTATTTTTGGCAAGGATGGATTTCATTATTTTGGTAAGGTGGCTAAAAGAATATGGCAAGGTTAATGTTTGGGAAAGGATTCAAGAGGAATAGGAAAGAAAGGGGGACAAGAGGCTAATATTGGGGGAGGTGTTTTGGAAAGTATGGGTGGCCAAACTCTTATCCTAGGGGGGATGCATGTGGACGGTTTTGAGGTAGATAGGTGGCTGAAAAATTTTATTTGGCATTTGGGTAAAGTCTTAGCTTTGTTTTGGCCAAAATCCCTTTGACAACTTTGTGTCATTCTCTCCCAATTTTGCAACTCTCCTTGCCGAAACCTACTAGCACAATGGTGCATTTTCTTTCTCTTTTGTTTGACCACAAACTCATTTTCTTTCCACCTTCTTTGATAGACGAAATTCTCCATTGCCTTTTGATTTATTTTTTAGTGCTTGTTAGACCAAAAACCTTTCTCTTTGCACTATTTGGTACTCTCCAAATTTCTTTTGCTTTGTGCCGAATTTACAAGCCATTGGTGAGCACACTTTCTTCATTTTTTCCTTGGGGGCCGAAACCTTAATCCATCTTTCACCATTCTTTTTGTTGCCGAAATACTCACATTTCTTTTTGGTTCATATTTCTTTTAGTGTCGATCGAAACATTCCAAACACCTTGATACACCTTCTTCATTCTTTTAATCATTTCTTCTCATTGGTGTTGACATTCACTCCTTTGATCAATCGAGTGATAGTGGAAGGCTGAAACTTTGACTCATCCATAGCCATTGTAAAATCGTTAGAAATCAGAACTAATATCGTTAAGGTAAAGGATTCATCATGGTTCTTTTTGGATCTTTTTCGTTGACCGGTTATTTTGCTTAACGAAATAGTGGTTGTGACTAATCAATTATATTTTTAGGGACTAAATCGCTCGATCTATCCCTCGTAATAAGAGACTCGGATTGTTGGTAACTGTATAGATTGTTTATCAATCGAAATAATTGGTTGAAGTGGTAAATTCGGTTTTGGGATTAATTGTTGACCGATTGTATCTTTAGGTGCCGCGGAGAATATCGTGTTACGGATTCCGAATAAGGTGTGTAATCCCGTACCCTTCCGAATATATGTTTGAAATGGTGAGTAAATCTCACATCTTTCTGAAAGTTTACATGAAATATTCTGTGATTCGGTAGAAATACCGAAGAAGACCAATAACCGGCATCCGTGATCACTCGGGCGTGCGTATGCTCGTAGTGGTAAACGTATTTTTGTAATAAAACAGTTTCAGTCAGAAACAGTGACGTGTATTTGAAAAATCACGAAACATAGGATAAAAGGAATTACAAAGTGAATAAGATATCAAATTAAAGCTTACTGTGTCTATTTTAATATGGAAGAAACAGAGAAGGAAAAGGAATTTTGATATTTGGAGAAATGTTATTTTAGTGAGACTGGTTCTGAATGACTTCGGGGTATTCTGTTCTGTCTTGGAAAAATCATATAAAATTGTACAAAGTGAATTAAGAGTTATAATTGATATGTATGGATTCCTTAGTGAATCTATTTTCAATAAAAACAAGTGGTAGAAGTATATGAAAAGTGTACAGTAAGATATTTGAGATTAAGGTAAGAGAGGTCAGAATCATTGGACAGTGAAACAAGGGAAAATTTAAGGAATAAACTGTACTAAGTGGTTAAGCTAAAAATTCTGGAAAAATTATAGGAGAAAGATATATGAGCCTAGTTTCAAGGAAAATTTACGGATTTATATTTCGAGTTTTCTAACTCGAGTTATGGTCAATTTAGTCAGTATGACACAGTTGGACAGTTTCGATTTTATGCCCCAAATTAATAATTAAGCCTAGGTTGCGAAATTACCATCATACCCTTAGAGGGTAAATTACCGAATTACCCTTAGTGGGTGCGATTACCGAATTATGAAAATGCCCTTACGGGCCAAATTACGAAAATGCCCCTAATGGGCCGAATTACGAAATGTCCCTATGGACCGAATTACGAAAATACCCTTTATGGGCCAAATGTGATATGTTGCTATATGGGCCGTTTGGTATTTGATATATGGGCCGTTTGATATTTGATATATGGGCCAAGTGTAATATGAGCTATATGGGCCAAAGTTTGCTAGATCGTTAAATGGGCCAAATTGCTATTTTTGACTAATGGGCCAAATTGATAACTTGTAATATGGGCTTTTTTGTTGAAATTTACCTTATGAATATATTGTTATGCATTATATATATATACATGACTGCATGGGTTGGGATAAATGACTTAAGAGAAGAAAGGCACATTGCCAAAATCTAGTTCGGTGGCTCGCCACAAATATTTTAAATGGCCTGTTGCCAAAATCTAGTTCGGTGGCTCGCCACAAATATTATAATTGGCTTAATGCCCGCTATTGGTGTGTTGGCGGGGTGGGTTGACTTGATCCCCACAGGTGTGCTGGTTGGTACGGGTGGTGTGTAGCGGATGGAAATTTAGGCTTGGTTGGGAATTGCATAACACATGCATGTTATATATATGACATTATGCTATGATTGTAATGGGCTTAGGCCCAAAATATTTCTACGTGTGTTTCACCCGGTGGATGATGGTAAGGGGATTATACATCTGAGTTCTTGTAACTCACCCCCCTTTTCTCTTAACCCTGTAGGTAATGCTCCGTGAGGTGGACTTGGGCCATGGATGACTCGGTGGAGGCCATACTTCAAAAATGGTGTTTCAAATTTTAAATTTCTATTTCCGTTTATTTTATTATTTTGCTATTATGGGTTAAATGTTGTAATAAGGCATCTGGTTTATTTTATATTGCTTTATGTTTGACGTATTTTATATTTTGCTTAAATTGTTTAAAACGAGAATTTTTCTAAAAACGTAAATAAAGGTTTTCCAAAATCGATTAACAAATGGATTTCAAAATAAACTTTTACAAATATGATTTAACTCGAACTTTCTTTCAAATTTTCAACGTCGTTTTCAAAAGTCACAGATTTAAAGTTCAATTCCTTGATTTGTGATTCATCAATCAATCTTTCAAGAATACTTGTATTTTATCAATGTTTCCGCAATGTTTCAAGATGTCTTTGCAACTCTATTTCAAACGTCACTTTTTCGTAAATCGCTTATTTCAAAATATGCTTTCACAACCAAAAGGTTTATTAAAGATAATTAAGTTTTCACGTAAACACAATTGCTTAAGTGTTTTGGGTTTTAACAAAGAGGCTGAAATTTTCAAACGAGTTTTTTTTTTTTTGTGACACGCTTGATTCGGGCCTAACTTCTAGGCGGGTTTGAGGTGTTACATTTAATGGTATCGAGCCCGATTTCAAAACTCTATTTGTGGTTTGGGTTCGTAAACGTTTCCAAAAATTTTAAATTATAAATGCATGTTCTGAAGGAAGTATGGCACCACGGGTATCGGCACCAAGTCAAGTAAGTATTTGTTTTTGTTTTATGATTATTGTGATATGACTATAGGAACACTCTAGAACTTTTAGTTTTAGATGTTGAAACTGTAGAGATTGAGACTTTAGGATGCGTTTTGCGAAAACAACTTTACTTCTTGTACTCCATAAAACATTGTTTAATAAACACTGAAATAGCATAATGATTCATAAAACTCGTAATCAAGATTAAATCGACTTAGTGAACATGAGCGCTAGAAGACGTAGACGTGGTAGAGGCCGAGGTGCTAGGGCTAGATCTTCGGCACGGAGGCATGTTTCCAAAAGGGAGGCGTTGGCATCGCCGGTGGTTGAGACGGAATCTCATGATCGAGCTGGGGTTGTCAAGCTGACTTAGATAGTCAAGGAAATATTGGAGGAGGTTAAAGGAATCGGTTAATCACTTCGAGTTGGGTCTGTGGACTGTAAGAAGAAAAGAGATCGCGGTTCTCTAGGGCCGCAATCTCGTTCTGTAAAGTATGTCAAGGCACGACCAAACTTTTTGGCTTGTGATTTTTGCAAGAGGAGTCATTCGGGAGAATGCTGGAGGAGGTCAGGAGCGTGTTTGAGATGCGGGTCTAAGGAGCATAAGGCTCGGAATTGTTTCATCACCATCAAGTCAGGTATGTTTTGGTTGGAAGTGATGATTGAATGTAAGAAAATTTTTGGTATAAGTGGTAGATAACGGCTTGCTTCTGTGGTTAGATGTTTGGTTGTGTGAAAAAGGACTCAAGATTATGTTAAAAAGTACATTAGTGTTATTAAGATCAGAGTGCGCGCGAAAGCATATTGGTGTGTTTTGAATGGTGCGTTTAGTAGTTGGTTGGAAATTTCGAGGACGAAATTTTTTTTAAGGAGGGTAGAATTGTAACATCCCGAAATTGGGCCTAGTAGGAATGGGCCCAATGGGCTTTGGGCTTAGGAGTGTTTAAAATTTTTTTAAGAACAAGAGAATGACATTATTTGTAGTTGGACTTATCAAGAAGGTAATTTGGAAGGTTACGAGGTTTCTATGAAGTCTAGGGTTTGATTGGGCCTTAGGAAAAATTTGGTATTTTAGCACTTTAAAGAGAGATGGTAAGTAGCTTCAAGACTTATAGAAATAAATGAGTAAAGTGCTTGCATAAATGAGCTATTGGTAAAAAGGTTATGGCATTAAGTGATGTACCTTGAGGGAAGAGGTTCAAATCCCATTGTTTGCAAATTTGACTATTTTTTTTCCTTCCTTATATGTCAGCCAAGAAGTATTTTTGGCAAGGATGGATTTCATTATTTTGGTAAGGTGGCTAAAAGAATATGGCAAGGTTAAAGTTTGGGAAAGGAATCAAGAGGAATAGGAAAGAAAGGGGGACAAGAGGCTAATATCGGGGGAGGTGTTTTGGAAAGTATGGGTAGCCAAACTCTTATCCTAGGGAGGATGCATGTGGACGGTTTTGAGGTAGATAGGTGGCTGAAAAATTTTATTTGGCATTTGGGTAAAGTCTTAGCTTTGTTTTGGCCAAAATCCCTTTGACAACTTTGTGTCATTCTCTCCCAATTTTGCAACTCTCCTTGCCAAAACCTACTAGCACAATGGTGCATTTTCTTTCTCTTTTGTTTGACCACAAACTCATTTTCTTTCCACCTTCTTTGATAGACGAAATTCTCCATTGCCTTTTGATTTATTTTTTGGTGCTTGTTAGACCAAAACCTTTCTCTTTGCACTATTTGGTACTCTCCAAATTTCTTTTGCTTTGTGCCGAATTTACAAGCCATTGGTGAGCACACTTTCTTCATTTTTTCCTTTAAATAAACCTTAATCCATCTTTCACCATTCTTTTTGTTGCCAAAATACTCACATTTCTTTTTGGTTCATATTTCTTTTAGTGTCGATCGAAACATTCCAAACACCTTGATACACCTTCTCCATTCTTTTAATCATTTCTTCTCATTTGTGTTGACATTCACTCCTTTGATCAATCGAGTGATTGTGGAAGGCTGAAACTTTGACTCATCCATAGCCATTGTAAAATCGTTAGAAATCGGAACTAATATCGTTAAGGTAAGGGATTCATCATGGTTCTTTTTGGATCTCTTTCGTTGACCGGTTATTTTGCTTAACGAAATAGTGGTTGTGACTAATCGATTATATTTTTAGGGACTAAATCGCTCGATCTATCCCTCGTAATAAGAGACTCGGATTGTTGGTAAGTGTATAGATTGTTACTCAATCGAAATAATTGGTTGAAGTGGTAAATTCGGTTTTGGGATTAATTGTTGACCGATTGTATCTTTAGGTGCCGCGGAGAATATCGTGTTACGGATTCCGAATAAGGTGTGTAATCCTGTACCCTTCCGAATATATGTTTGAAATGGTGAGTAAATCTCACATCTCTCTGAAAGTTTACATGAAATATTCTGTGATTCGGTAGAAATACCGAAGAAGACCAATAACCGGCATCCGTGATCACTCGGGCGTGCGTATGCTCGTAGTGGTAAACGTATTTTTGTAATAAAACAGTTTTGATCGAGAAAGCAGTGACGTGTATTTGAAAAATCACGAAACATAGGATAAAAGGAATTACAAAGTGAATAAGATATCAAGTTAAATCTTACTGTGTCTATTTTAATATGGAAGAAACAGAGAAGGAAAAGGAATTTTGATATTTGGAGAAATGTTATTTTAGTGAGAGTGGTTCTGAATGACTTCGGGGTATTCTATTCTGTCTTGGAAAAATCATATAAAATTGTACAAAGTGAATTAAGAGTTATAATTGATATGTATGGATTCCTTAGTGAATCTATTTTCAATAAAAACAAGTGGTAGAAGTATATGAAAAGTGTACAGAAAGATATTTGAGATTAAGGTAAGAGAGGTCAGAATCATTAGACAGTGAAACAAGGGAAAATTTAAGGAATAAACTGTACTAAGTGGTTAAGCTAAAAATTATGGAAAAATTATAGGAGAAAGATATATGAGCCTAGTTTCAAGGAAAATTTACGGATTTAGATTTCGAGTTTTCTAACTCGAGTTATGGTCAATTTAGTCAGTATGACACAGTTGGACATTTTCGATTTTATGCCCCAAATTAATAATTAAGCCTAGGTTGCGAAATTACCATCATACCCTTAGAGGGTAAATTACCGAATTACCCTTAGTGGGTGCGATTACCGAATTATGAAAATTCCCTTATGGGCCAAATTACGAAAATGCCCCTAATGGGCTGAATTACGAAATGTCCCTATGGACCGAATTACGAAAATACCCTTTATGGGCCAAATGTGATATGTTGCTATATGGGCCGTTTGGTATTTGCTATATGGGCCATTTGATATTTGATATATGGGCCAAGTGTAATATGAGCTATATGGGCCAAAGTTTGCTAGATCGTTAAATGGGCCAAATTGCTATTTTTGACTAATGGGCCAAATTGATAACTTGTAATATGGGCTTTTTGTTGAAATTTACCTTATGAATATATTGTTATGCATTATATATATATACATGACTGCATGGGTTGGGATAAATGACGAAGAGAAGAAAGGCCTGTTGCCAAAATCTAGTTCGGTGGCTCTGCCACAAATATTTTAAATGGCCTGTTGCTAAAATCTAGTTCGGTGGCTCTGCCACATGGCTCTGCCACAAATATTTTAAATGGCCTGTTGCCAAAATCTAGTTTGGTGGCTCTGCCACAAATATTATAATTGGCTTAATGCCTACTATTGGTGTGTTGGCGGGGTGGGTTGACTTGATCCCCACAGGTGTGCTGGATTGTACGGGTGGTGTGTAGCGGATGGAAATTTAGGCTTGGTTGGGAATTGCATAACACATGCATGTTATATATATGATATTATGCTATGATTGTAATGGGCTTAGGCCCAAAATATTTCTACGTGTGTTTCGACCCAGTGGATGATGGTAAGGGGATTATACACCGAGTTCTTGTAACTCACCCCCTTTTCTCTTAACCACAGTAGGTAATGCTCGTGAGGTGGACTTGGGCCATGGATGACTCGGTGGAGGCCATACTTCAAAAATGGTGTTTCAAATTTTAAATTTCTATTTCTGTTTATTTTATTATTTTGCTATTATGGGTTAAATGTTGTAATAAGGCATCTCGGTTTATTTTATATTGCTTTATGTTTGACGTATTTTATATTTTGCTTAAATTGTTTAAAACGAGAATTTTTCTAAAACGTAAATAAAGGTTTTCCAAAATCGATTAACAAATGGATTTCAAAATAAACTTTTACAAATATGATTTAACTCGAACTTTCTTTCAAATTTTCAACGTCATTTTCAAAAGTCATGATTTAAAGTTCAATTCCTTGATTTGTGATTCATCAATCAATCTTTCAAGAATACTTGTATTTTATCAATGTTTCCGCAATGTTTCAAGATGTCTTTGCAACTCTATTTCAAACGTCACTTTTTCGTAAATCGCTTATTTCAAAATATGCTTTCACAACCAAAAGGTTTATTAAAGATAATTAAGTTTTCACGTAAACACAATTGCTTAAGTGTTTTGGGTTTTAACAAAGAGGCTGAAATTTTCAAACGAATTTTTTTTGTGACACGCCAGATTCGGGCCTAACTTCTAGGCCGGGTTTGGGGTGTTACAATAGTAATGTAAATATATATGTTTTGAATAAGTTATATATGTTATTATGATATTGAATTGTTCGAGAAGCAGATTATATGAATACGAGAAATCATCGACAATGTGATGACATCTGAAGGCCCTGTACGAACCATAGGAATAGTTAGGATACATATTTCATGACATAGGATTCCGATATGTGTTTTCGTGTAAGACCACGTCTGGGGCGTTGGCATCGACTTGTGTTTACGTGTAAGACCATGTCTGGGACGTTGGCATCGTATTTGATTCGCGTAAGACCCTGTCTGGGACAGTGGCATTGATATTTGATTACATGTAAGACCACGTTTGGGACGTTGGCATTGTACGAGCTTTTTGAGCTATCCAAGTATCCTTACTGATTCCGAACGGTTCAACGGGAATTCTGAGAAATAAGTGATTAAGTGAATGACATTCCGATTCAGGTACGTTGAAAGGTATACAATGTTTGGAAACGAAAGGTAAGTATATGTGCAAAGAATGTTATGTAATGTATATGGAAATGAAATGTGATTATGTACAAAGGAAATATGAAGAAATGTATAAGATGTGAATTATAAATTTGCAAATGTGAAATTATCAGATACTATATGAATGAAAGGTGAATTTGAGTATAAATGATGATATGAGATTTATATGAGAAAGATATATGATTGAATGTTTTATTTCCCATAATGTGCCCATTTGGCTATATGAAAATGTGAATTTAAATGTTATATGAGAATCGAATTGAATAAACTTGTGAAAGCTAAAGTTAGTTAGTAAGTAAGTATATTATTGAATGGTGATGATTTGATATGAAATCATGTTATAAACTTGAGATAAGATGTGTTTTGACATTTTAGATAGCATAGCATGCTTATGGCATTGTAATGAAATTATTTGTTATGTTAAGTTTATTAAGATACGAGCTTACTAAGCTTTCGAAGCTTACTCCGTGTGTTTTATGTTTATAGATTTTCGGAGGTTCGCTCAGGTTGGAAGTCGTGGAAGATCTCATCACACTATCCAGTATTCGTTTCGGTAAATAAATACTTTAGGATTTGGTTATGTGGCATGTATAGGCTAGTTTTGATATATTTGGTTTTGAAATTTGTATATGTATATAGCCATGCGAAAATGGCTTGTTAATGATGCAAATGTTGGTAGTTATATTTGGTCATGTTATAAGCTTAACTGAGAGGTATGTTTTATGGTAAATATGTTGTGATGTTGGTTATATGATTTGGTAATGAGGAGTAGTAAGTAGGGTGTATATTCGGCTTATTAATTAATTCATTTTGGAAGCATGAAAAGTGGTATAATATGGTTTGGTAAAATGGTCATTTGAATAACTATAAATGACATATTGTTTTGATGTTAAGATATGAGATAACATGTTTAGCTTATATATTGAGTGATGGAAATGTTATGATTTATTGAGTTAAATTTGATAACCGAAAGGTTGTTTATTTAAATTGTTGGACATATGAGATTTGAATACATATACCTATTTAATGTTTGCTTGTAGTTTGGTTTAAAAAGGTCAAATTGTTGGTTCAATGTGTGATTATAAAATGTGTTATTTACATAAGTAGTTATGTTTGGCTATGGTATTTGACTATTTAGGCTCGATTTTGAATGACAAAGAATGTATATGATATAGTTTTTATATGGAAGTTATTTTGGATGATGTTAAAAAAAATATAGTTGGTCATGTATAAAGTCACCTAACATTTTATGTGCAAATGATTATTAAATCATAAGATATGGCAAAAATAGTTTAACAGGCGTATGTATAATGTATATTAAATGTTACGTTTGTTATTTAGTTAATGATATGGGTTGAAACAACTTAATATGCAATAGTACTTAGATTTATAAAATAATATGATTGTTGATTTGTTATGGAATAGATGTAAACAAATGGGTGTCTCTTAAGGTTGTAATTCGAAGCTAGTCAGGAAGCCACATGCGCTGGACACACGGGCGTGTGAATGGCCGTGTGAGCAAGTCAGTAACCTCCAGAATTTCACACAGTCTGGCACACAGGCGTGTCTTGTGGCCATGTGGACAAGTCAGTATGTATGCCCTGTTTTGCCACGGCCTAGACACACGGGTCTGTTTAATGCTGTGTGAGGCACACGGCCTGCCCACACGGACGTGTGACCTCTGTAACTTTGAAAATGTTTAATTTTTGGAAAATTTTGTATGTGCTCGGTTTAGTCCCAACCCTTTTCCTAATGCATGTTTAAGGTCTCGTAGACCTTCTAAAGGGACTCTATGTGTATTTTTCGTGATGGAATGTTTGTGAATGATTTAATGTTAATGAAATGTTTATGTTTTAATCTGATATGTCCAGTAACGCCTCTTAACCTTAGTCCGACGACGGATATGGGTTAGGGGTGTTACAATCTAAGTACGAGAGGGAATTTCTTCGATTGAGCAAGTATGCCCGAGAATGTATACCAACAGAGGTTGCTATGTGTAAATGGATTGAAGATGGGTTGAACGAAGATATCAAGCTGTTAGTCGGGATCCTTGAAATTGAAAGAATTTGTTGTTCTGGTTGACATAGTGCATAAGGTTGAAGAACTGAGTAAAGCCAAGAGAAAAGCTGATTATGAGGCTCATGATTCGAGTAAGAAATCAGCAGGAAGATCATATCAATCACCGTCAAAGAAATCAAAAGAATATTACAGTCACTCATCAGATTTAGTGGGTTATTCTGGTAGGGATCGAGGAAAACAACATGCGAGTTCAAAACTTTAGGCTACATCTGTAGCGAGCATAGGCAGTGTTAAGAGCAATAAGCCTAAATGTCAATAATGTGGATGTCGACACTTCGGTGATTGCAAATTGAAAGACGGGGCATGTTTTAAATGTGGTTCGTATGAACATTTTATCAAAGATTTCCTGGAAAGGTCTGACAAAGAAAACGCTCAAACGATTTGACTGAGCAACACTATTGTGAGAGCTAGACTGCCACGGGACACAGAAAATATGGGAAATAGCCGTAGTGGGACAAATGACTCTACTGTAATATCTGAGGCACGAGCGTCGACTAGAACTTACGCGATCTATGCTCGAGAAGAAGCTTCAGCGCCAGATGTTATAACTGGTACATTTTCTATCTTTGATACTGATGTTACTACTTTCATTGACCCGGGATCAAGACATTCATATGTATGCACGACTTTAGTGTCAGATAAGAAATTGCCTTTTGAGTCTACTGAATTTGTGGTTAATGTAACGAACCCCCTAGGTCAGTATGTGTTAGTTGATAAAGTTTTTAAAAACTATCCTTTGATGATTCAGGGTTGCAACTTTCCAGCTGATTTGATGTTATTACCCTTTGATGAGTTTGACGTGATTCTAGGTATGGATTGGTTAAGTCTGCATGATGCTCTCTTGAACTGTAGACGAAAGCATATTGTGTTAAAATGTCAAAAAAGTGAAAAGCTTCAAATTGAATAGGATATATTTGATAGTGAATCAATTGTTAAATTGGCTATGTCAGCACAGAAGTATGATAGATTAGGAGTTCTTTCAGACAAAATTTCGAAAGAAATACGTGAATCAAAGATTTCTTGACAAGAAACGTAAAGAGTTTCTCAAGCTGAAATAGGGTCTAATGACAGTTTCTAAGTATGAGAGGGAATTCGTTCAATTGAGCAAGTATGCCCGAGAATGTATACCAACAGAGGTTTCTATGTGTAAATGGATTGAAGATGGGTTGAACGAAGATATCAAGCTGTTAGTCGAGATCCTTGAAATTGAAAGAATTTGTTTTTCTTGTTGACACAGTGCATAAGGTTGAGGAACTGAGTAAAGCTTAGAGAAAAGCTGAGGCTGGTGAGCCGGGTAAGAAATCAGCAGGAAGATCATAACAATCACCGCCAAAGAAATCAAAAGAATATTACGGTCATTCATCAACTTTAGTGGGTTATTCTTGTAGGGATCGAGGAAAACAACATGCGAGTTCAAAACTTGAGGCTACATCTATAGCGAGCATAGGCAGTGTTAAGAGCAACAAGCCTAAATGTCAACAATGTGGACGCCGACACTTTGGTGATTGCAAAATGAAAGACGGGGCATGTTTTCAATGTGGTTCATATGAACATTTTATCGAAGATTGCCCGGAAAGGTTTGACAAAAAAAAAGCTTAGATTGTTCGACTGAGCAACACTGTTGCGAAAGCTAGACTGCCACGGGACACTGGAAATATGGGAAATAGTCGTAGTGGGACAAATGACTCTACTATAATATTCGAGGCACGAGAATTGACTAGAACTTAGGCGATCCATGCTCGAGAAGAAAGTGCCAGATGTTATAACTGGTACATTTTCTATCTTTGGTACTGATGTTACTAATTTGATTGACCTGGGATCAACACATTCATATGTATGCATGACTTTAGTGTCAGATAAGAAATTGCCTTTTGAGTCTACTGAATTTGTGGTTAAAGAAACGAACCCCTAGGTCAGTATGTGTTAGTTGGTAAAGTTTTTAAAAACTGTCCTTTGATGATTCGGGGTTGCAACTTTCTAGCTGAATTGATGTTATTACCGTTTGATGAGTTTGACGTGATTCTAGGTATGGATTGGTTAAGTCTGAATGATGTTGTCTTGAATTGTAGATGAAATCATATTGTGTTAAAATGTCAGAATAGTGAAAAGCTTCAAATTGAATCGGATAGATTGGATAGTGAAGCTAATGTTAAATCGGCTATGTCAGCACAAAAGTATGTTAGATTAGGAGTTCTTTCAGACAGAATTTCGAAATAAATACGTGAGTGAAAGATTTCTTGACAAGAAATGTAAAGAGTTTCTCAAGCTGAAATAGGGTCGAATGACGGTATCTACGTACGAGAGGGAATTTGTTCATTTGAGCAAGTATGCCCGAGAATGTATACCAACAGAGGTTGCTATGTGTAAATGGATTGAAGATTGGTTGAATGAAGATATCAAGCTGTTAGTCGGGATCCTTGAAATTGAAAGAATTTGTTGTTCTGGTTGACATATTGCATAAGGTTGAAGAACTGAGTAAAGCTAAGAGAAAAGCTGATTATGAGGCTCATGATTCGGGTAAGAAATCAGCAGGAAGATCATATCAATCACCGTCAAAGAAATCAAAAGAATATTACGGTCATTCATCAGCTTTAGTGGGTTATTCTGGTAGGGATCGAGGAAAACAACATGCGAGTTCAAAACTTCAGGCTACATCTGTAGCGAGCATAGGCAGTGCTAAGAGCAACAAGCCTAAATGTCAATAGTGTGGACGTCAAAACTTCGGTGAGTGCAAAATGAAAGATGGGGCATGTTTTAAATATGGTTCGAATGAACATTTTATCAAAGATTTCCCGAAAAGGTCTGACAAAGAAAAGCCTCAGACTATTTGACTAAGGAACACTGTTGGGAGAGCTAGACTGCCATGGGACACTGGAAATACAAGAAATAGCCGTAGTGGGATAAATGACTCTACTGTAATATCTGAGGCATGAGCGTTGACTAGAACTTACACGATCCACGCTCGAGAAGAAGCTTAGCGCCAGATGTTATAACTGGTACATTTTCTATCTTTAATACTGATGTTACTGCTTTGATTGACCCAGGATCAACACATTCATATGTATGCACGACTTTACTGTCAGATAAGAAATTGCCTTTTGAGTCTACTGAATTTGTGGTTAAAGTAACGAGCCCCTTAGGTCAGTATGTGTTAGTTGGTAATGTTTTTAAAAACTGTCCTTTAGTGATTCGAGGTTGCAACTTTCTGTCTAATTTGATGTTATTACCCTTTGATGAGTTTGACGTGATTCTAGGTATGGATTGGTTAAGTATGCATGATGCTGTCTTGTACTATAGACGAAAGCTTATTGTGTTAAAATGTCAGAACAGTGAAAAGCTTCAAATTGAATCGGATAGATTGAATAGTGAATCTAATTTTAAATCGGCTATGTCAGTTGTATGTTACAAAAAGGGTGTGAAGCGTATCTCGCCTACATATTTGATTCTAGAGTTTCTGAGTTAAAGCTAGAATTGGTTCTAGTGGTATGTGAGTATTCAAATGTGTTTCTAGAGGCGTTACCCGGGCTACCGCCGATCTGAGAGGTTGAGTTTGCTATTGTGTTAGTGCTAGGAACATCTCTGATATCGATAGCTTCTTATAGAATGGCACCTACTAAACTGAAAGAGTTGAAAGTGCAGTTGCAAGAGTTAACAGATAGGGGTTTTGCTCGATCAAGTTTTTCTTCTTAGGGTGATCCTGTGTTATTTGTTAAGAAAAAAGAGGGGTCCATGCGATTATAAATTGATTATCAACAGCTCAATAAAGTCACGATCAAGAACAAGTATTCATTGCCACATATTGACGATCTGTTTGTTCAGTTGAAAGGTGTGACAGTGTTCTCAAAGATCGATCTTCGTTCTGGTTATTATTAGTGGCGAGTTAAAGACTCATATGTGCCGAAAACTGCATGCAGGGCCTGGTACGAACATTATGAATTTCTTGTGATGCCATTTGGTTGACTAATACGCCTACAGTATTTATGGACTTGATGAACAGAATCTTCAGACCATTTTTAGAAAGATTTGTTGTGGTATTCATTGATGATATTCTGATCTATTTACGAGATGAAATAGAGCATGCCGAGCATTTGAGGATTGCTTTGTAAACTTTGCACGAAAAACAATTGTTCGTTAAGTTTTGTAAATGTGAGTTCTGGCTTTGGGAAGTCAGATTTTTGGGACATGTTGTATCGGCAGACGACATTAGAGTTGATCCGAGCAAAATTTCAGTCGTGGTAGATTGGAAGCCTTCGATAAATGTTTCTGAGGTCAGAAGTTTTCTTGGTTTAGCTGGATATTACAGAAGATTCATCAAGGGATTCTCGATGATTGCTACACCATTGACGAGATTGTTGCAAAAAGATGTTAAGTTCGAATGGTCAAAGTAATGTCAGCAAAGCTTTAATAAATTGAAAGCATTGTTAACCGAGGCACCGTTGTTAGTTCAGCCAGAGTCGGGTAAAGAAATTGTGATTTATAGTGATGCATCGTTGAATGGTTTGGGCTGTTGATAAACCGTAAAATTAACATATTTTAAGCCCACATTTAGCATGCTTTTGGATGAATTATCCCTTATTTTATGTCATTTGGTCCTCTTAATCCTTTGTTTTCATGTTTTATACTCAGGAAAGCACCGGAGGATGAAAAGAAGAAGAAACAGGCTTAAAACGGGCCAAATGGGCCACATCACGAAATCGACACGGCCTGGGCCCAAGACCACACGGCCGTGCCTCATCAATGGACTCCACACTGCCTGCCCACGATTTACACGGGCGTGTGCCATGGCCGTGCCCCTGCCGTGACAAAGAGAAATTTCACTCGGATTAGGATACTTAGGGGCAAAGAAACACATTCCAAAGCCTATATAAACACCCTAAGTATGACCTAAAAGGGCCCAAGGCTGTTGTCAAAGGGCGTCTTGCTAGGCCAAAGAAGGCAGATTTTTGGAGGTTTACTTGAAGATAGCCAGTTGATCCATCTCAAGAAGCCGGAGTCATACTCAAGACGGAAGATCTCTCCTTCAATTCCTTCAGGGGGTTTTAGGGATTTCTTATGTTTTGTTTTATCTTTTCTTCTGAGATGTTTTCTTTTATTGTTATGAACTAAACCCTCAGATACCTGAAGGGGATGAAACCTAAGATGAATCTTGTTATCGTTTGCTGAACTATATGATAAATATTTCACTTGTTCTTAATTATGTGTTCTTAATTCTTGTGTTGATATTTCCGGGATATTGATTCAAGTTTGATGTGCTTAGGTGGAGGAGCAAAAGTCCCTGCCTAAGAGTAGATCTAGCATAGTTAAGTGGAGTTGATCGCGCGCCTAGAGATAGGGTGACGAGATTTTGCCGGATTAGGGTGAAACCTAATATGGGATTCCATAGATCGAGTTAATGCAATTCTAGGAGTTTTAATTAGAAAGAGATTTCAATTAATCAACCTAGGGTTAGATGTTATTCGCTTCGAGAGAGGGTTTAATATACATTAGGGAATCTTAAGAATCAAGTCAAATGAATAAATCGTCTAGTTCAGAGTTAGATAACAAGTGAAGTCTAGGTGGATTCTTCCTTGGGTATTGTCTTTATCAATTGGCTTTTCCCAGAAGTATTTTCCCCAAATTCATTCTTCTTTGTCTTAGAGTCTTTAGTTTAATAATTAGTTAGTTTAGATTAAACAACAAATTTCCTTTATTTTAGGCTAGATAATAAAAAGAAAGTTAGTATTAGTACTTTTAGTTCCTTTGGGTTCGACATTCCGGTCTTGCCTTAACTATACTACTGTTCGATAGGTGCGCTTGCCTCAAATCGTTGTCATAGTTAGTTTCCAGGTTCGATCATTCTCATTATAAATTTTAAGACTTTGACATCGCATAAACACAACGATCAAGTTTTTGGCGCCGTTGCCGGGGAGCTAAAATATTAAGAAAACTCATTTTTTATTACTTTAGCCATTTTTTTATTTTTCAATTTACTTTTATTTCCTATTTTATTTTAACTTTGCTAAATTTTCTTCTTTTGTTATCTCCTCCTTTCAGGTACCTCTAGTTTATGACTAGAAGGAACCCGACAGGACCCCTACTTTACGATAGTGATATTGAAAAAACAGTTCGTAGAAATCGCAGAGAAATAAGGCGAAGCTTAAACTACATAGAAGAAGAGCAATAAGGCGAAACCAATCCTACTGAAGGGATGGCTGAAAATAACCCACTACCTCCAGAGATGGTTGAAAATAATGCTCCTAGAACTATGTATGATTATGCTAAACCTAGTTTTAACAGAACCGAGTCAAGTATTGTTAGACTCGCTATTCTTTGCAAATAATTTTGAACTGAAACCTAACACAATTCAGATGATACAGCAATTTGTTCAGTTTGATGGTTTGCAGAATGAAGATCCAAATAATCACTTGGCAAATTTCCTAGAATTTTGCGATACTTTCAAGATAAATGGCGTTACTGACGATGCCATCCATCTTCGATTATTTCCCTTCTCTCTGAGGAATAAAGCCAAACAGTGGTTGCATTCTCTTACACGAGGGTCAATCACTACATGGGATCAAATGACCGAAAAATTTTGTGCAGATGGATTTAGAGACACTTTACGATGCATGAGAGAGATACAAAGATTTGCTGAGAAGGTGTCCACACCATGGATTACCCTTGTGGCTACAGGTCCAAACTTTCTACAACGGTGTTAACCCTTCAACAAGGCAATTAATCGATTCAGCCGCCGGCGGAACTCTGAATAACAAAACTCTTGAAGTAGCTTACAAGTTTATAGAAGAGATGTCACTGAATAACTATCAGTGGCAAGTCACAAGGAAAAGGCCAACAAAATCAGCCGGAGTTTATAACCTCGACGCAGTAACCATGCTATCAAATCAGGTAGAGATGTTACATAAAAAGTTTGATGGTGTTTACGGTTCCTCGCAGGTACAACCAGTTATGCAGTGCGAAACAAGTGGAGGCGTGGCGAATCCTGAGTACCCACCCTACGGACAGGGCATGGAAAGCGAACAAATGAACTATATGGGTAACAATTTCCGATCTCAAAATAACCCTTATAGTAATACTTATAATCCAGATTGGAAGAATCACCCCAATTTCTCATGGGGTGGTCAAGGGAATCAAAGGCAACAACCATCCCAAAATTTCCAACAACAGCCCTACCCACAGGAAAAGAAGCCAAAACTCGAGGAGATGCTGACAAAATTCATGGCAGCCACAGAAACACGTTTTGAGAATACGGAGACATCCTTTAAACATCAACTTGAAAAATCGACACAGGAGCTCAAGGCTTAAATCAGGGAACTTGCTAAGCAGATCTCTGAGAGACCACAGGGAAGACTACCGAGCAACACCGAGACTAACCCAAAGGAGCAAATCCAAGCCATAACAGCTCAAGAAAGTGAAGGGTTAGACGAGCCCAATTCAAGGCAAGAGAATGTGGTCGGAGAAGGTAAGGTTGAGGTAAGTAATAATAAGCCAAAACCGGTAATTAAAGAGTACCAACCTCGCATACCATATCCCGAAGCATTAAGGAGAGATGACACAGAGGAACAGTTCGGTAAGTTTCTTAAACTTTTAAAGAAATTACATATTAACTTACCGTTACTTGAAGCTCTTTCGCAGATGCGATTCTAGAAAATTTTTAAAAGAGTCATTGTGAAAAAGCGAAGGATAGACGAGGCATCACATGTGGAACTAAACGCAATGTGCTCGGCAGTATTGCAAAATAGACTACCACGGAAATTAAAAATCCAAGGAGTTTTACAATTCCATGCTTAATTGGTAGTTTATCTATTGACAATGCGTTAGCTGATTTAGGGGCAAGCATAAATGTGATGCCTTATAAAATGTTTAAACAACTAGGTCTAGGGAAACCCAAACAAACTAGGATGAGCATTCAATTAGCTGATAAAACTGTTAGAATTCCTAGGGGTATAATTGAAGATGTACTCGTAAAAGTTGAAAAATTCGTATTCCCAGTAGACTTTGTCGTATTAGACATGGATGAGGACAATAGTATCCCCTTAATCTTAGGAAGACCATTTTTAGCAACTGCCAGAGCTAAAATTGATATTGATGTAGGAGAACTCATACTTCATGTAGGTAATGAGACAGTCACACTCCAAGCTCTCGATTCGGCTAGAACATCAAGTAATCAAGGTGAGAAAATAAATTCTATGGATAACTATTCGGTTAACCCTTCTTTTTAGGAAGCACCACAAAAGAACACAACTGAACCCGATCCTATACCCCGTGCCAACAAAGAAATAACTCATGAGGAATGAAGGATTCAGATCGATGATCTATACAAGTGGAAGACGCATTTCAAGGAAAAATTAGGGATATACGAAGCAGAACCAAAGCTACTCTACGAAGCAGACAAGTTCAAAATTGGAGATCAGGTATTGATAGATAAAGCAGACCCTCGAATATCTCTTCCTGACCCTAATATAAACAAAGAAATCCCTTTTAAGGTAATCAATGTTTTCCCATACGGAACAGTCGAGGTAAGTAATCCTATATTTGGCACTTTTAGAATAAATGCTACTCGACTTGAATTATACACTGATAATAAGACAGATAGCATGAGGAAGGATGTTCAACTTTTCAAACCACCATGATTGGGCGAATGAGAGGTAAGTCTAGCTTAAGACTTTAAACGAGCGCTTCTCGGGAGGCAACCCGAGTACTAACTCCATTAATTTTTACATTTTTACTTTTATTTTCCCTTTTCAGCATTTAATTTTAAACTAACCAAAGTGCGATTTCGGACCACACGGCCTTACACAGGCGAGCCGTGGTCGTGGCCGATGTGGATACTACGGACTCGTGCGACATAGCGAGGTAGTGCGAGCCAATGATGAAAGATTTCGGATCACGGATGACTATAAATTGCCACGGCCGTGTGATATGGCCGTGGCCGACACTAAGGGAAGTCACACGGGCTCCGACTAAACACCACGGCCGTGCGATACGGTCGTGGTCGACACTGTTAGATCACACACGGGGGTGGCGACCTGAACATGGGCGTGGGAGAAATGAACATAGCACAAGACGGCCGTGCGATACGGCCGTGTGACCCAACACACCCA
Source organism: Gossypium sturtianum (assembly GCA_025698515.1). Lineage (NCBI taxonomy): Eukaryota > Viridiplantae > Streptophyta > Magnoliopsida > Malvales > Malvaceae > Gossypium > Gossypium sturtianum. The sequence continues at coordinate 126,911,569 of CM046955.1, forward strand.
TGGTACACGGGCGTGGGGATGTACCAGACCTCAAAACTCTATTTAAACCACCCCCTCTTCTCAACTACTCCCCATTCCCCTTCCTCCATACATTCTCAGACCCCCTTCCATATTCTCTTTCCTTGGCCCTTTTCCAAACTCTAGATGTACACCATATCCATGTCGAAGAAGCGAAAGGATCCTAGCACAGTCTTCCCCTGTGGGAGACCGATCTACATAAGTTCATGCCGGCCACTTCATCCACTCGACAAGCCAAGGATATTTGAGGTCATTTCGTTTTTAATTTTCTTTTTTCGTCGCAGTTATTTTCCTTCTCTTTATCTTCCTTGTCCCTAAATAAATAATTAGTTTATTTTGAATTTTTCTTAGTATTTCTTGGCTATTTCTTCACGGGCTACCCAATTTCTTCATCTAGCGTAGTAATAGTGGGCAGCCCCCATACCACCACCAGAGACGCCTCCTCCAACTTATCTTTCACCTCCGAATCAAGTTTCCACACCTCTAACTCAAGGAATCCATCCAAATTCAGGAAGTTTCATCTCTCCCTATCTTTTTTGAATTTCTATCTATCTTTGTACATTGAGGGCAATGTACATCTTAAGTGTGGGGGGGTGAATCTTAAAAGTGCCAAACTTTTTGCATTATTCTCAAATCCTGAATTATGCCTTGTCTTAAAGTAAGTTTCTCATATTATGATTAGAATAAAAATTCATTTGATTTATGATTTCTGTTAATGTGTTTTGGATTAAGTCTTTGATAATTGTGCATTGATGATTTGTACTTTAAGATACTAGAGAATCAAGCATGATAAGTCTATTTTTCAAAATTAAAAATTTTTCTAGGTTGTCTACCGAAATTTGAATATTACTTTGGAGTTTGAAATTTACAAGAATGACATCAAAATACCCATAATTTTTGTGAGATTTTGAGCCTTATAGAGCATATATTCTTTTTCTTGCTCACCTTATAGATTATGAGTGTGTCAACATTGATTTGTTATTCTAGAACTTGCATCGATTATACATGCCGAGACCACACCTTTGATTTGATATACAGATATGATGAAGGCACCTAGGATTTAACCCACTTACTCCACTAAAAGCCTACCTTCACAATTAACCCCTAGTGAAACCCGTTTAATTCTAACAACCCTTTTTATTGACTCAACCGCTAATATTAACCCAAAACCCTTCGTTTTCGTTATCACCATTCCTTTTGACTACCCTTATATCGAGATTTGATTTGATCGATTGCCTAATTATTTCGATAGTAAATTCATCATTTATTATGTATTTGTGAATTGTTCAAAAAAAAGAAAGCAAATCAAAGTATATTCATTATTAGTTCTGTGATCAAGTGAGCTTATACATCTAAATTCCAATTGTTGAAAAAGAAGCTCGTATTAGTAGTGGTATTATTATTACAAGTTTTCAATTGATGTAATTATTTATATTCAGTTCATTGTTTCTAGTTAGGTAATTTGTCAATTCAATCTCGATTCTAACCTTCTAATTCAGCCTTTATCCACACCTTTAACCCAAGCCCCGGTTACAACCTGTTAAAGACCTTTTGATTTGTGTATCATCTCATATTATAGTGATGGAGATTTGATTTTCATGCAAGCCTATGGGATTAACTCTTCATGTTTGACTTTTGAGTGCTTAATTCTGAACCTTAAACACTCCGAGTGATTTGAGTGAATCTTTAGTGAGGATGTCAATTCTTGTTGATTTTGAATCAGAGGTAATTATTTAGATGTGGGGAAACACCTACGTTTTGTGCTACACAAATGTATGACTTAGATTGTTTGAATCTTTAGGACTCTTTGAGTTGAATCATCCATGTATAAATTATCTTTGAATTATGATGAAACACTATTGATGAATATTATGAATCGAGGAAGTTCGTTTTAATTATGAGTTGAGAATTTTGCTTGAGGACAAGCCAAAGCTTAAGTGTGGGGGTATTTGATAAACCGTAAAAGTAACATATTTTAAGCCCAAATTTAGCATGCTTTTGGATGAATTATCCCTTATTTTATGTCATTTGGTGCTCTTAATCCTTTGTTTTCATGTTTTATACTCAGGAAAGCACCGGAGGATGAAAAGAACAAGAAACAAGCTTAAAACGGGCCAAATGGGCCACATCACGAAATCGACACGGCCTGGGCCCAAGACCACATGGCCGTGCCTCATCAACGGACTCCACACGGCCTGCCCACGATTTACACGGGCGTGTGCCATGGCCGTGCCTTTGCCGTGACAAAGAGAAATTTCACTCAGATTAGGATACTTAGGGGCAAAGAAACACATTCCAAAGCCTATATAAACACCCTAAGTATGACCTAAAAGGGCCCAAGGCTGTTGTCAAAGGGCGTCTTGCTAGGCCAAAGGAGGCAGATTTTTGGAGGTTTACTTGAAGATAGCCAGTTGATCCATCTCAAGAAGCCGGAGTCATACTCAAGACGAAGGATCTCTCCTTCAATTCCTTCAGGGGGTTTTAGGGATTTCTTATGTTTTGTTTTATCTTTTCTTCTGAGATGTTTTCTTTTATTATTATGAACTAAACCCTCAGATACCTGAGGGGGATGAAACCTAAGATGAATCTTGTTATCATTTGCTGAACTATATGATAAATATTTCACTTGTTCTTAATTATGTGTTCTTAATTCTTGTGTTGATATTTCTGGGATATTGATTCAAGTTTGATGTGCTTAGGTGGAGGAGCAAAAGTCCCTGCCTAAGATTAGATCTAGCATAGTTAAGTGGAGTTGATCGCGCGCCTAGAGATAGGGTGACGAGATTTTGCCAGATTAGGGTGAAACCTAATATGGGATTCCATAGATCGAGTTAATGCAATTCTAGGGGTTTTAATTAGAAAGAGATTTCAATTAATCAACCTAGGGTTAGACGTTATTCGCTTCGAGAGAGGGTTTAATATACATTAGGGAATCTTATGGATCAAGTCAAATGAATAAATAAATGCAGTTGAGTTAGATAACAAGTGAAGTCTAGGTGGATTCTTCCTTGGGTATTGTCTTTATCAATTGGCTTTTCCCACAAGTATTTTCCCCAAATTTATTATTCTTTGTCTTAGAGTCTTTAGTTTAATAATTAGTTAATTTAGATTAAACAACAATTTTCCTTTATTTTAGGCTAGATAGTAAAAAGAAAGTTAGTATTAGTACTTTTAGTTCCTTTGGGTTCGACATTCCGGTCTTGCCTTAACTATACTACTGTTCGATAGGTGCGCTTGCCTCAAATCGTTGTCATAGTTAGTTTCCAGGTTCGATCATTCTCATTATAAATTTTAAGACTTTGACATCGCATAAACACAACGATCAGCTGTGTTCTAATTCAAGAGGGTAAAGTGATAGCCTATTCTTCTAGACAGTTGAAACCGCACGAAAAGAATTATCCGACACATGATTTAGAGCTTGCAGCGATTGTATTTGGTTTGAAGATTTGGTGACACCATTTGTACGGAGAAAAATTTCATATGTTTATGGATCATAAAAGTCTAAAGTACTTGATGTCACAGAAAGATTTGAATTTGAGACAGCGTAGATGACTCGAGTTACTAAAAGACTATGACTTGATCACTGATTATCATCTGGGAAATGCTAATGTTGCTGCTGATGCTTTGAGTAGAAAATTTATGTTTGCTTTGCGAGCTTTGAACACGAGGTTGACGTTGATTTAAGATGGTTCGATTTTGGTTGAGTTAAACCTAGACCGATGTTTTTACAATAGATTTGCGAAGCTAAAAAAAGTGATGATGTTTTGATAGGTAAACGGAGATAGATTGAGATGACACCTGATTTAGATTTTCATGTTGGTTCCGATGATAGTTTGTACTTTAAAGGCAGAATTCTCGTTTCGAGAAATTTTGATCTTCTTCAGAAGGTTTTACAGGAAGCTCATAGTAGTAGCTTGTCTATTCATCTTGGTAGCAATAAAATGTACGGTGATTCGAAAGGCATAACAAGAAATTCGTAGTGTCCGTACCTTGTTCTAAATGCAGTCTTTGGCACATTGGAGTCTTTAACTCGCAACTGGTAATAACCCGATCTCAAATCAATTTTCGAAAACACTGTTGCCCCTTTTTAACTAATCAAAGAAATCATCTATTTGTGGAAAAGGGTATTTATTCTTGATCATTACTATGTTGAGCTATCGATAGTCTATACACATTCTCATCGTTCCATCTTTCTTTTTCACAAATAACACCGGTGCACCCCAGGGAGAAAAACTCAGTCTAGCAAAACCTCTATCTGTCAATTCTTGCAACTGAGCTTTCAATTCTTTTAACTCTGTCGGAGCCATTATGTACGGAGCTATCGATATCAGTGTTGTTCCCAGTACTAATTCAATACCAAACTCAACTTCTCTGATAGGTGGTAAACCCGGTAACTCTTCAGGAAATACATCTAGATATTCGCATACAACTGGTACTGATTCAATCTTTATTTCTGTCACTTTCATATCAAGTACATAAGCAAGGTAAGCTTGACACCCCTTTCTCACAAATCTCTGAGCTAACATAGACGAGATCACAACTGGAAAACTATTCAGATCATCAGATTCAATTCTAATAGTCTCATTATTCTGAAATTTCAATTCAATTGTCTTTCGTCTACAATTCACTATAGCTTCATGCATCGTTAGCCAATACATACCCAAAATCACATCAAATTCATCAAATGGAAACAACATCAGATTAGTCGAAAAACAAAAATCCCGATACATTAACAGACAATTCTTGTAGACTTTGTCAACCAAAACACATTTGCCTAAAGGGTTCGATACTCTAATCACAAATTCAGTAGACTCTACAGGCAAAGTCTTACTAGATACTAAATTCATACATATATAAGAATAAGTTGAACCTGGATCTATCAATGCAATCACATTAGTATCATGAAGAGTGAAGGTACCGGTGATAACGTCTGGCGATGATGCCTCCTCCCGTGCAAGGATAGCATAAGCTCGGGTAGGTGTTCGTGCCTCAGATCTCACAGCAGAATCTCTCGTAGCACCTCGGTTACCACTCGTATTTCCAGTGTTTCGGGGTGGTCTCCCTCTAGTATCCGTATTATTAGGTCTCACATTCTGAACTTTATCTTTCTCATCCAGTTCAGGGCAATCTCGGATGAAGTGATCTAGCGAACCACATTTGTAACAACCTTTATTACTTTTATTCCAGCATTCCCCAAAATGTCGTCTCCCACATTGCTGACATTTTGGTTTGTTGTCTCTCACATTACCAACACTCGATACTGATGTAGCTTGAGCTTTAGAACCTGAGTATTGTTTTCTACAATCTCTATTCGAATATACATTTGAAGCATTTAGGCGAGCGTACGAATCTCTGGATTTCTTCGATGAAGATTGATACGGCTTACTCATTGATATTTTTCTCGAGTCTCTAGCTTCTGAATCTGCCTTTCTCTTTTCTTTGCTAAGATCTTCAGCTTTACAAGCCCTTTCAACCAGAACGACAAATTCTTTCAACTCTAGAATTCCGACTAGTAATTTTATATCTTCGTTCAGCCCATCAACAAACTGCTTGCACATTATTTCTTCAGTAGACACATACTCTCGAGCGTACTTGCTTAACCGTAAAAATTCTCTTTCATACTCGGTTACAGTCATGCGGTCTTGTTTCAATTCTAAAAATTCTTTATGATTTTGATCCAAAAACCGTTGACTGATGTATTTCTTTTGAAATTCGAATTGAAAGTACTCCCAAGTAACCTGTTCTTTCGGAACCACAGATATCAACGTGTTCCACCATTGGTACGCGGTGTCTCTCAACAAAGATACAACACATTTAATACATTCTTCGGGAGTACAAGACAATACATCAAATACTCGAATCGTATTTTTGAGCCAGAACTCAACTCTCTCAGCATCATCATCAGCAGTAGCCCGAAACTCTTCAGCCCCATGTTTACGTATCTTATCTACTGGTGGCTTATTCAATCGAATCGGATCTAATACTAGTGGAACAAAAGGGATTTGTTGAGGAACAGGTGGGGTGGAGGTCGTTGAGCAGCCAGATTCATTCAAACGAACTCCGTGAACCACTCACTCATCATTTGGAAAAAAGGCTTATTTAGCCTCAACTCCGTGACTACTCGACACGAGTCTAGATTCAGTAGGCGCTATCCCTTGAGTAGAAGCAGGCGCATTACTCTCTACATCATCAGCTACAGCTCGTTCAAGATCCATTACTATACGAAAACACAATTTAAACTGTCAGAAATCATCACACTAACATAGAGTTAATATGGCATGCATAGCTAGACTCTCACACACGCTACGTTAGTCCTAGAATCTACTAAACCGTAGCTCTGATACCAATAAAATGTAACACCGCTAACTTGTATATGTCGTCAGAGTAAGGTTACGAGGCATTACCGATCAATATACATCATAAAGCATACATAACTCATACATTTATGCATTCATACTCAAATATTATTCAACATAATCACATTGTCCCTTATTAGGGCCTATGAGGCCTTAGACATGTTTTAGAAATGGTTCGGGACTAAACCGATAACATACAAAAATTTTGGAAAACTTAGAAATTTTTCATCAATACAGGGGTCACACGCCCATGTGAACAGGCCGTGTGCCTCACATGGCTCCAGACACGATCGTGTCTCAGGCCGTGTGGAAACAGGGCATACATACTGACTTAGATCACATGGCCAACCACACGCCCGTGTGTCTAGCCCGTGTGCCCTTCGAAGTGGCCACACACGCCCGTGTGACAGGCCGTGCCAAAATTGTAGGGTATACTGACTTATGCAACACGGCCAAGTCACACGCCCGTGTGTGAGACCGTGTGGAGCATACTGACTTCTTTTAATATCAATACCAGGGGACACACGGCCGTGTAACATGATCGTGTGTCGCACACGGCTGAGACACACGCCCGTGTCTCTGCCCGTGTGGACAAAAATTGGCCATTTGCAAGGCCAATTTGCCACCCCAATTCATGCTCACCTAAACAACCAAAATGGTACCATATAATCATGCAATTAGGCAGCCAAAATCATCAACCAATGCACAATTCATACCATATCCATTTCAACCAAAATCAATACTCAATTCAATGCCATTTACCTAATCAAATACTTATCAACTCAACTTCTAATATCATACTTCATCAAAGCATTTTCTCAAGCTTCTATACTCCACAAATCAATTAGCCATTTGAGCAACTATAAATCCATAACCATATTCATAACTAACATGCCATAATAAGCCATCACTCATGCTATATATATACTAAAACATATACGTTCACAAGCCATTTCTAATAGCCAAACACACATCAATATTTACATCATTTACAAGCCAACTCTCATGGTGATAATTACAACCAAAATACCACATTTAGCCTATACATGCCATATACCATATTTACACAACTCAAAAGTACCAACTTAGATGTTTGATAGTGCGATGATGTTCCCGACGACTTCCGGATCCGAGCTAGCCTTGATTCTCTATAAAACATAGGAAAATAACACAAAGTAAGCTTCATAGCTTAGTAAGTTTGTATTAATGTAAAGAGAAACTTCACCATTCATTCCCAATTCAAACAATATGAATACATGATAACACAAATACATTAAATCTCAAGTCATTTGATCATTCATTCATTAGCTTACCAAGAATTCATCCATTTCATAGATTCAATGTTTATAAACTTTACTCACATACCTGTACCAACTCATACCAATCTCATTCTGATTCACATCTTTCATTTTCCCGTTAAACCATTCGGAATAGAAGTCGGATATTCAAAGATCTCAATCGATAAGTACCCATACCATGGCCCATAGCCAAATCAAGGTAACTTATCCTCGGAGTACCTATACCATGGCTCGTAGCCAAATCAAGGTAATTCATCTTCGAAATACCTATACCATGGCCTGAAGCAAAATCAAGGTATAACTCACACTCGAAGTGCTGATATCATGGCCCGAAGCCAACACAATAGCCTAATGACATGTCACTAGCATCTTAGACTATTCCTAAGGTTCATCCGGGATTTTCAATACAAAATTGTAGTCGAATCTTTTCGAATTACTGTCAAATCATTCCTGAACTTGTCCGTAATCACATAATTACAATTCATGCTATATCAAAGCATATAAAATACAATTATAAATAAGCTCATTGCATACGAACTTACCTCATGTTCGGAATTAACGAATCAAGTTGACTACTCGATAACCTTACTTTTCCCCCAATCTAAATCTGAATTCTTTCTTTCTTGATCTATATGAATTCAAAATTAACTTATTTAATCACCTACTCATTCAATTTAATTCGAAAAAACACATTTGGGCAATTTTACACATTTACCCCTAATGTTTCACAACTTTCACAATTTAGACCTTATTTCACAAATACACAAAATTCAAATAATTCAACAAAACCCATGCTTGGCCGAATTACCATAGTACCCCTAGCAGCCCATAATTTTCATTTATTCACACTTTTAACCACTACATTTCTCATTTTCTAAATTTAATCCCTTTTTGACATTTTTGTCAAAAATCACTTTACAAAAACTATTAATCTATCAATTAACCTTCATAATCTATCATTAATCATCAAATTACTCAAATATTCAACAATGGCAACATATTTAATCTTTAACAATTTCAAAATCTAAGGTATGGGCTAGCTAGAACACGAAGCAACGATCTCAAAAACGTAAATATCATTAAAAATCGAGCTAAAACCATACATTAATCAAGCTTTCAAAGTGGCCGAATGGAAACCTAATCCCTTAGCTTTCTTCTTGCAAAAATTTGGCTAAAGGAAAGAAAGATGGACACCATTTCATTTTGTTTTTATTTTATTAACCTTTATTAACCAAATTACTAATTTAACCTTAATGAACATTAATAATTTCAAATTTACCAAGCCACTATCATCCACTATCATGTTAATGGTCTAATTTAAACATAAGGACCTTAACTTTAAGGTTCTATAGCTATTAGACACTTTTAGCTAATAGATCACAAGTTTTGCACTTTACGCGATTTAGTCCTTTTTCTCTAATTAACCGTCCAAACGATAAAATTAGCTCATGAAATTTTCAAACATATCAATTAACATGATGTAAATACCGAAAATAATATTAAAATAATTTTTTGACATCAGATTTGTGGTTCTAAAACCACTGTTCTGATTTAGCTAAAATCGGGCTGTTACATGAGTGATGGAAATAGCTTGATTTTGGCCAATTTCATGTCCATAGGGCCTAAGACACGGGCATGTGTCTCAGCCGTGTGTCGGTCACATGTCCCCTATAGTTTTTAAATGTTACAAGTCAGGCAGTTACACGGCCTGGCACACGAGCGTGTGGTTTGGTCGTGTGACCCAACTCAGAGAGTTACACGGGCACAGACATGAGCTGAGACACAGCCGTGTGTCCCTATTTTGTTTGTTACACGGCCTGAGACACGGGCGTATGTCTTAGCCATGTGAGTCACACGGCCGTGTGACCCCTACAGCTCAATTTTTCTAACATTTTATTAAATGTTCTAAATGTTTCCGATTTAGTCCCGAATCATTTCTAAAGTGTTTCTAAGGCCTCGAGGGGTCGATTTGTAATAGCCCGATTTAGGGCCTAATCAGAATAGTGGTTGCGAGACCACAAATGTAACAGTCTAATTTAGGCCCTAGTCAAAATAATGGTTTCGGGACCACAAATCCGAGTCAAAAAATATTTTAATATTATTTTCTGTGTGTGTAGTATATGATTAAGCATGTGTGAAATTTCTGTGAATTAATTTATCTGTTTGTGTGCTTAATTTGATAAAAGGACTTAATTGTGAAAGATGCTAAATTAGCATGCAATAAGTTAAAAGCACCTAAGTGTCATGTCTTTATAAATGTGGTGGCCTTATGAAGTAATTAAACCATTAATATGGTTAATGGACATTAATGGCCTTGAATTATATTTGTGTTATATGTTTATTAAAGGTTAATTTAGTAAATGAATTAATTAAGCTATTATAATTAAAACAAAACATTAAAATGGTCATCATATTCATCCATTAGAGCTGAAAATACAAAAAAAATAAATAAAGGAAGAACAACTAGGTTTCGGCTAAGTCTAAGCTTGATTCAAGGTATGTTTTGCTTCAGTTTTTTATAATTTCTACGTTTCTGTAATCGTTGCTTCGTGTTCTTCAAAACCCATGCTTCAATTTTGTAAATTGATGAAGATTATGAAAAGTGCCATTGATGAATCCATGAGTTTTGTGATGTTAGATGATGAAATATGAAATATATGTGTTAGATTAACATGTTTTGTCTTTGGAGTTTTGGTGATTTTGAGTAATTTGGACTTAATTGAGAAAATAATATTTTGAGGGACTAAATTGTGAAATAAATGAAATGTATGGATTTGTATGGTTGTAGTGAATATTCGGCTAAGCATGGGTACAAGCAAATTATGTTTATTTGGTGATTTTGTGAAATAAGGACTAAAATGTCAAAATGTGAAAATATGATGGCTAATTTGTAAATTACCCTAAATATGTATATTTGGATTGAATTGAATGAATTAGTAAATAAACGAGTTAAATTTGAAAATGTATAGATCAAGAACCGAAGAAAACAGACTTAGATCGTGGGAAATCGAAAGTAATTGAGTAGCCGAGTTCGTTTCTATTTATCCGAATCCGAGGTAAGTCTATATACAAATAAATGTGTTTATATTGATATATGTATGTACATATGTAATTTCACGATGATGAATGTGTACGAGTTGATAAATACATGAAATCTGAGGAAGAATCAATAATGTATCAATGTCCGAGAAGCCCCGTACGGACCTAGGAATAGATAGGATTGTATATGTCATGACATAGGTTTCTAATATGTGATATCGTGTAAGACCACGTCTGGGACGTTGGCATCAATTTGAGATTTACGTGTAAGACCATGTATGGGACATTGGCATCATATTGATTCGTGTAAGACCATGTCTGGGACAGTGGCATCGATATCTGGTTACATGTAAGACCACGTCTAGGACGTTGGCATTGTACGACTATTCTGAGTATTTCGAGCTTCCTATTTGATTCCGAACGGTTCAACGGGCAAGCCCGAGAAATGAAAGATTACGTGAAATGTATAAATAAGTCAGGTACGTTTGAATTGTGCACTAAGTATATGAAAGGTAAGTATATGTATGAACTTACCAAGGTGAATATGTGTATAGATTTGATGAGACAATATGTGATATGTGATTTAATGTGCTTTGAGCAAAGGTGATACATTGAGTTGAAATGTGGGTAAGTTATGGCTAAATAAAAGAGCCAAAGAAAAGGTTATGAATTTGCAAATGAGAAACAATAATGACATTGTATCAATATGATTATGTGCATTTTATGTTAAGTTTATTTGTATATGGCTTACTAAGCTTTTGAAAGCTTACTTTGTATGTGTTTGCTTTGTTTTATAGATCGTCAAAGCTATGAAAGGCTCGGGGATCACCGAGGATCGTCATCACACTACTCAATTCTATTTTTGGTACCTTTTGAAAGTGTATATACTAAGTATGGCATGTAGAGGCTAGTTGTTTTAGAGTATGGTTGAGATAAGTACATAGCCATGTGACATGGCTAGATAAATGGTTGTATTATGAATGAGTAGCCATGTTATATAATGCTTGGTTTTGGTATGGTTTGATGGCTAGTGAAATGGACAAGGTAATGGTAAGCTTGTTGATGTAAAATTTGGTATATGTTTGATGAGAAATGTCTTATAATATGATGGTAAATTTGTGAAGGAAACTTGCTTAAAAATGTTTGTCATTTAGTTGAGCTAATTGTTGCATAAGATATTATGTTTGAAATGCTTATGAATGCTTGGAATAGTTGGTTATTTATGGCATGAATTGAATTGGTATGATGCTTGTAGGGATAGCCCATAGTGTGGGTGGCATTTTGGCCTTGCAAATGGCCTATATTTGCTCACACGGTTGAGCACACGGGCGTGTGGCTCGACCGTGTCCCTCATGGTTGTATTTCAAAACAAGTCAGACTCGACAACGGGCTAGACACACGTGCGTGCGCAGGATCGGCGTGTGTGGTGTCGAGCTCGACCACGGGTGAGGCACACAGGCGTGTCCATGGCCGTGTGGACAAGTCAGTATGTATGCCCTGTTTTGACACGGCTTAAACACACGGGCATGTCTGAGGCTGTGGGAGGCACACGGCCTGCCCACACAGGCGTGTGACCTCTGTAACTTATATATATTTTTAAATTTCTGAGAATTTCTGTATGTGTTCGGTTTAGTCCCGGCCCCTTTCTAAAGCATGATGAAGGTCTCGTAGACCTATTTAAGGGACACTTTGATGTGATTTGTCAAAATAGGTTATGAAATGCCTGTAAAAGTTTCCGATTGTCTGGTAATTCCTCATAACCCTAAACCGACGATGGTTATAGTTTAGGGGTGTTACATTTGATTGGTATCAAAGCTACGGTTTAGTCGATTCTCGGACTAATGTAGCGTGTGAGAGTCTAGCTATACATGCCATATATATGAAATGTGATAGTGTGATGAATCCTGATGTGTAAAATGTGTTTTCGTAATAGTAATGGATCCCAAAAGAGCCGTAGCTGACGATGTAGAAAGTAATGCGCCTGCTCCCGCTCAAGGGACAGCGCCATCTGATTCGAGACTGGCTACTAGCGGTCAAGAGGGAGAGGCTAAACAAGCTTTGTTCCAAATGATGAATGAGTGGTTCACTCAGTATGGAAGAACTTGTAACACCCCAAACTCGGCCTAGACGTTACGGTCGAATCTGGCGTGTCACATCGAAGGGTTTGTTTTTGAAATCAAGGTTGATGGGAGGAATCGCTCGAGTAAAAATCCATTTAGTTCTTATTTCTTGGGAAAACAATTGGTAAGTTATAAAAACCAATATCTAGTAAAATGGTTACCATGTTTGTTACTGTTGGTTTAAATTCGCGGAAGCTATTCTATTTTCAGTTATCATGAAGCTGAAATTATGTGTTTGCCTTGTAAAACGGTTATTAGTTGTGAAAACTTGTTTGTATCCGTTTGGCAGTTCAAAATAAGAAATTAAAAACCCCAATTAAAAGAAATTAAAAAAAAAACACCAGAGGCCTTATTACAAAATACCAACCCAAAATAAAATATTTAAATGATTACATTTAAACAAACATCCTCAACTGCGTGGCCCCCTCCGAGTCCCTCGCAGCTCCAAATCGCCTAAGACTGGGGATTACCTGTACAGTTAAAAGAAAAGGGTGAGTTACGAGAACTCAGTGTGTAATCCTCTATCACTCAATTAGTAGTACATGCGATATAGTCTAGGCAGGCGACCTGTTCGATGAATGATGCGAGTGTGGGCCTTAGCCCAATACAAAAATAGTGTGGGCCTAAGACCAATACAGTATCAGTATGTGCAAGTATGCAAACCCACCCTAATCCAGCCAACACACCACCCGTACCAACCCAGCACACCATGTGGGGACAAAGTCGACCCACCCAGCCCTCACACCAATATTGCGGCAAAGATATATGCTCGTGAATAATAACGCGAGCCGCAGATATCGTGGCAAAGCCACCGATGCGATAATTGTGGCGAGCCACCGATGTCGATATGTGTGGCGAGCCACGATGTGATACTTCCTCCCATAATGAATCCCAACCCCATGCAATATGCCATGTCATCAATATTTCGTGTATGCAACATGTCCTACTCAGTACAGTCATACAGTACATATTTTCATCTGTCCATCTATCTCTAGGGGTAAAATAGTCATTTTCATGTATTAGGGGTAAAACGGTAATTTTTCCCTTTAGGGGTATTTTGGTCATTTTACTCACTAGGTGTATTTCAGTCATTTTACTCATTAGGGTTATTTCAGTCATTTTACTCATTAGGGGTATTTCAGTCATTTTACTCATTAGGGTCTCGGTACAGTTAACGACCTTTCAGAAGGCCTACAGTCGCCTCGAGCGACACAGATAATCCATTTGGTCGAAACAGTGTAAATGGGCTCAAAGCCAAATATTGGGCCCAAATGGCCCCACACGCTCGTGTGGCCCATTTGGACCAAATTTAATCACGGCTATGTGATCTACATAGCCCTATCTAGTTTCTACCACTTTTCGTAAATTTTACTAGTGTGGGGCCCACGAGCCCATTGGGCCCACACGGCCCATTTCGGCCTAACGAGGCCCATAACGGCCCAAGTGCACGAGAACACTTGTAGTGGCCTCTTCAGTCTACCGCCCTCGATTGTGGGCTCAGTTTTTCCACACGAGCGATCGCATGCTCGCGAGGTCTCAAATGCCGAAGTTTCAGCTTTTTGGCTTTTGCCGATTCATAGCGGTGATAGTGTGATTACACACCTGTTTACGAAACCGTTCCAAGTTCCTCGAGCACCCAACCTAAATTCAAACATGGCCCACGTTAATCCTTTAATCGTTAGGGTAAAACACCCTCTTATGGACACTTAATCCACACTTAATCAATCATCACCTACCACGATTGTATGAAATATGGCCTACTCCTCTAAGATTGCTGAACAAGCCATGACCCCATGTTCTTGATGATTATCTGCTTAAACAGCGATTCTTATTAGATAGAATTGTTCACGAGAATGTGATTTAAAAACCCAACACTAAAATCACAGCATATTCGGCCCACCAAACCAACTTACCCCCAATGATCAATCAGTTGATGAAGGGAAGATTCAGAACGCCTCTACACACTAGAGATTCCCCCTTTTTCTTCAAGAGATTTTAAAACCCAAAGAACAAACAAATAAGAGTGACTTACGAACACAGTACTAACGAAATAACCTGCTTGGAAAAGTTGAAAGACTTACCGAAATTGATGACTGCAACAAGGGTTGTGTAGAGAAATTCAACCGATTGCCAGAGAGTAGTTAAGGGTTACGATATCTGGCTTGGTACAAAGGAAAAGGGATGATGATGGAATTGGTCAGAATAGATTAGATATATTCGGCCAAGCACAAAAGGGAGGAGATGACAAAGTTAAATTACACAAAAAGAGCCTTATGATTAAATCGGCTAAGATTGGGAGAGAGTGGGAAGCAGAAAAGAAGATGAAGAAAAGGTTCGGTTTAGAAGGGAGACCGAAAGGAGAAGAATTAAAGAGGAAGGGAAGAAGCAAAACAAAAGTGAGAGAGGAAAGACAATTTTGGAAATGAAGTAAGGTGTAAACGGCACACTAACCAGTTCCCCCAAATGCCAATTCGGTAGTACACTAGCAACAAAAATAGAGAGCAGGAATGAAAGCTATTTCGGCACATCAGGATTTTAGAGCAAAAGACCAAAAACGAAAAATGACCAAAACTAATTCCCCCAAAAGAGGTCTCAGCCAAAATTCTGAGTAGCTAAACACCCAATTCGGCACTAACACTCCTACACACTTCCACTTCCTTAATTCTCTTCACAATACTCTCCCTTAATCCTCTCCACGATTTGCTCCTACAATCTCTCCATGACCAATTCAAACACCTCACCAGCAGTGTTTCAGTCCAACTCTTCTACCTTCCCAGCTCAAGCAGCAAAATAAACACTCCATTGCTTATCCAAGGATTTGAACCTCAGACCTCATAGTTACACAACACGCCACTTGCCACTAGGCCACAAGCTCTTCTTGTGTCATTAAACAAGCATTATTATTAATAAAGCCTAAGTGCCAGTGTCCAGGTTCACTTAAGGGAAAAAATTAAAATTTTGTAAGAGCCAAGACTTGAACCCAGGCTTCTCAAATACCCCCACACACACCCAAATCACTTGGCCATTAAAGAAAACAAGCAATTTTTTCAGAACAAGAAAAATTAAAGACCCTATATTTATGGGGCGTTACAATTCTACCCCCTAAAAGAAATTTCGTCCTTGAAATTTACTTGGTCAAAATAGGTGAGGGTATTGTTGTCACATCGCCTCCTCAGGTTCCCACGTGGCTTCCTCGGCATCGTGATTTCGCCAAAGCACTTTAACCAGTGGGATCGATTTCTTCCTTAGTATCTTAACCTCACGGTCTAATATCTGTACTGGTGTATCCTCGAAGGTCAGATCTGGCCTAACTTCGATCTCCTCGACTGGTACTATATGTGTGGGATCAGAGCGGTAATGCCTCAGCATGGAAACATGGAACACATCGTGAATCCGGTCCAATTCGGATGGCAAATCAAGTTGATAGGCGACTGGTCCCACACGCTTCAGTATACGGTAAGGCCCAATGAACCTAGGGCTAAGCTTACCCTTTCGCCCAAACCTCAGCATCTTTTTCCATGGTGAGACCTTAAGAAATACCAAGTCTCCCATAGAATACTCAATCTCTCAGCGTTTAAGATCTGTGTAAGACTTCTGCCTGTCTGACGCTTCCTTCAATCTGTCTCGAATCAGTTTTACCTTTTCTTTGATATCAGAAACTAACTCTGGCCCCAAAACTCGCCACTCTCTCAGCTCAGTCCAACAGGTAGGGGTACGACACCTACGACCATACAACTCCTCGTATGGTGCCATTTGAATACTGGACTAGTAGCTGTTATTACAAGCGAACTCTGCTAGAGGCAAATAGTCTTCCCAGTTGCCTCAGAAATCAATAACACAACTTCTTAACATGTCCTCCAGCATCTGAATCACCCTCTCTAACTGACCATCTGACTGAGGATGGAACGCAGTATTGAAGTCCAACCTAGTACCTAGAGCCTCGTGTAATTTCTTTCAGAATTGAGACGTGAATCGAGTGTCTCTATCAGATATGATGGAAACTGGTACCCCATGCAGTCTCACAATCTTAGCCACATACAACATTGCCAGCTTCTGCAACGAGTAATCCATACGAACTGGTATAAAATGGGTAGATTTAGTCAGTCTGTCTACAATAACCCATACCGAATCCTTTTGTAACGCCCCAAAATCCCGAAACTCTAAATTCTGTGCACTGAAGATGGTATGTTTAAGTAGCACTTAGAATATTAATTTTAAGGTATTACCAGGGTTATTTGAAGTCTTACGAATAGGGGAGACCATAGGGAAAATTTTAATTTTTGCCTTAGTGGGACCCTAGTCTCAGGTATTAGGCCTCTTAAGCAGATTAAGGGGAAAATAGGACACAATTGGGCTTGTGGTCCAGTGGCAGGGTGGCGTCACTTGGGGAGCTATAAGGTGACATGATTGTTAGGTGAAGAGGTCCAGGGTTCGAGGCTTAAGAGTGGTGAATTGAGGGGTTTTATTTTTTGCACATGAAAGGAAAGAAGTGGCGCTGGAGTAGACTCTGGAAGGGAGTGTTTAGGAGAGAAATTTAAGGTAAAGATAAGAGAGAAAATATAGGGGATTGAGGTGTGGATGTGCTGGTGCCGAATGGGACTTTGGGGGAAGGTAGTTTCGGCTTTGGCTATAAAAAGGGAGTGTTGAATTCTTTTGAAAGGTTCTTTGGGTTTCCATCACTTTTCTCTTTCCCCCCATTCTATTCTCCCATAGCCGAATTCTTCCATTGCCAAATTACCATCATCCTTTCTTGCCGAAATCCCTATTTGTGCCGATTCCTTGTTGTTTTTCCTCCATCACAAATCTGTTACTGTTATCTACTCTTAGTCAAGTTTAAAAGCCAGATCTCGTTCAGTAGCTATCTAGGTCGCAGGATCAAAGGTTAGATTTGGTAAGTACTTAGTCAATCTTATTTAGTATGTTTTGGTAAAAGCCGGAAGGCTATCTAACTCGTTCTTATTATTAACCCTGTATTAACAAAGGGAGGGTTCAAAGATCACAAGCGTAGTAAGGATCGTTAGCAAGTGGTAAGTGTACTCGTCACAATTGCGGATTAGTAAGTGCCCGATTGTAAGTGTGGCTTATAGAGGTGACTTGTGTGGAATATGAGTCACTTGTTTTTTTGATAGTATATGTGTGGGTGCAGATCTAGGTGATATTCGTGAATAGTAGCTAAGGAAGGGCTACTAGAACTAGTGGCACACAGTAAGGTTATGGTAAGGCTTCAGTTTTTGGTAAATACTGTGGTTAAGTGTGTGATTGATTGGAGGTTGGTATTGGTTGTAGGTTTAAGGCTGAGGAGAGTGTAACACGTCTCATTTACCAGGTGTGTACAAACACTACACACATACGATGTCGGCAACGTAGAAAAGCCGAAAAGCCGAAAGTGGCTAAATGGGCCTGCCGAGCTCGGGGGCCCAAATCGGCAAAGGTTGATATGTGAACTTGAATAATGAATTGACATAGACAGTTGTATGATTTGATTGTTATCAGGCGTAATGGGCTATATAAACATGATTGGGCTTAATGGGCTATATGGACATGATTGGGCTTAGTGGGCCTTATGGGATTTTAGAAATGCATGCTAGGGTTTTAATGGACTCTAGGGCTCATTCTGATAAATTCTTAAATAGCATAATATTTAATTTAATAATTAAACATGTCTGTGGACAAGTCGTTAGGTTAGAGTGTGGTAATGGACATACGCATGTCTAGGATTGGATCTAGGGAGAGCTTGATACTTAAGCGGTCCTAGTGACCCACTTCCTCTTCTCTTGGATCCTACCTGGTGCATAGTGTCTGTTCACTTTAGCCGCGAGGACTTTTTGATGGGCCAAATTTCATAACTAAAACTTGAGGTGAAAGAAATTACGGAAATACCCTGTAGGGTGGAATTACGGAAATACCCCTGTATGGTAGATTTACAAAAATACACTTGGGTAGTGAAATGACTAAAATACCCCTAGGTGCTTAATGTGTGAAAATGTGTATGTTGTATTCCTGAGATATATGTTGCACTTGGGTGGGTTTGATGATACGGAGGAAGATATGTGAGGATCACATAGTCGCTTGACAACCGTGGATCCACCGGTGGCTTTAAGCCCATTATATGCTTAGCAGCCTTGCTGCAACATTGAGTAGTGCCGCTGTTGGTGCTACCTTTGGAGTGTAGGGATGGGTGGGTTGATATTTATATCCCCACAAGAGTGTAGGGTTAGAAGGGAAATGGAGTGCAGGGTTGGATTTGGGATGGGAGCATTACATTCATGTGATACTCATGTGATATGAGGTCATTGTGGGCTAAGGCCTAAGACCACCGATTTTATTAGGGCTTAGGCCCAATGTGATAATTGCATGATTGGATTACCAAGGGTCGTACACACTGAGTTTCGAAACTCACACCCTTTTATTAAATGTTTTGGGTGACCCTCGATGAGGCGGCTCGACGTGGAAGAGGACTTGGGGATGGCCCACCTTTGCAAGTTACTTAGAAGTTTTTGTTTATTGTTTCGAATGACTTTACTTTTAATTACTTTATTTTCATTGGGATGTAATAAGGCCTTGTATCTCCAATTTGACTTTACATTTGGGTTTCCTTATTTGTTTCAACTGCCTAATTATTAAACTTAAATAAATTTCTAAAGCTTAAACATGGTTTTCGAAATACCTATAACATCTAGACGTTTTTCTTAAAACATGGGCTTTTATCATAATTTAACAAGTTGCAAGGATTTTGGGTTTCTAAATCTTAAACTTGAGTTTTTAACTAAGCAAAATCGTTTTGGAATTATCCTTTGATGTGGCATCACCAGATTCGGCCATAACGTCAGGGCCGGGTCTGGGGGTGTTACATTTAGTGGTATCAGAGCCCGGTTGCAAAGCTCAGGCTGTGAAATGGGCCTTAGATTTTGGGTTTTTAAAACAAGTAGATTAAAATTTTTTTACAGGATTCTTGAAGTGTGATTCACCGAGCCCTCGACGTCGAGCCAAGTAAGTTTTTCTGTTATTGTACTTGTTTAAATTACTGAACTGTATTTAGATATTGGGCCACTTTAAACAATAGGTTCGTAGAGACTAAAGCCCGTAGGAAACTTAAGCCTGTAGTGGATTTACGACTGCGAAACAACTTTTAAATTGTTACTTGCATAAGACATGTGCTTTAAACAATGGAACTATGAACTAATTTCATAAAAATTCTAATCCAGAAATGCGCATACAACGATGAGCGCTAGAAGAGGTACAAGAGGCCGCGACAGAGGCCGTGGGAGTGTTAGGGCTGGGTCGTCGGCGTCAGGCCATATGCCCAACGTTGGAGTAGAGGAGGCTCCGGCCTCACCAGTAACTGAAACGGGACCATATGAACGGGCTGCCGCTACAAAAGATGTAGTATCGCAGGCCATGTTAAGGATTTTAGAAAGGGTCGCTGGGCCCAATAATGGTACGGGAAGTCGTGGGTCGATCGCGGAGCGACTCCGAGCTAATAGGGCGGGGATTTTCAAAGGAGTAGCAGGGGTGGCCTCGAATGTGGCGGAGTACTGGTTGGAAGCTACGAAAAGAATAATGGACAACCTGGACTGCATGGCTGAACAAAAGTTGAAAGGAGCGATATCCTTACTTAGGGAGGAAGCTTATCAGTGGTGGTTGACCGTAAAGGAGGGCAACCAACTGGAGCAGATCACCTGGGAATTCTTCAAATCGACGTTCCAGGGGAAGTACATTGGAGCGGGCTTTATGGATGCCCGAAAGAAGGAGTTTTTGAGTCTGACTCAGGGAGATAAGTTGGTAGTAGAGTATGAGGCTGAGTTTCTGCGCCTTAGTCGGTATGCCAAATGAATAGTCGCAACAGAGTATGAGAGATGTGTAAGGTTTGAGGATGGGTTAAGAGACAACCTTAGGGTACTTATAGCTCCACAGAGGGAGCGGGACTTTGCGGTCTTGGTGGAGAAAGCAAAGATAGAGGAGGAAATAAAGCGCACGGAGAGCCTCAATCGAGAGAAGGAGAACGGCCAGAACAAACGGAACATGGAAGGCGTGGAAATTTGGACATAGGCCTACAATGAGGCGAGTGAATGGGCGGTTGGGGGCTGGGGCCCTGTTCTGCTTGCTGCTATCACCGGGATACCACCTTGTGCTATTTGTGGAAAAGGGCATACGAGTGAATGTTGGAGGAGAATAGGAGCTTGTTTGAGCTGCGGATCTATGGAACATAGGATTAGAGAGTGCCCAGAAGGCGGCGGTGCAGTGCGAGCCGATGGCAGAGGTAATTTTCAGCCACAGAGGGGTGGTCAACAACCACCAAGGGGCCGTGGTCAAGCCAGAGGGAGCAATGGCGCAGGACGAGGACGTGGAGCATCGGGCAGGGGTGCAGGACAGGCAGAGGTGAGGCAGCCAGCTTGAGTCTATGCTGCACGTCGTATAGAGGAAAGAGATGCACTAGATGTGATAACGGGTACGTTCCTTATTCGTGAGCTACCTTATATTACGCTAATTGATGTGGGGTCAACACATTCGTACATTGCATGTAATAAGATTGAAACTGTGGGAGATGAGTTTGAAACCCTTGCGAATGGAATGACTGTGTTAAGTCCTTTAGGGCAGTCGGGGAAGGTTAGTAAGTTGTTTAGGAATGTACCATTGGTAGTTCAAGGAGTTACTTTCTTAGCGGACTTGATGGAATTACCATTTGGTGAGTTTGACCTCATCTTAGGCATGGATTGGTTGAAAAGGCACCGGGCAACTTTAGATTGTGCTACGAAGCAGATGGTGTTAAGAACTGTGGAAGATGATGATGTAGTAGTGATCGGGGAACGACGTGATTACATGTCCAACGTGATTTCGGCTTTAAGGGCAAAGAAGTTGATGAGGAAGGGCTGTGAAGCTTACTTAGCCTATATTAGTGATATGGAATCTAAGAGTTTGACTGTTAAGGATTTGAGAACAGTAAAAGAATTCCCTGATGTTTTTCCGGAGGAATTGCCTGGGTTACGTCCCAATAGAGAGGTAGAGTTTGGAATAGAATTGTTACCGGGTACGGCTCCAGTGTCCATCGCACCTTATAGGATGGCACCGAAGGAGCTGGTGGAGTTGAAGGCCTAGATTCAAGAGTTATTGGATCGCGAATTTATTAGACCAAGTGTGTCTCCATGGGGAGCACCGGTATTATTCGTTAAGAAGAAGGATGGGTCCATGAGGATGTGCATTGATTATCGGCAGTTAAACAAGTTAACCATTAAGACTAAGTACCCTCTGCCTAGGATAGATGACCTTTTTCGATCAACTTAGGGGAGCCTCAGTTTTCTCGAAGATTGACTTGCGTTTAGCGTACCATCAACTGAGGGTTAAGGAAGCAGATGTGTATAAGACAGCTTTCAGAACTCGTTATGGACATTACGAGTTTTTGGTGATGCCTTTTGGGCTAACGAACGCACCTGATGCTTTTATGGATCTTATAAACCAGGTTTTTCAACCGTATCTAGACCAGTTCATAGTAGTTTTCATAGATGACATCTTAGTATACTCGAGAATAGAGGTTGATCATGATGCACACTTAAAGATTTTGTTGCAGATTCTAAGGGAGAAGCAACTTTATGCTAAGTTTAGCAAGTGCGAATTCTGGCTAAGGGAAGTCACTTTCTTAGGGCATGTGGTCTCAGTAGAGGGGATTAGAGTGGATCCTCGGAAGGTGGAGGCAGTGTTGGATTGGAAACGACTGAAGACGGTGTCAGAAATTCGGAGTTTTCTAGGACTGGTTGGGTACTATAGGTGGTTTGTTGAAGGGTTCTCCCTAATCGCTGCACCCTTGACCAAGCTGCTACGGAAGGGGGTGTCATTTGTGTGGACTGATAAACAGCAAGAAAGCTTTGAGAAGCTTAAGAAGGTTTTAACGGAGGCCCCTGTTTTGATTTATCCGGAGCCCGGAAGGGAGTTTATGGTTTATAGCGATGCGTCACACGTGGGCTTGGGCTGTGTTTTGATGCAGGAAGGGAAGGTGGTTGCATATGCGTCGCGCCAGCTTAAGGCTCACGAGGGGAATTACCCAACTCATGATTTGGAGTTGGCAGTATTGGTATTCACACTTAAGATTTGGAGGCATCACTTGTATGGAGAGAAGTGCACCATCTATACGGATCACAAGAGTCTGAAGTACCTCTTAACTCAGAAGGAGTTGAACCTAAGGCAACGCAGATGGATTGAGCTGTTAAAGGATTATGATTGCACGATCGAATATCACCCGGGAAAAGCAAATGTGGTGGCTGATGCGCTAAGCCGTAGGGCTATGTTGGACTTGAGGGCGATGTTTGCTCAGTTGAGTTTGTATGACGACAGGAGTTTGTTAGTCGAGTTGCAAGTGAAGCCACTGTGGGTTGAGTTGATTAAAGTTAAATAGTCATTGGAACTTTGGGTTCTCGATTCAAGCAAATTGAGAAAGGGGAAATGACAGATTTTGGGTTAAATAGTGACGGGTTGTTGTGTTTCTGTGGTAGAATTTGTGTGCCAAAGGACGAAGAGTTAAGGAAGTCTATACTACGGGAAGCGCATAGTAGTTCCTATACTATGCACCCCTGAGGTAACAAGATGTATCGGGCCTTACAAGAGCTTTATTGGTGGCCGGGATTGAAACGCGAGGTTACGGAGTTTGTGGGCAAATGTTTGGTATGTCAGCAAGTGAAAGCGGAACATCAACTACTATCAGGGTTACTGCAGCCGATTAAGATTCCACTATGGAAGTGGGAGCGGGTTACTATGGATTTCGTTAGTATGCTACCCTTGACGCCTGCTAAGAAGGACTCTGTGTGGGTTATTGTGGATCGATTAACTAAGTCTACCCATTTTGTATCGGTCCACACTGACTACTCAATACAGAAGTTGGCAAGGTTGTATGTGGCGGAGATTATGAGGTTGCATGGGGTTCCGGTCTCTATTATATCGGATAGAGACCCTCGTTTTACGTCTCGCTTTTGGAAGAAGCTGCATGAAGCCTTTGGAGTACGCAGTTGAATTTTAGTCTGACATTTCACCCTCGGGTCGATGGTCGATCGGAGAGGGTAATTCAAGTTTTGGAGGATATTGTGAGAGGGTGTGTAATTGAGTTTCGAGGTAGTTGGGAGGATTACTTGCTGTTAGCTGAATTTGCATATAATAATAGTTATCAGGCAAGTATTGCTATGGCACCATATGAAGCACTATATGGGCGAAGATGTTGTACTCTGACTTGTTGGACTGAGTTGGATGAGCGGCGAGTATTGGGTCCAGAGTTGGTAGCAGACACCGAAGATAAGGTAAAGTTGATTCGGGATCAGTTGAAGGAGGCGGCTGATAGGCAGAAGTCGTGTCCTGACTTCAAACGAAGAGAGGTTGAGTATGCGGTGGAGGACTTGGTTTTTCTCAAGGTTTCCCCTTGGAAGAAGGTGTTAAGGTTTGGTCGGAAGGGCAAGTTAAGCCCTAGATTCATTGGGCCATACTGGGTGTTGAAGCGAATTGGGCCAGTTGCCTATCGGCTGGAATTGCCTTCTGAACTGAACCAAATACACGATGTGTTCCATGTGTCAATGCTAAGGCATTATCGCTCGAGACCCTTCTCTCACATCGTGTGATCGAGAGATCGAGGTTAGACCGGACCTAACTTTTGAAGAGGAGCCAGTTCAGATAATTGATCAAGATGTTAAGGTGCTAAGAAGGAAGTCTGTCCCTTTGGTCAAAGTGCTTTCGCGTAACCATAATGCCGAGGAGGCTACTTAGGAATCTAAGGAGACGATGCGACGACAATATCCTCACTTGTTTCAATCAGGTAAATTTCGAGGTCGAAATTTTTTTTAAAAGGGTAGAATTGTATCGCCCCAAAATCTCGAAACTCTAAATTCTGTGCACTGAAGATGGTATGTTTAAGTAGCACTTAGAATATTAATTTTAAGGTATTACCAGGGTTATTTGAAGTCTTACGAATAGGGGAGACCATAGGGAAAATTTTAATTTTTGCCTTAGTGGGACCCTAGTCTCAGGTATTAGGCCTCTTAAGCAGATTAAGGGGAAAATAGGAAACAATTGCGCTTGTGGTCCAGTGGCAAGGTGGCGTCACTTGGGGAGCTATAAGGTGACGTGATTGTCAGGTGAAGAGGTCCAGGGTTCGAGGCTTAAGAGTGGTGAATTGAGGGGTTTTATTTTTTTCACATGAAAGGAAAGTAGTGGCGCT
Organism: Gossypium sturtianum; assembly: GCA_025698515.1. Taxonomy (NCBI): domain Eukaryota; kingdom Viridiplantae; phylum Streptophyta; class Magnoliopsida; order Malvales; family Malvaceae; genus Gossypium; species Gossypium sturtianum. Next base: position 126,936,590 of record CM046955.1, read on the forward strand.
GGAGTGGACTCTGGAAGAGAGTGTTCAGGAGAGAAATTTAAGGTAAAGATAAGAGAGAAAAGATAGGGGATTAAGGTGTGGATGTGTTGGTGCCGATTGGGACTTTGGAGAAAGGTAGTTTCGGCTTTGGCTATAAAAGGAGAGTGTCAAATTCTTTTGAAAGGTTCTTTGGGTTTCCATCACTTTTCTCTTTCCCCCCATTCTGTTCTCCCATAGCCGAATTCTTCCATTGCCGAATTACCATCATCCTTTCTTGCTGAAATCCCTATTTGTGTCAATTCCTTATTGTTTTTCCTCCATCACAAATCTGTTGCTGTTATCTACTCTTAGTCAAGTTTAAAAGCTGGATCTCGTTCAGTAGCTATCTAGGCCGCAGGATCAAAGGTTGGATTTAGTAAGTACTTAGTCAATCTCTTTTAGTGTGTTTTTGTAAAAGCCGGAGGGCTATCTAACTCTTTCTTGTCGTTAACCCTGTATTAACAAAGGTAGGGTTCAAAGATCGCAAGCGTAGTAAGGATCGTTAGTAAGTGGTAAGTGTACTTGTCACAATTGTGGATTAGTAAGTGGCCGATTGTAAGTGTGGCTTATAGAGGTGACTTGTGTGGAATATGAGTCACTTGTTTTTTTGATAGTATATGTGTGGGTGCAGATCTAGGTGATATTCGTGAATAGTAGCTAAGGAAGGGCTACTAGAACTGGTGGCACACAGTAAGGTTATGGTAAGGCTTCAGTTTTTGGTAAATATTGTGGTTAAGTGTGTGATTGATTAGAGGTTGGTATTGGTTGTAGGTTCAAGGCTGAGGAGAGTGTAACACGTCTCATTTACCAGGTGTGTACAAACACTACACACACACGATGTCGGCAACGCCGAAAAGCCAAAAAGTCGAAAGTGGCTAAATTGGCCTGCCGAGCTCGTGGGAGCAAATCGGCAAGGGTTGATATGTGAACTTGAATAATGAATTGACATGGACGGTTGTATAATTTGATTATGATCGGGCCTAATGGGCTATATAAACATGATTGGGCTTAATGGGCTATATGGACATGATTGGGCTTAGTGGGCCTTATGGGATTTTAGAAATGCATGCTAGGGTTTTAATGGACTCTAGGCCTCGTTCTGATAAATTCTTAAATAGCATAATACTTAATTTAATAATCAAACATGTCTGTGGACAATTCGATAGGTTAGAGTGTGGTAATAGACATACGCATGTCTAAGATTGGATCTAGGGAGAGCTTGGTACTTAAGCGGTCCTAGTGACCCACCTCCTCTTCTCTGGGATCCTACCTGGTGCATAGTGTCTGTTCACTTTAGCCGCGAGGACTTGTTGATGGGCCAAAGTTCATAACTAAAACCCGAGGTTAAAGAAATTACGGAAATACCCTGTAGGGTAGAGTTACGAAAATACCCCTGTAGGGTAGATTTACAAAAATACCCCTAGGTAGTGAAATGACTAAAATACCCCTAGGTGCTTAATGTGTGAAAATGTGTATGTTGCATTCATGAGATATATGTTGCACTTGGGTGGGTGTTATGATACGGAGGAAGATATGTGAGGATCGCATAGTCGCTTGACGACCGTGGATCCACCAGTGGCTTTAAGCCCATTATATGCTTAGCAGCCTTGCTGCAACGTTGAAGTAGTGCATTGTTGGTGCTACCTTTGGAGTGTAGGGATGGGTGGGTTGATATTTATATCCCCACAGGAGTGTAGGGTTGGAAGGGAAATGGAGTGCAGGGTTGGATTGGGATGGGAGCATTGCATTCATGTGATACTGATGTGATATGAGGTCATTGTGTGCTAAGGCCCAAGACCACCGATTTTGTTAGGGCTTAGGCCCAATGTGATAATTGCATGATTGGATTACCAAGGGTTGTACACACTGAGTTTTGAAACTCACACCCTTTTATTAAATGTTTCAGGTGACCCTCAGTAGACGGCTCGACGTGGAAGAGGACTTGGGGATGGCCACACTGCAAGTTACTTAGAAGTTTTTGTTTATTGTTTCGAATGACTTTACTTTTAATTACTTTATTTTCATTGGGATGTAATAATTCCTTGTATCTCCAATTTGACTTTACATTTGGGTTTCCTTATTTGTTTCAACTGCCTAATTATTAAACTTAAATAAATTTCTAAAGCTTAAACATGGTTTTCGAAATACCTATAACATATAGACGTTTTTCTTAAAACATGGGCTTTTATAATATTTTAACAAGTTGCAAGGATTTTGGGTTTCTAAATCTTAAACTTGAGTTTTTAACTAAGCAAAGTCATTTTGGAATTATCCTTTGATGTGACATCACCAGATTCGGCCATAACGTCTGGGCCGGGTCTGGGGGTGTTACACCTTTTTTGTAGGTGTTAAGGACAGCCCACTCACAAAATCCATGGTTTCTCTCTCCAACTTCCAAAGTGGAATTTTAACTGGCTGCAGTAACCCTAAAGGCAGTTGATGCTCAGCCTTAACTTGCTGACATGTCAAGTACTTACTCACAAATTTAATAACTTCGTGTTTTAGCCCTGGCCACAAGTACAACTCACGAAGATCTCGGTATAACTTGTTTCTGCCAGGATGCATAGCGTATGGACTACTATGCGCCTCTCGTAGTATAGACTGCCTTAACTCAGAATCCTTCGGTACACAGACTCTCCCACGGAAACACAGTACTCCTTCACTATTCAGCCCGAAATCTGAAGTTTCACCCCTCTCAACCTGTCGGAAACGAGGAACCAGTGACTCATCCAACAACTGTTTCCCCTTAATTTGTTCAGTCCACGTCGGTCTCACTTGAAGCTCAGCCAACAAGCTACCATCATCATACAAGCTGAGACGAGCAAAGATTGCTCTCAAATCAGATACAGCCCTACGACTCAGTGCATCAGCTACCACGTTAGCCTTACCAGGGTGATACTCAATCGAGCAATCGTAATTCTTAAGCAGCTCTACCCATCTTCGCTGCCTAAGATTCAGCTCCTTCTGAGTAAGGAGGTACTTAAGGCTCTTGTGATCTGTGTAGATAATACACTTCTCGCCATATAAATAATGCCTCCAAATTTTCAGTACGAATATCACCGTGACTAACTCCAAGTCATGAGTTGGGTAATTCGCCTCGTGAGGCTTAAGTTGACGGGACGCATAAGCCACCACCTTACCCTCCTGCATCAGTACACAACCCAATCCAATGTGTGATGCATCACTGTAGATTGTAAATTCCTTCCCAAACTCTGGTTGCATCAAAACAGGGGCTTCAATCAGAACCTTTTTTAGTTTCTCAAAACTTTCTTGCTGCTTATCAGTCCAATTGAACGATACCCCTTTACGCATCAACTTAGTCATAGGTGCAGCAATTAAGGATAACCCCTCAACAAAACGTCTATAATACCCTGCCAAACCCAGAAAGCTTTGAATTTCCGATACGGTCTTAGGTGGTTTCCAATCCAGTACGGCTTTAATTTTTCGAGGATCCACCCTGATCCCCTCGGCAGACACCACGTGACTAAGAAATGTCACTTCTCGCATCCAGAACTCAGACTTGCTGAACTTAGCGTATAGTTGCTTCTCCCTTAAAATCTATAGAACAATTCAGAGATGTGCATCGTGATCATCCTCGGTTCTCGAATACACCAAGATATCGTCTATAAATACCACCACGAACCGATCCGGTAGAAATTTGGAATACTCGATTCATCGAGGTCCATAAAAGCGGTGGTGCATTCGTCGGCCCAAATGGCATCACTAGGAACTCGTAATGACCATACCGAGTCCTAAACGCAGTCTTATACACATCAACCTCCTTAACTCTAAGCTGATGGTACCCAGAGCGAAGATCTATCTTGGAGAAAATCGAAGCTCCTCATAGCTGATCAAAACGATCATCAATTCTTGGCAGGGGATACTTGTTCTTGATAGTCAGTTTGTTTATCTGCCGATAGTCGATGCACATATGCATGGATCCGTCCTTTTTCTTCACAAACAACACTGGTTCTCCCCATGGAGACACACTCGGTCGAATGAATCCTCGGTCCAGTAGCTCTTGAATTTGGGCCTTTAACTCCACCAGCTCCTTCGGTGCCATCCTATATGGGGCGATGGACACTTTGAGTCGTTATTCGAGTAAGAGCTCAATACCAAATTTGACTTCGCGGTTCGGAGGCAACCCAGGGAGCTCATCAGGAAATACATCTGGAAAATCCTTAATAGTTCTAATATCTTTGACAGAAGGACTTTCAGAATCAGAAATACTAACGTAGGCTAAAAACGCCTCACTACCCTTGCAAATCAGTTTCTCGGCCCTTAATGCTGAGATCACGTTAGACAAATAATTCCTTCGCTCCCCAATCACAACCACCTCCTCATCCTCAGTAGTCTTCAACACCATACGCTTAGCAGCACAGTCCAAACTGGCTCGATGTTTCACCAGCCAATCCATACCCAAAATAAGGCCGAATTCACCAAATGGCAGTTCCATCAACCCCACTGGAAAAATTACTCCTTGGACCTCAAGGGGCACATATCTGAATAAGTTATTTACCCTAACCGACTGACCCAGTGGACTTATCACAGTCATCTCACTAATAGTATTTTTGAACTGAATACCCAAAGTTCCCGACACAGTGCATGCAACGTACGAATGTGTGGACCCAATATCAATTAAAGCAGTGTAAGGTACATTGTAAACTAAGAGCGTGCGATTATGGCGTCGGGGCATCACCATCCTCGGCGCGACGGCGGTATATATCAAAGCTGTTGCCTCGCTCTGATGTTACGGTACCTCGGCCTGGGGCTCCACGACCTCGTTCCATACCGTTTCAACCTCTGGCCTGCCCACGGCCTCTCGGTAGCTGCTGACCGCCTCTCACTGGCTGAACATGACCCGGTCCTACAGCTTAGATCTGAACCGTCCTCTGAGGACAATCCTTAACTTGATGATCCATGGACCCACATTTAAAGCACGCCCCAGTCCTCTTCCAGCACTCACCCTGGTGAGATCTCCCACAATTAGCACAAGGCTGCGGCCTAGTAATAGCAATAGGAACTCCAGTCTGAACTGGCCCATCAAACCTGGCCTTCTTAAAAGGCCTCCCAGAAGAACTTGAGGGTCTAAAATCCCTTTTATTCCTGCCCTTATCTTTTTCACGGTTCTGGTGCTCCGAGCGCTTCACCTCTTCAGCAATCTTTGCCTTTTCAACAAGAGCAGTAAAATATCGCTCCCTTTGCAGAGCTATCAATACCCTTAACTCGTCTCGAAGGCCATCCTCAAAATGCACACAGCATTCATACACAGTTGCTACTATTCCCCGAGCATACCGACTCAACCGCAAGAATTCTGCCTCATATTCTGCCACTATCGTATTCCCCTGGGTCAGCCTCAGAAATTCCTTTTGTCGGGTGTCCACATAACTTGTGCTCACATACTTTCCTTGAAATGTCACCTTAAAGAAATCCCACGTCACACGATCGGCCTGCGTACCCTCTCTCACGGTGAGTCACCATTGGTAAGCCTCGTCTCGCAGTAAGGACACTGCCCCTTTTAATTTCTACTCCGTAGTACAGTCAAGGTCGTCCATTATTCGTTCAGTCGCCTCTAACCAGTACTCCGCCACATTTGGGGCTACTCCAGAAATACCTCTAAAAATTTTCGCTCCGTTAGACCGGAGTCGTTCTGAAATTGACCCTCGGCCCACTATTCCAATACTAGCTCCAGCAACCCTCTCTAGAACACGGAGCATTACTTGAGATAGGGCATCATCCCCAGCTGCTCGATCATGAGACCCCGTCTCTATTACTGGTGAGGCTGGTGCCTCCGGCCTGAGCACTTCCTCGGCCTCTACCGCGGCCCCGTGTACCCCTTCCGTGAGTACCTCTTGTGCTCATTCCGATATGTGCTTTATCTGATTAAAAAGTCTTATATATCAGCTTATAATTTTAGTAATTTTTAACAAATGTATTATTAAAAGCAGTCATTAGGATTTTGTTTTCGCAGATCGAGGTCTCACTACAGTTTTCAGTCTCTTATGGTCTTAGTTTTCTCTATCTAGAGTGTCACAGTATAACAGTAATCAGAATTAGAGAACTTATAGATTTGGCGCCGGAGACTCAGTGTACCCCACTTGTACATCTTTTGAAAACATTTCAGATCTTTAAAATCTACTTTCAGAAAAAACTTTTCAAACCCATTCCACAGCTGAGTTTTGCAATCGGGCTCTGATACCACTAAATGTAACACCCCAAACCTGGCCTAGATGTTACGGCCGAATCTGGCGTGTCACATCAAAGGGTTTTTTTCAAAATCAAGGTTGATGGGAGAAATCGTTCGAGTAAAAATCCATTTAGTTCTTATTTCTTGGGAAAACAATTGGTAAGTTATAAAAACCAATATCTAGTAAAATGGTTACCATGTTTGTTACTGTTGGTTTAAATTCGCGGAAGCTACTCTATTTTCAGTTATCATGAAGTTGAAAATATGTGTTTATCTTGTAAAACGGTTATTAGTTATGAAAACTTGTTTGTATCTGTTTGGCAGTTCAAAATAAGAAATTAAAAACCCCAATTAAAAGAAATTAAAAAAAACACCAGAGGCCTTATTACAAAATACTAACCCAAAATAAAATATTTAAATGATTACGTTTAAACAAACATCCTCGATCGTGTGTCCCCCTCCGAGTCCCTCGTAGCTCTAAATCGCCTAAGACTGGGGATTACCTGTACATTTAAAAGAAAAGGGTGAGTTACGAGAACTCAGTGTGTAATCCCCTATCACTCAATCAGTAGTACATGCGATGAATGATGCAGGCTGCGCCTGTTGATAATGATGCGGTGTGGGCCTTAGCCCAATACAGAAACGGTGTAGGCCTAAGCCCGATATAGTATCAGTATGTGCAAGTATGCAAACCCACCCCAATCCAGCCAACACACCACCCGTACCAACCCAGCACACCATGTGGGGACAAAGTCGGCGCACCCGACCCTCACACCAATATTGCGGCATAGCCGCGCGAATAATAACGTGCAGAGAGCGCGATGCCGATATCGTGGCAAAGCCACCGATGCGATAATTGTGGCGAGAGCCACGATGATCGATATGTGTGGCGAGCCACGAAGAATGATACTTCCTCCATGCAGAATCCCAACCCCATGCGGTATGCCATGTCATCAATGTTTCATGTATGCAACATGTCCTACTCAAGATCTGATCATCACGATTACATATTTTCATCTGTCCATCTATCTCTAGGGGTAAAATAGTCATTTTCATGTATTAGGGGTAAAACGGTAAATTTTCCCTTTAGGGGTATTTTGGTCATTTTACTCACTAGGGGTATTTCAGTCATTTTACTCATTAGGGGTATTTCAGTCATTTTACTCATTAGGGTCTCGGTACAGTTAATGACCTTTCCGAAGGCCTACAGTCGCCTCGAGCGACACAGATAATCCATTTGGTCGAAACAGTGTAAATGGGCTCAAAGCCCAATATTCGACCCAAATGGGCCCACACAGTTGTGTGTCCCATTTGACCCAAATTCAATCACGGCTATGTGATCTACATAGCCCAATCCAGTTTCTACCAATTTTTGTAAATTTTACCCGTGTGGGGCCCACGAGCCCATTGGTCCCACACGGTCTATTTCGACCTAACGAGGCCCATAACGGCCCAAGTGCACGAGAACACTCGTAGTGGCCTCTTCAGTCTACCTCCCTCAGTTGTGGGCTCGGTTTTTCCACACGAGCGATCGCACGCTCGCGAGGCCTCAAAGCCGAATGCCGAAGTTTCAGCTTTTCGGCTTTTGTCGATTCATAGCGGTGATAGTGTGATTACACACCTGTTTACGAAACCGCTCCAAGTTCCTCGAGCACCCAACCTAAATTCAAACATGGCCCACGTTAACCCTTTAATCGTTAGGGTAAAACACCCTCTTATGGACACTTAATCCACACTTAATCAATCATCACCTACCACGATTGTACGAAATATGGCCTACTCCTCTAAGATTGCTGACCAAGCCACGACCCCACGTTCTTGACGATTACCTGCTTAAACAGCGATTCTTATTAGATAGAATTGTTCACGAGAATGTGATTTAAAAACCCAACACAAAAATCACAGCATATTCGGCCCACCAAACCAACTTACCCCCAATGATCAATCAGTTGATGAAGGGAAGATTCGAAATGCCTCTACACACTAGAGATTCCCCCTTTTTCTTCGAGAGATTTTAAAACCCAAAGAACAAACAAATAAGAGTGACTTAGGAACACAGTACTAATGAAATAACCTGCTTGGAAAAGTTGAAAGACTTACCGAAATTGATGACTGCAACAAGGGTTGTGTAGAGGAATTCAACCGATTGCCAGAGAGTAGTTAAGGGTTACGGTATCTAGCTTGGTACAAAGGAAAAGGGATGATGATGAAATTGGTTAGAATAGATTAGATATATTCGGCCAAGCATAAAAGGGAGGAGATGACAAAGTGAAAGTACACAAAAAGAGCCTTATGATGAAATCGGCTAAGATTGGGAGAGAGTGGGAAGCAGAGAAGAAGATGAAGAGAAGGTTAGGTTTAGAAGGGAGACCGGAAGGAGAAGAATTAAAGAGGAAGGAAAGAAGCAAAACAAAAGTGAGAGAGGAAAGACAATTTTGGAAATGAAGAAAGGTGTAAACGGCTAATAAACCGTAAAAGTAACATATTTTAATCCCACATTTAGCATACTTTTGGATGATTTATCCCTTTATTTGTGTAAAAAGGCGCTCTTAATCCTTTCTTTTCATGTTTTATACTCTGAAAAGTACCGGAGGATGGAAAGAGCGAGAAATGGGCTTAAAACGGACCAAATTGGGCCAAAGTGAAAATCGACACGGCCTGGACTTGAGCCAACACGGACGTGTCTCCCTGATAGACTAGAACACGACCTGATCATGATTTACACGGGCGTGTCACCTCATTAAAAGTCCAAACACGGCCTAAAGACTATTCACACGGGCGTGTGCCATGGCCGTGTCCCTGCCGCAGAGAAGAGCAATTTCACTCGGAAAAGGATACTTAGGGGCAAAGAAACCTATTTCAAAAGCCTATATAAACACCCTAAGTATAACCTAGAAGGGGCGGTGAGCTAGGCGAAGGAGCCGAGCCGAAAAGGTCAGATTTGTGGGAAACACGTGAAGATAGCCAGTTGATCCATCTCAAGAAGCCGGAATTCTACTCAAGACGACGGATCTCTCCTTCAATTCCTTCAGGGGGTTTTAGGGATTTCTTATGTTTTGTTTTATCTTTTCTTACGAGATGTTTTCTTTTATTGTTATGAACTAAACCCTCGGATACACGAAGGGGATGAAACTTAGATGAATCTTGTTATCGTTTCTTTGAACTATATGATAAATATTTGACTTGTTCTTAATTATGTGTTCTTAATTCTTGTGTTGATATTTCCGGAATATTGATTCAAGTTTGATGTGCTTAGGTGGAGGAGCAAAAGTCCCTGCTTAATAGTAGATTTAGCATAATTAAACGGAGTTGATCGCGCGCCTAGAGATAGTGTGACGAGATTTTGCCGGATTAGGGTGAAACCTAATATGGGAGTCTATAGATCAAGTTAATGCAATTCTAGGGGTTTTAATTAGAAAGAGATTTCAATTAATCAACCTAGGGTTAGACGTTATTCGGTTCGAGAGAGGGTTTAATATACATTAGGGAGTCTTACGGATCAAGTCAAGTGAATAAATAAATGCAGTTTGAGTTAGATAACAAGTGAAGTCTAGGTGGATTCTTCCTAAGGGTATCGTCTTAATCAACTGAGTTTTTCCAACGGTATTTCCCCAATTCATTCTTTTTGTCTTTACTTCTTTAGCTTAGTAGTTAGTTAAATTTAGATTAAAAAAAAACTTCACTTATTTTAGGCTAGATAATAAAAAGAAAGTTAGTATTAGTACTTTTGGTTCCTTAGGGTTCGACAATCCGGTCTTGCCTAAGCTATACTACTGTTCCATAGGTGCGCTTGCCTCAAATCGTTGTCATAGTTAGTTTTCAGGATCGATCATTCTTTTTATAAATTTTAAGACTTTGACATCGCGAAAACAACGATCAAGGGCACACTAACCAGTTCCCCCAAATGCCAATTTGGTAGTACACTAGCAACCAAAATAGAGAGCAGGAATGAAAGCTATTTCGGCACTTCAGGATTTTAGAGCAAAAGACCCAAAACGAAAAATGACCAAAACTGATTCCCCTAAAGGAAGTCTCAGCCGAAATTCTGAGTAGCTAAACACCCAATTCGGCACTAACACTCCTACACACTTCCACTTCCTTAATTCTCTCCACAATACTCCCCCTTAATCCTCTCCACGATTTGCTCCTACAATCTCTCCATGACCAATTCAAACACCTCACCAGCAGTGTTTCAGTCCAAATCTTCTACCTTCCTAGCTCAAGCAGCAAAATAAACACTCCATTGCTTATCCCAGGATTTGAACCTCAGACCTCATAGTTACACAACACGCCACTTGCCACTAGGCCACAAGCTCTTCTTGTGTCATTAAACAAGCATTACTATTAATAAAGCCTAAGTGCCAGTGACCAGGTTCACTTAAGGGAAAAAATTAAAATTTTGTAAGAGCCAAGACTTGAACCCAGGCTTTTCAAATACCCCCATACACACCCAAATCACTTGGCCATTAAAGCAAACAAGCAATTTTTTCAGAACATGAAAAATTAAAGACCCTATATTTATTGGGTGTTACAGAACTAATCCGGCTGTTGCACAACCTCTGCCCCCGCCTAATCCTCCTCAGACTTCTGTTATACCTCCAGTTATGAGTTTGAATCAGTTGAATAAACCTCCGGTCGACAAAATCCATAAATATGGGGCTGAAGAGTTTAGGGCCAATAGTGATGATGATGCTGAGAAAGCCGAGTTTTGGTTAGAGAACACTATCCGAGTATTTGATGAGATGTCATTGAGTCATGAAGAATGCATAAAATGTGTTGTTTCCTTGCTACGAGACGCAACCTATCAGTGGTGGAAGACCTTGATTTTTGTTGTTTCGAAAGAACGGGTTACATGGGATTTCTTTCAGTCTAAGTTCTGAAAGAAATACATCAGTCAGAGATTTATTGATCAGAAATGAAAAGAGTTTTTGGAACTGAAATAGGGTCGCATGTCTGTTACCGAGTATGAAAGAGAGTTTGTGAGATTAAGTCAGTATGCTCGAGAATGTGTATCAACCGAGGCAATAATGTGCAAAAGATTTGAAGATGGCTTAAATGAAGATATCCGTTTGCTTGTTTGGATTTTGGAAATAAAAGAGTTCGTTGTGCTTGTTGATCGAGCGTGCAAAGCTGAAGCACTCGGGAAAGACAAAAGAAAAGCTGAGTCTGAAGTCAGAGATGCAAGAAAAAGATTTTCGAGCAAATCATTTCAATCTACTTCAAAGAAATTCAAAGATGAGCATAGTCGTTCCAGAATTAATATGGGACATTCGAATCCGAGAGATCGAGCTAGATCAAAGTCAAATTCTAAAGCTCCAGCTACATCGATAGCTAGTGTGGGAAATGTCTGATCCGAATGACCTGAATGTAAGCACTGTGGTAAAAGAAACTCAGGTAGTTGTAGATTGAATGATCGAGCTTGTTTCAGATGTGGATCGTTAGATCATTTCATCCGAGATTGCCCAGGGTCTGTTGAGCAAGAGATTATTCAGAATCTGAGATCTGATAATGTTTCAGGGAGAGGTAGACCTTCCCGAAATGCAAGAAATGTCAGTGGTAGCCAGAGAATTACGAAAGACACTATTGTGAGATCTGAAGCTAGAGCGCCTGCCAGAACATATGCCATCCGTGCTCGTGAGGAAATTTCATCTCCGGATGTTATAACGGGTACATTTACTCTTCATGATACCTCTGTGATTGCATTGATAGACCCAAGTTCTACTCATTCATATATATGCATGAACTTAGTATCTAATAAGACTTTGCCTGTAGAGTCTACTGAATTTGTTATTAGAGTATCGAACCCCTTAGGTAAAAGTGTCCTGGTTGACAAAGTATGCAAGAAGCGTCAGTTGATGTTTAGAGATGTTTGTTTTTCCGGTGATCGATGCTATTACCATTTGATGAGTTTGATATAATTTTGGGTATGGGTGGTTGACGTTGCATGATCTTGTGTGAATCAGAAAAAGAAAAACTATTGATTTGAGATGTCGAGAATGATGAAATAGTTCGGATTTAGTCTAATGATATGAATGGACTACCATTTGTGATATCTGTGTTAAAAGCTTAGAGTTATGTGAAAAAGGGATATGAAGCTTATTTTGCTTATGTAATTGACTCAAAAGTGAGTGAAAAGAAAATTGAATCGAGTGCGGTGGTTTGTGAATTTCGATGTATTTCTGAAGAATTGTCGGGATTACCTCGATACGTGAAGTTGAATTTGGTATTGATTTGTTACCAGGAACAACTCCTATTTCGATAGCTCCGTATAGAATGGCACCAACAGAGTTGAAAGAGTTAAAGTCACAGTTACAAGAGTTGACTGATAGAGGGTTTTCAAGACCGAGTTTCTCACCTTGGGGTGCTCCTGTTCTGTTTGTGAAAAAGAAAGATGGCACGATGAGAATGTGCATTGATTATCGTCAGTTGAACAAGGTGACTATCAAGAACAAATATCCTCTACCCAGAATTGATGATTTATTTGATCAGCTTAAAGGAGCCACTGTGTTTTCAAAGATAGATCTGAAATCGGGATACTACCAGTTGCGGGTAAAAGATTCAGATATTTCGAAGACTGCTTCCAGAACTAGGTACGGGCATTATGAGTTTTTAGTTATGCCTTTTGGACTAACAAATGCTCTTGCTGTTTTTATGGATCTGATGAACAGAATTTTTAGACCGTACTTAGATCAATTTGTTGTTGTATTCATTGACGACATCTTGATTTATTCATATGATGAGATTAAGCATGCTGAGCATCTGAGAATTATTTTGCAAACTCTGCGAGATAAGCAATTGTATGCAAAGTTCAGTAAATGTGAATTTTAGTTGCGTGAAGTCGGTTTTCTGGGACATATTGTATCAGCTTCTGGAATACGAGTTGATCCGAGTAAGATTTCTGCTATTCTGGAATGGAAACCTCCGAAGAATGTGTCTGAAGTCTGTAGTTTTCTGGGACTAGCTGGTTATTATCGTCGGTTTGTAAAAGGATTCTCAATGATAGCTACTCCGTTGACTAGATTGCTTCAGAAAGATGTGAGGTTTTAATGGTCTGATAAATGTCAGAAAAGCTTTGATCAGTTGAAAACTCTATTGACTGAAGCTCCAGTTCTGGTACAACCAGAATCGGGTAAAGAATTCGTGATTTACAGTGATGCTTCATTGAATGGTCTGGGATGTGTTTTGATGCAGGAAGGCAAAGTTATAGCTTATGCCTCGAGACAATTGAAGCCGCATGAGAAGAACTATCCGACACACGATCTTGAACTAGCCGCAATTATTTTTGCATTAAAGATTTGGTGTCATTATCTTTTCGGTGAGAAGTGCCATGTGTTTTCAGATCATAAAATTTTGAAGTACCTAATGACTCAGAAAGACTTGAATCTGTGACAGAGAAGATGGTTAGAGTTGTTGAAAGATTATGAGCTTATGATTGATTATCATCCGGGTAAGGTAAATGTTGTTGCTGATGCACTGAGCCAGAAATCACTGTTTGCGTTGTGTGCTATGAATGTTCATTTGGACCTGTCTAATGATGGTTCAGTTTTGGCGGAATTGAAAGTGAAACTATTGTTCTTACAACAAATATGTGATGCTCAAAATATTGATAACGAAATGCTAGCGAAACGAGCTCAGTGTGATTCAAATTCTGATTTTGAATTTAGAGTTGATAATGATGATTGTTTGAGATTTCGAGATCAAATTTGTGTTCCGAGAAATCCGGAGTTAATATAGTTAATTTTGAATGAAGCTCATAATAGTCGCCTATCTGTTCATCCGAGTAGTACAAAGATGTATCATGATTTAAAGCAACACTATTGGTGGTCTGGTATGAAAAGAGATATCTCTGATTTTGTGTCGAAATGTTTAGTCTGTCAGCGAGTCAAAGCTGAACATCAGGTTCCATCTGGTTTGCTACAACCGATTATGATTCTTGAATGGAAATGAGACAGAGTGACAATGGATTTTGTCTCAGGTTTGCCTTTAACCCCGAGAAAGAAAGATGCAATTTGGGTCGTGGTTGATCGGTTGACGAAAATAGCTCATTTTATTCCGATACGATCTGATTACTCACTTGATAAGTTAGATGAACTTTACATTTCTGAGATTGTGAGATTGCACGGGGTTCCACTATCTATTGTGCCAGATAGAGATCCAAGATTTACTTTACGGTTCTGGAAGAAATTGCAAGAAGATTTAAGTACAAAATTGCATTTCAGTACGGCTTTTCATTCGCAGACGGATGGTCAGTCCGAACGGATTATTCAGGTTCTTGAGGATATGTTGAGATGTTGCATCATTGAGTTTAATGGTGTGTGGGAACAATATTTTCCATTGATTGAATTTGCATATAATAATAGTTTTCAGTCGAGCATCAAAATGGCACCTTATGAAGCTTTGTATGGACGCAAATGTCGAACACCTTTGTACTGGTAAGAACTCAGTGAAAATAAGATACACGGGGTTGATTTGATAAAAGACACTGAACAGAAAGTGAAAGTAATCCGTGATAGTCTGAAAGCAGCATCTGATTGTCAGAAGTCCTATGCAGACTTGAAAAGAAAAGACATTGAATTCGATATCGGTGATAAAGTATTTTTAAAAGTATCTCCGTGGAAGAAAGTACTCAGATTCGGACGTAAAGGCAAATTGAGTCCGAGATTCATCGGGCCGTATGAGATTATTGAACGAGTTGGACCTGTTGCATATAAATTATTGTTGCCACCAGAATTAGAAAAGATTCATAATGTATTTCATGTGTCAATGCTTCGCCGATACCGATATGATCCATCACATGTGATTCCTCTGTGTGAGATTTAAATCCGATCTGATATGACTTATGAAGAAGAACTGATCCGTATCTTAGCTCGTGACGTGAAAGAATTGAGAAATAAGAAAATCTGTTAGTGAAAGTGTTATGGCATCGACACGAAGTTGAAGAGGCTACGTGGGAGCTTGAAGATTCAATGAAACAACAACATCCGAATTTATTCAGCGGTAAGATTTTCGGGGATGAAAATCCCTAAGGGGGGAGAATTGTAACAGTCCAGTTTAGGCCCTAGTCGAAATAGTGGTTTTGGGACCACAAATCCGAGTAAAAAAATTTTAATGTTATTTTCTGTGTCTGCAGTATATGATTAAGCATGTGTGAAATTTCTGTGAATTAATTTATCTGTTTGTGTGCTTAATTTGACAAAAGGACTTAATTGTGAAAGATGCTAAATTAGCATGCAATAAGTTAAAAACACCTAAGTGTCATGTCTTTATAAATGTGGTGGCCTTATGAAGTAATTAAACCATTAATATGGTTAATGGACATTAATGGCCTTGAATTATATTTGTCTTATATGTTTATTAAAGGTTAATTTAGTAAATGAATTAATTAAGCTATTATAATTAAAAAAACATTAAAATGGTCATCATATTCATCCATTAGTGCCGAAAATACAAAGAAAATAAAGAAAGGAAGAACAACTAGGTTTCGGCTAAGTCTAAGCTTGATTCAAGGTATGTTTTGCTTCGGTTTTTGATAATTTCTACGTTTTTGTAATCGTTGCTTCGTGTTCTTCAAAACCCATGCTTCAATTTTGTGAATTGATGAAGATTATGAAAAGTTCCATTGATGAGTCCATGAGTTTTGTGATGTTTGATGATGAAATATGAAATATATGTGTTAGATTAACATGTTTTGTCTTTGGAGTTTTGGTGATTTTGAGTAATTTGGACTTAATTGAGAAAATAATATTTTGAGGGACTAAATTGTGAGATAAATGAAATGTATGGATTTGTATGTTTGTAGTGAATATTCGGCTAAGCATGGGTACAAGCAAATTATGTGTATTTTGTGATTTTGTGAAATAAGGACTAAAATGTCAAAATGTGAAAATATGAGGACTAATTTGTAAATTGCCCTAAATATGTATATTTGAATTGAATTGAATGAATTATTAAATAAATGAGTTAAATTTGAATATGTATAGATCAAGAACCGAAGAAAACAAACTTAGATCGTGGGAAATCGAAAGTAATTGAGTAGCCGAGTTCGTTTCTGTTTATCCGAATCCGAGGTAAGTCTATATAAGAATAAATGTGTTTACATTGATATATGTATGTACATATGAAATTTCATGATGATGAATGTGTACGAGTTGATAAGTACATGAAATTTGAGGAAGAATCAATAATGTATCAATGTCCGAGAAGCTCCGTACGAACCTAGGAATAGATAGGATTGCATATGTCATGACATAGGTTTCTGATATGTGATATCGTGTAAGACCATGTCTGGGACGTTGGCATCGATTTGAGATTTACGTGTAAGACCATGTCTGGGACATTGGCATCGTATTGATTCGTGTAAGACCCTGTCTGGGACAGTGGCATCGATATCTGGTTACATGTAAGACCACGTCTGGGATGTTGGCATTGTACGGCCATTCTGAGTATTCCGAGCTTCCTATTTGATTCCGAACGGTTCAACGGGCAAGTCCGAGAAATGGAAGATTACGTGAAATGTATAAATAAGCCAGGTACGTTTGAATTGTGCACTAAGTAAGTGTATGAAAGGTAAGTATATGTATGAACTTACCAAGGTGAATATGTGTATAGATTTGATGAGACAATATGTGATATGTGATTTAATGTGCTTTGAGCAAAAGTAATACATTGAGTTGAAATGTGGGTAAGCTATGGCTAAACAAAAGAGCCAAAGAAAAGGTTATGAATTTGCAAATGAGAAACAATAATGACATTGTATCAATATGATTATGTGCATTTTATGTTAAGTTTATTTGTAAATGGCTTACTAAGCTTTTGAAAGCTTACTTTGTGTGTGTTTGCTTTGTTTTATAGATCGTCAAAGCTACGAAAGGCTCGAGGATCGTCGAGGATCGTCATCACACTACTCAATCCTATTTTTGGTACCTTTTAAAAGTGTATATACTAAGTATGGCATGTATAGGCTAGTTGTTTTAGAGTATGGTTGAGATAAGTACATAGCCATGTGATATGGCTAGATAAATGGTTGTATTATGAATGAGTAGCCATGTTGTATAATGCTTGGTTTTGGTATGGTTTGATGGCTAGTGAAATGGACAAGGTAATGGTAAGCTTGTTGATGCAAAATTTGGTATATGTTTGATGATAAATGTCTTATAATATGATCGTAAATTTGTGAAGGAAACTTGCTTAAAAATGTTTGTTATTTAGTTGAGCTAATTGTTGCATAAGATATTATGTTTGTAATGCTTATGAATGCTTGGAATAGTTGGTTATTTATGGCATGAATTGAATTGGTATGATGCTTGTAGGGATAGCCCATAGTGTGGGTGGCATTTTGGCCTTGCAAATGACCTATATTTCCCACACGGTTGAGCACACGGGCGCGTGGCTCGACCGTGTCCCTCGTGGTTGTATTTCAAAACAAGTCAGACTCGACCACGGGCTAGACACACGGGCGTGTGAGTGGCTGTGTGGTACAAGTCAGGCTCGACCACGGGTGAGGCACACAGGCGTGTCCACGGCCGTGTAGACAAGTCAGTATGTATGCCCTGTTTTGACACGGCTAAGACACACGGGCGTGTCTGAGGCCGTGGGAGGCACACGGCCTGCCCACACGGGCGTGTGACCTCTATAACTTAGATAAATTTTTAAATTTCCTAGAATTTTTGTATGTGTTCGGTTTAGTCCTGGCCCCTTTCTAAAGCATGATTAAGGTGTCGTAGACCTATTTAAGGGACACTTTGATGTGGTTTGTCAAAATAGGTTATGAAATGCCTGTAAAAGTTTCTGATTGTCTGGTAATGCGTCATAACCCTAAATCGGTGATGGTTACAGGTTATGGGTGTTACAACAAATTCGAGGTGGAAATATGTGTTTTATGGTTTTTATGAGGTCTATGACATGTTTGCGTGATTATATGAAAATTTCATGAAGAAATTTTATAATTTAGTGATCAATTTATTCATTAGGACTAAATTGCAAAGATTGAAAAATATGAGATTCTAGAAGATTCAATTATGAGATAGCAATAGAAAATTTATTAGAGGTCCTTATTTAGCAAATAGACCATTATAACTTATGATGGACAAAAATAGACATGGGAAGGAAAAATTACAAGAAAGGGGCCTTAAGGGCATTTTAGTCATTTGGTTAATAAACTAATAAAAAGGGAAAAGAAGTCAAAAATGGTGTCCATTTGTCCATGCTTGGCTGAAATTCTCAAGGACACCATAGCTAAGGTTTCTTCAACTTTCAAGCTTGATTGTAAGTACCTCCTAGCCCGTTTTTAATGTTCTTCGTATTTTTTAGATCCTCGTAGCTCGATTTAGCTATTTCTAGCTATATTTTGAGCTAAGGTTCATGTTAAAACATTTAACCATGTATGACATACATGTATTTTGATGTTTAATGGAGGAATATGAAAGTTTGATGTATGGGAAACATCTTTTTCTAAGTGATTTTCATGGAAAATTCATAAAAAGGACCTAATTGTAAAGTGATAAAATGTGTAGTAAAAATCAGTTTTGAAGGAAGATATGAGCTACTATAAGTTTAAGGTAGGTTCAGCTAGGCTTGGGTAACCAAGGAAATGTGTGTTTTTCATTATACGAGCCTAGCGACCATTTTGTAAATATGAGAAAGTATTGGGACAAAATCATAATTTTGCCAAAGTATGATTCATGGTTCGATTTTGTCAATGTGATCATTAAAAGAGTGAAATTTTCATTATAGATCAAGAAACACGAAGTCCGGACCGAAACCGAGGAAAGAACAAGGTGGTGGACTAAATCGAACAATTATACACATTTTGATAACGAGGTAAGTTTGTGTGTAATAAATTAACCTTATGTCATTATGTATTGAAATGCTTGAGATTACATGAAATGTACATTATTTCTATGAAAATTGATCAATGTTGTTCGATGAGAATATGATGAAGATTTATGATGTGAAAGTCCCGGTTGACCTTAGGAATAGAAAGGATACCATCGTCAAGACATGAGATTCATAAGGTCCCGTATAATACCATATCTGGGATATGGCCTCGGCATCGAATTGAGATCCCGTATAAGACCATATCTGGGATATGGCATCGGCATCGAATAAGAGATTTCGTGTAAGACCATGTCTTGGACATGGCATCGATATACGATCTAGTATAAGACCATATCTGGGATATGGCATCGACATCGATATGAGATCCCGTATAAGACCATATCTGGGATATGGCATCGGCATCGACATGTGATCCCATGTAAGACCATATCTGGGATATGGCATTGGCATCTTATTACGTGTATGACGACTCCCGGGTATCCTTCGGTATTCCAAGTGGTTCAACGAGTAAAGGGCTAAATTTTATGTTAAAGATAGTAAAGAGCTAAGTTTATGTTAAAGATGAAAAAGTGCTAAAGTTATGTGATGAGTGATACAGGTATACATGAGAAACTCACGAGAAATAAGTCTGATATGTGATATGTGGTTGGTAAGAGTAAGCATGAGTAAACTATGTCAATGCTCTTGAGAACTTGTGTTATTACTTAAAGTAAAGTATGAATGTATCATAAGAATTTTATGTTGCTAATTATTGCATGCAAACTTACTAAGCTCTATGCTTACCCCTTCTCTTTTCCATTTCCTTGTAGTATCGCCAATCTAGCTCGAGGATCGTTGGACGTCGGAGTTCGATTCACACTATCAAGCTATTCTTTTGGTATAGTAAAGTTTGATTATTTTGGTATGGCATGTATAGGAACTTGGTTATTTTGTTGTATGTCATATTGGTTAGCCAAGGTGTTGGCTATTAATGTTACTCATTTCATTTTATAAATGGCCATTGGAATTGGCCAATACTAGTTAAGCTATTTCCATTAAATGATGATGAAATTCATGAAGTGCAAGCTTGTACAATTGAATAAGTAATGTGTAAAGTATAGGCATGATGAATGTAGTGTGGAATTAAGGTGTGGATGTCTTGATTTTGGATATTAGAGATGCCTTATTATCATGTTGTGTGTTGTGCTAAAATGGTATAAGTGTGGTTGCTTTTCAGGGTGGCAATTGGCTTGGTAAATATCCTTAAAATTGTCCACACGGGTAGACACACGGGCGTGTGTCTAGGCTGTGTGTGACACACGGTTAGCCCCGAGGGCGTGTTGATAGGTCGTGTGTGCCCTGCATCTAATTTGCAAAAAATTCAGTTCATCACACGGGCTAGCACACGGGCATGTGACTGGGCCGTGTGCCTCTAAATGTCTGCTGACATCATAAACATAATGTCAAGGTTTTCACACACGGGCTAAGATATGGGCATGTCATGGCCGTGTGAGAGACACGGGCTATAGACACGGACGTGTGCCAGGTCGTGTGAAAACCCCTGTAGGTTCGAAATGAAAAATAAAATCCACACAGACTAGAGACATGGGCGTGTGTGATCACACGGCCTTCCCACACGGGCAAGTCCTTATCCACACGGATGTGTGGTCCTATTTTGAGTAAAAATTTTCTAAGTGTTCTTAAGTTTCTGATTCAGTCCCGGATCACTCCATGTGTATGTCTTGGGTCTCGTAGGCCCATAATAAGGACGTTAAGAGTTCGAATGAAAAAGTTTAAGTTGAAAAGAAAGTTCATTGCCCGAATTTGTACGAATAAGTAAGTTAAGTCCGGTAATGCCTCGTACCCGGTTCGGGCGTCGAATACGGGTAAGGGGTGTCACATTTAGTGGTATCAGAGCTACGGTTTAGTTGATTCTCGGACTCACATAGCGTAAGCACGAGTCTAGCTATACATGCCATACGTATGACTATTTATATAATGATAGTGTGACGACTCCTGACAACTTAAATTATGTTTTCATATAGTAAATGGATCCCGACAGAGCAATGGCGGATGATGTAGAAAGTAATGCGTCGGCTCCTGTCCAAGGGACGGTGCCGACTGAAAATAAGAATAGAACAACGACTGTGAGTCAGAGAGGAGGAGAAGAGGCTAGGGAAGCCTTTCTCCATATGATGAATGCTTGGTATACGGAGTTCGTTCGAACGAACCCAAACACGCAACCCCCTCCTTCCCCACCTATTCCTCAGCCTACCCATGTAGCTCCCCAAGTTGTAGAAGTGGTAAGAAGGGAAAAGCCCCCTGTTGATAGAATTCGAAAACAAGAAGCTGAGGAGTTTCAAGCTAATAAAGATGATGATCCGGAAAGAGCAAAGTTCTGGCTTCAAAATACCATCAGGGTATTTGATGAACTATCATGCACACCTGAAGAGTGTATGAAGTGTGTTGTGTCTCTTTTAAGAGACTCGGCTTACCAGTGGTGGAATACCCTTGTGTCGATTGTACTAAGGGAGAAAATTAATTGGGAATTTTTCCAAGAAGAGTTTCGAAAGAAATATATTAGCCAAAGGTTCATCGACCAGAAAAGAAAGGAATTCCTTGAGCTGAAGCAAGGACGAATGACGGTAACCGAATATGAACATGAGTTTGTAAGGCTCAGTAAATACGCTCGAGAGTGTGTATCCACTGAAGCCATTATGTGTAAAAGGTTTGAGGGCGGGTTAAATGAGGATATCTAATTGTATGTTGGTGTCTTAGAACTAAAAGAATTTGTTGTGTTAGCAGATAGAGCTTGCAAGGCCGAGGAGTTGGCCAAAGAGAAAAGAAAGGCTGAAATCGAGTCTCGTGACTCGAGGAAGAGACATTTGAGCAAGTCATTTCAATCCTCATCCAAGAAATCAAGAGAGTTTACTACTCAATCAACCACTTCAGCTGGGTTTTCAAACAGAAGAACGGGTAAACAGTACTCGGGGTCTAAAGCTCAGACCAGTTCGGTTGCTAGTGTTTGTAACGCTCGACCAAGTAGACCGGAATGTCCACAGTGTGGCAGACATCATCTTGGTGAGTTTCGAGCAAATGAGAGAGCTTGTTTCAAGTGTGGAGCCCCAGATCATTTTATTAGAGATTGTCCCGAGATGGTTGAAAAAGAGAAATCTCAGAGTGCAAGATCGGGAAGTACTGCTAGAGGAAGGTCACAGAGAAATTTGGGAAACAAAACGAGTAGTAAGAATACACCTAGAAAGCAGACTGCAAAATCTGAGGGTAGAGCGCCTGCGAGGACTTATGCTATTCGCGCTCGCAAAGAGGCGTCATCCCCTGATGTGATCACAGGTGCATTTTCTCTCTATGATACTCATGTTGTTGCTTTAATTGATCCGAGATCTACCCACTCGTATATTTCCATGAAATTAGTATCTAGCATGAACATGCCTGTAGAGTCTACAGAATTTGTGATAAAGGTGTCAAATCCCCTAGGAAAATGTGTGTTAGTTGATAAAGTATGCAAAGATTGCCCTTTGATGATTAGAGATCATTATTTTCCGGCAAATCTCATGCTATTGCCATTTGATGAATTCGATGTAATTCTTGGTATGGATTGGTTAACTACTCATGATGTGATAGTAAATTGTGGAAGGAAATTTATTGAGTTAAAATGTGAAAATGGGGATATTCTTCGTGTTGAATTAGATGAACAGGAATGATTACTGTAGTGATTCCTCATATGTCTGCCCAAAAATATGTAAGAAAGGGATATGAAGCTTATCTTGCCTTTGTGATGAATGCCAAAGAGACTGAGTTAAGAATTGAATCTGTGCCCATAGTATGTGAGTATCCAGATGTATTTCAGAAGAATTGCCAGGGTTGCCTTTAGTTAGAGAGATAGAATTTGGCATTGAATTAGCCCCTGGTACTGCCCCTATTTCAATTGCTCCGTACAGGATGGCTCTAACCGAGTTGAAAGAATTGAAGGCACAGTTACAAGAGTTGACGGATGATCAAACCTGGAAACTAACTATGACAACGATTGAGGCAAGCGCACCTATCGAACAGTAGTATAGTTAAGGCAAGACCGGATTGTCGAACCCAAAGGAACTAAAAGTACTAATACTAACTTTCTTTTTATTATCTAGCCTAAAATAAAGGGAATTGTCGTTTAATCTAAATTAACTAACTACTAAGCTAAAGACTCTAAGACAAAGAAGAATGAATTTGGGGAAATACTTGTGGGAAAGACCAATTGATTAAGACAATGCCGAGGAAGAATCCACCTAGACTTCACTGTTATGTAACATTTGAACAGACGATTTATTCACTTGACTTGTTCCGTAGGATTCCTAAGTTATATTAATACCTCCGTCGAGGCTACTAACGTCTAACCCTAGGTTGATTAATTGAAATCTCTTTCTAATTAAAACCCTAGAATTGCATTAACTCGATCTATGGACTCCCATATTAGGTTTCACCCCGATGCGGCAAAATCTCGTCACCCTATGTCTAGGCGTGCGATCAACTCCGCTTAATTATGCTAGTTCTACTCTTAGGCGGGGACTTTTGCTCCTCCACCTAAGCACATCAAACTTGAATTAATATCCGGAAATATCAAAATAAGAATTAAGAACACATAATTAAGAACAAATCAAGTATTTATCATATAGTTGAGAAAACAATAACAAGATTCATCTTAGGTTTCATCCCCTCGGGTATCTCGAGGGGTTTAGTTCATAATGATAAAAGAAAACATCTCGAGAAGAAAAGATAAAACAAAACATAAGAAAAACCCTAAAACCCCTGAAAGAATTGAAGAACAGATCCTCCGTCTTGAGTATGACTCCGCTTCTTGAGATGAATCAACCGGCTTTCTTGAGTAAATTCCCACAAATCGCCCTCTTTGGCCTAGTTTGGCGCCTTGACAGGAGGGCTTACGCCGACTCCCCCTTTTAGGTCATACTTAGGGTGTTTATATAGACTTTGGAATGTGTTTCTTCACCTCTAAGTATCCTAATTTGAGTGAAATCCCTCTTTGTCACGGCGAGGACACGCCTTGGCACACTGCGCGCAGTGTGAATCGTGGCAGTCGTGTTCGAGTTTATCAATGAGGCACGGCCATGTGGATTTGGCCCGGTGCCGTGTCGATTTCTTTCTTTGGCCCATTTGGTCCGTTTTAAGCCCGTTTTTCGTTCTTTTCATCCTCCTATGCTCTCCTGAGTATAAAACATGAAATTAAAGGATTAAGAGCACCAAATTACATGATTCAAGGGATAAATCATCCAAAAGTATGCTAAATGTGGGCTTTAAAATAAGTTACTATTACGGTTTATCAAATACCCCCACACTTAAGCTTTTGCTTGTCCTCAAGCAAAATTCTCAACTCACAATTAAAACAAACTTCCTCGATTCATAATATTCATCAATAATGTTTTTTCATAATTCATAGATAATTTATACATGGATAATTCAACTCAAAGAGTCCTAAATATTCAAACAATCTAAGTCATACAATTTTGTAGCATGAAAACGTAGGTGTTTTCCCTCTTCTAAATGATTACCTCTGATTCAAAATCAACAAGGATTGACATCCTCACTAAAGATTCACTCAAATCACTCGAGGTGTTTAAGGTTCAGGAAAAAGCACTCATAAGTCAAACATGAAAAGTTAATCCCATAGGCTTGCATGAAAATCAAATCTCCACCACTGTAATATGAGATGATACACAAATCAAAAGGTCTTTAATGAGGTTGTGCTTGGGGCTTGGGTTAAAGGTGTGGATAAAGGCTGAATTAGAGGGTTAGAATCGAGATTGACCTGACAAATTACCTAACTAGAAACAACTAACTAATAGTAAATAATTACATCAATTGAAAACTCATAATACTAATAATAACACGAGCTTCTTCTAAAGATGTGGATTTAACTGTTTTAAGCTCGTAGAACATAGAACTAATAATGAATATACTTCATTTTTTAAGAACAAATCAAGTAATAAGAAGATAGAATTTAACAACTGATAAAGAAAATAGTTAAGTAATCGATCAAATCAAATCTCGATATATGGGTAGTCAAGAAGAATGGTGATAACGAATATAAAGGGTTTTGGGTTAATATTAGTGGGTGAGTCAATAAAATGGGTTGTTAGGATCAAAGGGGTTTACTAGGGGTTAATTGTGAAGGTAGGCTTTTTAGTGGAGTAAGTGGGTTAAATCCTAGGTGCCTTTATCATCTCTGTATATCAAATCAAAGGTGTGGTCTCGACATGTATAATCGATGCAAGTTCTAGAATAACAAATCAATGTTGACACACTCATAATCAATAAAGTGAGCAAGAAAAAGAATATATGCTCTATAAGGCTCAAAATCTCACAAAAATTATGGCTTTTTGATGTCAACCTCGTAAATTTCAAACTTCAAAGTAATCTTCAAATTTAGGTAGACAACCTAAAAAAAAGTTTAATTTCTGAAAAATAGACTTATCATGCTTGATTCTCTAGTCCCTTAAAGTTTAAATTATCAATGCACAATTAACTATGAATTAATCCAAAACATATCAATAAAAATCATAAATCAGAGGAAATTCTATTCTAATAGTAATATGAGAAATTTACTTAAGAAACAAGATATAATTCAGGATTTGAGAACAATGCAAAAAGTTAGGCACTTTTAAGTTTCACCCATAAAAACTTGATCGCTGTGATTTGTCAAAGTTTTAAAATTTATAAAGAGAATGATCAAACCTGGAAACTAACTATGACAACGATTGAGGCAAGCGCACCTATCGAGCAGTAGTATAGTTAAGGCAAGACCGGATTATCGAACCCAAAGGAACTAAAAGTACTAATACTAACTTTCTTTTTATTATCTAGCCTAAAATAAAGGGAATTGTCGTTTAATCTAAATTAACTAACTACTAAGTTAAAGACTCTAAGACAAAGAAGAATGAATTTGGGGAAATACTTGTGGGAAAGACCAATTGATTAAGACAATACCCGAGGAAGAATCCACCTAGACTTCACCTGTTATCTAACACTGAACCAGACGATTTATTCACTTGACTTGTTCCGTAGGATTCCCTAAGTTATATTAATACCTTCGTCGAGGCTACTAACGTCTAACCCTAGGTTGATTATTTAAAATCTCTTTCTAATTAAAACCCCTAGAATTGCATTAACTCGATCTATGAACTCTTATATTAGGTTTCACCCTAATCCGACAAAATCTCGACACCCTATGTCTAGGCATGCGATCAACTCCGCTTAATTATGCTAGATCTACTCTTAGGCAGGGACTTTTGCTCCTCCACCTAAGCACATCAAACTTGAATTAATATCCCAGAAATATCAAAACAAGAATTAAGAACACATAATTAAGAACAAATCAAGTATATATCATATAGTTCAGAAAACAATAACAAGATTCATCTTAGGTTTCATCCCCCTCAAGTATCTGAGGGGTTTAGTTCATAATGATAAAAGAAAACATCTCAGAAGAAAAGATAAAACAAAACATAAGAAAAACCCTAAAACCCCCTGAAAGAATTGAAGAGAGATCCTCCGTCTTGAGTATGACTCGACTTCTTGATATGAATCAAGCTGGCTTTCTTGAGTAAATTTCCACAAATCGCCCTCTTTGGCCTATTTGACGCCTTGCCAGGAGGGCTTTTGTCGACTCCCCCTTTTAGGTCATACTTAGGGTGTTTATATAGACTTTGGAATGTGTTTCTTTGCCTCTAAGTATACTAATTTGAGTGAAATTCCTCTTTGTCATGGCAGGGACACACCCTTGGCACACGCCCGTGTGAATCGTGGCCAGGTCGTGTTCGAGTTTATCAATGACGCACGGCCGTGTGGATTTTGCTCAGGCCATGTCGATTTCTTTCTTTGGCCCATTTGGTCCATTTTAAGCCCGTTTTCCGTTCTTTTCATCCTCCTATGCTCTTCTGAGTATAAAATATGAAATTAAAGGATTAAGAGCACCAAATTACATAATTCAAGGGATAAATCATCCAAATGTATGCTAAATGTGGGCTTTAAAATATGTTACTATTACGATTTATCAAAAGGTTTCGCAATACCAAGTTATTCTCCGTGGGGTGCTCCCGTATTATTTGTGAAAAAAAAGATGGTTCCATGAGGTTATGTATAGATTATCGACAACTTAATAAGGTAACCGTAAAGAACAAGTACCCATTGCCAAGGATTGATGATTTGTTTGACCAATTGAAAGGAGCCACTGTGTTTTCCAAGATAGACTTGAGTTCTGGCTATTACCAGTTGAGAGTCAAAGACTCAGATGTGCTGAAAACCACATTTCGGATAAGGTATGGTCCCTACGAGTTTTTAGTCATGCTTTTCGGTTTAACCAATGCCCCTGCTGTGTTTATGGATTTAATGAATCGCATCTTTCAGCCATATTTGGATAAATTTGTTGTAGTCTTCATTGATGATATATTGATTTACTCTCGTGATGAAAATGAGCATGCTGAGCATTTGAGGTCAGTCTTACAAATTTTACGAGATAATCAGTTATATGCCAAGTTTAGTAAAAGTGAATTTTGGCTTAAAGAAGTCAGATTTTTGGGGCACATTGTCTCGGGAGATGGAATTAGAGTTGACCCGAGTAAGATTTTAGCAATTGTGGATTGGAAGCCGCCACGAAACGTATCCGAGGTTAGAAGTTTTCTGGGCCTAGCTTGTTATTACAAACGGTTTGTCAAGGGATTTTTCATGATAGCTACTCCGATGACGAGGCTATTGCAAAAAGATGTGAAGTTTGAGTGGACAGAAAAGTGCAAACAAAGTTTTGAGAAATTGAAGGCATTGTTGACTGAGGCTCCAGTTTTAGTGCAACCCGAACCAGGAAAAGAATTTATGGTCTATATTGATGCATCCTTGAATGGATTGGGTTGTGTACTCATGCAAGAAGGCAAAGTAATAGCTTATGCCTCTAGACAGTTAAAGCCGCACGAGAAGAATTACTCGACCCATGATTTGGAATTAGTCGCTATTGTATTTGCATTGAAAATATGGAGGCACCATTTGTATGGTGAGAAATGTCAGATATTCACTGATCATAAAAGTCTAAAGTACTTGATGACTCAAAAAGAATTGAATCTAAGGCAACGAAGATGGTTAGAGTTGATAAAGGATTACGAGTTAGCGATTGACTACCATTTGGGAAAAGCGAACATGGTCGCTGATGCCTTGAGTAGGAAATCCTTGTTTGCATTGAGGCCATGAATACACGAATGACTTTTTCAGATGATGGTTCTATTCTAGCTAGTTGAGAGCTAGACCGAAGTTTCTCTAAGAGATTTGTGAAGCTCAGAAAGGTGAAAATGATTTGCAAGCTAAAAGAGTTCAATGTGAGTCAAATGTTGAGTCGGACTTTCGGATTAGTCCCGATGGATGTTTAATGTTCCGAGATAGGGTCTGTGTACCCAGAGATGATGAGCTTATTCAGAAAATTTTGCACGAAACACATAGTGGGTGTTTATCTATTCATCCAGGCAGTACAAAGATGTATAATGATTTGAAGAAATGGTATTGGTGGCCGAATATGAAGAAAGATATTTCTGAGTTCGTATCAAGATGTTTGATTTGTCAGCAAGTAAAACTGAGCACCAAGTACCGAGTGGAAGTGGGACCGTATTGCTATGGACCTTGTGACGGGTTTGCCTTTAACACCGAAAAAGAAGGATGCTGTATGGGTTGTGGTTTATAGACATACAAAGTCAGCCCATTTTATACCGGTACGCATTGACTATTCAGTTAATAAGTTGGCGGATTTGTATGTGTCAGAAATTGTGAGACTTCACGGAGTACTGTTGTCGATTATATCGAATAGAGATCCGAGATTTACATCACGATTTTGGAAAAAGTTGCAAGAAGCCTTGGGCACAAAATTGAGCTTTAGTAAAGCTTTCCATCCGCAAACCGACGGACAGTCGGAAAGGATAATTCAGATACTTGAAGACATGCTTCGATGTTGTGTTTTAGAATTTCAAGGTAATTGGGAAAAGTACTTACCATTAGTAGAATTTGCCTATAATAACAGTTTTCAGTCGAGCTTGAAAATGGCGCCTTATGAGGCATTATATGGGTGTAAGTGTCAAACGCCCCTGTATTGGATTGAATTCAGAAAGAATCAAATTCATGGGGTCGAGTTAGTTAGAGAAACTGAAGAAAAGGTAAAAGTGATTCGTGATTGTTTAAAAGCTGCTTTTGATAGGCAAAAGTCCTACGCGGATTTGAAACGAAAAGAGATTGAGTTTCAAGTTGGTGATAAGGTATTTTTGAAAGTGTCACCATGGAAGAAAGTTCTCAGATTTGGCCGGAAAGGCAAGTTGAGTCTGCGCTTTATCAGACTGTATGAGATTACCGAGAGGATAGGACCGGTAGCCTATCGTTTGGCATTGCCATCTGCGTTGGAAAAGATTCATGATGTATTCCACGTGTCTATGTTACGTCGCTACCGATTAGACCCTTCGCATGTGATTGTACCGACAGAGGTTGAAGTTCAACCGAACATGACTTATGGCGAAGAGCCGGTTAAGATTTTCGTACAAGAAGTTAAACAGTTAAAAAATAAAAGTATAGCCCTGGTGAAAGTACTGTGGCAAAGACATAGGGTAGAAGAGGCTACATGGGAGCCCGAGGAGGCCATGAGAAACCAATATCCCAACCTTTTTACCGGTAAGATTTTCGGGGACGAAAATCCCTAAGGGGGGAGAATTGTAATAGCCCGATTTAGGGCCTAGTCGAAATAGTGGTTGCGAGACCAAAAATTCGAGGTAGAAATATGTGTTTTATGGTTTTTATGAGGTCTATGACATGTTTGCATGATTATATGAAAATTTCATGAAGAAATTTTATAATTTAGTGATCAATTTATTCATTAGGACTAAATTGTAAAGATTGAAAAATATGAGATTCTAGAAGATTCAAGTATGAGATAGCAATAGAAAATTTATTAGAGGTCCTTATTTAGCAATTAGACCATTATAACATATGATGGACAAAAATAGACATGGGAAGGAAAAATCTCAAGAAAGGGGCCTTAAGGGCATTTTAGTCATTTGGTTAATAAACTAATAAAAAGGGAAAAGAAGTCAAAAATGGTGTCCATCTTCTCCATGCTTGGCCGAAATTCTCAAGGACACCATAGCTAAGGTTTCTTCAACTTTCAAGCTTGATTGTAAGTACCTCCTAGCCCGTTTTTAATGTTCTTCGTATTTTTTAGATCCTCGTAGCTCGATTTAGATATTTCTAGCTATATTTTGAGCTAGGGTTCATGTTAAAACATTTACCCATGTATTACATACATGTATTTTGATGTTTAATGGAGGAATATGAAAGTTTGATGTATGGGAAACATCTTTTTCTAAGTGATTTTCATGGAAAATTCATAAAAAGGACCTAATTGTAAAGTGATAAAATGTGTAGTAAAAATCAGTTTTGAAGGAAGATATGAGCTACTATAAGTTTAAGGTAGGTTCAGCTAGGCTTGGGTAACCAAGGAAAAGTGTGTTTTTCATTATACGAGCCTAGCGACCATTTTGTAAATATGAGAAAGTATTGGAACAAAATCGTAATTTTGCCAAAGTATGATTCATGGTTCGATTTAGTCAATGTGATCATTAAAAGAGTGAAATTTTCATTATAGATCAAGAAACATGAAGTCCAGACCGAAACCGAGGAAAGAACAAGGTGGTGGACTAAATCGAACAATTATACAGATTTTGATAACGAGGTAAGTTTGTGTGTAATAAATTAACCTTATGTCATTCTGTATTGAAATGCTTGAGATTACATGAAATGTACATTATTTCTATGAAAATTGATCAATGATGTTCGATGAGAATATGATGAAGATTTATGATGTGAAAGTCCCGGTTGACCTTTGGAATAGAAAGGATACCATCGTCAAGATATGAGATTCATAAGGCCCCGTATAAGACCATATCTGGGATATGGCTTCAGTACTGAATTGAGATCCCGTATAAGACCATATCTGGGATATGGCATCGGCATCGAATAAGAGATTTTGTGTAAGACCATATCTGGGATATGGCATCGACATCGATATGAGATCTCGTATAAGACCATATCTGGGATATGGCGTCAGCATCGACATGTGATCCTGGGATATGGCATTGGCATCTTATTACGAGTATGATGACTCCCGGGTATCCTTCGGTATTCCAAGTGGTTCAACGAGTAAAGGGCTAAATTTTATGTTAAAGATAGTAAAGAGCTAAGTTTATGCTAAAGATGAAAAAGTGCTAAAGTTATGTGATGAGTGATACAGGTATACATGAGAAACTCACGAGAAATAAGTCTGATATGTGATATGTGATTGGTAAGAGTAAGCATGAGTAAACTATGTCAATGCTCTTGAGAACTTGTGTTATTACTTAATGTAAAGTATGAATGTATCATAAGAATTTTATGTTGCTAATTATTGCATGCAAACTTACTAAGCTCTATGCTTACCCCTTCTCTTTTCCATTTCCTTGTAGTATCGCCAATCTAGCTCGGGGATCGTTGGACGTCGGAGTTCGATTCACACTATCAAGCTATTCTTTTTGTATAGTAAATTTTGATTATTTTGGTATGGCATGTATAGGAACTTGGTTATTTTGTTGTATGTCATATTGGTTAGCCAAGGTGTTGGCTATTAATGTTACTCATTTCATTTTATAAATGGCCATTGGAATTGGCCAATACTAGTTAAGCTATTTCCATTAAATGATGATGAAATTCATGAAGTGCAAGCTTGTGCAATTGAATAAGTAATGTGTAAAGTATAGGCATGATGAATGTAGTGTGGAATTAAGGTGTGGATGTCTTGATTTTGGATATTAGAGATGCCTTATTATCATGTTGTGTGTTGCGCTGAAATGGTATAAGTTTGGTTGCTTTTCAGGGTGGCAATTGGCTTGGTAAATATCCTTAAAATTGTCCACACGGGTAGACACACGGGCGTGTGTCTAGGCCGTGTGTGACACACGGTCAGCCCCGAGGGCGTGTTGATAGGCCGTGTGTCCCCTGCATCTAATTTGCGAAAAATTTAGTTCGTCACACGGGCCAGCATACGGGCCTATGACTGGGCTGTGTGCCTCTAAGTGTCTACTGACGTCATAAATAGAATGTCAAGGTTTTCACACACGGGCTAAGATATGGGCGTGTCATGGCCGTGTGAGAGACACGGGCTATAGACACGAGCGTGTCCTAGGTCGTGTGAAGACCCCTATAGGTTCGAAATGAAAACTAAAAACCACACAAACTAGGGACATGGGTGTGCGTGATCACACAGCTTGCCCACACGGGCGTGTCCCTATCCACACGGACGTCTGGTCTTGTTTTGAGTAAAAATTTTCTAAGTGTTCGTAAGTTTCCAGTTCAGTCCCGGATCACTCCATGTGTATGTCTTGGGTCTCGTAGGCCCATAATAAGGAAGTTAAGAGTTCGAATGAAAATGTTTAAGTTGAAAAGAAAGTTCATTGCCCGAATTTGTACGAATAAGTAAGTTAAGTCCGGTAATGCCTCGTACTCGGTTCCGGCGTTGAATACGGGTAAGGGGTGTTACACGATTAAGGGCGATATGCGTGTATATGAATGGATTATGATATATTTATATTAAAGATTGCAAATGTATATTTTAAAGTTACGTGTTTACAGTAATGCTTCGTAACTGTATTCTGGCGATGGATACAGGTTAGGGGTGTTACCAACTTGCTTCAGGGTCTGTAACTAACTTTGAATTAGGGTTTTAGGGTGGACTAGGTTCTGATTAACAAATTATTACCTCTAGACCTGTAATTAACAATTGATTTTTTGATACTCACTTATCTCCTAACCTCACTTTCTCAACTAGGATAAATTACGATTTACTCGATTCAACTTATTTCTCAACCTTACTAGCCTATGATAACTTCCTAGGGTTGTCAATCCTAATGGTTTAAGCACACGTTAATCACATCCCCATCCACTCGTTAATCTCCCCTAAGGGATTTATCCAGTCATGTTATTCATAATCTCGATCTCAATTGAATAAATCATGTAAAGAACAGGATCGATTCAGAAAAGAAAAGAGATTTGAATAATTGTGGATTGAATATCAAATGGGGTATGGAGTAGCAAATCAATAGATTGGAATAAATAAATAAACCGAATGCAAAATAAAGTAAAATTAAATACTTTAATTACATAAATAAACTCTTAATCAAAACTGATTTCAAGAGGAAAAACAAAAGAGTTATTGAAAACCCGAAAGAAAAATAATCTAAATCTACTCCTAAACTACTAGGGTTTTTGAAGACGTCTAGGATGACTTAGTTACATCAAATCCCTAAAGTCTTATTTATAAAGGGCTTGGCAGCCCAAATTAGGTCTTCGGCACGTCCTAGGTCTTTGTACAAAGTTGATTTCATGGACGAAAATAACCCTGAATTACTTGGGCAGGACATCGACCTGTGTCGCGCCACAGGCCTTGTGTGGTGCGACACGACACTCAATTTATGCCTTGTTTCGTTCATTTTGTGCTTTGACGTCCCAGGAAGCTTGTACATCACTCATCCCTTGCTTCCATGTAACACCCCAAACCCGGCCTAGAAGTTAGGCCCGAATCTGAACGTGTCACATGGAAGTGTTTTTCAAACCATGTTTCTTGTTTGTTAAAACTTGTTTGAGAGTTAAAGCCTCTTTGTTAAAACTCAAAACACTTAAGCAATTGTTAATCACTTGCAAACGTAACTTTTAAAACTTTATCTGTTGCGGAAGCATATTTAAAATATTGAATATACGAAAACATGATGTTTAAAAATTGAGTAGCAGAAGCATTTTGAAAACGTTGCGGAAACTTAGTGTTTTGAAGTCAGTTTATCGTTTTGGAAATCGTATCCCACTTTTAGCAGTTAGAAAACATCATAAATAAATATCAGAAATAATAAGTTAAAATTAGAGAGGCCTTATAACAACCCAAATAAAAAAATATTTAAGAATAATCAAAACAGCAAGCATAAACAGTGTGTGGTCTTCTCCGAGTCCCCCGCAGCTCCGATTCGTCTAAGGCTGAGGATTACCTGCACAGTTAAAAATGGGGCGAGTTTATGAAAACTCAGTGTGTAATCCCCTAACTAGAGTAATAATCGTTATCTGAAGCGTAAGCTGAAAGCTATGCGGGCCAAAGCCCTTTAAGAGTATGATGCATGATTAGTTCAAAGCATACGTGAGTCAAAGCCCACTACAATATCACTTGGGTCACAACCCATAACAGAATCAATTGGGCCTAGCCCAAACCAATAGCAGAACAACCGGCCTAAGCCCAGTACAGTGACAGATCTCATAAACAGATATGCAACAGTATGAGGATGCATCCCAACTTGATCCGACCAACACACCTCCGTACCAACCAACACACACCACGTGGGGACCAAGTCGACCCACCCGGCCCGGCACACCAATAACCACGGCCTAGCTACTAATAACAACGCGCAGCAAAGTTGCTAATAACAGTATATGTGGCTGAGCCACTAAAATCAGATTACGTGGCGATGCCACTACAATAGTAAAACGTGGAAGAGCCACTAGTACATAGTACTAACGCAGTGAAGCGCTAATAACGATGAGCGTGGCGGGCCACTAAAATCGATATCGTGGCGAAGCCACTAGAGCGATAAAGCGTGGCGAGCCAGCTGCATGCGATACTTCCTCCAATTACAAATCCCAACCCCATGCAATATGTCGTGTATGTCATGCTCAATCATTACACGTGTATGCAAAATAGCCATGCTTAGTAATAGTCATTTCAACACATATTAACAGCATATCAGTCACATGCCCACAGTCAAGTCAGTTAAAACACAGTCATACGATCACAGTCAAATCAGTCAAATCATAGCACAAGTCAGTCATTTACCTATAAGGGCAAAACAGTCATTTACCCCATAAGGGTATTTCGGTAATCCTACCCCTCAGGGGTATTTTGGTGATTCTACCCTACGGGGTAATTCGATGATTCTACCCTACAGGGGTAATTCGGTAGTTCTACCCTACATGGGTATTTCAGTAAGTTCACAAATTAGGGTATTTCGGAAATTTTGTAAATCGGGGTATTTCAGTAATTTGTAAACCAAGGGTATTTCAGTAATTTTACAAACTGAGGGTATTTTAGTAATTTCATAACTCACGGGTCTTTCGGTAATTTCACAAATCAGGGGTATTTTAGTAACTGTACAAACTGAAGGTATTTCAGTAATTTTACAAACCGAGGGTATTTCAGTAATTTTACAAATCGAGGGTATTTCAATAATTTTACAAACTGAGGGTATTTCAATAATTTTCCAAACCAAGGGTAGTTCAGTAATTTTACAAGCCGAGGGTATTTCTGTAATTTTACAAACTGAGGGTATTTCAGTATTTTTACAAACCGAGGGTATTTCAATAATTTTACAAACTGAGGGTATTAACGACCCAACAGAAGGTCCACCGTCGCCTCGAGCGACTTAGTAAATCTAACTTGACTTAACGGCGAATATGGGCCTAAGGCCCATTACCCTGCCCAAGTGGGCCCACACACTCGTGTGGCCCATTTAGCCTAAAAAAAACCACGGCTATGCAACGGTATAGCCCAAATCAATAACTTATCACATCACGGACATTTCATCTGTGTGGCCCACAAGCCCATTGGGCCCACACGGCCCCCTTTTGGCCTGACACGGCCCAAAGCACCTAAGTCATGTGCGCGACATGATAAGCCTATCTATTTCCCATTTAACAGTGTGACTTGCATTCGCGGGCCCTACGGCCCATTGGCCCATCGAGGCCCATTCTAGCCCAAGTGACCCATTACGGCCCAAGCCGTTGAATTCGCTCATGGTGGCCTTTCTCATCACACGCTCACGCTCCGTGAGCAAGGTTCACCACACGCGCGATCACACGCTCGTATGGCATCGTTCGCCGGTATTTCGGCTTTTCAGCATAATGCCGTTCAACAGTCAAAATAGTACAATATACGCACCTTCGGCTTTTCAACCGATCAACAATCAGAACAGTGTATATGGATACACACCCTATCCCGTAGAGTACTAAATAATCACGAGCCCCGTCACCTTCACTAGAGCGATCAACTGCAATTTGCCCAGTTAAACCAAAGTATTCTAAACGGAGATAATGTTGCGAATGGGCCTAGGGCCCATTCTCAGCCTAAATGGGCCCACACACTCGGGTGGCCCATTCAGCCCAAATTTAGCCACAGATATGAGATTCACATAGACCGGTCCAATATCTACTACACAATCATACAATTTATTCACATGGGCCCACGGGCCCATTGCGCCCACTCGGCCCAAGGCAGCCTAAACCCATGAGAACACTCATGAGGGCCTCAACTATCACGTCGAAGCTCCCACACATGCGCTCGCACGCTCGTGTGGCTACCATCACCATCTGACCGGTATTTCGGCATTTGCCGCTCTACAGCTAGAGTAGTGCGAAATACACACCTGATAGGAATCTGAAGTTAATCCGCGCTCTGAACACTATTCTGCGCAGAAGCCAACAATAATTGCACCCTTGACCCCCAAGGGGTGTGTCGATCAACTTCGGTCACCACCACCGCGACCCAACGGCATACAGATCAACGAATGATCCAACACCTAACCCAAACGAGCACGCCACAAAGTGAAAGGGATAAGCCAAGAAAGGTATCCCTACTCTCCTTATGGTTTGCTATATTTAAAGCCAGCTTCTTGCCTATCCTCATGCTAGCTTCCCGATATGGGATTCTCTATCAATCCTCAAAAATCGACTCCTTAGCAAGCTCCTTTGTGTCATAAGTCCAACACATTTAACTATAAAGCCTACCTACTCGCTTCCAGATTTATTTAAAAGAGAAACCAAAATAAATTTCAAGAGCCAAGACTTGAACCTTGGACCCTTTGCTTCCTCTATGGCGTCACTTCCTTGTCTCCCATGTGGCGCCATTTGCCACTAGACCACAACTCCTTTTGTGTCTTATTTTACCCTAATTTATTTATGAGTCATACCATTAGAGATCAGGGTTCCACTAAGGCTAAAAATCAAAATTTTTCCTATGGCCTAACTTGAACCCGGGACTTCATAGTACCCTCTAAACACTCCAAAATCACTCACCTAATAGGTCCAAATCGCATTAGTGCCGTCCTCTTGTTCTCAAAAGAAATTTTAAACGCTCCCATGCCCAAGGCCCAATAGGCCCAATTCTACTAGGCCCAAAAATTCGGGGCGTTACATTCCACATCAATTGGTCCTTTATACCCTCATCCTACACACTCAATTAAACAAATTAATACTACCTAAGGCCCATGTTGGCCTATTGGGTCACAACACTCATAAAATAAGTTAAAAAAATTATTCTATTAATATTTATTCCTAAGGCCTAAATACTGTAAACGAAATATAAATCCTTAATTTCCTAGAAAATAAGCTCCTTAAGTGAAAAATTGATCCGAATTGACTACTACATTTGACGACAGGTCAACAATCATTAGGTTCCTTTTCCATTCTTGATAGTTATTTTTCGTTTAGTTTGTTCTCAGTGAGTATATTTATTAAGATAGTAGGTGTAATTTTCAATTAAAAAATAAAATATTCATTTATTAATATCTTTGTGTTAAGGAAATATTTGAAAAAATTATACAACTTTTACGATATGCATTAAGATGATGCTTGCCTCTTACTTTAAACATTGAAAACATTTGTAACCTATTGCAACTATAATTCCTACATCCATTGAATCAAGTCACCTTGGGGAAATCTTGACCAAATAGTAAGAACATGAATTTCCATCTTATTAGTACACAAATCTAATTCCTTAGGAATTCACACGTACTAATAATCATTTAATGTTTGATCATCATTCTAACTTAAGCATAACTTCTTGGGAAGTTACTTAACTAAATGATCTTGAGTGTATAACCATCAAATCAACACCCATCACACCATGCACCACAAATGTTCCATCTTAGGACAATCTCACTGAGTAACATGCTGTGACTAGTTGTCCTATTTGAAAAAAAACTTCCTGTTATATCGCATGATAATACCTACAACAGGGCTAACCAACTATCATATGATTACAAGATAATTCTTCTTAATATCAAGAAATCACCTTATTGAGGTCCACATGACAATCTTACCTTAGGGTAGTTAAATTGCCATGCTACCACAAGTGTAACACTTTTAACCCGTATACGTCGTCAAAATAGAGTTTCAAAGAATTACCGAATAAACATAACCTAAATCATTCATTTCAAAACATTTCAATAATCATAACAAAATCCATCATTAAGCATGCATATCGTCCCTTATTCAAGCCATCTATGCCTTAGAATCACTTTAGAAACGATTCGGGACTAAATCGGGAACACTTGAAAAATTGAGGAAAAAGTTAGAAAAATTCAACTGCAAGGGGCACACGACCGTGTGGCCAGGCCGTGTGACTCACATGGCTGAGACACACGGCCGTGTCTCAAGCCATGTAAATCTCAAAATAGGGACACACGGCTGTGTCCCAGCTCGTGTCCATGCCTATGTAACTCTCTGACTTGGGTCACACGGCCAAGCCACACACCCGTATGCCAAGCTGTGTGCTAGCTGACTTGCTCCCTAAGCACTCATCAAACGACATGTAACACTCCTAACCTGTATCCGTCGGCAGAGTAGGGTTACGAGGTATTACCTATCAATTCACAACATATAGCATACATTTATCAAACATAAAGCATTCATTCTCAAAAATCATTCAACACAATTACATTGTCCCTTATAAGGGCCTACAAGGCGTTAAACATGCTTTAGAAGTGGTTCGGGAATAAAACATTAACATAAAAAAATTTTGGAAACTTAGAAAAATTTCAACCATACAGGGGTCACACGCCCGTGTGAACAGGCCGTGTGCCTTACACGGCTCCAGACACACATGTGTCTCAGACCATGTGGAAACAGGACATACATACTGACTTGGGTCACACGGCCAACCACACGCCCGTGT
Organism: Gossypium sturtianum; assembly: GCA_025698515.1. Lineage (NCBI taxonomy): Eukaryota > Viridiplantae > Streptophyta > Magnoliopsida > Malvales > Malvaceae > Gossypium > Gossypium sturtianum. Next base: position 126,975,658 of record CM046955.1, read on the forward strand.
GTCTAGCCCGTGTGCCCTTCGAAGTGGCAACACACGCCTGTGTGCCAGGCCGTGCCAAACCTGTAGGGTATACTGACTTATGCAACACGGCCAAGTCACACACCCATGTGCTAAGCCGTGTGCCAATTAGGCGGTATACTGACTTGTACCACACGGCCAGTCACACGCCCGTGTGTGAGACCGTGTGGAGCATACTGACTTCAATTCAATTGCAAAACCAGGGGACACACGACCGTGTAACATGACTGTGTGTCACACAAGGCTGATGCACACGACTGTGTCTCTGCCCGTGTGGATAAAAATAGGCCATTTGCAAGGCCAATTTACCACCCCAACTTCAATGTACCTACACAAGGAAAAATTGTACCATTTCATCATACAATTAGGCAGCCAAAATCATAAACCAAATGCATAATTCATACCATTATAATTTCATCTATTCCAAATCTCAAATCACTACCATTTACTTAGCCAAATACACATTAATATTAACATCATTTACAAGCCAAATCTCATGGCTATGATCACAACCAAAATACCACATCTAGCCTATACATGCCATATACCATAATGTATAATTCAAAAGTACCAACATAGATGTTTGATAGTGCGATGATATTCCAAATGACTCCCGGATCCGAGCTAGCCTTGATTCACTATAAAATATAGAAAAATAACACGAAGTAAGCTTCATAGCTTAGTAAGCTCGTATGTGAATAACTTAATTCATCGAAAAAATGAAAATTAACCAATTACACTTGACAAAACCATAAACACATTAACTACAAACCTTTCTCATGTCTCAAAACATGATCAAATACAAACTCATCGAACTTTCACTATTTAATACTCGAATAGGTTTTGCACGTACCTGTATTGCCTCGTACTAACCTCTTTCTCAACCACATCATTCGTTTACCCGTTGAACCATTCGGAATAGAAATCGAATACTCAGGAGTCTCGTACGATAAGTACCTAAACCATGGACCGTAGCTAAATCAAGGTAACTTATCTGAAGAACTATTATCATGGCCCGAAGCCAAATTGGTAAAATACGCACCCGAAGTGCTAATATCATGGCCCGAAGCCAACTCAACGTATCACTTACTGACATGTCAATAGTATCCAAAACTATTCTTAAGGTTCAACCGGGCTTTCACACTTTTCGTTTCTATCATCAAATGCATCCGTAAAGTCGTTTCCACAATTCATACATTATCCATAATCCCGTTTTAACAATTTATGCAATATTAAAGCATTTTAACATACATTTATAATGTAATCATCACATACAAACTTACCTCGTATTCGAAATTGACGGATCGGGTCGATTACTCGATAACCTTGCTTTTCCCCCGATCTAAATCCGAATTCTTTCTTTCTTAATCTATATGAATTTAAAATTAACTTATTTATTCATCTACTCATTCAATTAATCCTAAAATACACATTTGGGCATTTTTACACATTAGCCCTTAAACTTTCGCATTTAATCAATTTAGTCCCTATTTCACAAATACACAAAATTCACACAATTCAACAAAACCCATGCTTGGCCAAATTATATATAGGTCCCTAGCAGTCCAAAACTTTCATTTATTTCACATTTCAACAACACATTTTCAACATTTCACAATTTAATCCCTATTATGCATTTTCATCAAAAATTACTTAACAAGACATGTAAAACTATCATCAAGCTTTCATATTTCAACATTAAACATCAAAGAACACATAAATTCAACAATGGAAACTCCCAAAATATTTAACAGTTTCAAAATCTAAGGTACGGGCTAGCTAGATTGAGCTGCAACGATTACAAAAACATAGAAATTATTAAAAATCGAGCTAAAACCGTACCTTAATCAAGCTAGGAGTGTGCTGAATCAAGAACCCTAAAATGGCTTCTTTTTGTTCAACAAATTTGGTGAAGAAGATGAAAGATGGACACATTTTATGATTTTTTTATTAATATTAACTTATTTCATAATTTACTAAATTAACCTTGTGTATTAACCTTTAAAACTATTTATAACATGTCCATAAATGTCCACTCACCAATATAATGGTCTAATTACAACATAAGGACCTTAACTTTAAGGTTCTATAGCTATTTGACACCTTTAGCTAATAGAACTCAAGTTTTACACTTTACACGATTTAGTATTTAGTCCTTTTTATCAAATTAACTAACCAATCGCTAAATTAGCTCACGAAATTTTCACACATATCAAATAACATGCTGTAAATACCGAAAATAATATTAAAATAATTTTTTCAACCTCAGCTTTGTGGTTCCGAAACCACTGTTCTGATTTAGCTAAAACCAGGCTGTTACACGACACACGGCCGTGTCGCCTAGCCGTGTGTCTCACACGGCCAAGTCACACGCCCGTATGTCTGGCCATGTGAACCTAAAATGTACCTTAAACAACAAGTTTACTATTTCCTACTTGCTTGGGCATTAAGAAACTCAAAAACCAATCAATTAACCTATCCGAAATACGATCAAACATACTCCAAACATGGCAAAACAATCATCTTAGGTGCCTAACCAATGTACCCTCATTTGTACCACAAGTTATAACATCAAAACATATCATCAATGCATCATTCAATTCAAGATTTTAATCATGCCAAAATCAATCAATTTAGCCTAGCTTATAACTACCTAAAACATTAAACTTAAATTCACATACACCTAACAATGCTTGGTTCAAATCAACATGCCAAATTATGGCTCCAAACACAAACATATACTTATATACTCAAACCAACATTATACTTATAACTCCTTTTACAATCCATCCACAAAATAACTATGAACTAAGACATCGTAGGTACATGCCATCACAAAAGGTAAACATCACCACATTTGAGATCGGGATCATTGTTGGATGCTGAGTCAGTGATCAAAAGAGAAGTACCTAACCTGCGCACGAAAAACAAAACCGTATGCCAAATAAAACTCAGTGATATTTTATAATCCGAATAATTAAAGACATAATGATATAAAAATGCATAATTTGAATTATACAAACATACTATTGTCTAAGCTTACAATTACCATATACCATCATTTCAAATTCATGTATATTACCATATCATTTCATACTATACTCAATTTTCACATGCTATCATATTTGATTTGTTTAAAAAATATCTCAATCCATTATAAATAGCTTTCCACATATCCATCCACATTTTTTTATACAATGGCATTATCCATTCCATATTCAATTCATGAGTACATAACTCATGTATTTCATTCAATCACAACATATCTCATTTTTCATGTTTCAATTCACTATCTCATTTCCATTTCACATACCATGCCATTCAATATCGATTATAGAACTTTATTATTTAATTAACCCTATTAACACGACTCGGACTCGGATGGATACATGGATCCAACCAACACACCAGTTTGGCACCCAGTGCCTCATCGGATAAATTCGAAGTAATAACTGCGCCCAACACTTTATAATTGACACCCAGTGTCTCATCGGTTAAACCGAAGCAAATTGGCACCTCGTGCCTCATCGACTCGAAGTCAAAGAAATCCCTAAACTCTTCCTATCCTATGGCATGCCATCTATATCCGAATTAGCCCGAAATAGTTAATAGGGTTTCAATTCAATTACAAATATATCCAATATCCAAATCTCATATATGCACCTTATCACATTTAAATATATACTCACTTCAATTCAAATAATCAATACATTCATAATGTATATACCAATTCAATCCATTTCAATCAACTATAATTTCAATTCACTATCAAAGTGCCAAAATATTCATCTCAACCACTTACCATTTGCATTAAATCAAAATACAACAATTAACAACTAGGTTCGGATTATAGAAATTCAAACCATGGATTTCGAGCTATTCGACATCGATTTTATCCTTCCCCTTTTAGTCGGCGATTCTGGTACGATGTTAGCTACGGAATATAAATAATTATAATACATTAATACAACACAATTCAATTTCACATTGAATATTTCAATTTTTACTCAACATTTGCTTAAATTCCAATTTAGTCCCTAAACCGAGACTAATTTTTCTTCTTCACATTTAATCCTATATTTTTATACTAATTTCACTTTAAGCTAAATTTAGCTCCCTATTTTCAATTAAACCTCTAAATTTTGAAATTTTCACAATTTAGTCCCAATTGCTCAAAATTTACAATTTGTTCTACAATTTAATCCTTTTCCATTTCTAGCTTAAAAATCTATCAATTTAATCCCTAATACTAAAACTATTCAATAATATTAACATCCAAAATTTTAAGCAATACTAAAAATTACAACACGGGTCTGCTCGTCCTAAATATCGGGATTCCAAAAACGTAGAAATTACAAGAAAAGAGACTAAATTGACTAACCGATTAAAGTTTGAATATCAAAGACCCTTAGGCCGTGCGTTCTTTCTCCTTTCTTTCCTTCTTTCCTTTTCTTTAATTTTGCATGTCTTTCTCTTTACCTTTTTCCACTTACTTTCTTTTTATCTCTTTTATTATTTCTTTTATTTTGTTTTTATCATATACTATATATTATATAATATATGTTTACATACTTTTAAATTTATTAACTATTATAATATATATAATAAGTTACATAAAAGTTACATATGTAAAACTCATTAATATTGTACACTAGTTGAAGTAAATGTATATTTACTACATTAGTCCCTCAATTAATTTTAATCTTATAATCCCACTTCTAATACTTATGCAATTTGATCCCTACGCTTAAACAACTTATAATTCATGCAAATTCATTTAACCAAAATTGAATTAATTATACAACTAACTTCGTAAATATTTAATAAAAATATTTACGAGTCCAATTTATGGGAACGGAGTCACGAACTTCATTGTCCAACACCTTAAGTATCGGGTCGTTACAACAGGAGACCATTGATGGAGGTCGTAGGTTTTATTTAGGGACCTTCTCCCACTCAATCTTTAAAAAACATGCAAGGTTTTTAATGTCTAATTTCAATAATGAATGATCAATATATGTATGATAAGTACATGGGACATTCTTTCCCTAAACTATATGGCATGCTTATCAAACATATGCATGAACATACATTTGCAGTTAAATAAATATCTTCATGCTATCTCATATAAAAGCATAAAATTTAAATGACCCTTACCAACCAAAGTTTCCATGATTCCATCTTTAAAAAAAAATTACAAAAAATCGCCACAAAGCATACTTTGGGTATTCCATTTTGCCATCACGGACTTCCACTGCAGTATTGGTTCACATTGCTATCAATGTCATTTTTCTTGTAACACCCCGAACCCGGCCCCAAACATTATGACCGAATTTGGTATGTTACAGAGGAAAACGTTTTGAAAAATCCCTTTAAGCTGATTTAAGTTTGTCGAAAACGTTTCATTTTATATGGTTTTGTTATTAAGTCAGGTTGTTACCGATATTGAATGTACCCGATGGCACAATAAAACATTTTGCGTTTACATTTAAGAAAACGTGTGTACCCATTTTAAAGTCATTAAGTAATTTAAACAATTTATCCAAAATATGTAAAATAAGCAAAATAAAATCTTAGGAGGCCTTATTACAACTTGAACAAATGAAACCGAAAATAAATATGAAAATAGCTGAAAGTTCATTTAAATCAAATTTTCACTGCATGGCCACCTCGAGTCCATCCGGCTCCCCATCCGCGATCTACGAGTCACCTGAAAAAGTTAAAGGAGAAGGTGAGTCACCGAGACTCAATGTGTAACCATTCCTCCAGTTTAGTGCAACATCATACACAATTTATAACTAAGTTAACATGCACTAAATTTAACATGCACCCAACCTAGCCATCCAATGAACCTTTCTCTACCCCGTGTGGTACCAAACCACTGGTGGTGCCAAACCACTGGTGTCCAAAGACACGATATCCATCAATATTGTGGTGCCAAACCACTGGTGACCCAAAGTCACGAATAGTAGTGATGGGGCCAACCCATCGTGTGATACCAAATCACTGGCGTCAATCCTGTTATATTATCTGTGGGGCCAACCCACTGTGGTACCAAACCACTAGGACGAGACGCTATGAGGTGCCAAACCTCTGGTGACCGTAGTCACGAAATGTGGTACCAAACCACTGGTGTCCGAAGACACGGATATCACTTCCCCCTCCACTCGTTTAACCCACATCAATCAATGATATGCATTTAACAGAAATCATGCCAACATGTTTATTTAACATCATATACTGGATTTATCATCAGCCACGTATTTATTTGCCCCATATACCAAATATGTCATGCTTCCCAAAAGCATCATAAAGAAAACTCATAACAACAAGGACTTACCTGAATCCTTGCCTATACCATGATGGTATTAAATCCAAATCTACATCAATTCAGTTTAGCATATACAATGCAGTTAGAACAGTTATTAGTTATAAAGTGTGTATGTACACACCTGTTACTAACGATAGCCCTAAATCCCAAAGAGTCAATCGGCCACACTAGATTTCCTTGCTCCTATATTCGGCCAACATAAAGGTTAGTGTCATAGACCATTCGGTCAAACCAAATAAATCCAAAGGGTTAACGTATGAACCCGAAACCTCACCTAAACGCCCTTGAGTACTAGCCACAGCACACGTTTTGGTGAATCTGCTTTACTACCCTACAATCGGCAATTATTAGTAGCCACCATAATAGCCTTCGGATTTCGATTACTTAAAAGAATTAATGATCTTAAAATGGATCCTTACCACCCTTACCAAAGCCGATTGTCAGAGAATAGAGGTTTGGATTGTGCACTTCAAAATCCCGGAGCACCTTCTATGAAATCGGTTTCAAAGGAGAAGAATAGTTAGCCACACACCATCAACATGTGCCGACTTTTGGCTTCCCATTCATCCAAGTCGATAAAGAACAAAAGATTGTGAGAGGAGGGTTTCGGCAATACTTACCTTCACCAATCGATTGAAAAAGAATTCCTAAGAGACTTATGCTACTCCTAATATTCGACAAAAGTGAGCCTAATAGGAAAAATTTAAAGAATTTCGGCACAAAGGTAGGGAGTAGATTCGGCTAATAGAGAAAGAGAAGAGAAGGGGAAAAGAAGATAGGGATTCGGCGAAGAAAGGGTAGAGAGAGTTTTGGTTTTGAGAAAGAATGAAAAAGAGAGGAAAAAGAGGTGGAAGATGGGAAAATGCTTAAATGAAATTGTCAAGTAAAAGACTAAGAGAATTCGGCTCCCCTCTACATAGTTCCCTTGCCGATTACTCCTCTCCAACAAGGAGTCCTAGATTCGGCCAACACCCTGAATTACCCTTGGCCAAACATTTAAAATCATTCAAAAGAATTTGAATTAATCAAGTTCCTACTTTTTCTCTCTGCCAGCTTTTTAAACAAATATTCAAATAAAATCCAATTAAAATCTTAATAATATCCTTATTATCCTGAAGTTTAAATTGAGCATTTCTCTCTCTCTTTACCGTCCAAAATAAAGAGCAAAAAGGGAACTTCCGCGACTCGAACATAGGCTCCCCTTGCTCCCCTTGTGGCGTCAATTCCAGCTCTCTCGGTGGCCTCCCTTTGCCACTTTTCCAAGGCCTTTTAGTGACAAATTTCCCCTATTTAACTTGTAACCCCTACTTACTAAGGCTCCTATCCTTAAAGCTTACAAATAAAATTTTTCTACTATCCGAGCCTACTCAAGATCCATGATCAAGCCTTATTACACCGCAACAACATCATAACAATCCAATCACAAGCAAAAATAATTCAATCACAAATAACCCCAATTTTAGGATGTTACAGTTCTACCCCCCTTAAAAATAATTTCGGCCTCGAAATTACCTGATCAAAAGAGATGGGGATATTCTTTGCATCACATCCTCGGGTTCCCACGTAGCTTCCTCCGCACCATGGTTTTCGCCACAAAGACTTTCACCAAAGCTATTGACTTTCTAAGTAAAACCTTGACATCTCGATCTAAGATCTGAACTGGTTCTTCCTCAAAAGATAAGTCCGCGTTTACCTCAATCTCTGCTACTGGCACAACGTGTGATGGATCTAACCGATATCGCCTAAGCATTGACACATGGAAGATGTCATGAATTTGACTCAACTCTGCCGCACTGAAATGATAAGCTACCGGTCCCACTTGCTTTAACATCAGATATGGGCCGATGAACCTTGGGCTCACTTCCTTTTCGCCCAAATCTCAATACCTTCTTCCAAGGCGACACCTTCGTAAAAACTTTATCCCCTCACTGCGTACTCCATTTCTTTGCGCTTAAGATCGCGTAGGACTTCGCCTATCCGACGCTTCCTTGAGACGAGCTCGAATTACCTTAACCTTGTCTTGGCGTCACCAACTCTGGACCCAAAACTTGTCGCTCACCCAACTCCGTCCAACATGTAGGAGTACGGCACTTTCGTCCATCTGAAGGCTTCATATGGTGCCATCTCGAATACTCGCTTGATAACTATTGTTATAAGCGATTCTCGCTAACGTAGGTACTCCTCCCAACTACCATCGAAATCCAAAACACATCCTCTCAAAGCATATCCTCTAAAATCTGAATGACCCTTTCCGATCGCGCCGTCGATCGTGGATGGAATGTCAGATGAAATCCGATCGTGTGCCCAAAGCTTGATGCAACGCTTTCCGAACCTTGATGTGAACCTCGGATCCCTATCCGAGATAATTAATATCGCACGCCATGCAATCTTACTATTTCCGACACATACAAGCTTAGCTAGCTTCAAGTGAGTAATCCACCCTTACCGGTATGAAGTGAGTCGATTTAGTCGACGGTCCACAATCACCCAAAGCTGCGCCCTTCCGCTGGGCGTGAGGGGTAGCCCACCGACAAAGTCCATAGTGATCCTTTCCCATTTCCACCGAGGATCTTCACTGGTTGGAGTAACCCTGATGGCAACTGGTGTTCAGCCTTAACCTGCTGACACATCAGACACTTTCCCACAAATTCAGTTACCTCACGCTTCAACCCCGGCCATCAGAAATGCTTTCGCAAATCTCCATACATCTTGCTACCTCCAGGATGCATAGCGTATGGGCTGCTCTGTGCATCTTGAAGAATTCTTTGCCTCAATTCCACATCCTTTGGCATACAAGCTCGTCCTTGAAAACATAGTACACAATCACCAGACAAACTATACCCTTCCAAACCACCATCTTGAACTTGTAACCTCCGCGCACTCAAACTGTCATCTACCAATTGTTTTTCCTTAACCTCTTCGATCCAAGTTGGCTTAACTTGTAGCTCTGCCAAAAGACTTCCATCGTCGTATAGACTGAGGTGAGCAAACATCGCTCTTAAGTCCGTCATGACCTTCCGGCTCAACGCGTCAGCCACCACGTTAGCCTTGCCCGGATGGTACTCAATTGAACAGTCGTAGTCCTTCAACAGCTCAATCCATCGACCCTGCCTCAAGTTCAAATCCTTTTGGGTCAAAAGATACCTCAGACTTTTGTGATCCGTGTGGACTATCGACTTCTCCCCATACAAGTAATGCCTCCATATTTTCAAAGCGAAGACTACTGCCGCTAACTCCAAGTCGTGAGTTGGATAGTTAACCTCATGCGGTCTTAGCTGACGGGATGCATAAGCTACTACTTTCCCTTCTTGCATTAATATACACCCCAAACCAGTATGGGATGCATCACAATAAACCGTGAACAACTTTCCAGCCTCAGGCTGTACCAGAACCGGAGCTTCCGTCAGAATCTTCTTTAGCTTGTCAAAACTTTCTTGCTGTTTCTCCGTCCATACAAATGGAACTCTTTTTCTTAATAACTTAGTCAGCGGCGCTGCAATTAAAGAGAATCCTTCCACAAATCTTCGATAGTACCCTGCCAGACCCAGAAAACTTCGAATTTCTGCCACTGACCTAGGCGGTTTCCAATCCAACACCGCTTCAACTTTACGAGGGTCCACTCTAATCCCTTCAGGTGATACTACGTGACCTAAGAAAGCCACCTCCCTAAGCCAAAATTCGCACTTACTGAATTTGGCATATAACTGCTTCTCCCTCAGTACTTGTAGAACTATTCGCAAATGCTTGTCATGCACCTCCTCCGTTTTTGAGTAAACCAATATGTCGTCTATAAACACCACGACAAACTGATCCAAGTACTGCTGAAACACCCTATTCATTAAGTCCATGAATGCCGTCGGTGCGTTGGTCAACCCAAATGGCATCACCAAAAACTCGTAATGCCCATACCGAGTACGGAATGCCGTCTTGTGCACATCAACCTCCTTCACCTTAAGTTGATGATAACCCGACCTAAGATCTATCTTCGAGAACACCGATGCACCCTTCAGTTGGTCAAACAAGTCATCAATCCGGGGCAACGGATACTTGTTTTTGATCGTTAACTTGTTTAGCTGACGGTAGTCGATACACATTCGCATTGAACCGTCCTTTTTCTTGACAAACAACACAGGTGCTCCCCACGGAGATATACTTGGTCGGATAAACCCTCGGTCCAAGAGTTCCTGAATTTGAGCCTTCAGCTCTACCAATTCCTTTGGTGCATTTCGTACGGTGCTATAGGCACAAAGTGCTGCTCCGCAACAAGTCTATACCGAACTCAACTTCTCGATCCGAGGCGGATCGGAAGTTCTTCCGGAAATACATCAGCGAATTCCCTCATCGTTCAACCTTCTCAATCACGACTCCTTAGCCTCCAAGGCACATATACGAACCGTAAACGCCTCACAACCCTTTTCTCGACCATCTTCTCAGCCTTCAAAGCAGATACCACGTTAGATAGGTAATCTCTTCTATTGCCTATCATGACCACTTCATCACCCTCAGCCATCTTTAGAACCATGCGCTTTTAGCATAGATCCAACCTTGCCCGACGATACTTAACCAACCAGTCCATTCCAAGAATCAAATCGAACTCCCCAAACGGCAGTTCCATCAGATCAGCCATAAATACTACCCCTTGGAGTTCTAGGGGTACATCTCTATATAGCTTGTTCACAACTACAGAGTGACCTAGAGGGCTAATTACTGTCATCTCCTTAGAAGCAGTCTCAAAGTCTAAGTTCATAGTCTCTACCACACTACTAGCAACGTATGAATGCGTCGAACCCACATCAATTAATGCAACATATGGAAGACCAAAAATTAGGAACGTACCGGTTATGACATCCGGTGCGTCACCCTCCTCTCGACGCCTTGCTGCGTAGACTAAACCAGGCTGTCTCGCCTCTGTGTTGCCTGCACCTCTGCCCGGAATTCCACGACCTCGATTAGAACCATTACTTCCTCTACCATTACCACGACCCCTCTGTGGTGGTCCTACATTTCTAGCCTGAGCACGGTTCTGACCCTCTGGCTGATTCTTAGCTAACTTCCGAGGACAGTCCCTTACACGGTGATCCAACGATCCACATTCAAAGCATCCCCTTTCACCGGTCCAACAACCTCCCCAATGTGACTTCCCACAACGATTGCACTGAGCCGGTCCCTGATTAGTAGCCATGGGCCTTCCTGCCTGATTCGGCCCACTCTGCCTAGCCCTTTTCTGTGCATTACTCCCCGATCCAGATGACCCAAAGCCTCTTTTCTGCTTATTCTTATCATAGTTCTGTCTCACGGACTCCTTGACCCATTCGGCTACCTTAGCCTTTTCCACTAGAACAGCAAACTCACGCTCCTGCTGTGGAGCAATCAGCAACCTTAACTCATCCCTAAGTCCGTCTTCAAAGCGGACACAACGATCATGCTCTGCTGACACAATTCCCCGAGCATAGCGGCTCGGCCTCAAGAATTTTCGCTTCATACTCCGTCTGAGACTTATTTCCTTGTACCAACCCTGAAAAGCTTTCTCTGCGCATCGGTGTATTTGGTGCCCACATACTACTCTTACGATAAGCGATTTTGAAATACTCCCAAGTAAGATCATCCGCCGTAGCACCATCCCAAACCGTGAGCCACCATTGATATGACTCATCCTTTAGAAGCGACACCGCTCCTTTCGCCTTCTCCTCATTCGTCAGTCAAGATCATCCATGATTCTCTCGGTCGATTCTAACCAATATTCCGCGCCTTTGGGTGCCACTCCCGATACACCCGGAATACCTGCGCTCCGTTGGATCGAGTCGCCGTATGCAACTTCCGAGCTCCGAATTTTCTCCCGCACCAGCCACCAACTCTAGAACTCGCAGCACAGCCTGCGATACAGTGTCATCCCCCGTTTGGGCTTGCTGCTCAATGCCCACAGCTAGGGGTGGTGGTGGCGGTGGTGCCTCATTGTCCGATCCCTGACCCGACCTAACGGGTTCCGACATGGTGATCCTGCCTCTACCGCGTCCACGACGGCCACGTCCTCTAGAGCTCATTCTAACTATTGCGCTTTAATCTGATTAAGAAAATTTTTTATGGATTAGTACTTGTTTCACTTGGTTGTCCACGAAGAAATTTTATAAAGAGAGTTTAATAGAGATTCTTTTGATCAATCAAAGGTTTAAGTCCTCTATCCTAGTTTACACAGAAGAGCACATTCATTCCCTAATACCTTTCATACTTATTCACTCATCCTAGGGTAGTTTCGTCTTTTTCCTCTGTGGGTATTTTCGTAAATTCCCAAGTCAGGGTATTATTTATTGTGTTTGGCCTATGACCGAGTCCTCTTGGTTAGGGTGAACCGAAGCTACACACCAGGTAGGAATCCTGCGAAGAGGAGGTGAGTCACGAGGACTGCTTAAGTACCAAGCTCTTAGGATCCAATCCTAGACATGCGCACAAGGGTTACCACACCTAACTCGCGACTTGGTCGTAGGTTTGTTTAATTAGGCATTTAAAGTCTTATGTCTTTTGTTGGAGTGGGCTAGTCCTAAAGTTCAAACACCTATCATACTATCTACGTTCCATACCTACCCTTCTACCAATAATAATTCATACAGAAGTCAGAAGTACTTACCTGGGCGGATTGGTGCCAGAGACTCGGGCCATGCTGTTCAAAACCAAAAATATTTCAAAAAGGCCTACCAAAACATTTTGGGCCTTGGACCCCCACAGCCGAGTTTTGAACCTGGCTCTGATACCAATTTTTGTAACACCCCAAACCCAGCCCCAAACATTACGACCGAATTTGGTATGTTACAGAGGAAAACGTTTTGAAAAATCCCTTTAAGCCGATTTAAGTTTGTCGAAAACGTTTCATTTTATATGGTTTTGTTATTAAGTCAGGTTGTTACCGATATTGAATGTACCCAATGGCACAATAAAAAATTTTGCGTTTACATTTAAGAAAACGTGTGTACCCATTTTTAAGTCATTAAGTAATTTAAACAATTTATCCAAAATATGTAAAATAAGCAAAATAAAATCTTAGGAGGCCTTATTACAACTTGAACAAATGAAACCGAAAATAAATATGAAAATAGCTGAAAGTTCATTTAAATCACATTTTCACTGCATGGCCACCTCGAGTCCATCCGGCTCCCCATCCGCGATCTACGAGTCACCTGAAAAAGTTAAAGGAGAAGGTGAGTCACCGAGACTCAATGTGTAACCCTTCCTCCAGTTTAGTGCAACATCATACACAATTTATAACTAAGTTAACATGCACTAAATTTAACATGCACCCAACCTAGCCATCCAATGCACCTTTCTCTACCCCGTGTGGTACCAAACCACTGGTGGTGTCAAACCACTAGTGTCCAAAGACACGATATCCATCAATATTGTGGTGCCAAACCACTGGTGACCCAAAGTCACGAATAGTAGTGATGGGGCCAACCCATCGTGTGATACCAAATCACTGGCGTCAATCCCGTTATATTATCTGTGGGGCCAACCCACTGTGGTACCAAACCACTGGGACGAGACGCTATGAGGTGCCAAACCTCTGGTGACCGTAGTCACGAAATGTGGTACCAAACCACTGGTGTCCGAAGACACGGATATCACTTCCCCCTCCACTCGTTTAACCCACATCAATCAATGATATGCATTTAACAGAAATCATGCCAACATGTTTATTTAACATCATATACTAGATTTATCATCAGCCACGTATTTATTTGCCCCATTTACCAAATATGTCATGCTTCCCAAAAGCATCATAAAGAAAACTCATAACAACAAGGACTTACCTGAATCCTTGCCTATACCATGATGGTATTAAATCCAAATCTACATCAATTGGGTTTAGCATATACAATGTCATTACTTACTGATTATTAGTTATAAAGTGTGTATGTACACACCTGTTACTAACGATAGCCCTAAATCCCAAAGAGTCAATCGGCCACACTAGATTTCCTTGCTCCTATATTCGGCCAACATAAAGGTTAGTGTCATAGACCATTCGGTCAAACCAAATAAATCCAAAGGGTTAGCGTATGAACCCGAAACCTCACCTAAACGCCCTTGAGTACTAGCCACAGCATACGTTTTGGTGAATCTGCTTTACTACCCTACAATCGGCAATTATTAGTAGCCACCATAATAGCCTTCGGCTTTCGATTACTTAAAAGAATTAATGATCTTAAAATGGATCCTTACCACCTTTACCAAAGCCGATTGTCAGAGAATAGAGGTTTGGATTGTGCACTTCAAAATCCCAGAGCACCTTCTAAGAAATCGGTTTCAAAGGAGAAGAATAGTTAGCCACACACCATCAACATGTGCCGACTTTCGGCTTCCCATTCATCCAAGTCGACAAAGAACAAAAGATTGTGGGAGGAGGGTTTCGGCAATACTTACCTTCACCAATCGATTGAAAAAGAATTCCTAAGAGACTTATGCTACTCCTAATATTCGGCCAAAGTGAGCCTAATAGGAAAATTTTAAAGAATTTCGGCACAAAGGTAGGGAGTAGATTCGGCTAATAGAGAAAGAGAAGAGAAGGGGAAAAGAAGATAGGGATTCGGCGAAGAAAGGGTAGAGAGAGTTTCGGTTTTGAGAAAGAATGAAAAAGAAGGAAAAAGAGGTGGAAGATGAGAAAATGCTTAGCGAAATTGTCAAGTAAAAGACTAAGAGAATTCGGCCTCCCCTCTACATAGTTCCTTGCCGATTACTCCTCTCCAACAAGGAGTCCTAGATTCGACCAACACCTGAATTACCCTTGGCCAACGTTTAAAATCATTCAAAAGAATTTGAATTAATCAAGTTCCTACTTTTTCTCTCTCATGACTTTTTAAACAAATATTCAAATAAAATCCAATTAAAATCTTAATAATATCCTTATTATCCTGAAGTTTAAATTGAGCATTTCTCTCTCTCTTTGCCGTCCAAAATAAAGAGCAAAAAGGGAACTTCCGCGACTCGAACATAGGCTCCCCTTGCTCCCCTTGTGGCGTCAATTCCAGCTCCTCAGTGGCCTCCCTTTTGCCACTTTTCCAAGGCCTTTTTAGTGAAAAATTTCCCCTTATTTAACTTGTAACCCCTACTTACTAAGGCTCCCTATCCTTAAAGCTTACAAATAAAATTTTTTCTACTATCCGAGCCTACTCAAGATCCATGATCAAGCCTTATTACACCGCAACAACATCATAACAATCCAATCACAAGCAAAAATAATTCAATCACAAATAACCCCAATTTTAGGATGTTACATTTCTACTATCGGTTCCCAGTTGTTAATGTTGTCGTCGCTATCGTCGAACCGCCTCGGGCAACCACCGACCGCCACCAGCCATCGTTGTTGGCCCTTTTCATCAATCATCACCGTTAGACCACCGATAGCCTCTTACTGCTTGACTACTGTCGGTCTTTTGTCAATTTGGTTGGGTCGAGTTCGAATCATCTCGAATGTGTCTCGATTCTTCGAGTTTCATCAAAAATTATAGGTTACATAGGTCCTATGTTTGTTTCCTGCTCACTAATAATAAAAAATAAATCATACGTGGAGATGATAGCCCACAATCAAATTATACATACCCAAAAATTAATAATAATTACATTCAATTTTCTAAAAATCACAACTTTGGCAAAATTACATTATCATATATAATAAAATAATAATAACATACATTCATTCAAATACATATCCTTAAACATGCTGAAAATTACAAGAATGACACATCTTATAAAAAAATAGTCACATGAAGAAGAGAGAAAATTTTGGTATCAATTTATACTATAAACATAGTACAAAATGGCTATGATATCAATTGTTGGAAAAAATCCAGTTTGAAAATAGTTTTCTTGCTTAGCAAAAAATTAAAATTTTGAAAATCAAGCTATTTTGTGATATTTATAGCAATAAACTTTTTACGAAATTGCACCTGTGTTTTTGGCTAGACAGATCCTTACCGTTCCCGACTTTCAAGCGAATGACCTTCTCTGCTATTCTCGTACCACGAACTACTTCAAGTGTTGGCTCGATCGTATTCAAATCAAACACAAAACCAGAAACTATGTTTTCTACTTTAAGTGGGAAAAAAAATTCTCTCTTTAATAGAAACCGATAGAATTGTTATTCCGTAAAATAGAATTTATACTTAGAAAATAAATTCTCACTATTTTCAAGCAGAATAAAAATATCTCAAAGTTGTATATTTAGCCCTACTGTCATCTATCTATAGGAAGAAGAAGTGAAACCCCTGTTAAATTAGGAGAATTCTATTTCAATAGGAAACCAAAATCCTAGTTTAACTAGGAGAGAAAGGGGCTACAACCCTAGTTAAATATACTAGGGTTTGTCGTCCCATATATTAGCATGAGGGGCTTTTGGGCCTCTTTCGTATCAGGTCAAATTATAAGTACTTTCTAAACTTTGAACCTAGTACTTTAAATTCAATTCAACCCAATGCATGTTTTTCTAGTTTCCAAAATAAACATCATAAGTTAATTTAAATAAATAAATTAATTTTCCAATTAAATAATTTTCTCAACTTGATTATAATTCCATTAAAATCATGACAACTTTATTGTAAAAGAATCTATGGGAAAATATATTTAATATTTCTACATTCAACGAATTCACTATGATCAATTAATTTAATTCTATTTTCAAAATTCAATTATTTAATTAAATAAATAATAATTCAAAAAACGATAAATTAAATTTTCAAGTCATTTTCATTTAATTAGAAAATCACATTCATTTTCGAATGTTTCCCATTTCTCCAACTTTACCATTTCTGTAACACCTTTGCCCGACCCATTCGTCAGATCTGGGTACCGGTATCACAACCAAGCCGAGTTATCATTCAGACTAAAACATCACTAAGTTAAAAATATTTACATTACCTATTAAAATAGCATATAAAAAATCTAAATTTAATACAAGGTTTGTTGTCCTAACTCCAACTTTGGAGGGGTTTAAACAAATACAAATTGATCACCTCATTTGGCGAAGTTTCTAGAGGTGTACCCTTCATATATGCATAACAATTCTAATGATAATTCCTTGATTCCACACGATCTGGCTTGGTCCCTTCTCGAGTTCCTTGCCTTGCTAATCCTGCAACCACAGGTCAAACCATTTTTAAGTTCAAATGACCTTAGTGAGTTCCTACATTATTTGAAAACATACCCCACCTCACTAGGGTCAAATAATAATAAATTACAATTAAACTCCCTTCTTGTCTGGTAAAAATTCTTCTTAATCTGTCGTAGTAGACTTGATCATATTCCCACTCCCATCCACTAGCGGTAGATCGGTGCGCAATTTCCTTCCAACTATTCTACTAGCCTTCGATCAACCTTGACAGATTCTCTGATCACTTCACCATCCCTGCAGGGTTTATCTTTCATTTTCACTTAAAGTCCTTTACCCTGATCGTCTCTACTTCGAAGCAACACTGGGAGAAGATGAAGATGAGAAGAAAAATGAAATAAACTAAGAGGAATTCGTTTGAGGATTCCGTTCTCAGCTATTTATAACTCTTCATGCACGATTTCCAATCACATATCATGTTCATCCATAATCATTTTGTCCCCCACTAGGAGACTGGCTAGTTCTAATTCAATCGAACCAGACTTGGTTCTCAATCATGCTCCATTCCATTTCTAACTTTTCCTAGTTTTTCAATAGATACCTCAAATTTGCAGTCTCTTTCAATTTAACCCCAAGTGTTCTAAATTTTTGTGTTTAAAGGATTTCGGGTGTGACCATTTCTATTCATTTGATTCAACATGCAATTCATTTATGGTTTCAACGACTTAGCAGGGGGATCAATCGGACATATGTAATTAGGGTTCAAATGATTTATAATTAAGTTCCAACTTTTCGCCTATTAATTATAAACTCATTTAGTCACGAAGTCATTCCACTATAGTATTGTGATTGAGCTCTCCCTAATGACATATCATTATGAAAGCAACTCGATCAATACTCGTCCAATGACCTTGTTATAAGTGTGTTACCCTCATATGATATCCTTAATCTCTTTGGGATAAATCCGTTCTTCCAATATGATCCTATTTTATCTCATGGTAACCTTTACATCTTCCATTTTGAAAAGTCAATTACTATCAAATAGTAATCAAGTCATTCGTCACAAAGATGAACGACCCATGACCATTTTTACTTTTCATTTATCATGGAATGTCAATAAGAGGATATCATTTACTCATATCTTGGGCTATAAATTCCACTATTTTAAATGATGCTACATACTACAGAAGTCGTATACTAAATGCACCGGCTTTCGATTCCTTGTCTATTTGAACTCAGACTTTTACTTACATCAAAGTATGTGAGTCACACATACATAGTCTATCATCCACTTGGCGTTAAAGTATGTCACACTTTGAACGTCACAAGTGAATAAATCCATAAACGGATTCAAGATCTATTCTTCTTGGGTCCAATCTGATTTAGTGTTAGTCCAGTAAGTCACTATATGTCTGTAACACCCCTAACCTGTATTCATTGCCGGAATAGGGTTACAGAGCAATACCTGTAACACCCCAAACCTGGCCCATGCGTTAAGACCGGATCTGACATGTCACATGAGAAAAACATGTTAAATCCTTTTGAGAAAACGAGTTGATTTGAAATATTTGATAAAGTACTACTAACCTCGAAGGTTGTTTGATAAATCAATAATTTGAACTAGAAATCTTTATAAATTGTGACTTTTGAAAATATCGTTGATAGTTCAAGAAAAACTTTCCGAGTTAAAATATTTGTAAAAGTTTGTTATGAAATCCATTTGTTAATCTATTTTGGGAAAACCTTTATTTAAGTTTTAGAAAAAAAATACCCATTTAAAATCATTCAAGCAAAATAGTAAGTACGACAAACATAAAGCAAAAATAAAATATTCCAGAGGCCTTATTACAACATAAAAACCCAAAATAGTAAAGTGAACGGAAATAGAAATCTAAAGTTCGATAACACCATTACTGAAGTATGGCCTCCATCGAGTCATCCATGGCCCAAATTCACACCACTGAGCATTACCTACAAGGGTTAAGAAAAAGGGGGAGTGAGTTACAAGAACTCAGTGTATAATCCCCTTACCGTTGTCCACTGGGCCTGAAACCCATTTAGCAATATCATGGGCCTAAGCCCTTTTACATAAAAATCTTAAAATGAAGCAAATGTATGAATGTATGCAACCCAACCCATCCTAGATATCCATCCGCTACACACCACCCGTACCATCCCATCACACCTGTGGGGATCAAGTCAACCCTCCCCGCCAAACACACCAATCGCAGGCAAGATGCCATTTATAATAATTCGCAGGCAAGATGCCATTTCATAATAATTGTGGCTGAGCCACCAGAGTCATAATTATGCATGGCGTAGCCACTATATAGATTGTGGCAGAGCCACCAGAATATCATATACGGTAATATAATCGACACACAGCCTTGGTAAAAATGATCGACACAGAGTCGTTAATTCATATGTTAGGCACATAGCCCCGGGTAAATACGTTTAGCACAAAGCCATAATCACGATGGTACAAAGCCATATTTAGGTTGGCACATAGCCATTATCGAATTTGTGGCGAGCCACGTAATCAAATGTATCATTGTGATCAAACTGCTTTTCATAATATTTGTGGCAAAGCCACGTGCTACACTTCTCTTCAACATTTGTCCCATCCCATGCAAAATATGTAAATGCAACATACATAGCAAATCATGATATTTACAAATATAAACAACAATAATTAATCAGAGATTCATTACAAAAATTCGACCCATTGTAGCACTTGCAAATCACCCATTAAGACCATATATCAAATCGCCCATTATGGCAATATATTAAATCGGCCCATTTAAGCAATATATCAAATCGGCCCATTAAGGAAATATAACAAATCGGCCCTTTAGGGGCATTTTCGTAATTTGACCCATAGGGGCATTTTAGTAATTTCGGCCCATAGGGCATTTTCGTAATCGGCCCATAAGGGCATTTTCGTAAGTCGGTAATTTTACCCACTAAGGGTAATTCGGTAATCTCGCAACCCAGGTGGTATTTCTGTAATTTACCCTCCAAGGGTATTTTGCAAGTCTCCGCAACCTAGACTTAACTACTAATGTGGGGCATAAAAATCGAAACTGTCCATTTACGTCATACTAACTAAATTGACTATAACTCGAGTTAGGAAACTCAAAATTTAGATCCATAAATTTTCCTTGAAACTAGACTCATATATCTTCTTACTACAATTTTTCCAGAATTTTTTGGCTTAGTCGTTTAGTACATTTTATTCATTAAAGATTCCCTTGTTTCACTGACCAACAGTTCTGACCTCTCTTACCCAAAATTCAAATATCTCACTATACGGTTTTCTCCCACTTGTTTCTATTGAAAATAGGCTCACTAAGGAATTTATACATATAACTTATAACTCATAATTCACTTTGTACAATTTTAAACGTTTTTCCAAGACAGAATAGGGAACCACGAAGTCAATCAGAACCAGTCTCACTAAAATTAAGATATCACAGAATATACAGTTCCTCTTCCTCCTTTGTTTCTTTCATATAAAAATAGACACAGTAAGCTTTATTTCGATATCCTTTTCACTTTCTAACTCCCTTTATCCTATTTTCTGTGATTTTTCAAAATCACGTCACTGCTGTTGACCAAACTGTTTCATTGCAAAAATATGGTTACCACTACGAATATACGCACGCCCGAGTGGTCACGGATGCCGGTTTCCAGTTTTCCTTCGGTATTTCGACCGAATCACAGAACATTTCATGCAAACTTTTAGAGAGGTATGAGATTACACACCATTTCAAACAGGTATTCGAAAGGGTACGGGATTACACACCTTATTCGGAATCCGTAACACGATACTCTCCGCGGCACCAACAATCTGAGTCTCTTATTACGAGGGATAGGTGATCGAGCGATTTGGTCCTTAAAAATAAACGATTAGTCATCACCTCTATACCGTTTAGCAAACTAACCGATCAATGAAAATGATCAACAAGAACCATGACGAATCCCTTACCTTGATAATAATAGATCCCCTTCTATCGATTTCCTTAAGGCTAGAAAGATGATGAGAGTGTAAGCTAACACTCTACCGATCTGGCCCACACCAAGAGAACCAAGAAGATGGAAGTAGCAAAGAAGAGATTCGGCCTTGGTCAAAAGAACAGGGTGAATAATCGGTTTTAAAAGAGGGAGTAAAAGAGAAACAAGAAGAAAATAAAAGAAGAGGAAGAACACTACCTTGCAACCACCGAAAACCCGAGAAGGAAAAGAAGCTTCGGTAACCACAAAAACGAAGTTTTGGCTATGAGATGAAGTTGATGTTTTGGTTATGGGTTGAAGGAAAAAGAAGACTGAAGAAAGGGTTGAGAATAGAAATAAATATCACAAAGAAATTTGACAACACAAGTTGAGAGAAAATAACCCAAAAAGCTTGAAGTAAAAGTCTTCAAAATGCACAAAAATGCCAACAACTTTCGGCACACCCACATACTAATGGCCGAATATGCTCCCTAAACACACCTCCCAAACCATGTATCATCTTTACCAAAAAATGAATGTTGACCCAAAATAATCTTTCCAAAACATCCTCCACATAATAGGCCAACATGTTCCCTTCTCTTACCTTTTCCTTCATTTCTTTTCTCTCTTTTCCCTAGTCTTCCTCCTTACCATATTCCTTAGCCATCTTTCCCAAATTAAAAAGTATTTCTTACCTTATTAAAGCCTTGACCGACACTTTGGATGAATAGCACAAAAATAAATCCAAAATTTGCAAAAGATGGGATTTGAACCACTCCCTCCATGCTCTCCACTTGATGCCTTAACCTCCTTGCCATATGCTCTCTTATGCTAGCAAAATACACACTTATTACCTTAAGCCTTGATGCCACTTGCCTTTTCCCCTTAAGTTCTCAAATACAAAAATTTACCTATAGCCTAACTTGAACTCGTAACTTCCTAGAAACCTCGTAACTTTCCAAAATCACCTTCCTAATAAATCCAACTTGAAATAATGCCGTTCTCTTGTTCTCAAAAATTTTAAACACTCCTACGCCCAAGGCCCATTGGGCCCAATCCTACTAGGCCCAATTTCAGGTCGTTACAGTTCTACCCTCCTTAAAGAAATTTCGTCCTCGAAATTTCCAACCAACTACTAAACGCATCGCTCAAATCACACCATTATGCTTTCGCTGCGCACTCTGATCTTAATAACACTAATGTACTTTTAACATAATCTTGAATCCTTTTTCACACAACCAAACATCTAACCACAGAAGCAAGCAGTTATCTACCACTTATACCTAAAATTTTCTACATTCAATCATCACGTCCAACCATAACATACCTGACTTGATGGTGATGAAACAATCCCGAGCCTTATGCTCCTTAGACTCGCATCTCAAGCATGCTCCTGACCTCCTCCAGCATTCTCCCAGATGACGCCTTCTGCAATAATCGCAAGCCGGAAAGTTTGGACGTGCCTTAACACGCTTCACAGAACAAGACTGCGGCCCTAAAGAACCGCGATCTAATTTCTTCTTACAGTCCACGCGCCCAACTAGAAGTGTTCGACCAATTTCTCTAACCTCTTGCACAAGCTCCCTAACTAGCTGAGTCAGCTCATCAATTCCAGCTCGGTCATAAGACTACGTCTTAGCCACTGGCAATGCCAACACCTCCCTTTTGGAAAAATGCCCCGATGCTGAAGATCTAGCCCTAGCACCTCGGCCTCTACCACGTCCACGTCTACCGCGTCCACGTCTTCTAGCGTTCATGCTCACTAATGTCGAATTAATCTTATTACGAGTTTTATGAATTAGTATACTATTTCAGTGTTTATTAAACAATGTTTTATGGAGTATAGGAAGTAAAGTTGTTTTCGTAGTACGTATCTAAGGTCTCAATTTCTATAGTTTCAGCTCCTAAAGCTAAGAGTTCTAGAGTATTTCTATAGTCATACAACAATAATCATAAATTGAAAACATAAACTTACTTGACTTGGTGCCGGATACCCGTGGTGCCATACTTCCTTTAGAACATATATGTATAATTTAAAATTTTAAACGGCTTTGAAAACATGTTTGAACCCAAACCACAACCGAGTTTTGCAACCGGGCTCTGATACCATAAAATGTAACACCCCAAACCCGGCCCATGCGTTAAGATCGGATCTGACATGTCACATGAGAAAAACATGTTAAATCCTTTTGAGAAAATGAGTTGATTTGAAATATTTGATAAAGTACTACTAACCTCAAAGGTTGTTTGATAAATCAATAATTTAAACTAGAAATCTTTATAAATCGTGACTTTTGAAAATATCGTTGATAGTTCAAGAAAAACTTTCCGAGTTAAAGTATTTGTAAAAGTTTGTTATGAAATCCATTTGTTAATCTATTTTGGGAAAACCTTTATTTAAGTTTTAGAAAAAAAAATACCCATTTAAAATCATTCAAGCAAAATAGTAAGTACGACAAACATAAAGCAAAAATAAAATATTCCAGAGGCCTTATTACAACATAAAAACCCAAAATAGTAAAGTGAATGGAAATAGAAATCTAAAGTTCGATAACACCATTACTGAAGTATGGCCTCCATCGAGTCATCCATGGCCCAAATCCACACCACTGAGCATTACCTACAAGGGTTAAGAAAAAGGGGGAGTGAGTTACAAGAACTCAGTGTATAATCCCCTTACCGTTGTCCACTGGGCCTGAAACCCATTTAGCAATATCATGGGCCTAAGCCCTTTTACATAACAATCTTAAAATGAAGCAAATGTATGAATGTATCCAACCCAACCCATCTTAGATATCCATCCGCTACACACCACCCGTACCATCCCATCACACCTGTGGGGATCAAGTCAACCCACCCCGTCAAACACACCAATCGCAGGCAAGATGCCATTTATAATAATTCGCAGGCAAGATGCCATTTAATTCGCAGGCAAGATGCCATTTCATAATAATTGTGGCTGAGCCACCAGAGTCATAATTATGCGTGGCGTAGCCATTATACAGATTGTGGCAGAGCCACAAGAATATCATATACGGTAATATAATCGGCACACAGCCTTGGTAAAAATGATCGACACAAAGTCGTTAATTCATATGTTAGTCACATAGCCCCGGGTAAATACGTTTAGCACAAAGCCATAATCACGATGGCACAAAACCATATTTAGGTTGGCACATAGCATTATCAGAATTTGTGGCAGAGCCACAAGAATCAAAATGTATCGCTGAAGTCAAACTGCTTTTCATAATATTTGTGGCAAAGCCACCAGGCTACACTTCTCTTCAACATTTTTCCCATCCCATGCAAAATATGTAAATGCAACATACATAGCAAATCATGATATTTACAAATATAAACAACAATAATTAATTCAGAGATTCATTACAAAAATTCGGCCCATTGTAGCACTTGCAAATCAGCCCATTAAGACCATATATCAAATCGGCCCATTATGGCAATATATCAAATCGGCCCATTTACGCAATATATCAAATCGGCCCGTTAAGGCAATATAACAAATCGGCCTTTTAGGGGCATTCCCGTAATTCAACCCATAGGGGCATTTTAATAATTTCGACCCATAAGGGTATTTTCGTAATTTCGACCCATAGGGGCATTTTCGTAATTCGGCCCATAAGGGCATTTTCATAATTCAGCCCATAAGGGCATTTTCATAATTCGGTAATTTTACCGACTAAGGGTAATTCGGTAATCTCGCAACCCAAGGGTATTTCGATAATTTACCCTCCAAGGGTATTTTGGTAATTCCGCAACCTAGACTTAACTACTAATGTGGGGCATAAAAATCGAAACTGTCCATTTACGTCATACTGACTAAATTGACTATAACTCGAGTTAGGAAACTCGAAATTTAGATCCGTAAATTTTACTTGAAACTAGACTCATATATCTTCTTACTACAATTTTTCCAGAATTTTTTGGCTTAGCCGTTTAGTACAGTTTATTCATTAAAAATTCCCTTGTTTCACTGACCAACAGTTCTGCCCTCTCTTACCCAAAATTCAAATATCTCACTGTACGATTTTCATATGTTGCTCCCACTTGTTTCTATTGAAAATAGGCTCACTAAGGAATCTATACATATAACTTATAACTCATAATTCACTTTGTACAATTTTAAACGATTTTTCCAAGACAGAATAGGGAACCACGAAGTCAAGCAAAACCAGTCTCACTTAAATTAAGATATCACAAAATATACAATTCCTGTTCCTCCTCTATTGCTTTCATAAAAAAATAGACATAGTAAGCTTTATTTCGATATCTTTTTCACTTTCTAACTCCCTTTATCCTATTTTTGGTGATTTTTCAAAATCACGTCACTGCTGCTGACCAAACTGTTTCATTGCAAAAATATGGTTACCACTACGAATATACGCACGCCCGAGTGGTCACGGATGCCGGTTTCTGGTTTTCCTTCGGTATTTCAACCGAATCACAGAACATTTCATGTAAACTTTCAGAGAGGTATGAGATTACACACCATTTCAAATAGGTATTCGGAAAGGTACGGGATTACACACCTTATTCGGAATCCGTAACACGATACTCTCCGCGGCACCAACAATCCGAGTCTCTTATTACGAGGGATAGGTGATCGAGCGATTTGGTCCCTAAAACTAAACGATTAGTTATCACCTCTATACCGTTTAGCAAACTAACCGATCAACGAAAAAGATCAAAAAGAACCATGACGAATCCCTTACCTTGACAATAATAGATCCCCATCTATCGATTTCCTTAAGGCTAGAAAGATGATGAGAGTGTAAGCTAACACTCTACCGATTCGGCCCACACCAAGAGAACCAAGAAGATGGAAGTAGCAAAGAATAGATTCGGCCTTGGTCAAAAGAACAGGGTGAATAATTGGTTTTAGAAGAGGGAGTAAAAGAGAAGCAAGAAGAAAATAAAAGAAGAGGAAGAACACTACCTTGCAACCACCGAAAACCCGAGAAGGCAAAGAAGCTTCGGTAACCACAAAAACCAAGTTTCAGCTATGAGATGAAGTTGATGTTTTGGTTATGGGTTGAAGGAAAAAGAAGACTGAAGAAAGGGTTGAGAATAGAAATAAATATCACAAAGAAATTTGACAACACAAGTTGAGAGAAAATAACCCAAAAAGCTTGAAGTAAAAGTCTTCAAAATGCACAAAAATGCCAACAACTTTCAGCACACTCACATACTAATGGCCGAATATGCTCCCTAAACACACCTCCCAAACCATGTATCATCTTTACCAAAAAATGAATGTTGACCCAAAATAATATTTCCAAAACATCCTCCACATAATAGGCCAACATGTTCCCTTCTCTTACCTTTTTCCTTCATTTCTTTCCCTCTTTTTCCCTAGTCTTCCTCCTTACCATATTCCTTAGCCATCTTTCCCAAATTAAAAAGTCTTTCTTACCTTATTAAATCCTTGACCGACACTTTGGATGAATAGCATAAAAATAAATCCAAAATTTGCAAAAGATGGGATTTGAACCCCTTCCCTCCATGCTCTCCACTTGATGCCTTAACCTCCTTTCCATATGCTCTCTTATGCTAGCAAAATACACACTTATTACCTTAAGCCTTGATGCCACTTGCCTTTTCCCCTTAAGTGCTCAAATACAAAAATTTACCTATAGCCTAACTTGAACCCGTAACTTCCTAGAAACCTCGTAACTTTCCAAAATCACCTTCCTAATAAGTCCAACTTGAAATAATGCCGTTCTCTTGTTCTCAAAAATTTTAAACACTCCTACGCCCAAGGCCCATTGGGCCCAATCCTACTAGGCCCAATTTCGGGTCGTTACATTACCGAACTTATTACACAATTGAACATACATTTTCATACAATTATCAATATCATATACAAGTCATTCATAATCAATCACATTGTCCCTAATATGAGCCTACGAGGCCCAAATCATGCATTAGAAGTGGTTCGGGACTAAACCGATATCTTAGGAAAAATTTTGGAACACTTAGAAAATTTTACAAAATACAGGGGACACACGCCCGTGTGGCCCGGCCGTGTGTCTCACACGGCCAAAGACACGCCCTTGTCACAGGCTGTGTGGACATTCGAAATGGGATCACATGGTCGTGTCCCAAACCGTGTCCAACCCCGTGTAACTCTCTGACTTGGGTCACACGGCCAACCACACGCCCGTGTGACCAGCCTGTGTACCCTTTGAAATGGCCTCACACGCTCGTGTGCTGGGCCGTGTGCTAGATCGTGCCAAACATGTAGGGTATACTGACTTATGCCATATGGCCAAGACACACACCCGTGTGCTGGGCTATGTGGAGCATACTGACTTGGTTTCTAATTACTAGGGGACTCAGGGCCGTGTCACCTAACCGTGTGTCACACAGGCTGAGACACACGCCCGTGTCTCTGCCCGTGTGGACAAAAATAGGCTATTTACCAAGCCATATTTCTCACCCAATTATTCAATCACCTACACAAACCAAATAGCATATAACCACAACTTCAAATGGCATTTAAACTCATCTAAACCAAGTTTAATTCATGCTAAATCAATACCAGCAACAACAAAGCACACAAGTACCACAATATGCTATTTAATTTCATACCAATTTCACATTTTCAAATCACCTAAATGGTCACTTTCAATTATGCACTAAATTGCATAAAACCACAAGCATATCAATTTCAAATTTTAACCATTTGGTATCCAAAATGCCAATTCACAACAAGCATCACATAGCAATTATACAAAACATATCAAAAGCCCTTTCTCACATATATACACATCACTAAACATGCCCAAAATAAACCATTTCACATGGCTATACACATAACAACCATTCATCATTTACAAGCCAACTTAAATGGCTAAATCCATTACTCATATATACCAAAATGACCAACTCCTATACATGCCATATAACCAAATACATAAGTTCAAAAGTACCAAAGTGATAGCTTGATAGTGTGATGAGATCTCCGACGACTTCTAAATCCGAGCAAGCTCCGACTACACTATAAAACATGGAAAAGCAAAAAGAGTAATCTATAAAGCTTAGTAAGCTCGTATAGTTAATAAGTAAAGCTCACCATTCATTAACAAGTCAAGTAGTATGAACATAATATACTACAGAGTCATTAAATAATAAGAATAACAAATATTCAATCACATGAGTAATCATGAATTCACACTTTTCATAGGTTCAATGCTCATATAGTTTCCGTACATACCTGTACTGATACGTATCTATATCTCACCATTTCATATCTTCGATATACCCATTGAACCATTTGGAATACTATCGGATACTCAGGGATCTCGCACCCTAAGTGCCAATACATAGCCAAAGCTATCTCAATCTCATATCTCATATAATGCTCACTCTCGAGCTATCAACGGGTCTGCTCACACAAGCTGATGGTCATGACGTAGCTACACGGTGCTGGTCACACAAGCTGACGAGAATTCGCAACACATGCCGGATAACTCAGCCACCGGTAGGACGTACGGACCAGCACCCAAATCACATAATCCCTAATGACATGTCATTATTATCCTAATCTATTCCTAAGGTTCAACCGGGATTTCACATTACTGAATCTTCGTCAAACATATCCGTAAGGTCGTATACACAATTAATTCAATAATAAAGCATTTAAACCACAATTATAACAATGCTTATGAAAATACGAACTTAGCTCGATTCACAAAAACGACGGAATGAATCAATTATTCCAACACTTTATTTTTCCCCCTGTCTAGATTCGAACTTCGTTTTTCTTGATCTATATAATATCAAAATTAACTTATTTAATTATCATTCTATTCAATTTAGCCCAAAATGTATCTTAAGACAACTTTACACTTTTGCCCCTAATATTTCAACATTTTTACAATTTAGTCCTTAGCTCATAAAAATAAAAATTCATGCAATTAGGTCCCTACCCATGCTAGCCGAAATTCCCTTATTATCATAGCAGCCCATATTTTTCATTTATTTCACATTTCTACCACAAATTTTCCACATTTCTCAATTAAATCCCTAATTGACAATTTTACCAAAAATCACTTTACAAATGTTTTTTATCTAACAACAAGCATACATTTTCTATCATCAAACATCAAAATACACCTATATTCATCAATGGCAAAACACTAAACCTTTAATAGTTTTGCAAATTAGTCCCTGGTCTAGCTAGATTAAGCTGCAACGACTTCAAAAACATAGAAATCATTAAAAACGGGACAAAAATCAGACCTAAATGGACAATGGAAGCTTGGCCAAATGAAAAGCACTAACGAAGGCTGCTTCTTGTTAAATTCAGCTAAAGGAAAATGATGGACACAAAAATATGAATTTTGTTTTATTTATTTTTGTAACACCCCAAACCCAGCCTAGACGTTATGGCCGAATCTGGTGATGTCACATGATAGTGCTTTAAAAATCGTAATTACAATAATGCCCTTTTTGATATTTTAGGCTAACATCAAAACATGTTGTTTATTCATTCATTATCCATGTTCCAAAACATTATACGTTGCGAAAGCTTTTAAAAAAATTTTCCAAGTTTGTGTGTATTTGATAAAACATTTGTTTATTTTGAAAACTCGCGTCTTATCCTACTGCTAGCAGTTCATAAATTAATAATCCCAAATTTTAAGCAAAAATCCGTAAATGCCTTATTACATGAAATTTACCCAAATATAACCAAATCATAATTAATTAAAAATAAACCATAAAAGCAAATATCCAGAATTGTGGTCACATTGTAGAGTCCTCCATTGCACCGATTTGTCTCTCTTTGGGGATTACTCGAACAGATTAAAGTAAAAGGGTGAGTTTTCGCAAACTCAGTGTGTAATCCCCACAAAAAACATACACACAGAAATATCAGATAACAGACATGATTTTCACAGTTCGGGTCTGAGCCCATTACAGAAACGGTGTGGACCTTAGCCCACTCAGATACAGAATCAGACATATTACGGGGCCTTAGCCCATTTTAGACAGAATATATAGAAAATAGAGTCCTACCCACTAGCCTCTACACATCAACTCCGTCCAACTCTACACACCATGTGGGGATAAAATCAACCCACCCAGCCCTACACACCATGTTGTACCGAATGCGGCACACAATCAGAGATTTGCAGCTGAGCTGCCAGATAATAGGCTTAAGAGCCTTTCAGATACTTCCTCCAATCATAATCAACCCACCCCGATGCAATGCAACATACAAGAATGGCATGCCATCATGCAATTAAAACTCATATATTCAAATCAGCATACATGCTTATTACAGAAATCAGATAGACAGATCATTCATTTAGGGGTCTAAGTATTACTTACCGACCCTACGGTAGGTCCACAGTTGACTTGGGCGACCCGTGCAACCTTACAGAGTTTTTTGAAAAACTGGGCTCACACGCCCATGTGGCCCGCCAGTGTGGCCCTCACGGCCCAAATTGACCTTGGCCGTGTGGATCACACGGCCTGGCCCAGAATCCCACACGCCCGTTTGGTTCACCCGTGTGGCCCACACGGCCCAATTGGTCGAGCCCGTGTGTCACACACAGCCTCGCTTGGGCGCACGGTCGGGCTCGTCGATCACATGGCTGTGTGGTGACTTACAGTCCTACACACGGCCTACTGCACGGGTGAGCACATGCCCGTGTAGCGTCGACAGTAACCTCATTTTCTGCATTTTTGGGTACACACTTGGTATCGAATCGATGCTAACACAATCCCGAGCAATCCCGAATCGGCGCTGATCAGAACCTCTAACACTTAACTCACGATAGCAGCACTCACTGAAACTTAATCTTCCCCTAATCGAAAAGAACCAAAACAGTCCCCTTTTAGCAAACTAACACGAAGGAGAAAGTAACAGCAAAGTAGTTACTTACCCGTCAGCGTGAAACAGTCGAATGATTTGAAAACTATTGCTAAAATCGAGAAGGGAAAACAGAGTAAAAATTTTGGCAGAGGAAAGAGGAACCCAATGTCAGAAAGTTTTTGGGGAGGAGAGGTTTTGCAAAAAGTAAGAGAACCCAAAATCTGATAACCCTCAAATCCCTTATTTTTCTCACCCCCTACTCCACTACTCAGTTTTCTAACCCAACTCAAACTCTCTGAATCGTGACAGATAAAAAATAATGCTCATGTCGCAACTCGAACACAAGACCTTTTCCCATCCCAACGCCCCTCCTAACCACCAAACCAGCAGGCCCATTTTGACAAGTTCTTACAAATAATTACTTATAAGCCTACTAACCAAAGTTTGGGCTTTATTCATAAAAATACCAAAATTTACCCAAGTTGAGACATGAACTTGGGACCTCTCACACACACCCAGAACACATAGCCACTGAAGCAGATATACAATTGTGTGATAATTTTACAAAAGCCGAAGTTACAGAAAAATCAGGGCGTTACAACTCTACCCCCTAAAAGAAAATTTCGTCCTCAAAATTTTACCTAATCAGAAGAGGTGAGGATACTGCTAACGCATCGAATCCTCCGACTCCCAAGTGGCATCCTCAGTACTATGATTCTGCCACAGCACCTTCACTAAGGGGATAGATTTCCTCCGTAGAACCTTAACGTCGCGCTCCAGAATCTGAATCGGCTCCTCCTCAAATGTCAGATCTGGTCTAACCTCGTTGTCTTCAATTGGTACAACATGCGTGGGATCAAAGCGGTAGCGTCTCAACATTGAGACGTGAAACACATCGTGAATACGATCCAACTCCAGAGGAAGCTCCAGCTGATACGCAACTAGCCCCACTCGCTTCAGAATACGGTACGGCCCAATAAACCGATGGCTCAGCTTACCCTTGCGACCGAACCTCAGAACCTTCTTCCATGGCGAGACCTTAAGAAAAACTAAGTCTCCTACGGAATACTCAATATCATTTCTCTTAAGATCAGCATAGGATTTTTGCCTATCAGATGCCGCTTTCAGACGATCCCGTATCAACCGGACCTTATCTTCAGTTTCAGAAACCAATTCTGGAGCCAGAACACGTTGCTCACCCAACTCAGTCCAACATAAGGGAGTGCAACACTTACGACCGTACAAGACCTTGTAAGGTGCCATTTGGATGCTAGACTGATAACTATTGTTATAGGCAAACTCTGCCAATGGCAAATACTCCTCCCAACTGCCTCAGAAATCTATAACACAGCTCCTCAACATATCTTCCAGTACTTGAATCACCCTCTCCGACTGACCATCTGTCTGAGGATGGAAAGCAGTACTGAAGTCCAACCTTGAACCCAGAGCCTCATGTAACTTCTTCCTGAACCGAGACGTGAAGCGAGGATCCCTATCGGAGATGATCGAGACAGGAACCCCATGCAGTCTCACTATTTCAAATACATATAGCTTAGCCAACTTCTGGAGAGAAAAGTCCATCTTGACCGGAATGAAGTGAGCAGACTTGGTCAATCGATCCACGATGACCCAAACATAATCCTTCTTAGTGGGTGTTAAAGGCAACCCACTAACGAAGTCCATAGTTACTCGCTCCCATTTCCACATCGGAATCTTTACAGGCTGTAGCAACCCTGAAGGCAACTGATGCTCAGCCTTAACTTGCTGACAAGTTAGACAACGAGCCACGAAGTCTTTGACCTCACGCTTCAATCCTGACCACCAGTACAACTCTCGCAGATCTCGATACATTTTATTCCCGCCGGAATGCATAGTGTAAGAGCTACTATGCGCTTCCCTCAGAATCGACTGTCTTAAATCCTCATCCTTCGGTACACAGATCCGACCGCGGAAACAAAGTACCCCATCATTGTTAATTCCAAAATCCATAGTATCCCTATTCTCAACCTGACAGAACCTCAACTGGAGAGACTTATCCCCCATCTGTTTACCTCTGATCTGATCAATCCATGTAGGCTTAACCTGAAGCTCTGCTAACTGACTCCCATCGTCGAATAAACTGAGTCGAGCGAACATCGCTCTTAGATCAGTCATCGCCCTACGGTTCAAAGCATCCACCACCACATTAGCCTTACCAGGGTGGTACTCAATGGTGCAGTCATGATTCTTAAGCAGTTCAACCCATCTACATTGCCTAAGGTTTAACTCCTTCTGAGTGAGGAGATACTTGAGGCTTTTGTGATCAGTGTAGATGGTACACTTCTCACCATACAAGTAATGCCTCCAAATCTTCAGAGCAAAGACTACAGTAGCCAGCTCCAAATCGTGCATCAGATAGTTAGCCTCATGCGTCTTGAGCTGACGTGATGCATAAGCTACCACCTTACCATCCTGCATCAGAACGCAACCCAGACCCACATGCGACGCATCAATGTATACCACGAAATCATTTCCCGATTCAGGATGTATCAGAATCGAAGCTTGCGTCAAAATAGATTTAAGCTTCTCGAAGCTCTCTTGTTGCTTATCGGTCCAGACAAAGGGACCTCCCTTACGTAGAAGCTTGGTCAATGGTGCTGCGATCAAAGAGAACCCTTTTACGAAGCATCAATAGTAACCCGCTAGCCCCAGAAAGCTACGGATTTCAGACACATTCTTCGGCTATTTCCACTCCAACGTAGCCTCAATCTTACGCGGATCCACACGAATCCCCTCCGCAGAAACCACATGCCCCAAAAAGGTTACTTCCCGGAGCCAGAATTCACACTTACTGAACTTTGCGTACAACTGTTTCTCACGCAAAGTTTGTAATACCACTCAGAGATGTTCATCGTGCTTGTCCTCAGTCTTCGAATACACCAGAATGTCATCAATGAAGACAACAATGAATCGATCTAGATAGGGCTGGAACACTCGGTTCATCAGATCCATAAAAGCTGCTGGTGCATTAGTCAATCCAAATGGCATTACTAGGAACTCGTAATGGACGTACCGAGTTTTAAATGTCGTCTTATGTACATCAGTCTCTTTAACCTTCAGTTGGTGGTATCCAGATCGTAAATCGATCTTGGAGAAAACAGAAGCCCCTCTGAACTGGTCAAATAAATCATCTATTCTCGGTAGTGGGTACTTGTTCTTAATGGTCAGCTTATTCAATTGGCGGTAGTCGATACACATACGCATGGATCTATCCTTCTTTTTCACAAATAGCATAGGTGCTCCCCATGGAGACACACTAGGGCAGATGAACCCACGATCTAGTAACTCTTGAATCTGAGCCTTAAGCTCCACAAGCTCTTTCGGTGCCATTCTATAAGGGGCGATGGACACCGGAGCTGTACCAGGAAAGAGCTCAATTCCAAACTCTACCTCTCGGATCGGAGGTAGACCCGGTAGTGCCTCAAGAAAAACATCCGGAAAGTCCCTTACAGTTCTGATGTCCCTACCCGAAGAGTTCCTAGAATTTGAAACACTAATGTAGGCCAAGAATGCCTCACATCATTTCCGCACCAACTTCTCTGCCACCAATGTAGAAATCACATTCGTCAAGTAGTCTTGACGTTCCCCAATCACCACTACCTCGTTGTCCTCTTCGGTTCTCAAAACCACCCTTTTTGTTGTACAGTCCAGACTTACTTGGTGCTTGACTAGCCAGTCCACTCCCAGAATCAAATCGAACTCCCCAAATGGAAGCTCCATCAAATCAGCCAAAAATATTGTCCCTTGAACCTCTAACGGGACATCTCTATATAATTTACTAACCCGGATAGATTGCCCCAATGGACTCACAACAGTTACCTCACTCGAAGTAATCTCAATCGGAATCCCCAAAGTTTCAGACACAGAGCTAGCTACGTAAGAGTGTGTAGAGCCTATGTCTATCAAAGTAGTGTATGGTACATCAAAAATTAAGAACGTACCCGTAATGACGTCCGGAGCATCACCATCCACTCAGCGACGTGCAGCATAAACCAGTGCAGGCTGCCTCGCCTCAGTCGATCCCGCACCTCTGTCCGGTGCTCTCTGTCCTCGGCACATGCCATTACCACCCCTGGCCTAACCTCGGCCCTTAGGTGGCTGCTGAGCTACTCTCGGTGGTTGTGCAGTACCAGTACCCGCAGCTTGCATCTGATCAGTCCTTAGTGGACAATCCCAGACACGATGCTCAGTCGACCCACATCTCAAACATGCCCCAGTTGTCCTCTAACACTCGCCCGGATGGCGTCTACCACAGTGCCCACACAGCGCCACCCCAGCAGGTGCAACAGGAGGCCCAACTCTCACTGGCCCATCTGGTCTGGCCTTTCTCTTAGGCCTCATCACAGAATTCGAGGGCTCTGATTCCCTCTTATTCTTTCCTTTCTCGCGGTTCTGGCGCTCAGTACGCTTAACCTCCTCGACGATCTTCGCCTTATCCACCAGAACAGAAAAATCACGCTCTCTCTACGGAGCTATCAGAATCCGTAGGCTATCCCTGAGTCCATTCTCGAAACGGAGGCATCGCTCATATTCAGTCGCCACCATGCCCTGGGCATAACGGCTCAGTCTCAGAAACTCGGCCTCATACTCGGCCACTGAACGGTCTCCCTGGGTGAGATTAAGAAACTCACGCCTCCTAGCATCGATGTAGCTGGCTCCCACATACTTATTCTGGAAAGCTGTCTTAAAATAATTCGAATTCAGACGGTCAGGCTGAGTGCCCTCCTTAACAATCAGCCACCATTTGTAAGCCTCGTCGCGAAGTAGGGAAACAACCCCCTTAAGCTTTTGCTCAGTAGTAAAATCCAAATCATCCATAATTCTTTCTGTGGCCTCCATCCAATACTTGGCCACGCTAGGGGTGACTCCGCTGATGCCCCTGAATAACTCAGCCCCATTGGACCAAAGTCGTTTCGTAACCGACCCTCAGCCCCAGATTCAGGGTTGGGTCCAGCAACCCTTTCTAAAATCTATAACATGGCTCAGGATAGTGCGTCATCCCCAACCTCACGATCATGAGACCCAGTCTCTGTAGCAGGTGAGATTGGCATCTCGCTCGTATCTAGATTGGGCAAATTCTCATATGCAGAGGACCCAGCTCGAGCCCCCTACGGCCTTTACCACGGCCTCTAGTACCCCACCCGCGGAAACCTCGTGATCTCATCGTAAATTTGGAGTTTATCTGTATTAGCAGTTTTATGCATTAGTTTACAGTTCCAATATTTATTAACAAATGTTTTATGCAGAATAGTATCAGAAGTTCAAAGTTCGTTATCGCGAATCGCAGTTTTACTATGATTTTCAGTTTCGCTACAGTTTTCAGTTTACACTACCTAAAGTGTTTCAATACAGTATACTACCTAAAGCTGTTTTGAGCATGCAAGTAGTATTTCAGACAAATTTAAACAAAGATCAAAACACTTACGGGATCAGCGCCGGAGACTCGGTGTACCACAAACTTAGTCCAAAATATTTTAAATCATTTTAAATCATTTCAGAAAAAAAAACTATTCTAAAAACCCAAACCACATCCGAGTTTTGCAACCTGGCTCTGATACCACTAAATGTAACACCTCAAACCCGGCCAAGACGTTATGGCTGAATCTGGCGATGTCACATGATAGTACTTTAAAAATCGTAATTACAATATTGCCCTTCTTGATATTTTAGGCTAACATCAAAACATGTTGTTTATTCATTCATTATCCATGCTCCAAAACATTATACGTTGCGGAAACTTTTAAAAACAATTTGCCAAGTTTGTGTGTATTTGATAAAACATTTGTTTATTTTGAAAACTCGCGTCTTATCCTACTGCTAGCAGTTCATAAATTAATAATCCCAAATTTTAAGCAAAAATTCGTAAATGCCTTATTACATGAAATTTACCCAAATATAACCAAATCATAATTAATTAAAAATAAACCATAAAAGAAAATATCCAGAACCGTGGTCACCGCCGAGTTCTCCGCTGCACCGATCCGTCTACTGCTGGGGATTACCTGAACAGATTAAACAGAAAAGGGTGAGTTTTCGCAAACTTAGTGTGTAATCCCCACAAAAAACATACACACAGAAATATCAGATAACATACATGATTTTCACAGTTCGAGTCTGAGCCCATTACAGAAACGGTGTGGACCTTAGCCCACTCAGATACAGAATCAGACATATTACGGGGCCTTAGCCCATTTCAGACAGAATATACAGAAAACAGAGTCCTACCCACCAGCCTCTACACACCAACTCCGTCCAACCCTACACACCATGTGGGGATAAAATCAACCCACCCAGCCCTACACACCATGCTATATTGAATGCGGCACACAATCAAAGATTTGCAGCTGAGCTACCAGATAACAGGCTTAAGAGCCTTTCAAATACTTCCTCCAATCATAATCAACCCACCCCAATGCAATGCAACATACAAGAATGACATGCCATTATGCAATTAAAACTCATATATTCAGATCAGCATACATGCTTAGTACAGAAATCAGATAGACAGATCATTCATTTAGGGGTCTAAGTATTACTTATCGACCCTACCAGAGGTCCACATGATCGACTTGGGCGAATTCGTGCATAAACTTACTGAGTTTTTCAAAAAATGGGCTCACACGCCCATGTGGCCCTTCGTGTGGGCCCACACGCCCGTGTGACCCTCACGGCCCAAATTGGCCTTGGCCGTATGGATCACACGGCCTGGCCCAGAATCCCACACGGCCCAATTGGTCGAGCCCGTCTATCGCACACGGCCTCGCGCCGCACGCACGCCGGGCTCGCCGATCACTGCGGCGCGTGTGGTGACTTATAGTCTCTGCACGGCCTACCACACGGGCGAGCACACGCCGTGTGGCATCGACAAGAAGGTTTTCCGCCTTTCACTGAAACCTCATTTTCTACGTTTTTGGGTACACACCTGGTATCGAATCGATGCTAACGTAATCCCGAGAAATCCCGAACCGGCGATGATCAGAACCTCTAATGCTTAACTCACGATAGTAGCACCCACCGAAACTTGATCTTCCCCTAATTGAAAAGAACCGAAACAGTCCCCTTTCAGTAAACTAACATGAAAGAGACAGTAACAGTAAAGTAGTTACTTACCGATCAGCTTGAAACAGTCGAACGATTTGAAATCTATTACTAAAATCGAGAAGGGAAAATAGAGTAAAAATTTCGGCAAAGGAAAGGGGTACCCAATGTCAGAGAGTTTTTGGGGAGGAGAGGTTTTGCAAAAAAGAAAGGGAACCCAAAATCTGATAACCCTCAAATCCCTTATTTTTCTCACCCCCTAGTCCACTACTCAGTTTTCGAACCCAACTTAAACTCTCTGAATCGTGACAGACAAAAAATATTGCTCATGTCGCAACTCGAACACAAGACCTTTTCCCATCCTAACACCCCTCTTAACCACCAGACCAGTAGGCCCATTCTGACAAGTTCTTACAAATAATTACTTATAAGCCTACTAACCAAAGTTTGGGCTTTATTCTTAAAAATACCAAAATTTACCCAAGTTGAGACATGAACTTGGGACCTCTCACTCACACCCAGAACACATAGCCACTAAAGCAGATACACAATTGTGTGATAATTTTACAAAAGCTGAAGTTACAAAAAAATCGGGGCTGTAACACCCCAAACTCGGACAGGACACCACGCCCGAATCTGGTATGTTACGGGGAAAAACGTTTTTGAGTGATCACATTTTTCGTTTAGAAGCGGGGTGAAAACATAGTGAATTTGAGGAAAATTGAAGTAGGCTTGTTTGATTAGATTTTGAAAACTTATCCAAAGTATATAGTTAAAAACGAGTTGGTTTCATTTAGTAATTCCAATAGTTTCTTAGTGCTATTTTAAAACATTTTTGACTTAGTAGAAAATCGAGTTTGATTTGAAAATCATTTGAGTTTACTTTATAACAAAACATAGTGAGATACCCGATGGTATAGTTTAAAACACATTGTGATATACTTTTGAAAACGTTGTCTTTCCAAGTTTTAGTAAAATTTCATGCCAAGTGATTTGTTAAGCAGGTTGAGAATCTACTTAAAACATAACCATCATAAACCATAATTTAAAGGCCTTTTACAACCCAAATTAACTCTCAAATAAAAATAAATAAGCTAAAGTACCCAAAGTGAATAGTCTGAGCAAAACTTTTATTAAAGCATGGCATGTGCACCCCGAGTCCACCCCGGCTCCATGTCCGCGTCTACGGGTCACCTGAAATGTCAAAGGAGAGGGTGAGTCGAGTGACTCAGTGCATAAATCCCGCTCCCGATGAAACAACATGCTAACACACATCACACATAGCAACATAATTAATGCAACCCAATCCTAACCATCCGTATCTCCTTTTTCTACCCCGTGTGGTACCAAACCACTGGTGGTGCCAAACCACTGGTGACATATAGTCACAATGTGTTACCAAAACACTGGTGTCCCAAAGACACAATATCCATCAATGTGGTGCCAAACCACTGGTGTCCCAAAGACACGTTTGTGCTACCAAAGCACTGGTGACCGAAGTCACGAATCCAATGATGGGGCCAACCCATCGTGTGATACCCAATCACTAGCAGACGATCCCATATCTCATGTGGGGCCAACCCACGGTGGTGTTAACCACAGGGACGAGTCGCAATGAGGTGCCAAACCTCTGGTGTCCCAAAGACACAAATGTGCTACCAAAGCACTGGTGACCGTGGTCACGATAATCAAGTGATGGGGCCAACCCATCGTGTGATACCCAATCACTAGCAGACGATCCCATATCTCAAAGTGGGGCCAACCCACGGTGGTGTTAAACCACAGGGACGAGTCGCAATGAGGTGCCAAACCTCTGGTGACCCAAAGTCACAAAGTTGTGTTACCAAAACACTGGTGCTCGTCAGCACAAAATATCACTGCTCCCTCCACTCATATCACCCATCAACATACCATACTCATGTGATCATGCATATCATACAAGTCATGCCTATCATGCTAATATGTTTGACTCATACCCCATATCACATACATACATAGTCATGATACCATATAGATCATCAGTAAACTTGTAACAATACTGACTTACCCGAGTCCAAGAACATACCCGAAAGGGTATCATATCAATCCATCAAACTGCCATGATTTTAATAGGCAAACCGGTTTAATAATAATATCACTAAGTATGGGTGTGTTAGTTACACACACAGTATACACAGCGTCTAAAAATCCCAACAAATCAATCTAAGTCCCTTGATTATCCGGCCCCGTAATCGGCCAACATAGGGGTTAGTACACATAAACCATTCGGCCAAAGGCTTTATACCAAGAGAAGTCATCTCAAACCCTTACCTTCACTTCTTAACTTGGTTTCCAACCAACCCCGAACCACAATGGTCCTTCTAAGACGATCGGCCACCACCTTGAAAAGAATAACAGTTAATCCTTTATCATTCACGACTTAATCGAAACCAGACGATTAAACTAACAACAACCAATCACTTACCCCTTACTAATCAATTGTGTAAGAAAACGGCTCCTCTTGCTTGCTTCCACAATCCAATGATCCTATAACGAAGAGATTAGAATCCTTCCAAAATGACCATATTCGGCCCTTAATTAAACCAAAATCGATTGAGAAAAGAAAGAAAATAAATGACCATTCGGCCATGGACTTACCAACCTCCAAACGGTTGAAGCAAGAACCCCAAAGACTCTATTGATGTTCGCCACAACAACCACTAGGAGAAGGGATGGATCCGGTCAATACTTTGAACCAAAGAGAATTCGGTCTAGAATTAAAATAAAGCAAGGGAAATATGTGATCAAGAAGAAAGAATCGGCCAAAGTTTGAGAAGAAAGGAAGAGAAAAAAATGGAAAAGTGGTAGGTGCTTTTCGGTTTTTTGAGATGACAAGAAATGGAAGGAATGAATAGGAATTTTCGGTTTAGGCAAGGTAAATTTCGGCTTTAGTGTTTCAAAAAGGAGAGAAAACGAAACAAAAATGAGATATGAGAAGGCTAGTTTAAGCTTAGCTCCAAAAGAAGATAAGAAGGAGAAATGGAATGAGCATTCGGCCAAAAGAGACAAAAGAAGTACAAGCTTGAGGCTCAAGAACTTTCGGCTACAAACACTTTAGGAGACAAGAAATAAAATGAAACTTTCGGCAATCCATTTTGGGTTTTGGTCTTACGGTTCCAAGAGTAAAAGAATGAGAGAAATTCTCTTGAAAATTCAATGACAAAAGAAAGAAAGAATAGCCTTCCAACTTGACCGAAAATGCCTCAAAACTCCAAATGAATTTGGCATTACCCACTACAACACACCACCAAGCCGCCCACCCCTCCACAACTCCCCAACATTCGGCCAAATCCCCTATTCACTCCCAACCACAATTTCAAATAAGTTTGAACAAGTCATCCTCCACCAATTTCTCTCCACCATCCAAGTTACCCTTGACCAAGTCCATGGTAGAATTCAAGTTGCTCTCAACCTCTTCCTCCATGCCGCCCAAAATGAGAACCAAAATGGGAGCTCTACGACTTGAACTCTGGACCTCCTCACCTGTAGATGACGCCACACCAAGCTCCTCCCTTGCCACTGCCGACTCTTCATTTTGTGCAATAAAACACCAAAGAAAACTCTTATACCCAGCCCAACAACAGCTCCCGACTTAACACCCAAAACCAAAATTTTCCCATTCCCTCAGGCACACTCCTAGACTTCAATCAAACCCCTAAAACACCGAAATAGCAACACAGCACACTAAACACATGAAATTTTCATGCAACAACAAAATAGCCCCTATCCCGGGATATTACAGTTCTACCCCCCCTTAAAATAATTTCGACCTCGAAATTACCTGATCAGAAGAGTTGCGGGTATTGCTGTCTCATCATATCCTTGGGTTCCCACGTAGCTTCTTCTACGCCATGATTCCGACAAAGTACCTTAACCAAAGGCACAGACTTCTTACGCAGAACCTTCACATCTCGATCAAGAATCTGCACAGGTTCCTCCTCCATAGACAAGTCTGGATTCACCTCGATCTCTTCCACTGCTACCACATGCGACGGATCGAACGATACTTCAAGCATCAAACGTGAAAAACGCCGTGAATCGACTAAGCTCTCGCGGCAACTCAAGCCGATACGCCATCTGGTCCAACTCGTCTCAATACCTTATACGCCCAATAAACCTCGGACTTAGCTTGCCTTTCTTCCCGAACCTCAACACCTTCTTCCAAGGCGAGACCTTCGAAACACTCGATCCCCCACGGCCGAACTCTATATCTCTTCGCTTAAGATCGGCATAAGACTTCTGCCGGTCGAAGCTTCCTTCAATCTAGACCTGAATCAACTTAACCTTGTCCTCGGCCTCGCCTACTAACTCGGGTCCCAACAACCGACGTTCACCTAACTCCGCCCAACACGTAGGTGAGCGACATTTCTACTACCATACAACGCCTCATACGGTGCCATCTTGATGCTCGCTTGGTAACTGTTGTTGTAGGAAAACTCAGCTAATGGCAAAAACTCCTCCCAACTACCCCTGAAATCCAAAATACAACCTCTCAGCATATCCTCTAAGACCGAATAACCCTTCTCGATTGACCGCCGATTTGCGGGTGAAAAGTCGTCTTTGAAATCCAAACGCGTACCCAAAGCCTGATGCAACGCTTTCCAAAACCTTGACGTAAATCTAGGATCCATATCCGAGATTATCGAAACTGGCACACCGTGCAACCTTACTATCTCTGAAACATACGGCTTCGCTAGCTTCAGGCGAATAATCAACCTCACCGAATAAAGTGAGTGATTTAGTCGGTCGATCCACCACTACCCAAACTGAATCTTTCTTGCTTGGCGTAAGCGGTAACCCACTGACAAAATCCATGGTTATCCTTTCCCACTTCCACTGAGGAATCTTCACAGGCTGAAGCAACCCCGACGGCAACTGATGTTCAGCCTTGACTACGACAAGTCGAGACACTTCCCAACAAACTCGTCACCACTTTCTTCAAGCGTGCCACCAAAATCGCTCTCTAAGATCCCTATACATCTTGCTACCTCCAGGATGCATAGCATAAGGACTGCTATGTGCGTCCTGAAGAATCTTTTGCCTTAGCTCAACATCTTTAGGCATACAAGCCTTACCTTGGAAACACAGAACCCCATCACTAGACAAGCTGTAACCCTCCAAACCACCATCCTGCACTTGTAACCTTCGCGCACTCAGAACCTCATCCAATAATCTGCTTTATATCGATCCGCTCCACCTGTAGGCTTAACTTGCAGCTCTGCCAGAATACTCCCATCGTCATACAAACTCAAGTGGGCAAACAAAGCTCTTAGGTCTGAAACAACCTTGCGGCTCAACGCGTCAGCCACCACGTTAGCCTTGCCCGGATGATACTCAATCGAACAGTCGTAATCTTTCAAAGAACTCAACCCATCTCGCGCGCCTCAAATTCAAATCCTTCGAGTCGGGAGATACTTGGACTCTTGTGATCTGTGTAGACTATCGATCTCTCTCCGCATGCAAG
This sequence comes from Gossypium sturtianum, assembly GCA_025698515.1. Lineage (NCBI taxonomy): Eukaryota > Viridiplantae > Streptophyta > Magnoliopsida > Malvales > Malvaceae > Gossypium > Gossypium sturtianum. Next base: position 127,019,513 of record CM046955.1, read on the forward strand.
TAGTGCCTCCAAATCTTTAAAGCGAAGACTACAAACTGCTAGCTCCAAATCATGCGTCGGATAGTTGACCTCATGTGGCTCTCCTGCCGAGAAGCGTAAGCCACAACCTTACCTTCTTGCATCAAGACACAACCCAAGCCCGTATGTGACGCGATCGCAAAAACTGTGTATTCCTTACCACCTCAAAGTTGAATCAGCTCGAGCCTCGGTCAAAATCTTCTTTAACTTATCGAAGCTTTCCTGCTGTTTCTCAGTCCATACAAACGGAACTTCTTTCCTCAACAACTTGGTCATCGGCGCTGCTATCAACGAGAAACCCTCAACAAACCTTCGGTAGTATCCGGCCAAACCCAGAAAACTCCGAATCTCAGCCACTGACCTAGGCGGCTTCCAATCCAAAACTGCCTCAATCTTACGAGGATCTACTCGAATCCCCTCTGCCGACACTACATGACCCAAGAAAGTCACTTCTCTAAGCCGTAACTCGCACTTATCGAACTTAGCATAGAGTCGCTTTTCCTCAAAATCGCAACACCACTCGCAAATGCTTATCATGCTCTTCCTCTGCCCTTGAGTACACCAAGATGTCGTCTATGAAAACCACGACATTAAATCGATCCAGATCATCTGCTGAAACACCCTATTCATCATATCCATAAACGCCGCGGTCGTTAGTCAACCCGAACGGCATTACAGAATTCGTAGTGCCCATACCGAGTCCAAAGCGGTGTTTTATGGATATCAGCCTCCTTAACCTTTAGCGGTGATACCTGGATCTCAAGTCGATCTTCGAAAAATACCGCAGCACCCTTCGGCTGATCAAACAAATCGTCTATCCGTGGCAGCGGATACTTGTTTTTAATCGTCCACTTGTTCAATCAAGCGGTAGTCTATACACATCCGCATCGTGCCATCTTTCTTCTTAACAAAGAGTACCGCGCACACCCACGGCGTAAACACTTGGCCTGATGAAACCTCGATCCAATAACTCCTGGATCTGGAGCCTTAAGCTCCACCAACTCCTTTGGCGCCACCCTATACGGAGCAATAGACACCGCGCAGATTCCGGTAATAGATCAATCCCGAACTCTACCTCGCGATCCGCGGCAAACCCGAAGCTCCTCAGAAACACATCAGCAAAATCCTTAACAGTACGAACCTTCTCCACAGCAGACTCTTTAGCCTCCAAGGCATACACATGAACTACATACGCTTCACAGCCCTTCCTGACCATCTTCTCTGCCTTCAGAGCAGATACCACATTTGATAAGTAATCTCTCCTATTACCTATCGTAGCCACCTCTTCACCCTCAACCGTCTTAAGAACCATGCGCTTAGCGCAATCCAACCTCGCCTGGTACTTGACCAACAGTCCATCCCAAGAATCGATCGAACCCCAAACGGCAGTTCCATCGGATCGCAAGCAAACACTACCCTTGGAGTTCTAGGGGTACCTCTCTAAACAGTTTATCTACTACTACTGAGTGACCGGAGGGCTAATCACGATCATCCGCCTAGAAGATATCTCGAGTCTAAATCCATGGTCTCTACTATACTACGGCAACATAAGAGTGCGTTGAACCCGCATCAATCAAAGCGAGATCGGGAGAACCAAAAATCAAAAACGTACCCGGTTATGACGCCCGGTGCATCGCCTCCTCGGCGCCGCAAAGATACACTAATCCAGCCGTCGGCATCGAACTACCCACACCTCGCCGGTGCTCCATGGCCCCGACGAACCATTACCACCTCGCCATTACCACGCCCCTCTGCGGTGGCGGTCTATTACCTCGAACCGACACGGCCCTAACTCTCGATCGAATCTGGCCAACCCACGCGGACAATCCCTCACGCGGTACTCCGAGAACCACACTAAGCAACCTTTTCCTCCACCCAACAGCCACCCCAATGCGATTTTCCACACTGATCACACTGCGGCGGTCCCTGCCTAGAAGTAACAAACCTAGCGGCATCGATTCGCCGGCCCACTCGGTCTAACCCTCTTCTGCGGGTTACCCGACGATCCAGAAGACCCAAAGCTCCTCTTATGCCTATTTCGATCCATACCCTGCCTCACTGATTCCTTAACACCTCGGCTACCTTAGCCTTCTCAACTAAGACAGGAAACCCGCGCTCCTTGCTGAGGAGCAATCAGCAGTCTCAAGTCGTCTCGCGCACCATCCTCGAAACGAACACACCTCTCATGCTCGGTGGCCACAATGCCCCCGGCATACCTACTCAACCAGAACTCACCTCATACTCGAAGCAGATTTACTCCCCAACAAGCCTCGAGAAAAGCCTTTCGCTGGGAGTCGATATAACTAGCTCCGATGTATTTCTTTTGATATGCAGCCCTGAAATAATCCCATGTCAGAGCCTTTCAAATACTTCCTCCAATCATAATCAACCCACCCCAATGCAATGCAACATACAAGAATGACATGCCATTATGCAATTAAAACTCATATATTCAGATCAGCATACATGCTTAGTACAGAAATCAGATAGACAGATCATTCATTTAGGGGTCTAAGTATTACTTATCGACCCTACGGTAGGTCCACAGTCGACTTGGGCGACCCGTACAAACTTACAGAGTTTTTCAAAAAAATGGGCTCACACGCCCATGTGGCCCGCTCGTGTGGGCCCACACGCCCGTGTGACCCTCACGGCCCAAATTGGCCTTGGCCGTATGGATCACACGGCCTGGCCCAGAATCCCACACGGCCCAATTGGTCGAGCCCGTCTGTCGCACACGGCCTCGCACGCGCACGGTCGGGCTCGTCGATCACACGGCCGTGTGGTGACTTATAGTCCTGCACACGGCCTACCACACGGGCGAGCACACGCCCGTGTGGCATCGACAGTAAGGTTTTCAGCTTTCACTGAAACCTCATTTTCTACGTTTTTGGGTACACACCTGGTATCGAATCGATGCTAACGTAATCCCGAGAAATCCCGAACCGGCGATGATCAGAACCTCTAATGCTTAACTCACGATAGTAGCACCCACGAAACTTGATCTTCCCTAATTGAAAAGAACAAAACAGTCCCTTTCAAGAAACTAACATGAAAGAGACAAGAATAAATAAAGTAGTTACTTACCGATCAGCTTGAAACAGTCGAACGATTTGAAATCTATTACTAAAATCGAGAAGGGAAAACAGAGTAAAAATTTCGGCAAAGGAAAGGGGTACCCAATGTCAGAGAGTTTTTGGGGAGGAGAGGTTTTGCAAAAAAGAAAGGGAACCCAAAATCTGATAACCCTCAAATCCCTTATTTTTCTCACCCCCTAGTCCACTACTCAGTTTTCGAACCCAACTTAAACTCTTTGAATCGTGACAGACAAAAAATATTGCTCATGTCGCAACTCGAACACAAGACCTTTTCCCATCCCAACACCCCTCTTAACCACCAGACCAGTAGGCCCATTCTGACAAGTTCTTACAAATAATTACTTATAAGCCTACTAACCAAAGTTTGGGCTTTATTCTTAAAAATACCAAAATTTACCCAAGTTGAGACATGAACTTGGGACCTCTCACTCACACCCAGAACACATAGCCACTAAAGCGGATACACAATTGTGTGATAATTTTACAAAAGTGAAGTTACAAAAAATCGGAAATTTGTAACACCCCAAACTCTGGACAGACACCACGCCCGAACTGCGGTATGTTACGGGGAAAACGTTTTTGAGTGATCACATTTTTCGTTTAGAAGCGGGGTGAAAACATAGTGAATTTGAGGAAAATTGAAGTAGGCTTGTTTGATTAGATTTTGAAAACTTATCCAAAGTATATAGTTAAAAACGAGTTGGTTTCATTTAGTAATTCCAATAGTTTCTTAGTGCTATTTTAAAACATTTTTGACTTAGTAGAAAATCGAGTTTGATTTGAAAATTATTTGAGTTTACTTTATAACAAAACATAGTGAGATACCCGATGGTATAGTTTAAAACACATTGTGGTATACTTTTGAAAACGTTGTCTTTCCAAGTTTTAGTAAAATTTCATGCCAAGTGATTTGTTAAGCAGGTTGAGAATCTACTTAAAACATAACCATCATAAACCATAATTTAAAGGCCTTTTACAACCCAAATTAACTCTCAAATAAAAATAAATAAGCTAAAGTACCCAAAGTGAATAGTCTGAGCAAAACTTTTATTAAAGCATGGCATGTGCACCCCGAGTCCACCTCGGCTCCATGTCCGCGGCTCACGGTCACCTGAAATGTCAAAGGAGAGGGTGAGTCGAGTGACTCAGTGCATAAATCCCGCTCCCGATGAAACAACATGCTAACACACATCACACATAGCAACATAATTAATGCAACCCAATCCTAACCATCCGTATCTCCTTTTTCTACCCCGTGTGGTACCAAACCACTGGTGGTGCTAAACCACTGGTGACATATAGTCACAATGTGTTACAAAACACTGGTGTCCCAAAGACACAATATCCATCAATGTGGTGCCAAACCACCTGGTGTCCCAAAGACACGTTTGTGCTACCAAAGCACTTGGTGACCAGAAGTCGGGAATCCAATGATGGGGCCAACCCATCGTGTGATACCCAATCACTAGCAGACGATCCCATATCTCATGTGGGGCCAACCCACGCGGTGGTGTTAACCACGGTGGACGAGTCGCAATGAGGTGCCCAACCTCTCGTGTCCCAAAGACACAAATGTGCTACCAAAGCACTGGTGACCGTGGTCACGATAATCAAGTGATGGGGCCAACCCATCGTGTGATACCCAATCACTAGCAGACGATCCCATATCTCAAAGTGGGGCCAACCCACGGTGGTGTTAAACCACAGGGACGAGTCGCAATGAGGTGCCAAACCTCTCGTGACCCAAAGTCACAAAGTTGTGTTACCAAAACACCGGTGCTCACAAACAAAATATCACCGCTCCTCCACTCATATCACCCATCAACATACCATACTCATGTGATCATGCATATCATACAAGTCATGCCTATCATGCTAATATGTTTGACTCATACCCCATATCACATACATACATAGTCATGATACCATATAGATCATCAGTAAACTTGTAACAATACTGACTTACCCGAGTCCAAGAACATACCCGAAAGGGTATCATATCAATCCATCAAACTGCCATGATTTTAATAGGCAAACCGGTTTAATAATAATATCACTAAGTATGGGTGTGTTAGTTACACACTGGTATACACGCTGCGTCTAAAAATCCCAACGAATCAATCTAAGTCCCTTGATTATCGGCTCCCGTAATCGGCCAACATAGGGGTTAGTACACATAAACCATTCGGCCAAAGGCTTTATACCAAGAGAAGTCATCTCAAACCCTTACCTTCACTTCTTAACTTGGTTTCCAACCAACCCCGAACCACAATGGTCCTTCTAAGACGATCGCCACCACCTTGAAAAGAATAACAGCTTAATCCTTTATCATTCACGACTTAATCGAAACCAGGCGATTAAACTAACAACAACCAATCACTTACCCCTTACTAATCAATTGTGAGAAGAAAATGGCTCCTCTTGCTTGCTTCCACAATCCAATGATCCTATAACGAAGAGATTAGAATCCTTCCAAAATGACCATATTCGGCCCTTAATTAAACCAAAATCGATTGAGAAAAGAAAGAAAATAAATGACCATTCGGCCATGGACTTACCAACCTCCAAACGGTTGAAGCAAGAACCCCCCCAGCACTCTATTGATGTTCGGCCACAACAACCACTAGGAGAAGGGATGGATCCGGTCAATACTTTGAACCAAAGAGAATTCGGTCTAGAATTAAAATAAAGCAAGGGAAATATGTGATCAAGAAGAAAGAATCGGCCAAAGTTTGAGAAGAAAGGAAAGAGAAAAAAAAATGGAAAAGTGGTAGGTGCTTTTCGGTTTTTTGAGATGACAAGAAATGGAAGGAATGAATAGGAATTTTCGGTTTAGGCAAGGTAAATTTCGGCTTTAGTGTTTCAAAAAGGGGAGAGAAAATGAAACAAAAATGAGATATGAGAAGGCTAGTTTCGGCTTAGCTCCAAAAGAAGATAAGAAGGAGAAATGGAATGAGCATTCGGCCAAAAGAGACAAAAAGAAGTACAAGCTTGAGGCTCAAGAACTTTCGGCTACAAACACTTTAGGAGACAAGAAATAAAATGAAACTTTCGGCAATCCATTTTGGGTTTTGGTCTTACGGTTCCAAGAGTAAAAGAATGAGAGAAATTCTCTTGAAAATTCAATGACAAAAGAAAGAAAGAATAGCCTTCCAACTTGACCGAAAATGCCTCAAAACTCCAAATGAATTTCGGCATTACCCACTACAACACACCACCAAGCCGTCCACCCCCTCCACAACTCCCCAACATTCGGCCAAATCCCCCTATTCACTCCCAACCACAATTTCAAATAAGTTTGAACAAGTCATCCTCCACCAATTTCTCTCCACCATCCAAGTTACCCCTTGACCAAGTCCATGGTAGAATTCAAGTTGCTCTCAACCTCTTCCTCCATGCCGTCCAAAATGAGAACCAAAATGGGAGCTCTACGACTTGAACTCTGGACCTCCCTCACCTGTAGATGACGCCACACCAAGCTCCTCCCTTGCCACTCTGCCAGCTCTTCATTTTGTGCAATAAAACACCAAAGAAAACTCTTATACCCCAGCTCCAACAGCTCCCCTGACTTAACACCCAAAACCAAAATTTTCCCATTCCCTCAGGCACACTCCCAGACTTCAATCAAACCCCTAAAACACCGAAATAGCAACACAGCACACTAAACACATGAAATTTTCATGCAACAACAAAATAGCCCCTATCCCGGGATATTACAGGGGCGTTGCAATTTTAGTTTATTTCATTAATTACCTATTTACCCTTTACTAATACATTAAAACATACAAAAATAATGTCCACTTGAGAAACCAATGGTCTAATTACCACATAACTCCCTCAACTATTTAATTTCATAGCTAATTAGTACCTTTAGCTAATAGAACACAAGTTTTACACTTTACGTGATTTAGTCCTTTTATCAAATTAAGCATTTTAACAATAAAATTTCTTAATGAAATTTTCACAAAATCATACTATCATGCTGTAGACATTAAAATAATAATAAAATAATTATTTTTAATTCAGATTTGTGGTCCCAAAACCACTGTTCCGATTTGACTAAAGATGGGCTGTTACAATGTCTCTATCTTCTGGGAGTCATCCGCTCCCATGCCCAAAAAAAGGCATCTCTCCAATTGTACTTGATTGATGACATATTATTCTTTCAATCAGTTTGCTCATTTCTGATCAGACTAAGGACATGTTTAGGTTCGCCTGCTAATATAAGTTATCTTTCTGTATTACGATCCTGTAACACCCCAAACCCGGCCCATTCGGTATGACCGGATCTGACATGTCACATGAAGAAAACGTATAAAGAGCATGTGACTCTTACTAAAATAGGCGTTATTTGGTCATGGTCAAGAAAACAAGTTTGGTTATAAATATTTGATAAAACACTACCAATTTCGAGAGGTTGATTGATGAATCGAAAATCAAACTAGTGAACTTTAAAACCATGACTTTTGAGAAATGACGTTGATAATTTGAAATAGAATCCGAGTTAAATTATTAATGCATATTCATTATGAAAACCATTTGTTAATCAATTTTGGAAACCGTTATTTATGATTTTAGAAAAATCCCCATTTTAAAACAATTCAAGCAAGATAATAAGTACGACTAAACATAAAGCAAAATAAAAATATTCCAGAGGCCTTATTACAACTTAAAACCCAAATAGTAAAAATAGTGAAATAAAGCGGGAAAGTAGTTTACTAATATTTGAAAATATTATTTCTAAAGTATGGCCTCCACTGAGTCATCCATGGGCCCAAGTCCTCATTACGGAGCATTACCTGCAAGGGTTAAGAAAGAAGGGGGTGAGTCACAAGAGCTCAGTGTATAATCCCCTTACTGTCATCCACTGGGCCTGAACCCGCATAGCATAATCTTGGGCCGAAGCCCATTTACATAGTAAAAATTAAAATGAAGTATATGTATGCAACCCAACCCATCCATCCATCACACCCCTGACCAGCCAATCACACCTGTGGGGATCAAGTCAACCCACCCCGCCGCTCACACCAAAATTTGCAGTCAAACTTCTATCATATAGTATTTTGTGGTCAAGCCACCGAAATCATATTTAAGCACAATAATATACAAATTGTGGCAATGCCACCAGGCTACACTGCTCTCCATACAATTTTCCCATCCCATGCAATATGTAAAAATGCTACGTACATAATAATATAACATAAAACATCCACATATAATTATCAACCATTAATCACGTAATTTTTTAAGGTGAATCGACCCAATATAGTTCTTTGGAAATTCGGCCCACTAAGGCATTCTAGCAAATCGACCCATAGGGGCATTTTGGTAAATCGGCCCATAGGGGCATTTTGGTAAATCGGCCCATAGGGGCATTTTGGTAAATCAGCCCATAGGGGCATTTTCGTAATTTAGCAATTTAATACCGATTTTGACTGATCTTTAGAAATAATATTAATTTAAGCAAGTTACTCGATTTATGCCATATTACGATTTTTAACTCTGTAAATAATAACGATCTACTTTTCCAACATAATATCGAATCTCGAATCTACGGATTTCGGTGTGAGATTACACACCTGATTACGGTGAGGACTAACCCTTCTTGATCGTCGGCACCTAAATCACCATTACACTCGATTAACCAACAAACGAGATTTTATTAATCCAAAACTAAATCAGATGATCTAAAATGCTTACCCTTAGTATCGTGAACGACCACGATTTGCCTATTCTCACCGGATGATAGTCCACAACCCGGTGGAAAATCCTGAACCGCCGATACCGCCCTACGCTTGTACTTAGGAGTAGGAATCGCAAATCCACTCCCTTTTTGCTCTCCTATCAATTTTCTTTTCAAATCTCTACCACTTGCCTCCATTGGAAAAGTCTTAGTCAAAACGATATTACGATGATAGAAAATGATTGTCTAAGGAAAAGGTTTCGACTTACCACTACTTCCGAAGGGTCAACAAGTAGATAAGAACGAATGATCTAGTCCCTATAATAATCGATTAGTCAAACTTTCAATCCGATTAACACAATAACTGAGTAGCTATATCGAATGGACTATGAAGAGACTCCTTACCTTAATCGATGATGAACCCGATTCCCACCGATTGGACTTATGACTAGAGATGAAATGGCAATGATGTGGTATTCGGCCACCCACTATAACACTACGAAAAATAATTGATCACAATATGAGAGTGTAGGAGAGAGTGATGTTTCAATTTAGAAACAAAGTAGAACAACCGAATAGTGATGGACACACATTCGGCTAGGAAGAAAAAAAAATGGAAGAAGTAGAAATGAAACCCTTACCCAATTCAACCAAGGAGAAATGTCCAACACGCAAGAATGGAGAAGAGAGAAGATGTTAAAGATTCGGCTATTGAAGAGAAAAGGGCAAGGAAGATTCGGCCAGTCAAAGTTGTGTCGATTTAAGAGAAAAAAAGAATGGTTGAGGAAATGGTAAAAAGAAAAGAAGTGATGGACAAAGGAGTATTAGAGAGGTTCGGCTATTACCAACAGAAAATGAACCAAAATGGATTGAGTGTTTTGGTCATTTTGTGTTTCGGCAACAAAGGAAAAAGATTAGAAAAAAATGCACAAAAATGTTAAAAGAAAACCAACCTTTCATGCACAATCTTGCAAATAAGCTATAGGAATTTCGGCTCTCCCTTCCCCCTAACAAAATCATGTGCCCATAACACCCAAAAGATGATGGTTGACCAAAAATATTCTTTCCCAAACACCTTCCACAAAATCGGCCAACATGTCCCTTCCCTTACCTTTTTCCTTTATGTCTTTCCTTATTCTTCCCTTGTTTCTCTCCTTACTCTTCTCCCTTGTGTTCTTTCCTTCAATAAAAAGTCTTCCTTACCATATTTGATGCCATGGCCAACACTTACCATATAGCACAAAAAAAAATTTAATCCAAAATATTTGCACTAGGTGGGATTCGAACCCAAGTTCTCCCCTCTGCCATTTCACGCCACAACCACCTTGCCAATGCTCCATTTGTGCTAGCAAAATTACATACTTAATTCCTTAAGCCTTGATGCCACTTACCTTCTTTCCTTAAAGTGCTTAAACACAAAAATTTTGCTAAGGACCAACTCAATCCCAAGTCTTCTTAGGGCCCCTAAACATACACAATTAACACTATTGACTAGCCTATCGCATGGTATAATGTAAAACTTAAATTCTCGAATTTCAGGATGTTACAATTCTACCCCTCTTAAAGAAATTTCGGCCTCGAAATTTACCTAATTAGAAGAGATGAGGATATTACTGCAGGATCGTGTCCTCTGGCTCCCATGTAGCTTCCTCTGTCTCGTGATTACGCCATAATACTTTTACTAACGGAACCGACTTCCTTCTTAGCACCTTAATATCCCGATCTAAAATCTGCACTGGTTCTTCTTCAAAAGATAAGTCAGGTCTTATCTCAACTTCTTCCACTGGCACAACATGAGACGGATCCGAATGATAATGCCTTAACATCGAGACATGGAATACGCTATGTATCTGACCTAACTCCAGAGGTAACTCAAGCTGATAAGCCACTGGCCCAACACGCTTTAATACACGGTAAGGTCCGATGAACCTAGGGCTCAACTTGCCTTTCCGCCCAAATCTTAAGATCTTCTTCCAAGGTGAGACCTTCAAAAAGACCTGACCACCCACAGAGAACTCTATCTCCTTCCGCTTCAGATCCGCATACGATTTCTGTCTGTCCAAAGCTTCTTTTAACCGTGCTCAAATTACCTTAACTTTTTCCTCCGTCTCCAAGATCAACTCTGGACCCAATGACTGTCGCTCCCCCAACTCAGTCCAGCAAGTAGGAGTACGACACCTACGACCATACAACGCCTCGTAGGGTGCTATCTGGATGCTGGATTGATAGCTGTTGTTGTATGCAAACTCTGCCAACGATAGAAAATCTTCCCAGCTACCCCTGAAGTCAATCACACAGCCTCTTAACATGTCATCTAGAATCTGGATTACTCTCTCCTACTGACCATCAGTCTGTGGATGAAACGCCGTGCTGAAATTTAGCTTTGTACCCAAAGCTTCATGTAGAGCCTTCCAGAACTATGATGTAAACCTAAGATCCCTGTCCGATATAATCGACACTGGTACCCCATGCAACCTCACGACTTCTGCTATATACAACTTGGCCAACTTCTGCAACGAATAATCCGTACGAACAGGTAGGAAATGGGCAGACTTCATTAACCGATCCACTATAACCCATACTGAATCTTTCTTAGTAGGCGTTAAGGGTAACCCACTAACAAAATCCATCGTTATCCTTTACCATTTCCATAGTGAAATTTTCACTGGTTGCAATAACCCTGAAGGCAGTTGATGTTCTGCCTTCACCTGCTGACATGTCAAGCACTTGCTCACGAAGTCAGTAACCTCCGTTTCAACCCTCGCCACCAATACTGCTCACGGAGGTCTCGGTACATCTTATTTCCTCCGGGGTGCATAGCATATGGGCTACTATGCGCCTCATGCAGAATCATTTGTCTCAATTCTGAATCCTTGGGCATACAAACTCTTCCACGGAAACACAATACTCCATCACTATTCAATCCAAAATCCCCTATCTCACCACCTTCCACTTGCTGAAACCGAGAACTCAACCTTTCATCTGACAACTGCTTTTCCTTAATCTGGCTTACCCATGCCGGCTTCACTTGAAGTTCGGCTAACAGACTACCATATTCATAAAGGCTGAGATAAGCGAACATCGCTCTCAAATCTGATATCACCTTACGACTCAACGCATCTGCCACTACGTTAGCTTTACCTAGGTGATACTCGATTGAGAAGTCATAATCCTTCAACAATTCTATCCACCTCCGCTGTCTTAAGTTCAACTCCTTTTGGGTAATGAGGTACTTCAGACTCTTATGGTCCGTATAGATAATCGACTTCTCCCCATACAGATAGTGTCTCCAAATCTTCAGAGCAAACACCACTGCAGCTAACTCCAAATCATGAGTGGGATAGTTTACCTCATGCGGCCTTAATTGACGAGATGCATAAGCTGCCACTTTTCCCTCTTGCATCAACACACATCCTAAGCCCGTGTGTGACGCATCACAATACACAATAAACTCTTTACCAGCCTCAGGTTGAATCAATACTAGCGCTTCTGTCAGAATCTTCTTCAGTTTCTCAAAGCTCTCTTGCTGCTTATCTGACCACACAAACGGTACTCCTTTACACAACAGCTTAGTTAGGGGTGCAGCAATCAACGAAAACCCCTCAACGAATCGCCTGTAATACCCAGCCAAACCTAGAAAACTCCGAATTTCTGCCACTGACTTTGGTGCCTTCCAATCCAACACAGCCTCGACCTTCCGGGGATCAACTCTAATTCCTTCGGCAGACACAACATGCCCAAAAAAGGTCACCTCCTTCAACCAAAATTCACACTTACTGAATTTGGCATACAGCTGCTTCTCCCTCAAAATCTGCAATACTACCCGTAGATGCGAATCATGCTCTTCTTCAGTCTTTGAGTACACTAGGATGTCATCTATGAACACAACTACAAATCGGTCTAGGTAAGGTTGGAAGACTCGGTTCATCATGTCCATAAATGTAGCTGGTGCATTAGTCAACCCGAACGGCATCACTAAGAACTCGTAATGCCCATATCGGGTTCGGAACGCAGTCTTGTGAATATTCACCTCCTTGACCCTAAGCTGGTGATACCCCAATCTCAAGTCTATCTTCGAGAAAACTGAAGCTCCTCGTAGCTGATCGAACAGATCATCGATCCTCGGTAACAGATACTTGTTCTTGATCGTCAACTTATTCAATTGTCTATAATCGATGCACATACGCATCGACCCATCCTTTTTCTTAACGAACAAAATCGGCGCTCCCCACGGTGACACACTTGGTTGAATATATCCATGATCCAACAACTCCTGGATCTGAGATTTAAGTTCCACAAGCTCCTTTGGTGCCATTCGGTAAGGAGCAATGGACGAAGCCGCCTCGCAAGCGACTCAATACCAAATTCTACCTCCCGATCTCGAGGCAATCCTGGAAGCTCCTCGGGAAAGACGTCTAAAAACTCTTTCACCGTTCTAACATTCTCTACCGACGACTCTTTGACATCCAAAGCACTGATAAAGGCTAAGAACGCTCTACACCCCTTTTGCACCAACTTTTCTGCCTTTAAAGTAGATACCACATTAGACAGATAATCTCTTCTTTCACCTATAATCATCACTTCCTTATCCTCTGAAGTTCTTAGTACCATCTCGCTGGCAAAGACGGTCCAAGTTTTCACGATGCTTAACGGCCAGTCCATGCCCAATATAAGATCGAACTCCCCGAACGGCAGTTCCATCAAATCCGCCAGAAATACTTCCCCCTGAACCTCTAAGGGCACATCCCTAAACAACTTATTTACTACCACCGACTGTCCTAAAGGGCTAATTACAGTTGTTTCTCTAGCAGTAATCTCAGATTTAATATTCAGAGTTCCAGACACAGCACATGCAACATACGAATGGGTGGATCCAATGTCTATCAAAGCGGTAATAGGTACATCAGATATGAAGAACGTACCGGTTATGACGTCCGGTGCATCGCCATCCTCTCGACGCCTGACCGCATAGACCAACCCTGGCTGTCTCGCCTCCGCATTACACTTGTTACCGGTACCTCTACCCGGTGCACCTTGACCTCGTCCTACACCATTACCACCTCGACCTGGCCTACGGCCTCTCGGCGGCTGCTGAGCGCCTCCACCCGACTGTGCAAATCTGTTATGAACTGCCTGAGTTTGATCCGGCTTTCGAGGGCAATCCCAAAATCGATGGTCCTTGGATCCACATCTGAAACAACCACCAGTTCTCTTCCAGCATTCACCCGAGTGAAGTTTCCCACAATCCACGCAAGGCTGTAACTGATTGGTAGCAGTTGGAGCACCCACTCGAACTGGCCCCTCATTCCTGGGCCTTTTCTGAAATCCTCTAGCAGGACCTGAATACCCAAAGTCTCTCTTGTTCCTGCCCCTATCCTTGTCTCGATTTTACCGTTTCGAATGCTTTACTTCTTCAGCAATCTTAGCTTTTTCCACCAGTGTGGCAAAATTCCTCTCCTTCTGTGGGGCTATCAGTACCCGTAACTCATCACGCAATCCATCCTCAAAATGTACATAGCGTTCATGATCAGTCGGCACTATACCCCGGGCATACCGACTCAGACGCAGAAACTCCGCCTCGTAAGCTACCACAGACCTACCTCCTTGTACCAGATTCAGGAATTCCTTCCTTCTGGCATCCACATAACTAGCCCCAACATATTTTCCCTAGAATGTTGTCTTAAAGAAATCCCAGGTAATACGATCAGCCTGAGTTCCTTCCCAAACAGTGAGCCACCACTGATACGCCTCGTCTCTCAGTAATGACACAACCCCTTTCAGTTTTTGCTCAGCGGTGCAATCCAGATCGTCCATAATCCGCTCTACCACCTCAAGCCAGTACTCCGCTACACTAGGGGCTACACCCGAAATACCTCTAAAGACTTCAGCCCCATTCGATCTGAGTCGCTCCGATATCGACCCACGAGCTGTCGACCCAGTTCTTGCCCCATCAACCCTTTTCAGTACCCGCAACATCGCTTGGGACATAGCGTCGTCCTCTCTCATTCGATCATGTGACCCAGCTTCAGTCACAGGTGATGCAGGTGCGTCCATTTCTGGCATATGTCCCGATGCCTCAGATACAACTCTAGCACCTCGGCCTCTACCACGGCCACGTCTATCGCGTCCACGTCCTCTGGCGCTCATGTTTTCTAAGTCGATTTAATCTGATTAAGAGTCTTATGAATCAGTATGCTTATTCAGTGTTTATTAAACAATATTTTATGGAGTATAAGAAGTAAAGTTGTTTTCGCAAAACATATCCTAAAGTCTCAATCTCTATGGTTTCAGCTCCTAAAGCTAAAAGTTCGAGAGTATCTCTATTTTTTGAAGTTTTCTTACTACAGTCATACTACAATAATCATAAAATGAAAACAAAACTTACTGACTTGGTGCTGGATACCCGTGGTGCCATACTTCCTTTGAAACATGTATTTATAAATGGAATTTCAAGCAGTTTTAGAAAACATTTTTGAACCCAAACCACAACCGAGTTTTGCACTTGGCTCTGATATCATAAAATGTAACACCCCAAACCCGGCCCATGTGGTATGATCGGATCTGACATGTCACATGAAGAAAACGTATAAAGAACATGTGATTCTTACTAAAGTAGGCGTTATTTGGTCATGGTCAAGAAAACAAGTTTGGTTATAAATATTTGATAAAACACTACCAATTTCGAGAGGTTGATTGATAAATCAAAAATCAAACTAGTGAACTTTAAAACCGTGACTTTTGAGAAATGACGTTGATAATTTGAAATAGAATCTGAGTTAAATTATTAATGCATATTCATTATGAAAACCATTTGTTAATCAATTTTGGAAATCGTTATTTATGATTTTAGAAAAATCCCCATTTTAAAACAATTCAAGCAAGATAATAGGTACGACTAAACATCATTACAACTTAAAACCCAAATAGTAAAAATAGTGAAATAAAGCGGGAAAGTAGTTTACTAATATTTGAAAATATTATTTCCAAAGTATGGCCTCTACCGAGTCATCCATGGGCCCAAGTCCTCATTACGGAGCATTACCTGCAAGGGTTAAGAAAGAAGTGGGTGAGTCACAAGAACTCAGTGTATAATCCCCTTACCGTCATCCACTGGGCCTGAACCCGCATATCATAATCTTGGGCCTAAGCCCATTTACATAGTAATAATTAAAATGAAGTATATGTATGCAACCCAACCCATCCATCCATCACACCCCCGACCACCAATCACACCTCGTGGGATCAAGTCAACCCACCCGCGCTCACACCAAAATTTGCAGTCAAACCGCTATCATATAGTATTTTGTGGTCAAGCCACCGAAATCATATTTAAGCACAATAATATACAAATTGTGGCAATGCCACCAGAGCTACTGCGCTCTCCATACAATTTTCCCATCCCATGCAATATGTAAAAATGCTACGTACATAATAATATAACATAAAACATCCACATATAATTATCAACCATTAATCAAGTAATTTATTAAGGTGAATCGACCCATTATAGTTCTTTGGAAATTCGGCCCACTAAGGCATTCTAGCAAATCGACCCATAGGGGCATTTTGGTAAATCGGCCCATAGGGGCATTTTAGTAAATCGGCCCATAGGGGCATTTTCGTAATTTAGCAATTTAATACCGATTTTGACAGATCTTTAGGAATAATATTAATTTAAGCAAGTTACTCGATTTATGCCATATTACGATTTTTAACTCTGTAAATAATAACGATCTACTTTTCCAACATAATATCGAATCTCGAATCTACGGATTTCGGTGTGAGATTACACACCTAATTACGGTGAGGACTAACCCTTCTTGATCATCGGCACCTAAATCACCATTACACTCTATTAACCAACAAACGAGATTTTATTAATCCAAAACTAAATCAGACGATCTAAAATGCTTACCCTTAGTATCGTGAACGACCACGATTTGCCTATTCTCACCGGATGATGGTCCACAACCCGGTGGAAAATCCTGAACCGTCGATACCGCCTTACGCTTAAACTTAGGAGTAGGAATCGTAAATCCACTCCCTTTTTGCTCTCCTATCGATTTTCTTTTCAAATCGCTACCACTTGCCTCCATTGGAAAAGTCTTAGTCAGAACGATATTACGATGATAGAAAACGATTTTCTAAGGAAAAGGTTTCCGCTTACCACTACTTCCGAAGGGTCAACGAGTAGATAAGAACGAATGATCTAGTCCCTATAATAATCGATTAGTCAAACTTTCAATCCGATTAACATAATAATCGAGTAACCATATCGAATGGACTATGAAGAGACTCCTTACCTTAATCGATGATGAACCCGATTCCCACCGATTGGACTTATGACTAGAGATGAAATGACAATGATGTGGTATTCGACCACCCACTATAACACTACGAAAAAGAATTGATCACAATATGAGAGTGTAGGAGAGAGTGATGTTTCAATTTAGAAACAAAGTAGAACAACCGAATAGTGATGGACACACATTCGGCTAGGAAGAAAAGAAAATGGAAGAAGTAGAAATGAAACCCTTACCCGATTCAACCAAGGAGAAATGTCCAACATGCAAGAATGGAGAAGAGAGAAGATGTTAAAGATTCAGCTATTGAAGAGAAAAGGGCAAGGAAGATTTGGCCAATCAAAGTTGTGTCGATTTAAGAGAAAAGGAGAATGGTTGAGGAAATGGTAAAAAGAAAAGAAGTGATGGACAAAGGAGTATTAGAGAGGTTCGGCTATTACCAACAGAAAATGAACCAAAATGGATTGAGTGTTTTGGTCATTTTGTGTTTCGGCAACAAAGGAAAAAGATTGGGAAAAAAATGCACAAAAATGTTAAAAGAAAACCAACCTTTCATGTACAATCTTGCAAATAAGCTATAGGAATTTCGGCTCTCCCTTCTCCCTAAAAAAATCGTGTGCCCATAACACCCAAAAGATGATGGTTGACCAAAAATATTCTTTCCCAAACACCTTCCACAAAATCGGCCAACATGTCCCCTCCCTTACCTTTTTCCTTTATGCCTTTCCTTATTCTTCCCTTGTTTCTCTCCTTACTCTTCTCCCTTGTGTTCTTTCCTTCAATAAAAAGTCTTCCTTACCATCTTTGATGCCATGGCCGACACTTACCATATAGCACAAAAAAGTTTAATCCAAAATATTTGCACTAGGTGGGCTTCGAACCCAAGTTCTCCCCTCTGCCATTTCACGCCACAACCACCTTGCCAATGCTCCATTTGTGCTAGCAAAATTACATACTTAATTCCTTAAGCCTTGATGCCACTTACCTTCTCTCCTTAAAGTGCTTAAACACAAAAATTTTTCTAAGGCCCAACTCAATCCTAAGTCTTCTTGGGGCCCCTAAACATACACAATTAACACTATTGACTAGCCTATCGCATGGTATAATGTAAAACATAAATTCCCAAATTTCAGGATGTTACAGATCCTACCACGAAATAACTCTTAATATTAGTTTAAACATTATATGACCGATGAGCCAATGCTTGCTTCTATTTTTTTTGCATGCAAAAGCCACATGAGGAAATTATACAAAGTATATTATTGAAATCCATGAATTATTTTATTAATCAATCTATTCAAAAAAATTAAAAGTTTACAAACAAATATACTACACTTAGAGCACCAGATCGAACACTACAGACGTAGGGAAATCGAACTACGTAAATATTTCCTGTGCATTTTTTGTGTTTTTTAGTTTTCAGATTTAGTGCCAGAGAATTTCCCACTTCCCTGTTACTTCTTCCAAACACTTCGTTAAATCACTAATAATGGCCTAATAATTTCAACTTTTATAGAAATTAAACTTTATTATATAAGGCAACTCGATCACACACACAATCTTGAAATAAAGTTCTTGTTTGACTGATACTCAAAAAGATCAATTCCATATAATTTCTAATAAAAAATATTCAACACGACATAGAAAGGTATTCATGCGATTTGTGTCAAAATCTGCCAAACTTATATTGTAACAGCCTGTTTTTCAGTGGTGTCAGAAACAATGGTTTTGGGGCTACAATTCTAACGAGTGAGTCCGTAAATATTATTTAATAATATTTATGAGTTTATTTTAGTGTTTTATTAATTTTTAATCTGATAATTTTTGTTAATTGGATAATTAGTTAAGTGCAAGTGGTTTGATCTTAAAGTCAAGTGGTTTTGGAAAATGAGATATCGAGACCTCATTTTCATAAATCGAGCTCATAAATATTTTTTTAATATGAGCTATTGTATAGTAGATTGAAGTTTGATCTAGAATGTTAATGATTTGATAGTTAATTAAGAAAAAAGGACTAAATAGTAAAATGGTTTATTATTAACTAAAATTTATAATTAAAGTTTTTTTATGGATTTAAAAGGTAATTAGACCTTTTTAGAGAAGAGTGGACGGCTGTATGTGTAAATAGGGAAAAACTAGTTTAATATAATATTGATTTAATAATAAAATAAGTTAAAGATAATAAAACCAAAAGAAGACATAATCTTAATTAGTTCATGGCACCGAAAGTTGAAGTGAAAAACTCCATTGAAAGAACTCGAGGTTCGACCAAACGAAAGTACATGCATGTAAGTGATTTATTTACCCGTTTTTTAGTAAATTTTATGTTTTTGAGATCGTTGCAACTAGGTCCAACTAACTTGTATCTTTGTTTTCAAAACTGTTACATGTTTTAAAAGTTACCATTGGCGAATTTTAGATGTTTTTTTTATAGAAAATGGAAGATTTTGAATTTATGAAATGTTTAAGGACTATTTGATAAAGTAATTTTTTCTAATTTTTCATTTAGGGACTAAATTATGAATATGTCTGTAACATCCCAAAAATTGGGTGAGAATAAATTAGGACTCTGGAACCCAGAGTGGTTGCATCTTGAGTTTGAGTTGTGAAATTATAACTAGTGAGTGATTTGTTTCAGTGGTTAAAATTGTTGTGTTTGTGTGTGCGAGGTTCTAGGTTCAAACCCTTTTCTTTAATTGTGGCTACTTTTGTCTAAACCCCTATTCTTGAGCATCTGGCATAAGTATTATTTTCACTCAATTATTAACAATGATGAGACTAGTGGTTTAGTGGTTAAGCTTCTGTATATCCTCTAGTCTTGTGTTCGAGTTTCTACGAAAGCGATAAGAAAACATTTTTTTTGCGCTGCTTGTGAGTTAGTTTTTATTTTTATTAAGTTAATTACTTTTTTTACAAAACTTCCTCTGTTTCACGTTCATTTTCCATTTTGTTTATGTCGTTTCCCTTCTATTGTCTTTCTTTTCGTTTGCTTTCTTCTCATCAAATTATTTTTTTCTTTTGCTATCTTGTGTTAAATTGATTCTAAACGGGGTTTGACTTATCCTTCTTGGTTCAATTCATAGTGCCGATAAAAGTGTAAATCCGTATAAATCACTAGTATGGTGAGTTTGTTCTGTTTGGTTTTTGAGTTTGCCCTGGGTTGGTTCTGCTTTGAGTGTTGGTTTAATTGGTTTGGTTAATCAGCAGAGAATCGAGCGACATTTAACGTTCCTCCAATGATTTAGGACTTTCGTATTTGTTGATTCGTTTACCGATTCAGTGATCATCATTTTTTTGCTTCTACATGGAAATCGAACCAGGTGCGTAACGAAAACCCGAGAAATCAGCGATCAGCGAAAGCCGAAATTAGGGCTGGCGACACCACACGGCCATGTGGTAGGACGTGTGTTACACATGGCCATATGACAGGCCATGTGTGTGGTACTGTGTTGGGTCCAACAGGTGTGTGCTTGGTCGTGTGCCAAACCATGTAACTCTCTGACTTGAATGACACGGGTGTGTGCTAAGCCGTGTGACAGACCGTGTAACTCTCTGACTTGAGTCACACGGCCATGTGCTAGGTCATGTGATGTATTAACTTGGGCCACACAGCCGTGTGCCAGGCCGTGTAAGCCACACGGGCCAAACATGTAGGCCGTGTGAGGCCACACGGGCGTGTGGGCCAAAATTCTGAAAATTTCCCTATGGCCGAAAGCATCATCTAGATCAAACGTAAGCCTTCTGTAGGGTCCGTATGATCTTGATTAAGTTATAAAACTCAGAATCTAATGATTTGTTAATGTATAATTTGTTATATGTACGTATGTCTGATATGATATAAGCTAAGTAAGTATGATCTATTAGCGTCTATTAGCGTATAATGTGCTTTTGTTTGGGATGTATTTGAGGTATGCGATTATTCAAGTTTTATTTGCGTTCTATTAAATTTGATGGTACGTTTTGTGGTACTATGTTAATTTGTTTAATATTGAATCTGTTATATAACCGTGCACGTGACTTCATGGTAAAACTGATATGATTCGTTGAGCTTTGATAAATCTGTTCTACAAAGCATGGACTTCCATGTCTTCTACTTTTTGTTTTCATACGACAACATTCCTCCATGCTTATTATTTTGATTTTTTATATGCATGCCATGACACATTGAATGGGGTTTGGGATGATATGAAAGGAGGAAGTCTATAGTAGTTTACTGATTTGCAATATTTGGTGGTTTATCCACAATTATGTCTAGCAGCTTTTCTACAATTATGGTGGCTCGACAACATATATCTATTCTGGCAGCTTGGTTGCAACATAGTGACTTGACCACATACATCTGATATGGCAGTTTTACTACATTTTGATAAGTCATCACTGTCAGGTAACCCGAGATGACTTACGTAGTGTGATTTGGTTGGACGAGTTCTGGGGAACTCTATTTCTGGTATGTAGTAGAGTTGGGTAGGAAGTTTTTTGAAAAATCTGTATTCTTGTAATAGCTCATTTTCAGTAGTGTCTAAAATAGTGGTTTCAGGACCACAAACCTGACAAGTAAGTCCTTAATAATTATTATTTAATTCATATGAGTCAATTATAATTGATATTGAGTTTTGACTTGGTGAATATGAGTGAATTAATAAAATAATTAAGCGTGATTGGTTGTCCCGAAAGTCAAGTGGTTTTGAAAAATGAGATATCGAGACCTCACTTTGGAAAACCGAGGCTGTAAATATTTTTTAAAATTTTTTATGGAGATATTATTTTGTTATGTGAAAGTTCGATTTAGCAATTTTATTGTTTAGATAGTTGATTAGTTAAAAACGACTAAATCGTTGAAATCGTAAAACTTAATTGCTATTGAATTATAATGATTAAAAGGATTAATTAAATTAAGTGGAAGGTTTTATATGGAAATTATACCATTCCTATTTAGCATGGACAGTTAAGGCATGAAAAATGCTAAAATTCTATGTTTAATTGAAGGGCAAACTTGTAATTAAATAAATAATAAATAAATAAATAAAATAAAAAAAAGGTATCATCTTTTTTAATGCTTCTTACCACCGAAAATGGAATGGGGAAACGCCATTGAAGGCCTTTAGTTTCGGCAATGGCAATTCCTTTTGCATGATCGCAAATCAAATCAGAATTTGAGGTTAAGCGGAAAAGAGAAAATTTCAGATTAGTCCCTACGAGTCAACCGAAAACATTACTTAGGTAAGCTCATAGTATTTCAATATGTAAATGTAGTTTTCTAGTGAATTATATTAATGTTCTCTAATTAATTGATGAATATATTTAAATAGGTGAATTTAGTTTGGAAAATTATATATAACTATAAAAGTTACGAATATTTTGTATCATTGAAGCTAATAGAGCATGTTGTAATGTTTCTCTCGGATCGGTGTTAAGTTTATATAAGAATGAAATGAATTTAAGTATGTATTCAGAAATGAGGAAAATGTCCCTGAATGCACATGTGTGCCCCTAATTGTATTTCGGTACCCTTGAATGCACATACGTGCCCCTAATTGTACTTCGGTGCCCATGAATGCACATATGTGCCCCTGTTTGTACTTCAGTACCCATGAATACACATACATGCCCCTGTTCGTACTTCGGTACCCCTGAATGCACATACGTGCCCCTGTTTGTACTTTGGTACACCTAAATGCATACACGTGCTCTTGTTTGTACTTAGTACCCCTAAATGCACATATGTGCCCCTGTTTATACTTCGGTACCCCTGAATGCACATGTGTGCCCCTATTCTGCATCTACAATGCCCCTAAAAATAGAGTAATTACTGAGTATGTGAGCTGAGTACTAATGATTTAGACTAAATGATAGGATTGTTACATGGC
This sequence comes from Gossypium sturtianum, assembly GCA_025698515.1. Taxonomy (NCBI): domain Eukaryota; kingdom Viridiplantae; phylum Streptophyta; class Magnoliopsida; order Malvales; family Malvaceae; genus Gossypium; species Gossypium sturtianum. The sequence continues at coordinate 127,042,482 of CM046955.1, forward strand.
ATTGGTGTAGTTACTCTAGTACTCTAGTTAGATTACTAATTCATCGGGATATGAAATAATTGAATTACAATTTATTTATGTGCTTATATATATTGTGGCATATTTATAGTATTGGTAAGTGAAAGATATTGTAACGAGTTTCTTAGTTACAAGTATTGTTTGTTGCCTTGAGTAAATGTGATTTGCGGTATGGAAAAGTCCTTTGAAATGGACTTTATGTTGATGTGTTTGGATTGGAAAGGTAACATTAGAATTATGTGGATGAATAATTTATATAGTAAAATTCTTTTCATGACATGAACAGGTAATTAAAATTTTACAGAGTATATAACCATATAAAATAATCTATGATTTAAAGTAAGAGTATGGAAAATATGATAAGCATAGTTAAAAGAAAATGAAGGTATACGGTAGTCACATGATAGATGAATGGAGAAACTGAAATGCTTGATATGTTATATTCCTTAACCAGGTTGGAATTATATGTGTATTGCTTCACCTACTAACCTTGTGAGGTTTGGTGTATAGGGAAAAGGAAATATGATTTATGGTTAAATGGAATTACTCATAGTTGATAAATTTATTACAACTGGTGAGTTTAACTCCTTTTATATGAGCTTATTAAGCATTAGTTGCTTATGTTGTAACAGCCCGATTTAGGGCCTAGTCGGAATAGTGGTGCGAGACCACGAATCCGAGGTGAATTTATGAGTTTTAAGGTTCATGCCATGTTTGCATGTTAGTGTGAAAGTTTCATGAAGCAATTTTGCTAAAATGAAGTTGAATGGTCAAAAAGGACTAAATTGCAAAAGTTGTAAAATGTGAGTTTCTAGAAGCATTTTGTATGAAATAGCTTTAGAATATTAATTATGAGTCCTTAAATAGCAATTTGCCCAAATTATAATTTTTGGACAAAACTGGACATGAGTTAGTAAAATAGAAATTTTTAAAGAGAAGGGCATTTTGGTCATTTGTCTAATAAGTGATTAAAATAGGAAAAAGATGATAAAATTTCATTCATCTTCTTCCTTCCATTGCCGAAAATTTGAAGACTCCATAGCTAGGGTTCTTCATTTTTTTCAAGCTTGCTAGTAAGTTCATCTTAGCCCCATTTTTAATATTCTTCGTGTTTTTGAAGTCCTCGTATTATGAATTAGCTATTTTTAGCTATAAAATAAGCTAAGATGCATGTTCAAAAATTTCATCTATGAATGACATGCTTGTTAAATGATGTTTTATGGAAGATTATGAGAGTTTGATGTTAGATAAACATCTTTTCCTTAATGAATTTCATTAAATATGATAGTATGGACTAGTTTGTAATAGTTATGAAATTAGTCATACCTACTAGAAATAATGAGAATTTATGATTGCTATAGTAGATAAAATGAATCAGCTAAGCATGTAGTCTAACAAAGTTGAATGAAAATTATTTTACGAGCCTTGGGGCAAAAGTGCAAATATGAGAAAGTATAGGGGCAAAATAGTAATTTTGCCCAAGTATGAGTAAAGGGTCAATTTAGTCAATGTAAATATTAAATGATCTATTTATGACTATAGATCAAGAAAAACGAAGCCCGGATCGAAACCGAGGCAAGAACAAGGTCGAGGACTAAATTGCATACCTAGCTACATTTTGTATATTGAGGTAAGTTTGTATGATTTCTAAGCTTTATGATTTATATCATTGAATTGCTTAGTATAATGTACAATGTTATTATGAAAAACGTTTAATTTTATGTTAAACAAAGAAATTAATGAGATTAAGCATGAGAAAGCCCCGATTGAAGTTGAATAACTTAGGATACTCGATCTACCTGTAACACCCCAAACCCGGCCTACACGTTACGACCAGATCTGGTATGTCACAAGGAAAGGTAGTTAAAAAAAATTTGCGATCATTTAAAAATTTCGAGTTTTGATTATCAGTAGTTTGTGAACCGTTCATTAATATTTTGGAAAACAGTTATTTGTATTTTTAGGAAAACTCCGTATTGATCATTTCATCATAGATAATAACCGCATTAAAACAAAAACCAAATTAAAATCCCAGTGCCTTATTACAGAACATAATCCCAAATTAAAATGAAATTTAAAAGAAAATAACACTTAATTTACTAAAGTGACGACGTATGGCCACCACAGAGTCCACCTCGGCTCCAAATCTTCAAGCTAGGGATTACCTGCAAAAGTTAAAGCAGAGGGGTGAGTCATCGAGACTCAGTGTGAAAGTCCCCATTAAACGAAATCTGGGCCTTAAGCCCACAGATGCACATTGGGCCTTAGCCCATTCAATATAGCGTATATCACATGTATGCAATGTAGCCCAGCCCAACCTAGTTTTCCATCCTCTACACACCACCCGTACCAGCCCAACACACCGTGGGGATTTCTACAATCAACCCTCCATCCGCTACACACCTCATATGTGGCACCAAGCCACTCGTGGTTCAAGACCACCGTGATACTAGATCACCGTGACAAAGTCACTATTATCATGCGTGAGGCCAACCCACCGTGGTATCAAACCATCGTGACAATCCCTGAAGAATATATGTGGGGCCAACCCACTATGGTACCAAACCACTGGGACGAGTCACTAAATCATCATATATATACGTGGTATTAAACCACCGTGGCACCAAGCCACCGAGACATGGTCACTAAATCAGTTATATGTGGGGCCAACCCACTCGTGGTACCAAACCACCGTGACAGTCTCAAATACTTCCCCTTTCAATCATATCCCAAAGCCCATGCAATATGACATAATAATTAATGTATGCAGTATGTCATGTATGCAAAACATATATCAAATATAACGTATAACATGGATTACCATCATAATCAGATAAACGGAATACAACGTAATCAAGCTAATCAACCTCTAAGGGTATAACAGTAATTTTACCTACCAAGGGTATTCTCGTAATTTACCTATCGAGGGTATTTCAGTAATTTTCCACCTGCAATGATCTTTTCGAAGGCCTTATGTCGCCCCGAGTGACTCGGCTACCACTTTCGGTCGTTACCGGACTATTGGGCCTAAAACTCGATTTTGGCCCATTCGGGCCCACACGCTCGTGTGGCCCAACTAGCACAAATTTAGCCACAGATATGAGATTCACCTAGTCCAGTCTAATAAATACTACACAATCATACAATCTACTCATATGGGCCCACGGGCCCATTGGGCCCACTTCGGCCCATCGTGGCCCAAGCAGCCTCAACCCACAAGAATACTAACGATGGCCTCAACTATCGCGTCGAAGCCCCCACACGTGCGCTCGCACGCTCGTGTGGCTACTATCGCCGTGTGACCGGAATTTCGGCATTTGCCGCTCTACAACTAGAGTAGAGAGAATACACACCTGATAGGAGTCTGAAGCTAATCCGCGCTCCGAATGCTCCTATGCCCAACGCCAACCAGGTATGCCTCCTCTCCCATCATAGATAGCTCTATATATAGCCAGCTTCTCACCTTCCTTCTTTGTATCTTTCCGATGTGGGATCCCTCCGCTAGCGAGTTTAAATCCAACTCAAACTCGACCGTCCAATCAGAAAAATAAATACTCCCTTGTCGATCCCGAGACTTGAACCTCGGACCTCTTGCCACCGTAACGCCATACCTTGCCACTAGGCCACAAGCTCCTCTTGTGTCTTAAAACATGCCCAACTAAAGATAAGTCTATGGCCAAGGTCAAAATCCATTTAATAAAATAATCTAAAAGAAATGCAAGTTCCACACCTTGAACCTTGGACCTCCTTCCTTCCTTGTGGCGTCACCCCCTTGGTCCCTAAGTGGTGTCACTTTGCCACTACACCACACACTCCACTTGTGTCATTTTCCTCCACATTTTATTCTTAAAGCCTACCTACTAACTCCCAGGGTTTTTTCCACCTAAAACAAAAATTTCTCCTAAGCCCAAGTTTGATCCCGGGACATCAGAGAAGCCCCCTAACCTTCTAAAATCACTCACCTAATAAGTCCAACTTGCACTAATGCCGATCTCTTGATCTCAAAACTTTTAAACGCTACTACGCTCAAGGCCTATTGGGCCTAATCCTACTAGGCCCAATTTCAGGATGTTACACTACCACATGAAACAAGAAAGTCCGTATAAGACCAAGCCGAGGCATGGCATCGACAAGCAAGCAAGATATCATGTAAGTCCAAGGCAAGCTTGGCATTGAATAAGATATCATGTAAGTCCAAGGCAAGCTTGGCATTGAATAAGATATCATGTAAGTCTAAGGCAAGCTTGGCATTGAGTAAGTTATCATGTAAGTCCAAGGCAAGCTATCATGTAAGTCCAAGGCAAGCTTGGCATTGAACAAGTTATCATGTAAGACCAAGGAAAGCTTGGCATTGAAAAGTTATCAAGAGAAAGAGATCCCATATAAGTCCAAGTTAAGGCATGGAATTGGTGAGAACAAGAAAGACTTCGTATAAGTCCATGTTAAGTCATGGCCTCGAAATTTAGATGAGATTTAGTATCCTCGGTTATTCATATAAATTCATCGGGCAAACGAGTTAAGCTCCAAAGAGATAAGAAGAAAGCTAAGTAAGTAAGGTTATTATCAAGTGATAAAGAATATTATTCATGTTATGAATGATGAATTAGAAATTATGAGTATTATGTTCAAGTATCTTTGATCAATGTGATCTAGTGATACAGTACTTTGTTTGCCTATCAAGTATGAGACTAGTAAGTTTCATGAGTTATGTAAGAATCAAGTATGAGTAAGTAAGCTTTATAGCTGAAATTTATGATGCCATTGTTTATGTCAAATGGTTTATATTAAGCAAGTATGTTGCTATGTGCATTATGCAAACTTACTAAGCTAAATGCTTACATCTTTTATTATTTCTTTCTATGTAGTCCCACCAAGGTAACTTATGGATCATTGAAGTCGGAGCTCGAATCACACAATCAACCGCTATTTTGGTTTAGCCAAGCTGTTTATTTAAGTATGGCATGTATAGGAAACATTTCATTTTGAGTATATGTCTTAGAAAGGGGAAAAGCATGGGATATCAAGTTTATTACTATTCTTTTGTAAATGGCTAAATGATTGGCCAAGATTGACTAAGTATGTATGTTATTGATATCAATGGAGCATGTTATATTGTTCATTAAAGTTGTAGTGATTTGAGTTGTTGAGATAGTATGAATTTGCTCTTGATTTCAGGGTGGCAATTGGCTTGGTAAATAGCCTCTAAGTGCCCACACGGTCGGACACACGGGCGAGTGTCTAAGCCGTGTGTACCTTGCACCATTGCACCTTAAGTCAGAATATCAAGTTGTAGTACACGATCTAAGTCCACGGGCATGCCATGGCCGTGTGTTATAAGTCAGAATGCTAAGGTTTTTCACACGGGCCAGGACCACGGGCGTGCCATGGCCGTGTGAAGTTTGGCAGTAAGCTCGAGTTTTAAGCACGGTTAGGAGACAAGGACGTGTCTCAGGTTTACACGGGCGTGTCCCAACTCACATGGGCGTGTGACCCATGTTTCAATGAAAAGTTTTCGATTGAGTTCCGAAAGTTTACGAACATGAGTTTAAGGCCTCGTAGGCCATGAAAAGTACAAGTTGATTAAGAAAGATAAGTTCTTAATTCGGAACGAAATTTTATAGCCCGTAAGTACTTGATTAAGCAAGTTCAAGCATAGTAACTTCTCGTATCCGGTCTAAGCCTCGGACTCGGGTATGGGGTGTTACATTTAGTTGTATCAGAGCTACGAATTAGTCGGTTCTAGGACTAACGTAGATAAGCACGAGTCTCGCTATACATGCCATACGTAAGAATGTTTTTATAATGATAGTGTGACGACTCCTGACGACTTAAATTATGTTTATATATATAGTAAATGGATCCTGAAAGAGATATGGCGGATGACGTAGAAAGTAATGCGCCGGCTTCCGCTAAAGGGACGGTGCCGAACGAGAATGAGAATAGACCCACTACGGTGAGTCAAGAAGGAGGAGAAGGGGCTAGAGAAGCCTTCCTCCACATGATGAATACGTGGTATTCAGAGTTCGTTCGTATGAACCCAAATGTACAACCCCCTCCACCCCTACCTGTTCAACAACCTATTCCAGTAACCCCTCAAGTAGTAGAGGTGGTAAGAGGAGACAAACCTCTAGTTGATAGGATCAGGAAACATGGGGCAGAAGAATTCCGGGCGAAAAGAGAAGATGATCCGGAAAAAGTTGAGTTTTGGTTAGAAAATACCATCAGGGTATTTAATGAGCTATCATGCACACCTGAGGAAAGCATGAAGTGTGTAGTCTCCCTTTTAAGAGATTCTGTCTATCAATGGTGGAACACCCTTGTATCAGTGGTACCAAGGGAGAAGATCACATGGGAATTCTTCCAAGAAGAGTTCAAGAAAAAGTATATCAGTCAAATATTTGTAGATTAGAAAAGAAAAGAATTTTTAGAGTTAAAGCAAGGCAAGATGTCGGTGACCGATTATGAGCGTGAGTTTGTGCGACTCAGCAAATACACTCGAGAATGCGTGTCCACCGAGGCCATTATGAGCAAAAGATTTGAAGATGGTCTAAATGAGGACATCAAACTATTTGTTGCTGTACTAGAATTAAAAGAATTTGTTGTGCTAGTAGAGAGAGCTTGTAAAGCCGAAGAGCTAGTAAAAGAGAAGAGAAAGTCTGAAATTGAGTATCGTGACTCTAGAAAGAGACAGTGGAATAAGTCATTCCAATCCTCATCTAAGAAGTCAAGAGATTTACCTACCCGATCGGCTACTCCCATTGGGTTTTCAAAGAAAGACAAGAGTAAACAGTATTCGGGAAATAAAGCACAGACTACTTCAGTCGCTAGTGTGGGGAACTTTCAATCTGAAAGACCCGAATGCCCACAGTGTGGCAGACATCATCTTGGAGAATGTCGAGCGCACGAAAATGCATGTTTTAGATGTGGTTCCCAAGACCACTACATAAAGGATTGTCCAGAGACAATGAAAGAAGAGAGAGCTCAGAACCCGAGATCCGAGAGTATGGTCAGAGGAAGATCGCAGAGAAACCCAGGAAGTGGGGCAAGAGGAAAAGGTAACCCTAGAGAGCAGGCCGCGAGACCCGAGGGTAGGGCACCTTCACGGACTTATGCCATTCGCGCTCGCGAAGAGGCATCTTCCCATGATGTTATCACGGGTACCTTTTCTCTTCATGATGTTAAAGTTATTGCTTTAATAGATCCCGGATCTACACACTCTTACATTTGCATGAAATTGGTATCCGATTTGAGTATGCCTATAGAGTTTACAAAATTTGTGATTAGAGTGTCTAATCCTTTAGGCAAGAGTGTGTTAGTGAATGAAGTATGTAGAGAATGTCCATTAATGATTAGAGATCATTGTTTTAAAGCAAACCTTATGTTGTTACCATTTGACGAGTTTGATCTCATTCTCGGTATGGACTGGTTAACTGCCCATAATGTAATAGTTAATTGTGGGAAGAAATACATTGAAATGAGATGTGAGAATGGGGATATCCTCCATATAGAATCAGATGAACAAAGTGGATTACCGGTATTGATTTCTCATATGACGGTACAGAGATTTATAAGAAAGGGGTATGAGGCATATTTGGCCTTTGTGATGAATGATAAAGAAACAGAGTTAAAGATTGAGTCCGTACCGATAGTAATTACTGGGATTACCTCCAAACAGAGAAGTTGAGTTCAGCATTGAGCTAGCTCCCGGTACTGTACCAATATCTTTTACTCCTTATAGAATGGCTCCAACGGAGTTGAAAGAGTTGAAGATCTGAGCTTGCAAGAGTTAATGCACAAAGGCTTTGCAAGGTCAAGTTGTTCTCCCTGGGGTGCTCCAGTTTTATTTGTGAAAAAGAAGGATGGCACTATGAGATTGTGCATAGATTACCGTCAGCTTAATAAAGTGATAGTAAAGAACAAGTACCCATTGCCAAGGATCGATGATTTGTTCGATCAATTGAAAGGTGCCACCGTGTTCTCTAAGATAGACTTGAGATCGGGGTATTACCAGCTAAGAGTAAAGGAGTCAGATGTATCTAAGACTGCTTTTTGAACAAGGTATGGGCATTATGAATTTTTAGTCATGCCTTTTGGTTTGACCAATGCTCTGCGGTATTCATGGACTTAATGAACCGCATCTTCGCACCATACCTCGACAAGTTTGTAGTCGTTTTTATTGACGACATAATTTGGTTTATTCCCGAGATGAGAATGAGCATGCTTGAGCACCTACGGATAGTTTTACAGATTCTTCGAGAAAATCGGTTGAATGCCAAGTTCAAGAAAAGTGAGTTTTGGCTCAATGAAGTAGGATTTTGGGGCATATTGTCTTAGGAGAAGGGGTTTGAGTAGACCCAAGTAAGATCTCGGCTATTACGGATTGGAAACCACCGAGGAATATCTCTGAGGTTAGAAGTTTCCTAGGCCTAGCCGGCTATTATAGACAATTTTTCAAGGGGTTTTCCATGATTGCAAACCCCGATGACGGTTGTTACGAGAAAAATGTGAAGTTCGAGTGGACAAAAATATGCCAACAAAGTTTGAAAAATTGAAAGCATTATTGATGAAGCTCCGGCTTTAGTACAACTTTGAGACGGGAAAGAGTTCATAGTTTACTGATGCATCCTTAAATGGATTAGGCTGTGTACTTATCCAAGAAGGCAAAGTGATTGCTTATGCCTCAAGACAGTTAAAGCCTCATGAGAAGAATTATCCGACGCACGACTTAGAGTTAGCTGCCATAGTCTTCGCATTGAAGATATGGAGACATCATCTATATGGTGAGAGATGTCGAATCTTCACCGATCACAAAAGTCTGAAGTACTTGATGACGCAGAAAGAGTTGAATTTAAGGCAAAGGAGATGGTTAGAGTTGATAAAAGACTATGAGTTAGTCATTAACTACCATCCAGGAAAGGCGAATGTTGTCACCGATGCTTTAAGCAGAAAGTCCTTATTTGCATTAAGAGCAATGAATTCACGGATAATTTTATCTGATGATGGTTCCATTATAGCTGAGTTGAGAGCTAGACCAAAGATTCCTCCAAGAGATTTCGAGGCTCGTAAAGAAGATAGCGAATTACAAGTCAAAAGAGCTCAGTGCGAGTCAGATGTTGAATCCGACTTTTGGATTAGTTCTGAAGGATATTTGATGTTTAAAGGTAGAATTTGTGTACCGAGAAAAGAGGAGCTTATTTGGAGAATTTTGCATGAGGCACATAACGGGTGTTTGTCTGTACATCCGGGTAGTACTAAAATGTATAATGATTTGAAGCAACAGTATTGGTGGCCGAAAATGAAGAGAGACATTTCGGAATTTGTTTCCAAATGTATGATTTGTCAGCAAGTAAAAGCTGAACACCAAGTACCTTTAGGCTTGCTTCAACCCATTTTAGTTCCGGAGTGGAAATGGGACCGTATTACTATGGATTTTGTAACGGGTTTATCGTTGTCTCCGAGTAAGAAAGATGTTGTATGGGTTGTGGTTGATAGACTTACGAAGTCAGCCCATTTTATACCTGTACGAGTTGGTTACTCACTAGACAAGTTGGCAAACTTGTATGTTTCAGAAATAGTAAGACTTCATGGAGTTCCCTTGTCAATCATATCGGATAGAGATCCGAGATTCACATCCAGGTTTTGGAAGAAGTTATAAGAGGCCTTGGGTACAAAGTTGAACTTTAGTACCGCTTTTCATCCTCAAACTGACGGTCAATCAGAGAGGTTAATTCAAGTGCTCGAGGATATGCTCAGATGTTGTATTCTAGAGTTCCGAGGCAATTGGGAAAGGTTTCTCCCATTGGTATAATTTGCCTACAATAATAGTTTTCAGTTGAGCTTGAGGATGGCGCCTTATGAGGCTTTATATGGGCGTAAATGCAGAATGCCTTTATTTTGGACTGAACTCAAAGAAAACCAAATTCACGGGGTTGATTTGGTTAGAGAAGCTGAAGAGAAAGTAAGAGTGATACGAGAGTGCTTAAAAGTCGCTTTCAGATGCATGTAAATTCTGCTCGAATTTAAAAAGAAAAGAGATAGAGTATCAAGTTGGAGATAAAGTTTTCTTGAAAGTGTCACCTTGGATAAAAGTTCTCAAATTTGGCCGAAAAGACAAGTTGAGTCCATGTTTTATTGGACTATATGAGATTACTGAGAAAGTTGGGCCTGTAGCTTACAGATTGGCTTTGCCATCAGAGTTAGAAAAGATACATGATGTGTTTCACGTTTCAATGTTAAGACGCTACCGATCAGACCCTTCGCATGTAATTCCCCAGTCAGAGGTCGAGATTCATCCCGACATGACTTATGGTGAAGAACCAGTCAAGATATTAGCTCGGGAAGTGAAGCAGCTAAGAAAGAAAAGTATTGCCTTAGTGAAATTATTGTGGCAAAGACATGGAATAGAAGAAGCCACATGGGAACCAGAAGAGAGTATGAGAAACCAGTACCCAAACCTTTTCACTGGTAAGATTTTCGAATACGAAAATCCTTAAGAGGGGAGAATTATAACAGCCCGATTTAGGGCCTAGTCAGAATAGTGGTGCGAGACCACGAATCCGAGGTGAATTTATGAGTTTTTAAGGTTCATGCCATGTTTGCATGTTAGTGTGAAAGTTTCATGAAGCAATTTTGCTAAAATGAAGTTGAATGGTCAAAAAGGACCAAATTGCAAAAGTTGTAAAATGTGAGTTTCTAGAAGCATTTTGTATGAAATAGCTTTAGAATATTAATTATGAGTCCTTAAATAGCAATTTGCCCAAATTATAAATTTTGGACAAAAATGGACATGAGTTAGTAAAATAGAAATTTTTAAAGAGAAGGGCATTTTGGTCATTTGTCTAATAAGTGATTAAAATAGGAAAAAGAAGATAAAATTCCATTCATCTTCTTCCTTCCATTGCCGAAAATTTGAAGACTCCATAGCTAGGGTTCTTCATTTTTTTCAAGCTTGCTAGTAAGTTCATCTTAGCCCCGTTTTTAATATTCTTCGTGTTTTTGAAGTCCTCGTATTATGAATTAGCTATTTTTAGCTATAAAATAAGCTAAGATGCATGTTCAAAAATTTCATCTATGAATGACATGCTTGTTAAATGATGTTTTATGGAAGATTATGAGAGTTTGATGTTAGATAAACATATTTTCCTTAATGAATTTCATGAAATATGATAGTATGGACTAGTTTGTAATAGTTATGAAATTAGTCATACCTACTAGAAATAATGAGAATTGATGATTGCTATAGTAGAGAAAATGAATCAGCTAAGCATGTAGTCTAAGAAAGTTGAATGAAAATTATTTTACGAGCCTTGGGGCAAAAGTGCAAATATGAGAAAGTATAGGGGCAAAATAGTAATTTTGCCCAAGTATGAGTAAAGGGTCAATTTAGTCAATATGAATATTAAATGATCTATTTATGACTATAGATCAAGAAAAACGAAGCCCGGATCGAAACCGAGGCAAGAACAAGGTCGAGGACTAAATTGCATACCTAGCTACATTTTGTATATTGATGTAAGTTTGTATGATTTCTAAGCTTTATGATTTATATCATTGAATTGCTTAGTATAATGTACAATTTTATTATGAAAAACGTTTAATGTTATGTTAAACAAAGAAATTAATGAGATCAAGCATGAGAAAGCCCCGATTGAAGTTGAATAACTTAGGATACTCGATCTACCACATGAAACAAGAAAGTCCGTATAAGACCAAGCCGAGGCATGGCATCGGTAAGCAAGCAAGATATCATGTAAGTCCAAGGCAATCTTTGCATTGAGTAAGATATCATGTAAGTCCAAGGCAAGCTTGGCATTGAGTAAGTCCGAGACGACTGTGGACCTACTGATGGGTCAGGAAGTATACCTAGACCCCAAACTGATAAAAAATGACTGTTATACCCTATGTTGTAAAATGACTGTTATGCCTCTATGTTATAAAATGACTGTATGCTATGTTATGTATGACTTATATGAGCATGCCATGATATATATGTTGCATACATGTATGATATGTTGCATGGGGATGGGATAATTATGATTGGAGGAAGTGTATTGTACTGGTAGCTCTGCTGCAAATACTGTTTAGTGCCACAACCGGTGCTAATTTTTGGAGTGTAGGGATGGGTGGGTGATTTTATCCCCACATGGAGTGTTGGGCTGGACGGAGTGGAGTGTAGAGGCTGGATGGGTAGGATTTCTGATTGCATGCCTAATCTTTTACTATCACTATTATGGGCTAAGGCCCACACTGATACTGATACTGTAATGGGCTAAGGCCCAACTGAACTGAACTGAACTGTTATTGATTTGGGGCTTAGGCATAGACTGTACTATGGCATGATTAGCATTTTGCTCATATGTGGTTACACACTGAGTTTTCGTAAAGTCACCCCTCTGTTTATCTGCACAGGTAATCCCCAGTCTTAGGCAGATCGGTGCTGCGAGTGATTCGGAAGTGGCCACACAACCGCACCTGTTTTTATATTTGTGTTTTATTTCCAACAATCTTAATTTGGGTATTTGTTTTGTAATAAGGCCTCTTTAAATTTTAACTTTTAATTTGGGGGATTTTATTTATTTCAAATCACACCTGAGTAGTAGTAGGACACGGTTTTTTTTCAAAAGATAATTGTTTTCCAAAACACCACGTTTTGTAACATACTATAAAAGCTTCCGCATCAATCATGGTTTTAAAGTTTAGTAACAAACTGATATGATCAATGTTTTGTTAAAAACAACTTGAGTTTTAAAAGAACAAGATTCCCTAAGTTTCTGTTAAGATTCATAAACGAGTTAATAATAGAATGGATTTTCCAAAGAAACTATGTTTTTGAAAAACACTTCAATGTGATACCGCCAGATTCGGCCATAACGTCTAGGCCGGGTTTGGGGTGTTACACACATGAATAAGCAGTTCATTTACGCATAATCTCGGTAGTTGACTTACCACTTCTATTATCAAACACCTAACTTTAGTATATTACAGAGCATATAAGTATTAAGAGTCCCAAATGTAGGAATCCATCAATAGGTTATGCAAGTAATTTGATTATTCTAGCATAGTATAAAGTCATAAATGTAATTATTCAGTATGATTTCAAATTGTGAATAAGTCTACCTAGATAACTTACGGCTTTTCGGCTTGTAACATTCTGAGGCTCAGGACAGGTATGGAATTCAAGATTGGTAAGCATCAAAATGGTTTCAAGCATGAAAATAGTTTGGCACATCATATTGTCCCCTATTCTCCCCCTTAGTGACCCTTTTCTGCTCACCCTCTTATTTCTCCTTCTCTCACCTTCTTTATTTCTTCTCTATAGAAAATCTCAACGTCATATAGTAACTGTAACACCCCTTACCCGTGCTCGACGCTGGGACAGGATACGAGACATTACCAGACTTAACTTGCTTAAACATACAACATCGGCCTATAAAATTTCACTTCAACTTAAAACTTTTCATTCGTATTTATAACATCCTTATTATGGGCCTATGAAGCCCTAAACATACATACGGAAGGTTTTGGAAATAAACCGAAAACTTTAGAACACTTTGAAAATTTTTGCCTAAACAGGGCCACACGCCTGTGTGAAATGGAACACGCCCGTGTGGGCAGACCGTGTGGTCACACACGCCCATGTTCCTAGCCCATGTGGAATTTATTTTCATTTCGAACCTACAGGGGTTTACACACAGCCGGACACACGTCCGTGTCTGTGGCCCGTGTCCCTCACACGGCCTAGACATGCCCGTGTCCTCACCCGTGTAACACCCCTTACCTCTATTCGACGCTGGAACAGGGTACGAGGCATTACCAAACTCACATCATAAGCAATCACACAATTTCGAGTTATAAAATTTGCATCCAAATTAAAACCATTCATATTCAATTGTAAAGTCCCTTATACGAGCCTACGAGGCCCAAAACATACTTTGGAAGTAGTTCGGAACTAAACAAAAAACTTTAGAAATTTTTTTACAAAACTTAGAAAATTTTTCATGTTACAGGGCTCACACGCCCGCGTGAAATGTTACACGCCCGTGTGTAGACACACACGCCCATGCTCCTCAACCGTGGTGAATACTGACTACACTCACACGGACTCAAAGCCTAGTCACACGCCCGTGTTCGACACTCGTGGACAACACAGACTTGGGTCACACGACCTGGACACACGCCCATAGGGCTAGTCCGTGGTCGCCTCTGACTACTTCCTCACGGCCTAGGCACGCCCGTGTGACCATTCAAATTTCAATTTCAAGGTGCAGACTTCACACGGCCTGGGCACACGCTCATGGCTTGATCATGTGTCTCACACGGTCTAGACACACGCCCGTGTGTCTACCCATGTGGACAGCAACAAGGCTGTTTGCCAAGTTCTTTGCACCCCTATAGCTTACACTACATGAATTCATTCAATATACTAATAAACATCTCATAATTTCAACATGAACTCCCATAGATAACTTTGTAATTTCATAGGTGGTAAAATGAGCCATCATGCATGGCAAGTTACAAAATTAAATGTCTTAACAAGAGCCAATACACCTTTGGCCAAAATAACAAAATAATCTAACTAGTCTAGCCCTATACATGCCATTTACAAAATCATTAAGTCTAGGTATACCGAGAGGAGCTGATAGTGTGGGCGGTCTTCTTGTTAGCTGCGTATCCCGGCTCGGCTCTTAAACTCTATAAAACAAAGGAAAAAGAGAAGGGGGATTAAGCTTTAAGCTTAGTAAGTTTACATGTAAACAACACACATTATAACATGTATTAAACAAATACATAGCATTACATACTAAGCAAGAAGCAATTCACATTCATGACATGCTTACTCATTTTCTCCATTCTCACATTCCAACCATCTCACAATTTAATGCATACATTCATTAAGAGTTTCCCTGCACTTAGCATCACAAAGTCACATAATACAACATATCACCATTTCTAATTCCATTACACATAATCAAAACACTCGGTGGTTTCGCACTTAGCCCACCAAAAAGATTAGATACGGTGGTATCGCACATAGCCCACCAAAAGATGAATAGACGATGGTATCGCACATAGCCCATCGTAAATTAGCAACAAGGTGGTATCGCACTTAGCCCACCAAAAATATTTTAGACGATGGAATCACACATAGACCATCGTAAATTAGCAACAAGGTGGTATCGCACTTAGCCCACCAATAGGTGTCGTCATTACATATTTATATGACTATTTCATCATTCATACAATAATTATTAAACGATTTCCACATTTAATCCATTTGAACCACACATGTTCTCGATTATGCCGTACACTAGTTAGCCACACAATGTTTACACAATTATGCATTGTCTACACATAAACTTACCTCGGTGCAAAACGTGATAACCAACGATTTAGTCCGTCACCTTGCCTTTTCCATGGTCAAGGTTGATTCCACGCTCTTCTCGATCTATAACAATGAAATTTATTCGTTTAGATCATTCTATGATCATAATACATCAAATTTTACACTTGGGCAAAAATGACCATTTTGCCCTTGTACATTGGCAAAATTACGATTTTGCCCCTAGGCTCGTGAATCATTTTTCACTATATTTTCTAAATGAACAAGCATAGATGAACATTTATTTCTCTTACAACTACTCACCATTACAACTATTTCATGCATTTATGACACAAATTAAATCTTTGCATTCAAGTCCCATTTAGGTGTTTTCATGCTAACATCATTCATAAAAGTTGTCTCACACCTCCCTAACATTCATTTTCTTCCATAAAAACTCAGCTATCGACATCATTTCTCTCATGGTAAGTCCCTAGACTTTCAACCATATCACAAACTAGTCCCCTCTTTAGAAAGCTTAAGCTTTGGGGACTACAAAAGTACAAAAATGATCAACTAAAACCATCAAAATCACTTACTTGTGAAGAAGATGAGTTGCTGAAATTTTAAACTTCAAAACCCCTATTTTCTCTTCAAAATTTCAGTGGAAGAGAAGTGTGAATAGTAAAAGATGATAGTTTTTCTTTTCACTTTATTTTATTCATCTTTTCTCACCTAATTCACCCAATTTTGACCAAGAATTAAATGCCCTTGTCTCCCCTATGCACATGGCCGGCCATCACTAGATAAATGGCCTAATTGCACTTTAAAATCCTCCAAATTACATTCTATAGCTACTAGGTACCTCTATTTTATAAAATAAAACTCTCGCACTTTATGCATTTAGTCTTTTTTCGCAATTAAGCACGCTATCACTCAAATTAAAACACCAAAATTTTCATGCATCCATATAATCATGCTGCAGCACATAAATTAACATCAAAATAATTTTTCTCGACCTCAGATTAGTGGTCTCGAAACCACTGTTTCGACTAGCCCCAAAACCGAACTGTTACAACTTCCCCCTCTTTAGGGATTTTCGCCCTCGAAAATCTTACCGGTAAAGAGGTTTGGATATTGCTCTCTCATGGCTTCCTCCGGTTCCCACGTAGCCTCTTCTACACCGTGTTTTTGCCACAACACTTTTACTAAGGCTATGTCCTTATTCCTCAACTGTTTCATTTCTCAAGCTAAGATTTTAATCGGCTCTTCCTCATATGTCATATCCGGTCTTATCTCAATTTCTGTTGGAGGAATCACATGCGAAGGATCGGAACGGTAACGCCTTAGCATTGATACATGGAACACATTATGAATTTTATCTAACTCTACTCTACCAGTAAAGCCAACCGATATGCTCTGGCCCAATCCTTTTAGTAATCTCATACGGCCCTATGAATCTCGGACTCAATTTGCCTTTTGACCAAATCTCAATATTTTCTTCCACGGTGACACTTTGAAATACTTTGTCGCCCACTTGAAATTCAATTTCCTTTCTTTTCAAATCGCGTCACGACTTTTGTCGATGCAGAAGCGACTTTTAAACTATCCCGAATCACTTTCACTTTTTCTCGGTCTCTTTAACCAGATCAACCCCATGAACTTGCTTCTCACTCAGCTTGGTCCAATACAAGGGAGTCAGACACTTACGACCATACAAAGCCTCATACGGTGCCATATGTATACTCGACTGATAGCTATTGTTGTAGGCGAATTCGACCAAAGGTAGATATCTCTCCCAACTGCCTTCGAAGTCTAACACACAGCATCGAAGCATATCTTCCAAAACTTGAATTACTCTCTCGGACTGACCATCAATTTGCGGATGGAATGCAGTACTAAAATTCAATCTCATACCTAAGGCCTCTTGCAACTTCTGCCAAAATCTCGAAGTAAATCACGGATCTCTATCCGATATAATGGATACAGTCACACCATGCAATCTCACTATCTCTGCCACATACAACTCAGCTAATTTATCCAGTGAATAATCAAAACGTACTGGAATAAAGTGAGCCGACTTTGTTAGTCTATCTACGACAACCCACACAGTATCTTTCTTTTTCGGGGTCATAGGCAAGCCCGTAACAAAATCCATGGTAATCCGATCCCATTTCCACTCGGGGACCATCATTGGCTGAAGCAATTCCGAAGGCACTTGATGCTCTGCTTTCACTTGTTTACAAATCAGACATCTTGTTACATACTCTGAGATGTCTCTTTTCATTCCTGGCAACCAATAGAATTTCTTTAGATCATTATACATTTTCGTGCTGCCCGAGTGTACTGGCAAATAACTACTATGTGCTTCCCGTAAAATTTCTCGGATCAACCTGTCATCTTTAGGCACACAAATTCTATCATGGAACATTAAGCAACCATCCGAACTCACCCGAAATTCAGAATTAGTTCCTGATTCACATTTAGCTCTTCTAGCTAGTATCTCACTATCGTTCTTTTGAGCATCACATATCTGTTGAACAAATAGTGGTTTAGCTCTCAACTCGGCCAGTATAGCACCATCATCAGACAATGACAAACTCGTGCTCATAGCTCTTAAAGCATAAAAGGATTTTCTACTTAAAGCATCCGCAACTACATTCGCTTTCCCCGGATGGTAATTAATCACTAGCTCATAATCCTTCAATAGTTCGAGCCACCGTCGCTGCCGTAGATTTAATTCCTTTTGATCCATCAAGTACCTCAAACTCTTATGATCAGTGAAAATTCAAAACTTCTCACCATATACGTAATGGCACCAAATCTTTAACGCGAAAACAATTGCGGCCAACTCCAGGTCATGAGTCGGATAATTTTTCTCATGCGGTTTTAGTTGTCTCGAGGCGTAAGCGATTACCTTACCCTCTTGCATCAACACACAGCCGAGACCATTTAACGATGCGTCACTGAAGACTATAAACTCCTTTCCCGACTTAGGTTGTACCAAAACCGGTGCATCGGTCAACAACATTTTTAATCTCTCGAAACTATGTTGGCATTTTTCAGTCCATTCAAACTTAACATCCTTGTGTAATAGTTTCGTCATTGGAGTAGCAATCATAGAGAACCCCTTCACAAACTGCCTATAGTACCCTGCTAAACCTAGAAAGCTTCTGACTTCCTACACGTTCCTCGGCGGTTTCCACTCCACAATAGCCGAGACCTTTCCCGGATCCACTCTAATACCTTCACCCGACACAATATGTCCCAGGAACCCTACCTCTCGTAGCCAAAACTCGCTTTTACTAAGTTTAGCATATAACTGCTTGTCTTTTAAGGTCTGTAAGACAATTCTCAGATGTTCTGCATGATCACTCTCATCTCGAGAATAAACCAATATGTCGTCAATAAAGACAACCACAAACTTGTCCAAATACGGTCGGAAGACACGGATCATTAAATCCATAAAAACTGCAGGAGCATTCGTTAAACCGAACGGCATGACCATAAACTCATAATGGCCATACCTCGTCCGGAATGCCATTTTCGGTACATCTTGCTCCTTAACCCTCAACTGGTAATAGCCGGACCTCAGGTCAATCTTGGAGAACACCGTAGCTCCCTTCAGTTGATCAAATAGATCATCTATCCTCGGCAAAGGATACTTGTTCTTCACAGTTACTTTGTTGAGTTGTCTGTAGTCTATGCACAATCTCATTGACCCATCTTTCTTCTTTACAAAGAGTACTGGGGCACCCCACGGTGAATAGCTCGGTCTTGCAAAACCCTTATCCGTCAATTCTTGCAACTGAACTTTCAGTTCTTTCAACTCTAGCGGGGTCATCCTATACGGAGCAACCGAAATAGGTGTTGTTCCCGGAATTAACTCAATTCCAAACTCGACCTCTCTAACTGGGGGTAATCCAGGCAACTCTTCCGGGAATACATCTAGATACTCACATACAACCTAGATCTTTGTTTCAATCCTTACTTGATTCTTGAGTGTTTAATACAAAAGTGAGATAAGATTCGTACCCTTTTCTTAGATATTTCTCAGCTATCATGGAAGAGATCATCACCGGTAAACTATCTGACTCACCTGATTCAACTCGAATAACATCTCTATTTTCACAATTCAATTCAATAAATTTACTACCACAATTCACTAAAACACTATGGGCAGTCAACCAATCCATACCAAGAATCAAATCAAATTCATCAAACGGCAACAACATAAGGTTTGCCGGGAAACAATGACCCTTAATTATCAGAGGACAGTTCCTACACACCTTGTCAACTAACACCTGTTTACCTAGTGGGTTTGACACTTTTACCACAAATTTAGTAGACTCAATAGTCATACTTAAACTAGATGCCAGTCTCATACAAATATAAGAATGAGTTGATCCCGGGTCAATTAAAGCAATAATAGAGGTGTCATAGAAGGAAAATGTACCCGTTATTACATCCGGTGATGACGCCTCTTCTCGAGCGCAAATAGCATAAGTTCTTGCTGGCGCCCGACCCTCTGACCTCACAGTGGTGTCTCGTGATACACCTCTACCACTAGTTCCGCCTCCCGGGTTCTTTTGTGGCCTACCTCTGAAGGATGCACTGCTTGATCTTATTTCTTGCTTCCTCTCCTTGTCATCCCTTTCAGGACAATTGCGGATGAGATGGTCGGGGGATCCATACTTATAGCAATTTCGATTATTTCCCTAACACTCCCCAGTGTGATGTCTGTCACAACTTGGGCACTCCGGTTTGAACTTTGGGTTGCCCACACTTGCCATTGAAGTGGCC
The DNA here is from genome assembly GCA_025698515.1 of Gossypium sturtianum. Classification (NCBI taxonomy): domain Eukaryota; kingdom Viridiplantae; phylum Streptophyta; class Magnoliopsida; order Malvales; family Malvaceae; genus Gossypium; species Gossypium sturtianum. Next base: position 127,062,622 of record CM046955.1, read on the forward strand.
TGAACTCTTGAACCCGAATACATGTTGCCTCGCTCTCTCTGCGAATACCCGACAGATGTAGTCGTCCGAGGGTTCACTTCCCTGGACCTCTTCGATTAAGCTTGGTATGATTTACTTATCGGCCTCTTCTTCGCATCTCGAGCCTCACTCAGGGCTTTCCTCTTTTCCTTACTCAATTCTTCGGCCTTACTAGCCCTATCCACCAATACCAAAAATTCTTTTAGCTCTAAAATACCGACTAAGAGTCTGACATCTTCATTCAACCCATCTTCAAATCTCTTGCATAAGGTAGCTTCCGTGGATACACATTCTTGCGCATACTTGCTGAGCCTAACAAATTTGCGCTCATATTACGCATTACGATCATTTTTCCTTGCTTCAACTCAAGGAATTCTTTCATTCTCGGTCTACAAACCGTTGACTTATATACTTCTTTCGGAACTCTTCCAAAAAGAAGTCCCACGTTACCCTCTCTTTAGGAACCACTGATGTCAACGTTCTCCACCAATGGTATGCCGAGTCCCTCAGCAAAGATACAGCGCATTTCAAACTCTCCTCAGGTGTGCAGGAGAGTTCATCAAAAACTCTTATTGAGTTCTCGAGCCAGAACTCCGCTCGCTCAGGATCATCATCTATATTAGCTCAAAAATCCTCAGCCCCTTGCTTTCAAATTTTGTCTACCGGGGGCTTAGTCGTCCTCACCATTTCTATACCTTGGGGAGCCACAGGAATTGGCTGAGGTATAGGTGGGAATGGAGGAGGTTGAGTATCGGGGTTTGCTCGTACATACTAAGTGTACCAGTTACTCTCATTTGGAGAAAGGCTTCCCGAGCCTCTTCTCCTTTACCTCTAGTCTCGGGGCTACTCTACACAGGTGCGGTCCCTTGCGCAGGAGCCGACGCATTACTAGCTGCATCATCAACAGCCGATTGTTCGGGATCCATATACTATATAAAACAAGTTTAAAATCATCAGAAGCCACCACACTATCATCATACGCTTATGGCATGTATAGCTAGACTCCTACTCACGCTACGGTAGTCCTAGAACCGACTAAACCATAGCTCTGATACCACTAAATGTAACAACCCTTACCACTATTCGACGCTAGAACATGGTACGAGGCATTACCGGACTCACATCATAAGCAATCACACAATTTCGAGTTATAAAATTTGCGTTCAAATTAAAACCATTCATATTCAATCGTAAAGTCCCATATACGAGTCTACGAGGCCCAAAACATTCTTTGGAAGTGGTTCAAAACTAAACCGAAAACTTTAGAAATTTATTTACAAAACTGAGAAAATTTTTCATGTTACAGGGCTCACACGCCCGTGTGAAATTTGACACGCCCGTGTGTAGACACACACACCCATGCTCCTCAACTGTGGTGAATACTGACTACACTCACACGGTCTCAAAGCCTAGTCACACGCCCGTGTTCGACACCCGTGGACGACACTGACTTGGGTCACACGACCTGGACACACGCCCATAGGGCTAGTCCGTGGTCGCCTCTGACTATTTCTTCACGGCCTAGGCACGCCCGTGTGCTTTAACCGTGTAACCATTCAAATTTCAATTTTAAGGTGCAGACTTCACACGGCCTGGGCACACGCTCATGGCTTGATCGTGTGTCTCACACGGTCTAGACACATGCCCGTGTGTCTACCCATGTGGACAGCAACAAGGCTGTTTGCCAAGATCTTTGCACCCCTATAGCTTACACTACATGAATTCATTCAACATACTAATAAACATCTCATAATTTCAACATGAACTCCCATAGATAACTTTGTAATTTCATAGGTGATAAAATAAGCAATCATGCATGGCAAGTTACAAAATTAAATGTCTTAACAAGAGCCAATACACCTTTGGCCAAAATAACAAAATAATCTACTAGTCTAGCCCCTATACATGCCATTTACAAAATCATTAAGTCTAGGTATACCGAGAGGAGCTGATAGTGTGGGCGGTCTTCTGGTTAGCTGCGTATCCCGGCTCGGCTCTTAAACTCTATAAAACAAGGAAAAAAGAGAAGGGGGAGTAAGCTTTAAGCTTAGTAAGTTTACATGTAAACAACACACATTATAACATGTATTAAACAAATACATAGCATTACATACTAAGCAAGAAGCAATTCACATTCATGACATGCTTACTCATTTTCTCCATTCTCACATTCCAACCATCTCACAATTTAATGCATACATTCGTTAAGAGTTTCCCTACACTTAGCATCACAAAGTCACATAATACAACATATCACCATTTCTAATTCCATTACAGATAATCGAAACACTCGGTGGTTTCGCACTTAGCCCACCAAAAAGATTAAATACGGTGGTATCGCACATAGCCCACCAAAAGATGAATAGACGATGGTATCGCACATAGCCCATCGTAAATTAGCAACAAGGTGGTATCGCATTTAGCCCACCAAAAAGATTTTAGACGATGGTATCGCACATAGCCCATCGTAAATTAGTAACAAGGTGGTATCGCACTTAGCCCACCAATAGGTGTCGTCATTACATATTTATATGACTATTTCATCATTCATACAATAATTATTCAATGATTTCCACATTTAATCCATTTGAACCACACATGTTCTCGATCATGTCGTACACTAGTTAGCCATACAATGTTTAAACAATTATGCATTGTCTACACATAAACTTACCTCGGTGCAAAACGTGATAACCAACGATTTAGTCCGTCACCTTGCCTTTTCCACGATCAAGGTTGATTCCACGCTCTTCTTGATCTATAACAATGAAATTTATTCGTTTAGATCATTCTATGATCATAATACATCAAATTTTACACTTGGGCAAAAATGACCATTTTGCCCTTGTACATTGGCAAAATTATGATTTTGCCCCTAGGCTCGTGAATCATTTTTCACTACATTTTCTAAATGAACAAGCATAGATGAACATTTATTTCTCTTACAACTACTCACCATTACAACTATTTCGTGCATTTATGACACAAATTAAATCTTTGCATTCAAGTCCCATTTAGGTGTTTTCATGCTAACACCATTCATAAAAGTTGTCTCACACCTCCCTAACATTCATTTTCTTCCATAAAAACTCAGCTATCAACATCATTTCTCTCATGGTAAGTCCCTAGACTTTCAACCATATCACAAACTAGTCCCCTCTTTGGAAAGCTTAAGCTTTGGGGACTACAAAAGTACAAAAATGATCAACTAAAACCATCAAAATCACTTACTTATGAAGAAGATGAGTTGCTAAAATTTTAAGCTTCAAAACCCCTATTTTCTCTTCAAAATTTCGGTGGAAGAGAAGTGTGAATAGTAAAAGATGATAGTTTTTCTTTTCACTTTATTTTATTCATCTTTTCTCACCTAATTCACCCAATTTTGACCAAGAATTAAATGCCCTTGTCTCTCCTATGCACATGGCCGGCCATCACTAGATAAGTGGCCTAATTGCACTTTAAAATCCTCCAAATTACATTCTATAGCTACTAGGTACCTCTATATTTTAAAATAAAACTCTCGCACTTTATGCGATTTAGTCCTTTTTCGCAATTGAGCATGCTATCACTCAAAATAAAACACCAAAATTTTCATGCATCCATATAATCATGCTACAGCACATAAATTAACATCAAAATAATTTTCCTCGACCTCGGATTAGTTGTCTCGAAACCACTATTTTGACTAGCCCCAAAACTGGACTGTTACAACCCGTGTGTGAAAAACCTGGGTATTCTGTTTATGAAATCAGCATGCTCTTAAGGGCACACGGCTTAGGCACTCGCCCGTGTGCTGGCCTGTGTGACGAATCTAATTCTCGCAATTTGATACAGGGGACACACGGCCTATCAACACACCCATGGGGCTGATCGTGTGTCACACACAGCCTAGACACACGCCCGTTTGCCTACCCGTGTGGACAATTAAAAGGCTATTTACCAAGCCAATTACCACCCTAAAAAACAAACACACTTATACCACCACAAGCAACACATAACATGGCAATAATACACTATGAAGACTCACTAATCATCATTCATACACTCCACATTTTATTCCATCAATTGCATAAACTTTTACTTCAAGAAACTCATCATCATTAAAATATGAAACTTGACAAATATTGGCCAATTCCCAATGGCCATTTACAAAATGAGTATATAACATTAGTAGCCAACACTTTGGCTTTCAAATATGACATAACACAAGATGACCAAGTTCCTATACATGCCATACCCAAAATAAGTCAACTTTACTATACCAAAAGAATGATTGATAGTGTGATCCGAGCTTCGACGTTCTACGATCCCTGAGCTAGCTTGGCGATACTACAAGGAAAAGGGAAAAGAAAGGGGTAAGCATATATCTTAGTAAGTTTGCATGAAATAAAATAGCAACATAAGTACTCATGGTAAAATCCATTCATCTAATAGAACAATAACAATAAAAATTCTTAAGTACTTGACATACTTACTCTTACTTACGCTTACCCATCACATATCACATTACGGTTTCATAACTCGTAATTTACTCATGGTACCTGTGTCACTTCATCACATAATTTAGTACTTATGTTATCTTGAACATAAACTTAAATCATTATTGTCCTTAACTTAAATGTAACTCTTAATAATCCTTGTATAGCTTAGCTCTTTGTCATCTTTGCATACTTAACTCTTTTGCCCATTGAACTACTCGGAATATTGGAGGATACTCAATATCATCATACATGTATCACGATGCCAATGCCATATCCCATATATGGTCTTACATGGGATCACCTATTTATGCCGATGCCATATCCCAGATATGGTCTTACACGGGATCTCTTAACTCGATGTCGATGCCATGTCCCAGACATGGTCTTATACGAGATTGTACATAGATGTCGATGCCATGTCCCAGACATGGTCTTATACGAGATCTTCCTTTGGTGCCGAGGCCATGTCCCAGACATGGTCTTATACAGGACCTTTCTTATTCGGTGCCGATGCCATGTCCCAGACATGGCCTTATACGGAACCTTTCTTATTCGGTGCTGATACCAAGTAGAGGGAGATAGCAGAGAAACCCGGGAAGTGGAACGAGTAGTAAGAGTACACCCAAAGAGCAGGCTACAGGATCTGAGGGTAGAGCACCTGCAAGGACTTACACCATTTGCGCTCGCGAAGAGGCGTCATCCACTAATGTAATTACGGGTACATATTCTCTCCATGATACTAATGTGTTTTTTTAATTGACCTGGGATCTACGTAGTCATATATTTGCATAAAATTTGCATCTAGTATGAGCATGCCTGTAGAGTCTACAGAGTTTGTGATAAAAGTGTCCAATCCTTTAGGCAAAAGTGTATTAGTTGATAAGGTATGCAAAGATTTCCATTAATGATTAGAGGTCATTATTTTAAGGCAAATCTCATGCTATTTCCATTTGATGAATTCGATATAATTCTTGGTATGGACTGGTTAACCGCTCATGATGTGACAGTAAATTGTGGAAAAATACATTGAATTGAGATGTGAAAACGGGGACACTCTTCGTGTTGAATCAAATGAACAGGACAGGCCGCCTGTAGTAATTTCTCATATGTCTGCTCAGAAATATGTAAGAAAGGGATATGAAGCATATCTTGCCTTTGTGATGAATGCCAAAGAAACTGAGTTAAGAATTGAATCAGTACCGATAGTATGTGAGTACCCAGATGTATTCCCAGAAGAGTTGCCATGGTTGCCTCCGGTGAGAGAAATTGAATTTGGTATTGAGTTAGCCCCTGGTACTGCACCTATATCGATTGCTCCGTATAGAATGGCTCCAGCTGAGTTGAAAGAATTAAAAGCACAGTTGCAAGAGTTAACGGACAAAGGCTTTGCTAGACCAAGTTATTCTCCGTGGGGTGCTCCAGTGCTATTTGTGAAAAAGAAAGATGGTTCCATAAGATTATGTATAGATTACCGGTAGCTTAATGAAGAATAAGTACCCATTGCCAAGGATCGACGATTTGTTTGATCAATTGAAGGGAGCCACTGTGTTTTCCAAGATAGACTTGAGGTCTGGTTATTACCAATTGAGGGTCAAAGATTTAGATGTGCCGAAAACCGCATTTCGGACAAGGTATGGGCACTATGAATTTTTAGTCATGCCTTTCGGTCTAACAAATGCCCCTGCCGTGTTTATGGATTTAATGAACCGTATATTTCGGCCATACTTAGATAAGTTTGTTGTAGTTTTTATTGATGATATACTGATATATTCTCGTGATGAAAATGAGCAAGCCGAACACTTGAGGACGATTTTACAGATTTTACGAGATAATCGTTGTATGCCAAGTTTAGAAAAAGTGAATTTTGGCTCACAGAGGTTGGATTTTTGGGGCACATTATTTTGGGAGATGGAATCTGAGTAGACTCAAGCAATATTTCGACCATTGTTGATTGGAAACCACCAAGAAATGTTTTAGAGGTTAGAAGTTTTTTGGGCCTAGGTGGCTATTACCGGCATTTTGTCAAGGGATTTTCTATGATAGCCAGCCCGATGACGAGGCTATTACAGAAAGATGTAACGTTCGAATGGACAGAGAAATGCCAACAGAGTTTCGAGAAATTAAAGGCATTGTTGACTGAGGCCCCAGTTCTAGTGCAACCCGAACCGGGAAAAGAATTCGTGATCTTCAGCGATTCGTCCTTGAATGGATTGGGCTGTGTGTTTATGCAAGAAGGAAAGGTGATAGCATGTAACACCCCTAACCCGTATCCGTCGTCGGACTAGGGTTAACGGCGTAACCAGACAGATCGGAAACATTTACAGAAATGTCATACAATTTCATATCAACCTCAAACATAATGTCCCTTTAGTAGGTCATCGAGACCTAAAACATACTTATAAACCGGGTCGGGACTAAACCAGAACTCATACAAAATTTCACGAAAATTTAAAACTTTTCTAAGTTTCAGGGGTTACACTCCCGTGTAGGTAGGCCGTGTGCCTCCCACGGCTATTAGACACCCCCGTGTGTCCTCCCCGTGGTCGAATTTGACCTCACATCCACGGCCACCAAGCACGCCCGTGTGCCTTGGCCGTGGTCAAATCTGACCTCACATCCACGGCCACCCAACACCCCGTGTGCTAAAGCCGTGTACTATTAGGCCATATACTGGCTTTCTCACACGGCTACTAGACACGCCCGTGTGTCGTGGCCGTGTGCTATTAGGCTAATTGCTGACTTAGCCCCACGGTCACTAGGCACGCCCGTGTGCCATAACCGTGTGATAAAATAGACCATTTACAAGGCCAATTTGCCACCCACACAAGGGTCAAACCTACAAGCACATTTAAGCATACTTCCACACACAAATTGGCAACCAATTTTCATGTCAAATGATCAACATATCATCTCATATCATCTCATTTCTAACATGTCAACTTAGGAACTAAATTATACAACTTGAATACATTCAATATCAATCATGATTCATCCCCAAATTTACTAAATCATACTAGCATCATACAATTACTAAGATTACCATTCACAAGAATTTTTCTTTACTCACAAGCTATACCAAAATATGCACCATATATCAAAGCCACACATGCATTTTACCAACATTTATCTAGCCACATCACATGGCTATTTAGACATCTCAAACATGTCTTACAAAACTAGCCTATACATGCCATATTTCAACTATGTACATCTTTCCCAAAAGTACCAAAATAGATTGCCGATAGTGTGATAGAGAATGCTGACGATCCCCAGATCCGAGCTAGCTTTACTAACACTGCAAAGCAGAGAAACAAATCACACAGTAAGCTTTCCAAAGCTTAGTAAGTTCGTACCATAACACATTTAAATTCAACAAACCACTACATAGATTATTTCACATATACATATATATCATACCATCCAACACTAAATTGCTCATTTAACATTTCGTAACCTCATTCATAGATTCATCAACCACTTAGGTTCCGAGCGTACCTTAGCCAACACCTAGTAGTTGATTATATTTGCTACTCAATACTCACTTTTCTCTTTCGATCAACTTCCGTCTCTTCTTTGATTCAATCGCACACTTAGTGCCCCGATATTTAGCCAAAGCTTAATTATCATCGCACACATAGTGCATTTACATCAAACCCTTCTTCAATCGGTATCGCACACACAGTGCCAACCACGAAGTCGAAGCTTATATTATTTCGCACACACAGTGCTGATCATTTCGATCGTGTTTCTGAATACGCACACTTAGTGCCACATAACTCAAACTCAACTCTCAAATAGCATCCACATTTCAATATCATTATAACATTCATTTCATAGCATTTAACATAACTAGATGTTCGTATTATGTCCGAACTTACCTCAGACGTTGAACTATCGCAACGGTCGGTCAATCGAGCACTTTATCTTTGCCTCGATCTCGATCCGAACCTCTTCTTTCTTGGTCTATACACATTCAAATTCAATCCATTCAATCACCAAATCATTCATTTTAGTCCAAACACACATATTTAGGGCATTTTACAAAATAGCCCTCACATTTTCACATTTCGACACTTTAGTCCTTAATTCATAAAATCATCAAATTCACATAATTTCTCCTCACACAAGCCTAGCCGAATTTTCCTTGTGTTCATACAAGCCCACACATTTCATTTATTTTACATTTTTGTCCTTCAATTTATCATTTTCACAATTTAACCCAAATTACTCAATTTCATCAAAAATCCAAACATAAACTATGTTAACCCAACACTAAGTTTTCATTTTCCACCATCAAACATTCAAGAACTCACATGTCCATCAATGGTACATTTCAAAGACATCATCAATTCACAAAATTTAAACATGGGTTTGGAAGAGCACAAAGCAATGATTACGAAAATGTAGAAATTATCAAAAACCGAGCTTAAAGCATACCTCAATCAAGGACAACAATGGCCGAACCCTAGAGTAGTCTTCTTCTTTTCTTTTTCTTATGACTTTCGGTAAAGATGGATAAAATATGAGAAACAATTTGGTTTTGTTTTATTTAATTCACATATTAATGCCTATTTACTATTTTGCCCATCATTTAAAACATTATAACATACATTATAATTGGCTATAAATGTCCATCCACCACCCACTAACTATAAAATGGGCTAATTGCCACATAAGGCCTCCCCATTATAAAGACAACAACAATTAAGCACTTAACAATCAGCACACAGCATTTTTCACTTTATGCGATTAAGTCATTTTCTCACAATTTGACACACAGTTGATAAAATTACCACACAAAATTTTCACACAGGCTATATCACATATAATCAACACCAAAAATAACATTAAAATATTATTCCGACCTCAGATTTGTGGTCTCGAAACCACTGTTCCGACTAGGGTCTAATTCGGGTTGTTACAACTCTCCCCCCTTTAAGGATTTTTGTCCCCGAAAATCTTACCAGTGAATAAGTGTGGATATTGCTCTCTCATAATGTTCTCAAGCTCCCACTTAGCCTCTTCAATTCCGTGCTTGTGCCATAATACTTTCACTAAAGAGATTTTCTTATTTCTCAACTCTTTGGTCTCTTGTGCCAAAATTCAGATCGGTTCCTCACTATACGATAAGTCTGACTGAATCTCAACTTCAGTAGAAGCAATCACATGAGACGGGTCTGATCTGTACCGTCTAAGGATTGGCACATGAAACACGTTATGAATATTTTCTAACTCAGGTGGCAACATCAATCTATAAGCAACCGGGCCAACTCGTTCAATAATCTCATACGGTCCAATGAACCTCGGACTCAGCTTGCCTTTTCGGCCAAATCGAAGCATCTTCTTCCACGGAGATACTTTCAAAAACACTTTAGCACCCACCTCAAATTCAATATCTTTTCGTTTCAAATCTGCATAAGACTTCTGACGATCTGAGGTCGCTTTCAAACCGCTACATTTAATTACTTTCACTTTCTCGTCTCTTTTATAAGATCAACCCCGTGAATCTTATTCTCACTCAACTCAGACCAATACAATGGAGTTCGACACTTTCGACCGTAGAGAGCCTCATATGGTGCCATTTTAATGCTAGATTGAAAACTGTTGTTGTACGCGAATTCAATCAACGATAAATGTTTTTCCCACCTAGTCTCGAACTCAAGTATACAACATCTCAACATATCTTCAAGAATCTGAATGATTCGCTCGGACTGACCATCCGTTTGTGGATGAAACGCAGTACTGAAATTTAATTTTGTGCCTAACGCATCCTGCAATTTCCTCCAAAATCGAGAGGTAAACCTCAGATCTCTGTCAGACACTATAGATAGTGGTACTCCGTGCAATCTCATTATCTCGACAATATACAATTCAGCTAACTTATCTAAAGAATAATCGGTTCTCACCGGAACGAAATGGGATAATTTCGTCAATCTATCCACTATCACCCAGATTGCATCTTTCTTGCTCGGAGATAAGGGCAAACCCGGCACAAAGTCCATCGTAATTCTCTCCCATTTCCACTCAGGAATCATAATCGGTTGTAACAAACCAGGCGGAACTTGATGTTCAGCCTTAACTTGCTGACAAACTAAACATTTCGACATAAAGTCGGAAATATCCCTTTTCATACCATGCCACCAATAGAACCGTTTGAGATCATTATACATTTTCGTACTTCCCAGACGTACAACCAAATGACTATTATGAGCTTCAGTCAAAATCATCGAAATCAACTCTGAATTTCTCAGAATACAAATCTGGTCTCTAAATCTCAAACAATCTTCACTATCAACTCGAAATTCTGATTCAGCATTCGATTCACATTGAGTTCGTTTAACCATAATTTCAACATCACTTTTCTGAGCATCACGAATCTGATGTACAAACATCGGTTTTATTTTCAACTCGGCTATAACCGCACTATCATCACACAAATCTTTCTAAGCATTCATTGCTCGCAAAGCACATATGGACTTTCGGCTCAAAGCATCAGCTACAACATTAGCTTTACCCGGGTGGTAATCTATCACAAGTTTGTAATCTTTCAACAACTCTAACCATCTTCTCTGTTGCAAATTCAATTCTTTCTGAGTCATCAAGTACTTCAAACTCTTGTGATCTGTAAAGATATGACACTTCTCACCAAATAAATAATGACGCCATATTTTCAATGCGAACACAATCGCGACCAATTCAAGGTCGTGCGTCGAGTAATTCTTTTCATGCGGCTTTAGCTGCCTCGAAGCATAAGCAATAACTTTGCCTTCTTGCATCAACACACAGCCCAAACCATTCAATGATGCATCACTGTAAACTATGAATTCTTTTCCCGATTTCGGTTGAACTAACACTGGTGCTTTTGTCAACAACACTTTCAATTGCTCAAAACTCTGATGGCACTTTTCTGACCATTCAAATTTAACATCTTTTTGTAGCAACTTCGTCAACGGAGTCGCAATCATCGAGAAGCCTTTCACAAACCGTCTATAATATCCCGGTAGTCCCAGAAAACTGCGGACTTCAGACACATTTCTTGGAGGCTTCCATTCTAATATAGCAGAGATTTACTAGGATCAACTCGTATCCCGGCATCTGACACAATATGCCCTAAAAAACCAACTTCACATAACCAAAATTCACATTTACTAAACTTAGCATACAACTGTTTCTCACGCAGAGTTTGTAGCACGATTCTCAAATGCTCGACATGCTGCGTCTCATCACATGAATAGATCAAAATATCATCAATGAACACCACTACAAAGCGATCCAAATACGATCTGAATATCCGATTCATCAGATCCATAAACACTGCAGGAGCATTTGTTAGTCCGAAAGGCATCACTAAGAATTCGTAATGTCCGTACCTCGTTCTGAAAGCAGTTTTCGGCACATCGGGTTCTTTAACTCTTAACTGATAGTAACCTAATCTCAAATCTATCTTTGAAAACACTGTAGCTCCTCTCAACTGATCAAACAAATCATCAATATGAGGCAACGTATATTTGTTCTTTATCGTTACTTTGTTCAACTGTCGATAATCAATACACATTCTCATAGTTCCATCTTTCTTTTTCACGAATAACACAGAGTTCCCTGTGGTGAGAAACTTGGTCGTGCAAATCCTCCGTCTACCAACTCGTGAATCGAGACTTTAACTCTTTCAATTTCGTTGGTGCCATTCTATACGGGGCTATCGAAATGAGAGTGGTCCCCGGCACTAATTCAATACCAAATTTGAATTCCCGAATCGGAGGTAATCCCGGTAATTATTCAGGAAACACACCTGGAAACTCACATACTACAGGCACAGATTCAACTTTCTTTTTCGACACTTTTGTATCAATCACGTACGCCAAATAAGCTTCACAACCCTTTCTCACATAGTTCATAGCTTTCATCGCAGATACAACAGCTGGTAATCCTTTCATATCATTGGATTCTATTTGAACTAGCTCACCATTCTGACTTTTCAACTCAATACTCTTCCTTTTACATGGCATTATGCAGAGTAAGCCAATCCATACCCAGAATTATGTCAAACTCATCAAATGGTGGTAACATCAAATTAACCAGAAAACAAACATCCCGAAACATCAATGGACAATTCTTGCACACCTTATCCACCAAAACACACTTGCCTAAGGGATTCGATACTCTAATCACAAATTCAGTAGACTCAACAGGTAGAGTCTTACTTGATACTAGATTCACACACACATATGAATGAGTAGATCATGGATCTATCAATGCAATGACATCAATATCAAATAAAGTGAAAGTATCGATGATGACGTCTGGAGATGATGCTTTCTCTCGTGCACGTATAGCATAAGCTCGGGCAGTGCTCTCGCCTCTAACCTCACAAATTTGTGTCGAGAGTCCCCTTTGGCTTCCACTCACATTTTTGGTGTTTCTGGGCGGTCTACCTCTAGCCGTCACATTACTCGGTCTTTCATTCTGAACATTTTCCTCTTCAACCATCTTTGGGCAATCTCGAATAAAATGATCTCGGGATCCACATTTATAACAAACTCTATTGTTCTACTACTGCCCCAAACATTCTCCCACATGTCATCTTCCACACTTATCGCACTCGTGTTTGTTACTCTTAACGCTGTCAAAACTTGATTCAATCAGAGCTTGAGTTCGTGGACTAGCACTTTGCCTCGAACGATCTCTACTTGGATGTCCAAACGAAGCATTTGAACGATTGCTTGCATCTATAAATCTCTTTGTCCAGGGTTGAGAAAACTTATTCATCGATCTTTTTCTTTCATCATGAGCTTCAGAATCAGCTTTCTTCTTTTCTTTACTGAGCTCCTCGGCTTTACAAGCTCTTTCAACTAACACAACAAATTCATTTATATCGAGTATCCCAACCAATAACTTAATATCCTCGTTCAACCCTTCTGTGAAGCGTTTACACATAGTGACTTCGGTCGAAACACATTCCCATGCATACTGGCTCAGTCTCACAAATTCTCGCCAGATCTCGATGAATCGACAAACGACCCTGTTTCAGCTCTAAAAACTCTTTACGTTTCTAATCAATGAAGCGTTGACTGATATATTTCTTTCTGAACTCAATTTGAAAGAAGTCCCAAGTGATTCTCTCTCTCGGAACCATGGAAATCAATGTTTTCCACCAATTATACGCAGTATCCCTCAACAATGAAACAACACATTTTATACATTCATCAGGTGTCAACGATATCTCATCGAATACTCAGATTGTATTCTCGAGCCAGAACTCGGCTCGCTCAGCATCGTCATCCGATGTGGCCCTTAACTCTTTCACCCCATACTTTCGGATCTTATCCACCGGAGGTTTATTCAATCGAATCGGATCTATCACTTGTGCCACAACAGGTACTTGTGGGGGTGGAGGTTGTGGAGCAGCCGAATTCATTCGAACGAACTCCAAAAACCACTCACTCATCATACGGAAGAAGGCTTGCTTAGCCTCTCCTCCTTCACTACTATCATTCGGCTGAGATGTGGCCGCCTCGTCCCTTGAGGGAGCAGCGCTACACTCTACATCGTCAAGAATCGCTCGATCGAGATCCAATACTATATGAAAACACATTTATAACTGTCAGAATTCATCACACTATCGCAATTTCATATATGGCATGTATAGCTAGACTCACACACGCTACGTTAGTCTGAGAATCGACTAAACCGTAGCTCTAATACCAATAAAATGTAACACCCCTAACCCGTATCCGTCACCGGACTAGGGTTAACGGCGTTACCAGACAGATCGGAAACATTTACAGAAATGTCATACAATTTCATATCAACCTCAAACATAATGTCCCTTTAGTAGGTCATCGAGACCTAAAACATACTTATAAACCAGGTCGGGACTAAACCGGAACTCATACAAAATTTCACGAAAATTTAAAACTTTTCTAAGTTTCAAAGGTTACACGCCCGTGTAGGCAGGCCGTGTGCCTCCCACGGCTATTAGACACCCCCGTGTGTCCTCCCCGTGGTTGAATCTGACCTCACATCCACGGCCACCAAGCACGCCCGTGTGCCTTGGCCGTGGTCGAATCTAACCTCACATCCACGGCCACCCAGCACCCCGTGTGCTAAGGCCGTGTACTCTTAGGCCATATACTGACTTTCTCACATGGCTACTAGACACACCCATGTGTCTTGGCCGTGTGCTATTAAGCTAGCTACTGACTTAGCCCCACGGTCACTAGGCACGCCCGTGTGCCATAACCGTGTGATAAAATAGACCATTTACAAGGCCAATTTGCCACCCACACAAGGGTCAAACCTACAAGCACATTTAAGCATACTTCCACACACAAATTGGCAACCAATTTTCATGTCAAATGATCAACATATCATCTCATATCATCTCATTTATAACATGTCAACTTAGGAACTAAATTACACAACTTGAATACATTCAATATCAATCATGATTCATCCCCAAATTTACTAAATCATACTAGCATCATACCATCACTAAGATTACCATTCATAAGACATTTTCTTTACTCACAAGCTATACCAAAATATGCACCATATATCAAAGCCACACATGCATTTTACCAACATTTATCTAGCCACATCACATGGCTATTTACACATCTCAAACATGTCTTACAAAACTAGCCTATACATGCCATATTTCAACTATGTACATCTTTCCCAAAAGTACCAAAATAGATTGCCGATAGTGTGATAGAGAATGCTGATGATCCCCTGATCCGAGCTAGCTTTTACCGACACTCGCAGCGAGAGAAACAAATCACACAATAAGCTTTCCAAAGCTTAGTAAGTTCGTACCATAACACATTTAAATCAAACAAACCACTACATAGATTATTTCACATATACATATATATCATACCATCCAACACTAAATTGCTCATATAACATTTCGTAATCTCATTCATAGATTCATCAACCACTTAGGTTCCGAGCGTACCTTAGCCAACACCTAGTAGTTAATTATATTTGCTACTCAATACTCACTTTTCTCTTTCGATCAACTTCCGTCTCTTCTTTGATTCAATCGCACACTTAGTGCCCCGATATTTAGCCAAAGCTTAATTATCATCGCACACATAGTGCATTTACATCAAACCCTTCTTCAATCGGTATCGCACACACAGTGCCAACCACGAAGTCGAAGCTTATATTATTTTGCACACACAGTGCTGATCATTTCGATCGTGTTTCTGAATACGCACACTTAGTGCCACATAACTCAAACTCAACTCTCAAATAGCATCCACATTTCAATATCATTATAACATTCATTTCATAGCATTTAACATAACTAGATGTTCGTATTATGTCCGAACTTACCTCAGACATTGAACTATCGCAACGGTCGGTCAATCGAGCACTTTATCTTTGCCTCGATCTCGATCCGAACCTCTCCTTTCTTGGTCTATACACATTCAAATTCAATCCATTCAATCACCAAATCATTCATTTTAGTCCAAACACACATATTTAGGGCATTTTACAAAATAGCCCTCATATTTTCACATTTCAACACTTTAGTCCTTAATTCATAAAATCACCAAATTCACATAATTTCTCCTCACACAAGCCTAGCCGATTTTTCCCTGTGTTCATACAAGCCCACACATTTCATTTATTTCATATTTTTGTCCTTCAATTTATCATTTTCACAATTTAACCCAAATTACTCAATTTCATCAAAAATCCAAACATAAACTATGTTAACCCAACACTAAGTTTTCATTTTCCACCATCAAACATTCAAGAACTCACATGTCCATCAATGGTACATTTCAAAGACATCATCAATTCACAAAATTTAAACATGGGTTTGGAAGAGCACAAAGTAACGATTACGAAAACGTAGAAATTATCAAAAATCGAGCTTAAAGCTTACCTCAATCAAGGACAACAATGGCTGAACCCTAGAGTAGTCTTCTTCTTTTCTTTTTCTTATGATTTTCGGCAAAGATGGATAAAAGATAAGAAACAATTTGGTTTTGTTTTATTTAATTCACATATTAATGCCTATTTACTATTTTACCCATCATTTAAAACATTATAACATACATTATAATTGGCTATAAATGTCCATCCACCACCCACTAACTATAAAATGGGCTAATTGCCACATAAGGCCTCCCTATTATAAAGACAATAACAATTAAGCACTTAACAATCAGAACACAACATTTTTCACTTTATGCGATTAAGTCCTTTTCTCACAAATTGACACACAGTTGATAAAAATACCACACAAAATTTTTACACAGGCTATATCACATATAATCAACACCAAAAATAACATTAAAATATTATTCCAACCTCGGATTGGTGGTCCCAAAACCACTATTCCGACTAGGGTCTAATTCGGGCTATTACATAGTATATGCCTCTAGACAGTTAAAGCCGTATGAGAAGAATTACCCGACACATGATTTAGAATTGGCTGCCATTGTGTTTGCTTTGAAAATATGGAGACACCATTTGTATAGTGAAAAGTGTCAGATATTCACCGATCATAAGAGCCTAAAGTACTTGATGACTCAGAAGGAATTGAATTTAAGGCAGCGAAGATGGTTAGAGCTGATAAAGGATTATGAACTAATCATTGACTACCACCCGAGAAAGGCGAATGTAGTCGCCGATGCTTTGAGTAGAAAATCTTTATTTGCATTAAGGGCTATGAATACACGGGTGACTTTGTCAGATGATGGTTCCATTCTAGCCGAGTTGAGGGATAGATCGATGTTCCTTCAAGAGATTTATGAGGCTCAGAAAGATGATAGTGACTTGCAAGCCAAAAGAGTTCTGTGTGAGTCGGGAGTTGAGTCTGACTTTCGGATAAATTCTAATGGATGTTTGATGTTTAGAGATAGAGTCTGTGTACTGAGGAATGATGAGCTTATTCAAAAAATTTTACACGAGGCACATAGCAGACGTCTATCTGTACATTCGGGTAGCACAAAAATATATAATGACTTGAAGAAAGGGTATTGGTGGCCAAGTATGAAGAAAGATATCTCTGAGTTTGTATCAAGATGTTTGATTTGTCAACAAGTGAAAGTTGAACACCAAGTACCTTCGGGTTTGCTTTAGCCTATCATGGTTCCTGAGTAGAAATGGGACTGTATTACAATGGACTTTGTGATGGGTTTGCCGTTAACACCGAGCAAGAAGGATGTTGTATGGGTTGTGGTAGATAGACTTACGAAGTCGGCCCACTTCATACCGGTACGTGTTGATTATTCACTTGATAAGTTGGCAGACTTGTATGTATCTGAGATTGTAAGGCTTCATAGAGTGCCTTTGTCGATTATATCGGACAGAGATCCGAGATTCACATCTCGATTTTGGAAAAAGTTGCAAAATGCTTTGGGCACAAAGTTGAGTTTTAGTTAGGTTTTCACCCCCAAATCGACGGACAGTCGGAGAGATTAATATAGATACTTGAAGATATGCTCCGGTGTTGTGTTCTTGAGTTTCAAGGCAGCTAGGAAAAGTACCTACCCTTGGTAGAGTTTGCCTATAATAACAGTTTTCAGTCGAGTTTGAAAATGGCGCCTTATGAGGCTTTATATGGGCGTAAGTGTCGAACGCCTTTGTATTGGACTGAACTCAAGGAAAATAAGATTCACGGGGTTGATTTGGTTAAAGAAACTGAAGAAAAGGTAAAGATAATCCGTGATTGTTTAAAAGCTGCTTCCGATAGACAAATCCTACTCAGACTTGAAACGAAAAGATATTGAATTTCAAGTTGGTGATAAGGTATTCTTGAAAGTGTCACCATGGAAGGAAATTCTCATATTTGGCGGGAAAGGCAAATTGAGTTCGCGTTTTATCGGACCGTATGAGATCACCGAGAGGATAGGACCGGTAGCCTATCGATTGGCTTTGCCATCTGAGTTGGAAAAGATACATGATGTGTTCCACGTATCTATGTTGCGACATTACCGATCAGATCCTTTGAATGTGATTACACCGACAGAGGTTGAAATTTAACCTGACATGACAAATGGCGAAGAACTGGTTAAGATTCTAGCACGAGAAGTTAAACAGTTAAGGAATAAAAGTATAGCTCTCGTGAAAGTATTATAGCAAAGACATGGGGTAGAAGAGGCTACATGGGAGCCCGAAGAGGCTATGAGAAACCAGTACCCAAACCTTTTTACCGGTAAGATTTTTGAGGACGAAAATCCCTAAGGGGGGAATTGTAACAGCCCGATTTAGAGCCTAATCGGAATCGTGGTTGCGAGACCACAAATCCAAAGTAGAAATATGTGTTTTCTGATTTTTATGAGGCTTATAATATGTTTACATGATTATGTGAAAATTTCATGAGGAAATTTTATTCATTAGTGGTCAATTTGTCTATTAGGACTAAATTGCAAAGATTAGAAAATATGAGATTCTAGAATATTCAAGTGTGAAATAGAATTATAGAAATTATTAGAGGTCCTTAATTAGATGTAACATCCCGAAATTGGGCCTAGTAGAATTGGGCCTAATGGGCCTTGAGCGTAGAAGCGTTTTAAAATTTTGAGAACAAGAGAACGGCATTATTTCAAGTTGGACTTATTAAGAAGGTAATTTTGGAAAGTTACGAGGTTTCTATGAAGTTCCGGGTTCAAGTTGGGCCTTAGTAAAATTTTGTGTTTAAGCCTATTAAGGAGAGATAGTAAGTGGCATCAAGGCTTATGGAAATAAAAGAGTAAATTGCTAATATAAATGAGCAATTGGTAAAAAGGTTATGGCGCCACATGTAGTACCTTGAGGGAAGAGGTTCAAATCCCTTTGTGTGCAATTTTGACTTTTATTTTTGCATTCCTTCCTTAGTGTCGGCCAAGGTATATATATGGCAAGGTTGACTTCTTTATTTTTGGTATGGTGGCTAAAGGAATTAAGGAAAGGTTGAGGTTGGGGAAAGGAATCAAAAGGAAAAGGCAAGTAAGGGGAACAAGTGGCTTATTTCATGGAGAATGTTATGGAAAGTATGGTTGGCAAAATTTTGACCCTTATGGCTATGCATGTGGACGGTTTTGGGGGTAGATAGGTAGCTGAAATTTTACTTTGGCTTTTGGTAAGGTTTTGGTATTGTTTTGGCCAAAAATCCCATTTGTAACTTTGTGTCATTTTCTCCCAAATTGCTACTCTCTTTGCCGAAATCTTCTAGCACAATAGTGCATTTTTTCTTCTCTTTGGATTGGTCACATATTCATCTTTTGTCCATCTTCCTTGATAGCCGAAACTTCAAGTTGATATTAAACAAATTCTTCTTCTTTCTTCTTGATTGCCGAAACTCTAAAGCCATTAGTGAGTACTTTTCTTTCTTTGTTTTGCCGAAACCACCTAGCCTAATTGATCATCTTTTCCATCTTCCAAGTTGGGTTTTTTTTTCTTGATTAAACCGGGTAAGTGTTTTTATTCAAATCTTTTCATTCTTTTTCTCTTTAGCCGAATGAGAGTCCCTCATTATTTGGTTGTTTCATCTTGATTCTAAAACCGAAATGGTGTTCTCCCTTACTCCCTCACATCTTGATAATCTTTTATTTGTAGTATTCTAGTGGATTGGCTGAATACCACATCATTGCCTAATCATCTCAAGTCATAAGTCAATTGGTGGGAATTGGGATTATCATCGATTAAGGTAAGGAGTCTTTTCATAGTCCATTCGATATCACTATTCGGTTATTGTGTTAATCGGATCGAAGTTTCGACTAATCAATTATATTTTAGGGACGAAATCACTCGATATGTTCTACCTTCGGACATAGTGGTAAGTGATTCAAGTGTAAGTGATACGAAATCTTTTGGAAATCTGAGGCTAACTTTTGGTTGGTATTGTTCTAGGTCATCGACGAGTGGTTTGTTAGGAAATCAAAATCAGGTGTGTAATCCTGTACCTTCCGAATACATGTTTGATAAGGTGTGTAATCTCACATCTCTGTGAATGTTTGTATGATATGTTCTGTGATTTGGTCAAAATACCGAAGAAAACCGAAAACTGGCATCCGTGATCACTCGGGCGTGCGTATGATCGTAGTGGTAATCGTATTTTGTAATAAAACAGTTTTGGTTAGAAGCAGTGACGTGTTTTTGAAAAATCACGAAAAATAGGAGAAAGGGAATTAGATAGTGAATAAGATATCGAATTAAAGCTTACTGTGTTTATTTTGATAAGGAAGAAACGGAGAAGGAAAAGGAATTCTATATTCTGAGATATATTAATTTTAGTGAGACTGGTTCTGAATGACTTCGTGGTTCCCTGATCTGTCTTGGAAAAATCGTATAAAATTTTACAAAGTGAATTATGAGTTATAGTTTATATGTACAGATTCCTTAGTGAGTCTATTTTCAATAGAAACAAGTGGGAACAACATATGAAAACTGTACATTGAGATATTTAAATTTTGGGTAAGAGAGGTCGGAATCATTGGTCAGTGAAACAAGGGAATCTTTAAGGAATAAACTGTACTAAATGGCTAAGTCAAAAATTCTGGAAAAACTATAGTAAGAAGATATATGAGTCTTGTCTCAAGGAAAATTTACGGAGTTAGATTTCGAGATTACTAACTCAAGTTATAGTCAATTTAGTTAGTACGACGCAGATGGACAGTTTCGATTTTTATGCTCCACATTAGTAGTTAAGTCTAGGTTGCGAAATTTCCAAAATACCCTTAGGTTGCGAAATTACCGAATTACCCTTAGTGGGTAAATTATTGAAATTACGAAAATGCCCCTATGGGTTGAAATTACGAAATTGCCCCTAAAGGGACGAATTACGAAATTGTTTTATGGGCCGATCTGATATTTTGCTATATGGCCCAATCTGATATTTTGATAAATGGGCCAATCTGATATTTTGATAAATGGGCCAATCTGATATTTTGATAAATGGGCCAATATGATATTTTGCTAAATGGGCCAAATTTGATATTTTGCTTAATGGGCCTTTTTGATTAATTGAGATCATGGGCCATAATTTTGTAATAAATATCCGAATAAATTACTGTTGATATATTGTGATTTTGTTGTGCATTATATACATGATTTGCATGGGATGGGATAGTGATGAAGAGAAGTTCTAGTAGCTCTGCTACATAAATCTGGTGGCTCTGCCACAAATCTGAAAAATGGCAATGCCATGTAAATTCTGTTAATCTGGTGGCTTGTCCACAAATCTGATATATATGGCTTAGTGCCTACGTTTGGTGTGTTAGCGGGGTGGGTTGACTACAGATCACCCACCGGTGTGTTGGTTGGTACGGGTGGTGTGGAGCGGATGGAAAACTAGGTTTGGTTTGGGAATTGCATATCATATGCATATCATATTTGATACATTATTGTTGTTGTAAATGGGCTTAGGCCCAAAATATTGCTAATTGGGTTCCGGCCCAATGAATAACGGTAAGGGGATTTCACACTGAGTTCTTCTAACTCACCCCCCTTTCTCTTAACCCTTGTAGGTAATGCTTGGTGATATGGACTTGGGCTATGGATGACTCGAGGGAGGCCATACTTCGGAAATGGTTTATTTGGACTTTAGACTTCTTTCTCGTTTATTTTATTACTTTACTATTTTGGGTTAAATGTTGTAATAAGGCCTCTGGACTATTTTTATTTTTGCTTTTTGGTTGGGATGTTTTTATTATTTTTCTTAAATTGTTTTAAAAGGGGAATTTACCAAAAAACTTA
Source organism: Gossypium sturtianum (assembly GCA_025698515.1). NCBI lineage: Eukaryota > Viridiplantae > Streptophyta > Magnoliopsida > Malvales > Malvaceae > Gossypium > Gossypium sturtianum. The sequence continues at coordinate 127,084,818 of CM046955.1, forward strand.
AACAATGGTTTTCAAAATCCATTAACAAATGGATTTTAAAATAAACTTTTACAAATATTTTTAACACGAATATTTTCTCTCGAACTATTAACGATATTTTCAAAAGACTTGGATTCTCTTTCGAATTTTCAATGTCGTTTTCAAAAGTCACGATTTTGTAAGATCATTAGTTCAAATTTATCGATTTATCAATCAAATCTTTGAGGTTAGTAGCATTTTATCAAATCAAACTTGTTTTCTTGATTTTTAACAAAGTAATATTTTAGTACGAACAAAAAGGGTTTAACATGTTTTGCTTGTGTGACATACCAAATCCGCTCATAACGCATGGGCCGGGTTTGGGGTGTTACATTTTATGGTATCAGAGCCCAGTTGCAAAACTCGGCCGTGGTTTGGGTTCAAAAGCGTTTTCCAAAGCTGTTTAGAATTTTGATTTATAAATATATGTTCTAAAGGAAGTATGGCACCACGAGTATCCGGCACCAAATCAAGTAAGTATTTGTTTTCATTTTATGATTATTGTGTTATTATCTTGTGGTACTAAAAATTCTCTGAAATAGAATACTCTAGAATCAAGTAGCTTTAGGAGTTGAAACTATAGAGATTGAGACTCTAGGATGCGGATTTGACACTCGAAAACAACTTTTCTACTCATACTCCATAAAACATTGTTTAATAAACATCGAATAGTATACTGATTCATAAAACTCGTAATCAAGATTAAATCGACTTAGTGAACATGAACACTAGAAGATGTGGACGCAGCGGTGACGCGTGGGCGTGCTAGAGGCCGAGGTGCTAGGACTAGATCTTCAGCATCGGGGCGTGTGCCCGAAAGGGAGGAGTTGGCATCGCCAGTGGTTGAGACGGGATCTCATGATCGAGCTGGGGTTAATGAGCTGACTCAGATAGTTAAGAAGGTATTGAAGGAGGTTAAGGAGATCAGTGAAGCACCGAGTTGGGTCCGTGGATAATTTGTAAAAGAAAAGAGATTGCGGTTCTTTTGGGTCGCAGTCTCGTTCCGTGAAGCATGTCAAGGCACGACCAAACTTTTCGGCTTGTGATTATTGCGGAAGGCGTCATCCGGGAGAATGCCGGAGGAGGATAGGAGCATGCTTGAGATGCGGGTCTAAGGAGCATAAGGCTCGGGATTGTTTCATCACCATCAAGTCAGGTATGTTTTGGTTGGAGGTGATGATTGAATGTAGAAAATTTTCGGTATAAATGGTAGATAACTGTTTACTTCTGTGGTTAGACGTTTGGTTGTGTGAAAGAGGATTCAAGATTATGTTAAAGGTACATTAGTGTTTTTAAGATCAGAGTGCGCAGCGAAAGCTTAGTGGTGTGATTTGAGCGATGCGTTTAGTAGTTGGTTGGAAATTTCGAGGACGAAATTTCTTTAAGGAGGGTAGAATTGTAACATCCCGAAATTGGGCCTAGTAGAATTGGGCCCAATGGGCCTTGAGCGTAGAAGTGTTTTAAAATTTTGAGAACAAGAGAACGGCATTATTTCAAGTTGGACTTATTAAGAAGGTAATTTTGGAAAGTTACGAGGTTTCTATGAAGTTCCGGGTTCAAGTTGGGCTCTAGTAAAATTTTGTGTTTAAGCCTATTAAGGAGAGATAGTAAGTGGCATCAAGGCTTATGGAAATAAAAGAGTAAATTGCTAGCATAAATGAGCAATTGGTAAAAGGGTTATGGTGCCACATGTAGTACCTTGAGGGAAGAGGTTCGAATCCCTTTGTGTGCAATTTTGACTTTTATTTTTGCGTTCCTTCCTTAGTGTCGGCCAAGGTATATATATGGCAAGGTTGACTTCTTTATTTTTGGTATGGTGGCTAAAGGAATTAAGGAAAGGTTGAGGTTGGGGAAAGGAATCAAAAGGAAAAGGCAAGTAAGGGGAACAAGTGGCTTATTTCATGGAGAATGTTATGGAAAGTATGGTTGGCAAAATTTTGACCCTTATGGCTATGCATGTGGACGGTTTTGGGGGTAGATAGGTAGCTGAAATTTTACTTTGGCTTTTGGTAAGGTTTTGGTATTGTTTTGGCAAAAAATCCCATTTGCAACTTTGTGTCATTTTCTCCCAAATTGCTACTCTCTTTGCCGAAATCTTCTAGCACAATAGTGCATTTTTTCTTCTCTTTGGATTGGTCACATATTCATCTTTTGTCCATCTTCCTTGATAGCCGAAACTTCAAGTTGATATTAAACAAATTCTTCTTGTTTCTTTTTGATTGCCGAAACTCTAAAGCCATTAGTGAGTACTTTTCTTTCTTTGTTTTGTCGAAACCACCTAGCCTAATTGATCATCTTCTCCATCTTCCAAGTTGGGTTTTTCTTTCTTGATTAAACCGGGTAAGTGTTTTTATTCAAATCTTTTCATTCTTTTCTCTTTAGCTTGAATGAGAGTCCTCATTATTTGGTTGTTTCATCTTGATTCTAAAACCGAAATGGTGTTCTCCCTTACTCCCTCACATCTTGATAATCTTTTATTTGTAGTATTCTAGTGGATTGGCCGAATACCACATCATTGCCTAATCATCTCAAGTCATAAGTCAATTGGTGGGAATTGGGATTATCATCGATTAAGGTAAGGAGTCTTTTCATAGTCCATTCGATATCACTACTCGGTTATTGTGTTAATCGGATCGAAGTTTCGACTAATCAATTATGTTTTAGGGACGAAATCACTCGATATGTTCTACCTTCAGACATAGTGGTAAGTGATTCAAGTGTAAGTGATACGAAATCTTTTGGAAATCCGAGGCTAACTTTTGGTTGGTATTGTTCTAGGTCATCGACGAGTGGTTCGTTAGGAAATCAAAATCAGGAGTGTAATCCTGTACCTTCCGAATACATGTTTGATATGGTGTGTAATCTCACATCTCTGTGAATGTTTGTATGATATGTTCTGTGATTTGGTCAAAATACCGAAGAAAACTAAAAACCGGCATCCGTGATCACTCGGGCGTACGTATGATCGTAGTGGTAATCGTATTTTATATAAAACAATTTCGGTTAGAAGCAGTGACATGTTTTTGAAAAATCACAAAAAATAGGATAAAGGGAATTAGATAGTGAATAAGATATCGAATTAAATCTTATTGTGTCTATTTTGATAAGAAAGAAACGGAGAAGGAAAAGGACTTCTATATTCTGAGATATCTTAATTTTAGTGAGACTGGTTCTGAATGACTTCGTAGTTCCCTAATCTGTCTTGGAAATTTGTATAAAATTGTACAAAGTGAATTATGAGTTATAGTTTATATGTACAGATTTCTTATTGAGTCTATTTTCAATAGAAACAAGTGGGAGCAACATATAAAACTGTACAGTAAGATATTTAAATTTTGGGTGAGAGAGGTCAGAATCATTGGTCAGTGAAATAAGGGAATCTTTAAGGAATAAACTGTACTAAATGGCTAAGTCAAAAATTCTGGAAAAATTATAGTAAGAAGATATATGAGTCTAGTCTTAAGGAAAATTTACGGAGTTAGATTTCGAGATTCCTAACTCAAGTTATAGTCAATTTAGTTAGTACGACCCAGATGGACAGTTTCGATTTTTATGCTCCATATTAGTAGTTAACTCTAGGTTACGAAATTTCCAAAATACCCTTAGATTGCGAAATTACCGAATTACCCTTAGTGGGTAAATTATTGAAATTACGAAAATGCCCCTATGGATCAAAATTACAAAAATGCCCCTAAAGGGCCAAATTATGAAATTGTTTTATGGGCCGATCTGATATTTTGCTATATGGGCCAATCTGATATTTTGATAAATGGGCCAATCTGATATTTTGATAAATGGGCCAATCTGATATTTTGCTAAATGGGCCAAATCTGATATTTTGCTTAATGGGCCTTTTTGATTAATTGAGATCATGGGCCATAATTTTGTAAGAAATATCCGAATAAATTACTGTTGATATATTGTGATTTTGTTATGCATTATATACATGATTTGCATGGGATGGGATAATGATGAAGAGAAGTTCTGGTAGCTCTGCTACATAAATCCAGTGGCTCACGCCACAAATCTGAAAAATGGCAATGCCATGTAAATTCTGTTAATCTGGTGGCTTGTCCACAAATCTGATATAAATGGCTTAATGCCTACATTTGGTGTGTTGGCGGGGTAGGTTGACTAAAGATCACCCACAGGTGTGTTGGTTGGTACGGGTGGTGTGTAGCGGATGGAAAACTAGGTTTGGTTTGGGAATTGCATATCATATGCATATTATATTTGATACATTATTGTTGTTGTAAATGGGCTTAGGCCCAAAATATTACTAATTGGGTTCCGGCCCAATGAATAACGGTAAGGGGATTTCACACTGAGTTCTTCTAACTCACCCCCCTTTCTCTTAACCCTTGTAGGTAATGCTTGATGATATGGACTTGGGCTATGGATGACTCGAGGGAGGCCATACTTCGGAAATGGTTTATTTGGACTTTAGACTTCTTTCTCGTTTATTTTATTACTTTACTATTTTGGGTTAAATGTTGTAATAAGGCCTCTGGACTATTTTTATTTTTTCTTTTTGGTTGGGATGTTTTTATTATTTTTCTTAAATTGTTTAAAAATGGGAATTTACCAAAAAAATTAAACAATGGTTTCCAAAATCGATTAACAAATGGATTTCAAAATAAACTTTTACAAATATTTTTAACACGGATATTTTCTCTCGAACTATTAACGATATTTTCAAAAGACTATGATTTTCTTTCGAATTTTCAACGTCGTTTTCAAAAGTCACGGTTTTGTAAGATCATTAGTTCAAATTTAACGATTTATCAATCAAATCTTTGAGGTTAGTAGTATTTTATCAAATCAAACTTGTTTTCTTGATTTTTAACAAAGCAATATTTTAGTACGAACAAAAAGGGTTTAACATGTTTTGCTCGTGTGACATACCAAATCCGCTCATAACGCATGGGCCAAGTTTGGGGTGTTACATTAGCAATTAGACCAATATAGATTATGATTGACAAAAATAGACATGGGAAGGAAAAATCTCAAGAAAGGACCATTAAGGCCATTTTTGTCATTTGGTAAATAAAATATTAAAAGGGAAAAAGAAGTCAAAATTGTGTCCATCTTCTTCTCCCATGGCCAAAATTTACTAAGGAGCCATAGCTAGGGTTTCTTCGACTTCCAAGCTTGATAGTAAGTGCATCCTAGCCCCGTTTTTAATGTTCTTCGTGTTTTTGAGATCCTCGTAGCTCGATTTAGCTATTTCTAGCTATATTTTGAGCTAGGGTTTATGTTCAAAAATTTACCAATGTATGACATGCATGTATTTTGATGATTTATGGAAGAATATGAAAGTTTGATGTATGATAACCATCTTTTCCTAAGTGATTTTCATGAGAAATTCATAAAAAGGACTAAATTGTAAAGTTATGAAAATGGTCATACATGAGTGGAATAGTGAAAAATAGAGGTTTTTGTAGTTAAGAAAAAGATTCGGCTAGGCTTAAAATACAAGAAAGTTGAATAAAAATTATTTTAAGAGCCTAGGGGCAAAAGTGTAATTATGTGAAAGTTTAGGGGTAAAAATCGTAATTTTTGCCAAAGTATGATTCATGAGTCAATTTAGTCAATTTGAGTATTAAACAAGTGAAATTGTTATTATAGATCAAGAAACATGAAGCCCGGACCGAAACCGAGGCAAGAACAAGGTGTTGGACTAAATTGAACATCTACACACATTTCGAGTACCGAGGTAAGTTTGTGTGGAATTATAGCTATGTGATGTTATTATGTTTTTAATTGCATTATTCTATGAGATGTGTATATTAATTCCATGAAGTTGATTATTGATGCCTCAATGAGATTGTAATGAATCATGTTGAGTTGAAGTCCCGGTTGAAGATTCGGAATAACGAGGATACCTATGTCACAACATGAGATAAGGAAGGTCCTGTATAAGACCATGTCTGGGACATGGCATCAGCACCGAATAAGGAAGGTCCCGTGTAAGACCATGTCTGGGACATGGCCTCGGCACCAAAGGAAGATCTCGTGTAAGACCATATCTGGGATATGGCATCGACATCTATGTACGATCTCGTATAAGACCATGTCTGGTGTAACACCCCTTACCCCTATTCGACGCTGGAACAGGGTACGAGGCATTACCGGACTCACATCATAAGCAATCACACAATTCCGAGTTATAAAATTTGTGTCCAAATTAAAACCATTCATATTCAATCGTAAAGTCCCTTAAACGAGCCTACGAGGCCCAAAACATGCTTTGGAAGTGGTTCGAAACTAAACCGAAAACTTTAGAAATTTTTACAAAACTTAGAAAATTTTTCATGTTACAGGGCTCACACGCCCGTGTGAAATGTGAAACGCCCGTGTGTAGACACACACGCCCATGCTCCTCAACCATGGTGAATACTGACTACACTCACACGGTCTCAAAGCCTAGTCACACGCCCGTGTTCGACACCCGTGGACGACACTGATTTGGGTCACACGACCTGGACACACGCCCATAGGGCTAGTCCGTGGTCGCCTCTGACTACTTCCTCACGGCCTAGGCACGCCCGTGTGCTTTAACCGTGTGACCATTCAAATTTCAATTTCAAGGTGCAGACTTCACACGGCCTGGGCACACGCTCATGGCTTGATCATGTGTCTCACACGGTCTAGACACACGCCTGCGTGTGTCTACTCCATGTGGACGACAACAAGGTGCATTTGCCAAGTTCTTTGCACCCTTATAGCTTACACTACATGAATTCATTCAATATACTAATAAACATTTCATAATTTCAACATGAACTCCCATAGATAACTTTGTAATTTCATAGGTGGTAAAATGAGCCATCATGCATGGCAAGTTACAAAATTAAATGTCTTAACAAGAGCCAATACACCTTTGGCCAAAATAACAAAATAATCTTAGTCTAGCCCCTATACATGCCATTTACAAAATCATTAAGTCTAGGTATACCGAGAGGAGCTGATAGTGTGGGCGGTCTTCTAGTTAGCTGCGTATCCCATTTCAGCTCTTAAACTCTATAAAACAAGGAAAAAGAGAAGGGAGTAAGCTTTAAGCTTAGTAAGTTTACATGTAAACAACACACATTATAACATGTATTAAACAAATACATAGCATTACATACTAAGCAAGAAGCAATTTACATTCATGACATGCTTACTCATTTTCTCCATTCTCACATTCCAACCATCTCACAATTTAATGCATACATTCATTAAGAGTTTCCCTGCACTTAGCATCACAAAGTCACATAATTCAACATATCACCATTTCTAATTCCATTACACATAATCAAAACACTCGGTGGTTTCGCACTTAGCCCACCAAAAAGATTAGATACGGTGGTATCGCACATAGCCCACCAAAAGATGAATAGACGATGGTATCGCACATAGCCCATCGTAAATTAGCAACAAGGTGGTATCGCACTTAGCCCACCAAAAAGATTTTAGACGATGGTATCGCACATAGCCCATTGTAAATTAGCAACAATATGGTATCGCACTTGGCCCACCAAAAAGATTTTAGACGATGGTATCGCACATAGCGCATCGTAAATTAGCAACAAGGTGGTATCGCACTTAGCCCACCAAAAGATGTCGTCATTACATATTTATATGACTATTTCATCATTCGTACAATAATTATTCAACGATTTCCACATTTAATCCATTTGAACCACACATGTTCTCGATCATGCCGTATACTAGTTAGCCACACAATGTTTACACAATCATGCATTGTTTACTCATAAACTTACCTCGGTGCAAAACGTGATAAGCAACGATTTAGTCTGTCACCTTGCCTTTTCCACGGTCAAGGTTGATTCCGCGCTCTTCTTGATCTATAACAATGAAATTTATTCTTTTAGATCATTCTATGATCATAATACATCAAATTTTACACTTGGGCAAAAATGACCATTTTGCCCTTGTACATTGGTAAAATTACGATTTTGCCCCTAGACTCGTGAATCATTTTTCACTACATTTTCTAAATGAACAAGCATTGATGAACATTTATTTCTCTTACAACTACTCACCATTACAACTATTTCATGCATTTATGACACAAATTAAATCTTTGCATTCAAGTCCTATTTAGGTGTTTTCATGCTAACACCATTCATAAAAGTTGTCTCACACCTCCCTAACATTCATTTTCTTCCATAAAAACTCAGCTATCAACATCATTTCTCTCATGGTAAGTCCCTAGACTTTCAACCATATCACAAACTAGTCCCCTCTTTAGAAAGCTTAAGCTTTGGGGACTCCAAAAGTACAAAAATTATCAACTAAAACCATCAAAACCACTTACTTGTGAAGAAGATGAGTTGCTGAAATTTTAAGCTTCAAAACCCCTATTTTCTCTTCAAAATTTTGGTGGAAGAGAAGTGTGAATAGTAAAAGATGATAGTTTTTCTTTTCACTTTATTTTATTCATCTTTTCTCACCTAATTCACCCAATTTTGACCAAGAACTAAATGCCCTTGTCTCCCCTATGCACATGGCCGGCCATCACTAGATAAATGGCCTAATTGCACTTTAAAATCCTCCAAATTACATTCTATAGCTACTAGGTACCTCTATCTTATAAAATAAAACTCTCGCACTTTATGCGATTTAGTCCTTTTTCGCAATTAAGCACGCTATCACTCAAATTAAACACCAAAATTTTCATGCATCCATATAATCATGCTGCAGCACATAAATTAACATTAAAATAATTTTCCTCGACCTCTGATTAGTGGTCTCAAAACCACTATTTCGACTAGCCCCAAAACCGGATTGTTACAACTCTCCCCCTCTTTGGGGATTTTCGCCCTCGAAAATCTTACCGGTAAAGAGGTTTGGATATTGCTCTCTCATGGCTTCCTCCGGTTCCCACGTAGCCTCTTCTACACCGTGTTTTTGCCACAACACTTTTACTAAGGCTATGTCCTTATTCCTCAAATGTTTCATTTCTCGAGCTAAGATTTTCATCGGCTCTTCCTCATATGTCATATCCGGTCTTATCTCAATTTCTGTTGGAGGAATCACATTCGAAGGATCAGAACGTTAACGCCTTAGCATTGATACATGGAACACATTATGAATTTTCTCTAACTCTACCGGTAAAGCCAACCGATATGCTACTGGCCCAATCCTTTCAGTAATCTTATATGGCCCTATGAATCTCGGACTCAATTTGCCTTTTCGACCAAATCTCAATATTTTCTTCCACTGTGACACTTTCAAAAATACCTTGTCGCCCACTTGAAATTCAATTTCCTTTCTTTTCAAATCCGCGTACGACTTTTGTCGGTCTGAAGCAGCTTTTAAACTATCCCGAATCACTTTCACTTTTTCCTCGGTCTCTTTAACCAGATCAACCCCATGAACTTGCTTCTCACTCAGCTCGGTCCAATACAAGGGAGTCCGACACTTACGACTATACAAAGCCTCATACGGTGCCATATGTATACTCGACTGATAGCTATTGTTGTAGGCAAATTCGACCAAAGGTAGATATCTCTCCCAACTACCTTCGAAGTCTAACTCACAGCATTGAAACATATCTTCCAAAACCTGAATTACTCTCTCGAACTGACCATCAGTTTGCGGATGGAATGCGGTACTAAAATTCAACCTCGTACCTAAGGCCTCTTGCAACTTCTGCCAAAATCTCGAAGTAAATCTCGAATCTCTATCCGATATAATGGATACAGGCACACCATGCAATCTCACTATCTCTGCCACATACAACTCAGCTAATTTATCCAGTGAATAATCAACACGTACTGGAATAAAGTGAGCCGACTTTGTTACTCTATCTACGACAACCCACACAGCATCTTTCTTTTTCGGGGTCATAGGCAAGCCCGTAACGAAATCCATGGTAATCCGATCCCATTTCCACTCGGGGACCATCACTTGCTGAAGCAATCTCGAAGGCACTTGATGCTCCGCTTTCACTTGTTGACAAATCAGACATCTTGTTACATACTCCAAGATGTCTCTTTTCATTCCCGGCCACTAATAGAATTTCTTTAGATCATTATACATTTCCGTGCTGCCCGGGTGTACTGACAAATAACTACTATGCACTTCCCGCAAAATTTCTCGGATCAACTTGTCATCTTTAGGCACACAAATTCTATCATGGAACATTAAGCAACCATCCGAACTCACCCGGAATTCAGAATTAGTCTCTGATTCACATTTAGCTCTTTTAGCTAGTATCTCACTATCGTTCTTTTGAGCATCACATATCTGTTGAACAAATAGTGGTCTAGCTCTCAACTCGGCCAGTATAGCACCATCATTAGACAATGACAAACTCGTGCTCATAGCTCTCAAAGCATACAAGGATTTTCTACTTAAAGCATCCGCAACTACGTTCGCTTTCCCCGGATGGTAATCGATCACTAGCTCATAATCCTTCAATAGTTCGAGCCACCATCGCTGCCGTAGATTTTATTCCTTTTGATCCATCAAGTACCTCAAACTCTTATGATCAGTGAAGATTCGGCACTTCTCACCATATAGGTAATGGCGCCAAATCTTTAACGCGAAAACAATTGCGGCCAACTCCAGGTCATGAGTCAGATAATTTTTCTCATGTGGTTTTAGTTGTCTCGAGGCGTAAGCGATTACCTTACCCTCTTGCATCAATACACAGCCGAGACCATTTAACGACGCGTCACTGAAGACTACAAACTCCTTTCCCGACTCAGGTTGTACCAAAACCGGTGCCTCTATCAACAACATTTTCAATCTCTCGAAACTCTGTTGGCATTTTTCAGTCCATTCAAACTTAACATCCTTGTGTAATAGTTTCGTCATTGGAGTAGCAATCATAGAGAATCCCTTCACAAACCGCCTATAGTACCCTCCTAAACCCAGAAAGCTTCTGACTTTTGACACGTTCCTCGGCGGTTTCCACTCCACAATAGCCGAGACCTTTCCCGGATCCACTCTAATACCTTCACCCGACACAATATGTCCCAGGAACCCTACCTCTCGTAGCCAAAACTCGCTTTTACTAAGTTTAGCATATAACTTCTTGTCTCTTAAGGTCTGTAAGACAATTCTCAGATGTTCTACATGATCACTCTCATCTCGAGAATAAACCAATATTTCGTCAATAAAGACAACCACAAACTTGTCCAAATACGTTCGGAAGACACAGTTCATTAAATCCATAAAAACCGCAGGAGCATTCGTTAAACCGAACGGCATGACCAGAAACTCATAATGGCCATACCTCATCCAGAATGCCGTTTTCGGTACATCTTGCTCCTTAACCCTCAACTGGTAATAGCCGGACCTCAAGTCAATCTTGGAGAACACCGTAGCTCCCTTCAGATGATCAAATGATCATCTATCCTCAGCAAAGGATACTTTTTCTTCACAGTTACTTTCTTGAGCTGTCTGTAGTCTATGCACAATCTCATTGACCCATCTTTCTTCTTTACAAAGAGTATTGGGGCACCCCACGGTGAATAGCTCGATCTTGCAAAACCCTTATCCGTCAATTCTTGCAACTGAACTTTCAGTTCTTTCAACTCTAGCGGGGCCACCCTATACGGAGCAACCGAAATAGGTGTTGTTCCCAGAATTAACTCAATTCCAAACTCGACCTCTCTAACTGGGGGTAATCCGGGCAACTCTTCCGGGAATACATCCGGATACTCACATACAACCGATACTGCTTCAATCCTTACTTCAGATTCTTGAGTGTTTAATACAAAAGCGAGATAAGATTCGTACCCTTTTCTCAGATATTTCTCAGCTATCATGGAAGAGATCATCACCGGTAAACTATCTGACTCACCTGATTCAACCCGAATAACATCTCCATTTTCACAATTTAATTCAATAAATTTACTACCACAATTCACTAAAACACTATGGGCGATCCAACCAATCCATACCAAGAATCAAATCAAATTCATCAAACGGCAACAACATAAGGTTTCTTAGGAAACAATGACCCTTAATTATCAGAGGACAATTCCTACACACCTTGTCAACTAACACCTATTTACCTAGTGGGTTTGACACTTTTACCACAAATTTAGTAGACTCAATAGTCATACTTAAACTAGATGCCAGTCTCATACAAATATAAGAATGAGTTGATCCCGGGTCAATTAAAGCAATAACAGAGGTGTCATAGAGGGAAAATGCACCCGTTATTACATCCGGTGATGACGCCTCTTCTCGAGCGCGAATAGCATAAGTTCTTGCTGGCGCCCGACCCTCTGACCTCACAGTGTTGTCTCGTGATACACCTCTACCACTAGTTCCGCCTCCCGGGTTCTTTTGTGGCCTACCTCTAAAGGATGCACTGCTTGATCTTATCTCTTGCTTCCTCTCCTTGTCATCCCTTTCAGGACAATTGCGGATGAGATGGTCGGGGGATCCACACTTATAGCAATTTCGATTATTTCCCCAACACTCCCCAGTGTGATGTCTACCACAACTTGGGCACTCTGGTTTGAACTTTGGGTTGCCCACACTTGCCATTGAAGTGGCCTGAACTCTTGAACTCGAATACATGTTGCCTCGCTCTCTCTACGAATACCCGACTGATGTAGTCGTCCGAGGGTTCACTTCCCTGGACTTCTTCGATTGAGCTTGGTATGATTTGCTCATCGGCCTCTTCTTTGCATCTCGAGCCTCACTCAGGGCTTTCCTCTTTTCCTTACTCAATTCTTTGGCCTTACTAGCCCTATCCACCAATACCACAAATTCTTTTAGCTCTAAAATCCCGACTAAGAGTCTGACATCTTCATTCAACCCATCTTCAAATCTCTTGCATAAGGTAGCTTCCGTGGATACACATTCTTGCGCATACTTGTTGAGCCTAACAAATTCGCACTCATATTCTGCCACAGTCATTTTTCCTTGCTTCAACTCAAGGAATTCTTTCCGTTTCTGGTCCACAAACCGTTGACTTATATACTTCTTTCGGAACTCTTCCAAAAAGAAGTCCCACATTACCCTTTCTTTAGGAACCACTGATGTCAACGTTTTCCACCAATGGTATGCCGAGTCCCTCAGCAAAGACACAGCGCATTTCAAACTCTCCTCAGGTGTGCAGGAGAGTTCATCAAAAACCCTTATTGAGTTCTCAAGCCTGAACTTCGCTCGCTCAGGATCATCATCTATATTAGCTCGAAAATCCTCAGCCCCTTACTTCTGAATTTTGTCTACCGGGGGCTTAGTCGTCCTCACCATTTCTATACCTTGGGGAGCCACAGGAATTAGCTGAGGTATAGGTGGGGGTGGAGGAGGTTGAGTATCGGGGTTCGCTCGTACATACTTAGTGTACCAGTTACTCATCATTTGGAGAAAGGCTTCCCGAGCCTCTTCTCCTTGACCCCTAGTCTCGGGGCTACTCTACACAGGCGCGGTCCCTTGCGCAGGAGCCGGTACATTACTAGCTGTATCATCAGCAGCCAATTGTTCGGGATCCATATACTACATAAAACAAGTTTAAAATCATCAGAAGCCACCACACTATCATCATACGCTTATGGCATGTATAGCTAGACTCCTTCTCACGCTACGGTAGTCCTAGAACCGACTAAACCATAGCTCTGATACCACTAAATGTAACACCCCTTACCCCTATTCGACGCTGGAACAGGGTACGAGGCATTACCGGACTCACATCATAAGTAATCACACAATTCTGAGTTATAAAATTTGCGTCCAAATTAAAACAATTCATATTCAATCGTAAAGTCCCTTATACGAGCCTACGAGGCCCAAAACATGCTTTGGAAGTGGTTCAGAACTAAACCGAAAACTTTAGAAATTTTTACAAAACTTAGAAAATTTTTCATGTTACAGGGCTCACACGCCCGTGTGAAATGTGACACGCCCGTGTGTAGACACACACGCCCATGCTCCTCAACCGTGGTGAATACTGACTACACTCACACGGTCTCAAAGCCTAGCCACTGCGCCGTGTTCGACACCCGTGGGCGACAATGACTTGGGTCACACGACCTGGACACACGCCCATAGGGCTAGTCCGTGGTCACCTCTGACTATTTCCCCACGGTCTAGGCACGCCCGTGTGCCTTAACCGTGTGACCATTCAAATTTCAATTTCAAGATGCAGACTTCACATGGCTCGGGCACACGCCCATGGCTTGATCGATCGTGTGTCTCACTGCGGCCTAGACACACGCCTGTGTGTGTCTACCCATGTGGACAAGCAACAAGCTTTTTGCCAAGTTCTTTGCACCCCTATAGCTTACACTACATGAATTCATTCAACATACTAATAAACATCTCATAATTTCAACACGAACTCCCATAGATAACTTTGTAATTTCATAGGTGGTAAAATGAGCCATCATGCATGGCAAGTTACAAAATTAAATGTCTTAACAAGAGCCAATACACCTTTGGCCAAAATAACAAAATAATCTAAGTAGTCTAGCCCCTATACATGCCATTTACAAAATCATTAAGTCTAGGTATACCGAGAGGAGCTGATAGTGTGGGCGGTCTTACAGTTAGTTTGTGTATCCGGATCGGCTCTTAAACTCTATAAAACAAGGGAAAAAAAGAGAAGGGGAGTAAGCTTTAAGCTTAGTAAGTTTACATGTAAACAACACACATTATAACATGTATTAAACAAATACATAGCATTACATACTAAGCAAGAAGCAATTTACATTCATGACATGCTTACTCATTTTCTCCATTCTCACATTCCAACCATCTCACAATTTAATGCATACATTCATTAAGAGTTCCCCTGCACTTAGCATCACAAAGTCACATAATACAACATATCACCATTTCTAATTCTGTTACACATAATCGAAACACTCGGTGGTTTCGCACTTAGCCCACCAAAAAGAATAGATACGGCGGTATTGCACATAGCCCACCAAAAGATGAATAGACGATGGTATTGCACATAGCCCATTGTAAATTAGCAACAAGATGGTATCGCACTTAGCCCACCAAAAATATTTTAGACGATGGTATCGCACATAGCCCATCGTAAATTAGCAACAAGGTGGTATCGCACTTAGCCCACCAAAAGATGTCGTCATTTCATATTTATATGACTATTTCATCATTCATACAATAATTATTCAACGATTTCCACATTTAATCCATTTGAAACACACATGTTCTCGATCATGTCGTACACTAGTTAGCCACACAATGTTTACACAATCATGCATTGTTTACTCATAAACTTACCTCGGTGCAAAACGTGATAACCAACGATTTAGTCCGTCACCTTGCCTTTTCCACGGTCAAGGTTGATTCCGCGCTCTTCTTGATCTATAACAATGAAATTTATTTGTTGAGATCATTCTATGATCATAATGCATCAAATTTTACACTTGGGTAAAAATGACCATTTTGCCCTTGTACATCGGCAAAATTACGATTTTGCCCCTAGGCTCGTGAATCATTTTTCACTACATTTTCTAAATGAACAAGCGTAGATGAACATTTATTTCTCTTACAACTACTCACCATTACAACTATTTCATGCGTTTATGACACAAATTAAATCTTTGCATTCAAGTCCCATTTAGGTGTTTTCATGCTAACACCATTCATAAAAGTTGTCTCACACCTCCCTAACATTCATTTTCTTCCATAAAAACTCAACTATCAACATCATTTCTCTCATGGTAAGTCCCTAGACTTTCAACCATATCACAAACTAGTCCCCTCTTTAGAAAGCTTAAGCTTTGGGGACTCCAAAAAGTACAAAAATTATCAACTAAAACCATCAAAATCACTTACTTGTGAAGAAGATGAGTTGCTGAAATTTTAAGCTTCAAAACCCCTATTTTCTCTTCAAAATTTCGGTGGAAGAGAAGTGTGAATAGTAAAAGATGATAGTTTTTCTTTTCACTTTATTTTATTCATCTTTTCTCACCTAATTCACCAATTTTGACCAAGAATTAAATGCCCTTGTCTCCCTATGCACATGGCCTAGGCCATCACTAGATAAATGGCCTAATTGCACTTTAAATTCCTCCAAATTACATTCTATAGCTTCTAGGTACCTCTATCTTATAAAATAAAACTCTCGCACTTTATGCGGTTTAGTCCTTTTTCGCAATTAAGCATGCTATCACTCAAATTAAAACACCAATATTTTCATGCATCCATATAATCTGCTGCAGCACATAAATTAACATCAAAATAATTTTCCTCGACCTCGGATTAGTGGTCTCAAAACCACTATTCCGACTAGCCCCAAAATCGGACTGTTACATTTGGGACATGGCATCGACATCGAGTTAAGAGATCCCGTGTAAGACCATATCTGGGATATGGCATCGGTATCAAGAGGTCATCCCATGTAAGACCATATCTGGGATATGGCATTGGCATCGTAATACATGTATGATGAGATTGAGTATCCTTCGATACTCCGAGTAGTTCAACGGGCAAAAGAGCTAAGTATGCAAAGATGGCAAGAGCTAAGCTATACATAGATGACAAAGAGTTACATTTATGTTAAGGATGACGATGAAATAAGTTTATGTTTATGATAGCTTTATTGCTAAATTATGTGATGAAGTGATACAGGTACCATGAGTAAAATACGAGTTATGAAATCGTATTGTGATATGTGATGGGTAAGCGTAAGTATGAGTAAGTATGTCAAAGTACTTCAGAACTTGTGCTATTATTGTCCTATGAGATGAATGAATTTTACCATGAGCATTTATGTTGCTATTTTAATTCATGCAAACTTACAAAGCTATATGTTTACCCCTATCTTTTCCCTTTTCCTTGTGGTATCGCCAAGCTAGCTCAGGGATCGCAGGACGTCGGAGCTCGGATCACACTATCAACTATTCTTTTGGTATAGTAAATTTGATTCATTTTGAGTATGGCATGTATAGGAACTTGGTCATTTTGTGTTATGTCATATTTGAAAGCCAAAGTGTTGGCTATTAATGTTATACACTCATTTTGTAAATGGCCAATAGAAATTGGTCAATATTGGTCAAGTTTTCTATCTTAATGATGATGAGTTCTATGAAGAGTATGAATGGTGATTTGTGAGTTTTCATAGTGTATTATTTCCATATTATGTGTTGCTTGTGTTGGCATATATGTGTTTACGTTTCAGGGTGGCAATAGGCTTGGAAAATAGCCTTCTAATTGTCCACACGGGTAGACACACGGGCATGTGTCTAGGCCGTGTGTGACACACGGCCAACCCCATGGGTGTGTTGATAGGCCGTGTGTCCCCTGCATCAAATTTGCGAGAATTTGATTCACCACACGGGCCATCACATGGGTGTGTGCCTAGGCCGTGTGCTATTAAGGGTTTGCTGACATCATAAACAGAATACCCAGGTTTTCACACACGGGTGAGGACACAGGCGTGTCTAGGCTGTGTAAGGGACACGGGCCACAGACACGAGTGTGTGTCCGGCCGTGTGAAAACCCCTGTAGGTTCAAAATGTTTATAGGAACATGGGCGTGTGTGACATCAAACGTGTTCCATTCCACATAAGGCAAAAATTGTGTTCTTCTTGATCATAAAACAATCGTTTAAAATACATGCATTGACTCATGAATCATACTTTGGAAAAATTACAATTTTGAACATAATTAACTTTTTCCCTAGGCTCGTAAAATGATTTTTATTCAACTTTCTTGTATTTTAAGCCAAAATATAGCTAAAATTTCACCCATGTATGCTCATAATGCAATTTGGTCCTTTTATGCATTTTTCATGAAAATCACTTAGAAAAGATGATTCTTCATAAAACATCAAAATACATGCATGTCATGCATTAAATTTTGAACATGAACCCTAAGCATGAAAATATAGCTAAAATTAGGAGGGACTCAAAAATACTGAAGAACAATAAAAAGCAGGGCTAGGAGTACTTTAGAAGATGAACAAACCCTAGCTATATCTTCCTTAGTGAATTTCGGCCATGGGAGAAGAAGATGGACAAGATTTTGACTTTATTTTCCCTTTTAATTCTTTTATTAACCAAATGACAAAAATGCCCTTAAGGCCATTTCTTGAGATTTTTCCTTCCCATGTCCATTTTTTTCCATCTTGACATTTAATGGTCTAATTGCTAAATAAGGACCTCTAGTAATTTTTATAATTCTATCTCATACTTAAATCTTCTAGAAACTCATATTTCCTAATCTTTGCAATTTAGTCCTAATGGACAAATTGATCACTAATAAATAAAATTTCCTCATGAAATTTTCACACAATCATGCAACCACATCATAAGTCTCATAAAAATCATAAAACACATATTTATTCTTCAAATTTGTGGTTTCACAACCACTATTCCGGCTAGGCCCTAAATCGGGCTGTTACAATTCTCCCCCCTTAGGGATTTTCGTCCCCAAAAATCTTACCGGTAAAAAGGTTTGGGTACTGGTTTCTCATAGCCTCCTCGGGCTCCCATGTAGCCTCTTCTACCCCATGTCTTTGCCACATTACTTTTGCAAGAGCTATACTTTTATTCCTTAGCTGTTTAACTTCCCGTGCTAGAATCTTAACCGGTTCTTCGCCATATGTCATGTCGGGTTAAATTTCAACCTCTGTCGGTGTGATCACATGCGAAGGATTTGATCTGTAACGTCATAACATAGATACGTGAAACACATCATGTATCTTTTCCAACTAAGATGGCAAAGCCAATCGATAAGCTACCGTCCCTATCCTCTCGGTAATCTCATATGGTCCGATAAAACGCGGACTCAATTTGCCTTTCCGGCCAAATCTAAGAACTTTCCTCCATGGTGATACTTTGATGTGAGACAGAGGGTCTATTCTCATTTTCATTCGGCACCGTCCCTTCGGCGAGAGCCGGTGCGTTACTTTCTACATCATCCGCCACAGCTCTATCGGGGTCTATTTACTATATGAAAACACAATTTAAATTGTCAGGAGTCGTCACACTATCATTACATAAATACTCATATGTATGGTATGTATAGCTAGACTCATGTATACGCTATGTTAGTCTGAGAATTGACTAAATCGTAGCACTGATACCACTAAATGTAACACCCCTTACCTGTGTCCGACGCCGGGACAGGATACGAGGCATTACCGGACTTAACTTGCTTAAACATACAACATCGGGCTATAAAATTTCACTTCAACTCAAAACTTTTCATTCGTATTCATAACATCCTTATTATGGGCCTACGAAGCCCTAAACATACATACGGAAGGTATTGGAATTAAACTAGAAACTTTACCACACTTAGAATTTTTTTGCCTAAACAGGGCCACACGCCCGCGTGAAATGGAACACGCCCGTGTGAGCAAGCCGTGTGGTCACACACGCCCATGTTCCTAGCCCGTGTGGAATTTATTTTTCATTTCGAACCTACATGGGTTTTCACACAGTCGGACACACCCTCACACGACCTAGACACGCTCGTGTCCTCACCCGTGTGTGAAAAACCTGGGTAATCTATTTATGACGTCAGCAAGCTCTTAAGGGGCACACGGCCTAGGCACACGCCCATCTGCTGGCCAGTGTGACGAATCGAATTCTCGCAATTTGATACAGGGGACACACGACCTATCAGCACACCCATGGGGCTTATCGTGTGTCACACACGGCCTAGACACACGCCCGTGTGCCTACCCGTATGGACAATTAGAAGGCTATTTACCAAGCCAATTGCCACCCTGAAAAACAAACACACTTATACCACCACAAGAAACACATAACATGGCAATAATACATTATGAAGACTCACTAATCATCATTCATACACTCCACATTTTATTCCATCAATTGCATAAACTTTTACTTCATGAAACTCATAATCATTAAAATATGAAACTTGACAAATATTGGCCAATTCCCAATGGCCATTTACAAAATGAGTATATAACATTAGTAGCCAACACTTTGGCTTTCAAATATGACATAACACAAGATGACCAAGTTCCTATACATGCCATACCCAAAATAAGTAAACTTTACTATACCAAAAGAATGATTGATAGTGTGATCCGAGCTCCGACGTTCTATGATCCCCGAGCTGGCTTGGCGATACTACAAGGAAAAGGGAAAAGAAAGGGGTAAACATATAGCTTAGTAAGTTTGCATGAAATAAAATAGCAACATAAGTACTCATGGTAAAATCCATTCATCTCATAGAACAATAACAAAAAAAATTCTTAAGTACTTGACATACTTACACTTACTTACGTTTACCCATAACATATCACATTACGGTTTCATAACTCGTAATTTACTCATGGTACCTATGTCATTTTATCCCATAATTTAGTACTTATGCTATCTTAAACATAAACTTAAATCATTATTGTCCTTAACTTAAATGTAACTCTTAATCATCCTTGTATAGCTTAGCTCTTTGTCATCTTTTCATACTTAACTCTTTTGCCGGTTGAACAACTCAGAATATCGGAGGATACTCAATCTCATCATACATGTATCATGATGCCAATGCCATATCCCAGATATGGTCTTACATGGGATCACCTCTTTATGCCGATGCCATATCCCAGATATGGTCTTACACGGGATCTCTTAACTCGATACCGATGCCATGTCCCAGACATGGTCTTATACGAGTGTAATAGGCCAATTTAGCCCGGGCCCATACAAAAAATAATAAACCCAAAATAATAAAACAAAGTCCAAGTCCAGTCCAAAATATATCATTTGGCCCGATCGGAATTGTAACACCCCTAACCTGTATCCGTCGCCGGATTAAGGTTACGAGGTCTTACCATAACAATTACCAAGTCCATACACTCCATCCAACTAACACTTGATAATTTCATATCATTTCATGCTATCACAAATGAATATAAATATATATATATTCTATCAGGTCTTAATATAACAACTTGCATTATAAAATCACATGGTCAATAAAAAAAAATAACGACTACATAAGTATATAATATTTAGACTTTTATTCACCTATAACATGCACACAAATAAAAATCTAATAGTCACTTACATATTTAATCAAATAAAATTCTTAAAGCATTCCATATATATATATAAAAACCAAATTAGCACATACCATTTTGAAATCAATCCATGTACAAATGTTTTCATGTACACTTTATTATTAAAAATATATATTCACGCAACAAACGGATGCACATATAGACTGTGAAATATTAAACATACATGAACGTCTATTAAACCAATATACCTTATCAATTCATTATCTTAGCCTAAAATGCCTTAAACCACAAAATACAAACCATACTTATCAATTATATATGTACCATGGCCGAATATAGGCTAAAATAACTTACTACTCATCAACATTAACATGGCATCTTTAATAATCCAAATAGACCAAATTAATTTACAACCCAAAGAACATCATCTCAACTATATCCACCTCATTCGAACCAAACCAAAATGAATGCAAAACATATCAATATATCATATTTATCCCAAATGCATCACATTTAGATATAATAGGCATATTATTTGACCATATTTCATACATGATTAAACCATGGCCATATTTCACATCTCTTAATATCATAATCAATCCATTATATCAAGAACATAGGAATTAAACTTAATCAAAAGAAATAGCCATTTTCGCAAGGCTATTCATATATATATACAAGGCCAAAAGTCATTAATCTAAACCTTAGTCTAACCTATACATGCCTTCGGTTCAAAACTAAGATTAAATACCACAAGGGGAGATAGTGTGGTTGACTTTTCCGACGATCCTCGGATGCCCGTAGCTTGATGGAAAATCTATAAAAGCGAACAAAGAGCACACACGAAATAAGCTCACTAGCTTAGTAAGTCTTAAGCATTTACTGAAACAACGATCAAATATTCCAACATTTAGCACACATACATATATGAATATACCTGTAAATTCAAGTAATTTAACAGATAATAATTTCAATATGGTCGAATTGACCATTGTCTATGTAACTTATCATCTATTATTCCCTCATTGAAGGTATACAACCCTTCCAAAGCACTTTAAGCCTTAAGTATTCGCATATTACCTTATTAACAAGTATAACATATATCACAAGTATATATATACAGATATGCATTTTCAATAACTTTTACTTTTGACATTTTCACCTTTGACCGAATCTCAAAGATATCACCAAGCTTATATTCAATATACATATCACACTTATTAATGAATAATTCAAGTACACATATCATAAAGACTCATTATCAAAAACTTTAACCATTCTACAACTTATGTAATTTGAAAGGAAAGATATTCACATACCTTGTTCCTTGCATCCATAAACCTTTATATTTGCAGAGAATTTTGTTTATTTAAGTATTTACATTCCACCTTGTAAAGGATTTATAACACATCACCAGGCATTAAGCTTGCTAGGCAATAAGCCTGATATACATCACAGGCACAAGGCACGCTGGGCTCATAGCCCGAATTATATCATCAAGCACAAGGCACGCTGGGCATTTAGCCCGATTACATCATCGGCACAAGGCACGCTGGGCATTTAGCCCGATAAATAACACCAAAGACGAAGCACGCTAGGCTTAAGGCCCGATATAGATATGATCATTAATTCCACACTCATTTCATAACATCAACAATGCAAACAACTCATATAAATCATAATACCTTCACATACCAACCAAAACATATTTATACACTTTTCGTTTTACAAAGTAAATTCAATTCAATACCATACTTCTACATTCGGCTATTATCTATAATTATACTTTAAATATTTAAGTTTCATTATTCATCATAGTCGTAAATAAATTTTAACGTATATTTGTAAGGACTT
Source organism: Gossypium sturtianum (assembly GCA_025698515.1). Taxonomy (NCBI): domain Eukaryota; kingdom Viridiplantae; phylum Streptophyta; class Magnoliopsida; order Malvales; family Malvaceae; genus Gossypium; species Gossypium sturtianum. The sequence continues at coordinate 127,107,640 of CM046955.1, forward strand.
ACCTCGTGTCGACGGACAACGTGGTCGGCTTATTCGGTAACCTTCGCCTTTCCCCGATCCAAATCCGTTTTTCTTTGTTCTTGATCTAAACACATTAAAATTTAGCTCATTCAAGCACATTTCATCTCAATTTAGTCCCAAAACACATAAATGGGCAAATTACCATTTTACCCCTAATGTTTCACATTTTTACAATTTAATCCTATTTGCACAAAACACAAAATACACAAAATTTCACTATAATTCTTTAGGGCCGAATTTACATAGGGACTATACAAGTCCATTTCTTTCATTTATTTTGCATTTTGTTCCCCTCAAAAATTCATTTTTGCAATTTAGCCCAAATACTCAAATTTACCAAAAATCCAAAGACAAAACATATTAATCTAACATATATCTTTCATTTAAAATCATCAAACATCAAAAACCACATGAACATGTCAATAGCCGAACATCAAACATGCTTAGATTTAAAAATTTTAACATGGGTCAGCTACTGTTCGAAGCAACGATCTCAAAAACATAAAAATTTACAAAAACCGACCAAGAATTTACCTTGAATTTGGCTTGAATGTAGCCGAAATTTCAAAGAACCTAGCTCCCCTTTCTTTCCTCAATATTCGGCCAAGAGAAGATGAGTAAACATGCATATTTTTTTTTATGTTTTAATTAACATATAATATGGCTTTAATTTATTTACTTATTTAACCTTATATCATAAAATCATATAATATAAAACTTAAGGTTAATCTTGTCATATACCACCCACTAACTTAGAAATGGGTTATTTATCCATTTAATACTTCATATTAAAAAGCCATCATCATTCTAGCACTTTACACTATAATATGCAACTTTTACACTTTACGCGATTTAGTCCTTTTTGTTAAATTGAACACACAAGCGATTAAATTTTTCTACTGAAACTTTCACACACATTAATTCACATATAATAAACACAAAATAAAATATTAAAATATTTCTCGGACTCGGATTCGTGGTCCAAACCACCACCGTTCGATTAGGGTCAAATTCGATGCATTACAACTCTCCCCCTTTTAGGATTTTCGTCCCAGAAAATCTTACAGTTAAACAAGGTCGGATATTGTTGCCTCATTGAATCCTCGAGGCTCCCACGTAGCCTCTTCAACTCCGTGACGATTCCATAGTACCTTCACTAATGGAATTCTTTTATTTCTCAACTCTTTTATTTCCAGAGCTAAGATACGGATCGGTTCTTCATTATATGTCAAATCAGTTGGATTTCAATCTCTGTCGGTGTGATCACATGAGACGGATCTCGATGTACTTACGAAGCATCGAAACATGAAATACGTCATGTATCTTTTCTAACTTCGAGGGCAACTTCAACCTATAAGCAATGAGCCCAATACATTCGGTGATTTCATAAGGTCAGATGAATCTCGGACTAAGTTTGCCTTTCCGACCAAATCGAATACCTTTTTCCACGGAGAAACTTTCAAGAATACACGATCTCCGATTTGAAATTCAATATCTTTACGCTTTAAGTCAACATAAGACTTTTGTCTGGCCGATGCGAGGCGACTTTCAAAGTATTTTCGATCACGACCACTTTTTGTTTGATTTCTTTAATCAAATCAACCCGTGTATCTTATTCTCATTGAGCTCAGTCGAGTATAATGGTGTTCGACATTTCGCCCGTACAAGGCTTCATAAGGTGCCATTTTGATACTAGATTGAAAGCTATTATTGTAAGCAAATTCAATCAAAGGTAGGTATCGTTCCCACGTACCTTCAAACTCGAGAACGCAACATCTCAACATGTCCTCAAGTATCCGAATAGTTCGCTCGGGTGACCGATGCATCTGCGGATGAAAGGTGTACTAAAATGAAGTTTAGTGCCTAAAGCATCTTGCAACTTCTTCCAAAACCGCGATGTGAATCTCGGGTCTCATGCTGAAACAATGGAACTCGGTACACCATGCAATCTCACAATCGTGATACATACAATTCGGCAAGTTTATCGAGTGAATAGTGCGCCTGAATGGTACAAAATGAGTGATTTGGTCGGTCTATCAACTATAACCCAAACGGCATCTTTCTTACTCGATTGTCATAGGAGGCAGGATACAAAATCCATTGTAATTCTATCCCATTTCCATTCAAGTATCATGATTGGTGAAGTAGTCCGGATGGCACTTGATGCTTTCGACTTTACTTGGCGACAAACTAAGCATTTGAAACAAATTCGAGATATATCCGTTTCATGCCGGCCACCAATAGAATTGTTTCAAATCGTTATACATTTTTGTGCTACCGGATGTATCGATGATCGACCACTATGGGCCTCACTCGAGAATCATCGTATCAAATCGAGTTCTTGAACACACATTCGGCTTTTAAAATTCAAATAGTCATTTGCATCAATCGAAAATCGATTACGCACCTTTTCTCACATCGAATTCGACTAGTAATCAAATCTTTGTCGACTTTACGTGCATCACAAATTTCTTTGAATAAACATCGGTCTTGCTTGTAACTCGGCTATGATCGAACCATCACGGACATAGCTATCTGCAGCGTTCATTGCACGAAGAGCAAACAATGATTTCGACTTAACGCATCCGCAACAACGTTAGCTTTTCCCGGATGGTAGTCAATCACCAATTCATAGTCTTTTAACAATTCCAACCACTGCGTTGTCTTAAATTCAGGTCTTTTGAGTCATCAAATACTTGGACTTTTATGATCCGAGTAAACATGGCATTTCTCGCCGAATAAGTAATGACGCCAAATCTTGATCACGAACACAATGGTACGCAAGCTCCAAATCATGCGTCGGGTAATTTCTTTCATGCGGCTTCAATTGTCTTGATGCGTAGGCTACTACTCTGCCTTCTGCATCAATACGCAGCCCAAACCATTTAAGGAAGCATCGAATACACAACAAATTCCTTACCCGGCTCGAAAGGTGAGCTAACACTGGGGCTTAGTCAAAGGGCTTTCAAGCGATCGAAACTCTTTCGACAATTTTCCGACCACTTGAACTTTACATCTTTACGTAGTAGCTTTGTCAAAGGTGTAGCTATTCTGAAAAACCTTTCTAAACCGTCTATAGTAGCCCGCAAGTCCCGAGAAAGCTTGAATCTCAAAAACATTCTTGGTGGCTTCCAATCAAGTATAGCCAGAAATTTTGTTCGGATCGACTTGAATACACGATCTTTGAAACAACATGTCCCAAAAAGCGACCTTTTTCATCCGAACTCACACTTACTAAACTTTGCATACAAGCTGTTGATCTCTCAAAGTTTGTAGCACTAATCTCAAATGCTCGGCATGCTCGGTTTCATTTTTGGAATAGATCGTTATATCATCAATAAACACTACTACAAACCGATCCAAAAGCGCTCGAAAACTCGATTCATTAGATCCATAAAAACAGCGAGTGCATTAGTGAGTCCAAAAGGCATAACGAGAAACTCAAAATGTCCGTACCTTGTGCGGAATGCGATCTTTGGCACATCTGTATCTCGACTCATAGCCCGATAATGCTTTGATCTCAAATCTATCTTGAAAATCTGAAGCCCCTTTCGGTGATCAAACAAGTCATCAATCAGGTAACGGGTATTTATTCTTTATAGTTACCTTATTTAGTTCTTTGGTAGTCGATACACATTCGCATGGTCCCATCTTTCTTTTTCACAAATAAAAAAGGGTGCACCCCAAGGAGATAAAACTCGATCGTCGTGCAAAGCCCCTATCATCAATTTCTTGCAATGCGCTTTCAATTCTTTTAACTCAGAGGTGCCATCCGATCACGAGCTATCGAAATAGGAGTCGTTTCGGTACTAATTCAATGCCGAACTCAATCTCTCGTCTTTGGTGGTAAGCCGGTAGTTCTTCAGAAACACATGCGGGTATTCACACTGGCCGTGCATGATTCAATATGCTTTTCGGACACTTTATTATCCGGTACATACGCCAAATAAGCTTCACATCCTTTTCTCACATATTTCAGGGCTAACATCGAAGATATTATTTGTAGGAAACCCACTTAAATCACTTTGGATTCAATTTCGATAATCTCCCGTTCGACATCTCAAATCAATTAGCTTTCTTTTGCAATTCACCACCGCATCATGTGAAGTTAACGAGTCCATTCCCAAAATTATATCGAACTCATCGAAGGGCAACAACATTAAATGGTGGAAAGCAAGAATCCCAAATCATCAACGGGCAACCTTTACACACTTTATTAACAAGCACACATCTACCCAAAGGGTTGGACACACGAATCACAAACTCGGTGAGACTCAATCGCGAGTCTTCATCGAATACTAGAGTTTCACACACATATGAATGAGTCGAACCGGGATCAATCAATGCAATCACAGTAGTATCATAGAGGGTGAAAGTACCGGTAATGACATCGGGGAGGAAGCATCCTCTGCGGCTCGTGTGGCATAAGCTCTAGTGGGGCTCTAGCCTCGGATCGAACTCTGATGTTCTTCGTTCCTCTCGACTACCACCTACATTGCTTGAATATGCGGGTGGCTTCGCCTCGCTACTGATGTGTTGCTCGACTTAATGTTTTGAAGCGTATTACGCTCAACTAACATCGGACATTCTCTAATAAAATGATCGGCGATCCGCATTTAAAGCAAGACCGATCATGGAATCTACAACTCCGGAATGCCATTTTCCACGGTGCTTACATTCAACTCGATTACGTGGGCGTTACCAACACGGCCATCGAGGTAGCTCGGGAGCCCACCGGAGGTCGATCACGTCTAGGTAAATCGGAAGTAGCTTTATGTCGGTGAAGTCATCTCTCGAACTTCTTAGATGTGGAATGGAAACTCCTACCCGACGATCTCTTACGAGTGTCTCTAGCTTCTGTCTCACCTTTCTTTTCTCCCTCCCGAGTTCTTGACTTTGCAAGCTCGCTCGACTAGTATCACAAACTCTTTGATTTCAAGAATGCCAACAAGCAACTTTAAATCTTCATTCAAACAAATCTTGAACCTTTTGCACATAATGGCTTGGTTGATACACATTCCCGAGCATATCGGCTCAATCGACAAATTTTCTCTCATATTGATCCACGGTCATTTGCCCTGTTTTAGTTCGAGAAATTCTTTTCGTTTTTAATCAACGAATCTTTGGTGATATATTTCTTGCGAATTCATCTTTGAAAAAATCCCATGTCACTTTTTCTTTCGGAACTCACGATACTAGTGTATTCCACCCGGTGATATGCGGTGTCAAGTAAAGATATAGCACACTTCGGGCATTCATCCGAGTACAAGATAGCTCATCAAGTACCCGAATAGTGTTATCAAGCCACATTTCACTCGCTCTGCGTCATCATCATCGTTGGTACTGAATTCTTGACCCCAAATTTCCCGATTTTATCAAGCTGGAGGCCTACTAGATCTCATCGGATCTATCATTGAAGTCTTTGAAGGTATCGGATTTGAATTATTCGGGGTGGAGGTTGGTGTACTGGCCGGGTTAGTCGAATAAACCTGGGTAAACCACTCGTTCATCATCGATAGAAGGCTTGTTTAGCCTCCCCTCGTGGCTACCGAAATTGGTCGAGAGTCTCACACAAGCGATCCGTGTGTGCGGTCAGTACTACTCTCTGCATCATCCGCTACGGCTCTTTCGAGGATCGGTGTCCATTTACTATATAAAACACGATTCGAGAATGTCGAAGTCACCACACTATCATTAAATAATAAAGGCATGTATAGTTAGACTCACACGCGCTACGATAGTCCTAGAATCGACTAAACCGTAAGCTCTGATACCAATCAAATGTAACACCCCTAACCTATATCCGTCGCCGGATTAAGGTTACGAGGTCTTACCATAACAATTACCAAGTCCATACACTCCATCCAACTAACACTTGATAATTTCATATCATTTCATGCTATCACAAATGAATATAAATATATATATATTCTATCAGGTCTTAATATAACAACTTGCATTATAAAATCACATGGTCAATAAAAAAAAACAACGACTACATAAGTATATAATATTTAGACTTTTATTCACCTATAACATGCACACAAATAAAAATCTAATAGTCACTTACATATTTAATCAAATAAAATTCTTAAAGCATTCCATATATATATATATAAAAACCAAATTAGCACATACCATTTTGAAATCAATCCATGTACAAATGTTTTCATGTACACTTTATTATTAAAAATATATATTCACGCAACAAACGGATGCACACATATAGATCGTGAAATATTAAACATACATGAACGTCTATTAAACCAATATACCTTATCAATTCATTATCTTAGCCCAAAATGCCTTAAACCACAAAATACAAACCATACTTATCAATTATATATGTACCATGGCGAATATAGGCTAAAATAACTTACTACTCATCAACATTAACATGGCATCTTTAATAATCCAAATAGACCAAATTAATTTACAACCCAAAGAACATCATCTCAACTATATCCACCTCATTCGAACCAAACCAAAATGAATGCAAAACATATCAATATATCATATTTATCCCAAATGCATCACATTTAGATATAATAGGCATATTATTTGACCATATTTCATACATGATTAAACCATGGCCATATTTCACATCTCTTAATATCATAATCAATCCATTATATCAAGAACATAGGAATTAAACTTAATCAAAAGAAATAGCCATTTTCGTAAGGCTATTCATATATATATACAAGGCCAAAAGTCATTAATCTAAACCTTAGTCTAACCTATACATGCCTTCGGTTCAAAACTAAGATTAAATACCACAAGGGGAGATAGTGTGGTTGACTTTTCCGACGATCCTCGGATGCCCGTAGCTTGATGGAAAATCTATAAAGCAGAACAAAGCACACACGAAATAAGCTCACTAGCTTAGTAAGTCTTAAGCATTTACGAAACAACAGTCAAATATTCCAACATTTAGCACACATACATATATGAATATACCTGTAAATTCAAGTAATTTAACAGATAATAATTTCAATATGGTCGAACAGCCGTCTATGTAACTTATCATCTATTATTCCCTCATTGAAGGTATACAACCCTTCCAAACACTTTAAGCCTTAAGTATTCGCATATTACCTTATTAACAAGTATAACATATATCACAAGTATATATATACTGGATATGCATTTTCAATAACTTTTACTTTTGACATTTTCACCTTTGACCGAATCTCAAAGATATCACCAAGCTTATATTCAATATACATATCACACTTATTAATGAATAATTCAAGTACACATATCATAAAGACTCATTATCAAAAACTTTAACCATTCTACAACTTATGTAATTTGAAAGGAAAGATATTCACATACCTTGTTCCTTGCATCCATAAACCTTTATATTTACCCGAGCATTTTGTTTATTTAAGTATTTACATTCCACCTTGTAAAGGATTTATAACACATCAGGCATTAAGCTTGCTAGGCAATAAGCTCTGATATACATCAGGCACAAGGCCCGCTAGGCTCATAGCCCGAATTACATCACGGCACAAGGCCGCTGGGCATTTGGCCGATTACATCAGGCACAAGGCACGCTGGGCATTTAGCCCAGATAAATAACACCCGACCGAAGCACCGCTGAGCTTAAGGTCCGATATAGATATGATCATTAATTCCACACTCATTTCATAACATCAACAATGCAAACAACTCATATAAATCATAATACCTTCACATACCAACCAAACATATTTATACACTTTTCGTTTTACAAAGTAAATTCAATTCAATACCATACTTCTACATTCGGCTATTATCTATAATTATACTTTAAATATTTAAGTTTCATTATTCATCATAGTCGTAAATAAATTTTTAACGTATATTTGCTTAAGGACTTACCTCGACTGTCGACGGACAACGTAGTCCGGCTATTCGGTAACCTTCGCCTTTCCCTGATCCAAATCCGTTTTTCTTTGTTCTTGATCTAAACACATTAAAATTTAGCTCATTCAAGCACATTTCATCTCAATTTAGTCCCAAAACACATAAATGGGCAAATTACCATTTTACCCCTAATGTTTCACATTTTTACAATTTAATCCTATTTGCACAAAACACAAAATACACAAAATTTCACTATAATTCTTTAGGGCCGAATTTACATAGGGACTATACAAGTCCATTTCTTTCATTTATTTTGCATTTTGTTCCCCTCAAAAATTCATTTTTGCAATTTAGCCCAAATACTCAAATTTACCAAAAATCCAAAGACAAAACATATTAATCTAACATATATCTTTCATTTAAAATCATCAAACATCAAAACCACATGAACATGTCAATAGCCGAACATCAAACATGCTTAGATTTAAAAATTTTAACGCGGGTCATTCATTATTCAAACAACGATCTCAAAAACATAAAAATTTACAAAAACCGACCAAGAATTTACCTTGAATTTGGCTTGAATGTAGCAGAAATTTCAAAGAACCTAGCTCCCCTTTCTTTCCTCAATATTCGGCCAAGAGAAGATGAGTAAACATGCATATTTTTTTATGTTTTAATTAACATATAATATGGCTTTAATTTATTTACTTATTTAACCTTATATCATAAAATCATATAATATAAAACTTAAGGTTAATCTTGTCATATACCACCCACTAACTTAGAAATGGGTTATTTATCCATTTAATACTTCATATTAAAAAGCCATCATCATTCTAGCACTTTACACTATAATATGCAACTTTTACACTTTACGCGATTTAGTCCTTTTGTTAAATTGAACACACAAACGATTAAATTTTTCTACTGAAACTTTCACACACATTAATTCACATATAATAAACACAAAATAAAATATTAAAATATTTCTCGGACTCGGATTCGTGGTCCGAAAACCACCGTTCCGATTAGGGTCAAATTCGATGCATTACAACTCTCTCCCCCTTTAGGATTTTCGTCCCAGAAAATCTTAGATTAAACAAGGTCGGATATTGTTGCCTCATTGAATCCTCGGGCTCCCACGTAGCCTCTTCAACTCTGTGACGATTCCATAGTACCTTCACTAATGGAATTCTTTTATTTCTCAACTCTTTTATTTCCAGAGCTAAGATACGGATCGGTTCTTCATTATATGTCAAATCAGTTGGATTTCAATCTCTCTGTCGGTGTGATCACATGAGGCGGATACGATCTCAGTACTTACGAAGCATCGAAACATGAAATACGTCATGTATCTTTTCTAACTCAGAGGGCAACTTCAACCTATAAGCAACAGGCCCAATACGTTCAGTGATTTCATAAGGTCCGATGAATCTCGGACTAAGTTTGCCTAATTTTAGGATGTTACAGTTACTGACTCCCTTTTTGAATGAGATATGGGTCTAGGGGATTTAAGGACTTTGAAGATGACGGAGATTGTAACATATCTTCTGATTTATTAAAGAATGGTAGAACATGATAAAAAAAAGATCCTACCTTACCTAGGGTCAGTGGACATTGCGAGCCTAAGAAATGGGTGAAGATCGAAGCCCAGCTCACCACAGAAATAAGGCGAGACATCATTGAGTTATTTTCAAGAATTCAAAGATGATTTTGCACGATCATATCAAGACACGCCTGGGAAAATCTTAAAAGAAGTCCATAAGGGTGTTTAAAGAACATGATAATGGTTCTACAATAGACAGGCTAATCATAAGGTTCGGGTACTATTGGTCCACCATAAAAGGGAGATTGCTTCAGTTATGTCGTAAATGCCAAATGGAGGAAGACAAGACTCATGTGCCTCAGCTATTTCTTCACAGATTTTTTATATGTGGGGAATGGATATTGTGGAGTCGATCTCGTCAAAAGCTTTTAGTCGATATCGACTCATTGTCGTGGTCGTTGTCAATTCACTAAGAGGGTGGAAGTAGCTTCATATGCCAATGTTACAAAGTCGATAGTCATCAAATTCTCAAAAAAAAAAAGATCAGGTGCTGACAAAGAGTGCTAAAAAGGACAATGTCAAAAGTTTGGAAGTTTGTTCAAAGATCGGGACGCCATATCACAATGTAGTAAAGCGACAAAAAAAAGGGGGAATAAAAACAAAAACAACAAAACAAGGATCATGGGAAAGATGACTGAGACTTGTGAATATTGACATAAAGAAGTTACCATTTACCCTCTGTCTTATCAAACGTTGGCTAGAACCTTCACTGTGGCAACACATTTCTCATTGGAATAGAAACAGTTTTGTCAATTGAACATAATCGAAGAAAAGGTTAAAAGTTATCCATCACGGTCGGATGGTACAAGCTTATGACAAAAGGTTTGCCCAAGAGAATTTCATGATGGGGACCTGGCATTAAGAAGGATTCTTCTCATACAAAAGGACTTCAGAGGAAAATAAATGCCAAAATTTGGAAAAACCTTATGTGGTGAAGAAGGCTTGTTCTGGAAGATCATTAACCTTGGCCAAGATGTATGGTAAGGATATGCTCAGGCTGGTGAATTCAGATTTCATCTAAAAGGAGAGGCCAAGGTGAAAACCCGCAAAAGGCGCCTTGAGACCTTTAAAAAAAAGAAAGAAAGAAAGAAAAGCAAAAAGAGGAGAGGCCAAGGCGAAAACCCGCAAAGGGCTCTTTGAGACCAAAGGGGTTTTGAGCCTAAAACCCGAAAAGGATAGCTCAAATTTTGATCAAAAGTGGGGCATACAGTAGTCTTGCTATGTTTGAATTAACAATGAGGAAGTATGTTATGTCTTGGGGCATCGACGAAGTACTCCGGATCCCCTAAACACATATTGAGATTAAAATGGTCCTCAAGAAGTTTGAACAGAGAAGCTCAGACTGCGATATCTGGGGCACCTAGTTTCTTATCTTACCCATTCTGAATTTGTTATCTTTAATTCTTTTATTCGTTTCAAAATATACTACTAATAAATTTCCTTCTAGATTGCATTTGTTATCTTTGCTTAACTTATTTGTTCCGAGCTATGTTCATAATTTCCTTCTTGTCCATTGTTATGATCTTTTTCAAGCATTTTGCATTGAAATAACGATTAATGGACTAATAATACTTTCATAAAAGGAGTTTCGCATATTACTCTGGAAGCTTCTAAATAATATGAGAATCTGAAATAGGACTATTGTTTAGAACTCACCAAGCCTAAGGGTTGGAAATATTGAAAGATGATTATCTCTTTGGATTTTATTGGATAAGACATTTTGTCGATGATACCATCTTGACAAATGACGAGCAATGTCACCCCAAGTGTACAAATAGATCATTCTTGGGAAAAGAAAATGATACTTGTATTCATGCAAATATCAGGCATATACATCTGGTCATTACACCCAGCAAGTGGTGTGACAGATAAAATTAATCCCATACCTCGGAGTTGTAGCAGGATGGATGGAAGAAACCAAAGTTGCAGTGGGAGGTACAAATTTTATGTCCCAAAAGGTACAGTGGAAGGGACTCTGAAATTACAGCGGGGCAAGCTTGCTAAGCAGAATATGATTGTTTCTTTGGATTTTCTGTCAAAGATACCAGCTGAATGAGAAAGCATGGTAACGCATCAGTGATAGAACCTTGATGAACTATGAGCAATGACAACCCAAGCATTAAAAAGGGATCATTTTCATGCATACACTTCCAATTAGGAGCATTTGATTCATTCCGATCATTGTATCCTAATCGTTGTACATAAAAAAGAAGAAGAAGATCATTCTCATGACATTCTGCATTCATGCAAATGTCATCCCTAATATCATTTAGTTAGGAGTATTAGATTCATTCCGATCATTGCATCCTAATCAGGAATCATTTTCATGACATATGTGGCTAGGAGCATTTGATTCATTTTGATCATAGCATCCTGATCATTTGGCATAAACATATGCATATGGGGCGAGTCTACAGGACATGTCCTCGAGAGGGACGGTGTAGCAACATCGATGAATTCACAGATCTTATCTCCCTAAGCAGTAGTAGAGCATATCAAATTTGGCGAATCCTATCTCCATGTATCGACAATGGAGCAGATTTTAGCCATTGGTCTAATCTCCTTGATGTAGCAAGGAGCGGACTAAAAGTTGATTTTGTTCCTCGAGATGGTAGTGGAGCAGATGAAGATTGAAGTCTTCTGAGATAGTAAGGAAGCAAATTGGAAAGTTGAGATTTTGTTCCCTAGAGATGGTAGTGGAGCAGATCAAGATTGAAGTCTTTTCGAGATAGTAAGGAAGCAAATTGGAAAGTTCATTTTGTTCCTCGAGATGGTAGTGGAGCAGATCAAGATTGAAGTCTTCTTGAGATAGTAAGAAAACAAATTGGAAAGTTGATTTTGTTCCTCGAGATGGTAGTGGGAGCAGATCAAGATTGAAGTCTTTCTGAGATAGTAAGGAAGCAAATTGGAAAGTTCAGATTTTGTTCCTCGAGATGGTAGACTGATTGAAGTCTTCACGAGATAGTAAGGAAGCAAATTGGAAAGTTGATTTTGTTCCCTAGAGATCGTAGTGGGAGCAGATCAAGATTGAAGTCTTCACGAGATAGTAAGGAAGCAAATTGGAAAGTTCAAATTTTGTTCCCTAGAGATGGTAGTGGAGAAGACTGAAGATTGAAGTCTTCCTGAGATAGTAAGGAAGCAAATTGGAAAGTTCAGATTTTATTCCCTAGAGATGGTAGTGGAGCAGACTGAAGATTGAAGTCTTCTTGAGATAGTAAGGAAGCAAACTGAAAAGTTCAGATTTTGTTCCCTCGAAATGGTAGTGGAGCAGATTGAAGATTGAAGTCCTCCTTAGTTAATAAGGAAGCAGACTGAAAAGTTCAGATCTTGTCCCCTCGAGATAGTAGTGGGGCAGGCTGAAGATTATAGTCTTATCTTCCGATGTAGCAAGGGAGCAGACTAAAAATAGAAGATTTGGCATTCTTGAAGTTGCAAGAAGCGGATCGAAGATACTAGTCTGACCTCCCTGAAGTTGCAGTGAAGCAGATTGAAGATACTAATCTGGCATCCCTGAGTTTGCAGTGGAGTAGATTAAAATAGCAGATCTGGCGTTCCTGAAATTGCAGTGAAGCAGATGGAAGACATCAAATCTTGTCTCCCTAAGTTTGCAGTGGAGCAGATTGAAGATAGCAGATCTTGTCTCCTTGAAGTTGCAGTTGGGTTAGGGACTACTTGAAGAAGATGAGGATCAAGAGGTTAAGGCTCGGCATGACCGGGCAAAATTGGTCCTTTTATAGTCTTTGCTCCATTCTCGTTACACGATAATGAGCAAAGAGCAAAGAAGCGTATAATAGGCCAATTTAGCTCGGGCCCATACAAAAAATAATAAACCCAAAATAATAAAACAAAGTCCAAGTCCAGTCCAAAATATATCATTTGGCCCGATCGGAATGGCCCATTACTTGAAAAGATTGAAGGTCCATCTACAAGCTTGACGTATATGGGAACACAATCTTCAAGGATATGCAATCTTAGATATGATATGCAAATATTAGATATGATATGCAATCCTAGAAGATATGGTATGTAATCTTAGAAGATATGATATGCAATCTTAGATATGATATGCAAATCTTAGATATGATATGCAATCTTAGAAGATATGGTATGCAATCTTAGAAGATATGATTTTGTAATCTTAGAGATATAATTTGTAGATACCTTTTAATCTTAGCCGTTGATGTAATTGATCTGTACCGTTGGATTTGGGGAGGCTTAACTATAAATAGAGGCCTCTCCCTTCATTGAAAAGCACACCTGAGTTTAGAGTAATAAAAATTCTTGAGAGCATTCACTCAAATTTCTCTCTCTTTTGTGTTCTTATTTTCTGTGGCTTGTTCTTATTTTGTTCTTCGCTCATCTTCGTTTCTTTTTGAGTTGCTTCCGTTCGAGTTAGATTTTGGTGGAGGAATTTTGTTGAATCCTCATACTGCGGGAGTTAGGTTGACTTATGCGTTTTTTTAATTTTTTTATTTATTTTATTTATCCATTTAATTGCTTAATCATTATTTATTCATTTATTTTAATTATTTTAAACTTGTTTTTTTTCTATTTACGTTAAATTGTTTTATCATATATATTTTTTTACATGAATTTAATCTTGTGAATAAATTTTTATTCCTTAATTTTTTTATAGATTCTTTTAAAATTGCTATTATCTACTCTATATTTTTTATTTTGATTATTCATTTTTTTTAAAAAAATTGAATCCATTATCTTTGTTTACCTTAACATTATTATTATTGCTTGTCATTCTTTTACTTAATTGTTTATGTTAAGTGTTAATAGTTAATATGACTTGTAACATTAGTAAATTGCACTTTTTTGTAATAACTTAGTGTTACTTTTTTTTCAAATCTTTGTTTAAAAATATCTATCTCCTTTAATTACCACATTTTATCCAAAAGTTTTTCTTAAATAAGCCAATGTTTTGTGTTTAGAAATTCGGGAAATAGTGCCCTAACGTGCTGGTTTTCGATTTTTCGTTTGACTAAATAACTAAATATCCTTTTAATGAATTTTGTAAATCATGAGATAATTTTGGTTACGAGGGTTTAAAACATCATGTCCTAACGTCTTTGGATGTGATGTTTGTATTCTTCGAACAAAGGAATCTCAAGTTCCAACTCAAATTGTTCAAGTTTTTAAAAAAATCATGTTTTCAAATCGTTTCGAATTTTCGACATTAGGACAATAACTAATCAATCCGGTACCAATTTTGGGCGTTACGAGGGTGCTAATCCTTCATCGTACGTAACCGACTCCCGAACCCATTTTTTCGAATTTCGTAGACCAAAATCAATATTTTGAAATAAAACATTTTATAAGGTGATCTGATCACACCTAAGCAAAAAGAGATTGGTGGCGACTCCCGTTTTCGTTTTTTAAAGTCGATCCCCATTTTTTTCAAAAACTTAAAAATGGTTTCGACAATGAGATCGTACATAGATGTCGATGCCATGTCCCAAACATGGTCTTATACGAGATCTTCCTTATTCGGTGCCGATGCCATGTCCCAGACATGGTCTTATACGGGACCTTCCTTATTCGGTGCCGATGCCATGTCCCAGACATGGTCTTATACGGGACCTTCCTTATTCGGTGCCGATGCCATGTCCCAGACATGGTCCTATACGGGACCTTCCTTATTCGGTGCCGATGCCATGTCTCAAACATGGTCTTGTACGGGACCTTCCTTATCTCATGTTGTGACATTAGTATCCTTGCTATTCCAAATGTTCAACCGGGACTTCAACTTAACATATTTTCATCATACTTCAACTTAACATATTTTCATCATACTCTCATCGAGGCATCATTAGTCGATTTCATAGAAATAGTATTCATTTCTCATAATATCAAGCAATTAAGAACATAAAAACATTATATAGCTATAATTTCACACAAACTTACCTCGGTACTCAAAATATGTGTAGAGGTTCGATTTAGTCCAACACTTTGTTCTTGCCTCAGTTTCGGTCCGGGCTTCGTGTTTCTTGATCTATAATAACAATTTCACTCGTTTAATACTCACATTGACTAAATTGACTCATGAATCATACTTTGGAAAAATTACAATTTTGCCCTTAAACTTTCACATAATTACACTTTTCCCCCTAGGCTCGTAAAATGATTTTTATTCAACTTTCTTGTATTTTAAGCCTAGCCGAAGCTTTTTCTTAACTACAATAACCGCTAATTTCTACTATTTCACCCTTGTATGACCACTTTCATAACTTTTGCAATTTGTTCCTTTTATGCATTTTTCGTGAAAATCACTTAGAAAAAGATGTTTATCACACATCAAACTTTCATATTCTTCCTTAAGACATCAAAATACATGCATGTCATAAATGGGTAAATTTTTGAACATAAACCCTAGCTCAAAATATAGCTAGAAATAGCTAAATCGAGCTACAAGTATCTCAAAAATACGAAGAACATTAAAAACGAGGCTAGGAGGTACTTATAATCAAGCTTAGAAGATGAAAAAACTCTAGCTATGTCTTCCTTAGTGAATTTCGGCCATGGGAGAAGAAGATGGACAAGATTTTGACTTTATTTTCCCTTTTAATTCTTTTATTAACCAAATGACAAAAATGCCCTTAAGGCCCTTTCTTGAGATTTTTCCTTCCCATGTCCATTTTTGTCCATCTTGACATTTAATGGTCTAATTGCTAAATAAGGACCTCTAGTAATTTTTATAATTCTATCTTATACTTAAATCTTCTAGAAACTCATATTTCCTAATCTTTGCAGTTTAGTCCTAATGGACAAATTGATCACTAATAAATAAAATTTCCTAATGAAATTTTCACACAATCATGCAACCACATCATAAGTCTCATAAAAATCATAAAACACGTATTTCTTCTTCGAATTTGTGGTCTCGCAACCACTATTCCAACTAGGCCCTAAATCGGGCTGTTACAGTAACTACGGCTAGCTCACGATTTTTTTGTGCAATAATGAACGGGTTATTCTATAGTTGTGACTTTGTCACTTTTCTTTCTTTTTCACGATACCTCACTCACAATTGTTTTTACTCTTCACATACTTTCTCTAATCGTTAATTTTCTTTTTGAATTTCTCTTTTTGCACTTTTAATCACTACACTCTATTGATCTTTCCTATCACTCTGTTTTTACAAAACCATTGTAATGTATCTACTTAACCCTCAATATGTATGGCCAGACGTCTATAATCATATAGTTCAGGACAAAAAAAAAAGGGTAAACACAAATCATTGTTTTTAGCTCAAATTTTGTATAAAGGTTCATCAAGAAGTGTTTTCTAGCTCCAAATTGATACTAAGGATGAATAAATAGGGTTAGCTTTTTGGCTCTGGATGTATACCAAACAATACCTTAGGTCATCCCTAGGTATCTCAATATTCACAAATTCAACAATTTATCATTCCTACTAGCATGCTCGTTTCCTTTTATTCTCTATATCATCTGGTACATTCGATGGCTTAGTGCCTATTCATAGTGTAATATACAGAATTTAATAGTCTAATAATCAAAATTTTAAAATCACCTACCATCATGCCAAGTTCACTGTAAATATAATCAACCTATGTACATGCTCCTAACCAATCGCTTGTATTTCTACAAGCTCAAGCACACATTGACAAGAAAAATAAAAGAAAACGTAGAAATTAAACAAATTTTCTATGTTACCCCCACACACTTTAGAAAACAAATTGTCCTTAATGTGTAGCCTCTAAAAGGATAAGGAAAAAAGTTACCCAATTGATCGTGGTAGTTCTATAAGATTTTGGTGGGTGTCTCCTCCTTTGCTTATTGAAGCTCGAAATTATTGTGCTTCTTTCGTGTGAGGTTCCAACATAAAAAAAATTGCAACAGAAAATGAATAACAATTTACTATTACTCTTACTTCTAACAAATTAAAAAAATTAAAAATCATCCAAATATTAATACAATTCGAAAAATAAAAATAAAAGTTCAATTTTAATATTCATCTAAATCATCAAAATGAGGTGAATGCCTTCTTTCCATCGATTCTTTTCCTTTTCCCGTGCCATGTCTTTGGTATAAGCTCCCACCCGTCGAAGGTGCATGGCGTGTTGGGCTTCAAATGACTAGCCCTTTTTGGTGTAGAATATTCTGGCTGGAATGTCACCTTACAGTCGTCCTCAGCCCTCGAGAAGTCTTGTTCACTCTCATCTTTTGAGGTCGCCTCCTCCTCTACAGCTTTATGATGTGTCTGTGTTAGGCCGAACATGTTCGATGGGTAATTTGGAGCTCTTAATCCATTTATTCAGGTGAATTCTTGAAGTACCGGGCTCGTTTTCGGCATCCACTTGATTATCCCATCAAGTTCTTCTTTAGTGCTCCCATTTGCCCCTTTTCATGCTTTTGATTGCTCCTTTCGTTTAAGTGACACCGGAACATCCATCTTTTTTTCCTCATCTGATTCAAATTCATAATTTGCTTTCTCTTAAGCTCGACATATTGTGTATACAATGAATCTCAAATTATGCTTCTTGTTGGCTTCATGAACTGTTCATTTTTTACTATCGAAACTTCCACCCTTCGACATAATTCTGTCACGAGGTGAGGAAAGAAGATTCTGGATTTTTGGCGATTCGCACAACACCTCATTTCACGATAGATCCAACTGCCCAAGCATATTTTTTTACGCTGCAAAATATCATACAATAGAATAGGTTGAAAAGTATTAACGTTAGAAACATTTAATGTGGGCGCAATTCTAGTACCTATGAATCGCATCCATATTTTCGCTACTGGAAACATTGTTGCTTGATTGAAGTTGGTTGGTAAAGTTGTATCCAACCTATAATTCCATCTACCCCTACCCTGAGTTACATACTTAATGACATCTTCCATCTCAATGTCCTAAAATGTATTCAAATTAGTGTTATCAAGGAAGTCTTTGTCATAATAAGGGACATTATAAAACTCAAAAGAGGCGTAAATTTCTTGAACTACTTGTATAACCATATTTTCTTTAGGATTGACACAAAATCGCTCCCAACGGTGGTACCTGATTAAAGTCCATATCTCCTTGCAAAGAACCATTGAGGGTTCGAACCCTCGTTCTTGTATAAGTGGTCTTCCTTGTAACTCGAGAAAATATTTCTCGACATTTGGGTTCTTGAATTTCTTAGGGTTCGAAACTACCATAATTTCTTGGACCGTAGCTTTCCTACTTCTTTTAGGAGACATTTCTAGTATTCAAATTTTAAGCAATCAAAGAAAAGTAATAAAAAATCAATGGAATAGTAAAAAGAGTAAGGATGTACTTAACCTTGACCTCCTTGCAATCATTTTCACTTCTCCTCCAAGTACTTGATGATGTTTCTCCCAAATATAGGCTTAGAAATCACAATGGAGGGTTGAGTTGTTTTAGGGTTTAGATTGAAAAGAGAATTTTAAAGGTGAAGAATATTAGAGAGATTTTAGGAGTTGAGAGAGGTTTAGTGGTTGAGTGAAAGTGTTTTTGAGTTAAAATTAAATGTTTTTAAGGTTAAAAATCAGGTAAAATAAGAGTTATGCCACTAGGTTATGTGAATGGGTTGGTTCAGCCCTGCAGAAAATTACAGCAATGTCGCGACACAAGGGTTCTATGTCGGAACATCCCTATCAGTGTTCCAATGTCGCAACATCGGGGTGTGATGTCGTGACACACCCTGAAATTTTGAAAACCTAGGTAATTTGTCTTCCAAGTCGTGACACAGGAAGGCTTTGTCACAACGGAGAGTTAATTTCTTTGATTCTCTAATTCTGGATGCAGTGTTGCAACACAACAGTTGTGTGTTACTACACCGACTCTTTTTTTTTCCAAATCTTTCGATCTTCAAAGTGCTTCAAGCACGTGTTAGACCTGTTGTTGATTTTTCCTGTAAACTTTTGATTAATTGGTCAGCGAAATATACAATATTTTAAAATAGGTTAAGGTTAAATCAAAATGTCAAGTCTTGCTGTCGGACTCGTCCGTCAGCTTAGTTAATATGCACCTGGGTATTTCTCGTGTTTTTTTTTCGATCAGTATTGGTCCAACACCCGTCATGCCATTCTATTCTTCTTTTTTAATCTCGCTCTCTAAATTTACCTTTTTGACCTGCACTGATCATTGAAATTTCTTTCCGCAGATCGTAGCCATTAGTCACTTTTAAAATCAAATAGTAATTCAACCACCCTAACATTCTTTTATAGTCTTTGTTCCATAATAGATTTGGTGGTTATTGTTCATGCTTTTTATGCATAACGTTTTTAATTAATGCATCTAACAGAAATGGTATTATGGAAGTTACCTCGACCATCTTGATTAGTGTGTCATTATGTACCACATAACTTGAGTTCCAGTTTCAGAAGTTTTCGGGCTTTTCTACATATTGGGTTATAAGTCTATTAGGTGATTCTTGTAGTAAACGAGTGATCCGTGGCTCCTTCAGCCTTGTTTCCTCACTCGCTAGTGGTATTGCTTGGTTGATGCCAACCTCGTGATCATAAGTCTTGTCAATGTATACTTTTTCAACTTTTGTCAACATCTGGAAGACCCCTAAATTGTTGAACTTTTGGGGTGTCTGATTAAAGATTAATATCTTGCAAAAGAAATTCAAGTTGAATGTACCCCCAAACTTGCATGTTTGTCCTTGCTCTCTTTCACAAGTTTTCGAGACTTCGAGCATTCCTCTACTAAATTGGCAGTGAATATTATTATTTCTAATTGTTGAAGTAGATCTGTAATGTGTTGACCTCATGTGTTGTTCCCAATGATAGAATCTATTGTAATTGGGAGGGTGAATCCAACTCCCAATTGATTCTTTTTTCTACCCACCATTTCGTCAACTAGTTCTATGACTTCGTGGGATGTCAATTCTCCTAATTCGTCCTTGTACTCTTCCATACTCAGGATAAGTTGGCTATTCGAGGGTTCCCTTTCCTCACAAGTGTTTAGCGTTGAGTTTTTTTCTTAGTCTGGTTTTTGACCTTGCTCGTATTGGTGACCTATTGAATTTTTACTGATACTAGTGTCATCATCTTGAAATGAGATTGGAATTTCTCCTCGAAGTTGATTTAGTTCGGGCATCAGTAATCGTTGGTTCTCTTGAATCTCTCATTCCTTATAGACTCCTTCCTCATAGATGTCATTATCATAATATAATCCTTCATCCAATCACAAGTAATCGAAGTTATCCATGGTTTATACTAAACTAATTTATGTGTTTACTGCTGTAGGTAGGGGTGAGCAAAACTCGATTCGACTCAAAAAAATCAAAAAAAAAATTTCGAATTTAAAATTAAATGAATTGAGTTATTCGAGTTATTCGAGTCAACTCGAATTTTTTTTCAAATTTTGAGTTCGAATCGAGTTAAGTTTTCGAATTCGAATAACTCAAATAATTCGAATAATTCGAATATCAAGCTATAATATTTTATATTTTTACCCCAAACTCCTAAACCTTTTTACTTTTCCTTCAAAACTTTTACTCCTTCGCACTTTCTCCCCCAAAACTTTTACTCCCCTCCAATCCCAACCCTCCCATCTACCCAAAATCCATTTCCCACCAAAATTTTACTCTCCCATTTACTTTTCTTCAAAATTTTACTCCTAAAAACCCTCAAAACTTTTTATTTTCCCCCAAAATTTTTACACCCTCCTACTTTCCCCCTAAATTTTTTACTCCCTTCCCATCCCACCTCCCATCTACCCCAAACCCATCCCCTCCCCCCAATTTTTTTTTAATATTTTCCCTCCAAAATTTTACTCTCCCCTATTTAATTTCCCTCAAACTTTTACTCCCCAAAACTTTTTATTTTCCCTTTAAACTTTTACTTCTCACCCTTTACTCCCAAATAAAAAATCAAAATTATCCAAAAAAAAACCCTAAACATAAATAGTAATATTTTTATTTATATCTACTATTTATATTATTAAATTAAATTTCACATTTTATATTATTTATATTATTGAATTGTTTAGTCATATTGAATATTTATATTAAAATTGAATTTTTAATGATGCCATAAAATATTCGTGTTAAAATTTTATATTGGTATCAATTTCACATTTTATCTTTAAAATAACTTTTATTAAAAAATCACATTTTTACGTTTAATATATTTTTTAATTCCAAAATACATAGTGACAAGAATATGAAGATAATTGAAACAACTAAGCAAGCAAAGAAGCTAACCCGTATATAAAAGATTAATAAATAAATTATGAGGTGATGAAAGTTAATAAAAAATTTGATTACGGTGGACAAATTTTATTACGGTGGGTGACAGTGATTACAAGGACCCAATTTTTTTTTAAAAAAATTTAACTCGAACAAATATATTCGATTCGATTCGATTTGAATTCCATCTCACTCGACTCGATTTGAGAAAATTTCAAATCAAATTAGGATGATAAAATATGATTCGTCAACTCGATTAACTCGAAATTTTTTCATTCGATTCGATTCGATCGAACGCTCACCCCTAGCTGTAGGTATCATGGATGAGAATGTACACTAGGGTTCTGATCGGCTGTTTAACGTCACAACAATAATGTGCAAGCGTACACTGTCGATGCAAGTATAGTAGACAGATGTGAGTCTGTCAGATATCGATCCCACATGGATGGTTATCTTTTGTCTATTAATATCAATGCAATAACTAGATATAAACGAGATAAATTGTGAGGATAGTGGTCGGAGAAACAACTTGAAAACAATAAAATAAAATATGATAATGAATCTTCAGCATAATACTAAGTGCTCACAAGGTATAAAAGGGTAGGTGATTGTCGAGGCAATAAATATCAATGTATATCTTACCAAGCGTCACTCCTCTATTTAATCTAAGACTTAAACATGCACATTAACCCCCACATTCCGATGATGGCAATATGGCACTATTAAGAACAAGTGGACTAAATTCCTCTAATCCTCACCCAACTTCCGTGGTAATGCTTGTTGGCTCAAATTGTCACTGCACTTTCCAGTGTCAGTGACTGCAATAACACTTCTGTGTTAAGAAACATTCAAACCCTAAGATTAAATAATAAAAGCAAGATTGAATAAGATAACATTTAACCAAGAATTCATGTGTACTTCCTTACAAACAGAAAACAGAGAGCAATCACCAGCATTTAATAAGAAATAAGAAAGAATCTAGTGGAGAATACTATTCCTAGACAACTCGACTGAATCTTTCTGTTCCCTCTTGTCTCGCACTTAGGTCTCCTCGTCAGAAGATAATCTACATCAATTTTCACACTGGCTCACCCGTGAGAGGCTTAAGTTGCCATAGCAACAAGCTTCAAGGTAGGATGAAGAAGATGATGGTCAAGAAAAATCTCTCCCCTCTTCTTCTTTTTTTTCTCAGGTCAACCTTCTATGTCCTCCACCAACACTCTATGTGTCCTTTCCTTAGAATTATTATGTCCTTGTACGTACAGGTTGGTTATACCAGACTGGACAGCTCATGCATTTTTAGTTCTTATCTGGACAACTGTCAGGTGCGGCGACAATTCTGGACGCACTCTGGAATTAACTCATGCAGCGACATTAATGCAAAAAGATAGCAAAATTAAGGATAAAATAGGCTAAGATTCACTGAGTTATAAAATGCAATTTACTAAACTGAAAATGCTAAAATATATGCTAAGGATAACTAAATGGGAACAATTTAACCAATAAGTAAGTAGGAAAACCTATGTTCTTTTTAGTGCTATCACACCCCCAAACTTGAGTTTTTACTTGTCCTCAAGTAAAACAAAAACTAGCAAGGCTACAAAAATTTTACTAAGGCAAATGATCATTCTAGCAACTTGAACCCTCTAATCACATTCAGATGAAAGAATATTTCATCAACAATACATAAGCATGAATGAGTAAGGTTGCAACTTCATCAATGCTAGCATCATGCTTCAAACCCTAAGTTCTATCTACCAATACAGCATTTTTGTACAATACTAAGTATTTATATATTATATTTTTTTGAAATAAGGGATATCATTGCATTATTGTACCCTTATTCCTGAGAAGTAACGATGGAGTGCAACAAACCCCCAGGGAGTACATAATTGCGCCAACACACACTCATGCAGAAACAGCCTTTCGCCAGATTGATTTTTCTAACGCTTGTATTGGAGTGTTCCCTCTTTAACATTCCATACTACACCCACTTTGGAGTGTCTCTAATTTATAACTATATATATATATATATAAGCAGCTGTAAAAAGTAGATTTATTCAAGATTTAAGGAATGATAGCAGTCATCCATTACTAATGCAACCTAATCCATTCATAAAAGAATTGAAGCTAGAACCTACTGTCAAATTTATTCACCTCATTCATTGATAATTCACATGATTCAAGAATTAAGCATCGAATGTAACAAAAAAATTTTAACAATTTTCATTAACTATAATTAAACCTTGCATGCTTCATTACAAAAAAAAATTTTGAAATGTGGGTGCATTTCCAAGCCCGATGTGCATTCCCCCAAACTTAAAGTTTGCATTGTCCCCAACGCACTAACATGAAAATGTAATGACAATAAAAATGCAATGACAATGTGTACTTATCAAAGTAAAACTTACAGCTACATGCAATGCATGAATACTACAGCGAAAGCTTAAAATAAACTAACTCAGTTATCCTCAGCCATCGATGTGGTTGCACGATGTTTCTTCCTCCTCCTTTTCTTCTCCTCTTTCTTACATTTTTTTATCCTTGGAGCGCTTTCTCTTCTTTTCTTTGGGCTTCGCACGGTCCTCAAATTGCTCCTCAATTACTGGCTCTGCCCCAGCATCACCGACTACTTCCTTTGTAGGAGAGGCCACCTGGAGTGGTCCAGTATAGACCACTATTGCCAATGAATTGCATAAGGGCTTTTCAATTTTTGAAAAATCTCTAATAAACCTTCGTTAAAACCCTGCATGTCCAAGAAAACTGTGAATACCTTTCACGTTTGTTGGTGGAGGTAATTTCTCAATGATTTCCACCTTAGCTTTGTCTACTTAAATACCTTTACTAGAGATACAATGGCCTAACACAATGCCTTCAATTGCCATGAAATGACATTTTTCCCAATTCAGGACAAGATGTGTGTCCTAACATCGCTTTAATACTTTATCCAAATTGTCAGCACACTAATCAAAATCATTCCCATAGACTGAGAAATCATCCATAAAAACCTCTAAAGAGTCTTCGATCATTTCTAAGAATATTGCCATTATGCACCTTTGAAATATGGCTGGTGCGTTTGCAAAGACCGAAAGGCATACGGTGAAAAGTGAAAGTACCAAAAGGGCAAGTGAAGGTTGTTTTCTCCTGATCCTCCGGTGCAATAGCAATTTGATTGTACCCAGAATAGCCGTCTAAAAAGCAATAATAGGCCTTTCTAGCAAGCCAATCCAGCATTTGGTCAATGAAAGGAAATGGGAAGTGATCATTCATTGTGTTCGTATTCAATTTCCAATAATCCATACAAACTTGCCATCTTGTGGGAATGCGTGTAGGAATTAATTTGTCCTTATCGTTGCGAACCAAAGTGATACCACTCTTTTTAGGTATGCATTGCACTGGACTTACCCAACTGCTATCAGAAATCGGGTAAATAATTCTAGCATCAAGCCATTTTATGATGTCCTTCTTGACAACTTCCTTCATCTTCTCATTTAATCTTCTTTGTTGTTCAATCAATTGCTTGCCTTCATCTTCCAACTTGATCTTGTGCATGCAAAAAGAATGACTAATACCTTGAATATCGGCAATACTCCAAGTAGTAGCTCGTTTATGTTGCTTGAGAATGTGGACCAATTTCTCTTCTTGAGTTACATCCAGTGTTACGGAGACAATAACTAGGAGAGTATTGTGATCACCCAGAAAGACATATTCAAGATGAGGAGGTAGTGTTTTCAATTCCAGAGTAAGAGCTTCTTCAATAGATGGTTTAAAAATTGGGGTTGTTCCGTTGGCTAGATTTAAGGATTCAAACTGCCATCCATGCTTGAGTTCAAGATTATTAGCTTCAACCATGTTGTTAAAATTATCTAAGGACTCGGTATCAGATGTCACTGCAAACTCTTCAGAAAGTACTTTGCTTTGGTCATTGACTTCTTCCTCAATTAGATCATCTAGCATATAGACAGTATGGCATTCTTCTTTGTCATTGCATTGAATAGATTCAAAAACATTGAAGGTGACTTACTCGTCATTAAGTCGCATGGTTAGTTCACCTTTGAAAACATCAATAAGAGTTCAGTTAATGGCTAAAAATGGTCATCCCAAGATTATAGGAACCTCTTTGTCTGCCTTGTAGTCAAGTATGATAAAATTAGCCGAAAAAACGAATTTATCCACACGAACTAAGACATCTTTGATTTGCCCTTCAAGTTGAGCTAATGATCGATCGGCTAGTTGTAATGTCACTACAGTAGATTTCATGTGATCAATTCGCAACTTTCTGAAAGTAGATAGTGGCATTAGGTTAATGCTAGCTCCCAAGTCGCATAAAGCCTTGCCCAAAAAATGATTGCCAATTGAACATGGGATGGTAAAGCTCCTAGGATCTTTCAATTTAGGGGGCAACTTGTTTGTCAAAATAGCACTACAGCCTTCTATAAGTGCAATAGTTTCAATATCAGTGAGCTTATTCTTCTTGGACAAGAGGTCCTTCATAAATTTCCCATAACTCGAAATTTGTACCAGAGCGTCTACTAAAGGAATGTTGATCTGCAGTGGCTTCAGTGTGTCCAGGAATTGCTGATACTGCTTGCCATGCTCATTCTTCCTAAATTTTTGTGGGAAAGGCAAAGGTAGAGATACATCTGCTTGCGCCGACACCTTTGATTGCGTCGACAGTTTCGAAGGTAGGACATTAGGCATATGAATGACAATTTGTGGAACTTCTTTGTCTGATGCATCGACAAACTCTTCAGATTCAACCTTCTCACCAGTGATCACTCCATCCGTATCTTGAGGTGCTACAGTAGAGTCTATAAACGGTTTGCCAATTTGTTTACCACTCCTAAGAGTGATAGCCTTACAATGTTCTTTCCCCCTCGGACTGGGATTTTTCGTGTCACTAGGTAATGAGCCTGGTGGTTGAGTATTCAGATTTGAAGCAAGTTGTCCTAATTGTGCCTCCAATGCTTGAATGGAAGATGAATTCCCTTGTACGATAGCTTTCGTGCGAGTAATATGCTCCCGCATTAACGCCTCAAGAGTTGCTAACGGGTCAGAAGTAGAAGCTTGAGTGTACGGTTGCTGTCAATGTCCTTAAACATGTTGATTCGGTATTGGAGAGTGTTGTGGCTGCATCAAATTTTGGTGTGGATGTGTCTGGCCTTATTGTGGATGCATCTGAGTGTGCTGATTGTAGTTCTGCTGTTGTTAATTGTAGTTCCCTTGTCTTGGATTATAATTTCCCTGGGTAGATGTATTCCCATATCTGAATGCCACAACATTTTGTCTAGCATTCTGAGTTCCCCAAAACGGTTGGTTGCGTGTAGAGTTGTTGTAAGAGTTACCATAAGAATTGTTGCAGATGTTACTAATATAACAGACATTCTCTGCATGTTGTGGACAATCTTCATAGCTATGGTTGTCACTACAAATCTCACAATAAAAAGTAAGAACATCAACTTGCTGAGCGACTTGTATAGGTGCAACGCCACTAGTCCCTTGCATATTTTTAATCATGTTTGTGAGAGAAGAAACTTGAGCACTTAGTGCAGTTATTGCATCAAATTCAATAACTCCTGGAGTAGTTTTTGCTTGTGCAGCTCTGGAGATAGGGTATTGATAATCACTCTGAGCAATTCTCTAAAGAATTCTCACAGAATCATTATAAGTACAATTCAACAGAGGTTCATTGGCTAATGCGTCGACAAGATTCCTTGTATGTAAATTCAGCCCATTATAAAAATCTCAATTTGTGTTTCTGGTTGAATTCCGTGTATAGGATAACGTCAAAGTAAAGATTTATAATGTTCCCCTGAGGTGTGAAGATTTTCATCATCCAGCTGATGATAAGCAGTAATATCATTTCGAAGACGAGCATTCAGTGTTGGCAGGTTAAATCACAAAACAAACTATGTTGCTAGTACATTCCAAGAAGTAATTTATCCGATAGGTAGCCCAAAAAACCAAGTACGGGCTCTTCCCTGTAAGGAATAAGGAAATAATTGCATCTTCAAGGCATCATTAGGAACGCCTTGTTGACTAAAGGAAGCATAGATCAATAAAAAGGATTTAAGATGTTCTCTCTCATCTTCATGTGGCAGTCCAGCATATTGTCAATTAGAATTCAGCATTTGAAACATTACTAGCTTTAGTTCAAAATTCCCAGCTTGGATTGCTGGCCTAACAACTCCCGATTGTAAATCATCCAAGACAAGTACTACAAAATCTCGTATAGTCCTATTTTGTATGTGAGCATATTGCGGAAAAAATGGGTTATTAACATTTTTCTGTTGCATCGGGGGTATGGCTACATTGTCCCCTGGTAGAGCCATATTTTTTTGTTCTCGAAGTCTACTCCGAACAGTCCTTTCAATTTCTAGATCAAAACCGGTAAGAAAATCCGACTTGCTTCGAGTCATAAAACACCTAAAATGAAGTTGAAGAAATAGCAACAAAGAAAAACCAGTTAGTGAATACTAAATATTATATAAGGAAAATAAAGTCCAAAAACATACAAAAACAAAAATAAACATCAAGCAAACGCCATCTCTGACAATAGAGCCAAAAACTTGATTGGTTGTTTAACGTCACAGCAATAATGTGCAAGCGTACACTGTCAATGCAAGTACAGTAGACATATGTGAGTCTGTTGGATATCGATCCCACAGGGATGGTTGTCTTTTGTCTATTAATTTCGGTGCAATAACTAGATAGAAACGAGATAAATTGTGAGGATAGTTTTCGGAGCAACAACTTGAAAACAATAAAATAAAATATGATAATGATAAACTAGGATCCCCAACATGAATCTTCAGCAGAATACTAAGTGCTCACAAGGTATAAAAGGATAGATGATTATCGAGGCAATAAATTTCAATGTATATCTTACCACGCGTCACTCCTCTATTTAATCTGAGACTTACACATGCACATTAACTCCACCTTCCGATGATGGCAATATGACACTATTAAGAACAAGTGGACTAAATTCCTCTAATCCTCACTCAACTTCTGTTGTAATGCTTGTTGGCTCAAATCACTTTGCACTTTCCGATGATCGTTGATTGCAATAACATACGTGTTAAGAAACATTCAAACCCCAAGATTAAACAATAAAAGCAAGATTGAATAAGATAACATTTAACCAAGAATTCATATGTACTACCATACAAACAGAAAACAGAGAGTAATCACCAACATTTAGAAAGAAATAAGAAAGATTCGAGTGAAGAATACTATTCCTAGACAACTCGACTGAATCTCTCTAATCACTCTTGTCTCGCACCTAGGTCTCCTTGTTAGAAGCTAATTTGCATCAATTTTCACGTTAGCTCACCCGTGAGAGCCTTAAGCTGCCATAGCCGTAAGCTTCAAGGTAGGATGAAGAAGATGATGGTCAAGAAAAAGCTCTCCCTTCTTTTTTTTCTTACATCAACCTTTTATGTCCTCCTCCAACAGTGCAGGTGTCATTTCCTTAGAATTATTCTGTCCTTGTACGTACAGGTTGGTTATACCAGATTGAACAACTCACACATTTTTAGTTCTTATTCGGACAGTTTGTCAGTCTGGCGACAATGCGGGGATTTAACTGGAATTAACTCATGCAGCGACATTAATGCAAAAAGATAGCAAAATTAAGGATTAAATAGGCCAGGATTCACTGAGTTATAAAATACAATTTACTAAACTGAAAATGCTAAAATATATGCTAAGGATAACTAAATGGAAACAATTTAACCAATAAGTAAAGAGGAAAACCTATGTTCTTTCTAGTGCTATCAGGTTTCTTGAAGAGAAGAGAATTGTTAGTAATGTTAATAGATAATTAAATAAACTAAAAACGTATCTATAATCTAAACATTTCCTAATTATTCTATTAAAATGAAAAAAAATTAAAATTAATCTAGTGGCGTTGCCTCCCTGGCAACGGCACCAACAACTTGACCGCCTCCGGACATACCAACGTCCAGAGTAGAAATCCTGCACAAAATATATAAAAAGGTAGTATTCGCAAGTATATGGGTCAAGTTGTAATATAGTTACAATGGAGTAGATAAGTACTCTGAGGATCGTACCCAAGGGAGGCGAGCACTAAATTAATTCTAACCTAAGCATAAATAGATCTAATTAGTACTTTAAATTGATTATATTACGATAAAATAAAAGCAAAAGTTTTTATGATCTATACTAATAGTAATAATAAAAGAAAGAAAATAAATAAATGAATCACGAGAAATCAAATAAGAGACTATATCATATTTGGGCATGAGTGATTAGCTTGCTTCAATAATCATAACCAACTATCGCTTAAAGTTTTCTTGTTCAATCAACTAGTTGATATCCCAGCAGGATCTTTCGATATTGCACTAGAATAACAAGTCGGCAAGAACTACTTATCTCTCGACCTCATAGTCAAGACCAATTCAGGGTTAAAGTGTAACACCCCTTACCCGTATTCAACTCCGGAACTGGGTACGAGGCATTACCAGACTTGACTTGCTTGAGCATTCGACTCTAGGCTATAAAATTTGTTCCAATTTAAAACTTTTTCATTTACAATCATAACGTCCCCATTATGGGTCTACGAGACCCTTTACATAAACCCGAGATGCTTTGGGACCAAACCAAAACTTTTAAACACTTAGAAAATTTTGGCATAAAAACTGGGCCACACGCCTGCGTGTGTGTAAGTAGAGTGGGCACGCCGTGTGACATATCACACACCCGTGCTCCATACCCGTGTAGAATTATTTTCTTTTCGAACCTACAAGGGTTTTCACACGGCCGGACACACGCCCGTGTTCTTGGCCTGTGTGCTCCACACGGCCTAGACACGCCCGTGTCCTCGCCCGTGTGTAGAAACCTGGGTATTCTGTTTGTGACGTCAGCAACCTCATATGGGGCACACGGCCTAGACACACGCCCGTGTGGCTAGCCCGTGGTCGACACTGACTTGCAATACCAACATTCGAGGGACACACGGCCTGGTCACACACCCATGGATCTGATCGGCAGTGTGTCTCACACGGCCCTAGACACACGCCCGTGTGTCTACCCGTGTGGACCAATTCAAGGCTATTTTCCAAGCCATTTAGCCACCATCACTTGCACACATTCACGCATCATAGCATAACATTTTCAAATCATTAATTATAACTCTTGAATTATCACATTTGAATCATGAAAATTAAATCTTCATCCCATATACAAGAGAGAGCTATTACTAGTACAATTACAATCGACTTGAGCTATCATCTATGGCTGTACACAACCAATCCACAAACTCTTTTAAGCCAACACATTTGGCTACTTTAACTATGACTTAATTAAACCAAAATAAGATCCCTATACATGCCATATTTCAAGAAGACTTGAATCTCATACCCAAGTGTCTGCTCGATAGTGTGAAAGCATCTCCGGCGGTTTCCAACCCGAGCTAGTTAAGTTAACCTATAAGAGATAGGAAAGGAAGAGGAGTAAGCAATATTGCTTAGTAAGTTCATATGCAATTAATAATCAACTATTGACATTCATTGATTTTGCTCAACCACAAAGGCATTATAATGAGATTTACTCTTAAACTCATGGTTACCCACTATATCATTCGTAAGGCTTACTCATTCCGTCTCTTACCACATTCTAACCATGTGACAATTATAGTACTCTCATTTATTAGCACATAATCCCTGCATCCATCATCACAACAATCCGTGACACATATACTTAAACAATTTCTCAATGATCCATTCGGGATAATACCAACTCTCGGTGGTTCCGCACACAGCCTACAATTTAATAATTTATAAGGTGGTATCACACATAGCCCACCATTTAATAATTTATAAGGAGGTATCACACATAGCCCACCATTTAATAATTTATAAGGTAGTATCGCACATAGCCCACCATTGATTACACATTCACGGATATTTATCCAGGTATATCCTCACACTCTATCATTCTTAAATAGATTTCTAAAATAATCTTTTGCATTCACGCAATGCATTAATAAATATAACATATGCAATCAGGATGCATCATTTACACATAACTCACCATGGGTTCATCATATACTGAATTCACCTCAATTGAGTTTTGGCACATACCTGTACCTCTCATGGTATAACCACATACTTTCTCATTTTCAACATACCTGTTGAATTATTCAAAATGCTAAAGAACACTCTTAAATCTCATACATATAGTATCAAATCAACATCATACCCCCAATAGGGTCTTGCATGAAATATCATATCGATGCCATGTCCCTGACATGGTCTTATACAAAATCTCACACCGAGGCCATAATCCAATTATGGTCTTACACGGGACCTTAATTATCATAGTATCATAATATTTGCATTCCCTCTATTCTTAGATTCAATTAATGACTTTCAATTCTTGACATCTCGTCAAAACGTATTTAATATATATTCGTAGAGTCAACATACATTTCATACAATATTTAAATATTAAATACTTCACTTACAGTTTCATTATTAGCACACGAACTTACCTCGATATCGAAAAGGGCAAAAAGGGACCTAATTGTCCATATTTTTCTTTTCTCCCGTTCTAGGTCTGAATCTCGTTTTCTTTGATCTAGAATAATAAAATTTACTAATTTAATCATTTTATGAACATATTACAACATAATCTCTACTTAGGCAAAAATAACTATTTTGCCCTTGTACTATGGCAAAATTATGATTTTGCCCCTAGGCTCGTAAATCATTTTTCATCATATTTTCTTATCAAACAAGCCTAGCTGAACATTTATTTCTCTTACAACTACTCACAAATCCAACTATTTCATGCATTTATTACCAAATTACAACATTTACAACTTAGTCCCATTTAGGTGTTTTCATGATAACACCTTTAACAAAAGTCGTTTCTCATCTCCCTAACATTCATTTTCCTCCATAAAAACTCAGCAAACAACATAAACTCTCTCATGGAAAGTCCCTAGACTTTCAACCATTTAGTAATTTAGTCCCCTCATTAGCTAGCTTAAGCTTTGGGGGTTCCAAAAGTACAAAAATTATCAACTAAAACCATCAAAATCACTTGCTTGTAAGGAAGAAATCTTGGCTGAAATTTTGAGCTCTCAACCCCCATTTTTTCTGCTCATTTTTGGTGGAGAGAAGATGGAGAGGAAAGGTGATATTTTCCTTTCTTTATTTTATGATAAAAATAAATTTTTATCACCAAATTTCCACCTAACCATTGACAAAGTCCTTTCTTTGTCCCCCTATGGCCAACCATCACTCCTCCCATGGCCTATTTTAACTTTAAGGACCTCCAATTAATATTCTATTGCTATTTGGCACCTCTAGCAAATAAAATAAAACTTTCGCACTTTATGCGATTTAGTCCTTTTTCGCAATTATGCGTTCAATCGTTAAAATTAAGGTACCAAAATTCTCACGCATCCTTATAAACATGTTACAACACATAAAATAATATCAAAATAATTTTCCTCCACCTCGGATTAGTGGTCTCGAAACCACTGTCCCGACTAGCCCCTAATTCGGGTTGTTACATAAGGTGTTCACGGATAGTCCATACCAAATTTGGGTTAATTTGACTTCCTAGGGTTGTCAGGCCTAGGGTTTAGGTTCTTCTTTCCTGAATAATTGATCCGCTAAAAAAACCTACAAAACAGTTAATTAATA
This sequence comes from Gossypium sturtianum, assembly GCA_025698515.1. NCBI lineage: Eukaryota > Viridiplantae > Streptophyta > Magnoliopsida > Malvales > Malvaceae > Gossypium > Gossypium sturtianum. The sequence continues at coordinate 127,140,974 of CM046955.1, forward strand.
TACCTCCACTCGCTAATCCCCCATACGAGGATTAGTTCCTCATGAATCTCATAAACAATATAAACTTGATAGAAAGAATAGACATGAAAAATAATTCGAGAGTATAAAGTTCAGCAGAAGCCTGATTTGTATTAGAACTGAACACAGAATCCTCAGAGAGTTTGATTATGTTCACAAATCTGATTTCTCCCACAAATGTAAATAACAAGAACTTGAAATGAACCTAAACTTAAGAAAAGAGAAAAACTAAAAACTAAATCTAAGAAGAAAATTATACAGTACGAAAGTTGTCTCTAACATGTGTTAAATAAGACTATTTATAGACTTCAGAGTAGTCGTCGTCCTTAACCCTAGGTCCAGCTACCGTCCTCATGCTTAATGTTTGATTATGCGAACCAAAAAGCCCTGGCTCGTAATTATTTCCCGTACAGAGGTGATGTCACGACATACCAGGTCTTGTGTCGCGACATCGAGGGCAATACGCTCCAGCTTCAGGGTGTTTTCAAGGGTGTGTCCTGATTTAATTTTGAGCTTTTTTAAGGGTTTTCGTAAGCCTGATTGAGACTCGATTTTGTTTGTAATGCATGTTTAATTTAGACTTAACTTATTTATATTGAACTATAGATATTATTAAGTAATTTGTATACGAATGTTTTTGTTTACTGTTGTGATATGTTGTAGCTCGAATCCTGCGAATGGATCGAGTATGGGGTGTTACATATATGGGTGGTTATACAACCGTTCAATTGCGAAGTAAGTTACAATTGACTGACAACTGGGACATGCAGTTGCAGTTAACACTAATAAACCTCAAATTTTGAAACAAGCAAAATGAGATTTCAGTAAAAAAAAAGGTTATGGAAATAATTTTATAAAGGGATGATTTAGTTCCAAACAAAATCCAATGTAAAGTCTTAGTTCAACAACAAAATAAAAAAGGGATAAGTATCAAAATTACACATGAACTTTGATCCAATGCATAATGTTATACATGAATTTTGAGTTTGTGCGATTTTATACACGAAATTTTTATTTGATTTAGTTTTAAAAAATCACTAACATTATCGAATTAGCACCATTTTATGTATGTATTCATTTCTTTAAACGTGTACAATTGAATCCAAATCAAAGTTTTATGTATACATATGAATCACAATTTAAATTTCATGAGTATAATTACACCAAATCAAAATTCACACATCAAATTATACATTAAATCAAAGTTAATACATAATTTAATATTTATCCCAAATAAAAATAAGTAAATAAAGCTCTTATCAATGATAATTTTAATTTTATATATCGTTATCTTCAACTTTTTAGATCATCTTTTTGCGGACATTAACGTTTTATTTTTATGCAAACTGTAGACCGAAAAGACTTGTATTTAATTTGATGAGTATATTGCAAGGACTAAAAAAATATAAACATATTAAAAAGGAAAAGAAAATACTAGTAAAATATATAAAGATCAATGAAACCGGGGACTTTGCCTGTCTGGGGTTTGAACTACAGCAATTGGTCAGCCGTTTGGGTTGCAATTGGCCAGTCCCGTGGCTTGCCATGCTTCTAATCGACAGCAATGGCCAGATCATTTTTTGTCACATGCCATTGTTATTACTAATTCAAAATACTACCAGATTTGACTTTGAAATAGTTTGAAAAACTCAACTATGATTAAGTTCAAGACTCTGCCTTGATAAGGTTAACATCTTTTGCTCTATTAATAGGGTTAATTGCAACATACATTTTTAAATTACGTCTTAAATTATAATATAATTTTCAAACTTCAAAATATTTTAATTTAATCTTTAAAAGTATCAGTATTGTATTAATCAAGTTTTTCTATTCATCTAATCATTACCTTGGACATTAAAATCTAGCTCGAATCAAATGTGAATCATATTTAATACATATGAATCAAAGATGAAACACGTCTGTATCTATTTCATGGATAATTTGTATATTACGTATTTAAAATAAAACAATATCATTAAAATTTAGAATGATTATTTCTTTATTTTTGTTTTTTTAAGACATTATATCTAAGTTGCTCATGCAATAGATACACGTGTTTAAAATTTTATTCATGTATTTTAAATATGCTTAACTTAAATTTAAGCTAGCATTTAACCTATAAGTTGATAGGTAAGCAATGTTTTTTAAACCGGACCGATGATTGAACCGATCAGGTCACCAATTCACCGGTTCAATTAAAAAATTATTAAAATTAAAAAACTTTGATTTAATCAGTTCAACGGTTGATTCAATCGAATTTTTAACCAATTCAATTGATTCCTGATCTAACTAGTTCAAAGCCACTTTCCAAATCAATCCCCGACCGATTCTCGATCTAACCGATCTAACTGATTGATCCAATCTGATTCAGACGACACTTTAAATAAATTGAGAGAATAACTTAAGTGAGAACATATTAATATTTTCAACACTCAATTAGAATTGTTTATACTAACCTATAGTTTTAACTAACCCTAATTATTATTAGTACTATGTTGTTTAAAAAATTAATTACGTTTGACCCATTTTTCTCACTAAAATACAAGCTAGCCTGATTATGATGCAGAAATATTAAGACCCAAAATTTGTGTTCAAATTACTTTGAGAGTCTGCAAGTTTTTTCAACGGAAACACATGGAGAGTACTTGAACTACTTCTACCCAATAAAGGGGAAAAAATTAACACTTGCAGCCAAAACCTTTTGTGTGTTCCACGTTGCATGAATCTTTAGAGGACACATGACACATGACACATGAGAGGCGAAAATTTTGTCGATTCCTAAATCCTCTCGTTTACGTTTTCGTTTTAGCAACAAAATTTTGACCATATTAGTGATAAATGCCATTGATTAAGGAGGATAACCCTCACATACATTTTATCTAACATGAAACTCAAAATTTTACCTTTATTCAATAGTCTCGTTAAATTTATCATTTGAAATTTTAGATCCAATGATTAAAATATTTTTTATGTTGATTTTATAGTCATGATAATTAATCTTTTGGATTTGTGGTTATCCTTTTTAATACGGTTTAACTGTGTAAAAAACTCTCCATTTTTTTTAAAAAGCAATTAAGTCTTTTTTTTTTCATTCAATTCGGTATTTAAACTTTCAAAATACATAAAAAAGACCTTCAAACTTTTTTAAAAAATGCAATTAAGCCCTATTATTTTTTTGCACTCAGTTGAGCACTTGAACTTTCAAAATGTATCAAAAAGGCCCCCAAACTTTTTTACTTTTTTTTTTACTCAATTGAGTACTTGAACTGTCAAAAGGTATCAAAAAGACCCTTTAACCGTTAACTTTAATAGTTGACCGTTAAAGTTAATTGCCACTAACTTTTTTCAATTAAAGCCACCCCGTGTCACAACCACAGCGTGACATGTGACAAAAAATTATAAAAAATAAAAATCATTAAAAGGTATTAAAGTTATTAAATTTTAATAAAACAATTTAAAATTATAAAAATAGTAAAAAATTATAAAACTTTATAAAAATCATAAAAATAAAATTATAAAATGCATAAAAAAAGGCCCTTTAACCATTAACTTTAACCATTGACCGTTAAAGCTAACGACCCTAATTTTTTTCAATTAAAGTCATCATGTGTCCTAACACAGCATGAAATGTGACAAAAAATGATAAAAAATAAAAATCCATAAAAATTATAAAAAAATTATAAAATGCTTCTTTGGTAAAATAGTTTTTATAATTGTTTTTACAAATTCTATAGTTCTTTATTTTTTTTTATAATTTTTTATGACTTTATAAAATTTTATAATTTTTTTCTATATTTCTATATATTTTATATTTTTTACGATTTTTTTTATAAAATTTAAAAATTTCTATAATTTTTTATTATTTTTATATTTTTCTATAATTTTTAATAATTTTTATTAAAATTTAATATATTTGATTACTTTTATTGATTTTTATTTTTATCATTTTTTACCACATGCCACATCGTGGTTGTGACACGTGGTGGCTAACTGAAAAAAATTAGGGGCAGTTAACTTTAACGGTCAATTGTTAAAGTTATAACGGTCAAAGAACCTTTTTTTTATGCATTTTGGCAGTTCAAGTATCCAATTGAGTTCAAAAAAAAAAGTAAGGGCTTAATTGCTTTTTTTGAAAAAGTTTGAGAGCTTTTTTGATGCATTTTGAAAGTTCAAGTACTCAATTGAGTGCAAAAAACAAACAATAGCTTAATTGCTTTTTTTTTTTTTAAGTTTGAGGGTATTTTTCATACATTTTGAAATTCAAATACCCAATTGAGTGAAAAAAGAAATGGCTTAATTATTATTTTTTTTAAAGTTTGAAGACTTTATACACCTTTAAACCTTTTAATAATATCTTTTTAATAATATCATTTTTTAATTTCAAATTAAATTTTTTTTCCTAAAAATACAATATATTTACTATTGGATATAACCCTTATTAATACAAATTATTTATATTTAATTTTTCGATTTGACTAGTTTTAAATTCGATTCCTAAGCAATTATTACCTTCTATTAAAAATTTTGTATTTGCGATAGCAAATAGTCATTTTCATGCGTCATCACCAAGTGCTGACGACTCTACCTGAAGAAAAGGTGGAACAGAGACCACCCTTCTTTTACAACTAAATATGGTATCGTATATATAATTTTTTTCTTATTTCTATATTAAACAAAACTTGGCTGGTTCTATATGCCCAAAAAATTTGTTCAAATGGGTGTAAATTACATGCGAGCCTAATGCAATTCAAAATGATCACTTATCAAATTGATAAAAATAAATTTAAACCTTAACTCAATACTTATTATTTACTCATCCAATTATTCACATCTTAAACTTAACTTTTTACATTGGAAAATATTTTTTTTACCTGAATCATTAAATATATATTGGTCAAACATGCCAATAAATAAGGCAAATTATGTGTCTAGCACAATGATAGACTGTTAGCCTATAAACAGCCATTTCAAAAATTTGCCTCGACAATCTCCCCCTTCGACATTTTTGACAAAAAACCATGCAGCTAATTTTCTCAAGCAAGGAATGCAATACTAGCATCAACAATATCAAGTTTCAACTCCCCCTTATTCAGCTTATTCTCCCCCCTTTTTTTTGGAAAAAAATCTAAAGGAACTTCAAGTAATTGTAACTAAAGAAACAACTCTATAAGATGAAGTTTTATAAAGAAAATACAAAGTGATAAGACATAGGTAGCACTATGAATAAACAAAACAAATAATAACAAGTATGAAAAATAAAAACTCCCCCTTAGTAATACCATCAACACACTTCCCCTTAGTTGTAACATCAACACACTCTCCTCAATAAGATGTTTCAACAAGAGGTGCAATGGATGCTAACCCATCAATAGCTATGTATGTGGGAGATATAACTTATGGAACAACAAGGTTCTTTACCATGAGATCTTGAGCGAGTAGAAATATCTTAATGCTAATTTTCAAAAGTTGTTGCATCAATTACCACTTCACGTTTCACTTGCGCGTCAATCAACCATTGAATTTTTCTCATCCATATTTATTTTTGGTTGTATCTTGGCTAAGTTGCAACTTGACTTCTAACATTTCCCCATCTCAAATATTTGAACATCTTATAACAATGTGGTCTAATATGATCAACCATACTATACTAATGACAACTAACTCTTCTCTTCTTATGCTCCCCCATTTCATGAGATGCCTCTTATTTTCCCTTCATATAGATCTTTTCTCCGACCTTGCCATGTGTCACATGAAGTGGGCACTATGTTTTTCCATCTCAGGTCATGCCACACTTTGAAGCATCGCAGTCTAATATAACCATGAACTTAACCATAATTATAAATAACTCGAGGATTAGATATTACTTTCTTTTCAACATGAACCAGAGTAGGTTTCTTAGAGCATTCATCTTGATCAACATTGTTTGTGGCTTGACAAAAATTGTTGGACATTTCAGCACAACTTTTCCTTTCTTCTTAACATATCCAATGCCACCTTTTCCTAGATCCTTTTTTCTAGCAGCAAGAATTTCATCAAGTTTACTACTACTAGCATTGGATTTTTCTAGCATGAATGAGTAGTTGCAAGATCCTTTTGTGTATTCTCAAACTAGAAATATTCTTAGTAAGTATAGAATCATTCATATTCATTTGTTTGACTAATTCAAGTTTTCTTCCTTGAGACTGGATTTCACATCTACTAGTTTTGCATTCACATAATACACCTTCTTCCATTTCCCTAGCATTATTCTACAGGTTTGCAATAACTTTATATTTGACTCACCATTTGGTTCACAATCTATATCTAAGTCAATCACATGAAATAACCTTTGTACAGAAGACCATATAATTGCTCAAGTGATTCTCATCTAAATCTGAGTTGCTTGAAGAATCCTCATTACTCTAAGTTACGCATTGAGACTTCTTTCTCACAGTGTTTAGACACTCAGCTTGAAAATGATCATACCCTTCACATTCTAACATTGAATGCCTTTCTTATTTCATCCAAGGTTCTAACTAATTACCACTCATCCAACTTCTTTTCTCTGTTTAGACAACTTCTTGAATACCTTGTTGAAGTTTTGAGTAAATAAATCTATTTGTTTCTAAAAAAATTTAATTGCAATCGAGTTTGTAATGGTCATTGCATTTGTCACTTGCAAACTAATGCCCTTTTCACCTTTGGCATTGCTTTTCTTTGACCCTTCCAAGTTCATCTCAAAGGTTTGAAGCGAGCATATGAGTTTATCAATATACAATCAATCGATGTCCTTAGCCTCCTCAATAGTCATCACCTTAATTGCAAATCTCTCAAGTAAAGATCGAAGGACATCCCTCACCAACTTCAAGTTGGCATAGAATTCACAAATGGTATCATTCTCTTACATTTTGAGAATCTCGAACTTGGTGGAAAACATCTGCAACTTCGATTACTTCACCATGTTGGTTCCTCCACAGGTTGTCTCAAGAATTAACCATGCTTTAGGGGCAATATTGCATTTAGTAATCCTTTTAAAATCTTGACCGTTACATTATAGAAGATTGCATCAAGAGCCTTTGAGTTTGCAATTGCAAGCCTCTCTATTTTGGAGGTCCATATAGTCTCAGCTTTAAGAGTTTTAACACTTGAAACATCAACAATAAAGGGCTCCCAACGATTGAGAATTGATATCCAAGCGCTCTCATCTATAGAATTTACGAAAGCTTTCCTTCTTTCCTTTCAATAAGCATAATTTGCTCCATCCAAAATAGGGAGTCGTAACAATGAAGAACTTTCCATCTTAAGAAAGTATCAACACCAAGAAGACCACTAGCTATGTTAAGTGAGAGGCTTTGATACCAATTGTTGGAACCTACAGTCGATAACTGCTTAAGAAAAGTAGAGTGAGCACTTTAGATGGCACTATGATAAACACAATAGAAAAACATGACACAAAAAATTGTTTACGCAATTCAATTTCCATATATCTACAAAGCCTAGCTCAGTGAGTAAATCCACTATATTTAATCTTAATACAATAAGTGATTTAAAAATTATCACACCTCGGTATAGCAACCTCAGTTTTGTACCTAAAGATCGAGATCACTTACATTTAAGTTCTCCAACTTGAGAACTTAAATCGTAAAGCCAAATAAAAAACTTGTTTTACACAATCAATTCACTCTTACAAAATATTATTTTATGAACAGATAAGTGCAGTCAACTCTTCCGTACAAAACTTATACAAGTGTCTCAATAAATAAGAGTTTCGAGGACTTGCTAACATACTAAAGATCAATTACAATCCAATCCTTATTAAAAACTAGCTAAAATAGAAAAAATACAATATAGTTGGAGATATGTCTTCAATGTTATCCCATTCCAAACTCCACAATCTAAAAGATTCTATTGCTTGATTCAATCAAATCCAGTTTTCAAGATAAGTTGCTTCAAATGGATTGATCTTCATAAACAAATTTATATACTTCCACAATATCAACATCATTCAAAGCCCAAAGAATTTATTTTAAAATTTGCCAACTCCAAATATGACCAAGTCACAAGACTGTTGCAATGCTAGTTGTAGTGGCAACTTTCGTTGGCACTTTGACAGCCATATCAAAACAATTGTCTTAATAATAAAACATCTATCAAGGTTGAACAAGTCTTTCATATTTAGAGCACGAAACCATCTTCACAAAGTAATCTTTAGTCCATCTTGAGTTGCCCAAATCTCATTAAATAAATTATGCTTAATATAAGGATACAGAAAAATCATAAAATCAATTCATATCTTCTTGGGTTGCATATCTCAATATATAAAGTAAGTAGTAGATCAGATAAGAATCCTTGAAAAGTAACGTTGCTTGATTCAATCTCTTCTCCAGTGATAAACATGAGATTGACCACACAAGATCCTAAAAAAGAAACAATTAAGTCATCAAAATATTTTGTTCAAACATGCCAAAAATTAAATAACCTAATCAACTAAAATGCCATGCATGCCAAAATTAACCCAATATTTAAGTCTTATGCCACAATTCAAATAAAACAATGCAGTTCCCAAATAACAGAAAATATAAATAATATGTCTAAAATACTTTTATTGGAAAAAAAAACTATCCGAGATAAGCCATTCGAATGTCAAGTCTGTGTCCTAACCTTGTGGGTTATTTGTAAAGAAGGAAATTAAAAGGTTGAGCTTAAGAAGCTCAGTATGAGTCTATACAAAATAAAATCAGTGAAAAATAGTAGATATGACATACAAAATAACAGTTCTCAGAACAATCACAATCGTATAGAAATATATAGTTAGTAAGATTATTTGAGCATGCTTATGAATGTCAATGCAATTCATGTTTAACAGTAAAAGTTCCTACCCATTCTCCACTACAAACCACAGTAAGAGTTTCTCAGAACTCATCCATCCTTATACACCGCATTATGGATAAACCATTAGTAACTGCAGATGAACTGCTAGAAAATTTTTGATAAAAAGATTGTAGATTAATTACTAGTAAGTTATGGATAAACTACCAGTTTTTGCAAATTTAAGACTGTCAGTACTTCCCCCTTCAAATTACCCCAATCCCCATGCTACGCAACATGGCATTCTAGTAAGAGTACAATATAGAAACAGTAGTCATGCTTATCATGCAATCAATTTACCAGTAGCAATAGGCATCCTGAACATGCAATTAGTAATACAGAAGCAATGACAACAGTAACAGATTATCAAGTATTTGGTGATGGTAGGCATGTACCACTCACACATCATACATATAACAATAACAATAATAATTCAGTTAATCAGATCACAGATTCCAGAATATTCATAATATCAGAGTTTCGATGGAGTGTAAAGAAAATCTAAAAACAATTCGGAGACTATAGAAGGACTAAACTGTAAAATTATGAATTTTTGGGCAAAATTATAAAACAAGGGTCACACGGTCGTGTGACAACCTGATGGCATGTGGAAGGGGGTACACGGCTGTGTAACAGCTTGAGGCCATGTGTGCGACGTGCAAAATACCCAACGATAAGGACACGACCATATGTCAAGCCGTGTAACAGCCTGAGGTCGTGTGTAAGACGTGTAAAATACCCAACGATAAGGACACGGCCATGTGTCAGGCCGTGTAACAGGCTGAGGCTGTGTGATTCACAAAATACCCTAAGATTTACAGGTGCACATGACCGTGTGGTCTAAAACTACACACGATTTGCTACCGATTCACTTGGTAAAGAACACATACCTTTCACCATGAGTCCGATCGGCAACCCTCACTATCAATTCTGATCTGATTCACCCTGATCCATTCCTTCAATGACAAATACACATGAATTAACAATTGGTATCAGGATTTTCAAAAGATCCAAAAAGATTGATTAATCGAATCGAAAGATTAACATGGGATAATTGTACAACATAAATACAAGATCTAACCATTGAAATAAAGTGTACTTACCGATCTTTGGCAAAGATAACTGATACTATTTGATGGTAGATCTAAACGTCGTTAGAAACTAATGAATAGGGAACAGTTAGTTAAAGGAAAAAGATTCGACAGTACAAAGGTGAAAATATGGTGCAAGAATAAGGGAAAAGAAAAGAAAAAGGTGGAAAGCTAATTTTACTAGAATTTTGAAAAAAAAAGGAAATTTCATGATCAAAATAGGAAAAAGTTGCTTTAATAGCTAGAGTTTGTAAACCCTAGGGGTGGCGCAAGTAAATTACCTAAAGCTTGTCGAAATTCACAAAAATAAAAGGGAATAAGGGGCTTGAACTTGGGTCTCTAGGATAGATCATCTACACTTAACCATTAAGCCTATAACTCATTTCATACTTAATCTATATTCTTAACCGTACATATATCAGGGTGTGATAACTCTCCCCTCCTTAAAATAAATTTCGTTCTCAAAATTTACCTGATCCGAACAGATAAGGATCTTGTTGATGAATCGAGTCTTCTGGTTCTCACGTGGCCTCCTCAATTCCATGGTTCTACCACAAAACATTAACCAATAGAGTTCGTTTCCTTCTCAAAACATTTACATCACAATCTAGAACTTGTACAGGCTCCTCCTCAAAGGATAAATCCAGTTTCACCTTAATCTCCTCGATCGGAACAATGTGAGAAGGGTTAGATCGGTACCGTCTCAATATGGAAACATTGAACACGTCATGGATACGGTCCAATTCAAGAGGTAATCCTAACTGGTACGCCACTGGACCAACCCTTTTACGAATTCGGTAGGATCCAATGAACCTAGGGCTCAACTTGCCCTTTTGTTTGAACCTCAAAACTTTCCTCCATTGTGACACTTTCAGAAAAACTTGGTCACAGACACTGTACTCAATGTCCTTCCTTTTTAGGTCCGCATACGACTTCTGTCTATCCAAACCTATTTTCAATCTGTCTTAAATTAATATGATTTTCCCCTCAGACCCAAAACTTTCCATTCACTCAGCTCAGTCCAACATAGTGGTGTTCGGCACTTAAGACCATACAAAGCCTCATAAGATGTCATCTGTATACACGATTGAGAACTGTTATTGTAGGATAATTCAGCCAGATATAAGTGATCCTCCCAAGATTGGAATAACCCACTCGGACTGTCCATCAATCTGAAGATGAAAGGTCGTACTAAAATCCAAACGGGTACCTAGTCCCTCATACAGCTTCTTCCAAAATCGAGATGTAAAACAAGGATATCGATCTGAAATAATTGATAGTGGTACCCCATGAAGTCACACAATCTCTGAAATGTATGACTTAGCTAGTATCTACAACGAGTAATCCATACGAATAGGTAAGAAATGAGCTAACTTAGTCAACCTGTCCACTATTACCCAAATCAAATATTTCTTAGTAAGTGCTAAGGGTAACCCATTAACATAGTCCATGGTCACTCGCTCCAATTTCCACTCGAGAATCTTAATCAGTTGCAATAATCCAGAAGGAAATTGGTGTTCTACTTTTACTTGCTAACACATCAAACAGTTCGCTACAAAATTTGTCACTTCTCATTTCAGACCAGGCCACCAGTATAGTTCCCTTAAATCTTGTTACATCTTATTCCCTCCAAGATACATAGCATAAGGGTTACTATGTGCTTCCCAAAGAATGGACTATCTCATACCTTTATCATTCGGCACACAATACCTCCCTCGAAAACACAGAATACCTTCGACATTGAACCCCAAATCCTCAGTCTTACCATCCTCAACCTACTTAATATATGGCAACTAGGACACATCTAATGGTTGCTTATCCTTAGTCTCATTGACCAATGTGGGTTTCACTTGAAACTATGCCAGTAAGCCTCCATCATCCACCAGACTCAGCCTAACAAACATTGCTCTTAGATCAGCTGTCTGTCTCCTACTTAGAGCATCCACAACAACATTGGCTTTTCCAATATGATACTTGATCACACAATCGTAATCTTTTAATAATTTAATCCATCTTTATTGTATCAAGTTCAACTCTTTTTTAGTGAGAAGATACTTAAGACTCTTGTGATCCGTGTAGATATAGCACTTCTCACCATATAGGTAGTGCCTCTCGATTTTTAGTGCAAACATCACGGTTGCCAAGTCTAAATAATGTGTCGGATAGTTGTACTCATGTGGTTTCAACAGCCTCGATGCATAGGCCACTACTTTTTCATCTCACATCAACACACATCTAAGGCTAGTGTAAGATGCATCACTATACACTACATACTCATTTCCCAACTCAAGCTGAATCAACACTGAAGCTTGAGTTTGGTCATCCGTCCATTTAAAAGGAGCATTCGTTCTTAACAGCTTAGTTAAAGGAGTAACAATCAAAGAAATCCCTTCAATAAACTTCCGATAACACCCAGCTAAACCAAAGAAACTTCGGATCTCGAAAATATTTTTTGGTTGTTTCCATTCTAGAATAGCCTCTATCTTTTTCAAATTTACTCAAATACCTTCAGTATATACCACATGAACCAGAAACATTACTTCCTTAAGCCAAAACTCACACTTACTCAGTTTCGCATAGAACTTCTTTTCTCGGAGAATTTGCAAAATCACCCTAAGATGTTTATCATATTCAGTTTCAGATTTAAAATAAACCAAGATGTCGTTGATAAACAAAATGACGAATTGATCAAGAAATGGTGGAATACTTTGTTCATTATATTAATAATTTGTCTTGAGAATTGGTTAATCAAAAAGGCATCACAAGGAACTCGTAATGATCATATTGAGTCCTTAATACAGTCTTGGGCACATCTGATTCATTCACCTTTAATTGATAGTATTCAGACCTCGAATCAGTTTTAGAGAATATCGTTGCACCTCGAAACTGGTCAAACAATTCATCGATTCTCGGTAGTGGATACTTATTCTTAACAATCAACTTATTTAGCTACTGATAATCAATACATAGCCTTAAAGAACCATACTTCTTCTTGACAAACAAAATCTAAGCTCCACAAGGAAAAAACACTGGGTCTTACAAAACCATGATCCAGAAGCTCCTGAAGTTGGACTTTCAACTTTTTAAGCTCCTTAGGTGCCATGCGGTAGGGAGTAGTGGACATTGGAGCAATTACAGGCAACAACTCAATTCCAAATTCAACCTCACGATCTGGAGGTAACCCTGGCAATTCCCTGGGAAAAGAATATGGAAACTCCTTAATGAACAAATACTATTTATAGTTGCGCTTCTAACACTCATATCCAACCCATAAGCTAGATAGGCCTCACACCTCTTGATCGTTATGTCAGAGTCTTAAAATTTATATAATGAATGATCTAGTCTAGAAACTAACTGTGACAACGATTGAGGTAAGTGCACCTATCGAATAGTAGTATAATTTAGTGGCAAGACCGGAATATCAAACCCAAAGGAACAAAAAGTACTAATACTAACTTTCTTTCTATTATTTAGCCTAAGAATTGAAGTGAATTATTGTTTAATCTAAAATTAACTAACTACAAAGCTAAAGACGCTAAGACAAAGAGAATGAATTGGGGAAATACTTATGGGAAAAACCAATTGATTAATACAATACCCAAGGAAGAATCCACCTAGACTTCACTTGTTATCTAACTCTGAACCAGACGATTTATTTACTTGACTTGATCCGTAGGATTCCCTAATGTATATTAATACCTCTCTCGAGGCTACTAACGTCTAACCCTAGGTTGATTAATTGAAATCTCTTTCTAATTAAAACCCCTAGAATTGCATTAACTCGATCTATGGACTCCTATATTAGGTTTGACCCTAATCCGGTAGATTTTTGTCACCCTGTCTCTAGGCGCGCGAGTAACTCCGCTTAACTATGCTACATCTACTCTTAGGCAGGGTCTATTCCTCCTCTGCCTAAGCACATTAATACTTGAATCAATATCCTGAAATATCAAAACAAGAATTAAGAACAAATCAAGTATTTATCATATAGCTCAGAAAACAATAACAAGATCCGTCTTAGGTTTCATCCCCCTCAGGTATCTGAGGGTTTAGTTCATACTAATAAAAGAATACATCTCAGAAGAAAAGATAAAATAAAACATAAGAAAAAGCCTAAAACCCCTGAAGGAATTGAAGAGAAGATCTTCCGTCTTGAGTATGACTCCGGCTTCTTGAGATGAATCAACTGGCTTTCTTCGAGTAAATCCCACGATTCGACCTCTCCGCTTGGCTCATTGGCCTCATTTGGGCGACCCCTGAAGGTTGGCCTTTAGGGTGTTTATATAGGCTTTTGGAATGTGTTTCTTTGCCTCTAAGTACCCTAATCCGAATAAAATTCTTCTTTTCCACGGCAGGGACATGCCCATGGCACACGCCCGTGTAAGTCGAGTTGTAGGCCATGTTCGAGCCTGCTAAAGGGGCACGACCGTGTGGTGAAACCCCAGGCCGTGTCGATTTCTCACTTTGGCCCATTTGGCCCGTTTTAAGCCCGTTTCTCGTTCTTTTCATCCTCCTATGCTCTCCTGAGTATAAAACATGAAATTAAAGGATTAAGAGCACCAAATTCCATAATTCAAGGGATAAACCATCCAAAAGCATGCTAAATGTGAGATTAAAATATGTTACTATTACGGTTTATCAAATACCCCCACACTTAAGCTTTTGCTTGTCCTCAAGCAAAAATCTCAACTCACAATTAAAACGAAATTCCTCAATTCATAATATTCATCAATAGTTTCTCATCATAATTCATAGGTAATTCATACATTGATAATTTAACCGGAAGGTTCCTAAAGATTCAAACAATTAAAGTCATAGTTTTTATAGTATGAAAAATAGGTGTTTCCCCTTACCTAAATAATTACCTCTGATTCAAAATCGGTAAAAATTGACATCCTCACTAAAGATTCACTCAAATCACTCGAAGTGTTTAAGGTTCAAAAATAAGCACTCAGAAGTCGAACATGAAAAGTTAATCCCATAGGCTTGCATGAAAATCAAATCTCCACCACTATAATATGAGATGACACACAAATCAAAAGGTCTTTTATGGGTTGTAACGGGGCTGGGGTTAAAGGTGTTGATAAAGGCTGAATTAGAAGGTTAGAATCGAGATTGAATTGACAAATTACCTAACTATAGACAATGAACTGAATAAAGAATAATTACATCAATTGAAAACTTGTAATACTAATACTAATAACACGAGCTTCTTCTAAATATGTGAATTTAACTGTATAAGCTCACTTAACCACAGAACTAATAATGAATATACTTCGATATTTTTTTTAAGAACAAATCAAGTATAATAATAAGATATAATTTAACAACTGATATAAAGAAACTAGTTAAGTAACCGATCAAATCAAATCTCGATATAGGGGTAGTCAAGAAGAATGGTGATAACAAATACAAAGGGTTTTGGGTTAGTATTAGTGGGTGAGTCAATAAAATGGGTTGTTAGGATTAAAGGGGTTCACTAGGGGTTAATTATAATGGTAGGTTTTTTAGTGGAGTAAGTGGGTTAAAACCTAGGTGTCTTTATCATCTTAGTATATCAAACCAAAGGTGTGGTCTCGACATGTATAATCGATGCAAGTTCTAGAATAACAAATCAATGTTGACACACTCATAATCAATAAAGTGAGAAAGGAAAAGAATATATGCTCTAAAAGGCTCAAAATCTCACAAAAATTATGGGCTTTTTGATATCAACCTTGTAAATTTCAAACTTCAAAGTAATAATTAGATTCGGGTAGACAACCTAACAAAATTTTTATTTCTGAAAAATAGACTTATCCTGCTTGATTCTCTAGTTTCCTACAGTTTAAATCATCACTGCACAATTATCAATGACTTAATCCAAAACATATCAATAAAAATTATAAATCAAAGGAAATTTCATTCTAATAGTGATATGAGAAAATTATTTAAGAAACAAGATATAATTCAGGATTTGAGAATAATGAAAAAAGTTAGGCATTTTTAAGATTCACCCCCCACACTTACGATGTACATTGCCCTCAATGTACAAAGATATATAAAAACAATATAGTAGAAAATCAAAAGATAGGGATAGGGGTGAAACTCCTGAATTACGGATGGCTTCCTTAAGTTGGGAGAGTCGTGGTGGTGTGGTGCCGCCCACTATTATTGCACTAGATGAAGGAATTGGGTGGCCCGTGAAGAAATAGCCAGGAAATAGTAAGACACATTTAAAATAAACTAATTATGTATTTAAAGACAAGAAAGATAAAGAGAAAGAAAATAGAAAGTAAAATAAAATTAAAAGAATAGATAAATGGACTGAAAAGTCCTTATTGTTAGATGGTTCGCGAGGTGGATGTGATTTCTAAGGCCGTGGTGTGTGATTCCAAAGCAGCCTGAAGAACCTAAAAACAAGAAACTAAAATAAGATACACTAAATTTAGTGGAAGAGAAGTTAAGATAAGGAAAATAAAGGAGAAGAGAAAAGAAAAATAAAAACTAAATGGCCTCAAATGTCCTTGGCTTGTCGAGTTAATGAAGCGGCCGGCATGAACTTATGTAGGTCGGTCTCGCAGAGGGAGACTGTGCTAGGATCCTTTCGCTTCTTCGACATGGATATGGTGTACATCTAGAGTTTGGAAAAAGGGCCAAGGAAGGAGAATATGGAAGGGGGGTCTGAGAATGTATGGAAAAAGGGGAATGTGAGTAGTTGAGAAAAGGGAAGGGGTGGTTTAAATAGAGTTTTGATGTCTGGTACATCCCCACGCCCGTGTTCCATGGGTGTGTTGGGTCACACGGTCGTATCACATGGCCGTGTAAATGCTTCGTTCGTTTCTCCCACGTCCGTTTTGTGGTCACCACGCCCATGTTTGATAAAACAGTGTCGACCACGGCTGTATCGCACGGCCGTGGTGTTTAGTCAGAGCCCATGTGACTTCCCTTAGTGTCGGCCACGACCATATCACACGGCCGTGGCAATTTATAGTCGTTCGTGATCTGGGAATCTTTTGTCATTGGCTCGTACTACCTCTGCTATGTCAGTACGGAAGTCCGTAGTATCCACACGGCCGCGGCCACGGCCGTGTGCAAGGCCGTGTGGTGTGGAAATTTGCACCTAAATATAAATAAAAGAAAAGAAATAAAACTAAACTTAATTATTAGGGTTAGTGCTCGGGTTGCCTCCCGATAAGCGCTCGTTTAAAGTCTTAAGCTAGACTTACCTCTCATTCGCTTAATCAGGTTGGTTTGAAGAGTTGAACATCCTTCCTCATGTTATCTGTCCTACTATCAGTATATAGTTCAAGTCGAGTAGCGTTTATTTTAAAAGTGCCAAATGTAGGATTACTTACCTTGACTGTTCCGTATGGGTAGACATTGATTACCCTAAAAGGGATTTCTTTGTTTGTATTCGGGTCAGGAGGAGATATTCAAGGGTCCGCTTTATCTAACAATACCTGATCTCCGATTTTGAATTTGTCTGTCCCATAGAGTGGCTTTGGTTCTACTTCGTGTATCCCTAGTTTATCCTTGAAATGCGTTTTCCACTCATCTAGTTCATCGATCTAAAGCCTTCCTTCCTCATGGGTTATTTCTTTGTTGGCATGAGATATAGGATCTGGCTCAGTTGTGTTGTTCCGTGGTGCTTCATGAAAAGAAGGTTTAAATAATTTGTTATCAATTGAATTTACTTTCTCACCTCTATCACTTGATGTCCTGGTTAAGTCGAGAGCCTGAAGATTGATTGATTCGTCACCTACACGGAGTATGAGTTCTCCTGTACCAACATCAATTTTAGTTCTGGCAGTTGCTAAAAAGGGTCTTCCTAAAATTAAGGGGATACTATTGTCCTCATCCATGTCTAAAACTACAAAGTCTACTGGGAATACGAATTTATCAATCTTTACGAGAACACCTTTGATTATACCCCTAGGAATTCGAATAGTCATATCAGCTAATTGAATGCTCATCCTAGTTTGTTTGGGTTTCCCTAGACCTAGTTGTTTAAACATTTTATAAGGCATAACATTTATGCTTGCCCCTAAATCAGCTAAAGCGTTATCAATAGATAAACTACCAATTAAACATGGAATTGTAAAACTCCCTGGATCTTTTAATTTTCGTGGTAGTTTATTTTGTAGAATTGCTGAGCACATTGCGTTTAGCTCTTCATGCGATGCCTCGTCTAACCTCCGTTTGTTTGTCAACAGCTCTTTTAAAAATTTCCTTGAATCTGGCATCTGCGAAAGAGCTTCCAAAAACGGTAAGTTAATATGTAATTTCTTTAAAAGTTTAAGAAACTTACCGAACTGTTCCTTTGTGTTATCTTTCTTCATTGCTTCGGGATATGGTATGCGAGGTTGGTACTCTTTGATTACCGGTTTTGTTTTATCATGACTTACCTCGACCTTACCTTCCTCTACCACATCCTCTTACCTTAATTTGGGCTCATCTAACCCTTTACTATCATGAGCGGTTATGGCTTGAAGTTGCTCCTTTGGGTTAGTTTCAATGTTGCTTGGCAATCTACCTTGTGGTCGTTCTGACATGATCTTGGTAAGTTGACCTACCTGATTCTGGATCTCTTGAATCGATGCTTCTTGCTTTTTGAGTGCTGTTTCGGTGTTTTGGAAACGGGTTTCTGACACCGCGATGAATTTTGTTAGCATCTCCTCAAGGTTCGATTTTTTCTCTTGTGGGTAGGGCTGTTGTTGGAAGTTTGGAGGGGGTTGCTGTCTCTGATTTCCTTGACCTCCCCACGAAAAATTAGGGTGGTTCCTCCAACCTAGATTATAATTGTTACTATAGGGGTTATTTTGAGATCTAAAATTATTACCCATATAGTTCATCTGCTCGCTTTCTACGCCCGGGTTGTAGGGTGGATATGCCGTATTGTTCGACCCTCCATTCGTATCACACTGCATCACTGGATGTACCTGCAAAGAACTATACAAACCATGAATCTTTTTATTTAAGAGTTCTACCTGATTGGATAGCATGGTTACTGCGTCGAGGTTGAAAACTCTGGCTATTTTTGTTGGCCTTGTCCTTGTGACTTGCCACTGGTAGTTGTTTAGTGACATCTCTTCTATAAACTCGTAGGCCGCTTTAGGTGTTTTGTTATTCAAGGTTCCGCCGGCGGCTGAATCAATCAACTGCCTGGTTGAAGGATTTACACCGTTATAAAAGGTTTGGACTTGTAGCCACAATGGTAATCCATGGTGTGGGCACCTTCTCAATAGATCTTTGTATCTCTCCCATGCATCATAAAGTGTCTCTAAATCCATCTGCACAAAAGAAGAGATATCATTCCTTAACTTAGCTGTTTTAGCCAGCGAAAAATATTTTAATAAAAATTTTTCGGTCATTTTCTCCCATGTAGTGATTGATCCTCGTGGAAGAGAATTCAACCACTGTTTGGCTTTATTCCTCAAAGAAAAGGGAAACAACCGAAGATGGATGGCATCATCAGAAACGCCATTTATTTTGAAGGTATCACAGAATTCTAGGAAATTTGCTAAGTGTGTGTTAGGATCCTCATCCTGCAAACCATCAAACTGAACAAATTGTTGTATCATTTGTATAGTGTTAGGTTTCAATTTTAAATTATTTGTAGCAATTGCAGGTCTAACAATACTTGACTCAGTTCCTGTTAAATTAGGTTTAGCATAATCATACATAGTTCGAAGAGGAGGATTTTCGACAACCACAGGAGGGAGTGGATTATTCTGGTGATCTGCCATCTCTTCCGTATTATTAGTATCGTCCTCTTGCTCTTCTTCTATGTAATTTAAGCTTCGCCTTATTTCTCTATGATTTCTGCGAACGGTACCTTCAATATCGCTGTCGTAAATTAAGGGTCCTGTCGGGTTCCTTCTAGTCATAAACTAGAGGTACCTGCAAGGAACAAAGAAAGAGAAAAATTAGCAAAGTTAAAATAAAATAATATAAATAAATAAATAAATGGCTAAAGTAATAAAAATTGAGCGTTCTTAATATTTTAGTTCCCCGGCAATGGCGGCAAAAACTTGATCGTTATGTCAGAGTCTTAAAATTTATATAATGAATGATCTAGCCTAGAAACTAACTGTGACAACGATTGAGGCAAGTGCACCTATCGAACAGTAGTATAGTTTAGTGGCAAGACCGGAATATCGAACCCAAAGGAACCAAAAGTACTAATACTAACTTTCTTTCTATTATTTAGCCTAAGAATTGAAGTGAATTATTGTTTAATCTAAAATTAACTAACTACTAAGCTAAAGACGCTAAGACAAAGAGAATGAATTGGGGAAATACTCGTGGGAAAAACCAATTGATTAAGACAATACCCAAGGAAGAATCCACCTAGACTTCACTTGTTATTTAACTCTGAACTAGACGATTTATTCACTTGACTTGATCCGTAGGATTCCCTAATGTATATTAATACCTCTCTCGAGGCTACTAACGTCTAACCCTAGTTTGATTAATTGAAATCTCTTTCTAATTAAAACCCCTAGAATTGCATTAACTCGATCTATGGACTCCCATATTAGGTTTGACCCTAATCCGGCAGATTTTCGTCACCCTATCTCTAGGCGCGCGAGCAACTCCGCTTAACTATGCTATATCTACTCTTAGGCAGGGTCTATTCCTCCTCTGCATAAGCACATCAATACTTGAATCAATATCCAAAAATATCAAAACAAGAATTAAGAACACATAATTAAGAACAAATCAAGTATTTATCATATAGCTCAGAAAACAATAACAAGATCCGTCTTAGGTTTCATCCCCCTCAAGTATCTGAGGGTTTAGTTCATACTAATAAAAGAATACATCTCAGAAGAAAAGATAAAACAAAACATAAGAAAAACCCTAAAACCCCCTGAAGGAAATGAAGAGAAGATCTTCCGTCTTGAGTATGACTCCGGCTTCTTGAGATGAATCAACTGGCTTTCTTCGAGTAAATCCCACGATTCTGACCTCTCCAACTTGGCTCCTTGGCCTCGCTGGACGCCCCCTGAAGGTTGGCCTTTAGGGTGTTTATATAGGCTTTTGGAATGTGTTTCTTTGCCTCTAAGTACCCTAATCCGAATAAAATTCTTCTTTTCCACGACAGGGACACGCCCATGGCACACGCCCGTGTAAGTCGAGTTGTAGGCCGTGTTCGGGCCTGCTAAAGGGGCACGGCCGTGTGGTGAAACCACAGGCCGTGTCGATTTCTCACTTTGGCCCATTTGGCCCGTTTTAAGCTCGTTTCTCGTTCTTTTCATCCTCCTATGCTCTCTTGAGTATAAAACATGAAATTAAAGTATTAAGAGCACTAAATTCCATAATTCAAGGGATAAACCATCCAAAAGCATGCTAAATATGGGACTAAAATATGTTACTATTACGGTTTATCACCCCTTCCGAACTAGTTTCTCTACTACCATAATGGAGGTCACATTAGATAAATAATTTTTTCGTTCACCAACCATGACGATCTCATTATCCTCAACTGTTTTCAAGGTCACTCTCTTAGTGGCACAGTCCAAACCAACTTGATCTTTAACCAACCAATCCATTCCCAGAATTAAATCAAACTCACCGAAAGGCAATTTCATTAGATCGGCCGAAAACACTACACCCTGAACCTCTAACAGACATCTTTTATAGATTTTGTTTACAACAACCTATTGTCCCAAAGGGCTAACTACAATAACATCATTAGCAGTTTTCTCTACCCCAATACCCAATTTATCAGTCATATCACAGGAAACATATGAATGGGTAGATCCTATATTAATTAAGGAAAAATACGGAACAAAATGGATGGTAAAAGTAACAGCTATGATGTCAGACACGTCTCTGTCCTCACGGCATCTAACGGCATATACAAGAGTCGGTTGCCTAGCTTCAGTTTGGTTCACACCTTGTCCCTGTGCTCATTGTCCCTGATTACCAGTTGTAACAATATTTACAACCTTATTCTGACCTCGGCCCCTCGGAGGTAACTGACCCATTTTTTAATTCTGAGTCGGAGCTTGCATCTGATCGACCCAACAAGGACAATCTTTTATTCTATGCTCAATCAACCCACATCTCAGACAAACACCCAACTTTTTCCAACACTCGTTCGGATGGCGCTTATCACAATATGTACAATTTAGAGTCCTACTCCCAGAACCCGCTACAACAATTCCTTGCTACGGTCTGCCCTCTCTGGCCTGTTTCAAGGGACAGGAAGTCGAACCAGTGGGACCAGAATCCTTTTTAATCAAAACCTTATATTTCTCCTGTTGTTCACGTTCCAAACGCTTAATTTCCTCCACAATCTTTGTTTTCTCCACTAGAGTCTCAAATACTCTTTCCTGGTGTGGAGCAACCTGAATATTAATGTCATAACGCAGTCCATTTTCAAACCTCAAAGATTTATCTTGCTCAGTAGCAACCATACCCTAAGTAGAACGGCTCAACCTCAGAAATTCAGCCTCATATTCAACCACAGTCTTATATCCCTTTTTTAACTCAATGAACTCGAGTTTGCGGGCCTCTGCATACCTTGTGCCCACATACTTTTTCTGGAAAGCCTCTTGAAAATATTCTCAGGTAAATTGTTCGGCCTTTGTACCTCTCACAACAGACTGCCACCAACGGTAGGTCTCATTTCTTAGCAAGGACACAGTTTCCTTTAATTTTTGTTCTAGAGTACAGTCCAGATCCGCTAGAATCCTTTTAGTGGTCTCCATCTAGTACTTTGCCAAAGTAGGGGTCATTCTAAAAACACCCCTGAACAATTCAGCCCCATTAGATCGGAGCCTCTCAGTAACAGATAAATGATTCTCAGATCCAGTTTGAGCTCCAAAAACCCTTTGAAGAACCTTCAACATCGCTTGGGATACTGCATCATCACCATTATCATAACCTCCACAACCAATGGTAAATGAATCCTCTATGCAATCTGCCTTAGGAATTGGGGTTTCATCCTGAGTGGTAGGCAGCTCAACAGGAACGACTCTACGTGGCCTATCTCTATCACATCTGCCTCGAGTGCTCATAATGAATTCTTGAAAATTTAGAGTTTAGAGTATATCTACAGTTCAAAAGTATGATAATTAATCAGAAGTCTTTCTACCTAAAGTAAATCTAAATTTTTCAAATAGAAGTTCAAGCATTAGCTATTTTTCCTAAGTGTTTATTGTCTAAAATTTACAGTTTTTAGTCTAAATTTGTGATAGAGAATGAGAGTGAAGGAATCGGAAGAAGGATCAAATTCAAGTTGTTCAACTCAAGAAGGAAAGATTTCGATGTGACCTAAAAGGAAGAAACAAAATAAATTTAGAAAATAACAAAGGAAATAAGAAAAATAAGAAAATTTAAAAAAAAATAAAGGATAAATATTCAAAATAATAACTCGAATTAAAAGCCTAAAATTTGTAATTCCCGTCATAATCCCATCAAGAAATTCTGCTCGCGCAGTCTTCACTAAAATGGTCATAACTTGAGCTCCCAAACTCAAAATTGAGTGATTCAAAATGCATTTTGACGATAAGAGACGGATCTTCGAACGCCATGAAGACTTATCAACCCAAAAATGCCTAGATCCCATCCATAAAGGTGTCACAAGTCTGCTGATTTCCTAAACTTGAAAATTGGCAACTTCAGTGAATGAAATTTAATAAATTTCACCCCATCCATGTATGTATCAGTTTGACTACAGTTTTTAGAAATAAAAGTTCTAAGTTAAGATCGACATTGAAGTCTCGGGTTCAATTTTTTTGAAGGAAATCATTTTCAAAAGTTTGTGGCATAGTTTTTCCCAAAATACCCCTTTTTAAGACATGCATGTAGACTCATTTAAAAAAAACCACAATCCAAGCTTTGAACAACCTGGCTCTAATACCACAAAATGTAACCTTCCTAACTCGACTTGGACGTTATAGCCAGATTCTGAAGGCTACATTGGCCACCGAAATGGCCTAATAAAATTATCGGAGTTTTAAAACAATCATTTTTAAAACATTTGCCTACCTTTGAAGAAAAGAAAAAAAAAACTTAGCGTGATATCTCCTTTTCACTAAATGATACAAATTTTAAGAAAAATGATTTGATTTTAATATTAATTTCGCAAAAGATGTATTCCCATTTATTTACTACTCAAAAACTCATTTATAATATTGCAGCAAAAAAGTGATAATCGACAGGGTTTCTATTTAAAAATCATATTTAATGCATCTTTAATTAAATTCCAATATTCAATAACCTAATCAACTTAAATGTCATGCATGCCAAAATTAACCCAAAATTTAGGTCTCATGGCATAGTTCAAATAAAACAATATGATTCCCAAATAACAGAAAATATAAATAATATGTCTAAAATACTTTTATTGAAAAAAAAACTATCCGAGACAAGCCCCCCGAATGCTGAGTCGGTGCCCTAACCTTATGGGTTATCTATAAAGAAGGAAATTAAATGGGAGAGCTTAAGAAGCTGAGTGTGAGTCTATGCACATGAAAATCAGTGCAAAACAGTAGACATGACATACAAATTAACAGTTCTTAGAACAATCACTATCGTATAGTAATATAGAGTTTGTCAGATTATTTGAGCATACTTATGAATGTCAATGCAATTCGTGTTTAACAATAATAGTTCCTACCCATTCTCCGCTACATATCATAGTAAGAGTTTCTTAGAACTCATCCATCCCTACACACTGCATTATGGATAAACCACCATTACTTACAGATGAAATACTAGTAAAATTGAGGGTAAACCACCAGTAAATTTTTGATAAAAAGATTGCAGATTAACTGCCAGTAAGTTGTGGATAAACCACCAATATTTGCAAATTTAAAACTGTCAGTACTTCCCTCTTTCAAATCATCCCAATCCCCATGCTACACAACATGGCATGCTAGTAAGAGTACAGTATAGAAACAATAGTCATGCTTATCATGCAATCAATTTAACAGTAGCAGTAGGCATGTTAAACATGCAATCAGTAATACAGAAGCAATGATAGCAGTAACAGATTATCAAGTATTCAGTGATGGTAGGCATGTACCAATCACACATCATACATAAAACAATAATGATTTAGTCAATCAGATCACATATTCTAGAATATTCATAATATCAGGGTCTCAATTGAGGTTAAAAAAACTCTAAAAAAAATTTAGAGAGCATAGAAGGACTAAACTGTACAAATTACAAATTTCTAGGCAAAATTATAAAACAAGGGTCACATGGTCTTGTGGCCAGGCCGTGTGACAGCCTGACACTGTGTGGAAAGGGGTACATGACCGTGTGGCAGGCCGTGTAGCAGGCTGAGGTCGTGTGATTCACGAACTAAACTAAGATTTACAAGTGCACATGGTCGTATGGTCCTCTTGTATTGTCCACATGCCTTTGTGGGAAACCGTGTGTGTAACACCCCAAACCCGGCCTAGAAGTTAGGCCCGAGTCCGGCGTGTCACATTGAAGTGTTTTAGCGAAAACCTTGTTTTCATTGAAAACCCTTCATAAAGTAAAATGTTGAGTACAAACCCCTTTTTAGTTGCGGAAGTTTTATTTAAAAACAATTTATAAAACTTGGTATTTAATAATGGAGTTGCGGAAACGTAATAATTGAAAACAGCCATAGCTTAGGAAAAACTTGTTAATAATGATGAAAGTCCATGTTTTAAGAAAACGTTCATATGTTATAGTTATTTCGAAAACCATGTTAAACTTTAGAAATTTATTCAAGTTTAATAACTAGGCAGTTGAAACAATAATAAAACCCAAATGTAAAGTCAAATTGGAGATACAAGGCCCTTTTTACAATCCAAACCAAAATAATTTCAAAATACTAGGAATTTTAAAGAAAATTCAAATAATAATATCTTGCTAGCTGGCCACCCCTAAGTCCCACCATTCGTCAAACCGCCTACTGAGGGTCACTTGAAAAGTTTGAAAAGGAGGGGGTGAGTTTCGAAAAACTCAATGTGTACAACCCTCAACGAGTATAAAGTAATCATCAGTCATTTTGGGCCTGAGCCCAACTTAGTAGCAATAGCCTTTGGGCCGAAGCCCATATCACATCAATATCACAATAATATCGTACATGCAATGCTGTGCAAACCCTCCCCAATAGTCCATCCGCTACACAACATTTCCCTTCCAACCTTATACACCTGTGGGGATTTCTAAATCGACCCACCCATCTGCTACACAGTAATGGTAGCCCAGTTGCGGTACTACCTAACGTTGCAGTAAAGCTACTAATCATATAATGGGCTTAAAAAGCCATCAGTGGATCCACGATCGTCAAGCAACCATGTGATCCTCATATACTTCCTCCGTTCCATAATTCCCAACCCTTATGCAACCTAAACAGCATATCATATGAATGCAGCAAATGTACATGTAACATCCATAAATCTTACATTCAACACATAGGGGTATCATAGTCATTTCACAAATCAAGGGTATTTCAGTAATTTTATAAATCGGGGGTATTTTGGTAATTTTGTAAACCAAGGTTATTTCAATCATTTCACTACCCAGGGGTATTCTTGTAAATCTACCCTACAGGGGTATTTTCGTAATTTCTTTCATCTCGGGTTTTAGTTATGAACTTTGGCCCATCAACAAGTCCTTGCGACTAAAGTGAACAGACACTATGCACCAGATAGGATCCCAGAGAAGAGGAGGTGGGCCACTAGGACCGCTTAAGTACCAAGCTCTCCCTAGATCCAATCCTAGACATGCATATGTCCATTGCCACACTCTAACCTAGCGACTTGTCCACAGACATGTTTGATTATTAACATAAGTTTTATGCTATTTAAGAATTTATCAGAACTAGGCCTAGAGTCCATTAAAACCCTAGCATGCATTTCTAAAATCCCATAAGCCCCACTAAGCCCAATCATGTCCATATAGCCCATTAAGCCCAATCATGTTTATGTAGCCCATTAGGGCCGATCATAATCAAATCATACAACCATCCATCCCAATCCATCATTCAATTTCACATATCACTCTTGCCGATTTGGGCCCACGAGCTCGGCAGGCTCATTTAGCCCCGTCTGGCCCGGTCGGCCAAATAGTGGCCCGAGACCATGAGATCGCTCTCTTGGTCTCGATAATCATATCGGTGTTCCCACACGAATTTTTGCATGCTCGTGTGGTTGCCGGCGCCAACCTTTCGACTTTTCGGCATTCCAGTTTTTCGGTATTTCAGCTTTTGCCGATTTGTCGTGTGTGAAGTGTATGTACACACCTTCGGCTTTAGATTAAACTATCGAATCATAGGGTAGAAGTACACACCTGACCACCTGGAGTACTAAGTACTCATAATCGTCAGAACCTATATTCAAAAATTACACTCCATTAGTCACTTACTTAATAGATTAAAATAAATCCACTACAACCACTCACCGAAGGACAACCTATACTTGCCTTGATTGACTGCGATTTGCCTATTTAATCTGAGGTCCGTTCTAGTCCCCCTTTCGCATCCAGGCGGAAAGTCCCGAACCGCAGACACCTTACGTCGCTTAAACTTGGGAGTAGTGGTCATTTGCTCACACTCAGTCAGCATCTTTACTGACACTTTACTAGATCCCCCTTTGCTCATCGTAAATTCCTTATCAATTGGCCAAATGAATGCGATAGCTAGTCCCAAAAGATTTAGCCAACGCGAGGAGAATAAAAGATTTGAAAGAGGGAGAGAATGAATATTCGGTTAAGTAACTGAAAAAAAAGAATTGCTTTGATCAAATTGTGGGAGAAAAGGGGTGGCACACAAGGGATTCAGTAAAAAGGAATACTGGACTTTAGGGACCAAGAATATTCGACACAAAAGAAATAGACTAGAAGCAAAGGAAAGAAAAGAGTTTGATGAGAAGGAAGGGAAGAAATCGGTGCAAAATAGAAAAGGAAGAATAAGGGATTTCGACTTTCATGTTTTTGGAGAGAAAAGTAGTTTTCGGCAAAATAAAAAGAAAGAATTTGGCATTAGCCTAGAACCCCAAAATTAACACCTATTTATAGCCTATAGCCGAATTTCCTATCCCCAAATTCCCAATTCGGCTCAACCTCTTCCACATATCTCATCTCCTAATTTTTCTCCACGATAACTCCCCAATCCTTTTCCTAAATTTTCTCTTCTGATCACTCTTCTTAGAGTCCATCATCACACCACTTCCAACCTTCTAGAAGGCCGAAATTAAACTCCTATAAAAATACTAAGCTAGGATTCGAACCTAGGATCTCCTTGCTGGCCCATAACGCCACCTTCCTATACCCTAAGTGGCGCCACTTAGCCACTCCACCACAAGACTCTTTTATGCCATCTTTCCCTATTTTTATCTAAAAGCCCAACTACTCACCGCCCTGGTTCCTTTAATAATTAATTAAAAATTCCTTCTCCTCAAAGTTCGAACCCAGCACTTCTCCAACACCCCTAGACACTCCAAGTTTATTAAAACCTTAAAGCCAACATGTCATTTGTCATTTTCTCACTTAAAAATTTTCTGAGACCCAAAGCCCAATAGGCCCAATTCTTCTAGGCCCAAATTCGGGGCGTTACAGTGTGACCCTAAAACTACACACGGTTTACCATCAATTCGCTTGGTAAAAAACACACACCTTTCACGAAGAGTCCGATCGACAACCCTCACGATCAATTTTGATCTGATTCACCCTGATCCATTCCTTCAATGACAAATACACATGAATTAACAATTGGTGTCAAGATTTTAACAAGATTCGAAAAAGATTGATTATCGAACCGAAAGATTAATGTGGGATAATTGTACAACAGAAATACAATATCTAACTATTAAAACGAAGTGAACTTACCTATGTTTGGCAAAGATAACGGATGTTATTTGACGAAAGATCTATACGTCGTTAGAAACGAATGAACAGGGGACGGTTCATTAAAGGAAAAAGACTCAACAGCACAAAGGTGAAAATATGGTGCAAGAATGGGGGAAAAGAAAAGAAAAAGAAGGTGGAAAGTTAATTTTACTAGAATTTTGAAAAGAGGCAATGTCAAGATCAAAATAGGAAAAAAGATGCTTAAATAACTAGGGTTTGTAAACCCTAGGGTGGCACAAGTAAATTACCCAAAGCTTGTCGAAATTCACAAAAATAAAAGGGAAAGAGGGGCTTGAACTTGGGTCTCTAGGATGGATTCTCTACACTTAATCATTAAGCCTATAACTCATTTCATGCTTAATCTATATTCTTAACCGTACATATATCGGGTTGTGACAATAAATGTTCAATCTTTCGATACTTTCAAGTAGGCTTCCCTAATTCGATAGCAACTTTTTTTTTTCAACCTTCATTGATTTATCTCTAGAAAATAATTATTGTAGCTTTTTTTATGATCAATTAGGATTTTTATGCAATATTTATTTATTTATTAAATAATTATGGGATATTAATTTTGTATGAGATTCCTAACATCGTGACTGGGGAGTAATTTTTAAAGGTTGACTAATACAACTCCTTGAAGAAATTAGAATTGATTGTAGTTATAATCTTGATTTTCTTGAATATTGATTAAAAAGTTAACAATTTTTTTTTAGAAATTGTATTGTTAGTGTGATTATTGTGAATCATGTGTTTGAAAATTTGATATATTGTATTCTCATGATAACGATAAGTAATTAAGTGATTTTTATTTTTGTAAAACAAAATTACTAGTTGTACGCTGATTTTGTGAACACCTTTATATATTTAAGACTTAGATTTAATTATTCTAAATGTTTAACAGTGGCAAAAAATATTTTTAAAAAATAAACTATGAAGTGGAAAATGAACAATAAAAAATATTATACATTAGTTCATATGAATTTTATAAACATTTTAATTTTTTTTAAAATATCCCATGATTCAATTTTTTTGGGTGTAAAGAACATGGAGATAAAACTATAGGTATTAAAATTCAAATGATAGGAAGTACTAAGAGAATGTGAGGTTGTGCCTAGTTGGGGTGATTTATCCATCACGTTTGTCCTTTTTAATTTATTCCACTTGCTTATTTACCCTAAGCTTTGTAGGTGAGGATCTCTCTTCCTTTTTTTGTCCTTTTCGTCCTTTCTTTTTTTATAGAATTAAAATGTATTTTATGTTCATTTTATCATTTACAAAAACTGATCCTTCGAAATTTATAATTATCTCTTCTAATAAAATAATCCAAATTTAATACAATGTATTTTACTATTTTATTCAACGAATTGAAATCCCTTACCCTTAAATAATGCCCCAAAATAAAATGGTGTCACATGTTATTTATATTTTTCCATTTTAGTAGAAATTTATTTTTTTAAATAAAAAAATTCTAAAAATATAAATGGTCAGTTTATCAAATACCTACCCAAAAAAATAAATATAAAAATGGTAAATTATCAAAATAGTCACTTTTGTTTGCCTCAAGTTACATTTTAGTTAATTATGTTAGAAATGTTACATTTTAGTCACTTACGTTATCGTGTTGTAATATTTTAGTCACTGAGCCGTTAATTGTAGTTAACGATGAAACGGTAAGCTTACGTGGCACGTTAAATTATCATTTTAAATGAAAATTCTAGGTTAAATTCTACAATTGGTCCCTATTTTTTATTTTGAGCAATTTAATTTTTTTTCTTTTTATGTTCTTCTGACTTTCCTTTTTTTTCTTTTTTTTTCATTATCTTTCACTTCTCCTTCTGTTTTCATTCCTTCTCCATTTCTTTTAATGTAGTTTTCACATGTTTTCCATTTGTTAAAACCAGTCCTTATACTTTTATTTTTTTGAACAATTTAATTTTTTTCTTTTTATTTCTTTTCTTTTTCCCCTTTTCTTTTTCTCTCTTCCCATATTC
Source organism: Gossypium sturtianum (assembly GCA_025698515.1). Lineage (NCBI taxonomy): Eukaryota > Viridiplantae > Streptophyta > Magnoliopsida > Malvales > Malvaceae > Gossypium > Gossypium sturtianum. The sequence continues at coordinate 127,171,752 of CM046955.1, forward strand.
TTCACTGCATAAACATCATCTTTGCCCACCAAATAAACCAAGTCCTTGTTTCTTTTACATGATTTCTAAATTGAATTTCACTCAAAACCGAATAACAATCATTCTTAATCAAATATCAATTTGATATAACCTACTTTTGAAACTAAAATTGGATCTAATTAATCAATATAAAAAATCATATCCTTAATTAAATCTAAATATAAATTGAATTATTTATATTCAAAACAAATTTAAAAGAAAAGCTAGGTTAAAAGAACCAATGATTACAAGGTTGTGAGGATGGTACAGTTCAATAAAAATGACTATGAAGATGATGAAGGTATATTTTACGATTATGAGTTTAAGGTTTATAGTTTAAAGAATGACTCTTGGAGGAAAATCACTAAGCTCCCCCATTATCTTGGGTTTATGTATCAATTTTTCTACCATCTAATGCATAGGCGAGGCTATGGTGTGCTTGTTGGTGGGGTTTTACATTGGGTGATGCCTCCAAGAATTCAATTGGGACTGAGGAATAGGATTGTGGGTTTTGATCTTGGAAACGAGGAGTTCATTGAAGTGTCTCAACCTGAATGTGCCAATAAGAACTATCTGTTAGATGCGGCAGCCCTAGAAGGGCGCGTATGTGTTGTTTGTAATTATGACCAATAGATAATTGATGTTTGGACTATGAAGGAATATAGAGTAAAACAATCTTGGACTAAGTTTCTTTCCATTTAAAGAACTAGAACCATTACCATATTAACGTTTTTAAAGCCATTAGCTTATTCCAAACAGCTTGATAAGGTTTTGGTGGAGATTAATAGCCAAAAATTTGCCTGGTATGATTTGCAAAAGAAGAAGATGTGAAGTGTGAAGATTGATGGTAGTCCAGGTACATTTGTTGCAGAGGTTTATATAGGAAGCCTCGTTCAAATAGAAGACCCTAAAAGATTGGAAATTGAGAAGCAAATTGAATAAGATGAACATAAAGACAGAAATTGAAAGAAGAGGTACAAATGGTGAATTCCAACTTGTTTGAAGCTTTCTTTGAAACATGTTAAGCATCCAAACATAAAAAAAGTTTTAGCAAATGGAAAATATAGAAAAACTATGTTAAAAGGTATGGAGAATGTTGGAAAACATGGGGAGAAGCAGAAGAGAATAGAAAATAAAATAAAAAAGGAAAGTTAAAAGAGTATAAAAGAAAAAAAATTAAATTGCTCAAAATGAAAAAATATGGGGACCAATTGTATAAATTAACCTAAATTTTTTGTTTGAAATGATTATTTAACGTGTCACGTCATCTTACTGTTACACTATTAGTAGCAATTAACAGCTCAATGACTAAAATGCAATAATGCGATAACGTAAGTGACTAAAATATAATATTTCAAACATAAGTTACTAAAATGTAACTTGAAATAAACAAAAGTAATTATTTTTATAGTTTACCCATATTAAAACTTAATTGACGAAAATGTTAATTAGTTTAATATTTTAGATTTAATTTAACAATCAATTTATCAAAACTCAACCTACTAAACTATGAGGTAATTTTTTACTATTTTTATATTTTTCATGAATTAAAAATTTATGATGAATTGACTTTAACTTCTTTTTTGTAGTTTTAGTTTCTATTAATTTTAAGTCTTTTACCATTAATATATTTTAAAAAGGGCAAATTACTAGAAAATACCCCTTTTTTACAAAATTTATGGAAAATGATCTACTATTTAATTATTTACCGGAAAGAGCCATTTCCCCCGAAAACGCGTCCACGTCAGCGCGATTTCAGGGGATGGAGCAGGAAAACGCGTCCCTGAGGGAGCGTTTTCTGCCACATCAGCAGAAATCGCGTCCTTGAGGGCGCGCTATGCTGATGTAGCAAAAATGCTCCCTCAGGGACGCGTTTTTGCCCCCCGCTAGGGTTTTTAACTGTTTTTAGGGTTAAGGTATGTGTTTTTAGGGTTTTAGGGCTAGGGTTTAGGGAAAATTAATGAACTAGAATTTAGGGTTAATTAATTAAAATAATTTTAGGGTTTTGGAAAAAATATATCAGCAACTTAAAAATTATTTGTTTTTTTTTTACTGTAGTATCTGGTAAAATAATTGTGAGAAGACGTTTCTGAACACATAGTGACCAAAACGCTTCAAGCAGGATGCACTGTCAGCAAGAGTACTGAAAAAAGCTCCCACGTGGACGCTCTTTTGCTACAGTAGTCTCTGGCAAAATAATTTTGAGAAGACGTTTCTGAATAAATAGTGACCAAAACGCTTCAAGCAGGATGCACTGTCAGCAAGAGTACTGAAAAAAGCTCCCACGTGGACGCTCTTTTGCTACAGTGGTTCCTAATTGTCCTTAGACTATAAATGAGCCAAATTTCATTCTCAGGTTGCATAATAGAAATTGAGGCAAAAGTAAAATAGAAACTGAAGATGAGTGAACGTATTAGTGCTGTTATTTACTATGATGGTGAGGTTTGTGACACCGAAAATGTTGTTGTTTTTTTATCGGAGAACACAGCGCGACTGGTTTTTAACCAAAACATAGATTTGACAGAACTTCGCAAAAGAATTAGGCTTAAAATCTTCAGAATAACGCCAATGAAAGTTCAGTCTATTAAGTATAGATTTTGTGCTTCGGTTGATCCCGTGAGATATGACTCATTCGACATCAAAGGTCCTCGGAGCTTCGAGGCAATGGTGGAGACTCATCTTGCCAGTGGATCACCCTAAATTGAGGTATATGTACAATTTTCATTGCCAAGTGATCTTCCTTCGACTTCAACATCTACTGCTGTTCGAGGGGAATACACGAACCCAAGCCGACACTCTGTTAGTGGAAGGTAGAATACAGAAGCGCACGTGTTTGGTGGTAGTAGGGAAAACACAACCCCTGCACGACACTCGGTTGGTGGATGGGACATGCATATCCTTCCTTCGACGTCCGATGCTAGAAATACGTATTGGGGAACGTCATCAACTTCTAGTGGTTGGCAATCCATATATGATTGGGGACGTTACGAAAGTTGTTTAAGAAGGGATAATGTACTCCCCACGACATCCACTGGCGATGGGACCTTGTTCGTTGCAGATGATGGTGGGTCGGATGATGAGTCCGATGTGGATCCACCTCGAGAGCCCGGCCCCGATGGTGTAGAAGTTGCATTATTTTCTGAACCGGAGCCTGTTCCAACCATACCTGAAGATGTTGAAGGGGGTTCAGATGAAGAAAAAGAAGATCCGTGATTCAGGGCATACTCGTCTTCAGCCCACATGCATAATGTCGATCTATCTCAAGACGATGCATTGGAGTTTCCTGAACTACCACACAGAAGGCGTGACCGTACAAGTTCATCGTTGGATTCGGGTGAATTAGAAGTTGGTAAAGAGTTTTTCAACAAGGATAGTTTTCTTGGTGCATTGAAACAATATAGCATCAAGAACGAGGTTAACTACAACGTGTTTATATCCAAACTCGATAAGTACGAGGCCAAGTGTGCAGTGCAAGACGGTACATATTCATGGAAAATCATGGCCTCGTTGAGGAAAAGGACAGGCTTGTGGGAGATTAAAAAGCACAAAGGTCCACATACATGTCTTGCCGGTACAGTATCACTAGGTGTTCAAGGTTTTTGAATAATCACCGATATTACGTAATGTTGCATTATTTAACGATTTCGCTGGGTTGTGGTGTTTCACAAGATCATCCCAAGATGGATTCAGATATGTTGGCTAACTTAATAATACCGACGGTGAAGGTGGATCCCAAGACTTCAGTGCCATCCTTAATTGCCAATATTCGTAGCCAATTGGGGTACACGCCCTCTTACCAGAAGACTTGGATAGCTAAGCAGAAGGCGTTGGTAATTTTGCATGGTCGGTGGGACGCTTCATATAATGAAGTGTGATAGTGGTGTCAGGTGCTGAAGAGATATGTCCTAGGCAGCATAACATACCTTGAAACGGAACCCGCGTACTACAACGATCGATTGCTCTGTGGATGCCAAGTGTTCAAGTGTCTGTTCTGGACATTTAAGCAATGCCGAGACGCATTTCTATACTGCAAGCCATTGGTACAAATTGACGGTACCTTTATGTATGGTAGATATACGCATCGGCTATTGCTAGCTGTGGCACAGGATGGCAGTGGGAGAATTCTTCCAATTGCGTTTGCAATAACACCGGGGGAGTCAGCTGATGACTGGGATTTCTTTCTATCTAGGTTAAGGAGGCATGTCTGCCCCTAACCTGATATATGCATTATATCGGATCGGGGCCCTGGAATACTAGCCGCAATAGAGCGAGAGGGAAGCCTATGGCATCGCACACACCATCGATATTGCCTAAGGCATGTTGCGTCCAACTACCACGGGCAACATCGATCTACTAGTGAACGACGACAAGTGACCAACATGGGTATGTAATATCTATTAATATAATTTCGTTTGTAATATTCAATTTATTCTTAATTGAAGAGTGGTATGTAATATTCACTATCAACTTATATTGGCAGGGTACGAGATCAATAAGGACCGTTTTCACGAGATGTTGGCGAGTTTGCGCTTAGTTAACGAAGAAGGCGCAAACTACCTATGCAACATACCTTTCGAACAGTGGACACAAGCATATGACAGCGGCCTACGATATGGTCATATGACCTCAAACCTGGCTGAATGCATAAATTCTGTTCTAAAAAGAACGCGTCATTTGCCGATAACATCGGTTGTGTGAGAGATATATTTTCGTTTAGCGGCACTATTTTCAAAGCGAGCAGCGAGTTATAAAGGTCAAATGCAGGGAGGTCATGTATGGTGTGCGAAGGTATTACAAGAAATTAACAAGGCGAATGCACGAGCCAACAATTGAATTACAATTGAAATATTAAAAAAAACTTTTATCTTATAAAAAAATTACAATAAAAAAAAACTTTTATTTTTTTTAAACTATAAAAATTAAAGTACAATTGAAATATTAAAAAAAACTTTTATTTCATTAAATGAAACAAAAAAAATATATTACAATAAAAAAATAAATGAAACAATATAAAAAAAGTTTATACAAATATATTAAAAAAATCAATGTTCGTGCTATCGGAATCGAGTGCCACATGGGGGTGGTCGATTGACGCTACTGGATTCCTTCTTGTTCTAGCTTCCGGCGGGGTTGTGGTTGCTCAAAGGATTACGGTTCCTCCGGCAGGGGGTCAGTTGTGGGTGTTGGGAGGATGACCCACCTTGATAAAATATTGATCTGCGGAGGTATTTGCATCATCCATGGCGGAGGTGTCTCAATCCCATACGGCGAAGGAGATTGGTAAAAGAAGAGCTCCCGACGGCGCCTCGTGTGATCCCTCATGCGACGGCGGCCTGCAGATCGGCTGGCCAGTCAGAGTAGTCGGGAACGGACTCGAACCGGGCCATGCATTCTAACCTGCCATTGGACTGGGAAAAGGAAACATATAAGGGTTAGGATACATATAAGGGCTAGGATACGCACTTTGGCATAACTTAGGAAAAGGTCGTGATGTGGGTGTCGTCGGCTGAAGTGTCGGGCCCGTGGATTGTGTGTGAGTCTTTGTTGATGGGCTCGGTGATTGTGTCGGGTATTTGTTGATGGACCCATCCCATCATCTCTTCTCATTGGATTTAAAGGGCCCCGTCGTTCCCTTTGTGCACGAAGTTACCGTCGCCTCTCCTCTTCTGACAATAAATACGACTTGCCATGGATCCTAAACCATGGCATGTATTCCGGAACGCACGCTAACTCAGGAACGATGATCGGTTCCCGAGTAGGTATATAATCATACCGGTTTTCCCACATCTCGATATACGCTGACCAAAATCTTGGCCAATCCGTATGCAACATCCGTAAGTCGACTTTGTGCTCATCATCGGGCACCTCAGGTGCCACGGGAATCGGTTGTCGGAATCTAAATTGACGCAGAACCCGATCTGACTGGTGCATCTCCACAGTGGCATAGTTGACCAATGGCACATTCACATGCCAAATGTTCGGATTTTGAAAGAACTCTTCCGGAATTACTGCCCGAATTGACGGGTCCTCCTATGGTGTCCATTCAAACTATATTAACATGATAAATATATTAGTTATATACTAAATACTAAATACTAAATACTAAATACGAAATACGAAATATGAAACGACTATTTTATTACGAAAATATATTTTATTTAATACTTACTTGTGCTTCTGACCGTTGCTCTAATAGAAGCCGTATATCTTCAAGCGAGGTAGGTATTCCAACATAACTCGCCGAATGGTGCCACCTAATTAAATAAAATTTTAGCATACAATTATATTTTAAATCTACGTAATAATTGTAAAATCTAATATTAAATTTACCTCGTTATGAGTGGGAATCTATATGGGTGGTCCACTCGATGACGTAAAAATAGAAAGTGAAACCGTGCCCATGATTGCAGTAGTAATAGGCAACCTCCGATTTTCGCTTTATTCGGCCGCGTCGCCCCGCACATCTCCCGATACAATTTTTCTAGCACGGCAGACCCCCAACTCAATTCACCGGCTGCTTTAAAATCAACGAGTTTCAACAGCCATCTCAGATGAACGAGGTTTTATGACTAGTCCGGCATCAGATAGCCTCCAATCATCTCAAGAATGTATGCCCGAGCATACCGTATTCTTTCTATTTCGGTCGAATCATTATTCGGCTCGGGAATGTGTCTCGTAACCAGCCCATCTCGATCCGACCTCCGTTAATGTTATCCGAATAGCACCCAAAAGCTCGTGAGCATACGGCTCCCCAATCACCGTGAAGTTGCGAGGCCCGGTGACTATGTACCCATCCACCGACAATCCCAATTGCAATCAGACGTCTTCCGAGTGATAGTACACTCTCCGCATGGAAGATGGAAAGTGTGCGTCTCGGGTCTCCACTCTCTATCAACGCATCGCGATTAGCCGGGTCCAACTTGCACCCCCGCCTATCATGGCCACGTGCCAAAAACCCGCTTCCGCAGTAATTCTCGATCAACGGCGATGGCGGACTAGGCATATTGCGAATACAGCATTGCAACACCCGATCTACAGACTGTTTAAAAAATTATAAAATAAAAATTAATTAAAATTGCATAAACCTAAAAATATTAAATAGTATTGAAAAATTAAAATTATAACTTACCATTGTCATTTGATCGACGGAGATGTGTTTATTGTCGAGGCGAATTAATTCTCCGGCCATTGCAAAAATTAAAGGAATTTGAGCAGGGCTTTTTTGTAAATTTAACAAAAAATATTTCAAATTAAAGGACTATTGTGAAATTTGAGAGAAATTTGAGAGGAATTTGAGAGAAAGTTGAGAGAAAATTGAGAAAAGGACCTTTGTGTGAAAAAATGAAAGGGTGGGGGTTTTATAGTTTTTTTACCGTTGGAGGCCCAACGGTCAAAAAATATGACCGTTGAAGCGGGCAAAACGCGTCCCCGAGGGGCGTTTTTGCCACATCGGCAAAGCGCCCTCAAGGACGCGATTTACTGGCGATGTGGCGTAAAGCGCCCTCAGTGGACGCGTTTCTCTTTGCATCCCCTAAAAATGCGCTTGACGTGGACGCGCTTTCTGGGAAAATGGCCATTTCCGGTAAATAATTAAAAAGTAGGTCATTTTTCTGTAAATTTTGTAAAAAAAAGGTATTTTCTGATAAATTACCCATTTAAAAAATAAGTTATATTTTTTTATCAAAAAAGTTCATAAATTTAACTTAACAAAATAAAATGTATTTCTTTTTTCAAATTCAAAATTTTAAATTTAACTTAAAAAATAAAAGTTAATTTAATAATCAACTTGTCGAAACTCGAAATAGCTAAACCTTCAACTATAAAAATTGATGACTTGGATTAAATTTTATTTATTATATTCTATTAATTTTAATATTTCTCCTATCAATATATGATTTGAAAACTTAATTACAATTTCATCCAAAATTTTCAGAAAAACACTTACAAAAAATGGAATTACAAGTAAAAGAAAATAATAATAATAAAAGACAAGGCGTAATTTTGAGGGGAACAGGTGTGGGGGGGGAGGTTTAGGGGCAGGGGATGTCTATCCCTATCCAACACGCATGAACTGTAATTCCCCTTTTTCTTTTGTTTTTTCCTTTTATGTACGTTCAAGCACACACATTTGAAAAGGAAAAAAAGAGAAAAAAAAAAAGGAAATGATTAGGGTGAGTTAGCCTATATAAATAAGAGCCATAGCCCGCTGCTTCCTTCCATGCAATTTGTCTCTTCACCACCAAAGCTTACTCATCTCCCTCCTTAACATTGTCTCTTTGCCTTTTCCTCAACTTCACTTCTCATAGATCTATAGAGAGAGAGAGAGACATTTCTGACAAAACAACACCCCGTCAACAATGTCAGGCAGAAGATCAGGTTCAGGTGTTTCCAGCATCAGCGATGATCAAATCACCCATCTTGTATCCAAGTTGCAGCAGCTTATCCCTGAGCTTTGTGCAAGGCGCTCCCACAAGGTGCACCCCCAAAACTCTCCTTCCACCTAACCAAAAACCAACATTTCTTTCATCTTTTTGTTTCTTTTCTGTTGCCTCCCATTTGTATATAATTATAGCAATGAGATTTTAAAAAAAAAAATTAGAAAAATCAATTTAACCAAATAATCCTCTCTTTAATCGATTAATCAACCAACTTAGTATCATGTTTTATTTGGTTTTTTCTCTCTTATTTTTCTGAATACGAGAATAGAAATAGTTGAAGTCATTAGTTGGATTATGTGCGGTTCTCATTAGATGTTGTGGAGCATATATGAGATGTGGGTCTCAAGTTGTTCCCTTATAGCATGCATTCTGTTTGGATCTCACAATCAAATGTTGTTTTTATTCTTCAAAATTAATCTTGTTTTTAATAATTCTTTTTCTTCTTTAATTTTTCTTTAGGCATCAGCTTCCAAGGTCTTACAAGAGACTTGCGATTATATAAGAAACTTACACAAAGAGGTAGAGGACCTAAGCGACCGCTTATCCCAGCTGTTAGCTTCCATAGACACTGATAACGACCAAGCAGCCATTGTCAGGAGTTTACTTATGTAATAAAATAATTCTTCATTCTCTCACCTTTGTTATTACTTACTAGCTTTCGTTATCTAGGGTTTAGTAACAGGGTGAAGTTTGACAAAAATTTTAAGAATAAGAATTAAATAGAATATTTTACATAATAAAAAATATAACTTTAATATTTTAATAATTTATATTTTTATAATTTTTTTAAAAAACTTACTATTATTAATTTAAAATTTTATATATTACAAAATAATATAAATAAAAAAATTTCCGCATCTGACAGCGCTCCCCTCGAATTCGCCACTAATTGGTGGTGATCATCATCATCCCTACTCGTAAACAGTAATACAGAACAAAAGGTTAAAACTAAAGGGTTATTTCTTTTATATATATTGCAAAATTTAAATTATTTTAAATAATTTAAATTCTGGAAAAAAAATGTACCAAGGAAAATTGTATTGCCATTGCGTCCAGTTAGATAGACTTTGATTTTCTTTCATTTTTCTGGTTTGATTATGATTTTCTCATATTTTTATTTTTCTCATTACTTTTTTTTAATGTTATATAAATAGATTTCTGTGTTTTTTTTTTTAAATTTGTGTACATTTAATTGATCATTTGAAAAATATGATATATATGCATACGTATACACACAAAATTCATATTTTTCTCATTTTATATATTATCAAATAACAAATTTTATTTGATAAAAAAGAATAAATTTATACATGATATTACATTATTAATAAGAAAATATAAACTTTATTGTTGTTGAGTTTTATAAATTAAAAATTATAACACATTTACATCTAAAAAATTAGGTTCAAATTTTATTGTTGTCATTTCTTCCCCTTAATTTCAATATGTACCATAAAGAATTCTTTTTAGTGTCGAATATGTCGCGTGTCAATATATATATTTAAAATAGTATAGCTTGAAATAAATTAAATATATATAGAAAAAATAGAGATTAAATAACTATAAAATTAAACATTACTCTTTTCTTTTTTTCTAAGCAAAGATGAATTTTATTAAACAAGAGGTAAAACACCCTTAAAAACAGTACATGACAAGGTTTTATGGCCATTTGTAAAAAAAGTCTCAATTTTGGACATCCCTATGTCTATTGATAGCTGGATTAAGTTTGCTATGTGCAAATTGGACAGGGATGCCTTAGCCAGCTTGATTATGTTACTTTGGGAGTTATGGAAAGTGAAGAACAATGAGGTGGTCATGGTTTGAAATAACTTTTATGAGAATATCATCATACGGTATATTTATTTGTCCATGATATTCAGATTCACCACAAGTTATGAAACAATCACACCTGTATGGTCCAATCTTTTATTCCTTGAATCCTAAGTAGACTAAAATAAACAAATGAGTATGATATCTCATATCAACTCATTTAAGTACGACCATTGTGACACCCAGTTTATATTATAGACCCGAATTTGTAGGAGAATTGGGAGTTAATTGAGTAAAGTATCAAGTTGGCGGGCTCTACCAAAATATTCAGAAATTTAAATGGCTGGATTGAAAATAGTTGGATTTCAATCATTGTTCGGTTAGATTGAAACCGGTTGGTCCCTTAGTGGGGGATAGAATAATTAGCGATGAATGGCTACGATGGACTATAGAGATTCTGAAAAATCAAGATATGTGTGTGTGTGTGTGTGTGTGTGTGTGTGTGTGAAAGGAATTCTTCTCATTTAGTTTATAAATTCCTTCTCGTTTGTAACATCTTCTTGGGTTGCTCTGAAAAAGAGGAGGTTATGGAAGCTCTGTATGGGATGATTAATGTGAGACTCAAGTTTGGAAAGAGGAGGATTCAGTAAGATGGTAAGCTCTTAAGTCTCTTTGTAACCTCCCTAACTTGGTGATAAACCGTAGAAGCAACATATTTTAATTCCACATTTAGCATGCTTTTGGATGAATTATCCCTTATTTTATGTAATTTGGTGCTCTTAATCCTTTATTTTCATGTTTTATACTCAGGGAAGCACCGGAGGATGAAAAGAACAAGAAACGGGCTTAAAACGGGCCAAATGGGCCAGATCACGAAATCGGCACGGCCTGGACCCAAGACCACATGGCCGTGCCTCATTAATGAAGTCCAACACAGCCTGGCCACGATTCACATGGGCGTGTGCCATGGCCGTGCCCCTACCTTGGCAAAGAGAAGTTTCATTCAGATTGGGATACTTAGGGGCAAAGAAACACATTCCAAAAGCCTATATATACACCCTAAGTATGACCTAAAAGGGGGAGCCCAAGGCTATCGTCTAGGGGTGTCTTGCTAGGCCAGAGAAGGCAGATTTGTGGGGATTCACTCGAGGATAGCCAGTTGATTCATCTCTAGAAGCCGGAATTATACTCAAGACGGAGGATCTCTCTTTCAATTCCTTCAGGGGGTTTTAGGGATTTCTTATGTTTTGTTTTATCTTTTCTTCTGAGATGTTTTCTTTTATTGTTATGAACTAAACCCTCAGATACCTGAGGGGGATGAAACTTAGATGAATCTTGTTATCGTTTCCTGAACTATATGATAAATATTTGACTTGTTCTTAATTATGTGTTCTTAATTCTTGTGTTGATATTTCCGGGATATTGATTCAAGTTGGATATGCTTAGGTGGAGGAGCAAAAGTCCCTGCCTAAGAGTAGATCTAGCATAGTTAAGCGGAGTTGATCGCGCGCCAAGAGATAGGGTGACGAGATTTTACCGGATTAGGGTGAAACCTAATATGGGATTCCATAGATCGAGTTAATGCAATTCTAGGGGTTTTAATTAGAAAGATATTTCAATTAGTCAACCTAGGGTTAGGCGTTATTCGCAGTGAGGGTTTAATATACATTAGGGAATCGGCGGATCAAGTCAAATGAATAAATCGTGTCGGTTCAGAGTTAGATAACAAGTGAAGTCTAGGTGGATTCTTCCTTGGGTGTCGTCTTAATCAATTGGTTTTTCCTCAAGTTATTTTCCCAAATTCATTCTTCTTTGTCTTAGAGTCTTTAGTTTAGTAGTTAATTAATTTAGATTAAACACACAAATTCCCTTTATTTTAGGCTAGATAATAAAAAGAGAGTTAGTATTAGTACTTTTAGTTCCTTTGGATTCGACATTCCGGTCTTGCCACTAAACTATACTACTATTCGATAGGTGCGCTTGCCTCAAATCGTTGTCATAGTTAGTTTCCAGGTTCGATCATTCTTTTTATAATTTTAAGACTTTGACATCGCGAAAACAACGATCACCTAGCTTAGACGTTATGACCAGATTGAAAAGGCTAAATTAACCACCGGAATGGCTAAGAAGACTAACTAATCTAATTTTAAGAAAACGGTGGTCGTTACTTTGAGTCAGGATAAAACCTTCATTTATTAGGCCGCCTATACTTTAGGATTCATTTTATTGTTAATAGTGATATTTTAGTCAAACCATTGTGTAATCGATTTATTTTGTAAAACCCATGGTAATATAATGTATCGAAAAATCAGCAATTATGTCAGATTTTACTTAAACCGAATAACATGCAATTACCGGTTAATAAATTCAAACTAATCGAATGAATAATGCATGCATAAAAATCCCAAACCAAAACTACCAAGCCACAGTCCAAATAAAAAATTTAAATCCCAACCAATGAAAAGCTTTAATGGAAATTATTTTTAAAAAAAAAAGTAGTCCAAAGTCTGAAAGGTCGTCCACATGTCGGGTCCAATTCTAGTCTCAAGCATTACCTGAGAAATTTAAGACTAGAAGGGTGAGCTTAAGGAAGTTCAGTGTGAGTCAAAATTACAGAACATCATATAATCATTCATATCGGATATAACAGTCAACATTTCCAATCCATACCATTGCATAGCAATATTCAATAAGTGTATGAGCATGTTATGTTGTACGATGTAATGCAAAAGGTTCCTACCCAACCATCCGCTACGCACCACGAGTTCCCCAAAATCCGTCTACCGAACTCCAAACAGTGCGAGTCAAAACTTGATGTGGATAAACCACCAGTAATAGTAGTGCAAATAAACTATCGGTAAAAATGTAGTCAAGCTGCTAGTAATGTGGACTAGCCACCAATATTGCAGACAAGCTACTAGTAATGCGATTAAATCGCTCAATCTCCTCGGTACTCCAGTGCAGTGCATTGACAACAATATTGCGGACTTTAAATGTCGTCAGTACTCCACAAAACTCCTCTGTCAACCATAAATCCTACCCCATGCAGATGTAATATGTCCTACAATCAGTAAACACATCATGCTTCCAATAACAGTTTCAGTACAATGACATGCTTAACATGCATATTAATAAATAGTATCAGTGTATGCCTTGCTTACCTTTCATTTAACAGTAACAGAGGCATGCGTACATGCCTTCCATACAGTCAATATCACATATGGTATGTAATTAAAATACATACAAGCTCAATGTCAATCATGGCATATTACATGCATATCAATCAGTGTTTCAAAAATTTGACATGCTACACATGCATGTAACACACAATTTTCACCATGGATTTAGAAATCAGAGACATAACATATCAAATATGCGATCAACCAAATTATTCACAAAACTGAACATTACATACCGCTCATACACAATTCAATTAGTCCCAACAAGGCCTTCTACAATCGAGGTTCCTATTTAAATGCATACCTTGCTTGACACTCTATTTATTAGCAATTAGGCCATTAGGCCATTCGGCTGTGCCAAAACCTGCAAGCATAACTACCATTGTAACACCCTAAAATAGAGCCTAGGAGTTTTAGGGGTATTTTAGGAATTTTGGCCTATATGAGCTCGAAATTTCGTAAGGTTGGTACTCGATAGTGTTTTCGACTATAGCATCTTAACTGTCAAATCAATTTTTGAAAAAGTGTTCTAGAAACCCTTAATTTTGAATAAGGACTAAATGGTAACATAGCCAAAATTGTGAGCATTTATGTGGAAATTAAACCAGTTTTTAAAATTAAACCTAAAAACCCCCCACTTTCAACCTAAACTCACGATGGTTGCTCTTCAAACTTGTAGTTGCCGCGCCTTGCTATTCCCCTTGCTTTCTCAATCAATTTTTGGTCCCAAATTACAATACATTGGTTTTCTATCATTCCTAAGTCATTTACCATCTTAAACCTTCAAGAAAAACACCCAAAAATTCCATAAATTTCATCATCCTCTTCAAACATGGGGTTTCTGGATTTTCTTCAAAACTCGTTCGTTCCTTCAACAAAGGTAATCATTCATGTCACCATTAATTTTTAATGTTATTTAGACTCTAGAACTGAATTATTAGCCCTTGAATCACATATTCTAAATAAAAGCAAAAAAAATCAAACCATTAATGGTGGATTTCAGGATTTTGAGTCAAAACTTGGTTTCAAAGTGTTTTTCAATTCATTTTAGCATGATTATAAGATTTTTAAACTCATCTCGAGGTTTCGTTAATGATTTCCCATATTTTTATGAATTTTGTGAAAATTGCCTAAAAGATGTCGAAAATGTCGATACCATGAATTGAGTAGATTTATCTAGTTTGAAGGTTGCGAATTAGGCGTAGATGATTGATGGGCGTCGAATCCACCAAAAATAATTCCTACAGTAAAATAACTCTAAACAGTAGTAAAGAGTGGTAGTAGGGTCGAGGCCATAGGGATTGGATATTATAATCAACATCCGCGTTTAACTTGTGATCAGAATTTTTTCGTGTCGAAAGTCATGGCAAAAGTCGTGCCCACAACTCCAAACTGACCAGCTGAAAAACAAACAAATAAATTAGGGGAGTTTTGAAAATGTTTTAGAAAGTAAATAATCGAAACAGAATAAATAAACAATTAATTAATATTGGAAATAAAATTAAATTGGGAAATAAATTCAGATTTTGTAAATAGTGATTATAAGCCTTAGCCCTAGACTCGGTGGATTCCGGATTTAGAATCGATCCTCGAACATAAATTTTCTCCTCCAAACAATAAGCTGGTTATAACAGTTAAGAACGTCATAACTGCCAATTCTTCCTCTCGTAGCTGGTCTCAGTACAACCTGTAAACCAACCCTTACCAGTTATCTAACCAAGATACACGTGTTCCCGATTCAAGATTTCGGCAGCCTTGCGCTCTGAAGAACCCAACTCGGATTAACGGCCTCAATCGCGTGGGTCATTTAAACCCGATCACTTCTCCCTTGATTTGTTCTCGGAGATCCGAATACAGCACGGTCGACTCGTTTCCCCAACTGTCCGCAAACACGACTCCAACCCAACATGCACTTTTTGACTTGAAATCGAGTTAACTTTAAGGGATGAGTTGTCAATCCCAATACTTAGGAAAACTGTGAATACCGATTGGAAAATTTTTTAGTATGGATACGTATCTCACGATTCTTGACCGAAAAGAATACCGGCCTAAAGCTAAGTTGGTATTTAGTGAAGCATGAAATTATTCATGCCTTGGTTGGTTATGGAGTAGATTTGAATGAAAATGGTGGAAGTTTGGTAGGGAACGGACTTGGAAAGCAATTAAATAATTTTGGCAAAGAACAAAGAAATGAAAATAAAACAGAAGTAGCTATTGACACATCAACTTTGGAAGAAAAAAAAGAATAATTCTATTTAATTCCAAATGAAAATCAAATGTAAAATGTAATGTGTTCATCCAAGCTACCTTAAAGCCCTATTTATATACATGACATTTGCTAAATTTGGCTTTAACCACTTCATCACATAATTAAAATTAAATAAAAAATAAAATTAGATTTTTTCTAATTTTGGCTTTTACAAAGTAAAAAGAATCTAATGAGTCCTTGGCCACTTCCATATTTTTTATTCGGCCTCACTTTATTAACTGTGTTGCAAATTGGTTCTTTTTTGCTCGTTTTTTACTCATAGCATCCTAATTGCATCCTTGACAAGATTAAAACATAAAATCATTAATTCAGCAAGGATCAATTCAAAAATTAATCGAATTAAACACAAAAAAGTCATGCAAATTAACATGTTATCAAATCCCCATACTTAGCTGATGCTTGCCCTCAAGCATATTGTACTTTCAAACATTAGAAATTATTCTACAATTTATTAAAAATCGAGCCTCTTTTTCGCATCCATAATCAATGCAAACAATATAGGCAAAAATAAATAAATGTTCAGAATATATAGTTTGATCAAAAAGTGTTATAAAACTGAAATATGTGAACTAAATCATTTCACTAAATTGAGTTTGAATCCAAAATTTGCAAGGTATTATTAATTAATCACACAGTAATAAAAATTTTAGACATGGTCAAAACTTTTTACGTGAACTAGGATGACAACCCAAGCACCCTATCCCGGTTACTTAGTTCAAACAGTCTTTTTTTAGGCCGGGTTAGCGGAATGTTTGTAAGTTTTCGATTTGCCACTCAAACCTTTTTACGCGAGATGAAATGAAAACCCAAGCACCTCACCCCGATTACTAAATTTGATCACGTTTTTTGAAACTTTCACTCATAACTTGAGCTTTTATTTATTTATGTATGTATGTACAAGCAAATATTTTTTTTTTCCAAACAATCAATTTATATGAAAAATCTAGTTACATATATCAACTTTAAAACACAAATGTCGACTAATCTAGATATTTGAACACTTTAATTCAAAAATTATCCAATTGTCCAAATTGACTAAGTAATGAGATTAGAGGCTCAATGTCAAATAAACTATCGAATAAATCTAGCATAAGATTGAACATAAACAAAAGAGAGACATGCAGCAAAAATCATGTATATTTACCATTTTACTTACCATTTCAACCCCCCACTTAATCTATGCTTTTCCTCAAGCATGTTTTATATGCAATAAAAGATAGTAACCCAAATAATAAGTAAAAAGAAAAGTTAAAATACTCCCCATGTGTCTTTTAACGATGTTGTCGATGTTGGGGGTAACGACTTTGCAGGATGTCGAGGATTGTGGAGACTTTGGTTTCCATTGTTCCAAGTCGAGCTTCAATCTGGCTTAAACGTGCCTCTACAGATAGAAGTTTCTCCTCGTGCTCCCTAGTAGTGAAGTGTGGACGTTGGCGAAAGACCATATTTCCGCGAGTAGTGCGTGTACCTAGAGGAACAAAATCACACGCAGTAGGAGTGCTGGCAAGAAAACCCATAGAATCTAAACAATATTTATCTAGGCTATCCATACTATATGCACATGTTAAGGACGAGAAATCGACTTCAGAGGGAAAAAGTCGAGAGGTTAAATTTGTAATATATGACCCAAGTATTAGTAGATGATTACATCGCAAAACAGCATGAAAGTTTCGCGCAAGCTAATATCCTAAATTAACTTTAAATTCAGAATGCATACACCACCAAAAAAAAAAAAAACAATTCAGTTTTAGTTAAAAAAGATGGCGAATCATTTCGACCTGAAAAACTAAAGGCTAAAAATCGATGAACATATCTTAAAGCGGGTTCATGCACCAATAAGTCATTTGAGGTCTTTGGATTATAAAGTTGATTTCTAGAATGAGTTAAAGCACAATAAACATCTTGAGCATCAAAGTTACTTGGAATATCTAATAGAGCAATATGATCGGAATCGGTTTGAATATTGTCAAGGTCAACGAAACCCATGGCAATGTTAAATTCAGAAATCGACATCCTAAAGTCCTTACCAAGTAACCGAAAACAAATAATGCTTTGTGTTTCAATAGTTCTTAATGCATTAATATTGAAGCTAAATGTGGTGTAGAATTCATAAATCAATTCATAATATGCACTACATGAAATATTTGCAAATGAATTCCAAGCAATAGCATCAAAATAGCCAATCACAGTATCACGAATATTTAACATATCAAGAGTGTAAAGATCAATTTGCTTACAGACCGGGAGCGGACGCTGTCGGATGTTGTCGTATCTTGCGCAATGCTCCAAGGTCAAAAACTTAAAAAATCCTCGTAATCGTCCTACGGTAGGGATAGTGTTTTCACGACCTCGTCTATTACGTTGACCATCTCGTGATGGTCAAACATATTCGTTAGCCGAGTCGGGTGGTGGACTTGAATTTTTAGCAGATTAGTACTACTGTGTGGGGGTGTCGCTGACTCATGTGTCAGTGGTCGACGGGCTCGAGTGGTGGATGATCGTGTTTGACATTGAAAGACACGCTCATTTGTAGTTGAGGGACCTTCGACATGGTTGTTAGGAGTCCTGACCTCCCCCGAGTAACCTGCATAATACGTTTGTAAAGGTAAATCATGTTGACGATTAGGAATCGACCTATCGGGAGTAGCGGGGCTGCTATTCGAATGTTCTGTTTCAACCGAAGTTGGACTTCGTCGGCGACGAGTTCTCATTGGTGCGGTTGTTCGTCTTGTAGGAGGTGGAGAAGGTTTTGATTTGTCGTCGTCTAAATTGATGACTGGAGGTGCTAAAAATTGGGGTTGTCTTCAATTGAGTGAAGCTGGAATATTGTCGGTCTTTTGGTACCAAGTCCGAACCATGGTTTTCGTATGGGCTTAAAGAACAAACGATTCTGGTTGCTCGCAGTGGATGTGGGCAATGGCGGCAAACGGTGGTGACAATGCCGGTTGGGTCGATTTTGTTTTTAGTTTTGAAGGGTGGTGGTAGGGTTTCAGGTATGGCGTCAGTTAAGGTGATAGGAGGGGGTGGTTTGGGGGTTTGGTGATTATGGAGAAAAATAAGAAATAAAAATAGATGAGATGGTGTTTGGGTAAGAACGGAGCGACGGCGCGTAGGTGAGGGTTTCAATTGGCAAGAGTGCGGCGTTGATATGGTGGAGAGGGTCGACGAATGGTGGTTTTGGGAGAGGAAAAATGATTGGCAGTGGAGGAAAAAGAAAAGAGAGTGTCGGTGGTGTTTTCAAATCCATCGACGGTACCGTAGGTAGGTGTGACGGTGACTAGTCAAGGCGGTGACGATACTCAACGATGGCGGTGAGGCGAAGCGGGGGCGGTGTGGTATGGTTTTTAAGAAGTTAGGTATTTTTCCTTTGGAGAAGATGAAGAAGAAATGGGGTTTGGGGATTTAGGGATTTGGGTGTTTTATTTGTCCTTTTTTCTTCCTCCTTTTTTTTCTCTTTATTGTGGCCGGTTTGGGCCTCTTGTCCATTTCTTGTTCTTTTTTTCTTTTCTTTGGGCCAGCTAGGCCGTTTGGCCCAATTCCCTTCCTTTTCTTCTTTTTTTCTTTCTTTGGGCCTATGCTGGCCGTTCGGTCCAATTTCTTCCCCTTTTTTTTCTCTTCTTTTAGTTTCATTGGGCTTGTGGGGTGCTTGGGTATTGTGTGGGTTATTTGGATTGGTATTTAGGTATGGGGTAGGTAGGTTAAATGGATTTGGGTTTTTTGGATTATTATTTAGGTTAAGCGTGCTGGGTTTTGTTTGTAGGTAAATAATTTTCAACATTTATCACGTCGTGCCCACACCACTGTTAGTACTTGATTTTTAAAAAATTCACAACCTCCATTACGTTCCTGAAAAAATCAAATTAATTGGATTAAATAAAAATTTGTTTATTTATTTACAACCTAAATCTTACTAAAACTCAAAATTAAATAAATAAATTTGGGTTGCCTCCAAAAAGCGCTTTTGTTTAATGTCGTTAGCTTGACGACCTGGAAATTTATTCATCCGGCTCTTCGAGGACTAATTCCCCAACCATGTGGACTTGAAAATTTTCATAGAAAGGCTTTAATCGCTATCTGTTGACCTTGAAAATTTTTCCCGATTCTTCACTTTTAACCTTGACTGCACCATGTGGAAATATGTGAGTAATAACAAAAGGCCCTAACCACTTAGTTCGGAGCTTACCTGCAAAAATTCTTAGTGTAGGGTCATAGAGTAATACTTTCTGCCCTACCACAAATTGTTTACGGGTTATCTTTTGATCATGGTATGCCTTGATCTTATCATTATAAATTTGGGCACTTTCATACGCTTCTCGTCAAATTTCCTCAAGTTCCTGAATATGTAACTTACGATTCATACTTGCAGCTTCCAGCTCCATGTTGCATTGCTTGACCGCCCAAAACACTTTATGTTCAAGTTCTACAAGAAGATGACACGATTTACCAAAAATTAGTCTATAAGGAGACATACCTATGGGTCCTTTATAAGCTGTACGGTATGCCCACAGTGCATCATTTAGCCACAAACTCTAACCTTTCCTATCTGGCTTAACGGTCTTCTCCAAAATCAGCTTGATTTCTCGATATGACACTTCCGCTTGACCATTTGATTGAGGGTGATAAGCCGTAGCGACTCGTTACACTACCCCGTATTTTTTCAAAAGTGTCGATTACCTTATTACAAAAATGTGTTCCCCGATCACTGATCAATGCTCACGGTGTGCCAAATCTGGAAAAAATATAACTCTTTAGAAAATCGACTATCGTTTTGGAATCAGCATGACAAGTGGCTTTTGCTTCCACCCACTTTGACACATAGTTAACTACAAGTAAAATATAAACGTTACCGTATGATGAGACAAAAGGTCCCATAAAATCAAAGCCCCATATATCAAATATTTCACAGACATGTATAGGGGTTAAAGGCATTTCATTTTTTTCGGCTCAAGTTTCCTACCCTTTGACACTTTTCGCATGTCTTACAGAACAAATATGCATCTCGAAAAATATGCGACCAATATAGTCCACATTCAAGTACTTTATGTGCAGTTTGTTTAGGGACAAAATGTCCACCACATGTGTAAGAATGACAAAAAGATAGAATTGATTTTACCTTAGTTTCTGCAACGCACCATCGAATTACCTAATCGGAACAGTATTTCCAAATGTAGAGGTTGTCCCAAACATAGTATCGTGATTCACATTTGATCTTATCTTTTTCAGATCGCGATAAGTTAGAAGAGACTATACATGTAGCAAGGTAATTCACCATGTCTGCATACCAAGGGAAAATTGTCTGAGTAGCAAGCAAACTTTCATCTGGAAAATAGTCTTTAAGTGGTGTGACATCCTTCGATGAAGGTATTCGGCTTAGATGGTCAGCTACCAAATTTTCGCATCCTTTCTTATCCTTTATTTCGAGATCGAACTCTTGCAAAAGTAATATCCATCTAATAAGCCTCAGTTTTGCTTCCTTTTTCCCGATCATATATTTAAGAGTTGCATGATCAGAGAAAACAACAACCTTAGTCCTTAATAAATATGAACGAAATTTTTCCAAGTAAAGACTATAGCTAGAAACTCTTTTTTAGTAGTCGAGTAATTGTTTTGGTTAGCATCCAAAGTCTTAGACGCATAGGAGATAACGTTTGGTTCTTTCTCGATTCTTTGCCCAATGACAGCTCCTATGCTATGGTCACTTGCGTCACACATTATTTTGAAAGAATAATTCCAATTCGGTGGTTGAACGATGGGTGCCGAAATGAGCTTATATTTGAGCGTGTCAAACACTTCCTTGCATGATTGGTCAAACTCGAACTCCTTGTCCTTTTGTAAGAGATTACAAAACGGTTGCATAATTTTTGAAAAGTCTTTAATGAACCTCCTGTAAAAACCTGCATGACCAAGGAAAGAACGAATCTCCCTCACATTTGTGGGGTATGGCAGTGAGTTAATGATGTCAATTTTTTGCTTTATCGACATAAATTCCCTCAGCAGAAATGATATGACCTAGAACTAATCCTTTATCCACCATAAAATGACATTTCTCATAATTTAGAACAAGATTAAATTCTAAGCACCTTTCCAAAATTTTTGCAAGGTTTGACAAAAACACCTCAAAAGACTCACCATACACAGTAAAGTCGTCCATGAACACCTCAATTATTTTCTCGACGTAGTCAAAAAATATACTTACCATACACCTTTGAAACGTGGCTGATGTGTTGCAAAGTCCGAACGACATCTGTTTGTAAGCGAACATGCCAAATGGATACGTAAACGTCATCTTCTCTTGATTCTCCAGTGCCACTGGAATCTGGAAAAACCCTAAGTAACCATCAAGATAACAATAATGAGGTTTCCCATCTAAACGTTCTAACATCTGGTCAATAAAAGGAAGTGGAAAATGATCTTTCTGAGTTAAGGAATTCAACTTCCTATAATCGATGCAGACTCTCCACCTGTTTTGGACCCAGGTGGAAACCATCTAACTTGCACAATTCTCAATTACGGTCACACCGATTTTTTCGGTACTACATGGATTGGGCTGACCCAATTACTGTTAGAAATGGGATATATCATCCCAGCATTAAGTAACTTTTGAACTTCTTTCCTTACCACTTCCATCATAGGCGGATTGAGACACCTTTGAGCCTCTTTTTTAGGAATTGCATTATCTACAACTTGAATTTTGTACATGTAAGTCGAGGGGCTCAAACCCTTAATGTCAGATATCAGCCATCCAATTAACTCTTTATAATCTCTAAGAACTCGTACCAAGTTTTCCTTTTCTACCTTCGAGAGTTTACTTGAGATTATTACCGGTAAGGTATTTCCTTCGCCGAGAAAGGCGTACTTCAAATGGTCCAGAAGTGGTTTGAGTTCCAACTCTGGAGCCTGCAAAACAGATGGTAAAAGCTTAGTTTGTGAAGGGGACAATTCAAAAATTTTACCTGGATTTTTCAGTAATTGCGGTGCCTCCATATGAGCCACTATTTTGCGAACAGACTCTTCAAAGGTTATCCACTCCTCTAGTTCCTCCATGGCATTAAAGTCTAGAATTCTGCAAAGAACAGTTCGTAATTCATCCTTTCATTATATTCTAAATGTAATTCAGTTAAAGAAATGTTTATATCAATATTAGAAACATTAGAAATCATGATAGGGCGGTTCATGGCCTCATAGACGTTGAATTTCATCACTTCCCCATCGAACTCCATAATGAGTATCCCACTTCGTACGTAAATCTTCGTTTGTGCGGTGCTCAAGAATAGTCTTCTAAGAAGTATGCCAGATGAATTTGCCGAATTGTCATCCTCTATATCGATAATGTAGAAGTTTGTAGGAAATATTAACTCGTTTACCTTAACAAGAACGTCCTCCAGCACTCCTTTCGGATGCACTACAGATCTATCTGCAAGCTGAATAATTACACCTGTTTCCTTCAAATGACCCACATTAAGTAGTTTATAAATTGACAAAGCCATAACATTAATTGATGCGCCTAAGTCAAACATTGCTTTTTTAATACCGACGCTACTTATTTTACAATATATGAAAAACATACATTGGTCCTTACATTTGGGTGGTATTTTCCTTTGCAAAACGGCGAAGACATTTTCTCCGACACTTACCTTTTCATTGCCCAATACCTTCCTCTTACTCGTGTGTAATTCTTTTAAGAATTTTTCATATCGTTGAATCTACTTAATCGCATCAAGAAGAGGTATGTTGATTTCTACCTTTCGAAAGGTGGCAAGGATCTCCTTCTCTTCTTGCTCCTTCTTGCACTGGACAAGTCTTTCAGGAAACGGGTGTGGTACTGCAAATGATTTTTGTAGTGCTGACTCTACTAGAGCCTCTGTATCAAGTTTCTTCTCATCACGACCAACGTCGTGGGCACGACTCGTGCCAGATTCGGGTTCCAAAACCTTCCCACTCCTTAGTGTCATAGCACTTGCATTATGTCAAGGATTAGGCTCAATTTGGGACAATAGCTTACCTTGGGACTCCAACTGGCTAACCGTGAGCGCAAGCTTGCTCACTTGATTATCTAACTCCCGCAAATGCATGTTAGTTTTTTGTTAAAATTTCTCAGTACTATTGGCTAGCCTTTCCACTATGGCTTCCAAATATGACTTTGGGGGTGATAACTGTTGATTCGGAGGTGACCTTTGTTGGTACGGTTGATTGAGCCGAGGATTCGACCAATAACTTAGATTCAGGTGATCTTTCCACCCCACATTATACGAGTTTGAGTAGGGGTCATATCACCTTTGGGGCAGTCCTGGAAAGTTCCCGACAACATTTGCTTGTTTTGTCGACTCCTCATACAAAATCAGACATGAGTCCGTCGGATGGTCTGGCTTAGCGCAAATTCTGCACACCCGTGCTGGGCCTATTTTATCTGTAAGGAAAGTTTGAACAATGTTAGGCAGCTTATCAATTTTATCTTCTAGAGATAGAGAACTTAACCCATAAACACGTCTTGTGGGTTCTGTGGTTGGTCAAAATTTTTGAGAGTTAACAGTCATTATCGAAATCAACTCTCGTACTCTCTGAGAACTCATATTGACTAGTGCCCCTCCACTTGTAGCATCTATCATTTTCATTTCCATTGGGAGCAACCCATCATAGAAATACTGCAACTGTGACTGTTCAGTCAGTCCATGTTGTGGGCAACTTGCGCACAACTTTTTGTACCGCTCCTAATAATCGTAGAGCGATTCAGTCTCCTTCTGACGGATTCCTACCATGTCTCTCCTTTGTTCAGCCGCTCGGGCTACAAGGAAAAACCTGTCAAGAAACAAATGAGACATGTCAGCCCAAGTGTTGACAGATCCCGGAGGTAAATAAAATAGCCACTCTCTAGTAGAGTCAGCTAATGAGAAAGAAAAAGAACGAAGTTTAATTTGGTCTTCAGTTACTTCCTGAGGCTTCATGCTTGTGCACACCATATAGAGCTCTTTAAGGTGGGTGTGTGGATTTTCGTTCTGCAATCCACGGAAAGCGGGTACTAAATGAATCAAACCCGACTTTAACTCGAACATCATTCCTCATGCCGAATAGGTTATACATAAGGGTTGTTGTTCACCAGGTGACCCTGCGAGTTGGCGTATAGTTTGTTCGGCCATTTCGTCTGGTTCGTCAAACTGGAAAATTTCCTCGGTATAATAGCCCGTTTTTAGTGAAATTGGAACAGTGGTTTTGGGACCACAAATTCGAGTTAGAAATAAAATTTATTTTAATATTATTGCATGGTCTGCATTATGATAGGAATGTTATATGAAAATTTTGATAAGAAAATTTTACCGATTACATGTTTAATTATGGAAAGGACCAAATTGCATAAAATGCAAAAGTTGAGTTATAGTAGCTGTAAGTATCAAATATCTATGGAATTCAAAACTTAAGGTTCTTATATGGTAATTAGACCATTAAGAAAAGTTAGTAGATATTTATGATGATTCATCCATGGAAATTAAAGAAAAGAAAAGGACTAAATTGGAAAGTTAAAAAAAATTAAAGATGATAATTAAATTAAAAGAAAAAAATATCATATTGTTATCATCTTCTTCCCCAAATTTCTATGGAAACCCTAGGAAAGAGAAAGAAAATCAACCAAGCCTAATTGGGTAAGTAATCTTGTACCGTTTTTAGTAATTTTTATATTTTCGAGATCGGAATAACCTAATCTAGCTATTTTGGGGATTAATTTTTAAAGTTATCAAAGAATTAAAAATTTTCCATGGATGAATATGCTGAAATTTTGAAATTTATGGTAGAAAATGAAATATTATTGATAGATAAATAACTTTTGTAAAGTAAAATTTTATGAAATTGTGATTTAGGGACTAAATTGTAAAGATGTAAAATTCATAGAAAATTTCCGATTTTTATGAAATACATGGGCTGTAAATGTTATATGAAAATTTTGGTTAGGCTTGGAATAAGGGTTAAATTTCATTTTCCGAGCTAGGGACGAAATTGAAATTAATCAAAAGTATAGGGGCAAAATAGTAATTTTGCCTAAGATGTGAATTGAATGTGAATTTTATTAAATTAATGTTAAATTAATTTATATAAATTTGGATAACTCAAATACGAAGTTAGGTCGAGGAAAAGAAAAAGTGTCGGATTAGAAGATTTCCGTATACGAACAAGTGACGAGGTAAGTTCGTGTAACTAAATTATGTACATTTATATGTTTAAATTAAATGTTATATATGTGAATTATATTATTGCCATGTATATGAAATTGATTGAATATCCCATAATTCCTGGCAAATGCTAAGTCCCGTTTAGTCAAATGAAAATCGATGGATGCAAGTTTCCCGTATTGGTTGTAGTCCTGCATATGTTGCGGACACACCATAGCTCGAAAGAGTGTCCTGTTATTAGCCCTCTCGAGCTTCCTGTTATATGGTTCTTGCGAGGTTCCCGTTATAGCTCTTCGGAGCGCCCCGATAGGTTGTGATCCTACATTTGTTGTGGACACACCTTACTCTTATGAGCATCCCGATTATAGGCTCTTCGTAAGCTTCCTGTTAAATTGGCTCTTTGTGAGCTTCTCGATAGTACTCGCTTGAACTTCCCGATGTATGGCTATCCAGAGCTCTCGTTATATGGCTCTTTGTGAGCTTTTCGATATGGTTCTTCGTGAACTTCCCGATTATGGCTCTTATGAGCTTCCCAATATACAGCCCGGATAAGCTTCCCGTTACATGGCTAACATAAGCTTCCTGTTATATGGCTCAAAAGAAGGCTTCCCGATTATGTGCTCTAATGAGCATCCCGTATATGAATTGACAGATCATTGATATGTGCACCTTATGTGTACTACCCGGGTATCCATCAATGTTTTAATGATTCAACGGACAAAACTCTTGATATGAGAAAATATGAGAATTAAATGAATTATATCTTGAATATCCCTGAAATACATGGAAATGGTTGTATGATGAGATCATCTCTGATTTCTTAATATTCATGTAAATTTTATGACTAACTAGCTTGATGAGAGCATGTGTCTAGGCAATTAGCCACAATGTTTTGGATGCATGTTTGTATACTTACTTTAAATGAATATGATTGGGAAGTTAAATTCTTGTTATACGAACTTACTAAGGATTAAATGCTTACTCTGTTCATTTTCTCTGTTTTATAATACTCGAAAGCTCGTAAAGGTTGGAGCAAGATCACACTATCCTACAGTTCACTTTGATATAAATAACAAAACTACTTTTAGTATAATGGCATGTATAGGCTAAAATAGATCAAATGATGAAATATTTTGGTTGTAACTAGCCATTGGAATGGCAAGTGTTATGCATATTTTGATGAAATTATATAAGACTTTAACATGTTTAATGTGTGATGAAATTATGGTGGAGAGTATATAAACCTATTGATGAATGATTTTGAATTAGTATATTTGATAAAATTTGTCTATGAACATAAATGTGAAATTGGTAAGTTTAAATACCTGAACATATGAGCTAATATGACATGCATAAGATTGGTTTTGGTTTAGTTTTAATATCTTTAATTGGTTGGTAAATGTATTCAAGTGTTGTGGTAGGTTGATGGTATACTTGGGGTGAGAAAAGTGGCCTTGAAAATGACCTATTTTTGTCCACACGGGTAGACACACGGGCATGTGTTTCAACTGTGTGTGATACACGGCCATGCGCATGGGTGTGTGGTTTGGCTGTGTGTCCCCTGCATCTTAAAAATTTAGAAATAGAATGCTTCGAATTGCTCACACGGGCGTGTGGCTGGTTGTGTGACCCAAGTCAGAGAATTATACGGATTAGAACACGGCCGTGTGCCTCACATTGAATGCCCACACGGCCTGAGACACGGGTGTGTCATTTGGCTGTGTGAGCCATACGGCCTAACCACACGGCTGTGTGTCCCCACCTCTTGGAAAATTTTTGAAATTTCGTGAAAAATTCTTTGAGTTTCCGATTAGTCCCGACTTGTTTCTAATGTATAAATTGGACCTCAAGGGTTCATTTAAGAGACAATATGATTGAATATGATTGGCTTCGGATATGAATAGTGAATAACATGAATTAATTATTTTTGTTCTGTAAACTCCGGTAAGGCTCCGTAACCCTATTCCGGCGACGAATATGGGTTAGGGGTGTTACACTCGGTCTAAGATATGGTTTCAAATCTAGGACTTAGTCATTTACCGTGTCGAATAGCTTCTCTTCGCAGTTGTCGGGCCAATTTCTCAATTTCTTGTTCAAACTCTAGAGTTCCCGGTTTTGATCTGGTCATAAGGTAAACAAACAAAAATTAGAAAAATATCTCCAATCCCCAGCAACGACGCCAAAATTTGATGGGCGTCGAAATCACTAAAAATAATTCCTACAGTAAAATAACTCTAAATAGTAGTAAAGAATGGTAGTAGGGCCGAGCCCACATGGATTGGATATTATAATCAACTTTCAAGTTTAACTTGTGATCAGAATTTTTGTCGTGTCGAAAGTTGTGGTAAAAGTCGTGCCCACGACTCCAAACAGACCTCCTGAAAAATAAACAAATAAATTAGGGGAGTTTTGAAAATGTTTTAGAAAGTAAATAATCAAAATAGTATAAACAAATAATTAATTAATATTGGAAATAAAATTAAATTAGGAAATAAATTTGGATTTTGTAAACAATGATTATATGTCTTAGCCCTAGACTCAGTGGATTTCAGATTTAGAATTGATCCTCGAACATAAATTTTCTCCTCCAAACAATAAGTTGGTTATAGCAGTTAAGAACGTCTTAACCGCCAATTCTTCCTTTCGTAGCTGGTCCCGGTACGACCTGCAAGCCAACCCTTACTAGTTATCTAACCGAGATACACGCGTTCCCGTTTCAAGATTCCGACAGCCTTGCGCTTTGAAGAACCCAACTCGGATTAACGGCCTCAACCGCCTGGTTCGTTTAAACCCGATCACTTATCCATTGATTTGTTCTCAGAGATTCGAATATAGCACGGCCAACTCGTTTCCCCAACTATCCGTAAACACGACTCCAACCCAACATGCACTTTTTGACTCGAAATCAAGTTAACTTTAGGGGAAGAGTTGTCAATCCCGATACTTAGGAAAAATGTGAATACCGATTGGAAGGATTTTTAGTGCGGATACGTATCTCACTATTCTTGACCGGAAAGAATATCAACCTAAAGCTAAGTTGGTATTTAGTGAAGCATGAAATTATTCATGCCTTGGTTGGTTATGGAGTAGATTTGAATGAAAATGGTGAAAGTTTGGAAGGAACGGACTTGGAAAGCAATTAAACAAATTTGGCAAAGAACAAAGAAATGAAAAAAAAAAGCAGTAGCTATTGACGCATCAACTTTGGAAGAAAAAAAGAATAATTATATTTAATTCCAAATGGAAATCAAATGTAAAATGTAATGTGTTCATCCAAGCTACCTTAAAGCCCTATTTATATACATGACATTTGCTAAATTTGGCTTTAACCACTTCATCACATAATTAAAATTAAATAAACGATAAAATTAGATTTTTTCTAATTTTGGCTTTTACAAAGTTAAAAGAATCTAATGAGTCCTTTGCCACTTCCATATTTTTGATTCAGCCTCACTTTATTAACTATGTTGCAAATTTGTCATTTTCTGCTCGTTTTTGACTCATAGCATCCTAATTGCATCCCTGACAAGATTAAAACATAAAATCACTAATTCAGCAGGGATCAATACAAAAATTAATCGAATTAAACACAAAAAGTCATGCAAATTAACATGTTATCAATGATTAAGTAGATGAATGAAACTGATTTTAAGCAAAAAGGTTGAGTATAGATCGAGATATTGGTATATAAAGTTTGTGATGTTAATGGTTTAAGTCACATGAGAATTTAGCTTAAAGCTTGTGTCTTAGTTGGTTTGAGTGGATTATTGGTTGATATTTGACTAAGGTTATTGTATGATTTATGTGTGTAAAGCTTAGGATTCGTTAGAGCTAGCTACGAGCTAGGGAAGCGTTAGTTGAGCTTTTGGTTTTGACAAAGGCATAAAGTGGTGAGTGTATGGAGTTGCTACTCGTAAACACGAGTCATATGTTATTAGGAATTTAGATGTAGCCTAAACCCTACTCTAAATTCTGAGTGTAAGTTTTCTTGAATTATACTTGTCTTGTAGTTATATAATATGCATGATATGTGATATGTGGATTGGTGCTTATTGTGCAAAGTGTAGTTATATACCTGTAATGAATGTACATTATATAAGTAATATGAATGTGCTAGTGTTTTGCAAAAGATGCTAATATGCAGTGATGGTGCATGGATAATCGGTAAGAAATATGTGTTGTTTTTATGATATTTTAGCCTTGTGATCTTTGAACCATTGGATATAGTTGGCATGTCATAGGATTGTGAGTACTCACTTATACGTATAGAGGCTTTGGGCATTGAGGCCCTGGGACATGTTCGGAGGGATAAGGGAATGTGAGCTAAGCTCCATTCAACGGGACATGTGAGGGGAAATAAGGAGAGTGTTAGCTATACGCTTCACTTTTGGGACATGTTTGACTTTACGAGTCTATGTGGTGTCAGGAGATTCGTGTATCTGATGTGTGACGATAGAGCTCAGTACATATTTCATAATCCAAGTGCCATCATATCTCATCTTGTCTTATGTTATATAACTGTGCGGCATATGTTCTATGCTTGAATGATTATGTATATGTGCTATGAGAACGACTTTTAGGCTATGCATGATTTAGTACTATGTGATGCTAAACTTAAGAATGTACTTCTTGTGAATAAATGTTTGGTTGTGTTACATGATGATGTGTCTATGTTGTGGTCATTCTTGCATTCACTGAGATTGCAAAAGCTCATCCCCTCATTTCAACATTTGTAGATTAGTGACGTCATGGTATGGGTGGTGTGGTCTCTAAGGGAGTGATCCAAGGAAGTTTGGTTATTCTTCGTAGGTGCTTCATTATTTTATTATTCGTTTTGGGGTATTAGGCAATGTGGTGGAACTATTTTGAGACATTGAGCTTCACCATTTTGATTTACCCATAGGAATTTTGTGTTATTTTTATGCTAGAATACTTAAACATTGACAATGGCATGATGATATTGGTTCAGATTCACTTTTACTATTTTGTATTGTTGATTAAGTCATATGAACAGTTATTTAATTTAGTACTTGATGCATGTTGATTAGGAACTATTTATGATGAGTTAATTGCATTCCTATACTGTATGTTTAGCTCCAATAGCAGAGGTATCAATATTGGGCTTTAAAAATTGATAACTCTGTGAATTAAAATGTACAGGGAACAGAATAGAGATTTGGTATCGATACCTTTGCTCGAGTATCAGTACTCGAGGGATAAATATCTATACTTTATCCTATGGTACTGATATTTTCTGATAGATGGATTTTTAAATCGAGAAACAAAATGCTCAATTGGTATCATTTTTCCAAGTGGTATCGATGCCACTTTAGGAATTTATCGATACCTGGGTATCAGTATCAATACCTACGGACATTTTTGTAGAATCTTGCTAATTAGCCCCTAAGCATAATTTTGACTGAACACATGGTCGTTTAATGAATGAATTGCATGTAATAATGATAATTAACCATTTGGACGTATTAATACTTGATCGACTTAACAAAAGACGTTCAATTTATTTGAATCTAGCTTCCTGTTTATCGTAAATGAGACGAGACGATGGTGTGACATTCCATATTCGAGCTTGGCGACCAGGCCGGGTATAGGGTGTTACAACCATTTTAAAACATATTTAAGATTTTTTTTTGACTCATTTAGCAAAGGGAAAGACCCATATCTTAATTTGCAACCCGCAACACTAAACCGTAAAATCCGCACTTCCACACTTAAGCCTTAGGTGAGCCTAGATCCAAAAATAGCGCTTAATATATTAGAATATGATTAATTACCAGCCTTGAAAAACCCTAAGGGTTTGGCCAAAGCAGTTTCATATTAACGAATTTTCAGATTCGAAACGATAAGCGAACTTACACTGATTTGATGCGAAACGAGGGTGCGGACGAGATCTGACTTCATTGTTGATCCAAGACATTCCGATCAGCCCCTAAAATTAAAATTACCACTTAAAATTAGTAAATAATGATCAATTAAAGGTCTTAGAGCATCCAGCCCAACCATAAAATTTAACAAAATCAATACGACACAATAACTCACTTAAATATGCACTTACGCTTCACGTCAACTAAATATGAGATGCCGGACAAGCGAGATCGGATGCACTCCTAATTGGCAAGGTTAAAGGCTGCTTTAAATAGAGGAGAATCAAAGAAAATGTTGTTGTAAATATGCGAAAAAATAGAAAATACAAAGTGGTGCCAATTTGGGGCAGCACTACAATGGTGGAAAACACCCTTGTTTGGATGGCAGAGTGAATAAGAAAAAAAAATGAAGAAGAAAATGGGAGATTTTTTAGAGAGGAGGGTTGGAAGGCAAGAGAGGCAAAAAAAAATAAAAATGAATAGGCTGAAAAACTTAATGAAAAATAACATATATACCTAAGTTAAACTAGGTTGGACGACACACACACAGGGGAGTGGGAGAAAAAAATAGCAAAATTAATTAATTTGCATGGGAAAGGAATTGAAATTGGGTCTCCAGGACAAATGCACCATCTCCTTACTATCTCTTAACCATAAAGCCAATAGCTCATTCTTGAAATAATTTAACGAAATTTAAATTAAAAAAATTGGGATGTTACACTCTTTGTACCTGTGATCTAGATGAAAAGAGAAGTAAGGATTCCTGATAGTTTCTGTCTAATGGGTTTTGCCTTTTATGGTTTAACACCTTTGATTGAACTGATGAATGGTTGTCATGCTTAGCTGCTAAGATGAATGAGGCTCTAGCATTTGGAAAAGCTAAGCTGGTGAGGAAAACAAAAGTAAGGTGAGTGTCTATACTCCATGATTGGGTGCTTTGTTGTTGATGTAGTGCTTGTATGATGTAACGCCCTGAATTTGGGCCTTGTGCGTGGGAGCCGCTAGGAGACTGCTCATAAAAGTTTATCTGTGCGAGAAAATATCATAAATTAAGTGTAGCTTTAGTGGCTAAGTATTTGGGCATATTTGGGAGTGCTTGAGAAGCCTAGGTTCAAGTCTGGGTGTTTGTAAAATTTTAATTTGGGCTCTTAAGTGAACCTGGATGTTAGCTTATAGGACTTATAATCATTAGTGTTTGTTTTATGACAAAAAGAGAGAAGGGATCTAGTGGCAAGGTAGCGCTACATGTGTGGCAAGGAGTCTGAGGTTCGAGGCTTGGCGTGCGCAATTGTATGTTTGTTTCTTTGCTTGAAAGTGGGAGGTGTTGGAGGCTAATTTGGAACTCTGTGGTTGAATTGGTCATAGGAATTTGAATTGAATTTGAATGGGGAGTTAGAGTAAATTAAGGAGAAAATTCGTTGGAGGGATTGGTGGAGTTTTTGAAGGATTTTGAAATGGGAGAAGTTGGAGCCGATTGGGGAGGGAGTTTTGTTTTGGAAAATTTAGCTAGGGAATGCAATTTGGTGCATTTTTGGCAATTGCTTTCTTTTATGTCGATTTCTTTTATTTTCTCTCTTCTATATATAGTGCCAAAGATTGCCATAGACCTTTTTTTGTGTTTTTCCCGTTTCGGTTTTCTTTATTCTCTTCTCCCTATTTCCTATTCTTCTTAATGTGAGCCGAATTCAACCTCTCTTTCTCTGCCTTCATTCTTTTTCCCTTCTCTATTGATCAAACGTTTCGACCTACAAGCGTTCTAACAAATCATTTCTCCAGCCTCTGAAGTTCCGAATTTGTTCTTCTCTGGTGGGTTGATTGAGTTCAATTTATCGAGTTGAATGATTGTTAGGGGTAAGTGGTTATGTGCTTTCAAATACTGGCCGAATGTCTAGTTCTCTTGTTGGCCGTGTTTTTCCCTTAGGATAGTAATTGTTTAACCTTTTTTATTAATATTGATGCTTAATAGATAATGTTGTGGTACAGATAAACCACAATGAGGTGATATCGATTCATAATCAAACGGCTTGGGAAGTATAAGCCGATTCAGTCAAGGTTCTACGCTCGTGGGCTACTGCGTTTCTCTCCATCAAGGTGTGTACACACCCTATTCGCGTTGTAGAACGACAAATGTCGAAATGTCGGAAAGCTGACGATACGACAACGGCTACTACACAGGCGCATGGACACTTGTGTGGGGGAGTCGACACATTGACAAAGGCCGCCATGAGCGATCTCGTGGACTTGGCCGTTAATAGGCCTAATGGGCCGATTTGGGTCGAGTGGGCCCGCGTGTGTAAATTTCGCTGTTAAGTGAGAAATCGATAGACTCGTCATTTCGCTGTTAAGTGAGAAATCGATAGACTTGTCATGTCGCGCACATGACTTAGGTAGTTATGGGCCTCGTTGGGCCAAAATGGGCCGTGTGTGCCCAACGAGAACGTGGGCCCCACACGGAGGAAATTTGCGGTAAGTGACTATTAGTGAACCGGGTTATGGTGTACACATAGTCGTATCTGATTTTTGGGCTGAATGGGCCACCCGAACGTGTGGGCCCAATTAGGCCGAGCAATAGGCCTTAAGCCCATTTACACCGTTGTGTCTGTTTGGGTTACTTAAGTCGCTCGAGGCGATGGTGGACCTTTGGTTGGGTCGTTAAGCCTCGGATTGCAAAATTACCGAAATACCCCCGATTTGCAAAATTACTGAAATACCCTCGATTTTTGAAATTACCGAAATACCCTCGATTTGTGAAATTACCGAAATACCCTCGATTTGTAAAATTACCGAAATACCCTCGATTTGTGAAATTACTGAAATACCCCCGATTTATGAAATTATCGAAATTCCCCCGATGTGTGAAATTATCGAAATTCCCCTGATTTGTGAAATTACCGAAATACCCTTATAGGGTAAGATGACTATTTTGCCCTTGTGGGTAAATGACTGACTTAGACTATGAATTTGACTGATTTGACTGTGATCGTATGACTGTGTTTTAACTGACTTGACTGTGGTCGTGTGACTGATTTGTTTTTAATATATGTTTAAAGACTTTACTGAGCATGGCCATTTTGCATACACGTGTAATGATTGAGCATGACATACATGACATATTGCATGGGGTTGGGACATTGATACGTTTTATATCTGTTAGGCGTAGACGAGTTTTCAACCCAATTACTATTTTTTTTTAAAAACATACATTTTAAACTTCTTCACCTTAAATTAGCTTCCTGAACTACAAGAGATTTTTAACGAAGTTAATAACATTTTAACAGTGATTAACTTTTCAATGAACCACATGTTGAAATTGAACAAACACAAACTGATAATTTAGTTTGTAAATATTAAGGAGGGTTTTCAATGAAAACATGGTTTTCGAAAAACACTTCAATGTGACTCGCCAGATTCGGGCCTAACTTCTGGGTCGGGTTTGGGGTTTTACATTTAGTGGTATAAGAGCCGAGTTGCAAAACTCGGCTATGGATTGGGTTTTTAAAATTGAATTTCTGAAAGAACTGTTTCAAAAGATTTGAAGTATGTGAAATATTTTACTGAATATTTTCCTGAAAGTGTGGCTCACTGAGTCTCCGGCGTCGAATCCGTAAGTTTTCTAAATACTTTTGTCTGTTTAGAAATTAAAATACAGTGCGTTAGAAATACTGTGGTTTCTTTAGGTATTGGACTGTATTTTTGGTATTTATTCTGTGTGTGTTTGGAAATGTTGGATGTGATGTTCTGGATATAGAAATTGTAACCTATCTTCTACAATAGGTGGATGTTTTGGATGTGTGTTAAAGACGTTGGGATCAGAGTGCGCAGCGGTAGCGTAATGTTGTAGTTGTTGCACGACTACCATGTCAGTTGGAAATTTTGGGGACGAAATTTCTTTAAGAAGGGGTGAATTGTAACGCCCTGAATTTGGGCCTAGTAGGATTGGGCCTTGTGCGTGGGAGCCGCTAGGAAACTGCTCATAAAAGTTGATGTGTGCGAGAAAATATCATAAATTAAGTGTAGCTTTAGTGGCTAGGTATTTGGGCATATTTTGGAGTGCTTGAGAAGCCTGGGTGTTTGCAAAATTTTAATTTGGGCTCTTAAGTGAACCTGGATGTTAGCTTATAGGACTTATAATAATTAGTGTTTGTTTTATGACAAAAAGAGAGAAGGGATCTAGTGGCGGTGGTGGCGCTACATGTGTGGCAAGGAGTGCGAGGTTCGAGGCTTGGCGTGCGCAATTGTATGTTTATTTTCTTTGCTTGAGCGGGAGGTGTTAGGCTGGACTGGAACTCTGTGGTTAAATTGGTCATAAGAATTTGAATTGAATTTGAATGGGGAGTTGGAGTAAATCAAGGAGAAAATTCGGTGGAGGGATTGGTGGTGTTTTTGAAGGATTTTGAAATGGGAGAAGTTGGAGCCGATTTGGGAGGGAGTTTTGTTTAGGCAAATTCGACTAGGGAGTGCATTTTGGTGCATTTTCGGTAATTACTTTCTTTTGTGCCGATTTGTTTTATTTTCTCTCTTCTATCTATAGTGCCAAAGATTGCCATAGACCTTTTTGTGTTTTTCCTGTTTCGGTTTTCTTTATTCTCTTCTCCCTGTTTCCTATTCTTCTTAATGTGAGCCGAATTCAACCTCTCTTTCTCTGCCTTCATTCTTTTTCCCTTCTCTATCAATCAAACGTTTTGACCTAAAGGCGTTCTGACGAATCATTTCTCCAGCCTCTGAAGTGTCGAATTTGTTCTTCTCTGGTGGGTTGATTGAGTTCAATTTATCGGGTTGGCCGATTGTTAGGGGTAAGTGGTTATGTGCTTTCAAATACTGGCCGAATGTCTACTTCTCTTGTTGGCCATGTGTTTTCCTTAGGATAGTAATTGTTTAACCTTTGTTATTGATATTGATGCTTAATAAATAATGTTGTGGTACAGATAAACCACAAGGAGGTGATATCGATTCATAATCAAACGGCTTGGAAAGTATAAGCCGATTCAGTCAAGGTTCTACACTCGTGGGCTACTGCGTTTCTCTCCATCAAGGTGTGTACACACCCTATTCGCGTTGTAGAACGGCAAATGTCGAAATGCCGAAAAGTCGACGATACGGCAACAAATACTACACGGGCACATGGACACTTGTGTGGGGGAGTCGACACATTGACAAAGGCCGCCATGATCGATCTCGTGGACTTGGCCGCTAATAGGCCTAATGGGCCGATTTGGGTCGAGTGGGCCCGCGTGGGTAAATTTTGCTGTTAAGTGAGAAATCGATAGACTCGTCATTTCGCTGTTAAGTGAAAAATCGATTGACTTGTCATGTCGCGCACATGACTTAGGTAGTTCTGGGCCTCGCTGGGCCAAAATGGGTCGTGTGGGCCCAATGGGAACGTGGGCCCCACACAGAGGAAATTTGCGATAAGTGACTATTAGTGAACCGGGTTATGGTGTACACATAGCCGTATCTGATTTTTGGGCTGGATGGGCCACCCGAGCGTATGGGCCCACTTAGGTCGAGCAATGGGCCTTAAGCCCATTTACACCGTTGTGTCTGTTTGGGTTACTTAAGTCGCTCGAGGCGACGGTGGACCTTCTATTGGGTCATTAAGCCTCGGACTGTAAAATTATCAAAATTCCCCCGATTTGCAAAATTACCGAAATACCCCCGATTTGCAAAATTACTAAAATACCCTCAATTTGTGAAATTACTAAAATACCCCCAATTTGTGAAATTACCGAAATACCTCCGATGTGTGAAATTACTGAAATACCCCCGATGTGTGAAATTACCAAAATACTCCTAATTTGTGAAATTACTGAAGTACTCTTATAGGGTAAGATGACTATTTTGCCCTTGTGGGTAAATGACTGACTTAGACTATGAATTTGGTCGATTTCTTGTGATCGTATGACTATGTTTTAAGCGACTTTGATCGTGGTCGTGTGGTGATATGTTTTTAATATATGTTTAAATGACTTTACTGAGCATGGCCATTCTGCATACACGTGTAATGATTGAGCATGAAATACACGACATATTGCATGGGGTTGGGACATTGGTACGTTTTATATTTGTTAGGCGTAGACAAGTTTTCAACCCAATTACTGTTTTTTTTTAAAAACATACGTTTTAAACTTCTTCACCTTAAATTAGCTTCTGCAACTACAAGAGATTTTTAACGAAGTTAATAACGTTTTAACAGTGATTAACTTTTCAATGAACCAGGTTTTGAAATTGAACGAACACGAACTGGGACTTTAGTTTGTAAATATTAAGGAGGGTTTTCAATGAAAACATGGTTTTCAAAAAACACTTCAATGTGACACGCTAGATTCGGGCCTAACTTCCGGGCCGGGTTTGGGGTGTTACATATGATATGCACTGAGTTTAGTATAAGTCTAGGGTTGTTTACAAGTATGGTTTGAGATTGTATGGAAATATTATACATACTTAGGTCTGCGTAAGTATGAGAATTCTGGGAATACTTTGTTAATCTGATATGGTCATGTATTGGTGAAATGTTGGCGTCCTCCATAGCGTAGTAAATAAATAGTACTAATTGAAATGATATGAGTGCTATGTATGCTTATAAAATGCGGTGTATGAATGGTAGAAAATGGCGGGTTAGTTGAAGATAGGAAATTGGCATATTGAAGGAATGAGTGGCTTGTTATGAGATTCAAGGGAGTTTGGGCAGCATCGTGGAATGGTATTTACTGGCTTTCTAGAGTGACACCGTGACGACGATTAATCGACTCTATGGAGTGACACCGTGATGACTGTTATCGACTTGTCCTTGAGGGCAACACCTCTGAAGAGGTTTAAGATTCTTTTAAATCAAAGGTTCATGGGTAAACATGGCACCATATCGTGTAAGACCATACCTTGGCTATGGCAACATATGAAGTTCGCTAGGACAGTAAACATGACACCATATTATGTGAGACCATAGCTGGGCTATGGAAACATATGAAGCCCGCCAGGACAGTAAATATGGAACCATATTGTGTAAGACCATAGAGGGGCTATGGCATCATATGAAGTCTTCCAGGACAGTAAACATGGCACCATATTGTATAAGACCATAGCTGGGCTATGGCAACATATGAAGTCTACCAGGACATTAAACTAGGAAGCCCGCTAGGGCATGAAAAGGAGAAGTCACTGTATGACTCGCGCGGCGAGTAAAATGATGGAGTGGTCATGGCGCAACAAAGAACATAGAAAAATGGGATAAAAAGAGGATCCGCCAAAATATGACGGTAAGTGGAGCGGATAGAAACGTCATAAGGTAGGTATATGTGACTAATTAGAAAAAAAAATCTAGTATTCGCTATTAAGAGTCTGTCTGAGTTGATTTCAGAACCATATTAGCTAAGCAATTACTGGATGGATTATCACATTTAGAGTCCTAAATGGCGAACGTTAAAGAAATAGCCAAAAAAGTGGATAGTCAACCAAAAGACCGTGAGAAAGAGAATGTTCGCCCAAAGTTGAATGGTTAATTAAGACAACCAAGGATTTCAAGAAACAAGATATCTGTCAAGACTATCTGGCACGAGAAAATCCACATGGGTTTAATAGAGGAACAAGTTCGCTTAGGACAATTTACGGAAAAGGTAGTCCGCGAAAGAGACTATCTGTTGTTGGACGCCTCTTGGTAGAATGGACTGAAATGAAAGAATCTTATTAGACTATCTGGTAGGTATGAGTCTGCCAAGAATGAGGGGTGCCTACCCACTACTCATGTTCCATATCCAAAGTCGCCAATAAAGGTGTCAGAAATTGGGGTTTTCCTTTAAGGAGGGATTCATGAATAGGATGGGTTACGAGAAATCTATCGTTGGAAATAAACCAACATAATCAAATTGAGTTCAGTGTGGAAGGAGGGAATTAAGGTAAGAAGCCAGTAATTATGGCGAGTCATCTTCCAGCCCGTGAATAGTAGACGTAAAAATGAGAATTCACATATATAGTTATTCTACGGTGAGTTAAATCGAGAAGGAAACGTAGAGGTATGAGATGAAGCCAAGTGGGATCAAGTCCCATAAAAATGAGTGTTCGGGAAAGTGTGGTTACGACTTCACCTGTTGACAAATCAGGTTAGAGAACTTGTTAAGTAATACAGTTTAATTATGATATTCTGTACCTAGACCAGATGATCGGGTTAGGTATAGGGTATTACAACCATTTATTTCTAGCCTCACTCGACTAAGGGGCTTGAGATATCACTTTCATTATGTAGGAGGGATAAAACTTATATTGATCATTCATATCTCACTACATAGATTATTGCATACCCAACACTAGTCTTTATAATATAACCATTTACAAAATACGTTTAACTATGTCAAAGCATACGACTCACAATATTGGGAATTATAGTGATCCCAAGTCAAAGGATCATACATAATATTATAACTATGAGGAATTTCGTGAATATTACATAACAATCCAAGAAGCATTTTCATAGTGTCGCTCTAGTAATTATTTTCTAACATATACTTATATGTTGACTTGATATCACATATCTATAACAAGACATTATCATCAACCAGGCACATATTAGTCTCAATGTATGATTGTTGTCCAAGCCCACAACAATACTTGACTAAGGACTTTCAAGAAAAATTATATTATTCTTAAGACTTTATTATTAAATAGTTTATTTAAAGCACATTAATTGAGACCGATAATAATAATGGTGGTGCCTTTATTAATAAACTAGGTAAATAAATATGCAAATAAAATCATCTTATGATTGGTCTTTGGGTATATTCCAACACATGGCGTGCATTTTTTAAACTATTTTATAATTATCGTTAAGGCAACCGTAGGGAGAGATGGGGAGAGGCAATTGAAAATCAGTGTTTGACAATGTAAAAAGGTCTGCATGTCTTCGTATTGACATGCAATGGTTGAGAGGGAAGCAGATCGTGTCAAAAAACTTACATAGTTAGGACTTTTTTCAATAAGTTAACTTATGATAGGACTCTTTGAAGCGGTAATAAGGTTGCAACTAATCAGGCACTTATGGTTTTATTTGGGTTACATTAGGTCCAAAAGTGGTCTTGGTTATTCTTTGATATGCATACGCCTAGCTTAGGCTGCTAAGGAGTTTTGTGTTTTCCAGTTTCAAAAGTTATTCTTCTTTATTTCTCTTGTTTAGAAAGTTCACAACAATCCTAATGTTATTTTACTTTTGTTGACTTGGAATTTTTTTTTCTTAGTTTTCAATGGCTAATGAGATTGGTGCTTTGTTAAAAAGAATGAAGTTTTCAGAAAAAAAGAGGAAAAGGTTTATTGGTTACCAATAAGAAATATTGGTGCACGTTGGGTCTAGCATAGGTTGTGGGAGGACATATTACTGAAAACTTATTTAATAGGAAAGCTTTGATGTAGCTTTTCATGAGTGTGTGGTTGATTAATAAAAAGGTAAACTTTACTTCCTTTTCTTCTACAATCTTCTTTATAAAATTTGGCTTTGTCGAAGATAGAGAGAAAGTTTTAGACTTAGGATTGTGGAACTTGGTAAATCCTTGGTTGCTATGACTGAGTATGTTGATTCTTATAGTACTATAGGATTTCCCTCAAGTACCAACTTAGGTCTATTTTTATAATGTGCCCTTAGGTTAGATGAATAGGGTTGTAAATTTGCAGTTGGTGTTGGGAAAATTTGGTTTAGAAATCATTCTTGTTGCAAAGCAAAAATTAAAAAAAAAATTCTAGAACCGAGCCTAATGATATTTATAGTAATAAATCGTTTACCAAAATTGTGTTTGTATTTTCTGAATGGGTGGAATAGGTCGTTCCCCTCTTTTAACCTTTTGATCTTCTCTATTAATCTTGACATAGGTTTTCTTAAGTGTGGGCTTTATTTGTGAACTGATGAACACTTATGAAAACTTTCTAAGGCTAGAAAGCAATTACTTGAGAAAGATAGAATTATTTGTGTAGAATAATTTTCACTATTTTTTGGCAGAATAACGACGTAGGTGAATGGTATAATTTGACATAGCTCATAGTCTATATTTATTAAGAAAATAACAAGAGTCTCAAATGAACAAGGTTTAACAGAAAAATAATATTTTAATTAAAAACACATACTCCAAATAGGACTACATAGCATTGGTGGTGGCAACACCCTTTGGGAACCCTAGGGTTGTTGCCCCTTGCCTTATTACGGGCCTATTGGGCTTGTTTCGCATATCGAGTACAATTATATATGTTGTCTGGTCTTTAAACTGACTCATATAATTTTACCAACCTGAAAACTGATTTTTTATTCTCAAAATATTAATTAATTAATTAAATTAACTCAATTCTAATCTCGTTAAAGTCATGACAACTTTACGATACTAAAATCTATGAGTAAATAAATTTAATTAACTTGTTCAATGAAACTATGATGACTAATTTATTTAATTTTCACTTCAAACTCCAATTATTTAATTACAATTAATTAAATAATAATTTAAAGAAATTAATTTATTACTAAGTCATCTCTTGTTTACAGTGAGAAAATACATTTACTACAGATTGCGATACATGTTTATTTCTGTAATTCATCATTTTCATGTATTCTCATATACTGAGCAAACAGAGGGGGTTGATTGGACATATATAATCAAGGCTCAAATAATTTGCAAATAAGTTTCGACTCTTTTTCTATTAATTACAACATTATTTAGTCATGGAGTCATTCTACTAAAAGTACCATGATTGAACTCTTCTCCTTACATCTTCCTTCATGAAAATGTCAATTACCCATGAATAGTAATTAAATCATTTGTCTTTAGACAAATGACCTGAGGCCACATTACTTTTCCATCTATCTTGTACTGCCAATGAGAGATACAATTTACCCTTGATTGGTTTATGAATTCCAATATTATAAGTGAAGTTTTGTCATGCAGAAGTCATACACTCAATGTACCAGCTTTCGGCTCTATTACCAATTGAACTCAAGCTTTTAACAATCAAAGTTTACGAGTCATGTACACATAGTCCATTAATTACTCAAGATGAGGTAAGTCACATTATGAATGTCATAAGTGAATATATCCATAAACGAACTAGGATTTATTCTACTTGGGTCTTGTCTGATATCCTGTCAGTCCAAACAATCACATCTATGTCTCTATCTTTAGGAGTCATCTGCTCCAATTCTTAAGACAAGGTATCTCCCAATTCAGACTTGATAGACTACATAATAGTCTTTTAATCAACTTACTCAATTTTTTTATTAAACTATGGACTATTTAGATTATCTACTAATATAAGTTGTCTTCTTGCATTATGATCCAACCGCATAATGTAACTTAGTATTAGTTAAATGTTAGATAATGAATGAGCTAATATTTGCTTTCATTTTAATTTGCATGCAAAAATCAATGATGACATCATAAAAAGGATATTAATGAGAGTGATTGAATTTTATTAAACCAATTTGTTTGGAAAAATTACAACTACATTTGACGATATTGCTACACAAAGGGCATTGGATCCCGATAGTTGGAAGGGTTGCTTGGTGAAATTATAGTTTTAGATTGGTGAGATAAGTAGGTGGTTGGGGGATATATCAAAGTTAGGGTGAAGTTGGATATTACAAAACTGTTGTGTCATGTGTAAAAATGACTAGTCCAAAAGGTATTAACCGTATTGCTTTAGTAAAATATGAATGACTACCAAACTTTTTCTTTGGGTGTGACATAATTGGACATATAGTGGAATGACACCCCACTATCAAAATCCATATAGGGGTCATTAAAAGGGATTTGTAGTTTTGGGAGTGACTCTAGATTCCTACGGCTAGGTTGTTTAAAAAATCGATTAACAA
The DNA here is from genome assembly GCA_025698515.1 of Gossypium sturtianum. Classification (NCBI taxonomy): domain Eukaryota; kingdom Viridiplantae; phylum Streptophyta; class Magnoliopsida; order Malvales; family Malvaceae; genus Gossypium; species Gossypium sturtianum. The sequence continues at coordinate 127,215,298 of CM046955.1, forward strand.
AATGTCTTTATTATAGTTACAATGAAAGGTTTAAAAATTTTCAAAACCGAGCCATTTTGTAATATTCATAGTAATAAACTCTAACCAAAAAGTACTTGTGCTTTGTGTGAGACAGATTCGAGTCAGTCCTAGCTTTCGACCGAACGACCTTCTCCGCTATACTCGTATTTTGAATCGCGCCGAGTGTGGGCTTGAGCAACACAAACCAAACACACACACAAAAAAAAAAGAATCAATGTAATTACTTTTAGTAGGAAAATAATTTCTCTTAATAGAAATAAAAAAATATCGCAATTCCCAAAAAATATAATTTATTCTTAGATAATAAATTCCTACTATGTTCTAATAGAATAACGATGTATCAAACTTATGATTTTAGGTCAACTGGTGTCATTTATTGTAACGCCCCAAAATTTGTATATTTGTTTTCGTGTATTTATGACACAATGTCTATCTGCTTCAGTGGTTATGTGTTCTGGGTGTGTGTGAGAGGTCCCAAGTTCAGGCCTTACCTTGGGTAAATTTTGGCATTTTTATGAGTAAATCCTTAACTGGATTCGATAGGCTTATATTTGATTGTTTGTAAAACATAACAGAATGGGCCAACTGGTCTAGTGGTTAAGTGGAGTGTTGGTGTGTTGGAGGTCTTGTGTTTGATTCTCTGTGTTGGCAAGGGTTAGTTTTTTTGCTGCAATATTCGGCTAGAGTTTGAGTTTGACTGAAATTCTGAGTAGTGGGTTTAGTGGAGAGAAAATCAAGAAGTTGTGGTTAGTGGGAGTCATGGGATTTTTTCTTTCCTGATTGTTTCCTGTGCAAATTTCGGCTCTCCCTCTCTCTTGTGTTGTTTCTGACGTTAGCCCCATACTTTTTCCCGCATTTGCCAAAATCTTCTCTTTTTTTTTCTGTTACTCTATTGAAATTTTGCTGCTACATCGTTCTCTCCATCTCGGTTTTCTTTCTTTCTTTTCAACGATCTCTGGTACAAAATTTAGGCGCGAGTTTGGTAAGTTTCCTTCGTAATCTCCGTTGTTGAACTTTATTAATCTGTGTAGTAACGTGTTCTTCTGCTATTGAAGGCGTTAGATGAGTTTCTGAGCAGTGATTTTCGTATCGTGGGTGTTAGCGGGGTTTACGAAGGACTTTTTTCGGTGGTAAGTCGAGTCTCTGCTCGATCTCGTTATCTGAATTTGCTAATAAATCTATTAAACTGATGAAGGATGCCTCGATATTAGGTTCTTGAAGGCTCGGGAGTGGTTGTGCGTCGAAAACGATACAGGTGTGTACCCGGAAACACAAAAAACGAGAATTGGCGAAAGCTGAAAAACGATTCTGTCTGTAACAGTCTGATTTAGACCCTAGTCGGAAGAGTAGTTTCGGGACCACAAATCCGAGTCTAAAAAATATTTTTAATATTATTTTCTGTGTTTGCAGTACATGATTAAGCATGTGTGAAAGTTTCGTGAATTAATTTTGTTGTCTGTGTGCTTAATTTGAAAAAAGGACTAAATCGCATAGAAGGTAAAAGTGACAATTCATATGTTAATGTGTTGAATTGACATGGCTTATTAAAGGTGAAGTCCTTAAGTGGATATTATACCACTAAACATAGTAGCGGACGATTATGGGCTTGTATTATATAAGTTTATATGTTTAATTAAAAGGTTAATTTGGTAATTGAGTTAATAATGTTCATTAATATAAAACAAAACATTAAATTAACATGCATGGGTGTTCATCTTTGTGCCGAAAATAAGAAAAAGAAAGGGGTTTTGAGCTTCCATGATATTCGGCTATTATAAGTCTTGATTAAGGTATGAGTTTTGTTCGATTTTTGATAATTTCTACGGTTTTCTAATCGTTGCTTCAAATACTTCAAAACCCATGTCTTAATTTTGTGAATTGATGATGATTTTGAAATGTGCCATTGAAGATTTTGTAAGCTTTGTGATGTTAATTGATGAAATATGAAATATATGTGTTAGATTAACATATTTTGTCTTTGGATTTTTTATGAAATTGAGTAATTTGGACTAAATTGAGAAAATAATATTTTGAGGGACTAAAATGTGAAATAAATGAAAAATATGGGCTGCTAGGGGCCTATAGAGAATTCGGCTAAGCATGGGTTATATTGAATTATGTGTATTTTGTGATTTTGTGAAATAAGGACTAAATTGCCAAATGTGAAAATATGAGGGTTAATTTGTAAATTTCCCTAAATGTGTGTTTTTGGATTGAATTGAATGAATAGGTGAAAGTCTTCAAGGGAGAATCGACAAAGTGTCAATATCCGAAAAGTCCCGTACGAACCTAGGAATAGATAGGATTGCATATGTCATGACATAGGTTTCTGATATGTTATATCATGTAAGACCACGTCTGGGACGTTGGCATCGATATGAGATTTATGTGTAAGACCATGTTCGGGATATTGGCATCGTATTTGATTCGTGTAAGACCCTGTCTGGGACAGTGGCATCGATATTCGGTTACATGTAAGACCACGTCTGGGACGTTGGCATTGTACGATTATTCTGAGTATTCCGAGTATCCTATTTGATTCCATATGGTTTAACGGGCAATTTCGAGAAATGAAAGACTGTGAAATGTATGATCGGTTCAGGTACGTTTTTGATGTACTTTATGGTTGAGCATAAACGGTAAGTATAGAAAATGGATTTAGATCGCGGAAAGTCAAAAGTGATCAAATAGTCGAATCCGTTTGTTTATTCCGAATCTGAGGTAAGTCTATATACAAATAAATGTATTTGAATTGGTTTATTAATGTACCTATGAAATTTAATTGTGACGAATGTGTATGGAATGATGTATATATATGAAATTCAAGGGAGAATCGATAAAGTGTCAATATTCGAAAAGTCCCGTACGAACCTAGGAATAGATAGGGTTTCATATGTCATGACATAGGTTTTTGATATGTTATATCATGTAAGACCACGTCTGAGACATTGGCATCGATATGAGATTTACGTGTAAGACCATGTTCAGGACATTGGCATCGTATTTGATTCGTGTAAGACCCTGTCTGGAATAGTGGCATCGATATTCAGTTACATGTAAGATCACGTCTGGGATGTTGGCGTTGTACGATTATTCTGAGTATTTCGAGTATCCTATTTGATTCCATATGGTTCAACGGGCAATTCGAGAAATGAAAGAATCTGTGAAATGTATGATCGTTTCAGGTACGTTTGTGATGTACTCTATGGTTGAGCATAAATGGTAAGTATATATGTGTATATGCACTAGTGAGGTATGTGCATAGACTTGATGAGATTAAATGTGACATATGTATGAAGTTGTTATGATCAAAAGAAGTATTTAGAGATATGAATTGTTGGTAAGCAATGGCTAAACAAATGAGCCAAAGAAGAAGTATGAAATTACATTTGAGACATAAAAATGATCTTGCCATTGATATGATTATGAATGTTTATATGTTAAGTTTATTTGTATATGGCTTACTAAGCTTTTGAAAGCTTACTCTGTGTGTGTTTACATTATTTTATAGATCGTTAAAGCTACGAAAGGCTCGGGGATCATCGAAGATCATCACCACACTATCAAACTCCATTATGGTACCTTTTGAATGTGTACATAGCTAAGTATGGCATGTATAGGCTAGTTAATTTGGGTTGATGTTTTGAGTTGTATATAAATAGCAATGTGATATGGCTAGATAATGATCATGATGTGAATGAGTAAATATACTATATGATGCATAGTTTGGTATGTTTAGTGGCTAGTGGTTGAATTGATGAAATAGTCAAATTTTATGATAAGTATTATGATGCAAAGTTTCCATATTATTGATGAATGGTTGTCACATTGAAATGGTAAGTATTTGAATGGTTTATACTTGGAAATGCTTGTGTTGAGATTGAGATAAATGTGGCTTAAGTTGGTGTGTTTGATATGTTCATGTTTGGTTAGAAAGATGGATATGTTGGTATGTTTTGGGTACTTTTGATGTTTGAAATGATGCTTACTTGTGCTTGTAGGTATAGCCTAAAGTGTGGGTGGCATTTTGGCCTTGCAAATGGCCTATAATTGTCAACACGGTTGAGCACACGGGCGTGTGGCTCGACCGTGTCCTTCGTGGTTGTAATTCAAAACAAGTCAGACTCGACCATGGGCTGGACACACGGGCGTGTGACTGGCCGTGTGGTGCAAGTCAGTGTCGACCACGGGTGAGGCACACAGGCGTGCCTTAGGCCGTGTAGACAAGTCAGTATGTATGCCCTGTTTTGACACGGCTTGGGCACATGGGCGTGTCTAAGGGCGTGTGAGGCACACGGTCTACCCACACGGGCGTGTGACCTCTATAAATTTGAAAAATGTTTGATTTTTGGAAAAATTGTGTATGATCTTGGTTTAGTCCTGACCCCTTTCTAATGCATGTTTAAGGTCTCGTAGACCTCATTAAGGGACTATATACTTGTATTTTGCTATGATATGATAATGATATATGTATTGATGTGTAATGTTCGTAAAAGTTTTCGATTATCCGGTAATACCTCTTAACCCTATACCGGTGATGGTTACGGGTTAGGGGTGTTACATTTGATTGGTATCAGAGCTACGGTTTAGTCGATTCTAGGACTAACGTAGCGTGTGAGAGTCTAGCTATACATGCCATATATACGAACTGTGATAGTGTGATGAATCCTGACATATAAAATGTGATTTTCGTATAGTAAATGGATCCCGAAAGAGCTGTAGCTGATGATGTTGAAAGTAATGCGCCTGCTCTTGCTCAAGGGACAGCACCATCTGATTCGAGACCGGCTACTAGCGGTCAGGAAGGAGAGGCTAAACAATCCTTCTTCCAAATGATGAATGAGTGGTTCACTCAATATGCAAGAACAAATCCGACTGTTTCACAACCTCCGCCCCCGCCCAATCCTCCCGGACCTGCTTTGTACCTTGGTTATGAACTTGAATCATTGAATAAGCCTGCAGTCGATAAAATCCATAAGTATGAAATTTGAAGAGTTCAGGGCCACTAGTGATGATGATACTGAGAGAGCTGAGTTTTGGCTCGAGAACACAATTTGAGTGTTTGATGAAATGTCATTGACCCCTGAAGAATGCATAAAATGTGTCATTTCCCTGTTACGAGATGCCACTTATCAGTGGTGGAAGACTTTGATTTCTGTTGTTCCAAAAGAATGTATTACATGGGATTTCTTTGATGCGAGTTACGGAAGAAATATATCACCAGATTTATAGATCAAAAGCGAAAAGAGTTTGGAATTGAAAGCAGGTCATATAGGATCACTCGAGTATGAACGAGAATTCGTGAGATTAAGTCAATATGCCCGGGAATGTGTTTCAATTGAAGCGATAATGTGCAAAAGGTTTGAAGATGGTCTGAATGAAGATATTCGTTTGCTAGTTGGGATTCTGGAAATAAAAGAATTTGTTGTGCTTGTTGATCGAGCATGTAAAGTTGAGGCACTCGGGAAAGATAAAAGAAAAGCTGAGTCTGAAGCTAGAGATGTGAGAAAGAGATTCTCAAGCAAATCATTTCAGTCTGCTTCAAAGAAATTTAGAGATGAGCATAGCCATTCAAAGGCTAATGTGGGACATTTGAACAGAGATCGAGCTAGATCGCAGTCGAACTTTAAAGCTCCAGCAACTTCAGTAGCTAGTGTTGGAAATGTCCGATCCGATAGACTCGAATGTAAACATTGTGGTAAAATACATTCAGGTAGTTGTAGATTGAATGATCGAGCTTGTTTCAGATGTGGATCATTAGATCATTTCATCCAAGACTGCCCTGAATCAGTTGAACAAGAGATTGCACAGAATTCGAAGTCAGATAATGCTTCAGCTAGAGGTAGACCTTCAAGAAACACAAGAAATGTCAGTGGTAGTCAGAGAGCTATGAGAGATACAGTAGCGAGATCTGAAGCTAGGGCGCCTGCCAAAGCGTACGCCATTCGAGCTCGTGATCGTCTCCAGATGTTATTATGGGTACATTTACTCTTTATGATACTTCTGTGATTGCATTGATAGACCCAATATCTACTCATTCGTATGTATGCATGAACTTGGTATCCAGTAAGACTTTGCCTGTAGAGTCTACTGAATTTGTTATTAGAGTATCGAACCCAATAAGTAAAAGTGTCTTGGTTGATAAAGTGTGTAAGAACTGTCCGTTAATGTTTCGAGATGTTTGTTTTACGACTGATATGATGCTATTACCTTTTGATGAGTTTGATATAATTTTGGGTATGGATTGGTTAACATTGCATGATGCTGTTGTGAATTGAAAATGGAAGACCATTGATTTGAGATGCCAGAATGATGAAATAGTTCGGATTGAGTCTAATGATATGAATGGATTACCGGCTGTAATATCAGTGATGAAAGCTCAGAGTTATGTGAAAAAGGGTTGCGAAACCTATTTTGCTTATGTAATTAATTCGAGAGTGATTGAAGAGAAAGTTGAATATGTGCCAGTTGTTTGTGAATTCCTTGACGTGTTCCCTGAAGAACTATCGGGATTACCTCCGATTCGCGAAGTTGAATTTGGTATTTATCTATTGCCGGGAATAACTCCTATTTTGATAGCTCCGTACAGAATGGCACCAACAGAGTTGAAAGAGTTGAAGTCACAGTTACAAGAGTTGACCGATGGAGGATTTGCACGACCGAGTTTCTCACCTTGGGTGCTCCCGTTCTGTTCGTGAAAAATAAAGATGGCACGATGAGAATGTGTATTGATTATCGTCAGTTGAACAAAGTGACTATAAAGAAAAATATCCTCTTGTAACATCCTTAAATTGGGGTCTCTGCTTTTTGCATGTGTTTGCATATGATGGTATGTCTGCTGTGTTTGCTTGAGATGTTTTGGGGTCTAGGCATGACCTTGGGTAAGGCCTGAGTCATGGCCAAAAAATTTTGTTTTAAGTGTTTAGTGGGAGAAAGCTAAGGGAGTAGGGGTTAAAAGAATTTATTGGGAGGTTGTGACACAAAGAACCAAGTGGCAAAGTGGAAAGAAGGCGCCACTAAGGTGTCGGGAAGGTGACGCCACATTCGGGGAAGGAGTGCTTGGGTTCGAGCGGCGAGAATTGCACTTTCTGCTTATTCTTTTCACGCCGAGAAAGAGGAAGTGGAGTGCTCGGGATGGACTACGGAAGATAAGGATGGAAGGGTCAAGCGAATTTGAACTGATGGAAGGAGGAAATTTAGGAGTTTGAATTATTTCAAACTCATTTGAAGGAGTTGGCGAATTTTGGACTTTGGGGAGGAGGTGTAATCGGTTTTGGGTTTATTGGGGAGTGGCGAGAATGTCTATGGTGGTTTAAGGAGTATTTCGGCTAGTAAGGAGAGGGTCTTTCTCTTTTCATTTTAGTGTCATAGCCGAAACACTTGTGCATTATTTTTGAAGAATAGAACTTGGTAGCTATTCTCTCCTTTTCTTTCGGTTCTCTTTGGGTAGCCTATATTGCAGAAACCACCTTTGTTCACCATTTTCTTCTTCCTATTTTGCTCAAGCCAGAAACTTGACCCTCACATCTCCTTCTTCTTTTTTTTTCCAATCCTCTTGTGCGAAATTTCTTCCACTCTTCCCTTGCCGAATCTCTTCTTTTCCATTCTATTTTTCTTCATCATCTTCCCACTTCTTGGAAAGCCGAATATCTTGCTCATAAACCCCTCTCTTTTTGCGTTATCTCTTCATCATCTCAAGTGCCGAAACTCATCTCTTCTTTGGTTCTCATAGCCGAACCTCAAACTTGGGTGTGGTAAGTTTTGTTACTTCATTTCTTTTCCCTTTTTATTTCTTGTGGTGTATGGCCGAATCTTCTAAGTAGCCTTACTCTCTCTTTTGGTTGTCGATTCCTTTATCTTGGGATGCTAGGGCCGAATCTTTGTGAAAGCCGGAAGGATCTTTTGCGTTAAGGAAGGGGTGATGCCAACGTGTAGGTTCTCGAATTTCGTTTGGATTGTGGCTTGGATCTAGATCTTCTAGATCTTCGGAATTTGGTCGTCGACTTAGGTAAGTGCTTTAACGTTTTGGGATCTGTTTCATATTCTTTCAAAGCGAAGGTTAATTGTTGCTATGTGATAGTGGTTGGCGATTGCAAGGAGATCATCACGTAGCCGAGGATCGGTTGGAAACCAAATCGGCACTAAGGTAAGGGTTATTTTCTGCGACATATCCTTCGGGATTCCTAGTTTAGCCGAATGGGCTTTTGGTTACTAACAAGTATTGGCGATTGTAGGAAGGGGAAAGTAACGTTTCGGATTTTGCTAGTTTCGCGTAGTTTGGGTTTCGCTTAGATCTACAAGTAGTCGGTGTGTAACCTTAAACACTTCATTAGTATTACATGTTATTGTGTTAAGCGTTATAAACCGATTAGTCATTGAAATCAGTGATTTTGCCTTATGGGCATGAGCGTGGACTCCGGGTAAGTCCCCTGCTATGTGATTTTTGATATACATCGTCATGTTACCGTTAAATGCTATGCTATGCATTAATTGCATGATTTCATGATATTATGATACTTATGATTTGGACATGATGATGGGTTTGATGAGAGGAGGAGGATCTATTTGGATCTGTCGATGGTTTTGACCACACGGACAGGTTGGCCCCGTCTTTGATATTATTATTTGTGACTAAGTCCCAGTGGTTTTGACCACGATGGTTTTGACCACATATATGATATTGTGACTACGGTCACCGATGGTTTTGACCACATATGGATATTGTGACTCGTCCCGGTGGTTTGGTACCCACGATGGGTTGGCCCCACATGATTGATCTGGGATTGTCATCAGTGGTTTTGACCACCACGATGGGTTGGCCCCATCACTTGATTTGTGACTACGGTCACCAGTGGTTTTGACCACACCGATATATATATTTGTGACCTCGGTCACTAGTGGTTTTGACCACCGGTGGTTTTGACCACACGGGGTAGATAAAGGAGATCGGATGGTTAGATGATGGGGTGCATGATTGCATGTTTTATTAATGATTTGTGTAAGTACTATTCCATCGAGTTGGGATTTACACACATCGAGTCTCGATGACTCACCCCTCTCTTACATTTCTGAGATGAGGCATAGATCGCGGATATGGAGGGGAGGACTCGAGGTGGCCATGCAAACTTATTTTGGGTTTTTATTACTACTCTAGTTTTATCTATTTACTTTAAATTTGGTTTTGGTTCTGTAATAAGGCCGCTAAGTATTATTTTGGGTTTTACATTACTTGCTTTACTTTTTGATGATATTATGCATGTGCTTAACTTAATTGATTGCTTAAATAACAGGTAAAAGTAATGTTTTCAAAATTATACCTCTTTCGGGTTTTCAAACCTCACTATCGGGTAATAACATTTACAATATGATTGCAAAGGTAACCTAAATGATTTCCGATTTAAGTTTCAAACAACTTCAAAGCGAATGGTTTTAACGACTATACACACCTTACTCGTAATTTAAAAAGAATCACATGATATCCAAAAGCTAGTATCGATCAACGGATTTTTCAACCATAAAGTTTTCTGGATTTAAAGCAACACCAAAATGATTTTAACATCACTTTATATGAGGTTTTCTAAACACTAAAGCGATAAAGAGTTCTCAATAAAATTTAACCAGTAACTTGTTTTATTCAAATGTTTTCACTCCGTAACATGCCAGATTCGGTTGTGGTGTGTTGACCGGGTTTGGGGTGTTACAATTTTTGTATCAGAGCCAATTTCAACAGCTCGGCTATGGGCCCGAGGCCCAAAAAAGTTTTAAAATGGTTTATGAAAGGCTTTTATGGGAAAAAATACATGGTGAAAGCATGGCACCGAGTCTCAGCACCAATCCGCCCTGTAAGTACCCCAAACTGTTGCTTTTGATGATGTGATTATGGTGATATTGGCATGACTAAATAGTAGTGACTAATAGTAGTAGGAACTACTCTAGAGATTTGAACTATAGAATGGATGTACTTATTAAACAATCTCTGATTAAACTTCTCATAAAACTGTGCCTTAATAGACAGTGGAATTAAAATCTAATGCATAAAACTTTTAATCGGCTCGTATCGTATCGATAGACACGATGAGTACGTGGACGTGGGCATAACACTCGTGGGCGAGGTAGGGGTAGGATGACGATCTCTGAACCGGTAGGGTCCGGTCATGGATCGGAAAATGAGGTACCACCGCCGCCAGCTGTGGGCGCAGAACATCAGGACCAGATAGGTGATGATGCGATGTCACAGCGATCTTTGCGGGTGTTAGAGAGGGTTGCTAGTGCAGCGGCGTCGAGCGAGGGTTAATCGTGCCGAACGACTCGGGCTAATGGTGCCGAGGTGTTCAGAGGTATCTCCGGTGTGGATCCTAGCACAATGTAAATATTGGTTGGAGGCGACAGAACGTATTATGGATGATCTAGACTTCTCGACCGAGGAGAAGCTTAAGGGGGTAGTATCTCTCACTGCGAGATGAGTCATATCGGTGGTGGCTCGCGATTAGGGACGCGAGCAATGGTGGATGATCTTACTTGGGAATTCTTTAGAGCGACTTATCGGAGGAAATACATAGGGGCTAGCTATATTGATGCGCGAGTGCAAGGCGTTCTCGAACTTGGTCCAAGGTAATAAGGCGTGTGTCGAATATGAGGCGGAATTTTTCTTGGTGAGTCGCTATATGCGCGTGGTATTGTGGGCACGGAGCATGAGTCTTTATATCGATTTGAGGATGGGCCGTGAGACGAGCTACGGATGGTAATTGCCTTTGTGCCAGAAAGAGAGTTTGCGGTCTTAGTGGAAAAGGCCAAGGTTCTTTGAGGAAGTGAGCTTGATCGGTAAGACGGAATCGGGATAAGGGTTGGAACAAAAGGAATTCTAGATCATCCGGTCACCGGGAATCAACGTAAGCGGGGTAGATTTAGTGGGCGAATCAAGGCTGCTAGGCCTCTGCTTGCTAATACTCGAGTGGCGCCATGGTGTGCTCGGTGTGGAAAGTCTCACACGGGAATCTTTGGGTCGGAGCAGGGGTGCTTTGAGTGTGGATCGATGGGGCATCGAGTGAGGGATTGTCCGCAGAGGTCGGCTAGGTTTCTGCCCTGGGATCGAATCGTACTCGGTCGGGAGGGATGGTCAGCGACCTCGAGAGGGCCGTGGTGCACCGGGGAGGTAATGGATCTGGTAGAGGCCGTGGAGCACCGGCGGAGGTGCGGTGGTACAGAGGCGAGACGGCCTAGATTGGTCTACGCAGCGAGGCGTCGAGGAGAGAGCGACATGACCGGACGTCATAGCGGTGCGTTCTTAATCTTTGGACTACCTTATAATGCTTTGATAGATGTGGGATCGACGACTCGTATGTAGCCGATGAGCATAGTGGAAACCATGAACTTAGACTCTGAGATTACTTCTAGGAAGATGACAGTGATAAGCCCTCTAGGTTACTCTGTAGAACTAAATAAACTGTATAAGGATGTACCCCTAGAACTCCAAGGGGTCGTGTTTTTGGTCGACTTGATGGAGGCGCTGTTTTGGGAGTTCGATCGATTCTTGGGATGGATTGGCTAGTAAAGTATCAAGCCGGTTTGGATTGGCGACTAAGCGCATGGTGTTGAAGTCAGTGGAAGGTGAGGAGGTAGTGATGATAGGTAATAGGAGAGATTACCTATCCAATGTGGTCTCGGCGATGAAGGCAGAGAAAATGGTTAGGAAAGGTTGTGAGGCATTTATGGTGCGTGTCTGTGCTCTGGAAGCTAAGGATTCAATTGTGGAAAGTGTGTCGAACCGTGAGGAATTTCTTTGATGTATTTCAAGAGGAACTTCCGGGTGTGCCTCCGGACCGTGAAGTTGAGTTTGGTATAGATCTATTGCCAGGAACTGCACCAGTGTCTATTGCTCCATATAGGATGGCGCCAAAGGAATTGGCGGAGTTAAAGGCGCAAATTCAGGAATTGTTGGATAGGGGTTTCATCCGGTCGAGTATATCTCCTTGGGGAGCACCTGTGCTCTTTGTTAAGAAGAAAGACGGTACAATGCGGATGTACATAGGCTATCGCCAGCTGAACAAGTTGACGATAAAGAACAAGTATCCGTTGCCCAGGATTGACGACTTGTTTGATCAACTTAAGGGTGCATCAGTTTTCTCTAAGATCGATCTCAGATCAGGGTATCATCAACTCAAGGTGAAGGAGGCTGATATTCATAAGACGGCATTTCGTACTCGGTATGGGCATTACGAGTTTCTAGTGATGCCATTTGGGTTGACTAATGCGCCGGCAGCATTCATGGACATGATGAATCGGGTGTTCCAGCCGTATTTGGATCGATTGGTCGTAGTGTTCATAGACGACATCTTAGTGTACTCAAAATCTGAGGAAGAAAATGACGCGCATCTTCGGCTGGTTCTACAGGTTTTGAGAGAGAAGCAGTTGTTCGCCAAGTTTAGTAAGTGCGAGTTTTGGCTTAAGGAGGTAACTTTCTTGGGTCATGTAGTATCAGCTGAGGGGATTAGGGTGGATCCTCGCAAGATCGAAGCGGTGTTGGATTGGAAACCACCGAAGTCGGTTGTAGAGATTCAAAGTTTTCTGGGTTTGGCAGGATACTACAGGAGGTTCGTGGAAGGTTTCTCTTTGATTGCAGCGCCGCTAACTAAGCTGTTGAGAAAAGGGGTTCCGTTTGTATGGTCTGAGAAACAGCAAGAAAGCTTTGACAAGTTGAAGAAGATTTTCACTGAGGCTCCGGTTTTGATTCAGCCTGAGGCAGGGAAGGAATTCACGGTCTATTGTGATGCATCGCATGCGGCTTAGGTGTGTGTCTTTGATGCAAGATGGAAAAGTTGTAGCGTATGCATCTCGTGATTGAGGCCTCGTGAGGTAACTATCGACACATGACTTGGAGTTGGCTGCGATAGTTTTTGCCTTAAAGATTTGGAGGCATTATTTGTATGGAGAAAAGTCAATAGTTTACACGGATCACAAGAGTCGAAGTACCTCTTGACTCGTAAAGATTTAAACTTGAGGCAGCGGAGGTGGATCAATTTGCTAAAGGACTATGACTGCTCGATTGAGTACCATCCGGGTAAGGCTAACGTAGTAGCTGATACGTTGAGCCGTAAGGTGGTAGCGGACTTGCGAGCAATGTTTGCTCACCTTAGTCTTTATGACGACGGGAGTCTTTTGGCATAATTGCAGGTAAAGCCGAATTGGATTGATCAAAGTTAAGGAGAAATAGGCGGCGGATGAGGTTTTGAGTGCTCGGAGGTTGCAAGTGCGAATGGTGAATCGAGGGTTACTGACTTGGGTAGTGATGGAGTACTGTGTTTTCAAGGGAAGGTATGTATGCCTGAGGACGTCGAGTTGAGATAGCGGATTCTTCAGGAAGCTCATAGCAGCCCATACGCTATGCATCCTAGAGGCAGTAAGATGTATCGTGATTTGAGGGAATAGTTACGGTGGCGTGTCTTAAGCGGGAAGTACTTGAGTTTGTGGGCAAGTGTTTGACATGCCAACGAGTTAAAGCCGAGCATCGATTGCCGTCGAGGGTTGTTGCGGCGCGGTAAAGATTCCGCGATGGAAGTGGGAAAGGATTACGATGGACTTCGTTAGTGGGCTTCCCTTACGCCTAGTAAGAAGGACTCGATCACAGGTGATTGTGGACCGTTTGACTAAGTCAACTCATTTCATACCGTGTAAGGGTTGATTATTCGCTCGAAGTTAGCCAAGTTGTATGTGGCCAGAGATAGTAAGGCTGCATGGAGTGCCAGTGTCAATCATTTCGGATAGGGATCCCGAGTTCACGTCGAGGTTGGAAAGCTTTACATCAAAGCTTTGGAGTACGAGGTTGGATTTCAGCACGGCTTTTCATCCGCAATCTGATGGACAGTCTAAGAGGGTAATCCAGATTCTAGAGGACATGTTAAGAGGTTGCGTTCTGGATTTTAGCGGTAGTTGGGAGGAGTATCTACCTTTGGCAGAGTTCGCTTATAACAATAGTTAGCAAGCGAGTATTCAGATAGCACCATATGAGGCACTATATGGTCAGAAATGTCGTACTCCTACATGTTGGACAGAACTGGGTGAACGGCAGATGTTGGGTCCAGAGTTAGTGGCAGAAACAGAGGATAAGGTTAAGGTGATTCGGGCTCGTCTTAAGGAAGCGTCAGACAGGCAGAAGTCTTACGCCGATCTTAAGCGCAGAGGATATAGAGTATGCAAAGTGGGTGATAAGGTCTTTACAAGTATCGTAGTGGAAGAAAGTGTTGAGATTTGGGCGAAAAGGCAAGCTAAGCCCTAGGTTTATTGGGCGTATTCGGTGTTAAAGCGAGTGGGACCGGTAGCTTATCACTCGAGTTACCAGCAGAGTTAAGCCAGATTCACGATGTCTTTCATGTTTTAATGCTTAGGCGCTATCGATCAGATCCGTCACATGTTGTGCCAGTTGCGGAGATAGAGGTGAGCCCTGATTTGTCTTTGGAGGAGGAGCGATGACGGATCGTGGATCGGGATGTCAAGGTTCTGCGTAGGGAAGTCGGTGCACCTTGGTAAAAGTATTATGGTGGAACCATGGTAGTGCGAGGAGGCCACGTGGGAACCCGAGAATGTGATGCGCAAGAATACCCTCAACTCTTACGATCGGGTAATTTCGAGGTCGAAATTATTTTTAAGGGGGTAGAAGCTGTAACATCCTTAAATCGGGGTCTCTGCTTTTTGCATGTGTTTGCATATGATGGTATGTCTCTTTGTGTTTGCTTGAGATGTTTTGGGGTCTAGGCATGACCTTGGGTAAGGCACAGGTCATGGCCAAAAATTTTGTTTTAAGTGTTTAGTGGGAGGAAGCTAAGGGAGTAGGGGTTAAAAGAATTTATTGGGAGGTTGTGACACAAAGAACCAAGTGGCAAAGTGGAAAAGAAGGCGCCACAAAGGTGTCGGGAAGGTGACGCCACATTCAGGGGAAGGAGTGCTTGGGTTCGAGCAAAGAATTGCACTTCCCGCTTATTCTTTTTCACGCCAGAAACAGGGGAAGTGGAGTGCTCGGGATGGACTCGGAAGATAAGGATGGAAGGGTCAAACGAATTTGAACTGATGGAAGGAGGAAATTTAGGAGTTTGAATTATTTCAAACTCATTTGAAGGAGTTGGCCAAATTTTAGACTTCGGGGGAGGAGGTGTAATCGGTTTTGGGTTTATTGGGGAGTGGCCGAATGTCTATGGTGGTTTAAGGGAGTATTTCGGCTAGTGAGGAGAGGGTCTTTCTCTTTTCGTTTTAGTGTCATAGCCGAAACACTTGTGCATTATTTTTGAAGAGCCGAACTTGGTAGCTATTCTCTCCCTTTTCTTTTCGGTTCTCTTTGGGTAGCCTATATTATCGAAACCACCTTTGTTCACCTTTTTCTTCTTCCTATTTTGCTCAAGCCGAAACTTGACCCTCACATCTCCTTCTTCTTTTTCTTTTTCCAATCCTCTTGTGCCAAAATTTCTTCCACTCTTCCCTTGCCGAATCTCTTCTTTTCCATTCTATTTTTCTTCTTCATCTTCCTACTTCTTGGAAAGCCGAATATCTTGATCATAAACCCCTCTCTTTTTGCGTTATCTCTTCATCATCTCAAGTGCCGAAACTCATCTCTTCTTTGGTTCTCATAGCCGAACCTCAAACTTGGGTGTGGTAAGTTTCGTTACTTCATTTCTTTTCCCTTTTTATTTCTTGTGGTGTATGGCCGAATCTTCTAAGTAGCCTCACTCTCTCTTTTGGTTGTCGATTCCTTTATCTTGGGATGCTAGGGCCGAATCTTTGTGAAAGCCGAAAGGATCTTTTGCGTTAAGGAAGGGGTGACGCCAACGTGTAGGTTCTCGAGTTTCGTTTGGATTGTGGCTTGGATCTAGATCTTCTAGATCTTCGGAATTTGGTCGTCGACTTAGGTAAGTGCTTTAACGTTTTGGGATCTGTTTCATATTCTTTCAAAGCCGAAGGCTAACTGTTGCTATGTGATAGTGGTTGGCCGATTGCAAGGGAGATCATTACGTAGCTTCGGGATTCGGTTGGAAACCAAATCGGCACTAAGGTAAGGGTTATTTTCATGCGACATATCCTTCGGGATTTCTAGTTTAGCCGAATGGGCTTTTGGTTACTAACAAGTATTGGCCGATTGTAGGAAGGGGGAAAGCAACATTTCGGGATTTCGCTAGTTTCGCATAGTTTCGGGTTTCGCTTAGATCTACAAGTAGTCAAGTGTGTAACCTTACACACTTCATTAGTATTACATGTTATTGTGTTAACTGTTATAAACCGATTAGTCATTGAAATCAGTGATTTTGCCTTGTAGGCATGAGCGTGGACTCTGGGTAAGTCCCCTGCTATGTGATTTTTGATATACATCGTCATGTTACCGTTAAATGCTATGCTATGCGTTAATTGCATGATTTCATGATATTATGATACTTATGATTTGGACATGATGATGGGTTTGATGAGAGGAGGGGGAGGATCTATTTGGACTATCACCGATGGTTTTGACCACACGACAGGTTGGCCCGTCTTTGATATTATTATTTGTGACTAAGTCCCAGTGGTTTTGACCACCAAGTGGTTTTGACCACATATATGATATTGTGACTACGGTCACGATGGTTTTGACCACATATGGATATTGTGACTCGTCCCGGTGGTTTGGTACCACAAATGGGTTGGCCCCACATGATTGATACAGGATTGTCATCATGGTTTTGACCACACGATGGGTTGGCCCCATCACTTGATTTGTGACTACGGTCACCAGTGGTTTTGACCACACCGATATATATATTTGTGACCTCGGTCACAAAGTGTTTTGACCACACGGGGTAGATAAAGGAGATCGGATGGTTAGATGATGGGGTGCATGATTGCATGTTTTATTAATGATTTGTGTAAGTGCTATTCCATCGGGTTGGGATTGACACACTCGAGTCTCGATGACTCACCCTCCCTTACATTTTGCAGATGAGGCATAGATCGCGGATATGGAGCCGGGAGGACTCGAGGTGGCCATGCAAACTTATTTTCGGGTTTTTATTACTACTCTAGTTTTATCTATTTACTTTAAATTTGGTTTTGGTTACTGTAATAATAAGGTGCTAAGTATTATTTTGGGTTTTAAATTACTTGCTTTACTTTTTGATGATATTATGCATGTGCTTAACGAATTGATTGCTTAAATAACAGGTAAAAAGCAATGTTTTCAAAATTATACCTCCTTCGGGTTTTCAAACCTCACTATCGGGTAATAACATTTACAATATGATTGCAAAGGTAACCTAAATGATTTCCGGATTTAAGTTTCAAACAACTTCAAAGCGAATGGTTTTAACCTGACTATACACACATTACTCGGAATTTAAAAAGAATCACATGATATCCAAAAGCTAGTATCGATCAACGGATTTTTCAACCATAAAGTTTTCTGGATTTAAAGCAACACCAAAATGATTTTAACATCACTTTATATGAGGTTTTCTAAACACTAAAACGATAAAGAGTTCTCAATAAAATTTAACCAGTAACTTGTTTTATTAAAATGTTTTCACTCCGTAACATGCCAGATTGAGTCGTGGTGTGTTGACCGGGTTTGGGGTGTTACACCTCTGCCCAGAATATATGATCTGTTTGATCAGTTGAAGGGAG
The DNA here is from genome assembly GCA_025698515.1 of Gossypium sturtianum. Taxonomy (NCBI): domain Eukaryota; kingdom Viridiplantae; phylum Streptophyta; class Magnoliopsida; order Malvales; family Malvaceae; genus Gossypium; species Gossypium sturtianum. The sequence goes on from CM046955.1 coordinate 127,232,953, forward strand.
CATCTGTGTTTTCAAAGATAGATCTGAGGTCGGGGTATTATCAGTTGCGAGTAAAAGATTTAGACATTCCGAAAACTGCTTTTAGAACGAGGTACGGACATTATGAGTTTTTAGTTATGCCTTTCAAACTAACGAATGCTCCTACTGTCTTTATGGATTTGATGAACAGAATTTTCAGACCGTATTTAGATCAATTTGTTGTTGTATTCATTGATGACATTTTGATTTATTCGCGTGATGAAATTGAGCATGCTGAACAACTAAGAATTGTGTTACAAACTCTACGAGATAAGCAGTTGTATGCAAAATTCAGTAAATGTGATTTTTGGTTATGAGAAGTTAGTTTTCTGGGACATATAGTATCAGCATCTGGTATACGGGTTGATCCGAGCAAGATTTCGACTATTTTGGAGTGGAATCCTCCGAGAAATGTGTCCAAAGTCCGTAGTTTACTGGGACTCGCTGGTTATTATCGACGGTTCGTAAAAGGCTTTTCAATGATTGCAACTCCTATGACGAGATTACTTCAGAAAGATGTGAAGTTTGAATGGTCCGATAAATGTTAGAAAAGTTTTGATCAGTTGAAAGCCCTTTTGACCGAAGCTCCAGTGCTAGTACAACCAGAATCGGGTAAAGAGTTCGTGATATATAGTGATGCTTCGTTGAATGGACTGGCATGTGTTTTGATGCAGGAAGGCAAAGTTATAGCTTATGCCTCGAGACAACTAAAGCCGCATGAAAAGAATTATCCGACACATGACCTTGAAGTAGCTGTGATTGTGTTTCCCTTAAAGATTTGGCGTCACTATCTCTTTGGTGAAAAATGTCATGTGTTCTCGGATCATAAAAGTCTGAAATACTTGATGACTCATAAAGATTTGAATTTACGATAGAAAAGATGGTTAGAGCTGTTGAAAGACTACGAGCTTGTGATAGATTATCATCCGGGTAAAGCAAATGTTGTTGCTGATGCATTGAGTCAGAAATCGATGTTTGCATTGCGTGCGATGAATACTCATTTAGACTTGTCTGGTGATGGTTTAGTTTTAGCTAAGTTGAAAGTGAAACCGTTGTTCTTACAGCAAATATGTGATGCTCAGAAAGTTGATAATGAAATGTTAGCGAAACGAGCTCAGTGTGATTCGAACTCTGATTCTGAATTTCGAGTTGATGTTGATGATTGCTTGAGATTTCGAGATCGAATTTGTGTTCCGAGAAACCCATAGTTGATTGAGTTGATCTTGAATGAAGCACATAATAGTCGCTTATCTATTCATCTGGGAAGTACAAAGATGTACCATGATTTAAAGCAACATTATTGGTGGTCTGGTATGAAACGAGACATCTCTGATTTTGTTTCAAAATGTTTAGTCTGTCAGCAAGTTAAAGCTGAACATCGAGTGCCATCTTATTTGTTACAACCGATAATTGATCGTTGTATTTCAGAGTTTTAAATTTATAATGATCGATCCTGGAACTAACCATAACAACGATTGAGGCAAGTACACCTATCGAACAGTAGTATTGCTTAGGCAAGACCGAATTGTCGAACCCAAAGGAACTAAAAGTACTAATACTAACTTTCTTTCTATTATTTATCCTAAAATAAGTGAAGTTGTTTATTAATCTAAATTAACTAATTACTAAGCTAAAGATGCAAAGACAAAAAGAATGAATTGGGGAAATACTTGGGAAAAACTCAGTTGATTCAGATGATGCCCTTAGGAAGAATCCACCTAGACTTCACTTGTTATCTAACACTGAACCAGACGATTTATTCACTTGAATTGATCCATAGGACTCCCTAATTTATATTAAACCCTCTCTCGAGGCGAATAACGTCTAACTTTAGGTTGATTAATTGAAATCTCTTTCTAATTAAAACCCCTAGAATAGCAGTAAATCGATCTATGGACTCCCATATTAGGTTTCACCCTAATCCGGCAAAATCTCGTAACCCTATCTCTAGGCGCGCGATCAACTCTGCTTAATTATACTAGATCTACTCTTAAGCAGGGACTTTTGCTCCACCACCTAAGCACATTCAACTTGAGTTAATATCCGCGAAATATCAACATAAGAATTAAGCACACATAATCAAGAACAAATCAAGTATTTATCATATAGTTCAGAAAACAATAACAAGATTCATCTAGGTTTCATCCCCCTTCAGGTATCTGAAGGGTTTAGTTCATAATAATAAAGAAAAAATCTCAGAAGAAAAGATAAAACAAAACATAAGAAATCCCTAAAACTCCCTGAAGGAATTGAAGGAGAGATCCTCCGTCTTGAGTAGAATTTCGCTTCCGGAGATGGGTCAACGGCTATCCTTGAGAGTTTCCCACAAATCGACCTCTTGGCTCGGCTGGGCCTGGCCTAGCTAACCGCCCTCTTTTAGGTTATACCTAGGGTCTTTATATAGGCTTTTGAAATAGGTTTCTTTGCCCTAAGTATCCTTTTCCGAGTGAAATTACTCTCCTCCACGGTAGGGGCACGCCATGGCGCACGCCCGCGTGTGAATCGTGGCCAGGCCATGTTCGACTCCATTAATGAGGCACGGTAGTGCAGATCGACTGAGGCCGTGTTGTAGTATATTTGAGGAGGCACGGCCGTGTGGGATTTAGTCCGGCCGTGTCGATTTCTTCCTTTGGCCCATTTTGGTCCGTTTTGAGCCCGTTTCTCGTTCTTTTTATTTTTGGGTGCTTTCCTGAGTATAAGACATGAAAAGAAAGGATTAAGAGCACCTTTTTACATAAATCAAGGGATAACTCATCCAAAAGTATGCTAAATGTGGGATTAAAATATGTTACTATTTCGGTTTATCAAATACCCCCACACTTAAGCTTTTGCTTGTCCTCAAGCAAAATTCTCAACTTACAATTAAAACGAACTTTCTATAATTTATAATTCCTATCAACAATGTTTCATCATAATTCATAGATAACTTATACATGGATAATTCAACTTAAAGAGTCCTAAGGATTCAAACAATCTAAGTCATAGATTTGTAGCTCGAAAATATAGGCGTCTCCCCTTATCTAAATAATTACCTTTAATTCAAAACCGACAAAAAAGATTCACTCAAATCACTCAAAGTGTTTAAGGTTCAAAATTTAGGCACTCAAAAGTCGAACATGAAAAGTTAATCCCACAGGCTTGCCTGAAAATCAAGTCTCCACCACTGTAATATGAGATGATGCACAAATCAAAAGTTCTTTAATTAGGGTTGTAACGGGGCTAGGGTTAAGGTATGGATAGAGGCTGAATTAGAAGGTTAGAATCGAGATTAAATTGATAAATTACCTAACTAGAAACAATAAACTGAATAATTACATAATGGATTGAAACTTTAAACTAATAATACGAGCTTCTTCTTCAATAAATAGACTTTAACTGTACAAGCTCGCCTTTCATCGTACTAATACTGAATATATTTTTTTTATATATAATACATCTATTCGTATGCTAAGATGAAATAATTAGGTAGCTTAATCAAATCAAATCTCGATATAAAGGAAGTCGAAAAAGAATGGTGATAACAAATACAAAGGGTTTTGGGTTAATATTAGTGGTTATGTCAATAAAAAGGGTTGTTAGGATTAAAAGGGGTTCACTAGGGGTTAATTGTGAAGGTAGGCTTTTAATGGAGTTAGTGGGTTAAAACCTAAGTGCCTTAATCATCTCTGTACATCAAATCATAGGTGTGGTCTTGATATGTATAAACGAGGCAAGTTCTAGAATAACAAATCAATGTTGACATACTCATAATCAATAAAGTGAGCATGAAAAAGAATATATGCTCTATAAGGCTCAAAAACTCACAAAAATTATGGGTATTTTTGACATCAACCTCGTAAATTTCAAACTTCAAAGTAATATTTAAATTCAGTTCAACAACCTAGCAAATTTTAATTGAAAAAAATGGACTTATCATGCTTGATTCTTTAGTATCTTAAAATTTAATTATCAATGCACAATTATCAATGACTTAATCTAAAACATATCAATAAAAATCATAAATCATTAGAAATTTCTTCTTAATTAGTAATATGAGGAAATTACTTAAAAATAAGACTAAATTCAGGATTTTGAGAATAATGAAAAAAAGTTAGGCACGTCTAAGATTCACCCCCCACACTTAAGATGTACATTGCCCTCAATGTACAAAGATAGATAATAGCATGATAATAATAAAATCATAAGATATGGGGAGAAGTGAAACTTCCTGAATTATGGATGGATTCCTTGAGTTGGCAGAGGTCGTGGTAAAGGATAAGTTGGAGGGGTCGGTCTGGATGACGATCCTGCGCTAGATGAAGAAATTGGGTAGCTCATGGAGAATTAGCCAGGGATTATTAATAATAATTAAAACTATACTAATTAAATACTTAAAGAAAAACAAGCTAAAGTGAAGAAAAATAAAAAATAAAATAAAGTTAAAAGAAAAGATAAATAGACCGTAATGTCCTTATTGTTGGGTGTGATTTCTAAGGCTGTGGATATGGTGGTGGTCGTGGTGTGATTCCTTAGCAGCCTGAAGAACGCTTGGCTTGGTGAGTGATTGAAGCGGCCGGCATGAACTTATGTAGATCGGTCTCCCACGAGGAGGCTGTGCTTGGTTCCTTCCGCTTCTTCGGCATTTGGACGGCGTGGCTCGATAGTCCGTGAAATATTAGAGCGGAAAAAATAGGGAGAGGGTTGAGAAAGAAAAGGGAAACTAAATGAGCTGAATGGGTGAGAAGAGGGAGGAGTGGGTGGTTTAAATAAAATTTCAAGTCTGGTACAGTCCTACGCCCGTGTGCCCTAGGCGTGTCGATTCACACGGCCGCCTCGGACGGCTGTGTGTCTAGGCGTGTTGGTTCACCCACGCCCGTTTTACAGATTGCCACGCCCGTTGGTGATAAGTCAGTGTCATCCACGGCCGCGTCGTACGGGCGTGGGGCTATTATCGTAGCCCGTGTTAGGGATAAAAGTCACCTTTGTCGAGCACGGCTATAATTACGCCCGTGTTTCGTTCCATGGCTTCCACACGGCCACGGGCACGCCCGTGTGCAAGGCCGTGTGGTCTAAAACCTGTGCTTTATTGGATTAATTAGTATGGGATTAAATGCTAAAAATTAAGGTTCTAATGTTAGTGTGGTTAATGCTCAGGTTGCCTCCCGAGAAGCGCTCATTTAAAGTCTTAAGCTAGACTTACCCTGTTTTCATTTTTTAAAAGAAGGTTCACGGAGCTGAAGCTCCTCTCTCATATCCCTAAAATCTTCACCATTATAGATTTTGAGTCGGTGACCATTTACCTTGAATGTGCCTTGAGTGGGATGAGTTACCTCGATTGTGCCATAGGGAAAAATTGTTTTGATCATGAATGGACTGACCATCTTGATTTGATTTCTCAGGAATGCTTTAAGCCTCGAGTTGTATAGCAGGACCAAGACCCCTACTTCGAATTGTTTTGATTTCTTTAGATGAGCATCATGGCGTCGCTTAGTTGCCTCAATGTATAGTTTTGAGTTCTCGTAGGCATCAGCTCTCCATTTATCGAGCTCGTTCATTTGCATCATTCTCTTCTCACCTGCAGTTTTAATATCGTAATTCAAAAATTTTATAGCCCAAAGAAGCTTTATGTTCTAACTCAAATGGTAGATGACAACTTTTCCCGTAGACAAGTTTGTACGGGGATGTTCCTAAAGGGGTTTTAAAGGCTGTTCTATAGGCCCATAAAGCGTCATCTATTTTTATTGCCCAATCTTTCCTGTTGGATTCAACTGTTTTCTCTAAGATCCGTTTAAGTTCTCGGTTTGCTACTTCTACCGCCCACTAGTTTGAGGGTGATATGGGGTAGCTATCCTATGGTGTACTCCATATTTTTTAAGACCTTATCAAATTGAGTATTACAAAAATGAGTACCCCTATCACTAATGATGGCTCTAGGTGTTCGAATCGAGAAAAGCAGCTTTGAGAAACTTAACTACTACTCTGGCATCATTGGTAGGTAAAGCTTGACTTCCACCCATTTTGACATGAAATCAATCTGCTACTAGGATGTACTTATTTTCGAATGAACTAGGAATGGACCCATAAAATCAATACCCCATACATCAAATATTTCACAAGATAGCATATATGTTTGAGGCATTTCATCACGTTTAGAAACATTACCTGTTCTTTGGCATTTATCACATGAAGTGACATACCTGTTGGCATCTTTGAATAGAGTGGGCCAATAAAAACCTGATTCGAGTATTTTATGTGCTGTCTTAATACCACTGTAGTGTCCTCCTGAAGGTCCTGAATGGCAATGTTGTAGGATTTTGCTCGCTTCTGTCTTTGTAACGTATCTCCGAATTACCTGATCTGCACAAATGCGGAAAAGAAAGGGGTCCTCCCAGAAATAGTTCTTCACATCAGAAAAGAATCACCTTTTTTGATGATGTGTTAGCTTTTTCGGTAGGACGTTAGCGGCTAAATAATTTGCAATATCTGTAAACTATGGTACCTCAGAGTAGGTTATAGAAAAGAGTTGTTCCTCAGGGAATGAGTCGTTTATCTCACTTTCGTCGAGCTCTTCGATATGTGGGTTCTCAAGCCTGGAGAGGTGATCTGCTGCAAGGTTTTCAGCTCCCTTCTTATCCTGTATTTCCAGGTCAAATTCTTTAGATAATACTAAATATTGTCTGAATTTATCAAACGCAAAGACCACAACTAGTAATTCTTTTCAAAGTGGTAGTATAATTTTCTTGTGTGGTCATTAATGTCTTGTCGGGCGTAATAAATCATTTGGAAGTGCTTGTCTTTCATTTGTCCTAAAATCGCACCTATTGCAAAATCACTTGCATCACACATTAGTTCAAAAGGAGATTCCAATCGTGGGCAATTATAATTGGGGCGTTTATTAATTTCTCTTTAAGAATATTAAATGCATCTAAACATTCCTGATTAAAATTAAAAGGTACATCTTTTTCTAGCAATTTCGTTAGAGGCTTAGCTATTTTATAAAAATCTTTAATAAATCTTCTATAAAATCCTGCATGTCCTAAAAAGCTTCTAATATCCTTAACTGAACTAGGAGGAGGTAATTTTTCTATGGTTTTGACCTTTGCTTTATCTACCTCGATTCCTTTACTAGAAATTTTATGTCCTAATATAATTCCCTCTTGTACCATAAGGTGGCATTTTTCCCAATTTAAGACAAGATTTGTCTCCTCACATCTCATTAGAACTCGTTTTAAGTTTTTAAGGAAAAGATGGAAAGAATTACCGAATACCGAGAAATCGTCCATAAATACCTCCATAATGTCTTCCACAAGTTCGTCAGAGATTGCCAACATGCAACGCTGAAAAGTAGTAGGAGCATTACATAATCCAAAAGGCATTCTACGATAAGCAAACGTACCATATGGACATGTGAATGTTTTCTTCTCTTGATCTTCAGGTGCTATTGGGATTTGGAAATAGCCGGAGAGTCTATCTAGGAAGCAATAGTACATATGCCCAGGTAACCTTTCTAAAATTTGATCAATGAAGGGCAAAGGAAAGTGATCTTTTCTAGTGGCATCGTTCAGCTTCCTGTAATCAATGCAGACTCTCCAACCTGTAACTGTTCTAGTGGGAATTAGTTCATTCTTCTCGTTGGCTACCACCGTCATGCCTCCTTTCTTTGGAACAACCTCAGCTTTCACAACTTCTTTTACGTTGGGATTCAATCGTCTTTGAGGTTGCACACATGGCTTGTATTCCTCTTCCATTAAAATTTTTTGGGTGCAAAACGATGGGCTTATTCCCTTAATGTCAGAGATTTTCCAAGCTATGGCTCTTTTATGTTCTCTCAGTACCTGTATCAACTCCTTTTTTTCCTTGGGTTCCAATTCTGAAGAGATAATTACTAGTAGTATAGAATTATCCCCGAGGAATGCATATTCTAAGTGTTTCGGCAACTATTTTAATTCTAATTTGGGCGGCTCATCAATAGAGGGTTTTTGTTTTAGTTCGCCATTGACTTCAATGCTCTCTTTTTCTGTTTGTCTAGATGAAGATGTATTCAGATTCAGTTTGTCAACTTAATCTTCTTCCCCCTCTTCTTGAGTCAGGCACAGTTCCATCGTGTCATCATGTATAATTTCCTGTAATGAGTTTTGAATGATATGATCAGTAGTATCAACAAAATAACAGGAATCATCTTGTTCTTTAGAATATCGCATGGCATCATAAATTTGAAAAATAATTTCCTCATCGCCTATTCTTAATGCAAGTTTACCGTCACCTACATCGATAACAGCCCTAGCAGTAGCTAAAAAAGGGCGCCCTAAAATTAAGGGAACCTCAATATCCTTATCCATGTCAAGCACAACAAAATCAACACGAAAAATAAATTTATCATTTTTTACCTAAACATCCTCGATAACTCCTCTAGGATATTTAATTGATCTATCAGCTAATTGAATACTCATCCTAGTGGGTTTTGGTTCCCTAGATCTAGTTGTTTAAACATTTTATAAGGCATTAAATTAATATCTGGCACCTAGATCACCTAATGCTTTCTTAATATTTAAACTACCAATTAAACAAGGAATAGTAAAACTTCACAGGTCTTTTAATTTGGTTGGTAACTTGTTTTGGAGGATGGTGAACATTCTTCATTAAGCTCCATGATTGATACTTCTTCAAGCTTCCTTTTATTCGTCGGGAGTTCTTTTAAGAATTTTGCGTATGTCAAGCATCGTGAAATGGCTTCAACAAAGGGTAAGTTAATATGTATTTGTTTAAAAGTTCAAGAAATTTACCGTATTGGGCATCTAATCGGTCTTTCTTCAACTTTGCCGGGTATGGGATTGATGGTTTACTTTTTTGCAAGACCGGAGTTACATCCTCAACTCCCTCATCCTTTGCTTTGTCATCTTCATGTGGTATTTTTTTCTTGGTTCGACTAACTCCTTTCCACTTCTCGTTGTAATCGCCTTTACTGCTCTGTTTCTTTAGAAAAATCTCTCGATCGAATTTGAAACTATCTTAGTAAGTTGCCCAACCGACTTAGTAATTTCCCCAACTAACTTAGTGACTTCCCTAACTTGGCTCTCGATCCCTTTGATCGATGCTTGTTGGGTCTTAAGGGTGGTTTCAGTGTCTTGGAGAAGGTTTTCTGTGGATGCCATGAATCTTGTCGAAGATCTCTTCAAGGTTCGGCTTCTTCTCCTGTGGATAGGGCTGATTTTGGAAATTTTGAGGAGGTTGTTGTCTTTGATTTCCTTGACCTCCCCACAAAAAATTTGGGTGGTTCCTCCAACCTGGGTTATAATTATTACTATAAGGATTATTAGATCTGAAATTGTTACCTATATAGTTCATCTGTTCGCTCTCTGTGCCCGGTTGGTAGTGTGGGTACTCGGGATTCGCCACGGTTCCACTTACGCCGCGTGACCGCAGACATCGGATGTACTGCGAAGAACATAAACTATCAAGCTTTTTATTCATCATCTCTAATTGTATTGATAGCATGGTTAATGCATCTATGTTGAAAACTCCGGCTGATTTTGTTGGTTTGGTCCTTGTAACCCGCCACCGATAGTTATTCAGTGACATCTCTTCAATAAACTCGTAGGTCGCCGGGAGTTTTATTGTTCGTGGTTCCACCGTGTGGTTGAATCAATTAGTTGCCTCGTCGAGGGTTTACACCGTTATAGAAAGTTTGGACTTGGAGCCACAAGGGTAAACCATGGTGCGGACACCTTCTCAAGAGATCCTTATATCTCTCCCATGCGTCATATAATGTCTCTAAATCCATACGCACAAAAGAAGAGATATCATTCCGTAATTTGGCCGTTTTGGCCGGTGGGAAATATTTTAATAAAAACTTTGCGGTCATATGATACCATGTAGTGATTGACCGTGGTAACGAAGTTTAACCATCGCTTGGCTTTATTTCTTAATGAAAAGGGAAATAACAGAAGACGTATGGCATCATCGTAAACGCCATTTATTTTGAAGGTATCACGTAACTCTAAAAAATTAGCTATATGAGTATTTGGGTCTTCGTCCTCGTAAACCATCAAATTGAACAAATTGTTGAATCATTTGTATAGTGTTAGGCTTTAATTCAAAATTATTAGCGGCTATAGCAGCCTAACAATACTTGATTCTCGCTCTCGTTAAATGAGGTTTAGCATAATCATACATAGTACGCTGGAGCATTATTCTCTCCCACATCTTGTGGTTGAGGATTATTTTCGTCCATCCCTTCAGTAGGATTGGATCTGTCTTCTCACTCTTCTTCTGTGTAATTTAGGGCTCGCCTAATTTCTATGCGATTCCTGCGAACGGTAGCGTCAATATCACTGTCGTATACTAGTGGTCCTCTCGGGTTCCTTCTAATCATAAACTAGAGGTACTTGATAGGAAAAGAAAGAAAGAAAATTTAGCAAAGTTAAAATTTAAACTAAAAAAAAGTAAATTGTAGAAAATAATAAAAAAAATAATGGCTAAAGTAATAAAAATAGAGCTTTCTTAATATTTTAGTTCCCCGGCAACGGCGCCAAAAACTTGATCGTTGTATTTCAGAGTTTTAAATTTATAATGATCGATCCTGGAACTAACTATAACAACGATTGAGGCAAGTGCACCTATCGAACAGTAGTATAGCTTAGGCAAGACCAGATTATCGAACCCAAAGGAACTAAAAGTACTAATACTAACTTTCTTTCTATTATTTAGCCTAAAATAAGTGAAGTTGTTTATTAATCTAAATTAACTAATTACTAAGCTAAAGACACAAAGACAAAAAGAATGAATTGGGGAAATACTTGGGAAAAACTCAGTTGATTAAGATGATGCCCTTAGGAAGAATCCACCTAGACTTCACTTATTATCTAACACTGAACCAGACGATTTATTCACTTGACTTGATCCGTAGGACTCCCTAATTTATATTAAACCCTCTCTTGAGGCGAATAACGTCTAACCCTAGGTTGATTAATTGAAATCTCTTTCTAATTAAAACCCCTAGAATAGCAGTAAATCAATCTATGGACTCCCATATTAGGTTTCACCCTAATCCGGCAAAATCTCGTCACCCTATCTCTAGGCGTGCGATCAACTCTGCTTAATTATGCTAGATCTACTCTTAAGCAGGACTTTGCTCCACCACCTAAGCACATTCAACTTGAGTTAATATCCGCGAAATATCAACATAAGAATTAAGCACACATAATCAAGAACAAATCAAGTATTTATCATATAGTTCGAGAAAACAATAACAAGATTCATCTAGAGTTTCATCCCCTTCTGTATCTCAAGGGTTTAGTTCATAATAATAAAGAAAAAATCTCGTAAGAAAAGATAAAACAAAACATAAGAAATCCCTAAAACTCCTGAAGGAATTGAAGGAGAGATCCTCCGTCTTGAGTAGAATTTCGCTTTCCGGAGATGGATCAACCGGCTATCCTTGAGAGTTTCCCACAATCGACCTCTTGGCTCGGCTCCTTGGCCTAGCTAACCGCCCTCTTTTAGGTTATACCTAGGGTCTTTATATAGGCTTTTGAAATAGGTTTCTTTGCCTCTAAGTATCCTTTTTCGAGTGAGATTACTCTCATCCACGGCAAGGGCACGACCACGGCGCACGCCCGTGTGAATCGTGGCCAGGCCGTGTTCAACTCCGTTAATGAGGCATGGCCGTGTAGGTCGACTTCAGGCCGTGTTGTAGTATATTTGAGGAGGCACGGCCGTGTGGGATTTAGTCCAGGCCGTGTCGATTTCTTCTTTGGCCCATTTTGGTCCGTTTTGAGCCCGTTTCTCGTTCTTTTTTATTCTTGGGAGCTTTCTTGAGTATAAGACATGAAAAGAAAGGATTAAGAGCACCTTTTTACATAAATCAAGGGATAACTCATCCAAAAGTATGCTAAACGTGGGATTAAAATATGTTACTATTTCGATTTATCAATAATGATTCCTGAGTGGAAATAGGATAGAATAACGATGGATTTTGTTTCAGGGTTGCCTTTGACTCCGAGAAAAAGAGATGCAATTTGGGTTGTAGTTGACAGATTGACGAAATCAGCTCATTTCATTACGGTATGATCTGATTACTCACTTGATAAATTAGCTGAGCTATACATATCTGATATTGTGAGATTGCACGGGGTGCCACTATCTATTGTATCTAACAGAGATCTGAGATTTACTTCACGATTTTGGAAGAAACTGCAAGAGGCCTTAGGTACTAAATTGCATTTCAGTGCAGCTTTTCACCTGCAGACGGATGGTCAATCCGAGCAGATTATTCATATTCTCGAAGATATGTTCAGATGTTGCATTCTTGAGTTTGATGGTACGTGGGAACAATATTTTCCATTGATTGAGTTCGCATACAATAATAGTTTTCAGTTGAGCATTAAAATGGCACCATATGAAGCTTTGTACGTACGTAAATGTCAAACACCTCTGTATCGGTCTGAGCTCAGTAAAAATAAGATACACGGGGTTGATTTGATTAAAGAAACTGAACAGAAAGTGAAAGTGATTCGTGATAGTCTGAAAGCTGCCTCTGATCGTCAGAAATCTTATGCAGATTTGAAACGAAAAGATATCAAATTTGAGATCGGTGATAAAGTGTTCTTGAAAGTATCTCCGTGGAAGAAACTACTTCGATTTGGACGTAAAGGCAAATTGCGTCCGAGGTTTATCGGGCCGTATGAAATCATCGAACGAATTGGGCCTGTTGCATACAGATTGTTGTTGCCACTGGAACTAGAAAAGATACATAATGTGATTCACGTGTCAATGCTACGGCAATACAGATCCGATTCTTCGCATGTGATTTCTCCGTCTGAGATTGAAATCCGGTCCTATATGACTTACGAAGAAGAACCGATTCGTATCTTGGCTCGTGAGATTAAAGAGTTGAGAAATAAGAAGATTCTGTTAGTAAAAGTGCTATGGCATCAACACGGAGTGGAAGAGGCTACGTGGGAGCCTAAAGATTCTATTTGACAACAATATTCGAATCTGTTTAACGGTAAGATTTTTGGGGACGAAAATCCCTAAAGGGGGAGAATTGTAACAGTCCGGTTTAGACCCTAGTCAGAATAGTGGTTTCGGGACCACAAATTCGAGTCTGAAAAATACTTTTAATATTATTTTCTATGTTTGCAGTACATGATTAAGCATGTGTGAAAGTTTCATGAATTAATTTTATTGTCTGTGTGCTTAATTTGAAAAAAGGACTAAATCGCATAAAAGGTAAAAGTGGCAATTCATATGTTAATGTGTTGAATTGACATGGCTTATTAAAGGTGAAGTCCTTAAGTGGATATTAGACCACTAAACATAGTAGTGGACGGTTATGGGCTTGTATTATATAAGTTTATATGTTTAATTAAAAGGTTAATTTGGTAATTGAGTTAATAATGTTCATTAATATAAAACAAAACATTAAAATAACATGCATGAGTGTTCATCTTTGTGCCGAAAATAAGAAAAAGAAAGGGGTTTTGAGCTTCCATGATATTCGGCCATTATAAGTCTTGATTAAGGTATGAGTTTTGTTCGGTTTTTGATAATTTCTACGTTTTTGTAATCGTTGCTTCGAATACTTCAAAACCCATGTCTTAATTTTGTGAATTGATGATGATTTTGAAATGTGTCATTGATGATTTTGTAAGCTTTGTGATGTTAGTTGATGAAATATGAAATATATGTGTTAGATAAACATATTTTGTCTTTGGATTTTTGATGAAATTGAGTAATTTGGACTAAATTGAGAAAATAATATTTTAAGGGACTAAAATGTGAAATAAATGAAAAACATGGGCTGCTAGGGGCCTATAGAGAATTCGGCTAAGCATGGGTTATATTGAATTATGTGTATTTTGTGATTTTGTGAAATAAGGACTAAAATGTCAAAATGTGAAAATATGAGGGCTAATTTGTAAATTGCCCTAAATGTGTGTTTTTGGATTGAATTGAATGAATTGGTGAATAAAAGAGTTAAATTTGAATATGTATAGATCAAGAACTAAAGAAAACGTATTTAGATCGCGGAAAGTCGAAAGTGATCGAATAGTCAAATCCGTTCGTTTATTTCGAATCCGAGGTAAGTCTATATACAAATAAATGTATTTGAATTGGTTTATTAATGTACCTATGAAATTTAATTGTGACGAATGTGTACGGAATGATGTATATATATGAAATTCAAGGGAGAATCGATAAATTGTCAATATCCAAAAAGTCACGTACGAACCTAGGAATAGATAGGATTTCATATGTAATGACATAGGTTTCTGATATGTTATATCTTGTAAGACCACGTCTGGGACATTGGCATCGATATGAGATTTACATGTAAGACCATGGCCGGGACATTAGCATTGTATTTGATTCGTGTAAGACCCTGTCTGGGACAGTGGCATCGATATTCGGTTACATGTAAGACCACGTCTGGGACGTTGGCATTGTACGATTATTCTTAGTATTCCGAGTATCCTATTTGATTCCATATGGTTCAACGGGCAATTTTGAGAAATGAAAGACTCTATGGAATGTATGATCGTTTCAGGTTCGTTTGTGATGTACTCTATGGTTGAGCATAAATGGTAAGTATATATGTGTATATGCACTAGTGAGGTATATGCATAGACCTGATGAGATTAAATGTGACATATGTAATAATTTTTTATGATCAAAAGAAGTATTTTGAGATATGAATTGTTGGTAAGCAATGGCTAAACAAATGAGCCAAAAAAGAAGTATGAAATTACATTTGAGACATATAAATGATCTTGCCATTGATATGATTATGAATGTTTATATGTTAAGTTTATTTGTATATGGCTTACTAAGCTTTTGAAAGCTTACTCTGTGTGTGTTTACATTGTTTTATAGATCGTTAAAGCAACGGAAGGCTAGGGGATCATCGAGGATCATCACCATACTATCAAACTTCATTTTGGTACCTTTTGAATGTGTACATAGCTAAGTATGCCATGTATAGGCTAGTTAATTTGGGTTGATGTTTTGAGTTGTATATAAATAGCCATGTGATATGGCTAGATAATGATCATGATGTGAATGAGTAAATATGCTATATGATGCATAGTTTGGTATGTTTAGTGGCTAATGGTTGAATTGATGAAATGGTCAAATTTTATGATAAGTATTATGATGCAAAGTTGCCATATTATTGATGAATGGTTGTCACATTGAAATGGTAAGTATTTGAATGGTTTTTACTTGGAAATGCTTGTGTTGAGATTGAGATAAATGTGGCTTAAGTTGGTGTGTTTGATATGTTCATGTTTGGTTAGAAAAGATGGATATGTTGGTATGTTTTGGGTACTTTTGATGTTTGAAATGATGCTTAATTGTGCTTGTAGGTATAGCCTAAAGTGTGGGTGGCATTTTGGCCTTGCAAATGGCCTATAATTGTCCACAAGGTTGAGCACACGAGCATGTGGCTCGACCGTGTCCTTCGTGGTTGTAATTCAAAATAAGTCAGACTCGACCACGGGCCGACACACAGCGCGTGGACTGGGCCGTGTGGTGGTGCAAGTCAGTGTCGACCACGGGTGAGGCACATAGACGTGTCTCAGGCCATGTGGACTAGTCAGTATGTATGCCCTGTTTTGACACGGCTTGGGCACATGGGCGTGTCTAAGGGCGTGTGAGGCACACGGTCTACCCACACGGGCGTGTGACCTCTGTAACTTTGAAAAAAATTTTATTTTTGGAAAAGTTGTTTATGATCTCGTTTTAGTCCCGACCCCTTTCTAATGCATGTTTAAGGTCTCGTAGACCTCATTAAGGGACTATATACTTGTATTCTGCTATGATATGATAATGATATATGTATTGATGTGTAATGTTCGTAAAAGTTTTCGATTGTCTGGTAATGCCTCTTAACCCTAGACCGGCGATGGTTACGGGTTAGGGGTGTTACACTGTCGACGCCACACGACCGTGTGGTAGGCCGTATGGTAGGCCGTATGAAAGGCTATGAGCTACAACACGGCCGTGTGATTGACGAGCCAGGCCGTGCGTAAGTGATACGACCGTGTGATGGCCGGGCAAGGCCGTGTGCGACATACGGGCTTGACCTATTGGGCCGTGTGGGCCCACATGGTGAACCACACGGGTGTGTGGAATTCTGGGCCAGGCCGTGTGATCCACACGGCCAAGGCCAATTTGGGCCGAGTGGGCCACACGGGCGTGTGGGCCCACACGGGCAGGCCACATATGCGTGTGAGCCCCCTTCTCTGAAATGATCTGTAGGGTTGCACGGGTCGCCCAAGTCAACTGTGGACCTACTGTAGGGTCGATAAGCGTTACTTAGACCCCTATTTATATGATCTGATTATATGGTGTCTGACTGAGAATGATATCTGTACTGAACTGAATGTATGATCGGTTATTTGCATGTTGCATGTCATATTGGGTATGTTGCATTGCATCGGAGAGGGTTACTGATATATCAGAGGAAATTTCTGAAAGGCTTTAAGCCTGACATTTGGCAGCTCCGCTGCATTATTCTGTTTATGTGCTGCATTTCAGTACGGTATGGTGTGTACAAATGGGTGGGTTGATTATATCCCCACATAGTGTGTAGGGCTGGTCGGAGACGGTGTGTAGAGGCTGGTGGGTAGGATTCTAATATTCTGTTCTGCATTCTGTATCTGATTGGGCTGAGGCCCTATTATATATATATCTTATTCTGCATCCGAGTGGGCTAAGGCCCAAACGGTTTCTGTAATGGGCTCCAGCCCAGTCTGTGATTTTTGAATTCTGGTGATTACTCTGTACGTTTGATATCTGTGGGGATTACACACTGAGTTGCGAAACTCACCCTTTTCTGTTAATCTGTCCAGGTAATACCCAGCGTTAGATGGATCAGTGCAGCGGAGGACTCGGCAGTGACCACTGCTACTGCCTCACGATAGATTTATGGTTTATACTGATCCTAGTTTTAATTTTTATTTGGGAAATTTTAATGTAACTATAGCCATTACGTATTTTGTTTAAATTTGGGATTTGCAACATTTATGGTTTTACTGCTATTAGTAGGAAAACTCGAGTTTTCAATACAAACACACATTTTATCAAAATACATACAAGCGCAAACTATTTTAAAAGCTTCCGCAAAGTATAACATTTTGAAAATGGATAACGATTGAATACAAATGACACGTTTTTGAAGTTAGCATAAGATAATGAAAAGTGGGTCAAACGGAGAAATGGTCTTAACGTCATGGCGATTTCTAAAGCACTATCATGTGACATCACCAGATTTGACCATAACGTCTAGGCCGGGTTTAGGGTGTTACATTTAGTAGTATCAGAGCCAGGTTGCAAAACTCAACTGTGGATTTGGGTTATGAAGATTGGTTTTAAGAAATGAGTTTTAAGTGATTTGAAATGTTTTTGGACTGAGTATGTGGTACACCGAGTCTCCGGCGCCGATCCTGTAAGTGTTCTGAAATTCTATTTAGATTTATTTAAAAATACTACTAGCATGCTTGAAACAGCCAATAGGTAGTATACTGTACTGAAAACACTCTAGGTAGTGTAAACTGAAAACTTTAGTGAGACTGAGACTCGCGATAACGAACTTTGAACTTCTGATACTGTTTTGCATAAAATATATGTTAATAAATATCAGAACTGTAACTAATGCATAAAACTGTTAATACAGATAAACTCTAAATTTACAATGAACGCACGAGGTATCTGCAGACGGGGTACTAGAGGCCGTGGTAGAGGCCGTAGAGGGGCTCAAGCTGGGTCCTCATCATCTAGAAATCTGCCTAATCTGGATACTAGTGAGACACCGGTATCTCCTGTGACAGAGACTGGGTCTCGAGATCGCATGGCTGGGGACGACACAATATCCCAGGCCATGCTGAAGATATTGAAGAGGGTCCCTTGGTCCAACACTAGATCTGGGGGCCGAGGGTCGGTTATGGAACGACTCCGTTCCAATGGGGCTGAGTTATTCAGGGGTGTCACTGGAGTCGCCCTTAATATGGTCGAATATTGGATGGAGGCCACGGAGAGGATTATGGACGACATGGACTTTACCGCCGAGCAGAAGCTTAAGGGGGTTGTTTCTCTGCTTCGCGATGAAGCTTACTAGTGGTGGCTGGCGGTTAAGGAGGGCATTCATCCCGACCGATTGACTTGGGATTACTTTAAGACGGCTTTCTAGAGTAAGTATGTGAGAGCCAGTTACATTGACGCTAGGAGACGTGAGTTCCTTAATCTCACCCAGGGAGACCGTACAGTGGCAGAGTATGAGGCCAAGTTTCCGAGATTGAGCCAATATACGCGTAGCATGGTGGCGACTGAATGTGAGAGATGTGTCCGCTTCAAGGATGGCCTCAGGGAAAGTTTGCGAGTTCTAATAGCTCCACAGAGGGAGCGTGAGTTTGCTACACTGGTTGAGAAGGCGAAGATCGCCGAGGAAGTTAAGCGCACTGAGCACCAAAACTGAGAGAGAGGAAATAATAAGAGAGAATCAGAGTCCTCGCGTTCTGTGATGAGGCCTAAGGAAAAGGCCAGATCTGATGGGCCAGTGAGAGTTGGGCCTCCTATTGCACCTATTGGGCTTTTACCGTGTGGGCACTGTGGTAGACGCCATCCAGGAAAATGTTGGAGGACTACTGGGGCTTGTTTAAGATGTGGCTCTACTGAGCATCGTGTCAGAGATTGTCCGCTGAGAACCGATCAGATGCAAGCTACGGGTACTAGTACTACGCAGCCACCGAGAGTAGTTCAGCAACCACCTAGGGGCCGAGGTCAGGCCAGGGGTGGTAACGGCATGGGCCGAGGACAGAGAGCACTGGACAGAGGTGCTGGACCGATTGAGGCGAGGCAGCTCGCACTGGTTTATGCTGCCCATCGTTGTGAGGACTAAGATGCTCCGGACATCATCACAGGTACGTTTTTAATTTAGAATGTACCTTATTTGGCATTGATAGACATAGGCTCTACACACTCTTACGTAGCCAATACTGTGTCTGAAACCTTGGGGATTCCGGTTGATAGTACTTCTAGTGAGGTAACTGTTGTGAGTCCATTGGGGCAGTCTATTCGAGTGAGTAAATTGTTTAGAGACGTTCCGTTAGAGGTTCAAGGGACTATATTTTTGGCTGATCTGATGGAGCTCTCATTTGGGGAGTTTTATTTGGTTCTGGGAATGGACTGGCTGGTTAAACACCGGGTAAGTTTGGATTGTGCGACAAAAAGGGTTGTTTTGAGGGCCGAGGAGGACAGCGAGGTAGTTGTGATTGGGGGACAAAGAGACTATCTGACTAATGTGATTTCTGCGTTGGTGGCAGAAAAGTTAGTGAGGAAAGGGTGTGAGGCGTTCTTGGCCTACATCAGTATTTCTGAATCTGAGGACTCTTCGGTTAAGGACATCAGAACCATGAGGGACTTTCCAGATGTTTTCCCTGAGGAACTACCTGGTCTGCTTCCGAGCTGAGAAGTAGAATTTGGGATTGAGCTCATTCCGGGTACAGCTCCGGTGTCTATCGCGCCCTACCGAATGGCACCGAAAGAGCTGACGAAGCTTAAGGCTCAAATTCAGGAACAGTTAGATCGTGGATTCATTCATCCAAGTGTGTCCCCATGGGGAGCACCAGTGTTGTTTGTTAAGAAAAAGGATGGGACAATGCAGATGTGCATCGATTATCGGTAGTTGAACAAACTGACAATCAAGAATAAGTACCCACTTCTGAGGATAGATTACTTATTCGACCATTTTAGAGGAGCTTCTGTGTTTTCTAAGATTGATCTACGTTCAGGATATCATCAATTGTGAGTTAAGGAGGCCGGTGTGCATAAGACGGCATTTAGGACTCATTATGGACATTACGAGTTCCTGGTTATGCCTTTTGGGTTGACCAATGCACCAGCAGCATTTATGGACTT
This sequence comes from Gossypium sturtianum, assembly GCA_025698515.1. Classification (NCBI taxonomy): domain Eukaryota; kingdom Viridiplantae; phylum Streptophyta; class Magnoliopsida; order Malvales; family Malvaceae; genus Gossypium; species Gossypium sturtianum. The sequence goes on from CM046955.1 coordinate 127,252,867, forward strand.
GATGAACCGTGTATTCCAGCCTTATCTGGACCAGTTTGTGGTGGTATTCATCGATGATATCCTAGTGTATTCTAAGACTGAGGACGAGCACGATGAGCATCTCAAAGTGGTACTACAGACTCTTCGTGAGAAACAGTTGTATGTGAAGTTCAGTAAGTGTGAATTCTGGCTCCGAGAAGTAACCTTTTTGGGACATGTGGTTTCTTCGGAGGGGATTAGTGTTGACCCTCGTAAGATTGAGGCTGTGTTGGATTGGAAACAGTCGAAGAATGTGTCCGAAATTCGTAGCTTTCTAGGGCTGGCGGGTTATTATCGACGCTTTGTAGAAGGGTTCTCCTTGATCGCATCACCATTAACCAAGCTTCTGTGTAAGGGAGTTCCCTTTGTCTGGACTGTTGAGCAACAAAAGAGCTTCGAGAAGCTCAATTCTGTTTTGACTCAGGCTCCGGTTCTTATATAGCCTAAATCTGGGAAGGATTTCGTCGTATACAGTGATGCATCGTATGTGGGTTTGGGTTGCGTAATGATGCAGGATAGTAAGGTTGTAGCTTATGCGTCACGTCAACTTAAGACGCATGAGGTAAACTATCCTACTCATGATTTGGAACTGGCTGCTGTAGTCTTCGCTTTAAAGATTTGGAGGCACTACCTGTACGGTGAGAAGTGTACTATCTACAATGATCATAAAAGCCTCAAATATCTCCTCACTCAGAAGGAGTTAAACCTTAGGCAGCGTAGATGGTTTGAACTGTTTAAGGATTATGATCGCACCATCGAGTATCATCCTGGTAAGGCCAATGTGGTGGCAGATGCTTTAAGCCGTAGGGCTATGACCGATCTGAGAGCGATGTTCGCTCAACTCAGTTTATTTGACAATGGGAGTCTGTTAGCGGAACTTCAGGTTAAGCCTACATGGATTGATCAGATTAGAGGTAAATAGATGGGGGATAAGTCTCTTGAGTTGCGTTTACGTCAGGTTGAGACTGGTGATGCTACTGATTTTGGGATTAACAGTGATGGGTACTTTGTTTCTGCGGCCAGATTTGTGTACCGAGTGATGAGGAGTTGCGACAGTCGATTCTGAGGGAGGTGCATAGTAATCCTTATGCTATGCATCCCGGTGGGAACAAAATGTACCGAGATCTTCGAGAGTTGTACTGGTGGCCAGGGTTGTAGCGTGAGGTTACGACCGTTACTCATTGCTTGACTTGTCGTTGAGTTAAGGATGAGCATCGCTTGCCTTCGTGGTTGCCGCTGCGGCAGTAAAGATACCAATATGGAAATGGGAACGAGTAACGATGGACTTCGTTAGTGGGTTATCTTTAAAACCCACTAAGAAGGATTCTGTCTGGGTCATCGTGGATCGATTGACCAAGTATGCTCACTTCATTCTGGTCAGGACAGACTTTTCTCTCCAGAAATTGGCTAAACTATATATATCTAAAATAGTGAGACTGCATGGGGTTCCTGTCTCGATCATCTCCGATAGGGATCCTCACTTCACGTCTCGGTTCTAGAAGAAATTGCATGAGGCTCTGGGTTCAAGGTTGGACTTCAGTACTGCTTTCCATCCTCAAACAGATGGTCAGTTGGATAGGGTGATTCAAGTACTGGGGGATATGTTGAGGAGCTGTGTTATAGATTTCCGAGGCAGTTGGGAGGAGTATTTGCCGTTGGCAGAGTTCGCCTACAACAATAGCTATCAGTCTAGCATCCAGATGGCGCCTTCGAGGCCTTGTACGGTCGTAAGTGTCGCACTCCCTTACGTTGGACTGAGTTGGGTCAGCGACGTGTTCTAGGTCCAGAATTGGTTTCTGAAACTGAAGATAAGGTCCGATTGATTCGAGATCGATTGAAAGCGGCATCTAATAGGAAGAAGTCCTATGCTGATCTGAAGAGAAAGGATATTGAGTATTCTGTGGTGGACTTGGTTTTTCTCAAGGTCTCACCATGGAAGAAGGTATTGAGGTTCGGTCGCAAGGGTAAGCTGAGCCCTCGGTCTATTAGGCCGTACCATATTCTGAAACGAGTGGGGCCAGTCGCATATCAGTTGGAACTTCCTCTGGAGTTGATCGCATTCATGATGTGTTCCATGTCTCGATGTTGAGACGCTACTGCTCTGATCCCATACATGTTGTTCCTATTGAGGAGATAGAGGTAAGGCCAAATCTGACGTTTGAGGAAGAGCCGATTCAGATTTTAGATCGCGACATTAAGGTTCTACGAAGAAAATCTATCCTCTTAGTGAAGGTGCTGTGGCGGAATCATAGCACTAAGGAGGCCACTTGGGAACCAGAGGATTCGATGCGTCAGCAGTATCCTCACCTTTTCTGATCAGGTAAAAATTTCGAGGACAAAATTTTCTTTTAGGGGGGTAGAGTTGTAACGCCCCAAAATTTGTATATTTCTTTCCGTGTATTTATGACACAATGTCTATCTGCTTTAGTGGTTATGTGTTCTGGGTGTGTGTGAGAGGTCCCAAGTTCAAGCCTTACCTTGGGTAAATTTTGGCATTTTTATGAGTAAAGCCTTAATTGGATTTGAGAGGCTTATATTTGATTGTTTGTAAAACATAACAGAATGGGCCTACTGGTCTAGTGGTTAAGTGGTGTGTTGGTGTGTTGGAGGTCTTGTGTTCGATTCTCTGTGTTGGCAAGGGTTAGTTTTTTTTGCTGCAATATTCGGCTAGAGTTTGAGTTTGACTGAAATTCTGAGTAGTGGGTTTAGTGGAGAGAAAATCAAGGAGTTGTGGTTAGTGAGAGCCATGGGAATTTTTCTTTCCTGATTGTTTCCTGTGCAAATTTCGGCTCTCCCTCTCTCTTGTGTTGTTTCTGACGTTAGCCCCATACTTTTTCCCCCATTTGGCGAAATATGCTCTTTTTTTCCATTCTTCTATTGAAATTTTCCTGCTACATCATTCTCTCTGTAACACCCCTAACCCGTATACGACGCCGGATTAGGGTTAAAGGTACTACCGGATAGATCGGAAACTTACACAACATTTCATACATTACATTCATCATTAACGATCATAGTGTCCCTTAAATGAATCATCGAGACCCAAAGCATGCATATAAATCGAGTTGGGACTAAACTGAAACACATATGAAATTTCATGAAAATTAAAAACTTTTCTAACTTTCAGGGGAGGCACGCCCGTGGTAGGAGACCGTGTGCCCTCCACGGCTTCTAGACACCTCCGTGTGTCCATCCGTGTTTACATACTGACTATACCAACACGGTTACTTGGCACGTCCGTGTGCCATGACCGTGTGCTACCAAACCATATACTGACTTTTCCAACACGGCCAACAAGCACGCCCGTGTGCCATGGCCGTGTGCTCTTAGCTAGCTACTGACTTATACACCACGGCCAGCTGACACGCCCATGTCGAGGCCGTGTGCTATTTAAGCTACATTCTGCCAATTCAACCACGGTCTTAGGCACGCCCGTGTGCCACAACCGTGTGGCATTATAGGCCATTTACAAGGCCAAAATACCACCCATAAGGGTCAACCTACAAGCCATATTTTCCAACATAACATATGCACATATAACCATCAAAAACTTACCAAATAACCAACCAAATCATGCCTATTTGTCAACTAAGGTAATCACACTACCATCCATTCAATATAACCATTCAAGCCAATTCCAAACATACCAATTTGCATGATCAAATCTCAATTATGCTCAAGCACCAATCATCTATATACTTACCATTTCAAAAACCATTTCATATATCTACTAATCACACCAAAACCACTTCACATATCATAATTCTTTAAGCATATATCAAAACTCATCTAGCCAAATCACATGGCTAAGTTCACTATACAACTTATACCAAGACTAGCCTATGCATGCCATATTGAGCTATATACATTTTCAAAGTGTACCAAAAAGAGTTTTAGTAGTGTGATGACGATCCGTGATGGTCCCGAGCCTTCAGTAGCTTTGACGACCTATAAAACAGAGAAAACATGCATGCAGTAAGCTTTCCAAAAGCTTAGTAAGTCATTTACAAATAACTTAACATATAAAACATATGAGCATAATACCACATTGGCACATTTCATATACATAGCAAATTTCTCACATATATATATACTTTGGTCCATATCTTTTGCCATATTTGCCACATTCATCAATTTAAGAATCATAGTAAGATCACATAAGTACTTACCTTATATACACACTTTGTGTATATATATCAAATGTACCTAGAACAGACAATCAATCACTTAATTTATCATAGCTCGAATTTGTAATTCGTATCTCAGACTTGCCCGTTGAACCGTAAGGAATCTAGTAGGATACTCAGAAAACTCGGAATGGTCGTACAATGCCAACGTCCCAGACGAGGTCTTACATGCACTCAGATATCGATGCCACTGTCCCAAACAGGGTCTTACACAAATCAATACGATGCCGATGTCCCAGACATGGTCTTACACGTAAAGCTCAGATTGATGCCAACGTTCCAGACGTGGTCTTACACATAAAACTCATATCGATGCCTACGTCCCGGACGAGGTCTTACACGATGTCTCAAATCAACGCCAACTTCCCAGACGTGGTCTTACATGATAGAACAGAACAGATACCTATGTCATGACATATCTAATCCTAACTATCCCTAGGTTCGTATGGGACTTCTTGAACTTAGTCAGTATATCGAACTTATTTCAGAGTTCATATGCATAACCTCTCATAAGCATCCATCATCAACATTTATCATATAAACAAATATAATTGCATACAAATACGTTTATTTTCATAGTGACTTACCTCAGATTCGATTTATCGGAATGAAAACGGCTACTCGGTTACTTTTGCTTTCTCGCGATCTAAATCCGTTTTCCTCGGTTCTTGATCTAAACACATTCAGAATTAACCTTTTATTCACTAGCTCATTCAATTCAATCCAAAGATACACATTTTGGACTATTTGCAATCTAGCCCTCACATTTGCACATTTTATCAATTTAGTCCATTTTTCTCAAAACATCAAATTCACAAAATCTATCCATACACATGCTTAGCCGAATATTCATACATCACATATAAGCCCATATTTTTCATCAAATTCACAAATTAGTCCTCAATTTGCCATTTCTCAATTTAGCCCTATTAAGCTAAATTCATCAAAACTTCAAGAACAAAACATGTTCATCTAGCTCCAACCTATCATTTAACAACTTATAACATCACAAAGCTCAACATATCAACAATGGCATCTCACACAAACATTATCAATTCATCAAATTGAGACATGGGTTTTAAAGCTCTCGAAGCAACGATTGCAAAAACGTAGAAATTATAAAAAAACGGAACATAATCTAACCTTGAATTTAAGCTTGCAATTGCCGAAAACCTAGCTCAACTTTCTTCTTTTTTTATTTCTTCAATATTCGGCACTCATAAAAAGATGATAACTATCATCTTTCTTTTGTTTCTTTTACTATATTCATTTTAATACTAATTTACCATATTATCCCTATTACAAAATATTTATAACCTATAAACATAAGGCCATTAATGACTTTTAGTCATCCACTAACTAATTATTGGCTCAATTGCCTCATAAGGCCTCTTCTTTTATAAGCCACAACACATAAGCACTTTAACAAATAGCAAGCAACTTTCACATTTAATGCATTTTAATCCTTTTGTCAAATTAAACACACCAACGGACAAATTAGCTCACGAAAATTTAGCACATGCTTATTCACATATCAACGACACAGAAAATAGTATTAAAATATTATTCAGACTCGGATTTATGGTCCCGAAACCACTGTTCCAACTAGGGTGTAAACCGGACTATTACAATTCTCACCCCTTAGGGATTTTCGTCCTCGAAAATCTTACCGTTAAACAGAGTTGGATATTGTTGTTTTACTGAATCTTCAGGCTCCCATGTGGCCTCTTCTATTCCGTGACGATGCCATAGTACTTTCACTAACGGAATTTTCTTATTTCTTAGCTCTTTCACCTCACTAGCAAGAATACGGATCGGTTCTTCTTCATATGTCATATCAGATCGGATTTCAATTTCAGATGGGGCAATCACATGTGACGGATCAGATCGATATCTACGGAGCATTGAAACATGAAATGCATCGTGTATCTTTTCTAACTCAGATGGAAACTTTAATCTATATGCAACAGGCCCGACACGCTCAATGATCTCATACGGTCCGATGAACCTCGGACTCAACTTCCCTTTACGTCCAAAACGGAGTACTTTCTTCCACGGTGACACCTTCAGAAATACTTTGTCACCGATTTCAAATTTTATATATTTTCGTTTCAAGTCTGCATAAGACTTCTAACGGTCAGATGCTGCTTTCAAACAGTCTCGGATCAGTTTCACTTTTTGTTCCGAATCTTTTATCAAGTCAACACCGTGTAGCTTATTTTCACTAAGTTCAGTCCAATACAGAGGTGTACGACATTTACGTCCGTACAAAGCTTCATAAGGTGCCATTTTAATGCTAGTCCAAAACTATTATTATAAGCTTAATTCAATCGCTGGCAACATCATTCCCATGAACCATGAAACTCAAGTACACAACATCTTAACATGTCTTCAAGAATCAATGGTCCGCTCGATCGAATGACCATCCGCTTGCGGATGAAAAGTCAGATGAAGTGTAATTTCGCACTCCAAAGCTTCTTGCAGTTTCTTCCAGAATCTTGATGTAAACCTCGGATCTCTATCTGACACAATGGATAGTGGCACTCCGTGCAATCTAACAATCTCGGAAATATATAGCTCGACTAATCTATCAAGGGAATAATCAGATCTTACCGGAATAAAATGGGCAGATTTCGTCAGTCGGTCAACTATGACCCAAATTGTATCTTTCTTTCTCGAAGTCTGAGGCAAACCAGAATCAAAGTCCATTGTTATTCTATCCCATTTCCATTCGGGAATCAGAATCGGCTGAAGCAATCCAGACGGAACTTGATGTTCAGCTTTTACTTGTCGACAGACTAAACATTTCAAACAAAGTCGTAAATGTCTTGTTTCATACCGCACCACCCAAGAGTGTCGTTTCAAATCCTCGATACATTTTCGTATTTCCCGGATGAACAGATAGACGATCGTTATGTGCTTCGCTTCAAAATCACCGAATCAACTCGATTTCTCGTAACATAGATACGATCTCGGAATCTCAAACAGTCATCAACAACTCGAAATTCAGATTCGAAATTCACTTCACACTGAGCTCGTTTCGGTAGCAATTCATTATCCACCTTCTGAGCATCACATATTTGCTTTACTCGGATGATAATCAATCACAAGCTCGTAATCTTTTAACAGCTCTAACCATCTTCTTTGAGGCAAGTTCAAATCTTTCTGAGTCATTAGATATTTCAGACTTTTATGATGTGAAAACACGTGACATTTTTCACCATACAAATAATGACGCCAAATCTTAAGTGCAAACACAATCGCAGCTAACTTAAGGTCGTGCGTCGGATAATTCTTTTCATGCGGCTTTAATTGTCTCGAAGCATAAGCTACGACTTTGCCTTCCTGCATCAGAACACATCCCAAACCATTTAACGAAGCATCACTATAAATCACAAATTCTTTGCCCGATTCTGGCTGTACTAACTATGGAGCTTCCGTTAACAGAGTTTTTAACCGATCAAAACTTTTTTGACATCTATTAGACCATTCAAATCTAACATCTTTCTGAAGTAATTTTGTAAATGGAGTAGCTATCACTGAAAATCCTTTCACAAATCGACGATAATAACCAGCTAGGCCCAAAAAGCTACGAACTTCATACACGTTCCTCAGAGGTTTCCAATCCAGAATAGCAGAAATCTTGTTCGGATCAACTCGAATCCGTGATGTCGCGACACAACGTGCCCTTAAAACTAACTTCATGTAACCGTAACTCACATTTGCTGAATTTTGCATACAATTTCTTTTCTCGCAGAGTTTGCAATACGATTCTCAAATGTTCAGCTTGCTCAGTCTTATCCCGTGGTAAATCAAAATGTCGTCAATAAATACTACAACAAATTGATCTTGGTACGGTCTGAAAATTCTGTTCATTAGATCCATAAAAATAGCAGGTGCATTGGTTAGTCCAAATGGCATAACTAAAAACTCATAATGCCCGTACTCGCTCAAAGCGATCTTGGAATGTCCGAATCTTTAACTCTCAGCTGGTAGTATCCCGATCTCAGATCAATCTTGGAAAACACAGTAGTTCCTTTTAACTGATCAAATAAATCATCAATTCTGGGCAACGGGTATTTGTTCTTTATTGTCATCTTATTCAACTGACGGTAATCGATGCACATTCTTATCGTGCCATCTTTCTTTTTCACAAATGTAACGGAGCACCCTAAGGAGAAACTCTGGGTCTAGCGAACCTCTATCAATCAACTCTTGCAATCGTAACTTTAACTCTTTCAATTCTCGTTGGTGCCATTCTATACGGAGCTATCGAAATAGGTGTCGTACCAGGCATCAATTCAATACCAAACTCAACTTCACGAATCGGAGGCAAACCAGGTAACTCGTCAGGGAACACATCAGAAAACTCACAGATAATAGGCATTGATTCAACTTTATTTTCAGACATCTTCGAATCAATCACATAAGCAAAATATGCCTCATAACCCTTTTTCATATAACTCCAAGCTTTCAAAACAGATATCACGGCAGACAATCCATTTAAATCATTAGACTCAACCCGTACAATTTCATTATTCGAATGTCTCAAATCAACGGTCTTTCTTTTACAATTTACAACCGCATCATGCAATGTCAACCAATCCATACCCAGAATAATATCGAACTCATTGAATGGGAGAAGCATCAAATCAGCAGGGAAACAAATTTCTCGAAACATTAACGGACAGTTCTTGCATACTTTGTTAACCAGAACACTTTTACCTAAGGGGTTCGATACCTTAATAGCAAACTCAGTAGACTCTATAGGCAAAGTCTTACTGAATACTAAATTCATGCATATATACGAATGCGTAGAACTGTGGTTTATCAATGCAATCACGAAGTATCATAAAGTGTAAAAGTACCGCTTATAACATCGGCGATTAAGCTTCCTCTCGACTCATGAAAGATACGCTCCGGCGCAGCGCTCTAGCTTCAGGTCTGACAACATTGTCTCTTGTAGTTCTCTGGCTACCACTGACATTCTTTATGTTCTTCTGTGGTCTACCCTCACAGTGCAATATCGATCTCGATTTTGAACCGCCTCTCGGCTCAACAGTTCAAGGCAATCACGGATAAAATGATCAAGCGATCCACATCCAAGCAAGCTCGCGTCGCTCAATCTACAACTTCCGGATGTCTTTTTCCACAATGTTTACATTCAGTCTCTCATCCGACATTACCAACACTATCTATCAAGTTGCCGGAGTTTTAGAACTCATTTACGGCCTAGATTGATTTCTATTCGAATATCCGACATTATCCTTGAATCTTTCTGAGTGATTGAAATGATTTACTCAAATCTCTCTTCTCGTATCTCGAGTATCGACTCACTTTTCTTTTATCTTTCCCGAGTGCCTCTCGCATAAGCTCGGCCAACGAGTACAACGAACTCTTTTATTTCTAAAATACCAACTAGCAAACGGATGTCTTCATTAAGTCCGTCTTCAAATCTTTTGCACATTATAGCTTCCGGATGATACACATTCCCGAGCATACCGACTTAGTCTCACGAATTCTCGTTCATACTCGAAAGCAGATCATTCTCGCCTGCTTAAGTTCCAGAAATTCCTTTTGTTTTTCACAACGAATCTCTCATCGATATATTTCTTCCGAAACTCAACTCAAAGAAGTCCCATGTAACTCGTTCTCTCGGAACAACAAAAATCGTAGTTTTCCACCATTGATAAGTCGTGCATCTCGTAGTAACGATACAACACACTTTATGCATTCATCCGAGTCGAGACATTTCACAAATACCCGGATAGTATTTTCAATCCGTAACTCGGCCTTTTCTCGCATCATCATCTTTAGTAGCCTGGAATTCTTCGCCCCATACTTACGTAATCTTGTCAACAGGAGGCTTATTCAATGATTCGGATGCATATCCGTGGCACAATCAGTAGTCTCGAGGGGGATTAACGAGGGGGGTTGCAAACAACAAAGTTATTCTTTACAAACCGAGTGAACCACTCACTAATCATTTGGAAGAAAGCTTGTTTAGCTTCTTCCCTTGACCGCTAGTAGCCGGTCTCGATTCGTAAGGCGCCGCCCTTGCTTGCGCGGATCAGGCGCATTGCTTTCTACGTTGTCAGCTACGGCTCTTTTGGGTTCCATTACTATACAGAAATCGCATTTATACATCAGGATTCATCACACTATTGCAATTCAGAAATATGGCATGTATAGCTAGACTCTGACACGCTACGTTAGTCCAAGAATCAGCTAAACCGTAGCTCTGATACCAACCAAATGTAACACCCCTAACCCGTATCCGACGTCGGATTAGGGTTAAAGGCGCTACCGAACAGATCAAAAACTTACACAACATTTCATACATTACATTCATCATTAACGATCATAGTGTCCCTTAAATGAGTCATCGAGACCCAAAGCATGCATATAAATCGAGTTGGGACTAAACTGAAACACATATGAAATTTCATGAAAATTAAAAACTTTTCTAACTTTCAGGGGAGGCACGCCCGTGGTAGGAGACCGTGTGCCCTCCACGGCTTCTAGACACCCTCGTGTGTCCATCCGTGTTTACATATCGACTATATCAACACGGTTACATTTCGCACGTCCGTGTGCCATGACCGTGCTACCAAACCATATATCGACTTTTTCAACACGGCCAACAAGCACGCTCAGGTGCCATGGTCGTGTGCTCTTAGCTAGCTATCGACTTATAAACCACGGCCACCGACACGCCCATGTCGAGGCCGTGGTGCTATTTAAGCTACATTTTGCCAATTCAACCACGGTCTTAGGCACGCCTGCAGTTACAACTGGCCGTGTGGCATTATAGGCCATTTACAAGGCCAAAATGCCACCCATAAGGATCAACCTACAAGCCATATTTTCCAACATAACTCATGCACATATAACCATCAAAAACATACCAAATAACCAACCAAATCATGCCTATTTGTCAACTAAGGTAATCACACTACCATCCAGTCAATATAACCATTCAAGCCAATTCCAAACATACCAATTTGCATGATCAAATCTCAATTATGCTCAAGCACCAATCATCTATATACTTACCATTTCAAAAAACATTTCATATATCTACTAATCACACCAAAACCACTTCACATATCATAATTCTTTAAGCATATATCAAAACTCATCTAGCCAAATCACATGGCTAAGTTCACTATACAACTTATACAAAGACTAGCCTATACATGCCATATTGAGCTATATACATTTTCAAAGTGTACCAAAAAGAGTTTTTGTAGTATGATGACGATCTGTGACGGTCCCGAGCCTTCAGTAGCTTTGACGATCTATAAAATAGAGAAAACACAGACAGAGTAAGCTTTTCAAAAGCTTAGTAAGTCATTTACAAATAACTTAACATATAAAACATATGAGCATAATACCACATTGGCACATTTCATATACATAGCAAATTTCTCACATATATATATACTTTGGTCCATATCTTTTGCCATATTTGCCACATTCATCAATTTAAGAATCATAGTAAGATCACATAAGTACTTACCTTATATACACACTTTGTGTATATATATCAAACGTACCTGGAACGGACAATCAATCACTTAATTTATCATAGCTCGGATTTGCAATTCGTATCTCAGACTTACCCGTTGAACCGTAAGGAATCTAGTAGGATACTCAGAAAACTCGAAATGGTCGTACAATGCCAACGTCCCAGACGAGGCCAACGTCCCAGACGAGGCCTTACATGCACTCAGATATCGATGCCACTGTCCCAAACAGGGTCTTACACATATCAATACGATGCCGATGTCCCAGACATGGTCTTACACGTAAAGCTCAGATTGATGCCAACGTTCCAGACGTGGTCTTACACATAAAACTCATATCGATGCCTACGTCCCGGACGAGGTCTTACACAATGTCTTAAATCAACGCCAACGTCCCAGACGTGGTCTTACATGATAGAACAGAACAAATACCTATGTCATGACATATCTAATCCTAACTATCCCTAGGTTCGTACGGGACTTCTCGAACTTAGTCACTATATCGAACTTATTTCGGAGTTCATATGCATAACCTCTCATAAGCATCCATCATCAACATTTATCATATAAACAAATATAATTGCATACAAATACGTTTATTTGCATAGTGACTTACCTCAGATTCGATTTATCGGAATGAAAACGGCTACTCGATTACTTTTGCTTTCCCGCGATCTAAATCCGTTTTCCTCGATTCTTGATCTAAACACATTCAGATTTAACCTTTTATTCACTAGCTCATTCAATTCAATCCAAAGATACACATTTTGGACTATTTGCAATCTAGCCCTCACATTTGCACATTTTATCAATTTAGTCCATTTTTCTCAAAACATCAAATTCACAAAATCTATCCATACACATGCTTAGCCGAATATTCATACATCACATATAAGCCCATATTTTTATCAAATTCACAAATTAGCCCCTCAATTTGCCATTTTCTCAATTTAGCCCTATTAAGCTAAATTCATCAAAACTTCAAGAACAAAACATGTTCATCCAGCTCCAACATATCATTTAACACCTTATAACATCACAAAGCTCAACATATCAACAATGGCATCTCACACAAACATTATCAATTCATCAAATTGAGACATGGGTTTTAAAGCTCTCGAAGCAACGATTGTAAAAACGTAGAAATTATCAAAAACGGAACATAATCTAACCTTGAATTTAAGCTTGTAATTGCCGAAAACCTAGCTCAACTTTCTTCTTTTTTTTTCTTTCTTCAATATTCGGCACTCATAAAAAGATGATAACTATCATCTTTCTTTTGTTTCTTTTACTATATTCATTTTAATACTAATTTACCATATTATCCCTATTACAAAATATTTATAACCTATAAACATAAGGCCATTAATGACTTTTAGTCATCCACTAACTAATTATTGGCTCAATTGCCTCATAAGGCCTCTTCTTTTATAAGCCACAACACATAAGCACTTTCACAAATAGCAAGCAACTTTCACATTTAATGCATTTTAATCCTTTTGTCAAATTAAACACACCAACAGACAAATTAGCTCACGGAAATTTAGCATATGCTTATTCACATATCAACGACACAAAAAATAGTATTAAAATATTATTCAGACTCAGATTTGTGGTCCTGAAACCACTGTTCCAACTAGGGTGTAAATCAGACTGTTACAATTCTCCCCCCTTAGGGATTTTCGTCCCCGAAAATCTTACCGTTAAACAGAGTTGGATATTGTTGTTTTACTGAATCTTCAGGCTCCCATGTGGCCTCTTCTAATCCGTGACGATGCCATAGTACTTTCACTAACAGAATTTTCTTATTTCTTAGCTCTTTCACCTCACTAGCAAGAATACGAATCGGTTCTTCTTCATATGTCATATCAGATCAGATTTCAATTTCAGATGGGGCAATCACATGTGACGGATCAGATCGATATCTACGGAGCATTGAAACATGAAATACATCGTGTATCTTTTCTAACTCAGATGGCAATTTTAATCTATATGCGACAGGCCCGACACGCTCAATGATCTCATACGGTCCGATGAACCTCGGACTTAACTTCCCTTTACGTCCAAAACGGAGTACTTTGTTCCACGGTGACACCTTCAGAAATACTTTGTCGTCGATCTCAAATTTTATATATTTTCGTTTCAAGTCTGCATAAGACTTCTGACGGTCAGATGCTGCTTTCAAACAGTCTCAAATCAGTTTCACTTTCTGTTCCGAATCTTTTATCAAGTCAACAACGTGTAGCTTATTTTCACTGAGTTCAGTCCAATACAGAGGTGTACGACATTTATGTCTGTACAAAGTTTCATAAGGTGCCATTTTAATGCTCGCCTAAAAACTATTATTATGTTTAATTCAATCGTGGCAATCATCGTTCCCATGAACCATGAAACTCAAGTACACAACATCTTAACATGTCTTCAAGAATCAATGGTCCGCTCGCATCGACCATCCGCTTGCGGATGAAAAGTCAGATCAAGTGTAATTTCGCACCCAAAGCTTTCTGCGTTTCTTCCGAATCTTGATGTAAACCTCGGATCTCTATCCGACACAATGGATAGTGGCACTCCGTGCAATCTAACAATCTCGAAAATATATAGCTCGGCTAATCTATCAAGTGAATAATTAGATCTTACCGTAATAAAATGGGAAGATTTCGTCGATCGGTCAACTATGACCCAAATTGTATCTTTTTTCTCAAGTCCGAGGCAAACCTAAACAAAGTCCATTGTTATTCTATCCCATTTCCATTCGGAATCGAGAATCGGTCAAGCAATCCAGACGGAACTTGATGTTCAAATTTTTACTTGTCGATGGACTAAACATTTCAAACAAAGTTAGAAATGTCTTGTTTCATACCAGACCACCAGTAGTGTCGTTTCAAATCCTGATACATTTTCGTACTTCCCGAATGAATAGAAAGACGACTATTATGTGCTTCACTCAAAATCAGCTGAATCAACTCTGGATTTCTCGGACCACAGATACGATCTCAGAATCTCAAACAGTCATCAACAACTCAAAATTCAGATTCAAAATTCACTTCACACTGAGCTGGTTTTGCTAGCAATTCATTATCCACCTTCTGAGCATCACATATTTACTTTACCTGGATTATAATCTATCACAAGCTCATAATCTTTCAACAGCTCTAACCATCTTCTTTGACGCAAGTTCAAATCTTTCTGAGTCATTAGATATTCAGAATTTTATGATCTGAAAACACGTGACATTTTTCACCATACAAATAATGGCGCCAAATCTTAAGTGCAAACACAATCGCAGCTAACTCGAGGTCGTGTGTCAGATAATTCTTTTCATGCGGCTTTAATTGTCTCGAAGCATAAGCTACGACTTTGCCTTCCTGCATCGTAACACATTCCAAACCATTTAAAGAAGCATCATCAGTAAATCACAAATTCTTTGCCCGATTCTGGTTGTACTAACACCGAGCTTAGATTAACAGAGTTTTGAACTCGATCAAAACTTTTTCGACATCTATCGGACCATTCAAATCTAACGATTTCAAGTAATTTCGTCACAACGAGTAGCTATCACCGAAAATCCTTTTACAAATCGACGATAATAACCAGCTAGGCCCAAAAGCTACAGCACTTCGAACACACGCTCCTGAGGTTTCCAATCCGAACAGCGTAAATCTTGTTCGGATCAACTCAAATCCCGTGATCTCGACACAATGTGCCCTAAAACTAACTTCATGTAAACTAACTCACATTTGTTGAATTTTGCATACAATTTCTTTTCTCACAGAGTTTGCAATACGATTCTCAAATGTTCAAGATGCTCTGATCTCATCCCGTGAGTAAATCAAAATGTCGTCAATAAATACTACAACAAATTGATCTTGGTACGGTCCGAAAATTCTGCTCATTAGATCCATAAAAACAAAGAGTGCATTGGTTAGTCCAAATGGCATAACTAAAACTCATAATGCTCGTACTGCGTTAAAGCGGTCTTGAAATGTCCGAATCTTTAACTCACAATTTGGTAGTATCCCGATCTCGAGATCAATCTTGGAAAACACAATGAGTTCCTTTTAACTGATCAAATAAATCATCAATTCTGGGCAACGAATATTTGTTCTTTATTGTCACCTTATTCAACTGACGGTAATCGATGCACATTCTCATCCTGCCATCTTTCTTTTTCACAAACAGAACGGGAGCACCCCAAGGCGAGAAACTCGGTCTAGCGAACCCTCTATCAATCAACTCTTGCAACTGTAAGTTTAACTCTTTCAATTCTGTTGGTGCCATTCTAAACGGAGCTATCGAAATAGGTGTCGTACCAGGCATCAATTCAATACCAAACTCAACTTCACGAATCGGAGGCAAACCAGGTAACTCGTCAGGGAGCACATCAGAAAACTCACAGACAATAGGCATTGATTCAACTTTCTTTTCAGACATCTTCGAATCAATCACATAAGCAAAGTATGCCTCATAACCCTTTTTCATATAACTCCAAGCTTTCAAAACAGATATCACGGCAGACAATCCATTTAAATCATTAGACTCAACTCGTACAATTTCATTATTCGAATGTCTCAAATCAACGGTCTTTCTTTTACAATTTACAACCGCATCATGCAATGTCAACTAATCCATACCCAGAATAATATCGAACTCATCGAATGGGAGAAGCATCAAATCAGCAGGGAAACAAATATCTCCAAACATTAACGGACAGTTCTTGCATACTTTGTTAACCAGAACACTTTTACCTAAGAGGTTCGATACCTTAATAGCAAACTCATGAGACTCTACAGCAAAGTCTTCATCGAATACTAAATTCATGCATATATACGATCACAGAGAACCTGTGGTCTATCAATGCAATCACTGTATATCATAAAGTGTAAAAGTACTAGTTATAATGTCGCGACGGCTTCCTCTCGAGCTCAGACAAAGATACGCTCGCGCAGCGCTCTAGCTTCAGGTCTGACAACATTGCATCTTGTAGTTCTCTGACTACCACTGACATTCTTTACGTTCTTGGTGGTCTACCTCATAGGTGCAAAATCGATATCGATTTTGAATCGCCTCCGCTCAACAAGTTCAGTGGCAATCACGGATAAAATGATCAAGCGATCCACATCCAAGCAAGCTCGTCATTCAATCTACAGCTTCCCGGATGTCTTTTTCCACAATGTTTACATTCAGGTCTCTCAGTCCAGACATTACCAACACTGGCTACTGAAGTTGCTGGAGTTTTAAAACTCATTTGCGGTCTAGATTGATTTCTATTCGAATATCTCACATTATCCTTGAATCTTTTCGGAGCAGATTGAAATGATTTACTCTGAAATCTCTTTCTCGTATCTCGAGTATCAGACTCAGCTTTTCTTTTATCTTTCTCGAGTGCCTCTACTTTACAAGCTCGGTCAACGAGTACAACGAACTCTTTTATTTCTAAAATACCAACTAGCAAACGGATGTCTTCATTAAGTCCATCTTCAAATCTTTTGCACATTATAGCTTCGGATGATACACATTCCCGAGCATACTGACTCAGTCTCACGAATTCTCGTTCATACTCGAAAACAGTCTATTCGCCTCGCTTAAGTTCCGTAAATTCATACATTTTTCGATCAACGAATCTCTCATCGATATATTTCTTCCGGAACTCAATCTGAAAGAAGTCCCATGTAACTCGTTCTCTCGAAACAACAGAAATCAGAGTTTTCCACCATTGATAAGTTGCATCTCGGAGTAACAATACAACACACTTTATGCATTCATCCGGAGTCAGAGACATTTCGTCAAATACTCGGATAGTATTTTCAATCCAGAACTCAGCCTTTTTCGCATCATCATCTTTAGTAGCCCAGAATTCTTCGGCCCCATACTTACGAATCTTGTCAACAGGAGGCTTATTCAACAGATTCGGATGCATATCTAGTGGCACAACTGTAGTCTGAGGGGGATTAACAGGGGGCGGGGGTTACGAAACAGTCGGGTTATTCTTTACAAACCGAGTGAACCACTCACTCATCATTTGGAAAAAGCTTGTTTAGCTTCTTCCCTTGACCGCTAGTAGCCGGCCTCGATTCGTAAGGCGCTCCCTTGCGCGGATCAGCGCATTGCTTTACGTCGCCGCCACGGCTTTCGGGTTCCATTACTATACATAAATCACATTTATACGTCAGGATTCATCACACTATCGCAATTCAGAAATATGGCATGTATAGCTAGACTCTGACACGCTACGTTAGTCTGAGATTCGGCTAAATCGTAGCTTTGATACCAACCAAATGTAACACCCCTAACCCGTATCCGATGCCGGATTAGGGTTAAAGGTGCTACCGGACAGATCAGAAACTTACACAACATTTTATACATTACATTCATCATTAACGATCATAGTGTCCCTTAAATGAGTCATCGAGACCCAAAGCATGCATATAAATCAAGTTGGGACTAAACTAAAACACATATGAAATTTCATGAAAATTAAAAACTTTTCTAACTTTCAGGGGAGGCACGCCCGTGGTAGGAGACCGTGTGCCCTCCACGGCTTCTAGACACCCCCGTGTGTCCATCCGTGTTTACATATCGACTATATCAACACGGTTACTTGGCACGTCCAGGTGCCATGACCGTGTGCTACCAAACCATATATCGACTTTTTTTCAACACGGCCAACAAGCACGCTGTGTGCCATGGCCGTGTGCTCTTAGCTAGCTATCGACTTATACACCACGGCCGGTGACACGCCCATGTCGAGGCCGTGCTATTTAAGCTACATTCTCGCCAATTCAACCACGGTCTTAGGCATGCCCGTAGTTACACAAATCGTGTGTGGCATTATAGGCCATTTAAAAGGCCAAAATGCCACCCATAAGGGTCAACCTACAAGCCATATTTTCCAACATAACTCATGCACATATAACCATCAAAAACATACCAATTAACCAACCAAATCATGCCTATTTGTCAACTAAGGTAATCACACTACCATCCAGTCAATATAACCATTCAAGCCAATTCCAAACATACCAATTTGCATGATCAAATCTCAATTATGCTCAAGCACCAATCATCTATATACTTACCATTTCAAAGACCATTTCATATATCTACTAATCACACCAAAACCACTTCACATATCATAATTCTTTAGGCATATATCAAAACTCATCTAGCCAAATCACATGGCTAAGTTCACTATACAACTTATACCAAGACTAGCCTATACATGCCATATTGAGCTATATACATTTTCAAAGTGTACCAAAAAGAGTTTTAGTAGTGTGATGACGATCCGTGTTTGCCCGAGCCTTCTTGAGCTTTGACGACCTATAAAACAGAGAAAACACAGACAGAGTAAACTTTCCAAAAGCTTAGTAAGTCATTTACAAATAACTTAACATATAAAACATATAAGCATAATACCACATTGGCACTTTTCATACACATAGCAAATTTCTCACATATATATATATATACTTTGGTCCATATCTTTTGCCATATTTGCCACATTCATCAATTTAAGAATCATAGTAAGATCACATAAGTACTTACCTTATATACACACTTTGTGTATATATATCAAACGTACCTTCAACGGACAATAAATCACTTAATTTATCATAGCTCGGATTTGCAATTCGAATCTCAGACTTGACCATTGAACCGTAAGGAATCTAGTAGGATACTCAGAAAACTCGGAATGGTCGTATAATGCCAACGTCCCAGACGAGGTCTTACATGCACTCAGATATCGATGCCACTGTCCCAAACAGGGTCTTACACAAATCAATACGATGCCGATGTCCCATACATTGTCTTACACGTAAAGCTCAGATTGATGCCAACGTCCCAGACGTGGTCTTACACATAAAACTCATATTGATGCCTACGTCCCGGATGAGGTCTTACACGATGTCTCAAATCAACGCCAACATCCCAGACGTGGTCTTACATGATAGAACAGAACAGATACCTATGTCATGACATATCTAATACTAACTATCCCTAGGTTCGTACGGGACTTCTCGAACTTAGTCACTATATCAAACTTATTTCGGAGTTCATATGCATAACCTCTCATAAGCATCCATCATCAACATTTATCATATAAACAAATATAATTGCATACAAATACGTTTATTTGCATAGTGACTTACCTCGGATTCGATATATCGGAATGAAAATGGCTACTCGGTTACTTTTACTTTCTCGCGATCTAAATTCGTTTTCCTCGGTTCTTGATCTAAACACATTCAGAATTAACCTTTCATTCACTAGCTCATTCAATTCAATCCAAAGATACACATTTTGGACTATTTGCAATCTAGCCCTCACATTTGCGCATTTTATCAATTTAGTCCATTTTTCTCAAAACATCAAATTCACAAAATCTATCCATACACATGCTTAGCCGAATATTCATACATCACATATAAGCCCATATTTTTCATAAAATTCACAAATTAGTCCCTCAATTTGCCATTTTCTCAATTTAGCCCTATTAAGCTAAATTCATCAAAACTTCAAGAACAAAACATGTTCATCTAGCTCCAACCTATCATTTAACAACTTATAACATCACAAAGCTCAACATATTAACAATGGCATCTCACACAAACATTATCAATTCATCAAATTGAGACATGGGTTTTAAAGCTCTCGAAGCAACGATTGCAAAAACGTAGAAATTATAAAAAACGGAACATAATCTAACCTTGAATTTAAGCTTGCAATTGCCGAAAACCTAGCTCAACTTTCTTCTTTTTTTATTTCTTCAATATTCGGCACTCATAAAAAGATGATAACTATCATCTTTCTTTTGTTTCTTTTACTATATTCATTTTAATGCTAATTTACCATATTATCCCTATTACAAAATATTTATAACCTATAAACATAAGGCCATTAATGACTTTTAGTCATCCACTAACTAATTATTGGCTCAATTGCCTCATAAGGCCTCTTCTTTTATAAGCCACAACACATAAGCACTTTAACAAATAGCAAGCAACTTTCACATTTAATGCATTTTAATCCTTTTGTCAAATTAAACACACCAACAGACAAATTAGCTCACGGAAATTTAGCACATGCTTATTCACATATCAACGACATAAAAAATAGTATTAAAATATTATTCAGACTTGGATTTGTGGTCCCAAAACCACTGTTCCAACTAGGGTGTAAACCGGACTGTTACACTCTCTATCTTGGCTTTCTTTCTTTCTTTTCAATTGTCTCTGGTACAAAATTTAAGCGCGGGTTTGGTAAGTTTCCTTCGTAATCTCCATCGTTGAACTTTATTAATCTGTGTAGTGACATAATCTTCTACTATTGAAGGCTTTAGGTGAGGTTCTGAGCAGTGATTTTCGTATTGTGGGTGTTAGCGGGGTTTACAAAGGATCTTCGTCGGCGGTAAGTCGAGTCTCTGCTCGATCTCGTAATCTGAAATTCGCTAATAAATCTGTTAAACTGATAAGGGATGTCTCGATATTAGGTTCTTAAAGGCTCGAGACTGCTTGAACCTCGAAAATGATATAGGTGTGTACTCAAAAACACAGAAAATGAGAATCGGTGAAAGCTAAAAAATGATTCGGTCGACACCATACAGCCGTGTGGTAAGCCGTGTCCAAGGACGTGAGCCACAACACGACTGTGTGATCAATGAGCCAGGCCGTGCGCAAGTGACACAGCCGTGTGATGGCCGGGCAAGGCCGTGTGTGACATACGGGCTTGACCTATTGGGCCGTATGGGCCACACAGGCGTGTGGAATTTTGGGCCAAGCCGTGTGATCCACAAGGCCAAGGCCAATTTGGGCTAGGTGGGCCACACACACATGTGGGTCCACATGGGCAGGCCACATGAGCGTGTGAGCCCCTTTCTCTGAAATGATTTGTAGGGTTGCACGGGTTGCTCAAGTCGACTGTGGACCTACTGTAGGGTCGGTAAGCGTCACTTAGAGCCCTATTTATGTGATTTTTGTGATTATATTATAGGGTTGTTGTGAGCATGGTGTCCGGATCGAGCATGATCATATTGCATCGCATCGGGAGGGTTGTTGAATGTATGATCGGGCTATTTTCATGGCGCATGTCATCATGTTGCATGTCATATTTGGTATGTTGAGGTTGTTGATATTTCGGAGGAAGTGTCCGAAAGGCTTTAATTCGACATCCGCAAATTAGCTTGCATTATTCTGTTTATGTGCCGTATTTAGGTACGGTATGGTGTGTAGGGATGGGTGGGTTGATTATATCCCCACATGGTGTGTAGGGCTAGTCGGAGACAGTGTGTAGAGGCTGGTTGTAACAGCCTGATTTAGAGGCTAGTCAGAACAGTGGTTTTGGAACCACTAACCCGAGGTCAGAGAGAATTATTTTGAGGATATTTTATGAGTTAAAGCATGATTAAATAGGTGCATGAAAATTTAGGTGCTTTAATTCTAGCGATTGCACACTTAATTGAGAAAAAGGACTAAATCGCATAAAGTGCGAAAGTTCTACTTTTCAAGAAAAAGGTGTCTAAAAGCCATATAATATTAATTGGAGGCCCTTAAAGTGCAATTAGACCCCTAAAGATAGGGTGGTCGGCCATAGGAGATAAACAATGTCAAATTGATCAAAGTGGTTGATATTAGGTGGAGTAAATTGATGTTTTATAATAAAATAAAGAAAGAAAAGATATCATCTTTTCTTCTCCTCTCCTCCACCAAAAATTAGCAGAAAATAGAGGTTTGAAAGCTCAAAATTTTCAACAAGCTCTTCTCCTTACAAGTAAGTGATTCTAGTGGTTTTTCTTGATAATATTTGTACTTTTGGAACCCCTAAAGCTTAAGCTAGCTAAAGAGGGGACTATTTTGAAATATGGTTGAAAGCTTAGGGTCTTGCCATGTGAGCATGTATGTTGTTTTCTGCACTTTTATGGAAGAAAATAAATCTTAGTTGTTAGATAAACAACTTTTGTTAAATGTGTTATCATGAAAACACCTCAAATGACCTTTTTGAAAAGGTTGTAAAACATATGGTAAATATGTGAAATGATGAGTATTGAGAGTTGCCATAAGAGAAATAAATGTTCACCTAGGCTCGTTAAAGGAAGAAATTTGATTAGAATTGATTTACGAGCCTAGGGGTAGAATAGTCATTTTGTGAAAGTATAAGGGCAAAATGGTAATTTTGCCAAAGTTTGATTATTAAAATGTGTTGATTAAATGAGCTAAATTGTTATTATAGATCAAGAAGAATGAGGAATTAACCTTGACCGAGGAAAAAGTAAGGTATCGGACTAGAACGGCAATTTGGCCTATTTTGAAATCGAGGTAAGTTTGTGTGTAATAAGTTCAACATCATATTAGTATGATTTAAAATGTTTGATATTTTTGAAGATGTATAATATTTCTATGAATTTGAATATTGATGTTGAATGAGGAAATGATGAAAAATTATGATGTTGAAGTCCCGGTTGGACTTTAAGAAGTGAGAGAGTATCGTCATTAAGACATGAGATTGGTAAAGTCCCATATAAGACCATGTCTGGGACATGGCTTCGGCACCGAATTGTGATCCCGTATAAGACCATATCTGGGATATGGCATCGGCATCGAACATGAGAATCGTATAAGACAATATCTTGGATATGGCATCGATAATCGATATGAGATCCCGTATAAGACCATATCTGGGATATGGCATCGGCATCTAGAGGAAATCCCATATAAGACCACATCGGGGATGTGGCATTGGTGCCGTATTTATGTGAATGATGATATTGTGTAATTTCGTGTATTCCAAGTGAATTTAGTGAGTAAATAGCTAAGCTTATAATAGAAATGAGACTAGTGTTAAAGCTATGTGATGAAGTGATACAGGTACATGTGAGAAATTCACGATGAATGTTTACGATATGTGACATGATATATATTTGGTAAGGGTAAGCATGAGTAAGTTATGGCAATGAGCTTAAGACTTGTGTCTTATTCAACGCAATGGATGGATAACATTATGAGCCTTTATGTTGTTATTTATTTCATACAAACTTACTAAGCTTTATGCTTACCCCTCTCATTTCCATTTTCCTTGTAGCATTGCCAAGTTAGCTAGAGAATTCGTGGAATGTCGGAGTTCGGAAATCACACTATCGACTACTTTTTGGTATAGCCAAGTTAGATTCATTTTGAGTATGGCATGTATAGGACTTGGTCATTTTGTTATGTCATATTTGTTAGCCAAAGTGTTGGCTATTAATGTTGTTCAATTCATTTTTTAAATGATCATTGGAAATTGGGCAATACTTGACAAGTTCATATGTTCAATGATGATGAAATTCATGAAATGCATGCTTGTGTGGATGTCTAAATTTTGAGTCCTTAGAAGTGTCTTATGGTCATGATACATGTTGAATGGATTTGGTATAAGTGTGGTTGCTTGTAGGGTGGCAAATGGCTTGGTAGATAGCCATATAATTGTCCATACGGGTAGACACATGGGCGTGTGTCTAGGCCGTGTGTGACACACGGTCAGCCCCATGGGCGTGTGGAGAGGCCGTGTGTCCCCATGCATGCTAGGTTTAAAAGTCAGTATGCTCAGTAGTAAACACACGGGCAGAGACACGGCCGTGTGTCTCAGCCATTAGAAGGCACGGCCATGGACATGGGCGTGTGCCCAGACTGTGTGAAGTCTGCACTTAAAATTAGGAATTTAATTCAACACACGGTCTAAGGACACGGGCGTGTGGCCCTGTTTTATGTCAAATTTTTCTAAGTGTTCAAAAGTTTCAAGTTTGGTCTCGAATCATTCCGGGTACAAGTTTAGGGTCTCGTAGACCTATAATAAGGACATTAAGGTCTTGAATGAAAAGTTTTAAATTGAAAGAAAATTTTAGGAATCGACGTTGCATGATTGAGCAAGTTAAGTATAGTAATGCCTCGTACCCGGTTCTGGTGTCAAATACGGGTAAGGGGTGTTACGTTTTATGGTATCAGAGCTACGGTTTAGTCGATTCTCATACTAACATAGCGTAAGTATGAGTCTAGCTATACACGCCATATGTATGAATATTTCCATAATGATAGTGTGACGACTCCTGGCAATTTGAATTATGTTTTTATATAGTAAATAGATCTCGATCGAACTGCAGCCGATGATGCTGCAAGTAATGCACCGGCTCCCGCGCAAGGGACCACGCCAGTAGAAAGTAGACCCGAGACTTTGGGTCAGGGAGAAGAGGCTCGAGAAGACTTTCTCCATATGATGAGTAACTGGTATACTGAGTATATTCGAGCAAATCCTAATGCTCAACCCCCTCCACCCCCACCTATTCCTCAGCCCGCTCCTGTAGCTCCTCAAGTGGTAGAGGTAGTAAGAAGAGAAAGACCTCCGATCGATAAAATCCAGAAACAAGGAGCTGAGGAATTTTGAGCTTGTAAAGATGATGATCTGGAGAAGGCAGAATTCTAGCTTGAGAATACCATCAGGGTATTCGATGAGTTGTCATGCACGCTTGAAGAGTGCAAAAAGTGTATAGTATCTCTCTTGAGAGATCCGGCCTATCAGTGGTGGAACACCCTTGTGTCGGTGGTACCAAGGGATAGAGTTAACTGGAAATTCTTCCAAGAGGAATTTTGGAAGAAGTACATTAGTCAAAGGTTCATTGACCAGAAGAGAAAAGAGTTCTTAGAGCTAAAGCAAGGTCGAATGACAGTGACTGAATATGAGTGTGAGTTTGTAAGGCTCAGCAAATACGCTCGAGAGTGCGTATCGACAGAAGCCGTCATGTGCAAAAGGTTCGAGGATAGGTTAAATGAGGATGTCCGTTTGTTTGTTAGTGTCCTCGAACTAAAAGAATTTGTGGTGCTGGTAGATAGAGCCTGTAAGGCCGAGGAACTGGTTAAAGAGAAAAGGAAGGCTAAAAACGAGTCTCGCGACTCGTAGAAGAGACTATTAGGCAAGTCATTCCAATTCTCATCCAAGAATTCAAGAGATTTCACTATTCGATCGGCCACATCAGCTGGGTTTTCGAGAAGAAGTAAGGGTAGACAGTACCCGGGGTCTAAAGCTCAGACTACTTCGGTTGCTAGTGTTGGCAACGCTCGACCGGGTACACCAGAATGTCCACAGTATGGCAAATGTCATCCTGGGGAGTGTCGAGCAAATGAGAAAGCTTGTTTCAAGTGTGGATCCCTAGACCATTTTATCAGAGATTGCCCCGATGTGGGTGAGAAAGAGAAACCTCAGAGTGCAAGACCGGGAGGTACTGCTAGGGGAAGACCCCAGAGAAACCTGGGAAATGAAATGAGTAGTAAGAATATATCTAGAGAGTAGACTGCAAGAGCTGAGGGTAGAGCACCTGCGAGAACATATGCCATTCGTGCTCGCGAGGAGGCGTCCTCCCCCGACGTAATTACGGGTACATTTTCTCTTTATGATACTCATGTTATAGCTTTGATTGATCCGGGATCTACCCACTCGTATATTTGCATGAAATTAGTCTCTAGCATGAACATGCCTGTAGAGTCTATTGAATTTGTGATAAGAGTGTCAAATCCCCTAGGCAAATGTGTATTAGTCGATAAAGTATGCAAAGGTTGCCCTTTGATGATTAGGGGTCATTATTTTTTGGCTAATCTCATGTTATTGCCGTTTGATGAATTTGATGTCATCCTTGGGATGGATTGGTTAGCTGCTCACGATGTGATAGTGAACTGTGGAAGAAAGTTTATTAAGTTAAAGTGTGAAAGTGGGGATCTTATTCGTGTTGAATCAGATGAGCAAGACAGATTGCCAGTAGTGATATCTTCCTTGTTGACTCAGAAGTATCTAAGAAGGGGGTACGAAGCTTACCTTGCCTTTGTGATGAATGCTAGAGCGACTGAGTTAAGGCTTGAATCAGTGCCCATAGTATGTGAGTATCCGGATGTGTTCCCAGAGGAATTACCAGGGCTACCTCCAGTTAGAGAAATTGAATTTGGGATTGAGTTAGCTCCTGGTACTGCCCCTATTTCTATTGCTCCCTACAGAATGGCTCCAACCGAGCTAAAAGAACTGAAGGCACAGTTACAAGAATTAACGGACAAAGGCTTTGCAAGACTGAGTTATTCTCCGTGGGGTGCTCCCGTTTTATTTGTGAAAAAGAAAGATGGTTCCATGAGGTTATGTATAGATTATCGGTAGCTCAATAAGTTAACTGTGAAGAACAAGTACCCGTTGCCAAGAATCGATGATTTATTTCACCAATTTAAGGGAGCCACGGTGTTCTCCAAGATAGACTTGAGGTCTGGATATTATCAGTTGAGAGTCAAGGACTCGGATGAGCCAAAAACTGCATTCCGGACAAGGTATGGCCACTAAGAATTTTTGGTCATGCCTTTTGGTTTAACAAATGCCCCTGCAGTTTTCATGGATATTATGAATCGTATCTTTCGGCCGTATTTGGATAAATTTGTAGTAGTTTTTATCGATGATATATTGATCTACTCTCGGGGTGAGAACGAGCATACTGAACATTTGAGAACGGTTCTGCAAATTTTGATAGCTAAACAATTATATGCCAAGTTTAGTAAAAGTGAATTTTGGCTTAAGGAAGTCGGATTCTTAGGACACATTGTCTCGGGAGATGGAATTAGAGTTGACCCGAGTAAGATCTCAGCAATTGTAGATTGGAAGCCACCAAGGAATGTAACCGAAGTTAGGAGTTTTCTGGGCCTAGCTGGCTACTATAGATGTTTTGTCAAGGGATTTTCTATGATAGCTACTCCGATGACAAAGTTGCTACAAAAAGATGTAAAGTTTGAATTGACAGAAAAGTGCCAACAGAGTTTTGAGAAACTAAAGGCGTTGTTGAGTGAAGCTCCTATTTTAGTGCAACCGGAGCCGGGAAAAGAATTTGTGGTTTACAGTGATGCATCTCTGAGTCGTTTAGGTTGTGTACTCATGCAAGAGGGCATGGTGATAGCATATGCCTCTAGATAATTAAAGCCGCAAGAGAAGAATTACCCGACCCACGATTTGGAATTAGCCGCAATTGTATTTGCACTAAAGATTTGGAGACACCATTTGTATGGTGAGAAATGTCGGGTGTTCACTGATCATAAGAGCCTAAAGTACTTGATGACTCAAAAGGAGTTGAACCTATGGCAGAGAAGATGGTTAGAACTAATAAAGGATTATGAGCTAGTTATTGACTACCATCCGGGAAAGGCGAACATGGTCGCCGATGCCTTGAGCAGGAAATCCCTGTTTGCTCTGAGAGCCATGAATACACGAATAGCTTTGTTAGATGATGGTTCTATTCTAGCCGAGTTGAGGGCTAGATCGATGTTTCTCCAAGAGATTTGTGAAGCTCAGAAAGGTGACGATGATTTACAAGCTAAAAGAGTTCAATGTGAGTCAAATGTTGAGTCAGACTTTCGAATAAATCCTGAGGGATGTTTGATGTTCCGAGGTAGGGTCTGTGTACCCAGAGATGATGAGCTTATTTGAAATGTTCTGCATGAAGCACATAGTGGATGTTTGTCTATACATCCAGGCCGCACGAAGATGTATAATGACTTGAGGAAATGGTATTGGTGGCCGAGTATGAAGAAAGACATTTCTGAGTTTGTATCGAGATGTCTAATTTGTCAACAAGTGAAGGCTGAACATCAAGTACCCTCGGGTTTACTTCAGCCTGTTATGGTTCCCGAGTGGAAGTGGATCGTATTGCTATGGACTTCGTGACGGGTTTGCCGTTTTCACCGAAAAAGAAAGATACCGTATGGGTCGTGGTTGATAGACTCACGAAGTCAGCCCATTTCATACCAGTACGGGTTGACTACTCACTTGATAAGTTGGCGGACTTGTACGTGACAGAAATAGTAAGACTTCATGGTGCACCGTTGTCGATTATTTCGGATAGAGATCCGAGATTTTCGTCACGGTTTTGGAAAAAGTTGCAAGAGGCTTTAGGCACAAAATTGAGCTTTAGTATAGCTTCCCATCCGCAAACCGACAGGCAGTTGGAAAGAGTAATACAGATACTTGAAGCTTCAATGTTGCGTTTTGGATTTCCAAGGTAATTGGGAGAAATACTTACCGTTGGTGCAATTCGCCTACAATAATAGCTTTCAATCGAGTTTGAAGATGGCGCCTTATGAGGCATTGTATGTGCGTAAGTGCTGAACGCCCTTGTATTTGACTGAACTCAGAGAGAATTAGATTCACGGGGTCGATTTAGTCAGAGAAACTGAAGAGAAAGTAAAGGTGATACGTGAGTGTCTAAAAGCTGCCTCAGATAGACAAAAGTCCTATTCGGATTTGAAACGAAAAGAGATTGAATTTCAAGTAGGTGATAAAGTGTTTCTGAAAGTATCACCATGGAATAAAGTCCTCAGATTTGGCCAGAAAGGCAAATTGAGTCTGTGTTTTATCGGATCTTATGAGATTACCGAGAGGATAGGGCCGGTAGCTTATCGTTTGGCTTTTCCACCTGAGCTGGAAAATATTCATGATGTCTTCCACGTGTCTATGTTACGCCGATACCGTTTGGACCCTTCACATGTGATTGTACCATCAGAGATAGAGATTCGACCGGACATGACTTATGGCGAAGATCCGGTTAAGATTTTAGCCTGAGAGGTCAAACAGTTTAGAAACAAAAGTATATCTCTTGTGAAAGTTCTATGGCAAAGGCACGGGGTAGAAGAGGCTACATGGGAGCCCGAGAAAACTATGAGAAACCAATATCCCAACCTTTTCACCGGTAAGATTTTTGGGGACGAAAATCCTTAAGGGGGAGAATTGTGACAGCCCGATTTAGGAGCTAGTTGGAACAGTGGTTTCGAAACCACTAACCCGAGGCCGGAGAGAATTATTTTGATGATATTTTATGAGTTAGAGCATGATTATATAGGTGCATGAAAATTTTGGTGCTTTAATTCTAGCGATTGCATGCTTAATTGCGAAAAAGAACTAAATCGCATAAAGTACAAAAGTTCTATTTTTCAAGAAAAAGGTGTCTAATAGCCATAGAATATTAATTGCAGGCCCTTAAAGTGCAATTAGACCCCTAAAGATAGGGTGGCCGGCCATAGGAGACAAACAATGTCAAATTGGTCAAAGTGGTTGATATTAGGTGGAGTAAATTGATGTTTTATAATAAAATAAAGAAAGAAAAGATATCATCTTTTCTTTTCCTCTCCTCCACCAAAAATTATCAGCAAATAGGGGTTTGAAAGCTAAAAAATTTCAGCAAGCTCTTCTCCTTGCAAGTAAGTGATTCTAGTGGTTTTTCTTGATAATATTTGTACTTTTGGAACCCCTAAAGCTTAAGCTAGCTAAAGAGGGCACTATTTTGCAAAATGGTTGAAAGCTTAGGGTCTTTCCATGTGAGCATTTATGTTGTTTGCTATATTTTTATGGAAGAAAATGAGTCTTAGTTGTTAGATAAACAACTTTTGTGAAAGGTGTTATCATAAAAACACCTCAAAGGACCTTTTTGAAAAGGTTGTAAAACATGTGGTAAATGTGTGAAATGATGAGTATTGAGAGTTTCCATAAGAGAAATAAATGTTCACCTAGGCTCGTTAAAGGAAGAAATTTGATTAGAATTGATTTACGAGCCTAGGGGTAGAATAGTCATTTTGTGAAAGTATAAGGGCAAAATGGTAATTTTGCCAAAGTTTGATTATTAAAATGTGTTGATTAAATGAGCTAAATTGTTATTATAGATCAATAAAAACGAGGAATTAACCTTGACCGAGGAAAAGGCAAGGTATCAGACTAGAACGGCAATTTGGCCTATTTTGAAATCGAGGTAAGTTTGTGTGTAATAAGTTCAACATCATATTAGTATGATTTAAAATGTTTGATATTTGTGAAGATGTATAATATTTTTATGAATTTAAATATTGGTGTTGAATGAGGAAATGATGAAAAATTATGATGTTGAAGTCCCGGTTGGACTTTAAGAAGTGAGAGAGTATCGTCATTAAGACATGAAATTGGTAAAGTCCCGTATAAGACCATGTTTGGGACATGGCTTCGGCACCAAATTGTGATCCCGTATAAGACCATATCTAGGATATGGCATCAGCATCGAACATGAGAATCATATAAGACCATATCTGGGATATGGCATCAGCATCTAAAGGAAATCTCATATAAGACCACATCGGGGATGTGGCATTGGTGTCGTATTTATGTGAATGATGATATTGTGTAATTTCGTGTACTCCAAGTGAATTCAGTGAGTAAATAGCTAAGCTTATAATAGAAATGAGACTAGTGTTAAAGCTATGTGATGAAGTGATACAAGTACATGTGAGAAATTCACGAGGAATGTTTATGATATGTGACATGATATATATTTGGTAAGGGTAAGCATGAGTAAGTTATGGCAATGAGCTTAAGACTTGTGTCTTATTCAACGCAATGGATGGATAACATTATGAGCCTTTATGTTTTTATTTATTTCATACAAACTTACTAAGCTTTATGCTTACCCCTCTCATTTCCCTTTTCCTTGTAGCATTGCCAAGTTAGCTAGAGAATTCGTGGAACGTCGTAGTTCAGAAATCACACTATCGACTACTTTTTGGTATAGCCAAGTTAGATTCATTTTGAGTATGGCATGTATAGGACTTGGTCATTTTGTTATGTCATATTTGTTAGCCAAAGTGTTGGCTATTAATGTTGTTCAATTCATTTTGTAAATGATCATTGGAAATTGGCCAATACTTGACAAGTTCATATGTTCAATGATGATGAAATTCATGAAATGCACGCTTGTGTGGATGTCTAAATTTTGAGTTCTTAGAAGTGCCTTATGGTCATGATACATGTTGAATGGATTTGGTATAAGTGTGGTTGCTTGTAGGGTGGCAAATGGCTTGGTAGATAGCCATATAATTGTCTATACGGTTAGACACACGGGCGTGTGTCTAGGCCGTGTGTGACACACAATCAGCCCCATGGGCGTGTGGAGAGGCCGTGTGTCCCCATGCATGCTAGGTTTACAAGTCAGTATGCTCAGTAGTAAACACACGACCAGAGACACGGCCGTGTGTCTCAGCCGTATGGAAGGCACGGCCATGGACATGGGTGTGTGCCCAGGCCGTGTGAAGTCTACACCTGAAATTAGGAATTTAATTCAACACACGGTCTAAGGACACGGGCGTGTGCCTTGGCCGTGTGACCTTAGTGAGGTGATGACGTCATAAACAGAATGCCAAGGTTTTGGCACACGGGTTAAGACACGGGCGTGTCTAGGCCGTGTGAGGGACACGGGCCAGGGACAAGAGCGTGTGTCTGGCCGTGTGAAAACCCTTGTAGGATTGAATTAAAAAATAAATCCACATGGGTGTAGAACACGGGCATGTGATTTGCCACACGGGCGTGTTCCATCCTTCACATGGGCGTGTAGCCCTGTTTTATGTCAAATTTGTCTAAGTGTTCAAAAGTTTCTGGTTTGGTCCCGAATCATTCCGGGTACAAGTTTAGGATCTCGTAGACCTATAATAAGGACATTAAGGTCTTGAATGAAAAGTTTTAAATTGAAAGAAAATTTTATGAATCGACGTTGCATGATTGAGCAAGTTAAGTATAGTAATGCCTCGTACCCGGTTCTGGTGTCGAATACGGGTAAGGGGTGTTACACTGGTGGTAGGATTCTAATATTACATTCGCATTACAGATCGATTGGGTGAGGCCCTATTATATATATCGATTACGCATCCGAGTGGGCTAAGGCCCAAACGGTTTTCGTAATGGGCTCGCCCGATGCACTGTGATTTACGAATTCGTGATTACTTTGTACGTTTGATATCTGTGGGGATTACACACTGAGTTGAGAAACTCACCCTTTTCTGTTAATCTGTCCAGGTAATCCCCAGCGTTAGATGGATCGGTGCAGCGGAGGACTCGACAGTGACCACTGCTACTGCCTCACGATAGATTTATTGTTTATACTTATCCTAGTTTTAATTTTTATTTAGGAAATTTTAATGTAACTATGGCCATTACGTATTTTGTTTAAATTTGGGATTTGCAACGTTTATGGTTTTACTGCTATTAGTAGGAAAACTTGAGTTTTCAACAAACATTTTTTCAAAATACATACAAATTCGCAAACTATTTTAAAAGCTTCCGTAAAGTATAACGTTTTGAAAATGGATAACGATTGAAAACAAATGACACGTTTTTGAAGTTAGCATAAGATAATGAAAAGTGGGTCAAACAGAGAAATGGTCTTAACGTCATGGCGATCTCTAAAGCACTATCATGTGACATTGCCAGATTCGGCATAACGTCTAGCCCGGGTTTAGGGTGTTATATTTATTTATAGGGAGAGGTATAAAATTCCTGGTTAAACAAGCCCTCAATAAATAATATTATTTAATAGAAAAAAATTCTCTTAATCTAACTAAGAGAGAAGGGCCAACAAACCCTCTTAATTTCCCTGAGAGTTGCCGCCCCTCACATGCTATGTGAGGCAGATTCGACCTCTGATGCAATTGGTCCAATTATATGTGCTTCCTAAACTTTTGACTCAACACTTTATAATTTAATCTCACCCAATACTTATTTTCTATTTCTTAAAATAAATATTATTTATTCAATTGATTAAATTAATTAAATTAATTACATTAATTTCTTAATTAAATAATTTTCTCAACCCAATTCTAATTCAGTTAAAGTTATGACAACTTTACCGTAAAAGAATCTATGAGAAAATATATTTAATTTCCTTATTCAATGGATTCATAATGAATAATTAATTTCATTTCATTTTCGAACTTCAATTTTTTAATTATTATTAATTAAAAAATAATTTGAAAAACCTTGAATTAATTCTCAAGTCATTTCTGTACTTAACGAGAAAATGCATTCATTTATGAATGCGACCCATTTCTCTTACTTCATCATTTCCATTCATTTCTATCTATGTAACACCCCTCACCCGTATTCGACGCCAGAATAGGGTTAAAGAGCATTACCGGACTTTCAACTCTTTTAAACATACATTTCATATACAATTTATCAAATTCAAATACAATCTAATCATAATCAACCATAGTGTCCCTTAAACGAACCTACGAGGCCTTAAACATGCATTGGGAGAGGTTCGGGATTAAACCGGAAACTCAAAAAAAAATTCAAAACTTAGCAAATTTTTCTCCAAAATCGGGGACACACGCCCGTGTGACCAGGCCGTGTGATCATTCAAAATGGGAACACATGGTCGTGTCCCAGCCCGTGTTCTACCCTGTGTCCAAACAAGTGAGGTTACTGACTTGGGTCACATGGCCAACCATACGCCCGTGTGTCTAGCCCGTGTGCCCTTCAAAGTGGCCACACACGCCCGTGTGCCAGGCCGTGTGCTAGGCCGTGCCAAAACTGTAGGGTATACTGACTTATACAACACGGCCAAGTCACACGCTCGTGTGCTAGGCCGTGTGCCAATTAGGGGGTATACTGACTTATACCAAACGGTCGATCACACGCCCGTGTGTGGGACCGTGTGGAGCATACTGACTTCACTTCAATTACAACACCAGGGGACACACGGCCGTGTAACATGACCGTGTGTCACACACGGCTAAGTCACACGTCCGTGTCTCTACCCGTGTGGACAAAAATAGGCTATTTACCAAGCCATTTTGCCACCCAAATTTGCATGTACCTAAACAATCAAAATGGTACCAATTGAAGGCACAAATATGCAGCCAAAAATCATCCACCAATATACAAATCATACTATATCTATTTCAACCATTTCATTACTCAATTCAATGCCATTTACTTATTCAAGAACCTATCAACTCAACTTTCTTTACTACTCATAACTCACATATATATTTATCATGTACCATAATTCATCTAATTTATCATCAACCATATCACATGGCAATAGTTACAACAAACCACATAACATTTAATAAACTACCTCAAATGGCCAAAATACAATTCCATCAAACATACCAAAATGACCAAAGCCTATACATGCCATATACCATATATACATAACTTCAAAAGTACCAAAATAGATGTCCGATAGTGCGATGAAGTCTCTGACGATCCCTAAATCCGAGCTAGCTTTGAAAGACTATAAAACATAGAAAATTAAACAAAGTAAGCTATAAAGCTTAGTAAGTTCGTATATACATATAAAATAATCTCAACATTCATTAGCATTTCAAAAATGGATAACATAATTAGCATTTAAAGCATCAATCAATGAATTAACATAAAGTTTAACCACATCGTAACTCATAAGCCCTCAACTTCTTCTAACTCGTTACTTGAACAATTTTTTTTTCGTACATACCTGTACCGATACTTATCTATTTCTCACCAACTCTCTTATCAAACCACTCCGGCTTATAAAGGCTTATAATACAAATACATCGATTTTCCGATGCCATAGTCCAACTATGGTCTTAGACATACGCATACATTGCCAAGGCCCTGTCGTGGTCTTACATTCACATGCCATAACCCGGTTATGGTCTTATTATCCGATTTGCCATAACCCAGCTATAGTCTTATTCAGCAACTCGTCCAAATAAAACGTACATTTAAATTAAATTCTACACATTTAACCATAGGATAAATACAATCTCAATACCATCCATCCATTGAATAAATACACATTTAAGTTCAAATATACGAACTTACCTCGTGTAGGGAAATGACGAAATGGACCGACTATTCAATTACTTCGCTTTCTCCCTTATCTAAGTCTGAATTCCTCTTTTCTTGATCTATAAGTAATCAAAATCAACTTATTTATTCTTCTATTTATTCAATTCAATCCAAAACACAAATTAGGGCTATTTATACATTTGCCCCTAAACTTTCACATTTTCACAATCTAGTCCTTATTACACAATATCACAAATTGATGCAATTTCATCCACTCACATGCTAGCCGAATTTCCCTAATACACATATCAACCCACATTTTTCATTTATTCACATATTTAACCACATATTTTCACATTTTCACAAATAAATCCCTATTTTGCATTTTTACTCAAAATCACTTAATAAAACTTGTTTAACTATCAACAACTATTCAAAATCTATCATTAAACATCAAAACTCATACATATTCATCAATTGCAACTTTCAAAATCTTTAACAGTTTTGCAAAAAAGTCCCTAGGCTAATTAGTACTAGCTGCAACGGTCTCAAAAACGTAAAAATCATTAAAAAAGGGACAAAAATCATACCTTAATTGACCAAATTAGCTTGGCCGAATGAACCCTAGATAAAATACTTTTCTTCTCTTCAATTTTCGGCTATGGTGAGAAAGATGGAAACAAAATTGATTTTGTTTTGTTTTAATTAACCTTTATAATTAAATTAATATAATAACCTTAATTAATAAACATCAAAACACTTTAATAGATGTCCATATATGTCCACTCATGAAATTAATGGTCTAATTACTATTTAAGGACCTTAAATTTAAGGTTCTATAGCTATTAGACACCTTTAGCTATTAGAACTCAAGTTTTACGCTTTACGCGATTTAGTCCTTTTTATCAAATTAACTATTCAAACGATAAAATTTCTTCACGAAACTTTCACACGTACATACTATCATGCTGTAAACACTCAAAATAATATTAAAAAAATTCAACCTCGGATTTTTGGTCCCGAAACCACTATTCTGATTTGACTAAAAACGGGCTGTTACAACTCTCCCCCTTAGGGATTTTCGTCCCCGAAAATCTTACCAGTGAATAAGTTAGGGTACTGTTTTCTCATAGATTCCTCGGGCTCCCACGTAGCCTCTTCGACACCGTTTCATTGCCAAAGTACTTTCACGAGAGCTATACTTTTATTTCTCAATTGTTTGATCTCTCGAGCCAAAATTCTGATTATTTCTTCGTTGTACGTCATATCAGGCTGAATCTCAATCTCTGACGGAGGTATTACATGTGTGGGATTCGATCGATATCGACGCAACATCGATACGTGAAACACATTATGGATTTTTTCTAACTCTAATGGTAAAGCTAGTCGGTATGCCATTGGCCCTATTCTTTCGATGATCTCATACGGGCCGATGAATCGCAGACTCAATTTGCCTTTGCGACCGAAGCGAAGTATTTTCTTCCATGGAGATACTTTCAAAAACACTTTGTCACCGATCTAAAATTCAATGTCTTTTCGTTTCAAATCCACGTACGATTTCTGACGATCTGAAGCTGCTTTCAAACAGTCACGAATTATTCACTTTCTCTTCGGTTTCTCTAATGAAATCAACCTAGTGGATCTATTTCTCGCTAAATTCGGACCAATACAATGGAGTTCGGCATTTGTGACCATACAAAACTTCGTAGGTGCCATCTTTATGCTCAATTGAAAACTGTTATTATACGCGAATTCAACTAGCGGCAAATATTTCTCCCAATTGCCTTCAAATTCCAAAACACAACATCAAAGCATATCTTCGAGAATCTGAACTATTCGCTCAGACTGGCCGTTGGTTTGCGGATGAAAAGTTGTACTGAAATTCAACTTTGTACCCAAAGCTTCTTGCAATTTCTTCCAAAACCGCAATGTAAACCTCGGATCTCTATCCAAAATAATCAAAATTGGCACCCCGTGCAATCTAACGATCTCATAAATGTACAACTCAGCCAATTTATCAAGCGAAAAGCCAGCACGTACCGGGATGAAATGTGCTGATTTTGTCAGTCGATCAACGACAACCCAAATAGCATCTTTCGTTTTCGGAGTTAGGGGCAATCCCGACACAAAATCCATTGTAACTCTATCCCATTTCCACTCGGGAATCATCATAGGCTGCAGTAAACCCGATGGTACTTGATATTCAGCTTTGACTTGCTGACATATCAAACATTTAGAAACAAACTCTGAGATATCTCGTTTCATGCCTTGTTACCAATAGAACTTTTTCAAATCGTTGTACATTTTGGTACTCTCTGGATGAACAGATAAGCAGCTATTATGCGCTTCGTGTAAAATCTTTTGAATAAGCTCAGAATTTCTCGGTACACAAATTCTACCTCAGATGAACAAACAATCATCAGATTCGATTTGGAAATCTGAATCAGAAGTCGACTCACACTGAACTCATTTAACTTGCAATTCTTTATCACATTTCTGGGCTTCACCGATTTATGGTCCCGAAACCACTATTTCGATCTGACTAAAAACGGGCTGTTACAATCCATTTCATTTTATATGCAATTCGTTTCTGGTTTCAACAAGCTAGCAGAGGGATCGATTGGAATATATAATTAGGGCTCAAATAACTTATAATTAAGTTTGACCTTTTCGTCTATTAATTATAAACTTATTTAGTCACAAAGTCATTCCATTATAGTATCGTAATGACTTCATGACTGAGTTCTCCCTACTAACGTATCATTATGAAAGCTACTTAATAAGTGCTCATCCAATGACCCTATCATAAGTGTGTTACTGTAACACCCATTACCCGTATTCGACGCCGGAACAGGGTACGAGACATTACTGGGCTCACAACACAAGCATTCATACAAATCAAGTCATAAATTTGCGTCCAATTTAAAACCATTCATATTCAATCATAAAGTCCCTAATACAAGCCTACGAGGCCCAATACATGCTTTGGAGGTGGTTCGGAACTAAACCGAGAACTTTAGAAATTTTTACAAAACTTAGAAAATTTTTGTTAGAAGCAGGGCTCATACGCCCGTGTGGTCCAAGGGACAAGCTCGTTTGACCCCGGGGACACGCCCGTGCTTCAGACCGTGTTCAAATTAGGGTGCTCTCTGACTTGTGCCACAAGGCCATGCCACACGCCCGTGTGCTAGGCCGTGTAGCACACACGGTTGAGACACACGCCCGTGTCTCTGCCCGTGTGCTCAATTCTGGACATTCTGTTTCTCAAAATTTAGGTGCAGGGGACACACGACCAGAACACATGCCCGTGGGGCAGACAGTGTGTGACACACGGTCTAGACACACGCCCGTGTGTCTACCCGTGTGGACAAAAACAAGGCTATTTACCAAGCCATTTCGCCACTCTCACTTGCACACATCAACATAACATCACATGGCACAAATTCAAGCATATAAGAGCAACTAAACAACCACAACCAAGACAATAACATGTCATCCTCATGCCATTATTTATCATACTTAGAACATCAAACTCTCCACACCAAATCATGCAAAATTCCACTTTCACAAATGACATTAATATATAAATATACTCATAACCAATATTAGCCAACTTCCATGGCTATATACAAAAATGAACCATAAACCATTATAAACGAACACATATGGCCAAATTAATAATGACACATATAACCAAGAGACCAAATCCCTATACATGCCATAAACTCAAAATACTTGAAGTCATCAATACCCAAAGTGATATTTTGATAGTGTGATAGGATCTTCGGCGATCTCCAATCCGAGCTAGCTCAATGACACTATAAAACATGGGAAAGGAAAGGGGGGTAAGCTATATAGCTTAGTAAGTCCGTATGAATATAATAAGCAACTCTTACCAATCATTTACCAAGCCCAACAATATAAACATAAGATAATATAAATTGCTATAAATCTCACAGTTACAATTCATTCAGTCACATTGTTTGTTCTATCAATTTGTAAGTATAATTTAACATGTCTTGGCATTAGCCTAACCACTGCAATCTCTCCATTATAACATATTACCACAACCAACAAACTATTTCAAACATCTTAGAAAACATACACATTAACTATGAGCATTTACGTTTCAAGCATATACTTTAACATCTTTCAATTACCTAAACTCTTATCTTCCTATACTTCCATAACCATTTTAATAGGCAATTATGCCAATCTTCCCTTTTTCTCATATCCGATAAATCACAATTTGTGTGAATAAAACATGCTATATCATAACTCGATTTGGCCCGAAAACCAATCACATAATCGTCAACCGAATTTACCATATATTCGTTCACATAGTTAACTAAGAATTTCACAAGTTTATTCATCTCAATGCTTACATGGTTTGAATACTTCTTATCAATTCATTCACATTTACATAAGCATAAGTAACTAGAAATAAACTATATTCAATTCAATAGCCATCACATTTATAAATATTCAATTGAGCCATATGAATTCTCATAATTTTCCACTTACTCGTCATATGAAATTCACTTTTAACACTTACTTGTCGATTTCTGTCACGAGTACCTTGACTGAGTCGTACCATCACTTGTAACCACATTTCGTTAACATTTCCCGTTGAACCATTTGGAATACTAAAGGATACTCGGGAATCTTGTACACACAGTACCGTACCAATGCCATATCCCAGATATGGTCTTACATGTAATCTCATATCGATGTCAATAGCCCAGCTATGGTCTTATACGAAGTCTCATATCGATGTCATATCCCAGATATGGTCTTACACGTAATCTCAGTAACCATAATGTCATGAAATTTATATCATATCTATTCCTAAGGTTCAACCGGGACTTTCGCTGTATCGAATCTCTATCGATCATTTCCACAGTATCGTACTCAATAGCATTCACATTTCATTTCAATAATATAGCATTTACCACAATTATATCAATTAAGCATTTATACATATATAATTTAATGCTTATTAAACATACGAACTTATCTTGGCATAAAAATGGCAAGAAGGACCTAACCGTTAAATACTTGTTTTTCCCCTGTTCTAATTTCGAACCTCGTTTTTCTTGATCTATAATATCACATTTAACTTATTTAATCATTATACTCTTCAAATCATTCCAAAATCACATTATGGAAAAAAAATACATTTTTGCCCCTACAGTTTGACATTTTTACACTTTAGTCCCTAGGCTCGTAAAATGAATTTCATTCAATTTCTTCAAAACCCAAGCCTAGCCAAACCATTTCATACTCAAACAGCCCACATTTCTCATTTATTCACATTTTTCTATTCATTTTATAGCTTTTACAAATAAGTCCTTTTTTACATTTTTGCCGAAAATCACTTAGCAAAAGTCGTTTAACAAACAACAAACATGCATTTTCTACCATCAAACATCAAAATACACACATATTCAACATGGTTAAAACCCTAGACCTTGATCATATCTTAAATTAGTATTAGAAATAGATAGATCATGTTACAAGGATTTCAAAAACATAAAAATCATTAAAAACAGGGCTAGAACACTTACAATCGAGCTTGAAAGCTTGACAAACACTAGCCATGGTTATCCTTGTAAAATTCAGCCATGGGGGGAGAAGATGGACAAGATTTTGGCTTTATTTTGGCTTTTTAATTCATTTAATTACCAAATTACTAAAATGCCCTTAATGAAAAACTTTAGAAATATACCTAACCATGTCCATTTTTGTCCACCAACTTAACCAATGGTCTAATTACCATCTAAGGACCTCTAATTTAAAATCTCATAGCAATTAGACACCTTTAACATATATAATTCAAGTTTTGCACTTTTTGCAATTTAGTCCTTTTAACTAAATTGAGTGCCCAAACGTCAAAATTTTCGAACGAAATTTTCACGAAAATCGTTCCATAAAACTGTAGACCATAAAAAATATAATAAGAATAAATTTTTCTTCGTCGAATTTGTGGTTCCGAAACCATTGTTCCGACTAGACCCAAAATTGGGCTGTTACAACTCTCTCCCCTTTAAGGATTTTCGTCCCCAAAAATCTTACCGGAATATAAATTCGATTTCCACGTAGACTCCTCTATCTCGTGACACTGCCAAAGAACCCTCACTAAGGTTATGCTTTTATTTCTGAACTTTTTAATCTCTCGTGTCAAAATTTCGACCGACTCTTCGTTATACAACACATTCGCTGAATCTTAATCCCAATCGGAGAAGTCATACTCAACCGATACCATCGCAACATAGATACACAAAACACATTTTGAATCTTTTTCTCAGGCAATACTTTCGAAAGCATGCTATCGCTGAACGGGAATTTCATATCTTCATGTTTCAAATTCACATACGTTTTCTGACAATCTGAAGTGGATTCTAAACTGCCACGAATCACTTTTACTTTTTGTACGATTCCTGATCGGATAGTCTCTGAAATATATAACTCAACTAATCTATCATGTTACATACCCGATCACCAGAACATCTATTTCAAATATCTGTACATTTTATTACTCCCTGAATGAACAAACGAGCTACTATTGGGTTTTGTACAAAATTTTCTGCATAAGCTCTGAATTACTCAGTGCGCAAATTCTATCATGGAATAATGATAACAATCATCAGGTCCGACCTAAAATTCAGAACCAGAAGCCGACTCACACTGTACTCGTTTAGCTCGCAATTTCCTATTACATTCTGAGCTTCTCAGATTTGCAATAAAAACATCGCTTTAGCTTCTAATTTAGCTAGATTCAGACCGTCATCAAATAAGATTAATCATGTATCCAATACTCACAAAATAATCAAAGGTTTTCCATTCAAGCATTTGCAACTATATCTGCTTTCCCAAAGGTTAATCGATAACTGCTCACAATCTTTCAATAGTTCAAGCCATCTATGCTGTTTTAAATTCAAATCCTTCTGTGACATTTGATACTTTAAACTCTTGGGATCAGGAAACATATGACATTTTTCGTCGGACAATCGATGTTATCAAATTCTCAACACAGACATAAAAAGTGGCCGACTCTAAATCACCCGTCGGACAGTTCCTTTCATGTGACTTTACCCGTCTGAAAGCATAAACTATCACTTTACATTCTTGTATTAAAACACATTCCAATCCGTTCGATAGTGCATCGCTGAAAAATCACAAATTCTTTACTCCATTTAAACTGGACCCAGAATCAGTGCTTCGGTTAACAATACCTTTAATTATTTTCAACTTTGCTAACACTCAACAGACCATTCAAACTTTCACAAATGTGATAACTTTATCAATCAAAAAGCTTTAACTCATAATAATATCATCCAATTAGAATTGATCTAATAGGTACGTCCTTGTATCACACCCTTTTTGAATATAAATTCTTCATTCAGAATGTTCGTCAATTTATTCATGAATGTACAAGATTTTATCTTCTTACCTGAGGATAAACTTAAATGCATATAACTCAAATTACCTTTCAACTAACCAACTCACTCAAATAAAAACAACTGAGTCGATCTCAACTATCAAGTAATATCATATCAAAATACTCCCTTCTTCATACTGTTAAAACAACTCAAGGAAACAAAATATCCTGATTGAACTCATTGACCTTAATCAAACTTACCTAAGAAAAGAAAACCATCGTACAATTTGAGCTTGAGCTTCCACTATCTATACCTTTGCCGATGTCAATTCCTTTCACGAAAATTGGAGAAATCACGATGCAGAATCACTGCATTACCTATGATCGAACCAGAAATACAACCATAATAGACATAGTTATCACAAGCCAAAGAACACACTTTAAAGATGAGCCATAATTGATAATTTACGAAATAAGGATGATAAGAAAACGAGATAAAGAAATCCAAGATGCGATATCATACTGGAAGTCTGAGAACATAACTCATAAGAAAATAATAAAGATCTTGATGATTCCTCACAGAAAACCA
Source organism: Gossypium sturtianum (assembly GCA_025698515.1). Classification (NCBI taxonomy): domain Eukaryota; kingdom Viridiplantae; phylum Streptophyta; class Magnoliopsida; order Malvales; family Malvaceae; genus Gossypium; species Gossypium sturtianum. The sequence continues at coordinate 127,296,181 of CM046955.1, forward strand.
GAAGAAAAACAATGCTTATACGCTCTAGAATCAATTGTAATAGAGATAATATATTTTCCAAATATATATATAAAACAAAACAATATCTAGTAGAAACAAAAGAATAGCCTCACATAAATTTTCACTAGCAACTTTTATTCCAAACATAATAGAATACAATCCCAAAGAGAGAGATAAGAAATGCTGCTCATCAACCAACCAGACCAACAGTGCTTTCATCTAACATTATAATCAGCTAGCATTCTCATACGATAAAAATTTCATCAGAAAACGAACAATCACATATATCTCTGAGGATAAATGAATATATAAAATACCCAGGAGAGATCATCATAATCTATTCAATTACTACTGTTACACTCAGACATCTTTACGATTCAAATATCATTTCTCTGACTAATTCTGTCATTACTAACCCCGTATTATTCCATTCACTAACGAAAATCAATCCAGAAGAAATTCCAGCAAATACATACTTTAGACATCATACCTGAATGAGTCGATTAGCCGAGATTAACTTTTTCTTTAACCGTGACATCGCGAAATCCGAATGATCTTTAGAATAACCTGGCAACTTTTCCAGAACTGTATTCACTTGCCAAACTATTCTTAACTCTGACCACATTATTAGTTATTATGCTACTGAACTCTTTAGTCTCTTACTTGTGAGCTCATTCAACTTGAATCTCGTGAAATTTCGTTATAAAATACCACATTGGTAAGGGGGTGAGGTCGTAAAGCCTCTAACTCGACTCTCATAAATACACACATATAACTTACCATTCATCATCAACATAATATCTTCACAATCATATAATTCACTTTAAGCTAATTAACATACATATTTATGTTACACGAACTTTCCGATTATCTTTATTCAAACAAGTGTACTTAAACATACATTCCATAAATTTTGAGTAAGTTTACTTATCGCATTCACTTAATCAAACAAATTAGGCACATTACATCATATGAATGCCAAACAAACATGGATGAGCTTATCACAATATAAACTTTCATTTCACTTCACCTTTCCATATTTCAAGAATAATTCCCATTGAACTATTGTAATTTCGATGGATACTCGGGTAGTATACTCAAGCTATGCATGTCAACAATCCGTCAATTCATATTCAAAAGTGCCCTTTTGGCACATATTCATAGAGCACACTCTCGAGCCACATATGATATAACAGGATTGCCAGTCCAGGCTAAATCCTTTCAGTAACGTATGCTCTAAAGGGCTTACTCTGGATTACTCGTTCGGGCTAAATCCATTTCATAACATATGCTCGAGAGGGCTTAATTCAGGATTACCCTTCCGGGCTAAATCTTTTTTGCAACATTTAAAACATTTTATCCGTTTCATAAAATCACTATAATCCATCGAAATACAATGTTCAACCGGAATAATGACATTTTATCCATATTTCTCAACTTATGGTTATTTCATTTTGTACATCATCACATACATATCATGAACTCTTATTCATACCTTTCCAAGTTTTGACTCATCACAAACACATTTTCAAATATCTTAGTATCACTTTCAGCATTTTCAAAAATAGCTCGGTTGGAAAGCATCTCTGCCTCAACAAAAAAATTTCATCAGAGTTGGGAGATATCACACTATCACAGGTAGTAATATGGCATGTATAGCTAGACTCACATACGCTACATTAGTCTGATAATCGACTAAATCGTAGCTTTGATACCACTAAATGTAACACCCCTTACCCGTATTCAAGTAACTTTTCATTGGTATATCTGGCGATGCACTACGATGCCAGATTGAGATATAGGTTGTTTATTCTGTGTATCAGTCTTGACATTCGAGTTAGATTAATAGGGGTTGCAAAATGTAACTTGGTGAATGATACGAATGTCTATAAACTGTACTTAAATACAGAAGAAATTTTGAAATTATATAGTTGAGTATACAAATTAAATGAAATCGAGCCTTGGGGGTCGAAATGGATACGAATGAGTCAGTAGACTCCAGAAACTTGTGAATAATGTGATATGAAAAAGTGATTTATGTGTCATGGAATATAAATGGTTTGTAGAAAAGACTTATATTTGAATGCTTAATATTGTAATTGGATTGGATGGATTAACATTTGGTTATATGCATACTTAGGTATATAGGTTGTTGATGAAAGGTATGGTAACTAAAAATGTAAGTAGTATGATGTTATGTACATATAGATATACATGTATTGAATTGAAATGTTTTGCTAATGATTATGTTATATGCTTTGAATTATAAATGTGCCATTAAGCCCTATTTCTTAGTGTACGATTTTTTTTCTCCATGCACAGGTTCAGGTATTTCTCGCAGCCCTGGGACTTGAAGTCAGCATCCAGACTACCTTTTCTGACTCAACCAAGTTTGTATTGAGAGTTTCATTTTGTTCTTTGGCATGTACCTACGGGGCATTTCAGTTTGATGTCATATATGGTTACAAAAGTATTTGTATATGTAATGATCATGTGTTTTGTCTAATGTTTAAAGTTATAAAAGAGGTGTTAATGTTGATCATTGTATTTTTGGTTAGTTGTTTCGAAAATGGTTGAATTGAAGTCTTAAGAATGGTTGATGTTAAGAATTGGTAGTTTGATAGTATTTGGAAGTACCAAATACGTATAACTTGGCTTGAATGCTTTGGTAAGTGGTTAACATGGCTATATGGAATGTGTGTATATATGATTTTAGGTCTCATAAACTTGTACTAGGGTCATTCTCGTGAAAACAGTGAGTCATGTTGCAACAACATACCCTCAACGTCGCAACAAAAAACAAAGCAAAGTCCATATGGTGGCATTATTGATTCAAGGTTACGATGAGCACCAAATAGAGAGTTGCATTGCAACAAGAAACCCCCGACATCGCGATGTCAACCCAAAATCTTATAATTTTTACAATTTGTTCCTATTTCATCTTCGGGTTAACAAAAAATATTTCATAAGCTCGTATAAGACCCAAAAATGATTATGTATCATTTTATACACTTGTTTTAATTACATTTGAATGTTTAAAGGTTTTAAAATTAATGAAATTTGACCATATTTGCTTCGACAACGAATGTGGCACCTTGTAACTCAGACCTAACAATTAGATTGGGTAACGGGGTGTTACATACCAACTGTAATAGCTCAAATTTCAGCAATATAGGAAATAGTGTTTCGAGACCACATAATCCGGCAAATGAACTCGTAAATTATATTATTTAACATTTACGAGTCAAATCTAGCTTTTAAAAGATTTTTGAAATAGTAAACTGTGTTTTATAAAAATTTATTTGGTTAAGAAATTGAGAAAAAGAGGTATTGAGATCTCGGTGTTATAAACCGAGCCATAAATATTTTTATGAATATTTACGGAGTGTCAATAAGGTAGTATTAAAATTTCGTCAGAAAATTTTAATGTTTCGGTAGTCAATTAGATAAAAAGGACTAAATTGAAAAGGTGCAAAAGTTGCTAAAGTGATTAAATAGCTTAACCATTAAATAAGGAAGGACTAAAAGGGCAAATGGACCATTTTAAAATGGCTGAGGCGGCATAGCGTGAAAAAAATTAAAGATTTTTATGTGAAAAGGAAAAATTGGAATTTTAACAAAAGTTACATGGCCAAAGTTGATTTTAATGATTTCTAGGCCATTTCTTCTTCAACTTTCTGTCAAAAATAGCCATGGAAGAGGGTTTTGAGCTGGTCTTTCATATTTTAGCTTCAGGTAAGTTCAATTCTTGCTTTTTCCTTGAAATTTTTATATTTTTGGACTTTTACAATTAGGTCCAACTTAGTATTCTATTATTTTTTGATTTTGTTGAAAATTTTGGAAGTTACCATTGATAATTTCATATGATTTTTGTTATTTTATGATGAAATTGAGAAGTTAATGGATGTTTAAAGGTGTTTTATTAAAGAATTTTGGATGAAAACATGTTTTAGGGGTTAAATTGAAAAGTGTTGAATTTATGGAAAATTCTGAAATTTCATGGAATTCATGGGCTGTGATTGGTATGTATGAGAATAATTAGGCTTGTAATAAGAATTAAATTGCAATAATTTCATTTTCCGAGCCTAGGGACGAAATTATCATGTATTAAAAGTTTAGGGGAAAAATGGTAATCAACATTTTTCACTAAAATAGTTTTGGACAGCAGTAGTAGTCTAACTTTGAAAAATCACAAAAAATTGTGGAAATTAAGTTTTAGGATGAATAAAATATGGAATTAAATCTTATTGAGTCTAGTTTCTCATAGAAGAAACGGTGTAAGCAATGGAATTGTAAATCATGAGATATAATAAATTTTGTGAGACAAGGTCAGAATGATTTCGGGTTCCCCTGTTCTGACTTTGGAAATCATCAAAAATTGAAAAAAAAATAATTAGGGGCTTACATTTATAAGTTTAAATTATTAATGAGTCTATTTTCAAGAGAAACAAACGGAAATATCATCAAAATTCTGTGTTAAGAGATAATTAATTTTTAGTAAGCAAAGGTCAAAGCTATCAAACAGAAAAATAGGGCTAAGTTTGAAGATTTTACTGTACTAATTGGCTAAAATATAAATTCTAACATTTTTATGGTAGAAGGATATATGAATATAGTTTCAAAAAAATCAAGAGGATCTTAATTTGGAGTTTTGTAGCTCAAGATAAAAATAATTTAACAACTATGACACGAATGGGCAGCTTTGAATATACATATAAGTAAATAGTGAAATTATAGATAATGTTACTTATAAGCGTGATATATACATTAAGGATGTGGAATGCAGAGGAAGAGGAGGAAAATATATGAATGACTTGTGTATAAATTGATCACATGCCCTATTATAATCGATAAAAGTTGAATTAGAAATGATATAATGTTTTATTTCAAATATTTATTATGAAATTAAGATTATCGTTATGGTATAAAAATTGAATTGTAAGTTTGTGTAACTTGAATTGTATTCTTAAATGTTTGAAATGTATGTTTATGTGATGAAAATGTGATTTGAATTCTCAATGTATGATTATTGATGAAATGTTGATAATATTCAATAAAAAGGGAAATACATCCCGTTTGAATGGAATGGAATTCGATGGATCACTGAAAAGGATTTGACGATAAAAAAGGATCTAGCCCGGACGGGTGATCCTGATATAAGCCCTCCCAAAGAATATGTGTGAAAAGGATCTAGCCCGGACGGGTGGTTCTAATATAAGCCCTTGGAAGAATATGTGTGAAATGGATTTAGCTTGGACGGGTAATCCAAAGTAAATGTGAGTCTGGATTTAGCTGGGTGGTAATCCGAGACAAAGCTCTATAGAGTATTTGTCATTGCGGGATTTAGCTCGGGTGGTAATCCGGCAATACTCTTTGAGCATATGTTCTGAGATTTATTTAGCTTGGATAGTAATCCATTTGTAAGAAATGAGGTTCGCGGGAGTGTCTTTGTCTTACAGAGATTTAGCCTGGGTGGTAATCTCTTTGTAAGAAATGAGGTTTTAGAGTGTGCTCTCTGAAAAGGACTTATGTATATATGTGTACGAATTGAAGGTTAATGAGATTGTACACCATGAGTGTACTACAGGAAATCTATCAAAATTTCAAGGAATTCAACGGGATAAATATAGAAAACGGTAAATACATGGAATTATGAAATTGGTGAGCGTATTCACAAGAATTTGTCATTTGAAATTGTGATTGACAGGAAGAAATAGCGAATTGCATACTTATGTATGGTTACAAGTATTTATCTGAAATACAAAAAAATTATGGTTATTAATATATGGAGACATGAGACTATGATATATGAACATGGAATATGTTTGATAAATATGTTCATTCATAATTATGGAATTATGTACCTCATGTGTACTATTTGCATAAAGATGATATTTCAAATACTTTGATGAGTAAAGCTCAAATATAAAATAGTATGAAATCAAGACAAGTTATTATGAAAATGTGTTTAAAATACAGAGATGTGGTGTTATATGTTATATGATTACATAATGTGAAATTGTCTATATATATGAGAAATTTAATGAGAATTGAGCCCATACATGTTTCTTGGTATTTATATAAAGTGTACGACTAACAAGGGTGATGAGGTTATGTGTTAGGGCTCGTGATCAAGATGATTGAATATGCCTTGTATGTTTATATTAAATTTAAATGAGTGAGTTTTCGAAAGCTCGTTGGTTAGGAAGCTCGACGGAGATCACTCACACTATCCATCAGCCTATTTTGGTATGTATGGTAAATGAATTATGGTTATAATGGCATGTATAGGTTAATTAGTTAATGTTGGCTTATAAATGATCTAACTGTAACTAGCCATTGGTATGGCTTGTATTTAGTAAGTTTTGAGTTACATATAATTATAATTTTATCATGTTTGATATGGGTTTAAAATGAACAAATGATGAGATGGTATAAGTATAGGGATGAATATGATGGTTAAGAATGCTATAAAAATTTATGAATATGTCTATATATATATATATATGAATTGTTGATTGATAAATTTAGATATTTAACCATATAAATTGAATCTTGAACATATTTAAATGTCGGTGTAAGTAAAAGACCAATTGGGTGAGAAATGAGGCTTGGATATAGCCTTGTTTTTGTCCACACGGGTAGACACACGGGCGTGTGTCTAGGCGGCCGTGTGTGACACACGGTCTAGTACATGGGCATGTGTTAAGGCTGTGCGTCCCCTGTATCCAGAAATTGTAAAACAGAATGCCCAGGATCGAGCACACGGGCTCCCACACGGGCATGTGCCTTGCCCGTGTGAGGTACACGGCCTAGATACACGGGCGTGTCCCTATAGCACATGGGCGAGTGACCCCTGTAATAGTAAAAAAATTTAGGATTATACTAAAAATTCCCTATGATCCCGATTTAGTCCCGAATCGTTTCTAATGTATGTTTTTGGCTTCGAGAGCCTAATAGAGGGACATTATAATTACGTTTGGAATATGAATAGTAAATTAACTCGGTTTAATGAAAATTAGTTCTGTAAACTTCGATAATACCTCGTACCTTATTCCGGCGACGGATACGGGTAGGGGTGTTACACCAACACATTTTGTTATTGTTGGTGTAGGTGTAACACCCCAAACCCGGTCTAGACGTTATGGCCGTATCTGGCAATGTCACACGATAGTGTTTTTGAAACCTCGTTGTTACGATGAAAACATTCCATGTTATTATCTTTAGTAAACCTTTGTTAGAACTTAGGAAGTCGTCTTTATTCATTTAAAACATTTGTTTTGAAACATCCCTCGTTGCGGAAGCTTTAATAAAATAGTCTAGGTGATCATGCGTTTAGAAATTACTTTAACTTTTTGAAAACCGAATTTCCTACGACCAGCAGGTATAAATCCATAAAGTAAAATAATTAAATAAAAACCCAAATTTAAAACCAAAGTCCCAGAGGGTCCTTAAATTAAAACCCAAATAATCAATAATAATCAAATCATAAATCGTAAATTGAAAACCATGAAGTCCAAAAATTACCGTGGTCACTTCTTTGAGTCCTCCGTCGTGCCGATCCGTCTAAAGTGCGGGGATTACTGTGCACATTAAACAAAAAGGGTGAGTTTACGTAAACTCGGTGTGTAATCCGCGAGAAACAAACAAACAATCGGTATTCACGGTGCAGTTGAGCAGTCTTGGGCCTAAGCCCTTTCGATGTCGATGTGATTTGGGCCTTAGCCCATCTCGAAGATAGTGTCAAAATGCGGTAGGGCCTTAGCCCATCACGATATCGATAGCGATACTTGATTATGAAGTAGTAAAATCCTACCCAACCGGCCTCTACACACCATCTTCGTCCAACCCTACACTCCATGTGGGGATATAATCAACCCACCCATCCCTACACTCCAAGTAGTACCAAATGCGGCACAATACAGTTGTAACACCCCAAACCCGGCCCATACGCCACGGCCGAATTTAGAATGCCACTGCGGAAAACGTTTGAAAAATATTTTGACTTAGAGTGAAAACATAAAAATTTATTGTCTTAAATAAAACATTATATATTTATAAATCCAAATAAAATCAAGTTGTTACAAATCCTTCGATTTGTAATTTTAACATATATCTTTAAGATATGAGTTGCTAAAAATAAAACATATCCAAATAATAAAAATTGTCAATCCACTTTAAAACATAATAATAAACTTCAAAACCTTTTAAGTGGCCCTTATTACAATAACCAAATATTCGCAAATTACAGAAAATATGTATAATATATATAAAATAAGGAAAATAACTTGCATGGGCCACCTCGTATCCACTCCAACTCGGTCCAAGCTTTATGCATCACCTGTAAGGTTTGAGAAAAATTGGGTGAGTCACACAGACTCGAGTGCATAGTTATTACACATGTCCCCACATATGGGCTTGGCCCATATCCACACGATCCACATGCAAAATTATGCAAAATGAAGCCCAACCCAACCTAGTTCCATCCATTACACCAACCTCGGCACACTGCGCCCAAGGCCGTGGCTAATCCACCGATCACCTAAGTGATCCCACATAACTACCTCGCGGACTTCTGCTCAAGGCCGTGGCTAAGCCACCGATCACATAAGTGATCCCACATATCAATTAATCCACGGTGATGCACACACGGTGTCAACCGCCGAGATGGGCACCTAGCCAACACCTCCCTTGATGAAGCACATAGCTAACATCAAGCGCCAATGTAACACAAGGCTAACATCGGACCACGTACATAAAGTACACCCTTTCCTCGCCGATAGTCACATCCCAAGTCCCATGTATCATGCCACAATATCATAAAAATAAGCATACATCACATGCTATCACGTTTTCAAACATAGATCATATGTAAATTAACATCATAAAATACTAACCTTGTTAATCGATTATTCAACATGGGTATCCATCATTTTAGCCATTATTTGCAGGTTCGTACACATCATACGCATATACATAATAACACATATAAATAATCAAGAAACAAAGTGCGATAACTACACACCTTTTGGCACAGTTTACTCAATCCCAAAACTCTCTTATTCCGATCGATTTGTTCCTAAGAACCAAAGTCGAAATCGGTCATCACTTAAACTCATACAATGGCCTATGGCCGAATACTACAAATCACCTACTTTGCTTAACTAAATCCCGAATCACCACATAACACTTACCTTGATGAATTAAATTCTTACAATCCACCTTAAGGCTCCTTACAGTTGGCTACACAAAAGAAACACAATATTATGACTCTACATACATTTGGCCATCCCTTAGAAACCAAGGCCAACCATTGGTTTTGCATACTAAATGAAGAAGAAGAGAATTCGATTGCTAAGAAAATACTTACTATACTTGAAACCGATTGGAAGATTGATGAAAGCAATGTCGACACCTCCCCTCTAAGCGCTCTAAAAGATTCGGCAAGAACTCCCAAATGGAGATGAGATAATCGGCTAACACAAAATAGGTATAGAAAAGAAGAAAAGAAGTGTAGATGAAAGTTAGGAGAATTCGGCAATGAAGAACAAAGGTGGAGAGGTTTCGACTTTGTTGCAAATGAGAGGATGGGTTTGATTTTTAGGAAGTGAATGGAAGGAAAATAAGTTGCAAAAAGAAAAGATGCACAAAATGACTTCCAACTTTTGGCTAAGAGGAGAAAAAGATTAGAGAGAAACACAAAATAGCCAAAAGAAAGATGTGCTCATCTAGCACTTAATTCTACCAAAAACTAGCACCATACCATACCAAAAGCTAACCAAAAATTTGGCCATCCCCTAACCCCTAATACCAGTCCAAGTTCATGAACTCCAAAGCCAAAGTTTTCCACACAAAACTTTCCATAGCAATAACCTTACATTATGCCTTGTGTTCCCTCATCATTCCTTAATCAAAAATAATTCTTTTCCCCAAATTCAAGCTTACCTAAACTACTAACCATCTTGCCATAAAAATTGGTCCTCCTTATCCATAATGCCGTCCACATTCATGGACAAGTTGGTCATGCCAAACTTTCCAAAACCTCATCCCTTAATCCAAGCCTTATGTCCCCTTATCATACCATAACACCTTGATTCCCTACCTTAACTATCAACTTGCCTTTTTTTTCCATTAGTCTACTATCCATAAATGATAAAGTCCAACCTTATCTTAATTAGAGTTGACCAACACATGCCATACAATGCAAAAATAAAAGTCACATTATTGTCATCCATGGGATTCGAACCTCTTCCCTCATACAATTACTCATGTGCCAACACCACTTTACTACTTGCTCACTTATGCTAACATTAAACACTTAAATTAACTTAAGCATCATAATCACTTGATCCACTTCACTAAATTCTCCATACTAAAAATTATTCTAAACCAATTAATTCCAAGCCTTCACAAGACTATATTAAGCACACAATAAAATCATACCTGAATTAACTCAAGCAACAATATGATACTCAAATTTTTCCTAAAGCCCAAGGCCCAATCGGCCCAATCCTATTAAGCCCAATTTCAGGATGTTACAACAGTAGTTTACAGCTGAGCTGCCAGTAAATTAGGCTTAAAGCCTTTCAGTACACTTCCTCGGAATAACAACCCCCAACCCAATGCAATGCAACACACAATGGATGACATGCTATTATGCAAATTCAGTACATATATTCAGTTCAGATATTAACATGCCAAGTACAGATATCATTCTGTCAATTTCACACATTTAGGGGTCTAAGTAGCGCTTACCGACCCTACAATAGGTTCACAGTCGACTTGGGGGACCCGTGCAACCTTAAAAACATTTCGGTAAAAATGAGCCCACATGCACATGTGATCTGCCCGTGTGGGCCCACACGCCCATGTGGCCCACTCGACCCAAATTGGCCTTGGCCGTGTGATCCATTTTTAAAGTAATCCATGCTAGCTCAATACTCATATATGTTTTCACTATTTACTTATATGTTCATTCAAAGCTGTCTACTTGAGTCATTATCACTAAATTATTTATATCTTGAGCTACAGAATTCCAAATTAAGATCCGCTTGATGTTTTTGAAACTAGACTCAAATACCTTTCTATCATAAAATTTTCAGAATTTATAGTTTATCAAATAAGTACAGTAAAATCTTTAAAGTTATCCCTATTCTGATGTTTGACAGCTTCATCCTTTCCTTACTAAAAATTATTTATCTCCTAGTACGGAATTTAGATGATGTTTCCGTTTGTTTCTCTATTTTATTTTTTTACAATTTTTGATGATTTTCCTAAGTCAGAACAGGGGAACCCGAAATCATTCTGACCTTGTCTCACAAAATTTATTATATCTCATGATTTACAATTCCATTGCTTACACTGTTTCTTCCATGAAAAACTAGACTCAATAAAATTTTATTTCATATTTTATTCAACCTCTAACTCAATTCCCACTATTTTTGATGATTTTTCAAAGTTAGACTACTGCTGCTGTCCAAAACTATTTTAGTGCAAAATGTTGATTCTCAAGTTTATAACACCCTTATTTCCTTTCTCTACAATTTTTCGCATCATTTTCTCTTATTTCTCTTATTTCTCGACAGCAAGCAATTTTGGCTTTTTGCCGAATCTCATTTTCTGCGTTTTGGGTACACACCTAGTATCGTTTCTGATGCGTAAGCACTCCTAAGACTCCAGAACCAAAAAATTGACCAACATATCTCCAGATTAATCACTTAATTCATCAATCAAACCAAATATCCCCAACATAAAACTCGAGAAACTAAACCAACGACGATTCGAAAACTTACCGCGACGAATCTGATAACCAGTCGTCTCCACACACTAGAATATCCGCTTAAAACCTTTGAACAGCACCTAAACGAGAGTAAAACGAACCCTTTGTTAATTGCCTAATCAAAATAAGATAACTAAGGGGAAAAATTCCACTTGCCGAAACAGATGAAGTCGAAAGTTACATCCAAAGAGATGACTCGCAAAAAAATACAGAAATGAAAATAGTAGGGAAAAGAGAAGAGAATCCGGCTATAGAGCAAGAGATGAATCGATCAAGAAAACGAAAAGAGAGGGGAAAGAGAAGAAACAAGATTCGGCCAAAGGGGAACAAAATCCAAAAGTGAACAAGAAGGGAGAAGGAACGGCAGAGAAACAAAAGTCTAACGTCAGAAAATTTGTTGGGAAAAAAGAAAATAGAAAACTGATAAGAAGAAAATCTTATTTTGATAACTTCTCCCCAATTATCTCCTAAAACACTCCCTATTAACCCACTAAAACACAACTACTCAGCAGTCCAGTTTTATTTGAACTCCACCACGCCACACGCCTCAAACAAAAATTAATTCCCCTGCTGGCGCAAGGACTCGAACACAGGACCTCCTATACACTAACACTCCACTTAACCACCAGACCAACAAGCCCATTCTGATATTTACCAACAATCAAATAAAAGTCTACTGAAGAAGGGTAAGGCCTAATTCATTCAAAATACCAAAATTTGCCCAAGCGAAGGCTTGAACTTGGGACCTCCCAAACACTCCCAAAACACATAACCACTAAAGCTGACAGATATTTGTATCATATTTTCACAATAATAAAATTAGAAATTTTGGGGCGTTACAGTAGGACCATTTATAGTGATAGATCAAATTTGTCCATCAATATGTCTTACATATAATGACGAGTTTCTTTTACCATCAATTTTAAAATTAAAAGCAATATTTAAACAAATTTGATTTTATCATTTGATTTGGTTTGTTCAACCTACGTGGATTTTCCATGTGAATGATAACTTTTTTTAACTTGTTTTATTTATTTTATTTAAATGAAATATATGAATTATATAAAAAATTAAATTTGGCTTTTTCTTTTTCTCATTTTACCAAAACTTCCACTTTACTTTTCAAAAAAAGAAAATGTCCTACTGTCTTTACTTCACTATCGTGAACAAATATTTCTATTTCTCTAAAACTTTAATTCATTTTTCACGTTACTAACCCTAAAACCCTTCTATGAAACTTCTTCATTTCCATTTCCCGTTCTTATTGTCTATTTATATAAAATTTGCATAGTGTAAGTATTTGTCAACCTTTAATTTGATTTTTCCCTCTCTTCCTTTTGCTTGTAATTATTATCCCTTTGATTGAATTTGTAAGTTAGTTTGGCGTTCTTCATCACTACTTGTTGGGTGTTTCTCATCAGGTATGTACTCTCCTTTTTACTTGTTCTACTTCTTTGTTCAATGATTGAGATTATTGTTGTCCTTGTTTGAGTTCTAATTGTTGTTGAGATTTGAGCTTGAATTTGTTCGAGATTATTTTAAATGTGTTTTTAAACTATATAATATGTTAGTGGTTTTGTTTGAGTTGTTACTATTATTAAGATTTTCCTTGTCCATGATCTTCCATTTCAAGCTCAAATAAATAAGGAACAAATTGAAATTTTGCTAGTATAGGGACTTGTTAATTTAAAAAAAATTCTAGTATCTTTTTTGACTTGTTGTCCTTCTATTGCACTTAATAATTTTTTTTTTATAAAATAAATGCATTGTATTCAATACTCATCTTCAAATTAGTCCTTGGATGAGGGTTTTTGGTTTCATGATATGGATTTTGGTGTCCCTTTTGTTTAGGAGGACTATTTGGTCTCTAGGGGTTGATTGATACCATTCCTAAAGTTGTTCTTTGATATTTGTATTTGTTGATTTTTGCAGCACTGGTGTCATCCTTTCTTTATATATTTCACTGGTGTCTCATGTTTCTTTATTGTGCACCACCATTTGTTGATGCATCCATGGTCTCACTCTTAATCCAATGAACTCATAAATACAATATGCATTATGCATACAAACCGAAACACTAGTTGTGCATCAATTACAAATAAATAAAAAGAAATAAAAAGTTTTAGAGTATTGATATATATGGATATAATCACTAATTATCGAGGTTGCTTTCACACTTGTAATGGACAACATGTCTTCTACTAGTAAAATTATTGAAGGAAAAACTAAATATAGTATCAACGTTGGAATGGAAAAGAAAACGTGAATGCTTTTTAGGTGGACTTCTTTAATGTGTGATTTCATAAGTCTTAAGCAAATTTAAATTATAATTAAGAGATAAAATTATAATGAAGCAAATTTAGATTATAGTCTAGAACCTGTAAGCTCATTGTGAATATATTGCAAGATAATAAACAAGACTTGTGCCACTAAATTCCTACCAGGCTTCATATAGATAACATGGTATGGCTTAGATAATATATATATATATATATATATATAAGAAAATGGCATGAGTTCTTTAGGTTATTTAGTTTTAATTCATTAGTACAATTATAGCTTATTCTAACTAGTATAATCAAAATATGTTGATGAACTCAAATAGCCGATGGAAATTATTGAGAATATTTCTAATTGTTGAGTTGATGCACAACAATTTAAATTATTTGTTGCACATTGATTGACAAAGCAAAGGTATATACATATTTAGAATTACATTTCAATTTACCTTTATAATATGAATAAATATTTTTTTTAATTTTGTCAACAATTTTTTCTTAGAAAACAGAGTAAGCGAAACAAATCCAAACATTCAAAGTTAGTTAAGCCTTATTGCATTGGAACAAAATAATTTACTAGGTTCAATGAGTTTATGGTACTTATATTTTTGTTTTCTTCTCACTTAAGTTTATATGGATCCTGCTTATGTTTTCTTATTATGTGGTTAATAAATGTTTTTTTTATACTGAGAAAGCCAATAGATTTAAACCATCATGTGCTGAGGTTTATATTCTTAGTGCACACCAAATATGTAAATGTTGTGAATGGAAAGATAGTTGGATGGTGGCATTCAATTATTTTACTCTTTTCATTTTTATATAGATCTGCTTTTATTGAAAGAATTTTAACATAGGGACTCTGTGATTGTGACTATGTTCTAGTTTTTGGTTAGTTTCGATTATTATAGTTTATGTCAAGTTTGTGGTTATGTTTCTATTGTATTTTTTGGTTAGTTTCAATTAGTTTATAGTTTATGTCAAGTTTTCGATTAATATAGTTGATGTCTCAGGGTTCGGTCTTTTTTTTTCACAAATAGAACCGGAGCTCCCCACGGTGACACACTCAGTCAAATGAATCCATGATCTAACAATTCTTGCAATTGGGCTTTCAACTCTTTCAATTTAGTCAGAGCCATTTTGTACAGTGCAATAGAAATTGGAGCAATTCCATGTGTTACATCTATAACAAATTTAGCTTCTCTTTCAAGAGGCAAACTAGGTAATTCCTCAGGAAACACATCTGTAAATTCTTTAACTGTTGAAACTTTATCTATTTTGGATTCCGACACTCTAGTATCCAAAATGTAAGCTAGATACGCTTCACAACCTTTTCTGATCAATTCCCGAGCAAATATCGCTGGTATAATATTAGTTGAGAAATCAGATTTGTCTGCCTTAACATTTATCTTTTCACCATCTGAACACTACAGTGATATCCTCTTCTGTCTACAGTTGACTACAACATTATGCAGAGTTAACTAGCCTATACTGAGAATAATGTCAAATTCGTCAAATGGCAACAACATAAAATTGGCTGGAAACTAACGGCCTCGAATTTTTAGTAGACAGTGTTTGCATATTTTATTAACAATGACACACTGACCTAATGGGTTGGTTACTCGAACATCGAATTCAATCAAACCTACTAGCATATTTCTTTCAGTTACTAATGCAGTACAAATATAAGAATGTGTTAACCCAAAGTCAATCAATGAATTTACAATAACATTAAAAAGAGAAAATGTACCAGCTATGACGTTAGGAGCAGTAGTCTCCTCTCTGACCCAAATAGGATCAGCTCTAGCGGGTGCACGAGCTTCAACTCTCACTGATGTATCTCTGATTTCACCTCGACTAGCAGTAGCACTACCACCAATTTTTTGTCTTCTACCCCTATGTGGAGTTAGCATCGGTTTAGTAGTCTGATCACTACTAACATCTAATTTCTAAGAGCAATCTCGCATAAAATGTTCAGTGGAGCTGCATCTGAAACGAGTTCCTATTTCTATCTACACTCTCTAAATTGATTTTTATTACAGTGCTTGCAAACTAGTTTATTGATGTTCTGAACACTTCCTGTACTAGCCACTGTTGTAGCTTGAGGTATCTGGTAAATCTGTTTAGACATTTCTCTTCTTGAGCAATCTCTTTTTAAATGTTCTTTGGAACCGCGTTTAAAGCAAGCTTCACTTTCCAACCTGCACTCACCTATGTGGTTTCTCCCACAATGTTTGCAAATTGTTTTATCCATAATGCGAATACTCCCCACGCTAACCATGGACATAGCCTAGAATCGCGTGTTTGATCTGGTGCCCTAAGTTTAGTATTTTCATCTAAGTACACTTGTAATTTTTCGAATAGATTGGTTAGTAAAATTATTCATGAATTACTTTAATACTTTATATATTTTCCTCACATGGTTTTTACACGCAAAGCAAAATGAAAGCAAATGTTGCTCCTTGGTTGTCTAACGTTTAAACTAATACTAAGCGGTATCACGTAGTCGGATCGTGATACGAAAAGACAACTTGTATTAGTAAACAAACCTAAACATATCCTTAGTCTAATTGGAAATGAGAAAATCGATTGAAAGACTAATATGTTGTCTATCAAGTCCAATCGGGGAGATGTTTTGTCTTGGGCATCGAAGCGAATAACTCCCAAAAGATGAAGACACAGATGTGACTGACTAGACTGATAGTACATCGGACAGGGCCCAAGTAGAATATATCCTAAATTCGTTTATGGACTTATTCACTTGTGACGTTCATGGTGTGGCATACCTAAATCTTGATTGGATGGCAGACTATGTATGCGTGACTAGTACACTTTGATGTAAGTAAAATCCTGAGTTCAAATAGATAAGGAACTGAAGCTAGTGCGTTCGGTGTACACGTAGCGTCATTCAAAACAATGGAATTCATAGCTAGAGACATGGGTAAATGATATCCTCTCATTGACATTACATGGTTGATGAAAAATAAACATGGTCACAGGTCATTTTTATTTGTAATAAATTACTTGACCGCTATTTGATAGTGATTGACTTTTCATGAAGGAAGATGTAATGGTTACCATGAGATAAAATAGGATCATATTGGAAGAGCGAATATTATCTCAAAGAGATCAATGATATCCTATGAGGGTAACACACTTATGACAAGGTCATTGGATGAGCACTGGGTAGATGCTTTCGTAATGGTTTGTCGTTAGAGAGAAGGAATAGAAAGCTGGTGTGTTCTGTAACACCCTTTACCCGTGTTCGAAGCCGGAACTCGATACGAGGCATTACCTAACTTAACTTGCTTAAACTTACAACTTTGGGCTATAAAATTTCATCCTAACTTAAAATTTTTTTCATTTACAATCGTAACTTCCCTATTATGGGTCTACGAGACCCTATACATATACTCGTGCTGTTTCAGGACCAAACCGGAAACTTTCAAACACTTAGAGAATTTTGACATGAAACAGGGCCACACGCCCGTGTGAAGAATGGGACACGCCCGTGTGGCATTTCACATGCCCATTTTTTATACCCGTGGTCGACACTGACTTGCATCACACGGCCTACCACATGCCCGTGTGTTTAGCCCGTGCCCCTCACACGGCCTCGACACGCCCGTGTCTTAGCCCGTGTGCCAAAACCTTGGCATTCTGTTTGTGACATCATCACTTCACTAAGGTCACACGGCCAAGGCACACGCCCATGTCCTTAGGCCGTGTGTCGAACTAAATTCCAAATTATAGGTGCAGACTTCACACGGCCTGGGCACACGCCCATGTCCTTGGCCGTGTCTTCTACACGGCTGAGACACACGGCCGTGTCTCTGCTCGTGTGTTTACTACTGAGCATACTGACTTGTAAACCTAGCATGCATGGGGACACACGGCCAATTAACACGCCCATGGGTCTGACCGTGTGTCACACACGGCCTAGACACACGCCCGTGTGTCACACACGGCCTAGACACACGCCCATGTGTCTACCCGTGTGGACATTAAAAAGGCTATATTCCAAGCCAAATGCCACCCTACATAGCCACCATGCTTATACCAACTCAAACCAAACATCCACACAACCATAAACTTCATAATTCATCATCAATGAATATATATAAACTTTTCAAGTATTGGCCAACTTCAATGATTGTCGAAACCATTTTTAAGTTTTTATAAAAACGGGGGTCGACTTTAAAAAATAAAAACGGGAGTCGCCACCAATCACTTTTTACTTAGGTGTGATTGGATCACCTTATAAAACGTTTTATTTCAAAACATTGATTTTGGTCCACGAAATACAAGAAAACAAGTTTGGGAGTCGGTTACGTACGAGGAAGGGTTAACACCCTCGTAACGCCCAAAATTTGGTACCTAATTGATAATTTCATATCCTAATGTCAAAATTTTGAAAAAAAAATTAAAATACGATCCTTTTATTTGAAAGAAAGCCAAGGCTTACTTACCTCAAAGAAATAAAATGCTATACCCAATAAGTTAGGATGTAACATCTCATGACTTTGAAACTAGGCTCGCCTTTATTTGTAGAAAATTCTTATCTCGAGATACAAAACATCATATCTAATAAGTTAAGATATAACATTTTGAATTTTCGATAATAAGTTTTGTTTTGAAATTTATATGTTAAAAAAAAGGATACTTGATACCTTAAGTTCCACGAGAAAAATTAAAACCCAGTAAGTTAGGGTATAATTTTCTCGAGGTCCCCAAAATATCACGTATCGCTGTATTTAAAAAACCTTTGAATAAAATGCATCAATTTAGCAAAATATGTTTTATAAAAAAAATGGTTTGAGTAAGATATTGCATTGATACATTATAGTGTACAGACTTAATAGCAATTCACCATATCTCCAAATTATATTAACAATTACTACTAATAAAAATAATTAAAGAATAACATAACATGAATAAACAAATAAAAGAACTATGCTAAGCAATAATAAACGATTAAAAGAACATAAATAGATAAACACGAGATATAAAATAAGTAGCGATAATTAGAAATCTTCACGAAATATAAAAAATTTAAGAAATAAATATTAAATTCCATAAACAAAATCAAATAAATAAATAAATGAATGAATGATATATTTAAACGTTGAATGAATATTATGACAAAAAAATAAAAAGAATGTGACAATCTCTAAAATGATTATATATATAAACGATATTTTTAAAAAAAACTTAGGATATAGGAAAAATATCAAGGATAACTTATTATAAATATATAATTTAATAAATTATTATATATAAATATAAACAATAATACATGATAAAAAACAATTGTAAGTAAATAGTATAGAAAATTTTAAATAAAATATTTATATATAACACATTAATCATAAGAAATTTACATATTTAATATAAACAATATAAATAATTAATGTTATACGATATAAATAAATTTTATACAAAATAAAATTTTAAAAGTAATATATGATATAATATAATAATATATATAATATACAAACATTAAAAAAACATATAACCTAATAACTAATATACAAATTATAAAATAATATGTAATATATAAATAATATTAAATAAAATAACCTAGTATAAATGACAAATAGTTAATAATTTAATACATATGTATAATACTAAATAATTAAAAATAAAAGTGAAAGTAAAAATAAATAAAAAGTATTGAAGAAACAGGGATCAAATTAAAATAAAAAAAAAACTAAGGAAAAAATGTAAAAAGGAGGATATTGGAGCGCGTGCCAAACTGTAGGGACTTATTGGGCAATTATGCCCTATCTCCTAAACGGCGCCGTTCGGTTATCAGCCTTTAAATAGCCCGAGGGATCAAATTGAAACAGAATCAAACTTTCAGGGCTAATTTGAAAAATAAAAGAAGTGTTTAAATTGGACGAAATTAAAACTAATAAAATTGCGAAGGGACTAAAAAGGTAAATTACCCCTTTTATAAAAACACGTGGATCCTACCCGGGTATCGGGTCAACTTGTGAGTCTAATCTTAAAAAGCAGCGTCGTTTTGGTCATTAATTGACCACACCAAAACGGCGCCGTTTCCTTGGCCTATATAAATCAAAATCGGCCCAAAAAAAATCATTTCACACACCCCTTAAAAAAAACAGACGAGAACTCCGAAATACTCTGTTCGCCTCGGCTGGAGGCCAGATTCCGGCTCAGACTCCGATGACGGACCGTCACATGTGTATCCCACGCGCCATCGCAAGCGCCGCCATATACGGCGGCTGGAGGTCCAAAATTTCCTCTTTTCAGCGCGAGCCAAAAGGTAATCTTTTTTTATATATTTTTTTTTAAAACAGTTTTTTGTATATAAAAAAAATGCATAGATCAAAAAGAAAAATAAAAAATGAACGAAATAGAATAAAAAATCACCTCTGCTGTTTTTTATTAATCTCAGTATGTATATGTATATTCGTGTGTCTATGCCTCTGTATATTCGTTTGTATCCCTTTTTACTTATTTTATGGCAGTTTTTATAGCCTCGAAAATGGAAAAAAAATACAAAGATTCTGTTGTTTCTTGCCATTTTTGCTGTCCTTTCTTTCCTTCTTGTAGGCGAACGACGAGGAATCCGGCGATGGGACGCGATTCACGCGCGGATTTGCGGCGTGATCAAGGGTCGTGTTGAGGTCGCGGCGCTAGGGTTTTCCAGAAACCCTAGGTCTCCTGATTTTGCTTAGTATTTGGGCCCTTTTGGGCTGCATTGGTTTGGGTCTGATTAGGCCTGGGTGTAACGTTAATTGGGCTTGGGTAGTCTATTTTTTTACTCTGTAAATGGACTGTTAATAAAAAACTGGACATGGGTTTTTTGTATTTTTTATTTTTTGGTTTGTTTGGGCCCGGGCATAAATGGGCTGTTACAGCTGCCCATCTTTGCTCATTGTCGTGTAACGAGAATAGAGCAAAGATGATAAGAGGTCCCATTTTGCCCGATCTTTGTCAAATGGCTATATCTTCAGGGAGATAAGCTAGTATTTTCAATCTGTTTCACTGCAACTTCAGGAAGACATGATTTACTATCTTTAGTCTACTCCGCTGCAACTTCAGGGATGCCAGACGAGTATCTTCGATCTGCTTCCTGCAACTTCAAGGAGATCAAACTAGTATCTTCGATCTGCTTCACTGCAATCTCAGGAAGACAAGATCTGTTGTTTTTTAGCCTACTCTACTGCAAACTCAGAGAGGCAAGGCTGATGTCTTTGATCTGCTTCACTGCAACTTCAGGAAAGCCAGATTTGTTGCTTTTTAATATACTCCACTGCAAACTCAGTGAGACAAGATCTGATGTCTTTGATCTGCTTCCTGCAACTTCAGAAATGCTAGATCTGCTATCTTCAATCTGCTCCACTGCAAACTCAGGGATGCCAGACGAGTATCTTCGATCTACTTCGCTGCTATCTCAGGAAGGCAAGATCTGTTGTCTTTAATCTGCTCCACTGCAAACTCAGGGATGCCAGATTAGTATCTTCGGTCTGCTTCGCTGCTATCTCAGGAAGGTAAGATCTGTTGTCTTTAATCTGGTCCACTGCAAACTCAGGGATGCCAGATTAGTATATTCGATCTGCTTCACTGCAATCTCAGGAAGGCCAGATCTGTTATCTTTAATCTGCTCCACTGCAAACTCAGGGATGCCAGATCTGCTATTGTTAATCTGCTCCACTACAAATTCAGGGATGCCAGATTAGTATCTTCGATTTGCTTCGCTGCAATCTCAGGAAGGCCAGATCTGCTATTGTTAATCTGCTCCACTGCAAACTCAGGGATGCCAGATTAGTATCTTCGATCTGCTTCGCTGCAATCTTAGGAAGGCCAGATTTGTAATTTTTAGTCTGCTCCCTTGCTACATCAGGAAGATAAAACTATAATCTTCAGCCTCCTCCCTTGCTACCTCAGGAAGATAAGGCTAGTGGCTAAAATCTGCTTCACTGCTACATTAGGAATATAAGATTCACCATCTTCGATCTGCCCCACTGCTATCTCGAGGAGACAAGATCTACACTTTTTAGTCTGCTCCCTTGCTACATCAGGAAGATAAGACTATAATCTTCAGCCTGCTCCCTTGCTACCTCAGGAAGATAAGGCCAGTGGCTAAAATATGCTTCCTTGCTACATCAGGAAGATAAGATTCGCCATCTTCGATCTGCCCCACTATTATCTCGAGGAGACAAGATCTACAATTTTTAGTCTGATCCCTTGCTACATCAGGAAAATAAGACTATAATCTTCAGCCTGCTCCATTGCTACCTCAGGAAGATAAGGCTAGTGGCTAAAATCTGCTTCCTTGCTACATCAGAAAGATAAGATTCACCCTCTTCGATTTGCCCCACTGCTATCTCGAGGAGACAAGATCTACAATTTTTAGTCTGCTCCCTTACTACATCAGGAAGATAAGACTATAATCTTCAGCCTGCTCCCTTGCTACCTCAGGAAGATAAGGCTAGTGGCTAAAATTTGCTTCCATGCTACATCAGGAAGATAAGATTCGCCATCCTCGATCTGCTCCACTACTGCTTAGGAAGATAAGATCTGTGATTCCACCAATGTTGCTACACCGTCCTCTGGGGGACATGTCCTTTAGACTTAATTTCATATGCTTATGTTTATGCCAAATGACTAGGATGCTATGATCAGAATGAATCTAATGCTCCTAACTAAATGTATTATGGACGACAATTGCATGAATACAGAATGTCATGAGAATGATCCCATTTGTATAATGATTAGGATGCAATGATCGGAATGAATCTAATGCTCCTAACTAAATGTATTGTGGACGACATTTGCATGAATGCAGAATGTCATGAGAATGATCCCATTTGTATAATGATTAGGATGCAATGATCGGAATGAATCTAATGCTCCTAACTAAATGATATTAGGGATGACATTTGCATGAATGCAAAATGTCATAAGAATGATCTCCTTCTCTCTTTTTTTTTCATGTACAATGATTAAGATACAATGATCAGAATGAATCAAATGCTCCTAATTGAAAGTGTGTGAATGATATATAAATGCATGAGAATGATCCCTTTTTAATGTTTGGGTTGTCATTTCTCATAATTCATCAAGGTTCTATCACTAATGCGTTACCATGCTTTCTCGTTCAGCTGGTATCTTTGACAGAAAACTCAAAGAAACAATCATATTCTGCCCAACAAGCTTGCCCCGCTGTAATTTCAAAGTCCCTTCCACTGTACCTTTTGGGACATAAAGTTTGTACCTTCCACTGCAACTTCAGGGGAATAACATTTGGTTTCTTCCATCCATCCTATTACCACTCAGAGGTATAGAATTTGTATCATCTTTAATCAATTTGATTTGTTACACCATTCCCTGGGTGTAATGACCAGATGTATTAATGCAGGGTATCATTTTTCTTTTCTTGAGAATGATACCCTCTTATACTTGGGTTGACATTGCTCGTCATTTGTCGAAATGGTATCATCGACGAAATGTCTTATCTAATAAAAATCCGAAGAGATAATCATCTTTCAATATTTCCAACCCTTAGGCTTGGTGAGTTCTAAACAATAGTCCTGTTTCAGATTCTCATATTATTTAGAAGCTTCCAGAGTAATATGCGAAACTCCTTTTATGAAAGTATTATTAGTCCATTAATCGTTATTTCAATATAAAATGCTTGAAAAAGATCACAATAATGGACGAGAAAGAAATTAATCAGGAGCATAGCTCGAAACAAATAAGTTAATCAAAGATAACCAAGGCAATAAAAGAAAATTGATTAAAGTGTATCTTGAAAAGAATAAAGTAATCAAAGATAGCCAAGGCCATAAAAAAAATTGATTGGGGTGTATCTTTGAATCTTTGAAAAGAATAAAGTAATCAAAGATAGAAAATTCAAAATGGGTAAGATAGAAGCTAGGTGCCCCAGACATCGTAGCCTGAGCTTCTCTGTACAAACTTCTTGAGGACCATTTTGAACTCAATACGTGTTTAGAGGATCCGCAGTACTTTGTCAATGCTCCAAGACGTAACATACTTCATCACTATTAATTCAGGCATAGCAAGACTACCACATGCCCTATCTTTGATCAAAATTTGAGCCGCCCTTTTCGGGTTTTCGGCTCAAAACCCCTCTGGTCTCAAAGCGCCCTTTGTGGGCTTTCGCCTTGGCCTCTCCTCTATTTTTTTTTATGAATTTGAACTCAAGGCGCCCTTGGTGGGTTTTCACCTTGGCCTTTCCCCTTTCAGGTAAAATACTTCTTGACTGAACATGAATTCACTGGATTGGGCAAGTCTTTGGCATCCATCTCGGTCAATATCAATGCTCCTCCAGAACAGGCCTTCTCTACAACATAAGGTCCTTCCCAGTTTGGCATATGCTTTTCTCTGAAATCCTTTTGTAAAAGAAAGATCAGGTTCCCCTTGTGGAATTCTCTAGGATAAACATCTTTGTCGTAAGCTTGCATCATCTGACTGTGATGGATAACTTTTAACCTTTTTTTCGATTAGGTTCAATTGGAAAAAAGGCTTTCATTCCATAAACCAATGGATAAGATGTTGCTCCGGTAAAAGTCCTGGCCAACGTTCGATAATCATAGAAGATAAATAGTAACTTCTTTATGCCAATCTTTACAAGTCTCGATCATCTTTTCTATAATCCTTGTTTTGTTTTTTTTTTTGTTTTTTTTTTCTTTTTGGCTACCTTTGTTGCTCTATGATATGGCGTCTGATCTTTGAACAGACTACAAACTTTTGACTTTGTTCTTTTTGGCATTCTTTGTCGGCGCCTGATCTTTTTTTTTAAGAATTTAATAATTTTGACCTTGTAATATTGGCATATGAAGCTACTTCCACCCTCTTAGTGAAGTAAACGACGACCACGATGATGAATCAATATTGGCTAAAAGCTTTTGACGAGATTGACCCCATCACATCCATGCCCCACTTATGGAAAATTTGTGAAGAACTGGAAAAGGCACATGAATCTTGTCTCCTTAAATACGGTCATAGCTGATACCATCCCCTCCTATGTAGATTAACAGTACCCAAACCTCATGATTAGCTTGACTATTGTATAACCATTAGCATATTCTCTAAACACCCTTATGGACCTCTTTTAAGATTTTCCCAAGCGTGTCTTCATATGATCGTGCAAAAACATCTTTGAATTTTTGAAAATAACTCCATGATGTCTTGCCTTATCTCTGTGGTGAGCTAGGCTACAATCTTCACCTCTCATAATGTCTACTGACCTTTTGTAGAGTATGGTTTGTATTTCATCTTGTTCTACCATTATTAACAAATCGGAAGATAAGTTACAATCTCTGTCATCTTTAAAGTCCTGAGATCCTTCTAGACACATATCTTACTCGAAAGGAGACTCTGAGTCAGTAGCAGCATTACTCACATCATTGATATCTTGAGACCTATTGTAGGTTCGAGAGAAGATTCCAAAGAATAAATGACTCAAAGAATAATTATTTGTATGGTCATGAATAAAGAATGAAAGAATTCTTGAAAGAAAGTCCAAAGAACAAACAAAAGAAGAAAAACTAAGAACAATTTTTTGTACAGTATGAAATTGAAAAAAATAAAAGAATATTTGCTCCAAAAGATGCATTTTATTGAAACAAAAATTCCGAACACGGGCCTATTTCACAAAAGGATTCTTATTGCCTCTAGGCTTAAGGCAACAAGCGTGTTTTGAATATTACTCTAGATCAGCTCTAAAAATACAGGAATCTCTTCTACAGTTCCATTGTTTAAAATCTTCCCAAGTATTTAAGGGCTTGGAAACTTTTATTCCCCAGTTCTCTTGTCGTTAATGCTTAGATTCCCCAACATTCCCATCGGGTCTTTGATCTCCTCAATTTATTATCCATCAAGTCTTGCACTAGGGCCCTGAGCTCGATGCATTCTTGGATCCCATGCCCCTATCTATCGTGGAACTTACAATGTTTACCCCTTTAATAGAAAGGTTCGGCAACGAATTTTTTGCACCAGAGGAATCATCAAATTTTACGACACCCAATTTGATGAGTTTTCCGACTATCTTTTTAAAAGCGACGCAGTTCTCGATCGAATACCATATGATTCCTCCATGGTATACGCATTGGGCATTTACGTCGTACCATTTTGGGTATGGGGGCCATATTGGTTCTATATAAAAAGAGGATACAACATGTGCGTCAAACAAAGTTTGGTACAAATCCTTATACGTGATTGGGATGGGTGTGAACTGGGGTTTTTCTGAGTTCAGTCTTAGATTGGGTTCTTGCCTTGGGGAGACCTGATGGCTGGTAGTTACTGTCCTTGGTTGGCTTACTGTAATTGGTTCCGAATGGCCCTTGTTATACCTACTGGTACTATTCGCTTCCTTTTCCTTCTTCTTCGGGGCCTTTAAAGTCCACTCTCCCCTTTCCTTTGTTTCTGCCAAAACAAACAGTTTGGCTCGATCATCCTCTGGGTTAAAACCTGAGTTCATCGGGAAGTTCAACAGGGCTGAGGTATCAGTCTGACATTGGGGTCTGATAATGACGGGTACCCCATGCGAATGCGTGTTTGGTTGAGTCGGGACACTTATTGGGGAAAAACCTGGGGAATAAATGATGTCTTCATCATCATCCCCACTGTTGACCACTGGGCCACTCCTTTTTTCAAATTCTCCGGCTAGTAATTGAGTTAACTGGCCCATCATATTCCTTTGGAAATCTAGCATTTGTTCCCGCATTTCTTGTTGAATCTTGGTCAATTGCCCCTGCATCTGTATTTGCATTTGCTCTATTCTCTCCAACCTTTGTTCCATGTTTTCCAGGTTAACTGAAATATTTTTACCTAATTAGGGTCCTTTTGTAAAAGTCTAATGCAAATGATGCAATGTAATGCAAATGCATGAATGCAAAAAGGCATCGATTCAGATTCAATTTCATTTAGAAAACTTTATTAGAAAACAAAATCCTTTACATAAAATGGACTACAAATATGCTTTCGCCCTAATGCCCAAAGTCTTAACTTTCCTAAATAATAAGGCTAGCTCTTGACCCCGATCGGACTGTAGCTCATACTTCATGCTCAATATATCAGCCTGTGCTGCCAAAGTCTGTAGGTGATCAGCTACCTCTCGATCTGAACTATTGCTTCACCCATGAGATAATCCCGATTTCTAACTTGATCATGGGAATGGTGGAGCTCTTCCTTCCAATGCCCTTCTCTTGCTTCAAGAAGCTCGACCTGGAGTTCACAATTTTACAATGCCGATTCTAATTTTTCGATCTTGCCCTTCATTTCCTCAATCCTGTTCAAACTTGACTTCAACTCAGTTGTAGAATTACGGTTTCGATGGTGGTGAAGAGACCGTCCCAGTTCAGCTACTTTAGCCTTTAATCCACATTTCTCCTTTTGGCTTTTTGCCAAACTCCTTTCTAGAACCTCATTTCGCATCTGCATCTCTTGGAACTTCCTCTCCCAATGGTCAGCCTTGCGTTTTTCCTCTCGAACCTCCTGTTTCCACTATTCTAAAGTCTTCCCTAATCCGGCATTTTTCATTGACAGACACAGCTTCTTATATTCTGTCTTTAGGTCATTCAGATCTTCCTTGACCATTTTCTTCCCTTTTCTTATTTTTTCGGCCTCTGATTTCTGAACATCCACATCTAACCTCAGGTACATCTTTTCTTCTTCCAATTTCTCTATCCTCTTTCCAAACTCTGAACTCATCTTTTCGAAATCTTGTTTTATGATATCTAATTATGATGGGACCACTTGCAAGCATTCCTCTCTTGATCGAGCGCCTTCTGGATTCAGCTCGGGGATGTTATCATTAATCCTTCTAATCCTCCATCCACTGTATTCTGAGGTCGTCATTGGGCCTACGGATAATCTCTTCATCCTACGAATCTGATTCCAAGTACCAGAAATCTCCTTAACCCTCTTCTTATAGTTTTCCCCTCTATATGAGAACTCACATTGAGCCAGCCCATATGTCGTTGGTACAAACTGTCTTGATCCATATTGCCTCAGTACAAGCAAAGGAGCATACCCAACGGCTCCCCAAATTCTAAGTAAAGGAACCCAGTCAAAACTCCTACACCGATAAAGGATTTCGTCGGGAATCATTCAAGGAGCCCTCCACTCGATGTCTTCCTCTTGAAGGTTTTGAAGGAGCGCCATCCAGTTTTCCTCGGACACGTCTTCTCTCCTGGGTGTAGCCACTATTTCTTTTAATGGAGAATAACTCTCAGAAAAAACTCGATAAGAAACTTTTTCCACTTTCCAGAAATGACTATGGAACCAGGCTAATAACAACTGTGAGCATCCAATGAACCTGCCTTCACCTGCTCTCCAACATGCATTCAAAGATCTGAACGTTTCGGCTAAGATTGTAGGTACAGGTGTGACCCCTTTATCAAGTCGATCGAATAGATCAGTAACTGCTTCATCTACATGTCTTAGAGCTTTAAGAAAGATTACCAAACCGTAAATACACAAGGCAAAGACGTCAATCTTCTTCTTTACATCTGGATGTGTTAGGATCAGGTCCCTCAAACTCACCCAAGGTATGCATTTACCCTCACCTTTCTCTTGAATTTCGTTGCAACCCACTTTGCTCACATCCGGTGATATTCATTAACTTCTTCACAAAAATTGGGACACTAGCGACCCTAGAATAAGCTTTGTCGACTTGTATCCTTGGGACGTGAAGCAAGGTTGTATATTTCTCCACCGTGGGTACTAAATCTACTTTCCCGAAAGAGAAACAACTATAAGCAGAATTCCAAAACTGAGTCATAGCCCAGAACAGATGCTTATTTACCTTGACGTCGAGCAAATAAGGTAGATCGCCATAATTACGATAGAACAGCTGCTTTGCCTCATCGTCCCACTGGGTCCATATTCCTTTTAACTCCTGGAGCTCATTTTGCGTGACACTAATACGAGCGAAATCCCGGAGTTCCGACACATACCCCTCAGCTAAGCTATCCCCTTTCTCTAATTGCGTTTGCTCTGACCACATGCAGACGGTTGCATTGTCTTCCACTTTATCAAGGAATTCGTTCTCCATAACCAGCTTTCTAACTTAGAAACTAACCGTGAATCGATACCTCTTAAAATATGAAATGACATGCACAAAAATTAAAACACAGCAAGTTAGTACCATGGAATAAAATATAAAGCAAGTAAAATAAACAAACACATATCTGGGTAACTACTAAGGTTTGGCATAGTTCTACTTAGGGTAAGTCCTTATGTTTTTTACGTGTGGTTTAGCTCTAAAGTTGAGGTACCTGAACCAGCAGATTTCTCGATCCTCACCCATTATAGGCTCATATGAATCGAGTTCAGTTCAGGGGAATACATTTCCCTATGGCCATACGGAAGTGAAAACTTCATGAAGACATAGGTACAGATGTATCCCGGAAGCAATCCACTAGCCCATGCGGAGGTGAAAACCTCACGAAGGCATAGTTTCTCACTCCCACTTAAGGGTGCGACCACAACGGTCATGCAATGCAATGCAGAGATATTTTATAAAAATAGAACCACATGCAATAAAAATAATCATGGTTTTTCAAATCAAATTTTTAAATTTGGACAAAAGGACAAGAAATAATAAATTTTACGGCTTGACTCTCTTGTTGGTCCCCAGTGGAGTCGCCAAGCTGTCGAAACCATTTTTAAGTTTTTATAAAAACAGGGGTTGACCTTAAAAAAAAAAACGGGAGTCGCCACCAATCCCTTTTTACTTAGGTGTGATTGGATCACCTTATAAAACGTTTTATTTCAAAACATTGATTTTGGTCCACGAAATACAAGAAAACGGGTTCGGGAGTCGGTTACATACGAGGAAGGGTTAACACCCTCGTAACACCCAAAATTTGGTACCTAATTGATAATCTCATATCCTAATGTCGAAAATTTGAAAAAAAATTAAAATACAATCCTTTTATTTGAAAGAAAGCCAAGGCTTACTTACCTCAAAGAAATAAAATGCTATACCCAATAAGTTAGGATGTAACATCTCATGACTTTGAAACTGGGCTCGCCTTTATTTGTAGAAAATTCTTATCTCGAGATACAAAACATCATATCTAATAAGTTAAGATATAACATTTTGAATTTTCGATAATAAGTTTTGTTTTGAAATTTATATGTTAAAAAAAAGGATACTTGATACCTTAAATTCCACGAGAAAAATTAAAACCCGGTAAGTTAGGGTATAATTTTCTCGAGGTCCCCAAAATATCACGTATCGCTGTATTTAAAAAACCTTTGAATAAAATGCATCAATTTAGCAAAATATGTTTTATAAAAAAATGGTTTGAGTAAGATATTGCATTGATAAATTATAGTGTACATACTTAATAGCAATTCACCATATCTCCAAATTATATTAACAATTACTGTTAATATAAATAATTAATGAATAATATAACATGAATAAACAAATAAAAGAACTATGCTAAGCAATAATAAACGATTAAAAGAACATAAATAGATAAACACGATATATAAAATAAGTAGCGATAATTAAAAATCTTCATGAAATATAAAAAATTTAAGAAATAAATATTAAATTCCATAAACAAAATCAAATAAAAATAAATGAATAACTGAATGATATATTTAAACGTTGAATGAATATTATGACAAAAAAAATAAAAAGAATGTGACAATCTCTAAAACGATTATATATATAGACGATACTTTAAAAAAACTTAGGATATAGGAAAAATATCAAGGATAACTTATTATAAATATATAATTTAATAAATTATTATATATAAATATAAACAATAATACATGATAAAAAATAATTATAAGTAAATAGTATAGAAAATTTTAAATAAAATATATATATAACTCAGTAATCATAAGAAATTTACATATTTAATATAAACAATATAAATAATTAATGTTATACTATATAAATAAATTTTATACAAAATAAAATTTTAAAAGTAATATATGATATAATATAATAATATATATAATATACAAACATTAAAAAAACATATAACCAAATAACTAATATACAAATTATAAAATAATATGTAATATATAAATAATATTAAATAAAATAACCTAGTATAAATGACAAATAGTTAATAATTTAATACATATGTATAATACTAAATAATTAAAAATAAAAGTGAAAGTAAAAATAAATAAAAAGAATTGAAGAAACAGGGATCAAATTAAAATAAATAAATAAACTAAGGAAAAAAATGTAAAAAGAAAGATATTGGAGCGCGTGCCAAATTGTAGGGACTTATTGGGCAATTATGCCCTATCTCCTAAAGGGCGCCGTTCGGTTATCAGCCTTTAAATAGCCCGATGGATCAAATTGAAACAGAATCAAACTTTCAGGGCTAATTTGAAAAATAAAAGAAGTATTTAAATTGGACGAAATCAAAACTAATAAAATTACGGAGGGACTAAAAAGGTAAATTACCCCTTTTATAAAAACACGCGGATCCTACCCAGGTATCGGGTCAACGCGCGGGTCTAACCTTAAAACGACGTCGTTTTGGTCATTAATTGACCACACCAAAATGGCGCCGTTTCCTTGGCCTATATAAATCAAAATCGGCCCAAAAAAATCATTTCACACACCCCTTAAAAAAAACAGATGAGAGCTCCGAAATGCTCTGTTGCGCCTCGTGGGAGGCCGGCTTCCAAACTCGGACTGCGGTGAATGGATCGTCGCGCGTGTATTCCACGCGCCATCGCAAGCGCCGCCACATACGGCGGCCGGAGGTCCAAAATTTCCTCTTTTCAGCGCGAGTCAAAAGGTAATCTTTTTTATATATATATTTTTTTTAAACAGATTTTTGCATATAAAAAAAATGCATAGATCAAAAAGAAAAATAAAAAATGAACGAAATAGAATAAAAAATCACCTCTGCTGTTTTTTATTAATCTCAGTATGTATATGTATATTCGTGTGTCTATGCCTCTGTATATTCGTTTGTATCGCTTTTTACTTATTTTATGGGGGTTTTTATAGCCCCGAAAATGAAAAAAAATACAAAGATTCTGTTGTTTCTTGCAATTTTTGCTGTAACATCCTAAAAAGTGAGTATCGATATGTTGCATGTTTTTGGTGCTTAGCTTGTGAATGATTCAATTTGTGTGTTTAATATCGTTTTGAGAAGGCTCAGGATTTATTCAGAATTTAAAAAAAAAAAATTAGTAATGAGTACTTTATTGAAGTGGATCAAGTGACCTTGATGTTTAAGGAAAATTAGTGTCAAAAACTAGCATAAGATGAGCTAGTAGTAAAGTGGAGTTTGCGCCATAAGTGTTGCTTGAGGGAAGAGGTTCGAATCTTTAGGAATGCATTTTGTGACATTTATTTTTGCTCTTTCCTAGCAAGTGTCGGCCAATCATCAAATTTGGTAAGTTAGACCTTTATTTTTATGGTTAAGGTAAGCTTGGAACTTGGGGAAAGAAATCCTAAGCTTTTGGAAGGTAGGGGGAACACAAGGCATATTTTAAGGGTTATGTTTTGGAAACTTAGAATGGCCAACTTGTCCATGAACTTGGACGGCTTTGTGGACTAAGGGGGAGCCAAAATTTTGGTGGTAAGCTTGGGTAAGGATGGTAGCTAGATAGAATCCCATTTGGTCATTTTTGCTCTCCCAAAACACCCATTTCCTCTCATCTTTTTCTCTCTTAGCCGATTGTGCCATAGGCTTGGAGAAAACAACTTTGTTTTGTTTCATTTGGTCATTTTGCCAACCTCTCAAGTGCTTCATTTTGTGTTTCTCTTCTAGTGCCGAAATCATCAATCACAAAAGACCATTTCTTTTTCTTCTTTATTCCCCATTGCCGAATGCACATTGTTCCAAACCTTACTTTTTGCTCTTTTCTCACCCTTGAAAACCGAATCATAAACATCTCATCTCTATTCTCTTTTCTTTTCCATTTTACTCATCCTTCAAACACATTTTTTCCTTCTTATTTCTTCCATGGCCGAATGTTAGAGACCACCTCCATAGTCGAAATTATTTTTCCCTTACCATTAAATCATAGCCAAATTTTCTTTTCCTCATAGATTTTATTCTCAATCATTTTTTCTATTCAAACTTTGGACCATCGGTAAGAATCATCTTCTTTGTTTTCTTTTTACTAATTGGTCACCTTGGCCGAATCTATAGGTTGGCTTAGAAGAGCCTTTAAATCGATAATCGTTCACTCTCTTAGACGATTTCCTTTCGTTTTTCTTTTAGTGAAATAGTGGAGAGCCGAATCATCATCTCTTCGAAGTCATCTTGAAGTCATTCGAATTTGGATCATATACTTTCAAGGGATTCTTTTGGAATCACTCGGAATTTTAAGGTAAGCCGAATTCGCTCTTTTTAAACCAATAGTCTTAAATTCCTATATATATATTGTTAGGACTAATAATCTTTTGTCAATGGAGGCAAACAAGATAGGGTCGAAAAGGGTGGTGAATAGTGTTCTAAAGAGGGGCGGACTCGCTAATCCCTCTAGATTCAAGCGAAGGGCTGTTTCGGTAATCCGGGATTTTCCACCGGGTTGTGGACGACCCTCATCCGAGGAGAATCGACTATTCGAAGTTGTTCGTAGTTTGGAGCCTTTAGCTGTTCGGGATTTTCCATTGGGTTGTGAACCGTCAACCGGGGAAAACCGATAAATAGTTGTTGTTCGAGATTCCGAGGGTATCGACGAGCGGGAAAGTATAGTTCTCACCATAATCAGGTGTGTAATTTCACACTTATCTCATGGGTTAAATGTTATACCGTAAGCATTAGAATAAAAATTCGTAAAGTTGGTAAAATCAGAAAAATACGGTATATTAACACTTTTTGTGTAAGTGCATGAAATCGGTGTTAAAGTCGCGGAAATTACGGAATCGCCCTCAATGGGCTAATTTGATAAAAAGAAATTTTTGGGCCTCATGTGATTAATGGGCCAAATTGCTAGATTGCTTAATGGGCCAAATTGCTAGATCGCTAAATGGGCCAATTTGTTAGATTGCTTAATGGGCCAAATTGAGAAATGGGCCAACTTGTAGTATGGGCCTTATGTTGAAATTATCATTTGTAAATTGTTAAGCTTTGTTTATGTATACATGATTGCATGGGTTGGGATTAAATTGAAGAGAAGTTCTGGTGGTTCTACCACAATCTAGTTCGGGTGGCTCGCCACAAATTCTAGTTCGGGTGGCTCGCCACAAATTCTAGTTCGGGTGGCTCGACCACAAACATTTTAAATGGCTTTATGCTGCGATTGGTGTGTTGGCGGGGTGGGTTGACTTGATCCCCACAGGTGTCTTTGGTTGGTACGGGTGGTGTGTAGCGGATGGAAATTTAGGCTTGGTTGGGAATTGCATTGCACATGCATCTTTAGTTACTATATTGTTAAATTAGTTAATGGGCTCAAGCCCAATAAAATGCTTTGATGACATGGCCCGATGGTTTTGGTAAAGTGGGTTACACTGCTCGAGTTCTAAGTAACTCACCCCGTTTTCTTACCCTTCTCGGTAATGATAATTGATGGAGGCTTGGGTTGGGGATGACTTCGTGGAGGCCATACTTCAAATGATGGTTTTTATGAACTTTAAACTACTCTTTAGTATTTTTACTTAATTACTATTTTAGCGATGTAATAAGGCCTCTAGTATTGTTTTTATGGATTTTATTTCGTGGATGGATTTTAATATGTTTTAGATACTTAAAGTGGACTATTTTAAGTTTATAAATGTTTTCTTTAAATTACGTATAAAAAGGGGTTTCTTAAATATCACTATCTCGTAAAAATTTCGGTGAAAACTCTTTTATAAACTCCATCTCCAAATTAGTTTTTGAAGACCTGTTTTCTTTAAATCATTAGATGACCAAATGTATGTACGATTTGTGTAGCATACCAAGTCTGGTCTTAACGCTTAGATCAGGTTTGGGGTGTTACATTTGCTGTCTTTTCTTTCCTTCTTGCAGGCGAAAGACGAGGAATATGGCGATGGGACGCGATTCGCGCGCGGATTGCGGCGCGACTGAAGGGCTGTGTTGAGGCTACGACGCCTAGGGTTTTCTAGAAACCCTAGGTCTCCTGATTTTGCTTAGTATTTGGGCTCTTTTGGGCTGCATTGGTTTGGGTCTGATTAGGCCTGGGTGTAACGTTAATTGGGCTTGGGTAGTCTATTTTTTTACTCTGTAAATGGACTGTTAATAAAAAAATGGACATGGGTTTTTTGTATTTTTTTTATTTTTTGGTTTGTTTGGGCCCGGGCATAAATGGGTTGTTACAATGACCATATACAAAATGAATTTGCTAACATAAATAGCCAACACTTTTGGCTTGCCAATATAACATAACAAAATACCAAATTCTATACATGCCATACTCAAAATAAATCTAATTTGGCTATACCAAAAAGTGGTCGATAGTGTGATCTCCAAACTCCGACGTCCGCCAATTTCTCGAACTAACTTGGCAATGCTACAAGAAAAAGGGAAATGAGAGGGGTAAGCATAAAGCTTAGTAAGTTTGCATGGAAATAATAGCAACAATATATTAATAATGACATCAATTCATGACATTAGCTAACCACACAAAGCCAATTTGCCATAACTTACTCGTACTTGTTCTTATCTACCATATACCATGCCACATATCGTAAGCATTCCTCGTGAATTATTCACGGGTACCTGTATTCACTCAATTACACGACTTTAGTACTAATCTCATTCCTATTTCCAAGCTTATCTATTTATCCCACTAATTCACTAGGGATACTCAAAGACGAGTATTCATCATCATTAACATAAACACGAAGCTAATGCCACATCCCAGATGTGGTCTTATATGGGGTCACCTCTGAGTGTCGATGCCATATCCCGGATATGGTCTTATACGAAATCTCACTTCAAGTATCGATGCCATATCCCAGATATGGTCTTATACGATCCTCATATTCAATACCGAAGCCATATCCCAGATATGGTCTTATACGGAATTTCACTTCGATGCCGAGGCCATGTCCCCGACATGGACTTACACGGGACCTTATTCATCTCATGTCTCGATGATAGCATTTTTCACATTTATTATAGTCCAACCGGGACTTCAACATCTCGACTTTTATCATCCTTCTCATTCAACACCAATAATCAATTTCATAGAATGTCATGTAACATTATAATATCAAACATTCTCAAACATACTAGCATAAATGTTGAATTTATCACATACAAACTTACCTCGATTTCAAAATGGGTTAGATTGTCGATTTAGTCCACTATTTTATTCTTTCCCCGGTCGAGGTTGATTCTTGGTTCTTCTTGCTCTATATTAGAAATTTAGCTCATTTTAATATCACAATAATAAATACATTTCAATAATCATGCTTTGGAAAAATTACTATTTTACCCTTAGACTTTGGCAAAATGACCATTTTACCCCTAGGCTCGAAAATTAATTCTAATCAAATTTCTACCTTTATCAAGCCTAGGTGAACATTTATTTCTCTTATAGCTATCATCAAAACCCAACATTTCACACACTTACAACAAATTTTATAACCTTTACAAAAAGGTCCATTTAGGTGTTTTCATAGTAACACCTTTCACAAAAGTTGTTTATCTAACAACTAAGACTCATTTTCTTCCATAAAAATGCAGAAAACAACTCAAAAGCTCTAATGGCAAAACCCTATACTTTTCACCATATTGCAAGATAGTCCCCTCATTAGAAATCTTAAGCTTTAGGGGTTTCAAATGTACAATTTTTATCAAGAAATGATCACTAATGCACTTACTTGCAAGGAGAGAAGCTTGCTAAAAAAAAAATTTTGAGCTCTAAAACCCCTTAGTTTTCTGTCAATTTCGGTGGAGAAGAAGAGAGAAAAAGATGATATCTTTTTCCTTTCCTTATTTTATTAATACAAGTCAAATTATCCACCTAACTTCAACAACTTTGACCAATTTTGACTCCTATTGTCCCCTATGGCCGGCCAACCATTAGCAAAGGGGCTAATTTCCCTTTAAAGACCTCAAATTAATATCATATGGCTATTAGGCACCTTTAGCTTATAAAATGGAACTTTCGCACTTTATGCTATTTAGTGCTTTTTCGCGATTAAGCATGAAATCGCTAAAATTAAGGAACCAAAATTTTCATACACTTATATAATCATGCTCTAACTCATAAAATAACATGAAAATAATTTTCTCCAACCTCGGATTAGTGGTTTCGAAACCACTATTCTGACTAGCCCCTAAATCGGGTTGTTACACGTTCGATGTACACGTAGCGTCATTCAAAACAATGGAATTCATAACTAGAGACATGGGTAAATGATATCCTCTCATTGACATTACATGGTTGATGAAAAGTAAACGTGGTCACAGGTCATTTGTCTTTGTGATGAATTACTTGACCGCTATTTGATAGTGATTGACTTTTCATGAAGGAAGATGTAATGGTTACCATGAGATAAAATAGGATCATATTGGGAGAGCGAATATTATCCCAAAGAGATCAATGATATCCTATGAGGGTAACACACTTATGACAAGGTCATTGGACGAGCACTGAGTAGATGCTTTTGTAATGGTTTATCGTTAGAGAGAACTCAGTCACGATACTATAGTGTTAATAGGCCAAAAGCTGAAACTTAATTATAAATCATTTGAGCCCTAATTACATATGTCTAATCGGTGTCTCTACTAGCTCGTTGAAACCAGAAATGAATTACATGTTGAATTGAAAATATACAGAATGAATAGAAATAGAGAAATGGAAAACATTCAGAAATGGTTATGGTTTTCTCCAAAATGGAGAAATGGAATCATTTGGAAATGAATTTGGTTTTCTCAAAATGGAAATTAAAATGAGAAATGAGTCATATGCAAATGTACATGGATTACTCAAAAAAGATCGGAAGAATGAGTTTATGTTTTTGAACAGTTTTAAAGCTTGAAAATGA
The DNA here is from genome assembly GCA_025698515.1 of Gossypium sturtianum. Lineage (NCBI taxonomy): Eukaryota > Viridiplantae > Streptophyta > Magnoliopsida > Malvales > Malvaceae > Gossypium > Gossypium sturtianum. The sequence goes on from CM046955.1 coordinate 127,334,180, forward strand.
AAATAAACCATTCAGTCATAGTGAACAAGTAAAGGTGTTCATGGGTCGGGTCGGGCCCAACCAAAATCTTAGGCCCATTTGCTAGGCCCAAGCCCGACCCAAAAATGGGTTTGAAATTTTGCCTAAGCCTGGCCCGGATAAAAATGCTAAATCTCGGGCCCGGCCCAACCCACCCATATTAAAATTTTTTATATACTTTTTAAATATATATAATACATCAAAAATACTAAAAACATTAAAATAAATATTTCCCAACAAATTGAAAATAAATTTTAAAAAATATGTATACTTAAATAACACTAAGATAGATGCAACTTAACAAGCAAATACCTCTAAAATAATTACAAAATTAACAATAAAACAAGTGTTATACAATATCCAAACAATAACAACAAAATAGTAGCAACATAATAGTGAAATGTTAGCAAAATAGGGAGAAAAGAACAAAAAAATAACACTAAAACAACAACAAAAATAGCATTTTTTTGTCATTTTGTGATTTTGGGCCGGACCGGGCCGAGCTCGGGCCAAAAATGCCTTGCTCGAGGCCCAACCTATTTTTTAAATGGGCCTTATTTTTTTTGCCCAAACCCATTTTTTGAGCCTATATTTTTGCCCAAATCCTTCCACTTTTCGAGCGAGCCGGCCTAACCCATGAACAAGTCTATGAACAAGTTGAGTTGTGAAATATTGAATATATTTTCTTGAAAATTTTACCATGAGTAAAATCGTTATAATTTTATTGGGAGTAAAATTGGGATGAGAAAATTATTTAATTGGAAAATTAATATTTGTTTTGGAAAATAGAAAAATATGTATTGGGTTGGGTTAAATTACAAAGTGTTGGGTTAAAAGTCCAAAAAACACATATAATTGGGTCCAATACAATGAGAGACCCGAATCCCCATCATAATACATATTAAGGGAAGTACACCCGATTAGCCCCTTTCCCTCTCCTAGTTGGACTAGAAAGTTGTTTTTATATTTGAAATAAACATATAAATTCAATAAGTATTATACATTCTCTCTTTAAAATAGACAGCACCGGTAGAGCTATTTACATAACTTGGAGAGATTGTTACTCTGTCGAAAATTAGAGAGAATTTATTCTCAACTATTAAATATATTTTTCTAGAATAACAATTCTATTGGTTTCTATTACAGAAGAAAGAATTTTTGTTTTCACCCTAAAGATGAAAGAAAACTTTTTCTAGTTCTAAGTTTTGATTCAATTGGTTTGAGCCCACACTCGAAGCAGTTCGTGGTACGAGAATAGCGAAGAAGACCATTTGGTTGATAATTGAAAAACGTCAATGATCCGCTTATCCAAAAACATAGGTATTGTAACATCCTGAATTTTTGGGCCTATGCGTTTAATGGGTGGATATGTTTAATGTGTTAATTTAAGTGTTAGGGGTCCAAATTAGGCTCGGGCTTAGGTAGAGGCCTTGATTAAAATTATCTGTTTGGGCATTATAGGGTTTAAAAGGTAGTATCTATGTTTAAAATACCAAAGTGGGCTTGTGGCCCAATCTTAGGAGGTGACGCCATAAAAGGGAGTAAGGGGCCCAAATTTAAGTTTCATGGAGCCCAATTCTTTTAATTTAAGTTAGCTAAATTTTGGGCATTAGGACTAGGTGGAGTGGATGGCAACAAGGCTAAAATTTAGGGGTTTTAATGTTTAAAATATGTGGATAATAAGCAGATAAAGGCTATTATTTAGGAATTTATTTTATGTGGATAATAAGCGGATAAAGGCTAAAATTTAGGGATTTTAATGATTAAAATATGTGGATAATATCTTTGATAAAGGAGGAGGAGTTAGAGATAATTAAGTCTCTTTTAGATGAGCTAGTAGATTAAGATAAAGGAGAAAAGATAGGATTTATCTGCAAGGTTAGGTAAGTGCCGAAATTTCTATAAATAGGGGGAATATCTCTTCAATTTCAGCATTTGGGTTTTTCTCTCATTCTTTTCTCTTCTTCTCTGGAGTAAAAGCCGAAATCTCTAAGCCTATTCCCTCATCTTCCCTTGGATTCAAAATCGAAACTCTTTCCATTCTTTTTCTTCCTAAAGAAATCTTCAAGTCTCTTCCTTGTTTTCTTTTCTTCTTCTCTTTTCCTGTCAGAAACCGAAACTCCTCACTCAAGTATTTTAAAAGCTAAAGACACATCAGCCTTCTCTTGTTCATACTTTTTCCGGGATTTTCCTAAAAGCTGAAATCCCTAGATCTCATCTCCTGTGATTGCCGAATTACTTCTGTGGTGCCTACTTGTGCCGAAATCTGAAGAGAACTTTAGTGGAGTCAATCGCATAGATCTCTAAGTTATAGAATCGTGTTACTTTCGGAATTTCAAGGTAAGGGATCTATTAGTTTTAACGTATAATTTGAGATTTATTAACCTTGGCCGATTATTGAAGGGGCTAAATCTTTTTTGTGTTTTTTCGGCTTTTGAGCAAGGCTTTACATTGAGGATAATAGATCCGGATAGCAAGGACATCGACTAAGAATATTGGATTTCGCGATATCAGGTGTGTAATACTTCCCCACCATCTAGATTTGATTATTAATGTATGCTCATAAGTTTATATGTTGTGATAAATACCGATATCTCGGTTTAATGTTGGAAACCCGAAAAGGGTGAAGCAAATCACCAGTCGTTGAATGTTTGACTTTATATGATAAAAGCATATTGATTTTATGATTTGCATGGGTTGGGTTGATGAAAGGAGGAAGTTATACGTTATATGTGTAGCGGTTTATACCGTGATCTCGTTATATGTTGTAGCGGCTAATGCCGTGATTCATTATAAGGGCTTGGCCATAATATGTTGATGAGCGGCATGAGCGCCATCTTGGCGTGTAGCGGTGTGGGTCGATTGTAGAAATCCCCAATGGTGTGAATGGGTGTACGGGGCGTGTAGCGGATGGAAACCTAGGCAAATGGGTTGGGCCTTGCATATTATTTGTTATTTTTTTATAAATGGAATTATTAATCTGTTTTATGGGCCTAAGGCCAAAATCTAGTGGTGCATGAGGGTTGCACACCGAGTCTCGCGACTCACCCTATTAATTAACATTTCGGAGTTATACCTAGTGCTTGGACCATGGCTGGAGAGGAACGCAAGGTGGCCATGCGAGAAGAATATGTGGATTTAGCAAAAAGACTCAAGTTATTATTTTATATTTTTAATTGGTGAATTTTAAAATTTCGTTTGTAATAAGGCCATGGGCCACTAGTTTATATTTTGTTTTATTTTGGGCTTTAATTACTTTTAGTTATTTAATTTTTTTTATCTTAATTAAACTAAGGCATGTAATTAAGTTTGGTTTTATTTTACAAAGGAATATTCTATATGAAATATATTTGGGCTTTTAAAAAAATACGACATGTTTGACAAAAATTTTCTTAGTGACATACCAGATCCGGTCGTAGCAATTGGGCCGGGTTTGGGGTGTTACAGGTATGATTTTTGTTCAAGGTTTATTACTATAAATATCACAAACCGGGACGATTTTCAAAATTTTAATTTTTCGTTGTACAAGAAAACCGTTTTCAAACTGATTTTTTTCCAACATTGCGAAGTACTACATCTTAACATGTCTTTCCTCAAAATACATGAAGATGTGGAAAAATGACTTTGGATGTCTCTCGACTTTTTAGGTGGAGGTATCGAAATGGCTTGGCTATGCTGTGTTTTTCAAAATCTCGGATCTTGGACCCATCTTACGTTTTTTTTCATTACGTATGTCTTCCTTTTTGCCTTTAAATTCATTCCTCCCACATTTATAGAGTTTAACAATCGATGGACAATTTACAGATAATGGGTTAGGTTTTTGAGGACGAGGGAGTGTCATAGGTATTAGTTGAACCATTGGTTCATCAATTGGAAGAAGACATCTCTTGCCTCATTCCTTAGCCCTCTCAGAACGAGCACATTATGGACGGCTTCTAGATTGGAAGCAGGAACATTAATATCAACTTCATCAGAAACGGCTCGATTTGATTCAGCCAACATGGTTTATCTATATGAAAAACAGAGTCAATCCAAATCAGAAGGCATCACACTATCACAGGTTATTGTGGCATGTATATCTAGACCTACACGTGCTACGTTTCAGTCCTAGAATCGATTACTTGACTTTGATACCACTAAATGTAACACCCCTCGCCCGACCCAATCATTGGATCCGAGCTACAGGATGCTATAGTCATTGTCAAATCAATTATAGTCAATTATTCGGTAAAACTATCATTTAATCAAACAAACATGTAATATCATATTTACTTTACAATACACAATCAAATTTTGAGTCTTAATTGAGCTTACGAAAGCTCAATGCCCTCCCGAGGTTGAATTAGGACTAAACTAAAAATTTTCAAAATGTGCCAAGTGGATATCATGATATCCAGGGCTTGGTATCGTGATTCCATAGGCAGTAGCTAAACCTCAAATTAAACCATATGGGTATCACGATATCTAGGGTTTGGTATCACGATATCAAAGACAGAAGCAAGACTTCTCAACCTGAGGATCAAATTGTAAAGTTTTCAAAATATAACAAATGTGTATCGCGATATCCAGAGTGTGGTATCGCGATACCGGAAACAACTCACTGAGTCTCCTATTTTTAGCATAAGCACTACTTTGGTATCTATTTCAAGTTTCCACCATACCTAACATTACATACATCAAACACCAATTTTAAAAGGTCTAAAACATATCCAATACCATACCAAATAAGCTTAAACATTCAACTTAACTTTCTTACAAAATATTCAATTCAAATTCACCAATTAAACTTAGGCATTTCAATGTTATTCAAGTATATCAACTAAGTCATTCACTTTTCAACTTTAACTAAGCCAAAACATTTTAAATCATGTTATTACACTTTCATTACAATCACCTAAAATAGATATACCAAGCTATGACGTATACACTTTATGACATATAAATAGAGTGTGGCTCACTTTGTGATTGATTGTTAGGAATCTTCACGGGCGAAGGTTGTTGCTATTTATTTGAGCCTTGAGTTTGTACATGATATGGCTTTTGTAACACCCCCTTACCCGTGTCCGACGCCGGAACCGGATACGAGGCATTACCATGCTTAACCTTGCCTGAACATGTAATTACGGCTATAAAATTTCATTCCAACGTAAAACTCATCTTCTTAATCATAACATACATATCATGGGCCTACGAGGCCTTAAACATACATCCAGAGGATTTCGGAGTTCAACCGGAAACTTTTGCACTCATTGAAAATTTTTGCCAAGACAGGGGTCACACGCCCATGTGACATGGGACACGCCCGTGTGGGCAGGCCGTGTGGTCTCACACGCCCATGTCCCTAGCCCGTGTAGAATTTATTTTTCCTTCGAACCTACAGGCTTGTTCACACGGCCAGACAGACGCCCGTGTCAATAGCCCGTGCCCCTCACACGGCCTAGACACGCCCGTGTCCTTCACCCGTGGAGCTCTCTATTTATGATGTCATCAATTCCATAATGGCACACGGCCAAGGCACACGCCCGTGTGCTGGCCTGTGTGACGATTCTTATTCTCATAAGTAAATGCAGGGGACACACGGCCTTTTAACACACCCATGGGGCTGACCATGTGTCACACACGGCCTAGACACATGCCCGTGTGGACACTTAGAGGCTATTTTCCAAGCCCTTTTGCCACCCTGAAAAATAAACCCATTCGTCTCATCATAAGCAACACATAACATAACAATATCAATCATGAATAATCTCTAAATCATCATTCTATCCATCCACATTTTACTCATTATCTAGCATGAACATTCATTTCATTATACCCATCAACCTTAAAACATGATCTTAACTATATTGGCCAATTCATCATGGCCATTTACAAAATGAGTGTGAAGCATTAATAGCCAACTTTTTGGCGTACAAACATGACATGACTCAAAATGATCAAGTTCCTATACATGCCATACTTCAAAATGAATTTACTTTACTATACCAAAAGAACGGTTGATAGAGTGATCCGAGCTCCGACGTTCTGTAATTCCTGAGCTAACTTGGCGAAACTACAAGGAAAAGGGAAAAGAGAGGGGTAAGCATATAGCTTAGTAAGTTTGCATGAAATTTAAATAACAACATAATTGCTTACTCTAAATTCATCCATCTATTAGTACAATAGCAACAATAGTGTCAGATGCTTAAGCATACTCATCCATACTTACTCATGCTTATTCTTACCCATCTCATATTTCATTATGGGTTCATAACTTGCATTTTCTCAGGGTACCTGTATCACTTATCACATAACTTAGCTCTTATACTAACATAAGCATAAACTCCAATCTTCATCATTCATAACATGAATGAGACTCAAGGTCATTCATAAATAGTTTTGGCTCTATACCAATTCACATTCTTAGCTCTATTACCCATGAGCTAATCAGATTATCGTAGGAAATACAACTCATCTTGCATAAATCTTGATGCCAACGCCATATCCCAGATATGGTCTTACATGGGATCACACCTTGATGCCGATGCCATATCCCAAATATAGTCTTACACGGGATCTTATAGCTCGATGTTGATGCCATATCCCAGATATGGTCTTATACGAGATCGTACAGGAATGTCGATACCATGTCCCAGACATGGTCTTACACGAGATCTTCCTTTGGTGCCGAGGCCATGTCCCAGACATGGTCTTACACGGGACCTCCTTTATTCAATGCTAATACATGGGTAACCTCATTGTTCCGAATCTTTATCCAGAATTTCACATAACTTATTTTCAACATTTTCTCTTCGAGACTTCATCACTCGATTTTCAAAACAATAACATACATGGTCATAGTTTCATGTAGTTTCAAATATTGAACATTATGAAACTCTAACTTCATACAAACTTACCTCGATTCTCAAAATGTGTTTCGATGCTCGATTTAGTCCTTGATTTTGTTCTTGCCTCGGTTTCGATCCGGGCTTCGTGTTTCTTGATCTATAATAATAATTTCACTTGTCAATTACACACATTGACTAAATCGACTCGTAATTCATATTTTGGAAAAATTATAATTTTACCCCTAAACTTTATCATAATTACACTTTTGCCCCTAGGCTTCTAAAATGATTTTTATTCAACTTTCTTGCATTTCAAGCCTAGCCGAATCATATTCTCAACTATAACAACATTCAATTTCCACTATTTCACTCATGTATGACCATTTCTACAACTTCTACAATTTGGTCCTTTTATGCATTTTTCATGTAAATCTCTTAGAAAAATATGTTTATCCTACATCAAACTTTCATAATCTTTCATAAAACATCAAAATACATGCATGTCATACATGGGTAAATTTTTTAACATAAACCCTAGCTTAAAATATAGCTAGATATTGCTAAACCGAGCTACGAGGGTCTCAAAAATACGAAGAACATTAAAAACGGGGCTAGGATGCACTTACTATCAATCTTGAAAGTTGAAGAAACCCTAGCTATGTCCTCCTTGAAATTTTCGGCCAAGAGGAAGAAGATGGACATGATTTTGGCCTTATTTTCCCTTTTAATTCTTTTATTTACCAAATGACAAAAATGCCCTTAATGATCCTTTCTTAAGATTTTTTTCCTTCCCATGTCTATTTTTTTCCATCTTAAGATATAATGGTCTAATTTCCAAAGAGGGACTTCTAAAAATTTTTATGATTCTATTTCATACTTAAACCTTCTAGAATCTCACATTTTCTAATCCTTGCAATTTACTCCTAATGGACAATTTAATCACTAATTAATAAAATTTCTTCATGAGATTTTCACACAATCATGCAATCACCTCATAAACCTTATAGAAATCATAAAACTCATATTTTTATTTCGGATTTGTGGTCTCGCACCACTATTCTGACTAGGCCCTAAGTCGGGCTGTTACAATTCTCCCCATTAGGGATTATCGTCCCCAAAAATCTTACTAGTGAAAATGTTTGGGTACTGGTTCCTCATAGTCTCCTCGGGCTACTATGTAGTCTCTTCTACCCCATGTCTCTGCCATAAGACTTTCACTAGAGCTATACTTTTATTCATTAATTGTTTGACTTCCCGGGCTAGAATCTTAACTGGTTCTTCACCATAAGTCATGTCGGGTTGAATCTCAACCTCTGTCGGTGTGATCACATGCGAAGGGTCTGATCGGTAGCGTCGCAACATAGACACGTGAAACACATCATGAATCTTTTCTAATTCGGATGGCAAAGCCAATCGATAAGCTACCGGCCCTATCCTCTCGGTGATCGCATATGGTCCAATAAAACGAGGACTCAATTTGCCTTTCTGGCCAAATCTAAGAACTTTCCTCCAAGGCGATACTTTCAAGAATACTCTATCACCGACTTGATACTCAATCTCTTTCCTTTTTAAATCCGAGTAGGATTTTTGTCTGTCAGAAGCAGCTTTTAAACAACTTCGGATCACTTTTACCTTCTCTCCAGTTTCTCTAACTAAATCAACCCCGTGGATCTTATTTTCCTTAAGTTCAGTCCAATATAAAGGCGTTCGGCACTTACGCCTATATAAAGCCTCATAGGGTGCCATTTTCAGACTAGACTGAAAACTGTTATTATAGACGAATTCCACTAAAGGCAAGTATTTCTCCCAACTGCCCTGAAACTCAAGAATACAACATCGTAGCATATCTTCAAGTACTTGTATTACTCTCTCCGACTGTCCATCGGTTTGGGGGTGAAAAGCCGTACTAAAACTCAACTTTGTGCCCAAGGCCTCTTGCAACTTTTTCCAAAACCTGGACGTAAATCTCTGATCTCTATCCTATATAGTTGATAATGGTACTCCATGAAGTCTCACAATCTCTGAGATATATAAGTTTGCCAACTTGTCAAGTGAGTAATCGACACGTACCGGTATAAAATGGGTTGACTTTGTAAGTCTATCGACTACGACCCACACAACATCTTTCTTGCTCGGTGTCAATGGCAAACCCATCACAAAATCCATGGTAACTCGGTCCCACTTCCATTCGGGTACCATAATAGGTTGAAGCAAACCCAAGGGTACTTGATGTTCGGCTTTTACTTTTTTGGCAAATTAAGCATCTTGAAACAAACTCAGAAATATCTTTCCTCATACTTGGCCACCAATACCATTTCTTCAAATCATTATACATCTTGGTACTACCCGGATACACAGATAGACATCCATTATGTGCCTCGTATAAAATCTTCCGAATAAGCTCATCATTTCTCGGTACACATACTCGGTCTCTGAACATTAAACATCCGTCTGAATTGATCCGAAAATCAGACTCAACACCTGACTCTTATTGAACTCTTCTGGCTTGCAATTTGCTATCATCTCTCTGTGCCTCATGAATCTCTTAGAGGAACATTGGTCTAGCCCTCAACTCAGCTAGAATAGAACCATCATCAGATAAACTTACCCGTGCATTCATATCCCTCAAGGCAAATAAGGATTTTCTACTTAAAGCATCAGCAACTATCAAAAATGAGAAAAACATTAAAAATAGTAAGTGCTACTATCAAGCTTGAAAGTTGAAGAAACCCTAGCTATGTCCTCCTTGAAATTTTCGACCAAGAGGAAGAAGGTGGACATGATTTTGGCCTTATTTTCCCTTTTAATTCTTTTATTTACCAAATGACAAAAATGCCCTTAATGATCCTTTCTTAAGATTTTTTTTCCTTCCCATGTCTATTTTTGTCCATCTTAAGATATAATGGTCTAATTGCCAAATAGGGACTTCCAATAATTTTTATGATTCTATTTCATACTTAAACCTTCTAGAATCTCACATTTTCTAATCCTTGCAATTTAGTCCTAATGGACAATTTAATCACTAATTAATAAAATTTCTTCATGAGATTTTCACATAATCATGCAATCACCTCATAAACCTTATAGAAATCATAAAACTCATATTTTTATTTCGGATTTGTGGTCTCGCACCACTATTCCGACTAGGCCCTAAGTCGAGCTGTTACAGCTTTTTTACATGTTATTATTGAGTTTGATTGTTATTTTGTTCTAAGTTTTAGTCTGTAAGATCGATTTGTCTCATTTTGTTCATTTTATGTTTGTGGCTCGACTTTTATGTTGTCCTTTTCATTACATAGATTTTCATGTGTTAGTCGGGTAGCTAATTTTGTAGTTGATAATATCATTTCGATAGGCTTATCAAGTACATATGAAATCTAATTCAGTGTGGACTACCCCTACGAGTTGCATAATCTTGTACTAGTTGATGTTTCATGATTTAATCGTATATACCTTATTATTCAAAAAAAGCCCATGGACCTTTATTTGACCAAGTCCAAAAGATTAAGCCTCTATCTGAATGTTTTAAAAACTTTAGCCTTTATATATAAAGGGATAATATAATTTTTAACCCTTTAACTTAAAATTAGCTCAACTTTGGTATTTGTACATTTTTTTGTTCACTTTGCCACTTGAACTTGACAATTAGGTTTATTTTGATCTTTAAAAGTTTGGCACTCTAAGAGATTGTGTCACATCATCACTTGAGAATTAAAAAAATTATATAAATATTCAGGTGATAATATGGTACAATTTCAAAATATCACATTCAATGTTCTTGTGGAAATATGCATTGTATTCGACCAAAACAGTGAGTGATGTCGAAACGAGGGAAAACTCCTCGCCCTGATGAGCCGCCGACGTCACGACGAAAAAAATACTTTCATCCTAATGACACGATTTAGTTTTGGATTTCGGGGTTTAGTTTTTATCTCCAACTTTGTACTCTTTCTTTTTTTCCAATTTAGTAAAATTATCTTTGCCTATGGTTTTTTATCCTCTTTGAAGGGGTTTTTCCACGTAAAACTTGTGTGTTTCATCTTTTCAATTTCTTCATTATTTTTTCTTGTTCATTGTTTACACGGGTTTATCCCCAACAAACTGGTATCAGAGCTTAGTTCGATTTCCGCACTCAACCCGTTCAGAGATGGTAGCAATAAGGTTCAACATTAAGAGGTTCGATGGCATCAAAAATTGTAATCTATGGCAAGTTTGGATGACAACAATTTTAGTTTAGAACGGTCTAAAAAAGGTTGTTACTAGGAAAAAGCCCTGTAACAGCCAATTTTTAGTGGTGTCGGAGACAGTGGTTTCGGGACCACGATTCTGATGAGTGAGTAAACATTTTAATTTTTATTTATGTCTATAGGGTTAATTTAAGGTAGTATTAAATTTTCATTAAGAAATTTTGAAGTTTAAATGGTTAATTAGGAAAAAAGGACTAAATTGAAAAAGGTGTAAAAGTTGAGTTCTATTAGTTAAATGGATTAAATAGCCTTATTAAGATGAATTAATGGACTTAGTAAGTAAATATGCCATAAATAATGTTAGTGGATAGTTATGGACATAGGTTAGTTGAATTTTTTTAATTATAATAAGGGTAAAAAGGTAAATTAGTAAATAAATTAAACAAAGTAATTAAAATATGAATGAAGTATCATCTTCTTTGTTTTTATTTCCAAAAAAAAAATTGAAATCTCCATTGTTAAAGGGAGAACATTCGATCAAGCTCATTATTTTTGCATGGTATGTATTTTTGTCCCGATTTTAGTGATTTTTATGTTCTTGAACTCGTATTAGCTTAATCTAGCTAGCCCGGGGGTCAATTTGTAAACTTGTTAAATGTTTAGGAACATCCTATGAATGAGTTTGTAGTGTTAGTGAATTCAATTGATGGATTATTAAGTTTGGTTGTTAAATAGACACTTTTTGTTAAGTGATTTTTAATGAATTTGAGCTAAAGGACTTATTTGAGAAAATGGTAAAACTTAATGATAATTTTAGGAAAGTAATGAAAGATATGGGCTGTAAAGGACATTAGAGAAAATCAGCTATCATGATATTTCATTAATTGTGGTTTAATTGTGAGTTTGAGATTTAGGGGCTATTTTGCATAAAAGTTAAAATGTTAGGGGTAAATTCATAATTTTACATTAAGGTGGGTTATAAGTTAGAATCTATAAAATTAAGCTATTTGATTTATTTAATTGAGTTAATTATTATTTATATCAAGAAAAGAATCAATCAGACTTGAATCGGGGAAAGGCAAAAATCTTGAATTAGCTGTCAATTTAGCTGTAACAACTGTGGTGATCGAGGTAAGTTCGTATAGAGATAAAAACTTGTCATTTGATGTTTTGAATTGAGTTTACTTATTGTAATATATTAGATTTAATTTGACTTGATTATTATGACAATGTTTCGGAATGTTAATGGTTAATTAGTCCCATTTGAACCTTAAGAATTCTTAGGATACAAATGACATTTCATTAGGGATTTCATGTTTCAGGTGCTGGTCTTGAATGTCCTACCGATGGCTAAGGTCATGTATTTGTTGTAGATTCTCCATAGCTAGTGTGAGCAGCATCGTGTAGCTAACATTCTAACTTACAGCTCATGTGAGTAGGCCCATTTCACAACTCGTGTGAGCACTATTGAAAAAAAAAAGGTTACGATTATATGGAAAGGCACACTATGTGTGAGCATTTCTGAGTATCCAATGTAATTCTAGACTGTTCAATGGGTAAGAAAAAGGAAATGAAAAGACTTGTATGTAATATCATAGATGTCTATGTTCATAAGATAAGAAAGTTAATGTGTACCATGGATGAAAAGACTATTGAATATTCATATGAGCAAGGTAAATGAATGTAACTCAGTTCATGGCATTTATTGTGTTTTATGGTGTTACATGATTAAATCTTTTACTAATAGTGTGGATTATGTTAAATAGGAATATCAAGTATTTGTATGAACTACTAAGCATGATTGAATATTTAAATGTGGGGAAATGGTAAGTTTAAGTTTCTCTTTTACAAGCTTACTAAGCACGACTTGCTTACGTAGTTATTTTTCTTCTGTTTCGTAGATCGTCAAAAGCTCAATCGATTGGAAGCTTGGCGGAGTTCTATCACACTATCCAGCACTCACTTTGGTAGCTTTTGAGTTATTTTGACTAAGGTTATAAATGGAATGTATAGGACTTTTTATAATGGAAGTTTTTGAATATGCTAATGATCAACTTGGTATGATTATGCCTTTGGAGTTTACATTTTGTTTGTTTGGACTTATAGTGCTTTGGCAGGTTTATGTCATTTGGTCACTTTTAAGTACTTTGTAATATATGGTACTTTTGGTATGTTTATTTTGAAAGGTGAATGGATAGACAATTATTGTCATTAGGTAGCTATTACCTATATAATGTGATTGAGATATGGCATCATAGTTTTGTGATAGAATGATGTTGTTTTGGTATAAATGAGGTGCCTTTGAATGGCATATTGGTTCGGAGAACTAGGTTGATTAAATTGGTATATTTATATGTGGTTGAAATGTGTTTAGGTCCATTTAATGTATACACAAATGAAGTAATTGTTGGGCAAGGTTTGGTCTTAAAATAGCTTGTTTTAGGGTCTATTTTTGGATCACACAGCCTAGGACATAGGCTGTCACATGACCATGTGACACACACGGCCTAGCTACACAGCCGTGTGTCAATTATTATTTCAGGTGTGAGTATCACACGGCCTAAGGCACAATCATGTGTATCAAGTTAGTGAGTTACACGGTCTAGCACATGGCCTGGGACACGAGTGTGTGACACAAGTCAGAGAGTTGCACGGCCTGGCACATGGCCTATGACACGACCATGTGACCTAAATCAGTGAGTTACACGGTTTAAGACACGGGCTAGGACACGGTCATGTGTCCCATTATTCAAACACTACACAGTCCGGGCTATGTCACACGGCCTGGCATACGGCCGTGTGACCCCTGTTTTCTTGTAACACCCCTAACCCGTATCCGTCGCCGGAATAGGGTTAAGTGGTGTTATCGGACGAACGGAGACTTTTACGGACATTTCATAATATAACTCAACTAATCATATCAAAGTGTCCCTTAAATAGGTCAACGAGACCTTAAGCATGCTTTAGAATAGGGCCGGGACTAAACCGAACACATACGGAAATTCTCAAAAATTTAAAATTTTTTCTAAGTTACCGAGGTCGCACGCCTGTGTGGGCAGGCCGTGTGCCTCCCATGGCCTTAGACACGCCCGTGTCTAAGCCGTGTCAAAACAGGGCATACATACTGACTTACACCACACGGCCAGTCACACGCCCGTGTGTCCAGCCCGTGGTCGCTACTGACTTGTTTTGAATTACAACTATGAGGGACACGGTCGAGCCACACTCCCATGTGCTCAACCGTGTGGGAAATTATAGGCCATTTTCAAGGCCAAAATGCCACCCACACTTGGGTCATCCTTACAAGCTCAAACAAGTAATATCCCATACATAATTGGCAACCAAAATCATGTCATAAGATCAATAATTATCATCTCATTCAATCTCATCTACAATCATACTAACTTGTATACTAATTTGCACAACCAATTCACATATAAAACTAATCATGTTTCATCCTCAATTTGCCACATTCATAGAACCATCTCATTGTTCAAACATATATACTCATATTGCATCCATATGCTTACCATAGCCTTGACCATTTCATAGGCATAAGATTATACCAAAACCAAACTCATATAGCATAGCATCACATACAAAACAAAATCACTTATCTAGCCACATCACATGGCTACATATATACATGTCTCAAACATACTCCAAAACAACTAGCCTATACATGCCATATTTAGCTATTTACACATTCAAAAGTACCAAAGTTGAGTTTGATAGTGTGGTGATGATCCTCGATGGTCCCTGAGCCTCTAGTAGCTTTAACGATCTATAAAACAGAACAAACACACACAAAGTAAGCTTTCAAAAGCTTAGTAAGCCATATACAAATAAACTTAGCATAAAATGCACATAACCATATTGATACATTGACATTAATGTTTCTCAATGCATATTCATCACATATTCTTTGGCTCATTTACTTAGCCATAGCTTGCCACATTCTTCAACTCAAATATCACATATACACATAGCTCATTTAAGCATATATTCACATATTATCTCATCATTTCTATACACATATTCACCTTAGTAAGTTCATATAGACACTTACCTTTCATACACACATAGTGTACTTTTCAGACATACCTGAAACGGATATACAACTCACATAGTCGTTTATTTCTCGGACTTGCCCGTTGAACCGTTCGGAATCTAATAGGATACTCGAAATGCTCGGAATAGTCGTACAATGCCAACGTTCCAGACGTGGTCTTACATGTAATCAGATATCGATGCCACTTTCCCAGACAGGGTCTTACACGAATCAATACGATGCCAATGTCCCAGACATGGTCTTACACGTAAATCTCAAATCGATGCCAACGTCCCAGACGTGGTCTTACACGAAATCTCGAATCAATGCCAACTTCTCAGACGTGGTCTTACATGATATCAAATATCGGACACCTATGTCATGACATATGCTATCCTATCTATTCCTAGGTTCATACGGGACTTCTCAGACTTTAACAACTTGTCGATATATACGTAAGCTCGGATTTCCCATACATTCCATCTCAATGGATATTCATAGCAATTTGAATCTCATATATACATAAATAATTCAATTCAAATACATTTATTTGTATATCGACTTACCTCGGATTCGGATATACGGAAACGAACTCGGCTATTCAATTACTTTTGACTTCCCTCGATCTAAGTCTGTTTTATTCGGTTCTTGATCTATACATATTCAAATTTAATCCATTTATTCATCAATTGATTCAATTCAATCCACAGACACATATTTAGGGCAATTTACAAATTAGCCCTCACATTTTCACATTTTGACAATTTAGTCCTTATTTCACAAAATCACAAAATATACAAAATCTCATGATACCCATGCTTAGCCGAATTCTTATGTAGTCCATACAAGTCCATACATTTCATTTATTTCACAATTTAGTCCCTCAAAATATTATTCTTTCAATTTAACCCAAATTACTCAAAATCAACAAAACTCCAAAGACAAAACATGTTAATCAAACATATATCTTTCATAATTCACCATCAAACATCATGAAACTCATGAATTCATCAATGGCTTATTTCAAAAACATCATCAATTCACAAAATTGAGGCATGGGTTTTAAAGTATTCGAAGCAACGATTACAAAAACATAGAAATTATCAAAAACCGAAGCCAAACATACCTTGAATCAAGCTTATTCTTAGCCGAAACCTAGCTTGTTCTTTTCCTTCTTTTCTTTTGTATATTCAGTCAAGAAAATGGATGAACAAATGTCCATTTTCATACTTTATTTTCATTATAACATATTATTATGTTATTTACTATATTAACCTTTTAATTAACATATAAGACAAATAAACAATAAGGTTATTTTGTCATTTACCCATCCACTTACTAAATAATGGCTTAATTGCCTCATAAGGCCACTACTTTTAAAAGCCAACTCAATTAAGCACATTAACATATAGAATGCCATTTTTACTATTTATACGTTTTAGTCATTTTCTCAAATTAAACACACAAATGACCAAATTGAATCACGAAACTTTCACACATGCTAAATCATATACTGCAGACAAAGAAAATAATATTAAAATATTTTTTGACTCGGATTTGTGGTCTTGAAACCACTGTTCTGACTAGGGTCTAAACCAGACTGTTACAATTCTCCCCCCTTAGGGATTTTCGTCCCCAAAAATCTTACCGTTAAACAGATTCGGATATTGCTGTCTCATTGAATCTTCAGGCTCCCATATAGCCTCTTCCACTCCGTGTCGATGCCACAACACTTTCACTAACAAATTTTCTTGTTTCTCAACTCTTTCACTTCACGAGCTAAGATACGGATCAGTTCTTCTTCGTAGGTCATATCGGATCGAATTTCAATCTCAGACGGAGTAATCACATGTGACGGATCAGATCTGTATCATCTAAGCATCGATACATGAAATACATTATGAATCTTTTCTAACTCAGGTGGCAACAACAATCTGTACGCAACTGGCCCAACACGTTCGATAATCTCATATAGCCCAATGAACCTCGGACTCAACTTGCCTTTACGTCCGAATCGGAGTACTTTCTTCCACAGAGATACTTTCAAGAACACTTTATCACCGATCTCAAATTGAATATCTTTTCGTTTTAAATCTGCATAAGATTTCTGACGATCGGACGCTGCTTTCAAACTATCTCGGATCACTTTCACTTTCTGTTCAGTGTCTTTTATCAAATCAAACCCGTGTATTTTATTTTCACTGAGTTCAGTCCAATACAGAGGTGTTCGACATTTGCGTCCATATAAAGCTTCATAAGGTGCCATTTTGATACTCGACTGAAAACTATTGTTGTACGCAAATTCAATCAGTGGCAAATATTGTTCCCAGGTACCATCAAATTCAAGAATGCAGCATCTTAACATATCCTTGAGAATCTAAATGATCCGCTCGGATTGACCATCTATTTGCGGGTGAAAAGCTGTACTAAGGTGCAATTTCGTGCCTAGAGCTTCTTGCAATTTCTTCCAGAACCGTGATGTAAATCTCGGATCTCTATCTGACACAATAGATAAAGGCACTCCGTGCAATCTCAGTATTTTTAAGGCTTCAAAAGCTCGATTTAAAGCCCAAATGTGTATGTTTGTTGGGTTTGTAATGAGTTTTAATTAATTAATATTAAATAGCATTATTAAACTATTTTGATGCTAACTGTTCTGATTTTTATGGTAATGCTCCGCAACCCTAGACCGATGACGAAAACGGGTTAGGGGTGTTACAAGCCCGATAATCTAGATCAGTCAAAATGGGAAGATCTTGATGAGAAGGCCATGTCTGCAATTCAGTTGTGCCTCACGAATTGTGTATTGCAGGAGGTGTTGATGGAGAAAATGACATCTACCTTGTGGAAAAGGTTAGAAACCCTTTACGCGACAAAGTTTTTGGCTAACTGATTGGTGTTGAAACAACGGCTATACACATTTCGTATGGACGAAGGTGAGCACCTTAGAGGTCGCATCAGTTAATTTATTACTCTTTTGAATGATTTAAAGAACGTTGAGGTTCGAATTGATAATGAAGGTCAGGCTATGCTATTATTATGCTCTTTACCCCATTCATATAAGTTTTTCAAAGGGGCCCTAATTTATGGTAGAGGTAAACTCTCGTTTGAGGATGTGAAGGGTCACTTGTTGAGTAAAGACAAACCCGACAATGAGTTTGGTCCGGATAGCAAGTCAGATAAGCAAGCCTCGATTTTGGTAGCATCAAGGAATCAGGACAAGAGATGTCGTTACTGTAAAAAAATTAGGTCACGTTAAGGCAGATTGTTATAATCTGCGAAATAAGAGGGCTACTGAAAGTAACGATGAAGAATTAGTTGATGCTAATTTGGCTAGTGACAAGGGTGATGATTTTTTATTGGTGTCTACGACCGAAAAGTCTAAGTTTACATTCGAGTGGATTCTGGATTCGGGGTGTTCTTTAAACATGTATCCCAACAGGGACTAGTTCTCCACATACAGATCAATTGAAGGTGGTGTGTATGGGGAATGGCTCATCCAGTAAGATAATCGATAAATGTACCGTTCAGATCAGGATGCACAGTGGAACAATTAGGACACTGTCAGATGTCAAAAATGTACTTGATTTAAGGAAAAATCTTATATCCTTGAGTATGTTAGACTCGAAGGGTTGTAGAATTAACATCGAGTCAAGCGACATTAAATTGTCTCGTGGGGCTCTCGTTCTGATGAAAGGTCAAAAGACCGACAGTCTTTATGTTCTGCAAAGTTCAACGGTGACTAGCAAAACAACAAGTCCCTCATCTGTTTAGGAGTCAGAGTCAACTCATTTGAAGCAGAGGCAATTTGGTCATCAGAGGGAAAAAGGTATTATCGTTTTGAATAAGAGAAGTTCTCGTTTGGGTTCAAGATTTGGAAAGACAAAGCACTGTGTTCGTGGAAAACAGACCTGAGTCAGTTTTGATTTAGTAGTGCACAAGTCAAAGACTAGAAGTCTTTCGATTTCAAAGTTCAAGCACAACTTGGACTCAGTTAATATCTTGCAAAGTTCAAGATAGGCCCGTGGCGGGCTCGGCAAAGAAAGCATTGTGGAAATACAAGTCAAGGTGGAGACTTGTGGAAGTATGTCTCGCATTTCGACCAAAATAGTGGGTGACGTTGCAACGAGGGAAGACTCATCGTCTCGACGAGCAAACGATATCACGACGAGAAGAAGACTTTCGTCCCGATGACGCGATCGTTCTTCGTCTCGATGAACGAACTCTACGTCATGACATGGCAACGTGTTCCTCAAGTTTCATGGTTTTCTTTTTTTAGTTCAACTTTGTTTTAGTTTTCCACTTCAACTCTGATTAGCCTAGGGATATTCTAGTCATATAAGCTATAAATTTCAGCCTATAACTATTTCTACCATAGAAAGATTAACCCATAACAAATTTAAGTATTAACTTTTACAAGCTTTCTTTAAAGGTTCTTATTTTTGGGTTTCGGGGTTTAATTTTTATCTCCATCTTTGTACTCTTTATTTTTTGCCGATTTAATGAAATTATCTTTGCCCGTAATTTTTTATCTTTTTTTATTGAGTTTTTTTACGTAAAAATTATGTGTTCAATCTTTTCAATTTTTTCATTATTTTTCACACAAGTTTATCCGGTTCAATTGATTCAATCGCTAAACAAAAAATAATGAAATAAATAAGTAAAAATTCATTAAAAAAAACTAAATAAATAATTATCCCTTACATAAACCACCTTGAAATTTATTTGTTAATGGTTGGCTATTGTTTTAATAGCCTGCTTTGTCCGTAGACTTGACTCGGAATTCCATTTATCGGTGTTTTCCTTTTTCCATCTCAATAAATAAACGATCCTGGTTTAACATTCCGTCGTCGTTTCTTGTCTTTGGTGTCAACTTTTGAAATTTGATCTGTAAGGCATGTCATCATTATTAGTAAAAAAACTAGAAAATGGACACCACACTTAAAAAGATCCATCTTATAAAAAATAGGTTAATTCCATAAGATGTCCTCAAAATATGATCTAAATTTTAAATTAGTCTTTAAATTTTAATGAGTTCTAATTAAATTCTTAAAGCATCAATATTGTATCAATTAGGTCCCCTTGTTAGTTTAATCAATAGCTTGAACATTAGTTGTTGTATCAAAATTAGCATAGAATATACTTAAAACATGTGGATCAAATTGCAAAATTATATACCTACTAAATAAACATGTTAAAAATATAAATATCAAAAAATTTGTTGGTACTTTCTATTTTTTCCCCTTTTTAACACATTAAATAAAAAATATATTATGTGATAGATACAAACATGTTTATAATTTGATTCATATATTTTAATATGTTTCACGTCAGTTTGAGTAGAAGAAAGGACTTGATTTATACAATGATTAAGTAGAAAAAAGGACTTGATTTATACAATGTTAATAATTTAATGATCCAATTAAAATGTTTTAGCCAACGGTATAAAGGAGTAATGGTTAAGGTTGTTTCAAGGATAAGATTCAAATCTTTTTAATTTAATTCCTCTCTCTAATTTGTAAGGTAAAAAAAATTAAAATATTTTTGAATTTTAAAAATTAATTGGTAAAAGTATTATAGAGACTCTTGTATTAGAAATTAAATTACATTTTACCCCTCTACTAAAAAATAGGCAAATTAGTCTTTGTACATTCGATCAAAGAATAAATTAGTTATTCTGATAAAAAATTCATCCATTTCTATTGTTAGAACTGGTCCTTGTATGTCAGGATGAGATACATATGGCATGCCATATGTAACTGTGTAGTTATTTTGTCAGTCATGCTAATTTTTAACAATAGAAATGGATGAAATTATTAAAAAAAAAAGACTTGTTTACTCTTTGATCTAATATACAATGACTAATTTACCCATTTTTTTAGTAAAGAGAGACAAAATATGATTTGACTCTTAGTACAAGGGCCTACATGATACTTTTACTGAAATTAACTTGAAGTCCTTCGTTGGAATTAACCCAAGAAATCACAAAACGCAACCGCATTAAGGAAGATGTGACGTACCAAAGAAGAGCCAGAAGCGCGAGGGAACGAGCGACCGTAGTCCTTTCTAATATTGCAAAATTCCTTCACACCCGCCCAAATTTGACCTTTTTAACTTTAATCTCCTTTTCTTCTCTTGCTCTAGCAATTTAGATCTAAATTTTAATAGCCAAAAAGAGAAGAATTTCATTTTCATTTTTCATTTTTCATTTTTCAATTTTCAATTTTCATTTTTTACTTTTTCATGGTATATTCAAAAGTTTTAATGTGAAAGGTTTTAATTGAGTTAACTCGTGGAGGATAATCAGCGGCTGAGTCAAAGAGGCTATGGCAGGAACGAGTGACTCAGTTTCTGTCAAGGTTCCTTACAGGAACTTAAGGAAAGATTCGGAGGTTGAAATGATCGACGATCCATATCATCGTCGGATCGATCTAAATTCGTCTCCTGGCTCTCCTTCAACTTCTGCTTCGCCGCCTTCGGCTAGATTTCCCAACGGAAACTCTAACTTATCGTCGCCGATCCACGTTAGATCTAAGGATTGTAGCTTGATAACTCTCGCTCTTAGTTGTACGATCGCCGCCGGGGTTCAATTTGGTTGGGCTTTGCAACTATCGCTCTTGACTCCTTACATTCAGGTCCTTTTTTTGTGTGTTTTCCCTTATACTTTTTATAGTTTTAAGTAACGGAGAAAATTAGGTTATTTACTATGCATGTTGTTAATTTTGAACTCTGCAATGTGTTTGAATTAGATCAGTGTTATTAGATGGCATGTTGTGCTTTTCTTTTGTTAATTTTAAGAAATAGAAATAAAAGAATATCAGCGCCAAGTACTCTTTGTTGGTATTTTTGAATCATCAATTAGAAAGTACACACTGCAATACTTTTTCTTTATTGTTTAGTCGGTAATTTGCCTAATTTTCATGGATTTTTAGAAAGAATTTTGGGTGCAATTACAATTTGGAAAAGAAAGATTATGGCGTGAGAGAAAAACTCTTTATATAATTTCCTTCTATTTCTTCTCATAATTTCTAGAAATACTTGTCATTTTTAACATATCATAAAAGGCCCTCGCAGTATTTGAAAAGGAAAAAAGAAAAAAAAAAAGCTAGAATGCTTTTGCTTTGTTGATTATTGGCGTTTTTCTGAGAAAAGAAGAAAAAGTATGGCCATTGTTCGAAGAACATGTTTTAATCATAAAGTAATTCTCAAAATATTTTGTCAAACTGGGTAACATTATCTTTGTATTTATTTATTTTTTATTAGCCTCAGCCTTGATTCCTTTTCAACTGCTCTGAGCTTCTCTTGAGCTTATGGTGCTTTTCCCTTGTTGTTTGACCATTCATATTGGCTGATTCATGCAGACACTTGGAATAGAGCATGCTTTTTCTTCGTTCATTTGGCTCTGTGGTCCAATAACTGGTCTTGTGGTAGGTGATGGGAACCATATTACATATAACTTTATATTGATGCCCTGTTCATTATTATGGGGGTGCAATAATTGATGTAAATGACTACACTCAAAAAATTGCTATCTTTATATGTGATCTATTGAGTTGTTTTTATTTTGATCTTAGGTTCAACCTTGTGTCGGTATTTGGAGTGATAAATGCACTTCAAAATATGGAAGGAGACGGCCTTTTATCCTTGCTGGATCACTCATGATCTCTCTTTCTGTAAGCATTGAAGTGTTACATAATTCATTCTTATATACTATGTTTCTGGGTTTTATATCTGCTAAACTAAATTTTGTAATTTAGGTGATAATAATAGGATTTTCTGCAGACATTGGATACATTTTAGGTGATACGAAGGAGCATTGCAGGTATCATTTTCTGCTTTGATTTCTTCTATTCTTTTCTAGCACCCTCTCTCTCCCAAAAGAAAAATAGAAAGATATTGACCAAATAATGTATGCAATGCAGTACGTTTAAAGGTACACGAACGAGGGCGGCTTTTGTCTTTGTTATTGGATTCTGGATGTTGGATCTTGCTAACAATACAGTGCAGGTAAGCCATCCATGGTGATTTTTTCTTACTTTCAAGTTTGTTGTTGTATAAGTTTGTGAATGATAGAATTTTTATTTTCTTAGGGACCAGCTCGTGCCCTTCTGGCTGATCTATCAGGTGAACTTCTTTCTTAAGAAAATGGAAACAATTTAGTCTGTACATGGTAACATTGTGACGTTTAGTTTTGATGCCTCTAATTTACGAGGTTGTATAATTTTACACTTGTTTGATACTGTGCATGACAAGATGCTGGATGACAGGTCCTGATCAGCACAATTCTTCAAATGCCATATTTTGCTTATGGATGGCTGTTGGAAACATCTTGGGGTTTTCGGCTGGTGCTAGTGGGAGTTGGCATCGGTAAAAATGTTTCCACCTGTTTTTACTGTGATGAAACAAACAATTATGGAGACACAAGTTTTCTGTTTCATCTTATACTGCATTTAAATTTTGATCTAATCCTTATAAATGATCTCAATACAGGTGGTTTCCTTTCTTGGAAAGTAGAGCTTGCTGTGAAGCCTGTGCCAATCTTAAGGCAGCATTTCTTGTCGCTGTTGTAAGTAGCATTATGCATTGAAGTTTCACAAGGATAAAGCTCTGTAGGATGTTATAGTGATATTCACCTCCTAAGTAGTACTTTCAGTACCCTTTTTTTTTTTTGGTCAATTTATGGCTTGAATCATGGTATGTCACTTAGACATTGTTATCGATTCTTTAGACAAAGTATGCTAAGATGAGCATGACATTTTCTGTGATTGAAACTATTGATCCCTAATTCCATTTTCTTTGCATTTTGTGGACCACTAGTTTAATTTATCAATATCATGCTGATTCAATGAGCTACAAAAATCATTTTCTTTGTTGTTCATGTATTTTCAGGAGTTGACCTAGAAATAGTTATTGATGCTACTGTATAAGATTAACAATGAAGTTGTTGTGTAGATTCTCTAATATATTTGAGTTTGTTTGAATGCTAATTTTGAGCATTCTGCGGTTGCACATGTTTCCTGACACTTTATTTGATGCCATCCTGTATGAGTTCAAAAAATCATTTGGCATTTGTGCAGGTATTTCTCTTCTTTTGTACTGCTGTGACTATATTGTTTGCTAAGGAGGTTCCGCTTCCACCGCCAGCAAACGAATCGACCCATTTATCTGATTCTGCACCTTTGTTGGATGATTCCACACAAAATGGCTTTCAACGCTCAAATTCAAAATCTGATGTGTCCGCTGTTGCCAATGCTAACAGAAGCACTGCTGAAAATGGATATGAGCGAGTGTCAAAATCGAGACATGCTAACTCGAAAGATACAAATGTTCAAAATGAAGTTTTCAGTGATGGGCCTGGAGCCGTATTGGTCAACTTATTAACCAGTTTAAGGCATTTACCGCCTGCAATGCACTCGGTTCTTATTGTTATGACTCTCAGTTGGGTTAAGTCTCAACAATTTGTTCTCTGCATTACATTTTATTTTTGAATTGCCATTGAGCCTATTATCTGTTGATTGATAGTAGACAGTTAAGGGTTGTTAGCATTTGTCTGATAGTTGCCTTCAATTTCACAACCCTTTCCTTTCCTTTTCCCCATGGGAAGCAAACATTAATTATTGTTGTTTTCATGTCTATTTGTATCTTATTTGCAGCTTTCCTGGTTCCCATTCTTTTTATTTGATACGGATTGGATGGGAAGAGAAGTATACCATGGTGATCCAAAAGGGAATGCTGCTGAAATAAAGTTGTATGATCAAGGTGTCAGAGAAGGTGCATTTGGTTTGCTATTAAATTCTGTAAGAACTCAAAATTTAGCACCAATTGCTAGTCTTTAGATTTTTCGTTCTTTTGCTCCATCTGTGGCTTTAATGTAATATATTGTTCCTTGAGGGCTGTAGGTGATTTGATCTCTTCTTTACTCATTTAAAAAAGTTGTTATATTTCTGTTAAATTTTGGTGTAGGTTGTTCTGGGGGTTAGTTCGTTCTTTATTAGACCTATGTGTCAACGGATGGGGTCAAGACTTGTTTGGGCAACAAGCAACTATACTGTGTTTGCCTGTATGGCCATTACAGCTATCATTAGTTTGGTATCTGTCAAAGAATATACTCAAGGGATCGAACATGTAATTGGTGGGAGTGCAGCAATCAGGATTGCTGCCTTGGTTGTTTTCACCCTTCTTGGCTTTCCTCTAGCTGTATGTATAAAATGACTGGGAGTAAATTTCTATATCCTGCCATTTTTGTTTAAAAAACTGATGCACTTTTTAAAAACTAATTTGTTTTTTTCTCTTTGTTCTTGTAGATTACCTATAGTGTTCCATTTTCTGTTACAGCAGAGTTGACTGCAGATTCTGGTGGTGGCCAAGGTTTATATCTCAATTATCTTTTCTAGTGTGTTTCTGCTTTATACAGTTGCCAAATTTGGAAAATGTTGTAACAATCTGCATGTTTTTTCAGGATTGGCAATTGGAGTTTTGAACCTTGCAATTGTCATTCCACAGGTACAGAATTAGACATGTTGGTAGATATTGTTCTTGTTATTACTGAAGATTTCTTGCTACTTCAGATGATTTCTTTTTTTCATAGTTCATATGGTCTAACCTAAATTGAGTTCCAAATATCTGGGTATTTTGAGTGCCTTGTATTTAAAAAAGTTTGTATTCTGGTGATATTTTGGGTAAATAAAGCGAAATGTTGATTGTATTGTAAATTGAAACTTGTATTGTGTGTTCTCAGTTAGTCCATTTTAGTCAAAGCTGAATTTTAATGTATTATTGAATATTGATTTTATCAGATGATTGTATCTCTTGGTGCGGGTCCATGGGATGCTTTATTTGGTGGAGGAAATATACCGGCCTTTATTTTGGCTTCCTTCTGCGCTCTGGCTGCAGGGGTTATTGCAACTCTTAGGCTGCCTGATCTGTCAAGTTCCTTCAAGTCATCTGGTTTTCATTTTGGATAAGGATTAAAATGGCCTAAATTGGGTGACCACCACTCTGTATATTATACTTGGCAACCATGAAAATACTGCCATTTGTTTTCAGGGGATGGCTCTAACATGATTTGTAGGTATATTTTTCATATTAAAATCTATGCATATTATGTATCCAGATTCATTCATTCCCCCACTTCGTTGGCACATGTACTTTATGGAGAGTGTAAATTTCGAGTTAGCATATTGAAAAATATATACATACTCAGGATTATCGGTGTCTTATGTACTTTGGAAACTATACTTGCCTTTCTCATATCATAAAGATCGTTTCCTTTGTTTCTCATTGTTATTGTCATTTTCTATTTTCTAGAATTGTAGCCTGAAAAAAAGTTTAGAGGGCCCCATTATCATCAAGCAGTAGCCGTTTATGATGTGGATGATTTAACAGCATATACATATAGCTTGTTCGGTTCTGCAACTTTTATGTCTGGATTCTTGACCGCTTCTATGTGTGTGTAGTGATGGCGTTATTATGTTGAGCATCCACTTGCTTCATAGAATAGATGTAGCTCTTCTTTCTGTTTTAAGTGCGCAAGCATACAGCAGCTGTTTAGGGGCTGGCATCTGTGGATGGCATGTGATGATGTGCAGACCTGAACTTGCTACCTAACAGAAACAGCAGGCTTCATTCTGTAAAAGGTGGAATGTCTTCTTCCCTGATTCCCACTTAACTCTGACAGTTTCTAGACGTGTCCTTAAACCAGGTTTGGTGCACTTCTGAACCAGCTTCTTGTAATTAAATTTTTTGACTGGTCTCAACGCCTTTGGTTTTGAGAATATACTTCCTTTTTTATATATATTTCCAGAAATATTCTTGTGCGGAATTCTTATGAGAACTGATAAAACATACTGTATGCAACTATTTTCCTGTCTGAACAACTAATACTAGGACGACTGTGCCTTAGAATTTGCTTGCTCATACTATGTAATAGGTTTGGGGTTAGGAAGAGGGACTTAGAATAGATTATTTTCTTTGCAAGCAATGAAATGGTAGTTTGAGTATCAAATAAAAGCGCTATAATGACATATGGAATAAGCATATGAGCTAGCCTAGTCTGTTAATTATTTATTGGAATTATTTAGTCATGTCTAGAGCTGGCAAACGGGTGGGCTTATTTCGGGCTTGGATTTTTTTGGTTTGGTTTTTCTGGATCTATTACGAGCTCGAATTTTTTTGAGCTTGGGTCTTTTTAGGTTAGGATTTTTTGGATTCAGGCTCATATCTAGTCGGGCGGGCTTTAACGGATTCAAATAATTTTAAATTTTATAGGTTATAAATATTTTAATTTTGAATATAATAATTTATTTTACTTTTATACGATGATAACGCAATTCAAATTTGTCTTACAAAAAGCATAAATTATATATATTTAGTAAATTTATTTTATGTAAAATAATTAAAGTGATTATTGTATGTAAATTTATTATTCTATGATATTATATGAATTAACAAAAATATCTTTTATTGTTCATTATTATATTATATTGATAATTGAATAACTTTTTATCTTTCTTATTAAATGTATAAACCTATTACTCATTTTAAAATATTTATTTTAAAAATCGAATATATTATATTAATCGCAAACTTAAATAATATACTCATTATTACTCAAATTTAAAATAAAATAATAGCTTAAGTTTCAAATCCAAAATAAAATGAAATAAACTCAATATCCAAATACAATTTGTAAAGGTTGAAAGCTTAAGTCAAAAATTAATGTAATAAAATTAATATTTTATTGAGATAATAATTTTTTAATAATATTTTATATATTGCGAGTTCTAATTATAAACATGTATTTTAATATACTAAATTACACATAATTATTAATGTTGTATCTGTTTATTATAATCTATAATTGAATAATAGTTATATATATATATATTAATACTTATAAAATATATTATTTCATTGTATAATATTGTATCACATACTACAATAGAGTAGTACATAATATATTAATAATTTATATATATACATAAATAATTAAACGTTACAATATCATGTAATATAATTTTTATGTTATTCTATAATATAATAGTAACACATTATATATATTAATTATTATCATATATTATTGTTTATATATTATATTGGTTGAAATATGCTTTAATTCCCTATATTTTTCATACATTTGAAATTTAGCTCTCCTACTATATTATATAATGATATATCATATCATATAGTTTATAAAATATTAATAGTTTATGTATGTGCATCAATGATTAAACATTATAATATCATGTAATATTATATCTTTTGTATAATATAATAATAATTATACATAAATATTATTACATATTGTTGTTTATTATTATACTAGTTGAAATATGCTTTAAGTCTCTATATTTTTCGTACATTTGAAAGTATGTGCATCAATGATTAAACATTATAATATCATGTAATATTATATCTTTTGTATAATATAATAATAATTATACATAAATATTATTACATATTGTTGTTTATTATTATACTAGTTGAAATATGCTCTAAGTCTCTATATTTTCCGTACATTTGAAAGTTAGACTTCCTACATTATTATATAATGCTATATCATATCATGTAATATATTAATAGTTTATATATATGCATCAATGATTAAACATTAATATCATGTAATACTATATCTTTATTATAATCTATATTATAATAGTAGTTATATATGTATTAATATTTTTAGTAATAGTTATATATTGTAATATTATTTTATGTATTAGTAATACTAATAAATTATAATACTAATGATTAAAGTTGAGCTTTCTCGGGTTTTTTTGGATCAAATTTATTTCAAACTCGGGCGAGATCGATATTGGATTCGGATATATTATGAGTTCGAATTCTGTCTGACTCGAATTTATTACAAATTTAACCTTTTTCAGGCTCAAATCATTAAGGGCGAGTATTCGGACTCGAGCTTGTTTTGCCGGCTCTAGTCATGTCGGATCTTTATTTGTATGGTTGAATGATAAATGCAATTTGTAATGCCATTGCCGTGTGAATGCTGAATTATTTCAATGGTAGCATTCTCAGAATATTGACAAAATAGTACTGCTTTGGTTTGTTTATTTATTTATTTTATTGAGGAAACCATTCATTAGTAGTAAAGTTTGGCTAACGAAGGTGACTGATTTCAGCTTTAGAAATAACTCGTTGAATTCTACATTTCATGTTAAGGGAAGAGTTGTTTGACTGACAAAAAAGGTGAGTTGGCTTTTCTCGTGTATATTATATATCCTTTGATTAGGTTAGGTCTTGTTGTAGTTTCTCAAAAAAAAAAAAAATTGAATTTAGTTATTCTCATTATATGTTACTACCTTTGGATACCTTTTATAATATCATATCACTATAATAATATTATAAATTTATTGTAAATTCGATTTTTTATCTTTTACCTTTTATAAAAAAGTTTCATTTTTAACAATTAAAATAAACTATAAAGTATCATCTATTAAATTAGTTTTTTATAACAATCATTTCTCTCAAATTTTAATGAATTTAGTTCTATTATTAAGTGAGATAAAAATAATAAATTCTAATTAAGATATTTTTTTAATAAAATATTTAAATTTTACATAAAAATATATTAATTATATTTATCGATAAAAATAATATTTAATAAATGAAAGTATATTAGTAAATTTTATATATCATTTAAAATAAAAATAAAAGTCAAATGTTATTTAAATATTAAATGTTGTTATAGATAATAGAAATCCTATTATACTTGTACATATGAAAATCACATTTAGAATATGTAACATATCATAAACAATGAAATGGAAGGTTTTGAACTAACAATGAAATATAAATAGATAAATACATCATATTAAGAATATTAAATGCATTTCAATTATTTATCATGGTATTGTTATTTTTTTTTGAGCTGATATCGAGTTTATTTTTAACATCAACTCAATCAATGAGATTGTCAACATATACAAATGATGTGGGTGAAAATATTTATATAATAATATTAATATGTATAAAAATGTCAAAATAAAGCTTTGATTAAGAGGTAAAAAGATTTTATAAATGTTGGTGGTATGGGGTCAAAGCTCATTATATAATCTATTATTGATTTTATTAAAAATATATTAAAAAAAACAAAAGCATCATTATAATAATATAAAGTATTTTCTTTAATTGAAATGGTGATCGATTGATTTGTGGCATCAAATTCGTGACACTTAAAAAATAGTATAAATAACAATTTATCTATAATAGTTAAAATATTGAGAGACAGATGAAGTTATTATAGAGAGAATTGATTGCATAATGATTCGGTATTAATTAGAATTCATATTTAAATTCAATTATATATAAAAATATAGATTTAGATTTTTAAACTGCTTTTAATATGCTCTGTGCGGTTGACATTTTTTGGAGTTAAATCTTTTGAACTTTGGAATTAATTATTTTAAATATTTTATTGAATTAATTTTAAAAATATATATTTAAAGACTAATTCAAAGAAGCTTTTATAATATATATATATATATATATATTTCAAATTTATATTAAAGTTGAAAGGCTTTGAGTAATAAAAATCAAAATTGACAAATTTAATGGGAATATAAATGATAAAATATGTGCATTATAATTAAGATTCAATTTGATATTTATTTATGATATTCAAATTTATTTAGATATTTTAAATGCACCATCAAATAGATATTTAATAAGTTCAAGAATTTAAAAAATAATTATGTAAACAAGTTTATGATGCGTTATTATATACTTATATATGGAATTCAAATTCATTATTTAAACAAAATATTTTACTTGAAAAAGGAAAACAAAGAAAATTAAAGTCCTTTCTGATTTATGCCGAATCCAAGGAGTATTAGAGTTGAATGGAAAGGATGTGATAGTAATGGGCCACACCATGACCATAATAAATAAATTTAAAAAAAAAAAAAAGTGGAGGAGTGTGGTTGAGAAATCACTTTCAAGTTACTTAACATATTCCCTTAGGCCCAGAAATATTGAAATAAAAAGGCAAAGAGGTGGGCAGGTAACGTCGTGAAGCACAGATTAGCACATGGGATTGCAAAGCTGAAGCTCAAACCCCCCCCCCCCCACCCCTTAACACAACCTATATCCCATGTGTTTTCCCAACGTTCACCTCTTCTGTTTTATTTATTTTGGTAATCTCTCTTTTTCTTTTTCTTTTTCTTTTATATTCCGATGCATAAATCATTCTTTTAATATTTACTGAGTTTAAATGGAAAAATGGAAATGGGGGGAGATGAGAGAAAAGGGTGAGGAACATGGAATGGATCCTCCATCTCACACACACTTTGAAAGTTGGGGCCATGGTTGAGTTCAGATTTCCAGCTAATAAAGTCATGGTGAAAGGCAGCGAGTGTGAGAGTAGCTTTTGTCTTTGCCCAAATTTTTTTTTATTATTGTTCTTCAGCAACTGCAATATTTAGAATATTAATGGAACCCACCGACAATATGCAGATTGGTGGATGGGGTCCCAACTTCCCTTCCTTTCTTTAGGTTACAAACAGCTAACCACAACATGTATTGCCTACGTCCACTTAACACCAACCATGAATTCTTCCCATGCATATTTATATATATATATATGGATGACCAGTCCAACATCTATGGCCTTTTCCTATCCCCTTTCTTTCATTTGTATTTCTAAAACTTATATAGATCAAAACAACATAGTTTGTAAAATCAAATTCACAGTTGCCTCAAGACCTCCATCTTGGTTATAATGATTGAGACATATTTCAATATTGTTTTATGGTGTTAATATGAGGTTTAACCTAGTTTGTTTATGTTTTCCATTAAAAATTAACTATCTCAAAATTTATATTCGGTTTGAGTTTATTAGGGTTTAAGGGATATGTGTAATAATGAACCAAACAATTTTATTTCAAATTTGAAAAGATAAATCCAAATTAAAACTTAGTTTAACATGAATTGATCTCAAAAAGTTAGAGTAAGAAATGGCTCGAACTTCAAACAACTCGTTATGATATGAACTTAAGATGACTCAATCCAAAGAACTCAACAAGTAAACCCGAAATAACATAAAACTTAACACTGATTCAAGCTCAAAATAACTAAAAATAAAATAAAACTCGAATTAACTTGACCCAAATTGAGTAATTTAAAAAGTTTGGTTTAAAATTTTATATTGTGGTCAAACTATGAAAAGTCAAAATGATTATGATGTTACAAAACAAGAAAAAAGTAAATTTAAATGATATTCAAATTTATTAATATTACGCAGTACTTTAAATAACATATCTTCATGTTATTATTATTATTATGGCATTAAAAAATCAAGTTAAAATATAATAAAATAATTTATAGTAACTCATTATTAATATTGTTAGTATTATTTTTTATAAAATATAAATTTTAAATACTTTTTAATCAACCAATATAAATTGTTTATAAAAAATTAATTTAAATATATAAATATTTTATAATTTGATAAACTAATTTTTATGAAATGTCATTTTGTTTGAAAAGGGCATTAATCAAGGGAAAAAAGAGAGAGGTGGTGAGGACGACATTAGCTTTTTCAAAACGTCAAGATCAAAACCCTGAATCTGAAGAGAAGAAATTGACAGCCCATTTCATCATCTACGAATTTTACCACTTGAGGGAAATGAAAAGCAAAATCTGTCCATTTTTCTTTCTGTAAAATTAGCAAGTGAAAGGTGGAATGGGAGAATGTCAGAAAATTTTACCAAGTTAAAAATTTTGCACACTTCCTTCCTTTTCTGTAATTGTGAAGTCAGAATATGGCAACGGTATTTTCAGGCCAAGCTCCTCTTCTACCACCAATACATTCTCTGTGTTGTGTAAGAATGTGGTAAAATGAAATTTCATCGTTACTGTATTTACTGACATTCTGTGCTACTTTGGTCAAATTAACTAGAATTTTACTGTAAGGGTATTTACTCACTTCCACCCTTCCACTGTCTTTTACAAACTTTTGGTAAATAAATTAGTTACCACAACAAGTCTTTGCTTATTTGGAAGTCACAAGTGCTTCTTGTTTTCTTTCTATTTGATTTAATAAAATTTATCTACTTGTGTTCCGAGATGATTGGTCTATATGATTGTCAGTCATAAGGGTAAAGAAAATGTCAAAGCTAAGGGGATTAACTTGTGGCTGCATCAGAGTAAACCTACACTTGACTTGTTTTCGGTACCTTCTAAATATACATACTAAAGATTAGTAAATATTAAGGTTGAGCCAAGGGATGGCAATACATCAAATTTATACCTTAGTTTTAGTTTAATGTACGATTTTATATATAAACTTGAATTATAATTCATACGTATGTATAAAACTTTAATTTATTTAGAAAATGAGTTCATACATTTATTTTTATATTGGATTAATATAATTGTTTCTGGATACAATATATCAATGTAAACTGGCACTAATTCAATAATTTTGTTAGTGATTTGAGAAAATTAAACCAAATCAAAATTTTATGTATAAAATTACACAAAATCAAAGCTCATGTATGACTTTACACATTAGATAAAAGTTCATGTATAATTTTGATATTTATCCTTTTTTTTCACTTTAATGTCTTTTTTTTTTTTGTAAATTCTAAAATGCATTTTATAAACTCATAAAAAATCTAATTAAAATACATATAATATAGTTAAAATATTATAATTTTTTTTTTAAATATCTAGTTAAAATAGTTGCAAAGTTAAAGAAGATATTTTGGTTAATTTTTTTAGGCAATATTTGATTCACTATTGATGCATAGGTCTTATGCTCTATCAATTAATAATAAGATGATACATCATTATGATGTAAAATAAAAAAATTGAAGGATTTAAAAATAAATATAGATAATATTATTTAAAAATAAATATTAATTATAATGGTTAAACATAAATAAATACAAAAATATCAAACCCAAAATTTGAAACCCATAACTCAAAATTCAAAATTTGAAACCCAAAACCTGAAAGAAAGAAAAAGTTTAATATTTAAAAGTCATTCATTTTTTTTACATTAGGAAAGATGTATTATCTTATTATTAACTAATGGTAAATGAGACTAATGTATTGATAGTGTATTGCATATTAATCTTTTTTTTAGAGATAAGCCGGTACATGAATCTGATCCAAATATGAGATTTTACATTGAAAATCCACCCTTGAGCTTGAATTTTTTTAAGATCAAGTTGGATCGAGAATCGGGATATATATTAGATTATTTTCCCATCCAACAAAGGAAAAGAAAATCTCCAGCAAATCTGGATGAAGAAAATTAAAAAAGTTGGTTTCTAAAACGAAATCCAACCCTTGTTGAAAAAAATAATTTATGGAAGCATCTATGTGTAATCATATAACCAGCATAACAGTAAAAGTTTGTTTAAGTTAGGAAGTTTCTGATTTGGTATTGATCATTGCACCCGAATGGATTTGTGGGAAACATTTTGGAAAATCAGAAGATTAATTGCACCAGATTTTAATTTAATTTTTTAAATATTAGAATCATCTTATCATTAGCTTGGATGTCACGTGGAGCGTGCCCAAAACATGTGCTCCAAAAATTTGATGATATTTAAATTATTTCTGTAGATAACTGATTCACATATTTTAATTGTACTTCACAGTTTTTAATTCACATTTAAATAAAAATTCGAATTTCAAAACTTAACATGAAATGAAATGAGTGAATGCATGAGGTATAGGGTGGGAGTTGGGGATAGAGATGGATAAAGGAGGGGCTCAAAGACAAAAAAGAGACCAGCTCTTGTACTTGTAGGGTTCCTAACAAGAGGTGTTTTGCTTGGGCTTTTAAAACCCCCTCTTATTTATTTACTTATTTTGTTGTGGTGTTTCAATTTCAGAGAGAGAGAGAGAGAGAGATGAAAAGGGGATAGAGGATGGGAAAGAAGCTTTGGTCCTAAAGCACGATGGGTGTTGGTGGGTTAGGTAGCAACCTCTGCCCCTTCCCCCACACCTTGGCCATCTACTAGATTCCACCACCCCCTCATTTCCTATGTAAATCCCCTTTAGCCTACTCCCTAAACCATACACGCCACCTCATTTCTCTTTCTTCTTAAGCAACCCCTTCCTTTTTTCCCTTACATATCCCCTAATTCCCTTTTCCTTTTTTCTACCACTCTTTTCACATTTGTCCATCAAATTAGTTAGGGTTTGGGTCAATTTGGACCAGGTTGAGTCCTGTTTCAAAATTTTCAAAGTAATTCAGTTTCAAATTTAAATCAAGTTCGAATCATTTAAGTTTTTTTTTAATCTGATCATTATGAATTTAGATCATTTTTTATTCTAATCACTTTGAGTTTGATCATTGTGGATTATATGTCCAAATGATTTTGGATTCGAATAAATTTAAATTATTAATTTTTTTTATAATAAAATTAAATTGAATGGAGTTTAGAAAGTGAAATCTCACCCACCCCCATTACTCAAATCATTTTTTTTTTTTAAATATAAACTTAGATTTCATTTATTTTTAACAAAAGGTTTTTTTTTTATCAGTAGAGCAGGCTCAATTCCATCTGAAGGAAAAGAATTTCAGATTTCTTAAGGGCTAATAGTAGTCCCTCAAAGTCACCCCACATTAATATATGAAATACACAGTATGACAACCAATACTATATAACGCCAGGGTGGGCGGACCCGCATGACCCCATTGGCAGAAGCTAGTGGATACCCCATTCAGAATGTAACACCTATCTCAAACGGATCAGCCCCCGCAACATATTCAATATTGATATATTTAAAACAACTTAAGTAATATGAATGGGATACAAATATTGATCCATACTTTTTAAGGAAACATGACGTAAAAGGACTAGCATTCCCTATATGCTCCCTCTATCTATCTATAATTATATACAAGCATGAATTTGATAAAAACTTGAATTGATGTGATTACACTTTACTATTAAATCCACATTAAAATAATAATTTATTAGTACTAAGTGATCATAATAGAAGTAATATTAATTAATATGATACTATATTAATATAAAAGTAATAAATTTCTTCGTTCTACTTAAAAAATAATGTAATATATTCTTAACTAATAATATTATAAATCTAACAATATAATTGGATAAATTAGAAATAATAAAAATATAAGTTTTTTATTTAAATATATATAATTTTATATATAAATATATAAGAAAAGATAATATATATCAATATATTGGTAATCTATTCTACAATGTATAATTTATTTATTTATTTTTTCTTAATATACAGACCATTTTACTAAAAAAAAAGAGAGGCTATTTTCCTACTTTATTTACAGAAATAGGCCACTTAAAACTTTATTTACCGGAATGGGCCAAAAAATCCAAAATGCTCAGACTAAATTTTCAAAAAAGGTCATTTTTAAAAAATATTATAAAAATAAACCACATTTTTGAAAATTTACAAGAATAAGCCCTTATAAAGACCCAAAGTGGCAACACCATTTTTTTTTCGATGCCACCAATTTATGTGGAAATAAAACTTACAAAACAGATCTTTATATAAACCTAAAGTCTTAGTTCCCTTTTCTTTTTAAGCAGTGTGGGATGTGAGATATGTGTATATATAAACTCATTAATTAATAGGTTTGCAGCTTGTTCCTAGATAATGTAAAATTTCTTTTTCTTTTAACTAACAACATAAAATTAAAGGCTACACTATATTTTATATGTTTTTACTTATAGATCTAGTTTAATTTTTTTTAGAAAAAAAGTTAACATTTATTACATTATAAATAAAAATTTTAAACTCTATAAGTAAAATAATTATAAAATATAAAATGAGTATGATAAAAAATTAAAAAATAAATATTTAAAAAATTACTAATAGTTGAGTGATCATTTTGTAAGTTTTTATAATTCGATAGCCAAAAAATCATAGTTAAGTGACTACAAATATAATTTAATCTAAATATAAAAATATGAAAAATAATTATTATATTTTATGTATTTTATATATTTCTATAAAAAAAAACTTATTTAACATAATTATATACTATGTTTAAATACATTATCTATCTAATTAAAATACATTTGAAATAAATTTATCAGCATTTATTAGGTGATGAAAATTAAATTAAAATTAGGATTAAAAAAATTAATGAGTATAGTAAAATATTAAAAAATAAATATTTAAAAAAAGATATATCAATTTTTTAAAATTACAAAAAAATATACTATTTGAGTACCAAATACTCACCATTTATTTATTAATCAAACATTCATAACATAAAATAAAAAAAAATAAAAAGTATAACTTCTAAATTGAAATAATGGAAAATTATTTTAAAAATTAGAATTGCATGGATATTAACTTCAAACATTTAAAATTGAATAGAAGATTACTGCATGTACAAGTTTCATATGTGCAATTTGTTTTTTTTTAATAGTCCTTTTGTATATGCTAACAATTCTAAAATGCAACAAGATTAAAGATCTCAAAAGTATTTTTATAATATGAGAAAATGTTAACAAAATATAAAAAAATAGAAATTGTTTTGTAAAAAAATTATAAAATATAGTGTAGCATTTAATCTTATGTTGTTAGTTAAAAGAGGAATGAATCCCATATTGTCTAGAAACAAGCTGCAAACCTATTCATGGCTCTATATATACACATAGGTTACATTTCATATTGCTTAAGAAAACAAGGGAAATGAGACTTTGGGTTTATTTAAAGATCTGTTTTGTAAATTTTATTTTCATATTAATTGGTGACACCTTAAAAAAAATGGTGTTGCCACTTTGGATCTTTTTAAAGGCTTATTTTTGTAAATTTTTAAAAAATTGGTCTATTTTTATAATATTTTTAGAAAAATGACATTTTTTGAATATTTAGTCTGAGCACAGGCAAAAGCATGCCCATGTCAGCGCGTTTTTCTAAAATTTTCCCTTAAAACGCTTCCACATAGGCGCGTTTTGGGTTTTTTGATCTATTCCAGTAAATAAAATTTTAAGTGACCCATTTCCATAAATAAAGTAGGCAATGAGCCTCTTTTAGAAAAATGGTCTAATTTACATGTCAAAAACTCAAAAGAAAATAAATTTATTTTATAATTAAATTAAATATTAAATCTTTTATAAATACTAATTGCATATAATCAAATCGGTTAATTCAATACAAATCCCAATTCGACAATTAGTGTGCCTCATATCTATTTGAGAAAGTAATGTAAATAAAATCAATAAATTAAGAATTAATATTTTGTATTATCTATTTTTCTCATATTTTTTAAAATCTGTAATATAATATCAAAATAACTATATATTTTATTAATAATATTTTTATTAAAACTTGAATATAAATTTGCGTATAATTATTTTATTACTATTGTTTTCATCACTTAATTATATTTTGGATTCATATCAAATTACACTTACTATTTTAGATTAATTATTACTTAATTAGTGTTACAGTTACATATCAATTAAAACTAATATTTAGTATTATAAATATATGCATTATCAATGCATTTTCATTTAAAATAACATCTAAAGAATTATAGGAAAATTCATATTTTAGTATTATTTAATAGGTTCTGTTTCCATCACAAAAAACATATGATTTTCATTATTGTTTGAGATGTTTAATTATTATTATTATTATTTAATACTCGACAGTTTTACTATTATTTGATTTTAGTAATATTTACATAATTGTGAATGATGTTTACTATTATGTTATGAAATATTAAAGTATTGGTTCTTTATAGGTGAAATTTTGACTTATATTCAAATTATAAGTTATTTTATCTAATTACTTAATATTTCACTATCAATTATTTCCTACTCTTTTATCTTCATTACTTTTAAAAAATGTTATTTTATTCTTTAAACTATTTTTTAAAATTAATAGACTTTTATTATAAATTAGACAAATTTTAATTTAATTAACAAATATATATTTTAAAAAATTTATAAAATATATTATTTAATAAATTTAAAAAATAAACATGTAAAATAATGTGCAACACACATTACATGGGAACTGATATATGTAAGAATGGGAGAAGACTAAAGCCCTACAACAATCCATTATACACATCCTTCTTTGATTTGAATCTTATGTGCATTCCTTTGTAAATTTTTTGCACTTGATATCGATACTTTTAAAAGGTGTTTAGTTCAAGGAATATAAGATTATTTTTTGTAATATGATTATTAGAACGTAAGATTACTTAACATGTTATTGGGTATGTTACATTACATTGTTTGGTTTCTTTGGTTTGAAGGTAAGGTTTTGTTGTTTGATTGAGGAAATATAAAATTATCTAAATTTACTAAATAGTCATCGTAAAATTTTTATTATATTTTTTATTCTTTACAACACAACTGTTTAAGCTTATAGTATTCTATTTTACTGATGAATGAATGCATTTTTTTTTGTAAATTAATTTAATATCTCCATTTTCAAATAGATAAATTGAAATTAGGAAGTAGTTAAGGCTTCTCTTTGATCAAAGTGACAGGAGAAAAAAAAAACAAAAAATACAATTTTACTTTGTTATGGTTTAATGGAAAATTTAACCAAAATTATAAAAGAAAATAATGGTAAAATTATCATAAATGTAACATTTCATGCAGAATAAAATAGAGAAAATATTATTTTTCTCAACTTATAACAACAACGTCAAGGATGGCCAGAGTTTATCGTTGGTGAGTTTTTATTAGGAAAAAGTATTGAAACCCCTCAGGTTTGATAAAAAAAGATCCACTTACCCGCAATGATTTAAAAAATTCCCACATACCCTTCTGTAAAGTTTGATGAAAAATTCACAATTTTTTTATTAAATGAAATAAATAGAAGGACAATTGAATATAAAAAATTAAATAAATTTAATTAGTTAAAAATATTTTAATTATTATTAAATTAAATTATAAATTTACATTATATTCTTATGCTAAATATAAATAATTTTCAATTAATATTTTTTAATAAATATAGTTTAAGATATGATATCTTAAAGTTTAGAGGGTCTTAGCCTTGTAGTTCAGCCAAGGCCTCGTTGGCCATAAGTTTATTTTAAAATTTTGGACAATTATTTATTTTTTCTTCTCTTTTACGTTTTCTTTTTCATTTTTAACATTTTTTTTGCACTTTCAATATTAAATTTTAGATGATTTTTTTAAATTTTACTTTCATATTTCAATCAATTTTTTCCATTAAAACTTTCTAGTAATTAATTATTTTTTACATAAAAATATATTACAGAGTTTATCTCACGGTTTATACATAACTAATTAAAATAAATTTAAAATATTTAATTTTAATTGAATTCAAATATAATTTTTATGAAAAAAAGTCAAATATATTTATAGCATTCAATTTTTTAGTATTTTGTAATTAAAAATAGAGAAATGAATACATTAAATAGAAAATATATAGATAAATAATAATAAAGGTATAGTTTATCTTTTTTATTTAAAATTTGTTTAGTAAATAGATTTGAAGGAGTGTTTATGAAATTTTCTTTAAACCTGATGGGTACGAGCATTCTTGAAACTATAGGGGTAGGTGTCTTTTACCCTTTTTGTTCCAAGTCATTAAAAATGAGATAAATTTATCAAAAATCTCACATTATTATGAAAATGTAATATTACTTATAGAAGATGTAGTATTAAAATTATGCTATACTCCGGAATCTTAGCACTATTAAAAATATAATATTAACAGCACAATGTAATCTTTGAAACTCAAACTAAGGAATTTATTGTAAAATCTAAGGCTCCGTTTGTTTCACTAAAAATGACTTCCGGAAAATGATTTCTGAAAATTGATTTACTTTTCTTTAAAAATTAATATTTTCTGATGTTTGGATGAATCTGTGTAAAATATTTTCTGTTGTTTGGTAGATTTCTTAAAAATATTTCATAAAAGTTGTTTTCAATTAAACAAACATACATTTGAGATTTTCTTATTTTTTCATTGTTTAATTGAATTTATTTTTATCTATAATTTTATATTTTACATTGTTTTTTCATATATTAAAAATATTATGTTAAATTCAGATTCATTACAACGTCATTTTTTAATTACATGACTACTAAGTGAATATTTTTTATTTAAAAATGTGACATCAACAAAATTGACAAAAAAAAAATTAACGATGTCAACAATTGGACTTGATTTTCAAATTTGAAAAGTAAATGAACTAAATTCTTGAAAATAAAAGTACAAAGACTAAATTAGAAATCTATAAAGTGTACATAGACTTATGACATATTTTAACCTTTATACTACAAAACATTTATTATTAATATATTTATAATTGTAAAAAATATTTATTATTAAAATATTAATATTGAATATTTTCAATAATATGTGAATAATATTATTTAAAATTATTATTTTTAAAATTTATTATTAAAATAAAATTGAAATATTAAATAATTTATTAAAATAATAAATTATATTTATTATATTAATAATTTATTATATGACTAAATATAAATAATTAAATGTGTATGTTTAATAATATTGAAAAATATAATATTTTAAATATTTTTAAAAATAAAAATAAAAATTATTATCAATATAATAATATTAAGCTTGATTTAAGTTAATTTTTATATAAAAATAAAATTACCTATAGATGAGCTCTTTTTCGGAAAATGACTTACGCTTTTCAAAAGGGTAAGTCATTTTACAGGAAAAATGGCTTATTTTACCTTGACCTGTAAGTCATTTTCTATTGACCAAACTATTTTCTGTGAAACAAACACAGGAAAATACAGAAAATATTTTCCGTAAAACCTTTTACATGTAAACAAACGGACCCTAATATTACTCACTAGAGGTAAGGGAGGCTTCCTTGATTTGATAAAATTACTATTTAAACCTTTAAGTTTTATAAAATTACAATTCAATTTCTAACCAATTAAAAAGAAGCACCCACATTCACCTATGGAATAAAAGCTTCATAAAAAGTGGTTGCATCCCTATCCTGAAAATTTATTTTACATCTAAAGACAACTGTCTTTATTGAGAAAAACACCACAAATTGTCTCCCAAGTGTGGAAATAAAAGTCTAGTAACATGAAAATGACCTCAAATTATTGGACTTGGATTGGTATCACTACTTTAAATGCTTTCAACACTCATAATATAACCAATGTTTAGTTAGTAGCCTTTTTCATTTTTTTTTTCATGAACATGCATGCACGTGTATAAAAATTTTGTTGCAATTATTTAAACTAAATTTCATGATATTCTTTTTATTGCTAATTAGTTTTTAGAAGAAAATAATAATAATATCAGCTAGCATTTCCCTCACCCAATGGCATAGTCATCATACATGCATATCTCTTTCTCTCTCTCTCTCTCTCACACACACACACACACAATTGATATATATATATATATATAAGCCATCCATTTCAGAAAAATCTCTGCATCACGTTCCAATTCAAGAAACTATTTTATTTTTCTTTTATAAACTGAATTATCAGACCTCTCTTTTGCTTTTTCTTTCATTAAACTGTGTGTCTGTACTCTCAGGATTTTCTGCATATTGTTGTTTCCTTGAAGAACATCATGTCATGGCAGTCAAGCATGAAAATATATATTTTTCTCAATATTGTTTGAATTAAGATCATTATTATTAAGACATGTCTTGCAATGGGATGGCTTTTTTTCCAGCCAGTTTCATGCTCCAAACTCCTCATGAAGAAGATCATCATCATCATCAACCCCCAACTTCCATCAATCAAATGCTTCCTTCATGCACACCCCAAGACTTTCACGGTATATATATCAATCTGAATCTTTAGGGTTTATATATGTAAAATCTATGATGGAATTGATTTCTTTTATATATATATATATATATATATGTATAGGTGTTGCATCATTTCTGGGGAAGAGATCGATATCATTTTCTGGTATAGATCATGTATGTGAAGAAGGAAATGGGGAGGATGATTTATCAGATGATGGTTCACAGGCAGGAGAGAAGAAGAGGAGGCTGAACATGGAACAAGTGAAGACCCTTGAGAAGAACTTTGAGTTGGGGAACAAGCTTGAACCTGAGAGAAAAATGCAGCTGGCTAGAGCTCTTGGGTTGCAACCAAGGCAGATTGCTATTTGGTTCCAAAACAGAAGAGCAAGGTGGAAAACCAAGCAACTTGAGAAAGACTATGATCTTCTTAAAAAACAGTATGAAGCTATCAAAGCTGATAATGATGCACTCCAAGCTCAGAACCAAGAGCTTCATGCTGAGGTAAGCATATATATATATATATATATATATGTGTGTGTTGAATAATTGAGCTTTTTGAAGATTATTATGATCCATTTCTTCATGCTTTATTGACTTACCATGAACCATTATTTTCAGAACCTTATTTCTGCCACATAATTTTACTTTTTTTATTGATTGATGGTCTAATTCCGTATTTAGCCTCAGATTCAATCTCTCTACTTTAATTTAGTATAATTTGTCATTTATTTTTATAATGATATTTGTAGGTTTAAATTGATAACACCATTAATTGTTATTGTTAAAGTTCTATCACAAAAGATCATGCAAAAATTTAATCATTCATGTTCAACTAATAATAAATTTAAATGTCAATTGAATACTTAAACTATTTAAAAAAAAATCATTTCATCAAGTTACAAATAGCAATTAACAGTGTTATCAATTTAGACCTACGAATGATATTATAAAAGAAAATAGAATAAATTATGCCGAATTAAAATAAAATGATTAAATCACAAATTTTAGCGAGATTAAAACCATAATTAGACTTCAAATTAATAGGGGTAATCATGAGTGATAACTTATGGAATGCAATGAATGAGAGATCTTTTCTTACAAGTTAGAACAAGGATCTCATCAGGGCAAAGCCAGGGGGCTGGCATGGGCCCCGAC
Organism: Gossypium sturtianum; assembly: GCA_025698515.1. NCBI lineage: Eukaryota > Viridiplantae > Streptophyta > Magnoliopsida > Malvales > Malvaceae > Gossypium > Gossypium sturtianum. The sequence goes on from CM046955.1 coordinate 127,378,151, forward strand.
CCCACTTAAAATGTAAAATTGTTATTTAGACTCTTAAAATTTTTTAAAAATTTTAAATTAGTAAAGGTAAAATTATACTTTGGCCCTCCTTAAAATTATAAAAATTTGATTTAATCATTTACAAATTATAAAGATATAAACTATAAAAAATTAAAATTTCATCCGACCTCCCCTAAAAAATTGTTCTGGCTTCGCCCCTGGATCTCATTGTCTTAGTATGAAATTATGGATTAAACCTCTTCAAAACTATTGAGTTATTTAGTAGTTTGTGCAACAACATGCATATATACTTCATCTTTAACTGCAAGAGTTAATTTGTGGGTGCAGATATTGGCACTGAAAGGCAAAGAACCAACGGAATCCATCAACCTCAACAAGGAAACGGAAGGTTCATGTAGTAACAGAAGTGAAAACAGCTCGGATGTGAAGCTGGGTATGTCAAGGACACCAACAGTCATTGACAGCCATCCGACAAGCTGCAGAACCCTTTTCCCAACATCCATTAGGCCAACTACAGCAGTCGCACAGCTGTTTCAAACCTCATCATCAAGGCCTGATAATCACCTTCAATGCCAAAAGATGGATCAAATTGTTAAAGAAGAAGGCCTGGGTAACATGTTCTGCAACATCGAGGATCAAACGGGCTTTTGGCCGTGGCTCGAACAACACCATTTCAATTGATGATTTGGAATGTATGAAAAAGTACTCGTCGATCAAAGTGTCATCCCAGTTACAGAAAAAAAAACATAACATGGTGTATTTGTTTATGTTATACATAATGATTATGAATGTATCCAAGGTTTTGGTAACTAGAGAGAGAGTGATGTATAAAAGTAGAAATCATATCAAGTGAATTTTTTTTTTATGATCAACAGGGCCCTGAAGTGATGATTATGAAGAAATAATTTGCGTGTGTGTATGTATAGGCTTAGAGCATAGAGATGTTTGCTAGGTTGAATCATGCGAGAAGAATTTCCAAGTGAAATTATTTAAGTTAAAGTTGGCAATGATGACTACTTGGTTTGCAGCAGCTCTACCTAGCATGGACCATGAAGAAAAAAAGGGATTATAATGATATATATCCTGACAATCATCAAAACCCAATGGTGAATATTTATTTATTAATATATATATATATATATATATATAAATTAGGGTTCTAATCTTGGTCGCAATTAATGGTTAATTAGTAAATACCACGATCAGCTTTCTATTAAACTAATGGTATATACCCTCATCTAAATTATTTCTATAAAGAATACCTTTTTTCTTTTTGTGGGGGTAAAAAATGGAAAAGAAAGGGATCCAATTTCAACACACATTCCAAGAGAAGAAGAAGACAAGCAGATGAAGAACAGAAGAAAACAAGAAGAGTAGGAAATGGTCGTTCTCGTGAAGGGGACGTTGGCTGCCAATCTCACAAACAAAGGAATTATGCATGACATCCAAAACCCTATTTTATCCACCACTATCCTCACTGCCAGTTCCTGCTCTCCCCCTTTTTGGACTCTTTGATTGCACCAAAATTATACATACATACACAGATCTTTATAGATATATATCATGTGAGCCACTGTCACCCACTCCCTATCATCCAACACAGTCCTCCTTTTTACCCCCAACTCTCTTTGTTTCTATCTCTTTTTACACTGTATTTGGTAACTAGTTATATTATTAAAGAACAAAATTAATATGTACGTATTTTCGTTTAGAAGGTTGAAATTAGTAAATAAATAAATAAATAATCACAAACTTTGTTTTGTTAAGCTATACAAAGTAAAGGAGATGATTGATTATAATTGTTAGGCAAAACTATTTTTTATTCAAAGTTGCTAATATTTGATAGACGTATTATTGTAATAAATGTTTTGTAAATATGTGATAGATAGCAACTGTAAGAAATAATTCTAAATAAGGAATTAGAAAAAACCATACAAAGTCCTTATGGTAACTAAGTTTAAAAGTCTTTGAAGAGTTTGAGTCATATGGGGAGGGGACTCTTCTATTCCAAGTTCATCAACTGGGATTTTTTCAAAATTAATTCAAAATTCAAACTGATTGGATAAGTTTTTCTAAGCAACTTCTCTACCTATATAAATGTTGTTAGAGATGAGTTTTGAGTATTTTTATCAATTCATGTTGGGAACATTTTGTGGGTAAAATTAGCTATCATTTGGGGAGAGTGAGTGCAAACAATATTGTACATTGTGAGATTGCTTTTACCTTGAGCTTTCAAGTAGTCTAGGGCTAGCTATCATTGAGTCTACTTTGATAATTATTTAGTGGATTCAGTTTTTGAGTTAGGCAGAGCAAACGAGACTCCAAGAAGCAAACCGACCTCTCATCTGTGGCCTGGGTTAGGACTTAGGCGGAGATGAAGGAAGGCAGGTCTTGAGATGATTATGCTAAAAAGCATAAAAACAATGGAAAACAAAGTAGGGAGCCAGCCCAGAGGACAGGCGGCCGCTCATAGGCAAACCACAACCAATTAGTAGTTGAAAATGTTACCGCCCATCTTTAAATTTGAAATTTTTATTGGGGTTACCAAAATTGAAAATGTTTATTTAAAAGTAATGTGTTTATATGTTCTTAATTACACTGAGCAAACAAGGTTTAAGGTAATCATCCCACATCGAGAATACAACAAAGTAATAAGCTATAAAACATGTACAGATACCCTTCATTCATCCTCAATCTTTTAAGGCATTTTTTTAGAAACTTCCTCCAAGTTTTAAGTTTAAAGCTTTTAACTTGTTGGAAGAGAAAAACTTTTGACATTTAAATTTACATTGTTACAAAAAAATAAAAAAGAAAAAGAAAATTCAACCAATGTACTATTGTTGCATAATAGTTTTGGTAGCCAAAATTTTATTTTTGATATTTAAATGATATCTCTTTTCTCATCTTGTTACTTATTTTTTTTCCCATATTGATATCTCCTTCAGCCAATTATTAATTAATGATGATCCACGATGATGTGACTTTAATGATATTGTAATGGTTACTAAAATATATTTAGATAATTAAGTTAATATATAATTAAAAACGGCTTGTAAATTCTCAAAAATCATTTGTATGCTTTAGTAGTGGAGGTATAACAACCACTTTAATTATGGTGATTTTTATTTTGCTTTTGTTGAGGGAGAATGGGAAAACTCTCTTAAAATAGATTATTTTATATGAAAAAAAAAAAACAAACAAACTTGCAGCTTGAAATAGAAGCAGCAGAAAGCCAGAAGGCCATCATTGCAAATCAGTCTCAGATAAATATAATCCACCCTTCTGCGTCTGGTGCCAATACTGAGCCCACTTTCCTTTGTTTCATGTATAGCCCATTTTCATTTCACCATTTTTCTAATCCTTTTTTTCATATGTATTTTTTAAAGTTTTACAATCACAACTATAATATTATATATAAGTAATTTGACAGTACAATCAAAATAATATAGAGCACAAATAGACGAAAAATCGAAATATAATCAAAGTTTATGAGTAAAATAAACTCTATAAATTTTTTTAAATAATTAGTTAAGTCCCTTCGAACTTTTTGCACCTAATTGAGCCTCTGAATTAACAAAATTAGAAAAATAGGCCCTTTAACTAATGTTGACCATTAATATTTAATAGTAACGCTGATGTGATCGTTAACAAATGGTCAAGTTAGCCCTAATTGCTATCGTGACAGTGCCACATCAACAAAAATTTAAAATTTAAAATTAAAAAAATTAAAATCATTTAAAAAATATATACAATGAATCTGGATAAATTATTGTTCGGGTTCATTTGAATTCATTCTAGAATTATAAAAAAAAAACATAAAATAATTATAAAAATAATTAAAAAATATTAATATTTATAAAAATTATTAGAAATTAATTAAAACCATAAAAAATATAAAATTATTTTCTTCATTTTAATTAAATTAGTTGACTAATATAACTTGTGTTAATTGAAAATGAGAGGAAAAAAAATATAACAAAACATGTTAACCAGTTGTTGAAATTCATTTTTTGAGTTAAAATATAAATATAATATTTTTTATAAATTTTATAAATTTTTTATAATTTTTAATTAATTTATAATAATTTTTATAATGTTTAATTATTTTTATATTTTTTTATATTTTTATAATTCTAGAATAGAATGTATATGGACACATGGGTGCTCAATTCAAATAAACTTGGACAACCATTTGTCGAGATCTATTGTGCACTTATTTTTAAAATAATTTAAAATATTTTTTTTATTTTTTTGAAATTTTTATTTTTTATTTTTTGATGTGGGCTAATGGTCAGAGGTGTAACTGGGGGCAGACAAATGCCTTGGCCCTCCTTTAGCTTAGGGGTAAAATAACAATTCTAGTCATTGTAGTTTTGAATTATTTAATTAAGTCATTTTTAAGTAATTTTTTTAACATTTGCGCCCCCAAACTTTTAAAACCTTATTTTGGCACCCCAATATCATACTCTTGGCTTTGCCCTTGCTAATGACCATGCCAACTTTACTGTTAAATACTAACGTTAAATGTTAGTCAAAGGACCTAGTTGACCAATTTTGTTAGTTTTTTTTTTTTTTTTTGATAAAAACGACCCAACGGTCACAATCAGTTTATTGCATCTTTCAAAATTAACTCGTGGATCTCCATCGGATAATCCACATTAAAATCCATGTTACAACTTTTATCCTTAGCCAACTTACAAAGCTGGTCTGCTATTCTATTACAACATCTGGGGGCCCAATTAAAGATGAAAAAAATGAAAGAGTTCGGTTTGCTTAAACAAAATCTGCATACAGTGGCCTATGTTAGTCAAGTCAATGTTCCTCTTCTTGAAGCGGTTGACCAAACTGGCACAGTTAGATTCAAGTTCCACTTTGTCCCATTCGTTCATCCTCGCATAATTAATGCTTTCCTCCATGACTTTCATTTCCGCCCATTCCACAGTCATTTCTTTGTTCAAAATTCCCGTCTGACCCCCGAGTACAAAGCCATCGGTATCCTTAGCCACCAATCCGAAACACATTTGTTTGCCAACAACAGCGGCTTCAAAGTTAATTTTAACCACTCCCGGTCCAGGCTTCTTCCATCCTTTTTCAGCTCTCGTTCTCGGCAACATCGGCACCTCCACCAAGTTAAAAATCCGAAAATCATGGCTTAAAGATGATGCTCTCTCCCAGTTGACTTTGGCATCCTTCTCCACTCCCTGAAAAATGCGATTGTTCCTACTGTTCCAGATGTTCCATAGTACCGTGATGAAGTTAGAGACAGCCGTTTTGTCCAGCACACGGGCCACCTCTTCAATCCAGTCAATGCAGCGAGCGAACTTACCGTCGAGTAGTCTGTTGTTTAAGCCCCCGTACTCCAGCACCGCCCTCGCCTTTGTACAATCCTTCATAGCATGAATAAGGGTTTCCGTATCTTTCCCGCATCTCGAACAAGTGTTGTTGAAGCCGTTGCGAATGCTCGCAATTTTGTCATAAGTGGGGAAAATATCGTGACCCAGTCTCCAACAGAAAATGTGAATTTTGGGAAGAGTTTTTAGCTTCCATATAATCCTCCAGAAGATCCTATGCGGGCCATACCCAACATATTTGGTCCCTCATACTTTCCCCATAGAGCTCCAATATCCTGTTCTCTTTCCATCCATCCTTGCTCTCGTTAAACAACTCCGACACTTTACTTTCATGAACCAATCTTCTCTCAATTTGAATAGACGATCCCGATAGTCCTTCGAAGCCCCAGTTGTCCGTCCAAATATCAATACTTCTACCATTTCCCACACACCATCCGAAACCCTCATGCAATATGCTAGCCGCCTTGGCAATGCTCTGCCACGTGAGTGACGGTTTGTCAACATTTTTGGGGTGGAAAACATCCCCATCAGGAAAGTATTTTGAGCTTAGTACCCTATAGCACAAGGTATCCCTACAGTTGATGTGACACTAGAGCCACGTTGAAGAGCCGGAGAACCCTAAAGCCAAGACCCCCTATGCCTTTGGGGTAACACATCCGTTCCCAAGCCAGCATATTCCAACCCCTGTTATTCTCTCCACCCCCCACAAAACCCGACACATCATTGTTTGAATCTCCTCAAGCACCCCTTTAGGGGCCAAAAACACTGAGAAGGCATAAGTAGGGATCGATTAGAGAACCGACTTGATAAAGATCTTCTTGCCCCATATGAAAGAAGTCGCTTCGACCAGCTGTTAATTCTCCTCGCTGTGCGATCCAAAATGCTCTTAAAGGCGCTGGATCTCTTTTTACCGATCGGGATAGGAAGCCCAAGGTAGTCGTCCAGTCTATCAACCACCTTCATTTTGAGTAGCTCATTCGTAGTCGCCCGCTGGGAAATAGGAGTGTTAGGAATGAAACACACCATTAACTTTTCAAGATTAATGCTCTGTCCGGACATCTTTTCGAATTTGTCCAAGATCTGCGTGAGAGCTTCCACTTCATTCCGTTGGTTCCTTTGGGGGGCTGGCTGTTCTAAGATGAGAGGATAACCAATTTTGTTAGTTTAATGGCTCAATTGGGTGCAAAAAGTTTGGAGTGGTTTAATTGATTTTTTTTTTTTTAAGTTTGAAGGCTTATAATATCATTAAGCCTATAACCAAACAAAACCTACTCATGATAACTATGCATCATAGAATTAGAGACCCATATATGATAATTGTAACTCCTCTTGCATGGCCTAGATGTAATCAACATTTTTAAGGGCCTCTTCAACTCGTTTTGGCTTGATCTGGGAAGTGTAGCAAGCTAAACGAACCATGCCTCTATAGTTTTGTCTAGATTTTTCCCTTGTTTTGGTTCTATCATGAACATCACTAATTATATTAGCAAGTGATTCTTCCCAACTCTTGCTGAAGATTGAAGTGACTCATCATCATTAGAATGATCATTGACCAGATCAATAACTTGAACATTTTGACTTTCTACTTTTGACTTTTCTTTAGGTTTAATAGTGCCAAAGGGAGTTGGCACTCCCTCAAGCACTAAATCATAAGTCTTATCTCCATCATCATCACCGTGAATCTCATGAACTCCAACATCATTAACCACCACATTGATTGACTCCATGACCTTCTGAGTATGTTTATTGAACACCCTTTAGGCTTTGTTGTTGCTGGCTTATACCAAGGAAAATACGTTCATCAGATTCAAAATCAAATTTACCTTGGTGTTCTATCTCTTAGGATGAACCTTGTACTCCCCAAAACATGGAAGTACTTTATAGTAGGTTTCTTCCCCTTCCACAACTCATATGAAGTCACACGAGTCTTTGGTCTAATTATCACTCAGTTGATAACATGTACGGCAGTGTTAACTGCTTCAACCCAAAAATTATTTGAGATGTTCTTGCTGTTGAGTATTACTCTGGCCATTTCTTGCACGGTCCTGTGCTTATTCTAAACTACATCATTTTGTTGAGGAGTCTTTGGTGAAAAAAATTCATGTTTGATCCCTTTTTCATCACAAAATCATCATTTTCGAAATTTCATCCATAATCATTGCGTATCCTTCTCATCATGCCAATAACCTTTCCTTGTTCATTCATCGCTCCCTATGCAATCTCTTTGTAATAGTCCGTTTTTTAGTGGTGTCGAAAACAGTGGTGTCAGGGCCACCAAATTCGACGAGTAAGTTCGTAAATATTATTATTTAATATTTACAAGTCAAACATGGTTTTAAAAAGGTTTTTAATATAGTGATTTTTGTTATATAAGAGATTTATTAAGTTCAAATGGTAAAACCCTAAGGTTAAGTAGTTTTAGAAAATGAGGTATCGGGACCTCATTTCTATAAACCAAACCGTAATTTTTTTTATAAATATTTACAGAGTTTCATTAAGGTGGTATTAAAGTTTTGTTGAAAATTTTTAACGTTTCGATAGTTAATTAATTAAAAAGGACTAGATCGTAAAAGATGTAAAATTTGATCGCTATTTGATTTGAGTGATTAAATGGCTTAATGAATGAAATAATATGAATTAATATGGTAAATATACCATATTATATATTATTGGGCAGGTGGATGCTTAATTTCTTTTAATTATAATGTTTTATATGTTATTTATTTAATAAAATAAAAATAAAAAGTTAATAAAATAAAGAAAACAAAATGTTTTCTTCCTCATTTTACTTTCATCACCGAATTTGCCATGGAAATAGAAAGGGAGAAGTTTGAAACTTCAGCTTTCATTTTGAAGATGCATGTAAGTCTATTTTAGTCCCGTTTTTAATAATTTTTATGTTTTTGAGATCGTTGCAATTAGGTCTAGCTAGCTCGTACCTTCGATTTTGACACTGTTAAAGATTTTGAATGTTTCCATTGATGAACCTTGTGATTTTAGATGTTAAATGATGAATTTGAAATATTATTTGTTATTTAAAAGTATTTTATTAAGTGATTTTTGATGAATTTTTCGATTAGGGGCTAAATTGTTAAAATAGTAAAAGTACAAGGATTTGATGTGAAATTATTGCATGAATGGGCTGTTTTGGATGCCATAAGTATTTGGCTAGGCTCAATTTTGGGTAAAAATGGTTAATTTGCATGTTTTAGGCTCAGGGACTAAATTGAATCAAAGTAAAATTTTAGGGGCAATTTTATAAAAAATATAAAATGACTAAATTGCATAAAATACATTGTTTTACTGTCTAAATTGATAGATTAAATGGAATTATTAATTTAGATCAAGATCGAGTGGAAAATCGAGGAGAATAAAAAATTACCAAAATGCCCCTGTATTTTAACATTTCTGCAATTTAGCCAGGTAAGTTTGTATGAACTGTATTCTGTATAATTTTGATTAAATTGAATGTTAATATGTGATTATATTGTGATTAAATAAAAAAATATATATGTGTTTGTATGCAATTTATCTTGTAATGAAACGATTGAAAATCCAACAATGTTTCAACGACTACCGAGCCCCGTTTGAACCTTAGGAATTCGTAGGATACAAATGACATGTCATTAGGGTTTACATGATTCGGGTGCTGGTCTTGAATGTCCTACCATGGCTGAGGTCCGTCATGTGTTGAGGATACTCCACAGCTCGTGTGAGCAGCATCGTGTAGCTATGTTCCAACCCACAACTCGTGTGAGCAGGCCCATTTTCATAGCTCATGTGAGCATTCTAATTCATAGTTCGTGTGAGCATACATGTACAAGAATTGACGGATTACAGTTATATGAGCTAGCACACTATGTGTGAGCTATCTCGGGTATCCAACGGTATTCTAAACGGTTCAACTGGCATGATTTGAAAGGAAATGGTAAGAGTTTGATACGAACTACGACATGTTCACATATGAATTGCATTGAATTGGTGATACATGGATAAATGTAAGTTGAGATGGATGATTTATTCATATGTTACATGTTTAAATGTTATGATCATCCATGAGTAAATTACCTATGTCTTATGCTTATATTGCTAACATGTTTGGTGTGAATGCTTAGGCTTGGGCCAAGCTATTGGATGGATTGTATTATGCTTACTTATAAGTTATGCATTGAAATGGTAAGTGCCCAAATGGAAATATGCTTGTGTTCATGAAAGAATGGTAAGGTTTAAATTATGTAATTCTTTATGAAATGGTTTATCATATGGTTAATTCCAAAAGAGCTATGTTCAAATGTACTAGCTTATGGCTATGGTTGATGATATGCTTATGTCTTGTGTGTTATGCATATGAAACGGGTGTGGAAAGGTAATGAAATAGTAAGTTCATACTTGAAGTGTAAAATGATGAAAAAGGGAATGATGAGTTGAATTGATGTTGTTGTTTAAGCTATCTAGTTGTTGGATTCACAAGGCTTTATTGTTTGGCAAAAATCGAAAAAGGAGGTGCGTGAATATTTACAAGAAAAAGGGATTTTAGTGAAGTAAAGTGGGATATTTTTATATGTAAACTGCTTGATATGATGCAGTATTGTTTGCTGGAGATTTTTTGGTGATTATGTCCGAATAGGAGTAGGATTATTTCAATTAATTCAAACTCGATGCTTCATTTTGGCTGGCCTCCTCCTCATGGATGCTTTATGTTCAATGTGTGTAGGTTTGCAAACAAGGATTGAGTTGGATTGATTGGTGGAGTTGGCCGGTGATTTGTTGTATGGGTGGATGATCGATGAGGACTAGGGACTTAGTTTGGGATCCTTCTCCTTTGGGTTGGATTCAATTCAATGTAGCAGGGGTTGTTAGGAATGTGTTAGTGGTTTGTGGAGGAGTGTTGTCGGACGATAAGGGGGTGGTTTTGGCTTTATTTTCTGGTTGATGTGCAGTGAAGGACTTGGAAAGGGCAATTCTAATGGCAATTAAAGTGGCTGCAGTGATGGTTATAGAGTTGATTCATAAGGAGCAGGTCCTTTTAATTTTGGGAATGCAATTTAATTACTATTTCGTATTGGTTGAAATATTGTCGTCTTCGGTCGTGGTCGTTTAGGAAGTTGTTCGTGAATTTTGAAGGATGGTTTTGGCAAGTGGCTGAGGGTCAAATTGATGTCACATGTTGAGGCAAGAATGGAATGGCGGTAGCCTTGGCTAAAGCAGGTTTGTCGAGGAATACCTTGTTTTGAGCATATTGGTAACTTAGTTTGGGTTTTGTTGTTGTGCTCTTTTTTGGCTTTGTTTGGCTACTGTTGTTTCATTGTTTGAACTGGTATGGGTTGGGTGATCCCAACGCCTTTTCTTGTAATCAATTGACTGAGGAAAAAAAAAAGAAAGTAAATTCAATGGAAAGTAATGAAATGCAAATGAAAATAAGAAAATTTGAAAGGGTTTAAAGTTTTATAAAATCCTACTATGCTAGGAATGATATGTATATTACTGTGGATTTATTCATTTTGTGAGTTGTTGAATATAGTTTCATGAATTTTGCGGTATTGGTATAGGATTATTTTTTATATGTATAAATTTCATATTTGAAATGGATTAATATGACTAAAGTTTATACAAGCTTACTAAGTATTCACTGCTTACGTAGTTGTTTTTCCTTTACTTTTCAAATTATCGGAAGCTCGATCAGGTTGGAAGCTCGTTGGAGATCTATCACACTATCCAGCGATTATATCAGTAGATTTTGATGTCTTGGTTAAGGTTATAATGACATGTATAGGTGGACTTATGGCTGATGATTGATTGAATGTTAATTGATGAGTTTGGCATGTATATGTCATTTGGGTGATGTAGCCTTTGTACATTTGATGCCTTGTTGATATGTGTTAATTTGATAATGTATTAAAGCATGTTTGAATGGCCAAAGTGATATATGATGAATTGACCTCAACATGGTCAAGATATGGTATGCTTTGGAAAGGTTTTGGATAGATGTGCATGATTGAAATATGGTTTGTATACATGTTGATTGTTAGAACCATCTGGATATGGTTAGATTTGTATCTTTAAATGGCCAAAATGGTATGGTTATTATGTATCAATTATGTTATGTTTTGGCATGAAAACAAGTTAAGTGATAATTGTTTAAATATGTACATGTATAGGTGTTTTGGTTGATATTATAGCCATTATGTTTTGGCTTGTAATTATGGTATTTTGAGTGATTGAAATGGTTGTTAGGTTGATATATGTATGTGGCCTTATGATGGTTGATTTTGTAGTCTTTATGATGCTTAAATGATGGAAGTTGAAATGGTATAACTTGGTATGGAATTAAACTATATATATGTATATATGGATAAGTTATGGTCAGATATGTATAAGTTAGTTATATGTATATTTGGGATGCATGAAAACTATAGTTCAAATGATAAGTTCTAATGACAAGGTATAAGTTAAGCATGACATGTTTTAAAATGGTAGCAAGATGATCAAATATACATATGTGTTGTTAAGTTGAATGCTTGCTTTGAGGTGCCTTTTGGGCATATTGGTTGTATGGATAAACACCATATTGATCTAGCTTTATTATGCATGTTTTAGGTATATTTTTGAATGCTTGAAATAGGTACAAGGGCTTGTATGTATGAGCATATTTTGGATGAATGAAATGGCTTGAAAATGGCCTATTTCTTGTCCACACGGCCTAAGACATGGGCGTGTGTCTCAGCCGTGTGTGACACACGGTCACGCGACACGACCATGTGTCCCTTGTGAGTTTATATAGGTTGCATTTCGAGAGTTACATAGCCTGGCACACGGGCGTGTGGCTTGGCCGTGTGAACCAGGTCAGAGTTACACGGGCACGGACACTGGCTGGAACACGGCCGTGTGTCCCTACTTCGAATGCCCACACGGGCGTGTGTCTCAGCTGTGTGACCCTTGTAGTATGAATTTTTCTATCTTTTGCCATAAAGTTCTATATGTTTTCGATTTAGTCCCGAATCATTTCTAAAGTGTTTCTAAGGCATCGGGGGCTTAAAAAAGGGACGTTATGCAAGTGTTTGCATGGACTATGATATGATTTATGAAATGTTTAAGAATGAATGTTTTTATGTTAAAAGTTTTTGATAATGCTCCGTAACCCTATTCTAATGACAAATACGGGTTAGGAGTGTTACACTCTTAAACTTATCAAATACATCTATTTTTTCTCTAAGAAACCTTACCCATGTATACTTGGAGTAGTCATCAACACAAACAAGTACATATCTCTTTCCTCTAAGGCTTTCTATTTGCATGAGGCAAACATATGACATATTAATGTGCAAGAGCTCAAGTGGTGCTTCGTTCTAAATATGAGCCATCTTTTAGTGCTTTTCTCGATGTTGTTTGCCTTTCATACAACTACGACATACCTTGGGAATGGTCCCTGACAACTTAGTAACTCCTCGAGCAAGCTCATATCTAACTAGTCTCTACAACCCTTCAAAATGGATCTAGCCAAGTTTCTCATGCCATAGCTCCAATTCTGAAGTTGCAGCATTATTGTAATTAATAGACAACATACCTTGTAACAATTATAAAAGGTACCACCACCCTCCATGATCACTTCATCAGGATCATTAGTAACAGTACACTTATTTTTAGTGAAACTCACAAGCATACCTTGGTCACATAGTTTGACTGATGCTTACAAGATTGGCTCTGAGAGCATTTTCAAGCAACACATTCTCCAATCGAGGCATGCCAGGAACATTCAAGGTCCTTTTACGAAGTATCAAACGTTTCTTCCCATCACTAAATGTCACTCTTCCAATAGGACAATCTTTAAAATTAGTGAGGTATGTCAGGTTACTTGTCATATGTTTGTTGAACACACAACAGATAACAGAGGAAAACAATAAAAATAAGGGAAGCTTAACTGAATTGATCGATAAATTTCTGAAACCAACTAAATGCCTTATATAGGCTTACATCCCAAGGAAAACCATTACCCTTAAAACTAGGGACACATCCCATGACAAACAACTATGCTAGAAAACAGGAACAACTGATTAAATTAAACATTGACTAAAGACTTAATTAATAAACCAGTAAAAAATAATTAACCAGACCAATAAACCAAACATAAACAACATAAACATTGCTGGTGTTGTTGCTTTAACAATGTTGTGAACAATCAGTATCAAAATACCAAATCCCGTCAATAGTGGACTTCAAAGAATGATGAGCAACAAGCAGGCAATTAGTCTCCTTTTTCACTCAAACTCTTTTCTACACTTTTCCTGTTGAAGTGCCACAAGGAGCGTGCACTACCTTAGGCATTGAATTCCTCAATCTCAGATCACGCAGCATCTTGAAGCAACATGGACTTATATGACTAGGGACACCACAATAGTGGCAAATCGCCTTATGGGAATGGACAATCTTCTTGGATGGCTTGAGTAACACTAGTTTAGAACTTTCACCAACTTTCTTTGATCATGTTTCTTTAACAAAGACAGTAAGACTAGACATAACAACTTTGCCTTTATCAACAAAGTCTATTCCTCTTTTGCTTGGATCTATCCTTCCTGTTGTCAAAATCTCATCAAGTTTATTGTTACTGGAGGTGAATTTCTCGAGCATAAGCTGTCTCTGCAAGTTCTTTCTTATCTTTCACAAGATTGTCTAACTCCTCTGTAAGAAGATCCTTTTTAGTAACTACCTGTTTGACTAGTGTAGCATTTTCATTTTTCAACTACTTGTTTTCTTGTGATAGTTGAGTGCTTATTTCAAAAACTTGTCTCCATTTGCCTAAAATTTCTTTATATGTCTTCAAAAATTGTTCATTTGAGCTAAGATCAGAATCTCGATCATGAATAGCACTGACAACAGAAGCAATAAAACTATGATGAACCTGTTGGACATTTTCAAATATTTATACTGTTCCAATAACTATAAACGAATGAGTGTAATTAATCAAAAATAAATCTTTTAGTCATTGGTCAAAAGTTATATCATTTGATTTTTGAAAAAGAATTATAACTATTCAAACAATATTACTTGAATAGTTATAAAATTAGATGAATAATAATTATTTTTTATTTATTCAGAAAGACACCTATTGAAAGATGTCTCTATGAAGAGACATGAAAATTCCTATAAATAGGAATGAGATTTCATTTGGAAATCACACCAACAAATTCTAAAATTCTTTATTTCCTTCCTCAATTTTCTAATATTATTAGATTATTCTATAAAGTATTACTGCAGAAATCCTTTGTAAAAATTGAGTTTCGTGTTATACATTGCTCAGTGCTTAATGGATTATTCTCGTCAGTGCAAAACGTAAATAGTCATTGGCTTCATTGTATCCTCAAGTTTAATTTTCTTGAAACTCTTTTACACACCGAAGATAGGTGGGGGTGAATATAATCTTAAGGATAGTGGCTTGATACATGCCTTGGAGCCTTGTCCTATTTCTTCTTTTTCTGTTCGAGTTCCGTCCGTGTGTTTGAGATTTTCCTCACCGGATATTTGTACTAACAATTTCAAGGTTATATTTCATGATGACTACCATAACACATGAAAGTGGAACACTAAAGGAGTTAGCTTCCAACTTTCTCAAACTTTTAGCTTTCAACTTTCTCAAACTTGATCATTTTGATGGCGGAAATTTTCGATGATGGCAGAAAAAGATGCACTTCTTATTAACAACTTTGAAGATTGCCTATGTATTAGGTACACCAAGACTGGAAAAGAATGAAAACAAATCTGTTGTTGCAACCCAAGAAAGGCAAAAATGGGACAATGTTGATTACATGTGCTTAGGCCACATATTGAATAGTTTATCCGATGGTTTTTTCGACACCTACCAAAATGAGGTCATCGCTAAGGAATTATGGGATAAATTGGAGACAAGATATATGACCAAAGATGCTACAAGTAAGAAATTTCTTGTCAGTTGTTTCAATAGTTATCAAATGGTTGATAGTTGTTCTGTTATGGAACAATTTCATGATATTGAAAAAATGTTGTATCAATTTAAGAAATATGATATGAAAATGGATGAAATGATAGACAAACTTCCTCCATCTTGGAAAGACTTTAAAAGAAGTCTAAAACATAAGAAAGATGAAATATCTCTTAAGGCTTTGCCAAATCATCTTCGTATTGAATATCTCTTAAGCCTTAAGAGATGAAATATCTCTGAAAATGCTAAAGTGCATGTTACGGAGGAAGTACATACTACTAAACCATTGAAGAGAAAGTTCAAACAGACTGATAGAACACCTAAGTTCAAACAGAAACAAAAGGGCTCATGCTATCATTGTGGTAAGCTGGGACATTTCAAGATTGAATGTCGATTTTTAAAGAAGAAACCATCTTCTAAGGCTGATAATAACGAAAAGTTTGTTGCAATGATATCTGAAAATAATATGGCACAAGATGATAATGCATAGTGGATTGATACCGGAACAACCAAACCTGTGTGCAAAGACAAAAGCATGTTTACAAAGTTCACACAATGTGAAAATGACAATTTCTTGTACATGGGAAATTCTTCCAGCGCAACAATCAAAGGCAAAGGTTTTGTTGAACTACAATTCACTTCTGGAAAAGTTTTAACCTTGAATGATGTATATTATGTACGAGAAGTTAGGAAGAATTTAGTGTCTGAAAGTCTGTTGAATAAGTTTGGTTTCAAACTTGTTATTGAGGCAGCTAAGTTTATTCTGTTTAAAGGAGGAATTTTTGTAGGGAAAGGTTATATGTATGAGAGCATGTTCAAATTCAATATTATTAATAAGAATAAAAATACTATTTCTGCTTATATGTTTGAATCTTCTTGATTATGGCATTATAGATTAGGTCATTTGACTTATAGAAAATTGAATGACATGCATAAGTTAGATTTAATTCCTACTTTTAGTAATAATATTGAAAAATGCAATACATGTATGTTGACTAAAATTACACGAAACCCTTTCCCTAAGGTTAAAAGGAAAACAAAGTTGCTTGATTAGATACATAGTGATTTATGTGACATACATAATACTCCTACATTAGGTGGAAAGAAATATTTTGTTACTTTTATTGATAATTATTCTAAATATTGCTATGTATATTTATTGCATTCAAAAGATGAAGCGCTTGATAAATTTAAAGTTTATAAATCTAAAGTTGAACTTCAATGTGAATCATTTATCAAGTGCTTAAGATCGGACAGAGGTGGAGAATACTATAATCCAAGTTATTTTGAATCCACTAGGATTATCCATCAAGTTTCAACCCCTTACACACCACAACAAAATGGTGTAGCTAAAACGAAAAATAGAGTCTTGAATGAAATGGTAAATTCAATGTTATCATATTCAGGTCTTGAACAAGGTAACACGATTTGAATTCGTGCCAAATAAGTGTCTGACAAGAGCTTTAACCATCGCTCTATACAAGTCAAGACTATGAAAGACTTTTATCGATTTTGAAAATCAATTTTTTATCATTATTTATTTTAGGCTTTATTCACAATTTAGCCTCTGAACTATACCCAGTTTTTTACTTCGATACCTAAACTTTTTTTGTCCTATTTTAGTACCTAAATTATTGTTTCGTTACACTTTTTAACCTCTGAAGCTAAAAGTGCCAAAAAAAAAACCCTCTCAACCAATCCAAATGTGCCACATGTCAAACGTTGACCATTGGTGTGGCTATTGACCGGTCAAATGTAAAAAAATATTTTAAAATTATAAAAAAACATAAAATTATTTTTTAAATTATTAAAAAAATTATACAATTACTTAAAAGTCAAATTCTTACTTTGAGGTTATTTTTACAAAAAGCAAAGCTCTCCATCCTCTATTTCTTTCTCAAAAAATTTAAAAAACAACAATTAAAAGATTTTTTTTTTCTGTTTGAATGAAAAACAAAATTAAAATTAAAAAATCCATTAAACCCCATAACCGATTTAGAAAATCTTCAATTTTATCCTTCATGAAAGTAAAAATGTTTTTTTTTGTTAGTTTGTAAGTTTTTTTTTTTTAAATTTGGGTCGATGACAGAAGTAGAGAAGAACAAGGCGAAATCATCGTCTACATCACCATCATCTGGGTTCTTAAATCATTCGTTTAAAGTGCACACCTCAAAGACGGACCCCAAAAGTTCATCTTTTTTTCAAAAATCCATTGTCGTCTCAAAATCGAGCTGGTTTCGTTTTCAAATTCCAAAATTCAATCGATTGTATCAAAGCTAAAGTTAAAAAGCTTCGTACTTTATTCAAGTTTGTGAAACTTTCATCATCTTCATCGACCTTTAGTCTTAAAGAATATTTCCTTAAGGTTGTTTTGAGACCCACAAAATCAATTGCATAATTGTCTTCGTTGCTTTATTAAACATTAGATAATATTATCCAAAATTAAAGATCAGATTGTTGTTTATTTAACCTCAAAGCCAGAATTTTTTTAACTTATAATTTTCATAATTTTTTAATCATTTTCAAATTTTATTATCATTTTTAATAATTTTTACAACTTTTTAATATTTTTAAATATTTTTTTACATTTTTAATTTTTTAAAAAAATATTTTTAAATAATTTTAATAATTTTTGGCTAGTCAAAAATGGTCAACAAAAAGTCAACTCATATAAATGTATATGTCATCAATCATAATCACATCAATTGTCAACAATTGACATGTGATGCAATATGATTGATTGAGGACTTTTTTTAATACTATTAGTTTTAGGGGTCAAAATAATAAAATAATAATTTAAGTACCAAAGTGAAACTCTTTAAAGAAAAAGTACCAAAGTGAAACAAAAAAAAAAAAATTAAGCACAAATGTGGGAAGACAAATATAGTTCAATGGCCAAACCGTGAATAAAGTCTATATTTTACTCAACTATTATCTTATGTAAAATATTAGTGTTGAATATGACTCATATTTCAGTCAAATTTGAGAGATAATTATCAAGTTAAATTCTATTTATTTGTTTTAGTCGAATTCTGATTAGTCTAGAGTATTTTATTATTATTTGACCTACAAATTTAGCCTATAAATAGACTCTTTTACAACCTTAAAAAATACACCCATTAAAGATTATAACTCATAACACTTTTGGAATTTGATGGTTCTTTATTTTCGAGTTTCGAGATTTAGTTTTTATATCCATCTTTTGTACTCTTTGTTCTTTTGCCATTATAGTAAAATTATTTTTACTCGTGGTTTTTTATCCTCTTTGGAAGGTTTTTTCATGTTAAATTTGTGTGTTCAAATTTTTAATTTCTTCTGCTATTTTTTATTTGTTTGTTGCTAAATTAGGTCGATCCCTAATCATTAATTATTAATATGACTTCAAAATTTTTGTTGTACAATCTTGAAGCTCCAAATAAAACAGAGGTAAAAAAAAAAAAATTGAACTGTGATATTTGAATGAATTTTGAAATACAAATGTTTGAGAAATATTTTAAAATTGGTCAAATTTTAAAAAGATTAGTTGAAAATATTAGATTCATTTATAGAAAATTATAGTGTGTCAAGATTTTATGTTAGTCTAATGTGTTTGTTGATTGTAATGCGTTGTTGATACTGTGTGTATATTATGCCTCGCTTTTTGAACTCTTATTTAGGCTATCTTTCGTATTTTTTTCGAAAGCAAATAAATCAATGTTTTCTTTTAAAAGAAAATTATAAAAAATTGGTATAAGAGGCAAAAGTGTAATGGAGCAAGCTGCTTTGGTTCCCTTTCCTTATATCAAAGCATACTATAATTTTTTGGCTAGTAATTCTTGATCGACTCTCTGCAAAGGCTAGACTAATTCAGAGAAGAATGAATATTGATGGAAGATACAGACTTTGTTATGAAGAACAGGAAACAAAGAATCATTTGTTTTTTTATTGCAGATTCTCGAAGGCAAATTGGGAGGGAATTTTGCAATTATTGTTGGGTTTTTTTACTACTCGTTTCATGCCCTATTTTATATAAATTTACAAAAATAAATTTCTGCTTGGGCCGTGGGAAGGTTTCGGGCCCATTGTTGCTAGTTGTTTATAATCTTAAAATTGTGGCTTATTTGACAAAACGATAATATAGTTCAGCTAGAACTTTCAAGTGCTTCAATCCAATCTTGTGATGGCCATGAGTTTATTGGATAAAAATTGAATCATTATCCTTATCTCTTGAGAGAGTTTTGAACTATTGGAAAACTCGTTTATAAAAGCTTTTATTAGATAAATATTCAAGATTATTAATGGAATAATCAAAACGTTTAAAGGAGTATTTCAAGCTTATCAAAACACTTATTGTTGATCACGTTGCAGAGACTATAAATACATTGTTGATCGACACTGTTCTTCAGTCATGTGGGGTGTCTTTGACATGCCCCCGTTTAGGGATTTGTTATGGAGAATTTTATGTAAGGTAATTAAGGGAGAGTGATTTGTACAATTGGGATAGATATTGGGACTTCAATTACTTCTTTGTGTAAGGGTAGACTAATTGTGCAAACTATCTAAATTCTACCTAGCTTTTGTACAGAATTTAGAACAAAACTGTTTTTCAAGTGCAAACCTGATACGAGTCTCAATATCCAATTTCAGGCCCATGGATGTGATGGGCTTATACTACCTTAACGCCTAACAACAAGGTCAACAATCAAGCAAATTAAACCAAGATTCGATCAAGTATGTGAGGATGAATCTTTTCTAGGGAATGAGGAATGATAGATGCACGTAATGGGTGAAAAGTATTAAATTCAATTCAACCAAGCTGTCAATTTTAGAGATGAAATGATTAGTCAACTGACGATAAATTTTTGGATAAGATCCAGACAATTTTGGATTAAGATGTCTTCATGGCGTTCGAATATCTATCTCTTATCTTTGAAACACACTCAAGTTATGAATGTTTTAGTGAAGCTTATGCGACCAAAATTTTTGGACGGGATTATTACGAAAATTACAAGTTTCAGGCTTTTAATTCGAGTTTAAATCAGATTAGGTTTGGGTTTTAGGCTTAATTTGTATTATATATGAGTCCAATATTGTATTTATCAGCTTTTATTATTTTATTATTTTTTATTCTAAAATTTTTTATAATTATTAAGTATTTTAAGTTATTTAGGAGTTTTATGTCAATAAAAAGTTTAGTTTAAAATTACTTCTTATTTAGGTTAATTAGAGTTCTAGTATACTTAAGAGTTTTATTTAGATTTATTTATCTAGCCTATATAAAGTCCTTTACATTATACACAAAACAATCAATTCATTATTATTCAACAATTTCTCTTTTGAGTTAATAAATTCTCTTTGAGTTTTTCTTTTCAAGGATTTTTCTTGAGTTTTGTTTTAGAAGAGTTTTAACAATCTTTTCAGATTGTGGGGATCAGCTTCAAACCTTTTTTTTGCTAAGTTTTCTTTCTTGGAGGGGAAATTAGAGCCATTTGAAAGGGGTTGTGGATTCTTCTTGTTTCTATGGCTCATTAGAACTTCTACACGCCAGGTTCCATCTTTTCCATCTATCTTCTTTATTATTCTAATCTTTGATTTATTATTCTATTTTATTTATCTTAGTTATTTATTTTAATTTCTTTCTTTAAATTTTTTTATTTGACTTGGATTCGTTTGCGTTTCAAGTTGTGTTAAAATCCAAGTTTCTTTTTGAACGTCTAGAGCCGTAAGTCAAATCCGCGACTTGAAAAAGCTTACGATCCTGATACACACTCATCAATATAATTTGGTACCAATTTCTTGGGCATTTTAGGTGTTCTTTTTGTTCTTATAAACTAATTTCCAACAAACAGCCTCAAAGCAATTTTTTTTTTACCCAAGTAGTTTTCGAAAAAAAATATTTTTTAGTGGGTAAACGTTTTCCAGACGATCTAAAATTTTACATAGTGATTCTTGGCACTCTTTTCAAATATTAAAAAATATTTTTCAAGAAAAAGTTATCAAAAAAGTGGAAAAAATAGAAAAATAAAGAAAAAAATATAATGTGTGTTGAATTTTGTGCTGAAAATTTCCAGATCATATTTAAATTATTTGAGGAGGCTCCAGTTTAAATTTTGTGATTTTTGGAAATCGGGAACACCTCGAACGAAGTTTGTCAAGTTTCTCGACAATTTTTCAGGCTTTCAAGTTTCACCAATTTTCATTAACTCTTAGCCTTAAGTTTTCATTTGTTTTTCTTTTAATTTTCCTTTACGCGTTCTAACACTTTATTGTTTCTTGTGTTAGTAGGTTAAAGCACATTGTACATTCCTTCCTCTATGTAACACAATTATTTAGTGTCCGGCCGATTTTGGACTTCTAGTGCCATTAGGTTTACTTTGCTAGTTCGATTCTAATACATTCTGATTAGTTGATATAAACACTTCTAAAAGACTCACAAGATTAAATCTTACCTCATTGAGAATTTGATTTTTATTTCTGAGTGCATAACTATGACGCTTGCCTAAATTTTATTTTATTGAGTGTTGTGTTCTTTTTAGGCTTTCGTAATGATTCGCCATACTATGATCGGAAAGTGCAAAAGGATCAAGAGGTTCGGGATGCTCAAGATCAACAACGGGACACTATTCTAGACATGATCAACAAAAATTTGAAACGTCTAAGTACCAAAACCATCCCTCTCCCTCAAGTGGATCGTCAGCCTCCTCTTCCAACTAAGGTTTTTGTCTTTACTCAAATTAGGTGTGGAATCTAAACCTAAATCTTTGTGTATAATTTATAGATATTATGGATTAGAGAACTAGTAAAGGTGAACCCAGAAGAAACCCAGTATGTGTGAATCGATGTGTGAGGCCATGAGCGAGCTTGTGTACGCGAGCCCTTAGTGCGAACCTGTAACAGCCCAATTTCAGTGAGATTGGAACAGTGGTTTGGGACTACAAATCCGAGCCAAAAACAAAAATTATTTTAATATTATTTTGTGATTTGCATTATTGTAGGAACGTCATATGAACATTTTGATACGAAAATTTTACCGATTGCATGTTTAATTAGGGAAAGGACTAAATTGCATAAAATGCAAAAGTTGTCTTCTAGTAGTTATGAGTATCAAATAGCTATAAAATTCAACAATTAAGGTCCTTATATGGTAATTAGACCATTGAAGAAAAGTTATTAGGTAATTTAGTGACTCATCCATGGAAAAATTAGAAATGGGCCAGGACTAAATTGGAAATCACTAAAATTAAAAGATGACAAATAATTAAAAAGAAAATTGTCATCTTTTTATTCATCTTCTTCCCCAAAATTTCTATGGAAACCATAGGAGAGAGGAAGACAACTTTTCAAGCTTAAAAAGGTATGAAATCAAGTCCCATTTTTAGTAATTTTTATATTTTTGGAATCAGGATAGTCTAATCTTTCTATTTAGGGGATTTATTTGAAAAGTTATCAATGTATGAAATTTGGTTCATAGATGAATATGCTGAAAATTAGAAATTTATGGTAGAAAATGAAAGGTTGTTGGTAGATAAACAACTTTTACAAAGCAATTTTTGATGAAAACTCGATTTAGGGACTAAAATAAAAAAAGGGTAAAACCCATGGAAAATGTTGAAATTTGAGAAATGTGGGTGCTGTAAAAGTTGTACATAAATTTCGGCTAGGCTTGAAAAGAGGGTTAAATTCCATGAATTTCATTTTCAGAGCCTAGGGACGAAATTAGAATTTATGAAAAGTATAAGGGTAAAATGGTAATTTTACTTAGGATGTAATTGAATGCAAATGTATATGAAATG
The DNA here is from genome assembly GCA_025698515.1 of Gossypium sturtianum. Classification (NCBI taxonomy): domain Eukaryota; kingdom Viridiplantae; phylum Streptophyta; class Magnoliopsida; order Malvales; family Malvaceae; genus Gossypium; species Gossypium sturtianum. The sequence continues at coordinate 127,401,226 of CM046955.1, forward strand.
TGATAAATTGATAGTTAAATTTGTTTATATAGACCCGGAAAGACCAACTACCGAACTAGATCGAGGGAAACAAAAGGTTTCGGATTAGTTGAAATTCAAATACGAACAATTGTCAAGGTAAGTTTGTGTAACCTAAATATGTATGTTAATGTGCTTGAATTGAATTGTATGTTTGTGATGATATGTATGTGAAGATATACATTATGAAATGACCACAAATTGGAAAATGATGATAAAATGATATGTCCTGGTTGAATGTTGAAATTCGATGGAATAAGGTGGTTTCTCGAAAAAGGTATAATACTGTATATGTTGCAGATAGGATTTAGCCCGGACGGGTAATCCTGAAATAAGCCCTCTCAAGCATATGCTACAGAAAGGATTTAGCCCGGACGGGTAATCCAAATCAAGCTTTTTAGAGCATATGCTACAGAAAGGATTTAGCCTAGACGGGTAATCCTGTTATAAAATATGTGGCTTGAGATTGTGCTTAATGATCATGTGCCAAATGGATACTTTTGAACATGAATTGACGGATAGTTGATATATATACTTTGTGTATACTACCCGAATGTCCATCGAAATTTCAATAGTTCAACGAGAAAGATTCTTGAAATACGGAAAGGTGAAACTAAATAGAAGTTTATAATGCGATGAGCTCATCTATGTTTACTTGATATTCATATGATGTTATGTGACTAACTTGTTTGATTAAGTGTAAATGTTTATGTAAATTACCCAAAAATTTTGGATGGTATGGTTATATATGCTTGTATGAATAAATATAACCGGTAAGTTATATTCCCATTATACGAACTTACTAAGCATGAAAATGCTTACCCCGTTTAATTTTCTTTGTTTTATAGTGCTCGTAAGCTCACGAAGGTTGGAGGTCGGTCGGAGCATCAATCACACTATCCACTTTCTCATTTTGGTATAATTAGAAATCTCATTTTGGTATAATGGCATGTATAGACTCATTTGGCCAAATGATGGCTTGTAAGAGTGATGTTTTACTTAGCATGTTTATAAAGTTATCCTATGATTAAATTCCTATGTGCTAAGTTGGTTGATTGGATTATGCTTAAGGTGTATGTTCACTAAAAATAAAATTATAAACATGAATTGTATGTGATAATATACCATGCTAGGTACTAGAATTGGCTTGGTTTTAATGTTTGGATTGGTGGATATATGTTAGTGAGTTTTGGTGCAGGAAAGGGGTAAGTTTTGGGTGACAAATGAGGCTAGGAAATGACTTTATTTTGTCTACACGGGTAGACACATGGGCGTCTGTCTTGGCTGTGTGTGACACACGGCTTGTCCCATGGGCATTTGGTCCGGCTGTGTGTCCCCTGTATCTTAAAAATGAGAAACAGAATGCTCAGAATTGGGCACACGGGCAGAGACACGGGCGTGTGTCTCAGCCGTGTGGATTACACGACCTTGAACACGGCCATGTGAAAACTACACCTAAATTTCGAAAATAAAAATTCGTCACACAGCCTAGCACACGGGCGTGTGACTTGGCCGTGTGACTTTAATTACTTCATGCTTTACAAGTCAGAGAGTTACACAGGTTAGAGACACGGGCGTGTGTGACCATACGGCCCGACCACACGGGCGTCTGGTCACTGTTTATAAGAAAAAAAATTTGAAATTTTGAGAAAAATTTTATGAGATCCCGATCTAGTCCCGATTCGTTTCTAATGCTTATAATGGGTCTCGAAGGTCCATTTAAGGGGACGATATGATGGTTTTCAGATATGAATAGTATTTTTAGTTGATTTATCTATGATGGTTTTGTAAATTTTGGTAATACTCCGTAACCCTGTTCCGACAATGAATACGGGTTAGGGGTATTACAGAACCCTTAGGAGAACCCCCTGTGGTGCGAGCCCTTATATGCGAACCTGTATGTGCGAACCTATGTGCGCAAGCCCCTAGCATGTGTGAACCTCTAAATAGGCAAACCCAATGCATGTAAACCCCTATATGCGAACCCCTTTATATGAAACCCCCATGCATGCAAACCCCCTACTGTGACCCCACATGCATAAACATATAGGATTACTTAAGCAAACTCTTAGTAAATCCATGCAAACCCTATATGAAAAACATGCAAACCCTTAGATTATTATGTGTTAACCTTAAACTATTGTATATGCAAGTCAATATATACGAATCAATATATGCGAGTCAACACCTACGAGTCAATATATGTGAGTCAATATATACGAATCAATACATACGAGTTAAAAATCACATGAGAACCACTATTTGCGTGAGTCAAATATATGTTATTATATGCGAGTCATAATATTATTACATGCGAACCCTTAGATGTGACCCCTGCTTGTACAAACCTATGTGCGATCCCCCTTAGGTGCGAGCCCTACCTGTGCGAGCCTGTATGCCATGTGAACCCTAGGTCTATGAGAGCCTATATGTTATGCGAACCCTAAATCCATGCAAGCCTACATATTATGAAAACCCTAGGTTTATGCGAGGCTATATGTCATGCGAACCCTAGGTAGTATGCGAGCATGTATATTAAGCGAACCCTAGGAAAAATGCAAACCCATGTGTTAATACTATGTGATCCTTATGTGTCAACAGTATGCAAACCCTATGTGACAATAACATGCAAACCCTAGATGCAAACCCTCACTTGCAAGCCTTACATGCGAACCTGTATATGTGCTAAGATAACTAGGCCTGTTAAAATCACATGAAAATCATGTACTTGTGATATTGTTTTCTTTTAATCACAAAAATTATATGTGTATATGTGAAATTGATATGCATGAACACATGCCATTACATGCTAGTATGAAATATTGAATAAAACATCGATTGATGATAAAAAGCATTACATGCTAAGAATTATATGTTCATAAGTACATGAAAATGAGTAAGGAGGATAGAGGAGTTCTGTAGGAGATAATGGCAATTTAAGTCCACATCGAAAGACAGTACTGTATGAAGTAGGTGACAATGTCATCAAAATCAGATAAACCAGAATGATAGTTTAAAAAGCCATAAAAAACTGGGCATCCAAGATGGTAAGTTATTCTGGCAAAATTCATCCTCACAAATAACAAGTGAACTACCATCAAATCGAAAATAAAATTTGGGACGGTCAATTATTGTCATGTGTTTTGGAGTGTCGAGCTATGCTCAAGGGCAGATAGGATGGACGGGTGGGATCTTAATCCATAAATTGCATTGCATCACATATAAATTGATTATACATTTATTATATGTAACATGAAGAATGCTTAGTTCATTACTATGCTGTAAATTGTATACTTTACCGTTTTACAATTATATATAATGATTTATAAATTAGACTCACACTAAGTTGTTGTAAGCTCACTCCCCATTTTTTTACTTCTCAGGTAACTCAGAAAACTAGGACTCGGAATGGCATTGGAGGACTCTTGAATTTGCAGGTTGTTTTATTATTTAAAAAGTTTCCACTTATAATTTATTTTTGGGATTGTAATTATTAATTTCTTTCTTTTATATCTTAATTTTGGGTCTGGTTAGTTTCTTTATTTTAAAGCATGACACTTCCTTAATACTCTGATATTTGCATGCTTTTCTGTTTAGAAAACCTTACTTTAAATGTTTTTCGCTGCTTTGCAAAATACTTAAAGTTTTGATAAAGGTTTTTCTTAAATACCTAAAAATCGCTTTCCTGAAACTTCACATTAATGATTTTGTAATCGATTTATTAGGTAAAGTCGGTTTAAATTTATGAATGTTTTTCCTAAAAATAAAAGAGCGTTTTCCATGTAAATCAACGCTTCAAAAAGAATGGCTTTATAGGATCACCTCGTTGATCAAATGTAACGCCTTTGACTTAGCTGAAACTCCTACGTCGGGTTGGGGGTGTTACACTAAGGGAGTAGGCACTCTTTCAAGCATTGCGTGAAACTGAAAACAAGTAGGGGATACAAGGCTTGTTTACGCGGTTCGATTTCCCTACGTCTGCAAAGCCTAGTTTAGTTAGAAATATTCACTATCTTCAACAATTACAACAAGTGATCCTGATCTATCATACACCCGTGACTACTCCTCACTTTTGCACCTTAAAGAATGATACTCTCATCACTAAATTTACTCTTGTGAATTCAATAAGTAAAACCAGAACACAAAAGATTTCACTATCAATATGCACTCATAAAATAAAGTTTCGCACAATGACAAACTAAATGTTCAATCTCTTAGTACAATAACCTATACAAGTCTTTCAATTATATAGAATATTCTTAAACTTGCTAACATAATAAGATCTATATCAATCCCTATCAAATAGTCACATTATAAGTTGGATACAATATAATATTAGTGAACAAGTTAAACGTGGAAAGCTAATAATATAAAATTCTAATTCAATCTAAGACAAGATTCAAGGGATTAGATAGGGGTGATTCGATCTGATCCTCCAAATATGTTTCCCCATGTAACACCCTAAAATAGGGCCTAGAAGTTTTGAGGGTATTTTAGGAACTTTAGCCTATATATGCTCGGAATTTTGTAAGGTTGGTATTCGATAATGTTTTCGACAATGGTTATTAGGGAATTGAGTCAATTTTTGAAAATGAGTTTTAAATACCTTAATTTTAGAAAAAGGACTGATTTGTAACAGGGTCAAAACAGTGAGCATTTATGTTGCAATTTTACCAATTTTTAAAAGTGAACCTAATAAAACCCCATTCTAGTTCTATTTCACGATAGTTGCTCTCCAAGGTTTGCTATTTTCGTCCTTTGCTAACCCCTTGATCTTTCAATTGATTTTTGATTCCCAAACCATAATACTTTGATTTCCTATCATTCCCAAGTCAATTACCTTCATAAATCTCAAAGAAAAACACTAAAAAACTCCATAGGTTTCATCATCTTCTTTTAATCTTCCATCAAAGGTAACCATTCACTTTTTGAATTTGCATCAAAACTCGTTTAATCTTCCATCAAAGGTAACCATTCACTTTCCCATTAGTTTTTAATGTTATCTAGACTTTAAAATTGAGTTTTTAGTTATGAAATTGCATGTTTTAATTAAAACCCAAAAATTAGGTGGTGGAATACGAGATTGTGGATGAAATGTTATTTAAAAGTGTTTTTCAACTTATTTTAACTTGATTAGAAGTATTCTAAAATTACTTCGAAGTTTCGTTAAGAATTTCTTGTGTTTTAATGAATTTTCGTTATTATGGCCAAAACTTGTCGAAAAATGTTGATACCTTGAAACATGTAGTTTTGTGTGGTTTAAAGGTTGGGGTTTAACCATAGATGAATATGGGGATGAATGAAACTTGTTTCATGAGAAAATGTTAAGTGTAGATCGAGATATTTGTGTTTTAAGTCTGTCATGCTAAAGGGTTTGGTTACATGAGAAGGTAGCTTAAGCTTGTGTTTTGGTTAGTTTAAGTGGGTCCTTAGCTATCATTTGTCTATATGTATTATATGTATTGTGTGATTGATATGTGTGAAGTCTTAGATTCATTAGAGCCTTTTACCAGTTAGAGGAAGAGCCACTTCGAGCTTTCGAGTTTCGGCGAAAGTTGATATTTGGTGAGTGTTCTGGAATCCTTGCTCGTAGATGATTCATTGTGTAATTGGGAATTTAAAGGTAGCCTAAACCCCTACTCTAAATTCCGAGAGTAAGTGTTCTCGTGCCTATGATTAAATGTTATATATGTATGCTTGTGAAATTGTGAAATGATGAACATATATGAGATTGCTACGACATATGCTATAAGCTTATGATGACTGATGTGAAAGTGAATATGAGGGTGTGTTGTTCATGCCATGTGACAATAAATATGTAGGTATGTTATTCATTCCATGTGACAGTGTTTATAATGTGCTAATGATGTGAATATACAATGAATATGTGCGGAAGATCGGTAAGTAAATATGTGATAATAATATGGATATTTTGGTCTCGTGTTATTATGAGACCGTTGGATATAGTTGACATGCCATAGGATTGTGAGTACTCACCTTTGTGTTGTGATATATGGGGCGTTGAGGCCCAGGGATAGTTTTCAGAGAGATAAGGGAATGTGAGCTCCATTTACTGGGATATATGTGTTTGGTGTGTTGGAGAGTGTTAGCTATACGCTACACTTATGGGACATGTACGACTCTATGAGTCATTATTGGTATGTTGGATATCTGTGTATCCGTTGTGTGGTGATAGAGTCTACATTATGTTTCATAACCTCAAGAGCCAAACTATCTTATAATATGATTGAATGTGACTATATATGGTTTATTGTGTTGTGATATATACTTAAATAATCATGTGGTTAAATGTGTGAAATATGATATTAGAGTTAAATATGTTATGAATATGAAATATATCTGTTTAATTGATACATAATGGCTGGTTTACGTAGTGGTTATTCTGAGCATTCACTGAGCTTGTTAAGCTCACTCCTCTTTCTTAACCACTGCAGATACATAGTGCCGGTGTGAGCGGTGTGGTCTCGAGGGGTGATCCAAACCGATTATTTAGCTTCCATTAGTAAGTGTTATATGCTTATTTATGTTTGGGGAATAAAAGCAATGTGATAGGCCAATGTGGTAGATTTTATATCGATTTTGCTAAGTCAATTTTTGGGTTGTTTGCATGCTCTTTATGTTTGGAAGTATGTGGACTTGAATATGATATTGGGACTGCTATTTCAGATATTTTGATGTTTCTTTAACTAGGTGAATGAAGCATGTTGTTTAGGATTAAGGTTGAATGGTTTTAATGTTGATGTATACTAAGATTTTATAGTCTGGAGCAGAGGTATCAATATTTGTTTTTTTTTAAATGGCACTTCTATATTTTTGAAAGTGCAGAGAAACAGAATATAGAATTAGTATCGATACCCTGGCCTGAGTATCGATACTCGGGGAAAGTTTATCAATACCTTCCAAAAGGTACCGATAATTTTCGATGTTTGGTATTTGGTGAGAAACAGAATACTTGTTTGGTATCGATTTTCTATGTGGTATTGATACCACTTAAAGAAAATATCGATACCCCTGAGACAATATCGATACCTACGCAACAGTTTTGGAAATTTTGCACTTTGGCCCATTTGTAGGTTTGATTGATGTTTTTAATACCCTTAGTGTATGTATGGCATGTTTTAACGATAAGAAGTGGTTGAACAACTACAAATCTTACGTTTGATTGAATAAAGATGACGATTGGTTACTTGTGAAACTATTTGCTAAGTAAATGATGTGTGAGGTGGTGTAGCGTCCTAGTATTTGGGCTCGACGACCGGGCCGGGTATGGGGTGTTACACCTCAAGTGATATTATAACAGCCCGATTTTGGGGCTAGTCAGAACAGTGATCTCGATATCACTAATCCGAGGTTTAAAAAAAATTATTTTGGTGTTATTTTATGTGTTGTAGCATAATTATAAGGATGCACGAAAATTTTGGTGTCTTAATTTGAGTGATAGCGTGCATAATTGTGAGAAATGACTAAATCGCATAAAGTGCGAAAGTTCTATTCTTCAAGATAGAGTTACCTAATAGCTATAGAATGTAATTTGGAGGCCTTTAAAGTGCAATTAGGCCATTTATCTAGTGATGGCCGGCCATATAGGAGCTAGGGAGACAAGATTTTAATGTTGGTCAAAATTTGGTGGATATTAGGTTATAAAAATGAATAAAATAAGATGAATAAAGATGTTATCATCTTTTCACTATTCACCCTCCTTCTTCCCATCGAAAATTTGAAGAGAAAATAAGGGTTTTGAAGCTCAAACTTTCAGCCAACATATTACCTAGTAAGTAAGTGATTTTTGAGGTTTTTCTTAATGATTTTTGTACTTTTGGAGTCCCCAAAGCTTAAGCTAGCTAATGAGGGGACTAATTTGTGATATGGTTGAAAGTCTAGGGACTTTCCATGAGAGAGTTTATGTTGTTAGCTGAGTTTTTATGGAAGAAAATGAATGTTAGGAAGATGAGGAACAACTTTTGTGAAAGGTGTTAGCATGAAAACACCTAAATAAGACTTAAATGCAAAGAATGAAATTGTGTCATAAATGCATGAAATAGTTGGAATTGTAAGTAGTTTTAAGAGAAATAAATGATCAGCTAGGCTTGGTTATTGACGAAATGTGATAAAAAAATTATTTACGAGCCTAGGGGCAAAACCGTAATTTTGCCATAGTGCAAGGGCAAAATGGTCATTTTTGCCTAAGTATAGATTTTGATGCATTATGACCATATAATGATCTAAATGAGTGATTTTTTATGGTTATAGATCAAGAAGAGTGCGGGATTAACCTTGACCGGGGAAAGGGCAAGGTTAAGGATTAAACCGCAAATTGAGACGTTTTGTACCGAGGTAAGTTTATGTGTAAACGATGCATTTTATATACACTGTTGTTGCTAATTCGTGCATGGTATGATGAGAATGAGTGTGGTTCAAATGTAATGAATTTAGTAGTTATTGAATAATTATCATATGAATTATGAGATGGATATCTAATTGTGTAATGACGACACTTGTCGGTGGGCTAAGTGCGATACCACCTTATTACTTAAATACGATGGGCTGTGTGCGATACCATCGTTTATATCATTGTTTAGTGGGCTATGTGCAATACCACTGTGATTATCCTTTTTGGTGGGCTTTGTGCGGTACCACCCTATTAACGATCAATGGTGGGCTAAGTGCGAAACCACCGAGTGATTTAGCATTGTGGTTGGATTAGTTAGAGATTACGATGAGTTGTATTATGAGAAATTGCGATGTTAAGTGCAGGGATGCAAGTGAATGAATGTATATATTAAGCTTGTGATGTGGTTGGAATGTGGTAAGGGACAAAATGAGTAAGCAAGAATGTGAATGTGGATTACCTTTGTTTAGTATAATGCAAATTGTTGTTTAGCTCATACTATGATGTTATCTGTTTACATGTAAACTTACTAAGCTTAAAGCTTACTCCCCTTTCTTTTCCCTTGTTTTATAGAGTTTAAGAACCGAGCCGGGATACGTCGATAACCAGAAGATCGCCCACACTATCAACTCACCTTAGTATATCTAGACTTAGTGATTTTGTATATGGCATGTATAGGGGCTAGACTAGTTAGAGTATTTTGTTCTTTTGGCCAAAAGTGTGTTGGCCCCTTTTTAAGACAAAATATTTTGTATATTGCCATGGTTGATGGCTCACTTTATCATTTATGAAATGTTATAATCATTCATGGAAGTTTAGATTGCAAAATATGAGTATGCTTAATGATATGTCAAACGGGTCCTTGTTGTGTGAGTTAGAGGGGTGAGAAGAGCTTGGCAAATAGCCTTGTTATTGTCCACATGGGTAGGCACACGGGCGTGTGTCTAGGTCGTGTGGGACACACGGTCAATCCATGGACGTGTGCCCAGGCCGTGTGAAGTCTGCACCTTGAATTTGGAATTTGAATCGCCACACGGTTGATGCACACGGGCGTGCCCAGGCCGTGTGGATTAATCAGAAGTGACCACGGGCCAGCCATATGGGCGTGTGTCCAGGCCGTGTAATTCAAGTCAGTGTCGAACACGGGCGTCGAACACGGGCGTGTGAGATGATACACGGGCGTGTCATCTCCCCCACGGGCGTGTGGCCCCTGTTTAGGCAAAATTTTCTTAAGTGCGTAAAAGTTTTCGAATTATCTCCGAACCCTTTTGGAAGTATGTTTAGGGCCTCATAAGTTAATTACAAGGATGATAGACATATGAATGGAAAAGTTTTAATTTGAAATGAGTTTGATAGCCCAAAGTTGTATGATTGTGCGAGTTAAGTACGGTAACGCCTCGTACCCGGTTCCGGTGTAGAATACGGGCAAGGGGTGTTACAGATATAATCTTCATTAATGAGCTAGATATCATACACATAAACAGCATAACCAATAAACTTGATTCAATTAATTTCCAACATCATAAATATGGAAACTGTCTCAACCAACTTCAATGGTCAGGGAGTGAGTATTCTTGTAACACCCCTTACCCGTATTCGACGTCGAAACCGGGTACGAGGCATTACCGGACTTAAACACAAGCAACCATACAAAATCGAGCCATAATTTCCATCCAAATTTAAAACTTTTCAAATACATTTATATCGTCCCTAAAACGAGCCTACGAGGCCCAATACATACAGTGGAAGTAGTTTGGGACACGCCCGTGCTACAGGCCGTGTTCAAAATAGGGAGCTCTCTGACTTGTGCCACACGGCCGTGCCACACGCCCGTCTGCTAGGCCGTGTGATCGATTTAATATTCATGATTTTTCATAAAATAGGTGCAGACTTCACACGGCGCGGCACACGCGCGCGTGTGTTTGGGTCGCACCGTCCCACACGGGTGAGACACTGCGCCGAGTCTCTGCCCGTGTGCTCAATACTGAGCATTCTATTTTGTAACAATTAAGGTGCAGGGGACACACGATTGAAACACATGCCCGTGGGGCAGACCGTGTGTCACATACGGCCTAGACACACGCCCGTGTATCTACCCGTGTGGTCAAAATAAGACTATTTACCAAGCCATTTTGTCACCCTTCCATGCACATACTTACATAACAAAACATAGCACCAATCCAAGCATATACATTCAACCAAATCAGCCACAACCAAGACATCAACACTCATTCATATGTTACCATCTATCACATACAACCATCACATACTTATCAACTCAAACCATGCAAATTTCCCACATCCATGAAAAGCATCATCATATGCATATATATACTTAAACCAATATTAGCCAATTTCAATGGCCATTTACAAAATGAATTATCAACCAACATAAGCCAACACATTTGGCTAAATCAATTATGACACATAACAAAATGACCAAGTTCCTATACATGCCATAACTCAAAATACTAGAATCAATGGTACCCAAAATATTAAGTTGATAGTGTGAATGGATCTCCGACAATTTCCGATCCCCGAGCTGGCTTGGTGACACTATAAGACAAGGGAAAAGAAAGGGGAGTAAGCTATATAGCTTAGTAAGTTCCTATGCAAATAATAAGCATTATAATCACACATGTATCATACAAATAAACATGATAAACTTGGCATAAATAGTATCAAGATCTTCTACTCATAACTTACTCATTCATAACCTTACTGAGGGATTCATCACATATCGAGCTCATTAGTAAATAAGTTTTACGTACGTACCTGTACCAAATGGCAACATAATCATAACCTTTCACAACTTCGACATACTCATTGAATTTCCCGTTGAACCACTTGGAATACTAAAGGATACTCGAGAATCTCGCACACCCAATACTATACCAATGTTATATCCCATATATGGTCTTACATGGGATCTCTTATCGATGCCAATAGTCCAGCTATGGTCTTACACGAAATCTCATATCGATGCCATATCCCAGATATGGTCTTACACGAAATCTCAAATAACCCTAATGTCATGATATTTGTATCCTAACTATTCCTAAGGTTCAATCGGGACTTCTCGCTTGTTGAACTTTTTCGATTACATTCGAAGAGTAAATCACAATTCATACAATATTAAAGCAATTAAAGCATAAATAATAATGCATTATTTACATACGAACTTACCTCGGTACAAAAATAGTATAAATGAGACCTAATCGTCAAATACTTTGTTTTTCCCCCGATCTAGGTCCGAACCTCGTTTCTCTTGATCTATAATAGAAAATTTAACTCATTTATTATTCACATTATTCAATTCAGTCCGAAAATCTTATTATGGAAAAATTACATTTTGCCCTTAAACTTTGACATATTTACATTTTGGTCCCTAAGCTCGTAAAATGAAACGTGTTCAATTTATATAATGTACAAGCCTAGCTGAACAATTTTTATAACTAGAAAAGCCCACAATTTCCATTAAAACACACTTTTACTACATATTTTATAACTTTTACAAATAGGTCCTTTTAAGCATTTTCATTAAAAATCACTTAGTAAAAGTTGTTTATCTAGCACCAATCATTCATTTTCTACCATTAGACATCAAAATACACAAATGTCTAACATGGGTCAAACCCTAGACCTTGATTATTCCTTAAATTAATGGTAGAAATAGATAGATCAGATGATAACGACTTTAAAAATGTAAAGAACATTAAAAACGGGGCTAGGATGTACTTACAATCAAGCTTGGAAGTTGAGCAAACCCTAGCTATGGTGATCTTCTAAATTTCGGCACTTGGAGAAGAAGATGGGCAAGAATTTTGGCTTTATTTTCCCTTTTTATTCATTTATTTACCAAATGACCAAAATACCCTTCACTTAAAACTTTGAAGTTTTATCTCACCATGTCCATTTTTGTCCACTAACTTAACAAATGGCCTAATTACCATCTAAGGACCTTCAATTTAAAATTTCATAGCAATTAGACACCTCTAGCATGTAGAACTCAACTTTTGCACTTTTTACAATTTAGTCTTTTTAAATAAATTGAGTGCCCAAACGTCAAAATTTTCGAACGAAATTTTCACGAAATCATTTTATAAAACTGTAGCCGATAAAAATATAATAAAAAAAAATTTTCTGTGTCAGATTTGTGGTCCCAAAACCACTGTTCCGACTAGGCCCAAAATCGGGCTGTTACAACTCTCACCCCTTAGGGATTTTCGTCCCCAAAAATCTTACCAGAAAATAGGTTTGGGTACTATTTTCGCATAGCTTCCTCAGGTTCCCACGTAGCCTCTTCGACCCCATGTCATTGCCATAAAACTTTCACTAGGGCTATACTCTTATTTCTCAATTGTTTAATTTCCCGAGCCAAAATCTTGATCAGTTCTTCACCATAAGTCATAGCGGGTCGAATCTCGACCTCCGATGGAGAAATAACATGTGAAGGATCGGAACGATATCGTCGCCAACATCGACACATTAAACACATTATGAATTCTTTCCAACTTTGTCGGTAAGGCTAACTGATATGCCACTGACCCTATTCTCTCAACAACTTCATACGGCCCGATGAAACATGGACTCAACTTGCCTTTACGGCCAAATCTCAGAATCTTCTTCCACAGAGATACCTTCAGAAATACTTTATCACCAATCTAAAATTCGATCTCTTTTCTATTCAAATCTGCGTACGACTTTTGTCAATCTGAAGCTGCTTTCAAATAGTCACGGATTACTTCCACTTTCTCTTCGGTCTCTTTAACCGAATCAACCCTATGAATCTGTTTCTCACTGAGCTCTGTCCAATACAAAGGTGTTCGGCACTTGCGGCCATACAATGCCTCATAAGGTGCCATCTTTATACTCGACTGAAAATTGTTGTTATAAGTAAATTCGACTAAAGGTAGATATTTTTTCCCAACTACCTTCGAATTCTAAAACACAACAATGAAGCATATCATCGAGAACCTGAATCGTTCTCACTGATTGGCCGTCAGTTTACGGATGAAATGCGGTACTAAAGTTCAACTTTGTACCCAAAGCTTCTTGCAACTTCTTCCAAAACCGCGAAGTAAACCTTAGATCTTTAGCCGAAATAATAGAAATAGGCACTCCGTGCAATCTCACAATTTCAGCAATGTACAATTCAGCTAGATTATCAAGTGAATAATCAGTACGTACCGGTATAAAATGAGCCGATTTCTTCAGTCTATCAACAACGACCCAAACGACATCTTTCTTTTTCGGAGTTAAAGGTAAACCCGTCACAAAGTCCATCGTAATTCTATCCCATTTCCACTCGGGTACCATTACTGGTTGAAGTAAGCCCGTAGGTACTTGGTGTTCGGCTTTCACTTGCTTACAAATCAAACATTTCGATACAAACTTAGAGATATCTCATTTCATACCTGACTACCAATACAATTTCTTCAAATCATTATACATTTTTGTACTACCCGGATGCACAGATAAACAACCACTGTGTGCCTCATGTAAAATCTTCTGAATAAGTTCATCATTTTTCGGTACACATATTCTATCTCGGAACATCAAACAATCATCCGAACCGATCCGAAAGTCTAAATCATTACCAGATTCACACTGAGCTCTTTTAGCTTGCAATTCACTATCACTTTTCTGAGCTTCATAAATTTGCTGAAAAAACACCGGTCTAGCTCTCAACTCAGTTAGAACCGAACCGTCATCGGATAAAGTCAACCTCGTATTCATAGCTTTCAAGGCAAACAAGGACTTTCTGCTCAAGGCATCTGCGACTACGTTCGCCTTTCCGGGATGGCAGTCGATTACCAACTCATAATCTTTTAGTAACTCGAGCCATCTCCGTTGTCGCAAGTTCAAATCCTTTTGAGTCATCAAATACTTCAAACTCTTATGATCGGTATAGATGTGGCACTTCTCACCGTACAATTGGTGACGCCAAATTTTCAAAGTAAAAATAATGGCGGCCAATTCCAAATTGTGCGTCGGATAATTATTCTCGTGTGGTTTCAACTGTCTCGAGGCATAAGTTATCACTTTGCCCTCTTGCATCAACACACATCCTAATCCATTTAGTGACGTGTCACTATAAATTACAAACTCTTTTCCCGGTTCAGGTTGCACTAAAATCGGTGCCTTAGTCAATAATGTTTTCAACTTCTCAAAACTTTGCTGACATTTTTCTGACCATTCGAACTTAACATCCTTTTGCAACAGTTTAGTCATAGGAGTAGCAATCATCGAAAATCCTTTGACAAAACATCGGTAATAACCGGCTAAGCCCAAAAAGCTTCTGACCTCCGATACATTCATCGACGGTTTCCAATCAACAATTGCCGATATCTTGATCGAGTCTACCCAAATACCGTCTCCAGAGACAATATGTCCCAAAAATCTGACTTCTCGGAGCCAGAACTCACTTTTGCTGAACTTAGCAAACAATTTCTTATCTCTCAAGGTCTGCAACACAATTCTTAAATGTTCGGCATGCTCAGACTCATCCCGAGAATAAATCAAAATCTCATTGATGAACACAACCACAAACTTATCTAAGTACGGTCGGAAAATTCGATTCATTAAGTCCATAAAAATCGCAGGAGCATTAGCTAGTCTGAAAGGCATGACAAGAAATTCATAGTGCCCGTACCTTGTTCTGAAAGCGGTTTTCGGCACGTCTGACTTTTTAACTCTCAACTGGTAGTAGCCAGACCTCAAATCAATCTTTGAAAATACTATTGCCCCTTTCAACTGATCAAGCAAGTCATCTATCATCGGCAGAGGATACTTGTTCTTTATAGTCACCTTGTTGAGCTGTCGGTAATCGATACAAAGTCTCATAGATCCGTCTTTCTTCTTTACGAACAATACTGGAGTACCCCAGGGAGACTAACTCAGTCTCGCAAAACCCTTATCTGTCAACTCTTGCAACTGAGTCTTTAACTCTTTCAATTCGGTCGGAGCCATTCTATACGGAGCAATAGATATCGGTGAGGTCCCTAGTACTAAGTCAATACCAAACTCAACTTCTCTAACTGGTGGTAACCGAGGCAACTCTTCCGAGAACACATCCAGATATTCACAGACTATCGGTACTGATTCAATTCTCAATTTAGACACTTTTGTATTCAACACATAAGCTAGATAGGCTTCATAACCTTTTCTCACATATCTTTGGGCAGACATCGAAGAAATCATAGCAGGTAACTCACTAGACTCATCTGAATCAATCCGAAGAATTTCACCATTTTTACATTTCAGTTTAATAATCT
Organism: Gossypium sturtianum; assembly: GCA_025698515.1. NCBI lineage: Eukaryota > Viridiplantae > Streptophyta > Magnoliopsida > Malvales > Malvaceae > Gossypium > Gossypium sturtianum. Next base: position 127,416,931 of record CM046955.1, read on the forward strand.
TTCTTTTACAGTTCACTATGGCATCATGCAGTGTCAACCAATCCATACCCAAAATAACATCGAATTCATCAAATGGCAACAACATTAAATAAGCCGAAAAACCGTGACCTCGAATCATTAAAGGATAATTCTTGCAAACTTTATCAACTAGTACATGTTTGCCTAAGGGGTTTGACACTCTAATCACAAACTTAGTAAATTCAACAGGCAAGCTCTTACTAGTTACCAATTTCACACAAACATAAGAATGAGTCGATCCAGGATCAATCAATGCAACTACGTTAGTATTATAGAGAGAAAAAGTACCAGTGATAACATCGGGAGATGTCGCTTCTTCACGAGCACGGATGGCATAGGCTCTAGCAGGTGCTTGAGCTTCAGATCTCGCAGTTGAATCTTTCGTCACACCTTTACTACTAGCTCTATTTTCGGTATTCCTCGATGGTATACCCCTATTAGTAGTATTACTCGGCCTCACACTCTGAAATTTTTCTTTCTCAGCCATTTCAAGACAATCTCGGATAAAATGCTCTTGAAAACCACACTTAAAGCAAGCCCGGTCGTTCACTCTACACTCACCGGGATGTCTTCTTCCATAATGTTGACATTCGGGTCTATTAGAATTTACATTACTTACACTTGCCATCGAAGTAGCTTGAGATTTAAAACTCGAGTGTTGCTTCCCTCGATCTCTATGTGAATAACCCGCTGAAACGTTCGAACGGGAATACATTTCTTTAGATTTCTTTGACTGAGACGAAAATAACTTACTCATAGGTCTCTTCCTCGAATCTCTAGCTTCTAGATCAGCTTTCCTCTTCTCTTTATTCAACTCTTTGGCTTTACAAGCCCGTTCAACCAATACCACAAATTCTTTTAGCTCTAAGATCCTAACTAACATAAGAATATCCTTATTCAATCCATCCTAAAATCTCTTGCACATAATAGCCTCGGTGGAAACGAACTCTTGAGCATATTTATTAAGTCTAACAAATTCTCGCTCATACTCTATCACTGTCATACGACCCCCCTGGTTCAGCTCAAGAAATTCCTTACGTTTCTGATCGATGAACTGCTGACTAATATATTTCTTTCGAAAATCCTCTTGAAAGAATTCCCATGTGACCCTCTCTCTTGGTACTACCGATACCAGTGTATTACACCAGTGATATGCAGAATCTCTCAGAAGCGAGATGGCACACTTTAAACACTCATCCGGTGTGCAGGAAAACACATCAAATACCCTAAAGAAGTTTTCAAGCAAAAACTCGACTCTCTCGGGATCATCATCCACATTAGCTCTGAAATCTTCAGCCCTATGCTTTTGGATCTTGTCAACCGGAGGCTTGCTCATTCTTACAAATTCCATACCTTGTGGGGCTACGGGGATCGATCAAGGAATAGGTGGGGTGGAGGAGGTTGGGCATTCGAATTTGTTTGAACAAATTCCGTATACCACTCATTCATTATGTGGAGAAAGGCTTCCCTACCCCCTTCTCCCTGACTAACCGTAGGAGGTCTACTATCAGACGGTGCTGCCCTTGGAGCAGGAGCCAGCGCATTACCTTCAACTTTATCAGCCTCAACTCGATTGGGATCCATTTACTATATGAAAACAAAATTTTAAAATTGTCAGGAGTCATCACACTATCACAGTTCATTTATGGCATATATAGCTAAACTCTTACACACGCTACGTTAGTCCAAGAATCGACTAAACCGTAGCTCTGATACCACTAAATGTAACACCCCTTACCCGTATTCAACGCCGGAACTGGGTACGAGGCATTATCGGACTTAAACACAAGCAACCATACAAAACCGAGACATAATTTCCATCCAAATTTAAAAATTTACAAATACATTCATATCGTCTCTAAAATGAGCCTACGAGGCCCAATACATACAGTGGAAGAAGTTCGGGACTAAACTGGGAACTTTTGAAAATCATACAACACTTAGAAATTTTTTTCATGAAAACAGGGCCACACGCCCGTATGGTCCAAGGGACAGGCTCGTGTGACCCTTGGACACGCCTGTGCTACAGGTCGTGTTCAAAATAGGGAGCTCTCTGACTTGTGCCATACGGTCGTGCCACACGCCCGTGTGCTAGGCCGTGTGGTCGATTTAATATTCATAATTTTTCATAAAATAGGTGCAGACTTCACACGGCCAGGGCGTGTGTTTGAGGCCGTACCGTCCATACGGCTGAGACACACGCCCATGTCTCTGTCCGCGTGCTCAATACTGAGCATACTGTTTTGCAACAATTAAGGTACAGGGGACACACGGTTGAAACACATGCCCGTGGGGCAGACCGTGTGTCATACACGGCGTAGACACACCCGTGTGGAAAAAATAAGACTATTTACAAAGCCATTTTGTCACCCTTCCATGCACATACTTACATAACAAAACATAGCGCCAATCCAAGCATATACATTCAACCAAATCAGCCACAACCAAGACATCAACACTCATTCATATGTTACCATCTATCACATACAACCATCACATACTTATCAACTCAAACCATGCAAATTTCCCACATCCATGAAAAGCATCATCATATGCATATATATACTTAAACCAATATTAGCCAATTTCAATGGCCATTTACAAAATGAATTATCAACCAACATAAGCCAACACATTTGGCTAAATCAATTATGACACATAACAAAATGACCAAGTTCCTGTACTTGCCATAACTCAAAATACTAGAATCAATGGTACCCAAAATATTAAGTTGATAGTGTGAATGGATCTCCGACAATTTTCGATCCTCGAGCTAGCTTGGTGACACTATAAGACAAGGGAAAAGAAAGGGGAGTAAGCTATATAGCTTAGTAAGTTCCTATGCAAATAATAAGCATTATAATCACATATGTATCATACAAATAAATATGATAAACTTGGCATAAATAGTATCAAGATCTTCTACTAATAACTTACTCATTCATAATCTTACCGAGGGATTCATCACATATCGAGCTCATTAGTAAATAAGTTTTACGTACGTACCTGTACCAACTCGCAACATAATCATAATCTTTCAAAACTTCGACATACTCATTGAATTTCCCGTTGAACCACTTGGAATACTAAAAGATACTCGGGAATCTCGCACACACAATACTATACCAATGCCATATCCCAGATATGGTCTTACACGGGATCTTTTATCGATGCCAATAGCCCAGCTATGGTCTTACACGGAATCTCATATCGATGCCATATCCCAGATATGGTCTTACACGAAATCTCAAATAACCCTAATGTCATGACATTTATATCCTAACTATTCCTAAGGTTCAACCGGGACTTCTCGCTTGTTGAACTTTATCGATTACGTTCGAAGAGTAAATCACAATTCATACAATATTAAAGCAATTAAAGCATAAATAACAATGCATTATTTACATACGAACTTACCTCGGTACAAAAATAGTAGAAATGGGACCTAATCGTCAAATACTTTGTTTTTCCCCCGATCTATGTTCGAACCTCATTTCTCTTGATCTATATTAGCAAATTTAACTCATTTATTATTCACATTATTCAATTCAGTCCAAAAATTTTATTATGGCAAAATTACATTTTTGCCCCTAAACTTTGACATATTTACATTTTGGTCCCTAAGCTCGTAAAATGAAATGTGTTCAATTTCTTTAATGTACAAGCCCAGTCGAACCATTTTTATAACTATAACAGCCCACAATTTCCATTAAAACACCATTTTCTACCATTAGACATAAAAAATACACAAATGTCTAACATGGGTCAAACCCTAGACCTTGATTATTCCTGAAATTAATGGTAGAAATAGATAGATCGGATGATAACGACTTCAAAAATGTAAAGAGCATTAAAAACGAGGCTAGGATGTACTTAAAATCAAGCTTGGAAGTTGAGCAAACCCTAGCTATGGTGACCTTCTAAATTTCGGCACTTTGAGAAGAAGATGGACAAGAATTTTGGCTTTATTTTCTCTTTTTATTCATTTATTTACCAAATGACCAAAATGCCCTTCACTTAAAACTTTGAAATTTTATCTCACCATGCCCCTTTTTTTCCACTAGCTTAACAAATGGTCTAATTACCATCTAAGGACCTTCAATTTAAAATTTCATAGCAATTAGACACCTCTAGCATGTAGAACTCAACTTTTGCACTTTTTAATATTTAGTCCTTTTAACTAAATTAAGTGCCCAAACGTCAAAATTTTCGAACGAAATTTTCACGAAATCATTTTATAAAACTGTAGCCGATAAAAATATAATAAAAACAAATTTTTCTGTGTCGAATTTGTGGTCTTGAAACTACTGTTCCGGCTAGGCCCAAAATCGAGCTGTTACAATTCTCTCAAGTACTAACTGTCAATTCCATAATTTTCAACAAAACATTTTAAGATTTGTTCATTTTTCTATTGTTGTAAAGGATTTTAATGTAGTTGTTTCATGTTTTCTTTGGGTGATAAAAATCAAATTATCCAAAAATTATAGAAAATTGTAATATATAATTAACTAACAAATTCATATATTTTATATATTATAATTTAATCATAACATTTTTTTTTTATCAATTTCAATGTATTGAATAGATATATATATATATATTTTTGTAAGTGTATGATTTTTAGACGCATTATAATTTAGATAACACAATCAAATTAATAAAGATGTTCTTCAACCCATATTTATTTAGTTATTATGGTGGTAAGTAGAATAAATTTTTAGAAAATTTTATATTTTTAATTATAATTGAATAATTAGTTTAATTTATTGAAGGGAGTTAAATTCAAATCTAATAAACATTTTTTTAAATGGTTTTGAAGTGGGTTAAGTCAATAATTTTATATGTATGTATACTACTTATAAAATAATGTTTTTAAAGCTTAAAAGTAACTGAAATCCAAATAAAAATTGAATTATTCAAATAATGAATTTGAGAATTAATTCAAAATTTGTAAATCATGATTTTCAAATAAAAAATTTAGAAATCCAAACAAAATCTAGATTTGTGTTCTCAAACATTACCTTAGATAACGTTTTTTCTTTTCTTTTCTTTTTCGCTAAAAAAGGTGGGATTAGAAAGGATCCAAATTATTACAAAAAAGGAGGAAGAAATAAACTAAAACACCCTGAACGACTTTGGAAAGAAAAGCCCAACAATTAGATAATGGATCATTAAAAAATATAAATTTATTTTGACCATTGTGTTGGCTTGGCTTCACGTGGAATGTAATATATGCGAACCTCCAAGCTCTTTTATAGCAATGTTCGGATGTTGCGAATTTTTGAATTGGAGCAGTCTTCCTCTTTATAATTGTTCAACAATTTCATCGGGGTTTGATTATCACTTTCAAGAATCACCTTGTCATGTCATTCTCCCAAGCAATAGTGAGACCATCAAGAGCAGCCCACAATTCTACTTCCAAAATCGAAGTTATCCTAATGATGCTATTGAAACCAATCTCCAATTACCTTTGTTGTTTTGAATGACACCCCTAATTATTGCTTTCCTCGTGACCTGGTCCATCGCCCCATCAATGTTCAATTTAACCCACCTCAACGATGGCAAGCTCCATCCATGATGTTTGTTAGCTAGTCAAAATTTGGATTTCTAAAATAATGTAAATTGGGTGGTAAATTATTAAGAAATGTAACATCATTGATAATTTCTCAAATCACGGATTTTTTAGAGACTTAAAATATTTTTGGATTTGACAAATCCATGTTTTTACCTATGGTCATTCTAAAATATGATTTGTCCTATTTTAATTACTTAAAATTTTTTTCCTTAATTTAGTCACTCTAAATAAAAAAAAAATTGATTGAATTAATCACTGTCACTAAATTTTCCATCATCTTCTAATGAATTGCATAGTCAACAATCCACCTAATATTTTTTTCCACGTAATACATATTTCTCTTTTTTTTCTTTTTCCCTTTTTTAATTTCTTTCTTTTTTTTTAAATTTTCCCGTTTCCCTTTTTATTTTCCATTTCCATTTTTTTCTTGTATTCTTTCTTTTCTTTTCTTTTCTTTCTATTAAACCCAAAAATACCGAGAGGGGGTGAATTGGTATTTTAAAATTCTTTGTAAACTTTTCTAAATGATGAGGAAATGAAAGAAAAGCTTGGACAATATGATTTATAATGGTTCGACTCCAATTGTCTACCTTCACTACCTTGGTATAGCTCAACTAAGGATTTTCCAATTCACTATAAGTATTGATACCTTTCAAGGAGAAGGTATAACCTTTACAATATCTATTTTTTTACACAAGGATAAGATAGAACCTGTAACACCCTATACCCGACCCAATTTACCGGACTCAGATATAGGATGCCGCAATACTTAACAAAAATTTTACAACTAGAGAAATCCATTCTGTACATACTTCTTATTTATTCAATTTCTTATCTTAGTCAAAATATTTTGAAGGAAACATTATTAATTACAATATGTTCTCAAAAACAGTATAAGACATTACAACTTAAATATTTGTTAAAACAGACTTAATCATGGCGTAGAGTACTATTTGCCATATATCCAAAAATGCCCCTTTATATGCATAATATCGCTCTTCGAACTGCTACCCTGGTGCATTCTTGGTTTGGTCCCTACTGATGTACTGGTTCAATTCCAAGAACCTGCATTACAAATAGACGCATGTAAGTTCAACGGAACTTGGTGAGTTTCAACCAATATTACTTTTAAAAGTTGTTGTTTGATTTCTCGACTTGAAGATTCTAGACTTCCTTTCAGACGTTGGCAGATGCTTTTCTGATTCTTGGCGGATAACTATATGCCAATCTTTGCACTTGACTCTCTTATGCACATTCCGCTCGATTGGCAGATCCCAAACTTCACACCTTATTGCGGATCCTAATTCACAATCTCTTTGAAGATAGAAATTGGATACATTCCTCTGAATGATAACTTACGTATACCACTATTGGTGGATTCTTATACTGGCTCTAGCGGGCTGTCAGTACTCAAGCCACACCGTATCTTCAAATCAATCCAGACATCGAACTTGGTTTGATGAATGCAATATTTTAAATTATCCAATAGAAAATCCTAAGACTTCGATACATAATGTGAAAACTTCCAGGTTTGGCGAACACTTACACCACCTACAATTACAGATATGCCAACTTTTTGTCCTAGCGGGTTACTATGGCGGGTTCATCAGTCGGGTACCTGCGAGAACTCTTTCAGAAAATGCCTCAAAGGCATACCCAGATGACTTGCCGCAAAGGTTTTCCAGATAACTTTGCCACTAAGGATTCCCAAAAAATATGTCATATAGGTCTTTCAGATAACTCGCCACAAAGGCAATAATGCCACGCATGCCTATTGGGTTTGCCACCAAGGCACCACATAAACTGTTGTGTTTGACAATATGGATTTGCCTAAACTTAGCATCGCTTAAGATTTTCCTATCATCCCCCGGGGCACACAAAAACCCTAGTAGGCAAATACGGCTCATCCGTCATTTCCAAAATGTGCCATGGTCATGGTCTTTCCACATATCTGCTACACTGGCCCTTTTTTTCATGTTTAATGTCCCAACGGACATCATCAAAGCACCACCGCAGGATCCATTATATATCACATATCTTCCCGACACTCTGCCCGAACCTCCTTATCATTAACCATCTTTGTCATGCATTACTCAATTAACATAATGGACAAATTTACATAGATTTCACTCATATCCATAACAGAAATCATACTTCCTAACGCATAATTTCTCATGCATGCTTACCACACATCGTCATATTCATGCAACACATTGTACACTTCATTACATACAGATGTCTCATAGGAAACACACATACATACAAAAACTCCTCAAGAAGATATGCACAACTACATGGACATCAACCATACAAAGAATCATCATAAAATAATGTGCAGGAGTCAGGTTTAGAGACTCACCAGAGACCCACCTTTACCTTGGCCCGGAGCTTCTGTTTTAATTGTCCTTTCTAAACTAGTAGCAGCAACTACTTAAAAGATTATGGAATTTCCATTAGAATCTCCATTATAGAGAGTTTACTGATGTTTCAACTATATGCGACCCACGTGCAGGGTCTTCCTCTCACACCCTTCTTTTCTTACATCTTTTAACACCTTACTCTTCAACAATTGTAACGTACATAGCTAAAAGACTTACCAGAAGGTTGAATCATCCACGAATTCAATGAAATCTTATCTCTAGCTCAACGAAGAAGATGAGAACATTTAAGTTAGAAAGAATGACTAGAACGTCGAGCAGAAAGAAAAAAACCATCTCGAATTCCCCCTTCACTCTATATATATACTCCCAATTTCCTTGATTTCCCTACCAAATATGGAGGTAGGTAAAAGAAAATCTAGTGAAGATCTATGTTACTGTTTGACAGTCATGGGGAGGGTCAAATCAATCCAATTGACTCCCAACTAGCCCCGTTACAATAACTAACTTGAACAATACTCAAGAAAACCGAGTGTACTATACCTTGGCGGTGACTTGCGTATGGAGTCGTCTTAAATACAATTAAGTCTCCTATAGCTTTCTCATACACTTGGTAGGCTCTTCATGCTCAGCCAAAACGTTGGGGCGTACTATTCCTTCGACGTACTCTTTCTTGAGCGTATTTTTTCTTCATTTGAAGATACCCTATAATTAAATCTTTAGATACCGCTAATGGACGGATACTTTAAGCCAGTATGCGCCAATACTCTAATTCACCAGCAAGCCAACAAGGTGGCGGATTATGCTACCATAATGCGCCAAAACAATTAACTGTTGGAAAATATCCAGTTTGAAAACGATTTTCTAGCATAGCGAAAACTTAAAATTTTGAAAATTGTCTCGGTTTGTGATATTTATAGCAATAAACCTTAACAGAATTCGTACCTGTATTTTTGGATAAGCGGATCCTTAATATTTTTCAGCTTTCAACCAAATGATCTTCTTCGCTATTCTCGTACCACGAATTGATTCGAGTGTGAGCTCGAACTAATTGAATTAAAACACAGAACTAGAATTTTTTTTCCTTTTGGGGTGAAAATGGAAATTCTCTCTTCTTTAATAGAAACCAGTAAAATTTTTATTCTGAAAAATATGTTTATAAGTTGAGAATAAATTCTCTCTATTTTTCGGCAAAATAACAATCTCTCAAAAATCGTGTAAATAGCTCTACCAGTGCCATATATTTATAGGAAGAGAAGGTAGAACCTTTGTAGAGTTGTAGAAGTTTATTTCACTAGAAAAAATAATATCCTAGTTTATATAGGGGCGGAAACCTTAGTTAATAATACTAGGGTTTTTTCGTCCCACCTCCTTACATGAGGGGTTTTGGGCCTCTCTCACATTGGGTCCAATTACAAGTACTTCTTGGGCACTTTTAACAAAATACTCTGTAATATGATCCAACTTAATTTAATTTTTCTATTTCCCAAAATAAAATTTAATATTTACATGTTAAATAGTTTTCTCACCCCAATTCTACTCCACTAAAATTTTGAAAATTTTACCCTTCATAAAATTTTGACGATTTTACCCCTAATAAAATTTTAACAATTTTACCCCCGATAAAATTTCAAGAAATTTTGTTCAATATGTCACAACTCAACATGTTCACTATGACCGAATAATTTATTTTCATTTCTAGACTTCAAAACAGTCCAAAAACATAAACTCATTCTTCCATCATTTTTTAAGTAATCCTATATAGAATTGCAAATTTCCATTTTTCATTTTTATTTCCATTTCCATTTCAAGTTTTGGAAACCTACATTCATTTCCAAATGATTCCATTTCTCCATTTCGGATAAAACCATAATCATTCATTGTTTCTCATTTCACTTTTCCTGTTTATTCAATTCATTTCTATTCAAACACGCAATTCATTTCTGGTTTCAACGAGCTAGCAGAGGGACCGATTGGACATATGTAGTTGAGACTCAAATAATTTATAACTAATTTTTGGATTTTCGCCTATAAATTATAAACTCATTTAGTCAAAAAGTTACTCCACTATAGTATAGTGACTCAGCTCTCTTCAACGACATACCATTTACGAAAGCAACTACTCAATACTCGTCCAATGACCTTGTCATAAGTGTGTTACCGTCATAAGATATCCTTGATCTCTTTGGGATAATATCCACTCTCCCAATATGATCCTATTTTATCTTATGGTAACCATTACATCTTCCTTCATGAAAAGTTTATCACAATCAAATAGTGATAAACTTATCCATCACAAAGATGGACAACTCGTTGCCACGCTTACTTTCCATCAACCATGTAATGCCAATGAGAGGATATAATTTACCCATGTTTTGGGCTATGAATTCCACTGTTGTGAATGACGAATGACGCTACATACTACAGAAGTTGTACACTTAATGCACCAACTTTCGATTCCTTATCTATTTGAACTCAGGCTTTTACTTACATCAAAGTGTACGAGTCACGCATACATAGTCCACCATCCACTCAAGATTTAGGTATGCCACACTATGAAAGTCAAAAGTGAATAAATCCATAAACGGATTCAGGATCTATTCTACTTGGGTCATGTCCGATGTATTGTCAGTCCAGACAGTCATATCTATGTCTCTATCTTCTGGGAGTTATTCGCTCTGATGCCCAACACAAGACATCTCCCCAATTAGACTTGATAGACCACATATTAGTCTTTCAATTAGTTTGTTTATTTTCGATTAGACTAAAGACATGTTTAGGTTCGCCTACTAATACAAGTTGTCTTTCCATTCTACGATCTGACCACGTAATACCACTTAGTATTAGTTAAACATTTAGACAACCAACGAGCAATATTTACTTCCATTTTGCTTTGCATGCAAAAACAATGTGAGGAAAATTATACAAATTATATTAATGTAGTCAATGAATTTTTTTATTAACCAATCTATTCGAAAAATTACAAGTGTATATTGACGAAAATACTACACTTAAGGCACCAGATCCAACATTAACATGCATACCTCACTAACCTTTTTGGATCCGCCATTTTTGGGGTGTGACAAAAACTTTCCCTCCAACTTTTACTGCTAAACTAAAATCATTCTTAGTTTTTGTGGCCCAACTAAAACCTTCCCAATTTAAAATTGGTGATATGAAATAGAGTAAACAAAAATATCTCTACATGGTATGTGTTTGCAAAAATTAAGCTCTCAAAGAAATGAAATAAGAGTGATAAAAAAAAATCTAACAATAAGCTCCTAGAGAATATTTACAAGAGAAAATGAAAGGATAAAGATTTGAATACTTTTCTCTTGACCTTGATGCTTGGATATCTCTCTTCTGAGTCTTAAAGTGTTTTTAAAGTGTATTTATATCAAGGAATAAGTTTGTGGACGTTTATGGCTATTGGGGGATGAATTCTAGTTGTTGGAAACATTAATTTTGGGCTTAAAAATTGTCCATGCACGTCATCTTTCGAGACCTAGCAAGATGTCTCGAGAGAATCCTGAAAAATAGTCATTATATAGTCGTTGGAAGGCCATGTCTCGAGGCATATAGGCTTTTGTTTCGAGACAAATAGGATTTTGTCTCAAGACATGCAGCCCCTGAAGCAGAATTTTTCTTTGATGTTTTCTTATCTTGGGGACATATAGTCGTATGTCTCGAGACTTGCATACCAAAGTCCCTTAAAACCATTTTAGACATCTTAGAACACTTTAGTATTAACCCAAAAATATTTAGATAAATTAAAACACATTTAAAACTTATTTTTTAGTATTTTGCAAGTCTTTGAAAATACTTTGAAAATGTTTGATAAAATTTTCCATCATATTTCACCAAATGATTCAAGACATATAATACATATAAAATTTGTCTTAAATGTTGTTACATGGAAAGCTTGATGAAGAATTTGCAACACAGTATGTAAGTTTGGCTGTCTAATTCTATAAACGATAAAATGGGTTACAAAGGAAGTCGAGGGGAGAAGGGAAAAGAAAGTGAAAGTTGCATTAGAGGATAAAAGCTTGAGGGGTTGGACATAAAAGACGTAGAAAACAATGTAAGTAATATAGCTAAGAAAGAGAATATAAAGAGATAAAGGTGTAGAGGAAATTTAAGATGATGGGTTTAATGGGGAATATTGGGGCATTTTGTTGAAGGAAACTGAGGTGGGATTCAAAGGTGGGAGAAAGGAGTTGATAGATGATGGGGTAAATGGATGAAAAGAAAGAGACTAGGAGGAAAAAGAGGGCTGAGGGAGTTATGAAGCAGATGTAGTGGGCATTGAGTATGCGACTAGATTCGGATAGGAAATTGAGTTTCTTGATATGTTTTGTTTTGTTGTTGCTATTTTGTTTATCATTTTCTGGCGCTACACTTGCATAAAGGTGCCTCACTATCGAGAAACACGAAGGGTGCAAGTGATGCAATAAGGGTAACGCAAGATAGGGAAGTGGTTGATTTCTGACAGAGAAAATGAGATTTCTTCAACGATGAAATGGTGCTTGAAAAAGTCAACAAAAAAATTTGCCACGTATCAGTTGTAACAGCCCAATTTAGAGGCTAGTCGGAACAGTGGTTTCGGAACCACTAATCTGAAGATAAAGAAAATTATTTTTGTGTTATTTTATGAGTTAAAGCATGGTGATATAGGTGCATGAAAATTTGGGTGCTTTAATTCTAGCGATTTCATGCTTAATTGCGAAAAAGGACTAAATCGCATAAAGTGCGAAAGTTCTATTTTACAAGCTAAAGGTGTCTAATAGCTATAGAATATAAATTGGAGGTCCCTAATATGTAATTAGGCCTTGTATAGGGTGGTGGCCGGCCATAGGGACAAAGAATTAGAAATTTGGTCAAGTGGGTGGAAATTAGGTGACTTAATTGATTAGATATATTAAAATAAAGAAAGAATATATATCATCTTTTCTCCTTCACTCCTCCACCAAAATTAGCAGCAAAAATAGGGGGTTTGAGAGCTCAAAATTTTAGCAAGCTTTTCTCCTCACAAGTAAGTGATTTTAATGGTCTTTCTTGATAATATTTGTACTTTTGGAACCCCTAAAGCTTAAGCTAGCTAAAGAGGGGACTATCTTGCAAAATGGTTGAAAACCTAGGGTTTTTCTATGTGAGCATTCATGTTGTTTGCTGCATTTTTTTATGGAAGAATATGAGTCCTAGTTGTTAAATAAACAACTTTTGTGAAAGGTGTTACCATGAAAACACCTAAAAGGACCTTTTTGTAAAGGTTGTAAAATATGTGGTAAAGGTGTGAAATAATGAGTATTGAGGGCTGCCATAAGAGTAATAAATGTTCACCTAGGCTCGTTAAAGAAATAAATTTGATTAGAATTGATTTCCGAGCCTAGTGGTAAAATGGTCATTTTGTGAAAGCTTAAGGGCAAAATGGTAATTTTGCAAAAATTATGATTATTGAAATGTATTTATTAATGTGGCGATTAAATGAGCTAAATTGTTATTATAGACCAAGAAGAGCGAAAAATTAACCTCGACCGAGGAAAGGGCAAAGTATCGGACTAGATCGGTAATCTAGCCTATTTTGAAATCGAGGTAAGTTTGCGTGTAATAAGTTCAACGCCATGTTAGTATGACTTTAAAATGTTTGATATTAATGATGATATATATTGTTTCTATGAATTTTGAGTAACGATGTTGAATGATGAAATAATGAGAACCTATGATATTGAAGTCCGGTTGGACTTAAATAAATGAGGGAATATTATCATCAATACTTGAGATGGGTAAGGTCCCGTATAAGACCATGTCCGGGACATGGCCTCGGCACCAAATTGAAATCTCGTATAAGACCATATCTGGGATATGGCATCGGCATTGAATATGAGAAACATATAAGACCATATCTGGGATATGGCATCTACAATCAATATGAGATCCCGTATAAGACCATATCTGGGATATGTCATCGGCATCTAGAAGTGACCCCACGTAAGACCACATCTAGGATGTGGCATTGGCGTTGTAATTATGTGAATGAGGATAATCATGTATCCTTGTATATTCCCAGTGATTTAATGGGGTAAATAGTTAAGCTTATGATAGAGATGAGATTAATGCTAAGACTATGTGATGAAGTGATACAGGTATATGTGAGTAATTCACGAGAATAGTTTACGATATGTGGCATGATATGTAATCGGTAAGAGTAAGTATGAGTAAGTTATGGAAATGAGCTTAAGACTTGTGTTTTTATTCAATGCAATGGATGGATGAAATTATGAGTCTTATGTTGCTATTTATTTCATGCAAACTTACTAAGCTTTATGCTTACCCCTCTCATTTCCCTTTTCCCTGTAGCATTGCCAAGTTATTTCGAGAATTCATGGAACGTCGGAGTTCGGAAATCACACTATCAACTTCTTTGGTATAGCAAAGTTAGATTTATTTTGAGTATGGCATGTATAGGACTTGGTCATTTTGTTATGACATATTTGTTAGCCAAAGTGTTGGCTATTAATGTGGTTCTACTTGTTTTGTAAATGGTCATGGGAAATTGGCCAATACTTCACAAGTTCATATATTCAATGATGATGAAATTCATGAAGTGTATGCTAGTATGGATGTTTTGATTTTGAGCCCCTAGAAGTGTTCTATGGTTATGATATATGTTGGATTGAAATGGCATAAGTATGGTTGTTGTGTAGGGTGGCATTTGGCTTGGTAGATAGCCTTTCAAATGTCCACATGGGTAGACACACGGGCGTGTGTCTAGGCTGTGTGTGACACACGGACAGCCCCATAGGCGTGTTGATAGGCCGTGTGTCCCCATGCATGCTAGGTTTACAAGTCAGTATGCTCAGTAGTAAACACACGGGCAAGGACACGGCCGTGTGTCTCAGCCGTGTGGAAGGCACAGCCATGGACATGGGCGTGTGCCCAGGCCGTGTGAAGTCTGCACCTGAAATTAGGAATTTAATTCGACAAACGGTCTAAGGACACGGGCGTATGCCTTGACCGTGTGACCTTAGTGAGGTGATGACATCATAAACAGAATGCTAAGGTTTTTGCACACGGGCTAAGACACGAGCGTGTCGAGGCCGTGTGAAGGACACGAGCGTGTGTCCGACCGTGTGAAAACCCCTGTAGGTTCGAATTGGAAAATAAATCCACACGGGTGTGGAACACGGGCATGTGATATGCCACACGGGCGTGTTCCATCCTTCACACGGGCGTGTTCCATCCTTCACACGGGCGTGTGGCCCTGTTTTAAGTAGAAATTTTCTAAGGGTTCAAAAGTTTCAGGTTTAGTCCCGAATCATTTCGGGTATGAGTTTAGGGTCTCGTAGACCTATAATAAGGACATTATGGTCGCGAATGAAAAGTTTTAATTTGACATGAAATTTTATGGATAGATATCGTATGATTGAGCAAGTTAAGTTCGATAATGCCTTGTACTCGGATCAGGTGTCGATTACGGGTAAGGGGTGTTACATCAGTCACTCATGGGGTTAATGTGTCACGTCAATAATTTGTACAAGATGATGAAAAATTTAACAATAGTAATTAGTTCGGAAATTTTTTTATTTAGAGGGACTAAATTGAGAAAAAAATTAATTAACTAAAATAGGAATAACTCTATTTTAGATTGACCATTGGTATAGTTTACCCTTACAATTTTCTAATATATTAGATTGAATCTCAATTATTCTATCCATAATATATGCATTTCATTCTTATCATTTACATAATAAATGAAGTCTAGATCTAAATTTTTAAACTCATGTTTCCAAATGGAGCATTAAGGAATTTAACAGATTTCGTTTGATCAGAACTGAAGTTTTAAAATTTGAAAAAAAATATAAAAACTAAAATTGACCGAAATTAAAAACTAATACATAATTTATGCATAATGCAGGGACTAATAGCAGAATTTGACCAGAAGTAAATAGTGAGTTTTTAGCGTGTGACGTGGCAAATACACGACCAGCAACGGCTCAACTTAACTACCTCTCCCCATCTCCCTCTTCTCAAACGGATAATCCTTCATGGCCTCTACTTCTCTTCTTTCACCGGCCGCCATAGCCACCGCCGCGGGCGCCACTTCCATCACCCACCATTCCCTCCATCCCTCCTCCAAACTTCCTGTCCGTAACCTCCTCTTCAAATCCATTTCTGGAAACAACAGACCGTCCTCCAGGCTCCACGTGTCCTCCCCAACTGACCAACCCGCCGCAACCACCACTCCCGCCCAACCCTCCTCCAAAAGCCCCAAAGAAGAAACCATCTTCTTCGACGGCGGAGCCCACTACGGGGACCTCTTAGCCAATCTGCTTCTGGGTTTCACTCTTCTATGGCTGCCGTTGACTCTAGCCGCCGTTTCGAGGGCGTTTTTCCTCAGGTACAAGTTCACCAACCTGCGGGTGACGGTTATGTCGGGACTGACGGGTCAGGATAGGAGCGATTTCTCTTACAAGGTGATTAAGGACGTGCAGGTGGTGCCGCGTTTCATAGGTGAGTGGGGTGACGTTATCATAACCTTGAAAGATGGAACTAAGGTTGATCTTAGGAGCGTCCCTAGGTTTAGAGAGATTGCAAAGTACTGTCTCGCCATGGCCGAGAAACCTGTTGTTTTGAAAGAAACTGGACCTAAAGGGTTTTAGGTTAAAGCTGGAAAGGTATGTAAATTCTGGGTTTTGCTTTGATATTTTTTTTATACAACGTTGGTGTCACATTGTTATAGTTTAATTGAGAAGATAATGTATCTCTTTAAATTTTCATTTGATTTAACTATATGTGTACAATTCTGGGGTCCTTTGATTATGCATTTTAATTTTACTGCACCTATTGGGGTCCTTTGATTACACTTCAGAGCATATAGGTTGAGGCTCTCTATTTCAGATGACGCAAATTAGATTAGTTTTGCATCGAATCAATTTAGATATATTAATTAGAATTTTAAATCTTTTGGGTGTTTCGGGCTTAAGCCATTATAAGTTCAAATTGTTTTGAATTTGTATCTTTCGGGTTCAAGACTCATGTTTTCCTTGGGTAATTTTGATTCTACTAGTTTAGAGCATTTCTGGTTTAGGTTGTTTCAGTTTTGTATCATTCCGGGTTTGAGGCTCATATTCGATCAAGTTATTTCAGGTTTTGATCATTTCAAGTTAGGTTCAAAACAGTTTGGATTCAAGTCAATTTGAGTTCCTGTGGAACGAGTTGAGGTCCAAATTGAGTTAATCAAGTTGTGCTGTATATCAAACAATGAACCTCCGAACTTCACCATCTGAACTTCCTCTAACCCTTACCTGATATAGGTTCTTTTTTGTTGTTGTTCATTTTCAACTCCCAGAGCGGGAGAGATCAGTACAAAACAGACCCAAGAGAAGGTCCACGTCGTAAGCCGACATGGAACAGCCTTACCCACAAGCGAACCAAAAAAACAAAAAATGGCTTTAAGAAAACAAGTACTAGGTAGGGAGAAACCATGGTTACCGATCTACAAGTCCGAACATTTTGATCGATAAACCCAGCCCTCCCCAACAAGATAGATTAGCGACGCAGACAAATGAAATCCCCAAACCATGTCTCTGACAACAAATCAAAAGCCTGACACAGTAGAAAAAGTTTAATACTAATGCAATATACATTGTACACAAGGCGAAGATCAACGTCATAAGCAATGGCACCGTTCCACCTCAGCACATATCTAACTCGGGGTCAACTAGTCTTCCCTCTTTCGTTCAGAACTCAGAAGCAGCCTCCCCAAGGGAGATCGTCACAAGAGACTTTAAGCTAATTAAAGACCTCTTCAAGGAAGAAGAAACAATTATAGAGCCAAGACATAATATCCAGACCCCTGCTCTGATCTCTAAACTAAAAAAGAAAACTCAATCCAGGGATTCACTCAAGTCGACTAATCCAACTGGCCAAGGCAACGTCGAAACAGAGGCCGGCGGATTTAAGGAGAAGAAACAGTTACTAGCTTTTGAATTAATGCTCATATATGACATCTTGATGCAACATGTTGCCATGGTGTATAGTAACAAGTTACATAATCTATCCATCCATAAGTAATGGATTGTTCCTTTACAACAACATTGATCATTCAATGACCAATATGCATCTAGGATCAACTTTGTAAATGTGGCAAGCGCTTTTCCCCTGTGAAAAACTCGTATTTGGTGTTGTGTAGAATGAATAAGAAAACAGCAAGATAGCTAGCAAATAGCAATATCGTCATGATGGTGAAAACAGAAAACTAACAAGGTTGGTCTTTCCATTCCCGACACATCATCCCCTCCAAAACTATGTTATAAATTGGAGTAGCCAGCATTTGTTTCTTCTTTTCAGCTCTTTTGGTGTTATAACCCACCATCTAGCCATCCATTCATTCAAATTTAAAATTCAATTTCTCTAACCTAAATTCAAACTATTCTGCATTCAATATGTACCATTCCAGCCTTCAATCACTACTAAATAATTTAGGTTCACATTCATATTTCAAACCTAACTTTTATTTTTTAAAATCTTCAACATTTTAAGAATTACTTTTCAACTTCAAATATAATTAAGTTATTGAACTTAAATAATAATTTTAAATAATATATTTTTTTAACATTAAATCTTATATTTATAATGTATATAAAATTTATAATTTATTACAAAATTAAAATTAAACTATAAATGTGTGTATATATATATGAAAATAAAAACATTTATAAACCTAAAATAATACACTAAAACACACTAATAATGTACGAGTATCGAGACAAAGATGAAACACTCACTAGTACGGTATTGACTATTTGATCCAAGCTTAAAATGACTCTGTCGTAACCATTTTTTTTTTAAAACGGGGATCGACTTTGGTTTTTTAAAACGAAAATAAAAAAAAGGGAGTCGCCACCGATCTTTATTAGGTGTGATCGGATCACCTTTGTTTTAATAAAACGTTTTGGTTTACTAAAACAGTGCTTTTGGTCTACGAATTTTGAGAAAAGCGGGTTCGAGTCGGTTACGTGCGAGGAAGGATTAGCACCTCGTCACGCCCAAAATTGGTACCAAATTGATTAATTAATGTCCTAATGTTGAAAATTTGAAAAGATTTAAAATACGAATCCTTTAGAAAATATTTGAATTTACTCGAATTGAATATTAAGATTCTCTTGCTCGAAGGAATGAAATGTCACATCCAAAGACGATATAGGACACGACAATTTAAATCCTCGAATCCAAGATCATCTCATGATTCCCGAGACTCATGCATTGAAAATATCAAAAGGATATTCGATTATTTGTCAAATGAGAAACCGGAACTCAGTAAGTTAGGGCTTGATTTCTCGAAGTTCCAAATACGAAATATTGCCTCTATTTTAAAAAACTTATCTCGGAGTATCTAGATGTCATGTCCAGTAAGTTAGGGCACAACATTTCGAATTTCCGAGAACAAGTATTTTATTTAAAACTTGTATTGCGATTTTAAAAGGGATATCCCGTTATTTAGATTGAATTGGGAAAGCCGGAACCTAGTAAGTTAGGGCTCGATTTCCTCGAATCTTTAATACGAAATATCGCTTTTAAAAACCTGATGCATCGAGAGAGATTAGTGTGACAAATGATCATATGAAAATACGATACTGCATGCGTGACAGGATAAATGCGTTAACAAAATAATGATATGAAATTTGAAAATAAAATGAGCCAGATAAAATATGTATCACGTAAGTTTCGAATAAATAAATAAAGAAATGTAATAATAACATTAAAGAGGTAACAATACTATATTAGTATGAACAATATATATATATAATATATTAGTGATAAAATAGAATGATAAAAATATAATAATGAAAATAATAGTAGTGATAACAACAATAAATAAGGAATACAATAATAACGTATGTAAAACAATATAATGTAAAAATGATGTTAGAAATAAAGTAAATAATAATGAGTATAATAATAAAAATAACAAAAATAAATATGATAAATAATAAAATAGTAAAAATAATGTTAAGAATAATATTTAAAATAATTATTAAATGTAATATAATGACGTTAAAATAATAATGGTAGTAATATAAAATAATGATGATGAAAATAAAAATATCAGTTAACAAACAAAATAATAATAAAATATATACATTATAAAGAAAATATAATGATAGTAATAATAATATAAAGAATGGTGATAATAATATATTTATAATAATGATAATAATAATAACAATTAATAAACAAAATAATAAAGAAAAGGTATACATACGTATACAAATAATAAGAATAAGAATAATAATAAGGTAGTAATAGAAATATATAAAAATAAAGTAAGAAATAATAACAACCGAAACAATAATGATGATGCTTATAAAACAAATAAAATGATAATAATAATAATAATAAGATAAAAATAATATAACATAATATAATACTAAGTGCAATGTAGTAATAATGTTAAAACGATTAATTAAATAATAAATAGGTGAAAATAGCAAAAAAGGACTAAAATTGAATCAAAACAGAATATTGAGGTCAATTTGAAAATAAAAGAGAAGGAAGGACCCTATTGTAATGTGCTAAAAGGAAGAGGGACTAAATCGGGAAATAACCCCCTCCTTCAAAACGCGCAGCGTTTCAACTGGCCAAGGCGCGGACCAAATCAAAAATGAAATAAAATAACAGGGCCAATTTAAAAAAAAAAGAAAAATGCTAGATGGAAGCTAATCGAATGGGGCTGCAAAAGAGAAGGACCCATAGCGCAAATATCCCTTTTGAAGGAGTATGCCCAGTACCCTTGAAGCAAAACGACGCCGTTTTATTGAATGTATATAAGGCCCAAATTTTCTTGAAAAATCTCATTTTAACCCTAAAGAATTTGAACCAGCAGACCACCCAAATTTTTCTCTCCTCTCCACTCCGATCGATTGGGCTCCTCCCGCGAGTTTGTTTCTTTGCCGTCGCACCACCATCAGATATCGTTGGCCGACGGCGCGCAAAACAGGCTTTTTAGCCTCCGATTCAGGTAGGGTCTCCTTCCTTTTCTTTTATTTCGTTTGTAAAAACAAAAACTTAAAATAAAAATAAAAATAAAAAATAACAAAGCAGTAGATAAATAAAACCAACAGATGAAAATCGACCTTTAAGGCTTCTACTCTTGTTTTTTATTTCGATTTTCGTTAAGTATTTTTTTATTTTTCGAATCCAAAAATATCCCCTTTACAATGTATTTTGTTTGGCTTTTTATAGCCATTTTACACGATTTATTTGACTATTTTATGTTTGTCTTTTCTTGCTTTTGCAGTGTTAGTGGAGCAAGTGGCCAAGTGGTGATGGGCGGTGGCAAAGCGGTCTTCTGCAGATGGGTCGAAGTCAGGGTCAAAAGAGAGGGCGGCAGCTAGGCTAATTTAAGGTTTTAGAAACCCTAAATTTTTCTCGAAAATTTTAATGTTTTGGGCACGATAATGGGTTTGCAATTTGGGTTTTATTGTTTGGGTTTAGTTTAATTTGGATGGGCCCCAGGGCAATTTGGGCCTTCTCACAGTGCGCCTCTTTGCTCATTGTCGTGGTGCAACGGAATAGAGCAAAGACATAAAGAAGGATCAAATTTGCCCGGTCTTGCTGAGTCTTGACTTCTTTGGTGCTCATTTTCTTTAGGTAGCCTCGTTCCCGTCCATTGCATCTTGTTGCTTCGATCCACTTCACTGATCTGTTGTATCTTCAGGGAAACAATATTTGCAATCTTCAGCTTATCCCATTATTGGTCTAGGGGATAGGACCATGGCTTAAATCATGTTCCACTACTGTTTAGGGCGACAATATCTACAATCTTCAACCTATTCCACTGCTGGTCAGGTCAATAGGACGATGGCTTAAATCATGTTTCCCTGCTGTTTAGGGAGCCAAGATTTGCCTTCGATCTTGCCCCTCTACTGTTTAGGGCGACAAGATCTACAATCTTCAACCTATTCCACTACTGGTCAGTGGCAATAAGACAATTTTCAACCTATTCCACTACTGGTCAGTGACAATAGGACAATCTTCAACCTATTCCACTACTGGTCAGTGGCAATAGGACAATCTACAACCTATTCCACTACTGGTCAGTGGCAATACGACAATCTTCAACCTATTCCACTACTGGTCAGTGGCAATAGGACAATCTTCAACCTATTCCACTACTGGTCAGTGGCAATAGGACAATCTTCAACCTATTCCACTACTGGTCAGTGGCAATAGGACAATCTTCAACCTATTCCACTACTGGTCAGTGGCAATAGGACAATCTTCAACCTATTCCACTACTGATCAGTGGCAATAGGATGGTCTTTAACAATGTTGCTACACCGTCCTCTGGGGACATATCCTGTAAACTCGGTTTTATGTGCTTATGCTTATGCAAATGATGCGGATGCTATGATCGGAATAACTCAAACGCTCCTAACTACATGTGCTATGGATGACATTTACGTGAATACAGAATGTCATGAGAATGATGATTTTTTTCAATGATTAAGATGCAATGATCGTAATAAATCGAATGCTCCTAACTAAATGATATTATAGAGGACATTTGCATGAATGCAGAATGTCATGATGATGATTCTTTGTTAAAAAAATATATAAGGATCAGGATGCGATGATCGAAACGCCCCTAATGATGATGTAAGAATGTAAAATGAAATTATCCCTTTTTAATGCTTAGGGTTGTCTCTGCTCATCGTCCATCAGAGTCTTATTGCTGACGTATTATGTTGCTATCTCGCTCTGCTGGTACCTTTGCCAAAAACTCAAAGAAACAATCATATTTTGCTCAAATAACTTGCCCCAATGTAACTTCAAGATCCATTCCACGGCACCTATAAGACTTTAAATCTTATACCATCTTCAGATCCCCTCTCTTCAACTTCAGGGGGTGTAGGATCTGTGTCATCTTCAATCCATCCCACTACGACTCAGGGGTATAGAATTTGTAACTTATTCAAACGATTTGGTCTACTACACCTTCCATTCCCTGGGTGTCATGACCAGGTGTGTATGCATGATATTTGCACGGATACAGAACATCATTTTTTCTCGCGAATGATTCCCCATTTACACATGGGTTAACATTGCCCCTTTTTCGTCAAGATGGTATTACTGACGTAATATCTTGTCATTTTGTTCAATCACCATTTTTGACAAAATCCGAAGAGATAGCCTCGATTCGGACTTTCCTCCACCAATATTTCTATCCCTTAAACTTGAGGAGTTTTAAGCAATAGTCTTGTTTCAGTCCTTGTATTATTTGAAGCTTTCAGAGTAATATGCGAAACTTCTTTTATGAAAGTATTATTAGTCCACCAATCGTTATTTCAATGCAAAATGCTTGAAAAATATCACAACAATGGACAAGAAGGGAAACAATTGAGAGCATAGCTCGAAACAAATAAGTTGATCACAGCTAGCAAGTGCAAAGAAAAAGAAAGTTTATTAAGAGTGTATTTTGCAAGGAATAAAATAACCACAAATAACAAAATTGGGTAAAATGGAAACTAGGTGCCCCAGATATCGCAGCCGGAGCTTCTCTGTTCAAACTTCTTGAGGACCATTTTAGGCTCAATATGTGTTTAGGGGATCCAGAGTACTTTATCGATGCCCCAAGACGCAACATACTTCTTCATTGTTAATTTAAGTGTAGCAAGATTACTATATGCCCTACTTTCGATCAAAATTTGAGCTGCCCTTCTCGAGTTTTCAACTTAAATCCCCTTTGGTCTCAAGGCGCCCTTTGCGGGTTTTCGCCCTAGCCTCTCCTTTTTATTCTTTTTTTCCTTTTTTTTCTTTTTTTTCTTTTTTTTATAACAAATCTGAACTCACAGGATTGGGCGGGTTTTTGCCATCCATCTTGGTTACTATCCATGTTTCCCAGGCAGGCATTCTTTCTGCGCATAAGGCATTTACTTTTCTTCTTGAGTCCTTTTGGATAAGAAGGATCCTTCTTAATGCCAGGTTCTCCTCTTGAAATTCTCTTGAGCGAACCTTTTTGTCATAAGCCCGTATCATCCATTTTTGGTACATTTGACCATGAATACTTTCAATCAAGCTTTCATGTAGATGTTACGCTTTATCCAATTCAATCAAAACTTGGGGAAAATGAATCTTATATTACAACAATTGTTTCCCTTTCATAAACCAATGGGAAAGATGCCTCGGTGAAAGTCCTGGCCAACGTTCAAGAAACCTGAAGGGTGAATGGTAACTTCTCTATGCCAACCTTTACAAATCTCGGTCATTTTTTTATCGCCTTTCTTCAAGAATGAATGGTGTCCGATCTTTGAACAGATCAAATTTGTGCAATTATGTTAAACACGTTTCTTCTCGGCATTCTTTATTGCCACTCTCTCTCTCTCTTTTTTTGGCTTTAAATTTGATGACTGCTGACTTTGTAATTTTGGCATATGAAGCGACCTTCACCTTCTCAGTGAGGTAACCAACGACCATGAATATGAATCGATGTTGGCTAAAATCTTTTGAGGAGACTGGCTTGATAACGTCAATGCCCCACATATAGGGAATCTGTGAAGAAATAAAGGAGGCGCATAAGTCCTGTATTCAATTTCCCTTTCTTGGTAAACCAGTAGCTCGAACCTCCTGGCCGTTGTAGAACCATTAACATGGGTTCTTTGAACACCAATATTAACAGCATACCCACGTTTCAGTAGCCTAGGTGTGTCTTGATGTGATCATGCGAAAACATCTTTAAATTCTCGAAGATAACTCAATGATGCCTTGTCTTATTCTCGCGGTGAGCTAAGCTTCCATCTTCACCTGTAGTGTCTGTTGACATTTCGTAAGGTAGGATCTACCATTCTTAATAAGTTAGGAAATAAGTTGCAATCTCTGTCGTCTTCAAAGTCCTTAGATCCCTTTAGACACATATCCCACTAGAAAGGGAGTCAGTAACAGCGTCGCTCATGTCATTGATATCTGGGACCCATTGTGGGTATGAAGGTAAATTTCCGAGAATAAATGATTCCAAGAATGATTATTTATGAATGAAGAATAAATAGAATGTATAGTATGAAAAAGAAATAAAATATTTGTTCAAAAGATGCATTTTCTTGAAATAGTAATTCGGACACAAGCCTATTTCACAAAAGAAATCTTATCGCTTCTAGGCTTAAAGCAACAAGTACGTTTTGTACATTACTCTAAGTAAGCTTCTAAATACTACAGGAATTTCTTCCGCAGTCTCATTGCCCAAAACGCTCCCAAGTTTATATTTCTGCATTTGGCGCGTCATCTATCTTCACAATACCCATGTTGATGAGTTTTTCCACCAATTTCTTGAAAGCAAGGAAATTTTCTATCGAATGCCCTGTGACCCCTGCGTGGTACTCACACTGGGCATTTGGGTCATACCATTTTGGGTATGGAGATTGCATTGGTTTCGGGTAGTGGGGGGACACAATGTGTGCATCAAATAAACTTTGATACAACTCCTTGTACGTCATTGGGATCGGCGTAAATTGGGGTTTCTCTGTGTTTTGCCTTGTGCCCGATTCTTTTCTTGATGAACCCTGATACCCAATAGTCATTGTTTTTGGCTGGTTAACAGTAATCGACTTTGAGTACCCCATGTTCGTATTATTCACTTCATTTTCTTTCTTCTTCAGGGCTTTTAAGGTCCGTTCTCCATTTTTCTTTGTTTCGGCTAAGCCATGTACCACAAGATTGACTCGATCATCCCCCGGATTAAAACCTGAACCCATTGGGATGTTTAACAGGGCCGAAGTATCAGTCTGACATTGGGGTCCAATACTGACGGGTACCCCATGCGAATGCGCGTCTGGTTGAGTCGGGATATTTATTGGGGAATAAACGATGTCTTCATCATCATCTACACTATCGACCATTGGGTCACCCCCTTTTTTTAAGCCTTCCAACTAGTAACTGGGTTAATTGGCTCATCACATTCATTTGATCTCGCATATCCTGTTGGATTTCGGTCAATTGCTCTCGCATCAGTATTTGCCTTTGCTCTAATCTCTCCAACCTTTGTTCCATATCTTCTGAAATAATTTCACCTAATTAGGGTCTTTCTACAAATTTTAATGTATGTAATATGATGTAATGCAAATGCATGAAATGCAATGCAAATGCATGGAATGAATGCAAAAAGAAAGAGAGGCGTTGATTATGAATTCAATTCCATTAGAAGAACTTTTCTAGAAAATAAAGCTCTTTACATAAAACAGATTGCATATACGGTTTTGTCCTCATAGTCCAAGTGAAAACCAATCATTCTCTTCGTATCCGGATGTTATGGTCGTGTCCCGTGAGCTTTCTCCAAGATGTATTTTCTAGCTCCTAGTTGCTTGGTTCAGGCCGTACCTCTTCTTATCCTCTGCGATGTTCATAAGCTTCTTTAAGAAATTCGAGACGTGACGACTCTTGAATAATCCTTGCTGGCTTGAATCCTAGGGCAAAGTCTTGTATTCTTCTGCGGACTATCAGCCTTCTCGTTGTTTACTTGGACTATATTCAGACGACCGTATTATAATCCACTTTATCAACAAATTCATTTCCTTATGACAAACTCCTCTATTTAGAAATCGAATATTAATCAACACCTCCTTTCTATGATGATGCAATGCAATGTAATCAAAACAGAAGAAAACACGTTAGTACAAGAGAAATAAACAACACATAATAACTGTCCGGGTAACCACTAGGGTTTGGTGTGGCTCTATCTAGGTAGGATCTTAGGTCTCTATATGTGGTTTGGTTCTAAAGAAGGGTACTGAACAAACAGATTCCTTAATCCTCACCCATTATAGGCTCATACTGGTGAGTTTGGTTCAGGGGAATACATTTCCTATGGCCATGCGGAGATGAAAATCTCACGAAGCACATAAATACGGATGTATCCCGGAAGCAATCCACTAGCCCATACGGAGGTGAAAACCTCACGAAGGCATAGTTTCTTACTCCCACTTAAGAGGGTGCGACCACAACGGTCATGCAATGCAATGTGCGCAAGAAAACAACAAACAAATGCAACAAAAGGATCGTAATTTTCAAATCAAAGTTTCAAATTTTCAAATCGAATTTTCAAATTTTTCGACATCGGACAGAAAATAATCAATTTACTACCGACTATCTTTATGTCCCAGTGAGTCGCTAAGTCGTCAGTAACCATTTTTTTGAAAAGCGGGGATCGACTTTGGTTTTGAAAACGAAAATAAAAAGGGAGTCGCCACCGATCTTTATTAGGTGTGATCGGATCACCTTTGTTTTAATAAAACGTTTTGGTTTACTAAAAGCGATGCTTTTGGTCTCACGAATTTTGAGAAAACGGGTTAGAGTCGGTTACGTGCGAGGAAGGATTAGCACCTCGTCACGCCCAAAATTGGTACCAAATTGATTAATTAATGTCCTAATGTTGAAAATTTGAAAAGATTTAAAATACGAATCCTTTAGAAAATATTTGAATTTACTCGAATTGAATATTAAGATTCTCTTGCTCCGAAGGAATGAAATGTCACATCCAGCACGATAGGACACGACAATTTAAATCCTCGAATCCAAGATCATCTCATGATTCCCGAGACTCATGCATTGAAAATATCAAAAGGATATTCGATTATTTGTCAAATGAGAAACCGGAACTCAGTAAGTTAGGGCTTGATTTCTCGAAGTTCAAAATACAAAATATTGCCTCTATTTTAAAAAACTTATCTCGGAGTATCTAGATGTCGTGTCCAGTAAGTTAGGGCACAACATTTCGAATTTCCGAGAACAAGTATTTTATTTAAAACTTGTATTGCGATTTTAAAAGGGATATTCCGTTATTTAGATTGAATGAGGAAAGCGGAACCAGAAGAAGTTAGGGCTCGATTTCCTCGAATCTTTAATACTGAAATATCGCTTTTAAAACCTGATGCATCGAGAGAGATTAGTGTGACAAATGATCATATGAAAATACGATCATCGCATGCGTGAGCGGGATAAATGCGTTAACAAAATAATGATATGAAATTTGAAAATAAAATGAGCGGATAAAATATGTATCACGTAAGTTTCGAATAAATAAATAAAGAAATGTAATAATAACATTAAAGAGGTAACAATACTATATTAGTATGAACAATATATATATAATATATTAGTGATAAAATAGAATGATAAAAATATAATAATGAAAATAATAGTAGTGATAACAACAATAAATAAGGAATACAATAATAACGTATGTAAAACAATATAATGTAAAAATGATGTTAGAAATAAAGTAAATAATAATGAGTATAATAATAAAAATAACAAAAATAAATATGATAAATAATAAAATAGTAAAAATAATGTTAAGAATAATATTTAAAATAATTATTAAATGTAATATAATGACGTTAAAATAATAATGGTAGTAATATAAAATAATGATGATGAAAATAAAAATATCGCTTAACAAACAAAATAATAATAAAATATATACATTATAAAGAAAATATAATGATAGTAATAATAATATAAAGAATGGTGATAATAATATATTTATAATAATGATAATAATAATAACAATTAATAAACAAAATAATAAAGAAAAGGTATACATACGTATACAAATAATAAGAATAATAATAATAATAATAAGGTAGTAATAGAAATATATAAAAATAAAGTAAGAAATAATAACAACCGAAACAATAATGATGATGCTTATAAAACAAATAAAATGATAATAATAATAATAATAATAAGATAAAAATAATATAACATAATATAATACTAAGTGCAATGTAGTAATAATGTTAAAACGATTAATTAAATAATAAATAGGTGAAAATAGCAAAAAAGGACTAAAATTGAATCAAAACAGAATATTGAGGTCAATTTGAAAATAAAAGAGAAGGAAGGACCCTATTGTAATGTGCTAAAAGGAAGAGGGACTAAATCGGGAAATAACCCCCTCCTTCAAAACGCGCAGCGTTTCAACTGGCCAAGGCGCGGACCAAATCAAAAATGAAATAAAATAACAGGGCCAATTTAAAAAAAAGAAAAATGCTAGATGGAAGCTGATCGAATGGGGCTGCAAAAGAGAAGGACCCATAGCGCAAATATTCCTTTTGAAGGAGTATGCGCAGTACCCTTGAAGCAAAACGACGCCTTTTTATTGAATGTATATAAGGCCCAAATTTTCTTGAAAAATCTCATTTTAACCCTAAAGAATTTCAGAACCAGCAGCCACCTAAAATTTCTCTCCTCTCCACTCCAATCGATTGGGCTCCTCTCGCGAAGTTTGCTTTGTCGCCTGTCCGCACCACCATCAGATACGGTGGCCGAGTAGCGCAAAAAGCTGAGCTTTTAGCCTCCGATTCAGGTAGGGTCTCCTTCCTTTTCTTTTATTTCATTTGTAAAAACAAAAACTTAAAATAAAAAATAAAAATAAAAAATAACAAAGCAGTAGATAAATAAAACCAACAGATGAAAATCGACCTTTAAGGCTTCTACTCTTGTTTTTTTATTTCTGATTTTCGTTCGTATTTTTTTTTTTGATTTTTTCGAATCCAAAAAATATCCCCCTTTACAATGTATTTTGTTTGGCTTTTTATAGCCATTTTACACAATTTATTTGACTATTTTTATGCTGTCTTTTCTTGCTTTTGCAGGTGTTAGTGGAGCAGGTGGCCAAGTGGTGATGGGCGGTGGCCGGGCGGTGCTGCAGTGGTCAGAAGTCAGGGGTCAAAAGAGGGGCGGCAGCTAGGCTAATTTAGGGTTTCTAAAACCCTAAATTTTTCTAAAAAGTTTAATGTTTTGGGCCTGATAATGGGTTTGCAATTTGGGTTTTAGTGTTTGGGTTTAGTTTAGGCTAGATGGGCCCCGGGCAATTTGGGCCTTCTACAGACTCTATCAAATAACTCAAAATGATTCAAACCTATAATGATTCATCAAAAAAAAAAAAACAGAAGCCTTAAATTCAATTGACCCAAATCCCAAACACAAAATGACCAATATTTGAAATGTTTCGGACTCAAATGACCCAAATCCAAAATCAAACCAAACTGAAATGACGTGAAAATTTTAAAATCAAAATTATCCAAACATCCAAGACTCAAATTGAATCGACTTAAAATCAATTAGACCTGCCCAAATAATAAGTCTACATGGCCATACCATATGTTTAATTTTTTATAATAAATGTCATGTTTAAAGTATCGAATATATGCATTTTAAGAGTTAATTGCATCATACATATTCAAACTATTATCTTTATTTGAAATTGGTCTCCAAACTTCAAAATGTTCTAATTACATCTCAAAACTATCATGTTATATCAATCAGGTTTTTTCATTATTGAAACAATTAATTTAACCATTAAATGATACATGAAATTTTATGTGACATAATTTCAAATGAAAATTTTAGAGAAAACTAAAATGTTGCCACATAACTTTTAAAATTAAAAACTAAAAATAAATTAAAACTGAAAAAAAAAAAAGAGAGTGGACGATAGTTACTATAAAAGTTTCGAAAACCTCAAAACCAAGATTTTTACAACATCTATTTTTACAAGTTTCATTTTAAAATAATGATTTTTAATAATGGAAGGACCTTATTGATATAACATGATAGTTTGAGGATATAATTAGAATATTTTAAAGCTTAAGAGCCAATATAGAAAGGCGGTCATAATTTGAGAACGTTTGATGCAATTAACTCGTATTTTAAATAAAATGAAGAGTTAAAAATAATTGATGGATGTTGGAAATATACTACTGCAAAATAAATTTGTTAGCATTGACTGAAAAAATAAACCAAGAATTAAGAAATCAAAATTTACTGCGCTGTGGAAAAACCACTGCCCTAAAAACAAATTCGCCCTGATCGGTGTAATCATGTAGTGGAGGTTGTCCCCCAAGGTTAACACAGTGCTTCAATATTCGTACACCCGAATAAGAAAGGTGGAACACTGTTGGTATTGTTCTTCTTAGGGAAATCACACTAGGATCAATTCCTAGGAAAGTTTGGAGGGGTCACAGTCGGTCCCGCTTAAAAACCAAACTCTTAGACAGAATTTCCTCTAATGTAATTTAGGGAAAAATGGTAGAATTTTAAAAGGGAATGGAAAAAAAGGCGAGGAGGAGGAAAGAGAATTCTAATTGTTGTGTTTTTTTTTCTGTGTAAAAATGAGGAAAACAACTCTCCATTTATACTAGTAACAAAAGGGTAAAATAGTAAATATGCAAGGGTAAAAGAGTAAAAATCGTAAGGTCAGTTGCAAAATTGACCCACCATTTTCGCGCAATAGTAAAAAAATATATTATATTCCAAATTTTCGTAATAGTCAAAAAACCGGAAAAAGTAAAATTGCTTTTAAAGAAATCATTTTCTGGAAAATAATATAAGAGTTTTATCCAAAAAGAAATACATGCAATAGGCATGTTAACACAGACCGGGTCGAGAGGGCGGTGACGACGCGCATGTGTTAGGCCTATAACCCAATTACTCAATGAGATTGAGAAAGTTATACATAAACCTTCTTAATAGCCCATACTTAACCAATGTGTGATATACCCACTTACCAACAATCCTTTGCATTACCAACAATCCCCCACTAGTGCAAAGTAATTTGATTTTTTTTTTTTTATAAACACGAGAAAGAGTAGAGGTTTTTCCAGTTAAAACGTGAGAAGCGCAATAGCGAGATTAGTCACTTAAGCACCAGTATCTTGTGGATTTGAACTAGTACATAGAGAAATGAATGATTCTTCTCTTTAACAAGTGAACGAATCTTGAACTTGTTAAGATGGGAATTAACTCATGACACACAACTAATATCATATTCAATTGATATTCCACGATAAATCAACAAGTTTTTCATAGAAGGTGGTTAGTTCTTCAAACTTACGTAGGTGATTTCGTCAAGTCTATCTCAATATAAACCACTCGAATCAATACTATGGAATCATTAAGACCATTTATTAAGCTCATCCTCTCAAATTTAGATTCGGTGAATTCATTAAGCCTGTCTCAATAGGACCACCCGAATTCTAGGATATGAACTCATTAAGAGTAATAAAATCAACCTCTCAAGTCGGTGAATTCATTAAGTCCGTCTCGGTAGGACCACCCAAACTCTGGGCTATGAATTCATTAAGAGTAAGAACTCAACCCTATGCATGTACATCATTCGCCATAGGGATAGGTAAAATGTACACTATGAGTCTTTCCATGGTTTCGTTTGACCACATTGAACTTAGAGAACTAAGTTGGGTATCCACCATGAATTCCTCAACCACTAGGCTTAAGACCCATCCCCCTCGACGAATCAAGAACCACTTTCCTATTTAACCCTTTGGTTAGTGGATCAGCTAGGTTCCTTTTAGACCTCACGTACTCCAATGCAAGTACTCCATTATTTATTAAATGTCTCACAAATTCATGTCTTATTCGAATATGCCTCTTCTTACTATTGTAAGTTTGGCTCTTAGCTACGCAAATTGTGGCTTGTAAGTTACATAATAGAGATATGGGAGGTACTGGTTTTCCTCATAAATGAATCTTTGCAAGTAGATTCCTAAGCCACTCGGCCTCTTACCAGACTAAGTCAAGAGCTATAAACTCTGACTCCATCATGGAGCGAGCAATACAGGTTTGTTTAGCAGACTTCCACAAAATGACTACTCCACCCAAAGTAAAGACATACCCACTTGTAGAGCTCATCCCATCATTATTAGTTACCCAGTTTGCATCACAATAGCCCTCAAGGATTGCAGGGCATCCGAAAA
Organism: Gossypium sturtianum; assembly: GCA_025698515.1. Taxonomy (NCBI): domain Eukaryota; kingdom Viridiplantae; phylum Streptophyta; class Magnoliopsida; order Malvales; family Malvaceae; genus Gossypium; species Gossypium sturtianum. Next base: position 127,449,675 of record CM046955.1, read on the forward strand.
ATTCCAACTCCCAAGTTATTGTACCTTTAAGGTATTTAAGCAAACACCTTAGAGCATTCCAATGATCATTGCTAGGATTATTGGTATATCTACTTAGTCTAATAACTACATAAGCAATATTAGTTCGAGTATATTTCATCAAGACTTCCAATAATCTTAACATAGTCTAATTGAGAAAACCTATTTCCTCTATTCTTTAATAGTTGTATGCTAGAATCATAAGGAGTTCTCACAAGGATTATATCAAAGCTATTAAATTTTTTTAACACTTTCTCTATATAGTGAGATTGGTTTAATGCAAATCCATTTTCAGATTTTGTAACCTTAACTCCTAAGATTACATCTACCTCTCTCAAATTAGTCATTTCAAATCTGGTAGATAATAAATTCTTGGTTTTATTAATGGATTCTATATTGGAACTGAAAATTAACATATCATCACATACAGACTAATGATGACACAATCAAAACCAAACATCTTAGAATACACACGTGCATCTGCACCATTAACTATAAAACCAAAACTAAGAATAGTCTTATAAAATTTCTCATACCATTGTTTTGGAGCTTGTTTGAGAGCATACAGAGATTTTTTGAGTCTGCAAACTTTATCTTCTATACCAGGTGCCACAAAACCTGAAGGTTGCTCCATGTAGATCTCCTCATCCAGGACACCATTCAAGAAAGTTGTCTTCACATCCATTTGATGTACCAGCAATTTGTGAATGGAAGCTAAAACAAATAAAACACGAATGGTTGAGATCTTAGCCATAAAAGGGTATATATCAAAATAATCTACTCCAAATTTCTGAGTAAACCCTTTAATCGCTAGTCTTACCTTATACATTTGTATTGACCTATCTGGCCTAAGTTTCTTTCTAAAGACTCATTTATTACTAATAGGTCTAAAACCTCTAGGCAAGTCTACTAATTTCCAAGTGTGATTAGACATAATAGATTCAAGCTCATTATCACACAGTGCTTCAATATTCGTACACCCGAATAAGGAAGGTGAAACACAATTGGTATTGCTCTTCCCGGGGAAACCGCAATAGGATCAATTCCTAGGAAAGTTTGAAGGGGTCACAATCGATCCCACTTAAAACCTAAACTCCTAGACAGAATTTCTTCTAATGTAATTTAGGGAAAATAGCAGAATTTTAAAAGGGAATGGAAAAAGAGGTGAAGAGGAGAGAAGAGTTTTCTGATTGTTGTGTTTTTCTTTCTATGTAAAAAATGAAGAAAATAGCTCTCTATTTATACTAGTAACAGAAGGATAAATAGTAAATATGTAGGGCAAAAGAGTAAAATCATAGGGTCAGTTACATAACTGACCCACCATTTTTGCACAACAGTAAAAAATATATTTTGTTCCAGATTTTCGTAACAGTAAAAAAATTGGAAAAAGTAAAACTGTTTTTAAAGAAATTATTTTCTATAAAATAATATAAGAGCTTTATCCAAAAAAATACACATGGTATGCATGTTAACATGGACTAGGTCAAGCAAGCAACGGCGACACATATGTGTTAAACCTATAACCCAATTTCTCAATGAAATTAAGAAGTAAGACTATATATAAACCCTCTTAATAGTCCATACTTAACCAATGTGGGATATATCCACTTACCAATAATCCATTGCATTACCAATAATGGATGTCAATTTAGCCTCAATTCAATTGACATCATTATTGTTTTAATAACCAAAAGGATGTGGATTTTAATGTACTTAAGCGAACATTATTCCCAAGGATATGGGGATGAGTATAGGTAGATAAAGGATAAAAAAAGAAAGTTAGATGAGTCACAATAATAGCAATTAAGGCCCAAAAAATGATATTGGGGTATTTGAATCTTTTAACGGGAATTAGCTTAAGCCTATGATTACAATGTAAAACGTCATTTTGTACCATTATCAAGAGACATCTTCCCTTTCGTATGTCATATGGAGCAATGGCAATGGTCCCAGTTTTACAACACCTTTTTTGACTTCTAGTTAACGTTATATTGCCATAGTTAGCTTCTTAACCTCTAAATTTACAACATATTAACATGCTAAGTCAAGAAGGTCAAACTGTTGACTTGACTTGGGCTCAACAAGTCCAAAGCCCATACAGAAAAAAAAAGAGAGAAAGCATACACTGGGATTAGACGTGAGTAGACCAATGCTGGCCCATATGCATATCTAAGTGAAACACAAAATGGAGCCGAGGGACACTGTTATTATGAAAGTTGACACATGATGATGGGGTTCAACCCTGGAGCCAAAATATTGAATGAAATCTCATTATTTATGCATGAAAAGTGGCCTTCAAAACAAGCTCCACCCCAACTTGTTTCTGTCATGGAGTGGTGAATGGGGGGTCCCATAAGGCTTTCAAAGTGAATCATTTATTTGACAATTGACAGACATATATGAACTTAAGTTAAAAAAAACTTTGAAAAAGCTCAATCAAAACATCCTCGCTGTTTCAATGATTTATATGTGTCATGGAACTAATGGAATTTACTCATTAGAATCTGACAGATAATGTGAAAAAGGAAAAAACAAGTAAGCAATCATGTGAGAGTGAGACAGTTAATTTTCCTCATAGAAACTCAAAGAGTGTAAGTAAATCATAATCCTCTGTCTGTGTTATATCTTTGAATGTTCAATGCCACTAATTTACCATCCGTCAACCGACTTAATACACTTCTGTCAACATCATATATTCATAAAAACAGTAATATAATAATAGTGACAGAGATCATCACAATGACAAATATGGAGATATGATTGGCGGTGTTAAAAGGATTTTGGCTATATGCTTCAATGTCCATGCATTATGCATAGTCCCAAACCCTCCAGTTTAGGGTCAAGGCATGCCACTGGTTTCATGATAGGATGGAAGTGGTATTTACTGATCACCCACTAAATGAGGTTGCTGGTGAGACTCGAACCTTATGTTTAACAAAGTGGTAATGAATACTCAACCAGTCCCGAACTTTGGTTATCAAATATGGTGATCCCTACTCACTCGGGCAGAGTTAAAAGAAAAGGAAGAAAATGGCCCCGACTCAGGCTGAAAAGAGAGAAACGTGATGGTGCTAGGGTTATAATCAAATTCATATAGGAGTGTACTTTTTGACAAAGTTTTAGCAGTCACCATTACCAAACTTCTTTTTCAGTTACTATTTGTTTATATAGTGTCAGTGAGGAGATAAAAAAAAGCAGAAGAATATTGTACGTATCAGGTTGAGGGCAGGCTGATGGAGGGGGGGGCTTGCAATTTGCAATCTTCACTGTGTTGTGTCATTTGTTAGGTGAGCTCTTCTATGAACACAACTTCTTTATTGAAAGTAGCTAAAGAGTGAATAAGTGAGTGAGACCCCATCTCAGGGTGGCAGAATGTAAATTCATCTTCAATTCTCCCTTTGCCAGATGCCACTTTGCAGGTCTCCATTTAAAAACCCAATATGTGTACTTCAATATATAAATGAATCCATTTGATTGCCTTTTTTGGTACTCTTATATTGTCACTGTTACTCACTAGTGTTACCAACTAATGAATGTAACAGTACAAAGATCTTTATATGATTGGGAATTGACTCTAGGCTAAGAGACTAGGTTAGATATAAATTGCTGACAAATTTTATTTGAATTTTAATTAATTGTATTAGTTGGAGATTACTTGATGATTAAGTTTATTAATAAAGTAAACGTTATTAATAAGTGTAAAATTTTAGTAGAATTTTAGTATTTAGCCTATTAGTCAAGGGTGTTCACTATATCCTCAAAGTTGTGGAATCGATCCGTAGGCTATACCTGTGTGGTAATTTAAATGAGTAAATGTGTGAATTTAAGATTTTTATTATATAAAAAATGTAAAATTTTAGTAGATAAATTTTCTTGATAAGCAAATAATATTCCTATAAAGCTTTTGTGAGAAGTGTTTATATGGTTTGTTGTTTTATCCATACAAATATTACAAGTTTTGTGAACATTTTGGGATAGTGGATTTAGACTAAAATGGTTGAATAACCTTAAATAATGTATTTTTTTTGTTGTGATCTCATTTTGAACAAATTGATGTCAAATCAGAATTCCAATATATATATCAAAATTATAGATTACCTGGGAAAAATATATAAATGTATATGTAATGAAGGTATACAATGTATATTTGTCTATGTACATCTTTTCGTTCAAAATAAAAATGCATAGATAAAATGTTATATAGTGTGGATAAATTCAGATTGATATATCTAAATACATGGATACCAATATGTATCAATGCAAAAACAAAAATACAGTTGAGAAGAAAATGGAGGAAAGTCCCAAGGGTCATGATTTAAATTATCCCTTGATTCATATTAAAGGAGAATCCCAGAACTTTTGTCACAAAATCTTTGATGGGGCCATCAATTGAATCAAATCAGATTCAAAAGAAAATTCATGTGATTCATTTTATCATATATGGACGTGGAAGCAGGTAAGCAAATTAATTTATCATATTATGTTGACATAAATTAATCAGTCAAATGAACAATTTTAATTAATGAAAATTTGCAGCATCTGGTATTTTAAAATAATTGTAGCTATATGTCCAAAAAGAACAATAGTAGCTAGAGTGATAATTTTGTTATGCACTATGGAATAGACCCATCAAGTTTGTAGGACATTTTTCCAATTCTTTAGTGCAAAATAGGAGATTATTTTAATTTTATAAATTCATAGAATTGTGTATTTTGATTCAGACTCAAAAATTAAATTAAGTTTAAATTTGAATCAATCTGATTTTTATCATAAAAAATTAATAAGCAAAATTCGAAATGATTTGAATAAATATTCGAAATTATAAAATAGAAAGTATAGTAAGGAAGGGATGTATTATAGGTAGGAATAGCATTGGATTCCCAAAACCATCTTTTCCTTTAAGAAGAGCGTGGGTTGAAGAAAAAGATAAGGCAGAGAAAGGGACTGAAGTGAAGTGAGATCGCCTTGTGATGAAAAGGTGGCTCAAATATCAAAAGGTAGGAATCCCAAGCCAAGGATGCCCCAACATGCACATTAACCTATATATACATAAATTTTTATATATAGTGATGCATATGCTCCAATTTTTGTTCCACACGTGGGCCTTCCCTCTTTTCCTTTATTTATTCGTTCATTTTTGGTTGTATTTGAACATGGCATCAAAGAATATTTTCTCCAACCAAAAATACGGTTCAATAGCAACAAGATTTGTCATTTCATTCACACTCAAAAGGAAAAGGAAAAGGGAGATAATTTTCTTTTAAAGCTACATATAAATCAATAATAATAATAATTTTAAGGAAAACTCTCGTGTATGATAAGACTCAAACATAACTTCTACAAATATCAGAAATAATTAAACCTATAAAATAAAAACCAAAAAGAGCAAGATTGTAGCCTTGACTATATATGCTTTTAGGTTTAAGTTGAAGAATATGTTGACCAACAATGCAGATAAATCTTGGTATTGACAAAAAAAAAAAAATCATGTTTACGAAATGGATTAATTATCCCTGACCATACTCGTATCTTTTAACGATAGAAAATGGTAGAAAGTGATGTGTACTCTTTGGTCTTTCTTTTTCTTTTTCTTTTCAAACTTCTTGTCTACTTTTTGTTTATGTCTTAATTTTGATTTATCTAATTAATAGTGAAGGGGGATGCTAAACAAATCTTAAATTGGGGCCCTTGAAAAGAAAAAAAATAGAGAGATTAAAATTGGTAATTAGCTTATAATCAATTGGTTTATTATTATGGGACAGTGCACAAACAACAAGACAAATTAATATGAAGTTATTCAGAAAAGAAAAGAAAAAGAAATAAATAAAATAGAGAGCTTTGCGTTGTATTCTATCCAAAAAGGCACTTCACCGGCAAAAGTTTGTCTTGTCCCCGTAGACTAACTGCTTTTCTTTCCGAAAAAACAGTAAGGCCAACCGACCAAAGGGAAAATTTATTAGATAAATTACACTAGTAGTCCTCTAATTATTAGTAAATTTCTTTTTTATCACTCAACTATGAAAAATTATAAAATAATCATTCAATTATTCAAATCTTTTTTCACCCTTATAACTTGATTGCTTCTAAAATTGGTATATAACAACTTTAACCCTCAATAGTCATATATTATATCAATTTAGTCTTAATTCAAAAAAAATTAACCCTTAACATAAAGGTATCATCAACATACCAAAAATCATGGTTTGCACATGATAAGAAAGACTTATTCAACGTTGTTCAAGTACTTGGGCAGATGATATTTATAACAAAAGTTCGGTAAAATTCTAGCCTTTGGTGGAAATCCCATCGGCTAATCATTGTTGCACGTTCCTCTAATGAGATAGGTTGTCAATTCAGTACTAGTTGAAATAAATAGAGTCCAAAAATTCCTAGATGAATTGCATGTCTCACTACCTGATCCTTCAATAATCTACTGTCACAATGTGGGTGCTACCTACTTGTGTCAAAATTTGGTTCTTTATAGCTAGATGAAACATATTGTACAAATAGTTGTTATTTTCATTATAGTTTTTAATTATTTGAGTAAATTCAAATTCATTATACGTAAGGTAATATTAATTTTGATTTTATCTATGTTGATTTAAATATCAGAGATAAGCTCCAACATCTTCAAAGCTCGCTTTCGTCTTTAAAAAACATCTAACATCTAAATTAAATCAATCTTTTTTTATAAAAATTATACTCAAATTCAATCAATTACCCATAAGACATCAATAGAGATTAAGGTAAATTTGAAATCATTTGATGATGTAAAAGATTTATAAGTAAGATTGTTCTAAAGCAATAAGCAAGATTAAAATGAAAATGGTATTTATCATTATTAAACAGCCTTGTAAGGAAATGATCCCCATTAAACTCAAAATGATTTGGGATAGAAATATGACAGGTCGTGGTTTTGTTATAAAATAAAAGAAAATAAGAGAACAAAGAGAGAGCTTATTTTATTGATCAATTGGAATAATCTATAATGCTTCACCAAAGTCTATATTTAAAGACATAAGAAATATAAATGAAATAGAACTCTGCTTCTAATTACTATTAGAGTTTTAAGTACATTAAAATTTATTTTGATCTTGATGGAATGATTTGGAACAGAAATATAATAGGCCGTGGTTTCAATTAAAGAGGCTTTAGTCCTCTCTCATTTAACTTTTAACCCATGTATCTCTTTAATTTTTTTCTTTTTCAGCAAAATACCCTTTATTTGAATCTAAAAAGATCCATCATGGACCCTTTCTATTGAAAATGGGGTAGTAAAAGTGTTCAACTTTTTTGATGGCAAAACAAATTAACCTCAGATTTGGATTAATTAAAAAGAACGTAAAACCAAACTTATCAAACAAATTAAAAACTTGTGAAAAAGTACTTCACCACTCAAAACTATATATTAAAGCATCAAAGCTTTTATGTTTTTGTACCATTGTTTAATATGCTTAGATGTACTACTTATATCAGGAACATCATTTACTTGATAATTTGGACATGTAAGCTCAATTAAAGTAAATTAAAACATTCAAGGGTAAATCAAATCAAACAAAAAGTGTATATTCAAATTTTCAGGAATACATTAGGGTGTTCAAACAGTCAATTTGGTTATTAATTGAATCAAATTCGAAATGTAAAAAATTTTAACCGTCAATCGAATCGAAATTCTTTTTCAAATACATTAATTGAACCGGAATATTTCGGTTAATTTGATTGGTTAACCGAAATTTATATGTTTTTGTCTTTTGGTTAAAATAAGTATAAAACATATAAAAAAAATACAATGCTAATGTTCATTTTCTTCTTCTTTTTTAATGGTTCAAAAAACATATTATATATAATATATATATATCTTCTTTTGATTAATATAAAAATAATATTTCAAAAAATACATTGCTAATATAAAAAAATATATTTATATATTTCGGTTAATCCAGTAAATTACCTGATAACCGAAATTTCAAAATATCATTAACCGACCTCCGACCGAACTAAATTCGGCCATCGACCGATTAACCAAATTAGATCAGTTCGGTAGGTTAACTCGGTTTTAACCGAACTATGAACACCCCTAGAATACATAGAGTTGAACATAGTGAAATAAGAAATTGAAATATTTCGTTGAAATTGTTCGTCTGGAAATTTCCTAAATAGCTAATCATTGGTTGGTCTCTCCATTGGAACAATAGGGCTGTTATGCTCATTACTAAACTTGTTTAAGGGATGAAATATAACCAATGTATATCTTTTATATAAGAGGTTGAATCGATCATCAAAAGAAGAATTAGGCCAAAAATTAAGATACATTATGAGAAAATAAAACTTGGAAAGTTATGACTTTTCTGAAAATTTAATTGGTGAGAAAACAATTATCGCGTCTAGTATACTAAAAAGTATTACTTTCCCTCGTACCATGGAGTGAGATTCTTTTCGATAGTAGTAGGAAAGTAATTTTCTCAATTGTCATGTAATTGGAAAGTTAAAATTTATTTTTGAGATAAAATTACTTTTTTTTTCTTATTTATTTCATTATTTTTAAAAAATACTTTTCACCACAAAGTCATAAAATTATTTAATTTTAAATACTATCAATTTAAATTATTTTTTAAAATTTTAATTATATATTAATTTTGAGATAAATGAATATCATTACAAATGTTAAAATTAATAAAAATGGCATTTTATTTATGGGTAATTTTGAAATTTATTATCACATTCCTAGTAAAATGTTTAGTGAACCAAACACATCAATATAACTTTACCGAGATTTAAATTTGTAACTTCTTTACATTTCCGGTAATCAAATTCCCCCAAAAATTGCATTCCACATTGTAATATTACAAATGAATGTTCGAGGGTAAAATTAATGATCCAAAACCAATAAGGAGTAGTCTAGTTGGTTTAATTGAAGAAAGGAGCTTTGTTTTGGGATCATCTAAATTATTGTGTTTAGATTTTAATTGGCATCTAAGTCAAGTTCTTTCATTAGCTTATCGTCAATTTAGGTAATAAATGTTAGTTTGGATCAAATGACTTAAAGCACGCCGATCAAATACTTATAAAACACGCGCGTATTCATAAAATAAACAACTTTCATCTAACATGTTAAAAAAATTTAACAATCTCAAGAAAATTTAGAAGGATTATTTCTTTTTTTAATAAGTCAAGATACATGTATTTACAATTAGATTCATATGTTTTAAATATGTTTCAAGCCAAATTTGAGTTGGTATGGCTAAACTAACAAAATGACCTAATTGATATGATATTGATATTTCAATATTTTGATTAAAATGTTTGTAAAATTCATGGCCAATTTGTAATACCAACAATAGTCTGAGAATGTTGACGCAATTAAGCCTTAATGTATGTTTAAAATCATTTTGTAGGAGAAATTAGGCTCATTTATCATTTTATCAAACATATACAAATATATATAGCAAATGACGAAGAGCCCACCGCACCATTAAGCTTACTAAGCTTAATAAGAGGCTAAAGCAAAGAAAAAAAAAATAAAGGAAACATGTTATGATAAGCTTATTGAATATTTAGCAGGTAATCATTCATATATTTCTTTTATGTCGAGGTATGGTAGCTTATAAAATTCCCATTTATTTTTTTATTTTTTCGAGTTAAAAAAAGTAATGAATATTGAATGAATATTTTATACTTAAAAAAATTAAATTTAAATTTTAAAGATAATATTATTACGAAGAGAAACTACCAACCTTACACGATTTAATTTTCAAGAATCAGAAGATAAATATAAAAATAATATCTTTAATTGTATTAGAAAAACAGAAAAAATAAAATAGTAAAAAGAAGGCATAAAAGTGGACGAGGCACATGTGATGGCAGCAATTGATTGGGTGATGGGAGTGGGCATGATGTGGAGTTTCATCAAAAGAATATGAAAAGGAAGTAAGACCCACAGCGGCCATTGGGCAGTGGCCCCTCTTCTCATCACATATCAATCTCTTTGGGAACTTGGGCCTATCCCATTCTCTCCCACCATTAAAACACCATTGATCTTTTGTATTTTTGTTTATATTTTCATTCATGGATTAGTGGAATTTATCATTGCATCTTGAGCTCTTTATGTATCCCTTTTGCCTACAAAATAGCAATGCATGCATTTAGAGATCTACCATTGCCCCTTTCAATATTGCATATTGTCCTTTACTCCATCTTCGCCTATATTAACTTATTAACGACTAATGCTATAGTAACTATCATTTTCCCTCTAACTAATATTTATTTTTACTTATAATTCAAATTTCATACATATTTTATTCATAAAAATAATAAAATCAAAGCCAAATTATAGTTTTAGTCTCTCTATTGTGCTCAAATTTGAGATTTAATTCTCACTTTAAATTAACATACTTTAGTCACTTTTACTTTCTTTCTTTTTTGGTAGAAAAAAAAACTAGAACCAATTACAAAATTATTCCAGTGCCATCACACATAAGCCAAACATCCAATTGTAATTGCTCCACGACTGCTACCAGAGTCTCCTGGAATGCTATCGGTCCATAAGGGAAAGCTCTCATCATCCCAGCTAGTGTATGCACAGCTACATTGGCTTCTCTAGGAGTCTGTTGTATGACCACCCGCCACTATCTTCTACATAGCTCCTGGATTCTCAAGACCAAATCCTTGTTCAAATGCCCACAAGACTTATCTAAAATGGCTTCCAAAGCTTGAGCGCAATCCGTTTTGACAATAATATTAGCCCAATTAGCATCCCTCGCTAGAAGGAGTCCATCCTAAATCGCCCAAAGCTCAGTCTGCTTTATGTTACATTTGCCAATGTTTCTCCCAACTCCCCCACGCCATGTACCAAGGTCATCTCTTGCCACAACTGTTGTAATAGGCCAATTTAGCCCGGGCCCATACAAAAATAATAAACCCAAAACAATAAAACAAAGTTCAAGTCCAGTCCAAAATATATCATTTGGCCCGATCGGAATGGCCCATTACTTGAAAAGATTGAAGGTCCATCTACAAGCTTGACGTATATGGGAACACAATCTTCAAGGATATGCAATCTTAGATATGATATGCAAATCTTAGATATGATATGCAATCCTAGAAGATATGGTATGCAATCTTAGAAGATATGATATGCAATCTTAGATATGATATGCAAATCTTAGATATGATATGCAATCTTAGAAAATATGGTATGCAATCTTAGAAGATATGATTTTGTAATCTTAGAGATTTAATTTGTAGATACCTTTTAATCTTAGCCGTTGATGTAATTGATCTGTACCGTTGGATTTAGGGAGGCTCAACTATAAATAGAGGCCTCTCCCTTCATTGTAAAACACACTGGAATTAGGAGTAATAAAAATTCTTGAGAGCATTCACTCAAATTTCTCTCTCTTTTGCGTTCTTATTTTCTGTGGCTTGTTCTTATTTTGTTATTCGCTCATCTTCATTTCTTTTTGAGTTGCTTCCGTTCGAGTTAGATTTTGATGGAGGAATTTCGTTGAATCCTCATATTGCGGGAGTTAGGTTGACTTATGCGTTTTTTTAAACTTTTTTTTTATTTATCCATTTAATTGCTTAATCATTATTTATTCATTTATTTTAATTATTTTAAACTTGTTTTTCTTTTTTGCTTTTCCTTATTTACGTTAAATTGTTTTATCATATATATTATTATTTTTATTTGTTATATATTATCTATCTATTATATATTATTTAACTTTAATCATATTATGTATTATTTAAAAATTTGTATGTCGTACATCATTCTAAATTGTTTTATTATTAAGGCAAAATTTTCTATATATTATTTATTTTAAATATGCATATTATTCTTTTATGTATATAATAGACTATTATTATATTATATATGCTTACCCTTATATTTCTTTATAGTTAAAGTTTTTATATATTCTATTTATTTTTTTAAAAAAATGTATTATTTATTTTATCATGTACATATATTATTCATCTTAGTTTTTTTAGCCATATCATTTTTGTACTTTTTTTATTTTTCTAAAAAATTGTTATAATATTCATTAATTGTTTTGAGTATATTATTTACCTTATATTATTATTATTTTTATACATGAATTTAATCTTGTGAATAAATTTTTTTCCTTAATTTTTTCATAGATTCTTTTAAAATTGCTATTATCTACTCTATATTTTCTATTTTGATTATTCATTTTTTTTTGAATCCATTATCTTTGTTTACCTTATTATTATTATTATTATTGCTTGTCATTCTTTTACTTAATTATTGATGTTAGTGCCAATTGTCAATATGACCTATAACTTTAGTAAATTGTACTTTTTGTAATAACTTAATGTTACTTTTTTTCAAATCTTTGTTTAAAAATATCTATCTCCTTTAATTACCACATTTTATCCAAAAGTTTTTCTTAAATAAGGCAATATTTTGTGTTTAGAAATTCGGGAAATAGTGCCCTAACGTGCTGGATTTCGATTTTCCGTTTGACTAAATAACTAAATATTCTTTTAATAAATTTTGTAAATCATGAGATGGTTTTGGTTACGAGGGTTTAAAACATCATGTCCTAACGTGCTGGATGTGATGTTTGTATGCTTTTGGAACAAAGGAATCTCAAGTTCCAACTCAAATTGTTCAAGTTTTTAAAGAAATCATATTTTCAAATCTTTTCGAATTTTCGACATTAGGACAATAACTAATCAATCCGGTACCAATTTGGGGGCGCATGAGGTGCTAATCCTTCCTCGTATGTGAACCGACTCCCGAACCCGTTTTCTCGAATTTCGTAGACCAAAATCATTATTTTAATAAATCAAAATTTTTTTTATTAAAATGATCAATTTCAAGGTGACCCGATCACACCTCGAAAAAAGATTGGTGGCGACTCCATTTTCGTTTTTAAAGTCGATCCCCGTTTTTTCAAAATAAAAAAAATGGTTTCGACAGCTGTCACCAAAGCTAACCTTGAGTTAGGATCCCCTACCCCATCTGTGTTCAACTTAATGAAACCCGAACGTGGAGGTTTCGACACTCAACATCGTCTCTTGCTCATGGTGTTATCTGCAGAAATTTCAGGCTTATGTTTGATGGAACTCGCCCAACACCACGAGGATTGGAGTATGTGAGATATATTAAAAGCTTCCCTTTGAAACACCCACAAATTCTAACAAATAATGCCGAATAAAGATTGCCAATCAACTTCCGTGAAAATTAAATCAAACTCATTCTTCAAATTCATCGAAAGCCACTCCATCAACAGAGCAGAAAAATGATTGCACCAAAACCCTCGAAGGGATGACCTGCTTCCACACTTCACATGAATTACCACAATCTACTTTTATAATGTCACCAATTAGTCCAAATAGCTAACATTGTTAACTATTTTGGTTAAAACACTGAAATGGTTTTTTTATTAAAAACATTTATTCTAGCTCATCATGATTTTTGTTTTTGTTTTTGTTTTAAGAAAAAAAATATACAGCAATATTTTAAAAAGGACATTTAATATTATCTATTTGGATTAACTAAAAGCACTATAAAAATAGAAAGATTTGATTATGCCAAATTTAAATACAAAAATTAAATCTTAAATTTAAGTATTGTATAATTTAATCTAAAATTAAGAAAAAGAATAAACATTGTATTATTATTAGAAAATTGGAAGAGTGGTGCAAAGTTGTTACATTCCTAGCCATAGGCATTGGGCATGGAGAATTTTTATCAATAAGCATTGTTGTTGGGGACCCTATTGCCTTTAGCAACACCAATATTTTTTCTTTTTAAATTACAATAATTTCATAAAGGATAATCCACATGTTGTTACGGAATGACTCACTTAAAACTTAATTTTTTTTTTTTTAAATTTCAATTTTATCATTAAATATTTAAAATCTCATACAAGAATACCCTCGAGACAACTAATAATTCTCATATAACACAATCGAGTTGTATTATAGTATTGAATTAATCATGATGTTGATAACAAAGTTAATTCGTATCATTAGAAACATAATAGAATAAAATAAAGAGTAAAATACAAATCCAATGCAAGACGTTTCTCCTACAGCAGTGGCCTACAATAGAAAATCAAATATAGCTAGTTTGAAGTAAAACTAAAAACGTAATGGACTTTTTAAACACGTTTTCTGGGACCCTGGGAGTAAGAAAACTCTGCATTGTTCTAAAATTATGTCAAAGATTGCGATAATGTGCTTTTCAATATTTACAATTACCTTCACAAAACAAGAGGTAAAAGCAATAATTATTCATTTCCCTTTAGTCGAGTAATTAAAAATTCGATATTCTTTTAATAGATCGTAATGGGAATTAAGAGTTTTTGTCATCAAAATTTATAAAAATTCTCATTAAACTTTTTAAGATTTTTGAAAATTTTAAATAAGCTCCTTCAAAACTTAGTGACAAGATTCGCTATTGATCTTAGATTTGAGTCTTGTGGATGGAGAAATATCGTTAGGAGAATTTTACTCCTTATTTAAGAGTCCAATCCAGTGTAACACCAAACCTAATCAATATTTGATACGACTACTAGATATCGAAAGATATAAAATATTATATATATATATATATAAAGTAAAAAATATAAATATTTATAGGTATAGGGTCGAGCCATGACAAAAATGACTAAAGGTTAATGCATGTTTCACTATCAAAATAAAAGCAGATTGAAAATAGACAAAATGCATAATAATGGGAGAGGAAAGAGGAGGGAGTTTTCTCCTTTTGTTTTTTTCTTTTATCTTTTGGAAAATAAGGAAGGGGTATTGGGCAATGGGCAGCTGATAATGGACGGGTATATGCAATGACTTTGTGAGAGACTTTCATTTTTTTTTTTCCTTCTTTTAAAAGTGTAGCTTAGAAAGAAAACGAGGGTTATTAAGAGGCTAATAGTGAATGAAACTTTTGCATAGGGTTCCACAGCGTCGGTCTTTTTGTGGGTCGTCTTCCTCTTTAATGGCTGTTGCGCTGCATGTGGGACAATAACATATATAGCACTTTTAACCCCATCACTATATATAGAAACCACAAGAGCATGTACATATAATATGATAAGTGATGTGGCCACAAACTTAATTTGGTACGATGATATGAACAAAGCATTTAACAATGTAGTAACTTAGTTTGGTGCATCACTTACTTTTGTGGAACTTTGCCTAGAGAAGAAATGTACCACTAAACTCATAGTACCTACAATAATTTAATCTCAATCCACCTTAACCCTTAACTCTTGGATAATTGTGGCCTTACCTTAGTATAAACTAATCACTCAAAGATAAACAAATAATAATATACTCACACTAAAAGTTGTTTGCTATGAATTTATAAGCTCCCACTAAGTACCTTCATTTCGACAAAATAATGGAAGAGTTTATCCAACCAAAACCAATAAAAAAATAACCTTACAAGACCTAAAAACATACATATAAATGGGAGAGCCAAGACAAAAATGACTAAAGATTAATACATGAGTATCTACCTAGCTCTAATTTTGAAAATCGCAAGAAAGAAATTGTAGATTTAGATTCTTTCAAAACTTTATCTTCCATATAAAATAAATATCATTTAATTTTAAAAACTTTATCTTGAAGCCTTTTTTAAGGTATTATCTTCAAGTCTTTGTTTATTTATAATATCTACCTCCTATTTCAAGCCTCATGTTTCGATAAGGATTCTTTCAAAGCTTGTTGTCGAGATAGGAATAAAACTCTTCAAGAGTTATACTTGAAATAAAACTATTTTACCTTGGAATCTTCTAATTGTGTTGATTACATAGAGAGATACCTCACGTTTTACTTACTTATGAGATAAATTTAAGGATAAAAATATGTACAAAATAAAAAATTGTCAATACTAAAACTGATGCACATATAAGTTGTACTAGTTTGTCATTTGGGCACAATTTGTACCACTAGTAGTTGTGTACTAACATATATAAATACTTGAACAAAAAATATATATATATATATATAAAAACATTCTACGTGATTTTATGAACATACTTGCTATAAAAATTGGGTTATATCAAACATAAAATGGTATAATAGTGCCAGTTCACACCATAGAGGATACAAAGAGCACTAAAGTGGAGGTGATTCATACTGTATATATTGTAGAGATCCGCTATGAATGGTGATTTAGGGATCCTAAGATTGTATTTAAGTAGAATACAGGCATTGTGTCTTGACTTATTCTTTTTCTCTTGGAGGAAAGGATATTTATAGATAAATGAGGGTTTGGAGTGGGACCCCCATCTCATAATTGCCTCCATGGTAGAATTTAGCTCAGACCTAATTTAAGGTATAATCTAGATGTCATCACTTTGGGGTAAGTGAGATGAGAAGTTGGAAATATAAATGAGATTGAATTTAATGTGACGGTTGTCCTTAGTAGCACCGATGTGATACTTTTTTCTATAATGGCATAGGTTGTTTTGGTTCGAGTTGTTTCAATTTCGGTATTTTGGGTTTGATCATTCATATTTGAGGCTTAAGTTTTTCAAGTTGGATCATTACGTGTTCGAATCATTTTGTGTTTTGATCATGTCAGTTTTTGGTCATTTGGGGTTACTTATTTTAATCATTACTTTAAGTTGTTACAAGTTCAAGTCATTTAAAGCTTAGATTGTTTTAGGTTTGGGTTAATTTCGGGATTTGAATTGTTGACTTTTACAATCAAACCAATTAAATAAGTTGATAGAGTTTAATTTCGAGTTAAAGCATGTATACTCTATTTTCTTTTATCATTTTTTTTCTCTTTGCTCAACTTAATAAATATATTTTAAAACAAACTATAAAAATACCTTACTGGATCCAATAGATTTTAAAACAAGTATACTTGAACTAATACCTAATTTTTGGCGGGATATTTCACTATCAATAAGCAAGAGATGATACGACAATTGCAATTGTAAGGGTTAAATTATTTTTTTTCTTGGGTCGGCTCCCACCATTGGATGAATGATTTCAAAAGTTTAGATTGTAGGTAAAGCCGTTGTAGCTAGAGGAAACATTAACGAATAGTAGTAGTAGTAGGGTTTCAACTGAAGTAGGGTTCCACTGCAGTAACACGTTTTATTATTATTAATTACCAATAGGGGTGGGACTTTTAATATTCATCTTTATGTTTTTTGGATCATATTGTTAAAACTATGATTGTTATACTTCCTATCACTATTTCTTTAAAACCTTTGTAATTTATATACTACTAATAACGGAATGAACAATTATCACTATAATTTTAATACATGGAATCTTCTACTTCACTAATTTTATCCACGCATCAAATCTATATTCTTTGATTTTGGTTTTTATTTCCATGAATCCCGATTTCTTTCATTTTGGATGTTGATAGGTTGATCATGTTGTTTGTAATTTCCTATCAAAACAATGTTTTAGCCAAAATGGAGATTTTTTGAGTTTTAAAATCACCAATTACTATGCTTCACATTGGGTCTTCAAAATATTATAGTACAATTTGTTTAAGGTTTTTATACTTAAAATTCAATCTTCATACTTTTATTTTCAGGAATTTAGTTTCCCTATTTTTTGAATTTAAAAATTTAAGTTCATTTGTTAACACTGTTAAAATTCTTTTGTGTTGGTGTGGCATTTTGAAAAAAATAAATAAACTTGGTATCTATGTAACAAAAAAACATAACACTGTAACGGACCATAATTTAACAAAGAATTTTAATAGTGCTAATTTTTTTTTAAAATTTTACATCATTATTTTAATTAGAATAGAATATTTAGACTAACTAATGACATTATAAAAGTTAAGGTATCAAATTATGTTAAAATTAAAGTATAGAGATTAAATCTCAAATTTGAGCAAAATATAAGGATCAAATTGAAGTTTAACCTTTTTTATAATCTAAGAAGTAAAGAGATTGGAATTGAAATTCACCCGTGATGTTCTCATGTAAAGAAAAAAGAAAGGAAAAAATGGACAGGTGTCCGTTGTGGAACGCCTTCCATAGTTGCATAGATATTTGCCACACATCATGAGCTAAATTCCACTAAGTTATGAAACTAAAAATAGGATTCTCATTTGATACATTAGTGGTGGTGTTTTTCTAACTTTTTTATTTTATTTTTATTTGTGAGGTTAGTTTTATAAATTATGTTTAAGGTGTATCGTCTTCAATATTTGGGGTTTTGTAATTTTATAAATAAATATATTTCATTTGTTTATTTTTTAAATATATGTGATGATTTCTTTGTAACACCCCCTTAACCCTAAACTATCGCCGGAACAGGATTACGAGGCATTACCCGACATATCGGATAATTTACAAATAATTATTAAATAAGTAACAATCATATTATAATATAATCATAAATTCATATAAATTTTAGCTAAACGACTTCATTCATTTTTTTTAAACAAAATTCAATATAACCCCTTTATAAATATTTAACCTTCCTTGCAAATTTCAAATCGCAACCAAACCAATTCCAGTATTTCAACCAATGCATTTATATACTCAAATATACTTAAATCATACTTGACATATTAACTTAACAACTTAATTAATGAAAACCCTATTATCATTTCTAATTAGCTCATAAAACTATTCAAACTATTTCAATTCAATACCAATGTCATAAACAATTTCTACCATTTCACTAATTTAATCATCAAAACACCAAGTATCTTTCTTTACAACAAAATTATATAACATACCAAAATAACCAATATAATCTCTATGTACATGCCACTTTCACTTAAAGGAAGAAAACATCACCAAAATCATTATGCTGGAGTCGGGATCGTTCGGATGCTGGACCGGAACACTAAATTCCTATCAACCTGCGCACGAAAACAACCGTACGCTGAGTATTTCATACTCAGTGGTATTACCATAATTCAATTTATAATACAATAACCAAGTAAATTAAATCATATAACTTTAAGATTTACCTAACTAGTTCATATATATAACTTTTCATTTTCTCAATATTTACAATTCAATTTAGCTTTTTATTAGTTAACATCATATACTTTCACATTGAGCCATTATTTATCTCATGAACATTTAGTTCATGCTTTCCCTTCACATTTTCATATTCAATTCATATTTTCAAATCATATTCCACAATCACATTTCTTTCCAATAGCTCAATTGATTCATTTCGTTCGATTTAACTTTTCATTTAATTACCCCTATTAACGGACTCGGACTTTGGCGGATACACGGATCCAACCATACACACCAAATTGGCACCCAGTGCCTCATCGGATAGTTCGAAACAATATTTGACACCCAGTGTCTCATCGGCCAAGCCGAAGAATGTTGGTACCCAGTACCTCATCGAATCTATCCGAAGTAATATAATGACACCCAGTGTCTCATCGACTCGAGGTCGAAGAATCCTTGAACTCTTTCAATCCTATGGCATGCCAACTATATCCGACTCAGCCCGACTAGTTAATAGGGTTTCCAATTCTCAATTCAAATTCACTTTCTTTTCAAAATTCACTTTTCCATTCACTAATCAAAATACAATTCAATACTAACACATATTTCTCATTCAATTCAATTTTCTAAATTCAATTCAATAAAGTCACTTACCTCAATATTTACTTACCATAAAATAAATAAATTTAAAATTAATATTTAATAATAAATAACTTGAATTATAGTAATACAAACCCGGGTTTGTTCGATTACTCCTCGATAACTTTTTCCTTTCCTTTCGGTGCCGATGCCTCGGGTTCTTTGCTAGCTACGGAAATTAAAATAATTATACTATTAATTACAGCACTAATTATAATAAATAATTGAATTTCTAATCAATTCCTACCTTATTCCCAATTTAGTCCTAACTAAGTTTACTTACTTTTCTAATTCAATTCACACTCTATTTCTATTCAAATTTCATCCAAACTCAAATTTAACTATTAAATTTTCAGCATATTTTCCTAATTTCGAATTTTCCTCAATTTAGTCCCTAAAACATAAAACTTATAGCTTACTTCACAATTTAATCCTTTTATCAGTTCTAACTTGAAATTCATTCAATTAAATCCCTAATTCATCTTTTTGTTCAACATAAACTATACTTGAAAACCTATGAACTCTTAAAATATCAACTTAATTTCAATAAAACCTTGTTTTAAAACTTTTAAAACATCAAAATTAAGTAAAAAGGACCTAATTGACTTACCAAATTAAACTCCAAACTTCAAATCTCTAATTTTCCCTTTCTTCTTTTCTTTCCCTTTTTCTTTTCCCCCGTTCGAATGCTTCTCTGTTTCTTCTTTCTATCTTTTGTTCTTTATTTCTTTTATAATTTATTTACTTTATTTTATTTGTTAGCTTAACATATATTAATATATTTTTATTCTAAATATCTATTAAATATTTAATTATATATTCACATTTGTACACCATCAATACCGTACAATTGTCATATAATTAATTTATTTATCAAATAAAAATCTCATAATATAATTATTTAATTAATAATTATCTTTTACTTAATTTTCAAGTAAATAAATAAATATAATACAAATGTATATATTCTCATTATTACAATTGTCACTACTTAATTTGTTTATTATACAAAAAAATCTCACAATTTAATTATTTATCTCATAAATATTTTTTTAATTTAATTTAATAATAATAAATATCTATTTACAAATTAAATAAAAATATTACAAATGTACATACTTAAATTAATACACTTGTATTTTATCTTTACCATACACTTGGCAAAATCATAATTTATTATCAACTAAAAATCTTATACTAATTATTTAATTATTAAATATCTTTTAATTTAATAATAATAGATAATAAATAATAAATATCTTATGCTTAATTAATAAGCAAATTAAATCTATAAACTACAATTGTATACATATTTTAGTTACACATGTATTATTTTATCACCATCCATTTGTCAAAATCATAACTTATTTATCATATAAAAATCTTATAATATAGTTATTTTATATTAATTTAATAAAATTTATAACTAAAATAATATATTTATAATTTATAACTTAACAAAAATCTTAGATTTTTGTTTTAATTTAATGTTTGCCGCCTCATATTCCAAATATGGCTTAATTGCCCATTTGATCCTTTATGATTTCTTTTAATCTATAATTCAACTTTTACACCTTATTCTATTTAGTCCTTTTTCCTAATTATTCTTAATTAGACTAAATTCGCCTAATTAAAACCTAATTAAGCACACTACTAGACTCCTAAATATTTTTAATAATTGTTTTCAAACTCGATTTACTAAGACGGAGGCCCTATAACTCACTTTTCCGGTGCCCGTGAATTTTGGGTCATTACATTCTTAATCTTACTTATCACATTGAAAAACTTCACCACCAATATAACGTATAATTATCCTTAAAAATAAAGTATAAATGATTTAAACATTTATGTATGATTTTCTTTTTGCAAATTCAATAACTTTACTTTAGTACAAACTTTATTACTTATTCTACAAATTAGGTTTTTTTTTTTTAAATTTACAAACGATAATTTTTTGAAATATAATTGGAGAATGATTCTCACATTTGATATGCTACAAAATATTAACTTTATTGGGAATTTCTTTTACTTAGGGAAATGTGGTATCTTTGAATAATGGTAAGAAACAACACAACAAAACATCCCTAAGATGACATTTTTGGGCCGACACTTTTCTACGTGTCCGGATAGACTTGCCGACATACGCTTTGGTCAACTCTTTGTATAAAGGTCGGGATATGCATGCCTAAGGTAACGCTTAAATAAGAGTCGGTTTTGTCCAACACTATGCCAACTTTTGTTATACATTTCCCAACTATATAAGCCTAAAACTACTGTCATATGAAAAGCCTAAAACTACTCTTTTTGGACTATGTCGACCCTTTTTTGTGTCGTTTAAATTTGTACATTTAAGCAATTTTTTTGGTGTTGGCAAAATCTAATCATATCCCGACTTTTTAGGAAGAGTTGGGAAAATGTTAACCTATCCCAACTTTTATTGTTTGTTGGCAAATATTTTGTCTAACCTAACCTTTTTTGTGTTGCCTTTGTCTGCTCATGATTTATCTCAACCTTTTTTTTTTCATACCTGCGTCATTTAATATCGTTATGTCCAAAATTTGGGAAGATTTGAACAAATAAAGTTCAAAATATGAGCTTAAACAAAAAAACGCAAATCTAATTTAAAAATGAACTATGGGAGTTTCCAAATCTAAGCTCAATTTGGTCCAAATATAATAATCATAACATTATATATTTAATATTTATCCTACTTCAAATTAAGAGTTAAACACAAATATCATAATTTCAAAAGAAAAGTTTCTGAAATACTCCCAAAGCTGAAATAATTGGCACGAATTATATGTTTATTCAATAAATTAAATATGTTTGCTAATGCACCCTTATTTGGAAGTAGTATTATACAAATAAACATGTTATGAGTTATTAGCCCAAATCCTAATAGTGTTCTGAATATCAATGGTCTTAGCACTCCAAAAATCAGAATTCACGTTATAAAAAAACAAAATGGGTGGTCGGGGCTTGAAAATCAAAGTAGAAGGCTTTGAGTAATCAAAATTCCACTCAGCAAAGAGGGTCCCTTTGAGTTATCAATGGAGAAGGCTTTACACTGAAAAGTGTGTGTTATGGAGGTAAAAATGATTTGCTTAAACTCTTTGTATTTGAGTTATTTGTTTATGTCAATGGTTTGTGGGAATTTTCATTTAGTTATATCGAACTTGATTTTGTGCTACTCGTCAAATGTGGTCTATGTGCGTTCTTTTTCTTGTCATGTACATAATCTTATTATTGGTTTGTGTGGATCTCCATTGAATGAGGTCTTAGTTTAAAGTTGGTCATTTTCCTTACATGTGCTCGATGAAATGTCTAAATGGTATTTGTAAGTTTTTAGTTGGGTTGTTGCCTTGTATGTTGTCAATGAAATATCTAAGTGGGTATTTGTGAGTTTAAATACTCATGTTATTTCATATTAATTACTTTAACAGGTGGTGGATAAAAGTTGGATGGATGCTCTGAAATTTAGCGCCAATCACCTGGCTGGAATAAAAATATTCCTATCATTTGCAATTGGAAAATCACTCTTTAACGGAAAAATATATTTTCCGTGCCATCGTTGCAATAATAGGATATTGCACGAACCACATATTGTGGGTAAGCATCTTTGTCTTCATGGTATAATAAAAGAATACAAGCATTGAATTTTTCATGGAGAATCCATTGAAAAGACATTGGTACAAACTACACCTGTCCATGGGTCGGGCCACCCGAAGGCCCGCCCGAAATATGGGAGGGTTCGGACAAAAATATAGGCCCAAAAAATGGTCTTGGGCTTCAAGCAAGGATTTTCAACCCGGGCCCAGCCCAACCCGATTTTATTAACCCCAAATTTTTACCCTTGTTCCCCACTTCCCAACAGACCTAGTCCCGATATTCCTCTTTCCCTTTCCAATCCCTATTTCCACCACTATTGCTTCTCTTCATTTTGTTGCTTTTCGCTTGTTTCTTCACCACTACTGCCATTCTGCTTCTCTGCCTTTTGCTGGTTTCCACTTCTCTGCCAGTCGTCGTTGTTGCTTTTCGCTTCTTTGCCTTCTGCAACCTCAGTTCCCCCACTCATCCATTCATAGAGACGACACCCCCACCCCGCTCAGAGACCTCCAACGCCGCTGCTCATTTGTCTAAAACATTTAGCCTTCAGTCTCATCGCACATTATAATAATAACTGGTTAGTAGTTATTAGAAAAATTGCTTATTATGATAACACATACAATAATTTTACCACCTAACACACTTTCACTACCAATAATCTTTACTGTGGAATATAAATGATCTAATTTTTCTTAGTTTTATAGAATTTTTTTCCTAGAGAATTATTGTATACATTGCACTACCAATCATTTTTCTTTACTGTAAGAACAAGAAGATTCTTATATATATTGCAAGACATAATAGAGAATTCTTTTTGTCTTTATTCAAAATTTTATGATGCTTATATTTCATATAACTGGTAAAGTTTCTTCGACCTGTTAAACATCATTATGTACTTGAGATGCTTATGTTCAAGGCCAACAATATACATGGAGATGGCTTATTCATCAATAAGGTCTTTCACTTATAGTCTGGCTTGACTAAAGCGATATTTAAATTCTCTGTTTGATTCTCCAAGTTGTTGATGAATTGCTAGTAGACTAGTTTTTGACTTCAGGGCTATTTTGTTGGCTAGGAAGTGAACGACAAATAATGTTGACAACTTGCTAAAATATTTCTTTTTAATTGCGATGAGTATTTATACTATTCCATCTAAGAAAGTAAGGAATAAAGGTACTCTTATAGTTCATCATTGAAATATAAGAATGTATTTATATATATATAAATTGATGTAACAACTAAAATGGAGCTTTAGTCGTTTCGATAAGATATAGATGTTAGAAATTAAGTTCTTTAAGTTCAAATCTTAGAAGAATAATTATTTTTTGTGGAAGTTAGAAATTAAGTTTTGATAAGATATAGATATTAGGAATTAAGTTCTATCTAAGTTGATGTTCATCTGATTCGTTAAGTTAAAAGCTTAACTATAGTAAAATTACGTTTTTGTGAAAGCCTAAAATTGATCATAAGTGAATGTATGAAATAATATGTTTAATGTTTAAATAAATAAATTGTTTAAATACTACAATTGACCTTAAAATGAAAGTAATTAATGAAATAAATATTGTTTTACTAATAGGATAAAATATTAAAATGGTAACTTATATTCCAATAATTTTAAATAATTTAATTATGATACACTCATATTTCGGGTGAATTTTTTTTTACTTATAGCATATATAAACAACGGCTTATATGCATGCTATAAAAAATGGCTTATATGTCAACTCTTTATGCCATTATGATGTTATTTTTTTATAGTAAGATGAGTTATTATTTGGTTGATGTCTTGATGGTGTTTATATTATTTTGTATTTAACTTTGAGATGTTAAATATGCATGGCTAATAAAATGAATGATCAAAATCCATTATTAGTACTTGTACTTTACCAAGCTTTCAAATCATGCTGCCATAGCCAACCATATATGTATTTAAAAATTGATTCTATTTTATATATATATATATATATTAACTGAGTTTTCACGATTTCAGGACTTTAGTTTTTATGACAATAGCTAATTCGAACACTCCAAAACATGTGGATGATGGATTTAATGAATCTGAAACTGTTTCCAAACATCAAAAGTCTACTATTTCAAAGGTGTGGGATGAGTTGAAGACACAATGTAATCACTATAAGTGCATTTTTTCTGCTAAATCTTCTAGCAGAACCTCTCATTTAAGACGTCATCTAAATAGTTGTTTGAAAAAATTAATAAGGACATCACTCAATACACCATAGCCACTCAACCATCCTTAAGAGGTGGTTCATCTATAAAAACCTACAAGTTTGATGCTGATGAGTGCCGTCGAGCTGTTTCTACTTTTCTTGTGTATGGCAAGCATTCATTTAAGACAGTTGAAGAACTGGGACTTAGATACATGATGAGTGTTGCTAGTCCTAATTTTAAGAATATAAGTAGACAAACAACTACTAGGGATGTCCTAATGTATTATGCAAAAGAGAGAGATCATGTTAAAGTAGAGTTGGCTAAAGCACCTAGTTTAATTGTCTAACTTCTGATAATTGGAACTCTGAGCATACTAATGATGAATACATTTGCATTACTGGTCATTGGGTTGACAAAGATTGGAAGCTACAAAAGGGAATCATAAGGTTTAGAGCTTTATCTCCTCTGTATGATGGTTTGAACATAGCGGATGAAGTTATTTTATGTTTATTTCAATGGAGGTATAGACAAGAAAATTTTTAGCATCACTCTGTATAATGCTTATTGTAACGATTTTATGGTTTCTTATCTAAAAACCCATTTTTGTACGAATCAAGCTCTTATTTTTGGTGGTATTTTTTTTTTCAAGTTAGATTTTGTGCACATATATTGAATCTTATAGTTAAAGTTGGTTTGGAACTTGCTAATGATGTTGTTGGTAAGATTCGAAATGGAATCAAGTACATAAAAAAGTCAGGAATTCATAGGAAAAACTTTTATGATGTGGCCGACAAAAGCTTTCATTTGAACGTAACTAAAAAGTTACGTCAAAATGTGTGTGTGATGGAATTCTACTTATTTCATGCTTGAATCTACTCTTTACTATAAAGATGTGTTAGATTATTGGGGCCAACAGGATAAAGATTATCAAATATTTGCATTTTCTGATGAGGAGTGGAGAAATGTTGTTATTCTTTGTAAAAATTTTAAAGTCTTTTATGATATGACTTGTGTTTTTTCTGGTTCTAATTATCCAATGGTTGATCTTTATTTTAGAGGGGTTTGAAAGGTCCACAAGGTCTTAATTGATACAATTAAAGGTCCTCATTCATTTTTAACTCAAATAGTTATGCAAATGCAAGAGAAATTTAATAAATATTGGGCTAAGTATTCTTTGATATTGTCATGTGCTGCAATTTTAGATCCTCGTTACAAGTTAAATTATATGCAGTATTACTTTACTACAATCTACGGTGCTCATTCTTCAGACTTTGTGCAAACCATTCTTAGCAATCTTAAACTCTTGTTTAATGAGTATGTTAGGAACTCCAAATCCACATCTTCCTCTTTGGTCGGAAGTTCCAATGTTTTGAATAATGATAATGTTGATTCTAGTTTGCATCAGCTCAATGTTAATAGGGTTGATTTGAAAGGAGATTATAATGAGAGTGATGATTTTAAACTATACTTAAGTGAATCCAGTACTAAGAGTGAAAGGTCAAAGTTGGACATTTATTTGGAATAACCAGAGCTTGAGTTGAATAGCTAAATAAATGTACTGGATTATTGGAGCAAAAGTTCAATTCGATATCGTGAGCTTTCATTTTTGGCTCGTGATCTTTTGGCAATTCCAATATCAACTATAGCTTCCGAGTCGGCTTTTAGCATGGGGAAGAAAGTTATCACATCTTTGAAGAGTTCCCTTAAACTAAAAACGGTTCAAGCCATTGTTTGCTTTGATAATTGGATGCGAGCTAAAGGATTTTCAACAGTTAATTATTATTCTCGTTTTATTATTATAATTTTATAACATTTATCAATTTGATTATCTAACTATTTATTCTTGTTTTATATTAGAAATTGATTGCAACAATGATGAGAATGACGATGAGGATGAGGATGATGAGGATAATGATTCTTCGATTCCTTTTTAGGTATATAATTTACCTTAAAATTTATAGCTTGTTATAAAATCAAATATGTTGATTGCTTGATATATAGATATTTTGAATGGTTGATTACATTTTGCAGGTTGTTTTTTGTGCTATTTTGGGTGTTGTTTCACTATTGTTCTGTTGCTTCCGTTGGGTGCTAATTTCTACTACTATTTTTGGTGCTATTTTGCTTGATATATAGATATTGTAGAACTTTTAGTTTTGTCAGGTTTCCAACATCAATTGCATGAGAATATAACCTTGTTGTGATTGGTTTTAGTTACCAAGTTGATTCACTAATTATCAAATTTCATGTACTGTCATTTAGCTTTAATGTACTTCAATGAAACAACCTTGATGCCATCCTTTACTTTATTGTTTTTTATTCTTGTATTTTGTTGTTTTTCATTCTGTGCAACATTTATTATTCCCTTGGAAAGATAATCATTACATTAGCAATGATTATTTATTTTTTTAAAGGAGAAATGATTAATTATTATGAATGTTAATGAGGTGCACATCCAACAAATGACAATAAGTTTTCATCTAATTTTTAAATTTTTTTAATACAATTTAGTAATTTTGGGGAATCATTTGTTTGAATTTTTTTAGTGTATTTGATATACTATATTTTTAAAATTTATTTTATGTAATAAAATGTTTTTAAAAAATGGGTCGGGCCCGAGTTTAGTATATATAATATGGGTTGGGCTTGGACAAAAATATCAGCCCATTTTCAGGCCGAACTGGGCTCGGCCCTACTAATAAGGCCGAAACTTTTGGTTGGGCCCAGAGTGACCCATGGACACCTTTAGTGCAAACCAACCAAACGATGAGAACTTCTACGTCAATTAGTACGTTGTCATAAGACAATGAAGCCGATATAAGAGATCTCATAATGGATGCTCTAGGTATCAACATTCCAGCTCCTAATGAGAGTTTTAATGGAGTTTCAAGCGAGTTTCAGAATAATACTCAGGAGTATGATGCTAATGAGGCCCAAAGGACTACAGAGAGAATAACTATTTTTCTAGATGATTGCGATATTCCGCTCTATCCTGGTTGCGTCAAGTTCTCATGCGTCTCATTCCTACTTCAGCTTTACCACTTCAAAGCACTTTTTGGATGGTCAGCAAAATCTTTGACATGCTTATTGGACTTTTTAAATGAGGCATTTCTAGATGGAAACATAATCTTGACTACATACTATGAAGCGAAGAAAAAGATTTCTGCACTAAATCTTGGGTATGTGAAGATTGATGCATGCCCGAACGATTGTATGTTATAT
The DNA here is from genome assembly GCA_025698515.1 of Gossypium sturtianum. Taxonomy (NCBI): domain Eukaryota; kingdom Viridiplantae; phylum Streptophyta; class Magnoliopsida; order Malvales; family Malvaceae; genus Gossypium; species Gossypium sturtianum. The sequence goes on from CM046955.1 coordinate 127,478,267, forward strand.
TGTGGCGACGCTAGTAAAAAGGTTAGTTGTGGTGTGTGTAAAAACTCAAGGTAGTAGTCTTCTAAAAAGTTGGATACAGATGAACAGGTTGATGGTATTTGCCATCGTCCTAAGCCCGCCAAAGTATTACGATACTTCCCTTGATTCTCAAACTTAAAAGATTGTTTCAATCCTCTAAGACATCACAATCCATGAGATGGCATAAAGAAGGACAAACCAAAGATGGTATATTGAGACATCCATTCAATGGTTTTTCTTAGGATGTGTTTGATAAGAGGTTTCCTAATTTTGTAGCTGATCCTTGCAATGTTAGGCTAGGTTTGGCTAGCGATGGGTTCAATCCATTCCGAACAATGAATACAAGTCACAGTACATGGCTCGTACTTCTTATTCCTTATAATTTAGAACTTTGGGCATGCGTGAAGCAATCATCGATGATATTATCAATGGTTATCCTTGGAATGAAAGGACTCGACAACGACATTGATGCCTACATGCAACCTTTAATTGATGAGATGAAGAAATTGTGGACAGGAGTTGATGCTTTTGAAGCATCATTTTCCAAATCTTTCACTTTACGGGCTTGTTTTCTTTAAACAATCAATGATTTCCCAACTTACACTAATCTTTCAGGGTGGAGTACAAAAGGTCGTATTGCATGCCTGGTATGTGCTAAAAAAACTCAATCCCGATGGCTACAGTATGGTCAAAAGTTCTGTTATATGGGTCATTATCGATGGTTATCGGCTAAACACCCTTTTCAAAAAGAGAGTCATGAATTTGATGGCACTATAGAGTGTAGGGTAGCTTCTATACCACAATTCGTGGAAGATATCTTAAGGGAAGTTGAAGGTATCAATTTCATTTATAGAAAAGCCTAAAAGAGGGATAGAGAAGAACTTGATGAAGGGTCAGTAAAACCTGACGTAGACAAGGGGTATGATTTGTTTAACGACTTTGAAGAATTGGCGATAGTGAGAGATGAAGCAAATCTCATAAATCAAGACAAGATTTTATGGAAGAAAATAAGCATATTTTTCGACTTGCCTTATTAGCGTTACAATCTTCTTCGACATAACTTGGTTTTCATGCACATCAAGAAGAACATATGTGACAATGTCATTGGCACCCTTGTTAATCTCTCACGCGAGGGTAAAGACAATATCAATGCGCCCAAGGACCTACAAGATATTGTTATCCGAAGTTATCGTTAACCAAAAATGAGAAATGAGAAATAGTACCTATCGCAAGCATGTTACACTCTTGCATAAAAGGAAAATGATATTTTCCTCTCCATTGTTAAGAACTTGAAGGTGCCCGATGGTTATGCATCAAATATATCTCAATGCATGAATTTGAAAGAGCACAAGTTGAACAACCTCAAAATTCATGACGGTCACATTCTCATGCAACATTTGCTTCTTATATGCTTAAGAGGAGTTGTAGAAAAGAAGGTGCTAAGTGTTATTACAAATCTGTTGGATTTCTTTAAGAGATTATGTGCAAAAAGTCTTGATCTACAAGAAGTTGATCAACTTCAAATGCAAGTGGTGTTAACACTTTGTGAAATGGAGAAAATATTTCCTCTAAGTTTCTTCACAATCATGATTTATTTGATTATTCATTTGCCGATGGAGGCTAAGCTTAGTGGACCTGTTCAATATAGGTGGATGTACCCGATCGAAAGGTATATGAAATATATCACTAATATTTCACAATATTTTATCTTTATTATTTTAACATAGTATATAATAAGTATGTAAAATATATGTATGTGATGCAAGTATCTTATGGGTTGAAAGCTTCGGTGCGGAATAGAGCTTATCCTGAAGGTTCCATTGCTGAAGGGTACATAGTTTTAGAATGTCTTACATTTTGCTCCCGTTATTTTTTTGATATAGAGACTATATTTCTCGTCCTCCCAGTAATGATGGGAATATTAAAAAATGGTACATTTTCTCTTCTGGAGGATGTCTAATTGGCATTATGAAAACGAAAATCTTGGACATGCAACTTCTTGCAAAAGGAAACCGCTATGTTCTATTGCATAGTGATAAGTTATACCATACTGTCAATGAGTTTCCTAAGGAAAATCTTGTCATCTGATTCTTTTGTTTAACCAATAGACGAATAATGTAATATTTCTTAATTTTTATGCATTTTGACAATATTTCTCGCAAAATACCGAATATATTATAGGGAATTTTTAGAGTATCAGCGAGCTACTTATGATGGCATTCAGATGAGTGAATGCACATAAGACAAATGGTTGGTTGAAAAGTTCTTGAAATGGCTTGCGAACTAGGCAAATTGTCATGGTTAAAATAATTTATCTTATTATTTATATAATGATGGCACATTGTAGAAATTTGTTGATAGAACAAAAGTTAATCGATTTCCTACTATATGGTCAGATTCCAAAGATAGAAGCCAAACAAGTTGATGCTGATGTAATTGCTCTTGCTCAGGGACTGCATAAGGTGGTTTCCTGTAATAGTCCAGTTTATACCCTAGTCGAAATAGTGGTTTCGGGACCACAAAATTGAGTCAAAAAATATTTTAATATTATTTTTTGTGTCTACAGTATGTGATTAAGCATGTGTTAAAGTTTTGTGAATTAATTTGTCCGTTTGTGTGCCTAATTAGAGAAAAGGATCTGATTGTGAAAGATGCAAAATTAGCATGCCATATGTTAAAAGCACCTATGTGATATGCCATTATAAATGTGGTGGCCTTATGTTTTAATTGAACCATTAGCATGGTTAATGGACATTTATGACCAACTATTATGTGTAATTTTATATTATTATTAAAGGTTAAATTTGTAAATTATAAATTATGCTTAATTAAATAAAACAAATCATAAGAAAATGGCCATATTCATCATCTTTGTGCCAAATTATCAAAGAAAAAGAAAGGAAAGAAACAAAATAGGGTTCGACCATTGCTAAGCTTAATATAGATATGTTTTTTACTCGATTTTTGATGATTTCTACGTTTTTAAAATCGTTGCTTCGAATACTTCAAAACCCATGCCTTAATTTTGTGAATTGATGATGATTTTGAAATGTGCCATTGATGAATTCATGAGTTTTGTGATGTTAAAGATGAAATATGAAAGTTATGTGATAGATTAACATAGTTTGTCTTTGGATTTTTGATAAATTTGAGTAATTTGGACTAAATTGAGAAAATAATATTTTGAGGGACTAAAATGTGAAATAAATGAAATATATGGGCTCATATGAACAACATGAATATTCGGCCAAGCATGGGTAATATGAAATTATGTGTATTTTGTGATTTTATGAAATAGGGACTAAAATGTCAAAATGTGAAAATGTGAGGGCTAATTTGTAAATTTCCCTAAATGTGTGTTCTTGGATTGAATTGAATGAATTGGTGAATAAAAGAGTTAAATTTGAATATGTATAGATCAAGAACCGAAGAAAACGGATTTAGACCACGGAAAGTCGAAATTGATCGAATAGTCGAATCCGCCTGTTTATCCGAATCCGAGGTAAGTCTATATACAAATAAATGTATTTGAATTGGTTTATTGTGTATCTATGAAATTTAATTGTGATGAATGTGTACGAGATGATATATACATGAAATTCGAGAAAGTATTGACAAGGCATCAATATCCGAAAAGTCTCGTACGAACCTTAGGAATAGATAGGATTAATATGTCATGACATAGGTTTCTGATATGTGATATCGTGTAAGACCACGTCTGGGACATTGGTATCAGTATGAGATTTACGTGTAAGACCATGTCCGGGATATTGGCATCGTATTTGATTCGTGTAAGACCCTGTCTGGAACAGTGGCATCGATATTTGGTTACATGTAAGACCACGTCTGGGACGTTGGCATTGTACGATTATCCCGAGTATTTTGAGTATCCTATTTGATTCCGAAAGGTTCAACGGGAAAATTCTGAGAAACGAAAGACTACGTGAAATGTATAAACAAATCAGGTATGTTTGAAATGTACACTATGTATGTGTATGAAAGGTAAGTATATATATGAACTTACCTAGGTGAAATATGTGCATAGATTTAATAAAATGAAATGTGATATATGTGAAAATGTGTTATAATCAAATGAGATATTTGGAGACATAATCTTGTTAGTAAGAAATGGCTAAACAAATGAGCCAAGGATGAATTAAGAGTTTGCAATTGATATATATATATAAATGATCTTATATTTGATATGATACTTAATGTTTATATGTTAAGTTTATTTGTATATGGCTTACTAAGCTTTTGAAAGCTTACTTTGTGTGTGTTTGCTTTGTTTTATAGATCGTTAAAGCTACGAAAGGCTCGGGGATCGTCGTGGATCGTCATCACACTATCCAATCATATTTTGGTACCTTATGATCATATATATATTAAGTATGGCATGTATAGTCTAGTTGGAAAGGATTATGTTTGAGATATGTGTATAGCCATGTGATATGGCTATCTATTTGTAAGTTATGTGAATGAGTAGTCATGTTAAATGATGCATATTTTGGTAAGTTATGGCAATTGAAATGACCAAAATTATGATATGTTTATGAAGCAAAGTTGGTATTTTATTATTGAGAAGATGTTATATTATGATGGTAAGATTATGGATGAAACTTGCATAGAAATGCTTGTGATTTAGTTGAGCTAAATGGTACCTAAGTTGGTGTGTTTGTAATGTTTATGTATGGGTAGAAATGATGTACAATTTGGTATGTTTTGGTTACTATTGGTATATGAAATGATGCTTGTATGTGCTTGTAGGATTAACCCAAAGTGTGGGTGGCATTTTGGCCTTGCAAATGGCCTATATTTGCCCACACGGTTGAGCACACGGGTGTGTGGCTCGACCATGTCTTTCTTGGTTGTATTTCAAAACAAGTCAGGCTCGACCACGGGCTGGACACACGGGCGTGTGACTGGCCGTGTGGTGCAAGTCAGTGTCTACCACGGGTGAGGCACACGGGCGTGTCTTAGGCCATGTGGACAAGTCAGTATGTATGCCCAATTTTGACACAGCTCGGGCACATGGGCGTGTCTGAGGCCGTGTGAGGTACACGGCCTGCTCACACGGGTGTGTGACCTCTATAACTTTGAAAAAAAAATGTTTGAATTTTGGAAAAATTTTGTATGATCCCGGTTTTGTCCCGGCCCCTTTCTAATGCATGTTTAAGGTCTCGTAGACCTCATTAAGGGACTATATGTTTGTATTCTGATAAGATTAGACGATGTTATATTCTATGATGCGAGATGTTCGTAAAAGTTTCTGATTGTCCGGTAATGCCTCTTAACCCTAGACCGGTGATGGTTACGGGTTAGGGGTGTTTCATTTGATTGGTATCAGAGCTACGGTTTAGTCGATTCTAGGACTAACGTAGCGTGTGAGAGTCTAGCTATACATGCCATAAATACGAACTGTGATAGTGTGATGAATCCTGACGTGTAAAATGTGTTTTCGTATAGTAATGGATCCCGAAAGAGTCAGAGTCGACGATGTTGAAAGTAATGCGCCCGCCCGCTCAAGGGAGGGCGTATATTCGATTCGAGACCGGCTACTAGCGGTCAGGAAGGTGAGGCTAAACAAGCCTTCTTACAAATGATGAATGAGTGGTTCACTCAATACGTTAAAACAAATCTGGCTGTTTTACAACCTCCGGCCCCGCCTATTCCTCCTCAGACTTCAGTTGTGCCTCCGGTTATGAATCTGAATTTGATGAATAGGCCTCCCGTCGATAAGATCCGTAAACATGGGGCTGAAGAGTTCAAGGCTACTAGTGATGATGATGCTGAGAGAGCTGAGTTTTGGCTAGAGAACACAATCCAAGTGTTTGATGAAATTTCATTGACTCCTAAAGAATGCATAAAATGTGTTGTTTCTTTGCTACGAGACGCAGCTTATCAATGGTGGAAGACTTTGATTTCTGTTGTTCCAAAAGAACGGATTACATGAGATTTCTTTCAGTCTGAGTTCCGAAAGAAATATATCAGCCAGAGATTTATAGATCAAAAGGGAAAAGAGTTTCTGAAATTGAAACAAGGTCGTCTGACTGTCACTGAGTATGAACGAGAATTTGTGAGATTAAGTCAATATACCTGGGAATGTGTTTCAACCGAAGCGATAATGTGTAAAAGGTTTGAAGACGACTTGAATGAAGACATCCGCTTGCTAGTTGGGATTCTGGAAATAAAAGAATTTGTTGTGCTTGTTGATCGAGCATGTAAAGCTGAGGCACTCGGGAAAGATAAAAGAAAAGCTGAGTCTGAAGCTAGAGATGTGAGAAAGAGATTTTCGAGTAAACCATTTGATCGCTTCAAAGAAGTTCGAGAGATGAGCATAGCCATTCAAGGGCTAATATGGGACATTCGAACAGAGATCGAGCTAGATCACAGTCGAACCTCAAAGTTCCAGCAACTTCAATGTCTAGTGTGGGAAATGTCCGATCCGAATGGCCTGAATGTAAGCATTATGGTAAAAGACATCCGAGAAGTTGTAGATTAAATGATCGAGCTTGTTTCAGATGCGGATCATTAGACCATTTCATTCGAGACTGCCCAGAGTCTATTGAACAAGAGATTGTTCAGAATCCGAGGTCAAACAATGTTTCAGCTAGAGGTAAACCTTCTCGAAACACAAGAAATGTCAGTGGTAGTCAGAGAACTACGAGAGATACAGTTGCGAGATCTGAAGCTAGGGCACCTGCTAGAGCGTATGCCATTCAAGCTCGTGAAGAAGCTTTATCTCCAGATGTTATTACGGGTACATTTACTCTTTATGATACTTCTGTGATTGCATTGATAGACCCAGGATCTACTCATTCGTATGTATGTATGAACTTAGTATCCAGTAAGACTTTTCCTGTAGAGTCTACTGAATTTGTTATTAGAGTATCGAACCCCTTAGGTAAAAGTGTCCTGGTTGATAAAGAATGTAAGAACTGTCCGTTGATATTTCGAGATGTTTGCTTTCCGGCTGATCTGATGCTATTACCTTTTGATGAGTTTGATATAATTTTGGGTATGGATTGGCTAACATTGCATGATGCTGTTGTGAACTGCAAACGAAAGACTATTGATTTGAGGTGTCAGAATGATGAAATAGTTCGGATTGAATCTAATGATGTGAATGGATTATCGGCCGTGATATCAGTGTTGAAAGCTCAGAGTTATGTGAAAAAGGGTTGCGAAGCTTATTTTGCTTATGTAATTGATTCAAGAGCGACTGAAAAGAAAGTTGAATCTGTGCCAGTTGTTTGTGAATTCCCTGATGTGTTCCCTGAAGAATTACCGAGATTACCTCCGATACGAGAAGTTGAGTTTGGTATTGATTTAATGCCAGGAACAACTCCTATTTCGATAGCTTCGTATAGAATGTCACCAACAGAATTGAAAGAGTTGAAGTCTCAGTTGCAAGAATTTCCCGACAGAGGGTTTGCACGACTGAGTTTCTCACCTTGGGGTGCTCCCGTTTTATTTGTGAAAAAGAAAGATGGTACGATGAGAATGTGCATTGATTATCGTCAGTTGAACAAAGTGACAATAAAGAACAAATATCCTCTGCCCAGGATTGATGATTTGTTTGATTAGCTAAAAGGAGCCATCGTGTTTTCAAAAATAGATTTGAGATTGGGGTATTATCAGTTGCGAGTAAAAGATTCAGACATTCCGAAAACTGCTTTCAGAACGAGGTACAGGCATTATGAGTTTTTAGTTATGCCTTTCGGATTAATGAATGCTCCTACTATTTTTATGGATTTGATGAACCGAATTTTCAGACCATATTTAGATCGATTTGTTGTTGTATCCATTGACGACATTTTGATTTATTCGTGTGATGAAATTGAGCATGCTGCACATCTGAGAATCGTACTACAAACTCTGCGAGATAAGCAATTGTATGCAAAGTTTAGTAAATGTGAATTCTGGTTGCGTGAAGTTAGTGTTCTGGGACATATTGTGTCAGCATCTGGTATACGAGTTGATCCGAGCAAGATTTCGGCTATTTTAGAGTGGAAGCCTCCGAAAAATGTGTCTGAAGTTCGTAGTTTTCTGGGACTTGATGGTTATTATCAACGGTTCGTAAAAGGCTTTTCAATGATTGCAACTCCTATGACGAGATTACTTCAGAAATATGTGAAGTTTGAATGGTCCGATAAATGTCAGAAAAGTTTTGATCAGTTGAAAGCTCTTTTGACTGAAGCTCTAGTTTTAGTACAGCCAGAATCGGGTAAATAATTTGTGGTATATAGTGATGCTTTGTTAAATGGTCTGGGATGTGTTTTGATGCAGGAAGGCAAAGTAATAGCTTATGCCTCGAGACAACTAAAGCCGCATAAAAAAAATTATCCGGCGCACGATCTTGAGTTAGCTGCAATTGTGTTTTCCCTAAAGATCTGGCGTCATTATCTTTTTGGTGAAAAATACCATGTGTTTTCGGATCATAAAAGTCTGAAATATTTGATGACTCAGAAAGACTTGAATTTGCGACAAAGACGATGGTTAGAGCTGTTGAAATACTATGAGCTTGTGATAGATTATCATCCGGGTAAGGCAAATGTTGTTGCTGATGCATTGAGTCGGAAATCATTATTTGCATTGTGTGCGATGAATGCTTATTTGGACTTGTCTGATGATGGTTCAGTTTTGGCTGAGTTGAAAGCGAAACCGTTGTTCTTACAGCAAATATGTGATGCTCAGAAAGTTGATAGTGAAATGTTAGCGAAACGAGCTCAGTATAATTTGAATTTTAATTCGGAATTTCGAGTTGATGTTGATGATTGCTTGAGATTTAGAGATCGGATTTGTGTTCCAAAAAACCCAGAGTTGATTCAGTTGATCTTGAATGAAGCACATAGCAGTCGCTTATCTGTTCACCCGGGAAGTACAAAGATGTACCATGATCTAAAGCAACATTACTGGTGGTTTGGTATGAAACGAGACATATCTGACTTTGTTTCGAAATGTTTAGTCTGTCAGCAAGTTAAAGCTGAACATCAAGTGTCATCTGCTTTGTTACAACCGATAATGATTCCTGAATAGAAATGGGATAGAGTGACGATGGATTTTGTTTCTGGGTTGCCTTTGACTCCGAGAAGGAAAGATGCAATTTGGGTCGTAGTTGACAGATTGACGAAATCAGCTCATTTTATTCGGGTACGATCTGATTACTCACTTGATAAATTAGCTGAGTTATACATTTCCGATATTGTGAGATTGCACGGAGTGCAACTATCTATTGTATCTAACAGAGATCCGAGGTTTACTTCACGATTCTGGAAGAAACTGCAAGAGGCCTTAGGTACTAAATTGCATTTTAGTACAACTTTTCACCCACAGACGGATGGTCAATCCGAGCGAATTATTCAGATTCTCGAAGATATGCTAAGATGTTGTATTCTTGAGTTTAATGGTACGTGGGAACAATATTTGTCATTGATTGAGTTTGCGTACAATAATAGTTTTCAGTCGAGCATCAAAATGGCACCTTACGAAGCTTTATACGGACGCAAATGTCGTACACCTTTGTATTGGACTAAACTAAGTGAAAATAAGATATACGGGGTTGATTTGATAAAAGACACAGAATAGAAAGTGAAAGTGATTCGTGATAGTTTAAAAGCTGCCTCTGATCGTCAGAAATCATATGCAGACTTAAAACGAAAAGATATCGAGTTTGAGATTGGTGATAAAGTATTCTTGAAAGTGTCTCCGTGGAAGAAAGTACTCCGATTTGGACGTAAATGCAAATTAAGTCCGAGGTTCATCGGGCCGTATGAGATCATCGAACGAATTAGACCTGTTGCATACAGATTGTTGTTGCCACCAGAACTAGAAAAGATTCATAACGTGTTTCACGTGTCAATGCTTAGAAGATACAGATCTGATCCATCACATGTGATTTCTCCATCTGAGATTGAAATCCGACCCGATATGACTTACGAAGAAGAACCGATTCCTATATTGGCTCGTGAGATTAAAGAGTTGAGAAATAAGAAAATTCCGTTAGTAAAGGTACTGTGGCATTGACACGGAGTGGAAGAGGCTACGTGGGAGCCTGAAGATTCTATGAGACAACAATATCCGAATCTATTTAACGGTAAGATATTTGGGGACGAAAATCCCTAAGGGGGAGAATTGTAACAGTCCGGTTTATACCCTAGTTGGAACAATGGTTTCGGGACCACAAATCCGAGTCAGAAAAATATTTTAATATTATTTTTTGTGTCTACAGTATGTGATTAAGCATGTGTTAAAGTTTTGTGAATTAATTTGTCCATTTGTGTGCCTAATTAGAGAAAAGGATCTGATTGTGAAAGATGCAAAATTAGCATGCCATATGTTAAAAGCACCTATGTGTTATGCCATTATAAATGTGGTGGCCTTATGTTGTAATTAAACCATTAGCATGGTTAATGGACATTTATGACCAACTATTATGTGTTATTTTATATTATTATTAAAGGTTAAATTTGTAAATTATAAATTATGTTTAATTAAATAAAACAAATCATAAGAAAATGGCCATATTCATCACCTTTGTGCCGAATTATCAAAGAAAAAGAAAGGAAAGAAGCAAAATAGGGTTCGGCCATTGCTAAGCTTAATATAGGTATTTTTTGACTCGGTTTTTGATGATTTCTACGTTTTTGAAATCGTTGCTTCGAATACTTCAAAACCCATGCCTTAATTTTGTGAATTGATGATGATTTTGAAATGTGCGATTGATTAATTCATGAGTTTTGTAATGTTAAAGATGAAATATGAAAGTTATGTGATAGATTAACATAGTTTGTCATTGAATTTTTGATAAATTTGAGTAATTTGGACTAAATTGAGAAAATAATATTTTGAGGGACTAAAATGTGAAATAAATGAAATATATGGGCTCATATGAACAACATGAATATTCGGCCAAGCATGGGTAATATGAAATTATGTGTATTTTTTGATTTTATGAAATAGGGACTAAAATGTCAAAATGTGAAAATGTGAGGGCTAATTTGTAAATTAGCCTAAATGTGTGTTCTTGGATTGAATTGAATGAATTGGTGAATAAAATTGTTAAATTTGAATATTTATAGATCAAGAACCGAAGAAAACAGATTTAGACCGCGGAAAGTGGAAAGTGACTGAATAGTCGAATCCGTCTGTTTATCCGAATCCGAGGTAAGTCTATATACAAATAAATGTATTTGAATTGGTTTATTGTGTATCTATGAAATTTAATTGTGATGAATGTGTACGAGATGATATATAAATGAAATTCGAGAAAGTATTGACAAGGCATCAATATTCGAAAAGTCCTGTACGAACATTAGGAATAGATAGGATTAATATGTCATGACATAGGTTTCTGATATGTGATATCGTGTAAGACCACGTCTGGGAAGTTGGCATCGGTATGAGATTTACGTGTAAGACCATGTCCGGGACATTGGCATCGTATTTGATTCGTGTAAGACCCTGCCTGGGACAGTGGCATCGATATTTGGTTACATGTAAGACCACGTCTGGGATGTTGGCATTGTACGATTATCCCGAGTATTCCGAGTATCCTATTTGATTCTGAAGGGTTCAACGGGAAAATTTCGAGAAACGAAAGACTACGTGAAATGTATAAACAAATCAAGTACGTTTGAAATGTACACTATGTATGTGTATGAAAGGTAAGTATATATATGAACTTACCTAGGTGAAATATGTGCATAGATTTAATAAAATGAAATGTGATATATGTGAAAATGTGTTATAATCAAATGAGGTATTTGGAGACATAACCTTGTTAGTAAGAAATGGCTAAACAAATGAGCCAATGATGAATTAAGAGTTTGCAATTGATATATATATATAAATGATCTTATATTTGATATGATACTTAATGTTTATATGTTAAGTTTATTTGTATATGGCTTACTAAGCTTTTGAAAGCTTACTTTGTGTGTGTTTGCTTTGTTTTATAGATCGTTAAAGCTACGAAAGGCTCGGGGATCGTCGTGGATCGTCATCACACTATCCAATCATATTTTGGTACCTTATGATCATATATATATTAAGTATGGCATGTATAGTCTAGTTGGAAAGGATTATGTTTGAGATATGTGTATAGCCATGTGATATGGCTATCTATTTGTAAGTTATGTGAATGAGTAGTCATGTTAAATGATGTATATTTTGGTAAGTTATGATGGCTATTGAAATGACCAAAATTATGATATGTTTATGAAGCGAAGTTGGTATTTTATTATTGAGAAGATGTTATATTATGATGGTAAGGTTATAGATGAAACTTGCATAGAAATGCTTGTGATCTAATTGAGCTAAATGGTACCTAAGTTGGTGTGTTTGTAATGTTTATGTATGGGTAGAAATGATGTACAATTTGGTATGTTTTGGTTACTATTGGTATATGAAATGATGCTTGTATGTGCTTGTAGGATTAACCCAAAATGTGGGTGGCATTTTGGCCTTGCAAATGGCCGATATTTGCCCACACGGTTGAGCACACGGGCGTGTGGCTCGACCGTGTCTTTCGTGGTTGTATTTCAAAACAAGTCAGGCTCGACCACGGGCTGAACACACGGACGTGTGACTGGCCGTGAGGTGCAAGTCAGTGTCGACCACGGGTGAGGCACAGGGCGTGTCTCAGGCCGTGTGGACAAGTCAGTAGGTATGCCCTGTTTTGACACGGCTCGGGCACATGGGCGTGTCTGAGGCCGTGTGAGGCACACGGCCTACTCACACGGGCGTGTGACCTCTGTAACTTTGAGAAAAAAATGTTCGAAATTTGGAAAATTTTTGTATGATCCCGATTTTGTCCCGACCCCTTTCTAATGCATGTTTAAGGTCTCGTAGACCTCATTAAGGGACTATATGTTTGTATTCTGATAAGATTAGACGATGTTATATTCTATGATGCGAGATGTTCGTAAAAGTTTCTAATTGTCCGGTAATGCCTCTTAACCCTAGATCGGCGATGGTTACGGGTTAGGGGTGTTTCATTTCCTTTTATGATGGGCTTATAATTAATGGTTTTAGAGTCCATACGAAAAAAAATGAGCAACATCGTAAAACTTAAAATAGTGGCGAGATGGTTTTTACTAACAGGAGAAACTATTATGGCAATTGCATTGAAACTATTGAGCTAAAGTATTATGAAAGGTTTTGGGTAATCATGCTTAGATGTGATTGGGTTAATATTAAATCTCCAATGAGTATGAAGAAGGATGCAAATGGCTTTATTATGGTGAAATTTTCTAAGCTTATCCATACAGGGAGTCATGATTCAGACGATCCATACATACTTACTTCTCAAGTGAAACAGGTATTTTACATCGAGGATAGTAAGAGTGAAAGATGGCTCCATGTTATTAGAATAAAGCCAAGATTTGTACAATCTAGGCATTGAAACCCCTATAGAAGATGATGAGTATATATATCCGCAGTGTGATTATCATATTGTAACTTAATATGTATGCAAAGTGATGGTATCATTGTAAGTAACATATTTACAATGATGGTATTATTTTGAAACTAATATAAACTAAGAAAAAAATAAATTGTTTTGTTCAAAAGCATTTTACTGAACTTTTTAAAATTAAATTCGGTACACCCAACTTATGAAAATATTATGAAAAGAACTATAAAAATGAAAAAAAAAATTGTTAAATAAAACGGAACCATGGGTGGGGATATGGACATGAGTGCAATTTTTGAATTGAAAATAGCTAGATTCAATAAGAAAGTAGCCAAATTAGCAAGCAACCAATGGCATAAAGTAAACAAAATAAAGAAAAAAAGAATTGCTAACTCCAACAAACCTTGTCATATACTCTTCATTTTCTCCATTTCTTACCAAAAAATGGATACTGATTATTAAATAAAAACCCAAAGAGAAAGTAAAAGTTGAGCAATTAAAGTACAAAGTATAGATGCAGATTTTATTAAAAAAATAAAGGTCTTTGAAATTTCAAAGAAGTGGTTTCCTTTGAGACAGAGGGCAAAAAATAAAAGAGAAGACATAGTTGAATTTTTAGTTTGGTTTTGTGATGGCGTTCTGCTCTATGATTTGTTGTGGGAAAGGCGTCAATCAGTAAGATTATATTTGTTAATACTATTTTTTTTTTACAAAACTCCTTTTGAAAAGTTCTGCTATACTTTTTTTATTGAATTTTGGTTTTGATTTTTGAGCAATGGTAAGGGTTTTATTTAGTTTTTGAAACTATCATCTGGGTGTTGATTAAATTTTAACTTATTTGCCCTTCCATGTTCCATCATTTTATCAGGCACCAACTTTTTGTTTATATTCTACTCTCCATTCATTCACCCACTTCTTTTATATATCAACTTATTGTAATCTCTTTGATCTCATTTTGCACCCTCTTATGGTCTCTTTTGTAAAGTTTTGCATTGACTTTATATAGTTTAAAGCCTCTCTATTGTTCTTATTAAAAAAAAATGGTTTGCAGTCACAGTTTCATAGTTCCAAGAGCTTGCCATATCCTCTTTTGTTTTCTCTTGATCTTAACCACGACCAAGCTAGATTCAAAGTTGGAGGTAATTTATTACCCATTTATTCCATATATTTGGTACGATTTTGAAGTGAATTTCTTTTTATTCTCACTTATCTTCACAGCAAGTAAACCAAATCTCATATCTGATAAGGTGAGCTTTGCACACAATTTGAAAATCAAAACTATATATACTTGTCGGCCCAAGTAAAAACTTGGCCTAAAGAGAAAACCCAAAATAAAAAGCAATAAAAAGTAAATAAAAAGCCAACCCTCCTCCAAGTTTATCGTCGACTTAGATTTTCCCAACAACAAATCTTAAAAGTAGGTCAAAAATTCATCTTTCCCGGTTCCAATCTTTTGTTCTTTTCCTCTTCCTCAAAACCCAAAATACAAAACATTGAAAAAGGAAAAGGGAATGTAATAATAATAAGAGGAGCATGGTTCCCCCAAGACCTTTTCGGTGCTCTGTCGATTCCTTCTGGTGTTTCCTCATTAACCTTCATCCATTACCACTCGTTGTCGAAATGATAGATATTGATGGGTTGCCTAACATATATATATGTATGTACCTACTCTATTTTTTCTAGAAAAATGGCTGGCAAAGCTCGAACATTAAGAAGTGTACGACTTTCCTCGAGGGGTTTTTCCACGGTTTCGAACACCTTGGGAAGTGCTCTTACCGATAGCCAAAGTACGAGAGAAGAAACTCCTAGTCAAACGGCGATAGAAGTACCTGCAACTTCGGCTGGTAATTAATGTTTCATCAACATCATTTGTATAAGGATTGCAAGAACTTATCGTTATTCTGTACATTATATACGCAGCTACTTTTGACAAAGGCTACTAAGAGAAAGCAATGGCCTACAAACATGAAAGATATATGGAATCTTCAACCTGGAACTCGTATAGTAGTATACGCCAACCAATATGGCCAACCTATTGGGAAAGAAGCATAAAAATTGGCTGAATTCCTTAGCACAATTGCAAGGACCAGCTCGATCTATCCTTTGAATACCAAACATTGGAAACATCTTTCCACATATGTGTTAGAAAACATATTGAGAATCGTTCATGTATGTAGTACATAATCATTTTCTAATTTAATGTATTATAATAATTTTGCATTATTTGAACTTGTATATAATGAGTACTTGTTACATTAATTTATTATATGTGTAAGAAAAGTTCGATCTTCAAGGTAAGGTAGAGGACTCCAATATCCTCTCACATGTTAGGAAACTCCGTAAGGAGTTTAAATCGACTTTGAAGACTAGATACTACAAAGAGATGGTCCACGAAGGTCGACCACTTGAAGAAATATATGAAAACAATCCTCCTAGTGTGCATGATGATCAATGGAAGTGGCTGGTAGAGTGATAGGGAACACCACAAACCGCGGTATGCACTTTTATTAGACTAAATGCTCCATTTTTTCTACTTTCACTTACTGTATGATCAAAGTAGGGGTTGCATATATGAGTGATTTGTTGAATGAGCTACAATAAACTTAGTTCCTATTACCTGAATTTTTTTTCTCATCAATTTTAACAACAAGCACAATTAAAAAAGGCGAAAGAATCCCAAACAAAAGTGCGTTATGCATACACTGCTAGTAATAGAGGATATGTGACCCTTAATGCAAAATTTTTAAGTATTACATATTAATCAATATGTAATTGTTCTGCGCTCATTGGTGAATATTGTTAACACCTATTGTTTTGTTGTATAATAAGCTAAGAAGGAAGGATGTGAACCCTCGCGTTTGGAGCAGTTTAGATTCCAACATTTGCGGAAAGATGAGAGTGACAAATTGAGTAGTGAGGCTGCATAACAAGTTTATTTAAGAAATAATTTGATTTATTTATTTCTTTTATTTTATTTTGACATCAACTTTACTATTTTTCAAAATAGAATTTTCTAATGAAAGAGAACTATAGAATAAAGCATGCAAAAGGCTAAAGACTCTATGCCAACACCTGGGAGTTCTTTTGTGCCTCAAGATAATGTTGCATTGGAAAACGAGGTGTATACACAAGTGTTCGACCTTGAAAAGTATGGAAAAGTGTTGGGATATGGACGTGGGATGACCAAATCCAGGTTGTTTGGCTATGGTTCAATCACCCAAGGAAGCCAATCTATACCAACCATTAGTACATTGATTGAAGAGATGAACGCTAAACATGTCGAGCAAATACAAACAATCCAAGCTGAACAAGTAGTTCAAGAGAAGGCTCTACTCGAGGAAGCAGAATCTCGATTTCATGCAGAGGCCGCAGAGCGAGAAGCTCGTTTGATAGCTGAGGTAGAAGAAAGGTTTATGAAATTGATTGAAATTCGAGAGGTAAAGTTTATGGATATTATGGATGCTCGTGAGAAGAAGTATAAGGCTCTCCTCAAAGAGTGTATGGCAAAAGGAATGTCAAGTAAGTGAAATACTTACTATTAGAACTAGATTGTCAATAAGTTTGTTGATGGTTTAATATAGAATGATTGTTGTTATTTGGTTATTTGTTTGTGTTGTAACTGAATGTTTGTTTCTTATTTGATGTCTTCATTGTTTGATCAACCAATAATTAATGGATGTACTGATGAAATTTATTGATTTAGCTTTAATTTATGGTTCTTTGGCTATTACTGAAATATTCTTCCCACGTGGTCATGTTGTTTCTCATCTAAATCATATAAATAGAAAAGGTACATTGTTATTTTTGCAGTTGAATTTCATACTAGAGGATTTGATGATGAGGCCTTCAGTTCGGATGATGATGAATGAGGCTTGTTGCATATTATGTGTGTATATATATACGTTATAATAGTTTATGAATGCAGCTGTCCCTGAATTTTTTGATGTCATGGGAAACAGGTTGACAACATTATTCAGTGGTAATTTTGTATTAATATGATCAGTTTATGTTAACTGTTCAATTAATATCGTCTCAAACTTGTCCAAACCCAACACATACAAAGTTGCTCATATTCTGCCAAAATAGGCTTTTCAAAAGTCGGGAAAAAAATTTGCAAAAAACATGGGACCTGAGCCAACTAGGTAAGGTGTTGGCGCAGACAAGGTTTATCCCAACCTTTTTAAGGTTGCCTTAGACAGGTCTATCCCAACATTTTTAAGGTTGGCATAAAATGGTCTATCTCAACCTTTTTTGAGTCGATTTTGATTGCATTTAGTACAACCTTTATAAAGCTAGCATAGGCACAGTCTAACCTGATGTCTTGATTGACCCTGAATCAACCTTTCTTGTGTCGGCATAAACATACACTAGACTTTTTTTAGGTTGGCTTTGGTTGGAACATGAGCCAACTCTTTAAAAGTCGGACCAAGTGCGACCTAACTCGACTAATTTTAAGTCATCTTCGATGGGGGCATGAGCCAACTCTTTAAAAGTCAGCATATGAATGCTTTATTCCGACTTTTTTAGGTTGCCTATTTCCTTCCATCCCAACCTTTTTTAAAGGTCGGCCTTGACTAGGTCTTTGCAAACCCTTAAATAAAGGTCAACCTAGGTTGAATTATGCCAACAGTTTTTCCAAAGCGTCGCGATACCTATGCCAACTGTGCTAACAATGACGATTTCAGAAGCTTCGTGAGAATTGTCGAGAGTGCCTATACCAACCGTTTTTGCGTCATCCTAAGTAAAAAAAAAAGTGACACCGTAGGCCTGTTTTATTGTAGTGAAAGTAACTTGTGTAGTTGGAAAGAAAAATTATTTATTTTTTAAAAAATATCATTTTTTATTCTTTATATTCATTTACGGTTCATGTTCGGGGTTCGTGGCTGTCTCTCCCAACAATATAATCTCTAATGTTTAAACTTGTGTCTCCCTTTGAGAGTGCAATATGCCTTACCACTACACCCAACATTCTCTTTTTCTTATTTATTATCACTATTTTTATACAATACTTTTTGTAACTACGACATCGTAAAAAATGTTTTATTTTAAATTTATTTTAATTTCTATTGAATTAAATTTTAATTTAAATATAGACTAAATATTTAAATATATTTATTTTAATCATATATTAATTTTGAGATAAATGTATTAATTTATTTTTTATTTAAACTAAAAAATTAATATTATTTAAAAATAAACAAATTAAAATTTGTGTTTATTAATAATATATATCATTGTGATTTTTTTTTTGAAAACTGCAATAGAATTTATTTATATAAGAAAACAACACAAACTCATAAAATCTTAAATCTTAAATATCATCGTGAAATATTAAAATTAACAATATTTATATTTTTTTGACAGGATAATTTCAACATTTACCATTATATTATTAGCAAAATGTTTAGTTAATTAAGCCTATTAATGTAACTTACCTTAAAATTTTAAGAAGTATTTTTCTTTATGTTTTAATGTTATATTCTATTAGTTCGAATAGTTGCTAAGAAACAAGCCAAGTATTTGAAGGAGTGATAATTAAGTAGGCACTCCTTCACTGTTGAAAGTAAAACAATAAACAAACATAATAAAAAGGAGTTGTTTATGCAGTTCAATTTCCCTACGTTTGTAGAGCCTAACTAAGTGAAAAATATCCACTATCTTTAACACTTATAGCAATTGATCCTAATTTATCACACATCCGTGACAATTTTCCTCACCTTTGCACATCGAGGAATGGTACTCTCACTACTAAATTCATCGTTATAGATCCAACAAGTAAAACCACAACACGTAGAGTTTTACTATCAATGTGCATTCTTACAATAAAGCTCCTCACAAGGACAGATTAAGTGCTTAATTCTCTCATTACAATAATCTATACAAGTCTCTCAATTACATAGAATATTTTGAGACTTGCTAACATAAAAAGATCTATATAAATCCCTATTAAACAACATTAATAGAATAAGCTGAAATACAATATAATAGCAATGAACAATGTAAACATGAACTTTTGGTAGTTAAGAATGTAGTGTTCCAATCCAATCCAATATCCACGATCCAAGGTATTAAATAGGGTGATTTGATTCGATCCGATCTCCAAAATATGCTTCTCCAAGTGGTATAATCTTCATTAATGGGCTAGATATCATTATTATACTCAGCACAACCTATAAATACCATTAAATAAATTACCAACATTTCAAATATAAAAACTATGTAAAAGAGTTGGAGTATTTTTCCTAATCATATTCTTTACTATCACATTTGTAAAAAACCTTAGAATTGTAAGATGAAAAATTATAAAAAGTGATCTAAAAGGGTGATTCATGGTAAAATCATACAATATTGTATTTAGAATATTATGATGTTTCTTCGTTATAAAAAAACAAAAGATCTTTATTGTGTTTTTTATAACCTTCCAAAACGATGAGCAGAAGAGAAGTTTCCTATTTGAACAGTGTAGTTTCGTATATTTTGATTTACAATTTTTGTATCTTTCCCTCTAAAACCTAAATATTTTTATCTGCTTCACATGAAGAAACAAACGAAAGAGAAGTGACAAAATTTATTGAATGAAAGCAACTAACCTCATTTTACTTTAGGTGTTATGTGTATATATATATCTGTTGCATTTTGTTTTATATTGTTGTAAACATTTTTGTCAAAAAAAATTATAAACATTAAATAAATTATTCATATATATTATTTATAAAAATTCTAATTAAATAAATTAATTGGATATCCACTAGTTGAAAATATGTATATATTTCAATAATTATATATATAGTTTTTAAAAAATTAAATAATTTAAACTACAACAGGTTAGAAGCTTTAAAATTCTTTAAAGTGATTAATCCATGGTGTTTATTTTATATATTTTTAAATAAAATTTTCTCCTTCACCCATAACATGAGATATTTTAATTGTGTTTCAATGTCTTTTAACCTTAAATTCGAGTTTTGTCTAAATTTATTTTTCGTTTAAATTTCATCGTATATATAAGTTATATGTAAAATTATATCTGGTGTATGATTTATATTTTGTAACAATTAATTTTATTAGTAGTAATTCAAATTTTACAAATTTGTGTAATGATTAACTAATATGATTATATTTGCATCTCTTATAAAAAAAATTGCAAATAAAAAAAAATAAATCATGAATGTCCTTAGAGGTGTTCATGGGCCGGGCTCAACTAAAAAAATAGGCCATTCATCGGGCCCGGGCCGGGCCGGGCCCAAAAAATAGGCCTAATTTTTTTCCCAAGCCCGACCCATATAAAAAATTAAAATAAAACCCGGGCCCATTCAAATTTACCACCGTATTAAATTTTTATATTATTTTATATAATTTTGAAATATATATAATACATCAAAAATATTAAAAAAATCAAAATAAATATTTCCCAACAAATTGAAAATAAATTTTAAAAAAAATATGTAGACTTAAATAACACTAAGATAGATGTAACTTAACAAGTAAATACCTCTAAAATAATAATAAAATTAACAAATGCCTTTAAAATAATAACAAACTTAACAATAAAATAAGTTTTATACAATATTCAATCAATAATAACAAAATAGTAGCAACATAATAGTAATATAGTAGCAAAATAGGAAGAAAACAACAAGAAAGTAACATTCAAAAATAAAAAAAAATAGCAGATTTTTTTTGTCATTTAGTGAATTCGGGCCGGGCCGAGCCCGAGCTAAAAATACCTTACCCGAGGCCCGGCCTATTTTTTAAACGGGCCTTATTTTTTGTTCAAACCCATTTTTCGGACTTATATTTTTGCCCAAACTCTCCCAAATTTCGATTGGGCCTTCGGACCGGACCGAGCCGCCCGGCCATGAACACCTCTAAATGTCCCTAACTCAAAAAAGAAAAAAAGAGCACTTCCAATTTTGAAAATGATGAAGCGAGCATTTATATTTTCCTCACCAAGAAAATAAAAATGAGAATTATTAGTGTCAGAAAATTGTTAAATTATTTTAATACCCAGAAACTCTAAGTAAAGTTCACTTCCCAATGAAAACTAAACACGTTGACTGACACATTTGGCATTCCAACCAATGACCTCAAGCGTGACTTTCACCCTTTATTAAGACGAGTGTGGATTGTTTAGAATTTTGAATTGTAAAATTAACCCTCCAAAATTAAAAAATCAAATGAATTTAAATTAGGAATAATTAAAAGTTAAGTTTTTGCTGTGGAAAAAAGTTAAAGTTATATGGGTAGAATGCACTGAAATGTATTATTTACCTATTTATGAGTTGGGGAATAATTATGGGTAGTTCTAAGTATTATGTTATAGGAAATAGATATAATCAAAACTTATAATGAGATTATTCTAAAAAAAAAAATTTCTTTGAATGTTTGTATATATTGTAATATAATTTAATATGTTAAAAATGATAAATAAAAACATCAATTATTATATTTAATTAATAATTAAGGTTACTCTAAAAGTATTCATTTACAAAATTCATTTATATTTACTTATAAATCATAAGATATTTACAATATATATTCTCGTGAAGATTTTAAATTCATTTAAAATTTCAAAATGTTTTGAATTGTCAAAGTATTAGAATATAGTATCAATTACTTCTATCAGCCTAGCTTTCAGCTCGAGCATTAAATACAATTTGAATATTAAGTGAAATTTATTTTTAAAACACATGAATCGGATTTTAAATGATTGTGTATTTATTATATAGCAAACTGAATTTGAAAGGTTGAAAAAGAAAACCTATCCATGCACTACATACATAAAGTTTATAGTTAAGGGAGATGATATTAACGTAATTAAAGTATTTTGGAATTTAAAATTAATTAAAAATGCGAGTGATAATGAAGATTAAAAAAAAAAAAAGTAATAAAAATGGGGATTGCGTAGAGAGAGCACAGTGGGCTTAGTCTGCGAAGCATTCATTAAAAGCACAGCCAATATCATGAAATTCAGCGTTATTTATTTATGGATTTACTTTTTAATTTTTTAAATATTTTTCAAACTCTGCCTTCATACCCGCGCACTAAAGCAAGAATCCGTTGATTTAAATTAATATTTTTAACCCTATTTTTTTAATTAAGAAAATCAAAATCCAAACGCCTTGAAAGAAAGAAAAAGTATTAAAAAAAAACAAAAAAGTTTCGTTCTCTGAAAGAAACCCAAAATATAAATTCATTTTCAGACAGATCATTTTCATCAGTCAGTCTTCATTTTTTTCCCTTATTTTCTCATCAAAGTTTCAATCCTTTCTCCATTTTAGATCTACCCCATTTGTTTTTTCAATTATACGTATATAAATGTAATTTTGAATAATAAAAAATCCAAGCTTTTAGTAGCATTTAAATGAGGGGGGTGGTATTTTCCAAATATATATGGAAAAAGTTAGAATCCGAGGAATGGTGTAGGAGAGGGGGACAAGCAAAGCATAGAGTTCTTGAGAGTAATATGGATTCCATTTGAACCCAACAGTAAGCTGTGTTGTGAAAAAAAAAACAAACATCAAAGAAAAGAAAAAAGAGAGGGAAATGGTGGAAGTGTTGGTTCCTTTTCCAGGGATTTAAGTGTGTTTTTTTTTTTTTTTCCTTTTTTCTTTTAATAAAGGGGTGAGAAAGGGGCTGCCTTTTTAGCATATGCCACTTGGGTTTTTTAATAAAAGGGCAAGGGAGCGTCAATAAGAGATAAGTGAAGGCAAAAACAAAGTTTTAAAAAAAATGCAGGAAACAAGGAAGAAGAATGGTGGCAATGAAGATTCCAAGAAGAAGGAGCGTCATATAGTGACATGGACCCAAGAGGTTTTCTTTTCTTTTATTCTTTTTCATTTATTTATCTATATGTTGATTTATTGATATGATTTGTGTTGGAGTTCTTATTGGTTTGATAATGGGTTCTTTAATGGGGGTTGTTGTTGCAGGAAGATGATATCCTTCGTGGACAAATCAGTTTACATGGAACTGAAAAGTGAGCTCTTTGCTATATTTTTAGTGATGAAGGAAATTCAAGGGGGTTTGTTTTTGTTGATGTTTTCTGTTTATCTTGGTTGAATCTTTGAATGCAGCTGGGCTATCATTGCCTCTAAATTCAAGGATAAAACAACAAGGCAGTGCAGAAGGAGGTTGGTTTGAATACCATGATATGATCAATTTTGATCATGATGATCTTTGCACTTTGATCCAATTTTTTGTGATTTGATCCTTTAAAACTGATATAATATGTTTGTTTTAATGAAAAAAAAAAAACACAGATGGTACACATACTTGAATTCAGATTTCAAGAAAGGAGGATGGTCACCAGAGGAAGATATGCTTTTATGTGAGGTGATAATTTATTTTTGTATGGTCTACTTTCATTTAAGTTAATGGGGTCAGACTTCCTTTTTTTTTTTTTTTTTCAAAAACTATTAAATGGTGATTTATTTGGAGGAAATTTGCTACTTCGATTGATCAGTTGTAGCAGGCCATTGCATGTTACTGGTACAGTAGGTGTTTGAATTTTCCAAACAGAAAAAAACATTTAGAGGTAGGCCAGACCATTTAAACTAATTGGAACACAGTTTATGTCATTCAAAAAAGTAGGAAAACAACAACCACTAATTTCGATTTGGATAAGTGTGTTTTTTTCTTAGGTTGTTGAATAAGGGTTCTAAGCAGATGACTTATGGTGAACTGCAGGCACAGAAAGTCTTTGGCAATAGATGGACTGAAATAGCAAAGGTGGTTTCAGGCAGGTATACATATGTTTCCTCATTTTTTACTTCAAAGAAGGCACAGTTTCGGGATAATGGAAGGGATTGCAGAAGCTAAGATTCGAACCCCAGACTTATTTTCATTGATTATGTTATTAATGCAGAACGGATAATGCTGTTAAAAACCGATTCTCAACACTATGCAAGAAGAGAGCCAAATATGAAGCCTTAGCAAAAGAGAATACAGCAACATGTATAAACCCAAATAACAAAAGAATTTTACTTCAAAATGGGTTCAATTTAGATGGAACAGCAGACTGTACTGATTCTGTCAAAAGAATGAGGTACATTAAATTTAGAAATGTAAATACATAGTAACGATCGAGAATTATTTGAAAAATTGAGAACCTTTCATTCTATCCATATTCAGGAGATCCCACGTGTCTGATCTTACTGAAAACTGCAACTTTGGAGATAGATCACATAGAGTATCTGGAACAATGATGAATCAACAGCTAAGACATCCCTTTGCAGTTTTGGGTCAAAATCTCCACAATGCTGACAATGTCGTGGTTCAATCTCAAGTCAACAATGTTAAGGAGGTTTCGAACGACGGTAAATCACCTCGAGCCGATAATTCTTGGCATTGGCACCTATGTTTCTGTTGTCAAACCTGCAAAGAGAAGTTTTTGCATTTGCCAGAAACTGTCCTATTTTCTCCTCTCCTTTAAACTTCTTCATAATATACACTTATGTTCTCTTCCCCCATTATTCATTAGCAGCTCAGGATAATAGCACTCGAGGAACATTTCTCAGAAAGGATGATCCAAAGATAAATGCTTTGATGCAGCAAGCAGAGCTACTCAGCTCACTTGCATTGAAAGTTAACTCGGACAACACAGAACAAAGTCTGGAAAATGCTTGGAAGGTGAGAAGTGATTTTGTTATTTTCTATATGTTTTTTTGTGTTATCAACATGATATCTCACAATTGGTAAAGTGCTAAATCTTAAATATTTTGGGGGAAACTGGCTAACAGTCCGAGCTGTGCATTGTACTATGTCCCTAACCTTCATCCTATGTTATATTCAGATGCTCCAAGACTTTTTGAATCAGAGTAAAGAAAATGACATCCTGAGATATACAATGTCTGATATTGATTTGCAACTTGAAGATTTCAAAGACTTGCTAGAGGATTTAAGGAGTAGTAATGAGGGAAGTCGACCGTCTTGGAGGTAATAGAAAAATCAGTTGACTTAAATACAGATTTTAGTAAGTTTTCTTGGTTAACACTAACTCATGATTTATATGTTTCAGGCAACCTGATCTGTACGAGGCATCGCCAGCCAGCTCGGAATACAGTACAGGGTCGACACTGATTCCTCATCCAGCTGGGGAAACAGGAGAAGAAGCCCAAGGTAAGATAGATGAACTACACCAGGATATACCTTCAAGTCATATCGGAGAGCAGAATTGCAGGAGTGAGGAGAAAAGGGCTGTTTCGGGTGCAAACACTAATCAAGGTAATGAAATTCTATATCTGGTATGAAGGCCTAGGAATACCTTGTTTATGACCATAAAGTGGATAAATAAGAATGTTTCTGATGAAATGTCTTAATGTTACAACAGTCGAGATAATCCCATCATGTGACGACAATACAAATAATATAGTTGCTTCTACCTCATCAAGCATAGAGTTCAGTTCCCCAATCCAAGTTACCCCACTTTTCAGATCTCTGGCAGCAGGGATTCCTAGTCCAAATTTTTCAGAAAGTGTAAGTTATCTTGAACTGTTGGTTCCATCAATCTATGTTACTCTTCATTTTTTCTTGAACTATTAGTGTACAACACCCATGTCTGACATATCTCCTCACATTTAATTTTGTTATAGGCTTTCCCTGCTTCTTCTTCACTCGTAAATATTTCTCATTATTGGTAGCTATCCACTTTTTCTGCATTTAACAAAGTTTCTGTGAATAGTTGCTTAGATGTTAATTCAGGCCAGGTAGAATCCTGGTCACTGCCTTTAATCGTAGTGTTCCTTAACAGTAAAAGATAAGTTACTAAAAGCAAACTTACTTTCCTCCATCCACCTACGTAAATAGTCTGGATGGTAGTTTTCCTAAGGAAAAGATTTTTTTAACCAAAACATTTTTATATATAGGGTTTTATTCATGGTCAAGTGGTAATACTGATTCAGTCTCTTGTTTTAGGCTCTTACAATTCCATCTACTCATAAAATTCATCCTATTCATTCCTTATTTATTGTATTCTTTGGCTCTAAAGATGTGAGCATGTGAAGCTCAAAATAGAGTTACTGCACTATCTTTGCTTGTATTCTTGTTTCCCTTTTTCTAATTTAGCATAGAAATCCAAGCATACATACATATAGGCACAATATATGAAACTTTAATACAAGACTGACTGGCATGTTTTTGTTTCATTTTTCAGGAAAGGAACTTCCTACTTAAGACACTTGGAATGGAGTCCCCTTCTCCTAATCCGGGAAATAATCATTCACAACCACCACCTTGCAAACGAGTCCTCCTCCATAGTCTATAAATAACCTCTGATCATCTCTTATAATGAAATCAACATTGGTCTAAAGTCCGTATAGATGTATACCTCATCATTTGTTTCCCTGAGCAACATATAGCTCATATTGAGTTTCCATCTTCTTTTTTTTCCCTTTTTGTCCTAGGGTTGCAGCCATCTTGGCCTGGAATTTTACAACAAGGCATCTAATGATCTGCACTCCCAGTTCCCTGGCTTAGAATGTTTTTGGTGCATTCTAGCTTCTCAGACACATCCAATAAGATGGCCTGAGTTTCATTAATTTCCTTTATTTATTTTTTCCTACTAGAGAGTACTACCTTAATACTCACATTAAAACCAGTGTGTGCTTGTTAGTGTGTGCCATTCTTCTGTTTGTCATCTCATCCGAGCGGTTTCGGGTGTCTCTTCCATCCTTTTAATCAAGTTTTTGTCCTTGATTTGTATTCTAGTACAGAACCTACTTTATAAAGTCATTAGAGTGTAATTATACATAGGCAACTTGCCTAAATATGATAAAAGATAGAGAGGAAGAAAAAGAAAAGAGAAATAGTAAAGGAGGATTAACCTTATATAATGTTGTCGGGTGTGCAGGCGGTATAGAATAAGTTATTTTTGTGGTTTTCTATCCTGATTTTCTAATGTAATGAAACTCATATGATTTGAGTGAATGTGTTTTGACTTTGGTGTGAATTAAGCTCCACTTCTTTACTTGCTATTTCCCCAATTAGAAGGGGCTGACAGCTTGTTGCAGCTCAAAGCAGCAGGTAGCAATGAAATCGGGAACTTCAAACATTGAAGGAACATAAGAAAATAAGAACTTAAAGCAAACTTACAGAGGAAGTGTTGAAACAATCCCTTTCTTTCCCATGTCTCCTTCCTACACGAAACTGTCAGATCTTGGATGAGTTAGTGTTTACAGAGAAGTGTTGGAACTCTGTCGTTAAGGAAGACCAGGGTGAAGAGGATAGCAGATATAGTGGTGGACAAGCGTAATCATGATCAAAGCTAAAGCATAAAAAGCAGAGGGTAAAATTAAAAGAAAGGGGAGGGAACCTCATACAAAATAAAGTGAACCTATTGGCCATAAACTTTTTAGGTGCTGTTTTGACTGTGATATGTAACGATTAACTCACCTGCCCTACTTTATCATAAAGAACTGGGCTTGCTAATGGCATCAATGAAAAGAGAGATTATCGGAAGTTTGCTCAATTAGTTCATATAATGCCTTAACACCCAATAAATGTAAGATTAGACTTCCAATATTAAGATACATTTTCTATTTGTGGGTAGGGGAAAAAGTAGACGAGAAATGCATCTTTCGATGTAACTAAAGCCTTCTTTCATAAACCTTGATATGATAAGTTGACAAATACAGATGAAGATCTTTTCAATTACATCTACCAATTTCTAAGTATTGTCTTAAAATTGGGATACCATTGAACCTTAGGGCTGCAATGATAGTATACCGTAGGGACGGTTAAAAAATACAATAGGGAAAAGATGAGAGTTCGTAAAGTTCAAAACTGTCAAAAGAGGGCTTCCTTTAGGTCTTTTTCTTTTTCGGCAGCCTCTGCAGCTTCCTCCACTTGAGGTAGATTTGGTATGACAACCCAGAGAAGACCATTAGTACACAACCCCATTGCTTTGGGGACAGTGGATTGCCACTCAGCAGAGAAGACACCACGATACTGACAAATTTGCGTGTGGTGGTGATGGTTGTGTTTGCCAAGGAGCCAAATCGACTTATGGTAAGGAAGATGAAATTTTGGCCAACAGCACCGCAGAGGCAATAGAGGAGAATATCCCAAGCAGCTTCCGGATGCTGCTTGCAAAACTGGACTGCCTCGAAACCACTACCATGCGGCCAGCCAAACATGTAAATCATGTTGTATATGGTGCCCCATAGATTCATTCCCAACATGATTTCCCAAGCACTTGTCTTTGGATACCTAGGCAAAGGAAACCAAAAAGATTTGAGCGATATAAACTTGAATTAACAAGAGAAAATCAGTTCTAATTAGAATAAAAAGAAAGCTGGCAAGATATCAATAATTGCAGGATTTTAGGGGCCACAGCAAGAAATGGAGGAACCGAGGTTTGTTGTGTCAGCAAGCTGATCTGTTTAGTTCTCATGAATCTTGATTGCCAAAAATTCATTCTTGAAGATTTACAAAGCAGAGTATATATTGAAGTCAGCCAGTTGCTTCAAAACTCAATCCCTCTGTTACAATTATTTTCAAAATACTAGGATTATTGTCCAAAAATCAATGTCCATATTAAGATGATGATGATCATCATAATAATAAATGCTTTAAGAGAAGAACACGGCACCAAAGATAAAAAGTATGAAAATGTTTCCACAAACATACCTTGCAGTTATTGAATCCTGCGTAGCATTTGTAAAGCCATCAAATGCAAGGTTCAAAAAACAGAGCCCATATCCAAGGGGTGCATTGGGGTGTGCCAACTTGCTAATTGTTTTAGAGCTAGTCTGGAATAAAGATCAAAGCAGACACAAGAGCAATATATGACTCAGAACAGGAGTTTCATAGGGGAAGCTTAATGATATTTAGTCCTCCAATATGCCTAGTAAATAAGCAAGATAGCAATTATAAATCACAAAATAAAAGTAGCGATGATTTTTACAGTCATAACTTTTAACAATTTCCCACCTTCATAAGTGCAAAAGCAGATACTCCTCCAGCCACAAGGAAAGTACAGATATACTCGGGGAAAGTGTATCGAATACCATAAACTAGAGTGCCCATCAGCATGACTGCATAAACATATAATACATTATTAGCTAATTACTGAAACAAGATGAGAAAAGGAGTTTACATTATACCAGAAATGTACCGATCAATGAAAACACGTGAGAAAAAGGAATTGCAAAAAATAAGTTATATCTTACCAGGAATCATTTTTGAGGACTTGGCCAACACCTGCAAGAGAGACAAGCAACATTAAGCGTTAAACTTAATACCAAAGACTCCAACTACACATGTTCAACTACAATAGCAGCCAAACTAGGAATTTAAACAATCTGTCAATTCAGGTAATGCCTTAATGGGCAATAACTAGAGGAACTTAAACAGATGAGGTAAAAAGAGAAGATATATAAAAGTATGGAGAATCAAAGACATGCCTGAGCCGGGTAGCTGATGTACTTCAATGCTTCTATACCCATGGCCGGACCAATTGTATTTGTGATTCCAGCACTCCAATAAGTCCACAAGGGAGCACCACCATTGTTTCTACTGGACCAAAGCTTTATCACTGGATGAAAGACACAAAAACAAACATATTATTATTATCCATAATTCTCACCAGTCAATGGTACATATATAGCCAAATTTATAAAAACATTATGATAGTGCAAATGCAGAAGCTTACTTATGTAAGACCAAACTAAGCAGACCACATTTTGCGCCAAGTTAAGAAATGCAAGATGCTCAAACCTCTTCCCGTCGGAACCAAATCGCTTGGTGGACCTAAACTCAACAAAGGATAAAAAGAAAATGTAATCAGAAAACCATAAACGACTACAATTTACTCGTTGAAAAGCTACAATCTTTCTCCCAAGACGAGTCACCCATCTATCCATTTTAGCAATTTGAAATTTATCAACGTGAAATTTTGAAAATGCCAGCGCAAAATCAGTAAAAATTAATACACACACACACACACGATACTATTTAAATGAACAGTTGCTATCTACAAAAAGAAGTTCCAAGTAAAAAGAAGAAATGGAAGAATCACGACAATTTATTCAAATTCAAAGAAATAACAGTCATTTCAATAACGAACCGTAACATGTCAACCTAGATCCAAAATTTTTATTCTTCGCATCTAAACCTACCTCCGAATTAACTAAGATTACGAATAATTCGTTGCAAATTAAAAAATAAAATGCATTCCAAAAGGATTTCCAACAATAGATCAAGCGAAGCAATAACTAATCGAAAAAGGTTCAGAAGAAATCAAACATAACAAAATAAAATAAAAACAAAAATACATACAGAGTTTCCTGAAGAAAGCCTTGGTAAATATAGGCAGACCAAATCCCGGCAACGCAAAATGCCAACACCAAAACTCGCCGGAGTCCGGCGCCGTGTGCTTCCATTACGACGCCGCTCGATAACTGTTTTCTCACTTTGATTCAATTGCGAAGATTATATGGTAAACCCAAAAGGGAAAAAGAACGGAGATCGAAGATCACGAAATAGGGAAAAAGAGATCTTTTGTGAAAAAAAGCAAAAATGAAAAACATAAAATAAGAAGGGAGCGCCAAGTTACGTGGTTATCCACGTGTCTTTATTTTATTGGATGGATGACTTCATGACTTTCTTTTGATTGGTTATTGAAACGCGGCCTTTTGCTGGTTCTCCAATCCCTCCGTCAAGCTTCATGTTCAATCCCACCTTAACTTCCAAAAAGTTTTCTATAGGTCTAATTTTAAATTTCATCCCTTTGATTTATGAATTTTAACAAAATTAATCTTTTATTTTAATTTTTCACAATTTAGTCTTCATACAAGCTGTGCAAATGAGATATTAGTGCTCAAAAGCCATTCAATTTCAACTAAAAATAACTCAACTTTAGTTAATTGAGTCTTAGCTCAGTTGGCATCGACATTGTTGTCAGCGCAAGAGAATGTGAGTTCGAGTGTGCTGAAGCGCATTATCTTCTTATTTAGGGTTGAGAAGGGGCTATAGGTAGTTATAGGCATTGTATCAAAAAACAAAAACTAGGAATCAGAATGTTAAACTCATATGAAAAAAAGTAAATAAAAAAAAAAAACCTCAAATTCAATTTGATAATAACCAAGTTGAGCCCGAGAAACTCAAGCTATTATTCAAACCGATTTGAGAATCATGATACTCAATCCAAACGACTTACAAATCTAACCGAGCTTTTCATTGTAATATATTTTTATATTATGAAATTATGTAATTATCCTTATCATATAGAAAGAGCTTAAGTACAGATGAGCTTAATCGTGCTTGAGTATGAAAATTGATAAATGAACTTAATTGAACTTGAGCTCAAGTAGATCAATTATGTCTTAAGTCGAGCCCAAACTTAAAATTTGATGTTTAATTGAGCTTGAGCCAAATATCAAGTCCTGAATTTCGGTTTTGACTCAGCCAAGTTACTCCCATACTTCATACTTTATTAAAACTATGGAGTTAATATAATTATTGAAATAGTGATTTTTGGTCATTTTTGCATATAAATTACTCAACTATTGAATTTCACTATTTTCTTTCATATAAATAGTTGAAAGGTTGATTTTTAAGTTTGAGATTTAACAATACTAACCTTTTAGTTTTCTAAAGTACAGAAACCAAATTATTACAAATAGAAATAGGTGGACTAATTTCTCAATTTTTGTAAAGTAGTGGGAGAAATTTCGAAATTAGAACTATTTAAAAGCTCTCTTTGACTTTGAAGGGAAGCGAATAAATGAAATAGTTGGACCGAAATGGGCCGCAACAGGGATTGGGCTAATTCTTTTGGAAGCCCGGTTTAGTTTTTATACAATCATTTTGATCCATTGCATGAAAAGTAATATATTAGGTGCAGGGACAGAAATTTAAAATATTCTAAAGCGTTTTTTAAATTAGTTTTTTTATTTTTTTTAGTAATTATGCATAAAATATTTTATTATTTTTCAAGTTAAAATTTACAAGCTTACAGTAGGATAAGTTTAACATTTCTATTGCTAATTGCTTTTTTAAAGTTTGGGAAATGTTATGAAAAAGTGTATTTTGTTAATTGTAAATGTTTGGTATTATTATAAAAATTGGGGTAAATATCTCAATAATACCAAAAAAAATCAAAATTTACCGGACAGTATAGGTTTCAGGAAAATTGACCGGAAAGTGCAATTTCCCCAAAAAACGCGTCCCACGTCAAAGACGGTTTTGGGGAAAGCGGCTAAAAGCGCGTCCCTGGGAGCGCTTGCAGCCACCTCAAAAAAACGCGCTCCCACGAGCGGCGCTTTGCTTTGAGGTGGCAAAGCGCTCCCAGGGGCGCGCTTTAGGCCGTCTGCTGATCAAAAAAAAACTATAAATACCCCCAACCCTTCATTTTTTCACACTTCAATCCTTTCTCATTATTCTCTCAATTTGCTCTCAATTTTCTCTCAAGTTTCTCTCAAAGTCCTTGAAATTTACGCTCAAATTTCAAAATAGTCATTACTATTTACGAAAAAGCCCTTTATAATTTTTAATATATCTATTTTTGGAAAATTTGAAAATACTTTATCTGAGTACAATGGTAGGGAATTACGTCACCTAGACAACAAAGCGCATTGCCGTCGAGCAAATGAAAATGGTAAGTTTGAATGTTAATTTTTCAATATTATTAATTTTTTTAATTATGTAATTTTAATTAATTTTGAATTTTATAATTTTTAAAGCGATCTGTAGATCGGGTGTTGCAATGTTATATTCGCAACATGCGGTCCCCATCGCCATTGATCGAAATTACTGCGGGAAGCGGGTTTTTGCACGTGGCCCACGATAGGCGGGGTTCAAGTTGGACCCGCCTTTGATCGGTAGCGTTGATAGAGAGGTGGAGACCCGAGGCGCACACTTTCCATACGCCATGCGAGAGTATACCATCACCTTAGAAGATGTGCGATTCTGATTGGGATTACCGGTGGGCGGGTCGGTGAGTCACGGGTCCGTAACATCTCTCGATTGGATGGCCGTATGCTCACGAGCTACAGGTGCCATTCGGATAAAATTCAAGGAGCTCGGATCGATATGGGTTGGTTACGAGGCGCATTCTCGCGGCGAATGAAGGTTCGACCGAAGAAGAAAGAATACGGTATGCGGGCATACATACTTCAAATAATTAGAGGCTATCGATGCGGACCTCTCTAGAAACCTCGTCCCACGAGATGGCTCACGAAACTTGTTGATTTCAAAGCGGCCCGGTGAATTGAGTTGGGAAGTCCGTGCTATCGAGGTTGTACAGGGAGATGTGCTTGAGCGGCGCATTTGCCGAGTAAAGCAAAAATCGGAGGTTGCCTATCACTACTGCAGTCATGGGCATGGTTTCGATTTCCATTTTTACGTCCTCGACTCGACCAGCCATATTCATTCCCACTGATAACGAGGTAAATTTAATATTATATTTTACAATTATGTCGTAGATTTATAGTATAATTGCATGCTAAAAGTTTATTTAATTAGGTGGAACCATCCGGCGAGTCATGTTGGAATACCTAACTCGCTTGAGGATATACGGCTCCTATTGGAACAACGGTCGGAATCACAAGTAAGTGTCGAATTTCGTTATTATAATTTAGTATTTCGTATGTAGTGTCTAGTATTATGTATATAACTAATATTTTGGTAATGTTAATATAGTTTCAATGGACACCGTAAGAGGATCCCGAAATTCGGGCAGTAATTCCGGAGGAGTTCCTCCAAAATCCGAACAGTTGGCACGTTAAGGTCCCGTTAATCACCTACTCAACCGTGGAGATGCACCAGTCAGATCGGGTTCTGCGGCAATTTGGATGCGGCAACCGATTCCGTGCCTCCGAGGTGCTCGATGATGAGCACAAAGTGGACTTACTGGCGGAAAGACTGCGGATTGGCCAAGATTTTGGTCAGAACATATCGAGACGTGGGAGAACCGGAATGACTTTTTACCTAACCGGGAACCGATCATAGTTCCTGAGTTAGCGTGCGTGCCGGAATACATGCCATGGTTTAGAATCCATGGCAAGCCGTATCTGTTGTCCGGATGAAGAGAGGCGGCGGCAAATTCGCGGCGAAGGGGCGTCGGGCTCCTTTACATTCAAGGAGAAGGGGTGATGAGGCGGCCCAAAGCAACAGCGCCTACTACACGATCATCCGGCCCAGCAACAGCGCCTACACAGTCACCGGGCCCATCAAAAGCGCCTACACAATCATCGGGCCCATCAGTTCAGCTGTTAACACCGACATCACAGCGTCCACAGTTTATGCCAGGTGCGTACCCTGCCCCTTATATGTATCCTCCTAACCCATATATGTTTCCTTCTCCTAGTCCCACCCCAGGTTGGAATGCATGGCCGGGTTCGAGTCCATTCCCGACACCTCCCGTTAGGCAGCCGATCGTGAGGCCGACGTCGGGATTAGAGGAGGCGCCGTCGGGGAGCGATTCTTTCTACCGAGCTCCTTCACCGCACGGGACGATCACCCCGCCGTGGTTTATGCAAACACCTCGGGGTCATTATTTTATCAAGGTGGGTCATCATCGCAACACCCGAGCGGACCCACTGCCGGAGGAACCCGATTCCCGCTTTGAGGTTCCACGACCCCGTCGGAAGCTAGAAGAAGGAGGAATCCGGTAGCGTAACCGCCGACCGCCAGCCCTCTGTGGCACTTTGGTTCCCACCGGCATCAACATTGATTAGGATGGGCTTTTTATTTTTTAAATTGTAATAAATTTTTTATTTTTGAATCAAAAAGTTGTTTTTATTTGTGTTTGTAATTTAATTTTAATATCTTCACTAAAATAGAAGTTGTGTATTTTTTTATGTAATTTAATTTGATTTTTAATAAAATAAAAATTTATTTTTATTTTATATTTTTAATTTAGTTTTAATATATTTAATAAAATAATAGTTGTTTAATTTTTTTATTGTAATTTAATTTTAATATCTTTAATAAAATAGAAATTGTTTAAGTTTTTATTGTAATTTAATTTTAATATATGTAATAAAATAAGAAATTGTTTTTATTTTTATTTTATTGTAATTTAGTTTTAATATATTTAATAAATAAGAAGTTTTCTTTATTTTTATTTGTTTGTAATTTAGTTGTAGTATATTTAATAAATAAGAAGTTTTCATTGATAATTTAGTTTTTGCAATATAATTTTTTTATATTTAATAAAATTGAGTTTAATGTTATTTCTTTTGTAATTTAATTTTTTTAATTTAGTTTTAATATCTTTGATAAAATAGAAATGGTTTAATTTTCATTTTTTGCAATTTAATTATCTTATATTTAATAAATTTGAGTTATTGTACAAAAGTTTACCGTTTTCCTCCAAAAAGCAGAAATTACATAGCCGAAAGAAGAGACAAACAAGCTAAGAACACGGTCAACTAGTCCGATTTGGACACGAGCGAGATGTATGGCCCGGGTTCCTACACCACCACCCGCACCGCCGACTTTGGTTGGTCGGTTCTCGGATATCCATATTGTTGTGTATTCTAGTCGAGGAAGGTCGACCTTTTTGGTTTGCGCCTCAATTCTCTATCCGGCAATGCTTATATGGTGCAAGCGTCATCGATGGCCACTTACGTTCATCCGGGATCTGTGGTGGGAATACGTGTCTCCACACGTTGTACATGTTTTCTAATTTGTAGACTTCGTCGACATAGCTCATGGGGTCAAGGCGAAGATTATGACAAGCCGCAAGTACATGAGCACATGGGTAACGAAGTGCATCAAATATCCCACAGTCGCATGTCCTATTCGTCAAGTGTACACGATAATGCCCGCCAACAATACCTTGGTTCGGTCTGTCAAACTCGTGACACGAAACCATAGGCTGTCGCGGTCGTGACACACTGTGTGCATGGTGTTCGCCCGTGCCTTCCCACGGTTAATTTCTTGCAAGACCTTCGGGCTCCATACATGGCCTCCTTGCATCTGCCCTCGATAACTCATTTGGTCTCTTCGGAAATAATGCCGCTAAATAAAAATATGTCTCCCATAAAACCATTTATGTCGGCGGATGACGGGTTCCTTTTATACCAAATTTATGTATTCGGCCAGGTTTGTGGTCATATGACCATATCGTAGGAGCGCCGTCATATGCTTGTGTCCACTGTTCAAAAGGAATATTGCACAGGTACTCTGCGCCTTCGGCGTTATCTGCGCGCAAACTGGCCAACATCTCGTGAAAACGGTCTTTATTGATCTCGTACCCTGCCAATATACGTTGATAGCGAATATTACATACCACTATTCAATTGCGAATACATTGAAAATTTCAAAAGAAATTATATTAATAGATATTTCATACCCATATCGGTCACTTGCCGTTTCGTCTTTTAGATCGGTGTTGCCCATAGTAGTTGGATGAAACATGCCTCAAGCAATATCGATGGTGTGTGCGATGCCACCATGCTTCCCTGTCGTTCTATTGCCGCAAGTATTCCGGGCCCCGATCCGATATAATGCATATGTCGGGTTGAGGCGGACATGCCTCCTTAACCTAGATAGGAAGAAGTCCGATCATCGGTGACTCCTGGTGTTATTGCGAATGCAATCGGAAGGATTCTCCCACAGCCGTCTTGTGCCACGACTAGCAATAGCCGTCGCGTATATCTACCATACATGAAGGTACCGTCAATTTGTACCAATGGCTTGCGGTATGTAAAAGCATCTCGGCATTGCTTAAATGTCCGAAACGGTAGCGCTTGAACAACTGCGCATCCACGGAAGCGGACGATCGTTGTAGTACGCCGGTTCCGTTTCAAGGTCCGTTGTCTTTGCACGGGACATACGTCTCAACACGACACCACCGCCACACTTCATTATATGAAGGCGTCCCATCGGCCAGTGCAACTTTTCCAACGCATATACGCTTGGCTATCCAAGCCTTTACGTAAGAGGCGTGTACCCCATTTGGCTACGAATATTGCCAATTAAAGCCAGATTTGTAGTTTTGGGATCGGCCTTCACCGTCGGGATTATTAAATCAGCCAACATGTGCGAATCCATCCTCGGATGATCTTGTGTTACACACTGCATCAGCGAAAGCACGTTAAATAATGCAACATTACATAATATTAGTGTTATTCGAAATCATTGAACACATAGTGGTACTGCATCAGGTAAGACATGTATATGCGGACCTTTGTACTTTTCACCTCCCACATCCTGTCCTTTTCCTCAACGGCGCCATGATTTTCCATGAACATGTGCGTCTTACCGCGCACACTTCGCCTCGTACCTATCAAGGTTTGATTTAACCATAGTATAGTTAACCCGTTCACGATCTTTGTATTGTTTCAATGCACCAAGAAAAGTATTCTTGTTGGAAAAGCGGTTACCAACTTCTAATTCGTCCGAAGATCAACGAAGAATTTGTGCGGTCACGCTCCGGTGTGGTAGTTCAAGAAACTCCAATGCATCATCTTGAGATAGATCGACATTATGCATGTGCGCTGGAGGTGAGTATGCCCGAATAGCGGATCTTCTTCTTCTTCGCCCGAACCGCCCTCAGCGTCTTCGGTACAATTGGAGCGGGCTCCGGTTGAGAAAATAATCCAAACTACGCACCGTTGGGCCCCGGCTCTCGAGGTGGATCCACATCGGATTCATCGTCCGACCCTCCATAACTTTGCAACAAGCGAGGCCTCCTCGTCGGTGGATGTCGTCGGGAGTACATCATCCCTTCTTAAACATCTTTCGTACATATTCCAATCGTATGTGGATTGCCAACCACTAGAAGTTGACGGCGTCCCCCAATACGTATTTCTATCATCGGACATCGATCGAGCGGATATGCATGTCCCATCCACCAACCGAGTGTCGTGCGGGGTTATGTTTTCCATACTACGATCGCGCACCACGGGCTTACGTGTTTTGCCTCCCACTTACAGTGTCGACTTGGGGTCGTGTATTCCCCTCGAATGATACTAGATGTTGAGGTCGCGGACGGATCACTTGGAGATGAAAATTCTACATATACCTCGATATAGGGTGAACCACGGCAAGATGAGTCTCCACCATTGCCTCAAGGCTCGAGGACCTTTAATGTCGAATGAGTCATATCTCTTTGGATCAACCAAGCGCAAAATCTATACTTAATAGATTGAACTTTCATTGGCGTTGTTCGAATATTTTACGCCTAATTCTTTTGCGAAGTTCTACCAAATCGGCGTTACGATTAAAACTCAATAGCGCTGTGTTCTCCAATAAGAAAATAACACCATTTCGGTGTCTCGCACTTCACCATCGTAGTAAATAACGAGCGATTAATCGTTCACTCATTTTCAATTTTTTCCTTTTGCTTGAATTTGGTTTTACGCTTGGCGAGAATGAAATTTGGTGATTTATAGCCTAATTTTGCCGAGAGCTTGTAGTAGCAAAAGTGCGTCCCACGTGGGAGCGTTTTTGGCCACTTGTTTGTTTGTAAACGTCTCCTCAAAATAATTTTTTGCGGAGACCACTATAGCAAAAAGAGAGTCCACGTGGGGGCGTTTTGGTCCACGATTTGTTCTCGCAAGCGTCTCCTCAAAATAATTGTGCCCGATACCGCGTAGCAAAAGCTCGCCCACGTGGAAGCGCCGCCACCGCGGTTTGTTACAAACGTCTCCTCAAAATTATTTTGCGGAGGCGGAAGGAAACCACAAAAAGCAGCGTCCACGTCGGTAGCGTTTTTGGGAAAGCGGCCTAAAGCGCTCCCCGGGACGCGCTTTGGGTTTTTCCCAAAAACGCTACGACGTGGACGCGCTTTTTGGGGAAATTGCACTAGGTCAATTTTCCGAAACCTATACTTTAGGTAAATTTTGATTTTTTTGGTATTATTGAGATATTTAACCTAAAAATTGTAATACAAATTTAAAATTTTATTTTAGACATAGAAATTAACATTAAATTAATTTAGATAATATTTAAATAATTTAATATAATTATACATGAAATTTATATTTTAAATATTTTTAAGTAATTAATAAATTATTTGTAAATGTAATGATACATAAAATATTTTAAAATTTTAAATATGAATTTATATTTAAATTATTTAATAGAATGATATTTTTAAATAATTTAATATAATAATACATAATAATAAAATAAACTAAATTTTAAATAGTTATTATAAATAAAGATATTTTAATAATTTGAGTTTCAAAATGCAAAAACAAAAAATCAAAAACACCAACACCTTGGTTTTGGGGTTTGGGTGGAAAAATACTTTTTTACCATACTCAACCCTAAAAGCCAAAGGTTTGTTATTGCTTTTGGGATTGAAAAAGCACTTTTTTGGCCCCCAATAAATAATATCAAATAGGGCCTAAGTAGAGGCGAATTTAGAAATTTTTTTTAGATGAGCGAGATTAATTTATATATTCTTATAATATTTAAAATGCACTTTTATCATTGTATTGGTTTATATCTTTATAGTTTTTAGAAAGACAACCAAAATTTTATCATTTTTGGGAGGCTAAACTGTAATTTTACTATGTATTAACTTATAATTTTATAAATTTAGAAGGTTTAAAGTAAAATTTTTCCATTTTAAAGGGCCTGATCCCTACTTTTAAGGGTTGGATCCTGAATCTTTCTGTATTATATTTAAGTTATTGAATTGATGTCACAAATCAATGGATGCCAATTCGGTTAAAAAATGACTAAAAACTCATTTTTTTACAAAATAATAAATATTATTATAAGAGTGTTTTTATTTTTATTTATTTTTATATAAAATCTATTTAAACTCGATAAATATAAAAAATACCGCACATGAACTTGAACATAAGACACTAATTTTGAAAGCCTCATTTTTTCTATTTCAACTAAAAATTACGACACATTTGGTTCACAGGAATGAAATATAATAAGAATTGAATAACTATTCAGTAGGAATATAATAGACATGTAAATAAGCATTATATAGTTTGGTTCATTGAACAGAATAGATAAATAATAGTATTGCATTGTTTGGTTGGATAGTACAATGCTGCCGAATAGATGAAAAATGTGTAAAATGACATTATTATCCTTTAATTAAAAATATATTTTTTAT
This sequence comes from Gossypium sturtianum, assembly GCA_025698515.1. Lineage (NCBI taxonomy): Eukaryota > Viridiplantae > Streptophyta > Magnoliopsida > Malvales > Malvaceae > Gossypium > Gossypium sturtianum. Next base: position 127,518,730 of record CM046955.1, read on the forward strand.
ATTATTATAATTTTATTCAAATTTAAATTAATTATATTTAATAATAATATATATAGAAATAAATTAAAAGACTATAATTTTTTATAAAAATATTATTAATTTTTTATATTAATAAATTAATCTTAAAAAATATTTATTAAGTATATTAAAACAATATTCTTTAAAATATTAAAAAAATTAACATTTAAATATTATCAATGTTGTCGATTAAATTTTAACTCAGTTGACATTGACATTATTATCAATATAAAAATACATTAATTTGAACACATTTAAAGTGTTAATCCTCTAAATTAAAAATTAGGGTAGAGTAATAGATAATTCTTACCGAGTCTCAACCATTCATTCCTCTCTCTCAATCTCACCCATGTGCAAAAATCCAAAAAAATAAAAAGCCCCGAAACAACTTTCACTACACCAAAACAGACTTTTAGCAGCGTTTTTAGTGGCGTTTCAAAGAAAAACGCCGCAAATATTATCCATTAGCGGCATTTGAAAAAAAACGCCGCCAAAAAAAGAGCAATAGCGGCGTTTATTTATCAAACGCCGCTAAAAATGAGCAATAGCGGCGTTTATTTACAAAGCGTCGCTAAAGGTCAATGAGCATTAGCGTCGCTTTGGGAAAACGCCGCTAAAGGTGCAGGCGTTAGCGGCGCTTTTGGGAAAACGCCCTAAAGGTGCAGGCGTTAGCGGCGCTTTTGGGAAAACGCCGCTAAAGGTCTGGGCGTTAGCGGCGTTTTTAGGGAAACGCCGCAAATAATTTTAAAGTTTTTTTTGGATATATATGACTGATTGTTTTTAAATTTATATATTAAATAATTTCTTATATAATTGTAAAAGAGATAACATTAATTTTAATACATTAAAATTATGATTCTAGTTTAAATTATTTAAGAAAAAAATATTTGTTAAAAATATTTGTGGTTTAAGGTTTAAGGGGGACGTGTTAGGGTTTCATGGGTTAAAAGTTAGGGTTAATGGGTTTAAATGTAAATGGTTAAGGGTTTAGGGTTAATATGTTAAGGGTTAGGGGTTTGGGATTAGGGTTTTATAGTTTATGATTTAGGGTTTATGGGATAGAGATAGGAGGATTTAGGTTAAATTAGTGTATTTTAATTTATATATTAAATAATTTCATATATAATCGTAAAATAGATAGTATTAATTTTAAAATATTTCTCATGATAATTTGGGGTTTATGGTTTAATTTAGGGCATATAATTTATGGATTAATCTTTATAGTTTAGGGTCTAGAGTTTATGTTTTAGGGTTTGAGGTTTATGATTTAAAATTAAGGGTTAGGGTAGGGTTTATTTTGTGTTTATAGTTTAGTTTTTATTATTTTAGAGTTATAGGGTTTTAGATTTAGTGCTTAAACCATATCGAATAAAACTATTTATTTATTTTATTGTAACTTCATATTGCTATAGTAAATGTATAACTAATTTGTATACCCATATGACATACAGGCTAATAGTGTTTGTCAATTGTAATTATTTAAAAAAAAGAAAATAAATTTAATCTTAACTTAAAAGATCAATAATACATATTAGCGTAGTATAAAAAAATATATTTTATTCTTTGAAAATAGTAAATTAAAATGATTATAATAAATAGAGATGTCAAATGTTAAAATAAATAGAAGAAATTTGTGCTAATGAACAAATTAATATATGTAAAATAATTATAATTAAGCGTAATGTGAGAAAGAATTTTATTATGAAAATAATAACAATAAGATTAATTTAAAAAAAGTCCTTATAATTGTAATAATTTAAAAGTTATTTTATTCAAAAAATTTTAAAGCGTATATTCTTTTTCAAAATCATTGAAAAGATTTAATATTATTTTAATACCAATTCAATTTCAATTTAAAAATTACCAAAGAAAAGATTTAGTGGCGGTAGATATAAAAACGCCGCAAATAAGGGGTAATAGTGGCGTTTTGTTTCAAAAGCGCCGCAAAAATAAATTAAATTCAATTGAAAGCAGCGCCGTTTTTATTTCTCCTCTGCTTTTCCTCTAGGTCTTCTCCATTTAAATGCATAATGAGTTCTCTTCCCTAAATTTACTCAAGGTCTCGGCTCTTTTTACCCTAAATTTTTCTTCTTCTTTTTTAAATTATACTTTTAGATTTGCATACATTTCCTGCTTTATAGATCTATCATATCATTTCTTTGTTTATAAGTTCGGTTGGCGGTAGGGTGAAGAAAAAAAAGCGAAATGTTTAAAAGTTTTCTTCTTCTTCTTTTTTGGCATTAGGCACTTGTATCGAATGATAATCCAGTTGCAAGGTGCGTATAATGTTTTCTTAATTCTGTTAAAATGGAACTGGCAATTTTTCCCCATTTGTACAAAAACGACGACGTCTTAATTGCAATTTAAAAATGGCAAAAAGTTAGCGGCGTCGCCGCTAAAGGCTAGCTTATAGCGGCGTTTGTGAGTAAAGTGCCGCTAAATGTGATTTGTAGCGGCATTTTTAGTTAAAAACGCCACAAAATATTTTTTATTTCCAAACAAAAACGACGCCGTTTTGATTACAATGTAAAAATGGGATAAAATTAGCGGCGATTTTATTAAAAACGCCGCAAAAGGCTGATTTATAGTGGCGTTTGTAATAAAAAACGCCGCTAAAGGTGATATCACAAACTATTTTTTATTTCAAAGCAAAAACTAAGGGTGGCATTTATTCAATCTAATTCAAAAAAAAAAAAAGCCCTGTTTTGATCATTGTATAATAATTCAATTTTAATTTACGTTTAGTGTTTAAATTTTTTGCCTTACTGTTAAGCTTTAGCATTTAGGGTATAAGGTTATTAAAATATTGAAATAAATATTATATAATATTAAAAACTTATCTAAATAAATTAGGGTTTAAGGTTATAATTAAGGGTGCTTTAGTCGTTTGTATGGGCTAACTAGGGTTTCGAGTTCAGTATTTCAAGATTTAAGAATTAGGGTTTAAGATTTATGATTTAAAGTTTAGGCCGGGTTTAGGGTTTAGGGTTATAAGTTAGGGTTTTTCTTTAAAAAGCCATATATGGCTTGGGTTTATGGGTTTGTTGTGGGTGTATGGTTTAAGGTTCACGGGTTTAGGGTTTATTGAACGAAGATAGGATATCAAATTATATATTAAATAATATTATTTAAAATACTTTTAAAGTTTTTTTGGGTATATAACTTATTATTTTTTAAATTATATATTAAATAATTTATTTTATAATGGTAAAAGAGATAATTTTAATTTGAATATATTAAAATTATCAGTATGTTTTAAATTTTTTATATATTAAATTATCAGTAGGTAAACTTTATGTATAATAAAATTTAAAAAATCTATAAAAAAGTGAAGTATTGTAAGAAAATATTATAATTAAAATCTGAAAAAAAACTAATTTTAAGTTAAAGTTTTAGTGGCGCTTTATAAAAAAACGCCGCTATAAGTAAGCAATAGTGGCGCTTTATAAAAGCGCCGCAAAGTTTAGAAATTTTTAGCAAAGCGACGCGTTTGTTTGTGTTTGTTTTTAGTTATTTTTTTTCACGAAATGCCTAAGTCTTCACCTATTTTCTCAATCCCTAATTTCCCAAAAAAATCAGAATCTCTAATCGAATCCCATCTCCTTCTTCGTGTTCGCCTCGATTTTTTAGCAAAACGGTGCCCTCGATTGTCCATTCTGCCATCGCGTTCGCCTCCATCTGCCTCGTCGCGAGTCGCCGTCTCCATCGACCGACGGGTAAGTCTTTTATATTGTTAGTTTTGAGACTAAACAACCTCTTTCATATTGTTTGCATTTGACGCCGATACTTTTCATATTCATTCTTCAAGAAGCCTGAATGTTTTTAATTTCTAACATTCTTGTATTCTCTGCACTTTAAATTAGTTGCTCCTTCTCTCTTTGTTTGTCCATGCGTAGAACTACCTTTGAGGTTGGGTAACAGAATAAGAACACAATTAGACTGTGATAAAGATTAAAATTACTTTTATTTTTTAAAATAAAAACTAAAAAGAATCTATAACTTTAACTAAAGCCGATTAAATTCTTGGCGGTCGAGATTGTTACAAAGATTATATTGGATGAATCTCTTTATTTTCACTTTATCAAAATCACTTTTGATAATGACTGCAACAAGTTATGGAGTTGTCTTTCTTGAAGTATATACTATAGTTTTCTTCTCTTTTCTTTTATTTTGTATTAATTATTTACCCAAAGAAACTGAAGGTGGATTTTTATAATTTTATATTTTTAAATAAGTTATAGTATTTTTGATTAAAATCATAATATTTGATTAAAACAACGTACCTAGTTTCAAGAATGTGTTTCTACATCCATTTGACCATAGACATGCACTTTGCTAGCTAGCCATTGGTACCCCATTATCAAACAAACCATGATCATATGAACTTTAACCCTTTTTTGTGTCAACTCAAAAGTAGATCCCTTCAAATTGTCTGCAGAAGTTCTCTATATATCTAAAAAGTTTTTTTTACTGAATCTGATTCCTTGACAGCAAACTGAACAAGATGAATAAGCAGTATTGAGAGCAATCGTTTCACCTCTACATTTTCACCCACCAAGAATGTAAGTTAATTCACTTGTACTTTTGCTATTTATACCATTTTATTTTATTATTTTCGATTATGAAAATATTTCTATCTCCTTTTATATAAAATCAATAAAAACTGAATTATATTGAAATTTAATTATGTGTTTGATTAATGTTTCTTAATGACAAGAATCTAACCATTATTGTTTTATAAAATGATGTTTGTAGATAAGAAGATATTTGAAATTTTGTTTGATTACGGTATTTGATATCAAGAAGTTGGCGGCACCATTTACGACATTTCTAGGGGTTGTCTTCATTTGGGATTTTTGTGTTCTCTAAACATTTCTTAGAGGTATGTATATCTTTGTTTAAGCGATTTGATTGGTTTAAATTTTCGTTTACAGTAGTTGATAAAGTTAATCAATTCATAACATGTGCCAATGTTAAGCAAACAAAAGAAATCAGATATGAAGCTTAAGCTATTTGCTTGAGTGAAAGCCAAAAAAAATGAAGAAGAAAATGTGTATTTTCATTAACTTCAAATTGAGGCATAATGCCATTACATATAATAGGGTGATAAAAAACAAACAAATGTCACCTAAACATCTACCTACTACCACTACTTACATTGAAACTAAACTAAACTTGCACACTTGGTAAAGTTGATTTATCAGCTCAAATGTCAACAAAAAATACATCAAGTACATTAACAACTTGGTTCTAATTTAACTAAGTTAAAGGTATGGTAGTAATATTCTATTATCAGTATAATATTAATATTGGTCAGTATGTTAATATGTTTTATTATAAAAAATAGATTTGTTTTAAAAGAAGTAATTTAAAAACTGTTTAAATTTAAAAACTTATAAATATTTTGTCATCAATATAATAATATAGATCATTATTTAAATATGTTTTAAAATAGAAAATAAATTCTTTTTTAAAAGAAGTAAGTTAAAAACTTGTTAAATTTAACATCACAAACAAATTTCAATTATAACAAAACATATAATAACATTTTTAAAATTATTTATATATCCCTTTTTGGTAGAAATTGATCAATTTAAATCTTTTGTAAAATGAAGTTTTAAACTATGGTATTCGCTTTTTTGATTTACATTCATTTTGCTAAGAATGTTGCGATTTGAAGCCTATATTTGTGAAAGTTGTAATTGAATTTTTGAAGCCTAGGATGTGTGTGGTGTGTTGGAACTAAGAATGATGATGAATTACAAAGACAGAACATCACTTCAAGTAACTAAATAAACTTAAATTGAGCAATTTGCATCAACTTCGCAGATATCTCGCATGGTTCTCTGCTTCTTATCCGCTTCTTGTATATATTCATATGTATGTGTTAATTCATATGTTGTTTGTATTTCGATTACTTTTCCCCTAACTGCTTTGCAACTATTGGATTTAATCGATTCTTGCTTCTCGCTCCTTCCGCAACAACACGGTTCAATGAAGAGTTACATTATCTGGTAGTGCTATTGATAAAGTTTTTATATTTGGTTCACATGAATTAATTATATTATGTGTTAATCGTTTATTTGGTGCTAATCTGGAAATGAAATGGCCATAATTATTTTGCTGATTGTTCTACCCTACTTTCATCTACTGATTGTTCGAACTTAGTTTCTTCTCGCAGATTGTTCTCAGTTAGTTTGTTGGTAAGTTTTCACTATTTACATATAGTTGTCCTCATTTTTTTATATCATTAGTATGAGTATAGTTCCAAATTGCTATTTGTTATCATGCTTGGTTGGTATATATCTTTGTTTATTATCTTTCTTTGTCCAAAAAAAAAAAAAGGATTCAAAGTATATAATTTTGAAAAACTTTGTGGGTTACCTTATATTTCAACTGTAAGATATAACGGATCCTCCCAGGTGTAACAATGCCACGTATGATGAATCATAAAGTATTTCTGTCTAAATTGTTGTTTAATATTGTTGTTTATTATTAATAGTGTTTGAACAACCTCCAAATTGCTATCTAATCATTGCGCTTAGATTTTTTACAAGCTCCGTGTATTATTTTTTTTAAATTAAAGGTATGGAACGATATAAAGATTAACATAAACACAATATAAAATTCAATTGTTAAAATATGTTTTAAATTTGTTATATTTTAAATTTAATTCTTGTAATTTTTTTTTGTTGTTAAATTTAAAAATGTAAAAATTACGTTTCTGATTAACTTTAATTTAACAAATAATAATAATAATAATAATAATAATAATAATAATAATAATAATAATAATAATGATGATGATGAGACCTAAATTTTAAAAATTGTAAAATAAAATGGCTAAAATCTTGCATATAAGATGTTATAAAATGATATAAAATGGTAGTAATATTCTGTTATCAGTATAATATTAATATTGATCAGTATGTTAATATGTTTTATTATAAAAAATAAATTTTTTTTAAAAAGAAGTAATTTAAAAACTGTTTAAATTTAAAAACTTATAAATATTTTGTTATCAATATAATAATATAGATCATTATTTAAATATGTTTTAAAATAGAAAATAAAAATTTTTTTAAAAGAAGTAAGTTAAAAACTTGTTAAATTTAACATCACAGCAAATTTCAATTATAACAAAACATATAATAACATTTTGAAAAAAAAACATATAATAACATTTTAAAAAAACATATAATAAAATTTTAAAAAAACATATAATAACATATAATAATATTTAAAAAAAAAAAAAACTACAATATAATGCATGCCATATATGTTCACACCTCAAGCGATTCTCGATTTGAAATTTTAATTTAACTTACATAATCGTAATACTTAACTAACATAAAATTATTTAACTTACATAATAAATAACTTACATAAGCGACATACCTTTCATCAAATTATCTAACTTACATAATACATAACTTACATAAATTACATAACTTTCATCAAATTATCTAACTTACATAATACATAACTTACATAATACTTGTATAGATAAAAATAAAAGATTCAAAGTATATAAATTTGAAACTGACGAGTTGCCTTATATCTCTTTGGAAGATATAACGGATCCTCTCCAGTGTAACAATGCCACGTATGAAGAATCTTAAAGAATACATAACTTACTTAATACTTGTATAGATAAAAATAAAAAGATTCAAAGTATATAATTTGAAACTTGACGGGTTGCCGTGTAAATTATTGTCAACTTTAGACTTCAACAACAACGAAATGGATAGGAGTTGGATGAAATTGTCAAGGGTAAGCAATGGCTATCGAAATGGAGTAGAAACTTTTCTCGAATTTCGCATTTCAAAATGCAAGCCAAGAGAATATGATTCTTTGCCCGTGTAAGAAGTGTTGCAATATTAAGCGGCATTATCGTGAAGTGGTCTACGAACATCTAGTTGTTGATGGCTTTGTCCGGGGGTACAAAATATGGTTTTTTCATGGAGAGTGTACATCTAGTGGAGCATCTTCATCGATGAATCTGGGTATCATCATAGTGCTTTCAATCGGAATGTTAGAGACGATAACATAGAAAACATGTTGTTGGATGCTTTTAATATGCTTGTGATGATGGTTGCGGGTCATTTCCACACGACTTGGGTGCAACCGATGATCATAATTTTGGTGGAAATACTTTCACCGAAGGGGAAGAAGTGTGTCTTGGATGAACGACCAAATGAAGAAGCGGCGAGGTTCTACACGTTACTTGGTGAAATGAATGAAGAAGCTGTATGAGGATCAAAATTTTTCAAAGCTGTCATTATGTCAGATTCGGCTTTTTCACTTGAAATGTTTGGGGGTGGACCGGAAACTCGTTGACAATCTTTGTTAGAGTTTTCGCAAAAATGTTCCCGTTTGCAAAAATCCCTCAATCTTCCAAAGACATGAAGAAATTGATAAAGGATTTGGGCCTTGGCTACAACAAAATTCACAGTTGCCCAAATGACTGCATGTTGTATTGGGGCGACCGGATAAACCAACGATCTTTGTCATGTATGCGGCCAATCCCGTTGGATTAATAGAAATACAGAGGACGGTAACGAGGATGAACACGATACACGGTCAAGAAAGCAGCCAATTAAGATTTTGTGGTATTTTCCGCTAATACCAAGGCTTCAACGGCTTTTCATGTCGTCGAAGACAGCCGAATCAATGACGTGGCACCGTGATGGACGAACAGATGATGGGTTGTTAAGGCATCCTGCAGATTCTTTAGCTTGGAAATCTTTTGACTCCAAATTTCCAAGCTTTGCAAGCGATCCTCGGAGTGTGAGGCTTGGGCTAGCATCCGATGGATTTAACCCTTACAAACTCATGAGCACAACGCATGCGAGACTTGGCCCGTGGTGCTTGTTCCTACAATTTGCCTCCATGGGTTTGCATGAAACAATCTTCTTTTATCTTGTCTATGATTATACCGGAGAGAAAGGGCGGGGAATGATATTGACGTCTATTTGCAGCCACTTGTTGACGAGAGTTAAAACAACTATGGGCTGGTGTTCAGACATACGATGCAATGAGAAAAGAGAACTTTAATTTACGTGCGGCTTTAATGTGGACTATTAACGACTTCCCGGCGTATGCTAATTTATCTGGTTGGAGTACCAGGGGACGTTATGCTTGTCAGTGTTGTCTTTTGCTTGAACATGTTCGCAATGATTATATAATGGGAGGAAGTTCTCTTACATGGGGCATCGTCGGTGGTTACCTAGGAAAATCATACATTTAGATATCGAGTGCTCAGTTTGATGGTACTGAAGAGTTCAGACCAGCTCCTTCGCAGACCGGTGGATCCGAAATATTCTTAATGTTGAAAGATATGAATTTCATGTATGGGAAGATGAATCAACCGGCCAACCCGCAAAGAAATAGAAGATCTAGGGATGAATCTGATGATGAATCTGATGAAGAGGATGATCCTAATGAGGCAGACTTGTGGAAAAAAAAAAGTATTTTTTTCGAGTTGCCTTATTGGAAGCATCAGATTTTACGCCATAATCTTGATGTCATGCACATAGAGAAAAATGTCTGCGAGAACATCATTGGGACTATTTTGAATGTCGATGGAAAATCGAAAGATAATCTTCAGAGTCGACTTGATTTAGTCCATATGGGAATTCAGCGTGAGCTTCATCCCTGAGAACTTTCGAATATGAAATATCGGTTGCCGCCTACTATTTTTTCAATGTCGAAGACAGAGAAAGAAGTGTTCTGTACTGTGTTGAAGGATATAAAGGTCCCGGATGCGTATGCATCAAATATATCGCGATGTGTGAGTCTTAAGGATCGAAGACTATATGGCTTAAAATCGCATGACTATCACATCTTGATGCAAGACTTCTCGCCGGTTGCTATGCGGTGTTGTATGTCGAAAAAGGTGACGGCTCATGTAATTGAACTGTCAAATATAATGAAAGGCATTTGTGGTAAAGTTTTGAATGTTCAAGAACTTGAGAGACTACAAGATCGAGCCGTATTGACTTTATGCAATCTGGAGAAGATCTTCCCGCCTTCCTTCTTCACTATTATGGTGCACTTGTTAATTCATCTCCCGCGTGAAGCACTTCTTGGTGGACCCGTTTTCTATCGATGGATGTATCCCATTGAAAGGTGTTACTTTACTTGCAAAATATTCCTTCATTCAGCTCAATGCCTTTAGTTGCAACTTATGATAATGTTGTATACCGTGTTTAGGTTCATTTCCAAATTGAAGTCATACTGCTGCAATAAACGTTATCCGGAAGGATCAATTGCCGAGGGCTACTTGGCAGAGGAATGTATGACTTTCTGTTCGAGGTATTTGGAAGATGTTGAAACAAGAATGAACAGACCAAGTAGAAATCTTTGGGCTCTGGATCATAATTTGGCCGAAACTTATTTATTTCAAAGTTTCGGAGAACCGATCGGCAAAGTCGAAATTGCAGAATTAGACGATAGATCGTGGGTCCAAGCACATCGATACATTCTTTTTCATCATGCTTCAATGGAACCATTTCGGAAGTAAGTTCTAGAATTTGATAAAAACTCATCAATTATAATTTGTTTGTCTTCTAACAAAGTAAAACTTTTTTAACCGTAGTGAGTACAAACGAATATTGAGAGCTCGTTCACGATCCCAACGATTAAATCGACGAGAAATTAATAAGTTGTTCGCAGAATCTTTCAATGAATGGTTAAGCCAAATGGTATGCAATTTAAGTTTTCATTGACAAGTCATAATGTTTTCTCATAACATTCGTAATTACTCAATTTACTTTCGACTCAATAGGTTTGGAGTCGGAATGAAGTAAATGACGACGTTAAATGGCTTTCACAAGGTTCAAAGCGAGCGGTTAAAAGATATAGTGGCTTCCTCGTCAGCGGATCTGATTTCATACAAGGTATCACGAGAGATTGAGGAGAACCCAAAATAAGCGGAATTGTTGTTAATTCTTCGATTACAAGTTATGCTAGTGCTAGGGACAAGAATCCGGTCGAGGGAATCGGAGTATTACGGACTTATTATCGACATCATTGAGTTGGATTATTACGGCAAATGCAAAGTTGTCTTATTTCGAGGTGATTGGGTGATGTGAATACGGCTCATGAATTAAAAACGATCAATATGGCTTTACAATGGTGAATTTCTCTCGATTGATTCACACAGGAGAACAAGCGATGGACGAGCCGTATGTGTTTTCTTCTCAAGTTAAACAAGTTTTTACTCAGAAGATCCAAGCGATGAGGGTTGGTACGTTGTACTTGAAACACCCCTAGAGACTTGTTCGACATTGGCGGTGGAAGTAGAGATGACATAGTCGAAAGATCGTAAACTTTTCCTTTTCCAGAATAAGACTTAACTGAAAATATCCCTAGTACTAGTCAACAATTTCAATGGGTTCGTCGGGATGTGGACGAAGATATTTACTGAAATATGATGTAGTAAGATTTAACGATTTATTATTTATATGTAATATTATAATTTTCATGTTGGTCATGTTATATAATTTAACTATTTTAAATGTCCTATTATTGTTGTTATTTGTCATTAAAATTTGAACTATTTTATGTGTATTGGAAAAATGCCTAGAAGACGATTACGAGGTTTAAATATTAGAAATTATACTCCAAATCCGTAAGACGTAAATAGTGGATGCGGGATACGGTTGTTGGATCTTCTAGTCATTAGGACATAGATGACGAGCATGGAGAATTCCAAAGTAATGTTAAGTTTATTTTACATGCATGTTGAATTTTATTATTGATTCATTTTTCAATTTTAATATAATAATATATCATTTTTCATTTGAGGGTGGTGGGGACGCGCAAAGCTCGGGGACGTCACGTTACTTACGATTTATATGACTTAGAGCCTACCCAGCGTGTTGAAGTAAGGAGAAACAATCATGGCCAGCCTATCGGATCTGAAGCTCGATTGTTGGCAGGCTATTTGGGCATTATAGCACGAAATTCGAATATGTTGCCCATTAACTACGAATCATGGCATCACATGCCTGATGCCAACAAAAATCAGGCTCTCGATAATATTAAGGTAATAAAATGTGAATGTAATTTATAATACTTTAATTTAACCTTCATTTATATTAACTTTTTTAAAAAAATTTCAGGGTAGATTTGCTTTAGAGGTCTCCGATGACTATGTTAAGAAGACGTTGGGTAAAAAATGGAGAGACAATAAAAGCACCCTAAAAAAACAATATTTTAAGAAAGACATAAGCCTCGACGAAAAACTGCGAAATGTCCCGCCGGGAATGTTGAGGTACCAATGGGAAGATCAAGTTAGATTCTGGAATTCAAAGAAAGGAGAGGTATTACGTACTTTCAAAGTCTTAGAAATTTTTCGGTTTATCGTATTTACTATATAAATAATTCAAATCCCATTATGTAGGACCGTGAGCGAGTTGGAACAAGCAGCAGACAGAAACAACAATTCACGCACACGGCAGGTTCCAGAAGTTTTGCTCGTGTAGCTGAGGCTGAGGTATTATAATTTATTACTTCTTTCAAATATTAATGATTTATACTATTAAATTATATTTTTTCTGCTATAATGTAGGAAGTTTCGTCAGGTCATACAGTTGGACGCCTTCAACTTTTTGACATTACGCATAGGAAGAAGGATGGATCTCCGATAACATCCAAGGCTGCAGAAATTTTGGTATATTTATTTAATAAAATTTGATTTTTTATAAATATTTATAATGTTTAATTATAATGGTTTAATTCATCGTTTGTAGTTTTAAATTTCTAATTTTAAGTTATGTTCCATTCCTTTTTATTATATATTTCGTTTCTAACTCTTTTATTGATTTATTAGGATAAACTAAAGGAGAAGAGAGCGGAGTATGAAGCGGTTGCTTTAAATGCAGCGATTCTGTTAATCTCGAGGAGATTGATAACAGAATTATTGCTGATGTTTTGGGTCGTGAAAGAAAATGCATCGCTTCGATTGATAGTTTTGTTAAATCTTGAGTATATTTATAAGCAAATTATCACTAATGTTTTGGGTCTTACAAGGTATGGTCGGGTTCGATGTCAAGGATCGGTGTTACTCCGACCCAATATTTTGATCCGCTCCCGCAATACATGCCTTAGGGAGTCAATCTCGTCTTGAAGTTGAGACCGAAAGACCAGATATCTCTAATGGAAGCGAGCACGGTGAGCAAATTTCTCGGCTTAGAATGAGGCAAGAGCGATGAGGAGGCGGAACAAATTTTCGGCTTAGAGCGGAAGCGGCAGTGCGGGAGGCAGAGCGTAAGCGAAAGTATGAAGAACTCGGCTACATTTGCAGACTATGATGCGATTGTTCAGCAAGCCAGATCGCGAGGCGCCCTCTTAGACATTTCTTTTCTTGTTGTAAGATTTTTTTAACATTGTTACTGATTAAACATTATTGTAAGAATTGTTTGAATTATGCTTCATTTATTAATAAATATCATATATCTTCTATTAAATTTGAAGTATCGTTTAGATTTAATGCTTTTCTTGAGATTTAAATGTTTTATTCTGTTGCCTTAGGTTGGAATTATATGCAATTGTTCTTTGTTTTTTAATTTGGTTTTTAATGCGGGAGGGTAGGATATTGGACAAAAAGAGCATAGCAGATCTGTGCAAATTAGTGGCGTTTTTGCAACAAACGCCGCTAAAAGACCCTACATTTAGCGGCGTTTTTTATAGACACGCCACTCTGAGTTAGGACTTTTAGCTGGCGCTTTAAAAGAAACGCCGCTAAAACACCCCACTTTTAGGCGCTTTTAAAACAAAAGTCGCGAAAAGCCCCTACCTTTAGCGGCGTTTGTTTTAAAAGCGCCGCTAAAATCCCCTACCTTTAGCGGCGTTTTGCTTAAAAGCGCCGCTGAAAGCCCCTACCTTTAGCGGCGTTTTCCTAAAAAGCGCCGCTAAAAGCCCCTACCTTTAGCGGCGTTTTTTTTAAAAGCGCCGCTAAAAGCCCCTATCTTTAGCGGCGTTTATTCCCAAAAACGCCACTAAATTTTGCGGCGTTTGTTTTAGCGGCGTTTTTTCCGGCGCTTTCGAAAGCGCCGCAAAGACTATTAGTGGCGCTTAAAAACGCCGCTAAAAGCCTAAAAAAATGCCGCTAAAAGTCTGTTTTGGTGTAGTGTTTCATTTATTGCCATTCATCCTCTCCCTCTTCTCTTTAGGGGATGAGAGATAATCTTGTATTTTTTTTATATTTTTATGTGTTAATACGTTGAATTCTCAATTAGGATATTTTGATTGAGTTTTTTTTCTTTAATTTTTTGGGTTTTTAGAGTAAATTGAGTAAAAAATTATGAGCAATCGCGGAATAGGTATTCAAATATGGGTGTCTTGAATGTTTTACATGACTTTGTTGTTTAATATTAGATTAGGTTATTCTACGAAATGAACATTCAATCAACCAAACTATGATTCATTGTGGAGTACTGAAAATGCTTGGAATGGCACATAATGTTAATTTATTTTTCATATTTTTAGGAAAATTGTCTCATACATTTTATGCTAGTTTTTTTAGACTTTATAAGCGATTTAGAGTATAACAAGTATCTTAGAGTATAGCAATTTAAAAAAATAAATAAATATATAAATAAATGTGACACTTGTCATACCTCAATTTACTTGTGAAACTTAAAAATTTAAATCATACATAATAAACCAAATGCACTAAGAATAATATACATACACGACTCATAAAAAAGTATGATAAAACTTAAATTACTCATAGTCAACTTTTATATCAACTATATAGTTTTAAAACCCAGATCCAACCATAGTTCTAATATAACTCGTAATATTTCCCAAATTTAAATATATAATATCTAATAAATATAAATGTTTTTAACTCTTAACTTATATAGAGCGGTGGTTAAAGATTTTACCAAACATCAATAGTGTAATTTCATCTCTCAACTTCAATCCTATTAAATTGATTAACCAATGAACTTAAGTTTGTTGGGTTATTAAAATTTTAAATCTAACCGCATCCCAGTAATTAAGTAATGGATGGTGAAAATTTTGGTAAGGAAAATGATGGTCCTCCCAAACATGTGTGGGTGACGGTAGTCATTTATTAGTATTCAGCCTTTGGGTGAGCATTTTAATGGGGAAAGAAAAGCTTCTGTGTCTTAAGCCAAGGGAAACATGTGTACATATGGACCTAATAAATGAATCCAAAGCCATGGAGTATTATTTTTATGAGACAGAAAATATGGGATGGGATTTAGGGTTAGACAATGTTTCTTTACACGTTCCTTGTACGTTGAAACAATGGGAGATTCTGCCGTGATAAAGGGGAGGGGTCTTTGGGTTGGGGTCCTCCTCTCTTCCATCAATTTGTCATATCAGAAAGGGACGACCGCCCCTGCCCCACGGCCCCCACCATCTCCTTCCCAGCAGTATCAATCTTGCAACACGGCTTTAATTTTCTTTTGATTCTTAGCCTCTGGATTTAAATCCCTACTCCAATTACTCCATCAATTTGATTTGAAATCAACTCCATTTGATCATAAGTTGTTAACAACTCAAACTAGATCATAAAATGGCAACAACTCAAATTAGAGTTGACTCAAATTTAAAATTGATAAAAAAAATTAAATTTAAACTGATTAGGATTTAAAATAATCAAACTCAAACGAAATTACTTGTACTTAAAAACCCCAACTTGATCAACTCAAATTTGAGTTAAACCCCATTTGGTTATAAAATGTCAATGATCCAAACTCAATTTGATTAAAACCTAAGATTAACAAGAACTTGAAATGATTTAAACCCAAAAGAAATCAAATTTGAAAGGACATGTGATATACCTAAAATAACTAAAACTTGAGACTTGAACTTAAAACGATCCAACCCAAAAAATTTAAGCTTCAAACTCAAAATGATCGAATTTAAAACAATTCAAATCTAAAATTTAACCAAACACTAAATTCAAAATCTACCCAAAATCGAAAATTTTAAAATCCTAACTTAAAATCTGTCAAATTCACCCCGTGATGAGAACAAATCAGTAGCATTTTCTTTAATGTGCCATAATTGAGACTAAATGTCGTTTAGGAACATTTCATCAAGTCTTTTACTTGGCTTGATATATAGTGGCAGAACCAAAAAATATTTTTTGGTCAGGAATTAAATTATATATTTTTATAAATATTTTATTATTTTTATAATTTATATTTTTATAATTTTTAAAAAGTTAAATCAAATTACCATTATTAATTTAAAATTTTATAAATTATAAAGAACTTAAATTAAAATTTTACCAATTAAGCTCCGCCCCTGTCAATGATTTTGTTGTAATCGGATTAATCTGAATATAGAGTTTTCCAGTCAAGCCCCATCAAATTTATATGATTAATAAAACGACAGTGAAAGTTATGAATGTATAGAATCCTTGAAAAAATGATTAAGAAAATAAATTGCAGCTGTTATTTGGGTGATCCACTAATGAGGTAACCAAGGACTTTTTCCTGAGATTCATCTTTACTTGTACAATAAGATGGTGGCTTATTTTTATATGTAGTTTTAGTGTAAAAGAAAAGATACAGGAGAGATTTGTCAACACTGGAGGACTTTTGGATCTGTAGGAAATTCAGGCCAAGAAGAAATTCAAAGTGTCGTTGAAATTTAAATGAAGTTGTCCAAACCACCTTTGCTTTTAAGCAAATAAAAATTCCATCACCCACATGGGCAGATATAAAATATACATAGAAGCTTACACCAAACAAATGGTAGGGTCCAAATGTGAACAGTGATAGCGCATGTAAATGAGTTTTTGGTCAACTCGCATCAATATCTATTCTAGAGAATTTTGGTTAAATTATGCTATTACACTATGTATTTTATAAAAATTATGGATTTAGTTATTATTTTTTAACTTGATTGATTTTAGTTTCTATACTTTTTTTAAATTTTGAAATTTTAGTCTTGAACTAAACAATAATTATTAAATCTGTTTATTAAAATTCAATTACTAGTCGTGTACTAATTAGAGATTTAGTCCATATTCTTCAATCGAATCATTGTAAGTTCTTATAATTTTTTTTATTTTTGAAATTTCAGTCTTCACGTAAATGATAGTCACTAATCCATTAATTAAATTTTTATAGAGTAATATGTCGAAATAACAAATTGACATGACATTGAATATATGATAAAATACTTGACGCATTAAATTTTATAAATAACAAAACGCAATGAATTTAAAACTTATTGTTTGGTGAGGAGTAAAATTTTAAAATTTGAAAAAATATAAAGACTAAATTCACAACTTTCACAAAATGTAAAGACTAATAGCATAGTTTAGCCAAGATTTTGAAATTTTTTTGAAGATGATTTTTTAAAATCTTTTAGTTAAAAATTTTGATATATGCATTTTTAGCACACAATAGAATTTCGCCTAAATCAGCCATTTAAGCTTGATGGATCCAAAAAGTAATGATAAATAAATAATTTTTTTAAGTCAAACTAAACAATTAAAAAGTTCTGGCTTTCAAAAGTCAGTTCCGCACTCTTCATTTATATTAACATCAATATTTAAAATTTACAAATAATTTATATTAACAAATCTATATATCATATATCACATTATTAACAATAATTTATTATAAATTATTTTTATTATTTTTTACTACTATCTAAGTTGAATATTTGTTAATACCAAAATAATAATTTGATATAATGTGTGAAAATAAAGATACTTTATATTTAGGCCTTTTTACTAAAATATTATAAAAATAGATATTTTATCTTCTCAAAAGTATTTTTTACCACAATGATAAACATTGTCAAACTTTTCAACAATTTTTCTATTGCACTTTCCAACCTCAATATTAAACTAACCCTAACTATGAAATAGACGTATTATCTTCACTATCATCTTTTTCATTTACAGTTTTTCTACTTAAGTACTCTCATTCTTCCATTTTTTTTAAATTCTTTTGTAAAACCCCAAAATATATAGGGTTAGAAAATTTATTAAATCACCAAGAAATGATTTAGTCTTGATGATTATGTAATTAGAAAAATTCTTAAGAAATTCTAGGTTTAAGCCCCACTCTTCTTATTTTTTTTTTTCAGCAATTATGGACCGAAATCAAGTTAGTATATTTATTAGATGTGGTAGAAATATGCTAAGTACGGTCAGTAGCCCAATGGTTACACGCTCTCTTTATCCCTTGCACCCCTAGTTTAAGCCATGCCACTCTCCCTTCCCATTTCTTTTTTGGACAACAAGAAGGGTAATTTGCCCAATCAACCTTTAAAAATTTGAAAACCCTAACTATTTAATCTTTTTTCCAAATCAAAATAGAACTCAATCTTCCCTTTTCCAATTGAATAAGGATTTCACTTTCTTTTTCCCTATTTCTTCCCCTATTATTTTACATCTTCCTCTTTTTCAATTATTTTCTTTACATTGCTAGAAATTTTATTTTGATCTCGAGTTTGAAATTGAACCCCGTTCAATCGATCTTCTAATCGATTTAGTGTAATGCCACCAAATCCCGTCTTAAACATTACCAATAATAAGTAAGAATATTTCAATTCCGATGTTTAGATCTCAAAATACCCGTAGGTTTTTGTTCTCGTTAATTTCAAAATAGATTAAACGATCTTTTTACAAATCTTGCCAATTTTTCCCGAAATTTTGATTTTTCCTTGAAGATTGTTGTTAATCCTTGTGTATTTTTCGGTTGAAAGACTCATTGTAGGTATCTGGGATTAGACTTAGACGTGAAGATTGTCGTTCGAAACCTCAGAAGTCAGGTGTGTATTCTTTTACAAGAAAATTGAGGCAAACCCGAGCCTAGGTTAGACCACATGGCCAGCCACACGGGCGTGTGGGCCACCCATGTGGACTGTACGACCCCATTGCACGACCATGTTCCCCTTAGAACTTAGGAATTTCGTTTCTCACATGGCTTGAACCTCTCCACACGGCCTGCCACAAGGCCCTGCCTCTTCTATAGGTTGAATTTTCGAACACCACACAACCACAATATCTCACACGGTCGTGTACCCCCTCCACATGGCCCAGGGCTTCCTACACGGTTCGGTTACACGTCCGTGTGTCTCCTGTAACTCAAAATTTGTGATTTTCACCCAAAATTTTATGATTTATTCATATTAGTCCCTAATTGATTCCCGAACTATTTTTAGGATTTAATTTATGCAATTAAGTCCATGATAATATGAATAATGCTTGAATCCATGATTTAATTGATTGAATTAAATATCATATACACATATATATATTTGCATGAACTGTGAATAATTATGTTTATTGTATTTGTACTTGTGATTTTCGTATAACATGCTTGATGACCCCGCTAAATTGAATCTTGAAAAGCATATGTTTTGCTACTGTATTGATTAGTTGAAAGTATAAGTATTACTGCCATATCTAATTATTTATAGTCATGATATTCATTTATGATATGATCTGTTTTAAGCATGCTTTAATTTGTTGCATGGGATGGGACGTTTTGAAAAGCAGAAAGTTTTAACATACTATAAATTTGCAAATCCGGTGGTTCATTCACATATTATCTGGCAGCTTTTATCTACAAATATGTTGTGTATTCACAACCATTTGACGGCGTATAAACCTGTAACACTGGTGGTTCGCCTACCCATTATCTGGCAACTTTTATCTGCAATTATGTTGTGTATTCACAACCATTTAGCAGTGTACTAACCTGCAACTTTTGGTGGTTCATCCACAACTCGGTGTGTAGGGATGGACGAGTTCCGGGAAACTCTTATGGTGTGTAGTGGTGGGTTAGGATCTTATCTATTAAACCGAATCCGTTTGTATTCGTAAATCGTGTGCTTAAAATTCTGAAATTTCTGATATGATATGATATGATATGATATGGTATATGTATATTTGTTTATATATGATATGACATATTGAATTTGCTAATTGTGATTTAAGCTATGTGATTTTATTTATATGCTAATCGGTTGCACTGATTATCTTGTGATGGAACTCACACTAGGCTTCATAGCTCACTCACTTTTATATTCGATCCTTTCAGATAACCCACCAGGTTAGGATGTGGGCGCGGCATCCGGAGGGTCTCGGCTTAGTTTCGTTTTTTTAATATTCTTTTAATTACCATTATTATTCGATATTTTTCCCATTCAAAGATTGTATTATTTATTTTGAATTGTGGCATGGGATTTAGGTTTTATTTTCTTTTAGCTAGCATGACATTTAAATTGACTTTAGGTTGATGATATATGAAATTAGATTATCTATACATGAAATATGGTTTTTATTAAAAACTAAGAAATATCACTTTCTGCTGCTCAATTATAACTAAAATTTGATTAGCAAATAAACTGGAAATTAACTAAGTTTTCAACGATAATTACCTTTCTACAAGAAAAGTTTTAAATTAACTATATCTTACAACTTTTGAGTTTTACTAAAAATTAGACTAAATTTTCTTCTAAAATAAACAAACATTTTAAATTTACCGTTTTCAAAACTCTGAAAATTCTCTGAATTACTCCGGTGGCTAATCTAGGCCGGGTTAGAGAGGCTACATCTTTATTAACTTAAATGCAGGTAACATTCCAAAGTACAAATTTCGACTCTCCCATAACTCATTTTCTTGTTATAAAGTCCTTGACAATCCAAACCTTGTCATCGTGCCCAACTTCCTCCTCTCTGGACCAACTTCACTTCTAAAAGGCTAAACAATCTTAAATTTTAATCTTGTCATCTATTATCTTAATCTTATCTATTCTCAATCTACAATTAGATCATCTAAAAGTCATGTTATCCTTTCGACTCATATTAACCTTTTTTTTCTTCTATTTTTCACTTTGGGTTGATTCGGTTCAATATTATTTATATATGAATATTTTTTTGAAGTTACAATTAATACATTCGTATAACTTCAATTAGAACCGATGAATATAATATATAAATAAAATATATTTAAAAATAATCCACAAAACTTAAATCAACGTAAAGTCTGAATCCATGCATAATATTTATGATTGATAAAACTCAAATATAGAAATATAAAAATCTCTAACTATCTATGTTGATGTGGAAGGTGGGGAATAGACCTGTCCATGGGCCCATTCGAAAAGTGAGAGAGTTTGGGTAAAAATATAGGCCCAAAAATGGGTTTGGACAAAAAAAATAAGGCCCGTTAGAAAATGGGTCCAGCCTCGGGTAAAGCTTTCTTGACTTGAGCCCAGCCCGAATATGAAAACAAAAAAAAAATTGTTGTTTTTTTTACTTTTTTTTTATTTTCTTGTTGTTTTTTTTTACTATTTTGCTACAATTTCACAATTATGTTACTACTATTTTGTTGTTATTATTTGGATATTGTATAACTCTTATTTTATTATTAATTTTGTTACTATTTTTCACATTTGCTTGTTAAGTTACATTTATCTTAATGTTATTTAAGTATACATATTTTTTTAATTTATTTTCAATTTGTTGGGAAATATTTTTTAATATTTTTAGTATTTTTGATGTATTGTATTTTTTTTAAAATAATATAAAAATATTAATATGGGCAGATCAACTCGAGTTTTAATATTTTTATTTAAGCTAAATTTGAATAAAATTTTAGACCTATTTTTTAAATTGTACTTAAATTTTTTATTAAATTTAATTCAAACCTAATTTAACTCGACCTATAAACACCTAGTGGGGAATGACTAATCAGCCTTTAGAATTTAGATGCCTTCTCTCAACCTTCTTTTGTTTTTACCTTTTAGAGGGCAATGACAAGAGAGTTTGGCCACAATGTATTGACGGTTTCGAGGAGTAGGCCATAATAATCACTCTGAGTGCTGAGTTGCTCCAGATTATTATAGATAGAAGCCAGCAATTCGACATCATCCACAGAAACTAACGTGTTGATTGCGTCAACTGATGTTACTTGCTTAGCTAATTTTGACGTTCCTTCTTTTTTTTTTTTGGAAATAAAAACTTTCCTCATCTATTTTTTCAGCGGACATGAAAACTAAAATTGGAACTATATAAAAGGATAACAAATTGATTCTCTCTCTCTTACATTTGGTTAAAATATGCCATTATTTCTATATTATTCACAAATTTAAAATTTAGTTTATATAAATTTACTTTTAAAAATTTAATTCATTTCCTTTTTAAATTTTAAAATTCAAGCTATTGTTAAATTTTTTATTAATTTTGTTGGTATGACTTTTTAAAATAAAATAATTCACTTGACAATAATATAGCAAAAAAAAAAAGAACTTGAATTTAATAAAATTAACAGTTAAACTCAAAATTTGAAATCTGAAAAGTAGAGAGACGAAATTCTTAAAAATAAAAGTATAAAGATTAAATTCTAAATTTATGAACAATACGAGAACTTATGACATATTTTAACATTTGTGTTTCTAAACAAAAATGTAAATTATGATAGTATATCACATAACAATCTATTAAATTATGTGACATCTACAATGAAAACAAATTTATATTAAAATTATATTTATAAAATTTTATTCAAACAATAGATTTATAGATAAAGTGATAAAGTATTTATGTACAATTTTCTTTTATCAATTTTGAATTTCATTCTTAAATGTTTAATTTTTTTAAGTAGTGGTTTTTAGTTGTTTTATTTAAACATTTTATATAAAAACAATAAATGAAAAAATGTCAATATAATAAAACTTATTAATTTCTTAAAATTGAATTTTAAATTAATTTTTTAATTGAATTGATGAAAATTTTACTCATGATACTAACCTCTACAAAATACTTTGTTATATTATATTATAGATTATAAATTATAGATAGATATTTTAAGATAATATATTGTAAATTATAGATTAAAGATGATAATTATGAGACCTGGTTACCAAAATAATGATTAAATCATTGTGCTAATCTTAAAAACGATATCAAACATACTTTTATGATTCATTTATAGATGATTAAAGGTAGGTTTTATTATGTCTATCTTTTTAGAACTTTTGAAATTTAATTTTTTATTTATCTAATTTAAAAATAAAAAATCAATGATACTATTGTTAATTTATTTTTGTTAAATTTGAATATATGTTATCAATCAACTTCAATTTTTAAATCAACTTTTTGAATATTAGCAATTGGATTTTAGTTTTTAAATTAAATAAGTTGAGAAACTAAATTTCTAAAATTAAAAGTAGAGAAACTACATTTCAAAAATTCAAAGAGTATAAAAATTGAAGGAAGAATTAAATCTTAAGTTATGTAAATTTTCTAGCCTTATTTGGGTCTTTACCTAAATATAATGCTTCTTGCCCGACTCGAGCGTCGAGTCTGAGCTACAAGATGCTACATTTGTTGCCAAAGAAACTACATTTAAATAAAACATAATTTTTATCAATTCAACAATTTATAATCACTAACATGATCATTATATCATAACATATAATTCAAATCAAGGTTTATATGAGCTTACGAAAGCTCTTTTGATAGCTCGAGAACATTGAAAGGCTAAAATGCAAAATTTTAAAATGTTTCGGGTTGGCGTCGTGACACCAAAGGTGCGATGTCGCGACCTTCAAAACAGTAGGCAAACATCACAACTTAGGGAATAAAATGTAAAGTTTCCAATATCACACTTGGTTTCTTTTGAAACCCGAAAATTTGGAACAAATTAGGGGTTAAACTAAAAGAAACCCTAAGCTGGCGGTCTCTACTTAAAAATTAGGAAAAGATAGTAATTGAAATTGGACAAAGTTGAGACCCTAGTATGGTTCGGTTGGATTAGAACTAGTTGGTCTCTTAGTGGGAGACATACTGATTTTAAATGGATGACCCTTAAACGATTGAAGACATTGAGAGGAGGGCTATAAATAGCTGAGAGGTGACTTCTAGGAGGGGATTCATCTCAAATCTGATTAATTTTCTTCTCTTCTTCATCTTCCACGGTTGTTTCGAGAAAGCAATGGTATTGGAAGGCTCTGCATGGAGCAATGATTGGGAGGTTTAAGTCAGCAAAATAGAGAAACCAATAGACTGGTAAGGTTCTGAGCCTTTCGATGTATGTAAGACTAAGAAAAGCAAAGTTAAGTGTTTCCAGAAACCATTTTAAGGATTCTGCATGCTTCTAGAAAACGAATTTTAAAACTGAGATTACTGAGTTTAACCCATGAATTGGTTGTTATGCTTAGCTTCCAAGAGAATGGAAGCTCTAGAGATTGGAAAAACGAAGCAAACAAGACGAATAAACATTAGGTGAGTTTCTACACTTAATCCCTGAAATGCTAAGTATGTTGTATGGTTGTATGGGTTTATGAGTATCCGTCGTTCTAGTATAGTGTGCATAAATTAGCTATGATTCCATGGTATTGCATCCATGAAATGCATGTAATACAGGTAAGGGAAACATTGTAGGGTTTAGGCAAAGTTAGGAAGGGAAAATGAGAAAGTGGTGATTCTGTTAGATACCACCATATGGTGTTGCTGTGTGCATGTGTGATGAGTGAAGCTTCGAGCCTTGCGGAGGGGACATCATGATGTTTGAGCATCAAGGTATAGGACTGTGAATGGAGGAATTGTTGGAATGAAATGGGAATAGTAAAGATCATGGCTAGGCCATAAGATCGATTGGAGGCTATATGCCTAAAAATGTGTAAGATCATAGCTGAAAAACGTTATGGCATCATGATAAGGATAAGTAAGACCATAGCTGAAAGATGCTATGGCATCATGATATAAGTGAGTAAGACCATGGCTGAAAGACGCTATGGCATCATGGTAAACAGGACTAAGACCACATAGCTAAAAGACGCTATGACATCCTTTCATAGTTCGACGAGACGTTAAACACGAGATAGTTTGATGAGATGTTAAACATGAGATAGTTCACCGAGACAGTAAACGCGGGAGTTATGAGTAGTAAGACCATAGCTCGACTATAGTAATGTATAACCAACCACTGAAACTATAGATACAAGGTAGTTTGCTAGAACAATAAACACGAGTGGTCAACTAGGATGGTAATCATGAGAAATTGTGTAAACAAGGAAAAATGGATGGAAGTATGGGACACAATAGTTAGCCAGCGGGTCAAGAAATCCGCCAACGAATGGAAAATGTAATAAGAGTGGGAAAAGATAGCTAGAATAGTAGTTACAAAAGTCGGTTGGGCATATGGTTGGTAACCCAGCAAGAAGTAGACATAGAAGTTGGCGCACTGGTGGTGCCTAGTATATAGGTGAAAAAAAGGTGGTTTAATCGATGATCGTGGACAAGGATTCGCTATTAAGAACTGCTAGAAGGTGCTCAATGAAACCCTATAAGCGAGAGATTGAACATAAAGTACATCGGTTAGTCTACAAGGTGAAGAGGGGTTAGTTAGAACCCATCGATAGGAGGAGGCACTACGAAGGATACAAGTGACAGGTATGTCTGTCGAGACTATTCCTCATAAGGGGGAAATCAATAAGGTAGTGTCAGCCAACAAGGCTAGTTAAGAGGGAATATAGTAAGAAAGTGGACTCGGGAACCTAAACGGTCACTTAGCGACAATGATTGAGTATCGTAGGTCATAGTGGTCTATAACAGAAGGCTATGCTACACTTAAAGGTAAATCAATTTAGGAGGATTACAAAAAAGTAATCTAGCCACTATTCAAATTAAGTAGGATTTAGTTCCCTAGAGTGGCATGGAACCTTGTTAGTCTTACCAACGGAAGGAAGATGAGCAAGACATGCGGGATTAAGGTAAGGAAAGAGTCTGTCATGGATTAAATAGATTGGGAATACCCACCAAGGGCCTTTAGGAGGATAAGCCTACAGAGATGGCGAAACGTTAAGAGGAACTGTCAAGGTTGATCGAACGTCGATCAAAATGCCGAAAGTAACACACTCAACGATCTTTCTGTGGATAGGATTGAAAATAGGATAAGGTCCATTACGACAGTTTGAAATAATTATTTCCAACATACATGGAGTTTGTTATATTATTATCATTATCATTATTATTATTTAATTGAACCCCCAAAAAATGGGCACGTTATGGGAAATAAAGAAACTCATTAAGTTCATTTGAACTTACAAAAGCTTTGACCTGTGGTTACAAGATCTGCGAAATAAGGAACTCGAGGAAAAACCAAGCTAGATCGGGAGGAATTGAAGATTCATTTGAGTAGAGTCATGAACATAGGAAGGGGGTACCTTTAGAAAATTTGC
Source organism: Gossypium sturtianum (assembly GCA_025698515.1). Lineage (NCBI taxonomy): Eukaryota > Viridiplantae > Streptophyta > Magnoliopsida > Malvales > Malvaceae > Gossypium > Gossypium sturtianum. The sequence goes on from CM046955.1 coordinate 127,544,950, forward strand.
CATGGGGGAAAATATATTGTATCTATATCTCTTAGAGTCTAGATTTGGGACAGTGAACTTTTATTTAAAAATTTTACCTCTATTTTAAGGTTTTTTTTCTTCTAAAAAATAGGTAACATGGTTTGATTTTAAATAGTGAGTTCTAAAATTTTACACGAACATGATTCAATTGTGACACTTCATGCCCGGATTCGACGAATGGGTCAGGTAAGGGTGTTACATCTAAACTACAACAATTTTGCGTCGCATCCTTGCGATTCAATGTCATGACTCGTGACATCTATAGGGCGATATCGAGACATTGAGAAGAGCCTATTACTAGTCCATTTCAATCTTTCAACTAGTGTTGTGACATCCATGAGGTGGTGTCATTACTCTGTAAGCATGATACAACAAATTCAATTCCTTTTTTAATTTAACCTATCATTTTACAATTATATATTTATATGCTCTTTCCAAAACAATATAACATTATTTCATGCCAATCTATACCAAATATAACATGCAAACATTTAAAATCAAGCATTCAATATGGCACCAAGCACATGATCAACAATTACGCATATTCTAATAATTTTCAACCTTATAATAGCAAGTTACTTCACCTTGCAAGCTTTAACCTATAAGGCTTATGCAAGCTTGAAAATCATAATCAAATCTATGCACCAACTAGGCCACATAACAAGCTTAACATACAACCAAACCTTAACCACAAATACAACATTGGCCTTCACAAATAAAGATGACCATTAAAAATTTGAGACCCTATATACATGCCACAATGGTAGGACTCAAAATAAACATGATTCTACCGAATTGATGATAGTGTAATATCCGTAATGATCTGGCTTGACGAGTTCCACAAGTTGGAGATCTATATGTAAAAGAAATAACAGTAGTAAGCATTTAGATGCTTAATAAGTTCAAATGGAAATTACAACACTTATGTTGCTCATAGATGAGCATGCTAACTACCATAGTTTTGGCATACATTTGGCTAAAACTTGACACATAATGCCACAACTAGATGCATAACAACATAAGTATCCAAATGGGTTCGGCATTATAACATATCTAAAACATCATCAAATCTTACCAATTCATCACAAATTAATATACTATTATCATTTCACAAGTTCATATCATTTTAATTTAAATCATATATCATAATAGCTTACCAAAGTTCAGTTCATTTCATTTCTTGATTTTACATTTTGATTTCAATGTCTTGCCCAATGTAACCCTTGTAAAACAGACTCAGATACACGGGTGAACTACACCATAAAAAGGCATTGAAGTGCTACGCTCGTAAGCATCAAATGTTAAAACATTTTCAATCATATTCCTCCACCACACCAAAGTGTTTGTAAAGATAAATAATACTCGATGATCCGCAACAGATACTGGATCTTGTTATAACCTGTCATAATCTCCGTATCATTAAATATCCTGTACAAATACGCATATGACCCTATTGGCATGCAAATCGTATCCTAACCTTTTACTAAGTTCATATGGGCATCTATAATACATATTAACATATTCATACCCTGTATCATTCATATTTGCATATCATTCCCTGTAATTGGTCACATTTGCATTTTCATACCCTATAACCATTCATATTTTCACATTCATGCCTTGTACTATCACATATCAATCACCAATCCCATTTCATTTTAATTCAATCCAATTTACTAGATTTGTATGCCAAATTCATCAACATTTCAAATTATGTTCAAACATAAATATAATGAAATAAACACAAGCATACATATAACAAAGGAAAGGTAGTAAGTTCCATATGAACTTACCTTTCCAAAATACAAAACGAGTAAATTTCTTAGAGCTTAGTCCTCAATTTTTGCTTTTCCTCTACTAGCTCTACTTTGGTCCAATTGTTGGTCTATACAATATTTCTATACCAAATCAATACCATACATTATCACACAATTTCATGAGATGTATGATCCTAAATAAATCCCTTTTTCAATTTCACACATATTTTACTTTTTATTCAATCGAGTCCCTGAACTCGGGATAAACATAATTTTCAATTCCTAGCTTCGAATTAAAATTCGATTTCACATCCTCTCATTAGGGACTCTACACTTTTTATTTCTAGCAAAATTTCATGATATATTTTACATTTATTCAATCTGGTCCCTAATGTTACAAAGATAACAAACAAGCTTAACTAAATTTACAATTTAGTCATTTTCATAATCTAGCTCAATATCTATCAATTCCAAGCCTAATTCATCAATTTATCAACAATGCAACTTGCTAAAAATTCAATAATTGAACAAAATGGTACATGACCTAGTTAAATCATGCTCCCATGATCACAAATCTATAAAAATTACAATAAAATGGCTTGATTTTATTACCTTATTGATGTTCGAATGTGAAAACACCAAAATGGTTTTCTTCCTTAGGTTTTCTAAGCATGGACAATTAGAAAAGTAGAGAATATTATGAAAATTCCACTAAATTTTGCTTTTATACCTTAATTAGTCATTAGCTAACTCAGTTTAATTAATTAATCATGGCTTAATTAACATAAGCTAGTTTTTTAATCACATTTAGTAGAATTGCCATCATCATCCACTATCTCTTAATTAAAAATGATCTAATAACCATTTTGGCCCTTTGGTTAATTGCTATCTAGGTCTTCAAGTCTTTTCTCAATTAAAATTCTATAGCAATTGGAATTTTACAATTTAGTCCTTGAAGTTAATTAACTATTTTATCAACGAAATTACTTGATTGTACTTCAATATATTTTTACACTGACTCCGTAAATATTCCTATTTTATATTTACGAATTTCTTTACGAAAATGGGGTTTCGAAACCAGATTTTTTGATACCATTAAAAATTGGGCTGTTATACTAAATTAAGTAAAAGACATGATTTATTTAAAAAATACTTTTACAAGTTATATGATTTTTAAAGGGAAAAATATCAAAATTATACATGAAATTTGGTTTAATATGTAATGTTAGACGTTAACTTCTATTTTATACAATTTTATCGATGAAATTTTATTTGATTTAGTTTTCACAAACCACTAACACAATTATCGATATAGCACCATTGTACATTTACATATTGTATACCTAAATAATTATATCTATTTGTTGATGTCACTTTTGAGGGTTAGGTTGAGGTAGTGACTTACGAGTCTTAGGCTACCTTTGGTTGAGCTTTTATCATCAGTGAGGTGCAGTTGGGATACCAACCTCATCAGATTGTTGTTTGGTTCAAGCATTCCGGTCTGGTGAAAATTGGTTTCAACCTCACTTCTTTGTCTTTGAAACGAAAAGTGGAGAGATGAGAGCAGTAGTTAAAGGCAATTGGGGCAGTAGGTATTTTTAACAGACAAAAATACCCATTTTTGAACATCTCGTTCAAACCTATGATTTCCTCTTCAGATAAATCTTCTCCATCCAGGTACTTTCCTCCTACTTCTTCTATTTTTCATCTTTTAATTTCCTTTTTTCCTTTGCATCAATATAGCTTTTCGCATGTCTTCTCTTCTCAGGGCTGCTGTTTCATTTCGCTTTGTGATTCCAACTCTCACCAATCTTTCCTAGCCAAGCCGTTCTTCATCTTCCTTCTTCTTCATCTAGGTAACTTTCCTCCTTCTACTTTCTCTGTTTGTTGTTTGTTGCAATTTCTTTGTTTCTTTGCAATTCTATTAACTAGGGCATTCCTTCTTACCAAAAACAAAACCCCTTTATAAAGTATTTTTAGTTATAAGTTTTAAGATTCGGTAAAAATTAATTCGGTAAAAACATAGCAGTTTTGGTTTCTTTGGGTTCTTTATAATTTGGTTTAGTTTTAACATAGCTTATTTTAAGCTAAATTCTGAGAACATGTTGTTAACTACTGACTTCTTCTTTTTTGATGAATTTACTGAGAAGTAGTTGTTAACTACTGACTTCTTTCTTTTTTCTGTATGAATGGCAAGATAATGAAATCAATGAATCAAAATTTGTTTTTTCCTTCCATTTTTCTGCTTTTTATGTGTTCGTCAAAACTTTTAACAATATGTTGTCTATTATTTTGATGATGCATGTAAATTGTTCGATGAAATTCCCGAGTGAAACATTGTTACCTGGAATTAATTGGTTATTCACAGTGCTTTTCTTAAGGCAATGCCTTTGAGGGATGTTGTTTCTTGGTCTGTCATGTTGCAACTTTAATGAACAATTGGAATGGAGTTGTAACATTATTTTACTAATAATTACAACAAAATTAATCTTGAACTAGAATAAATATTTAAAAAAATTGAGCTAAAACTTCAAAATTCGGATTATCAAACCAATACTTTGAAATGAAAGTTGAAATTGTTTAATCATAATAAATGGTGACATTTAAGGTCATTTGTTGTCGCTAAGATACTTTGAAATGAAAGTTGAAATTGTTTAATCATAAAATGGAATAGTTGTCTAGCATTATTTAGTTTTTCTTGAAAGTTGAAATTGTTTAATCATAAAATGGATAATTTTGTGCTCTTCCTCGGATTTCATCCTTGTTCTTACTTCACTCTTGGAATAGTTGTCTAGCATTATTTAGTTTTTCTTGAAAGTTTTCATTCCTCACCTTAATTTGATTCTAGGCATTGGAGGTAATCACTTGGCTTCAAATTGAAATATTTCTTTTTTCTTTCCAACTCTTTTATGAAGTGCAACGAAAATCAGTTGTAATTCAATTCTATGGACAGCTATACGATTCCATAGCTTGTTGGAATTATTTTACTCCACTCTCACATTTATAAATACTTGATCTTGTCTTTCTTGTATGTTGTTTGAATCAGCCCTATGATTAGAGTAGATAAATTCCCCACTAGTAATTTCCAAATCAATTAACTTACATTGATCAAACCACTCATTGAAGAAATGAACGTGATTGGCCTCAATTTCACTACCTACTCTTTTTTTTAATTAACTAGGACTTGACAATGTCCATATTCAATTAGAGTGTCAATGTAAATTTTTTAAGGAGATCATTACATTGAAACTCACCTTTTGTTTTGTTTCCGTTAGAGGGATTTTCCTTTTTAGATAATGTAGAAGCCATCATGGAAATCTAGTATTCTTTTAAGTAAATCCAATTTTCTTCCTATTTTAGTCTCCATTAAAAATGATTATTGAAACTATGTGCATATCATTTAGATTTATTCATGGGTTGGGCTATTCACTTAAGCTTAAAGTTGGGAGTTCAAGCAACGTATGTTTATTCATCAATTATCTCAGCCTTAGTTGAGTTGCTCTATCAACTTGCAGGGACCGACTCAAATCCATTTGCTCTTGATGCATTAGCTGTTTTCATGTTTCGTGTGCTTCAACGAGTCAATCATCCGGTACTCAATCGCCTTTCTTTAAACATCACATTCCCAATTGTTACCATCTATCTAACACTAGCTCAATTCATTAAATTCTAGGGTAATCTTGACAAGTCATCTCCAAATGTTGGCTATGTGATGCTAATGTTTTGAACTACTTTGTTAGTAAGCAAGGTACAGGATGTTGTTGAACTTTGGCCTGCAATGCAACAGAAACCAAAGACAAAAACCAAAGATGATCAACATCCAAGTGAACGGAGAAGCAAGCTGACATTTTGTTTATTTTGTTCATTTGTAACTTGATTTAGTTCCAATGTAATTTATACTTAAAGTTAGTAGGAGTAGTTGTTGATTTATGTTTGATGTTATATTTGGTATGTCCGCTACATTTTGTGTGTAATTCTAGCTAGGCTTTAGTCATGTATTAGTGGGAGCAATTATACATTAGGTAACTGCCATATTTCATTGTAACATAAATGCTTCTCAAGTCAATGAAAAAGATCTGATTTTTGGAGATCAAATTCAGTTTTCTTCTTGTTCAAACTTCTTTGCATTCGTTTTTCTTTTTCTCATTAGTTTTTCTCCTTAATTTATTTCTAAACTTGATATTATGTTTTAATTTTTTTGTAGGAAAATATTATCTTGTGGATTCAGGATAGCCACAAATGAATGAGTTTTCTAGGTCCATATAGGGGAACGATATCATTTACGACTTTCGTCGAGGTAATCATCGAGCATCTGGAAAAAAGAAATCTTTAATCATGCCCATTCTTCGTTACGCTCTCGTGATTGAAGCGAACATTTGGAGTGTGGGAAAAAATGGCCAATATTAAGAGATATTCCAAGCTATTCATTCGACAAGCAAGTTTTAATAGTTATTGCAACAATGGTTTTGCATAATTACATTCGAAGACATGCTTGGTCAAATGATGAGGATTTTCGACAATTTGAGAATATACCCGACATGCCAATCTCTTCAGGCCATTTTGATAGAGGTGAATCGAGTTCTTCTAACAGTGAAAGTGACCTTGAAATTGCAATGTTAAGGGAAACCATTGCAAATAGTTTAATGAATCAATATTTGTAAAAACAATTTTGTATCATAATCTAATTTCTAGTAATAATGAAACTTGTTATGTCTTATGTTACTATTTTTTTTATTAAAAATCATTCGTTTAGATACTTCAAAATTTGATCCAAGTATAATGTTACTATTTACGAAAATAATATTTATCCTTGTTATAAAAGAATATTTAACTATAAAAAATTAAAAATAATAATCATTTTATCTAATAAATAATTTAAATTGATTATATAATTCATTAAAATATTTATAATAAAATATTGGAAGATACATTTTAATATTTTATTAAATGAATTTATAAATTCACATATTTTAATAATTTTATATAAGTAAAATAATTTAAAAACTTCTATTATATATCAATTCTAATCTGATGTCATTAATAGTCATTTTTTATTTTCACCTCACCGCTACACCTGCGTTTGAATCCAAACACACACTCTACCATTATTTCTAATCTCACCGCTACAGTATCCAATCTCACCGCTACAGTAACTAATCTCATCGCCATCGCTGTTTTTAACCTCACCGGAGGTAAACACACCGCCCATCCAAACTAAGCCTTAGATATCTAAAAGGAGGAAAAAAGGATCAAAAGGACACTGAAATTCGATCTTTAAAGCACAATCCACTGTTTAAGTTAGAGAAGGAATAAGGATAAAAGGAATATGGATTTTAGGTGAAGGTTCAATGCACCTTACTTGATAATATGCATGTGTATTTATAGGCTTCATGTTTTTTGCCCAATGTAACACCTCTAACCCGTCTTTGTTGTCAGATTAAGGTTACAGGATATTACAATAGTTAACAAGATCGATAATACATTAACACCATCCAAATATTTATTTAACCATAAAAAATTAATAATAATTCATTATTCATAGTATAAATACTAATAAATTGAGCTTACAGAACCCTAAATTTAGTTTAGAAACAAGTATGGTGAAACACCCCAAACCCCGCCCACGAGCCCAGACCGGATCTGGTATGTTCCTCGAGTAAAACGTTTTAATTTCATGTTTATTACTTCGGAAAATTTGGGGTGGTTTTATAAAAATACCGAGTTGTTTTGGAATTAATCTTTAATTCGTAAATCGTTTGTGTTTAGGTGTCTAAACATTTAAAATTTATTTTTAAGAAAAGTTGCTTAAACTTTAAGTGGATAAAATTCGTATTATACTAAATAATTAAAATGCATGCATAAACAGTTTCATACTAGTGGCCTTATTACATCAACGGTAAAACCCGAAATGAAATTCAAACTTAAAGTTCAAAATAAAATAAAGTAGAATAAAAGTCGAAAGTGAGCATGGCCACCATTAAGCTCCGGCCGACCCGGTCCATCACGGAGTGTCACTGAAAAGATATCCCACAACGGGGTGAGTCAAACAGACTCAGTGTGTACAGCCAACACTAAATCCCAACGATTTAGGCATAACAGTTCATACAAATACAAATAGCAATTAAATATAATGATGCAATCCCGAACCCAAACCTAGATAACCATCCGCTACACATCACCCGTACCAACCATCACACCGTGGGGATTACTAAATCGACCCACCCATCCGCTACATATCATCGGCGATCATTGCGCAGACGACTAGCACATCGCCCTTATAAATTCGTGGCATAGCCACCAGATAATATATTTTGTGACATAAGTCACCACATTCAGTTATTGTGACATGAGTCACCACATTCGGATTATGTGACCGAAGTCACCACATTCAGATATTGTGGTATAAACCACCAGATCACTTCCCCTTTCCATATAACCCATATGCCCCATGTCATACAAATCATGCAATTATCATGGCTTAGGCCTTATTTCACATTCTTATCAATGTTCACATACATGCCATATTCCACATGTTCATAACATTTATTAACATGATGTTAAGATTACGTACCTGAGTACTTTGTACCATTGCATGGTACCTTAGCCCACTTTTCATATTATTATTAACACATATATTAAAATAATACCGTAAATCAATCAAGATTCAGTGTGGGATACACACCTGGTTTACTTAACGAGTTCACTGAAATCCCGAAAATCCCGATCTAATGCTTTAGATCTCTAGTTCCTATATTCGGCCACCTTAAGCATGTTAGCAACAAGCCATTCGGCTAGATAATCAAATCCCGAAGGATTATTGCAACCAAAATCCTTACCTTTTGTCGCGATTTGATTACTAATCAAATCCTGAAACTCGTGATATTCCTCTTGCAATCGGCTAGACACCAATTCCCTTAACTAGTTAGTTTTCGGCTTTTGAATAAATAAGAAACAGATCTAAGTCACTAAATAGGGCCTTGGCCGAATATCACATGCACTTACCTTGTGGATCTAAATCCCGAAGTATCACTTGTCCTTGGTCTCTGTCGAAATCCCTACAAGCACTATGTCAGATCCAATTCCAACATTTGAATACATAGCCTTCGGCCTAATCTCTCACCTTACTTACCTTAGATCCGAAATCCCGAATGATCTCCCTAGAAGTCGGATACTATGGAAATCCCGAAAGATCTTTCCATGTTTCGGCCAAGAACAAAAATAGATTAATCCTTAAGTTTCGGCTAAAAGAAAAGAATTGAAAATCGAATAACAACCAATCTTACCCTTAATCATGTAGTCGATTGTACTCTCTGCTGACACCACACGAGAGAGATTCGGCTATAGCTAGTTGTTGATCAACAATTTTTCGGCTTTTGGGGTTTAATGGACAATCGGGCTAGGGTTATTGGTATATTCGGCTTTTGATTGAGTTTGCAAAAGAAGAAGAAGGTTGTTGATGGAGATTGGCTAGAACACGTGGTATTTCGGCTTTGACAAAATAAAAGAGAAGAGAGGATATTTGCTAGAGAATTCGGCAGAGGAACAAAAGAGAAAAGAAAAGAATTAAGAATGGCCTCACTTCCCCCTTTTTGCCGAAATTACTCCACCTAGAGTCCCCTATTCGGCCAACTCCTCCTCTCACTATCAAATCCCTTGTTATTCTCCTATTTTTCCTCTTCCTTGCACAATCAAAATAATTTAAAATAAATCATCAATTATCCCTTACTTTAGCCGAAATTTTAAAAGGATTAGACCACATTTTAAACTCATCCCCTAGTGCCCCATTGCCGTCCACTACTGCTCAATCTTGCAGCAAAATAAAACTCTCCTATTTGCTTCCCTTGCAGCTCGAACCTAGGCCTCTCTGACACTCCTTGTGGCGTCACTTACAGAGGCTTTAAGTGGCGCCTCCAAGCCACTTAAACAAGCCCATTTTTGTGTCATATTTCCCCTACTAATTTTCTTAAGGCCTCCTCTGCCTAGCTTCCTCTTTTAAACTTAAAATCGAATAATTTCTATGGTATTCACCTACACTCTAAGGTTCACACAATTCATACAACACAATCAGAACACACATAGGCATGCTACTTCATACAATTTAGCATTAATGCATAAGCTATAAATCCCGGATATTACAGTTCTACCCCCTTAAAATAATTTTGTCCTCGAAATTACCTAGCTGAAATAAGTGAGGGTATTGCTGTAGCATTGCTTCTTCCGGCTCCCACGAAGCTTCTTTCGATCCATGATTGCGCCATAACACTTTGACTAAAGGAACTGACTTCCTTCGTAGCACTTTCACATCTCGTTCCAAAATCTGAATCGGCTCTTCCTCGTAGGACAAATCTGGCCTTAGTTCCACTTCCTCAACTGGTACTACATGAGATGGATCCGATCGATAACGACGTAACATAGAAACATGGAATACGTCGTGCATTTGCTTCAACTCCGAAGGCAACTCTAACTGGTATGCCACTGGTCCAACTCGCTTTAATACCCGATAAGGTCCTATAAACCTTGGACTTAGCTTCCCTTTGCGACCAAATCTCATCACCTTCTTCCAAGGCGAAACTTTAAGAAACACTTGATCCCCCACATCAAATTCTATCTCCTTACGCTTAAGATCTGCGTGACGACTTACGCGCTGTCGGATGCTTCCTTTAACTGCACTGCGAATTACCTCAACTTTCTCCTCAGATTCGCCGCCACGCCTCGGACCCAAAACTCGTCGTTCCCCAATTCCGTCCAACACGTAGGTGTGCGACACTTCCGATCCATACAACGCTTCATACGGTGCCATCCGAATCATCGGCTTGATATTGTTGTTGTATGCAAATTCTCGCTAACGGCAAATATTCTTCCCAACTTCCTCTGAAGTCTATCACACAGCCCCTCAACATATCCTCTAACACTTGGATTACTCGTTCCGACCGCCCATCCGACTGTGGATGAAAAGCGTCATGAAGTCTAATCTGGTGCCTAAAGCCTGATGTAGTGCTTTCCAGAACCGAGACGTAAACCTTGGATCCCTATCCGAGATAATCGATACCGGCACTCCATGCAACCTCACAATCTCCGTCACATACAACTTCGCCAACTTCTGCAAAGAATAATCAACCCGCACTGGAATGAAATGCGCGGACTTTGTCAATCGATCCACTATCACCCATACCGAGTCCCTCTTAGTAGGCGTAAGGGGAAGCCCACTAACGAAGTCCATGGTGATTCTCTCCCACTTCCACTGCGGAATGTTTATCGGCTGAAGCAACCCTGACGGAACTTGGTGTTCAGCCTTCACTTGCTGACACGTTAAACACTTCCCTACGAATTCTGTAACTTCCCTCTTAAGACCAGGCCACCAAAACTGTTCCCTTAGATCTCTATACATCTTACTACCTCCAGGATGCATAGCATAGGGGCTACTATGCGATTCGAAGAATCCTCTGCCTTAACTCCTTGTTCTTGGCATACTGGACCTTACCCTTGAAACACAATACTCCATCGTCATTAATACTATAATCTTCCAACTCTCCACTCTGCACTTGCCGTAGCTTAGCACTTAGATCATCATCCATTAACTGACTTTCCTTCACCTCATTCAACCATGTCGGTTTAACTTGCAACTCTGCCAATAAACTTCCATCATCATACAAGCTAAGATGTGCAAACATTACCCTCAGATCCGACACTACTTTCCGACTTAGGGCATCTGCCACTACATTCGCCTTGCCCGGATGATACTCTATAGAACAATCGTAGTCTTTCAATAACTCCACCCACCTTCGCTGTCTCAAGTTCAGCTCCTTCTGAGTCAACAGATACTTAAGACTCTTGTGGTCCGTGTAGATCACTAACTTTTCTCCATATAAATAATGCCTCCACACCTTAAGAGCAAAGACCACTGCCGCCAATTCCAAATCATGCGTCGGGTAGTTAACCTCGTGTGGCCTTAATTGTCGAGACGCATAAGCGACTACCCTCCCATCTTGCATCAATACGCATATCAATCCTATTTGAGATGCATCACAGTACACCACAAAGTCCTTCCCTGCCTCCGGCTGAATCAAAACCGGAGCTTCAGTTAAAACCCTCTTAAGCTTCTCAAAGCTCTCCTGTTTATATCTGTCCAAACGAAAGGTACCTCCTTTCTCAATGACTTTGTCAAAGGTGCGGCTATTGATGAAAATCCTTCCACAAACCTTCTGTAGTAGCCGGCTAATCCCAAAAAATTGCGAACCTCAGCCACAGACTTAGGTGGTTTCCAATCTAGCACTGCCTCGATCTTCCTAGGATCTACTCTTATCCCTTCTGCAGACACTACATGCCCTAAGAATGCGACCTCCTTAAGCCAAAATTCACACTTGCTGAACTTGGCGTAGAGCTTCTTCTCCCTTAACACTTGCAACACAATCCGGAGATGCTCATCATGTTCCTCCTCAGACTTGGAGTATACTAGGATATCGTCTATGAACACAACGACGAACCTATCCAAGTAAGGTTGAAAAACCCGGTTCTCATATCCATGAACGCGGCTGGGGCATTCGTCAATCCAAACGGCATTACTACGAACTCATAATGCCCGTATCTTGTTGGAAAATTTGTCTTATGGATATCCGCTTCCTTCACCTTAAGTTGATGATATCCGGACCTTAGGTCTATCTTTGAGAATACCGCTGCTTCTTCCGGTTGATCGAACAAGTCGTCTATCCTTGGCAACGGGTACTTGTTCTTGATGGTCAGCTTATTCAACTGACGGTAATCTATGCACATACGCATAGTCCCATCTTTCTTCTTCACAAACAAGACTGGTGCTCCCCATGGAGACACACTGGGTCGAATGAACCCATGGTCAAGCAACTCTTAGATTTGAGCCTTGAGCTCAACCAATTCCTTCGGTGCCATTCTATACGGAGCGATAGATACTGGCGCCGTTCCATGCAATAAGTCAATTCCGAACTCCACCTCCCTATCGGGGTATTCTGTAATTCCTCGGAAAGACATCCACAAATTCCCTTCATCGTTTCTAACCCCTTCAACACTTGTTTCCTTAGTGTCCAAGGCACTCGACCCACATCGAAAAAGCGGACATCCTTTCCTTACCATCTTCTCCGCCTTAAGAGCGGATACTACATTCGACAAATAGTTTCGTCTTTCGCCCATCACCACAACTTCCTTATCGTCGGGAGTTCTCAACGACATGTGTTTAGCGGCGCAATCCACATTCGCACGATACTTCACTAACCAATCCATGCCTAAGATTAGATCAAATTCCTCGAATGGTAGTTCCACTAAGTCAGCTGGGAACTGCGTCCCCTGAACTTCTAAAGGCACTTCCTTAAAGAGTTTATCTACTATCACGATGCGCCTAAAGGACTAAGTACAGTCATCTTCCTAGGTACAGTCTCAAAGTTCACATGCAAAGTTTCGAATACTTTACTAGCAACATAGGAATGAGTTGACCCTATGTCTATCAAAGCAATAAAGGGTAACTCCGAAATAAGGAACGTACCCGTTATAACATCAGGTGCATCGTCGTCTTCCCTCCGATGAATCAGATATACCGATCTGTTTGTCTAGCCTCAGTATTACCAACACCTCTACACGGTGTTCCACGTCCTTCTTAAGCACCATTTCTTACGCCATTCGGACCACGACCCACCGAGGTTTCTTGTCCCCCTCTTCCAGGTGATTAGAACCTTGACCGTTGGTGGCCCCGTCTATTTTTATAGACGATCCTTAATCATGTGGTCCTTGGATCCACACTTAAAGCATCCTCCTATCTTCTTCCAACACTCTCCTAGGTGCCTCTTCCCACACTGATCACAAGTACGATACTGCCCTCCTGTCACAACTTGCTGACCTCGCGGCCCATCAACTCTAGGCCTCTTCTGCGCATTCCCGGATGACCCCGACGACCCAAAACCTCTCTTTTGCCTGTTCGGTCCGTATTACGCGCCTTCTGCATTCCTTAACTCCTTCGGCTACCTTAGCTTTTTCCACCAACACTGCAAACACTCACTCCTGCTGTGGAGCTATCAACAACCTCAGGTCATCCCTAAGGCCGTCCTCAAACCGGACACATCGCTCATGCTCCGTAGCCACGATACCTCGAGCATACCGGCTCAACCTTAAGAATTCAGCCTCAGACTGCGCTACGGACTTGTTCCTTGAACCAGACCCAGAAATGCCTCCTCTCGTGCATCGGTATAACTAGTTCCAACATACTTCTTCAGTACGCCACTTTAACATACTCCCAAGTGAGATCCTCGGTGTGGCACCATCCCGGCGTGAGCCACCATTGATATGCCTCATCGCGAAGTAGCGACACCATTCCTTCGAGTTTCTCCTCGGCCGGTCGATCCGACTTATCCATAATTCGCTTACGCCGCTTCCAACCAATACTCACCGTCTTTGGGTGCCACACTAGATACGCCACGAAATACTTCACTCTATTGGCTCTGAGTCGCTCGGCACTGATTTTCGAGCTCCCATACCTCCACCGCTCCCACCACCATCTCGGAACTCGCGGCATTGCTGCGAGCATCGCATCCTTCCCGTCGATCTTCTTTGCTCAACACCAACGGTGGTGGTGGGGTGGTGGTACCTCATTTTCGGACCCTTGTCCGGACCTAACGGGTTACAGTACGGTTGTCTGCCTCTACCACGTCCTCGCACATTACGACCGCGCCCCTAGAACTCATTTCTACGATCGCGCTTTAATCTATTTTAAGGAATTTTATGCATTAGTCTTTGTTCCACTGATTATCCGCGAAGAAATTTTATGAAAAGAAGTTTAATAGTAGTTCTTTCGATCATTTCAAAGTTTCAAGTCTTCTATCCTAATTTAGAGAAGCACATTCATTCAACACACATTCATCATTCAAACATTTTCGTCTTATTCCTATCCCAGGGGTATTTTCGTCATTTCACTTATAGGGGTATTTTGGTAATAAATCGGGGTTGATTTGAAAATTTTTGTAAATTAGGGGTGATTTCGTAAATTTTCCAATTCAGGGTTCCTTGGTGATTTTATGAAATAAGGGTATTTCGGTAATTTTGAAATCTGGGGGTATTTCGGTAAATTTTTTTTTTTATTTTTTTTATTTTTTTCAAACTAGGGTGGCTGGTCCCTTTCGGGTTTTAATTATAGGGTTTAGCCCATCAACGAGTCCTCATAACTAGGGTGAATAGTCACCACGCACCAGGTAGGATTCCAGCGAAGAGGAGGTGAGTCGCTAGGACTGCTTAAAATACCGAGTCTCTTGGGATCCAATCTAGAAATTCGTCTGCCTATTGCCACACCCTAACTCGACTAAGGTGAACAGTCACTACGCACCAGGTAGGATTCTAGCGAAGAGGAGGTGAGTCACTAGGACTGCTTAAATACTGAGCTCTTAGGATCCAATCCTAGACATGCGTATGACGGTTGCCACACCCTAGTCTTGCGGCTCGTTAACGGGTTTGTTTCGTGAAATTAAGTCTTATGAAAATTTAAGAAGTGGTTTAAACTAAGCCTATAGTCCATCAGAGTCTATTTAAACTGGTCTACGTCCCATAAAGCCCATAAAGCCCACATGTATATCACACAATGGTTTAGGGTACTTACCTGGCGGACTTGGGCCGGAGACGCAGGTGCCATGCCGAGCTAACAGACCTGTTATCATTTAAAAACATGCATGTTTCAAAAGTCCATTTTTAGAAAACGTTTTGAGCCCAAAAATCCCAGAGCCGAGTTTTGAACCGGGCTCTGATACCAATTTGAAACACCCTAAACCCGGCCCACGAGCCCAGATCGGATCTGGTATGTTCCTCGAGTAAAACGTTTTAATTTCATGTTTATTACTTCGGAAAATTTGGGGTGGTTTTATAAAAATACCGAGTTGTTTTGGAATTAATCTTTAATTCATAAATCGTTTGTGTTTAGGTGTCTAAACATTTAAAATTTATTTTTAAGAAAAGTTGCTTAAACTTTAAGTGGATAAAATTCGTATTATACTAAATAATTAAAATGCATGCATAAACAGTTTCATACTAGTGGCCTTATTACATCAACGGTAAAACCGAAATGAAATTCAAACTTAAAGTTCAAAATAAAATAAAGTAGAATAAAAATTTGAAAGTGAGCATGGCCACCATTAAGCTCCCGCCGACCCGGTCCATCATCGAGTGTCACTGAAAAGATATCCCACAACGGGGTGAGTCAAGCAGGACTCGGTGTGTACGACCAACACTAAATCCCAACGATTTAGGCATAACAATTCATACATATACAAATAGCAATTAAATATAATGATGCAATCCCGAACCCAAACCTAGATAACCATCCGCTACACATCACCCATACCAACCATCACACCGTGGGGATTACTAAATCGACCCACCCATCCGCTACACATCATCGAAGGCAGTAGCTGCAGACGACTAGCACATCGCCCTTATAAATTCGTGGCATAGCCACCAGATAATATATTTTGTGACATAAGTCACCACATTCAGTTATTGTGACATGAGTCACCACATTCGGATTATGTGACCGAAGTCACCACATTCAGATATTGTGGTATAAACCACCAGATCACTTCCCCTTTCCATATAACCCATATGCCCCATGTCATATAAATCATGCAATTATCATGGCTTAGGCCTTATTTCACATTCTTATCAATGTTCACATACATGCCATATTCCACATGTTCATAACATTTATTAACATGATGTTAAGATTACGTACCTGAGTACTTTGTACCATTGCATGGTACGTTAGCCCACTTTTCATATTATTATTAACACATATATTAAAATAATACCGTAAATCAATTAAGATTCAGTGTGGGATACACACCTGGTTTACTTAATGAGTTCACTGAAATCTCGAAAATCCCGATCTAATGCTTTAGATCTCTAGTTCCTATATTCTACCACCTTAAGCATGTTAGCAACAAGCCATTCGGCTAGATAATCAAATCGAAGGATTATTGCAACCAAAATCCTTACCTTCTGCCGCGATTTGATTACTAATCAAATCCCGAAACTCTGTGATATTCCTTCTTGCAATCGGCTAGACACCAATTCCCTTAACTAGTTAGTTTTTGGCTTTTGAATAAATAAGAAACAAATCTAAGTCACTAAATAGGGCCTTGACCGAATATCACATGCACTTACCTTGTGGATCTAAATCCCGAAGTATCACTTGTCCTTGGTCTCTGTCGAAATCCCTACAAGCACTATGTCAGATCCAATTCCAACATTTGAATACATAGCCTTCGGCCTAATCTCTCACCTTACTTACCTTAGATCTGAAATCCCGAATGATCTCCCTAGAAGTCGGCTACTATGGAAATCCCGAAAGATCTTTCCATGTTTCGGCCAAGAACAAAAATAGATTAATCCTTAAGTTTCGGCTAAAAGAAAAGAATTGAAAATCGAATAACAACCAATCTTACCCTTAATATCTGTAGTCATTTGTACTCTGCTCGACACCACACAGAGATTCGGCTATAGCTAGTTTGTTGATCAACAATTTTTTGGCTTTTGGGGTTTAATGGACAATCGGATAGGGGTTATTGGTATATTCGGCTTTTGATTGAGTTTGCAAAAGAAGAAGAAGGTTGCTGATGGAGATTCGGCTAGAACACATGGTATTTCGGCTTTGACAAAATAAAAGAGAAGAGAGGATATTTGCTAGAGAATTCGACAGAGGAACAAAAGAGAAAAGAAAAGAATTAAGAATGGCCTCACTTCCCCCTTTTTGCCGAAATTACTCCACCTAGAGTCCCCTATTCGGCCAACTCCTCCTCTCACTATCAAATCCCTTGTTATTCTCCTATTTTTCCTCTTCCTTGCACAATCAAAATAATTTAAAATAAATCATCAATTATCCCTTACTTTAGCTGAAATTTTAAAAGGATTAGACCACATTTTAAACTCATCCCCTAGTGCCCCATTGCCGTCCACTACTGCTCAATCTTGCAGCAAAATAAAACTCTCCTATTTGCTTCCCTTGCAGCTCGAACCTAGACCTCTCTGACACTCCTTGTGGCGTCACTTACAGAGGCTTTAAGTGGCGCCTCCAAGCCACTTAAACAAGCCCATTTTTGTGTCATATTTCCCCTACTAATTTTCTTAAGGCCTCCTCTGCCTAGCTTCCTCTTTTAAACTTAAAATCGAATAATTTCTAAGGTATTCACCTACACTCTAAGGTTCACACAATTCATACAACACAATCAGAACACACATAGGCATGCTAATTCATACAATTTAGCATTAATGCATAAGCTATAAATCCTGGATATTACATATGGACTAATTTGAAATAAAACAGAAAAATATGGTAAAAACTAAAAACAAGGGTCACACAGCCGTGTGGCCAGAGCCTAGACCGTGTGGCTCAAAGACATGGCCGTGTGGCCAAATCGTATAACTACTAGAGTCCGTGTAACTTAGGGTCACACGGTCTGTAACACCCCTAGCCCGTATCCGACGTCGGACTAGGGTTAAGAGGCATTACTGGACATATCAGACATTTTATGCTCATTTCACACAATCATACAATATCATTTCATGTAACACCCCTTACCCGGGTTCTACACCGGGAACCGGGCCCAAGGCGTTACCGAACTCTAACCGCTTAATCGCCACTTAGGCTCAACGTCATTACTCGCTATAACCTCATTCTTGACTTACGAGGCCTCGCTCATACACACGAGGGCTCTCGAGACTAATCCGGAACTTTTACGATCCTTAAAGTTTTTCCCTTTTATACTGAGGTCTCACGCGCCGTGCAAGATTAGACACGCCGTGCATGAGCACACACGCCCATGTCCCTGCACCGTGCCTAAAAACCCAAGCATTCTGCCAAATGCCCCACGGCCATGGCACGCCCGTGCTCCCCAACCGTGGTGAACACTGACTTCCCTCGCACGGCCTAGAGTCTAGACACATGCCCGTGTGGCTAGCCCGTGGCCAACACTGATTAATCCCACACGCCCTAGGCACACGCCCGTGTGACTTGTCTGGGGTCTATTCTATTTTCAAATATTAACATACAGGGGACGACGGCCACGGCACATGCTGTGGGGTGTGTGTGTCACACATGGTCTAGACACACGCCTGTGTGTCTACCCACATGGTCAAGAACAAGACTAAGTGTCAAGTTCTTTTCACCCTTCTAACATACACAACATATACTCATCTAACACCATCATAATCAACTCAAATTGAAGAGCATTCTCACATAGAAAACTACATCTTTCTTTCATATAATGTAATAGCCAACAACCATGGCATTATACAAAATAAGCTATCCATCTATAGGCCAACACATCTTAGCCATTTACAACAAAATTGACTAACTTATCTAGCCCCTATACATGCCATATACAAAACATTAAGTTTCATGTACCAAAGTGTGCTTTGATATGTGGGCTATCTTACGATGATCCTCGTATCTCGATTCAACGCTTTAATCTATAAGACAAGGAAAAGAAAGAGAGTAAGCTTTGAGCTTAGTAAGTTTACACATAAAAATAAGCAACATAGTATAAGCTAAGCAACTATTAGCATTATACCAACAAGTAATTCACAACTATGCTTACTCTTTCTATCCTTTACCACATTTCCAACACATCATGAGTCACATACTCATAACCATTGAAATGCACCCCTGCATTCAATATCACATTTACGTAATATACAACACATCATTATTTATTGTAATACATCCACAGTCAATCCACATAACTTATCCACACGGCTCATCCACACACGACTAGTTTACCTAACTAATCCACACTACTCATCCACACGGTTAATACACACGGTCAATCCACACACCAATATCTCGGTGGTTTCGCACTTAGCACACCACATTTGATTAATAAGGTGGTATCGCACTTAGCCTACTACAATGGTATTCGTAGTGATTCAGCACATAGCTCACTAGATGATATACCTCACGATAGCATCGTACATAGCTAGCTCATCATCAATATGCATTAGGATGGTATCGCACTTAGCCTACCATCTAGCATTATCACAACACATGCACAAGTCTACTTAAACCACATAGATTCCCAATCATTCTCGATTATACATTCATTCACCATTTCTACTACATTCATTCTACTTGAACCACATAGGTTCTAAATCAATCTCGAATTAGCTACACACTAGCTATCATCAACAAATTGTAAGTATGAATGCATTATTTATGCATAGACTTACCTCGATACTCAAAAGTATTGAAATGTGCAATTTAGTCCACCACCTTGCTTTTGCCTCGGTTTTGATCCGGGCTTCGTCTTTCTTGATCTATAATGAATAAATCAGCTTATTCAATAAACACATTGACTAAATTGACCCACATCTCATAATTTAGCAAAATTACTATTTTGCCCCTAAACTTTCTCATATTTACACTTTAGTCCCAAAGGCTCGTAAAGTGATTTTTATTCAACTTTCTACTCTTTCATGCTTAGCCGAACCACTTACTCAACTAAAGCATTCATCAAATCTCACCAAATCACCCATGTATGACCAAACTTAAGATTTTCACAACTAAGTCCCTACATGCATTTTCATGGAAAATCACTTAGCAAAAGATGTTTCTACTACATCAAGCCTTCATATTCTTCCATAAAACCTCAAAATACATGCATGTCATACATATGTACATTTTTAAACATCCATGATAGCTCACCAAATAGCTATAAATAGCTTACTCATGCTACCGGGACTTCAAAAATACGAAGAATATCAAAAACCGGGCTTAGGAGCACTTACTAGCAAGCTTGAAAAATTGAAAGAACCCTAACAATGGCTTCTCAAATTTTTAAGCAAGCTATGGGAAGAAGATGAATGAATTTCTATCATCTTTTCACCTATTTTAATCACTTAATTGATAAATGACCAAAATGCCCTTTTTGATAAACTTTTAATTTTAACTCATCCATGGCCATTTTTGTCCAAAAATTAGAATTTGGATAAATTGCTATTTAAGGACCTCTAATTAATAATCTAAAGCTATTTCACACATATAGCTTCTAGAAACACACATTTTGCAACTTTTGCAATTTAGTCCTTTTGGACAAATCAACCACAATTTCACAAAATTGCTTCATGAAACTTTAACACTAGCATGCATACATATTATAAGCCTCAAGAACTCATTCATGACCCTCGGATTTGTGGCCTCGAACCACTATTCCGACTAGGCCCTAAACCGGGATGTTACATTTCATAAGCATTCATACTCATATAGTCCTTTTAGAAGGTCAACGAGACCTTAAACATGCTTTAGAGAAGGTTCGGGACTAAACCGGTCTCATACGGAAACTTTGCGGAACTTAGAAAATTTTTCTTTCAAAACAGTGCACACGCCTGTGGGGCTAGGCCGTGTGTCCCACACGACCGTACCTTGGACCATGTCTCAGCCCGTGTACAACTCTGACCTGGGTCACACGGTCTGGAACACGCCCGTGCTTCATGCCCATGTGGTAAACTGACTTGAATCACACGGCCTGTCACACGCCCGTGTGCAAATCTGACTTGTTTCGAATTGAAGCAGTGAAGGACACTGTCGAGACACACGCCCGTGTGCTAAACCGTGTGGGCAATTATAGGCCATTTACAAGGCCAAATTGCCACCCATTTTGAGTCATACCTACAAGCATCAAATAAGCATCAATTCATGCTCCAAAGGCAGCTAAAACATACCAAATTATGCATAATTTGACAAATAACAACATCATTCATTTCAAAATGCAAAATCCAGCTCAATCATACCAATTTTGAATACTAACCTCACATCAAAGACATATCAACTTTTGCATCACATAACATGGACTAAATTCATCCATAATCACATTCATTATCAAGCCATATCACATGGCTATATATATATGTCCCAAAACATATCTTAACACTTCTAGCCTATACATGCCATACTTCAATAACTACCACAACTACCACATTAAGGACCTATGAGGTCTTAAACATACATACAAGAGCTCCCAAGGCTCTACCGACACTTTATCGATCTTAAAATTTCTTTCACTTAGACAAGGGTCACACACCCATGTGGAATGGGACACGTCCGTGTGCCCTCAAGACATGCCCGTGTCTTCCACCCGTGGTCGACACTGGCTAAATTCACACGGCCTGGACACGCCCGTGTTCTCCACCCGTGGTAAACACTGACCACTTTACACGGCCTAGGCACACGCCCGTGTGGCTAGCCCATGGTCTATTCTGACTTACAATGCTAACCTGCAGGGGACACACGGCCAAGTCACACGCCCATGGGCTGACCGTGTGTCTACCCACATGGACAAGAACAAAGCTATTTTTCAAGCCCTTCTCACCCCTCTAGCATACACAACATGTACTCATTCAACACATCCATAACCAACTCATTTTGAAACACAATCTTACATGGATAACTACATCTTTTATATAATAAAGTAGCCAACAACCATGGCATTATACAAAAATAGTTTATCCATCTAATGGCTAACACATCTTAGCCAATACAACAAAATTCACTAACTTATCTAGCCCCTATACATGCCATATACAAAAAATTAAGTCTAATGTACCGGAGTGTGCTGATAGTGTGGGCGATCTTCCGATTAATCCGCGTATCACGATTCAATCCTTGTTCTCTATAAGACAAGGGAAAAGAAAGGAATAAGCTTCGAGCTTAGTAAGTTTACACATAAACAATTTAAGCATTCTAGTATAAGCTAAACAACAATTAGCGTTATACAAACATATGTAATTCACATCCACTACTATGCTTACTCTTTCTATCCCTTACCACATCTCCAACACATCATGAGTCACATACTCATAATCATTGACAGGCACCCCTGCACTTAATATCACATTTACTCAAAATACAACACAACATTATTTCTCAATAATACATCCACACAACTAAATTACTCAGTGGTTTCGCACTCAGCCCACCACAATCAGATCATAAGGTAGTATCGCACATAGCCTACCACAATCAGATCATAAGGTAGTATCGCACATAGCCTACCACAAAGGATAATTATAGTGATTCCGCACATAACTCACTAAATAATATGCTTAACAATAGTATTGCACACAGACCAACATTATTAAGTATCAAAGTGGTATCGCACTTAGCCCACTATCAAGCATTATCACTACACATTCACATGTCTACTTGTAATACATTAATCTATTCACAACTACTATCTCATTCATTCCACTAGAATTGAATAGGTTCTCAATCATGCTACACATTAGCTAGCATTAACAATGTATACGCATAAATGCATCGCTCATTCAGTAAACTTACTCCTGTGACTCAAAAAGTATGGAGATGTGCAATTTAGTCCACGACCTTGCCCTTGCCTCGGTTATGATTCGGGCTTCGTCTTTCTTGATCTAAAATGACAAATCAACCCGTTCAATACATACATTGACTAAATTGACCCTTATCTCATACTTTAGCAAAATTACCATTTTGCCCCTAAACTTCCTCATATTTATACTTTTGCCCCAAGGCTCGTAAAGTGATTTTCATTCAACTTTCTAGCCTTTCATGCTTAGCCGAATCATTTACTCAACTAAAGCAATCATCGATTCTCACTAAATCACTCATGTATGACCAATCTCAAGACTTTCACAAACTAGTCCCTACTTGCATTTTTCATGGAATTCACTTAGCAAAAGATGTTTCTATTACATCAAGCCTTCATATTCTTCCATAAAACATCAAAATACATGCATGCCATACATGGTTACATTTTTGAACATCAATCTTAGCTCAACATATAGCCAAAAATAGCTTACTCATGTTACTAGGACTTCAAAAAGACGAAGAATATAAAAAACAGGGCTTGGATGCACTTACTAGCAAGCTTGAAAAATTAAAGAAACCTAACAATGGCTCCCTTAAAATTTCGGTAGCTTGGAAAAGAAGATGAATGAAATTCTATCATCTTTTCCCATTTTTAATCATTTAATTGATAAATGACCAAAATGCCCCTTCTCACTAAACTTTCCAATACCATCCACTCATGCCCATTTTTGTCCAAAAATTAGAATTTGGGAAAATTACTATTTAAAGACCTCTAATTGATAATCCAAAGCTATTTCATACAATTAGCTTCTAGAATCTCACATTTTGCAACTTTTGCAATTTAGTCCTTTTGGACAATTCAACCGCAATTTAACAAAATTGCTTCATGAAACTTTCACACTAACATGCAAGCATAGCATAAACCTCAAAACTCATACATATACCTCTAATTTGTGGTCTCGTACCACTATTCCGACTAGGCCCTAAATCGAAATGTTACAAAATACTTGAATCGTATTCTTGAGCCAAAACTCAGCTCTCTCAGCATCATCATCAGTGGTAGCACGGAATTCTTCAGCCCCATACTTTTTAATCTTATCAACTGGAGGTTTATTCAGACGAATCAGATCTATAACTTAAGGAGCTACAGGAACTTGTGGGGGCAGAGGTTGAGGAACAGCCAGATTTACTCTAATATACTGAGTGAACCACACATTCATCATTTGGAAGAAGGCTTGTTTAGCCTCTCCTTCCTGACTGCTAGTAACCGGTCTAGAATCAGACGGTGCTGTCCCTTGAGTGGGAGCAGGCACATTACTTTCAACATCGTCAGCTACGGCTCGTTCGGGATCCATTTACAATATAGAAAACACATTTTATCTGTCAAGATTCATCACACTATCACAGTTCAAATATATGGCATGTATAGCTAGATTCATATATGCTACGTTAGTCCTAGAATCGACTAAATCGTAGCTCTAATACCCACAAATTGTAACACCCCTAACCCGTATCCGACGCCGGACTAGGGTTAAGAGGCATTACCGGACATATCAGACATTTTACGCTCATTTCACAACATCAATCATACAATATCATTTCATAAGCATTCATACTCATATAGTCCCTTTAGAAGGTCTACGAGACCTTAAACATGCTTTAGAGAAGGTTCCGGACTAAATCGGTCTCATACGAAAACTTTGTGGATCTTAGAAAATTTTTCTTTCAAAGCAGGGTACACGCCCGTGTGGCTAGGCCGTGTGTCTCACACGACCGTGCCTTGGACCATGTCTCAGCCCGTGTGCAACTCTGACCTGGGTCACACGGTCTGGAACACGCCCGTGCTTCATGCCCATGTGGTAAACTGACTTGAGTCACACGGCCTGTCACACGCCCGTGTGTAAATCTGACTTGTTTTGAATTGAAGTAGTGAAGGACACTGTCGAGACACACGCCCGTGTGCTAAATCGTCTGGGCAATTATAGGCCATTTACAAGGCCAAATTGCCACCCATTTTGAGTCATACCTACAAGTATCAAATAAGCATCAATTCATGCTCCAAAGGCAGCTAAAATATACCAAATTATGCACAATTTGACCCATAACAACATCATTCATTTCAAAATGCAAAATCCAGCTCAATCATATCAATTTCGAATACTAACCTCACATCAAAGACATATCAACTTTTGCATCACATAACATGGACTAAATTCATCCATAATCACATTCATTATCAAGCCATATCACATGTCTATATATATATGTCCCAAAACATATCTTAACACTTCTACCCTATACATGCCATACTTCAATATGTACATTTTCAAAAGATACCAAAATATAGTTCGATAGTGTGGTGATGATCCTCGACGATTCCCTGAGCTTCCAGTAGCTTCGATAATCTATAAAACAATGCAAACACACACAAAGTAAGCTTTCAAAAGCTTAGTAAGTCATATACAAATAAACTTATCACATAGAACAATCATAAACCATTACATACATATAGTTCATGACATAACCTAATCACAAGTCATATTTCTCTTATTTATCAATTGATCATGTTCACTTACTCAAAATCACATAAATCATGTAATGTAGCTCTCATATCAAATGATCATATTCATACATACCTTTCAATACCAAATTTCATATACATACATACGTACCAGAATTTGGATGCACATTTGTATACTCATTCATTTCTCGAAATGCCCGTTGAACCGTTCGGAACCAATAAGGATACTCAGATAGCTCGAAAAGCTCGTACAATGCCAACGTCCCAAACGTGGTCTTATATGTAATTATATATCGATGCCTCTGTCCCAGACAGGGTCTTACACGAAATAATATACGATGCCAATGTCCCAGACATGGTCTTACATGTAAACCTCAAATCGATGCCAACGTCCCAGACATGGTCCTACACGATAACTCATATCAGAATCCTATGTCATGACATACGTATCCTAATTACTTCCTAAGGTTCATGGACTCTCTCGGACACCGTCACATTATCGGAACTTTTCCAGATTTCACATATTCAACTCAAATAGCCATATATCACAATTCATTCACATAAAAGTATTAATAATTCAATTTAAACACATTTGTTTGTATATCGACTTACCTTGTACGGGAAAGAACGGAAACGAACGGCTATTCAACTACTTTCGATTTTCCCCGATCTAATTCCATTTTCTTTGGTTCTTGATCTATACACATTCAAATTTAACTATTTTATTCACCAAATCATTCAATTCAATCCAAATACACATATTTAGAGAATTTTACAAATTAGCCCTCACATTTTTACATTTTGACATTTTAGTCATTATTTCATAAAATCACAAAATACACAAAATTCAATCTGACCCATGCTTAGCCGAAATCTCTATAGGTCCCTAACAACCCATATTTTTCATTTATTTAACGTTTTAGTCCTTCAATTTCTCATTTTCTCAATTTAGCTCATAATACTCAAATTTATCGAAAATCAAAATACAAAACATGTTAACCCAACACATATCTTCCATTTTTCATCAATTAACATCATTAAACTCACAAAATCATCAATGGTATAACTCAAAATTAACATCAAATTCTTAAATTAAAGCATGGTCTTGAAAGAACACGAAGCAACGATCACAAAAACATAGAAATTATCAAAAATCGAAACAAAAAATACCTTGATTAAGCTTGAATAAGGCCAAAACCGAGAAACTCTTTTTCTTTTCTTTTTTATTTGTAATTTCGGCAAAACAAGATGATAATGGCCATGTTTTTATGTTTGTTTTATTTTAATCATAATGTATACATCATTTACCAATTTACCCTTTCTTTAAAACATTTAAAATCCATCATCCCATGAACATATATGTCTATTCATAAATTCAATGGTCAAATTGTATTATAAGGACTTCCCATCTAATAAACCATATCAATTCGGCACACATATCAAGTAGCACACAAGTTTTACATTTTCTGCAATTTAGTCCTTTTATCAAAATCGGGCACTCAAATGATTAAATTAAATCACAGAAATTTCACACATATCAATTCACATGCTGTAGAATCAGAAAATAATATTAAAATATTTTTCTGACTCGAATTTGTGGTTCCAAAACTACTATTCTGATTAGGGTCTAAATCGGACTATTACAATTCTCCCCTTTAGGGATTCTCGTTTCCGAAAATCTTACTATTAAATAGATTCGGATGTTGCTCTGTCATAGCATCTTCAGGCTCCCACGTAGCTTCTTCGACTCCGTGTCGATGCCATAATACCTTTACTAACGGAATTTTCTTATTTCTCAATTCTTTAACCTCGCGAGCTAAGATACGGATCGGTTTCTCTTCATAAGTCATATCGGACTGTATCTCTATCTTAGACAGAGAAATTACATGCGAGGGATCTGATATGTATCGTCGAAGCATCGATACGTGAAATACATTATGAATCTTTTCTAACTTAGGGGGTAGCAATAGTCTATAAGCAACTGGCCCAATACGCTTAATAATCTCATACGGCCCGATGAATCTGGGACTCAATTTTCCTTTTCTGCTGAATCGGAGTATTTTCTTCTATAGAGACACTTTCAAAAATACTTTATCACCAATCTCAAATTCAATATCTTTTCATTTCAAATCTACGTAACACTTCTGACGATCGGATGCCGCTTTTAAATTGTTTCGAATCACTTTCACTTTTTCCTCAGTTTCTTTGATCAAATCAACCCCGTGTATCTTATTCTCACTAAGCTCAGTCTAATACAAAGGTGTTCGACATTTGCGTCCGTACAAAGCTTCATAAGGTGCCATTTTTAAACTCGACTGAAAACTATTATTATACGCGAATTCAATCAATGGCAAATACTGTTCCCACGTACCTTCAAACTCAAGAATGCAACATCTCAACATATCCTCAAGTATCTGAATAATCTGTTCGGATTGACCATCCGTCTATGGGTGAAAAGTAGTACTGAAGTGAAATTTCGTACCTAAAGCCTCTTGCAGTTTTTTCCAAAATCGCTAAGTAAACCTCGGATCTCTGTCAAACACAATAGATAATGGCACCCCGTGTAATCTCACAATATCAGAAATATATAACTCAGCTAACTTATCAAGCGAATAATCCGTTCTCAGTGGAATAAAATGAGCTGATTTTGTCAATCTATCAATTATAACCCAGATTGCATCTTTCTTCCTCGGAGTTAAAGGCAATCCAGAAACAAAATCCATTGTCACTCTATCCCATTTCCACTTGGGAATCAAAATCGGTTGTAACAAACCAGATGGCACCTGATGTTCAGCTTTAACTTGCTGACAGATCAAACATTTCGAAATAAAATTAGAGATATCTCTTTTCATTCCAGGCCACTAATAAAATTGTTTCAGATCATTGTACATTTTCGTACTTCTCGGATGAACAGATAAGCGACTACTATGTACTTCTTTCAAAATCAACTGAATCAACTCTGGATTTCTCGGAACCCAAATTCGATCTCGGAATCTCAAACAATCATCAACATCAACTCGAAATTCAGAATCAGAGTTCAAATCACACTGAGCTCATTTCGCTAACATTTTATTATCAACTTTCTGAGTATCACAAATCTGCTGTAAGAACAACGGTCTCGCTTTCATCTCAGCTACAATCACACTGTCATCATACAAATCTATCTAAGTATTCATTACTCGTAAAGTGAATAAAGACTTTCGGCTCAAAGCATCAGCAACAACATTTGCTTTTCTCGGATGATAATCTATAACTAGCTCATAGTCTTTTAACAGTTCTAACCATCTTCTCTGTCGCAAATTCAAATATTTCTGAGTCATCAGATATTTTAAGCTTTTATGATCTAAATATACGTGACATTTCTCACCGAACAGATAATGGCGCCAAATCTTCAAGGCAAACACAATAGCTGCCAATTCTAGATCGTGTGTCGGATAGTTCTTTTCGTGCGATTTCAATTGTCTCAAGGCATATGCTATAACTTTGCCTTCCTACATCAAGACGCAACCCAGACCATTCAACGAAGCATCACTATATATCACAAATTCTTTACCGGATTCTGGCTGTACTAGCACTGGAGCTTCAGTCAATAAAGCTTTCAACTGATCAAAACTTTTCTGACTCTTTTCGGACCATTCAAACTTAACATCTTTCTGAAGCAATCTCGTCAACGGAGTTGCAATCATCAAAAAGCCTTTTACGAACCATCCATAATAACCAGCAAAGATGGCTAAATTTGTTGAAAAGACTACGAGCTTATGATAGATTATCATCCGGGTAAAACAAATTTTGTTGCTGATGCACTGAGTAGGAAATCATTATTTGAATTACGTGCTTTGAATGCTCAATTAGATCCGTCTGATGATAGTTCAGTGATAGCTGAATTGAAAGCAAAACCGTTGTTCTTACAACAGATATGTGATGCTTAGAAAGTTGATAATGATTTGTTAGCGAAACGAGCTCAGTGTGATTCGAATTCTGAATCTGAAGTTCGAGTTATTGATGAATGTTTAAAATTTCAAAATCGTATCTGTGTTCCGAGAAATTTAAAATTAACTCAGTTGATTCTGAGTGAAGCACATAACAGTCGTTTAGCTGTTCATCCGGGAAGCACAAAGATGGTACTTTTACACTTTATGATACTCCTGTGATTGCATTGATAGACCCTGGTTCTATGCATTCATATATATGCATAAATTTAGTATCCAGTAAGACTTTGTCTGTAGAGTCTACTGAGCTTGTTATAAAAGTATCGAACCCCTTAGGTAAAAGTGTCCTGGTTGATAAAGTATGCAAGAACTGTCCGTTAATGTTTCGAGATATCTGTTTCCCTGCTGATCTGATGCTATTACCGTTTGATGAGTTTGACATCATTTTGGGTATGGACTGGTTGACATTGCATGAAGCTGTTGTAAACTGTAAAAGAAAGACTATTGATTTGAGATGTCCGAATGATGAAATAGTTAGAGTTGAGTCTAATGATTTGAATAGATTGCCTACTGTGATATCTGTACTGAAAGCTCAAAGATATGTGAAAAAGGGATATGAAGCATATTTTGCATATGTAATTGATTCGAAAGTGTCTGAAAAGAAAGTTGAGTCAGTGCCAGTTGTCTGTGAGTTTTTTGATGTATTTCCTGAAGAACTGCTGGGTTTGCCTCTGATACGTGAAGTTAAATTTGGTATTGATTTGTTGCCTAGTACTACACCTATTTTGATAGCTCCATATAGAATGGAACCAACAGAGTTGAAAGAGTTAAAGTCACAGTTGCAAGAGCTGACTGACAGAGGCTTTGCTAGACCGAGTTTTTCACCTTGGGGTACTCCTATTCTGTTTGTAAAAAAGAAAGATGGCACGATGAGAATGTGCATTGATTACCGTCAGTTAAATAAGGTGACCATAAAGAATAAATATTCGTTGCCCAGAATTGATGATTTGTTTGATCAGTTAAAAAGAGCTACCGTATTTTCTAAGATTGATCTGAGATCGGGATACTATCAGCTACGAGTGAAAGACTCAGACATTCTGAAAACCGCCTTCAGAACGAGATACGGGCATTATGAGTTTTTAGTTATGCCTTTTGGACTAACAAATGCTCCTACTGTTTTTATAGATTTGATGAACAGAATCTTCAGACCCTACCTAGATCGATTTGTTTTCGTTTTCATTGATGACATTTTGATTTATTCACGTGATGAAAATGAACATGCTGAACATTTGAAAATTGTGTTGCAAACTCTGAGAGAAAAGCAATTGTATGCAAAATTCAGCAAATGTGAATTCTGGTTACACGAGGTTAGTTTTCTGGGACATATTGTGTCAGCTTCTGGAATTCGAGTTGATCTGAGCAAGATTTTTGCTATTATGGATTGGAAACCTCCAAAGAACGTGTCTGAAGTTTGTAGCTTTCTGGGACTAGCTGGTTATTATCGTCGATTTGTAAAAGGTTTTTCAGTGATAGCTACTCCGCTGACCAGATTGCTTCAGAAAGATGTGAGATTTGAATGGTCTAATAAATGTCAGAAAAGTTTTGATCAATTGAAAATTCTGTTAACTGAAGCTCCAGTGTTAGTACAACCAGAATTGGGCAAAGAATTTGTAATTTACAGTGATGCTTCGTTAAATGGTCTGGGATGTGTTCTGATACAAGAAGGCAAAGTTGTATCTTATGCCTCGAGACAAGTGAAGCCTCGTGAAAAGAATTACCCGACACATGACCTTGAGCTAGCTGTGATTGTGTTCGCACTAAAGATTTGGCGCCATTATCTGTTTGGTGAGAAATGTCACGTATTTTCGGATCATAAAAGTTTAAAGTATCTGATGACTCAAAAAGATTTGAATCTGCGACAGAGAAGATGGCTAGAGTTGTTGAAAGACTACGAGCTTATGATAGATTATCATCTGGGTAAAGCAAATGTTGTTGCTGATGCACTGATTAGGAAATTATTGTTTGTATTACGTGCTTTGAATGCTCAATTAGATCCGTCTGATGATAGTTCAGTGATAGCTGAATTGAAAGCAAAACCATTGTTCTTACAATAGATATGTAATGCTCAGAAAGTTGATAATGAATTGTTAGCGAAACGAGCTCAGTGTGATTCAAATTTTGAATCTGAATTTCGAGTTATTGATGATTGTTTAAAATTTCAAAATCGTATCTGTGTTCCGAGAAATTCAGAATTAACTCAGTTGATTCTGAGTGAAGCACATAACGGTCGTTTAGCTGTTCATCCGGGAAGCACAAAGATGTATCATGGTCTGAAACGACACTATTGGTGGTCTGGTATGAAAAGAGACATTTCTGACTTTGTTTCGAAATGTTTAATATGTCAACAAGTTAAAGCTGAACATCAAGTTCCGTCTGGTTTGCTACAACTGATTCTGATTCCTGAATGGAAATGGGATAGAGTAACGATGGACTTTGTTTCTAGATTGCCTCTGACTCCGAGAAAGAAAGATGCGATTTGGGTTGTAGTTGATCGTTTGACGAAATCTACCCATTTTATTCTGGTAAGATCTGATTATTCACTTGATAGATTAGCTGAGCTTTATATTTCTGAGATTGTGAGATTGCACGGAGTGCCACTATCTATTGTATCGATAGAGATCTGAGGTTTACATCACGATTCTGGAAGAAATTGCAAGAAGCTTTAGGCACAAAATTACATTTTAGTACAGCTTTTCATCTGCAATCAGATGGTCAGTCTGAGCGGATTATTCAGATTCTTGAAGACATGTTAAGATGTTGTATTCTTGAGTTTAACGGTACGTGGGAATTGTACTTGTCATTGATTGAATTTGCTTATAATAATAGTTTTCAATCAAGCATTAAAATGGCACCTTATGAAGCTTTGTACGGACGTAAATGTCGTACACCTCTGCATTGGACTGAGCTCAGTGAAAATAAGCTACACGGGGCTGACTTGATAAAAGATACTGAACAGAAAGTAAAAGTAATTCGTGATAGTCTGAAATTAGCATCTGATCGTTAGAAGTCTTATGCAGACTTGAAACAAAAAGACATAGAATTCGAGATCGATGACAAAGTATTTCTAAAAGTGTCTCCGTGGAAGAAAGTGCTCTGATTCGGACGTAAAGGCAAGTTAAGTCCGAGGTTTATCGCCGCTGAGATCATTGAGCGTGTTGGGCGATTGCGTATAAGTTGTTGTTGCCACGAACTAGAAAAGATACACAATGTATTTCATGTTCTGATGCTCCGTAGATATCGTTCTGATCCGTCACATGTGATTTCTCCGTCTGAAATTGAAATCCGATCTAATATGACATATGAAGAAGAACCGATCCGTATCATAGCTCGTGAAATGAAAGAATTGAGAAACAAGAAAATTCCGTTAGTGAAAGTGTTGTGGAATCGACACGGAATAGAAGAGGCTACGTGGGAGCCTGAAGATTCAATGAGACAGCAATATCTGAATCTGATTAACGGTAAGATTTTTGGGGACGAAAATCCCTAAGGGGGAGAATTGTAACAGTCCGGTTTATACCCTTGTTGGAACAGTGGTTTCAGGACCACAAATTTAAGTCCGTATAATATTTTAATATTATTTTTCCATGCATTTGATATGTGATTAAGCATGTGGTAAAGTTTCGTAGATTAATTTGTCTTTCTGTGTGTTTAATTTAAGAAAAAGGACTAAATCGCATAATTCGTAAAAGTTGTCTTCTATTTGATTTTTGGCCAAATTGATGTGGCTTTTATTTGTAAGGGCCTTATGAGGCAATTTGCCTATTAATCTTGATAGTGGACGGTTATGGTCCATAATAACCTTGGAAATTATGTTTTGTAATTTTATAATATAAGGTTAAATTTGGAAATGGATTATTAAGTTATATTATGATAAAATAAAGCATTAAAAATGGCCATTTCTATTCATTCATCACCGAAAATCAAACAAAAGAAAAAGAAAGAAGAAGCTAGGGCATTCGACACTCATTAAGCAAAATTAAGGTATGTGTTGGGTATGATTTTTGATGATTTTTATGTTTTTAAGATTGTTGCTTCGTCTACTATCAAGCCCATGTTGTAATTTGAAGAAATGATGATGTTCATGAAATGTGCCATTGATGTAATGGAGAGCTTTGTGATGAGTTTAGGTGTTAAATGAAAGATATGTGTTAAATGAACATGTTTTGTTCTTGAAATTTTGATGAATTTAGCTAATTAGGGCTAAATTGAGAAAATAGCAATTTGAGGGACTAAATTGTGAATTTGATGCAAAATATGGGCTTGTATGATATTTATAAGCATTCGGCTAAGCATGGTTAAATGATGATTTTGTATAATTGATGTTTTGAAAAAAATGGACTAATTTGATAAAATGTGCAAATGTGAGGGTTAATTTGCAAATTGCCCTAAATATGTGTATTTGGAGTGAATTGAATGTGATGATAAATAAAAGGGTTAAATTTGAATATGTATAGATTAAGAGCTGAAGAAATCAGACTTAGATCGCGGGAAAGCGAAAGTAACCGAGTAGCCGTTTCCATTTTTGTTAAACCGAACTCGAGGTAAGTCATTATACAAATAAACGTGTTTGCATTGAATTATGTATGTTTATGTGACTATTGATAATGGTAAATGCTTATGAGATATTGTATATATGAATTCCGAGATAATATCGACTTAATGATAATATCCGAGAAGCCCCGAATAGATAGGATTAGCTATGTCATGACATAGGTGTCTGTTCTGAGATATCATGTAAGACCACGTCTGGGACGTCGGCGTTGATTTGAGATTTCGTGTAAGACCACGTCTGGGACGTTGGCATCGATACGAGATTTACATGTAAGACCCTGTCTGGGACAGTGGCATCGATATCTGAGTACATGTAAGACCTCGTCTAGGACGTTGGCATTGTACGACTATTCCGAGTTTTTCTGAGTATCCTATTAGATTCCGAACGATTCAAAGGGAAAGTCTGTGATACGAATGGTTATGTGAATCGTAAATCCATTTCAGGTACATTGATTTGTACACTAAGTGTGTATGAAAGGTAAGTATCTAAATGAACTTACTATGATGATTAGGTATGTTGGAATTATGAAATGATATGTGAAAATATGTGTAAAAGAGCCATGTATTTATGAGATTGTTGAGTTGATGAATGCGGCAAGATGTGGCCTAGTACATGGATCAAAGAATACATGTGATAAATTTGCTATGAGAATTAATTATGCTAATGTTCCTATATGATTATATGCTTTTCATGCTAAGTTTATTTGTATATGGCTTACTAAGCTTTTGGAAAGCTTAATCTGTGTGTGTTGTTCTGTTTTATAGATCGTCAAAGCTACTGAAGGCTCGGGAACCGTCGAGGATCGTCATCACACTACTCAACTTGTTTTGGTACATTTTGGAAACGTATATAGCTAGATATGGCATGTATAGGCTAGTTATTTGTATAAGTTGAGAGATGAACTTAGCCATGTGATTTGGCTAGTTATGTGTTGATAATATGCATTAATGAATATGTTATATGATGAATGTTTTAGTATGGTTTGATAGCATATGAAATGGTTAAGTTGGTGGTAAGTATATGGATGAAATTTGAGCATATATGTTTGAACAATAGAATGAGTTCATGAAAGGTAAATAGGGATGAATTATGCTTGTATGTACTTGAGTTTTTGTTGTGTGAATTAGTATGTTTGGAAATGGATTTGAATATAGAGATTGAATGGTTATTTTGATATGTTTTGGTTGCCAAATGTGCATGAGTTGCATTGGTAATTTGCTTGTAGGTTTGACCCTATGTGGGAGGCATTTTGGCCTTGTAAATGGCCTGTTTTACCCATACAGTCAAGGAACACGGGCGTGCCTGATGACCGTGGGAGTAAGTCAGTAGCTAAATAAGTGTACACGACCTTGGCACACGGACGTGCCTGATAGCCGTGTGGTTTAGTCAGGATAGACCACGGCCAAGGTACACGGGCGTGCTTGGTGGCTGTGGAGACAAGTCAGGCTCGACCACGGGTAAGACACATGGGTGTGTCTAGCAGCCGTGGGAGGCACATGACCGCTGCCCACTGCGGGCGTGTGTCCTGTATAACTTAGAAAAGTTTTAAATTTTCGAGAATTTCTGTAAGAGTTCGGCATAGTCCCGGCCCTACTCTAAAGCATGTTTAAGGTCTCGTTGACCTATAGATGGGACATGACGATGGTGATTGATGATTTATATTACGAATTGTCTGAATAAGTTTTTGATCTCTCCGGTAACTCCTTTAACTCTAATCCGGCGACGGATACGGGATAGGGGTGTTACACGGTCTAGAATCAGACGGTACTGTCCCTTGAGCGGGAGCAGGCGCATTACTTTCAACATCGTCAGCTACGGCTCGTTCGGGACCCATTTACTATATTGAAAACATATTTTATCTGTTAGGATTCATCACACTATCATAGTTCAAATATATGGCATGTATAGCTAGATTCACATACGCTACGTTAGTCCTAGAATTGACTAAACTGTAGCTCTGATACTGTAACACCCCTTACCGGTATCCGATGTCGAAAACGAGAATGAGACATTACCATACTTAACTCGTTCAAACATAACTTAACTCGTTCAAACATACAACATGACAACATAAAAATTTCATTTCGATTTAAAACTTCTCATTCGAGATCATAACGTCCCTCTTACAGGTCTACGAGACCTTAAACATACTTACGGAGTAGTTCGGGACTGAACCAGAAACTTTTGAACACTTAGAAAATTTTTGCTTAAAGCAGAGCCACACGCCCGTGTGGTGTGGGACACGCCTGTGTGGGTAGGCCGTGTGGTCACACACGCCCATGTCCCTAGTCCGTGTGGATTTTATTTTTCATTTCGAACCTACAGGGGTTTTCACACGTCGGACACACGCTCCGTGTCCATGGCTCGTGTCCCTCACACGGCCTAGACACGCCTGTGCCTTAGCCCGAGTGTGAAAACCTTGACATTCTGTTTCTGACGTCATCATCTCAATAAGGTCACACGGCCAAGGCACACGCCCGTGTCCTTAGACAGTGTGTCGAATTAAATTCCTAATCTCAGGTGCAGACTTCACACGGCCTAGCACACGCCCATGCTCTATGGCCGTGTCTTCCACACGGTTGAGACACACGGCCGTGTCTCAGCCCGTTTGGTTACTACTGGGTATATTGGCTTGCCAACCTAGCATGCATGGGGGCACACGGCTTATCAACATGCCCATCGGGCTAACCATGTGTCACACACGGTCTAGACACACCCCCGTGTGTCTACCCATGTGGACAATTATAAGGCTAACTACCAAGCCAATTG
Source organism: Gossypium sturtianum (assembly GCA_025698515.1). Lineage (NCBI taxonomy): Eukaryota > Viridiplantae > Streptophyta > Magnoliopsida > Malvales > Malvaceae > Gossypium > Gossypium sturtianum. The sequence goes on from CM046955.1 coordinate 127,581,893, forward strand.
TCACCCTGAAAAGCAACCACACTCATACCATTTCATTTTAAAACACAACATGACCATAAGGCACTTCTAATACCCAAAATCAAGACATCCACACATATGTTTACACCACATTCATCATATGTATACTTTACTCATTACTCATCCAATCACAAGCATGCACTTCTTGAACTTCATCATCATTGAATATATAAAACTTATCGAGTATTGGCCAATTTCCAATGGCCATTTACAAAATGAATTGAATGACATTAATAGCCACACATTGGCTAACCAATATGACATATCACAAAAATAACCAAATTCCCATACATGCCATACTCAAAATAAATCAAACTTTGCTATACCAAAGAGAAGTTGATAGTGTGGTCCGAACTCCTACGTCCTACGATCCCCGAGTTAGCTTGGCGATACTACAAGGAAAAGGGAAAAGAGAGGGAGTAAGCATAAAGCTTAGTAAGTTTGTATGAAATAAATAGGAACATAAAGTTTCATGATAACATCCATTCATCACATTAAATAATACACAAGTTCTCAAGCACATCAGCATAACTTACTCATGCTTACTCTTACCAACTCACATATCACATTTTGCATTTATTACTCGTAAGTTACTCATGGGTACCTGTATCACTTCATCACATAAGTTTAGCACTTTTATTCTCTTGAACATAGACTTAGCTCTTTGCTATCTTCAACATAAATTTAGTTCTTTACCCGTTGAACTACTTGGAATATCGAAGGATACTCAATCTCATCATACATGTAACCCAATGCCAATGCCATATTCTAGATATGGTCTTACATGGGATCACATCTCGATGCCGATGCCATATCCCAAATATGGTCTTACACGGGATCTCATATCTCGATGTCAATGCCATATCCCATATATGGTCTTATACGAGATCGTATATCGATGTCGATGCCATGTCCCAGGCATGGTCTTACACGAGACCTCCCTTTGGTGCCGAGGCCGTGTCCCAGACATGGTCTTATAAGGGACCCTCTTTGTCTCATGTTGTGAAAACGGTATCCTTGCTATTCTTAATGTTCAACCAGGTCTTCAACTTTACATAATTTCATTATACTTTCATCGAGGCATTATTAATCACTTTCATAGAAATAAAATAAATTTCTCATGATGTCAAGAAATTAAGAATATAATAGCATTATGTAGCTTTAATTTCACACAAACTTACCTCGGTACCAAAATATGCCAATTTGCAATCTAGTCTGAAACCTTGCCTTTTCCTTGGTGAAGGTTAATTCCATGTTCTTCTTGATCTATAATAACAAATTCACTTATTTAATTACCACATTAATAAATACATTTCAAAAAACCATACTTAGGAAAAATTACCATTTTGCCCTTAAACTTTCACATAAATTATGATTTTACCCCTAGGCTCGTAAATCGATTCTAATCAAATTTCCTCCTTTAACGAGCCTAGCTAACCATTTACTACTCTTACAGCAACTCCCAATACTCATTATTTCACACATTTACCACCTATTTTACAACCTTTACAAAAAGGTTATTTTTAGATGTTTTCATGGAAACACCTTTCATAAAAGTTGTTTATTTAACAACCAAAACTCATCTTCTTCCATAAAATTTCAGAAATCAACACTAATGCTCTCATGGAAAAACCCTAGATTTTAAACCATTTTGCAAAATAGTCCCCTCATTAGCTAGCTCAAGCTACAAGGGTCTCAAAAGTACAAAAATTATCAAAGAATGACCATCAAAACACTTACTTGCAAGGAGAAAACCTTGGTTTAAAATTTTCAAGCTTCCATGGCTGTTTTTCTTGGGAAAAAAATCGGTGGAGAGAAAGATGAGAAATGCTGATATCTTTTCTTCTCTTTATTTTATTATATTACATCAATTTAATCCACCTAATCCACCAACTTTGACCAATTTTGACATTTCTTGTCCCCTATGGCCGACAACTCTATTTCTAAGGGTTTAATTGCACATTAAGGACCTCCAATTAAGGTTCTTTAGCTATTTAACACCTCTAGCTTGTAAAATAAAACTTTCGCACTTTATGCGATTTAGTCCTTTTTCAAAATTGAGCATGAAATCGCTAAAATTAATGCACCAAAGTTTTCATGCACTCGTATAATCATATTATAACTCATAAAATAATATTAAAAATAATTTTCTCTGACCTCAGATTAGTGGTTTGAAACCACATTCGACTAGCCCCTAAATCAGTCATTCTGATTCTCTCCCCTTAGGGATTTTCGTCCCAGAAAATCTTACAGTAAAAAAATTTGGAATATTGGTTTCTCATAGCTTCCTTGGGCTCCCATGTAGCCTCTTCTACCCCATGTCTTTGCCATAGTACTTTCACAAGGGCTATACTTTTATTTCTTAACTGCTTGACTTCTCGTGCCAAAATCTTAACCGGTTCTTCACTATAAGTCATGTCCGGTTGAATTTTTACCTCTGTTGGTACAATCACATTCGAAGGGTCGGATCGATAACGATGCAACATAGATACATGGAATACATCATGAATCCTTTCCAACTCCGATGGCAAAGCCAATCGATAAGCTACCGGCCCTATACTCTCGGTAATCTCATACGGTCCGATAAATTGCAGACTCAATTTATCTTTTCGGCCAAATCTGAGAACTTTCTTCCATGGTGACACTTTTAAAAATACCTTCTCACAAACTTGAAACTCAATCTCTTTTCGTTTCAAATCCACGTAGGACTTTTGTCTATCGGAAGCAGCTTTTAAACAATCGCGTATCACATTTACTTTCTCTTCAGTTTCTCTGACAAAATCGACCCCGTGAATTTGGTTTTCTCTGAGTTCGGTCCAGTACAAAGGCGTTCGGCACTTATGCCCATATAATGCCTCATAAGGCGCCATTTTCAAACTCGACTGAAAGCTGTTATTGTAGGAGAATTCCACCAACGGTAAGTATTTCTCCCAATTACCTTGGAATTCCAAAACACAACATCGAAACATGTCTTCAAGTATCTGTATTACTCTCTCCGACTGCCCATCGGTTTTTGGATGGAAAGCTGTACTAAAGCTCAATTTTATGCCTAAGGCCTCTTGCAACTTTTTCCAAAATCGTGACGTAAATCTCGGATCTCTATCTGAAATAATCGACAACGGTACTCCGTGAAGCCTTACAATTTTTTACACATACAAATCCGCCAACTTATCAACCGAATAATCAATGCGCACCGGTATAAAATGGGCTAACTTCGTGAGTATATCAACCACTACCCATACGGCATCCTCCTTTTTCGGTGTCAAGGGTAAACCCGTCACATAGTCCATAGTAATACGGTCCAATTTCCATTCGGGAACCATAATAGGCTGAAGTAGACCCGAAGGTACTTGGTATTCAGCCTTCACTTGCTGACAAATTAGGCATCTCGATACAAACTTGGAAATATATTTCTTCATACTCGGCCACCAATACCATTTCTTCAAGTTGTTATACATTTTTGTGCTGCCTGGATGTACAGATAAACATTCGCTATGTGCCTCATGTAAAATTTTACGAATAAGCTCATCATCTCTTGGAACACAGACTCTGTCTCGGAACATCAAGCATCTATCAGAGTTAATCCGAAAGTCTGACTCAGCACTCGACTCACACTGAACTCTTTTGGCTAGCAAGTCGCTGTCACCTTTCTGAGCTTTCCAAATCTCTTGGAGATACATCAGTCTAGCACTCAACTCAGCTAGGATACAACCATCGTCTGACAAAGTCATCCGCGTATTCATGGCTCTCAATGCAAACAAGGGTTTTCTACTCAAGGCATCGGCGACCACGTTCGCCTTTCCCGGATGGTAGTCAATTACTAACTCGTAATCCTTTATCAACTCTAACCATCTTCGTTGCCTTAGATTCAACTCCTTTTAAGTCATCAAGTACTTTAGGCTCTTATGATCAGTGAACACCCGACATTTCTCACCATACAAATGGTGTCTCCATATCTTTAGTGCAAATACAATTGCGGCTAATTCCAAATCATGGGTCGGGTAATTCTTCTCGTGCGGCTTTAATTATCTAGAGGCATATGCTATCACCTTGCCTTCTTGCATGAGTACACAACCCAATCCATTCAAGGATGCATCGCTGTAGACCAGAAAAATCCTTTCCCGGCTCAAGTTGTACTAAAACTGGAGCCTCAGTCAACAACGCCTTAAGTTTCTCAAAACTATGTTGGCTCTTTTCTGTCCACTCAAACTTCACATCTTTTTGTAGTAGCCTCGTCATTGGAGTAGCTATCATAGAAAATCCCTTAACAAATCGTCTATAGTAGCCAGCTAAGCCCAGAAAAATCCTAACCTCGGTTACGTTTCTTTGCGGTTTCCATTCAACGATCGCTAAAATCTTACTCGGGTCAACTCGAATACTGTCACCCGAAACAATGTGCCCCAAAAATCTGACTTCCTTAAGCCAAAATTCACTTTTACTAAATTTGACATATAACTGTTTATCTCGTAACATTTGTAGAACCGTTCTCAATTACTCAGCATACTCGTTCTCATCACGAGAGTAAATCAATATATCATCAATAAAGACTACAACAAATTTATCCAAATATAGCCGAAAGATACAGTTCATCAAATCCATGAACACAGCAGGGGAATTTGTTAAACCAAAAGGCATGACTAAAAACTCGTAGTGACCATACCTTGTCCGAAATGCAGTTTCCGGCACATCTAATTCTTTGACTCTCAACTGATAATATCCAGACCTCAAGTCTATCTTGGAAAACACCGTGGCTCTCTTCAATTGGTCAAATAAATAATCGATCCTTGGCAATGGGTACTTGTTCTTTATGGTTACCTTATTAAGCTACCGGTAATCTATACATAACCTCATGGAACCATCTTTCTTTTTCACAAATAATACGGGAGCACCCCACGGAGAATAACTCGGTCTTGTGAAGCCTTTATCTATCAACTCTTGTAACTGTGCCTTCAATTCTTTCAACTCAGTTGGAGCCATTCTGTATGGAGGAATCGATATAGGCGCAGTACCAGGGGCTAACTCAATGCCAAATTCAATCTCTCTAACTGGAGGTAACCCGGGCAATTCTTCTGGAAATACATCTAGGTACTCACATACTATCGGCACTGATTCAATTCTTAACTCAGTCTCTTTAGCATTCATCACAAAGGCAAGATAAGCTTCGTACCCCTTTCTTACATATTTCCGAGCAGACATATGAGAAATCACTACAGGCAATTTGTCCTGTTCATCTGATTAAACACGAAGAATATCCCCATTTTCACATTTTAATTCAATAAATTTCCTTCCACAATTTACTATCACATCAAGAGTAGTTAACCAATCCATACCAAGGATTACATCAAATTCATCAAACGACAATAACATGAGGTTAGCCGGAAAGTAATGACCTCTAATCCTCAAAGGGCAATCTTTGCATACTTCATCAACTAACACTCATTTGCCTAGGGGATTCGACACTTTTATCACGAATTTTGTAGACTCTACAGGCATATTCATGTTAGATACTAATTTCATGCAAATATATGAGTGGGTAGATCCCGGATCAATTAAAGCAACAACATGAGTATCATAGAGAGAACATGTACCCGTAATCACGTCAGGGGATGACGCCTCTTCGGAGCGCGAATGGCGTAAGTCCTCGCAGGCGTTCTACCCTCAGATCTTACAGCCTGCTCTCTAGAGGTATTGTTGCTACTCGTTCCACTTCTCGGGTTTCTTTGTGGCCTCCCTCTAGCAGTACTTCTCGATATTAGAATATGAGATTTCTCTTTTTCAACCATCTCGGGGCAATCTCTAATAAAATGGTCTGGGGATCCACACTTGAAATAAGCTCTCTTATTTTCTCGGCACTCACCGGGGTGACGTCTGCCACACTGTGGACACTCCAGTCTACTTGGTCGAGCGTTCCCAACACCAGCAACTGAAGTAGTCTGAGCTTTAGACCCCGAGTATTGTTTACCCTTACTTCTATTTTAAAACCCAGCTGAAGTGGCTGATCGAGTAGTGAAATCTCTTGACTTCTTGGATGAGGATTGGAATGACTTACTCAGTTGTCTCTTCCTCGAGTCACGGGACTCAATTTCAGCTTTTCTTTTCTCTTTGGTTAACTCCTCGGCCTTACAAGCTCTATCTACTAACACAATAAATTCTTTTAGTTCTAGGAAACCAACATACAATCGGATATCCTCATTTAATCCATCCTCAAACCTTTTGTACATGATGGCCTCGGTGGACACGCACTCCCGGGCATTCTTACTAAGCCTTACAAACTCACGTTCATATTCAGTCACCGTCATCCTACCTTGCTTTAGCTCAAGGAATTCTTTTCTCTTCTGATCAATAAATCTTTGGCTAATTTACTTCTTCCAAAACTCTTCTTGGAAAAACTCCCAATTAATTTTCTCCCTTAGTACAACCGACACAAGGGTGTTCCACCATTGGTAGGCCGAATCTCTCAGGAGAGATACCACACATTTCATACACTCCTCGGGTGTACAGGACAATTCATCAAATACCCTAATGGTATTTTCAAGCCAAAATTCTGCCTTTTCCGGATCATCATCTTTATTAGCTCGAAATTCCTCAGCTCCTTGTTTCCGGATTCTATCAACAGAGGGCTTTTCCCTCCTTACTACCTCTATAACTTGGGGAGCTACAGGGGTGGGCTGAGGAATAGGTGGGGGTGGAGGGGGTTGAGCATTTGGGTTCGTACGAATGAACTCCGTATACCATGCGTTCATCATATGGAGAAAGGCTTCCCTAGCCTCTTCTCCTCCTCTCTGACTTACAGTCGTTGGTCTATTTTCATTTACATTTTCAGTTGGCACCGTCCCTTGAGCGGGGGCCAGCGCGTTACTTTCTACATCGTCCGCCACAGTTCTGTCGGGATCTATTTACTATATGAAAACATAATTTAAATAGTCAGGAGTCGTCACACTATCATTATATAAATACTCATATGTATGGCATGTATAGCTAGACTCGTGCATACGCTACGTTAGTCCGAGAATCGACTAAACTGTAGCTCTGATACCACTAAATGTAACACCCCTTACCCGTATTCGACACCGGAATCGGGTATGAGGCATTACCATACTTAACTCATTCAAACATACAACATGACAACATAAAAATTTCATTTCGATTTAAAACTTCTCATTTGAGATCATAACGTCCCTCTTATAGGTCTACGAGACCTTAAACATACTTACGGAGTGGTTCGGGACTGAACTGGAAACTTTTGAATGCTTAGAAAATTTTTGCTTAAAGCAGAGCCACACGCCCGTGTGGTGAGGGACACACCTGTGTGGGTAGGCCGTGTGGTCACACACGCCCATATCCCTAGTCCGTGTGGATTTTATTTTTCATTTCGAACCTACAGGGGTTTTCACACGGCCGGACACACGCCCGTGTCCATGGCCCGTGTCCCTCACACGGCCTAGACACGCCCATGTCTTAGCCCGTGTGTAAAAACCTTGACATTCTGTTTCTGACGTCATCATCTCAATAAGGTCACACGGCCAAGGCACACGCCCGTGTCCTTAGACCGTGTGTCGAATTAAATTCCTAATTTCAGGTGCAGACTTCACACGGCCTGGGCACACATGCTCTATGGCCGTGTCTTCCACACGGTTGAGACACACGGCCGTGTCTCAGCCCGTGTGGTTACTACTGGGTATACTGACTTGCCAACTTAGCATGCAGGGGGACACACAGCTTATCAACACGCCCATGGGGCTGACCATGTGTCACACACGGTCTAGACACATGCCCGTGTGTCTATCCATGTGGACAATTATAAGGCTAACCACCAAGCCAATTGTCACCCTGAAAAGCAACCACACTTATACCATTTCATTTTAAAACACAACATAACCATAAGACACTTCTAATACCTAGAATCAAGACATCCACACATAGGTTTACACTACATTCATCATATGTATACTTTACTCATTACTTATCTAATCACACAAGCATGCACTTCATGAACTTCATCATCATTGAATATATAAAACTTATCGAGTATTGGCCAATTTCTAATGGCCATTTACAAAATGAATTAAATGACATTAATAGCCACACATTGGCTAACCAATATGACATATCACAAAAATAACCAAATTCCTATACATGCCATACTCAAAATAAATCAAGCTTTGCTATACCAAAGAGAAGTTGATAGTGTGATCCGAACTCTGACGTCCTACGATCCCCGAGTTAGCTTGGCGATACTACAAGGAAAAGGGAAAAGAGAAGGAGTAAGCATAAAGCTTAGTAAGTTTGTATGAAATAAATAGCAACATAAAGGTTCACGATAACATCCATTCATCACATTAAATAATACACAAGTTCTCAAGCACATCAGCATAACTTACTCATGCTTACTCTTACCAACTCACATATCACATTTTGCATTTATTACTCGTAAGTTACTCATGGGTACCTGTATCACTTCATCACATAAGTTTAGCACTTTTATTCTCTTGAACATAGACTTAGCTCTTTGCTATCTTCAACATAAATTTAGTTCTTTACCCGTTGAACTACTTAGAATATCGAAGGATACTCAATCTCATCATACATGTAACCCGATGCCAATGCCATATCCCAGATATGGTCTTACATGGGATCACATCTCGATGCCGATGCCTTATCCCAAATATGGTCTTACACGGGATCTCATATCTCGATGTCGATGCCATATCCCAGATATGGTCTTATACGAAATCGTATATCGATGTCGATGCCATGTCTCAGACATGGTATTATACGGGACCCTCTTTGTCTCATGTTGTGAAAACGGTATCCTTGCTATTCCTAATGTTCAACCGGGTCTTTAACTTTACATAATTTCATTATACTTTCATCGAGGCATCATTAATAACTTTCATAGAAATAAAATACATTTCTCATGATGTCAAGCAATGAAGAATATAATAGCATTATGTAGCTTTAATTTCACACAAACTTACCTCGGTACCAAAATATGCCAATTTACAATCTAGTCCGAAACATTGCCTTTTCCTCGGTCAAGGTTAATTCCACATTCTTCTTGATCTATAATAATAAATTCACTTCTTTAATTACCACATTAATCAATACATTTCAAAAAATCATACTTGGGCAAAATTACCATTTTGCCCTTAGACTTTCACATAAATTACGATTTTACCCCTAGGCTCTTAAATTGATTCTAATCAAATTTCCTCCTTTAACAAGCCTAGCTGAACATTTATTAATCTTGTTCAGCAACTTCCAATACTCATTATTTCACACATTTACCACCTGTAGGGCCCAAAATTTGCCCGGGCCATATTAAAAAACAAAAAAAAAACAAATTATTGTTATAAAAGTCCGTTACAAAATAACAGTCCATTAAACTGAAATAACGGGCCCAATAAACCTGCCTCTACCCCATTACAGTGGCCCAAATTTTAGACTCAACTAGACTCAAACCGAAATTTATAACCCAAATACAAAATTATCCTAAATACAAAAAAATGAATAAGGCCCAATCTGGTTCCTAGGGACCCGAATACAGAAATGATCCAGAAGCTTATGAGATTTTCTGGCGCTTCAGTTCACGTCGCAGCTCCCCACGCGCGCTCTTTTGGCTTCTCGCGTGCTCTACACGCGCGCCGTTTCAGATCTCACGCGCGCCCCATAGCCCCAACCAGGCATTTGGACCGCCTCACACGCATACCTTACGCGCCACGTTCACCTTTCGTACCTGCAAACCAATAGCAGAGGAACAACAGCAAGGAAAAGCAGAAAAAAAAAGGGGGACAAATGGTTGTATTTCCCATTGTTTTTTTTATTCTTTTGACATTCGACTATAAAAAGTCGGAGAAAATATTATAATGGGGACCATCATTACAGATACAGATATTGAATACAAAGAAATAGAAAAGAAATCAAAAATACCATTTTTTTCAAAGGTGATATTCAACTTCCGATACCTTTTTTTCTTCTGTTTTTTGGTCTCTTGGTTGTTTTTCTGTCTGTATGGAAACCCTAATAATAGAGGAATAGGGAGCATACCTCTGCGAACAAACCGTCGGAACTGTCTTTTTTATCCGAAATCGAAAGTGAAGACGGTCTTTAAGGTTTAAAATACTAAAGCCTTTGAATCGGGTTTGTAAAAGGAAGGCTTAAAGAGGCTCGAGTTTGCCATTGATTGCCGAATACCATGGCTATACAATGGCCGGACTCTGATTTCCTTAGCTTGCGGCTAAGAGAAAAGGGTGAAAGGGGGCTAGGGTTTTGGCTAAGTGAAATGAGCTGATGTTTTTCTACTAATGGGGAGGGTTAATAACTATTAGGGGTAAGACGTCGTTTAATGTCTCTGCCCATAGCTTTGAAACGACGTCGCTTAAGGCCACCCGATTAGACCCGACCCGATTTCCTTTAGGTCCGCGTGTTTGCATATAAAAGGGGAATTTGCGTGTCTGATCCCTTTTATTATACTGTTTTTTTTATTAAAATTGTTATTTGTTGTGTTCATTTCTCAATTGATCTCTGAAATTTGTGTATGGCTTTAATTTAGTCCCTTTTTCATTGTTATATTTTTTAATTATTTTTGCTATATTTTTATTATTTTAAATTATTATTATTATTATTATTATTATTATTAACAGTACTTTATATTATTATTATGAATATTATTTCTAATATTATTATTGTTGTATAATCAATGTTAGTATTTTATAATTTATTTATTTAGAAAATCTTTTATATACGTTTATAGTTTTTTTAATATTGTAGGGCATTTAACTTAAATACTTCTATTTGTTTTAAATTCATATATATATGCGTGTAGTTTACATTAAAACTATTTTTATCACATAATATTGTTTCCATATTATTTTATATATGTTTATATATAAATATATACATACATTTATCTATTTGTGCGTATAAGTATATTTTGTTCATTTTAATAGCTTAAGGTACTATTTTCACGCATAAATCATTAACTTTACGCCTTTATTCTCATGTATGTTTTTTATTCGCATTATTGCGTCGCGATTCAAGTTTTGACACCTTGATTGATATTAGTAGTTTCATTGTTATTCCAAAGTTGATTAATAAGTGTTGAGCCAATTTAAAGATTGCATTTTTGGAAAGCGAGGCAATGTTTGTGTATTTAGAAGTACGGGAAATTATATCCTAACGTGTTGGGTATTGATTTTCCGTTCCACTAAACAATCAAATACCCTCTTTACGTGTTTTGAAAATCAAAGATGACCTCGGTGTTAGAGTATAGGAGCGTTATATCCTAACGTGTTGGATATGATGCTTTTATCCCTTTAAAACGAGTTAATCTTGAGATTCAATTCCAATTTAATTAACTGTCTTCCAAAATTTTTTACCCTAAATATTTTCGAGTTTTAGATGTATTCGGATTCTTTCTAATGGTTTTATTTCGTTAAAAACATATATTGAATCAGTTTAAAGATTGCATATTTTTCAAAAAAATAAGGCAATGCTTGTGTGTTTAGAAGTAGGGAAAATTACACCCTAACGTGTTGAGTGTCGATTTTCCGTTCAACTAAATACCCAAGCACCCCCTTTTTACATGTTTTGAAGATGAAAGATGATCTCAGTGTCAGAGCGTAAAAGCGTTATATCCTAACGTGTTGGGTATAATACTTTTATCCCTTTGAAACGAAATCATCTGGTGATTCAATTCTAGTTTAGTTTTCTTTCAATTTTTTGTTACCCTAATAATTCCAAGTTTTAGACATTAGGACAAAGTTAATCAATTTGGTACCAACTTTGGGCATTGCAAGGGTGCTAACCCTTCCTTGCGCGTAATCAACTTCCGAACCCGTTTTCTAAAATTTCGCAGACCAAAACATTTTATAGGTGATCCGATCGCACCTAGACAAAAAGGATCGGTGGCGACTCCCTATTTTTTTTAAAAAAGTTGATTCCCCATTTTTTCAAACTTTAAAATAAAAATGGTTTCGACACCACCTATTTTACAACCTTTACAAAAAGGTCCTTTTTAGTTGTTTTTATGGAAACACCTTTCATAAAAGTTGTTTATTTAACAACCAAAACTCATCTTCTTCCATAAAATTTCAGAAATCAACACTAATGCTCTCATGGAAAAACCCTAGATTTTCAACCATTTTGCAAAATAGTCCCCTCATTAGCTAGCTCAAGCTACAAGGGTCTCAAAAGTACAAAAAATATTAAAGAATGACCATCAAAACACTTACTTGCAAGGAGAAAAGCTTGGTTGAAATTTTTCAAGCTTCCATGGCTGTTTTTCTTAGGAAAAAAATCTGTAGAGAGAAAGATGAGAAAAGATGATATCTTTTCTTCTCTTTATTTTATTATATTACATCAATTTAATCCACCTAATCCACCAACTTTGACCAATTTTGACATTTCTTGTCCCCTATGGCCGGCCACTCTATTTCTAAGGGTCTAATTGCACATTAAGGACCTCCAATTAAGGTTCTCTAGCTATTTAACACCTCTAGCTTGTAAAATAAAACTTTCGCAATTTATGCGATTTCATCCTTTTTCAAAATTGAGCATGAAATCGCTAAAATTAATGCACCAAAGTTTTCATGCACTCGTATAATCATAGTATAACTCATAAAATAATGCTAAAAATAATTTTTTCTGACCTCGAATTAGTGGTTCCGAAACCACTGTTTCGATTAGCCCCTAAATCGGGCTGTTACATATACCCACAAATTGTAACACCCCTAACCCATATCCAACGCCGGACTAGGGTTAAGGGGCATTATCGGACATATCGGGCATTTTACGCTCATTTCACAACATCAATCATACAATATCATTTCATAAGCATTCATACTCATATAGTCCCTTTAGATGGTCTACGAGACCTTAAACATGATTTAGAGAAGGTTCGGGACTAAACCGGTATAATACGAAAACTTTACGGAACTTAGAAAATTTTTCTTTCAAAATAGGGCACACGCCCGTGTGGCTAGGCCGCGTGTCTCACACGACCGTGCCTTGGACCATGTCTCAATTCGTGTGCAACTCTGACCTGGGTCACACGGTCTGGAACACGCCCGTGCTTCATGCCCATGTGGTAAACTGACTTGAATCACACAGCCTGTCACACGCCCGTGTGTCTAGCCCTGTGCAAATCTGACTTGTTTCGAATTGAAGCAGTGAAGGACACTGTCGAGACACACGCCCGTGTGCTCAACCGTGTGGACAATTATAGGCCATTTACAAGGCCAAATTTCCACCCATTTTGAGTCATACCTACAAGCATCAAATAAGCATCAATTCATGCTCCAAAGGCAGCTAAAACATACCAAATTATGCACAATTTGACCCATAACAACATTATTCATTTCAAAATGCAAAATCCAGCTCAATCATACCAATTTCAAATACTAACCTCACATCAAAGACATATCAACTTTTGCATCACATAACATTGACTAAATTCATCCATAATCACATTCATTATCAAGCCATATCACATGGCTATATATATATGTCCCAAAACATATCTTAACACTTCTAGCCTATACATGCCATACTTCAATATGTACATTTTCAAAAGATACCAAAATATAGTTCGATAGTGTGGTGATGATCCTCGACGATTCCCCGAGCTTCCAGTAGCTTCGATAATCTATAAAATAATGCAAACACACACAAAGTAAGCTTTCAAAAGCTTAGTAAGTCATATACAAATAAACTTATCACATAGAACAATTATAAACCATTACATACATATAGTTCATGACATAACCTAATCACAAGTCATATTTCTCTTATTTCTCAATTGATCATGTTCACTTACTCACAATCACATAAATCATGTAATGTAGCTCCCATATCAAATGATCATATTCATACATACCTTTCAATACCAAATTTCATATACATACATACGTACCGGAATTTGGATGCACATTTGTATACTCATTCATTTCTCGGAATGCCCGTTTAACCGTTCAGAACCAATAAGGATACTCAGATAGCTCGGAAAGCTCGTACAATGCCAACGTCCCAAACGTGGTCTTATATGTAATTATATATCGATCCCTCTGTCCCAAACAGGGTCTTACACGAAATAGTATACGATGCCAGTGTCCCAGACATGGTCTTACATGTAAACCTCAAATTGATGCCAACGTCCCAGACGTGGTCTTACACGATAACTCATATCAGAATCCTATGTCATGACATACGTATCCTAATTACTTCCTAAGGTTCGTACGAGACTTCTCGGACGTCGTCACATTATCGGAACTTTTCCAGATTTCACATATTCAACTCAAATAGCCATATATCACAATTCATTCACATAAAAGTATTAATAATTCAATTTAAACACATTTGTTTGTATATCGACTTACCTTGTACGGGAAAGAACGGAAACGAACGGCTATTCAACTACTTTCGATTTTCCCCGATCTAATTCCGTTTTCTTTGGTTCTTGATCTATACACATTCAAATTTAACTCTTTTATTCACCAAATCATTCAATTCAATCCAAATACATATATTTAGAGCATTTTACAAATTAGCCCTCACATTTTTACATTTTGACATTTTAGTTATTATTTCATAAAATCACAAAATACACAAAATTCAATATGACCCATGCTTAGCCGAAATCTATATAGGTCCCTAACAACCCATATTTTTCATTTATTTCACATTTTAGTCCTTCAATTTCTCATTTTCTCAATTTAGCTCATAATACTCAAATTCATCGAAAATCAAAATACAAAACATGTTAACCCAACACATATCTTCCATTTTTCATCAATTAACATCATTAAACTCACAAAATCATCAATGGTATAACTCAAAATTAACATCAAATTCTGAAATTAAAGCATGGGCTTGAAAGAACACGAAGCAACGATCACAAAAACATAGAAATTATCAAAAACCGAAACAAAAACATACCTTGATTAAGCTTGAATAAGGCCGAAACCTAGAAACTCTTTTTCTTTTCTTTTTTCTTTGTAATTTCGACAAAACAAGATGATAATGGCCATGTTTTTATGTTTGTTTTATTTTAATCATAATGTATACATCATTTACCAATTTACCCTTTCTTTAAAACATTTAAAATCCACCATCCCATGAACATATATGTCCATTCATAAATTCAATGGTCAAATTGTATTATAAGGACTTCCCATCTAATAAATCATATCAATTCGGCACACATATCAAGTAGCACACAACTTTTACATTTTCTACAATTTAGTCCTTTTATCAAAATCGGGCACTCAAATGATTAAATTAAATCACAGAAATTTCACACATATCAACTCACATGCTGTAGACTCGGAAAATAATATTAAAATATTTTCTGACTCAGATTTGTGGTCCCGAAACCACTGTTCTGACTAGGGTCTAAACCAGATTGTTACACGGTCGTGTCGTCAGGCCGTGTAACTCTCTGAGACCGTGTGGACGATCCTGCACCAAAAATTAAATAGGCCACATGGTCGTGTGGGGTGATCGTGTGTGGTACACGACCGTGTGACAGACCGTGCCTTAGGCCACGTGCACCTAAAATAACTTCAAAACCAAGTCATTTCAACTACCATTCCTTAGGTTCCAAGCCATACCATTTCCATCCATTTTTACCTATTCAAAACACATTGAACCATGCCAAAATATACTAAAAACATTCAACCTAAGTGTCTAACCAATATGCCCTAATTGGCTCCACAATTCAAGCATTAAACCATACACATTCATCAATCACATTCACCTTCAAGTACCTAACATTCAAGTCATAACACCTTACCACAATTCAAACGAATCTTTCAAGGAATGAATCAACTTGCTCATGTGCATATATATATATATATATATATATATAGACATAATTAAGTCAAAAGCACCAAATATGTACACATCCACAAACTTTACATAACCAAAGTTTTAAACAACATCATTATAAGCAATTGAACTTAGAAACTCCTAGTACATGTCATTTATAACCCAAAACTAAAATAATCAAAACTTCTACCGAGTCAATAAATGGATAGTGTGAGCTTCGGCTTGAACTTCCAACCGACTGTGACTTCCGATTATCTACAAAGAAAGAATGCAACAGGCGTAAGCAAATCAATGCTTAATAAGTTCGCATAAAACTTAAACATAAACTTATCGAATAGGAATCAACTTAAACAAATCATGCATAATTTCATTAATTAACTCATAAGCTCACTCATTTCCTATACACACCACAAACCTCACAAGGTTTGTGAATTTATAAATACAACATATAACATAACCATGACATGCTATATTTATAAGAAAATGTATATTGAACCCAATTCATTCATCTAATGTTCATTTAACATAATACTTTTCGCTTTAATTGTTCATATCAAATTAACCATTCACATGACTAATTTCATATATCCATTTCCATTTACACATTATCACCCAATGAACCAAATGAAATATCATCGGATACGCGAGAACGATGCTCACACAAGTTGTAAAATGGGTCTGCTCACACGAGCTGTGGGTTGGGATGTTAGGATACACAATGCTACTCACACGAGCTGTGGAGAATCTGCAATAAATGCAGGACCTCAACCATCGGTAAGACATCCAAGACCAGTACTCGAAACGGTAAATACCCCTAATGACATGTCATTTATATTTTAAGTATTCACGAGGTTTATACGGGCCACATTACACATTCAATTCATTTACTTTATTTACTTTAAACCATTACAAGCACATATCCATATAGTTCTCACTTTTCGTACATAATCTTCAATTTAACTAATACTGTAATGTAGTCTAATTCACAAAATACCAAATATCAATTAATTTAACTCATTCACAACATGTATAACAATAAATAAATCATCAAGAACAAAAACTAACTAGTTTAATAAACATACGAACTTACCTATTCGAAAATGATTACAAATACAGAGTGGCGTATCTAGGGGCCTGGATGGGGCCCCGACCCCCTTTAAAATGGGAAATTGTCCATTTAGGCCCTTTAGAAATTTTAAAATTTTAAATTAGTAAAGGTAAAATTGCACTTTGCCCTCCTAAAATGATAAAAACTTGATTTAATCCTTTAAAAATTATGAAGATATAAACTATTAAACATTACAGTTTAATTCCAGCCCCCCTAAATTTTTTTTGGCTTTGGCTCTGCAAATACGATGCTGACGACTATTCCGCCAACTTCGCTTTTCCATGATTTGTGTCCGGTTAATTGTTTTCTTGATCTAAATAATAGTTTTAACTCAATTAACCATTTAAAATAACTTAAAAAATTTAAATTTTGTATATAAGTCCTTTTATTAACATTTTACAAATTTACCCTCAATTTTTACCTTTTATGCAATTTAGTCCCTATACCAAAACTTTCAAAACTTACACAATTAACCCAAAAACCATTAAGCTGAATTTATTATATTCCCTCTACAGTCCTTAACAACTGAATTTTTACAATTAAACCATGCCAATTTCAATATTATATCAATTAAATCCTTATATTCAAAACTAATCAAAATGTTCCTATTTAACCATCAAGCTCATGAATCTATCAATTAAATTCAAAAAAACATATAACTCATTCATGGTAAGTCCCTAATATTTTAAAAATTTCTCAATTTAATTCCTGGACTAGATAAATTAAGCTACAACGATTTAAAACAGATAAAAATTACTAAAAACGGAAGTCAAACACATACCATGCATGTAAAAAAAAGCTTGGTCAAAAGCTCCCTAAAACATCCATGGTGGTTTCAGTTTTGAAACAAAAGAAACAAGAAAGATGATGGTTTCATCTTTTGTTTTATTTTAATTTTGTTTATTTCTCAAATTACAAGTTTACCCTTTAATTAATAATTCAAATTTCATGAAATACATCGCCAAAACAATCCACTAAATGTCCATATGGTCTAATTACTTCTAAAATCCCTCAATTCAAATTTCTATAGCCATTTAACACATTTAACTATTAGCAATTAACTTTTGCAGCTTTTACGATTTACTCCTTTTTACCTAATTAACTATCTAAACGTTAAAATTTCTTAACCAAATTTTTATATGACACTAATATAGACTTGTAAATATTAAATAAATAATATTTACTAACTCGTTAATCGAAATTGTGGTCCCAAAACCACTGTTTTTGGTACCACTAAAAATAGGCTGTTACACCCAATGTTTGGGCAGGTGCCTAGATTTAACAACTTTGTGTCGGACTCCCCCCGGTAAATTTAGGATTACTATATTCTTTATACACCTTGTACTGATAAGTTAAGATGGAATGGGAACTTGTAAAAGATTTAAGAATAGAAGAGGAGAAAGTGCTTGGAGGAAGAACATTTGGGCTTTATGAGGGAAATTCCTTCGTTGGGCCTTTGAGGCATTTCGCATGGGGCATATGGATTAGTTGCCATTTCTTGCGCTAGCTTGCTTATATTTATTTAGCCTAAGCTTACAAAGTATAAGGTATGATGGGTCTCAAGTCCACCATAAATAAATTCCTACGCCTAAATAGTATATAAATAGCAGTATAGGGAGTAAGGTTGATCCTGCAGAAACTAGTATATCTAAAATTATTGTTCAATTTAACTAGGTTGCGCGTCAGGTAGCTGTTGTGCCCACGACGTGTGACGATCTGTGCAAAAAAAAAGAGGGGAAAATAAATATGATTAAAATAAAAATAATAAAGATAATTTAAATAAAAATGGTAAAAAATAAATAAAATCAAAATTAAATTGAATAAAACAATTTGATGATATTCTAGCTTCAGGCTTGATTTTGGTTCCGGTTTTGAACTCATCCTTGATAACATGTTTTCTCCTTTAACCGATAAATCTGTTATAGTGATTGAGGATGCCTTAGACCACCAATCCTTCTCTGTGTAAAATAATTGTAGGAACGCCCGACAACTAATCATTATCGAACGAACAACCACAAAACACACGTCCAAGATTTAACTCTCCGGTAGCCTTGTGAACTAGAAGGGCGCAACTCGAACCAACAGCTTCAACCATGCAGGTCATTTGAATTCGATTGCTATTTCCCTTGACAGATCCAACCAACCACTTAATTGGAAACGCCAATGTGTTCTTTGGTAGACTGAATACGACAGATGATCGTATCAGTTCTTTCAACTGTATGCCTATTAACATCGAATTAACAAGATCTTTTTGACTTAGTGTTAATCCAATTTTATGAAACGATGATGTCTATCTCCTAAACCGGAGAAACAACAAACACCGAAATGAAAGTTTTAGGTGCGAGTTCAAATCTCGCAATTCTCTCCTAAATAAACTATTGACTTAGCAACGATTAGTTTAAAAAAAAAAAGAGTAAAAAATGAAAACAAGATGTGCAATGTTTCAAATATAGAAACAAAATGAAAAATTGAAATTCTAGTTCAATTTGAAGTCAGGCGTCTCCCCCTCCTCCTTGAACGTCCAAACTATATATATAATAAAATAAAGGGTAAAGTACACCAACAGTCACTCAACTTTGATCTCAATGACAAAACAATTACTCAACTTTCAAAAAAGAATAAATTAGTCACTAACGTTATTGAAAAGTGATAAATCAGTCACCCACTAATGTTTTCAGTTACGAGCCTAACAGAACAGATGATGTGACCAATTAACTAGCTGACGTGGCCAATTAACTCGCCACGGTGGAAACCCAATTTAAGAACCAAACAAAACAGTAAAAGAAGAAGAAGAGAAGAAATAGAGATGTCGAAACAAGAAAAACCATTAGAGATCCAAACTTTTCCTTCCTCACCGTTTATTCATGGCAGAGGAGGACGACGGCCAGAAGTGGTCACACCACTAATTCCCATTAATTTTCTTCATTCTTTGCCAACCTATCCAATTTTATTTTATTTTTCTTCTCGTTTCTAATATTTATTAATAAGGTTAATTTTTCCTTATCGATCTATAAATTTCGATTATGTCTTTTCTGGGTTTGAAGTTTTTTGGATCTGGATTTCGATTTGATTAGAAATTAATTTTCTTCATTCTTTGTCGACCTATCCAATTTTATTTTATTTTTCTTCTCGTTTCTAATATTTATTAATAAGGTTAATTTTTCCTTATCGATCTATAAATTTTGATTATGTCTTTTCTGGGGTTGGAGTTTTTTGGATCTGGATTTCGGTTTGATTAGAAATTAATTTTCAAAAATAAAATTTTAGGGTTAGTTGATTTCTAGGTTTTGTTTATTTAAAAGATTGTTTGACCTATAGATTTGTTAACCTTTTGGATCGAATTTGTTGGGAATTGATGTTTCGTCTGTGAATCAGCCTTACTTTTATAGATTTCCTTAGTGATTTCTAAATCTAGGGTTAGGTTTTGTTGGGAATTGGGGCTTTTGTTTTTTTTTTTTCATTTAATTGACTCTGGGAAAGTTAATTTGCATATTGTCGAAACCATTTTTTTTTGAAAAAATAGGGATCGACTTTAAAAAAACGAAAACGAGAGTCGCCACCAACCCCTTTTTGCTTAGGTGTGATTGGATCACCTTATAAAACGTTTTATTTCAAAACATTGATTTTGGCCTACGAAATTCAAGAAAACGGGTTCGAGAGTCGGTTACGTACGAGGAAGGATTAGCACCATCGTAACGCCCAAAATTGGTACCGGATTGATTAGTTATTGTCCTAATGTCGAAAATTCGAAAAGATTTGAAAACATGATTTCTTTAAAAACTTGAACAATTTGAGTTGGAACTTGAGATTCCTTTGTTCCGAAAGAATACAAACATCACATCCAGCACGTTAGGACATGATGTTTTAAACCCTCGTAACCAAAATCATCTCATAATTTACAAAATTCATTAAAAAGATATTTAGTTATTTAGTCAAACGGAAAATCGAAACCCAGCACGTTAGGGCACTATTTCCCGAATTTCTAAACACAAAACATTGCCTTATTTAAGAAAAACTTTTGGATAAAATGTGGTAATTAAAGAAGATAGATATTTTTAAACAAAGATTTAAAAAAAGTAACATTAAGTTATTACAAAAAAGTGCAATTTACTAAAGTTACAGATTATATTAACAATTAGCACTAACATAAACAATTAAGCAAAAGAATGACGAGCAATAATAATAATGTTAAGGTAAACATAGATAATGGATTCAATTTTTTTTTTTTAAAAAATGAACAATCAAAATAAAAAATATAGAGTAGATAATAGCAATTTTAAAAGAATCTATGAAAAAATTAAGGAAAAAAAAATTATTCACAAGATTAAATTCAAATAAATAATAATAATATAAGGTAAATAATATACTCAAAACAATTAATGAATATTATAACAATTTTTAGAAAAATGAAATAAAAAAAATAAAAAACGATATGGAAAAATCTAAAATAGTTAATATATACATAATAAAATAAATAAATATATTTTAAATAAATAATATAAAAACTTTGAATAAAAATTTATAAGGGATAACTTATAATAAGTATATAATATACCATTTAAAAATAGATAATATACATATTTTAAATAAACAATATATGGAAAATTTTGCCTTAATAATAAAACAATTTAGATGATGTACAACATACAAATTTTCAAATAATACATAATATGATTAAAGTTAAATAATATATAATATATAGATAATATATAACAAATAAAAATAATAATATATATGATAAAACAATTTAACGTAAATAGGGAAAAGCAAAAAACAAAAACAAGTTTAAAATAATTAAAATAAATGAATAAATAATGATTAAGCAATTAAATGGATAAATAAAAAAAAAGGTTAAAAAAAACGCATAAGTCAACCTAACTCCCGCAATATGTGGTCTCAACAAAATTCCTCCACCAAAATCTAACTCGAACGGAAGCAACTCAAAAAGAAACGAAGATGAGCGAAGAACAAAATAGGAACAAGCCACAGAAAATAAGAACGTAAAAGAGAGAGAAATTTGAGTGAATGCTCTCAAGAATTTTTTATTACTCAAAATTCAAGTCATTTACAATGAAGGGAGAGGCCTCTATTTATAGTTGAGCCTCCCCAAATCCAATGGTACAGATCAATTACATCAACGGCTAAGATTAAAATGTATCTACAAATTAAATCTCTAAGATTACAAAATCATATCTTCTAAGATTGCATACCATATCTTCTAGGATTGCATATCATATCTAAGATTTTCATATCATATCTAAGATTGCATATCATATCTTCTAGGATTGCATATCATATCTAAGATTTGCATATCATATCTAAGATTGCATATCCTTGAAGATTGTGTTTCCATATACGTCAAGCTTGTAGATGGACCTTCAATCTTTTCGAGTAATGGGCCATTCCAATCGGGCCAAATGATATATTTTGGACTGGACTTGGACTTTGTTTTATTATTTTGAGTTTATTATTTTTTGTATGGGCTCGGGCTAAATTGGCCTATTACAGCTGCCCCTCTTTGCTCATTGTTGTGTAACGAGAATGGAGCAAAGACTATAAAAGGACCAATTTTGCCCGGTCATGTCGAGCCTTAACTTCTTGATCCTCATCTTCTTCAAGTAGTCTCTAACCCAACTGCAACTTCAAGGAGTTTGAATCTGTAGCTTTAATCTTATTCTACCGCAACTTCAGGGAGATAAGACTCGCTCTTGTAGATTTAATCCATCCTCAGAATTTCGGAAAGTGAGACTAGTATCTTTGGTCTTGCTTCACCGCAATATTCGGGAAGACAAGATCTGCTATTTTGATGCGCTCCGCTACAAACTCGGGAGGCAAGCTAATATCTTCGATCGCTTCCGCAACTTCGAGAAAGATAAGATCTGTTGTCTTGATCCGCTCATTGCAACTTCGTGGGGAGGCAAAGCTAATATCTTCGACCGCTTCGCAACTTCGAGAAGATAAGATCTGTTGTCTTGGCCTGTTCACTGCAAACTCGGGAGACAAAGCTAATATCATCGACCGCTTTCTCGCAACTTTAAGAAGATAAGATCTCGCTATATCTTGACCGCTCTCTTTGCAACTCGGGGAGGCGGGCTAATATCTTCGACCGCTTCGCAACTTCAGGAAGATAAGATCTGCTGTCTTCAATCTGCTCTGCTACAACTTTAGGGAGGGAGGCTAATATCTTCGATCTGCTTCTTGCAACTTTAGGAAGATAAGATCTGTTGTCTTGATCTGTCACGTGAAACTTGAGGAGGCAAAGCTAATATCTTTCGATCGCGCTCGCAACTTCGGAAGATAAGATTTGTCGCCTTGACCGCTCCACAGCAACTTTAGGGAGGCAGGCTAATATCTTCGATCTGCTTCCTGCAACTTCGAGAAGATAAGATCTGTTGTCTTCAGTCTGTTCCGCTGCAAACTCAGGGAGACAGGCTAATATCATCGATCTGCTTCCTGCAACTTCAAGAAGATAAGATCTGTTTTCTTGATGCCGCTCATTGCAACTTGTGGAGGTAGGCTAATATCTTCGATCGCTTCAGTAATTTCGGGAAGATAAGATCTCATTGTCTTCAATCGCTCTGCTACAACTTTAGGGAGGCAAAGCTAATATCTTCGATCCGCTTCTTGCAACTTTAGGAAGATAAGATCTGCATTGTCTTGATCATCATTTGCAACTTCAGTGGAGGCAGCTAATATCTTCGATCGCTTCTCAGAATTTCGGAAGATAAGATGGCTTGTCTTTAGTCTGTTTCTGCTGCAACTTCAGGAGGTAGGCTAATATCTTCGATCCGCTTCTCGCAAACTTCGTGAAGATAACATCTCGCCTGATTTAGTCTCGCTCCATCGCAAACTCAAGGAGGCGGTGGTATCTTTAATCGCTTCATCGCAACCTCGGAAGACAAGATCGCTATCTTGACCGCTTCACTCGCAAAATCAGGGATGCTAGACTGATGCTTTCGATCCACTTCACTGCAACCTCAAGAAGGCAGGATCTGCTATCTTTAGCCTCGCTCCACTACAAACTCAGAGAGACAAGGCTGATGTCTTCGATATGCTTCACTGTAACCTCAGAAAGGTCAGATTTGCTATTTTAGTCTGCTCCACTGCAACTTCAGGGAGGTCAGGCTGAAAGCGTCAATCTACCCTACTAAATTGTCCTATAGAGGACATGACATGTAGAATGGGTATATGCTTATGCCGAATGATTAGGATGCCCTGATCGAAATGAATCAAATGCTCCTAATTAGACGCGCTATGATATATGAATGCAGAAATGTTATGAACATGATTCCTACTTAAGGTCTCATCACTCATTTGTTTTTCATCCTCGTTCCTCTCGAAGTATCAATCATATTCTGCTCAAATAATTTGCCCCATGGTAATTCTGAGTCCACTCCACTTGAACCTTGGGACATAAAGTTTGTACCTTCCACTGCAACTTCAAGGGAATAACATTTGGTTTCTTCCATCCATCCTGCTGCCACTCAGAGGTATAGAATTGGTATCATCTTCAATCAATTTGATCTGTTACACCATTCCCTGGGTGTAATGACCAGATGTATATGCTTGAAATTTGCATGAATGCAGAGTATCATTTTTCTTTTCCCAGAAATGATCCACTTTTACACTTGGGTTGATATTGCTCGTTATTTGTCGAGAAGGTATCACTGACGAAATGTCTTATCTTTTTTTAACCAATAAAAATCCAAAGAGATAATCATCTTTCAATATTTCCAACCCTTAGGTTTGGTGAGTTCTAAACAATAGTCCTGTTTTAGATTCTCATATTATTTAGAAGCTTCCAGAGTAATATGCGAAACTCCTTTTATGAAAGTATTATTAGTCCATTAATCGTTATTTCAATATAAAATGCTTGAAAAAGATCACAACAGTGGGCGAGAAAGAAATTAATCAGGAGCATAGCTCGAAACAAATAAGTTAATCAAAGATAACCAAGGCAATAAAAGAAAATTGATTGGGGTGTATCTTGAAAAGAATAAAGTAATCAAAGATAGCCAAGGCCATAAAAGAAAATTGATTGGGGTGTATCTTGAAAAGAATAAAGTAATCAAAGATACCAAATTCAAAATGGGTAAGATAGAAGCTAGGTGCCCCAGATATCGCAGCCTGAGCTTCTCTGTACAAATTTCTTGAGGACCATTTTGAGCTCAATACGTGTTTAGAGGATCCGAAGTACTTTGTCAATGCCCCAAGACGTATCATACTTCCTCATTGTTAATTCAGGTCTAGCAAGACTACCACATGTCCTATCTTTGATCAAAATTTGAGCCGTCCTTTTCGGGTTTTCGGCTCAAAACCCCTTTGGTCTCAAAATGCCCTTTGCGGGTTTTCACCTTGGCCTTTCCCCTTTCAGGTAAAATACTTCTTGACTGAACCTGAATTTGCCGGATTGGGCAAGTCTTCGCCATCCGTCTCGGTCAATATCAATGTTCCTCTAGAACAGACATTTTTTTACTACTTAAGGTCCTTCCCAGTTTGACATCTACTTTTCTCTGGAATCCTTTTGTATAAGAAGGATCTTCCTCAATACCAGGTCCCCATCATGAAATTCCTTTAGGTGGACCATTTTCGACATAAATCAGCATCATCCATTTTTTGACTATGATGAATACTTTCAAACCCTTTTCTTCAGCCAAGTTCACTGGAGACATTCTACTTCATCCAATTCTTGACTCAATCAAAGCTTGGAGCAAAGGAATCTCGATTTTCATGGGCAAAACCACTTCTATTCCATAAACCAATGGGAAAAGTATTGCCCCAGCGAAATTCCTGGTCGATGTTTTATAAGCATAGAGAGTAAATGGTAGCTTCTTATGCCAATCTTTACAAGTCTCGATCATCTTTCCTACAATCCTTGTTTTGTTTTTTCTTTTTGGCTGCCTTTGTTGCTTTATGATATAGCATCTGATCTTTGAACAGACTACAAACTTTTGACATTTTCCTTTTTGGCATTCTTTGTCGGCGCCTGATCTTTTTTTTTTTTACTGTCGACCTTGTAAAATTGATATGTGAAGCTACTTTCTCCTTCTTAGTGAAGTAATCGACGATCACCAAGATAAATCGATGTATACTAGAAATTTTGCCAAGATTGGCCTGCCCCACATAGAGAGAGTCTGTGAAGAAATTAATGAGGCATATGAATCTTGTCTCTTTAAATACGGCATAACTAATGCCATCCCCTTCTATGTACATTAGCAGTTCCCAAACTTTATAATTAGCTTGGCTATTGTAAAACCATTAGCATGTGTCCTTCTGACATCCTTATGGACCTCTTTTAAGATTTCAACGTACCCGCGTCTCAGTAGCCCAGGCATGTCCTGATATGATCGTGCAAAAACATCTTTGAATTCTTGAAAATAACTCAATGATGTCTCACCTTATTTTTGTAGTGAGCTAGGCTACAATCTTCACCTCTTTTCTAGGCTCATAATATCCACTGACCCTTTGTAGAGTAGGGTCTATTTTTCATCTTGTTCTACCATTCTTAATAAATCAGAAGATAGGTTACAATCTCTGTCATCTTCAAAGTCCCGAGATCCTCTAGACACATATCTTACTCGAAAGGAGACTACGAGTCGAGAGAAGCGTTGCTCACATCATTGATATCCGGAGACCTATTGTAGGTTCAAGGAAGATTCCAAAGAATAAATGATTCAAAGAATGATTATTTGTATGGTCATGAATGAAGAATGAAAGAATACTTGAAAGAAAGTCTAAAGAACAAACAAAAGAAAAAAACTAATAACAATTTTTTGTATAGTATGAAATGGAAAAAATAAAAGAATATTTGCTCAAAAAGATGCATTTTATTGAAATAAAAATTCCGGACACAAGCCTATTTCACAAAAGGGTTCTTATTGCCTCTAGGCTTAAGGCAACAATCGTGTTTTGAATATTACTCTAGATTAGCTCTAAAAATACAGGGATCTCTTCCACAGTCCCATTATTCAAAACACTACCAAGTATTCAAGGGCTTGGAAACTTCGTTCCCCAGTTCCCTCTTCGATTTTGACTTCTTCAAGGAGTCGTAACTTTCTTGTCTCCTCCTTCAATTATCGCATTTACTACCTCGTCAAAGATCAGGTTCTGATGAAACGTCGAACTTCACAATTCCCATTTTAATGAACCTTTCGACCAACTTTTTAAACGTAGTACAGTTTTCAATTGAGTGACCCGTTATTCCCGTGTGGTACTCGCATTGGGCATTTTCATAATACCATTTTGGGAACGGAGGTTGAACGGGTTTCGAGTAGGATGAGGACACCACATGCACATTAAAAAGATTCTGATACAGCTCTTTATATGTCATCGGGATGGGTGTGAACTGGAGCTTTTCTGTATTTGGCCTCGAATTAGATTCCTGCCTTGAAGAGCCTTGATAGCTAGTGGTTACTTTTGGTTGACTGACAGTAATTGACTTCGAGTACCCTTTGTTATATGTACTCGTATTATTCACCTCGTTCTCCTTTTTCCTTGGAGCTGACCTTTTGGTGTTTTCCCCTGTTTCTATCTTGCCACCTCTTATGGCATTTTCAATCATTTCTCCCGCCATTACTATATCCGCAAAGCTCTTTGTGGTACTTCCTATCATGTGAGTAATGAATGGGGCCTTTAAAGTATTGATAAAAAGCATTGTTGTTTCCTTTTCTAGGAGCGGTGGCTGAACTTACATGGCAACTTCCCTCCATCTTTGTGCATACTGCCTGAAGCTTTCATTTGATTTCTTCTTCATATTTTGCAAGGTGATTCTGTCAGGCGTCATGTCTGTCACATGATTGTATTGTTTCATAAATGCTTGTGCTAGGTCTCTCCAGGAATTAATCTTAGCACGGCTCAATTGGTTGTACCACCTGGACGCTGCCCCCACCAAGCTATCTTGGAAACAATGGATCAATAGTTGATCGTTATTAACATACCCAGTCATCCGTCTACAGAACATGGTAATATGGGCTTCAGGACAGGTAGTCCCATTGTACTTCTCAAATTCTGACATTTTGAACTTGTGAGGAAGCACCAAATCTGGAACCAAGCTCAAGTCTTTAGCATCAATTCCATGGTGATTATCAGCGTTTTCCAAGGCCTTGAACTTTTCTTCTAACCATCTACAACGGTCCTCTAACTGCCTCGGTAATTTAATTTTTGTCTCTTCCCTCTTCGTTATATCTAAATCAGGGATAACAGGATTAGCAGGGTTATCTCCTGGGTTAGGTCCTGAGCCAACTTGGACATTCATGGGCACCCCAGTATCAGCTTGACCTTGTTGAAGCCTAATTGTAACAGATGGCCTTTAAGGATATACTTCAGGTTGTGTTTGTGCATGTGGTGGGGTAAAACCCGGAGGATAATCCTTATTATCCTCTCCAGTATTAGACATGGGACCTTTTCCCTTGTCCATTACCCCATTCAGTAGCTGAGTCATTTGAGCCACCATATTCCTTTGGGCTTCCATCATTTGTTCCCTCATATCTTGTTGGATCTTTGCCAACTGCTCTTGCAGCTAGTCTTGCATGTCTCTTTAGAAATGTTCAAGTCTTTGATCCATATCTTTCGTCTTAACGCGAGTACCGTAACGATGTTTAGTTTCCAGATTAACTTTTTCTCTTTCTCTCTTTTTTTGAAATAACTTCAACTAATTAGGGTCCTTTTGTAAAAGTCTAATGCAAATGATGCAATGCAATGCAGATGCATGGAATGAATACAAAAGAAAAAGAGGCGTTGATTCTGAATTCAATTCCATTAGAACAACTTTTCTAGAAAGCAAATTTCTTTACATAAAATGGATTACATATGCGGCCTTGCCCTCATATTCCAAGCAAAAACATCAATCCCCTTCTTCACAAAGGTCAAATCTTGCAAACTTCTAATAGATGCCTCCACTAGCTCCTTTTTTCTTGGGCCGCGACTCATTACTCACTTATCCTCGCAATGCTTGTTAGAAAATTGAGACGTGATGGCTCTCGAATAGTCTTCGTCAGCTTGAATTCTTGGGCAATAAAGTCTTGTATTCCTTCACGGACTATCAGTCTTCTCTCGTTGTGTTTACTTGGACCATATTCTATTTAATCGTATTATAATCCACTTTATTAAGAAATCCATTTTCTCATGACAAACTCTTCTATTTAGCAATTTAATTTGAATCAACACCTCTTTTCTATGATGTGAATGCAATGTAATCAAAACAAAAAAGAACACGTTAGCACAAGAGAAATAAATAACAAAATAGGGCACCTATCTGGGTGATCACTAGGGTTTGACATAGTTCTACCTAAGGTGGGCTCTTAAGGTTCACTATATGCGGTTTAGTTCTAAAGAAAAGGTACCTAAACCAGCAGATTCCTCAATCTTCACCCATTATAAGCTCATACAGATTGAGTTCAGTTCAGGGGAATACATTTCCCTATGGCCATGCGGAAGTGAAAACCTCACGAAGACATAGGTACAGATGTATCTCAGAAGCAATCCACTAGCCCATGCGGAGGTGAAAACCTCACGAAGGCATAGTTTCTCACTACCACTTAAAGGTGCGACCACAACGGTCATGCAATGCAATGTGCGCAAAAAAAATAACAATCATATGCAATGACACAAACAAATGCAACAAAAGGATCGTAATTTTCAAATCAAATTTTCAAATTTTCAAATTTCCGACAAAGGACAGAAAATAATCAATTTTACGGCTTGACTTTCTTATTGGTCCCCAGCAGAGTCGCCAAGCTGTCGAAACCATTTTTTTTTGAAAAAACAGGGATCGACTTTAAAAAAAAAAGAAAACGGGAGTCGCCACCAATCCCTTTTTGCTTAGGTGTGATTGGATCACCTTATAAAACGTTTTATTTCAAAACATTGATTTTGGCCTACGAAATTCAAGAAAACGGGTTCGAGAGTCGGTTACGTACGAGGAAGGATTAGCACCCTCGTAACGCCCAAAATTGGTATCGGATTGATTAGTTATTGTCTTAATGTCGAAAATTCGAAAAGATTTGAAAACATGATTTCTTTAAAAACTTGAACAATTTGAGTTGGAACTTGAGATTCCTTTGTTCGAAAGAATACAAACATCACATCCAAAGACGTTAGGACATGATGTTTTAAACCCTCGTAACCAAAATCATCTCATGATTTACAAAATTCATTAAAAGGATATTTAGTTATTTAGTCAAACGGAAAATCGAAACCCAGCACGTTAGGGCACTATTTCCCGAATTTCTAAACACAAAACATTGCATTATTTAAGAAAAACTTTTGGATAAAATGTGGTAATTAAAGAAGATAGATATTTTTAAACAAAGATTTGAAAAAAGTAATATTAAGTTATTACAAAAAAGTGCAATTTACTAAAGTTACAGATTATATTAACAATTAGCACTAACATAAACAATTAAGTAAAAGAATGACAAGCAATAATAATAATGTTTAGGTAAACAAAGATAATGGATTCAAATTTTTTTAAAAATGAACAATCAAAATAAAAATATAGAGTAGATAATAGCAATTTTAAAAGAATCTATGAAAAATTAAGGAAAAAAAATTTATTCACAAGATTAAATTCAAATAAAAAATAATAATAATATAAGGTAAATAATATACTCAAAACAATTAATGAATATTATAACAATTTTTAGAAAAATGAAAAAAATAAAAAACGATATGGCAAAATCTAAAATAGTTAATAAATACATAATAAAATAAATAAATATATTTTAAATAAATAATATAAAAACTTTGAATAAAAATGTATAAGGGATAACTTATAATAAGTATATAATATACCATTTAAAAATAGATAATATACATATTTTAAATAAACAATATATGGAAAATTTTGCCTTAATAATAAAACAATTTAGATGATGTACAACATACAAATTTTCAAATAATACATAATATGATTAAAGTTAAATAATATATAATATATAGATAATATATAACAAATAAAAATAATAATATATATGATAAAACAATTTAACGTAATAGGGAAAAGAAAAAAATAAAAATAAGTTTAAAATAATTAAAATAAATGAATATAATGATTAAGCAATTAAATGGATAAATAAAAAAAGGTTAAAAAAACGCATAAGTCAACCTAACTCCCGCAATATGTGGTCTCAACGAAATTCCTCCACCAAAATTTAACTCGAACGGAAGCAACTAAAAAAGAAACGAAGATGAGCGAAGAACAAAATAGGAACAAGCCACAGAAAATAAGAACGTAAAAGAGAGAGAATTTGAGTGAATGCTCTCAAGAATTTTTTATTACTCAAAATTCAAGTCATTTACAATGAAGGGAGAGGCCTCTATTTATAGTTGAGCCTCCCAAATCCAGCAGTGCATGGATCAATTACATCAACAAAGCTAAGATTAAAAGGTATCTACAAATTAAATCTCTAAGATTACAAAATCATATCTTCTAAGATTGCATACCATATCTTCTAGGATTGCATATCATATCTAAGATTTGCATATCATATCTAAGATTGCATATCATATCTTCTAGGATTGCATATCATATCTAAGATTGCATATCCTTGAAGATTTTGTTTCCATATACGTCAAGCTTGTAGATGGACCTTCAATCTTTTCAAGTAATGGGCCATTCCGATCGGGCCAAATGATATATTTTATACTGGACTTGGACTTTGTTTTATTATTTTGGGTTTATTATTTTTTGTATGGGCCCGGGCTAAATTGGCCTATTACACATATGATATTGCAATCTTAATCCCTTTATTGTTTACTAATTAACACATAATTTTCAGAAGTGGCCAGAAGTTGGTGGTGGTAGAGGAGTACGATGGCCAAAAGTGGTCAGAGATTTCTCTTCTTCTCTTTTTTTCTTCTATTGCCCACACCGGAATCACGGTTGACATCTCCATTTCTTCTTCTTCTTCTTCTTCTTCTTCTTCTATTGCCCACACCGGAATCACGGTTGACATCTCCATTTCTTCTTCTTCTTCTTCTTCTTCTTCTACTACTACTTATGCCCAACTAGGATTCTTAAATGGGGCTGTTTAAATGACAACAAACCCTCCAACTGGCCAATTAAATGACAACAAGGAGTCGGTTAAAGGCTAGGTCACTTTTCCGTTACGTCTGTAATAGAAAATGGTTAATAGGATTGATTTGTTATTTTTTGAAAGTTGATTGACTGAATTGAAAGTTGAGCGACTGTTTTGACATTGAGATCAAAGTTGAGTGACTATTGGTGTACTTTACCCTAAAGTAAATAAACCCTAAAGAAAAGTAAAAGGTTGGCCGTGCATACGCCCCTCTACAATTCACATCTGTTTAATGTAATAACAATTTAAATTAATAAAACTTAAAATAAAAAGACAAGTCTTAATAGAAATAATAAAATAATTTTAAAATTTTTGTTTTGTGCGTCAACTCGAGTTTTCATGTCAATTTTTTTTTGCAATTTGATATCCATTTATTTTTCGACACATTGGATAATAATTGTATCTATATAAAAAATGATCAATTAAGTATCAAATTAGATAAAACTCATATCTAAACTTAATTAAAATAAATAATAAAAATATGTCAGATTAATTGCATTATCAAGGTATTAACACTATCCAATATAAAAACAAATTAATGTGTTTTTTTAAATTTGTAAAATTGTTTAAAGATTAAAGTTTCATATATACATTTAAACCACAATTAAAATTTCATATACATGATTGCATAAAATTAAAATTTATGTATCAAATTAAACATTAAATGGAAGTCTATATGTAATCTTGAAATTTATAACTATCTAAAAAGAAGGAAATTAATATATTTTTTTAATAAATAGAAAGGTTAAAGGTTTTGATGGATCCAACTAAACTTGATATCAACCAGAAATTGAAATCAAAGGAACTGCTTTGTCGTTAGCCGTGGATTTGGCTGACAAATGAATTAATAAAACTAAGATAATTAAATAAAAAACAGAATATAGTACTAGATTTGAATTTATATATATATATATATATATATATATATAAATCCATGTGGAACATTATTCAAACTTAGATATCTATTTAATGGAAAGGGTGACTTGGAAGTAAAGCAAAATTTAGTGGCCATGTACAACGTGCAAATATAATTTTAGGTAGTGTTGAAAAAAATCATTTAATAATTAAATTTAGATATAATTGTTTATAATTATATAAGGAGGAGGGTATGATTGGGTAATCATTGTAATCGATGGGTCCTATCGAATTGATTGTAATTGAAGCATCTCGATTATACTTTTTAATTCTTAGGAGGAGGATGAGAATTGGAGTATTTATACGAGTAATTACACCCAAATCTAATTTTAAATTTTTATTTTTATACAAGTTATAAAAATCATATTATAAATACAAACTGTATGAGTATTTTGGATGGTTATGACCAAAATTTTCTTATATTTCAATTTACAAATCCTAAAAATTATATTATAAAAATAATATGTATTTTATAAAGTTGTAATAAAAAACATTATTATAAAAAATAATTTATATGTTATAAAAGTGTTATAATATATTTATTTATAAATATTTATAGACAAGAAGTATGGGCATAATTTATTTATGTGTCCATGCTATATATTATAAAAATAATAATAATTTTTTTATTATAACTTATTTATAAAAATAACTTTCTAAAGTTATGGCAAAAACTTATATTATTTATAAGAAATGTTATGAAATTTTGAACAATTTATAAAATATTTTTTTTATAAAAGTTATATATTATAATTTTATATTATTTTTAACTTAATTTATGTATTATAAAAATGAATATAAACTAACATAAGTTTTTCTCCAAATTAAGTTTATATAATTAAAGCTACAAACTATTTGGATTGTGAATCCAAATATTATAAGGTTGATTCTAATTATGTAAAAAAATTCTTGTATCATATTGTGGGATATGATACCATTTGAGAGAATGGTGCTAGATATAAGCACAATAGACAATTCACGAGCTTTTTGATTTGAAGCATTCAGGGTTTTAAAATATGGTTTAGAAGACATTTGTTGTTTTGAAAAAATATTTCTCATATTAACAATATCACCTTAGTATAACATAAAAAAATTGGATCGTTGTATATTTTATAATTTCAATTATAGGTGGAATTGAGTTAATCTATACTTCGAAAAGTATATGAAAAAAAAAGATCTTAATAATCTTAATTATGTAAATTCAAATTCAGAAAAAAAAAAGATCAACAGATGATGATAAGGAGCATATGTTAAATATCAAAGAAAGAATAACCCAATAAATATGAACTAAAACTTTTATAAATAATATTAAAGAGGGACTAGTTTAGAAATAAAACATTTATTTCTCTTCCTTATTTAATTTATTTAGTTTTTCTATTTATATTTCCAACGAAAAGAAATAAAAGTTTAACCAACATATTTACTTGGATAATAATGAATCAAATTATTTAAAATTAAAGCTCCATAAATGTCCACAACAAATTTATATAAATCTTCTCTATCCATCCAAATTATTACTCAAATAAATACCCCGAAGTGTATATTATATTTTATCATTATTGTTCTATCAACCCCCAACAAAAAAAAAATATTGATGTTCATTAAAAAAGGAATATTGTTGATGTTTTGGTATTTAGCTAATAAATTTTAGGGGCCTTACGCGAAATTAAATAAAAAAAATATAATTTAAAAAATATCAGAATTCAAATTTCAGAACAGGTTCCCATTTAAATCTATAACGATAAAAGTAATATTTGTTAAAAATTGCTTAATTACGGTTTTAATCATTTTACTATGTTAAAATTTGAAATATAAATTTTAATTTTAATTTAATATGATACCCATGTCTATTTTTCTAGTGTCATTAGTAGATTAAAATTGGTAACATCAATAGATATTCAAGGGTGAAATAAGAAAAAAATTTTAGGGACCGGAATTAAGTTGTATATTTTTATGAGAGTTAGAATGCAATTTTATATATTTAATAGCTTAAATATTTATAGTTTTTTAAAGACTAAATCAAAATTTTATTATTTTGAGGGTCAAAGTGTAATTTTATCTTTTACTAAATTAAGATTTTGTAAAATACAAAAGGGCCAAAAGTGAAATTTTATATTTTAGGAAGGGGCGAGGGCCCTGCTAGCTTCCTTCGCGGTTGGCGCCACCCTGTAAATATTGTTATTAAAATGATAATGCTAACTTTTATTTTTTACTGTTATTCGGTTACATAATCAAAGCCACTTAAAGTTCAGCCGAACCATTTTTCTCACCTATCATCGTTCACTACTCAATGATGTTTAATAAAAAATAAGTTTACATATTAATAAAATACATTTGTTTTTTAACTACAGCCAATGTCATTAAACTATTAGTGAGTTTAAGTTTTGGTCACTCAACTTTAAAAAGTTACAATATGATCATTAAACTATTCGAAAGTTTTGACAATCGGTACGATGAATTAGTGAGCTTCAAGTAATGATTTGACAAACGGTACGATGAATTAGTACCCATCAATAAGTAGAAGAACATAACTTAGATCTAAGTCAATTTGACAGTTAGTGTCATAGATCGGAAGAAAGCTGTTTGGGTTTTCATGTGTAGATTCGTGATGTTTAATATTGTTTCATGAGAAAAAATAAAAACTGTAGAAGAGAATGAGAATAAGAGCTTTTGGTTGGTGCAAGCGGTGTGGATAGAGAAGGCCATACATAAGCAATTTTAACAACCCAGTGACTTATATGAAAATTTTTCGAAATTAAGTGACTAAAATATAAACTTATTAATAATTTAAAGAAAAGTTAAATTGAAAAATTACGTGGAGTTAACACTTTACCCTAATTAATAATATTATAAAATAAAAATATCAAATCATACCAAATTAATATAAATAAATTAAATATCAAAATTTAACCAAATAAAAAAGGGTAAATTACGGTAGAAGTCACTTAACTATAGTTTTTTTGTCATCTAACTATAAAAAGTTACAAAATAGTCACCCGATTATTAGTAAATTTCTTTTTTGTCACCCAACTATTCAATTTATCTTTTTTGATCATCAATTGGTTAACGTAAAAATGGAAACACTAAAAAATTCAAGATAGTTGGGTGACTTGAAAGAAATTTATTAATAGTTGAGTGGCCATTTTGTAACTTTTCATAACTGGATAAACAAAAAAGAAAAAAACCATTGTTGAGTGACTTCTAATGTAGTTTACCCAAAACAAGGACTAAAACCATAATTATACCTAAAAATCCGATCAATTGGGATAATTCAGAAAAGAAAATACATAATTAAAAGAAAAGGAGACATCCTTTGAGGTTGGCTCGTAAAGCCATAAAAAGCATGTGTGGACTTGTACATCAGAGAAAGGAGAATTCAGTCATTACACAAAAAAAATGGATTCTCTGGCCATTGAAGGACTTGTACATATATAAAAGAAAGGGTCGCCATTGAAGAAGAGCATACATGCTTGCCACCAATACCAAGCATTTGTGTGATGCACGCGTCATAGATAAGGCCAAGTCCCCCCCTCAGCCCCTATCACGCGGTTGTTGTGATTCCTCTCTCTATCGACACAAATAAAAAACACCCAAAGCTTCCACTTTCTTTCTCTCTGCTTTCCTTTGTCTCTGTTTTCTTTCATTTTCTTCTTGTTTTTATTTTCCCATTTAGAGCTTCACATTATCTAAACTTTGCAGTTTGACTGACCCACCAAACAACCCAAAGCTAAGGAGAGCTGTTTTTTTCAGCTTCCTGTCTTCTTTTAGGACTTCAGAAATTACTATGACTTGTTGAATTGTTAGTCCTATAAAACAAAAAGGAATATTTTTGCTTACTTGAGTGAAGAAGCATTAGTTTATCTCTAATGGGCAACTGTTTATTTTCTTCTACTAGAGTGGATTCCAGCCAAAGCCCCCATGCAACTTCAGGTAACCATTTATTCCCTGTAAAAGGGTATTTGTTGTTTTGGTGGGTTATTGTTTTCTGAAGATTATTTTTATGTCTTTTTAGCTCTAAAGGTTTAACTTTTTATGTTGGTTTTGACTTTCTTTTTTTGGGTATATTCCTTTAGTGTTAATTTGTTTTTGTCCTTGTGAAAGCTTATCGCTAATGATTACATTCATTTTATCATTTCTGTTATTGTTGTCCATGGGTTTTTACTTCTGTTTCAAGGTATAGAGAGCTGCTCAAAGCTAGATTCTTGAGACTGTTCTTCAATTTCTTGAGTTGAGTGTGAGGATTTGTGTCGGTGAATAGATATAGTTCACTTGAAAATGGTGCTCTTTCTTTTTTCATTTTCACTGAAGTTTAATGAGTTTCGACGTGCAAACTAAAAGGAAGTGTAAGATTGACTTGCTAAGTTTTTGTTTTTAATGTTTAGAGTATTCATGTGGACATGAATATGCAGGGTTCTAGTGGGTAGAAAATACACTACAAATTTATTTTTTGAAGGAAATGCAAAAAGAACAGTAGGTGCTTGCTTGGAGTGCTATGAGCTATGCAATCTGTGGTTTTTTTTACCTTAACCATTGTTACAGGATTTTAAAATAGGGATGTATGTGTCAAACCTTGTTTGTTTAACTAGGTCAATTGTGACTTCTCCATCACCATGTATTGAGGATATCATCTACCATAAATAGATGTAAAAGAATTTTGCTTCTAAAATGCATGCTCCATAAATGAAAATATGTGCTGACTAGGGTGTTTTCTGTGACGCTAGATAAGTTTAGGTTTGAGTTTGTTTTGCATTTGATATATGATGTTCTCTATTTGAAAACGGGAGCTGAGGAACTTGTTTTTCTCTTTCCAGCTTCAGGAGGCTCAAGAGTTTCCAGCAAAACCAGTCGGTCTTCAGCTCCTTCGAGCTTAACCATCCCATCTTTCAGTGATACGAGTAGTACGGGATATCTTCCAACACCAAGGACTGAAGGAGAAATATTGTCGTCCCCCAATTTGAAGCCGTTCTCATTCAGCGAGTTGAAGAATGCCACCAGAAACTTTCGTCCCGACAGTCTTCTAGGTGAAGGTGGTTTTGGTTATGTTTTTAAAGGATGGATTGATGAAAACACATTAGCTGCTACAAAGCCTGGATCAGGAATGGTTGTTGCTGTCAAGAAGCTTAAACCTGAAGGTTTTCAAGGCCACAAAGAGTGGTTGGTGAGTTTCATTTCTGTAATATTTTTTTTTCTCTATTCCTTCTACTTTACTTCTGTCTGTGCACATGCCCTGTTTGCTGATAGTCAGTTGATTTCAGACTGAAGTTGATTATCTCGGCCAACTTCATCATCCAAATCTGGTTAAGTTGATTGGATATTGCTCTGAGGGAGAGAACCGACTTTTGGTCTATGAGTTCATGGCTAAAGGAAGCTTAGAGAACCATCTTTTTAGAAGTAAGTATCACATCCTACGAATATTTTCACGAGTCATCTATTTAAAAGTATTGTGTCCATGAATTATGAGGAACGTTTTTGAAATCTAATTCCATTCTATTACATGTTTGTCATGACTATAATTATTGATCAGTCCTAACGGAGGTTTCCCATGCAGTTTTGATTCTTAAACAACTGAACAATAAAACATGTAGATATTGTTGAACTACAAGTATTGTGCTTGATGCTATGTCTTGTTTTACAGGAGGGCCACAGCCGCTTTCTTGGGTGGTGAGGCTTAAGGTCGCCATAGGTGCTGCTAGAGGGCTCTCCTTTCTTCATGATTTAAAATCCCAAGTCATATATCGTGATTTTAAAGCTTCTAATATATTGCTAGATGGGGTATGCTGAATAAAAAGCTAATAATTCTGTGTCTTTCAGTATTATGTTTATAATTGTCCATGTTATAGATTAATGCCTCTGATGGTAATAATTCATTGGATGCAGGAGTTCAATGCGAAACTTTCTGATTTTGGGTTGGCCAAGGCAGGGCCTACTGGTGATAGGACTCATGTCTCAACTCAGGTCATGGGTACTCACGGCTATGCAGCACCTGAATATGTTGCTACCGGTATGAGGTTTTTTGAAACCCCATAATGCTGCTTGCAGTTTCTGAAGATTGCTTATAAGTTCTTAGTATCTTAGTTTACTGTCAGAGATATTTGTTGCTGAAATCGAAAATTAAATCTTAATCTGGTTGCTGTGAAGGTATCTAAAGTGAAATTGTCTGTTTAGTCATTGGTCCAAAACTAGGATACTTATGTAAAGCAACTATTTTCTTTGTTCTTTCATATGAAAACTGCTTGCATGAAAAAAAGTAGGCACTCAGATAAATTATCTTTCTATGAGATGATTCCTAATGAAGCTTGCATATTATATCTTGTCAGAAGTTACATGTAATGAAGCTGCCATTGTTGAACAGGTCGTTTGACAGCTAAGAGTGATGTATACAGCTTTGGGGTTGTGCTGCTTGAACTGTTGTCTGGACGACGGGCTGTTGATAAAACAAAAGTTGGTGTGGAACAGAATCTAGTAGACTGGGCGAAACCCTATTTGGGTGACAAAAGAAAATTATTTCGAATAATGGACACTAAGTTGGGGGGCCAGTACCCACAGAAAAGCGCTTATACAGCTGCTGCCCTTGCTTTACAATGTCTAAGTACTGAAGCCAAACTCAGGCCTAAAATGTCTGAAGTTTTGGCAGCATTGGAGCAACTTGAAGCCCCAAAAACCGCATCCAAACACACTCAATTAGATCAGCAATCAATTCCACTTCCTGTTCAGAAATCTCCCATAAGACAACACCATTCGCCCATGCATCTAACACCCAGTGCATCCCCATTACCATCTCACAAGCAATCCCCACGCGCATATTGATTCCGTCTGTAAATTTCCTATGCGTGTGTATATCCGTTTGTTGCTTATGAAATGTAACTTTTGACCGTCTTTTTTTATGCAATTTTTAGCACCACCCTTGCTTCGTCAGGATTACTGTTTTTCGTTGTGGTATTCAGCTTCTTTCTTTGGTGTATTAGTACCTTACTTTCAGTTATACATATTAATATTAACCTTTTCCATGCTAAGAATTTTTTATTATTGTGTGTATGCATTCTGATACAACCAAGCATTTATACATGTGTTTATGAATTATGGGGTTGATGCATAATGTTAGTTCTTATTATCTTGGATACAATATCATGAGTTAGGATAATCTTCGTGAAATAAACTAATCATTATTCAGTGTGACCAACAGCAACTTACAAATAGTTGAGATATTAACTTTTTAATGTATGTGTACACCTTCTATGGTATTTGAATGGTACAAGTGTGTTCAAATTGCTGAGTACCATATCTTGTTGCAATTGCTCTAGACTTGCTAGTACTTCCCCCATCGTGGGTCGATCCTTAGGGTCCGATCTAAGGCATTGGCCGATGATTGAAGCAAACTTGTGTGCTTCTTCAATATTGATGTTCCTTGCTATTTTCTTGTCGATGATGTTATGCAGTTCCATGTGATTGCTTAGATGTGGTTTAGCCCATATAGCAAGATCGCTTTTGGTACCGTCGGTACACC
The DNA here is from genome assembly GCA_025698515.1 of Gossypium sturtianum. NCBI lineage: Eukaryota > Viridiplantae > Streptophyta > Magnoliopsida > Malvales > Malvaceae > Gossypium > Gossypium sturtianum. Next base: position 127,622,340 of record CM046955.1, read on the forward strand.
TCCTGATTGCAACACAGGCAGAAAATATTTCTAGTAGTACTACTCCAAAACTGTATACATCAGCTTTTACAGTTAAATGCCCTGAAAAATTGTTCATAAAATTGAGCTAATGCTGAAGGGTGCCAAACCTATACACAAAAGTTCCTCTGGCTTCAGAATGATAAGCTGAAACATTTACCTGTTGTAAAGTATTCGGGAGCGAAGTATCCTCTGGTTCCAAGGATCCTTGTACTGACATGTGATTGGTCTTCTAAGGGTCCATGCCTAGCCAGTCCAAAGTCTGATAGTTTCGGATTGAAATCCTGCAATGTGACCCTCAGCTGTTTCATATTTACTAAATTGAATACTTTGTGCAGACTGCAGTGAGGATCCATGTAAACATTTCGAGGGTAGATGTTAGTTAGTGTATGTGTAATCGGATGCACATAAAAATAAGCATCATGGGAGAAAAACTGACAGCATCAAGGAGAACATTAGAGGATTTGAGGTCTCGATGAATGACTGGCCTCGTGCAGCTGTGAAGGTAAGCTATTGCCCTTGCTACTCCAATAGCTATTTTGATTCTTCTATTCCAGTTTAGCTCTGTATTATTCTCTGTATGCCATGATTATATCAGCCATTTTTCTTCGGTCACAGTAAGTAAAGGATTGAGCACTACCTCTCAAGAGATGGGCATCCAAGCTTCCGTTGCACATGTACTCATAGACCACAATCCTATGATGTCTCTCACTGCAATATCCCATAAGCTTCACCACATTTGGATGATTTGATTTGTTTAGAAATCTCAATTCATTCTGAAATCAACAAAAAAACATAATTCTTTCAGATACCGTGAAAGGGAGAAAGAGAGGATGATTTAATCAGAACCCCAACCTGCCATTCTTCGTCGCTTTGTATCCCTCTTCTACCAAGCACCTTGATAGCGATTGCCTTGCCAGTGTCTGGCTTTGCTGCTTTCATACTGTCTGGATTTATATACCCAATATACACTCTTCCAAAACCCCCTTCGCCGATTATGTTCTCCTTACTGAATTTACGGGTGGCGGCCCTCAAGACACTGTAACAAAAGCTGTGGATGTTCCGGGCAGGAACCCATCCAACTTTTTTCACCTTTGAAACTGGCCAATCTCTTGGAGTTGTTGGCGAACCATGTTTTTTACTCTTCTTACCGTTGTCTAAAACAGAAACATAATACTTGAGCATTATCTTAGAAAACAAACTCCATTTAGTATTTGCAGTATTGGAGACTTGAGAGTAGTTTTTATACCTCTACGTGACTCTGAAGAAACATGCCTGCTGCTTCTGTGTTGGCGCGTTGCACTTGCACTTGCACTTGCACCATATTTTTCATCTTTACCAGGGTTTGCTGGATCATGAATGAAAAACAGCACAATCGGATCATTCATGGCTAAAACAAAAAACTATGGCTGATCAACTATAGCAGTGACTTACATTTGGAAGATTTTGAAGGATGAAAGGAAGTTTTCTGTTGAACCGCCGCTGATGTAGAGCTCGCCCTGGAACGAGAACTTCGAACGGCATCAACCCCTTGAAAACAAAACATATTATTTCATATGCAGAGATTCATGTCGAAACAACAAAACTTTCAGACAGAAATGAGAGACAAACCGGTAGGATGACGAGCAGGTTCAAGCGGTTGTTGGTTGGGGTCTTTAGATTTCTTCGTTAGACAATTTCCCATGATCACCTAACTGATGAAGGTGAACTTAGAAGAAGCCTTGGGTTGAAGAAATTTAAGGCATTGAGCTCATGAATCAAACTACCAAAGGTTCTGAAAAACATTGAAAATAGCAGACTTGGTAATATAAGCTTTAGGACCCTAGTTAAAGCTGGTTTGCTGAAACATACTATGCAGCATTGCATTGCTTAGTAATAGATAAGTTTCAAATGATTTAATATATATTTAAGACAATAAAACAAATTTAACGGTAATTTCGAAGTTAAGCAAAATGGGGGATCATGCCTATCATGTTAGAAAAATAAAAACAAAGTTACTTGTGGTAACTTGTATTGCATTAACCATTTATCTCAAGCTTGTTCGCGTAACTCCATACTACACAAACACCACCAAGCCTTTCTCCTCACAAGAAACTCTTCATTTTAGTCTCAACCATTTGCGAAATTGCGACCGTTGTAAACATTCACAAGACTAGGAATTAACATAGAATCTACTTCTTATGACAGGATCATTGAATAAGTTATCGACTTAGAATTGGTTTATTATTGTAAAATCTATGCCATGGTTGCAATGAGATACAAAGGAGAGTATAGGTGTTATTAATAATAGGAATATTTATAATTTAGTCCTTTAACAAATGATACTTTCTATTTTTAGTCCATATTTTACATTGCCATTATCTTTTCTTATAACACCCTACGACCACGAGTTTTTTTTTTTTTTTTTCTTGATTTGTTAAGATAAAGCTTTCTTGCTTCTCAAGTTTCAACTACTGTGTTAAATTAACCATATACGGATATAATATTTTCAACTATTATGTTAAATTAACAATTAATTTTGTTCTTGTATCTGCTATGATTGCCCTACTCCTACGAAACTCTTGGTTTCAATCTTAGTATAATAAAAATAATTATATACTATTATTTACTATCATTAAAGTAGTCAAAACTAGAAGTGATTTAATATAATTAAAGTTTGTTGGGATTCATTTATTAACAATCCATGTTATATGTACAATTTATAACAATAGTTTTGTTTTTTGATTTGGTAAGATATAAGATTTTCTTTCAAACAAATCAATATTTAAACTTTTAAAATCTAATATTTAAGGTTTAACGTTGGTTTAGAATGTATGGTTTAAGATTTAGGATAAAAGATTTTAAGGTTTAAAAATTAGGGTTTAAAGTTTTAGGTTTTAAAGATTTAGATTTGAGGAGTTTAGAGTTTATTGGTTAGGGCTAGGATTTTAAAATTTTGGATTTGAGTTTAGGTTCTAAAATGTGTTTAGTGATTAAGATTTAAAATTTAAGAATAAATGTAATTTCATAATTTTTTTATAAATTTAAAATGAAATAATAATAAAAATATTATTATAGAATTTGTTTGTCAATCCCATAAGAGATGACGAATTGTGAGCATACATTAAAAAAAATATATTAGGGTTATGGTCTTCAAATTACATAACGTAATTTTTTGACATATCACTTTTAGAAAAGAGAGATCTATTTTCTCTAAAATACTTGTGTGTTAATTTGGAAGATTAAAACTACAATACTCGAAGATGTCAACAAATCAATGGATTCAAGTATACTTTTGCGTCTAGTTTTGTTCTTGATGATCTGAAATATAAAATCTATTAGGATCTACCCTAAGTGTAGTATATTCGCTAATTTATACTTGTAATTTTTCAAATAGATTAGTTTAAATAAAATTTCATTATACATTAATATAATTTGTTTATGTCCTAAACGACTTTTACATGTAAATAAAAATGTAAACAAATATTGACTCATTGATTATCTAATGTTTAACTAATATTAAGTTGAATTATGTGGTCGGATCATAATGCGATGAGACAACTTATATATGTAGATAACTAAGCAGTCTATAGTATAATGAAACTGAGAAAATTGATTGAAAGACTATTATGCCGTCTATCAAGTCTAATTGTGGAGATGCCTTGTTTTGGGTATCGGAGCAGATGATAAGTGCTAAAAGTAACATGTTTTAACCTCATTGTTAATACGTTTTTGGATGATTATACGATGTTAATTGTAAATTTTATGCTCATAATCCTTTAAATTTATGTTTTTATACTTAGGAGAGCATTTTGGGGCAAAAGGAGTGAAAAGCGAGTGAAAAATGAAGATTCAGAGCAAGTTACAAGAGCCACACGGGCTGACTTCTTCTACACGGCTTGGACACACGGTCGTGTGACCTATACGGGCTACCACACGGCTGTAAAAGCCCGATTTAGGGGCTAGTCGGAATAGTGATCTCGGGATCACTAATTTGAGATTTCGAGAGATCTATTTTCATGATATATTATGAGTTAGAACATGATAGCATATGTACATGAAAATTTTGATGCTTTAATTTTAGCGATTTCGTGTTTAATCGCGAAAAAGGACTAAATTGCATAAAGTGCGAAAGTTTCATTCTATAAGCTAAAAGTGCCAAATGGCCATAGATTGCTAACTGGAGGTCTTTAAAAGGCAATTAGACCCCCAAATTTAGCATGGCCGGCCATAGGAGACAAAGATGGACAATGTTGGTCAAAGTTGGTGATAGTTGGTGACTTATTTGACTAATATTAATAAAATAAGGAGAGAAAAAGATATCATCTTTTTTCCTTTCATCTTCCACCAAAAATTAGCAGCAAATAGGGGTTTTGAATACTCAAAAATTTCAGCAAGCTCTCATCCATTCAAGTAAGTGTTCTAGAGACCTTTTCTTGAAAATAATTATACTTTTAAGACCCCTAAAGCTTAAGCTTTCATATGAGGGGACTAATGTGCAATATGGTGAGGAGTTTAGAGTTTTGCCATGAGAGCCTCCTTTGTTAATTTTTGCATTTTTATGGAAGAGAATGAGCCTTAGTTGTTATATGAACAACTTTTGTGAGAGGTGTTAGCATGAAAACACCAATTAGGACCTTGATGAAAAGGTTACAAATTTGTAGTAAGTATGTGAAATATTGATTTTTGATGATAGCTTTAAGAGCATTAAATGTTTATCTAGGCTTGTTGAAGGTAGAAATGTGATTAGAATTTATTTAGAGAGCCTAGGGGCAAAATGGTCATTTTGCCAAAGTCTGAGGGCAAAATAGTAATTTTGCTTAAGCATGGTTATTGAAATGCTTATATTAATGTAGTGATTAAAATGAGCTAATTTGCTATTATAGAGCAGAGGAGGCGAGAGAGAGCCTCGTCGGGAAAGAATAAAGTCTTGGATTGAACCAAGAAGAACTAGCTCATTTTGAAAACGAGGTAAGTTGTATGTGACTTAAACAATATTCATATTAGCATGTTGAGAAATGCTTGGCATTATATTAAAGCATAAAGCATTACTAAATTGAGTAGTTAATGTGAATGAGATGTTGGAGTCCTAATTGGGCCATGTTGATTATAAAAATGCTATAATTGAAATATGAAACAAATAAGGTCCCGTATAAGACCATGTCCGGGACAGGGCCTCGACACCGAGTTGAGATCCCGTATAAGACCATATCCGGGATATGGCATCGTTACACCTAGAGGTAATCCCATATAAGACCATATCCGAGATATGGCATTGGAACTTAGAGGTAATCCTATATAAGACCATGTCCGGGATATGGCATTGGTACCTAGAGAAGACTCCATGTAAGACCACCTCGGGGACGTGGCATTGGCTTTATATTTATAGTAATGGCTGTAAACACGTGTCTTTGACTATCCCTTGTGAGTGGTGGGGTAAGTAGATGAATTTAGAAGTAGAGATGTGAATGATATTTAAGTCATGTGAATGAGTGAATACAGGTACTCGTGACTGGGTCACGAAGAAACGATTGCGATGTGTGGCACGGTATGTACTAAGTAAGGGCAATTGTAAGTAAGCATGACGAGAAGCCTTGATTTGTGTATGGTTAGATACTACCGTGGATGGATTATTTTTATGAGTATTATGATTGTTATTTATTTCCATGCAACTTACTAAGCTTTATGCTTACCCCTTTTTCATTGCCCTTCTTCCTTGTAGTATTGCCAAGGTAACTCGAGGATCGTGACTGCAGGAGTTCGGAAATCACACTATCGACAACACTTTGGTATAACAATCTTAGACTTGTTTTGAGTATGGCATGTATAGGACTTGAGTATTTTGTCAAGATGTGATTGTTAGTTAAAGTGTTGGCTATGTAAGTCATTTTGTAAATGGCCCTATGAGTTAGGCAAATACTTGGCAAACTCTTTTGTTTAATGAAGATGAAGTTCATGAATTGTGTGTTCATTTCAATAATGTGTATGTGGGATGAGTTCTTAGACTTGCAAAATGGTTAGGAGTTGTATTGTTTTGAGTAGAGGTATGTTGGTGTGCACCTTTAGGTGGCAATGGCTTGGTATATAGCCTACTAATTGCCCACTTAGTTAGACACACGGGCGTAGGACTAAACCGTGTGGGAGGCACGGCTAGCCCATGGGCGTGTACCTAGGCCATGTGAAGTCTGCACCTTGCTCTTGAAACTGTAAATTCCCCACAGCCATGATACACGGGCATGTGTATAGGCCGTGTGGTTAAGACAGAATGCTAAGGTTTTACACACGGGCTAGGGCCACGGGCGTGCCATAGCCGTGTGATTTTAGTCAGTGTCGACCACGGGCACAAGGCACGGGCATGCCTTGGGAGAGCACGGGCGTGTCTCTAGGCCTACACGGGCGTGTGGGCTTTGTTTTGTTAAAAAGTTTTCTAAACTCGTGAAAGTTCTCAAAAAAACCTCGATACTTCTCGGAAGTATTTTGAAGGCTTCTTAGGCCGGTCATGTACGAGTGTTAGGATTAAACGAAATTTAGTAACTCTTTTCTAAATATTGATGCAAGATTAGCTAGGTAATGCCTCAAACCCTGTTCTGGCTTGAACACGGGCAATGGGTGTTACATTTATTGGTATTAGAGCAACGGTTTAGTCGATTCTAGGACTAACGTAGCGTAAGTACGAGTCTAGCTATACATGCCATATGTAAGAGTGTTTGAGTAATGATAGTGTGACGGCTCCTGACGTATAAATTTGTGTTTTATGTAGTAGATGGATTCGATCCGCACCGAATCGCAACCGATGATGCTTTGCGAGTAATGCGCCGGCCCCGCTCAGGGCTGCGCGCACTAATAGTAGACACGAGACCTTGAGTCAGGGGGAAGAGGCTCGAGAAGCCTTTCTCCATATGATGAGAAACTGGTATACTGAGTATACCCGAGCAAATTCTAATGCTCAACCCCCTCCGCCCCCACCAATTCCTCAACCCGCTCCAGTAGCTCCTCAAGTAGTTGAGGTGGTGAGAAGAGAAAGGCCTCCGGTGGATAAGATCTGGAAGCAAGGAGCCGAAGAATTTCGGGCGAATAAGGATGATGATCCGGAGAAAGCAGAATTCTGGCTCGAGAATACCATTCGGGTATTCGATGAGTTATCCTGCACGCCTGAGGAGTGCTTAAAGTGTGCGGTGTCTCTCCTGAGAGATTCAGCCTACCGATGGTGGAACACCCTGGTGTCGGTGGTACCAAGGGAGAGAGTTAGTTGGGAATTCTTCCAAGAGGAATATCAGAGGTTCATCGACCACAAGAGAAAGGAGTTCTTGGAATTGAAGCAAGGCCGTATGTCAGTAACCAACTACGAACGGGAGTTCGTAAGGCTTAGCAAGTATGCACGAGAGTACGTGTCTACCGAAGCCATCATGTACAAGAGGTTCGAGGACGGATTGAATGAAGATATCCGCCTATACGTGGGAGTTCTTGAATTAAAAGAGTTTGTAGTGTTGGTGGATAAAGCCTGTAAAGCCAAAGAGTTGGCTAAAGAGAAGAGGAGAGCTGAATACGAGTCTCGTGACTCGAGAAAGAGACAACTGAACAAGTCTCACCAATCCTCACCTAAGAAATCGAGGGATTTCACTATTCGATCAGCCATTTCAGAGGGGTTTTCAACCCGAAATAAAGGCAAGCGACTCTTGGGATCGAAAGGGCACATTACATCAGTTGCTAGTGTGGGCAACGTTCGACCAAATAGACCTGAATGCCCTCAGTGTGGCAGGCACCACTCTAGTGAGTGTAGAGCTAATGAGAAAGCTTGTTTCAGATGTGGGTCCTTAGACCATTTTACCAGAAACTGTCCTGAGGTGAATGAGAAAGGAAGGCCTCAGAATGCGAGCTCGGGAAGTACCACAAGGGGAAGACCATTGAAAAACCCGGGGATTGAGATGGGAAGCAAAAATCCACCTAGAGAGCAAGCTACTAAAGTTGAGGGTAGAGCACCGGCGAGGACATATGCCATTCGTACTCGTGAAGAGGCATCTTTCCCCGACGTGATCACGGGTATCTTTTCTCTCCATAATACTCGTGTTATAGCTTTAATTAACCCGGGATCTACTCACTCATACATATGCATGAAATTAGTCTCTAGCATGAACATGCCTATAGAGTATACCGAATTCATTATAAGAGTGTCTAATCCACTAGGCAAGTGTGTTTTGGTTGATAGAGTTTGCAAAGGGTGCCCTTTGATGATTAAGGGTCATTGTTTTTCGATCGATCTTATGTTATTACCATTTGACGAATTTGATGTCATCCTTGGGATGGATTGGTTAGTTACCCATGGAGTAATTGTGAATTGTGGAAATAAGCATATTGAGTTGAGAGATGCAAATGGTAATTTTATTTGTGTTAAATCAGATAAGCTGGATAGGTCACCGACAGTGATATCAACCATGTCAACTCAGAGGTACCTAAGGAAAGGGTATGAGGCTTATCTTGCTTTTGTGTTGAATAATAAAGAGACTGAGTTGAAAATTGAGTCAGTACCCGTAGTTTGCGAGTACCTAGATGTTTTCTCGGAGGAGTTGCCAGGGCTACCACCGAATAGAGAGATTGAATTTGGGATTGAATTGGCTCCGGGTACTACCCCTATTTCTATCACTCCCTATAGAATGGCCCCAACCAAACTAAAAGAGTTGAAAGCACAGTTGCAAGAATTAACAGATAAAGGTTTCGCGAGGCCGAGTTTTTCTCCGTGGGGTGCTCCTATCCTATTCGTGAAGAAGAAAGATGGTTCCATGAGACTATGTATAGACTATCAGTAACTCAACAAGGTGACAGTGAAGAATAAATACCCGTTGTCGAGGATCGACGATCTATTTGATCAATTGAAGGGAGCTACAGTATTTTCCAAGATAGATCTGAGGTCAGGGTACTATCAGTTGAGAGTCAAGGAATCGGATATGCCGAAAACTGCATTTAGAACTAGGTACGGCCACTATGAATTTTTGGTCATGCCTTTTGGTCTAACAAATGCCCCCGTTATCTTCATGGATTTGATGAATCACATTTTTCGACCGTACTTGGATAGGTTTGTTGTGGTCTTTATCGACGACATACTGATCTACTCTCGAGATGAGAACGATCATGCAGAGCATTTGAATATGGTTCTACAAGTTTTGAGAGAAAAGCAATTGTATGCCAAATTCAGTAAGAGTGAATTTTGGCTCAAGGAAGTGGGATTTTTGGGGCATATTGTCTCTGGAGAAGGGATTAGAGTCGACCCGAGTAAGATTTCGGCAATTGTCGAATGGAAATCGCCGAGGAGCGTAACTGAAGTGAGGAGTTTTCTAGGCCTAGCAGGCTATTATAGGCATTTTGTCAAGGGGTTTTCCCTAATAGCTACCCCGATGACGAGACTTCTGCAGAAAGATGTAAAGTTTGACTGGACGGAAAAGTGTCAACAGAGTTTTGAGAAACTGAAGACACTGTTGACTGAGACTCCTATTCTGGTGCAACCAGAACCGGGAAAAGAAAATTTATGGTTTATAGTGATGCATCCTTGAACGGGTTGGGTTGTGTACTTATGCAAGAGGGTAAAGTGATTGCATACGCCTCTAGACAATTGAAGCCGCACGAGAAGAACTACCCGACTCATGATTTAAAATTGGCCGCAATTGTGTTTGCGTTGAAAATTTGGAGACATCATTTATATGGTGAAAGGTGTCAAATTTTCACTGACCACAAAAGCCTAAAATATTTGATGACTCAAAAAGAATTAAATTTGAGGCAACGAAGATGGTTAGAGCTGATTAAAGATTATGAGTTAGTAATTGACTACCATCCGGGAAAGGCAAATGTAGTCGCCGACGCTTTGAGTAGAAAATCTTTGTTTGCACTAAAAGCCATGAACACTCAGATGACTTTGTTAGATGATGGTTCTGTTTTAGCCGAGTTGAGGGCTAAACCATTGTTTCTCCAAGCGATTTGTGAAGCTCAGAAGGATGATAACAGTTTGCAAGCCAAGAGAGTTTTATGTGAATCGAGCGTCGAGACAGACTTTCGAGTAAATCTTGATGGATGTCTAACATTTCGAGATCGAGTCTGTGTACCCAAGAATGATGAACTTATTCGCAAAATTTTGCACGAAGCACATAACGGATGTTTGAATGTGCACCCAGGCAGTACAAAGATGTACCATGATTTGAGGAAATGGTACTGGTGGCTTGGTATGAAAAAAGATATTTCTGAGTTTGTATTGAAATGCCTAATTTGTCAATAAGTGAAGGCTGAACATCAAGTACCTTCGGGTTTACTTCAGCCCATTATGGTTCCTGAATGGAAATGGGACCGTATTGCTATGGACTTCATGACGGGTTTACCATTGACTCCAAAAAAGAAAGATACAGTATGGGTAGTGGTTGATAGACTCACTAAGTCAGCCCACTTTATACCAGTGCGAGTCGACTATTCGCTCGACAAATTAGCAGATTTGTATATGTTTGGGGTAGTAAGACTTCATGGTGTATCGTTGTCGATCATTTCAGATAGAGATCCGAGATTCACGTCACGGTTTTGGAAAAAGCTACAAGAAGCATTAGGCACGAAATTGAGTTTCAAAGATCTGACTTTCCACCCACAAACTGATGGACAGTCAGAGAGGGTAATTCAGATACTAGAAGACATGCTTCGGTGTTGTGTTTTGGAATTCCATGGTAATTGGGAGAAATACTTACCATTGGTGGAATTTGCCTACAATAACAGCTTTCAATCAAGTTTGAAGATGGCACCGTATGAGGCATTGTATGAGCGTAAATGTCGAACGCCCTTGTATTGGTCAGAACTCAGAGAGAAATAGATACACTGGGTTGACTTGGTTAAGGAAATCGAAGATAAAGTAAAAGTGATACGTGATCGCTAAAAGTCGCCTCAGATAGACAGAAGTCCTATTCGGATTTAAAAAGGAAAGAAATAAAATTCAAAGTCGGTGATAAAGTGTTCTTGAAAGTATCACCTTGGAAGAAAGACCTCAGATTTGGCCGGAAGGGAAAATTAAGTCCGCGCTTTATTGGACCTTATGAAGTTACCGAGAGGATAGGACCGGTAGCTTATCAGTTTAGGGTTTAGGGTTTAGGGTTTAGGACCGATAGCTTATCTTGAAAGTATCACCTTGGAAGAAAGTCCTCCATTGTTAATTTCTCCATTTTTATGGAAGAGAATGAGCCTTAGTTGTTATATGAACAACTTTTGTGAGAAGTGTTAGCATGAAAACACCAATTAGGACCTTGATGAAAAGGTTACAAATTTGTAGCAAGTATGTGAAATATTGATTTTTGATGATAGCTTTAAGAGCATTAAATGTTTATCTAGGCTTGTTGAAGGTAGAAATGTGATTAGAATTTATTTCTGAGCCTAGGGGCAAAATGGTCATTTTGCCAAAGTCTAGGGGCAAAATAGTAATTTTGCTTAAGCATGGTTATTGAAATGCTTATATTAATGTAGTGATTAAAATGAGCTAATTTGCTATTATAGAGCAAGAGGAGACGAGAGTCCGCCTCGCCAGGGGAAAGAATAAAGTCTTGGATTGAACCAGAAGAACTAGCTCATTTTTGAAACGAGGTAAGTTGTATGTGACTTAAACAATATTCATATTAGCATGTTGAGAAATGCTTGGCATTATATTAAAGCATAATGCATTACTAAATTGAGTAGTTAATGTGAATGAAATGTTGGAGTCCTAATTGGGCCATGTTGATTATAGAAATGCTATCATTGAAATATGAAACAAATAAGGTCCCGTATAAGACCATGTCTGGAACATGGCCTCGGCATCGAGTTGAGATCCCGTATAAGACCATACCCGGGATATGGCTTCGGTGATGAACATAGAAATCGTATAAGACCATATCCGGGATATGGCATCGTTACACCTAGAGGTAATCCCATATAAGACCATATCCGGGATATGGCATTGGAACTTAGAGGTAATCCCATATAAGACCATGTCCGGGATATGGCATTGGTACCTAGAGAAGACTCCATGTAAGACCACCTCGAGGACGTGGCATTGGCTTTATATTTATAGTAATGGCTGTAAACACGTATCTTTGACAATCCCTTGTGAGTGGTGGGGTAAGTAGATGAATTTAGAAGTAGAGATGTGAATGATATTTAAGTCATATGAATGAGTGAATACAGGTACTCGTGACTGGGTCACGAAGAAATGATTACGATGTGTGGCACGGTATGTACTAAGTAAGGGCAATTGTAAGTAAGCATGGCGAGAAGCCTTGATTTGTGTATGGTTAGATACTACCGTGGATGGATTATTTTTATGAGTATTATGATTGTTATTTATTTCCATGCAACTTACTAAGCTTTATGCTTACCCCTTTTTCATTGTCCTTCTTCCTTGTAGTATTGCCAAGGTAACTCGAGGATCGTGACTGCAGGAGTTCGAAAATCACACTATCGACAGCACTTTGGTATAACAATCTTAGACTTGTTTTGAGTATGGCATGTATAGGACTTGAGTATTTTGTCAAGATGTGATTGTTAGTTAAAGTGTTGGCTATGTAAGTCATTTTGTAAATGACCCTATGAGTTAGGCAAATACTTGGCAAACTCTTTTGTTTAATGAAGATGAAATTCATGAATTATGTGTTCATTTCAATAATGTGTATGTGGGATGAGTTCTTAGACTTGCAAAAGGGTTAGGAGTTGTATTGTTTTGAGTAGAGGTATGTTGGTGTGCACCCTTAGGTGGCAATGGCTTGGTATATAGCCTACTAATTGCCCACTTAGTTAGACACACGGGCGTGGGACTAAACCGTGTGGGAGGCACGGCTAGCCCATGGGCGTGTACCCAAACCGTGTGAAGTCTGCACCTTGCTCTTGAAACTGCAAATTCCCCACGGCCATGATACACGGGCGTGTGTATAGGCCTTGTGGTTAAGACAAAATGCTAAGGTTTTACACACGGGCTAGGGCCACGGGCGTGCCATGGTCGTGTGATTTTAGTCAGTGTCGACCACGGGCACAAGGCACGGGCATGCCTTGGGAGAGCACGGGCGTGTCTCTAGGCCTAAACGGGCGTGTGGGCTCTATTTTGTTAAAAAGTTTTCTGAACTCGTGAAAGTTCCCGGAAAAACCTCGATACTTCTCGAAAGTATTTTGAAGGCCTCCTAGGCCGGTTATGTGCGAGTGTTAGGATTAAACGAAATTTAGTAACTCTTTTCTAAATATTGATGCAAGATTAGCTAGGTAACGCCTCAAACCCTATTCCGGCTTGAACACGGGCAAGGGGTGTTACAACGGCCATGTGGCAGGCCGTGTTGGTTTCGCGAATTTTCACCCTGAACTGCGAAAAAATGAGATTTTTAGGTTTTTTTGGGCATTCTAAGACGTATATATGACAAACATAAGAAGACATGAGAGAGCCGTCATAGAATATTCAAGAAAACAACTAGAAAAACACAATTGAAGTCGATTCTGAAGCAGATTTCTGTCATTGAAGATTCTTATTTGATTTCTTAGGAGATTATCATGAGTTTCTTTCGGTTATACTGTGTTTTGGATGTTTTTATTTTCAAGCATGAACTAATTTTAAATACCTAGGAGGGATGAACCCTATGATGAATTTTTTCTTTTGATTTTTATTTTACGCAATAAATACTTGATATTGTTCTCAATTATGTGTGCTTAATTCTTGGTTTGATATTTCTAGATTATTGATCCATGTTTGATGTGCTTAAATAAGAGGAAGAATAGACTTTGTTTAAGAGTAGATCTTGTGTAATTGAGTGAAGTTGCATGCAATCCTAGACATAGGATGGCATAAATCTATCATATTAGAGTCAAATCTAATAAGGGAATTCATCGATCGAGTTAATGTGATAATAGGTGTTTTAATTAGAAAGAAATTTCAATTAATCAACCTAGAGCCAGTTGCTCTTACTCTCGAAAGAGATATTAGCATAATTTAGGGATTTATATGGATCAAGATATTAAGTAAAGAAATTGTATAATTTAGATTGATAGTGACATATGAAATCTAGGTGAATTCTTTCCTTGTATTGTTTCACTTCTTGGTTTTTACTCGGTTATTTTCGTATTTTGTTCTTTGTCGTGTTCATTAGTTAATTAATTTAGTTAATTTTAGTTTTTAATCAGTCACTCGATTTATTCGGTTAAATAATAGAAAAACAGTAATTACTAGTATTTTTTGTCTTCATGGGAACGATATATTTTCTCATCATAGCTATACTATTAATTGATAAGTGCACTTTCCTTAGTCAAATTTTTAGTTGGTTAATGATGCATCAGCGAACGACTTCAGAGGATAGAGACATAGATGTCATTTCCTGAACTGACAGTACATCGGATAGGATCCAAGTTGAATTTATCCTATATCCTTTTATGGATTTAGTCACTAGTGACGTTCATAGTGTGACATACCTTAATCCTTAGTAAATGATGGACTATGTATACGTGACTCGTTTACATTGATGCAAATGAAAGCCTGAGTTCAAATAGATAAGGAACCAAAAGCTTGTACATTGGGTATACGACTTCTGCATGATGTAGCATCATTCCACAATAGTGGAACTCATAACTCAATAAAAGGATAAATGATATCCTCTCATGGGAATTACATGATTGATGAAAAAGGAATGTGGCCATAAATCATTTGTCTTATGAAAAATGATTTAATTACTATATGTTAGTAATTGACATTTTTCATATCGAAAGATGTAATGGAAACCATGAGATAAAATAAGATCATATTGGGAGAATGAACTTATCCTAAAGAGACTAAGGATATCTTATTAGAGTAACACAATTATGACAAGGTCATTGGATGAGCACTAAATAAAATAGCTTTCGTAATGGTATATAATAAGGGAGAGTTCAATCATTGTACTATAATGGAATGACTTCACGATTAAATAAGTTATAATTAATAGGTGAAAAGCCAGAATTTAATTATAAATTATTTGCACCCTAATTATATATCTAATTGATTCCTTCATTGTACCGTGATGTAAAATGAGAGGAATTGGACATCTCATGTATTGATTCCAATTATATGTGCTTCCTAGACTTTTGACTGAGCACTTCATAATTTAATCCAACCACTATTTGTCCCAAAATAAATATTAATTAAATTAAATAAATTAATTTCCCAATTAAATAATTTTCTTAACCCAATTTTAGTTAGCTCTGTTAAAGTGATGACGTCTTTACCGTAAAAGAATCTATTAGGAAATATTTTTAATTTCTGGCTTTTTTAGGAATCTGGACCTATAAGTTTTAAAAATTATGAAAATGACCCAACTTCAAGATTAATTATGGGAATGACCTGATTTCTACAGTAGAGTTGGGTGCTGTAACACCCCTAACCCGTATCCGTCGCCAAAATAGGGTTACAGAGTATTACCAGACAAATAGAATAGTAAACCATTCAAATCATACATTAATACAAACATAATCAAACTTTATTCAAATACATTCATAATGTCCCTTAATCGAGCCCTCGAGGCCCTAAAAATACTATAGAAACAATATGGGACTAAATAAAAAATATTTGAAAATTTTAGGAAAAAGTTGCAAAATTTGGACTGCAGGGGTCACACGGCCGTGTGACTCACACGACTGAGACACATGCCCATGTCTCAGGCCTTGTGGACATTCGAAATAGGGACACACGGCCGTGTCCCAGCGCGTGTCCATGCTTGTGTAATTCATTGACTTGGTCACACGGCCAAGCCACACGCCCGTGTGCCAGGCCATGTACCCCTCGAAATGATCTCACACGCCTGTGTGCCAAGCCGTGTGCTAGGCCATGTAACAGCCTGACTTGCATGTCTTGAGCCTATAGGGGACACACGACCATGTCGCATGGCCGTGTGTCACACACGGCTGAGACACACACCCGTGTCTCAGGTCGTGTGGACCTAAAATGTACCTTAATAAACAAGCTTACTATTTCAAGCTACTTGGAACCTAAGCAAACCATTTACCAATCAAAGTACCTATCCAAATTGACTTTAATCATGCCAAAAACATACCAAAATCAGCCTAATTTAGTGCCTAACCAATGTACCCTCATTGGTACCACAAATATACATACATTTATACCACAACATAACATTAATTCAACCTATAATTTCATTCAAGATATCTCCTATCAACACCAACTGAAACATACCACATCTTAGCTACTAAAAAACCAATTCATCACATACTCTTTTAATCATTCCAACAAGTATCAAATGGCCATATACACATTATGATAAGGCACCAAAAGTACCAAAAGAAGATCAACCAAAGCAATTTGTACAACCAAATTCATACTTAACTATTTGCATATCTAAAACATTAATATCATCATTCAACCTATTACATGCCATATAATCTGAAGTAAACGATCAAAACTACCGAAATAAGCTGGATAGTGTGACTTGAGTGCTGATCCGATCGTTCAACCTTTTGAGTATCTACAAGAATAAAGTTTAACACAAGTAAGCTCAATGAAGCTTAGTAAGTTCGACGTATTAAATCGATAAATCTTACCGAAGTGAATACAACAATTCATAAACAATAATATAACAACTGTGAAAGTTTCCTGTCATCTACAGTCCCAAATGGTAATTCATAACTAAACAATTCAATCCCAAGTATATATGATAAATTCATTAGAGTTACCCCACAAGATAACTTAATGAGATTTTCTACTCAAAGAATGGCTTACGGATAGAAGTACATCATCGGTCCAACCAAACATACAAGATGCTCACTCGAGCCAATCCCTCCATCACACCAATGCTCATAAGAGCTAATCCAACCAGCACACCAAATAGAAAGTATAACACGAGAGTTCGCAACAAATGCTGAACCTCAGTTTGCTCAGGCAATATACAATTATCTCCCTCCAATACCATCTCCAATCCAAACAATCTCATCTCCAATTATCTCCCTCCAATACCATCTCCACTCCAAACCATCTCATCTCCAAACCACCATCATGCACCAAATCCCAACCGTACTCTATCTTGCATTCAAATCAAGCCGAAGATCAAGTTCATAATTAATTCTCAAATTACCATTCATCACCGATAATTTAGACTAATTATATAAATTCTATCATATTATTCTACTAAGTAATTTATTTAGATATTAAATTCTAAACCGTACGAACTTACCTGGACCAAATTGTAAAAGTTACAGAAGTGTAGGGACTATTCCGTAATTTTTCCTTTTCCTCGAGTATCTACGAGAACTTGATCTAAAATTTAAAATTCTTTATGTAACAGCCCGATTTTGGGTCTAATTGGAACAGTGGTTTTGAGACCACAAATTTAACGTAGTAAAGATTATTTTTATTATATTTCTATGGTCTACAGTTTTACGAAATGATTTCACAAAAATTTTGTTCAAAAATTTTGACGTTTGGGCACTTAATTTAGTAAAAAGGACTGAATTGTAAAAAGTGCAAAAGTTGAGTTCTACATGCTAGAGGTGTCTAATTACTATGAAATTTTAAATTAGAGGTCCTTAGTTGGTAATTAGACCATTGGATAAATTAGTGGACAAAAATGGACATGGTGAGATAAAATTTCAAAGTTTTAAGTGAAGGGCATTTTGGTCATTTGGTAAATAAATGAATAAAAAGGGAAAATCAAGCCAAAATCTTGTCCATCTTCTCCCCATTGTGCTGAAAATTAGAAGGAAGACATAGCTAGGGTTTGTCCAACTTTCAAGCTCGATTGTAAGTCCGTTTTGCCCCGTTTTTAATGCTCTTTATATTTTTGAAGTCGTTATCACTCGATCTATCTAATTCTACCATTAATTTAAGGAATAATCAAGGTCTAGGGTTTGAACCAAGTTAGACATTTGTGTATTTTGATGTCTAATGGTAGAAAATGAATTTTTGGTGTTAGATAAACAAGTTTTACTAAGTGATTTTTGATGAAAATGCTTAAAAGGACCTATTTGTAAAAGTCATAAAATATGTAGTAAAAGTGTGTTTTAATGGAAATTGTGGGCTGTTATAGTTATAAAAATGGTTCGGCTAGGCTTTTACATTAAATAAATTGAACACATTTCATTTTACGAGCCTAGGGACCAAAATGTAAATATGTCAAAGTTTAGGGGCAAAAATGTAATTTTTCCATAATAAGATTTTTGGACTGAATTGAATAATGTGAATAATAAATGAGTTAAATTTGCTATTATAGATCAAGAGAAACGAGGTTCGGACTTAGATCGGGGGAAAAATAAAGTATTTGACGATTAGGTCCCATTTCTACTATTTTTGTACCGAGGTAAGTTCGTATGTAAATAATGCATTGTTATTTATACTTTAATTGCTTTAATATTGTATGAATTGTGATTTACTCTTCGAACGTAATCGACAAAGTTCAACAAGTAAGAAATCCCGGTTGAACCTTAGGAATAGTTAGGATACAAATGTCATGACATTAGGGTTATATGAGATTTCGTGTAAGACCATATCTGGGATATGGCATCGGTATGAGATTTCGTGTCAGACCATAGCTGGGCTATTGGCTTCGATAAGAGATCCCATGTAAGACCATATCTGGGATATGGCATTGGTATAGTATTGTGTGTGCGAGATTCCTGAGTATCCTTTAGTATTCCAAGTGGTTCAACGGGAAATTCAACGAGAATGTAAAAGTGGTAAAAGTTTATGGTTATGTTGCGAGTTGGTACAGGTACGTACGTAAAACTCATTGAATAATGAGCTCAATATGTGATGAACCCTCGGTAAGGTTATGAATAAGTAAGTTATGATTAGAAGACCTAAATACTATTTATGCCAAGCTCATCATGTTATTTGTATGTTACATGTGTGACTATAATGCTTATTATTTGCATAGGAACTTACTAAGCTATATAGCTTACTTACCTTTCTTTTCCCTTGTTTTATAGTGTCACCAAGCCAGCTCGGGGATCGAAAACTGTCGGAGATCCATTCTGTAACAGCCCGATTTTGGGCCTAGTCGGAACAGTGGTTTCGGGGCCACAAATCCGACAAGGAAAATCTTATTTTTATTATATTTTTATTGTCTATAATTTCACGAAAAGATTTTTTGAAAATTTCGTTCGAGAATTTCGACGTTTGGGCACTCAATTTAGTCAAAAGGACTAAATTGTAAAAAGTGCAAAAGTTGAGTTCTACATGTTAGAGGTGTCCAATTGTTATGAAATTTTAAATTTGAAGTCCTTAAATGATAATTAGACCATTGGTTAATTTTTTGGACAAAAATGGACATGAAATAGGTGAAATAGAATGTTTTTTAAGTTAGGGGCATTTTGGTCATTTAGTAATTAAAATGAATTAAAAACAAAATTAAAAGCCAATTTTGGTCCATATTCAACCCCATGGCCGAATTTCACAAGGGGAAACCATGGCTAGAGTTTTGCAAGATTCCAAGCTCGATTGTAAGTCCGTTCTAGCCCCATTTTTAATGATTTTTACGTTTTTGAAATCCTCGTAACAAGATCTATCTATTTCTACCACTAATTTGAGATATGGTTAAAGTCTAGGGTTTTGAATCATGATGAATATGTGTGTATTTTTGTGTTTAATGGTAGAAAATGCATGTTTATGGTTAGAGAAACGACTTTTACTAAGTGATTTTCGGTGAAAATGCTAAAAAGGACAAATTTGGAAAAGTTAAAAAATTTGTCATAAAAGTGTGAATTAGTGGAAATTGTGGGCTATTGTAGTTATGAAAATAGTTCGGCTAGGCTTAAAATACAAAGAAATTGAATGAAACTCATTTTACGAGCCTAAGGGCAAAAGTGTAAATATGACAAAATTTAAGGGTAAAAATGTAATTTTGCCAAAATGTGAATTTAGGCTAATTTGAGTAGAAGGATGAATAAATGAGTTAAATGTGTTGTTATAGATCAAGGAAAACGAGATTCGGACTTAGAACGGGGGAAAACAAAGAATATGACGAATAAGTCCTTTTCACCGATTGTGCTACCGAGGTAAGTTTGTATGCAAATAATACATCATTTTTTATTTATGTGTTAATATTTTGTTATATTATATGAGATATGGTTGAATATGGAGTAATTATTTGATGTAAATTATGAATTGTGATAGATTATGGATGAATTGGTAAAATGTTGAAAAGTGAGAATTCTCGGTTGAACTTTCGGAATAGAAAAGATACGAATGAGGTAGCTAGGTCACATGTGTGGTACTAAGTGTAGGCCACTATGTGTACAAGAGAGCTACGAGATGGTTTTAGGTCACGTGTGTATTACTAAGTGCAGGCTACTACGTGTACCAGACGGATAGGTCGCATGTGTAGTACTAAGTGTAGGCTACTATGCGTACCCGATAGCTTCGATCACATGTGTGGTACTAAGTGCAGGCCACTATGTGTAAGTGATGGTTTTGGTCACATGTAGTAGTACTAAGTACAGCTACTATGTGCACCAGATAGCTTCGCTACAAGGGTGGTACTATGTGCAAAGCCACGCGTGTATCTCTGTTATTATTCAGATGAGTTCAACGGAAATTGACTAAGTGAAAATACATGTGATCATGTAATGACTAAGTGTAATTGAATATGACTATGTGATGAATAAGTGCAGGTATAAGTGTGAAAATTTATGAACAATGTGCTCGATATTTGATCGAACCTTCGGTAAGATGAAATGGAGTAAGTGAAATTATGAAAGAGTAAATTTAGCAACAAAACAGTTTTGGACAGCAGTAGTTGTGTGACTTTGAAAACTCACCAAAAATGGTGGAAATCGAATTAGAGGTTGAATAAGATATGAAATTAAATATTATTGAGTCTATTTTCATATAAAATAAACGGTGTAAGCAAAGAAATTTCAAATTTTCAGATATTTGAATTTTTGTAAGACAGAGTCAGAATCATTTCGGAATCCCCTATTTTGAATTGGAAAAATAGTTAAAAATTGTATAAAAATAATTATGTGTTATAATTTACATGCTTAAAATCCTTAATGAGTATATTTTCAAAATAACCAAATGAGAAAATCATCCAAATACCGTACAAGGAGATAATTATTTTTTAGTGAAGAGGGGTCGGAACTGTCGAACAGCGGAACAGGGATGACTTTAAAGAATAAACTGTACTTATTGGATAAAACAAAAATTCTGAAAATTTTATGGAAATAAGATGTGTGAGTCTATTTTCTGGGAAAATTAATGGAACTTAATTTGGAGTTCCGTTACTCAAGATATAAATAATTTAGTGACTATGACTCGAGTAGATAGCTGGAGATGAACATGAATAAATAGTGGAACTATGTGCAATTATGATTGTATTATCTTCAGAACATATTGTGAAGATTTATAAAAGCCTGTTAATAAATCACTTATTGTTTACATACCTACTTACTAAGCTATAATGCTTACCCCCTTCCTTTCCTTTTTCCTATAGTGTCACAGATGCTAGCTCGAGTTGGAGATTCTATCACACTAAGAAGCTATGGATTGGTATCGATGATTTTTATTCTAGCTTTTTAAGTCTATGGCATGTATAGGGACTTGATCATATGTGTACATGTTATTATGGGTTGGCCTAGAATATTGGCCTATGCTAATTGAAGGTCATTGTTGTATAAGGCCATTTGATGTAGCCAATATTTGTTATGTTATAAGTCTATGATGAAGCATTACATGGATGTGCATGCTTGTTTGGGTTGGATGAGTGAATGTGTGATAATTATGTGTGGCAAATGCTAAATGTGAATGGTTGAGTAAGTTATATGCTATGATTAGTTAAGTGTGTGTGTGTGGTTGTGCATGATGAATGTGATTTATAAATGGTGTGCGAATGCCATGATGTGGTTATTGGGATGCCAAAAAAAAAATGCCATGTGTGTGTTGATAAACTTGGTATAAGTGTGCAAGAGTTTTTGGATGGAAAAAGGCTTGGTAAATAGCCTAACTTTCATCCACAAGGATGGCCACACGGCCTAGCACACGGGCGTGTGACTTGGCCGTGCGACCCTAAATGGTTGATGATGTCATAAACAGAGAGTTAAACGGGTCGAGGACACGGGCGTGTCCCAAGCCACACGGACGTGTGGCCTTGTTTTGTGGTAAAATTTTCTAAGTATTTTAAAGTTCTCGGTTTAGTCTCAAACCACTTCCAAAGTATGTTTTGGGCCTCGTAGGCCCGTAATAGGGACAATATGATTATGAATGAAAAGTTTTAAATTTGAATGGAAATTTGTGACTCGAAAATGATCGGTTATATGTGATTAAGTCTGGTAATGCCTCGTACCCTATTCCGGTGACGGATACGGGTAAGGGGTGTTACATTTAGTGGTATCAGAGCTATGGTTTAGTCGATTCTCGGACTAACCTAGCGTGTGTACGAGTCTAGCTATACATGCCATATATAAATTATGATAGTGTGATGACTCCTGACAATTTAAAATGTGTTTATTTTTTATATAGTAAATATCTGTGACTGCATGTTGAAAGAACTATGAAAGATTGTATGTTTGAACTGTCCTAACAACATGAAGAAAGGAACATTTTGTTATGTTATTATTTGATAATCGAAATCGACTTAGTTTTTCTTATCAAAGTGAATTGGTCAGTTGAAATGTGATCTGAGTTACATGTAGTTAAAGCATCCTCAGTTATGGTAATAAATTTTGTGCATTCATGAGTATATCGATGGATAGTCTGAATGAAGGATTAATATTCTAGAAAGTATGATACCGAGGTACACCTATTAGATTTGTTCTAATCTGATGATGTTATTATGAGTTAAAACTGTTCTGAATGATATGGTTATCACATTACAAAAATTCGGATGGTCTGTGCATGTTAGCAAAATTGAAAACAGTTGAAGATACTATTAACCAAAGCTCTGGTTCTGAGTTCAGCTTGAATTGAGTAATGAATTCATGATTTTTTAGTGATGTACTATTGAACGGATTGGAATGTGTTTTATTACTAGAATGTAAAGTGATGGTTCATGTTTTCATACGGTTAATGTCACATGTTCCCTGATTTCAAGAATTAAAGTATCGAATGTCATAAAAAGATCTGAATTTAAGATAGTGTTAAAGACTTGAGCAATTGAAACATCACGAGTAGTTATTGATTAATCTCTGGGAAAGCAGATATAGTCACAGATGTTATCGGATTGTGATTGATCGTTTGTGTAAAGATTTCTTGTTTAACAAACCAGCCGAGTAAGATGTTTCTGGGATTATTCGATTATGCAAAGCATCAGTCTCCATTATTTCGAATTGAGATCCGAGGGCTAAATACCAATTATGGAAAGAGCTACAGGAAACTATGAATACGCAATTGCATCTTGGCACGGTAATACACCTGTAAATCGGTGGTAAGTTTGAGAGTGTAATTCAAAACTTTGACGATATGCTCTGACACGAGGTGTTAAAGTTCAAAGGTGACTAGAAAGAGATACGAGGTTGATTTGATTTGTGATTCTGAGAAATTAGTGGAAGTGATTCATGAGAGTTGAAAGCAATTTCTTCTGGTAAGATTTTCGGGGATGAAAATCCCTAAGGGGGGAGAGTTGTAACATCCCGATTCTGGGCCTAGTCGAAACAGTGGTTTCAGGGCCACAAATCCGACAAGAAAAATCTTATTTTTATTATATTTTTATGGTCTATGATTTCACGAAAAGATTTCATGGAAATTTCGTTCGAAAATTTCGACGTTTGGGCACTCAATTTAGTCAAAAGGACTAAATTGTAAAAAGTGCAAAAGTTGAGTTCTACATGTTAGAGGTGTCCAATTGTTATGAAATTTTAAATTTGAGGTCCTTAAATGATAATTAAATCATTGGTTAATTTTTTGGACAAAAATGGACATGAAACAGGTGAAATAGAATATTTTTAAATTAGGGGCATTTTGGTCATTTAGTAATTAAAATGAATTAAAAACAAAATTAAAAGCCAATTTTTGTCCATATTCAACCCCATGGCCGAATTTCAAAAGGGGAAACCATGGCTAGGGTTTTTCAAGATTCCAAGCTCGATTGTAAGTCCGTTCTAGCCTCGTTTTTAATGATTTTTACGTTTTTGAAATCCTCGTAACAAGATCTATCTATTTCTTCCACTAATTTGAGATATGGTTAAAGTCTAGGGTCTTGACCCATGATGAATATGTGTGTATTTTTGTGTTTAATGGTAGAAAATGCATGTTTATGGTTAGAGAAACGACTTTTACTAGGTGATTTTCGGTGAAAATGCTAAAAAGGACTAATTTAGAAAAGTTAAAAAAATTTGTCATAAAAGTTTGAGTTAGTGGAAATTGTGGGCTGTTGTAGTTATGAAAATGGTTCGGCTAGGCTTAAAATGCAAAGAAATTGAATGAAAATCATTTTACGAGCCTAGGGGCAAAAGTGTAAATATGACAAAGTTTAAGGGCAAAAATGTAATTTTTCCAAAATGTGAATTTAGGCTAATTTGAGTAGAAGGATGAATAAATGAGTTAAATGTGTTGTTATAGATCAAGGAAAACGAGATTCGGACTTAGAACGGGGGAAAAACAAAGAATATGACGAATAAGTCCTTTTCACCGATTGTTCTACGGAGGTAAGTTTGTAAGTAAATAACACATCGTTTTTTATTTATGTGTTAATATTTTGTTATATTATATGAGATATGGTTGAATATGGAGTAATTATTTGATGTAAATTATGAATTGTGATTGATTATGGATGAATTGGTAAAATGTTGAAAAGTGAGAATTCCCGGTTGAACCTTCAGAATAGAAAAGATACGAATGAGGTAGCTAGGTCACATGTGTGGTACTAAGTGTAGGCCACTATGTGTACAAGAGAGCTACGAGATGGTTTTAGGTCACGTGTGTAGTACTAAGTGCAGGCTACTACGTGTACCAGACGGATAGGTCGCATGTGTAGTACTAAGTGTAGACTACTATGCGTACCCGATAGCTTCGGTCACATGTGTGGTACTAAGTGCAGGCCACTATGTGTAAGTGATGGTTTTAGTCACATGTGTAGTACTAAGTGCAGGCTACAATGTGCACCAGATAGCTTCGGCTACAAGGGTGGTACTATGTGCAAGCCACCGTGTATATCGTTATTATTATTAGATGAGTTCAACGGGAAATTGACTAAGTGAAAATACATGTGATCATGTAACGACTAAGTGTAATTGAATATGACTATGTGATGAATAAGTGTAGGTATAAGTGTTAAAATGTATGAACAATGTGCTCGATATTTGATCGAACCTCCGGTAAGATGAAATGGAATAAGTGAAATTATGAAAGAGTAAATTTAGCAACAAAACAGTTTTGGACAGCAGCAGTTGTGTGACTTTGAAAAATCACAAAAATGGTGGAAATGAAATTAGAAGTTGAATAAGATATAAAATTAAAGCTTATTGAGTATATTTTCATATAAAAGAAACGGTGTAAGAAAAGGAATTTCACATTCTAAGATATTTGAATTTTTGTAAGACAGAGTCAGAATGATTTCGGAATCCCCTATTCTGACTTGGAAAAATAGTTAAAAATTGTAAAAAATAATTATGTGTTATAATTTACATTCTTAAAATCCTTAATGAGTCTATTTTCAAAAGAAACAAACGAGAAAATAATCCAAATCCCATACAAGGAGATAATTATTTTTTAGTGAAGAGGGGTCGGAACTGTCGGACAGCGGAACAAGGATGACTTTAAAGAATAAACTGTACTTATTTGCTAAAAAAAAATTCTGAAAATTTTATGGAAAGAAGATGGGTGAGTCTATTTTCTGGAAAAATTAGCGGAACTTAATTTGGAGTTCCGTAACTCAAGATATAAATAATTTAGTGACTATGACTCGAGTAGACAGCTTGAGATGAACATGAATAAATAGTGGAACTATGTGCAATTATGATTGTATTATCTTCAGAACTTATTGTGAAGATTTATAAAAGCCTGTTAATAAATCACTTATTATTTACATACCTACTTACTAAGCTATAATGCTTACCCCCTTCCTTTCCTTTTTCCTATAGTGTCACAGATGCTAGCTCGAGTTGGAGGTCGTCAGAGATTCTATCACACTAAGAAGCTATGGATTGGCATCGATGATTTTTATTCTAGATTTTTAAGTCTATGGCATGTATAGGGACTTGATCATTTGTGTACATGTTATTATGAGTTGGCCTAGAATATCGGCCTATGCTAATTGAAGGTCATTGTTGTATAAGGCCATTTGATGTAGCTAATATTTGTTATGTTATAAGTCTATGATGAAACATTACATGGATGTGCATGCTTGTTTGGGTTGGATGAGTGAATGTGTGATAATTATGTGTGGAAAATGCTAAATGTGAATGGTTGAGTAAGTTATATGCTATGATTAGTTAAGTGTGTGTGTGGTTGTGCATGATGAATGTGATTTATAAATGGTGTTGTTGACACCTCCCCACACTTAAGATGTACATTGTCCTCAATGTACAAAGATAAATAGTGACAATATAGTAAGAAATTGATAAGAGAGGGAGAGAAGTGAAACTTTCTGAATTTTTGGATGGAGTCAAAGAAAAGAAACGGTGTAAAGTTGGGTAGGGGTGGTGGATACTCCGGTGGTGGTGGGGTCGTTTTGTAATAGCCCCTTGAACCTAAATTAAAGAAATCAAAATACACTAATATAAGTTAAGGACAAGAAAGGTAAACGAAAAGAATTTAAAAAGGAAAATAAAAGAAAAAGAAAAAATAAATGGACTCGAAGGTCCTGGACTTGTCGAGTCAATGAAGCGGCCGGCATGAACTTATGTAGAGTGGTTGCGCACGGGGAGACCGTGCTAGGAGCCTTTCGCTTTGTCGACATGGAGATGGTGGCTTTGATTGTACTTCTAGTATGGTGGCAAGGATGGTGGTCGGTGTGGTGGTGGTGTGAAGAAAGAAGAAGGGAAAGGAGGAAAGGAAAATGAATGGAGTAAAGTTAAGTAAGTGGAGTGAGGAGGCGGTGGCTGGTGGTGAAAGTGGAGAAAAGCTATGGTGGCTAGGGTTAGGTAGAAGAAGAATTGGGAATGAAGATGAACGGAAGAAGGGGGTTTAAATAGTAAAAGGGGGTTAGGTAGCTGCCCACGCCCGTGTGCTCTGGGCGTGTTAGGTCACACGGACGAGTTGCACAGCTGTGTGATGCTTCGTTCGTTTCTCCTACGGCCGTGTAGAGGTTTCCACGCCTATGTTTGATTAATCAGTGTCGACCACGGCCTAGGGACACGAGCATGTTGCACACCCGTGTTACTTTCTCAATGTCAACCACGGCCTAGGGACACGGGCGTGTCGCACACCCGTGTTACTTTTTCAGTGTCGACCACGGCCGTATCGCACGACCGTGGCATTTTTCGCAGCCCGTGTTTTGGGAAAAGTGTCGTCCTTGGTTCGCACGGTCTCTGCCATGCCAATGTGCGTATTCGTGGTGTCCACACGGCCACGGCCACGCCCGTGTGTAAGGCCGTGTGGTAGGGAAACCTGCGCTTTATTAATTTGGTTAGTTTTTAGTTAGGTGCTAATATTCAAAAATATGAAACTTAAAGGGGTTAGTGCTCGGGTTGCCTCCCGAGAAGCACTCATTTAAAGTCTTAAGCTAGACTTACCTTTCATTCGCATAATCATGGTGGTTTGAGGAGTTGAAACTCCTCATTCTTGCTATCAATTGTATTAAAATACGATTTTAGACGAGTACGATTTACCTTAAAGGTGCCAAATTGAGAATGAGTTACCTCGACTGTACTGTATGGGAAAGTATTGAGTACCGTGAAAGGAGTTATTCCATTAGGTTCAGAAGTGGCAACACGAGGATCTGTATTATCCATTAGAACTTGGTCTCCAACCTTAAAGTAGCTTGCTTCATCTTTAAGTTCGTTATGGAGTTGCCTCGGTTTTGCTTCGTGCGTTCTTGGTTTCTCCTTAACATGTGTCTTCCATTCGTCTAGTTCATCGATCTGAAGCCTTCGCTCCTCATGAGTTATTTCATTATTGGTATGAGATCTAGGATGTGGCTCAATTGTGTAATTTCGTGGTGCTTCCTGAAAAGAAGGTTGAACCAAATGGTCATTAATAGAATTTATGTTCTCACCTTTATTACTCGATGTCCTAGCCGAGTCAAGAGCCTGAAGAGTGATCGTTTTATCACCTACACAAAGTGTGAGTTCACCTGTACTAACATCAATTCTAGTTTTAGCAGTTGCTAAAAAAGGTCTTCCTAAAATTAAAGGAATAGTATTGTCCTCATCCATGTCTAAGACAACAAAGTCTACTGGGAATATGAATTTATCAATTTTTACTAGTACATCTTCGGTTATACCCCTAGGAACTCTAATAGTTTTATTAGCCAATTGAATGCTCATCCTAGTTTGTTTAGGTTTCCCAAGACCTAGCTGCTTAAACATTTTATAAGGCATAACATTTATGCTTGCCCCTAAATCTACTAAAGCATTATTAATAGATAAACCACCAATTAGGCAAGGAATCGAAAAACTCCCTAGATTTTTTAATTTAAAGGGTAGTTTATTCTGTAGAATTGCTGAGCACACTGCATTTAGCTCTACATACGACGCTTTGTCTAGCTTCCGTTTGTTTGATAAGAGCTCTTTTAGAAATTTTGCTGAATTGGGCATCTGCGAAAGAGCTTCAATAAACGGTAAGTTAATATGTAATTTTTTTAGAAGTTTAAGAAATTTACCGAATTGTTCATCTGTACGGTCTTTCTTCCTCGCATTGGGGTATGGTACACGAGGTTTGTACTCTGTATTTGCTGATTTTGGTTTATCATGGCTTACCTCAAACTTACCTTTATCTACCACGTTCTCTTGCCTCTGTTTTGGTTCGTCTAACCCTTCACTATCGTGAACAGTAATGGTGTGAATTTGCTCCTTTGGGTTAGTTTCAGTGTTGCTTGGCAAGTTTCCTTGTGGTCGTTCTTAGATCAGCTTAGCAAGCTAACCTATTTGGTTCTCGAGCCCTTGAATTGACGCTTGCTGATTTTTAAGTGCTGTTTAGATGTTTTGGAAACGGGTTTCTGACACCGCAATGAATTTCGTTAGCATCTCCTCAAGGTTCGGCTTCTTCTCTTGTGGGTAGGGTTGCTGTTGAAAGCCTGGAGGGGGTTGTTGTCTCTGATTTCCTTGACCACCCCATGAGAAATTTGGATGGTTTCTCCAACCTGGATTGTAAGTGTTACTATAAGGGTTATTTTGAGGTCTAGAATTGTTACCCATATAGTTCATCTGTTCGTTTTCTATGCTAGGGTTGTAGGGTGGGTATTCTGTATTGTTCGACCCTCCTCCATTTTTATCGCACTGCATCACTGGATGTACCTGCGAAGAACCACACAAACCATCAATCTTTTTATTTAACAGTTCTACCTGGTTTGATAGCATGGTTACTGCGTCGAGGTTGAAAACACTGGCGACTTTTGTTGGCTTTGTCCTCATAACTTGCCACCGATAATTATTCAGTGTGGCTCCTCTATAAACTCATAAGCCGCCAGGGTCTTGTTATTTAGGGTTCCACCGACGGCCAATTTGAATCAATCAATCGCCTAGTTGAGGGGTTCACACCGTTGTAAAAGGTTTGAACCTGTAGCCACAAAGGTAACCCATGGTGAGGGCACCTTCTCAGTAAATCCTTATATCTCTCCCATGCATTGTAAAGTGTCTCTAAATCCATCTACACAAAAGAAGAGATATCATTCCTCAACTTAGCCGTTTTAGCCGGCGAAAAATATTTAAGTAAAAATTTTTCGGTCATTTGATCCCATGTAGTGATTGATCCCCGTGGCAACGAGTTCAACCACTGTTTAGCTTTGTTTCTCAACAAGAAGGGAAACAACCGAAGACGAATGGCATCATCAGAAACACCATTAATTTTGAAAGTGTCGCAGAATTCCAGAAAATTTGCCAAGTGATTGTTTGGATCCTCATCCTGCAAACCATCAAACTGAACAAATTTGTAATACCCCAAATCCGGCCTAGAGGTTAGGCCCAAATCTGGCGTGTCACATTGAAGAATTTTTCAAAAACCATGCTTTCATTAGAAACCCTTCTTACAATTTAAAACCTTCGGCCATTTAAAACCTCAGGTTTCGTTTGCTTATTTTCAAAACGGGGTTTATTAACAGTCATTCTCTTGTAAAACATTATTATCTCTAAAACCTTGTTGTTGCAGAAGCTTAATTTAAAACAATGATTTACGAAGACATGCTGTCCAAAAAATGAGTTACGGAAATGTAGTGTTTAGAAAACAGTTATCATTTTGGGAAAAACCGGGTTCAACTTTTAGCAGATTTAAATCATAATAAACTAAAAATCCCAAATTAAAAACTAGAATTTAAGAGAGGCCTTATTACAACCCATTAAGAAAATAGTTTAAATAAAGTAGAACAGAATACTAATTCAAGCTGCTCGTAGTGTGGCCACCTCCGAGTCCTCTAGTACGTTGAACCGCCTACTGAGGATTACCTGAAACATTTAATAAAAAGATGGGGTAAGTTTACGAAAACTCAGTGTGCACAACCCTCATCGGTCATAAGGCATGCATCAAAATCAATTCGGGCCTAAGCCCATTACAGTAACGGTGGCAATTGGGCCTTAGCCCAAAATAGCCTCGGTTGGGCCTTAGCCCATACAAAAATCACAGATCACATCTATCTGGGCCTAAGCCCATCTCAATAACATAACAAGTGTATGAAATGCAATAATGCCCATACCAACCCTGCACTCCGTCTCCTATCCAACCCTGCACTCCTGTGGGGATTTAATCGACCCACCCATCCCTACACTCCTTATGTAGCACCAGTTGTGGCACTAACCAATATTGCAGCAGAGCTGCCAATCATATAATCGACTTAAAGCCTTCGGTGGATCCACAGTCGTCAAGCGACCATGCGATCCTATCAGAACTTCCTCCATAACCAATATCCCAACCCCATGCAACATATTATCACATGAATGCAACATACCATAATTGACATACGATAACGACCATATAACATGCAGGGCATTTTAGTCATTCTGCCCTTCAGGGGCATAACGATCATCTTACCCTCCAGGGGTATTTCGGTAATTTTACCCACCAAGGGTATTTCGGTAATTTACGACCTTTCCGAAGGTCTACAGTCGCCTCGAGCGACAAGATAACATATTTAAACAAAACAGTGTATTTGGGCCCAAAGCCCAATACTCGGCCTAGGTGGGCCCACACTCTCGTGTGGCCCATTCGACCCAAAACTGCCTTTGGCCATGTGATCGCCATGGCCGGCTCCTCATTTCCTATCCATCTACAAAATTTACTCGCGTAGGGCCCATGAGCCCGTTGGGCCCACTCGGCCCATTCTAGCCAAAACGAGGCCCAAAATGTCCTAAGCCCATGAGAACGCTCATGGTGGCCTCAAGCGTCTTACGCCCATGTTCGTGGGCTCGGTCCACCACACTTGCATTCGCACGCTCGTGTGGCATCACTTGCCAGTATTTCGGCTTTTCGGCATTTCCCGATCTACAGTCGGAATGGTGTGTGTACACACCTGATTACAAGTTGTGCTTTCCAACGCTTCCCAAAACACCACGAACACCGACTCGTTCAGTGCACCAATAATCGGCCTTAACTCTTAGCTAACAAATCCCTAACCATAGTTGATGAGCAAAAGAGTTTCTAACAACCAATCCATTTCAGCCAAACCAACGGAAATATGGCAACATTCTTACCTTACTTGCTTGATGAGTTACAGATAAAGATTTGTTTAAAACAATCACTTCTGCTCCTTCACCTTGATAAACCCTAAACCCAACGATGGTCATATCACAACAAGAGCATATCTTTGATCCAACGAGAGAGAAAGAAGAGCACACAATTAATGAAAAGGAACCGAATGACAATAGAGTTATAGTCAAAGAGAAGACTACCACTTACCGATTCTCCAATTCCTTGCAGCGCCACTCTAAGAAAGGACAGGACTATGATTCGGCCAAGGACTAACTCACCAAATGCAGTGAGTACGCCCAACACAAAAAGCAATAGAGGGTGTTCGGCTAAGAGAAAATAAACTGCAAGAAAACCGAATGATGTAGAAGGAAAAAGAAGAAGCACCAATCAAAGACTAAAGAGAAGAGAAAAGATTCGGCTTACCCCCAAATTGGCTAGCTCTGTACTATGAAGAGAGGAGCATCAAGAAGACAAGAAGCTATTTTAAGAACAAAAGAATGGAGAATAGGTTCGGCTAGACAACCAAGGGATGAGTAAAGAGTGAAAAAGAAAAGAAAACGAGAGGAAAACTAGAGATTCGGCCAACTCCAAAGGTTCGGCTAACAACAAAAGAAGGAAGAATTTCTAAAGATACACGAGAGGTAAGTAACGAGTAGGAAAAAGGGAAAAAAAAGTGAAAGCACCCAAAACGTCACCCTCAAAGAAAAGAACCCAAAAGAAAACACTCAGAAGCAAAGAAGAGTTTCGGTTCCTCCCTTTACACCAAATGACCGAAAATGCACTCCCATACTCCTCTTCAGCCGAAATTCTCCTTATCAAGACCCCCACTTTCGGCCAACTCCACTTCACTCATCCATCCCCACGATTTTCTCCATGAATCCCTCCATAATTCACTCTCCCTCACTCACTCAAATTCACCCAACAACCTTGACCAATTCCAACACTTCACTATCAGTATTTGATTCCAAATCAACCTCTTGTCTTCTCCTGAGCAAAATAAAAGCCTTCAAATTCCATCTGTGGGATTCGAACCCTTGCCCTCTCCTTTGCTCCAGACGCTACATGCCACCACAACACAAGCTCCTTTTGTGTCTCCTAAACACACCCAATTTTACTTAAGTCCTTCTTTCAGTAGCCCTCTCCACCAAAGAGCCAAAAAGCAAAATTTTTCCAAGGCTCAACCTCGAACCCAGACCTCTATAGGACCCCCAAACACACTCAAATAACAAGCCAAATAAGCACAACATAAATTTAAGCAAAACTACTAACCCCTAACTTTTAGGGTGTTACAAAATTGCTGAATCATCTGTATAGTGTTAGGTTTCAGTTCAAAATTATTTGCAGCAACAGCAAGTCTAACAATACTTGATTCAGTTCCTGTTAAATTAGGTTTAGCATAATGATACATAGTACGAGGAGCAGGATTTTGATTCTCTGGGTTTGCGGCAACTACAGGAGGTAGCGGATTATTACCAGCCATCTCTTCAATAGTATTAGTTTTGTCTTCTTGCTCTTCTTCTATGTATTGTAGACTTCGCCTTATTTCTCTTCGGTTTCTGCGAGCTGTACTTTCAATCTCACTGTCAAAAAGTAATGGTCCTGACGGGTTCCTTCTAGTCATAAACTAAAAGTTCTTGTCAGAAGCAAAGGGAAAATTAGTGAATAGAAATAAAAAATAAATTGCAAATAGAAGTAAATAAAATGGCTAAAGTAATAAAAAATTAGTGTTCCTAATATCTTAGTCCCCGGCAACGGTGCCAAAAACTTGATGTGTCTAAAACTAACTATGACCACAATAAAGGCAAGCACACTTATCGTTTAATAGTATAGTTATGGTAAGACCGGTTATATCGTATCCACAAGGACCAAGAGTACTAGTAATTACTAGTAATTACTATCTTCTTATTATTTAGCCTAAGAATTGGAGTGAAATCTTTTAAACTAAAACTAATTAATTAAAACACGATAATGAAATAATTGGGAAAATACTTTTAGACAACTTATGTGATAAGCAATACCTAAGGAAGAATCCACCTAGACTTCACTTATTACTTTTGATTCATATGATTTATTCACTTGACTTAATCCGTAGAAATCCTTGATTTATGTTAATATCTCTCTCGAGACTAAAAACAACTGACTCTAGGTTGATTAATTGAAATCTCTTTCTAATTAAAACCCCTATTGTCACATTAACTCGATCTATAGATTCCCTTATTAGATTTGACTCTAATTTGGTAGATTTTTGTCGCCCTATGTCTAGGGTTGCAATCAACTTCGCTTAATTGTGTTGATCTACTCTTAAACAGGGACTTTTGCTCCACTGAATAAGCACATTCGACTTGAATCAATAACCTGAATTATCAAAACAAGAATAAGAACTCACAATTAAGAATAAGAACAAGTATTTATCTTATAAATCAAACAATAATAAGATCTGTCATAGGTTTCATCCCCTTAGGTATCTAAGGGATTTAGTTCATACTGATAGAAGGAAACATCTCAAAATAAGGAAAACAACAAAACATAAGAAAACCCAAAAACTTCTAAAGAACTAGATGGGAGATATTCAGTCTTGATGGAGATCCTTCCTCCGAGCTGCTTCCGACGGCTTTCTTCGAGTATTTTTTGCGTTCTATTCAGTGTCTCCTTTAGGTCACCCCTAGGGTGTTTATATAGGCTTTGGAATGTCTTTCTTTGCCCACAAGTAACCTTTTCCTGATAGAATTAGTCTTTGATACTGTAGGGACACGCCCGTGTGACACGCCCGTGTTCGATTGCCTTAGGTCGTGCTCGCTCCTGCCCACCACACATGGCCGTGTGGTCTGCCCGTGGACGATATTCCAGGCCGTGGTCGATCCTGCTCGTAGCACACGGCCGTGTCCAATGGCCCAGGCCGTGTTGAATTCTAAGATAGGCCCATTTTGTCCCTTTTTGGCCCGTTTCTCGTTCTTTTCGACTCCCTAAGCTCTCCTTAGTGTAAAACATGAAATAAAAGGATTAGGAACATCGAATTCATCAAATCTAATGAAAACTCATCCAAAAATAAGCTAAGCATGGGGTTAAAATATGTATAAATTATGGTTTATCATATATGCTATGATTAGTTAAGTGTGTGTGTGGTTGTGCATGATGAATGTGATTTATAAATGGTGTGCGAATGCCATGATGTGGTTATTGGGATGCCTAAAAAAAAATGCCATGTGTGTGTTGACAAACTTGGTATAAGTGTGCAAGAGTTTTTGGATGGAAAAAGGCTTGGTAAATAGCCTAACTTCATCCACAAGGATGGCCACACGGCCTAGCACACGGGCGTGTGACTTGGCCGTGCGACCTTAAATGGTTGATGACATCATAAATAGAGAGTTACACGGGTCGAGGAAACTGGCATGTCCCAAGCCACACGGGCGTGTGGCCTTATTTTGTGGTAAAATTTTCTAAGTATTTTAAAGTTCTCGGTTTAGTCCCGGACCACTTCCAAAGTATGTTTTGGGCCTCGTAGGCCCGTAATAGGGACAATATGATTATGAATGAAAAGTTTTAAATTTGAATGGAAATTTGTGACTTGAAAATGATCGGTTATATGTGATTAAGTCCGGTAATGCCTCGTACTCTATTCCGGTGACGGATACGGGTAAGGGGTGTTACACATTCACACTATCAACTTAATATTTTGGGCACCATTGATTCTAATATTTTGAGTTATGGCATGTATAGGGACTTGGTCATTTTGTTATGTGTCATAAGTGATTTAGCCAAATGTGTTGGCTTATGTTGGTTGATAATTCATTTTGTAAATGGCCATTGAAATTGGCTAATACTGGTTTAAGTATACATACATATATATATATATATATATATGCATATGATGATGCTTTTCATGGATGTGGGAAATTTGCATGGTTTGAGTTGATAAGTATGTAGTGGTTGTATGTGATAAATGATAACATGTGAATGATGTATTGATATCTTATTTGTGGCTAATTTGGTTGTATGTATATACTTGGAATGGTTCCATGTTTGTTGTGTAGGTTTGTGCATGGAAGGGTGACAAAATGGCTTGGTAAATAGCCTTCTTTTTGTCCACTCGGGTAGACACACGGGCGTGTGTCTAGGCCGTGTATGACACATGGCTTGCCCCATAGGCGTGTGTTTCGGTTGTGTGTCCCCTGCACCTTAATTAATGCAAAACAGAATGTCTAGAATATAGCACACGGGTAGAGACACGGGCGTGTGTCAGCCGTGTGTGCTACACGGCCTTGGACCCGGGCATGTGTCTCGGCCGTGTAAAGTCTGCACCTAATTTATGAAAAATCACGAAAATTAAATCGACCACACGGCCTAGCACACGGGCATGTGGCACGGCCGTGTGGCACAAGTCAGAGAGCTCCCTATTTTGAACACGGCCTGTAGCATGGGCGTGTCCCTTGGACCACACGGGCGTGTGACCCCTGTTTTAGTGAAAAATTTTCTAAGTGTTGTATGATTTTCTAAAGTTCCTGTTTTAGTCCCGAACTACTTCCAATGTATGTATTGAGCCTCGTAGGCTCGTTTTAGGGATGATATGAATGTATGTGAAAAGTTTTAAATTTGGATGGAAATTACGTCTCGATTTTGTATGTTTGCTTGTATTTAAGTCCGGTAATGCCTCGTACCCTATTCCGGCATCGAATACGGGTAAGGGGTGTTACACTTTTTTTTATCAGCATATATTTCAATTCCAATCCATTTTATAATTAATACCCTTTTATTTTCCAAAATTACACAATTACCACAAATTTTTACAATTTTTTAAATTTAGTCCTTTAACCCTAAATTTATCAAATTAACCATTTTTTTTTTCTCAAATCAATATTTATCCAAATATACTAGGCCCTTAACAACCCCTAATAATATCAAATTCAACATCAAACCCTAATATTTTAACATTTTCACAATTTAATTCTAAAATTAAAATTTAATAAAAATCACTTTACAAAATCATCAAATAACATAATCAAAGTTCCAAACACATGGTATTCATCAAAAAAATTCAATATTCATCAATGGCAACTTCCAAAATTTTTAACAGAATCGAAAACAGAGGTATGGGCTAGCTGGACCTAGTTGCAACGATCTCAAAAACATAAAAATTACAAGAAACTGGTAAGAAATTAAGTCACATGCAAAGAAATAAGTATGGCCAATTCTCCTAGCTCAAGCAACCTTCAAACTTATGGCTATGGAAGGTAAAATGAAGAAGGAACATATTTCTTTTACTTAATTTTGTTTTGATTTCATTAAAATTACAAATTTGCAATTAAAACTTATTATTTTTGTCATTTTCTATTAATTTGCCGTCCCACCATACCTATTTAGGCATAATTGTTACTTAAGTCCTCCCTCATTTATGAATTAAACCATTTAATCACTTAATTACTATATTTTGCACCTTTTACAATTTAGTCCTTTTTCTTTAATTAACTATCTAAACGTTAATATTTCTAAACCAAATTTTAATACGACTTTAATAACTCTATAAATATTCTAAAAATAATAATTATGAGTCGATATGATGAAAATCTGTGGTCCCAAAACTACTATTCCATCACCACTGAAAATCGGCCTGTTGCAACTCTCCCCCTTTAGGAAATTTCGTCCTCGAAATTATTACTTGGAAATAGATTCGGGTATTGTAGTTTCATTGATTCTTCGGTTTCCCAGGTAGCTTCTTTTGAACCATGACGATGCCACAATACTTTTACTACTTGTTTGTTCCGCAATTCTTTGACTTCCCGAGCTAAAATTCTCACTACTTCTTCCGAATACATCAAATCTGACTGTAGCTCGATCTCACTATGAGGAATCACATGTGAAGGATCAGATCCTTACCGTCTCAGCATCGATACATGGAACACGTTATGGATTTTCTCGAGTTCAGAGGGCAAAGCTAACCTATAAGCTACAGGGTCGATTCTTTCAACAATTTCATACGGTCCGATAAATCTTAGACTCAACTTTCCTTTCCTACCGAACCGTAACACTTTCTTCCATGGAGAGACTTTTAAGAATACCCGATCACCAACATCAAATTCTATATCTTTTCTTTTCAGATCCGCATATGATTTTTGATGATCAGATGCAGCTTTCAAACTATCCCAAAAAATCCGAACTTTATCTTCAGTTTCTCGGATCAAATCAACTCCCACCATTTTGGATTCACTCAGATTAGACCAATACAACGGTGTTTTACATTTTTCCCATAAAGAGCTTCAAATGGTGCCATTTTTATACTAGATTGATAACTGTTATTATATGCGAATTCAGCCAACGGTAAATACTTTTCCCAGTTACCTTCAAATTTGAGTATACAACATCTCAACATGTCTTCAAGAATCTGTATCACTCGTTCTGATTGCCCGTCAGTCTGTGGATGAAACGCTGTGCTGAAATTAAGCTTAGTACCTAGAGCCTCGTGAAGTTTGCTCCAAAATCTCGATGTAAATCTCGAATCTCAATCTGAAATAATAGATGTCGGAACTTCATGTAATCTCACAATCTTATATACATATAGTTCCACTAATCTCTCTAGTGAAAAATCTGTTCTGACTGGAATAAAATGTGCCGATTTAGTCAATCTGTCAACAATCACCCAGATCGAATCTTTCTTTCTCGGAGTTATAGGTAAACCAGATATGAAATCCATCATAACTCGCTCCCACTTCCATTCAAGAATCAAAACTTGTAGTAAACTCGACGGTACTTGATGTTTTGTTTTCACCTGCTGGCAAATCAAACATTTAGCTACAAATTCACAAATTTCTCGTTTCATACCCGGCCACCAGTATATATGTTTCAAGTCACAATACATCTTTGTACTACCCGGATGAGTAGTATACATACTACTATGAGCTTCAGAAAGAATATCATATTTCAATTCCAGATTATTTGGAACACAAATTCTACCACGATAATGCAATATATCACTATCATCAATATTGTACTCCGAACTCAAATTATCCTGAATCAACTGTCGTTTCATCATCCTCGAACCTTCGTATTGTAATTCCCAGATTCGTTGTAGAAATAGGGGTTTCATTCTCAACTTCACTAAAACAGAACTGTAACACCCCAAACCCGGCCTAGACGTTACAAACAGATCTGATGCATCACATCAAAGTGTCGTTTGAAAATCGGGCTTGTCGATAATAGCTCATCACTAAATTCTAAATCTCTTTGAAACGTTGAGGTTGTAAAATCAAAAAATCGTTAATCACTTATTGGTCATATCATTTATTAATCACTTATTGGATCAACGAATGATCCAACGCCTAACCCAAACGAGCACGCCACAAAGCGAAAGGGATAAGCTAAAGAAGGTATGCCTACTCTCCTTATGGTTTGCTCTATTTAAAGCCAGCTTCTCGCCTACTCTCATGCTAGCTTCCCGATGTGGGATCCCCCCTTCAGCAGAGTTTAAATCCAACACAAACTCTGGTTTCCAATCATAAAATAAACACTCCCTTGCTTGACATGAGATTCGAACCCTTGCCCTCTCCTATGCTCCAGACGCTACATGCCACCACAACACAAGCTCCTTTTGTGACTTAGAACATGTGCAACTAAATATAAGCCTATGGGCCAAAGTCTAAGTTCATTTAAAAGAAAAACAAAATGAATTGCAAGCGCCAAGACTTGAACCTTGGACCCCTTGCTTCCTCTATGGCGTCACTTCATTGTCTCCCATGTGGCGCCGTTTGCCACTAGACCACAACTCCTTTTGTGTCTTTTTTTACCCTAATTTATTCTTAAAGCCTACTTACTTACCCCCAGGGCTTTATTCACCTAAAACCAAAATTTTTCCTAAAGCCTAGGTTTGAATCCAAGACTTCATGGAAGCCTCCTAACCTTCTAAAATCACTCACCTAATAGGTCCAACTTGCATTAGTGCCGTTCTCTTATTCTCAAGAATTTTAAACGCTCCCATTCCCAAGGCCTAATTGGCCCAATTCTACTAGGCCCAAATTTGGGGTGTTACAAGAACCATCTTCATTAAGAGCTAAATGAGCGTTCAACACTTGAAGTGCAAATAATGACGACTTTCGACTAAGTGCATCTGCAACTACATTAGCTTTTCTAGGATGATAATCAATAACAAGATCGTAATCTTTCAGTAACTCTAACCACCTTCTCTGTCTCAAATTCAATTCTTTTTGAGTCATCAAATACTTTAAACTTTTGTGATCTGTAAACTTGTGACATTTCTTACCGTATAAATAATTTCTCCAAATCTTCAAAGTGAATACAATCGTGGCCAACTCGAGATCATGAGTAGGATAATTCTTCTCATGCGACTTTAATTGTCGAGAAGCATGATCAAAACTCTGTCGGCACTTATCGGACCAAACAAACTCAATATTTGTATGTAATAATCTGGTCATTGGTGAAGCAATCATCGAAAAGTTTTTAACAAAACGTCGATAGTAACTTGCTAAACCCAAAAAACTTCACCCTTCTGAAACATTCTTCGGAGTTTTCCAGTTCATCACAGCCGAAACTTTACTCAAATCAACTTAGATTCCACCAGTTGATACTATGTGTCCAAAAATCCAAACTCTCGGAGCCAGAACTCATATTTACTAAATTTTGCGTACAACTATTTTTCTCTCAAAGTCTATAGTATGATTCTCAGATGTTGAGCATGTTCAGATTATGTCTTGGAATAGATTAATATATCGTCAATAAACACAACAACGAATCTATCCAAATGAGGTTGAAAAACCTGATTCATTAAATCCATAAAAGCAGGGGCATTAGTCAAGCCAAATGGTATTACTAGAAACTCATAATGATCGTAACGAGTTTTGAAAGCAGTCTTTGACACATCACAATCTTTAACTTTCAATTGATAATACCCGAATCTGAGATCTATCTTTGAGAACATTGTAGCACCTTTCAATTGATCAAACAAATTGTCAATACATGGCAAAGGGTATTTGTTTTTGATCGTGACTTTGTTCAACTGTCTGTAATCTATACACAATCTCAAAGAGCCGTCCTTCTTTTTCACAAACAATACAACTAAACCCTAGGGAGACATGCTCGGTCGAATAAACCCTCGGTCTAATAGCTCTTACAATTGTGCTTTCAATTCTTTTAGTTCAGATGGTGCAATACGGTACGATGATATTGATTTCGGAGCAGTTCCAGGAACCAAATCAATCACAGACTCAACTTCACGATCAGGAGGTAAACCTAACAACTCTTCAGGAAATACATCAGCAAACTCTCTAACAACCAGTAACTGATCTAGCTTCAATTCTGAATCTCTGGTATCAAGAATGTAGGCTAGAAATGCTTCATTACCTTTACGTATCAATCTCTGAGCAGAAATAGTTGAAATAATTCGAATAGCTTCTTTCGGACTCTCAGAATCAACTGAAATCATCTCTCCTGTCTGACATTTCAAATCAATCTGTTTCTGTCTACAGTTCACTACAGCATCATGCAATGATAGCCAATCCATACCCAGAATAACATCAAATTCCTGGAAGGGTAACAACATCAAATCAGCAGGAAATTCACAGCCTCTAACTTTCAGTGGACAATTGCGACAAACTAAGTTAACTATCACACTATGACCTAGTAGATTAGTAACTTGAATATCATAATTAGTAGATTCAACATGTAGTTTCTTTTTCATTACTAATGCAGTGCAAATATAAGAATGAGTTAACCCAGGGTCAATTAATGCATTCACAGTAACATAAAAGAGATAGAATATACCAGCAATCACATCAGGAGCAGTAGCTTTTTCTCTAGCTCGAATAGCATAAGTACGAGCAGGTGCTCTAGTTTCTGAACGAACAATGGTGTCTTTAGTCCCAGCACGAGCAATTCTAACAGTACTAATTTGACCCGAACATCTACTTTTCTGAGATGTTGTCATTTGCTTTTCATTCTGATTTTCATTTTCTTTCAACTGTTTGGGACAATTTTGAAAGAAATGATCAGTCGAACCACATCTATAACAGGCTCTTGTCTTAATCCTACATTCGCCAGGATGATATTTTCTACAATGTCTACAACTGGGCTTAGGAGCACTTCATACACTTCCCACACTATCAACTAGTTTTGGAGGAACTTTGAAATCATGCTGAATCGTCTTGTTTCTGTTCGGATGCTCCGACATTGAGGCAGCTCGACAAAAATCTTCTTTGTTGGTGATGCAAAAAACGGCTTAGAAGAACTTCTCTTGTGAAACTCTCGAATCCATCTATCCCGTTGTATCTTGCGGTTGTAAACTTCTTCCATTTTCTATGCACGACCAGAGAAAACAAAAAATCCTCGAATTTCATTACCTCCAATTATCATTCAGATTTCATTATTCAGGCCATCTTCAAACCAGATACACATTTCTTCTTCAGTAGGTACAATCTCTCGGGCATACTTACTGAGATATACAAACTCTCTCTCGTATTCGGGCATTGTTTTATTTCCTTGACGTAACTCAAGAAGTTCTCTCTTTTTCTTATCTAAATACCTTTTCCCAACATATTTCTTTTTAAACTCGATCTGAAAGAAATCCCAAGAAATTTTCTCCCTCGATACCATAGCCACTAGTGTAGTCCACCAACTATACACTTCCTCTTTCAACAATGAAATGACACATTTAAGATAATCATCCGGAGGGCAAACTAGTTCTTTGAAGACTCACAAGATGTTCTGTAACCAATACTCAGCTTTAACTGGATCGTCTTCTGATCTACCCAGAAATTCCTCACCTTGCACTTTCTAAGCTTCTCCGCTGGAATTCGTTGACTAGGCTCAATCATTGGAGGAGGTAAAGGTGCAACTGAAAGTACAACAGGTGGTTTAATAGGAGGTGAAATAGGGGGTGGAGGTCATTAAGCCAGATTTTTCATTTGCATAAACTCGCTGAACTACTGGTTCATATACCCAAAGAACACATTTTAAGCTCATGTTCTTGAGCTGAAGGAATCGAAACATTACTACTCGTCCCATGATCAAAAGTCGGTACATTACTGTTAACCTTATCATTGTTAGCACGATCAGATCTGTCTGACATCTTTATAATCTATAAGAAAACGAAGGTTAGATCGGATAAACACATCACACTCTCATAGATTTATATGACATGTAATTCTAGACACTTCACAAGCTACGTTCAGTTTGAGAATCGACTAAACCGTAGCTCTGATACCACTAAATGTAACACCCCTAACTCTTATCCATGGCTGGAACAAGGTTACGGAGTATTACTAGACAAACAAATTAGTAAACTATTCAAATCATACATTAATACAAATATAATCAAATTTTATTCAAATACATTCATAATGTCCCTTAATCGAGCCCTTGAGGCCTTAAAAATACTATAGAAACAATCTGGGACTTCATCGGAAACATTTAGAAATTTTAGGAAAAAAGTTGCAAAATTTAGACTGCAGGGGTCACACGGTCGTGTGACTCACATGGCTGAGACACACGACAGTGTGGGCATTCGAAATAGGTCCACACAGCCTAAGACACCG
Source organism: Gossypium sturtianum (assembly GCA_025698515.1). Lineage (NCBI taxonomy): Eukaryota > Viridiplantae > Streptophyta > Magnoliopsida > Malvales > Malvaceae > Gossypium > Gossypium sturtianum. The sequence continues at coordinate 127,665,588 of CM046955.1, forward strand.
GCGTGTGTCTCAGTCGTGTGTGGCACACGACCATGTGACATGGCCGTGTGTCCCCTGTAGGTTTAAGACATGCAATTCAGGCTATTACACGGCCTAGCACACAACCTGGCATATGGGCGTGTGAGATCATTTTGAAGGGTAGATCTTTATCATAGCATCAGCTAGCAAATAATTCTCAAAGCTTATCCAGATCGCGACACAAAAGTATTTGACCAGATTTCACTTCAAAGACATTACAGAATAAGACGTACAGCCTTACGAAATACGCAACATAGGCTTTTTAGAATATGCCACACAAAATTTACAGAATATGCCACATAGGCTTTACAGAATACGCCACATAGGCTTTACAAAATACGCCACATAGGCTTCATAGAGAATTACGTGTTTACTGTCCCATTGGACTATCTCAGATGATACCATGGGGATTCTCTCACATGGTCTTATGCATATTTTCATGTCGTGATCTTCTAATCCTGTTTGGATCTCACCGAAGGTAACACCATGAATATTTTAATTGTCATACTATACCATGGGTCTTAACCACATGGACTTACACATCCTCATGTCGCATTCTACCAGTTCGATTTCCATTTCACTAAAGGCTACACCATGAGTATACTTGTTGTTAACGTGATCTGCCTTTCCAGTTAACTGCCCTACTGGCGACATCACAAATGAATGATTTACCCAGTTAACATTATTTACACTTTCCTAGATTCATTCACTCACATGATTGATCCATACTCTTCCATACCTGCTTTTACATGCGTACATATCATACATCATCTTATTCATGTAACAACTCATATAACTCATTTATAAAAATGTAGAGCTTTTTACGATGCTTCACACATACATACTTTCACCAGTTATCTGTGGCAACATCTACATATGATTTTCCAATATAAATTATTACTCATGAGTCAAGATAAAGACTCACCTGAAACTCAACTTTACTACAACTCAAAGTTCCAAAGGGGAACGTCTTTCACGAACTAGCAATAGCAACTGCTTAAAAGAACATGGATTCACTATTAAAAATCCATTTATAGATAATTCGCTATAATCTCAATTACAGACAACCCCCATGCAGGGCCTTTTATTCAAATCTTTACTGTTTACATATTTTTTAACATCCTTACGCTTCAAAATCCTAACATGCAAAGTTGCTAGACTTACCAAGAGATTGAAACATCCACCGATAACCCAGAAACCTTAGCCTCCAATTTAATGAAGAAGAAGAGAGTAGTAAATCTTAAAAATAAAAATTAAAGCGTAGAACGAAAGGAAGAAAAACCATCTAAACGTTCCCTTTCTTACCATATATATACTCAATACCTCATAATGGATCTTGAAAAGTTTCAAATGCATAAAAAAATTTGTCCCTTAAATGTCCTACAAAAATTTGAGAGAGTTTATAAAAAAGATCTGATGTCGATGCTATTTGAGCAGTCAATCTATTCAGTTGACTCCCAACCAATCGAGTTACATAACTCATTTTGCACATTGTTTGAGTACACTTGGTGTATCACACCTACGGTGATAACTCGTATATGGCGTGGCCTTAAAGACACTTTAGCCCCTTACAGCTTTAACATATACATAGTAGGCGCTTCATGCTCAACCAAAACTTTGAGGCATACTCTTTACATGTCGTACTCTTTCTTCAACTGGAGAATACTACGAGAATAAATTCTTAAATTGAAACCTAAGATTGAAACCTAATCACTTTTCTCATAGACGTTTGGTTCCCTATAAGATTGGAACCTAATCACCTTTCCAAACACTTTGTTTTATCGTCGAAACCTTATATTTCTTTTTAATCTAAGCTTTTTGCTTTTGTCGTATCCAGTTCTCATTCTTTTTCTGAGGTAATACCCACTCTTCTTTCTTTTATTTTCTTTAATACAAAATTGTTAGAACCACCACTCGAGGAAGAGGCCGTGGCCCTAGCAACCAAAAAAATCTCAGAAGTCCAATATGTTCAGACCCAAAGGTCCCGATGACACCCCACCATGCGCAGAGGCTTTGATGTATGAATGTAGCACTACCAAAAATGGGTTGAATCAGTATATTGGAGCCCGATGCATTAGTCAACAAAAAATTGCCTGCGACTTCCGACGACCCCGAGGTTGTCATCTGAGCGACAATACCAGGGGTTCAATTCTTCCACTCATCTTGCTGGAGCCTGACTTTCATCTGCCTTTCCACCTCTTATTCTGTTTAGTACCTAACAAGTACGACATCACACCCGGGAAACTAACAACCTTATATTGGTAGACGTTGGTGGCCTTTTTCATCGATTATTTCATGCACAATAAGCCGTCGATGCTGGACGTATTCCAGAAGTTTTATCAGTTGAAGGTAAAAGGACAAGGTACTTAAATTGGTAACGCCCACTTTAGCATATGCCAAGGCTGTGAGCCCATAATCCAAAACTGGACTTGGAATCTTCATTTAAAGAAGGAAAAATATGTGAGAGTTATCTACAAACTTGAGACTGGGTTCAAATTTCCTACACGATGGTCCCTTCCTCGAGAATGTACTTGTAGACAAAGTTAGCCAGTCGACTCCCAAGTTGCTTGGGATTAATACAAACAACTGAGGGGAGGGCGTGTAATAGAGTTGGTAGAAGTTGTCTTAGTTAGAAATATCTTTCGATATTGCCTACAAGATTCAAGTCCAAACAGTTGTCGACCAAATAACCTCCTAATATGGGTGGATGACCATAATGTTCTTTTCGCTTCAGTGACCTAGCCTCATAATGTCAGTAGTGATTTGACAGAAGTTTTAGTAGGGTGCATAAGGGAACCTTTCATTTTCTTCTGCAAAATTTGTGAACTATGACCACGCCACTGAAATATTATAGATCATGGTGCACCTTCTTCTTCTAGTCGGGCTAACTCTCATGTTGATGGTGTAGGGTCTTCTTCAAGTTCTCATACTACACCTATTCTAACACATAACATGGATGTCTCCACCATTCTAGATGAGGCCCATGCGAACGAGATGGCTATTGCTGCTCAATTAAAAACAGTAGTGAAGAAAACTCTGAAGAGGCTTAGGGTGGAAGGAAGCACCTAAGAAACTGAGTATAGTGAATGTCAGTAATTAACACGACGTAGACTCAAGAAATGGATTACTACACCAGAAACTCATACTTTTCCAGTTCCCGCCCTTCCTGCAGCTCCTAGTATGCTAGTGGAGTCTGCCCACTCTGTAGGCTTCCTATTTCACACTACTGATCTTCCCTTGGCTGAGGTTCCAATAGAGACATTACACCCAAAATAACCAGTGGTTCCTTCTAGTTCTCTACCACACCATGCTTCTTCTGGTGAAACATGAGAATTTTTCCCTAGGAGTGATCTATTGAGGTCAGGGCTATCTCCTGTCTCACTGGGCTATCTTCTGTTTCTATTTTTGAAGCCTTTAAAGGTAGGGTGGTAGAGGCTTCTTTTCTGGAACTGGTTGATTCATCTTCTGTGGCAATTCTGCATCAAATGAAGTTGTTAGTTTATCAGAATTAACTAATTCAAAAGTTACTTTATCGGATTTTACAGATTCTGGTTCTGGTGAAACTGAAATTTCAACACTCGATTGAACTTCCACTGAATCTTGAACATCAGTTGGCTTCTCTTCAACTTCAACAGTGTTGGGCTCTAATGTCTTTCCGCTCCTCAGTGTCAATGCTTTACAATGCTCCTTCCTCGAATTTCTTGGATTCTTTATATCATTAGAAAAAACACCTTTTGGACGGTTTCTGAGTTTAGTGGCAACTGGCCCATTTGGTTTTCTAGGTTTTTCAATGTGGCTGTTTGGCTTTAGATTAAGGCATCATTTTTGGCTATGTATGCCTTCAACAAGTTTTCTAAACCATTGGAAGTTTCAGCTTGAGGTTGCTTCTGAACTTGTTGGGTAAAAACAGGTGGCTGGGTCGATCTAGGTTGGGCATAAGTGTTACTGGTTCCAGACCTTTGGTTATTTCAGGAAAAATTAGGGTGGTTTCGCCAAGATGGATTATAAAAATTGGATTGCAGTCCTTGCCTTCCTCGATTCTGGTTCTGATTACCCATGTAATACACGGATTCTGGGTTTGATGGACATTCTTTGAACAACTGTCCTTCCCTACAATAAGCACATGCTATATTTTCAAATTGATTGGGTGGCTGAGCTGCAAAACTGTTAAACCCATTAGTGGTAAAATTTTTAAGCGTTGAAGAAATCGAAGATACCTGAGATGCGAGTGCAGTGATTGGATCCACTTCATGTATTCCAGCGACTCATCTTCCTAACACTGCTCGATTGGTTGGCCATTGATAATTGTTGCTGGCAATTCTCTTAATGATTTCATAAGCCTCGTTGTAAGACTTAGAAAGGAGAGCACCGCTAGCAGAAGTGTCAACTACCATCCTCGTGTGAGCATTGAGACCATTATAGAACATCTCAAGTTGGATGCAATGAGGGATTCCATGATGAGGGCACTTCTGTAATAATTCTTTGTACCTTTCCCATGCCTCATACAAGGACTCATCATCCATTTGTTGGAAAACAGTGATCTCGCTCCTCAACTTAGCATTCTTGCTAGGCGAGAAATACATCGTGAGGAATCTTTCTGTTAACTCTTGCCATGTGGAAATGGAATTTGGTGGCAATGAGTTCAACCAGGCTCGAGCTCTGTCCCTTAGCGAATATGGGAACAGTTTTAATTGTAGCGCATCTTCGGGTACTCTGACTAACTTAAAAGGATCGCTCACCTCCATAAACAGTCTTAAGTGAAGATGAGGATCTTCGGTAGGCATTCCACTGAATTGGCCCACTGTCTGAAGCATCTGGAACATGACTGGCTTCAGCTCAAATTATTGTGCCTCAATTTTGGGTCTCCTAATACCCGAATTAAGATCATGAAACACTGGCTTATCATACTGTCATAGAGCTCTATCCTTATCATCAACAATAATGATAGGGTTTTGAGCAGGGTTTGCTCCGTTTCCTTGATTCAGATTTTTGTAGTTCATCTCTTCGGTCCTTCTCTAACTTGCTTGTCTTCTTCACTGTCAAAAAGTTCTTTCAATCTCAGGGTCTACGGGGATTAAATCGATGATTTGATCAATACTCATAAACACCTGAAACAACACAGAAAAATTAATTAAGTTAAAATTGAACAGAAAAATAAACCAAAATGCAAAATTTACAAATTCACAAATAATGACTTTTAAAACAGTCCCCGGCAATGACACCAAAAACTTGGAACGACGAAAATGTACAAGTGTATACAATCAGGATAAGTAATAAAGTGAAAAGTAAATGTCGAGTTATCATACCCACAGGGATTGTGAAAAGAATTATTTATGAATGCAATTAAAAACACTTCGGTGAAGAAAAATATTTTGATTTGAAGAGGTGATTAAAAACTAAGATTTTTAAAGAAGTAAAATAAATAAATAGAAAATAAAATTTCCAATGCACAATTTGAAAATATGATTTTAATCAAGATGACATAATTGTGTTAGATTAATTACATTTCTTAACTTAGAATTACTAAACTCATGTTCATGTTGTTACGAATAAATTCACGGCAACTTGGTAATTTGCTAACTTATGAACATACTCACCTACCAAAATCACATTTATCTCTTGTATATCTCTATATCAATTCAACTGATTAAACAAATTTTAATAAGCAAATGCGTTAATACTTTTGAAATTAAAAATAATCTCTTGTACATACCTCTATGCCAATTCAAACAATTAATTCAATCTCATAAGCACATAAAAGATTATGTGAGGTAACAATGTATTCCTACCTTGAAACAGTTTAATCACAATAATCTTGCAAGTTATGTAAGGCTAATGTATCGTTAGATACTGTTGCTAGATTAACCCTCAATGTAACAGCCCATTTTTGGGTCAAACCGGAACAGTGATTTTGGGACCACAAATCTGAAGTAGAAATACTTATTTTATTATTTCTTTAAGGTCTACAACATGATAGAATAATTATGTGAAAATTTTGTTAAGAAATTTTGTTGATTGAGTCCTCGTTTTAGCTAAAAGGACTAAATTGCAATAGGTGCCAAACCTGAGTTCCCTTAGCTAAAGGTGTTTAAGTTGTTATGAATTTTTTTATTGGAGGTCCTCAAATGGTAATTAGACCATTATACTTTAGGGTGGACAAAAATGGACATGGTTAGGTGAAAATTTAAAGTTATGCATTAAGGGTATTTTAGTAATTTGGTAAATAAAGACAAAATTAACTAAAATAAAAGTGTCCATCTTCTTCAATTTCATCCCCCATAGCCGAATTTTACAAGGAAGACATAGCTAGGGTTTGGCCAACTTTCAAGTTCGATTGTAAGTCCGTTCTTGTCCCGTTTTTAATGATTTCTATATTTTTGAGATCGTTGTAACTTGATCTAGCTATTTCAAGGACTAATTTGAGAGAAAGTTAAAGTCTAAAATTTTACCCATGTTGAATATGCTTGTATGTTGATATTTAGTGGTAGAAATCGCATGTTTGTTGTTAGTTAAACAACATTGTAAAGTGATTTTCGGTAAAAATGTCAAATAAGGACTTATTTGTAAAATGTTATAAAATGTGTGGTAAAGTGTGAATAAATGAAAAATGTGGGCTGTTATGAGTATGGGTAAGGTTCTTCTAGGCTTAGGTTGTGAAGAAATTGAAAGAAATTCATTTTACGAGCCTAGGGGATAAATTGTAAAAACGTTGAAATGTTAGGGGCAAAAATGTAATTTTTTCCATAATATGATTTTGGACTGAATTGAATAGCTTGATGATTAAATAAGTTAAATGTGGTATTGTAGATCAAGAAAAATGAAGTTCGGGTCTAGATCGGGGAAAAATAAAGTGATTGACGAATAGATCCTTTTTGCCGTTTTTGTAACCGAGCTAAGTCCGTATGTTAGATAAGCATTACTATAATTGTATTTTAAATGCTTTAATATTGTATAAATTGTATGAACGACTCTACGGACACGTTCGACGATGATTCAGCCAGCGAGAAATCCCGATTGAACCTTAGGAATAGATTAGGATACAAGTGACATGTCACTAGGGTACCATGTTATGTGATCCGGGTGCTGGTCCTGTACGTCCTACCGGTGGCTGAGTATACTGACATATGTTGCGGTTACTTGACAGCTTGTGTGAGTAGCACAGTGTAGCTACGTCTTGACTGACAGCTTGTGTGAGCAAGCCCGTTCATGGCTCGAGAGCAAGCATATATATATACGTATTGAGAAAGAGGTAGCAAAGGCTACATATGTGGCACTTTGTGTGCGAGATTTCCCGGGTATTTGATATTATTCCAAGTGGTTCAATGGGTATGTCAAATATGAGGGTAAGTGTGAAATTATTACAAGATGGTACAGGTATGTACGTAACATTTGTGATGGTTAAATTCATGACATGGTGAATTCTGGGTAAGATGTGATTTAGTGAATTATGGCCATGAGATTTATTGCGATTTACATTATCTTATAATATGTTACTTGCATGGGAATGTATGGTAAGATTTGCTTATTTCTTGCATATGAGCTTACTAAGCTATATAGCTTACTCTGTTTTATTTTTACACGTTTTATAGTGTCACCAAGCTAGCTTGAATTGGAACCGTCGGAGATCGCATCACACTATCAAACTGTCATTTTGGGTATCGATGATATTAAACATTTTGAATATATGGCATGTATAGAGACTTGGTCATTTTGGTATATGTGTCATTATGAATTTGGCCAAATGTGTTGGCTTATATTTGTTTAAGGTAATTTGGTATTTAGCCACGTAATTGGCTTATTTTGGCTAAAATGGTTGTAAGCCTATTTATATAAGTATATGTGCCAATGCCTTTTGTCTATGTGTTTTGTAATGGGTTGCCATATGCTTACTTATGGCTAAATAGCTTTGTAGTTAAATGATTGAGTTTGGTTCATTGGTATGCTAGAAAATCTATATGATACAATGCATGTTAATAGTAGCCATATTGAAGCTTGTAGAATGTGAGTTGGGTATGATTTGGTTTAGTAAAATATGATGTTGTAAGTATGTTAAGGGTTGATAATGAAATGACATGATTTATCCTTGATTGTGGATGTTTTGGTTGCCTAAATATGCCATGACTTATGCCATTAAAGTTGTGGATGTGTGTGTGTGCAAATGAGGGTGACAAATGGTTTTGTAAATAACCTTTATTTTGTCTACACGGGTAGACACACGGGCGTGTGTCTAGGCCGTGTGAGACACACGGCTTGTCCCATGGGCATGTGTTTTGGCCGTGTGTCCCCTGCACCTAAATTTTAAGAAACAGAATGCTCAGAATTGAGCACACGGGTAGAGACACAGGCGTGTGTCTCAGCCGTGTGAGGGACACGACCTCAAGCACGGGCGTGTGTCCTGGACGTGTGAAGTCTGCACCTATTTATGAAAATTTAATTAAGCACACGGCCTAGCACACGGGCGTGTGACTTGGCCGTGTGACTTCAATTTGCTCATGCCTTGGAAGTCAAAGAGTTACACGGGTTAGGGACACGAGCGTGTGTGACTACACGGCCTGCCCACACAGGCGTGTCCCAAACCACATGGGCGTGTGACCCCTGTACATGGCAAAATTTTTCTAAGTTTTGTGAAAAATTCTTAAGTTCTCAGTTTAATCCCGGACCACTTCCAACGCATGTTTTGGGCTTCGTAGGCTTGTATTAAAGACTTTATGACTGAATGCAAATGGTTTTAATTTGGTTGAAATTTATGACTCAGAATTGTATGATTGTTTGAGATGTAAGTTCGGTAATGCCTCATAACCCTGTTTCGGCGTCGCATATGGGTGAAGGGTGTTACACTCAACTACCTTAGATGATTAAACATGCACTGATTAAGTATTGTGTCAATTAATTACAATTTCAATCCATTTAAATAATTAATTCATTAGTTACCTTACAATTGTAATGCAAGAATAACTTAGTCATGGTTTTACTTAATCAAACATCTTACTAAGGCTTATAACAACACAAAAACAATTTTAATAAATTAAGTGGACAAAATGCAATTAACCTAACACGAATTAAATTTAAGCCATATTAATTAAATTAAACACATCAAAATCACAATTATTCATAGACATGTTCATAACAACAACAATAAAATTAAAAAGATAAGGAACAAGAATCAAATCCGGTGTTTCTTCGAGGCTCGACTAGTTTGCTCCGCTCCTCCTTCTCCGCTTGTTCTTGTTGAACTGAGACTTCCATGAACACTTGAATTGTAACATCCTAATATTTAGAATTTTATGTGTTGCATTATTTCTTGCGTTAGGCTAGTTAAAAATATTAATTGAGTATGTTTAGGGGTCCTAAGAAGGCTCGGGGTTGAATTGGGCCTTAGCAAAATTTTTTGTGTTTAAGCACTTTAAGGAGAGAAGGTAGGTGGCATCAAGGCTTATGGAAATAAGTGTGCATTTTGCTAGCACAAGTGAAGATAGAAGAGGAGTGGTGTGGCGTTGCATGTATGGGCTTGAGGGGTGGAGTTTGAATCCCACCTAGTGCAAATGTTGGGATTTTATTTTTGTATTCCTTCCCTAAGTGTCGGCCAACGTGGTATTTAAGGCAAGGAAGACTTTTTAATTATGGAAAGGTGGCTAAAGAAATATGGTATGGAGGAAGATAAGGGATGATGAAGGAAAGAATCAAAAGAAAAAGGCAAGTGAAGGGAACATGTTGGCTAATATTGTGGGTGACGTTTTGGAAAGACATTTTGGTCAACATCCATCCTTTAGGGCAAGAGATGCCACACGGTTTTGAGAGGGGAGTTGAGAGCCAAATTTTTGCTAGTTTAGTGCATGAGAGGTATAATTTTCTTTTATTTGAACATTTTGTGTTTCTTTTCTAAACCTTTTTCCTTTCTTGCCGAAACACTCTAGGCCAAAATAGTTCATTTTTTCCTTTGTTATGCCGAATCACTAAAGTCATTTTGGTACTTTCTCTTCCAATTTATTTTCCCCTTGCTTTGGCCGAAACCTCCTAATTCATTTGGTCATTTTTCTCCTTTGTTTTGCCGTGACCCTCAAACCACTTTTGCTCATTTTCTTTGGATGGCCGAAACTCTCTAATTTCTCTTGGGTTATCACTTCTTTTCCTATTCACTATTCCTTCAATCTTTCTCCATTTTTTCTCCACTAACCGAACCTTGATCATCTTCTCTTCTTCATCTTACAAGTTGGATTTTTCTTTCCTGATTAAACGGGTAAGTGTTTTATTCAAATCTTTTCAATCTTTTTCTCCTTAGCCGAATGAGTATTCCTCATAATTTGGTTATTTCATATTGTTTCTAAACCGAAATGGTGTTTTCCCACACTCCCTCATATTTTGATAATCTTCTATTTGTAGTACTTTAGTGGATTGGCCGAATATCACATCTTAGCCGGATCACTTCTAGTCTTGCACCCAATCGATCGAAGTGGATCTATTATTGTCGAGGTAATGGATTTCTTTAAGGTTCAATATCTCAATACTTGGTTATTCCGCTAAAACGGATTGACGATTAGGTATATACGTTTATTCTAGGGACTATATCGATCGTTGATAGTCGCTTGTTGATTCTGCGGAAATAGTGGTAAGCCGAACCCTTTTTTTCCCTTAAACAATCGATATATATATATCATCGTAATATTGTTTTGATTAAGATTTTTCCAATGGAGGCAAGTGGAACCGTGTTGAAAGGAAAAGCGATTGGAGAACACAAAAGGAGTGGAATTGCCATTCCTACTCCTAAGTTCAAGCGTAGAGCGGTTTCGACGGTTCGAGATTTCCCACCGGGTTGTGGACCATCATCCGATGAGAATAGAAAAATCGTGGTCGATCACGATATCGAGGGTAAGCGTTTCAATAGATCACTTGGTTTAGATTTAGATTAATAAAAATCTCGTTCATTAGATTAATCAAGTGTTATGATGTCATAGGTGCCGACGATCAGGAGAGTTTAATACTTACCGTAATCAGGTGTGTAATCTCACACTGTAATCCCGTAGAATTATGATTCGGTAACATGTCGAATAGTAGATTGTTATTATTATACGGCTAAAAATCGTAAAAATTGGCATAAAATGAGGAATTTGTTTAAAGTATACTATTTTGAAAGATTTGACAAAATCAGCATTAAAATTGTTAAACTACGAAAATGCCCTTATGGGCCGAATTACGAAAATGCCCTTATGGGCTGAATTACGAAAATGCCCCTAGAGGGCCGATCTGCTAGAATGCCTTAAATGGGCCGAGTCATTGTAATAAATTACTTGATTAATGGTTGCTATTTATATGTGAACATCTTATTATGTATGCTGCATTTTCATATATTGCATGGGATGGGAAAAATGATGAAGAGAAGTGTAGCCTGGTGGCATTGCCACAATAAAATGTTTATTACAATGTTTATGTATGATATCGGTGGCTTGGCCATAATAAATTATTATAAATGGCAATTTGCATGCGATTTGGTGTGATTGGCGGGGTGGGTTGACTTGATCCCTATAGGTGTGATAGGCTGGTACGGGGGTGTGTTGGATGGATGGGTTGGGTTACATACATTGCACATATATATATTCTGTTATGTAAATGGGCTTAGGCCCAAGATGATGCTAAATGGGTTCAGGCCCAGTGGACAACAGTAAGGGGATTATACACTGAGTTCTAGTAACTCACCCCGTTTCCTTAACCCTTGCAGGTAATGTTTAGTAAGGTGGACTTGGGCCATGGATGATTTGGTGGAGGCCATACTTCAGAAATGGTATTTTATTTTGAACTTTAGATTTCTATTTCCGTTCACTTTACTGTTTTGGGTTTTTTTTATGATGTAATAAGGCCTCTGGGGTATTTTAGTTTTGCTTTATGTTTGACGTACTTTTATTTTGCTTGAATTGTTTTAAATGAGAATTTTTCTAAAAACTTAAATAAAGATTTTCCAAAATAGATTAACAAAGGGATTTCATAACAAACTTTTACAAATATTTTAACTCGAAAATTTTCTCTCAAATTATCAATAATATTTTCAAAAGTCATGGTTTATAAGATCTCTAGTTCAAATTATCGATTTATCAATCAACCTTCGAGGTTTGAAATACTTTATCAAATATTTCAAATCAAACTTATTTTCTTGATTATAACAAAATAATACCTATTTTAGTACGAATAAAAAGGATTTAACATGTTTTTCTCATGTGACATGTCAAATCCGGTCATAACGCATGGGCCGGGTTTGGGGTGTTACATTTAATGGTATCAGAGCCCGGTTGCAAAACTCGGTTGTGGTTTGGGTTCAAAAACATTTTCCAAAGCTGTTTGATTTTTTTTAAAATTATAAATGCATGTTTTAAAGGAAGTATGACACCACGGGTATCCGACACTAAGTCGAGTAAGTATATGTTATCATTTTATGATTATGATGATTATGGTATAACTGTAGAAACACTCTAGAACTTTTAGTTTTAAGAGCTGAAACTGTAGAGATTGAGACTATAGGATGCGTTTTGCGAAAACGACTTTACTTCCTATACTTCATAAAATATTGTTTAATAAACACTGAAATAGCATACTGATTCATAAGACTCTTAATTAGATTAAATCGAATTAGCAAATATGAGCGCTAGAGGACATGGACGCGGTAGATGTGGCCGTGGTAGAGGCCGAGGTGCTAGAGTTGTGTCTGAGGCGTTGGGACATATGCCTGAAATGGGACGCACTGCGTCACTGTGTGGATCAAGCCGGGTCACACAATCGTATGAGAGAGGACGACGCTCTGTCCCAAGCAATGTTGCGAGTTCTGGAAAGGGTTACTAGGGCAAGAACTGGGTCGGTAGCTCGTGGGTCGATATCGGAGCGACTCAGATCGAATAGAGTTGAGGTTTTTAGAGGTATTTCGGGTGTAGCCCCTAATGTAGCAGAGTACTGGCTTGAGGCTGTAGAGCGGATCATGGACGATCTGGATTGCACGCCGAGCAGAAACTGAAAGGAGTAGTGTCTTTGTTGAGAGACGAGGCGTATCAGTGGTGGCTCACTGTTCGGGAAGGCACTCAGGCTGATCGCATTACCTGAGAATTCTTTAAAACCGCATTTCAAGGAAAATATGTCGGGGCTAGCTATGTGGATGCTCGAAGGAAGGAATTCCTGAATCTGGTCCAAGGAGGTAAATCTGTGGCAACATATGAGGTGGAATTTCTACGTCTTAGTCGATACGATCGGGGAATAGTGCCGACTGATTATTAACGCTGTGTGCATTTTGAGGACGGGTTGCGTGATGAGTTACGGGTACTGATAGCCCCACAAAAGGAGAGGAATTTTGCCACACTGGTGGAGAAAGCCAAGATAGATGAAGAGGTTAAGCACTCGGAGAGGCAAAACCGAGACAAGGATAGGGGTAGGAACAAGAGAGACTCTGGGTACTAAGGTCCTGCTAGAGGGTTCTAGAAGAGGCCCAGGAATGAGGAGCCAACTCGAGCGAGAGTACCGTTTGCTACTAATCGATTCTGACCATGTGTGGATTGTGGAAAACTTCACCCGGGTGAATGCTGGAAGAGATCCAGTGGTTGTTACAGATGTGGTTCCAAAGATCATCGGTTTAAAGATTGTCCTTGATGACCTGCTCGAGCTCGGGGTGTTCAGAGCGATGTTGCGCGACAAGCTAGAGGCGCTCAGCAGCCACCGAGAGTTCGTGGGCCAGGACGAGGTGGTAATGGTTTAGGACGAGGTCGGTGTGCGGGTAGAGGTAGTGCGGTAATAGGGGTAACACGGGCGAGGAGCAGATCGGGGTTGGTCTATGCGGTCGGACGTCGAGAGGATGGCGATGCACTGATGTAATAAGCGCACGTTCTTCATATCGATGTACACATTACTACTTTGATAGATATTGGATCCACCCATTTGTATGTTACTTGTCTTTGTATCGGAAATCAATATTAGATGCGAGATTGTCGCTAGAGAAACAAGCGTGATTAGCCCTTTAGGATGATCGGTGGTAGTAAATAAGTTATATAGGGATGTGCCCTTAGAAGTTCAGGGGGAAATATTTTTGGCGGATTTGATGGAACTGCCATTCGGCGAGTTCGACCTTATTTTGGGCATGGACTGGTTGGTGAAACACCGTGCGAACTTGAACTGTGCTGCAAAACAGATGGTATTAAGAACCTCGGAGGATAAGGAAGTGATGATGATAGGTGAAAGGATGAACTATCTGTCTAATGTGGTGTCTGCTTTAAAAGCAGAAAAGTGGGTTCGAAAAGGGTGTGGAGCGTTCTTAGCCTTTATCAGTGCTTTGGAAGCCAAAGAGTTGTCGGTAGATAGCGTTAGAATGGTGAAAGAGTTTTCAGACGTCTTTCCCGAGGAACTTCCTGGATTGCCTCCGGATCGGAAGGTGGAGTTTGGCATTGAGCTGTTGCTAGGAACGGCTCCGTTATCCATTGCTCCTTATAGAATGGCGCCAAAGGAGTTAGCGGAGCTTAAAGCTCAAATTCAGGAGTTGTTGGATCGTGGATTTATTCGATCGAGTGTGTCACCGTGGGGAGCGCCGGTCTTGGTCGTTAAGAATAAGGACGGATCAATGCATATGTGCATCGATTACAGACAGTTGAATAAGTTGACGATCAAGAACAAGTATCCGTTACCGAGGATCAATGATCTGTTCGATCAGTTGCGAGGGCTTCAGTTTTCTCGAAGATAGACTTGAGATCGGGTTATCACCAGCTTAAGGTCAAGGAGGCGAATATTCATAAGACTGCATTTCAAACTCGTTATGGGCATTACGAGTTCTTGGTGATGCCATTTGGGTTGACTAATGCACCAGCTGCATTTATGGACATGATGAACCGAGTTTTCCAACCCTATTTAGACCGGTTTGTGGTGGTGTTCATATATGATATCTTGGTGTACTCGAAGAATGAAGAAGAACATGATTCGCATCTATGAGTTGTATTGCAGATATTAAGAGAAAATCAACAGTATGCCAAATTCAGTAAGTGTGAATTTTGGCTGAAGGAAGTGACCTTTTTAGGGCACGTTGTGTCTGCCGAAGGAATTAGAGTTGATCCCCGAAAGGTCGAGGCTGTGTTGGATTGGAAGCCACCGAAGTCAGTGGCTGAAATTTAGAGTTTTCTAGGTTTGGCTGGGTATTACAGGCGTTTTGTTGAGGGGTTTTCGTTGATTGCCGCACCCCTAACTAAGTTGTTGCGAAAGGAGTCTTTGTTTGTGTGGTGCGATAAGCGCAAGAGAGCTTTGAGAAATTAAAGAAGATTTTTGTGAAGCACCGGTATTGATTCAACTGAAGTGGTAAGGAGTTTATTGTTTATTGGGATGCGTCACACACGGGCTTGGGATGTGTGTTGATGCAAGGGGGAAAAGTGGTGGCTTATGCATCTCGTCAATTAAGGCCGCATGAGGTGAACTATCCCACTCATGATTTGGAGTTAGCTGCAGTGGTGTTTGCTCTGAAGATTTGGAGACACTATCTGTACGGTGAGAAGTTGATTATCTATATGGATCATAAGAGTCTGAAGTATCTCCTTACCCAAAAGGAGTTGAACTTAAGACAGCAGAGGTGGATAGAACTATTGAAGGATTATGACTTCTTAATCGAATATCATCCCGGAAAGGCTAACGTAGTGGCAGATGTGTTGAGTCGTAAGGTGATATCAGATTTGAGAGCGATGTTCGCTCATATCAGTCTTTATGAAGATGGTAGTTTGCTAGCCGAACTTCAGGTGAAGCCTGCATGGGTAAGTCAGATTAAGGAAAAGCAGTTGATAGATGAAGCGTTGGGTTCTCGACTTCAGCAAGTGGAAGGTGGTGAGATAGGGGATTTTGGACTGAATAGTGATGGAGTATTGTGTTTCTGCGGAAGAGTTTGTATGCCCTAGGATTCGAAATTGAGGCAAATGATTTTGCGTGAGGCGCATAGTAGTCCATATGCTATGCACCCCGGGGGAAATAAGATGTACCGAGACCTCCGTGAGCAATATTGGTGGCCAGGGTTAAAAAGGGAGATTACTGATTTTGTGAGCAAGTGCTTGACATGTCAGCAGGTGAAGGCGGAAAATCAATTACCGTCAGGGTTGCTTCAACCGGTGAAAATTCCATTATGGAAATGGGAAAGGATAACGGTGGAATTTGTTAGTGGGTTACCCTTAACACCTACTAAGAAAGATTCCGTGTGGGTTATAGTGGATCGGTTAACGAAGACTGCTCATTTCCTACCTATTCGTACGGATTATTCATTGCAGAAGTTGGCCAAGTTGTATGTAGCAGAGATCGTGAGGTTACATGGGGTACCAGTGTCTATTATATCGGACAGGGACCCTAGGTTTACATCACGATTTTGGAAGGCTTTACATGAAGCTTTGGGTACAAGGTTAAATTTCAGCACGGCGTTTCATCCGCAATCAGATGGTCAGTCGGAGAGAGTGATCCAGATTCTAGAAGATATGTTAAGAGGCTGTATGATCGATTTCAAGGGTAGTTGGAAAGATTTCCTACCGTTGGCAGAGTTTGCTTACAACAACAGCTATCAATCCAGTATCCAGATGGCACCCTACGAGGTGTTGTATGGTCGTAGGTGTCGCACTCCTACTTGCTGGACTGAGTTGGGTGAGCGTCAACTATTGGGTCCTGAGTTGATTTCGGAGACGGAGGAGAAAGTTAAGGTAATTCGGGCTCAGTTAAAAGAAGCTTCGGACAGACAAAAATTATACGCAGATCTGAAGCGTAAGAATATAGAATATGCAGTGGGTGATCAGGTCTTTTTGAAGGTATCTCCTTGGAAGAAGATCTTTAGATTTGGGCGGAAAGGCAAGTTGAGCCCTAGGTTCATCGGACCGTACCGTGTACTGAAGCGTATTGGACCAGTGGCTTATCAACTTGAGTTACCTCCAGAGTTAAGTCAGATACTTAGTGTATTCCATGTCTCTATGTTAAGACGTTATCGTTTGGATCCGTCTCATGTTGTACCAGTGGAGGAAGTTGAGTTAAGACCTGACTTGTCTTTTGAGGAGGAGCCAGTACAGATTTTAGATCGGGACGTTAAGGTGCTGAGAAGGAAGTTAGTACCGTTAGTCAAAGTTCTATGGCGTAATCACGGATCAGAGGAGGATACATGGGAGCCAGAGGACGCAATTCGGCAACAATATCCTCATCTCTTTTAATCCGTAAATTTCGAGGCGAGAAATTTCTTAAAGGGGTAGAATTGTAACATCCTAAAATTTAGAATTTTATGTGTTGCATTATTTCTTTGCGTTAGGCTAGTTAAAAATATTAATTGATTATGTTTAGGGGTCCTAAGAAGGCTCGGGGTTGAATTGGGCCTTAGCAATTTTTTTGTGTTTAAGCACTTTAAGGAGAGAAGTAGGTGGCATCAAGGCTTATGGAAATAAGTGTGCATTTTGCTAGCACAAGTGAAGCTAGAAGAGGAGTGGTGTGGCGTTGCATGTATGGGCTTGAGGGGTGGAGTTCGAATCCCACCTAGTGCAAATGTTGGGATTTTATTTTTGTATTCCTTCCCTAAGTGTCGGCCAAGGTGGTATTCAAGGCAAGGAAGACTTTTTAATTATGGAAAGGTGGCTAAAGAAATATGATATGGAGGAAGATAAGGGATGATAAAGGAAAGAATCAAAAGAAAAAGGCAAGTGAAGGGAACATGTTGGCTAATATTGTGGGTGATGTTTTGGAAAGACATTTTGGTCAACATCCATCCTTTTGGGTAAGAGATGCCACACGGTTTGGAGAGGGGAGTTGAGAGCCGAATTTTGGCTAGTTTAGTGCATGAGAGGTATAATTTTCTTTTGTTTGAACATTTTGTGTTTCTTTTCTAAACCTTTTTCCTTTCTTGCCGAAACACTCTAGGCCAAAATAGTTCATTTTTTCCTTTGTTATGCCGAATCACTAAAGTCATTTTGGTACTTTCTCTTCCAATTTCTTTTCCCCTTGCTTTGGCCGAAACCTCCTAATTCATTTGGTCATTTTTCTCATTTGTTTTGCCGTGACCCTCAAACCACTTTTGCTCATTTTCTTTGGATGGCCGAAACTCTCTAATTTCTCTTGGGTTATCACTTCTTTTCCTATTCACTATTCCTTCAATCTTTCTCCATTTTTCCTCCACTAACCGAACCTTGATCATCTTCTCTTCTTCATCTTACAAGTTGGATTTTTCTTTCTTGATTAAACCGGGTAAGTGTTTTATTCAAATCTTTTCAATCTTTTTCTCCTTAGCCGAATGAGAATTCCTCATCATTTGGTTATTTCATATTATTTCTAAACCGAAATGGTGTTTTCCTACCCTCCCTCATATTTTGATAATCTTCTATTTGTAGTACTTTAGTGGATTGGCCGAATATCACATCTTAGCCGAATCACTTCTAGTCTTGCGCCCAATCGATCGAAGTGGATCTATTATTGTCGAGGTAAGGGATTTCTTTAAGGTTCAATATCTTAATACTTGGTTATTCCTCTAAAACGGATTAACGATTAGGTATATACGTTTATTCTAGGGACTATATCGATCGTTGATATTCGCTTGTTGATTCTGCGGAAATAGTGGTAAGCCGAACCCTTTTTTTTCCTTAAACAATCGATATATATATATCATCGTAATATCGTTTTGATTAAGATTTTTCCAATGGAGGCAAGTGGAACCGTGTTGAAAGGAAAAGCGATTGGAGAACACAAAAGGAGTGGAATTGCCATTCCTACTCCTAAGTTCAAGCGTAGAGCGGTTTCAGCGGTTCGAGATTTCCCACCGGGTTGTGGACCATCATCCGGTGAGAATAGACAAATCGTGGTCGTTCACGATATCGAGGGTAAGCGTTTCAATAGATCGCTTGGTTTAGATTTAGATTAATAAAAATCTCATTCATTAGATTAATCGAGTGTTATGATGTCATAGGTGCCGACGATCAAGAGAGTTTAATACTTACCGTAATCAGGTGTGTAATCTCACACCGTAATCCCGTAGAATTATGATTCGGTAACATGTCGAATAGTAGATTGTTATTATTATACGGCTAAAAATCATAAAAATTGGCATAAAACAAGGAATTTGTTTAAAGTATACTATTTTGAAAGATTTGACAAAATCGACATTAAAATTGTTAAATTACGAAAATGCCCTTATAGGCCGAATTACGAAAATGCCCTTATGGGCCGAATTACGAAAATGCCCTTAGAGGGCCGATCTGCTAGAATGCCTTAAATGGGCTGAGTCATTGTAATAAATTACTTGATTAATGGTTGCTATTTATATGTGAACATCTTATTATGTATGCTGCATTTTCATATATTACATGGGATGAGAAAAATGATGAAGAGAAGTGTAGCCTGGTGGCATTGCCACAATAAAATGTTTATTATAATGTTTACGTATGATATCGATGGCTTGGCCACAATAAATTATTATAAATGGCAATTTGCCTGCGATTTGGTGTGATTGGCGGGGTGGGTTGACTTGATCCCCACAGGTGTGATAGGCTGGTACGGGGGTGTGTTGGATGGATGGGTTGGGTTACATACATTGCACATATATATATATTCTGTTATGTAAATGGGCTTAGGCCCAAGATAATGCTAAATGGGTTCAGGCCCAGTGGACAACGGTAAGGGGATTATACACTGAGTTCTAGTAACTCACCCCGTTTCTTTAACCCTTGCAGGTAATGTTTAGTAAGGTGGACTTGGGCCATGGATGATTCGGTGGAGGCCATGCTTCAGAAATGGTGTTTTATTTTGAACTTTAGATTTCTATTTCCGTTCACTTTACTGTTTTGGGTTTTTTTTTATGATGTAATAAGGCCTCTGGAGTATTTTACTTTTGCTTTATGTTTAACGTACTTTTATTTTGCTTGAATTGTTTTAAATGGGAATTTTTCTAAAAACTTAAATAAAGATTTTCCAAAATAGATTAACAAAGGGATTTCATAACAAACTTTTACAAATATTTTAACTCGAAAATTTTCTCTCGAATTATCAATAATATTTTCAAAAGTCATGGTTTATAAGATCTCTAGTTCAAATTATCGATTTATCAATCAACCTTCGAGGTTTGAAATACTTTATCAAATATTTCAAATCAAACTTATTTTCTTGATTATAACAAAATAATACCTATTTTAGTACGAATAAAAAGGATTTAACATGTTTTTCTCATGTGACATGTCAAATCCGGTCATAACGCATGGGCCGGGTTTGGGGTGTTACATAAATGTTGCTCCAAATTGTGGTTGAAGGACTCTTTTTCAAGAGGTGAAATCGACAAGGGAATGGGGAAGAAAATGAAGAACAACGGAAAGGGATTGAAGAGAGAAAGTGAGAGATAAGTGAAAGGATGAGAGGTTTTGAGGTGTGTTTGAAATGAGTAGCCAAGGGGGTATTTATAGGTTGAGATGGCTACTAAAAATAGCAAAAATCAGCAGCCATAGTCTCCCCCCATGGCCGGCCACACATATGGCAAGTTTGAAGGTTTCAAACTTGCTATTTTAAGGTAGGGGCAAATCTAGGAAGGCATGATAAGTGGAGGGGTTTGAATGCAAATTCAAGGAGTTTTCAAGGGCTATTTTGCAAGCCAAATAATCAACCAAAAAATCTGATTGGGTTAGCATGTGGGACGGTTTTGGGCTGCCCAATGCTTGGTCGGATCGATTTTCTTGGTTCAGCTCAATTGGGCCTCTTTTCATAATTAATTAATAATAATTTATTTAACCCAAATTAATTTGGATTAAAATTAAAATTAATTACATTATTAATTAATATTCATAATTTGGACCGTCTTAGGCTGAAAAATTAATTCGCCTTGATGCTTCAAAATCGCTTCTTAGTTTTGCGCTTCTAGCAATGTCTACCGAGCCAATTTTCGCTTTTTTGTGCGAATCTGTCGAAAATGATCAAAATTAATCAAATTTTTTTATAAAATTAATTAAAATTCAAAATGTTAAAAATTTAAATGCAATTTAATTATTTTATAATTATTATATATTTTTCGACAAGATTTTTATCGAAACTGCATGAATTTGAGTTAAAAAGGGCATGAAAAAGTGTGTATATTTTCGTGTTTCCACTTGCCTTATACTTCCTCTTTCTATTCCTCATGTACTATCCTTCTTGTCATTTATCAATGAAGCTATCATTTCTTTTCCCACTGGTTTTTACCACATTGTCAATCAATATAACAAATTCCACTATATATAGAAAATTTTAATGTACCTAAGGGACTAAGGCAGGTCCAGCGTATTATGCATACAAGACTATTTCTCACTTGATTGCCAGAGGATCAGCTAAATTGAAATCTATGATACCAATAAATTGTGACACCTTCTACCGACCCGAATTACTAGATCCGGATATTGGATGTTATAACACAAAACCCTTGATAGAAATTTATATAGCCGACATAAACTATTTTTAAACTTACATCTTATTTATTTTGTACTATTCATTAATATAAAAGAGGATATTAATTATATACATTAGAACTATTAATAGTGTATAAAGTTACAATATAAAATTTTGTTACAAGCAAACTCTTCATGGTGCAGAGTACTACACGCCATACTTGTAACAACCCGTTTTTAGTCAAATCAAAACAGTGGTTTCAAAAGCACAAATCTAAAGTCAAAATATTTATTTTATTATTATTTTAATATTTACAGCATGATGGCATGTATGTGTGAAAATTTCGTGAAGAAATTTTATCGTTTAAATGGTCAATTTGAGAAAAATGACTAAATCGTGTATAGTGCAAAAGTAGTGTTCTATTAGCTAAAGGTGTCTAATAGCTATATAACCTTAAAGTAAAGGTCCTTATGTGGTAATTAGACCATTAATTAGATATTGGATGATAATGGCTTGGCAAAATTGAAATATTGAATTAGTAATAAGGTTAATTAAGTCATTTAGTAAATAAATGTTAATTAAATAAAAAAAAGCCATTTCCTTCATTATCATCTTCTTCTAACAAAAATTAGGGTGGAGAAGAGCCATTTTCAAGCTTTCAAAGTTTTGGCTACTTCATTTGGCTAAATTGGTATGTATTTTGTCCCGTTTTTAATGATTTCTATGTTTTTAAGATCGTTGCAGTTAGTACTTGCTAGCCCAAGGACTAATTTGCAAAACTGTTAAAGATTTTGAATCTTTCCATTGATGAATATGTATGATTTTTGATGATTAATGATAGATTTTGAATGTTGGTTGATAGTTAAACAAGTTTTGTAAAGTGATTTTGAGTAAAAATGCAAAATAGGGATTTATTTGTGAAAATGTGAAAATGTGGGGTTAAATGTGTGAATAAATGAAAAATATGGGCTGTTAGGGGAATTATGGTAATTTGGCTAGCATGGGTTAGTCTTGAATTTCATGAATTTGTGATTTTGTGTAACAAGGACTAAATTGTAAAAATGTGAAAGTTTAGGGGCTAATGTGTAAATTAGCTTAAATGCATATTTTGGATTGAATTGAATAAATAGAGGAATAAATAAATTAATTTTGATTACTTATAGATCAAGAAAAGAGGAATTCAGACTTAAATCGGGGAAAAAGCAAAGTGATTGAATAGTTGGTCCGTTCTGTCATTCCGTACGCGAGGTAAGTTCGTATAATTGAACTTAATTGTGCATTTGTTTAATTGATGGATGGAATTGAGATTATATGTATTCCATTAGTTAAATTTAGAGATCTTAAATTTAATGTACAGTTTAAATAAGACGAGTTGTTAAATAAGACCATAGCCGGACTATGGCAATAAAGAAATAAGACCATAACCGGGTTATGGTATATGAATGCAAAACCATGGCAGAGCGATGGCAATATAAGTGTAAGAACATAGTTGGACTATGGCATCGAAAAATCGATATACTCATACCGTAAGCATTTATAAGCTGGAGTGATTCGGTAGGAGAATTGGTGAGAAATAGATACATATCGATACAGGTATGTACAGAAAACTGTTCAAGTAACGAATTAAAAGAAGTTGAGAGCTTATGAGTTACTATGTGGTTAAATTTTATGTTATCTATTTTGAAATTCTAATGAATGATGAGATTATTTTATATTTACGTACAAACTTACTAAGCTCTATAGCTTACTTTGTTTATTTTTCCATGTTTTATAGTTTTTCGAAGCTAGCTCGGATCTACGGATCGTCAGGAATTTCATTGCACTATCGAACATCTATTTTGGTACTTTTGAAGTTATGTATATATGGTATATGGCATGTATAGGCTATGGTCATTTTGGTATGTTGGATGGAAATGTATTTTGGCCTTTAGAGATAGCTTAAATGTTATGTGGTTTGTTGTAAATATTGCCATGTAATATGGTTAATGGTGAATTATGATATCCAAGTGTTTATTATGGTATGAGGTATATTTGGTTGGTTGAAACATGATTATTGTGGATTGGTTTTGGGTGATTAATTAGATGATTATAGTACATGATATATATATATATATATGTGAGATATGACTAATAAAGCTAGTTGAGTTGATAGGTATTTGAATAGGTAAAAGGCATTAAATTGAGTAGAGAAATGGTTGAAATAGATATAGTATGAATTGTACATTGGTTGATGATTTTGGCTGCATAATTTTGTTTTGAAATGGTACCATTTGGGTTATGTAGGTACATGTAAATTTGGGTGGAAAATTGGCTTGGTAAATAGCCTATTTTTGTCCACACGGGCAGAGACAAGGGTGTATGTCTCAGCCGTGTGTGACACACAGTCATGTTACACGGCCATGTGTCCCCTAGTGTTGAAATTGAAGTCAGTATGCTCCACACGGACTCACACACGGGCGTGTGATCGGCCGTGTGGCAAAAGTCAGTAAACCCTCTAATTTGCACACGGCCTAGCACACAGGCGTGTGACTTGGCCGTGTTGCATAAGTCAGTATACCCTACAGGTTTGACACGGCCTAGCACACGGCCTGGCACACGGGCGTGTGTGGCCACTTCAAAGGGCACACGGGCGTGTGGTTGGCCGTGTGACCCAAGTCAATAAGCTCACTTATTTGGACACGGGGAAGGACACAGGCTGGGGCACAGCCATGTGCTTCCATTTCGAATGTTCACACAGCCTGTGACACGAGCGTGTCTGGTAGCTGTGTGAGACACACGGCCTGGCCACACGGGCGTGTGTCCCCAATTTTGAGAAAAATTTACTAAGTGTTGAAAAATTTCCCGAGTTATCGGTTTAGTCCCGAACCACTCCCAATCGTAGGCTCGTTTAAGGGACACTATGATTGGTTATGATTGAATTGTATTTGATTTGATAAATTGTATATAAATTGTATGTTTAAAAGAGTTGTAAGTCTGGTAATGCTCCGTAACCCTATTCCGGCGTTGAATACGGGTGAGAGGTGTTACAATACTCCTATGATGTCCTCTGTATACGTAATATCGTAACTCAAACTAATACTCTGGCACAGTCCAGGCTTGACCCCTCCTGGTGTACCTTCTCTTACAACAGAACCTTAATTATGAACAAATATTGGTAAGTTCACATGAACTGAGTGAGTTTTAACCCAAATTACCTTGAAACCTTTTTAGTTGAACTTCTCAACTTGAGGATTTTGGATTTCATCTCTTTCTTTTGCGGATACTTTCCTATATCGGCATATGCACATTCATCAACTTCCATACTTGACTAATCTATTCAAAAGTCACTCTTTGGATTGATTCCAGATTTCATCAATAAATACAAATCTCATTTCCTTCTCAGCAAATATACTTCTCAAAAGAATATCCATATAGAACCTATCATTGATGGATTCTTTTTCAAACAGACATTGAATATTTTCCTCTAGGATGGTTACTCACAGATACTATACTTTGCAGATAATTAAACTAATTGAACTTTTAAAATATACTTTGCTGATAATTAAACTAACTGAACTTTTAAGATGAACTCCATACTGGCCTTACCTTTGGCAGATTCTAATACTGGTTCTAGTAACTATTAGAATACCAATAAGATCATCTCTTAAACCAACCCAAAATCATAACTTATATTGATAATGAAACGTTCTAAATCATTTTAAAGAATTCTAGATGACTATGTTACTTATCATGAGAATGCTTAACTTTACAAACAACTTATATTCCAGATGGCCTTTATACGTAACATGAAAACTATTCAGATTTGGCAGATACTAGATAACTCGGATCAATTCCTTACATAGCGTAGATAAACTCAAATCTGACGAAAACATAGACCATCCATATATATTATTAGACCAAGTTTTCTATATAGATGAATTATTATTGAGGATTCCCTCTTTTAGAAACACTGTGGGAACTCTTTTAGGAACATCTCTTAGATCATATACAAATTCTACCATAAGACTAACCAAACAAAGACACCTTCACTGTAACAGCCTGATTTAGGGCCTAATCAGAATAGTGGTGCGAGACCACGAATCCAAAGTAGAAAATATGAGCTTTATGATTTTTATAAGGTTTATGAGGTGATTTTATGATCTTGTGAAAATCTCATGAAGAAATTTTATTAATTAGTGATTAAATTGTCCATTAGGACTAAATTGCAAAGATTAGAAAATATGAGTTTCTAGAAGTTTTAAGTTTGAAATAGAATCATAAAAATTATTAGAGGTCCTTGTTTAGCAATTAGACCATTAAATGTTAAGATGGACAAAAATGGACATGGGAAGGAAAAATCTCATGAAAGGTCATTAAGGGCATTTTTGTCATTTGGTTAATTAAAGAATTAAAAGGGAAGATAAGGCTAAAATCATGTCCATCTTCTTCCTCATAGTGCCGAATTTTGCAAGGACTCCATAGCTAGGGTTTTGTTCATTCTCAAGCTCAAAGTAAGTGCATCCTAGCCCCGTTTTTAATGTTCTTCGTATTTTTGAAATTCTCGTAGCTCGGTTTAGCTATTTCGAGCTATATTTTGAGCTAGGGTTTATGTTCAAAAATTTGCCCATGTATGACATGTATGTATTTTGATGTTTTATGAAAGATTATGAAAGTTTGATGTAGGATAAACATTTTTTTCTAAGTGATTTTCATGAAAAATGCATGTAAGGACCAAATTGTAAAAGTTATGAAAATGATCATATATGAGTGAAATAATAGAAATTGAAGGTTTCTATAGTTAGGAAAATGATTCGGCTAGGCTTGAAATATAAGGAAGTGGAACAAAAATCATTTTATGAGCCTAGGGGCAAAAGTGTAATTTTGAGAAAGCTTAGGGGCAAAATAGTAATTTTTCCAAAGTATGAATTATGAGTCAATTTAGTAAATGTGAGTATAAAACAAGCTAAATTGTTATTATAGATCAAGAAATACGAAGCCCGGATCGAAACCGAGGCAAGAACAAAGTCGAGAACTAAATTGCATATCTACATACAATTTGAATACCAAGGTAAGTTTGTGTGAATTTAAGTTTTCATATGTGTTTTTAATAAATCACTTATTATGTTGTATTATGAACACTATTTTCATGAAGATAAGTATATGATATCTTGATGGGAAAATGAATGAGAACATGTATGAGAAAGTCCCGGTTGAAGACTCGGAATAATGAGGATACTAATGTCATAACATGAGACAAGGAAAGCTCGTGTAAGACCATGTCAAGACATGGCATCAGAAAAAGGCAAAGATATCATGTAAGTCCAAGCCAAGGCCTGTCATTGATGAATTATAAGGCAAAGATATCTTGTAAGTCCAAGTCAAGGCTTGGCATTGATGAATTATGAGGCAAAGGTCCCATGTAAGTCCAAGCCAAGGCATGGCATTGGTGAATTCATAAGGAAAAGAAGTCATGTAAGTCCATGTCAAGACATGGCATTGATAAGATTCATAAGGCAAGGATACCACGTAAGTCCATGTCAAGACATGGCAATGGTAAGTTTCCAAAGGAAACACACAAGGAAAGTCTCGTATAAGACCATGTCAAGACATGGCATCGACATCAAGTTAAGGGATCCCATGTAAGACCATGTCTGGGACATGGCATTGGCATCAAAATACATGTTTGATGAGATTGAGTAACCTCAATTATTATGGGTAATTCATCGGGCAAAAGAGCCAAGCAAGAAAGAGATAACAAGAAAGCTAAACAAGTTAAGATATAATAAGCTAAGTTATTCAAAATTGTTAAAGAACATTATTCATGTTAAGAAAGATGAAGATTAAGTTTACTTTTGCATCATCAAAATGTACTAATCCATGTGATCAAGTGATACAGGTACCATGTTTACATTACAAGTATGAGATTAGTAAGTAACATGAGATGAGTAAGAATAAGTATGAGTAAGTAAGCCGAGTACTTGAGACTCATGTTGTATTTGTCTCTTAATGGATAAGATATGTTAAGAAAATTAAATTACTATTTGAATTTCATGTAAACTTACTAAGCTATATGCTTACTTCTTTCATTTCTTTCTTCCTTGTAGTTTCGCCAAGCTAGTTCGGGAATCGAAGGTCGTCGGAGCTCGGAGCACACTATCATCCACTAGTTTGGGTATAACAAAGTTAATCATTTTGAGTATGGCATGTATAGGTGATTGATTATTTTGGTTGTGTCATATTGAGAGCTAGAGGTTTGGTTAGTAGATCATGCATTCTTTTGTATATGGCCATTATAAATTGGTCAATATTTGTTAAGTTATATGCTTTTTCATGACGATAAGTTTATGCATTTAAGTCTATGAAATGGATGGAATGATTGAGTTGCTTGAGATGGTGTAAATGTGTTTATGTTTCAGGGTGGCAATTGGCTTGGAAAATAGCCTATAATTGTCCACACGGGTAGACACACGGGCGTGTGTCTAGGCCGTGTGTGACACACGGTTAGCCCCATGGGTGTGTCAATAGGCCGTGTGTCCCCTGCATCAACCCACGAAAATGAGATTCGTCACACGGGCCATCACACGGGCGTGTGCCCAGGCAGTGTGCTATTAAAGGGTTTGATGACGTCATAGTCAGAGAGCTCCACGGGTAGGAGACACGGGCGTGTCTAGGCCGTGTGAAGCACAAGGGTTAAAAACACGGGCGTGTGCTCAGCCGTGTGGAATAAGTCAGTGTCGACCACGGGTGTCTAACACGGGCATGTCTTAGGGGCACACGGGCGCGCCCCTTGGACAGCACGGGTGTGCGGCCCCTGTTTAGGCAAAAAGTTCTCAAAAGCGAAAAATTTCTTGAATGAATTCCGGATCCCTCCGAACATATGTTTAGGGTCTCGTAGGCCCATTATATGCACTTTATGATTAAAAAGGAAAAGTTTTAAGTTGTAACAAAATTTTAAGACCCGAAAATATAAGATTAAGATTAATTATGGTAATGCCTCGTATCCGGACCCGGCGTCGGACTCGAGTAAGGGGTGTTACATTCACACTTACGAGATCTTGATCATAGCATTAGATAGCGAAGAATTCTCAAAGCTTATCCAGATCACGACATAGAAGTGTTTGACCAAACTTCACTTCAAGGACATTACAGAATAAGACGTACAAACTTATGGAATACGCCACACAGGCTTTACAAAATATGCCACATAGGATTCACAGAGAATTACGTGTATACTGTCCCGTCAGACTATCTCAGATGATACCATGGGCTTTCTTCCACATGGTCTTATGCATATTTTTATGTCGTGATCTGCCAGCCGGATTTACATCTCACCAAAAGCAACACCATGAATATTTTCATTGTCATACTATGCCATGGGTCTCATCCACATGGACTTCCGCATCTTTATGTCGTGTTCTACCAGTTCTGTTTACATTTCACCAAAGGCTACACCATGAGTATACTTGTTGTCAACGTGATTTGTTTGTTCGGTTAGCAATGTACCTGCCCTACTGGAGGCATCACAAATGAATGATTTACTCACTTAACATCAATTACACTTACCTGGATTCATTCACTCACTTGACTATTTCATACTCTTCCATACCTGTTTTTACATGCGTGCATATCATACATCATCATATTCATGCAGCAACTCAAATAACTCATCTATAAACATGCAAAGCTTTTTACGATGCTTCACACATGCTTATAACCCAAGAGTTTGCATTAGATGCTAGATCTCATTATAACATGTAAAATATCTAATCAAGAATGCGTATAACTCTATTTGCATGCCAATTGTTTCCTATCCTTTTACTAAGTTCACACAGAAATCATTTTTGTATATATATCATTACCAATCCCTGTAATCAACCATAATTCATATCGTACAGTGTACATGACCACATATTTCATTTACATACCTTGTAATTAATCAACTTTCACCTTTGTACCCTGTACTATTACATAATAACCAACGATCACATAAAATTTCAGTTTAGCTCTTTACTAGCGATGCATGCAAATTTCACTAGTGTTTTAATTATATCCAAACACACATATGAAACCAAACCCAAAATTACACATAACATAAAATAAGATAGTAAGTTCTATATGAACTTACTGTTGGAAAAAACCTGGTTCGAAAATGGTTTTCTTGCACAATGAAAAATAAAAAAAATTGAAAACCAAGACAATTTATGATATTTATAGCAACAAACCCTTTACCGAAATAGCACATGTGTTTTCGGCTAGACGGATCCTTGTCGTTCCTAGCTTTAAACCAAATGACCTTCTCTGCTATTCTCGTACCACAAATTGCTTTGAGTGTGGGCTCGAACGGTTCAAATCAAACACACAATCGTAAATAGTTTTCTTTACTTTTAGTATTAAAGTAAAATATCTTCTCAATAGAAACCGACAAAATTGTTATTCTGGAATATAAATATAACACTTAGAGAATAAACTCTAACTATTTTCAAGCAGAGTAACAATATCTTAAAGTTCTGTATTTAGCCATACTCGTGCCATATATTTATATGGAAAATAAGTAAAACCCTTGTTGAAATGTAGAAGTTTATTTCAACTAGAAAAACAAACACCTGGTCTAACTAGAAGTATAGGGGGCAACAACCCTAGTTAATAATACTAAGGTTTGTGACCGCCTCTCGCCATCCTCGCGGACCATGAGAGAAATCAACACAAAACACAATCAAATAATCAATAACTACGTGCGTTATCTGCAAGCGTGACAGATCAATTGTAAGATATTTGTACAATGGGGTACAAGAGTACTCCGAGGATCGAACCCAAAGGAGTCAACGATTAAGTGAATTCTAGATACAAGTATGTAATTAAAGAGTCTAAATAATTTCTCACTAGATACTATAGTATGACAAACCATTCAAGAGTTGGATTAGACTAACTAACTAACTAAAAAGTTGCAAAGGACTAAATTGTAAAGAAAACACAACTACTCAACTATCAAATACGAGTAAATACGATAACAAAGAGCGATCGGTTGATTTCCATGTGGTTGGTTAACTTTTGAATTAGGTATCTAAATTGTTATTACTTCTAAATTGGCTTCATTTTACCTCTCAGCGTCAACTTTACCAAATTAGACAAATTAGCACGATTTATCTCTTGACCTCACCGACTAACCTGGGACTTATCAAATTGGTGTCCAATAAGATCTCCTCTCGATCTCACTTATCTTGATTTTCCCTCAGGGGCATAAATCCTAAGTTTTTAAGTCTATTCGATTTAATCCAATTTTTCAATTTAGTCACCGAACCCAAAAATCAATTACCCAACATTTCCATCAACCAACCCCTAAATATTTAGCTACTCATACTCATATCGAAACCCATAGTCAACAAGAAATCAAATAAAAATAAAATTAACTTAAACCTTGAGCAAATCAATAAAAACCCAAGCTTTCTTGCAAATGCTTGGATACAACAACAATGGCAGCAAAAGAAGTAAACATGAACATTAAATGAGTAATTTTTAATAGAGGAAATTAAATAAAACTGATTAGCATTAAACTAGGATTAAAATGTAAATACAAGAGAGTTTGAAGGATTAACTAACTAAATAAAATCTAGCTACAATAATAACTAACTTAACTACCAACTATGGAACCAAGAAAGACAAGAAAATGTGTAGGGAAATTAAACCTAATTTATAGAGAAGAGAAGAGAAGAGAAAACTAAACCCTAAAAGATGAAGAGAAAACTAAGAAAACTAAGCTAAGTCTAGTGTCTAAGTGACTCTCTCTCTTCAACCAATATTTTGGCCTTTTTTAGCAGATATCAAACCTAATTTTGTTGACCAATTTTCCCCTGAGCGTATAATTTTGATTGGGGACATGCTGGACAAGACTACCTTTTTGGTCAATTTTTGTCTCCCTTCGACAGTGATATCGTGATACCCGGGGTTAGGTATCACGATATTAGCTCCAATTTTGAAATGGGGGAGTCCTTGAGAGCTGAGTATCGCAATATCCATAGCTAGTAGTTAAACCGCTGAACAAATCCTCGATCCTCCTCAATTCAACGTTGTTTGGGGTATCACAACTTCTAAACTTTGATATCACAATACCCCCTTTTGGGCGATGTTTTCACTCATGTTCAGGCCTCCAATGACTCCTTACAACACTCAACCAGCCATTAGGTCCTCGATGGTGCATTTGGCCATTTCGGGTCTCAAAAGTAATAAAAAGTGCACTATTTCACTTATTAAAGTTAATAATGGAAATTAAGTAAAAACATAACAAAAACATATCAATTGCTCGGAAACAAGCTTTTTAAGTGTATTAGGGAGCCTAATTTTACATATCAAATTACGACAGATCAGTTTTCCATCCGTCCCTTTAAGATGAAGGGATTTTGGGCCTCTCTTATATCGGGTCCAATTACAAGTACTTTCTGGACTTTTAATCCAGTACTTTATAATTTCTATCCAACCCTATTTTTGTTTTTCTATTTCCCAAAATAAACATCTCAATTAATTTTCAATTAAATAATCTTCTCAACCCAATTCTAATTCCATTAAAATCATGACGACTTTACTGTAAAACAATCTATGAGAAAATAAATTTAATATTTATACATTCAACGATTTACTATGACCAAATAATTTATTTCCATTTTCAAACTTCATTTAATTCGAAAACCATTAATTCATTTTCAGGTCATTTTCATTTTCATTTTAGGGAAAACCACATTCATTTCCAAATGTTTCCATTTCTCCATTTTGATTTTCATTTTGGAGAAAACCAAATTTCATTTCCAAATGGTTTCCCATTTATCCATTTTCACAATTTCTATCTGTTTATGTTCACTTGATTCAACATGTAATTCATATCTGGTTTCAACGAACTAGCGTAAGGAATGATTGGACATATGCAATTAGGGATCAAATTATTTATTATTAAGGTTTAGCTTTTCACCTATTAATTATAAACTCATTTAGTCATGAAGTCATTCCACTATAGTATCGTGACTGAGCTCTGCCCAATGACATACCATTACGAAAGCAACTTGATAAGTGCTCATTCAATGACCTTGTCATAGTTGTATTACCCTCATAGGATATCCTTAATATCTTTGGGATAATATTCATTAGCCTAATATGATCCTATTTTATCTCATGGTAACCATTATATCTTCCTTCATGAAAAGTCAATTACTATCAAATAGTAATTAAGTCATTCATCACAAAGACGAATGACCTGTGACCACATTTACTTTTCATCAACCATGTAGTGCCAATAAGAGGATATCATTTACCCATGTTTCAGGTTATGAATTCTTTTGTTGTGAATGATGCTACATACTGTAGAATTCGTATACCCAATGCACCAGTTTTTGGTTCCTTATTTATTTGAACTCAGGCTTTTACTTACCTCAAAGTACACGAGTCACGTATACATAGTCCGCCATCCACTTAGGATTTAGGTATGCCACACTATGAATGTCATAAGTGAATAAATGTAACACCCCTAACCCGGCCTAGACATTATGGCCGGATCTAGCATGTCACATCAAAAGATAGTTGGAAAGCTAAGCGATCGTTGAAAATGTCGCATCTCTTTTGAAAATCCACGTTTTGTTGTTTGTTTGTAAAAACACGATTTGCTTAATGTCCGTTTTTGTAAAGTTGTTATTATTTTGAAAACCGCCTTGGTTGTGAAAATTTAACTTGAATAGTTACGGAAACGTGATATTTTAGAAAACGATTATTAGCATCTTGGGAACACTCAGTGTTCAACCATTTATCAATTTAAAAGTAGTTGAATTGAAAGTTAAAAGAAAAAAAAAATCCAAAAGCCTTATTAAAAAATATTAACCCAAAATAAATAATCCTAAAATGAAGTAAAAACTGAATTTACTAAAGTTCGCAAGAATTAACTCCGATGTATGGCCACCACCGAGTCCTTCGCGGCTCCAAATCCTCTATCGTTGGGGATTACCTGCAAGGTTAAAAGAAGGGGGTGAGTTACGAGAACTCAGTGTGTAATCCCCTAAACGGTCACTATCTGGGCTCGAGCCCATACGGCATCAATCTGGGCCTAAGCCCTATTATCATGATAATGCAGATAATGTAATGCAGCCCAACCCAATCAAACCAATCACACCCCCGTACCAACCAATCGTCACCTGTGGGGATCAAGTCAACCCACCCCGCCAATCACACCAATATTGCGGACAAAGCTGCTAATCACAATATTTGTATGAGCCCCAGAGTAATAGTATATATATGTGGCATAACCACTAAAACAGTATGTGGCAGAGCCACCAGGCTACACTTCTCTTCAGTCATTAAACCCTCCCCATGCAACATGATAAAATGTAATGTATCAAAGGTGTAAAAGTGCAAATAAAATGACATACACGATGTTAAGCCATAATCAAGGGTATAACTGTCATTTTTACCCATTTAGGGGTATTTCAGTAATTTTACCCATCGAGGGTATTTTTGTAATTTACCCTCCAATGGTATTTTTGGTAATTTTACCCACCGAGGGTATTTTAGTAATTTTACCCACTGAGGGTATTTCAGTAATTTACCCACTAAGGGTATTTCGGTAATTTACCCACTGAGGGTATTTCAGTAATTTAGTCCTTTAACAGTCTTTTCGGAGGCCTATTGTCGCCTCGAGCGACTCGGGACCCCTTTTGGGTCTCTACGGTGCAATTGGGCCAAAAATCCATTTCGAGCCCAAACAGGCCCACACGCTCGTGTGGCCCATTTGACACATTTTCAGTCTCGGATTCGCAAACTTCGCAGTCGCATCAATCATTTAGTATTTCTCCATCGATTTTGCCCCTGTGGGCCCGTAAGCCCATTGGGCCCATTTAGCTCGTTTCAATTCGATCAGGCCCGTTATCGCCTCAGTTTCGCGAGAGTTCTCGTGACACTCTCAACGATCTATTGCCATCATTCGTGTCTCGGTTTAACACCACGAGCTTTCGCATGCTCGAGTGGTCACGGTTGCCGATTTTCAGCTTTTTGGCTTTTGGCCATTTCACAGAACATCACATGCATTCATCAAGGTGGGTGTGAGATTACACACCTGATTACGTAGAGTACTATACACTCACGATCGTCGTCACCTATACCAAACATAACACACAATTAACTCTATAACAAAAGAAATGAAAGATCTTAAATCCGAATACCCAGCTATGCGATTTACTAACACTTGCCTTTACTAGATCGATCAACCGCGATTTGCCTAACTAAACCAGATGCCGACGCCCTTCCACAACCTGGCGGAAAGTCCCGAACCGCCGTCACCCTATGCCGCTTAAACTTGGGAGCAGGGGCTACGAGTCCACTTCCAATAAGAACACTTCTTGATCCCCCTCAGACTGGCTATTACTTGCCTCCATGAAGAATTCTCGATTAGCAAAGTACCACCAAAAATGGCAGTTGCTCAAGGTTTCAGCTTTCATACAAAAGAAAGAACAAACGAGACTCAAGATGGAGAAGGGTACTCAGATTCAGCCTTAGACAAGAAGGTGAGAATTTCAGCTTTAGTAAAGAGAAAAGAGAAGAAAGCAAGAATATAACAGAAGAGCAATCCATACCTTAGACCAGGGATGAGCCGAATGGGAAGAAGAGATTCGGCACTAGCAGCAAAATAAAAGAACTCAAAATTCGGCTATGGAGGCTAAACCGAAATGAAGATCAAATAAAGAACACAAGCCGAAATGGTAGGTGTAGGAAGGATTCGGCTATAGGAAGAAAGAGGTTAGAGGAACAATTCGGCCAACACTGTTTAGGCAACAACAAGTAAAGAAAGTGTTTGAAGAGAGCAAGAGAAGAAAAGAATAAGAGGAGTGTTGTGTTTTCGGTAAGGAAAATTTGAAGCAAACTGACCCGAAATGCTTAATGGAAGATAATACCCGAAATGCAAAATGCAAAGAAATCACTAGAGAGTTTCGGCACACCCCCTTACCAAACCGAATGTGCAACCCAAATGACAGGTCTTTTTTACCGAAACTCCCCCATCTACTTCCCCATATTCGGCCACTACCACCTCTCACCCCAATCCCTTGATTCTCTCCTCTTTTTGCTCCACTATTCACTCTCCACCTCCCATTCAATGTTGCTTGACCAAGTCCCCCTCCACCTTGTAGAGTTCTAATCCAACTCCACCTCTTCTCCTCCCAAAGCATAAAATAAAAACTCCTATATGCTGCTTGTGGGATTCGAACCCCATCCCACCTTGCTTCTATATTGACGCTACCACCACTCCACCATGTGCTCACTTGTGTTAGCAAAACACATACAAATTTCTTAAGCCTTGCTTCCAACAACCCTCTCCACTTTAAGGTCAAAAACCAAAATTTTTCCTATGGCCTAACTTGAACCCGGGACTTCATAGAAGGCCCGTAACCTTCCAAAATCACTTACCTAATATGTCCCACTTGCATAATGCCATTCTCATATTCTCAAAAATTTTAAATGCTCATACGCCCAAGGCCCAATAGGCCCAATTCTACTAGGCCCAATTTCGAAGCGTTACAAATCTACCCCCTTAAAGAAATTTCGTCCTCAAAATTTCCAACTATCTAACAGTGGTTTTAACAGAGGCTACTCTACCACGCTACCGCTGCGCACTTTCATACCAATAACACTAATATACTTCTAACTTAATCTAGAAACCTCTTCACACAACCAAATATCTAATCACAGAAGTAAACAGATATTTATAACACATGCACACAATTTATATATTCAAACATTACATCCAAACAAAACACACACAGAATAAATCCCAAAAATACAGTCATTTCAGCATGTAATAGTGTAAAGGGAACTTACAGATTTGGTGCCGGAGACTCAGTGTGCCATACTTCTAGTAACGCTATATTTTTTTTTCTAAACCACATTTTGAACTGATTTGGAAAAATTTTCAAACCCATTCCACAGCCGATTTTTGCAACTTCACTCTGATACCATTAAATGTAACACCCCAAACCCAGCCTAGAAGTTATGGCCGGATCTAGCATGTCACATCAAAAGATAGTTGGAAAGCTAAGCGATCGTTGAAAATGTCGCATCTCTTTTGAAACTCCACGTTTTGTTGTTTGTTTGTAAAAACATGATTTGCTTAATGTCTATTTTTGTAAAGTTGTTATTATTTTGAAAACCTCCTTTGTTGTGAAAATTTAACTTGAATAGTTACAAAAACGTGATATTTTAGAAAACGGTTATTAGCATCTTGGGAACACTCAATGTTCAACCATTTATCAATTTAAAAGTAGCCGAATTGAAAGTTAAAAGAAAAATAAAATCCAAAAGCCTTATTACAAAATATTAACCCAAAATAAATAATCTTAAAATGAAGTAAAAACTGAATTTACTAAAGTTCACGAGAATTAACTCCGATGTATGGCCACCACCGAGTTCTTCGTGGCTATAAATCCTCTATCGTTGGGGATTACCTGCAAGGTTAAAAGAAGGGGGTGAGTTACGAGAACTCAGTGTGTAATCCCCTAAACGATCACTATCTGGGCCCAAGCCTATACGACATCAATCTGGGCGTAAGCCCTATTATCATGATAATGCAGATAATGCAATGCAGCCCAACCCAATCCAACCAATCATACCCCCGTACCAACCAATCGTCACCTGTGGGGATCAAGTCAACCCACCCCGCCAATCACACCAATATTGGAGACAAGCTACTAATCACAATATTTGTGGCGGAGCCACCAGAGTAATAGTATATATATGTGGCATAACCACTAAAGCAGTATGTGGCAGAGCCACCAGGCTACACTTCTCTTCAGTCATTAAACCCGCCCCATGCAACATGATAAAATGCAATGTATCAAAGGTGTAAAAGTGCAAATAAAATCACATACACGATGTTCAACCATAATCAAGGGTATAACGATCATTTTTACCCATTTGGGGGTATTTCAGTAATTTTACCCATCGAGGGTATTTTGGTAATTTATCCTCCAAGGGTATTTTCGGTAATTTCGCAACCCAGGGGTATTTCGATAATTTACCCTCTAAGGGTATTTTTAGTAATTTTACCCACCGAGGGTATTTCGGTAATTTTACCCATCGAGGGTATTTCGGTAATTTACCCACTGAGGGTATTTCAGTAATTTAGTCTTTTAACAGCCTTTTTGGAGGCCTATTGTCGCCTCGAGTGACTCAGGACCCCTTTTGGGTCTCTACAGTGCAATTGGGCCAAAAATCCATTTCGGGCCCAAACGGGCCCACACGCTCGTGTGGCCCATTTGACACATTTTTGGTCTCGGATTCGTAGACTTCGCAGTCGCATCAATCGTTCAGTATTTCTCCACCGATTTTTCCTCTGTGGGCCCGTAAGCCCATTGGGCCCATTTAGCCCGTTTCAGTTCGATCAGATCCGTTACCGCCTCAGTTTCGCGAGAGTGCTCATGACACTCTCAACAATCTATTGCCATCATTCGTGTCTCGGTTTAACACCACGAGCTTTCGCATGCTCGAGTGGTCACGGGTGCGCTTTTACGGCACCGGCTTTGGCGTTTCACGTAACATCACATGCATTCATCAAGGTGGGTGTGGGATTACACACCTGATTACGTAGAGTACTATACACTTACGATCGTCGTCACCTATACCAAACATAACACATTATTAACTCTATAACAAAAGAAATGAAAGATCTTAAATTCGAATACCCAGCTATGCGATTTACTAACACTTGCCTTCACTAGAACGATCAACCGCGATTTGCCTAATTAAACCAGATACCGACGCCCTTCCACAACCCGGCAGAAAGTCCCGAACCACCGACACCCTACGCCGCTTAAACTTGGGAGCAAGGGCTATGAGTCCACTTCCAATAAGCACACTTCTTGATCCCCCCTCAGACTGGCTATTACTTGCCTCCATGAAGAATTCTCGATTAGCAAAGTACCACCAAAAATGGCAGTTGCTCAAGGTTTCGACTTTCACACAAAAGAAAGAAAAAACGAGACTCAAGATGGAGAAGGGTACTCAGATTCGGCCTTAGATAATAAGGTGAGAATTTCGGCTTTAATAAAGAGAAAAGAGAAGAAAGCAAGAATATAGCAGAAGAGCAATCCATACCTTAGACCAGGGATGAGCCGAATGGGAAGAAGAGATTCGGCACTAGCAGCAAAACAAAAGAACTCAAAATTCGACTATGGAGGCTAAACCAAAATGAAGATCAAATAAAGAACACAAGCCGAAATGGTAGGTGTACGAAGGATTTGGCTATAGGAAGAAAGAGGTTAGAGGAAGAACTCAGCCAACACTGTTTAGGCAACAACAAGTAAAGAAAGTGTTTGAAGAGAACAAGAGAAGAAAAGAATAAGAGGAGTGTTGTGTTTTTGGTAAGGAAAATTTGAAGCAAACTATCCCGAAATGCTTAATGGAAGATAATACCCGAAATACAAAATGCAAAGAAATCACTAGAGAGTTTCGGCACACCCCCTTACCAAACCGAATGTGCACCCAAAATGACAAGTCTTTTTGACCGAAACTCCCTCATCTACTTCCCCATATTCGGCCACTACCACCTCTCACCCCAATCCCTTGATTCTCTCCTCTTTTTGCTCCACCATTCACTCTCCACCTCCTATTCAAAGTTGCTTGACCAAGTCCCCATCCACCTTGTAGAGTTCTAATCCAACTCCACCTCTTCTCCTCCCAAAGCATAAAATAAAAACTCCTATATGCTGCTTGTGGGATTCGAACCCCATCCCACCTTGCTTCCATATTGACGCCACCACCACTCCACCATGTGCTCACTTGTGTTAGCAAAACACATACAAATTCCTTAAGCCTTGCTTCCAACAGCCCTCTCCACTTTAAGGTCAAAAACCAAAATTTTTACTATGGCCTAACTTGAACCCGAGACTTCATAGAAGCCCCGTAACCTTCCAAAATCACTTACCTAATAGGTCTCACTTGCATAATGCCGTTCTCATATTCTCAAAAATTTTAAACGCTCATACGCCCAAGACCCAATAGGCCCAATTCTACTAGGCCCAATTTCGGGGCATTACAGTAAATCCATAAATTGATTAAGGATCTATTCTTCTTGGGTCCAGCCCAATATACTGTCAGTCCAGTTAGTCACATCTATGTCTCTATCTTTCTAGAGTCATTCGCTTTGATGCCCAAGACAAAGCATCTCCCCAATTGGACTTGATAGACAACATAATAGTCTTTCAAGCGGTTTGCTCATTTTCGATTAGACTAAAGACATGTTTAGGTTTATCTACTAATATATGTTGTCTTTCTGTATTAGAATTTAACCATGTTATGCCGCTTAGTATTAGATTAGACAACTAGTGGGCTACTATTTGCTTCTATTTTGCTTTACATGCAAAAACCGTATGAGGAAAATATAAAATTATTAATGTAATCCATGAATTTGTTTTATTAAGCAATATGTTAAAAAAAACTACAAGTGTACTTAGATGAAAATACTACACTTAGGGCACTAGATCCAGCACTTACCTGTTCAAAATGTGAAACTAGTGGATACTTCAGGGACTAATATTTAATTTTTTTCTTTTCCCTTATTAGCTCCACTTTGACCCAAATCTTGATCTATACAATTATTTTATATACAAATATTTTAGCTCAAATAATCAAACTGAAATTGCCAAGAGGCGGGTGAATTGACTTTTTAAAAATTTTTTGAAAGCTAGAGATAAAGGATAGAAAAATTTGACATGAGAATTTAGAGTGGTTCGACCCCAATAGCCTACTCTACTACCTTAGCTTTGCACTACTACGGATTTTCCAAAATTCACTAATTTGATAAATTTTGAGGATAAAGTTTAACCTTACAAACTCTCTTAAGGTTTTTACCCAAACATTAAGATACAAACCCTCTCAAAGAGATTCAAAGAAGAAAATAAAGAAATAATTCTTACAAGATCAATGTGTTTACAAATTAAGTTAAATTACAATGAAAAACACTTGAGAAAATGGAATGGAAATAAAGCTCACAAGTGTATGAAAGAAAAGTATGGAAATATTTGGCACAAAGATTTTTTGAGTGATCTTTTTGCTTGAATATGCTTTCTTATTGTTGTAGGGCCTTTAGAAGTTGATATTTATACCCCTTTAATTGATTTCCAACCATTATGGTTATTGGAGACATGAATAGAGACGTTGGGGACGTGAAAACTAGTGCATTTAATTCACCTACAACAATGAGTATTGGTACCAGATAAAATGGTATCGATAATTTTTCCATTAAATGCAAAATTTAGTGACAGTTGGAGTTGAAATATCGATACAAAAAAAATTTATTGATTCCATATGAAAAGTATCGATACTGGATCGATACTTAGCTAAATTTGTGAAAAACAAAATGTCAATTTGGTACCGTTTTTTAAAAGGGATATCAATAGTTTGAAAATTATCGATACTTGGCCACTAACTTGGTCAAAAAATAGTTTGACTAGTTAAAAGAATTTTTAATTGATTAAAATCATTATAACTTGATTTTAAAGTTAATTCAAAAATTTTCTAAGAGTTCAAAGTAAGGATTGAAAATTTTATCTCTTAGACTTCATTTGAGAAATTATTTTGTCAATTTTATCTTTTATTCAAAAACACTTTAATTTGTTATATCAAAACATATTATCAAATAAAACATAGTTTAACAATCTCCCCATTTTTTATATAACAAAACATTTGGTAAATTTGTTTCTGAATAAATTGCTCCCTTTTAATAAAAGTCACTTTCAATTTAAGGCCTAAATATAAAATTGACATAAATTCCAAATTTGACATTCATTTTTACTTTGAAGAAAATGGTCACATAATTTGCATAAAGTTAATTTAATTTAGTACAATATCAATCAATTTACCTCTACTTCCTCCCCTTTTTGGTATATCAAAAAAGACAAATAAAGCTTTAGGAGAAAAAAGATGGTTAGTTTAAGATTATATAAAAAATAAAGAAATAATGAACTAACATAAAAAATTACCAAAGTATCTTATAATACTAATAAAAAAATTAAGGTTCAAAAAGGCATAGGAAATAAGCAAAAGTAATAGTGCAAATGTTATGAATAATGATATGAAGATGAAACTTAAAAATCTATTCTAATTGTCACCATGAGGAGAAAATAGAGGTGTTGAAGGAAAATGAGTGAGGAGAGATGCCATCTGCATCTCTAACGTCAACAATTGAGAGTTAACCTCATCTCTAGGTCCTCAAGGATGGCAACATTAATATCGGACGAAGGTTGAGCAGCTTGAGATGAAGTAGTCGTAGGAGGAACATGCTCGAGTGTCGGAATGTCTTCAAATGCGCTTTCTACGTCATTATCATCATTTGCAATCGAATGACCACTCTTGAACCATTCATCGAAGTTGGCATCATAATGATAACCACATGGTGAAGTTTCTCATAACTAATAGGCTGACTAGAGGATATGGGGGTGTTTCAAAAGGTACTAATGCCTAACCTCCTAAAAATTTATGAAAAACGAGTGCCATGGGAAAGAGTGATGTTTGTATTCGTCTCCCTCCGATAGCTTTATTTATCTCACTGAACATAATAAGGGCTAGGTCAGGACGCCTATAGGAATGGATAGAATCGAGCCACCAATAATTAGTGTTACGAAACTTGACATGTTTCTTCATAAGACGCCAATTCCAAGTGATTATCAAATGGAGAACAGGATCATGGATATTAAGTTTGGATGCTAATCTAGAATCAATGTAGAGAGCGAGATTGCAATGACCTTTTTCATCATAGTTACCTTTGGGAGGTAAATGAAGAATATTGCCGAACTCTTCCAAAGTTAGACGAACGAGGGTGTTCATTAAAAATGATGTGGTGGCAATAACAGTATTGCCGGACTCATCGTGTTCAAGTTTGGAGTTAAAGAAAAAGGCTCGAATAAGATTATAAAAAGTCGGTGAGGAAATTTTAAGAAAATCCATCCAACCCCATTTTTGAAAAATCAGAATGTAAGAAAAATTTATCCATTCTAACATGCTCAAATCAACATTTCTAGACTCCCATACCTATTTTGACACAAAATTCCTGTCGAAACGTTCATGTTCATCATTGGAATGAAAACAGTCATTGAAAGATGGTCAAAAATCGCTAGGAGGATTTGACAATGAGGCACCAGTTCTAGGACATTTCTTAGGGCCTATACTAGAGATCTAAGCACTAAAGATGCACTAAGACACTAAAAAAATTTGTTTAGGAATTTTAACAAACACTTGGTGTGCAAAGGGTTTGAAACAAAATGTTGAGAAAAAAAAATAGAAATAGGATACCCCTTACAACAAAACACAATATATATAGTCTAAATCAAACCAATAATTCATCAAAAAATAATATTTCAACCTACATTCTATAAGATCAAAAGATTGAAAAATTTAGGTTTTAGCTCAAAAGTGTTGAAATATTAAAAACATTGAAGCAATGTTGTTGAAATCTTGATACAATGGTTTTTGAGAGTGTTGAAAAGACAATATTTCATGAAAAAAATCAAGAATTTTTAAAAGGTAAGGAAGGGTTTTCGGATTAAGAGGAGAAAAGAAAATTTGAGGTTTTTAAAACTATTTTTGAAAACACACGGTGCAGGTGCCTTTAAAACCCAGTAGGTATCAAATTTTTTCAAAAGTATCGATAATTTTGAAATGGTATCAATACCAAACCGCTATTCTGTTTTCCAAGTGCAAAAAAATTTCAAAAACACAAATTTTAAGTCCTAATGTGTTCTAGTTGTCCTAAAATGACTTCTAGGATTTGACGCTACAGTGTTCACAATTTTAAAGCTAACACATGCCATTCATAACATTTGCACAGGTTTTAAGACATACATGCATTAATCATCATTAAATCATGCTGGACATACATCAATATAAATTACTGTGATAAAAATTCAAGCATTTGGACCACTTAACAAAATTTCAAAGTTAATAACGTACGTATTGATATTGATCCTAGGGTATCGATATTTTCTTTAAGTGGTATCGATACCACATGGAAAATTGATACCAAACTTGCTTTTTGTTTCTCGCACAAAAATCATATTGTAAAAAGTTATCGGTACCTGATATAGAGTATCGATATATTTACCCTGAGTATCGATACTTGAGCAAGGGTAGCGATACCAAATCTCTATTCTGACTTCCCTGCACATTTCAAAACACAGAGGTATCATTTTTAAAACCCAATTATCGATACCTTTGCTACAGAAGTAAAAAATACGGCATACAAAATTATTTAGTCCATTCCAATTTAGTTTCTAAACATCATGCATCAAATTCTTTGACAAATAATTATCCAAACGACTAAATTTAACAGTTCAAACATTGTCACTAACATTTAACATATACATAACATGTACATATTTGCACTTTCTCAACAGTTATCACAACCACATATCACTTGTTAGAGCATCTCATCCTAATTCACATATTCACATTCACATAAGCACATAATTCAAAAGATAAACATTGGTATGAGAAAGCTTACACTTGGAATTTATAGTAGGGGTTTAGGCTACCACTAAATTCCTAAATAACACATAACTCATGTCTACGAGCAACGATTCCAAACACTCACCAATACGCTTTCGCCAAGAAGCTGAAAGCTCAATCTATACTTTCCTAGCTCGTAAATGGTCCTAGTTGTAACACCCCTAACCCGTATCCGTCGTCAGAACAGGGTTTTAGAGTATTACAAGAACATTCAGAACATTTTACAATTAATTTACGTAGATTACTATTCATTTACCGAGATCATTCAAAACATCCCTTAATTGGACCCTCGAGGTTCAATACGAGCATTAGAATCAAGTCGATACTTAATCGAAAACTCATAAATTTTTTTGCGACATTTCAAAAAATTTCCAAGGTTACAGGGCTCACATACCCGTGTGGTCTAGGAACACGCCCGTGTGGTCAGGCCGTGTGGTCACACATGCCTGTGCCCTTAACTCGTGTAACTCTCTGACTTGCAAGCATGAAGAAATTGAAGTCACACAGCCAAGTCACAC
Source organism: Gossypium sturtianum (assembly GCA_025698515.1). Lineage (NCBI taxonomy): Eukaryota > Viridiplantae > Streptophyta > Magnoliopsida > Malvales > Malvaceae > Gossypium > Gossypium sturtianum. The sequence goes on from CM046955.1 coordinate 127,709,969, forward strand.
GCCCGTGTGCTAGGCGTGTGGCGAATTTAATTTTCAAAATTAAGGTGCAGTTTTCACACGGCCGTGTAACACTTCTGTGTCCAAGGCCGTGTCAACCACACGGCTGAGACACACGCCCGTGTCTCTGCCCATGTGCCCAATTCTGAGCATTTTGTTTCTCATTTTTAAGATGCAGGGGACACACGGCCAGGCCACACGCCCATGGGGTAGGCCGTGTGTCACACAGCCTAGACACACGCCTGTGTGTCTACCCGTGTGGACAAAATAAAGCCATTTTCCTAGCTTCATTTTATCACCCAATTATTGCCAATAATCTACATCAAACTTGTATACATATATTAGCCAATTCAATCATTAAAACCAAGCAAGTTCTAGAACCTAGCATGGTATATTATCACATACAATTCATGTTTATAATTTTATTTATAATGAACATAAACCTTAAGCATAATTAATCAACCAACTTAGCACATAGGAGTTTAATCATGGAATAACTTTATAAACATACTAAGTAAAATATCACTAGCCATTCTAATGGCTAGATTACAAAACATCACTTACAAGCCATCATTTGGCCAAATGAGCCTATACATGCCATTATACCAAAATAAGATTTCTATTTATACCAAAATGAGATAGTGGATAGTGTGATTGATGCTCTGACCGACCTCCAACCTTCACGAGCTTACGAGCACTATAAAACAGGAAAAATTTTAACGGGGTAAGCATTTTCATGCTTAGTAAGTTCGTATAACGGGAAAATAAACTTATCAGTTATATTTATTCATACAAGCATACATAGACACACCATCTAAAATTTTTGGGTAAATTTACCTAAACATATACACTTAATCAAACAAGTCAGTCACATAACATCTTATGAATATCAAGTAAACATAGATGAGCTCATCGCATTACTATTTAGTTTCACCTTTTCGTATTTCATGAATCATTCTTGTTGAACTATTGAAATTTCGATGGACATTCGGGTAGTATACACAAAGTATACATATCAACTATCCATCAATTCATGTTCAAAAGTACCCATTTAGCACATGACCATATAGCACACTCTCAAGCCACATATTTTATAACAGGATTACCCGTCCAGGCTAAATCCTTTCTGTAACATATGCTCTAAAGAGCTTGATTTGGATTACCCGTCCGGGCTAAATCCAATCTATAACATATGCTTGAGAGGGCCTATTTAAGGATTACCCATCCGGGCTAAATCCTATCTGCAACATATGCAGTATTATACTCTTTTCGAGAAATCACCTTATTCCATCGAATTTCAACATTCAACCGGGACATAACATTTTATCATTATTGTCCAATTTGTGGTCATTTCATAATGTATATCTTCACATACATATCAACACAAACATACAATTCAATTCAAGCACATTAACATACATATTTATGTTACACGAACTTACCTTGAAAATGGTTCGTATTTGAATGTCAACTAATCCGAAACCTTTTGTTTTCCTCGATCTAGTTCCGTAGTTGGTCTTTCAGAATCTATAACGATAAATTTAACTATTAATCTATCACATTTCATTTACATTTATATTCTATTACATCCTAGGAAAAATTACCATTTTTCCCCTATCCTTTTCAAAAATTTTGATTTCGCCCCTAGGCTCGGAAAATGAAATTCATGAAATTTAACCCTCTTTCCAAGCTTAGACGAAATTTATATACTACATTTACAGCACATACATTTCACAAATTTTTGAATTTTCCATGGGTTGTACCACTTTTTCATTTTAGTCCCTAAATTAAGTTTTCATCAAAAATTGCTTTGTAAAAGTTGTTTATCTATGAACAACCTTTCATTTTCTACCATAAATTTCTAATTTTCAGCATATTCATCCATGACCCAAATTTCATACCTTGATAACTTTTAAAATAAATCCCCTAAATAGAAAGATTAGACTATCCTGATTCCAAAAATATAGAAATTACTAAAAACGAGACTTGATTTCATACCTTATTAAGCTTGAAAAGTTTTCTTCCTCTCTCCTAGGGTTTCCATAGAAAAATTGGGGAATATGATATGAAAATAGATGATTTATTTCTTTTTAATTAATTATCATCTATTAATTTTATTGATTTCCAATTTAGTCCCTACCTTTTTCTAATTTTTCCATGGACGAGTCATTAAAATATCTACTAACTACTTTTCAATTGTCTAATTACCATATAAGGACCCTAAGTTTTGAATTCCATAGCTATTTGATACCTATAACTACTAGAACCCAACTTTTGCATTTTATGCAATTTAGTCCTTTCCCTAATTAAACACACAATCGGTAAAATTTTCTTATCAAAATTTTCATGTGACCTTCCTATCATGATACCAACCATAAAATAAAATAAACTAAATTTTTACTTTTGGCTTGAATTTGTGGTTCCGAAACCACTGTTCCGATCTCACCGAAAATGGGCTGTTACACTAGTGAATTCGGAACTTCAACACAATAAATTCACACAACAAGACATTCAAAAATTAGCAAAGGACTCACCACAAGCAATAAAAAACATATGCCTAAACTAAGTTCTCATATAACCGAAACCTTTTGTAACGCCCCGAATTTGGGCCTAGTAGAATTGGGCCTATTGGTCCTTGGGCATGGGAGCGTTTAAAATTTTTGAGAACAAAAGAACGGCACTAATGCAAGTTAGACCTATTAGGTGAGTGATTTTGGAAGGTTAGGGGGCTTCCATGAAGTCCCGGGTTCAAACCTGGGCTTTAGGAAAAATTTTAGTTTTAGGTAAATAAAGCACTGGGGATAAGTAAGTAGGCTTTAAGAATAAATTGTGGGAAAAAAAAGACACAAAAGGAGTTGTGGTCTAGTGGAAAATGGCACCACATGGGAGACAAGGAAGTGACACCATCGAGGAAGCAAGGGGTCCAAGGTTCAAGTCTTGGCGAATGCAATTCATTTTGTTTTTCTTTTAAATGAACTTAGACTTTGGCCCATAGGCTTATATTTAGTTGCGCATGTTCTAAGTCACAAAAGGAGCTTGTGTTGTGGTGGCATGTAGCGTCTGGAGCATAGGAGAAGGCAAGGGTTCGAATCTCATGTCAAGCAAGGGAGTGTTAATTTTACGGATTGGACGGCCAGAGTTTGTGTTGGATTTAAACTCTGCTGAAGGGGGGATCCCACATCGGGAAGCTAGCATGAGAGTAGGTGAGAAGCTGGCTTTAAATAGAGCAAACCATGAGGAGAGTAGGCATACCTTCCTTGGCTTATCCCTTTTGCTTTATGGCGTGCTCGTTTGGGTTAGGCGTTGGATCATTCGTTGATTTGTATGCCGTTAGGTCGCGGTGGTGGTGACCGAAGTTGATCGACACACCCCTTGGGGGTCAAGGGTGCGATCATTGTTGGCTTCTACGCGCAGTGTTGTTGAGCGCGGATTAACTTTCGATTCCTATCGTGTGTGTATTTCGCACTACTCTAGCCGTAGAGCGGCAAATGCCGAAATGCCGATCTGCGGTGATGGTAGCCACACGAGCGTGCGAGCGCACGTGTGGGAGCTTCGACGCGATAGTTGAGGCCATGCTGAGTGTTCTTGTGGGTTTAGGCTATTTGGGCCATGATGGGCCGAAAAGGGCCATGTGGGGCCAATGGGCCCGTGGGCCCAATTGGATAAGTTGTATGATTGTGTAGTAAATATTGGACTAGACTATGTGAATCTCATATCTGTGGCTAGATTTGGGCTAAATGGGCCACACGAGCGTGTGGGCCCATTTAGGCCGAGAATGGACCCTAGGCCCATTCGTATCGTCATATCCATTTAGAATACCTTGATGGGTAAATTACCGAAATACCCTTGATGGGTAAATTACCGAAATATCCCCGAGGGGTGAAATTATCATTTAACCCCTAAATGACAAGATGACCGTTTTACCCTTAGTGGTAGTTTAAGTGATGTTTATGTGATATTTATATAACTGTATATGATTGTGATGCACTACATAATGGGTTAATTACGACATGACATATTGCATTGGGTTGGGTTTTCTGATTTGGAGGAAGTATCGTTATAGTGGCATCGCCACGTATTCTGATCTTAGTGGCTCAGCCACGTATATTGTTGTTAGCAGCTAGGCTGCATTATTGGAGAGATTGGCTGGGTGGGTTGACATGGTCCCCACATGGAGAGATGGTTGGTACGGGTGGAGAGTTGGCTAGACAGGGTTGGGGTACATGTATGTTTTGCATTGATATGATTTAGGGCTTAGGCCCAGATTGTTACCGAATAGGGCTTAGGCCCAGATTGTTACCGAATAGGGCTTAGGCCCAGATTGTTACCGAATAGGGCTTAGGCCCAGATTGTTATCGAATAGGGTTTAGGCCCAGGCTGTTACCGTAATAGGGGATTACGCACTGAGTTCTCGGAACTCACCCTTTTCTTTAACTGTGCAGGTAATCCCTAGCCTTAGAGGATTTGGAGCTGCGAGGGACTCGGAGGTGGCCACACCTCAGATATGCTTTAAAGTTAAACTTAGAATTTTTTAGTTTAATTTATTGGTTAATTTTTTTTAATAAGGTCATTGGAATTTTCTTTTAACTTTTATTTGGTATTTCTTTTAATTACAAACTGCTAGTCTTTTAAACACGGGGTTTAAAACAATAACTACTGTTTTCCAAATATCATGTTTCCGCAACTGTTTATATCAGACTTCCGCAACAAACAAGGGTTTAAAAATAATAATATTTTTGCAAGGGAATGACTTTAAGCAAATCTTGTTTTGTTAATAAGCAACAAAAATAGGGATTTTTAAACTGTAGAAGGTTTTAAAATGAAGAAGGGTTTTCAATGAAAACATGGTTTTCGAAAAACACCTCAATGTGACACGCCAGATTCGGGCCTAACTTCTAGGCCGGGTTTGGGGTGTTACACCTTTAACATAACAAGCTTTAAATTCGAATATCTTGGTCTATACTTAGTATTTTCACCTAAAACCAATCCCGTTCATCTTATAATTCACCTACGACTAATTCCCAACCTTTAAACTACAATAAAATACACAATTTATGGTATTGACTTTTTCGACATGTTTTATGGCTATTTTCTGAAAATTCATTAAAACTTAAGAAATCTTTACCGAAACTTCAAAAAAGTTTAGAAACCTCTTAATCATGTCAAAACTAATTGAAAAACACTTTGAAACAACATTTTCACTAAAAATCCTGAAATTCACCATTAACGACTCTGTTTTCGACTTTTAATCAAAACATACAATTTAATGACTAATAATTTAGTTTTAAATATTAATTAACATTAGAAACTAATGGGTAGATGAATGGTTACCTTTGATGGAAGAAAAATGAAGATTTTTTGAAAACCCGAAAAACTCACACGTGAAGAAGAAGATGAAATCTATGGAGTTTTGAGATGTTTTCTTGAAGATTTATGAAGGTTTAATACTTGGAGAATGATGAAAATCAAAAGAGTGAATATTTAACAAAGAAAATCGAGGATGAGAGGTTGGGAGAGCAAGGGGCGGCACTAACAAGCATAAGAGAAGAAATAATGAAAACTGTAGGTGGTGTAATTTTTAGGTTCAATTTTAAAAATTGATAAAACGGGAACATAAATGCTCACAATTTTTTCTTTGTTACAAATCAGTCATTTCTCTAAAATTAAAGGTTTCCACAAAACTTTTTCAAAAAATGATTTGATTTTTTAAAAACCATAATCGAAAACATTACCGATATACCATGTCACAAAAATTTCGAATACTCTAAGGCTAAAATTCGTAAAATATCCCTAAAACTCCTAGGCCCTATTTTAGGGTGTTACACTCTTTGCATTAGCTTGAAAGTTCTTGACAAATAAGATCATTAGTACAACCAAAAATGATATCATCAACATATATTTGAACTAATAAATCATTGTCTTTTCTTTCAATAAAAAATGTTGTGTCAACCTTCCCTTTTCTGAAACCTTTTCCAACAAGAAAATTTGATAATATTTTATACCAAGCTCTAGGAACTTGTTTCAAACCATATAAAGCTTTTTAAAGTTTGAAAACATGGTTTAGAAATTTTAAATCTTCAAAACCGAGTGGTTGTTCAACATACAATTATTCATTAATAAAACCATTTAGAAAAGCACTTTTTACATCCATTTGATATAATTTGAAATCATTAAAGCATGCAAAATCTAAAAGCATTCTAATGGCATCCATTCTAGCTACGGGAGCATATGTTTCATCAAAGGCTATTCCTTTCTCTTGAGTGAAACCTTGAGCAAGAAGTGTAACATCCCGGTTTAGGGCCTAGTCGGAATAGTGGTGTGAGACCATAAATCCGAGGGTTATAAATGAGTTTTTGAGGTTTATGGCTTGTATGCATGCTAGTTTGAAAGTTTCATGAAGCAATTTTGTGAAATTGTGGTTGAATTGTCCAAAAGGACTAAATTGCAAAAGTTGCAAAATGTGTGTTTCTAGAAGCTATATGTGAGAAATAGCTTTAGATTATTAATTAGAGGTCCTTAAATAGCAATTTATCCAAATTCTAATTTTTGGACAAAATTTGGCATGGATGAGTTAAAATAGAAAGTTTATCAAAAAGGACATTTTGGTCATTTATCAAATAAGTGATTAAAATAGGAGAAAAGATGACAAAATTCATTCATCTTCTTCCCCAAGGCTGCCGAAAATTCATAGAGCCATTGTTAGGGTTCTTCAAATTTTTCAAGCTTGCTAGTAAGTGCATCTAGCCTCATTTTTGATATTCTTTGTATTTTTGAAGTCCTAGTAGCATGAGTAAGCTATTTTTAGCTATTTGATGAGCTAAAATGGAGGCTCAAAAATGTGGTCATGTATGACATGCATGCATGTTGATATTTTATGGAATATTATGAAAGCTTGATGTAGTAGAAACATCTTTTGTTAAGTGATTTTCCATGAAAATGCATGTAGGGACTTGATTGTGAAAATCTTAAGTTTGGTCATACATGTATGTTTTAGTGAGAATTGATGATAGCTTTAGTTGAATAAGTGGTTCGACTAAGCATGAAAGACTAGAAAGTTGAATAAAAATCACTTTACGAGCCTTTGGGACTAAAGTGTAAATATGAGAAAGTTTAGGGGCAAAATAGTAATTTTGCTAAAGTATGAGATAAGGGTCAATATAGTCAATGTGTGTATTGAATAAGCTGATTTATTCATTTATAGATCAAGAAAGGCAACGCCCGGATCGAAACCGAGGCAAAAATAAGGTGGTGGACTAAATTGCAAGTCTCAATACTTTTGAGTACCGAGGTAAGTCTATGCGTAAACAATGCATTCATACTTACAATTTGTTGATGATAGCTAGTGTGTAGCTTGTTCGAGATTGATTGAGAACCTATGTGGTTCAAGTAGAATGAATGTAGTAGAATTGTGAATGGATGTTTAATTGAGTAAGTAGACATGTGAATGTGTAGTGATAATGCTAGATGGCGGGCTAAGTGCGATACCATCCTAATGCATATTGACGATGAGCTGGCTATGTGCGATGCTACCGTTAGGTATATCGTTTAGTGGGCAAAGTGAGAAACCCCTATGATTACCTTTGTGGTAGGCTAAGTGCGATACCACCTTATTAATTGATTGTGGTGTGCTAAGTGCGAAACCACCGAGACATTCGCTGTGTGGATTAGCCATGTGATGGCATTATTGAGTAAAATAGCTGTGTGGATGTATTATTAAGTTAATTAGCTGTGTGGATGAATTATTGAGAAATATTGATGTGTTGTATATTGTGTAAATGTGACACTGAATGCAGGGGTGCATTTCGATTGTTATGAGTATGTGACTCATGATGTGTTGGAAATGTGGTAAGGGATAGAAAGAGTAAGCATAGTTATTCATTACTTATGTTAGTATAATGCTAATTGTTGCTTAGCTTATACTATGTTGCTTAATTGTTTATTTGTAAACTTACTAAGCTCAAAGCTTACTCTCTTTCTTTTCCCTTGTCTTATAGAGTAAAGGTGTTGAATTGAGATACGAGGATCATTTGGAAGATCGCCCACACTATCAGCACACTCTGGTACATTAGACTTAATGTTTTGTATATGGCATGTATAGGGGCTAGATAAGTTAGTGAATTTTGTTGTAAATGGCTAAGATGTGTTGGCCTTTAGATGGATAGCTTATTTTGTATAATGCCATAGTTGTTGGCTATTTTATGTTATATGAAAAGTTCTAGTTGTCTATGTGAGATTGCAATTCAATTTGAGTTGATTATGATTGTGTTAGATGAGTATATGTTGTGTATGCTAGAGGGGTGAAAAGAACTTGGCACATAGCTTTGTTCTTGTCCATGTGGATAGACACACGGGAGTGTGTCTAGGCCATGTGTGACACACGGCCAACCCACGGGCACCTGCAAGGACGTATGCTATTCGTGCTCGTAAAGAAGCATCCTCCCCGGACGTGATAACAAGTACTTTTTCTCTCTTTGACACCTTTGTTATTGCTTTAATAGATCCAGGGTCTACTCATTCTTATATTTGCATGAGATTAGCATCTAGTTTGAGTATGACCATTGAGTCTACGGACATAGTGGTTAAGGTGTCAAACCCGTTAGGAAAGCATGTGTTAGTGGACAGAATGTGTAAGAATTGTTCTTTATTGATTGAGAATCACTGTTTTCCGGCAAACCTTATGTTGTTGCCGTTTGATGAGTTTGATTTAATCCTAGGCATGGATTGGTTGACTACCCATAGTGTCTTAGTGAACTGTGGTAGTAAGTTTATTGAATTGAAATGTGAGAGTGGAGATGTGGATCGGATAGTCTACCAATGATGATTTCTTCCCTAGTGGCTGAGAAATGTTTGAGAAAAGGGTGTGAGTCCTATCTTGCTTTTGTGTTGAATACTCGAGAGGTTGGAGTAGAGTTTGAAACAGTGTCGGTGGTATGTGAGTATCCAGACATATTTCCGGAAGAGTTACCCGGATTACCTCCAGTGAGAGAGGTCGAGTTTGAAATTGAGTTGGTTCCGGGAACGGCACCTATTTCAATTGCTCCGTACAGAATGGCACCTGTAGAGTTGAAAGAACTGAAGGTTCAGTTGCAAGAGTGGACAAATAAGGGTTTTGCAAGACCGAGCTACTTGTCGTGGGGTGCTCCGGTATTGTTTGTGAAGAAGAAAGATGGGTCTATGAGGTTGTGTATAGACTACAGACAGCTTAACTAAGTGACGGTTAAGAATAAGTATCCTTTACCAAGGATTGATGATCTTTTGATCAAGCTCAAGGAGCTACTGATGTTCTCCAAGATAGACTTGAGGTGCAGCTATTATCATTTCAGTGAAAGAGCAAGATGTGTTGAAAACTACATTTCGCATAAGGTATGGCCATTATGAGTTTTTGGTTATCTTTGTTTGGTTTGACGAATGCACTGTAATTTTTATGGATCGATGAACCGTGTTTTGGACCTTATGTGGACAAGTTTGTAGTTGTCTTCATTGACGACATATTGATCTATTCTCAGGATGAGAACGATCACGAAGAGCATTTGAGAATTGTCTTGCAAACTTTGAGAGATAAGCAGTTGTATGCTAAATTTAGCAAGAGTGAGTTTTGGCTCAGAGAAGTCGGATTCTTAGGACACATTGTGTCAGGTGATGGTGTCAGAGTTGACCCAAGTAAGATATCAGCTGTTGTGGATTGGAAACCACCGAGGAATATGTCAGAAATTAGAAGTTTCTTGGGATTAGCAGGATATTACAGACGTTTCGTAAAGGGGTTCTCTGTGATTGCTTCCCCGATGATGAAACTATTGCACAAAGATGTCAAGTTTGAATGGACTGAGACATGTCAACAGAGTTTCAAGAGACTAAAGACATTATTAACTGAGGCACCGATTTTGGTTCAACCAGAATCGGGAAAAGAGTTCGTGGTTTACAGTGATGCATCGTTTAATGGTCTCAGTTGCGTGTTGATGCAAGAGGGTAAGGTAGTCACTTACGCCTCGGGACAGTTGAAACCGTACGAGAAGAATTATCTGACTCATGATTTAGAGTTGGCTGCGATTGTTTTTGTGTTAAAGATTTGGCGACATTACTTATATGGTGAGAAGTGTCGAATCTTTACAGATCACAAAAGTTTGAGATATTTGATGGATCAGAAGGATCTGAATTTGCTACAGAGACGGTGGCTTGAGTTGTTGAAAGACTATGAGTTAGTCATTGACTACCACCCGGGAAAAGCGAATGTGGTTGCGGATGCCCTGAGCAGGAAATCCTTGTATGCTCTAAGAGTTATGATGACGAGTTTAGCATTGTCTCGATGATGGTGCTATTTTAGCAGAGTTGAGAGCTAAGCCACTATTTGTTCAATGAGATATGGGAGGCTCATAAGTATGTGATGAGATGCAAGCTAAGAGAGCTAAGTGTGGATCGAGAAAGTGATTACGATTTTGAGTGGACTCGAATGGTTGTTTGTTGTACCGTGATGAGAATTTGTGTACCTAGAGATGAGGAGTTAATCCAAAAGGTTTTGCATGAGGCCCATAGTGGATGTTTGTCGGTACACATCAGGCGATCGAAAATGTATAATGACTTGAAGGAGTCTTATTGGTGGCGGGTATGAAAAGAGATATTTTGAGTTCGTGACAAAGTGTCTAATTTGTCAACAAGTGAACAGCTGAGCATCAATCGCCAACCGGGATTGCTTCACCCGATAATGGTACCCAAATGGAAGTGGGATCAGATTACCATGGATTTTGTAACGGGGTTGTCGATGACTCAGAAAGAGAGATCTTTGTGTGGGTTGTTGTGGATAGATTGTGAAGTCGGCTCACTTTTTATTCGAGACGTGTTGATTATTCACTTTGGATAAGTTAATTGAGTTGTATGTGGTAGAGATAGTGAGATTGCATGGTGTCCCTGTGTCTATTATATCGGATAGAGATCGAGGTTTACTTGAGATTTTGGAAGAAGTTGCAAGAGGCCATGGTTACGAGATTGAATTTGATCTTGCGTTCCATCCATCCGCAAACCGATGGTCGATCTGAAAGAGTGATTCAAGTTCGGAAGATATGCTTCAATGTGTGTGTTAGAATTCGCGAGGGTAGTGGGAGAGATATCTACCTTTGGTTGAATTCGCCTATAACAATAGTTATCGATCGAGTATCTGAGATGGCACCGTATGAGGCTTTGTATGGTCGTAAGTGTCGGACTCCTTTGTATTGGACCGAGCTTAGTGAGAAGCGGATCCATGGGGTCGATCTAGTTAAAGAAATCGAAGAGAAGGTAAAAGTAATCCGTAATAGTCTAAGAGCTACTTCAGACCGACAGAAGTCATACGCGGATTTGAAAAGAAAAGAAATTGAGTTTGAAGTGGGCAACAAAGTGTTTTTGAAAGTGTCCCCGTGGAAGAAGATTATGAGATTTGGACGAAAAAGGAAATTGAGTCCAAGATTCATAGGGCCGTATGAAATTACAGACAGGATTGGACCTGTAGCATACCGGTTGGCTTTACCGGTAGAGTTGGAAAAGATTCATAATGTGTTCTATGTGTCGATGTTGCGACGGTATCGCTCCGATCCTTCAAATGTGATTCCTTCGACGAAAGTTGAGATAAGACCGGATATGTCTTATGAAGAGGAGCCAATTAAGATCTTGGCTCGAGAAGTGAAACAGTTGAGAAATAAGAGCATAGCACTAGTGAAAGTGTTGTGGCAGAAACATGGTGTGGAAGAGGCTACGTGGGAAACAGAAGAAGCTATGAGAGAGCAACATCCAAACCTCTTTACTGGTAAGATTTTCGGGGGCGAAAATCTCTAAAGGGGGAGAGAGTTGTAACATCCCATTTTGGGGCCTAGTCGGAATAGTGGTGCGAGACCACAAATCCGAGGGTTATAAATGAGTTTTTGAGGTTTATGCCTTGTATGCATGCTAGTGTGAAAGTTTCATGAAGCAATTTTGTGAAATTATGGTTGAATTGTCCAAAAGGACTAAATTGCAAAAGTTGCAACATGTGTGTTTCCAGAAGCTATATGTGTGAAATAGCTTTAGATTATTAATTAGAAGTCCTTAAATAGGAATTTATCCAAATTCTAATTTTTGGACAAAATTGGGCATGGATGAGTTAAAATAGAAAGTTTATCAAAATAGGCATTTTGGTCATTTATCAAATAAGTGATTAAAATAGGAGAAAATATGACAAAATTCATTCATCTTCTTCCCCAAGGCTGCCGAAAATTCCAAGATCCATTGTTAGGGTTCTTCAAATTTTTCAAGCTTGCTAGTAAGTGCATCTAGCCTCGTTTTTGATATTCTTTGTATTTTTGAAGTCCTAGTAGCATGAGTAAGCTATTTTTAGCTATTTGATGAGCTAAAATGGAGGTTCAAAAATGTGGTCATGTATGACATGCATGTATGTTGATATTTTATGGAATATTATGAAAGCTTGATGTAGTAGAAACATCTTTTGTTAAGTGATTTTCCATGAAAGTGCATGTAGGGACTTGATTGTGAAAATCTTAAGTTTGGTCATACATGTATGTTTTAGTGAGAATTGATGATAGCTTTAGTTGAATAAGTGGTTCGACTAAGCATGAAAGACTAGAAAGTTGAATAAAAATCACTTTACGAGCCTTTGGGACTAAAGTGTAAATATGAGAAAGTTTAGGGGCAAAATAGTAATTTTGCTAAAGTATGAGAGAAGGGTCAATATAGTCAATGTTTGTATTGAATAAGCTGATTTATTCATTTATAGATCAAGAAAGGCAAAGCCCGGATCGAAATCGAGGCAAAAGCAAGGTGGTGGACTAAATTGCAAGTCTCAATACTGTTGAGTACCGAGGTAAGTCTATGCATAAACAATGCATTCATACTTACAATTTGTTGATGATAGCTAGTGTGTAGCTTGTTCGAGATTGATTGAGAACCTATGTGGTCCAAGTAGAATGAATGCAGTAGAATTGTGAATGGATGTTTAATTGAGTAAGTAGACATGTGAATGTGTAGTGATAATGCTAGATGGCGGGCTAAGTGCGATACCATCCTAATGCATATTGACGATGAGCTGGCTTTGTGCGATGCTATCGTTAGGTATATCGTTTAGTGGGCTAAGTGAGAAACCCCTATGATTACCTTTGTGGTAGGCTAAGTGCGATACCACCTTATTAATTGATTGTGGTGTGCTAAGTGCGAAACCACCAAGACATTCGCTGTGTGGATTAGCCATGTGATGGCATTATTGAGTAAAATAATTTGTGTGGATGTATTATTAAGTTAATTAGCTGTGTGGATGAATTATTGAGAAATATTGATGTGTTGTATATTGTGTAAATGTGACACTGAATGCAGGGGTGCATTTCGATTGTTATGAGTATGTGACTCATGATGTGTTGGAAATGTGGTAAGGGATAGAAAGAGTAAGCATAGTTATTCATTACTTATGTTAGTATAATGCTAATTGTTGCTTAGCTTATACTATGTTGCTTAATTGTTTATGTGTAAACTTACTAAGCTCAAAGCTTACTCTCTTTCTTTTCCCTTGTCTTATAGAGTAAAGGTGTTGAATCGAGATACGAGGATCATTTGGAAGATCGCCCACACTATCAACACACTCTGGTACATGAGACTCAATGTTTTGTATATGGCATGTATAGGGGCTAGACAAGTTAGTGAATTTTGTTGTAAATGGCTAAGATGTGTTGGCCTTTAGATGGATAGCTTATTTTGTATAATGCCATAGTTGTTGGCTATTTTATGTTATATGAAAAGTTCTAGTTGTCTATGTGAGATTGCAATTCAATTTGAGTTGATTATGATTGTGTTAGATGAGTATATGTTGTGTATGCTAGAGGGGTGAAAAGAACTTGGCACATAGCTTTGTTCTTGTCCATGTGGATAGACACACGAGAGTGTGTCTAGGCCATGTGTGACACACGGCCAGCCCACGGGCATGCGACTCAGCCGTGTGTCCCCTGCATGTTAGTATTTCAAATCAGAATAGACCACGGACTAGCCACACGGGCGTGTGCCTAGGGCGTGTGGGATTAATCAGTGTTGGCCACGGGCTAGCCACACGGGCATGTGTCTAGACTCTAGGCCGTGTTAAGGTAGTCAGTGTGCACCACGGGTGGTAAGCACGGGCGTGTGCCTTGGCCGTGGGAATTGGCGAATCTTTGGGGTTTTAGGCACGATTTGGGGACATAGGCGTGTGTGTCCATGCACGGCGTGTCTAATCTTTGCAGGCGTGTGAGACTGTATAAAAGAAAAATTTTAAGATTGGAAAAAGTTTCGGTTTAGTCTCGAGAGCCCTTGTGTGTATGAGTGAGGCCTCATAAGTCGAGAATGAGGTTGTTGAGATGACTTCAGAGAGTAGTTACGACGAGCCTATGTGGCGATCAAGTGGTTTGAGTTCGGTAACGCCTCGGGCCCGGTTTCGGCGTAGAACCCGGGTAAGGGGGTTACAAGAAGCCTAGACTTGTTCCTTGTAAAGCGTGGTTTGTGAAAATGTACACAGTCGTTATCAAGTAATAAGTATAAGAGTTATCATCTCCATAGGGACTGCATATGTTAATCAATATTTTTCAAAATTAATATTAACAATTTGGTAAGAAAAACACAATAATTTTGAACGTTGAAAAAAATAAATGACTAGATGCAAAGTGATCCCTAATGCAAGTTAACCTAAATACAAATGAAATGAATGGTTAAAATGGATGAGATGGATTTTGTAACACCCCAAACCCGACCTAGACATTACGGCCAAATCGGGCGATGTCACATTGAAGTGTTTTTTGTAAAGTGAGATATCGATGAAAACCCCCATTCCGATACAACCACTTGTGTTGTTTTATGACGATTCAAAGACGTGTTATTCATTATCAAAACGTGAGTCGTTATCAAAAGTTATTCACTTTTAAACATCATTTGTTTTGTCAAAACGTCATTCATTGCGGAAGCTTTTGCGTAAGTTGCATATTTGTGGTCTTTTTGCTAAAAAAATTGTCTTTTTGAAAACTCGCGTCTTATCCTACTACTAGCAGTTATTAATCAAAATAAAAATCCCCAAATTAAAGTAAAAACCCATAAAGGCCATTTACAGTAAAACTCTTACCGGATAAAATAAAAAACATAAATAAAAATAAGAAACCGTAAAAGTCCAGAATTGTAGTCACCGTCGAGTCCTCCGCTGCATCGATTCGTCTAATGCTGGGGATTACCTGAACAGATTAAACAGAAAAGGGTGAGTTTTCGCAAACTCAGTGTGTAATCCCCATAGAAAACATGCACACAGCATAATATCAGAAAATAGTCATGCATTTATAGTTCGGGTTTGAGCCCATTACAGAAACGGTGTGGACCTTAGCCCATTCAGATACATAATCAGATATATTCTAGGGCCTTAGCCTATTTCAGACATAATATGCATATCAGAACAGAATAGCAGAGTCCTACCCACCAGCCTCTACGCACTAACTCCGTCCAACCCTACACACCATGTGGGGAGAAAATCAACCCACCCATCCCTACACACCGTGCTGTACCGTATGCGGCACATAACCAAAAATTTTGTTGCTTATTGCGGATATCGAGCTTAAGAGCCTTTCAGACACTTCCTCCAAGTAAATCATCACCCCACCCCGATGCAATGCAACATACATAAAATGTCATGCTATTATGCAAATACAGTTCATACACTCAGATATCAGAATTCATGCTCAGTACAGAAATCAGAAAGTCAGGTCACATAATTAGGGGTCTAAGTAACACGTACCGAACCCACAATAGGTCCACAGTCGATTAGGGCGACCCGTGCAACCATACAGAACTTTTCAGAAAAAAATGGGTTCACACGTCCATGGGCCTACCCGTGTGGCCCACACGGGCCAAATATCCACACGGCCCGGCCCAGAATCCCACATGGGTTCACTCGTGTGGGATCACACGCCTGTGTTGCCCACACGACCCAATTGGTCGAGCCTGTTTCTCGTACACGGCCTCATTTGGCCATCACACGGCCGTGTCGCCTACGCACGGCCTAGCTCGTTGATCACACGGCCATGTTGTGGCTTACAGTCTTGCACATGGCCTACCACACGGGTGACAACACGCCCATGTGGCATCGACAGTGAGGTTTTCAGCTTTCACTAAAACCTTCTTTTCTGCATTTCCGGGTACACACCTGGTTCGTTTTCACTGATTATACACTCCTAAGATCACCTGTACCTATAAGCAAATAACAATCACTCCGTTAATCCCTTAAACGATTGAATTAAACCAACCTCAAAATGGGATGCTCATCCAACGAGCATCCAAAACCCACCTTCGACAAAACAACCACGTTTCTCCAAGTTTCTAAGTCTCCAGCAAACGATTTCGAGCGTTCGAACCTTCTCTTGATAGACAACAACAATACTCATCAACCAGCAAACTAATAAAAATTAACGAGAGCGACAACTTACTGAACCAAAGCTTACTGTACACTCGTGATCAAGCAGGAAACAACACGAAACCGAGTGGGAAAGAAAGAGCTGAGAAAGAAAAAGAATTCAGCAGCCAAAGAACGGGGAAAAGTGAAGGGAGGAGGGGGGAAACGTTAGAAGGAAAAGGGAGAAAGAGAGAGAGAGTCGAGTCTTGCCAATTGAACCAACTGACCAGATTCTGATAAATCCCCCATCCCACAATCCTTACTTCTCTCCTTCAACCACTCCATGTCAGCATTTAACTAAAACTCAAACTCCTACATGACACTAGTAGCAAAATAATTCCCTCGCTCACACAGGGATTCAAACTCCAGACCTCCAACAACCTTTACACTCCACTTAACCACTAGACCAGCAGGCCCATTCTGATATTATTTTACCAATAACAACTTAAAAGCCTACTAATCAAGGTCAAGTATTTAATTAGAAAAATACCAAAATTTACCCAAGACCTGGCCTAAACTTGGGACCTCTCACACACCCCCAGAACACTTAACCACTGAAGCAGATACATAGTTGATTCATAAAATTGCAAAAGATGAAATTAAAGAAAAATTGGGGCGTTACAACTCTACCCCCTAAAAGAAAATTTTGGCCTCGAAATTTTACCTGATCAGAAAATGTGAGGATACTGCTGGCGCATCGAATCCTCTAGCTCCCAAGTGGCCTCTTCAGTGCCATGATTCCGCCACAGCACTTTCACTAAGGGGATAGAATTCCTTCGCAGGACTTTAATGTCGCTCTCCAGGATCTGGACCGGCTCCTCTTCAAACGTCAGTCTGGTCTAACCTCAATGTCCTCAATAGGAACAACATGTGTGGGATCAGAGCGATAACGTCTCAAGATTGAGACGTGGAACACGTCATGAGTGTGATCCAATTCCGGAGGAAGTTCCAACTGATATGCGACTGGCCCCTCTCGTTTCAGAATACGGTATGACCCAATAAATCGAGGGCTCAGCTTACCCTTGCGGCCGAACCTCAGAACATTCTTCCATGGAGAGACCTTGAGAAAAACTAAGTCCCCCATAGAATACTCGATATCCTTTCTCTTCAAATTAGCATAGGACTTCTGCCTACCAGATGCCGCTTTAAGTCGATCCCGAATCAATCGGACGTTATCTTTAGTTTTAGAAACTAATTTCAGACCCAGAACACGTCGCTCACCTAACTCAGTCCAACATAAGGGAGTGCGACACTTACGACCGTACAAGGCCTCGTCGGGTGCCATCTCGATGCTAGACTTATAGCTGTTATTGTAGGAAAACTCTGCCAGCGGCAAATACTCCTCCCAACTGACTCAGAAATCTATAACACAGCTCCTCAACATATCCTCCAGTGCTTGAATCACCCTCTCTGATTGACCATCTGTCTGAGGATGGAAAGTAGTACTGAAGTCCAACCTTGAACCAAGAGCCTCATGCAATTTCTTCCAGAATCGAGACGTGAAGCGAGAATCCCTATCGAAGATGATCGAGACAGGAACCCCATGCAGTCTCCCTATTTCAGATATGTATAGCTTAGCCAATTTCTGGAGAGAAAAGTCCATCCTGACCAGAATGAAATGAGCAGACTTGGTCAATTGATCCACGATGACCCAGACCGAATCCTTTTTAGTGGGTGTTAAAGGCAACCCACTAACGAAATCCATCGTTACTCGTTCCCACTTCCACATCGATATCTTTACCGGCTGCAGCAACCCCGAAGGCAACTGATGCTCAGCCTTTACCTACTGACAAGTCAGACAGCAAGCAACGAAGTCAGTAACCTCACGCTTTAACCCCGGCCACCAGTACAACTCTTGGAGATCTCGGTACATCTTGTTCCCACCGGGATGCATAGCATAGGGACTACTATGCGCCTCCCCCAGAATCGACAGTCGTAACTCCTCATCACTCGGTACACAAATTCGACCGCGAAAACAAAGTACCCCGTCACTGTTAATCCCCAAATCAGTAGTATCCCCATTCTCAAACTGACAGAATCGTGACTCAAGCGACTTATCCCCCATTTGTTTACTTCTGATCTGATCAATCCATGTAGGCCTAACCTGAAGTTCTGCTAACAGACTCCCATCGTCGAATAAACTGAGTCGAGTGAACATCGCTTTCAGATCAATCACCGCCCTACGGCTCAAAGCATCTGCCACCATATTGGCCTTACCAGGATGGTACTCGATAGTGCTGTAACACCCCTTACCCGTATTCAAGCTAGAACAGGGTTTGAGGCATTACCTAACTAATCTTGCTTAAACATCTTGAATAGGGTTATAAAATTTTGTTTAAACCCATCACTTGCACATACTCGGCCTAGGAGGCCCTAAACATACTTCCGAGAGGTATCGAAACTATTTCGGGAACTTTTACGAGTTCGAGAAACTTTTCAACAAAACAGGGGCCACACGCCTGTGTGGGTCTAGGGACACGCCCGTGTTCCCCTAAGGCATGCTCGTGTCTTCCACCCGTGGTCGACACTGACTAACTTCACACGGCCTTGGAACGCCCGTGGCCCTGGCCCGTGTGCCAAACCTTGGCATTTTGACATATCCACACGGCCTATACACACGTCCGTGTGCTTCAGCTGTGTGGCGGTTTAAATTCCAAGTGCAAGGTGCAGACTTCACATGGCCTTGGCATACGCCCATGTGCTAGCCGTGCCTCCCACACAGTTTAGACACACGCCCGTGTGTCTACCCATGTGGACAATTAGAAGGCTATTTACCAAGCCCTTTGCCACCCTACATTGCATGCATACATACACCAATTCCATTCAACATAATTCATGACCCAAAGACACATTTAAATACTCAATTCAACATCCATACCCAAGGGCATACACTTCAAGAAAATCACTTTCATTAAGCAAAAGAATTTTCCAAGTATTTACCTAACTTAAGGCCATTTACAAAATGACTTTAGTAACATACATAGCCAACACTTTGGCTAACAATTACAACTTAACAAAATATTCGAGTCCTATACATGCCATACTCAAAATAAGTCTAAATCGTTATACCAAAGTGATGTCGATAGTGTGATTTCTGAACTCCTACGTCCACGATCCTCGAGTTATCTTGGCAATACTATAAAGAAGAAGGGCAATGAAAGGGGTAAGCATAAAGCTTAGTAAGTTTAAATGGAAATAAATAGCAATAATAAGATCATATTATAATCCATCCATGGCATTAACTAACCATAAATGAGTCAAAGGCTTCTTGACATACTTACTTACAATTTCCCTTATTTAGCACATACCGTGCCACATATCGTAATCGTTTCTTCGTGACTCATTCACGAGTACCTGTAATCACTCATTCACATGACTTTAGTACAATTCTCATTTGTACTTCTAAACTCATCTACTTATCCCATTAATCACTATGGGTGGTCAAAGACACATATTCATCGTCATTGAGGTAGGTACAAAGCCAATGCCACATCCCCGAGGTGGTCTTACCCCTAAAAGCCAATGCCATATCCCAGATATGGTCTTATATGGGCTTTCACATCAGGTATCGATGCCACATCCCGGATCTGGTCTTAAATGATTTTCATATTCAATTCCGAAGCCATATCCCAGATATGGTCTTATACGGGATCTTAACTCGGTGTCGAGGCCATGTCCCGAACATGGTCTTATACGGGACCCTACCCATTTCTTATCTCGATGATAGCAATCTCATATTCATTATAGTCCGCTAGGACTTTAACATCATATTCAACATTAATTTCTCAATTTAACGAAGTATCATGCATCAATATGATACCGAGCATTCTCAATTATGCTAACATAAATATTGCATTAATCACATACAAACTTACCTCGTTTTTAAAATGAGCTAGTTCATCGGTTTAGTCCAAGACTTTGTTCTTTCCCTGATCGAGGCAGATTCTCGATTCTTCTTGCT
The DNA here is from genome assembly GCA_025698515.1 of Gossypium sturtianum. NCBI lineage: Eukaryota > Viridiplantae > Streptophyta > Magnoliopsida > Malvales > Malvaceae > Gossypium > Gossypium sturtianum. The sequence goes on from CM046955.1 coordinate 127,730,332, forward strand.
CTATAATAGCAAATTAGCTCATTTTAATCACTACATTAATAAAAGCATCTCAACAATCATGCTTAGGCAAAATTACTATTTTGCCCCTAGACTTTGGCAAAATGACCATTTTGCCCCTAGGCTCGGAAATTAATTCTAATCACATTTCTACCTTCAACAAGCCTAGGTGAACATTTAATACTCTTATAGCTATCATCAAAACTCAACATTTCACATATTTACTATAAATTTGTAACCTTTTCATTAAGGTCCCATTAGGTGTTTTCAATACAACACATTTCACAAAAGTTGTTCATCTAACAACTAAGACTCAATTTCTTCCATAAAAATGCAGCAAATAACTATAATAGCTCTCATGGAAAAACTCTAAACTTTTCACCATATTTCACATTAGTCCCCTCATTTGAAAGCTTAAGCTTTAGGGGTCTCAAAAGTACACCTATTTTCAAGAAAAGGTCACTAGAACACTTACTTGAATGGATGAGAGCTTGATGAAATTTTGAGCATTCAAAAACCCCTATTTTCTTGCTATTTTTGGTGGAGAAGGATGAGCAAAAAGATGGACATCATCTTTTCTTTATTCTAATATTAAACCAACAATTGAGTCCACCAAACATCACCAACTTTGACCAACTTGGTCGATTCCTGTCCCCTATGAAGTCTATGGCCATCCAAGCTAATATTGGGGGTCTAACTGCCTTTTAAAGACCTCCAATTGCCAATCTATGGCTATTTGGTACCCTTAGCTTGTAGAATGGAACTTTCGCACTTTATGCGATTTAGTCTTTTTTCGCGATTAAACATGAAATCGCTAAAATTAAAGCACCAAAATTCTCATCCACATATACTATCATGCTCTGACTCATATTATAACATGGAAATAAATTTATCTAATCTCGAATTAGTGGTCTCGAGATCATTATTCTGACTAGCCCTCAAATCGGGCTGTTACAGGTGCAGTCATAATCTTTAAGCAGTTCAACCCATCTACGCTGCCTGAGGTTTAACTCCTTCTGGGTGAGGAGATATTTGAGGCTTTTATAATCAGTGTAGATAGTACACTTCTCTCCGTACAGATAATGCCTCCAAATTTTTAGAGTGAAGACTACCGCTGCCAACTCCAAATCGTGCATTGGATAGTTAGCCTCATGGGTCTTGAGCTGACGAGACGCATAAGCTACCACTTTACCATCCTGCATCAAAACGCAGCCCAGACCCACAAGTGATGCATCACTTTATACCACGAAGTCTCTACCAGGCTCCGACTGTATCAGAACAGGAGCCTGAGTCAAAACATATTTGAGCTTCTTGAAGCTCTCTTGTTGCTTATCAGTCAAGACAAAGGGAACTCCTTTGTGCAGAAGCTTGGTCAACGGTGTTACGATTAAGGAGAACCCTTCTACGAAGCGTCGATAATAACCCGCCAACCCTAGAAAGCTACGAATTTCGGATACATTCTTCGATTGTTTCCACTCCAACATAGCCTCAATCTTACGAGGATCAATACGAATCCCCTCCGTAGAAACTACATGCCCTAGAAAGGTTACTTCTTGGAGCCAGAATTTGCACTTACTGTATTTCGCATACAACTGTTTCTCACGAAGCATCTGTAATACCACTCGGAGATGCTCATCGTGCTCATCCTCAGTCTTGGAGTACACTAAGATATCATCGATGAACACCACCACAAGCCCGGTCGAGATAAAAAATTTGGAACACACGGTTCATCAAATCCATGAATGCCGCTGGTGCATTGGTCAACCCAAAAGGCATAACCAGGAACTCGTAATGTCCATACCAAGTCCTAAATGACGTCTTATGCACATCGACCTCCTTAACCTTCAATTGATGGTATCCAGATCACAGATCGATCTTGGAGAACACAGAAGCCCCTCTGAACTGGTCAAGTAGATCATCTATTCTCGGCAGTGGGTACTTGTTCTTGATTATTAGCTTGTTCTGCTGCTGGTAGTCGATACACATCCTCATTGTCCCATCTTTCTTCTTCACAAACAACACCGGTGCTCCCCATAGAGACACACTGGGACGAATGAATCCACGATCTAACAGTTCTTGAATTTGAGCCTTAAGCTCTATAGCTCCTTCGGTGCCATTCGGTAGGGCGCGATAGACACCGAAGCTGTACCTGAAATGAGCTCGATCCCAAATTCTACTTCTCGGCTCGAAGGCAAACCCGATAATTCCTCAAGAAAAAGATCTAGAAAGTCCCTTACGGTCCTGATGTCCTTAACCAAAGAGTCCTCAGAATCAGAAACACTAATGTAGGCCAAGAATGCCTCACATCCTTTCCGTACCAACCTTTCTACCACCATCGCATAAATTACATTAGTCAGATAGCCTCGACGTTCCCCAATCACCACTATCTTGTTGTCCTCCTTGGTCCTTAAAACCACCCTTTTTGTAGCACAGTCCAGACTTAGCCGGTGCTTGACCAACCAGTCCATTCCCAGAATAAAATTAAACTCCCCGAATGAAAGCTCCATCAGATTAGCCAGAAACACTATCCTTTGAACCTCTAACGGAATGTCTCTATATAGTTTACTAACTCGGATAGATTGCCCCAACAGACTCACGACAGTTACCTCACTCGAAGTGCTCTCAACCAGAATCCCCAGAGTTTCAGACACAACACTAGCTACGTAAGAGTGTGTGGAGCCTATGTCTATCAATGCCAAGTATGGTACATCAAAAGTTAAAAACGTACCCGTGATGACATCCGGAGCATCACGGTCCTCACGGTGACAAGCAATATAAAACATTGAAGGCTACCTCGCCGCAGTCAGTCCAGCACCTCTGCCGGGTGCTCTCTGTCCTCGACCCATGCCGTTACCACCCCTGGCCTGACCTCGGCCCCTAGGTGGCTGCTGAGCTACTCTCGGCAGTTGTAGAGTATCGGTACCCGTAGTTTGCATCTGATCAGTTCTCAGTGGATAATCCCGAACACGATGCTCGGTCGACCCATATCTCAAACATGCCCCAGTCGTCCTACAACATTCGCCTGGATGGCGTGTACCACAGTGTCCACAAAGCGCCACCCCAGTAGGTGAAATAGGAGGCCCAACTCTCACTGGCCCATCAGATCTGACCTTCTTCTTAGGCCTCATCACAGAATTCGAGGGCTCCAATTCCCTCTTATTCTTTCCTTTCTTGAGGTTTTGCCGCTCAGCGCGCTTAATCTCCTCGGTGATCTTCGCCTTCTCCACTAAAGCAGAAAAATCACGCTCCGTCTGCGGAGGTATCAGAACCCGTAAGCTGTCCTTGAGTCCATCCTCAAAACGTACGCATCGCTCATATTTGATCGCCACCATGCCCCGGGCATACCGACTCAACCTCAAGAACTCAGCCTCATACTCGGCCACCGAACGGTCTCCCTAGGTGAGATTAAGGAACTCACGTCTCCTAGCATCAATGTAGCTGGCTCCCACATACTTACTTTGGAACGCTGTCTTAAAATAGTCCCAAGTCAAATGGTTGGGCTAAGTGTCCTCCTTAACCGTCAGCCACCACTGGTACGCTTCATCGCGAAGTAGAGAGACAACCCCCTTAAGCTTCTGCTCCGCGGTAAAATCCAGATCGTCCATAATTCTTTCCGTGGCCTCCATCTAGTATTCGACCACATTAGGGGCGACTCTCGTGACACCCCTGAATAATTCAGCCCCATTAGACCGAAGTCATTCTGTAACCGACCCTCAGCCCCCAGATCCGGTGTTGGGCCCAGTGACGTTCTCTAAAATCCGTAGCATGGCTCGAGATAGTGCGTCATCCCTGGCCTCACGATCATGAGACCCAGTCTCTGTAGCAGGTGAGATCGGTGTCTCGCTCATATCCAGATTAGGCAGATTTTTAGATACTGAGGACCCAGCTCGAGCCCCCTACGACCTCTACCACGGCCTCTAGTACCCCGTTCGCGTATACCTCGTGCGCTCATCGTAAATTCAGAGTTTATCTGGTATTAACGGTTTTATGCATTAGTTACAGTTCTGATATTTATTAACAGATATTTTATGCAGAATAGTATCAGAAGTTCAGAGTTCGTTATCGCGAATCAAAGTTTTACTACGATTTTCAGTTTCGCTACAGTTTTCAGTTTGCACTACCTAGAGTGTTGTAGTACAGTATACTACCTATTGGCTGTTTCAAGCATGCATGTAGTATTTTCAGACAAATTTAAACAAAATTCAGAACAATTACAGGATCGACGCCGGAGACTCGGTGTACCACATACTCATTTTAAAAATATTTTAAATCACTTAAAATCATTTCTTAAATACCAATTTTTAAAACCCAAATCTACAACCGAGTTTTTGCAACCTAGCTCTGATACCACTAAATGTAACACCCAAAACCAGGCCTAGACATTACGGTCGAATCGGGCGATGCCACATTGAAGTGTTCTTCGTAAAGTGAGATATCGATGAAAACACCCATTCCTATACAACCACTTGTGTTGTTTTATGACGATTCAAAGACGTGTTATTCATTTTCAAAACGTGAGTTGTTATCAAAAGTTATTCACTTTTAAACATCATTAGTTTTGTCAAAACGTCATTCATTGCGGAAGCTTTTGCGTAAGTTGCATATTTGTGGTCTTTTTGCTAAAACATTTGTCCTTTTGAAAACTTGCGTCTTATCCTACTACTAGCAGCTATTAATCAAAATAAAAATCCCAAATTAAAGAAAAAACCCATAAAGGCCATTTACAGTAAAACTCTTCCCAGATAAAATCAAAAACATAAATAAAAATAAGAAACCGTAAAAGTCCACAACCATGGTCACGGCCGAGTCCTCCGCTGCACCGATCCGTCTAATGCTGGGGAATACCTGAACAAATTAAACAGAAAAGGGTGAGTTTTCACAAACTCAGTGTGTAATCCCCACAGAAAACATGCACAGAGCATAAGATCAGAAAACAGTCATGCATTTACAGTTCAGGTTTGAGCCCATTACAGAAACGGTGTGGACCTTAGCCCACTCAGATACAAAATTAGATATATTCTAGGGCCTTGGCCCATTTCAGACATTATATGCCGATCAGAACAGAATAGCAGAATCCTACCCACCAGCCTCTACACACCAACTCTGTCTAACCCTACACACCATGTGGGGATAAAATCAACCCACCCATCCCTACACACCATATGTCTGCGTATCGGCACATAACGAGAAATTTTGTTGCTGCACGCCAAATATCAGGCTTAAGAGCCTTTCAGACACTTCCTCCAGTAAATCATCAACCCACCCCGATGCAATACAACATACATAAAATGTCATGCTATTATGCAAATACAGTTCATACACTCAGATATCAGAATTCATGCTCAGTACAGAAATCAGAAAGTCAGGTCACATAATTAGGGGTCTAAGTAATGCTTATCGACCCTACAATAGGTCCACAGCCGACTAGGGCGACCCGTGCAACCTTACAGAACTTTTTAGAAAAAATGGGCTTACACGTCCATGAGCCTGCCCGTGTTGGCCCACACGTCCGTGTGGACCACACGGCCCAAATTGGCCTTGGCCGTGTGGATCACACGGCCTGGCCCAAAATCCCACACGCCCATGTGGGCCCACACACTAGTGTAGCCCACACAGCCCAATTGGTCGAACCTGTGTCTCGCACACGACCTCATTTGGCTATCACACGGCTGTGTCGCCTACGCACGGCCTGGCTCGTTGATCACACGACCGTGTTGTGACTTACAGTCTTGTACACGGCCTGCCACACGGGCGACCACATGCCCGTGTGGCATCGACAGTGAGGTTTTTGGCTTTCGCTGAAACCTTATTTTCTGTGTTTTCGGGTACACACCTGGTTCGTTTTCACTGATTATACACTCCTGGGATCACCTGTACCTATAAGGAAATAACAATCACTCTGTTAATCCCTTAAACGATTGAATTAAACCAACTACAAAATGGGATGCTCATCCAACGAGCATCCAAAACCCACCTTCAACAGAACAACCACGTTTCTCCAAGGTTCTAAGTCTCCAGTAAACGATTTCGAGCGTTCAAACCTTCTCCTGATCGACAACAACAATACTCATCAACCAGCAAACTAATAAAAATTAACGAGAGCGACAACTTACTGAATTGAAGCTTACCATACACTCGCGATCAAGCAGGAAACAACACGAAACCGAGTGGGAAAGAAAGAGGCGAGAAAGAAAAAGATTTCGGCAGCCAAAGAACTGGGAAATGTGAAGGGAGGAGGGGGGAAACGTTAAAAGGAAAAGGGAGAAAGAGAGAGAGAGTCGAATCTTTCCAATTGAACCAACTGATCAGATTCTGATAACTCCCCCATCCCACACTCCTTACTTCTCTCCTTCAACCACTCCACTGTCAGCATTTAACTAAAACTCAAACTCCTACACGACACTAGCAACAAAAATAATTCCCTTGCTCACACAGAGATTCGAACTCTAGACCTCCAACAACCTTTACACTCCACTTAACCACCAGACCAGCAGGCCCATTCTGATATTATTTTACCAATAACAACTTAAAAGCCTACTGATCAAGGTCAAGTCTTTAATTAGAAAAATATCAAAATTTACCCAAGACGTGGCTTGAACTTGGGACCTCTCACACACCCCCAGAACATTTAACCACTGAAGCAGATACACAGTTGAGTCACAAAATTACAAAAGCTGAAATTAAAGAAAAATCGGGGCATTACAGATTTAGCAGTAGAATTCACAAGATATTTAACAATGATAACATGCATAGGCTTGATTAATTACATTATTTAACTTGGTTCATTTTCATCATGCTTATAATGTTCCGGAAAAATAATCTAAGGCAACATGATCTTTCATGAGTTTGAAACAAAAATTAAGTCCTTTCGGAATCTTGTACTTAGAAAAACATGCATTTTACTGATCATATTCAACTAAGGGTTTGTTAGAATTCATGTGAAGTAACATGGATGGGTTCGGTTTGAAACAATTTAATCACATAAACATAAAAAATATGCAAGATAATAGAGCTCTTTTGAGTTATTATGAACCTTTAATTTAGTCGAGTTAGGATCTAAATTAAGCATGCACTTTTCAATTATTGTGTCCATAAGTCATTGTTTGGTTAGGACGACTCAACTAATTCTAATGCATTCAAACAAATATGAATGAAATACATACATGAGTTTAGTTGAAAACAAGAATGATTGAGGCACAGAACAATATGAACACAACTCAAATGAACTTTATTAGATAAATGTAATCATTCTAGCTAAACAAAATTAATCTATCATGATTAATGAAAAAACAACAAAGCAATTTCCAAACATAATGAATAATTAAGGAGGAGCAAAAAGGAAGAAAAAACTCTTTGATAGTATGATCACTAATTGTGGAGGCTTTCTCCAACTCTCATAGATGCTCCTCCACAAACTATCCTCAAGGTGGCTGACCAAGAGAGTGTTTTTTCTCAAGGAATTGCTAACTATGGGAAAGGGAAAATGGGAACGACTATGCGTGAAAGGAAGGAAATGTGATGAGAATGAAAAATGAAGAATGAATGTTAAGTGAGGGATGATTAAATACTGGAATGAAAGGGTTTATTTATAATAGAGGGATGGCTAGTATGTTTGCTAAAAATAGCATTCTGAATCCCATGATATGCTCTCATGCTTGGTCTGCCATATATTTTGGAAGGGAATGGTTTTTGGTTGCTTTATTCATGAATGAAATCATGCTTGAATCAAGCAAGGTGGTGGGAAGGGTAATTGTGAAAGGCTGATTTCTGAATGTTTTACAGGTGTGAGGACTGTAACGCTCAGTTTGTGCAAATGTACACAGTCGTTCAAGTAATAAGTAAGTAAATGAGTTATCGTCTCTACAGGGACTGTGTATGTTAATCAATTAATTGTAAAATTATAAGTTAACAATTTGGTGATAAAAACACAATAATTTGAGTGATGATAATTAAACTAGATTAATTTAAATAGATGCAAAATTGATCCCTAATGCAATTTTAATCTAAGTATGCAAATTATCTAAATGTATGAATGAATTTGCAGCAGAAACACAACTTCAACAATCAATAACATGAATATGCTAGGATAACTACATTAATCAACTTGATTCATTTTTATCATGCTTAACAGTCTTTCATGAGTTTGGAAACCAAATTAAGTTCTTTCAGAATCTTTTACTTAGTGAAACATGCATTTTACTGATGATATTAAACTAAGGGTTTCTTAGTATATATGTGAAGTAATAAGGACGGGTTAGGTTTGAAATAGTTTAATCACATAAACTTAAAAACTGTGCAAGATAATAGAGCTCGTTAAAGTTATTATGAACCTTCAATTTAGTCAGGTTAGGATCTAAACTAAGCATGCACTTTTCAATTATTACATCACTAGTCGTAGTCTGGTTAGGATCGCTCATCTAATTCTAATGCATCCAATCACGTATGAATGAAATACATACTTGAATTTAATTAAAAACATGATCGACTGAGGCACAAACACTTTAAACATGAATCAAACAAATCTCATTGAATTAATGCAATTAACCTAGCTAAATAGATTTAAGCTGCCATTTTTGATGTCAAGATCACAAAACACATTGCAAACATAATTAATTTAAAACAACAAGTAAGGGAAGAATAAACTCTATTTCAAGTCGGCAATCTTGCAGACTCTAATTGAAGGTGTTTTCCTCCGCTCCTCCTGTTCCACCTTTGCTAATGGCTCCTCAAGGTGGTCGACCGAGAGATGATATCTTCAAGGCTTTTGCTGGCTAAAAACTAAGGGGAAAATGGAATGATAGGCGTGGTGGACGAAGAGAGCAAGAGAGGGAATGAAGAATGTTGTGAAAATGAGAGATGAAGGGATGAGGAAGGGATTATTGAAAAGGTGAGATAGGTGAGATATTTATACTTGAAGTAGGTGGGAGAGTTTACTAAAAATAGCAGCAACAATCCCTTGGGTTTCTCCCTACTATGGCCAGCCATGATATGTGGAAGAGAAGGTGGTTTGGTTGCTTGATTCAAGCATGAAATCATGCTTGAATCATACAAGGGGTAGACGGTTTCTCAAGCAAATCTTGTTTGCCAATTTCTAATGTTCTTCCAAGTGTGGGGACCTTCAAATAATTATCCCAAAATTGATTTCCTTGCTGCCCAATTGTGGTTGTCGAATTGGGCCTATCTTCTCTTGAAGTGGACAGCTAATGACCCAATTAGCTTGTAGTGTAATATCCTGAATTTTGGGCCTGTGCATTTTATGTGATGTGTGCTTAAAATATTAATTTAAAAGGGTTAGGGGTCCTGGTTAGGCTCAAGAATGGGCTGAGGTTTTGTTTAAATATTCTATTTAGACACTCAAGGATTTAAAATAAAGTTTTAGTAGTTTAAGTGACATATTGGGCTTGTGGCCCAAAGAACGAGGGGCACGAAGAAAGGGAGCTATAAGTGGCGTCACAAGTGCATGAGGAGGGCCCAAATTTTTGTGACTTGAAGCCCAAGTTTTAGGGCTAAAATTCGCACTTAGAAGAGTAAGGGGGGACGGCACAAGGCTAAATTTTAGGAGATTTTATTATGTTTAATTTTAAGGATAATAGGCAGATAATGAAGAGAGAAATTAGGGCTATTTTTGTGGAGATAATAGATCAAGATAAGGGAAAAGATGAGAGCTCATCCAAGAGGCTAGAGTTGGCCGAAAATTTGACTCTGTAAAGGGGAAAGAATCGGCCCTTTATAGGCAGTAAGGTGTGCCGAATTCTTCATTATGTTCTCTGAAAATTCTCTAAAAAATTTCTCATTTATTTTTCGGCAAACTTGAACTCTCTCTTCTCTTTTCTTTTTCTGACAGAAATCAAAACTCTTTAGATCTTAATTGTAGGAGAGGCCCTATTTTCACATCTTTTTTGCTTTTTGAGCTAAGTTATAGATCGGTTTAGCAAGGGTATCGACATTAATCAGGTGTGTAACCTTTCCCACTATTAGATTGGGTGCTAATAAATATATATATGTATAAATCTGCTATACTCTGTTAAATGCCGAAAACCCGGCATTATGATTGAAAACCCGAGGAGGGTAAAGGCTAATCATCAGGTTAGTGATTTCTGTCCTTCTTCGATAATATGCTTTGTATCTTTGATTTCTCTGTATGCTTGGGGTTGGGTGAATGATGAAAGGGGAAGTGATCTGTTCTGGTGGCTTATGCCATTTCAGCCTGGTGACTCTGTCACAACTCTGTTTTCTGGTGGCTTATGCTATTTCAGCCTGGTGACTCTGTCACGATTTGACGATGAGCAGCTATCTGCAGCATGACTGCCATCGATGGTGTGTAGCAGTGTGGGTTGATTGTAGAAATCCCCAATGGTGTGATTGGCAGGTAAGGGTGGTGTGTAGCGGTTGGAAACCTAGGAGTTGGGTTGGGCTTTACATAATTTCTGTTATAATATATTCTGATATATGTTATGTGGGGCTAAGGCCCAAATCTAATGGTGCAGGTGGGTTGCACACTGAGTTTCGCGACTCACCCATTTATTTTAACCATTTCAGGTGACACTTAGTGCATAGGACTGGGCTGGAGGATGGAGCAAGGTGGCCATGCGACAGAGCATTGAGGATTCAGCAAAAAGACTTCACTTTATTTATTTATTTTTAAGAAATTTATCTTAAGTGGGTTTTAAATTTCGTTGTAATAAGGCCATGGGCCACTGGACTATTATACTTTGCTTTGGGTTTTATTTTGGGCTTTCATTATTGACATTTAAACTTTAACTAAACTAAGGCATGTATTAAGATTTTGGTTTTTATTCATAAAACAACAAGTGATATCTTATATATTATTTAAACTTATCAAGTTATTAAGTTTTCCTGAATAAAAGATTAAATACAAGAAAAATATTTCCCGAAGATTGCGACATCTTTTACAAAACTCTTTTGAGTGGCATGCCAGATCCGACTGTAGGGTGTTTCAGATTGGTATCAGAGCCCAGTTCAAAACTCGGCTCTGGGGGTTTTTGGGCTCAAAACGTTTTCTAAAGTTAGGCTTTTGAAACATGCATGTTTTTAAATAATAACGAGTTTGTTAGCTCGGCATGGCACTGCGTCTCGGCCCAAGTCCGCGGTAAGTACTACGAACCATTGTATGATATATATCTGTGGGCTTGATGGGCTTTATGGGACGTAGATTAGTTAGATTAGAACTTGATGGACTTTAGGCCTAGCTTAAACCACTCTCTAAAGGCTCATAAGACTTAATTTCACTAAACAAACCCGTAAATGAGTCGCAAGGCTTGGGTGTGGCAAACAGCATACGCATGTCTAGGATTGGATCCGTAAGAGCTTGGTATTTAAGCGGTCCTAGTGACTCACCTCCTCTTCGCTGGAATTCTACAGTGCGTAGGATTTGTTCATCTTAGCCGAGTTAGGGTGTGGCAACGGGCATACGCATGTCTAGGAGTGGATTCGGGGAGAGCTTGGTATTTAAGCAATCCCTAGTGACTCACATCCTCTTATTTGGAATCTTACCTGGTGTGTAGTGACTGTTCACTCTGATCACGAGGACTTGTTGATAGGCTAAATCTTATAATTAAAACCCGAAAGGGACCAGACCACCTATTTCGAAAAAAATCCCACGTTTTGCAAAATTCTCAAAAACATTTGATTTGTGAAAATTTCCAACCAACTATGAATTTATAAAAATACCTATGTTTTGAAAATTTACCCGAAAATCTCATGTTTACAAGAGTAACCCGGATTATGAAACTAGATTTTCCCAAAGTACCCCCGTTAGAAAAAAAAAACAACAACAAATATCCATGGTTTGTAAAATTACCAAATTACCCTTGTTTTGCAAAATGACCAAAATGACCCTGATTTGTAAAATCACCAAAATACCCCCAGACTTCAAAATTACCAAAATACCCTTATTTCACAAAATCACCAAGAAACTCTATTTTGGAAATTACGAAAATACCCCTATAGGATAAAATTACGAAAATACCCCTGGGTAGTGAAGCAACGAAAACACCCTTACATGGTGAATGCAAGTGCTTGGATGCTATTTGTATGTTGATGATTGAGTGTATGTGTTCCCTAGAATTAGAGGATATGGACTTGAAATTGTATTGTGAATATGAATTGAAAGAACTACTCTTAAAACTATTATCCATAAGAGGCATTCGTGGTTAATTAGTGGAAGAAAATTAATGATTCATAAATTTTTAATCGGATAAACGCTAAGCGAAGAATGAGTACAAGGGGTCGAGGACGTCGCGCGTGGACACGGTAGGGGTAGGATGGCTTTTATGCGAGCCAGCAGGTCCAGCCACGGTCAGAAATGAAATGCTGGATCCTCTGGTTTGTAGAGGAGAGTTAGGGGATCAAAGCGACAGAGATGAAGCAATATCTCGAGCGATCTGCGGGTTCTCGAAAGAGTTTTTGGAGTAGGCATGGGTACAGAGCCTGTAAATTTGTGCCGAGCGGCTTAGGGCCAATGGGGCGAGAAGTGTTTAGGAGTCTGGCGCGTAGCCCCAACACTGGTGAGTATTGGATAGAAGCAACCGAGCGCATAATGGATGATTTAGATTTCACGGTGGAGGAGAAGTTAAAAAGGGTCGTGTCTCTTCTTCGAGACGAGGCCTATCAGTGGTGGCTCACGGTGAAGGAGGGTACTGCCACAGATCGGATTGACTGGGACTTCTTTAAGGAGTCGTTCCAGGGAAAATATGTTGGGGCCAGTTATGTGGATGCACAGAGGAAGGCATTTTTGAATCTAGTGTAGGGAAGTAAATCTGTGGTTGAATATGAGGCGGAGTTTCTGCGCTTGAGCCGCTACGCTCGAGGAATGGTGGCAGTCAAATATGAATGTTGTGTTCGATTCGAGGATGGATTGCGGAATGAGTTAAGGGTTTTGATAGCACCGCAGAGAGAAAGGGATTTTGCTGTTCTGGTGGAGAAGATTAAGATAGCTGAGGAGGTAAAACAGACTGAAAGAAAGGAAAGAGATAAGGAGTGGGGAAGGAATAAGAGAAATTTTGGGCCGGCAGGAGCATCTGGGAATTCGCAGAAAAAGCCTAGGTCTGATGGGCCAGCTCGTGCTCCGACACCTACTACGGGGAATTAGAATCGAGTATGTAATTGGTGCGGGAAAGCACATTCTGGGGAGTGTAGAAGAAGAACGAGTGGATGTTTCAGGTGTGGATCCACGGAGCATCTGATTAAGGATCTGTCGCAAGTGGATCGTGCGACCAAGAAGGCCGAGGTAGTCCGATCGGACTAGGAGAGGTGACCACCGGACCAAGGGGTCGTGGTGAAGGTAGAGGTGGAAATGGGGTGGTCGCGGACGTGGAGCACTGGTAGAGTGCAGTGCAGTAACGTAGAAGCAAGGCAGCCGGGTCTAGTTTATGCAGTTCGTCGACAGGAGGATGGTGACGCACCGGATGTCATAACCGATGACGTTTCTTATTCTTGATAACCCTTTACTTGCCTTGATTGATATTGGGTCAACCCACTCCTATGTTGCATGTTCGATATCCGAGACCCTAAGTATAGACTCAAACAACCACTTGGAAGATGATCGTGGTTAGTCCTCTAGGACAATCTAGGGTAGTGGACAAGCTATTTAAGGATGTACCGTTAGAGACTCAAGGGGTAGTGTTTCCGGCAGGCTTAATGGAATTACTGTTTGGAGAGTTTGACCTTATCCTAGGGATGGATTTGTTGACTAAGCATCGTGCTAAGTTGGATTGTGGGACTAAACGCATGGTGTTGAGTACCGAGAAAGCGGGAGGTAGTTGTGTTAGGAGAGAGAAGGAACTATCATCCAATGTAGTAACGGCATTAAAAAAGGTGTTAAGATGATTCGGAAGGGATGTAATGCCTTTCTAGCTTTTATTAGTGCTTTGGACGCTAAGGAGGGGACGGTCGACAAGGTTAGAACAGTAAAGGATTTTGTGGACGTATTTCCTGAGGAGTTGCCAGGATTACCCCCGGATCGCGAAGTGGAGTTTGGAATAGAACTACTTTCGGGTACGGCTCCGGTATCCATTGCTCCTTATCGAATGGCACCGAAGGAGTTGGTGGAACTCAAAGCTCAGATCCAGGAGCTTTTGGATTGAGGATTTATCCGACCGAGTGTGTCTCCATGGGGAGCACCGGTCCTATTCGTGAAAAAGAAGGACCGATCCATGCGTATGTGCGTGGACTATCGTCAACTGAATAAGTTGACGATTAAGAACAAGTACCCATTACCAAGAATTGACGACCTATTCGATCAGCTTAAAGGAGCCTCGTTTTTTTCAAAGATTGACCTAAGGTCGGGTTATCATCAGTTAAAGGTAAAGGAAGGGGACATTCATAAGACGGTGTTTCGAACACGCTGCAGACATTATGAGTTCTTGGTAATGCCGTTCGGTTTGACGAACGCGCCAGCAGCATTTTTGGATATGATGAACCGTGTGTTTCAACCATACCTTGATCGGTTCGTGGTGGTGTTCATCGACGATATCCTGGTTTACTCCAAGTCCGAGGAGGAACATGACGAACATCTTCGTGTAGTGTTGCGAATTTTGAGGGAGAAGCAGTTGTATGCGAAGTTCAGCAAGTGTGAGTTCGCTAAAAGAAGTGACTTTCTTAGGCATCTGGTTTCATGAGAGGAATTAGGGTAGACCCTCGGAAGATAGAAGTGTATTGGATTGGAAACCGCCGAAGTCCGTGGGCGTAGATTCAAGTTTCTTGGGTTTGGCGAGGTATTATAGGAGATTTGTTGAGGGTTCTCTTCAATAGCAAAGCACCTTTAACTAAGTTGTTAGGAAGGGAGAATTGTTTGTGTGGGTGACAAACAACAGGAGAGCTTTGAGAAGTCAAGAGAATTTTGTGAGGCGCCGGTGTTAATTCAGCCGGAAGCGGGAAAAGAATTTACCGTCTACTGTGATGCGTCACACACAGGGTTGGGGTGTGTGTTGATGCAAGATGGAAAAGTTATTGCATATGCGTCTCGATAGTTTAGACCGCATGAATTGAACTACCCTTCACATGATTTGGAATTAGTGGCGGTAGTGTTTGCTCTGAAGATTTGGAGGCACTACTTGTATGGGGAGAAGTCGATAATTTACACCGACCATAAAAGTTTGAAGTATCTCCTTACCTAGAAAGAGTTAAATTTAAGTCTTGAAGGACTATGATTGCTCGATCGAATACCATCCGGGTAAGGTGAATGTGGTGGTGGATGCGTTAAGCTGTAAGGTAGTATCGGAATTAAGAGAGATGTTCGCCCATCTGAGTTTATTTGACGACGGGAGTTTGCTAGCTGAGTTGCAAGTGAAGCCGACATGGGTGAGTCAGGTTAAGGACAAACAATTAGTGGATGACGTCCTAAGTGCTCGACTTTTGCAAGCGCGGGATGGTGGAATGGAGGACTATAGTCTGAACAATGATGGAGTTTTGTGTTTCCGTGGGAAGATTTGTATGCCAAAAGATGTGGAGTTAAGACAGATGATTCTTTGGGAATCGCATAGTAGCTCTTATGCTATGCATCCTGGAGGAGTTAAGATGTATCAGGATTTGCGCGAGCAGTTCTGGTGGCCAGGTTTGAAGCGAGAAGTTACGGAATATGTGGGGAAGTGTTTAACGTGTCAGCAAGTCAAAGCTGAACACCAGTTGCCTTCAAGATTGTTGCAACCGGTGAAGATTCCCCAATAGAAATGGGAAAGAATCACGATGGATTTCGTTAGTGGGTTACCCCTTACACCCACTAAGAAGGACTCAATTTGGGTAATAGTGGATCGGTTGATGAAGTCTTCTCACTTCATACCGGTTCGAGTGGACTTTTCTCTGTAAAAGTTGGCTAAGTTGTACGTGGCTGAGGTTATAAGACTACATGGTGTACCTGTGTCGATCATATCAGATAGAGACCCTAGGTTCACGTCACGATTTTGGAAGGCTCTTCATCAAGCAATGGGAACAAGGTTGGACTTTAGTATGACTTTTCACCTGCATCGATGGTCGACCGAGAGGGTAATTCAGATATTGGAGGATATGCTAAGGGGTTGCATCATCGACTTTAGGGGTAGTTGGGAGGAATATTTGCCCTTGGCAGAATTCGCGTACAATAATAGTTATCAAGCTAGTATTCAGATGGCGCTGTACGAAGCGTTATATGGAAGGAAATGTCGTACTCCTACTTGTTGGACGGAGTTGGGTGAACGTCGGGTGTTGGGTCTTGAGCTAGTTTCAGAAACAGAGGAGAAAGTTAAGTTAATACGGGCTCGATTGAAGGAAGCGTCTGATCGGCAGAAGTCTTATGCGGATCTAAAGTGGAAGGAGGTGGAATTTTTAGTAGGAGACCAAGTCTTTTTGAAGGTATCTCCATGGAAGAAGGTAATAAGGTTTGGACGGAAGGGTAAGTTAAGTCCACGGTTTATTGGGCCATATCGGGTACTAGAACGTGTGGGGCCAGTGGCTTACCGTTTGGATTTGCCTTCAGAGTTGGAGCTGATACATGACGTGTTTCATGTCTCGATGCTGAGACGTTATCGTTCTGATCCATCGCATGTGGTGCCGGTGGAAGAGATTGAAGTAAGGCCAGATTTATCTTTTGAGGAAGAACCAGTGCAAATCTTGGATCGAGACGTAAAAGTATTGAGAAAGAAGTTCGTCCCTTTGGTCAAAGTTTTGTGGAGAAATCAAGGCGCAGAAGAGGCGACGTGGGAGCCAGAGGATGTTATACGACAGCAGTACCCCCATCTCTTTTGATCAGGTAAATTTTGAGGCCGAAATTTATTTTAAGGGGGAAGAAGCGTAATATCACGAATTTTGGGCTGTGCATTTTATGTGATGTGTGCTTAAAATATTAATTTAAAAGGGTTAGGGGTCCTGATTGGGCTCAAGAATGGGCTAAGGTTTTGTTTAAATATTCTGTTTAGACACTCAAGGATTTAAAATAAAGTTTTAGTAGTTTAAGTGACATATTGGGCTTGTGGCCCGACAACGAGGGGCACACGATGGGGAGCTATAAGTGGCGTCACAAGTGTATGAGGAGGGACCAAATTTTGTGACTTGAAGCCCAAGTTTTAGGGCTAAAATTCGGCACTTAGAAGAGTAAGGGGGACGGCACATGGCTAAATTTTAGGAGATTTTATTATGTTTAATTTTAAGGATAATAGGCAGATAATGAAGAGAGAAATTAGGGCTATTTTTGTGGAGATAATAGATCAAGATAAGGGAAAAGATGAGAGCTCATCCAAGAGGCTAGAGTTGGCGAAAATTTGACTCTGTAAAGGGAAAGAATCGGCCCTGTATAGGCGATGAAGGTGTGCCGAATTCTTCATTATGTTCTCTGAAAATTCTCTCAAAAATTTCTCTTTTATTTTTCGGCAAACTTGAACTCTCTCTTCTCTTTTCTTTTTCTGACAGAAATCAAAACTCTTTAGATCTTAATTGCCGAAACCCTACCATCCTTTTTCTCTTCTCTTTCGGCCGAATCTCACTAACCACTCCTTGTTTATATTTTTCCAATTCTTTGTTTCTCTAAAAGCCAAAATCACTAAGATCACACCTCTGAAGTTGCCGAATTCTCTTGAGGAGTCTCTTGTCTTTGAATTTTGAAGGAAGCAATAGGTAAGTATTGATTTCGGGATTTCAATGTTTTTTCATTTTTCAAAAAATCCCTAGCCGAATGGCTATTTAGAACTAATCTCTTATTTCTCTCTTACTTTTGGCATTCCGGGATCAGAAGTGGGGCCAATCGCATAGATCTCTAAGTTATAGTTTGGTAACACTCGAATTGTGTTAATTTCGGGATTTCAAGGTAAGAGGAATCTATTAGTTTCAAAGTGTAAATTTGGGTATCGATTAACCCTTGGCCGATTGTAGGAGAGGCCCTATTTTCACATCTTTCCGGCTTTTTGAGCAAAGTTATAGATCGGTTTAGCAAGGGTATCGACATTAATCAGGTGTGTAACCTTTCCCACTATTAGATTGGGTGCTAATATATATATATGTATAAATCTGCTATACTCTGTTAAATGCCGAAAACCCGGCATTATGATTGAAAACCCGAGGAGGGTAAAGGCTAATCATCAGGTTAGTGATTTCTGTCCTTCTTCGATAATATGCTTTGTATGCCGATTTTCTGTATGCTTGGGGTTGGGTGAATGATGAAAGGGGAAGTGATGCATGCTCGTGGCTTATGCCATTTCGACTGGTGACTCTGTCACAACTCGTTTTTCGGTGGCTTATGCCATTTCACTGGTGACTCGCCATGATTTGACGATGAGCGACTATCTACGACTTGATCGCCATCGATGCTGTGTAGCGGTGTGGGTTGATTGTAGAAATCCCCAATGGTGTGATTGGCAGGTAAGGGTGGTGTGTAGCGCTTGGAAACCTAAGAGTTGGGTTGGGCTTTGCATAATTTCTGTTATAATATATTCTGATATATGTTCTGTGGGGCTAAGGCCCAAATCTAATGGTGCAGGTGGGTTGCACACTGAGTTTCGCGACTCACCCAATTATTTTAACCATTTCAGGTGACACTTAGTGCATCGGACCGGGCTGAAGGAGGGAGCAAGGTGGCCATGTGACAGAGCATTGAGGATCAGCAAAAAGACTTCACTTTATTTATTTATTTTTAAGAAATTTATCTTAAGTGGGTTTTAAGTTTCGTTGTAATAAGGCCATGGGCCACTAGACTATTATACATTGCTTTGGGTTTTATTTTGGGCTTTCATTATTGACATTTAAACTTTAACTAAACTAAGGCATGTATTAAGATCTTGGTTTTTATTCATAAAAAAACAAGTGATATCTTATATATTATTTAAACTTATCAAGTTATTAAGTTTTCCCGAATAAAAGATTAAATACAAGAAAAATATTTCCCGAAGATTGCGACATCTTTTACAAAACTCTTTTGAGTGGCATGCCAGATCCGGCTGTAGTGTTTGGGCCAGGTTTGGGGTGTTACATGTAGACTTGACCAGCATGTATTATCTTTTTTTGTTGGGTCAAGGTGACATCTTGATAACCCATTAAGCTTGGTCTTGCAATCCAATACATGAGAATAATAGCTTATGTCCATGCAACATTATAATGAACTTAACTCTCTGGTCCCACTGCATAAGTAAATTTAACATATTAATAAATAACATGAAATACTTAATTTTATGCACAAAATCATATAAAAAGGCACAAATTCGCATACTTTATAATTTCATGTCTATTATTAATGTTTAAGCAAAATTCACTTAATTAATTAACAAATACTAAAGATTAATATTATTTTTAAGTAAAAAGGTGGTAAAAATTACTAGTAAAATCCTATATAATTTCGAGTTTACACATTCCTAAACTTAAATCATTGCTCGTCTCAAGTAATGTTCAGGCACAAAAAAAATATTGCTAAGGCAATTTTGCAATATGATTAAGCAACATCAATCTTTGCACAAAATCATGCATCAACAAAACCATGCTCACAAACTCTTTTTATTGATAAGTCGTTCATATGCAAACATTATTTCAAATTTTTTATTCTAAGTGCGAAAATATGTTAGCATAATTCATGGAGTGCATGCTTATCAAGATCATACATACCATTCACAATTCAATCAAAATTTATTATTAATCAAATAGAACAATCAGAAGGTTTAATTAATGGTCCTTATAGGTTGAACTTAGCAATTCCTCTCCACTAATGTAGTCGGCATAATCATCAAAATCAATAGGTCTTTTAGATGATTGTAATGGGGCTAGGCTCAATGTTAGGATAAAAGAGAAGTGAATTTTTAGGTTCAGTAATCTTAATCTTAGCTTTGCCTTGGATCAATTCGAGGTACATCTCTCCAACTAATGGGTTCTTCACCCCCAAACTTAATTTTTAAGCACATGCCCAATATTTCTTAATACTTTGAGCTCTTTATTTTGTTCTTTTTGCTTGATATTCGAATATAACTTTCTCTTTCTCTTTTTTTTGAATCACCTCTAAACATATGAAAAACGTGTACATCAGTTTGAATTTTTCCTCTATCTTTGCTCACCAAGACAAGTATAGTTAAGATAGGTGCAAAAATAGGATAAAATTTAAAAATATGGTAACATGTCTTATTATGTAGGTAAACAACAAAAACGAATATTTAAGGCTCAAATTAAGGTTTCAAGGGTCACATTCATATGGTAGGCTCGAAAGGCTCAAACTATCCAAAGAAAATGTGCCTAAATCATGTTTAGATTTTTATGCCTTCTAGGATTTTGCCTCAAGAAAGTTACTAAGTCAATTCTAAGGATTAAACCTTCATGCAAGTCTATTTCAAAAGAATTTCAATTTTCATGGAAAAAGGCTACATTCGACCTAAGAACATACAAGCATTCCATAACTCAAGATAACAAAAAAAAACCTCATATAAAATAAAAAATCATACTTGCATTTGAGCTAACTTATGAACAAAAACTTTCACTGAACATCATTTTATTTCAGCATACTTATGTGTAATCATTGAAACATACTAAAGAAAAAAAATTGAAAATTCATGCTAACTGCCATTCTAAATAAATTTCATGCTAATATTGCCCTACCCCCACCTTAAAAAGAAACAATGTTCTCATTGTGTAATCAAAGTAATGAATGATAACTGAACATCAGATAGTATAGCAAGAAAGAGAGGTGAGTCATGAAGACTGCTTAAGTACCAAGTCTTTCTCAACAATCCAATCCTAGACATGTTCATTCACATTACAACACTACTTAGCTTTTTTATTTATTAAAGTAGAGGCATTGAACTATATTTTATTCACGCTTGCAATTTTATTGTGCAAAAACAAAATACTAACTGCGAAAGTAAATAACTAAAACTACTAAGAAAAAGAAATTTCCCCCTTTTTTAATTCGAATCATCGTCTAAGTCTTTCTCCTTTCCATTCTTGGTCGCACTTGATCCCACAAGCTCTTCCTACCATGTCTCAAAGATATGATCTAGGGACTCAAAACAAAAGTGTTAGAGATATTCTTAAACGTATTTCGAATAGAATCATCTCTAATTTTTGCATATCCCAAATAGGCCTGTTGTTGGTTATGCATGAATTTCCACATATCCAGCATAGTTGAAAATTTTGATTTCTTCATAGTATTTGAAGAAGTAGGCATTAACATGGTCAACTCAGGACTAAAACTTGGCTCTACTGGTTCAGCAATATTAGGTTCCACCCTCGGTCCAAGGTTGTTTGGTTCCTCTTCAGATTCTGCTTCTTATGTCTCCTCAACCGAGTCAGCTTCTGTTTCAGATTTATTGGAAAACTCGTCAGTTTCTGGTTTGGTTGGTTCAATCAGTTCAACTGGGTTCAGCTCATGGAAATTCTCCACTAACCTTTCAATATCATGGGATGTGATGCAACCTTTAACATTTTGGCCCCTCAAGTTTGCTTTTGATTTAACTTGGGCCTTTAATGTAACACCCTCACCCGTATTCACCGTCAGAATAGGGTTACGGAGCATTACCGGACTTACAACACTTTTAAACATTCATTTCATATATAGTTTATCAATTCAAATACAATTTAATCATAATTAATCATAGTGTCCCTTAAACAAGCCTACGAGGCCTTAAACATGCATTGAGAGTGGTTTGGGACTAAACCGATAACTCGGGAAATTTTTCAACACTTAGCAAGAATTTTCTCAAACAGGGGACACACGCCCGTGTGACCAGGCCGTGTGTCTCACACGGCCACCAGACACGCCCGTGTCACAAGCCGTGTGAACATTTGAAATGGAAGCACATGGCCGTGTCCCATCCCGTGTCCTACCCCGTGTCCAAACAAGTGAAGTTACTGACTTGGGTCACACGGCTAACCACACGCCTGTGTATCTAGCCCGTGTGCCCTTCGAAGTTGCCACACACGCCCATGTGCCAGGCCGTGTGCAAGGCTGTGCCAAATCTGTAGGGTATACTGACTTATGCAACACTTCCAAGTCACACGTCCATGTGCTAGGCCGTGTGAAAAAAAGGGGTATACTGACTTATACCACACGGCTGATCACACGCCCGTGTGTGAGACCGTGTGGAGCATACTGACTTCATTTCAATTTCAACACCAGGGGACACACGGCTGTGCAACATGACCGTGTGTCACACACGGCTGAGACACACGCCCGTGTCTTTGCCTGTGTGGACAAAAATAGGCTATTTACCAAGCCATTTTGCCACCCCATTTGGTACACATCTTCACCTAGCCAAATGATACCAAACCATAGCATAATATGCAATCCAAAACAACCAATTCAAGCCTAAATCTTACCATTTCAATACTAACCAATTCAAGGCACCAAGTACAACAATATACTATCTAAATTCATACCAATTCTTGTTTTCACAAATCATCAATTTACCATTAATAGTACCTATTATCACCAATAATCACACAACCATAAACCAACTCAATTCACAAGACTTAATTATACATATATGTACATTATTCAACATACCAAAATAATCCATCACACATGGCTATATATATATATATGCCAAACATAAACATTAACAATGCCATTTCATATGGCCAATGTCATTACCAAAACATAACCAAAATGACCCAAAGTCCCTATACATGCCATATGACCAAACCATAAATTCAAAAGTACCAAAGTGACGGTTGGATAGTGTGACGATGTCTCTGACGATCCCCGAATCCGAGCTAGCTTTGAATTCACTATATAACACGAGAAAAATAAACAAAGTAAGCTATAAAGCTTAGTAAGCTCATATGAAGTAAAATCAACAATTCATAATACACAATTCATCAATTTGAATTAGTCAACATATAATTCATGATAACAGACAAACTTTCCTTATACTTACTCATATGCTTATATACAAATTCATAACTTCTTCTATTTAAAGCTCATACTTTCCATGTACATACCTGTACAAATTCATAACAAAATCATACCTATTCGGACCACCATTGAATACTTGATATCTTGCACACTGAGTGCCAATACATAGCCGAAGCTATTTTAATCTCGCACACTAAGTGCCATATATAGCCGAAGCTATCTCGATCTCACAGACTAAGTGCCATATATAGCTGAAGCTATCTCGATCTCGCACACTAAGTGCCATATATAGCCGAAGCTATTTTGAATCGCACACTAAGTGCCATATATATCCGAATAGTCGTCAAACATAACTATAATCTCATATGTACAATTTATGCAATACCAAAGCATTTAAAGCATAATTGTAATAATGCTTATTACATACGAACTTACCTCGGATGTGAAAACGACGACACGATCAACTAATCTGATATCTTGTTCTTTCCTCGATCTAAGTTCGTATTCTACTTTTATTGATGTATATAATATCAAATTTAACTTATTAAATCACTAATTTATTTAATTATGTCCAAAACACACATTTAGGCATGTTTACACTTTTGCCCCTAAAGTTTCACATTTTTACAATTTAGTCCTCAATACACAAAATCACAAATTCATGCAAATTTCACAACACCCATGCTTAGTCGAATTACCATAAGGCCCCTAGAAGCCCATATTTTTTATTTATTCACACATTTAACCACACATTTTCACATTTTCACTAATAAATCCCTATTTTTCATTTTTACTCAAAATCACTTTACGAAACTTGTTTAACTAACAACAAACATTCAAAATATATCATCAATCATTAAAAATCACACATATTCATCAATGGCAACATTCAAAATCTTTAATTTTCTTGCAAATTAGTCCCTAGGCTAGTTAGTACTAGCTGCAACGATCTCGAAAACATAGAAATCATTAAAAACGGGACAAAACGGACTTACAATTGAGCTAGGAGTTGGCCGAATGCTTCAAACCCCAAGAATGGTTTCCTCTTTTGTTAAATTCGGCTATTAGCATGAAGATGGACAAAAAATATGACTTTTTTTGTTTTAATTAATGTTATTTACCAAATTACAATATTAACCTTACCAATTAAACATTAAAATCATATAATGGTTGTCCATAATTGTCCAATCATGCTATTAATGGTCTAATTACAACATAAGGACCTTGACTTTAAGGTTCTATAGCTATTTAATACCTTTAGCTATTAGAACATCAATTTTGCACTTTACGCGATTTAGTCTTTTTTCTCAAATTGACCATTTAAACAATAAAATTTCTTGACGAAATTTTCACACAATCACCCAATCATGCTGTAAACATTAAAGTAATAATAAAATAAATATTTTACTTTAGATTTGTGGTCCCGAAACCACTGTTCTGATTTGACCAAAAATGGGCTGTTACATTTAAGCAAAGTGAAATAATCAATGATGGAAAGTAGGCACTTCCTACCTTCTTTGTAGCACAATCGTGGATCCCTTTGAGAATAATTTTCCCAACATTGATAGACCTTTCTGTCATAATTGCATACAATAAAAGCATTCGTTCCATTGAGATGGTGGAACTATGTGAGATAGGCATGAAGCTATATCGAACAAAGTAGAACCATACCTTAGCCACCGGTTTTAGATATTCCCTTCGGCAAGAATGACTACCATACTTTCTTATAATTCATTGGGATCTCAGATTTGTAACAAAATTAAGCACTTGTTGAAGAAAATCCCAATTTATATTTGTCATCATGACAAAGTACTCATATTCTTCATCAGACAGATTAAACAAATCATTAATGGACTTAGAAGTAAGGGGTACCTTCTTTTTGTGAACAAATCATTAATTGAGGGCATTAATTGCTTTTTTGAATTGGTAGGGGCACCACCTAATTGTCATTGCTCTCCAAATTGAAACCTTTTTCCGTCACCATAGGTTGATTTTTGAAGATGGAATCAAACCTTTCTTTCTTTTCCTCATCTTGAATCATAATTGGATTTTCAACAGAGGTCTTGACAGATCTAGTTCTTTTACGAGACATGGTGATTTTTCTCGAAAAATAGTAAAATTTTGGCAAACGAGAAGGAAAAAAATTGGCAATGGATGGTAGCAATAGGTTTGCGATGGCGATAGGTTCACGGTAGTAATGGGATTGCGGCGGTGAAAGGCTTGCAGCGGTGATAAGATTGCTCCGGCAAGAGCTATGCGGCGATAATAGTAAGGCTCCAGCAAAAGACTTACGGCAGAAATAAGGAGGGTTTTGCGACAAGGGAAGGAAATTGGGGAGATTCTTTGGGATTTAAGGCCAACGACTAAGAGGAAAAAGAATAAGTGGCTAGGGTTTAAGCTAATTACTTGAATGGTTGTGAAAAATATAGTGGTAAAGAGAGGTTTATATAGTAGTAAATTAAGGGAAACTTGTAGCAAAAATTTAGCTACAAGGGTGGATTGGGCAGCAAGGTGAGATGGAAAAAAAGGTGGTGGCAATAATAGGGTTTTGGGAACCCTTTGGACGGCAATGTGGGGTAAATTTTCTCCTCTTTGCTATTTCAGGCCTTAAGCCCAAACTATATTTACAAATTGAACTACTTAAAATAAAATAAACCGATTGGTACTTTGGCCAATTTGACCCCATTATTAAACATAAAAAAAGTAAAATTAACATTAAAAACAAGATGAAAATGAAAATAAAAATAAAAATTTTGAAGTTAATTAGAAAATTTCTTTTCAAAAGATTACATTTAATTAATTCCTAGGAAAGGTTGGAGGGGTCACAAATGGTCTCGGTTAAGTTTCAATCTCCTTAGACAAAATTAATTAAATGTACTAATTCATGAAAATAATTTCTAACTATTTATTAAAAAGTAAAAACATGAAAAATTAAGGTTATACTAAATTGAACGAATTAAATTGAATGAAGTTTGAATTCGCTCAACTTCACCATCTCGTTAGTGTTTGAGACGTTTACCATTAACCTTACACGTACCTCCCTGGTTTTCATACAATTGTATAGCTTCATATGGATAAACTTTATAGATGGTATAAGGTCCTTTCCATCGGGACTTGAGCTTTCCAGGAAATAACCTTAGCCTCGAATTAAATAATAACACTTTCTGACCTTCTCTGAATTCACGAGGTTGTACACAACTTTCATGCCATCTCTTAGTCTTTTCTTTATACATCTTGGCATTCTCGTATGAAAATAGCCTCAACTCTTCCAACTCGTCAAGCTGTAACATTCTCCTTTCACTGGCTTGCTTACGATCCAAATTTAATTATTTCAAAGCCTAGTTAGCTTTATTCTCCAATTCAAGCGGCAAATGACATGCCTTTCCAAATACTAACTGATAAGGATTCATTCCGAATGGTATCTTAAAAGCAGTTCGATAGGCGCATAGAGCATCATCGAGCCTTCAAGAACAATCTTTTCTGTTAAGCCGCACTACCCTCTCAAGAATACCTTTAATTTCACGATTCACCCTTTCAACTTGCCCATTTGACTATGGGTGATAGGTAGTAGCAATTTTATGTTTCATATTGTACTTGTCAAGCAACCACTTAAGCCATTTATTTACAAAGTGAGATCCTTCAACTCTAGTTATAACTCTCGGAGTCCCAAACTATGTAAACACATGCTTATGTAGGAATCGCATAACTACCTTAGCATCATTTGTTGGGTATGCCTCATATTCAACCCACTTGGATACATAATCCACGACTACTAAAATATACTAGTTCCCATAAGAAGAAGGAAATAAGCCTAGAAAATCAATGCCCCATATATCGAATAATTCAAACTCTAAAATGTTTGTCAAGGGCATCTCGTTCCTCCTTGATATGTTTCTCATTCTTTGGCATCTATCATAGTTTTTCACATATGCATACACATCCTTATACACTATTGGCCAAAAGAATCCTGATTGTAAAATCATTGCTACAGTACATGAACCACCAAAGTGTCCTCCACTCGGAGTTGAACTGTAATGGTAAAAGATCTCAGTAATATCTTTTTCAGCTACGCAGTTCTGGATTATGTTATCTGTACATTGTTTAAACAAAAATAGATCTTCCTAGAAATAATATCGACTATCATGAAGGAATTTATTCCTTTGTTGGAATGTCATTTCTCGAGGAATCATTCCACATGCTAAATAATTTGCAAAATCAATAAACCGAGGTGTTTCATGAATTTGACTTACCTCGAAGATATGCTTATTAGGAAAGTTTTCATTAATTGGAACAAGTGAAGGGGTTACCTTATTTTGTTCCAACCTTGATAGATGATCAGCTACTTGGTTTTCAACACCCTTTTTGTCTTGGAGTAAAAGTATCCATCGAATTAACCTCGGTTTAGCATCTTTCTTCGTGAGTAAGTACTTAATGGCCACAGGGTTTGTAAATACTGTAACTTTAGTACTTATAAGATATGAACGAAACTTGTCAAAAGCAAAAAATATTGCAACGACCCGAATTTGGGCTTGGTAGAATTGGGCCCATTGGGCATTGGGCCGGGGAGCGTTTAAAATTTTAGAGAATAAGAGAACGACTCTAGTGCAAGTTGGACCTATTAGGTGAGTGATTGTGGAAGGTTAGGGGGTTTCTATGAAGTTCCGGGTTCAAGTTAGGTCATAGGAAAATTTTAGTTTTTGGGCACTTAAGTGGGGAGAGGTGTAGGAGGCAAGGCTTAAGGGAAATTGATGGTGTTTTGCTAGCACAATTGGGCTTGTGGTGTAGTGGCAAAATGGTGCCACTTAGGGATCAAGGGAGTGACGGCATAAGGAAGCAAGCTGATCTAAGGTTTAAGTCTTGGCACTTGCATTTCTTTTTAGATTACCCTTATAAATGGATTTAGGTGTTGGCCATAGACTTATCTCTAATTGCCTATGTTTTAAGACACAAGATGAGTTGGTGGCTCAGTGGTGTGGCGTCAAGGGAGGTGCAAGGAGGATAGAGGTTCGAATCCCACAGATGGCAAGTTGGAGACTTTTATTTTGCTCAGGAGATGACAAGAGGTTGTGTTGGAATCAAATACTGATGGAGAAGTGTTTGAATTGGTCAAGGTGGTTGGGTGAATTCGAATGGGAGGTGGAGAGTGAATTAGGGATAGATTTGTGGAGGAAATCATGGGATTATGGTGTGGGGAGGAGTTAGCCGAATATGGGCAAGTGAATGGGAAAATTCGATCAAGACACCTGGCATTGGAAGAGTACACATTCGGTCAAGGGTAGGAAGGGTGCCAAATTTCTCTAGCTCTCCCTAGCAATTTCGCATTTTGGTCACTTTTCTTTTCCAGGCATTTCGGGTCTTTTTCTCTTCAATTCTTCCTTACAAAAACCTCAAATTCACTATTCATTTCTTCCCAATTTCTTTCCAAACTCTCTTCTTTTCTCATGAGTGCCTAAACTTTGATTGGCCAAATTCTTTTCTGACATTTATCTTCTAGTAGCCGAACCTTGCCTACACCAACATATTCATCTTGTGTTCTCTAATTGGTAAGCCTCTACTCTCTCATTTCTTCTTTTCCCTTTGCATTCTTCTTCTTCTCCTATTACTCTTTTCCCTCTCCACTCAAAGTATAAGCCGAATACTTGCTATCTTGTTATTTTTTAGTAGGGCCGAACCTGAGTACTCTGCTCCATCTAAAGTCTCGTCTGCTCTCTTTTTGTGTGGAAGCCGAAACTTGGAGCAACTGCCATTTTTGGGGGTAAGCCAAATCTTTTCCTTTCCCTTTAGTCTTCGATTGGTGCTCTCTCTGTGGCCTTCTACGTTATTCAGATTTCTTTACAGATACTTCTCCTAGCCGAGTACCCTCTTTTAGTTTTTGTGTTGAACGTACTCACCGCATCTTGTGAGTTGATCCTTGGCCGAATCATAGGCCTATTCTCTTCTACAGTGGCGCTTTAAGGAGTGGGAATCGCGAAGGGGAGAAAGAGTTCTCTATGGAGACTGGTGGTAACCAATCTAAGGGGGGATCATGAAAAGGGCCTAATGGAGGTGGATTCGTAGCCCCTGCTCCCAAGTTTAAGCGGCATAGTGTGTCAGGGGTTCGGGATTTCCCACCGGGATGTGGAAGGGCGTTGGCATCTGGTCTAGATAGGCAAATCGCGGTTTCTCGCGCTAGCGAGGGTGACGACGATCGTGAGTGTGTAATACTCGAAGTAATTAGGTGTGTAATCTCACACTCTTTCGATTGCATATGTGCAAAGTTCTGTGTTTTGGCCAAAAGTCGGAAAGCCGGAAACTGGCATCTGTGACCACTCGAGTGTGCGAATGCTCATAGTGGTAACTCGAGATAACGAATCCTGTTGTTAAGTCATTGGGAGTGTCCCAAGCATTCTCGCGATGCTAAGACTGGAATGGGCATATCCGGGCCAAAATGGGCCATGTGGGCCCAATAGGCTATTCGGCTCATTTGGGCCAAACTTCTGGAAAACTATCTAATGATAAGTCTGGAGGCGAAATCTGCAAATCTGGAACCGATATCATGCGTTTCGGGCCACACGAGCGTGTGGGCCCGTTTATGCTTAAAATGGATTTTAGGCCCAATAGATCCGCAGAGACCCCAAAAAGGGTTTCGTATTTCTCGAGACAACAATAGGCCTTGGAAAGAACGTTAAATGCAAAATTACCAAAATACCCTTGGAAGGGTAAATTACTGAAATACCCTCGGTGGGTAAAATTACTGTTATACCTTTAAGGGTAGGCTGAGCATGTTTGTGTATTTAGTATATCTGCTATGTTGGAACATTAATGCATACACGGATTATTATGACATGATATGTTGCATGGGAGTGGGATATTATATTGATGATCGGGGAAGTGTATTTCGGCGGCTCCGCCACGTATTTCGGTGACTATGTCACATTCTGTCTGGCGGCTATGCCACGTATATTCGATTCATTTGGTGGCACTGCCACAATTTCGGGGATGAGCAGCGTGACTGCCATTGAGGTGTGTAGCGGATGGAGGGTTGATTGTAGAAATCCCCACAGGTGTGTTAGGTTGGATACGGGTAGTGTGTAGCGGATGGATTACTAGGCTGGGTTGGGTTACATTGCATTGCATTCATTATTTGTTATACCATGTTGATAGGGCCAAGGCCCAATTCGTCTCCGTATGGGCTTCGGCCAGATTGCTTATGTGAGGGCTAAGGCCAAATCTGCTTCAGTGGGCTTAGGCCCAATTAATGTCCGGTTGGGGAATTACACACTGAGTTCTTGTAACTCACCCCTCTACTTAATTTTGCAGGTAATCCCTAGCTTTGAGGATTTGGAGCCAAGGCAGACTCTGTGGTTGCCATACATCACTACTTTAGTAAATTTCGTTTTACTTTACTAAAGATTTTATTTTAATCTGGGTTTATGTTTTGTAATAAGGCCTTTGGTATTTTATTTGGTTTTAGTTTTTAATTTGATTATTTCTTATTCATAAATGTTCAATACGGGATTTTCTTAAAACATTAACAACTGTTTTTCCAAAATGTTGGATTTCCTTAACAATGATAACTATTTTCAAAATAACCTTTTTCCAGGAATTCATTGAATCTGATTGTTTATAAACAAAGTCATCAAAAACAACATCAAAGATGTTTTTGCAAGAGAACTATAAAACAAGTTGGATTTTTCATAAGCAACAAAACTCAAAGTTTTTATCGAACGCGAAGTTTCTTTAATAACCCTTCCATGTGACATGTCAGATCCGGTCGTAATGTCTAGGCCGGGTTTGGGGTGTTACATTTTGTGGTATTAGAGCCAAGTTGCAAAACTCGGCTTGTGGAATGGGTTCGAAAATGCTTTCCAAAATTGGTTTGGAATAAGGGTTAGAAAGTATATGTTTTTATTTGAAGTATGGCACCCGAGTCTCCGGCACCAAATCTGTAACAGCCCGGTTTAGACCCTAGTCAGAATAGTAGTTTTGAGACCACAAATTTGAGGTCAAAATAATATTTTAATATTATTTTATGTGTTTACAGTATGTGATTTAGTCTGTGTGAAATTTTTGTGTGAAAATTTTATCGATTGTGTGTTTAATTTGTGAAAAGGACTTAATTGTATAAGGTGTAAAAGCTGTGTGCTAATTTTTAAGTGTCAAATTGTGGATGGATTTTTAAGGTGGAGGCTTTATGAGGCAAATAGTCCATTTTTAAGTTAGTGGATGGTTAAATGACTTATAAACCATAATGTTAATTTGTCCTTTATGATAATAAAAAGGTTAGATATGTCAATTATGTATTAAAATGTAATAATGATAAAACAAAAAGATGAAAGTGGTCATCTTTTATGCATCCATTTTTGACCGAATTAGCAAAGAAGAAGAAAGGAAAAAGAAAGCTAGGTTTCGGTTGATGTTAAGCTTGATTCAAGAACAAGAAAGGAGAGGTTCGGATCAAGATCGAGGAAAAGATAAAGTGCTCGATTGACCGACCGTTTCGATAGTTCAACGTCCGAGGTAAGTTCGGACACAATACGAACATTTAGTTATGTTAAATGTTATGAAATGAATGTTATAATGATATTGAAATATGGATGCTATGTGAGAGTTGAGTTTGAGTTATGTGGCACTAAGTGTGCATATTCGAAAATGTGATCGAGATGATTAGCACTATGTGTGTGAAATAATATAAGCTTCGACTTTGTGGTTGCCATTGTGTGTGCGATACCGATTGAAGAGCGGTTTGATATAAATGCACTATGTGTGCGATGATAATTAAGCTTCGGCTAAATATTGGGGCACTAAGTGTGCGATTGAATTAAAAAAGAGACAGAAGTGGATCGAAAGGGAAAAGTGAGTATTGAGTAGCAAATGTAATTGACTACTAGGTGTTGACTAAGGTACGCTCGGAGCCTATGTGGTTGATGAATCCATGAATGAGATTATGAAATGTTAAATGAGCATTTTAGTTTTGGATGGCATGATATATATATGTATATGTGGAATAATCTATGTGATGAATTGTTTTATTATAATGTATCATGTTACGAACTTACTAAGCTTTGAAAGCTTACTGTGTGATTTGTTTCTCTGCTTTGCAGTGTCAGTAAAGCTTGCTCGAATCCAAGAATCGTCAGCATCTCAATGACACTATCAGCATTCTATTTTGGTACTTTTGGAAAGATGTACATAGTTGAAATATGGCATGTATAGGCTAGTTGTTTTGAATCATATTTGAGATGTGTAAATAGCCATGTGACGTGGCTAGCTAAGTGTTGGTAATGTGCATGAGTGAATATGGTATTTGGTGCATATTTTGATATGGCATGATGGTAATGAATTAGAATATGAATGGTGAATTCAATGATGAATTAATGCCTTAGTGATTTAGTGAGGTTATGGATGATTTATACCTAGATTTATATGTAATTTGGTTGTATAAAATGGCATGCTTACAAATGAGATTCTATGTGATGATATGATGATTGTTGGACATGAAATTGGTTGCCAAATTGTGTGTATAAAGATGCTCAAATGTGCTTGTAGGATTGACCCATGTGGGTGGCATTTTGGCCTTGTAAATGGCCTAATTGAGCCACACGATTGTGGCACACGGGCGTGCCTAGTGACCGTGGGGCTAAGTTAGTAGCTAGCCTAATAGCACACGGCCAAGACACAGGCGTGCCTAGTCTCCATGTGAGAAAGTTAGAATATGGCCTAAGAGTACACGGCCAAGGCACACGGGCGTGCTTGGTGGCTGTGGATGGGAAGTCAGATTCGACCACGGCCAAGGCACACGGGCGTGCTTGATGGCCGTGGATGTGAGGTCAGATTCGACCACGGAGAGGACACACGGGGGTGTCCAGCTGCCGTGGGAGGCACACGGTTTGCCCACACAGGCGCGCATCCCCTGAAACCTAGAAAAGTTTTTAAATTTCAAAAAGTTTTTGTATGTGTTTCGGTTTAGTCCCGACCCCTCCCTAGCATGTGTTTAAGGTCTTATACGCCTTAAAAAGGGACTAATGGTTTATGTTTGATGTATTATGATGATGATTGACTTTGTGTCGTAAATGGGTTGTGAAATGATTCTATTGTCCGGTAATGCCTCTTAACCCTATTCCGACGACAGTTTCGGGTTAGGGGTGTTACATTTTATTTGTATCAGAGCTACGGTTTAGTCGATTCTCAGACTAACGTAGCGAGTGTGAGTCTAGCTATACATGCCATATATGAAATTACGATAGTGTGATGAATTCTGACAGTTGAAAATGTGTTTTCATATAGTAATTGATCCCGATCGAGCAGTTGCTAATGATGTAGAAAGCAATGCGCCTGCTCCCGCTCAAGGGATAGCGCCGGCCAAATCTAGGCCGAATGATAGTAGTGAAGGAGGAGAGGCTAAGCAGGCCTTCTTTCGAATAATGAGCGAGTGGTTTACAGAGTTTGTTCGAACGAATCCGGCTACTCCACAACCTCCACCCCCACAAGTACCTGTTGTGCCACAAGTTGTAGATCCGATCAGATTGAATAAACCACCTGTAGACAAGATTCAGAAATATAGGGCCGAGGAGTTTAGGGCTACATCGATGGCGATCTTTGAAGCGAGCCGAGTTTTGGCTTGAGAATACAATCGAGTATTCGACGAGATGTCATTGAACCACGATGAGTGCATTAAAGTGTGCAGTTTCCTTGTTGAAAGACACGGCTTATAACTGGTGGAAAACATTGATATCGTGGTTCCAGAGAGAGAATCACCTGGGACTTCTTTCAAGTTAAGTTCAGAAAAAAGTATATCAGTCAACGCTTCATTGATCAGAAACATAAAGAGTTTCTAGAATTGAAAGCAGGCCGTTTGTGCATTCTCGAAAGTCTGAACGAGAATTTGTAATATTGAGTCAATACGCGAGGGAATGTGTTTCGACTGAAGCTACTATGTGCAAACATTTCATAGAGGGATTGAATGAAGACATTAAATTGTTAGTTGGGATACTAGATATAAATGAATTTGTTGTGTTAGTCGAAAGAGCATGCAAAGCTGAGGAGCTCAGTAAAGAAAAGAAGAAAGCCGATTCTGAGGCTCGTGATGAAAGGAAGAGATCGATGAATAAGTTCTCTTAGCCTTCAACGAAGAGATTCAGAGATGCAAGCAACCTATCAAATGCTTCGTTTAGACATCCGAATAGAGATCGCGCAAGACTAAGTGTTGGTCCGAGAATTTAAGCTCCAATGGAATCAAGTGTCGATAGTGCCAAAAGTAATAAACCTGAGTGTAGACAGTATGGAAGGCAACATGTGGGAGAATGCTGGGGCAAGTATAACAATAGAGTTTGTTATAAATGTGGATCCAGAGATCATTTTATTCGAGATTGCCCAAAGATGGTCGAAGAGGAAAATGTTCAGAATGAAAGACCGAGTAATGTGACGGCTAGAGGTAGACCACCCAGAAACACCAGAAATGTGAGTGGTAGCCAAAGGGGGACTACTGACACAGCTGTGAGGTTAGAAGCGAGAGCACCTGCCCGAGCCTATGCTATACGTGCGTGAGAGGAAGCATCATCTCCAGACGTCATCACCGGTACTTTCACTTTATTTGATACTGATGTCATTGCATTGATAGATCCAGGATCAACTCATTCCTATGTGTGTATGAACTTGGTATTAGAATCTACCTGTTGAGTCTACTGAATTTGTGGTTAGAGTGTCGAACCCCTTAGGCAAGTGTGTTTTGGTGGATAAGGTGTGCAAGAATTGTCCATTGATGTTTCGGGATGCTTGTTTTCCGATTAATTTGATGTTACTACCATTCGATGAGTTTGACATAATTCTGGGTATGGATTGGCTTACTCTGCATAATGCCATCGTGAATTGTAAAAGAAAGAGTATTGAGTTTAAAAGTCAGAATGGTGAGCTAGTTCGAATAGAATCCAATGATATGAAAGGATTACCAGCTGTTGTATCTGCGATGAAAGCTATAAACTATATGAAAAAGGGTTGTTAAGCTTATTTGGCGTACGTGATTGATACAAAAGTGTCGGAAAAGAAAGTTGAATCTGTGCTCGTGGTATGTGAGTTTCGGATGTGTTTCTGAAGAGTTCTTTGGATTACCTCCAATTCGGAAGTCAAATTTGGTATTGAATTAGTCTTGGGGACCACTCCCATTTCTATAGCTCCGTATAGAATGGCACCAACAGAATTGAAAGAGTTAAAGTCGTAGTTGCAAGAATTAAGCGATAGAGGATTTGCACGACCGGAGTTTCTCACCTTGGGAGCTCTTTGTGTTATTTGTGAAAAGAAAGATGGAACTATGAGAATGTGTATTGATTATCGTCAATTGAATAAGTGACGATAAAGAACAAATATCCGTTACCTCGTATTGATGATTTGTTTGATCAGCTGAAGGGAGCTACAGTGTTTTCAAAGATAGACTTGAGATCTGGTTACTATCAGTTAAGAGTTAAAGAATCTGATGTGCCAAAGACCGCTTTCAGAACGAGGTATGGACATTATGAATTCTTAGTGATGCCTTTCGGACTAACAAATGCTCCTGCAGTGTTTATGGATCTAATGAATCGGATATTCAGACCGTATTTGGATCGCTTTGTAGTGGTGTTCATTGATGATATTTTGATCTATTCGTGTGATGAGACGCGACATGCCGAGCATTTGAAGCGTGCTACAAACTCTGCGTGAGAAAGCGGTTGTATGCTAAGTTTAGTAAATGTGAATTTTGGTTGCGTAAAGTTGGTTTTAGGGCATATTGTGTCATTTCTTTGGGATACGAGTTGATCCTAGTAAAATCTACGCTATATTAGAATGGAAGCCTCAGAAATGTGTGCAAGTCCGTAGTTTTTGGGACTAGTAGAATATTATAGACGGTTTGTGAAAGGCTTCTCGATGATTGCGACTCCGTTGATGAAGTTGCTACAAAAAGATGTTAAATTTGATTGGTCAGAAAAGTGTCATCAGAGTTTTGAGCAGTTGAAAGTGTTGTTGACGGAAGCACCAGTGTTAGTTCAACCAGAATCGGGAAAAGAATTCATAGTCTACGGTGATGCATCGTTGAATGGTTTGGGTTGTGTGCTGATGCAAGAAGGTAAAGTTATTGCTGATGCTTCGAGGTAGCTAAAGCCGTATGAAAAGAACAACCCAACGCATGACCTTGAATTGGCTGCAATCGTGTTCGCATTGAAGATTTGGCGTCACTATCTGTTTGGGGAAAAATGTCACATCTATACTGATCATAAGAGCTTAAAGTATTTGATGACTCAAAATGATTTGAATTTGCGACAAAGAAGATGGTTAGAATTATTGAAAGACTATGAACTTGTGTTAGATTATCACCCGGGTAAAGCTAATGTTGTAGCTGATGCTTTGAGTCAGAAATCGTTATATGCTTTGCGAGCTATGAGTACTCAAATAGATGCGTGTGATGATAGTGCGATTATAGCTAAGTTGAAAGTTAAGCCGATGTTAAATGCAATGATTTGTGATGCCCGGAAAGGGATGTTGAAATGATGGCTAAAGCGAATTGCGTGTGAACCAAATCTTTGAATCGAATTTTGAGTTGGTAATGATGATTGTTTGAGATTTAGAGATCGGATTTGTGTTAGAGAAATTCAAAGTTGATTTCGATGATTTTGAATGAAGCTCACAATAGTTATTTAAGCTGTGCATCCGGGAGTACAAAGATGTATAATGATTTGAAAGCATTCTATTGGTGGCATGGAATGAAAAGAGACATCTCTGACTTTGTGTCAAAATGTTTAATTTGTCAGCAAGTCAAAGCTGAATATCAAGTTCCGTCTGGTTTGTTACAACCGATTATGATTCCTGAGTGGAAATGGGAGAGAATTACGATGGACTTCGTGTCGGGTTTGCCTTTATCTCCGAGTAAGAAAGATGCAATCTGGGTGATAGTGGACAGATTGATGAAATCAGCTCATTTCATTCCGGTGAGAACCAATTATTCTTTAGATAAGTTAGCTGAACTGTATATCGATGAGATTGTGAGATTGCACGGAGTACCATTATCTATAGTATCTGACAGAGATCCGAGATTTACCTCGCGATTTTGGAAGAAATTGCAGGATGCTTAAGGCACTAAATTGCATTTTAGTACTACTTTTCATCTGCAAACAGATGGTCAATCCGAACGAATCATTCAGATTCTTGAAGACATGTTGAGATGTTGCATACTTGAATTTGAAAGTACGTGGGAAAAGCATTTATCATTGATTGAGTTTGCGTATAACAACAGTTTTCAATCTAGCATTAAAATGACACCATATGAGGCTCTTTATGGTCGAAAGTGTCAAACTCCATTGTATTGGACTGAGTTGAGTGAGAATAAGATTCACGGGATTGATCTGATAAAAGAGACTGAATAGAAAGTGAAAGTAATTCGTGACAATTTGAAAGCAGCCTCAGATCGTCAGAAATCTTATGCGGATTTGAAACGAAAAGATATTGAATTTGAAATTGGTGATAAAATGTTTCTGAAAGTGTCTCCGCGGAAGAAAATACTTCGATTTGGCCGAAAGGGCAAGTTGAGTCCGAGTTTCATCGGACCATATGAGATTATTGAACGAGTTGGGGCAGTTGCTTATAGATTGAGATTGCCATCTGAGTTAGAAAAGATTCATAACGTGTTTTATGTATCAATGCTTCGACGGTACAGATCAGACACGTCTCAAGTGATTGCTCCTACTGAATTGAGATTCAGTCAGACTTGTCGTATAGTGAAGAACCGATCCAAATTTTGGCACGAGAGATTAAAGAGTTGAGAAACAAAAGAATTTCCTTAGTGAAAGTATTATGGCATAAACACGGTGTTGAAGAGGCTACGTGGGAGCCTGAGATCATTATGAGAGAGCAATATCCACACCTATTCACTGGTAAGATTTTCGGGGACGAAAATCCCTAAGGGGGGGAGAGTTATAACAGCCCGATTTAGACCCTAGTCGGAATAGTGGTTTCAAGACCACAAATTCGAGGTCAAAATAATATTTTAATATTATTTTTTTTGTTTACAGTATGTGATTTAGTCTGTGTGAAATTTCTGTGTGAAAATTTTATCGATTGTGTGTTTAATTTACGAAAAGGACTTAATTGTATAAGGTGTAAAAGCTATGTGCTGATTTTTAAGTGTCAAATTGTGGATGGCTTTTTAAGGTGGAGGCTTTATGAGGCAAATAGTCAATTTTTAAGTTAGTGGATGGTTAAATGACTTATAAACCATAATGTAAATTTGTCCTTTATGATAATAAAAAGGTTAGATATGTCAATTATGTATTAAAATGTAATAATAATAAAACAAAAAGATGAAAGTGGTCATGTTTTATGCATCCATTTTTGACCGAATTAGCAAAGAAGAAGAAAGGAAAAAGAAAGCTAGGTTTCGGTTGATGTTAAGCTTGATTCAAGACCAAGAAAGGAGAGGTTCAGATCGAGATCGAGGCAAAGATAAAGTGCTTGATTGACCGACCGTTTCGATAGTTCAACGTCCGAGGTAAGTTCGGACACAATAGAACATTTAGTTATGTTAAATGTTATGAAATGAATGTTATAATGATTTTGAAATGTGGATGCTATGTGAGAGTTGAGTTTGAGTTATGTGGCACTAAGTGTGCGTATTCGAAAACGTGATCGAGATGATCAGCACTATGTGTGCGAAATAATATAAGCTTCGACTTTGTGGTTGGCACTGTGTGTGCGATACCGATTGAAGAGCGGTTTGATATAAATGCACTATGTGTGCGAAGATAATTAAGCTTTAGCTAAATATCGGGGCACTAAGTGTGCGATTGAATTAATGAAGAGACGGAAGTGGATCGAAAGGGAAAAGTGAGTATTGAGTAGCAAATGTAATTGACTACTAGGTGTTGACTAAGGTACGCTCGGAACCTATGTGGTTGATGAATCCATGAATGAGATTATGAAATGTTAAATGAGCATTTTAGTTTTGGATGGCATGATATATATATATGTATATGTGGAATAATCTATGTGATGATTTGTTTTATTATAATGTATAATGTTACGAACTTACTAAGCTTTGAAAGCTTACTGTGTGATTTGTTTCTCTGCTTTGCAGTGTAAGTAAAGCTTGCTCGGATCCAGGAATCGTCAGCATCTCAATCACACTATCGGCATTCTATTTTGGTACTTTTGGAAAGATGTACATAGTTAAAATATGGCATGTATAGGCTAGTTGTTTTGAATCATAATTGAGATGTGTAAATAGCCATGTGATGTGGCTAGCTAAGTGTTGGTAATGTGCATGAGTGAATATGGTATTTGGTGCATATTTTGATATGGCATGATGGTAATGAATTAGCATATGAATGGTGAATTCAATGATGAATTAATGCCTTAGTGATTTAGTGAGGTTATGGATGATTTATACCTAGATTTACATGTAATTTGGTTGTATAAAATGGCATGCTTACAAATGAGATTCTATGTGATGATATGATGATTGTTGGACATGAAATTGGTTGCCAAATTGTGTGTATAAAGATGTTCAAATGTGCTTGTAGGATTGACCCATGTGGGTGGCATTTTGGCCTTGCAAATGGCCTAATTGAGCCACACGGTTGTGGCACACGGGCGTGCCTAGTGACCGTGGGGCTAAGTCAGTAGCTAGCCTAATAGCACACGGCCAAGACACGAGCGTGCCTAGTCGCTGTGTGAGAAAGTTAGAATATGGCCTAAGAGTACACGGCCAAGGCACAAGGGCATGCTTGGTGGCCGTGGATGGGAAGTCAGATTCGACCACGGCCAAGGCACACAGGCGTGCTTGGTGGCCGTGGATGTGAGGTTAGATTTGACCACGGGGAGGACACACGGGGGTGTCCAGCTGCCGTGGGAGGCACACGGTTTGCCCACACGGGCGTGCATCCCCTTAAACCTAGAAAAGTTTTTAAATTTCGAAAAGTTTTTGTATGTGTTTCGGTTTAATCCCGACCCCTCCCTAGCATGTGTTTAAGGTCTTATACGCCTTAAAAAAGGACTAATGGTTTATGTTTGATGTGTTATGATTATGATTGACTTTGTGTCGTAAATGGGTTCTGAAATGATTATATTGTCCGGTAATGCCTCTTAACCCTATTCCGGCGACGGTTTCGGGTTAGGGGTGTTACAAAATCCGTAAGTCTTTTGATTTTGTTTGATTATATGATGAAATGTCTGTTAGCGGTAGTACATTAGAAGTGTTAGTTATAGGAGCTAAGACTATAGAGACTGAGACATTAGGGAATTCGATCTGCAAAAACAACTTTTATATCTGCTTTACATAAGACATATATTATTAACCACTAGAACTATAGACTGATTCATAAAACTTTTAATCAGATCAAAACATTTCAGCGCCACTTAGGGATTAAGGGAGTGACGCCATAGGGAAGCAAGGTGATCTAAGGTTCAAGTATTGGCACTTGCATTTCTTTTTAGATTACCCTTATAAATGGATTTAGGCGTTGGCCATAGTTTTAACTCTAATTGCCTATGTTTTAAGACACAAGATGAGTTGGTGGCTCAGTGGTGTGGCGTCAAGGGAGGTGCAAGGAGGATGGAGGTTCGAATCCCACAGATGGCAAGTTGGAGACCTTTATTTTGCTTAGGAGATGACAAGAGGTTGTGTTGGAATCAAATACTGATGGAGAAGTGTTTGAATTGGTCAAGGTGGTTGGGTGAATTCGAATGGGAGGTGGAGAGTGAATTAGGGAGATATTTATAGAGGAAATCATGGGATTATGGTGTGGGTAGGAGTAGGTCGAATATGGGGAAGTGAATGGGAAAATTCGGCCAAGAGACTTGGCATTGGAAGAGTGCACATTCGGTCAAGGGTAGGAAGGGTGCCGAATTTCTCTAGCTCTCCCTAGCAATTTCGCATTTTGGTCACTTTTCTTTTCCAGGCATTTCGGGTCTT
This sequence comes from Gossypium sturtianum, assembly GCA_025698515.1. NCBI lineage: Eukaryota > Viridiplantae > Streptophyta > Magnoliopsida > Malvales > Malvaceae > Gossypium > Gossypium sturtianum. The sequence goes on from CM046955.1 coordinate 127,771,053, forward strand.
TTTGTCTTCAATTCTTTCTTACCAAAACTTCAACTTCACTATTCCTTTCTTCCCAATTTCTTTCCAAACTCTCTTCTTTTCTCATGAGTGCCTAAACTTTGATTGGCCGAATTCTTTTCTGACATTTTTCTTCTAGTAGCCGAACCTTGCCTACACCAACATATTCATCTTGTGTTCTCTAATTGGTAAGCCTCTACTCTCTCATTTCTTCTTTTCTCTTTGCATTATTCTTCTTCTCCTATTGTTCTTTTCCCTCTCCACTCAAAGTATAAGCCGAATACTTGCTATCTTGTTATTTTTTAGTAGGGCCGAACCTGAGTACTCTGCTCCATCTAAAGTCTCGTCTGCTCTCTTTTTGTGAGGGAAGCCGAAACCTGGAGCAACTGCCATTTTTAGGGGTAAGCCGAATCTTTTCCTTTCTCTTTAGTCTTCGATTGGTGCTCTCTCTGTGGCCTTCTACGTTATTCAGATTTCTCTGCAGATACTTCCCCTAGCCGAGCACCCTCTTTTACTTTTTGTGTTGAGCGTACTCACCGTATCTTGTGAGTTGATCCCTGGCCGAATCATAGGCCTATTCTCTTCTACAGTGGCGCTTTAAGGAGTTGGAATCACGAAGGGGAGAAAGAGTTCTCTATGGAGACTGATAGAAACCAATCTAAGGGGGGATCAGGAAAAGGGCCTAATGGAGGTGGATTCGTAGCCCCTGCTCCCAAGTTTAAGTGGCGTAGTGTGTCAGCGGTTCGGGATTTCCTGCCGAGTTGTGGAAGGGCGTCGACATCTTGTCTAGATAGGCAAATCGCGGTTGCTCGCGCTAGCGAGGGTGACGACGATCGTGAGTGTGTAATACTCAAAGTAATCAGGTGTGTAATCTCACACTCTTTCAATTGCATATGTGCAAAGTTCTGTGTTTCGACCAAAAGCCAAAAAGCCAGAAACCGGCATCTGTGACCACTCGAGCGTGCGAACACTCGTAGTGGATACTCGAGATAATGAATCGTGTTGTTAAGTCGTTGGGAGTGTCCCAAGCATTCTCGCGATGCTAAGACTGGAATGGGCCTATCCGGGCCAAAATAGGCTAAGTGGGCCCAATGGGCTATTCGGTTCATTTGGGCCAAACTGCTGGAAAACTATCTAATGATAAGTCTGGAGGCGAAATATACAAATCTGAAATCGAAATCATGCGTTTCAGGCCACACGAGCGTGTGGGCCCGTTTGGGCCTAAAATGGATTTTAGGCCCAATGATCCGTAGAGACCCCAAAAAAGGTTCGTGTCGCTCGAGGCGACAGTACGCCTTGGAAAGGTCGTTAAATGCAAAATTACCAAAATACCCTTGGAAGGGTAAATTACTGAAATACCCTCGGTGGGTAAAATTACTGTTATACCTTTAATGGTAGGCTGAGCATGTTTGTGCATTTAGTATATCTGCTATGTTGGTACATTAATGCATACACGGATTATTATGACATGATATGTTGCATGGGAGTGGGATATTATATTAATGATCGAGGAAGTGTATTTCGGTGGCTCCGCCATATATTTCGGTGACTATGTCACATTCTATCAGGTGGTTATGCCACGTATATTCGATTCATTTGGTGGCACTGCCACGATTTCGGCGATGAGTAGCGTGACTGCCATCGAGGTGTGTAGCGGATGGAGGGTTGATCGTAGAAATCCCCACAGGTGTGTTAGGTTGGATACGGGTGGTGTGTAGCGGATGGATTACTAGGCTGGGCTGGGTTACATTGCATTGCATTCATTATTTGTTATACCATGTTGATAGGGCCAAGGCCCAATTCGTCTCCATATGGGCTTCGGCCATATTGCTTATGTGAGGGCTAAGGCCCAATCTTCTTCTGTGGGCTTAGGCCCAATTAATGTCCGATTGGGGAATTACACACTGAGTTCTTGTAACTCACCCCTCTACTAAATTTAGCAGGTAATCCCTAGCTTTGAGGATTTGGAGCCGAGGCAGACTCTATGGTGGCCATACATCACTACTTTAGGAAATTTCGTTTTACTTTACTAAAGATTTTATTTTAATCTGGGTTTTTTGTTTTGTAATAAGGCCTTTGGTATTTTATTTGGTTTTAGTTTTTAATTTGATTATTGCTTATTCATAAATGTTCAATACGGGATTTTCTTAAAACATTAACAACTGTTTTTCCAAAATGTTGGATTTCCTTAACAATGATAACTATTTTCAAAATAACCTTTTTCCTGGAATTCATTGAATCTGATTGTTTATAAACAAAGTCATCGAAAACAGCATCAAAGATGTTTTTGCAAGAGAACTATAAAACAAGTTAGATTTTTCATAAGCAACAAAACTCGAAGTTTTTATCGAACGCAAAGTTTCTTTAATAACCCTTCCATGTTACATGCCAGATCTGGTCGTAACGTCTAGGCCGGATTTGGGGTATTACAAATATAGCAAAGAGATCTTTCTCAGTTACCGTGTAATTGAGTTGGACTCCTATCAGAGTTCTGCTTGCATAGTAGATAGGTTGAAAGACATTGTTTCTTCTTTAACCCATCACAGCTCCAACAGCAAAGTCACTTGCGTCACACATTAACTCAAAAGGTGAGTTCCAATCAAGTGAACAATTATTGGGGTTAAGATTAACTGATTTTTCAATTCCTCAAAAGCTTCTAAACATACTTTGTTAAAATAGAAAACAATTTCTTTTTCTAAAAGCATACACAAAGGTTTATAAATTTTTGAAAAATCTTTGATAAACCTTCGATAAAAATCGACATGGCCTAAGAAACTCCGAACTCCTTTCACACTAACCGGTGGTGGTAATTTTTCAATTACATCCACCTTTGCTTTATCAACTTCGATCCCATTTTTGGAAATTTTATGTCCTAAGACAGTTTCCTCCTTAACCATAAAATGACATTTCTCCGAGTTAAGGACAAGATTTGTCTCTTCGTATCTTTTTAGTACCTTAGCCAAATTAATCAAACAAACATCATAAGTGTTACCAAAAATAGAAAAATCATCCATGAAAACTTTGACAAAATTTTCCACCATATCAGTGAAAATTGCCATCATACATCACTAAAATATGGTAGGTGCATTACATAAGCCGAAAGGCATTCACTAAAAAGCAAATGTACCCTACGAGCAAGTAAAAGTGGTTTTATGTTGGTAATTTGGGGCTACAACTATTTGGTTGTATCCCGAATATCCATCTAAAAGGTAGTAAAATTCTTTACCTACCAGTTGATCTAACATTTGATCCATGAAAGGTAACGTAAAATGATCCTTTTGAGTGGCTTTGTTTAACTTTCTATAGTCAATATAGATTCTCCAACCCGTGACAATTCTCATTAGGATTAATTCGATACATTCGTTCTCAAAAATCGTGATTCCACCTTTCTTTGGTACACATTGTACTGGACTTACCCATTAACTATCTGAGATGGGGTAGATAATTCTCGCATCTAACCATTTGATCACTTCCTTATGCACTACCTCTTTCATGATACGATTAAGTCTCCTTTTCCCATCGATTCTAGCTCGGTCGCTTTCCTCTAAAATAATCTTTCGCATACAGAAGGAAGGGCTTATACCTGAATGTTAGCTATGATCCAACCAACTGCCTTTTTAAATTTGTTTAAAATAACAATCAGTTGCTCCTCTTAATGTTCTATTAATTCTATTGAAACAATCACATGTAAGGTAGAACAGTTACCTAAATAAACATATTTCAAATGGGAAGGAAGTACCTTTAGTTCGAGTTTAGGCGGTTCCTCGATTGACAACTTGGATTGTGTAAATTCCCGAACTTTTAATTCTAGCGGTTCAAATTATGTTGATTGAACATAACTCCTCGAATTGGCTTCCATCAAATCCAAAACTTTATCACATTTTTCATCTCCTAATGGTTCAAACCCTCCCTAATGGGTCTTTTTCAAAATTTCTTTCCCATTCTATAGAAACCAATGTTTCTAATTCTTCCATCACTGAACATTCCTCCATCGGGTCAAGAAATTTGATCACGTTCAGAACGTTAAATATTACCTGATAGTCTTGAACTCTTATTGTGAGTTCTCCTTTTTCCACATCTATTAACGTTCTTCCCATAGCTATAAAAGGTCTCCCAAGGATGATCGATACTTCCTTATCTGCTTCAAAATCTAACACAATGATATCAGCAGGACAAATAACTTATCAAATCTTACCAAAACATCCTCAATCTTTACCTTTGGATATGCTAAAGATTGATTCGTTAGTTGAAGTGTCATAGTAGTGGGTCTTACTTCACCTGTTCCCAACATCTTGAAAATAGATTTGGGCATCAAGTTTGTAACAACCCGTTTTTAGTGAAATCAAAATAGTGATTTTGGGTCCACAAATTTGATAAGTAAATTTTTATTTTATTATTATTATTTTAATATCTATGGGATGCTAGTAAGGTCGTATTAAAATTTTTTTAAGAAGTTTTGGTGTTTGCATGATTAATTAAGTGAAAATGACTAAATCGTAAAAAAGTGTAAAAGTAGAGTTCTATTAATTAAAAAGGTCAAATGGTTATGAAATTTTAAATAAAGGACTTGGATGGTAAATAGACCAATTGAAGTGATAGTGGATGTTTATGGACATGGTTTTGATGAAATTATTAAAGTTTTTAAAGGTTAAAATGGTATAAGGTAATTAAAACGAAAATAACCTAAGGAAAATACATTCATCTTCATCATTTTCACTTCTCTCAACCGAATTTCACCAATGAAGATAGGGCTAGGTTCGGCCAAGCTTCCTTTAGTGCATATAAGTGTTTTCAAGCCCTATTTTTAATGATTTCTATGTTTCTGAAGTCGTTTTAACTTAATCTAGCTAGCCCAGGGGTCAATTTGTAAAACTGTTAAAGGTTGAGGGTTATGCCATGAATGTTTTTGAATGGTTCTTGATGTTAAATGGTAGATTATGAATCCTTGTTGATAAATAAACAAGTTTTGTAATGTGATTTTTTATGAAATTTGCATTTAGGGATTAATTTGTAAAAATAGTAAAAATTCAAGTTAAATTTATGAAATGATGTTTTATTTGGGGTGATAAAAGTCCCTAATATATTTGGTTAGCTTGAATGGGGGATTAAAATGCTTGGATTTTAATTTATGAGCTTAAGGACTAAATTTTGAAAAGTTAAAATGTTAGGGGTAAAATGGTAATTTTGTATAAATATGAAATGTGGATTAAATTGAATACTACAAGTATTAAATGGATTTAAATTGTCTATTTAGGTCAAGATAGACCACGTACGGACCTAGATCGAGGCAAAGCAAAAGCTTTGGATTAGCTCAATTTACCTTCACGTCCCTAGTTGTCGAGGTAAGTTCGTATGAACGATTGCTATATTCATGTTATTTAAATGTATGTTATTATGTTAATTATAATGTAACTTGATCGATGTATGAATAAGTCAATGCAATGATAATTATCGAGTCCCGATTGAACCTTAGGAATTCGTAGGATACAAATGACATGTCATTAGGAATTTCATGTTTAGGGTGTTGGTCTTGAATGTCCTATCGATGGTTGAGGTCCTACATTTGTTGCCGATGCTCCACAGCTTGTGTGAGTAGCATCATGTAGCTTACATTCTGACCCACAGCTCGTATGAGCAGGCTCATTTCATAGCCCGTTTGAGCAATGATGTAAAGGAAAGGTTACGGTTATATGTTTAAGCACACTTCGTGTGAGTTTTCCCGAGTATCTGATGAAATTCTAGATGGTTCAACGGGTAAGAAAAGGGAATGAAATGGTAAGTTTTCAAATGGAATTATGAATATGCTCATGGAAAGGATGAATGAATCAAATGATGTATTTTCATATGGAAAATGGCTTATCATATGGTTAATTCAAATGAGTTATGTATAAATGCACTAACTTGTGTATTTGATGATGTTCTATAGGCATTATGCCAAGCTTATGGTTTAATTGGTATTACACTTATGCTATTTACATTATGCAACTGAAATGGTAAGTTATGTTTATGTTATACGAGCTTACTAAGCATTAATTACTTACGTAGTTTCTTTCCTATGTTTTATAGATTATTGAAAGCTCAATTGATTTGAAAGCTCGCCGGAGATCTATCACACTATCCAGCATAAATATCGGTAGATTTTGAATGTTTTGGTCAAGGTTATAATGGCATGTATAGGTTGAAATGTAATGATATTTTGTTGAAGCTGATGAATTGGCATGTATAAGTTTTGTAGTTAATTTTGTTGGTACCATTTGATGCCTTGCTAGATTGTGTCATTGTGGCTATTTTATGTTGCATGTTTTGAATGGCTCCAACGGTATGTTTTGAATTGGTATGATTATGGTCAAGTTATGCTATGTTTTGAAAATATTGATGTTTGAAATTAGGTAAAATTGACATGTTTAGGTAAGTTTTGATGATTGCTTTTGAGGAGCCTTTGAATGACACATTGGTTAGTTGAATTAGGACTTCTGGAATGGCAAATATATGTTTGTTTAGGTATGATTTGATACCTTGTAGGTGTGCACAATTGGTTCAAATGATTATGCATGAAGTGGTATAGAAAATGGCTTGATTTTTGGCAAATTTATGTCCACACGGCCTGAGACACGGACGTGTGACTCAGCTGTGTGTGGCACACGGCCTAGCGACATGGTCGTGTGTCATCTGAGAGTTCTTTTGTATGCAAGTTAGTAAGTTACACGACCCTATTTTTATTTTTATTTATTTTTTGCATTTAGATATATATATTGTTTTGTTTTGTTTTTTAAATTTTTTTTCTAGTTTGTAATCTTTTTATCTTATTTATTTCTGTCTATTTTCTTATTAGTTTGCTTGGAAACATGTACTTCATATAGAATCACCTACAATTTTGGTTTTCACTATTCCGATGAATTCATCCAAATTTAGGGCAGTTTCAGATCTCTCCCTCCTTTATGATATTTTGCTTTTTCTCTTTCTATCTGTTTGTACATTGAGAACAATGTATATCTTAAGTGTGGGGAGGTTATATATATTTTTATGCGATAAAATCCCCAAATTGTTGTTTGTGTTTAAGTAAATTTTTCACATCTATCATTAAAGTTAATTTTTTTTCAAATTAGAGTTTGTATTGATTTTGTTTTTGGATTTATTTGTGGATGTTTGTGCATTTGTTGATTTATACTTTAAGACACGAGAGATTCAAGCATGATAAGTTATTTTTCAAAAATTATTATTTTAGGTTGTCTCTCTAAACTGAAGAATTATTTTGAAATTTTAAATTTACAAGTTTGACATCAAAACTATAAATTTTTTTTGTGAGCTTTTAAGCCTATAGATCATATATTTTTCGTGCTCATATTTTTTTGGTGAGCTTTTAAGCCTATAGAGCAAATAATTGATTTGTTATTCTAGAACTTGCTTCGATTATATATGTTGAGACCATATTATTGATTTGATATACTGAGATGATAGAGGCACTTAAGATTTAACCCCTTTAACCTGTAAAAAGCTTACCTGTTGTATTATCCCTTAGTAAACCCCGTTGATCCTAACACATTTTTTCTAACCTGTTAATGTTAACCCTTTACCCATATGAAAGTTGTAAAATTATCCTTTTTATTGACTCCCTTTTTGTCGAGATTTGATTTTGTTAGTTGCCTGACTACGTTTCATCATTTGCATTGTTGAATATTACTTTGTTCTTAAAAAAAAAGAAAACAAAAATGATGAAAATGAAAAAAAATGATTGAGCTTGAATCTTTAGTTTCATATTCTATTGAAAAGCTCATTTCCTCTATTTATTTCTTATTGATGTAAATTCTTTTAATTTAGCAACTAACTTTTTCTAGTTTGGTAACTTATCAACTCGATCCTTGATTATAACCAACTTTTCTAACCTTTCTGATACCCTTAACCTAAGCCCCATTACAACCTTGTAAAGACCTCTTAATTAGTGTGTCATCACATTCTATAGTGGTGGAGATTTGATTTTCAAGCAGCCTATGGTAATGAAAATTTTCATTTGATTATTGAGTGCATATTACTTGAACCTTAAACACTTTGAGTGCTTTGAGTGAATCCTTAGTGAGGATGTTAATTCTTGTTTATTTTGAATTTCAAGTAATTATTGAGATAGGGGAGATGCCTAATGTTTTTAAAGCTTAAAATTCTTTTCTTTGATTGCTTGTACTGTCTAGTCTCATTTTATTGAGAATTTCCAATGCATGATTATTTGTAGATTATCCGAAGGCATTCTCAGTGGAAATAATAAATTGAGAAAAGTTAACTTGAATATGGGTTGAGGATTTGCTTGAGGATAAGCAAATACTTAAGTGTGGAGATATTTGATAAATGCTAAAAGTAACATGTTTTAGTCTCATTCTTAATGTGTTTTTGGGTGATCATTCGATGTAAATGGTGAATTTTATGCTCCTAATCCTTTAAATTCATGTTTCTATACTTAGGAGAGCATTTGGAGTAAAAGGAGTGAAAAACGAGCGATAACTAAAAAATTGGAGCGAGTTTCAAGAGCCACATGGGCTGGACTATTCCACATAGGCTGCCACACGGCCATGTGGTATACCGTGTTGATTTCATGAATTGCACTCTGAACAGTGGAAAAACACAATTTTTAGGGCTTTTCAAGCATCCTATATATATGCAAAAAATAAGAAGATGGGAGTGAGCCTGTAACAGCACATTTTTAGTCAAATTGAAACAGTGGTTTCGGGACCACAAATCTGAAGTCAAAATAATATTTTATTATTTTAATGTCTACAGCATGATAATATGATTATGTGAAAGTTTAGTTTAGAAATTTTATCATTTGAGTGCTTAATTTGATGAAAAGGACTAAATCGCGTAAAGCGTAAAAATTGAATTCTATTAGCTAAAGGTGTCAAATAGCTATAGAACCTTAAAGGTCCTTATGTTGTAATTAGACGATTTGAATCATGAGTGGACAAATATGGACATGGTTAAGTCAAATTTTAATATTAATAGCTAAGGTTAATAAAGTAATTTAGTAAATTAAATAAGTAAAATAACAAAACCACAAAAGGCATCATCTTTTAATCTATCATCTTCCACCAAAATTTCAAAGAATAAAATCCATGGGAATGAGCTAGGGTTGGGCCATTTGAAAGCTTAAATTGGTGAGTGATTTTTGTTCCGTTTTTAATGATTTCTATGTTTTTGAGATCGTTGTAGCTTAGTCTAGCTAGCTAAAGGACTATTTTGCAAAACTGTTGAAGATTTTAGATGTTGCCATTGATGAATACATGAGTATTTTGATGATTAATAATAGATTATGAATGTTTGATGATAGTTATACAAGTTTTGTTAAGTGATTTTTAGTGAAAATGCAAATTAGGGATTAAATTGTGAAATATGAAAAATTTGTGGTCAAAATGTGAAATAAATGGAAAATATGGGCTGCTAGGGACATATTGGTAATTCGACTAGCATTGGGTTGTGGTTAAATTGTATGAATTTGTGTTTTAATGAAATAAGGACTAAATTGTAAAAGTTTTGAAATACTTGGGGCAAAAGTGTAAATGTGTTTTAATAAGTGTTTTGGATTAAATTGAATAGTGAGGTAATTAAATAAGTTAAATTTGATACCGTATAGATCAAGAAAAGAGAAATACAGACTTAGATCGGGGAAAGAACAAGGTTTTGGATTAATCGACTCGTTTCGTCATTTTTACGTCCGAGGTAAGTTCGTATGTAATAAAAATTGTTATAATTATATTTTTAATGCTTTGATATTGCATAAACTATGAATACGAGACTATGGACATGTTCGAAAATGATTCAACGATGATTCGGCAAGTGTGAAATCCCGGTTGAACCTTAGGAATAGATTAGGATACGAATGACATGTCATTAGGGCTTATTGTGATTATGTGATCCGAGTGCTGGTCCTGTACGTCCTACGGGTGGCTGAGTATACTGGCATGTGTTACGGTTACTTGACAGCTTGTGTGAGCAGTACCGTGTAGCTACGTCTTGACCCACAGCTTGTGTGAGCAGGCCCGTTAATAGCTCGAGAGTGAGAATATATGTGATATGAGATTGAGATAGCATTGGCTATGTATGTGGCACTTCGGTGCGAGTTTCCCGAGTATTCGATAGTATTCTGAATGGTTCAACAGGTAAATGAAAGATGTGGTTGAAGTATGAGATTGATACGAGATGGTACAGGTATGTACATGAACCGTATAAGCTTTGAATTGAAGAAATTGAGAAGTTTGCATATAATCTTATGATTTAAAGATGTGAAAGGTTTGTTAGATAATATGAGTTACATATTGATATATTAGAATGGTTGAATTGTGTATTTATGATTTCATTGAGTTTATTTCATACGAGCTTACTAAGCTATAAAGCCTACTTTGTTTATTTTTCCATGTTTTATAGTGATTTCAAAGCTAGCTCAGATTCGGGGATCGTTGGAGACTTCGTCACACTATCCGACTATCATTTTGGTACTTTTGAGCTTATGTTTTGGTTATATGGCATGTATAGGATTATGGTCTTTATGATATGTATTTTGGTAGTGATCTTTGCCATTTGGATTAGATTGCAAATGTTTATATTTTGGTTTGTATATATAGCCATGAGACTTGGCTTAATTTGGTTAGTTTGGTTATGTATATATATAAGTGTGCATATGGCTTATGTTATGTGATTGAGGTTGGTTTTGTGATGTTTATTGATAGTTGGTATTGTAAATGCCAAATGGTTGATATTAGAGAAGATATATGTTTGTGAAATTGAGCACATTGATGCATATTTGAAAGTGTATAATTAATTGAATTGTATATGTGATTTTGGCATAAATGGTATAGTCTATTTTGTGAATTGTGTATATTAAGAAAGGTGGTATATGTAACACCCTAAAATTCAAGTATCGATTTATTGCATGTTTTGGTGTTTAGATTATGAAGGAAAATTTTCTTATTTCTTTTCGTGCCTATTATAGTCCTGAAGAAGAGTATAGAATTATTCGGGTATGGAATAATTTTTAGTTTGAGAATTTATTGAAGTGGAGCAAGTGGCATTGACACTTAAGTTAAATTAAGTGTTAAAAAGTAGCATAAGATGAGTAAATGGCAAGGTGGTGTTGGCGCATGAGATATTGCATGAGGGGAGTGGTTCGAATCCCTTGTATAACATTTGGACAACTTTTATTTTGCTCTTCTATGGTAAGTGTCGGCCAAGCTTATTTATGGTAAGTGTTGACCTTGTTATTTTTGGTTAGTATATCAAAGGAATAAGGTAAGAGTGAAATTATGGTAGGGAATCAAGAAAATATGGAAAGATATGGAGACATAGGGCAAGTATCAAGGAAAGTGTTTTGGAAACAAATTCATGGTCATTTGACCAATGAATGTGGACGGCAATATGGCTAGGGGGAAGGTTGGCCGAATATGCTAGTAGTTGGCTAGGATTAGGAGTTTGTTTTGGTCATTCCTAGCAACTTTTGTGCAAAGTTTTGTAATTCTTTCTCAACCTTTCTCCCTTGGCCGAAATTGAGCTTTTGGTAAACCTTAATCTTTTGACCATTTGGTCATTTTTGCATATCACACTAGTACTCTTTTGTTTGTTTTGTCATAGTGCCGAAATTGCTAACACCAAAAAGACCATTCTTTTTCCTTCTCTTTTTCCTATTGCCGAATGTACCTTGCTTCTTATCACATCTTTTTCTTTCTCTTTTCCTTCTCTTTGAAAACCGAATCCTCATCATCATCTTTTTCTTCCATCTTTTATTTCTTTCTTTTATTTCTTTTCAATCAAAATTTTCTCCATTAATTCTCTCATGGCCGAATGTTAGTGTGCCCATAGCCGACCCATTTTCTCTTTTCTTTGGTTAATCATAGCCGAATTTTTCACTATTCATAAAAATCTTTCTCAATCGTCTCTTTTCAACCGTGGACAATAGGTAAGAATTCTTTTAGTTCATGTTAGTTAATAGTTGTCATGGCCGAATCTTGATAGTGGTATAAAGGCTTTCTTAGATCGAAATAAACGTTCACTCTATTAACGTTTTTATTTGTTATACTTTAGTGCGATAGTGGAAGACCGGAACTCAAGTGTTCGTGAGTATCATAGAACGATTTGCTCGATTCTCTTATTTTGGAACAAGGATCTTTGTGGTGTTTAATTTCACCCTTAAACCCGTAGTCATATTTTGATTGGATTGACGATCTTTTGTCTTTGAAGACAATCAAAATAGGGAAGAAAAGGGCGGTGAATAGTGTTCGGAAGAGGGGTGGTTCCGTTATTCCCTAAGTATAAACAAAATTTATTTTGATGAATCGGGATTTCCACCGGGTTGTGGACGTTCATCCGAGGAGAATCAATTGTTTGAAGTAGTTCGTACTCGAACCATTATTTGTTCGTGGATTTGATTCGGTTAACGAACCATCAATCGGGAGGCGCAAGTAGAAGTAGTTCAAAAATTCGAGGGTAAAAGTTAGATCGTTAAATTCTAAGATTGATTTCGTTAATAAAATATAGTGATTCTAATTTATCGTGATACGTATAGGTGTTGACGAGCGGGAAAGTCTAGTTCTCACTATAACCAGGTGTGTAACTTCACACTTATCTTTCGGGTTAGATACTAAACCGTAAGTAATTTGATAAATCGTAAAAATGGCCAAATCGGAAATGTTGTAGTAATTAGTACTTTTGTGTAAATGCATGAAAACGGCTAAACCGAGAAATTTCCATAAAACTGCTAGATCGATAAATTGGGCCATAAAACTGCTAGATCGATAAATTGGGCCATAAAACTGCTAGATCGATAAATTAGGCCATAAAACTGCTAGATCGATAAGATGGGCCAAAGACCTTCTAGTTCGAAATATGGGTCAAAGTTCACTGGATTACTTTACGGGCTAAATACTATTTTGTTTAATAGGCCCAAATGAAAAGTTTAATTAAAAACTCATTTGTAATTATGGGTTACTTGATAAATTATTTATGATTAAAGTTTGTTATTCATACATAATTGCATGGGATGGGATACATGATGAAGAGAAGTAAGGCTTGTCACCATGAATCTAGTTCGGTGGCTCTGCCACAAAAATTTGGCTTAATGCCTCTAGTTCGGTGACCATGTCACAATCTAGTTCGGTAGTGCACTACAATATTATTTTAAAGGCTAAATGCCTACGATTGGTGTGTTTGGCGGGGTGGGTTGACTTTATCCCCACAGGTGTGCTGGTTGGTACGGGGGTGTGTAGCGGATGGAAATTAGGTTTGGTTGGGAAATTCATTTTACATGCATTTTATATATATTATTTCATTTTATATTGTTAAAATTTGTAATTGGGCTCAAGCCCAAATTAATGCCTTGATGGTCCGGCCCAATAATGGTGGTAAGTGAGTTACACATCTGAGTTCTTTGTAACTCACCCCGTTTTATTATCCATCTCGGTAATGGAATTTGATGTGGACTTGGGTAGGGGATGACTTGGTGGAGGCCATACTACGAGCTTGGGTTTTATAAACTATGAACTTTATTTAAGTTATTTATTTTAATTACTATTTTGGGTATGATGTAATAAGGCCTCTAATTATATTTTTATGGATTTTTATGTGTGGATGGATTTAATTTTATTTTAAGACTCTTAATATGGGCTTATGTTAAATCTATAAAGTTTTATTAAAAAAAATATTGTGTTTTATAACAATTTTGGACACCTAAATTACTTTTCAATTTCTTTCAAATTCTTTTAAAACTACGTTAAGGTTTTGACTAATATATATAAGATTTCAAACAAGTATTTTTCTTAATTCATAATCATTGTACTTAGTTTTTATTAAACCTTATTTCTAAAGGTTTTGCATTACTATTTTACTTAAATCATTAGAGAAATTTTGGATGTTCGTTCGGTGTGACAAACCAAATCTCGTCTTAACGCATAGACCTGGTTTGGGGTGTTACATTTAATGGTATCAGAGCTAGTTTCAAAACTCGGTTGTGGTTTGGGTTCAACAAAGATATTTGTTTGAGAAACAACTCAAATTTCTAGACTTTTTGATTTAAAGGTAGTATGGCACCATGAGCATCCCGCGCCAAGTAAAGTAAGTATCTGTATATTGATTGTTTATTATTATTGTGATATGATCATAAGAAACACTCTAGAACTTCTAGTTTTAGGTGTTGAAAATCGTAGAGATTGAGACAATAGGATATGGTTGCGAAAACAACTCTATCTCTTTCATATCATAAAACATCGTTAATAAACACTAAAATAGTATTCTGATTCATAAAACTCTTAATCAGATTAAATTAGTCACTATGAGCACTAGAGGACGTGGTCGTGGACGTGGTAGACGTGGCCGTGGTAGAGGACGAGGTGTTAGAGGCGCAACTGAAGCCCGGATCATATGCCGGAAATGGATGCACCTGCGTCACTCAAAAGTGAGACGGGATCACATGATCATATGGAAGAAGATAATGCGGTGACACGAGCAATGCTGCGAGTCCTTGAAAGGGTCGCTGGAGCTAGAACTGGGCCAACAGCTCGTGGGTCGATATCGGAACGATTGAAATCAAGTGGTGCTGAGGTTTTCAGAGGTGTCTCAGATGTAGCTCCAAATGTCGCTGAATATTGGCTTGAGGCAGTGGAGCGAATTATGGACGATCTTGAGTGCACTGTAGAACAAAAACTAAGGGGACCGGTGTTCTTGTTAAGGGACGAAGCATACCAATGGTGGCTTACTGTCCGAGAAGGCACTGAAGCTGCATTAGTTAATTGGGAATTCTTTAAAGTTTCCTTCCAAGGGAAATATGTAGGAACGAGTTATGTTGATGCCAGAAGGAAGGAATTTCACGAATGGTCCAGGGATTAAGGCGAAGTGGCGACATATGAAGTGAGTTTTGCGCTTGAGTCGCTATGCTCGAACAATAGTGGCAACGGATCATGAGCGTTGTGTACGCCGTGAGGATGGCAATGCACCTGATGTGATAACTGGTACGTTCTTCATCTTGGATGTATCTGTTATTGCTTTGATAGATATTGGTTCTACCCATTCGTATGTTGCTAGCACCATATCTGGAAAATTAAATTTAGACTCTGAAATTTCCGATAGTGAGATGAAGGTAATTAGTCCTTTAGGACAGTCGGTATTGGTAAATAAACTGTTTAGAGATGTGCCCTTAGAAATTCAAGGAGAAATATTTTTGGCGAATTTGATGGAATTGCCTTTCGGCGAGTTCGATATCATTTTGGGCATGGATTGGTTAGTTAAGCAGGCGCGAAATTGGATTGTCTTTGAAAAGCGGATGTCAATAAGGACGGTGGAGGATAAAGAAATAGTTATGATAGGCGAACGAAGGAATTACTTGGCAAATGTGGTATCTGCGTTAAAGGCAGAAAAGTTGATGCGGAAAGGAGTTGGCGGAGCTTAAAACTCAAATTCAAGAATTGTTGGATCGGGGTTTTATTCGATCGAGTGTGTCTCCGTGGGGAGCACCGGTTTTGTTTGTTAAGAAGAAAGATGGGTCAATGCGTATGTGTATTGACTACAGGGAATTAAATAAATTGACGATCAAGAATAGGTACCCTCTACCGAGAATTAATGACCTGTTTGATCAATTGAAGGGAGCTTCCGTTTTCTCCAAAATTGATTTGAGATCAGGATATCACCAGCTTAAGGTGAAAGAAGCGGATATTCACAAGACGGCTTTCCGAACTCGTTATGGATATTATGAGTTTTTGGTGATGCCGTTTGGGTTGACCAATGCACCAGCTGGATTTATGGATATGATGAACCGGGTCTTTCAATCATATTTAGACCGGTTTGTGGTGGTATTCATAGATGACATTCTGGTATATTCAAGGAATGAAGAGGAGCATGACTCGCATTTGCGAATTGTATTGCAGTTACTTCGAAATGATCAACTGTATGCTAAATTCAGTAAATGTAAATTCTGGTTAAGGGAAGTGACTTTCTTGGGTCATGTGGTATCGATCGAAGGAATAAGGGTGGATCCTCGGAAAATTGAGGTGTATTGGATTGGAAACCACCAAAGTCGATGAGCGAGATTCGGAGTTTCTTGGGTTTGGTTGGTTACTATAGACGCTTTGTTGAGGGGTTTTCGTTGATTCTTTGCACCCTAACTAAGCTATTGCGGAAGGAGTACCATATATATGGACCGATAAACAGCAAGAAAGTTTGAGAAATTGAAGAAGATTTTAACTAAGCGCGCGAGATTGATTCAACCTCGATTTGGAAAGGAGTTTATAGTTTCATTGCGATGCGTCACACACGGGCTTAGGATATGTATTGATGCAAAGTGGGAAAGTGGTGGCTTATGCTTCTCGTCACCGAGACCGCACGAAGTAAACTACCCTACTCATGACTTGGAGTTAGCTGCGCAGAGTGTTTGCTCTAAAGATTTGGAGGCATTACCTCTACGGTGAAAAGTCTATCATCTATACGGATCACAAGAGTCTTAAGTATCTTCTTACTCAGAAGGAATTAAACATGAGACAACGAAGATGGGTGGAGCTGTTAAAGGACTATGATTTCTCAATCGAGTATCATCCTAGAAAAGCTAATGTGGTAGCAGACGCATTAAGTCGTAAGGTGGTATCTGATTTGAGAACAATGTTTGCCCATTTGAGTTTGTACGAGGATGGTAGTGTGATAGCGAAACTTCAGGTGAAGCCTCTGTGGTTAGAGCAAATCAAGGAAAACCAGATATCAGATAAGAAGTTGGGACTTTTAATTCAACAAGTTGAAAATGGTGGAATAGAGGATTTTAGCATAAACACGGAAGGTGTGTTATGTTTTCGTGGGAGAGTTTGTATGCCTAAGGACTCAGATCTGAGACAAATGATTCTACGGGAGGCGCATAGTAGCCCTTATGCTATGCACCCCGGAGGAAATAAGATGTATCGGGATCTTCGTGAACAATATTGGTGGTCAGGGTTGAAGCGTGAGATTTCTGAATTTGTGGGAAAATGTTTAACTTGTCAGCAAGTGAAGGCGGAGCATCAATTGCCGTCGAGATTATTACAACCAATAAAGATTCCTCTTTGGAAATGGGAGCGGATAACAATGGATTTTGTTAGTGGGTTACCTTTAACACCTACTAAGAAAAATTCCGTTTGGGTAATTGTGGATCGTTTGACGAAGACCGCTCATTTTCTACCGATTCGACGGATTACTCGTTACGAAGTTGGCTAAGTTATGCGATCCGAAATCGTGAGGTTGCATGGGGTACCTGTGTCTATTATATCAGATAGGGATCCTAGGTTTACGTCACGGTTTTGGAAAGCTTTGCATGAAGCCTTGGGAACAAAGCTAAACTTCAGTACGGCTTTTCATCCTCAGTCAGATGGTCAATCAGAAAGAGTAATTCAGATTCTGGAAGACATGTTAAGGGGATGTGTAATCGACTTCAAAGGTAGTTGGGAGGATTTTCTACCGTTGGCAGAATTTGCTTACAACAATAGCTATCAGTCTAGCATTCAGATGGCACCCTACGAGGCATTATATGGTCGTAGGTGTCGTTCTCCTAGTTGTTGGACTGAATTGGACGAACGACAGATGTTAGGTCCTGAGCTGATCTCTGAAACGGAAGAAAAAGTAAAAGCTATTCGAGCACGGTTAAAGGAAGCTTCGGATAGACAAAAGTCGTATGCAGATCTAAAGCGTAAAAGTATCGAGTATGCTATGGGGGATCAAGTTTTCTTGAAGGTCTCACCTTGGAAGAAGATTTTTAGGTTTGGGAAGAAGGAAAATTGAGTCCTAGATACATTGGACCATATCGTATGGTGAAGCGTGTTGGTCCAAAGTGGCCTATCGATCGAATTACCTCCGGAGTTGAGTCGATTCATAATGTTTTTCATGTTTCCATCTTTGAGGCGCTATAGATCGGATCCTTCACACATAGTACTGGTAGAAGAAGTGGAGTTAAATTGGACTTGTCTTTTGAGGAGGAACCGGTGGAAATCTTAGACCGAGATGTTAAGGTGCTAAGAAAGAAAACCGTGCCGTTGGTCAAGGTTTTATGGCGTAATCACGAGCGGAGGAAGCTACGTGGGAGCCCTGAGGATGCAATTCGGCAACAATACCCTCACCTCTTTCAACTGTAAATTTCGAGGACGAAATTTTCTTTAAGGAGGGTAGAGTTGTAACACCCTAAAATTCAAGTATCGATTTATTGCATGTTTTGGTGTTTAGATTATGAAGGAAAATTTTCTTATTTCTTTTCGTGCCTATTATAGTCCTGAAGAAGAGTATAGAATTATTCGGGTATGGAATAATTTTTAGTTTGAGAATTTATTGAAGTGGAGCAAGTGGCATTGACACTTAAGTTAAATTAAGTGTTAAAAAGTAGCATAAGATGAGTAAATGGCAAGGTGGTGTTGGCGCATGAGATATTGCATGAGGGGAGTGGTTCGAATCCCTTGTATAACATTTGGACAACTTTTATTTTGCTCTTCTATGGTAAGTGTCGGCCAAGCTTATTTATGGTAAGTGTTGACCTTGTTATTTTTGGTTAGTATATCAAAGGAATAAGGTAAGAGTGAAATTATGGTAGGGAATCAAGAAAATATGGAAAGATATGGAGACATAGGGCAAGTATCAAGGAAAGTGTTTTGGAAACAAATTCATGGTCATTTGACCAATGAATGTGGACGGCAATATGGCTAGGGTGTAACATCCCCAAACCCGGCCCATTCACTACGACCGAATCTGGTTATGTCACTGGGAAAAGACGGTTGAAAATCTTCTTAATTTAAAATAAAACATCGTAGTTCGCTGAATTTTGGAAAACATATCTTTGGAATAAAACTTTGCTATTAAACTCATTCATTTTTAAAACTTTAGTTTATAATATCCAATTTGAATAAATAGGTTGCAAACCATAAATCATTTTCACGTAGCAATTTAATTTAAATAAACCATAGTTAAAGTAATACCAAAAACATAAAATGGCCTTTATTACAACCCAACAATTCAAATAAAGTACTTATATCAAAATCAAGCATGAAATAATTGAACATCATCTTCGGCATGGGCCACCTTGTCCTCTCCGATCCCGGTCCAGCTTTAAGCAACACCTGAAAATGGTTAAAGGAAAAAGGTGAGTCACCAAGACTCAGTGTTCAACCCTTTTTCCCGAAGTAGCAAAATATCATATACAAACATAATCATGCTCATCATGCATCCAATTAACATGCACCCAACCTAGCCAACGAAACGCCTTTGTCTACCCCATGTGGTACCAAACCACTTTGGTGACCATAGTCACAATGTGTTACCAAAACACCGGTGGTGCCAAACCATCGGTGACATATAGTCACGATGTGATGCCAAATCACCTGGAGGTGCCAAACCTCTGGTGTCCGTAGACACAATCGATTATGGGGCCAACCCATCGTGTGATACCAAATCACCGGGCAGACGATCCCATATCTCAAGTGGGGCCAACCCACGGTGGTGTTAACCACAGGGACAAGTCGCTATGAGGTGCCAAACCTCTGGAGGTACCAAACCTCTCGGTGACCGTAGTCACGCAGTGTGTTACCAAAACACCGGTGACAGAAGTCACAAATCAATTGATGGGGCCAACCCATCGTGTGATACCAAATCACCGGGCGTCAATCCTCAATACCGCCTTGTGGGGCCAACCCACCGTGGTGCAAAACCACGGGACGAGACGCTGAGGTGCCAAACCTCTGGAGGTGCCAAAACCTCCGTGACCCAAAGTCACAAAGTTGTGTTACCAAAACACTGGTGCTCGTCAGCACAAAATATCACTGCCCCCTCCACTCGTACAACCCACATCAATCATGCACATGTATCATAATATACCATCATACTGGTTTAGCAACATACATACTGTTTATCACAAACAAGTATTATAGTACACATATTGGATATACTATGCTTACCAAAAGCATCAACATGACAACTCATAGCAGATACAGCATGCTTACCAAAAGCATCACAACAGGGACTTACTTGACCCTTTGCCTCATACCTTAATGGTATTTAATCCACCTTCTCATGGATCCAAACAACACACAATAATAAGCATATTTATTAATAGAAAAGTGTGTGTATGAACACACCTGCAAGCCTTAACCGAAGAACCAACTAAGACCCTTGATCCTCTTGCTCCTAAAACAATCGGCCAACCAAGCATTAGCACTCATACCATTCGGCTAAAACCATTTTAAACCAAAGGGGTTATCGTTTAACCATTACCTTGCAAATGGTTTGGTTTCCTACCAAAACCCGAACCAACAATGGTTCCTCTAACAATCGGTCCACCCTAACAAGAAAACGGTTAATCCACAATAGACTTGGCTTAACAAAGACTAAAAGAATGGACTAAAAGAATCTCTCTTACCACCACTTACCAATCGACTACACTTGATCGCCACCAAAATCTGAAGACCCTATGACGAAATAATCATCACACAAGAGGTTAATATCCTTCCAAACAAATGCCAAAACCCACTCTTACTCTTAAAGATTATCGATAGAAAACAGAGGGCTTACCATAAAACATTTGGCCTTACTCCCTATACCTTCTCCAAGGCTTGAACCAAAATCCAAAAGCAACCTCACCACCCTTAATAATCGGCCAAGAACCACACAAAAAGGAAAGGGAAGATTCGACCAACACTTGAACAAGAAGAAAAAGAATTTGGCTTTAGGTGTTTAACACCCTTGTGCGTGGCTTGGATGAAAAAGAGAAAAAGAAGATGTGACTGATTAAAGTTTGGCTAGAAGGTATTGAGAAAGAAAAATGAGAGTTTAAGAAGACAAAATGATATAGTTTGGCTCAATAGAAATGGGGAAAGTGAATGAAGAATTCGGTTCTTAGAAGAAGAAGAAATGAAGAAAATGTTTTAGGAATAACTTTGGCTATCAAGGTGTTAATAGGAAAAATAAAGAAAGAAAGAAAGATGGAAGGGCATTTGGCTATCAACAATATTGAAAGAACACAAAACAAATTCGGCAAGCTTCGGGAGGTTTAGTCTTTCGGTTTCAAGAAGAAAAGAGTGAAGGAATTCTCTTTGACAATTCGGCTTTTGGTACACAAACAAAAGGCTGGCTGAAAGCACTCAAAAATGCCTAAGAACAAACGGCATTCTCCCCTCCTTAACCCTCCAAAACCGGCCACATACCCCCATGAAGATTCCCACAATCGGCCACCTCTTGAAACACTCCAAGCCACACATTTGAATTAAACAAATCCCTATCTTACTCATCATCATCCATTCAAAACCCATTCAAACTAACTAAAATAATCCATAATTATCTAAAATAATAAAATAATAAAACCACCCACCACCGAATTTAAAAACCAAACAACCTTAGCTTAGACTTTATCTAATTGGGTCTCCCATGTGCCGTCCAACACCCTCAAGCCTGCTGCCCAAAAAGAATAAAAACAAACCCCAAAATGCAACTCCCCTTGATTCGAACCATTGCACACCCCTCCTTCAACGCCCAGCCACCCGGCCACTTTGATTTTTATGCCATAAAGCCACACCATTTAATTTTAAACCCTTCTTACTCCAGCCCAATAACCGCATATAAAAATAAATCACGCCCAAAATGTTGCTCCTCCCTCGAACCCGCGCCTTATCACTCCTCCAGCGCCTAAGTGCGTGCACGAGCACCACTTGGACCACCGCTTCTTGTGTCAAAACACGCCCCAAATTAGTTTAAGGCCTTCTACCCCGCAACGCCATACTCCAAAAATTAAAACCCATCTGCGCCTTCTTGGATCGAACCCAAGACCCTCAAAGCGCTACTTCCAAATTTCTAGCAGCGCATGAAGCCACTTTGCCAAAGCCTCTCATGTGTCCTATTCTCCCAATTAATTCCTTTAAGGCCTCCCAAAGCCAAGCTCCCTTTATTACTTAAAAATCCAAAATTTTCCAAAGCCTTCCCTTTCATCCAAACATTCTTAAAACCTCTAAAACTCACCCAAGCACTCCCAAAACCTACTAACACTTGATTTATACCCCATATGCACAGCCCCTAAACCAGTGGTGTTACAATTCTACCCTCCTTAAAAATAATTTCGTCCTCGAAATTACTTTACTAGCGAACGTCCGTACAACCTATCCTACCACACTACGCTCTTGTCGCGCACTCGATCTTAATAAAGTTGTCATTCCACCTAGACCATGCCCGCGACAACACGCCCCTAGAACTCATATCTAGCGTCGCGATTTAATCGATTAGAAGTTTTATGCATTAGAAATTTTGTTCCAATCGTTTAATCCACGAGCAAATTTTATGACAGAAGTTTCGGAAGTCGTTCTTTCGAGCAATCAAAGTTTCGCTTTCTAAAGTAATCCACTATTGCAATCATCCGATCACATCAATAACTCACAAGCAATAGTAAGGGTACTTACCGTGGACTTCGGTCTGAGGTACAGTGCCATGCCACCTAACTCGAAAACCTTTTATAAAAGCCCATATTTGAATAGCCAGTTTTGAAAATCGCTTTTGAGCCCAAAACCTCAAAGTCGAGTTTTGAACCGGCTCGATACCAAATCAGTAACATCCCCAAACCCGGCCCATTCACTACGGCCGAATCTGGTTATGTCACTAGGAAAAGACGGTTGAAAATCTTCTTAATTTAAAATAAAACATCGTAGTTCTTTGAATTTTGGAAAACATATCTTTGGAATAAAACTTTGCTATTAAACTCATTCATTTTTAAAACTTTAGTTTATAATATCCAATTTGAATAAATAGGTTGCAAACCATAAATCATTTTCACGTAGCAATTTAATTTAAATAAACCATAGTTAAAGTAATACCAAAAACATAAAATGGCCTTTATTACAACCCAACAATTCAAATAAAGTACTTATATCAAAATCAAGCATGAAATAATTGAACATCATCTTGGCATGGGCCACCTTGTCCTCTCCGATCCCGGCCCGACTTTAAGCAACACTGAAAATGGTTAAAGGAAAAGGTGAGTCACCAAGACTCGAGTGTGCAACCCTTTTTCCCGAAGTAGCAAAATATCATATACAAACATAATCATGCTCATCATGCATCCAATTAACATGCACCCAACCTAGCCAACCAAATGCCTTTGTCTACCCCATGTGGTACCAAACCACTTTGGTGACCGTAGTCACAATGTGTTACCAAAACACTGGTGGTGCCAAACCACCGGTGACATATAGTCACGTATGTGATGCCAAATCACTGGAGGTGCCAAACCTCCGTGTCCAGAGACACAATCGATTGATGGGGCCAACCCATCGTGTGATACCAAATCACCGCAGACGATCCCATATCTCAAGTGGGGCCAACCCACGGTGGTGTTAACCACGGGGACAAGTCGCTATGAGGTGCCAAACCTCCGGAGGTACCGAACCTCGGTGACCGTAGTCACGGTGTGTTACCAAAACACCGTGACCGAAGTCACAAATCAATTGATGGGGCCAACCCATCGTGTGATACCAAATCACCGGGCGTCAATCCTCAATACCGCTTGTGGGGCCAACCCCATCGTGGTGCGAAACCACGGGGGCGACGCCGAGGTGCCAAACCTCCGGAGGTGCCAAACCTCCGTGACCCAAAGTCACAAAGTTGTGTTACTAAAACACTGGTGCTCGTCGTCGGCACAAAATATCAACTGCGCTTCTCCACTGCATGACGACCCACATCAATCATGCACATGTATCATAATATACCATCATACTGGTTTAGCAACATACATACTATTTATCACAAACAAGTATTATAGTACACATATTGGATATACTATGCTTACCAAAAGCATCAACATGACAACTCATAGCAGATACAGCATGCTTACCAAAAGCATCACAACAGGGACTTACTTGACCCTTTGCCTCATACCTTAATGGTATTTAATCCACCTTCTCATGGATCCAAACAACACACAATAATAAGCATATTTGTTAAGAGAAAAGTGTGTGTATGAACACACCGCAAGCCTTAACCGAAGAACCAACTAAGACCCTTGATCCTCTTGCTCTAAAACAATCGGCCAACCAAGCATTAGCACTCATACCATTCGGCTAAAACCATTTTAAACCAAAGGGGTTATCGTTTAACCCTTACCTTGCAAATGGTTTGGTTTCCTACCAAAACCCGAACCAACAATGGTTCCTCTAATAATCGGTCCACCCTAACAAGAAAACGGTTAATCCACAATAGACTTGGCTTAACAAAGACTAAAAGAATGGACTAAAAGAATCCTCTCTTACCACCACTTACCAATCGACTACACTTGATCGCCACCAAAATCAAGACCCTATGACGAAATAATCATCACACAAGAGGTTAATATCCTTCCAAACAAATGCCAAAACCCACTCTTACTCTTAAAGATTATCGATAGAAAAGCAGAGGGCTTACCATAAAACATTCGGCCTTACCCCTATACCTTCTCCAAGGCTTGAACCAAAATCCAAAAGCAACCCTCACCACCCTTAACAATCGGCCAAGAACCACACAAAAAGGAAAGGAAGATTCGACCAACACTTGAACAAGAAGAAAAAGAATTTGGCTATAGGTGTTTAACACCCTTGTGTGTGGCTTGGATGAAAAAGAGAAAAGAAGATGTGAGTGATTAAAGTTTCGGCTAGAAGGTATTGAGAAAGAAAAATGAGAGTTTAAGAAGACAAAATGATATAGTTTCACTCAATAGAAATGGGAAAGTGAATGAAGAATTCGGTTCTTAGAAGAAGAAGAAATGAAGAAAATGTTTTAGGGAATAACTTTCGGCTATCAAGGTGTTAATAGGAAAAATAAAGAAAGAAAGAAAGATGGAAGGGCATTCGGCTATCAACAATATTGAAAGAACACAAAACAAATTCGGCAAGCTCGGGAGGTTTAGTCTTTCAGTTTCAAGAAGAAAAGAGTGAAGGAATTCTCTTTGACAATTCGGCTTTTGGTACACAAACAAAAGGCTGGCCGAAAGCACTCAAAAATGCCTAAGAACAAACGGCATTCTCCCCTCCTTAACCCTCCAAAAACCGGCCACATACCCCCCATGAAGATTCCCACAATCGGCCACCTCTTGAAACACTCCAAGCCACACATTTGAATTAAACAAATCCCTATCTTACTCATCATCATCCATTCAAAACCCATTCAAACTAACTAAAATAATCCATAATTATCTAAAATAATAAAATAATAAAAACCACCCACCAGCCGAATTTAAAAACCAAACAACCTTAGCTTAGACTTTATCTAATTGGGTCTCCCATGTGCCGTCCAACACCCTCAAGCCTGCTGCCCAAAAAGAATAAAAACAAACCCCAAAATGCAACTCCCTTGATTCGAACCGCTGCACACCCCTCCTTCAACGCCCCAGGCCACCCGGCCACTTTGATTTTTATGCCATAAAGCCACACCATTTAATTTTAAACCCTTCTTACTCCAGCCCAATAACCGCATATAAAAATAAATCACGCCCAAAATGCTGCTCCAGCCCTCGAACCCGCGCCTTATCACTCCTCCAGCGCCTAAGTGCCGTGACGAGCACCACTTGGACCAGTGCTTCTTGTGTCAAAACACGCCCCAAATTATTTTAAGGCCTTCTACCCCGCAACGCCATACTCCAAAAATTAAAACCCATCCGCCGCCTTCTTGGATCGAACCCAAGACCCTCAAAGGCGCTACTTCCAAAGCCCTTAGCGGCGCATGAAGCCACTTTGCCAAAGCCTCTCATGTGTCCTATTCTCCCAATTAATTCCTTTAAGGCCTCCCAAAGCCAAGCTCCCCTTTATTACTTAAAAATCCAAAATTTTCCAAAGCCTTCCCCTTTCATCCAAACTTTCTTAAAACCTCTAAAACTCACCCAAGCACTCCCAAAAACCTACTAACACTTGATTTATACCCCATATGCACAGCCCCTAAACCAGGGTGTTACATAGGGGGAAGGTTGGCCGAATATGCTAGTAGTTGGCTAGGATTAGGAGTTTGTTTTGGTCATTCCTAGCAACTTTTGTGCAAAGTTTTGTAATTCTTTCTCAGCCTTTCTCCCTTGGCCGAAATTGAGCTTTTGGTAAACCTTGATCTTTTGACCATTTGGTCATTTTTGCATATCACACTAGTACTCTTTTGTTTGTTTTGTCATAGTGCCGAAATTGCTAACACCAAAAAGACCATTCTTTTTCCTTCTCTTTTTCCCATTGCCGAATGTACCTTGCTTCTTATCACATCTTTTTCTTTCTCTTTTCCTTCTCTTTGAAAACCGAATCCTCATCATCGTCTTTTTCTTCCATCTTTTATTTCTTTCTTTTATTTCTTTTCAATCAAAATTTTCTCCATTAATTCTCTCATGGCCGAATGTTAGTGTGCCCATAGTCGACCCATTTTCTCTTTTCTTTGGTTAATCATAGCCGAATTTTTCACTATTCATAAACATCTTTCTCAATCGTCTCTTTTCAACCGTGGACAATAGGTAAGAATTCTTTTAGTTCATGTTAGTTAATAGTTATCATGTATTTGAATCTTGATAGTGGTATAAAGGCTTTCTTAGATCGAAATAAACGTTCACTCTATTAACGTTTTTATTTGTTATACTTTAGTGCGATAGTGGAAGACCAGGAACTCAAGTGTTCGTGAGTATCATAGAACGATTTGCTCGATTCTCTTATTTTGGAACAAGGATCTTTGTGGTAGTTTAATTTCACCCTTAAACCCTTAGTCATATTTTGATTGGATTGACGATCTTTTGTCTTTGAAGACAATCAAAATAGGGAAGAAAAGGGCGGTGAATAGTGTTCGGAAGATGGGTGGTTCCGTTATTCCCCTAAGTATAAACAAAGGATTTGTTTCAAGCAATCCGGGATTTCCCACGGGTTGTGGACGTTCATCCGAGGAGAATCAATTGTTTGAAGTAGTTCGTACTCTCGAACCATTATTTGTTCGTGGATTTGATTCGGTTAACGAACCATCAATCGGGAGAAAGCGCAAGTAGAAGTAGTTCAAAAATCCGAGGTAAAAGTTAGATCGTTAAATTCTAAGATTGATTTCGTTAATAAAATATAGTGATTCTAATTTATCGTGATACGTATAGGTGTGTGACGAACGGAAAGTCTAGTTCTCACTATAACCGGTGTGTAACTTCACACTTATCTTTCAAGTTAGATACTAAACCGTAAGTAATTTGATAAATCGTAAAAATGGCCAAATCGGAAATGTTGTAGTAATTAGTACTTTTGTGTAAATGCATGAAAACGGCTAAACCGAGAAATTTCCATAAAACTGCTAGATCGATAAATTGGGCCATAAAGCGCTAGATCGATAAATTGGGCCATAAAAGCGCTAGATCGATAAATTGGGCCATAAAAGCGCTAGATCGATAAATTGGGCCATAAAGCGCTAGATCGATAAATTGGGCCATAAAGCGCTAGATCGATAAGATGGGCCAAAGACCTTCTAGTTCGAAATATGGGTCAAAGTTCACTGGATTGCTTTACGGGCTAAATACTATTTTGTTTAATAGGCCCAAATGAAAAGTTTAATTAAAAACTCATTTGTAATTATGGGTTACTTGATAAATTATTTATGATTAAAGTTTGTTATTCATACATAATTGCATGGGATGGGATACATGATGAAGAGAAGTAAGGCTTGTGGCCATGAATCTAGTTCGGTGGCTCTGCCACAAAAATTTGGCTTAATGCCTCTAGTCCGGTGACCATGTCACAATCTAGTTCGGTAGTGCACTACAATATTATTTTAAAGGCTAAATGCCTACGATTGGTGTGTTTGGCGGGGTGGGTTGACTTGATCCCACAGGTGTCTTTGGTTGGTACGGGGTGTGTAGCGGATGGAAATTAGGTTTGGTTGGGAAATTCATTTTACATGCATTTTATATATAATATTTCATTTTATATTGTTAAAATTTGTAATTGGGCTCAAGCCCAAATTAATGCCTTGATGGACTGGCCCAATAATGGTGGTAAGTGAGTTACACACTGAGTTCTTTGTAACTCACCCCGTTTTATTATCCATCTCAGGTAATGGAATTTGATGTGGACTTGGGCCGGGGATGACTTGGTGGAGGCCATACTACGAGCTTGGGTTTTATAAACTATGAACTTTATTTAAGTTATTTATTTTAATTACTATTTTGGGTATGATGTAATAAGGCCTCTAATTATATTTTTATGGATTTTTATGTGTGGATGGATTTAATTTTATTTTAAGACTCTTAATATGGGCTTATGTTAAATCTATAAAGTTTTATTAAAAAAAATATTGTGTTTTATAACAATTTTGGACACCTAAATTACTTTTCAATTTCTTTCAAATTCTTTTAAAACTACGTTAAGGTTTTGACTAATATATATAAGATTTCAAACAAGTATTTTTCTTAATTCATAATCATTGTACTTAGTTTTTATTAAACCTTATTTCTAAAGGTTTTGCATTACTGTTTTACTTAAATCATCAGAGAAATTTTGGATGTTCGTTCGGTGTGACAAACCAAATCTCGTCTTAACGCATAGACCTGGTTTGGGGTGTTACAGTATAGAATATGTATGATTTAGGCTTGAATTGGTTGGTTTATATGCCAAATTATGTTATGTTAGGTGCCATTTGGGTTGTTGTAGGTGTGCACAAGATTCGGTGGCAAAATGGCTTGGTAAATAGCCTATTTTTGTCCACACGAGCAGAGACACGAGCGTGTGACTCAGCGATGTGTGACAGACGGTCCCCTGGTGTTGAAATAGAAACCAAGTCAGTATGCTCCACACGGCCTCACACACGGGCGTGTGACTTGGCCTTGTGGCATAAGTCAGTATACCCTACAGGTTTGACACGGCTTGGCACACGGGCGTGTATGGCCATTTGTAGGGCAGACGGGTTAGCCACACGGGCGTGTGTGTTGTCCATGTGACCCAAGTTAGAGAGTTACACGGGGTTGGACACGGTCTGGGACACGGCCATGTGCTCCCATTTCGAATGTCCAAACGGCCTGACACTGGCGTGTGTCCCCTATTTTTGAGAAAATTTTCTAAATGTTCTAAGAATTTCCAAAGTTATCGGTTTAGTCTCGAACCACTCCCAATGCATGTATAGGGCCTTGTTGGCTTGTATTAGGGGCAGAATGATTGGTTGTGAATGAATTGTATTTGAAATGATTAATTTTTATGAGAAATGTATGCTTTAATGTTTGGTAAGTTCGGTAATGCTCTGTAACCCTATTCTTGCGTTGAATACGGGTGAGGCATGTTACAGAGCCATCATAAAATACTCAACAAAACAACTCAAAAAACACCATCGAAGTGGATTCTGAAGAATATTTCCATGAAGATTGATAGGTGCACTTGCATTAGTCAAATTTATAGTTGGTTTATGACTGCATCACTATCTTTCACCACTGTACTTTTCAAAATAAGATCATCCTACAAACTCATGATATTGCTCCCTGTTTTATGAATTTTCAATTAAGCATTGAATTTATTTTGGTATTAGTCCACCATGATTACCTAGCAGACATCTACACCACCGCTAACAACCCTTTTTCCTTACAACAAACCTTTTGTTTCAAGGTCAACATTGTTGAAAACGAGTACTTGCTTCACCAAATTCTGTTTCCCACATTTACAAGATTTTGAATGAACACAGCCTATGTTGGTTATCAAAGCTTCATTCATGAAATTCTCTAACGTGGACGAAGAATGTCACTTTGGGTGCTTAGTAGAGGATTAATTGTAAAGTGTTTCCTTTACGATTAGTGATACAAGCATCCATTGTGGATCATTACAATGATGGGATTTTGATGGGAAGAGCTTTGGTTGAATCAGAATCAGAGTTTGAAAATAGTAACTACGATATGGTTCCAACTAAAGAGTCCTCGATTAAGGAGATGCTAAACACAATCAGAATAGAAGCTGGAGATGAAAAAAACTACAAGTTATATTTGGAGGAGCTCGAGGTTGGGTTTGATGCCTCTAGGATGCCTTGTTCTCATACTTTTCATGGTGATTACATCGAGAAGTTGTTGAGGCATGGCCATTATTGTCCTATTTGCCAGTTTCAGATGCCAACTGATAAGTGATAAATGTAACATATTTTAATCTCGTTCTTAATGCATTTTTGGATGATTATTTATGCAAATTGGTGAATTTTATGCTGATAATCCTTCATGTTTCTATACTTAGGAGAGCATTTGGGAGCAAAAGGAGTGAAAAATCAGCAAAAATCAGACAAATAGAGCAGACTTCAGGAGCCACACGGGCTGGACACACGGCCATGTGCCAGACCGTGCTGATTTCGCAACTTCCGTACTAAACACACTGAAAAACATAATTTTTAGGTTTTTTTTTGGCATTCTAAAGTCTATAAACACCAAATAAAAGAAGGGAATCAGGGGGCCATCAGAGAATATTGAAGAAAACAACTCGAAGAACACCATTGAAGCCAACTTTGAAGCAGATTTCCATCAAGATTGAAGACCTCCTTTTAATTTCTTTTGAAGTTTTTATGAGTTTCTTTATTTCTTGTGGTTATTCTAACTTTGAGATATTTTGTGTGATAAATACTTGATTCTTGTTCTCAGTTATGTGTGCTTTTGTATTGTTTTAATATTTTCGAGATATTAATTCATGTTTAATGTGCTTAAATCAGAGGAGGAAAAGTCCCTGTTTAAAAATAGATCTAGCATAATTGAGTGGAGTTGCATGCAATCCTAGAAATAGAACGACATAAATCTACTAGATTAGAGTCAAATCTAATAGGAAAATCCATAAATCGAGTTAATGCGACAATAGGGGTTCTAATTAGAAAGAAGTTTCAATTAATCAACCTAGAGTCAGTTGCTCTTACTTTCGAAAGATATATTAGCATAATTTAGGGATTTCTATGGATCAAGATACCAAGTGAATAAATCGTTTAATTAAGATTCATAATAATATATGAAGTCTAGGTGGATTCTTTAGTTAAATTAATTTAGTAATCTTAATTTAAACCAATCATTCCAATTTGTTGGCTAAATAATAGGAAAACGATAATTACTAACACTTTTAATCCTCGTGGATATGATATCTTTAATCACCGTAGCTATATTATTTATCGATAGGTGCACTTACATTTGTCGTATTTTTAGTTAGTAATGGGAAAACACACATCAAGTGTTTGGCACCGTTGTCGGGGAATAAAATATTAGGGAAACTTTATTTCTATTAATTTAGTCATTTTTTAGTTAGTAACGAGAAAACACACATCAAGTTCAGTTCGACGGTTTGCAAGATGAAGACCCTAATACTCATTTGGCTAATTTTCTGGAGATTTGTGACACTTTCAAGATTAATGGTGCCACTGATAACACCATTCGCTTACGATTTTTCCTATTCTCATTGAGGAACAAAGCAAAATAGTGGTTAAACTCTTTACTATAAGGTTTCATCACTACATGGGCTCAAATGACCAAGAAGTTTTTTCTGAAGTATTTCCCACCTGCTAAAACAACTAAGTTGAGGAATGACATTTCTTCCTTTACCCAGATTGACTTAGAGACATTATATGATGCATGAGAGAGATACAAGGACTTAATAAGAAGGTGCCCTCATCATGGGTTACCTTTATGGTTACAAGTTCAAACCTTTTACAATGGCTTGAATTCCTCAACTAGACAATTAATTGATGTAGCAGCTGGTGGAACACTAAAAAATAAAACACCCGAAGCAACTTATGAGTTTATAGAGGAGATGGCACTGAATAATTATTAGTGACAAGTCATGAGGACAAAACCGATGAAAGTAGTCGGTGTTATTAAGTTAGATGTCGTCACCATGTTATCAACCCAAGTAGAAGCACTAAATAAGAAAATTGATTGTTTATATTTTTCTACGTAGATGAATCCAGTGATGCAATGCGAAGTAAATGGAGGTGGAATGAATAATCCAGAATGTTTATCCTGTCAATTATATGGGTAACAATTCTAGACCTCAAAGTAATCCCTATAGTAATACATATAACATAGGTTGGAGGAACCATCCCAACTTCTCTTGGGGTGGTCAAGGAAATCAAAGAACCAACCCCCTCCGGTCTTTCAACAACCTTATCAGCAAGAGAAAAAGTAGAACCTGAGGAGATGTTCACAAAATTTATATCGGTGTCAGAAACTCATTTTCAAAACACTGAGGCAGCACTGAAAAATTAGCAAGCATCAATTCGAAGACTCAAAAATCAAATAGGTCAACTTGCTAAATTAATTTCGGAAAGACCACAAGTTAGCTTGCTTAGCAATACTAAAACTAACCCAAGAGAGCAGCTTCACGCAATTACTGTTCGAGACGTGGATGACTTAGTTGAACCTGAACAAGAAATGAGGCAAGAAGATATGGCGAACAATAATGAGGTTGAGGAAGATAAGAAAGAGCCAAAATTGGTTTTCAGAGAATACAAACCTCGAGTGTCATATCCTAACGCATTGAAGTGAAACCACACAAACGAACAATATGGTAAATTTCTTAAGCTCCTAAAAAAATTACAAATTAACTTACCGTTTGTTGAAGTTCTTTTGCAGATGCCAAATTACGTCAAATTCTTAAAAGAGATGTTAACAAATAAGAGGAAGATAGAAGGCTCATCGACTGTGGAGCTCAATGCAGTTTACTCGACCATTCTCCAAAATAAACTACCCAACAAACTTAAATATCCAGTGAGTTTTACTATTCCTTGTCTCATTGGTAGTTTAAATATTGAAAATGCTTTGGCTGATTTAGGGGCTAGTATTAATGTAATGCCTTATAAAATGTTTAAACAACTTGGTCTTGGGAAACCCAAACAGACTAAGATGAGTATTCAATTATCGGATAGAACCATTAGATATCCTAGGGGTATTATTGAGGATGTGCTTGTGAAAATCGATAAATTCATATTCACTATTGATTTTGTTATTTTAGACATGGATGAGGATAGTGAGGTACCTATGATCTTAGGTCGTCCCTTTTTAGCCACTGCTAGGACTATTATCGAAGTTGGTACAGGAGAACTTGTGCTTCGTGTAGGTGACAAAAAGATTATTCTCCAAGCACGCGATTCTGTGAAAATCACTAGTGAACGAGGTGATATTAAATATTCTGTTAATGTTAGTAACCATGTGGCTTAACATTATTTGCAGGAAATCCCTCGTGAAAACATGTTGGAGCCATGTTCCGGTCAAGGTGACAGAAACAAAACAACATATGAAGAGCGAATGATACAACTCGATGAACTAGATGAATGACGAACGCATGTTGAGGAGAAACCAAGAAAACACGATGCAGACACAAAGTGACGCCACGACGAGCATGTGATGAGAATAAACCAATTTAAGGTTGGGGACAAAGTAATGCTGGACAAATCGGATCCACGAATTTCCCCTTCAGAGCTTGAGTTAAACGGATCGAACCCATTTATAGTACTGAACGTCTTTCCATACGATACAGTCAAGTCAACACATTATGAGTTCGACACATTTAAGGTAAACATTACTCGATTCAAACCTTATCTTGGCATTAACATTGATAACGAAAAAGAGGAGCTTCAGCTCTGAGAACCACCGTAACCGTGTGCATACAAGGTAAAATCAAGCTTAGAATCTAAATAAGAGCTTCTCGGGAGGCAACCTGAGTGTTTAAATTTTATTAGTTCTTTTAATTTCATCACATGTTAATTTAAAATTAATTAAACTAAAATTAAAAAAAATGTTTTTTTGAACCGCACATCCTGGACACACAAGCGAGAGACTGTGTGCATGATGGAGCAA
The DNA here is from genome assembly GCA_025698515.1 of Gossypium sturtianum. Taxonomy (NCBI): domain Eukaryota; kingdom Viridiplantae; phylum Streptophyta; class Magnoliopsida; order Malvales; family Malvaceae; genus Gossypium; species Gossypium sturtianum. Next base: position 127,804,804 of record CM046955.1, read on the forward strand.
ATGACAGAGAGTTAAATGGTTTGAAGACATTGCCGTGTAGGTTACACGACCTTGCCACACAAGCGTGTCTTGGGCCGTGTGAGTCATTGTAACATCCCGAAATTGGGCCTAGTAGAATTGGGCCTATTGGGCCCCGAGCGTAGAAGCATTTTAGAATTTTTGAGAATATGAGAATGGCATAATGTTGAGTTGGACTTAATGGGTAAGTCAATTAGGAATGTTATGGGGCTTCTATGAAGTCCCGGGGTCAAGATTAAGCCATAGGCAAAATTTTGATTTTGGGCACTTTAGTGAGGTGAGCTAGTGGAGGCAAGACTTAAGCGTAATTGGTTGTATTTTGTTATCACAAGAAGCAAGGTGGCCTAGTGGGTGGCGTCACAAGGGAGCATGGAGGGGGGAGAGTGTTCGAATCCCACCTATTGCAAATTTTTGGATTTATTTTTGTGCTTCTTTCCAAAGTGTCGGTCATGGCTATAAATAAGGTAAGGAATACTTTTTATTGATGGAAAGAAGACTAAGAAAATAAGGTAAGGAGGAGAGTAAGGAAAGAAGTAACGGAAAGGAGTAAGAAGGGGGATATGTCGGCCGAATATTTGAAAGGTGCTTGGGATAGAATTTTTGGTCAACCATGACCTTTTTTGTGAATGAAGTACACGGTTTTGGTAGGGGGAGTGAGGGAGCCGATTTTCTTATGGTTTTTGTGCAAATTTGTGCCTGAAAGGTTTTTGTTTCTTTTAGCATTTTGGGTATTTTTCTTTTCCAACTTCTTTTTCCCCTTGTTCTGGCCGAAACACTCTAGCACATCTGTTCATCTTTCTCCCTTGTTTAGTCGAAACCCTCAATCCATTCTTGCTCATTTTTTTTCCTTTGTTAGCCGAAACTATCTAGCACTCTTTCTCCATCTTTTCTTTTCTTTTTCACTATTTCTTCAACCCTTCTTTCTTCTTCTTTAATCAACATTTTGGTAGTCGAATCTTCTTGTTCATTTCTCTCCATAGCCGAACCTTTTGACCCTTAATCTCTTCCTCACTATTTCTTTCTCTTTCGTGTTGGCACTGTCTTCTTTGATCGAATCGGTAAGTGGTTTCTTTCTTCTCTTTTCACTTTCTTTTCTCCCTAGCCGAATGTGTGTCCATCACTATTCGATGGTTCTATTTTGTTTCTAAACTGAAATATCACTTTCTCCCGCTCCTTCAAATCGTGATCATCTTTTCTTTTTTGTCGTGTTCTAGTGGGTTGTAACATCCTGGAATTAGGAGTTCTGCATTTTATGTGTTTTGTGTGTTTAGCATGATTTGTCTGTTAATTTGGTGTGTTTAGGGGTTCCGGGGAGGCTCGAGGTTAAGCTTGAGCCTTGGTGAAAATTTTGTTTTTGGGCACTTTAGGGGAGAGCTAGCTGAGGCAGGCCTTATGGGTAATTACTTGTGTTTGTTGACACAAGAAAAGGTGTGGTAAGATGGCAAGGATACTCCACTTAAGTTGCAGGGAAGTGGTGTCACAAGAGAGTAGCAGGAGGAAGGGGTTCGAGTCGCGTCGACAGCATTTGAAAGCTTTATTTTTGCGCCTAGGGAGCTAAGGTGGTGGATTCGCCAGGGGCTCTCCAAGGTTGTTGGTGGAATGAGTCAAAGATTTTGAATGAGTGCCCATGAGGTGATAGTGGGGTTTGAATGGGTCAAACCAATTCAAATTGTTGGAGGGGAGTGAAAGTAGGAGAAAAGTATGGGATTTGGATGTTGGTGGAGTGGTGGCCGATTGTGGGGAGCTTGATGTGGGGGGAGAATTCGGTTTTGGCGCTAGGAGAGGTGAGTGTGCTGAAAATTCTTTGGGTCTTAGGCTTTTCTCTTTTTTTTTGAATCATATTCGGTCATTAAGGGGGGTGTTGAGTGCCGACTTTTGGCAAGTCTTCTTGAGCTCTCTTTTAATCTTTTTCTTTCTTCTTTTCATTGGTTTTCCACTTTTCTCCAAGCCGAAATCATTCTCCCTTTCTTTTGCATTTTAGTAACCTTGACACATTTCTTCTTTACCAAAACCGTAGCACCCTTTGCTTCTCTTCTCTCCTTCTTATTTCTTTGGGTAATAGCCGAACCCTGTTTCCATTCTGACTTCTTCTTTTCTCTTCTCTAATCACTTTATTTTTGCAAATTGATTTCTCTCCTACTCCCTAGCTCTTCTCTTTTCTCTGCTAGATAGCCGCCACTTATCCTTCAAGCCTTCTCAGTCGGCATTTCCTTGTTATTTTGGTAAGAGATTCTTCTTCTTCTTCTTCTTTTTCTGTTCGTTCTTTTCACTTGTTGGTTGTTAAATTGAAGGTGCTGACTCGATTCCTTGGGGCATTGGCCGATTGTAGGGGGCTCATTCTCGTATTCATTTCTTCATCTAGCCAGCATTTGGAAGGTCATTGGGACTCATTCGGTTTCACAAGCCAACCTTCTAAGAGTTCGGTTTCTGTTGATTAAGGTAAAGTATTCTCTTTGGTTCTCTTCATCTCCTTTATTTATTATTCAGCAAACCGACTACCCATTCTTCTGTGACGTGTTCTCTCATATCTCATGGTTAGTAGCTGAATATCAGGAAGAGAAGTGCTAAGACTTCTTAAGTGGTCGAAAGTTCTTTGCCAGGAAATCTTGCTTATTCGCATTAGTAACAAAGGTAAGGAGTTACCCTCTGATTCTATTCGTTTGGTCATTCATCGTTTATTCGTCGCTTTAGTTTGATAACCATTGTTTCCATTATAGTATTGTATTGATCAAAGATCCCTCCATGGATGCGAGTGCTAGCCAATCTAAGGAAGGGAGTGGACCCTTAGTCTCCGCTCTTAAGTTCAAGAGGCGTGCTATATCGGCGGTTCGGGACTTTCCGCCAGGCTGTGGTAGAGAGCTGACGACTGCCTGGGATAGGCAAATAGCTGTCGTTCTGGCTAGTAAAAGCGTCGACGTAGAGAGTATAGTCTTACGCGTTATCAGGTGTGTAATTCTCACACACACTCTGTATATTAAATTATGTTATTAACTCTGTTGGCTGAAAGCCGAAATGACTTAATTGACAGTCGAGATACCCTTGGGGTAATGTTGGAAATACCGGGTAAGTTCCACTACGATTTTATGTTCTAAATATGTGTATGTATGATTTACTTGACTGTGTGCATTCGAAGCATGATCATTCATCTCGGTATGATAACATGTGCATGGACTTGGGATATGATGCGAAAGGGGAAGCGCTATTTAGGGAATGTCACAGTGGTTTGGTACCACAGTGGGTTGGCCCCACATATATGATTCAATGACTATGTCTCAGTGGCTTGGTGCCATGGTGGTTTAACACCACGTACATATATGATTCAGTGACTCGTCCCAGTGGTTTGGTACCACAGTGGGTTGGCCCCACATATATATATTCGGGATTGTCACAGTGGTTTGGTACCACAGTGGGTTGGCTCCACACATATTATTAGTGACTCTATCACAGTGATCTGGTATCACGGTGGTCTAGAACCACAGTGGCTTGGTACCACGGGCGTTTGGCTGATTCGGTGATATAGAGGTTGGAAAAGTAGGTGGGGTTGGGCTGCATTGCATACATGCTTGATTTGTTGGATTGTGTGGTCTAAGGCCCAACTGGCATCTGTTGGCTCAGAGCCCAAATATCGTTATTGGGGATTACACACTGAGTCTCGGTGACTCACCCCTCTTCTTAATTTTGTAGGTAATCCTTAGATCGCGGATTTGAAGCCGAGGCGAACTCGAGGTGGCCCTGGAGTGTTTTTAGTAATTTCGATACTATATTTTAAACTTCCCTAAGTTGGTTTTCGGTATTGTAATAAGGCCACTTTAACTTTAATTTTTATTTTTCTATAAAGTTGATTTAGCATGCTTAATAAACTATAAAAATTGATTTTAATTTAGCTAGTGAAAGATGGATAACGAGTAACAAAATTAATTTAGAGTTTTCACTTAAAATCTGCAACCTCATTTTTAATTGACAAATTTAACGAAAATTTTCTTAAATTTGATTTTCAGAAAATAAACCTGACTTCGTAATTCAGTCCAAATTAAACAACTCCTTTAAATTTTTCCTAAAGGTACATTAACGATACGCAAAGTTTTTCCAACTTGTGGTTTTTAGTTAGTTTTCCAAAATCATCTTCCCTGTAGCATACCAAATTCGGTCATAGCATTTTGACCGGGTTTGGGGTGTTACAATTGTGGTATCAGAGCCTAGCTCAAAAGCTCAGATGTGGGTATGAGGTTCAAAGATGTTTTAAAAGATGGCTTGGAAAATGGTTTGGATAAAATACATGTTTTCTGGAAGCATAGCACCTGAGTCTCCGGCATCAAATCCGTACGGTAGTCTTCTGACCTTTGGTTGTTTTACGTGAAGTAATTGCATTATGTTATGAATGCTAGAAACTCAACTTTAGAGACTGAAACATTAGGGTTATATGAATTGGCAAAAATTACTCATAAATGCTATTTTCATAAGACTTCTTGGTAATAAACAGTGGAAGGAAATACTAATTAATAAAACTTTTAATCAGACTAAGTCACGTCAGTAGTCATGAGTGCTAGAGGACGTGGTTGTGGCATGCGAGGCCGTGGTAGAGGCCAGGGGGTTGGGTCTGAACCTTCGGAATCAGGACATGGGTCGGAAGGCGAAGTGCCAGCTCCGCCAGTTGCGGAAGTAGAATTTCAAAATCAAACTGGTGGAGACGATGCTGTGTCACAGGCGATGTTACGTGTTTTAGAGAGAGTTGTTGGGGCGAGCACGGGATTAGTAGCTCAAAAATCTGTGTCAGAGCGACTTCGAGCTAATGGGGCTGAAATGTTTAGGGGCATTTCTGGTGTGGCTCCTAACATAGCTGAGTATTGGTTGGAAGCGGTTGAGTGCATCATGGATGATCTTGACTGCACTGAGGAAGAGAAACTGAAAGGAGTTGTGTCTCTTCTCCGAGATGAGGCTTACCAGTGGTGGCTCACGGTTAGAGATGGTACAGCAGCGGACCGCATTACCTGGTACTTCTTTAAGTCTGTGTTCCAAGGGAAATATATTGGGTCGAGCTATGCGGACACTCAGCGAAAGGCATTCCTTAATTTGGTTCAGGGAAGTAAGTCAGTGGCCGAGTATGAAGCAGAATTTTTACGTCTGAGTCGTTATGCCCGGGGTATTGTTGCAATAGATCATGAGCGTTGTGTCTGATTTGAAGATGGCCTGAGGGACGAGTTACGAGTACTGATAGCTCCGCAACGGGAAAGGGAGTTCGCCGTTCTGGTTGAGAAGGATAAGATAGCCGAAGAGGTAAAGGGGTCAGAGAGGCAAAATCAGGATAGGGACAAGGGAAGGAATAAGAGGAATTTTGGGTCATCAGGATCTACAAGGAATTTTCAGAAGAGGCCTAGGTTAGATGGACCGGGACGAGCTGCGAGGCCTGCTGCTATTGGTCGATCCCAACTGTGTACTCGATGTGGGAAATTTCATTCAGGAGAGTGTTGGTTGGGTGGTAGAGGATGTTTCGAATGTGGATCTATGGATCATCGGGTAAGGGACTGCCCGTAAGAGCCCAACAGAGTGGGACCAGTAGGTTAGAGTTATGTTCAGCCTGGTAGAGGTGGGCAGCAACCACAGAGAGGCCGTGGTCCGGCCAGAGGAGGAAATGGTTTTAATCGGGGGCGTGGAGTATCGGGCAGAGGTGCTGGGAATACAGATGCGAGACAGCCCAGGTTGGTCTATACAGCTAGACGCTGAGAGTAGGGCGATGCACCGGACGCCATAATTGGTACGTTCCTTATTTTCGGTTTACCCTTTACTGCACTGATTTATATTGGGTCAACACATTCTTATGTTGCCAGTACTGTCTCTGGAACTCTGAACATAGAATCTGAGATTGCTTCTAGGGAGATGACTGTGATTAGCCCTCTAGGACAATCAGTAGTGGTGAATAAACTCTTTACGAATGTGCCTTTAGAAGTTCAAGGGGTATTTTTTCTGGCTGATTTGATGGAGCTGCCGTTCGGCGAGTTCGATTTGATCTTAGGCATGGATTGGTTAGTGAGGTACCGAGCGAATCTGGATTGTGCTGCTAAGCGCATGGTGTTGAAGATCTTCGAGGATAATGTGGTCCTAGTGATAGGCGAAAGAAGGAACTACTTGTCCAATGTAGTGTCTGCTTTAAAGGCTGAAAGAATGGTGAGAAATGGATGCGAGGCTTTCTTAATTTTTGTCAGTGCTCTGGAGGCTAAGGAATTGACTGTAAAGGATGTCAGAACAGTGAAGGAATTCTCAGATTTTTTTTCCAGAATAGCTTCTAGGGTTACCTCCGGATCGTGAGGTGGAATTCGATATTGATCTCCTCCCAGGAACAGCGCCAGTGTCTATTGCCCCATATAGAATGGCCCCAAAGGAGTTGGTGGAACTGAAAGCCCAAATTCAGGAACTGTTGGACCGGGGTTTTATCCGACCCAGTGTGTCACCATGGGGAGCACCGGTGTTATTCGTAAAGAAGAAGGATGGATCGATGCGGATGTGCATTGACTACAGGCAATTGAACAAGTTGACGATTAAGAACAAGTACCCGTTGCCTAGGATAGATGATTTGTTCGATCAGTTGCGAGGCGCTTCGGTCTTTTCAAAGATAGACTTGAGGTCAGGGTATCTTCAGCTTAAGGTCAAGGAGGCGGATATTCATAAGACAGCTTTTTAAACTCGTTATGGTCACTACGAGTTCTTGGTAATGCCGTTCGGGTTGACGAATGCACCAGCGGCATTTATGGACATGATGAATCGGGTATTCCAACCCTACCTAGACCGGTTTGTCGTAGTGTTCATAGATGATATCTTGGTGTATTCCAGGATGGAAGAGGAGCACGATTCGCATCTTCGGGTTGTTCTACAGATTCTGAGGGAGAAGCAGCTGTACGCCAAATTCAATAAGTGTGAATTTTGGTTGAAGGAAGTTACCTTTTTGGGACATGTTGTGTCTGCTGAAGGGATTAGGGTTGATCCCTAGAAAATTGAAGCCGTGTTGGACTGGAAATCGCCTAAGTCTGTAGCAGAAATTCAGAGTTTTCTTGGTTTGGCTGGATATTATAGAAGGTTTGTTGAGGGGTTCTCGTTATTAGCTGCACCGTTAACTAAGTTATTACGGAAAGGAGTACCTTTTGTCTGGACAGATAAGCAGTAGGGAAGTTTTGAGAAGTTGAAGAGGGTTTTGACAGAGGCACCAGTGTTAATTCAGCCTGAGGCAGGGAAGGAGTTTGTCGTCTACTGTGATGCGTCGCACACGGGGTTAGGACGTGTGTTGATGCAAGAGGGGAAGGTGGTAGCATATGCATCTCGGTAGTTGAGACCGCATGAAGTGACTTATCCCACGCATGATCTGGAGTTAGCTGCGGTAGTGTTCGCTCTGAAGATTTGGAGACACTATCTGTATGGGGAGAAGTCCGTTATCTACACAGACCACAAGAGCCTGAAGTACCTTCTTACCCAGAAGGAGTTGAATTTAAGGCAGCGGAGGTGGATCGAGTTGTTAAAGGACTATGATTGTTCGTTTGAGTACCATTCGGGTAAGGCTAACGTAGTGGCAGATGCGTTGAGCCGTAAGGTAATATCGGACTTGAGAGCAATGTTTGCTCATCTCAGCTTGTATGATGATAGAAGCTTGTTAGCTGAACTTCAAGTGAAGCCTTCTTGGGTCAGTCAGATAAAAGAGAAGCAGTTGTTTGATGAATCACTAAGTGCTAAGTTTCAGCTAGTGGCAGGCGGTGAGATAACAGATTTTAGTATGAACAGCGATGGGGTTTTGTGCTTTCGAGGAAAGGCCTGTGTGCCGAGGGATTCTGAGTTGAGGCAGAAGATTCTTCAGGAAGCGCATAGTAGCCCATATGCTATGCATCCTGACGGAAGTAAGATGTATCGGGATCTGCGTGAACAGTTTTGGTGGCCGGGTCTGAAGTAAGAGGTTACCAAATTTGTGGGTAAGTGTTTGACGTGTTAGCAGGTGAAGGCGGAACATCAGTTACCTTCAGGGTTGTTGCATCCGGTAAAGATCCCACTCTGGAAGTGGGAGAGAATAATGATGGACTTTGTGAGTGGGCTGCCCCTTACGCCTACGAAGAAAGATTCGGTGTGGGTAATTGTAGATCGGTTGATGAAGTCGACGCACTTTATACCGGTTTGGGTTGATTATTCACTACAGAAGTTAGCCAAGCTGTATGTAGCGGAGATTGTAAGGTTGCATGGGGTACCAGTGTCAATTATATCAGACAGAGACCCAATGTTTACATCACAGTTTTGGACAGCGCTGCATCAAGCATTGGGGACAAGACTAGACTTCAAAGACAAATACGTTTCATCCCTGATCGATGGTCGATCGAGCAGAGTAATTTAGATCTTGGAAGACATGTTGAGAGGCTGTGTTATCGATTTCGGGGGTAGTTGGGAGGATTTTTTATCGTTGGCAGAATTCGCATACAACAATAGCTACCAATCTAGTATTCAGATGGCGCCCTACGAAGCATTGTATGGTCAGAAATGTCGTAGTCCTACTTGCTGGCCGGACGAGTTGGGTGGCGCCGATATTGGGGTCGTAAGTGGTTTCGGAGATGGAGAAAAAGTTAAGTTGATTCGGACTCGGTTGAAGGAAGCTTTCGACAGGCAGAAATCTTATGCTGATCTGAAGCGTAAGGATGTAGAATTTGCAGTGGGTGATCAGGTTTTTCTGAAAGTTTCGCCTTGGAAGAAAGTTGTGAGGTTTGGACGGAAGGGCAAGTTGAGCCCCAGGTTCATCGGGCCTTATCGAGTGTTGAAACGTGTGGGACCAGTGGCGTATCAACTCAAGTTACCTCCAGAACTGAGGCAGATACATGATGTATACCATGTCTCGATGTTGAGGCACTACCGATCGGATCCATCTCACGTAGTTCCAGTGGAAGAAATCGAAGTGAGACCTGATTTATCTTTCGAAGAGGAACCAGTTCAAATCCTAGACCGAGATGTTAAAGTATTGCGAAGAAAAATGGTTCCGTTGGTTAAAGTGTTGTGGCGGAACCACGGTTCAGAGGAGGCCACGTGGGAGCCAGAGGATGTGATACGACAGCAATACCCTCATCTCTTTTGATCAGGTAAATTTTGAGGCCAAAATTTCTTTAAGGGGGTAGAACTGTAACATCATGGAATTAGGGGTTCTGCATTTTATGTGTTTGGTGTGTTTGGCATGATTTGTCTGTTAATTTGGTGTGTTTGGGGGTTCCGGGGAGGCTCGAGGTTAATCTTGAGCCTTGGTGAAAATTTTGTTTTTGGGCACTTCAAGGGAGAGCTAGCTGAGACAGGCCTTAAAGGTAATTACTTGTGTTTTTTGACACAAGAAAAGGTGTGGTAAGATGGCAAGGAGACGCCACTTAAGTTGCAAGGAAGTGGCGTCACAAGAGAATAGCAGGAGGAAGGGGTTCGAGTCGTGTCGGCAGCATTCGGAAGCTTTATTTTTGCACCTAGGGAGCTAAGGTGGTGGATTCGGCAGGGGCTCTCCAAGGTTGTTGGTGGAATGAGTCAAAGATTTTGAATGAGTGGCCATGAGGTGATAGTGGGGTTTGAATGGGTCAAACCAATTCAAATTGTTGGAAGGGAGTGAAAGTAGGAGACAAGTATGGGATTTGGATGTTGGTGGAGTGGTGGCCGATTGTGGGGAGCTTGATGTGGGGGGAGAATTTAGTTTTGGTACTAGGAGAGGTGAGTGTGTCGAAAAATCTTTGGGTCTTAGGCTTTTCTCTTTTTTTTTGAAGCATATCCGGTCATTAAGGGGGGGTGTTGAGTGCCGACTTTTGGCAAGTCTTCTTGAGCTCTCTTTTAATCCTTTCTTCTTCTTCTTTTCATTGGTTTTCCACTTTTCCCCAAGCCAAAATCATTCTCCCTTTCTTTTGCATTTTAGTAACCTTGACACATTTCTTCTTTACCAAAACCGTAGCACCCTTTTCTTCTCTTCTCTCCTTCTTGTTTCTTTGGGTAATAGTCGAACCTTGTTTCCATTCTGACTTCTTCTTTTCTCTTCTCTAATCACTTTCTTTTTGCAAACCGATTTCTCTTCTACTCTCTAACTCTTCTCTTTTCTCTGCTAGATAGCCGCCACTTATCCTTCAAGCCTTCTCAGTCGGCATTTCCTTGTAATTTTGGTAAGAGATTCTTCTTCTTCTTCTTTTTTTTATGTTAGTTTTTTTCACTTGTTGGTTGTTAAATCGAAGGTGCTGACTCAATTTCTTGCGGCATTGGCTGATTGTAGGGAGCTCATTCTCGTATTCTTTTCTTCATCTAGCCAGCGTTTGGAAGGTCATTGGGACTCATTCGGTTTCACAAGCCAACCTTCTAAGAGTTCGGTTTCCGTTGATTACGGTAAAGTATTCTCTTTGGTTCTCTTCATCTCCTTTATTTATTATTCAACAAACCAACTACCCATTCTTCCGTGACGTGTTCTCTCATATCTCATGGTTAGTAGCCGAATATCAGGAAGAGAAGTGCTAAGACTTCTTAAGTGGTCGAAAGTTCTTTGCCAGGAAATCTTGCTTATTCGCATTAGTAACAAAGGTAAGGAGTTACCCTCTGATTCTATCCGTTTGGTCATTCATCGTTTATTCGCCACTTTAGTTTGATAACGTTGTTAGATAACCATTGTTTCAATTATAGTATTGTACTGATCAAAGATTCTCCATGGATGCGAGTGCTAGCCAATCTAAGGAAGGGAGTGGACCTTTAGTCTCCGCTCCTAAGTTCAAGAGGCCTGCTGTGTCGGCGGTTCAGGACTTTCCGCCGGGCTGTGGTAGAGAGCCGACGACTGCCTGGGATAGGCAAATAGCTGTCGTTCCAGCTAGTGAAAGCGTCGACATAGAGAGTATAGTCTTTCGCGTTATCAGGTGTGTAATTCTCACACACACTCTGTATATTAAATTATGTTATTAACTCTGTTGGCTGATAGCCGAAACAACTGAATTGACAGTCGAGATACCCTTGGGGTAATGTTGGAAATACCGGGTAAGTTCCACTACGATTTTATGTTCGAAATATGTGTATGTATGATTTACTTGATTGTGTGCATTCGAAGCATGATCATTCATCTCGGTATGATAACATGTGCATGGACTTGGGATATGATGCGAAAGGGGAAGTGCTATTTAGGATTCATCACGGTGGTTTGGTACCACAGTGGGTTGGCCCCACATATATGATTCAGTGACTATGTCTCAGTGGCTTGGTGCCACGATGGTTTAACACCACGTACATATATGATTCAGTGACTCGTCCCAGTGGTTTGGTACCACGGTGGGTTGGCCCCACACATATTATTAGTGACTCTGTCACAGTGATCTGGTATCACAGTGGTCTAGAACCACAATGGCTTGGTGCCACGGGCGTTTGGCTGATTCGGTGATATAGAGGTTGGAAAAATAGGTGGAAATTTGAAATTTGCATTGCATACATGCTTGATGTGTTGGATTGTGCGGGCTAAGGCCCAACTGGCATTTGTGGGCTCAGAGCCCAAATATCGTTATTGGCGATTACACATTGAGTCTCGGTGACTCACCCCTCTGCTTAATTTTGCAGGTAATCCTTAGATAGTGGATTTGAAGCCGAGGCGAACTCGAGGTGGCCCTGCAGTGTTTTTAGTAATTTCGATACTATATTTTAAACTTCCCTATTAAGTTGGTTTTTGGTATTGTAATAAGGCCACTTTAACTTTAATTTGGGTTTTTCTATAAAGTTGATTTAGCATGCCTAATAAACTATAAAAATTGATTTTCAATTAGCTAGTGAAAGATGGATAACGAGTAACAAAATTAATTCGGAGTTTTCACTTAAAATCTACAACCTCATTTTTAATTGACAAATTTAACGAAATTTTTCTTAAATTCGATTTTCAGAAAATAAACCTGACTTCGTAATTCAGTCCAAATTAAACAACTCCTTTAAATTTTCTCTAAAGGTACATTAACGATACGCAAAGTTTTTCCAACTTGTGGTTTTTAGTTAGTTTTCCAAAATTATCTTCCCTGTAGCATACCAAATTTGGTCGTAGCGTTTTGACCGGGTTTGGGGTGTTACATGGGCGGCCGTATATCACATCCTTGTCGATTCACCTCTAGCCTTAAGTCAAACGGTGGAAGTCGGATTTATAATCATTAAGGTAATGGATTTCTTCAAGGTTCATTTCGATATCTCTCAATACTTGGTTATTCCCCTAAAACGAATCGATGATTATGTTTAAACGTTTATTCTAGGGACTAATCACTCGTTCTTCTATATTCGCTGATCCTTCGGAAGTAGTGGTAAGCCGAATCCTATCCCTAAACAACTACTTGCACTCATCATAGTATTTTCTAACCGAGACTTTTCTAATGGAGGCAAGTGGTAAGGATTTGAAAGGAAAAGCGATTGGAGGACAAAAAGGGGGCGGATTTGCAATTCCTACTCCCAAGTTTAAGCGTAGAGCGGTATCGACAGTTCGGGATTTCCCACCGGGTTGTGGACCATCATCCGATGAGAATAGGCAAATCGTGGTCGTTCACGATACTAAGGGCAAGCATTTTTTGATCGTCTGATTTAGATTTGGATTAATAAAATCATGTTTGTTGGTTAATCGAGTGTAATGGTGATTTAGGTGCCGACGATCAAGAAGGTTTAGTCCTTACCATAATCAGGTGTGTAATCTCACACCGAAATTCCGTTTATTCATGATTCACCATTATGGTTGGACGAATAGATCATTGTTGTTTTACAAGTCTAATAACTGTAATATAGTATGATCGAGTAATTAGCTTAAACGTCAGTATTTCTAAAAAAATCTTTTAAAATTGGTATGAAATTTGATAAATTATGAAGATGCCCCTATGGGCCGTATTACGAAAATGCCCCTATGGGCTGAATTACGAAAATGCCCTATGGGCCGATTTACCAAAATATCCCTACGGGCCGATTTGCTAGAATGCCTTAGTGGGCCGAATTACCAAAGAACCATAATGGGTCGATTCACCTTAATAAATTACTTGATTAATGGTTGATATTTATATGTGGATGTTTTATGTTATTTTATTATGTATGTGGCATTTTACATATTACATGGGATGAAAAAATTGTATGGAGAGCAGTGTAGCCTGGTGGCATTGCCACAATTTGTATATTACTGTGCTTAAATATGATTTCGGTGGCTTGACCACAAAAATACTATATGATAGCAGTTTGACTGCAAATTTGGTGTGAGTGGCGGGGTGGGTTGACTTGATCCCCACAAGTGTGATTGGCTGGTCGGGGGTGTGATGGATGGATGGGTTGGGTTGTATTCATTTACTTCATTTAGATATTGCTATGTAAATGGGCTTTGGTCCAAGATGATACTATAAGGGTTTAGGGCCAGTGGATGACGGTAAGGGGGATTACACACTCAGTTCTAGTAACTCACCCCTTTCTTCTTAACCCTTGCAGGTAATGCTCAGTAATCAGGACTTGGGCCCATGGATGGCTCGGTGGAGGCCATACTTTGGAAATAACATTTTCAGACATTAGTAAACTTCTTTTCCGTTTTATTTTCGTTACTCTTACTATTTTGGGTTTTAAAGTTGTAATAAGGCCTCTGGGATAAACTTTAATTTGCTTTATGTTTGGGACGTAATTATTATTTTTCTTAAATTTTTTTAAAAGGGGTTTTTCTAAAATCATAAATAACGGTTTCCAAAATTGATTAACAAATGGATTTCATAACAACCTTGTACAAATAATTTAACTTGGATTTTCTTACAAATTATCAACAATATTTTTAAAAGTCACGGTTTTAAAGATTCAATAATTCGATTCTTGATTTGTCAATCTACTTCTCGAAATTTGTAGTATTTTATCGAATATTTATAAACCAAACTTGCTTTCTTAAATATATCAAATTAACGTAAACCTTTAGTACATTCACAAGTTCTTTAAACACTTTCTTCCTGTGACATACCAGATTTGCTCGTAACGCATGGGCCGGGTTTGGGGTGTTACATTTTATGGTATCAGAGCCAAGTTGCAAAACTCGGCTGTGGTTTGGGTTCAAAAGCGTTTTCCAAAGCTGTTTAAATTTTAAATTTTAAATGCATATTTTAGAGAAAGTATGGCACCACGGGTATCCGGCACCAAGTCAGTAAGTTTTGTTTTCATTTTATGATTATTGTGATATTACTGTGGTAAGAAAATTCCACAAAAATAGAAATACTCAAGAACTTTTAGCTGTAGGAGCTGAAACTATAGAGATTGAGACTTTAGGATACGTTTTGCAAAAACAACTTTACTTCCTATACTCCATAAAACATTGTTTAATAAATATTGAATAGCATGCTGATTCATAAGACTTATATTAAGATTAAATCGACTTAGCAAACATGAGCGCTAGAGGACGGGGACAAGGTACACGCGGCCGTGGTAGAGGCCGAGGTGCTAGGGTTGGATCCTCAGCATCAGGGCTTATACCCGAAAGGGAGACGCCGGTATCATGAAACACCCCAAACCCGGCCCACGAGCCTTGACCGGATTTGGCATGTTCCTCGAGTAAAACGTTTCAATTTCATGTTTATTACTTTGGAAAATTTGGGGTGGTTTTATAAAAATACCGAGTTGTTTTGGGGTTAATCTTTAATTCGAAAATCGTTTGTGTTTAGGTGTCTAAACATTTAAACTTTATTTTTAAGAAAAGTTGCTTAAACTTTAAATTGATAAAATTCGTATCATACTAAATAATTAAAATGCATGCATAAACAGTTTCACACTAGTGGCCTTATTACATCAAAGAAAACCCGAAATAAATCCAAAATACTTGAAAATAGAAAGTCCAAGATAAAATAAATCCTGAGCTGAGCATGGCCACCACTGAGCTCCTGCCGACCCGGTCCATCACTGAGCGTCACTTGAAAAATATCCCACAACGGCGTGAGTCAAACAGACTCAGTGTGTGACAACCAACACTAAGTCCCAAGGATTCAGGCATAGCAGATCATACATATACATATAGCAATTAAATGTAATGATGCAATCCCGAACCCAAACCTATATAACCATCCGCTACACATCACCCGTACCAACCATCACACCGTGGGGACTACTAAGTCGACCCGCCATCCGCTACACATCATCGAAAGCGATGCGCTGCGGATGACTAGCTCATCGCCCTTATAATTTTGTGGCGTAGCCACCGGATAATAATTTTGTGACATAAGTCACCACATTCGAATATTGTGACATGAGTCACCACATTCGGATTATGTAACCGAAGTCACCACATTCAGATATTGTGGTATAAACCACCAGATCACTTCCCCTTTCCATATAACCCATATGCCCCATGTCATACAAATCATGCAATTATCATGGCTTAGGCCTTATTTCACATTCTTATCAATGTTCACATATGTGCCACAACAGATATTCATAATATCATAACTACAGTAGTAGTAAGTTAACGTACCTGAGTACTTTGTACCATTGCATGGTACCCTTAGCCACATCTTACTTATTCTTACTAACACATTCAATAAAACATAACCATAAATCTATGAAGGCTTAGTGCAGGGTACACACCTGGTTTACTTAACGCTTCCACTGAAATCCCAAAAATCCCGATCTAATGCTTTAGATCTCAAATTCCTACATTTGGTCAACCACTTAATGTTTAGCAAAAGCCTATTTGGCTATATGATCAAATCCCAAAGGATTATTGCACCCAAAGCTCCTACCTTGTTGTCGATTTGATTATTAATCAAATCCCGAAACGTTGTAGTATTTCTTCCTTAAAATCGGCTAACACTAGATCAATTGACTTGGTTAGTTTTCGGCTTTTGAATAAGTAAGAAATAGATCTAAGTTGCTAAATAGGGCCTTGGCCGAATGTGTATGTGCACTTACCTTGCGATTTTGAATCCCGAAATCCTTGTATACCACTGTCGACTGCCCCTAAATAACCATGGTCAGATTCGGCTAACATAATAATCAATATGGCCGAATATTACACCTCCTTACCTTGCGATTTCAATTCCCACAAATTGATCCTTGCTTCTTTAATGATGTCGAGATTCCTATGGCCACATGTTAGATCTAATCTAACATTAAAACATAATAGAATGGCCTATGGCCGAATATCACATAACTTACCTTGGATATTGAAATCAGAAACCTCCTTGTAGTTGACAACACCCAAATCCCGAAACCTTTTCCATAGTTTTGGCCAAGGAACAATAATAGAGATTAGTTTTAGATTTCGACAAGCCTAAAAGAAAGAGAATGGAAATCGAATTTGATCTTACCCTGAAGAAATCGGCAGAGAGAGCTTGCAGGAGAAATCGATTCAAAGAGTGGCAACTTTCGGCTTTTGATGATCACTTGGAAAGATTCGGTTTTAATCAAGAAAAGAAAAGAAAGTATAGGACTTAGGGAAAATCGGCAAGACTAGGGGATCCTATTTTCGGCTTTTGGAGAATTGAAAAGAAAAAGAGAATAGGTTGCAGAGAGAATTCAATGAGGAAAGAAAGAATGAAGAATGGCCTTATTCTCCTTCCTTGGCCGAAATTACTACACTTAGAGTCCCCCAATCGGCCAACTCACACTCCCTTATCAGCTTCCTCATTTTTCTCCTAGTTTCTCTCTTTTACCCATTCAAAAATAATTCAAAATAAAATCATCATTTATCCCCTATCTTAGTCGAAATTTAAAAAGGATAAATCAAGTCTTTATCCTCACCTTTCAAAGCCCCATTGCCGTCCATCTCCTCCCCCTCTCCTTGACGCAACATTCAAAATAAAAGCCCCCCTTTTTTGCTTCCTTTGTAGCTCGTACTTAAGACCTGCATCATGCTTGTGGCGTCACCTACTGAGGCCTTAAGTGGAGCCTTCAAGCCACTTTACCAAGCCCATTTTTGTGTTATAAATCCCCTACATTTTCTCTTAAGGCCACCCTGCTTAGCTTCCTCTTTTAGATTTAAAATCTAATAATTTCTAAGGCATTTTCCTACATTCTAAGGTTCTCAAAAATTCATAAAACACATTTAACACACACATAGACATGCTTTCACATTTATTTAAGCACAAATGCATAAACCCAAAATCCAGGATATTACAGTTCTACCCCCCTTAAAAATAATTTCGCCCTCGAAATTACTTGGCTAAAATAAGTGAGGGTATTGCTGTCGCATTGCTTCTTCTGGCTCCCACGAAGCTTCCTCCGATCCATGATTGCGCCATAATACTTTAACTAGAGGAACTGATTTCCTCCGTAGCACTTTCACATCTCGTTCCAAAATCTGAGTCGGCTCTTCCTTGTAGGACAAATCTAGCCTTAGCTCCACCTCTTCAACCGAAACTACGTGAGATGGATCCGATCGATAACGACGTAGCATAGACACATGGAATACGTCGTGCATCTGTTTCAACTCCGGTGGCGACTCTAGCTAGTATGCCACTGGTCCAACTCGCTTCAATACCCGATAAGGTCCTATAAACCTTGGACTTAACTTCCCTTTGCGACCAAATCTCATCACCTTCTTCCAAGGCGAAACTTTAAGAAACACTTGATCCCCCAAATCAAATTCTATTTCCTTCCGTTTAAGATCTGCATACGACTTCTGCCTATCAGATGCTTCCTTCAACCGTGCCCGAATTACCTCAACCTTCTCCTCGGATTCAGCCACGATCTCTGGCCCCAAAACTTGACGTTCCCCTAATTCCGTCCAACACGTAGGAGTGCGACACTTCTGTCCATACAACGCTTCATATGGTGCCATCTGAATACTGGCTTGATAGCTACTATTGTATGCAAATTCCGCTAAAGGCAAGTATTCTTCCCAACTTCCTCTAAAGTCTATTACACATCCCCTCAACATATCTTCCAACACTTGGATCACTCGTTCCGACTGACCGTCCGACTGCAGATGAAAAGCCGTAGTGAAATCAAATCTGGTGCCTAAAGCTTGATGCAGAGCTTTCCAAAACCGAGACGTAAACCTTGGATCCCTATCTGAAATAATTGACACCGGTACTCCATCCAACCTTATAATCTCTGCCTCATAAAACTTCGTCAACTTCTGCAAAGAATAATCAACCCGCACTGGAATAAAATGAGCGAAATTTGTCAACCGATCCACTATCACCCATACCGAGTCCTTCCTTGTAGGTGTAAGGGGAAGCCCACTAACGAAGTCCATGGTGATTCTCTCCCACTTCCACTGCGGAATCTTTATCGGCTGAAGCAATCTCGACGGAACACGGTGTTCACCTTAACTTGGCGACACGTCAAGCACTTCCTACAAATTCGGTAACTTCCCTTTTAAGACCAGGCCACCAAAACTGTTCTCTTAGATCCCTGTACAACTTGGTACCTCCAGGATGCATAGCATTGGGGCTACCATGCGATTCCTAAAGAATTCTCTGCCTTAATTCATCATTCTTCGGCATACAGACCTTGCCCTTGAAACATAATACTCCATCGTCATTAATACCGTAATCTTCCAACTCCCCACTCTGCACTTGCTGCAACTTAGCACTGAAATCCTCATCCACTAACTGACTTTCCTTCACCTCATTCAGCCATGTCGGCTTAACTTGCAACTCTGCCAGCAGACTTCCATCGTCATACAAGCTCAGATGTGCAAACATCGCCCTCAGATCCGATACTACTTTCCGACTTAGAGCATCTGCTACCACATTCGCCTTCCCCGGGTGATACTCTATGGAACAATCATAATCCTTCAGTAATTCCACCCACCTTCACTGTCTCAAGTTCAACTCCTTCTGAGTCAGCAGATACTTAAGGCTTTTGTGGTCCGTGTAGATCACTGACTTTTCTCCATAAAGATAATGCCTCCACACCTTAAGAGCAAAGACCACCGCCGCCAATTCTAAATCATGCGTCGGGTAGTTAACCTCATGTGGCCTTAATTGCCGAGATGCATAAGCAACTACCTTCCCATCTTGCATCAATACGCATCCCAATCCTGTGTGAGAAGCATCACAGTACACTACAAAGTCCTTCCCTGCCTCCGGCTGAATCAAAACCGGAGCTTCAGTCAAAACCCTCTTAAGCTTCTCAAAGCTCTCCTGCTGCTTATCTGTCCAAACGAAAGGTACCTCCTTTCTCAACAGCTTTGTCAAAGGTGCGGCTATTGATAAAAACCCTTCTACAAACCTTACAGTAGTAGTGGCTAATCCCAAGAAAGCTGAACCTCGACCACAGACTTAGGTGGTTTCCAATCTAATACTGCCTCAATCTTTCGAGGATCCACCCTTATTCTTTCAGCAGACACCACATGCCCTAAGAATGTGACCTCTTTCAGCCAAAATTCACACTTACTAAATTTGGCATAGAGCTTCTTCTCCCTTAATACTTGCAACACAATCCGGAGATGCTCATCATGTTCTTCCTCAGACTTTGAGTATACTAGGATATCGTCTATGAACACAACGACGAACCTATCCAAGTAAGGTTGAAAAACCCGATTCATCATATCTATGAACGCGGCTGGGGCGTTCGTCAAACCAAACGGTATTACTACGAACTCATAGTGTCTGTATCTTATCCGGAAAGCCGTCTTATGGATATCTGCTTCCTTCACCTTAAGTTGATGATATCCAGACCTTAGATCTATCATCGAGGATACCGCTGCCCCCTTAAGCTGATCGAACAAGTCGTCTATCCTCGGCAACGGGTACTTATTCTTGATGGTCAGCTTATTCAACTGACGATAATCTATGCACATACGCATAGTTTCGTCCTTCTTCTCCACAAACAAGACCGGTGCTCCCCATGGAGACACATTGGGTCGGATAAACCCACGATCAAGCAACTCTTGGATTTGAGCCTTGAGCTCAACCAACTCATTTGGTGCCATTCTATATGGAGCGATAGATCTTTTGCATTGTTCCAGTGACAAGTCAATTCCAAACTCCACCTCCCGTAGGGGTATTCCAGGTAACTCCTCCGAAAAAATATCCACAAACTCCTTTACTGTTCTAACTCCACTAACTCCCCCTTCTTTAGCATCCAACGCCCTAACAAAAGTCAGAAATGCCTTACACCCTTTCCAAACCATCTTATTAGCCTTTAAGGCAGAGACTACGTTAGATAAGTAGTTCCTTCTTTCTCCTATCATAATTATCGCCTCATCCTCCGGCGTCCTTAACTCCATTCGCTTAGCTGCACAATCCAATATAGCCCGGTGTTCTACTAGCCAGTCCATGCCAAGTATGAGGTCAAATTCTCCAAAGGGAAGTTTCATTAAGTCGGCAGAAAATATCACTCCCTGAATTTTTAAGGGTACACTCCGAAAGATCTTATTCACCACTATAGTTTGGCCTAATGGGCTTACTACCGTCATCTCCCTATTAGATAGTTCAGAGTCTATGCCTAGTGTTTCAACTACACTACATGCAACATAGGAATGGGTCGAGCCCACATTAATCAGAGCAGAATAAGACTTGTCAGCTATAAGGAACGTACCGGTTATGACGTCCAGTGCGTCTCCCTCCTCCCTCCGGCGAACCGCATACACTGGACCTGGCTGTCTAGCCTCTGTATTACCAACACCTCTGCCCGGGGTCCCACGTCCTCTTCCAGCACCATTACCTCTCGTTATTCGGACCACGACCCGCCGAGGTCGCTGTCCACCTCTTTTCACTGATTATAGCCACGACCTATTGGTCGACTCCGTCTATCATTATTGGACAGTCCTTAATCATCTCGATCCTTAGATCCACACTTGAAACATCTCTCCGTCTTTTTCCAACACTCTCTAGGTGCCTCTTCCCACACTCAAAGATAAGTGCAGCACGCCTCCGGTACCAACTTGCGACCTCGCCGCCCATCAACCCCTAGGCCTCTTCTGCGCATTTCCGATGACTCGATGATCCAAACCCTCTCTTTTGCCTTTTCCGGTCAGTATTCTGCCTTACAGAGTCCTTAACTCCTTCGGCTACTTTCGCCTTCTCTACTAACACGATAAATTCCTGTTCCTGCTGCGGAGCTATCAACAACCTTAGATCATCCCTAAGTCCGTCCTCAAATCGGACACATGCTCATGCTCCGTAGCCACCATTCCTCGAGTATACCGGCTCAACCTTAAGAATTTAGCCTCGTACTCTGCTACGGACTTATTCCCTTGAACCAGCCCCAGAAATGGCTTCCTCTGCGCATCAATATAATTAGTACCAACATACTTCTTCTGGTATGCCGCCTTAACATAGTCCCAAGTGAGTTCCTCAGCCGTAGTACCATCCCAAACTATGAGCCACCATTGATATGACTCATCACGAAGAAGCGACACCATTCCTTTCAGTTTCTCCTCAGTAGTTAAATCGAGCTCATCCATGATTCGCTCTGTCGCCTCCAACCAATACTCAGCCGTACTGGGTGCCACACCAGATACACCACGAAACACCTTAGCCCCATTAGCTCGGAGTCGCTCGGGTACAGATTTCCAAGCTCCCATATTTCCTCCTGCTCCAGCCACCATTTCAAGAACTCGCAGTATAGCCTGCAATACTGCATCATCCCATGTCTGATCTTGCTGCTCACCACCAACAGTTGGTGGTGGGGGTGGTGGTACCTCATTCTAAGATCCTTGACCCGATCTAACGGGTTCCGATACGGCCATTCTGCCTCTACCACATCCTTGTACATTACGACCACGTCCCCTAGAGCTCATTTCTACGATCGCGCTTTAATCTGATTACAAAGTTTTATGTATTAGCCTTTGTTGCACTGATTACCCGCGAAAAAATTTTATGAAAAGAAGATTAATAGAGGTTCTTTCGATCATTCAGAGTTTTCGTTCCAAGTTTTCTATCCTAATTCAGATAAACACAATCATTCAGTAGTACCTACCGCACACATTCCACTATTCAAACATTTTCGTCCGTTCCTATCCCAGGGGTATTTTCGTCATTTCTCCTACAGGGGTATTTTGGGTAATAAAGCGAGGTCAATTTAAAAATATTAATAAATTAGGGCACTTTGAAATTTTCAAAACTCGAGGGTGCTTTTGAAAATTTTCTCAAATCAGAGGTATGGCAGAAATTTTGAAAATCGGGGTCATTTTGGTAATTTTGTAAATCAAGGGTAATTTCGTAAATTTTCCAATTCAGGGTATCTTAATATTTTGCAAAATAGGGGTTTCTAGTATTTTGAAAAGTATCTTAGTAAAAATTGAGGGTAGTATGGTACTTTAAATTCTTTTCAACCAAAGCTTTTTAGTAAATTTCACAACCAGGGGTATTTAAGTAATTTTGTAAATTGGGAATATTTTGGAAAAATTTTCAAAATAATTTCTCTATGAATCAAAGGGGTAATTTGTTGATTTTTAAAACTAGGTTTTTATAAAAATACGGCTAGTCCCTTTCGGGTTTTAATTATTGAGTTTAGCTTTGTGAATGAGTCCTCTTGGTTAGGGTGAACCGTAGCTACGCACAGGTAGGATTCGAGCGAAGAGGAGGTGAGTCACTAGGACTGCTTAAATACTGTGCTCTTCCGAATCCAATCCTAGACATGCGCACAATGGTTGCCACACCCTAACTCGGCGACTTAGTCACAGGTTTCTTTAGTTAGGCATTAAGTCTTATGTAATTCTTATGTTGAGGTAAACTAATCCTAGGGCTCAAGTACTTAATATACTAATCTACGTTCCCGATATACCCTTCTACAAATCATACTATAATTCACACAAATGATTAGGAGTACTTACAGTGTGGACTTTGGGTCGGAGACTTAGGTGCCATGCCAGAAAACCTGCTCATGTCACAAAAATTTTCACAAAATTTATTTGGGCCACATCTTGCAAATATTGTGGGCTTCAAACCCAAGGCCGAGAATTTAAAACTGGGCTCTGATACCAAGCTGAAACACCCCAAACCCGGCCCACGAGCCTTGACCGGATCTGGTATGTTCCTCGAGTAAAACGTTTCAATTTCATGTTTATTACTTTGGAAAATTTGGGGTGGTTTTATAAAAATACCGAGTTGTTTTGGGGTTAATCTTTAATTCGAAAATCGTTTGTGTTTAGGTGTCTAAACATTTAAACTTTATTTTTAAGAAAAGTTTCTTAAACTTTAAATTGATAAAATTCGTATCATACTAAATAATTAAAATGCATGCATAAACAGTTTCACACTAGTGGCCTTATTACATCAAAGAAAACCCGAAATAAATCCAAAATACTTGAAAATAGAAAGTCCAAGATAAAATAAATCTGAAGTGAGCATGGCCACCATCGAGCTCCTGCCGACCCGGTCCATCACCGGCGTCACACTGAAAAATATCCCACAAGCAGGGTGAGTCAAACAGACTCAGTGTGTGACAACCAACACTAAGTCCCAACGATTCAGGCATAGCATATCATACATATACATATAGCAATTAAATATAATGATGCAATCCCAAACCCAAACCTATATAACCATCCGCTACACATCACCCGTACCAACCATCACACCGTGGGGACTACTAAGTCGACCCGCCATCCGCTACACATCATCGAAGGCAGTCGCTGCAGATGACTAGCTCATCGCCCTTATAATTTTGTGGCGTAGCCACCAGATAATAATTTTGTGACATAAGTCACCACATTCAGATATTGTGACATGAGTCACCACATTCGGATTATGTAACCGAAGTCACCACATTCAGATATTGTGGTATAAACCACCAGATCACTTCCCCTTTCCATATAACCCATATGCCCCATGTCATACAAATCATGCAATTATCATGGCTTAGGCCTTATTTCACATTCTTATCAATGTTCACATATGTGCCACAACAGATATTCATAATATCATAACTACAGTAGTAGTAAGTTAACGTACCTGAGTACTTTGTACCATTGCATGGTACCCTTAGCCACATCTTACTTATTCTTACTAACACATTCAATAAAATATAACCATAAATCTATTAAGGCTTAGTGCGGGGTACACACCTGGTTTACTTAACGCTTCCACTGAAATCCTGAAAATCCCGATCTAACGCTTTAAATCTCAAATTCCTACATTTGGTCAACCACTTAATGTTTAGCAAAAGCCTATTCGGCTATATGATCAAATCCCGAAGGATTATTGCACCCAAAGCTCCTACCTTGTTGCCGATTTGATTATTAATCAAATCTCAAAACGTTGTAGTATTTCTTCCTTAAAATCGGCTAACACTAGATCAATTGACTTGGTTAGTTTTCGGCTTTTGAATAAGTAAGAAATAGATCTAAGTTGCTAAATAGGGCCTTGGCCAAATGTGTATGTGCACTTACCTTAAGATTTTGAATCCCGAAATCCTTGTATACCACTGTCGACTGCCCCTAAATAACCATGGTCAGATTCGGCTAACATAATAATCAATATGGCCGAATATTACACCTCCTTACCTTGCGATTTCAATTCCCACAAATTGATCCTTGCTTCTTTAATGATGTCGAGATTCCTATGGCCACATGTTAGATCTAATCTAACATTAAAACACAATAGAATGGCCTATGGCCGAATATCACATAACTTACCTTGGATATTGAAATCCCAAAACCTCCTTGTAGTTGACAACACCTAAATCCTGAAACCTTTTCCATAGTTTCGGCCAAGGAACAATAATAGAGATTAGTTCTTAGATTTCGACAAGCCTAAAAGAAAGAGAATGGAAATTGAATTTGATCTTACCTTGAAGAAATCGGCAGAGAGAGCTTGCAGGAGAAATTGATTCAAAGAGTGGAAACTTTCGGCTTTTGATGATCACTTGGAAATATTCTGTTTTAATCAAGAAAAGAAAAGAAAGTATAGGACTTAGGGAAAATCGGCAAGACTAGGGGATCCTATTTTTAGCTTTTGGAGAATTGAAAAGAAAAAGAGAATAGGTTGCAGAGAGAATTCAACAGAGGCACAAGAGGAAAGAAAGAATGAAGAATGGCCTTATTCTCCTTCCTTGGCCGAAATTACTACACTTAGAGTCCCCCAATCGGCCAACTCACACTCCCTTATCAGCTTCCTCATTTTTCTCCTCTTTTCTCTCTTTTACCCATTCAAAAATAATTCAAAATAAAATCATCATTTATCCCCTATCTTAGCCAAAATTTAAAAAGGATAAATCAAGTATTTATCCTCACCTTTCAAAGCCCCATTGCCATCCATCTCCTCCCCCTCTCCTTGATGCAACATTCAAAATAAAAGCCCCCTTTTTTGCTTCCTTTGCAGCTCGTACTTAAGACCTGCATCATACTTGTGGCGTCACCTACTGAGGCCTTAAGTGGCGCCTTCAAGCCACTTTACCAAGCCCATTTTTGTGTTATAAATCCCCTACATTTTCTCTTAAGGCCACCCTGCTTAGCTTCCTCTTTTAGATTTAAAATCTAATAATTTCTAAGGCATTTTCCTACATTCTAAGGTTCTCAAAAATTCATAAAACACATTTAACACACACATAGACATGCTTTCACATTTATTTAAGCACAAATGCATAAACCCAAAATCCAGGATATTACATATCACCAGTGACCGAGACGGAGTCTTATGACCGAGCCGGAGTTGATGAGCTGACTCAACTAGTTAGGGAGGTTGTGGAAGAGGTTAGACAAATTGGTTGAACACTTCGAGTTGGGCGCGTGGACTGTAAGGAGAAATTAGATCGCGGTTCTCTAGGGCCGCAGTCTCATTCTGTGAAGCATGTTAAGGCACGCCGAAACTTTTCGACTTGCGAATATTGCAAAAGGCGTCATCCGGGTGAATGTCGGAGAAGGTCAGGAGCATGCTTGAGATGCGGGTCTAAGGAGCATAAGGCTTGGGATTGTTCCATCACCATTAAGTCAGGTATGTCTTGGTTAGATGGGGTGTTTGAATGTAGAAAATCTTATGTATGCGTGATAA
Source organism: Gossypium sturtianum (assembly GCA_025698515.1). Lineage (NCBI taxonomy): Eukaryota > Viridiplantae > Streptophyta > Magnoliopsida > Malvales > Malvaceae > Gossypium > Gossypium sturtianum. The sequence continues at coordinate 127,830,681 of CM046955.1, forward strand.
GTACCTGTTTGCTTCTGTGGTTGGATATCTGGTCGGGTGAAGAGATTTCTAGATTAGGTTAGAAGTGTATTAGTGTTTTGGGAATCAGGGTGCGCAGCGGTAGCGTGGTAAAGTAGTCTGTGTTAAACCATTGTTAGATAGCCGGAAATTTCGAGGACGAAATTTCTTTAAGGGGGTAGATTTGTAACATCCCAAAATTGGGCCTATTGGGCTCCGAGCATAGAAGCATTTTAGAATTTTTGAGAATATGAGAATGGCATAATTGTGAGTTGGACTTAATGGGTAAGTCAATTAGGAAGGTTACGGGGCTTCTATGAAGTCCCGGGGTCAAGAATAAGCCATAGGCAAAATTTTGATTTTGGGCACTTTAGTGAGGTGAGCTAGTGGAGGCAAGACTTAAGCGTAATTGGTTGTATTTTGTTATCACAAGAAGCAAGGTGGCCTAGTGGGTGGCGTCACAAGGGAGCATGGAGGGGGGAGAGTGTTCGAATCCCACCTATTGAAAATTTTCGGATTTATTTTTGTGCTTCTTTCCAAAGTGTCGGTCATGGCTATAAATAAGGTAAGGAATACTTTTTATTGATGGAAATAAGACTAAGAAAATAAAGTAAGGAGGAGAGTAAGGAAAGAAGTAAAGGAAAGGAGTAAGAAGGGGGATATGTTGGCCGAATATTTGGAAGGTGCTTGGGATAGAATTTTTGGTCAACCATGACCTTTTTAGTGAATGAAGTACACGGTTTTGGTAGGGGGAGTGGGGGAGCCGATTTTCTTATGGTTTTTGTGCAAATTTGTGCATGAAAGGTTTTGGTTTCTTTTAGCATTTTGGGTACTTTTCTTTTCCAACTTCTTTTTCCCCTTGTTTTGGCCGAAACACTCTAGCACATCTTCTCCCTTGTTTAGCCGAAACCCTCAATCCATTCTTGCTCATTTTTTTTCCTTTGTTAGCTGAAACTATCTAGCACTCTTTCTCCATCTTTTCTTTTCTTTTTCACTATTTCTTCAACCCTTCTTTCTTCTTCTTTAATCAACATTTTTGTAGCCGAATCTTCTTGTTCATTTCTCTCCATAGCTGAACCTTTTGACCCTTAATCTCTTCCTCATTATTTCTTTCTCTTTCGTGTTGGCACTCTCTTCTTTGATCGAATCGGTAAGTGGTTTCTTTCTTCTCTTTTCACTTTCTTTTCTCCCTAGCCGAATGTGTGTCCATCACTATTCAGTGGTTCTATTTTGTTTCTAAACCAAAATATCACTTTCTCCTACTCCTTCAAATCGTGATCATCTTTTCTTTTTCGTCGTGTTCTAGTGGGTGGCAGTATATCACATCCTTGCCGATTCACCTCTAGCCTTAAGTCAAACGGTGGAAGTCGGATTTATAATCTTTAAGGTAATTGATTTCTTCAAGGTTCATTTCGATATCTCTCAATACTTGGTTATTCCCCTAAAACGAATCGATGATTATGTTTAAACGTTTATTCTAGGGACTAATCGCTCGTTCTTCTATATTCATTGATCCTTCGGAAGTAGTGGTAAGCCGAATCCTATCCCTAAACAACTACTTGCACTCATCATAGTATTTTCTAACCGAGACTTTTTCAATGGAGGCAAGTGGTAATGATTTGAAAGGAAAAGCGATTGGAGGACAAAAAGGGGGCGGATTTGCAATTCCTACTCCCAAGTTTAAGCGTAGAGCGGTATCGGCAGTTCAGGATTTCCCACCGGGTTGTGGACCATAATCCGGTGAGAATAGGCAAATCGTGGTCGTTCACGATACTAAGGGTAAGCATTTTTAGATCGTCTGATTTAGATTTGGAATAATAAAATCATGTTTGTTGGTTAATCGAGTGTAATGGTGATTTAGGTGCCAACGATCAAGAAGGTTTAGTCCTTACCGTAATTAGGTGTGTAATCTCACACCGAAATTCCGTTGATTCATGATTTACCATTATGGTTGGACGAATAGATCGTTGTTGTTTTACAAGTCTAATAACCGTAATATAGCATGAATCGAGTAATTAGCTTAAATGTCAGTATTTCTAAAAAAAATCTGTTAAAATCGGTATGAAATTTGATAAATTACAAAAATGCCCCTATGGGCCGAATTACGAAAATGCCCCTATGGGCCAAATTACGAAAATGCCCTATGGGCCGATTTACCAAAATATCCTTACGGGTCGATTTGTTAGAATGCCTTAGTGGGCCGAATTACCAAAGAACCATAATGGGTCGATTCATCTTAATAAATTACTTGATTAATGGTTGATATTTATATGTGGATGTTTTATGTTATTTTATTATGTATGTGGCATTTTTACATATTGCATGGGATGGGAAAAATTGTATGGAGAGCAGTGTAGCCTGGTGGCATTGCCACAATTTGTATATTACTGTGCTTAAATATGATTTTGGTGGCTTGACCACAAAAATACAATATGATAGCAGTTTGACTACAAATTTGGTGTGAGTGGCGGGGTGGGTTGACTTGATCCCCACAGGTATGATTGGCTGGTCGGGGGTGTGATGGATGGATGGGTTGGGTTGCATTCATTTACTTCATTTAGATATTGCTATGTAAATGGGCTTCGGTCCAAGATGATACTATACGGGTTCAGGCCCAGTGGATGACAGTAAGGGGGATTACACACTCAGTTCTAGTAACTCACCCCTTTCTTCTTAACCCTTGCAGGTAATGCTCAGTAATGAGGACTTGGGCCCATGGATGACTCGGTGGAGGCCATACTTTGGAAATAACATTTTCAAACATTAGTAAACTTCTTTTTCGTTTTATTTTCGTTACTCTTACTATTTTGGGTTTTAAAGTTGTAATAAGGCCTCTGGGATAAACTTTAATTTGCTTTATGTTTGGGACGTAATTATTATTTTTCTTAAATTGTTTTAAAAGGGGTTTTTCTAAAATCATAAATAACGGTTTCCAAAATTGATTAACAAATGGATTTCATAACAACCTTGTACAAATAATTTAACTTGGATTTTCTTACAAATTATCAACAATATTTTCAAAAGTCACGGTTTTAAAGATTCAATAATTCGATTCTTGATTCGTCAATCTACTTCTCGAAATTTGTAGTATTTTATCGAATATTTTTAAACCAAACCTGCTTTCTTAACTATATCAAATTAACGTAAACCTTTAGTAAATTCACAAGTTCTTTAAACACTTTCTTCCTGTGACATACCAGATCCGCTCGTAACGCATGGGCCGGGTTTGGGGTGTTACAGTCGTAGGACTTAATCTTTCCAATTTCGACTGTTACATGGCCTAAGGTGGTCCACACGGCCTGGCAACATGGTCGTGTGAATACTGGAGTTAATTTTTCAAATTTAATTACCCGTCAGAGAGTTACACGGGCCATAGACACGACTGTGTGTGTGACACGGCCTGTCACACGAGTGTGTGTGAGACCGTGCGCTCCGTATTGCCTTGGACACGGGTATGGGAGAAGTGAAGGATGATCACACACAGCTTGGCACACAGCCATGTGGCCACTGGGCTTTAATTTTAAAACATCACACGGGCTGAGAAAGTAACATACGGGAGTGTGGCCCAACACGGGCCTTTACATGAACTTGTCCCCCTTTTTAACCCAAAAACCCTAATTTTTTTACTTTGTATCCTCCTCTCCTACCCTAGCCGCAGCCGATCTCCTTCCCCTTCATCGTTGACCAACACAAACTTTTCCCTCCCCTTTCCCGATCGTCGACCGTGTGCCCTTTCCGCCACCCCCGATCCTCCCTCCCTCCTTCCCTTTCCATAGCGATTCTTCCCCTTCCTTTCCCCTTTTCCACTGTCCACCACCCACGCATGAGCCACCCACACCCTTCCCCTTTCTTCCTCGCCTCGTCGTACCCCTAGTCGAACAACCCACCCTTCCCTCCGCTGAACTCCTACTACCACCCCTATCACCGACCGCCCCTTTCCCCTTCGACAACGCAGCTCTCCCGTCCCCTGTCCCTTTCTCCTTTGCCAAAACAGCCTCAAGCCACCCCTAACCGAGCAGCCACCACCCCGCACAACACCATATCTGTTCCTCGCACCCACCACCGTGCCCGCCGCCTCCTAGTAACTCCGACCACCGCTCATTCATCGATTTCCTCCCCATTTACAATTTACCATTTTTCATTTTAATTTTAATTTAATTTATTTTGTCTTTATTTTATTTTATTTTTATTATTTTTTCTTATTATTTTTCTTATTCTTATTATTATTACTCTTTACTGTTATTTTATTTAGTTTGGTTATTATTTTTATTATCATTTGTCTTATTCTGATTTTTAATTTATTATTATTGTTAGCATTAAACTGAGTTTATTTTTATTATTCTTCTTACTATTGTTTTTCTTCTTCTTATGATTAGTTTGCATGCTTATTAGATTTAATAACTAGTTTTTGCATGATTGGTCGTAGTACATATTGTTTTAGGCGTAGATTTTTTATTTAGGTAGCTTGGATTTTGATGTTTGTCATGAGAGGATTGTTAGTGACGTATTTTAATGTGCATGTTGATTCGCCGAGCTCTATGTTTACTTAATTGGTGATGCTTATTTTATTGCTTCTTACATACTAGGCTATTTGATCTTTTTTAGGCACATCATGACAAACACACGCCGCAAATCTAAGGTGATCGTCCCCACTTCGAAAAAGTAGAAGACTCCGGGTCCAACCTGTTCCTTGAGTCCTTCCGTCAATGTACGTCATCTGTGTCTACGATTCTCACAAGGTCCTCAAGTGGACCTCTATCAGCATCTCTGACAGCGGCCACTGGGATTAGGTCGATGTATTGATTGGGTAGCCTTGGAGCAGATTCACCTAGCTGATCAAGTCCGCGTACTGATTGCTACAACCCCTTAGGACCGGTTCTTCTCCATCGTCAAACCCACCTACTCGGAGCTTACGCTCGAGTTTTTTCTAACATTCGTCCTTCAGCATGTGATGTCTAGCCATGATGAACTGGGCACTATTACTTTTTTACTTGGTAGTATGACGTGTCATCTGAGCGTCCTAGACTTCAGAGTTTCCTTAGGACTCTATACTGAGGAGTTCATGAGTGCCGAGGGGTTCCTTACTTTATACCAGCACATCCATTATTCATCGTCTCTATGCTGGACAGAGATTACGGCTACCATGACGCCCTATGACTCGAGCCAGTCGAAGGCGACTTCACTTCCTCTGGCTTTGTGCTATATTCATGCCATATTGGCTCACACGTTGATTGGTAGGAGGGAGAGCATCGAGGTCATTGGTACATTAGATGCTTACTTCCTTTGGAGCATGGTGACGGGGCACACTTTCAATCTTGCATACTTCATTGCCCTTGCTTTCTCAATTAGACAAAACGTAGTAGAAAGGGTCATATCTGCTTAGGCCCTTACGTGACTCGCCTCGCACAACATTTCAGCCTCCTCGACACTTCGGAGTAGTCCTCATCATTTACACTAGTTGGACAGATGTCCTTGAAAGGGTTATTGAGTATGATTCACATACGAATGATCGAGCGACTGCGTGGAGTGGATCCTCCTCGATACCGACAATCTCATTCTGACCCTCAGGATGAGGATGAGGACTTCACTAATGATGTCCCTTTCCACAATGAGGATCCACCTCATCATCCACCTCCGATTTACCCTACTACTACTTCTGCTGCCACCCTAGTGGACCTCTCTGAGCAGCTCACTCGTTTTGAATGACACTGTTTTGAGCGGTTCGATAGTATTGATGTGACATTACAGTAGATCTGTCAACATCTCCACATTTCTTCTTCAGCACCGGCGCCTCACAATCTGGATGCCTCTCACGATGAAGATCACTGATTTTATTTCTTTCCTTTTCAATCTTATTTTTATTTTTATTTTTGTTTTATTTTTATTTCTTAGACTTCTTTCATATAACTTCTTCCGAACTATGTTTTTATTTTTATGGTTGTTTCTAATTGAGTTTGTAACCTCTTAATCTTCTTCATTATTTGTATTTATTTTCTTATTAGTTTGCTCGGAACCATGCACTACATTTTCATTTGCCTACAATTCCAGTTTTCACTATTCTGGCAATTTCATCTATATTTAGGGCAGTTTCAGTTTTCTCCCTCTCTTATTATATTCTACTTATTCTATGCTTATATATGTTTGTACATTGAGGACAATGTACTTCTTAAGTGTGGGAAGGTTATTTATATTATTATTAGAAAATTCCTAAATTATTTCTTGTGTTTAAGTAATTTTCACATACTTCTAGTAGAGTAATTTTTTGTTGATTTGGGATTTTTATTGATGTTGTTTTGGATTGATTCGTAGATATTTGTGCATTGGTTGATTTAAACTTTAAGACATGAGAGACTCAAGCATGATAAGTTATTTTTCATAAATAATTTTTTTAGGTTATTTCCCTGAATTGAGGTATTATCTTGAAGTTTTAAATTTGCAAGTTTGACATCAAAACCATGAATTGTTGTGAGCTTTTGAGCCTATAGAGCTGTAATATCCCAGTTTAGGGCCTAGTCGGAATAGTGGTGCGAGACCACAAATCTGAGGGTTATGAATGAGTCTTTGAGGTTTATATTATGTATGGATGCTAGTGTGAAAGTTTCATGAAGCAATTTTGTGAAATTGTGGTTAAATTGTCCAAAAGGACTAAATTGCAAAAGTTGCAAAATGTGTGTTTCTAGAAGCTATATGTGTGAAATAGCTTTAGATTATTAATTAGAGGTCTTCAAATAGCAATTTATCCAAATTCTAATTTTTGGACAAAAATGGGCATGGATGAGTTAAAATTTGAAGTTTATCAAAAAGGGCATTTCGGTCATTTAGTTATTAAGTGATTAAATAGGTGAAAAGATGACAAAAATTCACTCATCTTCTCCCCCAAGCTGTCAAAAATTTCAATAGCCATTGTTAGGGCTCTTTCAGTTTTTCAAGCTTGCTAGTAAGTGCTCCTAAGCCCGGTTTTTGATATTCTTCGTATTTTTGAAGTCCTAGTAGCATGAGTAAGCTATTTTTAGCTTTTTGGTGAGCTATTATGGATGTTCAAAAATGTACATATGTATGACATGCATGTATTTTGTTGTTTTATGGAAGAATATGAAAGCTTGATGTAGTAGAAAAATCTTTTGCTAAGTGATTTTCCATGAAAATGCATGTAGGGACTACTTTGTGAAAAACTTTAGTTTGGTCATACATATGTGGTTTAGTGAGAATTGATGATAGCTTTAGTTGAATAAGTTGTTCGGCTAAGCATGAAAGACTAGAAAGTTGAATAAAAATCACTTTATGAGCCTTTGGGACTAAAGTGTAAATATGAGAAAGTTTAGGGGCAAAATAGTAATTTTGCTAAAGTATGAGATGTGGGTCAATTTAGTCAATGTATGTATTGAATAAGCTGATTTATTCATTATAGATCAAGAAAGACGAAGTCCGGATCGAAACCGAGGCAAAAGTAAGGTGGTGGACTAAATTGCATATTTCTATACTTTTGAGTATCGAGGTAAGTCTATGCATAAACAATGCATTCATACTTACAATTTGTTGATGATAGCTAGTGTGTAGCTTGTTCGAGATTGATTGAGAACCTATGTGGTCCAAGTAGAATGAATGTAGTAGAATTGTGAATGGATGTTTAATTGAGTAAGTAGACATGTGAATGTGTAGTGATAATGCTAGATGGTAGGCTAAGTGCGATACCATCCTAATGCATATTGACGATGATCTGGCTATGTGCGATGCTATCGTGAGGTATATCGTTTAGTGGGCTAAGTGAGAAACCCCTATGATTATCTTTGTGGTAGGCTAAGTACGATACCACCTTATTAATTGATTGTAGTGTGCTAAGTGCGAAACCACCGAGACATTTACTGTGTGGGTTAACTGTGTGGATTAGCCATGTGATTGCATTATTGAGTAAAATAGCTGTGTGGATGTATTATTATGTTAATTAGCTGTGTGGATGAATTATTGAGAAATAATGATGTGTTGTAAATTGTGTAAATGTGACATTGAATGCAGGGGTGCATTTCGATGGTTATGAGTATGTGACTCATGATGTGTTGGAAATGTGGTAAGGGATAGAAAGAGTAAGCATAGTTGTGAATTACTTGTTGGTATAATGCTAATGGTTGCTTAGCTTATACTATGTTGCTTAATTGTTTATGTGTAAACTTACTAAGCTCAAAGCTTACTCTCTTTCGTTTCCCTTGTCTTATAGATTAAAAGCGTTGAATCGAGACATGAGGATCATCAGAAGACAGCCCGCATATCAGCACACTTTGGTACATGAAACTTAATGTTTTGTATATGGCATGTATAGGGGCTAGACAAGTTAGTGGATTTTGTTGTAAATGGCTAAGATGTGTTGGCCTTTAGATGGATAGCTTATTTTGTATAATGCCATGGTTGTTGGCTATTACATTATATGAAAGAAAGATATAGTTTTCTATGTGAGAATGCACTTCAATTTGAGTTGATTATGATGGTGTTAGATGAGTATATGTTGTGTATGCTAGAGGGGTGAAAAGAGCTTGGCACATAGCTTTGTTCTTGTCCATGTGGATAGACACACGGGCGTGTGTCTAGGCCATGTATGACACACGGTCAGCCCACGGGCGTGTGCTTTGGCCGTGCGTCCCCTGCATGTTAGTATTATAAATCAGAATAGACCACGAGACTAGCCGCTGCGGGCGTGTGTCTAGGGCGTGTGGGATTATCGGTGTTGGCCACGGGCTAGCCACACGGGCGTGTGTCTAGACTTCAGGCCGTGTTAAAGTAGTTAGTGTGCACCACGGGTGGTAAGCACGGGCGTGTGCCTTGGCCATGGGGCATTGGCGAGAAATCGGGTTTTTAGGCACGGTTTTGGGACATGGGCGTGTGTGTCCATGCACGGGCGTGTCTAATCTTGCACGGGCGTGTGAGACCTGTATAAAGAGAAAATTTTTAAGATTGGAAAAAGTTCCAGTTTAGTCTCGAGAGTCCTCGTGTGGAGGAGTGAGGCCTCGTAAGTCGAGAATGAGGTTGTTGAGATGACTTCAGAGAGTAGTTACGACGAGCCTAAGTGGCGATCAGGTGGTTTGAGTTCAGTAACACCTCGGGCCCGGTTCCGGCGTAGAACCTGGGTAAGGGGTGTTACAAGAGCATATATTTTTCATGCTCATTTTATTATTGGTTATGAGTGTGTCAACTTGATTTGTTATTCTAGAACTTGCTTCGATTATGCATGTCGAGACCAAACCTTTGATTTGATATACTGAGATGATAAAGGCACTTAGGTTTTAACCCACTTAACCTATAAAAAGCTTTCCTATTGAATTAACCCTTTGGGATCCCCATTGGGCCTAACACACCTTTTCTTGATTAACCCGTGAATGTTAACCCATAACTCATTTTTTCGTTGTGACTCTTTCTCGTTTTATTGACTCCCTTTTTTGTCGAAATTTGATTTGGTTAGTTGCCTAACTGTGCTCTTTAGTTTGAATTACTGAATTGATTCTTATTGTTCTAGTTAAAAAAATCGAAAAAAATAAATATATTGATTTTTTTGTTGATTGAGCTCGAACAATTAATTTCATATTTTATTGAGAAAGTCATTTTTTTCTTGAATTGTATTGATTGATGCACTTTCTTTTAATTCTGCATTTGATTATTTTTTTTTCTAGTTTGGTAATTTATCAACTCGATCTCGATTATAATTAACTTTTCTGGCCTTTTTTCCACACCCTTAACCTAAGCCCTATTACAACCTCTTAAAGACCTTTTGATTGGTATGTCATATCATTTTATAGTGGTGGAGATTTGATTTTCAAGCAAGCTTATGGTAATGAAATCTCTTGTTTGACTGTTGAGTGCATATTTCTTGAACCTTAAACACTTTGAGTGCTTTGGTGAATCTTTAGTAAGGATGTCAATTCTTTATTGATTTTAAATTAAAGGTAATTACTTAAACAAGGGGAGACACCTATATTTTTGTGCTTTAAATTTTTTGACTTGGATTGTTTGTGTAACACCCCAAACCCGGCCCAGAAGTTTGGCCCGAACCTAGCGTGCCATATTGAAGTGTTTTTTGAAAACCGTGTTTTCATTGAAACTCCCCTTCTTGATATTTAAAAACTAAAGTCTCAGTTTGCGTTTGTTTATTTTTAGTCGTTGTTTTTTTAAAAAAGTTATTATTTTCAAAACCTTATTGTTGCGAAAGCTTAATTTAAAACAATGATTTACAAAGACGTGTTATCTAAAAATTGAGTTGCGGAAATGTAGTGTTTCGAAAACAGTTATCGTTTTGGGAAAAACCGCGTTCTACTTCTAGCAGATTAAATCATAATAAACTGAAAATCCCAAATTAAAAACTAGGATTTAAAAGAGGCCTTATTACAACCCAATAAGAAAACGGTTTAAATAACGTAGAATAGAATACTAAAATTCAAAGCTGCTCGTAGTGTGGCCACCTCCGAGTCCTCCAGTACGTCGAACCGCCTACTGAGGATTACTTGAAAAATTAAAAAGAGGGGGTGAGTTTACGAAAACTCAGTGTGTACAACCCTCATCGATCATAAAGCATGCATCACATCAATCCGGGCCTAAGCCCATTATAGTAATCAATGTGGGCCTAAGCCCAACACAGTAACAGTGGCGTTTGGGCCTTAGCCCACAATAGCCTCAGTTGGGCCTTAGCCCATCTCAAATGTCACATATCATATTTATCTGGGCCTAAGCCCATCTCAATATTAAAATCCATATATGCAATGCATTAATGCCCATACCAACCCCGCACTCTGTCTCTGTCCAACCTCGCACTCACTGTGGGGATTTAATCGACCCACCCATCCCTACACTCCTTATGTAGCACCGGTTGCGGCACTAACCAATGTTTGCGGAGAGAGCATAATCACATGTCGGCTTAAAGCCATCGGTGGATCCACAGTCGTCAAGCGACCATGCGACCCTAACAAATCATACACTTCCTCCAAATCAATAATCCCATCCACCATGCAACAGAATATCACATGAATGCAGACATACTATCAATAGCATACAATAACAATCATATAACATGTAGGGGCATTTTAGTCATTTTGCCATTCAGGGGCATAACGGTCATTTTACCCTCGAGGGGTATTTCGGTAATTTTACCCTTCGAGGGTATTTCAGTCATTTTACCCTCCAGTGGTATTTGGGTAATTTTACAACCCGGGGTGTTTCGGTAATTTTGTAACCCGGGGTTATTTCGGTAATTTTACCCTATAAGGGTATTTTAGTCACTTAACAACCTTCGCGAAGGTCTACAGTCGCCTCGAGCGACACAGATACCATGTATCATCAAAACGGTGTATTTGGGCCCAGAGCCCAATACTCGGCCCAGGTGGGCCCACACTCTCGTGTGGCCCATTCGGCCCATTTTCAATCACGACTATGTGAACGCTATAGCCCAGTTCAATTTCTGCCACTTTACGTAAATTAGTCCGTGTGGGGCCCACGAGCCCATTGGGCCCACACGGCCCATATCGGCCCAACGAGGCCCATAACGACTAAAGCCCATGAGAACGCTCATGGTGGCCTCAACCGTCTTATGCCCATATTCGGGGGCTCGGTCCACCACACGTGTGATCGCACGCTCGTGTGGCATCATTCGCCGTTACTTCGGCATTTCGGCATTTGCCGATCTACAGTTGGAATGGTGTGAGTACACACCTGTTACGAAGCGCCCTACGAATCCCTAGCACCGAACCTACAACATTTAAGACTAACAGTTAGCCATTTGATCCATACAATTATCCTCTTTTTCCAACTAAAAGTAGAAACCACAATATCACTTACCTTAATCGACCGAACCTTGTTAAACACTCTCTAATGGTTAGCAAGGTTAAACCCCTTGACGGATTCTGCATTACAACAAGCCTTAATGAGAGAAACGAATAACCCTGTGATTAAAACCACACTTGACAGTTTACAAGCCATCAAGAGTATTCGGCCATAACCAACAAGGCAAGAATGCTCACCTTGGTGAAGAACTGAGAGTGGAATGTTGCTTACTTCAAGTCGCTTGTCCCTCTATCAATCCTCGAGAGGACCTAGGTATTAACCAATATCAGAATATGAGAAGAGAGGGAGATTCGGCAGAAGAGAAAGTAAATAGCACCCGTAACGAAGATTCCTAAATAAAAAGAGTCATTAATACTTACACTTACCCACGACAAAAAGAGAAGAAGAAAATGAAAGTACAATCCGAACAATCGAAACAAACCCCCAAGTTGAACCCTTCTATTAAGAAACGAATGCGATTGGAGAAGAGGGTAGAAGAGATGAAGAGAATAGAAGATCACTTTTCGGCACAAGGAAGAAGAACAGAGGAAGATGCAATCGGCCCAAGGAGAAATAGATAGAAATGGTACGAAAGTTGCCTAAATGGTAACACAAAATCGGCTAACAAGAAAGTAGGGTGAAACCAAGCAAAAAGAATGCACGAGAGGTCACTTTTGCGCAAATTCGGCAACACAGAAAAGAACAAAAAGGAACTTCGATTTTGGTAACCAAACTAACCAAAAAAGAGAAAAGAAAAAAAACTCATCAAAGTCCAAAAATATACCCCAAAACCCCTTTGGCCGAATTTCTAAGATCAAAGACCCCATTTCAGCACCAACTCTTCAAGCCTTCAACTCCTTGAAAATCTCCACCTCCCTCTCCTTGATTTCCTCCACTCCTTAAATCCCTCAATTGACTCATTCAAACTCTCCAACACAGAGTTCGAATCCAACACCAACTCTTGCCCACTCATGAGCAAAATAAATAATCCATTTTTGCATGCACTGAGACTTGAACCTCTACCCTCCTTGCCATACCTTTGACACCACAGTCACTCCACCACAGGCTCTCTTGTGTCTCTTTTTTAATCACAATACTTCGAAGGCTTACTACCAGGAGTCAGGGTCCCCTAATGCTAAAAATAAAAATATTCCAACTAACATGGCCTGAACCCAGGACTTCATAGAAGCCCCCTAACCTTCCAAAATCACTCACCTAATAGATCCAACTTGCATTACTGTCGTTCTCTTATTCTCAAAAGTTTTAAACGCTCCCATGCCCAAGGCCCAATAGGCCCAATTCTACTAGGCCCAAAATTCAGGGTGTTACAATTCTACCCCCTTAAAGAAATTTCGTCCTCGAAATTTCCAACTATCTAATAGGCACACAACACAGGTTACACCACTACTCTTCCGCTGCGCACTCTAGTCCTAATTGCAAATTAGGTAAATAGCACACTATGGGTAAAGTACGTACCAGTATTCGTATCTGGAAGGACTCCGTCCTCTTGGCGACGTGCTGCATAAACCAAAGCTGGCTGCCTCACCTCCGCATGACCAGCACCTCTACTTGGAACTCCATGACCTAAACCGTTTCCACCCCTGGCCTGTCCACGGCCTCTAGGCGGCTGCTGTCCACCCCTAGGTGGCTGTACATTATCCCTACCGAAGGCCTGCATTTGATACGATCTTCTGGGACACTCTTTGAGATGGTGTTCCATAGAACCACAACTTAGACAAGCTCCCGTCTTCCTCCAGCACTCGCCCACATGACCTTTCCCACAAATAGCACAAGGTGGCAACCCAGTAGTAGCAACAGGGGGCCCAGCTCTGACTGGCCCATCCACTCTGGCCCTTCTTTTAGGTCTCTAATCAGAATTGGAATGCTCAGAATCCCTCCTATTTCTTCTCCTTTCTCTTTCTCGATTTAGGCGCTCAGAGGCTTCACATCTTCAGCGATCTTAGCTTTCTCTACTAACACAACAAAGTCCCGCTCCCTCTGTGGAGCTATCAACACTCGGAGAATGTCTCTGAGATCATCCTCAAATCGAACACAACGTTCGTACTCTGTTGCCACAATTCCTTGAGCATACCGGCTAAGTCGCAGAAATTCTGCCTCGTACTCAGCCACAGACTTGTCACCTTGAACCAGGTTCAGAAATTCTTTCCTACGAGCGTCGACATAGCTAGTGCCCACAAACTTTCCCTAAAATGTGGACTTGAAGAATTCCCAGGTCAATCGATCAGACGGGGTACCCTCTTTTACCGTAAGCCACCACTGGTAGGCTTCATCCCTCAGCAAGGACACGGCACCCTTCAACTTTTGTTCCAGTATGCAGTCGAGGTTGTTCATAATTCTTTCGGTGGCCTCCAACTAGTACTCCGCTACACTTGGGGCCACCCCAGAAACTCCCCTGAAGATCTCTGCTCTATTTGACCAGAGTCGTTTCGTAACTGACCCACGGCCCCCAATAGCAGTATTAGGCCCAACGGACCTAGCAACTCTTTCCAAAATAAGAAACATTGCCTGAGACAGTGTGTCATCCTAAGCAGCTCGGTCGAACAACCCTATCTCGGTTACTTGTGAAGCCGGAGCCTCTCTCGCTTCAATGTTGGGCATATGGCCTGATGCCGAAGATCCAGCCCTAGCACTACCACGGCCTCTGCTGCAGCCTCTTGCACCTCTTCTAGTGTTCATTATCGCTTCGCGTATTATCTAAATTAGAAATTTTATGAATTTAGCTCATTGTTTCAATAATTAAACATATGTTTTATGGAAGTAGTAGTTAAGAGTTATTTTCGCAATCCTAAGCTCACTACAGCTTTAGTTTCCTATAGTTCCTCAGTTTACTCTAGCTAAAGAGTCTCAGTATAGTCTATCATCTAAAGTAGTCCCAGTAGCTATTTACAGTATAACAGTTTAAAACAGATTTCAGTGTAGAAGACTTACTAGGTTTAACGTCAGAGACTCGGTGTGCCACACTTTTCAGAAGAAATATCTCAACCTTTAACATATTAAAAAAAACAGCTTACTGAAATCCAAGATTTGAAAACCCATTCCACAGCCGAGTTTTGTAACCTCTCTCTGATACTACTAAATGTAACACCCCAAACTCGGCCCAAAAGTTAGGCCCGAATCTGGCGTGCCACATTGAAGTGTTTTTTAAAAATCGTGTTTTCATTGAAAACCCTTCTTAATATTTAAAAACTAAAGTCTTCGTTTGCATTTGTTTATTTTTAATCGTTGTTTTTTTTAAAGAAGTTATTGTTTTCAAAACCTTATTGTTGCAGAAGGTTAATTTAAAACAATGATTTACGAAGACGTGTTATCTAAAAATTGAGTTGCAGAAACGTAGTGTTTTGAAAATAGTTATCGTTTTGGGAAAAACTACGTTCTACTACTAGCAGACTTAAATCATAATAAACTGAAAATCCCAAATTAAAAACTAGGATTTAAAAGAGGCCTTATTACAACCTAATAAGAAAACAGTTTAAATAACGTAGAATAGAATACTAAAATTCAAAGCTGCTCGTAGTGTGGCCACCTCCGAGTCCTCCAGTACGTCGAACCACCTACTGAGGATTACTTGAAATATTAAAAAGAGGGGGTGAGCTTACGAAAACTCAGTGTGTACAACCCTCATCGGTCATAAAGCATGCATCACATCAATCCGGGCCTAAGCCCATTACAGTAATCAATGTAGGCCTAAGCCCAACATAGTAACAGTGGCATTTGGGCCTTATCCCATAATAGCCTCAGTTGGGCCTTAGCCCATCTCAAATGTCACATATCATATTTATCTGGGCCTAAGCCCATCTCAATATTAAAATCCATATATGCAATGCATTAATGTCCATACCAACCCTGCACTCCGTCTCCTGTCCAACCCTACATTCTTGTGGGGATTTAATCGACCCACCTATCCCTACACTCCTTATGTAGCACCGGTTACGGTGATCGACCAATGTTGCAAAGCAGAGCCGCTAATCACATGTCGGCTTAAAGCCATCGGTGGATCCACAGTCGTCAAGCGACCATGCGACCCTAACAAATCATACACTTCTTCCAAATCAATAATCCCATCCCCCATGCAACAGAATATCACATGAATGCAGACATACTATCAATAGCATATAATAAAAATCATATAACATGTAGCGGCATTTTAGTCATTTTGCTCTTCAGGGGCATAACGGTCATTTTACCCCCAAGAGGTATTTTGGTAATTTTACCCTTCGAGGGTATTTCGGTCATTTTACCCTCTAGGGGTATTTCGGTAATTTTATAACCCTGAGGTATTTCGGTAATTTTGTAACCCGGGGGTATTTCGGTAATTTTACCCTATAAGGGTATTTTAGTCACTTAACAACCTTCCCGAAGGTCTACAGTCGGCTCGAGCGACACAGATACCATGTATCATCAAAACGGTGTATTTGGGCCTAAAGCCCAATACTCGGCCTAGTTGGGCCCACACTCTCGTGTGGCCCATTCGACCCATTTTTAATCACGACTATGTGAACGCTATAGCCCAGTTCAATTTCTGCCACTTTTCGTAAATTAGTCTGTGTGGGGCCTACGAGCCCATTGGGCCCACACGGCCCATATCGGCCCAACGAGGCCCATAACGACCTAAGCCCATGAGAACACTCATGGTGGCCTCAACCGTCTAAGGCCCATATTCGGGGGCTCGGTCCACCACACGTGCGATCGCACGCTCGTGTGGCATCATTCGCCGGTACTTCGACATTTCGGCATTTGCTGATCTACAGTTGGAATGGTGTGAGTACACACCTGTTACGAAGCGCCCTATGAATCCCTAGCACCGAACCTACAACATTTAAGACTAACAATTAGCCATTTGATCCATACAATTATCCTCCTTTTTCCAACTAAAAGTCGAAACCACAATATCACTTACCTTAATCGACCGAACCTTGTTAAACCCTCTCTAATGGTTAGCAAGGTTAAACCCCTTGACGGATTCTGCATTACAACAAGCCTTAATGAGAGAAATGAATAACCTTGTGATTAAAACCACACTTGACCGTTTACAAGCCATCAAGAGTATTCGGCCCTAACCAACAAGGCAAGAACGCTCACCTTGGTGAAGAACTAAGAGTGGAATGTTTCTTACTTCAAATCGCTTGTCCTTCTATCAATCCTCGAGAGGACCTAGGTATTAACCAATATCAGAATATGAGAAGAGGGGGAGATTCGACAGAAGAGAAAGTAAATAGCACCCGTAACGAAGATTCCTAAATAAAAATAGTCATTAATACTTACACTTACCCACGGCAAAAAGAGAAGAAGAAAATGAAAGTGCAATCCGAACAATCGAAACAAACCCCCAAGTTGAACCCTTCTGATTAAGAAACGAATGCGATTGGAGAAGAGGGTAGAAGAGATGAAGAGAATGGAAGATCACTTTTCGGCACAAGGAAGAAGAACAGAGGAAGATGCAATCGGCCCAAGGAGAAATAGATAGAAATGGTACGAAAGTTGCCTAAATGGTAACACAAAATCGGCTAACAAGAAAGTAGGGTGAAACCAAGCAAAAAGAATGCACGAGAGTTCACTTTTTCACAAATTCGGCAACACAGAAAAGAACAAAAGGGAAATTCGGTTTTGGTAACCAAACTAACCCAAAAAGAAAAAAGAAAAAAAAAACTCATCAAAGTCAAAAAATATACCCCAAAACCCCTTTGGCCGAATTTCTAAGATCAAAGACCCCATTTCGGCACCAATTCCTCAAGCCTTCAACTCCTTGAAAATCTCCACCTCCCTCTCCTTGATTTCCTCCATGATCCACTCCTTAAATCCCTCAATTGACTCATTCAAACTCTCCAACACAGAGTTTGAATCCAACACTAACTCTTGCCCACTCATGAGCAAAATAAAAAATCCATTTTTGCATGCACTGAGACTTGAACCTCTGCCCTCCTTGCCATACCTTTGACGCCACAACCACTCCACCATAGGCTCTCTTGTGTCTCTTTTTTAATCACAATACTTCTAAGGCTTAATACCAGGAGTCAGGGTCCCCTAATGCTAAAAATAAAACTTTTCCAACTAACATGGCTTGAACCCAGGACTTCATAGAAGCCCCCTAACCTTCCAAAATCACTCACCTAATAGATCCAACTTGCATTACTGCGCTTCTCTTGTTTTCAGAAGTTTTAAATGCTCCCGTGCCCAAGGCCCAATAGGCCCAATTCTACTAGGCTAAAAATACAGGGTGTTACAGTTTGAATCTTTAGTGCCCTTTTAGTTGAATTGCAAATGTATGATTGTCTGCGAATTATTTTGAGACATTATTGATGAGAATTACAAGTTGAGAAAAATTATCTTTAATGTTAGTTGAGGATTTTTCTTGAGGACAAGCAAACGCTTAAGTGTGGGGATATTTGATAAGTGATAAAAGTAACATATTTTAATCCCATTCTTAATGCGTTTTTGGTTGATTATTTATGCAAATTGGTGAATTCTATGCTCCTAATCCTTTGAATTCATGTTTCTATACTTAGGAGAGCATTTGGGAGCAAAAGGAGCGAAAAAGGGACAAATAGAGCAAATTTCAAGAGTCACACGGGCTAGGCCTTCCCACATAGTCTGGACACACGGCCGTGTGAGCCACACGGGATGGACCTACGGCCTTGTGCCAGGCCATGTCGATTTTGCAACTTGCATCCCAAACACGTAGAAAAATGCAATTTTTAGGCTTTTGGGGCATTCTAAAGTCTATAAATACCAAATAGAAGAAGAGAATCAGGGGGTCATCAGAGAATATTGAAGAAAAAAGTTTAAAGAACACCATTGGAGCCAACTCTGAAGCAGATTTCCATCAAGATTGAAGACCTCCTTTTAATTTCTTTTGAGATTTTTATGAGTTTCTTTATTTCTTGTGGTTATTTTGACTTTGAGATGTTTTTATTCACAATTATGAACTAATTCCCTAGATACCAAGGGAAGATGAAACCTATGAGGAATTCTATTATTTGATTTCTGTTTTACGCGATAAATATTTGATTCTTGTTCTTAGTTATGTGTGCTTATCTCTTGTTTTAATATTTCTAGGATATTAATTCATGTTTAATGTGCTTAAATCAGAGGAGGAAAAGTCCCTGTTTAAAAGTAGATCTAGCATAATTGAGTGGAGTTGCATACAATCCTAGAAATAATGTAACAGCCTGATTTTGGGGCTAGTCAGAACAGTGGTTTCGAAACCACTAACCTGAGGCAAGACAAATTATTTTAATATTATTTTACGTGTCATAGCATGATTATATGAGTGCATAAAAATTTTGGTGAATTAATCTTAGTGATTGCATGCTTAATAAAAAGGACTAAATCTCATAAAGTACGAAAGTTCTATTTTACAAGCTATAGGTGTTAAATAGCTATAGAACCTTAAATTGGAGGTCCTTAATGTGCAATTAGACCTTTCTAATGTTGATAGCCGGCCATAGGGATAAGAAAATTTAATTTGGTCAAGATTTGGTGGATTAGGTGACTTAATAGAAATAAAATAAAATAAAACATAAAAAGCTATCATCTTTTTCCTATCACCTTTTTCCTCCACCAAAAATACCAACAAGAATAGGGGTTTGGAAGCTTGAAATTTTTAGCAACTCATCCTCCTTACAAGTAAGTGATTTTGGTGGTCTTTCTTGATAATTTTTGTACTTTTGGAACCCCTAAAGCTTAAGCTAACTAATAAGGGGACCATTGTTCAAAATGGTTGAGAGTCTAGGGTTTTTCCATGTGAGTATTTATGTTGATTTCTGAAATTTTATGGAAGAGAATGAATCTTAGTTGTTAAATAAACAACTTTTGTGAATAGAGTTTCCATGAAAACACCTAAAAGGACCTTTTCATAAAGGTTGTAAAATAGGTGGTAAATGTGTGAAATAATTTAAATTATGAGTTTCTATAAGAGGGAATATGAATCGGCTAGGCTTGGGTGTGTGAAAAATGAACACATTTTATTTTACGAGCCTAGGGGCAAAATAGTAATTTTGCAAAAGTCTAAGGGTAAAATGGTAATTTTGCCAAAATAGGAATTTTGGAGTGATTTGAATAATATGGTTATTTAATAAGCTAAATGTGTCATTATAGATCAAGAAGAGCGTGGAATCAACCTTGACCGAGGAAAAGGCAAGGTTTCAGACTAAATCGCAAATTGACATATTTTGTATCGAAGTAAGTTTATATGTAAATGATACATTCTGTTTACTTGTGATTTTACATATAAATGTATTATGTGAAATGTGGATGAATATTGTTAATAATTATTAATTGATAGAAAGTGAGGAAATTATGAATGAATACCGTAATTACTGCTATTGGTAGGCTATGTGCGATGCCACCGTAATTATTGCTATTGGTAGGCTATGTGCGATACCACCGTAATTATTACTATTGGTGGGCTATGTGCGATACCACCGTTATTATTGTTATTGGTGGGCTGTGTGTGATACCACCGTATTTACTATTATTGGTGGGCTGTGTGCGATACCACCTTGTTATTTATTAGTGGTGGGCTGTGTGAGAGACCATCCTATATTTGGTATTATTCTGAATGTGTTTATCAAGAAACTTTGGATTAAATGAGATTACGTGGGACTGTGTGATGATGAGTGCAGGGTATAAGTGCATGTAAATGTGAGCAATGTGTATGTTGTGTATTTGGAATGTGGTAAGATTTGAAAAATGAGTAAGTACAATTGCACTGATCTGAATTATTCTTATTTAGAATGTAATGTTCTTGATTGATAAGTATGTGGTATGATGTTTATTGTTTACATATAGACTTACTAAGCTTAAAGCTTACTCCCTTTTCTTTCCCCTTTGTTTTATAGTATCGACAAGCCAGCTCGGGGAACGGAGACCGTCGGAGGATCACCCAGACTATCTATACATTAGGTATAGTTAGAGCATTCTTTTTTAGTATGGCATGTATAGGGTTTTGGTCTTTTGGGTTATATGTCATATTGGTTTAGCCAAATGTATTGGCTTGTGATGATATTTGATTCATTTTGTATAAGTCCATGAGATGTGGCACATAATATTTATTTGAATGTAAACCTATTC
Organism: Gossypium sturtianum; assembly: GCA_025698515.1. Lineage (NCBI taxonomy): Eukaryota > Viridiplantae > Streptophyta > Magnoliopsida > Malvales > Malvaceae > Gossypium > Gossypium sturtianum. The sequence continues at coordinate 127,851,564 of CM046955.1, forward strand.
ATATATGCATGTATGTGTCAATGCCATTATGTTATGGCCTATGGTTATTGTTGGTTGCATGATGATATGTTGCATGTGTTTATGGATGTTTAGTGTGGTTTTGAGATTGTGAAAGTTGGTGCAAGTTTGAGTGGCAATAAGGCTTGGTAGATAGCCTTATTTTGTTCACACGGGCTGAGGCATGGTCGTGTGCCTCAACTGTGTGGCAGACACTGCCATAAGACATGGGCATGTGCTCAGGCCGTGTGAAGTCTGCACCTGATTTTAGGAATTTAAATCGCCACACGGCCTAAGGACACGGGCGTGTACCTTGGCCGTGTGACCTTATGGAGATGATGACGTCATAAACAGAATGTTAAGGTTTTCACACACGGGCTAAGACACGGGCGTGTCATGGCCGTGTGAGGGACACATAGGCGTGTACCAAGCCCTGTGAAAACCCCTGTTGGTTCGAATTTGAGAAATAAATCCACACGGGCTAGGAACATGGGCGTGTGTGATAACACGGCCTGCCCACACGGGCGTCTTCCTTTCTACACGGGCGTGTGGCCCTGTTTTGAGTAAAAAATTTCATAGTGCTCGTAAGAATCCAGGTTTGTTCTGAACTACTCCTTATGTATGTTTTGGGCCTCGTAGGCTCGTTTAAAGGGTATATGGATATTTAAGTAAAGTTTTAAATTTGAGTGGAAAATTATGTATCGGTTTGTATGATTGCTCGCTTGTAAGTCTTGTAATGCCTCGTACCCTGTTCCGGTATTGGATACGGGTAAGGGGTATTACATTTAGTGGTATTAGAGCTATGGTTTAGTCAGTTCTCGGACTACCGTAGCGTGTGTGAGAGTCTAGCTATACATGCCATAAATATATTGTGATAGTGTGGTGACTCTTGACAATTTCCAACTGTGTTTTCATATAGTAATGGATCCTGACCGAGCTGCGGCTGATGATGCTGCAAGTAATGCGCCGGCTCCCGCGCAAGGGACCGCTCCAGTGGAAAGTAGACCTGAGACCTTGGGTCAGGGAGAAGAGGCTCGGGAAGCCTTTCTCCATATGATGAGCAATTGGTATACTGAATTTGTTCGAGCAAATCCTAATGCTCAACCTCCTCCACCCCCTTCTATACCTCAGTCGGTCCCCGTAGCTCTTCAAGGTATTGACTTGGTAAGATTGACTAAACCCCCGATTGATAAAATTCAAAAACAAGGGGCCGAGGAATTTAGAGCCAACGTAGATGATGATCCTGAGAAAGCAGAGTTCTGGCTTGAGAATTCTATGCGGGTATTTGATGAACTCTCTTGCACGCCCGAAGAGTGCTAAAAATGTGCCGTATCGTTATTGAAGGACTCGGTATACCGTTGGTGGAAAACGCTAACATCTGTAGTTCCGAAAGAGAGAGTGACATGTGATTTCTTCTTAGAGGAGTTTCGAAAGAAATACATAAGTCAGCGATTCATCGATTAGAAATGGAAAGAGTTTCTTGAACTGAAGCAAGGCAAAATGACTGTGGCAGAGTATGAATGTGAATTCGTTAGACTCAATAAGTATGCTCAAGAGTGTGTGTCTACCGAAGCTATTATGTGCAAGAGATTCGAAGATGAGCTGAACGAGGATATTAAATTGTTAGTTGGGATTTTAGAATTGAAAGAATTAGTGGTATCGGTCGATAGAGCTTGCAAGGCTGAAGAGCTGAATAAAGAAAAGAGGAAAGCTATGATTGAGGCCCGAGATGCAAGGAAGATGTCGATGAGTAAGTCGTTCTAATCCCAATCAAAGAGGTCCAAGGAAACGAATCCTTGGACGACCGTTTCAGCTGGGTATTCACACCGAGATAGTGGTAAAACATATTTGGACTCTAGAATTCAAGCCACCTCGATGGCAAGTGTGGGTAATGCGAAGTATAATAAACCCGAATGTCAAAAGTGTGGTAGAAAACATTTTTGAGAGTGTTGGGGAAACAACTGAGCTTGTTATAAGTGTGGTTCTCGAGAACATTTCATCAGAGATTGTCCTGAGAATGTTGAGAGAGAGAAACTTTAGAGTGTTAGACCGAGTAACACTACTAGCAGGGGTAGACCACCGCGAAATGCCAGAAGTGGAGCTAGTAGTAAAAGTATGATAAATGAGTCAGCTGCGAGGACAGAAACAAGAGCACCTACTAGAGCTTATGCAATACGAGCTCGTGAGGATGCATCATCCCCCGACGTGATTACGGGTATATTTTCTCTTTACGATACTAATGTTGTTGCTTTAATTGACCCCGAATCCACTCATTCTTATGTTTGTGTGAATTTGGTAAATAGTAAGAAATTATCTGTTGAATTGACTGAATTTGTGATTAAGGTGTCAAATCCCTTAGGCAAGTATGTGTTAGTAGATAAGGTTTGTAGGAATTGTCCTTTGACGATTCAAGGTCACTGTTTTCTGGATAATTTGATGTTGTTTCCGTTTGACGAGTTTGATGTCATTTTGGGCATGGATTGGTTTACATTACATGATGCTAAGGTAAATTGTAGACAGAAAACTCTTGAGTTGAAATGTGAAAATGGTGAGATTCTTTGGGTTGAAACAGATGACTCACATAAGATGCCTGTGGTGATTTCGTACATGTCTGCTTAGAAGTGTATGAGAAAAGGGTGTGAAGCATACCTTGCATATGTGTTGAATATAGAGATGGTGAGTCGAAGCTTGAATCTGTGCGATGGTTGTGAGTTTCGGATGTATTTCGGAAGAATTACCTGGGTTACCTCCAGTTAGAGAAATTGAGTTTGCTATCGATCTGATACCTGGGACTGAACCGATCTCTATTGCTCCGTATAGAATGGCTCCGGCCGAATTGAAAGAGTTAAAGGCTCAGCTACAAGAGTTGACTGATAAGGGATTTGTTAGATTGAGTATTTCTCCCTGGGGCGCTCCCGTATTATTTGTAAAGAAGAAAGACGGAACAATGAGGCTTTGCATTGACTACTGTCAACTTAACAAAGTAACTATAAAGAATAAGTACCCATTTCTGAGAATTGATGTAACACCACTTACCCGTATTCAACGCCAGAACAGGGAACAAGGCATTACCAGACTTATACGCAAACAATTATACAAACCGATACATGTTTTTTTTCCCACTCAAATTTAAAACTTTTCACAAACCTTCATATCACCCCTTACACAAGCCTACGAGGCCTAAAACACACTTTAGGAATGGTTTGGAAACAAATCGAACTCTTTAGAAGACCTCTGGAAAGACTTAGAAAAATTCTCATTAAACAGTGCACACGTTCGTGTGGAGGAAGGGACACGCCCGCGTGGCATATCACATGCCCGTGTTCCACACCCGTGTAGATTTATTTCTCATTTTGAACCTACAGAGTGTAACACCCCAAACCCGGCCTAGAAGTTAGGCCCAAATCTGGCGTGTCACATTGAAGAGTTTTTCGAAAACTATGCGTTCATTGAAAACCCTTCTTACAATTTAAAACTTTCTGCCATTTAAAATCTCAGATTTCGTTTGCTTAATTTCAAAACGTGGTTTTAAAAGTCATTCCCTTGTAAAACATTATTATCTTTAAAACCTTGTTTGCTGCAAAAACTTAACTTAAAGCGATTCAAAACGTGATATTTTGAGCTTGATAGTTATTGTTTTAAAAACCCGTGTTTAATAGACCAGCAGTTTGTAATTAAAAGAAATATCGAATAAAAGTTAAAAAGAAAAACCCAATGGCCTTATTACAAAATTATTAACCCAATAATTTAAAATAAAATGAATTAAACTAAAATCGCTAAGTTTAACTTTAAAGCATATCTGACGTGTGGCCACCTCCGAGTATCTTGCAGCTCCAAATCCTCTGAGGCTGGGGATTACCTGCACAGTTAAAAGAAAGGGGTGAGTTATGAGAACTTAGTGTGTAATCCCCTCATACGGTCACCGTCTGGCCTAAGCCCTATTCGGTAACAATCCGGGCCTAAGCCCTATTCGATAACAATCTGGGCCTAAGCCCCATTCGGTAACAATCTGGGCCAAAGCCCCAAAATCAAATCAATGTATGTGGATATGTGCCCACCCCAATCCTACCAGCCGTCTAACTCTCCACCTGTACCAACCAATCACACCATGTGGGGACCATGTCAACCCACCCAGCCAATCCTCACCAATATTGTAGTCAAGCTGCTAATCACGGTATATGTGGCTGAGCCACTAAAATGGTATGTGGCAGAGTTACTAAAACGGTATGTGGCAGAGCCACTTAAACTGTACTTCCTCCAATCATCAAACCTAACCCATGCAACATGATATGAATGCAGTGTATTACAAGTATAAACAGTATAAATAAAAATCACATACACGATATTTAACCACAATCAAGGGTATAACGGTAATTTTCACCCCTTTGGGGGTATTTCGATAATTTACCCACTAAGGGTATTTCAGTAATTTACCCACCAAGGGTAATTCGGTAATTTACCCACCAAGGGTATTTCGGTAATTTACCCACCAAGGGTAATTCAGTAATTTACCCACCAAGGGTAATTCGGTAATTTACCCACCAAGGGTAATTCGGTAATTCTGTAAACCAAGGGTATTTCAGTAATTTCGTAAACCAAGGGTATTCTAAACAGAGATAACAATGTGAATGGGCCTAGGGCCCATTCTCGGCCCAAATAGGCCCACACGCTCGTGTGGCCCATTTAGGCCAAATCTAGCCACAGATATGAGATTCACATAGTCCAGTCCAATATCTACTACACAATCATATAATTTATTCATATGGGCCCACGGGCCCATTGGGCCCACATGGCCCAAGGCAGCCTAAACCTATAAGAACACTCATGAGGGCCTCAACTATCGCGTCGAAGCTCCCACACGTGCGCTCGCACGCTCATGTGGCTACCATCGTCGTGTGACTGGCATTTCGGCATTTCCCGCTCTACAGCTAGAGTAGTACGAAATACACACCTGATAGGAATCTGAAGGTAATCCACGCTCTGAACAGTATTCTGCGCAGAAGCCAACAATGATTGCACCCTTGACCCCCAAGATCAACGAATGATCCAACGCCTAACCCAAACGAGCACGCCACGAAGCAAAGGGATAAGCAAAGAAAGGTGTGCCTGCTCTCCTCATGGTTTGCTCTATTTAAAGCCAGCTTCTCACCTTCCCTCCTGCTAGCTTCCCGATGTGGGATCCCTCCTTGTGAGTTTAAATCCATCATAACCTCTTGCCATAGTCCCAACTTAGCAAAATAAATATCCCTTTTTGCTTGCGATGGGATTCGAACTCGAACTCATTGTAACTTAATCCACGCCGCTAGCCACTTTACCAACTAGCTTCTTGTTGTCTTAAAACATGCGCAACTAAATATAAGCCTATGGGTCAAAGTCTAAGTTCATTTAAAAAGACAACAAAAAGAATTGCAAGCGCCAAGACTTGAACCTTAGACCCCTTGCTTCCTCTATGGCGTCATTCCCTTGTCTCCCATGTGGCGCCACTTGCCACTAGACCACAACTCCTTTTGTGTCATTTTTCTCCACATTTTATTCTTAAAGCCTACTTACTAACTCCCAGGGTTTTATTCACCTAAAACCAAAATTTTTCCTAAGCCCAGGTTTGATCCCGGGACTTCATGGAAGCCCCCTAACCTTCCAAAATCACTCACCTAATATGTCCAACTTGCATTAGTGTCGTTCTGTTGTTCTCAAAAAATTTAAACGCTCCCATGGACAAGGCCCAATAGGCCAAATTCTACTAGGCCCAAATTCGGGTTGTTACACAGGGGTTTTCACACAGCCAGACACACGCCCGTGTCCATGGCCTATGTCCCTCACACGGTCATGACACGCCCGTGTCCTAGCCCGTGTGCAAAAACCTTGACATTCTGTTTCTGACGTCATCAACCTAATAAGGTCATACGGCCAAGACACATGCCCGTGTCCTTAGACCGTATGGCGAATTAAATTCCTAAATTCAGGTGCAGACTTCACACGGCCTGGGCACACGCTCATGGGATAAACCGTGTGTCGCACACGGCCTAGAAACATGCCTGTGTGTCTACCCGTGTAGACAAGAACAAGGCTATTCGCCAAGCACTTTCTGCCACCCCAACTTGTAAAAACATAAACCACATCAAGCTACCAACTCATCCATGCATAATTTAACCAATTAATAAACCATGCAACTTGCTCATTCATGAATAACCTCATCATTTCATAGATTAATAAGAAAGATCCATCAACTATGGCCTTATACAAAAGAATTCATCCTCAAATGAGCCAACACATTTGGCCAAAACAATATGTCTTACAACTAAGACTAAGTCCTATACATGCCATACTCAAAATGCTAAATCTAACTATACCAAAATGTGTGGATAGTATGGGTGATCCTCCGACTATCTCCGTATCTCGAGCTTGCTCTTTGACACTATAAAACAAGGGAAAAGAGAAGGGAGTAAGCTTTAAGCTTAGTAAGTCTATATGTAAACAATAAACATCATACCACATACTTATCAATCAAGAACATTACATACTAAATAAAAACAATTCAGATCCTCATAGCCATACTTACTCATTTCAAACCTTACCACATCCCAAACACATATCATAAAACATTGCTCACATTTACATGCACTTATACCCTGCACTTATCACCACAAAGCCACATGTAATTTCACTTAAACAAGTTTCTCAATGAACACTTCAGAATAATATTAGATGCTTGGTGGTTTCGCACACAGCTCACCATCAATAATTCACACGGTGGTATCGCACACAGCCCACCAACAATGATAATTACGGTGGTACCGCAGACAACCCACCAACAATAATAATTACGGTGGTATCGCACACAACCAACCAACAATGATAATTACGGTGGTATCGCACACAGCCCACCAACAATGATAATTATGGTGGTATCACACACAGCCCACCATTAATGATAATTACGGTGCTATCGCACACAACCCACCAATATTTACTCATTCATGGATTTTATCCGAATCATTTTTCCTATCCCGAAGGTTCATCCGAGAATTTCCTCACTTTTTTATCATTTTTAATAGATCTCAATAATAATCATTCACATTCACACAATGTATTAATAAGTAAAAAACATAAGTAATAAGGATGTATCATTTACACATAAACTTACCTCGTTATAAAATATGCCAATTTACAATTTAGTCCGAAACCTTGCCTTTTCCTCAGTCAATATGGATTCCACGTTCTTCTTAATTTATAATGACATATTCAATTTATTAATTAACCACATTAATCAAATCACTCCACAAATTCTTATTTTGGCAAAATTACTATTTTGCCGTAGACTTTTACAAAATTACAATTTTGCCCCTAGGCTCGTAAAATGAAATGTGTTCATTTTTCATACACCCAAGCCTAGTAGATTCATATTCCCTCTTATAGCAACTCAAGATTTCAATTATTACACACATTTACTTCCTATTTTGCAACCTTTACAAAAAGGTCATTTTATGTGTTTTCATGGAAACACCTTTCACAAAAGTTGTATATTCAACCCCCAAGATTCATTTTCTTCCATAAAATTTTAGAAATCAACATGAATAATCACATGGAAAATCCCTAGAATATCAATCATTTTGTAAAATAGTCCCCTCATTAGCTAGATCATGCTACAAGGGTCCCAAAAGAACAAAAATTAATAAGAATGATCACCAAAATCACTTACTAGTAAAGGTTGAAGTTGCTAAAAATTTTAAAGCTTCTAAAACCCTTCTCTTGATGATATTTTCGGTGGGAGAAGAAGTAAAAATAGGAAAAGATGATAGCTTCTTTTTTTATCTTATTTTATTCAATTAAGTCACCAAAACCCACCTAACCATTGACCATGTCTCATCTTTGTCCCTATGGCAGGCCAACACTCTTCCAATGGCCTAATTGCACATTAACAACCTCCAATTTAATATTCTATAGTTATTTGACACCTCTAGCTTGTAAAATAAAACTTTCACACTTTATGCGATTTAGTCCTTTTTCGTAATTAAGCATACAATCACTAAAATAAATGCACCAAAATTTTCATGCAATCATATAATCATGCCATAACTCATAAAATAATATTAAAAATAATTTCTCCAACCTCGGATTAGTGGTTCCGAAACCACTATTCCAACTAGCCCCAAAATTGGGCTGTTACAATTGATGATTTGTTTGATCAACTGAAGGGAGCAATCATGTTCTCAAAGATAGATTTAAGGTCCAGCTACTATCAGTTGAGAGTCAAGGAATCCGATGTGTCGAAAACTGCTTTTAGAACGAGATATGGACACTATGAATTCCTGGTGATGCCTTTTGATTTAACTAATGCTCCAGCTATGTTCATGGATTGAATGAACCGAATTTTTTAGCTATACTTGGATAAATTTATAGTAGTGTTCATAGACGATATATTGATTTATTCTCGAGATGAGTCTGAGCATACCGAACACTTAAGAATGGTATTGCAGATTCTACGAGAGGAGAAATTGTTTGCTAAGTTTAGTAAAAGTGAGTTTTGGCTTCGTGAAGTCAGATTTCTGGGACACATAATTTTAGGTGATGGTATTCGGGTTGATCCGAGCAAAATTTGGGCGATTGTTGATTGGAAGCCGCCAAAGAATATATCATAAGTTAGAAGCTTTTTAGGCTTAGCCGGGTACTATCGACGTTTTGTCGAGGGATTTTCGATGATTTCTTCTCCGATGACTAAGTTGTTGTAAAAGAATGTTAAGTTTGAATGGACTGATAAATGTCAACAGAGTTTCGAGAAATTGAAGGCACGATTAACTGAAGCACCGGTTTTGGTACAACCTGAGTCAAGAAAGGAGTTTGTGATTTATAGTGATGCATCATTTAATTGTCTTGGTTGTGTGTTGATGCAAGAGGGCAGGGTAATAGCTTATGCCTCGAGAAAGCTAAAACCACATGAAAAGAATTATTTGACGCACTATTTGGAATTGACCACCATCGTCTTTGCTTTGAAGATTTGGCGTCATTATTTGTATAGTGAGAAATGCCGAATCTTTATCGATCACAAAAGTTTGAAGTACCTGATGAATCAAAAGGACTTGAATTTGTGACAACAAAGGTGGCTCGAATTATTGAAAGATTATGAGCTAATGATTGATTATCATCCAGGGAAAGCGAATGTAGTCGTAGATGGCTTGAGCAGAAAATCCTTGTTTGCTTTGAGGGCTATGAAAATGAGTTTGATTTTGTTTGACGACGGTTCAATTTTGGCCGAGTTAAGGGCTAGACCATTATAGCATCAACAAATTTGTGAAGCTCAAAAGAAAGACAAAGAATTGCAAGTTAAAAGAGTTCAGTGTGAATCAGGTAGTGATTCAGATTTTTGAATCGGACCAAATGACTGCTTGAAGTTCCGTGATAGGGTATGTTTACCAAAAGATGATGAGCTGATTCTAAAAATTTTACAAGAGGCACACAATCGTTGTTTGTTAGTACATTCGGGTAGTACAAAAATGTATAATGACTTAAAGAAGTTATATTGGTGGTCGGGTATGAAAAGAGACATCTCTGAGTTTGTGACAAAGGGTTTGATCTGCCAACAAGTGAAAGCCGAGCATCAGGTACCTTCGGGTTTGCTTCAGCCAGTGATGGTTCCCGAGTGGAAATGGGATCGAATCACGATGGATTTTGTAACAGGGTTGCCTATGACTCCGAAAAAGAAAGATGCTATGTAGGTTGTTGTTAATAGATTAACGAAATCGGGTCACTTTATACCAGTACGTACTAATTATTCACTTGACAAGTTGGCTGAGCTGTATGTTGCTAAAATTGTGAGATTACATGGGGTGCCTATGTCCATTATTTCAGATAGAGATTCGAGGTTTACTTCGAGGTTTTGGAAAAAATTGCAAGAAGCCTTGGGTACGAAATTGAATTTTAGTACCGCTTTCCATCCGCAAACTGATGGTCAATCTGAAAGAGTGATTCAAGTTCTCAAAGACATGCTCTGATGCTGTGTTTTAGAGTTTGAAAGTAGTTAGGAAAGATATCTACCTTTGGTCAAATTTGCCTACAACAGTAATTATTAGTCGAATATACAGATGGCTCCGTACGAAGCATTATATGGTCGCAAGTGTCAAACTCCTTTGTATTGGACCAAGCTTAGGGAGAAGCAAATTCATTGGGCTGATTTGGTTAGAGAAACCAAAGAGAAAGTGAAAGTAATTCGTGATAGTCTAAAAGTTACTTCAGACCGACAAAAGTCATACGCGGATTTGAAAAGAAAAGAAATTGAGTTTCAGGTGGGTGATAAAGTGTTTCTAAAAGTATCCCCATGGAAGAAAATATTAAGATTTGGTCGAAAGGGCAAATTGTGTCCGCGTTTCATTGGACCATATGAGATTATTGAAAGGGTTCGACCAGTAGCATACCGGTTAGCTTTGTCAATGGATTTGGAGAGAATACGCAATGTGTTCCATGTGTCAATGTTGCGACAATATTGTTCTGATCCTTCGCATGTAATCCCTCCTACAGAAATTGAGATACGGCCGGATATGACCTATGATGAGGAACAAATTAAGATTTTTGCTCGAGAGGTTAAATAGTTGAGGAACAAAAGTATAACTTTGGTGAAGGTGTTGTGCCAAAAACATCGTGTAGAAGAGGCTACGTGGGAACCAGAAGAAACCATGAGAAAACAGTACCCAAACCTTTTTTATCGGTAAGACTTTCGGGGACGAAAATCTCTAAAGGGGGAGAGTTGTAACAGCCCAATTTTGGGGCTAGTCAGAATAGTGGTTTTGGAACCACTAACCCGAGGCCAAAAAAATTATTTTAATATTATTTTACATGTCATAGAATGATTATATGAGTGCATAAAAATTTTGGTGAATTAATTTTAGTAATTGCATGCTTAATTGCGAAAAAGGACTAAATCTCATAAAGTGCGAAAGTCCTATTTTACAAGCTATAGGTGTTAAATAGCTATTGAACCTTAAATTGGAGGTCCTTAATGTGCAATTAGACCTTTCTAATGTTGATAGCTGGCCATAGGGACAAGAAAATTTAATTTTGTCAAGATTTGGTGGATTAGGTGACTTAATTGAAATAAAATAAAATAAAACATAAAAAGCTATAATCTTTTTCCTATCACCTTCTTCCTCCACCGAAAATACCAACAAGAATAGGGGTTTGGAAGCTTGAAATTTTCAGCAACTCATCCTCCTTACAAGTAAGTGATTTTGGTGGTCTTTCTTGATAATTTTTGTACTTTTGGAACCCCTAAAGATTAAGCTAACTAATGAGGGGACTATTTTGCAAAATGGTTGAGAGTCTAGGGTTTTTCCATGTGAGTATTTATGTTGATTTCTGAAATTTTATGGAAGAGAATGAATCTTAGTTGTTAAATAAACAACTTTTGTGAATGGAGTTTCCATGAAAACACCTAAAAGGACCTTTTTGTAAAGGTTGTAAAATAGGTGGTAAATGTGTGAAATAATTGAAATTATGAGTTGCTATAAGAGGGGATATGAATCGGCTAGGCTTGGGTGTGTGAAAAATGTACACATTTCATTTTACGAGCCTAGGGGCAAAATAGTAATTTTGTGAAAGTCTAAGGGCAAAATGGTAATTTTGCCAAAATAGGAATTTTGGAGTGATTTGAATAATGTGGTTATTTAATAAGCTAAATGTGTCATTATAGATCAAGAAGAGTGTGGAATCAACCTTGACCGAGGAAAAGGTAAGGTTTTGGACTAAATCGCAAATTGACATATTTTGTATTGAAGTAAGTTTATATGTAAATGATACATTCTTTTTACTTATGATTTTACATATAACTGTATTATGTGAAATGTGGATGAATATTGTTAATAATTATTAATTGATAGAAAGTGAGGAAATCATGAATGAATACCGTAATTATTGCTATTGGTGGGCTATGTGCGATGCCACCGTAATTATTGCTATTGGTGGGCTATGTGCGATGCCACCGTAATTATTGCTATTGGTGGGCTATGTGCGATACCACCGTTATTATTGTTATTGGTGGGCTATGTGCGATACCACCGTATTTACTATCATTGGTGGGCTGTGTGCGATACCACCTTGTTATTTATTAGTGGTGGGCTGTGTGAGAAACCACCCTATATTTGGTATTATTCCGAATGTGTTTATCGAGAAAATTTGGATTAAATGAGATTACGTGGGATTGTGTGATGATGAGTGCAGGGTATAAGTGCATGTAGATGTGAGCAATGTGTATGTTGTGTATTTAGAATGTGGTAAGATTTGGAAAATGAGTAAGTACAATTGCAATGATCTGAATTATTCTTGTTTAGAATGTAACGTTCTTGATTGATAAGTATGTGGTATGATGTTTATTGTTTACATATAGACTTACTAAGCTTAAAGCTTACTCCCTTTTATTTCCCCTTTGTTTTATAGTATCGACAAGCCAGCTCGGGGAACATAGGTCGTCGGAGGATCACCCACACTATCTACACATTTGGTTTAGTTGGAGCATTCTTTTTTAGTATGGCATGTATAGGGTTTTGGTCTTTTGGGTTATATGTCATATTGGTTTAGCCAAATGTATTGGCTTGTGATGATATTTGATTCATTTTGTATAAGTCCATGAGATGTGGCACATAATATTTATTTGAATGTAAACCTATTCATATATGCATGTGTCAATGCCATTATGTTATGGCCTATGGTTATTGTTGGTTGAATGATGATATGTTGCATGTGTTTATGGATGTTTAGTGTGGTTTTGAGATTGTGAAAGTTGGTGCAAGTTTGAGTGGCAATAAGGCTTGGTAGATAGCCTTATTTTGTTCACAAGGGCTGAGGCACGGCCGTGTGTCTCAACCGTGTGGCAGACACGACCATAAGACATGGGCATGTGCTCAGGCCGTGTGAAGTCTGCACCTGATTTTAGGAATTTAATTCGCCATACGGCCTGAGGACACGGGCATGTACCTTGGCCGTGTGACCTTATGGAGATGATGATGTCATAAACAGAATGTCTAGGTTTTTACACACGGGTTAAGACACAGGCGTGTCATGGCCGTGTGTGTAACAGCCCGATTTTGACCCTAATCGGAATAGTGGTTTCGGGACAACAAATCCGAGTCTAAAAAAAATATTTTAAAATTATTTTCTGCATTTACTATGTGTGAATTTGTTTGTGTTAAATTTTTGTGACTTAATTTTATCGTTTAGGTGTCCGATTAAATAAAAGGACTTAATCGCGTAAAGTGAAAATTTGATGGTTAGATGTTAAAGTGCTTATTTGTTGATGTCTTTTTAATATGGAGGATTTGCATTGTAATTAGTCCCTTTTATATATAGTGGACGGCATGTGTGATTATAAATGACTTTATTATATGTATTTATATATTATAAAAATATTAATTATTAATTATATATTATATTAATATATAATAATACATAAAATAAAAGAGAAAGCCATTCATTCTTTTATGTTTTGTGACCGAAACAAAGAAAATAAGAAAGAAAGAAAACATAGCTAGGTATTCGGCCATTGTCAAGGGTGATTAAGGTATGTAACTAGCTCAGTTTTTGATAATTTCTACGTTTTTGAGATCGTTGCTTAGAAATCTTCAAGACCCATGCTTTAATTTTTGAGTTTGATGAATATTTTGAGTTGAGCCATTGTTGATAGCTTGTTATTTATGTTGTTTAAGGATGAACTATGATAATTATGTGTTAGACTTATAAGTTTTGTCTTTGAATTTTGATGAAATTGAGTATGTTGGACTAAATTGCAAAAATAAATTTTAGAGGGACTAAAATGTGAAATAAATGAAATGGATGGACTTGTATGAGTATTAAGAATATTCGGCCCTTAAGGAGTTAATTCAAATTTTGTGTATTTTGTGTTTTGTGCAAATAGGACTAAATTGTAAAAGTGTGAAATGTTAGGGGCAAAGTGGTAATTTGCCCATTTATGTGTTTTAGGACTAAATTGAATAGAAATTGTTTGAATGAGCTTAATTTGAACATGTTTAGATCAAGAACAAAAGAAAACGAACTTGGATCGGGGAAAGGCAAAGATAATCGAATAGCCGATTTTTATCGTCCGACGTTATCCGACGTAAGTCTTTAAGTAAATAAACATCGTAAATTATTTACGTAACCTAGTATATGCTGAAATTTGGAAACATTGCAACTATATTATGAAATAGCCGAATTTGGCTAAGTAAAATATTTGATTTGGTTAAGTTGTTTGAATGATATATGCTATTTGAATGTTCGTACAATGAGTTCGAAATGAGTAAAAGGTTTGATATATGAAATGATTCGTGCGAGACAACTTAAAGTATTACTATTCGGGCTTTGAGCCTAGCAAGCCTTGGGATGGTGTACTTATCGGGCTTTATGCCTAGCAGGCTTATTACCGGTGAATGAATATCGGACCTCGGGTCTAGCTTGAGCTTAGTCTTGGGTGTGTGATTCGAGCTTATGCCTAGCGGGTTTTATACCGGTGATGTAATTTCAACTTATAAGTTATAAGTTTTCTTAATTATGTGATCATGGAGCAAGTAAGTTGATAAAACGAGTTTGTATATATTCGGCCAAACAGGTATGTGCATAGGAGATATTTTATTGAAATTTTATGTTCGGCCAAATAAGTAAGCACATATGTCATGTTTATTGAGCAAGTATGAGACAAATGTTCATGTATATTCGACCTTTTTGATATGTGGATATAATGATATTGCATTGATAGTATATACTTGAATATATGTGATGTTCAATGGACATAGGTATATATATTCATATATTTATATATGAAATTAAAATGTACAGGGCATTTACTTATTCGGATGTATATGTGAACTTATCGAATTATATGTATATGGTTTCTGAGTAGATTGTTAAGAGATGATATTTTATATCTTGAACCTTATGCCAAATTGGTAAATGGTATGTTTAAGGTAAGATTGTGAAAAATGTTATGCTATGTGAGGTAATGGCATTCGGCCATGATAGACTATTTGTGCTAAGTTATAAATTCAATGCCATTAAGTGATTGTTTTAAAATGCTTGAATGTTCAATTGATTTATTATATTTGCTTAAGACTTACTAAGCTAAGATGGCTTACTTTGTGTGTTTTGTTATTCTATTTTATAGATTTTAGTCTCAAGCTTCGAGCTCAGGGGATCGTCACTAAAGTCATCCACACTATCGACTTATTTTGGTACCTTTAAAGTTTATATTTTGAACTTAAGGCATGTATAGGCTAGATTAATACTTAGATGATGTTTTGTTGTTGTAAATAAAAGCCATGCGAAAATGGCTTGTTTTAAAGTCAATGTATAAATGTTTAATAGATATTTGATCATGATATAAGTATGTGGTAACTTGATACTTAGTTGATAGATATGTTTGGTTCTGGATTGTTGATGAGGTTAATTATAATAATTATTCAATTATGCATTAACCTAAATTATAACTATAGATAATGGATTTTTATTTAAAGTGTGGGTCGGCTATGGTGATTTAATCATGTAGTTACATTTTATCAATGGATTTAATTGAATTAGCATGTTATGGTTATGTTTTGTTATGGATATTTGTCCATTTTGAAATAGTATATTTTCATTGGAGTGATAGACTGAAATTGATGAATAATGAAAATAGGTACATTTGATTAAAGTATTAGGTTCATGTCAATAATATAAAAATTTGTTAGGTGTTTGTAATTTATATGTGTATTGTATATACTTTTCTTTTAGTATCACTTATGCATAAAATGGTTCATATTAATATGGTCAAATGTATATATATATATAGTGTCAAGGAAGAACTTTATGTGGACTTGAGATGATGCTTGTATAAGTATGTATACGCATGTATGGTTAATGTGCCTTGTGGACTATCTATCTATTATAGGTTTGGTACTGAAAGTTGGCATATACGGCATGATTATAAATGTATATGCGATTGAGGTTATGTAAAAGTATTTTGGTTATGATTGTTATATTTGGTGAAGGTTGGTTCATATTTTCATATATCAATGAATTGATGTATATATATTTTGTTTGGTTGTTTTTATTTGGTCTATTTTAAACTCGGTCGAACAAGGCTCTTGTAAACACATATATGTATGTTTAGTTTTGGTAATTATGTACATGTGCATATTTGGTTAATGTGGCTTAAATGACCAAATAAATAATATTCTTTGTTATTTGTTGTAATTTGTTTAGATGATCGAAATTAGCCAATGGGTTTAAGTTATGTTTGAAATTGTTTTAAGCATACAATGAAAATGAAATTTCTCTTAACGCATTCGGAAATGATCTTATGAACTATATATATATTAGTGTGACCTATGCTGTGTTCGGTAATACCTTACAACCCTAATCCAGCGACAGACACGGGTTAAGGGTGTTATAGTGTGAGGGACACGGGCTGTAGACACGGGCGTGTGCCAAGCCGTGTGAAAACCCCTGTAGGTTAAAATTTGAAAAATAAATCCACACGGGCTAGGAACATGGGCTTGTGTGATAACACGGCCTGCCCACACGGGCGTGTTCCTTTCTACACGGGCGTGTGGCCCTGTTTTGAGTAAAAATTTTCTTAGTGCTCGTAAGAATCTGGATTAGTTCTGAACTACTCTTTCTGTATGTTTTGGGCCTCGTAGGCTCATTTAAAGGGTGATATGGATATTTAAGGAAAGTTTTAAATTTGAGTGGAAAATTATGTATCGGTTTGTATGATTGCTCGCTTGTAAGTCTGGTAATGCCTCGTACCCTGTTCCGGCGTCGAATATGGGTAAGAGGTATTACGAATAGGATGACATAAATATACCAGATTAGAGTCAAATTTAATAGGGAATCCATAAATAAAGTGAATGCGACAATAGGCGTTTTATTTAGAAAGAAATTTTAATTAATTAACCTAGAGTCAGTTGCTCTTACTCTCGAAAGATATATTAGCATAATTTAGGGATTTCGATGGGTCAAGATACCAACTAAATAATCATTTAATTCAGATTCATAATAATAGATGAAATCTAGGTGGATTCTTTCCTTGGTATTGTTTCTCTCATTGGTTATTATTCGATTATTTTTCTATTTCATTCTCTATTTGTAACAGCCCAGTTTTAGCTAAATCAAAATAGTGGTTTAGGAACCACAAATCCGATGTCAGAAAATTATTTTAATATTATTTTTGGTGTTTACAGCATGTTATTATATATGTGTGAAAATTTAGTGAGCTAATTTTATCGTTTAATAGCTCAATTTGATTAAAGGACTAAATCGCGTAAAAAGAAAAAGTTGCATTCTATTTGTTAAAAGTGTTTAATTGCTATGATTCATTAAACCAAAGGTCCTTATGATGATATTAGACCATTGATAGTGGAATTTGACATAAAAGGGCATTAAATGGATGTTTTAAATGTTTATTTATAAAGGTTAAAATTGGTATTTAGTTATTAAATGATATATTAATAAAATAAAAAGAAACTTTGTAACGCCTCGAGATTGGGCCTAGGAGAATTGGGA
Organism: Gossypium sturtianum; assembly: GCA_025698515.1. Lineage (NCBI taxonomy): Eukaryota > Viridiplantae > Streptophyta > Magnoliopsida > Malvales > Malvaceae > Gossypium > Gossypium sturtianum. Next base: position 127,869,078 of record CM046955.1, read on the forward strand.
CTATTGGGACCCAAGCGTAGAAGCATTTTAGAATTTTTTGGGAATATGAGAACAACATTATTTCAAGTTAGACCTGTTAGGAAGGTGATTTTGGAAGGTTACGGGGTTTCTATGAAGTCCCGGGTTCAAGTTAGGCCATAGGAAAAATTTTGATTTTTGGCTCTTTAGGGGAAAGGGCTACTGGGAGTAGGACCTAAGTAAAATTGGGAGTGTTTAGGAGACACAAGTGGAGTTTGTGGTGTGGTGGCTGTGGCGCCATTGGTAGAGTAGGAGGAGAAGGGTTCGAATCCTACAGATGGCAAATGGAAGGTTTTTATTTTGCTCAGGAGAAAGTAAGAGGTTCTGTTGGGATCAAATACTAATGGAGAGGGGTTTGAATTGGTCAAGGTTGTTGGGGGAATTTGAATGAGAGATGGGGAGTGAATTAAGGAGGGATTTATGGAGAAAATCAGGGGGGATGGATGTGTGAGGGGGAGTTGGCCGAATGTAGGGAAGTAAATGGGGATTTTCGGCCAAGGTTTTTGCATTTTGGAAAGGGCACATTTGGTTGAGTCTAGGGGTGTGCCGAATTCTTCTTTGTTTGGTCTTTGGAAAATACAGAGGGTCATTTTTAGCACTTTTGAGGCATTTTCAAGTCATTTTCTCCCCACTGTGAACCTTAGCCAAATTCTCAGTTGGCTTTCCTCCCATTTTCGAGTTTTGTTTTCCACTTAAAGCATTTCGGGTTTTCTCATTTGGCATGCTATTTTTCTTCTCTTTGTACACTTTTCTTCCCTCTTTCTTTCCCCCATTTGTGACTTGGCCAAATCTGCTTGTAATATTGACAACTCGTGGGTTTTTCTTCTTCAACCTTCCTTCTCTTCCCTTTAAGCTGAATAGCCACATCTCTTCTATGTGTTTTTCCTTTAAGCTGTACATCAAACGGTTGGAATTTGGGTTCTCTTTTATGGCCGCAATTGGTAAGCTTTTCATCCACTTTCTTCCTTTCTTTCTTTCCTCTTAACACCATTCTTTTTCTCTTATCAAATGCAACATTCTCTCATTTACTCACTATTTGTGTTCTCCCCTCTCTGCTTAGCATGAATCGAAGCACTTCTCTTATGGTGAAGGCCAATTTTATTAAGGGTTAGGCTTACCCTCTTCTCTGCTCTTTAAACGTTCGGGTTTCGGGAAGTTTTTGGTAAGAGCCGAAACTCTTTGGGGGAGGGACCAACTGCCGAATTTAAATCTTTTGGTTCCTAATACGCTTCTAACTTCTTCTTTTCTTCTAGTTAGATATCATCAGTGAGGCATACGTGCTTAACTCCCTTTGTTCAAGGGATCTGTTTCCACCGTTTATTAGGGAGTTATTTGCTTTAGTCAGTACAGAAGCAAAACCGACTAGTGGTCATTCGGTTGAAGAAGGTCACATCTTGTGGTGCGTGATCTCAAGTGTTCAATCTACACTCGTAGCAGGTGTGTAATCTCACACCCCTCTGGATGAATGCTTGTAATATTCTGTGACTTGGCCGAAAGCTGAAAAGCCGAAAAACCGGCAACTGTGACCACTCGATCGTGCAAGCGCTCGTAGTGGTAAATCAAAACACGAATAATGGCGGTAAGCCATAGAGGGTGTCGCGAGCACTCTCGCAAAACTGAGGCTGTAACGGGCCAAATCGAGCCGAAACGGGCCAAACGGGCCCAATGGGCTATCCGGCCCACATGGACGAAATTGATTGAAAATTGTCAAAGGACAAGTGCGATTGCGAAATCTAAAAATCTGAGACTGAAACTACGTGTAATGGGCCACACGAATTTGTGGGCCCGGTTAGGCCTGAAACGGATTTCAGGCCCAATAGTTCCATAGAGACCCAAAAAGGGTCCTGTGTCGCTCGAGGCGAAGTAGGCCTTTGGAAAGGCCGTTAGATGATAAAATTACCAAAATACCCCTGGAGGGTAATTTACTAAAATACCCCTGTAGGGAAAATTACCGAAATACCCCTAGAGGGTAAATTACCGAAATACCCCTAGAGGGTAAATTATCGAAATACCCCCGGAGAGTAAATGACCGTTATACCCTTGATTATGGTTGGTTAGCATGTATATGTTTTATTTACATTTCTATATGTATGATGCATTGCATACATAATATGTTGCATGGGTTGGGATTGATGATCGGAGGAAGTGTATTTTGGTGGCTCTGCCACAATCTGTGTAGTGGCTATGCCGTGTATATTCTGTTATTCTGGTGGCTCCGCCACAAATTCTGTGATTAGCAGCTTGTCTGCCATATTGGTGTGTAGGGCTGGGTGGGTTGACTTGTTCCCCACAGGTGTGTAGGGTTGGTACGGGGGTGTGTAGCGGATGGATTATTGGGTTAGGCTGCATTACATTATTTGCATTATCATGTTTATAGGCCTAAGGCCCAGATTGTTATCGAATAAGGCTTCGGCCCAGTCTATTTTCGTATGGGCTCGGGCCCAGTTAATGACCACTTAGGGGATTACACACTGAGTTCTCGTAACTCACCCATCTGCTTTAACCTTGCAGGTGATCCCCAGCGTTAGAGGATTTGGAGCTGCGGTGGACTCTGTGGTGGCCATACGTTGGAGTATTTCTCACGAACTTTAGTAAATTTCGTTTTTGATTTATTTTAAGGTTATTTTAATTTGGGTTTAATATTTTGTAATAAGGCCATTGGACTTTAATTTTTTATTTTTATTTTAAACTTTCATTTCAGTTATATTCAACTATAAATGATTAAACTCCGGGTTTTTCTTAAAACGTCATTAACTGTTTTCAAAATATCATATTTCCGCAAATTACTAGATCTGATTTCTACTATAAACAAAGTTTTTGTGAATAACATTAATAACATTTTTACAAGATAACCATAAAAGCATATTTGAATTTTACAAACAACGAAGCTCGAGCTTTCAAAAAGAGTACGAACTTTTTAGCAAACGCGCAGTTTTTAAACAACCTTTTCTATGTGACATGCTAGATCCGGTCATAACGTCTAGGCTGAGTTTGGGGTGTTACATTTTATGGTATCAGAGCCAGGTTGAAAAACTCGGCTGTGGAATGGGTTCGAAAACAATTTTTTTCAATTGGTTTGAAATATGGTTTAGAAAATATATATATCGGAAGTATGGCACCCCGAGTCTCCGGCACCAAATCCGTAAGTTCCCGTACTTTGTCTGGTTATATGATGAAATGACTGTAGGGAGAAAACTACTAGAAATAGTGGTAGAACACTGAGACTGTTAGCTATAGGAATTAAGACTATAGAGACTGAAACGGTAGGAAATTCGATCCGCGAAAACAACTCTTATATCTGTTTTCCATAAAACACTTGTTAATAAATATTAGAATTATAGACTGATTCATAAAATTCTTAATCAGATTAACTCGATTCAGCAGTATGAGTACAAGAGGACATGGACGAGGTACACGCGGCCATGGTAGAGACCAAGGTGCTAGGGCTGGATCATCAGCATTGGGACATATGCCCGAAAGGGAGGCGCCGACATCGCTAGTGGTTGAGACAGGGTCTCATGACCGAGCTGGAGCTGATGTGCTGACACAGCTAGTTAGGGAGGTATTGGAGGAGGTTAAAGAAATTGGTGAAACACTTCGAGTTGGGTGTCTTGACTGTAAGAAGAAAAGAGATCGCGGTTCTCTAGGGTCGCAGTCTCGTTCTGTGAAGCATGTTAAGGCACGTCCAAACTTTTCAGCTTGCGAATATTACAGAAGGCGTCATCCGGGTGAATGCTGAAGGAGGTCAGGAGCATGCTTGAGATGCGGGTCTAAGGAGCACAGGGCTCGGGATTGTTCCATCACCCTTAAGTCAGGTATGTTTTGGGTGGATGTGGTGTTTGAATGTAGAAAATTTTATGTATGTGTAATAAATATCTATTTGCTTCTGTGGTTATATATTTGGTTGCGTGAAGAGGTTTCTAGATTGGGTTAGAAGTGCATTAGTGTTATTGGAATAAGAGTGCGCAGCGGCAGCGTGATAGAGTAGCCTGTGTTAAAACCACTATTAGGTAGTTGGAAATTTCGAGGACGAAATTTCTTTAAGGGGGTAGATTTGTAACGCCCCGAGATTGGGCCTAGGAGAATTGGGCCTATTGGGCCCCGAGCGTAGAAGCATTTTAGAATTTTTTGGGAATATGAGAATAGAATTATTTCAAGTTGGACCTATTAGGAAGGTGATTTTGGAAGGTTACAGGGTTTCTATGAAGTCCCGGGTTCAAGTTAGGTCATAGGAAAAAATTTTGATTTTTGGCTCTTTAGGGGAAAGGGCTACTGGGAGTAGGACCTAAGTAAAATTGGGAGTGTTTAGGAGACACAAGTGGAGTGTGTGGTGTGGTGGCTGTGGCGTCATTGGCAGAGTAGGAGGAGAAGGGTTCGAATCCTACAGATGGCAAATGGAAGGTTTTTATTTTGCTCAGGAGAAAGTAAGAGGTTGTGTTGGGATCAAATACTAATGGAGAGGGGTTTGAATTGGTCAAAGTTGTTGGGGGAATTTGAATGAGAGATGGGGAGTGAATTAAGGAGGGATTTATGGAGAAAATCGGGGGGATGGATGAGTGAGGGGGAGTTGGCCAAATGTAGGGAAGTAAATGGGGATTTTCGGCCAAGGTTTTTGCATTTTGTAAAGGGCACATTTGGTTGAGTCAAGGGGTGTGCTGAATTCTTCTTTGTTTGGTCTTTGGAAAATACAGAGGGTTAATTTTAGCACTTTTGAGGCATTTTCAAGTCATTTTCTCCCCACTGTGAACCTTAGCCAAATTCTCAGTTGGCTTTCCTCCCATTTTCAGCTTTTGTTTTCCACTTAAAGCATTTCGGGTTTTCTCATTTGGCATACTATTTTTCTTCTCTTCGTACACTTTTCTTCCCTCTTTCTTTCTCCCATTTGTGACTTAGCTGAATCTACTTGTAAGATTGACCACTCATGCATTTTTCTTCTTCAACCTTCCTTCTCTTCCCTTTAAGCTGAATAGCCACATCTCTTCTATGTGTTTTCCTTTAAGTTGTACATCAAACGGTTGGAATTTGGGTTCTCTTTTGTGGCCGCAATTGGTAAGCTTTTCATCCACTTTCTTCCTTTCTTTCTTTCCTCTTCACACCATTCTTTTTCTCTGATCAAATGCAACATTCTCTCATTTACTCACTATTTGTGTTCTCCCCTCTCTGCTTAGCATGAACCGAAGCACTTCTCTTGTTGTGAAGGCCGATTTTATTAAGGGTTAGGCTTACCCTCTTCTCTGCTCTTTAAACGTTCGGGTTTCGGGAAGTTTTTGGTAAGAGCCGAAACTCTTTGGGGGAGGGACCAACTGCCGAATTTAAATCTTTTGGTTCCTAATACGCTTCTAACTTCTTCTTTTTTTCTAGTTAGATATCATCAGTGAGGGCATACGTGCTTAACTCCCTTTGTTTAAGGGGTCTGTTTCCACCGTTTATTAGGGAGTTACTCGCTTTAGTCAGTACAGAAGCAAAACCGACTAGTGGTCATTCGGTTGAAGAAGGTCACATCTTGTGGTGCGTGATCTCAAGGGTTCAATCTACACTCGTAGCAGGTGTGTAATCTCACACCCCTCTGGATGAATGCTTGCAATATTCTGTGACTCGGCTGAAAGTCGAAAAGCTGGAAAACCAGCAACTTTGACCACTCGAGCGTGCGAGCGCTCGTAGTGGTAAATCAAAACACAAGTAATGGCGGTAAGCCATAGAGGGTGTCGCGAGCACTCTCGCGAAACTGAGGCTGTAACGGGCCAAATCGAGCCAAAACGGGCCCAATGGGCTATCTGGCCCACATGGGCAAAATTGATGGAAAACTGTCAAAGGAAAAGTGCGGTTTCAAAATCTGAAAATCTGAGACCGAAACTACATGTAATGGGCCACACGAGCGTGTGGGCCCGGTTGGGCCTGAAACGAATTTTAGTCCTAATAGTTCCGTAGAGACCCAAAAAGGGTCTTATGTCGCTCAGGGCGACAGCAGGCCTTTGGAAAGGGCTTTAGATGATAAAATTACCGAAATACCCTTAGAGGGTAATTTACTAAAATACCCCTGTAGGGCAAATTACCGAAATACCCCTGGAGGGTAAATTACCGAAATACCTCTAGAGGGTAAATTACCGAAATACCCCCGGAGGGTAAATGACCGTTATACCCTTGATTATGGTTGGTTAGCCTGTATATGTTTTATTTACATTTCTGTACGTATGATGCATTGCATACATAATATGTTGCATGGGTTGGGATTGATGATCGGAGGAAGTGCATTCTGGTGGCTCTACCATAATCTATGTAGTGGCTATGCCACGTATATTCTATTATTCTGGTGGCTCCGCCACAAATTCTGTGATTAGCAACTTGTCTGCAATATTGGTGTGTAGGGCTGGGTGGGTTGACTTGTTCCCCACAGGTGTGTAGGGCTGGTACGGGGGTGTGTAGCGGATGGATTATTGGGTTGGGCTGCATTACATTATTTTTATTATCATGTTTATAGGGCTAAGGCCCAGATTGTTATCGAATAGGGCTTCGGCCCAGTCTATTTCCGTATGGGCTCAGGCCCAGTTAATGACCGCTTAGGGGATTACACACTGAGTTCTCGTAACTCACCCCTCTGCTTTAACCTTGCAGGTGGTCCCCAGCGTTAGAGGATTTGGAGCTGCGGTGGACTCTGTGGTGGCCATACGTCGAAGTATTTCTCACGAACTTTAGTAAATTTCATTTTTGATTTATTTTAAGGTTATTTTAAATTGGGTTTAATATTTTGTAATAAGGCCATTGGACTTTAATTTTTTTATTTTTTTATTTTAAACTTTCATTTCAGTCATATTCAACTATAAATGATTAAACTCCGGGTTTTTGTTAAAACGTCATTAACTGTTTTCAAAATATCATATTTCCGTAAATTACTAGATCTGATTTCTACTATAAACAAAGTTTTCGCGAATAACATTAATAATGTTTTTACAAGATAACCATAAAAGCAGATTTGAATTTTACAAACAACGAAGCTCGAGGTTTCAAAATGAGTACGAACTTTTTAGCAAACACGCTGTTCTTAAACAACCTTTTCTATGTGACATGCTAGATCTGGTCATAACGTCTAGGCCGGCTTTGGGGTGTTACAAATTTTTTCCATCTTTCTTCATGTTGGCCAAAAATTAGAGAAGAAGAAAGCCAAAGTTTTAGGTTTTCATTCGGCTAGGTTAATTCAAGCAATTAAGGTACGATTTTTGATCCGTTTTTGAGATCATTGCTTTGTATTCTAGCTAGCCCATGCCTTAATTTTTGAATTTGTTAATGATTTTGTGAAGTGCCATTGATGAGTACTTGAGCTTTTGAATGTTTGATGATGGAAAATGAAAGCTTGATGATAGTTTTACATGTTTTGTAAAGTGATTTTTGACAAAAATGTCAAAAAGGGATTTAATTGTGAAAAGTGTAAATTGGGTGGATGAAATGTGAAATAAATGAAAGTTTTGGGTTGCTAGGGACTTATATGAAATTTGGCCAAGCATGAGTATTGTTGAATTGTGTTAATTTTGTGTATTTGTGAAATAGGGACTAAATTGTAAAAATGTGGAACTTTAGGAGCTAAAGTGTGAAAATGCCAAAATATGTGTCTGTGGACTGAATTGAATTATTTGATGAATAAATGAGTTAATTTTGAATGCATATAGATCAAGAACGAAAGAAATCGGATTTAGATCAGGGAAAATCAAAGGTTATCGAATAGTCGATCTGGTCCGTTTATTTCGAATACAAGGTAAGTTCATATGCAAATAAATGTCTTTAAATTGAATTATCTATGTTTAATTGTCATTGAACTGCTATGAATGTTGAATGATCAAATACGAGCAAGAATCGACAAGGTTACAATATCCGAAAATCCCGTACGAACCTCAGGAATAGTATAGGATACGAATGTCATGACATTAGGATTATCGAGATGTGATTATGTGTAAGACCATGTCTGGAACATTGGCATCATTATGTGATTACGTGTAAGACCATGTCTGGGACATTGACATCGTTATTTGATTTCATGTAAGACCATAGGTGGGCTATCAACATTGATATGTGATAACATGTAAGACCATATCTAGGATATGGCATTGTACGAGCTATATGTGATTTTTGAGTATCCTTAACAATTCCAAAAGGTTCAACGGGCAAAGTCAATTCGAGAAAGAATGTGAGAATGAGTTAAGTGACTCAAGTACGTACGAGATTCATACAAGTATTGAAAAGGGAAGTATTTGATGAATTCACTTATGATATTGAATATGTATACATTGGGAAAGGCTTGTGAGCTTATATGTGTTTACTTATAGTTTGCCTATTGATGAAAATGATGTTGATTCATGTGGTAATTTTATTTTTATATGGCTTACTAAGCTTTTAAAGCTTACTTTGTGTGCTCTTTCCCTGTTTTATAGATAATCGAAGCTAGCTCGGACTCGAGGATCATCAAGAACACCATCACACTATCGATCAACTTGTTGGTACTTTTGGTGCTTTGTAAATATGGTATATGACATGTATAGGCTAGTGATATGATGATATGTTTTGGTTGTGATAATGGCCATGAGATTTGGCTTGTAAATGATATATGTTTTAGTATGTATATATATAGTCATGAGTAATGGCTCATTTTGTTATGTTTGGCAAGAATGTGGTTATGGTTATATTTGAATTTTGAAATTGATCTATAAGGTGTGATTGAAGTTGTTAGTTTGATTAGTTAAGTGCTTGTGAATTGATGTTTAATGTTATAAGTATTTGAATAGGTAAATGATATGGAATTGAGTATTGAAATAGTTGAAATGTATATGGTATGATTTGTGTACTTGATTGATGTTTTGGGGATGCCTATTGTATGATGAAATGGTACCATTTTGGTTGTTTAGGTGAGCATGAGAAAGGATGGCAAATTGGCCTTGCAAATGGCCTATTTTTGTCCACACGGGTAGAGACACGGGCGTGTGTCTCAGCCGTGTGCGACACACGGTCATGCTACACGGTCGTGTGCCCCCTGGTGTTGAAATTGAATTGAAGTCAGTATGCTCCACACGGACTCACACACGGGTGTGTGACTGGCCATGTGGCACAAGTCAGTATACCCCCTAAATGGCACACGGCCTGGCACACGGGCGTGTGTGGCCACTTCAAAGGGCACACGGGCGTGTGGTCGGCCATGTGACCCAAGTAAGTATGTATGCCCTGTTTTCACACAGCTTGAGACACGGGCGTGTCTGGAGCCGTGTGAGGCACACGGCCTGTTCACACGAGTGTGTGACCCTTATATGTTTGAAATTTTTCTAAGCGTCCAAAATTTTTATAAGTTATCGGTTTAGTCCCGAACCACTTCTAAAGCATGTTTAAGGCCTCGTAGGCCCGTATAAGGGACATAGTGAATATGTTGGATTGATGTTTATGTATTAATGGATTCTTGGATGAGAAATGTATGTTGTATGTTGTGATTTGATAGGTAATGCCTCGTAACCCTATTCCGACGACAGATACAGGTTAGGGGTGTTACACTGTTGAGTTCTTTAGTTAAATTAATTTAGTAATATTAATTTAAACCAATCAATCCAATTTGTCGGCTAAATAATAGAAAAAAGTAATTACTAATACTTTTAGTCCTTGTGGATATGATATCTTTAATCACCATAGCTATACTATTTATCTATAGGTGCACTTGCCTTTTTCGTACTTTTAGCTAGTTACGAGAAAACACACATCACCAACCAATTAGGCTTAGATATGAACTTTGTGTATTTCACGTTCTTTCATTTGTTTCTTATTGAAGCTATTGAAATTATTGGATAAATTTTGTAAATGGATTTAAAAGAGTGTGGTTATTTTACAAAGAGAAACTGAGAGTAAATTTCATTATGAATGTTGGCAATGTTGGAGCAGCAGATGATAGTTATGCAAATATGAAAAATGAGTACGAGGAAAACATAAGAATAAGAAAAAAACCAAATGATGCAAAAGGAAACCAAAAATGATGTCTACAATGATGCAATATGAAACTAAATATGATGTTTAAAATGATGCATTATAATGTGTAAAAGACACGGTTTCATCAAATAGCATTGAATTACATGGTGAGGAAGTTTACATGGTGTTGGGAAAGCTTTACCTAGACATGAAATAAGCCTCAAACAACATTTGCTGCTGCTGCTGACCAGTGCCCACTGTCTCCCAGAGTTCCCCCAAATACTTCAGTAGGACCAAATTCCCTGCGTCAAGGGTCGTAAAATAGCCTCAATGAAGTGATCAAGGGAACTTCAGGGAACAGCTAACTATCCCTTTCTCATGCTATGCTACATTTTCTTGGTATATTTATGCACCGTGGGTTCAGTGTATAAATAGGCAAAGGTGCACAGTTTGAAATGGTGATCCACAGGTGGGGTAAATAATAGCTTTGATGTTGTTGGAATTGAACCTGCCCAATATTTGAGGGAAAATCAATAAAGGGGTATAGCAGCGATAGAAGAGAAGAGAATAATAGTAACAAGTGGACAAAAGAGCTTTTGGATTCCCCAACTCTTACATTCTAAACGCTTTTCCTTTTCACTCTCTGGAAGGAAAAAAAATGAGCCTTTTTTTTCACGTATAACACACCGCATCTTATGTTGCTAGCATTAACTTGGATTATTATATCCTTGGAATTGAAGATTAAATCACTTAATAGAAGCTTGCCAGAGACTTATCTCTTGGTAAATGAAACTGTAACACCCCAAACCCGGCCTAGAAGTTAGGCCCGAGTCTAGCGTATCACATTGAGGTGTTTTTCGAAAATCGTGGTTTCGTTGAAAACCTTTCTTGATATTTAAAAACTAAAGTCTCAGTTTGCGTTTGTTTATTGTTAATCGACGTTTATTAAAAGTTTATTAATTTCAAAACCTCGTTGTTGCGGAAGCTTAACTTAAAATTATGATTTACGAAGGCGTGTTATCCAGAAAAAAAATTGAGTTGCGGAAACGTAGTGTTTAGAAAACATTTATCGTTTTGGGAAAAACCGAGTTCAACTTTTAGCAGGTTTAAATCATAATAAACGAAAAATCCCAAAATTAAAAACCAGAATTTAAGAGAGGCCTTATTACAACCGAGTAAGAAAACAGTTTAAATAAAGTAGAACAGAATACTAAAATTCAAGCTACTCGTAAAGTGGCCACCTCTGAGTCCTCCAGTACGTCAAACCACCTACTGAGGATTACCTGAAACATTTAATAAAAAGAGGGGGTGAGTGTAACACCCCAAACCCGGCCCACGAGCCTTGACCGGATCTGGTATGTCACTGAGAAAAACGTTTGAAAAAGATTTAACTTACGAGTGAAAACACGAAAATTTGTTGTCATTTGTAAAACATTATATACTTAAAATGCCAAGTAAAATTTGGATGTTACATAATATCCAGATTTAAAAACTTTAATATATAGATATATTTTAAATTGTAGGTTGTTGAAAATAAAGTCATTTCCAAATAGTAATTTAATCGTCAATCCAACTAAAACATATTAATAAACTTCAACTACTTAAAGTGGCCCTTATTACATCAAATAAATATCCAAAATACTGAAATATATGACGTGCATAAAATTAAATAAAACATCTTCTGCATGGAACAAATAAAATTAACTTCTGCATGGCCACCTTTGTATCCTCTCCAACCCGGTCCAAGAATCACGTATCACCTGCGATGTTGATAATTATTTGGGTGAGTCACACGGACTCAGTGTGCAATTAGACCACTGAATTCCACCCACAAATTAAACCATATATCAACCCGCATAACGATTAACAAGGCGACTTATTCTTATAATATCACATTTCGGGCTTGGCCCATATTCATACCACTTATCAGATAATATAATAATTAACCACTTGTTTCCACATAATGGGCTTAGCCCATTTCCACACTGATCCACATTCACATATAGGGCTTGGCCCGTAATCCCATTAGATACACATATCCGATGTAATTATGCAAATGCACCCAACCCAAACCTAGGGTCCATCCTCTACACACCCCGTATCCACCACCACACACGTGGGGATTACTAAATCACCCTCCAACCGCTACACACCAATTTCGGCAATTAATGCCGTCCACGATGTAGCTCGTAGCTAACATCAAACCACGATGAGGCACATAGCTACTCATCAACCACGATATGGCACTAAGCCGATATCAACCACGATGAGGCACAGAGCCACTTATCAATCCACGTGAACTTAATCACAAGTAATCCACAATGCGACCTCGATGGGCACCGATCCACGATGTAGCTCATGGCTAACATCAAACCACGTACTCAAGTACACCCCGTCCTTCTTTCACATTCATATCCCATCCCATGCACATGCAACGTATAATAGTGACATAATAAAATAGTGCATGTACATGTTATTCACGCATTCAATCATATTCACATTCATAACCACATTTCATCGGTTTTGTAATCGACTGATTATCGACATACCCCTTAAGGGCATCCATTTCATAATTGCCACTGCACTTATTAGCACATATATAACACATATAAAACACATGCAAGTATCACATAAATCCCGAAAAACGATAGGCTAACTACACACCTTATCACTTGAAGCACTACGCTCTCGATCCCGATGCCATCGCTTAAACGAAACTACTGACTATCCGCCTATTTTCCGCTCTCTCTCTTGGCCCCACACCTGGTGGCCAATCCCGAACAGCGGCCGATCTCTTCTTAAACTTCGGGATAGGGACTACCCCTTTCTCTCCTTGAGTGGTATTCACCTCCATCAACAATACTTAATCAGAATCAAAACGGTTAATCACCACTATACGAGATCTTAACCGAATAAACCACAACTTAACATCCTTACCGAATGAATCAAAATCCACGAAAAGCTTACGCTTACTCTTGTCGTCGATTTGCCCCTAAATAACCATAGTCAAAATGGGCTAACACTTAAATATCCATAACATGGCCTATGACCGAATATTACCAACCACTTACCTTGCTTGCCTAAATCCCGAAATCACCACCTGTCTATGAAGTTGTCGAAATCCCTGAGTGAAACCACATTAGAATCGGCTTTAAGCATATATCTTAGGAAAATGGCCCTTGGCCGAATACTACATTGCTTACCTTGATCACTTCAAATCCCGAGAGACTCCTTTAATGCCTCCTTCCTCCGGCTACACACAAAAGAACACATCACTATGGCCTTAAAGAACATTCAGCCAACCTTAGACCAAAGCCTAATCACTTGATTTCGCCACACCAAAAGAGAGAACCAAAAATCGATGGTTTAAAGAGGAGATTACTTACCACTACACGCCTGCTTGAAGAGACTACAAGAGAGTAGCCAACGGCACCACTCTAGAAGATTCGGCCTCAAAGACTTACGGAATAGAAAAGAGAATAGGAACCTTTGAGATTCGGCTATGACTCAAAATGAAGATGAGATATTTGGCTAAGAAAAGAAAAGAGTTTGAGAAAGAGATGTGAATTTGGCCAAGAAAGCAAATAGATCAAAGTGATCAAAGTTTCGACTAAAGTTCTAAATGACAAAGAGTCATTCGGCTATTCAAGAAAAAGACTTGAATTGGGGTTGAGAGAAAAAGAATAGGAAGAGAACGTGAGAAGAAATTCGGCAAGGCACTAAAAGAGAAAGAAGAAAAAAAAGAAAGATGGATACCCTTCAACTAAAATTTGGCACACACTCCTTAACACCCTTCAAAGCCGAAAATGCTACCCCCTTGGAGTCCTATATTCGGCCACTTCTCATACCCCCTCTCAAATCCCATAATTTTCTCCTATTTTCTCTCTTCAACACTCATTCAAAAAGTTTGAATGAGTCCAACCTTTATCTCTTATTCCTAGCCGAATTTTAAAATAAAACTAAGTCTTATCCTCATCCCTTTAGAGTCCCAATGCCGTCCAACACTCCCCCTTTCTACCTTGACGCAAAAGCAAAATAAAATAACACCTTATGCTGCCCTCATGACTCGAACCTGAGCCCTTCACCCTTGCTTGAGGAGTCATTCACTAAGGCCCTAAGTGGCGCCTCCAAGCCACTTTACCAAGCCCAATCTTATGTCCAAGATCCCTTACAAATTTCCTTAAGGCCTCCTTATCCTAACTCCCCCTACTAAACTCAAAATCTCATATTTTTCCTAGGCACTCTCCTACATCCTAGGGTTCTCCAAACCCTTAAAACACAACCAAACACACACTAGGCCCACTATCACTTGAATTATGCACTAACCACATAACCCCTAAATCCCCTTCATACACACTCAAAGCCTACTAGCTTATGAGTTATGCATTAAATGCATAACCCATAATTCCTGGATGTTACAGTGAGTTTACAAAAACTCAGTGCGTACAACCCTCATCAATCATGAGCAAGCATCAAATCAATCCGGGCCTAAGCCCATTACAATAACGGTGGCAATTGGGCCCTAGCCCAAAGTAGCCTCGGTTGGGCCTTAGCCCATAACAAAATTCACAGATCACATCTAACTGGGCCTAAGCCCATCTCAATAACAAAATAAGTGAATGCAATGCATTAATTTCCATACCAACCCTGCACTCCGTCTCCTGTCCAACCCTGCACTCCTGTGGGGATTTAATCGACCCACCTATCCCTACACTCCTTATGTAGCACCGGTTGCGGCACTAACCAATATTGCAGCAGAGCTGCCAACCATATAACCGGCTTAAAGCTGTTGGTGGATCCACAGTCGTCAAGCGACCATGCGATCCTATCAGTACTTCCTCCGCATAAATAATCCCTTTTCCCTATGCAACATAGTATCTCATGGATGCAACATACCATAATTAACATACGATAACTTGAATGCAACATACCATAATTAACATACGATAACAATCATATAACATGTAGAGCATATTAATCATTCTGCCCTTCAGGGGCATAACGGTCATCTTACCCTCCAGGGGTATTTCGACCATTTTACCCTTTGAGGGTATTTTAGTAATTTTACGACCTTTCTGAAGGTCTACAGTCGCCTTGAGCGACAAGATGGCAGATTTAATCAAAATGTGTATTTGGCCCAACGCCCAAAACTCGACCCATGTGGGCCCACACTCTCGTCTGGCCCATTCGGCCCAAAATAACCTTTAGCCATGTGATCGTCATGGCCGACTCATTATTTCCAATCCTTTCACAAAATTTACTCGCGTAGGGACCACGGGCCTGTTGGGCTCACTCGGCCCATTTCAGCCAAATGAGGCCCAGAACGTCCTAAGCCCAAGAGAACACTCGTGGTGACCTCAAGCATCTTGCACCCATATTCGTGGGATCGGTCCACCATACGTGCAATCGCACGCTCGTGTAGCATCGTTTGCCGTTACCTAGGCTTTTCAGCATTTGCTGACCTACAGTTGGAATGGTGTGAGTACACACCCTATCAGCTTTCTCGCCGATGATCGATTATAGGGTATTGTTACACACCTTAGAGAGACGCACGATTCGCCCTTCGTATCAACCCTACAGATCATCAAATTCCTTATTAGCCAAATGTTATTTAAGGTTAATCACTTAGAGAACTAACCCAAAATGTTCCCCTCACCTTGTTTGAGTAAACGGCCCTAAACACCCAGATTACTAGGCACGGTTGATTGGCTTCACGTCCTTAACAAGAATCTGTACCAAAAGACACCCATAAGTGTGACTAAAATCGCAAACCACTTCAACACCCACACAAGGCACATTCAGCCAACCCAAGTTTTATGACAACATACCTGTCTCCTTTGAATGATGAGTCCCTAGTCAAGATTGATTAACACAAACCACTTGCTCCCATTCGCCTTATAGAAATCCGTAAACCCAAAGATGGCCATAAGACAGAAAAATAAACGTAACCTTAGCCATAGAGTGAAAGAGATAACATATGGTTATTAAAGCAGAAATCGAATAGGAACAGAGTTACTGACAAAGAAAATCTATAACTTACCGATTGTCACACTTCTTGCACAACCGTGGATGAAGGGAAAAAGAAGCTAGCTGATGAATAAAGGTTCGACTATGGAGAGAAAATGATTCAAGAGAGAAAAAGAATAATGTGAAAAGAGGGGAGAAGTGTAGGTATTTGACTAAAAGTGGAGGGAAGGTTGAGAAGATGAGATTTGAGGAGAAGGAAGGAGAAGAAAAGAGCAAAACTTTAGCAATTCGGCACCCACAGAAGAAATAAAAGAGAAATAAAAGGTGGAGGAGAGTGCTTTCTGCAATTTGCAAGAGAAAGGGAAGAGAAGGAAAAAGAAGCAACCGAGTGAATTTGACAGAGGTTCACATTGGAAAGAAATCGACTTGAAATGCCCCAAAGTGCTAAAATGACAACATTTCCCAAAAGAAAAAATACAAAGAAAAAATTGGCACTTTCCTTTGACACAACCAAAAATGCACTTTACCAAATGCCAAGTCTCTTGGCTGAATTTTCCTATCCACTTCCCCATATTCGGCCAACTCTTCCCCCCACTTGAATCCCATGATTTTCTCCCCTTTTTCCTCCTCAATTCACTCTCCATCTCCCATTCAAACTCACCCAACAACCTTGACCAATTCAAACACTTCTCCATCAGTATTTGATTCCAGCACAACCTCTTGCCTTCTCCTGAGCAAAATAAAAGCCTTCAATTTTCCATCTATGGGATTCGAACCCTTCTCCCCCTACTCTGCCAATGACGCCACAGCAACCACACCACACACTTCACTTGTGTCCCCTAACCACACACAATTTTACTTAAGTCCTACTTTCAGTAGCCCTTTCCACCAAAGAGCCAAAAAGCAAAATTTTTCCAAGGCTCAACCTCGAACCCAGGCCTCTACAGGGCCCCCAAACACATTCAAATAACAAGCCAAAAAAAAGCACAACATAAATTTAAGCAAAACTACTAACCCCTAACTTTTGGGGCGTTACAACTATACCACTACGCTTCTGCTGTGCACTCTAGTCCTAATTGCAAATTAGATAAATAGCACATTATGGGTAAAGTACGTACCAATATTTGCATCTGGAGCGTCTCCGTCCTCTCGGCGACGTGCTGCATAAACCAATGCTGGCTTCCTTGCCTCCGCATAACAAGCACCTCTACATGGAGTTCCACGGCCCACACCCTTTCCATCCCTGGTATGCCCACGGCCTCTAGGCGGCTGCTGTCCACCCCTCAGTGGCTGTACATTACCCCTACCAAAAGCCTGTCCCTGATCTGGTCTTCTGGGACACTCTCTGAGACGATGTTGCATGGAACCACAACTCATACAAGCCCCTGTCCTTCTCCAGCACTCGCCCACATGACCTTTCCCACAAGTAGCACAAGGTGGTAACAACAGTAGTAGCAATAGGGGGCACAGCTCTGACTGGCCCATCTACTCTAGCCCTTCTCTTAAATCTCTGATCAGAATCAGAATGCTCAGAATCCCTCTTATTTCTGCCCCTTTCTCTTTCCCTATTCAATCGCTCAGAGCGTATCACATCTTCAGCGATCTTAGCTTTCTCTACCAATGCAGCAAAGTCCTGCTCCCTCTGTGGAGCTATCAACACTCGGAGACTGTCCCTGAGGCCATCTTTGAACCGAACACAATGTTCGTACCCCGTTGCCACAATTCCTTGAGCATACCGGCTAAGTTGCAAAAATTTTGCCTCGTACTCAGCCACAGACTTGTCACCTTGAACCAAATTCAGAAATTCTTTCCTACGAGCGTCGACATAGCTAGCGCCCACATACTTTCCCTGAAATGTGGACTTGAAGAGTTCCCAGGTCAATCGATAAGACAAGGTACCCTCTTTTACCGTAAGCCACCACTTGTGGCTTTATCCCTCAGCAAGGACATGGCACCCTTCAACTTTTGTTCCAGCGTGCAGTCGAGGTCGTCCATAATTCTTTCGGTGGCCTCTAACCAGTACTCTGCCACACTGGGGACCACCCCTGAAGATCTCTGCTCCATTGGACCGGAGTCATTTTGTAACCGACCCACGGCCCCCAATAACGGTATTAGGCTCAACAGACCCAGCAACTCTTTCCAAAATACGTAGCATTGCCTGAGACAGTGCGTCATCCCCAGTAGCTCGGTCGAACGACCCTGTCTCGGTTACCGGTAAAGCTGGTACTTCTCTCGTCTCGACATTAGGCATGTGGTCTGACCCCGAAGACCCAGCCCTAGCACTTCCACGGCCTCTACCGCGGCCTCTTGCACCCCTTCTAGCACTCATTATCACTTCGCGTACTATCTGAATTAGAAATTTTATGAATTTAGCCCATAGTTCCAGTAATTAAACAAATGTTTTATGAAAGTAGTAGTTAAGAGTTGTTTCGCAATCGCAACCTCACTCTGATTTTAGTCTCCCTGACCCTCGCTTTACTCTAACTAAGAGTTCAAAGATGCTGATCTATCATCTAAAGTAAACCCGGTAACTATCTACGAGATATAAGATTTAAAACCGATTTGATGATCGTGGAGAACTTACAGTCCGATGTTTGGAGACTCGGTGTGCCACACAAAAATCTTCCAAAACCTCTTCAAAATCATTTGTAAACATCTTTAAAATAAAAAAAAAACTAAAGCCCATTTCACAGCTCGAGTTTTGCAACTGGGCTCTGATACCATAAAATGTAACACCCCAAACCCGGCCTATAAGTTAGGCCCAAGTCTAGCGTGTCACATTGAGGTGTTTTTTGAAAACCGTGGTTTTGTTGAAAACCTTTCTTGATATTTAAAAACTAAAGTCTCAGTTTGCGTTTGTTTATTGTTAATCGATGTTTATTAAAAGTTTATTAATTTCAAAACCTCATTGTTGCGGAAGCTTAACTTAAAATTATGATTTACGAAGGCGTGTTATCCAGAAAAAAATTGAGTTGCGGAAACGTAGTGTTTAGAAAACAGTTATCGTTTTGGGAAAAATCGGGTTCAACTTTTAGCAGGTTTAAATCATAATAAACGAAAAATCCCAAAATAAAAACCAGAATTTAAGAGAGGCCTTATGACAATCGAGTAAGAAAACAGTTTAAATAAAGTAGAACAAAATACTAAAATTCAAGCTGCTCGTAGAGTGGCCACCTCCGAGTCCTCCAGTACGTCGAACCACCTACTGAGGATTACCTGAAACATTTAATAAAAAGAGGGGGTGAGTTTATGAAAACTCAGTGCGTACAACCCTCATCGGTCATGAGGCAAGCATCAAATCAATCTGGGCCTAAGCCCATTACAATAACGGTGGCAATTGGGCCCTAACCCAGAGTAGCCTCGTTTGGGCTTTAGTCCATAACAAAAGTCACGGATCACATCTATCTGGGCCTAAGCCCATCTCAATAACAGAATAAGTGAATGCAATGCATTAATGCCCATACCAACCCTGCACTCCATCTCCTGTCCAACCCTGCACTCCTGTGGGGATTTAATCGACCCACCCATCCCAACACTCCTTATGTTGCATCGGTTGCGGCACTAGCCAATATTGCAGCAGAGCTGCCAACCATATAATCGGCTTAAAGCCGTCGGTGGATCCACAGTCATCAAGCGACCATGCGATCCTATTAGTACTTCCTCCGCATCAATAATCCCTTTTCCCCATGCAACATAGTATCTCATGAATGCAACATACCATATTTAACATACGATAACATGAATGCAACATACCATAATTAACATACGATAACAATCATATAACATGTAGAGCATATTAATCATTCTGCCCTTCAGGGGCATAACGGTATCTTACCCTCTAGGGGTATTTCGGTCATTTTACCCTTCGAGGGTATTTTAGTAATTTTACGACCTTTCTGAAGGTCTACAGTCACCTCGAGCGACAAGATGACAGATTTAATCAAACGGTGTATTTGGCCCAATGCCCAAAACTCGACCCAGGTGGGCCCACACTCTCGTGTGGCCCATTCGGCCCAAAATTGCCTTTGGCCATGTGATCGTCATGGCCGGCACATTATTTCCTATCCGTTCAAAAAATTTACTCGCGTAAGGCCCACGGGCCCGTTGGGCCCACTCGACCCATTTCAGCCAAACGAGGCCCAGAACATCCTAAGCCCAAGAGAACGCTCGTGGTGACCTCAAGCATCTTGCGCCCATATTCGTGGGCTTGGTCCACCACACGTGCGATCGCACGCTCGTGTGGCATCGTTTGTCGTTACCTAGGCTTTTCGGCATTTGCCGACCTACAGTTGGAATGGTGTGAGTACACACCCTATCGGCTTTCTCGCCGACGATCGATTACAGGGTACTGTTACACGATTCGCCCTTCGTATCAACCCTACAGATCATCAAATTCCTTATTAGCCAAATGTTGTTTAAGGTTAATCACTTATAGAACTAACCCAAAACATTCCCCTCACCTTGTTTGAGTAAACGGCCCTAAACACCCAGATTAGTAGGCACGGTTGATTGGCTTCACGTCCTTAACAAGAATCTGTACCAAAAGACACCCATAAGTGTGACTAAAACCGCAAACCACTTCAACACCCACACAAGGCACATTCGGCCAACCCAAGTTTTATGATAACATACCTGTCTCCTTTGAATGATGAGTCCCTAGTCAAGATTGATTAACACAAACCACTTGCTCCCCTTCGCCTTATAGAAATCCGCAAACCCAAATATGGCCATAAGACAGAAAAATAAACGTAACCTTAGCCATAGAGTGAAAGAGATAACATATGGTTATTAAAGCAAAAATCGAATGGGAACAGAGTTACTGACAAAGAAAATCTATAACTTACCGATTGTCACACTTCTTGCACAACCGTGGATGAAGGGAAAAAGAAGCTAGCTGATGAATAAAGGTTCGGCTATGGAGAGAAAATGATTCAAGAGAGAAAAAGAATAATGTGAAAAGAGGGGAGAAGTGTAGGTATTCGACTAAAAGTGGAGGGAAGGTTGAGAAGATGAGATTTGAGGAGAAGGAAGGAGAAGAAAAGAGCAAAACTTTAGCAATTCGGCACCCACAGAAGAAATAAAAGAGAAATAAAAGGTGGAGGAGAGTGCTTTCTGCAATTTGCAAGAGAAAGGGAAGAGAAAGAAAAAGAAGCAACCGAGTGAATTCGATAGAGGTTCACATTGGACCGAAATCGACTTGAAATGCCCCAAAGTGCTAAAATGAAAACATTTCCCAAAAGAAAAAAATACAAAGAAAAATTCGGCAATTCCCTTTGACACAACCGAAAATGCACTTTACCAAATGCTAAGTCTCTTGGCCAAATTTTCCTATCCACTTCCCCATTTTCGGCCAACTCTTCCCCCCACTTGAATCCCATGATTTTCTCCCCTTTTTCCTCCTCAATTCACTCTCCATCTCCCATTCAAACTCACCCAACAACCTTGACCAATTCAAACACTTCTCCATCAATATTTTATTCCAACACAACCTATTGTCTTCTCCTGAGCAAAATAAAAGCCTTCAATTTTCCATCTGTGGGATTCAAACCCTTCTCCCCCTACTCTGCCAATGACGCCACAGCTACCACACCACAAACTCCACTTGTGTCTCCTAACCACACACAATTTTACTTAAGTCCTACTTTCAGCAGCCCTCTCCACCAAAGAGCCAAAAAGAAAAAATTTTCCAAGGCTCAACCTCGAACCCAGGCCTCTACAGGGCCCCCAAACACATTCAAATAACAAGCCAAAAAAAAGCACAACATAAATTTAAGCAAAACTACTAACCCCTAACTTTTGGGGCGTTACAGAAACAAATGCAGCACATTCACTTCTCTCATCCCATGTTTCCATAGATTTAAAGCACTTTATTGATAAATTTTGAAAATCATTGTTTGGCATTTCAATTAGATTATTTAGACATTTCCAATCATATTGGTCAACAAAAAAGCTCCATCTCTACCTGTTAAAAGAGTTATAGGAGACGATCTTCTTTTACCTTGAATCATACCCTGCTACAATTCAACTAATTAACAGGAAATCTCCATTAATATTCTTTGGTGCAAGTAAGAAAGAAAGTCTCTAGTGTTTATTGGGTATAACTGAAATGATTTTATGAAGATAGCCTAACCAATATAGAAAAGCTATCAAGGAATGCTAATTAACTATGAAACCATGCTTAATGATAACTGATAAAAAAACATAATTCCTTACCAACTTAAGCAAGAAAGATCATTAGTTCTTATGCGAAGAAAAATAAACCAATTTTGGTAGGTTGTCAAGCAGCTTTATTTGGTTTATTTTGATCCAAATTAACAAGTCAACAGGCCATTTGAATCATCACTATAAATAAGTTGTCAGCAACAAGCCATTTGAACCACCATTATAAATAATTAAAAAAAGCAGCAAATTCTTGGCTAATATACAAACACCGCTTGAATGCCAGATATTCCTTTGTTGGAACAATTAATCCTCCTCTCGGATGGCATTCCTATGCATGATTGAGATAAATTATGGCTGCAAACAATTCCATGAGAAAGCTTCCGTTGGAAGTAACCCATACTTTTGACAGAGTACCTTCAAAAGATCTGCTTTTTTGTTTAGGTTCATTCTTGTTGAAAATGGTCAACCATGCTACTGTTATGTTTTTATTAAAGTGCATGTTGCTATGATGATTTTGTTGAGTGCATCTGACTTGTATGCATCTTTGCAAAGAATCGCACAGCATGTTGCGAGCAACATATTTTTTTCATTTTAGTTGCAATGTAATTTAGTTTGGTTGAAAATAAACAAGCTGATGACAGCTTGATATGTTTAGGCGTTGAATGACTAGTTTTAGGTGGCTTGTTTATGTGTACAAGCAATGTTTATCAAGTTAGTAGGCTACTTAGTGGTAGTAGGTAGTATTTGATGATGCATTTTGCTATAAATGTATTATTTTTCTGATTGAAAAAATGAGCAAAATGAGCTATCAGCCATAAGCTCCCTTGCTGCACATTTGTGAGCAAGTAAAAATATTTCTTGTATCTTGCTGCCTTGTCTTGTGTCCTGTTTTTCTTCCTTTGCTCCTACAAAAACTCCAACAATTCTCTTGGTTGCTTCATGTGGAAACCTAGAGTAATTAGCCTCAATTATTCTGCAAGACACTTTTTAGAATTGCTGGTTGTTTGTTTTGATTCATGTGATACAAAACATGCTCAGATAAATCCCAAGTGAAAAATTAATCTAGACGCAATAACAGGCCAAATGAATCCTTAGGAAACAATTTTAGAGGTCTTGAGTTGCATAAAATTCTGGCCATATATACTTTTATTCTCCATCCATTGTTTTCTTCACCCTCCCATAGAATCTATGCAGTTAATCACAATAAACCTTCTATTTTAAATGTCTTGTCAAAATCATACATATAGGCAACTCCTAATTAAAGATAGCTTGGACTATTAATGGCAGATATATCAAAGTTATTAAGGGAAATGCATATAATACTTTCTGAACTATGACAATGATAGAAGTATGGAACAAGTGTTGAAACAGATCAAGTCCACTCAGTGAAAGAATATTATCTATCTCATCATCTCTAATCCCCCAAATGCCATAATTTGGACTAGATTCAGCTCAGTAAATTGCTACGTGAGGATTTTGTTTCATATCTAGCACTGGTTCGATCGGCTGAAGGGTCACAATTTCATGGCCGCATGCACTTATAAGACCCCTCACTTATAAATAGGTAGGCTGGCTTTTCATTGCCTTAGCATCTAACTACAAAGAAGTAGAGTTAGCCATCCTCTGGAGTTCCATTGATCACGTCATTGTGTTGACAGGGTCTGCTCTTCTCAGACCCTCATGACCTACTGAAGTGTTTGGGGGAACTTTGGCTGGCGCTTGACACTGATTACAAAGATGAACATACGAAGCCATAACTTAGAAGGCAAGGTTGGTGGATATATAATCTTCTTTCTTCAACTTACACATATTGTCATCTATATTTTACATGCCATGTATTAGGATTTCTAGCATTAAGGCTTCTTCTGTTCAAAGAATTAGCAGTTCCATAGGTGGATGAACTTCGGGTCTATGATGTCCAAACAAAGAGCCTCTGCCTTGACGCAGTAGCACAACTGTCACAAGGTTCTTTAACTTCCCTGTAACAGTCCAGTTTCGACCCTAATCGGAACAGTGGTTTCGGGACCACAAATCTGAGTCAGAAAAATAATTAAATATTATTTTTCTATGTTTATATTGTGTGAATTTATATCTATGAAATTTTCGTGATTTAATTTTAACGTTTGAGTGTCCGATTTAATAAAAGGACTTAATCGCGTAAATGGTAAAAGTTGCTAACTATTTGTTAAAGTGTTAAATTGCTTTGTTCTTTTAATGGGAGGTGTTTTTGTTGCAATTATACCATGAATTATAATGATGGACGGTTATGTGCATTGTTTATAAAATGTGTATATTAAATTATAAAGGTTAAAATAGTAATTTGGCAAATTAATGTATTATAATAAAACATAAAATAAACCCCACTTTGCATGTTCATCTTATCATAGCCGAATTTAGCTAAGGAAAATAAAAAGAAAAGAAAAGCCACATTCGGCCTTGGCTTTACTCAATTAAGGTATGTAATTTGTTCGGTTTTTGATAATTTATACATTTTTGTGATCGTTGCTTCGAGTACTACAAAGCCCATGTTTTAATTTTTGAATTTGATGATGATTTTGTGTTTTTCCATTGATGATAGCTTGTGATTTTTGTTGTTTGATGATAAAATATTAAAGATATGTGATAGATTAAAATGTTTTGTATTGGAAATTTTGATGATTTTGTGTAATTAGGGCTGAATTGTAAAAATAATAAATTGAGGGACTAAAATGTGAAATAAATGAAAAATATGGATTTTTATGATCATGGGGTAGATTCGGCCTAGGCATGGGATTATGAAATTTTGCACATTTTGTGTTTTATGCAATAGGGACTAAATTGCAAAAAGTGTAAAATGTCAGGGGCAAAATGGTAATTTGTCCATTTATATGTTTTTAGACTAAATTGAATAAAATGGTATTTAAATAATTTTAATTTGAATATGTTTAGATCAAGAACCAAAGAAAGCAGTTTGGATTCTGGGAAAACAAAAATAATCGAATAGTCGTTTATTTTAAATCATCGATATCCGAGGTAAGTCTATAAGCATATAAATGTTGTAAATTTTGAATATATGTAAATTTTATATGTTGAATTGAATTTTATGAATATACATATGTATTGGCTGAATGTATTTAAGCTTGGGAGCTATGTTTATGAGTTCGATTCGATCGAGATATAATGTCCAAAAGTCCCGTACGAACCTTAGGAATAGCTAGGATACATATGTCATGACATAGGATTCCGTTATGTGTTATCGTGTAAGACCACGTCTGGGGCGTTGGCATCGACTTGTGATTTACGTGTAAGACCCTGTCTGGGACAGTGGCATCGTTATGTGATTACATGTAAGACCATGTCTGGGACGTTGGCATTGTACGAAATGTTCGACTATCCGAGTATCCTTTTTAATTCCGAATGGTTCAATGGGCAATGATAAGTTAAGGTCAAGTATAACATCGAGTTAGAAAGGCTCAGGTATGTACTCAAACTAAGTTAGAAAAATAAGGTAAGTTGAATGCTTGAATTGATGATATAATGCTATATGTTAATGTGAACTATGTGTATATATATGTGAAAGTATGTATATTCGGCTTAATGTTGTAATTGTATTATAGAAAGGAAATGTTAAACATATTAATGCTCAATTGAGTATTCAGCCAAAGAAAAGTTACTACAAGTTATATATGTTGTGATTATAAGATGATAAGTTGGATTGTATATGAAATTATGATGGCTTATTACTACTTATCTATCTTAAATTATGTAAATGATTAAATGTTTATTTGCTTATGAATTACTAAGCTATGGTAGCTTACTGTGTGTATTTGCTTTTCGTTTTATAGATTTTGGAAGTTGGTTACGAGCTGGGGGATCGTCAGAGAAATCTATCACACTATCGACTCTTTTTCGGTATTTTGTTAAGTTTGAATTTGAACTTATGGCATGTATAGTCTAGTTTAAAATGTTTAATTTTGGATATGTAATATAAGCCATGCGAAAATGGCTTGAAATAATGTTTATGTTTGTGTGTATGATTTCGTTTATGGCATAAATTTATTTTGGTAAGTATATTTCATGAAGTCATGAAAGTTGGTATAAATTGCTATTATAAGGTTTGATTGAATATGGCATGAGTGACTTATAAGTTAAATAAATGTTGATATATGCTTGAGATGGATGGTTTTATAATTTGGTTAAGTAATGAGGTAAATGATGGATGTATCTTTAACTTATGATATGTGTTTATAATTGCCATGGAATAACTATGCTATATCAATGAATTCAGATATTTGGTATGATTAATTAATGACCTATGTGTTGATGTATAATTTGTTTTGTGAATTGGCTTATAAATGGTTTTAAAGTTGGTGAATATTCGGCCTTATTACTTAACTCATTTTGGGGAATATGTTTCATGGTTTAAAATATGATTTTGGTAATTGGTTGATTATGTATTTGGTAAATTTGTTATAATGAAGTTGCTTTGGTCATTTGTGAGATAAATATGGTATAAAATATGTGTTTACATTGAGTTAATGTTAGGTAAAAATTAAATATGTTTTGAAATACCGTATGTATTTGACCAAATTATTAGGGTTGTTTTGTTGGTTAGGTGATTGATCATGTGATGTTGGAAATTGGTATAATATTGGGTGATTCTTTAAAGTATGAAATGCGCATGAATTGGTATAATATTTAGCTAAAATTTATGTGTTAGTTGATGCCTTGTATATATATATGCTGTCCGAATTTGGTATGTTTGGTTTAGGCAAATATGCATTTTCGATATGGTTGCATTATTATGATCTGAATTGAGTATATTTTGGATTTGCTTTAGCTGTTTATTTAAATGAGATAATAGTATGGAAATATGTTGTTAAATGGCATGTTTGATAATTAATTAATGGAAAATATATATATACTTGTTTTTAAACTAGATATTCGCATGTCATGAAATTTGATGGTTTTAGGATTTGAGTTATGCTTGGTAAAGTATTTGTGGCATGACTTTGGCGCATGATAATTTATTTGACAATTTGATTAAATAGATATTATTGACATGTTTGAATTTCGAAGTATGTGTTGTTTATGTATTATAAATAATAAAGTATGATTTACTACATTTGGTTAAGTGTTTATATATATACGAATTTGACTTTTAGTATTGAGTAGAAGGTCGACTTCGAGTTTTAAAACTAATAAAAGAAGTTGTTATAAATTTTAAGCATGTTTTGTATTAAAATCACTGCACTGAACTATGTTTAGGTCGGTGATGCCTTGTAACCCTAATTCGGCGACGGATACGGGTTAGGGGCGTTACATTCCCATCTTCCATACCATTTGTAAGGTCTGGTGAGCGGGTCGATCACCATTGCATTGTTTAGTACATAGACTACAATCTCAATCTTACTTATTGATCCATGTGTGCCATTAATAAGAACTTTCCTTAAGATGATAATGGGTGAAGGCAGGAGGATAGTTTATTTCTGTTTCTTCATCGATATAATCGCAGCCATGTAGCTACAGTGAAGCTCGATAAAAATAAAACAATCAAGGATCAGACATTCCTTATTAAATCAGGTATCCAGAAAAAGAAAAAAAATAGAAGGTATTCCTATTCAACATCAATGAGTGCTGCCTTATTTTCATTACATTCCAATCATATTTAAGAAATATTCTACGGATGCTAATGCTAGAAATAAAAGAAAAAAAAAGACTTAGTTCTTTGGTTATTATGGAGCAACATAAATTCTGCTAAGTTTTTGACTAGATCATTCATGCTGGTGTGAGCGCTCATCTGCTAGAAAACCTATGCAGAAAAATCTCTGATTTACCGTCCAAGGTACTTGATCTGGATTCAGAAGTTCAAAAGAAAAATCTTTTCATCTTAGTATATAGTTACAGCAGTATCATCAATAATGAATGGAATGCCATTGGTAAATTTCCACATCAAGAGATGTCACAAAACTCAAAATTGGTGAAAAAAAAAGGGTGCAAACACCAAAAACTTGCATGCAATTCCAACTATTGCATCAATGGACTTGCCTTGAGAACTTTTCTTATTCATCTTAGGTCCAATGTTTTAAAATTCATCCATCTTACGTCCAATGTTTTGAGGGTGTTGAAACAAAGAAAATTATAATGCTCTAGACTCATGTTGCATTGCTCCTAGCACAACAACTTTATTGATGAGCTCATGATGTTCCTAGCAGTCCCATCAACAAGAAGATAACAGGAAACTTCATAGAACTTACTTCAGTGATGATAACGGAAATGAAAAATGGTGGCTTCATCTATGTCAGCATCGTAGGACGCATTGGTATACCTCTTGCTTGATAAACAAAGGTCAATTTCGTTAACCCCTCTCGGGACAACAAAACTGTTGGCGTTTTGAGAAGTTGAGGGAATAAAACAAGGACAAAATACTTAGCAAATTTTTGATGAACTGCTATCAAATTCTCAACATCAACTTTCTGTACACATGTAATACAATATATATAGGTGTAGTGGTTACAGATAATTCAACAAACCCCACTAATACACCTTGAAAATACAAAGATGAAACTTATACATAAACTGATTAGGAAAAGTCAGTACCTAAAAATGTCAATTCAATACTAGCTCAGCTTGCTTTAACAAGTAATCTCAATAAGCAGACTAATTACAAAACATCTATATCAGCATATGTGAACCCTACCAGCATCACAACTAGTGGTTCACCAAACACTTTAACAGCTCACACTTTGATGATCTCGCAACTAGGATGAGACCGCAACCTCAATTGAGCTTGCATTTTTAGTTAAGCTCAAAGCTTTAGGTGAGCTCGCAGACATACTTGAGCTTGTAGCTTTGCGGGAAGAGTTCGCTACTGCAAGAATGGCCACTTTGCAACAAAAATTGATCATTTGATCAAGATGTGCAACATGGCAATGACAAAGTTTGAAGTATTCCAATACGAACAAGATACAATCAACACTCTTTTTAAACAATAAAAACTAAACACTCACAAGGCCCCCAAAGACTAAGGCTCTTGATACCATTTGTTGGCATTTTGAGAAGTTGAGAGAATAAAACAAGGAAAAAATACTTGGCAAATTTTTGATGAACTACTATCAAATTCTCAACATAAACTTTCTTTACACATATTGTAACACTCCTAACCCATAACCATCACCGGTCTAGGGTTAAAGGCATTACCGGATGAAACGAAACCTTTTACGGACATTTCATATTATTAATCAACAAATCAAATCAAAGTGTCCCTTAATGAGGTCTACAAGACCTAAAACATGCATTAGAAAGGGGTCGGGACTAAACTGGGATCATACAAAACTTTTCTAAAATTCAAACATTTTTCAAAATTTCAGGGGTCACACGCCCGTGTGGGCAGGTCGTCTACTTCCCACGGCCTCAGACACGCCCATGGGTCCGAGCCGTGCCAAAACAGGGCATACATACTAACTTGTCCACACAGCCTGAGACATGCCCGTGTGCCTCACCCGTGGTCGAGCCTGAATTGCATCACACGGCCAGTCACACGCCTGTGTGTCCAGCCCGTGGTCGAGTCTGACTTGTTTTGAAATGCAACAGCGAGAGACACGGTCGAGCCACAAGCCCGTGTGCTCAACCGTGTGGGCAAATATAGGCCATTTCCAACGCCAAAAAGCCACCCACACCTTGGGTCATCCCTACAAGCACATACAAGCATCATTCCCAACATTTATGGCAACCAAAAACATACCCAATTGACCATCTATTTTGCCCATTCAAGAACATTTCATCACAACATCTTATATGCTAATTAGCCCAACTAAATCACAAGCATAACCAAGCATGATTCATCCACAACTTGCCACAATAATAAGGCATCTTCTCATCAATGATATACCAACTTTGCCTCAATAAGATTACCCTTACTTTGACCATTACATTAGTCATTAAACCTGTAACACCCCCAAACCCGGCCCATTCACTACGACCGAATCTGGTTATGTCACTGGGAAAGACGGTTGGAAATATTTGACCCTAGAATTAAACTTGAAAATTTGTTATCGCTGAAAATCGTGTCCATTTAAAATTATTAAATAATGTAAGCTTGTTGAAAACTTCCAAATTAAGACATTATTATAAGTTGCTATAATATGAATCTTTTGCGAAAATATTCCTAAGTGTAGTGTAAACTTCAACAAAATAGAGTACTTTAAATCAAAGAGGCCCTTATTACATCAAATAAAATACCCAAAAATCTTGATAATATAAAATACTTAAGTAAAGTAAAACATCTTACAGTATGAAAGTCTCATACGCATGGGCCACCTTGTATCCACTCCAACCCGTCCACTAATCATGACTCACTGCGATGATTTAAAAGTTGGGTGAGTCATACAGGACTCGATGTATAACTAAACCATCGAAATCCACCCACATGCTAACCACATAACATCCCAATTATCAGATGCAATAAGTAATATATATATATACTCACTTAACAATTTCCACAATCTGGCTTGACCCACATTCAAATCATATTCAAATACTGGGCTAGGCCCATTTCCACGTATGGTTCCAAAACATACCTATCCTCATGTCATATTGGGCTTGGCCCATTTACATATTATTACAAAAATAATGCAACATGATTCCCAACCCAACCTAGGGTCCATCCGCTACACACCCCTTATCCGACCTACCACACACCGGGGACTATCGAGTCACCTCTCCTTTTCCCTCCAAAAAGGCAACCAATGCCATCCACAATGTAGCGTATAGCCAACATCAAACCACGATGGAGCACACAGCAATCCATCAAGCCACGATATGGCATAAGCCGATATCAATCAAGGTAACCACGCGAACTAAATCGCAAAGATCCACAACGCGACCTCAGTCAGCGCCAATCCACGATGTAGCACAAAGCTGACATCAACCACGTACTCGAAGTACACCCGTACCTTCTTTTCATATCCCACCCATGCACATGCCACATAAAATATAATCATGATAATGCATGCACATGCTTATTAATGTCCATAAACATACTCATAATCACACTGCATTAGATCCGATACTAACCTGGTCATCGCTATACCCTTTAGGGGTATATATGGCACACTCATTACTGCACTTGTTAGTAAAACATATAACACATAAATCCCGAAGCGATGGGTTAGTTACACACCTTATTACTAGGAGTTCTAGACTCTCGATCCTCGATGCTATCGTCTAGCAGCGAAACTACGGCTATTTGCTTAACGTTTCACATTCTTTGGCCCACACCACAGTGGCCAATCTGCGTCTGCGAAACGGATCTTTTCTTAAACTTTGGGACAGGGACCTTCCCTTTCCCTCCTTGATCGTACTCGCATCCACGTCCATCGAAAGTCACTTAATCGAGAACCACACGATTAATCAACGAAGTCATAATCAACTAATTCTAAGTCACTTACTAATATCTTTACCGAAATAATCTGAGATCCCAGAAGGCTTCCCTTGCTCTTGTCGATATGCCCCTTGGATGATCGAATCCAAGAGACTTCCTCAATGCTTCCTTCTTTCGGCTTCCCTAAACCGAATGGAGCGAGAACTAGGAGAGGTCGCCTTGCTGCGATATTCGACCAACCACACTAGGCTACTAAGAGGATATTTCGACAAGGGTGAGAGGAGATTTGGCTAAAACATAAAGAAAAGAAAAGGAGAAGAGGTTGTGGATATTCGGCTTAGGCTACAAGGAAAAGGTAAAGAAGTTTCGGCCTATGCAAAATAAATGGGGAAAGAAGAGGTTCTCTCTAAACACAAATTCGGTCCACAAACAACTAGAGAAGAACCAATAAAATTTGGCACAAGAGGGAGATGAGAGAATGATCTTTCGGCTACAAAGAATGATGAGCAGATGGTGAATGAAATGAGCACCCTCCTCCCCTATTTATACTACACGGCCTAGCTCCAATCCCCCAAAAAAATCCTCAAACTTCTCCTAAAATACCTCCCTTCCACCCATTCAAAAAGTTTGAATGAGTCAAACTTAACTAGCCAAAATTCAAAAAAATTGACCAAGTCTTCTCCACCTTTTAAGCCTTTCAAACCGTCCATCCAACTCCTTACCACATTGACGCAAAAACAAAGGCCAAAGTCTTTGCCTTCGCGGCTCGAACAGCCCCCTTCCTTGCACCGAGGCGCCACTTCCCCAAGCTCTTAGTGGCGTCTCCCTTGCCACTCCACCAGCCCAATTCTTATGCCAAAACCCCACCAAAAATTCTCTTAAAGCCCTCTTCATCCAAACTCCCCCTTTTAGCCCCTAAAACTAAAAATTTACCAAAGCAATCTACCACCACCTAGGGTTCTCGGGACCCTAAAACTTACCCAAACACACTTTGAAGTGTGCCAACACCCGAGCTAAGCACCAAAAATCTAACCCCTAAAACCAGGGTGTTACAATTCTACCCTCCTTGAAATAATTTCGTCCTCGAAATTACTTTACTAACAAACGTCCATACAACCTATCTTACCACCTTACGCTTATGCTGCGCACTCTGATCTTACTAAGGCTATCGTACCTACACAGTCTCCAAATTCGCGCTCAAAATTCAAACGCTCTCTTAGCAACACAGAAAGGCTAACTCATAAGCAAACAAAGTAATTAACGCAAGTACCAAAGCAAAGGAACTTACCTAATATCACATCCTTGGTTGACTCCGACTAGAACCATTCCTTCCATGACTTGAACCACGACCCTCGTCGCTTGAGGGCAATTCTTAACCGGATGTGCCTTAGATCCACACGAAAACATTCTTTACTATTTCCCGGCACTCTCTCCGTGTGAGGTCTTCCACATCGAGCACAAGAACGATTCCGATCCATCGTACAAGTGCACGCACAGGATTCTCGATCTTTGGCCTTTTCGGACATTACCAAAGCGATCTTTGACGGTCCAATATTTCTCTTATTCCCGTTCCTATTCTTTTCTTGGTTCTCCCTTATAGTCTTTTTAACCTCTTCGGCAATCCGAGCTTTCTCTACCAGAATGGCAAAGTCCCTTTCTCTTTGGCGCGATCAACTCTCGCAACTCATCTCCGGCCCATCTTGAATCGAACACTCCTTTCATAATCGTAGCCACGATTCCTTTGGCGTCTTGACTTAGTCGCACAAACTCGACTTCATACTCTGCTATCGACTTATTTCCTTGCACCGATTTAGAAACGCCTTCCTTTGCGCATCTAAGTAGCTTGCTCCAACGTACTTTCCTTCAAACTTTTCCTTAAAGTACTCCCATTCCAATCGATCTGCGGTACACCTTGTTTGTTGTGAGCCACCAACGATAAGCTTCATCCAGAAGAAGCTTAAGCAAACACCTTTTAGCTTTTCCTGCTGGGGTACAATCTAATTCATCCATGATTCTTTCGACTCCCTCCAACCAATATTCCGCTACGTTGGGGCCACTCCGGATACTCCCTAAAAACTTCAGCCCGTTCGACCTAAGTCTCTCGGACACCGACTTCCGAGCTCCATTTCCCCTACTAGCTCTTGCCACTTGTCAAGCACGCGTAACATAGCTGCGACACTGCGTCCTCTTCACTTATCGGATCTTGTTCCTCTACATCCCTTCTTTGGCGGCACTTCGCTTTCGACCCATAGCGGACCCCTCTGGTTCCGAAAGTTTGTCATTCTACCTCTGCGTCCCCTAGAACTCATCTCTAGCGCTTGATTTAATCTGTTTAGAAAGTTTTATGAATTAGAAATTATTGTTTCACTGTTTTATTCACGAGCAATTTTATGCAATGAAGGTTCCGAGAGTAGTTCTTTCGAGCAATCAAGTTTCCTTTTCCTACCTGAGGGTAATTTCGTCATTTTTCCTAAAGAGATATTTCGGTAATAACTCAGGGTCAATTTTGAAAATAGTTTTTCCAACTTAGAGTTTTTTTTTAAAATTTGCAAATCTCAAGAGTCATCTTGAAAATTTTGTTTCTCAAACAAAGTGTGTTGCAAAAATTTCAGAAAGTAGGGTCATTTTCGTAATTTTGGAAATCATGGGCATTTTCGTAAATTCTCAAAATCGAGATATCACAACATTTTACAAAATAGAATTTTTTCTGATATGTAGTAAAGTAGGAATATTTCAGTAGAAGTTGAGAGAAATTTGAAAATTTAGAAACCAAGGGCATTTCAGTAATTTTGTCAATCGAAAGAAAAACGTCCTTCACAATCAGATTTAAGGTTTCACAAACCAGAGGGGTAAATTTGAAAATTTAAAAACAGGGAATTTAGAAAACAGCAAGGCTAATTCCCTTTCGGGTTTTAATAATTAGTTTAGCCTATGAACAAGTCCTTTTGGTTAAGGTGAACCGTAGCTACGCACCAGGTAGGATTCCAGCGAAGAGGAGGTGAGTCACGAGGACTGCTTAAGTACCAGGCTCTTCCGGATCCACTCCTAGACATGCGCACAATGGTTGCCACACCTTAACTCGGCGACTTAATCATAGGTTTGTTTTAGTAACCTTAAGTTTTATGCAATTGATTGAGTAGACTATTCCTAGGGTCCAATAGCCCTAGTATTCTAATCTACGAGCCCAAATAAACCCATAACAATTCATACAAACAAATCACTTCAAAAGTCCGAAGTACTTACCTGGTGGACTTCGGGTCGGAGGTACAGGTGCCACGCCAGAATAACCCGAAAATTTTCTTAAAAGCCCACTTTGAAAATGTTTTTGGGCCCAAAACCCTCAAAGCCGAGTTTTGAACCGGGCTCTGATACCAAACTGTAACACCCCCAACCCGGCCCATTCACTACGACCGAATACTGGTTATGTCTTTGGGAAAGACGGTTGGAAATCTTTGACCCTAGAATTAAACTTGAAAATTTGTTATCGCTGAAAATCGTGTCCATTTAAAATTATTAAATAATGTAAGCTTGTTGAAAACTTCCAAATTAAGACATTATTATAAGTTGCTATAATATGAATCTTTTGCGAAAATATTCCTAAGTGTAGTGTAAACTTCAACAAAATAGAGTACTTTAAATCAAAGAGGCCCTTATTACATCAAATAAAATACCGAAATACTGATAATATAAAATACTTAAATAAAGTAAAACATCTTACGTATGAAAGTCTCTTCTGCATGGGCCACCTTGTATCCACTCCAACCCGTCCACTAATCATGACTCACCTGCGATGATTTAA
Organism: Gossypium sturtianum; assembly: GCA_025698515.1. Taxonomy (NCBI): domain Eukaryota; kingdom Viridiplantae; phylum Streptophyta; class Magnoliopsida; order Malvales; family Malvaceae; genus Gossypium; species Gossypium sturtianum. The sequence continues at coordinate 127,904,315 of CM046955.1, forward strand.
AAGTTGGGTGAGTCATACTGACTTCGATGTATAACTAAACCATCGAAATCCACCCACATGCTAACCACATAACATCCCAATTATCGGATGCAATAAGTAATATATATATATACTCACTTAACAATTTCCACAAACGGCTTGACCCACATTCAAATCATATTCAAATCTTTGGGCTAGGCCCATTTCCACGTATGGTTCCAAAACATACCTATCCTCATGTCATATTGGGCTTGGCCCATTTACATATTATTACAAAAATAATGCAACATGATTCCCAACCCAACCTAGGGTCCATCCGCTACACACCCCCTTATCCAGCCTACCACACACCAGGGGACTATCGAGTCACCCTCTCCTTTTCCCTCCAAAAATGCAACCAATGCCATCCACGATGTAGCGTATAGCCAACATCAAACCACGATGGAGCACACAGCAATCCATCAAGCCACGATATGGCATAAGCCGATATCAATCAAGGTAACCACGCGAACTAAATCGCAAAGATCCACAACGCGACCTCAGTCAGCGCCAATCCACGATGTAGCACAAAGCTGACATCAACCACGTACTCGAAGTACACCCGTACCTTCTTTTCATATCCCACCCATGCACATGCCACATAAAATATAATCATGATAATGCATGCACATGCTTATTAATGTCCATAAACATACTCATAATCACACTGCATTAGATCCGATACTAACTGGTCATCGCTTATACCCTTTAGGGGTATATATGGCACACTCATTACTGCACTTGTTAGTAAAACATATAACACATAAATCCCGGAAACAGTGGGTTAGTTACACACCTTATTACTAGGAGTTCTAGACTCTCGATCCTCGATGCTATCGTCTAGTGAAACTACGGCTATTTGCTTAACGTTTCTGTTCTTTGTCGCCCACACACGGTGGCCAATCTCGCATGCAATGAAACGGATCTTTTCTTAAACTTTGGGACAGGGACCTTCCCTTTCCCTCCTTGACTGGTACTCGCATCCACGTCCATCGAAAGTCACTTAATCAGAACCACACGATTAATCAACGAAGTCATAATCAACTAATTCTAAGTCACTTACTAATATCTTTACCGAAATAATCTGAGATCCCGAAGGCTTCCCTTGCTCTTGTCGATATGCCCCTTGGATGATCGAATCCAAGAGACTTCCTCAATGCTTCCTTCTTTCGGCTTCCCCTAAACCGAATGGAGCAGAACTAGGAGAGGTCGCCCTTGCTGATATTCGGCCAACCACACTAGGCTACTAAGAGGATATTTCGACAAGGGTGAGAGGAGATTCGGCTAAAACATAAAGAAGAGAAAAGGAGAAGAGGCTGTGGATATTCGGCTTAGGCTACAAGGAAAAAGGTAAAGAAGTTTCGGCCTATGCAAAATAAATGGGGAAAGAAGAGGTTCTCTCTCGCTTACAAATTCGGTCACAGCAACTAGAGAAGAACCAATAAAATTCGGCATAAGAGGGAGATGAGAGAATGATCTTTCGGCTACAAAGAATGATGAGCAGATGGTGAATGAAATGAGCACCTCCCCTCCCCCTATTTATACTACACGGCCTAGCTCCAATCCCCCAAAAAAAAATCCTCAAACTTCTCCTAAAATACCTCCCTTCCACCCATTCAAAAAGTTTGAATGAGTCAAACTTAACTAGCCAAAATTCAAAAAAATTGACCAAGTCTTCTCCACCTTTTAAGCCTTTCAAACCGTCCATCCAACTCCTTACCTCATTGACGCAAAAACAAAGGCCAAAGTCACTGCCTGTGCAGCTCGAACACTGGCCCCCCCTTCCCTTGCACCTGAGGCGTCACTTCCCCAAGCTCTTAGTGGCGTCTCCCTTGCCACTCCACCAGCCCAATTCTTATGCCAAAACCCCACCAAAAATTCTCTTAAAGCCCTCTCCATCCAAACTCCCCCTTTTAGCCCCTAAAACTAAAAATTTACCAAAGCAATCTACCACCACCTAGGGTTCTCAGGACCCCTAAAACTTACCCAAACACACACTGAAGTGTGCCAACACCCGAGCTAAGCACCAAAAATCTAACCCCTAAAACCAGGGTGTTACAAAACCATACCAACCAAAGCATCATATAATATGACTACTCATTCATATCACAACCATTTATCTGGCCATATCACATGGCTATGTACATATCTCAAACATAATCCAAAGTGACTAGCCTATACATGCCATACTTTAGTATATACACTTTCAAAAGGTACCACAACAGGATTAAGAAGTGTGATGATGATCCTCGACGATCCCCGAGCCTTCCGTAGCTTTAACGATCTATAAAACATAGTAAACACACACAAAGTAAGCTTTCAAAAGCTTAGTAAGCCATATACAAATAAACTTAACATAAAATGCATGTAATCATACTATACAATGTCATTAAAGTTTCTCAATTGCAAATTTATAACATTTTCTTTGGCTCATTTATTTAGCCATAGCTTACCAAGATACCATAACACAAAGCATCTCTTTTGCTCATATCATAGTCATACACATATATCACATTTCGTATCAACAAACCTATGCACATATCTCACTTAGGAAAGTTTATATATACTTACCTTCTATACACATATATAGTGTACATTTCAAACGTACCTGATTCATTTATACATTTCACATAGCCTTTCATTTTCTCGGAATTGCCTGTTGAACCATTCAGAACTAAATAGGACACTCGAAATACTCGAAATAGTCTGCCAACGTCCCAGACGTGGTCTTACATGTAACCAAATATCGATGCCACTGTCCCAGACAGGGTCTTATACGAATCAAATACGATGCCAATGACCCAGACATGGTCTTACACGTAAATCTCAAATCGATGCCAACGTCCCAGACGTGGTCTCACACGATATTACAAATCGGAAACCTATGTCATGACATACGTAATCCTATCTATTACTAGGTTCGTACGGGACTTCTCGGATATTGATACATTATTGATACTTCCTCAGATTTTAGGTATTTATCATCTCGTACACATTCATCACAATGAAATTTCATATAAACATACATAATTCAATTCAAATATATTTATTTGTATATAGACTTACCTCAGATTCGGACAAACGAACGGACTCGACTATTCAACCACTTTCAACTTTCCGTGATCTAAATCCATTTTCTTCAATTCTTGATCTATACACATTCAAATTTAATCCATTTATTCACCAAATCATTCAATTGTATCCAAAAACACATATTTAGGGAAATTTACAATTTAGCCCTCATATTTTCACATTTTGACATTTTAGTCCCTGTTTCATAAAATCACAAAATACACCAAATTTGCATACACCATGCTTAGGCCGAATATTACCCATGCTCATACAAGTCCATACATTTCATTTATTTTACAATTTAGTCCTTCAAAATATTATTTTCACAATTTAGTCCAAATTACTCAAATTCACTAAAAATCCAAAGACAAAACATGTTAATCTAACACATATATTTCATATTTCATCATCAAACATCACAAAACTCATGAATTCATCAATGGAACATTCTAAAATCATCATCAATTCACAAAATTGAAGCATGGGTTTTGAAGTATTCGAAGCAACGATTACAAAAACGTAGAAATTATCAAAAATTGAAACCAAAACATACTTTAATTTACTTGAACAAGAGCCGAATACCTAGCTTAGTTTTCTTCTTTTCTTTTCTTATGAATTTTGGCCAACAAAGATGATAATGTCTTTAACTTATGCCTTTGTTTTATTTAATTAACTTTATTAACTAATTTACAATTTTAACCTTTAATTATTAACATATAAAGCTTATAATATTAAGGCCATTAATGTCCATTATCCATCATAATGGTTTAATTTCCTCATAAGTCCACTACACTCAAAAGCCAACTCAATTAAGCACATTAACATATAGAATGTCACTTTTACCTTTTATGCGATTTAGTCCTTTTCTCAAATTAAACACACAAATGATCAAATTAAATCATGAAACTTTCACACATGCTTATTCACATATTGCAAGCACAGAAAATAAAATTTAAAATATTTTTCTGACTCAGATTTGTGGTCCCGAAACCACTATTCTGACTAGGGTCTAAACCGGACTGTTACACATATAATACAATATATATGAGTGTAGTGGTTACAGATAAATCAACAAACCCCACTAATACACCTTGAAAATAAGAAGATAAAACTTATACATAAACTGATTAGGTAAAGTCAGTACCTAAAAATGTCAGTTCAATACTAACTCCGTTTGCTTTAACAAGTAATCTCAGAATGCAGACTAATTACAAAACATCTATCAGCATATGTGAGTCCTACCAGTATCACAACCAGTGGTTCACCAAAAACTTTAACAACTCACACTTTGATGAGCTCGCAACTTTAATTGAGCTCACCCTTTTAGTTAAGCTCGAAACTTTAGGTGAGCTCGCAGACTTACTTGACCTCACAACTTCAAGTGAGCTTGCAGCTTCGCGGGAATAGTTCGCCATTGCATGAATGTCCACTTTGCAACAAAAACTGATCGTTTGATCAAGATTTGCACCATGCCAATGACGAAGTTTGAAGCAAAATTCAAACTTTTCCATCTACCAGTTAGAGCTGAGATGGATCAAAAATTGATTGATACAGTTGAAAAAGGATTGGCTTCTTGATCGTTGATTTTAGAGTTTTAAATTTATAATGATCGAACCTGGAACTAACTATAACAACGATTGAGGCAAGTGCACCTATCGAATAGTAGTATAGCTTAGGCAAGACCGGATTGTCGAACCCAAAGGAACCAAAAGTACTAATACTAACTTTCTTTTTATTATCTAGCCTAAAATAAGTGAAGTTGTTATTTAATCTAAATTTAACTAACTACTAAGCTAAAGACGCAAAGACAAAAAGAATGAATTAGGGAAATACTATTGGAAAAAATCAGTTGATTAAGACGATACCCTTAGGAAGAATCCACCTAGACTCCACTTGTTATCTAACTCTGAACCAGACTATAACACCCCAAACCCGATCAACACACCACGACCGAATCTGGCATGTTACAGAGTGAAAACATTTTGAGTAAAACAAGTTTGCCGATAAATTTCTATTGTAAAACTCCTTTATCATTTTAAGGTTTAGAAAACCCCGTATAAAGTGATCTTGAAATTGTTTTAGTGTTGCTTTAAAACCCGGAGAATCTCTTTTGCTAGAAAATCCGTTTGGTGTTTCTAGTTTTGGAAAACCTTTAGATACTTTTTAAAATCCGAGTGAGTTGAGCATAGTCAAGTTTAAAACCATTTGCATTTGAAGTTGGTTGGAAAATTAAATTTGAAAATCATCTAAGTTACCTTTGTAATCATTTTGTGAATGATGTTACCCGATGGTAGCGTTTGAAAATCTCGTTAAAGAGTATAGATTTGAAAACATCGATTTAATCCTTAAGTTACTTTAGCAAATCAAGTTATTAATCACATGCATAAGATAATTAAAATAAAATCAAGCAATTAAAAACCCAAAATAATACTTAGCGGCCTTATTACAAAACCAAAACCAAATTTAAAGGAAATATAACCCGAAATAGTAATTAAATAATAAACCCGAAATTTAGATGCATGGCCACCTCGAGTCCTCCGGCTCCATATCCGCGATCTATGCCTCATCGCAAAATATAAGGGAAGGGTGAGTCACAGAGACTCGAGTGTATAAATCCCCAACCCGATAGTGCAAGCACTTACGCAAATCATCGATAAAACATGCAAATTATGCAACCCCAAAACCTAACCATCCGATCTCCTTTATCTACCCCGTGTGGTCAAAACCTTTGGTGGTCAAAACCATGGTGACCGAAGTCACAAATATATAAGTGTGGTCAAAACCATTGGTGACCGTAGTCACAAATCAAGTGATGGGGCCAACCCATCGTGCGGTCAAAACCACTAATGACAATCCCGTAATCAACATGTGGGGCCAACCCATTTGTGGTACCAAACCAACGGGACGAGTCACAATATCCATATGTGGTCAAAACCACCGTGGTCAAAACCACTGGGACTTAGTCACAAATATAGTATCAAAAGTGGGGCCAACCCGCCATGTGGTCAAAACCACTGGTGATAGTCCAAATCATCCTTCCCCCTCCTCTGATCAATCCCATCATCATGTCCATATTAATCGTGGCATAATATCATGTTATGATGCAAATAACCCATAGCATACCATTATACAGTGACATGATAACACATATATCGAGATCCGTATAACAGGGGACTTACTCGGAGTCCACGCTCATGCCCACAAGGCAAAATCACTGATTTCAATGGCCATTCGGCTTTTAACAGTAAACACAATGAACATATAATACTAATGAAGTGTGTAAGCGTTACACACCTGACTACTTGTAGATCTAAGCGAAATCCCGAAACCATGACCTATTTCCAATCGATAGAACCCGAAGATCCCGAAACGTTTGCCTTCACCTTTCCTACAATCGGCCAACACCATACTTTTAAGACTAAAGCCATTCGGCTTAATCACAAAATCCCGAAGATATGTCGCCCGAAGGTAGCACTTACCTTAACGCTAATTTGGTTTCCAACCAAATCTCGAAGATCCACTGTATTCGGCTACACTTCTCCCTACAATCGGCCAAGTACCAATATCATTGGATTAAAGCCTTCGATATTAACCACAACAGAAGATGTTGAAACCGTAAAACACTTACCCCCTTACCTTACTGACAGATTCGGCCTCCAATCACCAAAGTTTGGCACACCCTAGTGATGCTAGGGGTTTCGGCTACCAATATAGAACAAGAATAGAGTTTCAGAATTGGATCTAAAATCAAATGGAGAACTAGCAGAGAGGTGGGATTTCGATATTACCCAAATCAGTCAAGAAGAGAAGAAGAACTACACTTACCAGGAGATTCTGCTATATCCTAAAAGATAGAATAGTTTTCGGCTTTTCAAAGGTATTAGCACTCGTGAGAAGAGAAGAAAATAAACTAAGGATATTCGGCCAAACTCTTTGAAAGAAGAGAAGAAGACTCAACAAGGTTTCAGCTTTTCAAGATGGAAGAGATGGAAGAAGAGAATGGAACCAAGATTCGGCTTAAGTGATGGATTGATTTCGGGAAAAGATGGAGAAAAGAAGTGAAATAGGAAAGGATAGATTCGGCAATGGGTTTGAGAAAAGAGAAAGATGAAGTAGAAAGAAATGGAGAAGAAGATGTGAGGGTCAAGTTTCGGCTTTGAGCAAAATAGGGAGAGGAATAAGTGAACAAAGATGGATGGTTTCGGCAAAGTAAGGAGGTTTTGGCTCTTCAAAGGGATGGCAAGGTTTGGTTCGGCCAAGTACCATAGTTGGCGAAAGAGAAAAATGCCAAAAGGTTTCGGTTTTGACACCAATCAAAAATGAAGAAGCCTTCTATGCTAGCCAAAAATGCACCCTTACTTGGCTATGGAGATTCGGCACACCTGCCTTCCCAAACTGATTACACCTCCTCCCCCCACAGTCCATAATTCGGCCAACACCTCAAGACTCTCCTGTCCACTCATTCAAATTGGTTTGAATGAGTCAAGCTCCACAATTTTCTCCTCTCCATCCATTTCAAATCTGATGATCCAATCCTCATCCATTCAAGAGAGTCCCACCTGAGCACACCTCTTCCTTGCTTCTGGCGTGAAAAAGAATAAGCAGAAAGGGATTTCTGCAGCTTGAACCCAAGCTCTCCTTCCCTGCATGTGGCGTCACCTTCCTGGCACCTTAGTGGCGCCTCCTTTGCCACTTAACCACCAAGCTATTTGTGTCTAAACCCTTCGACAATTTCTTTTAACCCCTAACTCTCTTCGCTTCCTCTCTCTAAGTACCAAAAACAAAAAATTTAGCCATGACTCAGGCCTAACCCATGATCATGCTGGACCCCAAAACATGCTAAACTAGCACAACCAACATAATATCACATGCAATAACACACAAAATGCAGAGACCCCGATTTAAGAGTGTTACAGTTCTACCCCCCTTAAAAATAATTTTGGCCTCGAAATTACCTGGTCAGAAGAGTTGAGGGTATTGCTGCCGCATCACATCCTCTGGTTCCCATGTGGCTTTCTCTGTACCATGGTTTCGCCATAATACTTTCACCAAGGGAACTGACTTCCTACGTAGAACCTTGACATCCCGATCCAAAATTCGTACCGGTTCCTCCTCGAAAGACAAGTCCGAGCTCACCTCTATCTCCTCAACTGCCACAACATGTGACGGATCTGATCGATAGCACCTAAGCATTGAGACATGGAACACGTCGTGAATCTGACTTAACTCTGCGGGTAACTCAAGCTGATAAGCTACTGGTCCCACTCGCTTCAACACCGTATATGGTCCAATAAACCTAGGGCTTAGCTTGCCCTTTCGCCCAAATCTCAACACTTTCTTCCACGGCGATACCTTCAGGAAGACCTTGTCACCCACTGCATACTCTATATCCCTGCGCTTAAGATCAGCGTAAGACTTCTGCCTGTCCGATGCTTCCTTTAGACGAGCCTGAATTACCTTAACCTTATCCTCCGTTTTTGCCACCAATTCTGGACCCAACATCTGCTGTTCACCCAATTCTGTCCAACACGTCGGAGTACGACATTTTTGTCCATATAGTGCCTCATATGGTGCCATCTGAATACTCGCTTGATAACTGTTGTTATAAGCGAACTCTGCCAATGGCAAATACTCCTCCCAACTACCGCTAAAATCCAGAACGCAACCCCTTAACATATCTTCGAAAATCTGGATTACCTTCTCACACTGTCCATCAGACTGCGGATGAAAAGCCGTGCTGAAATCCAACCTCGCACCCAACGCCTGATGCAAAGCTTTCTAGAACCTCGACGTGAACCTGGGATCCCTATCCGAAATAATTGACACTGGCACTCCATGCAACCTTACTATCACTGCCACATACAACTTGGCTAACTTCTGGAGTGAATAGTCAACTCGGACTGGTATGAAATGAGCCGATTTAGTCAGACGATCCACAATTTCCCAAACTAAGTCTTTCTTGCTAGGCGTAAGGGGTAGCCCACTGACGAAATCCATCGTAATCCTTTCCCACTTCCACTGTGGGATCTTTCTGCCGCAATGATCCCGATGGTAACTGATGCTTAGCTTTAACTTGTTGGCATGTCAGACACTTGCCCACAAACTCCGTTACTTCTCGCTTAAGACCTGGCCACCAGAACTATTCCATCAAATCACGATACATCTTACTGCCTCCCGGATGCATAGCGTATGGGCTGCTATGAGCTTTCTGAAGAATCCACTGTCTCAACTCAACGTCCTTGGGCATACATACTTTCCCTTGAAAACACAGTACTCCATCACTACCCAAGCTGTAACCCTCCGATTCACCACCTTGCACTTGCAACCTCCGAGCACTTAGAACCTCATCCACCAGCTGTTTCTCCTTAACCTGATCAATCCACGTCGGCTTTACTTGCAATTCTCCCAAAAGACTCCCGTTGTCATATAGACTAAGGTGAGCAAACATCGCTCTTAAGTCTGCTACCACCTTATGGCTCAACGCATCAGCTACTACGTTAGCCTTACCCGGATGGTACTCAATCGAAAGCGATCATGATCCTTCAACAACTCGATCCACCTTCACTGCATCAAATTTAAATCTTTACGAGTCAAGAGGTACTTGGACTCTTGTGATCCGTGTAGACTATCGACTTTTCCCCATACAAGTAATGCCTCCAAATCTTCAAGGCGAAAACCACTGCAGCCAACTCCAAGTCATGTGTCGAGTAGTTACCCTCATGAGGCCTTAATTGCCGAGACGCATAAGTGACCACCTTTCCATATTGCATCAGCACACACCCTAAGCCAGTATGTGATGCAACACAGTAGACCGTGAATTCCTTTCCTGCCTCAGGCTGAATCAACACTAGAGCTTCAGTCAGAATCTTCTTTAACTTGTCAAAACTTTCTTGCTGTTTTTCAGACCACACAAACGGAACCCCTTTTCTCAACAACTTAGTCGTGGCAGCGCAATCAAGGAGAAACCCTCCACGAACCTTCAGTAGTATCTCGCCAAACCCGAGAAAACTCGAATCTCTGCAACCGACTTAGGTGGTTTCCAATCCAACAACGCTCGATCTTACGAGGATCCACCTAATCCTCAACCGACACCACATGACCCAAGAAAGTTACCTCCTTAAGCGAGTCGCACTTACTAAACTTAGCGAATAGTTGCTTCTCCCTCAGAGTCTGTAGAACCACCCGTAGATGCGCATCATGCTCCTCCTCAGATTTCGAGTACACCAAAATGTCGTCTATAAAAACTACGACGAACCGATCCAAATACGGTTTGAAGCACCCGATTCATCATGTCCATGAATCTTTGCGGCGCATTGGTCAACCCGAATGGCATCACCGAAACTCGTAATGCCAATACCGAGTACGAAACGTCGTCTTATATATATCAGCCTCCTTCACATTGAGTTTATGATACCCCGACCTAAGATCTATCTTAGAGAATACCGATGCACCCTTAAGCTGATCAAACAAGTCGTCTATCCCGGGCAATGGATACTTGTTTTTGATCGTCAACTTATTCGGTGGCGGTAGTCTATACACATCCGCATAGTACCGTCTTTCTTCTTAACAAAAGCACAGTGCTCCCAAGGTGATACACTCGGCGGATGAAACCTCTATCCAAAGCAACTCCACGAATTTGAGCCTTTAACTCCACCAATTCTTTCGGCGCCATCCTATATGGGGCAATAGACACTGGCGCGGTTCCGGGTAACAAGTCTATATCGAACTCAACCTCGCGGTCAGGAGGCAAACCCAGAAGTTCCTCTGGAAATACATCAGCCAATTCCCCCACGGTTTGGACATTCTCTACAGCTGCATCCTTGGCTTTCAAAGCACGGACATGCACCATAAATGCCTCACAACCTTTCCTTACCATTTTTCCGCCTTCAAGTACAGAGATACCACATTGGATAGGTAATCTCTCCTATTACCTATCATCACCACCTCTTCGCCTTCCATTGTCTTCAACACCATGCGCTTAGCCTGCGCAATCCAAACTGGCCTGGTACTTCACTAACCAATCCATCCCAGAATCAGATCGAACTCCCCAAACGGCGGTTCCATCAAGTCACCAAAAACACGACCCCTTGAAGTTCTAGGGTACATCCCTATATAGTTTATTTACTTCTACAAAGTGACCTAGAGGGCTTATTACTCGTCATCTCCTAGAAGTAATCTCAAAGTCTAAGTTCATAGTTTCCACTATACTCATCGGCAACATACGAAAGGCGTCGAACCAACATCTATCAAAGCAGTATAAGGCAGTCCAAAAATTAAGAACATACCGGTTATGACGTCCGGTGCGTCGCCCTCCTCTCGACGCCTCACTGCGTAGACCAATCCAGGCTGTCTTTCCTCTGAGCTCCCAGAACCTCTGCCCGGTGCTCCGCGGCCTCGTCCAAAACTCTTACCTCCCCTGGTCGAACCGCGACCCCTTTGTGGCTGTTGACCATCCCTCCTGAACTGTGTACGACCCTGACCCTCAGACTGAAATCTAGCTGACCTCTGCAGACAATCCCTTACCCGGTGCCCCATTGACCCACACTCGAAGCACCCTCTGTTTCTGGTCCAACATTTCCCCGTGTGAGACTTCCCACATCGAGCACACCGTGGCGGCCACTGAGTAGCAGCAGCAACAGGCCTCGCCACTTGATTCGGCCCACCATACCTAGCCCTTTTCTGCTGATTCTCGGTAGACCCTGATGACCCAGAACTCCTCTTATTCCAACTCCTATCCTGGTTCCATCTCACTGACTGTTTTACCTCCTCAGCAACCTTGGCCTTCTCTACTAAGACCGCAAATTCTCTCTCCTAGTATGGAGCAATCAATATCCGCAGCTCATCTCTCAACCCATCCTCAAATCTGACACAGTGCTCATGTTTCGTGCCCATAATACCCCGTGCATACCGACTTAACCGAAGAAATTCCGCCTCATATTCTGATACTGACTTATTTCCCTGGACCAAGTTTAGGAACGCCTTGCGCTACGCATCGATGTAACTAGCCCCGACGTATTTCCTCTGATAGGCTGCCCTAAAGAAATCCCAAGTGATGTCGTCTGCCATTGCTCCATCCTTAACTGTGAGCCACCACTGATATGACTCATCTCGGAGAAGAGATACTATACCCTTCAGCTTCTCCTCAGTCGTAAAGTCCAGGTCATCCATGATACGTTCTGTCGCCTCCAGCCAATACTCCGCTGTATTGGGAGCCACACCAGATACACCTCTGAATACCTCTGCGCCATTAGTCCGGAGTCATTCGGACACAGATTTCCTAGCTCCCGTTCCAACGCCTGCACCTGCAACTCTCTTTAGAACCCACAGCATTGCCTGTGACACTGCATCATCACCACCCATCTGATCCTGAAATTTCGCGCCCACAGCTGGTGGTGGTTGTACCTCGTTTTCTGACCCATGTCCAGACCCTACCGGTTCTGACACTGTCATCCTACCTCTACCTCGTCCACGTGTATTCCGCCCACGTCCTCGTGTACTCATGACTATCGTTCACGAATTGATCTGATTTAAAAGTTTTATACGTTAGACCTATTCCACTCTTATTAAAGCACAGTCTTATGAATAGTTTAGTACGGGGATTATTTCCGTAGGTTGACAGACAACCCTAAGGTTTCAGTCTCTAAAGTGATTTCCTATTAGTCATAGCATCATCATTACAAGCATATAAACAATAGTTAGGGGTACTTACCTAGGCGGATCGGTGCCGGAGACTCGGTGCCATGCTTTCCCAACCATAAATAAAAAAAAACCTTTCATAACCCATTCTAAAATCATTTTGGGCCTTGGGCCCACAGCCGAGCTTTTTGAACTTGGCTCTGATACCAAAATTGTAACACCCCAAACTCGGTCAACACACCACGACCGAATCTGGCATGTTACAGAGTGAAAACATTTTAAATAAAACAAGTTTGCCGATAAATTTCTATTGTAAAACTCCTTTATCGTTTTAAGGTTTAGAAAACCCCGTATAAAGTGATCTTGAAATTGTTTTAGTGTTGCTTTAAAACCCGGAGAATCTCTTTTGCTAGAAAATTCGTTTGGTGTTTCTAGTTTTGGAAAACCTTTAGATACTTTTTAAAATCCGAGTGAGTTGAGCATAGTCAAGTTTAAAACCATTTGCATTTGAAGTTGGTTGGAAAATTAAATTTGAAAATCATCTAAGTTACCTTTGTAATCATTTTGTGAATGATGTTACCCGATGGTAGCGTTTGAAAATCTCGTTAAAGAGTATAGATTTGAAAACATCGATTTAATCCCGGTTACTTTAGCAAATCAAGTTATTAATCACATGCATAAGATAATTAAAATAAAATCAAGCAATTAAAAACCCAAAATAATACTTAGCGGCCTTATTGCAAAACCAAAACCAAATTTAAAGGAAATATAACCCAGAATAGTAATTTAAAAATAAACCCGAAATTTAGATGCATGGCCACCTCGAGTCCTCCCCGGCTCCATATCCGCGATCCATGCCTCATCTGCAAAATATAAGGAAAGGGGTGAGTCACCGAGACTCAGTGTATAAATCCCCAACCCGATAGTGCAAGCACTTACGCAAATCATCAGTAAAACATGCAAATCATGCAACCCCAAAACCTAACCATCCGATCTCCTTTATCTACCCTGTGTGGTCAAAACCACTGGTGGTCAAAACCACTGGTGACCGAAGTCACAAATATATAAGTGTGGTCAAAACCACTGGTGACCATAGTCACAAATCAAGTGATGGGGCCAACCCATCGTGTGGTCAAAACCGCGATGACAATCCCGTAATCAACTTGTGGGGCCAACCCACCTGCGTGGTACCAAACCACCGGGACGAGTCACAATATCCATATGTGGTCAAAACCACCGGTGGTCAAAACCACCGGGACTTAGTCACAAATATAGTATCAAAAGCGGGGCCAACCCGCCGTGTGGTCAAAACCATCGGTGATGACCCAAATCATCCTTCCCCTCCTCTCATCAATCCCATCATCATGTCCATATTAATCGTGGCATAATATCATGTTATGATGCAAATAACCCATATCATGCCCACAAGGCAAAATCACTGATTTCAATGGCCATTCAGTGACATGATAACACATATATCGAGATCCGTATAACAGGGGACTTACCTGGAGTCCACGCTCATGCCCACAAGGCAAAATCACTGATTTCAATGGCCATTCGGCTTTTAACAGTAAACACAATGAACGTATAATACTAATGAAGTGTGTAAGCGTTACACACCTGACTACTTGTAGATCTAAGCGAAATCCCAAAACCACGATCTATTTCCAATCGATAGAACCCGAAGATCCCGAAACGTTTGCCTTCACCTTTCCTACAATCAGCCAACACCATACTTTTAAGACTAAAGCCATTCGGCTTAATCACAAAATCCCGAAGATATGTCGCCCGAAGGTAGCACTTACCTTAACGCTAATTTGGTTTCCAACCAAATCCCGAAGATCCACTGCATTCGGCTACACTTCTCCCTATAATCGGCCAAGTACCACTATCATTGGATTAAAGCCTTCGATATTAACCACAACAGAAGATGTTGAAACCGTAAAACACTTACCCCCTTACCTTACTAGCAGATTCGGCCTCCAATCACCAAAGTTCGGCACACCCTAGTGATGTTAGGGGTTTCGACTACCAATATAGAACAAGAATAGAGTTTCACACTTGGATCTAAAATCAAATGGAGAACTAGCAGAGAGGTGGGATTTCGATATTACCCAAATCAGTCAAGAAGAGAAGAAGAACTACACTTACCAGGAGATTCAGCTATATCCCAAAAGATAGAATAGTTTTCGACTTTTCAAAGGGATTAACACTCGTGAGAAGAGAAGAAAATAAACTAAGGATATTCGGCCAAACTCTTTGAAATAAGAGAAGAGGACTCAATAAGGTTTCGGCTTTTCAAGATGGAAGAGATAGAAGAAGAGAATGGAACCAAGATTCGGCTTAAGTGATGGATTGATTTCGGGAAAAGATAGAGAAAAGAAGTGAAATAGGAAAGGATAGATTCGGCAATGGGTTTGAGAAAAGAGAAAGATGAAGTAGAAAGAAATGGAGAAGAAGATGTGAGGGTCAAGTTTCGGCTTTGAGAAAAATAGGGAGAGGAATAAGTGAACAAAGATGGATGGTTTTGGCAAAGTAAGGAGGTTTCGGCTCTTCAAAGGGATGGCAAGGTTTGGTTCGGCCAAGTACCACAGTTGGCGAAAGAGAAAAATGCCAAAAGGTTTCGGTTTTGACACCAATCGAAAATGAAAAAGCCTTCTATTCTAGCCAAAAATGCACCCTTACTTGGCTATGGAGATTCGGCACACCTAGCTTCCCAAACCGATTACACCTCCTCCCCCCACAGTCCATAATTCGGCCAACACCTCAAGACGCTCCTGTCCACTCATTCAAATTGGTTTGAATGAGTCAAGCTCCACAATTTTCTCCTCTCCATCCATTTCAAATCTGATGATCCAATCCTCATCCATTCAAGAGAGTCCCATCTGAGCACACCTCTTCCTTGCTTCTGGCGTGAAAAGAATAAGCAGAAAGGGATTTCTCTGACTTGAACCCAAGCTCTCCTTCCCTGCATGTGGCGTCACCTTCCTGGCACCTTAGTGGCGCCTCCTTTGCCACTTTACCACCAAGCTATTTGTGTCTAAACCCTCCGACAATTT
Organism: Gossypium sturtianum; assembly: GCA_025698515.1. NCBI lineage: Eukaryota > Viridiplantae > Streptophyta > Magnoliopsida > Malvales > Malvaceae > Gossypium > Gossypium sturtianum. The sequence goes on from CM046955.1 coordinate 127,920,100, forward strand.
CTTTTAACCCCTAACTCTCTTAGCTTCCTCTCTCTAAGTACCAAAAACACAAAAATTAGCCATGACTCAGGCCTAACCCGAAGTTATGCCTGGACCCCAAAACATGCTAAACTAGCACAACCAACATAAAATCACATGCAATAACACAAAAAATGCAGAGACCCCGATTTAAGAGTGTTACACAGACGATTTGTTCACTTGACTTGATCCGTAAGACTCCCTAATGTATATTAAACCCTCTCTCGAAGTGAATAACGTATAACCCTAGGTTGATTAATTGAAATCTCTTTCGAATTAAAACCCCTAGAATTACATTAACTCGATCTATAGACTCCCATATTAGGTTTCACCCTAATCCAACAAAATCTCATCACCCTATCTCTAGGCGCGCGATCAACTCCGCTTAATTATGCTAGATCTACTCTTAAGCAGGGACTTTTGCTCCTCCACCTAAGCACATCAAAGTTGAATCAATATCCCAGAAATATTAACCCAAGAATTAAGAACACATAATTAAGAACAAATCAAGTATTTATCATATAGTTCAGCAAACGATAACAAGATTCATCTAAGTTTCATCCCCTTTAGGTATATGAAGGGTTTAGTTCATAATGATAAAAGAAAACATCTCAGAAGAAAAGATAAAACAAAACATAAGAAATCCCTAAAACCCCCTAAAGGTATTGAAGGAGAGATTCACCGTCTTGAGTAGAATTTCGGCTTCTTGAGATGGATCAACTGGCTATCTTCGAGTGTTTCCCACAAATCTGACATTTTCGGCTCAGCTCATTGGCCTAGCTCACCGCCCTCTTCTAGGTTATACTTAGGGTGTTTATATAGGCTTTTGAAATAGGTTTCTTTGCCCCTAAGTATCCTTTTCTGAGTGAAATTACTCTTTTCAACGACAGGGACACGGCCATGGCACACGCCCGTGTAAATCATCTTTAGGCCGTGTTCGGACTTTTAATGAGGTGACACACCCGTGTAAATTGTGATCAGGCCGTGTTCTAGTCTATCAAGGAGACACGGCGGTGTTAGCTCAAGTCCAGGCCGTGTCGATATTCACTTTGGCCCAATTTGGTCCATTTTGAGCCTGTTTCTCGTTCTTTCCATCCTCTGGTGCTTTCCTGAGTATAAAACATGAAAATAAAGGATTAAGAGCACCTTTTTACATAAATCAAGGGATAAATCATCCAAAAGTATGCTAAATGTGGGATTAAAATATGTTACTTTTACGGTTTATCACATACCCCCACACTTAAGCTTTTGCTTGTCCTCAAGCAAAATTCTCAATTTACAATTAAAACGAACTTTCCATGATTCAATATTCCTATCAATAGTGTCTCATCATAATTCATAGATAATTTATACATGGATAATTTAACTCAAAGAGTCCTCAAGATTCAAACAATATAAGTCATACATTTGTAGCACAAAACATAGGTGTTTCCCCTCATCTAAATAATTACCTCTGATCCAAAACCTACAAGGATTGACATCCTCACAAAATATTCACTCAAATCACTCGAAGTGTTTAAGGTTCAGAATTAAGCACTCAAACGTCAAACCTGAAAAGTTAATCCCATAGGCTTGCATGAAAATCAAATCTCACCACTGTAATATGAGATGATGCACAAATCAAAAGGTCTTTGAAAGGGGTGTATCAGGGCTTGGGTTAAGGTGTGGATAAAGGCTGAATTAGAGGGTTAGAATCGAGATTGAATTGACAAATTACCTAACTAGAAACAATGAACTGAATAAAAGTAATTACATCAATTGAAAACTAATAATACGAGCTTCTTCTTCAATAATTGGAATTAAACGTATAAGCTCACCTAATCTCAAAACTAATAATGAATATACTTCGATTTTTTTTAAGAATAAATCACAAATATTTACAATAATAAGAAAGTACTTTAACAACTGAAATATAGAACATAGTTAGGCAACTGCTCAAAATCAAATCTCGAAAAAAAGGGTGGTAAAAAAGGATGGTGATAACAAATACAAAGGGTTTTGGGTTAATATTAGTGGGTGAGTCAATAAAAAGGGTTGTTAGGATCAAAGGGGTTCACTAGGGGTTAATTATGAAGGTAGGCTTTTTATGGAGTAAGTGGGTTAAATCCTAGGTGCCTTTATCATTTCTGTATATCAAATCAAAGATGTGGTCTCAACATGTATAATCGATGCAAGTTCTAGAATAACTAATCAATGTTGACACACTCATAATCAAAAAGTGAGCAAGAAAAAGAATATATGCTCTATAAGGCTCAAAATCTCACAAAAAATTATGGGTATTTTGATATCAACCTCGTAAATTTCAATTTTCAAAGTAATATTCAAATTTAGGTTAACAACCTAGAAAATTTTTTTAATACCGAAAAATAGACTTAGCATACTTGATTCTCTAGTATCTTAGAATTTAATTATCAATGCACCATTATCAATGACTTAATCTAAGACATATCAATAAAAATCATAAATCATGGAAATTTCATTCTAATGATAATATTAGAAATTTACTTTAAGACAAGGCATAATTCAGGGATTTGAGAATAATGCAAAAAGTTTGGCACCTAATTTCAGGAATTTGAGAATAATGAAAAAAAAGTTAGGCACATTTTTAGGTTTTTCACCCGCCACACTTAAGATGTACATTGCCCTCAATGTACAAAGATATATATATAGACAATTAAGTATAAATTCAAAAGATATGGAGAGAAGTGAAACTCCCTGAATTATGGATGAAATCCTTGCGCTGGAGGTGAAAGATAAGTTGGAGGGGTCGTTCTTGATGACGATCCTGCACTAGATGAAGAAATTGGGTAGCTCATAGAGGATTAGCCAGGATATAAATACTAATTAAATAATTAAAGAAAAGCAAGCTAGAGTGAAGAAAAATAAAAAGTGAACTAAAATTAAAAGAAAAGATAAATGGACCGTAGAGTCCTTATTGTTGGGTGTGATTTCTAAGGCTGTGGATATGGTGGTGGTCGTGGTGTGATTCCCAAGTAGCCTGAAGAACCTAAAACCAAGAAACTAAAATAGAATAAGTTAAATTAAGCAGAAGAGAAGTAAAGATAAGGAAATTGAAGCAAAAGAGAAAAATGAAATAAAAACTAAATAGCCTCAAATATCCTTGGCTCGTTGAATGATTGAAGCGGCCGGCATGAACTTATATAGATCGGTCTCCCTCTGGGAGACTATGCTTGATTCCTTCCGCTTCTTCGGCATTTGGTGTAGCTCAAGGGTTTTGGGAATGTATTGGAGAAGAAAAGTAGGGAGAGGGTTGAGAAAAGGAAAACTAAATGGGCTGAATGGGTGAGAAGAGGGAGGGGTGGGTGGTTTAAATCGAATTCTCAAGTCAGGTACATTCCCACGCCCGTGTACCATGGGCGTATTGATTTACACGGCCGCCTCGCACAGTCGTGTTATGCATCATATCGTTTCTCCCACGCCCATGTTCTGGTTATCATGCCCGTGTGTAAACTACCAGTGTCGACCACGGCCGCATCGCACGGTCGTGGCATTTTGTCGGTGCCCGCGGGGTGGTGGTTGGAGTACGTGACTCTGAAAACTGATTCTTTCTGACTTGTACCTCTTCTGCCATTGTCAGTACGGAGATTCTGTACCTCCACACGGCCATGACCATAGCCATGTGCAAGGCCGTGTGAGCTGGAAATCTGCACTTTTGGTTAGTTTAAAACTATGTGTTTAAGACTAAGAGAAGAGAAGAAAATAAAATGAAAATAAATACAAAAGTAATTAGGGTTAGTGCTCAGGTTGCCTCCCGAGAAGTGCTCGTTTAAAGTCTTAATCTAGACTTTCCTCGTATTCGCAAAAATCAGGGTGGTTTAAAAATTTGAATATCTTTCCTCATGCTGTCAGTTCTATTTCCTTGATAAAGTTTAAGTCAAGAAGCATTTATATTAAAAGTACCAAAAATAGGATTACTTACCTCGACTGTTTCGTATGGGAAAATATTGTGTACCTCAAGAAGAATTTCTTCATTTGTGTTCAGGTCTGATGTGATAAGGCGAGGATCTGCTTTGTCTAACAGTACCTGGTCTCCTATTTTGAAGTGGTTTGTTGTTCCTATGAGCTCTTCTGGGGGCTCCTTCAGTTTTACTTCGTGTGGTTCCAGTTCTTCTTTGAATTGTTTTTTCCACTCTTCTAATTTGTCGACCCTAAGGCTTTGTTCCTTATGTAATTCTTCCTTGTTGTCATGTGGTCCATGATTCGGCTCAGGTTTGTAACCTTGTGGTGTTTCCTGAAAAAAAGGGTTAACCGAATGGTTATCAATAGAATTTATTTTCTCACCTGGATTACTCGATGTTCTAGTCGAATCGAGAGCTTGGAGAGTGACTGTCTCATTACCTACACGAAGTATTAGTTCTCATGTACCAACATCAATTTTTGTTCTAGCAGTTGCTAAAAAAGGTCTTCCTAAAATTAAGGGAATCGAATTATCCTCATACATGTCTAAGACAACAAAATCTACTGGGAAAATGAATTTATCAATTTTTACAAGAATATCTTCGATAATACCCCTAGGAATTCTAACAGTTTTATCAGCTAGTTGGATGCTCATCCTAGTTTGTTTGGGTTTCCTTAGACCTAGTTGTTTAAATAATTTATAAGGCATGACATTTATGCTTGCCCCTAAATCAGCTAACGCATTATCAATAGGTAAACTACCAATTAAACATGGAATCGTAAAACTCCCTGGATCTTTTAATTTTTGTGGTAGTTTATTTTGCAAGATTGCCGAGCACAATGCGTTTAGTTCCATGTGTGATGCCTCGTCTATCCTTCGCTTGTTCGTCAAAAGCTCTTTTAAAATTTTTCTACAATCTGGCATTTGCGAAAGGGCTTCAAGTAGCGGTAAGTTAATATGTAATTTCTTTAAAAGTTTAAGAAACTTACCGAACTATTCCTCTGTAGCGTCTCTCTTCATCGCTTCAGGATAAGGAATGTGAGGTTGGTACTTTTTGATTATTGGTTTTGGCTTTTCTTATGTTACCTCAACTTTACCTTTCTCTACCTTGTTTTCTTGTATTGGATTGGGTTCATCTAACCCTATACTATCATGAGCTGTGATAGCTTGGATTTGCTCCTTTGGGTTAATCTCAGTGTTGCTTGGTAGACGCCCTTGCGGTCGCTCAGAAATTATCTTTGCAAGTTGTCCAACTGTCTTAGTAAGTTCCCCAACTTGACTTTTGATCCCCTTAATTGATGCCTTTTGATTCTTAAGGGTGGTTTCAGTGTATTGAAGAAGGTTATCTGTGGCTGCCATGAATTTTGTCAGCATCTCTTCAAGGTTCGGCCTCTTTTCCTGTGGATAGGGCTGATTTTGGAAATTTTGAGAAGGTTGTTGTCTTTGAATTCCTTGATTTCCTTGACCTCCCCATGAAAATTTTGGGTGGTTCCTCCATCCTGGATTATAAGTATTACTATAAAAGTTATTATTAGATCTGAAATTATTACCTATATAGTTCATCTGTTCGCTTTCTGTGCCCGGTTGGTAGGGTGGGTACTCAGGATTCGCCACAGTTCCACTTGCGTCGTGATCGCACATCTTTGGATGTACTGCGAAGAACACAAACTATCAAGCTTTTTATTCATCATCTCTACGTGTTGATAGCATGGTTACTACGCCGAGGTTGAAAACTCCGGTGATTTTGTTGGTTTTGTCCTTGTAACCCGCCATCGATAGTTATTCAAAGTGACATCTCTTCAATAAACTCGTAGGTCGCTTCAGAGTTCTCGTTGTTCGAGGTTCCACCGCGCGCTAAATCGATTAGTTGCCTCGTTGAGGGGTTTACACCGTTATAGAAAGTTTGGACTTGGAGCCACAAGGGTAAACCATGGTGCGGACACCTTCTCAAGAGATCCTTGTATCTCTCCCATGCGTCGTATAATGTCTCTAAATCTATTTGCACAAAAGAAGAGATATCATTCCGTAATTTGGCCGTTTTGGCCAGTGGGAAATATTTTAATATAAATTTTTCGGTCATTTGATCCCATGTGGTGATTCACCCTCGTAGTAACGAGTTTAACCACTGTTTGGCTTTATTCCTTAATGAAAAGGGAAATAATCAGAAGACGGATGGCATCATCAGAAATGCCATTTATTTTGAAGGTATCACGAACTCTAAAAAATTAGCTATATGAGTATTTGGGTCTTAAATCCCGTAAACCATCAAATTGAACAAATTGTTGAATCATTTGTATAGTGTTAGGCTTTAATTCAAAATTATTAGCGATTATAGCAGCCTAACAATACTTGATTCTCGCTCTGTTAAATGAGGTTTAGCATAATCATACATAGTACGCGGAGCATTATTTTTTTCGCCACATCTTGTGGTGGTGGATTATTCTCGTCCATCACTTGGTGAGGATTGGATCCGCCTTCTCGCTCTTTTTCGTGTAATTTATGGCTCGCCTAATTTTCTCTGCGATTCACGGGAGCGGTAGCTTCAATATCACTGTCAGATACTAGTAGTCCTCTCGGGTTCCTTTTAGTCATAAACTAGAGGTACCTGCTAGGAAAAGAAAGAAAGAAAATTTAGCAAAGTTAAAAACAAAACAAAAACAAAAATAAAAATAAAAGTAAATTGCGGAAAATAATGGCTAAAGTAATAAAAATAGAGCTTTCTTAATATTTTAGTTCCCCAGCAACGGCGCCAAAAACTTGATCGTTGATTTTAGAGTTTTAAATTTATAATGATCGAACCTGGAACTAACAATAACAACGATTGAGGCAAGGGCACCTATCAAACAGTAGTATAGCTTAGGCAAGACCGGATTGTCAAACCCAAAGGAACCAAAAGTACTAATACTAACTTTCTTTTTATTATCTAGCCTAAAATAAGTGAAGTTGTTATTTAATCTAAATTTAACTAACTACTAAGCTAAAGACGCAAAGACAAAAATAATGAATTGGGGAAATACTATTGGAAAAACTCAGTTGATTAAGACGATACCCTTAGGAAGAATCCACCTGGACTTCACTTGTTATCTAACTCTGAACTAGACGATTTGTTCACTTGACTTGATCCGTAAGACTCCCTAATGTATATTAAACCCTCTCTCGAAGCGAATAACGTCTAACCCTAGGTTGATTAATTGAAATCTCTTTCTAATTAAAACCCCTAGAATTGCATTAACTCGATCTATGGACTCCCATATTATGTTTCACCCTAATCCGACAAAATCTCGTCACCCTATCTCTAGGCGTGCGATCAACTCCGCTTAATTATGCTAGATCTACTCTTAAGCAGGGACTTTTACTCCTCCACCTAAGCACATCAAAGTTGAATTAATATCCCGGAAATATTAACACAAGAATTAAGAACACATAATTAAGAATAAATCAAGTATTTATCATATAGTTCAGCAAAGGATGACAATATTCATCTAAGTTTCATCCCCTTCAGGTATCTGAAGGGTTTAGTTCATAATGATAAAAGAAAACATCTCAGAAGAAAAGATAAAACAAAACATAAGAAATCCCTAAAACCCCTTAAAGGAATTGAAGGAGTGATCCGCCGTCTTGAGTAGAATTCCAGCTTCTTGAGATGGATCAACTGGCTATCTTCGAGTGTTTCCCACAAATCTGACCTTTTCGGCTCAACTCCTTGGCCTAGCTCACCGCCCTCTTCTAGGTTATACTTAGGGTGTTTATATAGGCTTTTGAAATAGGTTTCTTTGCCCCTAAGTATCCTTTTCCGAGTGAAGTTGCTCTTTTCCATGACAGGGACACGGCCATGGCACACGCCCATTTGAATCATCTTTAGGTCGTGTTCGGACTTTTAATGAGGTGACACGCCTGTGTAAATCATGATCAGGCCGTGTTCTAGTCTATCAAGGAGACACGGCCGTGTTGGCTCAAGTCCAGGCCGTGTCGATTTTCACTTTTGCCCAATTTGGTCCGTTTTGAGCCCGTTTCTCATTCTTTCCATTCTCTGGTGCTTTCCTGAGTATAAAACATGAAAAGAAAGGATTAAGAGCACCTTTTTACATAAATCAAGGGATAAATCATCCAAAAGTATGCTAAATATGGGATTAAAATATGTTACTTTTACGGTTTATCACTTATTGTCTTTGACAATTTTTATATAGTTATTATTTTAAATGCCCAGTAATTTTGTATTCTATTAGTCCCCCCTCTTTTTTTAGAAATCTCAATTTTTTGTATATTATAAGTATCACTTGAAGAATTTTTTAGACGGTAATTATTAAAAGTTTTGTAAAAGCTAGCCCTAGGGAAGAGGAAGTTCAAATCGATATTGGATTTTAACGATTAAGGTAAGTTTTTGGTTTACATTTCTTAAAACCTTTGTATTTTAATCTATTTTTCATAAAACCCATTATTTATTTGGGTTAGTTTAATAGTTTGTCAAAATGTAGTCACTTTCAAGTTAAGGGTCGGCAACATTTTTGGTACCCAATGAAAGTTCTCTTCAAAACCTTTCAAACTGTATTTGTGGCATCCCTTTCGATCAAGCAATTTAGGAGAAAACAATTTTTGATGTTTCTGACGTTTGGATATTTGACAGTTTTGAGTAGCTGACTTTGAGGGAATATTGCTAAAATAATATGAAAAAATTTATTACTGAAATAATATGGGATCAAAATTATTTACCCAAATGACATGTTTTCGATGACTTGACTCGGGACAAGCATATGAAACAAACCTTGCTAAGCCTATCAATGTTGTCTTTAAGGGTGTTCGTCATTTGCCTATATCAGTTGTCTTCTCATCGACTTACTACAGGCTCACAACATACATCCTATGTATGGGGTGTAAAAATGAGACGTTGATAGAGGCATGCCACATTTATTGCAACAAGCTTAAAAAGGCAATTATAGTCACCTAAAACAAAGTAAGCTTGATAAATGTATACATATATCTTGTGTCCATGTAACATTTCTGGTGACTGAGTTTGTTGGTCACTGCATAGGAATACCAGCCAAATCATTCCGGGTTGATCTGCGTAACCGGGTGTGCGATTGTGGCAGGTTCTGCCCTTTTTGTTTCCTATGTGCTTATGCAATGGCTGCATGTGCACATATCAACGTCAATTGTATGTAGTATGTGGATGAAGTTAACAAGTTGGAATGAATTCTCTGAGTATGGGAAAATGAGTTCCGGCCAATGGGTGCCAGCGAAGGACGTGAGCCAAAAAGATGTGGCTTGTGCAGAAATGTTGACAATTGTTGTAACAAGTGCTCGTATCGAATCATTTTTCCTGATCAAGCTTCCTCGTCCAAAAATGCTATGCGATGACAATTGTGAGTTGTTGTTTTAAGTACTCGTTTATGGCCTAAATCAAGACTATCAACTTAATTTGGAATATAATGTAGTTATTTTTATTTGTCCACTTATATATATTACATAATGATTGTGTGTATTGTTGGTAAATGTATCATTGAAGGTGAGAATCTTATCTTTAATAATTAAAACATAAAAAAGGTAAATTACAAATATTCAAAAAAAAATTAAAAATCAAACTTCTCAAATTAAAAATGGAAAATCAAACTGCTAAAATTAAAATTAAAAAATCAAAATATATGGTTGGACGGAATATTTCTAAGGGTATATCTCTGTGCTGGTTGCCTAAGGTGACGTGGTTGCCAACGATTTTGGTTCGGATTACCCTTATCCCTAGAGCCATCCCTTCGTCTCCATTTTCTTCGATTTGGATCGATTGAGTCGGTTGAGGTGGAAGTGTCACATATGGATCGTAGACAAGAACATTGAAGTCATACATTTCTACGAAGTCGTTAAAAGTTTGCACCTGACCAAATGCTTCCAGTGAACTAGTACCCGAAAACTGAAACACATCAGGTGCAACGGCCAGTGCAGGACTATATGCTAACCCAAACAAGCCCTGCTTAAGTTATGTTAATATTGATCAACCCAAAGGAAGTTTAATTTTAACAAAATTATTTCTGCAACTACGGTAATAAACATGTGACAATTATTCAGTTTTACATGTGAGTAACAAATCGGGCTAAAGGAAGATTTATTGTTTGACATGTTCTTATTGTAATTTTTTATTACTACACCAAGATATCACTTACAAGTTAATAGTTTGTCCAAAAATAAAATATTAATGGATGCCTGATATCTTAAGATGGGATTTACCTTTGTTCGAACTTATTATTTTGGTTTATTTTTGAAGTCTTGGGTGAGTTTGTTTTCTTTGATTCGATTACTATTATACTTACCAACATCACTACATGCTTTGATTATATTCCCATGTTAAATGACATGAACTTCAAATTATATTAAGAGAATCTTATGATGGTTTTCGGAGTCATGGATCTCGACCTTGCATTAAGGGTTGACTCCCTCCATCACTTACGTATGAGAGTACCTATGTGTAACAACTATTTTTTAGTGGTGACGGAACAGTGGTTTAGAGAACACAAATTTCTATCGTAAAGGCTCGTAAATAATATTTATAGAACATTTACAGAGTTATTAGAGTCGTATTAAAATTTGGTCAAGAAATTTTGACGTTTAGATAGCTAATTAAAAAAAAGGACTAAATTGAAAAAGATGCAAAACTTAGAAATTATTGCATTTAGATGATTAAATAGCTTAATAACTAAATAAGGAAAGACCTATGTGGAAACTAGCCCTAGTTTTTATGGTTGGATGGCAAATGGTATGAAAATAATAAAATAATAGATGTTTAATGGAAAATTTGTAAATAAATCAAATTAAACTAAACAAATTAAAACAAATTATGTAACACCCCTTACCCGTATTCGACATCGGAACAGGGTATGAGGCGTTATCGGACTTATATCCAAGCAATAAAAAAAATAGAGACATGACTTCCCACTCAAATTTAAAACTTTTTGTAAACATTCATATCACCTGTAACATCCCAAAAATTAGGGGTTTGTGATTTTTGCATAATTGCATGTTGTGCTTGCTCAGCGGGTTATTTGAGGGTGTTTAGGGGTTCTAGGGAGGCCTTGGTTTGAGTCCAAGCCCTGAGAAAAATTTTGTTTTTGGGCCTTTAGTGGAGAGGGCTGTTGGAAGCAGGACTTATGTAAATTAAAGTGTGTTTTACTAACACAAGTTGAGCACCTGGTGGAGTGGTGTGGCGTCAAGTGGAGGGCAAGGAGGTATGGAGTTCAAATCCCACAATTTGTAAAATAGAGGTTTTATTTTGTGTTAGAGGAGTGGAGGAAGCAGAGTTCACATAAAATTCTGCTATGGGAGTTGGAGAATGGGTTAAACAGTTCAAATGGAGGAAGGAGAGGGATTGTATGAGGAAAAATGGGAGGAAATCAAGGAAGTGTGGGGTGAAAAAGTGTTGGCCGTGAGTGGGAGTGTGTGATAGGCGGAGTTTCGGCTGGAGAGGGGTCTTGAGTAGCATATTTGGCTTTGGGAGGGGGAGTGACGATTTTCTCAAGTTCTCTTTTGAGAGAGTTTTGCTTTTTGCGTTTTCGACTATAGCATTTCGGGTCCTGTTTCCTCATTCTTCTTTTGCCAAAATCTCAGCTTCTCTTTTTCTCTTCTTCTCTCTTTTCAAACATTTTTCTTTACTGGTTAATAGCCTAAGCATTAGTAGGCCAAAACACTTTTTGCCCATCTTTTCTTATCCATTTCTTCTTTTTTTTCTTCTTTTCCTCTCATCCCCTTTCCTTGTCTTTCTCCATAGCCAAATACATATTTTCTTTACCTTTGTGCAGCAACTAGCTTCCTTTCCTCTTCATCTACTGTGCTGCAAAGAGAGAGGCAATCGGTAAGTTATAGTTCTTGTGTTCGGTAACTCTGTTTCCATTCGGTTTCTTCTTTAACAACCATATGTTCCTTCTTTCACTCTGAAGCTAAAAGTACGTTCTTTCTGTGTTTTGGCCATCGTCGACTTAGGGATTGTTATAAGGCGAAGAGGAGCAAGTAGTGGTGGTAATCAAATCTTGATTATGGACTCACCGTTCAAAGAAGGAAAGGGTGTTGTCATATTACTGGGTTTGGCCGAATGTGCCATGTGTTGTGTTAGGTGGTATGCGGATTTCAGTCACACTCATGGGTGTCAGTTGGTACAGGTTCTTGTTAAGGACGGGAAGCAAATCAACCGTGCCTAGTAATCTTGGTGTTTAGGGCTTTACTCAAACAAGGTAAGGTGAACGTTTTGGGGTTAGTTCTTTAGGTGATTAATCTTAAGCAACGTTTGGCTGATAAGGTAATCTAATGGTGTGTAGGTTTGATACGAAGGGCTAATCGTGCGGCTAGCTAATGTGTGTAATCTCACACCACTGCTTATTCTGTGAATGTTGTTCTGTGAATCGGCTAGAAGCTGAAATACCGAAAAGCCAAAATACCGTCAACTGAGACCACTCGAGCGGGCGAGCGCTCGTGGTGAAAAAACAAGCCTCTAGTGATGGCGATAGACTGTTGGGAGTGTCGCGAGCACTCTCGTAGAGCTGAGGCCAAAGCGAGCCTTGTTGAGCCGAAGCGGGCTAAATGGGCCCAATGGGTTAATGGGCCCATATGAGTGAAAATGATGAAAGGTGTAAGTTGATCGATGCGACTGTGAAGTTCGCAGAATCGAGGCTGAAAACGAACAGAATGGGCCACACGAGTGTGTGGGCCTGAATGGGCCGAAATTAGGTTTTAGGCCCAATAGCACTGTCTTGACCGGAATTGGTAATCGAGTCGCTCGAGGTGACGTTAATCCTTCGAAAAGGCCGTTGCAGGGGTAAAATTACCAAAACACCCTTGGTGGGTAAAATGACCGCAATACCCCTAGAGGGTAAATTACCGAAATACCCTTGGTGGGTAAAATGACCGCAATACCCCTAGAGGGTAAATTACCGAAATACCCTTAGAGGGTAAATTACCGCAATACCCCTAGAGGGTAAATTACCGAAATACCCTTAGTGGGTGAATTACCGAAATACCTACGATGGGTAAAATTACCAAAACACCCCCAAAGAGGTGAAAATTATCGTTATACCCTTGATTGTGGTTAAATATCGTGTATGTGATTTTTATTTATACTGTTCATACTTGTAATACACTGCATTCATATCATGTTGCATGGGTTGGGTTTGATGATTGGAGGAAGTACCGTTTTAGTGGCTCTGCCACATACCGTTTTAGTGGCTCAGCCACATATACCGTGATTAGCAGCTTGACTGCAATATTGGTGAGGATTGGCTGGGTGGGTTGACATGGTCCTTACATGGTGCGATTGGTTGGTACGGGTGGAGAGTTAGACGGCTGGTAGGATTAGGGTGGGCACATATCCACATACATTGATATGATTTTGGGGCTCAGGCCCAGGTTGTTACCGAATAGGGCTTAGGCCTGCATCGATCATCAGTATGGGCTCAGCCAGATAGTGACCGTTATAGGGGATTACACACTGAGTTCTCGTAACTCACCCCTTCCTTTTTACCGTGCAGGTAACCCCCAACGTTAGAGGATTTGGAGCTGTGGAGGACTCGGAGGTGGCCATACGTCAGACTTGCTTCTTAACGAAACTTAGTAACTTTGGTTTTATTTTATTTTATATTATTATTTTTGGGTTAATATTTTGTGTAATAAGGCCATTGGATTTTTCTTTTTAAACTTACATTTTGTAATTCTGCTAGATATGAACTATTAAGCGATTAAATACTGGTTTTTAAAATAATAACAACCGTTTTCAAAATATCACGTCTCCAAAATTCTTTAAGTCACACTTCTGCAACAAACAAAGTTTTACGAAAATAATAACATCTTTACAAGAATACACTTTAAGCAAATCTTGTTTTTATAAGCAACAAAATTCGGGGTTTCAAAAAGGATACAAGGTTTTTAACGAATGCATAGCTTTTAAACAACCTTTTGATGTGACATGCTAGATCCGGCCACAACATCTAGGCCTGGTTTGGGGTGTTACATTTAATGGTATCAGAGCCAGGTTGCAAAACTCGGCTGTGGATTGGGTTTGAAAATTTTTCCAAATCTGTTTAAACTTTGGTTTAGAAAAAGTGATAGTGTTATTGGAAGTATGGCACACCAAGTCTCCGGCACAAAATCCGTAAGTTCCCTGATCTTATACTTGGTTAAATGCTATAGTGACTGTACTAAAAAACTACTAGGGATAGTAGTAGTATACCGAACCCTTAGTTAGGGAAACTGAGACTATAGAGACTGAAACTTTACTAAAATCGATCTGCGAAAACTACTCATATTACTGTTCTTTCATAAAACATTTGTTAACAATTACATGAACGATAAGCTGATGCATAAAACTCTTAAACAGATTAATACACCAATATGAGTACAAGAGGACGCCGACAGGGTACACGTGGCCGTGGTAGAGGCCGGGGTGCTAGGGTTGGATCCTCAGCATCAGGGCATATGCCCGAAAGGGAGGCGCCGGCATCGCCAGTGACTAAGACGGGGTCTCATGACCGAACCAGAGGGGATGATGCATTGTCTCAAGTAATGCTACGGGTTTTGGAAAGAGTGGCCAGAGTGAGTACTGGGTCGGTGGCCCGAGGGTTAATATTTGAGCGGCTCCGGTCAAATGGGGCGGAAATATTTAGGGGCATCTCTGGTGTAGCCTCGAGTGTAGCGAAATACTAGTTGGAGGCGGTTGAGCGGATCACGGATGACCTAGACTGCACAATGGAGCAAAAGCTGAAAGGAGCAGTGTCCCTATTGCGAGATGAGGCAAACCAATGGTGGCTTACAGTGAGGGAAGGTACGCAAGCTGACCGTGTGACGTGGGATTTCTTTAAGACGGCCTTCCAAGGGAAGTATGTCGGGGCAAGCTATGTGGACGCCCGGAGAAAGGAATTTTTGAATCTGGTTCAGAGGAATAAGTCCGTTGCGGAATATGAGGCAGAGTTCCTGCGCTTGAGCCGGTACGCTCGGGGCATAGTTGTGACTGAATACGAGCGCTGTGTGCAGTTTGAGAATGGTCTTCAGGATGAGTTACGAGTACTGATAGCCCCGCAGAGGGAAAGAGACTTTGCTACCCATGTAGAGAAGGCTAAGATTTCCAAAGACGTGAAACGCTCTGAGCGTCAAAACCGTGAGAAGGAAAAGGGCAAGAATAAGAGAGACTTTGGGTCTTCAGGTTCTTCAGGTGGATTTTATAAGAGGCCTAGGTTTGATGGGCCAGCCCGAGTTGGGACTCCAGTTGCTGCTGGTCGACCGCAACCTTGTGTTGAGTGCGAGAGACCACATTTGGGAGAGTGTTGGAGAAGAACTAGCGGGTGTTTCAGATGTGGGTCCAAGGATCATCGGTGACAGAACTGTCTCCTGAACCCCGCTTCGGATGCAAGCGAAGAGGTCGTGGTTATGTGTAGCCTGGGAGAGGTGGTCAACAGCCACCGAGTGGTCGTGGTCCACCCAGAGGGGGAAATGGGTTATAACGTGGTCGTGGAGCACCGGGCGAGAGTCTTTGTAATCTGAGGCAAGACGATCCGGGATTGGTTTATCTTTGCTTTCGGCGTCGAGAGGATGACAATGCACCTGATGTCATAACTGGTACGTTCCTCATTCATAATGTACCATTTATTGCTTTAATTGATATTGGGTCGACGCACTCGTATGATGCGTGTACTGTGTCTGGAACTTTGGGTATACAATTTGAACTTGCTGATAAAGAGATGTCGATGATTAGTCATTTAGGACAGTCTGTAGTAGTGAATAAATTGTTTAGAGATGTGCCTCTAGAGGTTCAAGGGGTTGTCTTCCCGATAGAATTGATAGAACTGCCGTTTGGCGAGTTTGATCTCATTCTGGGCATGGATTAGTTGGTGAAACACCGTGCGAATTTGGATTGCGCTGCTAAGCGTATGGTATTGAAGACTTCAAAAGATGAGGAGGTGATCGTGATAGGGGAGCAGAGGAACTATTTGTCCAATGTGATCTCAGAATTAAAGGGCGGAGAAACTGCTTCGCAAAGGTTGTGAGGCGTTCATAGCCTATGTCAGCACATCTGAGGTTAAGAGTTTGTCTGTTGAGAATGTCAGGACTGTAAAGGAGTTCCCGGATGTATTCCCTGAAGAGCTTCCAAGGTTGCCTCCAAATCACGAGGTCGAATTCAGCATTGAGCTTTTACCGGGAACGGCTCCGGTGTCCACCGCCCCTTATGGGATGGCACCGAAGGAACTGGTGGAATTAAAGGCTCAGATTCAAGAGCTTTTGGATTGAGGATTTATCAGGCCGAGTGTGTCTCCGTGGGAAGCACCGGTATTATTCGTAAAGAATAAGGATGGGTCAATGCGCATGTGTATTGACTACCGTCAGTTAAACAAGCTAACGATTAAGAACAAGTACCCGCTACCAAAGATAGATGATCTGTTTGATCAGCTGCAAGAAGCTTCGGTTTTCTCTAAAATAGATCTGAGGTTAGGGTACCATCAGTTAAGGGTTAATGAGGCAGATGTGTTCAAGACAGCATTCAGGACTCGTTATGGACACTACGAGTTTCTGGTCATGCCGTTTGGGTTAACAAATGCACCAGCTACTTTCATGGATATGATGAACCGGGTCTTCCAACCCTACCTAGACCAGTTTGTGGTGGTGTTCATAGATGATATTCTGGTGTATTTAAGAACTGAGGAGGAGCATGATTCACATCTCCGGGTTGTTCTACAGATATTGAGGGAAAAACAACTTTATGCCAAATTTAGCAAGTGCGAGTTTTGGCTACGAGAGGTGACATTTTTGGGGAATGTTGTATCTGCCGAGGGGATTAGGGTTGATCCTCAAAAAATCGAGGCTTTGTTAGATTGGAAGCCACCAAAGTCGGTATCTAAAATTCAAAGTTTTCTGGGTTTGGCCGAGTACTACAAAGTGTTCGTTGAGGGGTTTTCATTGATTGCGGCACCCCTAACTAAGTTACTGCGTAAGGGGGTACCTTTTGTTTGGACGGATAAACAGCAAGAGAGTTTTGAGAAGTTGAAAAAGATTCTAACTGAAGCCCCGGTATTTGATCATTATTGTCAGAGTCTTTAAAATTTATTTAAAGAATGATCGAGCCTGGAAACTAACTGTAACAACGATTGAGGCAAGTGCACCTATCGAACAGTAGTATAGCTTAGTGGCAAGACTAGATTGTTGAAACCAAAGGAACCAGAAGTACTAATACTAACTTTCTTTTTATTATTTAGCCTAAGAAACAAGGGAATTTGTTGTTTAAACTAAAATTAACTAACTACTAAGCAAAAGACGCTAAGACAAAGAGAACGAATTTGGGAAAATACTCGTGAGAAAAACCAATTGACTAAGACAATACCCAAGAAAGAATCCACCTAGACTTCACTTGTTATCTAACTCTGAACCAGACGATTTATTCACTTGACTTGATCTGTAGAATTCCCTAAGTTATATTAATACCTCCGTCGAGGCTACTAACGTCTAACCCTAGGTTGATTAATTGAAATATCTTTCTAATTAAAACCCCTAGAATTGCATTAACTCGATCAATGGACTCCCATATTAGGTTTCACCCTAATCCGGCAAAATTTCGTCACCCTATGTCTAGGCGCATGAGCAACTCCGCTTAATTATGCTAGATCTACTCTTAGCGGGGACTTTTGCTCCACCACCTAAGCACATCAAGATTTCTTGAATCAATATCTGGAATATTAAAGCAAGAATTAAGAACACATAATTAAAAACAAATCAAGTATTTATCATATAGTTCAGCAAACGATAACAATATTCATCTTAGGTTTCATCCCCCTCAGGTATCTGAGGGTTTAGTTCATAATTATGAAAGAATACATCTGAGAAGAAAAGATAAAATAAAACATAAGAAAAACCCAAAAACCCGCTGAAGGAATTAAATTGAGAAGATCTTCCGTCTTGAGTATGACTCCGGCTTCTTGAGATGAATCAACTGGCTTTCTTCGAGTAAATTCCACAATTTTGACCTCTCTGGCTTGACTCCTTGGCCTAGCTGGACGCGTCGACAGAGGGCTTCTGTCGAACTCCCCTCTTTAGGTCATACTTAGGGTGTTTATATAGACTTTGGAATGTGTTTCTTCGCCTCTAAGTATCCTAATTTGAGTGAAATTCCTCTTTGTCATGTCAGGGACACTCCCTTGGCACACGCCCGTGTGAATCGTGGCCAGGTCGTGTTCGAGTCTATCACTGAGGCACGGCCGTGTGGATTTGGCCCAGGCCGTGTCAATTTCTTTCTTTAGCCCATTTAGTCCGTTTTAAGCCCGTTTTCCGTTCTTTTCATTATCCTATGCTCTCCTGAGTATAAAACATGAAATTAAAGGATTAAGAGCACCAAATTACATAATTCAAGGGATAAATCATCCAAAAGTATGCTAAATGTGGGATTTAAAATATGTTACTATTATGGTTTATCAAATACCCCCACAATTAAGCTTTTGCTTGTCCTCAAGCAAAATTCTCAACTCACAATTAAAACAAACTTCCTCGATTCATAATATTCATCAATAATGTTTTTTCATAATTCACAGATAATTTATACATGGATAATTCAACTCAAAGAGTCCTAAAGATTCAAACAATCTAAGTCATACATTTTTGTAGCATGAAAACGTAGGTGTTTTCCCTCTTCTAAATAATTACCTCTGATTCAAAATTGACAAGGATTGACATCCTCACTAAAGATTCACTCAAATCACTCGAGGTGTTTAAGGTTCAGGAAAAAGCACTCATAAGTCAAACATAAAAAGTTAATCCCATAGGCTTGCATGAAAATCAAATCTCCACCACTATAATATGAGATGGTACAAAAATCAAAAGGTCTTTAACAGGGTTGTAACGGGGCTTGGGTTAAAGGTGTGGATAAAGTTCGAATTAGAAGGTTAGAATCGAGAATGACTTGACAAATTACCTAACTAGAAAAATGAGCTAATCCTTAATAATTACATAAACTTGTAATACTAATAATACGAGCTTTTTCTTCAAGATGTGGAATTTAAATATGTAAGCTCACTTAATTATAAGACTAATAAAACTAATAATCAATATACTTCGTCGTTTTTTTAAGAACAAATCAAGTAATAATAAGATAGAATTTAACATCTGATAAAGAAAATAGTTAAGTAATCGATCAAATAAAATCTCGATATAGGGGTAGTCAAGAAGAATGGTGATAACGAATACAAAGGGTTTTGGGTTAATATTAGTGGGTGAGTCAATAAAAAGGGTTTTTTAGGATCAAAGGGGTTCACTAGGGGTTAATTGTGAGGGTAGGCTTTTAGTGGAGTAAGTGGGTTAAAACCTAGGTGCCTTTATCATCTTAGTATATCAAATCAAAGGTGTGGTCTCGTTATGTATAACCGTTGCAAGTTCTAGAATAACAAAACATTGTTGACACCCTTATAATAAAAAAAAATGAGCAAGAAAAAAAATATATGCTCTATAAGGCTCAAAATCTCACAAAAATTATGGGTTTTTGATATCAACTTTGTAAATTTCAAACTTCAAGGTAATAATTAGATTCAGGTAGACAACCTAGCAACATTTTAATTATGAAAAATAGACTTATCATGCTTGATTCTCTAGTATCTTAAAGTTCAAATCATCAATGTACAATTAACTATGACTTAATCCAAAACATATTAATAAAAATCATAAATACAGGAAATTTAATTCTAATCATAATATGAGAAAATTACTTAAGAAACAAGACATAATTCAGGATTTGAGAATAATGCAAAAAGTTAGGCACTTTTAAGTTTCACCCCCCACACCTAAGATGTACATTGCCCTCAATGTACAAAGATAGATATAGATGCAAAATAATAATAGAATCATAAGATAGGGAGAGAAGTGAAACTTCCTGAATTTTGGATGGAGTCAATGAAAAGAAATCGGATAAGATTGGGCGGAGGTAAATGTGGGGGAGCGCCTCAAACTATTTGGATTTGAATCCTCGAAGCAACCGGTCTGATTTTATTGTATCCTAAGCTAAATCTAAAAGGCATGAAGAATAATAAGAAAATAATAAAGAAAGTAAAAATAAAAAATAAAAATAAAAATAAAAGTAAATAACGGAAAATGAAATAAGAAAGACAACTGGAAAAGAAAAAGGAAGAAGGGGGGTTTAAATAGAGATGTAGCCCATGTTTTTGGAAAAATTTTGTCCTGTTGCTACACGTCTACAGCCACGCCCTTTTAACTACCTGTGGTGCCCACACGGACACGGCCACGGCCGTGTGCAAGACCATGTGAGTATGGGAAACCTGCGCCTAAACATGGAAATAAATAAAACTAAACTAATTAGAAGGGTTAGTGCTCGGGTTGCCTCCCGAGAAGCGCTTGTTTAAAGTCTTGAGCTAGACTTACCTATTATTCGTATGATCATGGTGGTTTGAGGAGGTGAAAATTATTTCTCATGCGTTCAATTCAGTTATTGATGTATAGTTTAAGTCACGTAGTGTTTACCTTAAAAGTGTTGAATTTAGGATTAGTTACCTCGACTGTTCCATTTGGGAGGATTTTGAGTACCTGATCTCCTATCTTAAGCTGGGTTGTCCCATCGTTAGGTTTGTCGTGGAGTTGTCTCGTTTTTGCTTCGTGTGTTTTTACTTTCTCTTTGAAGTGTGTCTTCCACTCGTCCAGTTCATCGATCCGAAGCCTTCATTCCTCATGAATTTCTTCTTTATCGACACGAGGTCTAGGATCTGGCTCGGTTGTGTAGTTTCGTGGTGTTTCCTATACAGAAGGTTGAATCAAATGATTATTAATAGAATTTATGTTTTTACCTTGATTACTCGATGTCCTAGCCGAGTCAAGAGCGTGAAGAGTGATCGTTTCGTTGCCTACACGAAGTGTGAGTTCACCGAATTGTTCCTCTGTGTGGTCTTTCATCATTGCATCGGGATATGGCACACGAGGTTCGTACTCTGTAATTGTCAATTTTGGTATATCATGGCTCACCTCAACCTTACCTTTATCTGCCACATTTTCTTGCCTTGGTTCTGGTTCATTTAACCCTTGTGGTTGTTCTGATATGATCTTGGCAAGTTGTCTTAACTGGTTCTCGGTCCCTTGAATCGATCCTTGTTGATTTTTAAGTATTGTCTCGTTGTTTTGAAAACGGGTTTCTGACACTGCGATAAATTTCGTTAGCATCTCCTCAAGGTTCGATTTCTTTTCCTGCTGGTGAGGTGGTTGTTGAAAACCTGGAGGAAGTTGCGGGCTTTGATTACCTTGACCATCCCACGAGAAATTGGGATGGTACCTCCAACCTACATTATAAGTGTCACTATAAAGACTATTTTGAAGACTAGAATAGTTACCCATATAGTTGACTTGTTCGTTCTCTGTGCTAGGGTTGTAGGATAGATATTCTGTGTTGTTCACCCTCCTCCATTTGTATTGTCTCAGACACGGATGTACTGCATAGAACCATACAAACCATCAAATTTGTTATTTAAAAACTCTACCTGGTTTGATAGCATGGTTACTGCGGCAAGGTTGAAGACACTGGCGGCTTCTGTTGGATTTGTCCTCATGAATTGCCACTGATAGTTATTCAATGCCATCTCCTCTATAAACTAAAATTACCTGTCAAAAGCAAATAAAAGAAAAATTAGCAAAGTAAAATAATAAAAATAAAAATAAATTGCGATAAAATGGCTAAAGTAATAAAAATTGAGCGTTCTTAATATTTTGGTTCCCCGACAACGGCGCCAAAAACTTGATCGTTATTGTCAGAGTCTTAAAAATTTATATAAAGAATGATCGAGCCTGGAAACTAACTGTGACAACGATTGAGGCAAGTGCACCTATCGAACAGTAGTATAGCTTAGTGGCAAGACCGGATTGTCGAACCCAAAGGAACCAGAAGTACTAATATTAACTTTATTTTCATTATTTAGCCTAAGAAACAAGGGAATTTGTTGTTTAAACTAAAATTAACTAACTACTAAGCTAAAGATGCTAAGACAAAGAGAACGAATTTGGGAAAATACTCGTGAGAAAAACCAATTGACTAAGACAATACCCAAGGAAGAATCCACCTAGACTTCACTTGTTATCTAACTCTGAACCAGACGATTTATTCACTTGACTTGATCCATAGGATTCCCTAAGTTATATTAATACCTCCGTCGAGGCTACTAACATCTAACCCTAGGTTGATTAATTGAAATCTCTTTCTAATTAAAACTCCTAGAATTGCATTAACTCGATCTATGGACCTCCATATTAGGTTTCACCCTAATCTGGCAAAATTTTGTCACCCTATGTCTAGGCGTGCGAGCAACTCCGCTTAATTATGCTAGATCTACTCTTAGGCAGGGACTTTTGCTCAACCACCTAAGCACATCAGTACTTGAATCAATATCCTAGAATATTAAAGCAAGAATTAAGAACACATAATTAAGAACAAATAAAATATTTATCATATAGTTCAGCAAATGATAACAAGATTCATCTTAGGTTTCATCCCCCTCAGGTATCTGAGGGTTTAGTTCATAATTATAAAAGAATACATCTCAGAAGAAAAGATAAAACAAAATATAAGAACAACCCTAAAACCCCTGAAGGAATTAAATTGAGAAGATCTTCCGTCATGAGTATGACACCGGCTTCTTGAGATGAATCAACTGGCTTTCTTCGAGTAAATTCCATAATTCTGACCTCTCTGGCTCGGCTCCTTGGCCTAGCTGGACGCCCCGACAGAGGGCTTCTGTCGAACTCCCCTCTTTAGGTCATACTTAGGGTGTTTATGTAGACTTTGGAATGTGTTTCTTTGCCTCTAAGTATCCTAATTTGAGTGAAATTCCTCTTTGTCACGGCAGGGACACGCCCTTGGCACACGCCCGTGTGAATCGTGGCCAGGTCGTGTTCGAGTCTATCACTGAGGCACGACCGTGTGGATTTGGCCTAGGCC
This sequence comes from Gossypium sturtianum, assembly GCA_025698515.1. Classification (NCBI taxonomy): domain Eukaryota; kingdom Viridiplantae; phylum Streptophyta; class Magnoliopsida; order Malvales; family Malvaceae; genus Gossypium; species Gossypium sturtianum. The sequence continues at coordinate 127,942,965 of CM046955.1, forward strand.
GTGTCAATTTCTTTCTTTGGCCCATTTGGTCTGTTTTAAGCCCGTTTTCCGTTCTTTTCATCCTCCTATGCTCTCTTGAGTATAAAACATGAAATTAAAGGATTAAGAGCACCAAATTACATAATTCAAGGGATAAATCATCCAAAAGTATGCTAAATGTGGGCTTTAAAATATGTTACTATTATGGTTTATCAGTATTGATACAGCCTGAGGCTGGAAAAGAATTTGTTGTCTATTGTGTTGCGTCGCACACGGTTTTGGGTTGTGTGCTGATTCAAGAAGGGAAGGTGGTGGCTTATGCGTCTCGTTAGCTTAGGCTGCACGAGGTGAACTACCCTACTCATGACTTGGAATTAGCTGCGGTAGTGTTCGCACTAAAGATATGGAGACATTATTTGTATGGGGAAAAGTCGATCATCTACACCGACCATAAGAGTCTTAAGTATCTCCTTACCCAAAAGGAGTTGAATCTTAGGCAACGAAGATGGATAGAGTTGCTGAAGGATTATGATTGCTCGATTGAGTATCATCCGGGAAAAGCTAACGTGGTGGCAGATTCACTGAGTCATAAGGTGGTATCTAATCTAAGAGAAATGTTTGCTCATCTCAGTCTATTTGAGGATGGTAGTTTGTTGGCGGAACTGCAGGTAAAACTGACTTGGATTAGCCAGATTAAAGAGAAGCAGATGTTGGATGAGTCATTGGTTTCTCGTTTCCAGCAGGTGAAGAGGGGAGAGACTGTGGATTTTGGGCTGAATTGTGAAGGGGTATTATGTTTCCGTGGAAGAGTTTGTGTACCGAAGGACTCTGAGTTAAGGCAATCGATTCTGCGGGAGGCGCATAGTAGCCCATACACTATGCATCCCGGTGGAAAAAAGTTATACCGAGATCTACGTAAATTGTATTGGTGGCCAGGACTTAAGCGTGAGGTGATGAATTTTGTAAGTAAGTGCTTGACATGCCAGCAAGTGAAGGCTGAGCATTAATTACCTTCGAGACTACTGCAACCTGTGAAAATTCCAATCTAGAAGTGGGAGAGGGTAACCATGGACTTTGTTAGTGGGCTACCCCTGACACCTACTAAGAAAGATTTGGTATGGGTAATTGTGGATAGGCTGACTAAAACTGCCCACTTCATATCGGTTCGCACCGATTACTCATTGCAGAAGTTTGCCAAGTTATATGTGGCAGAGATTATAAGGTTACATGGGGTACCAGTGTCTATCAACTCAGACAGGGACCCTAGATTCACATCTCAGTTCTAGAGAGTGTTACATGAAGCTCTGGGTACAAGGTTAGATTTCAGCATAGCGTTTCATCCGCAGACTGATGGTCAGTCGGAGAGGGTAATTTAGATTTTGGAAGACATGTTGAGAAGCTGTGGGATTGATTTCAAAGGTAGTTGGGAGGACTATTTACCGTTGGCGAAATTTGCTTACAACAACAGCTACCAATCCAGCATTCAGATGGCACCATATGAGGTATTATATGGTCGTAGGTGTCGTACCCCTACTTGTTGGACAGAATTGGGTGAGCGACGATTGTTGGGTCTAGAGCTAATTTCGGAAACTGAAGAAAAAGTGAAGTTGATCCAGGGTAGATTAAAAGAAGCTTCTGATAGGCAGAAGTCGTATGCTGACTTAAAGCGTAAAGAGATAGAGTTCTCTGTGGGGGATTATGTCTTCTTGAAGGTCTCACCGTGGAAAAAGATTCTGATATTTGAACGAAAGGGCAAGCTAAGCCCCAGATTTATTGGACCTTACCGGGTATTAAAACGTGTTGGACCGGTCACCTATCAGCTGGAGCTGCCTCTTGAGTTAAACCGGATACACAACGTATTCCATGTTTCTATGCTGAGACGCTACCGTTCGGATCCTTCTCATATAGTGCCAGTGGAGGAGATCGAGGTAAGACCTGATTTGACATTTGAAGAAGAACCGGTGCAGATTTTGGATCATGATGTTAAGGTGCTAAGGAGGAAATATGTTCCATTAGTCAAGGTACTATGGCGTAATCACGGATCAGAGGAAGCCACATGGGAGCCTGAGGAGGCAATGCGACATTAATACCCTCATCTCTTTTAATCAGGTAAATTTTGAAGCCGAAATTTCTTTAAGGGGGTAGAATTGTAACATCCCAAAATTAGAGGTTTCTGATTTTTGCATAATTGCATGTTCAGCTTGCTCAGCGGGTTATTTGAGGGTGTTTAGGGGTTCTAGGGAGGCCTGGGTTCGAGTCCAAGCCCTGGAAAAATTTTTTTTTTGGGCCTTTAGTGGAGAGGGCTGTTGGAAGCAGGACTTATGTAAATTAAAGTGTGTTTTACTAACACTAGTTGAGCACCTGGTGGAGTGGTGTGGCGTCAAGTGGTGGGCAAGGAGGTATGGGGTTCAAATCCCACAATTTATAAAATGGAGGTTTTATTTTGTGTTAGAGGAGTGGAGGAAGCAGAGTTCACATAAAACTCTCCTATGGAAGTTGGAGAATGGGTCAAACAGTTCAAATGGAGGAAGGAAAGGGATTGTATGAGGAAAAATGGGAGGAAATCAAGGAAGTGTGGGGTGAAAAAGTGTTGGCCGTGAGTGGGAGTGTGTGATAGGGGGAGTTTCGGCTGGAGAGGGGTCTTGAGTAGCATATTCGGCTTTGAGAGGGGGAGTGCCGATTTTCTCAAGTTCTCTTTTGAGAGAGTTTTGCTTTTTGCGTTTTCGACTATAGCATTTCGGGTCCTTTTTCTTCATTCTTCTTTTGCCAAAATCTCAGCTTCTCTTTTTCTCTTCTTCTCTCTTTTCAAACATTTTTCTTTACTGGTTAATAGCCTAAGCATTAGTAGGCCGAAACTCTTTTTGTCCATCTTTTCTTATCCATTTCTTCTTTTTTTCTTCTTTTCCTCTCATCCGCTTTCCTCGTCTTTCTCCATAGCCGAATACATATTTTCTTTACCTTTGTGTGACAACTAGCTTCCTTTTCTCTTCATCTACTATGCTGCAAAGAGGGTGGCAATCGGTAAGTTATAGTTCTTGTGTTCGATAACTCTGTTTCCATTCAGTTTCTTCTTTAACAATCATATGTTCCTTCTTTCATTCTGAGGCTAAAAGTACGTTTTTCTGTGTTTTGGCCATCGTCGAGTTAGGGATTGTTATAAGGCGAAGAGGAGCAGGTAGTGGTGGTAATCAAATCTTGATTGTGGGCTCACCGTTCGAAAAAGGTAAGGGTGTTGTCATATTACTGGGTTTGGCCGAATGTGCCATGTGTTGTGTTAGGTGGTATGCGGATTTCAGTCACACTCATGGTGCCAGTTGGTACAGGTTCTTGTTAAGGACGGGAAGCAAATCAACCGTGCCTAGTAATCTTGATGTTTAGGGCCGTTTACTCAAACAAGGTAAGGTGAACGTTTTGGGGTTAGTTCTTTAGGTTATTAACCTTAAGCAACGTTTGGCTGATAAGGTAATCTGATGGTGTGTAGGTTTGATACGAAGGGCTAATCGTGCCGCTAGCTAAGGTGTGTAATCTCACACCACCGCTTATTTTGTGAATGTTGTTTTGTGAATCAGCTAGAAGCTGAAATACCGAAAAGCCAAAATACCGTCAACTAAGATCACTCGAGCGCGAGAGCGCTCATGGTGAAAAAATGAGCCTCTAGTGATGGCGATAGACTATTGGGAGTGTCGCGAGCACTCTCGTAGAACTGAGGCCAAAACGGGACTTGTTGAGCCGAAGCGGGCTAAATGGGCCCAACGGGTTAATGGGCCCATATGAGCGAAAATGATGAAAGGTGTAAGTTGATCGATGCGACTGTGAAGTCCGCAGAACCGAGGCTAAAAACGAACGGAATGGGCCACACGAGTGTGTGGGCCTGAATGGGCCGAAATCGAGTTTTAAGCCTAATAGCACTGTATTGACCAGAATTGGTAACCGAGTCGCTCGAGGCGATGTTAGGCCTTCGAAAAGGCCGTTGCAGGGGTAAAATTACCAAAATACCCTTGGTGGGTAAAATGACCGCAGTACCCCTAGAGGGTAAATTACCGAAATAGCCTTGGTGGGTAAAATGACCGCAATACCCCTAGAGGGTAAATTACCGAAATACCCTTAGTGGGTGAATTATCGAAATACCTACGATGGGTAAAATTACCGAAACACCCCCAAAGGGGTGAAAATTACCGTTATACCCTTGATTGTGGTTAAATATCGTGTATGTGATTTTTATTTATACTCTTCATACTTGTAATACACTGCATTCATATCATGTTGCATGGGTTGGGTTTGATGATTGGAGGAAGTACCGTTTTAGTGGCTCTGCCACATACCGTTTCAGTGGCTCTGCCACATACCGTTTTAGTGGCTCAGCCACATATACCGTGATTAGCAGCTTGACTGCAATATTGGTGAGGATTGGCTGGGTGGGTTGACATGGTCCCCACATGGTACGATTTGTTGGTACGGGTGGAGAGTTAGACGGCTAGTAGGATTGGGGTGGGCACATATCCACATACATTGAGATGATTTTGGGGCTCAGGCCCAGATTTTTACCGAATAGGGCTTAGGCCCAGACCGATATTGTATGGGCTTAGGCCCAGATACTGACCGTTATAGGGGATTACACACTGAGTTCTCGTAACTCACCCCTTCCTTTATCATGCGTGTAATCCCAAAGTTAGAGGATTTGGAGCTGTGGAGGACTCGGAGGTGGCCATACATCAGATTTGCTTCTTAACGAAACTTAGTAACTTTGGTTTCATTTTATTTTATATTATTATTTTTAGGTTAATATTTGGTGAAATAAGGCCATTGGATTTTTCTTTTTAAACTTACATTTGGTAATTCTGCTAGATATGAACTGTTAAGCGATTAAACACTGGTTTTTAAAATAATAACAACCATTTTCAAAATATCACGTCTCCGAAATTCTTTAAGTCAGACTTCTGCAACAAACAAAGTTTTACGAAAATAATAACATCTTTACAAGAATACACTTTAAGCAAATCTTGTTTTTACAAGCAACGAAATATGGGTTTTAAAAAGGATACAAGGTTTTTAACGAACGCATAGCTTTTAAACAACCTTTTAATGTGACATGCTAGGTACGACCATAACGTCTAGGCCAGGTTTGGGGTGTTACATTACCCCTTAAACGAGCTTACGAGGCCCAAAACATACATAAGGAGGGGTTCGGGACTAAACCGAGAACTTTAGAAAACTTTCGGAGAACTTAGAAAATTTTCCATGAAAAAGGTCCACACGCCCGTGTGGGTGAAGGGACACGCACGTGTGGCATATCACATGCCCGTGTTTCAGGCCGTGTCAAAAATAGGGGACATTCTGTTTTTGTGATGTCATCAACCAAATAAGGTCACATGGCCAAGGCACACGCCCGTGTGCTTAGGCCGTGTGGTGATTTAAATTCCTAAATTCAAGTGCAGACTTCACACGGCCTGGGCACATGCCCATCTCCTATGGCTGTGTCTTCCACATGGTTGAGACACACGGCCGTGCCTCAGCCTGTGTGGTTACTACTAGGCATTTTGTTTTGCCAACATAGGATGCAGGGGGACACACGACCAAAGCACACGCCCATACGGCAGACCATGTGTCACACACGGCCTAGACACACACCCGTGTGTCTACCCGTGTTGACAAAATAAGACTATTTACCAAGCCTTTTTTCCACCCATACTTACACCAACTTACACAGCATCAAACCACACTAGTCCAAAAAATATACATATAAATTCAAGGCACTTAATATAGCATAACTAAGTGCTTCACCATAATCAACATCCATAATAACATGCAACATATCATCATTCAACCGTCAATAATCATAGGCCATATCGTAATGGCAATAACACATACATGTATATATGACTAGGCTTATAACAAAATAATCATTATGAGCCACACCTCATGGCCTTGTACAAAATGAATCAAATATCCTCTTAAGCCAACACATTTGGCTAAACCAATATGACATATAACCAAAATGATCAAGTCCCTATACATGCCATAATTCAAAGTAAATCTCAATATACCAAAATGTGTGAATAGTGTGGATGATCCTCCGACGGTCTCCGTATCCCGAGCTGGCTTTTGGACTCTATAAAATAAGGGAAAAGAGAAGGGAGTAAGCTTTAAGCTTAGTAAGTCTATATGTAAACAATAAACATCATACCACATACTTATCAATCAAAAGCATTACATTCTAATCAAGAACAATTCAGATCCTCGTAGTTGTACTTACTCATTTAAAATCTTACCACATCCCAAATACATATCATAAAAATTGCTCACATTTACATGCACATATACCCTGCACTTGCCATCACATAATCACACTTAATTTCACTTAGTTAAAGTTTCTCGATGAACACTTCAGAATAATACCAAATACAGGGTGGTTTTGCACACAGCCCACCAAATATTCACATGTCCAAGGTGGTATCGCACATAGCCCACCAATAATAACGAATGCGGTGGTACCGCACACAGCCCACCAATAATAACAGATACGGTGGTATCGCACACAGCCCACCAACAACCACTTATTCACGGATATTTATCCTTATCCTTTTTCTATTCCAAAAGTTCATCCGAGAATTTCCTCACTTTTTAACATTTCCATGGATTTTAATAATATTCATTCACCACTCACACAATGCATTAATATGTAAAAACATAAGTAAAAAGGATGTATCATTTACATATAAACTTACCTCGATACAAAATATGTCAAATTTGGAGTTTAGTCTGAAACCTTGCCTTTTCCTCGGTCAAGGTTGATTCCACGTTCTTCTTGATCTATAATGATAAATTCACTCATTTAATCACCACATTAATCGAGACATTCCAAAATTCCTACTTTGGAAAAATTACCATTTACCCCTATACTTTCACAAAATTACAATTTTGCCCCTAGGCTCGTAAATCGATTTTCATCAAATTTCCTTATTAACCAAGCCTAGCCGAATATATTTTAAGCTTATAGCAACCCACAATTCCAATTATTTCACACATTTACTACCTATTTTACAATCTTTACAACAAGGTCCATTTTAGGTGTTTTCATGAAAAATCTTTTCACAAAAATTGTTTATTTAACAACTAAGTTTCATTTTCTTCCATAAAAATTCAGCAAACAACACTAATGTTCTCATGGCAAAACCCTAGACTCTCAACCATTTTGCAAAATAGTCCCCCCATTAGCTAGCTTAAGCTACAAGGGTTCCAAAAGTATAAAATTTTTCAAGAATGATCACCAAAATCACTTACTTGCAAGGTGTGTAAGTTGCTGAAAATTTCAAGCTTCCAAACCCTTATGCTTGAGTGAAAAATCGGTGGAAGAAGAAGATGATAGGAGAAAAGATGATAGCTTTCTTTGTTTTATTTTATTTTATTCATTTAGTCACCTAATGTCACCAAACACATTGTGTATTCTCTCTAACTCCACCGACAAAGCTAACAGGTAAGCTACTGGTCCAATCCTTTCAATAATCTCATACGGCCCAATGAAGCGCGGACTCAATTTGCCCTTTCTACCAAATCTGAATATTTTCTTCCACGGGGATACTTTCAGAAACACTTTATCACCAACCTGAAACTCAACTTCTTTCCTTTTTAAATCCGCGTATGACTTTTGTTGGTCTGAAGCAGCTTTTAAACTATCACAGATTACTTTCACTTTCTCTTTGGTTTCTTTAACTAAATCAACCCCGTGAATTTGCTTCTCACTAAGCTCGGTCCAATACAAAAGAGTTTGACACTTGCGACCATACAATGCTTCGTATAGTGCCATTTGTACACTCGACTGATAACTGTTGTTGTAGGTAAATTCAACCAAAGGTAGATATTTTTTCCAACTACCTTCGAACTCTAAAGCACATCATCGGAGCATGTTCTCAAGAACTTGAATTACTCTTTCGGATTGACCGTCAATTTGCGAATGAAACGCGGTACTAAAATTTAATTTCGTACCCAAGGCTTTTTGTAACTTTTTCCAAAACCTCAAAGTAAACCTCGGATCTCTATCCGAAATAATGGACATAGGCATCCCATGTAATCTCACAATTTCGACAATATACAGCTCAGCCAACTTATCAAGTGAGTAGTCGGTACGTACCGGTATAAAGTAAGCTGGTTTCGTTAATCTATCAACGATAACCCACACGACATCTTTCTTTTTCGGAGTCATGGGTAAACTTGTTACAAAATCCATCGTGATTCGGTCCCATATCCACTTGGGAACCATCACTGGCTGAAGTAAACCCGAAGGTACCTGATACTCGGCTTTCACTTGTTGACAGATCAAACACTTTGTCACAAACTCAGATATGTCTTTTTTCATACCCGGCCACCAATACAACTTCTTCAAATCATTATACATTTTTGTACTGCCCGGATGTACTAACAAACAACCATTATGTGCCTCGTATAAAATTTTCCGAATCAACTCATCATCTTTCGGTACACAAACTCTATCACAAAACATCAAACAATCATCTGAACTGACCCGAAAATCAGAGTTACTTCCCGATTCACACTGAGCTCTCTTAGCTTGCATCCCACTATCATTCTTTTGAGCTTCAGAAATTTGCTGAAGAAACAACGGTCTAGCCCTTAAGTCGGCCAAAATCGAACCATCGTCAGACAAAGCTAAACTCATACTCATAGCTCTCAAAGCATACAAGGATTTCCTGCTCAAGGCATCAGCGACTACATTCGCTTTCCCCGGATGAAGATCAATCTCTAGCTCATAATCTTTCAATAATTCGAGCCACCTCCGTTGTCGCAAATTTAAGTCCTTTTGGTTCATCAGGTACTTCAAACTTTTGTGATCAGTAAAGATTCGTTATTTCTCACCATACAAATAATGACACCAAATCTTCAAAGGAAAGATGATGGTATCCAATTCAAAATCGTGCATCGAATAATTCTTTTCATGTGGTTTTAGCTGTCTCGAGGCATAAGCTACTACTTTTCCCTATTGCATCAACACACAACCAAGACCATTCATTGATGCATCACTATAGATCACGAACTCCTTTCCCGACTCAGATTGTACCAAAACTGGGGCTTCAGTCAACAATGCTTTTAGTTTCTCAAAACTCTGTTGGCACTTCTCTGTCCATTCGAACTTGACATCTTTTTGTAGCAACGTCATCATCATTGTAGCAATCATGGAGAATCCTTTAACGAACCGTCTGTAATAACCCACTAAACCCAAAAAGCTTCTAATCTCTGACACATTCCTCGGCCATTTCCACTCAACAATAGCCGAGATCTTACTCAGATCAACTCTAATTCCATCACCCGACATGATGTGTCCTAGGAATCTGACCTCTCGGAGCCAAAACTCACTTTTGATAAACTTGGCATACAACTGCCTATCTCTTAGAGTCTACAAAGCAGTTCTTAAATGCTCCGCGTGCTCACTCTCATCCCGAGAATAAATTAATATATATCATCAATAAAAAAACTATAAACTTATCCAAGTACGGTCGGAAAATATGGTTCATTAAATCCATAAATACGGCAAGAGCATTCATTAAGCCAAAGGGAATTACGAGGAACTCGTAATGGCCATACCTTGTCCGAAAAGCAGTTTTCGGTACATCTTGTTCCTTAACTCTCAACTGGTAATAATCGGACCTCAGGTCTATCTTAGAAAACACTGTGGCTCCTTTCAGTTGGTCAAACAAATCATCGATCCTTGGAAAAGGATACTTGTTCTTAACTGTAACCTTATTGAGCTATCTGTAGTCTATACATAATCATCGACCCGTCTTTCTTTTTCACAAAAGGTACTGGAGCAGCCCACGGAGAATAGCTCGGTCTTGCGAAACCTTTATCCGACAACTCTTGTAACTGAGCCTTCAATTCTTTTAACTCCAACAGTGCCATCCTATACGGGGCAACCGAAATAGGTGTCGTACCAGGAACCAACTCAATACCAAACTCATCCTCCCTAACTGGAGGCAATCTCGGTAACTCTTCTGGAAGCACGTCCGGATACTCGCATACCACAGTCACTGATTTAATCTTTACTTTCGACTCTTGAGTATTTAACACAAATGCAAGATAGGGCTCATATCCTTTTCTCATACATTTCTCAGCTGCCATAGAAGAAATCATTACAGGCAAGCTATCCGATTCACCTGATTCAACCCGAATAATATCTCCATTTACACATCTTAGTTCAATAAACTTACTACTACAGTTTACTAACACATTATGAATAGTCAACCAATCCATGCCAAGAATTAGGTCAAATTCATCAAACGGTAGTAGCATGAGGTTAGCCAGAAAACAATGGCCTCTAATCATCAAAGGACAGTTTTTACACACTTCGTCAACTATCACATGCTTGCCTAACAGGTTTGACACTTTTATCATAAATTTTGTAAACTCAATAATCATATTCATGCTAGACACTAATTTCATACAAACATACGAGTGAGTAGACCCCGGGTCAATCAAAGCAACAACAAAAATATCATGAAGAGAAAAAGTACCCGTAATCACATCTGGAGATGATGCATCTTCGCGATCGCGAATGGCATAAGTCCTTGCAGGCGCTCTACCCTCTGATCTCACAATAGAATCTCTAGGCGCACCTCTACTGCTAGCCCCACTTCCCGAGTTCTTCTGTGGTCTACCCCTCGAAGGTACATTACTCGCTCTCACTTCTTATTTTCTGTCATTCTCATCTATCTCAGGACCATTTCAAATAAAGTGGTCTAGTGAACCGCACTTGTAGCAAGCTCGATTATTTCCCCAAAACTCTCTAATATGTTGTCTACCACAATTCTGACACTCAGGTTTATTAGACTTCACATTACCCACACTCACCATCGAGGTGGCTTGAACTCTAGAGCCCGAATATGTTTTACCACGATCTCAGTGTGAATACCCAGCTGAAGCAGTCGTCCGAGGGTTCGTTTCTTTGGACCTCTTTGATTGGGTTTGAAACGACTTACTTATCAGCCTCTTCCTTGCATCTCGGGCCTCAATCATAGCTTTTCTCCTTTCCTTATTCAGCTCTTCAGCCTTACAAGCTCTATTGACCAATATCACGAATTCTTTCAACTCTAAAATCCTGCCTAACAATCTAATTTCCTCGTTCAGCCCATCTTCGAACCTCTTACACATAATAGCTTCAGTAGACACACACTCTTGAGCATATTTACTGAGTCTGACAAATTCACGTTCATATCTGCCACAGACATTTTGCCTTGCTTCAATTCGAGGAACTCTTTCCGTTTCTGATCAATGAACCGCTAACTTATGTAATTCTTTCGGAACTCCTCTAAGAAGAAATCCCATGTCACTCTCTCCTTCGAAACTACAGATATCAGCGTCTTCCACTAGCGATACGCCGAGTCCCTCAATAATGATATAACACATTTTAAGCATTCTTCAACCGTACAAGAAAGTTCATCAAATACCTGCATAGAATTCTCAAGCCAAAACTCTGCCTTCTCGGGATCATCATCTATATCGGCTCTAAATTCTTTGGCCCCTTGTTTTCGTATCTTATCAACCGGGGGTTTAGTTAATCTTGCCAAGTCAATGCCTTGCGGAGCTACAGGGACCAATTAAGGTATAGGAGGGAGTGGAGGAGGTTGAGCATTAGGATTTCCTCGAACAAATTTGGTATACCAGTTACTCATCATATGGAGAAAGGCTTCTCGAGCCTCCTCTCCTTGACCCAAGGTCTCGGGTCCACTTTCTACTGGCGCGATCCCTTGCGCGGGAGCCGGCGCATTACTTGTAGCATTATCAACAGCAGCTCGGTTGGGATCCATTTACTATATGAAGACACAATTTAAAGTTTTCAGGAGTCACCACACTATTATAATATATTTATGGCATGTATAGCTAGACTTTTACACTCGCTATGGCAGTTTGAGAACCGACTAAATCATAGCTCTAATACCACTAAATGTAACACCCCTTACCCGTATTCGACACCGGAACAGGGTATGAGGCGTTACCGGACTTATATGCAAGCAATCAAACAAAATCGAGACATGACTTCCCACTCAAATTTAAAACTTTTCGTAAACATTCATATCACCCCTTAAACGAGCTTACGAGGCCCAAAACATACATAAGGAAGGGTTCGGGACAAACCAATAACTTTAGAAAACTTTCGGAGAACTTAGAAAATTTTCCATGAAAAAGGTCCACACGCCCGTGTGGGTGAAGGGACACGCCCGTGTGGCATATCATATGCCCGTGTTTCAGGCCGTGTCAAAAATAGGGGACATTCTGTTGGTGACGTCATCAACCAAATAAGGTCACACGGCCAAGGCACACGCCCGTGTGCTTAGGCCGTGTGGCAATTTAAATTCCTAAATTCAAGTGCAGACTTCACATAGCCTGGGCACATGCCCATGTACTATGGCCGTGTCTTCCACACGATTAGGACACACGGCCGTGCCTCAACCCGTGTGGTTACTACTAGGCATTTTGTTTTGCCAACATAGGATGCAGGGGGACACACGACCAAAGCACACGCCCATACGGCAGACCATGTAATCCACACGCCCATACAGAATAAGACTATTTGCCAAGCCTTTTTGCCACCCATACTTACACCAACTTACACAACATCAAACCACTCTAATCCAAAACATATACATATAAATTCAAGGCACTTAATATAGCATAACTAAGTGCTTCACCATCATCAACATCCATAATCACATGCAAAATATCATCATTCAACCATCAGTAATCATAGGCCATATCGTAATGGCAATAACACATACATGCATATATGCCTAGGCTTATAACAAAATAATCATTATGAGCCACACCTCATGGCCGTATACAAAATGAAACAAATAACCTCCTAAGCCAACACATTTGGCTAAACCAATATGACATATAACCAAAAAGATCAAGTCCCTATACATGTCATAATTCAAAGTAAATCTCAATATACCAAAATGTGTGGATAGTGTGGATGATCCCCCGACGGTCTCTGTATCCTGAGCTGGCTTTTGGACTCTATAAAATAAGGGAAAAGAGAAGGGAGTAAGCTTTAAGCTTAGTAAGTCTGTATGTAAACAATAAACATCATACCACATACTTATCAATCAAAAGAATTACATTCTAATCAAGAACAATTCAGATCCTCGTAGTTGTACTTACTCATTTCAAATCTTACCACATCCCAAATACATATCATAAAAATTGCTCACACTTACATGCACATATACCCTGCACTTGCCATCGCATAATCACATTTAATTTTACTTAGTTAAAGTTTCTCGATGAACACTTTGGAATAATACCAGATACAGGGTGGTTTCGCACACAGCCCACCATTAATAATTAACACGATGGTATCGCACACAGCCCACCAATAATAACAAATACGGTGGTATCGCACACAGCCCACCAACAACCACTTATTCATAGATATTTATCCGTATCCTTTTTCTATTCTGAATGTTCATCCGAGAATTTCCTCACTTTCTATCATTTCCATGGATTTTAATAATATTCATTCACCATTCACACAATGCATTAATATGTAAAAACATAAGTAAAAAGGATGTATCATTTACATATAAACTTACCTCAATACAAAATATGTCAAATTTGGAGTTTAGTCCGAAATTTTACCTTTTTCTCGGTCAAGGTTGATTCCACGTTCTTCTTGATCTATAATGATAAATTCACTCATTTAATCACCACATTAATCGAGACATTCCAAAATTCCTACTTTTGTAGAATTATCGTTTTTCCCCTAGACTTTCATAAAATTATGATTTTGCCCCTAGGCTCGTAAATCGATTTTCATCAAATTTCCTTATTAACCAAGCCGAGTTGAATATATTTTAAGCTTATAGCAACCTACAATTCCAATTATTTCACACATTTACTACCTATTTTACAATCTTTACAACAAGGTCCATTTTAGGTGTTTTCATGAAAAATCTTTTCACAAAAATTGTTTATTAACAACTAAGTTTCATTTTCTTCCATAAAAATTCAGCAAACAACGCTAATGTTCTCATGGAAAAATCCTAGACTCTCAACCATTATGCAAAATAGTCCCCCCGTAACACGCCATACCCAAGTCCGAGACTGCGACTGGATACGAGACATTACCATACTTGAACTTAAGTAAACATGTACTTATGGGCTGTAAAATTTTGTTTCGAAATAGAAACTACTCCTTCTTAATCAAAACATACGTTTCATGGGCCTACGAGGCCTTAAACACCTATCCGCAAACTTTCGAAACTCAATCGGGAACTTTTCCTCAAAACAGGGGTCACACGCCCATGTGACTTGGGACACGCCCGTGTACCCCTAAGACATGCCTGTGTCTTCCACCCGTCGTCGACACTGACTAATTTCACACAGCCTTGACACGCCCATGGCTTTGGCCCGTGTGCTAAACTTTGGCATTCTGACTTATCCACATGGTCCATACACACGTCGGTGTACTTCACCCGTGTGGTAATTCAAATTACAAGTGCAAGGTGCAGACTTCACACGGCCAGGGCACACGCCCATGTGCTAACCGTGTGTCACACACGGCCTAAACAACGGCCGTGTGATTAGCCTGTGGTCTATTCTGACCTAAATCACTAATGTGCAGGGGACACATTGTCTAGACACACGCCCGTGTGTCTATCCGTGTGGGCACCTAGAGGCTATTTTCCAAGACAATTGCCACCTTGAGATCAAAATTAGTCCAATACTCAATTCACTAACACAAGTATTACATCTAACATGAACAAAGATGCATACTTCATTGATAAATAAAAACATACATACTTAACCATTCATGACCCATCTCTTTGCCCATATACAAAAAGAATACTAAGCTTGATAGCCAACACTTTGGCTAATTTTAAAACATAACTCAAAGTGAAATGCTTCCTATACATGGCATACTTAATATAAACAACTTGGATATACCAAAATAGCGATTGATAGTGTGCTCCGAGCTCCGATGACGATGATCCACGAGATTAGCTTGGCGGGACTACATAGAAAGAAAGAATTAAAGACGTAAGCATTTTTCTTAGTAAGTTTCCATGTAATGCATATAACAACGTATATATATATATATATATATATACTTAACATACTCATTCGTCATAAGCAAAGGCATTGCTAAGTTCACATGCTTGAGCTTACTTACTCTTAATGATTCTTACACATATCATGGTACTTACTAGTCTCGTGCTTGTAAGGTAAACAAGGTACATGTATCACTTAATCATATAGATTAGCATACTTTGTTAAGGTAAGCATAATCTTAACTTTCTTGCTTTCTCATTTATTCTTTACTCTTTTGCCCGATGAATTACTATTAATAACCGAGGATACTGAATCTCATCTCACATGCATCTCGATACCAAAGCCATATCCTAGATATGGTCTTACATGGGATCTCTCGACTTGGTATCGATGCCATGTCTTGATGTAGACTTACACGAAGTCTTCCTTGTGTGTTCCCTTGGGAACTTACCATTGCCATGTCTTGACATGGTCTTACTTGGTATCTTTACTCATGAACGGGTCAATGCGGAGCCTTGGCTTAGACTTACATGAAATCTTCCTTGTTACTCACCAATGCCATGCCTTGGCTTGGACTTACATGGAATCTTTATCTCATGATAGCTTTTCAATGCCAAGACTTGTCTTGGACTTACGTGACATCTTTACTTGGAGACTCACCAATGCCATGCCTTGGCTTGGGCTTATATGGGTCTTCATCTTATAATAACTCTTCAATGACAAGACTTGTCTTGGTCTTACATGATAACTTGCTTGATTCTCGATGCCATGCCTTGGCTTGGTCTTATACGGACTTTCTTTTCTCATGTGATAGATCGAGTATCCTAAGTAATTCAACTTCAATCGGGACTTTCTCATGCTTAATCTCATTGATTTCTTTGTTTAACATAACATCAAAAATCTCATGGAATTAAGATATATTCTACATCATACTAAGCAATTCAATGATAATAATCATAAAGCTTAGAAATCATACAAACTTACCTCAATCTACAAAATGTATGTGGAAATGCAATTTAGTCCTCGACTTTGTTCTTGCCTCGGTTTCAATCCGGGCTTCATTTTTCTTGATCTATAATAATAATTGAGCTCATTTAATACACACATTGACTAAATTGACTCTTAACTCATACTTCGGAAAAATTACCATTTTGCCCTTAAACTTTCTCATAATTACACTTTGGCCCCAAGGCTCGTAAAGTGATTTTTATTCAACTTTCGTGAACTTCATGCTTAGCTGATTCACTCTCTCAACTATAGCAACAATCAATTCTCACTATTTCTATCATGTATGACAAATTTCCCAACTTTTACAAACTAGTCCTTACTAGCATTTTTCATGAAATTCATTTAGGAAAAGATGTTTATCTAACATCAAACTCTCATAATCTTTCATAAAATCATTTTACAAGTATGTTATATATGGGTAGATTTATGAACATGAATTCTAGCTCAACTTATAGCTATAAATAGCTAATTCATAATACGAGAACTCCAAAAATATGAAGAATATTAAAAACGGGGCTAGGATGCACTTACTAGCAAGCTTCAAAAATTGAAAAACCCTAGCTATGGAGTCTCTCAAATTTCCGGCACAAGGGGAAGAATATGAATAAGATTTTTGTCATCTTTTTCCCTTTTTAATCATTTAATTGATAAATGACCAAAATGCCCTTCTCACTAAACTTTCAAAATTTCTAACTCATGTCCATTTTTGTCCAAAAATTATAATTTGGGCAAATTGCTATTTAAGGACTTCTAATTAATATTCCAAAGCTATTTCATACTAAAGGCTTCTAGAATCTCAAATTTTGCATCTTTTGCAATTTAGTCCTAATGGACCATTAAATGACAATTTCATAAAATTTCTATATGAAACTTTCATACTATCATGCAAACATATCTTAAACCTCAAAACTCAATTTTACTACTTCAGATTTGTGGTCTCGCAGCACTGTTCCAACTAGGCCCTAAATTGGGCTGTTACAATTCTCCCCCTCTTAGGGATTTTCGTCCTCAAAAATCTTACCAGCAAATAGGTTTGGGTACTGGTTTCTCATGTTCTCTTCTGATTCCCATGTAGCTTCCTCTATCCCATGTCTTTGCCACATTACTTTCATTAGGGTAATACTTTTATTTCTTAGTTGTTTGACTTCCCGAGCTAAAATCTTAATTCGTTCTTCACCATAAGTCATGTCGGGATGAATCTCTATCTCTGACGGGGTAATTACATGTGAAGGGTATGATCGATAGCGTCGCAACATAGACACATGAAACACATCATGTATCTTGTCTAATTCAGACGGCAAAGCCAATCGATAAGCTACCTGCCCAACTCTCTCAATAATCTCATATGGTCCGATAAAACGTGGACTCAACTTGCCTTTACGGCCAAATCTGAGAACTTTTCTCCATGGTGACACTTTCAAGAAAACTTTATCCCCGACTTGATACTCTATCTCTTTTCTTCTTAAATCTAAGTAAGATTTACATGCATGCGATGCTGACTTTTAAACATTCTCGGATCGCTTTCACTTTCTCTTCAGTTTCTCTAACCAATTCAACCCCGTGAATTTGGTTTTCCTTGAGTTCAGTCCAATACAAAGGCGTTCGGCACTTACGCCCGTATAAAGCCTCATAAGGTGCCATCTTTAGGCTCGACTGAAAGCTATTATTGTAGGCAAATTCTACTAATGGGAGAAACTTTTCCCAACTGCCTTGGAATTCAAGAATACAACACTGGAGCATATCTTCGAGTACTTGTATTAACCTCTGCGATTGACCATCGGTTTGAGGGTGAAAAGATGTACTAAAGTTCAACTTTGTACCCAAGGCCTCTTGCAACTTCTTCCAAAATCTGGAGGTGAATCTCAGATCTTTATCCGATATGATTGACAAAGGAACTCCATGAAGCCTTACTATTTCTAAAACATAAAAGTTTGCCAACTTGTCGAGTGAGTAATCCACTCATACAGGTATGAAATGGGCCGACTTCGTAAGTCTATCAACCACAACCCATACAGCATCTTTCTTGCTTGGTGACAATGGTAAACCCGTTACAAAATCCATGGTGATACGGTCCCAATTCCACTCGGGAACCGAAATGGGTTTAAGCAAACCTGAAGGTACTTGGTGTTTAGCCTTTACTTGCTGACAAATCATGCATTTGGAAACAAACTCTGAAATATCTTTCTTCATTCTTGGCCACCAATACTGTTGCTTCAAGTCATTATACATCTTGGTACTACCCGGATGTATAGATAAGCATCCGTTATGTGCCTCATACAAAATTTTCTGAATAAGCTCTTCCTTTCTCGGTACACAAGTTATATATTTGAACATCAAACTTCCATTGGGACTAATCTGGAAATCGGACTCAACATCTGTCTCGCACTGAGCTCTCTTGACTTGCAATTCACTATCTTCTTTTTGAGCTTCAATGATCTCTTGGACAAACATTGGTCTAGCTCTTAGCTCAGCTAGAATGGAACTATCGTCGGATAAAGTTATCCGCGAATTCATTGCCCTTAATGCAAATAGGGACTTTCTACTCAAAGCGTCGGCGACCACATTAGCCTTCCCGGGATGGTAGTCAATGACCAACTCATAGTCTTTTATTAACTCTAACCATCTCTGCTGCCTTATGTTCAACTCTTTCTGCGTCATCAAGTACTTCAAACTTTTGTAATCGGTGAAAATCTGACATCTTTCACCACATAAATGGTGTCTCCAAATTTTCAATGCGAAGAATATGGTAGCCAACTCTAAATCGTGCGTCGAATAATTTTTCTCATGGGGCTTTAGGTGTCTTGAGGCATAAGCAATCACTTTGCCTTCTTGCATAAGTACACAGCCTAATCCATTTAAGGATGCATCGCTGTATATCACGAACTCTTTCCCTGTCTCAGGTTGTACTAAAACCGGAGCTTCTATCAATAATACCTTTAGTTTCTCGAAACTTTGTTGGCATCTCTCTGTCCACTCAAACTTCACATTTTTCTGTAATAATTTCGTCATCGGAGTTGCAATCATGGAAAACCCCTTGATGAATTGTCTATAATAGCCAGCTAGGCCTAGAAAGCTTCTAATCTCAGAGATATTCCTCGGTGGATTCCAGTCCATTATGGCCAAAATCTTACTTGGATCTACTCGGACTCCATCTCTCGAGACAATATGTCCCAGAAATCCTACTTCCTTGAGCCAAAATTCACTTTTACTGAACTTGGCATAAAGCTAATTTTCTCATAGAGTCTGCAAAACTGTTCGTAGATGCTCAGCATGCTCATTCTCATCTCGGGAATAAATCAATATGTCATCGATAAAAACGACTACAAACTTGTCGAGGTATTGCCTCAAGATGCAGATTCATTAAGTCCATGAATACCGCAGAGCATTAGTCAATCCAAAGGGCATGACTAAAAATTCATAATGCCCATACCTCGCTCAAAAGCGGTCTTGGATACATCTCAATCCTTTACTCTCAATCGGTAGTACCCGGATCTCAAGTCTATCTTAGAGAACACAAAGTGGTTCTTCAATTGATCGAACAAATCATCGATCATTGGTAATGGGTACTTGTTCTTTATCGTCACTTTATTAAGTCGACGGTAATCTATGCACAATCTCATGGTGCCATCTTTCTTTTCACAAATAAAACCGGAGCACCCCATGGAGAACAACTTGATCTTGCAAAACCTTTATATCGCCAAGTCTTGCAATCGTGACTTCAACTCTCTCAACTCCGTTGGAGCCATTCTGTAAGGAGTAATAGATATTAGTACAGCATGCCAGGAGCTAGCTCAACGCTGAACTCAACCTCTCTAACGGTGGTAGTCCCGGTAATTCCTCGGGAAAACATCCAAGTACTCACATACTATCAGATCGACTCAATCTTTAACTCTGTTTCTCTATCATTCATCACAAAGGCAAGATATGCCTCATACCCTTTTCTTATATATCTCTGTGCCATCATATGAGAAATTATTACCGGCGACTTATCTTGTTCATCTGATTCTACATGAAGAGTGTCCCCATTCTCAGATCTCATCTCAATATATTTCTTCCCACAATTTACTATTATATCATGAGTGGTCAACCAGTCCATACCAAGAATGATGTCAAACTCATCAAATGGTAACAACATAAGGTCTGCTTTTAAATAATGACCTCTAATCATCAATGGGTAATCATTACATACTTTATCGACCAGAACACTTTGGCCTAATGGATTAGACACTTTAATCACAAATTCTGTAGACTCTATAGGCATACTCATACTGGATACTAGTTTCATGCAAATGTAAGAGTGTGTGGATCCGGGATCTATTAAAGCAATAACTTTAATATCATGAAGAGAAAAGGTACCCGTAATAACATCAGGAGAAGATGCCTCTTTGCAAGCGCAATGGCATACGTCCTTGCAGGTGCCCTACCCTCGGGTCTCGCAACCTGCTCTCTAGGGTTACCTCTACCACTTGCTCCTCCACTATCCGAGTTCTTCTGCGGTCTTCCTCTGACTATACTCCCAGATCTCAGGTTTTGAGCTCTCTCTTCCTTCATCATCTCAGGGCAATCTTGTATAAAGTGGTCTTGGGAACCACATCTAAAACAAGCATTTTCATGTGCTAGGCATTCTCGAGATGACGCGTCGCGCTGCATCTTGTGGGCATTCAGTCTATCTCGATCGAATGTTCCCACACACTACCAATCAAGTAGTCTGCGCATTATTTCCGGACATCGCTTACTCTTGTCTTTCCTCGAAAACCCAGTGGAAGTAGCCGATCTAGTGGAAAAATCTCTTGACTTCTTGGATGAGGATTGGAATGACTTACCCCACTGTCTTTTTCTAGAGTCACAAGACTCCATTTCATATTTTCTTTTCTCTTTTACTAGCTCTTCGGCTTTACAAGCTCGCTCTACTATCACAACAAATTCTTTTAATTCTAGGACAGCAACAAACAACTTAATGTCCTCATTTAGTCCATCTTCGAATCTCTTGATCATGATGGCCTCAGTGGATACACACTCTCGAGCGTATTTACTGAGTCGTACAAACTCACGCTCATAATAAGTCACAGACATCTTGCCTTGCTTCAGTTCTAGAAATTCCTTTCTCTTCTGATCGACAAATATTTGACTGATATACTTCTTTCAGAACTCTTCTTGAAAGAACTCCCACGTGATCTTTTCTCGTGGTACCACTGACACTAAGGTGTTCCACCATTGGTAAGCAGAATCTCTTAAAAGAGAGACTACACACTTCATGCATTCCTCAAACGTGCATGACAATTCATTGAATACCCTGATGGTATTCTCTAACCAGAACTCGGCCTTTTCCAGATCATCATCCTTTTTAGCCCAAAATTCTTCTGCCCCATGTTTCCTGATCTTATCAACCGGAGGCTTCTCTCCTCTTACCACCTTTACTACTTGAGGGGCTACTGGGATAGGTTGAGGAATAGGCGGGGGTGGAGGGGTTTGAGCATTTGGGTTCGTACGAACAAACTCCGTATACCACATGTTCATCATATGGAGGAAGGCTTCTCTAGCCTCTTCTCCTCCTCTCTGACTCACCGTAGTGGGTCTATTCTCATTCTCGTTAGGCACCGTCCCTTCAGCGGGAGCCGGCGCATTACTTTCTACGTCATCCGCTATAGCTCTTTCGGGATCCATTTACTATATGTATAACATAATTTAAGTCGTTAGGAGTCGTCACACTATCATTATAAAAACATTCTTACATATGGCATGTATAGCTAGACTCGTGCTCGTGCTACATTTGTCCTAGAACCGACTAAACCGTAGCTCTGATACCACTAAATGTAACACCCCATACCCAAGTTCGAGACTGCGACTGGATACAAGACATTACCATACTTGAACTTAAGTAAACATGTACTTACGAGCTGTAAAATTTTGTTTCGAAACAGAAACTACTCTTTCTTAATCAAAACATGCATTTCATGGGCCTACGAGGCCTTAAACACCTATCCGGAAACCTTAGGAACTCAATCGGGAACTTTTCCTTGAAACAGGGGTCACACGCCCATGTGACTTGGGACACACCCGTGTACCCCTAAGACATGCCCGTGTCTTCCACCCGTGGTCGACACTGACTAATTTCACACGGCCTTGACCCACCCGTGGCTTTGTCCCGTGTGCTAAACTTTGGCATTCTGACTTATCCACACGGTCCATACACACGCCCGTGTACTTCAGCCGTGTGGCAATTTAAATTACAAGTGCAAGGTGCAGACTTCACACGGCCAGGGCACACGTCCATGTGCTAACCGTGTGTCACACACGGCCTAAACAATGGCCGTGTGATTAGCCTGTGGTCTATTCTAACTTAAAAACTAATGTGCAGGGGACACACGGTCTAGACACACGCCCGTGTTCTATCCGTGTGGGCACCTAGAGGCTATTTTCCAAGCCAATTGCCACCTTGAGATCAAAATCAATCCAATACTCAATTCACTAACTCATGTATTACATCTAACATGAACAAAGATGCATACTTCATTGATAAATAAAAACATACATACTTAACCATTCATGACCCATCTCTTTGGCCATATACAAAAAGAATACTAAGCTTGATAGCCAACACTTTGGCTAATTTTAAAACATAACTCAAAATGAAATGCTTCCTATACATGGCATACTTAATATAAACAACTTGGCTATACCGAAATAGCGATTGATAGTGTGCTCCGAGCTCCGATGACGATGATCCACGAGATTAGCTTGGCGGGACTACATGGAAAGAAAGAATTAAAGACGTAAGCATTTCGCTTAGTAAGTTTGCATGTAATGCATATAACAACGTATATATATATACTTAACATACTCATTCATCATAAGCAAAGGAATTGCTATGTTCACATGCTTTAGCTTACTTACTCTTAATGATTCTTACACATATCATGGTACTTACTAGTCTCGTGCTTGTAAGGTAAACAAGGTACCTATACCACTTAATCCTATAGATTAGCATACTTTGTTAAGGTAAGCATAATCTTAACTTTCTTGCTTTCTCGTTTATTCTTTACTCTTTTGCCCAATGAATTACTATGAATAACTGAGTATACTGAATCTCATCTCACATACATCTCGATGCCAAAGCCATATCCTAGATATGGTCTTACATGGGATCTCTCGACTTGGTATCGATGCCATGTCTTGATGTAGACTTACACGAAGTCTTCCTTGTGTGTTCCCTTGGGAACTTACCATTGCCATGTCTTGACATGGTCTTACTTGGTATCTTTACTCATGAACGGGTCAATGCCGAGCCTTGGCTTGGACTTACATGAAATCTTCCTTGTTACTCACCAATGCCATGCCTTGGCTTGGACTTACATGGAATCTCTATCTCATCATAGCTTTTCAATGCCAAGACTTGTCTTGGACTTACGTGACATCTTTACTTGGAGACTCACCAATGCCATGCCTTGGCTTGGGCTTATATGGGTCTTCATCTCATAATAACTCTTCAATGCCAAGACTTGTCTTGGTCTTACATCATAACTTGCTTGATTGCCGATGCCATGCCTTGGCTTGGTCTTATACGGACTTTCTTGTCTCATGTGATAGATCGAGTATCCTAAGTAATTCAAATTCAATCGGGACTTTCTCATGCTTAACCTCATTGATTTCTTTGTTTAACATAACATCAAAAATCTCATGGAATTAAGATATATTCTACATCATACTAAGCAATTCAATGATATTAATCATAAAGCTTAGAAATCATACAAACTTACCTCAATGTACAAAATGTATGTAGAAATGCTATTTAGTCCTCGACTTTGTTCTTGCCTCGGTTTCGATCTGGGCTTCGTTTTTCTTGATCTATAATAATAATTGAGCTCATTTAATACACACATTGACTAAATTGACTCTTAACTCATACTTAAGAAAAATTACCATTTTGCCCCTAAACTTTCTCATAATTGCACTTTGGCCCCAAGGCTCGTAAAGTGATTTTTATTCAACTTTCGTGAACTTCATGCTTAGCTGATTCACTCTCTCAACTATAGCAACAATCAATTCTCACTATTTCTATCATGTATGACAAATTTCCCAACTTTTACAAACTAGTCCTTACTAGCATTTTTCATGAAATTCATTTAGGAAAAGATGTTTATCTAACATCAAACTCTCATAATCTTTCATAAAACATCATTTTACAAGCATGCCATACATGGGTAGATTTATGAACATGAATTCTAGCTCAACTTATAGCTATAAATAGCTAATTTATAACACGAGAACTCCAAAAATACGAAGAATGTTAAAAACGGGGCTAGGATGCACTTACTAGCAAGCTTCAAAAATTGAAGAACCCTAGCTATGGAGTCTCTCAAATTTTCGGCACAAGGGGAAGAAGATGAATAAGATTTTTGTCATCTTTTTCCCTTTTTAATCATTTAATTGGTAAATGACCAAAATGCCCTTCTCACTAAACTTTCAAAGTTTCTAACTCATGTCCATTTTTGTCCAAAAATTATAATTTGGGAAAATTGCTATTTAAGGACTTCTAATTAATATTCCAAAGCTATTTCATACTAAAATCTTCTAGAATCTCAAATTTTGCAACTTTTGCAATTTAGTCCTAATGGACCATTAAATGACAATTTCATAAAATTTCTACATGAAACTTTCATACTATCATGCAAACATATCTTAAACCTCAAAACTCAATTTTACTACTTTGGATTTGTGGTCTTGCACCACTATTTCGACTAGTCCATAAATCGGGTTGTTACACCCCCATTAGCTAGCTTAAGCTACAAGGGTTCCAAAAGTACAAAAATTATCAAGAATGATCACCAAAATCACTTACTTGCAAGGTGTGTAAGTTGCTAAAAACTTCAAGCTTCCAAACCCTTATGCTTGAGTGAAAAATCGGTGGAAGAAGAAGATGATAGGAGAAAACATGATAGCTTTCTTTGTTTTATTTTATTTTATTCATTTAGTCACCTAATGTCACCAAACATTAACTAAATTAAATATCTTGTCCCCTATGGCTAGCTATCACCCTTAGAAAGGCCTAATTGCACATTAAGGACCTCCAATTTAAGGTTCTATAGTTATTTAACACCTCTAGCTTGTAAAATAAAACTTTCGCATTTTATGCAATTTAGTCCTTTTTCAAAATTAAGCATGAAATCACTAAAATTAATACACCAAAAATTTCATGCACTCATATAATCATGATATAACACATAAAATAATATTAAAAATAATTTATCCAGTCTCGGATTAGTGGTTTTGAAACCACTGTTTCGACTAGCCCCAAAATCGGGCTGTTACAAATTAGACATTTTACATTATTATCTTCTTTTCAACCTTTTGTCGAAACTACCATTGGAGACTAGGGAGCTTCAGTCACTTTCTTAACTTTGCATGGAATGGAAATTGGCCTGTTTTCTTGTAATTTTTATGTTTTTGAAATCGTTGCAACTGGGTCCAGCTAGCTTGTACCTTCGTTTTTTAATCTGTTAAAATTTTTGGAAGTTACCATTGATGAACCTTGGTTGTTTGTGATGATAATTATATATTTGAAGCTTTGATTGTAGTATTTGGTTGTTTTGTGAAGTGATTTTTGTTAGACTTTGATTTAAGGATTAAATTGTTAAAATGTCAAAATTTCAAGGTTTGATGGTGAATTTGATGTATAATAAGTGCTTTTAAAGGGACTCAAACATTCAGTTGTAATTTTATTCTTTTAAAATAGTCAATTTGATGATTTTTGGGTTAGAGGACTAAATTGCAAAAGCTATAAAAGTTTAGGGAAAATGTGTAATTAATGAAAAGTTAATTGTCATATGCATTGAATGGAATGTGAAATGTGTATGAGATTAATATATTGTGTTTAATTATTACATAGATCAAGATTTGAATCAGAGAGACAATAACCGAGGAAAAGGGAAAATAACGGAATAGTCCCTTCGTATTGACCGAAATTAAATCGTAGGTAAGTCCATAGTATTTCAATACGTAAATAAAGTTTTACTTGTAATCTTATATTATTGTTCTTTAGTTAATATGTTTATAGATAATTATTGTTTTTAGTTAATATGTTTATAGATAATTATTGTTGAATGCACATACGTGCCCCAGTTTGTACTTCGGTACCCCTGAACGCACATACGTGCCCTGTTTATACTTTGGTAACCCTGAACCAAATAGTTTGTGAAATGTGTCTAATTGTATTTAGATTAAATATTATACTATGTTCTTACTATGTTATGTAAACTTACCAGTTCTTGTGGATTATTTTGTAGATAATTGTTGTTGACCTTTTGGAAGGATCAAACAACCGACTCACACTATCCATCTAAGTTGGTAGTTTTTGTATCTTCTAGGGTAGTGGCATGTATATATAGATAAATATGTGGTTTTGAAATGTATAGGATGTTTTTTAATGGTGTCTTGGTATGTTTATGCGTTAAAGGTTATGTTTGGTTTGGTGTACTTTAATGCTTCACCAAGTATTGTCATTTTGGGCACTTTCAAATGCTTGTACAGAAGGTTCCTTTTTGGTATTTTATGATCACTTGAAAATGGTTATTTGTGATAAGTTTTGGTAAGTGTTTGAACTAGATTTTATGCATGAACTAAGTAATGTTGACTTGTTTTGGTATGTAATGTTTTGATGTATTTGTGGCGCCCTTGAATGACATATTGGTTAAGTGAATTAGGTTTTTTGAAATGGCATGATTATGTGTATTTGAATGATGCTTAGGTCCCTTGAAAGTATGCATAAATGGATGGGTTAGTTATGCATGAATTGGTTATAAAATGGCTTGATTTTAGGTAAAATTTTAGGTTCACACGACCTAGGACACGGGGCTATCACACAGCCTGGCAACACGGCCGTGTGTCATTTGAGAATTTCTTAATGTTTAAGTCAGTGAGTTACACGGCCTAGTTTCACGGGCCGCAGTTCAAAGCTTGTGACCATCGCACCAAATGCATCTGATGTAGATCTATTATTTAGATGGGGATCATTTGGCCCACAAGAACTGGCCCAATTTAGGAAGCTGTTGGAGAAGCCTGTTAGATTGAAGACTGGTTGGCTCGATAATGAAGATATGGAAACTTAGGCTAATTTGGTAACTAATCTTAGAAGATTGAGGGAATCATATCTTGTAAAGATTAGATTAGATTTAATATGGCATATCTTGTAAATCCCTAAAATCAAGGGATATAGTTAATCTCGTTCGTCGATGTAAATGTATCTTGACCGTCGGTTTTGGGGGAGCTCAACTATAAATAGAGAGCCTCCCCCTCATTTTTACTCACTCCATTCATTATTTCATTATTCTTTGTGAATAAGAGAATATTGAGAGCATTTACTCAAACACTTTGTGTGCGCTCTTTCTGTTGTTCTTTGTAAGCTTCTTTTGGTATAAATCACTTCTGCTATACAAGTTGGTGCCTTAGAGGACTTTTAAAGGAATCCTCACTTGAATAAAGGCTGACTTCGGTGAGTTTGGACGAATGAATCACCTATGGCCACGCGGATCGCGAGACAAAATATCTAGCCCCGTGACAAGTTGTATCAGAGCTATTGGTTCAAAGGCACTGTTGGGATGTCAAAAGAAGTTGTTGGTTAGGGTGAGCCAATAGAGACCCGAGGAAGGGCCAGAAAAGTAAGTCAATCGAGGGACTTGTTGTCAGCTTTGGAGGATCAAGTTGTCACTCTCGAGGAGTCCATGGGGGACGTCAAGGAGAGGATCGGCAATGTCGATGATAGACACAATGATGGGTTGCAAACAATGCAAGAGCAGCTCGGGGAATTTGTGTGGGACACTATCGGTTCCTTAGAGAATAAGATGGCTGGGAGGGACGATGCTCTCGAGGCTATGGTTATAGCTTTGAAGGAGAATATCAATGAGCTTAAATGGGAGCTCAAGATTCTCAAGGCTGCCATAGGTAATGGAATGTTGGCTTCGAAGCCGAAGCAACAAGCAATGGATGTGCCCAAACCGAAAGCGTTTAAAGGGGAAAATCCGCAAGTGAAGTGGACAACTTTCTTTGGGCCTTAGGGCAATAGTTCCGTGCGATGAGCATCGAGGATAATGCTACAAAGGTAAATACTGTTGCTATGTATTTTACTAACATTCCTTTGTTATGGTGGTGACGTAGGTCCACTGATGTGAGACGTGGTGGGACTAAGATTGGGACTTGGAAGGAGTTCCAAAAGGAATTTAAATCACAGTTTTACCCCGAGTATGTTGAGGATGAAGCTCGAGCAAAGTTGCGGTGGCTTACACAACGAGGCACGGTTAGGGAGTATGTGTGGGAGTTCTATGAACTCATGCTCTAGATTTTTGATTTGAGCGAGAAGGATGCAATTTTCTCCTTTACAAATGGGTTGAAACCATGGGCAAAGTAAGAATTGCAACATCGAGGAGTTTAGAAACTTACCAATGCCATGATGGTAGCGGAGTCCATAGTGGAACTTATTCTGAGAAGAGACAGGTTTTAATCTTCCAAGCCCAACAGGAGGGGCAATGGTGGGTACCATGAGGAAGATGAAAAGGGACATAGCTATTATGGCAACGGTAGTAGTAGCGACGGTGATAGTGGGAAACCACGAAATGGGAAGTGGAGACCTAACAACCCAAAAGTGAAGAGGGGAAAGTTGAGATGCTACTTCTGTAAGGGACCGCATATGAAGAGGGACTGCCCAAAGGTATCTTCGTTTTCAGCTATCAAGAGGAGTGATGAGCCGGAAGAGGCAAAGTCTATTGAGAAAAAGACATCGACGATTAATTCGATGGTGCTCATTCCGAAGAAAAGGAATGGTGGAGAAGGGTTGATGTTTGTAGACATCAACATTACAGGTTAAAAGAGGAGTGCTCTTATTGATACGGGAGCATCGGACTTGTTCATATTGAAAAAGGCTGCGGGGAAACTTGGTCTCTCGATTAAGAAACTGAATAGGAAGATCAATATGGTAAATTCCGAGGAGGCCCCAACTGTGGGAGTAGTTCGTAATGTGGAGCTACAAATAGGCGAATGGAAGGCCAAGGAAGAATTCGAGGCAATCCAATTAGATGATTACAATTATGTGCTTGGCTTAAAATTCCTTGACAGGATTCAGGCATCTCTGTATCCATGGGCCGAACAAATTCATATTAACACCGGCCTATTATCAAAAATTGTTGTGCCAGTGCATCAAGATATGAAGGTTGCGACAAAGGTGTTGTCGCCAATCCAACTAGTCGAGGATGTTTCGTATAGGAGGAACATTATCTCGATAGAATAAAATTCTACAAAAGCCCTTTCAGAAGGGTTAGTGGTGCAATAGATCGATATGAAGCCTGCAGATTTGACTGTGGAACCGACACCTTTGGGAAAGGTGGGTTGTGCATCGAGCTTCGAGGGAAAAGGAGTGATGCAGAAACAGTCGGGATGAGTAAATGCTGCGAGTAAGGTACATTGTGAACACTTTGATAGTGTTTTGAATTCTGACTTGTTGGCTTGGCAAGGTCGTAAAGTCCCTTTCAAAGTTCGTAAGCAAGGAGGTCGAGGGACTGTGGGCAATACGAAGCCAAGGTGTGAGAATCAAGGCGATTCAAAAGGGAACAAGTCAAAATTGGGGCAAGTTAGAGCGGAGACTTCTTGCCAACGAGATGTACCAACGAGTGTAACGGTTCAAGTTAAGAAGCGACGGAAGCCTAGGCAAAAATTCTAAAGGAAGGAAGAAGCCAAGGCAACGAGAGGGATCTGAGGTGAATCAAGTCAGTGCCATTTAGAAGTTGCAATGAGGGCGTTGCAAGAATGGGTGGGGGAGAATGTCACGGGTCAAAGTGAAAAGCCCATGACCATTGCACAAGATGCACCTCATGGAGGTCTGTCGATAAGATGGGGATCATTTAGCCAACGAGAACTGGCCTGATTCAATGAATTGTTGGAGAAGCCTGTCAGTTTGAAGCCTGGTTGGCCCAATAATAAAGATATGACAACTTAGGCTATTATGGTAACAAATCTTAGAAGATTGATAGGAATCATATCTTGTAAAGATTAGATTAGATTAGATATGGCATATCTTGTATGTAACACCCCTCACCCGTATTCACAGTCAAAATAGGGTTACGAGGTATTACCGATCAATCAACATCATTTAACATACATAATTCATACATTTATGCATTCATACTCAAATGCCAGTCAATCATATTCATATTGTCCCTTATGAGAGCCTACAAGGCCTTAAACATGCTTTAGAAAGGGTTTGGGACTAAACCGATAACATATAAAATTCTCAGAAAAACTTAGAAACTTTTCAAACATACAAGGGTCACACGCCCGTGTGAACAGGTCGTGTGCCTCACACGGCTAGTAGACACGCCCGTGTCTTAGGCCGTGTGGAAACAGGGCATACATACTAACTTGCATCACACAGCTAAGGACACGCCCGTATGCCAGGCCGTGTGAGAACTGGAGGGTATACTGACTTGGGTCCCATGGCCAACCACACACCCATGTGTCCAGCCCGTGTGCCCTTCGAAGTGGCCACACACGCCCATGTGCTAGGCCGTGTGCCATTTAGGGGGTATACTGACTTATACCACACGGCCAGTCACATGCCCATGTGTGAGACCGTGTGGAGCATACTGACTTCACTTCAATATCAACACCAGGGGACACACAGCCATGTAGCATGACCGTGTGTAGCACACGGTTGAGACACACACCCGTTTCTCTGTCCGTGTGGACAAAAATAGGCCATTTGCAAAGCCAATTTTCCACCATTTTTGTACATACCTACATAAGCTCAAATGTCATCATTTTAAGACACAAATATGCAGCCAAAAGTTCATCAACCAATACATAATCATACCATATTCATTTCAACTAAATTAAATACTCAATTCCATGCCATTTACCTATTCAAATACCAATCAATTCATCTTGCTTTACTTAGCATAATTCACATATATAATTCATCTAACTAAACCAATTCAAATATACATAATCACTTCAACTCCATTCATTCAAGATAGGTCTATTACCAAACATTAAAAGTAGAACTATTTGCACATTCATAAGCATCATCAAGTTCATCATCTTATGCCAACTTAAATGGCCAAAATACACATCCAGCAAATAGCCTATTTTGACACAAGCCTATACATGCCATATACCATATATACATAGCTTCAAAAATACCAAAATGAATGATCGATAGTGCGATGAAGTCTCTGACAATTCCCAGATCCGAGCTAGCTTCGTAGAACTATAAAACATGGAAACAATTAAACAAAGTAAGCTTTAAGCTTAGTAAGTTTGTATGTGAACATGAAATAATCTCAACATTCATTAACAATTCAAAATGGATTATATCATTAACATTTAAAGCATCAATTCATGAATTAACATAAAACTTATCCATGTCCTCATTCATGAGTTCTCAACTTCATCTATCTCAATACTTGAATAGTTTTTCGTACATACCTGTACTGATACATTTCTATTTCTCATCAATACTCTTATCAAACCACTCCGGTTTACAAATGATTTCGATACCATTTCATCGATTTTTTCGATGCCATAGTCCAACTATGGTCTGTCACATATATTGCCAAGGCCCTGCCGTGGTCTTTCATTCACATGCCATAACCCGGTTATGGACTTATTACTCAATTGCTATAGCCCGGCTATGGTCTTATTCGACAACTTGCCTTACTCAATTCGTACATTTCATTTAATATCTCAAAATTTATCCAATAGAATAATTACTATCTCAATTTCATCCATCAAATAGATAAGTACTCATTTAAGTTCAACTATACGAACTTACCTCGTATTCGAAATTAACGGATCGGATCGACTATTTGACAACCGTGCTTTTCCCCGATCTAAATCCGAATTCTTTTTTTCTTGATCTATATGTATTCAAAATTAACCATTTAATCACCTACTCATTCAATTTAGTCCAAAACTACACATTTGGGCATTTTTACATATTAACCCCTAAACTTTCACACTTTTAACAATTTAGTCCCTATTTCACAAATACACAAAATTCACACAATTTCATTATATTCCAGCTTAGCCGAATTACCTATAGGTCCCTAGCAACTGATAACTTTCATTTATTTCACATTTCAACCCCTCAATTTGCACATTTCACAATTTAACCCATTTTTGACATTTTTGTCAAAAATCACTTCACAAAACATGTAAAACTATCATCAAGCTTTCATATTTCAACATTAAACATCAAATAACTCATAGATTCAACAATGGCAACTCTCAAAATCTTTAACATGCTCTAGCTAGATTGAGCTGCAATAATTACAAAAACATAGAAATCATCAAAAATCGAGCTCAAAACACTTACCAATTGAGCTATGAAGATGCCGAACCCTAAAATTCTCTCCAAGCTTTATTTTTATTTCTCCAACCGGTTAAAGATGATGAAAATGAATGCAAAATTGTTTTTGTTTTAATTAATTAACCTTATTAGACAATTTACCAAATTAACCTTAATGATAAAACATTTATATCATCCATTTCATGTCCATTAATTTCCACTTACACATTTAATGGTCTAATTACCATTTAAGGCCATCATATTTAAAAGCCAAAGCCATTTGACACCTTTAACTAATAGAATGCAACTTTTTCATTTCACGCGATTTAGTCCTTTTTCTCAAATCGAGCAATTAAACTATAAAATTAGCTCACGAAATTTTCACACATATCAATTAACATGCTGTAAACACCAAAAATAATATTAAAATAATTTTTTGACATCAGTTTTATGGTTCTGAAACCACTATTCTGATTTAGCTAAAATCGGGCTGTTACATTGTAAATCCCTAAAATCAAGGGATATGGTTAATCTCGTTCATCGATGTAACTTAATCTTGTTTGTCAATTTTGGGGGAGCTCAACTATAAATAGAGAGCCTCCCCCTCACTTGTAAATCATTCCACTGTATGTGAATGCTTAAAAGTAATAGAATTTTGAAAGCATTTACTCAAAAACCTCGTGTGCATTCTTGTCTGTGGCTTTCTATTGTTCTTTGTTGCTTCTTTTGGCATAAGTTTGCTTTCGCTCTACAAATTGGTGCCTTGGAGGAGTTTTTAAGGAACCCTCACTTGAGTAAAGGCTGACTTAGGTGAGTTTGGATGAACGGATCGCCTAAGGCCGCACGGATCGTGAGATGAAAGATCTAGCCCCGTGACACTAGCACATGGCCTGACACACGGGCATGTGGGGCTACTCAGTCAGCCACATGGGTGAGGACACGAGCTGGGACACGGCCGTGTGTCCCTTGTTCGAAAGTTACACGGCCTGGGGTGATTTCACACGGCCGTGTGAAAACTGTTTTCCAATTTTTACAACTTTTTCTTAAAACTTTTGATTTCTTTCAAATTAGTCCTAAATTCCCTTCAAAGCTAATTTTAGGGCCTCGAATGCTCGATTTAGGGATGAAATGCCTATGATTGATATGTGTTGAATGCCCAGTATTTATTTTAATGTTATATAGATAAATGGTTCCCGATTGTATGGTAATGCTCCTTAAACATAATTCGACGACAGTGACGGATTAGGGGTGTTACATTTAGTGGTATAAGAGCTACAGTTTAGTCAATTCTAGGACTAACGTAGAGACGTAGTGTTTAGTATATACATGCCACATATACCCTTTGATAGTGTGATGCTTTTTATCTGCTCTAATATTGTATTTTCTTATTGATTCAAGATGTCGGCTGAGTCGAACCGGGCTGTAGTTAACGAAGCTGAAAGTAATTTTCAAGCTTCGAATCCTGAAGAAACTAATAGTGCGCTGATACCATATTCTTTTGGTGATGAAATGAAAAATGTGTTTCTCGGAATGATGAACTAGTGGTTCAATAAATTCAAGCAAGCAAATCTTACAACTCCGCCACCTCCACCCCCTACTGTGCCTCCTCCGGCACCCCTAGATCTTCAAAGTCCTATACCTATGATAGTTACTCGAGTACCCGTAGATAAAATTGGGAAATATGGAGCAGAAGAATTTAGGGGCAAGGTTGATGATGATCTTGCAAAAGTCGAGTACTGGTTAATAAATATGAAGAGAGTCTTCTCAGAATTGATGTGCACTCCTGAAGATTGTTTGAGATGTGATGTATTACTATTAAAAGATGATGCGTACTTAGGGTGAGACACTTTAAGCACGATGACATCAAATGATCGCATTAATTGGGACTTCTTTCAAATGGAATTCAAGAAGAAGTATATAAGTCAGTTGTTTGTTGACAAGAAAAAGAAAAAAATTCTTGAATTAAAATAGGGGAATTAGTCTGTAGCTGAGTATGCCCATAATATAGTGTCAAATGAAGAGGGCATGTGTATTAGATTTGAAGATGGGTTGAATGATGATATTCATATGTCTGTGGTAGCATTAAAGTTACGGGAATTTGTAGAACTTTTAGAAAGAGCCTAGAAAATTGAAGAAATTTACAAAAGTAAACGATAGTCAAATTCAAAATTTTGAGATTTAAACAAAAGAGGGTCATTCAAGCCTGCTCAAATGTCTCCATCGAAGAAATTTGGAAATAAGACAAGTCAATCGGCTGCCCCTTTAGAGTTCATTGGCAGAGAAAAATCAAGGCAAAGTAATTTTAAGTCTGTTAATTCTCCAGCGGCTAGTGTTAGAAGTGTAACGAATGTTGATAGAATTGTTCCTATTTGTGATGATTGTAACAAAAGGCATTTTGGTGAGTGTCGATCAAAGTCGGGTGCTTGTTTCTATTGTGCATCCACTGGCCATTTCCTTCATGATTGTCCGAAAAGGCAGAATGATTTTGGCATTCAAACAAACAAGCCTGAAGCAACTTCATAGAGAGGTAAACGATCTGGAAACGCTAGAAACACTACTACTGGTCGAGGGAAGAGTAGCAAGATGAATGAATGATCTGAAGTGAGAACACTAGCTAGAGCTTATGCAATCAAAGCTCATGAGGAAGCTACTGCCCCAAATGTTATTGCGGGTAATTTTTCTCTCTTTGATAATAATTTATATGCATTGATTAATCCAGGATCAACTCACTCGTATATATGCACTACATTAGTAGACAAAAAGAATTTTCCTGTTGAGTTCATTGAATATACTGTCAAAGTAACGAATCCATTGGGTCAGTGTGCTTTAGTTAATCAGATATGTAAATTGTGTCCACTGAAAGTTAGGGGTTATGATTTTCCCACTAGTTTGGTGTTGTTACCTTTTGATGATTTTGATCTCATTCTAGGAATAGATTGGTTGTCTGAGCATGATGCAATAGTGAGTTGCTGAAGGAAACAAGTTAGTTTGAAGCGTCCGAATGGTGAATTTATTTTTGTTAAGGCAGATGGGGCCAATTGTATTACAAATGTAGTTTCAGCACTGTCAGCTCTAAAATTGATTAAAAAGGGATGTGAAGCTTATTTAGCCTACGTTTTTGGTTCGAAAGTGGTTGAATAAAAAATTGAGCAAGTGATGATAGTCAAAGAGTATGCCATTGTTTTTCCTAAAGAACTACCCAGGTTGCTATCGACTCGAGAAGTGGAATTTGTGATCGAACTTGTGCTTGAAATAGCTCCAATATCAATAATATCGTACAAGATGGCCCTTACAGAATTGAAAGAGTTAAAAGAGTAGTTGCAAGAGTTGTTAGATCGTAGATTTATTCGACTGAGCGTGTCACCTTAGGGTGCTTCGGTTTTGTTCGTGAAGAAGAAAGATATGTCAAAGAGACTATGTATAGATTATCGATAGTTGAATAGAGACACAATTAAGAATAAATACCCATTACCTTGTATTAATGATTTGTTCGATCAGTTAAAAGGAGCTACAGTGTTTTTGAAGATCGATTTTAGATTCGGATATTATCATCTGCGAGTTAAAGAGAAAGATGCACCGAAAACTGTATTTATAACTAGATATGGTCACTATGAATTTTTGGTGATGCAACTTGGTTTGACTAATGCTCCTGCGACATTCATGGACTTGATGAATTGGGTATTTCAACCATATTTAGATCGATTTGTTGTTGTATTCATTGATGACATTCTGATTTATTCACTAAACGAGTCAGATCATGCCAAACATTTAAAAGTTGTGATGCAAACTTTGCGTGAAAAACAACTATATGCGAAATTCAGTAAATGTGAATTCTGGTTACGAGAAGTTGATTTTCTAGGATATATTATATCTGCTAATGGAATCAAGGTTGATCCGAATAAAGTATCTGCGATTGTTGATTGGAAAATTTTGAAGAATGTTTCTGATGTTCAAAGTTTCTTGGGATTAGCCGAATACTATCGATGATTCATTAATAACTTCTCAATCATTGCTTCACCTATTACCAGGTTACTACAGAAAAATGTCAAATTTGTTTCGTCTGATAAGTGTCAACAGAGTTTTGATCAGTTGAAAAGCACGTTAACAAAAGCTCCAGTATTAACTCAGCCTGAATCTAGAACGGCATATGCTGTTTACAGTGATGTGTCTCTCAATGGTTTAGGTTGCGTGTTAATGCAGTCAGGGAAAGTGGTAGCTTATGCTTCTCGATAATTAAAGCTGCACGAAAAGAATTATCTTACTCACGATCTTGAGCTGGTCGCGATTGTTTTCGCTTTGAAGATATTTAGACATTATTTATACGGTGAGAAATGTCACGTGTATACTGATCACAAAAGCTTAAAATATTTAATGACCTAGAAGGAACTGAATCTGAGACAACGTTGGTTAGAGCTACTGAAAGATTATGATTTTGTTATTGATTATCATACGGGAAAGGCTAATGTGGTTGCGGATGCACTCAACTGGAAGTCATCATTGTTTTCACTTCAAGCGTTGAACGCTCATTTGGCTTTGAATGCCGATGGTTCTATATTGGCAGAATTGAGGACTAAACCCTTGTTTCTACAATGAATTTGAGAGTTGCAAAATGATGATCTGAAATTGATAATGAAACGAAACTTGGTTCAGGATAATTTGACTACTGAATATAGTATTGGTGATGATAGTACATTACATTACCATGATAGAATTTGTGTTCCGAATAATTTAAATTTGAAAAGTGACATTCTATCAGAAGCTCATAGTGTAACAACCCAATTTTTGATAAAATCGGAACAGTGGTTTCAGGACCACAGATCCGAGCCCGGAAAGAAAAATTATTTTAATACTATTTTATGATCTACAGTATGATAATAATATTGTGTGAAAATTTTATAAAGAAATTTTATCGATTACATGTTTAATTTGATAAAGGACTAAATCGCGTAAAGTGCAAAAGTTGTGTTCTAATAGCTAAAGGGATTAAATAGCTATAGAAATTTAAATTGGAGGTCCTTATATGGTAATTATACCATTAATGAAAAGTTAGTAGATATTTTTGGATGATTCATCCTTGGAAAATTAGAAAAAGGCTAAGGACTAAATTGGAAAGTGATAAAATTAAAAGATGATAAATAATTAAATAGAAATAAAAATCATTTTATATCATCTTATTCCCCAAATATTCCATGGAAACCCTAGGAAAGAGAAAGCAAGCTTTATTGGCCAAATTAGGTAAGTATTCAAGCCCTATTTTTAGTAATTTTTATATTTTTGAAACCGGGATATTCTATTCTATCTATTTGGGGATTAATTTGAAAAGTTGTCAAAGTATAGAAATTATGTCATGGATGAATATGCTGAAAATTTGAAATTTATGGTAGAATATGAAAGGTTGATGATAGATAAACAACTTTCACAAAGTGATTTTTGATGAAAACATGATTTAGGGACTAAATTGTAAAGTTGTGTAAATTGAAGAAAAATTTTGAATTTTATAGAATACATGTGCTGTAAATTTTATATTGAAATTTTGGTTAGGCTTGGAATAAGAAGTAAATTGCATGAATTTCATTTTCCGAGCCTAGGGACGAAATCGTCATTAATTAAAAGTTTAGGGGCAAAATGGTAATTTTTTCCTAAAATGTAAATTGGACTGAATTGAGTTTAAATTGTATTAAGTTGATGTTAAATTTACTCGTATAGATTCGAATAGACCAAATTCAGAGCTAGAACGAGGAAAAGAGAAAAATGTCAGATTAGTAGATTTTACGTACACGAACATTTGTCGAGGTAAGTTGTGTAACTAAATTGTGTATATTTATATGCTTGAATTAGATGTTGTGTATGTGAATTGTATAAATATTATATATGTATGACATTGAAAACATATCCGACAAAGCCCGATAAATGATAATGCCCGATAAATGATAAATGATAATGCCCGATAAATGATAAATGATAAAAATGTTACTTTTATGCTTGAAATGAATGTGGAATGTGTTTATTTGAATTATATGAATGTTACAAATGTATGAAATAATCACATACCTGATAATGCCTGAAAAATGTTATATCCCGTTTGAATAAGTGAAAATCGATGGATAATGTGATTTCCCTTATTGAATGAGGTCATGCATTTGTTGTTGACGGGATTTAGCTCGGACGAGTAATCTATTGACCTCATTACAGAAAGGATTTAGCCTGGACGTGTAATCCTGATATAAGTCTTCTTGAGCATATGTTACAGATAGGATTTAGCCTGGATGGGCAATCCTGATAAAGCTCTTGTGAGCATATGTTGGAAATAGGATTTAGCTTGGACAAGTAATCCTGTTATATGATATGTGGCTCAAGAGTGTGCTTTCTGATTAAGTGCCTAAATGGGTACTCCTGAATATGAATTGACGGATCCTGATTTGTACACCTCGAGTGTACTACCTGTGTATCTATTGATATTCTGAAAAAATTCAACGGGTAAAAATCTTGATATGAGAAGATATGAATAAGAAATGAGTCATTACACGTATTGAAACACCCCAAACCCGGCCCACGAGATTTGCCCAGATTTGGTATGTTCCTCAAGTAAACCGGTTTTAAAATTCTTTCGTTACCTAGAGAAAACTTGTGCGATTTTGAAAAAAATTGTTTTGGGTTGGGCTTGTGTTGAAAACGAATTCAATTCTTTATATTAAAAATTTTACTTAAACTTTAATAGGTAAAACTCATAATCATAATAAATAGAAATAAATGGAAAACAACCCAACTATGGCCTTATGGCCTTATTACATCAAATAATTTCCAAGTAATTCAAGTACTTAAATAGAAATAGTAGTTCATAAAATAAAAACTTCATGTTGAGCATGGCCACCACAAGTTCTGCCGTCTGGTCCATCACCGATCATCACACTGAAAAATATTCCCCAACGGGGTGAGTCAAACAGACTCAATGTGTACACAAACACTAAATCAAAATAGAATCAGGCTTACAAATGTTACGCATTCATATCATAGCATACAAATTATGATGCATTCCCAAACCCAAACCTAATAAGCCATCCGCTACACTCCCGCACCAACCTGTACACCGTGGGGACTACTAAGTCGACCCTCCTTCCACTACACTCCATATCGCGGTCTTAGGTCACCGCATTTTTGGTCTTAGGTCACCACATTCAGATATCGCGTTCTTAGGTCACCGCATTCAGACATCGTGGTCTTAGGTCACCACATTCAGACATCGTGGTCTTAGGTCACCACATTTAGATACCACGGTCTTAGGCCACCGTGTTCGTGGTCTTAGGTCACCACATTCACTTCCCCTTTCAAACAAACCCATATGCCCCATATAATGATGATATGCATAAATATGCCAGAGTTCACATTCTTATCATATTCTCATGTTACTAATGACCTTTTTCATATGCTTTGTAGAAGTAGGAAACGTACCTGAGTACT
This sequence comes from Gossypium sturtianum, assembly GCA_025698515.1. Classification (NCBI taxonomy): domain Eukaryota; kingdom Viridiplantae; phylum Streptophyta; class Magnoliopsida; order Malvales; family Malvaceae; genus Gossypium; species Gossypium sturtianum. Next base: position 127,982,797 of record CM046955.1, read on the forward strand.
TAGTACCATAACATGGTACCCTAGCCACTTTCATATTCTTAATATCACATATTTTAATAAAACAGGCCATGAAACATATTAAGAAGTAGTGTGGGGTACACACTGATTTGCTTAACCACTTCATTTGAAATCCGAAATCGATCTATCGCCTTAGATCTCAAGTTCCTACAATTGATTAATCACTTACTATTTAGCACAAAGCCTATTCGGTTAGAAAACCAAATCCTAGTAGGATTTGTATTCTTAAAGCTTACCTTGGTGTCGATTTGATGATTTAATCAAATCCGTAAACTAAATATTTTCCCCTTTGAAATCGGCTAGTCACTAAATCCCTTGAATTGGTTAGTTTTCGGCTTAAAACACATAATAATAGATCTACTACTAAAATAGGCCTTGGCCGAATTTACCTTTGTTCTTACCTTCCAAATCTTAAATCCCGAATTAGATCCTTGCTTCTTTATTTCTTTGTCGAAATCCCTATGTACCCATGTTAGATCCAATCTAACATTAAATCATAATAATATAGCTTATGGTCGAATGGCATTCATAACTTACCTTAGATCTTAGAAGTTCGAAAGATACCTTCTTAGTAGTTGACAATTTCTTAAATCCCGAAAACACCCTTCCATAACTCAGCCAAAATCCATAATAGAGATTAGTCCCTAAATTTTAGATAGGTTTAAAATATAAAAGAATTGAAACCAAACTTTGGATCTTACCCTTTTTAAGAAATCGGTAGCACCCTTGTTAAAAGCCCCTTAAAGAATCGGCCTTGATGACTAGATGATAAAGTTTCGGCTTTTGGGATTTAATGGAGAAGTCGACTAGAGGTTCTCTTGGGGTATTTGGTTTCCACGAAAATAAGGAAAAGAAACTTGAGAATTTTGGCAATGGTGGACTATAGATTCGGCTTGACAAAAGAAAAAGAGAAGAGAAGAGAGGAGAGCACTCAGAAATTCGGCAGAGAGAGGAGGAGGAAGAAAAATTGATGAGTAGCCCTATTTCCTTCCTTTTATAGCCGAAACTACTCCTCGGAATCCCTTACTTGGCCACCACTCTTCTTTATTTGATAGCTTTATCTCTTAATTTAAAATAATTAGAGAATAATCCTTTATTATCTCTTCAAAAATAATCCAAATTAAATCCCTTATTTATCACCTTATTAATCGAATATTAAAGAGAATAAAACTCCTCCTTTCTAGAAGGCTTGTGCCGTCCACTCTGAGAGCTTACGGAAGCAAAAATAAAACTTCTTTATTTGCTTCCCAAGTGACTCGAGCCAGTGCCCAACACCTTGCATGTGGCGCCATTTCAGAGGCCCTAAGTGGCATCTTCAGGCCACTTTTCCAAGCTTTGTTTGTGTGTCAAATTTCACAAACTTTTTCTTTTAAGGCCACCTTGCCTTAATTTCCTCTTTAAACTTTAAAACTCAACATTTCTAAGTCATTTCTGAGTTTCCAAAAATTTTCGTTTGGCTCTGTAAACTTGACATTTTCTTACATTTCCAAGTTTCTAGAAATGTGCACTTTCCTATTTTGAATCATTTCCAAATCATTTCCATCCATTTCCAAGTTTCCAAAAATGTTCACTTTCCATTTTTTTTTAACTTAACATTTCCATACATTTTCAGGTTTCCAAAATTGTTCAAAATTTATTCTTAGTACATAAAACATGTTACTTGGTACAATTAAACCGAAAATGCATAGGCCCTTTCCAGGATGTTACACGTATCTGCCTGAAATACATGAAAATGATGATATATGATAATTGTTACATGGAAATATGAGATGATGATATTTGTACATGGAATTTATTTGATAAATATGTTCATCCTTGATTATAGATTTGTACACCTTGAGTGTACTACTCGTGTGGCATTGATATTTCAAATTATATGAGTAAAGTTCTGACATGAAATAATCTGAACTCGAGATGAATTATTATGAAAATATACTTGTAATATAAAGATATGATTTATACATGTTAAATGAATACGTGATATGGAAAGCATATGTGCCTGGAAACCTGATTATTGTTGAGCCCATATATGTTTCTTGGTGTTACTATGGAATATATTACTAACAAGGACAATGATGATATGTGTAGGGCTTGAGATCAAATTGATTGAATATGCCTTACATGTTTATCTTGAATTAGAAGAAATGATAAGTTAAGTACCATGTTATACGAACTTACTAAGCATTATATGCTTACTTAGTTTTATTTCCCTGTTTTATAGTAAATCAGAAGCTCGTTGGATTGGAAGCTTGGCGGAAATCACTCACACTATCCATCAGCTCATTTTGGTACATATGGTAAATTAGTTATGGTTATAATGGCATGTATAGGTTAATTGGCCATATTGGCATGTAAAAGGGTTGATTGTAATCTAGCCATTTGGAATGGCTAGTGAAGATTTGTTTTGGTAAAATTATAAGGTTATACCATGATGAATATCCATGTGTTTAGTGTGGTTGATTAAATTATGTTAACATGTATGTTCATAAAAGGGTAAGATTATAAACATGAATGCATGTAATGATGTACCATGTTAGATGTTAAAATTAACTTGATTATGATGCTTGAAATGGTTGGTATATGAATGAAAGTTTTGGTGTAGGTCATTGGCAAAGTTTGGGTTAGAAATAAAGCTAGAAAATGGCTTTATTTTGTCCACACGGGTAGACACACGGGCATGTGTCTTGACCATGTGTGACACACGGCCTGGTACATGGGCGTGTGGTTAGGCCGTGTGTCCCCTGCACCTTAAATTTGAGAAATAGAATGCTCAGAATTGAGCACACGGGTAGAGACATGGGCTTGTGTCTCAGCCGTGTGTGTTAAATGGCCTAGCACACGAGCATGTGGCCGGCCGTGTGGCACAAGTCAGAGAGTTACACGGGGTCGAACACGGCTGCAAAGACAGGCGTGTCCTTGGACACTGCGGGTGTGTGTGCCTGTATCTTAAAAAAATTTAGAAATTTTACAAAAAATTCTCTTAGTTCCCGATTTAGTCCCAATTTAATTCTAATATTAATTTTGGGCCTCGAGGGTCCATTTAAGGGATGGTATGAATAATATTTGGAAAAAGAATAGAATTTGACATGAATTATCTGTAAATATACTGAAAACTCTAGTAACGCTCCGCAGCCCTATTCCGGTGACAGATATGGGTTAGGGGTGTTACACATAGTAGTACATATTCCATTCATCCTGGTAGCACGAAGATGTATTGTGATTTGAAATAGATGTACTGGTGGCCGAGTATGAAATGTGAGATTTGTGAGTTAGTAGCTAAATGTTTGATTTGTCAGCAGGTAAAAGCAAATCATTAGGTGCCGTTGGGATTATTACTGTCTATTATGATTCCTGAGTGGAAGTGGGAGTAACGATGGATTTCGTATCTGATTTGCCTATAACTCAAAAAAAGAAAGATTCGATCTGGGTGATTATTGACTGATTGACTAAGTCGGCCCATTTTATTCTAGTCAGAACAAATTACTCATTTGGGAGGCTAGCGAAATTATATGTGTCAGAGATTGTGAGATTGCACAGAGTTCCGAAATCTATTATTTTGGATCGTGATCGGCGGTTTACGTCGAGATTTTGGAGTAAACTTCATGATGCTTTGGTCACTAAACTCAATTTCAATACAACTTTCATCCTCAAACGGACGAGCAATCAACGAGTAATTCAGATTTTAGAAGACATGCTACGATATTGTATTCTCGAGTTAGAGGGTAGCTGGGAAAAATATCTACCATTACCTGAGTTTGTGTATAATAACAGTTATCAATCCAGTATTAAAATGGCACCATTTGAAGCTTTATACGGAAGAAAATGTAAAACACCGTTGTATTGGTCCAAGCTGAGTGAATCCAAAATGGTAGGGATTGATTTGATTCGAGAAACTGAAGACAAAGTTCAAATTATTTGAGATTGTTTGAAAGTTGCATCTGATCGTTAGAAGTTGTACGCAGATTTGAAAAGAAAAGACATAGAATTTGCTGTTGGCGATCGGGTATTTTTAGAAGTTTTTCCGTGGAAAAAAGTGCTACAATTCGGAAAGAAAAGAAAGTTGAATTTGAGATTTATCGAGCTATACGAGATTCTGAAAGAATCGGTCCTGTAGCTTACAGATTAGCTTTACCTGCTAAACTAGAGAAAATTCATAATGTGTTCCATGTTTCAAAGCTAAGATAATACAAATCTGATCCTTCACACGTAATTCTTTATAGTGAGATTGAATTACATCCAGATTTGACGTATTCTGAAGAACCAGTGAAAATTTTGGCTCGGGAAGTCAAAAAACTTCAGAATAAACGTGTACCTTTAGTAAAAGTGTTGTGGCATCGACATGGTAATGGAGAAGCTACCTAGGAAATTGAGGTGTAACAGTCCATTTTTTAGTGGTGTCGAAAATAGTGGTTTCGGGGCCATAAATTTGACGAGTAAGTTTGTAAATGTTATTATTTAATATTTACGAGTCAAATATGGTATTAAAATAAAATTTGAATTGTTAATTTATGCTATTGAAAGAATAATTAGGTTCAAGTGGTATGACCCTATAGTCAAGTGCTTTTAGAAAATGTGGTATCGATGCCTATTTTCTATAAACTGAGCCAGAAATATTTTATTAATTATTTATGGAGTGTTACTAAGGTTGTATTACAGTTTCGTTAAGAAATTTTGACGCTTAAATGGTTAATTAAATGAAATGGACTAAATTGTAAAAAGTGCAAAACATGGTAATTATAGCATTTTGGATGATTTAATGGCTTAATTAGTAATGTGGGAGGATCAATAAGGAAATTAGTCCTTATTTTAGTTAGTGGATGGTAATGGAGCTAATTTTAAAGAAAGAAATTGAAAGAAATTTGTGTTAATGGCAATTTTGTAATTTTTGTGAAATTAAGACAAAATTAAATGTTGTAAAATGTGTTTCTTCCTCAATTTGCTTTCTCCATAGCCGAAAAACACCCAAAAACCTAGCTTGAAGGTTCGGCCATTGTTAACACTTGCATGTACACTTTTATTTCATTTCTTGTAATTTTTATGTTTTTGAGATCGTTGCAACTTGGTCCAGCTAGCCGATACCTTTTTTTTTTTTTAAACTGTTAAAGATTTCGAATGTTTTCATTGATTATTTTTTGTGATTTTAGATGTTAAATGATGAATTTGAAGTATTAGTTGTTATTTATAAGTATATTGTTATGTAATTTTTAATGATTTAAATGTTTAGGGATTAAATTGCTAAAGTAATAATAATTCAAGGACTTGATGTGAAATTCTTACAAATGTGGGCTGTAATGGATGCTAGTAACATTTGGATGGTTTGAATTTTCAATAAAGTTGGTTTATTTGCATGATTAGGACATAGGGACTAAATTGAATAAAAATAAAAGTTAAGGGTAATTTTTAAAAATGTCAAAAAGGACTAAATTGCATAAAATGAATTGGTTTTACTGTCTAAATTAATTAATTTAATGAAATTATAAATTTAGATCAAGAACGAGTGGAAAATCAAGGAGAAGAGAAAATTACCAAAAAGCCCATGTACTTAGTCATTGCTGCAAATTAGCCAAGTAAGTTCGTATTAATTGTAATCATTATAATGATAATTAAATTAAATGTTTATTATGTTATTTTTAATGTAAATGAATCAATATATATATGAACGTATCCACATTATGACAAATTGACGGTTATCGAGTCCCGGTTGAACCTTAAGAATTCATAGGATACAAATGACATGTCATTAGGGTTTTCATGTTTTGGGTGCTGGTCTTAAATGTCCTACCGATGAATGAGGTCCTGCGTTTGTTGTGGATACTCCACAGCTCGTGTGAGCAGCATCGTGTAGCCTACATTCCGACCCACAACTCGTGTGAGCAGGCCTATTTCACAGCTTGTGTGAGCAACGATGTAAAGGAAAGGTTACAGTTATATGTTTAAGCACACTTTGTGTGAGCTTTCCCGAGCTGTAACGCCCCAAATTTTGGGCCTAGAAGAATTAAGCCTTGGGCATGGGAGCGTTTAAAATTTTTGAGAACAAGAGAACAACACAATTACATGTTAGATCTGTTAGGTGGGTGATTTTGGAAGGTTAAGGGGCTTCTATGAAGTCCTGGGTTCAAGCCATGTCATATGGAAAAAAATTTATTTTTGCAATAGGGGAACCATGTCTCCTGGTTTTAAGCCTTTTGAATAATTGTGAATAAAAAGAGATAGGAAATGAGCTTGGGCTCCAGTGGTAAGTGACACCAAGGGTGGGATAGGAGGACTGGGGTTCAAGTCCTAGGGCAAGCATTGGAGTAATTATTTTGCTGACGGGACGCCTAGTGTTTGAGTTGGAGTAGAGTTCTGCTAAGGTGGTTGTGGAATCGGTCTTGGGGGAGTGATTCATGGGATAGGTATAGACGTTGGTAAAGATTTGGAGGAGAAAATGGAGGAGAAAAATGAGGAATTGGAATTGGAGGAGGTTGGAGCCGAAATTTGAGTGTAGCACTCAAGAAATTCGGCCAAAGAGGGATTTTGGTGCATATTTCGGCTTTGTTGAGTTTTGTGTTTCTTTTCTTTTGATCAATTTAGTTACCAAACCGAAGCGACTTTTCTCTTTTTCTGGATGCTGCCGAAACTGCATTAAAAGTGACCTCTCGTGCATTCTTTTTACTCTGTTTCACTCTACTTTCTTCTTAGCCGTCTTTGTGTTACCATTTAGGCATCTTTTTGTACCTTTTCTGCCTATTTTTTTCCCTTGGCCGATTGCATCTCTTCTTTTCTTCTACATCTTTTCTTTTTTATTTTTCCCCATTTATTTCTCTTGAGCCGAATTTCCCTTTTGTTTAACACTGTTATCATTCGTTCATAAGTGTGTAAAAGTCGAATACCCTACTATCTCTCTTTCATCTATTGCCGAATTTACTCTCAGTTCTGTTCTCCTATCATAAGGCTGCGGGTTCTTCTCCTCTGTTTGCCGAGGTTAAGTGTAAGTTGGTGATCCCTTAAATGGATTTTTGTTGCTAGTACGGTTCTTTTTTCCCTTCTGTCGAATCCTCTCTCTCTCCCCTTAGACTAACGTTGGTTGATACCTAGGCGTTCTCGAGGAGTAAAGAGGGGCGTGTGTTCCAAAAGCGGTCGAAGGCCTACTCTCAGTTTTGACTATAATTGCAGCAAGGGGATCAATTCTTGCTAACAATTAGTGGGGACTTATCAAATCTCGATCAACTAAGGCAAGTATCAGTGTGATTTCGGCATGTGTTTGGAAAAAAGAAAGAATAACTGTATTGATCGAGTGATTAACCGTTAGTTTTGAATATGGTAGGTTCGGTGCTAGGGATTCGTGGTGTACTTCGCGATCATGTGTGTAATAGTATCCTGTATTCGTTAGTTGGCGAGAAAGCCGATAGAGTGTGTGTAGCCACATTCCTTCTGATCGTAGATCGACAAAATGCTGAAAAGCTGAAATACCGGCGAATGATGCCACATGAGCATGCGATCGCATGTGTGGTGGACCGAGCCCACGAATATGGGCGTAAGACGGTTGAGGCCACCATGAGCGTTCTCATGGGCTTGGGTCGCGTTGGGGCCGAAATGGGCCGTGTGGGCCCAATGGGCTGGTGGGTCCCACACGGATAAAATGCATGTTATATGGTTTCTATTGGTTTGAACTGTGCTGTTCGTATAGCCGAGGCTATTTTTGGGTTAATTGGGCCACACGAGCGTGTGGGCCCACTTGGGCCGAGTAATGGGCCTCAGGCCCATTTACGCCGTTGTGACTGTTTAGGTTACTTAAGTCGCTTGAGGTGACGGTGGACCTTCTGTTGAGTCGCTGAGACCTCGGTTTGCAAAATTACCGAAATACCCCCATCGGGTAATATGATCGTTATGCCCCTAAAGGGCAAAATGACTAAAATGCCCTTACATGTTATATGATTGTTATTGTAAGCCATTTATGGTATGTTTGCATTCATGTGATATTATGTTACATGGGGGGGATCATTGATTTGGAGGAAGTATATGATTTGTTAGGGTCACATGGTCGCTTGACGACTGTGGATCCACCGATGGCTTTAAGCCGATGATGTGACTGGCAGCTCTACTGCAATATTGGTTAGTGCAGCAATCGGTGCTACAAAAGGAGTGTAGGGATGGGTGGGTCGATTTAATCCCCACAGGAGTGCAGGGTTGGACAGGAGATAGAGTGCAGGGTTGGTTTTTGGCATTTATGCATTGCATGTTTTGATTATGATGTTGAGATGGGCTTAGGCCCAGATAGATGAGATATGTGACATTTGTTATGGGCTAAGGCCCAACAGAGGCTATTATGGGCTAAGTCCCAATTGCTACTGTTACCGTGTTGGGCTTAGGCCCACATTGATTACTGTAATGGGCTTAGGCCCGGATTGATGTGATGCATGCTTTATGATCGATGAGGGTTTTACATACTGAGTTTTCGTAAACTCACCCCCTCTTTTTAATTTTTCAGGTAATCCTCAGTAAGCGGTTCGACGTACTGGAGGACTCGGAGGTGGCCACACTACGAACATCTTTAAATTTTATTAGTCTAGTTTACCTTCCTTAAACCGCTTTCTTATTGGGTTGTAATAAGGCCTCTTTTAATTTTTGGTTTTTAATTTGGGATTTTTTAGTTATTACGTTTCCTATCTGTTAAAAGTAGATCACGGTTTTCCAAAACAATAATTGTTTTCAAAACACTATGCTTTCACAATTTAATCTTTAAACATCACGTTTTCGTAAATCGGTTACTTTTAAACTTAGCTTCTGCAACTAAAAAGAAATTTTTGGAATAAACTTAATAATTTTTTATATACCACGTTTAAAATAAAATAATAATAAACTAACGTAACTGGGATTTTACTCAAGCTTTTAATTAAGAAGGGTTTTCAATGAAAACATGGTTTTCAAAAAACACTTCAATGTGACACGCCAGATTCGGCCATAACGTCTAGGTCGGGTTTGGGGTGTTACACGAGCATCCAATGATATTCTTAGTGTTTCAATGGGCAAGAAAAGGAAAGGAATGGTAAGTGTTCAAATGAACTATATCATGTATTAATGAAAATGATTGAGATGGTAAACTTCGATGGAAATATGATTATGTTCATGAAAAGGTTGTATGAATCAAATGATGTATTTTCTCATGAAATGTCTTATCATGTGGTTGATTCCAAAAGATTTATGTATAAATGCACTGACTTGCGTATTGATGATGATGTTTATGTATAAATGCATTGACTTGCGTATTGACGATGATGTTTAGGCTTGTGCCAAGCTTATGGATATTTTATGCTCATGCTTTGTAATATGCAAATGGAACTGGTAAGAAAAGGGAATGAAATGGTAAGTTCATAATTGGGATGTAATATGATGATATAAAAGGATTGATGAGTTAAATGATGTACTTATATGTGAGAAATCTATTTATGTTATGGATGAATTTACCTATATCATGGATAAATACACTAACCCGTGAATTGAAAATGTTGTTTAGGCTTAGGCTAAGGATTTGGAATAGAATGGAAAGTAAGTAAATAGAATGGTTCATAATGTTATGAAAAGGTTGATGGTTGTGTAATATGTCTTGTAAAATCCTATTATATTATGAATGAAAATATATGTGATGTTGATGGACTTACTCGTTTGTGAGTTGATGGTTATAAAGTTTTATAAGTCTTATGGCATTGGTATAGGTTTATATTTATTCTATAAAGTTAATTATTGAAATGGGATATTATGTTTAAAGTTTATACGAGCTTACTAGGCATGCATTGCTTACATAATTATTTTCCTTTACTTTATAGATTATCGGAAGCTCAATTTGTTGGAAGTTCGGCGGAGATCTATCACACTATCTAACGATTATATCGGTAGTTTTTGATGTTTTGTCCAAGATTATAATGACATGTATAGGTGGACTGGTGTTTGATGTTTAGTTGAATGCTTAGATGTTGAATTTGGTATGTATATGTTGCTTTGGCATCATATGTTGTTGATTGGTTTATGACATCTTGGTATTTATGATGCCTATTTAGTATGTGTTAATGTAGCAATGGTTTGATGCATGTTTCAATGACCAATATGGTATGTGATGGATTAGTTTAATGTGGTCAAGATAGGGTATATTTTGAAATGGTATTGGACATGATGTGTATGGTTGAAATGTGGTAATGTTTACATGTTTAAGAATGATTTGTGTAACAGCCTGATTTAGGGCCTAGTCAGAATAGTGGTTGCGAGACCACAAGTTTGAAGTAGAAATATATGTTTTATGGTTTTTATGAGGTATATGACATGTTTGCATAGTTGTGTGAAAATTTCATGAAGAAATTTTATGATTTAGTGATAAATTTATCTTTTAGGACTAAATTGCAAAAATTGAAAAATATGAGATTCTAGAAGTTTTAAGTATGAGATAGCATTATAAAATTTATTAGAGGTCCTTATTTAGTAATTAGACCATTATATCTCATGATGGACAAAAATGGATATGGAAGGGGAAAAATCTCAAGGAAGGGCCTTAAGGGCAATTTGATCATTTGGTTAATAAATTAATAAAAAGGGAAGAAGAAGTCAAAATTGGTGTCCATATTCATCCTCCATAGCTGAAATTTTGCAAGGAGCCATAGCTAGGGTTTTGTTTCACTTTCAAGCTTGATTGTAAGTACCTCCTAACCCCGTTTTTTATGTTCTTCGTATTTTTAAAATCCTCGTATCTCGATCTAGCTATTTCTACCACTATTTTGAGCTAGAGTTTGTGTTTAAAATTTTACCCATGGATGACATGTTTGTATTTTGATGTCTAGTGGTAGAATATGAAAGTTTGAAGTGTGATAAACAACTTTTGCTAGATGATTTTTGGTGAAATCGATAAAAAGGACTTATTTACAAAAGATGATATAATATGTGTATAAAATGTAAAATAGATAAAATTTTGGGCTGCTATAAGAGGGATTATGAATCGGCTAGGCTTGGGTCTGAGAAAAATAAACACATTTCATCATACGAGCCTAGGGACCATTTTGTAAATATGTGAAAGTTTAGGGACAAAATTATAATTTTTGCCAAAGTATGATTCATGGGCTAATTTAATCAATGTGATAATTTAATAAGTGAAATCTATCATTATAGATCAAGAAACACGAAGTCTGGACCTAAACCGAGGAAAGAACAAGGTGGTGGACTAAATTGAACAACTATCTATATTTTGGTACCGAGGTAAGTTTGTGTGTAATAAATCAACATCATGTTACTATGCTTTTAAATGCTTGATATTGCATGAGATGTATATTCTTTCTATGGAATTTGTTAATGAGGTCTCGATGATAAATATGACGAAGTTTTATTATGCCGAAGTCCCGGTTGAACCTTAGGAATAGAAAGGATACCCTTGTCACGGCATTCGATTAATAAGGTCCTGTATAAGACCATATCTGGCATATGGCCTCGGCACCTAATCGAGATCCCGTATAAGACCATATTTGGGATATGGCATCGGCATCGAATAGTGATTCCGTGTAAGACCATGTTTGGGACCTGGCTTCGGTATGAAATCGTGTAAGATCATGTCTAGGACATGGCATCGACATACGATCTCGTGTAAGACCATATCTGGGATATGACATTGACATCGATATGAGATCCCATATAAGACCATATCTGGGATATGGCATCAGCATCGATATGTGATCCCATGTAAGACCATATCTGGGATATGGCATTGGCATTTTACTACGTGTATGACAATTTCCAAGTATCCTTCGATATTCCAAGTGGTTTAACGGGGTAAAGTATTAAAGTTTATGTTAAAGATGGAAAAAAGGGCTAAAATTATGTGATGGAGTGATACAGGTACATATGCGAAACTCACGAGAAATGAGCCTGGTATGTGATATGTGGTTGGTAAGAGTGAGCATAAGTAAGCCATGTCAATGTGCTTGAAATTTTGTGTTAGTTCATATTGTAATGTGTGGATGTTATCACAAGATTTTATGTTGCTATCTATTACATGCAAACTTACTAAGCTTTATGCTTACTCCCTCTCCTTTCCCTTCCCTTGTAGTATCGCCAAGCTAGCTTGGGGATCGTAGGACGTTGGAGCTCGACTCACACTATCAAGCTATTCTTTTGTGTATAGTAAAGTTTGATTATTTTGGGTATGGAATGTATAGGAACTTGGTCATTTTATTATATGTCATATTGGTTAACCAATGAGTTGGTTATTAATGTTACTCATTTCATTTTGTAAATGGCCATTGGAATTGGCCAAAACTAGTTAAGTTATATCTATTCAATGATGATGAAATTCAAGAAGTGCAAGCTTGTGCAATTGAATGAGTAATGTGTTAAGTATATGCATGATGAATGTAGTGTGAAGCTAAGTTGTGGATGTCTTAATTGTGGATATTAGAGGTGCATTATTGTTATGCTACGTGCTGCTGGAAATGGTATAAGTGTGGTTGCTTTTCAGGGTGGCAAATGGCTTGGTAAATAGCCTTATATTTGTCCACTCGGGTAGTCACACGGGCGTGTGTCTAGACTGTGTGTGACACATGGTCAGCCCCGTGGGCGTGTTGATAGGTCGTGTGTTCCCCTGCATCCGAATTTAGCAAAACTGAATGCCCAGTAGAAAGCACAAGGGTAAAGACATGGCCGTGTATCTCAGCCGTGTGAAGGACATGGCCTAAGGACATGGGCATGTGCCCAGGCTGTGTGAAGTCTGCACATTAATTGCGAGAATTAAATTTGCCACACGGCCTAGCACATAGGCGCGTGACTCGACCGTGTGACTGTAAATGCTTACTAACATCATAAACAGAATGTCAAGGTTTTCACACACGAGCTAAGGCACGGGCGTGTCATGGCCGTGTGAGGGACACGGGCCATAGACACGGGCGTGTGGCCCTATATTGAGCAAAAAATTTCTATGTGTTAGTCAGCTTCCGGTTCAGTCCTGAACCACTTTATATGTATGTTTCGGGTCTCGTAGGCCCATAATAGGGACAATATGATTATGAATGAAAAGTTTTAAGTTGGAATGAATATTTATGGCCCGACTTTGTATGATTAATTATGTTAAGTCCGGTAACTCCTCGTACCCGGTTCCGGCATCGAATACAGGTAAGTGGTTTTACATTTAGTGGTATCAGGGCTACGGTTTAGTCGATTCTCGGACTAACGTAGCTTTTGCACGAGTCTAGCTATAAATGCCATACGTATAAGTATTTACATAATGATAGTGTGACGACTCTTGACAATTTAAATTATGTTTTCATATAGCAAATGGATCCCGACAAAGCAGTGGCGGATGATATAAAAGTAACGCGCCAGCCCCAGCCCAAGGGATGGTGCCAACTGAAAATGAAAATAGACCAGTGACTGTGAGTCAGAGAGGAGGAGAAGAGGTTAGGGAAGCCTTTCTCCATATGATGAATGCTTGGTATACGGAGTTTGTTCGAATGAACCCGAACGCTCAACCCCCTCCACCCCCACCTATTCCTCAGCCTACCCCTGTAGCTCCCCAAGTTGTAGAAATGGTAAGAAGGGAAAAGCCCCTGATCGATAGAATCTGGAAACAAGGAGCTGAGGAATTCCGAGCTAATAAAGATGACGATCCGGGAAGAGCAGAATTCTAGCTTGAAAATGCCATTAGGGTATTTGATGAATTGTCTTGCACACCCGAAGAGTGTATGAAATGTGTTGTGTCTCTCTTGAGAGATTCGGCTTATCAGTGGTGGAACACCCTTATGTCGGTTGTACCAAGGGAGCAAGTTAATTGGGAATTTTCCAAGAAGAGTTCCGAAAGAAGTATATTAGCCAAAGGTTTATCGATCAGAAAAAAAAAGGAATTCCTTGAGCTAAAATAAGGTCGAATGACGGTAACCGAATATGAACGTGAGTTTGTAAGGCTCAGCAAATACGCTCGGGAGTGTGTATCCACCAAAGCCATCATGTGTAAGAGGTTTGAGGAAGGATTAAATGAGGACATCTAGTTGTTTGTTGGTATTCTAGAATTGAAGGAATTTGTTGTGTTAGTAGAGAGAGCTTGCAAGTCCGAGGAATTGGCCAAAGAGAAAAGAAAGGCTGAAATTGAATCCCGTGACTCGAGGAAGAGACAATTGGGTAAGTCATTTCAATCCTCATCCAAGAAATCAAGAGAGTTTACTACTCGATCAGCTGCTTCAGTTGGGTTTTCAAACAGAAGTAAAGGTAAATAGTACTCGGGTTCTAAAGCTTAGACCACTTTTATTGCTAGTGTTGGTAATGCTCGACCAAGTAGATCGGAATGTTCACAGTGTGGTAGACGTCATCCCTATGAACGCCGAGCAAATGAGAGAGCTTGTTTCAAGTGTGGATCCCAAGATCATTTTATTAGAGATTGTCCCGAGAAGGTTGAAAAAGAGAAACTTCAGAGTGCAAAATAGGGAAGTACTACTAGAGGGAGGCCACAGAGAAATCCGGGAAATGGAACAAGTAGTAAGAATACACCTAGAGAGCAAATTGCAAGATCTGAGGGTAGAGCGCCTGCGAGGACTTATGCCATTCGCGCTCGCGAAGAGGCGCCATCCCCTGATGTGATTACGGGTACATTTTCTCTCTATGATACTCACGTTGTTGGTTTAATTGATCTGGGATCTACCCACTCGTATGTTTGTATGAAATTAGTATCTAATATGAACATGCCTGTAGAGTCTACAGAATTTGTGATAAAAGTATCAAATCCCCTAGGCAGATGTGTGTTAGTTGACAAAGTATGTAGGAATTGTCCTTTGATGATTAGAGGTCAGTGTTTTCCAGCTAACCTTATGTTTTTTTTGTTTGATGAATTTGATGTAATACTTGGTATGGATTGGTTGACCATTCATGATGTGGTAGTACATTGTGGAAGAAACATTATTGAGTTGAAATGTGAAAGTGGTGATATTCTTCGGATTGAATCAGATGAATCAGACAGAGTGCCTGTAGTGATTTCTTCTATGACTGCTCAGAAATGTATAATAAAGGGATATGAAGCTTATCTTGCCTTTGTGATGAATGCCAAAGAGATTGAGTTAAGAATTAAATCAGTGCCGATAGTATGTGAGTATCCAGATGTATTTCCTAAAGAATTACCGGGGTTGCCTCCTGTAACACCCCATACCCGAGTCCGGGGCTCAGACCGGATACGAGACATTACTATGCTTGAACACACTTAATCATGACATTACGGGCTATAAAATTTCGTTCCAAAATTAAAACTTCTCATTCTTAAACAATTCGTACATTTCATGGGCCTACGAGCCCTTAAACTCGTACTGGTAAACTTTCGAAACCTTATCGAAAAACTTTTACTTAAAATAGGGATTACACGCCCGTGTAATATAAGACACGCCCGTGCATAGGCATACATGCCCATGTCCTCAGACCGTGCCCTAAAACTTAGTATTCTGCCGATTTCCACACGGCCATGACACGCCCGTGGACTTAGACCGTGTACTACATCTTGATATACTGACTTATTTCACACGACCGGGCACACGCCCATGTTCTAACCGTGTGTCATGCACGGCCTTAACACACGGCCGTGGGATTAGTCCGTGGCCTATCCATATTTATAAGACTAAGGTGCAGTTTACGCACGGCCTAGACACACGCCCGTGTGTCCAACCGTGTGGGCACTTAGAGGCTATTTACCAAGCCAATCACCACCCTGAAACTAAGATCACATTCATACTCAACTTAATTACTCAAATTACTACATCTTTCATTGATATCAAAAAGCATACATACTTAGTCGATTTGGCCAATTTCTCTAGCCATATACAAAAAGAATAATGAACAAGATAGCCTATACTATGGCTCTTCTTAAAACATATACTCAAAATGAAGTGCCTCCTATACATGCCATACTTAATAAAACAACTTTGCTATACCAAAATGGTGATTGATAGTGTGCTACGAGCTCTGACTTCAACGATCCACAAGTTAGCTTGGCGGGACTACATAGAAAGAAAGAATCAAAGGCGTAAGCATTTAGCTTAGTAAGTTTGCATATAATGTACATTCTTGCTTGATATAAACCATTTAACATAAATAATGGTATCATAGATTTCAGCTATAAAGCTTACTTACTCATACTTGATTCATACATATCTCATGAAACTTACAAATCTCATGCTTGAGAGGTAACCAAGGTACCTGTATCACTTGATCACATTGATCAGCATACTTTAACATAATAATCATTATCTATCATTCATCATTCATAACGCAAATAATGCTCACTTTCATCTTGATGCTAGCTTTGCTTTCTTAGCTTTCTTGTTATCTCATTTTAACTTTACTCGTTTGCCCGATGAATTTCTACGAATAACCAAGGATACTAAATCTCTTCCCACGTAACATGATGCCAAAGCCATATCCTAGATATGGTCTTACATGGAATATCTTATCTTGGTTTCAAGGCCATGTCTTGAAATGGACTTATATGAAGTCTTTCTCTTGATAACTTGTTCAATGCCAAGCTTGCCTTGGACTTACATGATAACTTGTTCAATGCCAAGCTTGTCTTGGACTTACATGATAACTTGCTCAATGCCAAGCTTGCCTTGGACTTACATGATAACTTGCTCAATGCCAAGCTTGCCTTGGACTTACATGATAACTTGCTCAATGCCAAGATTGCCTTGGACTTACATGATAACTTGCTTGATTTGCCGATGCCATGTTCCAAACATGGTCTTACACTAGCTCTCATAATTTGGTAGATCGAGTATCCTGGGAAATTCATTTTCAATCTGGACTTGCTCATACTTAATCTCAATGATTTCTTGGTTGAACATAACATCAAATAATTCATGAAAATAGAGTACATTATACTAAGCAATTCAATGATAAAAATCATAAAACTTAGAAATCATACAAACTTACCTCAATATACAAAATGTATGTAGATGTGCAATTTAGTCCTCTACTTTGTTCTTGCCTCGGTTTCGATCCGGGCTTCATTTTTCTTGATCTATAATCATAAATAGATCATTTAAAACTCACATTGACTAAAATGACTCTTAACTCATACTTTGGAAAAATTACTATTTTGCCCCTATACTTTCTCATATTTGTACTTTTGCCCCAAGGCTCGTAAAATAATTTTCATTCAACTTTCTTAGACTACATGCTTAGCTGATTTATTTTCTCTACCATAGCCATTATCAATTCTCATTATTTCTAATAGGTATGACTAATTTCAAAACTTTTACAAACTAGTCCCTATGCTCATTTTTCATGAAATTCACTTAGAAAAAGATGTTTATCTAACGTCAAACTCTCATAAACTTCCATAAAACATCATTTAGCATGCAAGTCATTCATGGGTACATTTTTGAACATGCATCTTAGCTCATTTTATAGCTAAAAATAGCTAATTTATAATACGAGGACTTCAAAAACACGAAGAATATTAAAATCGGGACTAAGATGAACTTACTAGCAAGCTTGAAAGATGAGCAAACCCTAGCTATGGTTTCTTTGAAAATTTCGGCAATGAGGAAGAAGATGATAAGGATTTTTGTCATCTTTTTCCTTTATTAATCATTTAATAGGTAAATGACCAAAATGTCCTTCTCTTAAAAATATCACCATTTACTAACTCATGTCCAATTTTGTCCAAAAATTATGATTTGGGCAACTTTCTATTTAAGGACTTATAATTACTATTCTAGAGCTATTTCATACAAAGTGCTTCTAGAAACTCACATTTTACAACTTTTGCAATTTGGTCCTTTTTGACCATTCAACTTCAATTTAGCATAATTGCTTCATGAAACTTTCACACTAACATGCAAACATGGCATGAACCTTAAAAACTCATAAATTCACCTCGAATTCGTGGTCTCGCACCACTATTCCGACTAGGCCCTAAATCGAGCTGTTACAATTCTCCCCCTTAGGGATTTTTGTCCTCGAAAATCTTACCAGCAAAAAGGTTTGGATACTGGTTTCTCATACTCTCTTCTGGTTCCCATGTGGCTTCTTCTATTCCATGTCTTTGCCACAATACTTTCACTAGGGAAATACTTTTATTTCTTAGCTGCTTGACTTTTCGAGCCAAAATCTTGACTGGTTCCTCACCATAAGTCATGTCGGGATGAATTTCTACCTCTGACGAGGTAATTACATGTGAAGGGTCTGATCGGTAGCGTCGCAACATAAACATGTGAAACACATCATGTATCTTTTCTAATTCTGATGGCAAAGTCAAACGGTAAGCTACCATCCCAACTCCTTCAGTAATCTCGTAAGGTCCGATGAAACGTGGGCTTAACTTGCCTTTTCAGCCAAATCTGAGAACTTTTCTCCATGGTGATACTTTCAAGAAAACTTTATCCTCGACTTGGTACTCTATCTCTTGTCTCTTTAAATCCGAATAGGATTTCTGTCTGTCTGAGGTAGCTTTTAAACATTCTCGTATCACTTTCACTTTCTCTTCAGCTTCTCTAACCAAATCAACCCCGTGACTTTGGTTATCCTTGAGTTCAGTCCAAAATAAAGGCGTTCTGCACTTACGCCCATATAGAGCCTCATAAGGTTCCATCTTTAAACTTAACTGAAAACTATTGTTGTAGGTAAATTCTGCCAATGGGAGGAACTTTTCCCAACTGCCTTGGAATTCTAGAATGCAACATCTGACCATATCCTCAAGCACTTGAATTACCCTCTCCGACTGGCCGTCAGTTTGAGGATAAAAGGCCGCACTAAAGTTCAACTTTGTACCCAGGGCCTCTTGTAACTTTTTCCAAAATCTGGATGTGAACCTCGGATCTCTATCCAATATGATTGACAAAGGGACTCCGTGAAGTCTTACTATTTCTGAAACATACAAGTTTGCCAATTTGTCGAGTGAGTAATCTACTCGTACATGTATAAAATGGGTTGACTTAGTGAGTCTATCAACTACAACCCATATAGCATCCTTCTTGCTTGGTGACAACGGTAAACCCGTTACGAAATCCATAGTAATACGGTCCCATTTCCACTCGGGAACCAAAATGGGTTGAAGCAAACCCGAAGGTACTTGGTGTTCAGCCTTTACTTGCTGACAAATCAAGCATTTGGAAACAAACTCGAAACATCTTTCTTCATTCTTGCCACCAATCGTTGTTGCTTCAAGTCATTATACATCTTGGTACTACCGGATGTACTGAGATAAACATCCATCATGTGCCTCGTGTAAAATTCTCTGAATAAGCTCTTCTTTCTCGATACACAAACTCTATCTTTAAACAACATGTATCCATCGAATTAATCCAAAAGTCGGATTCAACATCCGATTCATGACTTGAACTCTCTTGACTTGCAATTCGCTATCTTCTTTCTCGAGCCTCAACGATCTCTTGGAGAAATCTTGGTCTAGCTCTCAACTCAGCTAGAATAGAACCATCATCAGATAAAGTTATCCGTGAATTCATTGTCTTTAATGCAAAAAGGGACTTCCTGCTCAAAGCATCGGCGACCACATTCGCCTTGCCAGGATGGTAGTCAATAACTAACTCATAGTCTTTTATCAACTTTAACCATCTTCTTTGCCTCAAGTTTAATTCTTTCAGCGTCATCAAATACTTCAAACTTTTGTGATCAGTGTATATCTGACATTTCTCACCATATAAATGATGTCTCCATATCTTCAATGCGAAGACTATGGCTGCCAACTCTAGATCGTGTGTTGGGTAATTCTTCTCATGAGGCTTCAAATTTCTTGAGGCATAAGCAATCACTTTGCCTTCTTGCATAAGCACACAGCCTAATCCATTTAAGGATGCATCGCTATAAACTATGAACTCTTTCCCCATCTCAGGTTGTACTAAGACTGGAGCTTCTGTCAATAATGCTTTTAGTTTCTCAAAGCGTGCTTGCAGGCATCTTTACGTCCTTTGAAACTTCACATTTTTTGTAACAATTTCGTCATCGGGGTTGCAATAATAGAAACCCCTTGATGATGAATAAATCTGTAATAACCAACTAATCCTAGGAAACTTCTAATCTCGGATACATTCTTTGGTGGTTTTCAGTCCATAATGGCGAGATCTTACTTGGGTCTACTCGAACCCCTTCTCCCGAGACAATATGTCCCAAAATCCTACTTCATTGAGCCAAAACTCACTTTTCTCGAACTTGGCATACGACTAATTTTCTCGAAGAATCAGAAAGCGTAAAGTAGGTGCTCGGCATGCTCATTCTCATCTCGAGAATAAATCGGTATGTCGTCAATAATAATGACTACAAACTTGTCGTATGTATGGTCGAAGATGCGTTTCATTAAGTCCATGAATATCGCAGAGCATTTGTCAAACCAAAAGGCATAACTAAAAATTCATAATGCCCATACCTTGTTCGAAAAGCGATCTTGGGTACATCCGATTCCTTTACTCTTAACTGGTAATACCCCGATCTCAAGTCTATCTTAGAGAACACGGTGGCTCCTTTCAATTGATCGAACAAATCATCGATCCTTGGAAATGGGTACTTGTTCTTTTATTGTCACGTTATTAAGTGACGGTAATCTATGCACAATCTCATAGTGCCATCCTTCTTTTCACAAATAAAGCTGGAGCACCCGGGAGAACAACTTGACCTTACAAAGCCTTTGTGCATTAACACTTGCAAGCTGTGTCTTCAACTCTTTCAACTCCGTTGGAGCCATTCTGTAAGGAGTAATAGATATTGGTGCGATCATCGGGAGCTAGCTCAATCTTTGAACTCAACTTCTCCGATTGGAGGTAATCCCGATAATTCTTCAGAAAGACATCCAAGTACTCACATACTATCAAGATCGACTCAATCTTTGACCCGATTTCTTTATCATTCATCACAAAGGCGGATATGCCTCATACCCTTTTCTCATGTATTTACGTGCCGTCATATGGGAAATCACAACCGGCAACCTACTCTGTTCATCTAATTCTATGTGAAGGGTGTCCCCATTCTCACATCTCATCTTAATGTATTTCTTCCCACAATTAACTATTACATTATGGGCAGTCAACCAGTCCATACCGAGAATGAGGTCAAACTCATCAAATGGTAACAACATAAGGTTTGCTTTAAAATAATGACCTCTAATCATTAATGGACAATCTTTACATACTTCATCAACTAACACACTCTTTCCTAAAGGATTAGACACCTTAATCATAAATTCTGTAGAGTCCATAGGCATACTCAAATCAGATACAAATTTCATGCAAATGTAAGAGTGTGTGGATCCGGGATCTATTAAAGCAATAACTTTGATATCATGAAGAGAAAAGGTACCCGTAATAACATCATGGGAAGATGCCTCTTCGTGAGCGCGAATGGCATAAGTCCTTGCAAGTGCTCTACCCTCAGGTCTCGCAGCCTGCTCTCTAGGGTTACCTCTTCCCCTTGCCCCACTTCCTGGGTTACTCTGCGGTCTTCCTCGGACCATACCCCTGGATCTCGGGTTCTGAGTTCTTTCTTCTTTCATCATCTCTGGACAATCTTTTATATAGTGGTCTTGAGAACCACATCTAAAGCATGCATTTCCATGTGCTCAACATTCTCCAAGATGACGTTTGCCACACTGTGGGCATTCGGGTCTGTCGAATCTAATGTTCCCAACACTTGCAACTGAAGTAGTTCGTGCTTTATTCCACTGAATATTGCTTGCTCTTGTCTTTCTTTGAAAACCCAATGGAAGTAGCCGATCGGTAGGGAAATCTCTTGACTTCTTGGATGAAGATTGGAATGACTTATTCCACTTTGTCTCTTTCTAGAGTCACGAGACTCCATTTGATTTCTTCTTCTCTTTTACTAGTTCTTGGCTTTTACAAGCCCTTTCGACTAGCACCGCAAATTCCTTGATTCTAGGGACAAGCAACAAGCAGTTTGATGTCCTTATTCAGCCCATCTTCAAATCTTTAACTCATGATGGCTTGGTGGACACACATTCTCAAGCGTATTTCTTTGAGTCTTACAAACTCACGCTCATAGTCGATCATCGACATCTTGGCTTGCTTGATTCTAGGAATTCTTTCCTTTCTCGGTCCACAAACCTTTGATTGATATACTTTTTCTTGAACTCTTCTTGGAAGAATTTCCATCGATCTTCTCCTTGGTACCACTTCGATACAAGGGTGTTCCACCTGTGATAGCGAGAATCTCTTAAAAGGAGACTACACACTTCATGCTTTCCTCAGTGTGAATGATAATTCATTAAATACGATGGTATTTTCTAACCGAGAACTTCGACTCTTTTCTACGGATCATCATCTTTTCTAGCCCAAAATTCTTCTGCCCCATGTTTCCTGATCCTATCCACTGGAGGCAGGCTTAACTCCTCTTGCCACCTCTACTACTTGAGGGGCTACTAGAATAGGTTATGGAATAGGTGGGGGTGGAGGGGGTTGTACATTTGGGTTCATCTGAGCGAACTCACGAATACCACGTATTCATCATATGGAGGAAGGCTTCTCGGCCCCTTCTCCTCCTTCTTGACTCACCGTAGTGGGTCTATTCTCATTCTCGTCTCGCACCGTCCCTTGTGAGGGAGCCGGCGCATTACTTTCTACGTCATCCGCCATATCTCTTTCAAGATCCATTTACTAAATGTATAAACATAATTTAAGTCGTCAGGAGTCGTCACACTATCATTATAAAAACATTCTCACGTATGGCATGTATAGCTAGACTCGTGCTCATACTACGTTAGTCCTAGAACCGACTAAACTGTAGCTCTGATACCACTAAATGTAACACACCATACCGGAGTCCGAGGCTCAAACCAGATACGAGACATTACTATGCTTGAACATACTTAATCATGACATTACGGGCTATAAAATTTCGTTTCGAAATTAAAACTTCTCATTCTTAAACAATTCGTACATTTCATGGGCTTACGGGGCCTTAAACTCGTACTGGTAAACTTTCAAAACCTTATCGAAAAACTTTTCCTTGAAACAGGGATTACACGCTCATGTAATATAAGACAGGCCCGTGCATAGGCATACACGCCCATGTCCTCAGACCGTGCCCTAAAACTCCGTATTCTGCCAATTTCCACACAGCCATGACACGCCCGTGGACTTAGACCGTGTACTACATCTTAATATACTAACTTATTTCACATGACCGGGCACACGCCCATGTTCTAACCGTGTGTCATGCACAGCCTTAACACACAGCCGTGGGATTAGTCCGTGGCCTATCCTTATTTATAAGACTAAGGTGCAGTTTACGCACAGCCTAGACACATGCCCGTGTGTCCAACTGTGTGGGCACCTAGAGGCTATTTACCAGGCCAATCACCACCCTGAAACTAAGATTACATTCATACTCAACTCAATTACTCAAATTACTACATCTTTCATTGATATCAAAAAGCATACATACTTAGTCGATTTGGCCAATTTCTCTAGCCATATACAAAAAGAATAATGAACAAGATAGCCTATACTATGGCTCTTCTTAAAACATATACTCAAAATGAAGTGCCTCCTATACATGCCATACTTAATAAAACTACTTTACTATACCAAAATGGCGATTGATAGTGTGCTACGAGCTCTGACTTCAATGATCCACAAGTTAGCTTGGCAGGACTACATAGAAACAAAGAATCAAAGGCGTAAGCATTTAGCTTAGTAAGTTTGCATATAATGTACATTCTTGCTTGATATAAACCATTTAACATAAATAACGGTATCATAGATTTCAGCTATAAAGCTTACTTACTCATACTTGATTCATACATATCTCATGAAACTTACAAATCTCATGCTTGAGAGGTAACCAAGGTACCTGTATCACTTGATCACACTGATCAGCATACTTTAACATAATAATCATTATCTATCATTCATCATTCATAACGCAAATAATGCTCTCTTTCATCTTGATGCTAGCTTTGCTTTCTTAGCTTTCTTGTTATCTCATTTTAACTTTACTCGTTTGCCCGATGAATTTCTGTGAATAACCGAGGATACTAAATCTCTTCCCACGTAACATGATGCCAAAGCCATATCCTAGATATGGTCTTACATGGAATATCTCATCTTGGTTTCAAGGCCATGTCTTGAAATGGACTTATATGAAGTCTTTCTCTTGATAACTTGTTCAATGCCAAGCTTGCCTTGGACTTACATGATAACTTGTTCAATGCCAAGCTTGTCTTGGACTTACATGATAACTTGCTCAATGCCAAGCTTGCCTTGGACTTACATGATAACTTGCTCAATGCCAAGCTTGCCTTGGACTTACATGATAACTTGCTCAATGCCAAGCTTGCCTTGGACTTACGTGATAACTTGCTTGATTTACCGATGCCATGTTCCAAACATGGTCTTACACTGGCTCTCATAATGTGGTAGATCGAGTATCCTGGGAAATTCATTTTCAATCAGGACTTGCTCATACTTAATCTCACTGATTTCTTGGTTGAACATAACATCAAATAATTCATGAAAATAGTTTATATTATACTAAGCAATTCAATGATAAAAATCATAAAACCTAGAAATCATACAAACTTACCTCAATATACAAAATGTATGTAGATGTGCAATTTAGTCATCTACTTTGTTTTTGCCTCGATTTCGATTCGGGCTTCATTTTTCTTGATCTGTAATCATAAATAGATCATTTAAAACTCACATTGACTAAATTGACTCTTAACTCATACTTTGACAAAATTACTATTTTGCCCCTATACTTTCTCATATTTGCACTTTTACCCCAAGGCTCGTAAAATAATTTTCATTCAACTTTCTTAGACTACATGCTTAGCTAATTTATTTTCTCTACTATAGCCATTATCAATTCTCATTATTTCTAATAGGTATGACTAATTTCAAAACTTTTACAAACTAGTCCCTATGCTCATTTTTCATGAAATTCACTTAGAAAAAGATGTTTATCTAACATCAAACTCTCATAAACTTCCATAAAACATCATTTAGCATGCATGCCATTCATGGGTTGATTTTTGAACATGCATCTTAGCTCATTTTATAGCTAAAAATAGCTAATTCATAATACGAGGACTTCAAAAACACAAAGAATATTAAAATCGGGACTAAGATGAACTTACTAGCAAGCTTGAAAGATGAGCAAACCCTAGCTATGGTTTCTTTGAAAATTTCGGCAATGAGGAAGAAGATGATAATGATTTTTGTCATCTTTTTCCTTTATTAATCATTTAATAGGTAAATGACCAAAATGCCATTCTCTTAAAAATATCACCATTTACTAACTCATGTCCAATTTAGTCCAAAAATTATGATTTGAGAAAATTGCTATTTAAGGACTTATAATTACTATTCTAGAGCTATTTCATACAAAATGCTTCTAGAAACTCATATTTTACAACTTTTGTAATTTGGTCCTTTTTGACCATTCAACTTCAATTTAGCAAAATTGCTTCATGAAACTTTCACACTAACATGCAAACATGGCATGAACCTTAAAAACTCATAAATTCACCTCAGATTCGTGGTCTCGCACCACTATTCTGACTAGGCCCTAAATCGGGCTGTTACAATTCGGTTAGAGAGATAGAATTTAGTATTGAGTTAGCCCCTGGTACTGCACCCATTTCGATTGTTCCGTACAGAATGGCTCTGACCGAGTTGAAAGAATTGAAGGCTCAGTTATAAGAGTTAACGGGTAAAGGTTTTGCTAGACCAAGTTATTCTCTGTAGGGTGCTCCCGTATTATTTGTGAATAATAAAGATGGTTCTATGAGGTTATGTATAGATTATCGGCAACTTAATAAGGTAACCGTAAAGAACAAGTATCCCTTGCCAAGGATCGATGATTTGTTTGACCAATTGAAGGGAGCCACCATGTTTTCCAAGATAGACTTGAGGTCCGGTTATTACCAGTTGAGAGTCAAAGACTCAAATGTGACAAAAATCGCATTTCGAACAAGGTATGGTCACTATGAATTTTTAGTTATGCCTTTTGGTTTAACAAACGCCCCTGCCGTGTTCATAGATTTAATGAACCGCATCTTTCAGCCATATTTGGATAAATTTGTTGTAGTCTTTATTGATGATATATTGATTTACTCTCGTGGTGAGAGTGAGCATGCTGAGCACTTGAGGACGGTCTTACAAATTTTACGGGATAAACAGTTATATGCCAAGTTTAGTAAAAGTGAATTCTGGCTTAAAGAAGTCAAATTTTTAGGGCACATTGTTTAGGGTGATGGTATTAGAGTTAACCCGGGAAAGATTTTAGCCATTGCTGAATGGAAATCACCGAAGAACGTATCAGAGGTTAGAAGTTTTCTAGGCCTAGCTGGTTATTACAGACTGTTTGTCATGGAATTTTCCATGATAGCTACTCCGATGATGAGGCTATTGCAAAAAGATGTGAAGTTTGAGTGGACAGAAAAGTACAAACAGAGTTTTGAGAAACTAAAGGAATTATTGACTGAGACTCCAGTTTTAGTGCAACCGAAACCGGGAAAAGAATTTGTGGTTTATAGTGATGCATCCTTGAATGGATTGGGTTGTGTACTCATGCAAGAGGGCAAGGTGATAGCTTATGCCTCTAGACAGCTAAAGCCGCACGAAAAGAATTATCCGACCCATGATTTGGAGTTAGCCACCATTGTGTTTGCGTTGAAAATTTGGAGACACCATTTGAATGGTGAGAAATGTCGGGTATTCACTGATCATAAAAGCCTAAAATACTTGATGACTCAAAAGGAATTGAATCTAAGGCAACGAAGATGGTTAGAGTTGATAAAGGATTATGAGCTAGTGATTGACTACCACCCGGGAAAGGCGAACGTGGTTGCCGATGCTTTGAGTAGGAAATCTTTGTTTGCATTGAGAGCTATGAATACACGGTTGGCTTTATCAGATGATGGTTCTATTCTAGCTGAGTTGAGAGCTAGACCGATGTTTCTCCAAGAGATTTGTGAAGCTCAGAAAGGCGACAGCGATTTGCAAGCCAAGAGAGTTCAGTGTGAGTCGAGTGTTGAGTCAGACTTTCGGATTAGTTCCGAAGGATGTTTAACGTTCTGAGACAGAATCTGTGTACCAAGAGATGGTGAACTTATTCGAAAAATTTTGCACGAAGCACATAGTGGATGTTTATCTGTACATCCAGGCAGTACAAAGCTATACAATGACTTGAAGAAATGGTATTGGTGGCCGAGTATGAAGAGAGATATTTCAGAGTTTGTATCGAGATGCTTGATTTGTCAGCAAGTGAAAGCTGAACACCAAGTACCTTCTAGTTTACTTCAGCCGGTAACAGTTCCCGAGTGGAAATGCGACAGGATTACTATGGACTTTGTGACGGGTTTGCCTTTGACACCAAAAAAGAAGGATGCACTTTGGGTTGTGGTTGATAGGTTTACAAAATTGGCTCATTTTATTTCGGTACGTACTGACTACTCACTTGATAAATTAGCCGAATTGTATATTTCTAAAATTGTGAGATTGCACGAAGTATCGTTGTCAATTATTTCGAATAGAGATCTGAGATTTACATCACAATTTTGGAAAAATTTACAAGAAGCCACGGGTACAAAGTTGAATTTTAGTACGGTTTTCCATCCATAAACCGATGGACAGTAGGAGAGGGTAATACAGATACTTGAAGACATGCTTCGATTATGTGTTTTGGAATTTCAAGGTAATTGGGAAAAGTATTTACTGTTAGTGGAATTTGCCTACAATAATAGTTTTCAGTCGAGTTTGAGAATGGTGGCGCCTTATGAGGCATTATATGGACGAAAGTGCCGAACGCCCTTGTATTGGACCGAACTCAGAGAGTATCAAATTCACGGGGTCGATTTGGTCAGAGAAACCGAAGAGAAAGTAAAAGTGATTCGTGATTGTTTAAAGGCTGCTTCGGATAGACAAAAATCCTACGTGGATTTGAAACAGAAAGAGATCGAGTTTCAAGTTGGCGATAAGGTATTTTTGAAAGTATCACCACGGAAGAAGGTTCTCAGATTTGGCCGGAAAGGTAAATTGAGTTCCTACTTTATCGAACCGTATGAGATAACCGAGAGGATAGGGCCGGTAGCCTATCGGTTGGCTTTGCCATCTGAGTTGGAAAAGATCCATTATGTGTTCCACGTGTCTATGTTGTGTCGTTACCGATCAGACCCTTCACATGTGATTGTGTAACACCACTAACCTGTAACCATCGCCGGTCTAGGGTTAAGAGGCATTACCGGACAATCAAAAACTTTTATGAACATTTCACATCATAAAGTATAACTTCGTCAAATCATAGTAGAAAACAAGCATATAGTCCCTTAATGAGGTCTACGAGACCCTAATCATGCATTTGAAAAGGGTCGGGACTAAACCGGGATCATACAATTTTTTTCTGAAAATCAAACATTTTTCAAAGTTACAGAGGTCACACGCCCGTGTGGGCAGGCCGTGTGCCTCACACGGCCTTAGACACGCCTGTGTGTCTAAGCCGTGGCAAAACAGGGCATACATACTGACTTGTCCACACGGCCTGAGGCACGCCCGTTTGCCTCACCCGTGGTCGACACAGCGACTTGCACCACCACGGCTGGTCCACGCGCTCGTGTGTCGGCCCGTGGTCGAGTCTGACTTGTTTTGAAATACAACCACGAAGGACACAGTCAAGCAACACGCCCGTGTGCTCAACCGTGTGGGCAATTATAGGCCATTTACAATGCCAAATTGCCACCCACACATTAGATTATACCTACAAGCATTATACCAATTCAAATCATATCAAAATGACCATCTTTTCTAGCCATTCAAAAACATATCAAACATACCACTTATGCAACATTTATCTCAATCTCATCACAAGCATTTCTAAGTATAAACCATTTAAAAACTTACCAATTCAATGTGACAACCTTTCATCAATAATACGCCAACTTTGCATCATAAAATTTTTCATAAATTTGATCATTTCATCAGTTCAACCATTAGCTACCAAACTTACCAAACTATGCATCATTTAGCATGAATTACTCATTCATATCATAATCATTATCTAGCCATATCACATGGCTATTTATATATAACTCAAAACATAATCCAAACTAACTAGCCTATACATGCCATATTTAACTATGTACACATTCAAAAGGTACCAAAATGGTGTTTGATAGTGTAGTGATGATCCCCGACGATCCCCGAGCCTTCCGTAGCTTTAACGATCTATAAAACAATGCAAACACACACAAAGTAAGCTTTCAAAAGCATAGTAAGCCATATACAAAAAAACTTAACATGATAATTATTTATAACCATTTCAAATACAAAAACTTTAGCATATATCAATAGCTTATTCATATTTCTTCTTTCTAGCTCAATGGTATCTAACCATTTGCTTATCAACAAATCTCATCTCCATGTATTTCTTTAGATCATATCACATTCATACATATATCACATTATGCCTTAACATTTCTATGCACATATTTCACTTTAGCAAATTCACATATACTTACCTTTCATACTCAAACATAGAGTACTTCTCAAACGTACCTGAAATAATTACGCATTTCACATAGTATTTCACTTCTCGAAATTGCCCGTTGAACCATTTGGAATCAAATAGGATACTCGGATAACTCAGAATACTCGTACAATGCCAACGTCCCAAACGGGGTCTTACATGTAATCAAATATCGATGCCACTGTCCCAGACAGGGTCTTACACAAAATCATATACGATGCCGATGTCCCAGACATGGTCTTACACGTAAATCTCAAATCGATGCCAACGTCCCAGACATGGTCTTACATGATATCACATATCAGAACCCTATGTCATGACATATAAATCCTATCTATCCCTAAGGTTCGTACAGGACTTTTCAGATATTGATACATTGTCGATACTTTCTCGGACTCACGTATTTCATCCAAAGCCATTCATCACAATTCAATATCAAATGAACATAATTAATTCAACTTAAATACGTTTAATCATATATGGACTTACCTCGTATGAATATAGACGGACGGATTTGACTATTCAATCACTTTCGACTTTCCTCGGTCTAAGTCTGTTTTCTTTGGTTCTTGATCTATACATATTCAAATTTAACCCATTTATTCACCAAATCATTCAATTCAATCCAAAAACACATATTTAGGGCATTTTAGAAATTAGCCCTCACATTTTCACATTTTGACATTTAAGTCCCTATTTCACAAAATCACAAAATACACAAAATTTCATATTACCCATGCTTGGCCGAATATTCATGTAGTTCATATAAGTCCATATATTTCATTTATTTCACATTTTAGTCCCTCAAAATATTATTTTCACGATTTAGTCCAAATTACTCAAATTCACCAAAAATCCAAAGACAAAACATGTTAATCTAACACATATATTTCATATTTCATCAACTAACATCACAAAACTCAAGCATTCATCAATGGAACTTTTCAAAATCATCATCAAATTCCAAAATTAAAGCATGGGTTTTGAAGTATTCGAAGCAACGATTACAAAAACGTAGAAATTATCAAAAATCGAAACAAAAACATACATTAATTAGACCTAGAAATGGTCGAATATGTAAAAGCTTCAAACCTTCTTTTTCTTTTCTAATTTCGATGGATGAACACACATAATGGCTTAATTTTAAGCTTTTGTTATAATAATAACCTTATTTAATCATTTACTAATTTAACCATTTAATATAACATTAAAATCCCACTAACTATGTACATTAATGTCCATCCATAAATCAAATGGTCCAATTGCATTATAAGGACCTCGCATTAATAAAGACACATCAAATCAGCACTTAATCAATTAGAAGGCCACTTTTACATTTTCTGCGATTAAGTCTTTTTTTTTAAATTAAACACACAAACAATAAAATTAATTCACGAAACTTTCACACATGCTTAATCACATACAGCTAGCACAAAAAATAATATTAAAATATTTTTTTGACTCAGATTTATGGTCCCGAAACCACTATTCCGACTAGGGTCTAAACTAAACTGTTACAGATTGTACCGACAAAGGTTGAAGTTCAACTCGACATGACTTACGGTGAAGAGACGGTTAAGATTTTGGCACGGGAAGTCAAACAGTTAAGAAATAAAAGTATAGCTCTTGTGAAAGTATTGTGGAAAAGACACGGGGTAGAAGAGGCTACATGGGAGCCTGAGGAGGCTATGAGAAACCAATATCCAAACCTTTTTACTGGTAAGACTTTCGGGGATGAAAATCCCTAAGGGGGGAGAATTGTAACAGCCCGATTTAGGGCCTAGTCAGAATAGTGGTTGCGAGACCACAAGTCCGAAGTAGAAATATATGTTTTATGGTTTTTATGAGGTATATGACATGTTTGCATAGTTGTGTGAAAATTTCATGAAGAAATTTTATGATTTAGTGATCAATTTATCTTTTAGGACTAAATTGCAAAAATTGAAAAATATGAGATTCTAGAAGTTTTAAGTATGAGATAGCATTAGAAAATTTATTAGATGTCCTTATTTAGTAATTAGACCATTATATCTCATGATGGACAAAAATGGACATAGATGGGGAAAATCTCAAGGAAGGGCCTTAAGGGCATTTTGGTCATTTGGTTAATAAATTAATAAAAATGGAAAAATGTAACACCCCTTACCCGTATCCGACATCGGAACAGGGTACGAGGCATTACCAGACTTACAAGCAAGCAATCATACAAACTGATACATAATTTTCCACTCAAATTTAAAACTTTCCTTAAATATCCATATCACCCTTTAAACGAGCCTACGAGGCTCAAAACATACATAAGGAGTAGTTCAAAACTAATCTGGATTCTTACGAGCACTAAGAAAATTTTACTCAAAATAGGGCCACACGCACGTGTAAAAAGGAACACGCCCATGTGGGCAAGTCATGTTATCACACACGCCCATGTTCCTAGCCCGCGTGGATTTATTTCTCAAATTTGAACCTACAGGGGTTTTCACACAGCTTGGCACACGCCCGTGTTCCTCACACGGTCATGACATGCCCGTGTCTTAGCCCGTGTGTGAAAACCTTGACATTCTGTTTATGACGTCATCATCTCCATAAGGTCACACGGCCAAGGCACACGCCTGTGTCCTCAGGCCGTGTGGTGAATTAAATTCCTAAAATCAGGTGCAGACTTCACATGGCCTAGGCACATGCCCATGTCTTATGGCCGTGTCTGCGACACGGTTGAGATACACGGTCGTGCCTCAGCTCGTGTGGACAAAATAAGGCTATCTACCAAGCCTTTTTTCCACTCAAACTCGTACCAACTTTCACAATATCAAATCCACACTAAACATCCATAAACACATGCCACATATCATCATTCAACCAACAATGACCATAGGCCATTACATAATGGCATTGACACATACATGCATATATGAATAGGTTTACATTCAAATAAATATTATGTGCCACATCTCATGGACTTATACAAAATGAATCAAATATCATCAGAAGCCAATACATTTGGGTAAACTAATATGACATATAACCCAAAAGACCAAAAGCCTATACATGCTGTAACAACTCGATTTAGGGCCTAGTCAGAATAGTGGTTGCGAGATCACAAATTCGAGGTAGAAATATGTGTTTTATGGTTTTTATGAGGTTTATAACATGTTTGCATGATTATGTGAAAATTTCATGAAGAAATTTTCTAATTTAGTGATCAATTTATTCATTAAGACTAAATTGCAAAGATTGAAAAATATGAGATTCTAGAAGATTCAAGTATGAGAAAGCAATAGAAAATTTATTAGAGGTCCTGAAACACCCCACACCCAAAACCCACGAGCACAGACTAGGATGCAGTATGTTCCTTAAGTAAAGCTGGTTACAAAATTCTTTTATTACAGAGGAAAACTTCTGCGATTTTTAAAAACTATTGTTTTGGGTTGGGCTTGAGTTAAAAACCCATTGATCTTATTTTAAAGTCCAATTAATTAAGACGAAATAATAATTAGGGTTTATTTTCAAAGAAATAAATTTTACTTAACTTTAATTGAAAATAATTCGTAACATAGTAATTAAAAATAAAAGTAAAGAAATGTAACTTATGGCCTTATTACATCAAGTAAAATCCCAAAATAAAATTAAAATACTTAAATAAATTTAAATATCCATATTGAATAAAACTTCAAAGTGAGCATGGCCATCCCTAAGCTTCCAGCGAACCCGGTCCATTATTGATCGTCACACTGAAAAATAGTCCCACAACGGGGTGAGTCAATGAGACTCAATGTGTACACAACACTAAAATTCAATAGATCAGGCATACATTTTTCAAATCCAATACTTATTCATATAACAGATAAAAATGATGATGCAACCCAAACCCAAACCTAGGTGCCATCCGCTACACATCCCCGTACCAACCTGCACACCGTGGGGACTACTAAGTCAACCCTCCATCCGCTACACACCATCGAAGGCGATCGCTGCGCGATCGATGTGCTCATCGCCCATATAAAATTTGTGGCATAGCCACCAGATAATTGTGTCATGAGACACCACATTCAGATAATGTAACCGAAGTTACCACATTCAGATAATGTGACCGAAGTCACCACATTCAGATAGTGAGACCGTAGTCATCACATTCACTTCCCCTTTTTCATATATCCCGAATGACCCATATTATTCATATCATGCATATCCTACTTAAATTCACATTCTTATAAATTTTCACATGTTATAAATATAACATATTTCGTAATCCTAATAGGAGTAGGAAACGTACCTGAGTACTCTGTACCATATTATGGTACCTTAGCCACATTCTTATAAACATGCATATTTTACATATTACCATCAATCTTATTAAAAGTTAGTGTGGGGTACACACCTGATTCGTTAACGAAGTCCTTGAAATCAGAAGAACCGATCTCACGATTTAGATCCTTAACTCCTATATTCGGCCAATCATTTAAACACATTAATAAACCTTTTTGGCTTTAAAACCAAATCCTAGTAGGATTTGTATATCACGAAAAACCTACCTTGTTGCCGATTGACTTAAGAATCAAGTCCCAAACTTTGTTGTATTCCTTCTTGCATTCGGCCAACATTAAAACACATCATAGGTTAGTTTCAGCTTTTGGGAATAAATCCAAATACTTAAAATAGGCTTTGGCCGAATGTCTTAAACACATATCTTTGTGATCTCAAATCCCGAAAAGTATCCTTGCTTTCCTAGGGATGTCGAAATTCCTATTATCACATGTTAGATTTAATCTAACCTTAACACATAAAATATGGCCTTTGGCCGAATATACATGTGTCTTACCTTAAATCCTTGAATCCCGAAACTCTCTTAGTCGAAATTCCTTAGATCTGAAATCCCAGAATTCCTTCTTGTATATTCGGTCAAGAGACAACAAAAGGGTCAGTTCCTAGATCTCGATTTAAAGAATTTGAAGAACAAAAATCCATTGTTCTTACCTTAATACCTCAGTTGATTGCACCCTTGCTTGGAGTCACAAAGATTCGGCTTGACAAAAAAGAGAGAGAGAGAGAAGAGAGAGAGAAAGAAGGGTTTTGGAGAGGAAAAGAATTGATGAAAGAGAGGCTACTTGGCCAAAGAAAATTCGGCAGAGAAGGAGAGTTTGGCTAGAGGATTTTCAGCAAACACTAAGAAAAGATGGAAGAATAGCCTTAATCTTCCTTCTTTAGTCGAAATTACTAGGCTAGAGTCCCCTACTTGGCCACCACTCTTCCTTTGTGATAACTTTATCACCTTCTTTTAAAATAATTAAAAGAATAATCCTTTAATTATCTCTCCAAATTAAATCCTTATTTATCCCCCTAATTAGCCGAATTTTAAAGAGGCTAAAACTCCTCTTTTTTAGAAGCCTTGTGCCATCCACCTCTTTGCTTCTAGAAGCAAAAATAAAATTTCTTTATTTGCTTCCCATGTGACTCGAACCTTGGCCCAATCCTTTGTATGTGGCGCCATTTCCAGAGGCCCTAAGTGCCATCTTCAGACCACTTTTCCAAGCCTGTTTGTGTGTCAAATTTCACATACTTTTTCTTTTAAGGCCACCTTACCTCAGCTCCCTCTTTTAAACTTTAAAACTTGACATTTCTAAGTTTCCAAAAATTTTCGTTCGGCTCTGTAAACTTGACATTTTCTTACATTTCCAAGTTTCCAAAAATGTGCACTTTCCTATTTTGAATCATTTCCAAATCATTTCCATCCATTTCCAAGTTTCCAAAAATGTTCACTTTCCATTTTCTTTTAACTTAACATTTCCATACATTTCCAGGTTTCCAAAAAAATGTTTATTTCTAACTCATTTTCATTCATTTCTGGGTTTCCAAAAATACTCAAAAATTTATTCTTAGTACATAAAACATGTCACTTCGTAGAACTAAACCAAAAATGCATAGGCCCTTTCCAGGATGTTACAGTTTTACCCCCTTAAAAAAAATTTCGTCCTCGAAATTTCCTAACTAAAATAATTGAGGGTATTGTTGTCGCATTGCCTCTTCTGGTTCCCACGAAGCTTCTTCTGATCCATGATTGCGCCATAACACCTTCACTAGAGGAACTGACTTCCTCCGTAGCACTTTCACATCACGTTCCAATATCCGAATCGGCTCTTCCTCATAGGATAAGTCTGGCCTTAGCTCTACTTCTTCGATAGGTACCACATGAGACGGATCCGATCGGTAACGACGTAGCATGGATACATGGAATACGTCGTGCATCCGCCGCAACTCGGTGGCAACTCCAATTGGTATGCCACTTTGCTCCAACTCGCCGAAGATTTCGATAGGGCCCAATAAACCTTGGGCTTAACTTTTCTTGCGACCAGAACCTCATTACCTTTTTCCAAGGCGAGACTTTTAGAAACACTTGGTCTCCCACTTCAAACTCTATTTCCTTCCGCTTAAGGTCTGCGTCACGACTTACGCCTATCGGAGGCTTCCTTTAACCGTGCTCGAATCATCTCAACCTTTTCTTGAGTTTGACCACTAACTCGGACCCAAAACTCGGCGTTCTCCTAACTCGGTCCAACAAGTAGGAGTTCTACACTTCCACCATACAATGCTTCATATGGTGCCATCCGAATGCTAGCACGATATTTGTTGTTGTAGGCGAACTCGGCTAAAGGCAAATAGTCTTCCCAACTTCCTCGGAAATCTATCACACACCTCTCAACATATCTTCCAACACTTGTATAACTCGTTGATCGCCCCGTCGATTGTGGATGAAAAGCGTAGTGAAGTCCAACTTAGTGCCTAAAGCTTGATGAAGTGCCCTCCAGAACCGAGGCGTAAACCTTGGGTCTCTGCCGGAGATGATCGATCTTGGTACACCATGTAACCTCACAATTTACGCCACATATAACTTAGCCGACTCAAGAGAGAATAGTCAACTCTTCACGGGATGAAGTGCGCGGACTTAGTCAAACGGTCCACTATCACCCATACCGAGTCTTTCTTAGTAGGCGTAAGGGGAAGCCCACTAACGAAATCCATGGTAATTCTCTCCCACTTCCATTGCGTAATCTCGATTGGTTGAAGCAATCTGATGGAACTTGGTGTTGGCCTTAACTTGCGACACGTCAAACATTTCCCCACAAATTCGGTCACTTCTTGCTTAAGATCGGACCACCAAAATTGTTCCCTTAGATCTCATGTGACTTAATGCCTCGGGATGCATAGCATAAGGGCTACTATGCGCCTCCCAAAGAATCCTTCCGTCTTAACTCCTTGTCCTTCCAAGATACTGGACTTTTCCTTTGTAACACAATACTCCTTCATCATTAACGCCATAATCCTTTAATTCCCGTTCGCACTTGCGTAACTTAGCACTTAGATCCTTATCAACCAACTATCCCTCTTTCACCTCCTTCACCATGTGGGCTTGACTTGAAACTCGCCAACAGGCTTCCATCATCGTACAAACTTAAGTGAGCGAGCATAGCCCTTAGATCCGACACAACTTTCTCGACTTAGGGCATCGGCTACCACCACATTCGCCTTGCGGATGATATTCTATCGAGCGATCGTAGTCCTTCAACAACTCCACCCATCTTCGTTGCCTCAAGTTCAACTCCTTCTCGAGTCAACAGATACTTAAGGCTCTTGTGGTGCGTGTAGATCACCGACCTTTCTCCGTAGAGGTAGTGCCTCCAAACCTTAAGGGCGAAGACCACTGCGCCGCCGCCCAAGTCATGAGTTGGGTAGTTAACCTCATGAGGCCTTAGTTCTTTGAGACGCATAAGCGACTACTTTTCCTTCTTGCATTAGCACACATCCTAATCCCGAATGCGAAGCGTCACAAGACACCACAAAATCCTTCCCCAGCCTCCGGCTGAATTAATACTGGAGCCTCCGTCAACACCTTCTTAAGCTTTTCAAAGCTCTTCCGCCGCTTATCCGTCCATTCAAAAGGTACTTCTTTCCTTAGTAACTTTTGTCAAAGCGCGGCTATTGGCGAGAATCCTTCTACGAACCTTACGTAATAGCTGCCAAACCTAAGAAACTTGAATCTCGACCACGGACCTAGGTGGTTTCCAATCCAACAACGCCTCGATCTTCCTAGGATCCACTCTTATTCCTTCATGCGGATACCACATGCCCTAAGAATGCCACCTCCTTAAGCCAAAATCCACACTTTGCTGAATTTGGCATAGAGCTTCTTCTCCTTAACACTTGTAGCACCACTCGGAGATGTTCATCATGCTCCTCTTGGACTTAGAATACACCAAAATATCGTCGATGAACACAACGCACGAACCTATCCGAGTAGGGTTGAAAAACTCGATTCATCATATCCATGAACGCGGTGGAGCGTTTGTCAATTCAAGCGGCATTACTACAAACTCATAATGGGTGTATCTTGTCCTAAAAGCGGTCTTATGGATATCCGCCTCCTTCACCTTCAATGGTGATATCCAGACCTTAAGTCTATCTTTGAGAATATGCGGCCTCTCTTTGGTGATCGAACAAGTTATCGATCCTTGGCAAAGGATACTTGTTCTTGATGGTCACTTATTCAATCGACGGTAATCTATGCACATACGCATAGTTCCGTCCTTCTTCTTACAAAGTAAGTGGTGCTCCCCATGGAGACATGCTGGGTCATATGAACCCACGATCCAACAACTCTTGGATTTGAGCCTTGAGCTCAACTAACTCCTTTGGCGCCATTCGGTATGGAGCGATTGACACAGGAGAGCTGTTCTCGGCAAAGCAAGTCTATTCCAAACTCCACCTCCCTATCCGGGGGTATTCTCAGTAATTCCTCGGAAATACATCTTCAAAGTCTTTCACCGTTCTAACTCCACCGACACCTTCTTCCTTTCCACCTAACCCACTTTACGAAGGCTAAGAACGCCTTACACCCTTTCTTAACCATTTTCTCAGCCTTCAACGCTGAAACTACGTTGGACAGGTAGTTTCTTCTCTCTCTGATCATTACTACTACTTCATCCTCCGGGGTCCTTAGTTCCATTCGTTTAGCCGCACAATCCAACACGGCTCGGTGCTCTACTAGATCCATTCCAAGTATAAGTTCAAACTCCCAGAAAGGTAGTTCCATTAAGTCACCAGAAAGTTCACTCCCCTGAATCTCTAGGGTACATTCCAAAAGATCTTATCCACCATTACAGCTTTGGCCTAATGGGCTTACTACAGTTATCTCCCTATCAGAAAGTTCAGAGTCTAGGCCTAGTGTTTCCACTACACTACATGCAACATATGAATGGGTCGAGCCCACATCAATTAAGGCATAATAAGGCTTGCCATAAATGAGGAACGTACCAGTTATAACATCAGGTGCATCTCCGTCCTCCCTACGACGAACCACATAAACCAAACCCGGTTGCCTTGCCTCCGCATTAGCAGCACCTCTGCCCTGTGCTCCACGTCCTCTACCAGCACCGTTACCTCGATTACTCGAACCACGACCTCGTTGAGGTTGCTTTCCTCCTCTACCAACCTGACTAACATTCTAAGTGGCTGGTCGACTTTCATCTGGTTTCTTAGGACAATCCTTGAGCATATGGTCCTTGGACCCACACCAAAAACATCATTCCGTCTTTTTCCAGCACTCCCCTAGGTGCTTCTTCCCACAATGTTCACAAGGACGATACTGCCGTCCTGCACCAGCTTGCTGATTTTGCGGCCCATCAACTCTAGTCCTCTTTTGAGCCTTCCTGCACGATCCAAACCTCTTTTGGGCCTATTTCGATCCACGATGCGCTTTGTAGAATCTTTGATTCCTCACCACCTTGGCCTTTTCTACCAAAGCGAGAAAACTCCCGCTTACGATGCGGTGCTATCAACGATCTTAGATCATCCCTTAGCCCGTCCTCAAAGCGGACACAGCGCTCATGCTCGATTGCCACTACTCCTCGAGCATATCGGCTCAACCTTAGGAATTCACCTCATACTCTCGCGCGGACTTGTTCCTTTGAACCGGCCCGAGAAATGCCTTCCTTTGCTCATCAAGTATACCGGTTCCCACATACTTCTTCCGAAATGCCTCTTAACATATTCCCGAGTCGATCCTCGGTGTGGCACCATCCCGGACGATCAACCACCATCGATACGTTTCATCGCAGAATGCAGTGCCACCATTCTTTTAACTTCTCCTCGAGAGGTCAAGTCAAGCTCATCCATGATCCGCTCTGTTGCTTCCAACCAAGATCGAGTTGAAGCTGGTGCCACACCCGATACTCCACGAAACATTTCGGCTCCATTAGCTCGAGCCGCTCAGCCTGAACTTACGGGTT
The DNA here is from genome assembly GCA_025698515.1 of Gossypium sturtianum. Lineage (NCBI taxonomy): Eukaryota > Viridiplantae > Streptophyta > Magnoliopsida > Malvales > Malvaceae > Gossypium > Gossypium sturtianum. Next base: position 128,022,567 of record CM046955.1, read on the forward strand.
CCCGAATTTTCTCTGCACGACCACTAACTCCAAAACTCGCGGCCTGACTGCGACACGGCATCATCCCACATGCGAGCTTGCGGCTCAACACCAACAGCTCGGGGTGGTGGTGGCGGTGGTATCTCATTGTCAGACCCTTGACCCGATCTAACGGGTTCTGACACCGTCATCCTTGCTCTACCTCGTCCACGACAACCACGTCCTCTAGAGCTCATTTCTAACGTTAGAATCTGATTAAGAAGTTTTATGAGTTAGTGCTTCTGTTTCACTTGATTACTCGCGAAGGAATTTTATGACAAGAGTTTTAGGAGTGGTTCTTTCGTATGCACACAGTCTTTCCATTCATTCATCCATACATCCATCAAATAATCATGAACTCTCGTTCATTCGAGAGAGAAAGGTTGTAGTTTTCATTGTTATTGTTTTTTCTTCCACTACCCGTGGTATTTTTCGTAATTACGTCCCTCTGGTATTTTCGTAATTTTTCAAAAGGAAAAAGTTCCTTGGTGATTTTGTCATAAAGTATTTTGGTATTTTTAAATCACAGGGTATTTTGAAAAATTTTGAAATTCGAGGGTATTTGGTGATTTTTTTCCAAGCCGGAAGTAAATTTGTAAAATCTTATAAATCGGGGATATTTCAAAGGTTGCAAAACTTTGAGGGTTCTTTTGAGAATTGTACTTTTCAAAACGGTGATGTTGCAAAAATTTTGGAAATCAGGGTCATTTTGGTAATTTTATAAGTTAGGGGCAATTTTGAAATTTCCAAAATTCAAGGTATTTTTGATAATTTGCAAATTAGGGTTTTTGAACATTGATAAAATAATGAAATTTTGGCAAAACTGTTGGGTAGTTGGCCATTTTAAAAACCAAGGGCATTTTTGGTAATTTTACCACTAGGGGCATTTTTGTAATTTCATAAAGCGGAAATTTTTTTCGGAAGATTTTGTAAAGATGGTTTTCATGAATTTAGAAGAAAGTTTTAAGAGTTCTAAAACTAGGGTTTTGTTGTTTTTATAAAAACACGACTAATTCCCTTTCGGGTTTTAGTTATTGTGTTTAGCCTATGACCGAGCCCTCTTGGTCAGGGTGAACCAAAGCTACGCACCAGGCAGGATTCGAATGGAGAGGAGGTGAGTCACGCGAATCGCTTAAATACCAAGCTCCCACCGAAACCATTCCTAGACATGCGCATGAGAGGTTGCCACACTTATCGAGCCCTCAGGTTAGGGTGAACGAAGCTACGCACCGGGTAGGATTTCTGCGAAGAGGAGGTGAGTCACTAGGACTGCTTAAATACCAGGCTCATTCGGATCCAATCCTAGACATGCGCATAGGGGTTACCACACCCTAACTCAGTGACTTAGCCATATGTTTGTTTAGTGCATTAAGTCTTATGTGTTTGTGTTTGAGTAGACTAGTCCTAGGGTTCAAGTTCCTATCATGCTATTCTACGTTCCATTCCTTTTCTACCCTTCTAATATTCATTACACATAATCACACAAATGGTTAGGGTACTTACAGTGGATCATGTGGTCGGAGACTTTAGGTGCCATGCCGAAAACACGCTTGTTTCATAAAATATTTTCAAAAAAACTCATTTGGGCTCGCTTTGAAAACGTTTTGGGCCTTGGCCCACACAGTGAAAGTTTTAAAGCTGGCTCGATACCAAATCAAACACCACACTCTACCACGAGCTTGGACCGGATTCGGTATGTTCCTTAAGTAAGCTGGTTACAAAATTCTTTTATTACCAGAGGAAAACTTGTGCGATTTTTAAAAACTATTGTTTTGGGTTGGGCTTGAGTTAAAAACCCATTGATCTTATTTTAAAGTCCAATTAATTAAAACGAAAAAACAATTAGGGTTTATTTTTAAAGAAATAAATTTTACTTAACTTTAATTGAAAATAATTCGTAACATAGTAATTAAAAATAAAAGTAAAGAAATGTAACCTATGGCCTTATTACATCAAGTAAAATCCCAAAATAAAATTAAAATACTTAAATAAATTTAAATATCCCATTGAATAAAACTTCAAGCTGAGCATGGCCATCCTTAAGCTTCCGCCGAACCCGGTCCATTATTGATCGTCACCTGAAAAATAGTCTCACAACGGAGTGAGTCAACAGACTCAATGTGTACACAACACTAAAATTCAATAGATCAGGCATACATTTTTCATATCCAATACTTATTCATATATGAGATAAAAATGATGATGCAACCCAAACCCAAACCTAGGTGCCATCCGCTACACATCCCCGTACCAACCTCGCACACCGTGGGGACTACTAAGTCAACCCTCCATCCGCTACACACATCATCGGCGATCGCTGCTTGACGTAGCCACCGGATAATTGTGTCATGAGACACCACATTCGAGATAATGTAACCGGTTACCACATTCGAGATAATGTGACCGAAGTCACCATATTCAGATAGTGAGACCGTAGTCATCACATTCACTTCCCCTTTTTCATATATCTCGAATGACCCATATTATTCATATCATGCATATCCTACTTAAATTAACATTCTTGTAAATTTTCACATGTTATAAATATAACATATTTCGTAATCCTAATAGGAGTAGGAAACGTACCTGAGTACTCTGTACCATATTATGGTACCTTAGCCACATTCTTATAAACATGCATATTTTACATATTACCATCAATCTTATTAAAAGTTAGTGTTGGGTACACACCTGATTCGTTTAACGAAGTCCTTGAAATCCCGAAGAACCGATCTACTGATTTAGATCCTTAACTCCTATATTTGGCCAATCATTTAAACACATTAATAAACCTTTTTGGCTTTAAAACCAAATCCTAGTAGGTTTGTATACTGAAAACCTACCTTGTTGCCGATTGACTTAAGAATCAAGTCCCAAACTTTGTTGTATTCCTTCTTGCATTCGGCCAACATTAAAACACATCATAGGTTAGTTTTGGCTTTTGGGAATAAATCCAAATACTTAAAATAGGCTTTGGCCGAATGTCTTAAACACATACCTTTGTGATCTCAAATCCCGAAAAGTATCCTTGCTTTCCTAGGGATGTCGAAATTCCTATAATCACATGTTAGATTTAATCTAACCTTAACACATAAAATATGGCCTTTGGCCGAATATACATGTGTCTTACCTTAAATCCTTGAATCCCGAAACTCTCTTAGCCGAATTTCCTTAGATCTGAAATCCCGGAATTCCTCCTTGTATATTCGGTCAAGAGACAACAAAAGGGTCAGTTCCTAGATCTCGATTTAAAGAATTTGAAGAACAAAAATCCATTGTTCTTACCTTAATACCTCAGTCGATTGCACCTTTGCTTGGAGTCCCAAAGATTCGGCTTGACAAAAGAAAGAGAGAAGAGAAGAGAGGAGAAAAGAAGGATTTTGGAGAGGAAAAGAATTGATGAAAGAGAGGCTACTTGGCCAAAGAAAATTCGGCAGAGAAGGAGAGTTTGGCTAGAGGATTTTCAGCAAACACTTAGAAAAGATGGAAGAATAGCCTTAATCTTCCTTCTTTAGCCGAAATTACTAGGCTAGAGTCCCTACTTGGCCACCACTCTTCCTTTGTGATAACTTTATCACCTTCTTTTAAAATAATTAAAAGAATAATCCTTTAATTATCTCTCTAAATTAAATCCTTATTTATCCCCCTAATTAGCTGAATTTTAAAGAGGCTAAAACTCCTCTTTTTTAGAAGCCTTGTGCCGTCCACCTCTCTGCTTCTAGAAGCAAAAATAAAATTTCTTTATTTGCTTCCCATGTGACTCGAACCTTGGCCCAATCCTTTGTATGTGGCGCCATTTCCAGAGGCCCTAAGTGCCATCTTCAGGCCACCTTTCCAAGCCTGTTTGTGTGTCAAATTTCACATACTTTTTCTTTTAAGGCCACCTTGCCTCAGCTCCCTCTTTTAAACTTTAAAACTCGACATTTCTAAGTTTCCAAAAATTTTCGTTCGGCTCTGTAAACTTGACATTTTCTTACATTTCCAAGTTTCCAGAAATGTGCACTTTCCTATTTTGAATCATTTCCAAATCATTTCCATCCATTTCCAAGTTTCCAAAAATGTTCACTTTCCATTTTCTTTTGACTTAACATTTCCATAGATTTTCAGGTTTCCAAAAAAATGTTTATTTCTAACTCATTTTCATTCATTTCTGGGTTTCCAAAAATACTCAAAATTTATTCTTAGTACATAAAACATGTCACTTCGTAGAACTAAACTGAAAATGCATAGGCCCTTTCTAGGATGTTACAGGTCCTTATTTAGCAATTATACCATTATAACTTATGATGGACAAAAATAGATATGGGAAGGAAAAATCTCAAGAAATGGGCCTTAAGGGCATTTTGGTCATTTGGTTGATAAGTTAATTAAAAGGGAAAAAGAAGTCAAAATTCATGTCCATCTTCTCCATGCTAGCTAAAATTCTCAAGGGCACCATGGCTAGGGTTTCTTCAACTTTCAAGCTTGATTTTAAGTACCTCCTAGCCCTGTTTTTAATGTTCTTCGTATTTTTGAGATCCTCGTAGCTCGATTTAGCTATTTCTAGCTATATTTTGAGCTAGGGATCATGTTAAAAAATTTACCCATGCATGACATGCATGTATTTTAATGTTTAGTGGAAGAATATGAAAGTTTGATGTATGATAAACATATTTTTCTAAGTGATTTTCATGGAAAATTCATAAAAAGGACCTAATTGAAAAAGTGATAAAATATGTAGTAAAAATTAGTTTTGAAGGAAAGTGTGAGTTGTTATGAACTCAATAAATATTCGGCTAGGCTTGGGTAACCAAGAAAATGAGTGTATTTCAAAATACGAACATAGAGACCATTTTGAAAATATAAGAAAGTATAGGGGCAAAATCATAATTTTGCCAAAGTATGATTCATGGTTCGATTTGGTCAATCTGATCATTAAAAGAGTGAAATTGTCCTTATAGATCAAGAAACACGAAGTCTAGACCAAAATCGAGGTAAGAACAAGGTTGTGGACTAAATCGAACAACTATACATATTTTGGTACCGAGGTAAGTTTGTGTGAAATTAAAGCTACATAATGCTATTATGTTTTTAGTTGCTTGATATCATGAGAAATGTATATTATTTCTATGAAATTTACTAATGATGCCTCGATGAAAGTATGATGATATTATGTTAAGTCGAAGTCCCGGTTGAACATTAGGAATAGCAAGGATACCATTGTCACAACATGAGATAAAGAAGGTCCCGTATAAGACCATGTCTGGGACATGGCCTCGGCACCGAAGGAAGATCTCGTGTAAGACCATGTCTGGGACATGGCATCAACATCGATATACGATCTCGTATAAGACCATATCTGGGATATGGCATCGACATCGAGATCTGAGATTCCGTGTAAGACCATATCTGGGATATGGCATCGGCATCGAGATGTGATCCCATGTAAGACCATATCTAGGATATGGCATTGGCATTGTGTTACATGTATGATGAGACTGAGTATCCTTCGATATTCCAAGTAGTTCAACGGGATAAAAAACTAAGCTTATGTTCAAGAAGTAAAAGTACTAAAGTTATGTGATGAAGTGATACAGGTACCCATGAGTAACTTACGAGAAATGAATGCAAAATGTGTTATGTGATTCGGTAAGAGTAAACATGAGTAAGTTATGACAATGTGCATGAGATCTGGTGCCATTAATTAGTGTGATGAATGGATGTTATCATAAGCCTTTGTGTTGCTATTTATTTCATGCAAACTTACTAAGCTTATTGCTTACCCCTCTCTTTTCCCTTTTCCTTGTAGTATCGCCAAGCTAGCTCAGGAATCGAAGGAAGTCGGAGCTCGATTCACACTATCAACTATTCTTTTGGTATAGTAAAGTTGATTAAATTTGGGTATAGCATGTATAGGTACTTGGTCATTTTGTTATGTCATACTGGATGGCCATGGTGTTGGCTATTAATGTTACATGATTCATTTTGTAAATGGCCATTGGAATTGGCCAATACTAATTAAGTTATATCTATTCAATGATGATGAAATCAATGAAGTGCAAGTTGATGCAATCAATTAAGTAGTGTGTAGAAGTAGATGTATGATGGATTAGTGAATTGTTAATAGTGCATTATTGCTATGCTATGTGTTGAATGAATTGGGTATAAGTGTGGATACATTTCAGGGTGGCAAAAGGCTTGGTAAATAGCCTTACAGCTGTCCACAAGGGTAGACACACGGGCGTGTGTCTAGGCCGTGTGTGACACACGGTCAGCCACATGGGCGTGTTGGTAGGCCGTGTGTCCCCTCCATCTAATTTACAAAAAATTCAATTCGTCACACGGGCTAGCACACGGGCGTGTGTCTTGGCCGTGTGTTCTAAAGTGTCTGCTGACGTCATAAACAAAATGTCCTTTATTTTAGAAATGGCCTGGAGCACGGGCGTGTGATATGTCACACGGGCGTGTCACCTCTCTCACACGGGCGTGTGGCCCTGACTTAGGCAAAAATTCTCTAGGTGTTTGTAAGTTTCGGTTCAGTTTCGAAACCGTCCATGTGTATGTTTAGGGTCTCGTAGGCCCATAATAAGGACGTTAAGAGTTCAAATGAAAAAGTTTTAAGTTGAAAAGAAAGTTCATTGCCCGATTTTGTACGAATAAGTAAGTTAAGTTCGGTAATGCCTCGTACCCAGTTCCAGTGTCAAATACGGGTAAGGGGTGTTACATTTAGTGGTATCAGAGCTACGGTTTAGTCGATTCTCAGACTAACGTAGCATAAGCATGAGTCTAGCTATACATGCCATACGTATGAGTGTTTATATAATGATAGTGTGACGACTCCTGATAGCTTAAATTATGTTTTTATACAGTAAATCGATCCCGAAAGAGCAGTGGCGGATAATGTAGAAAGTAACACACCAGCTCCCGCCTAAGGGACGGTGCCGACTGAAAATGAGAATAGACCAACGACCGTGAGTCAGAGAGGAGGAGGAGAGGCTAGGGAAGTCTTTCTCCATATAATGAATACTTGGTATATGGAGTTCGTTAGAACGAACCCGAATACGCAACCCCTTCCTCCCCCACCTATTCCTCAGCCTATCCCTGTAGCTCCCCAAGTTGTAAAAGTGGTAAGAAGGGAAAACCCCCTTTTGATAGAATCTGGAAACAAGGAGCTAAAGATTTTCAAGCTAATAAAGATGATGATCCGGAAAGAGCGGAGTTCTGGCCTGAAAATACCATCAGGGTATTTGATGAGCTGTCATGCACACCTGAAGAGTGCATGAAGTGTGTTGTGTCACTCTTAAGAGATCCAGCTTACCAGTGGTGGAACACCCTTGTGTCGGTTGTACCAAGGGAGAAAGTTAATTGGGAATTTTTCCAAGAAGAGTTCCGAAAGAAGTACATTAGCCAAAGATTCATCGACCAGAAAAGAAAGGAATTTCTAGAGTTAAAACAAGGTAGAATGATGGTGACTGAATATGAATGTGAGTTCGTAAGGCTTAGTAAATACGCCCAGAAGTGCGTATCCACCAAGGCCATCATGTGCAAAAGGTTTGAGGACGGATTAAATGAGGATATCCGATTGTATGTAGGTGTCCTAGAATTGAAGGAATTTGTCGTGTTAGTAGATAGAGCTTTCAAGGCCGAGGAGTTGGCCAAAGAGAAAAGAAAGGCTGAAATTGAGTCTCGTGACTCGAGGAAGAAAGAATTGGGTAAGTCATTTTAATTCTCATCTAAGAAATCAAGAGAGTTTACTACTCGATCAACCACATCAGCTGGGTTTTCAAACAGAAGTAAGGGTAAACAGTACTCGGGGTCTAAAGCTCAGACCACTTCGGTTGCTAGTGTTGGTAATGCTCGACCAAGTAGACCGAAATGTCCATAGTGTGGTAGACGTCATCCCGATGAGTGTCAAGCAAATGAGAGAGATTGTTTCAAGTGTGGATCCCCAGATCATTTTATTAGAGAATGCCCCGAGATGGGTGAGAAAGAGAAATCTCATAGTGCAAGATTGGGAAGTACTACGAGAGGAAGGTCACAGAGAAATCCAGGAAGCAAAACGAGTAGTAAGAATACCCCTAGAGAGAAGACTACAAGATTTGAGGGTAGAGCGCCTGCGAGGAATTACACCATTCGCGCTCGCGAAGAGGCGTCATCCCCTGATGTGATCACGGGTACATTTTCTCTCTATGATACTCATGTTGTTGCTTTAATTGACCCAGGATCTACCCACTCATATGTTTGCATGAATTTAGTATCTAGTATGAACATGTCTGTAAAGTCTACAGAATTTGTGATAAAGGTGTCAATTCCCCTAGGCAAATGTGTGTTATTTGATAAAGTATGCAAAGATTGCCCTTTAATGATTAGAGGTCATTATTTTCTGGCAAATCTCATGTTATTGCCATTTGATGAATTCAATGTAATTCTTGGTATGGATTGGTTAACTACTCATGATGTGATAGTAAATTGTTGAAGGAAATTTATTGAGTTAAAATGTGAAAATGGGGATATTCTTCGTGTTGAATCAGATGAACAAGACAGATTGTCTGTAGTGATTCCTCATATGTCTGCCCAAAAATATGTAAGAAAGGGATATGAAGCTTATCTTGCCTTTGTGATGAATGCCAAAGAGACTGAGTTAAGAATTGAATCAGTGCCTATAGTACGTGAGTATCCAGATGTATTTTCGGAAGAATTGCCAGGGTTACCTCCAGTGAGAGAGATTGAATTTGGTATTGAGTTAGTCCCTAGTACTGCCCCTATTTCAATTGCTCCGTACAGGATGGCTCCAACCGAGTTGAAAGAATTGAAGGCACAGTTACAAGAGTTGACGGATAAAGGTTTCGCAAGACTGAGTTATTCTTCATGGGGTGCTCCCGTATTATTTGTGAAAAAGAAAGATGGTTCCATGAGGTTATGTATAGATTATTGGCAACTTAATAAGGTAACCATAAAGAACAAGTACCCCTTACCAAGGATCGATGATTTGTTTGACCAATTGAAGGGAGCCACTGTGTTTTCCAAGATAGACTTGAGGTCTGGATATTATCAGTTGAGAGTCAAAGACTCAGATGTGCCAAAAACTTCATTTCAAACAAGGTATGGTCATTATGAATTTTTAGTCATGCCTTTCAGTTTAACAAATGCCCCTGCCGTGTTTATGGATTTAATGAACCGCATCTTTCGGCCATATTTGGATAAATTTGTTGTAGTTTTTATTGATGATATACTGATTTACTCTCGTGATGAGAACGAGCATGTTGAGCACTTGAGAACGGTCTTACAAATTTTACGAGATAATCAGTTATATGCCAAGTTTAGTAAGAGTGAATTTTGGCTTAAAGAAGTCAGATTTTTGAGGCATATTGTTTCGGGAGATAGAATTCGAGTTGACCCGAGTAAAATTTTAGCTATTGTTGATTGGAAACCACCAAGGAACGCATCTGAGATTAGAAGTTTTCTAGGCCTGGCTGGTTATTACAGACGATTTGTCAAAGGATTTTCCATGATAGCTACTCCGATGACGAGACTACTGCAAAAAGATGTAAAGTTTGAGTGAACAGAAAAGTGCCAATAGAGTTTTGAGAAATTGAAGGCATCGTTGACTAAGGCTCCAGTTTTAGTACAACCTGAATCAGGAAAAGAATTTGTGGTCTATAGTGATGCATCCTTAAATGGATTGGGTTGTGTACTCATTCAAGAGGTCAAAGTGATAGCTTATGCCTCTAGACAGTTAAAGCCGCACGAGAAGAATTACCCGGCCCATGATTTGAAATTAGCCGCTATTGTGTTTGTATTGAAGATATTTGACACCATTTGTATGGTGAGAAATGTTGGATATTCACTGATCATAAGAGCCTAAAGTACTTGATGACTCAAAAGGAATTGAACCTAAGGCAATGAAGATGGTTAGAGTTGATAAAGGACTACGAGCTAGTGATTGACTACCATCCGGGAAAGGCAAACGTGGTCGCCGACGCTTTGAGTATGAAATCTTTGTTTGCATTGAGATCCATGAATACACGGATGGCTTTGTCAGATGATGGTTCTATTCTAGCCGAGTTGAGAGCTAGACTGGTGTTTCTCCAAGAGATTTGTTAAGCTCAGAAAGGGTATGGCGATTTACAGGCCAAGAGAGTTCAGTGTGAGTCGGGCGTTGAGTCAGACTTTTGGATTAATTCTGAAGGATGTTTGATGTTTTGAGATAGGGTCTGTGTACCCAGAAATGATGAGCTTATTTGGAAAATTTTGCAGGAAGCACATAGTGGATGTTTATATGTACATCCAGGCAGCACAAAGATGTATAATGATTTGAAGAAATGGTATTGATGGCCGAGTATGAAGAAAGATATTTCTGAGTTCGTATCGAGATGCTTAACTTGTCAGCAAGTAAAAGCTGAGCACCAAGTACCTTCAGATCTACTTCAGCCTATTATGGTTCCCAAGTGGAAATGGGACCGTATTACTATGGACTTTGTGACGGGTTTGCCTTTGACACCGAAAAAGAAGGATGACATATGGGCTGTGGTTGGTAGACTTACAAAGTCAGCCCATTTTATACCGGTACGCATTAACTATTCACTTGATACGTTGGCGAATTTGTATGTGTCAGAAATTGCGAGACTTAACGGAGTACCATTGTCGATTATTTCGGATAGAGATCCGAGATTCACATCACAATTTTGGAAAAAGTTACAAGAAGCCTTGGGCACAAAGTTGAATTTTTGTACAGCTTTCCATCCGCAAACTGACGGACAGTTGGAGAGGATAATACAGATACTTGAAGACATGCTTCGTTGTTGTGTTTTAGAATTTCAAGGTAATTGGGAAAAGTATTTACCCTTTTTGGAATTTGCCTACAACAACAGTATTCAGTCGAGTTTGAAAATGGCGCCTTATGAGGCATTATATGGGCGTAAGTTCCGAATGCCCCTTTATTGGATTGAACTCAGAGAGAATCAGATTCACGGGGTCGATTTTGTCAAAGAAACTGAAGAGAAAGTAAGAGTGATTCGTGATTGTCTAAAAGTTGCCTCAAATAGACAAAAGTCCTATGCGGATTTGAAACGAAAAGAGATTGAGTTTCAAGTTGGTGATAAGGTATTTTTGAAAGTATCACCATGGAAGAAAGTACTCAGATTTGGCCGGAAAGGCAAGTTGAGTCCGCGCTTTATTGGACCGTATAGATTACCGAGAGGATAGGACCGGTAGCCTATCGTTTGGCATTGCCATCTGAGTTGGAAAGGATTCATGATGTGTTTCACGTGTCTATGTTACGTCACTACCGATCAGACCCTTCACATGTGATTGTACCGACAGAGGTTGAAACTCAACCAGACATGACTTATGGTGATGAGCCGGTTAAGATTTTTTCTCGGGAAGTCAAACAGTTAAGAAATAAAAGTATTGCCTTTGTGAAAGTATTATGGCAAAGACATGGGGTATAAGAGGCTACATGGGAGCCCGAGGAAGCCATGAGAAACCAATATCCCAACCTTTTTACCGGTAAGATTTTCAGGGACGAAAATCCCTAAAGGGGGAGAATTTAACAGCCCGATTTAGGGCCTAGTCGCAATAGTGGTTGCGAGATCACAAATCCGAGGTAGAAATATGTGTTTTATGGTTTTTATGAGGTCTATAACATGTTTGCATGATTATGTGAAAATTTCATAAAGAAAATTTCTAATTTAGTGATCAATTTATTCATTAGGACTAAATTGGAAAGATTGAAAAATATGAGATTCTAGAAGATTCAAGTATGAGAAAGCAATAGAAAATTTATTAGAGGTCCTTATTTAACAATTAGACCATTATAACTTATGATGGACAAAAATAGACATGGGAAGGAAAAATCTCAAGAAAGGGGCCGTAAGGGCATTTTGGTCATTTGGTTAATAAGTTAAATAAAAGGGAAAAAGAAGTCAAAATTCATGTCCATCTTCTCCATCCTAGCCGAAATTCTCAAGGACACCATAGCTAGGGTTTCTTCAACTTTCAAGCTTGATTGTAAGTCCCTCCTAGCCCCGTTTTTAATGTTCTTCGTATTTTTGAGATCCTCATAACTCGATTTAGCTATTTCTAGCTATATTTTGAGCTAGGGTTCATGTTTAAAAATTTACCCATGCATGACATACATGTATTTTGATGTTTAGTGGAAGAATATGAAAGTTTGATGTATGATAAACATCTTTTTCTAAGTGATTTTCATGGAAAATTCATAAAAAGGACCTAATTGAAAAAGTGATAAAATATGTAGTAAAAATCAGTTTTGAAGGAAAGTGTGAGCTGTTATGAGCTCAATAAATATTCGGCTAGGCTTGGGTAACCAAGGAAATGAGTGTATTTCAATATACGAGCCTAGGGACCATTTTGTAAATATGAGAAAGTATAGGGGCAAAATCATAATTTTGCCAAAGTATGAGTCATGGTTCGATTTAGTCAATGTGATCATTAAAAGAGTGAAATTGTCCTTATAGATCAAGAAACACGAATCCTGGACCAAAACCGAGGCACGAACAAGGTTGTTGACTAAATCGAACAACTATACATATTTTGGTACCGAGGTATGTTTGTTTGAAATTAAAGCTACATAATGCTATTATGTTTTTAGTTGCTTGATATCATGAGAAATTGTAACACATCTAACCCGTATCCATCACCGGAATGGGTTATGAAGCATTGCCGGTAAAGATTCAACTTTCATACATTCAAATAAATCACTCATATCACATTCGAAGGCAAACATTCGTCTAACATTATAAAATATCTAAGCCAAATATAAACATGCTAATATCACTTTTCTTGCAATGTAACATTTATTCAACTTAAATACTTGTATTTATAACCTAAATGACCATTCCATAATTAATGACTCATTAAGCATTTTTATCAATTCAATTAGCCACATGTCAATAAAAAATCAATAAACAATTATCACATTACACATAATAATCTATTTTAATCTCATTTGCCGAATTCACTAGTTCTTGATATTAAGTATCTCTCATGCATATCATAAATATTTAACAACTGAATTACAAATGCAAATCATACAATCATTGCAATTCAAAATTTAGATCACATTAATGATTATAACTTAATCAAATATCAAACGGATTTATAGTACCATGCACAGATACCTATCAACCATATTATAAGCTCATATATTTATACATATGGCCGAAACTCATAGTATTTTCGCAAACATCATATATTTAATTACTCTTTCATTATAGGCTCAATCCAAGATTGAACACACATATATATATAGCATAACCGATTCCTTTATACCACATCTAAAATCAACAACCAACCTCAAAATATAATCACATAACACAACTATAATCAACCATGGCATACCACATGATCAAGCCATTTCCATACATATAGCATTTATCACATAGACCATTCATGCAAAATATATATAGCATTATAAGCAAAAATGAGCTCAAACGATAACCAAAGCATAACAGAAATTAACATGGATATTAAGCCATTTTCGCATGGCTCAAATTATACAAACCAAAATTCCATTGACTCAAAACATATTCCAGCCTATACATGCCATAATTCGAGTTTGATTATTTAAATACCGAAGACAGTCGATAGTGTGAAAGACTTTGCTGATGATCCCCGAGCTTGTAACTTGAATCCAAAATCTATAAAACAGAGTAAACAAAAACACACATAAAGTAAGCTAACTTAGCTTAGTGCCTTAAGCAAATTAAACAATTAATGCATAATATCATCTCAATACTAAATTATTTAAATCAAATAATTCAACTTGTACATTTGTAATCACATTTAATTTCAAAATTTTAATTCCATACATATATAACGTATAATTTCATAGAACAATTCCTCCTTGAACAAATGCTCATATTATCAAAACATTTAATTATCATCCAACCTTTAAAATCAAGATGTAAACATATAACCAAGTGTATATACAATCATATACTCAAGCTCAAAAATCGTAAAATAAAATCTCATACACAAACTATCCATATGGCCAAATATACATGGTCTTGTCTACACATATTAAAAGACCAAATCTGTAACACCCCAAACCCGGCCCATACGTTATGACCAGATCAGACATGTCACATGAGAAAAACATGTTGAATCCTTTTTATTTGAACTAAAATAGGTATTATTTTATAATCAAGAAAACAAGTTTGATTTGAAATATTTGATAAAGTACTACTAACCTCGAAGGTTGATTGATAATTCGATAATTTGAACTAAAGATCTTATAAACTATGACTTTTGAAAATATTATTGATAATTTGAGAGAAAATTTCCAAGTTAAAATATTTGTAAAAGTTTGTTATGAAATCCATTTGTTAATCTATCTTGAAAAATCTTTATTTAAGTTTTTAGTAAAATTCCCATTTAAAACAATTTAAGCAAGATAATAAGTTCGTCAAACATAAAGCAAAAATAAAATATTCTAGAGGCCTTATTTCAACATAAAAACCCAAAATAGTAAAAGTACTAAAGTGAACGGAAATAGAAATCTAAAGTTCAATAAAAACCATTTCTGAAGTATGGCCTCCACCGAGTCATCCATGGCCCAAGTCCACTTTACTGAGCATTACCTATAAGGGTTAAAGAAAAAGGGGTGAGTTACTAGAACTCAGTGTATAATCCCCTTACCGTTGTCCACTGGGCTTGAACCCGTATAGCAATATCTTGGGCCTAAACCCATTTACATAACAATGTATAAATGAAATATATATATATATATGCAACCCAACCCATCCTAGTAATCCTTCCGCTACACACCACCCGTACCATCCCATCACACCTGTGGGGATCAAGTCAACCCACCCCGCCAAACACACCAATCGCAGGCAAGTTACCATTTATAATATATTTTGAATGTGGCCCAGCCACCGGATTCATAGTGAAACATAATAACAAACATTTTTGTGGCAATACCACCGGGCTACACTTCTCTTCAACATTTATCCCATCCCATGCAAAATTATGAAATACAACATACATAATAAAGCATAATATTTACAAATATAAACAACAATCATTAATCCAGAGATTTGTTATGATAAATCGGCCAATTAAAGAACTTTGCAATTTGGCCCATAGAGGCATTTTCGCAATTCAACCCATAGGGGCATTTTCGTAATTCGGCCCATAGGGGCATTTTCGTCAATTTTACAAATAATCCCTGATTTGACAAATATTAGTATTTACGATGTTTAGGCAAAATACTTGATTCATACCATTTTACCGATTTTAAGTTTTTAGGCAGCAATGATCGATATTTCTAATATGATGCTAAATCACAGATTTACGGAGTTTCGGTGTGAGATTACACACCATTTCAAACATGTATTCGGAAGGGTACGGGATTAAACATCTGATTACGGTAAGTATTAAACTCTCTTGATTGTCGGCACCTATGACAACATAGTACTCGATTAATCTAATGAATGAGTGTAACATCCTAAAAAGTGAGTATCGATATGTTGCATGTTTTTGGTACTTAGCTTGTGAATGATTCAATTTGTGTGTTTAATATCGTTTTGAAAAGGCTCGGGATTTATTCGGATTTAAAAAAAATAGTAATGAGTACTTTATTGAAGTGGATCAAGTGACCTTGATGTTTAAGGAAATTTAGTGTCAAAAACTAGCATAAGATGAGCTAGTAGTAAAGTGGAGTTGGCGCCATAAGTGTTGCTTGAGGGAAGAGGTTCGAATCTTTAGGAATGCATTTTGTGACATTTATTTTTGCTCTTTCCTAGCAAGTGTCGGCCAAGCATCAAATTTGGTAAGTTAGACCTTTATTTTAATGGTTAAGGTAAGCTTGGAAATTGGGGAAAGAAATCCTAAGATTTTGGAAGGTAGGGGCAACACAAGGCATATTTTAAGGCTTATGTTTTGGAAACTTAGAATGGCCAACTTGTCCATGAACTTGGACGGCTTTGTGTGTAACACCCCAAACCCGGCCCACAAGCCCTGACCGGATCTGGTATGCCACTGCGGAAAAACGTTTGAAGGCTGATTTCACCTTTGGGAAAAACATTAAAAATTTTGTCATTTGAAAACCATGTCCAATTAAAAATTCTAAATAATATAAGCTTGACAAAAATATCCAAATTAAAAGCACTTCCAATTAATAATTTAATGGTCGTCTAGCTTAAACATAATAAAAATGCTCAAATAGAAATACTTAAATACTTTAACTGGGCCTTATTACAATAAATAATTAAACAAAAGTTCTTAGTAATAAACTGAATAAAATAAAGAAGATGTCTTCTGCATGGGCCACCTCGTATCCACTCCAACCCGGTCCAGTCACCACGAATCATCTGCGATGTTTAATAAAAATTGGGTCAGTCATACAGACTCAGTGTGTAATTAGTCCACTGAATTCCACCCACATGTTAACCACATATTAACTCATATATCAGATATCAATTATCAAATTCACATGTTATCACATTCTGGGCTTGGACCATATTCATATCACATTCATCTAATAGGGTAGTTAACCACATAATTTCCACATACTGGGCTTAGCCCATTTCCACACTGATCCACATTCATATACTGGGCTTGGCCCATTTCCACATATGTTCACATACGAAATCATGCAATTACGAAGCCCAACCCAAACCTAGGATCCATCCGCTACACACCCCCTTATCCACCTACCACACACACAGGGGATTATCAAATCACCCTCTCCTTTTCACTCCAAAGGCAATCACTGCCGTCCACGTGCAATTAAGCACAATAGTCCACAACGCGACCTCAGTCAGCGCCAATCCACAATGTAGCCGTAGCTAACACCAAAACCACGATGGGACACATAGTCACTTATCAACCACGATATGGCACATAGCCGATATCAACCACGATGAGGCACATAGCCACTCATCAAGCCACGCGAACTAAATCGCAATTAATTCACAACGTGACCTCAGTCAACGTCAATCCACGATGTAGCTCAAGGCTAACATACAACCACGTACTCAAAGTACACCCGTACCTTCTTTCATATCCCAACCCATGCACATGCGGCATAAAATAATGATACAATGTAATGATGCATGAGCATGTTCATCAAGCATATTATCACATATTCATATTAATAATCACATATCATCAGGTTTGGTACTTACCTGATTATCGACATACCCCTTGAGGGTATCCTTATCACAATTTCCACTGCACTAGTTAGCACATTCATAACACATACACATTTCACATACATATCATATACCGGAAAACGGTGGGTTAATCACACACTGATCACTTGGAGAACTATGCTTTCGATCATCGATGCTATCACTAGGCGATACTACGGCTATTTGCCTACTTTCTTGTTCTCGTATTTGGTCCACACCCGGTGGCCAATCCCTAAGCGCCGAGACAGATCTCTTCTTAAACATCGGGATAGGGACCTTCCCTTTCCCTTCTTGAATGGTATTCGCCTCCATCAACACACTTAATTAGAACAATCGATTTAATCATCAATATACGAATTCTTAACCAAATATCCACAACTTATCATACTTAAGAAAGGGTCTTGAAATCCCGAAAAGCTTGATCTAATGCTTAGATCCTTAATCCCTACATTTGATTAATCACCTACTACTTTAATAAAAAGCCATTCG
The DNA here is from genome assembly GCA_025698515.1 of Gossypium sturtianum. Classification (NCBI taxonomy): domain Eukaryota; kingdom Viridiplantae; phylum Streptophyta; class Magnoliopsida; order Malvales; family Malvaceae; genus Gossypium; species Gossypium sturtianum. The sequence continues at coordinate 128,040,212 of CM046955.1, forward strand.
CCATAAATCCAAATCCTAGTAGGATTAGTATACTTAAACTTACCTTGTTGCCGTTTGACTTAAGAATCAAGTCTTGAAATCTCTATATACTCTTCTTGCATTCGCCAAGCATTGAATCAATTAACTTGGTTAGTTTTGGCTTTTGAATAATTAATGAACACATATATTTACCAAACATGGCCTTGGCCGAATGCTATAGACACTTACCTTGTGGATTTTAAATCCCGAAACTCACCGAATAACTAGGGAACACGTGGCCTATGGTGTACCTTCAGGAAAAGAACTTCTCCTTCCTTGTAGTCGACACTTAGTAAATCTCGAAAGATCTCTTCAAAGTTTTGGCAACAAGATATTAATGGGGTTAGTCCTAGATTTCGGTAAATCTTAAGAAAAAAGGATGAAACCGAATGAGATCTTACCCTTACTTGAAGAAATCGATTGCACCTTCACTTCAACCTTAAGAGATTCAGCTATGGCTAGATGATGATCTCACAACTTTCAGCTTTTGGAGGGATTAGAAAGAAAAGAGAAGGAAGAACAAAGATGGAGGATTCGGCTATGGCTTCTAATGGAGAGGAAAATATTCGGCTAGGTTCCAACAATTACTTAATTTCGGCTTGACAAAAGAAAAGAAAGAAAAGAAGAGAAGAGAGCACTAAGAATTCGGCAGAGAAAGGAGGAAGCACAAATTGATGAGTAGCCCTCCTTCCTTCCTTTTATAGCCGAAATTATCATCTAAGGAGTCCCTTACTTGGCCACCACTCCTCTATCTGAATAACTTTATCCTTAATTATCACTTAAAATAAAAGATAATTCCAGCAACTATCCTTACTTAGCCGAAATTATTAAACTCAAAGTCCCTTACTTGGCCATCACTTCTCCCTTATTTTCCTCTTTATCTCTTTATTCAAATTAAAAGAATTTAATCCAACAATTATCTCTTGAAAATAATGATAAATAAATCCCTTATTTATCCACTATTTATAAAATAATAAAAGCTCCTAATTTATAGCCATGTGCCGTCCACCTCTCTGCTCCTTGTAGCAAAATAAAATTTCTTTTATTTACTTCCCATGTGACTCGAACTTAGGCCCATTCCTCTTGCATATGGCGCCATTTCCATAGGCCCTAAGTGGCATCTTCAGCCACTTTTCCAAGCTCTGCTTTTTGTGTGTCAAATTTCACAAACTTTTTCTTTTAAGGCCACCTTGCCTTAATTTCCCCTTTTAAACCTTAAAACTCGTCATTTCTAGGTCATTTCTAAGTTTCCAAAAATTTTCGATCGGCTCAGTAAACTTGACATTTCCATGACATTTCCTTACAAGACATTTCCTTACATTTCCAAGACATTTCCTTACATTTCCATGACATTTCCTTACAAGACATTTCCTTACATTTCCAAGGTTCTAAAAATGTTCACTTTCCTCTTTTAAACTTAACATTTCCATACATTTCTGTGTTTCCAAAAGTGTTCAAAATATATTCATAACACATAAGATATGTCATTTCGCACAATTAAACCAAAAATGCATAGGCCCTTTTCAGGATGTTACGATTCTACCCTCCTTAAAAATAATTTCGTCCTCAAAATTACTTATTAACGAATAATCGTACATCTTAACTCACCGCACTACGCTTATGCTGCAGACTCGATCTTAATAGAACCATCATACTTTCTAGGCACGATCTCTCTAAGTTCACGTCCCCTAGAACTCATTTCTAACGTCGCGATTTAATCTAATTAAAAAGTTTTATGCATCAGAAATTTTGTTCCACTGATTATTCGCGAACAGTTTTATGAGAAAGAATTTAGGAGTGGTTCTTTCGTATTCATACATGCACACAGTCTTTCCATTCATTCGTACATCCATCAAACAATTATGAACTTTCGTTCATTCAGAGAAACGTTGTAGTTTTCATTGTTATTGTTTCTCCACTACGCAGGGGTATTTTCGTAATTTTGTCCTACAGGGGTATTTTTGTAATTTTTCAAAATAAGGTTCCTTGGTGATTTTGTCAATAAGGGTATTTTGGTAATTTTCAAATCCCGGGGTATTTTGAAAAATTTTAAAATTCGGGGTATTTCGGTAATTTTGGAACTCTCGGGGGTATTTTGGTAATTAACTGTGGTAAATTTGTAAAGTTTAATAAATCAGGGATATTTCAAAATTTGCAAAACTTTGAGGGTTCTTTTTGAGAATTTTACTTTCCAAAACGGTGATGTTGCAAAAATTTTGAAAATCAGGGTCATTTTGGTAATTTTGTGAGTTAAGGGCAATTTCGTAATTTTTCTCCAAATCAAGGTATTTTTGATAATTTGCAAATTAGGGTTTTTGAACATTTTATAAAGTAATAAAAATTTTGATAAGAACTATGGGTATTGTGGGAATTTCATAAACCAAAGGTATTTTTTGTAATTTACCACTAGAGGTATTTTTGTAATTTTATAAATCAAAAATTTTTTGAAAGGATTTTGTAAAAATAGTTCTCACAAATTAAAAAGGTAATTTTAAGAGTTTTAAAACTAGGGTTTATAAAAACACGGCTAGTTCCCTTTCGGGTTTTAGTCATTGTGTTTAGCCTATGACCGAGTCCTCTTGGTTAGGGTGAACCGGGTTACGCACTGTGCGGGATTCCAGTGAAGAGTAGGTGAGTCACTAGGACCGCTTAAGTACTGTGCTCTTAGGATCCAATCCTAGACATGCGCACAATGGTTACCACACCCTAACTCGGCGTCTTAGTCATAGGTTTGTTTAATGGAATTAAGTCTTATGTGTTTGTGTTTGAGTAAACTAGTCCTAGGGTTCAAGTTCCTATCATGCTATTCTACGTTCCATTCCTCTTCTACCCTTCCATAATTCATAACATAAACCACATAATCACACAAATGGTTAGGGGTACTTACCTGGTGGACTGCGGGTCGGAGATACAGGTGCCATGCCAGAATAACCTGAAAAATAATTCATAAAACCCATATTTTCGAAAAAGCCCATTTTAAAAAAATGTTTTTGGACCCAAAACCCTCAAAGTCGAGTTTTGAACCGGGCTCTGATACCAAACTGTAACACCCCAAACCCGGCCCACAAGCCCTAACCGGATCTGGTATGCCACTGCGGAAAAATGTTTGAAGACTGATTTCACCTTTGGGAAAAACATTAAAAATTTTGTCATTTGAAAACCATGTCCAATTAAAAATTCTAAATAATATAAGCTTAACAAAAATATCCAAATTAAAAGCACTTCCAAATAATAATTTAATGGTCGTCTAGCTTAAACATAATAAAAATGCTCAAATAGAAATACTTAAATACTTTAACTGGGCCTTATTACAATAAATAATTAAACAAAAGTTCTTAGTAATAAACTGAATAAAATAAAGAAGATGTCTTCTGCATGGGCCACCTCGTATCAACTCCAACCCGGTCCAGTCACCACGAATCATCTGCGATGTTTAATAAAAATTGGGTGAGTCATACAGACTCAGTGTGTAATTAGTCCACTGAATTCCACCCACATGTTAACCACATATTAACTCATATATCAGATATCAATTATCAAATTCACATGTTATCACATTCCGGGCTTGGCCCATATTCATATCACATTCATCTAATAGGGTAGTTAACCACATAATTTCCACATACTGGGCTTAGCCCATTTCCACACTGATCCACATTCATATACTGGGCTTGGCCCATTTCCACATATGTTCACATACGAAATCATGCAATTATGAAGCCCAACCCAAACCTAGGGTCCATCCGCTACACACCCCTTATTATCCGACCTACCACACACGGGGATTATCAAATCACCTCTCCTTTTCACTCCAAAGGCAATCACTTTGCCGTCCACGTGCAATTAAGCACAATAGTCCACAACGCGACCTCAGTCAGTGCCAATCCACGATGTAGCCGTAGCTAACACCAAAACCACGATGGGACACATAGTCACTCATCAACCACGATATGGCACATAGCCAATATCAACCACGATGAGGCACATAGCCACTCATCAAGCCACGTGAACTAAATCGCAATTAATCCACAACGTGACCTCAGTCAACGTCAATCCACGATGTAGCTCAAGGCTAACATCAAACCACGTACTCGAAGTACACCCGTACCTTCTTTCATATCCCAACCCATGCACATGCGGCATAAAATAATGATACAATTTAATGATGCATGAGCATGTTCATCAACATATTATCACATATTCATATTAATAATAACATATCATCGGGTTTGGTACTTACCGGATTATCGACATACCCCTTGAGGGTATCCTTATCACAATTTCCTTCGCACTAGTTAGCACATTCATAACACATACACATTTCACATACATATCATATACCCGGAATACGGTGGGTTAATCACACACACGATCACTTGGAGAACTATGCTTTCGATCATCGATGCTATCACTAGGCGATACTACGGCTATTTGCCTACTTTCTTGTTCCGACACTGGTCCACACCCGGTGGCCAATCCCTAACCGCGAGACAGATCTCTTCTTAAACTTCGGGATAGGGACCTTCCCTTTCCCTTCTTGAATGGTATTTGCCTCCATCAACACACTTAATCGAACAATCGATTTAATCATCAATATACACAATTCTTAACCAAATATCCACAACTTATCATACTTACCGAAAGGGTCTTGAAATCCGAAAAGCTTGATCTAATGCTTAGATCCTTAATCCCTACATTTGATTAATCACCTACTACTTTAATAAAAAGCCATTCGCCATAAATCCAAAACCTAGTAGGATTAGTATACTTAAACTTACCTTGTTGCCATTTGACTTAAGAATCAAGTCTTGAAATCTCTCGCTATACTCTTCTTGCATTCAAGCCAAGCATTGAATCAATTAACTTGGTTAGTTTTCGGCTTTTGAATAATTAATGAACACATATATTTACCAAACATGGCCTTGGCCGAATGCTATAGACACTTACCTTGTGGATTTTAAATCCCGAAACTCACCGAATAACTAGGGAACACGTGGCCTATGGTGTACCTTCGGGAAAAGAACTTCTCCTTCCTTGTAGTCGGCACTTAGTAAATCCCGAAAGATCTCTTCAAAGTTTCGGCAATAAGATATTAATGGGGTTAGTCCTAGATTTGGCAAATCTTAAGAAAAAGGATGAAACCAGAATGAGATCTTACCCTTACTTGAAGAAATCGATTACACCTTCACTTCAACCTTCAGAGATTTGGCTATGGCTAGATGATGATCTCACAACTTTTGGCTTTTGGAGGATTAGAAAGAAAAGAGAAGGAAGAATAAAGATGGAGAATTTGGCTATGGCTTCTAATGGAGAGGAAAATATTCGGCTAGGTTCCAGCAATTACTTAATTTTGACTTGACAAAAGAAAAGAAAGAAAAGAAGAGAAGAGAGCACTAAGAATTCGGCAGAGAAAGGAGGAAGCACAAATTGATGAGTAGCCCTCCTTCCTTCCTTTTATAGCCGAAATTATCATCTAAGGAGTCCTTACTTGGCCACCACTCCTCTATCGATAACTTTATCCTTTAATTATCACTTAAAATAAAAGATAATTCAGCAACTATCCTTACTTAGCCGAAATTATTAAACTCAAAGTCCCTTACTTGGCCATCACTTCTCCCTTATTTTCCTCTTTATCTCTTTATTCAAATTAAAAGAATTTAATCCAACAATTATCTCTTGAAAATAATGATAAATAAATCCCTTATTTATCCACTATTTATAAAATAATAAAAGCTCCTAATTTATAGCCATGTGCCGTCCACCTCTCTGCTCCTTGTACCAAAATAAAATTTCTTTTATTTGCTTCCCATGTGACTCGAACTTAGGCCCATTCCTCTTGCATATGGCGCCATTTCCATAGGCCCTAAGTGGCATCTTCAGGCCACTTTTCCAAGCCTGTTTTTGTGTGTCAAATTTCACAAACTTTTTCTTTTAAGGCCACCTTGCCTTAATTTCCCCTTTTAAACCTTAAAACTCGTCATTTCTAGGTCATTTCTAAGTTTCCAAAAATTTTCGATCGGCTCTGTAAACTTGACATTTCCTTACATTTCCATGACATTTCCTTACAAGACATTTCCTTACATTTCCATGACATTTCCTTACAAAACATTTCCTTACATTTCCAAGGTTCTAAAAATGTTCACTTTCCTCTTTTAAACTTAACATTTCCATACATTTCTAGGTTTCCAAAAGAGTTCAAAATATATTCATAACACATAAGATATGTCATTTCGTAAAATTAAACCAAAAATGCATAGGCCCTTTTCAGGATGTTACATTGTGGACTAAGGGGGAGCCAAAATTTTGGTGGTAAGCTTGGGTAAGGATGGTAGCTAGATAGAATTCCATTTGGTCATATTTGCTCTCCCAAAACACCCATTTCCTCTCATCTTTTTCTCTCTTAGCCGAATGTGCCATATGCTTGGAGAAAACAACTTTGTTTTGTTTCATTTGGTCATTTTGCCAACCTCTCAAGTGCTTCATTTTGTGTTTCTCTTCTAGTGCTAAAATCATCAATCAAAAAAGACCATTTCTTTTTCTTCTTTATTCCCCATTGTCGAATGCACATTGTTCCAAACCTTACTTTTTGCTCTTTTCTCACCCTTGAAAACTGAATCATAAATATCTCATCTCCATTCTCTTTTCTTCTCCATTTTACTCATCCTTCAAACACATTTTTCCTTCTTATTTCTTCCATGGCCGAATGTTAGAGACCACCTCCATAGCCAAAATTATTTTTCCCTTACCATTAAATCATAGCCAAATTTTCTTTTCCTCATAGATTTTATTCTCAATCATTTTTCTATTCAAACTTTGGACCATCGGTAAGAATCATCTTCTTTGTTTTGTTTTTGCTAATTGGTCACCTTGGCCGAATCTATAGGTTGGCTTAGAAGAGCCTTTAAATCGATAATCGTTCATTCTCTTAGACGATTTCCTTTCGTTTTTTTTAGTTAAATAATGGAGAGCTGAATCATCATCTCTACGAAGTCATCTTGAAGTCATTCGAATTTGGATCATATACTTTCAAGGGATTCTTTTAGAATCACTCAGAATTTTAAGGTAAGCCGAATTCGCCCTTTTTAAATCAATAGTCTTAAATTCCGATATATTTATATATATATTGTTAGGACTAATAATCTTTTGTCAATGGAGGCAAACAAGATAGGGTCGAAAAGGGGGTAAATAGTGTTCTAAAGAGGGGTAGACTCGCTAATCCCTCTAGATTCAAGCGAAGGGCTATTTCGGCAATCCGGGATTTTTCACCGGGTTGTGGACGACCGTCATCCGAGGAGAATCGACTATTCAAAGTTGTTCGTAGTTCGAAGCCTTTAGCTGTTCAGGATTTTCCATTAGGTTGTGAACCGTCAACCAGGTAAAACTGACAAATAGTTGCTGTTCGAGATTCTGAGGGTAAAGATCTAGATCGCTTATCTTTAGTATAGATTTATAATAAGTATTAGTGTTCTAATCAAGCGTGACATATATTTAGGTATCGACGAGTGGGAAAGTATAGTTCTCACCGTAATCAGGTGTGTAATTTCACACTTATCTCATGGGTTAGATGTTATACCGTAAGCATTAGAATAAAAATTCATAAAGTTGGTAAAATCGAAAAAATACGGTATATTAACACTTTTTGTGTAAGTGCATGAAATCGGTGTTAAAGTCGCGAAAATTACGAAATCCTCCTCAATGGGCTAATTTGATAAAAAGTAATTTTTGGGCCTCATGTGATTAGTGGGCCGAATTGCTAGATTGCTTAATGGGCCAATTTGCTAGATTGATTAATGGGCCAATTTGCTAGATTGCTTAATGGGCCGAATTGCTAGATTGCTTAAGGAGCCGATTTGATAAATTACCATATGGGCCAAATTGAGAAATGGGCCAACTTGTAGTATGGGCTTTATGTTGAAATTATCATATGTAAATTGTTAAGCTTTGTTTATGTATACATGATTGCATGGGTTGGGATTAAATTGAAGAGAAGTTTTGGTGGTTCTACCACAATCTAGTTCGGGTGGCTCTGCCACAAATTCTAGTTCGGGTGGCTCAGCAACAAACATTTTAAATGGCTTTATGCCTGCGATTGGTGTGTTGGCGGGGTGGGTTGACTTGATCCCCACATGTGTACTGGTTAGTACGGGTGGTGTGTAGCGGATGGAAATTTAGGCTTGGTTGGGAATTGCATTGCGCATGCATCTTTAATTACTATATTGTTAAATTAGTTTGCGCATGTATCTTTAATTACTATATTGTTAAATTAGTTAATGGGCTCAAGCCCAATAGAATGTTTTGATGATATGGCCCAGTGGATTTGGTAAGTGGGTTACACACTGAGTTCTAAGTAACTCTCACCGTTTTCTTACCCTTCTCGTGTAATGATAATTGATGGAGGCTTGGGTGGGGATGACTTCGTGGAGGCCATACTTCAAATGATGGTTTTTATGAACTTTAAACTACTCTTTAGTATTTTTACTTAATTACTATTTTAGCGATGTAATAAGGCCTCTAGTATTATTTTTATGGATTTTATTTCGTGGATGGATTTTAATATGTTTTAGATACTTAAAGTGGACTATTTTAAGTTTATAAATGTTTTCTTTAAATTACGTATAAAAAGGGGTTTCTTAAATATCACTATCTCGTAAAAATTTCGGTGAAAACTCTTTTATAAATTTCGTTTCCAAATTCCTTTTGAACTCTTTTAAATTTCTTTAAAAAGTTAACCAATTATTTCTCTGAGATCAAATTTTAAACTCCTATGTTTTAAAATCATAGATTTCAAATTAACCTCAGTTTTTGATAAACTCCATCTCCAAATTAGTTTTTGAAGACCTATTTTCTTTAAATCATTAGATGACCAAATGTATGTACGATTTGTGTACCATACCAAGTCTGGTCTTAAAACTTAGACCGAGTTTGGGGTGTTACAATTTTATGGTATCAGAGCAGTTTCAAAACTCGGCTGTGGTTTGGGTTCAACAACAATTTTTAAAACTGTTTAAATTTCTGGACTCTATGATCTAAAGGTAATATGGCATCACGAGCATATGGCACCAAGTCAAGTAAGTATTTGTATATTGAATGTTTATTATTGTGATATGATCATAGGAACACTCTAGAACTTCTAATTTTAGGTGTTGAAAACGGTAGAGATCGAGACTATATGATGTGATTGCGAAAACAACTCCATCTCTTATATCTCATAAAATATCCTTAGTAAACACTGAAATAATACTCTGATTCATAAAAATTGTAATCAGATTTAACCAAAATAGTTAGTATGAGCACTAGAGGACGTGGACGGAGACGCGGTAGACGTGGCTGTGGTAGAGGACGAGGTGCTAGGGTTGCGTCTGAAGCGCCGGGTCATATGCCGAAAATGGACGCACCTGCGTCACCCGGGAGTGAGACTAGATCACATGATCATACGAGAGAGGACAATGCTTTGACTCAAGCAATGTTGCGAGTCCTAGAAAGGGTTGCTGGGACTAGAACTGGCCCAGCAGTTCATGGATCAATATCGGAACGACTTAAATCAAGTGGTGCCGAGGTTTTTAGAGGTGTCTTCGGTGTAGCTCCGAATGTTGCGGAATATTGGCTCGAGGATGTAGAGCGGATTATGGATGATCTGGAGTGCACCGTCGAACAGAATCTGAGAGGAGCGGTGTCCTTGCTAAGGGATGAATCGTATTAATGGTGGCTTACGGTTCGAGAAGGCACTGAGGCTGCAGTTGTTACTTGGGATTTCTTCAAAGTTGCTTTCCAAGGGAAGTATGTAGGGACAAGTTATGTGGATGCCCGGAGGAAGGAATTCCTGAATCTGGTTCAAGGAAATAAGACGGTGGCAGCTTATGAGGCAGAATTTCTACGCTTGAGTCGTTATGCTCGGACTATAGTGCCAACGGATCATGAGCGCTGTGTATGCTTTGAAGATGGGTTGAATGATGAGTTGCGGGTACTGATAGCCCCACAACAAGTAAGGACTTTTGCCACGCTTATGGAGAAAGCCAAGATAGTCGAAGGGGCTAAGAACTCAGAACGCTAGAACTGGGAAAGAGTCAGAGGCAAGAGGGACTTTACGTACTCGGGTTCTTCAAAAAGGTTCCAAAAGAGGCCTCAAAATGATGAGCCAGCTCAAGGTAGAGCACCTGTGGCTACCAATCAGAGTCGAGATCTGTCTTGTGTGGGAAACGACACCCGGGAATCTTTGGAAGAAAACTGGTGGTTGTTATAAATGTGGTTCCAAGGATCATCAATATAGGAATTGCCCTCGATGGACTGCTCTGACTCAGGAAGCTCGTAACCCTGATGCACCGTCAGTTAGGGGCACTCAGCAGCCACCGAGAGGCCGTGGATCAGGTCGTGGTGGTAATGGTACGGGACGTGGTCAAGGTGCACCGGGTCGAGGTAATGGCTTTAGAGGTAACGCGGAGGCAAGACAGCCGGGGTTGGTCTATGCGGTCAGGCGTCGTGAAGGTGGCGATGCACCTGATGTGATAACTGGTACGTTCTTCATCTTCGATGTACCTGTTACTGCTTTGATAGATATTGGGTCTACCCACTCGTATGTTGCTAGTGCCATAGCTGGAAACCTGAACATTAGATTTGAGATTACCGATAGAGAGATGACGGTAATTAGTCATTTAGGACAGTCGGTAATAGTAAATAAATTGCATAGAGACGTGCCTTTGGAAATTCAAAGAGAAATATTTTTAGCGGATTTGATGGAATTGCCTTTCGACGAGTTCGATCTTATTTTGGACATGGATTGGTTGGTGAAGCACCGGGCGCAATTGGATTGTGCTAAAAAGCATATGTCAATAAGGACTGTGGATGATGAGGAAGTAGTAATGATAGGTGAACGAAGGAACTTTTTAGCAAATGTGGTATCTGCTTTAAAGGCAGAGAAGTTGGTGCGGAAAGGGTATGGAGCGTTCCTAGCCTTCATTAGTTCTTTGGATGCCAAGGAATTATCGGTGGAAGGTGTGAGAATAGTGAAAGAATTTCCATATGTCTTCCCTAAGAACTTCTGGGTCTACCTCCAGATCGGGAAGCAGAATTTGGCATTGAGCTTTTACCCGGAACGGCTCCAGTGTCTATTGCTCCTTATAGAATGGCGCCGAAGGAGTTAGCGAAGCTTAAAGCTCAAATTCATGAATTTTTGGATCGGGGATTTATTCAACCGAGTGTGTCTCCGTGGGGAGCACCGGTTTTGTTCGTCAAGAAGAAGGATGGGTCGATACGTATGTGCATTGATTATAGGCAGTTGAATAAATTGACGATCAAGAATAGGTATCTATTTCCGAGAATCGACAACCTGTTTGATCAATTGAGAGGAGCTTCAATTTTTTCCAAGATTGATTTGAGATCGGATTATCATCAACTCAAGGTTAAGGAGGCGGATATTCATAAGACGGCATTCCGAACTCGTTATGGACATTATGAGTTTTTGGTGATGCCATTTGGTTTGACCAATGCACCAGCTGCATTTATGGACATGATGAACCGAGTCTTTCAACCCTATCTAGACCGGTTCGTAGTGGTGTTCATAGATGATATTTTGGTATATTCGAGGAATGAAGAAGAGCATGACTCACATTTGCGCCTGATATTGCAATCATCATGCGAGAAAAGCAACTTTATGCCAAATTCGATAAGTGTGAATTTTGGCTGAAGGAAGTGACTTTCTTGGGTCATGTGATGACAGCCAAAGGAATAAGAGTTGATCCTCGGAAGGTAGAGGCGGTGTTGGATTGGAAACCACCAAAGTCAGTGGCTGAAATTCGGAGTTTCTTAGGTTTGGCTGGTTATTATAGACGCTTTATTGAGGGGTTTTCGTTGATTGCTGCACCCCTAACTAAGCTGTTGCGAAAGGGAGTAACGTATGTGTGGACCGATAAACAACAAGAAAGTTTCGAGAAACTGAAGAAGATTTTGACGGAAGCGCCAGTACTGATTCAACCTGAGGCTGGAAAAGAGTTTATCGTTTACTGTGACGCGTCACACACGGGTTTAGGATGTGTGCTAACGCAAGGTGGAAAAGTGGTGGCTTATGCTTCTCATCAGTTAAGGTCGCATGAAGTCAACTACCCTACTCATGACTTGAAGTTGGCTGCGGTGGTGTTTGCTTTAAAGATTTGGAGGCACTATCTCTATGGTGAGAAGTCTATCATTTATACGGACCATAAGAGTCTTAAGTACCTCCTTACCCAGAAGGAGTTGAACTTGAGACAACGAAGGTGGGTGGAGTTGTTAAAGGATTACGACTTCTCAATCGAGTATCATCCTGGAAAGGCTAATGTGGTGGCAGACGCGTTGAGTCGTAAGGTAGTATCGGAATTAAGAACAATGTTTGCTCATCTCAGTTTGTATGAAGATGGCGATCGCAGCGTGAACTTGGTGAAGCCTTTGTGGTTAGAACAGATCAAGGAAAAGCAGTTATCAGATGAAAAGTTGGGCCCGTTAATGCAACAAGTTGAAAGTGGCGTAATAGGGGACTTTGGAATGAACAAGGATGGAGTGTTGTGTTTTCGTGGAAGAGTTTGTATGCCCATGGATTCGGATTTGAGACAAATGATTTTGCGTGAGGCGCATAGTAGCCCTTATGCTATGCACCCTGGAGGAAATAAGATGTATCGAGACCTACGAGAGCAGTATTGGTGGCCAAGGTTAAAGCGGGAGGTTACTGATTTTCTGGGTAAGTGCTTGACTTGTCAACAAGTGAAGGCGGAACATCAATTACCGTCGGGCTTATTGCAACCAGTAAAGATTCCTCTATGGAAATGGGAGCGAATAACAATGGATTTTGTTAGTGGGTTACCCTTAACACCTACTAAAAAGGATTTCGTTTGGGTGGTAGTAGATCGATTGACGAAGACTGCTCATTTTCTACCATTTTGTACGGATTACTCGCTGCAGAAGTTGGCTAAGCTGTATGTATCTGAGATCGTTAAGTTGCATGGGGTACAAGTGTCTATCATATCGGACAGGGACCCTAGGTTTACATCACGGTTTTGGAAAGCTTTGCATGAGGCTTTGGGAACAAAGTTAAACTTCAGTACGACTTTTCATCCTCAGTCAGATGGTCAGTCAGAAAGAGTAATTCAGATTTTGGAAGACATGTTACGGGGTTGTGTGATCGACTTCAGAGGTAGTTGGGAGGATTTTCTACCGTTGGCGGACTCGCGTATAATAATGATTACCAATCCGGTATCCGGATGGCACCCTATGAAGCGTTATATGAGTCGTAAGTGTCGTACCCTACTTGTTGGGTGAATTTGGGGAACAGCGGTTGTTGGGTCCTGAATTGATATCTGAGATGGAAGAAAAGGTAAAGGTGATTCGAGCACGGTTAAAGGAAGCTTCGGATAGACAAAAGTCGTATGTAGATCTGAAGCGCAAGGATATTGAGTTTGCGGTGGGGGATCAGGTTTTTTTTAAAGTCTCACCTTGGAAGAAAATTTTCAGGTTTGGAAGGAAGGGCAAGTTGAGCCCTAGGTACATTGGACCATACCGTGTGTTGAAGCGTGTAGGACCAGTGGCCTATCAGCTTGAATTACCTCCGGAGTTAAGTCAGATTCATAGTGTCTTCCATGTTTCTATGCTGAGGCGTTATAGATCGAATCCGTCTCACATAGTACTGGTAGAAGAAGTAGAGTTAAGGCCAGACTTGTCTTTCGAGGATGAACCAGTGAAAATCTTAGACTGTGATGCTAAGGTGCTAAGAAAGAAGACTGTGCCGTTGGTTAAGGTTCTATGGCGTAATCACGGAGCGGAGGAAGCTGAGGATGCAATTCAGCAACAATATCCTCACCTCTTTTAACCAGGTAAATTTCGAGGACGAAATTTTCTTTAAGGGGGTAAAATTGTAACATCCTAAAAAGTGAGTATCGATATGTTGCATGTTTTTGGTGCTTAGCTTGTGAATGATTCAATTTGTATGTTTAATATCGTTTTGAGAAGGCTCGGGATTTATTCGGATTTAAAAAAAAATTATTAATGAGTACTTTATTGAAGTGGATCAAGTGACCTTGATGTTTAAGAAAATTTAGTGTCAAAAATTAGCATAAGATGAGCTAGTAGTAAAGTGGAGTTGGCGCCATAAGTGTTGCTTGAGGGAAGAGGTTCGAATCTTTAGGAATGCATTTTGTGACATTTATTTTTGCTCTTTCCTAGCAAGTGTCGGCCAAGCATCAAATTTGGTAAGTTAGACCTTTATTTTTATGGTTAAGGTAAGCTTGGAACTTGGGGAAAGAAATCCTAAGCTTTTGGAAGGTAGGGGGAACACAAGGCATATTTTAAGGGTTATGTTTTGGAAACTTAGAATGGCCAACTTGTCCATGAACTTGGACAGCTTTGTGGACTAAAGGGGAGCCGAAATTTTGGTGGTAAGCTTGGGTAAGGATGGTAGCTAGATAGAATTCCATTTGGTCATATTTGCTCTCCCAAAACACCCATTTCCTCTCATCTTTTTCTCTCTTAGCCGAATGTGCCATATGCTTTGAGAAAACAACTTTGTTTTGTTTCATTTGGTCATTTTGCCAACCTCTCAAGTGCTTCATTTTGTGTTTCTCTTCTAGTGCCGAAATCATCAATCACAAAAGACCATTTCTTTTTCTTCTTTATTCCCCATTGCCGAATGCACATTGTTCCAAACCTTACTTTTTGCTCTTTTCTCACCCTTGAAAATCGAATCATAAACATCTCATCTCTATTCTCTTTTCTTCTCCATTTTACTCATCCGTCAAACACATTTTTCCTTCTTATTTCTTCCATGGCCGAATGTTAGAGACCACCTCCATAGCCGAAATTATTTTTCCCTTACCATTAAATCATAGCCAAATTTTCTTTTCCTCATAGATTTTATTCTCAATCATTTTTCTCTTCAAACTTTGGACCATCGGTAAGAATCATCTTCTTTGTTTTCTTTTTGCTAATTGGTCACCTTGGCCAAATTTATAGGTTTGCTTAGAAGAGCCTTTAAATCGATAATCGTTCATTCTCTTAGACAATTTCCTTTCGTTTTTTTTAGTGAAATAGTGGAGAGCCGAATCATCATCTCTTCGAAGCCATCTTGAAGTCATTCGAATTTGGATCATATACTTTCAAGGGATTCTTTTGGAATCACTCAAAATTTTAAGGTAAGCCGAATTCGCCCTTTTTAAACCAATAGTCTTAAATTTCGATATATATATATTGTTAGCACTAATAATCTTTTGTCAATGGAGGCAAACAAGATAGGGTCGAAAAAGGGGGTTAATAGTGTTCTAAAGAGGGGCGAACTCGCTAATCCCTATAGATTCAAGCGAAGGGCAGTTTCGGCAATCTGAGATTTTCCATCGAGTTGTGGACGACCCTCATCCGAGGAGAATCGACTATTCAAAGTTGTTCGTAGTTTGGAGCCTTTAGCTGTTCGGGATTTTCCATTGGGTTGTGAATCGTTAACCGGGGAAAACCGACAAATAGTTGTTGTTCGAGATTCTGAGGGTAAAGATCTAGATCGCTTATCTTTAGTATAGATTTATAATAAGTATTAGTGTTCTAATCAAGCGTGACATATATTTAGGTATCGACGAGCGGGAAAGTATAGTTCTCACCGTAATCAGGTGTGTAATTTCACACTTATCTCATGGGTTAGATGTTATACCGTAAGCATTAGAATAAAAATTCATAAAGTTGGTAAAATCGGAAAAATACGATATATTAACACTTTTTGTGTAAGTGCATGAAATCGGTGTTAAAGTCGCAGAAATTACGGAATCACCCTCAATGGTCTAATTTGATAAAAAGTAATTTTTGGGCCTCATGTGATTAATGGGCCAAATTGCTAGATTGCTTAATGGGCCAATTTGCTAGATTGCTTAATGGGCCGAATTGCTAGATTGCTTAAGGAGCCGATTTGATAAATTACCATATGGGCCAAATTGAGAAATGGGCCAACTTGTAGTATGGGCCTTATGTTGAAATTATCATATGTAAATTGTTAAGCTTTGTTTATGTATACATGATTGCATGGGTTGGGATTAAATTGAAGAGAAGTTCTGGTGGTTCTACCACAATCTAGTTCGGGTGGCTTTGCCACAAATTCTTGTTCGGGTGGCTCAGCCACAAACATTTTAAATGGCTTTATGCCTACGATTGGTGTGTTGGCGGGGTGGGTTGACTTGATCCCCACAGGTGTGCTGGTTGGTACGGGTGGTGTGTAGCGGATGGAAATTTAAGCTTTGTTGGGAATGGCATTGCGCATGCATCTTTAATTACTATATTGTTAAATTAGTTTGCGCATGCATCTTTAATTACTATATTGTTAAATTAGTTAATGGGCTCAAGCCCAATAGAATGCTTTGATGATATGGCCCAGTGGATTTGGTAAGTGGGTTACACACTGAGTTCTAAGTAACTCACCCCGTTTTCTTACCCTTCTCAGGTAATGATAATTAATGGAGGCTTGGTTCGGGGATGACTTCGTGGAGGCCATACTTCAAATGATGGTTTTTATGAACTTTAAACTACTCTTTAGTATTTTTACTTAATTACTATTTTAGCGATGTAATAAGGCCTCTAGTATTGTTTTTATGGATTTTATTCCGTGGATGGATTTTAATATGTTTTAGATACTTAAAGTGGACTGTTTTAAGTTTATAAATATTTTCTTTAAATTACGTATAAAAAGGGGTTTCTTAAATATCACTATCTCGTAAAAATTTCGGTGAAAACTCTTTTATAAATTTTGTTTCCAAATTCCTTTTGAACTCTTTTAAATTTGTTTAAAAAGTTAACCAATTATTTCTCTGAGATCAAATTTTAAAATCCTATGTTTTAAAATCATAGATTTCAAATTAACCTCAGTTTTTGATAAACTCCATCTCCAAATTAGTTTTTGAAGACCTGTTTTCTTTAAATCATTAGATGACCAAATGTATGTACGATTTGTGTAGCATACCAAGTCTGGTCTTAACGCTTAGACCGGGTTTGGGGTGCTACAACGAGATTTTTATTAAATCTAAATCTAAACCAAGCGATCTATTGAAACGCTTACTCTCGATATCGTGAATGACCACGATTTGTCTATTCTCACCGGATGATGGTCCGCAACCCGGTGGGAAATCTCGAACCGTCGAAACCGCTCTAAGCTTGAACTTAGGACTAGGAGTAGCAAATCCACTCCTTTTTTGTTCTCCAATCGCTTTTCCTTTCAACACGGTTCCACTTGCCTCTATTGGAAAAACATCTTAATCAAAATGATATTACAATGATATTTATATATATGTCTAAGGAAAAGGGTTCGGCTTACCACTATTTTCGTAGAATCAACAAGTGAATATCCACGATTGATATAGTCCCTTGACAATAATAGATCCACTTCTATCATTTGGGCGCAAGATTAGAAATGATTCGGCTAAGATGTGGTGTTCGGCCAATCCACTAAAATACTACAAATAGAAGAGTATCAAAATATGAGGGAGTGTGGGAAAAAAACCATTTCGGTTTAGAAACAAGATGAAACAACCGAATGATGGGGAATACTCATTCGGCTAGGGAGAATAGAGAATGAAAATATTAGAATAACGTCGCTTACCTGATTTAATCAAGAAAGAAATGTCCAACTTGTAAAATAGAGAAGAGAAGATGATCAAAATTCAGCTATGAAAATATGGATTAAAGAAGAAGGAAGAAAGGTTGAAGAATTTTGTGAAAAAAATTGAAAAGATGGAGAAAGGGAGCTTAATAGTTTCGGCTAAGCAAGAGAGAAAGATGAGCAATTGTGCTAGAGTGATTCGGCCATTCAAAAGAAAATGAGTAAGATTGGTTTGAGGATTACGGTAAAACAAAGGAAAAAAGATGAATAAATGGCCTAGGAGTTTCGGCCAAAACAAGAGAAAATGGTGTACAATAGTAGCTTTAGAGTTTCGGCAAGGAAAAAGAAGAAATTGGAAGACGGCAACCAAATATGCTAGAAAGGAACAAGCATTTCACACAAAATTGCAAAATGCCAAAAGGAAATTCGGCTACCAAGCTTTTCCCTCCCCCAAAACCGTGCATACCTTACCAATAGGATAAAAAATTGACCAAAACACTTTCCAAAACATTCTCCCCAAAACCAGCCAAAACACTTGGGATAGGAGTACAAAAATAAATCCAAAATTTGTAAAAGATGGGATTTGAACCTCTTCCCTCCATGCTCTCCACTTGATGCCGTAACCTCCTTGCCATATGCTCATTTATGCTAGCAAAATATGCACTTATTTCCTTAAGCATTGATGCCATTTACCTTCTCTCCTTAAAGTGCTTAAACACAAAAATTTTGCTAAGGCCTAATTCAACCCCGAACCTTTTTAGGACCCCTAAACATACACAATTAATATTTTTAACTAACTTATCACATGGTATAATGCAACACATAAAATTCTGAATTTTAGGATGTTACAAAATCCACAATATTTATATCATTCGATCATAAGACTGAATACACATACCATAATCATATATATATACTTCATTTACATCACACATGATTTGTAACAAATAACCAAGTTACTCACTTACCTTATTTTAAGTAGGTAATAAGTTAATCCATACTTGGCCATTTAGCTTGTTTAACATATTCAAATACCACATCAGCATGAAATCTTTTAGGCATGAACTTATATGTAATCACCGGCATAAAGCCTGTTAGGCATAAGCTTGTATCATACACATGCACAAGGCCTGCTAGACTTAAAGTCTGATTTTTATACACCGGCAATAAGCCTGCTAAGCATAAAGCCCGATTTAATTCACCAGCACAAGGCTTGCTAGGCTCAAAGCCCGAATATCATTATTATAGAGCTGACTCATAAAAAATTAATACATCGAACATTTCAGATATTCCATATAGTTTATACAGACTTTCAAACATGATAGCTCAATCGAATTAAACTCAAACACATTATTTCTATGCTTATTCACATTCGGCTAACTCAAAAATAATTCCACAAATTCCAAATCAGCATATTACTAAGTTACATTCAAAATTAACGATGTTTAATTGCTTACAGACTTACCTCGGATATCGACGAACGATGTAAATCGGCTATTCGACTATTTTTGTTTTTCCCCGATCCAAGTCCGATTTCTTTGGTTCTTGATCTAAACATATTCAAATTAAGCTCATTCAAATATATTTTCATTCAATTTAGTCTAAAAACACATAAATGGGCAAATTACCATTTTACCCCTGACATTTACAATTTTTACAATTTAGGCCCTATTGCACAAAACACAAAATATACAAAATTTCAAAACACTCATGTTTGGCCGAATCTTACCCATTACCATACAAGTCCATATATTTAATTTATTTTGCATTTTAGCCCCTCAATTTATTATTTTTGCAATTTTGTCCTAATTACTCAAAATCATCAAAAACTCCAATACAAAACATGTTAATCTAAAACACATCTTAAATATTTCATCATCAAACATCCCAAAACACAAATATTCATCAATGGCATAACTCAAAATATGCATCAAAATCAAAAATTATAGCATGGGTCGGATAGTATTCGAAGCAACGATCTTAAAAATGTAAAAGTTATCAAAAACCGAAACATATACATACCTTAATCAAGCTTCTAAAATGCCGAACCCTTAAACCTTTTATTTCTTTTCTTTCTTACAACATTCGGCCATTTCAAAGAATGAATGCATGGCTTTTTTTATTATGATATATGTTATATTATAATGATTTATAATATTAGTTTATAAAGTAACCTTAATAAATTTATATCAAAACATTATAATATAAACCTCTTACCATCCACTTAAAAAATTAATGGCTAATTGCAACATAAAGACTTCTATTTTAAAAGCCAATGGCATTTTAGCCCTTTATACATTAAACTACCCAATTTTTAATCTACGCGATTAAGCCCTTTTTATTTAATCGGATATCCAAACGATAAAATTTTAAAACGAAAATTTAATACACGCAAATTCACACATTATAAACACCAAAAATAATTTTAAAATATTTTTCTGACTCGGATTCATGGTCTCAAAACCACCATTCTGATTAGGGTCTAAATCAGACTGTTACAACTCTCCCCCCTTAGGAATTTTCGTCCCCAAAAATCTTACCGGTGAATAGGTTCGGATAATGTTCTTTCATTGCATCTTCTAGCTCCCATGTTGCTTCCTCAACTCCATGCTTATGCCACAGTACTTTAATCAACGAAATTTTCTTATTTCGTAACTCTTTAATCTCATGAGCCAAAATACGAATCGGTTCTTCCTCGTACGACATGTCTTACTGAATCTCAATCTCTGATGGACTAATCACATGCGATGGGTCGGATCTATATCATCGAAGCATCGAAACATGAAATACATTATGGATCTTTTCTAACTCAGGTGGCAACAGTAGTCTATACGCAACCGGTCCAATCTTTTCTATAATCTCGTACGGTCCAATAAATCCCAGACTCAATTTGCCTTTACGATCGAATCTGAGTATTTTCTTCCACGGTGAGACTTTCAAAAATACTTGATCTCTGATCTGAAACTCAATATCTTTACGTTTCAAATCTGCATATGACTTTTGATGATCTGATGTAGATTTCAAGCTATCACGGATCACTGCCACTTTCTGTTCAGTTTCTTTGATCAAGTCAACCCCGTGTATCTTATTTTCACTGAGCTCGGTCCAATACAATGGTGTACGACATTTACGACCGTACAAAGCCTCGTAGGGTGCCATCTTGATACTAGATTGAAAGCTATTATTGTAAGCGTATTCAATCAGAGGTAAGTATCGCTCCCACGTACCTTCGAACTTAAGAATGCAACATCTCAACATATCCTCAAGTATCTGAATAATTCGCTCAGAGTGACCGTCTGTCTGGGGATGAAAAGTAGTACAAAAATGCAGTTTAGTACCTAATGCATCTTCCAGTTTCTTCCAAAACCATGATGTAAACCTCGGATCTCTATCTGAAACAATAGATATAGGCACACCATGTAACCTCACGATCTGAGAAACATACAATTCAGCCAGTTTATCTAGCGAGTAATCTGTACGAACTGGAACAAAGTTAGCAGATTTAGTCAATCTATCTACAATAACCCAGATTGCATCTTTCTTGCTCGGTGTCAATGGTAAACCGGATACAAAATCCATCTTGATTCTATCCCATTTACATTCAGGTATCATGATCGACTGAAGTAATCCAGAAGGTACCTGATGCTCAGCTTTTACTTGCTGACAGACTAAACATTTCGATACAAAGTCAAAAATGTCTCTTTTCATACCTTGCAACCAATAGTGCTGTTTCAGATCATTATACATCTTCGTACTACCCGGGTGAACAGATAGCCGACTGTTATGAGCTTCGTTCAAAATCATCTCAATCAACTCTGAATTCCTCGAAGCACATATTCAGTTTCTAAATCTCAAACAGTCAACTGCATCAACTCGAAACTCCGAATCAGTATTTGAATCATACTGAGCTCGTTTTGCTATCAACTCGTTATCAACCTTCTGGGCATCACAAATTTGTTGAACAAATAACGGTCTTGCTTTTAACTGGGCTATTATCGCACCATCATCTGACATAACCATATGTGCATTCATTGCACGCAAAGCAAATAATGATTTTCGGCTTAGAGCATCAGCAACAACATTAGCCTTTCATGGGTGATAGTCAATCACAAGTTCATAGTCTTTTAACAATTCTAACCATCAGCGTTGTCTCAAATTCAGATCTTTTTGGGTCATCAAATACTTCAAACTTTTGTAATTGGAATAAACCTGACATTTCTCACCGAACAGATAATGACGCCAAATCTTCAACGCAAACACAATGGCTGCTAGTTCCAAATCATGTGTCGGATAGTTCTTCTCATGTGGCTTCAATTGTCTCGAGGCATAAGCTATGACTTTGCCTTCCTGCATCAAAACACAGCCCAAACCATTTAAAGATGCATCACTATAGATAACAAATTCTTTACCCGATTCTGGCTGAACTAACACCGGAGCTTCGTTCAAAAGGGCTTTCAACTGATCAAAACTTTTCTGGCACTTTTCTGACCACTCAAACTTAACATCTTTTTGCAAAAGCTTAGTCATCGGGGTTGCAATCATCGAGAACCCTTTCACAAACCGTCTATAGTAACCAGCAAGTCCCAGAAAACTTCAAACTTTAGAAACGTTTCTCGGAGGTTTCCAGTCAAGTATTGCTGAAATTTTGCTCGAATCAACCCTGATACCTGATGCTGATACAACATGGCCCAGAAAACTGACTTCACATAACCAGAACTCACATTTACTAAAATTTGCATACAACTGTTTATCTCGCAAAGTCTGTAGCACAAGTCTCAGATGCTCGGCATGCTCGATTTCATCTCGGGAGTAGATCAGAATATCATCTATAAACACTACCACAAACTGATCCAAATACTGTCTGAAAATTTGATTCATCAGATCCATGAAAATAGCAGGTGCATTAGTAAGTTCAAAAGGCATAACCAAAAACTCATAGTGTCCGTACCTTGTCCGAAAAGCGGTCTTTGGCATACCAGAGTCCTTAACTCGCAACTGATAGTATCCCGATCTCAAATCTATCTTTGAAAACACTGTAGCCCCTTTCAGCTGATCAAACAGGTCGTCAATCCTTGGTAACGGATACTTGTTCTTTATGGTCACTTTATTAAGCTGCCTGTAGTCAATACACATTCTCATGGTTCCGTCTTTCTTTTTCACAAACAGAACTGGTGCGCCCCAAGGAGAAAAACTCGGTCGTGCAAAACCTCTATCTATCAATTCTTGCAACTGTGCTTTCAATTGTTTTAATTCTGTAGGTGCCATTCTGTACGGAGCTATAGAAATCAGATTTTTCCTCGGTACTAACTCAATACCAAACTCTACCTCTCGGATAGGTGGCAAACCCGATAATTCTTCAGGAAACACATCCGGATACTCGCACACAATTGGTACAAATTCAATATTCTTTTCAGCTACTTTACTATCAAGCACATAAGCAAGGTAAGCTTCACAACCTTTTCTCACATGCTTCCGAGCTAACATCGAAGATATTACTGTTGATAAACCACTCAGATCATTAGATTCAATCCGAATAATCTCGTTGTTCTGACATCTCAAATCAATGGTCTTTCTTTTGCAATTAACAACAACATCGTGCAAAGTTAACCAATCCATACCCAAAATTATATATAACTCATCGAAAGGTAACAACATCAAATCAGCTGGAAAGCATAAATCTTGAATCATCAACGGGCAATTTTTACATACTTTATTAACCAGAACACACCGTCCCAAGGGGTTTGATACTCGAATCACAAACTCAGTAGACTCAACAGGCAAAGTCTTACTAGATACTAACATTTCACACACATAAGAATGAGTCGAACCAGGATCAATTAATGAAATAACACTAGTATCATAAAGAGTGAAAGTACCAGTAATAACATCTGGGGAAGAAGCGTCCTCACGAGCGCATATAGCATATGCTTAGGCAGGTGCACGAGCCTCAGATCGAACTGCTGTATCTTTCATCCCTCTCTGACTACAACCTACATTACCCAAATGCCTGGGTGGTCTGCCTCGCGCTGACATGTTGCTCGGTCTAGCATTCTGAACAGTGTTTTGTTCTGCTAACATCGGGCAATCTCCGATAAAATGATCCTTCAATCCACATTTAAAACAAGACCCATCATGTAATCTACAATCTCCAGAATGCTGTTTACCACAATGCTTGCACTCGACTCTATTCTGTCAAACATTGCCAACACTAGCTATCGAAGTGGCTCGTGAATTCACAGGAGGCCGGTCTCGATCTCGTCTAGAAAAGTCTGAAGTAGCTTTAGATCAACTAGAATCATCTCTAAACTTCTTCGATGCTGAGTGAAAAGCCTTACCCGATGATCTTTTACGAAAATCTCTAGCTTCAAAATCAGCTTTTTTTTTCTTTCCTGAGTTCTTCGACTTTGCAAGCTTGTTCAACGAGTACCACAAACTCTTTGATTTCAAGTATACCTGTAACACCCCAAACCCGGCCCATACACCAGGGCCGAATTTAGAATGCCACTGCGGAAAATGTTTGAAAAATATTTTGGCTTAGAGTGAAAACATAAAAATTTATTGTCTTTAATAAAACATTGTATATTTATAAATCCAAATAAATCAAGTTGTTACAAATTCTTCGATTTGAAATTTTAACATATATCTTTAAGATATGAGTTGCAAAAAAATATAACATATCCAAATAATAAAAATTGTCAATCCACTTTAAAACATAATAATAAACTTCAAAACCTTTTAAGTGGCCCTTATTACAATAACCAAATATTCGCAAATTCTAAAAATATGTATAATATATATAAAATAAGGAAAATAACTTCTGCATGGGCCACCTCGTATCCACTCCAACTCGGTCCAAGCTTTATGCATCACCTGTAAGGTTTGAGAAAAATTGGGTGAGTCACACAGACTTAGTGCATAGTTATTACACATGTTCCCACATATGGGCTTGGCCCATATCCACACAGTCCACATGCAAAATTATTCAAAATGAAGCCCAACCCAACCTAGTTCCATCCATTACACCAACCTCGGCACACACGCGCGCCAAGGCCATGGCTAATCCACCGATCAAATAATGATCCTCACATCTTACCTTGGCAGACTTGCTGCCCAAGGCCGTGGCTAAGCCACCGATCACATAATGATCTACATATCTGTATCCACAAGGTGACTCGAGGTCATCCTCAATCTCTGGTGATGCACACGGCTATCATCCGCCGAGATGGGCACCTAGCCAACACCTCCCTTGATGAAGCACATAGCCACCATCAAGCGCCAATGTAGCACAAGGCTAACATCGGACCACGTACATAATCTACACCCTTTCCTTCGATAGTCACATCCCAAGTCCCATGTATCATGCCACAATATCATTAAAATAAGCATATATCACATGCCATCACATTTTCATACATAGATCATATGTAAATTAAAATAATAAAATATACGACCTTGTCAATTGATTACCCAACATAGGCATCCACCCTTTTTAGCCATTAATTCGGCTACCATGCACATCATATACATATTTATATATTAAAACACATACACACAACAAAAGAACAAAGTCGATAACTACGCACCTTTTTGCACTGATCGGCTAAAACCCGATATCACACGTTTGCACCTAAAAGTCCGCGAAATCCCTAAATGGAACCATATTAGTTTCGGCCTCTACACAAAAAAAGCATTAGAAAGTGGCCTTTGCCCTCAAGAAAACGACATAGAAAAGAGAAAGGAAATACGACCATGAACACTTACCTATCTTCCAAAACCGATTGAAGAAAACCAAATGAATGCCTTCCCTTGATGATATTCGACCAAAACAATACTAAAAGGAAGTGGGAAGTTTCGGCAATATGGTTAAAAGGTGAAGGGAATTTCTGGCTATGGTTGATTTGTAATAACAAAAGGATTTGACTAGAGTGGAGAAAGAGAAAAAGAAAGAAATTGCAATAGGAGAGGAATGTTTTTTCGGTTTTGAGCAAAAGTGGAAGAAAGAAAAAGAGAAAAGGAGGGAAGGAAGGTTGGCTAACCACTAAAGATGAAAAAGAGATGAAGAGAAAAGAGTTGGTTTTAGGCTACAAAGAAAATAAAATATGAGAGAGACTCAAATGAATATTCGGCCAAATGCCTAAAAGAAAATTCGGTAAACCACAATGGTCCTTTCGGCTTTGACACTAAACAAGAAAGCAATGCCAAAACTAAAACAAAAATTGTACCAAAAGCCCAAGACACAATCGGCTAAGGAGGAAGATTTTGGAGAGGAAAAGAAAAATGCAAAAGATGTACAAAGTGCTACCCAAATTCCTATCAACATTCGGCCAACACCCCTAGACACCCATACCGTCCACATTCATGTCAAACTTTCTACACAAAACTTTTCATAGCATAACACCTTAGAAGATGCCTTATGTTCTCACATCAACCTTTAATCAAATGATTTCTTTCCCAAACATCAAGCTTACCTAAATTATCATTCAACTTACCATAAAAATATAAAGTCAAACCTACCAAAGCCTCCAACAAAAACGGTCAACCCTCCCCCTAGACCAAAATGCCGTCCACATACATGGACTAATGGCCTTAGAAGAGTTTCCAAAACATCACCCCATACTTCAAGCCTTATGTCCCCTTATCCTACCATAACTTTAAGATTCTTATCCCCTATTTCAAGCTTTCCTTAAACCAATATTCAACTTACCAAAAACTTAAAGTCCAACCTATCATAATTAGAGTTTGACCGTCCATCAATGCTAGGATACAAAAATAAAGTCTTCAAAATGCTTTCCAAGCAACTCAAACCACTTCCCTCAAGCAACCTTTCAAGCTCCTTATCCACTATGCTACTAACTCCTCTTGTGTTAGAATTTAACACTTAAATTAACTTAAGTGTCAAGTTCACTTAATCCACTTCATTAAATAAACCATACTAAAAATTATTCTATCTTCCTAAATAGAATCAAGCCTTCACAAGACTATGCTAACACACAAAAAAATTCATACCTGAATTAACACAAGCAACAAGATGATACTCAAATTTTTCCTAAAGCCCAAGGCCCATTCTTACTAAGCCCAATTTCGGGATGTTACAATTCTACCCTCCTAAAAAAATAATTTCGTCCTCTAAATTACTTACTAACGAACAATCGTACATCCTATCTCACCACACTATGCTCTGCTGCGCACTCTGATCTCAATAAAACTAACATATTTCTATGCACGGTCTCTAAGTTGACACTCAGGGTTCCATCCACTTCACTAGCAACACAAATACGAACTAGCTCTTATAACAAACAAGGCAATAAAGGATATTCCAGACGTAAGAAACTTACCCGTTGTCACATCTGGCACATCACTATCCTCCCTCTCGACGAACCGCATACACCGCACACGGCTATCTTGCCTCGGTGGTACCATTACCTCGGCCCGGTGCTCCACGACCTCGGCGTAACCATTTCCTCCATGGTTCGGACCACGACCGCCGCTGGTCGACCACCCTCGCCCGGTTGCTCATAACCCCGCCTTCTTCGTCCGAGCCCTATTCGGATCCCGAGGACGATCTTTAATCAAATGGGACTTAGACTTACATCTAAAACACTCCCGATTCCGGTTCCAAAGACTCGCCAACATTATACCGTCCACACCGAGCACACGGGACGGTCCGGATTTTCGATGAGTTGGCTTAGAAACACGAGCGAGAATTCTCAACCCTCGGTCTTTTCTCAAGGCTCTCGAGGCGATTCGACGGTCCAAAACTCCTCTTATCCGGTTCCTATCCATATCTACATTCGCCTCACGAGTCCTTAATCTCGGCTACCTTAGCCTTCTCTACCAACGCAGCGAACTCCGTTCTTGGTGTGGAGCTATCAACAACCCTAGGTCATCCCTTAACTGTCCTCAAACCAGACACAATGTTCATGCTCCGTAGCAACTACTCCTCGAGCATATCGGCTTAACCTTAAGAATTCGCCAGACTCGCTACGGACTTGTTCCCTTGAACGAGTCCCGTAAATGCCTTTCTCTGCGCATCAATATAATGAGTCCCCACATACTTCTTCCGATACGCCTTAACATACTCCCAAGTGAGATCCTCACCAGTGTAGCACCATCCCGCATCGTGACCCACCATCGATACGCCTCGTCGCTAAGTAGCGCCACCATTCCTTCAACTTTTCTTGAAGATTTAGATCCAAATCATCCATGATTCGCTCCGTCGCCTCTAACCAATACTCTACCGCATCGGGTGCCACACCGATACGCCACGAACACCTCACTCCATTGGCTCGAGTCGCCGGCACGGACTTTCTAGCTCTCATATTTCCACCGCTCCACCACCATCTCAAGAATTCGCAGATCTTTGCATGCGACACCGCATCATCCCCGCTTGATCTCATTGCGCCAACACCAAAAGTGGTGGTGGTGGTGGTACCTCATTCTCGCACCCTTGACCCGATCTAACGGGTTTCGATACACCATCCCGCCTCGACCACGCCCACGACGACCACGCCCCTAGAGCTCATTTCTAACGTCGCGCCTTAACTCGATTAAAAAGTTTTATGCATTAGTACTTTTGGTTCCACTTTGTTTATCCGCGAACAGCTTTATGAAAAGAAGTTTAATAGTGGTTCTTTCGATCAATCAAAGTTTTCATCTCAAGTTCACTATTCTAATTCAAAGAATCACATCCACCTTCATCCACAACATTCAACACATCATTATAGGTATTTCGACCATTCCCGACCAGTGGGTAATTTCGTCATTTTTCCTACAAGGGTATTTTCGTAATAAATCGAGTGTATTTCAGAAAATTCTCAAGTCTAAAAGGATTTTATAAATCAGAGGGGTAATTTGGTAAATTTAAAACTAAGATCTTTATAAAACAAGATGGCTAGTCCCTTTCGGGTTTTAGTTATTGGGTTTAGCCCGTGAATAGGTCCTCTTGGTTAGGGTGAACCGTAGCTACGCACTGCAGGATTCGAGTAAAGAGGAGGTGAGTCACTCTGATCGCTTAAATACCAAGCTCTTCATGAATCCACTCCTAGACATGCGCACAATGGTTGCCACACCCTAGCTCGGCGACTTAGTCACGTGTTTGTTCAATTGTTCTTTAAGTCTTATGCATGTGTTTGAGTGCACTAGCCCTACGGTCCAATAGTCCTAATATTCTAATCTACTGAGCCCAAATAAGCCCATAACATTCACATATATAAATCACTTCAATAGTCGAGGTACTTACCGGTGGACTTGGGTTGGAGATATAGGTGCCATGCCGTAATAAACTCGAAAATTTTATGAAAGCCCAAATCTTTGAAAAGCCCATCTAAAAATATTTTTGGGCCCAAAACCCTCAAAGCCGAGTTTTGAACCGGCTCGATACCAATCAGTAACACCACAAACCCGCCCATACGCCACGGCCGAATTTAGAATGCCATCATGAAAACGTTTGAAAAATATTTTGGCTTAGAGTGAAAACATAAAAATTTATTGTCTTTAATAAAACATTGTATATTTATAAATCCAAATAAATCAAGTTGTTACAAATTCTTCGATTTGAAATTTTAACATATATCTTTAAGATATGAGTTGCAAAAAAAAATATAACATATCCAAATAATAAAAATTGTCAATCCACTTTAAAACATAATAATAAACTTCAAAACCTTTTAAGTGGCCCTTATTAGAATAACCAAATATTCGCAAATTCTAAAAATATGTATAATATATATAAAATAAGGAAAATAACTTCTGTGATGGGCCACCTCGTATCCACTCCAACTCGGTCCAAGCTTTATGCATCACCTGTAAGGTTTGAGAAAAATTGGGTGAGTCACATGAGACTCAGTGCATAGTTATTACACATGTTCCCACATATGGGCTTGGCCCATATCCACACAAATCCACATGCAAAATTATTCAAAATGAAGCCCAACCCAACCTAGTTCCATCCATTACACCAACCTAAGACACCCGCCGCCCAAGGCCGTGGCTAATCCACCGATCAAATAATGATCCTCACATCTTACCTTGGCGGACTTGTCGCCAAGGCCGTGGCTAAGCCACCGATCACATAATGATCCACATATCTCAGTATCCACAAGGTGACTCGATGTCATCCTCAATCTACTGGTGATGCACAGCCTATCATCCGCCGAGATGGGCACCTAGCCAACACCTCCTTGATGAAGCACATAGCCACCATCAAGCGCCAATGTAGCACAAGGCTAACATCAGACCACGTACATAATGTACACCCTTTTCCTTCGATAGTCATATCCCAAGTCCCATGTATCATGCCACAATATCATTAAAATAAGCATATATCACATGCCATCACATTTTCATACATAGATCATATGTAAATTAAAATCATAAAATACCGACCTTGTCAATTGATTACCCAACATAGGCATCCACCCTTTTTAGCCATTAATTCGGCTACCATGCACATCATATACATATTTATATATTAAAACACATACACACAACAAAAGAACAAAGTCGATAACTACGCACCTTTTTTGGCACATCGGCTAAAACCCGAGATCACACGCTTGCACCTAAAAGTCCGCACAAATCCCTAAATGGAACCATATTAGTTTTGGCCTCTACACCAAAAAAGCATTAGAAAGTGGCCTTTGCCCTCAAGAAAACGACATAGAAAAGAGAAAGGAAATACGACCATGAACACTTACCTATCTTCCAAAACCGATTGAAGAAAACCAAATGAATGCCTTCCTTGATGATATTCGCCCAAAACAATACTAAAAGGAAGTGGGAAGTTTCGGCAATATGGTTAAAAGGTGAAGGGAATTTCATTCTACGGTTGATTTGTAATAACAAAAGGATTTGACTAGAGTGGAGAAAGAGAAAAAGAAAGAAATTGCAATAGGAGAGGAATGTTTTTTGGTTTTGAGCAAAAGTGGAAGAAAGAAAAAGAGAAAAGGAGGGAAGGAAGGTTCGGCTAACCACTAAAGATGAAAAAGAGATGAAGAGAAAAGAGTTGGTTTTAGGCTACAAAGAAAATAAAATATGAGAGAGACTCAAATGAATATTCGGCCAAATGCCTAAAAGAAAATTTGTAAACCACAATGGTCCTTCGGCTTTGACACTAAACAAGAAAGCAATGCCAAAACTAAAACAAAAATTGTACCAAAAGCCCAAGACACAATCGGCTAAGGAGGAAGATTTTGGAGAGGAAAAGAAAAATGCAAAAGATGTACAAAGTGCTACCCAAATTCCTATCAACATTTGGCCAACACCCCTAGACACCCATACCGTCCACATTCATGTCAAACTTTCTACACAAAACTTTCCATAGCATAACACCTTACAACATGCCTTATGTTCTCACATCAACCTTTAATCAAATGATTTCTTTCCCAAACATCAAGCTTACCTAAATTATCATTCAACTTACCATAAAAATATAAAGTCAAACCTACCAAAGCCTCCAACAAAATTGGTCAACCCTCCCCTTAGACCAAAATGCCGTCCACATACATGGACTAATGGCCATAGAAGAGTTTCCAAAACATCACCCCATACTTCAAGCCTTATGTCCCCTTATCCTACCATAACTTTAAGATTCTTATCCCCTATTTCAAGCTTTCCTTAAACCAATATTCAACTTACCAAAAACTTAAAGTCCAACCTATCATAATTAGAGTTTGACCGTCCATCAATGCTAGGATACAAAAATAAAGTCTTCAAAATGCTTTCCAAGCAACTCGAACCACTTCCCTCAAGCAACCTTTCAAGCTCCTTATCCACTATGCTACTAACTCCTCTTGTGTTAGAATTTAACACTTAAATTAACTTAAGTGTCAAGTTCACTTAATCCACTTCATTAAATAAACCATACTAAAAATTATTCTATCTTCCTAAATAGAATCAAGCCTTCACAAGACTATGCTAACACACAAAAAAATTCATACCTGAATTAACACAAGCAACAAGATGATACTCAAATTTTTCCTAAAGCCCAAGGCCCAATCTTACTAAGCCCAATTTCGGGAAGTTACAATACCAACAAAAAATTTAATGTCTTCATTCAAACCGTCTTCGAATCTTTTACACATGATAGCTTCGGTTGAAACACATTCACAAGCATATCGACTTAGTCTCACAAATTTCCGTTCATACTCAGTTACGGTCATACGACCCTGTTTCAATTCCAGAAATTCTTTGCATTTCTGGTCGATAAATCTCTGGCTGATGTATTTCTTATGAAACTCAGTCTGAAAGAATTCCTAGGTCACTCTCTCTTTCGGGACCACCGATACTAGTGTATTCCACTAGTGATATGCGGTGTCTAGTAATAAGGATATGGCACACTTTAAACATTCATCTGGAGTACATGATAGCTCGTCGAACACACGAATAGTATTATCAAGCTACAACTCAGCCCGCTCAGCATCACCATCATCATTAGCTTTAAACTCTTCACCCTCGTGTTTTCTGATTTTATCTACAGGAGGCTTATTAAATCTCATTGGATCAATCATTGGAGGTACCAAGGTATCGGAGATGGATTATTCGGGGGTGGATTTTGTTGTGCAGCCGGATTAGTCCGGATATACTGTGTAAACCAATCATTTATCATTTGGTAGAAGGCTTGTCTAGCCTCCCCCTCTGGATTACTCGGAGTAGGTCGAGAATCTATCGGCGCTGTCCCTGGCGCGGAAGTAGGCGATACACTCTCGACATCATCAGCTACGGCTCAATCGGGATCCATTACTATATGAAAACACATTTTCAGATGTCAGAAGTCAGCACACTATCGCAGTATAAAATATGGCATGTATAGCTAGACTCATACGCGCTACATTAGTCCTAGAATCAACTAAACCGTAGCTCTAATACCAATAAAATGTAACATATCTAACCCGTATCCATCACCGAAATGGGTTACGAAGCATTACCGGTAAAGATTCAACTTTCATACATTCAAATAAATCACTCATATCACATTCAAAGGCAAACATTCGTCTAACATTATAAAATATCTAAGCCAAATATAAACATGCTAATATCACTTTTCTTGCAATGTAACATTTATTCAACTTAAATACTTGTATTTATAACCTAAATGACCATCCCATAATTAATGACTCATTAAGCATTTTTATCAATTCAATTAGCCACATGTAAATAACAAATCAATAAACAATTATCACATTACACATAATAATCTATTTTAATCTCATTTGCCGAATTCACTAATTCTTGATATTAAGTATCTCTCATGCATATCATAAATATTTAACAACTGAATTACAAATGCAAATCATACAATCATTGCAATTCAAAATTTATATGACATTAATGATTATAACTTAATCAAATATCAAACGGATTTATAATACCATGCACAGATACGTATCAACCATATTATAAGCTCACGTATTTATACATATGGTCGAAACTCATAGCATTTTCGCAAACATCATATATTTAATTGCTCTTTCATTATAGGCTCAATCCAAGACCGAACACACATATATATATAGCATAACTGATTCCTTTATACCACATCCGAAATCAACAACCAACCTCAAAATATAATCACATAACACAACTATGATCAACCACGGCATACCACATGATCAAGCCATTTCCATACATATAGCATTTATCACATAGACCATTCATGCAAAATATATATAGCATTATAAGCAAAAATGAGCTCAAACCATAACCAAAGCATAACAGAAATTAACATGGAGATTAAGCCATTTTCGCATGGCTCAAATTATACAAACCAAAATTCCATTGACTCAAAACATATTCCAGCCTATACATGCCATAATTCGAGTTTGATTATTTAAATACCAAGATAGTCGATAGTGTGAAAGACTTTGCTTTGATGATCCCGAGCTTGTAACTTGAATCCAAAATCTATAAAACAGAGTAAACAAAAACACACATAAAGTAAGCTAACTTAGCTTAGTAAGCCTTAAGCAAATTAAACAATTAATGCATAATATCATCTCAATACTAAATTATTTAAATCAAATAATTCAACTTGTACATTTGTAATCACATTTAATTTCAAACTTTTAATTCCATACATATATAATGTATAATTTCATAGAACAATTCCTCCTTGACCAAATGCTCATATTATCAAAACATTTAATTATCATCCAACCTTCAAAATCAAGATGTAAACAATAACCAAGTGTATATACAATCATATACTCAAGCTCAAAAATCATAAAATAACATCTCATACACAAACTATCCATATGGCCGAATATACATGGTCTTGTATACACATATTAAAAGACCAAATCCACAATATTCATATCATTCGATCATAAGACTGAATACACATACCATAATCATATATATATACTTCATTTACATCACACATGATTTGTAACAAATAACCAAGTTACTTACTTACCTTATTTTAAGTAGGTAACAAGTTAATCCATACCTGGCCATTTAGCTTGTTTAACATATTCAAATACCACATCAGCATGAAATTTTTTAGGCATGAACTTATATGTAATCACTGGCATAAAGCCTACTAGGCATAAGCCTGTATTATACACATGCACAAGGCCTGCTAGACTTAAAGTCTGATTTTTATACACCGACAATAAGCCTACTAGGCATAAAGCCCGATTTAATTCACCAGCACAAGGCTTGCTAGGCTCAAAGCCCGAATATCATTATTATAGAGCTGACTCATAAAAAATTAATACATCGAATATTTCAGATATTCCATATAGTTTATACGGACTTTCAAACATTATAACTCAATCGAATTAAACTCAAACACATTATTTCTATGCTTATTCACATTCGGCTAACTCAACAATAATTCCACAAATTCCAAATCAGCATGTTACTAAGTTACATTCAAAATTAACGATGTTTAATTGCTTAAAGACTTACTTCGGATATCGACGAACGATGTAAATCGGCTATTCGACTATTTTTGTTTTTCCCCGATCCAAGTCTGATTTCTTTGGTTCTTGATCTAAACATATTCAAATTAATCTCATTCAAAGATAATTTCATTCAATTTAGTCCAAAAACACATAAATGGGCAAATTACCATTTTACCCCTAACATTTACAATTTTTACAATTTAGGCCCTATTGCACAAAACACAAAATATACAAAATTTCAAAACACTCATGTTTGGCCGAATCTTACCCATTACCATACAAGTTCATATATTTCATTTATTTTGCATTTTATTCCCTCAATTTATTATTTTTGCAATTTAGTCCTAATTACTCAAAATCATCAAAAACTCCAATACAGAACATGTTAATCTAAAACATATCTTAAATATTTCATCATCAAACATCACAAAACACAAATATTCATCAATGGCATAACTCAAAATATGCATTAAAATCAAAAATTAACCCAAGGGTCGGATAGTATTCGAAGCAACGATCTTAAAAATGTAAAAATTATCAAAAACCGAAACATAAACATACCTTAATCAAGCTTCTAAAATGCCGAACCCTTAAACCTTTTGTTTCTTTTCTTTCTTACAACATTCGGCCATTTCAAAGAATGAATGCATGGCTTTTTTTATTATTATGATATATATTATATTATAATAATTTATAATATTAGTTTATTAAAGTAACCTTAATAAATTCATATCAAAACATTATAATATAAACCTCTTACCGTCCACTTAACAAATTAATGGCTAATTGCAACATAAAGAATTCTATTTTAAAAGCCAATGGCATTTTGGCCCTTTATACATTAAACTACCCAATTTTTAATCTAGGCGATTAAGCCCTTTTTATTTAATCGGACATCCAAACGATAAAATTTTAAAACAAAAATTTAATACACACAAATTCACACATTATAAACACCAAAAATAATTTTAAAATATTTTTTTGACTCGGATTCGTGGTCCCGAAACCACCATTCCGATTAGGGTCTAAATCAGACTGTTACAGAAATGTATATTATTTCTATGAAATTTACTAATGATGCCTCGATGAAAGTATGATGATATTATGTTAAGTCGAAGTCCCGGTTGAACATTAGGAATAGCAAGGATACCATTGTCACAACATGAGATAAAGAAGGTCCCGTATAAGACCATGTCTGGGACATGGCATCGGCACCGAAGGAAGATCTCGTGTAAGACCATGTCTGGGACATGGCATCGACATCGATATACGATCTCTTATAAGACCATATCTGGGATATGGCATCGACATTGAGATATGAGATCCTGTGTAAGACCATATCTGGGATATGGCATCGGCATCGA
The DNA here is from genome assembly GCA_025698515.1 of Gossypium sturtianum. Lineage (NCBI taxonomy): Eukaryota > Viridiplantae > Streptophyta > Magnoliopsida > Malvales > Malvaceae > Gossypium > Gossypium sturtianum. The sequence goes on from CM046955.1 coordinate 128,076,082, forward strand.
GATGTGATCCCATGTAAGACCATATCTGGGATATGGCATTGGTATCGTGTTACATGTATGATCAGATTGAGTATCCTTCGATATTCCAAGTAGTTCAACGGGATAAAGAGCTAAGCCTATGTTCAAGATAGTAAAAGTACTAAAGTTATGTGATGAAGTGATACAGGTACCCATGAGTAACTTACGAGAAATGAATGCAAAATGTGTTATGTGATTCGGTAAGAGTAAACATGAGTAAGTTATGACAATGTGCTTGAGAACTGGTGCCATTAATTAGTGTGATGAATGAATGTTTTCATAAGCCTTTGTGTTGCTATTTATTTCATGCAAACTTACTAAGCTTATTGCTTACCCCTCTCTTTTTCCTTTTCCTTGTAGTATCGCAAAGCTAGCTCGAGAATCGAAGGAAGTCGGAGCTCGATTCACACTATCAGCTATTCTTTTGGTATATTAAAGTTGATTAAATTTGGGTATGGCATGTATAAGTACTTGGTCATTATGTTATGTCATACTGGTTGGCCATGGTGTTGGCTATTAATGTTACTTGATTCATTTTGTAAATGGCCATTGGAATTGGCCAATACTAATTAAGTTATATCTATTAAATGATGATGAAATCCATGAAGTGCAAGTTGATGCAATCAATTAAGTAGTGTGTAGAAGTAGATGTATGATGGATTAGTGAATGTTAATAGTGCATTATCGCTATGCTATGTGTTGAATGAATTGGGTATAAGTGTGGATACTTTTCAGGGTGGCAAAAGGGTTGGTAAATGGCCTTACAGCTGTCCACATAGGTAGACACACTGGCGTGTGTCTAGGCCGTGTGTGACACACGGTCAGCCCCATGGGCGTGTTGGTAGGCTGTGTGTCCCCTGCATCTAATTTACGAAAAATTTAGTTTGTCACACGGGCCAACACACGGGCATGTGGCTTGGCCGTGTGTTCCAAAGTGTCTGCTGACATCATAAACAAAATGTCCCTTATTTTGGACACGGCCTGGAGCACGGGCGTGTGATATGTCACACGGGCGTGTCACCTCTCTCACACGGGCGTGTGGCCCTGACTTAGGCAAAAATTCTCTAGGTGTTTGTAAGTTTTGGTTCAGTTCTGAAACCGTCCATGTGTATGTTTAGGGTCTCGTAGGCCCCTAATAAGGACGTTAAGAGTTCAAATGAAAAAGTTTAAGTTGAAAAGAAAGTTCATTGCTCGATTTTGTACGAATAAGTAAGTTAAGTTCGGTAATGCCTCGTACTCGGTTCCAGTGTCGAATACGGGTAAGGGGTGTTACACATGTCATACTAAAAAAGAATGCTCTAACTATACCAAATGTGTAGATAGTGTGGGTGATCCCCCGACGGTCTCCGTTCCCCGAGTTGGCTTGTCGATACTATAAAACAAAGGGGAAAGAAAAGGGAGTAAGCTTTAAGCTTAGTAAGTCTATATGTAAACAATAAACATCATACCACATACTTATCAATCAAGAACGTTATATTCTAATCAAGAATAATTCAGATCATTGCAATTGTACTTACTCATTTTCCAAATCTTACCACATTTCAAATACACAACATACAGATTGCTCACATTTACATGCACTTATACCCTACACTCATCATCACACTATCCCACGTAATCTCATTTAATCCAAAGTTTCTCGATAAACACATTCAGGATAATACCAAATATGGGGCGGTTTCTCACACAGCCCACAACTAATAAATAATAAGGTGGTATCGCACACAGCCCACCAATAATAGTAAATACGGTGGTATCGCACATAGCCCACCTATAACAATAATTACGGTGGTATCGCACATAGCCCACTAATAGCAATAATTACGGTGGTATTGCACATAGCCCACCAATGGTAATAATTACGGTGGTATCACGCATAGCCCACCATTAACAACAATTACGGTATTCATTCATAATTTCCTCACTTTCTATCAATTAATAATTATTAACAATATTCATCCATATTTCACGTAATACATTTATATGTAAAATCATAAGTAAAAAGAATGTATCATTTACATATAAACTTACCTCGATACAAAATATGTTAATTTGCGATTTAGTCCGAAACCTTGCCTTTTCCTCGGTCAAGGTTGATTCCACGCTCTTCTTAATCTATAATGAAATATTTAGCTTATTAAATAACCATACTATCCAAATCACTCCAAAATTCCTATTTTGGCAAAATTACCATTTTGCCCCTAAACTTTTGCAAAACTACTATTTTGCCCCTTGGCTCGTAAAATGAAATGTGTTCATTTTTTTTCACACACCCAAGGCTAGAAGATTCATATTCCCTCTTATATCAACTCATAATTTCAATTATTTCACACATTTACGACCTATTTTACAACCTTTACAAAAAAGGTCCTTTTAGGTGTTTTCATGGAAACTCCATTCACAAAAGTTGTTAATTTAACAACTAAGATTCATTCTCTTCCATAAATTTAAGAAATCAACATAAATAATCACATGGAAAAACCCTAGACTCTCAACTATTTTGCAAAATAGTCCCCTCATTAGTTAGCTTAAGCTTTAGGGGTTCTAAAAGTACAAAAATTATCAAGAAAGACCACCAAAATCACTTACTTGTAAGATGGATGAGTTGCTGAAAATTTCAAGCTTCCAAACCCCTATTCTTGTTGGTATTTTTGGTGGCGGAAGAAGGTGATAGGAAAAAGATGATAGCTTTTTATGTTTTTATTTTATTTTATTTCCATTAAGTCACCTAATCCACCAAATCTTGACCAAATTAAATTTTCTTGTCCCTATGGCCGGCTATAAACATTAGAAAGGTCTAATTGCACATTAAGGACCCCCAATTTAAGGTTCTATAGCTATTTAACACCTATAGCTTGTAAAATAGAACTTTCACACTTTATGCGATTTAGTGCTTTTTCGCAATTAAGCATGCAATCACTAAAACTACTTCACCAAAATTTTCATGCACTTATATAATCATGCTATGACACGTAAAATAATATTAAAATAATTTCTCTAGCCTCGGGTTAGTGGTTCCAAAGCCACTGTTCTGACTAGCCCTAAAATCGGGCTGTTACAAAAAAGAAGTCAAAATTGGTGTCCATCTTCATTCTCCATAGCTGAAATTTTGCAAGGAGCCATAGCTAGGGTTTTGTTTCACTTTCAAGCTTGATTGTAAGTACCTCCTAGCCTCGTTTTTTATGTTCTTCGTATTTTTGAAATCTTCGTAGCTCGATCTAGCTATTTCTACCACTATTTTGAGCTAGAGTTTGTGTTTAAAATTTTACCCATGGATGACATGCATGTATTTTGATATCTAGTGGTAGAATATGAAAGTTTGAAGTGTGATAAACAACTTTTGCTAGATGATTTTTGGTGAAATTGATAAAAAGGACTTATTTGCAAAAGATGAAATAATATGTGTATAAAATGTAAAATAGTTAAAATTTTGGGCTGCTATAAGAGGGATTATGAATCGACTAGGCTTGGGTGTGAGAAAAATGAACACATTTCATTATACGGGCCTAGGGACCATTTTGTAAATATGTGAAAGTTTAGGGGAAAAAATATAATTTTTGCCAAAGTATGATTCATGGGCTGGTTTAGTCAATGTGATAATTTAATAAGTGAAATCTGTCATTATAGATCAAGAAACACGAAGTCTGGACCTAAACCGAGGAAAGAACAAGGTGGTGGACTAAATTGAACAACCATCTATATTTTGGTACCGAGGTAAGTTTGTGTGTAATAAATCAACATCATGTTACTATGCTTTTAAATGCTTGATATTGCGTGAGATGTATATTCTTTCTCTGGAATTTGTTAATGAGGTCTCGATGATAAATATGACAAAGTTTTATTATGCCGAAGTCCCAGTTGAACCTTAGGAATAGAAATGATACCCTTGTCACGACATTCAATTAATAAGGTCTTGTATAAGACCATATCTAGAATATGGCCTCAGCACCTAATCAAGATTCCGTATAAGACCATATCTGGGATATGGCATCAGCATCGAATAGTGATCCCGTGTAAGACCACGTCTGGGACCTGGCTTCGGTATGAAATCGTGTAAGACCATGTCCGGGACATGGCATCGACATATGATCTCGTATAAGACCATATCTGGGATATGGCATTGACATCAATATGAGATCCCATATAAGACCATATCTGGGATATGGCATCGGCATCGACATGTGATCCCATGTAATACCATATCTGGGATATGGCATTGGCATCTTACTACGTGTATGACAATTTCCAAGTATCCTTCGATATTCCAAGTGGTTCAACGGGGTAAAGTATTAAAGTTTATGTTAAAGATGGAAAAAGGCTAAAGTTATGTGATGAAGTGATACAGGTACATATGCAAAACTCACGAGAAATGAGCCCGGTATGTGATATGTGGTTGGTAAGAGTGAGCATAAGTAAGCCATGTCAATGTGCTTGAAATTTTGTGTTAGTTCATATTGTAATGTGTGGATGTTATCACAAGATTTTATGTTGCTATCTATTACATGCAAACTTACTAAACTTTATGCTTACTCCTTGTCCTTTCTCTTCCCTTGTAGTATCGCCAAGCTAGCTCGGGGATCGTAGGACGTCAGAGCTCGACTCACACTATCAAGCTATTCTTTTGGGTATAGTAAAGTGTGATTATTTTGGGTATGGCATGTATAAGAACTTGGTCATTTTATTATATGTCATATTGGTTAACCAATGAGTTGGTTATTAATGTTACTCATTTCATTTTGTAAATGGCCATTGGAATTGGCCAAAACTAGTTAAGTTATATCTATTCAATGATGATGAAATTCATGAAGTGCAAGCTTTTGCAATTGAATGAGTAATGTGTTAAGTATATGCATGATGAATGTAGTGTGAAGCTAAGTTGTGGATGTCTTAATTGTAGATATTAGAGGTGCATTATTGTTATGCTATGTGGTGCTGGAAATGGTATAAGTGTGGTTGCTTTTCAGGGTGGCAAATGGCTTGGTAAATAGCCTTATATTTGTCCACTCGGGTAGTCACACGGGCGTGTGTCTAGACCATGTGTGATACATGGTCAGCCCCGTGGGCATGTTGATAGGCCGTGTGTTCCCCTGTATCCGAATTTAGCAAAACTGAATGCCCAATAGAAAGCACATGGGCAGATACACGACCGTGCGTCTCAGCCGTGTGAAGGACACGGCCTAACAACATGGGCATGTGCCCAAGCCGTGTGAAGTTTGCACATTAATTGTGAGAATTAAATTTGCCACACGGCCTAGCACACAGGCGTGTGACTCGGCCGTGTGACCCTAAATGCTTGCTGACGTCATAAACAGAATGTCAAGGTTTTCACACACAGGCTAAGGCATGGGCGTGTCATGGCCGTGTGAAGGACACGGGCGTGTGGCCCTATCTTGAGCAAAAATTTTCTAAGTGTTAGTCAGCTTCCGATTCAGTCCCGAACCACTTTATATGTATGTTTCGGGTCTCGTAGGCCCCTAATAGGGACAATATGATTATGAATGAAAAGTTTTAAGCTGGAATGAAAATTTATGGCCCGATTTTGTATGATTAATTATGTTAAGTTTGGTAACGCCTCGTACCCGATTCTGGCGTCGAATACGGGTAAGGGGTGTTACAATTTGGATAAATGCATTTGAGGTGCCTTGTTTGGCATATTGGTTGGATGGATTTTGGTCTATTGAATTGGTCACTTTATGCATGTTTTGGTAAGGTTTTGAAGCTTCGAGGTTGTGCACAAAATGCTTTTAGATACATGTTTGAGCTGGTGATGGAATGTCTTACTTTTGACCAATTTCATGTTCACACAGCCTGAGACATGGGCGTGTGACTCAGCCATGTGAGACACACGGCCATGCGACATAACCGTGTGTCCCCTGTAGGTTTTGAGTCATGCAAGTTAGGCTGTTAGACAACCTGGAACATAGGCGTGTGTTGTAACAGCCCGATTTAGGGGCTAATCGGAACAGTGGTTTCGGAACCACTAATCCAAGGTTAGAGAAAATTATTTTCATGTTATTTTATGAGTTAGAGCATGATTATATAAGTTTATGAAAATTTTGGTGTTTTAATTTTAACGATTTCATGTTTAATCGCGAAAAAGGACTAAATCGCATAAAGTGCGAAAGTTTAATTTTACAAGCTAAGGGTGCCAAATAGATATGGAATATTATTTGGAGGTCTTTAAAGGGCAATTAGCCCCTTAAATAATAGTTGGCCGGCCATAGGAGACAAAATTGACAAAATTGGTCAATGTAGTTGATATTAGGTGGACTAAATTGATGTTTTATATTAATATAAAGAAAGAAAAGATATCATCTTTTCTCCTTCATTCTTCCACCGAAAATTAGCAGCAAATAGGGGTTTGAAAGCTTCAAAAATTTCAGCACACTCTCCTCCATACAAGTAAGTGTTCTAGTGATCCTTTCTTGATAAAAATTGTACTTTTGGAACCCCTAAAGCTTAAGCTTTCTATAGAGGGGACTATTTTGTAAGATGGTGAAGAGTTTAGAGTTTTACCATGAGAGCTTTTAAGTTGTTTGCTGCATTTTTATGGAAGAAAATGAGCCTTAGTTGTTAGATGAATAACTTTTGTGAAAGGTGTTACCATGAAAACACCTAAAAGGACCTTTTTGTAAAGGTTGTAAATTATGTAGTAAATGTGTGAAATGTTGAGTTTTGATGGTAGCCATAAGAGAAATAAATGTTCACCTAGGCTTTATAAAGGTAGATATTTGATTAGAATTGATTTTCGAGACTAGGGGTAAAATGGTCATTTTGTAAAAGTCTAAGGGCAAAATAGTAATTTTGCCAAAGCATGGTTATTGAAATGCATTTATTAATGTGATTGTTAAATGAGCTAATTTGCTAATATAGATCAAGAAGAACCAAGAAGTTACGGCAACCGGGGAAAGAATAAAGTATCGGACTAGATCGACGATCTAGCTTATTTTGAAATCGAGGTAAGTTTGTATGTGATAAATTCAACATTTATGCTAGTATGTTTGTGAATGTTTGATATTATAATGTTACATGACATTCTATGAAATTGAGTATTGGTGTTGAATGAGAAGGATGATAAAAGTTGAGATGTTGAAGTCCCGGTTGGACTATAATAAATGTGAAAATGCTATCATCGAGACATGAGATGAATAAGGTCTCGTGTAAGACCATGTCGGAGACATGGCCTCGGCACCGAATTGAGATTCCGTATAAGACCATATCTGGGATATGGCTTCGGTATCGAATATGAGAATCGTATAAGACCATATCCGGGATATGGCATCGATACTTGAAGTGGGATTCCGTATAAGACCATATTCGGGATATGGCATCGGCATTCAGAGGTGACCCCATATAAGACCACGTCTGGGATGTGGCATTGGCTTCGTGTTTATATTAATGACGATGAATACTCGTCTTTGAGTATCCCTAGTGAATTAGTGGGATAAATAGATAAGCTTGGAAATAGAAATGAGATTAGTACTAAAGTCATGTGATTGAGTGAATACAGGTACCCGTGAATAATTTACGAGGAATGTTTACGATATGTGGCATGGTATATGCTAAATAAGAACAAGTATGAGTAAGTTATGGCAAATGTTTATGACTTTGTGTGGTTATCCTATGCCATGAATTGATGTCATTATGAACTTATTGTTGCTATTTATTTTCATGCAAACTTACTAAGCTTTATGCTTACCCTCTCATTTCCTATTCCTTGTAGCATTGCCAAGTTAGTTCGAGGTTGGTGGACGCGTGAGTTCGGAAATCACACTATCGACTACGTTTTGGTATAGCCAAGTTAGATTCATTTTGAGTATGACATGTATAGGACTTGAGTACTTTGTTATGTCATTTTGATAGCCAATGTGTCAGCTATTTAAGTTATCAAAGTCATTTTGTAAATGGTCATTGGAATTGGGCCAACACACGACAAGTTTATTTTTATTCAATGATGATGAAATTTTGAAGTTTATGCTTGTGTGGATGCTTGAATTGAGTTTTTGGAAGTGCCTTAGGGTCATGATCTATGTTGTAATGAATTGGTATAAGTATGGTTGCTATGTAGGGTGGCATTTGGCATGGAATATAGCCTTTTTAATGTCCACACGGGTAGATACACGGGCGTGTGTCTAAGCCGTGTGTGACACACGGCCAGCCCCATGGGCTTGTTGTTTGGCCGTGTGTCCTCTTGCATGCTAGGTTTGCAAGTTTGTATGCTCAGTAGTAAACACACGGGCAGAGACACGGCCGTGTGTCTTAGCCGTGTGAGAGGCACGGCCATGGACATGTGCGTGTGCCCAGGCTGTGTGAAGTCTGCACCTAAAAATTAGGAATATAATTCGACACACGGCCTAAGGACACGGGCGTGTGCCTTGGCCGAGTGACCTTAGTGAGGTGATGATGTCACAAACAAAATGCCAAGGTTTTGGCACACGGGCTAAGACACGTGTAACACCCCTAACCCGTAACCATCGTCGGTCTAGGGTTAAGAGGTATTACCGGATAATCAAAAACTTTTACGAACATCTCGCATCATAGAATATAACATCGTCTAATCTTATCAGAATACAAACATATAGTCCCTTAACAAGGTCTACGAGACCTTAAACATGCATTAGAAAGGGGTCAGGACAAAACCGGGATCATATAAAATTTTTCCAAAATTCAAACATTTTTCAAAGTTACAAAGGTCACACGCCCATGTGGGCAGGCCGTGTGTCTCCCACGGCCTCAGACACGTCCATGTGCCCGAGCCGTGTCAAAATAGGGCATACATACTGACTTGACCACACGGCCTGAGACACACCCGTGTGTCCCACCCGTGGTCGAGCCTAACTTGCATCACACGGCCAGTCACACGCCCGTGTGTCCAGCCCGTGGTCGAGTCTGACTTGTTTTGAAATACAACCACGAAGGACACGGTCAAGTCACACGCCCGTATGCTCAATCATGTGGGAAAATATAGGCCATTTGCAAAGCCAAAATGCCACCCACACTTTGGGCTAACCCTACAAGCACATACAAGCATCATTTCATATACCAATGGCAACCAAAACATACCAAATTGTACATCATTTCTAGCCATACATAAACATCACAAACACACCAACTTAGGTACCATATAGCTAAACTAGATCACAAGCATTTCTATACAAGTTTCATACATAATCTTACCAATATAACATATCATCTCATCAATAAAATACCAACCTTGCTTCATCAACATATCATAATTTTGGTCATCTCAATAGTCATCATACCATACCAAAACTAAACATCATAAAACATGACTACTCATTCACATTATGTCATTATCTAGCCATACCACGTGGTTAATTATACACCTTTCAAAACATAGACATATCAACTAGACTATACATGCCATACTTAATATATACATATTCAAAAGGTACCAAAATGTGTTTTGATAGTGTGGTGATAATCCTGAACGATCCCCGAGCCTTCAGTAGCTTAACGATCTATAAAACAAAGCAAATACACAGAAAGTAAGCTTTCAAAAGCTTAGTAAGCCATATACAAATAAAATTAACATATAATGCACATAATCATATTAATACAAGATCATTAATGTTTCTCAATTGCAAATTCATAACATTTTCTTTGGCTCATTTGTTTAGCCATTTCTTACCCACAATTCATAACTCAAAGTATCACTTTTGCTCATAACACAATCATGCATATATCACATTTTATTTTTATCAAATCTATGCACATATTTCACCTAGGTAAGTTCATATATATAAACTTGCCTTTCATACACATACATAGTGTACATTTCAAACGTAACTGATTCGTTTATACATTTCACGTAGTCTTTTATTTCTCGAAATTTTCCCGTTGAACCCTTCGGAATCAAATAGGATACTCGGAATACTCAGGATAATCGTACAATGCCAACATCCCAGACGTGGTCTTACATGTAACCAAATATCAATGCCACTGTCCCAGACATGGTCTTACACGAATCAAATATGATGCCAATGTCTCCGACATGGTCTTACACGTAAATCTCATACCGATGCCAATGTCCCAGACGTGGTCTTACACGATATCACATATCAGAAACCTATGTCATGACATATTAATCATATCTATTCCTAAGGTTCGTACGAGACTTTTCGGATATTGATGCCTTGTCAATACTTTCTCGGATTTCATGTATATATCATCTCGTACACATTCATCACAAATAAATTTCATAGATACACAATAAACCAATTCAAATACATTTATTTGTATATAGACTTACCTCGGATTCGGATAAACAGACGGATTCGACTATTCGATCACTTTCGACTTTTCGCGGTCTAAATCTGTTTTATTCGGTTCTTGATCTATACATATTCGAATTTAAATATTTTATTCACCAATTCATTCAATTCAATCCAAGAACACACATTTAGGCTAATTTACAAATTAGCCCTCACATTTTCACATTTTGACATTTTAGTCCCTATTTCATAAAATCACAAAATACACATAATTTCATATTACCCATGCTTGACCGAATATTCATGTTGTTCATATGAGCCCATATATTTCATTTATTTCACATTTTAGTCCCTAAAAATATTATTTTCTCAATTTAGTCCAAATTACTCAAATTATCAAAAGTCCAAAGACAAACTATGTTAATCTATCACATATCTTTCATATTTCATCAAAAATCATCACAAAGTGCATTAATTCATCAATGGAACATCTCAAAATCATCATCAATTCACAAAATTAAGACATGGTATTGAAAGAACACAAAGCAACGATCTCAAAAACGTAGAAATTATCAAAAACTGAACAAATTACATACCTAAATCAAAGAAGAAAAGGGTCGAACCTAGCTTGCTCAACAATGGTGTTCTTTCTCTTTAACTTTCGGCAATAGTGATAAAAAGATGGGCAAAATGTTTGTTTATTTTTAATTAATAACATTATTTTCAATTTACTAAATTGCCATTAATGATAACATTTAAAATTTATATAATGGATGGCCATTTATGGAATACTCCACTAACTATAGTCTAATTGCATCTCAAGGCCTCACATTTATAAAGACACATCAATTCGACACATAATCAATTAGAAGGCCACTTTTACACTTTATGCGATTTAGTCCTTTTCTCAAATTAAGCACACAAATGATCAAATTAAATCACAGAAATTTCACTCATACCAATTCACATGCTATAGGCTTGGAAAATAATATTAAAATATTTTTTAGACTCAAATTTGTGATCCTGAAACCACTATTTTGACAAGGGTTTAAATTGGACTGTTACAACACGGGCGTGTCGAGGCCGTGTGAGAGACACGGGCTAAACACACGGACGTGTGATAGGCCGTGTGATGCAAGTCAGTGTCGACCACGGGTATGAAACACGAGCATGTGAAATGCCACACGGGCGTGTGGCTGATCGTTGGTATCAATAGTCTTAATATTTATATAATGAATGATCTAGCTTAAAAACTAACTATCACCACGATTGAGGTAAGTGCACCTATTGAACAGTAGTATAGCTTAGTGGCAAGACCGGATTATTGAACCCAAAGGAACCAAAAGTACTAATACTGACTTTCTTCTTGTTATTTAGCCCAAGAATTAAGGGAATTGTTATTTAATCCAAAATTAACTAACTACTAAGCTAAAGACGCTAAGACTTAGAGAATGAATTGGGGAAAATACTTGTGGAAAAAACCAATTGATTAAGACAATACCAGAGGAAGAATCCACCTGGACTTCACTTGTTATTTAACTCTGAACCAGACGATTTATTCACTTGACTTGATCCGTAGGATTCCCTAATTTATATTAATACCTCTCTCGAGGCTACTAACGTCTAACCCTAGGTTGATTAATTGAAATCCCTTTATAATTAAAACCCTTAGAATTGCATTAACTCGATCTATGGACTCCCATATTAGGTTTGACCCTAATCCGGTAGATTTTTGTCATCCTATCTCTAGGGTTGCGATCAACTCCACTTAATTATGCTAGATCTACTCTTAGGCAGGGTCTATTCCTCCTCTGCCTAAGCACATCAATACTTGAATTAATATCCTGAAATATCAAAACAAGAATTAAGAACACATAATTAAGAACAAATCAAGTATTTATCATATAGTTTAGAAAATAATAACAAGATCCGTCTTAGGTTTTATCCCCCTCAGGTATTTGAGGGCTTTACTTCATAATCATAAAAGAACACATCTCAGAAGAAAAGATAAAACAAAACATAAGAAAACCCTAAAACCCCCTGAAGGAATTGAAGGAGAGATCCACCGCCTTGAGTATGATTTCGGCTTCTTGGGATGAATCAACTGGCTTTCTTCGAGTAAATCCCACAATTCTATCCTCTCTGGCTCGGCTTCTTGGCCTAGTTGGACACCCCTTGACAAAAAGCCCCTCATAGGTTATACTTAGGGTGTTTATAGAGGCTTCGGAATGTGTTTCTTCGCCTCTAAGTATCCTAATCCGAGTGAAATTCCTCTTTGCCACGGCAGGGACACGCCCGTGCAACACGCTCGTGTGAATTGAATTGTAGATCGTGGTTGGGTCTGCTAGGGAGGCACGGCCGTGTGGTGAAACCCCAGGCCATGTTGATTTCCTACTTTGGCCCATTTGGTCCGTTTTTGGCCCGTTTCTCATTCTTTTCATCCTCCTATGCTTTTCTAAGTATAAAACATGAAAATAAAGGATTAGAAGCACCAAATTCCATAATTCAGGGAATAAATCATCCAAAAGTATGCTAAATGTGGGATTACAATATGAACATATTACGGTTTATCAAATACCCCCATACTTAAGCTTTTGCTTGTCCTCAAGCAAAATTCTCAACTTACAATTAAGAAATAACTTTCCTCAGTTCATGATTCTCATTAAAAATGTCTCATCATAATTCATAGATAATTCATTCATGGATAATTCAACTCAAAGAGTCCTAAAGATTCAAACAATCTAAGTCATATATTTTTGTAGCATGAAAACATAGGTGTTTCCTCTCATCTAAATAATTACCTCTAATTCAAAATCGACAAGGGTTGACATCCTTACTAAAGATTCACTCAAATCACTCGAAGTGTTTAAGGTTCAGGATAAAGCACTCGTAAGTCAAACATGAAAAGTTAATCCCATAGGCTTGCATGAAAATCAAATCTCCACCACTATAATATGAGATGATACACAAATCAAAAGGTCTTTAAAAAGGGTTGTAACGGGGCTTGGGTTAAAGGTGTGGATAAAGGCTGAATTAGAGGGTTAGAATCGAGATTGACTTGACAAATTACCTAACTAGAAACAACGAACTGATAATGATTAATTACATCAATTGAAAACTTATAATACTAATAGCACGAGCTTCTTTTAAAGATGTGAATTTAATTGTTTTAAGCTCATAGAACATAGAACTAATGATGAATAGATTTTCTAGCTTTTTTTTAAGAACAAATCAAGTAATAGGAAAGAAATTTAACAACTGAAATATAGAACATAGTTAGGCAACTGCTCAAAATCAAATCTCGACAAAAAGGGAGTCTAGGAATGGTGATAACAAATACAGGATGGGTTTTGGGTTAATATTAATGGGTGAGTCAATAAAAGGGTTATTAGGATTAAAGAGGTTCACTAGGGGTTAATTGTGAGGGTAGGCTTTTAGTGGAGTAAGTGGGTTAAAACTTAAGTGCCTTTGTCATATTTGTATACCAAATCAAATCAATGTTGACACACTCATAATCAATAAAGTGAGCAAGAAAAAGAATATGCTCTAAAAGGCTCAAAATCTCACAAAAAATTATGGGTTTTTGATGTCAACCTCAAAATTTCAAACTTCAAGGTAATAATTAAATTTAGGTCAACAACCTAGCAAATTTTTAATTCTAAAAAAAATAGACTTATCATGCTTGATTCTCTACTATCTTAAAGTTTCAATCATCAATGTACAATTAACTATGACTTAATCCAAAACATATCAATAAAAATCATAAATCAAAGGAAATTTCATTTTAATCGTAATATGAGAAAATTATTTAAGAACAAGGCCTAATTCAGGGATTTGAGAATAATGGAAAAAGTTAGGAACTTTTAAGATTCACCCTCCACACTTAAGATGTACATTGCCCTCAATGTACAAAGATAGATATCCACAATGTAGTAAGAAAATCATAAGGTAAGGAGGAGAGTGAAACTTCCTGAATTTTGGGTGGAGTCCAAGGAATGAAACGAGGGGAATTCGGGCCGAGTTGGAGGAGGCATTTCTGGTGGTATGGTGGCCGCTCACAATTGCTGCGCTAGATGAAGAAATTGGGTAGCTCGAAAAAGCCAAGGAATAATAAGAACAATTCAAAATATACTAATTATATATTTAAAGAAAAGAAAGATAAGAGAAAGAAAAATAAAAAGTAAAATAAAATTAAAAGAGAAGATTAATGGACTGAAAAGTCCTTATCGTTAGATGTTTGGCGAGGTGGGTGTGATTTCTAAGGTCGTGGTGTGTGATTCCCAAGTAGCCTTTAGAACCTAAAACCAAGAAACTAAAATAAAATATAATTATTTAAGCACAAGCGAACTAAATAAAAGGAAAATAAAGGAGAAGAGAGAAGAAAAAGAAAAACTAAGTGGCCTCAAATGTCCTCGGCTTGCCGAGTGAATGAAGCGGCCGTCATGAACTTATGAAGATCAATCTTCCACATGGAGACTGTGCTCGGATTCTTCCGTTTCTTTGACATGGATAATGTTAAAACAGAGATTTTGGGGCAGGTGAATGAGAGAAAATGGAAAGGGGGGGAGAGTGTAAAGGGTATGGATGAAAGGGAATGGGTGAGAAAGGGAACAATGGGTGTTTTAAATAGAAGTTTCAAATCTGGTACATCCCCACGCCCGTGTACTATGGGCGTGTTGAGTCACACGGTCATGTCGCATGGTCGTGTTGTGCTTCATTCGTTTCTCCCACGCCCGTTTCGTGGTCACCACGCCCATGTTTGATAAACCAGTGTCGACCACGGCTGTATCGCACGGTCGTGGTATGTAGTCGGAGCCCGTGTATCTTTCTCAGTGTTGGCCACAGCCATATCGCTTGGCCGTGGTAGTTTATAACCGTCCGTGATCTGGGGATCTTTCGTCATCGGCTTGTACAACCTCTACCATGTCAGTACGGAAATCTGTGGTGTCCACACGGCCACGGCCACGGACGTGTGTAGGGCCGTGTGGTATGGAAATATGCACTTTGGTTAGTTAATAGTTAGATGCTAAAAAGGAGAAATAAAAATAAAAATAAATGTAAAAATAAATGGAGTTAGTGCTCGAGTTGCCTCCCGAGAAGCGCTTGTTTAAAGTCTTAAGCTAGACTTACCTCTCATTCGCAAATTCATGGTGGTTTGAGGAGTTGGAAATCCTTTCTCGTTTTATCAGTTCCATTATCATGATAAAGTTTGAGTCGAGAAGCGTTTACATTAAAAGTGTCGAATGTAGGATTACTTACCTCGACTGTTCTGTATGGGAAGACATTGCGTACCTCGAGAGGGACTTCTTCGTTTGTATTCATGTTTGTTGTGGTGATTCGGGGGTCTCCCTTATTCAACAATACCTGATCTTCTATTTTGAAGTGATTTGTCGTCCTTATAAGCTTATCTGGGGGTTCCCTTGGTTTTTCTTTGTGTGATTTTGATTTTTCCTTGAAATGTGTCTTCCACTCGTCTAGTTCATCAATATGAAGCCTTCGATCCTCATGAATTACTTCTTTGTTGTCATGATGTCTAGGATCTGGCTCAGTTGTGTGGTTCTGTTGTGTTTCCTGAAAAGAAGGCTTTACTGAATAGTCATTAATAAAATTAATTTTCTCACCTTGATGACTTGATGTTTTAGCCGAGTCAAGAGCCCGAAGAGTGACTGTCTCGTCACCTACACGAAGTATGAGTTCACCTGTATCAATGTCAATTTTAGTTCTAGCAGTTGCTAAAAAGGGTCTTCCCAAAATTAAAGGGATTGTGTTGTCCTCATCCATGTCTAAAACGACAAAGTCTACTGGGAATACAATTTTATCAATTTTCACGAGTACATCTTCAATTATACCCCTAGGAATTCTAATAGTTTTATCAGCTAATTGGATGCTCATCCTAGTTTGTTTAGGTTTCCCTAGACCTAGCTGTTTAAACATTTTATAAGGAATAACATTTATAATTGCCCCTAAATCAGCTAAAGCATTATCAATAGATAAACTACCAATTAAGCATGGAATTGTAAAACTCCCTGGATCTTTTAATTTCCGTGGTAGTTTGTTTTGTAGAATTACTGAGCATACTGCGTTTAGCTCCACATGTGATGCCTCGTCTAACCTCCGTTTGTTTTTCAAAAGCTCTTTTAAAAATTTCCTTGAATCTGGCATCTGCGAAAGAGCTTCGAGAAACGGTAAGTTAATATGTAATTTCTTTAAAAGTTTAAGAAATTTACTGAATTGTTCATCTGTGTTGTCTTTCTTCATTGCATCAGGGCATGTTATACGAGGTTTGTACTCTTTAATTACTGGTTTTAGTTTGTCATGGTTCACCTCAACCTTACCTTCTTCTACCACATTTTCTTGCCTTAAATTGGGCTCATATAACCCTACACTATCATGAGCTGTTATGGCTTGAATTTTCTCTTTTGGGTTAGTCTCAGTGTTGATTGGTAGGCTTCCTTGTGGTCATTCGGAAATAAACTTAGCAAGTTGCCCTAACTGGTTCTCGATCCCTTGAATCGATGCTTGTTGATTTTTAAGTGTTGTTTCGATGTTTTGGAAACGAGTTTCTGACACAGCTATGAATTTTGTCAGCATCTCCTCAAGGTTCGGCTTCTTTTCCTGTGGGTAGGGCTGTTGTTGAAAGGTTGAGGGGGGTTGTTGTCTCTGATTTCCTTGACCACCCCATGAAAAATTGGGGTGGTTCCTCAAACCTGGATTATAATTGTTACTATAGGGGTTATTTTGAGATCTAAAATTATTACCCATATAGTTCATCTGCTCGCTTTCTACACCAGGGTTGTAGGGTGGATATTCCGTATTGTTCGACCCTCCATTTGTATCACACTGCATCACTGGATGTACCTGCGAAGAACCACATACGCCATCAATCTTTTTAGTTAAAATCTCTACCTGATTTGATAGCATGGTTACTGCGTCGAGGTTGAAAACACTAGCAGCTTTTGTTGGACGTGTCCTTGTGACTTGCCACTGATAATTATTCAGTGACATCTCTTCAATGAACTCGTAGGCAGCCTCAGGTGTTTTGTTATTCAAGGTTCCGCCGGCGGCTGAATCAATCAACTGCCTGGTTGAAGGGTTTACACCATTATAAAAGGTGTGGACTTGTAGCCACAAGGGTAATCCATGGTGTGGGAACCTTCTCAATAGATCTTTGTATCTCTCCCATGCATCATAAAGTGTCTCTAAATCCATCTGCACAAAAGAAGAGATATCATTCCTTAACTTATCCGTTTTAGCCGGCGGAAAATATTTTAATAAAATTTTTCGGTCATTTGCTCCCATGTAGTGATTGATCCTCGTGGAAGAGAATTCAACCACTGTTTTGCTTTGTTTCTCAAGGAGAAGGGAAATAACCGAAGACGGATGGCATCATCAGAAACGCCATTTATTTTGAAGGTATCACAGAATTCTAGAAAATTTGCTAAGTGTGTGTTAGGATCCTCATCCTGCAAACCATCAAACTGAACAAACTGTTGTATCATCTGTATAGTGTTAGGTTTCAATTCAAAATTATTTGCAGCAATAGTAGGTCTAACAATACTTGATTCAGTACCAACTAAACTAGGCTTAGCATAATCATACATAGTACGAGGAGCAGGATTTTGATCCATCGGGTTTGCGGCAACTACAGGTGGTAGCGGATTGTTATCAGCCATCTCTTCGGTAGTATTGGTTTCATCTTCTTGCTCTTCTTCTATGTAATTTAAGCTTCACCTTATTTCTCTATGATTTCTGCGAACGGTACCTTTAATATCACTATCGTAAATTAAGGGTCCTGTCGGGTTCCTTCTAGTCATAAACTAGAGGTACCTGCAAGGAACAAATAAAAGAAAGAAAATTAGCAATGTCAAAAACAAAATAAAAGTAAATTGCAAAAATTTAAAATGGCTAAAGTAATAAAAATTGAGCATTCTTAATATTTTCGTTCCCCGGCAACGGCGCCAAAAACTTGATCGTTGGTATCGATAGTCTTAATATTTATATAATGAATGATCTAGCCTAGAACCTAACTATCACCACGATTGAGGCAAGTGCACCTATCGAACAGTGGTATAGCTTAGTGGCAAGACCGGATTGTTGAACCCAAAGGAACCAAAAGTATTAATACTGACTTTCTTCTTATTATTTAGCCCAAGAATTAAGGGAATTGTTATTTAATCTAAAATTAACTAACTACTAAGCTAAATACGCTAAGACTCAGAGAATGAATTGGGGAAAATACTTGTGGGAAAACCAATTGATTAAGAGAATACCCGAGGAAGAATCCACCTGGACTTCACTTGTTATTTAACTCTGAACCAGACGATTTATTCACTTGACTTGATCCGTAGGATTCCCTAATTTATATTAATACCTCTCTCGAGGCTACTAACGTCTAACCCCAGGTTGATTATTTGAAATCTCTTTCTAATTAAAACCCCTAGAATTGCATTAACTCGATCTATGGACTCCCATATTAAGTTTGACCCTAATCCGGCAGATTTTTGTCATCCTATCTCTAGGATTGCGATCAACTCTGCTTAATTATGCTAGACCTACTCTTAGGCAGGGTCTATTCCTCCTCTGCCTAAGCACATCAATACTTGAATCAATATCCTGAAATATCAAAACAAGAATTAAGAACACATAATTAAGAACAAATCAAGTATTTATCATATAGTTCAGAAAACAATAACAAGATCCATCTTAGGTTTCATCCCCCTCAGGTATTTGAGGGCTTTAGTTCATAATCATAAAAGAATATATCTCAGAAGAAAAGATAAAAAAAACATAAGAAAACCCTAAAACCCCCTGAAGGAATTGAAGGAGAGATCCGCCATCTTGAGTATGATTTTGGCTTCTTGGGATGAATCAACTGGCTTTCTTCGAGTAAATCCCACAATTCTGACCTCTCTGGCTCAGCTTCTTGGCCTAGCTGGACGCCCCCTAACAAAAAGCCCCTCTTAGGTTATACTTATTGTGTTTATATAGGCTTCGGAATGTGTTTCTTCGCCTCTAAGTATCCTAATCCGAGTGAAATTCCTCTTTGCCACGGCAGGGACACGCCCGTGCAACATGCCCGTGTGAATCGAATTGTAGACCATGGTTGGGTCTGCTAGGGAGGCACGACCGTGTGGTGAAACCCCAGGCCATGTTGATTTCCTACTTTGGCCCATTTGGTCCTTTTTTGGCCCGTTTCTCGTTCTTTTCATCCTCCTCTACTTTCCTAAGTATAAAACATGAAAATAAAGGATTAGAAGCACAAAATTCAACAATTCAGGGAATAAATCATCCAAAAGTATGCTAAATGTGGGATTAAAATATGAACATATTACGGTTTATCAGTGGCCCTATTTCATGTCAAAATTTTCTAAGTGTTTGAAAGTTTCCGGTTGGGTCCCGAAACATCACGGGTATACGTATAGGGTCTCGTAGACCCATAATAGGGAAGTTATGATTGTAAATGAAAATTTTTTAAGTTAGGACGAAATTTTATGGCCCAAGGTTGTAAGTTTAAGCATGATAAGTTTGGTAATACCTCGTATCCGATTCCGATGTTGAATACGGGTAAGGGATATTACATTTAGTGGTATCAGAGCTAAGATTTAGTCGGTTCTCGGACTAACGTAGCGTAAGTATGAGTCTAGCTATACATGCCATATGTAAGAGTATTTGTGTAATGATAGTGTGACGACTCCTGACGGTTTGACTTGTGTTTTTATATAGTAATGGACCTCAATTGGACTACAGCTGATGATGCTGCGAGTAATGCGTCGGCTCCCGCTCAAGGGATCGCGCCAGTAGATAGTAGACTCGAGACCTTGGGTTAAGGAGAAGAGGCTCGAGAAGCCTTTCTCCATATGATGAGCAATTGACACACTGAGTACATTCGAGCAAATCCTAATGCTCAACCCCCTCCACCCCCACCTATTTCTCAGCCCGCTCCTGTAGCTCCTCAGGTGGTAGAGGTAGTAAGGAGAGAAAGGCCTCCGGTCGACAAGATCTAGAAACAATGAGCTGAGGAATTTCGGGCCAGTAAGGATGATGATCCAGAGAGGGCAGAATTCTGGCTTGAGAATACCATCAGGGTATTCGATGAGCTGTTATGCACGCCCTAAGAGTGCATAAAGTGTGCGGTATCTCTATTGAGAGATTCAGCCTATCAGTGGTGGAACACCCTTGTGTCAATGGTACCAAGGGAGAGGATAAGTTGGGAATTCTTCCAAGAGGAGTTTCGGAAGAAATATGTTAGTCAAAGATTCATTGACCAAAAGAGGAAAGAGTTCTTAGAGCTAAAGCAGGGTCGAATGACGGTGATTGAATACAAATGTGAATTCGTAAGGCTTAGTAAGTATGCCTGGGAGTACGTGTCTACCGAGGCTATCATGTTTAAAAGGTTCGAGGACAGGTTAAATGAAGATATCCGTTTATATGTTGGAGTCCTCGAACTAAAAGAATTTATGGTGTTAGTAAATAGAGCCTGTAAAGCTGAAGAGTTGGCCAAAGAGAAAAGAAGAGCTGAGATGGAGTCTCGTGACTCGATAAAGAGATAACTGAGTAGGTCCTACCAATCCTCATCTAATAAATCAAGGGATTTTGCTACTCGATTAGCCACTTCGGCTGAGTTTTCAAATCGAAGTAAGGGCAAACAATTCTCGGGGTCTAGGGCTCAGACTACTTCGGTTGCTAGTGTTGGCAATGCCCAACCGAGTAGACCGAAATGTTCATATTGTGGCAGACGTTATTCTGGTGAGTGCCGAGCAAACGAGAAGGCTTGTTTCAAGTGTGGGTCTTTAGACCACTTTAGCAGATATTGCCCTGAGGCGGGTGAGAAAGAGAAACCTCAGAATGCAAGACTGGGAAATATTGCTAGAGGAAGACCATCGAGAAACCCAGGAAATGAGATGAGTGACAAGAATTCATCTAGAGAGCAGAATGCAAGAGTGGAGAGTAGAGCACCGGTGAGAACATATGCCATTCGTGCTCGCGAAGAGGCGTCCTCCCCTGACGTGATCACGGGTACATTTTCTCTTTATGATACTTGTGTTATAGCTTTAATTGATCCGGGATCTACCCACTCGTATATTTTCATGAAATTAGTCTCTAGCATGAGCATGCCTATAGATTTTACTGAATTTGTAATAAGAGTGTCGAATCCCCTAGGAAAATGTGTATTGGTTGATAGAACATGCAAAGGTTGCCCTTTGATGATTAGGGGTCATTGTTTTCCTGCAAATCTCATGTTATTACCGTTTGATGAGTTTGATGTCATCCTTGGGATGGATTGGTTAGTTACTCATGATGTGATCGTAAATTGTGGAAAGAAGTTTATTGAGTTAAAATGTGAAAGTGGGGATATTATTCGTGTTGAATCAGATAAGCAAGACAGATCACCAGTAGTGATATCATCCTTGTTGACTCAGAAGTATTTAAGAAAGGGGTACGAAGCTTACCTTGCTTTCGTAATGAATGCTAAAGAGACTGAGTTGATAATTGAGTCGGTAACCATTGTGTGCGAATATTCAGATGTTTTCCCGGAGGAATTGCCAGGGTTACCTCCGGTTAGGGAGATTGAATTTGGGATTGAGTTAGCTCCAGGTACCGCCCCCATTTCTATTGCTCCGTATAGAATGGCTCCAACCAAGCTGAGAGAATTGAAAGCACAGTTACAAAACCTAACGGATAAAGGCTTTGCAAGATCGAGTTTTTCTCTGTGGGGTGCTCCCGTATTATTTGTGAAGAAGAAAGATGGTTCTATGAGGTTATGCATAGATTATCGGCAACTTAATAAGGTAACTGTGAAGAACACATACCCGTTGCCAAGAATTGACGATTTGTTTGATCAATTGAAGGGAGCCACAGTGTTTTCCAAAATAGACTTAAGGTCTAGGTACTATCAGTTGAGAGAAGGACTCGGATATTCTGAAAACTGCATTTCGGACGAGTTATGGCCACTACGAATTTTTGGTTATGCCTTTTGGTTTAACAAATGCCCCAGCCATTTTCATGGACTTGATGAATCACATTTTTCGGCCATATTTGGATAAATTTGTCGTGGTCTTCATTGATGATATACTGATCTACTCTCGAGATGAAAACGAACATGTCGAGCACTTGAGAAAGGTTCTGGAAATTTTGAGAGATAAACAATTGTATGCCAAGTTTAGTAAAAGTGAATTTTGGCTTAAGGAAGTTGGATTTTTGGGGCACATTGTATCGGGAGATGGAATTAGAGTCGACCCGAGTAAGATTTCGGCAATTGTTGAATGGAAACCGCCAAAGAACGTAACTGAAGTGAGGAGTTTCTTGGGCCTAGCTGGCTATTATAGGTGTTTTGTCAAGGGGTTTTCCATGATAGCTACTCCGATGACGAGATTATTACAAAAAGATGTGAAGTTTGATTGGACAGAAAAGTGCCAACAGAGTTTTGAGAAACTAAAGGCATTGTTGACTGAGGCTCCTGTTTTGGTGCAACCTGAGCCCGGAAGAGAATTTGTGGTTTACAATGATGCATCCATGAATGGATTGGGTTGTGTACTTATGCAAGAGGTCAAGGTGATTGCATATGTATCTAGACAATTAAAGCCGCACGAGAAGAATTACCCGACCTATGATTTAGAGTTGGCTGCCATTGTGTTTGCATTAAAGATATGGAGACACCATTTATATGGTGAAAGGTGTCAGATATTCACCGACCATAAAAGCCTAAAATATTTGATGACTCAAAAGGACTTGAATTTGAGGCAACGAAGATGGTTAGAGCTGATCAAGGATTATGAGTTAGTGATTGACTACCATCCGGGAAAGGCGAACGTGGTCGCCGATGCTTTGAGCAGAAAATCTTTGTTTGTGCTGAGAGCCATGAATACACGGATGGCTTTGTCAGAAGATGGTTCTATTCTAGCCGAGTTGAGGGCTAGACCATTGTTTCTCCAAGAGATTTGCGAAGCTCAAAAAGATGACAGCAAGTTACAAGCCAAAAGAGTTCTAAGCGAGTTAAATGTTGAGTCAAAATTTCGGGTAAGTCTTGATGGATGTTTGATGTTCCGAGATAAGGTATGTGTACCTAGAAATGATGAACTTATTTGAAAGATTTTGCATGAAGCACATAGCGGATGTTTAACTATGCACCCAGGCAGCACGAAGATGTATAATGACTTGAGGAAGTGGTATTGGTGGCCGAGTATGAAGAAAGACATCTCTGAGTTTGTATCGAGATGCCTAATTTTTCAACAAGTGAAGGCTGAACACCAAGTGCCTTCAGGTCTACTTCAGCCTATTATGGTTCCCGAGTGGAAATAGGACCGTATTACTATAGACTTCGTGACGGGTTTACCGTTGACACAGAAAAAGAAAGATGTTGTATGGGTTGTAGTCGATAGACTTACGAAGTCAGCCCATTTCATACCAGTACGAGTCGATTATTCTCTCCATAAATTGGCAAATTTGTATGTGTCAGAGATAGTAAGACTTCATGGTGTACCATTGTCGATAATTTCGGATAGAGATCCGAGATTCACGTCACGATTTTAGAAAAAGTTGTAAGAGGCTTTGGGCACGAAATTGAGTTTCAATACAGCTTTCCATCCACAAACCAACGGGCAGTCGTAGAGAGTGATACAGATACTTGAAGACATGCTTCGATGTTGTGTTTTGGAATTCTAAGGTAATTGGGAAAAATACTTACTATTGGTGGAATTTGCCTACAACAACAGTTTTCAGTCAAGTTTGAAGATGGCACCTTATGAAGCATTGTACGGGCGTAAGTGTTGAACGCCCTTGTATTAGACATAACTCAGAGAGAATCAGATTCACGGGGTTGATTTGGATAGGGAAACCGAAGAGAAAGTAAAGGTGATACGTGAATGTCTGAAAGGGGCCTCAGATAGACAAAAGTCTTATTCGGATTTAAAACAGAAAGAGATTGAGTTCCAAGTAGGTGATAAAGTATTTCTGAAAGTATCACCATGGAGAAAAGTCCTCAGATTTGGCCGGAAAGGCAAATTGAGTCCGCGCTTTATCGGACCTTATGAAGTTACCGAGAGGATAGGACTGGTAGCTTATCGTTTGGCCTTGCCACCTGAGCTGGAAAAGATTCACAATGTCTTCCACGTGTCCATGTTACGTCGATTCCGTTCGGACCCTTCACATGTGATTGTGCCATCAGAAGTAGAGATTCAACTGGACATGACTTATGGTGAAGAGCCGGTTAAAATTTTGGCAAGAGAGGTCAAACAACTGAGAAACAAAAGTATAGCTCTTGTTAAAGTACTATGGCAGAGACATGGGATAGAAGAGGCTACTTGGGAACCCAAAGATACCTTGAGAAACCAGTATCCCAACTTTTTACCGGTATGAATTTCGAGGACGAAAATCCTTAAGGGGGAGAATTGTAACAACCTGATTTAGGGGCTAATCGGAACAGTGGTTTCGGAACCACTAATCCAAGGTTAGAGAAATTTATTTTCATGTTATTTTATGAGTTAGAGCATGATTATATAAGTGTATAAAAATTTTGGTGCTTTAATTTTAGCGATTTCATGTTTAATCGCGAAAAAGGACTAAATCGCATAAAGTGCGAAAATTCAATTTTACAAGCTAAGGGTGCCAAATAGCTATGGAATATCATTTGGAGGTCTTTAAAGGGAAATTAGCCCCTTAGATAATAGTTGGCCGGCCATAGGAGACAAACATTGACCAAATTGGTCAAAGTAGTTGATATTAGGTGGACTAAATTGATGTTTTATATTAAAATAAAGAAAGAAAAGATATCATCTTTTCTCCTTCATTCTTCCACCGAAAATTAGCAGCAAATAGGGGTTTGAAAGCTTCAAAAATTTTAGCACACTCTCCTCCATACAAGTAAGTGTTCTAGATATCCTTTCTTGATAAAAATTGTACTTTTGGAACCCCTAAAGCTTAAGCTTTCTATAGAGGGGACTATTTTGTAAGATGGTGAAGAGTTTAGAGTTTTTCCATGAGAGATTTTAAGTTGTTTGCTGCATTTTTATGGAAGAAAATAAGCCTTAGTTGTTAGATGAACAACTCTTGTGAATGGTGTTACCATGAAAACACCTAAAAGGACCTTTTTGTAAAGGTTGTAAAGTATGTAGTAAATGTGTGAAATGTTGAGTTTTGATGGTAGCCATAAGAGAAATAAATGTTCACCTAGGCTCGATAAATGTAGAAATTTGATTAGAATTGATTTTCGAGCCTAGGGGTAAAATGGTCATTTTGCACAAGTCTAAGGGCAAAATAGTAATTTTGCCAAAGCATGGTTATTGACATGCATTTATCAATGTGATTGTTAAATGAGCTAATTTGCTAATATAGATCAAGAAGAACCAAGAATTTACCTTGATCGGGGAAAGAACAAAGTATCGGACTAGATCGACAATCTGGCTTATTCTGAAATCGAGGTAAGTTTGTATGTGATAAATTCAACATTTATGCTAGTATGTTTGAGAATGTTTGATATTATAATGTTACATGACATTCTATGAAATTTAGTATTGGTGTTGAATGAGAAGGATGATAAAATTTGAGATGTTGAAGTCCCGGTTGGACTATAATAAATGTGAAAATGCTATCATCGAGACATGAGATGAATAAGGTCCCGTGAAAGACCATGTCGGGGACATGGCCTCGACACCGAATTGAGATTCCGTATAAGACCATATCTGGGATATGGCTTCGATATTGAATATGAGAATCGTATAAGACCATATCTGGGATATGGCATCGATACTTGAAATGGGATTCTGTATAAGACCATATCCGGGATATGGCATCGGCACTCAGAGGTGACCCCATATAAGACCATGTCTGGGATGTGGCATTGGCTTCGTGTTTATATTAATGACGATGAATACTCGTCTTTGAGTATCCCTAGTGAATTAGTGGGATAAATAGATAAGCTTGGAAATAGAAATGAGATTAGTACTAAAGTCTTGTGATTGAGTGAATATAGGCATGTTGTTCGGCCGTGTGTCCTCTTGCATGCTAGGTTTGCAAGTCAGTATGCTCAGTAGAAAACACACGGGCAGAGACACGGCCGTGTGTCTCAGCCTGTGGGAGGCACGGCGATGGACATGGGCGTGTGCCCAGGCCGTGTGAAGTCTGCACCTAAAAATTAGGAATATAATACTACACACGGCCTAAGGAAACGGGTGTGTGCCTTGGCCGTGTTACCTTAGTGAGGTGATGATGTCACAAACAGAATGCCTATGTTTTGGCACACGGGCTAAGACACGGGCATGTTGATCGCTGTAAATTAGAGTTTTAAAATTTATAAAAGACTGATCGAACCTGGAAACCAACTCTGACAATAATTAAAGGCAAGTGCACCTATCGAACAGTAGTATAGTTTAGGCAAGACCGGATTGTCGAACCCAAAGGAACTAAAAGTACTAATACTCACCGTCTTTTTATTATTTAGCCTTAATATAAAGTGATGATTGTTTAAACTAAAACTAATCTACTTACTAAGCTAAGACGCAAAGACAAAAAGAATGAATTCGGGAAATAACTTTTGGGAAAACTTAGTTGACCCAAACGATACCCTTAGGAAAAATCCACCTAGACTTCACTTGTTATCTAACCTTGAACCATATGATTTATTTACTTAGTTTGATCCGTGAGACTCCCTAACATATATTAAGCCCTCTCTCGAGATAAATAACGTCTAACCCTAGGTTAATTAGTGGAACTCTCGTTCGATTATAATAACCCCCTAGAATAGCAGTAAATCGATCTGTGGACTCCCATATTAGGTTTCACCCTAATCCGGCAAAATCTCGTCACCCTATCTCTAGGCGTGCGATCAATTCCGCTTAATTATGTTGAATCTACTCTTGGGCAGGGTCTATTCCTCCTCCACCTAAGCACATTAGATTTGGATTAAGTTCACACAATTAAGAACAAACTAAGTTATTATCATATAATTCAAAAAATCAAATAACAAGATTCCTCATATGTTTCATCCCCTTCGGGTATCCGGAGGTTTAGTTCAGAACAATAAAAGATAACATCTCAAGAGAAAAGATAAAAGAAAACATAAGAAATCCCTAAAACCCCCTGAAGGAATTGAAGAGGAGATCCTCCGTCTTGAGTAGAATTTCGGCTTCTTGAGATGGATCAACTGGCTATCTTCGAGTGATTCCCACAAATCTGACCTTTTCGGCTTGGCTTCTTGGCCTAGCTCTCCGCCCCCCTTTCAGCTGGTACCTAGGGTGTATTTATAGGCTTTTAAAACACGTTTCTTTCTCCCTAAGTATCCTTTCCCGAATGAAATTGTTCTTCTCCACGGCAAAGGCACGACCATGGCACACGCCCGTGTAAATCATGGCCAGGCCGTGTTCGACACTGTTGAATGAGGCACGGCCATGTAAGTCGTGGTAAGGCCGTGTTCTAGTAGGAATGGTGGCACGGCTGTGTGGCTTGAAGTCCAGGCCGTGCTGATTTCGTGGCTTGGCCCAATTTGGTCCGTTTTAAGCCCGTATCTCGTTCTTTTCGTCATCGGGTGCTTTCCTGAGTATAAGATATGAAAAGAAAGGATTAAGAGC
The DNA here is from genome assembly GCA_025698515.1 of Gossypium sturtianum. Taxonomy (NCBI): domain Eukaryota; kingdom Viridiplantae; phylum Streptophyta; class Magnoliopsida; order Malvales; family Malvaceae; genus Gossypium; species Gossypium sturtianum. Next base: position 128,103,896 of record CM046955.1, read on the forward strand.
ACCTTTTTACATAAATTGGGCCTTAAATCATCCAAAAGCATACTAAATGTGGGCTTAGAATATGTTACTTTTACGGTTTATCAAATACCCCCACACTTAAGCTTTTGCTTGTCCTCAAGCAAAATTCTCAACTTACAATTAAAACGAACTTTCCTCAATTCATAATAGTCATTGATAGTGTCTCATCATAATTCATAGATAATTTATACATGGATAATTCAATTCAAAGTGTCCTAAAAATTCAAACAGTATAAGTCATAGATTTCGTAGCTCGAAAACATAGGTGTTTCCCTTCATCTAAATAATTACCTCTAATTCGAAATCGACAAGGATTGACATCCTCACTAAAGATTCACTCAAATCACTCAAAGTGTTTAAGGTTCAAAATTTAGGCACTCAAGAAGTCAAACATGAAGAGTTAATCCCATAGGCTTGAATGAAAATCAAATCTCCACCACTGAAATATGAGATGAAACACAAATCAAAAGGTCTTTGTTAGGGTTGTAACGGGGCTAGGGTTAAGGTGTGGAGTAAGGCTGAATTAGAGGGTTAGAATCGAGATTGAATTGACACATTACCTAACTAAGAACTAATGAACTAATAATAATTACATCAATTGAAAACTAATAGTACTTAATAATACGAGCTTCTTCTTCGATATTTGGAATTTATGTATAAGCTTATTTAATCACATAACTAATAATGAATAAACTTCGTTTTTTTAAGAACAAACTAAAATACATAATAAAAGATAAATTACTGAAATAAAAACATAGTTAGGCTATTAATCAAATCAAATCTCGATATAAGGGTGATCAAAAGGAATGGTGATAACAAAAACAAAGGGGTTCTGGGTTAATATTAGTGGGTGTGTCAATAAATGGGTTGTTAGGATTAAACGGGGTTCACTAAGGGTTAATTGTGAAGGTAGGATTTTTAATGGAGTTAGTTGGTTAAATCCTAGGTGCCTTTATTATCTCTGTGTATCAAATCAGAAAAAAATATGGTCTCGACATGTATAATCAATACAAGTTCTAGAATAACAAATCAGTGTTGACATACTCATAATCAATAAAGTGAGCAAGAAAAAGAATTTATGCTCTATAAGGCTCAAAAACTCACAAAATTTATGGGTATTTTGATGTCAACCTCGTAAATTTCAAACTTCAAGATAATATTTAAACTCAGTTTGATAACCTAGCAAATTTTTAATTTCTGAAAAATAGACTTATCATGCTTGATTCTCTAGTATTCTTAGAATTTAATTATCAATGCACAATTATCAATGACTTAATCTAAAACATATCAATAAAAATCATAAATCATCAGAAATTTCATCCTAATTAGTAATATGAGTATTTTACTTTCAAACAAGACTAAATTCAGGGATTTAAGTTAGGTATCTTTTTAGGTTGTTCACCCCCCCACACTTGAGATGTACATTGCCCTCAATGTACAAAAATAGATGATGACAGTAAATATTCAAAATCAAAAGAGAAGGGAGAAAGTGACATTCATTGAATTAATGGATGATTTCCTTAGAGGATGGTAGAGTTCGTGTTGTCTGATGACTTGTGTAGTAGTGAATTGCTCCTAGTGATGTCCTTGAAACTGCTAAGTCATCAGTTAGAAATCTTTTTGGGGTGTAATTAAATAAATGTTAGGAGTACTCGAAGGTTAGATGTTGATGAAAATGGTGATAAAAGTTGTCAATGAATGATGAAAATGTTCAAACTTAAGACAAATTGAAATAACGAAAAAAATAAAACTTAAAAATAATAAAAAGAAAGTCTAGATAAAAGGACTCAAAGGTCCTCATCATCGGCCGGGTCCTGTGGTGGTGCTGGTGATGAGATATGGAGGTGCTGGCATATCTGTTGGAGGGTGGCCTCTATCCCATCAAAACGTCGAGTGTTGTCAACGAAATACTGCTCGAACTGGTCGAGGCGTGCAGAAATGTCTGCCAATGAGGTTGCTGTATGGGATGGCCGCTGGCTCGGAATCAGTGCCTCCTGTGATGGTGGTGGGGCATCATCAGTAATGTCCTCGGGCTCCCCTTCATCTGTGGCGGTCACTAATCGGTATTGAGGGGGGTCAGTCCCTCGTCGGTGTTTAATCATCCTCATGTGTAGCATTGTCTGGATGCCTTGAGGTACCATGTTGCTGATCAGTGTAAGGGAGGTGATCTGAGCTTCAGTGTCGAGGAGTTTGAAGTGCCGAGCCAACCTCGTAATGTATGGCCCCATTGACAAAATCCCATTCATATGTTGCTCTGTCTAATGTTGAATCGCGCATGCGATAAAATATGCCAAGTCGAAAACATGTCCTTCAGACATGCATGATAGGAAGTAAATGTCTTGCTTGTTTATGACGCCGGTGCTTTCTCTGCGACCTGTGATAATGTGCGCGAGAATGGCGTGAATATACCTTAGGGCTGGGGGAAGTGCCGTCGCCTTAGAGCAACTAGGATCATAGATGCTTGTAGTGGGGTGTAGGTTTCGCCAGCATTCGATCGGAGTGCAGTGGAGCTCACAGTTTAAATCGTCAAGTGGGTTTTCTTCTATGAATTCCAGTGTGTAAAGTCCTAGAGCTGTGCCGAATTGTGGTATGCTCAATCGTCGTACTGTGCCTCCTAACCGGAACTGGATAGCACCTGGGTCGTCGAACTGAGTCGTCACTGTTTGCAATGTGAAGGTGGTGCAGAATTCTAATGTGAGCTCCAAATATGTGGGCTCCACGATTGAGAAGAGTTTCTCCCATGGGTCGGTTGAGAAGAGTGCTTGAATATCGGTGGTGAGCCCAACTTGTCGCACTGCGCTCCAGTCGATGCGCCTACCAGTGCCTAGGGGTCTACCCCAGATTGCTTTGTACCGTTCTTCCTGAGTTGCTTGAGGGAATCTGAGGAATAGGTTTCAAAGCTCGGTAGAGGCACTTGCAAAGGATGAACCGGGCCCCTTTCTTTTCTTGCTTGGGGCTGATCGTTTGGTACGTGATGTTGACATGGTACCTAAAATTTGTAATCAAATATAAAGTAGTTTCAAGCTTCATCAATAGCACAGCCGTCATATGCCACACTAAGTCAAAAATTTTTGGAATTTATAATTGTGCACATGTTAATTCGCAGGAGAAAAATTTTTTTCGGACAATAGTGGGCAGAGCAATGTATCAATTTCATGAGTTTATAATTCAAGAATAAAGTGAGTATAAAATCTAACAACCAATAAATATTATGGGGACTAAAACAAATTTCCTAAATAAAAATCATGCTTTTTAAAATTGAATCTAAACAAAATCTGGAAATAAACAAGAATGCTATAAGATTAAGTCAAGAAAAGGGAACCAGGGATGATGTGATATGATCGACACGGGCGGAGCACGGCGGTGGTGTGGGTTCTGCTATACGAACACGGCGGTAGCGTGGGCGTGTGGATGGTTTTTGGGTGGTTTTTGGAGAAAAACTGCGAGAGGAGGTGGTTTTAGGTGGAGAGGAATGGTTGTGCTGCCAGATTTGGGGAAAAGAGGGGTTAAAACTGATTTTAGGGTTAGGTTTTGGAGGGGAAAGACGGTTAGATTTTATATATAGGGGAGGTGGCATGGTCCATCGCCACGCCCGTGTTCATTTGAAAATGCCCGTGCTTTTCGCAATTTTAAAAATTTAGGCGCGTTTCAGGGTTCTTTAGTACGGCCGTGGGTAAATTAGCACACCCGTGTTTTAATAGTCAGTATGTTGGCACGGTGAGATCACACGGGCATGTATTACCCGTGTTCGATAAGTCAATAGCTTCACACAGTTAGGAGGCACGGGCGTGGTCAGGTGTCGTAGCCCGTGTTGTCGAAAGAAATTTTTCCCTGTTTGTTCAGGGCTCCTGGCACGCCCGTGTTTTGGCCCTTGTCTTACACACGGCCATTGACACGCCCGTGTTAAAGGCCGTGTTTCAAAACCTGCATTTCTATTGGACTAATTTTAGTGTGGTGTTAGAAAAAATGAAAATAAAATGTTAGTAGGTTAGTGCTCGGGTTGCCTCCTGAGAAGCGCTTGTTTATAGTCTTAAGCTAGACTTTCCCTGTTTTCGGTTCTAAAAGAAGGCTCATAGAGCATAAGCTCCTCTCTCATATCTCCAAAATCTGCACCATTATAAATTTTAAGTCGGTGACCATTTACCTTGAATGTGCCTTTAGTGGGATGAGTTACCTCGATGGTGCCATATGGAAAAATTGTTTTGATCATAAATGCGCCTGACCATCTTGATTTTAACTTTCCCGGAAATAGTTTAAGCCTTGAGTTGTATAGTAGGACCAGGTCTCCTACTTCGAATTGTTTTGATCTCTTGAGACGAGCATCGTGGCGACGCTTTGTTGCTTCCTTGTACAGTTTTGAGTTCTCATAGGCTTCCGTTCTCCACTCGTCCAGCTCGTTCAACTACATCATTCTTCTCTTTCCTGCAATTTTGAGGTCAGAATTCAAAAAATTTATTGCCCAAAAAACTTTGTGTTCTAATTCGAATGGTAGATGACAACTTTTCCCGTATAAAAGTTTGTATGGGGATGTCCCTAGAGGTGTTTTAAATGCTGTTCTATAGGCCCATAAAGCATCATCTACTTTAACTGCCCAATCTTTTCTATTTGATTCAACCGTTTTTTTCTAGAATGCGCTTAAGTTCTCGGTTTGCTACCTCAACTTGCCCTTGGTTTTGAGGATGATATGGGGTGGTTTGTCTGTGGTATACTCCATATTTTTAGGACTTTTGCAAATTGAGTATTACTGTAAATGAGTACCCCTATCACTAATGATGGCTCTCGGTGTGCCAAATCGGAAAAACAGTTTCTTGAGAAACTTGACTACTACCCTAGCATCATTGGCGGTAAAGCTTCCGCTTCTACCCATTTTGACATGTAATCAATCGCCACTAGGATGTACTTGTTTCCAAACGAACTAAGGAATGGTCCCATGAAATCAATACCCCATACATCAAATATTTCACATGATAACATATATGTTTGAGGCATTTCATCACGTTTAGAAATATTACCTATTCTTTGGCATGTATCACACGAGGTAACATACCTGTTAGCATCTTTAAATAGAGTGGGCCAATAAAACCCGATTCGAGTATTTTGTGTCTTTGTCTTAATACCATCGTAGTGTCCTCCGATGGTTACGAATAGCAATGCTCCAAGATTTTGCTCGCATCTGTCTTTGTAACACATCTTCTAATTATCCGATCTCGCACATATCACGAAAAAGAAAGGGATCTTCCTAAAATAATTTTTCACAAGAAAGAACCGCTTCTTTTGGTGATGTGTTAATTTCCTTTGCAAGACGTTAGCTGCTAAATAATTTGCAATATTTGCAAACCATGGTACCTCAGAATGTGTTATAGAAAAGAGTTGTTCTTCGGGAAAGGAATCATTTATTTCACTTTCATCGAGTTCTTTGGTGTGTGGATTTTCAAGTCTAGAAAGGTGATCCACTGCAAGATTCTCGCTCCCTTCTTATCTTGTATTTCTAAGTCGAATTCCTGTAAGAGTAAAATCCATCGTATGAGTCTGGGTTTTGCATCAGGTTTGTTTAAAAGATAACGAAGAGCTGAATGGTCAGTGTAAACGACAACTTTAGACAATATTAGATACTTTCTAAATTTATCAAAAGAAAAAACTACGGCTAGCAATTCTTTCTCTGTGGTGGTATAGTTTTCTTGTGCGGGTGTTAGTGTTATGCTAGCGTAGTAAATTGGCTGAAAGTGCTTGCCTCTTCGTTGTCCTAGAACTGCACCTACTGTGAAGTCACTTGCATCACACATTAGTTAAAAGGGTAGATTCCAATCAGGTGCAATTATAATTGGAGCATTTATTAGTTTATCCTTAAGGATATTGAATGCATCTAAACATTCCTGATCAAAATTAAAAGGAACATCTTTTTCTAGTAATTTTGTTAAAGGCTTAGCTATTTTAGAAAAATCCTTAATGAATCTTCTATAAAATCATGCATGTCCTAAAAAGCTTCTAATGGCCTTAACTGAACTGGGAGGAGGTAATTTTTCTATGGTTTCAATCTTTGATTTATCTACCTCGATCCCTTTACTAGAAATTTTATGTCCTAATACTATTCCCTCTTATACCATGAAGTGACATTTTTCCTAACTTAAAACAAGGTTTGTTTCCTCACATCTCATTAGGACTCGTTTTAAAATTTTAAGGCAAAGATGGAAAGAATTACCATAAACTGAGAAATCATCCATAAATACCTCCATGATATCTTCCACGAGTTCATTAAAGATTGCTAGTATGCAATTTGAAAAGTAGCAGAGCATTACATAATCCAAAAGGCATTCTACGATAAGCAAACGCATCAGTATAGGCATGTGAACGTTGTCTTCTCTTGATCTTCAGTGCTATTGGGATTTGGAAATAGCCAGGAGAGTCCATCTAGGAAGCAATAGTACATGTGTCCCGATAACCTTTCTAGCATTTGATCAATAAAGGGTAGGGAAAGTGATCTTTTCTAGTGGCGTCATTCAGTTTCCTATAATCTATGCAAACTCTCCAACTTTGTGGATCTGTCTCCGGCGGGAATTAGTTCATTCTTTTCGTTAACTACCACGGTCATGCCTCCTTTCTTTGGGACAACTCGCGCACAGACTCACCCACTTTTGTCGGAAATAGGATAAATTATTCCAAAGATCTAGAAGTTTAATTACCTCGACTTTCATGACTTCTTTTACGTTGGGATTTAGTTGTCTTTGTGGTTGCACACATGGCTTGTACTCATCTTCCATTAAAATTTTGTGGGTACAAAATGTTGGGCTTATTCCCTTAATGTCGAGATTTTCCAAGCTATGGCTTTTTATGCTCTTTCGCACTGTATCAACTCCTCTTTTTCCTTGGGTTCTAGTCTCAAGAGATAATTCATCGTAACGTAGAATTTTTCCCAAGGAATGCGTACTCTAGGTGCTTTGGCAGTTGTTTTAATTCTAAATTGGGTGGTTCATCAACAGAGGGTTTTTGTTTGAAATTGTCATCAAATTCGATGCTTTCTTTTTCCGTTTGTTTTGATGATAATTTTAGCTCAGAAGCTTCATCTTCTTCCCCCTTTTCTTGAGTGAGACACAGTTCTATCGTGTCATCATGCAGGAATTCCTGTAATGAGTTTTGAATGAGATGGTCATTGGTATCAACAAAATAACATGAATCATCTCGTTCTCTAGAATATTTCATGGCATCATAAATTTGAAAACTAATTTCCTCATCGCCTATCCTTAATGCAAGTTTACCATCACCTACATCAATAACAGCCCTAGCAGTAGCTAAAATAGGGCGTCCTAGAATTAAGGGGACCTCAATGTCTTCATCCATGTCAAGCATAACAAAATCAACAGGAAAAATAAATTTATCAATTTTTACCAAGACGTCTTCGATAACTCCCCTAGGATATTTAATAGATCTATCAGCTAACTGAATACTCATCCTAGTGGGTTTTGGTTCCCTAAGATCTAGTCGTTTAAACATCTTATAAGGCATTAAATTAATACTGGCACCTAGATCAGCTAATGCTTTCTTAACTTTTAAACTGCCAATTAAACAAGGAATAGTAAAACTTCCTGGGTCTTTTAATTTGGTTGGTAGCTTGCTTTGGAGGATGGCCCAACATTCTTCATTAAGCTCCACCATTGATATTTCTTCAAGCTTCCTTTTATTCGTCAGGAGTTCTTTCAAGAATTTCGCGTACGTCGGCATCTGTGAAATGGCTTCAACAAAAGGTAGGTTAATATGTATTTGTTTAAAAAGTTCCAGAAACTTACCATATTGGGAGTCTAGTCATTCTTTCTTCAACCTTGCTGGATATGGGATTGGTGGTTTACTTTCTTTATGTACTGGAATTATATCCTCAATTTTCATATCTTTTGTTTTGTCATCTACGGATGGCATTCTTTTTTCTGGTTCGACTAGCTCCCTTTCACTTCTTAGTGTAACTGCCTTTACCTGTTCTGTTTCTTTAGAGAAAACCGCTGATCGAATTTTGGAAACCATCTCAGTAAGTTGTTCAATTGACTTAATAAATTCCCCAACTTGACTCTCGATCATTTTGATCGCTGTTTGTTGATTATCTAATGTTGTTTCAGTCTTTTGGAAGCGGGCCTCTGCTGATGCTATGAATTCGTTCAGCGTCTCTTCAAGACTCGGCGTGTTTTCCTGTGGATAGGGCTGATTTTGGAAATTTTGAGGAGGTTGTTGTCTTTGATTTCCTTGATTTCCTTGTCCTCCCCACGAAAAATTTGGGTGGTTCCTCCAACCTGGATTATAGTTATTACTATATGGGTTATTATTAGATCTGAAATTGTTACCTATATAGTTCATATGTTCGCTCTCTGTGCCTGGTTGGTAGGGTGGGTACTCAGAATTCGCCACAGTTCCACTTGCATCACACTGCATGACTGGATGTACCTGCGAAGAACACAAACTATCAATCTTCTTATTCATCAATTCTACCTGATTTGATAGCATGGTTACTGCGTCGAGGTTGTAAACTCCGACTGTTTTTGTTGGCCTTGTTCTTCTAACTTGCCACTGATAGTTATTCAACGACATCTCTTCTATAAATTCGTAGGCTGCCTCAGGAGTTCTATTATTCAAGGTTCCATCCGCGGCTGAGTCGATTAGTTGTCTCGTTGAAGGATTCACACCGTTATAAAAAGTTTGGACTTGGAGCCACAAAGGTAAACCATGGTGCGGACACCTTCTCAAGATATCCTTATATCTCTCCCATGCATCGTATAATGTCTCTAAATCCATCTGCACAAAAGAAGAGATACCATTACGTAATTTGGCCGTTTTGGCCGGTGGGAAATATTTTAATAAAAAATTTTCGGTCATTTGTTCCCATGTAGTGATTGACCCTCGTGGTAACGAGTTTAACCACTGTTTAGCTTTATTCTTTAATGAAAAGGGAAATAACCGAAGTCGTATGGCAACATCAAAAACGCCATTTATTTTGAAGGTATCACGTAACTCTAAAAATTAGCTATATGAGCGTTTGGATCTTTAATCCTGTAAACCATCAAATTGAACAAAGCTGTTGAATCATTTGTATAGTGTTAGGCTTTAATTCAAAATTATTAGCAGCTATAGCAGGCCTAACAATACTCGATTCGGCTCCTATTAAATGAGGTTTAGCATAATCAAACATAGTACGAGGAGCATTATTTTCTCCCACATCTTGTGGTGGAAGATTATTTTCGCCCATCCCTTCAAGTGAGGATTGGATCTGTCTTTCTCGCTCTCCTTGGTAATTTAGGGCTCGCCTAATTTCTCTGCGATTTCTTCGAGCTGTAGCTTCAATATCACTGTTGTATTCTAAAGGTCCTCTCGGGTTCCTTCTAGTCATATGCTAGAGGTACCTGCTAGGAAAAGAGAGAAAGAAAATTTAGCAAATTTTAAAATTAAAACTAAAAATAAAAATAAATTGCGGAAAATAAAAATAATGGCTAAAGTAATAAAAATAGAGTTTTCTTAATATATTAGTTCCCCGGCAATGACGCCAAAAACTTGATCGCTGTAAATCAGAGTTTTAAAATTTATAAAAGAATGATCGAACCTGGAAACCAACTCTGACAACAATTAAAGGCAAGTGCACCTATCGAACAGTAGTATAGTTTAGGCAAGACCGGATTGTCGAACCCAAAAGAACTAAAAGTACTAATACTCACCGTCTTTTTATTATTTAGCCTTAATATAAAGTGATGATTGTTTAAATTAAAACTAATCTACTTACTAAGCTAAGACTCAAAGACAAAAAGAATGAATTCGAGAAATAACTTTTGGGAAAACTCAGTTGACTCAAACGATACCCTTAGGAAAAATCCACCTAGACTTCACTTGTTATCTAACCTTGAACCATATGATTTATTTACTTAGTTTGATCCGTGAGACTCCCTAACGTATATTAAGCCCTCTCTCGAGGCGAGTAACGTCTAACCCTAGGTTAATTAGTGGAACTCTCGTTCGCTTATAATAACCCCCTAGAATAGCAGTAAATCGATCTGTGGACTCTCATATTAGGTTTCACCCTAATCCGGCAAAATCTCGTCACCCTATCTCTAGGCGTGCGATCAACTACGCTTAATTATGTTGAATCTACTCTTAGTCAGGGTCTATTCCTCCTTCACCTAAGCACATTAGATTTAGATTAAGTTCACACAATTAAGAACAAACTAAGTTATTATCATATAATTCAAAAAATCAAATAACAAGATTCCTCATAGGTTTCATCCCCTTCGGGTATCCGAAGGTTTAGTTCAGAAGAATAAAAGATAACATCTAAAGAGAAAAGATAAAACAAAACATAAGAAATCCCTAAAACCCCCTGAAGGAATTGAAGAGGAGATCCTCCATCTTGAGTAGAATTCTGACTTCTTGAGATGTATCAACTGGCTATCTTCGAGTGATTCCCACAAATCTGACCTTTTCGGCTTGGCTTCTTGGCCTAGCTCTCTGCCCCCCTTTCAGCTGGTACCTAGGGTGTATTTATAGGCTTTTGAAACACGTTTCTTTCTCCCTAAGTATCCTTTCCCGAATGAAATTGCTCTTCTCCACGGCAGAGGCACGGCCATGGCACACGCTCGTGTAAATTGTGGCCAGGCCGTGTTCGACACTGTTGAATGAGGCACGGCCGTGTAAGTCCTGGTAAGGTCATGTTCTAGTAGGAATGGTGGCACGACCATGTGGCTTGAAGTCTAGGCCATGCTGATTTCGTGGCTTGGCCCAATTTGGTCCGTTTTAAGCCCGTTTCTCATTCTTTTCATCATCGTGTGCTTTCCTGAGTATAAGACATGAAAAGAAAGGATTAAGAGCACCTTTTTACATAAATTGGGGCTTAAATCATCCAAAAGCATACTAAATATGGGCTTAGAATATGTTACTTTTACGGTTTATCACGTGTCAAGGCCGTGTGAGGGACACGGGCTAAACACACAGGTGTGTGATAGGCCGTGTGATGCAAGTCAGTGTCGACCATGGGTATGGAACACGGGCATGTGAAATGCCACACGGGTGGGTCCCATTCTTCACACGGGCGTGTGGCCCTGTTTCATGTCAAAATTTTCTAAGTGTTTGAAATTTTCCGGTTTGGTCCCAAAACATCACGAGTATACATATAGGGTCTCGTAGACCCATAGTAGGGAAGTTACGATTGTAAATGAAAAAGTTTTAAGTTTGGACAAAAATTTTATAGCCCAAAGTTGTAAGTTTAAGCATGATAAGTCCAGTAATGCCTCATATCCGGTTCCGGCGTTGAATACGGGTAAGGGGTGTTACATGTGTGGCCATTTCGAGAGTTACACGGCTTGGCACACAAGCGTGTAGCTTGGTCGTGTGACCCAATTTAGAGAGTTACACGAGCACGAACACGGGCTGGGATATGACCGTGTGTCCCTATTTTGATTGTTACACAGCCTAAGACATAGGCGTGTGTCTCAGCCATATGAGTCACACGGCCGTGTGACCCCTATAGTCCAAATTTTCTAACTTTTTCATAAAATTTCCGATTGATTCCAATTTAGTTCCAAATTGTTTCTATTGTATTTCTAGGGCCTTGAGGGCTCAGTTAAGGGACGATATGCATGTAATGAATGGTTATGCTATGATTATGTTGATGTATGATATGTATGTTTTAAAGTTATGTTTTTTTGGTAATTTTTCGTAATCCTAATGCTACGATGAATACGGGTTAGTGGTGTTACACGAGGAATCGATGAAACTACAGTATCAAAACTTATTCTTAGGTAACAATTTCGGGGACAAAATTTCCTAATGGTGAGAGTTATAACATTCGTTTTTCAGTGGTGACAGAATAGGGGTTTCAGGACCACAAATTTCTATCGTATAGGCTCATAAATAATATTTATAGAATATTTACGGAGTCATTAGAGTTGTATCAAAATTTGGTCAAGAAATTTTAACGTTTAGATAGCTAATTAGGAAAAAAGGACTAAATTGAAAAAAGTGCAAAACATAGTAATTATTGCATTTAGATGATTAAATAACTTAATAGCTAAATGATGAAGAACCTATGTGGCAATTGGCCCTAGTTTTGATGGTTGGATGGCAAATGGTATGAAAATGATAAAATAATAGGTGTTTAATGGCAAATTTGTAAATAAACCAAAATTAAATTAAACAAATTAAAACAAATTAGACATTTTACATTATTCTCTTCTCTTCAACCTCTTGCCGAAACCACCATTAGAGACTAGGGAGCTTCGGTCACTTTCTTAACTTTGCATGTTATGGAAATTGGCCCATTTTCTTGTAATTTTATGTTTTTGAGATCGTTGCAACTAGGTCTAGCTGGCTCGTACCTTTATTTTTGAATCTCTTAAAAATTTTAGAAGTTACCATTGATGAATCTTGGTTGTTTGTGATTATTATATATTTGAAGCTTTGATTGTGATATTTGGTTGTTTTGTGAAGTGATTTTTGTTAGATCTTGATTTAAGGATTAAATTGTTAAAATGTCAAAATTTCAAGGTTTGATGGTGAATTTGATGTATAATAGGGACTTTTAAAGGGACTCAAACATTCGACTGTAATTTGATTCTTATAAAATAGTCAATTTGATGATTTTTGGGTTAGAGGACTAAATTGTAAAAGCTATAAAAGTTTAGAGAAAATGTGTAATTAATGAAAAGTTAAGGGTCATATGTATTGAATGGAATGTGAAGTGTGTATGAGATTAATATATTGTGTTTAATTATTATATAGATCAAGATTTGAATCAGAGAGACAATAACCGAGGAAAACAGAAAATAACATAATAGCCCCTACGTATTGACCGAAATTAAATCGTAGGTAAGCCCATAGTATTTCAATACGTAAAAAATGTAATAGCCCGATTTAGGGGCTTGTCAGAACAGTGATCTCGGGACCACTAATCCGAGATTTGAGAAATTCATTGTCAGGTTATATTATGAGTCAAAGCATGATTGTATAAGTGTATGAAATTTTTGGTGCCTTAATTTTAGCGATTTCATGCTTAATCGCGAAAAAGGACCAAATCGCATAAAGTGCGAAAGTTCCATTTTATGAGCTAAAGGTTCCTAATAGCCATAGAATATTAATTTGAGGTCTTTAAAGGGCAATTAGCCCCTTTGCTAATGGTTGGCCGGCCATAGGGGACAATAGGAGTCAAAATTGGTCAAAGTTGTTGAAGTTAGGTGGATAATTTGACTTGTATTAATAAAATAAGGAAAGGAAAAAGATATCATCTTTTTCTCTCTTCTTCTCCACCGAAATTGACAGCAAACTAAGGGGTTTTAGAGCTCAAAAATTTCAGCAAGCTTCTCTCCTTGCAAGTAAGTGCATTAGTGATCATTTCTTGATAAAAATTGTACATTTGGAACCCCTAAAGCTTAAGCTTACTAATGAGGGGACTATCTTGCAATATGGTGAAAAGTTTAGAGTTTTGCCATGAGAGCTTGTATGTGATTTGCTGCATTTTTATGCGATTAATACAACATTTATGTTAGCATAATTGAGAATGCTTGATATCATATTGATGCATGACACTCCATTAAATTGATGTTGAATGAGATGTTGAAGTCCTAGTGGACCATGTTAATATGTAATTGCTATCATCGAGATATGAAATAGATAAGGTCCCGTATAAGACCATGTCCGGAACATGGCCTCGGCACTGAGTTAAGATCCCGTGTAAGACCATATCCGGGATATGGCTTCGCTAATGAATATGAAAATCGTATAAGACCATATCCGAGATGTGGCATCGATACTTGATGTGAAAGTCCATATAAGACCATATTCGGGATATGGCATTGGCGTTTAGAAGTAACTCCATGTAAGACCACCTTGGGGATGTGGCATTGGCTTCGTCCCTACATGAACGATGTTAAATATGCGTCTTTGACTATCCCTAGTGATTAAAGGGATAAGTAGATGGGTTTAGAAGTAGAAATGAGATTTGTACTAAAGTCGTATGAATGAGTGAATACAGGTACTCGTGAACGAGTCACGAAGAAACGATTACGATATGTGGTACGGTATATGCTAAATAAGGGCAATTATGAGTAAGTATGGCAAGAAGCCTATGACTTGTGTATAGTTAGTTAATGTCATGAATGGATTATATTATGAGCTTATTATTGCTATTCATATCCATGCAAACTTACTAAGCTTTATGCTTACCCCTTTCATTACTCTTTTTCCTTGTAGTATTGCCAGGATAACTCGAGGATCGAGGACGTAGGAGTTCAAAAATCACACTATCGACACCACTTTGGTATAACAATTTAGACTTATTTTGAGTATGGCATGTATAGGACTCGAGTATTTTGTCAGGTCGTAATTGTTGGCCAAAGTGTTGGCTTTGTAAGGCATCAAAACCTCCTTTTGTAATGGTCTATTAAGTTAGGCCGATACTTGGCAAATTTTTATGATTAAAGAAAGTGATTTTTGTTTTGAAGTGTATGCCCTCGTGTATGGTTGTTGAATTGAGTACTTGGATATGCCTTTGGGTTGTGAATTGTGTTGAGATAGATTGGTATTCGCATGTGTGCAATGTGGGGTGGCAAAAGGCTTGGTAGATAGACATCTAATTGTCCACGTGAATAGACACACGGGCGTGTGTCTATACCGTGTGTCCCCTTACATACTAGGTTTGCAAGTCAGTGTGCTCCACGGGCTAGGGACACGAACGTGTGTCCAGTCCGTGTGAAGTCTGCACATTAACTGTGGAATTTAGATCAACCACGGGTAGAATATACGGGCGTGTCTAGGCTGTGTGAAGTTAGTCAGAATTAACCACGGGTGGAAGACACGGGCGTGTCTAGGCCGTGTGAAGTTAGTCAGAATTGACCACGGGTGAAAGACACGGGCGTGTCTAGGCCGTGTGAAGTTGGTCAGGGTCGACCACGGGTGGATGGCACGGACATGTCTTAGAGGCATACGAGCGTGTCCCTAGACCAACACGGGCATGTGGCCCCTGTTTTGTTGAAAAGTTCCCGAGCTCGTAAAATTTCCCAGAATAGTTCAGATACCTCTCGGAGGTATGTTTGGGGCCTC
The DNA here is from genome assembly GCA_025698515.1 of Gossypium sturtianum. Taxonomy (NCBI): domain Eukaryota; kingdom Viridiplantae; phylum Streptophyta; class Magnoliopsida; order Malvales; family Malvaceae; genus Gossypium; species Gossypium sturtianum. The sequence goes on from CM046955.1 coordinate 128,118,968, forward strand.
TTAGGCTGAGTACGTGCAAGTGATGTATTTAAACGAAATTTTATAGCCCGTTTTGAGATGTCAAGTGAGATTAATTAGGTAATGCCTCAATCTCAGTCCCGGCTTCAGGCACGGGTAAGGAGTGTTACATTTATTAGTATCAGAGCTATGGTTTAGTCGGTTCTAGGACTAACATAGCGTAAGTACGAGTCTAGCTATACATGCCATATGTAAGGGTGTCTGAGTAATGATAGTGTGATGACTCCTGACGTATTAAATTGTGTTTTATGTAGTATATAGATTCTGATCCAGACCGAACTGCAGCCAATGATGCTGCGAGTAACGCGCCGCCTCCTGCTCAAGGGACCGCACCGACTAATAGTAGACCCGAGACCTTGGGTCAGAGAGAAGAGGCTCGAGATGCCTTTCTCCACATGATGAGCAACTGGTATACTGAGTATACCCAAGCAAATCCTAACGCTCAACCCCCTCTACCCCACCAATTCCTCAACCCGCTCCAGTAGCTCCTCAAGTGGTTGAGGTCGTAAGAAGAGAAAGGCCTCCGGTGGATATGATTCGGGAGCAAGGAGCCGAGGAATTTTGGGCAAATAAGGACGATGACCCAGAGAAAGCAGAATTCTGGCTCAAGAATACCATCAGGGTATTCGACGAGTTATCCTGCACACATGAGGAGTGCTTAAAGTGTGCGGTATCTCTCCTGAGAGATTCAGCCTATCGATGGTGGAACACCCTGGTGTCGGTGGTACCGAGGAGAGAATTAGCTAGAAATTTTTCCAAGAGGAATACCAGAAAAAGTACATCAGTCAGCGGTTTATCGACCATAAGAGGAAGGAGTTCTTGGAACTGAAGCAAGGTCGTATGTTAGTAACCGACTATGAACGGGAGTTCGTAAGGCATAGCAAGTATGCACGGGAGTGCGTGTCTACCAAAGCCATCATGTGTAAGAGATTCAAGGACGGATTAAATGAAGATATCTGTTTATACGTGGGAGTCCTCGAACTAAAGGAATTTGTAGTGTTGGTAGATAGGGCCTGTAAAGCCGAAGAGTTGGCTAAAGAGAAGAGAAGAGCTGAGAATGAGTCTAGTGACTCGAGGAAGAGACAACTGAATAAGTCTCATCAATCCTCATCTAAGAAGTCGAGGGATTTTACTACTCGATCAGTCGCTTCAGCGGGGTTTTCAACTCGAAGTAAAGGCAAGCAATTTTCGGGGTTGAAAGGGCAGACCACTTCAGTTGCCAGTGTGGGCAACGTTCGACCAAGTAGACCAGAATCTCTTCAGTGTGGCAGGCACCATTCTGGTGAGTGTCGAGCTAATGAGAAAGCATATTTCCGTTGTGGGTCTTTAGACCACTTTATTAGTGACTGCCCCGAGGCGGCGAGAAAGAAAAGCTTCAGTATGCAAGATCGGGAAGTACTGCTAGGGGAAGACTACTGAGAAACCCAGGAAATGAAATGGGTAGCAAGAATCCATCTAGAGAGCAAGCTGCTAGATTCGAGGGTAGAGCACCGGCGAGGACATATGCCATTCGTGCTCGTGAAAAGGAATCTTCCCCCGACGTAATCACGGGTACCTTTTCTCTCCATAATACTCGTGTTATAGCTTTAATTGATCCGGGATCCACCCACTCATACATATGCATGAATTAGTCTCTAGCATGAGCATGCCCGTAGAGTTTACTGAATTCATAATAAGAGTGTCTAATCCCCTAGGCAAGTGTGTATTGGTTGATAGAGTTTGCAAAGGTTGCCCTTTGATGATTAAGGGCCATTGTTTCCCGGTCGACCTTATGTTATTACCGTTTGATGAGTTTGATGTCATCCTTGGGATGGATTGGTTAGTTACTCATGGAGTAGTTGTGAATTGTGGGAAGAAGCATATTGAGTTGAGAGATGAAAATGGTAATCTTATTTGTGTTGAATCAGATAAGCCAGATAGGCTACCAGTAGTGATGTCAACCCTGTCGACTCAAAAAAGTATTTGAGAAAGGGGTACGAGGCTTACCTTGCCTCTGTGTTGAACACGAAAGAGACTGATTTGAGAATTGAGTCGGTACCCATGGTATGTGAGTACCTAGATGTTTTCCCGGAAGAGTTACCAGGACTACCCCCGGTTAGAGAGATCGAATTTGGGATTGAGTTAGCTCAAGCATGCACGCCCTATTTCTATTGCTCCCTATAGAATGGCTCCAACCGAGTTAAAGGAGCTAAAAGAACAGTTGCAAGAGCTGACGGATAAAGGTTTTGCAAGGCCGAGTTTTTCTCCATGGGGTGATCCCATTTTATTCATGAAGAAGAAAGATGGTTCTATGAGACTATGCATAGATTATCGGTAACTCAATAAGGTAACTGTGAAGAACAAGTACCCGTTGCAAAGGATCGATGATCTATTCGATCAATTGAAGGGAGCCACGGTATTTTCCAAGATAGATTTGAGGTCAAGGTACTATCAGCTGAGAGTCAAGGACTCGGATGTGCCGAAAACCGCATTTAGGACTACGTATGGCCACTATGAATTTTTGGTCATGCCTTTTGGTCTAATGAATGCCCCTACGATCTTCATGGATTTGATGAATCACGTTTTTCGGCCATACTTGGACAAATTTATCGTGGTCTTCATCGACGACATATTGATCTACTCTCGAGATGAGAACAAACACACCGAGCACTTGAGTACGATTCTGCAAGTTCTGAGAGAAGAGAAATTGTATGCCAAATTTAGTAAGACTAAATTTTGGCTCAAAGAAGTGGGATTTTTGGGGTACATTGTCTCGAGAGATGGAATTAGAGTAGACCCGAGTAAGATTTCAGCGATTATTGACTGGAAACCATCGAGGAGCGTAACGGAAGTAAGGAGTTTTCTAGGCCTAGCTGGCTATTATAGACGTTTTGTCAAGGGGTTTTCCATGATAGCTACCCCGATGACGAGACTTTTGCAGAAGGATGTGAAGTTTGTTTGGACAGAAGAGTGCCAACAGAGTTTTGAGAAATTGAAGACACTGTTGACTGAGGCTTCTATTTTGGTGCAACCTGAATCGGGGAGAGAATTTGTGGTTTACAGTGATGTGTCCCTGAACGGATTGGGTTGTGTACTTATGCAAGAGGTTAAGGTGATTGCATACGCCTCTAGGCAATTGAAGCCGCATGAAAGGAACTACCCGACTCATGATTTAGAGTTGGCCGCAATTGTGTTTGCGTTAAAAATTTGGAGAAATCATTTATACGGTGAAGGTGTCGAATTTTCACCGACCACAAGAGCCTAAAGTACTTGATGACTCAAAAAGAATTAAATTTGAGGCAACGAAGGTGGTTAGAACTGGTTAAGGATTATGAATTGGTGATTGACTACCATCCGGGGAAGGCGAACGTAGTCGCCGATGCTCTGAGTAGAAAATCATTGTTTGTACTAAGAGCCATGAACACTCAGATGATCTTATTGGGTGACGGTTCCATTTTAGCCGAATTGAAGGCTAAATCATTGTTTCTCCAAGAGATTTGTGAAGCTCAGAAAGATGATAGCAGTTTGCAAACTAAAAGAATTTTATGTGAGTCGAATGTTGAATCAGACTTTCGAGTAAATCCTGATGGATGTCTGACATTTCGAGATAGGGTCTGTGTACCCAGAAATGACGAGCTTATTCGCAAAATCTTGCATGAAGCGCATAGCGGATGTTTGAATGTGCACCCAGATGACACGAAGATGTACAATGATTTGAAGAAATGGTATTGTTGGCTTGGTATGAAGAAAGATATTTCTGAGTTTGTATCGAAATGTCTGATTTGTCAGCAAGTGAAGGCTGAACATCAAGTACCTTCGGGTTTACTTCAGCCCATTATGGTTCCTGAGTGGAAATGAGACCGTATCACCATGGACTTCGTGACGGGCTTACCGTTGACTCCAAAGAAGAAAGATGCAGTATGGGTGGTGGTTGATAGACTCACAAATTTAGCCCATTTTATACCAGTACGAGTCGACTATTCGCTTGATAAATTGGCGGACTTGTACATGTCAGAGATAGTAAGACTCCATGGTGTACCGTTGTCGATCATTTCGGATAAAGATCCGAGATTCACGTCACGGTTTTGGAAAAAAGTTGCAAGAAGCCTTGGGCACGAAATTAAATTTCAGTATAGCCTTCCATCCACAAACCGACAGACAGTCAGAGGGGTAATCCAGATACTTGAGGACCAACTTCGATGTTGCGTTTTAGAATTCTAAGGTAGTTGGGAGAAATACTTACCATTGGTGGAATTCGCCTACAACAACAGTTTTCAGTCAAGTTTGAATATAGCGCCTTATGAGGCAGTGTATGGGCGTAAGTGCCGAACGCCCTTGTATTGGTCAGAACTCAGAGAGAAACAGATACATGGGGTCGATCTGGTTAAGGAATCTGATGAAAAAGTAAAAGTGATACGTGATTGTCTAAAAGTTGCCTCAGATAGGCAGAAGTCCTATTCAGATTTGAAAAGGAAAGAGATAGAATTCAAAGTCGGTGATAAAGTGTTCTTGAAAGTATCAACTTGGAGGAAAGTCCTCAGATTTGGCCGGAAGGGCAAACTAAGTCCGCGCTTTACCGGACCTTATGAGATTACCGAGAGGATAGGACCGGTAGTTTATCGATTGGCCTTGCCACCTGAGCTAGAAAAGATTCATGACGTCTTTCACGTATCCATGTTGCACCGGTACCGTTCAGATCCTTCGCATGTCATTGTACCAACAAAGGTAGAGATACAACCGGACTTGACTTATGGTGAAGAGCCGGGTAAGATTTTGGCGCGAGAGGTCAAACAGTTGAGAAACAAAAGCATAGCCCTGGTGAAAGTTTTATGGCAAAGGCACGGAATAGAAGAGGCTACATGGGAGCCCGAGGAAACGATGAGAAACCAATACCCCAACCTTTTCACTGGTAAGATTGTCGGAGACGAAAATCCTTAAGGGGGGAGAATTGTAACAGCCCGATTTAGGGGCTAGTCAGAACAGTGATCTCGGGACCACTAATTCAAGATTTGAGAAATTCATTTTAAGGTTACATTATGAGTCAAAGCATGATTGTATAAGTGTATGAAATTTTTGGTGCCTTAATTTTAGCGATTTCATGCTTAATCGCAAAAAAAGACCAAATCGCATAAAGTGCAAAAGTTCCATTTTATGAGCTAAAGGTGCCTATTAGCCATAGAATATTAATTTGAGGTCTTTAAAGGGCAATTAGCCCCTTTGCTAATGGTTGGCCGGCCATAGGGGACAATAGGAGTCAAAATTGGTCAAAGTCGTTGAAGTTAGGTGGATAATTTGACTTGTATTAATAAAATAAGGAAAGGAAAAAGATATCATCTTTTTTCTCTCTTCTCCACCAAATTGACAAGCAAACTAAGGGGTTTTAGAGCTCAAAAATTTTAGCAAGCTTCTCTCCTTGCAAGTAAGTGCATTAGTTATCATTTCTTGATAAAAATTGTACATTTGGAACCCCTAAAGCTTAAGCTTACTAATGAGGGGACTATCTTGCAATATGGTGAAAAGTTTAGAGTTTTTCCATGAGAGCTTGTATGTGATTTGCTGCATTTTTATGGAAGAAAATGAGTCTTAGTTGTTAGATGAACAACTTTTGTGAAAGGTGTTGCCATGAAAACACCTAAATGAACCTTTTTGTAATGGTTGTAAAATTGGTAGTAAATATGTGAAATGTTGGGTTTTGATGATAGCCATGAGAGAAATAAATGTTCACATAGGCTCATTAAAGGTATAAATTTGATTAGAATTGATTTCCGAGCCTAGGGGTAAAATGGTCATTTTGCCAAAGTCTAGGGGCAAAAGAGTAATTTTATCTAAGCATGATTATTGAAATGATTTTATTAATGAGATGATTAAAATGAGCTAAATTGCTATTATAGAACAAGAAGAACCGAGAATCTGCCTCGATCGGGGAAAGAATAAAGTCTCAGACTAAACCGTCGAGCTAGCTCATTTTGAAATTGAGGTAAGTTTGTATGCGATTAATACAACATTTATGTTAGCATAATTGAGAATGCTTGATATCATATTGATGCATGACACTCCATTAAATTGATGTTGAATGAGATGTTGAAGTCCTAGTGGACCATGTGCATATGAAATTGCTATCATCGAGATATGAAATAGATAAGGTCCCGTATAAGACCATGTCCGGGACATGGCCTCGGCACTGAGTTGAGATCCCGTGTAAGACCATATCCGGAATATGGCTTCGGTAATGAATATGAAAATCGTATAAGACCATATCTGGGATGTGGCATCGATACTTGATGTGAAAGTCCATATAAGACCGTATTCGGGATATGGCATTGGCGTTTAGAAGTAACTCCATGTAAGACCACCTCGGGGATGTGGCATTGGCTTCGTCCCTACATGAACAATGTTAAATATACGTCTTTGACTATCCCTAGTGATTAAAGGGATAAGTAGATGGGTTTAGAAGTAGAAATGAGATTTGTACTAAAGTCGTATGAATGAGTGAATACAGGTACTCGTGAACGAGTCACGAAGAAATGATTACGATATGTGGTACGGTATGTGCTAAATAAGGGCAATTATGAGTAAGTATGGCAAGAAGCCTATGACTTGTGTATAGTTAGTTAATGTCATGAATGGATTATATTATGAGCTTATTATTGCTATTCAGATCCATGCAAACTTACTAAGCTTTATGCTTACCCCTTTCATTGCCCTTTTTCCTTGTAGTATTGCCAGGATAACTCGAGGATCGGGGACGTAGTAGTTCAAAAATCACACTATCGACACAACTTTGGTATAACAATTTAGACTTATTTTGAGTATGACATGTATAGGACTCGAGTATTTTGTCAGGTAGTAATTGTTGGCCAAAGTGTTGGCTTTGTAAGGCATCAAAACCTCCTTTTGTAATGGTCTATTAAGTTAGGCCGATACTTGGCAAATTTTTATGATTAAAGAAAGTGATTTTTGTTTTGAAGTGTATGCCCTCGTGTATGGTATTTGCATGTGTGTAATGTGGGGTGGCAAAAGGCTTGGTAGATAGCCATCTAATTGTCCACATGAATAGACACACAGGCGTGTGTCTATACCATGTGTCCCCTTGCATACTAGGTTTAGAAGTCAGTGTGCTCCACGGGCTAGGGACACGGGCGTGTGCCCAGTCCGTGTGAAGTCTGCACATTAATTGTGGAATTTAGATCGACCACGGGTAGAAGACACGGGCGTGTCTAGTCCATGTGAGGTTAGTCAGAATTGAACACGGGTGGAAGACACGGGCGTGTCTAGGCCGTGTGAAGTTAGTCAGAATTGACCACGGGTGGAAGACACGGGCGTGTCTAGGCCGTGTGAAGTTGGTCAGGGTCGACCACGGCTGGATGGCACGGACATGTCTTAGAGGCACACGGGCGTGTCCCTAGACCAACACGAGCGTGTGGCCCTTGTTTTGTTGAAAAGTTCCCGAGCTTGTAAACACTCCCAGAATAGTTCAGATACCTCTCGGAGGTATGTGTTGGGCCTCTTAGGCCGAGTACGTGCAAGTGATGTATTTAAACGAAATTTTATAGCCCGTTTCGAGATGGCAAGTGAGATTAATTAGGTAATGCCTCAATCCCGGTCCCAGCTTCGGGTACGGGTAAGGGGTGTTACAAATAAAGTCTTACTTGTAATATTATATTATTGTTGTTTAGTTAATATGTTTATAGATAATTATTGTTGAATGTACATTTGTGCCCCTGTTTGTACTTTGGTACCCCTGAATGCACATACGTGCCCCTATTTGTACTTTTTTAACCCTAAACTAAATAGTATGTGAAATTTTCTAATTGTATTTAGATTAAATGTTATACTATGTTCTTACTAAGTTATGTAAACTTACCGGTTCTTGTGGATTATTTTGTAGATAATTGTTGCTGACCTTTTGGAAGGATCAAACAACCGAATCACACTATCCATCTAAGTTGGTAGTTTTTGTATCTTCTAGGGTAGTGGCATGTATATATAAATAAATATGTGGTTTTGAAATATATAGGATGTTTTGTAATGGTGTCTTGGTATGTTTATGCGTTAAAGGTTATGTTTGGTTGGTGTACTTTAATGCTTCACCAAGTATTGTCATTTTGGGCACTTTCAAATGCTTGTACATAAGGTTCCTTTTTGGTATTTTATGATGACTTAAAAATGGTTATTTGTGATAAGTTTTGGTAAGTGTTTGAACTAGATTTTATGCATGAACTAAGTAATGTTGACTTGCTTTAGTATGTAATGTTTTGATGTATTTGTGGCGCCTTTGAATGACATATTGGTCAGGTGAATTAGGTTGTTTGAAATGGCATGATTATGTGTATTTGAATGATGCTTAGGTCCCTTGAAAGTATGCATAAATGGATGGGTTAGTTATGCATGAATTGGTTATAAAATTGCTTGATTTTAGGTAAAATTTTAGGTTCACACGGTCGTGTGCCATTTGAGAATTTCTTAGTGTTCAAGTCAGTGAGTTACACGACCTAGCACACGGGTGTGTGTGGCAACTCAAAAAGTTACACGGCCTAGCACATGGCCTAGCACACAGGCGTGTGGGGCTACTCAGTGAGTTACATGGGTGAGGGCACGAGCTGAGACATGGTCCTGTGTCCCTTGTTCGAAAGTTATATGGCCTGAGGTGATTTCACACGGCCTGGCCACACAGTTGTGTGACCCCTATTTTCCAATTATTACAACTTTTTCTTAGAACTTCTGATTTGTGTCAAATTAGTCTCGATTTGCCTTAAAGCTAATTTTAGGGCCTCGAAGGCTCGATGTAGGGACGAAATGCCTATGATTGATATGTTTTGAATGTAATGTATTTAGTTTAATGTTATATAGATAAATGATTCCCGATTGTATGGTAATGCTCCGTAATCATAATTTGGCAACGGTGACGGGTTAGGGGTGTTTCATTTAGTGGTATCAGAGCTACAGTTTAGTCGATTCTAGGACTAACTGTAATATCCCGGGTTAGGGGGCTATTTTGGTGTTGCATGATATTGCATGTTTGTAGTGTGCTATGTGGCTATTTATATGTTTTAGGGACTTAATTATAGCCTAGGTGTATGCCTGAGGTAATGGAAGAATTTTGGTTTTTGGGTATTAAGTGTAGGGGGTTGAGGAAGCTGGGGTTTTTAAGTTATTTTTGGTATTTCGTAGCACAAAAAGAAGGGTGGCAGAGTGGCAGAGCATGCGCCACATGGAGCTTGGTATGGCGTCAACACCAAGGGGTGGAGGTCCAGTGTTCGAGCAGCAGGATTCCCCATTTTGGGTTGTTTTTTTGGGACGGCATGGTGGAGTGGTAGAAGCCAAATCAAACACTACCTTGGACCAAGTCTTACCTTTCAAATGAAAGGTAGGGAGTGAATTTAGGAGTGTGACTTGGTCCACTCAATTCAAAGGAGTGGATGGGAGTTGTTTGTGGGATTTGGCCGATTTTTTGGAGAGGTTAGGGGAAGGTGGACGGCTAGGTAGTGTGTTGTGGAGTAGTGCCGAATGTACCTTGGCACTTTGGGTGATTTTCGGCAATGAAACAATTGGTAAGGCCACACACTTTTGTTTTCTTTCTTTTGTCAAAACAAACCGAAACTCTAAGCTTTTCTCTCATTTTTCTCTTTGACCGAAATTGTTTATTCCTCTCAACTTTCTTTTCTTGTGTTTGAAACCTTGGTAGCCGAAATCCATCCTCCAAAACTCTTTTCATTTTCTTCTCTCTTCTTGAAAAACACTAGTGCCGAAACTTACCATTCCTCTCCCAACCGATTTCTCCATTCTTCTTGTCCATCTTTTTGTGTGCCGAACCCATATCAACTTGCCAAGCTTTCTTTTGTTCTCCTCAAAACTGTTGTCGTAATCTCTAATTCTTCTCTTGTTTACACTCCTTTTCTCACCTTTGAAAGCCGTACATAGGTGGGTGTTAAACATCAATACCGAATCTCTTTTTTTTTCTCCCTTGTGGTTCAAGGTCTTTGCCGATTCCCTCCCCTTGTTTTGTTGGCCGAACATTGGTGGTTGGTTGGGTCTTTGGTTTCAATCGCTTGGAATCGAGGTAAGGGCTTGGCCGAATGGCCATTCGCCTTTCTCTCGCTTTTTGTATGGTGGTGAGTAAGGACCGATTCCGTTATTGGTTGTTGAGTGCTAATCTTTTGTGTAAATCGTTTTCATTATAGGACATCGGGATTATTAGAGGAGACAAGTGAAGCCTTCCTTTCTTCGGTTGACCGTTTGGTAAGTGATGGTAATGGCTACTATTAGTCCATTCTCTTTGGTCTTGTTAAGCCAAATTATTAAGGTGGGATTTTTATTATTTCAGGGGTGGCCGATTGTCACAAGAGGAGCAGGTGGGCTCGGATTTGGTAGGAAACCAAATCACCTTCAAGGTAAAGGATTGGAACTAACCCCTTGGGTTTAGATGCCTTTTGGCCGAATGGTCTTAGTGCCTAACCCCTATGTTTGGCCGATTGTAGGAGTTAGCAATCGAGGGTCATAGATCGTTCGTTGGGATTTTAGACTCTCGTAGCTATCGTGTGTGTATACTAACACACTTATATTTAGTAATATCGTTAATAACCTCGTGCAATGACTAATGAAACAAAGTGGTGACTATTATGATACCCTCATGGGTACGAGTTTGGACTCGTGTAAGTCGAGTGCTATTATTATGAGTTATTGATGATCCGTATGATACCATGGTTATGGATATGTGACATGGGGTATGAGATTAGCCATATTGGCATGATATGCATGATAGTATGATATGCATGATAGCATGATATTCATGATTACATGAGTTTGGCATGTTGATGGGTGATACGAGAGGAGGGAGCAAGTGATGTATTGTCTCGACGAGCACCAGTGCTTTGGTAGCACACTTTGTGACTTTGGGTCACCAGAGGTTTGGCACCTCCAGAGGTTTGGTACCTCGCCTCGTCCCGCTGGCTCAGCATCACGTGGGTTGGCCCCACGAGATGATTATACGGGATTGACGCCGTTGTTTTGGTAACACACGATGGGTTGGCCCCATCACCGATTGTGACTACGGTCACCGGTGCTTTGGTAGCACATTGTGTCTTTGGGACACCAGAGGTTTGGCACCTCATTGCGACTTGTCCCCGTGGTTTAACCACCGTGGGTTGGCCCCACTTGAGTTATGGGATCGTCGCTAGTGTTTTGGTAACACACGATGGGTTGGCCCCATCACCGATTGTGACTACGGTCACCGGTGCTTTGGTAGCACATTGACGGATATTGTGTCTTTGGGACACCAGTGCTTTGGTAGCACCTTGTGACTATATGTCACCAAAGTGGTTTGGCACCACCGGTGGTTTGGTACCACACGGGGTAGAAAAGGCGATATGGATGGTTAGGTTGGGTTGCATTAATCATGTTGCTATGTATGATGTGTGTTAGCATGTTGATTCGTTGGGAGCGGATTTACACATCGAGTCACTCGACTCACCCTCTCCTTTGACATTTCGGTGACTCGTGAGACGCGGACTTGGAGCCGGGATGGACTCGAGGTGCTTATGCCATGTTGAATAAAGTCTTTACTCGGACTTATATTTTGGGTACTTTGGTTATTTACTTTTACTTGTGGTTTTTTTTTTTTTTATTATTCGGTTTGTAAAAGGCCTTTAAAGTTATGTTTTATGTTGTTTATATTTTAAGTGATTTTAATATGCCTTAACAAAATAAGCCGGAATAAATTTTACTAAAACCGGAAAGATAATGTTTTCAAAATTATAACGCTGACGTGTTTTTAAACTATACCATCGGGTATCACACTAAGTCTTTTTGACAAACAAATACAACTGGTTCCCAAACCAAACTTGTAGTTCATTTAAGTCTAGAAGCGTTTTATGTATCACTAAGAAACTAAGGAGGTTTTAAATGGTTTTAACTTGTTTTAACTACAAATTCTAGCTAAGTTTTCAAAATCTCCGGGTTTCAAATACATCAATTTGTTTTCCAAACAAGACTACTCAAATTTGTTTCAAACACACTGTGTTTTCACTCCACTTTTAAACGAAAAATCTAGTTTTCCCAAAACGTTTTCCCCGTAGCATACCAGATTCGGACGTGGTGTCTTGTCCGGGTTTGGGGTGTTACATTTTTGGTATCAGAGCCAGGTTCAAAGGCTAAATTTTGTGGGCCTCAAGCCCAAAATGTACTCAAAAGATGTCTTAAGTGTTTTGGGTTTAAATACAAATGGTTTGAAAGGCATGGCACCGAGTCTCCTAAGACTAGGTTCGCCTGAGTAAGTACCCGGACTATTCTTTGTGATTTGATTGGATGTTATATGATCTGATGAGTAGCAGTAGTATACTACTTTAGAGATTGAAACTGATAGGATTTTGTGAAACTTGCGAGAACAAATCCTCTTTAATATTCATAAGACTTGCTTTTTAAAACAAGTGGAATAAATACTGATGCATAAAATTCTTTAATCAGATACGTAGAAAGATTTAGCATGAGCACTCGAGGCGGACGTGGTCGTAACACTCGTGGTAGAGGTAGGGGTAGAATGACGGTTTCTGAGCCCGTAGGATCTGGGCAGCGTGGTTCGAGAAAATGAGATACGGGCCCGCCACCACCGGAGGTGGTGAGTTCCAAGATCAGACGGGAGACGACGCAGTGTCACAGGCGATGCTGCGAGTGTTGGAAAGGGTAGCTGGGGCTAGTGGTGGTGCAGGAGTTAGGAAATCAGTTCCTGAGCGACTCCGGGCTAACGGAGCCGAATTCTTCCGAGGTGTTTCTGGTGTTGCTCCTAGCACTGCTGAATATTGGTTGGAGGCAATCGAGCGGATCATGGATGATCCGGACTTGACGGCGTAAGAGAAGTCGAAGGGTATCGACGCTTCTCCGGATGAGTCATATCGGTGGTGGCTCACATGCGGGACAAGTGTGGCGGTGAGGATTTGACATGGGATTATTTCAGAGTGCATATCAAAAGAAGTACATCGGGGCTAGTTATATCGACTCCCGCAGAAAGGCATTTCGAGGCTTGTTCGGGGAGTAAATGCATGAGTACGCAGGTCGAGTGAGTTCTGCCGTGAGTAGGTATGCCGAGGGCATTGTGGCCACCGAGCATGAGAGGTGTGTTCGTTTCGAGGATGGTGCGAGGACGAGTTGAGGTCGCTGATTGCTCCTCGCCAGAGCGCGAGTTTCTTCGTCTTAGTTGAGAAGGCTAAGGTGGCTGAGGGTGTTAAGGAGTCAGTGAGGCAGAGCATGGACAGGAGTAGGCTTAAGAGGAGCTTTGGGTCTTCTGGTTCGTCTGGCAATCCGCAGAAGAGGGCTAGACCGAGTGGGCAGAATCAGTCTGCTAGGTTTGTTGCTGCTAGGCAAGGACCGCCGCAGTGTAATCAGTGTGGGAAATCTCATTGGGGTGGTTGCTGGACTGGAGGTAAAGGTTGCTTCGAGTGTGGTTCTCTGGAGCATCGCATTAGGGATTGTCCGCGTAGGATGGCCAGGATTCAGTCTGAGAGTCAGGGCCGTAATCAGTTCAGAGGTAATGGACCGCCACTGCAGAGGGGCCGTGGTAATGGCAGAGGTGGTTATGGATCTGGTCGGGGCCGTGGAGCACCGGGCAGAGGTGCGGGTAGTTCTGAGGCCAGGCAGCCTGGATTGGTGTATGCTGCGAGACGCCGAGAGGAGGGCGACGCACCGGACGTCATAACCGGTACGTTTTTGATTTTTGGTACTCCTTATACTGCTTTAATCGATGTGGGTTCTACGCACTCTTATGTTGCCAGTAGTATAGTAGAGACAATGGACTTAGACTCTGAGATATCTTCTAGGCAGATGACTGTGATTAGTCCTCTGGGTCACTCTGTAGTAGTAGATAAACTGTTTAGAGAGGTACCCCTAGAACTCCAAGGGGTAGTGTTTGCTGCTGATCTGATGGAACTGCCGTTTGGGGAGTTCGATCTGATTCTTGGGATGGATTGGTTGGCTAAGTACCAGGCGAAGTTGGATTGCGCGGCCAAGCGCATGGTTCTTAAGACGGTTGACGGTGATGAGGTGGCTATGATAGGTAATAGGAGGGATTACTTATCAAATGTGATATCCGCTCCAAAGCGGAGAAGATGGTCGAAGGGTCGTGATGCGTATGTGGTTCATGTGTATGCCTTGGAGGCTAAAGAGTCTGCTTTGTTGAGAAGGTTCGTCATCGTTAAGGAATTTGTTGATGTTTTTCCTGAGGAGCTTAGGGTTTGCCGCCAGATCGAGAGGTAGAGTTCGGGATTGATCTCATACCCGGATCGCGCCCGGTGTCTATTGCTCAGTATAGGATGGCACCAAAGGAATTGGTGGAGCTTAAGGCTCGAGATCCAGGAGTTATTGGATCGAGGTTTTATCGAGGCCAAGTGTTTCGCCGTGGGGTGCACCGTACTCTTTGTTAAGAAGAAAGATGGCACGATGCGGATGTGCATAGACTACCGCCAATTGAACAATTCGACGATTAAAAACAAGTATCCGCTGCCACGGATAGATGACTTGTTTGATCAGTGAAGGGTCTTTGCGGTATTCTCGAAGATCGACTTGAGATCCGGGTACCATCGCCTAAAGGTTAAGGAGGTCGATATCCATAAAACAAAGCGTTTCGGACTCGGTATGGGCACTACGAATTCTCGTAATGCCATTCGGGTTGACTAACGACCGGCAGCGTTTATGGATATGATGAATAGGGTGTTTCAGCGAAAGATTCGGATCGGTTCGTGGTGGTTTTTATAGACGACATCTTAGTATACTCAAGGTCGAGGAAGAGCATGATGCGCATCCGGGGTGGTGCCGCAGATTCTGAGGGAAAAGCAACTCTATGCTAAATTCAGTAAGTGTGAGTTCTGGCTTAGGGAAGTGACGTTCTTGGGTCATGTAGTGTCAGCAGAGGGTATTCGAGTAGATCCTCGTAAGATTGAGGCTGTTTTGGACTGGAAGCCACCTAGGTCAGTGGCTGAGATTCGTAGTTTTCTGGGTTTGGCAGGATACTACCGAAGGTTTGTCGAGGGTTTCTCGTTGATAGCAGCGCCGATGACTAAGTTGTTAAGGAAAGAGGTTCCATTTGTTTGACCGAGAAACAACAGAAAGCTTCGATAAGTTAAAGAAGATCTTGACCGAGGCTCCTGTTCGATTCAACCCGATTTGGTAAGGAGTACACAGTCTATTGCGATGCATCACATACGGGATTGGGTTGTGTCTTTGATGCAGAAGGTAAGGTAGTGGCTTACGCTTCTAGGCAGCTGAGGCCACATGAGGTCAACTATCCGACGCATGATCTGGAGCTAGCGGCCGTAGTTTTCGCCTTAAAGATTTGGAGGCACTACTTATATGGAGAGAGATCAATAGTCTACACGGATCATAAGAGCTTGAAGTATCTACTGACTCAGAAGGATTTGAATTTGAGGCGGCGTAGATGGGTTGAGTTCTTTGAAAGATTACGATCGTTTCTATTGAGTATCATCGGGCAAGGCTAACGTGGTGGCGCACGCGTTGAGCCGTAAGGTTGTTTCGGACTTAAGAGCGTTGTTTGCCCATTTGAGCTTTGTACGACGACGGAGTATTTTGGCAGAGCGCAAGTTAAGCCTACTTGGGTTGAGCAGTCGAGAGAAACGATTAGAGGATGAGGTTCTCGGGTGCATGAAGGTTGCAAGTACAGAATGATGGTTTGGAGGGTTACAGCTTGTCTAGTGACGAGGTTACGTGTTTTCGTGGTAAGGCTTGTATGCCTAAAGATGTTGAGTCGAGGCGAGAAGATTCTTCAGACGCACATAGCAGATCCTCATGCTATGCATCCTGGAGGTAGCAAAATGTACAAGGATCCGAGAGAGCGATTTTGGTGGCACGGTCTCAAGAAAGAGGTGACTGAGTTTGTTGGAAAATGTCGACTTGTCGCACAGTCAAGGCCGAGCATCGATTGCCGTCGGGTTTGCTTCACCAGTAAAGATTCCTCGATGGAAGTGGGAAAGGATAACCATGGATTTTGTCGGTGGGTTACCGCTACGCCAAGCAAGAAGGATTCATTTGGGTAGTGGTGGATCGTCTCGACTAAATCACTCACTTTATTCGGTGAGGTTGACTACTCACTTCAGAAGCTAGCAAAGCTGTATGTGTCAGAGATAGTGAGGTTGCACGGTGTGCCAGTTTCGATAATCTCGGATAGGGATCCCAGGTTTACTTCGAGGTTCTGGAAGGCATTGCATCAGGCTCTGGGTACTCGTTTGGATTTTAGCACGGCTTTTCACCCATGATCGACGGTCAATCAGAAAGGGTTATTCAGATCTTAGAGGACATGCTGAGGGGTTGTGTCCTGGATTTCAGAGGTAGTTGGGAGGAGTTTCTACCATTAGCTGAGTTTGCCTACAACAACAGTTACCAAGCGAGCATCAAGATGGCACCGTATGAGGCGTTGTATGGTAGGAAGTGTCGCTCACCCACGTGTTGGGCGGAGTTAGGTGAACGTCGATTGTTGGGACCCGAGTTGGTAAATGAGGACCGAGGACAAGGTTAAGTTGATTCGGGCTCGATTGAAGGAAGCTTCGCACCCGCAGAAGTCTTATGCCGATCTTAAGCGAAGAGGTATAGAGTTTTTTGTTGGGGATCGAGTGTTTCGAAGGTCTCGCCTTGGAAGAAAGTTCGAGGTTCGGAAAGAAAGGCAAGCTTAGTCCGAGGTTTATTGGGCGTATAAGGTTTTGAGACAGGTTGGACCCGGTGAGCGTATCGGCTTGAGTTGCCGCAGAGCTTAGTCGATTCATGACGTCTTTCACGTTTCAATGCTTCGGAGGTATCGCTCAGATCCGCCGCATGTGGTAGCGATGGAAGAGATCGAGGTGAATCCGGACTTGACTATGGAAGAAGAACTCGCATGCATTCTTGATCGAGATGTAAAGGTTCTACGTAGGAAGTCTGTGCCGTTGGTTAAGGTGCTTTGGCGGAATCATGGCGTAGAGGAAGGCGATGGGAACCAGGAGGATACGATGAGACAAAGCAATACCCGCAACTCTTTTGATCGTGTAATTTCGGGGCCGAAATTATTTTTAAGGGGGGTAGAACTGTAATATCCCGGGTTAGGGGGCTATTTTGGTGTTGCATGATATTGCATGTTTGTAGTGTGCTATGTGGCTATTTATATGTTTTAGGGACTTAATTATAGCCTAGGTGTATGCTCGAGGTAATGGAAGAATTTTGGTTTTGGGTATTAAGTGTAGGGGGTTGAGGAAGCTGGGGTTTTTAAGTTATTTTTGGTATTTCGTAGCACAAAAAGAAGGGTGGCAGAGTGGCAGAGCATGCGCCACATGGAGCTTGGTATGGCGTCAACACCAAGGGGTGGAGGTCCAGTGTTGAGCAGCAGAGATTCCCCATTTTGGGTTGTTTTTTTGGGACGGCATGGTGGAGTGGTAGAAGCCAAATCAAACACTACCTTGGACCAAGTCTTACCTTTCAAATGAAAGGTAGGGAGTGAATTTAGGAGTGTGACTTGGTCCACTCAATTCAAAGGAGTGGATGGGAGTTGTTTGTGGGATTTGGCCGATTTTTGGAGAGGTTAGGGAAGGTGGACGGCTAGGTAGTGTGTTGTGGAGTAGTGCCGAATGTACCTTGGCACTTTGGGTGATTTTCGGCAATGAAACAATTGGTAAGGCCACACACTTTTGTTTTCTTTATTTTGTCAAAACAAACCGAAACTCTAAGCTTTTCTCTCATTTTCTCTTTGACCGAAATTGTTTATTCCTCTCAACTTTCTTTTCTTGTGTTTGAAACCTTGGTAGCCGAAATCCATCCTCCAAAACTCTTTTCATTTTCTTCTCTCTTCTTGAAAAACACTAGTGCCGAAACTTACCATTCCTCTCCCAACCGATTTCTCCATTCTTCTTGTCCATCTTTTGTGTGTCGAACCCATATCAACTTGCCAAGCTTTCTTTTGTTCTCCTCAAAACTGTTGTCAGTAATCTCTAATTCTTCTCTTGTTTACACTCCTTTTCTCACCTTTGAAAGCCGTACATAGGTGGGTGTTAAACATCAATACCGAATCTCTTTTTTTTTTTTCTCCCTTGTGGTTCAAGGTCTTTGCCGATTTCCCTCCCCTTGTTTTGTTGGCCGAACATTGGTGGTTGGTTGGGTCTTTGGTTTCAATCGCTTGGAATCGGGTAAGGGCTTGGCCGAATGGCCATTCTGCCTTTCTCTCGTCTTTTTGTATGGTGGTGAGTAAGGACCGATTCCGTTATTGGTTGTTGAGTGCTAATCTTTTGTGTAAATCGTTTTCATTATAGGACATCGGGATTATTAGAGGAGACAAGTGAAGCCTTCCTTTCTTGATTGTTGATCTGCTTGGTAAGTGATGGTAATGGCTACTATTAGTCCATTCTCTTTGGTCTTGTTAAGCCAAATTATTAAGGTGGGATTTTTATTATTTCGAGGGGTGGCCGATTGTCACAAGAGGAACTGGTGGGCTCGGATTTGGTAGGAAACCAAATCACCTTCAAGGTAAAGGATTGGAACTAACCCCTTGGGTTTAGATGCCTTTTGGCCGAATGGTCTTAGTGCCTAACCCTATGTTTGGCCGATTGTAGGAGTTAGCAATCGAGGGTCATAGATCGTTCGTTGGGATTTTAGACTCAGTAGCTATCGGTGTGTATACTAACACACTTATATTTAGTAATATCGTTAATAACACGTGCAATGACTAATGAAACAGTGGTGACTATTATGATACCCTCATGGGTACGAGTTTGGACTCGTAAGTAAGTCATTGCTATTATTATGAGTTATTGATGATCCGTATGATACCATGGTTATGGATATGTGACATGGGGTATGAGATTAGCCATATTGGCATGATATGCATGATAGTATGATATGCATGATAGCATGATATTCATGATTACATGAGTTTGGCATGTTGATGGGTGATACGAGAGGAGGAGCAAAGTGATGTATTGTCTTGACGAGCACCGGTGCTTTGGTAGCACACTTTGTGACTTTGGGTCACCAGAGGTTTGGCACCTCCAGAGGTTTGGTACCTCAGCGTCTCGTCCCCAGTGGCTCGCTCAGTACCACAGTGGGTTGGCCCCACGATGATTATACTGGGATTGACGCCAGTGTTTTGGTAACACACACGATGGGTTGGCCCCATCACGATTGTGACTACTACGGTCACGGTGCTTTGGTAGCACATTGTGTCTTTGGGACACCAGAGGTTTGGCACCTCATTGCGACTTGTCCCTGTGGTTTAACCACCGTGGGTTGGCCCCACTTGAGTTATG
Organism: Gossypium sturtianum; assembly: GCA_025698515.1. Lineage (NCBI taxonomy): Eukaryota > Viridiplantae > Streptophyta > Magnoliopsida > Malvales > Malvaceae > Gossypium > Gossypium sturtianum. The sequence goes on from CM046955.1 coordinate 128,138,230, forward strand.
GGATCGTCTGCTAGTGTTTTGGTAACACACGATGGGTTGGCCCCATCACCAGATTGTGACTACGGTCACCAGTGCTTTGGTAGCACATTGACGGATATTGTGTCTTTGGGACACCAGTGCTTTGGTAGCACCTTGTGACTATATGTCACCAGTGGTTTGGCACCACCAGTGGTTTGGTACCACACGGGGTAGAAAAGGCGATATGGATGGTTAGGTTCGGGTTGCATTAATCATGTTGCTATGTATGATGTGTGTTAGCATGTTGATTCGTTGGGAGCGGGATTTACACACTGAGTCACTCGACTCACCCTCTCCTTTGACATTTCAGGTGACTCGTAGACGCGGACTTGGAGCCGGGATGGACTCGAGGTGCTTATGCCATGCTGAATAAAGTCTTTACTCAGACTCTATATTTTGGGTACTTTGGTTATTTACTTTTATTTGTGGTTTTTTTTTATTATTCGGTTTGTAAAAGGCCTTTAAAGTTATGTTTTATGTTGTTTATATTTTAAGCTGATTTTAATATGCCTTAACAAAATAAGCCGGAATAAATTTTACTAAAACCTGGAAAGATAATGTTTTCAAAATTATAACGCGACGTGTTTTTAAACTATACCATCGGGTATCACACTAAGTCTTTTTGACAAACAAATACACTGGTTCCCAAACCAAACTTGTAGTTCATTTAAGTCTAGAAGCGTTTTATGTATCACTAAGAAACTAAGGAGGTTTTAAATGGTTTTAACTTGTTTTAACTACAAATTCTAGCTAAGTTTTCAAAATCTCCGGGTTTCAAATACATCAACTGTTTTCCAAACAAGACTACTCAAATTTGTTTCAAACACACTGTGTTTTCACTCCACTTTTAAACGAAAAATCTAGTTTTCCCAAAACGTTTTCCCCGTAGCATACCAGATTCGGACGTGGTGTCTTGTCCGGGTTTGGGGTGTTACACTAACGTAGCGACATAGAGTTTAGTATATACATGCCACATATACCCTTTGATAGTGTGATGCTTTTTATCTACTGTAATATTGTATTTTCTTATTGATGCAAGATGTCGGCTGAGTCGAACCGGGTTGTAGTTAACGAAGCTAAAAGTAATGTTCAAGCTTCGAATCCTGAAGCAACTAATAGTGCGTCGATTCCATAATCCTTTGGTGATGAAATGAAAAATGTGTTACTCGGAATGATGAACTAGTGGTTCAACAAATTCAAGCAAGCAAATCTTGCAACTCCGCCACCTCCACCCTCTACTATGCCTCCTCCGGCAACCCTAGGTCCTCAAAATTTTATACCTATGATAGTTACTCGAGTATCCGTAGATAAAATTTGGAAATGTGGAGCAGAAGAATTTAGGGGCAAGGTTGATGATGATCCTACAAAAGTCGAGTACTGGTTAATAAATACCAAGAGAGTCTTTGCAGAATTGATGTGCACTCCTGAAGATTGTTTGAGATGTGTTGTATCATTGTTAAAAGCTGATGCGTACTTAGGTCGATTGATCCGATTGAGTTGGCGGTGTCACATATGGATCGTAGACAAGAACATTGAAGTCATACATTTCTACGAAGTCATTAAAAGTTTGCACCTAACCAAATGTTACTGGTGAACTAGTACTCGAAAACTGAAACATATCAGGTGCAGCGGCCAGTGCGGGACTGTATGCCGACCCAAACAAGCCCTGCATAAGTTATGTTAATATTGATCAGCCCAAAGGAAGGTTAATTTTAACAAAATTACATGTGCAAATACAGTAATAAACATGTGACGATTATTCGGTTTCAGATGTGAGTAATAAATCGGGCTAAAGGAAGATTTATTGTTTTACATGTTCTTGTTGTTAGTTTTTTATTACTGCACCAAGATATCACTTACAAGTTAATAGTTTGTCCAAAAATAAAATGTTAATGGATGCCCGATATCTTAAGATGGGATTTACCTTTGTTCGAACTTATTAGTTTGGTTTATTTTTAAAGTCTTAGATGAGTTTGTTTTCTTTGATTCGATTACTATTATACTTACCAACATCACTACATGCTTTGATTATATTTCGATGTTAAATGACATGAACTTCAAATTATGTTAAGAGAATCTTATGATGGTTTTCAGAGTCAAGGATCTCGACCTTGCATTAAGGGTTGACTCCCCCCCATCACTTACATTTGAGAGTACATCTGTGTAACAACTATTTTTCAGTGGTGACGAAATAGTGGTTTTGAGAACACAAATTTCTATCGTATAGGCTCGTAAATAATATTTATAGAATATTTACAGAGTCATTAGAGTCATATTAAAATTTGGTCAAGAAATTTTCACGTTTAGATAGCTAATTAAGAAAAAAAGACTAAATTGAAAAAGGTGCAAAACTTAGTAATTATTGCATTTAGATGATTAAATAGCTTAATAACTAAATGAGAAAGGACCTATATGGCAATTAGCCCTAGTTTTTATGGTTGGATGACAAATGGTATGAAAATGATAAAATAATAGGTGTTTAATGCCAAATTTGTAAATAAATCAAAATTAAACTAAACAAATTAAAACAAATTAGACATTTTACATTATTCTCTTCTCTTAAACCTCTTGTTGAAACCACCATTGGAGACTAGGGAGCTTCAGTCACTTTCTTAACTTTGCATGGAATGGAAATTGGCTTGTTTTCTTGTATTTTCTATGTTTTTGAGATCGTTGCAACTGGGTCCAGCTAGCCCGTACCTTCGTTTTTGAATCTGTTAAAAATTTTGGAAGTTACCATTGATGAATCTTGGTTTTTTGTGATGGTAATTATATATTTTAAGCTTTCATTGTGGTATTTGGTTGTTTTGTGAAGTGATTTTTGTTAGATTTTGATTTAAGGAATTAATTGTTAAAATGTCAAAATTTCAAGGTTTGATTGTGAATTTGATGTATAATAGGGACTTTTAAAGGGACTCAAAGATTTGGCTGTAATTTGATTCTTATAAAATAGTCAATTTGATGATTTTCGGGTTAGAGGACTAAATTGTAGAAGTTGTAAAAGTTTAGGGAAAATGTGTAATTAATGAAAAGTTAAGGATCATATGCATTGAATGGAATGTGAAGTGTGTATGAGATTAATATATTGTGTTTAATTATTATATAGATCAAGATTTGAATTAGAGAGACAATAACCGAGGAAAAGGGAAAATAACGGAATAGTCCCTTCGTATTGACTGAAATTAAATCGTAGGTAAGTCCATAGTATTTCAATACGTAAATAAATTTTTACTTGTAATCTTATATTATTTTTCTTTAGTTAATATGTTTATAGATAATTATTGTTGAATGCACATAGGTGCCCCTGTTTGTACTTCGGTACCCCTGAATGCACATACGTGCCCTTTTTGTACTTTGGTAACCCTGAAGTATGTGAAATGTGTCTTATTGTATTTAGATTAAATGTTATACTATGTTTTTACTAAGTTATGTAAACTTACCGGTTCTTGTGGTTTATTTTGTAGATAATCGTTGCTGACATTTTGGAAGGATCAAACAACCGGCTCACACTATCCATCTAAGTTAGTAGTTTTTGTATCTTCTAGGGTAGTGGCATGTATATATAGATAAATATGTGGTTTTGAAATGTAAAGGATGTGTTGTAATGGTGTCTTGGTATGTTTAGGCGTTTAAGGTTATGTTTGGTTTTGTGTACTTTAATGCTTCACCAAGTATTGTCATTTTGGGCACTTTCAAATGCTTGTACATAAGGTCCCTTTTTGGTATTTTATGATGACTTGAAAATGGTTATTTGTGATAAGTTTTTGTAAGTGTTTGAACTAGATTTTATGGATGAACTAAGTAATGTTGACTTGTTTTGGTATGTAATGTTTTGATGTATTTGTGGTGCCTTTGAATGGCACATTAGTTAGGTGAATTATGTTGCTTGAAATGGCATGATTATGTTTATTTGAATGATGCTTAGGTCCCTTGAAAGTGTGCATAAATGGATGGGTTAGTTTTGCATGAATTGGTTATGAAATGGCTTGATTTTAGGTAAAATTATAGGTTCACACGACCTTGGACACGAGCTGTCACATGGCCGCGTGAGACACACTGCCTAGCGACACGGCTGTGTGAGACACACGGCCTGGTGACACGACTGTGTGTCATTTGAGAATTTCTTAGTGTTCAATTCAGTGAGTTACACAGCCTAGCACACAGCCTAGCACACGGGCGTGTGGGACTACTCAGTGAGTTACACGGGTGAGGACACGGGTTGGGACACAGGCGTGTTTCCCTTGTTCGAAAGCTACATGATCTGGGGTGATTTCACATGGTCGTGTGACCCCAGTTTTCTAATTTTTACAATTTTTTCTTAAAACTTCTAATTTGTTTCAAATTAGTCCCGAATTGCTTTAAAGCTAATTTTTAGGGCCTCAAAGGCTCGATTTAGGGACGAAATTGATATGTTTTGAATGTCATGTATTTATTTTAATGTTATATAGATAAATGATTCCTGATTGTATGGTAATGCTCTGTACCCCTAATCTGGCGACGGAGACAGGTTAGAGGTGTTACACTCTGATCAAATGAGGGAGATGAAAAGGTGAGAGATATCAAATCACTTCTATATAATGATAATGGAGAATGTCATTCTAGAAACATCCACGAACACTGTGTCTGATACGATTGCCATGAGTAAGAAATTCATGGATGTAACACCCTTAACCCGTCTCCGTCGTCGGATTGGGGTCACAGGGTATTACGATAACATTTTAAACATTTAACATTTCATACAAATAAATATTCAATCATAATTAAAATTAGTCAATCGCAATCCATTCATAATATAACATACACTTACTGTAATACCCCGAAAATTTCTATAGTAAGATATTATCTTTGATATAGTAAAATAAGGAAATAAAGTGACAAAAAGGGAAATTTTGAGTTATGACAACATTGGGAAGTATATTATGATATATTAATTCAAGAAAGGACTAAATTGTAAAAGTGAGACAATTTTTGTTGCCTAAGAGTAAATACTCAAAACTTGAGGGGTTAAAGTGTAAATATGAAAAAGTTGAAGGACCAATAGTATAAATATTTTAAGGGTGGAATGATATAGAAACTAAGGAAATTGGATGAATTAGGACGAAATTGAATAGGTGAAGAAATATGAAGGGTGGAATGATATAGAAACTAAGGAAATTGGATGAATTAGGACGAAATTGAATAGGTGAAGAAATATGAGGGACTAAATTGCAATTTTACCAAATTAAGTGATGACTCAAGGATAGAATTTTAAAAGATTATAAAGGGCAAAATGGTCAATTAGAAAGAGAAAGAAATCTAGAAGGTAATGATGATGTTGGAGATATTTTAGATTAAATAAATAAATAAATATTAGTTTATAAATATTTTGATTTGATTTTTAAATGATTTTTATTATTTTTTATTATTTTATTTAGTATATATATAAGGAAAGAAAGATGAAGAATCATCATCTTCTTCCCATGCATCCAACGTATGAAGAGAAAGGAAAGAAAGAAAGTTTTGCTTTCTTTACAATTTGGTTCTTTTACCAAAAATTCACCATTTTCACTTAGAAATCAAAAGAATTTTCATAGCTACCAAGAGAGAAAAATATTAAAGAGACTATGGGGAGCTAGAATATCAAGTTAGATTCAAGAAACAGAAGCTGGAGGAGAGAGAAAATCAAGTTAAAGGTTGAAATCAATAGGACAAGGTAAGAACATCAAGATTTCAATATATTTTTAAGTTTGATAGTATTGAAAAAGCATGGAAATGATGTTATAGTAGAGTTTTCTTATATAAGGTTCTATGTTCTTGATATGTTAGTGAAGGAAAATAAGAGAAAGTGATGGGAAATATTGTAGAAAAAGGAAATAAGGGTGTTATAAACTTGGTAATCAATATTTTGCACTAAAACAGTTTTGGACAGCAGCAGTAGTCTAACTTTGAAAAATAACCAAAAATTGTGGAAATCGAATTGGAGGTTGAATAAAATATGAAATTAAATTTTATTGAGTCTAGTTTTTCATAGAAGAAACAGTGTAAGCAATGGAATTGTAAATTATGATATATAATGAATTTTGTGAGACAAAATTAGAATGATTTCGGGTTCCCCTTTTCTGACTTTGGAAAATCATTAAAAATTTTTAAAAAAATAATTATGGGTTCAAATTTATATGCTTAATTATTAATGAGTTTGTTTTTAATAGAAACAAATGGAAACATCATCCAAACCCCGTACTAAGAGATAAATAATTTTTAGTAATGAAAGGTTGAAGCTGTCAAACAATAGAATAGGGATAAATTTGAAGATTTTACTGTACTTATTGGCTAAATTATAAATTCTAAAATTTTTATGGTAGAAATATATGTGAGTCTAGTTTCAAAAACATAAAGCGGTTCTTAATTTAGAATTCTGTAGCTCAAGATATAAATAATTTAGTGACTATGAGTCAAGTGGACAGTTTTGAATGAACTTATAAGTAAATAGTGAAATTATAGATAATGTTACATATAAGCATATTATATACATTAAGAATGTTGAATAGAGAGGAGGAGGAGGAAAATATATGAATATTCAGCTAGCATGGGTTTACATTAAAAATGGCTAATTTGTATGTTTTAGGCTCAGGGACTAAATTGAATAAAAGTAAAACTTTAAGGGGTAATTTTGTAAAAATGTCAAAAAAAACAAAATTGAGGGAAATGAATTGTTTATTGTCTAAATTAATAAATTGAATCAAATTATTATTTTAGATCAAGATCAGGTGAAAAATAGGGAAAATGGAAAATTACCAAAATGCCCCTGAATCTTGGTATTTCTGCAATTTATCCAGGTAAGTTCGTATAACTAAATTGTATATATTTATATGCTTGAATTGAATGTTGTGTATGTAAATTGTATAAATGCCATAAATATGTGAAATGATCACATATTCGTTAAAGCCCGATAAATGAAAGTGCCTGAAATATATGATAATACTCGATAAGTGATAAATGATAAAAATGTTATTTTTATGCTTCAATTGAATGTGAACATATGAATTTTATAAATGCATCAATATATGAGATTGATCACATATCCAACAATTTCCTGATAAATGTCAAATTCCGTTTGAATAAATAAAAAAAATCGATGGATAAAGGTGATTTCCTGAAATGAATGAGGTCCTGCATTTGTTGCTGATGGGATTTAGCTCGGACGAGTAATCCTATTGACCTCATTACAGATAGAATTTAGCCCGGACGGGCAATCCTGATATAAGCCTCTCGAGCAAATGTTTCAATTAGGATTTAGCCTGGACTGGTAATCCTAATTGAGCTCCTTTGAGCAAATGTTAAAGTCTGGATTTAGCTTGGACTGGTAATCCAGATTAAGCTCTCTAGAGTATTTGTCACAAAAAGGATTTAGCCTGGACTGGTAATCCTGACAAAGCTCTTAGAGCATATGGTATAGACAGGATTTAGCCTGGACTGGTAATCCTGCTATATAATATGTGGCTCGGGAGTGTGCTCTCGGAATAAGTGCCCTAATGGGTACTCCTGAATATGAATTGACGGGTTATTGATTTGTACACTTTGTATGTACTACTGGAGTATCCATCGAAATTTCAATAATTCAACGGATATAAACTCTCAAAATGAGAAATATGAGTTTAAATGAATTTATATCTCGAATATTCCTAAAATACATGAAAATGATGATACATGATATATAGAAGTATGAATTAATGCTATATGAACATGGAATTTGTTTGATGAATATGTTCATCTATGATTATAGATTTGTACACCTTGCATGTACTAACCGTGAAATCATTGATACTTTAATTGATTTAATGGGTAAAATTCTGATATGAAATAATATGAATATGAAATGAATTATTACCGCATATGTCTAAAATATATATATAATGATTTGTACATGTTATTTGGACACATGGTGTGGAAAGTATAAGTACATGGAATTTGATTAATGTTAAGTTCGATATGAACTATTACCGGAATAAACATACATGAAATACATGGAAATTATGGTACATGAAATATTGATATAATGAAATGAATGATATATGCTATTAAAGAATCAGTAAGAGAATGGTATGTATCATGACATGTACATATATGATTATCTTTGATATGTTGATACAAGGAAATTATGTAAGTTGAGACGAGTACTAAACTCAAGTGTGACATGTCGAGAAAATAAGTATATCAATGTTGAATTTATATGAAATATGTGCAAATTTGTTTGATGCTTAGACAAGTGTCAAGCTGTTGGTTGAATGGAAAAATGTTTATTTATATGATACATTGATTTGGTAAGTATTTAAGTGAAAATATGCTAATGCTCATGAAAGAGTGGTGAGGTTAAATTATGCAATTTCTTATGAAATGACTTATCCTGTGATCAGTTTGAAAAAGGCTTTGGCTAAATGCACTAGCTTGTGGCCATGTTTATGACTTGAGTGTCATGCATATGAAATAAGTGTAGAAAGAAAAGAAATGCAAATAAAAATAAAGAAACTTGGAAGAGTTAAAGTTATATAAAATCATACTAAGTTTGAGATAATATGTATAAGTGATACTGTGAAATTATTCACCTTGTGAGTTGATATAGTTTCATGAATATTGTGGAATCAATAATGGATTATTCTTAAAATGTATAAATTTCATATATGAAAAGAAGTATTATGATCAAAGATTATACGAGCTTATTAAGCATTCATTGCTTACGTAATTGTTTTCATTTACCTTACAGTTTATCAGATGCTCGAATGGGTTGGAAGCTTGTCGGAGTTATATCACACTATCCATCGGTTCTATTGGTAATTTTGGATAATCTGATTTTGGTTATAATGGCATGTATAAGTTATTTTGATAAAATATTCACCTATATGTGTTTTGGTATTTTGGTATATGCACAGTTTGCTTTATAATATTGATGTTCTAAAATGTTTGGTTAGTTTGATGACAAGTTGGGCAAGAAATGAGGCTAAGAAAAATGGAATATTTCATCCACACGGGCAAAGACATGGGCATATGTCTCAGCCGTGTGTGACACACGGCCAGATGACATGGCCGTGTGACTTCTGCAGTGTTGAAAACTTTTAAATATTTTCGAAAATTTTTTTGAGTTTCTGGTTTAGTCCCGATAAATATTTCGGGCCTAGATGGCTCATATAAGGGACATTATGATTAAATTTGATTGATTTCAGGTATGAATATTATATGAAGTGAAATTTTTGTTAAATGATCTGTAAATTCTAGTAATGCTTCGAAACCCTATTTTGGCAAAGGATATGGGTTAGGGGTGTTACACTTACGAGCCTTAAAATGAGTCTACGAGGCCCTCAAATTAGATTGGAAACATTCTGGGGTCAATTCGAAACAAAACGAAAAGTTGGGAAAAAGTTGAAAATTTTAAAAATAGGGGACATACGGTCGTGTCACAGTCCAAACCATGTGGACATTTGAAGTCCAGTCCCACGGCCATATCCCAGCCCGTGTGTGCATTTGATGTTGGGTCACACGGCCGTATGCCAGATGCAGACGGCCGTGTGACCCTGCACCTAAAAACATTGAGACACATGATTGTGTGGGTCGACCGTGTGTGTCTATAACACCCCAAACCCGGCCTAGAAGTTAGGCCCGAATCTGGTGTGTCACATGGAAGTAAAAACCATCTTTGCGATTATTAAAAACTTGATTGAGAAATCTGACCTCTTTGTTAAAACCAAAAACACTTAAGCAATTGTTAACTACTTGAAAACATAACAATCTTTAAAAACCTTTTCGTTTGCGGAAGCATATTTGAAATAAACAATTTACGAAAATGTGACGTTTATAAATAGAGTTGCAGAAGCATTTTGAAAACGTTACAGAAACGTAGATAAAATACAAGTATTTTGAGAGGTTGTTTGATAAATGGATAATCGAAACTAATGATCTTACAAAACCGTGACTTTTGAAAATGACGTTGAAAATTCGAAAGAGAATCCAAGTCTTTTGAAAATATCGTTAATAGTTCGAGAGAAAATATCCGTGTTAAAAATATTGTAAAAGTTTAATTTGAAATCCATTTGTTAATCGATTTTGGAAACCATTGTTTAAGTTTTTAGAAAATTTCCCCTTTTTAAATAATTTAAGAAAAATAATAAAAACATCCCAACCAAAAAGCAAAAATAAAAATAGTCCAGAGGCCTTATTACAACATTTAACCCAAAATAGTAAAGTAATAAAATAAACGAGAAAGAAGTCTAAAGTCCAAATAAACCATTTTCGAAGTATGGCCTCCCTCGAGTCATCCATAGCCCAAGTCCATATCATCAAGCATTACCTACAAGGGTTAAGAGAAAGGGGGGTGAGTTGCAAGAACTCAGTGAGAAATCCCCTTACCATTATTCATTGGGCCGGAACCCAATTAGCAATCATCTTGGACCAAAACCCATAAACAAATAATAAATAAATGACATGAATGCAACCCATCCCATCCTACCAGCCGTCTAACTCTCCACCCGTACCAACCAATTTCTCCCGTGGGGATCAAGTCAACCCACCCCGCTTGGCCTCTCCAATTTGCGATCAAGCCGCCATTTATACTATTTGTGTGGTCGAGCTACCAGAATCATATACGGTAATATAATTGGCTTTTGACCTCGGTAAAAAAAAATGATCGACACAGAGTCGTTAATTCATATGTTAGGCACATAGCCCCGGTAAATACTTTTAGCACAAACCCATAATCACGATGGCACAAAGCCATATTTAGGTTGGCACATAGCCGTTATCAGAATTTGTGGCAATGCCACTGATCTATACTTCTCTTCATTCAAGTTTCCCATCCCATGCAAAATTATGTAAATGCAACATTCATAGTAAGGCATCATATTTACAAATATAAACAACAATTAATACTCCAGAGATTTGTTACGATAAATCGGCCCATTATAACACTTTGCAATTCGGCCCATTAAGGCATTCTATCAAATCAGGCCATAGGGGCATTTTCAGTAAATCGGTCCATAAGGACATTTCGGTAAATCGGTCCATAAGGATATTTCGGTAAATCGGTCCATAAGGACATTTCGGTAAATCGGTCCAAAAGGACATTTCGGTAAATCGATAATTTTACCCGCTAAGGGTAATTCGGTAATCTCGTAACCCATGGGTATTTCGGTAATTTACCCTCCAAGGGTTATTTGGTAATTCGGCAACCCCGGACTTAACTACTAATTTGAGCATAGAAAATTGAAACTGTCCATCTGCGTCGTGTTGACTAAACTGACCATAACTTGGATTAGGAAACTCGAAATTTAGATCCGTAAATTTTCCTCCAAACTAGACTCATATATCTTCTTACGATAATTTTTTCCAGAATTTTGACTTAACCATTTTGTACAGTTTATTCCTTAAATTTTCCCTTGTTTCACTGTCCAACGATTCTGACCTCTCTTACATTAATTTCAATTATCTCACTATACGGTTTTCATATACTGCTCCCACTTATTTCTAATAAAAATAGGCTCACTAATGAATCCATACATATGAATTATAACCCTTAATTCACTTTGTACAATTTTATACGATTTTTCCAAAATAGATTAGGGAACCACGAAGTCTTTCAGAACTAGTCTCACTCAAATTATCATATCTCAGAATATAAAAATCCTTTTCCTTCTCCGTTTCTTCCATATTAAAATAGACACAGTAAGATTTAATCTGATATCTTATTCACTTTGTAATTCCTTTTCTCCTATTTTTCGTGATTTTTCAAATACACGTCACTATTCCTGACCGAAACTGTTTTATTACGAAATACGATTACCACTACGATCATACGCATGCCCGAGTGATCACGGATGTCGGTTTTTGGTTTTCTTCGGTATTTTGACCAAATGACAGAACATATCATACAAAATTTTAGAGAGATGTGAGATTACACACCATATAAAACATGTATTTGGAAGGTACGGGATTACACACCTGATTTTGATTTCCTAACGAACCACTCGTCGATGACCTAGAACAATACCAACCAAAAGTTAGCCTCGAATTTCCAAAAGATTTCGTATCACTTACACTTGAATAACTTACCACTATGTCCGAAGGTAGAACATATCGAGTGATTTCGTCCCTAAAACATAATCGATTAGTCGAAACTTTGATCCGATTTGCAACATAGCCAAATAGAGATATAATGAAAAATCCAAAATGAACCCCCTTACCTTATCGATATTGGATCCAATTTCCACCGTTTGACTTCGGCTAGAACAATAAACGGTCTCCCACTTAAAGCACTACGAAAAGAGAGTGATTAAGACATGAAGAAGTGGAGGATAACACCATTTTCGGTTACGATCACGATTTACAACCGAATAGTGATAAATACTTATTCGGCTAAAGAGAAAAGAATATGATTATAGAAAAGAATTCACTTACCGATTTAATCAAAGAAAGAATGTCACCTCAAACGAGAAAGAAATTATGAAGGAGTGATTGTGGATTGTGAGTTTCGGCTATGGAAGAAAATGAACAAGAATAGTTTCCGGTTATGAGGGTATGGATTAGAGGAAAAGATAGTAGAGTTGGAGAATTTCGTGAAAAGAAAAGAAAGGTTGAGAAGGGGTGCTTATCAAATTTTGGTTTTCAAGAGAAGATGAATGAAAATAGTTTGGTCTCAATGGTTTGGTACCTACGGCAACAAGAAAGAATTGAAGAAAAGAAATGCTCACTAATGGCTTGAAGTTTCGGCAAAGAGAAGAGGAAATTTGGAGAGAAAGAGAATAATACAAAAAACTAAAGAGAACAACCTCTCAAGCACTAGCTTTGCCAAAAACTCCTAGCAAAATTCGGCTATCACCCCCTTTAGCCCCAAAACTGTCCACATTCATGTCCCTAATAGTCAAAATTTTGCCAACCACCCTTTCCATAATACATCCCTTGAAAAAGGCCACATGTTCCCCCTACTTTACCCTTTCTCTTGATTTCTTTCCTCACATTCATCCTTTCCTATTTTCCTTAGCCATCTTGCCAAAAATAAAAGTCCACCTTGCCTTATTTACATGCTTGGCCGACACTTAAGGAAAGAGTGCAAAAATAATAGTTAAAGTTTGCACAAAAGGGATTCAAACCTCTTCCCTCAATGTACTACATATGGCGCCATAACCCTTTTACCAATTGCTCATTTATGCTAGCAATTTACTCTTTTATTTCTATAAGCCTTGATGCCACTTACTATCTCTCCTTAATAGGCTTAAACACAAAATTTTACTAAGGCCCAACTTGAACCCGGAACTTCATAGAAACCTCGTAACTTTCCAAAATTACCTTCTTAATAAGTCCAACTTGAAATAATGTCGTTCTATTGTTCTCAAAATTTTAAACATTCCTACGCTCAAGGCCCATTGGGCCCAATTCTACTAGGCCCAATTTCGGGATGTTACAATTCTACCTTTCTTAAAGAAATTTCGTCCTCAAAATTTCCAACCAACTACTAAACGCATTCCTCAAATCACACCACCAAGCTTTCGCTGCGCACTCTGATCTTAATAACATTAATGTACTTTTAACATAATCTTGAATCCTCTTTCACACAACCAAACGTCTAACCACAGAAGCAAACCGTTATCTACCATTTATACTTAGAATTTTCTACATTCAATCATCACGTCCAACCAAAACATACCTGACTTGATGGTGATGAAACAATCACGAGCCCTATGCTCCTTAGACCCGCATCTCAAGCATGCTCCTGACCTCCTCCAACATTCTCCTGGATGACGTCTCTTGCAAAAATCACAAGCCGGGAAGTTTGGTCGTGCCTTGACATGCTTTACAGAACGAGACTATGACCCAAAAGAATCGCAATCTCTTTTCTTCTTACAGTCCATAGACCCAACTCGAAGTGCATCGCTGATCTCCTTAACCTCCTTCAATACCTTCTTAACTATCTGAGTTAGCTCATTAACCCCAGCTCGATCATGAGATCCCGTCTCAGCCACTGGCGATGCTAACGCCTCCCTTTCGGGCACACGCCCCGATGCTAAAGATCTAGTCCTAGCACCTCAGCCTCTAGCACGTCCACGTCTACCGCGTCCACATCTTCTAGTGTTCATGTTCACTAAGTCGATTTAATCTTGATTACGAGTTTTATGAATCAGTATACTATTCGATGTTTATTAAACGATGTTTTATGGAGTATGATTAGAAAAGTTATTTTCGAGTGTCAAATCCGCATCCTAGAGTCTCAATCTCTATAGTTTCAACTCCTAAAGCTAACAGTTCTAGAGTATTCTATTTTGTGGAATTTTCTTACCACAGTACTAACACAATAATCATAAAATGATAACAAATACTTACTTGACTTGGTGCCGGATACTCGTGGTGCCATCATTCCTTTAGAACATATATTTATAAATCAAAATTCTAAACAGCTTTGGAAAACGCTTTTGAACCCAAACCAGGGCCGAGTTTTGCAACTGGGCTCTGATACCATAAAATGTAATACCCTAAACCTGGCCTAGAAGTTAGGCCCGAATCTGGTGTGTCACATGGAAGTAAAAACCATCTTTGCGATTATTAAAAACTTGATTGAGAAATACAGCCTCTTTGTTAAAACCAAAAACACTTAAGCAATTGTTAACTACTTGAAAACATAACAATCTTTAAAAACCTTTTCGTTTGCGGAAGCATATTTGAAATAAACAATTTATGAAAATGTGACGTTTATAAATAGAGTTGCAGAAGCATTTTGAAAACGTTGCGGAAACGTAGATAAAATACAAGTATTTTGAGAGGTTGTTTGATAAATCGATAATCGAAACTAATGATCTTACAAAATCGTGACTTTTGAAAACGACGTTGAAAATTCGAAAGAGAATCCAAGTCTTTTGAAAATATCGTTAATAGTTTGAGAGAAAATATCCGTGTTAAAAATATTGTAAAAGTTTATTTTGAAATCCATTTGTTAATCGATTTTGGAAACCATTGTTCAAGTTTTTAGAAAATTTCCCCTTTTTAAACAATTTAAGAAAAATAATAAAAACATCCCAACCAAAAAGCAAAAATAAAAATAGTCTAGAGGCCTTATTACAACATTTAACCCAAAATAGTTGTAACATCCTAGATTAGGGGTTATGCGTTTATGCATAATTCGAGTGTTAGCATGCTTCAGTGTGTGATTGGATGAATTTTAAGGGCCTTGAGAACTTTAAGATATAGGAGAATGCCTTAGGAAAATTTTTGGTTTTTAGGTGAAAAAGGGGAGTTTGGCTAGAGAGGCCTTAGGATTAATTTTAGGCATTTTTGGGCATAAGAAATGCCTTGGTAAGGTGGCTTCCATGCGCCACTTAAGGGGCTGATTATAGCGCCATCAAGGGCTTGGGTTCGAATCTAGGTGGCAGCAAGGCGTTTTTATTTTTGGGTGTTGGCGTTAATATGAGGGGTCTGAGTTAAAGGGGGTTTAAAGGATGTTGTGGGCGTTGGTGGACAAGAAAGATGGGCTGGTAAAGTGGCTTGGGGCGTTGTAAGGGGGGCTTGGTGCAGGTCGTGAGTTCAAGGCGCAAGGGAAGCAGAATTTTGATGTTCTTATTTTGCAAGCTGGCGTTAAAGATAGAGAAGGCCTAAAAGAATTGGTGGCGCGTTTATGACACAAAATAACGCTTTGGCCGAATGGCCTGGGGCGCTACCTGGTTGCTTGTCCCAACAGGTCCCATGTTCGAACCATGGAAGCTGCAGTTGGGGTTTTTATTTTTCTTCTTTGGCGTGAAGGGTGGAGTGAAGGTGGACGGCACATGGGAGCTTCAATAGATAAGATTAAGCTGATTTTGTTTAATCCTTTTTGAATTCGGCTGGGGGTAAGTGATAAGGGTTATGTTATTTTATTTATTTTAGATAATTGTAGGATTATTTTATTTAGTTTAAAATTAGTAAATAGGAGATAATGGTTGCTATTTGTTTATTTTTTTGAATATGATCAGGAGATAAAATATGAGGAAAAATAGGAGAGAAATGTGGGATTTGAGGAGTGAAGAAGTAGTGGCCGCCAAAGGGCTCTTTGGATGGCAACATTCGATCAAGAGGGGGAGTCAAGGGGCGAATTTTTCTTTTAATGGGCAGCCTTCTTCATGTTTTCTTTAAGACCCTTTGCCGAATTCTTCTACTTTCTCCCCTTATCCATCTTTTCTTTTCTTTCTCCCAACCCCAAGTCTATATTTTCTTCTTGTATAACCGAATATTTCACACCTATTTGGAAGCCATAGCCGAACCACTATAGCATTCACCTATTCTTCTCGTGACTTGTTTAAAAACCGAAAGTGGTAAGTGCTTCTTTTCTCTTTTTTCTATTTGCTTGCTAAAGCCGAAATATTCCTTTTGATCCCCATTGCCGAACCTTTCAGTCTTTCATCCTCTCCACTATTTTGCAAGTCATTGAAGCCAAATCTCAATTCTAGTGAGGGTCGAATCCTTGTTAGCCAGAAGGATCTATTGTTAAGCCCAGCGTGAGGGAGCACTTGGGAAATTTTGTTTGAATTCGGCTACTCATCTAGGTAAGGTGGTGGTAAGTATTCGGCCAAGGGGGCTATACTCATATATTTTTTTTTAGTAGTAGCTGATTCTGATAGTTGTATAACAGGGATTACGACAGTTCAGGAGCAAGTGCAGCTTTCGGGATTTCGATAAGTAAGGTAAAGGGACTTGTGATATTCGGCCACAAGGCCATATTGGGTATATATTTGATAATCGATTCAGACTGTGACCATTTAAGAGTTTTGGCAGTGATTAAGGAGCTTCCGGGATTTCAAGACTTTTTCGGTAAGTAGGTTAAGTTTTAAATATTTGGTTTAAGATTGCGTATATTGATAATTAACGAAGTGTTCTGATTAAGTGCCGTCGATGCATGCGAATACCAGTCTAGAGGAAAAAGGGAAAGTCCCTATCCCGAAGTTTAAGAAAAGAGCCGTCTCAGCAGTTCGGGATTGGCCACCGGGGTGTGGGCCAGCAGCAGAAAGCTATAGGCAGATAGCCGTAGTCTCGCTTAGCGATAGCGTCGGGGATCGAGAGTCTAGAACTCCAAGTAATAAGGTGTGTAGCTAGCCTACTGTTTCCGGGATTTATATTTACATGTGTAATGTGTTTACTAACAAGTGCAGTGATAATCGTGATATTGATACCCTTTAAGGGTATGACGATGATCAGGTTAGTATCAAAGCTGTTGGAATATGATCATTGATTTGTATGTGCGAGTATGCTTATTTATGAGTATCATGTGCATGCGTTATCATGACTGTATTTTATGTTGCATGTGCATGGGTGGGCTATGAAAGAAGGTACGGGTGTACTTCGAGTACGTGGTTGATGAGTGGCTGTGTGCCTCATCGTGATTGATATCGGCTATGTGCCATATCGTGGATTGATGAGTGACTATGTGTCCCATCGTGATTTTGGTGTTAGCTACGGCTACATCATGGATTGGCGCTGACTGAGGTCGCGTTGTCGATTTTGTGCTTAATTGCACGTGGTTGGCACTGAATGCCTTGTGGAGTAAAAAGGAGAGGGTGATTTAATAATCCCGGTGTGTGTGTGGTAATTTGGATAAGGGGTGTGTGGGGATGGACCTTAGGCTTGGGTCGGGATTCATTATTGCATAAATTGTGGTATGTGAATATATGTGTGATTGTGGACTTGAATAAATGGGCTAAGCCCAGTGTGTGGAGAGTATGTGGATAATTACCCATCTAGCTGATAAGTGTTATGAGTTTGGGCCAAGCCCAGAATGTGATATGATCTGAATATGGTATATGCATGGGTTGTTATGTGGTTAGCATGTGGGTGGAATTCAGTGGTTAATTACACACTGAGTCTGTGTGACTCACCCAACTTTTTAACCATCGCAGGTGATTCGTGATTAATGGACCGGGTTGGAGTGGATACAAAGGTGGCCATGTAGAAGCAGATTTTTATACAGAAGTTGTTTTTCTTTATTTAATAGTATTTATCATTTTCAGTACCCTAAGTATTTGAATAAGTTTTGTTGTAATAAGGCCCAATTAAATTATTTGAGTATTTATATTGTGCTAAAGAAAAAGGACGATTAAATGGTTATTTTGAAATCGTTTATTTAAGCAAACTTCATCTTAAAACATGTAATAAAGTTTTAATTCGGATATTTTATATCGAGCTTATATTATTAATAATTTTTAAATGGACATAGTATTCAAAAGTTAACAAATTTTCACGGGTTATTCTAACATCAAAAATATTTTCAAACGTTTTCCGCAGTGACATGCCAGACCCATCTAGCTTATAAGTGTTATGAGTTTGGGCCAAGCCGAATGTGATATGATCCGAATATGGTATATGCATGGGTTGTTATGTGGTTAGCATGTGGGTGGAATTCGGTGGTTAATTACACATCGAGTGCGTGTGACTCACCCAACTTTTAACCATCGCGGTGATTCGTGATTAATGGACCGGGTTGGAGTGGATACAAAGGTGGCCATGCAGTAATGATTTTCATGCGAGAAAGATATTTTTAATTAATTAAGCATTTATATTTTCAGTACTTTGATTATTCAATTATTGTAATAAGGCCCTAAAAGTATTTAAGGTGTGTTTAAGTATTTTTATTAAGTATTTTTATTATTATGTTCTATTATGGATTGACAATTTAAATATTAATTGCAAATGATTTTATTTTCTTCAATATGTATAATAAAGTTTTGAATCCGTATTTTTATAACAATTTAATTTTTACTTAGAATATTTTAAGTCACAACAAAATGTTTTATTAAAGGCAACAAATTTTTAACGGTTTTACTCTCAAGTAAGAATATTTTGAACGTGTTCGTAGTGGCATTTCAAATTCGGTCGTAGTGAATGGGCGGGTTTGGGGTGTTCTGATTTAGTATCAGAGCCCGGTTCAAAACTCGGCTTTGAGGGCTTTTGGGTCCAAAAATGTTTTCGAAAATGGGCTTTTCAAAATATGGGCTTTTATTTCAGGTTATTCTGGCATGGCACCTGTATCTCCGGCCCGAAGTCCACCAGGTAAGTACTTCTAATTATTGAAGTGATTCGTGAAATGTTATGGGATTATTTGGGCTCGTAGATTAGAATATTAGGGCTATTGAACCCTAGGGCTAGTGCACTCAAACACATGCATAAGACTTAAGGACCATTAAACAAACATGTGAACTAAGTCGCCGAGTTAAGGTGTGGCAACCATTGTACGCATGTCTAGGATTGGTATTCAGTAAGAGCTTGGTACTTAAGCAGTCCTAGCGACTCACCTCCTCTTTACTCGAATCCTACTGCAGTGCGTAGCCTCGGTTCACCCTAACCAAGAGGACTCAGTCATAGGCTAAACCCTAACTAAAACAGAAAGGGAACTAGCCGTATTTTATAAAAACCCTAGTTTTAAAATCCCTAAATTACCCTTTTAATTGTAGTAAAAGATTATTGTGAAAATTTATCCAAAATATCTCTGATTTACAAAAATTACAAAAATGCCCCTGTATTGTAAATTACTAAAATACCCTTATAGGAAAAAAATGACGAAAATGCCCTTGGGATAGAAAGCAGGCGAGAAATGTCCGATGAATGTGTGTGGTGGATACCACTTGAATGAATGTGTTCTTGTTGATGAATGAATGTGCCTTTATTGAGAAATGCATGTGATATTCTGAAGTAGAATAGTGAACTTGAATTGAACCTTTGTGTGATCGAAAGGACTACTTCTAAATATCTTCATTTCATAAAATTGTTCGCGGTTAATAAGTGGAACAAAAGTCGATGCATAAAACTCTTTAATCAGATAAATCGCAACAATAGAGATGAGTTCTAGGGGACGCGGTAGAGGTAGAATGGTAGCATCAGAACCGGTAGGGTCTCGCCATGGGTCAGAAAGTGAAGTGCCGCCACCAAAGCGGTGGGCGCGGAGGAGCAAGATCGAGATAGGTGAAGATATTGTGATGATCGCGGGCCATGTTGCGAGTGCTCGGCGAGTAGCGAGAGCTAGTGTAGGAAGCGGAGCTCGAAAGTCGGTGTCGGAAAGACTCGGTCGAGCGGGTGAAGTTTTAGAGGAGTATCGGGAGTAGCTCCGAATGTAGCGGAGTATTGGTTGGAAGCGATCGAAAGGATTATGGGACGATTTGGACTCACCGATGAGGAGGAAAAGTGAAGGGTCTTTGTTTCGTTGCTCGAGAGCGAAGCTTATCGATGGTGGCTCACCGTCAAACAAGGTGTACGGTAGATCGATTGAATTGGGATTACTTTAAGGCCAAGTTTGAAGGAAAAATGCGAGGAGCAGTTATTTGGACGCAAAGGAAAGCGTTTCTAAATCTAGTACAAGGGAATAAGTCGGTAGCGGAGTATGAAGCTGAATTTGTGTGACTAAGTCGAGACGCCAAAGGAATCGTGGCTACGATTATGAAAGGTGTGTTCGATTCGAAGATGGGGTTTGTGAGATGAGTTGCGGGGAGTTGATCGCTCCGCAGAGAGAAAGGATTTCGCCATTACGGTGGAGAAAGCTCGGATCAAGAGGTTAAGAAGACTATAAGAGAAAACCGAGAAAAGAATAGGAGCGAGAATAAGAGAAGTTTTGGACCGTTAGCATCATTTGGTAATGTCCGAGAAAAGACCAAGGATCGAGAATTGCAATACGTGCACGATTGATGTGAATCGAGAATCGTTCATGTGTTAAGTGTGGGAGAGCTCATGTAGGAGAATGTTGGGGAAATAGTAAGGAATGTTTCCGGTGTGGGTCGAAAGCTCACTTGGTTAAGAATTGTTCCTGTGCAACGAGAGGGTCGAGGTTCGAACCACAGAGGAAATGGTACCGACAGAGGTGCTAAAGGATCAGATCTTGAGACGACCAAGGACTTGATATCAGTGCACGTCCTTTTATGCAGGACACTATTTATTATGCGGTTGATGTGAAGTTAGCTCATTCTTGTATGGCTAGTGAAGTGTAGGAACTTTAATTGTGAACCTTAAGATATTTGTGTCTAGAAGGCGGGATAGATTTACTAAGATCGAGTGCGCTTGATGAGGCGTAGGGTAGCGAGTTATGGTAGTAGGTAATTTCGAGGACGAAATTATTTTTAAGGAGGGTAGAAGCGTAACATCCTAGATTAGGGGTTATGCGTTTATGCATAATTCGAGTGTTAGCATGCTTGATGTGTGATTGGATGAATTTTAAGGGCCTTGAGAACTTTAAGATATAGGAGAATGCCTTAGGAAAATTTTTGGTTTTTAGGTGAAAAATGGGAGTTTGGCTAGAGAGGCCTTAGGATTAATTTTAGGCATTTTTGGGCATAAGAAATGCCTTGGTAAGGTGGCTTCCATGCGCCACTTAAGGGGTGATTATAGCGCCATCAAGGGCTTGGGTTCGAATCTAGGTGGCGAGCAAGGCGTTTTTATTTTTGGGTGTTGGCGTTAATATGAGGGGAAATTTGAGTTAAAGGGGTTTAAAGGATGTTGTGGGCGTTGGTGGACAAGAAAGATGGAAATTTTCAGTAAAGTGGCTTGGGGTGTTGTAAGGGGGCTTGGTGCAGTCGTGAGTTCAAGGCGCAAGGGAAGCGAGAATTTTGATGTTCTTATTTTGCAAGTCGTCGTTAAAGATAGAGAAGGCCTAAAAGAATTGGTGGCGCGTTTATGACACAAAATAACGCTTTGGTCGAATGGCACGGGCGCTACAGTCGCTTGTCCCAACAGTCCCATGTTCGAACCATGGAAGCTGCGAGTTGGGGTTTTTATTTTTCTTCTTTGGCGTGAAGGGGTGGAGTGAAGGTGGGCGGCACATGGGAGCTTCAATAGATAAGATTAAGCTGATTTTGTTTAATCCTTTTTGAATTAATTTGGGGGTAAGTGATAAGGGTTACGTTATTTTATTTATTTTAGATAATTTTAGGATTATTTTATTTAGTTTAAAATTAGTAAATAGGAGATAATGGTTGCTATTGGTTTATTTTTTTGAATATGATCAGGAGATAAAATATGAGGAAAAATAGGAGAGAAATGTGGGATTTGAGGAGTGAAGAAGTAGTGGCGGCCAAAGGGCTCTTTGGATGGCAACATTCGGTCAAGAGGGGAGTCAAGTGCCGAATTTTTCTTTTTAATGGGCAGCCTTCTTCATGTTTTCTTTAAGACCCTTTGTCGAATCCTTCTACTTTCTCCCCTTATCCATCTTTTCTTGTCTTTCTCCCAACCCCAAGTCTATATTTTCTTCTTGTATAACCGAATATTTCACCCCTATTTGGAAGCCATAGCCGAACCACTATAGCATTCACCTATTCTTTCTCGTGACTTGTTTAAAAACCAGAAAGTGGCAAGTGCTTCTTTTCTCTTTTTCTATTTGCTTGCTAAAGCCAAAATATTCCTTTTGATCCCCATTGCCGAACCTTTCGGTCTTTCATCCTCTCCACTATTTTGCAAGTCATTGAAGCCAAATCTCAATTCTAGTGAGGGCGAATCCTTGTTAGCCGAGGGATCTATTGTTAAGCCGGTGTGAGGGAGCACTTGGGGGCTGTTCATTTGAATTCGACTACTCATCTAGGTAAGGTGGTGGTAAGTATTCGGCCAAGGGGCTATACTCATTTTTTTTTAGTAGAAGCCGATTCGATAGTTGTATAACAGGATTACGACGATTCGGGAGCAAGTGCGACTTTCGGGATTTCGATAAGTAAGGTAAAGGGACTTGTGATATTCGACCACAAGGCCATATTGGGTATATATTTGATAACCGATTGATTGTGACAATTTAAGAGTTTTGGCGGTGATTAAGGAGCTTAGGGATTTCAAGACTTTTTGGTAAGTAGGTTAAGTTTTAAATATTTGGTTTAAGATTGCGTATATTGATAATTAACGAAGTGTTCGATTAAGTGTCGTCGATGGATGCGAATACCGTCCTAGAGGAAAAGGAAAGTCCCTATCCCAAAGTTTAAGAAAAGCCGTCTCGGCGATTCGGGATTGGCCACGGGGTGTGGGCCAAGCAGAGAAAGCTATAGGCGGATAGCCGTAGTCTCGCTTAGCGATAGCGTCGGGGATCGAGTCTAGAACTCCAAGTAATAAGGTGTGTAGCTAGCCTCATTTGTTTCGGGATTTATATTTGCATGTGTAATGTGTTTACTAACAAGTGCGGTGATAATCGTGATATTGATACCCTTCAAGGGTATGACGATGATCAGGTTAGTATCAAAGCTGTTGGAATATGATCATTGATTTGTATGTGCAAGTATGCTTATTTATGAGTATCATGTGCATACGTTATCATGACTGTATTTTATGTTGCATGTGCATGGGTGGGCTATGAAAGAAATGCGGGTGTACTTGAATACGTGGTTGATGAGTGGTCGTGTGCCTCATCGTGATTGATATCGGCTATGTGCCATATCGTGGATTGATGAGTGACTATGTGTCCCATCGTGATTTTGGTGTTAGCTACGGCTACATCGTGGATTGGCGCTGACTGAGGTCGCGTTGTGGATTTTGTGCTTAATTGCACGTGGTTTGCACTTGAATGCCTTGTGGAGTAAAAAGGAGAGGGTGATTTAATAATCCTGGTGTGTGGTAAATTTGGATAGGGGGTGTGTAGGGGATGGACCTTAGGCTTGGGTCGGGATTCATTATTGCATAAATTGTGGTATGTGAATATATGTGTGATTGTGGACTTGAATAAATGGGCTAAGCCCAGTGTGTGGAGAGTATGTGGATAATTACCCATCTAGCTGATAAGTGTTATGAGTTTGGGCCAAGCCCAGAATGTGATATGATCTGAATATGGTATATGCATGGGTTGTTATGTGGTTAGCATGTGGGTGGAATTCAGTGGTTAATTACACACTGAGTCTGTGTGACTCACCCAACTATTTAACCATCGCAGGTGATTCGTGATTAATGGACCGGGTTGGAGTGGATACAAAGGTGGCCATGCAGAAGCAGATTTTCATGCAGAAAGATATTTTTAATTAATTAAGCATTTATATTTTCAGTACTTTGATTATTCAATTATTGTAATAAGGCCCCTAAAAGTATTTAAGGTGTGTTTAAGTATTTTTATTAAGTATTTTTATTATTATGTTCTATTATGGATTGACAATTTAAATATTAATTGCAAATGATTTTATTTTCTTAAGTATGTATAATAAAGTTTTGAATCCGGTATTTTTATAATAATTTAATTTTTACTTAGAATATTTTAAGTCACAACAAAATGTTTTATTAAAGGCAACAAATTTTTAACGGTTTTTTTCTCAAGTAAGAATATTTTCGAACGTGTTCCGTAGTGGCATTTCAAATTCGGTCGTAGTGAATGGGCCGGGTTTGGGGTGTTACAATAGTAAAGTAATAAAATAAACGAGAAAGAAGTCTAAAGTCCAAATAAACCATTTCCGAAGTATGGCCTCCCTCGAGTCATCCATAGCCCAAGTCCATATCATCAAGCATTACCTACAAGGGTTAAGAGAAAGGGGGGTGAGTTGCAAGAACTCAGTGTGAAATCCCGTTACCGTTATTCATTGGGCCGGAACCCAATTAGCAATCATCTTGGACCAAAGCCCATAAACAAATAATAAATAAATGACATGAATGCAACCCATCCCATCCTACCAGCCGTCTAACTCTCCACCCGTACCAACCAATCTCTCCTGTGGGGATCAAGTCAACCCACCCTGCCAGTCTCTCCAATTTGCAGTCAAGCTTCCATTTATACTATTTGTGGCTGAGCCACCAGAATCATATACGGTAATATAATCGGCACATAGCCTCGGTAAAAAAATGATTGACACAGAGTCGTTAATTCATATGTTAGGCACATAGCCCCGGTAAATACGTTTAGCACAAAGCCATAATCACGATGGCATAAAGCCATATTTAGGTTGGTACATAGCCGTTATCAGAATTTGTGGCAATGCCACCGATCTATACTTCTCTTCATTCAAGTTTCCCATCCCATGCAAAATTATGTAAATGCAACATTCATAGTAAGGCATCATATTTACAAATATAAACAACAATTATTACTCCAGAGATTTGTTACGAAAAATTGGCCCATTTTAACACTTTGCAATTCAGCCCATTAAGGTATTCTATCAAATCAGCCCATAGGGGAATTTTCGGTAAATCGGTCCATAAGGACATTTCGGTAAATCGGTCCAAAAGGATATTTTGGTAAATCGGTAATTTTACCCACTAAGGGTAATTCGGTAATCTCGTAACCCAGGGGTATTTTGGTAATTTACCCTCCAAGGGTTATTTGGTAATTCGGCAACCCCGGACTTAACTACTAATTTGAGCATAGAAAATTGAAACTGTCCATCTGCGTCGTATTGACTAAAATGACCATAACTCGGATTAGGAAACTCGAAATTTATATCCGTAAATTTTCCTTGAAACTTGACTCATATATCTTCTTACGATAATTTTTTCCAGAATTTTTGACTTAACCATTTAGTACAGTTTATTCCTTAAATTTTCCCTTGTTTTACTGTCCAACGATTCTGACCTCTCTTATCTTAATTTCAATTATCTCACTATACAGTTTTCATATACTGCTCCCACTTGTTTCTAATGAAAATAGGCTCACTAATGAATCCATACATATGAATTATAACCCTTAATTCACTTTGTACAATTTTATATGATTTTTCCAGAACAGATCAGGGAACCACAAAGTCATTCAGAACCAGTCTTACTCAAATTAACATATCTCAGAATATAAAAATCCTTTTCCTTCTCTGTTTCTTTCATATTAAAATAGACACAGTAAGATTTAATCTGATATCTTATTCACTTTGTAATTCTTTTTTTTCTATTTTTCGTGATTTTTCAAATACACGTCACTGTTCCTGACCGAAACTGTTTTATTACGAAATACGATTACCACTACGATCATACGCATGCCCGAGTGATCACGGATGCCGGTTTTCAGTTTTCTTTGGTATTTTGACCAAATCACAGAACATATCATACAAAATTTCAGAGAGATGTGAGATTACACACCATATCAAACATGTATTTGGAAGGTACGGGATTACACACCTGATTTTGATTTCCTAACGAACCACTCGTCGATGACCTAGAACAATACCAACCAAAAGTTAGCCTCGGATTTCTAAAAGATTTCGTATCACTTACACTTGAATCACTTACCACTATGTCTGAAGGTAGAACATATAGTGTGATTTCGTCCCTAAAACATAATCGATTAGTCGAAACTTCGATCCGATTTGCAACATAGCCAAATAGAGATATAACGAAAAATCCAAAATGAACCCCCTTACCTTATCGATATTAGATCCAATTTCCACCGTTTGACTTCGGCTAGAACAATACACGGTCTCCCACTTAAAACACTACGAAAAGAGAGTGATTTAGACATGAAGAAGTGGAGGATAACACCATTTTTGGTGACGATCACGATTTACAACTGAATAGTCATAAATACTTATTCGGCTAAACGGAAAAGAATATGATCATAGAAAAGAATTCACTTACCGATTTAATCGAAGAAAGAATGTCACCTCAAACAAGAAAGAAATTATGAAGGAGTGATTGTGGATTGTGAGTTTCGGCTATGGAAGAAAATGAACAAGAATAGTTTCGGTTATGAGGGTATGGATTAGAGGAAAAACATAGTAGAGTTGGAGAATTTCGTGAAAAGAAAAGAAAGGTTGAGAAGGGGTGCTTATCAAATTTCGGTTTTCAAGAAAAGATGAATGAAAATAGTTTGGTCTCAATGGTTTGGTACCTACGGCAACAAGAAAGAATTGAAGAAAAGAAATGCTCACTAATGGCTTGAAGTTTCGGCAAAGAGAAGAGGAAATTTGGAGAGAAAGAGAATGATACAAAAAACTAAAGAGAACAACCTCTCAAGCACTAGCTTTGCCAAAAACTCCTAGCAAAATTCGGCTATCACCCCCTTTAGCCCCAAAACCGTCCATATTTATGTCCCTAATAGTCAAAATTTTGCCAACCACCCTTTCCATAATACATCCCTTGAAAAAGGCCACATGTTCCCCCTACTTTCCCCTTTCTCTTGATTTCTTTCCTCACATTCATCCTTTCCTATTTTCCTTAGCCATCTTGCCAAAAATAAAAGTCCACCTTGCCTTATTTACATGCTTGGCCGACACTTAAGGAAAGAGTGCAAAAATAATAGTTAAAGTTTGCACACAAGGGATTCGAACCTCTTCCCTCAAGGTACTACATATGGTGCCATAACCCTTTTACCAATTGCTCATTTATGCTAGCAATTTACTCTTTTATTTCCATAAGCCTTGATGCCACTTACTATCTCTCCTTAATAGGCTTAAACACAAAATTTTACGAAGGCCCAACTTGAATCCGGAACTTCATAGAAACCTCGTAACTTTCAAAAATTACCTTCTTAATAAGTCCAACTTGAAATAATGCCGTTCTCTTGTTCTCAAAATTTTAAACATTCCTACGCTCAAGGCCCATTGGGCCCAATTCTACTAGGCCCAATTTCGGGATGTTACAGTGTCACACGGCCATATGACAGCCCGTGTGTACCAAAATTTGCTTCCAAAACAAGGCATAATTCACATCTATCTTAGGTAACAAAGAAAACATAAAACATCTATGTAAACACCACCAATGACACTTCCAAACCAAGAAAAAAAAGTCAAGTTCTTAAAATTTATATGCCTAACCAATGTGCCCTCATTGACACCACATTTAAATCATCAAACACAAGCTAACATTTCATCCATCCATTACCTAACCAATATGCCATCCAAAGGCACCACAAACAAAGATTAATCATTCCATAACCAAGTTAAAGAGCATATGACATTAACCACTCTTTGATACTTAATCAAACATCAACCAAATAGAAAAATATAACCAATATCACCAAGTTGCCATTTTACCAAAATATTTATCATTCCTCATCAACAATTATACTCACCTAAAAGAGTCAAGTTTATCAAACATGCTTATTTCATTCATAACCATTTACAAGCATTTGTTTCAAGACAAAACAAAACTCAAAAGCTTATATGACATTCAATACAAATAACCAATACTAGGTTCAACCATAGACCAAAAGACTATTACTCAAAATATCATTATCCTAGGTACATGTCAAGACATACAAAAAGAAATACGTCACCAATTTTGAGTTTGGGATTGATGTTGGATGCTAAGTCGGCAATCAAAATAAGTACCTAACTTGCATACAAAGGAATGATCAACTATTGAATAATTTCATTAACTCAAATAACTACATAAGAGTTTAATACTCCATCAATTCAGATATCTAGTATATATATTGTAACATCCTAAATTTACGGGCCTATACATTTAGTGTAGGGATAGGTTTACTATGCTAATTTAATTGATATGGGTCTAAATTTGGGCTTAGAATTAGGCAAAAAGGCCCAGATTAAAGTGGCATCATTAACTTGATTAAAAGGAACAAGTTTTGGGTCTTAAGGAGCCCATGTTTTAGGCCAAATTCGGCACTTTAAATGAAGAGAGGGTGACGCCACACACAAGGAATTAGGGGCCCAAGTATTAAGTTTAATGAGGCCCAAATATTTTAATTTAAGTGAGTTAAATTTGGCATTAGGGATTACTAGAGGTGGACGGCTACAAGGCTATAAAATAGGAGAATTTATGTGGATTTTTAAGTGATAATATCATAAATAAAAAGGAGAAAAGTTAGGAGCTTATCTTCAAGGGAAGTGTTGGCCGAAAATCCACCACCTAGAGGAGTGTAAAATTCGGCTACTGCATGGCAAGGAGGGTGTCAAATTTCTCCTCTCTTTTAGCTTGAATTTTAAGGGTGTTTTCAGTTTTTAGCAGTAGGTGCCAAAATATCTATAAATAGGGGGGCTAGCTCCTTGATTCTGACACTGAAAACCCTAAATTTCTCTCCCATTGTGCCGAAATTCCCTAGCCTCTCCCTCTCCAATTTCTTTTCTCCAATTTCTTTAAAAGTCGAAACTCTTCTCCACTTTTTCCTTCTTGTGCCGATTTCTCTAGGAAGCCGAAGCATCCATAGTCTTTTCTTCTATTCATCCTATTTGAGAATTAGTTCTATGCTTTCGGCATTTAAATCTTCCATGGGCATTACTAAATCCTCTCTCTAGTGCTAGCCGAATCTCCTATGCTAAGGTAAGTGTTGATTTTTGATTAGTTCTCATGATCTATTCTCGATTTTTGAAAGGCAAAAGCCAAAAGCTAATAGTTTAATGGTTTTATGATGGGCGGCAATTCGGTATTTGAAGGAAGCTTAGTCGACTAGACCTAAAAGCCGAAAATCATAAGTCTCCAACTTCGGGATTTCAAGGTAAGAGGATTTGTTTATCTATATATATAAAATCGGGTAGAATACTAACCATGGCCGAATATAGGAGAGGCCTATTTTCGCAATTGTTCCGGCTTTTAAGCAAGGCTATAGATTGAGGATAATAGATCCAGATAGCAAGGACATCGACTAAGAATATTGGATTTCGCAATATCAAGTGTGTAATTCTCCACACCATCTAGATCTGTTTGATTAATATATGAAAATAAGTATTACATGTTTTGTTAAATGTCGAAACCCCGGCATATTGACGGGAACCCAAAGAGGGTAAAGCAAATCACCAGGTTAGTAAATGATCTAATTAAATGTTATAAGTATACTGATTTTATGTGATTGCATGGGTTGGGTTTGATGAAAGGAGGAAGTTATATGTTGTAGCGGTTTTTACCGTGATCTGTTGTAGCGGCTTCTGCCGTGATCTATTGTAGTGGCTACGACCATGATCTGATGATGAGCAGCACGACTGCCATCAAGGCGTGTAGCGGTGTGGGTTGATTGTAGAAATCCCCAATGGTGTGAATGGGTCGAGTGCGGGGCATGTAGCGGATGGACACCTAGGATATGGGTTGGGCTTTGCATATTATTTTTGTTACTTATATTTTGATTATTCTGTTTTATGGGGCTAAAGCCCAAATCTAATGGTGCATGAGGGTTGCACACTGAGTCTCATGACTCACCCTTTAATTTTAACCATCTCGGGTGACACTTAGGGCATCGGACCAGGGCCGAGAGGAGAGCAAGGTGGCCATGCGATGTGAGCTTTGAGAATTCGAGCAAAAAGACTTAGTCTAATTTTTTTATTTTCATTTAATTAATGGGTTCAAATTTCCTTGTAATAAGGCCATGGGCCACTAGACTACCATTTATGTCTTGGGATTTTGTTGGGCTTTTATTCTTTGGGTTTTAAGTTTTACGTTTTCAATTAAGTTAAGACTCGCATGAAATTTGGTTTTATTTAAAATCTACCAAGATAATTGGTTACTTAATATTTTATACTTTAATGAATTATTAAGCTTTCGAAATAAAGGTGTAAACCTAGTAATTGTTTTCCAAAATGTGACATGTTATGTAAAATCTCTTAAGTGACATACCAGATCCGGTTGTAGCGTTTGGGCCGGGTTTGGGGTGTTACATATATAATAATTGTTACCAAATAGTGCACCATAAGTCATCATGGACATTTCATAAGCAATTTAAGCCATCTTTCCTTTACCAACCATCCTCAATGAATCGGACAAACATTTTCAATATTAATCAACCTGTTATTAGTACCCGATGCTTGATGGATTAACCATAATAGAGTTTTGCTCTCCACGCTAGTTGGATAATCTGATGATAAGTGTACCCTGTACTAGTCGGATAAGCCGACAATGTTTTGCGCCCAGCGCTAGTCAGATAAACCGACAATAATTGTGTCCTGCACTAGTCGAATAGATCGAAAAAGATTTGCACCCAGCGCTAGTCGGATAATCAGAAATAGTTTTGCCCTGCACTAGTCGAATAAATCGATAAAGAATTGCGCCCAGCTTTAGTCGGATAAACCAAAGATATTTAACGTGTGCCCAGCACTAGTTGGATGTACCAACAATGAGTTGTGCTCCGCGCTAGTTGGATAACCGGCAATACATACATAATTACATTATTCCACAATTATTCAATTCATAATTTAAATTCTTTACATTAAGCTTCTATATTAAAACTCTATAATCCACTTCATAATCATTTTCATATATATATTTCCATAGCATTTCATTTGTAATATTAATCATTTTGAATGCACATGATTGACTATGAATTTAACTAATAATCAAACTAATTAACTAAATAACTAAATAAAGTTTGAGTTTAAGGACTACGAACTTACCGAATTTACGATAATTTCCGGTGAACAAGTTGGATTAATCAACAAATTTCTCCTTCCTTCAGTTAATGACCGCTTTGCTAGCTTCTTAATCTAAATACCATAATCTAATTCAATTAACTAATTCGAAACTACAATAATTCAATTTAGACAATCTATCATAAAGTCATATCTCCACATTTAATTCCTAATAATTGGTCAATACTCAACTCAATCCTTAACATCAAAAATTAATTTAATCACATAATTCCTTATTTTCAATTTTACTCATTTACCCCTAAACATTTACACTCCATACAATTTAATCCATAGAATTAAACAATTTAATTCCACAATTAATACATAACCCCAACATTGACGAATACTTACCCTTATTATACAGCCTATATATCCTTAAATTTATAACAAATCCTTCTCATATTACAAACTACTCAATTAAATCCCAAATTTCTAAATTTATAAAATTTTACTCATTTAAATAACACAAAATCAACATCAAGCACCCAAGGCAAACACTTTCAAGTAGAAAGCTTCAAAAAAACATTATGAGTATACTTTCTCAACTTTACTAATTTTACAAATTAACACCCAAAAAAGATAGATTTCAACTCAGCTAACACAAAAACATAAAATTTATTAAGAAACAATTAAGATATCACTTACATGCAATGAGAAATGACAAAACCGAAACTTCCTTAGCTATAACAATGGTGTTTCGGTTGGAATGAGAAAGAAATATGAGGAAGATGATAGTGGTATTCTTCTTATTTTTACTTTATTTTAATGTAATTTTAGCCATAAAACCATTTAAAAAAAACTTCAAAACCGGCCACTAATTTTAACATTGCCCAATTTGCCAATTAAGTCCATCAACTCTCTAATTCCTAACTACTTAATACTATTAACTTTTGGAACTAACTTTTCAAGCTTTTGCAATTTAATCCTTTAACTAATTTAACTACCCAAACGTCAATATAACTTAACCAATTTTTAATACGAGCCTCATCAAACTTCATAAACATTAATTAAGTAATAAAATATTGACTCGCTTACTGGAATTGGGGTATTAAAATTATCGTTTCTAACACCACTGAAAATAGGTCGTTACAATAAATAACTTTGAAAAGATGTTTGTCAAGAACGAAGAGGCTAAATTGGTATGTTCTTAACAAATCTAACTCCGATGAGGTATACAAAGAAAAAATAAGAAAGCTACAGATACAACATTGTAAGAGAAACAAGAAAAGGAATAAACTAAGGATGGTTGTTTCTTTTATGGTGTGACAGGTGCACTTTTTAATTTTGTTTGTTCTGAGGTTAATGTGATTCGTAAGTTGCGGATTTAGTCTTTGCACTTTTCGAGTTTAAAAATTTCAATTCTAACCCAAATGGTATCTATTAAATCTCTTAGGTCAAAATTTGCTATTAGTCGTGTACCATGTGTAAGGCAAGGGTATAATTACTGTTTTTCAATTCGATTATTTTTAGTCCTTATAATATTTGGATTTTGAAAGTTCAATTACAAATCAAATGGTAGCTATTAAATTAATTAAAATGACGTGGTCTTTTATGAGCATTATGTGGAAATAATAAGTAAGCATGTCATTACATATGTGATAATATATTTATTGTATAAAATTTTGAAAATAGAATAATTTAGTTTAACGAATTTAAAAACTACCATTTGGGTACATTACCTTCTTGTTTGGGTAACTTGACATATTTTCGCTATTTGACCATGTTCAATTAATTAACTAATTAATTTATAGAAGATTCACCATTATTAATAAAGTTCAAATTATCATTAGCTTTCTTTGAAAACTCGTTATTATATAATATTTTGAAAATAGTATAATTTAGTTTAATGAATTTAACGACTATCATTTGAGTAAAGATTAAAATTTCAAAATTTCAAAAGCATAGAAAATAAAAAATGATCAAATTAAAATACAAAACTAAATCTATAACTTATGCATAGTACAAGGATTAATGGTAGAATTTAAAATAAAAAATTCACATTTTGGTTACCATATTATTCACGTTATTTTTATTCGTAAAGTAGAAAAATTAGTATTTTTTAAGGAAAAATGTATTAAAACAAAAATAATTGTGTTAAGTAGTAAATCCACGGGACTAGGGGTGAGCATTCGATCGAATCGAGTCGAAAATTTTCGAGTTAATTGAGTTTTCGAATCGTATTTTATCATCCTAACTTAATTTGAAATTTTCTCGAATCGAGTCGAGTGAGATGAAGTTCGAATCGAATCGAATATATTTGTTCGAGTTAAATTTAAAAAAATGACTTTAGTATTGTTTATTTTTATGTAATTTTTCAAAAAATAATTTTCTTTAAAGTTTTTAAACATGATCATACAACAAAAAATTGAAGTAAATAAGTGAATAAATAAAAGCAACACAACATCAACCTAAATAAACAATATGAGTCCAAATAAACAACAAAAACAATACAACAAGATTATAATAAAAAACATAAGTAAAAGTCCAAGTAAACAACATGAGTCCAAGTAAACAATATGAGTCGATGTAAACAGCAACAACATTATAATAAAAAAAAACATAAGTAAAAGTCCAAAATGTAATAGAAACCTACACCAGTCCAAACAAACAAAAAAAAGAACACAACAAAAGTCCAATTAACCAACAACAATAACAAACCAAACCAAACTAATAACAATAACACATCAGTTCAAAAACCATTATAGAATAGTTTAAGTTTCTTCTTGTGCTTCAAACACCGTTGGTGTTGATAATCTTGAAACATCTAGTAAAAGTATTGAATGAGTTAGTTAAATGATAAAAAATGTTTGCAAAAATAAATTAAATAAACATTTAACTTTATAAACTAATGCTAAGTATATTACCTTCTTGATCTTCAGGTATTTTTGACAAGTCTAGCAAATTTAAAAACAAAAGTGCTAGTTAAATTATGCTTACTAATATAAATAACACAAAAGCTTATTTTATAAATTAAAATTTATATATTACCATCTTCCATGGTTTGAAGTTCATCAACATAATCTTCAAGATTGATGGCATCATTAGATTTCTGAAGCCAATCTTGTGTGCAAACCAAAGCCTCGACCATGAGAGGAGTTAGAGAACTTCTAAAACTATCGAGAACACGTCCACCCGTGCTAAATGCACTTTCCGAGGCAACCGTTGAAATAGGAGTAGCAAGAATATCTCGAGCCATTTGTGAAAGAATAGGGAATCTAGGACTGTTCATTTTCCACCACAACAGTAAATCAAATGAACTTGAATTGTTTACTTCTTCATCCTCACCAAAATATCTATCCAACTCAGATTTGCTTTCTAATCCAACTTGTTTCTTCTTCTTAAGGTATTTTTGTTTGGCCAAGCCCGTTTTCATTTCTGACTGATCTATTTCCATTGAACTACAAAGATTTGTCAAAGAACTAGATCTACCTTCAAACAGTTGAATTCTCCTGGCATTAGAAGAATACTCGTTGAACAAGCAATGCAATTCTTTATCAATCATTTTCATAATGTCATTAGCAACATTAGGAAAAAGCAAGTTGACCCCAAAGTCCAAAAAACTCATTTTATATCGTGCATCAACGATGACCGCCAAGTAAACTAGCATGTTGATCTTGTTTCCTTCACCCCAATACTTATTATATTTATCTCTCATTTTGGAAGTCATAGAAATTATGTCTAGATCTCCACAACTTTGCCACCCATCAAAAAGACAATGCACATCCGTCAATACTTCAAAAAGTGAATGAGAGGTAACATGCAAAGATCCGGACACCTTCAGTGTAAGATGATAAAAAGGCTCTAATACTTTCATAACTCTTTGAACAATTTCCCAATCATCAAATGTAGGAACTCCATCTCCAGCAGTAAGGTCAAGAAAAAAATTATGGTCATCACGTACATATGATTCAAATGCACGCTCATATTTTTCGGCCACCTTTAACATCATATATGTTGAGTTCCATCTAGTAGGCACATCTAAACACAATTGAGCCTTACTATCTATCATTTCTTCTTTTACCCGTTGGTTGAATTTTATCAACCTCGATGGTGATGCTCTTATATACCTCACAGCACCTCTAACTCGATCCACAGACACAGAAACATCCTTAATTCTGTATTGCACAATGAGATTAAGAATGTGTGCAACACATCTCATATGAATAAATTTTCCATTTGCAACAGAAGCATTTTGATGATTCAATTTCTTTCTCAAGTATTCAATGGCAACACTATTGGTGGATTCATTATCAACCGTAATAGTGAAGACCCTCTCAATCCCCCAATCTCGAAGACATTTTTTCAATAGCTTGACCTATGCTTTCACCTCTATAAGCGGATATTGGGCAAAAATTTATAATTCTTTTTTGCAACCTCCACTCATCATCCACCCAATGTCTTTGTTAAAACCATGTAAGATATCCTCTCTGCAATGAAGTCCAAGTGTGTCTGTAGTCAAACAAACTCTACTTATATCTTTTTCAAAACAATTCTTCATCACACTCTTCATGGAGTTAAATAAATCAAGACAATCCTTTCTAATTGTCCAACGAGATGGAAGACTAAACCGTGGGCATGCTATAGAAAGAAAGTATTTAAAACCCTCTCCCTCTACAATTTTAAACGGTAGTTCATCCACAATTATCATACGAACCAATGCTTTTCTAATAGCATCTTTATCAAACACCCAAGTTGATAAATCCGCTTTTTCTTGGCTAACATTCACAAATGCTAATTTCGATTGCTTGGATCGAAGTATTACCTCGAGGTCTTTTTAGGCATGTTTTCAAATTGTTATTCAAATTTGTTGTAGAACCCGAAGTTGTTTCCATGGTGTAAGTAACATCACATGCATTGCACCTTGCTCTCTTCTCCCCCTCTCTAGTCACAAATTTGGTGAAATGGTTCCAACAAGTTTGCCCTTGGAGTAATTTTTTTGAACATTTTCCTTGGTTGTTGTTTGATCATCTCTACTTGGGAAGTATTTTGTGAACTTTGAGTTGAACCATCTCGCTTTGGATCACTCATCTACAAGTAAACATTTGTTGCAATCACTAATGATGACCAATAATTGATTTAAAATCAAACTTAATAACATTTATGCTTTAATTCATTTTTGAAAATATAAAATATAATATTTGTCATTTCACGCATGTAACTATTTTAGAGTAATTCACTTACGAACAACAACTTAATATTTATACTTAGAATTAGCTAATTTAATATTTATTTTCAGATAATAATTAAACATGCATTTTTATAACATTTTAATACATTTATTCAGACTACCCCATTTTGCACAAAATAAAGCGCCTGTTTATACAACAATATTATGTATATTGTATAACATCAAATTAGACAGGTTATTACATCAAGTATGCAATCACTCAATCGGCAAGAAATCATAATTAATATGTCTGTCTTTGAACAACTTAAGTGCATTGATAATGCAAAAGATTAAGGCACATTAACAGCTTAAATGTTAAACATTAATCCCGAGGATGAATTGTTGAAAATCTAACATTCGAACAATCAAAATCCAACATTCAACAGTAGAAACAATCGAAACTTATAGCATTTAAATCATAAATTTCCCTTTAATTTAGACAACAACAAATAGTAACAATACATAGTCTTCAAATCAATAAACAACAGCTCATTTCTTTTTTCCAACATTCAGTCAACATTTAACCCTTATAATGAGTAGCCAAATTAAAAAAAATATGACAACATTGAACCGAAGTTCCCTTCATTTAAAACAGCAGTTAATGGCATTTAAATCAAAGGGATTTGTATGTTATATTTTTAACATTGGTCAGCATTAAACACGCAAAGTTCAGTAAGGAATAATTTAGACCTTGCTTGCCTTCTCCATTTAGTGCAAGTTGCTAACTCTTTCACTTGAAATTGGAGGAAATGCCCTTATCATTAGACTCTAGACAAATGCTATCATCTGCATCAAAATTTTTCTATTAGTACATAAGTACGAGATATGACCCTCCAACAACAAAAATCACAAAAAAAGAAATTGAAAATATCCCAACACCAGTACCCAAGTTTGACTAATAAATATAAAAATATCAACTAATCTATTCTACAAGATTTTTTTTTCTTTTGCTAATTCAAATTTCTCTTGCAGGCTTTCACCAAAATTGCTTTAGATGTCAAACAAAATGATAACCAACTTGCCAGTTTCTAAAAGTTCAAATGAATTGAAGGAAATTGACCTTCTACTGTAATTTAAACAAAAAATGAAGGTAAAATATATCAGTATCCAAAAGTGCTCCAAAACTCAAAATAATTTGAAAATTATTTTGAATGAAAAATACTCTGATCCAAAAATGAAGGTAAAATATATTAGTATCCGAAAGTGCTCCGAAAGTTCTCTTCAAAGATTTTATTTAATATTTACTTTGTGTTTATTGGATTTGCCTGTAAAATATTTTAGACCTATGTTGCTTGAACTCTTCACTTTTCTTAAAGTAATTGTATTCAACACATTCTGATATGCATATGGGGTCATATCATACAGTCTTCCAAGGATCCACCAAATACATGAGAGGCAGTATGAAAACATGAAAAAGGAAAAGACTTCTACTTATTTAATAAAAACAAGATTCATATTCACAAAACTTGTGGTAAAATGTTTGTCGAAAAGGAGCTTATCTACCAAAAGAATACACGCTCATGTGGTCAGACTTGTTTAGACACGATGCTCCTTATCTACCACAGTCGACTTTCTGCATAGAGGAAAAGAATACCGACTATGAACAAATGATGTTCTTACCGAAGCAAACCCACCGCACATGAAACTTGTTTGAAGGTTTGAATGAACTAATAATTAAGAAGAAGAAGGAAGGAAGAAGGGTTTATTTTAGGGTTTTTTGA
Source organism: Gossypium sturtianum (assembly GCA_025698515.1). Classification (NCBI taxonomy): domain Eukaryota; kingdom Viridiplantae; phylum Streptophyta; class Magnoliopsida; order Malvales; family Malvaceae; genus Gossypium; species Gossypium sturtianum. The sequence continues at coordinate 128,176,326 of CM046955.1, forward strand.
GAAAAATAAATTTTAGGGTTTGAAGTTTGAACTTTGAATTGAATGGAAATGGAGAGAACTCAGAACAGAGAAGAAGAAAATTAATTTGGGGTTTGGAGTTGGAGTGTTGGACGATGGAATTTGTTACCCGCTGGGGCTTGGGGGTTTGATTTGGGGGAGGAATTGGGTTGGGATTTGGGAAAAAAAATCTTTGGGCTGACGGGCTTGGGGAAATGGGATAAAATAAAATATTTGGGCTTGAGGGAAATTGGGTTAAAGTAATTAAGTAAAAGCCTAAATTTTTTTAAAAAAATAAAAAAAAAATAGTTTATATTCGGTTTATTCGAATTATTCGAGTTATTCGAATTCGAAAATTCAACTCGATTCGAACTCGAAATTCGAAACTCAAAATTCGAGGTGATTCGATTAACTCGATTAACTCGATTCGAATAATTCGAAATTCGAATTTTTTTTTATTTTTTCGAATCGAATCGAATTTTGCTCACCCCTACACGGGACTATTGACTCCTCTTACTTGTAGGTTTCTAACTCCTAGTAGATTTATAATTTAGTCAAATTATATTGACCTACTTCTACTCCATACTTTACACCGCCATTGTCTACTTATAAATACGATTATGAGAATTGGAATTGTAAACTTCAAAAAGAAAACCTGATTGTGGGTTCTTGGTATAAACATTTCTTTTTCTCAACTTCCTAATGGCTTCAACTCCAAACGAGTATGCTATCTTTCACCACCGTACTTTTCAAAATAAGATCATCCCACAAACTCGTGATATTGCTCCCCGTTTTATGAATTTTCAATTAAGCATTGACTTCGTTTTGGTATCAGTCCACCATGATTGCCTAGCAAACATCTACACCACCACCGACGACTCTTTGTCCTTACGACAAACCTTCCGTTTCAAGCTCAACATTGTTGAAAACGGGTACCTGCTTCACCAAATTCTGTTTCCCACGTTTACAAGACTCCGAATCAACACAGCCTGTGTTGGTTATCACAGCTTCATTCATGAAATCCTCCAACGTGGACGAAGAATGTCACATTGGGTGCTTAGCAGAGGAATTAATTGTAAAGTGTTGCCTTTACGATCAGTGATACAGGCATCCATTGTGGATCATTACAATGATGGGATTTTGATGGGAAGAGCTTTGGCTGAATCAGAATCAGAGTTTGAAAACGTTAACTACGGCATGGTTCCGGCTAAAGAGTCCTTGGTTAAGGAGATGCTGAAGACGGTAAGAATAGAAGCTGGAGATGAAGAAGACTCCATGATATGTTTGGAGGAGCTCGAGGTTGGGTTTGATGCTTTTCGGATGCCTTGTTCTCATACTTTTCATGGTGATTGCATCGAGAAGTGGTTGAGGCATGGCCATTATTGCCCTATTTGCCGGTTTGAAATGCCAACCAATTAGGCTTAGATATGAACTTTGTGTATTTCACGTTTTTTCATTTGTTTCTTATTGAAGCTATTTTAATTATTTGATAACTTTTGTAAATGGATTTAAAGAGTGGTTATTTTACCAAGAGAAACTGATAGTAAATTTTATTATGAATGTTGGCATTGTTGGAGCTGTAGATGATAGTTATGCAAATAGGAAAAATGAGTATGAGGAAAACATAAGAACAAAACCAAATGATGCAAAAGGAAACCAGATATGATGTCTACAGTGATGCAATATGAAACAAAATATGATGTTTAAAATGATACATGAAAATGAATGAAAGACACGGTTTCATCAAACAGCATTGAATTAGATGGGTGAGGAAATTTACATGGTACTAGGAAAGCTTTGCCTAGACATGAAATAAGCCTCCAACAACATTTGCTGCTGCTGCTGCTGCTGCTGCCGTTGACCAGTGTCCACTGTCTACCAGAGTTCCCACAAACACTTCAGTAGGACCAAATTCCCTGTGTCAAGTGTCGTAAAATAGCCCCAATGAAGTGATCAGAGGAACTCCAGGGAACAGCTGACTTTCCCTTTCTCACGCTATGCTACACTTTCTTGGTATATTTATGCACCGAGGGTTCGGTATATAAATAGGCAAAGGTGCACAGTTTGAAATGGTGATCCACAGGTGGGGTAAATGATAGCTTTGATGTTGTTGGAATTGAACCTGCCCAATATTTGAGGAAAAATAAATAAAGGGGTATAGCAGCGATAGAAGAGAAGAGAATAATAGTAACAAGTGGACAAAAGACCTTTTGGATTCCCCAACTCTTACATGTTAAAGGTCTGTCCATTCCAACCTTTTCTTTTCACTTTTCATATGGAAAAAAATAAACCGTTTTTCAAGTATGAGACACCATGCCTCATGTTGGCAACATTAATTTGGCCTTGAGAAATTTCATTTTGTGCAATCTCTTGTAGCATCAGCAATACATACGAGACATAGCTGAAATGATATTCTGACAATAGCCTAACCCTGCTAGAAAAGCTATCAAGGATTGCTAGTTAGCCATGAACTATACTTAATGATACAACTGATAAAAAAGCATAATTCCCTACAAATTTAATAAAGAAAGATTATTTTCAGTAACTGATCCTGATTGTTTCATGCTGATTAACCTCAATTATTATGTAAGACACTGGCAATTTTCTTTATTATTGCTGGCCATATATACTTTTATTCCCATGTGAAAAGTTAATCTAGACGCAATAACAGGCCAGATGAACCCGTAGTAACGATTTTAGAGTTCTTGAGTTGCATAAAATTCTGGCCATATATACTTTTATTCTCTATCCGTCATTTTCTTCACCCCACATGGTCTCTAAGCAGCTGCTAGTTGAAATCTGGTATTCACAATGGACCTTTTGGTGTAATTCCTTCTCAAAAACATACATACACGTGTTAATGGCAGATATGTCAAAGTTATTAAGGGCAACGCATATAGCACTTTCTGAACTATGACAAGGATAGAAGCATGGAAAAGGTGTGGGGAGAGCTCATGTCCAATCACGTCAAGAATATTCTCTATCTCCTCATCTCTTGTCCCCAAATGCCATAATTCTGGCTGGATTCAGTTTCAGTATTGCCATGTGTGGATTTGTTTCATATCTAATGCCGGTCCGATCTGTTGAAGGGTCACAATTACTTGGCCAGTAGAGCCTTCACCTATAAATAGGTAGGTTGGCTTCCTATTGCCTAAGCATCTAACCACAAAGGAGAAATAGAGAGTCAGCTGTCCTATTGAGTTCCCCTGATCACTTCACTGGGGTTATGGGGTCTGCTCTTCTCTTCTCAGAGCCTTGTTAAAAGGGAGGTCCCTGATGACCTACTGAAGTGTTTGGGGGAACTCTGGCTGGCATCTGACACTGATTACAAAGCTGAACATATGAAGGCAAGGTTGGCGGATATATAATCTTCTGTCTTCAACTTACACATATTATCATGTTTACATGGCATACCATGCATCAGGGTTTCTATCATTAAGGCTTTTTGCCGTTCAAAGAACCAGCAGTTCCACAGGTGGACGAATTTCGGCTCTGTGATGTCTAAACAAAGAGCCTCTGCCTTCGCGTCAACTGTCACAAGCTTCTTAAGCTTTCCGTTTTCCATAAGGTCTAGAACGTGGATCAATGGGATAAAAACTTGCCCTAGAAGATGATGCAGGAAGGCAGGAGGATGGTTTAATTCTGTTTCTTCATCGATATAATCATAGTCGTGTAGCTGCAGTGAAACTCCACAAAAATAAAGCAATCAAGGATCAGACATTCCTTATTAAATAAGCTATCAAGAAAAGAAAAAAAAATAGAAGGTAATCCTATTGAATACCAATGAATGCTGCCTTAGTTTCATTACATTCCATTCATTTTCAAGAAAAATTCAACGGATGTTTTCAAGAAAAAATAGACTGACTACTTTAGGTTATTCTGGAGCAACATCAGTGCATTAAAGGTCAACATACCTTAACATCATTTCTTATTCACAAAAGACCAAGGTGAGGTATGAAAACTTCTAAAATTGCTACATGTTTGTGATTGTAAATTTACAACACATAAATTTACACCCTTTTAAACGGGAAAGGATTGGATGAAACGGTTACACCACGTCATCCATATCCCTTCCCAATTAATTAATGACACGTCAGCTAATTTTTACACGTCATTTACACCTCATTTGATTAGATTTTACACCTCATTTAATGATATGTCTCATTTACACATCATTTAATTAGATTTTTTAATCACAAATCCCTAAAATCCCAATTAAAAATTATTCAGCCCTAATAACAATTCTATCTTCACCTCTCTGCCTTACTGCTAACGTCTCTGCAACGTCTCTGCCCTGCTGCTATTATTCTGCTTCAATTACTCTGCTTCACATCTCTGCCCTGCTGCTATTTTTTTCCAGCAACTGTTTTCCTGTTGATTTGCTTTGGTTTTTCGGCGTGACTGCTACAATTTATTTTACAGGTGAGTTTTTTTTTTTTTTTTCATTTTGCTATATAGCTTTTTTTAGGTTGAATTTCCGGTCCCTGATCTTGCATGTCGTTGGATTCAGTTAGTACGTAGAATGAAACCAGTAATATACGAGCTTGGAATGAACACTTCAGTCGCTGAATGTTAACGCTCAAACTTGGTTGTTTTACGTTTTGCTTGATTGTACGGTCATCGACCTGACCACTGAGGAAGAGTATCTGGCCTCCAGTTGTAGACTTACCAGCATCTAAAAATCAAATAAAATAGATTCAAAACATACAATGGAGTCATTTAGTTATTTTATACTGAACAAGATTCTTCTGTAAAGGGATTCTAAATTACATTGATAACCAGCAGTATTTGATAATTTCTTTTGGGAAAAAAAGGAAAAATGAATTACAAATTAACATTTTTCTTTTTAATTTGTGAAGTTTTAAAAGGCATACTGCAACTCATCAGTAGAGACTGGGCATTGGCTCCTCATCATTTGTGGGTGTGTTTTTAAATCTCTAATTTAGAAGCTTCGAAATCTGTTAATTATTTATCCTTTTAGTCCACCATAAGCAGCATTAGCTTGAAACTAAAACTCTCTTTATAAGGCTACAATCAATAGGTTCAAGGTAACACTGAATTATACAAAAAGAAAAAGTAGCATTATATTTATGCAAGTTCACAATTTAATTCTAACCAGGTGGTCCTAGTTATATTAAACTTATAACTGCTTTAGAGAGAATTCATACAATATGAATTATGAATTATTTTCATGTTTTATGAAAGTTTAAACTATCGACTAGCAAGAAAGTCATGATTCAGTGAGGTTTTTTTTTTGTTTTTTTTCTATTATGCTAAAATAGATAGGAAAGCAAGAAAGTCAATGCTAGTTCCTAATAATTAAATGAATAGTTTAAACTATTCTTGAGCAGAAAATTATATTATTTTTGAGCCGTATTTTTATTAGATTTGAATTGTTCTTTTAAGTTTTTTTTACGATTTCTTGTATTATCATGATTTTTTATTATATATTAAAATTTATTCTCAGGTTTTGTTAATTTATAATTTTCATTTATGGAGACAAATTAAGATGAAATAGTTCATCTTGTCGGTAAACAAGATAATTCTATTGAAGAAATAAAAGTGGGGTTGAAAGTGCATTCAAGAAGAAGAGGCTTATAATTTTTATAATCAGTTTGCTTTGAGTAAGGGGTTTAGTATTCAAGAGGAAATAAGAGACGCAGTATGACTGAACCTATAAGACAACGTGATTTTTATGCTCGAAATCTGGGTATCATGAACACGAAGATATTGCAAAAGTGAAAAAATTTAATCGTTTAGAGACAAGGACAGGTTGTCAAGCTAAGATTCGTTTTACAATAGAAAAAGGTGTTTGGGTTGTTTCTTACTTTAATGATTATCATAATCACCACTTAGCAACTTCAGAAGAAAGAATTAATTTAAGATCAGGAAGAAAAATTTTGGAAGGACATGGAGATGTTATTCGTTCAATGGTTGCTGCAGGAATTAAACAAACAAGTTCATATTCGTTTCTCAGGAAGGAGATTGGGTTTGAAAATATTACATTTACCAAACGAGATTGTCATAATTTCTTGCGAATTGAAAGAGAGAAACTGATTGAAGCAGGGGATGCACAGAGTATTATCAATTTTTTCAAACATAAGCAAGTTGAAGACCCTATGTTTTTCTATTCAATGGAAGTGGACCAGAATAATCGACTAGCTAATTTTTTTTGGAGAGATGGAAGATCAAAATTGGATTACGATTGTTTTGGAGATGTTCTTGTGTTTGATACCACGTATAGAACCAATAAGTATAATTTGGTTTGTGCTCCATATGTCGGAATCAACAATCACTGGAATATTGTTTTGTTCGGTTGTGCTTTTTTATCGAATGAGACCACTGAGTCATTTACTTGGCTATTTGAAACATTTTTAGAAGCCATGGGCCATCGACAACCGAAAAGTATTTTTACTGATCAAGATCAAGCGATGATGAAAGCAGTAGAGATTGTCCTCCCAGAATCTTCTCATAGATTATGCATGTGGCATATTTCAAATAATGCTAAACAACATCTTGCTAGTCGTTTTGTCAACGCCGAGTTGAAAGCACAATTTAATAAATGCTTTTATGGATGTGAAAGTGAAACAGAGTTTGAATCAAGTTGGGCTACCATGATTGAAAATTTTGAACTTCAAGATCATGCTTGGCTTAAGAGACTATATGAGCTTCGCGTAAAATGGTGCCCTGCCTTTAGCATAGATATTTTTTCGGCTCGAATTAGATCCACTCAAAGAAGCGAGAGTATGAATAGCATATTACATCAGATTATGACTTGCTCTTTATCTCTTATTCAGGTTATATAACATTATGAGGAAAAGGCAAAAGAATTTCGCCAGATAGAGTTAAATCAAGATTTTCAATGTAAAAATGGAGCACCAAACAAAGTTAATGGACGTGGGATTTTGAAGCATGCATCCAATGTTTACACTCTTGCTATGTTTAAAAGGTTTGAAGAGGAGTTGATGGATTGCATAGGCTTGAATTGTGTTGAATTTAGTAATATCGAAAATATTTCTTTATATCATGTGACTGAAGATGGACGTGAAAGAATTTCTTGTGTGGAGTTTGATGTTCGAATATAACCTTTGTCTCATGTAGTTGTAATATGTTTGAAAGTCTTGGATTACTTTGTCGTCATGCTTTACGGGTTTTTCTTATGAATAACATTAAAGAGATACCCGAAAAATATATACTTAGGAGATGGGCAAAAAAAGCAAAGTCATTGTTGGCAAGTGATTTTAGAGCCTCATCAGCACATGAAGAAAAATCTAGTTGTTTATTGCGCCTCAGTGAGTTGAATCATATCGGTTACAACCTTTTTGAAAAAGGTTCATTGACTCCTAAGTGTACTCAAATTGTCAAAGAAAAACTATTTGAGGCATTGCACTTAGTTGAAAAGGAGATGGCAACTATGCAAGAAGCTAATGATTCGGAAATTTCAAAGCATACATCTTTTGAAGATGCTATCAATGATGGTAATGGGAGATCAAGTGAAAAACTAATGTTTGATCATGTATGTGTCAAAACAAAGGGTTCAAGAAATTCTCGAATGAAAAGCCAATTCGAGAAAAATCAAAAGAAAAAAACAAAGAAGGCAATGCTCTCTCAAGTTTCAAAAGATAAGGAGAAAATATCAAGTGAGTATGCTTTCCTTTATTATTATATTTGCATCTATTTGTTATGTTATTTAATTAATTTATGTCTTGAATTTAACAAATAATTTTTATTTTGACTAAGGGAAACAAAACAAATCACTTATGCAGGAAGGTTCTCCAGTAGTGCCTCTCCCAATGGAGTCTCAAACTCATGGTTATTCTTTCTATCATCAAATCCCAATGTTAATGACTCCAAACTACCATAATCACTTTTTCATCTCTCTACAATGTATTAATTGAATGCATTATTCTTTTTAAATGTCAAAAGTCGTAAATATTTAAGTACATGTATTGTAAAAATATTTTTATGTAGGATTTCTCTTAAAATTGGAGGTTCAATTCTTCATCTAACATGAGTTATACTAAATTGCTAGAAGAGAATGATCCATCGCTATTCAAGACTCAAGTAATATGTTTTTACTTATATTGTTAAAAATTATTATTTATATAATTCAAAGGTTTATCTAACCGTATAAAACTTTTAATGCAGGAACATTTCTCAAATGGTTTAGAATCTCAAAAAAACTGATGATAATTCATGAGAAATACTTCAATTTTATTATTATTTGTAATTCTTTCATAATGTTTTGAGAATAATACTATTATATGGTTTTTATAGTGTTATCTTGTATTTTGTTTAGTTATTATTTAATATGGAATAAGTTCAATCAATACTTTTATAAGTATATTATTTTGGTAATTCGATGTATTTTTCATTCTATCTTGCTGTTTATGTTGGATTATCAAAGGCGCTTATAAATCATTGAAACTATTAATTTTAGATTATTTATTCTATTTTCAATCGGTTATCTAAACAAATATCATGTTACTTCGATAATAACCAATTCATTTTTTATACAATTGAATAATTAAATTGCAATGGGGAAAGGAGGAAAGATTTACAAATATAGAGACTGAACCTTGAACCTCATCTCAATCAACTTAAAATCCGCACAAATTTATCGCTGAGCAAGTGAAACATCCACAAGAACCAATTAGTTGCTATATTAAATCGATTGTTGAACAGAATAGCCAAAATCGAAGCTCAACTAAATATGCACAATATCAACATCATTTGCGCATGCACCCAAAGAAATCATTTATTTTCTTTCTCCATCTTTGTTGCCTATAATTTGCCATATGCATTAACTACTCTGTATTAAATGGTTAACATCATGAACCAGTCAATCCGATTTTATTTTTTGACCTTACTGGGTTTAGCTCATACATGACAAAAAATTAGTCAAGTTCATGCTAAACTTCAAAATTAGTCAAGTTCATGTCAACTCTCCACCTTCATTCATTTTCTTTTCTGGTTAAATTCTCAAGTGCTTTAATTTTGCTGATTATTATGTAGACATTTGTTTCTGGCTGCATAAAGAAAAGCTATCTTACTCATCTTGCTCCAATGATGCAGATGAATTTTTGGGTGATTTTATAAAGCAAAATTTGATCTCTCTGGCTGTGCCCATGAACCATGAAACACTGAAACTATTGAGCGATGATGATAGAAAAATTGTCTTAACAATTATGGAGGATGAAAATGAGGAGCAATCACAGAAATTGATCAAGTTATTGAAGGCTGCTGCCTCTGCAAATCGTGACTTGGTATTTGGCTATGTCGGAGTTAAGCAGCGGGATGAGTTTGCAAATACGTTTGGTGCCAATGAGAATACAAATTTTCCAAAATTGATAATCTGGAATGGTGATGAGCAGTACTTTACAGTAAGTTTTAAATCTTCATATAATATGTTTAGTTCTTAATGCTATGGGTGAATAGCAACTGGTTTTGTTTAGTTCACTATGCTATTGGTAGAGACTAGAGAGTAACTGGTTATCTTCTTGAGTGCGGTAATAGATCATTGGTAATCCATCTGAATAAATGATCAGTAGGTGCTTTCTTTTCAGGCGATTTAATCTCAATGCTTTTGATGCAACTTTCGGCCTTCCTGCTTATCTTGGTCTTGATACACTGAGGATCGATGGAGACCACAGTGATGGTCACCGTATTTGCCTTCTCATCGTATTTCTGGTCTCTTATTTCTGTTCAACACCATTACATCACATTTAATCGGTTTTCATTTATGTTATATGTTTGTTCATGCTTATAATTTAGGCACAAATCATAATGAGAAAAGAAAAGATCGATCAAACTTGCCCGGATATTTGCAGAGCACTTTCTTGACCTTCTGATAGCAGCGGTAGCACTGAAGGTCAACTTTCAACACCATTGTTGTGCCCTACAAGCAGCGTAATTGAAGCAAAATAATAGCAGCAGGCGAGACGTTAACAGCGAGGCGAGAGATGTTGCGAGACGTTAGCGAAGAAGGCGCGAGAGGTGAAGATAGAATTGTTATTAGGGCTGAATGATTTTTAATTGGGATTTTAGGGATTTGTGATTAAAAATCTAATTAAATGATGTGTAAATGAGACATGTCATTAAATGAGGTGTAAAATCTAATCAAATCAGGTGTAAATGACATGTAAAAATTAGCTGACGTGTCATTAATTGATTGGGAAGGGATATGGATGACGTGGCGTAACCGTTTCATCTAATCCTTTTAAACATACTAATAGTAATGAATGTGCATTGTATTTAAAGGATATCTTAGTTTATGCTTTAAATAATAAAAACAAAATACAAACATTATTTAATAAAATAATTTATATAATATATAAAATTTTGATTAGATGCAAATATAATAATTTAATTGATGTTAATGAGATATAATATTCATCCATAATTTATTAACCAATTAAAGTAATTTTTTTTCTTACTCATGCAGTGTACGGGTTGATTATATGTATTAATTAATATATATTATATTATATTATAGTTTTTTTATCAATTTTATTAATAATATGATAAATAAATTTAAACATGATATTTCAATATTAAAAATATTAAAATTAATAAATGATATTATAGGGCTAAATGTAAATAAGATATAAAATATGACACAAAAGATACCGGTATTTTATGTTATAAATAAAATATAACGAAGAAAATTATTGTAACACCCCTTACCCGTATTCAACGCCGAAATAGGGTATGAGACATTACTAGACTTATACACATATAATCATTCAATAATGAGACTTGACTTTCCACTCCAAATTAAAACTTTTTATACGACTTCTTAAACAAGTCTACGAGGCTTAAACCACGCTCTAAAAATAGTTTGGGACCAAATCGAATTCTTTAAGAAGTCCCTAAAAGTCTTGGAAAAATTTTCATTAACAGTCCACACACCCGTGTGGAATAAGGGACGCACCCGTGTGACATTTCACACGCCCGTGTTCCACACCCATGTGGAATTATTTCCCAATTCGAACCTACAGGGGTTTTCACACGGCCGGACACACGCCCGTGTCCCTGGCACGTGTCCCTCACACGGCCTCGACACGCCCGTGTCTTAGCCCGTGTGCCGAAACCTTGGCATTCTTATTTCTGACGTCATCACCCCATAAATGTCACACGGCCAAGGCACACGCCTGTGTCCTTCAGCCGTGTGGCGAATTAAATTCCTAATTTTAGGTGCAGACTTCACACGGCTTGGGCACACACCCATGAGGCTGACCGTGTGTCACACACGGCCTAGACACACGCCCGTGTGCCTACCCGTGTGGACAATTTCTAGGCTATTTTCCAAGCTATCTTGCCACCCTCACATTCACACATTCATGCAACATCACATATCATTCTCACATCATCTTTTATAATACTTAATTTTCACATTTTATCCATGATAACCATACTAGCTTCACATATACAAGGGGACGCTATCACTAGCATAACTATAACCAACATCAGCCATCATCCGTGACTATACACAATCGATCTATCAACCGTTTTAGGCCAACACATTTGGCTACATTAATAACTTAATTAATCAAAAGATAAGATTCCTATACATGCCATATCTCAAGAAGACCTGAAAACTTATACCCAAATGACTGCTCGATAGTGTGAAAGCATCTCCGGCGATCTCCAACCCGAGCTAGTTAAATTAACATATAAGAGATATGAAAGGAAGAGGAGTAAGCGATAACGCTTAGTAAGTTCATATGCAAATAATAATCAACTATTGACATTCATTATTTTACTCAACCACAAAAGTATTATAATAAGATTTGCATTTAAGCTCATGATTGCCTACTCAATCATTCATAATGCTTACTCATTCCAAACCTTCACACATCACAACACATATCATAAAACATTGTTCACCTTTACTTGCACTTATACCCTGCATTATCACCACAAAGCCACATGTTATGTAATTTCACTTAATCAAGTTTCTCAATAGCACCTCGAATTAATAATTAATACTCGGTGGTATCGCACACAGCCCACCATTGATAATAAACACGATGGTATCGCACACAGCCCATCATTAACAAATAATAAGGTGGTATCGCACACAGCCCACCATTGATAATAAACACGATGGTATCGTACACAGCCCATCGTTAACAAATAATAAAGTGGTATCATACACAGCCCACCATTTATCACATATTCACGGATATTTATCCGCACCCATTTTCCTATTTCGAATGTTCATCCGAGGATTTCCTTACTCTCTATCACGTTCAATAGACCTCTACGATATTCATTCGCATTCACGCAATGCATTAATAAGTAAAACATTTGCCATAAAGAATGCATCATTTACACATAAACTTACTATGGATTCATCATATAACGAGTTCACTTCATATGAGTTTTGGGTACATACCTGTACCACTCATGACATATCCACTTACTTCCTTATTTTCAACATACCTGTTGAATCGCTCAAAATGCTACAAGATACTCTTGAGTCTCATACATACGGTATCGCATCAACGCCATATCCCCTATATGGTCTTACATGAAATGTCATATTGATGCCATGTCCCTGACATGGTCTTATCTGAAATCTCACACCGAGGCCATATTCCAAATATGGTCTTACACAGAACCTTAATAACCTTAGTATCATAGTATTTGCATTCTATCCATTCTTAAAGTTCAATTGAAGATTTTTATTTCTTGACTTCCCGTCAACATCGTAATAAATATATTTCATAAAGAAAATATAGAATTCATACCACATCAAAATATTAAATACTTCACTTAAGGTTGCATTATTTGCACACGAACTTACCTCGATACCGAAAGGGTAAAAAGGGACTTATTCGTCAATTTCTCTCATTTTCCCCGCTCTAGGTCCGAATCTCATTTTCTTTGATCTATAACAATAAAATTTACTCGTTTAATCACCACACTAATCAATACATCTTAAAATTTCTACTTTGGAAAAATTACCATTTTGCCCTTAGACTTTGGCAAAATTACGGTTTTGCCCCTAGGCTCGTATATCAATTTTCATAAAATTTCCTTATTAATCAAGCCTAGACGATTCATATTCCTTCTTATAGCAACCCAATATTTCAACTTTTACACACATTTACCACCTATTTCACAACCTTTACAAAAAGGTCCTTTTAGATGTTTTCTTGAAAACACCTTTCACAAAAGTTGTATATTTAACAACTAGGACTTATTTTCTTCCATAAAATTTCAGCAAAAAACATAATTGCTCTCATGGCAAAACCCTATACTCTTAACCAATTTGCAAAATAGTCCCCTCATTAGCTAGCTTAAGCTTTAAGGGTTCCAAAGGTACAAAAATTTTCAAGAAAGGCCACCAAAATCACTTACTTGTAAGGAGGAAAGCTTGGCTGAAATTTTTGAGTTCTCAACCCCCATTTTGCTGCTAATTTTTGGTGGAGAAGATGGAGAGAAAAGATGGTATTTTTCTTTTCTTTATTTTATGATAAAAATCAATTTTTATCACCAAATTTCCACCTAACCAATTGACAAAGTCCTTTCTTTGTCCCCCTATGGCTGGCCATCACTTCACCTCCAATTTAATATTCTATGGCTATTTGGCGTCTCTAGCAAATAAAATAGAACTTTCGCACTTTATGCGATTTAGTCCTTTTTTGCGATTAAGCATGAAATTGTTAAAATTAAAGCACCAAAATTTCCATGCACCTTTATAATCATTTTATAAGTCATAAAATAACATTAAAATAATTTTCTCCGACCCCAGATTAGTGGTCCCGAGACCACTGTTCCGATTAGCCCCTAAGTCAGGCTGTTACAATTATATAAAAAATAATCTTCTATGGTTAAATTTTGTTATATAAATCATACATAATGATAACATATGAAGGAATGAGTATTTTTTAATAATTTATTTTTGTTAAAATTTGTTTATAATAATTATTTTAATTTAATCAATTTCTTTTTTTCTAAGAATGAATCATTTTATTAGAAAATGGAAGGCAAAGTACAGCAAACAAACAAAAGTTCACTTGCAAGACAACAACAAGGGCAACAAACCAATAGTACATAATAGAAATCAAGGACAAAACAAAGCTTCAAGCAACACAAATGAAAAAAATAAAGCAAAAAAATAATAGAAAACTACCACCATGCCTTGAACATACAAGAACAATGAACACCTATCTTCATTAAATTATCCGCCATACTATTAGCTTATCTACGATCATGGAAAAATTATATGGAATGCATCTGGCCTATCAATGAATATCATATCACTTAGTGAAACATATTTGGAAGATTGAATTAGATTAGATCACCCTTATCTAATCCCTTGGATCGTGGGTATTAGATTGGATTGGAACATTGCATTCTTAGTTGGCAAGAGCCCATGTTTACCTTGTTTATTATTATTTTATTGTATTCAAGTTATTTTATTGTTTTTTATAGGGATTATGATAGATCTTCTTTATGTTAGCAAGTCTTGAAATATTCTATATAATTGATAGACTTGTATAAGTTATTGTACAGAGAGGCTGAGCACTTAATTTGTCCTTGTGAGGCATTTTATTTTATGAGTGCATTTTGATAGTAAAATTTTTCTGTTGTGGTTTTACCAGCTAAGTTCACATTGGGTGAATTTAGTGGTGAGAGTATCAATCTTCAAGGTGAAAAAGTGAGGAAATTGACACGGGTGTGTGATAGATTGAGGATCACTTGTTGTAAGTGTTGAAGATAGTAAATATTTCTCATTGAGCTAGACTCCGTAAATATAGGGTAACCGAATTGTGTAAACAACCTTTGTGTCTCCTGTTTTATTCCTGTTTATCACAGTGCTTAAAGGAGTACTCACTCCCTTAGTCACTACGTCCAAGCACATAGCTTATATCTCAACATCTGCTTTAAATTCATAAATTTTTAATTAACGGTGAGTAAAGGAAAATCCACAGAGATTGATGATGATTTCATGTCTTTAGTAAAAGCAAAATAAAAACGAAAAGGGGTTTAAAATTAAAAAGTAAAATTAAATTAAAACTATGAAATAAAATCACAAAATAAAATTAAAGAAAATTAATATGACAAATGTCTAGTCAAAGGTAAAATCTTCATTTTAATTCACTAGATTGATCATTGATGTAATTATAAGTTCAATGTTCTTTAGTAAATTAGTTATAGTTGTCAACTTCACTCCTAGCAACCAATCTCTCCTTACCATTTTAATAACCAAGAGGAAGCCCGCTATAACTTTGCGCCTAAAATATAGCTTATCGATAGCATTAAGAACAAGAGGGATCTAAATCTAATCAACAAAGACACACAATCTGAGTTTATTTAAGTTAGATTACATGCCCACACAACATAGAATGCATGTAACAGCCTGATTTAGGGGCTAGTCGGAACAGTAGTTTCGGGACAACTAACCCGAGGTTGGAGAAAATTATTTAGTATTATTTATGTGTTATAGCATTATTATATAGGTGCATGAAAAATTTGGTGCTTTAATTTTAGCGATTTTATGCTTAATTGCGAAAAAGGACTAAATCGCATAAAGTGTGAAAGTTCCATTTTTCAAGCTAAAGGTGTCTAAAAGCCATAGAACATTAATTTGAGGCCCTTAATGTGCAAATAGACCCTTAGATATAGGGTGGCCGTCCATAGGGGACAAGGAGTTGATAAATAAGTCAAAGTTGGTAGGAATTTGGTAGACTAAATTGATGTTTTATAATAAAATAAAGAAGGAAAAGATATCATCTTTTCTTCTCTTCTTCTCCACCAAAATTTAGCAGCAAATAAGGGTTTGAAAGCTCAAAAATTTCAGCAAGCTCTCCTCCTTACAAGTAAGTGATTTGATGATCATTTCTTGATAATATTTGTACTTTTAGAACCCCTAAAGCTTAAGCTAGCTAAAGAGGGGACTATTTTGCAAAATGGTTGAAAGTTTATAGTTTTTCCATGTGAGCAATTATGTTGGTTGCTGCATTTTTATGGAAGAAAATGAGTCCTAGTTGTTAGATAAACAACTTTTGTGAAATGTGTTTCCATGAAAACACCTAAAAGGACCTTTTTGTAAAGGTTATAAAATTTATGGTAAATGTGTGAAATAATGAGTATTGAGGGCTTCCATAAGAGTAATAAGTGTTCACCTAGGCTCGTTAAAGAAATAAATTTGATTAGAATTGATTTTCGAGCCTAGGGGTAAAATAGTCATTTTATGAAAGTATGAGGGCAAAATGGTAATTTTTCCAAAGTATGAATTTTGAGATGTGTTGATTAATGTGATTATTAAATGAGGTTAATTGTTATTATAGATCAAGAAGAGCGAAGAATTAACCTCGACCGAGGAAAAGGTAAAGTATCAGACTAGAACGGTAATTTGGCCTATTTTGAAATCTAGGTAAGTTTGTGTGTAATAAATTCAACATCGTTTTATTAAGCTTTAAAATGTTTGATATTAATGATGATCTATATTGTTTCTATGAATTTTGAGTAACGAAGTTGAATGATCAAATAATGAGAACCTATGATATTGAAGTCCCGGTTGGACTTAAATAACTGTGGGAATATTATCATCAATACTTGAGATGGGTAAGGTCTCGTATAAGACCATGTCTGGGACGTGGCCTCGGCACCAAATTAAAATCCCGTATAAGACCATATCTGGGATATGGCATCGGCATTGAATATGAGAAACGTATAAGACCATATCTGGGATATGGCATCGGCATCTAGAAGTGACCCCACGTAAGACCACATCTGGGATGTGGCATTGGCATTGTAAATAAGTGAACGAGGATGATCATGTATCCTTGAATATCCCAAGTGATTCAATGGGGTAAAGAGTTAAGCTTATGATAGAGATGAGATTAATGCTAAGACTATGTGGTGAAGTGATACAGGTGCATGTGAGTAATTCACGAGAAATTTTACGATATGAGACATGATATGTAAATGGTAAGAGTAAGCATGAGTAAGTTATGGCAATGTGCTTGAGACTTTGTGTTTTATTCAATACAATGGAAGGATGGTATTATGAGCCTTTATGTTGCTGTTTATGCATACAAACTTACTAAGCTTTATGCTTACCCCTCTCATTTCCCTTTTCCTTGTAGTATCGCCAAGCTAACTCGGGGATCGTGGGACGTTGGAGTTCAAAATCACACTATCGACTTCTCTTTGGTATAGCAAAGTTAGACTTATTTTGAGTATGGCATGTATAGGACTTAGTCATTTTGTTATGTCATATTTGTTAGCCAAAGTGTTGGCTATTAATGTGGTTCTATTCATTTTGTAAATGGTCCTGGGAAATTGGCCAATACTTGACAAGTTCTTACAATCAATGATGATGAAATTCATGAAGTGTATGCTAGTATGGATGTTTTGATTTTGAGTCCCTAGAATTGTTCTATGGTTTTGATATATGTTTGATTGAAATGGCATAAGTATGGTTGCTGTGTAGGGTGACATTTTGCTTGGTAGATAGCCTTTCAAATGTCCATACGGGTAGACACACGGGCGTGTGTCTAGGCCGTGTGGGACACACGGTCAGCCCCATGGGCGTGTTGATCGACCGTGTATCCCCTTGCATGCTAGGTTTACAAGTCGGTAAGCTCAGTAGTAAACACACGAGAAGAAACACTGTCGTGTGTCTCAGCCGTGTGGGAGGCACGACCACGGACATGGGTGTGTGCTTAGGCCGTGTGAAGTCTGCACCTGAAATTAGGAATTTAATTTGACACACGGTCAAAGGACACGGGTGTGTGCCTTGGCCGTGTGACCTTAGTGAGGTGATGACGTCATAAATAGAATGCTAATTTTTTTTTGCACACGGGCTAAGACACGGGCGTGTCGAGGCCATGTGAGGGACACGGGCGTGTGAAAACCCCTGTAGTTCTGAATTGGAAAATAAATCCACACGGGTGTGGAACACGGGCATGTGATATGCCACACGGGCCTATTCCATCCTTCACACGGGCGTGTGGCCTTGTTTTAAATAGAAATTTTCCAAGGGTTCAAAAGTTTCATGTTTAGTCCCAAATCATTCCGGGTATGAGTTTAGGGTCTCGTAGACCTATAGTAAGGACATTATGGTCGCAAATGAAAAGTTTTAATTTGACATGAAGTTTTATGGATAGATATCGTATGATTGAGCAAGTTAAGTTCGGTAATGCCTCGTACCCGGATCAGGTGTCGATTACGGGTAAGGGGTGTTACATTTAGTGGTATCAGAGCTACGGTTTAGTCGATTCTCGGACTAACGTAGCGTGAGTATGAGTCTAGTTATAGATTCCATATGAATGAGTAATTACATAATGATAGTGTGATGACTCTTTACGATTTTTAAATTATGTTTTTATATAGTAATGGATCCCGATCGAACTGCAGTCGATGATGCTGCGAGTAATGCACCGGCTCCCGCGCAAGGGACCGTGCCAGTAGAAAGTAGACCTGAGACTTTGGGGCAGGGAGAAGAGGCTCGAGAAGCCTTTCTCCATATGATGAGCAACTGGTATACTAGGTATATTCGAGCTAATCCTAATGCTCAACCCCTTCCACCCCCACATATTCCTCAGCCTGCTCCTGTAGCTCCTCAGGTGGTAGAGGTAGTAAGAAGAGAAAGGCCTCCGGTTGACAAGATCTGAAAGCAAGGAGCTAAGGAATTTCGAGCCACTAAGGATGATGATCCGGAGAGGGCAGAATTCTGGCTTGAGAATACCATCAGGGTATTCGATGAGTTGTCATGCACGCCTGAAGAGTGCATAAAGTGTGTGGTATCTCTCTTGAGAGATTCGGCCTATCGGTGGTGGAACACCCTTGTGTCAGTGGTACCAAGGGAGAGAGTTAACTGGGAATTCCTCCAAGAGGAATTCTGGAAGAAGTACATTAGTCAAAGGTTCATCGCCCAGAAAATAAAAGAGTTCTTGGAGCTAAAGCAAGGTCGAATGAAGGTGACTAAATACGAACGAGAGTTTGTAAGGCTTAGTAAATATGCCCGTGAGAGTGTGTCCACCAAGGCTATTATGTGTAAAAGGTTTGAGAACGGGTTAAATGAGGATGTCCGTTTGTTTGTTGGTGTCCTCGAACTAAAAGAATTTGTGGTGCTGGTAGATCGAGCCTGTAAGCCTGAGGAACTAGTCAAAGAGAAAAAGAAAGCTGAAGTTGAGTCTCGAGACTCGAAGAAGAGATAGTTAGGAAAGTCATTCCAATCCTCGTCCAAGAAGTCAAGAGACTTCACTGTTTGGTTAGCTACTTCAGCTGGGTTTTCAAACAGAAGTAAAGGTAGACAGTACCCGAGGTCTAAGGCTCAGATTATTTCGGTCGCTAGTGTTGGCAACGCTCGATCGAGTAGACCAGAATGCCCGCCGTGTGGCAGACATCATCCCAGTGAGTGTCGAGCAATCGAGAAGGCTTGTTTCAAGTGTGGATCTCTAGACCATTTTATCAGAGATTGCTCCGAAGCGGGTGAGAAAGAGAAGCCTCAGAATTCAAGACCGGGAGGTACTGCTAGGGGAAGACCACAGAGAAACTCGGGAAATGAAATGAGTAGCAAGAATTCATCTAGAGAGCAGACTGCAAGAGCTGAGGTCAGAGCACCGACGAGAACATATGCCATTCGTGCTCGCGAGGAGGCGTCATCCCCCGACGTAATTACGGGTACATTTTCTCTCTATGATACTCATGTCATAGCTTTAATTGATCCGGGGTCTACCCACTCGTATATTTGTATGAAATTAGTCTCTAGCATGAGTATGCCTGTAGAGTCTACTGAATTTGTGATAAGAGTGTCAAATCCTCTAGGCAAACGTAAGGTTGCCCTTTGATTATTAAGGGTCATTGTTTTCCTGCTAATCTCATGTTATTGCCGTTTGATGAATTCGATGTCATCCTTGGGATGGATTAGTTAACCACTCATGATGTGATAGTGAATTGTGGAAGGAAGTTTAATGAGTTGAAATGTGAAAGTGGGGATCTTATTCATGTAGAATCAGATGAGCAAGACAGATTGCCAGTAGTGATATCTTCCTTGCTGACTCAGAAGTATCTAAGAAAGGGGTACGAAGCTTACCTTGCTTTTGTGATGAATGCTAGAGAGACTGAGTTAAGAATTGAATCAGTGCCCATTGTATGTGAGTATCCGGATGTTTTCCCAGAGGAATTGCCAGGGCTACCTCCGGTTAGAGAGATTGAATTTGGGATTGAGTTAGCTCCTGGTACTGCCCCCATTTCTATTGCTCCATACAGAATGGCTCCAACCGAGCTAAAAGAACTGAAGGTGCAGTTACAAGAGTAAACAGATAAAGGCTTTGCAAGACTGAGTTATTCTCCATGGGATGCTCTCGTATTATTTGTGAAGAAGAAAGATGGTTCCATGAGGTTATGTATAGATTATCAGCAACTCAATAAGGTAACTGTGAATAACAAGTACCCGTTGCCAAGAACCGATGATTTGTTTGATCAACTGAAGGGAGCCACAGTGTTTTCCAAGATAGACTTGAGGTCCGAATATTATCAGTTTAGAGTCAAGGAATCGGATGTGCCGAAAACCGCATTTCGGACAAGGTATGGCCACTATGAATTTTTGGTCATGCCTTTTGGTTTAACAAATGCCCCTGCAATTTTCATGGATTTGATGAATCGTATTTTTCAGCCGTATTTGGATAAATTTGATGTAGTTTTCATCGATGATATATTGATCTATTCTCGGGATGAGAACGAGCATGCTGAACATTTGAGAACGGTTCTGCGAATTTTGAGAGATAAACAATTATATGCCAAGTTTAGTAAAAGTGAATTTTGGCTTAAGAAAGTTGGGTTTTTAGGGCACATTGTCTCGGGAGATGGAATCAGAGTCGACCCGAGTAAGATCTCAGTAATTGTGGATTGGAAGCCACCAAGGAATGTAACCGAGGTTAGGAGTTTTCTGGGCCTAGCTAGCTACTATAGATGTTTTGTTAAGGGATTTTCCCTGATTGCTACTCCGATGACGAGGTTGTTACAAAAAGATGTAAAATTTGAATGGACAAAAAAGTGCCAGCAGGGTTTTGAGAAGCTAAAGGCGTTGTTGACTGAAGCTCCTATTTTAGTGCATTCGGATTCGGGAAAAGAATTCATGGTTTACAGTGATGCATCCCTGAATAGATTAGGTTGTGTACTCACGCAAGAGGGCATGGTGATAGTATATGCCTCTAGACAGTTAAAGCCGCACGAGAAGAATTACCCGACCCACGATTTGGAGTTAGCTGCAATTGTATTTGCACTAAAGATTTTGAGACACCATTTGTATGGTGAGAAATATCGGGTGTTCACTAATCATAAGAGCCTAAAGTACTTGATGACTCAAAAGGAGTTGAATCTAAGGCAGAGAAGATGGTTAGAACTGATAAAAGATTACGAGTTAGTAATTGACTACCATCTGGGAAAGGCAAACGTAGTCGCTGATGCCTTGAGTAGGAAATCATTGTTTGCACTGAGAGCCATGAATACATGGATAGCTTTGTCAGATGATGGTTCTATTCTAGCCGAGTTGAGGGCTAGACCAATGTTTCTCCAAGAGGTTTATGAAGCTCAGAAGGGCGACAATGATTTACAAGCCAAAAGAGTTCAATGTGAGTCAAACGTTGAGTCGGACTTTCGGATAAGTTCGGATGGATGTTTGATGTTTCGCAATAGGGTCTGTGTACCCAGAGATGATGAACTTATTCAGAAGGTTCTTCTTGAAGCTCATAGTGGATGTTTGACTGTACATCCAGGCAGCACGAAGATGTATAATGATTTGAGGAAATGGTATTGGTGGCCGTGTATGAAGAAAGACATTTCCGAGTTTGTTTCGAGATGCCTAATTTGTCAACAAGTGAAGGCTGAACATCAAGTACCTTCAGGTCTACTTCAGCCTATTATGGTTCCCGAGTGGAAATGGGACCGTATTACTATGGACTTCGTGACGGGTTTACCGTTGACACCGAAAAAGAAAGATGCCGTGTGGGTCGTAGTGGATAGACTCATGAAGTTAGCCCATTTCATACCAGTACGGGTCGACTACTCGCTCGATAAGTTGGCAGATTTGTACGTGACAGAAATAGTAAGACTTTACGGAGTACCATTGTCGATTATTTCGGATAGAGATCGAAGATTTACGTCACTGTTTTCGAAAAAGTTGTAAGAGGCCTTAGGCACAAAATTGAGCTTCAGTACAGCTTTCCATCCGCAAATCGACGGGCAGTCAGAAAGAGTAATACAAATACTTCAGGAGATGCTTCGATGTTGTGTTTTGGAATTCCAGGTTAATTGGGAGAAATACTTACCGTTGGTGGAATTTGCCTACAACAACAACTTTCAGTCGAGTTTGAAGATGGCGCCTTATGAGGCACTGTATGGGCGTAAGTGCCGAATGCCCCTGTATTGGACCGAACTCAGGGAGAATCAGATTCACGGGGTCGATCTAGTTAGAGAAACCGAAGAGAAGGTAAAAGTGATATGTGAATGTCTAAAAGTTGCCTCAGATAGACAAAAGTCCTATTCAGATTTGAAACGGAAAGAGATGGAATTTTAAGTAGGTGATAAAGTGTTTCTGAAAGTATCACCATGGAAGAAAGTCCTCAGATTTTGCTGGAAAGGCAAATTGAGTCCGCATTTTATCGGACCTTATGAGATTACCGAGAGGATAGGGCCGGTAGCTTATCGTTTGGCCTTGCCATCTGAGCTAGAAAAGATTCATGATGTCTTCCACGTGTCCATGTTACGCCGATACCGTTCGGACCCTTCACATGTGATTGTACCATCAGAGGTAGAGATCCGACCGAACATGACTTATGGCAAAGAGCCGGTCAAGATTTTTGCCCGAGAGGTCAAATAGTTGAAAAACAAAAGTATATCTCTTGTGAAAGTCCTATGGCAAAGGCACGGGGTAGAAGAGGCTACATGAGAGCCCGATGAGACTATGAGAGACCAATATCCCAACCTTTTAACCGATAAGATTTTCGGGGACGAAAATCCTTAAGGGGGAGAATTGTAATAGCCCGAATTAGGGGCTAGTCAGAATAGTGGTTTCGAAACTACTAATCCGAGGTTGGAGAAAATTATTTAGTATTATTTTATGTGTTATAGCATGATTATATAGGTGCATAGAAATTTTGGTGCTTTAATTTTAGTGATTTCATGCTTAATTGCGAAAAAGGACTAAATTGCATAAAGTGTGAAAGTTCCATTTTCCAAGATAAAGGTGTCTAAAAGCCATAGAACATTGATTGGAGGCCCTTAATGTGCAAATAGACCCTTAGATATAGGGTGGCAAGCCATAGGGGACAAGGAGTTGATAAATAAGTAAAAGTTGGTAGGAATTTGGTGGACTAAATTGATGTTTTATAATAAAATAAAGAAGGAAAAGATATCATCTTTTCTTCTCTTCTTCTCCACCAAAAATTAGCAGTAAATAAGGGTTTGAAAGCTCAAAAATTTCAGCAAGCTCTCCTCCTTACAAGTAAGTGATATGATGATCATTTCTTGATAATATTTGTACTTTTGGAACCCCTAAAGCTTAAGCTAGCTAAAGAGAGGACTACTTTGCAAAATGGTTGAAAGTTTAGAGTTTTCCATGTGAGAAATTATGTTGGTTGCTACATTTTTATGGAAGAAAATGAGTCATAGTTGTTAGAGAAACAACTTTTGTGAAAGGTGTTTCCATGAAAACACCTAAAGGGACCTTTTTGTAAAGGTTATAAAATTTGTGGTAAATGTGTGAAATAATGAGTACTGAGGGCTGCCATAAGAGTAATAAATGTTCACCTAGGCTCGTTAAAGAAAGAAATTTGATTAGAATTGATTTTCGAGCTTAGGGGTAAAATAGTCATTTTGTGAAAGTATGAGGGCAAAATGGTAATTTTGCCAAAGTATGAATCTTGAGATGTGTTGATTAATGTGATTATTAAATGAGCTAAATTTTTATTATAGATCAAGAAGCGTAAAGAATTAACCTCGACAGAGGAAAGGGTAAAGTATCAGACTAGAACGGCAATTTGGCCTATTTTGAAATCGAGGTAAGTTTGTGTGTAATAAATTCAATATCGTGTTATTAAGCATTAAAATGTTTGATATTAATGATGATCTATATTGTTTCTATGAATTTTGAGTAACGATGGTGAATGATGAAATAATGAGAACCTATGATATTGAAGTCCCGGTTGGACTTAAATAAATGTGGGAATATTATCATCAATACTTGAGATGGGTAAGGTCTCGTATAAGACCATGTCTGGGACGTTGCCTCGACACCAAATTGAAATCCCGTATAAGACCATATCTGGGATATGGCATCGCCATTGAATATGAGAAACGTATAAGAGCATATCTGGGATATGGCATCGACAATCGATATGACATCCCGTATAAGACCATATCTGGGATATGTTATCGGCATCTAAAAGTGACCCCACGTAAGACCACATCTGGGATGTGGCATTGGCGCTGTAAATAAGTGAATGAGGATGATCACGTATGCTTGAATATCCCAAGTGATTCAATGGGGTAAATAGTTAAGCTTATGATAGAGATGAGATTAATGCTAAGACTATGTGGTGAAGTGATACAGGTGCATGTGAGTAATTCACGAGAAATTTTACGATATGAGACATGATATGTAAATGGCAAGAGTAAGCATGAGTAAGTTATGGCAATGTGCTTGAGACTTTGTGTTTTATTCAATACAATTGAAGGATGGTATTATGAGCCTTTACGTTGCTGTTTATGCATACAAACTTACTAAGGGTGGGTTTGGATGGGCGATTGAGTGCGGTGCGGTGCGTTTAGCTTACTTTTTGTCTCACGCTACAGTATCGCTACAATATCTAATCTCACCGCCACCACTATTTTTACACTAATCGTAAGTAAACGCACCGCTCATCCAAACCCACCCTAAGCTTTATGCTTACCCCTCTCATTTCCTTTTTCCTTGTAGTATCACCAAGCTAACTCAAGGATCGTAGGACGTCGGAGTTCAGAATCACACTATCGACTTCTCTTTGGTATAGCAAAGTTAGACTTATTTTGATTATGGCATGTATAGGACTTAGTCATTTTGTTATGTCATATTTGTTAGCCAAAGTGTTGGCTATTAATGTGGGTCTATTCATTTCGTAAATGGTCAAGGGAACTTGGCCAATACTTGACAAGTTATTATAATCAATGATGATGAAATTCATGAAGTGTATGCTAGTATGAATGTTTTGATTTTGAGTTCCTAGAAGTGTTCTATGGTTATGATATATGTTGGATTGAAATGGCATACGTATGGTTGCTGTATAGGGTGGCATTTGGCTTGGTAGATAGCCTTTCAAATGTCCACACGGGTAGACACACGGGCGTGTGTCTAGGCCATGTGTGACACACGGTCAGCCCCATAGGCGTGTTGATCGTCCGTGTGTCCCCTTGCATGCTAGGTTTACAAGTCAGTAAGCTCAATAGTAAACACATGGGAAGAGACACAGCCGTGTGTCTCAGCCGTGTGGGAGGTACGGCAACATACATGGGCGTGTGCTCAGGCCGTGTGAAGTCTGCACCTGAAATTAGGAATTTAATTCGACACACGGTCAAAGGACACGGGCGTGTGCCTTGGCCGTGTGACCTTAGTGAGGTGATGATGTCATAAACAAAATGCTAAGTTTTTTTGCACACGGGCTAAGACACAGGCGTGTCGAGGCCGTGTGAGGGAGACGGGCTAGGGACACGAGCGTGTGTCCGGCCGTGTGAAAACCCCTTTAGGTTTTAATTGGAAAATAAATCCACACGGGTGTGGAACACGGGCATGTGATGTAACACCCCTTACCCGTATTGAAGCCGGAACAGGGTTTGAGGCATTACTTAACTAACTTGCTTAAACATCTCAAGTAGGGTTATAAAATTTCGTTTAAACCCATCCCTTACACATACTCGGCCTAGGAGGCCCTAAACATACTTCCGAGAGGTATTGGAACTATTCCGGGAACTTTTACGAATTCGAGAAACCTTTCAACAAATCAAGGGCCACACGTCTGTCTAGGTTTAGGGACACGCCTGTGTGCCCCTAAGGCATGCCCATGTCTTCCACCCGTGGTCAACACTGACTAACTTCACACGGCCTTGGCATGCCCGTGGCCCTGGCCCGTGTGCCAAACCTTGGCATTCTGACATATCCACACGGCCTATACACACGGGCGTGTGCTTCAGCCGTGTGGCGATTTAAATTCCAAATGCAAGGTGCAGACTCCACACGGTCTGGGCATACGCCCATGTGCTAGCCGTGCCTCCCACACGGTCTAGACACACGCCCGTGTGTCTACCCATGTGAACAATTAGTAGGCTATCTACCAAGCCCTTTGCCACCCTACATTGCATGCATACATACTCCAATTCCATTCAACGTAATTCATGACTCAAAGACACATCTAAATACTCGATTCAACATTTATACACAAGGGCATACACTTCAAGAAAATCACTTTCATTAAGCAAAAGAATTTGCCAAGTATTTGCCTAACTTAAGGCCATTTACAAAATGACTTTAGTAACATACATAGCCAACACTTTGGCTTACAATTACAACTTAACAAAATATTCAAGTCCTATACATGCCATACTCAAAATAAGTCTAAATTGTTATACCAAAGTGATGTCGATAGTATGATTCCCCAAACTCCTACGTCCACGATTCTCGAGTAATCTTGGCAATACTACAAGGAAGAAGGGCAATGAAAGGGGTATGCACAAAGCTTAGTAAGTTTGCATGGAAATAAATAGCAATAATAAGCTTATATCATAATCTATCCATAGTATTAACTAACCATACACGAGTCAAAGGTTTCTTGACATACTTACTTACAATTGCCCTTATTTAGCACATACCGTGCCTCATATCGTAATCGTTTCTTCGTGACTCATTCACGAGTGCCTGTATTCACTCATTCACATGACTTTAGTACAATTCTCATTTGTACTTCTAAACCAATCTACTTATCCTATTAATCACTAGGGATAGTAAAAAATGCATATACATCGTCATTAAGGTAGCTACGAAGCCAACGCCATATCCCTGAGGTGGTCTTACATGGAATCACTACCAAATGTCAATGCCATATCGCAGATATGGTCTTATATGGACTTTCACATCAGATATCAATGCCACATCCCGGATATGGTCTTAAACGATTTTCATGTTCATCTCCGGGGCATATCCCAGATATGATCTTATACGGGATCTTAACTCGGTGCCGAGGCCATGTCCCGGACATGGTCTTACACGGGACCCTACTCATTTCTCATATCGATGATAGCAATCTCACATTCATTATAGTCCATTAGGACTTCAACATCATATTTAACATCAATTTTTCAATTTAATGAAGTATCATGCTTCAATATGATACCAAGCATTCTCAATTATGCTAACATAAAAATTACATTAATCACATACAAACTTACCTCGTTTTCAAAATGAGCTAGTTCGTCGGTTTAGTCCAAGACTTTGTTCTTTCCCTGATCGAGGCAGATTCTCAGTTCTTCTTGCTCTATAATAGCAAATTAGCTCATTTTAATCACTACGTTAATAAAAGCATCTCAATAATCATGCGTAGGCAAAATTACTATTTTGCCCCTAGACTTTGGCAAAATGACCATTTTGCCCCTAGGCTCGGAAATTAATTCTAATCACACTTCTACCTTCAACAAGCCTAGGTGAACATTTAATACTCTTATAGCTATCATCAAAACTCAACATTTCACATATTTACTACAAATTTGTAACCTTTTTATTAAGGTCTCATTAGGTGTTTTAAAGATAACACCTTTCACAAAAGTTGTTCATCTAACAACTAAGACTCAATTTCTTCCATAAAAATGCAACAAATAACTATAATAGTTCTCATGGAAAAACTCTAAACTTTTCACCATATTGCACATTAGTCCCCTCATTGGAAAGCTTAAGCTTTAGGGGTCTCAAAAGTACAACTATTTTCCAGAAAAGGTCACTAGAACACTTACTTTCTGAAGAGAAGAGTGTGCTAAAATTTTGAAGCTTTCAACCTCTATTTGGCTATAAATTTTTGGTAGGAGAGATGAAGGAGAAAGATGATATCTTTTCTCTCCTTATTCTAATATTAAACTATCAATTAAGTCCACCTACTCACCCACTTTGACCAACTTGGTCAATCCTTGTCCCCTATGGCCGACCAAGCCTTTTCAAGGGGCTAAATTGCCTTTTAAAGGCCTCAAATTAAAAATCTATGGCTATTTGGCACCTTAAGCTTATATAATGGAACTTTCACTTTTTATACGATTTAGTCCTTTTTCGCGATTAAAAATGAAATCGCTAAAATTAAAGCACCAAAATTTTCATGCACCTATACTATCATGCTCTGAATTATAATATAACATGAAAATAAATTTCTCTAATCTCAGATTAGTGATCCCAAGATCACTATTCTGAGTAGCCCCTAAATCGGGCTGTTACATGTGATATGCCACACGGGTGTGTTCCATCCTTTACACAGGCGTGTGGCTCTGTTTTAAGCAAAAATTTTCTAAGGGTTCAAAAGTTTCAGGTTTAGTCCCGAATCATTCTGGGTATGAGGTTAGGATCTCGTAGACCTATAGTAAGGACATTATGGTCGCGAATTGAAAGTTTTAATTTGACATGAAGTTTTATGGATAGATATCGTATGATTGAGCAAGTTAAGTTTGGTAATGCTTCGTACCCAGATCAGGTGTCGATTACGGGTAAGGGGTGTTACATTTGGTGGTATCGAATTTGGTGGACTAAATTGATGTTTTATAATAAAATAAAGAAGGAAAAGATATCATCTTTTCTGCTCTTCTTCTCCACCGAAAATTAGCAGTAAATAAGGGTTTGAAAGTTCAAAAATTTTAGCAAGCTCTCCTCCTTACAAGTAAGTGATTTGATGATCATTTCTTGATAATATTTGTACTTCTGGAACCCCTAAAGCTTAAGCTAGCTAAAGTGGGGACTATTTCGCAAAATGGTTGAAAGTTTTGAGTTTTACCATGTGAGCAATTATGTTGGTTGCTGCATTTTTATGGAAGAAAGTGAGTCTTAGTTGTTAGATAAACAACTTTTGTGAAAGGCGTTTCCATGAAAACACCTAAAGGGACCTTTTTGTAAAGGTTATAACATTTGTGGTAAATGTGTGAAATAATGAGTATTGAGGGCTGCCATAAGAGTAATAAATGTTCACCTAGGCTCATTAAAGAAATAAATTTGATTAGAATTGATTTTCGAGCCTAGGGGTAAAATAGTCATTTTGTGAAAGTATGGGGGCAAAATGGTAATTTTCCAAAGTATGAATTTTGAGATGTGTTGATTAAAGTGATTGTTAAATGAGCTAAATTGTTATTATAGATCAAGAAGAGCGAAGAATTAACCTCGACAGAGGAAAGGGTAAAGTATCGGACTAGAATGGCAATTTGGCCTATTTTGAAATCGAGGTAAGTTTGTGTGTAATAAATTCAACATCGTGTTATTAAGATTTAAAATGCTTGATATTAATGATTATCTATATTTTTTGTATGAATTTTGAGTAACGATGTTGAATGATGAAATAATGAGAACCTATGATATTGAAGTTCCGGTTGGACTTAAATAAATGTGGGAATATTATCATCAATACTTGAGATGGGTAAGGTCCCGTATAAGACCATGTCTGGGACGTCGCCTCCGTACCAAATTGAAATCCTGTATAAGACCATATCTGGGATATGGTATCGGCATTTAGAAGTGACCCCACGTAAGACCACATCTGGGATGTGGCATTGGCGTTGTAAATAAGTGAATGAGGATGATCATGTATACTTGAATATCCCAAGTGAGTCAACGGGGTAAATAGTTAAGCTTATGATAGAGATGAGATTAATGCTAAGACTATGTGGTGAAGTGATACAGGTGCATGTGAGTAATTCACGAGAAATTTTATGATATGAGACATGATATGTAAATGGTAAGAGTAAGCATGAGTAAGTTATGGCAATGTGCTTGAGACTTTGTGTTTTATTCAATACAATGGAAAGATGGTATTATGAGCCTTTATTTTGCTGTTTATGCATACAAACTTACTAAGCTTTATGCTTACCCCTCTCATTTCCCTTTTCCTTGTAGTATCGCCAAGCTAACTCGGGGATCGTGGGACGTCGGAGTTCGGAATCAAACTGTAACACCCCAAACCTGGCCTAGAAGTAAGGCCCGAATCTGGCGTGTCACATTGAGGTGTTTTTCGAAAACCGCGTTTTTATTGAAAACCCTTCTTGATATTTAAAAACTAAAGTGTCAGTTTGTGATTGTTATTAATAATCGACATTTATTAAGAAGTCATTACCTTCAAAACCCTGTTCGATGCGGAAGCTTAATTTAAAACAATTGACTTATGAAAACGTGATATTTACAACTTAGTTACGAAAGCGTAGTGTTTTGAAAACAGATATTATTTTGGAAAATCGCAATTAAATGTTGAGCAGATTTAAAACTTAATAAACTAAAAATCCCAAACTAAAAATCGAAATTTAAGAGAGGCCTTATTACAAAATATAAACCCAAGTCCTCCAGTACGTCGAACCGCCTACTGAGGATTACCTGAGAAAAATTAAAAAGATGGGGTGAGTTTACGAAAACTCAGTGTATAATTCCCCTTACAAACAAAATCTGTAAGAACATCATAAAAACAATTCGGGCCCAAGCCTATTAAAGTAACGGTGGCAATTGGGCATTAGCTCAAAATAGCCTCGGTTGGGCCTTAACCCAAGTCAAATGTCACATGTCATACATATAAATCGGGGCCTAAGCCCATCTCAGGAATACAATCCAGATATGCAATGCGTTAATGCCCATACCAACCCCGCACTCCGCCTCTCTGTCCAACCCTACACTCTCGTGGGGATTTAATCGACCCACCCATCCCTACACTCCTTATGTAGCACCGGTTGCGGCACTAACTTATCGGTGCAAAGATAGCCGCTCGGTGGCTAAAAAGCCTTCGATGAGTGGTATTACAATTGGCACAAAGCCGTCAAGGATCAGATTATATTTGGCACATAGCCATCAGCGACGGCAATATAATCGGCACACAGCCTTGGGTAAATATGATCAACACAGAGTCACCAATATATAAGTTAGGCATATAGCCACGGTAAATACGATTGGCACAAAGCCAGAATATCGGCACAAAGCCTTCGGTATTGGCACAAAGCCCATAATTACGGCACGAAGCCCATACCCTCAGAAACATTATCGGTCCAGCATGGCTGTTCAGTGGCTAAAAAGCCTGCGGTGCCTATAAAGCCTTCAGTGGATCCACAGTCGTCAAGCGACCATGCGATCCTATTAGCACTTCCTCCGTATTAATAATCCCAACCCCATGCAATATGTCATGTATGTTATGCTCAATCATTACACGTGTATGCAAAATGGACATGCTCAGTAACAATTATTTAAACATGTAATAAAAGCATATCAGTCATACAACCACAAACAAATTAGACAACTCATTGCACAAGTCGATAATTTACCTACAAGGGCAAATCAGTCATTTTACCATATAAGGGTATTTCAGTAATTCCATCCTACATGGGTAGTTCAGTAATTCTACTCATAACCAATCCATGTAAGCAACGCATCTCAAACATAATCAATCATACAATTAACACATACAACGCTAGTACTACCACGAGGGTACAACAATCATTTTGTCGTTTAGGGGTAAAACGGTAATTTTGCAAATCGAGGGTATTTTAGTAATTTTGAAAATTAGAGGTATTTCACTAATTTTGCAAACTGGGGGTATTCCAGTAATTTCACAAACTGGGGGTATTTTTGTAATTTCGCTAACCGGGAGTATTTTGGTAATTTCACAAATCAGGGTATTTTAGTAATTTCACAAACTGGGGTATTTCAGTAATTTCACAAATCGAGGGTATTTTCGTAATTTTGCAAATTGGGGGTATTTCAGTAATTTTGCAAACCGAGGGTATTTCAGTAATTTTACAAATCGGGGGTATTTCAGTAATTTTGTAAATCGAGGGTATTTCAGTAATTTCAAAAATCGAGGGTATTTCGATAATTTTACAAACTGGGGGTATTTCGATAATTTTGTAAACCAAGGGTATTTCAGTAATTTTGAAAAATAAGGGTATTTCAGTAATTTTGTAAACCAAGGGTATTTTAGTAATTTTGTAAACCAAAGGTATTTCAGTAATTTTGCACCTGCAATGGCCTTTCCAAAGGCCTAATGTCGCCTCGAGCGACTCAACTACCATTTCCGGTCGTACCGGACTATTGGGCCTAAAACCCGATTTCGGCCTATTCGGGCCCACACGCTCGTGTGGCCCACCTAACACAAATCTAGCCACGTATATAAGATTCACCTAGTCTAGTTCACTATATACTACACCATTATACATTTTATTCAATTGGGCCCACGGGCCCATTGGGCCCACTTAGGCCCATCGTGACCCAAGCAGCCTCAACCCACAAGAATACTACTGATGGCCTCAACTATCGCGTCGAAGCCCCACACGTGCGTTCACACGCTCGTGTGGCTACTATTGCCGTGACCGGCACTTCGCTCTACAACTAGAGTAGAGAGAGTTACACACCTGATAGGAATCTGGTGCTAATCCGCGCTCCGACCACTCCTGTGCCCAAACGCCCTCCAAGGTATCCTTCCTCCTATCATAGAATGCTTTATATATAGCTAGCTTCTCACCTTCCTTCTTTGTATCTTTCCGATGTGGGATCCCTTCACAAGAGAGTTTAAATCCAACTCAAACTCTTGCCGTCCAATTCGCAAAATAAATACTCCCTTGCTTTTCATGAGATTCGAACCCAGGCTCCCTTCAATAGTTCAACATGCCACTTGCCACCAAGCCACAAGCTCCTCGTGTGTCTTAAACCATGCACAACTAAATATAAATCTATAGCCAAATTCTAAAGTCTATTTAAAAAGAAAACCAAAATGCAAGAGCCAAGACTTGAACCTTGGACCTCCTTCCTTCCCTGTGGCGTCACTCCCTTGCCTCTTAAGTGGCATCACTTTGCCACTATACCACACACTCCACTTGTGTCATTTTTTTCACATTTTATTCTTAAAGCCTACCTACTAACTCCCAGGGTTTTTTTTCACCTACAACCAAAATTTTTCCTAAAGCTCAAGTTTAATCCCGAGACTTCATAGAAGGCCCCTAACCTTCCAAAATCACTCACCGAATAGGTCTAACAAGCCGTTCTCTTGTTCTCAAAAATTTTAAACGCTACTACGCCCAAGGCCCAATGGGCCCAATTCAACTAGGCCCAAATTCAGGTCGTTACAAATCTACCCCCTTAAAGAAATTTCGTCCCCAAAATTTCCAGCTAACAGGGTAGTCGTGTAACAACTACCCCACTACGCTACCGCTGTGTACTCTGATTCTAATATCCCTATCACATTTTAACTAGAATTTGGAACTCCCTACACATACTCAAAACAACTAACCATTAAAGCAGCATGATATCTTATACGCAACCAATTTCTATATCCAAACATCACATCCAAACAAAACACATACAAAATAAATATCAAAAATACAAATACATAAAGACATAACAGAGTATAAGGTTAAGAAACTTACTGATTTTGTAGTAGGAGACTCGGTGTACCACACTTTAAAAAATCGGTCAATACAATTTCAGAACTTTAAATATTTTCAAGCCTTTTTGAAATAATACTTTCAGAAATTCAATTTTGAAAACCCAATCCACAGCCGAGTTATACAACCTAGGCTCTGATACCACTAAATGTAACACCCCAAACCCGGCCTAGAAGTTAGGCCCAAATATGGCGTGTCACATTGAGGTGTTTTTCGAAAATCGCGTTTTCATTGAAAACCCTTCTTGATATTTAAAAACTAAAGTCTCAGTTTGTGATTGTTATTAATAATCGACATTTATTAAGAAGTCATTACCTTCAAAACCTTGTTCGATGCGGAAGCTTAATTTAAAACAATTGACTTATGAAAACGTGATATTTACAACTTAGTTACGAAAGCGTAGTGTTTTGAAAACAGATATTGTTTTGGAAAATCGCGATTAAATGTTGAGTAGATTTAAAACTTAATAAACTAAAAATCCTAAACTAAAAACCGAAATTTAAGAGAGGCCTTATTACAAAATATAAACCCAAAATAAAATAAAAATAAGGGGAATATGGAAATCCGAAACTGCTCGTAGTGTGGCCACCTCCGAGTCCTCCAAAGACGTCGAACCGCCTACTGAGGATTACCTGAGAAAAATTAAAAAGAGGGGGTGAGTTTACGAAATCTCAGTGTGTAATTCCCCTTACGAACAAAATCTATAAGAACATGCATAAAAATAATTCGAGCCCAAGCCCATTAAAGTAACGGTGGCAATTGGGCATTAGCCCAAAATAGCCTCGGTTGGGCCTTAACCCAAGTCAAATGTCACATGTCATACATATAAATCGGGGCCTAAGCCCATCTCGAGAATACAATCCAGATATGCAATGCGTTAATGCCCATACCAACCCCCGCACTCCGCCTCCCTGTCCAACCCTACACTCCTGTGGGGATTTAATCGACCCACCCATCCCTACACTCCTTATGTAGCACCGTTGCATGCACTAACTTATCGGTGTAGCATAGTTGCTCGGTGGCTAAAAAGCCTTCAGTGAGTGAGATTACAATTGGCACAAAGCCATCGGTGACTATATTATATTTGGCACATAGCCATCGACGGTAATATAATCCAAGACACGACCTTGGGTAAATATGATCAACACAGTTGTCATCAATATATAAGTTAGGCACATAGCCATGGTAAATATGATTGGCACAAAGCCATAATATCGGCATAAAGCCTTCAGATTGGCACAAAGCCCATAATTACTGCACGAAGCCCATATTAATGGCACATAGCCCTCAAGAACATTATCGGCAAAGATGGTTTGCTCGGTGGCTAAAAAAACTGCGGTGCCTATAAAGTTTCGGTGGATCGACGATGCGTCAGCGACCATGCGATCCTATTAGCACTTCCCCGTATTAATAATCCCAACCCCATGCAATATGTCGTGTATGTCATGCTCAATCATTACACGTGTATGCAAAATGGACATGCTCAAGAACAATTATTTAAACATGTAATAAAAGCATATCACCATACAACCACGGACAAATTAGACAACTCATTGCACAAGTCGATCATTTACCTACAAGGGCAAATCAGTCATTTTACCATATAAGGGTATTTCGGTAATTCCACCTACAGGGGTAGTTCGGTAATTCTACTCATAACCAATCCATGTAAGCAACGCATCTCAAACATAATCAATCATACAATTAACACATATAACGCTAGTACTACCACGAGGGTACAACGATCATTTTATCGTTTAGGGGTAAAACGATAATTTCGCAAATCGAGGGTATTTCACTAATTTAGCAAATCGGGGGTATTTCGGTAATTTTGCAAACCGAGGGTATTTCGATAATTTTGCTAACCGGGGGTATTTTGGTAATTTCGCAAATCACGGTATTTCAGTAATTTTGAAAATTAGGTTATTTCAGTAATTTCACAAATCGAGGGTATTTCCATAATTTTACAAATCAGGGGTATTTCGGTAATTTTGCAAACCAAGGGTATTTCGGTAATTTCACAAATCGAGGGTGTTTCTGTAATTTTACAAATCGAGTGTATTTCAGTAATTTTTCAAACCGAGGGTATTTCGATAATTTTAGAAATCGGGGGTATTTCGGTAATTTTACAAACCGGGGGTATTTCGATAATTTTGTAAACCAAGGGTATTTCAGTAATTTTGTAAACCAAAGATATTTTAGTAATTTTGTAAACCAAGGGTATTTTAGTAATTTTGTTAACCAAAGGTATTTCAGTAATTTCGCACTTGCAATGGCCTTTCCAAAGGCCTAATGTCGCCTCGAGCGACTCAACTACCATTTCCGGTCGTACTGGACTATTGGGCCTAAAACCCGATTTTGGCCCATTCGGGCCCACACGCTTGTGTTGCCCACCTAACACAAATCTAGCCACGTATATGAGATTCACCTAGTCTAGTTCACTAAATACTACACCGTCATACATTTTATTCAATTGGGCCCACGGGCCTATTGGGCCCACTTTGGCCCATCGTGGCCCAAGCAGCCTCAACCCATAAGAATACTACTGATGGCCTCAACTATCGCGTCAAAGCCCCACATGTGCGTTCGCACGCTCGTGTGTCTACTATTGCCGTGACCGGCACTTCGGCATTTGCCGCTCTACAACTAGAGTAGAGAGAGTTACACACCTGATAGGAATCTGGTGCTAATCCGCGCTCTAACCACTCCTTTGCCCAAACGCCCTCCAAGGTATCCTTCCTCCTATCATAGAATGCTCTATATATAGCTAGCTTCTCACCTTCCTTCTTTGTATCTTTTCGATGTGGGATCCCTTCGTCAGTAGAGTTTAAATTCAATTCAAACTCTTGCCGTCCAATTCGCAAAATAAATACTCCCTTGCTTTTCATGAGATTCGAACCCAGGCTCCCTTCAATAGTTCAACATGCCACTTGCCACCAAGCCACAAGCTCCTATTGTGTCTTAAACCATGCGCAACTAAATATAAATCTATAGCCAAATTCTAAAGTCTATTTAAAAAGAAAACCAAAATGCAAGAGCCAAGACTTGAACCTTGGACCTCCTTCCTTCCCTGTGGTGTCACTCCCTTGCCTCTTAAGCGGCGTCACTTTGCCACTACACCACACACTCCACTTGTGTCATTTTTTCCACATTTTATTCTTAAAGCCTACCTACTAACTCCCAGGGTTTTTTTTCACCTAAAACCAAAATTTTCCTAAAGCTCAAGTTTAATCCCGGGACTTCATAGAAGGCCCCTAACCTTCCAAAATCACTCACCGAATAGGTCCAACAAGCTGTTCTCTTGTTCTCAAAAATTTTAAACGCTACTACGCCCAAGGCCCAATGGCCCCAATTCTACTAGGCGCAAATTCAGGTCGTTACACAAACTATCGACTTCTCTTTGGTATAGAAAAGTTAGACTTATTTTGGGTATGGCATGTATAGGACTTGGTCATTTCGTTATGTCATAATTGTTAGCCAAAGTGTTGGCTATTAATGTGGTTCTATTCATTTTGTAAATGGTCATGGAAAATTGGCCATGTAACATCCTGAATTTTTGGGCCTTTGCGTTTAATGTGTAGACATGTTTAATGTGTTAATTTGAGAATTAGAGGTCCAGATTGGGCTCAAGGATTGGGCCGAGGCTTTGACTAAACATTCTGTTTAGACACTCTAGGGCTTAAAATATAGTAGTTATTGTTTAAGTTAGCAAATCGGGCTTGTGGCCCAGTCACAAGGGGCGCAGAAAAGGGGGGAGCTTTAAGTGACGTTTTGGGCAGGTGAGGAGGCCCAAGTGTGGCCGCATGGGGCCAAAGAAATTGGGCCAATTTCGAAACTTAAAAGGGAGCAAGGGAGGGGACGGCAGAAGGCTATTATTTAGGAGATTTGTAATGTTTAAAATATGTGGATATTGTGCTGATAAAGGAGGAAGGAGTTGGAGCTAATTAAGTCTCTTTTGATAGGTGTTCTGATAAGGATAAGGGGAAAGATGAGGAGCTATCTAGGAGGATAGAGGTGGCCAAATATGGGACTGTGTGTGTAAAAGGGGGGCGGCTAGATAGAGTTAGGCAAAGCCGAATTCTGTCAGTTTTTCCCTTTCTTCTTCTTTTCTCTGAAGCTCTCTCTCTCTCAGTTTTCTCTATTGCCGAAACTTTTCTATTCTTTTTCTTCTTCTGTCGAAATTACTTCCTAGCCGAAATCTCTAAAGCTCTTTTGTTTTCTTTCCCTAAGCCAAAACTGAAACTCCTCACTCAATTCTTCTAAAAGCCGAAAACACATCAGTATTTCTCTTGTTCATCTTTCCGGGATTTTCCTAAAGGTCGAAATCCCTAGATCTCATCTCCTATGACTGCCGAACTTCCTCTGCGGTGTCTGCTTGTGCCGAATCTTGAAGGAAACTGAAGGTAAGTGTCGATTTGTGTGATTCAATCTTTTACGGTTTTTAGAGACCCTAGCTGAATGGCTATATGGAAACTGATCTTGTGTTTTTCTTTCTTTTGCGGCATCCCGGGATTTGAAGGGGATTCAATTGCTTAGATTTCTAAGCCAGAGTTCAGTAGCACTCGAATCGTAGCACTTTCAGGATTTCAAGGTAAGGAGATCTGGTAACTTAAACGTATAAATTCGGGTAAACACTAACCCTTGGCCGAATATAGGAGAGGCCTTATCTTCGCGTTCTTCCGGCTTTTGAACAAAGTTGTAGACAAAGTGTAGTAGATCCGATTAGCGAGGGTATCGACATAGATGGTAGTCCTATGTATTAATCAGGTGTGTAAAATTCTTACACCATTTGGATTGCTTGTTAGTATATGTTTATAAATATGTTATATTCTGCTAAATGCCGAAATACCGGCATGGCTGTTGAAAACCCGATGAGGGTAAAGGTGAATCAGCAGGTTAGTGATCTCTATCATTCTAAAGTGAATGTTCCTGTCGATCTGGTATGATGAACATGTATGCCGGTTTCTGTGATTGCATGGGGTTGGGTGATTGATGAAAGGGGAAGTGTTCTGTTGTAGTGGCTTTAGCCATGATCTGTTGTAGTGGCTAATGCCATGATCTGTTGTAGTGGCTATTGCCATGATCTGACGATGAGCAGCTATCTGCAGCATGACTGCCATCGATGGTGTATAGCGGTGTGGGTTGATTGTAGAAATCCCCAATGGTGTGATTGGCAGGTAAGGGTGGTGTGTAGCGGATGGAAACCTAGGATTGGGTTGGGCTTTGCATATTTTCGATATATTATACTCGTTATCTCGTTCTCGTGGGGCTAAGGCCTAACTCGATGGTGCACGAGGGTTGCACACCGAGTCTCGCGACTCACCCCATTATTTAACATCTTTCAGGTAGCACCTAGTGCATCAGACCGGGTTGGAGAAGAGCGCAAGGTGGCCATGCAAGGGATTATTTTGATTCACAAAAGACTTTACTAGTTTATTTATTTTTAATATTTTTAATTAGTGGGTTTAAATTTCATTGTAATAAGGCCATGGGCCACTAGCTTCATATTTTCGTTTGTTTTGGGCTTTTATTATTATTAGACATTTACAATTTAGGTTTTAATTAAGTTAAGGCATGTATCAAATTTCGGTTTTTAATCCACTAAGGCATAAATATAAAATGTATATATTTTACAAATCATCCAACCATTTAGTTTTCTCGAATAAAGTGTTAAACTCAAGAAAAATATTTTTCGAAATCGCGACATCTTTTAAAATCTCCCTAAGTGACATGCCAGATCCGGTCATGGTGTTTGAGCCGGGTTTGGGGTGTTACAAATTGGTATCAGAGCCAGGTCCAAAACTCGGCTTTGGGGATTTTGGGCTCAAAACGTTTTCTAAAGATGGGTTTTGGAAACATGCATGTTTATAAATAATACAGGATGGTTTTCCTGGCATGGCACCTGTGTCTCCAGCCCAAGTCCGCCAGGTAAGTATTCGGAACTCACTGTGTGTTATATATATATGTGGGCTTGATGGGCTTTAAGGGACGTAGATTATTTTAATTAGAGCTTGATGGACCTTAGGCCTAGTTAAACAACTCTCAATCGCATAAGACTTAATCCAACCGAACAAACCTGTAAACAAGTCACAAGACTAGGGTGTGGCAACAGGCATACGCATGTCTATAATTGGATTCGGGAAGAGCACGGTACTTAAGCAGTCCTAGTGACTCACCTCCTCTCACTGAAATCCTGCACAGTGCGTAGGACTGCTCACTCCTAGCCACGAGGATTTGTTGACGGGCAAAAATCTATAACTAAAACCGCGAGGACCAAAACACTGATTTTCACAAAATTATTGAGATGTCCCTAGTTTTAAAAAAATTTCAAACACCTGGTTGGCAAAATTACCAAAATACCCCTGATTTTCAAATTACCAAAATACCCCCGAAATGTAAAATTACCTTATTTCACAAAGGAACCCTATTTTGGAAAATTACGAAAATACCATTTTAGGATAAATTACAAAAATACCCCTGGGTAGTGAAACGATGAAGACACCCCTACATGATGAATATAAGTTCGTGGATGCTACTTGCATGTGGATGGTTGATGATTGAACGTATGTGCTTCTTAGGACTAGAAGATGTGAACTTGAGACTGAAACTTGTGGATGTGATTCTGAATTCGAAAGAACTACTCTTAAACTACTGCTCATAAGACTGTTCGTGGTTAATCAGTGGAAGAAACCTATTAATTCATAAAATTTCAAATCAGACAAACATCAATCGGAAGAATGAGTACAAGGGAACGAGGATGCTCTAGATGCGAATACCGGTGCGTACGCTACCATAGTATACTAAGAGTTTCTTTTGACTTTAGAATTAGAGTGCGCAGCGAAAGCATAGTGATGAGACTTGGGTAGTACGATTAATAGTTAGTTGGAAATTTTGAGGACGAAATTTCTTTTAAGGGGGTAGAACTGTAACATCCTGAATTTTTGGGCCTGTGCGTTTAATGTGTAGACATGTTTAATGTGTTAATTTGAGAATTAGAGGTCCAGATTGGGCCGAGGCTTTGACTAAACATTCTGTTTTGACACTCTAGGGCTTAAAATATAGTAGTTATTGTTTAAGTTAGCAAATCGGGCTTGTGGCCCAGTCACAAGGGGCGCAGAAAAGGGGGGAGCTTTAAGTGACGTTTTGGGCAGGTGAGGAGGCCCAAGTGTGGCCGTATAGGGCCCAAGAAATTGGGCCAATTTCGACACTTAAAAGGGAGCAAGGGAGGGGAAGGCACAAGGCTATTATTTAGGGGATTTGTAATGTTTAAAATATGTGGATATTGTGCTGATAAAGGAGGGAGGAGTTGGAGCTAATTAAGTCTCTTTTGATAGGTGTTCTGATAAGGATAAGGTGAAGGATGAGGAGCTATCTAGGAGGATAGAGGTGGCCAAATATGGGACTATGTGTGTAAAGAGGGGGGCGGCTAGATAGAGTTAGGCAAAGCCAAATTCTGTTAGTTTTTCCCTTACTTCTTCTTTTCTCTGAAGCTCTCTCTCTCTCAGTTTTCTCTATTGCCGAAACTTTTCTATTCTTTTTCTTCTTCTTTCAAAATTACTTCCTAGCCGAAATCTCTAAGGCTCTTTTGTTTTCTTTCCCTAAGCCAAAACCGAAACTCCTTACTCAGTTCTTCTAAAAGCCGAAATGCATCAGTATTTCTCTTGTTCATCTTTTTGGGATTTTCCTAAAGGTCGAAATCCCTAGATCTCATTTCCTATGATTGCCGAACTTCCTCTGTGGTGTCTGCTTGTACCGAATCTTGAAGGAAACTGAAGGTAAGTGTCGATTCGCGCGATTTAATCTTTTCCCAGTTTTTAGAGACCCTAGCCGAATGGCTATATGGAAACTGATCTTGTGTTTTTCTTTCTTTTGTGGCATCCTGGGATTTGAAGGGGATTCAATTGCTTAGATTTCTAAGCCAGAGTTCAGTAGCACTCGAATCGTAGTACTTTTGGGATTTCAAGGTAAGGAGATCTGGTAACTTAAACGTATAAATTCGGGTAAACACTAACCCTTGGCCGAATATAGGAGAGGCCTTATCTTCACGTTCTTCCGGCTTTTGAGCAAAGTTGTAGACAAAGGGCAGTAGATCCGATTAGCGAGTGTATCAACATAGAGGGTAGTCCTACGTATTAATCAGGTGTGTAACATTCTCACACCATTTGGATTGCTTGGTAGTATATGTTTATAAATCTGTTATAATCTGCTAAATGTCGAAATACCGGCATGGCTATTGAAAACCCGATGAGGGTAAAGGCGAATCACCAGGTTAGTGATCTCTGTCATTCTAAAGTGAATGTTCCTGCCGATCTGGTATGATGAACATGTATGCCGGTTTCTGTGATTGCATGGGGTTGGGTGATTGATGAAAGGGGAAGTGTTCTGTTGTAGTGGCTTTTGCCATGATCTGTTGTAGTGGCTAATGCCATGATCTGTTGTAGTGGCTATTGCCATGATCTGACGATGAGCAGCTATCTACAGCATAACTACCATCGATGGTGTGTAGTGGTGTGGGTTGATTGTAGAAATCCCCAATGGTGTGATTGGCAGGTAAGGGTGGTGTGTAGCGGATGGAAACCTAGGATTGGGTTGGGCTTTGCATATTTTACGATATATTATACTCTGTTATCTCTGCTGCGGGCTAAGGCCCAACTGATGGTGCACGAGGGTTACACACGAGTCTCGCGACTCACCCTATTATTTAACATCTTTCGTGTAGCACCTAGTGCATCTGGACTGGTTGGAGAAGAGCGCAAGGTGGCCATGCGAGGGATTATTTTGATTCAAAGAAAAGACTTTACTAGTTTATTTATTTTTAATATTTTTAATTAGTGGGTTTAAATTTCATTGTAATAAGGCCATGGGCCACTAGCTTCATATTTTCGTTTATTTTGGGCTTTTATTATTATTAGACATTTACATTTTACGTTTTAATTAAGTTAAGGCATGTATCAAATTTCGGTTTTTAATCCACTAAGGCATAAATATAAAATGTATATATTTTACAAATCATCCAACCATTTAGTTTTCTCGAATAAAGTGTTAAACTCAAGAAAAATATTTTCCGAAATCGCGGCATCTTTTAAAATCTCCCTAAGTGACATGCCAGATCCGGTCATGGTGTTTGGGCCGGGTTTGGGGTGTTACAAATTGGTATCAGAGCCAGGTTCAAAACTCGGCTTTGGGGATTTGGGGCTCAAAACGTTTTCTAAAGATGGGTTTTGGAAACATGCATGTTTATAAATAATACAGGATGGTTTTCCCGGCATGGCACCTGCGTCTCCAGCCCAAGTCTGCCAGGTAAGTATTTGGAACTCACTGTGTGTTATATATATATATATATGTGGGCTTGATGGGCTTTAAGGGACGTGGATTATTTTAATTAGAGCTTGGTGGACCTTAGGCCTAGTTAAACAACTCTCAATCGCATAAGACTTAATCCAACCGAACAAACCTGTAAACAAGTCACTAGACTAGGGTGTGGCAACAGCATACGCATGTCTAGGATTAGATTCAGGAAGAGCCTGGTACTTAAGCAGTCCTAGTGACTCACCTCCTCTTCACTGGAATCCTACCTGATGCGTAGTGACTGTTCACCCTAGCCACGAGGATTTGTTGACGGGCCAAAATCTATAACTAAAACCGAAAAGGACCAAAGCCACTGATTTTCACAAAATTACTAAGATGTCCCTAGTTTTAAAAAAATTTCAAACACCCGGTTGGCAAAATTACCAAAATACTCCCGAATTTTCAAATTACCAAAATACGCTCAAATGCAAAATTACCTTATTTCACAAAGGAACCCTATTTTGGAAAATTACGAAAATATCTCTGAGGATAAATTATAAAAATACCCCCGGGTAGTGAAACGATGAAGACACCCTACATGATGAATGTAAGTTCGTGGATGCTACTTGTATGTGGATGGTTGATGATTGAACGATGTGCTTCTTAGGACTAGAAGATGTGAACTTGAGACTGAAACTTGTGGATGTGA
The DNA here is from genome assembly GCA_025698515.1 of Gossypium sturtianum. Lineage (NCBI taxonomy): Eukaryota > Viridiplantae > Streptophyta > Magnoliopsida > Malvales > Malvaceae > Gossypium > Gossypium sturtianum. Next base: position 128,219,965 of record CM046955.1, read on the forward strand.
TTTGAATTGAAAGAACTACTCTTAAACTCATGCTCCATAAGACTTTCATGGTTAATCAGTGGAAGAAACCTATTAATTCATAAAATTTCTAATCAGATAAATGTCAATCGGAAGAATGAGTACAAGGGGACGAGGACGCTCTAGATGCGAATACCGGTGCGTACGCTACCATAGTATACTAAGTGTTTCTTTTGACTTTAGAATTAGAGTGTGCAACGAAAGCATAGTGGTGAGACTTGGGTAGAACGATTAATAGTTAGTTGGAAATTTCGAGGACGAAATTTCTTTTAAGGGGGGTAGAACTGTGACATCCTGAATTTTTGGGCCTGTGCGTTTAATGTGTAGACATGTTTAATGTGTTAATTTGAGAATTAGTGGTCCAGATTGGGCTCAAGGATTGGGCCGAGGCTTTGACTAAACATTCTGTTTAGACACTCTAAGGCTTAAAATATAGTAGTTATTGTTTAAGTTAGCAAATCGGGCTTGTGGCCCAGTCACAAGGGGAGCAGAAAAGGGGGGAGCTTTAAGTGACGTTTTGGGCAGGTGAGGAGGCCCAAGTGTGGCCGCATGGGGCCCAAGAAATTGGGCCAATTTCGGCACTTAAAAAGGAGCAAGGGAGGGGACGGCACAAGGCTATTATTTAGGGGATTTGTAATGTTTAAAATATGTAGATATTGTGCTGATAAAGGAGGGAGGAGTTGGAGCTAATTAAGTCTCTTTTGATAGGTGTTCTGATAAGGATAGGGGGAAGGATGAGGAGCTATCTAGGAGGATAGAGGTGGCCAAATATGGGACTGTGTGTGTAAAGGGGGGCGGCTAGATAGAGTTAGGCAAAGCCGAATCATCGCTTTTTCCTTTCTTCTTCTTTTCTCTGAAGCTCTTCTCTCTCTCAGTTTTCTCTATTGCCGAAACTTTTCTATTCTTTTTCTTCTTCTGTTGAAATTACTTCCTAGCCGAAATCTCTAAGGCTCTTTTGTTTTCTTTCCCTAAGCCAAAACCGAAACTCCTTACTCAGTTCTTCTAAAAGTTGAAACGCATCAGTATTTCTCTTGTTCATCTTTTCGGGATTTTCCTAAAGGTCGAAATCCCTAGATCTCATTTCCTATGATTGCCAAACTTCCTCTGTGGTGTCTGCTTGTACCGAATCTTGAAGGAAACTGAAGGTAAGTGTCGATTCGCGCGATTTAATCTTTTCCCAGTTTTTAGAGACCCTAGCCGAATGGCTATATGGAAACTGATCTTGTGTTTTTCTTTCTTTTGCGGCATCCTGGGATTTTAAGGGGATTCAATTGCTTAGATTTCTAAGCCAGAGTTCAGTAGCACTCGAATCGTAGTACTTTCGGGATTTCAAGGTAAGGAGATCTGGCAACTTAAACGTATAAATTCGGGTAAACACTAACCCTTGGCCGAATATAGGAGAGGCCTTATCTTCACGTTCTTCCAGCTTTTGAGCAAAGTTGTAGACAAAGGGCAGTAGATTCGATTAGCGAGTGTATCAACATAGAGGGTAGTCCTACGTATTAATCAGGTGTGTAACATTCTCACACCATTTGGATTGCTTGTTAGTATATGTTTATAAATCTGTTATATTCGCTAAATGTCGAAATACCTGGCATGGCTATTGAAAACCCGAGGAGGGTAAAGGCGAATCACCGTGTTAGTGATCTCTGTCATTCTAAAGTGAATGTTCCGCCGATCCGGTATGATGAACATGTATGCGGTTTTTCGTGATTGCATGGGGTTGGGTGATTGATGAAAGGGGAAGTGTTTCGTTGTAGTGGCTTTTGCCATGATGCATTGTAGTGGCTAATGCCATGATCTCATTGTAGTGGCTATTGCCATGATGACGACGATGACCACTATCTCGCAGCATGACCGCCATCGATGGTGTGTAGTGGTGTGGGTTGATTGTAGAAATCCCCAATGGTGTGATTGGCGGTAAGGGTGGTGTGTAGCGGATGGAAACCTAGGATTGGGTTGGGCTTTGCATATTTTTCGATATATTATACTCTGTTATTCTTACGTGGGGCTAAGGCCCAACTGATGGTGCACGAGGGTTGCACACTCGAGTCTCGCTACTCACCCTATTATTTAACATCTTTTCAGGTAGCACCTAGTGCATCGGACCGGGTTGGAGAAGAGCGCAAGGTGGCCATGCGAGGATTATTTTGATTCAAAGAAAAGACTTTACTAGTTTATTTATTTTTAATATTTTTAATTAGTGGGTTTAAATTTCATTGTAATAAGGCCATGGGCCACTAGCTTCATATTTTCGTTTATTTTGGGCTTTTATTATTATTAGACATTTACATTTTACGTTTTAATTAAGTTAAGGCATGTATCAAATTTCAGTTTTTAATCCACTAAGGCATAAATATAAAATGTATATATATTACAAATCATCCAACCATTTAGTTTTCTCGAATAAAGTGTTAAACTCAAGAAAAATATTTTTCGAAATCATGAAATCTTTTAAAATCTCCCTAAGTGACATGGCAGATTCGGTCATGGTGTTTGGGTCGGGTTTGGGGTGTTACAGGCCAATACTTGACAAGTTCTTATAATCAATGATGATGAAATTCATGAAGTGTATGCTAGTATGGATGTTTTGATTTTGAGTCCCTAGAAGTGTTCTATGGTTATGATATATGTTGGATTGAAATGGCATAAGTATGGTTGCTGTGTAGGGTGGCATTTGGCTTGGTAGATAGCCTTTCAAATGTCCACACCGGTAGACACACGGGCGTGTGTCTAGGCCGTGTGTGACACACGGTCAGCCCCATGGGCGTGTTGATCGGCCGTGTGTCCCCTTGCATGCTAGGTTTACAAGTCAGTAAGATGAGTAGTAAACACACGGGAAGAGACACGATCATGTGTCTCAGGCGTGTGGGAGGTACAGCCACAGACATGGGCGTGTGCTCAGGCCGTGTGAAGTATGCACCTGAAATTAGGAAATTAATTAGACACATGGTCAAAGGACATGGGCGTGTGCCTTGACCGTGTGACCTTAGTGAGGTGATGATGTCATAAACAGAATGCTAAGTTTTTTTTGCACACGGCCTAAGACACGGACGTGTCGAGGCCATGTGAAGGACACGGCGAGGGACACGGGCGGGTGTCCGGCCGTGTGAAAACCCTTGTAGGTTTGAATTGGAAAATAAATCCACACGGATGTGGAACACGGGCATGTGATATACCACACGGGCGTGTTCCATCCTTCACACGGGCGTGTGGCCCTGTTTTATGCAGAAATTTTCTAAGGGTTCAAAAGTTTCAGGTTTAGTCCCGAATCATTCCGGGTATGAGTTTAGGGTCTCATAGACCTATAGTAAGGACATAATGGCCGCGAATGAAAAGTTTTAATTTGGCATGAAGTTTTATGGAGAGATATCGTATGATTGAGCAAGTTAAGTACGGTACTGCCTCGTACCCAGATCAGGTTTTGGATTACGGGTAAGGGGTGTTACAATGCATACCTAGCTTATATCTAACTATGATGTTCGCCACAAGTATTAGAATGAATTAAAAAATTACATATTTAACTGTTCCAATTGGAAAAACAAATATTATAAGCAATTGAATACATATCCAATATCAAATAAACCTAAATATTTATAATTAAAACAAAAGACATGTGTTAGGCCCGAAAATACCAAGAGGGGGTGAATTAGTATTTTGAAACACTTTGCAAACTTTTCTAAATGATGAGGAAAAGGAAGAAAAGCTTGAACAATTCATTTTATAGTGGTTCAACCCCAATTGTCTGCCTCTGCTACCTTGGTATACCTCAACCAAGGATTTCCCAATTCACTATACTTGAATTATTACCTTTCAAGGAAAAGGTATAAGCTTTTCAATCCCTATCATTTTCTCAAGGCTAAGATAGAACATTCCTCCTAGATTTTAAGGCTTAACTAAAACCCTCTAGTTTTTGTGGCTCAAATAGAAACCTTTCATAACCTACTTAAGGTTTTATACCCCAGAAACCTTAAGTATGCTCTTTACAACAAAGAGAATATGAGCAAACTAACAATGAACCTCTAGTATATATGTGTGTTTAAAAATTGAAGCTCTAAATACAAAAATTTGAGAGTGAGAAAAGATATTACAATAATCTTTCAATGTGAATATCCTTAGGAAGCATGGAGAATCTTGAAAAACCAACATAAAGGAAATGATGTAATACGCATGTCAAAACTTCATATTTTAACAGCCAGGTTTGAAATTTTAATAAGGTTTGAAAATGAAACTAACAGAAATTAGGCAATAATCAATTGAACAGTGAAATGAATTAGGAACCTTTAAACTCGATTTGTTCGTGTCAGATTCTTCGTAGAACCGTGTCAATGTTGCTTCGTCGATGTGTTGCTAAAATTCCTTCACCAAGTAAAACACCAAGAGAAGAGAAGATATTTGCAAAATTAGGAATTTCAAAGCAAAGAGGGGTCAAGGTTTATGTGTTTTTAAGAGAGGATGAGTTTAAAATAGTTTAGATAGGTTTTAAGTATGATTTAGGGTTAAGCTTTGTGTGATTTAAAGCTCTATACTGGGTTAAAATAGGTTTGAAAATGGTGGGTTACGCAATGGGTTGGTCGACTCTATAGAAAATTGTAGCGATGTCGTGACAAAAGGGTTCTGTGTCACAACACCCCTAACAATATGTCACGACGCACCTTGAAATTTTTGAGTCTAGGGGTATACAGGCTTCTGTGTCGCAGCACAGAGGTACCATGTCGTGACATTGAGCAAATTTGCTCGATTGTTGATTCTGTCCTCAGTGTTGTGGCACGGAGGTGCTATGTTGTGACATCGAATCTGTTTTAGCACCGATTCTCAGTTCTCTAAGTGTTTCTGTAACAGCCTGATTTAGGAGCTAGTCGAAGCAGTGATCTCGAAATCACTAATTTGAGGTTAGATAAAATTATTTTTATGTTATGTTATGTGTTATAACATGTTTTTAAGGATGCATAAAAATTTTGGTGCCTTAATTTTAGCGATTTTTAGCTAAATTGTGAAAAAAGGACTAAATCGCATAAAGTGCGAAAGTTCTATTTTATTTGCTAGAGGTGCCAAATAGTTATGGAGCATAATGTGGAGGTCTTTAAAGGACAATTAGACCATCTAGGATATGATAGCCGGCCAAGGGGGACAAAGACATTAAATGATGGTAAAAAATTTGGTGATGTTAGGTGTTTTAAATGAATAAAATAAGATGAATAAAGATGTTATCATCTTTTCACTATTCCTTCACCTTCTTCCACCGAAAATTGAAGAGAAACAAGGGCTATGGAGCTCAAAAATTTCAGCAAACATTTCTCCTCACAAGTAAGTGATTTTGATGATCTTTCTTGATAAAAATTGTACTTTTGGAGTCCCCAAAGCTTAAGCTTTCTAAAGAAGGGACTATTATGCAATATGGTTGAAAGTCTAGGGACTTACCATGAGAGAGTTTGTGCTGGTTGTTGAGTTTTTATGGAAGAAAATGAATGATAGGATGATGAGAAACAACTTTTGTGAAAAGTGTTGTTATGAAAACACCTAATTTGGGCTAAAATGCAAAAGTTGTAATTTGTTCATTAAGGCATGAAATAGTTTGAATTGTGGATAGTTGTAAGAGGATTAAATGTTCAGCTAGGCTTGTTTAACAAGAAAATGTGATGAAAATTTATTTACGAGCCTAGGGGCAAAATAGTCATTTTGCCTAAAGTGTAGTTTCTGGTGAATTATGATTTATAAGTGATTAAATCACTAAATTTCATTATTCTAGATAAAATAAAACAAGTTTCGGACCTAGAACGGGAGAAAAGAGAAATGTGGGCAAAAAGTCCTTTTTGGCCTTTTCGTCATCGAGGTAAGTTCATGTGCAGATGTGGTAATTACGTATGAGTTATTTTAAATATTCCAATGTGTGAAATGTATAATTACGCAATGAATGTATTAACTACTTGTTGATAAGTTGTTAAGTGAATTGAACCTAATATTAGTAAGAGATGTAAATAGTAAGAAATGATGATAGTTAAGGTTCCGTGTGAGACCATATTGGAATATGACCTCAGTGTAAGAATTCGTATAAGACCATGTCTTGGACATGGTATTGACATGTTAATGCAAGTGAGACCCTATTGGGGTATGATGTCAAGGCGACACTATGTGTATGAGACTCAAGAGAGTCATTTAACAATTTGAGTGATTCAACGGGTAAGTTGAAGGTGAGAACGTATGTGGTTGTACCATGAGAAGCACAAGTGTGTGTTAGAGTTGAATGGATATGAATTCAGTATATAATGAACCCTAGTGGGTTATGTGTAACTAATGTACTTTAATTGCATGAGATAGAGTTATTAATGCATTGTTTTAATGTAAACGAGTATCATAGAAGATTAAGTAAGTATAGTAGTGTGTGAGGATGTTCCTGGGTGAACGTTTAAAATAGAGAATTTCATGTGGATAACTATCCATGAACGTATAATAACGGTGAGCTAAGTGCGATATCATCTTATTGATGGTTAGTGATGGGCTGCGTGTGATACCATCACTATGTTATTAATGGTGGGCTGTGTGCGTTACCACCTGATTAATCATTAATCAATGGGCTGTGTGCGATACCATCAACTATGTTATTAACGGTGGGCTGTGTGCATTACCACCTAGTAAATTATTAATCGATGGGTTGTGTGCGACACCATCGCTTATAAAATCATTAGGTGGGCTAAGTGCGATACCACCACAAGTATAAATAATTGGTGGGCTATGTGCGATACCACCCTACTAGAGACTGATGGTGGGCTAAGTGCGAAACCACCGAGAAATTAGTAGTATGAGTGGCTTAGTGAAAATGCTTGATGTGTTTTTTTATATGATCATGTGGTAATCAGTGCAGGGTTGTATGATAATTAAATGAGCAATTGGCTTATGGCACGGTTAGAATGCGGTAAGAGATAGAGTGAGTAAGCTTCAAGAATGATTGAGTAGGTAACCATGAGTTTGCGAGAATGAGTATCGGTAACTACTTCTTATTTGTATATGGACTTACTAAGCATTATTGCTTACTCCTTTCTTTCTCCCATCTCTTATAGGTTAATTTAGCTAGCTCGGGTTGGAGATTGCCGGAGACGTTTTCACACTATCGAGCAGACTCTTGGTATGAGGTATCAAGTTTTTATGAGTCGTGGCATGTATAGGGCTAGTACATAAGGTTGATTAAGTCATTGTTAATATGCCAAATGTGTTGGCCTAAATGAGTTATGGGACAATTGTATATAGACATAGATGATGGCTTATGTTGTTTGTAATTATATTGGAATAGTTCTCCCTAGTGTATGGGATGAATGACTCTATCTCCTTAATGATTTGAGAAAGTTTTGAAGAAATATATGAATGTATGCAAACAAGAGTAGTAAAAGGCTTGGCAAGATAGCCTCTAAGTGCCCACACGGATAGACATACGGGTGTGTGTCTAGGACATGTGTCTCCTGCACCTTAGTGTCTTAAGTCAGAATAGACCATGGGCTGGTCACACGGCCGTTTGTCTAGGTCGTGTGATACACACGGTTGGCACATGGGCGTGTGCTAAGGCCGTGTGAAGTCTGCACTTGACACTTAGAAATTTAATTGTCACACGGGCCAAGGCCACGGGTGTGTCCAAGCTGTGTGGATTTAGTCAGTGTCGACCACGGGTGGAAGGCACGGACATGTAATAGGGTACACGGGCGTGTTCTCAAACCGCATGGGCGTGTGCCTTAACCGTGGGGCATTTGGCAGAATGCTTGGGTTTTAGGCACGGTCTGGGGACATGGGCGTGTGTGCCTATGCACGGGCGTGTCTAATCTTGCACGGGCGTGTTAGTCCTGTTTTGAAGAGAAAAATTTTAAGATTGGAAAAAGTTCCGGATTAGTCTCGAGAGCCACGTGTGTATGAGTGAGGCCTCGTAAGTCGAGAATGAGGTTATAGAGAGTAATTACGTTGAGCCTATGTGGCTATCAAGTGGTTTGAGTTCAATAACACCTCGGGCCCGGTTCCCGGTGTAGAACCCGGGTAAGGGGTGTTACAGTTTTGGTTTATAGTAAGCAATAATTTAAATAAAAACTAGATTATAAACTACTTTTTAGTTAAAAATAAAATAATATACATAATATTTTAATTCAGTTCAAAAGTGTTAAGTTTTTTGGTCAGATTTTTCCATCAGCTCTATCAGTGTAAACGTGGACGATTCTTTGGTTTCATTTTTGTTTGTAGTAGTCTAGCATCCGTCTTGCCATTCTAATTTTATTCATTTATCTCACTCCTTAAAGCTTCTCTTTCGTCCCACATTTATCACTGAGAATACCTTTCGCAAATCAAAGTAATTAGCCACATTTATGAACAGATTATGACCTAATGACCCTAAATATTTCTTATAACCTTGACTCTGTAGAATATCATCGTAATATTTTTTCACTTCCGCCCTTGATTTCCCTTTCTTCATAATCATGCATAATTCAAATAGGGTCTAAAAATAATTCAAACAGCAGAAAGGATTTTTTGAAATTTTCCTCAAAGGCTAGGGTTATGGTGTCATCGTATATCATGTAGTTGTGTTGTTTGTTCCACACATTTTTAAACATACCTTTTAATTGAGCTCCAATTTTGTCAGGTGGCTTTAATAGAAAGTAAGTACTTCTTAATTCTTTCAACCTTATTTTCGTATTTATCGATAATATTGGTTGATTACAAATAGCTCATAAGTTACATGCAATTCTATCAAAATATACCTTCCCTATATTTATTAGCAGCGAGAAAATCCCTATATTTTCAAATTTTGGGGTGTCCAATTGGGGATTATCATTCTACAAAATATATCAAGGTTGAAGGGGTGCTTCTCTTCATGTTCTTCCTCGCTTTCTTTTATAAGCTTTTGATGCGTTAGACATTTCTTTATTGATTCAATAGGGGGTAACACCTCATTAAGTGATTGGAATAGGTTCACAAGACTGACACCTTCCATTACATTCTGATTTTGCTCATTCTCCCATTTTGATGGACCTGATGTTGTCAGAAGGGCAAATTTAGCACTTGACTCATTATTGTATTTTCGACTGTCATATCCTTTATTTCTTCTTTCTCAACTTAAGCATCTTTTTGCAACATTATTTCCCCTAATTCTTCTTGGTTGTCTTCCCAAATCAAGGGTGCCTTGCTAATCAAGATTTCACCTTCCTAAGATATTGTACCTGTTAGGTTTTCCTTTTCATCTTTTTCCCTGAATTTGATCAAACTTGTGGTATGTTATGTCCATGTCTAGGTCCTTGTTATTATCTTGTAGATATGTTGAAACTTCGCCTCTTAATTGACTTAGCTCTATCATTATTAGCCTTTGATTCTCTTGAATCTCCCATTCTTCATAGACTCATTCATAGATTTCATCATCATAATTGGCTTCATCATTAAACCACATGTAATCGAGGTTGTCCATGGTACTGTTTGATTTGGTTTCAGTAGCTATTGCTGCAGGTCTCCTATCTCTCAAGGTGTGTGCTCGGATCTTTTGAAGAAAGAAAAATGTTAGTAATATAAAACAAATAAACAAGTACAAAGAATTAGAGATCGTATCTATAATTTATAAATTTCCTAATTATTTTATAAAACGTAAAAACTAAAATCAATTTAGAAGCGTTGCCTCCCTGAAAAAGGCACCAACAACTTGACCACCTCCGGACGTACTTGTAACAACCCAAACTCGTCTCCATCGCTGGATTAGGGTTACGGAGTATTACTAAACAATAAGAACCATTTAAACTTATTTTCATTCAAGATTATAGTTACATTATAAAATATTCATACACATGCATATTGTCACTAAATCGAGCCCTCGAGGCCCTAAAAATAACTTAGAAACAAATTGGGACCAATATGAAATAGTTTGGAAAGTTTAGGAAAAAGATACAAAATTTGAAACAAGGGTCACACGACCGTGTGGCCAGGCCGTGTGCCTCACACGGCTAAGACAAACGCCCGTGTCTCAGGCCGTGTAACAATCGAACTAGGGACACCCGGCCGTGTCCTTGCCCGTGTCCTCACCTGTGTTACTCTCTGAGTAGGGTCACACAGCCTTGTCACTCGCCCATGTGCCAGGCCGTGTAACTCTCTGAGTTGTCCCACACGCTCGTTTGCCAGGCCGTGTGTTAGGTTGTGTAACTTACTGATTTGGACCCTAGAGAACTAATTAGATGACACATGACCATGTCGCTAGGCCGTGCGTCTCACATGACTGAGTCAAACGCCCGTGTCTCAGGTCGTTTGGACCCAAAATGAACCTTAAACAACAAGTTTACCATTTCAGGCTTACTTGGACTCTAAGTAATCCATTTACCAACCAAAATACCTATTCAAAGTGACATTAAACAAGCCAATAAACATGCCAATAAACATCTTAAGTGCCTAACCAATGTATCCTCATTGATACCACAAGTATATACAATTATACATCAAAGTGAATCATCAATCACAACTTATCAATTCACAAAATCTAACACCTAACCAATGTACCTATCTTAGGCACCTCAAACACAACATTGCATTAACACATATAATTTATATTTGCATTAAAACATCTTACCTCATTCTCATATATATCATATAAGTTAATTATTGCACTTAAGATCATACTTAACATTTTACATATCCGAAACAATAGTAATGAAATACAAGCCTATTACATGTTAGATAATCCAAAATTAACGTTCCGAAAACTACCAAGAATGAGTGGATAGTGTGACTTGGGTGCTGATCTGACCGTCCATTTAACAGCCCATTTTTCAATGAAATTGGAACAGTGGTTTCGGGACCACAAATCCGATCCGAAAATAAATTTTTTTTATTTTATTACATGGTCCGTAATATGTTAGAAATGTCATGTGAAAATTCTGATAAGAAAATTTTACTGATTATGTTCTTAATTACGAGAAGGACTAAATCGCATAAAATGCAAAAGTTGAATTCTAGTAGCTATAAGGATTAAATAGCTATGGAATTCAAAACTTGAGGTCCTTATATGGTAATTAGACCATTAAAGAAAAGTATGTAGATATTTTGGTGACTCATCTATGGAAATTTAGAAAAAGGGCAAGGACTAAATTAAAAATTAGAAATAATTAAATTAATTAAAAGATGATAAAAGATATCATCTTATTTTTATGTCATCGTCAACCTAAAACACATGGAAACCCTAGGAGAGAGAGAAGAAACTTTCATGGCTTAATTGGGTAAGTTTCCTTGCCCCGTTTTTAATAATTTTGATATTTTTGAAACTGAGATAACTTAATCTACCTATTTGGGGGATCAATTTGAAAAGTTATCAAAGTATGAAATTTGGGTCGTGGATGAATATGCTGAAAATTAGAAATTTATGGTAGAAAATGAAAGGTTGTTGATAGATAAACAACTTTTAGAAAGTGATTTTTGATGAAAACATGATTTAGGGACTAAAATGTAAAGTTGTGAAAATTGATGAAAAAATTCTAAAATTTATAGAAAATATGTGCTGTAAATTATCCATTGAAATTTCGATTAGGCTTGGAATAGGGAGTAAATTGCATAAATTTCATTTTTCGAGCCTAGGGACGAAATTGAAATTTATGAAAAAGTTAGGGGGAAAATGGTAATTTTGCCTAAGACGTAAATTGAGTCCAAATGAATATGAAATGTGTGAAATTGATGATTAAAGTTATTTATATAGACCCGGACAACACAAATTCAAGGTTAGACCGAGGAAAAGAAAAGGTTTCTGATTAGTAGATTTTATACGCTACCAAGTGTTGAGGTAAGTTCGTGTAACTTAATCGAGCATGTGAATATGGTTAATTGAATGTTGTGTTTGTATGTAATGTGACTTATATTGATGTGAAAAGGGGTTAAGTCCCATTTGAATATTGAATTCCGATGAATATATGTGCTTTCCCGAAATGCATGAGGTCCTGCATTTGTTGCTGATGGATTTAGCTCGGACGAGTAATCCTATTGACCTCATTATAGAAAAGATTTAGCCCGGACGGGTAATCCTGATATAATACCTCTCGAGTATACATTACAATTAAGATTTACCCTAGACTGGTAATCTTGTTATACGATATGTGGCTCGAGAGTGTGTTCCTTGGTTAAGTGCCCTTGTAACACCCCTAACCCGTATCCTTCGCCGGGACAAGTTTTCGAAGCGTTACAGGAACATTTAGAATATTTATCGATTAATTAAAGCAAGTTACTATTCATTCACCGAGGTCATTCATAATGTCCCTTAAATGGACCTTCGAGGCCCAATACGAGAATTATAATCAAGTCGACACTAAATCGGGAACTCAGAGAATTTTTCGCGAAATTCCAAAATTTTCCAAGATGCAAAGCTCACACGCCCGTGTGGTCCAAGGGACACACCCGTGTGACCCTGGGACACGCCCGTGCTGCAGGCCGTGTTCAAAACTAGGTAGCTCTTTGACTTGCGCCACACGGCCATGCCACACGCCCGTGTGCTAGGCCGTGTGGTTAATTAATTCAATTTGAATTAGGTGCAGGTTTCACACGGCCAAAACACACGCCCGTGTTCTAGGCTGTGTGGCACACACGGCTGAGACACACGCCCATGTCTCTGCCCGTGTGCTCAATTCTGAGCATTCTATTTCTCAAAATTAAGGTTCAGGAGACACACGGCCTAACCACATGCCCGTGTTACCAGGCAGTGTGTCACACACGGTCTAGACACACGCCCGTGTGTCTGCCCGTATGGACAAAATAAATCCATTCCTATCTTCATTTCTCACCCCAATCTTTTCCATAATCCTACACCACATCTTGCATTCATAACCCAAGAAATCCAAGCATTTTATTCAAGTTAATTCTATCATTTAACATGATATATCATCACATACAATTACTAACCATTTCAAGCATTCTAATCAAGCATATTCCATCCATCATCATGGCATATCATTTCATGCATACATGTTTACAATCTTACCTTGGTTATGTCCTCATGTTAGACATAATTTGATCAACTACTTAACATATATGTGGCTAACATAATATGACATTACAAGTATATCAAAACAATCATTACTAGCCATTCCAATGGCTAGATTACAAGCATTGTTTATGTTTACATGCCAAAATGGCCAACATATCCTATACATGCCATTACAACCACAATTGAATTACCATAATATACCGACATGGGCCGATGGATAGTGTGAGTGATCTCCACCGAGCTTCCAATCCAACGAGCTTCTGATTTACTCTAAAACAGGGAAAAATAAACGGAGTAAGCATAAAATGCTTAGTAAGTTCGTATAACATGGCACTTAACTTACCACTAATCCTATTTGAGGTAACAAAGTAAGGTATAATTAACCACTTTGATCTCAAGCCCTACGCACATTCTCATTGCCCTTGTTAGTCATGTATTCCATAGTAACATCAAGACATGTATGGGCTCAACAACAATCAAGTTCCCGTGCACATATATTTTCCACAACATGTATTCATTTAACATGTATAGACATCTCTTATTATTACAAGTATAGCTTCATAGCAATTTGTTTCGAGTTCAGATCATTTCATGGCAGGACTTTACTCATTTTATTCGAGTATTAAGATCGCACAAGTAGTAGTACATTCAAGGTGTACGGGTCTATGATCAAGGAAGAACATTCTCATCAAGTAATTTCCATATACAAGTATCATCTTCTTGTATTTTATGTAATATTCTTTTCATGTCATATTTCCGTATCATATGTATCATTCCATGTCAATTTGTTTTAAATTCATCTTTACTCTTGTCAGAACTTTACCCGTTGAATTTATTCGAAATATCGATGGATACACAGGTAGTACACCCAAGGTGTACAAATCAGAATCCGCCAATTCATTTCCAATAGTACCCTTAAGGTAAAACTTTCAGAGAGTACACTCTCAAGCTACACATGTATACAACAGGATTACCAGTCCAAGCTAAATCCATTTTATGTCTTATGCTCTAAAGAGCTTGATCTGGATTACCCATCTTGCTAAATCCAATCCATAACATATGCTCGAGAAGACTTATCTAACACCCCTTACCCGTGTTCGATGCTGAAATAGGGTACGAGGCATTACCTAACTCAAACACATACTAACATACATTTCCGGTCATTAAATTTTTTTCAAATTTAAAAACTTTTCAAACTTTGTCTTAAAATCCCTAATATGAGCCTACGAGGCCCAAAACACACTTTAGAAACGGATCGGAACCAAACCGAGTTCTTTAGAAAAACATTGGAAAATTTCACTAATAACAGGGGCACACGCCCATGTGGATTGGCGACACGCCCGTGTGACTTAATAACAAGGCCATGTTGAAGGACCGTGTAACTCACACGGCCTTAGCATATAGGGACACACACGTGTCCCATGTCCGTGTGGATTTATTTCTCAATCTGAACCTACAGGGGTTTTCACACGGCCTGGCACACGCCTGTGTCCATGGCCCGTGTTCCTCACACGGCCATGACACGCCCGAGTCTCGGCCCATGTGCAAAAACCTTTACATTCTGTTTCTGACGTCAGCAACAATTTAGGGTCACACGTCCAAGGCACACGCTCTTGTGCTAGGCCACGTAGAAATTCTAAATTTCACGTTCAAGGTGCAAACTTTACACGGCCTGGGCACATGCCCATGTCCTATGGCCGTGTCTTCTACATGGTTGAGACACACGGCCGTGCCTAATTAACACCCTTAGCTATTAAAACAAAACTTCCACCTTTTGTGCGATTCAGTCTTTTTTCAAAATTAAGCAAGCAATCGCTAAAATTAATTCACCAAAATTTTCAAACACTCATATAATCATGCTATAACACATAAAATAATATATATAAAAATAATTTCTCCAACCTCAGATTTTTGGTTTCGAAACCACTATTCCGACTAGCCCCGAAATCGGGCTGTTACAATTCTCCCCCCTTACGGATTTTCGTCCACGAAAATCTTACCAGTGAAAAGGTTTGGGTTAAACATAGTCTCCTCGGGCTCCCATGTAGCCTCTTCAACCCCATGTCTATGCCATAGTACTTTCACGAGTGCTATACTTTTATTTCTCAATTGCTTGACCTCTTGATCTAAAATCTTAACCGGCTCTTCACCATAGGTCATATCCGGTCGAATTTTAACCTCTGCTGGTGGAATAACGTGTGAAGGATCAGAACGATAATGGCGTAACATAGACACATGGAAAACATCATGGATCTTCTCTAACTCGGACGGTAAAGCTAATCGGTATGCTACCGGTCCAATTCTCTCAGTCACCTCATAAGGTCCAATAAAACGTGGAGTTAATTTGCTTTTCTTACCAAATCTGAGGACTTTCTTCCACGGAGATACTTTCAAGAACACCTTATCACCGACTTGAAATTCAATTTCTTTTCGTTTCAAATCTGTGTAGGATTTCTTTCTATCCGTAGCGGCCTTCAAACAGTCACGAATTACCTTTACTTTCTCTTCAGTCTATTTGATTAAGTCAACCCCGTGAATCTGATTTTCTCTGAGTTCGGTCCAATACAAGGGTGTTCGATACTTACGCCCATACAAAGCCTCATAAGGCGCCATTTTCAAACTCGACTGGTAACTATTGTTGTAGGCAAACTCCATCAACGGTAAGTACATTTCCCAACTGCCTTGGAACTCAAGAACACAACACCGCAACATATCTTCAAGAATCTGAATTACTCTTTCTGACTGATCGTCAGATTGCGGGTGGAAAGCAGTACTAAAATTCAGTTTTGTTTCCAACGCTTCTTGCAACTTTTTGCAAAACCGTGATGTGAACCTCGGATCTCTATCTGAAATGATCGATAAAGGTACTTCGTGAAGTCTCACAATTTCAGAAACATACAAATCGGCCAATTTCTCAAGTGGATAATCAGTACGCACTGGTATAAAATGAGCCGACTTAGTTAGCCTATCAACCACAACCCAAACAACATCTTTCTTCTTTGGCGTCAACGACAATCCAGACACAAAATCCATGGTAATACGGTCCCATTTCCACTCGGGAACCATCACGGGCTGAAGTAAACCCGAAGGTACTTGGTGTTCGGCTTTCACTTGCTGACAAATTAAACACTTAGAGACAAACTCTGAGATGTCTCTTTTCATTCCGACCACCAATACATTTTCTTCAAGTCATTATACATTTTCACACTACCCGGATGGATAGACATACAACTGCTATGTGCCTCATGCAGAATTTTCCGAATAAGCTCACCATCTTTGGGTACACAAGTTCTGTCTCGAAACATTAAATAGCCATTTGAACCAATCTGAAAGTCTGATTCTATACCTGTCTCGCACTGAGTTATCTTGGCTTGCAATTATTTATTACCTTTCTGAGCTTCGCAGATCTCTTGTAAAAACATTGGTTTCGCTCTCAACTTGACTAAAATCGAACCATTGTCGGTTACTAACAACTGAGTATTCATAGCCCTCAAGGCAAAAATGACTTCCTACTCAAAGCATCAGCAACCACGTTCGCCTTTCTCGGGTGATAGTCGATCACCAACTTATAATCCTTTATCAATTCTAACCATCTTCGCTGCCTTAGGTTTAACTCCTTTTGAGTCATCAAATACTTTAGACTTTTATGGTCAAGGAACACTCAGCATCTCTCGCCATATAAATGATGTCTCCAAATCTTCATTGCAAACACTATGGCGGCTAACTCTAAGTCGTGAGACGGATAGTTTTTCTCATGCGGCTTCAGTTGTCTCAAGGCATATGCTATTACCTTGCCTTCTTGCATAAGCACACACCCCAATCCCTTTAAAGATGCATCTCTATACACCACAAATTCCTTTCCCGATTTCGGTTGCACCAAAACTGGGTCTTTAGTCAACAATGCTTTTAGTTTCTCAAAACTCTGTTGGCACTTCTCTGTCCATTCGAACTTGACATCTTTCTGTAGCAACCTCGTCATCGGTGTAGCAACCATGGAGAATCCTTTAACAGCCTGTCTGTAGTATCCCGCTAAGCCCAAAAAGCATCTAATCTCTGGCATATTCCTCAGTGATTTCCAATTAATGATAGCCGATATCTTACTCGGGTCAACTCTAATTCCATCGCCCGACACGATGTGTCCCAATAATTCGACTTCTCGAAGCCAAAATTCACTTTTGCTAAACTTAGCATACAACTGCTTATCTTTTAAAGTCTGCAAAACAGTTCTCAAATGCTCTGCGTGCTCACTCTCATCACGAGAATAAATTAATATATCATCGATAAAAAACAACAACAAACTTATCCAAGTACGGTCAAAAAATACGATTCATTAAATCCATAAACATGGCGGGAGCATTTGTTAACTCAAAGGGCATGACCAGAAACTCATAGTGCCCGTACCTCGTTCGAAACGCAGTTTTCGGTATATCTTGTTCCTTAACTCTCAGCTGGTAATAACCGGACCTCAGGTCTATCTTAGAAAACATTGTGGCTCCTTTCAATTGGTCAAACAAATCGTCGATCCTTGGCAAAGGATACTTGTTCTTAACTGTAACCTTGTTGAGTTGTCGGTAGTCTATACATAATCTCATCGACCCGTCTTTCTTTTTCACAAAAAGTACCAGAGCACCCCACGGAGAATAACTCGGTCTCGCAAAACCCTTATCCGTTAACTCTTGTAGCTGAACCTTCAGCCCTTTTAACTCCAACGGTGCCATCCTATGTGGGGCAACCGAAATAGGTGTCGTACTAGGGACTAACTCGATACCAAACTCAACTTCCCTAGTTGGAGGCAATCCGGGCAACTCTTCCGGAAGCACATCCAGCTACTCACATACCATAGGTACAGACTCAATCTTTACTTCTGACTCTTGGGTATTCAACACAAATGAAAGATAGGACTCATACCCTTTTCTCATGTATTTCTCAGCAGTTATAGAAGAAATCAGTACAGGTAAGCTATCCAGTTCACCTGATTCAACCCGAATAATATCCCCATTTTCACTTTTTAGTTCAATAAATTTTCTTCCACAATTTACTATCACATCATGAGCAGTTAACCAATCCATGCCAAGAATCACGTCAAATTCATCAAACGGAAACAACATGAGGTTAGCCAGAAAATAATGACCTCTAATTGTCAAGGGACAATTTCTACATATTCGATCAACTAACACATGCTTGACTAGTGGGTTTGACACTTTTATCACAAATTCTGTAGACTCAACAGGCATATTCATGCTAGACACTAATTTCACACAAGCATACGAATGGGTAGACCCCGGATCAATCAAAGCAACAACAGAGATATCATGAAGAGAAAATGTACCCGTAATCACATCTGAGGATGAAGCCTCTTCGCGAGTGCGAATGGCATAAGTCCTTGCAGGAGCTTTAACCTTTAATCTCACAGTGGAATCTCTAGGCGCACCTCTACTTCTAGCCCCACTTCCCCGGTCCCTTTGTGGTCTACTTCTAGAAGGAGCATTACTCGCTCGCACATCTTGCTTTCTGTCTTTCTCATCCATCTCAGGAAAGTTTCGAATGAAGTGGTCTAGTGAACCACAGTTGAAATAGCCTCTTTCATTTCCTCGACACTCACCAAAATGTTGTCTACCACACTACGAACACTCCGGTTTATTTGGTCGAGCACTACCAACACTCGCAATAGAAGTGGTCTCAGCCTTAGAAAGTGAATACTGCTTACTCTTATTTCTGTTCAAAATCCAACTGAAGCATTGGATTGAGTAGTAAACTCTCTCGATTTCTTGGATGAGGACTGAAATGATTTTCCCAACTGTCTTTTCTTCGAGTCATTAGACTTGATTTCAACTTTTCTTTTCTCTTTGGCCAATTCTTTGGCCTTGCACGCTCTCTCAACAAGCACCACAAACTCCTTTAATTCCAGGATGCCAACTAATAGTCGGATGTCGTCATTTAATCCGTCCTAAAACCTCTTACACATGACGGCTTCGGTGGATACGCACTCCCGAGCGTATTTGCTGAGCCTTACAAACTCACGCTCACACTCGGTTACCGTCATTCGGCCTTGTTTTAGCTCAAGGAATTCCTTTCTTTTCTGATTGATAAACCTCTGGCTAATATACTTTTACTTTAACTCTTCCTGGAAGAATTCCCAAGTTATCCTCTCCCTCGGTACAACTGACACAAGGGTGTTCCACCATTGGTAGGCCGAGTCCCGCAGGAGTGACACAACACACTTCATGCACTCCTCAGGTGGGCAAGACAATTCATCGAATACCCTAATGGTATTTTCTAGCCAGAACTCTGCCCTTTCTAGGTCATCATCTATATTCACTCGAAATTCCTCGGCCTCTTGCTTTCGAATTCTGTCTACCGGAGGTTTTTCCCTTCTAATCATTTCCACTACTTGTGGAGTTGTAGGGGCAGGCTGGGGAATTGGAGGGGGTGGAGGAGGTGGAGCATTCGGGTTTGCACGAACAAACTCTGAATACCAGAAATTCATCATATGGAGGAAGGCTTCTCTAGCCCCTCTACCCTGACTCAGTGTCATGGGCCCACTTTCGACTGGCGCGGTCCCTTCTACGGGAGCCAGCGCATTACTTTCAACATCATCCTCTACTGTTCCGTTAGGATCCATTTACTATATAAAAAAACACATTTTAAATCGTCAGGAGTCGTCACACAATCATAATTCATATATGGCATGTATAGCTAGACTCGTACAGACGCCAGGTTAGTCTGAGAATCGACTAAACCATAGCTCTGATACCACTAAATGTAACACCCCTTACTCGTGTTCGACGTCGGAACAGGGTACGAGGCGTTACCTAACTCAAACACATACTAACATACATTTTCAGTCATAAAAGTTCGTTCAAATTTAAAAACTTTTCAAATTTTGCCTTAAAATCCCTAATATGAGCCTACGAGGCCCAAAACACACTTTAGAAATGGTTCGGGACCAAACCGAGTTCTTTAGAAAAACTTTGTAAAATGTCACTAATAACAGGGGCACACGCCCGTGTGACTTAATAACATGGCCATGTTGAAGGATCGTGTAACTCACACGACCTCAGCATATAGGGACACACCCGTGTCCCGTATCCGTGTGGATTTATTTCTCAATCGAAACCTACAGGGGTTTTCACACGACCTGGCACACGCCCGTGTCCATGGCCCATGTCCCTCACACGGCCATGACACGCCCGTGTGTAAAAACTTTTACATTCTGTTTCTGACGTCAGCAATGATTTAGGGTCACACGGCCAAGGCACACGCCCGTGTGCTAGGCCGTGTAGAAATTCTAAATTTCACATTCAAGTTACAGACTTTACACGGCTTGGGCAGATGCCCATGTCCTATGGCCGTGTCTTCTACACGGTTGAGACACACGACCATGCCTCAGCCCGTGTGGTTACTACTAGGCCTTCTTTTTTACCAAATTAAGGTGCAGGGGAACACACGGACGGACTACATGCCCATGGGGCAGACCGTGTGTCACACATGGCCTAGACACACGCCCGTGTGTCTACCCGTGTGGACAAAAACAAGGCTATTTACCAAGCCCTTTTTGCCTCCCTTACTTGCACCAACATAAGCCACATCCAATAACCTACTCATTCATACATTAACCTACCAAACATTCAACCATGCATTTTGCACATTCATGAAAAACATCATCATTTTCATATATCAATAATGATTAATAGCCATCATCCATGGCATTATACAAAATGAATCAATCTTCAAGACAAGCCAACATATTTGGCCAAAACAATATGACACTTGACAAAGACCAAGTCCTTATACATGCCATACTCAAAATGATAAATCTAACTATACGAAATGTTCAGATTGATAGTGTGATCGAGCCTCCGATGTCCGTTGAATCCCCGAGCTAGCTTGGCGATACTATAAGAAAATGGAAAGGAAAGGGAGTAAGCATAAAGCTTAGTAAGTCGCATGTAAATAATTAACAACAATTACCATACATTATTATACTCATAACATAGTATAAACTTGCACATAATTCTCAAATGATTTAAGGCATAACTTACTCATTTTCATCCTTACTAAACACACAACATAAATCAAACTCATTTTTCATAAATTTTGTGTAGATAACTATATCACTTACAACAAAGTCGTAACTTTTCTTACTTTTGACACAAGCCTTAAGTTACCCGTTGAACCAGTTGGAATACCAAAGGATACTCAACAAGCCTCACACAAGAGAGTACGATGCCGATGCCATGTCCCAGACATGGTCTTACACTGGCTCACATATCGAGGCCGATGCCATGTCCCGCACATGGTCTTACACTAGCTCGCCTCACGCCGATGCCATGTCCCGCATATGGTTTTACACCGTATTGACAGGCCGACGCCATGTCCCAGACATGGTCTTACACTGGCTTTCATAATGTGGCCGATGCCATGTCCCAGACATGGTCTTACACTAGCACACATATCAACCAATATCATGGCTTGGATATCCAATCTATTCCTAAGGTTCAACCGGGAGTATACCACATCAAATTTTCGTCATGCATATTAATAACAATAATCAAACATTTTATGCAATATCAATTGTTTAATGCATAATAATAATAGAGTTGTATTATTTATGTACAACTTACCTCGGTATACAAAATATGGGCGACTAGTTTGATTTAGTCCACTATTTTAGTTTTCCCCCGGTCTAAGTCCGGATCCCATTTTTCTTAATCTAAAATGACAAAAATTTACTCATTTAATCACCACATTAATCAAAACATTTCAAAATTTCTACTTTGGCAAAATTTCTCTTTTGCTCCTAGACTTTCACAAAATTATGATTTTGCCCCTAGGCTCGTAAAACAATTTTCATCAAATTTCCTCATTAACCATGCCTAGCCGAATTAATTTTATGATTATAGCAACTCATAATTCCAATTATTTCACACATTTACTACCCATTTTATAACTTTTACAAAATAGTCCTTTTAGGTGTTTTCATGAAAAATCCTTTCACAAAAGTTGTTTTTTAAACAACCAAGATTCATTTTCTTCCATAAAAATTCAGCAAACAACATTAATGCTCCCATTGCAAAACCCTAGACTTTCAACCATTTTACAAAATAGTCCCCTCATTAACTAGATTAAGCTATAAGGGTTTCAAAAACACAAAAGTCATCAAAAATGACCACCAAGATGACTTACTTGCAAGGATTAAAGGTTGCTGAAATTTTCAAGCTTCCATGGCCCTTTTCTTGAGTGAAAATCGGTGGAGAAGAAAGAGAGAATGAAAAAGATGAAAACTTTCTTTTATTTTATCAATTAAGTCACCTAATGCCACCAAACCTTTGACTTTTCAATTTCTTTGTCTCCATGTTCAGCCACTAATCACTTTGGGGTCTATTTATTCAATAAGGACTTCTAATTTAATGTTCCATAACTAATTAACACCCTTAGTTATTATAACAAAACTTCCGTCTTATGTACGATTCAGTCCTTTTTCAAAATTAAGCAAGCAATCGCTAAATTAATTCACCAAAATTTTCACACTCATATAATCATGCTATAACACATAAAATAATATATATATATATATATATAAAATAATTTCTCCAACCTTGGATTTGTGGTCTCGAAACCACTATTCTGACCAGCCCCAAAATTGGGCTATTACAACTTATATCAGGATTACCCGTCCGGGCTAAATATTTTTTGTAATGAAGTCATTAGGATTACTCGTCCGAGCTAAATCCATTCTGCAACAAATGCATGACCTCATTTATTTCAGGCAATTATATTTATCCATCAATTTTTCATTTATTCAACCGGTATTTAAACACTTTTCAAGTATTATCGGGCATTTGATTATTTCTTACTTCCGTAACATTTATGTAATTCGAGTAAAACACATTCCACATTCATGTCAAGCATACAAGTAACATTTTATTCATTTACCATTTTATCGGGCATTTTCATTTATCGGGCTATATCGAGTAGGTGATCATTTCACATATTTATGACAATGATAAAATTCACAAGCACAACATTTAAATCAAGCATAAAAAGATATACAATTTAGTTACACGAACTTACCTCGACAAAGGTTCGTGTACGTAAAATCTACTAATCCGACATTTTCTTCATTCCTCGTTCTAACTCCGAATTTGGTCTATTCGTATCTATACGAGTAGATTTAACATCAATTTATCATATTTTACATTCATGTGGACTAAATTTTTATCCTAGGCAAATTTACTATTTTGCCCCTAACTTTTCCATAAATTCCATTTTCGTCTCTAGGCTCGAAAAATGAAACTTGTGCAAATTACTCCCTATTCCAAGCCTAACCAAAGCCACATTACAAATTTCACAGCACATGTATTCATAAATTTTCATAATTTTTCATCAAATTTTATAACTTTCATTTTAGTCCCTAAATCATGTTTTCATCAAAAATCACTTTGTAAAAGTTGTTTATCTATCAATAATCTTTCATTTTCTACCATAAATTTCTAATTTCCAGTATATACATCCATGACCCATTTTCATTCATTGATGAATTTTCAAATTAATCCCCAAATAGAGAGATTAAGCTATCCCGATTCCAAAAATATCAAAATTACTAAAAACGGGATAAGGAAACTTACCCAATTTGGCCATGAAAGTCTCTTCTCTCTCTCCTAGGGTTTCCATGTTTATTTTAGGGAAGAAGATGAGAAAATATGATTTTTATTTTCTTTTCATCTTTTTAATTAATTAAAAATTTCACTTTCTAATTTTGTCATTGCCCTTTTTCTATATTTCCATAGATGAGTCACCAAGAAAAATCTACATACTTTACTTAATGGTCTAATTACCATATAAGGACCTTAAGTTTTGAATTCCATAGCTATTTAATACTTATAGCTACTAGAATTCAACTTTCTCATTTTATGCGATTTAGTCCTTCTCGTAATTAAGCACTCAATCGATAAAATTTTCATACCAAAATTTTCACATGTCATATCTATCATAATACGGACTATATAATAAAATAAAAATAAATTTTATTTTCAACTCGGATTTGTGGTCCCGAAACCACTGTTCTGATTTCACAGAAATTTGGGCTGTTACAACTCTCCCCCCTTAAGTAATTTTTGTCCTAAAAAATTTTACCAGTAAGAAGATTCAAGTATTACTTTCTCATGTTTCTATCCGGTTCCCAAATAGTTTTCTCTATATCATATCATTGTCTAAGAACTTTCACTAAAGATACCTTTATACTTTTCGTTTCTTTCACTTCACATGCAAGAATTTCAACCAGTCACTCGTTGTAAGTCATGCCAAGCTGAATTTAACATTTATGAAAGCAATAACAGTTGATGGGTCTGATCGATTCTGTCATAACACATATACTCATAAAAACATTATGAATTCTGTAGAACTCTGATAATAATACCAATCAATACGAAACCAGTCCAATTCTTTTCAATAATCTTTATGACCTGATAAACCACAGACTTAATTAGCCTTTATGGGCAAACTGGGGAACTTTCTTTCATGGTGAATCTCCAGAAATACTTTGTGACCATCAGAAACTCTATTTCTTTTCATTTAAGATCCATATCGGATTCCTAATGATCAAATACTGCTTTTAACTGTCCTAGGTCCCTTTCATCTCTCTTTGGGTTCAACGAATCAAAACTACCAAATGTATCTTTTCTCACTGAACTCCGTCCAAAAAATTGGGGTTTTGCATTTGTGATCATATAAAGCCTCGTACAATATAATCTTATATGTGACTGTTAACTGTTATAAGTAATTTCAACCCAAGACAAATACCTTTCTCAGTTACCTTCAAATTCAAGTACACAACATCGAAGCATATCTGCCAAAATATGAATCATATGTTCAGATTGATCATCCATCTGAGGATGAAATATCGTACTAAAATGTAACCATGTACCCAAAGTTTCTTGTAACTTGTTTCAGAATAAGAATATGAACTGTAGATCTCTATCAGAAATAACAGAAGCTAGCACATCATATAATCTGACAATCTCAAAAAAAAATCATTGAAGCAATCTATCAAGTGGGAAATCCACTCATGCCAAAATAAAATGTATAGGCTTCGTCGAACAATCAAAAATTACTTAAATTGTATCTTTCTTTTTCATAGACAGGGAGAATCCTGATATAAAATTCATAGTAACTATGTCCCATTTCCATTTCAGTATTTTCACTGATTATAACCATCTTGAAAATTTCATCCTTATCTTGCTGGTACATCCATCATTTAAATACAATTTCAGAAATACCACATTTCATTTCCGAGCTACTAATACATATTTTTCGAATCATTATGCATTTTATCATTCTCCTGATAAATAGGCATAGTACCACTGTGATCATTCATGTAAAATTTCTAGTACAAGCTCTAATTTCTTCAGTCCACCGACTGTCTCTGGTTAACAGACATTTATCGAATCCATTCTAAAATTTTGATTCAGAATTTATTTCACACTGTACTCATTTAACTCACATCTCATTATCACTTTTTTGAGTTTCACTTATCTATTGTAGAGACACCGATTTAGCTCCATACTCAGTTAAAATTGAGCTATTATCAGAAAATCATAATCGGTATCCATGGCTTGAAAAGTATACAAAGATTTTCAACTCAGAACATCTGTAACCACATTCATTCTTTCCAAGTGATATACAATTATCAAGTCATGATCTTTCAGTATTTCAAACCATATACGCTATCTTAGATTCAAATCTTTTAGCAACATCGGATACTTCAAACTTTTATAATCAGTGAATATACAACATTTTTTTCACCAAACAGGTAATGTTATTAGATTTCAATACAAAATCAATAGCTGTCAATTCTAGATCATATATTGGGTAATTCTTTCCATGTGGTTTTTAACTGTCTCAATATACAGGCTATTACTTTGTCTTACTGTATCAAATCCCAATCTAATTCCATTCAATGTTACATTATTATAATAACAAGTTCCTTACCCAATTCAAGCTGAGTCAGAATCAATACTTTGATCAACAAAGCTTCCAACTAGTCAGAGCTTTACTGATATTTATCGGTCCATTCAACTCTTACATCTTCTCTGTAATAATTATGTCATCAATGTAGCTACTTCAATTATTAACATCGAAGCTTTGATTTTTTCCAAAGCCACAACCATCAGATAGATTCAAAACCCTAGTGTATCAATATGACCGACATTTCAACCGTATCGATAAAGCAACACTTTAATATCAACAGTGTACCTCAAATCAGAAGAAGGAGAACCGAAAGTGGCCCCAAGAATAACCAATGCAGTAATTCAGTTTCTATAATCTGTGATCTCTATCACCATACCTCATGATCGAGTCAATATTTAATACAGTAATGAATGTAATTACCTTCGACCGATGAATATCTTTCTCAGATAAACCATATTTAAATAATAGAGAGACTGATGATATCTCAGAGAAAATTTAGAAGAGTAATATCACGTATTCATCGGTAGAAACAACTATGATAAAGACAATATAATTTGCATATTCTAATTCAGGGCTTTAATCAATTGAAGTAGTAAACAGCATCATATGAACCTTATCATTAAATCTTATATCAGTCATAATGAATTAGAAAACCAAGTAAGGTAGAGCGATACCGTTCTTGAATCAACCAGACTTACAGTAATTTGATCTATCATAATTTACTAGCCTTTCGATACAATAAATTTTGCATCTGAACCTGCACAATTTCACATGCCTCTAAGAATAACAGTACACATAGGATACCCATATAAAATACCCAAAAGGGATTACTGTAATATATACTTGATTATAACAGCTGTATTCCATATTTTTGCAATTTCATCACTATTCCACTAACATATATAGTCATCAATAATCTCACATCATTCAGTTCACTTGCGAAGCTTATTCGGAATAATTTTCAGTTAACCCATTCCGTAGATACCATACCTGAATCAATCAATTTCTCATAAATAACTTCTCTCTTTAATAGGCATTGTATACCCTAAACAGTTTTCAGAAAAAAATCTGATATCTCTCTTAATACCGTCTTTACTTATTAACCCATTCTCATTCTGACTACGTCATTAGTCATTTAGCCTTTAAACTCTTTAGTTCCATATTCATAAGCTTAATTGATAAACCGTAAAAGTAACATATTTTAATCCCACATTTAGCATACTTTTGGATGATTTATCCTTGATTTAAGTAAAAAGGTGCTCTTAATCCTTTCTTTTCATGTTTTATACTCGTGAAAGCACCGAGGATGGAAAGAACAAGAAACGGGCTCAAAACGGACCAAATTGGGCCAAAGTGAAAATCGACACTACTGGACTTGAGCCAACACTACCTGTGTCTCCTTGATAGACTAGAACACGGCCCGATCACGATTTACAGGCGTGTCACCTCATTAAAAGTCCGAACACACGGCTAAAGACGATTCACACGGGCGTGTGCCATGGCCGTGTCCTCATGCGTGGATAATAGCAATTTCACTCGGAAAATGATACTTAGGGGCAAAGAAACCTATTTCAAAAGCCTATATAAACACCCTAAGTATAAACTAGAAGAGGGCGGTGAGCTAGGCCAAGGAGCCTGAGCCAAAAGGTCGATTTGTGGGAAACACTCGAAGATAGCTAGTTGATCCATCTCAAGAAGTTTAATTCTACTCAAGACGGCGGATCTCTCCTTCAATTCCTTCAGGGGTTTTAGGATTTCTTATGTTTTGTTTTATCTTTTCTTCTGAGATGTTTTCTTTTATTATTATGAACTAAACCCTTCAGATAATTAAGGGGATGAAACTTAGAGGAATCTTGTTATCGTTTATTTGAACTATATGATAAATACTTGATTTGTTCTTAATTATGTGTTCTCAATTCTTGTGTTAATATTTCTGGGATATTGATTCAAGTTTGATGTGCTTAGGTGGAAGAGCAAAAGTCCCTGCTTTAGAGTAGATCTAGCATAATTAAGCGGAGTTGATCGCGCGCCTAGAGATAGGGTGACGAGATTTTGCCGGATTAGGGTGAAACCTAATATGGGAGTCCATAGATCGAGTTAATGAAATTTTAGGGGTTTTAATTAGAAAGAGATTTCAATTAATCAACCTAGGGTTAGACGTTATTCGCTTCGAGAGAGGGTTTAATATACATTAGGGAGTCTGGCGGATCAAGTCAAGTGAATAAATCGTCTGGTTCAGAGTTAGATAACAAGTGAAGTCTAGGTGGATTCTTCCTAAGGGTATCGTCTTAATCAACTGAGTTTTTTCAATAGTATTTTCCCAATTCATTCTTTTTGTCTTTGCGTCTTTAGCTTAGTAGTTAGTTTAATTTAGATTAAATAACAACTTCACTTATTTTAGGCTAGATAATAAAAAGAAAGTTAGTATTAGTACTTTTGGTTCCTTCGGGTTCGACAATCCGGTCTTGCCTAAGCTATACTACTGTTCGATAGGTGCACTTGCCTCAATCGTTGTTATAGTTAGTTCCAGGTTCAATCATTATAAATTTAAAACTCTGAAATCAACGATCAAGTTTTTGGCGCCGTTGTCGGGGAACTAAAATATTAAGAAAGCTCTATTTTTATTACTTTAGCCATTATTTTCCGCAATTTAATTTAATTTTTATTTATTTTTTGTTTTGTTTTTAACTTTGCTAAATTTTCTTTCTTTCTTTTCCTAGCAGGTACCTCTAGTTTATGACTAGAAGGAACCCGAGAGGACCACTAGTATACGACAGTGATATTGAAGCTACCGCTCGCAGGAATCGCAGAGAAATTAGGCGAGCCCTAAATTACACAGAAAAAGAGCGAGAAGGAAAATCCAATCCTACTGAAGGGATGGACGAGAATAATCCACCACCACAAGATGTGGAAGAAAATAATGCTCCGCCTACTATGTATGATTATGCTAAACCTCATTTAACAGTAGCAGAATTAAGTATTGTTAGGCCTGCTATAGCTGCTAATAATTTTGAATTAAAACCTAACACTATACAAATGATTCAACAATTTGTTCAATTTGATGGTTTACAGGACGAAGACCCAAATACTCATATAGCTAATTTTTTAGAGTTCTGTGATACCTTTAAAATAAATGGCGTTTCTGATGATGCCATCCGTCTTCAGTTATTTCCCTTTCATTAAGGAATAAAGCCAAACAGTGGTTAAACTCGTTACCACGAGGGCCAATCACTACATGGGACCAAATGACCGAAATTTTTTTATTAAAATATTTCCCACCTGGCCAAAAACAACCAAATTACTTTAATGATATCTCTTCTTTTGTGCACATGGATTTAGAGACATTATACGATGCATGGGAGAGATACAAGGATCTCTTGAGAAGGTGTCTGCACCATGGTTTACCCTTGTGGCTCCAAGTCCAAACTTTCTATAATGTTGTAAACCCCTCAACGAGGCAACTAATTGCTTCAGCCACCGATAGAACCCTGAACAACAGAACTCCTGAAGCAGCCTACGAGTTTATTGAAGAGATGTCACTAAATAACTATCAGTGGCAGGTTACAAGGACAAAACCAACAAAATCAGCCGGAGTTTTCAACCTCGACGCAGTAACCATGCTATCAACACAGGAAGAGATGATGAATAAAAAGCTTGATAGTTTGTGTTCTTCGCAGGTACATCAAGTAATGTAGTGCAACGCAAGTGGAACTGTAGCGAATCCTGAGTACCCACCCTACCGACCGGGCACAGAAAGTGAATAGATGAACTATATAGGTAATAATTTCAGATCTAATAATAACTCTTATAGTAATACTTATAATACAGGTTGGAGGAACCACCCAAATTTTTCATGGGGAGGTCAAGGAAATCAAGGAATTCAAAGACAACAACCTTCTCAAAATTTCCAAAATCAACCCTATCCACAAGAGAAGAAGCCGAACCTTGAAGAGATGCTGACAAAATTCATGGCAGCCACAGATACCCGTCTCCAAAAAACTGAGACAACGCTTAATGATCAACAAGCATCGATCAAAGGGATCGAGAATCAAGTTGGGGAACTTACTAAGTCAGTTGGACAACTTACTAAGATGGTTTCTGAAATTCGGTCAGAGATTTTTTCTAAAGGAATCGAACAGGTAAAGGCAATTACACTGAGAAGTGGAAAGGAGTTAGTCAAACCAAAGAAAACAATAATACCACACGAATATAACAAAGTAAAGGGTGAGGGAGTTGAGGATGTAACTCCAGTACGTAACGAAAGTAAACCACAAATCCCATATCCGGCAAAGTTGAAGAAAGACCGATTAGATGCCCAATACGGTAAATTTCTTGAACTTTTTAAACAAATACATATTAACCTACCCTTTGTTGAAGCCATTTCACAGATGCCAACGTACGCAAAATTCTTAAAAGAACTCCTGACGAATAAAAGGAAGCTCGAAGAAATATCAACAGTGGAGATTAATGAAGAATGTTCAGCCATCCTCCAAAACAAGTTACTGATCATTGTATTTCAGAGTTTTAAATTTATAATGATCAATCCTGGAACTAACTATAACAACGATTGAGGTAAGTGCACCTATCGAACAGTAGTGTAGCTTAGGCAAGACCGGATTGTCGAACCCAAAGGAACTAAAAGTACTAATACTAACTTTCTTTCTATTATTTAGCCTAAAATAAGTGAAGTTGTTTATTAATCTAAATTAACTAATTACTAAGCTAAAGACGTAAAGACAAAAAGAATGAATTGGGGAAATACTTGGGAACAACTCAGTTGATTAAGACGATACCCTTAGGAAGAATCCACCTAGACTTTACTTGTTATCTAACACTGAACAAGACGATTTATTCACTTGACTTGATCCGTAGGACTCCCTAATTTATATTAAACCCTCTCTCGATGCGAATAACGTCTAACCCTAGGTTGATTAATTGAAATCTCTTTCTAATTAAAACCCTAAAATAGCAAATAAATCGATCTATGGACTCCCATATTAGGTTTCACCCTAATCCGCAAAATCTCGTCACCCTATCTCTAGGCGCGCGATCAACTCCGCTTAATTATGCTAGATCTACTCTTAAGTAGGGACTTTTGCTCCACCACCTAAGCACATTCAACTTGAATTAATATCCGTGAAATATCAACACAAGAATTAAGCACACATAATCAAGAACAAATCAAGTATTTATCATATAGTTCGTAAAACAATAACAAGATTCATCTAGGTTTCATCCCCTTCGTGTGTCTCAAGGGTTTAGTTCATAATAATAAAGAAAAACATCTCGGAAGAAAAGATAAAACAAAACATAAGAAATCCCTAAAACTCCCTGAAGGAATTGAAGGAGAGATCCTCCGTCTTAAGTAGAATTTCGGCTTCTGGAGATGGATCAACTGGCTATCCCTTGAGAGTTTCCCACAAATCTAACCTTTTCGGCTCGACTCCTTGGCCTAGCTAATCGCCCTATTTTAGGTTATACCTAGGGTCTTTATATAGGCTTTTGAAATAGGTTTCTTTGCCCCTAAGTATCCTTTTCCGAGTGAAATTACTCTCCTCCACGGTAGGGGCACGGCCATGGCACACTCCCGTGTGAATCGTGGCCAGGCCGTGTAGGACTCTGTTAGTGAGGCACGACCGTGTAGATCGACTTTAGGCCGTGTTCTAGTATATTGAGGAGGCACGGCCGTGTGGGCTTTAGTCCAGGCCGTGTCGATTTCTTCTTTGGCCCATTTCGGTGCGTTTTGAGCCTATTTCTCGTTCTTTTTATTCTTGGGTGCTTTCCTGAGTATAAGACATGAAAAGAAAGGATTAAGAGCACCTTTTTACATAAATCAAGGGATAAATCATCCAAAAGTATTCTAAATGTGGGATTAAAATATGTTACTATTTCGGTTTATCAAATACCCCCACACTTAAGCTTTTGCTTGTCCTCAAGCAAAATTCTCAACTTACAATTAAAATGAACTTTCTATAATTCATAATTCCTATCAACAATGTTTCATCATAATTCATAGATAATTTATACATGGATAATTCCATTCAAAGAGTTTTAAGGATTCAAACAATCTAAGTCATAGATTTGTAGATCGAAAATATAGGCGTCTCCCCTTATCTAAATAATTACCTTTAATTCAAAACCGACAAAGATTGACATCCTCACTAGAGATTCACTCAAATCACTCAAAGTGTTTAAGTTTCAGGAAAAAGCGCTCAAAAGTCGAACATGAGAAGTTAATCCCATAGGCTTGCCTGAAAATCAAATCTCCACCACTATAGTATAAGATGATGCACAAATCAAAAGGTCTTTAATTAGGGTTGTAACGGGGCTAGGGTTAAGGTGTGGATAGAGGCTGAATTAGAAGGTTAGAATCGAGATTGAATTGATAAATTACCTAACTAGAAACAATAAACTGAATAATTATATAATGGATTGAAACTTTAAACTAATAATACGAGCTTCTTCTTCAATAAATAGACTTTAACTGTACAAGCTCGCCTTTCATCGTACTAATACTGAATATTTTTTTTATATAATACATCTATTCATATACTAAGATGAAATAATTAGGTAGCTTAATCAAATCAAATCTCGATATAAGGGAAGTCAAAAAAGAATGGTGATAACAAATACAAAGGGTTTTGGGTTAATATTAGTGGTTATGTCAATAAAAAGGGTTGTTAGGATTAAAAGGGGTTCACTAGGGGTTAATTTTGAAGGTAGGCTTTTAATGGAGTTAGTGGGTTAAAACCTAGGTGCCTTAATCATCTCTGTATATCAAATCATAGGTGTGGTCTCGATATGTATAAACGAGGCAAGTTCTAGAATAACAAATCAATGTTGACATACTCATAATAATAAAGTGAGCATGAAAAAAAATATATGCTCTATAAGGCTCAAAAACTCACAAAAATTATGGGTTTTTTTGACATCAACCTCGTAAATTTCAAACTTCAAAGTAATATTTAAATTCAGTTCGACAACCTAGCAAATTTTAATTGAAAAAAAAGTGGACTTATCATGCTTGATTCTTTAGTATCTTAAATTTTAATTATCAATGCACAATTATCAATGACTTAATCTAAAACATATCAATAAAAATCATAAATCATCAGAAATTTCTTCTTAATTAGTAATATGAGGAAATTACTTAAAAACAAGACTAAATTCAGGGATTTGAGAATAATGCAAAAAGTTAGGCACGTCTAAGATTCACCCCCCACACTTAAGATGTACATTGCCCTCAATGTACAAAGATAGATAATATAAATATAATGTTCAGATCAGAAGATATGGGAATAAGTGAAACTCCCTGAATTATGGATGAAATCCTTGAGTTGGATGACCGATATGTTGGAGGGGTCGCTCTGGATGACGATCCTGCGCTAGATGAAGAAATTGGGTAGCTCATGGAGAATTAGCCAGGATATACTAATAATAATTAAAACTATACTAATTAAATACTTAAGGAAAAGCAAGCTAAAATGAAGAAAAATAAAAAAATAAAATAATGTTAAAAGAAAAGATAAATGGACCGTAATGTCCTTATTGTTGGGTGTGATTTCTAAGGCTGTGGATATGGTGGTGGTCGTGGTGTGATTCCCAAGCAGCCTGAAGAACCTGACACTAAGAAACTAAATTAAAATAAACTAAATTAAGCATAAGATAGTCAAATGGAAGGAAAATAAAGGAGAAGATAAAAATAAAAGAACAGATAATTGGTCTCAAAGACCCTTGGCTTGGCGAGTGATTGAAGCGGTCGGCATGAACTTATATAAATCGGTCTCCCTTGAGGAGACTTTGCTTGGCTTCTTCCGCTTCTTTGGCATTGTTTTGGTGTAGCTCAAGGGTATAGAGAAAAGGAGTAGGAAAAAAATGAAAAGTTGAAGGTTGAAAGTTAGTAGGAGAAGAGGGAAGGGAGGGGGGTTAAATAGATTTTCAAACCTGGTACAACCCCACGCCCGTGCTCCTTAGGCATGTCGATTCACACGGCCGCCTCGCACGGCCGTGTGTATAGGCGTGTTGGTTCACCCATGCCCGTTTTACTAATTGCCACGCCCGTTGGTGAGAAGTCAGTGTTGTCCATGGCCGTATCGTACGGCCGTGGCGTTTCGTCGGTGCCCGTGGGACGGTGGTTGGAGTCCGTGACTTCGAATATTTGATTCTCTCTGACTCGTACCACCTCTGCCATGTCAGTACGGTGATTCGGGGCATCCACACGGCCATGGCCACGGTTGTGTGCAAGGCCGTGTGGCCGAGAATTCTGTACTTTTGGTTAGTTTAAAGCTAGATACTATAAAGAAAGGATGAAATAGAATAAATAAGAAAAAATAAAAATGTAAAGGTTAATGGGGTTAGTGCTCGGGTTGCCTCCCGAGAAGCGCTCGTTTATAGTCTTAATCTAGACTTTCCTCTCGTTTGCATCATCAGGGTGGTTTGAAGAGTTGATAGTCCTTCCTCATGCTATCAGTTGTATCCTTGTGAAAAAAATTAAGTCGAGATGTGTTTATAGTAAAAGTACCAAAAATAGGATTACTTACCTCAACTATTCCGTATGGGAAAACACTGGTTACCCTAAAAGGTATTTCTTTGTTTGTGTTAGGATCCGGAGGAGATATTCGAGGATCTGCCTTATCTAACAGTACCTGGTCTCCTATTTTGAAGTGGTTTATTGTTCCTATGAGCTCTTCTGGGGGCTCCTTCGATTTTACCTTGTGTGGTTCTGGTTCTTCACCGTGTATCCCTAATTTTTCCCTGAAGTGTGTCTTCCACTCGTCTAGATCATCAATCTGAATCCTTCGATCTTCATGAACTACTTCCTTGTTGGCATGGGGTTTAGGATCGGTTTCAGTTGTAATCTTTTGTGGTGCTTCTTGAAAATAAGGGTTAACTGAATGGTTATCAGTAGAATTTATGTTCTCACCTTGATTACTCAATGTTCTGGCCGAGTCAAGAGCCTTGAGGGTGACCGTCTCATTACCTACACGAAGTATGAGTTCTCCTGCATCAACATCAATTTTATTCCTGGCAGTTGCTAAAAAGGGTCTTCCTAAAATTAAGGGAATCGAATTATCCTCATCCATGTCTAAGACAACAAAATCTACTGGCAAAACGAATTTGTCAATTTTTACAAGAACATCTTCGATAATACCCCTAGGATTTCTAACAGTTTTATTAGCTAATTGAATGCTCATCCTAGTTTGTTTGGGTTTCCCTAGACCTAATTGTTTAAACAATTTATAAGGCACGACATTTATGCTTGCCCCTAAATCAGCATGGAATTGTAAAACTCCCTGGATCTTTTAGCTTTTGTGGTAGTCTATTCTGTAACATTGCTGAGCATACTGCGTTTAATTCCACATGTGGATCCTCGTCTAACTTGCGTTTGTTCGTCAAGAGATGTTTTAAAAATTTCCTCGAATCTGGCATCTGTGAAAGAGCTTCAAGTAGCGGTAAGTTAATATGTAATTTCTTTAGAAGTTTAAGAAACTTACCGAACTGTTCCTCTTTGTCGTCTCTCGTTAACGCTTCAGGATATGGTATGCGAGGTTGGTACTCCTTGATTACTGGTTTTTGTTTCTCTTGTGTTACCTCAACTTTACCTTTTTCTACCTCATTTCCTTGTATTAGACTGGGTTCGTCTAATCCTTCACTTTCTTGAGCTGTTATGGCTTGGATTTGCTCCTTTGGATTAATCTCAGTGTTACTTGGTAGACGCCCTTGCGATTGTTCAGATATCAGCTTCGCGAGTTATCCAATTGACTTAGAAACTTCCTCAACTAACTTAGTGACTTCCCTAACTTAGCTCTCGATCCCTTTGATCGATGCTTGTTGGGTCTTAAGGGTGGTTTCAGTGTCTTGGAGACGGTTTTCTGTGGATGCCATGAATCTTGTCAGCATCTCTTTAAGGTTCGGCTTCTTCTCCTGTGGATAGGGCTGATTTTGGAAATTTTGAGGAGGTTGTTGTCTTTGATTTCCTTGATTTCCTTGACCTCCCCACGAAAAATTTGGGTGGTTCCTCCAACCTGGGTTATAATTATTACTATATGGGTTCTTATTAGATCTGAAATTGTTACCTATATAGCTCATCTGTTCGCTCTCTGTGCCCGGTTGGTAGGGTGGGTACTCAGGATTTGCCACGGTTCCACTTATGTCGCACTGCATTATTGGATGTACCTACGAAGAACACAAACTATCAAGCTTTTTATTCATCATCTCTACCTGTGTTGATAGCATGGTTACTGCATCTATGTTGAAAACTCCAGCTGATTTTGTTGGTTTGGTCCTTGTAACCTGCCACTGATAGTTATTCAGTGACATCTCTTCAATAAACTCGTAAGCTATTTTAGGAGTTCTATTGTTCAGGGTTCCACCGGCGGCTAAATCAATTAGTTGCCTCGTTGAGGGGTTTACACCGTTATAGAAAGTTTGGACTTGGAGCCACAAGGGTAAACCATGGTGCGGACACCTTCTCAAGAGATCCTTATATCTCTGCCATGCGTCATATAATGTCTCTAAATCCATCTGCACAAAAGAAGAGATATCATTTCGTAATTTGGCCGTTTTGGCCGGTGGGAAATATTTTAATAAAAAATTTTCGGTCATTTGATCCCATGTAGTGATTGACCCTCGTGGTAACGAGTTTAACCACTGTTTGGCTTTATTTCTTAATGAAAAGGGAAATAATTGAAGTCGTATGGCATCATTAGAAATGCCATTTATTTTGAAGGTATCACAGAACTCTAAAAAATTAGCTATATGAGTATTTGGGTCTTCGTCCTGTAAACCATCAAATTGAACAAATTGTTGAATCATTTGTATAGTGTTAGGCTTTAATTCAAAATTATTAGCGTCTATAGCAAGCCTAACAATACTTGATTCTGCTCCTGTTAAATGAGGTTTAGCATAATCATACATAGTACGCGGAGCATTATTTTCTGCCACATCTTGTGGTGGTGGATTATTCTCGTCCATCCCTTCAGTAGGATTGGATTTGCCTTCTCGTCCTTCTTCTGTGTAATTTATGGCTCGCCTAATTTCTCTGTGATTCCTGCGAACGGTAGCGTCAATATCACTGTCGTATACTAGTGGTCCTCTCGGGTTCCTTCTAGTCATAAACTAGAGGTACCTGATAGGATAAGAAAGAAAGAAAATTTAGCAAAGTTAAAATTAAAACTTAAAAACAAAAGTAAATTGCATAAAAAAATGGCTAAAGTAATAAAAATAGAGCTTTCTTAATATTTTAGTTCAAGAACAGCGCGCCAAAAACTTGATCGTTGTATTTTGAGTTTTAAATTTATAATGATCGATCCTCGAACTAACTATAACAATGATTGAGGCAAGTGCACCTATCGAACAAAGAGTATAGCTTAGGCAAGACCGGATTGTCGAACCCAAAGGAACTAAAAGTACTAATACTAACTTTCTTTCTATTATTTAGCCTAAAATAAGTGAAGTTGTTTATTAATCTAAATTAACTAATTACTAAGCTAAAGACGCAAAGACAAAAAGAATGAATTGGGGAAATACTTGGGAAAAACTCAGTTGATTAAGACGATACCCTTAGGAAGAATCCACCTAGACTTCACTTGTTATTTAACACTGAACCAGACGATTTATTCACTTGACTTGATCCGTAGGACTCCCTAATTTATATTAAACCCTCTCTCGAGGTGAATAACGTCTAACCCTAGGTTGATTAATTGAAATCTTTTTCTAATTAAAACCCCTAGAATAGTAGTAAATCGATCTATGGACTCCCATATTAGGTTTCACCCTAATCCGGCAAAATCTCGTCACCCTATCTCTAGGCGCGAGATCAACTCCGCTTAATTATGCTAGATCTACTCTTAAGTAGGGACTTTTGCTCCACCACCTAAGCACATTCAACTTGAATTAATATCCGTGAAATATCAACACAAGAATTAAGCACACATAATCAAGAACAAATCAAGTATTTATCATATAGTTCAGAAAGCAATAACAAGATTCATCTAGGTTTCATCCCCTTCGTATCTCAAGGGTTTAGTTCATAATAATAAAGAAAAACATCTCGTAAGAAAAGATAAAACAAAACATAAGAAATCCCTAAAACTCCCTGAAGGAATTGAAGGAGAGATCCTCCGTCTTGAGTAGAATTTCGGCTTCTGGAGATGGATCAACTGGCTATCCCTTGAAAGTTTCCCACAAATCTGACCTTTTCAGCTCGGCTCCTTGGCTTAGCTAACTGCCCTCTTTTAGGTTATACCTAGGGTCTTTATATAGGCTTTTGAAATAGGTTTCTTTACCCCTAAGTATCCTTTTTCGAGTGAAATTATTCTCCTCCACGGCAGGGGCACGGCCATGGCACACGCCCGTGTGAATCGTGGCTAGGCCGTGTTGGACTCCGTTAGTGAGGCACGTCCGTGTAGATCGACTTCAGGCCGTGTTCTAGTATATTGAGGAGGCACGGCCGTGTGGGCTTTAGTCCAGGCCGTGTCGATTTCTTCTTTGGCCCATTTTGGTCCGTTTTGAGCCCGTTTCTCGTTCTTTTTATTCTTGGGTGCTTTTCTGAGTATAAGACATGAAAAGAAAGGATTAAGAGCACCTTTTTACATAAATCAAGGGATAAATCATCCAAAAGTATGCTAAATGTGGGATTAAAATGTGTTACTATTTTAGTTTATCAGTTACCAACCAAATTAAAAGACCCAGGAAGTTCTACTATTCCCTGTTTAATTGGTAGTTTAAATATTAAGAAAGCATTAGCTGATCTAGGTGCAGATTAATTTAATGCCTTATAAAATGTTTAAACAACTAGATCTGGGAACCAAAACCCACTAGGATGAGTATCAAGTTAATGATAGATCTATTAAATATCTTAGAGGAGTTATCGAAGATGTCTTGGTAAAAATTGATAAATTTATTTTCCCTGTTGATTTTGTTGTGCTTGACATGGATGAGGACATTGAGGTTCCCTTAATTTTAGGGCACCCTTTTTTAGCTACTGCTAGGGCTGTTATCGATGTAGGTGACGGTAAACTTGCATTAAGGATAGGCGATGAGGAAATTATTTTTCAAATTTATGATGCCATGCGGTACTCTAGAGAACAAGATGATTCCTGTTATTTTGTTGATACCACTGATCATATCATTCAAAACTCATTACAGGAAATTATACATGATGACACGATGGAACTGTGCCTGACTCAAGAAGAGGGGGAAGAAGATGAAGTTGACAAGCTAAATTTGAATACATCTTCATCTAGACATACGAAAGAAGAGAGCATTAAAGTCAATGACGAACTAAAACAAAAACCCTCCATTGATGAGCCGCCCAAATTAGAATTAAAATAGTTGCCGAAACACTTAGAATATGCATTCCTCGGGGACAATTCTATGCTACCGGTAATTATCTCTTCATAATTAGAACCCAAGGAAAAAGAGGAGTTGATACAGGTACTAAGAGAACATAAAAGAGCCATAGCTTGGAAAATCTCTGACATTAAGGGAATAAGCCCATCGTTTTGCACCCACAAAATTTTAATGGAAGAGGAATACAAGACATGTGTGCAACCTCAAAGACGATTGAATCCCAACATAAAAGAAGTTGTGAAAGCTGAGGTAATTGAACGTATAGATGCTGGAATAATTTATCCTATTTCTGACAGCAATTGGGTAAGTCCTGTGCAGGTTGTTCCAAAGAAAGGAGGCATGACGGTGGTAGCCAACGAAAAGAATGAACTAATTCCCACCAGAACAGTCACAGATTGGAGAGTTTGCATTGATTATAGGAAGCTGAACGACGACACTAGAAAAGATCACTTTCCTTTACCCTTCACTGATTAAATGTTAGAAAGGTTATCTGGGCATATGTACTATTGCTTCCTAGATGGACTCTCCGGCTATTTCCAAATCCCAATAGCACCTGAAGATCAAGAGAAGACAACATTCACATGCCCATACGGTACGCTTGCTTATCGTAGAATGCCTTTTGGATTATGTAATGCTCCTGCTACTTTTTAGCGTTGCATGTTGGTAATCTTTGACGAACTTGTAGAAGACATTATGGAGGTATTTATGGACGATTTCTCGGTATTCGGTAATTCTTTCCATCTTTGCCTTAAAAATGTAAAACAAGTTCTAATGAGATGTGAGGAAACAAACCTTGTTTTAAATTGGGAAAAATGCCACTTTATGGTACAAGAGGGAATTGTATTGGGACATAAAATTTCTAGTAAGGGAATCGTGGTAGATAAAGAAAAGGTCAAAACCATAGAAAAATTACCTCATCCTAGCTCAGTTAAAGCCATTAGAAGCTTTTTAGGTCATGCAGGATTTTATAGGATATTTATTAAAGATTTTTCTAAAATAGCTAAGCCTCTAACGAAATTGCTAGAAAAAGATACACCTTTTAAGTTTAATCAGGAATGTTTATATGCATTTAGTATCCTTAAAGAGAAGTTAATAAATGCCCCAATTATAATTGCCCCCGATTGGACTCTTCCTTTTGAACTAAAGTGTGATGCAAGTGATTTTGCAAGAGGTGCGCTTTTTAGGACAGCGAAGAGACAAGCACTTCCACCAATCTATTACGCCAAACAAGACATTAACATAAGCACCAAGAAAATTATACCACCATCTGAAAAAGAATTACTAGTCGTGGTCTTTGCATTTGATAAATTCAGACAATATTTAGTATTATCTAAAGTTGTCATTTACACTGACCACTCCGCTCTTCGTTATCTTTTAACTAAACCTGATGCAAAACCTCGACTCATAAGATGGATTTTACTTTTACAGGAATTTGATTTGGAAATACAGGATAAGAAGGGAGCTGAAAACCTTGCAGCAGATCACCTCTCCAGGCTTGAGAACCCACATATCGAAGAGCTCGACGAAAGAGAGATAAACGACTCGTTCCCTTAAGAACAACTCTTTTCTATAACTAACTTTGAGGTACCATGGTTTGCAGATATTGTGAATTATTTAGCGGCTAACATCTTACCAAAAAGGTTAACACATCATCAAAAGAAACGATTCTTTGCTAATGCGAAAAACTATTTCTGGGAAGATCCTTTTCTTTTCCGCATATGTGCAGATCAAGTAATTCGGAGATGCATTACAAGGGCGGAAGCAAGTAAAATCCTGGAACATTTCCATTCAGGACCTTCAGGAGGACACTACAGTGGCATTAAGACAGCACATAAAATACTCGAATCAGGTTTTTATTGGCCCACTCTATTTAAAGATGCCAACAGGTACGTCACTTCGTGTGATAAATGCCAAAGAACAGGTAATGTTTCTAAACATGATGAAATGCCTCAAACATATATGTTATCATGTGAAATATTTGATGTATGGGGTATTGATTTTATGGGTCCATTCCCTAGTTCATTTGGAAATAAATACATCCTAGTGGCAGTTGATTACATGTCAAAATGGGTGGAAGCTGAAGCTTTACCTACCAATGATGCTAGAGTAGTAGTTAAGTTTCTCAAGAAACTATTCTCTCGATTTGGAACACCTAGAGCTATCATTAGTGATAGGGGCACTCATTTCTGTAATACTCAATTTGACAAAGTCTTAAAAAAATATGGAGTACACCACAGGATAGATACCCCATATCACCCTCAAACCAGTGGGCAAGTTGAAGTAGCAAACCGAGAACTTAAACACATCCTAGAAAAAATGGTTGAATCAAACAGAAAAGATTGGGCAATAAAAGTAGATGACACTTTATGGGCCTATAGAACAGCCTTTAAAACCCCTTTAGGAACATCCCCATACAAACTTGTCTACGGGAAAAGCTGTCATCTACCATTCGAGTTAAAACACAAAGCTTTTTGGGCTATAAAATTTTAAAATTACGATCTTAAAGCTGCAGGAAAGAAAAGAATGATGCAAATGAACG
Source organism: Gossypium sturtianum (assembly GCA_025698515.1). NCBI lineage: Eukaryota > Viridiplantae > Streptophyta > Magnoliopsida > Malvales > Malvaceae > Gossypium > Gossypium sturtianum. The sequence goes on from CM046955.1 coordinate 128,261,817, forward strand.
AGCTAAACGAATAGAGAGCTGATGCCTACGAGAACTCGAAGCTATACAAGGAGGCAACAAAGCGACGCCATGATACTCGTCTAAAGAAATCGAAACAATTCTAAGTAGGGGACTTGGTCCTGCTATACAACTCAAGGCTTAAATTGTTTCCTTGGAAGCTGAAATCAAGATGGTCAGGCCTATTCATGATTAAAACAATCTTTCCCTATGGCACAATCGAAGTAACTCATCCCACTCAAGGCACATTCAAGGTAAATGGTCACCGACTCAAAATCTATAATGGTGAAGATTTTAGGGATATGAGAGAGGAGCTTCAGCTCCGTGAACTTTCTTCTAGAAATGAAAATAGGGTAAGTCTAGCTTAAGACTTTAAACAAGCACTTCTCGGGAGGCAACCCGAGCACTAACCTCACTAACATTAGATTCTTAATTTTTAGCATTTAATCCCATACTAATTAATCCAATAAAGCGCAGGTTTTAGACCACACGGCCTTGCACACGGGCGTGCCCGTGGCAGTGTGGAAGCCTGGGACAAACCACGGGCGTGCTAGTAGCCGTGCATGACAAAGAAGAAATTTTTTTCCAAACACGGGCTGCGATAATAGTCCACGCCCGTACCGACTTTTCGTGGACTATACTGACTTACCAAACACGACCAAGACACGCCCGTGCCTTACAACTGTTTGAAGATACTGACTTGTCGAGCACGGGCTAAACATGCCCGTTCTAAACAACCGTGGGAAGAAGAACACGGGCGTGTCACTTTAACCACGACCGTGGCCAAGCAACCTGAACGCGCCTAAAATTCAAAATCACGAAAAGCACGGGCAGATTAAAATTGAGCACGGGCGTGGCCCCTACCCGTGCTCCCACCCCTATTTAAGGAACATAAACTCTCATCTTCCCCAAACCCCAACCCTAACCGATTCTCTCAACACTCTCCCTCCCTAATCCGGCCACCACAAAGAAATCACCACCATTTTGACCCCCATAACTCCTCCACCTTCCCTCCTCTCAAATACCCATACAAAAACTCAGCCACGCCCGTGTCAAACAGGAGCCCACGCCCTCGCCACCGCTGTGCGTATCCAGAAATTTCACAACCCACGACCGTGCACCACCGTCCACGACTGTGCTCTGCCGTTCACGTCACTATACACCCCAAAACACTGCTGGTCACCCTTCAATATTTCATTTTTCTATCTAATTAACGATTGTTTCATTAAATTTTCATATTATTTAGTTTCTTTTTACTATTAGTATTATTTATTTTTTTTAGAATAATTCCTTGAATTTTAGAACTAATTAACTATTTAAAATTTCATGTTATTTAGTTTCCTTTTCCTATTATTGTTATTTACTCTTAAGTTTAATTCCTTGCAATTTTAGAAATCATTCGATTACTATTTTTCTTTAGATATTTAATTAGAATTAGATAGAATTAATAACTGACGAATTGGTTGCTCATGGTTAAAATAGTCGTATTTAGCCTTTGAATATTTCAGGTTTAGATAAAAGTACTTGAAAAAAAAATTTACTTTAATATTACTTATTTTCAGGTACAATGTCATCGTCAAGAGGAAAGCGAACCGCAGCTGCTACTTCCAAGAAACGAAAGGGACCCGGCTCGTCCTCCGCCAGTGCATCCTCCGAAGTGCGCCACCGGTTCCTTCAATTTACTCAAGATGCACAAGAGGAACGGTATAAGACACTACGGGCACGACCTCTCGGCACCGGTAGTTGCATCCATTGGGCTGCATTAGAGTAGGTCCGGCTCGCAGACGATGTCCGAGCACTTCTTACAGCCGAGCCGTGGGACCAATTCTTTATCATCATCAAGCCCACATACTTGGAACTTACCTTAGAGTTTTGCGCTACTTTTCAACTACAGACGGTGATGGCACAATACGATGATCCGGGCACGATTCAATTCCGTCTAGGAGGCACTGTACGACGACTAAACGTAGCACAATTTGGGGCCGCACTCGAACTGTATACGAATGCCTTCGTAGTAGAGAATGATCTTTTTGAGCTACACCGCCACATCCACTGTACCCCTGTGAGCTGCTGGTACAACTTAGCCCCCGACAAGGGCAATTACGACCCCAGTCGCTCCAAGGCGACAACCCTTGTCCCGTCCTTGCGGTACATCCATGCCATTTTGGCTCACACTATTACAGGACGACGCGAGAGCACCGGCGTGGTGAATACTCACAACGTCTACTACCTGTGGTGCATGTCGAACGGGCACATTTTCGATCTTGCATATTTCATAGCCCGTGCGATTCAGCACTAGACGGAGCCACACAGGAGGGGGATTCTATTGATGGGTCCATACATCACACGGTTGGCTCAATACTTTGGCCTCCTCAACACCGACGCCCAGAGTTCCTCCCTCACACTGATTTGGCAGATGGCACCCCAGGGCATCCAGACGATGCTGTACATGAGGATGATCAAATATCGTCGTGGGACCGATCCTCCTCAATACCGATTAGCCCTCCCCACTGACGAGGAGGAGCTCGAGCACATTACTGATGATGTCCCACCACCACAGGAGGCACCACTCCCGAGCCAGTGGCCCTCCTATGCAACAGCTTCACTTTCAGACATTTCTGCACGCTTTACTCAGTTCGAGCAGTACTATACTCAGCAATTCACTGACATAGCTCGACGTTTTGACGGCATCGAGGCCACCCTCCAGCAGATTTGTCATCACCTCCACATTTCTTCACCAACACCACCGCAGGACCCAGCTGATGATGAGGACCTCTGAGTCCTTTTATTTTTCTTATTTTTAGTTTTATTTTCTTTATTTTTAGTTCTTTCATTTTAATTTTTATTTGTCTTAATTTAAACTCTTTTGCCTTTTATATTTCAAACCTTTATTTTATTCATGTTATCATTGGCTGTCTAACCTTAGAGTATTGCTAACAAACACTTGTTTAATTCCGCCCCTGAGACATCTAACTGATGACTTCGCAGTTTCAATTGCACACTCCAAAATAACGAACAAATCACTAGGAGTAACTCACTACTACATAAGTCATCTGTCACCTCCGACTCAAGGAATCCATCCAAAATTCAGGAAGTGTTACTTCTCCTCTTCTGTTTTAATTTAAGTATTACATGCTTATTTATCTATCTTTGTACATTGATGGGCAATGTACATCTTAAGTGTGAGGGGGTAAAAGTGCCTAACTTTTTGCATTATTCTCAAATCCCTAAATTTTAATTTGTTTTTAAGTAATTTTCTCATAGTACTAATTCGGATGAAATTTTTGATGATTTATGACTTTTATTGATATGTTTTAGATTAATTCATTGATAATTGTGCATTGATAATTAAATTCTAAGATACTAGAGAATCAAGCATGATAAGTCTATTTTTCGGTATTAAAAATTTTTCTAGGTTGTCTACCTGAATTTGAATATTACTTTGAAGTTTGAAATTTATGAGGTTGATATCAAAATACCCATAATTTTTGTAAGATTTTGAGCCTTATAAGAGCATATATCCTTTTTGATGCTCACTTTTTTATTATGAGTGTGTCAACATTGAACTGTTATTCTAGAACTTGCCTTGATTATACATGTTGAGACCACATCTTTGATTTGATATGCAGAAATGATAAAGGCACCTAGGATTTAACCCACTCACTCCATAAAAAGCCTACCTTCATAATTAACCCCTAGTGAACCCCTTTGATCTTAACAACCCTTTTTATTGACTCACCCAGTAATATTAACCCAAAACCCTTTGTGTTTGTTATCACCATCCTTTTTGACTACCCTTTTTGTCGAGATTTGATTTTGAGCAGTTGCCTAACTATGTTCTATATTTCAGTTATTAAAGTACTTTCTTATTATTGTAAATATTTGAATACTTGTTCTTAAAAAAAATTTGAAGTATATTCATTATTAGTTTTGAGATTAGGTGAGCTTATACGTTAAATTCTATTTATTGAAGAAGAAGCTCGTATTATTAGTTTTAAAGTTTCAATTCATGTAATTATTTATTTTTCAGTTCGTTATTTCTAGTTAGGTAATTTTTCAGGTCGATCTCGATTCTAACCCTCTAATTCAGCCTTTATCCACACCTTATGTAACACCCCCAAACCCGGCCCACGAGCCTTGACCGGATCTGGTTATGTCACTGCGGAATGACGGTTGGAAATCGTTGTCTTTAGAAGAAAACTTTTATTAACTTCTGGAAACCATGTCTTCTTTTTTTAAATTATAAATAAAGTGTTGTTATTAAAAATAATCCATATTAAAACTTTAGTATAAAAATATATAAATACTTTGATTAGACAGTTGCTAAAATTAAAATCATCTTCACATAATAATTTCTTTTAAGTAAACTATAATATCAAGTAAAATCAATTATAGTAATAACAAAAATAATAATAATAATAATAATAATAATAATAATAATAATAATAATAATAAGGCCCTTATTACAAAAATAATTAATCCAAGTACTCGATAATAAAACGCATAAAGAAAAGATTAAAACGCCCTCTGCATGGGCCACCTTGTATCCACTCCAACCCGATCCGATCATCCTGTCACCGCGATGTTGGATAAATAATTGGGTGAGTCATACGCACTCGGTGTGTAATTAAACCACCGATATCCACCCACATAATAGCCACATTCAACCAAATTATCATATGCAACATGTAATCATAATCATTTAGATATTACCACCATCCGGGCTTGGCCCATAATCAATTCACATCCAATCATCGGGCTAGGCCCATTTCCACGTATGTTCCCAAAACATACCTATCCACATGTCATATTGGGCTTGGCCCATTTCCATATCATTTTCATAACGAAACCATGCAATCATGATACCCAACCCAATCCTAAGGTCCATCCGCTACACACCCCTTATCCAAATTTACTACACACACCGGGGACTATCGAGTCACCCTCTCCTTTTCCCTCCATAAAGGCAACTAATGCCATCCACGATGTAGCGTATAGCTAACATCAAACCACGATGGAGCACACAGCAATCCATCAAGCCACGATATGGCATAAAGCCCATATCAATCAAGGTAACCACGCGAACCAAATCGCAAAGATCCACAACGCGACCTCAGTCAGCGCCAATCCACGATGTAGCACAAAGTCGACATCAACCACGCACTGGAAGTACCGTTCCTTCTTTTCATAACCCACCCATGCACATGCCACATAAAATATAATCGTGATAATGCATGCACATGCTTATTAATACCCATAAACATACTCATATACAATCAAGTAATCACATTGCAATAGGTTCGATACTAACCTGATCATCGCTATACCCTTTAGGGGTATATATGGCACACTCATTACTGCACTGGTTAGTAAACATATAACACATAAAACCCAGAAACAGTGGGTTAGTTACACACCTTATTACTAGGAGTTCTAGACTCTCGATCCTCGACGCTATCGTCTAGCGAAACTACGGCTTTTTGCCTAACGTTTCCTGTTGTTGGCCCATACCCTGGTGGCCAATCTCGTACAGCAGAAATGGATCTCTTCTTGAACTTTGGGATGGGAGCTTTCCCTTGCCCACTTTGACTGGTATTCGCATCCACGTCCATCGCAATCACTTAATCAGAATCCTTTGGTTAAACGTCATAATACAAGATCTCAGGCGAATAACTACAATTTAACTTACTTACCGAAACGATCTAAAATCTCAAAGGCTCCTCTGTACTTCTGTCGATTTGCCCCTAAAAAGAACATAGCCACTCTTCGGTCAACACAAAATTACATAATAAGGCCTAAGGCCGAATACCTTACCACTCTTACCTTGATGAGTCCAAACAATTCGAGACTTTCCTTTAGACTCCTTGGCGCTGGCTACAAACAAGCAAAACACATCACTTATAACCTATAGAGCATTCGGCCAACCAACACTAAGGCCAACCATTCGGTTTCGGCCCCTAACCAATTAACTAGGATACTTACCTACAATCTTTAGATGTCGACAGCACCACACTTCACCGGTTCGGCTTCAAACTTGATAAAGTAGAAGAGAGATGGAGGGCTAAAGATTTCAACTATCAAGGGATTAAAAGAAAACAAAAGAAATATTTGACTACAAAGGCCAAAGGAGAAATCGGCACACCAAGAGGGAGAGGGAGAGATTGGCAAAAGACTTGAAGAATAATTGGCACTCTACCACCCCTATTTATAGCATTCGGCCACCCCCCTTGAAGACTCCAAGATTCGGCCAACACCTTCCTAGCCACTAATTCAATTCCATTTGAATTAGTTCAATTCAAAACAAGTTGAATTACTCCACTACTATCCCACTTATCATTAAAAAAACAAATAAATAATAATTATCCCATACTTCTAAATAACTAAATAGATAAATAAAAAAAAAATAAAAACATTATCCTCATCAAAATCAAAGCCTTCTAGCCGTCCAACACCTTCAAATTTGCTGCCAAAAAGGAATAAAAATTCAAATTCCAAAACGCAGCTCTCTTGGTTCGAACTTGGGACCAGTCTGCTGCACACCTTGCCCCCAACGCCCAGGCCACTCGGCCACTTTGATTTTTATGCTAGAAACCCCCAACGTTTATTTTTAAACCCTTCTTAACTCAGCCCATAACCGCACAAAAATAGAAACGCCAACATGCAGCTCCAGGCGCTCGAACCTGCGCCCTTGCTCTCCTCCAGCGCCTAAGTGGCGCATGAGAGCCACTTCACCAGCCCATCTTTCTTGTCTGAATTCCTCACCAAATACCTTTAAGGCCTTACAAAGCCCAATGCCCAAAACAAAAATAAAACGCCAAATGCTTCTCCGGCCCCTCGAAACCGCGACCTCACTCCCCTCCAGCGCCTAAGTAGCGCCCAAGAGCCACTTTGCCAATTGGACTTCCATGTCCATCAACTTGGACATTTATTTTTAAGGCCTACCTAGCCCAGTCCCTTGACGCAAAAACAAAGCAACATTCTCGCCCAAAGACTCGAACCCTTGAGCTCTTAGGCGCCTCCTTCCCAAGACCTTAAGTAGAGCCTCTATGCCACTTTGCCACATCCTTTCTTGTGCCATAACCTCCATAAAATTATTTTAAGGCCTTCCTGCCCTATTTCCCCTTTTTACCCTAAAAATCTAAAATTTTCCAAAGCCTTCCCCTTTCATCCGAGCATTCTTAAAACTTTAAAACACATCCAAAAACACCCAAAAACCTTCCAACACTGGAATTTTACCCAAATTGCATAGCCCCTAAATCAGGGTGTTACAATTCTACCGTCCTTAAAAATAATTTCGTCCTCGAAATTACTTTACTAACAAACGCCCATACAACCTATCTTACCACCTTACGCTTATGCTGCGCACCCTGATCTTACTAAGGCTATCGTACCTACACAATCTCTAAGTTCGTGCTCAAAATTCGAAACACCTCTCTTAGCAACACAGAAAAGGCTAACTCATAAGCAAACAAAGTAATTAAAGCATGTACCAAAGCAAAGGAGCTTACCTAATATCACATCCTTGGTTGACTCCGACTAGAACCATTCCTTCCATGACTTGAACCACGACCCCTCATCGCTCGAGGACAATTCTTAACTAAATGTGCCTTAGATCCACACCGAAAACATTCTTTACTATTTCCCCAACACTCTCCTGTGTGAGGTCTTCCACATCGAACACAAGAACGATTCCGATCCACTGGGGCAAGTGTACGCACAGGATTCTCGATCCTTGGTCTTTTCTGGACCTTACCAAATGATGCTGACGGTCCAATATTTCTCTTATCCTCGTTCCTATTCTTCTCTCGGTTTTCTCTTATAGTCTTTTTAACCTCTTCAGCAATCCGAGCTTTCTCCACCAGAATGGCGAAGTCCCTTTCTCTCTGCGGAGCGATCAACTCCCGCAACTCATCTCGCACCCATCTTCGAATCGAACACACCTTTCATATCGGTGAGCCACGATTCCTTTTGGCGCATCGACTTAGTCGCACAAACTCGACTTCATACTCTGCTATCGACTTATTCCCTTGTACTAGGTTTAGAAACGCTTTCCGCTGCGCTGCCTAAGTAACTTGCTCCAACGCACTTTCCTTCAAACTTTTCCTTAAAGTAATCCCAATCCAATCGATCTGCGCGGTACACCTTGTTTGTGGTGAGCCACCAACGATAAGCTTCATCCCGAAGAAGCGAAAACAAAGACACTTTTAGCTTTTCCTCTGGGGTACAATCTAAGTCATCCATAATTCTTTCGACTCCTTCTAACCAATATTCCGCTACATTCGGGGCCACTCCAGATACTCCTCTAAAGATCTCGGCTCCGTTCGATCTAAGCCTTTCCGACACCGACTTCCGAGTTCCACTTCCTCTACTAACTCCTGCTACTCGTTCTAGCACTCGTAACATGGCCCGCGATACTGCGTCGTCTTCACCTATCTGATCTTGTTCCTCCGCGCCCACTGCTGGTGGCGGCACTTCACTTTCTGACCCCTGGCCAGACCCTACCGGTTCCGATGCTGCCATTCTACCTCTACTGCGTCCCCTAGAACTCATCTCTATCGTCGTGATTTAATCTGATTTAAGAAATTTTATGCATTAGTAATTTTGTTCCACTATTTAATCGCGAGCAAATTTTTATGAAAGAAGGGTATTTTAAAGTAGTTCTTTCGATCACACAAAGTCTCAGTTCCAGTTTGTTACCCTAATTCAAAGAATCACATTTACACACTCACACATTTATTTGTCCACAAGAACACATTTCTCCCTCAATAGAGGCACATTCAGTGGTATCTACCACCCACATTCACTATTCGGACTTTTCGCCTGTTTCTACCCTGTGGGTATTTAGTCATTTTCCTCTAGGATATTTTCGTGAATAATCAGAAAAAATTTTTGAAAGCCTTAATAAATCAGGATATTTGGATATTCCAAACCTTTAAGGGTATTTTCGAAAATTCTTCAATTTGAAAGTACGGTAGAAGTTTGGAAACTAGGGGTATTTTGGTAATTTTTGTCAACCAGGGTAATTTTGTGAATTTCCAAAGTTAGAGTTATTATTTTGAAATACAGAAAATTGGATACTTTTGCAAAGTAAGAAAATTTTATTAAACTTGGGGTTAAACCAGAAATTTTAAAAGTCAGGGCATTTTAGTAATTTTCAACATAGGGGTAAATTGAGAAAACGTTTTTCAGAATTAGATTTAGGGTTTACAAATAAAAGGGTAAGTTTGAAAATTTTTAAAAAAAATTAAGGGTTTTAAAGCAGCAAGGCAAATCCCTTTCGGGTTTTAATAATTGGTTTAGCCTATGAACAAGTCCTCTTGGTTAAGGTGAACCGTAGCTACGCACACTGTAGGATTCAGCGAAGAGGAGGTGAGTCACGAGGATCGCTTAAGTACCAAGCTCTTAGGATCCACTCCTAGACATGCGCACCATGGTTGCCACACCTTAACTCGGTGACTTAATCACAGGTTTGTTTAGTAACCTTAAGTCTTATGCATGTGTTTGAGTAGACTAGTCCTAGGGTTCAACAGATCCTAGTTCACTAATCTACGAGCCCAACTAAGCCCATAACAGTTCATATAACAAATTACTTCACAAGTCTGAAGTACTTACAGTGGACTCGGGTAGAGGTACAGTGCCATGCCGAATAACACGAAAATATTTCATAAAAACCCATATTTTTGAAAAGCCCATTTTGAAACGTTTTTGGGCCCAAAACCCTCAAAGCCGAGTTTTGAACCGGGCTCTGATACCAAAACTGTAACACCCCCAAACCCGGCCCACGAGCCTTGACCGGATCTGGTTATGTCACTGCGGAATGACGGTTGGAAATCGTTGTCTTTAGAAGAAAACTTTTATTAACTTCTGGAAACCATGTCTTCTTTTTTTAAATTATAAATAAAGTGTTGTTATTAAAAATAATCCATATTAAAACTTTAGTATAAAAATATATAAATACTTTGATTAGACAGGTTGCTAAAATTAAAATCATCTTCACATAATAATTTCTTTTAAGTAAACTATAATATCAAGTAATATCAATAATAGTAATAACAAAAATAATAATAATAATAATAATAATAATAATAATAATAATAAGGCCCTTATTACAAAAATAATTAATCCAAGTACTCTATAATAAAACGTATAAAGAAAAGATTAAAAACGTCCTCTGCATGGGCCACCTTGTATCCACTCCAACCCGATCCGATCATCCTGTCACCTGCGATGTTGGATAAATAATTGGGTGAGTCATACAGACTCAGTGTGTAATTAAACCACTGATATCCACCCACATAATAGCCACATTCAACCAAATTATCATATGCAACATGTAATCATAATCATTTAGATATTACCACCATCTGGGCTTGGCCCATAATCAATTCACATCCAAGTACTGGGCTAGGCCCATTTCCACGTATGTTCCCAAAACATACCTATCCACATGTCATATTGGGCTTGGCCCATTTCCATATCATTTTCATAACGAAACCATGCAATCATGATACCCAACCCAATCCTAAGGTCCATCCGCTACACACCCCTTATCCAAATTTACACACACACGGGGACTATCGAGTCACCCTCTCCTTTTCCCTCCATAAAGGCAACCAATGCCATCCACGATGTAGCGTATAGCTAACATCAAACCACGATGGAGCACACAGCAATCCATCAAGCCACGATATGGCATAAAGCCCATATCAATCAAGGTAACCACGCGAACCAAATCGCAAAGATCCACAACGCGACCTCGATCGGCGCCAATCCACGATGTAGCACAAAGCTGACATCAACCACGTACTCGAAGTACACCCGTTCCTTCTTTTCATAACCCACCCATGCACATGCCACATAAAATATAATCGTGATAATGCATGCACATGCTTATTAATACCCATAAACATACTCATATACAATCAAGTAATCACATTGCAACAAAGTTCGATACTAACTCGATCATCGCTATACCCTTTAGGGTATATATGGCACACTCATTATCTGCATTTGGTTAGTAAACATATAACACATAAAACCCGGAAACAAAGTGGGTTAGTTACACACCTTATTACTAGGAGTTCTAGACTCTCGATCCTCGACGCTATCGTCTCAGCGAAACTACGGCTTTTTGCCTAACGTTTCCTGTTGTTGGCCCACACCCGGTGGCCAATCTCGCATGCCAGTAAACGGATCTCTTCTTGAACTTTGGGATGGGAGCGTTCCCTTGCCCACTTTGACCGGTATTCGCATCCACGTCCATCGCAATCACTTAATCAGAATCCTTTGGTTAAACGTCATAATACAAGATCTCAGGCGAATAACTACAATTTAACTTACTTACCGAAACGATCTAAAATCTCAAAGGCTCCTCCGTACTTACACGATTTGCCCCTAAAAAGAACATAGCCACTCTTGGTCAACACAAAATTACATAATAAGGCCTAAGGCCGAATACCTTACCACTCTTACCTTGATGAGTCCAAACAATTCGAGACCTTCCTTTAGACTCCTTGGCGGCGGCTACAAACAAGCAAAACACATCACTTATAACCTATAGAGCATTCGGCCAACCAACACTAAGGCCAACCATTCGGTTTCGGCCCCTAACCAATTAACTAGGATACTTACCTACAATCTTTAGATGTCGACAAAGACCACACTTCACCGGTTCGGCTTCAAACTTGATAAAGTAGAAGAGAGATGGAGGGCTAAAGATTTCGGCTATCAAGGGATTAAAAGAAAACAAAAGAAATATTTGACTACAAAGGCCAAAGGAGAAATCGGCACACCAAGAGGGAGAGAGGAGATTGGCAAAAGACTTGAAGAATAATTGGCACTCTACCACCCCTATTTATAGCATCTCGCCACCCCCTTGAAGACTCCAAGATTCGCCAACACCTTCCTAGCCACTAATTCAATTCCATTTGAATTAGTTCAATTCAAAACAAGTTGAATTACTCCACTACTATCCCACTTATCATTAAAAAAACAAATAAATAATAATTATCCCATACTTCTAAATAACTAAATAGATAAATAAAAAAAAATAAAAACATTATCCTCATCAAAATCAAAGCCTTCTAGCCGTCCAACACCTTCAAATTTGCTGCCAAAAAGGAATAAAAATTCAAATTCCAAAACGCAGCTCTCTTGCTTCGAACCTGGGACTAGTCTGCTGCACACCTTGCCCCCAACGCCCAGGCCACTCGGCCACTTTGATTTTTATGCTAGAAACCCCCAACGTTTATTTTTAAACCCTTCTTAACTCAGCCCATAACCGCACAAAAATAGAAACGCCAACATGCAGCTCCAGGCGCTCGAACCTGCGCCCTTGCTCTCCTCCAGCGCCTAAGTGGCGCATGAGAGCCACTTCACCAGCCCATCTTTCTTGTCCGAATTCCTCACCAAATACCTTTAAGGCCTTACAAAGCCCAATGCCCAAAACAAAAATAAAACGCCAAATGCTTCTCCGGCCCCTCAAAACCGCGACCTCACTCCCCTCCAGCGCCTAAGTAGCGCCCAAGAGCCACTTTGCCAATTGGACTTCCATGTCCATCAACTTGGACATTTATTTTTAAGGCCTACCTAGCCCAGTCCCTTGACGCAAAAACAAAGCAACATTGCTGCCCCAGCAGCTCGAACCCTTGAGCTCTTAGGCGCCTCCTTCCCAAGACCTTAAGTAGAGCCTCTATGCCACTTTGCCACATCCTTTCTTGTGCCATAACCTCCATAAAATTATTTTAAGGCCTTCCCGCCTCTTTTCCCTTTTACCCTAAAAATCTAAAATTTTCCAAAGCCTTCCCCTTTCATCCGAGCATTCTTAAAACTTTAAAACACATCCAAAAACACCCAAAAACCTTCCAACACTGGAATTTTACCCAAATTGCATAGCCCCTAAATCAGGGTGTTACACCTTAACCCAAGCCCCGTTACAACCCTTTCAAAGACCTTTTGATTTGTACATCATCTCATATTATAGTGGTGGAGATTTGATTTTCATGCAAGCCTATGGGATTAACTTTTCATGTTTGACATTTGAGTGCTTAATTCTGAACCTTAAACACTTCGAGTGATTTGAGTGAATCTTTTGTGAGGATGTCAATCCTTGTAGGTTTTGGATCAGAGGTAATTATTTAGATGAGGGGAAACACCTATGTTTTGTGCTACAAAAGTATGACTTATATTGTTTTAATCTTTAGGACTCTTTGAGTTAAATTATCCATGTATAAATTATCTATGAATTATGATGAGACATTGTTGATAGGAATATTGAATCATGGAAAGTTTGTTTTAATTGTAAGTTGAGAATTTTGCTTGAGGACAAGCAAAAAATTAAGTGTGGGGGTATGTGATAAACCGTAAAAGTAACATATTTTAATCCCACATTTAGCATACTTTTGGAAGATTTATCCCTTGATTTATGTAAAAAGGTGCTCTTAATCCTTTCTTTTCATGTTTTATACTTAGGAAAGCACCGGAGGATGGAAAGAACGAGAAACGGGCTCAAAACGGACCAAATTGGGCCAAAGTGAAAATCGACACGGCCTAGACTTGAGCCAACATGGCCGTGTCTCCTTGATAGACTAGAACACGGCCTGATCACGATTTACACGGGCGTGTCACCTTATTAAAAGTCCGGACATGGCCTAAAGACGATTCACACAGGCGTGTGCCATGGCCGTGTCCCTGTCGTGGATAAGAGTAATTTCACTCGGAAAAGGATACTTAGGGGCAAAGAAACCTATTTCAAAAGCCTATATAAACACCCTAAGTATAACCTAGAAGAGGGCGGTAAGCTAGGCTAAGGAGCCGAGCCGAAAAGGTCAGATTTGTGGGAAACACTCGAAGATAGCCAGTTGATCCATCTCAAGAAGCCAAAATTCTACTCAAGACGGCGGATCTCTCCTTCAATTCCTTCAGGGGGTTTTAGGGATTTCTTATGTTTTGTTTTATCTTTTCTTCTGAGATGTTTTCTTTTATTATTATGAACTAAACCCTTCAGATACCTAAAGGGGATGAAACTTAGATGAATCTTGTTATCATTTTCTGAACTATATGATAAATACTTGATTTGTTCTTAATTATGTGTTCTTAATTCTTGTGTTAATATTTCCGGGATATTGATTCAAGTTTGATGTGCTTAGGTGGAGGAGCAAAAGTCTCTGCTTAAGAGTAGATCTAGCATAATTAAGCGGATTTGATTGCGCGCCTAGAGATAGGGTGACGAGATTTTGCCGGATTAGGGTGAAACCTAATATGGGAGTCCATAGATCGAGTTAATGCAATTCTAGGGGTTTTAATTAGAAAGAGATTTCAATTAATCAACCTAGGGTTAGACGTTATTCGCTTCAAGAGAGGGTTTAATATACATTAGGGAGTCTTACGGATCAAGTCAAGTGAATAAATCGTGCAGTTGAGAGTTAGATAACAAGTGAAGTCTAGGTGGATTCTTCCTAAGGGTATCGTCTTAATCAACTGAGTTTTTTCAATAGTATTTTCCCAATTCATTCTTTTTGTCTTTGCGTCTTTAGCTTAGTAGTTAGTTAAATTTAGATTAAATAACAACTTCACTTATTTTATGCTAGATAATAAAAAGAAAGTTAGTATTAGTACTTTTGGTTCCTTTGGGTTCGGCAATCCGGTCTTGCCTAAGCTATACTACTGTTCGATAGGTGCACTTGCCTCAATCGTTGTTATAGTTAGTTCCAGGTTCGATCATTATAAATTTAAAACTCTGAAATCAACGATCATTAATCCATATAAATCTTGTAAATTTTATTGTGAAACACTATACTAGTAAGAGGGTAGAGATCGTAAGCCTCAAAAATTAACTTTCATATATATGCTCATATAACATAACACTTATAATTTTCATGTACTATAAAACATCTATCCATACATTTTCAAATTCTATTTCATCATCAGTAACACTTTACTCAGATACTTGAGTATCTCTTTCGCAGTCATCAGAATTAGCTCGATTGGAAAGCATTTGTCTATTTGTAAGACAATTTTCATCAGAGTTGGGAGATATCACACTATCACAGGTTATATAATGGCATGTATTTAGACTCCACATATGCTATGTTTAGTCCGAGAATCGACTAAACTATAGCTCTGATACCACTAAATGTAACACCCCTAACCTGTATCTGTCACTGAAACAGGGTTTCAGAGTATTATCGAAACATTCAGAACATTTATCGATTAATTCAGGAAAGTTACTATTCATTCACTGTAACACCCCTATCCCGTATCCGTCGCCGGATTAGGGTTAAAGGTATTACCGAACAGATCAAAAACTTATTCAGACAATTCGTAATATAAATCATCAATCACCCTCATCATGTCCCATCTATAGGTCAACGAGACCTTAAACATGCTTTAGAGTAGGGCCGGGACTACGCCGAACTCTTACGGCATTTCTCGGAAATTTAAAACTTTTCTAAGTTATGCAGGACACACGCCCGTGTGGGCAGGCCATGTACCTCCCACGGCTGCTAGACACGCCCATGTGTCTTCCCCGTGGTCGAACTTGACTTAACTCCACGGCCACCAAGCACGCCCGTGTACCTTGGCCGTGGTCGATCCTGACTAAACCACACGGCTACCAGGCACGCCCGTGTGCCATAGCCGTGTACCCTTAGCTCGCTACTGACTTACTCCCACGGTCATCAGGCACGCCCGTGTGGTAAAATAGGCCATTTGTAAGGCCAAAATGCCACCCACATTAGGGTCATACCTACAAGCAAATTACCAATACATCTCATGCTTATTTAGCAACCAAAAACACATTAAAATAACCATTCAATGTCTATATTCAAATACATTTCCAAACATACCAATTCAGACAACAAAAACTCATGTATACACAAGCATAATTCATCCATACACTTACCATAAACGTAACCATTTCATATGCTATCAAACCATACAAAAACATGCACCATTTATCATATTCATTAAAGCATATTACCAACACATAACTAGCCAAATCACATGGCTAAGTTCATCTCTCAACTTATACAAATTAGCTAGCCTATACATGCCATACTTAGTATATACATTTTCAAAAGATACCAAATTGAGTTTGAGTAGTGTGATGACGATCCTCGACGGTCCCGAGCCTTTAGTAGCTTTGACGATCTATAAAACAGAGCAGACACACATATAGAGTAAGCTTTCAAAAGCTTAGTAAGCCATATAAAAATAAACTTATCATAAAATGTATATAACTAAATTGATACAATAACATTAATGGTTCTCATAGCAAATTGATCTCATATCTTCCTTGGCTCAATTGTTAAGTCATTTCTTACCACATTCTTCAATTCAAATATCACATATTCACAAAGCTTATTCAAGCATATCTTCATATGAAATCTCATTATTTCTTTGCATATACTCATCATAGTAAGTTCATATAGACACTTACCTTTCATACACACATAGTGTACTTTTCAAACGTACCTAAAACAGATGTACAAGTCACAGAGTTGTTTATTTATCAGGCTTGCTCGTTGAACCGTTCAGAACTAAATAGGATATCTAGAAAACTCGGAATAGTCATACAATGCCAACGTCCCAGACGAGGTCTTACATGTACTCATATATAGATGCCTCTATCCCAGACAGGGTCTTACACGAATCAATATGATGCCAATGTCCCAGACATGGTCTTACACGTAAATCTCATATCAATGCCAACGTCCCAGACGTGGTCTTGCACGAAATCACCAATCAATGCCAACGTCCCAGAAGTGGTCTTACACGATATCACAGAACCAACACCTATGTCATGACATAGCTAATCCTATCTATTCCTAGGTTCACACGGGACTTCTCAGACTTTATTAGTTTATCAACTTATTAGCTAACTCAAATTTCACATACATTCCATCTCAATGGATAACCATAGTATTTCACATATCATATGTATTCAAATAATTCAATGCAAATACATTTATTTGTATATCGACTTACCTCGTATTCGATTAACAGAAACGGATACGGCTACTCGATTACTTTAGCTTTCCCGCGATCTAAGTCTGATTCCTTCGGTTCTTGATCTATACATATTCAGATTCAACCCATTCATTCATCAATTCACTCAATTCAATCCAAATTCACATATTTAGGGCAATTTATATTTTAGCCCTCATATTTGCACATTTTATCAATTTAGTCAATTTTTCTCAAAACATCAAATACAAAAAATCATCACATACTCATGCTTAGCCGAATGCTTATGAATATCATACAAGCCCATATATGACATCAAATTCACAATTTAGTCCTTTAAATTGTTATTTCGTCAATTTAGCCCTAATTAGCTAAATTCATCAAAATTTCAAGAACAAAGCATGTTCATCTAACACATATCTTTCATTTAACAATTAAACTCATCAAAAAGCTTACCATTTCATCAATGGCACATCTCACAAGTATCATGCATTCTTCAAATTACAACATGGGCTTTAGAGTATACTAAGCAACGATTGTAAAAAACGTATAAATTATCAAAAACCAAAGTCAAAACTCACCTTAATCAAGCTCAAAATCAACCAAAACCTAGCTTTCTTTTTCTTTTCTTCTTCTTTAATACTTTCGGCCAAAGATGATAACTTTGGCTTTCTTTTCATGCTTTTATTCATTATAACATATAATTTATTCATTTAGAAAATTATCCATTTAATAAACATTTGAAATAATTAAACAATAAGGACACTGTAACACCCCAAATCTGGCCTAGAAGTTAGGCCCAAATCTGGCGTGTCACATTGAAGAGTTTTTCGAAAACCATGCTTTCATTAGAAACCCTTCTTACAATTTAAAACCTTCTACCATTTAAAACCTCAGGTTTCGTTTGCTTATTTTCAAAACGGGGTTTATTAACAGTCATTCTCTTGTAAAACGTTATTATCTCTAAAACCTTGTTGTTGTGGAAGCTTAATTTAAAATAATGATCTACGAACACGTGCTGTCAAAAAAAATGAGTTGCGGAAACGTAGTGTTTAGAAAACAGTTATCATTTTGGGAAAAACCGGGTTCAACTTTTAGCAGATTTAAATCATAATAAACTAAAAATCCAAAATTAAAAACTAGAATTTAAGAGAGGCCTTATTACAACCCATTAAGAAAACAGTTTAAATAAAGTAGAATAGAATACTAATTCAAGCTGCTCGTAGTGTGGCCACCTCCGAGTCCTCCAGTACGTCGAACCGCCTACTGAGGATTACCTGAAACATTTAATAAAAAGATGGGGTGAGTTTACGAAAACTCAGTGTGCACAACCCTCATCGGTCATAAGGCATGCATCAAAATCAATCCGGGCCTAAGCCCATTACAGTAACGGTGGCAATTGGGCCTTAGCCAAAAATAGCCTCGGTTGGGCCTTAGCCCATACAAAAGTCACAGATCACATCTATCTGGGCCTAAGCCCATCTCAATAACATAAAAAGTGTATGCAATGCAATAATGCCCATACCAACCCTGCACTCTGTCTCCTGTCCAACCCTGCACTCCTGTGGGGATTTAATCGACCCACCCATCCCTGCACTCCTTATGTAGCACCGGTTGCGGCACTAACCAATATTGCAGCAGAGCTGCCAATCATATAATCGGCTTAAAGCCTTCGGTGGATCCACAATCGTCAAGCGACCATGCAATCCTATCAGAACTTCCTCCATAACCAATATCCCAACCCCATGCAACATAATATCACATGAATGCAACATACCATAATTAACATACGATAACGACCATATAACATGCAGGGCATTTTAGTCATTCTGCCCTTCAGGGGCATAACGGTCATCTTACCCTCTAGGGGTATTTTGGTAATTTATGACCTTTCTGAAGGTCTACAGTCGCCTCGAGCGACAAGGTAACATATTTAAACAAAACGGTGTATTTGGGCCCAAAGCCCAATACTCGGCCCAGGTGGGCCCACACTCTCGTGTGGCCTATTCGGCCCAAAATTGCCTTTGGCCATGTGATCGCCATGGTCGGCTCCTCATTTCCTATCTGTCTACAAAATTTACTCGTGTAGGGCCCACGGGCCCGTTAGGCCCAATCGACCCATTCCAGCCAAAACGAGGCCCAAAACATCCTAAGCCCATGAGAACGCTCATGGTGGCCTCAAGCGTCTTACGCCCATGTTCATGGGCTCGATCCATCACACGTGCGTTCGCACACTCGTGTGGCATCACTTGCTGGTATTTCAGCTTTTCGACATTTCCCGATCTACAATCGGAATGGTGTGTGTACACACCTGATTACAAGTTGTGCTTTCCAACGCTTCCCAAAACACCACGAACACCGACTCCTTCAGTGCACCAATAATCGACCTTAACTCTTAGCTAACAAATCCCTAACCATAGTTGATGAGCAAAAGAGTTGTTAATAACCAATCCATTTCAGCCAAACCAACGAAAATATGGCAACATTCTTACCTTACTTGCTTGATGAGTTACAGATAAAGATTTGTTTAAAACAATCACTTCTGCTCCTTCACCTTGATGAACCCAAAACCCAACGATGGTCATATCACAACAAGAGCATATCTTTGATCCAACGAGAGAGAAAGAAGAGCACACAATTAATGAAAAGGAACCGAATGACAATAGAGTTATAGTCAAAGAGAAGACTACCACTTACCGATTCTCCAATTCCTTGCAGCGCCACTCTAGGAAAGGACAGGACTATGATTCGGCCAAGGACTAACTCACCAAATGCAGTGAGTACGCCCAACACAAAAAGCAATAAAGGGTGTTCGGCTAAGAGAAAATAAACTGCAAGAAAACCGAATGATGTAGAAGGAAAAAGAAGAAGCACCAATCAAAGACTAAAGAGAAGAGAAAAGATTCGGCTTACCCCCAAATCATCTAGCTCTGTACTATGAAGAGAGGAGCATCAAGAAGACAAGAAGCTATTTCAAGAACAAAAGAATGGAGAATAGGTTCGGTTAGACAACCAAGGGATGAGCAAAGCGTGAAAAAGAAAAGAAAACGAGAGGAAGACTAGAGATTCGGCCAACTCCAAAGGTTCGGCTAACAACAAAAGAAGGAAGAACTTCTCAAGATACACGAGAGGTAAGTAACGAGTAGGAAAAAGGGAAAAACAAGTGAAAGCACCCAAAACGTCACCCTCAAAGAAAAGAACCCGAAAGAAAACACTCAAAAGCAAAGAAGAGTTTCGGTTCCTCCCTTTACACCAAATGACCGAAAATGCACTCCCATACTCCTCTTCAGCCAAAATTCTCCTTAGCAAGACACCCACTTTCGGCCAACTCCACTTCACTCTTCCATCCCCACGATTTTCTCCATGAATCCCTCCATAATTCACTCTCCCTCACTCACTCAAATTCACTCAACAACCTTGACCAATTCCAACACTTCACCATCAGTATTTGATTCCAACTCAACCTCTTGTCTTCTCCTGAGCAAAATAAAAGCCTTCAATTACCATTTGTGGGATTCGAACCCTTCTCCCCCTACTCTGCCAATAACGCCACAGCCACTACACCACACACTCCACTTGTGTCTCCTAAACACACCCAATTTTACTTAAGTCATTCTTTCAGTAGCACTCTCCACCAAAGAGCCAAAAAGCAAAATTTTTCCAAGGCTCAACCTCGAACCCAAACCTCTACAGGACCCTCAAACACACTCAAATAACAAGCCAAATAAGCACAAAATAAATTTAAGCAAAACTACTAACCCCTAACTTTTGGGGCATTACAGATACATTCGTCCAACTACTATCAACTATCTTAAAAATGGTTTAATTGCCATATAAGGCCTTCACCTATTAAAAGCCATCACAAATAGGTACTTTTCATAAAGCATACACATTTTGCATTCAATGCAATTTAATCCTTTTATCAAATTAAACATACAGATGGACAAATTAACTCACAGAAATTTATCACATGCTTAATCATATATCATAGGCACAGAAAATAATATTAAAATAATATTTAGACTCAGATTTGTGGTCCCAAAACCACTGTTCCGACTAGGGTATAAACCAGACCGTTACAATTCTCCCCCTTAGGATTTTCGTCCTCGAAAATCTTACCGTTAAACAGATTTGGATATTGCTGTCTCATTGAATCTTCAGGCTCCCACGTAGCCTCTTCTATTCCATGTCGATGCCACAACACTTTCACTAACGAAATTTTCTTGTTTCGCAATTCTTTCACTTCACGAGCTAAGATACGAATTGGTTCCTCTTCATAAGTCATATCAGATCAGATTTTAATCTCAGACGGAGTAATCACATGTGACGGATTAGAACGGTATCTACGGAGCATCGAAACATGGAATACATTATGTATCTTTTCTAGCTCAGAGGGCAACAACAATCTATATGCGTCTGGCCCAACTCGTTCAATAACTTCATATGGCCCGATGAACCTCGGACTTAACTTGCCTTTACGTCCGAATCGGAGTACTTTCTTCCACGGAGACACTTTCAGAAATACTTTTTCACCGATATCAAATTCAATCTCTTTTCGTTTTAAATTCGCATAAGACTTCTGACGATCAGATGCTGCTTTCAAACTATTACGGATTACTTTTACTTTCTGTTCAATGTCTTTTATCAAATCAACCCCGTGTAGCTTATTTTCACTGAGCTCGGTCCAATACAGAGGTGTTTGACATTTACCTCCGTACAAAGCTTCATAAGGTGCCATTTTAATGCTCGACTGAAAACTATTATTATACGCAAACTCAATCAATGGCAGATATTGTTCCCACGTACCATTAAACTCAAGGATGCAACATATTAACATATCCTCAAGAATTTGAATGATCCGCTTGGATTGACCATCCGTTTGTGGATGAAAAGCTATACTGAAATGCAGTTTTGTGCCTAAAGCTTCTTACAATTTCTTCTAGAATCGTAATGTAAACCTCGGATCTCTATCTGACACAATGGATAGTGGTACCCCATGCAATCTCACAATATCAAAAATGTAAAGCTCGTCTAATCTATCAAGTGAATAATCAGATCTCACCGGAATGAAATGGGCAGATTTCGTCAATCTATCAACTACGACCCAAATCGCATCTTTCTTTCTCAGAGTCAGAGGCAATCCAGAAACAAAGTCCATCGTTACTCTATCCCATTTCCATTCAGGAATCAGAATCGGTTGTAACAAACCAGACGGAACCTGATGTTTAGCTTTTACTTGCGGACAAATTAAACATTTCGACACATAGTCAGAAATATCTCGTTTCATACCTGACCACCAGTAGTGTTGCTTCAAATTGTGATACATTTTAGTGCTTCTCGGATGAACAGATAGACGACTACTATGAGCTTCACTCAGAATTAGCTGTAACAACTCAGAGTTTTTCGGAACACAGATACGATCTCGAAATCTCAAGCAATCATCAACAACTTTGAATTTAGAATCAGAATTCGAATCACTCTGGGCTCGTTTTGCTAACATTTCATTATCAACTTTCTGAGCATCAATTATTTGTTGTAGAAATAACGGTTTTGCTTTCATTTCAGCTATCACAGAACTATCATCAGACAGGTCTAATTGAGCATTCAAAGCACGCAATGCAGACAACGATTTCTGACTCAGTGCATCGGCTACAACATTAGCTTTACCCGGATGATAATCTATCGCAAGTTCTTAGTCTTTCAACAACTCTAGCCATCTTCTCTATCGCAGATTCAAATATTTTTGAGTCATCAGATACTTTAAACTTTTATGATCTGAAAATACGTGAAATTTCTCACCAAACAGATAATGGTGCCAAATCTTTAGTGCGAACACAATCGCAGCTAACTCAAGGTCATGTGTCGGATAGTTCTTCTCATGAGGCTTTAACTGTCTTGAGGCATAAGCTATTACTTTGCCTTCCTGCATCAATACACATCCCAGACCATTCAACGAAGCATCATTGTATAAAACAAACTCTTTTCCCGATTCCGATTGTACTAACACTGGAGCTTCAGTTAACAGAGTTTTCAACTGATCAAAGCTTTTCTGACATTTATCAGACCATTCAAATTTCACATCTTTCTGAAGCAATTTAGTCAACGGAGTAGCTATCATTGAAAAGCCTTTTACGAATTTGCTGTAATAACAAGCAAGTCCCAGAAAACTACGTATTTTTGATACATTCTTCGGAGGTTTCCAATCCAGTATAGCAGAAATCTTGCTCGGGTCGACTCTTATTACAGAGGCCGATACAATATGTCCCAGAAAACTGACTTCTCGCAACCAGAATTCGCATTTGCTGAATTTTGCATACAATTGCTTTTCTCTTAGAGTTTGTAACATGGTTTTCATATGTTCAGCATGTTCAGTTTCATCTTGTGAATAAATCAATATGTCGTCTATGAATACGAAAACAAATCGATCTAAGTACGGTCTGAAGATTTTGTTCATTAAATCCATGAAAATAGCAGGAGCATTCGTTAGTCCAAAAGGAATAACTAAAAACTCATAATGCCCGTACCTTGTTCTGAAGGAAGTTTTCGGAATGTCTGAATCTTTTACTCGCAACTGGTAGTAACCCGATCTCAGATCTATCTTCGAAAACACAGTAGCTCCTTTTAACTGATCAAACAAATCGTCAATCCTAGGCAACAAATATTTATTCTTTATAGTCACTTTGTTTAACTGATGGTAGTCAATGCACATTCTCATCGTGCCATCTTTCTTTTTCACAAACAGAACAGGAGTAGCCCACGGTGAGAAACTCAGTCTAGCGAACCCTCTGTTTGTCAACTCTTGCAACTGAGACTTTAATTCTTTCAACTCTGTTGGTGCCATTCTATACAGAGCTATCGAAATAGGTGTCGTACCAGGCAACAATTCAATTCCAAATTCAACTTCACGAATCGGAGGCAATCCCGATAATTCTTCAGGGAAAACATCAGAGAACTCACAGACTACTGGTACCGGTTCAACTTTCTTTTCATACACTTTCGAATCAATCACATAAGAAAAATATGACTCGTATCCCTTTTTCATATAGCTCTGAGCTTTCAATACAGATATCAGAGTTGGTAATCCATTCAAATCATTAGACTCAACTCTGACTATTTCATCATTCAGACATTTCAAATTAATAGTTTTTCTCTTACAGTTCACAACAGCATCATGCAATGTCAACTAGTCCATACCCAAAATTATATCAAACTCATCAAATGGCAAGAGCATCAGATCAGCAGGGAAACAAATATCTCGAAACATTAACGGACAGTTCTTGCATATCTTATTAACCAAGACACTTTTACCTAAGGGGTTCGATACTTGTATAACAAACTCAATAGACTCTACAGGCAGAGTCTTACTGATTACCAAATTCATGCATATATACGAATGAGTAGAACCAGGGTCTATTAATGCAATCACAGAAGTATCATAAAGTGTAAAAGTACCAGTTATAACATCAGGAGATGAAGCTTCCTCACGAGCTCGAATAGCATAAGCTCTGGCAGGCGCTCTAGCTTCAGATCTCGCAACAATGTCTCTAGCAGTTCTTTGACCACCACTGGAATTTCTGACATTACGTGAAGGTCTACCTCTCGCTGAAGCATTATCAGATCTCGAGTTCTGAACAGTCTCTGGCTCAGCAGACTCTAGGCAATCTCGAGCAAAATGATCTAACGATCCACATCTGAAGCAAGCCCGATCATTCAATCTACAAATTCTCGGATGTCTTTTTCCATAATGCTTACACCTGGGTCTCTTAGAATGGACATTTTCAACAATTGCTACTGAAGTTGCCAGAGTTTTGAAGCTCATTCATGATCTAGCTCGATTTCTGATCGAATGTCCCACATTATCTCTTGAACGGCTTTGATCATCTCTAAATTTCTTTGAAGTAGGTTGAAATGATCTACTCTGAAATCTTTTTCTCGTATCTCTGGCTTCAGACTCCGCTTTTCTTTTATCTTTCCCGAGTGCCTTGGCTTTACATGCTCGATCAACAAGTACCACAAACTCTTTTATCTCTAAGATCCCGACTAGCAAATGGATATCTTCATGAAGGCCATCTTCGAATCTTTTGCACATTATAGCTTCAGATGATACACATTCACAAGCATATTAACTCAGTCTCACGAACTCTCGTACATATTCCGTAACAGACATTCAGCCCTGTTTCAGTTCCAGAAATTCCTTTCATTTCTGATCGATGAATCTCTCACTGATATATTTCTTCTGAAACTCAATCTGAAAGAAGTCCCACGTGACTCATTCTTTTGAAACAACAGAAGTTAGGGTTTTCCACCACTGATAGGCTGCATCCCATAATAATGAAACAACACATTTAATACTTTCATCTGGAGTTAAAGACATTTCATCAAATACCCGGATTATGTTTTCTAACCAGAACTCAGCCCTTTCAGCATTATCATCATTAGTAGCCTTGAACTCTTCAGCCCCATATTTACGGATCTTGTCAACTGGAGGCTTATTCAACAAACTCAGATACATAACCAGTGGCACAACTGTAGTCTGAGGGGGATTAACTGGGGGCGGAGGTTGCGAAACAGTCAGGTTATTACTTTCTATGTCATCAGCTATGGCTCTTTCGGGATCCATTACTATACGAAAATCACATTTTACACGTCAGGATTCAGCACACTATCACAGTTCAGATATATGGCATGTATAGCTAGACTCAGACACACTACGTTAGTCCGAGAATCGAGTAAACCGTAGCTCTGATACCAACAAAATGTAACACCCCAATCCCGTATCCGTCTCTAGATTAGGGTTAAAGGTATTACCGAACAGATCAGAAACTTATTCAGACAATTTGTAATATAAATCATCAGTCACCCTCATCATGTCCCATCTATAGGTCAACGAGACCTTAAACATGCTTTAGAGTAGGGCCGGGACTACGCTGAACTCTTACGAAATTTCTCAAAAATTTAAAACTTTTCTAAGTTATGCAGGACACACGCCCGTGTGGGCAGGCCGTGTGCCTTCCACGGCTGCTAGACACGCCCATGTGTCTTCCCCGTGGTCGAACCTGACTTAACTCCACGGCTACCAAGCACACCCGTGTACCTTGGCCGTGGTCGATCCTGACTAAACCACACGGCTACCAGGCACGCCCGTGTGCCATAGCCGTGTACCTTTAGCTCGCTACTGACTTACTCCCACGGTCATCAGGCACGCCCGTGTGCCACAACCGTGTGGTAAAACAGGCCATTTTCAAGGCCAAAATGCCACCCACATTAGGGTCATACCAACAAGCAAATTACCAATACATCTCATGCTCATTTGGCAACCAAAAACACATCAAAATAACCATTCAATCTCTATATTCAAATCCATTTCCAAACATACCAATTCACACAACAAAAACTCATGTATACACAAGCATAATTCATCCATACACTTACCATAAACTTAACCATTTCATATGCTATCAAACCAGACGAAAACATGCACCATTTATCATATTCATTAAAGCATATTACCAACACATAACTAGCCAAATCACATGGCTAAGTTCATCTCTCAACTTATACAAATTAGCTAGCCTATACATGCCATACTTGGTATATACATTCTCAAAAGATACCAAAATGAGTTTGAGTAGTGTGATGACGATCCTCGATGATCCCGACCCTTCAGTAGCTTTGACGATCTATAAAACAGAGCAGACACACATACAGAGTAAGCTTTCAAAAGCTTAGTAAGCCATATACAAATAAACTTATCATAAAATGTATATAACTAAATTGATACAATAACATTAATGGTTCTCATAGCAAATTGATCTCATATCTTCCTTGGCTCAATTGTTAAGCCATTTCTTACCACATTCTTCAATTCAAATATCACATATTCACAAAGCTTATTCAAACATATCTTCATATGAAATCTCATTAATTCTTTGCATATACTCATCATAGTAAGTTCATATAGATACTTACCTTTCATACACACATAGTGTACTTTTCAAACGTACTTGAAACAGATGTACAAATCACAAAGTTGTTTATTTCTCAGACTTGCCCGTTGAACCGTTTAGAACTAAATAGGATATTTAGAAAACTCGGAATAGTCATACAATGCCAACGTCCCAGACGAGGTCTTACATGTACTCAGATACAGATTCCTCTGTCCCAGACAAGGTCTTACATGAATCAATATGATGCCAATGTCCCAGACATGGTCTTACACGTAAATCTCATATCGATGCCAATGTCCCAGACGTGGTCTTACACGAAATCACCAATCAATGCCAACGTCCCAGACGTGGTCTTACATGATATCACAGAACCGACACCTATGTCATGACATAGCTAATCCTATCTATTCCTAGGTTCACACGGGACTTCTCGGACTTTATCAGTTTATCAACTTATTAGCCAACTCAAATTTCACATACATTCCATCTCAATGGATTCACCATAGTATTTCACATATCATATGCATTAAAATAATTCAATGCAAATACATTTATTTGTATATCGACTTACCTCGAATTCGATTAACGGAAACGGATACGGCTACTCGATTACTTTAGCTTTCCCACGATCTAAGTCTGATTTCTTCGGTTCTTGATCTATACATATTCAGATTCAACCCATTCATTCATCAATTCACTCAATTCAATCCAAATTCACATATTTAGGGCAATTTATATTTTAGCCCTCATATTTGTACATTTTATCAATTTAGTCCATTTTTCTCAAAACATCAAATACACAAAATCATCACATACTCATGCTTAGCCGAATGCTTATGAATATCATACAAGCCCATATATTTCATCAAATTCACAATTTAGTCCTTCAAATTGCTATTTCCTCAATTTAACCCTAATTAGCTAAATTCATCAAAATTTCAAGAACAAAGCATGTTCATCTAACACATATCTTTCATTTAACAATTAAACTCATCAAAAAGCTTACCATTTCATCAATGGCACATCTCACAAATATCATGCATTCTTCAAATTACAACATGGGCTTTAGAGTATACTAAGCAACGATTGCAAAAACATAGAAATTATCAAAAACCAAAGTCAAAACTCACCTTAATCAAGCTCATAATCAACCGAAACCTAGCTTTCTTTTTCTTTTCTTCTTCTTTAATACTTTCGGCCAAAGATGATAACTTTGGCTTTCTTTTCATGCTTTTATTCATTATAACATATAATTTATTCATTTACCAAATTAGCCATTTAATAAACATTTGAAACAATTAAACAATAAGGACACATTCGTCCCACTACTATCCACTATCTTAAAAGTGGTTTAATTGCCATATAAGGCCTTCACCTATTAAAAGCCATCACAAATAGGTACTTTTCATAAAGCATACACATTTTGCATTCAATGCAATTTAATCCTTTTTATCAAATTAAACATACAGACGGACAAATTAACTCACAGAAATTTATCACATGCTTAATCACATATCATAGGCACAGAAAAAAATATTAAAATAATATTCAGACTCGAATTTGTGGTCCCAAAACCATTGTTCCGACTAGGGTATAAATCGGACTGTTACATTCACCAAGGTCATTCATAATGTCTCTTAAATAGACCCTCGAGGCCCAATATGAGCATTAAAATCAAGTCGGGACTAAATTGGGAACTCAGGGAATTTTTCCCGAAATTCCAAAATTTTCCAAGATTCGGGGCTCACACGCCCGTGTGGTCCAAGAGACACGCCCGTACTGCAGGCCGTGTTCAAAACTAGGTAGCTCTCTGACTTGCGCCACATGGCCATGCCACACACCCAAGTGCTAGGCCGTGTGGTTAATTAATTCAATTCAAATTAGGTGAAGATTTCACACGGCCAAGACACACGCCCGTGTCTCTACCAGTGTGCTCAATTCTGAGCATTCTATTTCTCAAAATTAAGGTGCATGGGACACACAGCCTAACCACATGCCCATGTTACCAGGCCATGTGTCACACACGGTCTAGACACACGCCCGTGTGTCTGTCTGTGTGGACCAAATAAAGCCATTCTTAGCTTCATTTCTCACCCCAATATTTTCCATAATCCTACCCCACATCTTGCATTCATAACCCAATAAATCCAAGCATTTTATTCAAGTTAATTCTATCATTTAACACGATATATCATCACATACAATTACTAACCATTTCAAACATTCTAATCAAGCATATTCCATCCATCATCATGTCATATCATTTCATGCATACATGTTTACAATCTTACCTTGGTTATGTCCTCATGTAGACATAATTTGATCAACTACTTAACATATATACAAGTATATCAAAACAATCATTACTAGCCATTCCAATGGCTAGATTACAAGCATCGTTTATATTTACATGCCAATAAGGCCAACATATCCTATACATGCTGTTACAACCGCAATTGAATTACCATACTATACTGACATGGGCCGATGGATAGTGAGAGTGATCTCTACCGTGCTTCCAATCCAACGAGCTTCTGCTTTACTCTAAAACAGGGAAAAATAAACGGAGTAAGCATAAAATGCTTAGTAAGTTCGTACAACATGGCACTTAACTTACCATTAATCCTATTTGAGGTAACTAAGTAAGGTATAATCAACCACTTTGGTCTCAAGCCCTACACACATCCTCATTTCCCTTGTGAATCATATATTCCATAGTAACATCAAGACATGTATGGGCTCAACAACAATCAAGTCCCCATGCACATATATTTTCCACAACATGTATTCATTTAACATGTATAGACATCTCTTATTATTACAAGTATAGCTTCATAGTAATTCATTTCGAGTTCAGATCATTTCATGGCAGGACTTTACTCATTTTATTCGAGTATTAAGATCGCACAAGTAGTAGTACATTCAAGGTGTACTAGTCTAGATCAAGGATGAACATTCTTCTCAAGTAATTTCCATATACAAATATCATCTTCTTGTATTTCATGTAATATTCTTTTCATGTCATATTTCTATATCACATGTATCATTCCATGTCAATTTGTTTTAAATTCATCTTTACTCTTGTCAGAACTTTACTCGTTGAATTTATTTGAAATATCGATGGATACACAGGTAGTACACCCAAAGTGTACAAATCAGAATCCGTCAATTCATGTCCAATAGTATCCTTAAGGTACAACTTTCGGAGAGTACACTCTCGAGCTACACATGTATACAACAGGATTACCAGTCCAGGCTAAAACCTTTTTATGTCTTATGCTCTAAAGAGCTTGATCTGGATTACCCGTCCGGGCAAAATCCAATCCATAACATATGCTCGAGAGGACTTATAACAGGATTACCTGTCCGGGCTAAATCTTTTCTGTAATGAAGTCATTATGTAACACCCCAAACCCGGTCAATACGCCACGACTGAATCTGGCATGCCACGAAGGAAAACGTTTTGAAGAAAAACAAGTTAACGATAAAATTTTAGTGAAAAACTTTTTATTATTCTTAATTCGTAGAAAATTAAGTTGAAAACTGATATTTTACTTTGCAATTCCGTAAATAGATTTTTAAAACTTAATCGCAGCTTAGATTCGTAAACCTTTTATAAATTGAAAAGAAACTAAAGCGATTAGGTTGAAAACCGTATCTAATAGAAATTTGGAAACTGGAGTTTTGGAAAATAGTATGAGTTATCAAAAATACTTAAGTTGTTAAATACTATCAATTGATTTATGTTACCCGATGGTAACGTTTTAAAAACCATCGCGCTTTGTATTTTAGAAATCTTTGTTCACATATCATTAAATCAATCATGTAATTTGCAAGTTATTCCTAAAACAAATCCAAAGCATATAAATAATCCAAAAACATAATTAAAGAGGCCTTATTACAAACCCATAAAATGAAAACCAAATTAAAATCAAGTACCCAAATGGAAGTTCATGTAAAACCAAATTTCATTGCATGGCCTCCTCGAGTTCATCCGGCTCCTCATCCGCGAATTTACGAATTACACGAAAAAGTAAGGGAGAAGGTGAGTCACCAAGACTCAGTGCATATTCCCTCTCCCAGGTAAATACCACATACTTACACAAATTATAACCAAGCAATATATATATTATGCACCCAACCTAGCCATCCGTAACTCCTTTTTCTACCCCGTGTGGTACCAAACCTTTGGTGGTGCTAAACCACTGGTGACCAAAGTCACAAATAATCAAGTTGTGGGGCCAACCCACTTGTGATACCAAATCACTGGCGACAATCCCATATCTCAAAAGTGGGGCCAACCCACGGTGGTGTTAATCCATAGGGACGAGTCGCTATGAGGTGCCAAACCTCGGTGTCCCAAAGACACAAATGTGATACCTAAATCACTTTGGTGACCAAAGTCACGAATAATCAAGTTGTGGGGCCAACCCACGTGTGATACCAAATCACCGGCGACAATCCCATATCTCAAAAGTGGGGCCAACCCACGGTGGTGTTAATCCACAGGACGAGTCGCTATGAGGTGCCAAACCTCTCGGTGTCCCAAAGACACAAATGTGATACCAAATCACCGGAGGTGCCTAACCTCCGTGTCCAAGACACGAATATCAATCTTCCTCTCCTCTCATATTGCCCATACCAATGCAAAAGATAAACAAATCATGTCAATATACTTTGATATGAACATATAACCAATACATATCGTAGATCGTGATATTAAACAACATATAGCAACATCATATCGAAACGGACTTACCCGTATCCTTGCTCATACCCATCAAGGTATCATATCAATATCTCATAGTTTCGGCTTTAACAACTTGAATAGTTATTTAACACATATATATATATAAACCAAGTTATAAAGTGTGTAAGATACACACCTTTCACTACCGCAAGTACTAAAATCCGAAGACCCGATCTACCGCACTAGATCACCTTGTCCTACAATCAGCCAATATTTAAATTATAAACAAAGGCCATTCGGCCATACTACTAAATCCCAATGAGTTATCACTTGAAATACCAAGTCTTACCTAAAGCTTACCCAAAACTATTTGACAAAGAAACGAGGCTTAGATTGATTGCTTCCAACGTCCTGAGGAGCCTAAAAGAAATCGATTTCTAAGAATGATTAGAACCTTGCAACAATTGCCCAAAATTCGGCCTTTGTCCACAAGAGGAACAACATAGAAACAATAAAAAGACTAAGGAAAAACGGCCATAAAACTTACCTATCTTCCAAAACCGATTGAAGAAAACCAAATGAAGTCCTACCCTTGAAGAAATTCGGCCAAGACAAATCAAATAGGATATGAGAGTTTCGGCTATGATTTTGAAAGAAAACAATTGATATTCGGCTCAAAAGAGATGAAGAATTAGTATGGCAAAGAAGAAAAGAAAAAGAAAAAATGAAAAGGGGAGAAGGATGATTCGACTTTAGCAACTAATGAAAGAAAAATCAAGGGGAAAGGGAAGAAAGAGATTCGGCCAAGAAGAAAGTAAAAGAAATGTTGTGATTTTGAACAATATTCAAAAGAAAGAAAAGAGAGAAAATGGGATTAAGAGATTCGCCAACACCTATTTTACTAAAGAAGAAAAGTGCACAAAAATGCACAAAGTTCAAATGTAGTTTCGGTTTCAAAAGGAAAAATGAGAGAAAGAGAATGGTATTTGGTTCAACACAAAAATGAGAGCTAAAATCCAAAGCAAATTTGCACAAAAATGCCTAGGTACATTCGGCCAAAGAAGGAGTTTTTGGAGAGAAAAGAAACAAATGCCAAAAGGTGCACAAATGCTAAAGTTGGCCAACTATCCTTCCCCAAACCTCCTATCAATATTCGCCACCCCCTAGCCATACATGCCGCCCACATACATGCACTAAAGGCCTTGGAATAGTTTCCAAAACATCTTCCTTAAGCCAAGCCTTTTGTCCCCTTATCCTTCCATAACATCTTGATTCCATACCTTAACTAATAACTTGCCTTATTCCTTAGTCTACTATCCATAAAAGACAATAGTCCAACCTTATCTTAATTAGAGTTTGACCAACACATGCCATATAAATGAAAAATAAAAGTCACCTAAAGTCCTTCCATGGGATTCGAACCACTCCCCTCAAGCAACCATTCATGCGCCATAACCACCTTGCCACTAACTCCTCATGTGCTTTAATTTAACACTTAAATTATCTTAAGTGTCAAGCTCACTTAATCCACTTCATTAAATTTTCCACACTAAAAATTATTCTAGCTTAGCTAATATTTCCAAGCCTTCACACAAATATACTAAGCACACAATAACAATCATATCCGAGCTAACACAAATAACAAGATGATACTCTAATATTTTTAGGATGTTACAATTCAACCCCTTAAGAAAATTTCATCCTCGAAATTACCTGATCAAAAGAGTTGAGGGTACTGCTGCCTCATCGCATCCTCCGGTTCCCACGTAGCTTCTTCCACGCCATGATTCCGCCATAAGACCTTCACTAAAGGAACGAACTTCCTACGCAAAACTTTCACATCTCGATCTAGAATCTGCACAGGTTTTTCTTCTATCGTCAAATCTGGACTCACCTCTATTTCCTCTACTGCCACGACATGTCTAAGCATGGAGACATGGAACACATCGTGAATCTGACTCAGCTCTGATGGCAACTCGAGCTGATAGGCTACTGGTCCTACTCATCTCAACACCTTATACGGTCCAATAAACCTTGGACTTAACTTGCCTTTTCTCCCAAATCTTAACACTTTCTTCCATGGCGAGACCTTCAGAAAAACTTTGTCACCCACGGCAAACTCTATATCCCTCCGCTTGAGATCAGCATATGACTTCTGCCTATCTGAAGCTTCCTTCAAACGAGCCTGAATCGTCTTAACCTTATCCTCAGTCTCTGCAACCAACTCTGGTCCTAACATCTGACGCTCATCCAACTCTGTCCAGCATGTAGGTGTGCGACACCTCCGACCATACAACGCCTCATATGGTGCCATCTTAATGCTTGCTTGATAACTATTGTTGTATGCGAACTACCTTAATGGTAAAAACTCTTCCCAGCTACCTCTGAAATCCAAAACACACCCTCTCAACATATCCTCTAAAATCAGATAACTCTTTTCGATCGCCGTCCGATTGTGGATGAAATGCAAGATCAAGTCCAACCGCATACCCAAAGCTTGATGTAATGCTCTCCAAAACCTCGACGTAAATCTAGGATCTCTGTCTGAGATGATCGACACACGGTACACCGTGCAACCTTACTATCTCCGCCACATACAACTTAGCTAACTTCAAGCGAGTAATCCACCCTTACCGGAATAAAATGAGTCGACTTAGTCGACGATCCACAATCACCCAAACTGAGTCCTTCTTACTAGGTGTAAGGGGTAATCCACTGACAAAGTCCATAGTGATCCTTTCCCACTTCCATCGTGGAATCTTCACCTACTGGTGAAGTAACCAGACGGCAATCGATGTTCCGCTTGACCTGGCGACACGCTGGACATTTACCCACAAACTCAGTTACCTCACGCTTCGGACCTTGCCACCAAAATTGTTCTCTTAAATCCCGATACATCTTGCTACCTCTAGGATGCATAGCGTATGGGCTGCTATGTGCGTCCCGAAGAATCCTTTGCCTCAACTCAACATCCTTTGCCATACAAGCTCTTCCTTTAAAACATAATACTCCATCTTTGGACAAACTATAATCCTCTAAACCACCATTCTGAACCTGTAACCTCCGATCATTCAAACCATCATCCTCTAACTGTTTCTCCTTGATCTGCTCTAACCAAGTCGGCTTGACTTGCAATTCAGCCAAAAGACTTCCATCATCATATAAGCTAAGATGAGCAAACATCGATCATAAGTCAGTCACAACCTTACGGCTCAACGCGTCTGCCACCACATTAGCCTTGCCTGGATGATACTCAATCGATCAGTCGTAGTCCTTTAACAACTCAATCCATCTACGCTGCCTCAAGTTCAAATCCTTCTGAGTCAAAAGATACTTAAGACTCTTGTGATCCGTGTAGACTATCGACTTCTCTGCATACAAATAGTGTGTCCATATCTTCAAAGCAAAAACCACTGCAGCTAATTCCAAGTCATGTGTTGGATAGTTAACTTCATGTGGTCTTAATCTGTCGAGATGCATAAGCCACTACCTTCCTTCTCAGATCAAGACACATCCCAAACCAAGATGTGATGCATCACAAGAAACCGTGAATTCCTTGCTCGCCTCAAAGTTGAATCAAAACCGAGCTTCAGTTAGAATCTTCTTCAACTTGTCAAAACTTCCTTGCTGCTTCTCGGTCCACATAAATGGAACTCCTTTCCTCAATAACTTAGTCATAGGTGCTGCTATCAAAGAAAATCCTTCCACAAATCTTCGGTAATACCGCGCCAGACCTAGGAAACTCCAAATCTCAGCCACTGACTTAGGCGGCTTCCAATCCAACACTGCCTCAATCTTTCGAGGATCCACTCTAATCCCCTCAGCTGATACTACGTGACCCAAGAAAGTCACCTCCCTAAGCCAAAACTCGCACTTACTAAATTTGGCGTACAGTTGCTTTTCCCTCAGAATCTGCAACACTACTCGCAAATGCGCATCATGCTCCTCTTTTGACTTGGAGTATACCAAAATATCGTCTATAAATACGACAACATACTGATCCAAAAACTGCTGGAATACCCGATTCATCATGTCCATGAATGCTGCCGGCGCGTTAGTCAACCCAAACGGCATTACCAGAAATTCGTAGTGCCCATACCGAGTGTGAAATGCCATCTTATGGATATCAGCCTCTTTCACCTTCATTTGATGATATCCGGACCTTAAATCAATCTTGGAGAAACCGCGCTTCTTAAGCCGATCAAACAAGTCATCTATCCTCGGCAAAGGATACTTGTTTTTGATCGTCACTTATTCAATCAAGCGTGTAGTCTATACACATCCGCATCGTACCATCTTTCTTCTTGACAAAAGTACGGCGCGCCCCATGGCGAAACACTTGGTCGGATGAAACCTCGATCCAACAACTCCCGAATTTGAGCCTTCAATTCCCTAATTCCTTCGGTGCCATCCTATACGGAGCAATAGACACCTGGCGCAGATTCGGCAATGATCTATACCAAATTCAACTTCACGATCCGAGGCAATCCCGGAAGTTCTTCCGAAATACGTCAACATATTCCTTTACCGCTCGGACATTCCCCACAAGAGACTCCTTAGCCTCCAACGCACACACATGAACCACAAATTCCTCACAGCCCTTCCTGACCAACTTCACAGCTTTCAATGCAGATACCACGTTGGATAGATAATCTCTTCTATTACCTATCATAACCACCTCTTTGCCCTCACTGTCTTCAAAACCATGCGCTTAGCAGTGCAATCCAAACTTGCTTGATACTTGACCAACCAGTCCATCCCAAGAATCAGATCGAACTCCTCAAACGGTAGTTCCATCAGATCACTACAAACATTACCCCTTGGAGTTCTAGGGGTACATCTCTATCTGACTTATTTACTTCTCTGAGTGACCCCAGAGGGCTAAGCATCGTCATCTTCCTAGAAGTAGTCTCGAGTCTAGATTCATAGTCTCTACTATGCTACTAGCAAATGCATTTAATGTGTCGAACCCACATCTATCAAAGCCATATATGGTACACCAAAGATAAAGAACGCACGGTTATGACGTCCGGTGCGTCGCCGCTCTCCTCTCGACGCCTCTCAGTATACACCAAACCAGCTGTCTTGCCTCGGTGTTGCCGCACCTCGCGCAGATGCTCCGCGGCCTCGACTGTAACCATTACCTCCTCTACCATTACCACGACCTTTCTCGTGGTGACGGTCTCTCATTTCGAATCGAGCACGACCTTGACCTCGGGATCGATTCTGGCTAGCTTACGTGGATAATCCTCACACGATGATCCAAATGAGCCACACTCAAAACATCCTTTCCTCCGGTCCAACATTCGCCCCAATGAGATTTTCCACATCGATTACATCTGTCGGTGGTCCACGATTAGCGAATGTGCCTCCTGCATTGATTCGCCCACTCTGCCTAACCCTCTTCTGAGAATTATTGGCTGACCCGGATGATCCAAAACCTCTCTTATGTTTATTCTTGTCGTGCCTCTGCCTTACTGATTCCTTTATCCCTTCGGCTATCTTAGTCTTTTCAACTAGCGCAGTAAACTCTCGCTCCTGATGTGGAGCAATCAGCAATCTCAGCTCGTCCCTCAATCCATCTTCGAACCGGACACATCGCTCGTGCTCCGAAGCCACGATACCTCCAGCATACCGGCTCAATCTTAAAAATTATGCCTCATATTCTAATACAGACTTATTACCTTGGACCAAACTCAGAAATGCCTTACGCTGTGTATCAATGTAACTCGACCCAACATATTTCTTCTGATACGCTGCCTTAAAATAATCCCAAGTGAGATCCTCCGCTGCAGCACTATTCCGTACCGTGAGCCACCACTGATATGACTCATCCCGAAGAAGCGATACAATCCCTTTCAGCTTTTCCTCAGCACTCAGATCCAAGTCATCCATGATTCGTTCCGTCACCTCTAACCAATACTCTGTCGTACTGGGAGCCACACCTGAAACACCTCGAAATACCTCAGCTCCATTGGCTTGAAGTCGCTCAGATACGGATTTTCAAATTCCCGTGCCTCCACCTATTCCAGCTACCCTCTCAAGAACTTGCAGCATTGCCTGAGACACTGCATCATCCCCCGTTTGATCCTGATGCTCAACTCCAACCGCTGGTGGTGGGGGTGGTGGTACCTCATTCTCGGATCCTTGACTGCACCTCACCGGCTCGCACACGCCCATCCCTACCCGACCACGTCCACGAGTAAAACGACCTCGACCACGAGTACTCATGTCTAAAGTCTCGACTTACCTGATTTAAAAGCGTTATGCATTAGTCATTATTCCACTTTCTTTAAAACACAGTTTTATGAATAATTTTAATAAGAAGTTGTTTCGCGAGTACATTCAATCCTATAGTTTGGGTCTCTAGAGTAGTTCCTACTACTATACAGTCATGCCAACATCATCATATCATATCATCAAAATCAACAGTTTGATGTACTTACTAGGGCGGATTGATGTCGGAGACTCGGGGCCATGCCTTTCGAACCATACAATTTTCAACAAAATCATTTTAAAACCATACTTTAAAACATTTTGGGCCTCGGGCCCACAGCCGAGCTTTGGAACATGGCTCTGATACCAATTTGTAACACCACAAACCCGGTCAATACGCTACGACCGAATCTGGCATGCCACGAAGGAAAACGTTTTGAAGAAAAATAAGTTAACGATAAAATTTTAGTGAAAAACTTTTTATTATTCTTAATTCGTAGAAAATTAAGTTGAAAACTGATATTTTACTTTGCAATTTCGTAAATAGATTTTTAAAACTTAATCGCAGCTTAGATTCGTAAACCTTTTATAAATTGAAAAGAAACTAAAGCGATTAGGTTGAAAACCGTATCTAATAGAAATTTGGAAACTGGAGTTTTAGAAAATAGTATGAGTTATCAAAAATACTTAAGTTGTTAAATACTATCAATTGATTTATGTTACCCGATGGTAACGTTTTAAAAACCATCGCGCTTTGTATTTTAGAAATCTTTGTTCACATATCATTAAATCAATCATGTAATTTGCAAGTTATTCCTAAGACAAATCCAAAGCATATAAATAATCCAAAAACATAATTAAAGAGGCCTTATTACAAACCCATAAAATGAAAACCAAATTAAAATCAAGTACCCAAATGGAAGTTCATGTAAAACCAAATTTCATTGCATGGCCTCCTCGAGTTCATCCGGCTCCTCATCCGCGAATTTACGAATTACCTGAAAAAGTAAGGGAGAAGGTGAGTCACCAAGACTCAGTGCATATTCCCTCTCCCGGGTAAATACCACATACTTACACAAATTATAACCAAGCAATATATATATTATGCACCCAACCTAGCCATCCGTAACTCTTTTTCTACCCCGTGTGGTACCAAACCTTTGGTGGTGCCTAAACCACTGGTGACCAAAGTCACAAATAATCAAGTTATGGGGCCAACCCACTTGTGATACCAAATCACTGGCGACAATCCCATATCTCAAAAGTGGGGCCAACCCACGGTGGTGTTAATCCATATGGACGAGTCGCTATGAGGTGCCAAAACCTCTGGTGTCCCAAAGACACAAATGTGATACTAAATCACCTTTGGTGACCAAAGTCACGAATAATCAAGTTGTGGGGCCAACCCACGTGTGATACCAAATCATCGGCGACAATCCCATATCTCAAAAGTGGGGCCAACCCACGGTGGTGTTAATCCACAGGGACGAGTCGCTATGAGGTGCCAAACCTCTGGTGTCCTAAAGACACAAATGTGATACCAAATCACTGGAGGTGCCAAACCTCTGGTGTCCAAAGACACGAATATCAATCTTCCCCCTCCTCTCATATTGCCCATACCAATGCAAAAGATAAACGAATCATGTCAATATACTTTGATATGAACATATAACCAATACATATCGTAGATCGTGATATTAAACAACATATAGCAACATCATATCGAAACGGACTTACCCGTATCCTTGCTCATACCCATCAAGGTATCATATCAATATCTCATAGTTTCGCTTTAACAACTTGAATAGTTATTTAACACATATATATATATATATATAAACCAAGTTATAAAGTGTGTAAGATACACACCTTTCACTACCGCAAGTACTAAAATCCAAGACCCGATCTACAAAGACTAGATCACCTTGTCCTACAATCGGCCAATATTTAAATTATAAAAAAGGCCATTCGCCATACTACTAAATCCCAATGAGTTATCACTTGAAATACCAAGTCTTACCTAAAGCTTACCCAAAACGATTTGACAAAGAAACGAGGCTTAGATTGATTGCTTCCAACGTCCCGAGGAGCCTAAAAGAAATCGATTTCTAAGAATGATTAGAACCTTGCAACAATTGCCCAAAATTCGGCCTTTGTCCACAAGAGGAACAACATAGAAACAATAAAAAGACTAAGGAAAAACGGCCATAACACTTACCTATCTTCCAAAACCGATTGAAGAAAACCAAATGAAGTCCTACCCTTGAAGAAATTCGGCCAAGACAAATCAAATAGGATATGAGAGTTTCGGCTATGATTTTGAAAGAAAACAATTGATATTCGGCTCAAAAGAGATGAAGAATTAGTATGGCAAAGAAGAAAAGAAAAAAAAATGAAAAGGGGAGAAGGATGATTAGGCTTTAGCAACTAATGAAAGAAAAATCAAGGGGAAAGGGGACGAAAGAGATTCGGCCAAGAAGAAAGTAAAAGAAATGTTGTGATTTTGAACAATATTCAAAAGAAAGAAAAGAGAGAAAATGGGATTAAGAGATTCGGCCAACACCTATTTTACCAAAGAAGAAAAGTGCACAAAAATGCAGAAAGTTCAAATGTAGTTTCGGTTTCAAAAGGAAAAATGAGAGAAAGAGAATGGTATTTGGTTCAACACAAAAATGAGAGCTAAAATCCAAAGCAAATTTGCACAAAAATGCCTAGGTACATTCGGCCAAAGAAGGATTTTTTGGAGAGAAAAGAAACAAATGCCAAAAGGTGCACAAATGCTAAAGTTGGCCAACTATCCTTCCCCAAACCTCCTATCAATATTCGGCCACCCCCCTAGCCATACATGCTGTCCACATACATGCACTAAAGGCCTTGGAATAGTTTCTAAAACATCTTCCTTAAGCCAAGCCTTTTGTCCCCTTATCCTTCCATAACATCTTGATTCCATACCTTAACTAATAACTTGCCTTATTCCTTAGTCTACTATCCATAAAAGACGATAGTCCAACCTTATCTTAATTAGAGTTTGACCAACACATGCCATATAAATGAAAAATAAAAGTCACCTAAAGTCCATCCATGGGATTCGAACCACTCCCCTCAAGCAACCATTCATGCGCCATAACCACCTTGCCACTAACTCCTCATGTGCTTTAATTTAACACTTAAATTATCTTAAGTGTCAAGCTCACTTAATCCACTTCACTAAATTTTCCACACTAAAAATTATTCTAGCTTAGCTAATATTTCCAAGCCTTCACACAAATATACTAAGCACACAATAACAATCATATCCGAGCTAACACAAATAACAAGATGATACTCTAATAATTTTAGGATGTTACACATTAAGATTACTCGTCCGAGCTAAATCCATTCTGCAACAAATGCATGACCTCATTTATTTCAGGCAATTATATTTATCCATCAATTTTTCATTTATTCAACCGGGATTTAAACACTTTTCAAGTATTATCGGGCATTTGATTATTTCTTACTTCCGTAACATTTATGTAATTCGAGTAAAACACATTCCACATTCATGTCAAGCATACAAGTAACATTTTATTCATTTACCATTTTATGGGCATTTTCATTTATCGGGCTATATCGAGTAGGTGATCATTTCACATATTTATGAGAATGATAAAATTCACAAACACAACATTTAAATCAAGCATAAAAAGATATACAATTTAGTTACACGAACTTACCTCGACAAAGGTTCGTGTACGTAAAATCTACTAATTTGACATTTTCTTCATTCCTCGTTCTAACTCCAAATTTGGTCTAAATTTTCATATTTTACATTCATGTGGACTAAATTTTCATCCTGGGCAAAATTACTATTTTGCCCCTAACTTTTCCATAAATTCCATTTTTGTCCCTAGGCTCGGAAAATGAAACTTTTGCAAATTACTCCCTATTCCAAGCCTAA
Organism: Gossypium sturtianum; assembly: GCA_025698515.1. Taxonomy (NCBI): domain Eukaryota; kingdom Viridiplantae; phylum Streptophyta; class Magnoliopsida; order Malvales; family Malvaceae; genus Gossypium; species Gossypium sturtianum. The sequence continues at coordinate 128,303,572 of CM046955.1, forward strand.
CCAAAGCCCCATTATAAATTTTACAGCACATGTATTCATAAATTTTCAGAATTTTTCATCAAAATTTATAACTTTTCATTTTAGTCACTAAATCATGTTTTCATCAAAAATCACTTTGTAAAAGTTGTTTATCTATCAATAATCTTCCATTTTCTACCATAAATTTCTAATATCCAACATATACATCCATGACCCATTTTCATACTTTGATAACTTTTCAAATTAATCCCCAAATAGAGAGATTAAGCTATCCCGATTCTAAAAATATCAAAATTACTAAAAACGGGACAAGGAAACTTACCCAATTTGGCCATGAAAGTCTCTTCTCTCTCTCCTAGGGTTTCCATGTTTTAGGGAAGAAGATGAGAAAAATATGATTTTTATTTTCTCTTCATCTTTTCAATTAATTAAAATTGTCACTTTCCAATTTAGTCCTTACCCTTTTTCTATATTTCCATGGATGAGTCACCAAGAAAAATCTACATACTTTTCTTAATGGTCTAATTACCATAAAAGTCCTTAAGTTTTGAATTCCATAGCTATTTAATCCTTATAGCTACTAGAATTCAACTTTTGTATTTTATGCAATTTAGTCCTTCTCGTAATTAAGAACTCAATCGATAAAATTTTCGTACCAAAATTTTCACATGTCATATATATTATAATACGAACCATATAATAAAATAAAAATAAATTTTATTTTCGGCTCAGATTTGTCGTCCCGAAGCCACTGTTCCGATTTTACCGAAATTTGGGTTGTTACAGCCCTAATGGGTACTCTTGAAAAAGAATTGACAGGTTATTGAATCGTACACCTCGAGTGTACCACTTGAGCATCCATCGAAACTTCAATGATTCAACGGGCAAAACTCTTGGCATGATAAGAGAATTATGGAATGAAATGAATGATGTCTTGAAGGAAAATAGTATGATGAGCTCATCTGTTCCGATTTTACCGAAATTTGGGTTGTTACAGCCCTAATGGGTACTCTTGAAAAAGAATTGATGGGTTATTGAATCGTACACCTCGAGTGTACCACTTGAGTATCCATCGAAACTTTAATGATTCAACGGGCAAAACTCTTGGCATGATAAGAGAATTATGGAATGAAATGAATGATGTCTTGAAGGAAAATAGTATGATAAGCTCATCTATGTTTATTTGATGTATATGAAAATTTTGTGACTAACATGTTTGATTGAATGTTTGTATTTAGGCAATTTTTCCAAGTTGATGGAAAACATGTTATTGTATACTTACATTTAATAAACAGATTCGGTAAGTTTATTTTTCCGTTATACGAACTTACTAACCATGTAATGCTTACTTTGTTTTATTTTCCCTTGTTTTATAGTGCTCGGAAGCTCGCGAAGGTCGGAGATCATTGGAGAATCATCACACTATCCACTAGCTTATTTTGGGTATACATAGTAAAATCATTTTGGTATAATGGCATGTATAGGACAACTTTGCCATTAGTGGCTTGATAATGATGTCTGTAATCTAGCCATTGGAGTGGCTAGTAATGGTTGTTTTGATATACTTATAATGTTACATTATGGTAGCTACATATATGTTAAGTAGTTAATCAAATTGTGTCTAACATATGGATTGAACCAAGGTAAGATGGTAAACATGTATGCATGTAATGGTATGCTATGTTGAATGATGGAATTTGCTTGATTTGAATGCTTGAAATGGTTGGTATTTGGATGTAAGTTTTAGTGCAGGTCAATGATGTGATTTTGGGTGAGAGATGAAGCTAAAAATGGCTTTATTTTGTCCACATAGGCAGACACACGGGCGTGTGTCTAGACCGTGTGTGACACACGGCCTGGTACATGGGCATGTGGTTAGGCCATGTGTCCCCTGCACCTAAATTTTGAGAAACATAATGCTTAGAATTGAGCACACGGACAGAGACACAGGCGTGTGTCTCAGCCGTGTGTGCCACACGGCCTAGAACACGGGCGTGTGTCTTGGCCATGTGAAACCTGTACCTAATTTTGAAAGAATTTAATTAACCACACAGCCTAGCACATGGGCGTGTGGCGTGGCCGTGTGCACAAGTTAGAGAATTACACGGGGCCGAACACGGCATGTAGCACGGGCGTGTCCCAGGGTCACACGGGCGTGTCCCTCAAACCACACAGGCGTGTGAGCCCTGTAACTTGGAAAAATTTTGTAATTTCCTAAAAAATTCTTAGAGTTTCTGATTAAGTCCCGACTCGATTCTAATGCTTGTATTGGGCCTCGAGGGTCCATTTAAGGGACAATATCAATAATCTTGGTTAATGAATAGTAATTTACATGAATTATTTGTAAATGTTTTGAAAGTTCCGGTAATGCTCCATAACCCTGTTCCGGTGATGGATACGGGTTAGGGGTGTTACAGTCCAACCTTCAAAGTATCTACAAGAACAGGAAATAACACAAGTAAGCTCATTAAAGCTTAGTAATTTTGACGTACTAAAACGATAAATATTACTGAAGTAAGTACAACAATTCAAATAATATAAATACCATATGTGTTCTCTGTCATCCACAATCTCAACTGTGAATTGTAAAATTCAATTCAAAACTCAAATACTTGACAAAACCATCAAAAATCACTAAACAAGTTAACTTATCGAGATTTACAATCTGATGAACGACTTACAGATAAGAGTACATCGATATTCTAACCAAAGACACACCAAATGCTCATAAGAGCTAATCCATCCGAAACACGCCAATGGGTCCAAAGAGCTAGTCCAACCGAAACACACCAAAATAAAGAGTATAGCACGAGAGTTTGCAACAAATACTGAACCTTGGCCTACTCAAAAAACATATATATATCACTCCACAAAAATCTCCACTCTAATCCCCCATAACACACCATATCTCGATTGTACTCTATCCTGCGTTCAATCCGATCCAAGTATATAATTTCAACAATTTTTCCTCAAATAACTTTACATAATTTATAATCAAATATATTTATCATATTACAAAATATCATCAAACATTCCATATAGTTGTTAAATTATAAACTGAACGAACTTACCTGGACTGAATCGTAATAGTTGCAGAAGTTCAACAACTATTCCGTAATTTTTCCTTTTCCACGATTATCAACTGGGTCTTGATATAAAATTTAAAATTTCTCAATTATTAGCTTACATTTTACTTTTCAATTCATTTTACATTTTATACCCTTTTATTTTTTAAAATTAACATAATTACCCCTAACTTTTACAACTTTTGCAATTTAGTCCCTTAACCCAAAAATCATCAATTAACCATTTTTCTCAAGTTAATATTCCAACAGAATATACTAGGCCCTTAAACAATCCCTAATAAACATCAAATTCACTATCAAACCCTAAATTTTTGACATTTTCACAATTTAATCCTAAAATCAAAATCCAACAAAAATCACTTCACAAAATCACGAAACAACACAACCAAAGCTTCAAATACATAGCTATCATCAAATACATTCAATATTCCTCAATGGAAATATCTAAAATTTTTAACATATTCAAAAATGAAGGTACGGGCTAGCTGGACCTAGTTGCAACGATCTAAAAAACATAAAAATTACAATAAATAGGTATCGATTATACTCACATGCAAAGGAACAAAGCAAAACCAAAACCTTCCTCCCAATCTATGGTAGTCAGTCAATTGAAGAAGAAGAATAAAGATAAAATGTTTTAATCTTTCATTAATTTATTTTAATTTTCCATTTAATTACAAAATTGCCATTGAAATTATATAATTTTATCATTTTCAACCAATATGCCATCCCACCATGTTAATTATGGCATAATTGCTACTTAAATCCTTCATAAACTATTAACTAAGCAATTTGATCACTTAATTGTAATAATTACTAACTTTTGCACCTTTTGAATTTAGTCCTTTTTTCTTCAATTAACTATCTAAACGTTAAAATTTCTTAACCAAATTTTAATACGACTCTAATGACTCTATAAATATTCTAAAAATAATATTTACGAGTTGACACGATGGGAATTTGTGGTCTCAAACCACTATTTTGTCACCACTAAAAATTGGGTTATTACAGTACTGACGCCCAGAGTATGATTTTCTGCAACTAAAAATATAATATTGTGGCAGTGTCTGCAAGTATACGGGTCAGTTTTTAATATTGTTACAACGAAGTAGGTGAGTACTCTAAGGATTGTACCCAAGGGAGGTGAGTACTAAATTAATATTAACCTAAACGAAAATAGATCTAATTAGTACTTTAAATAAACTATATTACGATGAACATAAAATAGAGAAGTTATCCATAAATCTAAGGAAAGAAATGACATGCAGAGAATAGTGACAAAAGAAAACCTAATCTTTAAACTCAACCAATTCTAATCATGGGAGATTAGCTTGCTTCGGTGATTATAAATAATTCCTATTTCAGGTTTCTACTCAATCAACTAGTCGTTATCCCAGCATGATTTCTCGATCTTCTACTAAAATAATGAGTTAGAAAGAAGTACTTATCTCTCGGCCTCACAATCTAGACCGATTTGGGATAAGGGGTTCATGGATAGGCAATACCAATTTTGGGTTAATTCCCACCTAGATGACTTCCTATGGTCATCAAGTCTACTGTTTAAGTTCTTCCTCTCCCAAATAGTTAATCCACTAAGAAAACTATACATAACAATTAGTTAATTACACCTCCACTCACTAACCCCCATAAAAGGATTAGTTCCTCATAGAAACCATAAACATTATAAACTTAATGATAAATATATGCATTAAGAATAAAGTTTAAATAATCCTGATTGTATTCGATTGATGAAGTGCAGAAATCCACTAGCGTTTGATCGCGTTTACAAATCAAGTCCTCCAAAGAACACAAATGAAAAGAATTGAAAAGTAAATCTAAAGCCTAAAAGAACAGAAAACTAAAAACTAAATTACAAGGAAAAACTAAGAAAATGAAAATTATCTTCCACCAAGTGTTAAATAAGCCGATTTATAGATTTAGGGTTGGTCGTTGTCCTTAGCCCTAGGTTTGCTAACATTTATGTGTTAACTTTCATTGTATGGACCAAAACGCCCATTGCTTGTAATTCTTCTCATACAGTGCCAATGTCTCAACACTCAGTGCTTGTGTCGCGACATCGAAGGCAGTATATGTCACACCCCAAAATTGGGCCTAGTAGTTTCGAGAGTAATTTAGGGATTTTGGCTTGAAATGAGTTCAGAAATTTTGACTTATGGTAACCTGAAATTATTTTTGACTATAGATTTTTGAAAATCAAATGATTTTTTTTGAAAATAAGGTAGGAAAGAACTTCAATTTTGAAAAGAGAACTATTTTGTAAAAGGGCTTAAATAAAGAGTGGTTTTAAAGCAAATATACCAAAGTTTTAAAAATACCCTATTTTCCCCTCCATCTACATTAAACTCATGATAGTTTCTTCCATCACCCTTTTTTTTGCGTCTCTTGATTTTCGCAAGCACCCTTCACTTAATTTTTTTTCAAACATCAATTCCTCTAATTTCTATCATCTCCCAAGCATTAAACTTCCCCAGAATTCCATAAAAAGCTTCAAAAACACCATTAATTTTACCATTGTTCAACTTGTGGGTTTTCTGGATTTTTAAACCAAACATTCATTTTTATCTCAAAAAAGGTAAGGATTCGTTTTCCTATTAGTTTTTGATGATATCTAGCCTTTTAAATTGATTTTTTATTCATTGATTCAAAAGTTTTGAATAAATGCCGGAATTTGGGGCGTTAATGGTGGAATTTGGGATTTTGAATGAAAACAATTTTTCAAAGTTTCTTTCAACTTGTTTTGGTATGATTATAAGGTTTCTAAACTTTCCTTAAAGTTTCGTTAAAGAATTCTAAGGTTTTATTGAGTTTTCATGAAAAAGGGCTATTGTATGTCAAAATTTTAGAACTATGAATCTGTGTAGTTTTAAGTAGTTTGAAGATTGGGAATTATTCTTAGATGTATAATTAGATTATTGGAACCAATTATAGGTAATAGGAATGGGTAAATATTAAGATATTTTAGTTTCAAGTTTGTTAGTCGAAAATTTTAGTTCCAAGAGGAACTAGCCTTAGAATTGTGTTTTTATTTGTTTAAGCTTTGTTATGGTTGCTAGTTGATTTTTTATATTATGTTATTATTATGTGTGTAGCTTTGAATTTGTTAGGACCTTCTTCGAGTAAAGCAAAAGGCTAGTTTAAGCTTTTGACGACTAGGCGAAAGTGTGAACGGTGAGTGTATGGAATCACTTCTTGTAGGCACGATTCATAGTATTAATCGGGAGCTTAGAAATAGCCTAAACCCCTATCCTAAGTTCCAATAGTAATATTTCTTATACCCCTTGTTTAATTTGCAATGTTTGTGATTGTGTGATGTGGATTGAGTATCAAGTTGTGATAATGTGACATGTAATATATATTGTGATAGCTCTTGTGAAAGTGTTAGTTGTGGGCATATTAAACATGTCGAATGACAGTGATGATGTTGTGTTAGCGATATAAATGTGCAGTTGTAACATCCCAAAATTTGAGTATTATTTGTGTTGGCTCGGGTATGAATTTTGCGTGTTAGCATAGTCTTATGAAGGCTTGATTTTATTTTGGAAGTTAGATAATTTTTAGTATGGTTTATTTAATGAAGTGGATTAAGTGAGCTTGACACTTAAGTTAATTTAAGTGTTAATTAAAGCATAAGAGGAGTAAGTGGCAAGTTGGTTAAGGAGCTTGAAAGGTGGCTTGAGGTTAGAGGTTCGAGTATCATGGAAAGCATTTTTGAAGACTTTATTTTGTGTTCTAGCATTGATGGACGGTCAACCTATGTTTATGATAGGTTGGACCTTAAGTTTTTGGTAAAGTTGAATTTTGGAAAAGGAAAGCATGAAATAGGGGATAGGAATCTTAAGGTTATGGTATGATGAGGGGACAAAAGGCATGGAATATGGAGGATGTTTTGGAAAGTAATCCTAGGCCTTTAGTGCATGTATATGGACGGCATGGGTGTCTAGGGGGGTGGCCGAATGTTGTTAGGTAGCTTGGGGGGGATAGTTGGTCAACCTTTGCTTGTTGTGCATCTTTTGTATTGTTTTCTTTCTCTCCAAAAACTCCCCTCCTTGGCCGAATGTGTACTATGCTTTTAGTGCAAAATTCCTTTTGGTTTTAGCCTTATTTTGTTGGAACCAAATCCTACTTTTTCTTTCTTTTCATTCATCCTTTTGAAACCGAAACAACATTTGATTTTTTGGGCATTTTGTGCACATTTCTTTTAGGCAAAATAGTGTTTGGCCGAACCTCTCTCTCTCCCACATCTCTCTCTTTTTCTTCTTTGACATTGGTTCATAATCACATTTCTCCTACTTTCTCTTGGCCGAAACTTTCATCTCTCCATCTCTCTTTACTTTCTTTTATTTTATTCAAAGTCATAAACATTCCTCTCCCATTGAAATCTCTTCCATCTTCTTCTTTTGTTTTCCTTTCTCTTTCTTAACTTTAATCGAATCCTTATTGTTAAATCAAATCAACCATAGCCGAATTTCTTTGACCATTTAATCATTTTGTCGAAATTTTTCCTTTCTCTTATTGTTTTGTTTTGGCCGATTATTCAAGGGTAAACTCTCTTTGGTTTCTTTAATCGATTTTGGAAAAGGGTAAGTGTTCATGGCCGATTCTCTTTCAATTCTTTTCTCTTTTTCAAAAATATTTTCCTTAGTGACATACCAGATTCGGTCGTGGCGTATTGATCGAGTTTGGGGTGTTACAAATTGGTATCAGAGCCAAGTTCAAAAACTCAACTGTGGGCTCGAGGCCCAAAATGTTTTAAAGAATGGATTTTAAAATGTTTTGTTGAAAATTATATGGTTGGAAAGGCATGGCCTCGAGTCTCCGACATTAATCCGCCATGGTAAGTACATCAAACTGTTGATTTTGATGATATGATATGATGATGTTGGCATGACTGTATAGTAGTAGGAACTACTCTAGAAACCCAAACTATAGGTTGAATGTACTCGCGAAACAACTTCTTATTAAAATTATTCATAAAACTGTGTTTTAAGAAAATGGAATAATGACTAATGCATAATGCTTTTAAATCAGATAAGTCGAGACTTTAGACATGAGTACTCGTGGTCGAGGTCGTATGATTCGTGGACGCGGTCGGGGTAGGATGGCTGTGTCTGAGCCAGTGAGGTCCGGTCAAGGATCCGAAAATGAGGTACCACTACCCCCACCACCAGCGGTTGGAGTTAAGCATCAGGATCAAACGGGGAATGACGTAGTGTCTCAGGTGATGCTGCGAGTTCTTGAGAGGGTAGCTGGAATTGGTGGAGGCACAAGAATTCGGAAATCCGTATCTGAGTGACTTCAAGCCAATGGAGCTGAGGTATTTCGAGGTGTTTCAGGCGTGGCTCCTAGTGCAGCTGAATATTGGCTAGAGGCGACGGAGCGAATCATGGATGATTTGGATCTGAATGCTGAGGAAAATATGAAAGGGATCGTATCGCTTCTTCGGGATGAGTCATATCGGTGGTGGCTCACAGTACAGAATGGTGCTGCAGTGGAGGATCTCACTTGGGATTATTTCAAGGCAGCGTATCAGCGGAAATACGTTGGGTCTAATTACATTGATGTGTAGCGTAAGGCATTTCTGAGTTTGATCCAAGGTAGTAAATCTGTGTCAGAATATGAGGCAGAATTTTTAAGACTGAGCCGGTATGCTAGAGGTATTGTGGCTTCGGAGCACGAGCGATGTGTTCGATTCGAAGATGGTTTGAGGGACGAGCTGAGATTGTTGATTGCTCCACATCAGGAGCGAGAGTTTGCTGCTTTGGTTGAAAAGGCTAAGATAGCCGAAGGAATCAAGGAATCTGCAAGGCAGAGTTACGACCGGAACAAGCATAAGAGAGGTTACGGATCATCAGGATCAGCCGGTAATTCTCAAAAGAGGGCTAGGCAAAGTGGGCCGAATCAGTCTGGGAGGCCTGTTACTGCTAATCAGGGACCAGCACGGTGTAATCGATGTGGGAAATATCATTGGGGCGAATGTTGGACCGGAGGGAAAGGATGTTTCGAGTGTGGCTCGCTGGATCATCGTGTGAGAGACTGTCCACGTAAGCTAGCCAGGAATCAGTCAGAGGGTCAAGGTCGTGCTCAGTTCAGAAATGAGGGACCGCCACCACATAGAGGTCGTGGTAATGGTAGAGGAGGTAATGGTTCTGGTCGAGGTCGAGGAGCATCTGGCAGAGGTGCTGGCAACACTGAGGCAAGACAGCCTGGTTTGGTGTATGCAGTGAGACGTCGAGAGGAGGGCGACGCACCGGACGTCATAACCGGTACGTTCTTAATCTTTGGTGTACCATATACGGCTTTGATAGATGTGGGTTCGACACATTCGTATGTGGCTAGTAGTATTGTAGAGACCATGAACTTAGACTCCGAGAATACTTCTAGGAAGATGACTGTACTTAGCCCTCTAGGTCACTCTGTAGAAGTAAATAAGTTGTATAGAGATGTACCCCTAGAACTCCAAGGGGTAGTGTTCGTAGCTGATCTGATGGAATTGCCATTTGAGGAGTTCGATCTGATACTTGGGATGGACTGGTTGGCCAAGTACCGAGCAAGTTTGGATTGCACTGCTAAGCGCATGGTTTTGAAGTCAGTTGAGGGCGAAGAGGTGGTCATCATAGGTAATAGAAGAGATTATCTATCCAACGTGGTATCTGCGTTGAAAGCTGTGAAGTTGGTTAGGAAGGGCTGTGAGGCATTCGTGGTCCATGTGTGTGCATTGGAGGCTAAGGAGTTTAATGTGGGGAATGTCCGCATGGTAAAGGAATATGTTGACGTATTTCCTGAAGAACTTCCGGGACTACCTCCGGACCGTGAAGTTGAATTTGGTATAGATCTGTTACCCGGAACGGCGCCAGTGTCTATAGCTCCGTATAGGATGGCACCGAAGGAATTGATGGAATTAAAGGCTCAGATTCAGGAGTTGTTGGATCGAGGTTTCATTCAACCAAGTGTTTCACCTTGGGGAGCGCCGGTACTCTTCGTCAAGAAGAAGGATGGTACGATGCGGATGTGTATAGACTACCGCCAGTTGAATAAGCTGACGATCAAAAACAAATATCCTTTGCCGAGGATAGATGACTTGTTTGATCAGCTTAAGGGGCAGCGGTTTTCTCCAAGATTGATTTAAGGTCTGGATATCATCAGCTAAAGGTGAAAGAGGCTGATATCCATAAGACAGCTTTTCGCACTCGGTATGGGCACTACGAGATTCTGGTGATGCCATTTGGGTTGACTAACGCGCCGGCAGCATTCATGGACATGATGAATTGGGTATTCCAACAGTTTTTGGATCAGTTTGTTGTGGTATTTATAGACGATATTTTGGTATACTCAAAGTCAGAAGAGGAGCATGACGCACATTTGCGAGTAGTGTTCCAGTTCGAGGAAAAGCGGGTGACGCCAAATTTAGTAAGTGCGAGTTCGGCTTAGGAGGTGACTTTCTTGGGTCACGTAGTATCAGCTGAAGGGATTAGAGTGGATCCTCGGAAGATTGAGGCGGTGTTGGATTGGAAGCCGCCTAAGTCGGTGGTTGAGATTCGGAGTTTTCTAGGTGCGGCGGGGTATTACCGAAGATTTGTAGAGGATTTTCTTTGATAGCAAAGCACCTATGACCAAGTTATTGAGGAAAGGAGTTCCTTTTGTGTGGACCGAGAGTAAAGCAAGAAAGTTTCAACAAGTTGAAGAAGATTCGACCGAAGCTCGGTTTTGATTCAACTTGAGGCGGGCAAGGAATTCACGGTTTCATCGTGATACATCACATCTTGATGCAGGATGTGTCTTTGATGCAAGAAGGGAAGGTAGTGGCTTATGCATCTCGGCAGATTGAGACCACATGAGGCTAATTATCCGACACATGATCCGGAATTAGCCTGCAGTGGTTTTCAAGCTCAAGATTTGGAGACACTATTTGTATGGAGAGAAGTCGATAGTCTACACGGATCACAAGATTCTTAAGTACCTTTTGACTCGAAGGACTTGAACTTGAGGCGGCGTAGATGGATCGAGTTGTTGAAGGACTACGATCGCTCGATCGAATATCATCCCGGCAAGGCTAACGTGGTGGCGACGCGTTGAGCCGTAAGGTTGTATCGATTTAAGATCGATGTTTGCTCGACTTAGCTTATATGACGATGGGAGTCTTTTGGGTGAATTGCAAATCAAGCTTCGACTTGGTTAGATCGGATCAAGGAGAAACAGTTAGAGGATGATGGTTTAAATGATCGGAGGTTGCGATTCGTGAACGGAGGTTTAGAGGAATATAGTTTGTCCAATGATGGAGCATCGTGTGTTTTAAAGGGAGAGCTTGTATGCCGAAGGATGTTGAGTTGAGGCAAAGGATTCTTCGGGATGCACATAACAGCCCATATGCTATGCATCCTGGAGGAAGCAAGATGTATCGGATTTTAGAGAGAGCGATTTTGGTGGCAGTGCAAGCGTGAGGTAACCGAAGTTTGTGGGTAAATGTCCGATGTGTCACGAGTCAAGGCGAGCATCGATTCCGTCGGGTTACTTCACCAGTGAAGATTCCCAAGTGGAAGTGGGAAAGGATCACTATGGACTTTGTCGGTGGATTACCTTTTACGCCTAGTAAGAAGGATTGATTTGGGTGATTGTGGATCGTCGACTAAGTCACTCATTTCATTTCGTAAGGATGGATTATTCGCTAAGAAGTTAGCTAAGTTGTATGTAGCGGAGATAGTGAGGTTGCACGGTGTACCGGTGTCGATCATCTCGCATGAGAGATCCTAGATTTACGTCGAGGTTTTGGAGAGCGTTGCATCAAAGCTTTAGTACGCGGTTGGATTTCGCAGACCGCATTTCATCCACGATCGGCGAGGCAATCGTAAAGAGTTATTCAGATTTTAGAGGATATGTTGAGAGGTTGTGTATTGGACTTTGAGGCGGTTGGGAAGAGTTTTTACCATTAGCTGAGTTCGCATACAACAATAGTTACCAGACAAGCATTAAGATGGCACCATATGAGGCGTTGTATGGTAGGAGGTTTCGCACACCTACATGCTGGACCGAGTTGGGTGAGCGTCGATGTTAGGACCGAGTTGGTTGCGAGGCGAGGATAAGGTTAAGATGATTCAGGCTCGTCTGAAGGAAGCTTCGGATAGGCAGAAGTCATATGCCGATCTCAAGCGGAGGGATATAGAGTTTGCCGTGGGTGACAAAGTTCTTCTGAAGGTCTCACCATGGAAGAAAGTGTTAAGATTTGGGAGAAAAGGCAAGTTAAGTCCAAGGTTCATTGGACCGTATAAGGTGTTGAGACGAGTGGGACCAGTAGCCTATCAGCTCGAGTTGCCATCAGAGCTGAGTCAGATTCACGATGTGTTCCATGTCTCCATGCTTAGATGCTATCGTTCTCATCCATCGCATGTTGTGGCAGTAGAGGAAATAGAGGTGAGTCCAGATCTGACGATAGAAGAAGAACCTGTGCAGATCCTAGATCGAGATGTGAAAGTTTTGCGTAGGAAGACAGTTCCTTTAGTGAAGGTTTTATGGCGGAATCATGGCATGGAGGAAGCTACGTGGGAACCGGAGGATGTAATGAGGCAGCAGTATCCTCAACTCTTTTCATCAGGTAATTTCGAGGACGAAATTTTCTTAAGGGGGTAGAATTGTAACATCCCAAAATTTGAGTATTATTTGTGTTGGCTCGGGTATGAATTTTGCGTGTTAGCATAGTCTTATGAAGCCTTGATTTTATTTAGAAAGTTAGATAATTTTTAGTATGGTTTATTTAATGAAGTGGATTAAGTGAGCTTGACACTTAAGTTAATTTAAGTGTTAATTAAAGCATAAGAGGAGTAAGTGGCAAGTTGGTTAAGGAGCTTGAAAGGTGGCTTAAGGTTAGAGGTTCGAGTATCATGGAAAGCATTTTTAAAGACTTTATTTTGTGTTCTAGCATTGATGGACAGTCAACCTATGTTTATGATAGGTTGGACCTTAAGTTTTTGGTAAAGTTGAATTTTGGAAAAGGAAAGCATGAAATAGGGGATAGGAATCTTAAGGTTATGGTATGATGAGGGGACAAAAGGCATGGAATATGGAGGATGTTTTGGAAAGTAATCCTAGGCCTTTAGTGCATGTATGTGGACGGCAGCATGGGTGTCTAGGGGTGGTGAATGTTGTTAGGTAGCTTGGGGGATAGTTGGTCAACCTTTGCTTGTTGTGCATCTTTTGTATTGTTTTCTTTCTCTCCAAAAACTCCCTCCTTGGCCGAATGTGTACTATGCTTTTAGTGCAAAATTCCTTTTGGTTTTAGCCTTATTTTGTTGGAACCAAATCCTACTTTTTCTTTCTTTTCATTCATCCTTTTGAAACCAAAACAACATTTGATTTTTGGGCATTTTGTGCACATTTCTTTTAGGCAAAATAGTGTTTGGCCAAACCTCTCTCTCCCACATCTCTCTCTTTTTCTTCTTTGACATTGGTTCATAATCACATTTCTCCTACTTTCTCTTGGCCGAAACTTTCATCTCTCCATCTCTCTTTACTTTCTTTTATTTTATTCAAAGTCATAAACATTCCTCTCCCATTGAAATCTCTTCCATCTTCTTCTTTTGTTTTCCTTTCTCTTTCTCAACTTTAATCGAATCCTTATTGTTAAATCAAATCAACCATAGCCTAATTTCTTTGACCATTTAATCATTTTGCCGAAATTTTTCCTTTCTCTTATTGTTTTGTTTTGGCCGATTATTCAAGGGTAAACTCTCTTTGGTGTCTTTAATCGATTTTGGAAAAGGGTAAGTGTTCATGGCCGATTCTCTTTCAATTCTTTTCTCTTTTCCAAGATATTTTCTTGTGGTCAAAGGCCGAATCTTTGGGCATTGGTTTGCAAGGTTCTAACCATTTTAGGAACTGATTATTCTTTTAGGCTTTTCGGGACGTTGGAAGCAATCAATCTAAACCTCGTTTCTTTGTCAATCGATTTGGGTAAGTTTAGGTAAGATTTGGTATTACAAGTGATAACTCTTTGGGATTTAGTAGTATGGCCGAATGGCCTTTGTTCATAATTTTAGTATTGGCCGATTGTAGGACAAGGTGTTCTAGTGCGGTAGATCGGATTCAGGAGTTAGTTCTTGCGTTGGTGAAAGGTGTGTATCTTACACACTTTATAACTTGGTTTATATATGTATATTTGTGTGTTATAACTAATCATATTATGAAAGTGGGTAAATCGATGAGATCTGGATATGATACCATGATGGTATGAATGAGGATTCGGGTAAGTCCGTTTCAATATGTTGTTAATACATGTGGATTGAAATCATGATCTACGATTTATGATATATTCATTATGAGATACATATCAAAGTTTATTGACATGATTTGTCTATCTATTGCATTGGTATGGGCAATATGAGAGGAGGGGGAAGATTGATGATTCGTGTCTTGGGAACCCGAGGTTTGGCACCTCCATAGGGACTCTCCCCTGTGGTTAATTCCACCGTGGGTTGGCCCCACTTTTGAGATATGGGATCGTCTGCCAGTGATTTGGTATCACACGTGGGTTGGCCCCACAACTTGATGGTTCGTGTCTTCGGACACCAGTGGTTTGGCACCACCAGTGATTTGGTATCACATTCGTGTCTTCGGACACCAGAGGTTTGGCACCTCATAGTGACTTGTCCCTGTGGTTAATTCCACCGTGGGTTGGCCCCACTTTTGAGATATGGGATCGTCTTCCAGTGATTTGGTATCACACGTGGGTTGGCCCCACAGATGGATTATTCGTGACTACGGTCACCAGTGATTTGGTATCACATTTGTGTCTTTGGACACTAGTGGTTTGGCACCACCAGTGGTTTGGTACCACACGGGGTAGAAAAGGAGTTATGGATGGCTAGGTTGGGTGCATTATACATATATGTTGCTTTGTTATAATTTGTGTAAGTATGTGGTATTTACCCGGGAGAGGGAATATGCATTGAGTCTTGGTGACTCACCTTCTCCCTTATATTTTCAGGTGATTCGTGAGATCGCGGATATGGAGCCGGATGAACTCGAGGAGGCCATGCAATAAAGTTTGGTTTTACATGAACTTCCATTTGGGTACTTTATTTTAATTTGGTTTTCATATTTTATGGATTTGTAATAAGGCCTGTTTAATTATGTTTTGGATTATTTTTGTGTTTTGAATATATTTAAAATATGGCTTATAAATTACTTGGTTAATCTAATAATTGAGCTCAAAGTTTTCTAAACTAAAAACTCGCAATGGTTTTAAAAATCTTACCATTGGGTAATATGAATAGTTCGATAGAAAAATTACAAGTTAAGTGTTTTCAAAAATTCAAGTTTCTATACTCAATTGCAAACGGATTTTCAAAGTGATATTTCAAATTTTCTTAAAAAGATATAAATGTTTTCTATCATATGATTTATCAACTAAGTTTTAAAGTCTTATGTAATTCAATGTAAATTTCAGTTTTAACTTATTTTCGACAAATAAAGAATTTCAAAGAGTTTTTCACAAAATTTAATTGTTAATTCGATTCTTTCAAAAATATTTTCCTTAGTGACATACCAGATTCGGTCGTGGCGTATTGACCGGGTTTGGGATGTTACAGCAGTGAAAGTGTGTAGAAAGTAATAAGTATGTATGTATTGAATTGTGGAATGTGATGCTAATGTATCAGGTAAGGTGTGTGAATACTTTTATGTGTTAAACTAATTTTAATGCGCACATATATGGTCGGATATGTGATGGCTCAATAAGCATAGTTCTGGCACTTAAAGTGAAAATAAATGTGAATCCCATATGCATGCATTGTGTACAAATTTGTGATATAAATTGGTGATTATGAACAAAGTTTATGTGCATTAAAATTGTAATTAAATGTGTGTATTTGCGTATATTTTCTCCTTGTGATTGCTTAAAACCGTTGGATATAATTGGCATGCCATAGGATCATGAGTACTCACCCTTGTGTTTTGTGATTTTGGCATTGAGGCCCCGGAACAGATTGGAGGGATAAGGGAATGTCGAGCTAAGCTCCATTCACTAGGATATAATGGTGTGTTGGAGAGTGTTTAGCATTATGCTGCACTTATGGGATATGTTAGACTCTTTGAGTCATTGGTGTGATGGAGATCCATGTATCCAATGTGTGGTGATAAAGCCCACTTTTATGTTTCATGTTTTCAAGTTGCCAAATTAACATTAATTAATTAATACATGAAATGTTGTGTGTAAATTGCATGTGAATATATAAGCTAGATTTGTGGGTCATTAAAGCATGAATGCATTGTTTAGTCTTGATTTATTATTGTTAAACGAATAATAGATATACGAGTTGAACATAATTGCATGTGAGAGTATATGCTAGTTTTATGATTTAATGAAGTGTGAATATGTTATTTTGACTTGGTTAGAATATGGTTGAGAATGTGTTGTAGTATTCTTTTCTTTAACCTTTAGTGTTGTGTATACTTTGTGGTTATTCTAACATTCACTGAGCTTGTTTAAGGTCACCCACTCTTTCTAACCATTATAGATATTTAGTGTTTACGGTGTGAGCGATGTAGAAATTCCTAGAAAGTGATACAAGTTAGGCTTTATTATTTAAGTAGGTGGTATTATTATTCTTTGAATTGTGGAAATTAGGCAATGTGGTAGACATTTCTGTTGATTGTTATTATGTCCTAAATGGTGTTTATGATTTTAGACTACTAGGAATTGATATTATGTTATTGGGTTGTCTTGGCTTGGAGGTATATATTATGCTTTGAACTGCAATTTTGTGTATTTTTCTGTTGTTAAATATTGAATTTATAGATGCATGTTGAATTGGTATATGTATGGTTGTGATAAATGCCTTGTTTTTGCTGTGAAATCTAGTGTTTTGTGCTAAGGTATCGATAATCGGTTATTTAGTTTTGATACCTACATATTAATTTGTATGTGTAAGAAGTTAGTAGCTTAATTTGGTATCAATACCTAATCACGAGTATCTATACTTGAGGTGAAAATGTCGATACCTTTGCCCCTGTATCGATAAAATGCTTTCGTTTAAAATTTGACAGAATGCTAGTTTGGTATTGATTTTCTTACTAGTATCGATACTTATCTTCCAAAATATCGATATTTGTGATGGCATATCGATACCTACATGGTTTTTTTATAATATTATCAAATGGTCCCTAAGCCTATTTTGAAATTATTTCTAAGGTAGATTAAGTTATGTTAAGTCATGCTTAATATTGCCTTGGGTATTTTAGACTTAAAACTTTGTAAATGTTTGGATGTGGTGACTGTTGTTCGTAACTGAGACTGTGTGAATATGTATGAGTTGTTGTGTTTGATGTAGCATCTTGTTACTCGAGCTCGACGACCGGGTCGGGTATTGTAACACCCCTAACCTGTGTCCGTCATCGGAGTAGGGTTACGAGGTATTACTGATCAAAACACTTAATATAACATACATAACCCAAACATTTATGCATTCATATACAAATACCATTCATTACAATCATATTGTCCCTTTTAAGGGCCATACGAGACCTTAAACATGCTTTAGAAGTGATTCAGGACTAAACCGATAACATATGAAAATTTTGGAAACTTAGAAAATTTTCAAAATTTCAAGTATCACACACCCGTGTGAACAGACCGTTTGTCTCACACGGCTCCAAACAAGCCCGTGTCTCAGACCGTGTGAAAATAGGGAATACATATTGACTTGCATCACACGGCCGAGGACACGCCCGTGTGCCAGGCCGTGTGAAAACTGGAGAGTTTACTGAATTGGGTCACACGGCCAACCACACGCCCGTGTGTTTAGCCCGTGTGCCCTTCAAAATGGCCACACAAGACTGTGTACCAGGCCGTGTCAAAACTGTAGGGTATATTGACTTATACAACACGGCAAAGTCACACGCCCGTGTGCTAGGCCGTGTGCCATTTAGGGGGTATACTGACTTGTCCCACATGGCTAGTCACACACCCGTGTGTGAGACCGTGTGGAGGATACTGACTTCAATTCCAAATCAACACTAGGGGACACACAGTCGTGTGACATGGCCATGTGTCACACACGGCTGAGACACACGCCTGTGTCTCTACCCGTGTGGAAAAAAATAGGCTATTTGCAAAGCCATTTTGCCACCCTATTATCATATGCATACACAATAATAATGGTAAAAATTTTTCAACCCAATTAGCAGCCATTCCATAACAATTCATACACATATAATACCATTTCTTCCTACCATTCAAAAGCTTAACTAATATCATACATCTTCCATTCATATACCTTTCAAATAACAAGACATCATTTGCATAATTTCCATTCCATCAACATTTGACAAAACATACTATCAAGTTTAGCAAAATCACATGGCTTAACCTTACACAAAATGTACTAAAACCATGATCTCAAGTAACCATATTTATCAACTTTAAAACTAGCCTATACATGCCATATTTACAATTATCCACAAGTTCAAAAGTACCAATCGACAATTGGATAGTGTGATGTATAACTCCAACTTGTGCGGGACGAGCGAGCTAACGAACCTCTATAAATCATAGAAAAGGAAACAGAGTAAGCTTTATAGCTTAGTAATCCCGTATAATTCAGAATTAAACTTACCATTTATACATAATCAAGGCAATAATTAAGAAGTATTCAATTAAATTAACAAATGCCTAAACACAAGCATTAATCACAAGTTAGTCACCAAAATTCATGAAACCATCCATTAACTCAATGTAATTACTTATTACATTGTATCATATTAAACTCACATACATCATATACATTATTTATAACTTTTTACTTACAATCATATAGATAGCAATTGATTCGTATAAACAGTACTTTACCATATCACATAATTTATGCCCGTTGAACCTATTAGAATGTCAAGGGATACTCAGGTGATATACAATACATATAAATCAGTAATCTGTCAATTCCTTATCATTTACCGCTCTTTCGAGCTATGAACAGTAAGCTCCTCCTGAGCTGATAGACAATAAACTCTATTAAGCTGAAACGGTAAGCTCTAACGAGCTGAAATAGTAAGCTCTTACGAGGTAATATATCAGTAAGCTCATACGAGATGTGGTGAGTCCGGAAGGAGCTTGACCAAATCGGTAACCCTAGTGACATGTCACTCGTATCCTACGAATTCATACGGTTCAAACGGGGCTCGATAATAATCAATCTTTATCAATTAAGCATTTGTATTCCAAGTGTATCAAATACTCAATCATATACATACATCTAAAATAAATACAAGTATTTAAAGTTTGATTCTAATTAAATGAACTTACCTCGTATTGCTCGGATAAAAACTATCGGCTATTCGTCAATCTTCCCTTTTCCCCGATCTAAACTTGATCTCGGCTTTTCTTGATCTTAATGAGCTAGGAATGTGTCGAATGCTTTAAGCTATTCTCATGGCTTTTCTAAGCCCTAAATTCAGAAAAAAGATGATGATAATGAGGCAAAAATTGTTTTTATTTTATTTAATTAACCTTATTAACCAAATTACCAATTTAGCCTTAATGAACATTAAAATTTTCAAATTTACCAAGCCATTATCATCCACTATCATGTTAATGGTCTTATTTCAACATAAAGACCTTAACTTTAAGGTTCTATAGCTATTAGACACTTTTAGCTAATAGAACACAAGTTTTACGCTTTACACGATTTAGTCCTTTTTACCTAATTAAGCATTCAAACAGTAAAATTTCTTTACGAAACTATCACAATATAATTCTATCATGCTGTAAACTTTAATAAAATAATAAAATAATATTTTGGCCTCAGATTTGTGGTCTTGAAACCACTATTCTGATTTGACCTAAAAATGGGGTGTTACAACTCTCCCCCCTTAGGGATTTTCGTCCCTGAAAATCTTACCAGTGAATAGGTTAGGGTACTGTTTTCCCATAGCTTCCTAAGTTTCCCATGTAGCTTCCTCGATCCCGTGTTTATGCCAGAGAACCTTTACTAGAGCTATGCGCTTATTTCTCAATTCTTTGATTTCACGAGCTAAAATCCTTATCGGTTCTTCGTTATACGTCAAATCTGCCTATATCTCAACATCTACTGGAGAAATCACATGTGACGGATCGGATATGTATCGACGTAACATAGAAAGGTGAAAGACATTATGAATCTTTTCATGTTCTGACGGTAAAGCTAGTTGATACGCTACGGGCCCTGTTCACTCAATAATCTCATACGGCCCGATGAAACGCGAACTCAATTTTCCTTTACGGCCAAATTGAAGAACCTTTTTCCACGGTGACACCTTTAGAAACACTCGGTCCCCAATTTGAAATTCAATTTCTTTACGTTTTAAATCTGCATAAGATTTATGTCGATCTGAAGCTGCTTTTAAACTGTCATGAATCGTTTTCACTTTTTCTTCAATTTCTCTGATCAATTCAACCCCGTGAATCTTTTTCTCACTTAGTTCAGTCCAGTATAGCGGAGTTCGACATTTACGACCATATAAAACTTCATACGGTACCATCTTTATACTCGTCTGAAAACTATTATTATACGCGAACTCAATCAGCGGTAAGTATTTTTCCCAACTGCCTTCAAACTCTAAAATACAACATCTCAACATGTCTTTGAGAATCTGAATAACTCTTTCGGTTTGGCCGTCAGTCTAAGGATGAAAAGCTGTACTAAAATTCAACTTTGTACCTAAAGCTTCTTGTAGTTTCTTCCAGAATCGCGACGTAAATCTCGGATCTCTATCAGAAATAATAGATAATGGCACGCCATGCAATCAAACAATCTCAGAAATATATAATTCATCTAATCTGTCAAGTGATACGTACCGGTATGAAATGTAACATCCTGAAAAGGGCCTATGCATTTTCGGTTTAGTTCTACGAAGTGACATGTTTTATGTACTAAGAATAAATTTTGAATATTTTTGGAAACCCGAAAATGAGTGAAAATAAGTTAGAAATGAACATTTTGGAAACACTGAAAATGTATGGAAATGTTAAGTTTAAAAATGGAAGGTGAACATTTTTGGAAACTAGGAAATGTAAGGAAAATGGAAAGTGAACATTTTTGGAAACTTGGAAATGTAAGGAAATGTCAAGTTTCTGAGCCGATCGAAAATTTTTGAAAACTTAGAAATGACCTAGAAATGACGAGTTTTAAGGTTTAAAAGGGAAATTAAGGCAAGGTGGCCTTAAAAGAAAAAGTTTGTGAAATTTGACACACAAAGCAGGCTTGGAAAAGTGGTCAGAAGATGCCACTTAGGGCCTATGGAAATGGCGCCATATGCAAGAGGAATGGGCCTGAGTTCGAGTCACTTGGGAAGCAAATAAAGGAGGTTTTATTTTTGCTTCCAGAAGACTGAGGTGGACGGCACATGCTTCTAGAAAGGAGGTGTTTTATTTTCATAAATATTCGATTAAAAAGGGTGATAAATAAAGGATTTTTAAATTGGATTATTATGAAGAGATAAATGTTGGATTTAAACACTTTTATTTATGATAATTAAAGGATAAAGTTATCAGATAGAGGAGTGGTGGCCAAGTAAGGGACTCCTTAGATGATAATTTCGGCTATAAAAGGAAGGAGGGCTACTCATCAATTTTTGCTTCCTTCTTTCTCTGCCGAATTCTTAGTGCTCTCTTCTCTTCTTTGCTTTCTTTTCTTTTGTCAAGCCGAAATTAAGTAATTGTTGGAACCTAGCCGAATATTTTCCTCTCCATTAGAAGCCATAGCCGAATCTCCTTGTGAATCTAAGCAAGAAAGCAGTCGACTGAAGTATTAAGGGGATCTCTCGGGTTTCTACAACTGTCGACTACAAGGAGGAATATTTCGGGATCTAAGGTAAGAAACTATAAGATCCAAAGGTCTTGTTTTAAGTTTTAATGTTAGATTAAACCTAACATGCAATTATAGGAATTTTGACATCCCTAGGAAAGCAAGGATACTTTTTGGGATTTGAGATCACAAAGGTATGTGTTTAAGACATTCGGCCAAAGCCTATTTTAAGTATTTAGATTTATTTCCAAAAGCCGAAACTAACCTATGATGTGTTTTAATGTTGGCCGAATGCAAGAAGGAATACAACAAAGTTTTGGGACTTGATTCTTAAGTCAATCGGCAACAAGGTAGGTTTTCAGTATACAAATCCTACTAGGATTTGGTTTTAAAGCCAAAAGGTTTATTAATGTGTTTAAATGATTGGGCGAATATAGGAGTTAAGGATCTAAATCGAGTAGATCGGTTCTTGAGATTTCAAGGACTTCGTTAAGCGAATCAGTGTGTACCCCACACTAACTTTTAATAAGATTGATGGTAATATGTAAAATATGCATGTTTATAAGAATGTGGATAAGGTACCATAATATGGTACAAAGTACTCAGCACGCGTTCCTACTCCTATTAGGATTACTAAATATGTTATATTTAACATGTGAAATATGATAAGAATGTGAATTTAAGTATGATATGCATGATATGAATAATATGGGTCATTCGGGATATATGAAAAAGGGGAAGTGAATGTGATGACTACGGTCTCACTATCCGAATGTGGTGACTTTGGTCACATTATCCGAATGTGGTAACCGGTTACATTATCTCGAATGTGGTGTCTCATGACACAATTATCTGAGTGGCTATGCCACAAATTTTATATGGGCGATGAACACGTCATTGCAATGATCGCAGCCGATGGTGTGTAGCGGATGGAGGGTGTAACATCCTGAAATCGGGGCTATTTGTGATTGAATTATTTTTCATGTGTTTGAACTTTTGTGTTATTAATTGTGGTGTGGTAAGGCTTAATTATGGACTTTGAGTAGGTTCGGTTTAGTAGAATAAATTTTTGTATGGTTTATTTAATGAAGTGGATTAAGTGAGCTTAGCACTTAAGTTAATTTAAGTGTTAATTAAAGCACATGAGGAATTAGTGGCAAAGTGGTTATGGTGTTTGAACTTATAGCTTGGGGTTAGAGGTTCGAGTAGCATGTTTAACATTTTGAAGGTTTATTTTTGAATCCTTGCATTGATGGACGGTCAAACTTATTTATGATAGGTTGGACTATTCCTTTTGGTAAGTTGAAAATTTGTTATGGAAAGCTTGAAGATAGGGATAAGAATCTTGAGTTTATGGTATAATGAGGGGACAAAGGCATGGAAGGTGGGGGATGTTTTGGAAAGAAATCCTATGCCTTAATGCATGAATGTGGACGGCATGTAAGGCTAGGGAGTGGCCAAATTTTTGGTAGGTAGCTTGGAGGATGTTGACCAACCTTTTGTTTTGTGCATCATTTTGTGTTTGTTTTTCCTCTCCAAAAGCTCTCATCTTTGGCCGAATGTATAGGGCACTTTTGGTGCAAAAATATTTCTTTTGATGACAACTTCATTTTGTTGGAAACAAAATACCACTTTCTTTCTCTCATTTGTCTTTTGAACCAAACTACATTTTTGCATCTTGTGCATTTTCTTCTTTAGTAAAGTTTGTGGTGACCGAATATCATTTCTTCCATTTCTCTTTTTCTTCCTTTGATCAATTCTTTTCATTCTCTTTTCAAATTTTATCAAAACCAAAAACCATTCTTTCTTTCTCTAAACTTTGGCGAATCTCCTACACCATTATCTTTCATCTACTACTTTTCTTTTCTTCTCAAACCGAATCCCCTATTTCTCCTTTCTTCTCAATAATTTCTTTATTAGCCAAATATACTCCTTTGGGTGTGCTGAAACTCTCTTCTTCCATTTAGAAATATCTTGGTCGAATATTGAAGGTGGTAAGGATTTATTTTAAGGGATTATTCTTTTGATTATTCAAAAGCGAAGGCTATTACATTAATGGTTGCCGATTGTAGGGAAGTGAAGCGGTTTCACGTCTGCGGTTGCCGTGAATTAGTACTCGAAGGTGATTAGGTGAGGTTTTGGATTCAAATGATAACCCCTCGAGATTATTTTGGTTTGGCAGAATGGCCTTGGTACTAACTTTGGGTAATGGCCGAATATAGGGCAAGGGAAACTTGTGTGGCGATTGTCTCCTTAGGGATTTAGACTATCGTTGGTGGACAGTGTGTACATACACACTTTATAATTAATTAACGTGCAAAGTATTATGTGTATGCTAATCGGATTTGTGTAGATTTGAGTTTAATATCATAAAAGGTATAGCAAGGCTTGGTAAGTCCTTGACAATATGATTTGCTATTTGATGCTTTTGGGAAGCATGACATATTTGGTATATGTGACTTATAAATGATTATTGGTAAATCCTATATATGTTGCTAAATGAGTATGTTGGCATGATTTCTATTAACTATCATTGATTGATGTGGGTTTTATGAGTGGAGGGGGAAGTGATATTCGTGTCGGCGGACACTTGTGTTTTGGTAACACATTGTGACTACGGTCACGGAGGTTTAGCACCTCGGAGGTTTGGCACCTCATAGCGTCTCGTCCACGTGGCTTAGTACCACCGTGGGTTGGCCCCACATTTGAGATATGGGATTGGCGCCGGTGATTTGGTATCACACGATGGGTTGGCCCCATCATTTGATTGTGACTTGGTCACCGGTGGTTTGGTACCACAATATTGTGATTTCGTGACTATACGTCACGGTGGTTTGGCACCACCGGTGGTTTGGTACCACACGGGGTAGAGAAAGGCGTCACGGATGGCTAGGTTGGGTGCATATTAAACTTGTGCATATTAAATTAATTATGATTTGTGTATGATGTTACATTAAAGCTGGGAAAAAGGGTTACACATTGGGTCTTGATGACTCACCTTTTTCCTTTAACATTTTCAGTGACTCGTAGTTGCGGATAAGGAGCCGGATGAACTCGAGGCTGACCATGCAATGAAAATATGGACTAGATGGATTTGGAACTATTTTTATTTTAATATGGGTTTGATTTATTTTGTTTAAGATGTAATAAGGCCTCCTAAAATTTGCACTTGGATTATTTTATGTTTTGATAAATTGCTTAACTATTTTATGATATTAAAATGGGTACACATGTTTTTCTCAAATTAATTCGTAAAAATGTTTTATTGTGCCATCGGGTACACTTGAAAGCTGTAACAACCTAACTTAGTATATTTTAAATGACATTAAGTAATGCTTTCTTCATAACACCTCAATTGTTTTAAATCAAAACAATATCTTTTATCAAAATTTAAAACGACTTAAAAGGGATTTTCAAAAGTTTTTCCTCAGTAGCATACCAAATTCGGTCGTAATGTTTGGGCGAGTTTGGGGTTTACAAATTGGTATCGAGCCGGTTCAAAGCTTTCTATTGTGGGGCCCAAGGCCCAAAAATGTTTTAGTAGGTCTATTTGAAATATTTTGGTTTTGAATAAGCATGGCACCGAGTCTCAAACACCGATCCTTGAGTAAGTAGCTCTAACTTTTGTATGGATTATTATTATAGAAGGGTAAGTAGGGAACGTAGTTAGTGTGATAGGTGTTGAACCTTAGGACTAGTCCACCCCAACAAAACTCACAAGACTTTAATGGCCTAATTAAAACCAACCCGTGACCAAGTCGCCGAGAGTTAGGGTGTGGTAACCTTAGTGCGCATGTCTAGGATTGGATCCGAAAGAGCTTGGTATTTAAGCGAGTCCTCGTGACTCACCTCCTCTTCGCGGGATTCCTACCAGTGCGTAGCCGGTTCACCCTAACCAAGAGGACTCGGTCATAGGCTAAACACGTTAAATAAAACCCAAAGGATTAACCCTGTTTTGTGAAAGCTCTAAGTTTTAAAAATCGTTATGATACTCATTTCAATAGCAGCAAAAATTTACTTTCGGAAAATTTTCAAAATATTCTTCAACTTACCAAAATTACTGAAATTTCCCTAGTGGCAAAATTACGAAAAATACCCATGGGATAGAAGCAGATGATAATGCTAGAAGAGTGCATAGGTATGAAAGGTATAGGGAATGGATGTACTTTTCTATGTAAATTAGGACAGAAGACTTAAAACTTTGATTGATCGAAAGAATATCTATTAAATTCTTTTCATAAAATTTCTTCGCGGATAACCAAGTGAAACATGTACTAATTCATAAAAATTTCCTAATCAGATTAAAAGCGCGATAGTTAGAATGAGCTTTAGAGGACGTGGCCGTCGTGGACGCGGAAGGGGTAGGATGACCGTGTCAGAACCTGTCAGATCGGGTCGGGGATGCGAGAATGAGGTACCACCGCCACCACCACCCCCAACCTTTGGAGGCGAGGAGCGAGGATCGGGACGGGTGATGACGCAGAGTGTCACAAGCGATGCTGCGGGTTCTAGAAAGAGTGCTTGGAATGGGTGGAGGTGGAGGAGCTCAAGTCGATGCACGAGAGACTTCGAGCTAACGGAGCTAAATTTTTACGAGGTGTGTCGGTGTAGCGCCCAATCTGGTGAGTATTGGCTAGAATCGATCGAAAGAATCATGGATGAGGTAGATCTAACGAATGAGGAGAAAGCGAAAGGAGCGGTGTCGCTTCTCAAGGATGAGTCATATCGATGATGGCTCACGGTTCGAGATGGTGCTACGGCAGATGATGATCGACTTGGGAATACTTCAAAGGCGCTTATCGGAAGAAGTATGTGGGCACAAGCTACATTGATGCCTGGAGGAAAGCTTTTCAGGGGTTGGTACAAGGAAATAAGTGCGTGTCGGAGTATGAAGCGAAATTCTTGAGGTTGAGCCGCTATGCTCGGTATAGTGTCAGCGGAGCATGATCGTTGTGTCCGCTTTGAAGAGCGGACTTAGGGATGAGTTAAGGGTTTGATTGCTCCGCAGCAGGAGCGTGAGTTTCTTGTCTTGGTGGAAAAGGCTAAGGTAGCCGAAGAAGGGGTCAAGGAGTCCGTGAGACGAGAACTATGATAGGAACAAGCGAAAAGAGGATTTGGGTCGTCTGGATCGGGTGGTAATGTTCGAGAAAAAGGCGAGGCGAGTGGGCCAAATCAGGCGGGAAGGCCCATGGTCGCTAACGAGAGACCAAGCTCACCTTTATGTCGTGTGGCAAATCGCATTTGGGAGGTTGTTGGACCGGTGAGAAGGGTTGCTTTGAATGTGGGTCTTTGGACCACCGTGTAAGGGATTGTCCTCGGAAGTTAGCCAAGAAATCGGAGAGGTCGAGAACCATGCTCGGGCTAGGAATGTAGGACCACCACGGAGGGTCGTGGTAATGGTAGAGGAGGAAATGGATCTAATCGAGGTCGCGGAATTTGGGCGGAGGTGCAGCAGCACGAAGCAAGGTAGCCTGGTCTAGTCTATCTGCGCGAGGCGTCGAGAGGAAGGTGAGCGCACCGGACGTTATAATCGATGCGTTCTTAATCTTTGGTGTTCCATATCTTGCTTTGATTGATGTGGGTTCGGCGCATTCATACGTTGCTAGTAGTGTGGTAGAGACTATGAACTTAGACTTGAGGCGCTTCTAGGGAGATGAGCGTAATTAGTCCTTTAGGTCACTCTGTAGTTGTTAATAAGCTATATAGAGATGTACCTCTAGAACTCCAGGGTCGTGTTTGTGGGCGATCGATGGAGCTGCCGTTTGGGGAGTTCGATTTGATCCTTGGTGCGGATTTGGTTGGTTAAGTATCGAGCAAGGTTGAATTTCTTATTTGCTAAGTGCATGGTTCTTAAGATGGTGAGGGTGATGAAGTGGTCATGATAGGTAATAGAAGAGATTACCTATCTAATGTAGTGTCTGCGTTGAAGGGTGAAAAGATGGTCGGGAAAGGTTGCGAGGCATTTTTGGTTCGAATTTGTGCTTTGGAAGCTAAGAGTCGCGGTTGAGAAGGTTGAGCAGATGGGAATTGCCGATGTGTTCCCGGAAGAACTTAGGAGTGCGCCTCCGATCGGGAAGTTGAATTTGGTTAGACTTGCTACAGGCGGCTTTGTGTCAATAGCACCTTACCGAATGGCACCAAAGGAATTGGTGGAGTGAAGGCTCAAATTCGGGAGTTTTTGGACCAAGGATTTATCAGGACCAAGTATATCTCCGTGGGGAGCACTGTGTTGTTTGTTAGGAAGAAGGATGGTTCATTGCGGATGTGTATTGACTACCGCCAATTGAACAAGTTAACGATCAGAACGGTATCCGTTGCCTCGGATTGATGACTTGTTTGACCAAGCTGAAGGGTGCATCGGTATTTTTGAAGATAGATCTTAGGTGGGATATCATCAACTCAAGGTGAAAGAGGTTGATGTGCACAAGGCGGCATTAGAACAAGGTATGGGCATTACGAGTTTTTGGTGATGCCTTTTGGGTTGACTAATGCACCAGCAGCATTCATGGACTTAATGAATAGAGTGTTTCAGCAGTACTTGGATCAATTTGTCGTGGTGTTTATAGATGACATATTGGTTTACTCAAAGACGGAGAAGGAGCATGACATGCATTTGCGTATAGTTCTACAAGTACTAAGAGAGAAGTAGTTATATGCCAAATTCAGTAAGTGTGAATTTTGGCTTAGAGAGGTGGCTTTCTTAGGTCATGTGGTGTCAGCGGAAGGGATTAGAGTAGATCCTCGCAAGGTGGAAGCGGTGTTGGATTGAAAACCCCTAGGTCGATGGCGAGAAATTCGAAGCTTTTTGGGTGCAGCGAGGATATTATCGGAGGTTTGTGGAAGGATTCTCTTAATCGCAGCGCCGTTGACTAAGTTGTTAAGAAAGGGAGTTCCATTTGTATGGTTGGAGAAGCAACAAGAAAGTTTTGACAAGCTAAGGAAGATTTTAACGGAAGCTCGGTTTTGAGTACGACTGAGGCGGGAAAGTTGTTTACGGTTTCTTGTGGTGCGTCCCATCTTTGGTTTGGGATGCGTATTGGTGCAAGAAAGGGAAGGTAGTGGCCTATGCGTCCGTCGGCTAAGACCGCATGAGGTTAACTATCCAACGCACGACTTGGAGTTAGCGGCGATAGTTTTTGCTTTGAAAATATGGCGGCATTACTTGTATGGGGAAAAGTCAATAGTCTACACGGATCATAAAAGTTTGAGGTATCTTTTGACTCGAAGGATTTGAATTTGAGATAGCGTAGGTGGATTGAGCTGTTAAAAGACTACGATTATTCGATTGAGTACCATCGGGTAAGGTGAGCGTGGTGGGTGATGCCTTGAGCGAAAAGTCGTAGATGACTTAAGAGCGATGTTTGCTCATCTCGGTCTATACGACGACGGAAGTCTTTTGGCGAGCGCAAGTTAAACCGACTTGGATCGAGAGATTAAGGAAAAGCGGTTGGTGGATGACGGTTTGAATGCAAGGAGGTTGCAAGTTCAAGGCGGTGGTTTGGAAGAATGCAGTTTGTCTGGCGAGGAGTGTTATGTTTTCAAAGGCGAGCTTGTATGCGAAAGATGTGGAGTTGAGGCAAAGAATTCTCCAAGATGCACATAGCAGCCCATACGCTATGCATCCGGGAGGTAGCAAGATGTATGGAGATTTGCGGGAGCGATTTTGGTGGCACAGGTTGAAGCGTGAGTGGTAACCGAATTCGTGGGTAAGTGTCGGCGTGTCAGCAAGTTAAAGTGAACATCGGTTGCCATCGGGGTTACTCCAACCGGTGAAGATTCCTCGAGTGGAAATGGGAGAGGATCACTATGGATTTTGTCGGTGGATTACCCTCACGCCTAGTAAGAAGAACTCGGTTTGGGTAATTGTGGATCGACTAACTAAGTCGGCGTATTTCATACCGATAAGGGTAGATTATTCGCCTTGAAGCTAGCAAAGCTATATGTAGCCGAGATAGTAAGATTGCATGGTGTGCGATGATCGATTATCTCGGATAGGGATCGAGAGTTTACATCAAGGTTTTGGAGAGTTTTGCATCGGGCCTTGGGAGCGAGATTGGACTTCAAAGACTGACTTTTCACCCATAAGCGACGGACAATCGGAAAGAGTGATCTGATTTTAGAAGATATCTTTGAGAGGTTGCGTTTTGGATTTGATGGTAGTTAGGAAGAGTATCTACCATTGGTGGAATTCGCTTATAACAACGATTATCAGCGAGCATTCAAATGGCACCATTCGAGGCCTTTGTATGGACGGAAGTGCCGTACTCCTACGTGTTGGGACGGAATTAAAGGAGCGACATGTCTTGGGTCCCGATTTGGTATGGCGAAGATAAAGTTAAGTTAATCGGACCCGTCTGAAAGAGGCATCGAGATAGGCAAAAGTCTTATGCCGACCTCAAGCGCAAAGAAATGGAATACGAGGTAGGAGATAAAGTCTTTACGAAGGTGTCGCCTTGGAAGAAAGTGTTGCGATTTGGGAAAAAAGGAAGCTAAGCCCTAGGTTCATTGGGCCATATCTGATGTTGAAGCGAGTGGGACCGGTAGCTTATTAGCTCGAGTTGCCGGTAGAGTTAAGGCAAATTCACGGCGTCTTCCATGTGTCAATGCTTAGGCGATATCGGTCCGATCCATCGCACGTTGTGCCTGTGGCGTAGATTGAGGTTAATTGGACTTATCTTTCGAGGAGGAGCCAGTTCGGATCTTAGATCGTGATGTCATGGTTCTGCGTAGGAAGTCGAGTACCTTTGGTGAAAGTATTATGGTGAAACCATGAGTACGGAGGAAGCGGCGTGGGAACCCGAGAATGTGATCTGACGACAATACCCCCATCTTTTACGATCGGGTAATTTCGAAGTCGAAATTATTTTAAAGGGGTAGAAGCTGTAACATCCACGAAATCGGGGCTATTTGTGATTGAATTATTTTTCATGTGTTTGAACTTTTGTGTTATTAATTGTGGTGTGGTAAGGCTTAATTATGGACTTTGAGTAGGTTCGGTTTAGTAGAATAAATTTTTGTATGGTTTATTTAATGAAGTGGATTAAGTGAGCTTAGCACTTAAGTTAATTTAAGTGTTAATTAAAGCACATGAGGAATTAGTGGCAAAGTGGTTATGGTGTTTGAACTTATAGCTTGGGGTTAGAGGTTCGAGTAGCATGTTTAACATTTTGAAGGTTTATTTTGAATCCTTGCATTGATGGACGGTCAAACTTATTTATGATAGGTTGGACTATTCCTTTTAGTAAGTTGAAAATTTGTTATGGAAAGCTTGAAGATAGGGATAAGAATCTTGAGTTTATGGTATAATGAGGGGACAAAGGCATGGAAGGTGGGGATGTTTTGGAAAGAAATCCTATGCCTTAATGCATGAATGTGGACTGGCATGTAAGGCTAGGGGAGTGGCCGAATTTTTGGTAGGTAGCTTGGAGGATGTTGACCAACCTTTTGTTTTGTGCATCATTTTGTGTTTGTTTTTCCTCTCCAAAAGCTCTCATCTTTGGCCGAATGTATAGGGTACTTTTGGTGCAAAAATATTTCTTTTGATGACAACTTCATTTTGTTGGAAACAAAATACCACTTTCTTTCTCTCATTTGTCTTTTGAACCAAACTGCATTTTTGCATCTTGTGCATTTTCTTCTTTGGTAAAGTTTGTGGTGACCGAATATCATTTCTTCCATTTCTCTTTTTCTTCCTTTGATCAATTCTTTTCATTCTCTTTTCAAATTTTATCAAAACCAAAAACCATTCTTTCTTTCTCTAAACTTTGGCCGAATCTCCTACACCATTATCTTTCATCTACTACTTTTCTTTTCTTCTCAAAACTGAATCCCCTATTTCTCCTTTCTTCTCAATAATTTCTTTATTAGCCAAATATACTCCTTTGGGTGTGCCGAAACTCTCTTCTTCCATTTAGAAGTATCTTGGTCGAATATTGAAGGTGGTAAGGATTTATTTTAAGGGATTATTCTTTTGATTATTCAAAAGCGAAGGCTATTACATTAATGGTTGCCGATTGTAGGGAAGTGAAGCGGTTCAGCGTGCCGGTTGCGTGAGTTAGTACTGAAAGCGATTAGGTGAGGTTTTGGAATCAAATGATAACCCCTCGAGATTATTTTGGTTTGGCCGAATGGCCTTGGTACTAACTTTGGGTAATGGCCGAATATAGGGCAAGGAAACTTGTGTGGCCGATTGTCTCCTTAGGGATTTAGACTATCGTTGGTGACAGTGTGTACATACACACTTTATAATTAATTAACGTGCAAAGTATTATGTGTATGCTAATCGGATTTGTGTAGATTTGAGTTTAATACCATAAAGGTATAGCAAGGCTTGAGGTAAGTCCTTGACAATATGATTTGCTATTTGATGCTTTTGGGAAGCATGACATTTTGGTATATGTGACTTATAAATGATTATTGGTAAATCCTATATATGTTGCTAAATGAGTATGTTGGCATGATTTACATTAACTATCATTGATTGATGTGGGTTTTATGAGTGGAGGGGGCGGTGATATTCGTGTCGAGCGGACACGGTGTTTTGGTAACACATTGTGACTACGGTCACGGAGGTTTAGCACCTCGGAGGTTTGGCACCTCATAGCGTCTCGTCCACGTGGCTTAGTACCACCGTGGGTTGACCCCACATTTGAGATATGGGATTGGCGCCCGGTGATTTGGTATCACACGATGGGTTGGCCCCATCATTTGATTGTGACCGGGTCACCGGTGGTTTAGTACCACAATATTGACGGATTTCGTGACTATACGTCACGGTGGTTTAGCACCACCGGTGGTTTGGTACCACATGGGGTAGAGAAAGGCGATACGGATGGCTAGGTTGGGTGCATATTAAACTTGTGCATATTAAATTAATTATGATTTGTGTATGATGTTACATTAAACCGGGAAAAAGGGTTACACATTGGGTCTTGATGACTCACCTTTTTCCTTTAACATTTTCAGGTGACTCGTAGTTGCGGATAAGGAGACGGATGAACTCGAGCGGCCATGCAATGAAAATATGGACTAGGTGGATTTGGAACTATTTTTATTTTAATATGGGTTTGATTTATTTTGTTTAAGATGTAATAAGGCCTCCTAAAATTTGCACTTGTATTATTTTATGTTTTGATAAATTGCTTAACTATTTTATGATATTAAAATGGGTACACATGTTTTTCTCAAATTAATTCGTAAAAATGTTTTATTGTGCCATCGGGTACACTTGAAAGCTGTAACAACCTAACTTAGTATATTTTTAAATGACATTAAGTAATGCTTTCTTCATAACACCTCAAGCTGTTTTAAATCAAAACAATATCTTTTATCAAAATTTAAAACGACTTAAAAGGGATTTTTAAAAGTTTTTCCTCCGTAGCATACCAAATTCGGTCGTAATGTTTGGGCCGAGTTTGGGGTATTACAGAGGGTTGACTTAGTAGTCCCCACGGTGTACAGGTTGGTACGGGGATGTGTAGCGGATGTCACCTAGGTTTGGGTTTGGGTTGCATCATCATTTTTATCTGTTATATGAATAAGTATTGGATATGAAAAATGTATGCTGATCTATTGAATTTTAGTGTTGTGTACACATTGAGTCTGTTGACTCACCCGTTGTGGGACTATTTTTGGTGGCGATCAATAATGGGGTGGGTTGGCGGAAGCTTAGGGATGGCCATGCTCACTTGAAGTTTTATTCAATATGGATATTTAAATTTATTTAAGTATTTTAATTTTATTTTGGGATTTTACTTGATGTAATAAGGCCATAAGTTACATTTCTTTACTTTTATTTTTAATTACTATGTTACGAATTATTTTCAATTAAAGTTAAGTAAAATTTATTTCTTTAAAAATAAACCCTAATTATTTTTTCATCTTAATTAATTGGACTTTAAAATAAGATCAATGGGTTTTTAACTCAAGCCCAACCCAAAACAATAGTTTTTAAAAATCGCACAAGTTTTCCTCTGGTAATAAAAGAATTTTGTAAACAGATTACTTAAGAACATACGAGATCCGGTCCGGGCTCGTGGGCCGGGTTTGAAGTGTTTGATTTAATATCGAGCCCGCTTTAAACTCTCGGCCTATAGGCTAAGGCCCAAAACGTTTTCAAATCGAGCCAAGTAAGCTTTTTGAAAGGATTTTATGAAATAAGCGAGTTTTTACGGCATGGCTCCTAAGTCTCAGACCATGATCCACGGGTAAGTACCCCTAACTATTTGTGTGATTATGTGCTATGAAATATGGAAGGGTAGAAAAGGAATGGAGCGTACAATAGCATGATAGGACTTGAACCTAGGACTAGTCTACTCACATAAGACTTAATACACTAAACAAACCTATGGCTAAGTCTTTGAGTTAGGGTGTGGTAACCCCCTGTGCGCATGTCTAGGATTGGATCGAGAAGAGCTGGTATTTAAGCGATCCTAGTGACTCACCTCTCTCTTCGCAGAATCCCTGCAGTGCGTAGCCGGTTCACCCTAACCCGAGAGGGCTCGGTAGGTGTGGCAACCTGCGTGCGCATGTCTAGGAATGGTTTCGGTGGGAGCTTGGTATTTAAGCGATCCGCGTGACTCACCTCCTCTCCACTCGAATCCTGCACAGTGCGTAGCTTTGGTTCCTACGACCAAGAGGACTCGGTCATAGGCTAAACATAATAACTAAAACCGAAAGGGAATTAGCCGTGTTTTTATAAAAACAACAAAACCCTAGTTTTAGAACCCTTAAAACTTTCTTCTAAATTCATGAAAACCATCTTTACAAAATTTTCCGAAAGATTTCCGATTTATACAAAAATGCCCCTACTGGTAAAATTACAAAAATGCCCTTGGTTTATAAAATGACCAACTACCCAACTGTTTTGCCAAAATTTCATTATTTTATCAATGTTCAAAAAACCCTAATTTGCAAACTAACAAAGATACCTTGATTTTGGGAAAATTACAAAATTGCCTCTAACTTATAAAATTACCAAAATGACCCTGATTTCTAAAATTTTTGTAACACCACCATTTTGGAAAGTACAATTCACAAAAAGAACCCTCAAAGTTTTGCAACTTTTGGAAATATGCCTGGTTTATTAAATTTTTCAAATTTACCCCGGTTTGTGAAAAATTACCGAAATACCCCCGAGGTTAAAATTTCTGAAATACCCCCAGATTTCAAATTTTTTCCAAAATACCCCGGGAATTTAAAAATACCAAAATACTTTGTGACGAAATCACCAAGGAACTCTTTCTTTCAAAAAATTTCGAAAATACCCCTGTAGGACAAAATTACGAAAATACCCCTGGGTAGTGGAGAAACAATAACAATGAAAACTACAATGTTTCTCTGAATGAACGAAAGTTCATAATTGTTTGATGGATGTACGAATGAATGGAAAGACTGTGTGCATGTATGAATACGAAAGAACCACTCCTAAATTCTTTTTCATAAAACTTCTTCGCGGGTAAACAAGTGAAAGAAATACTAATTCATAAAACTTCTTAATCAGATTACGACGTTAGAAATGAGCTCTAGAGGATGCGGTCGTCGTGGACGATGTAGAGGAAGGATGACGGTGGCAGAACCCGTTAGATCGGGTCAATGGTCTGATAATGAGATACCACCGCCACCACCACCCCGGTGTGTGGGTGTTGAGCAGCAAGCTCAGACGGGAGAAGATCTTTGTGTCGCAGTCTGTGCTGCGAGTTTTGGAGTTAGTGGCTGGTGCAGGAGGAAATTCGAGAACCCGTAAGTCTGTGCCTGAGCGGCTTCGAGCTAATGGAGCCGAAATGTTTCGTGGAGTATTGGGTGTGGCACCCGGTTCGGTGAAATCTTGGTTGGAAACAGTGGCGCATCATGGATGAGCTTGATCGACCTCCGAGGAAAAGTTGAAAGGGATGGTGGCCTTTATTACGCGATAAAGCGTATCGGTGGTGGTTAAGCTGTTCGGGATGGTGCCACGGTGAGGATCGACACAGGAATATGTTAAGGAAGCATTTCGAAGAAATATGTGGGAACCAGGTATACTGAGATGAGCAAAGGAAGGCTTTTAGAGGGCTGGTTCAAGGGAACAAGTCCGTTTGCGGAATATGAAGTGAATTCACGAGGTTGAGCCGCTATGCTCGAGGAGTAGTGGCAAGCCGAGCATGAGCGCTGTGTCCGCTTTGAGGACGGACTAAGAGATGATCTCGAGGCATTGATAGCACCGCATCGGGAGCGGGAGTTTTACGCTTTGGTAGAAAAGGCCAAGGTGGTGAGGAATCAAAGATTCTACAAAGCGCATGTGGATCGGAATAGGCCCAAAAGAGGTTTTGGATCGTGCGGGAAGGCTCAAAAGAGGACTAGAGTTGATGGGCGCAAAACCAGCAAGCCGGGTGCGGGATGGGCGATCCTTGTGAACATTGTGGGAAGAAGCACTTAGAAGTCTTTGGAAAAAGACGGGAGGATGTTTTCAGTGTGGGTCCAAGGACCATATGCTCAAGGATTGTCCTAAGAAACCAGATGAAAGTCGACCAGCCGCTCAGAGTGTTAGTCAGGTTGGTAGAGGAGGACAGTAGCCTCAACGAGGTCGTTGTTCGAGTAATCGAGGTAACGGTGCCGGTAGAGGACGTGGAGCACAGGGCAGAGGTGCTGCTAATGGTGAGGTAAGGCAACCGGGTTTGGTTTATGCGGTTCGTAGTAGGGAGGGATCGAGACGCACCGGACGTTATAACCGTGCGTTCCTTATTTATGGCAAGCCTTATTATGCCTTAATTGATGTGGGCTCAACCCATTCATATGTTGCATGTAGTGTAGTGGAAACACTAGGCCTAGACTCTGAACTTTCTGATAGGGAGATAACTGTAGTAAGCCCATTAGGCCAAACTGTAATGGTGGATAAGATCTTTCGGAATGTACCCCAGAGATTCGGGAGTGAACTTTCTGGTGACTTAATGGAACTACCTTTCGGGAGTTTGAACTTATACTTGGAATGGGTGGCTAGTAGAGCACCGAGCCGTGTTGGATTGTGCGGCTAAACGAATGGAACTAAGGACCCCAGAGGATGAAGTAGTAGTAATGATCGGAGAGAGAAGAAACTACCTGTCCAACGTAGTTTCGGCGTTAAAGGCTGAGAAAATAGTTAAGAAAAGGTGCAAGGCGTTCTCAGCCTTCGTGAGTGCGTTAGGTGGAAAGGAAGAAGGTGTCAGTGGAGTTAGAACGGTGAAAGACTTTGAAGATGTATTTCCGGAGGAATTACCAAGAATACCCCCAGATAGGGAGGTGGAATTTGGAATAGACTTCTTTGCCGAGAGCGACTTACGTGTCAATCGCTCCATACCGAATAGTGCCAAAGGAGTTAGTTGAGCTCAAGGCTCAATCCTAGAGTTGTTGGATCGTGGGTTCATACGACTCGAGTGTGTCTCCATGGGGAGCACCGGTTCTGCATTTGGAAAGAAGAAGGGACGAACTATGCGTATGTGCATAGATTACCGTCGATTGAATAAAGCGACCATCAAGAACAAGTATCCTTTGCCAAGGATCGATGACTTGTTCGATCGGTGAAAGGGACGCGGTATTCTCAAAGATAGACTTAAGGTCGGGATATCACCGATTGAAGGTGAAGGATGCGAGATATCCATAAGACCGCTTTTAGGACAAGATACGGCCATTTTGAGTTTATGGTGATGCCGTTTGGATTGACAAACGCTCCAGCCGCGTTCATGGATATGATGAACCGGGTTTTCCAACAATACTTGGATAGGTTCGTCGTTGTGTTCATCGACGATATTTTGGTGTACTCCAAGTCTAAAGAAGAGCATGATGAACACCTCTGAATTGTGCTGCAAGTATTAAGGGAGAAGAAGCTTTATGCCAAATTCAGCAAGTGTGAATTTTGACTTAAGGAGGTGGCATTCCTAGGACATGTGGTATCCGTAGAAGGAATAAGAGTGGATCCTAGGAAGATCGAAGCAGTGTTGGATTGGAAACCACCTAAGTCCGTGGCTGAGATTCAAAGTTTCTTAGGTTTGGCAGGCTATTACAGAAGGTTCGTAGAAGGATTCTCATCAATAGCCGCGCCTTTGACAAAGTTACTAAGGAAGGAAGTACCCTTTGAATGGTCTGATAAGCAATGAGAAGAGCTTTGAAAAGCTTAAAAGGTGTTGACGGAGGCTCGGTGTTAATTCGATCGGAGGCTAGGAAGGATTTTGTGGTGTACTGTGACGCTTCGCATACGGGATTAGGATGTGTGCTAATGCAAGAAGGAAAAGTAGTCGCTTATGCGTCTCGGCAACTAAGGCCTCATGAGGTTAACTACCAAACTCATGACTTAGAGTTGGCAGCAGTGGTTTTCGCCCTTAAGGTTTGGAGGCACTACCTCTATGGAGAAAGGTCAGTGATCTACACAGACCACAAGAGCCTTAAGTATCTGTTGACTCAGAAGGAGTTGAACTTGAGGCAACGAAGGTGGGTGGAGTTGTTGAAGGACTACGACTGTTCGATAGAATATCATCTGGGCAAGGTGAATGTGGTAGTTGATGCCCTAAGTCGGAAGGTTGTGTCGGATCTAAGGGCTATGTTCGCTCACTTAAGTTTGTACGATGATGAAAGCCTGTTGGCAGAGTTGCAAGTCAAGCCCACATGGCTGAAGGAGGTGAAAGAGGGACAGTTGGCTGATAAAGATCTAAGTGCTAAGTTACAGCAAGTGCAGAACGGGGAATTAAAGGATTATGGCGTTAATGATAAAGGAGTATTGTGTTACAAAGGAAAAGTCTGTATGCCGAAGGACAAGGAGTTAAGACAAAAGGATTCTTTGGGAGGCGCATAGTAGCCCTTATGCTATGCATCCCGGAGGTATTAAACTGTACAGAGATCTAAGGGAACAATTTTTGTGGTGTGATCTTAAGTAAGAAGTGACTGAATTTGTGGGGAAATGTTTGACGTGTCAGCAAGTTAAGGCTGAGCACTAAGTTCCATCAGGATTGCTTCAACCAATTGAGATTCCGCAATGGAAGTGGGAGAGAATTACCATGGATTTCGTTAGTGGGCTTCCCCTTACGCCTACTAAGAAGGACTCAGTATGGGTGATAGTGGACCGTTTGACTAAGTCCGCGCACTTCATCCCGGTAAGAGTTGACTATTCTCTGAGAAAGTGGCTAAGTTATATGTGGCGGAAATTGTGAGGTTACATGGTGTACCAGTATCGATCATCTCTGACAGAGACCCAAGGTTTACGTCTCGGTTACGGAGGGCACTTCATCAAGCTTTAGGCACTAAGTTGGACTTCACTACGGCTTTTCATCCACAATCGAGACAGGCGATGCGAACGAGTTATACAAGTGTTGGAGGATATGTTGAGAGGTCGTGTGATGGATTTCCGAGGAAGTTGGGAAGACTATTTGCTTTTAGTGAGTTCGCCTACAACAACGGCTATCAAGCTAGCATTCGGATGGCACCATATGAAGCATTGTATGGTCGGAAGTGTAAAACTCCTACTTGTTGGGTGAGTTAGGAGAACGTCGAGTTTTGGGTCGAGTTAGTGGCAAATCAAGAGAAGGTTGAGATGATTCGAGAGCACGGTTAAAGGAAGCCTCTCGATAGCCAAAAGTCGATGCATAAACCTTAAGCGGAAGGAAATAGAGTTTGAAGTGGGAGACTAAGTGTTTCGAAGGTCTCGCCTTGGAAAAAGGTAATGAGGTTGATCGCAAGGAAGTTAAGCCCAAGGTTTATAGGGCTCTATCAAATAATGAAGCGAGTTGGAGGCGATGGCATACCAATTGGAGTTGCCACCAGAGTTGCGGCAGATGCACAACGTATTCCATGTATCCATGCTACGTCGTTACCGATCGGATCCGTCTCATGTGGTACCTGTCGAAGAAGTAGAGCTAAGGCCAAACTTATCCTACGAGGAAGAGCCGATTCGGATATTGGGGCGTGATGTGAAAGTGCTCTGGAGAGGAAGTCGGTTCCTCTAGTCAAAGTGTTATGCCGCAACCATGGATCGGAGGAAGCTTCGTGGGAACCAGAGGAGACGATGCGACAGCAATACCCTCAATTATTTTAGTTAGGAAATTTCGAGGACGAAATTTTTTTTTAAAGGGGGTAGAAGCTGTAACATCACGAAAAGGGCCTATGCATTTTCGGTTTAGTTCTCTGAAGTGACATGTTTTATGTACTAAGAATAAATTTTGAATATTTTTGGAAACCAGGAAATGAGTGAAAATAAGTTAGAAATGAACATTTTTGGAAACACGAAAATGTATGGAAATGTTAAGTTTAAAAATGGAAGGTGAACATTTTTGGAAACTAGGAAATGTAAGGAAAATGGAAAGTGAACATTTTTGGAAACTTGGAAATGTAAGGAAATGTCAAGTTTCTGAGCCGATCGAAAATTTTGGAAACTTAGAAATGACCTAGAAATGACGAGTTTTAAGGTTTAAAAGGGGAAATTAAGGCAAGGTGGCCTTAAAAGAAAAAGTTTGTGAAATTTGACACACAAGCAGGCTTGGAAAAGTGGTGCAGAAGATGCCACTTAGGGCCTATGGAAATGGCGCCATATGCAAGAGGAATGGGCCTGAGTTCGAGTCACTTGGGAAGCAAATAAAGGAGGTTTTATTTTTGCTTCCAGTAAGACTCGAGGTGGACGGCACATGCTTCTAGAAAGGAGGTGTTTTATTTTCATAAATATTCGATTAAAAGGGTGATAAATAAAGGATTTTTAAATTGGATTATTATGAAGAGATAAATGTTGGATTTAAACTCTTTTATTTATGATAATTAAAGGATAAAGTTATCAGATAGAGGAGTGGTGGCCAAGTAAGGGACTCCTTAGATGATAATTTCGGCTATAAAAGGAAGGAGGGCTACTCATCAATTTTTGCTTCCTCCTTTCTCTGCCGAATTCTTAGTGCTCTCTTCTCTTCTTTGCTTTCTTTTCTTTTGTCAAGCCGAAATTAAGTAATTGTTGGAACCTAGCCGAATATTTTCCTCTCCATTAGAAGCCATAGCCGAATCTCCCGTGAATCTAAGCAAGGAAGAAATGATCATTGAAGTATTAAGGGGATCTCTCGGGTTTCTACAATTGTCGACTACAAGGAGGAATATTTCGGGATCTAAGGTAAGAAACTATAAGATCCAAAGGTCTTGTTTTAAGTTTTAATGTTAGATTAAACCTAACATGCGATTATAGGAATTTCGACATCCCTAGGAAAGCAAGGATACTTTTTGGGATTTGAGATCACAAAGGTATGTGTTTAAGACATTCGGCCAAAGCCTATTTTAAGTATTTGGATTTATTCCCAAAAGCCGAAAATAACCTATGATGTGTTTTAATGTTGGCCGAATGCAAGAAGGAATACAACAAAGTTTTGGGACTTGATTCTTAAGTCAATCGGCAACAAGGTAGGTTTTCAGTATACAAATCCTACTAGGATTTGTTTTTAAAGCCAAAAAGGTTTATTAATGTGTTTAAATGATTGGCCGAATATAGGAGTTAGGGATCTAAATTAGTAGATCAGTTCTTCGGGATTTCAAGGACTTCGTTTAACGAATCAGGTGTGTACCCCACACTAACTTTTAATAAGATTGATGGTAATATGTAAAATATGCATGTTTATAAGAATGTGGATAAGGTACCATAATATGGTACAAAGTACTCAGGTACGTTTCCTACTCCTATTAGGATTACGAAATATGTTATATTTAACATGTGAAATATGATAAGAATGTGAATTTAAGTATGATATGCATGATATGAATAATATGGGTCATTCGGGATATATAAAAAAGGGGAAGTGAATGTGATGACTACGGTCTCACTATCTGAATGTGGTGACTTCGGTCACATTATCCGAATGTGGTAACCGGTTACATTATCTCGAATGTGGTGTCTCATGACACAATTATCTGGTGGCTATGCCACAAATTTTATATGGGCGATGAGCACACGTCGACTGCAAATGATCGCCTTCGATGGTGTGTAGCGGATGGAGGGTTGACTTAGTAGTCCCCACGGTGTGCGCAAAGGTTGAGTGCGGGGATGTGTAGCGGATGGCACCTAGGTTTGGGTTTGGGTTGCATCATCATTTTTATCTGTTATATGAATAAGTATTGGATATGAAAAATGTATGCCCGATCTATTGAATTTTAGTGTTGTGTACACATTGAGTGCATTGACTCACCCCGTTGTGGGACTATTTTTTGGTGACGATCAATAATGGACCGGGTTAGGCGGAAGCTTAGGGATGGCCATGCTCGACTTGAAGTTTTATTCAATATGGATATTTAAATTTATTTAAGTATTTTAATTTTATTTTGGGATTTTACTTGATGTAATAAGGCCATAAGTTACATTTCTTTACTTTTATTTTTAATTACTATGTTACGAATTATTTTCAATTAAAGTTAAGTAAAATTTATTTCTTTAAAAATAAACCCTAATTGTTTTTTCATCTTAATTAATTGGACTTTAAAATAAGATCAATGGGTTTTTAACTCAAGCCCAACCCAAAACAATAGTTTTTAAAAATCGCACAAGTTTTCCTCTGGTAATAAAAGAATTTTGTAACCAGATTACTTAAGGAACATACCAGATCCGGTCCAGGCTCGTGGGCCGGGTGTGGGGTGTTTCATGAAATGAGCAGATTTTGTTACTCGATGAACGACAACCCAGATAGCATCTTTCTTTTTCAGAGTTAGGGGCAATCCCGACACAAAATCCATTGTAACTTTATCCCACTTCCACTTAGGAATCATTACAGGTTGCAGTAAACCAAATGGTACTTGATGTTCAGCTTTGACTTGTTGACAAATCAAACATTTAGAAACAAACTCTGAGATATTCCGTTTCATGCCTTGCCACCAATAAAACTGTTTCAAATCGTTATACATTTTGGTACTTCCCGGATGAACAGATAAGCAGTTATGGTGCGCTTCGTGCAAAATCTTCTGAATGAGTTTTGAATTTCTCGGTATGCAAATTATATTCCGGAACCTTAAACCATCATCGATCCCAATCTGAAACTCTGAATCAGGGATGTTCTCACATTGATTCCGTTTAACTTGCAATTCACGGTCATCTTTTTGAGCTTCATAGATTTGTTGAAGAAATACTGGTTTAGCTTTTAATTCCGCTAAAATAGATCCATCATCACAAATCATCAACTGGGTGTTCATTTCTCGTAATGCAAACAAAGATTTTTGACTCAAGGCATTAGCAACAACATTAGCTTTTCTTGGGTGACAATCAGTCACAAAGTCATAATCATTCAATAACTTGAGCCATCTTCGTTGTCACAAATTCAAATCCTTCTGTGACATCAAATATTTTAAGCTTTTGTGATCCGTATAAATGTGGCATTTCTCACCGTATAAGTAGTGTCGCCAAATTTTCAACGCAAATACAATTGCAGCCAACTTTAAGTCATGTGTCAGATAGTTCTTTTCATGTGGTTTCAATTGTCGAGAAGCATAAGCTATAACTTTTCCTTCTTGCATCAGAACACATCCCAAACCGTTTAATGACGCGTCGCTATAAATCACAAATTCTTTCCCTGATTCTGGTTGAACCAAAACTGGTGCTTCAGTTAACAGTACTTTCAACTGTTCGAAACTCTGCTGGCATTTTTCTGACCATTTAAACTTCACAACTTTTTGAAGCAGTCGTGTCATAGGTGTCGAAATCATCGAAAATCCT
The DNA here is from genome assembly GCA_025698515.1 of Gossypium sturtianum. Classification (NCBI taxonomy): domain Eukaryota; kingdom Viridiplantae; phylum Streptophyta; class Magnoliopsida; order Malvales; family Malvaceae; genus Gossypium; species Gossypium sturtianum. The sequence continues at coordinate 128,347,089 of CM046955.1, forward strand.
TTCACGAATCTTCAGTAATAGCCCACTAAATCCAGAAAACTACGGACTTCAGACACATTCCTCGGAGGTTTGCAATCAACAATAGTAGATATCTTACTCGAGTCAACTCTAATACCATCGGCTGAAACAATATGCCCCAGAAATCCAACCTCTCGAAGCCCAAACTCGCATTTACTGAACTTTGTAAATAATTTCTTGTCACGTAGAGTTTGTAACACAACTCTCAAGTGCTCGGTATGTTCAAATTCATCTCGCGAATAGATCAGAATGTCGTCAATGAATACAACAACAAATCTATCTGAATACGGTCTAAAAATTTGGTTCATCAAATCCATGAAAACTGCAGGAGCGTTAGTTAATCTGAAAGGCATAACAAGGAATTCATAATGTCCATACCTCGTTCTGAACGCGGTTTTTGGCACATCCGATTCTTTAACTTGTAACTAATAATAACTCGATCTCAAATCAATCTTTTAAAATACTGTAGCCCCTTTCAACTAATCAAATAAATCATCAATCCGCGGTAGAGGGTATTTTTTCTTTATAGTCACTTTGTTTAGTTGTTTGTAATCGATACACATTCTCATCGTGCCATCTTTCTTTTTCACGAACAATACCGGTGCACCCCAGGTAGAATAACTCGGTCGTGCAAAACCACTGTCTGTCAATTCTTGCAACTGAGCTTTAAACTGTTTTAATTCTGTTGGAGCCATTCTGTGTGGAGCTATCAATATCGATGTTGTTCCCAGTACTAATTCAATACCAAATTCGACTTCTCTGATTGGTGGCAACTCCGGTAATTCTTCTGGAAATACATCCAAAAACTCACAAACAACAGGTACAGATTCAATCTTTGATTCAGATATCTTAGTATCTAATACATATGAAAGATATGCATCACAGCCTGATAAACCGTAAAAGTAACATATTTTAATCCCACATTTAGCATGCTTTTGGATGAATTGTCCTTTATTTTATGTAATTTGGTTCTCTTAATCCTTTGTTTTCATGTTTTATACTCAGGAAAGCACCGGAGGATGAAAAGAATGGAAAACGGGCCCAAAACGGAGTAAATGGGCCATATCACGAAATCCACAGATAGTCGAAAAGGTCAGACTTGTGGGAAACACTCGAAGATAGCTAGTTGATCCATCTCAAGAAGCCAGAATTCTACTCAAGACGGAGGATCTCCTCTTCAATTCCTTCAGGGGGTTTTAGGGATTTCTTATGTTTTTTTTTATCTTTTCTTCGAGATGTTTTCTTTTATTGTTATGAACTAAACCCTCGATATACGAGAGGATGAAACTTAGATGAATCTTGTTATCGTTTGCTGAACTATATGATAAATATTTGATTTGTTCTTAATTATGTGTTCTTAATTCTTGTGTTGATATTTCGCGGATATTAATTCAAGTTTGATGTGCTTAGGTGGAGGAGCAAAAGTCCCTGCCTAAGAGTAGATCTAGCATAGTTAACCGGAGTTGATCGCGCGCCTAGAGATAGGGTGACGAGGCGTTGCCGGATTAGGATGAAACCTAATATGGGAGTCCATAGATCGAGTTAATGCAATTCTAGGTGTTTTAATTAGAAAGAGATTTCAATTAATCAACCTAGGGTTAGACGTTATTCGCCTCGAGAGAGGGTTTAATATAAATTAGGGAATCCTACGGATCAAGTCAAATGAATAAATGGTCTGGTTCAGAGTTAGATAACAAGTGAAGTCTAGGTGGATTCTTCCTTGGGTGTCATTTTAATCAATTGGTTTTTCTTCAAGTTATTCTCCCAAATTCATTCTTCTTTGTCTTAGAGTCTTTAAGTTTAGTAATTTAGATTAAACAACCATTCGCCTAATTCTTAGGCTAAATAATAAAAAGAAAGTTAGTATTAGTACTTTTAGTTCCTTTGGGTTCGACAATCCGGTCTTGCCTAAGCTATACTACTATTCGATAGGTGCACTTGCCTCAATCATTGTCATAGTTAGTTTCCAGGTTCGATCATTCTCATTATTTAAATTTTTAAAACTCTAACTTCACAGCAATCAAGTTTTTGGCGCCATTGCCGGGGAACTAAAATATTAAGAAAGCTCTATTTTTATTTCTTTAGCCATTATTATTATTATTTTTTTATTTTTTTTACTTTGCTAAATTTTCTTTTATTTGATTTTGGCAGATAGAGGAGATGGCACTGAATAACTATCAGTGGCAAGTTATGAGGACAAAGCCAACAAAAGAAGCTGATATCTACAACCTCGACCCAGTAACCAGGCTATCAACCGAGTTAGAGATGTTACATAAAAATATTGATGGTTTATACGGTTCCTCATTTGGCACATCCAGTTATGCAGTGTGAAACAAGCAGAGGCGTGGCGAATCACGAGTACCCACCCTACGGACATGGCATGGAAAGCGAACAAGTCAACTATATGGGTAACTATGCTAGACCTCAAAATAATTTTTATGATAATGATTTATAATGCGAGTTGGAGGTACCATCCCAATTTCTCGTGGGATGATCAAAGTAGCCAAAGAGGAACTTCCTCCAAATTTTCAACAACCACCTCACCAACAGGAAGAGGAGTCGAACCTTGAGGAGATGTTGACAAAATTCATGGCAGATCTACAGATAACCGTCTCCAAGACACCGAGACCACCCTTAAGAATCAATGGGCATCAATCAAAGGGATCGAGAGCCAAGTTGGGGAACTTACTAAGATAGTTGGACAACTTACTAACACAGTTGGACAACTTGCAAAGATAATCTCAGAACAACTACAAGAAAGCTTGCCAAGCAACACTAAAACTAACCCAAAAGAGCAAATTCAAGCCATAACAGCTCATGACAGTGAAAGGTTAGTGGAATCTGACCCAAGGCAAGAGCCTGTGGTAAGTGAATGTAAGGTTGAGGTAAGCCATGATTTACCAAACCCGGTGATTATAGAGTACCAACCCCGTGTGCCATACCCCGATGCGACAAAGAAAGACCACACAGAGGAGCAACTCGGTAAGCCTCTTAAACTTTCAAAGAAATTTCATATTAACTTGTCGTTTCTAGAAGCTCTTTCACAGATGCCAAATCTTAGGCCTCGTGTCGATAAAGAAGAAATTCATGAGGAACGAAGGCTTTGGATCGATAAACTAGACGAATGGAAGACACACTTCAAGGAGAGACTAAAAACACACGAAGCAAAAAAGAGGCAACTCCACGATGAACTTAATAATGGGACAACCCAGCTTAAGATAGGAGATCAGGTACTCAAAATCTTTCCAGATGGAACGGTCGAGGTAACACATTATAATTTCTGCTCTTTTGAGGAAAACATTACTCGACTTAAATTATTTATCAAAAACCGAATTGATCGCATGAGAAAGGATTTTCTCCTCCTCAAACCACCATGACCATACGAATGAGAGGTAAATTCTAGCTTAAGACTATAAACGAGCGCTTCTCGGGAGGTAACCCGAGCACTAACCCCATCAATTTTTACATTTTTAATTCTTCTTTTACTTTTATTTTTTCCTTTTTAGCACCTAACTATAAACTAACCAAAGTGCAGATTTCTAGACCACACGGCCGTGGCCGTGGCCGTGTGGCCATCACAGGAAGGTACAAGGGCGGGGGCAACCACCAGATCCATAATCGCTATTTAGACCCCCTTCTTCCTTTTTCTTGTCCAGTTGTCTTTCTTCTTTCATTTTCCATTATTTACTTTTATTTTTTATCTTTATTTTTATTTTTATTTTTATTTTTATTTTCTTTATTATTTTCTTCTTATTCTTCATACCATTTAGATTTAGCTTAGGATACAATAAAATCAGACCGGCTACTTTGAGGATTCAATTTCAAACGGTTCGAGACACTTCCCCACATTCACCTCCGCTCAAATCCTATCCGGTTTCTTTTCATTGACTTCACCCAAAATTCAGGAAGTTTCACCTCTCTCCCTGTCATATGATTTTATTTTGCTATTATCTATCTTTGTACATTAAGGGCAATGTACATCTTAAGTGTAGGGGGGGTTAACTATAGCATTATTTGAAAATCCCTGAATTATACCTTGTCTTAAAGTAAGTTTCTCATATTATGGTTAGAATGAAAATTTCCATGATTTATGATTTTTGTTGATATGTTTTAGATTAAGTCATTGATAATTTTGCATTGATAATTAACCTCTAAGAATACTAGAGAATCAAGCATGATAAGTCTATTTTTCAGAATTAAAAATTTTTCTAGGTTGTCTACCTGAAGTTAAATATTACTTTGAAGTTTTAAATTTACGAGGATGACATCAAAATACCCATAATTTTTGTGAGATTTTGAGCCTTATAGAGCATATATTCTTTTTCTTGCTCACTTTTTGATTATGAATGTGTCAACATTGATTAGTTATTCTAGAACTTGCATCGATTATACATGTCGAGACCACACATTTGATTTGATATACAGAGATGATGAAGGCACCTAGGATTTAACCCACTCACTCCACTAAAAAAAACCTTCCTCCATAATTAACCATTAGTGAACCCCTTTTAATCCTAACAACCCTTTTTATTGACTTACCCGCTAATTTTCTACCAAAACCATTTGTATTTGTTATCACCATCCTTTTTGACTACCCTTTTTATCGAGATTTGATTTTGAGCAGTTGCCTAACTATGTTCTATATTTCAGTTGTTAAAGTACTTTCTTATTACTGTAAATATTTGATTACTTGTTCTAAAAAAAATCGAAGTATATTCATTATTAGTTTTGTGATTAGGTGAGCTTATACGTTAAATTCTAATTATTGAAGAAGAAGCTCGTATTATTAGTTTTCAATTGATGTAATTACTTTTATTCAGTTCATTGTTTCTAGTTAGGTAATTTGTCAATTCAATCTCGATTCTAACCCTCTAATTCAGCCTTTATCAACACCATTAACCTAAGCCCCGTTATAACCCTGATAAAGACCTTTTGATTTGTGCATCATTTCATATTACAGTGGTGGAGATTTGATTTTCATGTAAGCCTATGGGATTAACTCTTCATGTTTGACTTTTGAGTACTTAATTCTGAACCTTAAACACTTTTAGTGATTTGAGTGAATCTTTAGTGAGGATGTCAATCCTTGTCGATTTTGAACCAGAGGTAATTATTTAGATGAAGGGAAACACCTATGTTTTTGTGCTACAAATGTATGACTTAGACTGTTTGAATCTTTAGGACCCTTTGAGTTGAATTATCTATGAATAAATTATCTTTGAAATATGATGAAACATTATCAATGACTATCATGAATTGAGGGAAGTTCGTTTTAATTATGAGTTGAGAATTTTGCTTGAGGACAAGCAAAAGCTTAAGTGTGGGGGTATTTGATAAACCGTAAAAGTAACATATTTTAATCCCACATTTAGCATGTTTTTGGATGAATTATCCTTTATTTATGTAATTTGGTGCTCTTAATCCTTTGTTTTCATGTTTTATACTCAGGGAAGCACCGGAGAATGAAAAGAACGGAAAACGGGCCCAAAACGGAGTAAATGGGCCATATCACGAAATCCACACGGCCTGGGCCCAAGACCACACGATCGTGCCTCACTTATCAGACCTGAACACGGCCTGGCCACGATTCACACGGGCGTGTGCCATGGCCGTGTCCCTGCCGCGGCCAAGAGGAGTTTTACTCGGAATAGGATGCTTGGAGGCAAAGAAACACAATCCAAAGTCTATTTAAACACCTTAGTAAGAATCCTATTTGAATTAGGATACTTAGGGGCCAAGTAAGGCATCTCAAAGTCTATATAAACACCTAAAGGGGCAACTTGAAAGGGAGTTCGACAGAAGCCGGAGCCGAAGGCTATCGTCTAGGGGCGGTGAGCTAGGCCAAGGAGCCGAGCCGAAAAGGTCAGACTTGTGGGAAACACTCAAAGATAGCCAGTTGATCCATCTCAAGAAGCCGAAATTCTACTCAAGACGGAGGATCTCCTCTTCAATTCCTTCAGGGGGTTTTAGGGATTTCTTATGTTTTGTTTTATCTTTTCTTCTGAGATGTTTTCTTTTATTGTTATGAACTAAACCCTCAGATACCTGAGGGGGATGAAACTTAGATGAATCTTGTTATCGTTTGCTGAACTATATGATAAATATTTGATTTGTTCTTAATTATGTGTTCTTAATTCTTGTGTTGATATTTCGCGAATATTAATTCAAGTTTGATGTGCTTAGCTGGAGGAGCAAAAGTCCCTTCCTAAGAGTAGATCTAGCATAGTTAAGCGGAGTTGATCGCGCGCCTAGAGATAGGGTGACGAGGTATTGCCGGATTAGGGTGAAACCTAATATGGGAGTCCATAGATCGAGTTAATGCAATTCTATGGGTTTTAATTAGAAAGAGATTTCAATTAATAAACCTAGGGTTAGACGTTATTCGCCTCGAGAGAGGGTTTAATATAAATTAGTGAATCCTACGGATCAAGTCAAATGAATAAATCGTCTGGTTCAGAGTTAGATAACAAATGAAGTCTAGGTGGATTCTTCCTTGGGTGTCGTTTTAATCAATTGGTTTTTCCTCAAGTTATTCTCCCAAATTCATTCTTCTTTGTCTTAGAGTCTTTAAGTTTAGTAATTTAAATTAAACAACCATTCGCTTAATTCTTAGGCTAAATAATAAAAAGAAAGTTAGTATTAGTACTTTTAGTTCCTTTGGATTCGACAATCCGGTCTTGCCTAAGCTATACTACTATTCGATAGGTGCACTTGCCTCAATCGTTGTCATAGTTAGTTTCCAAGTTCGATCATTCTCATTATTTAAATTTTTAAAACTCTGACACACAATCACAGCCCTTTTTCATGCATTTCTGAGCTAACATAGACGATATCACATGTAATTCACTCGAATCATCAGTCTCAATCTGAAGAATTTCACCGTTTTCACATTTCAATTCGACAGTCTTTCGTCTACAATTCACAACTGCATCATGCATAATCAGCCAATCCATACCCAGAATCACATCAAACTCATCAAATGGTAGAAGCATCAAGTCAGCCCGAAAACAGTAACCCCGAGTCATCAAAGGACAATTCTTACAAATTTTATCAACTAAAACAGACTTGCCTAAGGGGTTCGATACTTTAATTACAAACTCTGTAGACTCGACATGTAAACTCTTTTTAAATACTAAATTCATACAGATATATGGATGGGTTGATCTAGGATCTATCAACGCAACTATATCAGTATTAAAAAAAGAAAAAGTACCAGTAATAACGTCTGGCGATGATGCCTCCTCCCGTGCACGGATAGCATAAGCTCGGGCAGGTGCTCGTGCCTCAGATCTCATAGTAGAATCTCTCATAGCACCTCAGTTACCACTCATATTTCAAGTGTTTCGGGGTGGTATCCCTCTAGTGGCCATATTACTCACTTTCGCTAGTTGATCTCTTTCAGCTATAGACTTTTCTGGACAATCCCAGAGATAATGATCAAGAGACCCGCATCTAAAACAAGCTCCGCTCACTATTCTGCGTTCACCGTAATGTCGCTTGTTGCAATGCCTACATTCAGGTACAACATTTCTGACACTACTCGCACTAGCAACAAATGTCGTCTGAGGTTTAGAGCCGAAATTTCTTACATCTCTTTCTCTGATTGAAATCCTCGCAAAAGTAGTAGAACGAGGATGATATTCTTTAGATTTCTTTAATGTTGACTGATGTGATTTGCCCGCAAATCTTTTTCTAAAATCTCTAGCCTCAGAATCGGCCTTTTTTTTCTCTTTGCTAAGCTCTTCGGCTTTGCAGGCTCTGTCAAATAGAACAACAAACTCTTTTAACTCAAGAATCCCCGCTAATAGTCTAATTTCTTCATTTAACCAGTCTTCGAATCTTTTACACATTATAGCCTCAGAAGAAACTTATTCATGAGCATATTTGCTGAGTCGTACAAACTCTCTTTCGTGTTCCGTTACCGACATACGGCTCTGTTTCAATTCAAGAAATTCCTTTCTTTTCTCATCAATAAACCTTTGGCTAATGTATTTCTTACTAAATTCAACTTGAAAGAATTCCTAAGTAACTCTTTCTCGAGGAACTACAGATATCAAAGTATTCCACCACTGATATGCGGTGTCTCTCAACAACGATACAGCATATTCTAAACATTCTTCAGGTGTGCATGACAGTTCATCAAAAACTCGAATCGTGTTCTCAAGCCAAAACTCAGCTCTATCAGGATCACTGCTAATAGTAGCTCTGAAGTCTTCAGCCCCGTCTTTTCGTATCTTATCAATCGGTGGCTTATTTATTCGCAAAGGATCCATACCTTGAGGAACTATAGGGATAGGTTGGGGAATAGGTGGAAGTGGAGGTTGTTGAGCAGCCGGGTTAGTACGAATGTATTGTGCGAACCATTTGTTCCTCATTTGAAAGAAGGCTTCTTTAGCCTCTTCTCCCTGGCTACCCGTTACGGGTCTAGAGTCAGATGGCGCTGTCCCTTGCGCGAGAACAGGCGTGTTACTCTCGACCTCATCAACTACGGCTCGATCAGGATCCATTTACTATATAAAACACATTTAAAAATGTCAAGAGTCATCACACTATCACAGTTTATATATATGGCATGTATAGCTAGACTCACATACGCTACGTTAGTCCTAGAATTGACTAAACCGTAGCTTTGATACCAATAAATGTAACACCCCTAACCCGCGTCCGTCGCCAGAGTAGGGTTACGAGGTATTACCGATCAAAACACTTAATATAACATACATAACCCAAACATTTATGCATTCATAAACAAATACCATTCAATACAATCATATTGTCCCTTTTAAAGGCCATACAAGACCATAAACATGCGTTAGAAATGATTCGGGACTAAACCGATAACATATGTAAATTTTGGAAACTTAGAAAAAATTCAAAATTTCAAGTATCACACGCACGTGTGAACAGACCGTGTGTCTCACACGGCTCCAGACACGCCCGTGTGCCAGGCCGTGTGAAAACTGGAGAGTATACTGAATTGGGTCACACGGCCAACCACATGCCCGTGTGTCTAGCCCGTGTGCCCTTCGAAATGGCCACACACGATCGTGTACCAAGCCGTGTCAAAACTGTAGGGTATACTGACTTATGCAACATGGCCAAGTTACACGCCCGTGTGCTAGGCCGTGTGCCATTTAGGGGGTATACTGACTTGTGCCACACGGCCAGTCACACACCCGTGTGTGAGACCGTGCGGAGCATACTGACTTCAATTCCAAATCAACACCAAGGGACACACGGTCGTGTGACATGGCCATTTGTCACACACGGCTAAGACACACGCCCGTGTCCCTACCCGTGTGGAAAAAAATAGGCTATTTGCAAAGCCATTTTGCCACCCTATTATCATATGCATACATAATCATAATGGTAAAAAATTTTCAACCCAATTAGCAGCCATTCCATAACAATTCATACACATATAATACCATTTCTTCCTACCATTCAAAAGCTTAACTAATACCATACATCTTCCATTCATATACCTTTCAAATAACAAGACATCATTTGCATAATTTCCATTCCATCAACATTTGACGAAACATACCAAAACATACTATCAAGTTTAGCCAAATCACATGGCTTAACCTTACACAAAATGTACTAATACCATGATCTCAAGTAACCATATTTATCAACTTTAAAACTAGCCTATACATGCAATATTTATAATTATCCACAAGTTCAAAAGTACCAATCGGCAATTGGATAGTGTGATATATAAATCCGACTTGTCCGAAATCAGCGAGCTAACGAACCTCTATAAATCATAAAAAAGGAAACAGAGTAAGCTTTATTGCTTAGTAAGCCCGTATAATTCAGAATTAAACTTACCATTTATACATAATCAAGGCAACAATTAAGAACTATTCAATTCAATTAACAAATGCCTAAACACAAACATTAATCACAAGTTAGTCACCAAAATTCATGAAACCATCCATTAACTCAATGTAATTACTTATTACATTGTATCATATTAAACTCACATACATCATATACATCATGTAACGCCCCAAATTTGGGCATAGTAGAATTGGGCCGATTGGGCCTTGGGCATGGGAGCATTTAAAATTTTTGAGAAGAAGAGAACGACACTAATGCAAGTTGGACCTATTAGGTGAGTGATTTTGGAGTGTTCATAGGGTACTATGAAGTCCCGGGTTCAAACCTGGGCTTTAGGAAAAATTTTGGTTTTAGGTGAATAAAGCCCTGGGGGTAAGTAAGTAGGCTTTAAGAATAAATTGTGGGAAAAAAAGACATAAAAGGAGTTGTGGTCTAGTGGCAAATGGTGCCACATGGGAGACAAGGAAGTGACGCCATAGAGGAAGCAAGGGGTCCAGGGTTCAAGTCTTGGCGCTTGCAATTCATTTTGTTTTTCTTTTAAATGAACTTAGACTTTGGCCCATAGGCTTATATTTAGTTGCGCATGTTCTAAGTCACAAAAGGAGCTTGTGTTGTGGTGGCATGTAGCGTCTGGAGCATAGGAGAGGGCAAGGGTTCGAATCTCATGTCAAGCAAGGGAGTGTTTATTTTATAGATTGGACGGCCAGAGTTTGTGTTGGATTTAAACTCTGCTGAAGGGGGGATCCCACATTGGGGAGCTAGCATGAGAGTAGGCGAGAAGCTGGCTTTAAATAGAGCAAACCATGAGGAGAGTAGGATACCTTCCTTGGCTTATCCCTTTCGCTTTGTGGCGTGCTCGTTTAGGTTAGGCATTGGATCATTCATTGATCTGTATGCCGTTGGGTCGTGGTGGTGGTTACCGAAGTTGATCGTCACACCCTTTGGGGGTCAAGGGTGCGATCATTGTTGGCTTCTGCACAGAACAGTGTTCAGAGCGTGGATTAACTTCAAATTCCTATCAGGTGTGTGTATTTCGCACTATTCTAGCTGTAGAGCGGCAAATGCTGAAATGATGGTCACACGGCGATGGTAGCCACACGAACGTACGAGCGCACGTGTGGGAGATTCGACGCGATAGTTGAGGCCCCCATGATTGTTCTCATGGGTTTAGGCTGCCTTGGGCCATGTGGGCCCAATGGGCCTGTGGGCCCATATGAATAAATTGTATGATTGTGTAATAGATATTGGACTGGTTATGTGAATCTCATATCTGTGGCTAGATTTGGGCTAAATGGGCCACACGAGCATGTGGGCCCATTTGGGCCGAGAATGGGCCCTAGGCCTATTCGCATCGTTATCTCTGTTTAGAATACCTTGGTTTACAAAATTACTGAAATACCCTTGGTTTACAAAATTACTGGAATACCCTTGATGGGTAAATTATCGAAATACCCTTGATAGGTAAATTACCGAAATACTCTTGGTGGGTAAAATTACCGAAATACCCCCGAGAGGTGAAATTACCATTTTACCCCTAAAGGACAAAATGATCGTTATACCTTTAGTGGTAGTTTACAGTATGTTTATGTGATATTTACAGATTGGACGGCCAGAGTTTGTGTTGGATTTAAACTCTACTGAAGGGGGGATCCCACATCGGGAAGCTAGCATGAGAGTAGGCGAGAAGCTGGCTTTAAATAGAGCAAACCATGAGGAGAGTAGGATACCTTCCTTGGCTTATCCCTTTCGCTTTGTGGCGTGCTCGTTTGGGTTAGACATTGGATCATTCGTTGATCTGTATGCCGTTGGGTCGCGGTGGTGGTTACCGAAGTTGATCGTCACACCCCTTGGGGGTCAAGGGTGCGATCATTGTTGGCTTCTGCACAGAACAGTGTTCAGAGCGCGGATTAACTTCAGATTCCTATCAGGTGTGTGTATTTCGTACTAGTCTAGCTGTAGAGCGGCAAATGCAAAAATGTCGGTCACACAGTGATGGTAGCCACACGGACGTGCGAGCGCACGTGTGGGAGATTCGACGCGATAGTTGAGGCCCCCATGAGTGTTCTCATGGGTTTAGGCTGCCTTGGGCCATATGGGCCCATATGAATAAATTGTATGATTGTGTAGTAGATATTGGACTTGTTTTGTGAATCTCATATTTGTGGCTAGATTTGGGCTAAATGGGCCATACGAGCGTGTGGGCCCATTTGGGCCGAGAATGAGCCCTAGGCCCATTCGCATCGTTATCTCTATTTAGAATATCTTGGTTTACAAAATTATTGAAATACCCTTGATGGGTAAATTATCGAAATACCCTTGATGGGTAAATTACCGAAATACTCTTGGTGGGTAAAATTACCGAAATACCCTTGAGGGGTGAAATTACCGTTTTACCCCTAAAGGACAAAATGACCGTTATGCCCTTAGTGGTAGTTTAAAGTATGTTTATGTGATATTTATCTAACTGTATATGATTGTGATACACCGCATACACGACATATTGCATTGGGTTGGATTATTCTGATTTGGAGGAAGTACCGTTATAGTGGCATTGCCACGTATTTTGATTCTAGTGGCTCAGCCACATATACCGTTGTTAGCAGCTAGGCTGCACCATTGGAGAGTTTGGCTGGGTGGGTCGACATGGTCCCCACATGGAGAGATTGGTTGGTACAGGTGGAGAGTTTGGTGGTTAAAGGTTGGGTTACATGTCCATTGCATTGTTATGATATAGGGCTTAGGCCCAGATTGTTACCGAATAGGGCTTAGGCCCAGACTATTACCGTAATAGGGGATTACACACTGAGTTCTCGCAACTCACCCCTGTCTTTAACTGTGCAGGTAATCCCCAACCTTAGAGGATTTAGAGCTGCGAGGGACTCGGAGGTGGCCACACGTCAGATATGCTTTAAGCTTAAACTTAGAAATTTTTTGTTTAATTTATTAGGTTAAAAAATTTGTAATAAGGCCATTGGGATTTTATTTTAACTTTTATTTGGTATTTCTTTTAATTACAAACTGCTAGTCTATTAAACACGGGTTTTAAAACAATAACTACTGTTTTCAAAATATCACGTTTCTGCGACTATTTATATCAGACTTCCGCAACAAACAAGGGTTTAAAAATAATAATATTTTTGCAAGGGAATGACTTTATGAAAATCTTGTTTTGTTAATAAGCAACGAAAATCGGGATTTTTAAACGGTAAAAGGTTTTAAATTGAAGAAGGGTTTTCAATGAAAACATGGTTTTCGAAAAACACCTCAATGTGACACGCCAGATTCAGGCCTAACTTCTAGGCCGGGTTTGGGGTGTTACACATCATTTATAACATTTTACTTTCAATCATATAAATAGCAATTCATTCGTATAAACAGTACTTTACCATATCACATAATTTATGCCCGTTGAACCTATTAGAATCTCGAGGGATACTCGGGTGATATACAATACATATAAATCAGTAATCCTTTAATTCCTTATCATTTACCACTCTTTCGAGCTATGAACAGTAAGCTTCTCCTGAGTTGATGGACAGTAAGCTCTATTGAGCTAAAACGGTAAGCTCTAACGAGCTGAAAACAGTAAGTTCTTACAAGCTAATATATCAGTAAGCTCATACGAGCTGTGGTGAGTCCGCAACAAATGAAAAATCTAGACCAAATCGGTAACCCTAGTGACATGTCACTCGTATCCTACAAATTCATACGGTTCAAACGGGGCTCGGTAATAATCAATCTTTATCAATTAAGCATTTGTATTCCAAATGTATCAAATTCTCAATCATATACATACATCTCAAATAAATACAAGTATTTAAAGTTCGATTCTAATTAAACAAACTTACCTCGTATTGCTCGGATAAAAACTATCGGCTATTCGTCAATCTTCCCTTTTCCTTGATCTAAACTTGATCCCGGCTTTTCTTGATCTTAATGAGCTAGGAATGTGCCGAATGCTTCAAGCTATTCTCATGGCTTTTCTAAGCCCTAAATTAGGTAAGAAGATGATGATAATGAAGCAAAAATTATTTTATTTTATTTAATTAACCGTATTAACCAAATTACCAATTTAGCCTTAATAAACATTAAAAATTTCAAATTTACCAAGCCACTATCATTCACTATCATGTTAATTGTCTAATTTCAACATAAGGACCTTAAATTTAAGGTTCTATAGCTATTAGACACTTTTATCTAATAGAACACAAGTTTTACGCTTTACGCGATTTAGTCCTTTTTACCGAATTAAGCATTCAAACAGTAAAATTTCTTTACGAAACTTTCACAATATAATTCTATCTTGCTTTAAAATTTAATAAAATAATAAAATAATATTTTGGCCTTAGATTTGTGGTCCCAAAATCACTGTTCTGATTTGACCTAAAAATGGGCTGTTACAGGTATAGGGTGTTACACATGGTGGTATCATAGTTTAGGTTATCTAACACTCGGGCCTAAGTCATTGATGTAAGAACTGGGGTTACAAAACCCATGTGTCCAAATTTCTCTGAATATTTGGATTGCTTGAGATATCTCTATTTGAATAGCATGAATTTATTTGAAATTGGGGTAGGAATGAGAACACATTGCTTTTATTCTAAAGTTTTCTTGTAAGAATGTGACTTGGATCATTTCCCCGCCACTCACACCGTTGGTTTTGTTTGTGCATGCTAGATTAGATTCGGTATGCCTCGTAGACGTGTTAATGTAAGTGCGAATATATTCGTATGTTATGAGTGCATTAGCTAGTAAGTTGGAAATTCTGGTAAGAGTGCTCGATTAGGGTTTTATTCAAGCCAAACCAGGTAGTAAAGAACTACGGTGGTGGGTTTAGGTTCTACACTTTCGTAAGTTTTGGGCATTAAGCTAATAAGTAGAGAATCTCGATAAAGACTATTAAATTAGGAATAACGAGTATGCGTTATTTAGACAAGAGTGTCACAGTGGATAGATGTAACATCCCGAAATTGGGCCTAGTAGGATTGGGCCCAATGGGCCTTGTTTTAAAATTTTTGAGAACGGCATTAATGCAAGTTAGACTTATTAGGTAAGTTATTTTGGAAGGTTAGAGGGCTTCTATGAAGTCCCGGGATCAAATATTAGCTTTGGGGAAATTTTGGTTTTAGGTGAAAAAAAACCCTGGAAGTTGGCAGGTAGGCCTTAAGAATAAAATGTGGGGAAAAATGACACAAGTGGAGTGTGTGGTGTAGTGGCAAAGTGACGCCACATAAAAGACAAGGGGGTGACGCCACAAGGAAGGAAGGAGGTCCAAGGTTCAATTCTTGGCTTTTGCATTTTGGTTTTCTTTTTACTTGGACCTCAAAATTTGGCTATAGATTTATATTTAGTTGCGCATGGTTTAAGACACAAGAGGAGCTTGTGGCCAAGTGGCTAGCAGCGTGGATTATGTTGCAAGGGAGCACAGGTTCGAATCTCATGAGAAGCAAGGAGTATTTATTTTGCGGTGCAGGCGAGAAGAGTTTGATTGAATTTAAACTCTCTCGACGAAGGGATCCCACATCGGAAAGATACAAAGAAGGAAGGTGAAGAGCTAGCTATATAAAGAGCATTCCGGGAGGAGGGTTGACACACCTTGGAAGGCGTTTGGGCACAGGAGTGGTCGGGCGCGGATTAACACGAGTCCTATCGGTGTGTAACTCTCTACTCTAGTTGTAGAGCGGCAAATGCGAGAAGTGCCGATCACGGCAATAGTAGCCACCACGCGGCGTGCGGCGCGCGTGTGGGGCTTCGACGCGATAGTTGAGGCCATCGGTAGTATTCTTGTGGTTTGAAATTTTGCTTGGGCGCGATGGGCGAAGGGGCCCAATGGGCCGTGGGCCCAATATAGTAAAATGTATGATGGTGTAGTATATAGTGAACTAGACTAGGTGAATCTCATAAGCGTGGCTAGATTTGTGTTAGGTGGGCCACACGAGCGTGTGGGCGAGATAAGCAAAATTGGGCTTTAGGCCCAATAGTCCATTTCGACCAGAAATGGTAGTTGGGTCGCTCGGGGCGACACTGGGCCTTTGGAAAGGCCATTCCAGGTACAAAATTACCAAAATACCCTTAGTGGGTACATTACTGAAATACCACTGAAGGGTAAATTATGAAAATACCTTGGTGGGTAAATTACGAAAATGCCCTTGGTGGGTAAATTACCGATATACCCTTGGTGGGTAAATTACGAAAATGCCCTTGGTAGGTAAAATTACGGTTATACCCTTAGAGGTTGATTAGGGTCATTATGTTGTTTTATGTCTATCTGATTATGATGGTAGTTCATGTTATACTTATATTTGATATATGTCTAGCATACATGACATACTGCATACACGAATTATTATGTCATATTGCATGGGTTATATGAGTGGAGGGGGCAGTGATATTCGTGTCGACGGGCACCGGTGGTTTGGTACCACATTGTGACTACGGTCACCGAGAGGTTTGGCACCTCGGAGGTTTGGCACCTCATAGCGACTCGTCCACGTGGTTAACACCACCGTGGGTTGGCCCCACTTTTGAGATATGGGATCGCCGCCGGTGATTTGGTATCACACGTGGGTTGGCCCCACGAGATGGATTATTAGTGACTTTGAGTCACCGGTGATTTGGTATCACATTCGTGTCTCCGGACACCGAGGTTTGGCACCTCATAGCGTCTCGTCCAGTGGTTTGGTACCACAGTGGTTGGCCCCACGAGATAATACAGCGGGATTGGCGCCGGTGATTTGGTATCACACGATGGGTTGGCCCCATCACTACTATTCGTGACTTCGAGTCACCGGTGGTTTGGCACCACCGGTGGTTTGGCACCACAATATTGATGGATATCGTGTCTTTGGACACCGGTGGTTTGGCACCACCGGTGGTTTGGTACCACACGGGGTAGAAAAAGGAGTTGCGGATGGCTAGGTTTGGGTGCATGATATGCATATTTTCATATGAAATTGTGTAAGGGCTGTTGGATGGGGATTTACACACCGAGTCTCGATGACTCACCCCTTAGTTAAATTTTGCGGGTAATCATTAGATCGCAGATTTGGGAGTGAGGTGGACTCGTGGAGGCCATACATATGTTCACTCGTAAATTCGTTTCTTTTATTTGGACTTATTTTTATTTGAGTTTTTGTTATGTAATAAGGCCTTTGGTATTTTATTTGGTTTGACTTTCAATTTGTTTATTGCTTGTTATTAAATGATCAATATGGGATTTTCCTAAAATGATAATAAACCATTTCTTATTCAAAATTTCTTAAACTCGATTTCTCACCACAACTATAAAGAATATGAGCTTTTAACGAATGATACACAGCTTTTTAAACATTCCTTTCATGTGACATGCCGATTCGGTCGTAACGTTTAGGCGGGTTTGGGGTGCCACAATTATGGTATCGAGCCAAGTTCAAAAACTTCGGTTGTGGGTTTGGGTTCAAAAAATGTTTTCAAAAGATGGTTTGGAAAATGGTTTAGAAAAATATATATCTATTTTTTTGAAATATGGCACCCGAGTCTCCGGCACCAATCCGCACTGTAAGTTTTCGATACTTTGCTTTGTTATATCTTTGTATTTTGAATATCTATTCGTGTGTTTGGGTTGGATGTGATGTTCGGATATAGAGTTGATTGCGCATCTGAAATATTTATCTGCTTTAATGGTTAGTTTTTTTAGTATGTGTAGGATTTCTAAATTCTAGTTAAAAGTATATTAGGGTTATTGGAATCAGAGTGCGTGACATGAGCACAGCGTTGTAGGTTAGGTGGTACGAATGTTCTCAGTAGTTGGAAATTTCGAGGACGAAATTTCTTTAAGGAGGGTAGATTTGTAACATCCCGAAATTGGGCTCAGTAGGATTGGGCCCAATGGGCCTTGTTTTAAAATTTTTGAGAACGGCATTAATGCAAGTTAGACTTATTAGGTAAGTTATTTTGGAAGGTTAGAGGGCTTCTATGAAGTCCAGGGATCAAATATTAGCTTTGGGGAAATTTTGGTTTTAGGTGAAAAAAACCCGGAAGTTGGCGGAGTAGGCCTTAAGAATAAAATGTGGGGAAAAATGACACAAGTGGAGTGTGTGGTGTAGTGGCAAAGTGACGCCACATAAGAGACAAGGGGTGACGCCACAAGGAAGGAAGGAGGTCCAAGGTTTAAGTCTTGGCTTTTGCATTTTGGTTTTCTTTTTACATGGACCTCAAAATTTGGCTATAGATTTATATTTAGTTGCGCATGGTTTAAGACACAAAAGGTGCTTGTGGCCAAGTGGCTAGCAAAGTGTGGATTATGTTGCAAGGGAGCACTGGTTCGAATCTCATGAGAAGCAAGGGAGTATTTATTTTATGGTGCAGACGAGAAGAGTTTCAGTTGAATTTAAACTCTCTTGACGAAGGATCCCACATCGGAAAGATACAAAGAAGGAAGGTGAAGAGCTAGCTATATAAAGAGCATTCCGGGAGGAGGGTTGACACACCTTGGAAGGCGTTTGGGCACTGAGGAGTGGTCGGAGCGCGGATTAACACGAGAATCCTATCGGTGTGTAACTCTCTACTCTAGTTGTAGAGCGGCAAATGCCGAAGTGCCGATCACGGCAATAGTAGCCACACGAGCGTGCGGCGCACGTGGGGGCTTCGACGCGATAGTTGAGGCCATCGAGTAGTATTCTTGTGGGTTGGGGTTGCTTGGGCGCGATGGGCGAAGGGGGCCCAATGGGCCGTGGGCCCAATATAGTAAAATGTATGATGGTGTAGTATATAGTGAACTAGACTAGGTGAATCTCATAAACGTGGCTAGATTTGTGTTAGGTGGGCCACACGAGCGTGTGGGCCTGAATGGGCCGAAATTGGGCTTTAGGCCCAATAGTCCATTTCGACCAGAAATGGTAGTTGGGTCGCTCGGGGCGACACTGGGCCTTTGGAAAGGCCATTCAAGGTACGAAATTACCAAAATACCCTTAGTGGGTACATTACTGAAATACCACTGAAGGGTAAATTATGAAAATACCCTTGGTGGGTAAATTACGAAAATGCCCTTGGTGGGTAAATTACCGATATACCCTTGGTGGGTAAATTACGAAAATGCCCTTGGTAGGTAAAATTACGGTTATACCCTTAGAGGTTGATTAGGGTGATTATGTTGTTTTATGTCTATCTCGATTATGATGGTAGTTCATGTTATACTTATATTTGATATATGTCTAGCATACATGACATCTTTGCATACACGAATTATTATGTCATATTGCATGGGTTATATGAGTGGAGGGGCGGTGATATTCGTGTCGAGCGGGCACCGGTGGTTTGGTACCACATTGTGACTACGGTCACCGGAGGTTTGGCACCTCGGAGGTTTGGCACCTCATAGCGACTCGTCCCCGTGGTTAACACCACCGTGGGTTGGCCCCACTTTTGAGATATGGGATCGCCGCGGTGATTTGGTATCACACGTGGGTTGGCCCCACAGATGGATTATTAGTGACTTTGAGTCACGGTGATTTGGTATCACATTCGTGTCTCCGGACACCGAGAGGTTTGGCACCTCATAGCGTCTCGCCCCGGTGGTTTGGTACCACGATGGGTTGGCCCACGAGATAATACAACGGGATTGGCGCCGGTGATTTGGTATCACACGATGGGTTGGCCCCATCACTACTATTCGTGACTTCGAGTCACCGGTGGTTTGGCACCACGGTGGTTTGGCACCACAATATTGATGGATATCGTGTCTTTGGACACCGGTGGTTTGGCACCACCGGTGGTTTGGTACCACACGGGGTAGAAAAATGAGTTGCGGATGGCTAGGTTTGGGTGCATGATATGCATATTTTCATATGAAATTGTGTAAGGGCTGTTGGATGGGAATTTACACACCTGAGTCTCGATGACTCACCCCTTAGTTAAATTTTGCAGGTAATCATTAGATCGCGGATTTGGGAGCTGAGGTGGACTCGTGGAGGCCATACATATGTTCACTCGTAAATTTGTTTCTTTTATTTGGACTTATTTTTATTTGAGTTTTTGTTATGTAATAAGGCCTTGGGTATTTTATTTGGTTTCAGCTTTCAATTTGTTTATTGCTTGTTATTAAATGATCAATATGGGATTTTCCTAAAATGATAATAAACCATTTCTTATTCAAAATTTCTTAAACTCGATTTCTCACCACAACTATAAAGAATATGAGCTTTTTAACGAATGCACAGTTTTTAAACATTCCTTTCATGTGACATGCCAGATTCGGTTGTAACGTTTAGGCCGGGTTTGGGGTGTTACAATAGAGGAAATAGATATCAAATTTATCGTAGAATTTTCTGTGGTAGTGAATAAGATCTTCAAGAAAAGCCATAAGATGTTAAAGAGAATAGGAATCAGAGTGCGTATCGAAAGTGTGATAGTTTGTTTAAAAATAGAAATAGCATATTTTTTTATTAAGCAAGGGACGTGTTAGTAGGAAAATTTTGAGGACGAAATTCTTTTTAGAGGGGGAGAGTTGTGAAACCCTAAAATTGGGCTTAGTAGTTTCGAGGGTAATTTAGGGATTTTGGCTCAAAATGAGTTCAAAAATTGTAAATTATGGTAACCCAAATTTATTTTCAACTATAGCTTTTTGAAAATCAAATCAATTTTTGAAAATAAGGTAGGAAAGAATTTCAAATTTGAAAAAAAGAATTGTTTTGTAAAAGGCTTTTAATTAAGAGTGGTTTTAAAGTAAATAAACCAAAGTTTTAAAAATACCATATTTTCCCCTCCATCTATATTAAACTCACGATAGTTTCTTCCATCACCCTTTTTTTGGAATCTCTTGATTTTCCCAAGCACCCTTCACTTATTTTTTTTCAAACATCAATTCCTCTAATTTCTATCATCTCCGAAGCATTAAACTTCCTTAGAATTCCATAAAAAGCTTCAAAACACCATTGATTTTACCATTGTTTCAACTTGTGGGTTTTCTGGACTTTCAAACCAAACATTCATTTTTTTTCTCTCAACAAAGGTAAGGATTCGTTTTCCTATTAGTTTTTGATGATATCTAGCATTTTAAATTGAGTTTTTATTCATTGAATCAAAAGTTTTGAATAAATGTCGGAATTTGGGGCATTAATGGTGGAATTCAGGATTTTGAATGAAAACAAATTTTCAAAGTGTCTTTCAACTTTTTTTGATGTGATTAGAAGGTTTCTAAACTTTCCTTAAATTTTCATTAAAAAATTCTAAGGTTTTATTGAGTTTTCATGAAAAAGGGCCATTATACGTTGAAATTTCAGAACCATGAATCTGTGTATTTTTTAGTAGTTTGAAATTTGGGTATTATTCTTAGATGTATAATTAGATATTGGAATTGATTATAGGCAATGTGTAATATCCTAAAAAAATTGAGTATCATCTTGTTACTTGTGTTAGCTCGAGTATGATTATTATTATGTGCTTAGTATAGTTTTATGAAGGCTTGGAATTATTAGCTAAGCTAGAATGATTTTTAGTATTAAAAATATAGTGAAGTGGATTAGATGAACTTGACACTTAAGTTAATTTAAGTGTTAAATTCTAACACAAGAGGAGTTAGTGGCATAGTGGATAAGGTGCATGAAAGGTTGCTTGAGGGAAGTGGTTCGAGTAGCATGGAAGGCATATTAAGGATTTTATTTTTTTATGCATCCTAGCATTAAGTGTCGGTCAACTATTCATATGGATAAGATGGACAATTTTCTTTTTATGGCAAGAAGACTTAACGTTATGGTAAGCATGAAATAAGGGATAGAATTGCTAGATTTTGGGGATAAAATTTCTTCAACTTTGGGAATGTAGAGGATTTCAAGGCTTGGCTTAAGGGTGTTGTTTTGGAAACTCTCCTATGGCCATTAGTGCATGAATGTGGACGGCATGTGTGGCTAGGGGGTGGCGAATGATGATAGGAAGTTTGGGGAATAGTTGGCCAACTTTAGCATTTTTGTGCATCATTTGGCATTTTCTCTTCCTCTCCAAAAACTCCTCTTTGGCCGAATGTATCTTAGGCATTTTGGTGCAATTTTGCTTTTGATTTAGCTCTCATTTGTGTTTGAACCAAAATCTAATTTCTTCCTCTCATTTCCTTTTGAAACCGAAACCACAATTTGCATTTTTGTGCACTTTTCTTTTCGGCAAACTAGGTGTTTGGCCGAACCTCTTTCTCCCATCTCTCTCTTTTCTTTCTTTTGATACTTGCTCAAAAACCACATTTCCTTTTTCACTTCCTCTTGGCCGAATCTTCCTCCTTCCCAAATCCCATCTCTTTCATTTTTTTCAAAGTTAAAAACATCCATTACCATTCTATTTTCATTTTCTATTTTCTTCTTTCTTCCATTTTCGAATCATCCTTCTCCAATTTCACTTTCACTTTTATTTTTCCTTTCTTTTTACTCCACCATAGCCGAATCTTCTTTCTCTCTTTTGGTGTTATATTGGCCGAGTATCATCAAGGGTAGATAATCTTTGGGTTTTCTTCAATCAGTTTTGGAAGATAGGTAAGTGTTCATGGCCGTATTTCCGTTATTTCCTTCTCCTTTCTAAGTCATTTTCTTGTGGACAAAGGCCGAATCCTTGGGCATTTGTTTGCAAGGTTCTAACCATTATTTAGGAACCGATTTTTCCTTTAGGCTCTTTGGGACGTTGGAAGCAATCGATCTAAGCCATTCTATTAGCAATCGAAGTTGGTAAGTCAAGTGGTAAGATTCATGTCGATTCATTATTCTTTTTGAGGATAAAGACTAAGGCTATTGGGATTAAGATGTGATGTTGGCCGAATGGATTTTTGCTCATAGTTTTGTGGTATGGTCGAATGTAGGACAAGGTGATCTAGTGCGGTAGATCGGATCTTCGGAAGTTAGTATTTGCATTAGCGAAAGGTGTGTACCTTACACACTTTATAACTCGGTATATATATATATGTGTGTGTTAATAACTATTCATGTTGTTAAAGCCGAAAACTATGAGATCTTGAAATGATACCTTGATGGGTATGAGCAAGGATACGGGTAAGTCCGTTTCGATATGATGTTGATATATGTTGTTAATATCACGATCTACGATATATATTGGTTATATGTTTATATCAAAGTATAATGACATGACTTGTTATCTATTGCATTGGTATGGGCGATATGAGAGGAGAGGGAAGATTGATATCCGTGTCTTTGGGACACCAGAGGTTTGGCACCTCCAGTGGTTTGGTACCACATATTTCGTGTCTTTGGGACACCAGAGGTTTGGCACCTCATAGCGACTCGTCCCAGTGGTTTCACACCACTATGGGTTGGCCCCATATTTGATGTATTGGGATCGTCGCCAGTGATTTGGTATCACACGTGGGTTGGCCCCACAACTTGATTATTCGTGACTTTGGGTCACCAGTGATTTGGCATCACATTATTGGATATCGTGACTTTGGGTCACGGTGGTTTAGCACCACCGGTGGTTTGGTACCACACGGGGTAGAAAAGGAGTTTTGGATGGCTAGGTTGGGTGCATTATATATATATATATTGCTTGGTTATAATTTGTGTATGTATGTGGCATTTACCCGGGAGAGGGATTATGCACTGAGTCTTGGTGACTCACCTTCTCCCTTATTTTTCAGTGATTCGTAAAATCGCGGATGAGGAGCCGGATGAACTCGAGGAGGCCATGCAATAAAATTTGGTTTTAAATGAACTTCCATTTGGGTACTTTATTTTAATTCATTTTCATCTTTTTATGGATTTGTAATAAGGCCTCTTTAATTATATTTTTGGATTATTTATATGCTTTGGATTTGTTTTAAATATGGCTTATAAATTACATGGTTGATATAATAATTTGAGCACCAAGTTATCTAAACTACTAAACGCGATGGTTTTAAAGCGTTACCATCGGGTAACATAAATCAATTGATAGTATTTAACAACTTAAGTATTTTTGATAACTCATACTATTTTCCAAAACTCCAGTTTCCAAATTTCTATTAGATACGGTTTTCAACCTAATTGCTTTAGTTTCTTTTCAATTTATAAAAGGTTTACAAATCTAAGTCGCAACTAAGTTTTAAAGGTTTATTTTCGGGATTTCAAAGTAAATTATCAGTTTTTAATTTATTATACACGATTTCTACGAACTTAGAACAACAAAGAGTTTTTCACTAAAATTTAATCGGTAACTCGTTTTTCCTCAAAACGTTTTCCCTGTGACATACCAAATTTGATCGTGGCGTATTGGACCGGGTTTGGGGTGTTACAAATTAGTATCGAGCCAAGTTCAAAAGCTTCATTTTGGCCCAAGGCCCAAAATGATTTAAAGTATGATCTTAAAATGTTTTTGTTTAAAATTATATGATCCGAAAGGCATGGCATCGAGTCTCCTGCACCGATGCGCGGGTAAGTACTTTAAACTGTTGATCTTGATGATATGATGATGTTAGTATGGTGATTAGTAGTAGAAACTACTCTAGAGACCCAAACTATAGGTTGAATGTACTCATGAAACAACTTCTTATTAAAATTATTAAGTAAAAGCGTGTTTTAAAGAAAGTGGAATAATGACTAATGCATAACACTTTTAAATGAGATAAGTCGAGACTTTAGACATGAGTACTCAAGGTCGGGGTCGTATTACTCATGGACGCGGTCGGGGTAGGATGGCGTGTGCGAGCTAGTGAGGTGCGGTCAAGGATCCGAAAATGAGGTACCACTACCCCCACCACCGGTGGTTGGAGTTGAGCATCGAGGATCAAGCGGGGATGACGCAGATGTCTTAGGCGTCTTTGGGAGTCCTTGAGAGGGTAGCTAGAATAGGTGGAGGTGCGGGAGCTCGTAAATCATGTGCGGCGACTCGAGCCAATGGAGCCGAGGTATTTCGAGGTGTTTCAGGTGTGGCTCCGATCTGGCAGAGTATTGGTTAGAGGCGACGGAGCGAATCATGGATGACTTGGATCCGAATGCCGAGGAAAAGCTGAAAGGGATAGTGTCGCTTCTTCCGGGATGAGTCATATCGGTGGTGGCTCACGATGCGGAATAGTCTTTGCAATGGAGGATCTCACTTTGGATTATTTTAAGGCGTCAGATCGGAAGAAATATGTTGGGTCTAGTTACATTGATGCATAGCGTAAGGCATTTTCGAGTTTGGTCCAGGGAAGTAAGTCCATATTAGAATATGAGGCGTAATTTTTAAGATTGAGCCGGTATCTTTGGAGGTATCGTGGCCGAGCACGAGCGATGTGTCTGGTTCGAGGATGGATTGAGGGACGAATCGAGATTGCTTGATTGCTCCACATCAGAGAGGCGAGTTTCTTGCACTAGTTGAAAAGACTAAGATAGCGAAGGGATAAAGGAATCGGTAAAGCGAGGCACGACAAGAATAAACATAAGAGAAGTTTTGGATCATCCGGTCACCGGTAATTCTCGAAGAGGTTAGGCGAGTGGGTGAATCAACTGGGAGGCACATTCATCGCTAATCGGGACCGGCCACGGTGTAACAGATGTGGAAAATTTCATTGGGGCAAATGTTGGACCGGAGGAAAAGGATGTTTTGAGTGTGGTTCATTTGGATCATCGTGTGAGAGACCGCCCACGTAAGCTAGCCAGAATCGGCCCGAGGGTCAAGGTCGTGCTCGATTCGAAATGAGGACCGTCACCGCAGAGGTCGTGGTAATGGTAGAGAGGTAATGGTTCGGTCGAGGTCGCGGAGCATGGCGAGGTCTTGGCAACACCGAGGTAAGAAGACACTGGTTTGGTGTATATGTGAGACGTCGAGAGGAGGCGACGACACCGGACGTCATAAGCGAGTACGTTCTTAATCTTTGGTGAACCCTATCTTTGCTTTGATAGATGTGGGTTCGACACATTCGTATGTTGCTAGTAACATAGTAGAGACTATGAATCTAGACTCGAGACTACTTCTAGGAAGATGATGTGACTTAGCCCTCTAGGTCACTCTGTAGAAGTAAATAAGTCAGATAGAGATGTACCCTAGAACTCCAAGGGGTAATGTTTGTAGTCGATCCGATGGAACCGCCGTTTGAGGAGTTTGATCTCGATTCTAGGGATGGGTTGGTTGGTCAAGTATCAAGCAAGTTTGGATTGCTTGTTGCTAAGCGCATGGTTTTGAAGACGGTGAGGCAAAGAGGTGGTTATGATAGGTAATAGAAGAGATTATCTATCCAACGTGGTATCTGCGTTGAAAGGCTGTGAAGTTGGTCGGGAAGGGTGTGAGGCATTTGTTGTTCATGTGTGTGCGTTGGAGGCTAAGGAGTCTCTGTGGGGAATGTCCGAACGGTAAAGGAATATGTTGACGTATTTCGGAAGAACTTAGGGATTGCCTCCGGATCGTGAAGTTGAATTTGGTATAGATCATTGCCGGAATCTGCGCCGGTGTCTATTGCTCTGTATAGGATGGCACCGAAGGAATTAGGGAATTGAAGGCTCAAATTCAAGAGTTGTTGGATCGAGGTTTTATCAGGCCAAGTGTTTCGCCTTGGGGAGCACCGGTAGTTTTTGTCAAGAAGAAGGATGGATCGATGCGGATGTGTATAGACTATCGCCGTTGAATAAGTGACGATCAAAAATAAGTATCCTTTGCCGAGGATAGATGACTTGTTTGATCAGCTTAAGGGGGCGCGGTTTTCTCAAGATTGATTTAAGGTCCGGATATCATCGGTGAAGGTGAAAGAGGTCGATATCCATAAGACGGCATTTCGCACTTTCGGTATGGGCACTACGAGTTTACGGTAATGCCGTTTGGGTTGACTAACGCTACGAAAGCATTCATGGACATGATGAATCGGGTATTCGGTAGTTTTTGGACCGGTTTGTTGTGGTAATTATAGGCGATATTTTGGTATACTCCAAGTCGGAGGAGGAGCATGATGCGCATTTGCGAGTAGTGTTCTGATTTTGAGGAAAAGCGATTTATGCAAAATTTAGTAAGTGCGAGTTTTGGCTTAGGAGGTGACTTTCTTGGGTCACGTAGTATCGGTGAGGATTAGAGTGGATCCTCGAAAGATTGAGGCGATGTTAGATTGGAAGCCGCCTAAGTCGGTGGTGAGATTCAAGTTTCCTAGGTGCAGCGGGGTATTACAGAAGATTTGTGGAAGGATTTTCTTTGATAGCAGCACCTATGACTAAGTTATTGAGGAAAGGAATTCCATTTGTGTGGACCGAGAAGCAAACAAGGAAGTTTTGACAAGTTGAAGAAGATTTCGATGAAGCTCGGTTTGATTCAACTTCGAGGTAGGCAAGGAATTCACAGTTTCTTGTGATGCATCACATCTTGGTTTGGGATGTGTCTTTGATGCGAGGAAGGGAAGGTAGTGGCTTATGCATCTCGACAGATTGAGACCACATGAAGTTAACTATCCGATGCATGACTTGGAATTAGCTGCAGTGGTTTTTGCTTTGAAGATATGGAGACACTATTTGTATGGAGAGAAGTCGATAGTCTACCACGGATCACAAGGGTCTTAAGTATCTTTTAACTCGAAGGATTTGAACTTGAGGCGGCGTAGATGGATAGAGTTGTTGAAGGACTACGATTGTTCGATTGAGTATCATCAGGGCAAGGCTAACGTGGTGGCGCACGCGCGTTGAGCCGAAAGGTTATATCGGACTTGGATCGATGTTTGCTCATCTTAGCTTATATGACGATGGGAGTCTTTTGGCTAAATTGCAAGTCAAGCGACTTGGTTAGAGCAGATCAAGGAGAAGCAGATTAGGGGATGATGGTTTGAATGATCGGAGGTTACTGAGTTCGAATGGTGGTTTAGAGGATTATAGTTTGTCCAATGATGGAGTATTGTGTTTTAAAGGAAGAGCTTGTATGCCAAAGGATGTTGAGTTGAGGCAAAGGATTCTTCGGGACGCACATAGCAGCCCATAAGCTATGCATCCTGGAGGTAGCAAGATGTATCGGGATTTAAGAGAGCGATTTTGGTGGCAGTGCAAGCGTGAGGTGGCGAGTTTGTGGGTAAATGTCGGCGTGTCGAGGTCAAGCGAGCATCAGTTGCCGTTTGGGTTACTTCAGCCGGTGAAGATTCCACAGTGGAAGTGGGAAAGGATCACTATGGACTTTGTCAGTGGATTACCCCTTACGCCAAGTAAGAAGGACTCGATTTGGGTGATTGTGGATCGTCGACTAAGTCACTCATTTTATTCGGTAAGGGTGGATTACTCGCTTGAAGTTAGCTAAGTTGTATGTGGCGGAGATAGTAAGGTTGCACGGTGTACCGGTGTCGATTATCTCGAGCAGAGATCCTAGATTTACGTCGAGGTTTTGGAGAGCGTTACATCGGGCTTTGGTGCACGCGGTTGGATTTTAGTACCGCATTTCATCCACGATCGGCAGGCGATCGGAAAGAGTTATCTGATTTTAGAGGATATGTTGAGAGGTTGTGTATTGGACTTGAGAGGTGGTGGGAAGAGTTTTTACCATTAGCGAGTTCGTATACAACAATAGTTATTAGGCAAGCATTAAGATGGCACCATATGAGGCGTTGTTTGGTAGGAGGTGTCGCACACCTACATCTTTGGACCGAGTTGAGTGGCGTCAAATGTTAGGACCGAGTTGGTTGCGTAAACCAGAAGATAAGGTGAAGTTGATTCAAGCTCGGTTGAAGGAAGCTTGGATAGGCGAAGTCATATGCCGATCTCAAGTGGAGGGATATAGAATTTTCCGTGGGTGACAAAGTTTTTCTGAAAGTCTCGCCATGGAAGAAAGTGTTAAGATTTGGGAGAAAAGGCAAGTTAAGTCCAAGGTTTATTGGGCCGTATAAGGTGTTGAGACGAGTGGGACCAGTAGCCTATCAACTCGAGTTACCATCAGAGCTGAGTCAGATTCACGATGTGTTCCATGTCTCCATGCTTAGACGCTATCGTTCTGATCCATTGCATGTTGGGGCAGTAGAGGAAATAGAGGTGAGTCCAGATCTGACGGTAGAAGAAGAACCTCTGCAGATTCTAGACCGAGATGTGAAAGTTTTGCGTAGGAAGTCAGTTCCTTTAGTGAAGGTTTTATTGCGGAACCATGGCGTAGAAGAAGCTACGTGGGAACAGGAGGAGGATGTGATGAGGCAAGCGATTTCCTCAACCCTTTTGAGCAGGTAATTTCGAGGACGAAATTTTTTTAAGGGGGTAGAATTGTAATATCCTAAAAAAATTGAGTATCATCTTGTTACTTGTGTTAGCTCGAGTATGATTATTATTATGTGCTTAGTATAGTTTTATGAAGGCTTGGAATTATTAGCTAAGCTAGAATGATTTTTAGTATTGAAAATATAGTGAAGTGGATTAGATGAACTTGACACTTAAGTTAATTTAAGTGTTAAATTCTAACACAAGAGGAGTTAGTGGCATAGTGGATAAGGCGCATGAAAGGTTGCTTGAGGGAAGTGGTTCAAGTAGCATGGAAGGCATATTAAGAATTTTATTTTTTTATGCATCCTAGCATTAAGTGTCGGTCAACTATTCATATGGATAAGATGGACAATTTTCTTTCTATGGCAAGAAGACTTAAGGTTATGGTAAGCATGAAATAAGGGATAGAATTGCTAGATTTTGGGGATAAAATTTCTTCAACTTTGGGAATGTAGAGGATTTCAAGGCTTGGCTTAAGGGTGTTGTTTTGGAAACTCTCCTATGGCCATTAGTGCATGAATGTGGACGGCATGTGTGGCTAGGGGGTGGCGAATGTTGATAGGAAGTTTGGGGGAATAGTTGGCCAACTTTAGCATTTTTGTGCATCATTTGGCATTTTTCTTCCTCTCCAAAAACTCCCTCTTTGGCCGAATGTATCTTAGGCATTTTGGTGCAATTTTGCTTTTGATTTAGCTCTCATTTGTGTTTGAACCAAAATCTAATTTCTTCCTCTCATTTCCTTTTGAAACCGAAACCACAATTTGCATTTTTGTGCACTTTTCTTTTCGGAAACTAGGTGTTTAGCGTAACCTCTTTCCATCTCTCTCTTTTCTTTCTTTTGATACTTGCTCAAAAACCACATTTCCTTTTCACTTCCTCTGGCCGAATCTTCCTCCTTCCCAAATCCCATCTCTTTCATTTTTTTCAAAGTTAAAAACATCCATTACCATTCTATTTTCATTTTCTATTTTCTTCTTTCTTCCATTTTGAATCATCCTTCTCTATTTCACTTTCACTTTTATTTTTCCTTTCTTTTTACTCCACCATAGCCGAATCTTCTTTCTCTCTCTTGGCGTTATATTGGCCGAATATCATCAAGGGTAGATAATCTTTGGGTTTTCTTCAATCGGTTTTGGAAGATAGGTAAGTGTTCATGGCCGTATTTCTGTTATTTCCTTCACCGTTCTAAGTCGTTTTCTTGTGGACAAAGGCCGAATCCTTGGGCATTTGTTTGCAAGGTTCTAAACATTATTTAGGAACCGATTTTTCCTTTAGGCTCTTTGGGACGTTGGAAGCAATCGATCTAGGCCATTCCATTAGCAATCGAAGTTGGTAAGTTAAGTGGTAAGATTCATGTCGATTCATTATTCTTTTTGAGGATAAAGACTAAGGCTATTGGGATTAAGATGTGATGTTGGTCGAATGGATTTTTGCTTATAGTTTTGTGGTATGGCCGAATGTAGGACAAGGTGATCTAGTGCGGTAGATCGGATCTTTGGAAGTTAGTATTTGCGTTAGTGAAAGGTGTGTACCTTACACACTTTATAACTCGGTATATATATATATATATATGTGTGTGTTAATAACTATTCATGTTGTTAAAGCCGAAAACTATGAGATCTTGAAATGATACCTTGATGGGTATGAGCAAGGATACGGGTAAGTCCGTTTCAATATGATGTTGATATATGTTGTTAATATCACGATCTACAATATATATTGGTTATATGTTTATATCAAATTATAATGACATGATTTGTTATCTATTGCATTGGTATGGGCGATATGAGAGGAGGGGAAGATTGATATCCGTGTCTTTGGGACACCGTGAGGTTTGGCACCTCCGGTGGTTTGGTACCACATATTTCGTGTCTCTGGGACACCGTGAGGTTTGGCACCTCATAGCGACTCGTCCCGGTGGTTTCACACCACCGTGGGTTGGCCCCACATTTGATGTATTGGGATCGTCGCGGTGATTTGGTATCACACGTGGGTTGGCCCCACAACTTGATTATTCGTGACTTTGGGTCACCGGTGATTTGGCATCACATTATTGGATATCGTGACTTTGGGTCACGGTGGTTTGGCACCACCGGTGGTTTGGTACCACACTGGGTAGAAAAGGAGTTTTGGATGGCTAGGTTGGGTGCATTATATATATATATATATTGCTTGGTTATAATTTGTGTAAGTATGTGGCATTTACCGGGAGAGGGATTATGCACTCGAGTCTTGGTGACTCACCTTCTCCCTTATTTTTCAGGTGATTCGTAAAATCGCGGATGAGGAGCAGATGAACTCGAGGAGGCTATGCAATAAAATTTGGTTTTACATGAACTTCCATTTGGGTACTTTATTTTAATTCGTTTTCATCTTTTTATGGATTTGTAATAAGGCCTCTTTAATTATATTTTTGGATTATTTATATACTTTGGATTTGTTTTAAATATGGCTTATAAATTACATGGTTGATATAATAATTTGAGCACCACGTTATCTAAACTACTAAACGCGATGGTTTTTAAAACGTTACCATCGGGTAACATAAATCAATTGATAGTATTTAACAACTTAAGTATTTTTTATAACTCATACTATTTTCCAAAACTCCAGTTTCCAAATTTCTATTAGATACGGTTTTCAACCTAATCGCTTTAGTTTCTTTTCAATTTATAAAAGGTTTACAAATCTAAGCTGCAACTAAGTTTTAAAGATTTATTTTCGGGATTTCAAAGTAAATTATCAGTTTTTAGTTTATTATACACCCGATTTCTACGAACTTAGAACAACAAAGAGTTTTTCACTAAAATTTAATCGGTAACTCGTTTTTCCTCAAAACGTTTTCCCCTGTGACATACCAAATTCGGTCGTGGCATATTGACCGGGTTTGGGGTGTTACACAATGGGAATGAGTAAAGATTAAGTTATTTGAGTTTCAAGTTTGTTAGTTAAAAATTTCAGTTCCAAAAAGAACTAGCCTTAAACCTATGTTTTTGGTTGTTTAAGGTGTGTTATGGCTGCGACTTGATTGTGTATATTGTGTGATTATTATGTGTGAAGCTTCGGAGTTGTTAGGACCTTCTTCGAGTAAAGCGAAAAGCAAAGAAAGACTAGTTTAAGCTTTCGACGACTAGGCGAAAGTGCGAACGATGAGTGCTTTCAATCACTACTTGTAGACATGATTCATAATGTTAATCGAGAGCTTTGAAATAGCCTAAACCCCTATCCTAAGTTTTGAGAGTAAGATTTCTTATACCCCTCATTTAATTTTCAAAGTATATAATTGTGTGATGTGGATTGAGTATCAAGTTGTGATAATGTAACATGTAATATATATTGTGATAGTTCTTATGAATGTGTTAGTTGTGGGAATATTAAACATGCTGAATGACAGTGATAATGTTGTGTTAGCGATATAAATGTGCAGTGAAAGTGTGTAGAAAATAATAAGTAAGTATGTGTTGAATTGTGGAATGTGATGCTAATGAAGTAGGTAATGTGTGTGAATACTTGTATGTCATAAAAAGATTTTAATGCACACAATGTGGTTAGATATGTGATGGCTCAATGAGCATAGTTGTAGAACTAAAACTGAAAATAAATGTGAATCCGATAAGCATGCATTGTGTACAAATTTGTGATATAAATTGATGATTATGAATAGAGAGTATGTGCATTAAAACAATAACTAAATATGCATATTTGTGGATTTTTTCACCTTGTGATCTCTTAAAAACCGTTGGATATAGTTGGCATACCATAGGATTGTGAGTAGTCACCCTTGTGTTTTTTCATTTAGGCATTGAGGCCCCGGGATAGATTGGAGGGAAAAGGGAATGTCGAGCTAAGCTCCATTCACTGGGATATATTTGTGTGTTGGAGAGTGTTTAGCTTTATGCTGCACTTATGGGATATGTTAGACTCTTTGAGTCATTGGTGTGATGGAGATTCGTGTATGCAATGTGTGGTGATAGAGCCCACTTTTATGTTTCATGTTTCCAAGTTGCCAAATTATCATTAATTGATTAATAAATGAAATCTTGTGTGTAAATTCCATGTGAATACATAAGCTAAATTTGTGGGTCATTAAAGCATGAATACGTTGTTTAGTCTTGATTTATTATTGTTAAATGAATAATGTATATACGAGTTGAATGTGATTGCATGTGATAGTATATGCTAGTTTTATTATTTAATGAAGTCTGAATATGTTATTTTGACTTGGTTAGAATATGGTTGAGAATGTGTTGTAGTATTTTGTTTTTTAACCTTTGATGTTGTGTATACTTTGTGGTTATTTTGACATTCACTGAGCTTGTTTAAGCTCACCCACTCTTTCTAACCATTACAGATATTTAATGTTTCTTGTGTGATCCAAGTTAGGCTTTAGTATTTAATTAGGTGATATTGTTATTATTTTTTGAACTGTGGGAATAAGGCAATATGGTAGATGTTTTGGTTGATTGTTATTCTGTCCTAAATGGTTGTTATGATTTTAGACTCCTAGGCATTGATATTAATTTATTTGGTTGTCTTGGCTTGGAAATATTGGTTATGCTTTGAATTGCAATTTTGGATATTTTTGATGTTGAATATTGAAGTTATAGATGCATGTTGAATTGGTATATGTATGGTTGTGATAGATGCCTTATTTTGCTGTGAATTCTAGTGTTTTGTGCTAAGGTATCGATAATCAGTTATTTAGTCTCGATACCTCCATATTATACCCAATGACGACTATCTATACCCGGCGTGAAAATACTAATACCTTTTCCCTTGTATTGATAAAATGATTTCGTTTAAAATTTGACAGAATTCTAGTTTGGTATCGATTTTCTTACTA
Organism: Gossypium sturtianum; assembly: GCA_025698515.1. Classification (NCBI taxonomy): domain Eukaryota; kingdom Viridiplantae; phylum Streptophyta; class Magnoliopsida; order Malvales; family Malvaceae; genus Gossypium; species Gossypium sturtianum. Next base: position 128,380,923 of record CM046955.1, read on the forward strand.
GTATCAATACTTATCTTCCAAAATATTGATACATGTGATGGCGTATCGATACCCATGTGGTTTCTTTCTAATTTTATCAAATGTCCCTAAGCATGTTTTAAATTATTTCCAATGTGGATTAAGGTATGTTAAGTCGTTTTATGTATCGCCTAGGTTATTTTAGACTTAAAACTTTTGTAAACGTTTGGATGTGGTGACTATTGTTCGTAACTTAGACTGTTTGAAGATGTATGAGTTGTTATGTTTGATGTAGCGTCCTGTTACTCGGGCTCGGTGACTGGGTCGGGTATAGGGTGTTACAGTATACTTTGATTCAGATTTGGCTTTAGAGGTGTGTCACGACATTCTATGGCTCTGCTAAAGGCAGTATTGAAATTCTTATATTCTACTCCCTATGTTGTGACATTGGACTTCCTATGCTGAAACATAGCGACTAGCGTAGAGCTATTCTGCCTTTGAATAGTGTCCTGCACACTCACTTTATGCGTTGGCTCACACTTAGGCCTCATTCGACCCCTAAAGTCATAAAAAGACTCAAAATACACTTTTTATTGAATATAAAGCTAAGATGGAAAATTTAACTAAAACATAATAGAAATGCTTGTATTCAAGCTTCTTAAGTGTGAAAACTAGTTTAATCTACTACATTGAATTACGATAGATCAAGAACTCTTAAAATAGAAGCTTGTTTAGTGGAAGACTCAATCAACCATAGGGTCATTGATTCGGCAACCACTAATCATGTCTGTGTTTCTCTGCAGGGGTTCGAGGAGACAGAAGATCTTAAAGATAAGAGCTTATCATTGTGAACCGGGAATAGTAAAAGTGTGGAAGCTGAAGTAGTGAGAGATGTACATATTTATTTTGAAAATTTCAGGAAGATTATTTTAAAAGACATATTTTATGTACCAAGTTTCAAAAGAAACTTATTTTCCATTGCATGTTAAAGACGACTTGACCATGACTTTTGATAATGTAATTGCAATTTTTAGGAATCACAATCTTATCTATAATGGATGGATGTCAAATAATCTCTATTTTATCAAACCAAAGATTTACACGTTGCTTGAGACTGAAATATATAATAAAAGACATAAACTTCTCACTCTAATGAGGCGTACCATTGGCATTTGAGACTTGGTCATATTAATCGAGAAACAATCACTAGACTTTTGAAAAACAACATCTTAAGTTTGCTTAAAGAAGTTGATCTTCCACACCATGAATTTGCTTTGAAGGTAAGATGACTAAGCGATCTTTTAATGTAAAAGGAACGAGGCCCGGAAAACCCTTAGAACTTGTGCACACTAACGTTTGTGGCCTCATGAGCGTTAGTGCAATAGGTGATTACAAGTATTATGTAACCTTTATTGATAACTACTCCAGATGTTGGTATGTATACCTGATACACCACAAGAGTGAAACTTTTGATAAATTCAAATAGTATCATGCTTAAGTGGAGAAAAAAAAAACTAGGTTTTACCCATAAAGGCACTTAGGTCTGGTCGAGGTGGGGAATATTTATCTATTGAGTTCTTAGGGTATCTCATAGAGAATGAGATTTTATCTTAGTTAACCACGCTGGGCGCTCCACAACAAAATGGCGTGGCAAAGAGAAGAAATCGAACGTTGTTAGATATGGTACGTTTGATGTTAAGTTATCCGAAGCTGTAACACCCCTCACCCGTATCCGACGCCGGAATAGGGTTATGAGGAATTATCGAACTTACATCGCAAACAATCATACAAATCTGAGTCATAAATTTCAACCAAATTAAAACCATTTGTATTCAGTCATAAAGTCTCTAATACGAGCCTACGAAGCCCAAAACATGCGTTGGAAGTGGTCCGGGATTAAACCGAGAACTTAGGAAATTTTCACAAAACTTAAAAAATCTTTGCCATGTACAGGGGTCACATGCCCGTGTGGTTTGGGACACGCCCATGTGGGCAGGTCGTGTAGTCACACACGCCCGTGTCCCTAACCCGTGTAACTCTCTGACTTGCAAGGCATGAACAAATTAAAGTAACACGGCCAAGTCACACTCCCGTGTGCTAGGCCATCTACTTAATTAAATTTTCATAAATAGGTGCAGACTTCACACGTCCAGGACACACGCCTGTGCTTGAGGCTGTGTCCCTCACATGGCTGAGACACACGCCCGTGTGCTCAATTCTGAGCATTCTGTTTCTTAAAATTTAGGTGCAGGGGACACACGGCCAAAATACATGCCCATGGGACAAGCCGTGTGTCTCACACGACCTAGACAGACGTCCGTATCTCTACCCGTGTAGACAAAATAAAGGCTATTTGCCAAGCCATTTGTCACCCTCATTTGTAACACCCAAAACCCGACCTAGATGTTAGGCCCGAATCCGGCGTGCCACATTGAAGTGTTTTTCGAAGACCATGTTTTCATTGAAAACCCTTCTTAAAGAAAAGCTTGAGTAAAATCCCAGTTAAATTAGTTTATTTATTATTATTATTTAAAAGGTGGTGCATAGAAAAATTACTAAGTTTATTCCCAAAATTTCTTTTCAGTTGCGGAAGCTAAGTTTAAAAGTAACTGATTTACGAAAACGTGATGTTTAAAGATTAAGTTGTGGAGGCGCAGTGTTTTGAAAATAGTTATTGTTTTTGAAAAACCGCGATCTACTTTTAACAGATAGAAAACGTAATAACTAAAAATCCCAAATTAAAAACTAGCAATTAAAAGAGGCCTTATTACAACCCAAGAAGAAAATGGTTTAAGTAAGGTAATAGAATACTAAAATTTAAAGCTGTTCATAGTGTGGCCACATCTGAGTACTCCAGTACGTCAAACCGCTTTCTGATGAGTACCTGAAAAATTAAAAAGAGGGGGTGAGTTTACGAAAACTCAGTGTGTAAAACCCTCATCGATCATAAAGCATGCATCACATCAATCCGGGCCTAAGCCCATTATAGTAATCAATGTGGGCTAAGCCTAACACAGTAATGGTGGCATTTGGGCCTTAGCCCATAATAGCCTCAGCTGGGCCTAAGCCCATATCTCAATCAAATCAAATCATGCAATGCACAAATGCCCAACCAACCCTGCACTCCGAATCCCTTCCAACCCTACACTCCTGTGGAGATTTAATCGACCCACACATCCCTACACTCCTTATATAGCACTGATTGCGGCACTAACCAATATTGCAGCAGAGCTGCCAATCTTATAATCGGCTTAAAGCCATCGGTGGATCCACTATCGTCAAGCGACCATGTGACCCTAACAAGTCATAGACTTCCTCCAAATCAATGATCCCATTCCCCCATGCAACATAATATCACATGAATGCAAACATACTATAAACGGCATACAATAACAATCAAATAACATGTAGGGGCATTTTTGTAACACCCCAAACCCGGCCTAGAAGTTAGGCCCGAATCTGGCGTGTCACATTGAAGTGTTTTTCGAAAACCATGTTTTCATTGAAAACCCTTCTTTTTTAAAAGCTTAAGTAAAATTCCAGATACGTTAGTTTATTTTTAAAACGTGGTACATTGAAAAATTATTAATTTTATTCCTAAAATATCTTTTTAATTGCGGAAGCTAATTTTGAGAGTAATCGATTTACAAAAAAGATTAAGTCGCGAAACCATTTCGAAAATGTAGCGAAAACGTAGTGTTGTTTTAAAAAGATTAAGTCTCCAATCTCAACGAGGCCCTGAACTACCTAAGTCATGTGTGCGACTTGACAAGTCTATCTACGTCCCACTTAACAGCGAAGTTTACCCACGCGGCCCCATGGGCCTATTAGGCCCATACGGCCTATTATGGCCCAAGCCCATGAGATAGCTCATGGCGGCCTTACTCGTCGTGCGCCCACATTTCGTGAGCTCGGTTGATCACATGAGCGTTCGCACGCTCATGTGGCCTAAAATCCCAATCCTTCGGCTTTTCGGCTTTTCGGCTTTTTAGAAATTTGACATTTCGGCATTTGCCGCTACAGCTAACACCGTGCGAAAAACATTCACACTGTATCGGCTTTTGACCGATTAGCAATTACGATACTAATACACACCTGATTACCAAAGCGAATTGTGCTCAAAGTAACCTTGTACCTAAATTAAACAAATAATATCCGATTAGAAACTGAACTCATAATAGTAACGAAATCTAACGGAATTCCAAATTAGATACGATGCCCTTACCGACAACAGAAGCGATCACCTCTTCAGTCCACAAGCAATGCACCAATCACCCTTGGCCACAACCTACACAAGAACCCCCTCCTTCTTTAGATTCACACAAGACATACGATATCATTACAACAAGAACCCTATACCCCATTCTCCACCCCTTACAAGACGGTAGAACCAAATACTGATAAAAGGAGTAGCGCACACGAGTCAAGAATCAGTTTAATCTAAAGATTATACCAAAATTGTAATGCCCCGAATTTAGGCCTAGTAGAATTGGGCCTATTGGGCTTTGGGTCTCAGAAAATTTTTAAGTGAGCGAGAAAATGACAATTGGCATGTGGGCTTTGAGGGTCAATGAATTTGGAATGTCTATGGGTGTTGGAGATGTCCTGGGATCAAGTAAAGGTAAAGGAAAAAATTTGGTTTTAGCCCTAAGGGAACTGTGACTTCAGTTAGTAGGCCTTTTAAATAAATGAAGAAGAAATATGACACAAAGGAGCTTGTGGTGAAGTGGCAAAGTGGCGCCACTTAGGGAGCAGGGAGGTGGCATCATTAGCAGGCAAGGGAGTCCAAGGTTCGAGTAGTGGCATAGTATTTTATTGGGGTATTTATTTTGGTTTCAGGACGGCTAGAGTTTGTGTTGCAGTGAAAGTCTGATGGATGAGAAGTTTGAAGTGGTCATGGAGAGATTGTAGGAGCTTATCGTGGAGAAAAATCAGGAGTTGAGTTATGTGAAGAGTTGGAGCCGAATTGGGAATATGGGGGATAGGAAATTCGGCTATAAGCTATATATAGGTGCCGATTTGGGAGTTCTAGGGTAATGCCAAAATTATGTTTTTTCCCTTTAGCCGAATTCCTCACTTTTGAGTTTCCAAAACGATTTCTCTCTCTAAGTACTCAGAAGCTAAATCTTCCATACTTTTTCTTCTCAAATTCTCTTTTGATTCACCTTTGGTTTTAGCCGATTCCTTCTTCTCTTCTTCTTCTTATTTGTGCCGAATAACCCCTTCCACTATACTAATCTCAAAAGCTGAATACCTCTTAGGCCGATTGCTTCTTGGGTAAGTATTCTCTATTTTGGTTTAGGTGTTGGCCGAATGGTCATTAGTAGGGAAAGGGGGAATTGTGTTGGATACAAGTCATCTATTATTCTGTTTTTAATGATTAAGAATGATGCAGATTTAGGAGATACGCGTGAGTAGTGATCAAAGAAGAGCTATTAAGGCTTGGTGTTTCAGGCAAGGTTAAGGTGAGACCTTGGCTTTTGGTAAAGTATTCGATAAGTATATGTGATTAATCATTGAGTGACATCATTTGTAAGATCGTGGCTAAGGAGATCGCAGTGCGTTTTGTTATCAGGTGTGTACATACACTATACACACACAATGGATTGGGAAAACCTGAAATCCCGAAAGTTTGGCTTCGATAGTCCTGCGAGTGTACGAAAACTCGTATGGGGGAAATGGAATCGATAACAGAGACCCCATGAGCGATCTCATAGACTTGGGTCGTGTTTTGGCCAATCGAGCCAGGATGGGCAAAATGGGCTCGATGGACCGTAGGCTCAAAATAGGCAAATTTGATGAGTTGGTAATAAGTGATGAACTTGTCATGCTGGTTACATGGCTTGGAATTGATTTGGGCCAAATGGGCCATATGAATGTGATTTGGGCCTAATGGGCCATACGAATGAGATTGGGCCTGGTGGGCCATATAAACGTATGTGAATTTGTTTGGGCTTTGAAAGGGGTCTTGGGCTTAGTATTTGGTAAGTTGCTTGACCTTGCATAAAACTTAAATAATTAACTAATTGTGACCGTGGACAAGTCATAAGGTTAAGGTGTGGCAATGGGTATATGCATGTCTAGGATTGGATCTAAAGAGAGCTTGGTACTTAAGCGGTCTTAATGACTCACCTCCTCTTCTCTGGAATCCTACTTGGTGTATAGTATCTGTTCACTTTAGCCAACGAGGACTTGATAACGGGCCAAGGTAGTAATAGACCCATAACACTAAGAAATGATTGAAATGCCCCTAAGGGAAAAAATGACTAAAATGCCCCTATGTGTTGAATGTAAGACTTATGGATGTTACATGTACATTTGCTGCATTCATATGATATTCTGTTTATGTTGCATATGGGTTGGGAATTATGGAACGGAGGAAGTATATGAGGATCGAATGGTTGCTTGACAACCGTGGATCCACTGATGGCTTTTTAAGCCCATTATATGATTGGCAGCTTTGCTGCAACGTTAGGTAGTACCACAACTGGGCTACCTTTGAAGTGTATCAGATGGGTGGGTCGATTTAGAAATCCCCATAGATGTGTTTCGGTTGGACGGAGACGAAGTGTACCGGATGGATTATTTGGGGAGGGTTTGCATAGCGTTGCATGTATGATATTATTATGTTGATAATATGATATGTATGCTATTTGTTTGATGAGGGTCGTACACACTGATTTTTCGAAAACTCACTCCCTCTTTTATTTTTCTCAGGTGATCCTTAGTAGGCGGTTCGACGGGTGGAGGGACTCAGAGGTGGCCAACTTGCAAGACGATTAGACTTGTTTTTCTTAATATCTAAATTCTGGATTTTAAGTTATTTATTTTAATTTAATTTATTTCGAATTGTAAAAGGCTTTCCCTCTAGTTATTATTCCATTACTTTCACTATGCATTGAAATTTTGAAACAGAACCTGAATTTATTTCTTTTAAACGTATTTCAAGGTTTTTGAAAGTAATTGTGTTTTAAGAACGAGCTTTCGCTGTCAAAGGAAATTTTTTTTACATGGTAACAAGGAAATGGTTTTTGGCTACACCTCGTTTTGAAAGCAAACTGGATTTTACTTAACTTTTCTCTAGAAGGGTTTTTAATGAAAACAAGGTTTTCGCAAAAACACTTCAATGTGACACGCCAGATTCGGGCCTAACTTCTAGGTCGGGTTTGGGGTGTTACAAAAATAATATAGTTGGTGCAAAAAGGAGAAACAAAAGACAACCACCAGAGAAGGGAAAAATCCGAAAGAGGAAAGAAAGCGCAAGTCAGATACTCACCTATGAGTATTCGGCCAATGAAGCAATTGGAGGTGAAGGTAGAGAAGTGCAGAGGAACAAGATGGTAGATGTTCAGCCGATTATTTAAAATCAATTGCAGAAGCCGGTAGTAAGAGAGGGAAAAAGAATAGTCGTTTAACAAAAACTGAAAGAAATGATAAAAAGGAAGAAGAAGAAGGTATCTGGCAAGAACTCAAAAGAAAGGAGAATACAACTAGAGGGCTAACCGAAAGGGGAAGTATGGGTGAACGAATGCCGAAGTGAAAATAGAAAAAGAAGCAGAATAGAATTGATCGTAGTACTCAAAAGAATAGATGAAGGAGTTATGAAAATAGGTCAAAATGTATTCGGCCACTCAATGGAAGTATACGGCTAAAATGTTGCAGAGGAAAAACCCAAAAATAATGACCACCAAAAGCCGAAAATGCAAGGCCCCATTCCTAGCCGAATTCCTGAGTACCTCCCAAGCAAATTCAGCACAGTCTTACTTCACTTCAAACTCCCCTTTTTCCTTTTAAAATACCTTCATGATTTCCTCCCCAATCTTCTATTTGATTTTCTCCATAGTCCATTCCTTGACTAGTTTAAATTCCAACCACCCTTGTAGTGTTTTATTCAATCTCCACCACTCACACAGCAAAGGAGTAAAATAAATACTCCTTTTTGCATAGAGTGACTCGAACTCAAGCTCCCTTACCACCATAATGACGCCACAACCACTGGACTACAAGCTCATCTTGTGTCACATTTTAATCTTATTTACTTAAAAGGCTTAATACCAGGAGTCAGGGTTCCCCTAATGCTAAAAAAATAAAAATTTCCCAAATGACATGACTTGCACCCAGGACTTCTTAGAAGCCCTCTAACCTTCCAAAATCACTCACCTAACAGATCCAACATGCATTTGTACCGTTCTCTTGTTCTCAAAAATTTTACACACTCCCATGCCCAAGGCCCAATAGGCCCAATTCTACTAGGCCCAAATTCAGGGTGTTACAATTTTAGTCATTTTACCCTATGGGGGTATTTTGATCGTTTAACAACCTTCCCGAAGATCTACAATCGCTTCAAGCGACACCGATAACATATATGATCAAAAGGTGTAAATGGGCCCAAAGCCCAATATTCGGTCCAAGTGGGCCCACACTCTCGTGTGGCCCATTTAGCCCAATTTCAATCACGGCTATGTGAACGTTATAGCCAGTTCAATTTCTGCCACTTTTCGCAAATTTTATCCGTATGGGGCCCACGAGCCCATTGGGCCCATTAGACCCAAAAACGGTCCAAGACCATGAGACCGCTCATGGTGGCCTCCGTCATTGTATCGACTTCCCCAAACGAGCGTTCGTACACTCGTATGGTAATCGTTGCAATATTTTCAGCATTTCGGCATTTCGACATTTGCCGATCTACAGTTGGAATGGTGTGTGCACACCTGGTTTATGAAGCGTACTTCCAAGCCCTTAACAACGAACCTATATTCAGTCAAGGGGTATAGTTAGCCTTTTCATCTTTAAAGATCATAACACTTATTCCCCAAGCCGATTAACCACTACCTACCTTGACTAAATAACAATGGCCTATCCTTTTCCTTAGGTCGCTTGGTTAAGAATTGATTCCCCCTCCTTGTGGCTTATCTGAACCTCAAGCGTAATCTATCAGTTAACATTATCTACTAACTAGAGATAATCATATGCTAATTCAATGAAAACACGTGCCCAAACAAGAACTAACATTTGGCCTTACCCAAGATTCCTTGACCGAGTACTTACCTTGATCGAAACTTTAGAGTAGAAAGTCGGCTACTACTACTCACTTGCTCTTTAATCGCCCCTCGAGGAACCTTAAACAAACCAATCGTCGGTCAAGATAAGAAAGGGAGATTCGGTAGATAAAGAGGAATAGCATCAATACCGAAAACCGTTAAAAGCATTAACCATCACTTACTATCACATTCGGCAAAGAGGAGAGATCCCTAACTCGAGCTCACTGGCTAAACAGTCGAAGATTTGAAACTAAAGGGATTGGAGATGGATGACGAAAAAAAAAGAAGATAGAAGAAGGAAAGTATAAAAGTTGACTAAAGATTCTCAATAAGCAAAGTGAAAGTTTTCGGCTTTATGCAAATGAGCAGCACTGCAGAAATTTGAAAGAGTAGGAAGAAGGATTCAATTTAGAGATGAAAAGGTAAGAAAGGAATGAAAAGAAATCGTGAAGAGAAGAATGAGAAATAAATCGACCTAAGGTTGAACAAGTATATTCGGCACCAAGAATGACCTAAATGATGATGCTGTTTTGGCTAAAAACAAAGTGAACTCGAAAATAAAGAGTCTTGAAACCGAGTGGCCAAAAGGGACAAAACGAAAAAGAAAACGAGAAAACTTACACAAGCAAAAATCGGCTATCACAAAAACAACACTCCAACACCCGAAAACAAATGGCCAAAATCGATACCTGTGCCTACCTATTGTCCATTTCGGCTCCAACTCCCCAACAAATCAAATCCCCTTGATTTCCTCCCCTTATCACTCTATTATCCACTCCTTAAATCCCTCACTTGACCCATTCAAACTCTCCAACACAGAGTTCGAATCCAACACCAACTCTTGCCCACTCATAAGCTAAATAAATAATCCCACTTGCATGTAGTGAGACTTGAACCTCTGACCTCCTTGCCACACCTGTGACGCCACCTTGCCACTACACCACAGGCTCCTTTGTGTCTTTTTTTAATCACAATCACTTAAAAGGCTTAAACCAGGAGCCATGGTTCCCCTAATGCTAAAAATAATTTTTTCCCTTATGACATTGCTTGACCCCAGGACTTCATAGAAGCCCCCTAACCTTCCAAAATCACTCACCATACAGACCTAACATGCAATTGTGCCACTCTCTTATTCCCAAAAAATTTTAACGCTCCCATGCCCAAGGCCCAATTCTTCTTGCCCCAAAATTTGGGGCGTTACAACTCTACCCCCTTAAAGAAATTTTGTCCTCTAAATTTCCAACTATTTAATAGCCACACGACACAGGTTACACCACTACACTTTTGCTGCACACTCTAATCCTAATTGCAAACTAGGTAGAAAGTACACTATGGGTAAAGTACGTACCAATATTCACATCTGGAGCGTCTTCGTCTTCTCGGCGACGTGCTGCATAAACCAAAGCTGGCTACCTCGCCTCCGCATGTCCAGCACCTCAACCTGGAGCTCCACAGCCCGAACCATTTCCACCCCTAGCCTGTCCATGGCCTCTAGGCGGCTGCTGTCCACCCCTAGGTGGTTGTACATCACCCCTACCAAAAACTTGTATCTAATTCGGTCTTCTGGGACACTCTCTAAGACGGTGTTCCATGGAACCACAACTCACACAAGCTCCCGTCCTCCTCCAGCACTCGCCCACATGACCTTTCCCACAAATAGCACAAGGTGGTAACCCAGTAGTAGTAACAGGGGGCCCAGCTCTGACTGGCCCATCCACTCTGGCCCTTCTCTTAGGTCTCTGATTAGAATTGGAGTGCTCAGAATCCCTCTTGTTTCTGCCCCTTTCTCTTTCTTGGTTTAGTTGCTCAGAGTGCTTCACATCTTTAGCGATCTTTGCTTTCTCCACCAATGCTGCAAAATCCCCCTCCCTTTAGGGAGCAATCAGCACTCGAAGACTGTCTCTGAGGCCATCTTCGAACCGAACACAACGTTCATAATCTATTACCACTATTCCTTTAGCATACCGACTTAGTCGTAGGAACTCTGCCTCGTATTCCGCCACAGATATGTCTCTCTGAGTCAAGTTTAAGAATTCTTTCCTCCGGGCATCCACATAGCTTGCGCCCACGTACTTCCCATGAAATGTGGACTTGAAGAACTCCCAAGTGACCCGGTCAGGCTGAGTGCCCTCTTTCACGGTAAGCCACCACTGGTAGGCTTCCTCTCAAAGACAACGATCATCGCACCTTTCAGTTTTTGTTCCGGAGTGCAATCCAAGTCATCCATTATCTTTTCGGTGGCCTCCAACCCATATTCGGCCACATTCCCCAAAAACTCCCCTAAAGATCTCTGCTCCATTTTGACAGAGTCGTTTCAGAATCGACCATGCCCCACACAATGAGATTTGACCCAAAGTTATCCGCAACCCTTTCTAGAATCCTTAACATAGCTTAGGACAATGCGCCATCCCCAGCCACTCGATCAAACGACTCTGTCTTAGCTACCGGCAAAGCCGGAGCCTCTCTTGCTTCAACGCTGGGCATATGGCATGATGCCGAAGTTCTAGCCCTAGCACTTCCACGGCCTCTGCTGTGGCATCTTGCACCTCTTCTAGTGCTCATTATCGTTTCGCGTATTATCTGAATTAGAAATTTTCAGAATTTAGCTCATAGTTTCAATAATTAAACAGATGTTTTATGGAAGTAGTAGTTAAGAGTTGTTTTCGCAATCGCAAGCTCACTACAGTTTTAGGTTCCTATAGTTTCTCAGTTTACTCTAGCTAAAAAGTCTCAGTATAGTCTATTCTCTAAAGTAAGCCCAGCATCTATTTACAGTGTAACAGTTTAAAATAGATTTTATTATCAGGAGAACTTACTTCGTTCAACGTCGGAGACTCGGTGTGCCACACAAAAATCTTTCAAAACTACTTCAAAATCAAATTTGTAAACATCTTTAAGATAAAAACTGAAGCCCACTTCACAGCCCAAGTTTTGCAACCTGGCTCTGATACCACTAAATGTAACACCCCAAACCCGGCCTAGAAGTTAGGCCCGAATCCGGCGTGCCACATTAAAGTGTTTTTCGAAAACCATGTTTTCATTGAAAACCCATCTTAAAGAAAAGCTTTAGTAAAATCCCAGTTACGTTAGTTTATTTATTATTATTATTTAAAATGTGGTGCATAGAAAAATTATTAAGTTTATTCCCAAAATTTCTTTTCAGTTGCGGAAGCTAAGTTTAAAAGTAACCGATTTACGAAAACGCGATGTTTAAAGATTAAGTTGTGGAAGCGCAGTGTCTTGAAAACAGTTATTGTTTTGGAAAAATCGCGATCTACTTTTAACAGATAGAAAACGTAATAACTAAAAATCCAAAATTAAAAACCAGCAATTAAAAGAGGCCTTATTACAACCCAACAAGAAAACGGTTTAAGTAAGGTAATAGAATACTAAAATTTAAAGCTGTTCTTAGTGTGGCCACCTCCGAGTACTCCAGTACGTCAAACCGCTTACTGATGATTACCTGAAAAATTAAAAAGAGGCGGTGAGTTTCAAAAACTCAGTGTGTACAACCCTCATCGATCATAAAGCATGCATCACATCAATCCGGGCCTAAGCCCATTACAGTAATCAATGTGGGCCTAAGCCCAACACAGTAACGGTGGCATTTGGGCCTTAGCCCATAATAGCCTCAGTTTGGCCTGAGCCCATATCTCAATCAAATCAAATCATGCAATGCACAAATGCCCAACCAACCCTGCACTCTGGATCCCTTCCAACCCAACACTCCTGTGGGGATTTAATCGACCCACCCATCCCTACACTCATTATGTAGCACCGGTTGTGGCACTAACCAATATTGCATCAGAGCTACCAATCTCATAATCGGCTTAAAGCCATCGGTGGATCCACAGTCGTCAAGCGACCATGCGACCCTAACAAGTCATACACTTCCCCCAAATCAATGATCCCATTTCCCCATGCAACATAATATCACATGAATGCAAACATACTATAAAAGACATACAATAACAATCACATAACATGTAGGGGCATTTTAGTCATTTTACCCTATGAGGGTATTTTGGATGTTTAACAACCTTCTTGAAGATCTACAGTCGCTTCGAGCGACACCGATAACATATATGATCAAACGGTGTAAATGGGCCCAAAGCCCAATATTCAGCCCAAGTGAGTCCACACTCTCGTGTGGCTCATTCAGCCCAATTGCAATCACGGCTATGTGAACGTTGTAGCCTAGTTCAATTTCTGCCACTTTTCGTAAATTTTATCCGTATGGGGCCCACGAGCCCATTTGGCCCATACGGCCCATTTCGGCCCATTAGACCCAAAAACGGTCCAAGACCATGAGACCGCTCATGGTGGCCTCCGTCATTGTATCGACTTCCCCACACGAGCGTTCGTGCACTCATATGGTAACCGTTGCCGTATTTTCATCATTTCGGCATTTCGACATTTGTCGATCTACAGTTGGAATGGTTTGTGTACACACCTGGTTTATGAAGCGTACTTCTAAACCCTTAGCAACCAACCTATATTCAGTCAAGGGGTATAGTTAGCCTTTACATCTTTAAAGATCATAACACTTATTCCCCAAACCAATTAACCATTACCTACCTTGACAGAATAACAACGGCTTATCCCTTTCCTCAGGTCGCTTGGTTAAGAATCGATTGCCCCTTCTCGTGGCTTATCTGAACCGCAAATGTAATCTATCAGTTAACATTATCTACTAACTAGAGTTAATCATATGCTAATTCAACGAAAACACGTGCCCAAACAAGAACTAACATTCGGCCTTACCCAAGATTCCTTGACCGAGTACTTACCTTGATCGAAACTTTAGAGTAAGAAGTCAGCTACTACTACTCACTTGCCCTTTAATCGCCCCTCGGGGAACCTTAACCAAACCAATCATCGGTCAAGATAAGAAAGGGAGATTCAGCAGATAAAGAGGAATACCATCAATAACGAAAACCGTTAAAAGCATTAACCATCACTTACTATCACATTCGGCAAAGAGGAGAGATCCCTAACTCGAGCTCACTAGCCAAATAGTCGAAGATTTGAAACTAAGGGGATTGGAGATGGATGATGAAAACAAAGAAGATAGAAGAATGAAAGTATAGAAGTCGACTAAACATTCTCAATAAGCAAAGTGAAAGTTTTCGGCTTTATGCAAATGAGCAGCACTGCAGAAATTTGAAAGAGTAGGAAGAAGGATTCAGTTTAGAGATGAAAAGGTAAGAAAGGAAGGAAAAGAAATCGTGGAGAGAAGAATGAGAAATAAATCGACCTAAGGTTGAACAAGTATATTCGGCACCAAGAATGACCTAAATGATGATGCTATTTTGGCTAAAAACAAAGTGAACCCGAAAATAAAGAGTCCTGAAACCGAGTGGCCAAAAGGGAAAAAACGAAAAAGAAAACGAGAGAACTTACACAAGCAAAAATCAGCAATCACAAAAACAACACTCCAACACCCGAAAACAAATGGCCAAAACCGAAACCTACGCCTACCTATTGTCCATTTCGGCTCTAACTCCCCAACAAATCAAATCCCCTTGTTTTCCTCCCCTTATCACTCCATAATCCACTCCTTAAATCCCTCACTTGACCCATTCAAACTCTCCAACATAGAGTTCGAATGCAACACTAACTCTTGCCCACTCATGAGCAAAATAAATAATCCCACTTGCATGCAGTGAGACTTGAACCTCTGACCTCCTTGCCACACCTGTGACGCCACCTTGCCACTAAACCACAGGCTCCTTTGTGTCTCTTTTTAATCACAATTACTTAAAAGGCTTAAACCAGGAGCCATGGTTCCCCTAATGCTTAGAAATAAAATTTTCCCTTATGACATGGCTTGACCCCGGGACTTCATAGAAGCCCCCTAACCTTCCAAAATCACTCACCCAACAAACCTAACATGCAATTGTGCCGTTCTCTTATTCCCAAAAATTTTTACCGCTCCCATGCCCAAGACCCAATTCTTATAGGCCCAAAATCGGGGCATTACATCATTTACACACACACACATCCACAACTTTAATGGCATAAGTCATGGCATATTTAGGCAACCAAAACATCCGCAATCAAGGCTAAATCATGTCATTTCATTACCAACCCTTAACATACATACAACATCATATTTTACTAAACCAAATCATACTCAACTCACATTCTACAAGCTTCAATATGGCTACTATTATCATGCATTGTATCATATAGATCTTCTAGCATACCAATGAACCAAACTCAATCATTTAACTACAAATCTATTTAGCCATAAGTAAGCATATAGCAACCCATTACAAAACACATAGACAAAAGGCATTGGCGCATATACTTATATAAATAGGCTTACAACCATTTTAGCTAAAATAAGCCAATTATGTGGCTAAATACCAAATTACCTTAAACAAATATAAGCCAATGTAACACCCCTAACCCGTATTCGTCGCCGAATTAGGGTTAAAGGCGTTACCGGATAGATCAGAAACTTTCACAGACATTTCATAATACAAGTCATCACTCACAAACAAAGTGTCCCTTTTATAGGTCAACGAGACCTTAATCATGCTTTAGAATAGGGTCGGGACTAAACCGAACACATATGGAATTTCTCAAAAATTTAAAACTTTTCTAAGTTACAGAGGTCACATGCCCGTGTGGGCAGGCCGTGTGCCTCCCACGGCTACCAGACACACCCATGTGTCCTAGCCGTGCCAAAATAGAGCATGTATACTGACTTATCCACACGGCCACCAGACACGCCCGTGTGCCATGGCCGTATAGGCAAAACAGGCCACTTGCAAGGCCAAAATTGCCACCCACACTAAGGTCATCTCTACAAGCAACATACCAATTTATTTCATGCACAATTGACATCCAAAGACATGTCAAATAATCAACAAATCTTCACATTCAATCCCATTTCCAATCATGCCAATTTGTACAACCAATATATATATATCCAAGCATGATACATCCGCATTTTACCTTTCAAAATACAATTTCATTGATCAAACATACATACTCATAATGCATTCATATGCTTACCATAGCCTTGACCAATTCATTTGCTATCAAGCCAAACCAAATCATGCATCATATATCATATTCACTCATACATATTACCAACATTTATCTAGCCACATCTCATGGCTATTTATACATATTTCAAACATAATTCAAAATGACTAGCCTATACATGCCATATTTAGCTATATACACATTTCAAAAGTACCAAAACAAGTTTGAGTTGTGTGATGACGATTCTTGATGGTCCCCGAGCCTTTCGTAGCTTTAACGATCTATAAAACAGAGGAAACACACACAAAGTAAGCTTTCAAAAGCTTAGTAAGCCATATAAAAATAAACCTAGCATAACATACATATAACCATATTGATACAATGACATTATTGGTTCTCATAGCAAATTCATCACATATATTGTTTGGCTCATTTGCTTAGCCATATCTTACCATATTCTTCAACTCAAATATCATATATACACATGGCTTATTCAAGCATATCTTCACATATTATCTCATCATTTCAATACACATATTCATCCTAGTAAGTTCGTATAGATACTTACCTTTCATGCACACATAGTGTACTTTTCAAACGTACCTGAAACAGATATACAACTCACATAGTCGTTCATTTCTCGGATTTTCCAGTTGAACCGTTTGGAATCTAATAGGATACGTAGAGTGCTTGGAATAGTCGTACAATGCCAACATCCCAGACGTGGTCTTACATGTAATCAGATATCGATGCCACTGTCCCAGACAGAGTCTTACACGAATCAATGCGATGCCAATGTCCCAAACATGGTCTTACACGTAAATCTCATATCGATGCCAACATCCTAGACGTGGTCTTACACGAAATCTTGAATCAATGCCAACATCCCAGACGTGGTCTTACATGATATTACATAACAGACACCTATGTCATGACATATACTATCCTATCTATTCCTAGGTTCAGACGGGGATTCTCGGACATTAATATTTAGTCGATACCAATTCTCGGATTTCGCATATATCTCATCTTGAGCATATTCATGGCAATTCAAATTTCATATATGCACAATTAAGTCAATTCAAATACATTTATTTGTATATTGACTTACCTCGAGTTTGATTTAACGGAAAGAATACGGCTACTCGATTACTTTCGACTTCCCGCGGTCTAAGCTCATTTTCTTCGGTTCTTGATCTAACATATATAAATTTAACCGACTCATTCATCAAATCATTCAATTCTATCCAAAACACATTTAGGGTAATTTACAATTTAACCCTCATATTTGCACATTTTATCAATTTAATCCATTTTTTTTCAAAACATCAAATATACAAAATTTGTTCACACACATGCATAGCCAAAACTCCCTAAGGATCATACAAGTCCATATTTTTCATCAAATTCACAATTTAGCCCTCAAAAATATTATTTTCACAATTTAGCCCTAATTAGCTAAATTCACCAAAAATTCAAGAACAAAACATGTTCATTAAACACATATCTTTCATTTAACACCAATACTCATCACAAAGCTCACCATTTCATCAATGGCACACCTCATAAACATCATCAATTGTTCAAATTACAACATGGGCTTGATAGTAGACTAAGCAACAATCTCAAAAACATAAAAATCATCAAAAACCAAAGTCAAAACATACCTTAATCAAGCTTAAAATCAACCGAAACCTAGCCTTCTTTTTCTTTTCTTCTTCTTTTGTATTTTCGGTCAAAAGATGAATTAATTAATGCCCATTTTCATACTTTTTTTTATCATAAAACATTTTAATACATAAATGACATATTTAACCTTTTATAAAATAAGACAAAACATATATACATAAGGTCATTAAAGACCATTGCCGTCCACTCACTCCTCTTATGGCCAATTTTCCATATAAATCCTCCACATTTAATAAACCACTCCAAATAGATCATTAATCAAATAGAATATTACTTTTACGACTTATGCGATTTAATCCTTTTACTCAAATTAAGCACTCAAACGGATAAATTAACTTACGAAAATTTCACACATACTTAATCACATATCATAGGCACAAAAAATAATATTAAAATATTTTTTGGACTCAGATTTTTGGTCCCGAAACCACTGTTCTGACTAAGGTCTAAACTGGACTGTTACAATTCTCCCCCCTTAGAGATTTTCGTCCCCAAAAATCTTACCATTAAACAGGTTCGGATATTGCTGTTTCATTGAATCTTCAGGCTCCCATGTAGCTAGTTCCACTCCGTGTCGATGCCACAATACTTTAACTAACAAAATTCTTTTGTTTCTTAATTCTTTCACTTCACGTGCTAATAAACGGATTAGTTCCTCCTCGTAGGTCATATCAGATCAGATTTCAATCTCAGACGGAGTAATCACATGTGACGGATCAGATCTGTATCGACGGAGCATTGACACGTGAAATACATTATGTATCTTTTCTAGTTCTGATGGCAACAACAATCTGTACGTAACTGGCGCAACTCGCTCGATAATCTCGTATGGTCCGATGAATCTCGGACTCAACTTGCCTTTACGTCTGAATCGGAGTACTTTCTTCCACGGAGACACTTTTAAAAACACTTTGTCACCGACTTCAAATTCAATATCTTTTCGTAGTCCACATAGGGTTTCTGACGATCAGATGCTGCTTTCAAACTATCTCGGATCACTTTTACTTTCTGTTCAGTGTCTTTTATCAAACCAATCCCGTGTATCTTATTTTCACTAAGCTCAGTCCAATATAGAGGTGTTCGACATTTGCGTCCGTACAAAGCTTCATAAGGTGCCATTTTGATGCTAGACTGGAAACTGTTATTATATGCAAATTCAATCAATGGCAAGTACGATTCCCACGTACCGTTAAACTCAAGAATGCAACATCTCAACATATCCTCGAGAATCTGAATAATTCGCTCGGATTGACCATCCGTTTGCGGATGAAAAGCTGTACTGAAATGCAATTTCGTGCCTAAAGCTTCTTGCAATTTCTTCAAGAACTGTGTAGTGAACCTTGGATCTCTGTCAGAACGATAGATAATGGCACTCCGTGTAATCTTACAATGTCAGAAGTGTAAAGCTCGGCTAATCTATCAAGTGTGAAATCTGATCGTACCAGAATAAAATGAGCAGATTTCATCAATCGATCAACTACAACCCAAATCGCATCTTTCTTTCTCGGAGTCAGAGGCAATCCCGAAACAAAATCCATTGTCACTCTATCCCATTTCCACTCAGGAATCAGAATCGGTTGTAGCAATCCAGACGAAACCTGATGTTCAGCCTTAACTTGCTGACAGACTAAACATTTCGACACAAAGTCAGATATGTCCCGTTTCATACCAGACCACCAATATTGTTGCTTCAAATCACGATACATCTTTGTACTTCCTAGATGAACAGATAGACGACTGTTATATGCTTCATTCGAAACCAACTGAATCAACTCTGAGTTTGTCGAAACACATATTCGATCTTGAAATCTCAAGCAATCATCATCATCCACTCAAAATTCAGAATCAGAGTTCGAATCACATTGAGCTCGTTTTGCTATCATTTCATTATCAACTTTCTGAGCATCATATATTTTTTGTAAAAATAACGGTTTCACTTTCAATTCAGCTAACACTGAACTTTAATCAGATATATCTAAATGGGCATTCATTGAATGCAAAGAAAACAATGATTTCTGACTCAGTGCATCAGCAACAACTTTTGCCTTACCCGAGTGATAATCAATTACAAGCTCGTAGTATTTCAATAACTCTAACCATCTTCTCTGACGTAGATTCAAATCTTTCTGGGTCATCAAATATTTTAGACTTTTATGATCCAAAAATACGTGACATTTCTCACCGAACAGATAATGATGCCAAATCTTTAATGCGAACACAATCGCAGCTAGTTCAAGATCATGAGTCAGATAGTTCTTTTCATGTGGCTTTAGTTGTCTCGAGGCATAAGCTATGACTTTGCCTTCTTGCATCAGAACACATCCCAGACCATTTAACGAAGCATCACTGTATATCACGAATTCTTTACCCGATTCTGGTTGTACTAAAACCGGAGCTTCAGTCAACAGAGTTTTTAATTGATCAAAACCTTTCTGACATTTATCGGGCCATTCATATCTCACATCTTTCTGAAGCAATCTAGTTAACGGAGTAGCTATTATTGAGAATCCTTTTACAAACCGACGATAATAACCAGCGAGTCTGAAAAAGCTACAGACTTTGGACACATTTATCGAAGGTTTCCATTCCAAAATAGCAGAAATCTTGTTCGGATCAACTCGTATTCCAGATGCTGACACAATATGCCCCAGAAAACTAACTTCATGTAACCAGAATTCACATTTACTGAATTTCACATACAATTGCTTTTCTCTCAGAGTTTGCAACACAATTCTTAGGTGTTCAACATGTTCAGTTTCATCCCGTGAATAAATCAAAATGTCGTCAATGAATACAACAACAAATCGATCTAGGTACGGTCTAAAAATTCTGTTCATTAGATCCATAAAGACAGCAGGAGCATTCGTTAGTCCGAAAGGCATAACTAAAAACTGATAATGCCCGTACCTCATTCTGAAAGCAATTTTCGGAATGTCTGAATCTTTCACTCTCAGCTGGTAGTATCCCGATCTCAGATCAATCTTTGAAAACACAGTGTCTCCTTTAAGCTGATTAAACAAATCATCGATTCTAGGCAACAGATATTTGTTCTTTATAGTCACTTTCTTCAACTGACGATAGTCAATGCACATTCTCATCGTGTCTTCTTTCTTTTTCACAAACAAAACAGGAGCACCCCAAGGTGAGAAACTCGATCTAGCGAACCCTCTGTCAGTCAACTCTTGTAACTGTGACTTTAACTCTTTCAATTCTGTTGGTTCCATTCTATACGGAGTTATCGAAATAGGTGTCGTACCAGGCAATAGATCAATACCAAATTCAACTTCACGTATCGGAGGCAATCCCAGCAATTCTTCAGGGAATACATCAGAAAACTCACAAACAACTAGCACTGATTCAACTTTCTTTTTAGATACTTTCGAATCAATCACATAAGCAAAATATGCCTCATACCCATTTTTCACATATCTTTGAGCTTTCAATATAGATATCACAGCCGATAATCCAGTCAAATCATTTGACTCAACCCAGACTATTTCACCGTTCTGACATCTCAAATCAATAACTTTTATTTTACAATTTACAACAGCATCATGCAATGTTAACTAGTCCATACCCAGAATTATATCAAACTCATCAAATGGTAATAGCATCAGATCAACAGGAAAACAGATATCTCAAAACATCAACGGATAGTTCTTGCATACTTTGTCAATCAGAACACTTTTACCTAAGGGGTTCGATACTTTTATAAGAAACTCAGTAGACTCTACAGGCAAAGTCTTACTAGATACTAAGTTCATGCATATATACGAATGAGTAGAACCGGGGTCTATCAATGCAATCACAGAAGTATCATAAAGAGCAAATGTACCCGTAATAACATCAGGAGATGAAACTTCCCTACGGGCTCGAATGGCATATGCTCTGGCAGGCACTTTGGCTTCAGATCTCGCAACTGAATCTTTTGTAGTTCTCTGACTACCACTGACATTTCTTACGTTTTGGGAGGGTCTACCTCTCGCAGAAACATTATCAGATATCAGATTCTGAACAATCTCTTGCTCAACAGACTCTGGGCAATCACGAATAAAATGATCTAATGATCCACATCTGAAGCAAGCTCGATCATTCAATCTACAACTTTCCTGATGTCTTTTACCACAGTGCTTACACTCAGGTCGCTCGAATCGGACATTTCCAACAGTTGCCATTGAAGTTGCTGGAGCTTTGGAACTTAACTATGATCTAGCTCGATCTTTACTAGAATGTCCCATATTAACTCTCGAACGACTTTGTTCATCTCGGAATTTCTTCGATACAGACTGAAATGATTTGTTCGGAAATCTCTTTCTCACATCTCTAGCTTCAGATTCGGCTTTTCTTTTATCTTTCCCGAGTGCTTCAGCTTTACATGCTCGATCAACAAGTACGACAAACTCTTTTATCTCAAGAAACTCGACTAATAAACGGATGTCTTCATTGAGGCCATCTTTAAATCTCTTACACATAATTGCTTCCGACGATACACATTCCCGAGGATACTGACTTAACCTCACGAATTCTCTTTCATATTCAGTAATAGACATACGACCCTGCTTCAATTCCAGAAATTCTTTTCGTTTCTGATCAATGAATCTCTGACTGATATATTTCTTCCAGAATTTAGACTGAAAGAAATCCCAATTAACCTATTCCTTTGGAACAATAGAAATCACAGTCTTCCACCACTGATAGGCCGCGTCTCGTAGCAATGATACAACACATTGTATACATTCTTCTGGTGTCAGTGACATTTCATCGAATACTCAGATAGTGTTTTCTAACCAAAACTCGGCTCTCTCAGCATCATCATCACTGGTAGCCCTGAACTCTTCAGCCCCATACTTACAGATTTTGTCGACCGGAGGCTTATTCAACATATTCATATTCATAGCCGGAGGTACAACTGTTGTCTGAGGGGGATTAGGCGGGGGAGGAGGTTGTGAAACTGTTGGGTTATTTCTCACAAACTGAGTGAACCACTCACTCATCATCAGGAAGAAAGCTTGCTTAGCTTCTCCCTCTTGACCGCCGTAGCGCCTCGATCGAGGGCGCTGTCCCTTGAGCGGGAAGCAAGCGCATTACTTTCTACATCGTCAGCTACGGCTCTTTCGTGATCCATTATTATACGAAAATCACATTTTACATGTCAGGATTCATCACACTATCACAGTTCAGATATAAGGCATGTATAGCTAGACTCTTACACGCAACGTTAGTCCGAGAATCGACTAAACCGTAGCTGTGATACCAATCAATTATAACACCTCTAACCCGTATCCGTTGCTGAATTAGGGTTAAAGGCGTTACCGGACAGATCAGAAACTTTTACAGACGTTTCATAATACAAGTCATCAGTCACAATCAAAGTGTCCCTTTTATAGGTCAACGAGACCTTAATCAAGCTTTAGAATAGGGTCGGGACTAAACCGAACACATATGGAATTTCTCAAAAAATTAAAACTTTTCTATGTTACAGAGGTCACGCGCCCTTGTGGGTAGGCCGTGTGCCTCCCACGGCTACCAGACACACCCATGTGTCCTGGCCGTGCCAAAACAGAGCATGTATACTAACTTATCCACACGACCACCAGAAACGCCCGTGTGCCATGGCCGTATAATATTAGGCTAGCTACTGACTTATTCACACGGCCACCAGACACGCCCGTGTGCCAAGGCCGTGTAGGCAGGCCAAAGTTGCCACCCACACTAAGGTCATCTCTACAAGCAACATACCAATTTATTTCATGCACAATTGACATCCAAAGACATGTCAAATAATCAACAAATCTCCACATTCAATCCCATTTATAATCATGCCAATTTGTACAACCAATATATATATATATATAACCAAGCATGATACATCCACATTTTACCTTTCATAATACCATTTCATTGATCAACCATACATACTCATAATGCATTCATATGCTTACAATAGCCTTGACCATTTCATTTGTTATCAAGCCATACCAAATAATGCATCATATATCATATTCACTCATGCATATTACCAACATTTATCTAGCCACATCTCATGGCTATTTATACATATTTCAAACATAATTCAAAATGACTAGCCTATACATGCCATATTTAGCTATATACACATTTCAAAAGTACCAAAACAAGTTTGAGTAGTGTGATGACGATCCTCGACGGTCCCCGAGCCTTTCGTAGCTTTAACGATCTATAAAACAGAGCAAGCACACACAAAGTAAGCTTTCAAAAGCTTAGTAAGCCATATACAAATAAACTTAGCATAAAATACATATAACCATATTGATACAATGACATTATTGGTTCTCATAGCAAATTCATCCCATATATTCGTTGGCTCATTTGCTCAGCCATATCTTACCATATTCTTCAACTCAAATATCACATATACACATGGCTCATTCAAGCATATCTTCACATATTATCTCATCATTTCAATACACATATTCATCCTAGTAAGTTCGTATAGATACTTACCTTTCATGCACACATAGTGTACTTTTCAAACGTACCTGAAACAGATATACAACTCACATAGTCATTCATTTCTTGGATTTTCCCGTTGAACCGTTCGAAATCTAATAGGATACGTAGAGTGCTCAGAATAATCGTACAATGCCAACGTCCCAGACATGGTCTTACATGTAATCAGATATCGATGCCACTGTCCTAGATAGGGTCTTACACGAATCAATGCGATGCCAATGTCCTAGACATGGTCTTACACGTAAATCTCATATCGATGCCAACGTCCCAAACGTGGTCTTACACAAAATCTTGAATCAATGCCAACATCCTAGACGTGGTCTTACATGATATTACATAACGGACACCTATGTCATGACATATACTATCCTATCTATTCCTAGGTTCAGACGGGGCTTATCGGACATCAATATTTAGTCAATACCAATTCTCAGATTTCACATATATCTCATCTCGAGCATATTCATAGCAATTCAAATTTCATATATGCACAATTAAGTCAATTCAAATACATTTATTTGTATATTGACTTACCTCGAGTTCGATTTAACAGAAACGGATACGGCTACTCGATTACTTTCGACTTCTCTCAGCCTAAGCCCGTTTTATTTGGTTCGTGATCTAACATATATAAATTTAACAGATTCATTCATCAAATCATTCAATTCTATCCAAAACACATATTTATGGTAATTTACAAATTAACCCTCATATTTGCACATTTTATCAATTTAATCCATTTTTTTCAAAACATCAAATATACAAAATTTGTTCACACACATGCATAGCCAAAACTCCCTAAGGATCATACAAGTTCATATTTTTCATCAAATTCACAATTTAGCCCTCAAAAATATTATTTTCCCAATTTAGCCCTAATTAGCTAAATTCACCAAAAATTCAAGAACAAAACATGTTCATTAAACACATATCTTTCATTTAACACCAATACTCATCACAAAGCTCACCATTTCATCAATGGCACACCTCATAAACATCATCAATTGTTCAAATTACAACATGGGCTTGATAGTAGACTAAGCAACAATCTCAAAAACATAAAAATCATCATAAACCAAAGTCAAAACATACCTTAATCAAGCTTAAAATCAACCGAAACCTAGCCTTCTTTTTCTTTTCTTCTTCTTTTGTATTTTCGGTCAAAAGATGAATGAATTAATGCCCATTTTCATACTTTGTTTTTATCGTAAAACATTTTAATACATAAATGACATATTTAACCTTTTATAAAATAAGACAAAACATATATACATAAGGTCATTAAAAACCATTGTCGTCCACACACTCCTCTTATGGCCAATTTTCCATATAAAACCTCCACATTTAATAAACCACTCCAAATAGACCATTAATAAAATAGAACACTAATTTTATGACTTATTCGATTTAATCCTTTTACTCAAATTAAGCACTCAAACGGATAAATTAACTTACGGAAATTTGACACATACTTAATCGCATATCATAGGCACAGAAAATAATATTAAAATATTTTTTAGACTCAAATTTGTGGTCCCGAAACCACTGTTCCAACTAGGGTCTAAACCGAACTGTTACAGCCAACACATATGGCCAAATTCATAATGACACATATACCAAAATGACCAAGTCCCTATACATGCCATATACTCAAAATGTTTAAGATCATCGATACCCAAAATGAAGTTTGATAGTGTGATGCGATCTCCAATGATCTCCAATCTGAGCTAGCTTGGTGACACTATAAAACATGAAAAAATAAAATGGAGTAAGCTATATAGCTTAGTAAGTTCGTATGCAAGAAATAAGCAAATCTTACCATACATTCCCATGCAAGTAACATATTATAAGATAATGGCAATAAATCTCATGGCCATAATTCACTAAATCACATCTTACCAAGAATTCACCACTTCATGAATTTAACCATCACAAATGTTACGTACATACCTGTACCATCTTGTAATAATTTCACACTTACCCTCATCTTTGACATACCCATTGAACCACTTGGAATAATATTGGATACCCGGGAAATCTCACACACAAAGTGCCACATATGTAGCCTTTGCTACCTCTTTCTCAATACGCATATATATATGCTCGCTCTCGAGCCATGAACGGGCCAGCTCACACAAGCTATCAGTCAAGACGTAGCTACACGGTGCTACTCACACAAGCTGTCAAGTAACCGCAACATATGTCGGTATACTCAGCCACTGATAGGACGTACGGGACCAGCACCCGGATCACATAACATGGTACCTGATAAACCGTAAAAGTAACATATTTTAATCCCACATTTAGCGTACTTTTGGACGATTTATCCTTTGATTTATGTAAAAAGGTGCTCTTAATCCTTTCTTTTCATGTTTTGTACTCAGGAAAGCACTAGAAGATGAAAAGAACAAGAAACGAGCTTAAAACGAGCCAAATGGGCCAAAGCACGAAATCAACACGGCCTGGGCCCAAGACCACACGGCCGTGCCTCCTCAATAATCTCGAACACGGTCTAGCCACGAGATACATGGCTGTGCTTCATTAATGAAGTTCAAACACGGCCTAAAGACGATTCACACGGGCGTGTGCCATGGCCGTGTCCCTGCCGCAGAAAAGAGCAATTTCAATCAGATTTGGATACTTAGGGGCAAAGAAATACATTCCAAAAGCCTATAAATACACCCTAAGTATGACTTAAAAGGGGGAGTCGACGGGAGCCTAAAGCTATCGTTTAGGGGCATCTTCCTAGGCCAGAGAAGGCAGATTTGTGGGGATTCACTCGGGGATAGCCAGTTGATTCATCTCAAGAAGCAGGAATTATACTCAAGACGGAGGATCTCCTCTTCAATTCCTTCAGGGGGTTTTAGGGATTTCTTATGTTTTGTTTTATCTTTTCTTCTGAGATGTTTTCTTTTATTATTATGAACTAAACCCTCAGATACCTGAGGGGGATGAAACTTAGATGAATCTTGTTATCGTTTACTAAACTATATGATAAATATTTGATTTGTTCTTAATTATGTGTTCTTAATTCTTCTGTTGATATTTCGCGGATATTAATTCAAGTTTGATGTGCTTAGGTGGAGGAGCAAAAGTCCCTGCCTAGGAGTAGATCTAGCATAGTTAAGCGGAGTTGATCGCGCGCCTAGAGATAAGGTGACGAGGCGTTGCCGGATTAGGGTGAAACCTAATATGGGAGTCCATAGATCGAGTTAATGCGATTCTAGGGGTTTTAATTAGAAAGAGATTTCAATTAATCAACCTAGGTTTAGACGTTATTCGCCTCGAGAGAGGGTTTAATATAAATTAGGGAATCCTACGGATCAAGTCAAATGAATAAATCGTCAGGTTCAGAGTTAGATAACAAGTGAAGTCTAAGTGGATTCTTCCTTGGGTGTCGTCTTAATTAATTGGTTTTTCCTCAAGTATTCTCCCAAATTCATTCTTCTTTGTCTTAGAGTCTTTAGTCTAGTAGTTAATTAATTTAGATTAAACAACCATTCGCTTAATTCTTAGGCTAAATAATAGAAAGAAAGTTAGTATTAGTACTTTTAGTTCCTTTGGGTTCGACAATCCGGTCTTGCCTTAACTATACTACTGTTCGATAGGTGCGCTTGCCTCAATCGTTGTCATAGTTAGTTTCCAGGTTCGATCATTATCTTTATAAATTTAAAACTCTCACTTCACAGCGATCAAGTTTTTGGCGCCGTTGCCGAGGAACTAAAATATTAAGAACACTCTATTTTTATTACTTTAGCCATTTTTATTTTGTGCAATTCAATTTTATTTCTTATTTTATTTGCTAATTTTTCTTCTTTTATTTCTTCTTCCTTCCAGGTACCTCTAGTTTATGACTAGAAGGAACCCGAGAGGACCTTTAGTATACGACAGTGATATTGAAGCTACCGCTCGAAGGAATCGTAGAGAAATTAGGCGAGCCCTAAATTACACAGAAAAAGAACGAGAAGGCAGATCCAATCCTACTGAAGGGATGGGCGAGAATAATCCACCGCCCCAAGATGTGGCAGAAAATAATACTCCACGTACTATGTATGATTATGCTAAACCTCATTTAACAGGAGCCGAATCAAGTATTGTTAGGCCTGCTATAGCTGCTAATAATTTTGAATTAAAGCTTAACACTATACAAATGATTCAACAATTTGCTCAATTTGATGGTTTGCAGGACGAAGATCTAAACGCTCATATAGCTAATATTTTAGAGTTCTGTGATACTTTCAAAATAAATGGCATTTCTGATGATGCCATACGGCTTTGGTTATTTCCCTTTTAATTAAGGAATAAAGCCAAACAGTGGTTAAACTCGTTACCACGAGGGTCAATCACCACATGGGATCAAATGACCGAGAAATTTTTATTAAAATATTTCCCGCCAGCCAAAACGACCAAATTACGGAATGATATCTCTTCTTTTGTGCAGATGGATTTAGAGACATTATACGACGCATGGGAGAGATATAAGGATCTCTTGAGAAGGTATCCACACCATGGTTTACCCTTGTGGCTCCAAGTCCAAACTTTCTATAATGGTGTAAACCTCTCAACGAGGTAACTAATTGATTCAGCCGCCGGTGGAACCCTGAACAACAGAACTCCTGAAGCAGCCTACGAATTCATAGAGAAGATGTCACTAAATAACTATCAGTGGCAGGTTACAAGGAAAATACCAACAAAATCAGCCGAAATTTTCAACATCGATGCAGTAACCATGCTATCAACACAGGTAGAGATGATGAATAAAAAGATTAATAGTTTGTGTTCTTCGCAGGTACATCTAGTAATGCAGTGCGACGCAAGTGGAACTGTGGTGAATCCTGAGTGCCCACCCTACCAACCGGGCACATAAAGCGAACAGATGAACTATATAGGTAACAACTTCAGATCTAATAATAACCCTTATAGTAATAATTATAATCCAGGTTGGAGGAACCACCCAAAATTTTCATGGGGAGGACAAGGAAATCAAGGAAATCAAAGACAACAACCTCCTCAAAATTTCCAAAATCAAATTTATCCACGGGAGAAGAAGTCAAACCTTGAAGAGATGTCGACAAAATTCATGGCAAACTCTGAGATAACCGTCTCCAAGACATCGAGACCACCCTTAAGAATCAACAGACATCAATTAAAGGGATCGAAAGCCAAGTCGGGGAACTCACTAAGACAGTTGGACAACTTACTAACACAGTTGGACAGCTTGCAAAGATAATTTCTGAATGATTGCAAGGGCGTCTACCAAGCAACACTGAGATTAACCCAAAGGAGCAAATCCAAGCCATAACAGCTCAAGAAATAAAGGGTTAGACGAGCCCAATTCAAGGCAAGAGGATGAGGTCAAAGAAGGTAAGGTTGAGGTAAGTAATAATAAGCCTAAACCGGTAATCAAAGAGTACCAACCTCGCATACCATATCTTGAAGCATTAAAGAGAGACGATACAGAGGAACAGTTCGGTAAGTTTCTTAAACTTTTAAAGAAATTACATATTAACTTACCGTTACTTGAAGCTCTTTCACAGATGCCAGATTGTAGAAAATTTTTAAAAGAGTTTTTGACGAACAAACGAAGGATAGACGAGGCATCACACGTGGAACTAAACGCAATGTGCTCGGCAATCTTGCAAAATAAACTACCACGAAAATTAAAAGATCCAGGAGTTTTACAATTCCATGTTTAATTGGTAGTTTATCTATTGATAATGCGTTTAGCTGATCTAGGGGCAAGCATAAATGTCATGCCTTATAAATTATTTAAACAACTAGGTCTAGGGAAACCCAAACAAACTAGGATGAGCATTCAACTAGCTGATAAAACTGTTAGAATTCCTAGGGGTATAATCGAAGATGTACTCGTAAAAGTTGAAAAATTTGTATTCCCAGTAGACTTTGTCGTTTTAGACATGGATGAGGATAATTCGATGCCCTTAATCTTAGGAAGACCATTTTTAGTAACTGCCAGGACTAAAATTGATATTGATGCAGGAGAACTCATACTTCGTGTAGGTAACAAGACAGTCACTCTCAAAGCTCTTGATTCGGCTAGAACATCGATTAATCAAGGTGAGAAAATAAACTCTATTGATAACCATTCGGTTAACCCTTCTTTTCAGGAAACACAGCAAAAGAATACAACTGAACCCGATCCTAGACCCAGTGATAACAAAGAAATAACTCACGAGGAACGAGGGATTCAATTCGATGATCTAGACGAGTGGAAGACGATTTCAAGGAGAAATTAGGAATACACGGCGTAAACAGTAACCACTCCACAAATCAAACAAGTTCAAAATCAGAGATTAGGTATTAATAGAAAAAACAGACCCTCGAACATCTCCCCCTGACCCGGACACAAACAAAGAAATACCGTTTAGGGTAATCAGTGTTTTTCCATACGAAACAGTCGAGGTAAGTAACCCTATCTTTGGCACTTTCAATATAAACGCATCTCAACTTAAATTCTATCATGATAATACCGATAGCATAAGGAAGGACTTTCAACTCCTCAAACCACCATGAACATACAAATGAGAGGAGAGTCTAGCTTAAGACTATAAACGAGCGCTCCTCGGGAGGCAACCCGAGCACTAACCGTAGTTACTTTTGCTTTTGTTATCATTTTTATTTTCTTTTCTTAGTCTTAAACAACTAGCTCTAAACTAACCAAGAGTGCAGATTTCCAGGCCACACGGCCTTACACACGGCCGTGGCCGTGGCCGTGTGGAAGTACAGAATTGTCGTACTGACACGGCAGAGAGGGTACAAGTCAGAAAGAATCAAATCTTTGAGTCACGGACTCCAACAACCAACCCACGGGCACCGAAAAAATGCCACGGCCGTGCAACGCGGCCATGGACGACACTGACTTAGCACCAACGGGCGTGGCGACCTGAGCATGAGCGTGGAAGAAACAAACAGAGCCCACCACGGCCGTGCGATGCGGTCGTGTGACTTAGCACGCCCACGGTACACGGGCGTGGGGTTGTACCAGGCTTGAAAATTTATTTAAACCCCTCCTTTTTCTCTTCTCTTACTAACTCTCAACTTTTCACCCCTTTGCAACTTTCACCCTTCTTCCTCCTTTACACCCTTACACCATACCTTCTTAGCATTTTTCATCCTTATAGCATTCTTCTCAATCTGTTGGACATGTCGAAGAAACGGAAGGATCCCAGCACAGTCTCCCTCATGGAGACCGATCTACATAAGTTATTGCCGGCCGCTTCAATCATTCGACGAGCCAAGGATATTTGAGGCCATTTAGTTTTTATTTCATTTTTCTCTTTTGCTTCAATTTCCTTATCTTTACTTCTCTTCTGCTTAATTTAACTTATTTTACTTTAGTTTCTTGATTTTAGGTTCTAAAGGCTGCTAGTGAATCACACCACGACCACCACCATATCCCCAGCCTTAGAAATCACACCCAACAATAAGGACTCTACAGTCCATCCATCTTTTCTTTTAATTTTATTTCAATTTTTATTTTTCTTCACTTTAGCTTGCTATTCTTTAATTATTTAATTAGTATAGTTTTAATTATTATTATTATATCTTGGCTAATCCTCCACGAGCTACCCAATTTCTTCATCTAGCACAGGATCGTCATCCAGACCGACCCCTCCAACGTATTTTCCACATCCTCCAAGGATTTCATCCATAATTCAGGAAGTTTCACTTCTCCCCATATCTTATGATTTTAGTATTATTATGTTATTATATAACTTTGTACATTGAGGGCAATGTACATCTTAAGTGTGGGGGGTGAACAACCTAAAAAGGTGCCAAATTTTTTTTCATTATTCTCAAATTCCTGAAATTAGGTGCCAAACTTTTTGCATTATTCTCAAATCCTGAATTATATCTTGTTTTTAAGTAATTTTCTCATATTACTAATTAGGATGAAATTTCCATGATTTATGATTTTTATTGATATGTTTTAGATTAAGTCATTGGTAATTGTGCATTGATAATTAAATTCTAAGAATACTAGAGTGTAACACCCCAAACCCGGCCCATGTGTTATGAGCGAATTTGGTATGTCACACGAGCAAAACATGTTAAACCCTTTTTTTTCGTACTAAAATATTGCTTTGTTAAAAATCAAGAAAACAAGTTTGATTAGATAAAATACTACTAACCTCAAAGATTTGATTGATAAATCGATAAATTTGAACTAATGATCTTACAAAACCGTGATTTTTGAAAACGACGTTGAAAATTCGAAAGAGAATCCAAGTCTTTTGAAAATATCGGTAATAGTTCGAGAGAAAATATCCGTGTTAAAAATATTTGTAAAAGTTTATTTTGAAATCCATTTGTTAATCGATTTTGGAAACCATTGTTTAAGTTTTTAGAAAATTCCCCTTTTTAAACAATTTAAGAAAAATAATAAAAACATCCCAACCAAAAAGCAAAAATAAAAATAGTCCAGAGGCCTTATTACAACATTTAACCCAACATAGTAAAGTAATAAAATAAACGAGAAAGAAGTCTAAAGTCCAAATAAACCATTTCCGAAGTATGGCCTCCCTCGAGTCATCCATAGCCCAAGTCCATATCATCAAGCATTACCTACAAGGGTTAAGAGAAAGGGGGGTGAGTTACAAGAACTCAGTGTGAAATCCCCTTACCGTTATTCATTGGGCCGGAACCCAATTAGCAATCATCTTGGACCAAAGTCCATAAACAAATAATAAATAAATGAAATGAATACAACCCATCCCATCCTACCAGCCGTCTAACTCTCCACCCGTACCAACCAATCTCTCCTGTGGGGATCAAGTCAACCCACCCCGCCAGTCTCTCCAATTTGCAGTCAAGCTGCCATTTATACTATTTGGGGCTAAGCCACCAGAATCATATACGGTAATATAATCGGCACACAGCCTCGGTAAAAAAAATGATCGACACAGAGTCATTAATTCATATGTTAGGCACATAGCCCCGGTAAATACGTTTAGCACAAAGCCATAATCATGATGGCACAAAGCCAAATCACGTTTATAATGGCACATAGCCTTAATCACCATGGCACAAAGCCAAATCACATTTATATTGGCACATAGCCTTAATCACGATGGCAGAAAGCCAAATCACGTTTATATTGGCACATAGCACTTATTGGTATTTGTGGTAATGCCACCGGTCTATACTTCTCTTCATTCATATTTTCCCATCCCATGCAAAATTATGTAAATGCAACATTCATAGTAAGGCATCATATTTACAAATATAAACAACAATTATTACTCTAGAGATTTGTTACAATAAATCGGCCCATTATAAAACTTTGCAATTCGGCCCATTAAGGCATTCTATCAAATCAGCCCATAGTGGCATTTTCGGTAAATCGGTCCATAAGGACATTTCGGTAAATTGGTCCATAAGGACATTTCGGTAAATCGGTCCATAAGGACATTTTGGTAAATCGGTCCATAAAGACATTTTGGTAAATTGGTAATTTTACCCACTAAGGGTAATTCGGTAATCTCGTAACCCAGGGGTATTTCGGAAATTTCACAACCTAGACTTAACTACTAATGTGGAGCATAAAAATTGAAACTGTCCATCTGCGTCGTACTAACTAAATTGACTATAACTTGAGTTAGGAATCTCAAAATCTAACTCTATAAATTTTCCTTGAGAATAGACTCATATATCTTCTTACTATAATTTTTCCAGAATTTTTAAATTAGCCATTTAGTACAGTTTATTTCTTAAAGTTTCCCTTGTTTCACTGTTCAATGATTCTGACCTCTCTTACCTTAATTTCAAATATCTCACTGTACAGTTTTAATATATTGCTCCCACTTAATTATATTGAAAATAGACTCACTAAGGAATCTATACATATAAAATATAACTAATAATTCACTTTGTACAATTTTATAAGATTTTTCCAATACAGATCAGGGAACCACGAAGTCATTCAGAACCAGTCTCACTAAAATTAAGATATCTCAAAATATAAATTTTTTTTTCCTTCTCCGTTTCTTCCATATCAAAATAGACACAGTAAGCTTTATTCTGATATCTTATTCACTTTGTAATTCCTTTTCTCCTAGTTTTTGTGATTTTTCAAATACACGTCACTGCTTCTAACCGAAACTATTTTATTACAAAATACGATTACCATTACGATCATACGCACGCCTGAGTGATCACGGATGCCAGTTTTCGGTTTTCTTCGGTATTTTGACCAAATCACAGAACATATCATACAAAATTTTAGAGAGATGTGAGATTACACACCATATCAAACATGTATTCGGAAGGTACAGGATTACACACCTGATTTTGATTTCCTAACGAACCACTCGTCGATGACCTAGAACAATACCAACCAAAAGTTAGCCTCGGATTTCCAAAAGATTTCGTATCACTTACACTTGAATCACTTACCACTATATTCGAAGGTAGAAATATATCGAGTGATTTTTCCCTAAAACATATAGTCGATTAGTCGAAACTTCAATCCGATTTGCAACATAGCCAAATAGAGATATAGCGAAAAATCAAAAAATGAACCCCCCTTACCTTATCGATATTGGATCCAATTTCCACCGTTTGACTTCGGCTAGAACAATACACGGTCTCCCACTTAAAGCACTACGAAAAGAGAGTGATTAAGACATGAAGAAGTGGAGGATAACACCATTTTCGATTACGATCACGATTTACAACCGAATAGTGATAAATACCTATTCGGCTAGAAAGAAAAGAATATGAACATAGAAAAGAATTCACTTACTGATTCAATCGAAGAAAAGAGTGTCAACCCACTTGAGAAAATGATAAAGAAGAGATGAATGAACAAATTTTGGTCTCAATGGTTTTGGTACATTCGGCAACAAGAAGAAAGAAAAGAAGAGAATATGTTCTTTAGTGGCTTGTAATTTCGGCACAAGGTAGAAAGAAATTTGAAGAATACCAAATAGTGCAAAGAGAAAGGTTTTGGCCTAACAAGCACCAAAAATTCAATTAAAAGGCAAAGGAGAATTCGGCTATCAAGGAAGGTGGAAAGAAAATGAGTATGTGACCAAACAAAAGAGAGAAACAATGCACTATTGTGCTAATATGTTAAGGCAAGGAGGGTTGCAAATTGGGAGAAATGACACAAAGTTGCCAAAGGGAATTTTTGCCAAAACACTACTAAGTCTTTACCAAATGCCAACTAAAAATTCAGCTACCTATTCTCCCCAAAACCGTCCACATGCATCCCCCCTAGGATAAGAGTTTTGCCACGCAAGCTTTCTCAAACATCACCCATGAAATAAGCCTCATGTCCCCCTTTCTTTCCTATTTCCCTTGATTCCTTTCCCCAACTTCAACCTTGCCTTATTCATATAGCCACCTTACCAAAATAATGAAGTCAACCTTGCCATGAATGCCTCTTGGCCGACACTTAAGGAAAGGGTGCAAAAATATAAGTCAAAATTTGCACACAAAGTGATTCGAACCTCTTCCCTCAAGGTACTACATGTGGCGCCATAACCTTCTTACCAATTGTTCAATTATGCAAGCAATTTACTCTTTTATTTCCATAAGCCTTGATGCCACTTACTATCTCTCCTTAATAGGCTTAAACAAAAAATTTTACTAAGGCCCAACTTGAACCCGGAACTTCATAGAAACCTCGTAACTTTCCAAAATTACCTTGTTAATAAGTCCAACTTGAAATAATGCCGTTCTCTTGTTCTCAAAATTTTAAAATGCTTCTACGCTCAAGGGCCATTGGGCCCAATCCTACTAGGCGCAATTTTGGGATGTTACAATTCTACCCTCCTTAAAGAAATTTCGTCCTCGAAATTTCCAACCAACTACTAAACGCATCGCTTAAATCACACCACTAAGCTTTCGCTGCGCACTCTGATCTTAATAACCACAATGTACCTTTAACAAAATCTTGAATCCTTTTTCACACAACCAAACATCTAGTCACAGAAGCAAGCAGTTATCTACCACTTATACTGAAAATTTTCTACATTCAATCATCACGTCCAACCAAAACATACCTGACTTGATGGTGATGAAACAATCCCGAGCCTTATGCTCCTTAGACCCGCATCTCAAGCATGCTCCTGACCTCCTCCAGCATTCTCTCAGATGACGCCTTCTGCAATAATCGCAAGCCGGAAAGTTTGGTCGTGCCTTAACATGCTTTATGGAACGAGACTGTGACCCAAAAGAACCGCGATCTAATTTCTTCTTACAGCTCACAGACCCAACTCGAAGCACTTCACCGATTCCTTTAACCTCTTCCAAAACCTCCTTAACTATCTGAGTCAACTCGACAACCCCAGCTCGGTCATGAGACCCCATCTCAGCCACTGGCGATACCAACGCCTCCCTTTCGGGCACATGCCCTGATGCTGAAGATCTAGTCCTAGCACCTCGGCCTCTAGCACGTCCACGTCTACCGCGTCCACATCTTCTAGCGTTCATGTTCACAAAGTCGATTTAATCTTGATTACGATTTTTATGAATCAGTATACTATTCGATGTTTATTAAACGATGTTTTATGGAGTATGAGTAGAAAAGTTGTTTTCGAGTGTCAAATCTGTATCCTAGAGTCTCAATCTCTATAGTTTCAACTCCTAAAGCTAATAGTTCTAGAGTATTCTATTTCGTAGAATTTTCGTACCACTGTAATAACACAATAATCATAAAATGAAAACAAATACTTACTTGACTTGGTGCCGGATACTCGTGGTGTCATACTTCCTTTAGAACATATATTTATAAATCAAAATTCTAAACAGCTTTGGAAAATGCTCTTGAACCCAAACCACGGCCGAGTTTTACAACCGGGCTCTGATACCATAAAATGTAACACCCCAAACCCGGCGCATGCGTTATGAGAGGATTTGGTATGTCACACGAGCAAAACATGTTATACCCTTTTTGTTCGTACTAAAATATTGCTTTGTTAAAAATCAAGAAAACAAGTTTGATTTGACAAAATACTACTAACCTCAAAGATTTGATTGATAAATCGATAAATTTGAACTAATGATCTTACAAAACCGTGACTTTTGAAAACGACGTTGAAAATTCGAAAGAGAATCCAAGTCTTTTGAAAATATCGTTAATAGTTTGAGAGAAAATATCCGTGTTAAAAATATTTGTAAAAGTTTATTTTGAAATCCATTTGTTAATCGATTTTTGAACCATTGTTTAATTTTTTAGAAAATTCCGCTTTTTAAACAATTTAAGAAAAATAATAAAAACATCCCAACCAAAAAGCAAAAATAAAAATAGTCCAGAGGCCTTATTACAACATTTAACCCAACATAGTAAAGTAATAAAATAAACGAGAAAGAAGTCTAAAGTCCAAATAAACCATTTCCGAAGTATGGCCTCCCTCGAGTCATCCATAGCCCAAGTCCATATCATCAAGCATTACCTACAAGGGTTAAGAGAAAGGGGGTGAGTTACAAGAACTCAGTGTGAAATCCCCTTAACGTTATTCATTGGGTCGGAACCCAATTAGCAATCATCTTGGACCAAAGTCCATAAAAAATAATAAATAAATGAAATGAATGCAACCCATCCCATCCTACCAGCCGTCTAACTCTCCACCCGTACCAACCAATCTCTCCTGTAGGGATCAAGTCAACCCACCGCACTGATCTCTCCAATTTGCGGTCAAGCTGCCATTTATACTATTTGTATTGAGCCACCGTAATCATATACGGTAATATAATCGGCACACAGCCTCGGTAAAAAAAAATGATCGACATAGAGTCGTTAATTCATTTGTTAGGCACATAACCCCGGTAAATACGTTTAGCACAAAGCCATAATCACGATGGCACAAATCCAAATCACGTTTATATTGGCACATAGCCTTAATCAGGATGGCACAAAGCCAAATCACGTTTATATTGGCACATAGCCCTTATCGGTATTTGTGGCAATGCCACCGGTCTATACTTCTCTTAATTCATATTTTCCCATCCCATGCAAAATTATGTAAATGCAACATTCATAGTAAGACATCATATTTACAAATATAAACAACAATTATTACTCCAGAGATTTGTTACGATAAATCGGCCCATTATAACACTTTGCAATTCGGCCCATTAAGGCATTCTATCAAATCAGCCCATAGGGGCATTTTCGGTAAATCGGTCCATAAGGACATTTTGGTAAATCGGTCCATAAGGACATTTCAGTAAATCGGTAATTTTACCCACTAAGGGTAATTCGGTAATCTCGTAACCCAGGGGTATTTCGGAAATTTCGCAACCTAGACTTAACTACTAATGTGGAGCATAAAAATCGAAACTGTCCATCTGCGTCGTACTAACTAAATTGAATATAACTTGAGTTAGGAATCTCGAAATCTAACTCCGTAAATTTTCCTTGAGACTAGACTCATATATCTTCTTACTATAATTTTTCCAGAATTTTTTACTTAGCCATTTAGTACAGTTTATTCCTTAAAGTTTCCCTTGTTTCACTGTCCAACGATTCTGACATCTCTTACCTTAATTTCAAATATCTCACTGTACAGTTTTTATATGTTGCTCCCACTTGTTTCTATTGAAACTATACTCACTAAGGAATCTGTACATATAAACCATAACTCATAATTCACTTTGTACAATTTTATAAGATTTTTCCAAGACAGATAAGGGAACCACGAAGTCATTCAGAACCCGTCTCACTAAAATTAAGATATCTCAAAATATAAAATTTCTTTTCCTTCTCCGCTTCTTCCATATCAAAATAAACACAGTAAGCTTTAATCTGATATCTTATTCACTTTGTAATTTTTTTTTCCTATTTTTCGTGATTTTTCAAATACATGTCACTGCTTCTAACCGAAACTGTTTTATTACGAAATATGATTACCATTACGATCATACGCACGCTCGAGTGATCACAGATGGCGGTTTTCGGTTTTCTTCGATATTTTGACCAAATCACAGAACATATCATACAAAATTTTAGAGAGATGTGAGATTACACACCATATCAAACATGTATTCGGAAGGTACGGGATTACACACCTGATTTTGATTTCCTAACGAACCACTCGTCGATGACCTAAAACAATACCAACCAAAAGTTAGCCTCGGATTTCCAAAAGATTTCATATCACTTACACTTGAATCACTTACCACTATATCCGAAGGTAGAAATATAACGAGTGATTTGTCCCTAAAACATATAGTCGATTAGTCGAAACTTCAATCCGATTTGCAACATAGCCAAATAGAGATATAACGAAAAATCCAAAAATGAACCCCCCTTACCTTATCGATATTGGATCCAATTTCCACCATTTGACTTCGGCTAGAACAATACACGGTCTCCCACTTAAAGCACTACGAAAAGAGAGTGATTAAGACATGAAGAAGTGGAGGATAACACCATTTTCGGTTACGATCACGATTTACAACCGAATAGTGATAAATACCTATTCGGCTAGAAAGAAAAGAATATGAACATAGAAAAGAATTCACTTACTGATTCAATCGAAGAATAGAGTGTCAACCCACTTGAGAAAATGATAAAGAAGAGATGAATGAACAAATTTTGGTCTCAATGGTTTGGGTACATTCGGCAACAAGAAGAAAGAAAAGAAGAGAATATGTTCTTTAGTGGCTTGTAATTTCGGCACAAGGTAGAAAGAAATTTGGAGAATACCAAATAGTGCAAAGAGAAAGGTTTTGGCCTAACAAGCACCAAAAATTCAATTAAAAGGCAAAGGAGAATTCGGCTATCAAGGAAGGTGGAAAGAAAATGAGTATGTGACCAAACAAAAGAGAGAAACAATGCACTATTGTGCTAATATGTTTCGGCAAGGAGGGTTGCAAATTGGGAGAAATGACACAAAGTTGCCAAAGGGAATTTTTGCCAAAACACTACTAAGTCTTTACCAAATGCCAACTAAAAATTCAGCTACCTATTCTCCCCAAAACCGTCCACATGCATCCCCCCTAGGATAAGAGTTTGGCCACCCAAGCTTTCCAAAACATCACCCACGAAATAAGCCTCATGTCCCCCTTTCTTTCCTATTTCCCTTGATTCCTTTCCCCAACTTCAACCTTGCCTTATTCATATAGCCACCTTACCAAAATAATGAAGTCAACCTTGCCATGAATGCCTCTTGGCCGACACTTAAGGAAAGGGTGCAAAAATATAAGTCAAAATTTGCACACAAAGTGATTCGAACCTCTTCCCTCAAGGTACTACATGTGGCGCCATAACCTTCTTACCAATTGTTCAATTATGCAAGCAATTTACTCTTTTATTTCCATAAGCCTTGATGCCACTTACTATCTCTCCTTAATAGGCTTAAACACAAAATTTTACTAAGGCCCAACTTGAACCCGGAACTTCATAGAAACCTCGTAACTTTCCAAAATTACCTTTTTAATAAGTCCAACTTGAAATAATGCCATTCTCTTGTTCTCAAAATTTTAAAATGCTTCTACGCTCAAGGCCCATTGGGCCCAATCCTACTAGGCCCAATTTTGGGATGTTACATAGAGAATCAAGCATAATAAGTCTATTTTTCGAAATTAAAATTTTTCTAGGTTGTCTACCTGAATTTGAATGTTACTTTGAAGTTTGAAATTTACATGGTTGATATCAAAATACCCATAATTTTTGTGAGATTTTGAGCCTTATAATAGCATATATCTTTTTCTTACTCACTTTATTGATTATGAGTGTGTCAACATCGATTTGTTATTCTAGAACTTGCATCGATTATACATGTCGAGACCACACCTTTGATTTGATATACAGAAATGATAAAGGCACCTAGAATTTAACCCACTTACTCCACTATAAACCTACCTTCATAATTAACCCCTAGTGAACCCCATTTGATCCTAACAACCCTTTTTATTGACTCACCCACAAATTTTAACCCAGAAACCCTTTGTTTTTGTTATCACCATTCCTTTTGACTACCCTTATATCGAGATTTGATTTGATTAATAGCCTAACTATGTTTTTTATTTCAGTAATTTATCCTTTGTTATGTATTTATGATTTATTATTAAAAAATAAATAAATCAAAAAATCAAAAAATCAAAATCAAAAGTATATTCATTACTCATTATTAGTTTTGTGATTAAGTGAGCTTATACGTTTGAATTCCAAATATTGAAGAAGAAGCTCGTATTATTAGTATTATTAGCTTTCAGTTGATGTAATTACTTTTATTTAGTTCATTGTTTCTGGTTAGGTAATTTTTCAGGTCGATCTCGATTCTAACCCTCTAATTCAGCCTTTAAACCACACTTTTATCCCAAGCCCCGTTACAACCCTATTAAAGACCTTTTGATTTGTGCATCATCTCATATTACAGTGGTGGAGATTTGATTTTCATGCAAGCCTATG
Organism: Gossypium sturtianum; assembly: GCA_025698515.1. NCBI lineage: Eukaryota > Viridiplantae > Streptophyta > Magnoliopsida > Malvales > Malvaceae > Gossypium > Gossypium sturtianum. Next base: position 128,422,485 of record CM046955.1, read on the forward strand.
GGATTAACTTTTCAGGTTTGACATTTGAGTGCTTAATTCTGAACCTTAAACACTTCGAGTGATTTGAGTGAATCTTTAGTGCGGACGTCAACCCTTGTAGGTTTTGAATCAGAGGTAATTATTTAGATGAGGGGAAACACCTATGTTTTGTGCTACAAATGTATGACTTAGATTGTTTGAATCTTTAGGACTCTTTGAGTTAAATTATCCATGTATAAAATATCTATGAATTATGATGAGACATTGTTGATAGGAATATTTAATCATGGAAAGTTTGTTTTAATTCTAAGTTGAGAATTTTGCTTGAGGACAAGCAAAAGCTTAAGTGTGGGGGTATGTGATAAACCGTAAAAGTAACGTTTTAGCGTACTTTTGGACGATTTATCCTTTGATTTATGTAAAAAGGTGCTCTTAATCCTTTCTTTTCATGTTTTATACTCAGGAAAGCACCGGAGGATGAAAAGAACAAGAAACGGGCTTAAAACAAGCCAAATGGGCCAAAGCACGAAATCAACACGGCCTGGGCCCAAGACCACACGGCAGTGCCTCCTCAATAATCTCGAACACGGTCTAGCCACGAGATACACGGCCGTGCCTCATTAATGAAGTTCGAACACGGCCTAAAGACAATTCACACGGGCGTGTGCCATGGCCGTGTCCCTGTCGCGGAAAAGAGCAATTTCAATCGGATTTGGATACTTAGGGGCAAAGAAACACATTCCAAAAGCCTATAAATACACCCTAAGTATGACTTAAAAGGGGGAGTCGATGGGAGCCTAAAGCAACCATTTAGGGGCATCTTGCTAGGCCAGAGAAGGCAGATTTGTGGGGATTCACTCGGGGATAGCCAGTTGATTCATCTCAAGAAGCCGGAATTATACTCAAGACGGAGGATCTCCTCTTCAATTCCTTCAAGGGGTTTTAGGGATTTCTTATGTTTTGTTTTTTCTTTTCTTCTGAGATGTTTTCTTTTATTGTTGTAACATCCCAAAAATGGGGTTATTTAGAATTTAATTATTTTTCTTATTATGAACAGCTGTGATATTATTTATGGAATGTTAAGGCTTAATTATGGATTTTTAGTAAGCTCGAGTAGCGGGAAAAATGTTATTTTCAAGCTTTGAGGTAGGGAGCCTTAACAAGTGGGGGTTATAAGAATAATTGGGGATAAATTGGACATAAGATGAGCCTAGAATAAGTGGCAAAGCAAGCCCACTTAAGAGCTAGCATGTGATGCCACCAAGGAGCAAGGGAGAGCCTGGGTTCGAGTCACAAAATCCCCTTTCTTTTTGCTCTTATTTGGACGGCACAAGTGGGAGAGTTTTTCTCCCTTCAAACTCTTTTATTAAGTGTTATTATTAAAGGATAATAGGAGAGTTTTATTTGTTTAATTATAGTAATAATAAGAAGATATTCATGGATAATTGATGGAATATTAGGAGATTATTTTTTATTAATTCAAAATTGTTTGAATTAAATCAAATGAGTGGCCAAGAGAAAAATTAGGAGTTGGCTAGGAGTTGAACTCCTTGTTGCCAAGGGTGGACGGCAAGCTTAAGGAGGGGGGGCGAATGCTTATAAAAACCCCACCCTAGCTCATTGTTTTGGTTTTTTTTCCATTCTTGCTAGTTGCCGAAAATCCCTAACCCCTCTCCCTTTGTGCTCTTTTATTTTCTTTGTTCTCTCAAACCCCTTCAAGCCGAAACTTCTACCACCTTTCTTCCCTATTATTTTCTTCCTCCCCTTGGCCGAATACACTCCCTTGGAAGTGCTGATTTCTTTTCCTCTTATTAAACTCCCTGTTGGCCGAATATTGAGCATAGTGTCTTCCTGCATCTCCTTTGTTAATCGATTTGGATCAAGGTAAGTAATGGCCGAATACCTATCTCCCCTCTTCCTTCTTTTTCTGTCGATTTCTTTTACAAGGGAAGGTGCCGATTTCGGCAATGATTAAGTCTTCTAAACAGGTAGTAACCGATTCCTGTTAGGTACTCAGGGAAGTGAAGCAGTCGATTCAGGCCCCGATCTCTAGTATTCGATTTGTGGTACGTAACGGTAAGATCTACTTTAGTTGGTCGCTTGATATTCGTTTTAGCCAGAAGGCTACTAACTTATTGAGTGCCGATTCATGGAATCGAAGCGATTCGGGAGTTTGGTGTTGCGGTTGGTGTCCAAAAGTGTGAAGGTGAGATTTCGGGTTCACAAGGAACCCCTTCTAATAATTTGATTTGGCCGAATAGGCCCTAAGACTAATCCCATAGTTGGCCGAATATAGGTACAGTGAGATCTAGGGTGGCCAATGTTTCTTTTCGGGATTTAGACTTCTCATCAACATCAGGTGTGTACATACACACTTATAGCAGTTAATGTTGTGTTATATATATATTTTGTATGTAAATCTGCTTGATGTAGATGCGGATTGGTACCTTAACGGTACAAGTGAGGATCCCGGTAAGTCTCTGTTAATATGAGATTACTTTAATGCTTTTGGGAAGCATGGCTTATTGATACATGTGATAAATGCATGAGATCTGTTGTTAACTGTTTATCTACTGTGGGTTATATGAGAGGAGGGGCGGTGATGTTTCGTGTCGTCTTGTGAGCACCAGTGTTTTGGTAACACATCTGTGACTATATGTCACCAGAGGTTTGGTACCTCCAGAGGTTTGGTACCTCATAGCGACTTGTCCTGTGGTTAACACCACCGTGGGTTGGCCCCACTTGAGATATGGGATTGTCGCGGTGATTTGGTATCACACGATGGGTTGGCCCCATCACCCGATTCGTGTCCACGGACACCGTTGCTTTGGTAGCACATCGTGACTATATGTCACCAAAGTGGTTTGGCACCACCGGTGTTTTGGTAACACATTGTGACTACGGTCACCAAAGTGGTTTGGTACCACATGGGGTAGACAAAGGCGTTTGGTTGGCTAGGTTGGGCACACGATATACTGCGTATTAATCGTTATATGTTGTGTATGAAATGTTGTTTTTTTAAAACGGGGAAGGGTTACATATCGAGTCTTGGTGACTCACCTTCTCCTTTAACATTTTTCGGTGACTCGTAGATGGCGGTTGAGGAGCCGGTTGGACTCGAGGTGGCCATGCAGTGGACTTGCATAAACTGAACTTAAACTTAGTTATTTTATTTTATTGGGGTGTTTTTATTTTGGTTGTAATAAGGCCTCCATAAACTTTATTTGTGTTATTTCTTATATGTTGGATATTTACTTTAAACTATATTATTAAACTGAATTAAAATCACATGTTTTCTTAAATTAACACGAAAATGTTTTATCGTGCCATCGGGCACACTTGAAATTTGTATAATAACCGGACTTAATTGAACTTCCAAATTAAATCTAAGTATAGTTTTGGCAAGATAACCAAAAACAAGGGGTTTTCAACGAAACTTAAATTGGTTCTAGATGGTGTTCAAAAAGTTTTTCTCCGTAGCAAATCAAATTCGGTCGTAATGTTTGGGCCGGGTTTGGGTTGTTACAAATTGGTATCGAGCTGGTTCAAAACTCATTGTGGGGCCCAAGGCCCAAAAATGTTTTGGTAGGCCTTATGGAATGATTTTTGGTTTTTGAACAAAGCATGGCCCGAGTCTCCGGCACCAATCCGCCTGTAAGTATAACTAAACCTCTTGGTGAATTATATTCGTAGAAGGGTAGGAAGCATGGAACGAGATAGACTTATAGGACTTGGACCCTAAGGTTAGATTACTCAAACACAAACGAAGCATAAGACTTAAGGAACTAAACCAACCTATGACTTAGTCAATGAGCTAGGTGTGGTAACCCCTGACGCATGTCTAGGATTGGATCCGAAAGAGCCCGGTATTTAAGTAGTCCTCGTGACTCACCTCCTCTTCGCAGTATCCTACCGGTGCGTAGCCGGTTCACCCTAACTCGGAGGGTTGGTGGTGTGGTAACCTCCGTGCGCATGTCTAGAAAGGTTCACCGAGAGCTTGGTATTTAAGCGGTCCGCGTGACCCACCTCCTCTTCACTCGAATTGCACTCGTGCGTGCGTAGCCTGGTTCACCCCGACCAGGAGGGCTCGGTCATAGGCTAAACACAATGATTAAAACTCGAAAAGGAGTTAGCCATGTTTTCGAAAAAGAATGAAACAACAAACCCTAATGTTTTCAAAACTTGTGCAATAACTTTCTCAAATCCTAGAACATTACTTTTACAACGTTTTTCTCGAAAAACTTGACTTGTGAAAAAATTACAGAAATACCCTTAGGAGTAAAATTACCAAAATGCCCCTGACCCATAAAATATTAATTCAATGGTTTTGCCCAAAAATTTCAACGATTTTATAGACATTCAAAAACCTTGCTTTGAAAATCATCAGCAAAATATTTTGGTTCTAGAAAATTACGAAAATGCCCTCAGAGGGAAAAAGACAAAAATACCCCCAGGTTAGAAATGGGCGTAAATGTCCGATGAGCGAATAGGTATGGAAAGCATTAAGGAATGGATGCATGAACTTCTTTGTGTGAACTAGGATAGGAAACTGAAATATTGTTTGCTCGAAAGAATCTCCGATTAAACCCTATCCATAAAATTTCTTCGCGAGTAATAAAGTGAAACAAATGCTAACGCATAAAATTTTTCTTAATCGATTAAAAGCGCGGTAGATAGAATGAGTTCTAGAGGACGTGGACGCCGTGGACGTGGTAGGGGTAGGATGACGGTGTCCAACCCGTCAGTCGGAGACAAGGTTCTCGAAAATGAGGTACCATCGCCACCACCACCTCCTACTTTTTTAGAGTGAGGAGCCGGATCGGGCCGGTGGTGAGGCGGTATCGCAAGTCGCTTTTTGCGAGTCTTGGAGATGGTGGTCGGGCTGGTGGAAATGTGGGAGCTCTGAAATCTGTCCCCGAGCGACTCCGATCTAACTGAGCGAGGTATTCCGAGGTGTGTCGAGTGGCACCAGTCTGCAAATGAATCATGGCTAGAATCAACTCGAAAGAATCATGGATGACCTTGACTGACCGAGGAAGAAAAGCTGAAAGGGGCATGTCACTTCTAAAGGATGAAGCGATCGGTGGTGGCTTACGGTTCGAGATGGGGCTACACAGCAGATGATTTGACTTGGGAGTATTTCGTAACCACCTACCGGAAGAAGTATGTGGGTATCGCCTACACCGATGCGCAGAGAAAGGCTTTTCGGGATTAGTGCAAGGAACTAAGTCCGTGTCGGAATATGAGGCGGAATTTTTAAGGCCGAGTAGGTATGCGAGAGGCATCGTGTTCATCGAACATGAGCGCCGTGTCCGCTTTGAGGACGGACTCCGAGATGATTTAAGGTTACTGATTGCCCCACAGCAGGTTCGTGAGTTCTCATCTCTAGTGGAGAAGGCTAAGGTAGCCGAAGGGATCAAGGAGGCTGTGAGGCAGAGCTATAGTAAGAACAATCAGAAGAGAGGTTTTGGGTCAGCTGGATCAAGCGGTAGTGTTCAGAAAAAGGCTAGGCCAAGTGGGTCCAATCAGGCGGCAAGGCCCGCGACTGCTAATCAGAAGCCGACTCAGTGTAATCGCTGTGGAAAGACCCATTGGGGAGGATGTTGGACCGGTGATAAAGGATGTTTTGAGTGTGGGTCTTTGGAGCATCGTGTCAGAGATTGTCCCCAGAAACTAGCTAAGAAGCAGCCAGAGGGGCAGAACCGTGCTCAGGATAGAAATGTAGGACCACAGAGGGGTCATGGTAATGGTAGAGGAAACAACGGTCCTAACCGAGGTCGTGGAACTCAAGGCGGAGGTTCAGCAACACGAGGCTAAGCACCGGCTTAGTTTACGCAGCGAGGTGTCGCGAGGAAGGTGACGCACCGGATGTCATAACCGGTACGTTTCTAATTTCTGGTTTTCCTTATGTTGCATTGATTGATGTGGGCTCGACGCACTCGTACATTGCTAGTAGTGTGGTAGGAACTATGGACCTAAACTGTGAAACCGCTTCTAGAGAGATGACTGTAGTTAGCCCTTTAGGTCACTCGGTAGTAGTAGACAAACTTTATAGAGGCGTACCCCTAGAACTTCAAGGGGTAGTATTTGTAGCTGATCTAATGGAACTACCGTTTGGGGAGTTCGATTTGATCCTTGGAATGGATTGGCTGGTTAAGTATCAAGCGAATTTGGATTGCGCGGCCAAGCGCATGGTTCTTAAAACGGCTGAAGGTGATGAAGTGGTTATGATAGGAGATAGAAGGAATTACCTATCCAATGTAGTGTCTGTCTTGAAGGCCGAAAGGATGGTCAAGAAGGGTTGTGAGGCGTATTTGGTTCAAATCTGTGCTTTGGAAGCTAAGGGGTTAGTAGTTGAAAAGGTCCGAACGGTTGGGGAATTTCTTCGATGTGTTCCCGGAAGAACTTCCGGGTCCGCCTCCGGATCGGGAAGTCGAATTCGTATAGACTTGCTACCGAACGGCACTGTGTCCATAGCACCATACCGAATGGCACCAAAGGAATTGGTGGAGCTAAAGGCTCAAATTCGTGAGCTCTTGGATAGAGGGTTTATTCGACCAAGTATATCTCCGTGGGGAGCACCTGTGTTGTTTGTCAAGAAGAAGGACGGTTCTATGCGGATGTGCATCGATTACCGTCAGTTAAACAAGTTAACGATCAAGAACAAGTACCCGTTGCCTCGGATCGATGATTTGTTTGATCAACTGAAAGGTGCGTCGGTATTCTCAAAGATTGACCTTAGGTCAGGTTATCATCAGTTAAGGGTGAAGGAGGCTGACGTTCACAAGACGTCATTCTGAACTCGGTATGGGCATTTCGAGTTCTTGGTGATGCCATTCGGGTTGACCAATGCACCGGCGGCATTTATGGACTTAATGAATAGAGTATTCCAACAGTACTTGGACCAGTTCGTCGTGGTGTTCATAGACGACATATTGGTCTATTCAAAGACGAGTAAGAGGAGCATGACAAGCATTTACGGATAGTTCGCAAGTATTGAGGAGAAGCGGCTTATATGCCAAATTCGATGAAGTGCTAATTTTGGCTTAGGAAGTGGCTTTCTTAGGCACGTGGTCTCGGCGGAAGGAATTAGAGTAGACCCTCGCAAGATTGAAGCAAGATTGGATTGGAAACCACCTAGGTCGGTGGTGAGATACGAAGTTTTCTGGTTTAGCAGGTACTATCGGAGATTCGTGGAAGGATTCTCTCTAATAGCAATACCGTTAACTAAGTTACTAAGGAAAGGTGTCCCATTTGTATGGACAGAGAAGCGTTAAGGAAGCTTTGATAAGCTAAGGAAAATTTTGTGGAAGCTCCGATTTTGGTACTGACCAAGCAGAAAGTTATTCACCGTCTATTGTGATGCGTCTCACACTAGTTTGGGATGTGTGTTGATGCAGGATGGGAAGGTAGTAGCCTATGCATCCCGCCGATTAAGACCGCATGAGGTTAACTACCCAACGCACGACTTGGAGTTAGCGGCGATCGTCTTCGCTCAAGATATGGAGACATTACCGTATGGGGAGAAGTCGATAGTCTACACGGATCACAAAAGCTTGAGGTATCTTCCGACTCGAAGGATCTCAATCGAGACGGCGGCGTCGGTGGATTAAACTACTAAAGGACTACGATCGCTCGATCGAGTACCATCCGGTAAGGCTAATGTGGTAGCCGACGCATTGAGCGGAAGGTTGTGACGGACTTAAGAGCAATGTTCGCTCGGTTGAGTCTATATGATGATGGGAGTCTTTTGGCAGAACTTCAAGTAAAGCCAACATGGATTGAGGAGATCAAGGAAAAGCAGTTAGTGGATGAAGGCTTGAGCGCTAAGAGGGTGCAAGTTCAGGATGGTGGTTTGGAAAGTACATGCTGTCTAGTGATGGAGTGCTTTGTTTTCAAGGACGAGCTTGTATGCCAAGGGATACAGAATTAAAGTAGAAAATTCTCCAAGATGCACATAGCAGCCCATACGCTATGCATCCTCGGGGAAGCAAGATGTATGGAGATTTACGAAAATTAGCCGTGGCTCAGGTTGAAGCGTGAGATAACGGAGTTCGTAGGGAAGTGTCCGACGTGCCAAGAAAGTTAAGGTGAACATCGGTTACCATCGGGACTACTTCAACCGATAAAGATCCCTCAATGGAAGTGGGAGAGGATCACCATGGATTTTGTTAGTGGGCTACCCCTTACGCCCACCAAGAAGGATGCGATTTGGGTAATTGTGGATCGCTCGACTAAATCGGCTCACTTCATGCCGGTGAGAATGGATTACTCACTCCGAAGCCAGCGAAGTCTGTATGTGGGTGAAATAGTGAGGTTACATGGTGTGCGGTTGTCGATTATCTCGGATAGGGATCCCGATTCACGTCAAGGTTTTGGAAAGCGTTGCATCAAGCTTTGGGTACACGGTTAGATTTCAAGACGGCTTTCCATCCACAAATCGACTGGAATGATCGGAAAGGGTGATCTGATTTTAGAAGACATGTTAAGAGGTTGTGTCTTGGATTTTAGTGGTAGTTGGGAGGAGTACCTACCATTAGCGTAATTCGCTTATAACAATAGTTATCAAGCGAGTATTCGGGATGGCTCCATATGAAGCCCTATATGGACGGAAAGTGCCGTACTCCTACATGTTGGGACGGAGTTGGGGAAAGACAAGTTCGGGTCCGAATTGGTAACCGAGACGGAAGACAAAGTCAAGGTGATTAGGTCTCGTCTCAAGGAAGCATCGGATAGGCAGAAGTCTTATGCCGACCTCAAACGCAAGGAAATGGAGTATGCTGTGGGAGACAAAGTCTTTCTGAAAGTGTCGCCTTGGAAAAAGGTGTTGAGGTTTGGACGAAAAGGGAAGCTGAGCCCAAGGTTCATCGGGCCATATGCAGTTGTAAAGCGAGTAGGACCGGTAGCTTATCAGCTAGAGCTGCCGGCAGAACTGAGTCAGATTCATGACGTCTTTCATGTATCGATGCTGAGACGGTATCGGTCAGATCCTTCGCACGTTGTGCCAGTAGCGGAGATTGAGGTGAACTCGGATTTATCTTTTGAAGAGGAACCGGTTCAGATTGTAGACCGAGATGTGAAGGTTCTACGTAGGAAGGCAGTGCCTTTAGTGAAAGTGTTATGGCGGAACCACGGAGTGGAAGAAGCTACGTGGGAGCCCGAGGAGGTGATGCGGCAAGCAATACCCCCATCTCTTTTGATCAAGGAATTTCGAGGACGAAATTTATTTTAAGGGGTAGAATCAGTAACATCCCAAAAATGGGGTTATTTAGAATTTAATTATTTTTCTTATTATGAACAATTTTGTGATATTATTTATGGAATGTTAAGGCTTAATTATGGATTTTTAGTAAGCTCGAGTAGCGGGAAAAATGTTATTTTCAAGCTTTGAGGTAGGGAGCCTTAACAAGTGGGGGTTATAAGAATAATTGGGGATAAATTGGACATAAGATGAGCCTAGAATAAGTGGCAAAGCAAGCCCACTTAAGAGCTAGCATGTGACGCCACCAAGGAGCAAGGGAGAGCACTGGTTCGAGTCACAAAATCCCCTTTCTTTTGCTCTTATTTGGACGGCACAAGTGGGAGAGTTTTTCTCCCTTCAAACTCTTTTATTAAGTGTTATTATTAAAGGATAATAGGAGAGTTTTATTTGTTTAATTATAGTAATAATAAGAAGATATTCATGGATAATTGATGGAATATTAGGAGATTATTTTTTATTAATTCAAAATTGTTTGAATTAAATCAAATGAGTGGCCAAGAGAAAAATTAGGAGTTGGCTAGGAGTTGAACTCCTTGTTGCCAAGGGTGGACGGCAAGCTTAAGGAGGGGGGGCCGAATGCTTATAAAAACCCCACCCTAGCTCATTGTTTTGGTTTTTTTTTCCATTCTTGCTAGTTGCCGAAAATCCCTAACCCCTCTCCCTTTGTGCTCTTTTATTTTCTTTGTTCTCTCAAACCCCTTCAAGCCGAAACTTCTACCACCTTTCTTCCCTATTATTTTCTTCCTCCCCTTGGCCGAATACACTCCCTTGGAAGTGCTGATTTCTTTTCCTCTTATTAAACTCCCTGTTGGCCGAATATTGAGCATAGTGTCTTCCTGCATCTCCTTTGTTAATCGATTTGGATCAAGGTAAGTAATGGCCGAATACCTATCTCCCCTCTTCCTTCTTTTTCTGTCGATTTCTTTTACAAGGGAAGGTGCCGATTTCGGCAATGATTAAGTCTTCTAAACAGGTAGTAACCGATTCCTGTTAGGTACTCAGGGAAGTGAAGCAGTCGATTCAGGCCCCGATCTCTAGTATTCGATTTGTGGTACGTAACGGTAAGATCTACTTTAGTTGGTCAGTTGATATTCGTTTTAGCCGAAGGCTACTAACTTATTGAGTGCCGATTCATGGAATCAAAAGCAGATTCGGGAGTTTGGTGTTGCGGTTGGTGTCCAAAAGTGTGAAGGTGAGATTTCGGGTTCACAAGGAACCCCTTCTAATAATTTGATTTGGCCGAATAGGCCCTAAGACTAATCCCATAGTTGGCCGAATATAGGTACAGTGAGATCTAGGGTGGCCAACGTTTCTTTTCGGGATTTAGACTTCTCATCCACATCAGGTGTGTACATACACACTTATAGCAGTTAATGTTGTGTTATATATATATTTTGTATGTAAATCTGCTTGATGTAGATGCGGATTGGTACCTTAACGGTACAAGTGAGGATCCCGGTAAGTCTCTGTTAATATGAGATTACTTTAATGCTTTTGGGAAGCATGGCTTATTGATACATGTGATAAATGCATGAGATCCGTTGTTTAACTGTTTATCTACTGTGGGTTATATGAGAGGAGAGGCGTGATGTTTCAGGCCGTCTTGTGAGCACCAGTGTTTTGGTAAACACATCGTGACTATATGTCACCAGAGGTTTGGTACCTCCAGAGGTTTGGTACCTCATAGCGACTTGTCCCCGTGGTTAACACCACCGTGGGTTGGCCCCACTTGAGATATGGGATAAATCGCGGTGATTTGGTATCACACGATGGGTTGGCCCCATCACCCGATTCGTGTCCACGGACACCGGTGCTTTGGTAGCACATCGTGACTATATGTCACCGGTGGTTTGGCACCACCGGTGTTTTGGTAACACATTGTGACTACGGTCACCAAAGTGGTTTGGTACCACATGGGGTAGACAAAGGCGTTTGGTTGGCTAGGTTGGGCACACGATACTGCGTATTAATCGTTATATGTTGTGTATGAAATGTTGTTTTTTTAAAACGGGGAAGGGTTACATATCGAGTCTTGGTGACTCACCTTCTCCTTTAACATTTTTCAGGTGACTCGTAGATGGCGGTTGAGGAGTAGTTGGACTCGAGGTGGCCATGCGGTGGACTTGCATAAACTGAACTTAAACTTAGTTATTTTATTTTATTGGGGTGTTTTTATTTTGGTTGTAATAAGGCCTCCATAAACTTTATTTGTGTTATTTCTTATATGTTGGATATTTACTTTAAACTATATTATTAAAACTGAATTAAAATCACATGTTTTCTTAAATTAACACGAAAATGTTTTATCGTGCCATCGGGCACACTTGAAATTTGTATAATAACCGGACTTAATTGAACTTCCAAATTAAATCTAAGTATAGTTTTGGCAAGATAACCAAAAACAAGGGGTTTTCAACGAAACTTAAATTGGTTCTAGATGGTGTTCAAAAAGTTTTTCTCCGTAGCAAATCAAATTCGGTCGTAATGTTTGGGCCGGGTTTGGGTTGTTACAATTGTTATGAACTAAACCCTCAGATACCTGAGGGGGATGAAACTTAGATGAATCTTGTTATCGTTTACTGAACTATATGATAAATATTTGATTTGTTCTTAATTATGTGTTCTTAATTCTTGTGTTGATATTTCGCGGATATTAATTCAAGTTTGATGTGCTTAGGTGGAGGAGCAAAAGTCCCTGCCTAGGAGTAGATCTAGCATAGTTAAGCGGAGTTGATCGCGTGCCTAGAGATAGGGTGACGAGGCGTTGCCGGATTAGGGTGAAACCTAATATGGGAGTCCATAGATCGAGTTAATGCGATTCTAGGGGTTTTAATTAGAAAGAGATTTCAATTAATCAACCTAGGGTTAGACGTTATTCACCTCAAGAGAGGGTTTAATATAAATTAGGGAATCTTACAGATCAAGTCAAATGAATAAATCGTCTGGTTCAGAGTTAGATAACAAGTGAAGTCTCGGTGGATTCTTCCTTGGGTGTCATCTTAATTAATTGGTTTTTCCTCAAGTATTCTCCCAAATTCATTCTTCTTTGTCTTAGAGTCTTTAGTCTAGTAGTTAATTAATTTAGATTAAACAACCATTCGCTTAATTCTTAGGCTAAATAATAGTAAGAAAGTTAGTATTAGTACTTTTAGTTCCTTTGGGTTCGATAATCCGGTCTTGCCTTAACTATACTACTGTTCGATAGGTGCGCTTGCCTCAATCGTTGTCATAGTTAGTTTCCAGGTCCGATCATTATCTTTATAAATTTAAAACTCTGACTTCACAGCGATCAGTACCCTAGTGACATGTCACTTGTACCCTAATCTATTCCTAAGGTTCAATCAAGATTTCTCGCTGGCTGAATCATCATTGAACGTGTCCGTAGAGCCATTCATACAATTTATACAATATTAAAGCATTTAAAATACAATTATAATAATGCTTATCTAACATACAAACTTACCTCGATTACAAAAATAGAAAAAAGGATCTATTCGTCAATCACTTTGTTTTTCCCCCGATCTAGACCCGAACTTTGTTTTTCTTGATCTTTAATACCACATTTAACTTATTTCAACATCAAGCTATTCAATTCAGTCCAAAATCACATTATGGAAAAATTTACATTTTTGCCCCTAACATTTCAACGTTTTTACAATTTAGTCCCTAGGCTCGTAAAATGAATTTCTTTTAATTTCTTCACAACCTAAGCCTAGCTGAACCTTACCCATACTCATAATAGCCCAAAAATTTCATTTATTCACACTTTACCACACATTTTACAACACTTTACAAATAAGTCCCTATTTGACATTTTTTCCGAAAATCGCTTTACAATGTTGTTTAACTAACAACAAACATGCGATTTTTACCATCAAATATCAAAATACAAGCATATTAAACATGGGTAAATTTTTATACTTTAACTTTCTGTCAAATTAGTCCTTGAAATAGCTAGATCAAGTTTCAACGATCTCAAAAATATATAAATCATTAAAAACGGGACAAGAACGAACTTACAATAGAGCTTGAAAGTTGGCCAAACCCTAGCTATGTCTTCCTTGTAAAATTCGGCTATGGGGGATGAAATTGAAGAAGATGGACACTTTTATTTTAGTTAATTTTGTCTTTACTTACCAAATTACTAAAATACCCTTAATGAATAACTTTAAAATTTCACCTAACCATGTCCATTTCTGTCCACCATAAAGTATATGTAACATTCGAGATTTAGGGGTTATGTGGTTAGTGCATAATTCAAGTGATAGTGGGCCTAGTGTGTGTTTGGTTGTGTTTTAAGGGTTTGGAGAACCCTAGGATGTAGGAGAGTGCCCTGGAAAAATATGAGATTTTGAGTTTAGTAGGGGGAGTTAGGATAATGAGGCCTTAAGGAAATTTATAAGGGATCTTGGACATAAGATTGGGCTTGGTAAAGTGGCTTGGAGGCGCCACTTAGGGCCTTGGTGAATGACGCCTCAAGCAAGGGTGAAGGGCTCTGAGTTCGAGTCATGAGGCAAGCATAAGGTGTTATTTTATTTTGCTTTTGCGTCAAGGTAGAAAGGGGAGTGTTGGACGGCATTGGGACTCCAAAGGGATGAGGATAAGACTTGGTTTTATTTTAAAATTTGGCTAGGAATAAGAGATAAAGGTTGGACTCATTCAAACTTTTGAATGAGTGTTGAAGAGAGAAAATAGGAGAAAATTATGGGATTTGAGAGGGGATGAGAAGTGGCCGAATATAGGACTCCAAGGGGGTGGCATTTTCACTTTGAAGGGTGTTAAGGAGTGTGTGCGAATTTTAGTTGAAGGGTATCCATCTTTTCTTTTTCTTTCTCTTTTAGTGCCTTGCCGAATTTCTTCTCACTTTCTCTTCCTATTCTTTTTCTCTCAACCCCAATTCAAGTCTTTTTCTTGAATAATGAATGACTCTTGGTCATTTAGAACTTTAGTCGAAACTTTGATCACTTTGATCTATTTGCTTTCTTGGCCGAATTCACATCTCTTTCTCAAACTCTTTTCTTTTCTTAGCCAAATATCTCATCTTCATTTTGAGTCATAGCCAGAATCTCAAAGGTGCCTATTCTCTCTTCTATTCCGCAAGTCTTTGAGGCCGAATCTTCTAGAGTGGTGTGTTGGCTACTCTCTTGTAGTCTCTTCAAGCGGCGTGTAGTGGTAAGTAATCTCCTCTTTAAACCATCAGTTTTGGTTCTCTCTTTTGGTGTGGCGAAATCAAGTGATTAGGGCCTTGGTCTAAGGTTGGCGAATGTTCTTTAAGGCCATAGTGATGTGTTTTTTGTGTAGCGGAGGAAGGAGGCATTAAAGGAGTCTCGGGATTTGAAGTGATCAAGGTAAGCAATGTAGTATCCGGCCAAGGGCCATTTTCCTAAGATATATGCTTAAAGTGATTCTAATGTGGTTTCACTCGGGGATTTCGACAACTTCATAGATGTGTGGCGATTTGGGATTTAGGCAAGCAAGGTAAGTGGTTGGTAATATTTGGTCATAGGCCATGTTATGGATATTTAAGTGTTAGCCAATTTTGACTATGGTTATTTAGGGGCAAATCGACGACAAGAGTAAGCAGAAGTTTTTTGGGATTTTGATTCATTTGGGTAAGGATGTTAAGTTGTGGTTTATTCGGTTAAGATCTCGTATAGTGGTGATTAACCGTTTTGATTCTGATTAAGTATTGTTGATGGAGGCAAATACCAGTCAAGGAGAGAAAGGGGTAGTCCCTATCCCGAAGTTTAAGAAGAGATCGGTTTCTGCCGTTCGGGATTGGCCACTAGGGTGTGGGCTAGCAGCAGAGCAGGAAAATAGGCAGATAGCTGTAGTTTCATTTAGCGATAGCATCAGGATCGAGAGCGTAGTGCTTCAAGTGATAAGGTGTGTAGTTAGCCTACCGTTTTCCGGGATTTATGTGATACTTGCATGTGTTGTATATGTGTTATATATGTGCTAATAAGTACAGTGGCAATTATGAAATGGATGCCCTTAAGGGGGTATGTCGATAATCAGGTCAGTACCAAAACTGATGAAATGTGGTTATGAATGTGAATATGATTGAATGCATGAATAACATGTACATGCACTATTTTATTATGTCACTATTATACGTTGCATGTGCATGGGATGGGATATGAATGTGAAAGAAGGACAGGTGTACTTGAGTATGTGGTTTGATGTTAGCCATGAGCTACATCGTGGATTGGCGCCGATCGAGGTCGCGTTGTGGATTACTTGTGATTAAGTTCACGTGGATTGATGAGTGGCTGCATGCGGTTGATATCGGCTTAGTGCCATATCGTGGTTGATGAGTAGCTATGTGCCTCATCGTGGTTTGATGTTAGCTACGAGCTACATCGTGGGCGGCATTAATTGCCGAAATTGGTGTGTAGCAGTTGGAGGGTGATTTAGTAACCCCCTGGTGTGTGGTGGCTGGATACGGGGGTGTGTAGAGGATGGACCCTAGGTTTGGTTTGGGTGCATTTACATAATTACATCGGATATGTGCATCTAATGGGATTACGGGCCAAGCCTTATATGTGAATGTGGATCAGTGTGGAAATGGGCTAAGCCCATTATGTGGAAACAAGTGGTTAATTACTGTATTATCTGATAAGTGGTATGAATATGGGCCAAGCCCGAAATGTGATATTATAAGAATAAGTTGCCTTGTTAATCGCTATATGGAGTTGATATATGGTTTAATTTGTGGGTGGAATTCGGTGGTCTAATTGCACACCGAGTCCGTGTGACTCACCCAAATAATTATCAACATCGCGGTGATCGTGATTCTTGGACCAGTTGGAGAGGATACAAAGGTGGCCATGCGAAGTTAATTTTATTTGTTCCATGCGAAGATGTTTTATTTAATTTTATGCACGTCATATATTTTGATATTTTGGATATTTATTTGATGTAATAAGGGCCACTTTAAGTAGTTGAAGTTTATTAATATGTTTTAGTTGGATTGCCGATTAAATTACTATTTGGAAATGACTTTATTTTCAACAACTTACAATTTAAAATATATCTATATATTAAAGTTTTTAAATCCAGATATTATGTAACATCCAAATTTTACTTGGCATTTTAAGTATATAATGTTTTACAAATGACAACAAATTTTCGTGTTTTCACTCGTAAGTTAAATCTTTTTCAAATGTTTTTCTTAGTGACATACTAGATCCGGTCAAGGCTCGTGGGCCGGGTTTGAGGTGTTACAGTTTGGTATCAGAGCCCGGTTCAAAACTTGGCTTTGAGGGTTTTGGGTCTAAAAACATTTTCTAAGATGGGCTTTTCAAAATATGGACTTTTATTTCAGGTTATTCTGGCATGGCACCTGTATCTCTACCCGAGGTCCACCAGGTAAGTACTTCTGACTATTGAAGTGATTTGAATATGTGAACTATGTAGGCATTAAGGGATCTTAGATTAGTAGATTAGGGCTATTGGACCCTAGGACTAGTCTACTCCAACACAGAATGCATAAGACTTAAGAATCATTAAACGAACCTGTGAACTAAGTTGCCGAGCTAGGGTGTGGCCTTGATTGTGCGCATGTCTAGGAGTGGATTCAGTAAGAGCTTGGTACTTAAGCGGTCCTAGTGACTCACCTCCTCTTTACTCGAATCCTACCAGTGCGTAGCTACGGTTCACCCTAACCAAGAGGACTTAGTCACCTAGGCTAAATTCGATAATTAAAACCCGAAAGGGACTAGCCTTCTTTGTTTATAAAAACCTTAGTTTTAAATCTCCAAATTACTCTTTTAATTTGAAAACACTAAATTAGATTTTGAGAGAAACATTTTTCGAATTATTCCCGGTTGACAAAATTACCCAAATACCCCTAGTTGTAAAATTACTAAAATGCCCCTGGTTTATAAATTTACCGTACTACCCTCAATTTTTACTAAAATAACCTTGCTTTACAGAAATACCCAGAAACTCTATTTGAAAAATATCCAGATATCCTAATTTGGAAATTTACTAAAATACCCCTGACTTACAAAATTACCAAAATGACCCTGATTTCCAAAATTTCTACCATACCTCCGATTGAGAGAATTTTTAAAATAACCCTAAGCATTGAAAATTTTGAAATACCTTTGTAAAGATTTTAAAATTGATCCTAATTTATTACCAAAATACCCTTATAGGATAAATGACGAAATTACCCTTGGGTTGGGAATGGATAAAATGCCATAGTAGTATGGTGGATGAATGAATGTGTCTCTATTGATGAATGTGAATGTGATTCTCTGAATTAGAATAGTGAACTTGAGCTGAAACTTTGATTGATTGAAAGAACTACTTCTAAAACATCTTTGCATAAAACTGTTCGCAGATAATCAGTGGAACAAATTACTAATGTATAAAACTTTTAATCAGATTAAATCGCGACGTTATATATGAGTTCTAGAGGACATGGTCGAACGACTGTAACGGAACCAATAGGGTCTAGCCATGGGTCAGAAAATGATGTGCCGTTGCCGAAAAGGCGCGGAGGATCAAGATCCGACGGGGAGGAGATGACGTGAAGATCGCGAGCTATCTGCTGCGAGTGCTAGAGCAAGTGGCAAGAGCTGGTATGGGAAATGGACCTCGAAAGTCAGTATCGGAAAGACTAAGGTCAAATGGAGCTAAGGTTTTTAGAGGAGTATCCGGAGTAGCTTCGAATGTAGCGGAATATTGGTTAGAAGCGGTCGAAAGAATCATGGATGATTTGGGTATGCATCTGCGAGAAAAGTCGAAGGTCTTTGTCTCGTTGCTCCGAGACGAGGCTTATCGATGGTGGCTCACCGTCAGGCAAGGTGTCCCTGCAGATCGATTGGATTGGGAGTATTTTAAGCTTAAGTTTGAAGGGAAGTATGTTGGAGCCAGTTACTTAGACTCGCAAAGGAAGGCGTTTCTAAACTTGGTTCAAGGAAGTAAGTCGGTGGCAGAGTATGAAGCGGAATTTGTGCGGTTAAGTCAGTATGCCAAGGGGATCGTGGCCACTGATTACGAAAGGTGTGTTAGATTCGAAGACGGATTGCGAGATGAGCTACGAGTGTTGATTGCTCTGCAAAGAGAAAGGGGCTTTGCTATTCTAGTGGAGAAAGCTCGGATAGCTGAGGAAGTTAAGAGAACCGTGAGACAGAACCGAGAGAAGAATAAGAGTTGGAACAAGAGGAGTTTTGGACCATCGGTATCATCCGAGGATTTCGAGAAGAGACCAAGGACCGAGAATGCTATCGCATTACACTGTGCGGTTTCGAGAATCTGAGTCGTACATTTGCTCGGTGTGGAAGAGCTCATCTTTGGAGAGTGTTGGGGAAATAGTAAAGAATGTTTCCGTTGTGGGTCTAAGGCTCATTTGGTTAAAAATTGTCCCTGCACGATTGAAGGGTCGTGGTCCAAACCATGGAGGAAATGGTTAGGTAGAGAGGTCGTGGAACACCAAGTAGAAGGGTTTGAAGGTTCAGAGGCGAGACAACCAAGGTTGGTTTAGGCGACACCGTCACGAGAAGAAAGATGTGCGGATGTGATAACGGGCACGTTCCTTTTTCTGGAATACCCTTTATTGCCTTGTTTGTTATGGAGTTAGCTTATTCTTATAAGGCTAGTGAGGTGTTTGGAACCTTGAATGTGAACCTTGAGATTGTATCTAGGAAGATGACCGTACCTAGTTCGTTAGGGCGATCAGTGGTGGTAGGTAAACTTTTAGTGAGTGCCTTTAGAAGTCCGAGGAATAGCAGTACCCTAGCTAGTTTAACCAAGTAATTTCGATGACGAATTTATTTTTAAGGAGGGTAGAACTGTAACATCCGGGATTTAGGGGTTATGTGGTTAGTGCATAATTCAAGTGATAGTGGGCCTAGTGTGTGTTTGGTTGTGTTTTAAGGGTTTGGAGAACCCTAGGATGTAGGAGAGTGCCTTGGAAAAATATGAGATTTTGAGTTTAGTAGGGGGAGTTAGGATAATGAGGCCTTAAGGAAATTTATAAGGGATCTTGGACATAAGATTGGGCTTGGTAAAGTGGCTTGGAGGCGCCACTTAGGGCCTTGGTGAATGACGCCTCAAGCAAGGGTGAAGGGCTCAGGTTCAAGTCATGAGGGCAGCATAAGGTGTATTTTATTTTGCTTTTGCGTCAAGGTAGAAAGGGGGGTGTTGGATGGCATTGGGACTCCAAAGGGATGAGGATAAGACTTGGTTTTATTTTAAAATTCGGCTAGGAATAAGAGATAAAGGTTGGACTCATTCAAACTTTTTGAATGAGTGTTGAAGAGAGAAAATAGGAGAAAATTATGGGATTTGAGAGGGGGGATGAGAAGTGGCCGAATATAGGACTCCAAGGGGGTGGCATTTTTGGCTTTGAAGGGTGTTAAGGAGTGTGTGCCGAATTTTAGTTGAAGGGTATCATCTTTTCTTTTTCTTTCTCTTGTAGTGCCTTGCCGAATTTCTTCTCACTTTATCTTCCTATTCTTTTTCTCTCAACCCCAATTCAAGTCTTTTTCTTGAATAGCCGAATGACTCTTGGTCATTTAGAACTTTAGTCGAAACTTTGATCACTTTGATCTATTTGCTTTCTTGGCCGAATTCACATCTCTTTCTCAAACTCTTTTCTTTTCTTAGCCAAATATCTCATCTTCATTTTGAGTCATAGCCGAATCTCAAAGGTGCCTATTCTCTCTTCTATTCCGCAAGTCTTTGAGGCCGAATCTTCTAGAGTGGTGCTGTTGGCTACTCCCTTGTAGTCTCTTCAAGCAGGCGTGTAGTGGTAAGTAATCTCCTCTTTAAAACATCGGTTTTTGGTTCTCTTTTGGTGTGGCAAAATCAACTGATTAGGGCCTTGGTCTACGGTTGGCCGAATGTTCTTTAAGGCCATAGTGATGTGTTCTTTTGTGTGTAGCCGGAGGAAGGAGGCATTAAAGGAGTCTCTCGGGATTTGAAGTGATCAAGGTAAGCAATGTAGTATTCGGCCAAGGGCCATTTTCTTAAGATATATGCTTAAAGCCGATTCTAATGTGGTTTCACTCAGGGATTTCGACAACTTCATAGACAGGTGGTGATTTCGGGATTTAGGCAAGCAAGGTAAGTGGTTGGTAATATTCGGTCATAGGCCATGTTATGGATATTTAAGTGTTAGCCGATTTTGACTATGGTTATTTAGGGGCAAATCGACGACAAGAGTAAGCAGAAGCTTTTCGGGATTTTGATTCATTTGGGTAAGGATGTTAAGTTGTGGTTTATTCGGTTAAGGTCTCGTATAGTGGTGATTAACCGTTTTGATTCTGATTAAGTATTGTTGATGGAGGCAAATACCAGTCAAGGAGAGAAAGGGGTAGTCCCTATCCCGAAGTTTAAGAAGAGATCGGTTTCTGCCGTTCGGGATTGGCCACTAGGGTGTGGGCCAGCAGCAGAGCAGGAAAATAGGCAAATAGCTGTAGTTTCGTTTAGCGATAGCATCGGGATCGAGAGCGTAGTGCTTCAAGTGATAAGGTGTGTAGTTAGCCTACCGTTTTCCAGGATTTATGTGATACTTGCATGTGTTGTATATGTGTTATATATGTGCTAATAAGTGCAGTGGCAATTATGAAATGGATGCCCTTAAGGGGGTATGTCGATAATCAGGTCAGTACCAAAATTGATGAAATGTGGTTATGAATGTGAATATGATTGAATGCATGAATAACATGTACATGCACTATTTTATTATGTCACTATTGTACGTTGCATGTGCATGGGATGGGATATGAATGTGAAAGAAGGGGACAGGTGTACTTGAGTACGTGGTTTGATGTTAGCCATGAGCTACATCGTGGATTGGCGCTGACTGAGGTCGCGTTGTGGATTACTTGTGATTAAGTTCACGTGGATTGATGAGTGGCTCTGTGCCTCATCGTGGTTGATATCGGCTTAGTGCCATATCGTGGTTGATGAGTAGCTATGTGCCTCATCGTGGTTTGATGTTAGCTACGAGCTACATCGTGGACGGCATTAATTGCCGAAATTGGTGTGTAGCGGTTGGAGGGTGATATAGTAATCCCCTGGTGTGTGGTGGCTGGATACGGGGGTGTGTAGAGGATGGACCCTAGGTTTGGGTTGGGTGCATTTGCATAATTACATCGGATATGTGCATCTAATGGGATTACGGGCCAAGCCCTATATGTGAATGTGGATCAGTGTGGAAATGGGCTAAGCCCATTATGTGGAAACAAGTGGTTAATTACTGTATTATCTGATAAGTGGTATGAATATGGGCCAAGCCCAAAATGTGATATTATAAGAATAAGCTGCCTTGTTAACTGCTATGCGGGTTGATATATGGTTTAATTTGTGGGTGGAATTCAGTGGTCTAATTACACACTGAGTCCGTGTGACTCACCCAAATAATTATCAACATCGCAGGTGATACGTGATTCTTGGACCGGGTTGGAGAGGATACAAAGGGGGGCATGCAAGAAGTTAATTTTATTTTTTCCATGCAGAAGATGTTTTATTTAATTTTATGCACGTCATATATTTCAGTATTTTGAATATTTATTTGATGTAATAAGGGCCACTTTAAGTAGTTGAAGTTTATTAATATGTTTTAGTTGGATTGCCGATTAAATTACTATTTGGAAATGACTTTATTTTCAACAACTTACAATTTAAAATATATCTATATATTAAATTTTTTAAATCCAGATATTATGCAACATCCAAATTTTACTTGGCATTTTAAGTAAATAATGTTTTACAAATGACAACAAATTTTCGTGTTTTCACTCGTAAGTTAAATCTTTTTCAAACGTTTTTCTCAGTGACATACCAGATCCGGTCAAGGCTCGTGGGCCGGGTTTGGGGTGTTACAGTATAATGGTCTAATTACCATTTGAGGACCTCCAATAAAAAAATACATAACAACTTAAACACTTGTAGCTAAGGGAACTCAAGTTTGGCACCTATTGCAATTTAGTCCTTTTAGCTAAATCGAGGACTCAATCAACAAAATTTCTTAACGAAATTTTCACACAATTATTCTATCATGCTGTAGTCCTTAAAGAAATAATAAAATAAGTATTTCTACTTCGAATTTGTGGTCCCAAAATCACTATTCTGATTTGACCAAAAAACGGGCTGTTACAACTCTCCCCCCTTAGGGATTTTTGTCCCTGTAAATCTTACTAGAAAAGAGGTTAGGGTAGTATTTTCTCATAGCTTCTTCGGGTTCCCACGTCGCCTCTTCGACCCCATGTCATTGCCACAAAACTTTCACTAGAGCTATACTTTTATTCCTCAACTGTTTAACCTCTCAAGCTAACACTTTGATCGGTTCTTCACCATATGTCATATCGGGTCGAATCTCAATCTCTGACGGTGAGATTACATGCAATAGATCTAATCGATATCGTCGCAACATCGACACATGAAATACATTGTGGATCCTTTTTAACTTCGACGACAAAGCTAGTCGATAGCCACTGGCTCTATTTTTCCAATAATCTCATACGGTCGAATGAAACGTAGACTCAACTTGCCTTTGCAACCAAATCTAAGAATTTTCTTCCACGGTGACACTTTCAGAAACACTATATCACCAACCTGAAATTCAATATCCTTCTGTTTCAAATCCGCGTACGATTTATGTAAATCTGAAGCTGCTTTCAAACAATCAAGAATTACTTTCACTTTCTCTTCGATTTCTCTGATCAAATCAACCCCGTGAATCTGTTTCTTACTAAGCTCGGTCAAGTACAGTGGAGTTCGGCACTTGCGACCATATAATGCTTCATACGGTGCCATCTTTATACTCGATTGAAAACTATTGTTATAAGAAAATTTGACCAATGGTAGATATTTCTCCCAACTAACTTCAAACTCTAAAACACAATAGTAAAGCATATCTTTGAGAATTTGAATCACTCTCTCAGATTAACCGTCGGTTTGTGGATGAAATGCAGTACTAAAATTCAACTTTGTACCCAACGCTTCTTGCAATTTCTTCCAAAATCGCAACGTGAACCTTAGATCTCTATCCGAAATAATAGAAGTACGCACCCCGTGCCATTTAACAATCTCATCCATGTAGAATTCAGCTAGTTTATCAAGTGAATAATCGGTACGTACCGGAATGAAATGAGCCGATTTCGTCAATTTATCAACAACGACCCAAACAACATCTTTCTTCTTCAGTGTCAGAGGTAACCCTGATATGAAATCCATTGCAACTCTATCCCACTTCCACTCGGGTATCATCACAGACTGATGTAAACCCGAAGGCACTTGATGTTTGACTTTCACTTGTTGACAAATCAAACACCTCGTTACAAACTCTGAAATGTCTCGTTTCATGCCTGACCACCAATACAATTTCTTCAAATCATTATATTATGTGCCTCATGAAGAATTTTTTGAATCAATTCAGTATCTCTCAGTACACAAATCCTACCTCGGAACCTCAAACAATCATCGGATCCAATATGATATTCCGAATCACTATTCGATTTGCATTGAGCTCTTTTAGCTTGCAACTCCTTATCACCTTTCTGAGATTTGAAAATTTGCTGAAGAAATAACGGTCTAGCTTTCATCTCGGCCAAAATTGATCCATCATCAGATAAGGTTAACCTCGTATTCATCGCCCTCAAAGCAAACAAAGACTTTCTACTTAAAGCATCTGTGACTACGTTCACTTTCCCCGGGTGATAGTCGATCACTAACTCATAATCATTTAATAGTTCGAGCCATCTACGTTGTCGCAAATTGAAATCTTTCTGAGTCATTAAATACTTTAAACTCTTGTGATTGGTAAAGATATGATACTTCTCACTGAATAAATGGTGTCTCCAAATTTTTAAAGCGAACACAATAGCAGCTAATTCCAAGTCATGCGTTAGATAATTCTTTTCGTGCGGTTTCAACTATCTCGAGGCATAAGCTATCACTTTACCCTCTTGCATCAACACACAACCTAAACCGTTCAATGACTCGTTGCTGAAAAGCACAAACTCTTTTCCCGACTTAGGTTGCACTAACACCGGTGCCTTAGTCAACAACGCTTTCAACTGCTTAAAACTCTGTTGACATTTCTCAAACCATTCGAATTTCACATCTTTTTGTAACAATCTTGTCATAGGTGTAGCAATCATCGAAAATCCCTTAACAAAATGTCGATAATAATTGGCCAAGCCCAAAAAGCTTCTAACTTCGGATACATTTCCCGGTGGTTTCCAGTCAACAACTGCAAAAATCTTACTCAGATCAACTCGTATGCCTTTCGCTGAAACAATGTGTCCCCAAAATCTAACTTCTCGGAGCCAAAACTCACTTTTGCTAAATTTAGCAAAAAAATTCTTATCTCTCAAAGTTTGTAATACAATTCTTAAATGTTCAGCATGCTCAGACTCATCTCGGGAATAAATCAAAATGTCATCAATAAATACAACCACAAACTTATCTAAATACGGTCTGAAGATTCGATTCATCAAGTCCATAAAAACTGCAGGAGCATTTGTTAATCCAAACGGCATAACAAGGAATTCATAATGTCCGTACCTCGTTCTGAACGTGATTTTTGGCACATCTGAATCTTTAACTCTCAACTGATAATAGCCTGATCTCAAATCTATCTTCGAGAACACTGTTGCCCCTTAAACTAATCGAACAAATCATAAATTCTCGGTAAATGATACTTGTTCATTATCGTAACCTTGTTAAGCTAACGATAATCAATACAAAGTCTCATGGATTCGTCTTTCTTCTTGATGAATAACACTGGTGCACCCCAGGGTGAAAAACTCGGTATCGAAAAACCCTTATCTGTCAACTCTTGCAACTGAGGTTTCAATTCTTTCAATTTGGTTGGAGCCATTCTATATGGAGCTATCGATATTGGTGAAGTTCCTGGTACTAAATTAATAGCAAACTCAACCTCTCTGATCGATGGTAATCCTGGAAACTCTTTCGAAAACACATCCGGATATTCACAAACTACCGGAACATATTTGACCTTCAATTCAGACACTTTCGTATTCAGTACATACGCAAGATAAGCTTCACAACCTTTTCTTACATACCTCTGAGCTGACATCGATGAAATCACAATAGGAAACTTGCCCGACTCATCCGATTCAATCTGAAGAATTTCACTATCTTGACATTTCAATTCAATAATCTTTCATCTACAATTCACTACGACATCATGTAGAGTCAACCAATCCATTCCAAGAATTACATCGAACTCATCAAGCGATAAAAGCATTAAGTCAGTCGAAAAATAGTGACCCCGAATCATTAAAGGCCAACTCTTGCAAACTTTATCAACTAAAACATATTTGCCTAAGGGGTTTGACACTTTAATCACAAACTCAGTAGACTCAACAGGCAAATTCTTACTAGATACCAAATTCATGTAAATATAAGAATGAGTCGATCCAAGATCAATCAATGCAACTACATTAGTATTATAGAGAGAAAATGTGTAACAGCCCGATTTTGGGTCAAGTCAGAATAGTGGTTTCGGGACCACAAATCTGACGCATTAAAATTTATTTTTATTATATTTTTCTGGTCCACAGTTTTATGGGATTATTTCGTGAAAAATTCATTCGAAAATTTTGACGTTTAGGCACTCAATTTAGTTAAAGGGACTAAATTTCAAAGAGTGCAAAATTTGAGTTCTATATGTTAAAGGTGTTCAATTGCTACGAGATCTTAAATTAGAGGACCTTAGACGGTAATTGGACCATTATACTTTAGTATGGACACAAAAATGGACATGGTTAGGTGAAATTTTAGAGTTAGGCATTAATGGCATTTTGGTCATTTGGTAAATAAAGCCAAAATAACTAAAATAAAAGATGTTCATCTTTATAATTTCATCCCTTAGTGCTGAAAATTGAAGGGTCTCCATAGCTAGGGTTTTGGCCAACTTTCAAGCTCGATTGTAAGTCCGTTCTTGCCCTGTTTTTTATGATTTTTATGTTTTTAAAGTTGTCTAAACCTAATCTAGCTATTTCAAGGACTAATTTTAAAGAAAATCAAAGTCTAAAATTTTACCCATGTTAGATATTTGTGTATTTTGATGTTTAATGGTAGAAAATGTAAGTTTGGTGTTAGATAAATAACATTTACCAAGTGATTTTTTGATGAAAATGTTAAATAGGGACCTATTTGTAAAAGTTGTAAAATGTGTGTAAAAATGTGAATAAATGAAAATGTGGGCTGTTATGAGTATGAAAGTGGTTCGGCTAGGCTTGGGTTTTGAAAAAATTGAATACATTTCATTTTATGAACCTAGGGACTAAAATGTAAAAAGTTGAAAAGTTAGGGGCAAAAATGTAATTTTTCCATAATATAATTTTTGGGCTGAATGGAATAATGTGAGTATTAAATGACTTAAATTTGCTATTATAGATAAAAAAATGAGGTTCAGACCTAGATCAGGGGAAAAACAGGTGATTGACGATTAGGTCTATTTCTACTATTTTTGTACCGAGGTAAGTTCGTATGTTAATAATACAACGTTATAATTGTATTTATAATGTTTTGATAATGCATGATTTGTATGATTGACGTTATGGATGTAATTGACGAAGTTTCTAAAAGCGAGAAAATCCCAGTTGAACCTTAGGAATAGATTAGGATACAAGTGACATGTCACTAGGAACCCATGTGATTATGTGATTTATGTGTCCCGGGTGCTGGTCCCGTACGTCCTATTGGTGGCTGGGTATATTGGCATATGTTGCAGATACCTGACAGCTTGTGTGAGCAGCACCGCGTAGCTACGTCTCGACTGACAGCTTGTGTGAGTAGGCTTGTGGATAGCTCGAGAGCGAGCCTATATGTGTTATGAGATTTGTGGTAGCGTTGGCTACATATGTGGCACTTATGTGAAAATCTTTCCATGTATCCGATAGTATTCCAAGTAGTTCAACGGGTATGTCAAAGATGAGAAAGCATGTGATTATGTTGCGAGTTAGTACATGTATGTACGAAAAACTCAAAGGAAATAGATTCGGTATATGATGAACTATTGGTAATAATATGATTGAGGATGTTATGTTCATGAAGTTTTAATGACATTTGTATTGATTCATGTTATGTTATGCATAAGATAAATGTATAATTCATGTTGTTTATTATTTGTGTATGAACTTACTAAGCTATATAGCCTACTCCCCTTTCTTTCCCTTATCTTATGGTGTCACCAAGCTAGCTCAGGATTGGAGATCGTCGGAGATCCATTCACACTATCAACCATTATTTTGGGTACCATTGAAATGTCAATATTTTGATTTATGGCATATGTAGGGACTCTGTCATTTTGTTATATGTGTCATTGGAAATGTGGCCAAATGTATTGGCTTATAATGGTTAATGATTTCATTTTGTATATGGCCATGTAAGTAGGCTAATGTTGGTTATGAGTATATTTATATGTTGATACCATTCATGAATGTGGAAACTTGCATGGTTTTTGAATTGATAAATTTTGATGTTAAAGCATGTTATAGGTTAGTATGTGGATGTAATGTTTTGGCCATGATTGTGGATGTTTTGGTTGTCTAAGTATGCCATGAATCGTGCCATTGAATTGGTGTAAGTGCAGGTGTAAATGAGGGTGGAAAATGGCTTGGTAAATAGCCTTATTTTGTCCACACGGGTAGACACACAAGCGTGTGTCTAGGCCGTGTGTGATACACGTTCTACGCCACGGGCATGTGTTCCGACCGTGTGTCCCCTGCACCTTAATTTTGAAAAACAGAATGTCTAGTATATAGCACACGGGCAGAGAAACTAGCGTGCGTCTCAGCCGTGTGTGCTACACGACCTAGAACATGGGCGTGTGTCTTTCCCGTGTGAAACTTGCACCTAATTCGAATTAAATTAATTAACCACACGATCTAGTACACGGCTTGAAGCACGGGTGTAACACCCCTAACCCGTATCCGTCATCGAATTAGGGTTACGGGCATTACCAGATAATCATTACTTTTATTCAATCAATTAGATTATATTTAAACAAATTTATATAATAATACACATATAAGCAAACAATTACATATGCATAAAACATATTTATTCCACTACCAAATCATATATGGCACAAGCATTGACAAACATAAGCTGAACATGCAAAATACATTTTATTAAAATTACAAAATAATGCAAGTACCGTAAGCCTCATTTGCTATGTCCTTATTTACTTATGAAATACTCAAGCAATTAACCCATTAGTATCTATATGATTAAATAACATGATTCAATTATCATTGTATACTAACTCACTTAAAAGGGCCGAATATACCAGCATAAAAGATATTAGCAGATGTCCAAACTTACAAACTCAATAAACATCATATAAATACATACCTACTTGACCAAATATACAAAGACACATATATGCAATTATATGTACCTAGCTCATACCAAAGTTCAGATAGATCCAAATAATCAATCATATCAATGTTCACATGAATTCGTTTGCATGCACATAATTGAACCGAAAATAACTATACGGTATATACATTATTTTTGTAATAGTTAGATTCATATACAGACATTTATTATAATTTAATAAGATTATATCAACTCATGCATTTTTATCATTTCCAACAAATCATATTATCAAGCTATCTAAATACCTATTCGGCCTATACTCATCATTTCAAACCAATTAATCATGCCAAAACTCTTATATATATATATATACCAAACGTTTCGCATTTACCAATTACATGTGTCATTTAACATTTTATGAAAAAATGAGTTTAAGTCTTCATCAAACATAATCGAATACAGAACATAAACATAACAAGCACATCACACTTGTATTCCATGGCTAATTACACATTATTAAGACATTATCTTAATCCATAATGCAATTTCCCACAAGACCGAATTACACCTACTATATGCACATATACCATAGTCGAATATAAGCTAAATAAAATCCATACAACCCTTGCATCATAATGACATAAACATATACACCATTTGATCATTAAAATCATACGTTTCAACACCAAACTAACACAGGATATAAGCCATATTCGTATGGCTATAATACATATAAAGACAAAGTTTTCAACTCAAACATAGACATTATCCATTCTATACTTGCCTTTATCCAAAATAAACCAAACTAAAAGAGTACCAAAAAGATGATAGTGTGGTTGGCTTTGCTGACGATTTTTTGAGCCCGTAGCTTGACCAAAATCTATAAAACAGAACATTGAACATAAACAGAGTAAGCTTACTAGCTTAGTAAGTCTTAAGCAATTTATCTATAACAATTAAACATTTTAATCATTAGGTTTAAGGCATTGAGTATAAATATTTCAATGTGTACATTAATCATAGCTGAATGCTTTTATTACCCTTAACCTAAGTATTAGCACTTTATTTCCAAGGACATATACATCATCAAAACACATAAATATCACATGTATTCACATAATCCAAGTCAAATGAATATATCATGCATATCGTTCACATATACTTATTTGTACACATATACAAACACATCCAAAACTCTCTCACCATCCACCTTGCCACTTATAGCCGATTCTTCAAAATAATGCATTTAAACTCAATTTCGTATATATAATGTTCATACTTAACTTGTAACATCCTAGATTAGGGGTTATGCGTTTGGAGCATAACTCAAGTATTAGTAGGCTTTAAGTGTGTTGGGATATATTTTAGGAGTTTTTGAGAACTTTAGGTGAAGGGGAAAAACTTTGGAAATTTTTGAAATTTTAAGTAAAAAGGGGAAACTAGACAGGGAGGCCTTAAAATAATTTTGTGGAGTTTAGGACACAAGAAATTAATTGGCAAAGTGGCTTGGGGCACTAAGGTGCAAGGGGGCTTCAGGAGGTGAGGGGTTCAAGTCTGGGTGATGGCATGAGAGTATTTTATTTTTCCTTTTTGCGTTAGGAAGGGAAGCTGGGCCAGGGAGGTCTTAAGAGAAGTTATAGGCGCTTTTGGACATAACACAAGCCTTGGTAAAGTGGCTTCCATGCGCCACTTAAGGGCCTGGAAGTGACGCCTGGCGCAGGTCTTGGGTTCGAGAAACGTGGGCAGCAGGGAAGGGTGTTTTTATTTTTGGCTTTTGGCGTTAAGACAAGGGGGAGCTAACGAAGGAGCTCTTAAAAGAAATTGTGACGGGTTTATGTCACAAAGAAACGCCTTGGCAGAATGGCTAGGGGCGTTATTGTAGCTTGCTCCATCAGGTCCCATGTTCGAACCATGGGGGCAGCTGTTTGGTGTTTTATTTTTGCATGCTGGCGTGAAGGGAGAGAGAGCTAGTGGTCTGCACATGGACTCTCAATTGGATGAGGATAAAGCTTTGTTTTATTTCTTTTTAATTTCGGCTATAGAAAGGGATAAAGGATTGGGTTGTTTTATTTAGTTTAAATTAGTAAGATAAGGGATAATGGGTGTTGTATTCTATTTATTTTTGAATAGGTGTCAAGAGATAAAATAGGAGTTTCAATTGGGATTGGATAAGTGGAGTTTTGGTGGCCGATTAGAAGATTTTGGGGGCTTGCATATTCGGCCATGAAGAGGTGTTAAAGTGCCGAAATTATTTTGTTTGCTCCCTAGTCTCCCTTGCCGAATTTTTAAGGAAGAAAAGCCTCTCTTTCGAATATTCTTTTGCCGAATTTTTGCATCCTATTTTCCTTTGACTAAAGCCAAAAGTAGAACCATTGGTGCATTTATTTTCTTACTTCTTTTCACAATTTTTTTTAAGTTAATTTATTCTTGCTTAAACCGAAACCTCTCTACCCTTTTCTTTGCCGAATCTCTTATCTCCCTTTTCATTATTTTCTTCTTGTCCTCTAGCCGAATCTACTCCATTCTTTTACCAAAATCTTCCCTCTGCTATTAGATCTGTTTTGGCCGAATATCAGGAGGGCATAGGTTCTTTTCAGGATTTCTTCTCCAATCGGTCTCAAAAGGGGAAGGAGGATAGCTAACTTATTTGTGGAAATTCGGGATTTGGTGATCGATCTAGGTAAGGTTTCGATATTTAAATCTGTTACTAATTAGTTTAAAAGCCGAAGGCTAATTATTTACGTGATTTCAAGGTGTAGCCGATTACAAGTGGAGTGTGTGGGTTCGAGATTCGGTTGGAGACCAAATCGGTTAAGGTGAGTACTATTAGTAAGTTTACAGATCCTTCGAGATTAATGTTGGTAAACCGAATATGGCCTATGACTAACCCCGGTGTTGGCCGAATATAGGGTCAAAGGGTTTAGCACGAGAGATCGGATCTTCAGGATCTAGGATTAGCGGTAGTAAATGTGTGTGTACTTACACACTTCATAGCTAATAAATTGTTAATAAATTGTATGTATTAAACCGGATATGTGTAGATCGGATTGATACCGTAAGGGTATGAGCAAGGATTGGGTAAGTTCGTTTTAAATTACGAGCTTGTTATATGATGCGTTAATGCATGACATATTTGGTATATGTGATATATGAAAATATGGCCTTTGATAATTCGGTGTGTGTTGTTATTTAAGTATGATTGGCATGATTTCTTTTATATGAACATTGTATTATTGTGGGTGATATGAGTGGAGGGGGAAGTGATATCCGTGTCTATGGACACAGTGGTTTGGTACCACATTTCGTGACTTTAAGTCACGGAGGTTTGGCACCTCATAGCGACTCGTCCCAGTGGCTTAGCACCACAAAGGGGTTAGCCCCACGGTTGATATTACGGGATTGTCGCCGGTGATTTGGTATCACACGTGGGTTGGCCCCACAAACTATTATTCGTGACTTCGGGTCACGGTGGTTTGGCACCACAATATTGATGGATATCGTGACTTTGGGTCACGGTGGTTTGGCACCACCGGTGGTTTGGTACCACACGAGGTAGACAAAAAGGAGTGATGGATGGTTAGGTTGGGTGCATGCTATACTTAGTTATGATTTGTGTGAGTGTTGCATTAATCGGGGAGGGGTTATACATCGAGTCTTGGTGACTCACCTTCTCCCTTAACTTTTCTGGGTGACTCGTAGATCGCGGATGAGGAGCCGGATAGACTCGAGGTGGCCATGCAATGGAAAATTTAGTTTAAATAGACTTTTTTTTATTTTCATTTTATTTTTTTTTATTGGTTTGAGTTGTAATAAGGCCCATGAAAGTTTTAAGCATTTTTATTAAGTATCTTTACTATTATGTTTATTATGGATTGACAATTTAAATTTTAATTGCAAATGATTTTAGTTTCTTAAAAATATATATCTTAAAGTTTTAATCCAGGAATTTGGTAACAACTTAATTTATTTCGAAAATTTTAAATACACAAGGTTTTCCTTTCTAACGACAATAAATTTATTTACTTCACCTTTAAATCAAAATATTTTCAAACATTTTTCCACAGTGACATACCAGATCCGGTCAGGGCTCGTGGGCTGGGTTTGGGGTGTTACAAATTGGTATCAGAGCCCAGTTCAAAACTCGGCTGTGGGGGCCCAGGGCCCAAAATGTTTTTGGTAGGCCTCTGTGAAATATTATGAAAATGGTTTTTGTTTTGAACAGCATGGCATCGAGTCTCCGGCACCAATCCGCCCAGGTAAGTACTTCTAACTACTGTTTGAATTATCATCTGTAGAGGGGTAGAAATGGAAAGTAGATAGTATGATAAATATCTGAACCCTAGGACTAGTCTACCCCAACAATCACATAAGACATTAAATGCTGAATTAAACAAACCTATGACTAAGTCACCGAGTTAGGGTGTGGTAACCCCTGTGCGCATGTCTAGGATTGGATTTGGAAGAGCCTGGTACTTAAGCAGTCCTAGTGACTCACCTCCTCTTCGCAGAATCCACACAGTGCGTAGCTTCAGTTCACCCTAACCATGAGGACTTATTCATAGGCTAAACCCAATAACTAAAACCCGAAAGGGAACTAGCCGTATTTTTTTTATAAAAACCCTAGTTTTAAAACTCTTAAAATTATCCTTTTTACTTGTGGGAACTATTTTTACAACCTTTCCGAAAATTTTTGATTTATGAAAATTACAAAAATACCCTTAGTGGAAAAATTACAAAAATCCCCCTGTGTTGTAAATTTCTAAAATGCCTTTAGATTTTAAGATTTTCAGAAAATACCCTCGATTTTTGTTAAAATATTTCTACTTTACAAAAATATTGGAAACTTCTGTTTTGCAAACATCAAAATGCCATGATTTTGGAAAATTACGAAATTGCCCCTAACTTACAAAATTACCAAAATGACCCTGATTTTCAAAATTTTTGCAACATTGTCAATTTGGAAAACAAATTCTCAAAAAAAAACCCCAAGTTTTACAACTTTTGAAACACCCTGGATTTATTTACCCTGGTAAATTATCGAAATGCCCCCGGAATTTCAAATTTCTGAAATGTCCCCGGGATTTCAGAATTACCAAAATACCTTTGTTGACAAAATCACCGAGAAACCTTATTTTGGCAAATTATGAAAATACCCCTGTAGGACAAATAACGAAAAACCCCTAGGATAGGAACAGACAGAAATGCCGAAGAGTGAGTGTGTATGGGAGATACTATGGAATGGATGAACTTTTCTGTGAATTAGGATAGGAAACTCGAAACTTTGAATGATCGAAAGAATCCCTATTAAGCTCTCTTCATAAAATTCTCGCGGATAACCAAGTGAAACAAGTACTAATCCATAAAATTTCTTAATCAGATTAAAACGCAATCGTTAGAAATGAGTTCTAGAGGACATGGCCGTCGTGGACGCGGTAGAGGAAGAATGACCGTGTCAGAACCCGTTAGGTCGGGTCAAGGGTCTGATAATGAGATACCACCGCCACCACCACCCCCAACTTTTGGTGTTGAGCAGCAGGATCGGGACGGGGTGAGGCGATGATCGCAGCCGTGTCTTCGCGAGTCCTTGAGATGGTGGCTGGAACAGGTGGAGGTATGGGACCTCGAAAATCTGTACCCAAACGACTCCGAGCCAATGGAGCTGAGGTGTTCCGGGGTGTATCAGGTGTGGCACCCAGTACGGCAGAGTATTGGTTGGAATCAACTGAGAGGATCATGGATGATCTAGATCTGACGGCTGAGGAGAAGCTGAAAGGAGTGGTGTCGCTCCTCAGGGATGAGTCATACCAGTGGTGGCTCACGGTTCGGGATGGTCTTTGCGGCGAGATGACCTTACTTGGGAGTATTTCAAAGCAAAGATACCGTAAGAATTATGTGTGGACCAGCTACATTGATTGCAGAGGAAAGCATTTCTGAGGTTGGTTCAAGGGAATAAGTCTGTGTCTGAGTATGAAGCAGAATTTTTAAGGCTGAGCCGCTATGCTCAGGGAATTGTGTCAACGGAGCACGAACGATGTGTCCGCTTTAAAGACGGACTTAGGGATGATCTAAGGTTGTTGATTGCTCCACAATAGGAGCGTGAGTTTTCAGTCCTAGTGGAAAAAGCTAAGGTAGCCGAAGGGATCAAGGAGTCCGTAAGGCGGAACCACGCAAAGGAACAAACAGAAGAGAGGCTTTGGATCGTGCGGATCGGTCGGTGATGTGCGTAAGAAGGGCTAGATTTGGGGAATCGTAAAGAGCGCAAAGCTCGCTTTCGGTGGCCACCTCTCGGTGTGCTAGATGCGGGAAATCCCACTCGGGAGAGTGTTTGGGTGGAAGTAGAGGGTGCTTTGAGTGTGGATCAATGGAGCACCGAGTAAGGGATTGTCCGCGAAGTTGGCTAGGACCCAAGCGGAGGATCAAGGACGTGGTCAATTTAGGAGGGATGGCCGGCGACCACAGAGGGGTCGAGGTGCAGCTAGGGGTAATGGAAATGGTAACGGGCGTGGCCGAGGTGTTGAAGGTGCAGAGGCGAGGCGGCCAAGGTTGGTTTATGCGCTTGGCCGTCGCGAGGAGGAAGATGTGCGGATGTGACAATGGTATGTTCCTTATTTCGAATACCCTTAATTGCTTTGATTATTGTAGAGTTTTCTTGTATTGCTAGTGAAGTGCTCAAACCTTGGATGTGAACTTAGAGATTGTGCCTAGGAAGTATGATGGTTTTATTAAGATCAGAGTGCGCGACATAAGCGTAGTGCGGTGAGTTAAGATGTACGATTATTCGTTAGTAAGTAATTTCGAGGACGAAATTATTTTTAAGGAGGGTAGAAGCTGAACATCCTAGATTAGGGTTATGCGTTTGGAGCATAACTCAAGTATTAGTAGGCTTTAAGTGTGTTGGGATATATTTTAGGAGTTTTTGAGAACTTTAGGTGAAGGGAAAAACTTTGGAAATTTTTGAAATTTTAAGTAAAAAGGGGAAACTAGACAGGAGGCCTTAAAATAATTTTGTGGAGTTTAGGACACAAGAAATTAATTGGCAAAGTGGCTTGGGGCGCTAAGGTGCAAGGGGGCTTCGGGAGGTGAGGGGTTCGAGTCCAGGTGATGGCATGGGAGTATTTTATTTTTCCTTTTTGCGTTAGGAGAGAAGATTTGGGCTGTGGAGGTCTTAAGAGAAGTTATAGGCGCTTTGGGACATAACACAAGCCTTGGTAAAGTGGCTTCCATGCGCCACTTAAGGGCCTGGAAGTGACGCCTGGCGCAGGTCTTGGGTTCGAGCAACGTGGGCAGCAGGGAAGGGTGTTTTTATTTTTGGCTTTTGGCGTTAAGACAAGGGGGAGCTAACGAAGGAGCTCTTAAAAGAAATTGTGACGGGTTTATGTCACAAAGAAACATATAGCGAGAATGGCTAGGGCGTTATTGCAGCTTGCTCCATCAGGTCCCATGTTCGAACCATGGGGGCAGCAGTTTGGTGTTTTATTTTTGCATGCTGGCGTGAAGGGAGAGAGAGCTAGTGGTCTGCACATGGACTCTCAATTGGATGAGGATAAAGCTTTGTTTTATTTCTTTTTAATTTCGGCTATAGAAAGGGATAAAGGATTGGGTTGTTTTATTTAGTTTAAATTAGTAAGATAAGGGATAATGGCTGTTGTATTCTATTTATTTTTGAATAGGTGTCAAGAGATAAAATAGGAGTTTTAATTGGGATTGGATAAGTGGAGTTTTGGTGGCCGATTAGAAGATTTTGGGGGCTTGCATATTCGACCATGAAGAGGTGTTAAAGTGCCGAAATTATTTTGTTTGCTCCCTAGTCTCCCTTGCCGAATTTTTAAGGAAGAAAAGTCTCTCTTTCGAATATTCTTTTGCCGAATTTTTGCATCCTATTTTCCTTTGACAAAAGCCGAAAGTAGAACCATTGGTGCATTTATTTTCTTACTTCTTTTCAAAAAATTTTTTAAGTTAATTTATTCTTGCTTAAACCGAAACCTCTCTACCCTTTTCTTTGCCGAATCTCTTATCTCCCTTTTCATTATTTTCTTCTTGTCCTCTAGCCGAATCTACTCCATTCTTTTGCCGAAATCTTCCCTCTTCTATTAGATCTGTTTTGGCCGAATATCGGGAGGGCATAGGTTCTTTTTCGTGATTTCTTCTCCAATCGGTCTCAAAAAGGGGAAGGAGGATAGTCTAACGCTGTGGAAATTCGGGATTTGGTGATCGATCTAGGTAAGGTTTCGATATTTAAATCTGTTACTAATTAGTTTAAAAGCCGAAGGCTAATTATTTACGTGATTTCAAGGTGTAGCCGATTACAAGTGGAGTGTGTGGGTTCGGGATTCGGTTGGAGACCAAATCGGTTAAGGTGAGTACTATTAGTAAGCGACAGATCCTTCGGGATTAATGTTGGTAAACCAAATATGGCCTATGACTAACCCTGGTGTTGGCCGAATATAGGGTCAAAGGGTATAGCACAGTAGATCGGATCTTCAGGATCTAGGATTCGCGGTAGTAACAGGTGTGTACTTACACACTTCATAGCTAATAAATTGTTAATAAATTGTATGTATTAAACCGGATATGTGTAGATCTGGATTGATACCGTAAGGGTATGAGCAAGGATTCGGGTAAGTTCGTTTAAATTACGAGCTTGTTATATGATGCACGTTAATGCATGACATATTTGGTATATGTGATATATGAAAATATGGCCTTTGATAATTCGGTGTGTGTTGTTATTTAAGTATGATTGGCATGATTTCTTTTATATGAACATTGTATTATTGTGGGTGATATGAGTGGAGGGGGAAGTGATATCCGTGTCTATGGACACCAGTGGTTTGGTACCACATTTCGTGACTTTAAGTCACCAGAGGTTTGGCACCTCATAGCGACTCGTCCCAGTGGCTTAGCACCACAGTGGGTTAGCCCCACGGTTGATATTACGGGATTGTCGCCAGTGATTTGGTATCACACGTGGGTTGGCCCCACAAACTATTATTCGTGACTTCGGGTCGCCAGTGGTTTGGCACCACAATATTGATGGATATCGTGACTTTGGGTCACCAGTGGTTTGGCACCACCAGTGGTTTGGTACCACACGGGGTAGACAAAAAGGAGTGATGGATGGTTAGGTTGGGTGCATGCTATACTTAGTTATGATTTGTGTGAGCTGTTGCATTAATCGGGGGAGGGGTTATACACTGAGTCTTGGTGACTCACCTTCTCCCTTAACTTTTTCAGGTGACTCGTAGATCGCGGATGAGGAGCCGGATGGACTCGAGGTGGCCAGGCAATGGAAAATTTAGTTTAAATAGACTTTTTTTTTTATTTTCATTTTATTTTGTTTTATTGGTTTAAGTTGTAATAAGGCCCATGAAAGTTTTAAGCATTTTTATTAAGTATCTTTACTATTATGTTTATTATGGATTGACAATTTAAATTTTAATTACAAATGATTTTAGTTTCTTAAAAATATATATCTTAAAGTTTTAATCCAGGAATTTGGTAACAACTTAATTTATTTCGAAAATTTTAAATACACAAGGTTTTCCTTTCTAACGACAATAAATTTATTTACTTCACCTTTAAATCAAAATATTTTCAAACATTTTTCCACAGTGACATACCAGATCCGGTCAGGGCTCGTGGGCTGGGTTTGGGGTGTTACAAATTGGTATCAGAGCCCAGTTCAAAACTCGGCTGTGGGGGCCCAGGGCCCAAAATGTTTTTGGTAGGCCTCTGTGAAATATTATGAAAATGGTTTTTGTTTTGAATGACATGGCATCGAGTCTCGGCACCAATCCGCCTGTAAGTACTTCTAACTACTGTTTGAATTATCATCCAGTAGAGGGGTAGAAATGGAAAGTAGATAGTATGATAAATATCTGAACCCTAGGACTAGTCTACCCCAACAATCACATAAGACATTAAATGCCGAATTAAACAAACCTATGACTAAGTCGCCGAGTTAGGGTGTGGTAACCCCACATGCGCATGTCTAGGATTGGATTTGGAAGAGCACAGTACTTAAGCGAGCCCTAGTGACTCACCTCCTCTTCGCAGGAATCCTACCTGGTGCGTAGCTTCAGTTCACCCTAACCATGAGGACTTATTCATAGGCTAAACCCAATAACTAAAACCCGAAAGGGAACTAGCCGTATTTTTTTTATAAAAACCCTAGTTTTAAAACTCTTAAAATTATCCTTTTTACTTGTGGGAACTATTTTTACAACCTTTCCGAAAATTTTTGATTTATGAAAATTACAAAAATACCCTTAGTGGAAAAATTACAAAAATGCCCCTGTGTTGTAAATTTCTAAAATGCCTTTAGATTTTAAGATTTTCAGAAAATACCCTCGATTTTTGTTAAAATATTTCTACTTTACAAAAATATTGGAAACTTCTGTTTTGCAAACATCAAAATGCCATGATTTTGGAAAATTACGAAATTGCCCCTAACTTACAAAATTACCAAAATGACCCTGATTTTCAAAATTTTTGCAACACTGTCAATTTGGAAAACAAATTCTAAAAAAAAAAAACCCCAAGTTTTACAACTTTTGAAACACCCTGGATTTATTTACCCTGGTAAATTATCGAAATGCCCCCGGAATTTCAAATTTCTGAAATGTCCCCGGGATTTCAGAATTACCAAAATACCCTTGTTGATAAAATCACCGAGAAACCTTATTTTGGAAAATTATGAAAATACCCCTGTAGGACAAATAACGAAAAACCCCTAGGATAGGAACGGACAGAAATGCCGAAGAGTGAGTGTGTATGGGAGATACTATGGAATGGATGAACTTTTCTGTGAATTAGGATAGGAAACTCGAAACTTTGAATGATCGAAAGAATCCCTATTAAGCTCTCTTCATAAAATTCTCGCGGATAACCAAGTGAAACAAGTACTAATCCATAAAATTTCTTAATCAGATTAAAACGTAATCGTTAGAAATGAGTTCTAGAGGACGTGGCCGTCGTGGACGCGGTAGAGGAAGAATGACCGTGTCAGAACCCGTTAGGTCGGGTCAAGGGTCTGATAATGAGATACCACCGCCACCACCACCCCAACTTTTGGTGTTGAGCAGCAGGATCAGACGGGGTGAGGCAAGATCGTGAGGTCGTGGCCGCGAGTCCTTGAGATGGTGGTGGAGCAGGTGGAGGTATGGGACCTCGAAAATCTGTACCCAAACGACTCGAGCCAATGGAGCCGAGGTGTTCCGGGTGTATCGTGTGTGGCACCCAAAGAGACGGCAGTATTGGTTGGAATCAACCGAGAGGATCATGGATGATCTAGATCCGGACTACCGAGGAGAAGCCGAAAGGAGTGGTGTCGCTCCTCGGGGATGAGTCATACCGGTGGTGGCTCACGGTTCGGGATGGTGTTTGCGGCAGATGACCTTACTTGGGAGTATTTCAAAGCAAAGATACCGTAAGAAGTATGTGTGGACCCGGCTACATTGATTGCAGAGAAAGCATTTCGAGGTTGGTTCAAGGGAATAAGTCCGTATGCGAGTATGAAGCGAGAATTTTTAAGGCCGAGCCGCTATGCTCGAGGAATTGTGTCAGCGAGCACGAACAGCGTGTCCGCTTTAAGGGCGGACTTAGGGATGATCTAAGGTTGCTGATTGCTCCACAATAGGAGCGTGAGTTTTCAGTCCTAGTGGAAAAAGCTAAGGTAGCCGAAGGGATCAAGGAGTCCGTAAGACGGAACCACGAAAGGAACAAACAGAAGAGAGGCTTTGGATCGTCTGGATCGGTCAGTGATGTGCAGAAGAGGGCTAGATTTGGGGAATCAGAAAGAGCCGCAAAGCCTGCTCAGTGGCCACCTCAGTGTGCTAGATGCGGGAAATCCCACTCGGGAGAGTGTTTTGCTGGAAGTAGAGGGTGCTTTGAGTGTGGATCAATGGAGCACCGAGTAAGGGATTGTCCGCGGAAGTTGGCTAGGACCCAAGCGGAGGATCAAGGACGTGGTCAATTCAGGAGGGATGGCCAGCAACCACAGAGGGGTCGAGGTGCAGCTAGGGGTAATGGAAATGGTAACGGGCGTGGCCGAGGTGTTGAAGGTGCAGAGGCGAGGCAACCAAGGTTGGTTTATGCAGTTGGCCGTCGCGAGGAGGAAGATGTGCCATATGTGACAACGGGTATGTTCCTTATTTCTGGAATACCCTTAATTGCTTTGATTATTGTAGAGTTTTCTTGTATTGCTAGTGAAGTGCCTGAAACCTTGGATGTGAACTTAGAGATTGTGCCTAGGAAGTATGATAGTTTTATTAAGATCGAGAGTGCAGCATATAAGCGTAGTGCGGTGAGTTAAGATGTACGATTATTCGTTAGTAAGTAATTTCGAGGACGAAATTATTTTTAAGGAGGGTAGAACTGTAACATCCTAGATTAGGGGTTATGCGTTTGGAGCATAACTCAAGTATTAGTAGGCTTTAAGTGTGTTGGGATATATTTTAGGAGTTTTTGAGAACTTTAGGTGAAGGGGAAAAACTTTGGAAATTTTTGAAATTTTAAGTAAAAAGGGGAAACTAGACAGGGAGGCCTTAAAATAATTTTGTGGAGTTTAGGACACAAGAAATTAATTGGAAAAGTGGCTTGGGGCGCTAAGGTGCAAGGGGGCTTCAGGAGGTGAGGGGTTCGAGTCTGGGTGATGGCATGGGAGTATTTTATTTTTCCTTTTTGCGTTAGGAAGAGAAGCTGGGCCAGGGAGGTCTTAAGAGAAGTTATAGGCGCTTTTGGACATAACACAAGCCTTGGTAAAGTGGCTTCCATGCGCCACTTAAGGGCCTGGAAGTGACGCCTGGCGCAGGTCTTGGGTTCGAGCAACGTGGGCAGCAGGGAAGGGTGTTTTTATTTTTGGCTTTTGGCGTTAAGACAATGGGGAGCTAACGAAGGAGCTCTTAAAAGAAATTGTGACGGGTTTATGTCACAAAGAAACGCCTTGGCAGAATGGCTAGGGGCGTTATTGCAGCTTGCTCCATCAGGTCCCATGTTCGAACCATGGGGGCAGCAGTTTGGTGTTTTATTTTTGCATGCTGGCGTGAAGGGAGAGAGAGCTAGTGGTCTGCACATGGACTCTCAATTGGATGAGGATAAAGCTTTGTTTTATTTCTTTTTAATTTCGGCTATAGAAAGGGATAAAGGATTGGGTTGTTTTATTTAGTTTAAATTAGTAAGATAAGGGATAATGGCTGTTGTATTCTATTTATTTTTGAATAGGTGTCAAGAGATAAAATAGGAGTTTTAATTGGGATTGGATAAGTGGAGTTTTGGTGGCCGGTTAGAAGATTTTGGGGGCTTGCATATTCGGCCATGAAGAGGTGTTAAAGTGCCGAAATTATTTTGTTTGCTCCCTAGTCTCCCTTGCCGAATTTTTAAGGAAGAAAAGTCTCTCTTTCGAATATTCTTTTGCCGAATTTTTGCATCCTATTTTCCTTTGACAAAAGCCGAAAGTAGAACCATTGGTGCATTTATTTTCTTACTTCTTTTCAAAATTTTTTTAAGTTAATTTATTCTTGCTTAAACCGAAACCTCTCTACCCTTTTCTTTGCCGAATCTCTTATCTCCCTTTTCATTATTTTCTTCTTGTCCTCTAGCCGAATCTACTCCATTCTTTTGCCGAAATCTTCCCTCTTCTATTAGATCTGTTTTGGCCGAATATCAGGAGGGCATAGGTTCTTTTCAGGATTTCTTCTCCAATCGGTCTCAAAAAGGGGAAGGAGGATAGTCTAACGCTGTGGAAATTCGGGATTTGGTGATCGATCTAGGTAAGGTTTCGATATTTAAATCTGTTACTAATTAGTTTAAAAGCCGAAGGCTAATTATTTACGTGATTTCAAGGTGTAGCCGATTACAAGTGGAGTGTGTGGGTTCGGGATTCGGTTAGAGACCAAATCGGTTAAGGTGAGTACTATTAGTAAGCGACAGATCCTTCGGGATTAATGTTGGTAAACCGAATATGGCCTATGACTAACCCTGGTGTTGGCCGAATATAGGGTCAAAGGTTTATACGACAGAGATCGGATCTTCGAGGATCTAGGATTCGCGGTAGTAATGTGTGTGTACTTACACACTTCATAGCTAATAAATTGTTAATAAATTGTATGTATTAAACCGGATATGTGTAGATCTGGATTGATACCGTAAGGGTATGAGCAAGGATTCGGGTAAGTTCGTTTAAATTACGAGCTTGTTATATGATGCACGTTAATGCATGACATATTTGGTATATGTGATATATGAAAATATGGCCTTTGATAATTCGGTGTGTGCTGTTATTTAAGTATGATTGGCATGATTTCTTTTATATGAACATTGTATTATTGTGGGTGATATGAGTGGAGGGGGAAGTGATATCCGTGTCTATGGACACCAGTGGTTTGGTACCACATTTCGTGACTTTAAGTCACTAGAGGTTTGGCACCTCATAGCGACTCGTCCCAGTGGCTTAGCACCACAGTGGGTTGGCCCCACGGTTGATATTACGGGATTGTCGCCAGTGATTTGGTATCACACGTGGGTTGGCCCCACAAACTCTTATTCGTGACTTCGGGTCACCAGTGGTTTGGCACCACAATATTGATGGATATCGTGACTTTGGGTCACCAG
The DNA here is from genome assembly GCA_025698515.1 of Gossypium sturtianum. Lineage (NCBI taxonomy): Eukaryota > Viridiplantae > Streptophyta > Magnoliopsida > Malvales > Malvaceae > Gossypium > Gossypium sturtianum. The sequence goes on from CM046955.1 coordinate 128,465,653, forward strand.
TGGTTTGGCACCACCAGTGGTTTGGTACCACACGGGGTAGACAAAAAGGAGTGATGGATGGTTAGGTTGGGTGCATGCTATACTTAGTTATGATTTGTGTGAGCTGTTGCATTAATCGGGGGAGGGGTTATACACTGAGTCTTGGTGACTCACCTTCTCCCTTAACTTTTTCAGTGACTCGTAGATCGCGGATGAGGAGCCGGATGGACTCGAGGTGGCCATGCAATGGAAAATTTGGTTTAAATAGACTTTTGTTTATTTTCATTTTATTTTGTTTTATTGGTTTGAGTTGTAATAAGGCCCATGAAAGTTTTAAGCATTTTTATTAAGTATCTTTACTATTATGTTTATTATGGATTGACAATTTAAATTTTAATTGCAAATGATTTTATTTTCTTAAAAATATATATGTTAAAGTTTTAATCCGGGAATTTGGTAACAACTTAATTTATTTCGAAAATTTTAAATACACAAGGTTTTCCTTTCTAAAGACAATAAATTTATTTACTTCACCTTTAAATCAAAATATTTTCAAACGTTTTTCCACAGTGACATACCAGATCTGGTCAGGGCTCGTGGGCCGGGTTTGGGGTGTGACATAACTCAAATGATGATATACCGACTTACCTCATTCCTTACTAATATATATAAGGCTTATACTTACCCGAGCTTTTAGCTCATTGCACTAAATATGTCTCACCTTGTATGTTTCCTGAATTCTCTGTTTATAATGTATCACCGGCATTAAGCCTGCTAGGCATCAAAGCCCGAAATACACACCGTCATTGAGCCTGCTAGAACAGAGGTCCGAGATTTAAACACCGGCATTTAGCCTGCTAGGCAATAAGCCCGATATAATTCACCGGCACGAGGCCTGCTAGGCATTTAGCCTGATATAAATCACCGACACGAGGCCTGCTAGGCACGAAGCCCGAATATCAACATAATTAACCATTCCATGCACATTTATTAATTCCAAAACCACATATAACACATATATTTCATAATATCACATATCAAATTTTGATAAACTTAACCACATTACATCAAATAAAATCAATTCAATATTATACTAACCACATTCGGCAATTCCACATATATATTTCCAAAATTTCTGAATTTCATCATTTATTATATTACGTAAATAATTTTCGACATATAATTGCTTAAAGACTTACCTCGACTATCGACGGACAACGAAGAAGCTATTCGATAACCTTTGCCTTTCCCCGATCCAAACTGCTTTTTCTTTGTTCTTGATCTAAACACATTAAAATTTAGCTCATTCAAGCACATTTCATCTCAATTTAATCCCAAAACACATAAATAGGCAAATTACCAATTTACCCTTAATGTTTCACATTTTTACAATTTAGTCCTATTTGCACAAAACACAAAATACACAAAATTTCATTAAACAACCTAAGGGCCGAATATTCATAGGGACTATACAAGTCCATTTATTTCATTTATTTTGCATTTTAACCCTTCAAAATTTTATTTTTGCAATTTAGCCCAAAATACTAAAATTTACCAAAATTTCCAATACAAAACATTTTAATCTATAACATAACTTTAACATATATTCATCAAACATCACAAAGCATAAGCTTCTATCATGGCTGAACATCACATACACACTAATATCAAAATTTCTAGCATGGGTCGGATAGTATTCGAAGCAACGATTACAAAAACGTAAAAATTATCAAAAACCGAAATCAAACTAACCTTGGGTTTAAGCTTACAAGTGCCGAAATTTAAGCTTGTATTTCTCTGTTCTTCCTTAGCACATTCAGCCTTAAGAAACAAAAAGATGATAATGGCTTTTCATGTGTTTTATTTAACATATAATATGTTATTTATTTATTTACTAATATAACCTTATATTATAAGATTTTATAACATATAACTTAAGGTTACTATTGTCATATACCACCCACTAACCTTAAAAATGGGCTATTTGCCCTTTTAATACCTCATATTAAAAAGCCATTATCATTTTAGCACTTTTCACTATAGTTTGCAACTTCTGCACTTTACGCGATTAAGTCCTTTTTGTCAAATTAAGCACACAAACGATCAAATTTTCATACGAAACTTTCACACACATTAATTCACATATAATAAGCATTGAAAATAATATTTAAAAAATTTTTGGACTCGAATTCGTGGTCCCAAAACTACCATTCCGATTAGGGTCAAATTTGGACTGTTACAACTCTCCCCCCTTAGGGATTTTCGTCCCTGAAAATCTTACCGTTAAACAAAGTCGGATATTTTTGCCTCATTGAATCCTCAGGCTCCCACGTAGCCTCTTCTACTCCGTGTCGATTCCATAGTACTTTTACTAACGGAATTTTCTTATTTCTTAACTCTTTCATTTCACGGTCTAAAATACGAATCTGTTCCTCCTCGTATGTCATATCGGACCGGATTTCAATTTCAGAAGGAGAAATCACATGTGACAGATCCGATCTATATCTACGGAGCATCGAAACAAGAAATACGTTGTTGTATCTTTTCTAATTCAGAAGGCAACTTTAATCTATAAGCCACAGGCCCGATACGTTCGATGATCTCATACGGTCTGATGAATCTCGTACTTAGTTTGCCTTTTCGACCAAATCGGAGTACTTTCTTCCACGGTGAAACTTTCAAAAATACCCGATCTCTGATCTGAAACTCAATGTCTTTATGTTTCAAATCAGCGTAGGACTTTTGGCGATCTGATGCAGCTTTCAAACTATCTCTGATTATAGCCACCTTCTGTTCAGTTTCTTTAATCAAATCAACCCCGTGTATCTTATTTTCACTGAGCTCGGTCCAATACAACGGTGTACGACACTTGCGGCCGTATAGAGCTTCGTAAGGTTCCATTTTGATACTAGATTGAAAACTGTTATTATAAGCAAATTCAATCAAAGGTAAGTATCTTTCCCACGTACCTTCAAACTCAAGGATGCAACATCTCAACATGTCCTCAAGTGTCTGAATGGTTCGTTCAGACTGACCGTCTTTCTGCGGATGGAAGGCTATGCAAAAGTGGAGTTTAGTACCTAAAGCATCTTGCAACTTCTTCCAAAACCGCGATGTAAATCTCGGATCTCTATCCGAAACAATGGAACTCAGCACACCATGTAATCTCACAATTTTAGATACATACAATTCAGCAAGTTTATCGAGCGAATAGTTCGTACGAACTGGAACAAAGTGAGCTGATTTGGTCAGTCTATCCACTATAACCCAGACTGCATCTTTCTTCCTCGGTGTCATAGGCAAACCGGAGACAAAATCCATAGAAATTTTATCCCATTTCCATTCAGGTATCATGATCGGCTGAAGTAACCCAGAAGGCACCTGGTGTTCGGCTTTTACTTGTTGACAAATTAAGCACTTTGAGACAAACTCAGATATATCCCGTTTCATACCAGGCCACCAATAGAATTGTTTCAAATCATTATATATTTTCGTGCTACCCGGATGTACCGATAATCGACTATTATGAGCCTCGTTCAATATCATCTTAATCAAATCCACATTCCTCGGAACACATATTCGGCCTTTGAAGTTCAAAAAATCATTTTCATCGATTTGAAACTCAGACTCTGCATCATTTCCACACTGAACTCGTCTAGCAATCGTATCTTTGTCAATTTTCTGTGCATCACAAATTTGTTGAATAAACAACGGTCGCCTTCAACTCAGCTATGATCGAACCATCACCAGACATAACCATATGTGCGTTCAAAGCACAAAGAGTAAATAATGATTTTCAACTTAAGGCATCCGCAACAACATTGGCTTTCCCCGGATGGTAGTCAATCACTAATTCATAATCTTTCAACAGCTCTAACCATCTGCGTTGTCTCAAGTTCAAATCTTTCTGAGTCATCAAATACTTTAGACTTTTGTGATCCGAATAAACATGACATTTCTCACTGAATAAGTAATGACGCCAAATCTCCAATGCGAAAACAATGGCTGCTAACTCCAGATCATGAGTCGGGTAATTTCTTTCATGAGGCTTCAACTGTCTCGAAGCATAGGCTACTACTTTTCCTTCTTGAATTAAAACGCAACCCAAACCATTCAAAGAAGCATCACTATACACAACAAATTCTTTACCCGATTCAGGCTGAATCAACACTGGAGATTCGGTCAAAAGAGCTTTCAGCTGATCGAAACTTTGCTGACATTTTTCCGTCCATTCAAACTTGACATCTTTCTGTAATAGCTTTGTCAATAGGGTAGCTATTATATAAAAACCTTTCACGAATCGTCTGTAATATAATAAGAAGTCAAGTAAAGCTTGAATTTGAAACATTCTTTGGTGGCTTCCAATCAAGTATAGCCGATATTTTATTCGGATCAACCCGAATGCCTGACGCTGAAACAACATGACCCAAAAAGCTGACTTCCTTCATCCAGAACTCACACTTACTAAACTTTGCATACAACTGTTGATCTCGCAAAGTTTGTAACACAATTCTCAAATGCTCGGCATGTTCGGTTTCATTTCTGGAGTAGATCAGGATATCATCTATAAACACTACCACAAACAGATCCAAATACTGTCTGAAAACCCGATTCATCAAATCCATAAAAATAGCAGGTGCATTAGTAAGTCCAAAAGGCATAACCAGGAACTTAAAATGTCCGTACCTCGTTCAAAATGCAGTCTTTGGCACATCGGAATCTCTGACTCGCAACTGATAATAACCCGATCTCAAATCTATCTTCGAAAATACTGAAGCCCCTTTCAACTGGTCAAACAAGTCATCAATCCGAGGCAACGGGTATTTATTCTTTATAGTCACCTTTATTCAGCTTTCGATAATCAATACACATTCGCATAGTCCCATCTTTCTTTTTCACAAATAGAACTGGTGCACCCCAAGGAGAAAAAACTCGGTCGTGCAAAGCCCCTATCTCACAACTCTTGCAATCGTGCTTTCAACTCTTTCAATTCGAAGAGGTGCCATCTCGACACGGAGCTATTGAAATCAGTAGTCTCTCGGTACTAATTCAATACCAAACTCTATCTCTCGAATCTAAGTGGTAAACCCGGTAATTCTTCAGGAATACATGCGGGTATTCACACACAACCTGTACGGATTCAATCGCTTTTCTGGACACTTTATTATCCAACACATAGGCCAAGTAAGCTTCACATCCTTTCCTCACATATTTATGAGCTAACATCGAGGATATTACTGTCGGTAACCCATTCAAGTCATTAGATTCAATTCGGATGATCTCACCATTCTAACATCTCAAATCAATGGTCTTTCTTTTGCAATTCACCACAATATCGTGCAAAGCTAACCAGTCTATTCCCAAAATTATATCAAATTCGTCGAAAGGCAACAACATTAAATCAGCTGGAAAGCATGAATCCCGAATCATCAACGGGCAACCTTTACACACTTTGTCAATGAGTACACATCGACCCAAGGGGTTAGACACACGAATCACAAACTCAGTAGACTCAACAGGCAGAGTCTTACTGGATACTAAAGTTTCACACACATATGAATGAGTCGAACCAGGATCAATCAATGCAATCACAGTAGTATCATAAAGAATGAAAGTACCAGTGATAACATCTGGGGAAGAAGCATCCTCTCTAGTACGTATAGCATATGCTCTAGCTGGTGCACGAGCCTCTGATCTAACTGCAGTGTCTTTGGTTCCTCTCTAATTGCCACTTACATTTCCCGAATGTCTAGGTGGTCTGCCTCGCACTGACACATTATTTCGATTCGACATTACGAAATGTATTTTGCTCGGTTAACATCGGGCACTCTCTAATAAAATGATCTGACGATCCACATTTAAAGCAGGACCGATCACGGAATCTACAACTCCCAGAATGCCATTTACCACAATGCTTGCATTCAACCCGATTCTGCTGAACATTACCAACACTAGCCATCGAAGTAGCCCGGGAACCCACAGGAGGTCGATCTCGTCTAGATATGTCTGAAGTAGCTTTATGTCGGCCAAAGTCATCTTTGAACTTCTTAGATACAGAATGGAAAGTCTTACTCGATGATCTTTTATGAGTGTCTCTAGCTTCCATTTCAGCCTTTCTTTTCTCTTTTCCAAGCTCTTCAGCTTTGCAAGCTCGTTCGACAAGTACAACAAACTCTTTGATTTCAAGTATGCCAACTAGCAACTTTATATCTTCATTCAGACCGTCTTGAATATTTTGCACATAATGGCTTGGTTGATACACACTCTCGGGCATATCGGCTCAATCGACAAACTTCCGCTCATACTCGATCCACGATCATGCGACCTGCTTCAGCTTTTAGAAATTCTTTTCATTTCTGATCGATGAATCTCTGACTAATATATTTCTTACGGAACTCAATCTGGAAGAAATCCCAAGTCACTTTTTCTTTCGGAACCACCGATACTAGTGTATTCCACCGAAGTAATATGCAAAGTGTCCCGCAAAGAAAGATATAGCACACTTCGGGCATTAAATCGGAGTACATGATGACTCATCAAGCACCGAATAGTGTTATCAAACCACATCTCAGCTCGTTCCGCGTCATCATCATCATTAGCTTTGAATTCTTCGGCCCCATATTTCCTGATTTTATCAACGGGAGGCCTACTAGATCTCATTGGATCTATCATCGGAGGTGTTGAAGGTATCAGAGTTGGATTATTCGTGGGTGGAGGTTGTTGTACACCCGGATTAGTCTGAATAAATTGGGTAAACCATTCATTCATCATCTGGTAGAAGGCTTGTTTAGCCTCCCCCTTATGGCTACCCGAGACAGGTCGAGAGTCTACCGGCGCTGACCCACGTGCGAGATCAGGCGCTACACTCTCTACATCATCAGCTACGGCTCTGTCAGGATCCATTTACTATATAAAACAAAATTTTACACGTCAGAAGTCACCACACTATCGCATATATAATAAAGGCATGTATAGCTAGACTCTCACGCGCCACGGTAGTCCTAGAATCGACAAAACCGTAAGCTCTGATACCAATAAAATCTAACACCCCTAACCCGTATCCGTCGTCGAATTAGGGTTACGGGCATTACCAGATAATCATTACTTTTATTCAATCAATTAGATTATATTTAAACAAATTTATATAATAATACACATATAAGCAAACAATTACATATGCATAAAACATATTTATTCCACTACCAAATCATATATGGCACAAGCATTGACAAACATAAGCTGAACATGCAAAATACATTTTATTAAAATTACAAAATAATGCAAGTACCGTAAGCCTCATTTGCTATGTCCTTATTTACTTATGAAATACTCAAGCAATTAACCCATTAGTATCTATATGAGTAAATAACATGATTCAATTATCATTTTATACTAACTCACTTAAAAGGGACGAATATACCAGCATAAAAGATATTAGCAGATGTCAAAACTTACAAACTCAATAAACATCATATAAATACATACCTACTTGACCAAATATACAAAGATACATATATGCAATTATATGTACCTAGCTCATACCAAAGTTCAGATAGATCCAAATAATCAATCAGATCAATGTTCACATGAATTCGTTTGCATGCACTTAATTGAACCGAAAATAACTATACGGTATATACATTATTTTTGTAATAGTTAGATTCATATACAGACATTTATTATAATTTAATAAGATTATATTAACTCATGCATTTTTATCATTTCCAACAAATCATATTATCAAGCTATCTAAATACCTATTCGGCCTATACTCTTCATTTCAAACCAATTAATCATGCCAAAACTCTTATATATATATATACCAAACGTTTCACATTTACCAATTACATGTGTCATTTAATATTTTATGAAAAAATGAGTTTAAAGTCTTCATCAAACATAATCGAATACAGAACATAAACATAACAAGCACATCACACTTGTATTCCATGGCTAATTACACATTATTAAGACATTATCTTAATCCATAATGCAATTTCCCACAAGACCGAATTACACCTACTATATGCACATATACCATAGCCGAATATAAGCTAAATAAAATCCATACAACCCTTGCATCATAATGACATAAACATATACACCATTTGATCATTAAAATCATACATTTCAACACCAAACTAACACAGGATATAAGCCATATTCGTATGGCTATAATACATATAAAGACAAAGTTTTCAACTCAAACATAGACATTATCCATTCTATACATGCCTTTATCCAAAATAAACCAAACTAAAAGAGTACCAAAAAGATAATAGTGTGTTGGCTTTGCTGACGATTTTTCGAGCCCGTAGGTTGACCAAAATCTATAAAACAGAACATTGAACATAAACAGAGTAAGCTTACTAGCTTAGTAAGTCTTAAGAAATTTATCTATAACAATTAAACATTTTAATCATTAGGTTTATGGCATTGAGTATAAATATTTCAATATGTACATTAATCATAGCCGAATGCTATTATTACCCTTAACCTAAGTATTAGCACTTTATTTCCAAGGACATATACATCATCAAATCACATAAATATCACATGTATTCACATAATCCAAGTCAAATGAATATATCATGCATATCGTTCACATATACTTATTTGTACACATATACAAACACATCCAAAACTCTCTCACCATCCACCTTGCCACTTATTGCCGATTCTTCAAAATAATGCATTTAAACTCAATTTTGTATATATAATGTTCATACTTAACTCAAATGATGATATACCGACTTACCTCATTCCTTACTAATATATATGAGGCTTATACTTACCCGAGCTTTTAGCTCATTGCACTAAATATGTCTCACCTTGTATGTTTCCCGAATTCTCTGTTTATAATGTATCACCGGCATTAAGCCTGCTAGGCATCAAAGCCCAAAATACACACCGGCATTGATCCTACTAGAACAGAGGTCCGAGATTTAAACACCGGCATTTAGCCTACTAGGCAATAAGCCCAATATAATTCACCGGCACGAGGCCTGCTAGGCATTTAGCCTGATATAAATCACCGGCACAAGGCCTGCTAGGCATTTAGCTCGATATAAATCACCCAAGACGAGGCACGCTAGGCTCAAAGCACGAATATCAACATAATTAACCATTCCATGCACATTTATTAATTCCAAAACCACATATAACACATATATTTCATAATATCACATATCAAATTTGGATAAACTTAACCACATTACATCAAATAAAATCAATTCAATATTATACTAACCACATTCGGTAATTCAAAATATATATTTCCAAAATTTCTGAATTTCATCATTAATTATATTACGTAAATATTTTTTGACGTATAATTGCTTAAAGACTTACCTCGACTATCGACGGACAACGAAGACCGGCTATTCGATAACCTTTGCCTTTCCCCATTCCAAATTCGTTTTTCTTTGTTCTTGATCTAAACACATCAAAATTTAGCTTATTCAAGCACATTTCATCTCAATTTAATCCCAAAACACATAAATAGGCAAATTACCATTTTACCCTTAATGTTTCACATTTTTACAATTTAGTCCTATTTGCACAAAACACAAAATACACAAAATTTCATTACACAACCTAAGGGCCGAATATTCATAGGGACTATACAAGTCCATTTATTTAATTTATTTTGCATTTTAACCCTTCAAAATTTTATTTTTGCAATTTAGCCCAAAATACTCAAATTCACCAAAATTTCCAATACAAAACATTTTAATCTATAACATAACTTTAACAGATATTCATCAAACATCACAAAGCATAAGATTCTATCATGGTCGAACATCACATACACACCAATCTCAAAAATTCTAGCATGGGTCGGATAGTATTCGAAGCAACGATTACAAAAACGTAAAAATTATCAAAAACCGAAATAAAACTAACCTTGGATTTAAGCATACAAGTGCCGAAATTTAAGCTTGTATTTCTCTTTTCTTTCTTAGCACATTCGGCCTTAAGAAACAAAAAGATGATAATGGCTTTTCATGTGTTTTATTTAACATATAATATGTTATTTATTTATTTACTAATATAACCTTATATTATAAGATTTTATAACATATAACTTAAGGTTTGTAACACCCCAAACCCGGCCCAAACGCTACAACCGGATCTGGTATGTCACTTAAGAGATTTTACATAACATGTCGCATTTTGGAAAATAATTACTAGGTTTACACCTTTATTTCGAAAGCTTAATAATTCATTAAAGTATAAAATATTAAGTAACCAATTATCTTGGTAGATTTTAAATAAAAACCAAAATTTCATGCAGGTCTTAACTTAATTGAAAACGTAAAACTTAAAACCCAGTAATAAAAGCCCAACAAAATCCCAAGACATAAATGGTAGTCTAGTGGCCCATGGCCTTATTACAAGGAAATTTGAACCCATTAATTAAATGAAAATAAAAAAATTACACTAAGTCTTTTCTCTGAATTCTCAAAGCTCTGTCGCATGGCCACCTTGCTCTCCTCTTCAGCCCGGTCCGATGCCCTAAGTGTCACCTGAGATGGTTAAAATTAAAGGGTGAGTCACGAGACTCAGTGTGCAACCCTCATGCACCATTAGATTTGGGCTTTAGCCCCATAAAACAGAATAATCAAAATATAAGTAACAAAAATAATATGCAAAGCCCAACCCATATCCTAGGTGTCCATCCGCTACACGCCCCCGTACCAGCCATTCACACCATTGGGGATTTCTACAATCAACCCACACCGCTACATGCCTTGATGGCAGTCGTGCTGCTCATCATCAGATCATGGTCGTAGCCACTACAACAGATCAAGCGCGAAGCCGCTACTGAGATCACGCGGTAAGGAACCGCTATAATGCAGATCACGGTAAAACCGCTACAACATATAACTTCCTCCTTTCATCAACCCAACCCATGCAATCACATATAATCAATATTCTTAAATCATTTAATCAGAGCATTCACTAACTGGTGATTTACTTTTACCCTCTTTGGGTTTCCGTCATTATGCCGGGATTTCGGCATTTAACAAAACATATAAGACTTATAATTATATACTAATCAAATAGATCTAGATGGTGTGGAGAATTACACACCTGATTAATGTCGATACCCTTGCTACAACTTTGCTCAAAGAGCCGACAAGATGCGAAACTAGGGCCTCTCCTATATTTGGCCATGGTTAGTGTTCTACCCAATTTTATATATTTGAATAACAAATCTTCTTACCTTAAAATCCCGAAATTGGAGAATTATGATTTTCGGCTTTTAGATCTAGTCGACTAAGCTTCCTTAGCATAGGAGATTCGGCTAGCACTAGAGAGAGGTTTTGGCAATGCCCATGGAAGATTTAAATGCCGGAAGTATAGAACTAATTCTCAAATAGGATGAATAGAAGAAAAGACTATGGATGCTTTGGCTTCCTAGAGAAATTGGCACAAGAAGGAAAAAGTGGAGAAGAGTTTCGGCTTTTAAAGAAATTGGAGAAAAGAAATTAGAGAGGGAGAGGCTAGGGAATTTCGGCACAATGGAAGAGAAATTTAGGGTTTTCGAGTGTCGAATCAAGGAGCTAGCCCCTATTTATAGATATTTTGGCACCTCTCTTGCTAAAACCGAAAACACCCTTAAAATTCAAGCTAAAAGAGAGGAGAAATTGGCACCCTCCTTGCCATGCGAAGAGTTGAATTTTACACTCCTCTAGGTGGTGGATTTTCGCCAACACTTCCCTTGAAGATAAGCTCCTAACTTTTCTCCTTTTTATCTATGATATTATCACTTAAAAATCAACATAAAATCTCCTATTTTATAGCCTTGTAGCCAAATCCACCTCTACTAATCCCTAATGCAAAATTTAACTCACTTAAATTAAAAGATTTGGGCCTCATTAAACTTAATACTTGGGCCCCTAATTCCTTGTGTGTGGCGTCACCCTCTCTTCATTTAAAGTGCCGAATTTGGCCTAAAACATGGGCTCTTGCGACCCAAAACTTGTTCCTTTTAATCGTTAATGATGCCACTCTAATCTGGGCCTTTTTGCCTAATTCTAAGCCCAAATTTAGACCCCTATCAATTAAATCAACATAGTAAACCTATCCCTACACTAAATGTATAGGCCCGTAAATTTAGGATGTTACAGTTCTACCCCCTTACAGAAATTTTGTCCTCGAAATTTCCAACTAACTATTAATCGTACTACCCAAGTCTCACCACTACGCTTTCGCTGCGCACTCCGATTCTAAAGCCAAAAGAAAGACTTAGTATACTATGGTAGAGTGCTTTTGATGTTAGCATCTAGAGCGTCCTCGTCCCCTTGGCGACGTCTTTGCATAGACCAAAGGTGGCCGCCTCGCCTCAAAGATAACCTGCACCTCACCGGTGCTCCACGACCGCGTTCACTACCATTATCACCCCTGGCTTGTCTTCGGCCTCTTGGTGGTTGTTGATCACCTCTCCCAGCCTGATCAAAACCTCGTCCCGCGGGTTGTACCCGATACATCTGAGGACAGTCCTTAATCAGATGTCCTGTGGATCCACACCTAAAGCATCCGCCAGTTTTCATTCTACACTCCCCATAATGCTTCCTCCCACATGTAGGACATGCTCGATTCTAACCCGTCAGAGCACGAGCTGGCCCATCAGTCCTAGGCCTTTTCTGATAATTCCCAGATGCTCCTCACTGCTCAAAACTTCTCTTACTCTTACTCATATCCTTATCCCTTTCTTGTCTCTCGACCCGTTTCACTTCCTCAGCTATTTTATGGATTATTAGTTTTCTTTCACTAGTTAACCACTAATGATCTTATGAATAATAGTTTTAAGAGTGGTTCTTTCAATTCGCATTCACAATACAGTCTCAAGTTTGTAACCTCTAACTAAAATAAAACACATATATCATACAAAAATCATCCAAGCACTTACATTCTTCACGTAAAGGTGTTTTCGTTGATTCACTACCTAGGGGTATTTTCGTAATATCATCCTACAGGGGTATTTTCGTAATTTTTCATAATAAAGTTCCTTGTTGATTTCGTGAAGTGAGGGTATTCTGGTAATTTTACAATCCAGGGGTATTTTGGTAATTTTGAAATCTGGGGGTATTTCGATAATTTTGATATCCGGGGGTATTTCAGAAATTTTGAAATCCAGGGTAATTTAGTAATTTTGCAAATCAGGGGTAATTTGGTAATTGTACAAACCAGGGGTATTTTGGTCATTTGACAAAACGAGGGTAGGTTGGTAATTTTTTCTAACCAGGGATATTTTGATATTGTTGTTGTTGTTTTTTTTTCCAAACAGGGTACTTTGGGGAAAAATCTAAGTTTCATGTTCCGGTTACTCTTATAAACATGAGATTTTCTGTAAATTTTCAAAACATAGGTATTTTACAAATTCATGGTTTGGTTGGTAGTTTTCACAAATCAAAAGTATTTTGAAAATTTTGCAAAACTTGAGAAATTTTCTTTCTTTTTTTTTTCAAACTAGGGTGGCTAGTCCCTTTCGGGTTTTAATTATAAGTTTTAGCCCATCAACAAGTCCTCGTAACTAGGGTGAATAGTCACTACGCACTGTAGGATTCTAGTGAAGAGGAGGTGAGTCGCTAGGGATCGCTTAAGTACCAAGCTCTCCCGAATCCACTCCTAGACATGCGTATGCCCATTGCCACACCCTAACTTGGCTAAGGTGAACAGTCCACTACGCACCAGGGTAGGATTCAATAAAAGGAGGTGAGTCACTAGGACTGCTTAAATACCAGGCTCTTCCGGATCCAATCCTAGACATGCGTATGCCTGTTATCACACCCTAGTCTTGCGGCTCGTTCACGGATTTGTTTAGTGAAGTTAAGTCTTATGAGATTTTAAGAGTTGTTTCAGCTAGGCCTAAAGTCCATCAAGTTCTAATCTAACTAATCTACGTCCTATAAAGCCCATCAAGCCCACATACATATAACACACAATGAGTTCAGAATACTTACCTGGCGGACTTGGGCCGAAGACGCAGGTGCCATGCCGAGCTAACAAACCTGTTATGCATGTTTCAAAAACCCATCTTTAGAAAATGTTTTGAGCCCAAAAAGCCCAAAGTCGAGTTTTGAATCGGGCTCTGATACCAATTTGTAACACCCCAAACCCGGCCCAAACGCTACAACCGGATTTGGTATGTTACTTAAGAGATTTTACATAACATGTCGCATTTTGGAAAACAATTACTAGGTTTACACCTTTATTTTGAAAGCTTACTAATTCATTAAAGTATAAAATATTAAGTAACCAATTATCTTGGTAGATTTTAAATAAAAATTGAAATTTCATGCAGGTCTTAACTTAATTGAAAACGTAAAACTTAAAACCCAGTAATAAAAGCCCAACAAAATCCCAAGACATAAATGGTAGTCTAGTGGCCCATGGCCTTATTACAAGGAAATTTGAACCTATTAATTAAATGAAAATAAAAAAAATTAGACTAAGTCTTTTTGCTGAATTCTCAAAGCTCTATCGCATGGCCACCTTACTCTCCTCTCCGGCCTGGTCCCGATGCCCTAAGTGTCACCCTGAGATGGTTAAAATTAAAGGGTGAGTCGCGAGACTCGGTGTGCAACCCTCATGCACCATTAGATTTGGGCTTTAGCCCCATAAAACAGAATAATCAAAATATAAGTAACAAAAATAATATGCAAAGCCCAACCCATATCCTAGGTGTCCATCCGCTACATGCCCCCGTACCAGCCATTCACACCATTGGGGATTTCTACAATCAACCCACACCGCTACACGCCTTGATGGCAGTCGTGCTGCTCATCATCAGATCATGGCTGTAGCCACTACAACAGTTCACGGCAGAAGTCGCTACAACAGGTCACGGTAAGGAACCGCAACAATAGATCACGGTAAAAATCGCTACAACATATAACTTCCTCCTTTCATCAACCCAACCCATGCAATCACATATAATCAATATTCTTAAATCATTTAATCAGAGCATTCACTAACCTGGTGATTTGCTTTTACCCTCTTTGGGTTTCCGTTATTATGCCGAGATTTCGGCATTTAACAAAACATATAAGACTTATAATTATATACTAATCAAACAGATCTAGATGGTGTAGAGAATTACACACCTGATTAATGTCGATACCCTTGCTACAACTTTGCTCAAAAAGCCGAAAAGATGCGAAACTAGGGCCTCTCCTATATTCGGCCATGGTTAGTGTTCTACCCAATTTTATATATTTGAATAACAAATCTTCTTACCTTAAAATCCCGAAATTGGAGACTTATGATTTTTGGCTTTTAGATCTAGTCGACTAAGCTTCCTTAGCATAGGAGATTCGACTAGCACTAGAGAGAGGATTCGGCAATGCCCATGGAAGATTTAAATGCCGAAAGTATAGAACTAATTCTTAAATAGGATGAATAGAAGAAAAGACTATGGATGCTTCGGCTTCCTAGAGAAATCGGCACAAGAAGGAAAAAGTGGAGAAGAGTTTCGGCTTTTAAAGAAATTGGAGAAAAGAAATTGGAGAGGGAGAGGCTAGGGAATTTCGGCACAATGGGAGAGAAATTTATGGTTTTCAGTGTCAGAATCAAGGAGCTAGCCCCCCCTATTTATAGATATTTTGGCACCTACTGCTAAAAACTGAAAACACCCTTAAAATTTCAAGCTAAAAGAGAGGAGAAATCCGGCACCCTCCTTGCCATGTAGTAGTTGAATTTTACACTCCACTAGGTGGTGGATTTTCGGCCAACACTTCCCTTGAAGATAAGCTCCTAACTTTTCTCCTTTTTATCTATGATATTATCACTTAAAAATCCACATAAAATCTCCTATTTTATAGCCTTGTAGCCGTCCACCTCTACTAATCCCTAATGCAAAATTTAACTCACTTAAATTAAAAGATTTGGGCCTCATTAAACTTAATACTTGGGCCCCTAATTCCTTGTGTGTGGCGTCACCCTCTCTTCATTTAAAGTGCCGAATTTGGCCTAAAACATGGGCTCCTTGCAACCCAAAACTTGTTCCTTTTTAACTGTTAATGATGCCACTCTAATCTGGGCCTTTTTGCCTAATTCTAAGCCCAAATTTAGACCCATTATCAATTAAATTAACATAGTAAACCTATCCATACACTAAATGTATAGTCCCGTAAATTTAGGATGTTACAAGGTTACTATTGTCATATACCACCCACTAACCTTAAAATGGGCTATTTTCCCTTTTAATACCTCATATTAAAAAGCCATTATCATTTTAGCACTTTTCACTATAGTTTACAACTTTTGCACTTTACGCGATTAAGTCCTTTTTGTCAAATTAAGCACACAAACAATCAAATTTTCATACGAAACTTTCACACACATTAATTCACATATAATAAGCATCGAAAATAATATTTAAAAAATTTTCAGACTCGGATTCGTTCTCCTGAAACCACCGTTTCGATTAGGGTCAAATTCAGACTGTTACAACGGGCGTGTCCCAGGGTCACACGGGCGTGTCCCAGGGTCACATGGGCATGTACCAGGGTCACACGGGCGTGTCCCTTGGACCACACGGGCGTGTGAGCCCTGTAGTTAGCAAAAATTTTCTAAGTTTTGTAAAAAATTCCTAAATTCTCAGTTTAGTCCCGAACCACTTCTAAAGTATGTTTTGGGTGTCGTAGGCTCATTTTAGGGACTTTATGATCGAATATGAATGGTTTAAATTTGGCCAAAATTTTACGACTCGAAATTGTATGATTGCTTGTGATGTGAGTCCGGTAATGCCTCGTACCCTGTTCCATCGTCGAATATAGGTAAGGGGTGTTACATTTAGTGGTATCAGAGCTACAGTTTAGTCAGTTCTCGGACTAACGTAGCATGTGTAAGAGTCTAGCTATACATGCCATTAATAAACCGTGATAGTGTGATGACTCTTGACATTTTTAAATTGTGTTCTTATATAGTAAATGGATCCAAATCGAGCTGAAGCTGATGACGTAGAAAGTAATGCGCTGCCTCCCGCTCAAGGGACCGCGCCATCTAAAAGTATACCAATGACAATTAGTCAAGGAGAAGGGGCTAGAGAAGCCTTCATCCACTTGATGAACAAGTGGTATATGGAGGTTGTTCGAACAAATCCGACTGCTCAACCCCCTCCACCCCCACCTATTCCTCAGCCAGTTCTCGTAGCTCCACAAGGTATGGAATTTATGAGATTGAGTAAGCCTCCGGTTGATAAGGTCCAAAAGCATGGGGCTGAAGATTTCAGAGCTAATGTCGATGATGATCCTGAGAGAGCTGAGTTTTTGCTCGAAAACTCCATCGGGGTATTTGATGAATTGTCCTACACACCAGATGAATGTCTGAAATGTGCTGTGTCGCTTCTGAGAGACTCAGCATACTGGTGGTGGAAAACTCTTGTGTCAGTAGTACCGAGAGAGAGGGTTAACTGGGAATTCTTCCAAGATAAGTTTAGGAAGAATATATCAGCCAACGGTTCATTGATCAGAAACATAAAGAGTTCTTAGAGTTGAAACAGGGCTGAATATCGGTAACCGAGAACGAGCGAGAGTTTGTCAGGCTCGGTAAGTATGCCCAGGAGTGTGGTTCCACTGAGGCTATTATGTGCAAAAGGTTTGAAGACGGGTTGAATGAGGATATCCGATTGTTAGTTGGAATCCTTGAGCTGAAAGAATTTGTAGTGCTATTCGACCGAGCTTGTAAAGCTAAAGAATTAAGCAAGGAGAAGAGGAAAGCTGAGTCTGAGGCTAGAGATGCAAGAAAAAGGCCGATGACTAAGTCATTTCAATCTCAATCTAAGAAATCGAGAGATTTGTATGCTCATTCGAGTGCTTCAACTGGGTATTCCAACAGAGATCGTGGGAAGTAATACTCGGGTTCTAAAGCCAAAACTACATCAGTAGCAAGCGTTGGTAACGCTAGGTCTGGTATGCCTGAATGTCAGCACTGTGGCAGACGACATCCTGGTGAATGTAGAATGAATGACCGGGCTTGCTTTAAGTGTGGCTCACAAGACCATTTTATTCGGGACTAGCCTGAGATGGCTGAGAAAGACAAGATTTAGAATGCAAGATCGAGCAACACTGCCACTAGAAGGAGACCCCCAAGGAATACGGGGAATGTGACCAGTAGTAAAGGTGTAACTAAAGATTCAACTGTAGGATCCGAGGCTAGAGCACCTACTAGAGCCTATGCTATTCGTGCCCACGAAAAAGCGATATCTCCCGATGTTACTTTTTCTCTCTATAATACTAATGTGGTTGCATTGATTGATCCTGGATCAACTCATTCTTATGTTTGCATGAAATTGGTAGCTAGTAAGAGCTTGCCTGTTGAGTTTACTGAGTTTCTGATTAAAGTTTCAAACCCCTTAGGTAAACATGTATTAGTTGATAGAGTTTGTAAGAATTGTCCTTTAATGATTCGAGGTCACTGTTTTCTGGTTGATCTAATGTTATTGGCATTTGATGAGTTTGATGTTATTTTGGGTATGGATTGGTTGACACTGCACGATGCTGTAGTGAATTGTAGACGGAAAATTAGTGAATTGAAATGTGAAAATGGTGAAATTCTTCGTATTGATTCAGATGAGTCGGGTGAGTTACCTGTTGTGATCCATTCGATGTCTGCCCAGAGATATGTAAGAAAAGGTTGTGAAGCTTATTTAGCTTATATGTTGAATACAAAAGTGTCTGAATTAAAAATTGAATCAGTGCCGGTAGTTTGTGAATATCCAGATGTTTTTCAAGAAGAGTTGCCTGGGTTGCCACCGGTTAGAGAAGTTGAGTTTGTTATTGATTTAGTACCGGGGACTTCACTGATATCGATTGCTCCGTATAGAATGGCTCCGACCGAATTGAATGAATTAAAAGCTCAGTTGCAAGAGTTGACAGATAAGGGTTTTGCAAGACTGAGTTTTTCTGCCTAGGGTGCACCAATATTGTTTGTAAAGAAGAAAGACGGATCTATGAGACTTTGTATCGATTATTGGCAGCTTAACAAACTAACGATAAAGAAAAAGTATCCTCTGTCGAGAATTGATGACTTGTTTGATCAGTTGAAAGGGGTAACAGTGTTCTCGAAGATTAATTTGAGGTCTGGCTAATATCAGTTGAGAGTTAAAGAGTCTGATGTACCAAAAACCTCTTTCAGAACAAGGTATGGGCATTATGAATTTCTTGTCATGCCTTTCAGACTAACTAATGCTCCTGCTATTTTTATGGATCTGATGAATTAAATCTTCAGACTGTATTTGGGCAAGTTCATAGTTGTGTTCATTGATGACATTTTGATTTATTACAAAAATGAGACTGAGCATCCCGAACACTTAAGAACTGTATTGCAGACTTTGAGAGATAAGAAATTATTTGCTAAATTCAGTAAAAGTGAGTTTTGGCTCTGAGAAGTCAGATTTTTGGGACATATTGTTTGAGGAGATGGTATTCGGGTTGATCCGAGTAAGATTTTGGCAATTGTTGACTGGAAGCCGCCGAGAAATGTATCAGAGGTTAGAAGCTTTTCGGGCGTAGTCGGCTATTATCGGTGATTTGTTAAGGGTTTCTCGATGATTGCTACTCCTATGACTAAGTTGTTGCAAAAAGATGTTAAGTTTGAATGGCCCGAAAAATGTCAGCAAAGTTTTGAGAAGTTGAAAACATTATTGAATGAGGCGCCGATTTTAGTGCAACCTAAACCAGGAAAAGAGTTTGTGATTTATAGTGACACGTCATTGAACGGTCTTGGATGTGTGTTGATGCAAGAGGGCAAAGTGATAGCCTATGCCTCGAGACAGTTAAAACCGCATGAGAAGAATTACCCAACGCATGATCTAGAATTGGCTGTCATTGTGAGAAGTGTCATATTTTTACCAATCATAAGAATTTAAAGTACTTGATGACTCAAAAAGATTTGAACTTGCGACAACGAAGATTGCTCGAGTTGCTAAAAGATTATGAGTTGGTAATTGACTACCATCCTGGAAAGGGGAATGTAGTCGCAGATGCTTTGAGCAGAAAGTCCTTGTTTTCTTTGAGAGATATGAATACGAGGTTGACTTTATCTGAGGATGGTTTAATTCTAGCTGAGTTGAGAGCTAGACTGCCATTTCTTCAACAAATTTTTGAAGCTCGGAAAAGTGATAGTGAATTGCAAGCCAAAAGAGCTCAGTGTGAATCGCGTAGTGATTTAGACTTTCGGATTGGTTCTGATGATTGCTTAATGTTTCGAGATAGAGTATGTGTACCGAAAAATGATGAGATTATTAAGAAAATTCTTTACGAGGCACATAATGGTTGCTTATCCGTTCATTTGGGCAGTACAAAAATGTATAATGATTTGAAGAAATTATATTAGTGGTCGGGTATGAAACGAGATATTTTAGAGTTTGTCTCGAGATGTTGGATTTGTCAACAAGTAAAGGCCGAACACCAAGTACCCTCGGGTTTACTTCAGCCAGTGATGGTACCCGAGTGGAAATGGGACAAAGTTACCATGGATTTCGTAACTGGATTACCTCTGACTCTGAAGAAGAAAGATGTCGTTTGGGTAGTTGTTGATAGATTGACGAAATCGGCTCATTTTATTATGGTACGTATCGACTGTTCACTTGATAAGTTAGCCAAATTGTACATTGCTGAGATTGTTAGATTACACGGAGTGCCTATTTCTATTATTTTGGATGGAGATAGGTTTACATTGAGATTTTGGAAAAAGTTGCAAGAAGCTTTGGGTACGAAGTTAAACTTTAGTACTGCATTTCATCCGCAAATCGGCGGTCAATCTGAAAGAACGATTCAAATTCTCAAAGATATGCTCCGATGTTGTGTTTTATAATTCGAAGGTAGTTGGGACAAATATCAACCTTTAGTCGAATTTGCTTAAAACAATAGTTTTCAGTCGAGTATAATGATGGCACCGTATGAGGCACTGTATGGCCACAAGTGTCAAACTCCGTTGTATTGGATCGAGCTTAGTGAGAAACAGATTCACGGGGTTGATTTGGTTAGAGAAACTGAAGAAAAAGTGAAAGTAATTCGTAATTGTTTTAAAAAAGCTTTGGATAGACAGAAATCGTATGCGGATTTGAAAAGAAAAGAGATTGAGTTTCAAGTTGGTGATAAGGTATTTCTGAAAGTATCTCCATGGAAGAAAATTCTGAGATTTGGTCGCAAAGGCAAGTTGAGTCCGCGTTTCATTGGGCCGTATAAGGTTCTTGAAAGAATAGGGCCAGTGGCATACCAGTTAGCTTTGCCGATAGAGTTGGAAAGGATTCACAATGTATTTCATGTGACGATGTTGTGACATTATCAATCAGACCCTTCGTATGTGATTTCCCCGACAGAGGTTCAAATTCTACTCGATATGACTTATGGTGAAGAACTGATCAATATTTTAGCTCGGGAAGTCAAACAATTGAGATATAAAAGTATAGCTCTAGTGAAAGTTTTATGGCACCGTCACGGGGTCGAAGAGGCTAGGTGGGAACCCGAAGTAGGTATGAGAAAATAGTACCCAAACCTCTTTTCAGGTAAGATTTTTGGGGACGAAAATCCCTAAGGGTGGAGAGTTGTAACAGCCCAATTTTGGGTCAAGTCAGAACAGTGGTTTCCGGACCACAAATCTGACGTAGTAAAATTTATTTTTATTATATTTTTATGGTCCACATTTTTATAGAATGATTTCGTGAAAATTTTGTTCGAAAATTTTGACGTTTGGGCACTCAATTTAGTTAAAGGGACTAAATTGCAAAAAGTGCAAAATTTGAGTTCTCTATGTTAAAGTTTTCCAACTGCTATGAGATCTTAAATTAGAGGTCCTTGGATGGTAATTAGACCATTGTACTTTAGTATGGACAAAAAATGGACATGGTTAGGTGAAATTTTGAAGTTAGCCAAAATAATTAAAATAAAAGATGTCCATCTTTCTAATTTCATCCCTTAGTGCCAAAAATTGAAGGGTCTCCATAGGTAGGGTTTTGGCCAAATTTCAAGCTCGACTGTAAGTCCGTTCTTGCCCCGTTTTTAATGATTTTTATGTTTTTGAAGTTGTCTCAACCTAATATAGCTTTTTCAAGGACTAATTTTAAATAAAATCAAAGTCTAAAATTTTACACATGTTAGATATTTGTGTATTTTGATTTTTAATGGTAGAAAATGTATGTTTGGTGTTAGATAAACAACATTTACCAAGTGATTTTTTGATGAAAATGTTAAATAAGGACCTATTTGTAAAAGTTAGAAAATGTGTGTAAAAATGTGAATAAATGAAAAATGTGGGCTGTTATGAGTATGAAAATGGTTCGGCTAGGCTTGTGTTTTGAAGAAATTGAATACATTTCATTTTACGAGTCTAGGGACTAAAATGTAAAAAGTTGAAGAGTTAGGGGTAAAAATGTAATTTTGCCATGATGTGATTTTTGGGCTGAATGGAATAATGTGAGTATTAAATGAGTTAAATTTGCTATTATAGATCAAGAAAAACGAGGTTCGGACCTAGATCGGGGGAAAAATAAGGTGTTTGACAATTAGGTCTATTTCTACTATTTTTGTACCGAGGTAAGTTCGTATGTTAATAATGCAACGTTATAATTGTATTTATAATGTTTTGATAATGCATGATTTGTATGATTGACGCTATGGATGCAATTGATGAAGTTTCGACAAGCGAGAAAATCCAGTTGAACCTTAGGAATAGATTAGGATATAAGTGACATGTCACTAGGAACCCATGTGATTATGTGATTTATGTGTCCGGGTGCTGGTCCCGTACGTCCTATCGATGGCTGGGTATACTGGCATATGTTACGGATACCTGACAGCTAGTGTGAACAGCACCTCGTAGCTACGTCTCGACTGACAGCTTGTGTGAGTAGGCCCGTGGATAGCTCGAGAGCGAGCCTATATGTGTTATGAGATTTGTGGTAACATTGGCTACATATGTGGCACTTATGTGCAAATCTTTCCGTGTATCCGATAGTATTCCAAGTAGTTCAACGGGTATGTCAAAGATGAGAAAGTATGTGATTATCTTACGAGTTAGTATAGGTATGTACGAAAAACTCAAAAGAAATAGATTCGGTATATGATGAACTATTGGTAAGAATATGATTGAGTATGTTATGTTCATGAAGTTTTAATGACATTTATGTTGATTCATGTTATATTATGCATATGATAAATGTATAATTTATGTTGTTTATTATTTGCATATGATCTTAGTAAGCTATATAGCTTACTCCTCTTTCTTTCCCTTATCTTATAGTGTCACCAAGCTAGCTCGGGATCGGAGATCGTCGGAGATCCATTCACACTATCAACCATTATTTTGGGTACAATTGAAATGTCAATATTTTGATTTATGGCATGTATAGAGACTTGGTCATTTTGTTATATGTGTCATTGGAAATGTGGCCAAATGTATTAACTTATAATGGTTAATGATTTCATTTTGTATATGGCCAGGTAAGTAGGGTAATGTTGGTTATGAGTATATTTATATGTTGATACCATTCATGAATGTGAAAACTTGCATGGTTTTTGAATTGATAAATTTTGATGTGAAAGCATGTTTCAGGTTAGTATGTGGATGTAATTTTTTGCCCATTATTGTGGATGTTTTGGTTGCGAAAAGATATGTATGATTTATAAATGAAATAAGTGAATGG
Organism: Gossypium sturtianum; assembly: GCA_025698515.1. Lineage (NCBI taxonomy): Eukaryota > Viridiplantae > Streptophyta > Magnoliopsida > Malvales > Malvaceae > Gossypium > Gossypium sturtianum. The sequence continues at coordinate 128,489,291 of CM046955.1, forward strand.
ATACATATATATTGATGTTAAAATGGTTAATTGGGTTGATTGGAAACGGTAAGTTTCATAGATTTTGAATTAGAAATTGAGAATAAATGTGTATGAATGTGTACGGCTTTGTTAAATGGTAAAAATTAGGTATAACTTGACTTAGTAATGAAGTATCAAAAAAGAAATGTGTTTGATTACATATTGGCCTTATTGGTGTGGTTGTTAGTCGATAGATAAAGATCACACTTTATGATTGGTTTTGGTTAATTTGAGAGACATGACTTGGGTTATAATGCAAGTTTATGTTTGGTTACTTATATGTGAAATAAATGCATATATGTTTATGATGTGTTCATTGTTTGGTTAATAGGATTGAATAATTTCATTATTATTGAATGGAGAATTTGTACGAAATTTTAAATCTTATGTAATCGAAGAAATAGTTAATTCATTAGCTAAGTGTATGTATTTTGACTATGGTATTTGGACATGTGACATAAGTGAAATATTAGTTGTAATTTATGTTCAAGATGTTTTAGATTGATAAAGTTTATTCGCATAGCCTTGTGATAAACTAAAATGGCTAAGTATTTGGTAAATTTGGTAATTGTAAAATAAACGAAATAGAATCAATGGATGTATTAGTGCGAAATAGGCATGAGATGATTATATGTTTGAACATACTTAGGTTATTATGATTCGGTTGTAATGGCAAAATATACAACTCTACTTTGTTTGAATGATTCAATATACGTATACGAACCTTAGTTTGATTATAAAGCATGTGAATTTGTATACTATGAATTGTTCTATTTGTTCATGAATGTTATATCTAGGTACAGTGACATACGTACGTTATTATAATATTCAGGTTATGTACAGCTTTGATGTGATATATTTTAAAAAAAAAACAATATGCCTGTTCTAAGCTGTGTTTTGTTTGGTAGTACCTCGTAACCCTAATCCGGCGACAGATATGGGTTAGGGGTGTTACATTTGATTGGTATCAGAGTTACGGTTTAGTCGATTCTAGGACTAACGTAGCGCGTGTGAGTCTAGCTATACATGCCATATTTTATACTGCGATAGTGTGATGACTTCTGACATCTGAAAATGTGTTTTCGTATAGTAATGGATCCCGGTCGAGCCGTAGCTAATGATGTCGAGATTATAGCGCCTACTCCTGCGCAAGGGACAGCGCCGGTTGATTCTCGACCGACTTCGAGTAACCAGGAGGGGGAGGCTAGATAAGCCTTCTATCAAATGATGAATGACTGGTTTACTCAATATATCCGAACTAATCCGGCTGCACAACAACCTCCACCCCCGCTTAATCCATCTTCGATACCTGTTATGCCTCAAGTGAGTGATCCGTTGAGATTGCCTAAGCCTCCTGTTGATAAAATTAGAAAACACAGAGCTAAAGAATTCAGAGCCACTGATGATGATGATGCTGAGTGAGAGGAGTTCTGGCTCGATAATACTATTCAAGTGTTTGATTAATTATCTTGCACCCCTGATGAATGTTTAAAATGTGCCATATCTCTGCTACGGGACACTGCATTTCACTGGTGGAATACACTAGTATCGGTGGTTCCGAAAGAACGAGTGACTTGGGAATTCTTTCAGACTGAGTTCTGTAAGAAATACATCAGTCAGAGATTTATCGACTAGAAACATAAAGAATTTCTTGAATTGAAACAGGGTCGGATGACAGTGACCGAGTATGAGCGGAAATTTGTGAGACTCAGTCGGTATGCCCGAGAGTGTGTTTCGACAGAGGCTATTATGTGTAAAAGATTTGAAGATGGGCTGAACGAAGACATTAAACTGTTAGTTGGCATACTTGAGATAAAAGAGTTTGTGGTATTTGTTGAGCGAGCTTGTAAAGCCGAAGAGCTTGGGAAAGAGAAAAGAAAAGCTAACTCTGAAGCTAGAGATTCACGTAAGAGACCATTCAGTAAGTCATTTCAGTTGACCTCAAAGAAGTTTCGAGATGATGCTAGCCGTTGAAGACTACTGCGGGTTATTCTAGACGTGATCGAGATAGACCACCCGTGAGCTCGAGAGCTACGTCAGTAGCTAGTGTGGGTAATGTCAGATCAAATCAACCCGAGTGTGAACATTGTGGTAATAGACATCCCGGTAGTTGCAGATTGCATGACAGAGCCTGTTTTAAATGTGGATCTAGAGATCATTTCATTCGAGAGTGTCCAGAGTTGGCGGATCAAAATCTGGTTCAGAATACTAGATCGGGTAACACTGTAGCTCGAGGTAGACCACCCTGAAATACGGGTAATGTGAGTGGCAGTCAGAGAGGGACCAAAGATACCGATGTTAGATCCAAGGCTCATGCACCTTCCAGAGCCTATGCTATTCGCGCACGCGAGGAGGCCTCATCCCCAGATGTTATTACTGGTATTTTCACTCTCTATGATACTATTGTTGTTGCATTGATTGATCCTGGTTGGACTCATTCTTATGTGTGTGAGACTTTAGTATCCAGTAAGACTTTGCCTCTAGAGTCTACTGAGTTTGTGATTAAAGTATCGAACCCCTTAGGCCGATGTGTTTTGGTTGATAAAGTGTGCAAGAATTGTCCGTTGATGATCCGAGATTCATGTTTTCCGGCTGATTTGATGTTGTTGCCATTCGACGAGTTTGATATAATTCTGGGTATAGATTGGTTAACTCTGCATGATGCTATTGTGAACTGCAAACGGAAGACTATTGATGTACAATGTCAGAATGATGAGATTATTCAGATTGAATCTAATGATCTGAATGGTTTACCAGCATTGATATCTTCGGTGTTAGCTCAGAAATACGTAAGAAAAGGTTGCGAAGCTTACTTTGCATATGTGCTTGATAGTAAAGTAATCGAAAGAAAGATTGAATCAGTACCTGTTGTGAGTGAGTATCCGGATGTGTTTCCTGAAGAGTTACCAAGTTTGCCACCTATTCGAGAAGTTGAATTTGGTATTGAGTTAGTGTCGGGGACAACTCCGATTTCGATAGCTCCGTACAGAATGGCACCTATGGAATTAAAAGAATTGAAAGCACAGTTGCAAGAGTCGACAGATAAAGGTTTTGCATGACCGAGTTTCTCTCCTTGGGGCGCACCAGTTTTATTTGTGAAAAAGAAAGACGGAACCATGAGAATGTGTATCGACTACAGACAGCTTAATAAAGTGACTATAAAGAATAAGTATCTGTTGCCACGGATTGACGATCTGTTCGATCAGTTGAAAGGGGCTACCGTATTTTCAAAGATAGATTTGAGATCAGGCTACTATCAGTTACGAGTTAAAGACTCTGATGTGCCAAAGACTGCTTTTCGAACGAGGTATGGACACTACGAGTTTCTGGTTATGCCTTTTGGACTCACTAATGCACCTGTTATTTTCATGGATTTGATGAATCGGATTTTCAGACCGTATCTGGATTGGTTTGTGGTAGTATTCATAGATGATATTCTGATCTACTCCTGTGACGAAACTGAGCATGCTGAACATCTGAGACTTGTGTTACAGACTTTGCGAGATAAATAGTTGTATGCAAAGTTTAGTAAATGTGAGTTCTGGCTACGCGAAGTTAGTTTTCTGGGCCATGTTGTATCAGCATCAGGTATTCGGGTTGATCCGAATAAAATTTTAGCTATACTTGATTGGAAACCTCCGAGAAATATCTCTGAAGTTTGAAGCTTTCTGGGACTTGCTGGTTATTACAGACGGTTCGTGAAAGGTTTCTCTATGATCGCGACACTGATGACGAAGTTGTTACAGAAAGATGTTAAGTTTAAGTGGTCAGAAAGGTGCCAGAAAAGTTTCGATCAGTTGAAAGCTCTTTTGACCGAAGCTCCAGTGTTATTTCAGCCAGAATCGAGTAAAGAATTTGTCATTTACAGTGATGCATCTTTGAGTGGTCTGGGTTGTGTTTTGATGCAAGAAGGCAAAGTCATAGCTTATGCCTCGAGACAACTGAAGCCGCACGAAAGAACTATCCGACACATGATTTGGAATTAGCAGCTATTGTGTTCGCATTGAAGATTTGGCGTCACTATCTGTTCGGTGAGAAATGTCATGTTTATTCTGATCATAAAAGCCTGAAGTATTTGATGACTCAGAAAGATCTGAATTTGAGACAACGTCGATGGTTAGAATTGTTAAAAGACTACGAGCTTATAATTGACTATCATCCGAGAAAAGCTAATGTTGTAGCTGATGCTTTAAGTTGAAAATCATTATTTGCTTTGCGTGCAATGAATGCGCATATGGTTATATCTGATGATGGTTTGATAATAGCCGAACTAAAAGCAAGACCGTTGTTTGTTCAACAAATTGGTGATTCTCAGAAAGTTGATAACGATCTGATAGCAAAAGCGAGTTCAGTGTGAAACGAATGTTGAATCTGAATTCCGAGTTGATGAAAATGGTTGTTTGAGGTTTAGAAACCGAATATGTGTTCCAAGAAACTCAGCGTTGATTCAGATGATTTTGAACGAAGCTCACAGTAGTCGGTTATCTGTTCATCCGGGTAGCACGAAAATGTATAATGATCTGAAACAGTTCTATTGGTGTCCTGGTATGAAATGAGACATATCTGACTTTGTTTCGAAATGCTTAGTCTGTCAACAAGTAAAAGCTGAGCATCAGGTACCGTATGGGTTACTTCAACCGACTATGATACCCGAGTGGAAATGGGACAGAGTCACGATGGATTTTGTATCAGGTTTATCGTTGACATCGAGCAAGAAAGATGCAATCTGGGTTATTGTGGATAGATTGACTAAATCTACACATTTTTTTCAAGTTCGCACAGATTATCCGCTTGATAAATTGGCTGAATTATATGTTTCTCAGATTGTGAGATTACATGGTGTGCCTATTTCTATTGTTTCGGACCGAGAGCCGAGGTTCACATCGCGGTTTTGGAAGAAATTGCAAGATGCTTTAGGTACGAAACTACACTTTAGCACGGCTTTTCATCTGCAAACAGATGGTTAGTCCGAATGAATCATTCAGGTACTTGAGGATATGTTGAGATGTTGCATTCTCGAGTTCGAAGGTACGTGGGAACGATACTTACCTTTGATTGAATTCGCTTATAATAATAGTTTTCAATCTAGTATCAAAATGGCACTTTACGAGGCTTTGTACGGTCAAAAATGTCGTACACCTTTGTATTGGACTGAGCTCAGAAAAAATAAGATACACGGGGTTGACTTGATCAAAGAGACTGAACAGAAAGTGATAGTGATTCGAGACAGTTTGAAAGCTGTATCAGATCTGCAAAAGTCATATGCAGATTTAAAACGTAAGGATATTGAGTTTCAGATCAGAGATAAAGTGTTTTTGAAAGTCTCACCGTGGAAGAAAATACTAAGATTCATTCGTAAAGGAAAATTGAGTCCGAGATTTATTGGGCCATATGAGATTATAGAGCGTATCGGGCCGGTTGCTTATAGACTGCTATTGCCACCTGAGTTAGAAAATATTCATAATGTATTCCATGTTTCGATGCTTCGTAGATACCGATCCGATCCTTCACATGTGATTAGTCCGACAAAGGTTGAGATTAAGTCCGATATGACATATGAAGAAGAACCAATTCATATTCTGGCTCGTGAGATTAAAGAATTGCGAAATAAGAAAATTTCGTTAGTTAATGTACTGTGGCATAAGCACAGATTTGAGGAAGCAACTTAGGAGTCAAAGAATATAATGAAAGAGCGTTATCCAAACCTATTCATCGGTAAGATCTTCGGGGACGAAAATCCCTAAGAGGGGAGAGTTGTAACAGCCCGATTTTGACCCTAATCGGAACAGTGGTTTTTGGACCACAAATTTGAGTCTGAAAAATATTTTAAAATTATTTTTAGTGTTTATTATGTGTTAATTTGCTTGTGTTAAATTTTCGTGTTTTAATTTCGTCGTTTGAGTGTCTGATTAAGAAAAAGGGCTTAATCGTGTAAAATGAAAATTTGATGGTTAGTTGTGAAAATGCCTAATTGTTGTTGTCTTTTTAATATGGAGGATTTATGTTGCAATTAGGCCATTTTTAAATATATAGTGGACGACAACATGTGGTTATTATATGTTATTATATGTTAAATTTTTTATAAAATTTAAAGTTTATATTATTATAATATAAAGTTATAATATAATAAACTTAACATAATTAAAAAGCCAAAGTTTATTTTTGCTTTCATAACCGAATAACAACAAAAAAAAGAAAAGAGAAAAGAGTTAGGCATTCAGCTATCTTTGGATTTGATTAAGGTATGTATCTAGCTCGGTTTTTGATAATTTTTACGTTTTTGAGATCGTTTGCTATGAAATGTACAAAGCCCATGTTTCAATTTTTAATTTTGATGAATATTTTGAGTTGAGCCATTGATGATAGCTTGTTGTTTGTGTTATTTGATGATGAAATATGAAATATATGTATTAGATTAACATGTTTTGTCTTTGAATTTTTGATGAATTTGAGTAATTTGGACTAAATTGCAAAAATAATTTTTTGAGGGAATTTCGGTCACTAACCAAAAGAATGTGAAGGCCGAAACTAGGTGACTTAACACAAAAGAAGACGGCACTAAAGAGAAAGGAGAAACTAAATTTTGGTACAAAGAATTTAAAGAAGAAAAAGAATAACAAAAGATGATCACTCCCCCTTATAAAGAATTCGGCTACTACATCCCCACTTATCAAATCCCAAATTAAACTCCTATTCTAACTCTTTATCACCTTAACAAATAAAATAAAATAAATCATCACATTATCTCTTATCACCTATTTAAACTAAAATAAATAAAATAAGGCCGCCATTATCTTCTTATCATCCATTAAAAATAAATAAAATAAATCAACATTTATCCTACCTTTATCTAATCTAGCCGAGAAAATTAAAAGGAGAAATAAACTCAATCCTCATCCAATTGAAAGTCCATGTGCCGTCAATTTCTTCCAACTTGACGCCAAAATAAAAAAACACTCCTTATCCGCCATCAAGACTCGAACATGAGACCTACTGGAGCAATTCTCCTAGCACCTTAGGTAGCGTCCCAAGCCACTTTGCCAAGGCGCTTTTTGTGACATGAATCACTCAGGATTTCTTTTAAAGCCTCCCTAGCCCAGCGCCTTCTTGCCGCACGAAAAATAAAATGCTCCTTCTTGCTTCCTTCGTAACTCGAACCTGGGCCCTCTACCCATTGCGTGAGGAGTCACTTTCCCAAGCCACTTTACCAGGCTCACTTTCATGTCCAAAAGTCCTTACAATTATTCTTAAGGCCTCCTTAGCCCAACTCCCCTTTTAACGCCAAAAATAAAAGTCCATTGCTTCCTACGTTGCTCGAACCCAAGACCAGAGACAACGTCATTTCCAGGCCCTTAAGTGGCGCCTTGCGGCCACTTTACCAAGGCCTGTTTATGCCAAACACGCCTAAGATTTTTCCCTTAAGGCCTCCCTGGCCTTGCTCCCCTTTAACGACAAAAATAAAAACTCCCAAGTGCGATTCTTGCAGCTCGAACCTCCTCCCCTTGACACTCCACTTGATGCAAACTCCCCAGCACCCAGGTGGCATCCCTTGCTACTTTACCACACGGCTACTTGTGTCCTAAACTCCCCAAAACTTTTCTTAAGGGCTCCTTCACCCAGCTCCCCCCTTTTATACTTAAAATCCAATATTTTCCCAAAACTTTCACCTACACCCTAGGGTTCTCAAAACCCCTAAAACACCTCCAAATACACTTAAAGCCTACTACACTTGAGTTATGCTCCAAACGCACAACCCCTAATCTAGGATGTTACACATATATTTTTGTAGCATGAAAACATAGGCGTTTCCCCTCATCTAAATAATTACCTCTAATTCAAAATCGACAAGGGTTGACATCCTCACTAAAGATTCACTCAAATCACTCGAAGTGTTTAAGGTTCAGGAAAAAGCACTCGTAAGTCAAACATGAAAAGTTAATCCCATAGGCTTGCATGAAAATCAAATCTCCACCACTATAATATGAGATGATACACAAATCAAAAGGTCTTTAAAAGGGTTGTAACGGGGCTTGGGTTAAAGGTGTGGATAAATGCTGAATTAGAGGGTTAGAATCGAGATTTACCTGACAAATTACCTAACTAGAACAACAAACTGATAATGAATAATTACATCAATTGAAAACTTGTAATACTAATAACATGAGCTTCTTCTAAAGATGTGAATTTAACTGTTTTAAGCTCAGAGAACATAGAACTAATGATGAATATATTTTCTAACATTTTTCTTTAAGAACAAATCAAGTAATAAAAGATGGATTCAACTACTGAAATGAATAAAATAATTAGGCAACCGATCAAATCAAATCTCGATATAAGGGTGGTCAAGAGAAATGGTGATAACAAATACAAGATGGGTTTTGAGTTAATATTAGTGGGTGAGTCAATAAAAGGGTTATTATGATCAAAGGGGTTCACCGGGGGTTAATTGTGAGGGTAGGCTTTTAGTGGAGTAAGTGGGTTAAAACCTAAGTGCCTTTATCATCTTTGTATATCAAATCAAAAGTGTGGTCTCGACATGTATAATCGAAGCAAGTTCTAGAATAACAAATCAATGTTAACACACTCATAATCAACAATAAAGTGAGCAAGAAAAATATATGCTCTAAACGGCTCAAAATCTCACAAAAATTATGGGCTTTTGATGTCAACCTTGTAAATTTCAAACTTCAAGGTAAAAATTAGATTCAGGAAGACAACCTAACAAATTTTTAATTCTGAAAATAAACTCATCATGCTTGATTCTCTAGTCTCCTAAAGTTTAAATCATCACTACACAATAACTATGACTTAATCCAAAACATATCAATGAAAATCATAAATCAAAAGAAATTTCATTCTAATAGTAATATGAGAAAATTACTTAAGAATAAGACATGATTCAGGGATTTTTAAATAATATTGTAATTAACCCCCTACACTTAAGATGTACATTGTCCTCAATGTACAAAGATAGATAATAGCAATATAGTAATAAAATAATAAGGTAGGGAGTGTAACACCCCAAACCCGGTCTATGCGTTTAGACAAGATTTGGTTTGTCACACCAATCATACATTCGTTTATTTTCATATGGTTAAAATAAAATAGTGCTACAAAAATTTTTTTGAAAATCGAGTTTAATAAGAAGTTAATACAAGGATTTGAAATTTGTAGCTTAAGAATAATACTTGTTTGAAAACTTATCGTCAAGATAAAAATGTCAAAATCTTAAGATGGTTTAAAAGAACTTTGAAAGAATTTTAAATAATTAAAGTGTCCAGAAATTTTGTTATAAAACCAATGTTCTTAAGAAAACTTAACATATTTAAGATAAAACCATATTAAAAGTTTAGAAATAAAATTTAAACCATCCACACAATAAAATCCATAAAAACATATAAGAGGCCTTATTACATAAAACCCATAATGATATTTAAGATAATAATCTAAATAAAGTCATAGTTTAATAAAAACCCAAGTTTGTAGTATGGCCTCCACCAAGTCATCTCGGCCCAAGTCCACGTCAATTTCCATTACGAAATGGTTAATAAAATTGGGTGAGTTACAAAGAACTCAGTGTGCAACTCACTTACCACCATTTTTAGGCGGATCGTCAAGATATCATGTTGGGCTTGAGCCCATTAATGATTTCAACCATACATTGTAAAGTAACATAATTTAAAGAAAAGAATGCATGAAATATGAATTTCCCAAACCAACCTAGTATCCATCCGCTAACACCCCCGTACCAACCAACACACCTGTGGGGATCAAGTCAACCCACCCCGCCAAACACACCAATCATGGGCTTAAAGCCCTTAAATAATTTTGTAGTGCACTACCGAACTAGATTGTGACATTGTCACCGAACTAGAGGCATTTAGCCGAATTTGTGGCAGAGCCACCGAACTAGAGGCAATGAGCCATATTGTGGCAGAGCCACCGAACTAGAGGCAATGAGCCATATTTGTGGCAACTGGCCATTCTTCTCTTCATATAACCCACCCCATGCAATCATGCGTATATAACAAATATAATCATATAATGATTTTCATTAATCCATATCATCGGTGGGCTTATCAATTAACCCTTCATTAGGCTCATATAAACAATTTATCAACTAGCCCATTTAGTAGTTTAGTGACTTTGGCCCATTTTAGCCCAATTTATCGAAACAGAGTATTTTCGGCCCATTTAATCGAACTAGAGTATTATCGGCCCATTTTATCGAACTAGAGTATTATCGGCCCATTTTATCGAACTAGAGTATTATCGGCCCATTTTATCGAACTAGAGTATTATCGGCCCATTTTATTTTCTCGGTTTTAACCGTTTTCATGCATTTACTCAAAAATATGAGTTACTACGTATTTTTTTCCCGTTTTTACTATTTTACGATTTTATCACAGAACTTACAACTTGATGTCCAACCCGAAAATGAGTGTGAAGTTACACACCTGGTTATGGAGAGAACTAAACTTTCCCGCTCTTCAACACCTATACGTATTGTGTTAATTAAAACACTATAATCTATAATAAAACCGATCTAACTATAGCGATCTAGAAATTTACCCTCGGATTTTCGTAAGACTTCTACTTGCGATTTCTCTCCGATTGATGGTTCGCTAACCGAATCGAATCCACGAACAAATAATGGTTCGAGAGTACGAACGACTTGAGCAGATTGATTTTCCTCGGTTGAACGTCCACAACCCGTGGGAAATCCCGGATTCTTTGAAAGCAGATCCTTTGCTTGTACTTAGGGGGAATAACGAGAACCTCCCTTCTTCGAGAAGGCTAAACACCGCCCTTTTCTTCCCTATTTTGAATGTCTTCAAAGACAAAGGAAGGTTAATCCAATGATATCAAAATAATCCTAAGGTTTTAAAGATATGATTTCCTTACCACAAAATTGATTCCAACGTTTTGTCACCCACGACTTCTTGATTCCAAACTTCCGTTATCGCACTAAAGTATAACAAAATAAGCGTTAAAAGAAGGAGCGTTTATTTTGATCTAATAAAGCCTTCAAACCATCATCAATATTCGCCATAACCACTATTAACTAATCGAAACGAAAAGGATTCTTACCTATTTCCACGTCGAAAAGATAGGATTTGAGAATAATATGGATCTAAGAAGAATTCGGCTATGAAGAAACAAAGAAAAGAGAAAATAAAATCGGTTATAGGCACTTTAACATTCGGCCATGAAAGTGTAGGTGGAGAGAATTTCGATTGAAAGAAATCAAATAGGAGAGAGATGGTGATGATGTTTGGTTTCCAAATAGAATGGAAAAGAAAAGAAAGAAAAGATAAGTTTTGAGAGCAATGTATAGTCGGCAATGGGGAGAAGAAAAGAAAAGAATGGTCTCTTTAGGTATTGGTAAATTCGGCACAAAGAGAAAGGCACAAAATTGACACCAAAGTGTAAAACAAAATGACCAATTTGACAAAAGAAACTAGGCTTACCAAGTGCACAATTTCGGCCAAGGAAAAGAGAGTTTGAGAGAATTTTCAAAACTTGCACAAACTAAACAAAATGACCAAAACCAAAGACTAAACTTCCTAGCCAAACTATCACCAAAATTCGGCTCCCCTAGCCATAATGCAGTCCATATGCTTGGTCATTAGGCCAAGATATTGTTTCCTTAAACAACTCCTTGATTCATGCCTCATATCCTCACATTTTCCTTATTCTTTTGATACCCTTCCTTAAGTTCAAATTTTCCTTATTCCTTTGATATACTAACCAAAAATAACAAGTCAACACCTTCCATATATGCTCTTGGCCGACACTTGCTATACATGGGCAGAAAAATCAAAAATAAAAATTCACCTAGATGCTATTTAGGGATTCGAACCTTCACCCCATGTACTAGCTCATGCGCCAACACCACTTGTCCAACTACTCATCTTATGCTACACATTGACACTTAAATTAATTTATGTGTCAATGCCACTTAGTCTATTTCCATAAATTCTCAAAATTAATATTATTCCTTTTAAAAAAATTTTAAACCCTTCTTCAGACTATACTAACCACGAAAATAAATCGAGAAAATTTTACTTTCTAGAATAATTACTCAAAGCACACATAGAAAATAAATTACTCAAATTTTCAGTGGTGTTACAACTCTACCCCTAAAAGAAAATTTCGTCCTCGAAATTTACAGCGGCTGAAAAGGTGAGGGTATTGTTGCCGAATTGCATCCTCGGAGCTCCCACGTAGCTTCCTCCACTCGTGGTTACGCCACAACACTTTGACCAACGGCACAGTCTTCTTTCTTAGCACCTTCACGTCTCGGTCTAAGATTTCCTTTGGTTCCTCCTCAAAAGACAAATCCAAATTCAACTCCACTTCTTCTACCGGTACTATGTGCGAAGGATCCGATCTATAGCGCCTCAACATGGACACGTGGAAAACATTATGAATTTGGCTCAATTCCGAGGTAACTCAATCGATAGGCCTTTGGACCAACTCTCGTTTCACCACACGATATGGTCCAATGTATCTAGGACTCAACTTGCCCTTCTTCCCGAATCGAATATCTTCTTCCAAGGTGAGACCTTCGGGAAGACTTGATCTCCTACGGCATACTCGATATCCTTACGCTTGAGATCCGCATACGACTTACGTCTATCCGAAGCTTCCTTTAACCGTGTTCGAATAACTTTCACTTTTTCTTCCGTTTGAGAAATCATCTCGAGTCCTAACAATCGCCGATCACCCAACTCGGTCCAACAAATAGGGAGAACGACACCTACGACCATACAATGCCTCGTAGGGTGCCATCCGAATGCTAGGATGGTAGTTGTTGTTGTACGCAAATTCGCTAACGGTAGAAAATCCTCCCAACTACCTTTGAAGTCGATTACACATCCCTTTAACATGTCTTCCGAATCTGAATCACTCTCTCCGTGACCATCGGATCGAGGATGAAAAGCCGTACTAAAATTAAGCTTTGTACCCAAGGCTTCATGCAAAGCTTTCCAAAATCGAGATGTAAACCTAGGATCCCTATCCGATATAATCGATCTGGTACCCCATGCAACCTCACGATTTGGATACATACAACTTCGCCAACTTCTGCAACGAGTAGTCCGTACGTACTGGTAGAAAATGAGCAGTCTTCGTCAGACGATCAACAATTACCCAAACTGAATTTTTCTTAGTAGGTGTTAAAGGTAACCCACTAACAAAATCCATTGTTATCCGCTCCCATTTCCAAAGAGGAATCTTAAGCGGTTGCAAAAGACGACGGCAATTGATGCTCCGCTTTCACTTGCTGACAAGTTAAGCATTTTCCCACAAATTCTGAAATCTCACGTTTCAACCCAGGCCACCAATACTGTTCACGAAGATCCCGATACATCTTATTTCCTCCGGGGTGCATAGCATAAGGGCTACTATGCGCCTCCCTCAAAATCATTTGCCTCAGATCTGAATCCTTAGGCATACAGACCCTTCCACGAAAAACACAATACACCTTCCGAATTTATTCCAAAATCCTCAATTTCACCATTTTCCACTTCTTGTGAAATAAAAGTCTCAACTTCTCATCTAAAATCTATTTTTCCTTAATTTGTTCCAACCACATAGGCTTCACTTGAAATTCCGCTATCAAACTACCATCCTCATACAAACTCAAATGGGCGAACATAGCTCTCAAATCAGATACCACCTTACGACTTAATGCGTCCGCCACTACATTAGCCTTTCCAGGATGATACTCAATAGAGAAATCATAGTCCTTTAACATTTGCACCCATCTTCGTTGTCTCAAGTTTAACTCCTTACGAGTAAGAAGATACTTAAGACTCTTGTGATCCGTATAGATGATAGACTTTTCACCATAGAGGTAATGCCTCCAAATCTTTAAGGCAAACACCACTGCTTTGCTAACTCCAAATCATGAGTAGGGTAGTTCACTTCGTGCGGTCTCAATTGACGAAGCGTAAGCTACAACTTTCCCACTTTGCATCAATACGCAGACCTAAACCCGTATGTGACGCATCACAATAAATCGTAAACTCCTTCCTGACCTCGAGTTGAATCAATACCGGCGCTTAGTTAAAACCTTCTTGATCGCTCGAAACTTTCTTGCCGCTTATCGGTCCATATAAACAACACTCCCTTCCGCAAAAGCTTAGTTAGAGGTGCAGCAATCAATGAGAACCCCTCAACAAAGCGTCTATAATATCCGGCCAAACCCAAGAAACTCCAGAATCTCGGCTCTACGACTTGGTGGTTTCCAATCCAATACCGCCTCAATCTTCCGAGGATCCACCCTTATTCCTTGGTGATACCACATGACCCAAGAAAGTCACTTCTCTTAACCAAAATTCACATTTACCGAATTTGGCATACAACTGATTATCTCAAAGCACTTGCAATACAATCCGCAAATGCGAGTCATGTTCTTCTTCGCTCCTCGAATAAACCAGAATGTCATCTATGAATACCACCACAAACCGATCTAAGAATGGTTGAAAGACCCGGTTCATCATATCCATAAATGCACGGTGGTGCATTGGTCAACCCAAACGGCATCACTAAAAACTCATAGTGTCCGTAGCGGGTTGAACATTTGTCTTGTGAATATCCGCTTCTTTCACCTTAAGGTGGTGGTAACCCGACCTTAAATCAATCTTGGAGAAAGCGAAGCTCCCTTCAATTGATCAAGCAGTCGTCAATCCTCGCAGAGGGTACCGATTCTTGATCGTCGGCTTATTCAATTGCCTATAGTCAATACACATACGCATTGACCCATCCTTCTTCTTAACAAACAAAACGGTGCTCCCTACGGAGACACACTCGGTCGAATAAAACCACGATCTAGCAGTTCTTGAATTTGGGCTTTAAGCTCAGACAACTCCTTCGGTGCCATTCTATAAGGAGCAATGGACACGGGAGCGATTCGAGCAAAAGCTCAATACCAAATTCCACTTCCCGATCCGGAGGTACACGGGGAAGTTCTTCGGGAAAAACATCGGGGAACTCTCACCGTTCTCACATCTTCCACCAATGACTTTTTGGCATCTAAAGCACAAATAAATGCTAAAAATGCTCCGTATCCTTTTCGCACTAACTTCTCCGCCTTCAACGCAGAAATCATGTTTGCCAAGTAATTTCTCCGCTCGCCTATCATAACTATCTCCTTATCCTCCACATTTCTTATCGACATACGCTTTTCAAAGACAGTCCAATTTCGCGGTGCTTAACCAACCAATCCATGCCGAGAATAATATCGAATTCGCCAAAAGGCGGTTCCATCAAATTTGCAGAATGTTTCTCCTTGAATTACTAAGGGCACGTCTCTAAACAATTTATTAACCAACACCGACATTGTCTAAAGGACTAATCACCTCATCTCTTTATCGGAAATTTGAGTCTAATTTCAAGTTTCGAGTTATGGTGCTAGCAATGTACGAATGAGTAGAACCAATATCTATCAAGGCAATAACGGGTACATCGAAATGAAGAACGCGTGCAGTTATCACATCGGTGCATTGCCATCCTCACGACGTCGACCGCGCATACACCAATCCCGGTGTCTTGCATCCGCGTTGCCCCCTAGGACCATTGCCTCGACCATTGCACCTTGACCACGTCCAGCCCATTACCACCACGACTGGTCCCCGACCTCTCGGTGGTTCTTTGAACTCCTCTTGCCGGTGGTACATCAAGATAGTACGAACTTCTTGAGTTGTATCCATACGTCGAGGGCAACTCCTATATTGATGCTCCGTCGATCCACATTTATAGCAAGCACCCGTTTTCCTCCAACATTCTCCGAATGTCTTTTTCCACATTCAAAGACAATCCCGACTACGATTAACGAGCTCACTGGTGCTCTTCCTTGAGTGGTTCCTCATTAAGGGCCTCTTGAGAATCTTCTCGAAGAACCCGAATGCTTGAGATCTTTCTTGCCTCGAATTTGCTCCCGATTTTGGCGCCCGAGTTCTTAGCCTCTTCGGCTATCTTGGCCTTCTCCACAAGAGCGGCAAAAGTTCTAACTTGTTGTGGGGCTATCAGAACCCGCAACTCGTCTTTCAAACCGTCCTCGAAGCGCACACAACGCTCATGATCCGTTGCCACTATCGTTCGAGCATAGCGACTCAAACGTAAGAACTCAGCCTCATATGTTGCCACCGTCTTATTTCCTTGCACGGTTCAAGAATTCCTTCCTTCGGGCATCCACATAGCTTGTTCCACATATTTCCCTTGAAAGGAAGCCTTAAAGAACTCCCAATTAACCAAAGCGACATCGGTGCCATCTCGGATAGTAAGCCACCATTGGTAAGCCGTCTCTCAACAAAGATACCGCTCCTCTTAACTTTTGTTCCACGGTGCACTCAAGATCGTCCATAATTCGCGCTCTCGCCTCAAGCCAATATTCAAAGCGACATTGGGAGCTACACGAGACACCTCACGAAAACCTCGGCTCCTTTGGATTTGGATCGCTCCGATATCGAACCACGGCGGTTGGTCGATTCACGGATCCAGCGACCCTTTCAAGTACTCGCGGCATTGCTCGTGTCACAAAGCATTATCCTCTTCCATATGGTCGTGCGATCCGTCTCACTCTCGAGTGGCGCAGTGCATCCATTTCGACATATGACCCGGCACATCGCCGTTGCGCCCTAACACCTCGCGTCCTCTACCACGGCCACGCCTACGCGTCCACGACCACGTCCTCTAGTGCTCATGGCGACTAATTGGATTTAATCGATTTAAGAGTTTTATGAATCGAATAATATTTCAATTGTTTATTAACGATATCTTATGATATGAAAGAGATAGAGTGTTTTCGCATCAATATCCTATTGTCTCAATCTCTACGGTTTTAACACCTAAAACTAGAAGTTCTAGAGTGTTTCTTATAATCATATCACAATGATAATAAACATACAAGATATCTGAGATACTTACTTGACTTGGCGCGGGATGTTCATGGTGCCATACTACCTTTAATCAAAACTCTAGAAATTATTTTCAAACAAATTTCTTTATTGAACCCAAACCACGGTAGAGTTTTGGCGGGCTCACGATACCACTAAATGTAACACCCCAAACCCGGTCTATGCGTTTAGACAAGATTTGGTTTGTCACACCAATCATACATTCGTTTATTTTCATATGGTTAAAATAAAATAGTGCTACAAAATTTTTTTGAAAATCGAGTTTAATAAGAAGTTAATACAAGGATTTGAAATTTGTAGCTTAAGAATAATACTTGTTTGAAAACTTATCGTCAAGATAAAAATGTCAAAATCTTAAGATGGTTTAAAAGAACTTTGAAAGAATTTTAAATAATTAAAGTGTCGAGAAATTTTGTTATAAAACCAATGTTCTTAAGAAAACTTAACATATTTAAGATAAAACCATATTAAAAGTTTAGAAATAAAATTTAAACCATCCACACAATAAAATCCATAAAAACATATAAGAGGCCTTATTACATAAAACCCATAATGAGATATTTAAGATAATAATCTAAATAAAGTCATAGTTTAATAAAAACCCAAGTTTGTAGTATGGCCTCCACCAAGTCATCTCCGGCCCAAGTCCACGTCAATTTCCATTACGAAATGGTTAATAAAATTGGGTGAGTTACAAAGAACTCAGTGTGCAACTCACTTACCACCATTTTTAGGCGGATCGTCAAGATATCATCTTTGGGCTTGAGCCCATTAATGATTTCAACCATACATTGTAAAGTAACATAATTTAAAGAAAAGAATGCATGAAATATGAATTTCCCAAACCAACCTAGTATCCATCCGCTAACACCCCGTACCAACCAACACACTGTGGGGATCAAGTCAACCCACCCCGCCAAACACACCAATCATGGGCTTAAAGCCCTTAAATAATTTTGTAGTGCACTACAGAACTAGATTGTGACATTGTCACCGAACTAGAGGCATTTAGTCGAATTTGTGGCAGAGCCACCGAACTAGAGGCAATGAGCCATATTGTGGTGAGCCCACGAACTAGAGGCAATGAGCCATATTTGTGGCAGCTGGCCATTCTTCTCTTCATATAACCCACCCCATGCAATCATGCGTATATAACAAATATAATCATATAAATGATTTTCATTAATCCATATCATCGGTGGGCTTATCAATTAACCCTTCATTAGGCTCATATAAACAATTTATCAACTAGCCCATTTAGTAGTTTAGTGACTTTGGCCCATTTTAGCCCAATTTATCGAAAGCAGTATTTTGGCCCATTTAATCGAACTAGAGTATTATCGGCCCATTTTATCGAACTAGAGTATTATCGGCCCATTTTATCGAACTAGAGTATTATCGGCCCATTTTATCGAACTAGAGTATTATCGGCCCATTTTATTTTCTCGGTTTTAACCGTTTTCATGCATTTACTCAAAAATATGAGTTACTACGTATTTTTTTCCGTTTTTACTATTTTACGATTTTATCACGGAACTTACAACTTGATGTCCAACCGAAAATGAGTGTGAAGTTACACACTGGTTATGGAGAGAACTAAACTTTCCGCTCTTCAACACCTATACGTATTGTGTTAATTAAAACACTATAATCTATAATAAAACCGATCTAACTATAGCGATCTAGAAATTTACCCTCGGAGATTTTCGTAAGACTTCTACTTGCGATTTCTCTCCGATTGATGGTTCGCTAACGAATCGAATCCACGAACAAATAATGGTTCGGGAGTACGAACGACTTCGAATAGTTGATTTTCCTCGGTTGAACGTCCACAACCCGGTGGGAAATCGGATTCTTTCAAGCAGATCCTTTGCTTGTACTTAGGGGAATAACAGAACCTCCCTTCTTCCGAAGGCTAAACACCGCCCTTTTCTTCCCTATTTTGAATGTCTTCAAAGACAAAGGAAGGTTAATCCAATGATATCAAAATAATCCTAAGGTTTTAAAGATATGATTTCCTTACCACAAAATTGATTCCAACGTTTTGTCACCCACGACTTCTTGATTCCAAACTTCCGTTATCGCACTAAAGTATAACAAAATAAGCGTTAAAAGAAGGAACGTTTATTTTGATCTAATAAAGCCTTCAAACCATCATCAATATTCGGCCATAACCACTATTAACTAATCGAAGCGAAAAGGATTCTTACCTATTTCCACGTCGAAAGATAGGATTTGAGAATAATATGGATCTAAGAAGAATTCGGCTATGAAGAAACAAAGAAAAGAGAAAATAAAATCGGTTATAGGCACTTTAACATTCGGCCATGAAAGTGTAGGTGGAGAGAATTTCGATTGAAAGAAATCAAATAGGAGAGAGATGGTGATGATGTTTCGGTTTCCAAATAGAATGGAAAAGAAAAGAAAGAAAAAGATAAGTTTTGAGAGCAATGTATAGTCGGCAATGGGGAGAAGAAAAGAAAAGAATGGTCTCTTTAGGTATTGGTAAATTCGACACAAAGAGAAAGGCACAAAATTGACACCAAAGTGTAAAACAGAAATGACCAATTTGACAAAAGAAACTAGGCTTACCAAGTGCACAATTTCGGCCAAGGAAAAGAGAGTTTGAGAGAATTTTCAAAACTTGCACAAACTAAACAAAATGACCAAAACCAAAGACTAAACTTCCTAGCCAAACTATCACCAAAATTCGGCTCCCCCCCTAGCCATAATGCCGTCCATATGCTTGGTCATTAGGCCAAGATATTGTTTCCTTAAACAACTCCTTGATTCATGCCTCATATCCTCACATTTTCCTTATTCTTTTGATACCCTTCCTTAAGTTCAAATTTTCCTTATTCCTTTGATATACTAACCAAAAATAACAAGTCAACACCTTCCATATATGCTCTTGGCCGACACTTGCTATACATGGGCAGAAAAATCAAAAATAAAAATTCACCTAGATGCTATTTAGGGGATTCGAACCTTCACCCCCATGTACTAGCTCATGCGCCAACACCACTTGTCCAACTACTCATCTTATGCTACACATTGACACTTAAATTAATTTATGTGTCAATGCCACTTAGTCTATTTCCATAAATTCTCAAAATTAATATTATTCCTTTTAAAAAAATTTTAAACCCTTCTTCAGGACTATACTAACCACGAAAATAAATCAGAAAATTTTACTTTCTAGAATAATTACTCAAAGCACACATAGAAAATAAATTACTCAAATTTTCAGGGTGTTACAGGGAGAGAAGTGAAACTTCCTGAATTTTGGATGGAGTCAATGAAAAGAAACAGTAAAGTTGGAGAGAGGTGAAGATGGGGAGGATACTCCGGTGGTGGTGTGGTCGTTCGTTAACAGCCTCTTGAACCTAAATTAAAGAAATCAAAATATAATAATATAAATCAAAGACGAGAAAGATAAAAGAAAATAAATTAAAAATGAAAATAAGATAAAAAGAGAAAATAAATGGACTCAAAGGTCCCACGGGCATGCAGAGGATCACACGCCCGTGTTCTTTAGTCAGTGTCGACCAAGGCCGCATTACACGACCGTGGTGTTTTATCACAACCCATGTTTTTGGGAAAAGTTTTACCCTGTTTCCACACGGCCACGGCCACGCCCGCGTGCCAGGCCGTGTGGGTAGGGAAACCTGCGCTTAAAAATTTGGTTAGTTTTTAGTTAGATGCTAAAATTAAAAAATATGGACGTTAGTGGGGTTAGTGCTCGAGTTGCCTCCCGAGAAGCGCTCGTTTAAAGTCTTGAGCTAGACTTACCTGTTATTTGCATAATGGTTGTTTGAGGAGCATATTACAGGGCATGACATTAATACTTGCCCCTAAATCAGCCAAAGCATGGTTAACATTTAAACTACTAATTAAACAAGGAATAGTAAAACTCCCTGGATCTTTCAATTTTGTTGGTAGCTTATTTCGGAGAATAGCTGAGCATTCCTCATTAAGTTCCACTGTTGATAGCTCTTCAAACTTCCTTTTATTTGTTAAAAGCTCTTTTAAGAATTTTGCGTATGTAGGCATCTGCGAAATAGCTTCAAGAAAAGGTACGTTAATATATAATTGTTTAAAGAGTTCGAGAAACTTACCGAATTGTGCGTCCGTGCGGTCTTTCTTCAACTTTTCTGGATATGGGATCAGTGGGTTATACTCTTTAGGTTTCGGTATTACATTCTCGTTTACTTTCTCACCTTTTTCCTTATTAATTTCTCGTGGCATCTTCTTTTCAGCTTCAACCAACCCCTTTCCACTCCTTAGTGTAACTGCCTTCACATGTTCTTTTGGGTTGGTGTTACTATGTAAGTTACCTGGTTGCCTTTCGAAAACTATCTTGACTAATTGTCCAATTTGATCCTCAATCCTTTGAATCGATTCTTGTTGAGTTTTCAACGCCGTTTCGGTGTTTTGGAAACGAGTTTCTAACACTGCGATGAACCTTGTTAGCATCTCCCCAAGGTTTGGCTTCTTTTATTGTGGGTAGGGTTGCTATTGAAAGCCTGGGAGGGGTTGTTGTCTCTGATTTCCTTGGCCATCCCACGAGAAATTGGAATGGTTCCACCAACCTGCATTATAAGTGTTACTATAGGGATTATTTTGAGGTTTATAATAGTTACTCATATAGTTGACTTGTTCGTTCTCTTTGCTAGGGTTGTAGGAAAGATATTCTGTGCTGTTCACCCCTCCTCCATTTGTATCGTACTGTATTACCGGATGTACTACTTTATTAGGCATTGTCCTCATGTCTTGCCACTGATAATTATTCAGTGACATCTCTTCAGTTTCTGCGAGCGGTATGTTTTATTTCACTGTCAAAAATCAAGGGTCCTGACGGGCTTCTTCTAGTCATAAACTAGATATACCTGCCAGAAGAAAAGAAAGGGAAGAATTAGCAAAGTTAAAATAAAATAAAAAATAAAAATAAAAATAAATTTCAAATAAATAAAATGGCTAAAGTAATAAAAATCAAGTGTTCCTAATATCTTAGTTCCCCGGCAACGGCGCCAAAAACTTGATCGCGTGTCGAGAGTCTTAATATTTATAAAATGAATGATCAAGCCTAGGAACTAACTATCACCACGATTGAGGCAAGCGCACCTATCGAACAGTAGTATAGCTTAGTGGCAAGACCGGAATGTCGAACCCAAAGGAACCAAAAGTACTAATATTGACTTTCTTTTTATTATTTAGCCTAAGAATTAAGGGATTTGTTGTTTATTCTAAAATTAACTAACTACTAAGCTAAAGACGCTAAGACACAGAGAATGAATTGGGGAAAATACTTGTGGGAAAAACCAATTGATTAAGACAATACCCAAGGAAGAATCCACCTAGACTTCACTTATTATTTAACTCTGAACCAGACGATTTATTCACTTGACTTGATCCGTAGGATTCCCTAATTTATATTAATACCTCTCTCGAGGCACTAACGTCTAACCTTAGGTTGATTAATTGAAATCACTTTCTAATTAAAACCCCTAGGATTGCATTAACTCGATCTATGGACTCCCATATTAGGTTTGACCCTAATCCGACAGATTTTCGTCATCCTATCTCTAGGGTTGCGATCAATTCCGCTTAACTATGCTAGATCTACTCTTAAATAGGAAATATTCCTCCACTGCCTAAGCACATCAATACTTGTTCCTGAAATATCAAAACAAGAATTAAGAACACGTAGTTAAGAACAAGTCAAGTATTTATCATATAGTTTAGAAAACAATAACAAGATCCGTCTTAGGTTTCATCCCCCTCAGGTATCTGAGGGGTTTAGTTCATAATCATAAAAGAATACATCTCAGAAGAAATATAAAACAAAACATAAGAAAACCCTAAAACCCCCTGAAGGAATTGAAGGAGAGATCCTCCGTCTTGAGTATGATTTCGGCTTCTTGAGATGAATCAACTGGCTTTCTTCGAGTAAATCCCACAATTCTGACCTCTCTGGCTTGGCTCGTTGGCCTAGCTGGATGCGCCCCTCAAGGTTGGCCTTTAGGGTGTTTATATAGGCTTTTGGAATGTCTCTTTGCCTCTAAGTACCCTATTCCGAGTTAAATTCCTCTTTGTCACGGCAGGGACACGCTCGTGCAACACGCCTGTGTGAATCGAATCCAGGCCATGGTCGAGCCTGCTAAAGGGGCACGGCCGTGTGCCTTGGGCCCAGGCCGTGTTGATTTCCTACTTTGGCCCATTTGGTCCATTTTTAGCCCGTTTCTCGTTCTTTTCATCCTCATATGCTTCCCTAAGTATAAAACATGAAATTAAAGAATTAGGAGCATCAAATTCCACAAGTCAAGGGATAAATCATCCAAAAGTACGCTAAATGTGGGATTAAAATATGTATATATTACGGTTTATCACTAAGCTTAAATAGCTTACTCTGTGTGTTTCCGTTTACCTTTGTTTTGTAGATTTTGGATTCACGTTACGAGCTCGGGGATCGTCAGCAAAGCCTATCACACTATCGTCTCTTTTTAGTATTTTGTAAAGTTTGAATTTGAATTTATGGAATGTATAGTCTAGCCTAAATATTTGACTTTGAGATATGTATATGTATAAAGCCATGAAAAAATGGCTTGCTCATTATGTTCAAATCTGTTTTTTTTTATGTTCTTGATTCAGTGTTTGATGTGCTTGGATTGTGATTTTGGTCATGGCATTAGTTTATTATGGAAGTGTATTTCATAGGTATTTATGTTAGGTGTTTGGTTATGTGGTTTGATTGTTAATTGAGTTAGTTGATAGTTGTGTAGTAATGATCATGGTATTTGTTGATTTGGTAAGTAAGTTTCATGATATGTATGAATGGAGTATTGGGTTATATATCTTGGTTGTGAAAAGATATGTATGATTTATAAAAGAAATAAGTGAATGGATACATATATATTGATGTTAAGATGGTTAATTGGGTTGGTTGGAAACGGTAAGTTTCATAGATTTTGAATTAGAAATTGAGAATAAATGTGTATGAATGTGTACGGCTTTGTTAAATTGTAAAAATTAGGTATAACTTGACAAAGTAATGAAGTATAAAAGATGAAATGTGTTTGATTACATATTGGCCTTATTGGTCTGGTTGTTAGTCGATAGATAAAGATCATGCTTTATGATTTGTTTTGGTTAATTTGAGAGACATGACTTGGGTTATAATGCATGTTTATGTTTGGTTACTTATATATGAAATAAATGCATATATGTTTATGATGTGTTCATTGTTTGGTTAATGGGATTGAATAAATTCATTATTATTGAATGGAGAATTTGTACAAAATTTTAAATCTTATGTAATCGAATAAATAGTTAATTCATTAGCTAAGTGTATGTATTTTGATTATGGTATTTGGACATGTGACATAAGTGAAATATTAGTTGTAATTTATGTTCAAGATGTTTTAGATTGATAAAGTTTATGCGCATAGCCTTGTGATGAACTAAAATGGCTAAGTATTTGGTAAATTTGGTAATTGTAAAATAAACAAAATAGAATCAATGGATGCATTAGTGCATAATAGGCATGAGATGCTTATATGTTTGAACATACTTAGGTTATTATGATTCGGTTGTAATGGCAAAATATACAACTCTACTTTGTTTGAATGATTCAATATACATATACGAACCTTAGTTTGATTATAAAGCATGTGAATTTGTATATTATGAATTGTTCTTTTTGTTCATGAATGTTATATATGAGTACAGTGACATACGTACGTTATTATAATATTCAGGTTATGTACAGCTTTGATGTGATATATTTTTTAAAAAAAAACAATATGCCTGTTCTAAGCAAGTGGTGCCGAATTGGTATTTTTTTTCTTCTCTTTCTTTTTGCAAGTATAGCCGATATTGAGTGTGACTATTTGGGCAGTCTTTTTGCTTCTCTATTTCTTTCGAGTTCCTTTCTCTTGTCTTCTTGTTTTCAGCATTACTCTTGTGGTATTTGGCCAAGCCTGTGTTCTTCGTCTCTCACAACCATAGTCGACTACATTAGCCCTTCTCTCCCTCTTCAACTACTTTTCTTCTACGCTTAATAACCTTCCCATTGTTGGCCGAATTTAACCTCTCTCTTGTACTCTGATCTGTCTTTGGTGATTCTTTGTGGAGTTTCTTTTAGTGCATTTCCTAGTGAACCCCCTCTTCATCTCGTTGCCCATCCCTTTTCTATTTTCTTTTGATACACTCACATTTTGTTAAGCCGAATACTCTTCTCTGATCATTTCTCTCCGACTCAATGCATTACCCAACACTTGTGTGTTACTCCTTTAGGTTGGAACCGATTCTGCGCAGTTGGTTGTGGGCGGAAGTCGACAATTGTTTGAAAGTTGGGGAAACAGGTGTTTTATTGTTGGTAAGGTCACAGTAGTTGATTTAGTTTTCTGTCGGTTTATTTTGTTTTGTTTTGGATAAATAATCGTTATGATGTTTTAATTTAGGTGCAAGGATATTTGGGGGGTGCGGTTCGTTTCACGAGCAGGTGTGTAACAGTACTCTATATTCGATAGTCAGCAAGAAAGCCGATAGAGTGTGAGTAACTGTATGCTATGTTTGATAACCGGCTGAAAAGCCGAAAGTACGTGTTGTTTACACTGCTATGACTGTAGATCGGTAAAATGCCGAAAAGCCAGAAATATGGTGTATGATGCCACACGAGCGTGCGATTGTGCGTGTGGTGAACTGACCCCAAGAACATGAGCGTTAGTCTGTAGAGGCCACCACGAGCGCTCTCGTGGTCTTGGGCTGTTCTGGGCCTCGTTGGGCCAAAATGGGTGTGTGGGCCCGGTGGGCTTGTGGGCCCACACAGATAAAGCTGTATGTGATGTGGTAAGTGTTGTTTGGTGTGACATTTGCATAGCGTGGTCATTTACAGGCTAAATGGGCCACACAAGTGTGTGGGCCCACTTGGGCCGACTAAGGGGCCTTAGGCCCATTTACCGTTTGTGTTGTTTAGGTTACTTAAGTCGCTCGAGGCGACAGTGGACCTTGTGTTGGGTTGCTGAGACCCTGATTTGTGAAATTACCGAAATATCCCCGATTTGTGAAATTACCGAAATACCCCCGATTTTTGAAATTATCGAAATACCCCCGATTTGTGAAATTGCGAAATACCCTCGATTTGTGAAATTACCGAAATACCTCCGATTTGTGAAACTACCGAAATACCTTCGCTTTGTGAAATTACCAAAATACCCCTGATTTGTGAAATTACCGAAATACCCTCGATTTGTGAAATTATCGAAATACCCTCGATTTGTGAAATTATCGAAATACCCTTATAGGGTAAAATGACTATTTTGCCCTTGTGGGTAAATGAGTGACTTAGACTATGAATTTGGTGATTTGATTGTGATCGTATGGTGTGTTTTAACTGACTTGACTATGGTCGTGTGACTGATATGCTTTTAATATATGTTTAAATGACTGTTACTGAGCATGGCCATTTTGCATACACGTGTAATAATTGAGCACGACATACACGACATATTGCATGGGGTTGGGATATTGATACGAAGGAAGTTCTGATAGGGTCGCACAGGTCGCATGAGACGACTGTGGATCCAGTATTGATTTGATAAGGTCGCACGGGTCGCATGAGACGACTGTGGACCGACGGACGGCTTAAAGCCACGTTGTAATATCCGGGATTTTGGGCTTGTGCATTATTGCTTAATTATGTGAAGTAGCATGCCTCTGTGTGTTGTAAATATGTTTTATGAATTTTGAGAACTTCAGAGTGTAGGTGAATGCCTTAGAAAATATTGTATTTTAAGTTTTAAAGAAGAGCTAAGCCTGATAGGCCTTAAGAGAAATTGTAGGGGAATTGGACATAAGAATCAGCTTGTTAAAGTGGCAAGGAGGCGCCACGTAAAGCCCTAGTAAGTGACGCCACAAGCAGTACAAGGGGGCCTAGGTTCGAGCAGCACAAGCAACATTTTGGGGCTTTTATTTTTCCAGCAATGGGGAGCAGTGGTGGACGGCATAGGGACTTTATTTAGATGAGGATTAGACTTGGTCAATTCCTTTTTAACATTCGGCTAAGGTAGAAGATAAATGTTGATTTATTTAAAATTATTTTGAATGTGCAAAGAAGAGAAAAAATGGGAGAAAAAGAAAGAGTTGATAGGGGAAGAGGAGTTGGCCGAACATGGGGCATTGGAGGATGGCATTTTCGGTTTGATGATAGGATAGGTATGCCGAAAATTGATTCTCTTCTCATCTTTTTCATTTGTGCCAAAAATCCTTAGGAATTCAACTTGCTTTCTTTGTTTTCTTCTTCGTTTTCTCTTCAATTGACTAAAGCCAAATATCCTTCTCTCAAATCCCATCATTGCCGATTCTCCATAAGCCTCATATTCTTTCTTTTCTTTCCCTTGTTGAAGCTGAATCTCTCTAAGTGGTCATCAAAAGCCGAACACTCAAGGTAACCCCTAGCCGAAAGTTCACTTCATTGCCACTCTTTGAATCGATTTCTCCTACAAGCTCTCTTGCCGATTTCTTGAAGGTAGTGATCAATTGCGTCTTAGTCATCTTATTGGTAAGGATCTCTCTAGCCGAACTCTTGTTCTTTTCTTTCTCTAACTGTCGAAAATCAAGGCACTAATCCCATTATTGTTTCTAGTCGAAACCTTGAAGGATCTTTCGGGGTTTTTGGAGTAGTCGACTTCTAGAGGAGATCTTCGGGATTTCTAGATCTAAGGTAAGCAAGGGTGATATTAGGCCAAAGGCCATTTATTAAGTTCATTAAGTGATTGAAAAGCGGATCTAACATGAGCCTATAGGTATTTCGACATCACCAGGAGTAAGGATTAATTTCGGGATTTAGATCCACAAGGTAAGGGTTCTAGTGATTCGGATATGTTCCTTATTCATTCAAAAGCTGAAAACTAACCAAGTCCGGTGATCTAGTATTGGCCGATTGCAAGGAAGGAGTGTCACAAAGTTTCGGGATTTGATTAGTAATCAAATCGGCAGCAAGGTAAGGATTTTGATTGCAATAATCCTTCGGGATTTTGTTGTTTAGCCGAATGGCTTTTTACTAAAAGTATTAAGTGTTGGCCGAATATAGGAACTAAGGATCTAGAGTGTTAGATCGGGATTTTCGAGATTCAATGAAAGCGTTAGTACCAGGTGTGTACCCCACACTAACTCTTAATCGATTTATGGCATCAATTTAATATATGTGTTAATAATAGTGTGAAAAGTGGGCAAAGGTACCATGTGATGGTACAAAGTACTCAGGTACGTAACCTTAACATTATGTTAATAAATGATATGAATATTATTATGATATGAATATTTGGAATATGGTACATATGTGAATATCGATAAGAATGTGAAATAAGGCATAAGGCATGATATTGCATATACTGTGTGACATGGGGCATATGGGTTATATGGAAAGGGAAGTGATGCAGTGGTTTATACCACAATATTCGAATGTGGTGACTCATGTCACGAAATGCGAATGTGGTAACTTATGTCACAAATTACTATCTGGTGACTTTGTCACATTATCGGTGGCTATGCCACAATTTATAAGGGCGATGAGCATGTCGTGCGCAACTTGGCGCGCCTTCGATGATGTGTAGCTTGAGATGGAGGGTCGACTTAGTAGTCCCCACGGTGTGATGGTTGGTGCGGGTGATGTGTAGCGGATGGTTATCTAGGTTTGGGTTCGGGATTGCATCATTATTTGTATTCGTTATATGTGTATGATTTGATGTGCCTAAATCGTTGGGATTGGTGTTGGTTATACACACCGAGTCATTTGACTCACCCGGTTGTGGGATATTTTCATGTGACACTCGATGAACGGACCGGTCGGAAGGAGCTTAGTGGTGGCCATGTTCAACTCAGACTTTATTTTAATTTCGGACTCTTTATTTCTAAGTATTTTGGATTTATTTGGGTTTTGTTTTAATGTAATAAGGCCATAGTTATAAACTGATTATGCATGCATTTTTATTTATTTTATTATGATACAAATTTTATCCATTTAAAGTTTAAGCAACTTTTCTTAAAAATAAATTTTAAATGTTTAGACACCTAAACACAAACGATTTTCGAATTAAAGATTAACTCCAAAACAACTCGGCATTTTTTTTATAAACCACCCAAATTTTCCAAAGTAATAAACATGAATTTGAAACGTTTTACTCGAGGAACATACCAGATCCGGTCTGGGCTTGTGGGCCCGGTTTGGGTTGTTTCAGTTTAGTATCAGAGCCAGGTTTTAAACTCTCGGCCTTGGGTTTAAAGCCCATAACGTTTTCAAAATAGAGCCCAAATAAGTTTTGTGAAAATTTTTGTGAAATGAGCAGGTTTTTCTGGCATGGCACCTAAGTCTCGGCCACCGAAGTCCACTAGGTAAGTACCCTAACCGTTGTGTGAATTAATGTATGATTGGTATATGGGTATAACGGGAGCGTAGATTAGTATATTAAGTTATGGAACCCTAGGATTAGCTTACTTCAATCTGAATTACATAAAACTTTAAGGCCTAACTAAACAAACACTGTGACTAAGTCGCCGAGAGTTAGGGTGTGGCAACCATTGTGCGCATGTCTAGGATTGGATTCGGGAAGAGCACTGGTATTTAGCGATCCTAGTGACTCACCTCCTCTTCGCTCGAATCCTGCAGTGTAGTAACTGGTTCACCCTAACCAAGAGGACTCATTCACAAAGCTAAACTCAATAATTAAAACCCAAAAGGGACTAGCCATATTTTTATAAAAACCTTAGTTTTAAAAGCACCAAATTACCCCTTTGATTTGTAAAAACTCTTTTACAAAATTTTTCTGAAATATTCCGATTTACAAAAATTTACTAAAATACCCACAGGTTGAGAAATTACTAAAATACCCTTGGTTTATGAAATTACCACACTACCCTCAATTTTTTTCTAAAATATTCTTACTTTACAAAAATACCAAAAACCCCTATTTTGCAAAACATCAAGATACCCTAGTTTGGAAATTTACCAAAATACCCCTATAGGACAAATTACGAAAATACCCCTGGGATTAAAACGGACAAAAATGTACAAGTGATGAATGTGTGTAGTAGATACTACTGAATGAAGGTGCATCTTTCTCTGAACTAGGATAGAAGACTTGAAATGAAAACCTTGTAATGATCGAAAGCACTACTACTAAGCTCCTTTTCATAAAATTTCTTCGCGGATAATCAGTGGAACAAATACTAATGCATAAAATTCCTTAAATCAGATTAAAGCGTGATCGTAGAAATGAGTTCTAGGGGACGTGGTCGTAATGTGCGAGGACGTGGTAGAGGCAGAATGACCGTATCGAAACCCGTTAGGTCTGGACAAGGGTCCGAAAATGAGGTACCACCACCCCTACCACCAGCTGTTGGTGTTGAGCGGCAAGATCGGGCGAGGATGATGCGATGCTCGCGGCGATGCTGCGAGTTCTTGAGATGGTGGCTGGAGCAGGTGGAGGTGGGGGAGCTTGGAAATCTGTACCCGAGCGGCTCCGAGCAAATGGAGCTGAAGTATTCCGTGGCGTATATGGTGTGGCACCCAGTACGGCTGAGTATTGGATGGAAGCGACAGAGCGAATTATGGATGAGCTGGATCTGACTGCTGAAGAGAAGCTGTAGGGAATGGTGTCGCTACTCCGCGATGAGGCATATCGGTGGTGGCTCACGGTTCGGGATGGTGCTACGCTGAGGATCTCACTTGGGAGTATGTTAAGGCGGCATATCAGAAGAAGTATGTTGGAACTAGTTATACTGATGCTCAGAGGAAGGCATTTCTGGGGCTGGTTCAAGGGAACAAGTCCTTAGCGGAGTACGAGGCTGAATTCTTAAGGTTGAGCCGGTATGCTCGAGGTATCTTGGCTACGGAGCATGAGCGATGTGTCCGGTTTGAGGACGGACTGAGGGATGACCTGAGATTGTTGATAGCTCCACAGTAGGAGCGAGAGTTTATCGTGTTGGTGGAAAAGGCTAAGGTAGCCGAAGGGATTAAGGACTCTGTGAAACAGAATACTGAACGGAATAGGCACAAGAGAGGTTTTGGATCATCAGGGTCATCTGGGAATGCTCAAAAGAGGCCTAGAGTTGATGGGCCGCAAGGTCAGCAGGTTGCTACAGGAGGACAGTATCGTACTTGTGATCAGTGTGGGAAGAGGCACCTAGGAGAGTGTTGGAAGAAGACAGGAGGATGCTTTAAGTGTGGGTCTAAGGAACACATGATTAAGGACTGTCCTATTAAGATGAGCGGAGTCGACCAGCAGTCGTGGTTCTAATCAGTGGAAGAGGGCGGCGGCCTCGGCGGGGTCGTGGTCCGATTGGCGAGAGAAAGCGGTCTTTGGAAGAGGACGTGGAACACGCAGCAGAGTGTTGGTAATGCTGAGGCTAGACGCGGCCAGAAGCGGTATATGCGGTTCGTCGGAGGAAGACGGCGATGCACTGATGTTATAACAGTACGTTCCTTATTTGGAGTTACCCTTTATTGCTTTGATAGACATAGGGTCAACTCATTCCTATGTTGCTAGTGAAGTATCCAGAAACTTTGCATGTGAACTTTGAGACTATACTTAGGAAGATGACTGTACTTAGTCCTTTAGAGGCGATCGTGATAGTAAATAAACTCTTTAAGGAAGTGCCTTTAGAAGTTCAGGGGACGCAGTTCCCAGCTGACTTAGTGGAACTACCATTCGGGGAATTTGATCTAATCTTAGGCATGGATTGGTTAGTGAAGTACCGTGCGAATGTGGATTGCGCCGCTAAATGAATGTCGTTGAGAACTCCCGACGATAAGGAAGTTGTGGTGATGGGCGAAAGACGGAACTATTTGTCGAATGTAGTATCCGCCCTTAAGGCGGAGAAGATGGTAAGGAAAGGATGTTCGGTTTTTCTGATGTGGGTCAGTGCCTTGGACACTAAGGAAACAAGTGTGGAAGGGGTTAGAACGTTAAGGGAATTTGTGGATGTCTTTCTGGAGGAATTACCTGGAATACCCCCGGATAGGGAGGTGGAGTTTTGAATTGACTTGCTACCGGGAACAGCTCCTGTGTCAATCGCCCCGTACAGAATGGCACCAAAGGAATTGGTTGAGCTCAAGGCTCAAATCCAAAAGTTGCTTGATCGTGGGTTTATCTGACCCAGTGTGTCTCCATGGGGAGCATCGGTCATGTTTGTGAAGAAGAAAGATGGAACTATGCGTATGTGCATAGATTATCGTCAGTTGAATAAGTGACCATCAAGAACAAGTACCCGTTGCGAGGATAGGCGACTTGTTCGATCAAGCGAAGAAGGCAGCGCAGATTCTCGAAGATAGATCTAAGGTGCGGATATCATCAACTTAAGGTGAAGGAAGCGGATATCCATAAGACGACCTTAAGAACAAGATACGGGCATTATGAGTTCTTAGTAATGCCGTTCGGATTGACCAAACGCTTGATCGCGTTCATGGATATGATGAACCGGGTTTTCAACCTTACTTGGATAGGTTCGTCGTTGTGTTCATAGACGACATCTTAGTATATTCCAAGTCTAAAGAGGAGCATGATGAGCATCTCCGAATTGTGTTGCAAGTATTAAGGAGAAGAAGCTTTATGCCAAATTCAGCAAGTGTGAATTTTGGTGAAGGAGAATCGCATGATCTTAGGGCATGTAGTGTCCAGTAGAAGGGATAAGAGTGGATCCTAGGAAGATTGAGGCGGTGTTGGATTGGAAACCACCTAAGTCCGTGGCGAGGTTCGTAGTTTCTTGGGATTGGCAGGCTACTCTGAGAAGGTTTGTAGAAGGGTTCTCATCAATAGTTGCACCTTTGTGAAGTTGTTAAGAAAGGAAGTACCTTTCGTATGGGACGGATAGGCAATGAGGAGAGTTTTGAGAAACTTAAAGGGTTTTGATCAAGCTCTGGTTTTGATCTGTACTGGAGGCGAGGAAAGGATTTCGTGGTGTATTGTGGCGCTTCTCATACGGGATTAGGATGCGTATTGATGCAAGGCGAGAAGGTAGTCGCGTGTATGCGTCTTGACAATTAAGGCCGCATGAGGTTAACTACCGGCGCGCATGATTTGGAATTAGCGGCGAGTAGTCTTTGCTCTTAAGGTATGGAGGCATTATCTTTATGGGGAGAAGTCAGTGATCTACACAGACCATAAGAGCCTTAAGTATCTGCTGACTCAGAAAGAGCTAAACCTGAGACATCGAAGGTGGGTGGAGTTATTAAAAGACTACGATTGTTCTATAGAGTATCATTCGGGCAAGGCGAATGTAGTGGCAGATGCCCTAAGTCAGAAAGTAGTGTCGGATCTGAGGGTAATGTTTGCACATCTTAGCTTGTTTGATGATGGAAGTTTATTGGCAGAGTTGCAAGTTAAACCGACATGGTTGAATGAGGTGAAGGAAAGTCAGTTAATGGATGATGATCTAAGTGCTAAGCTACGGCATGTGCAGAGTGGAGAGTTGGAAGATTATAGTATTAATGATGAGGGAGTATTGTGTTTCAAGGGTAAGGTCTGTATGCCGAAGAACAAGGAGTTAAGGCAGAGGATTCTTCGGGAATCGCATAGTAGCCCCTATGCTATGCATCCTGGAGGTAGTAAGATGTATAGAGACCTAAGGGAATAGTTTTGGTGGCCTGGTCTTAAGAGGGAAGTTACAGAATTTGTAGGGAAGTGCTTGACGTGTCAACAAGTCAAGGCAGAGCACCAAGTTTCGTCGGGGTTGCTTCAGCCGATAAATATTCCTCAGTGGAAGTGGGAGAGAATCACCATGGACTTCGTTAGTGGGCTTCCCCTTACGCCTACTAAGAAGGACTCGGTATGGGTGATAGTGGATCGATTGACAAAATCCGCACATTTCTTACCAGTGCGGGTTGACTATTCTTTGCAGAGGTTGGCGAAGTTGTATGTGGCAGAAATTGTGAGGTTGCATGGAGTGCCGGTGTAACACCCCAAACTCGGACAAGACACCACGACCGAGTCTGGTATGTTACGGGGAAAAACATTTTTGAGTGATCAGATTTTTTTTTCTTCGTTTTAAAAGCGGGGTGAAAACATAGTGAATTTGAGGAAAATTTGAGTAGGCTTGTTTGATTAGATTTTGAAAACTTATCCAAAGTATATAGTTAAAACGAGTTGATTTCATTTAGCATATCCAATAGTTTCTTAGTGCTATTTTGAAACATTTTTGACTTAGTAGAAAATCGAGTTTGATTTGGAAATCATTTGAGTTTATTTTATAGCAAAACATAGTGAGATACCCGATGGTATAGTTTAAAACACATTGCGTTATAGTTTTGAAAACATTATCTTACCAAATTTTAGTAAAATTTCATACCAAGTTATTTGTTAAGCAGGATGCGAATCTAATTAAAACATAACCATCATAAAACATAATTTAATGGCCTTTTACAAATCCAAATTCAATCTCAAATAAAAATAAATAAGCTGAAGTACCCAAAGTGAATAGCCTGAGCAAAACTTTTATTAAAGCATGGCATGTGCACCTCGAGTCCACCCCGGCTCCATGTCCGCGGCTACGAATCACCTGAAATGTCAAAGGAGAGGGTGAGTCGAGTGACTCAGTGCATAAATCCCGCTCCCGATGAAACAACATGCTAACACACATCATACATAGCAACATAATTAATGCAACCCGATCCTAACCATCCGTCTCTCCTTTTTCTACCCCGTGTGGTACCAAACCACTGGTGGTGCCAAACCACTGGTGACATATAGTCACAATGTGTTACCAAAACACTGGTGTCCCAAAGACACAATATCCATCAATGTGGTGCCAAACCACTTTGGTGTCCCAAAGACACGTTTGTGCTACCAAAGCTTTGGTGACCGAAGTCACAAATCCAATGATGGGGCCAACCCATCGTGTGATACCCAATCACTAGCGGACGATCCCATATCTCATGTGGGGCCAACCCACAGTGGTGTTAACCACGGGGACAAGTCGCAATGAGGTGCCCAACCTCTGGTGTCCCAAAGACACGAATGTGGTACCAAACCACTGGTGACCGTAGTCACAATAATCGAATGATGGGGCCAACCCATCGTGTGATACCCAATCACTAGCAGACGATCCCATATCTCAAAGTGGGGCCAACCCACGGTGGTGTTAACCACAGGGACGAGTCGCAATGAGGTGCCCAACCTCTGGTGTCCCAAAGACACAAATGTGCTACCAAAGCACTGGTGACCCAAAGTCACAAAGTGTGTTACCAAAACACTGGTGCTTGTCAGCACAAAATATCACTGCTCCCTCCACTCATATCACCCATCAACATACCAACTCATGTGATCATGCATATCATACAAGTCATGCATATCATGCCAACATGTCTAGTATTACATCTCATAGCATACAAAACATAGATCATAATACCCAAGGTATCCATAATAGAACTTGTAATAAATTAGACTTACCCGGATACGTACACATACCCCGTTTGGGTATCCAATAATCCATCATATCACATGATCTTAATAGGCAAACAGGTTTAATAACAATATTACTAAGTATAGTGTGTTAGTTTACACACACAGTAAATACTGAGTCTAAAAAAATCGACAAAAGCGATCTAAGGCTCCTTGATTCTGGCTCCTATAATCGGCCAAAAGAAAACCATTAGGCAACCACAACATTCGGCCAACATCAATTAACCAAAGGGGGTTAATGTTGATCCCTCACCTTGCTAATGGTTTGATTTCTTATCAAACCCGAACCACAATAGTTCTCCTTCCAACAATCGGCCAACCCCAATTGATTCACAAAGGGGAAAGGCTCCAACTGACTGCTTTGAAATCTTTGATTGCCCTAAGGTGAGATGTTTAAAACGAATGGTTAACCCTCTTCCATAAACCAAAACAACATAACACTTGAGAGATAAGGGAAATGGCCATTCGGCCAAGAGCTTACCAACACCCAATATTCGGCCAAAAGAGGACTTCTAGGAGAGGAGAGATTCGGCCTAAGTGTTTAACACACCCTTATACTCGGTTCTGAAAGGTAAAAGAGAAAGAATAGAAATGAAAAGGAAATAGGGTTACGGCAACAAGGTGCTTTGGAAGAAAGTTTCGACAAATAGGCAATTGAGAAGAAGAAAGAAATAAATAAATAAATAAAATAAACAAAAAAATAGAGGGAGGTACCTTCGGCTTTGGAAAGAACAAATAGATGAAGAAAATGTCTTGGGTAAGATTCGGCTACAATGTTTCCAAGCAAAGAAGAAGAAAGCAAATATGAAAAAGGAGATAGTAGTTTTGGTTTACAAAATTGAAAGAAAAGAGAAAGATGGGAAACGGTATTCGGCTACAAGTACTCTAGGAACAAAGATGCAAACTTTTGACTTGTTGAGGTTTGGTCTTTGGGTTTCAAAAGATGTAAAACAAAACAAGAGAAATGAAAAACACCCCTAGAACTTGGCTAACAAATGACCCAAAGAAGAGACTTTTACTCCTTGACAAAAAGTGACCGAAATTACCTAGGTTGCTAAGGTGAATTTCGGCTAACATGTTCCCACACTTAGCCGTCCACTTCCCCCACTCCAACACCCCACAAATTCGGCCATAATCCCCAAACACCCTCACCACCACTCATTTGAAATGAGTGGACCAAGTCCTCCTCCACATTTTGCTCTCCACCTTACATTTGAAAGTGAAGACCAAGTCCAAGTAGAATTTCACTAGCCTTCTACCTCTCCTCCATGCCGTCCCAAAAGAAGCCAAAATGGGGACTCTGGCAGCTCGAACACTTTACCTCCACCACAAGTAGATGACGCCACACCAAGCTCCCCATGTAGCGCATGCTTTGCCACTAAGCTAGCTCCTCTTTTGTGCAACAAAACATCAATTAAAATTCTTAAACCCCAGACTTCCTCAGCTCCTTCACTTAACACCCAAAACCAAAATTTTCCCATTCCTCGAGCACACTCCTAGCCCACAATTAAGCCCCTAAAACTCCGAAATAGAAACACAAACACACTAAACTCATGCAATATCATGCAACAACAAAACACCCCTAACCCGGGATGTTACAGGTTTCTACCCCCTTACAATAATTTCT
The DNA here is from genome assembly GCA_025698515.1 of Gossypium sturtianum. NCBI lineage: Eukaryota > Viridiplantae > Streptophyta > Magnoliopsida > Malvales > Malvaceae > Gossypium > Gossypium sturtianum. The sequence goes on from CM046955.1 coordinate 128,526,319, forward strand.
ACCTCGAAATTACGATCGATCGAGAAGAGTTGCGGGTATTCTTTGTCTCATCATATCCTCGGGTTCCCCGTAGCTTCTTCTACGCCATGATTCCGCCAGTACCTTAACCAAAGGCACAGACTAGACTTCACGCAGAACCTTCACATCTCGATCAAGAATGCGCACGAGTTCTTCTTCCATGGTCAAATCTAGATTTACCTCGATCTCTTCCACTGCTACCACATGCGAGCGGATCCGAACGATACCTCGTGAAAAAAGCATCGACTAAGCGTGAAAAACGTCGTGAATCGACTAAGCTCTGCTGGCAACTCAAGGCGATACGCTCATGGTCCAACTCGCCTCGAGTACCTTATACGGTCCAATAAACCTCGGACTTAGCTTGCCTTTCTTCCGAACCTCAACACCTTCTTCCAAACTGACGAAATCCATGGTTATCCTTTCCGTAAACACGAAGGAATCTAAGAGGTAAAGCTCCCTCCCAGGCAAGCGGCGTCTGAAATTGACAAGATACGACCTCTCGGACAGATCCCTGTTGAATGACTCTGTCACACGATTTTCTTCAAGCGGATGAAACCCGTCTTTGAAATCTCATGCATCGAGCTTGATGCAATGCTTTTCCGAGAACCTCGGCGCATAGCACAGGATCCTATCAGAATTACTCGAAAGAATCTTCGCCGTGCAACCTCAACATCTCACGGCATACAAGGCTTAGCTGGCGCACAGTGAGTAATCAACCCTCACCCGGAATGAAGTGGTGATTTAGTCGAGCGATCCACCACTACTGGCCCAGATCCTTCTTGCTTGGCGAGACCAACCCAGCCGAAATCCATGGTTATCCTTTCCCACTTCCTCCGGGAGTCTTCACGAGGCTGAAACAACCAGCGGCTGCTGGCGAGAAGCCTTGACCTGTCATACAAACTCGGACACTTCCCAACAAACTCAATCACCTCTTTCTTCAAGCAGACCACCAAACTTGCTCTCTAACCAGATCCCTATACATCTTGCGTTACCTCAGGATGCATATAAGGAACAGCCTGTCAACCTGGAATCGCATACGCTCAACCAGCTTTAGCGCATACAAGCCTTACCGCTCACTTCGAGAACCTCACTGAACGCCAACCCTCAAGCGAATCTTGCAGCCGCACTCGGAGCCTCATAACTCAAGTAAGCTTTCTCGCTCACTCTCCCGTAGTACTGCCTTTGCTGTCTTGCGAGAATACCCGTAAATCGTCATACAAACTCAAGTGGGCAAACAATGCTCTTAAATCTGAAACAACTGCGACCTTGCGGCCACGCCGCGTTGTTTTATGGATATCAGCCTCCTTAACTCTTAAGCTGGTGATACCGGACCTCAAGTCGATCTTCGAGAATACCGCAACACCCTTGGTGATCAAACAAGTCATCTATCGGTGGCAGCGGATACTTGTTTTTAATCGTCGACTTATTCAAGCAAGCGATAGTCTATGCACATCCGCATCGTGCCATCTTTCTTCTTGACAAAGAGTACGGGCGCACCACGGCGAAACACTTGGCATAATAAAACCTCGATCCAATAACTCACGGATCGAGCCTTAAGCTCCACCAATTCCTTTGGTGCCATCCTATCACTGAGCAATAGACAGCTGGCGCGATTCGGGTAATAGATCTATCCGAACTCTACCTCGCGATGCGGCGGCAAACCGGAAGCTCCTCGAAACACATCGACAAACTCCTTAGCAGTGCGAACCTTCTCCACAATGGACTCTTTAGCCTCCAAGGCATACACATGAACCATATATGCTTCACGACCCTTCACGACCATCTTCTCCGCTTTCAGAGCAGATACCACATTTGATAAGTAATCTCTCCTATTACCTATCATAGCCACCTCTTCACCCTCAACCGTCTTAAGAACCATGCGCTTGGCGCGCAATCCAACCTTGCTCGGTACTTGACCAACCAGTCCATCCCAAGAATCGGATCGAACTCCCCAAGCGGCGGTTCCATCAGATCGGCTGACAAACACTACCCCTTGGAGTTCTAGGGGTACCTCTCTAAACAGTTTATCTACTACTACTGAGTGACCTAGAGGGCTAATCACGAGTCATCGCCTAGAAGATATCTCGAGTCTAAATCCATGGTCTCTACTATACTCACGGCAACATAAGAGTGCGTTGAACCCACATCAATCAAAGCGGTATAAGGAGAACCAAAAATCAAAACGTGCGGGTTATGGCGTCCGGTCGTCGCCCTCCTCTCGGCGCCTCGCGGCATACACTAATCGGTGTCTAGCATCGAACTACTCGCACCTCGCGCGGTGCTCCACTACGACCGAACCATTACCACCTGCTGCCATTACCACGGCCCCTCTGCGGTGGCGGTCCATTACCTCTGAGCGATTACGGCCCTGCCTCGTGATCGAAATCGGCCAACCTCGCGGGACGGTCCCTCACGGTGCTCGAGAGAACCACACTCGAAGCAACCTTTTCCTCGATCCAAAGCAGCCACCCCAATGCGATTTCCCACACCGATCACGCTGCGGCGGTCCACGCCTGGCGACAACAAACCTAGCAGCGGTGGTTCGCCCACTCGGTCTAGCTCTCTTCTCTGCGGATTGCAGAGCGATCCGAAGACCCAAAGCTCCTCTTGTGCGTATTTGCCCATGCCCTGTCTCGCGACTCCTTAACACCTCGGCTACCTTAGCCTTCTCAACTAAGACAGCAAACTCGCGCTCCTGGCGAGGAGCAATCAGCGATCTCAACTCGTCTCGCGACCCATCCTCGAAGCGAACACACCTCTCATGCTCGATGGCCAAAATGCCCCTGGCATACCTACTCGCCAGGAACTTCGGCCTGCGTACTCGGACATGCATTTACTCCCCGAACAAGCCTCGAAAAGCCTTCCATTTGGGAGTCAATATAACTAGCTCCGATGTATTTCTTTTGATATGCAACCACGAAATAATCCCATGTCGAGATCTCTCTTGCTACACCTTTATCCGAACCGTGAGCCACCACCGATATGACTCATCCCGGAGAAGCGTCGATGATGCCCTTGACTTCTCTTGGTGTATTAAGTCCGGATCGTCCATGATCCGCTCGATTGCCTCAGCCAATATTCAGCGATCTTTGGGAGCAACACGAAACACCTCGGAAGAATTTGGCCCCATTGGCGGAGTCGCTCGAGGCAGATTTCCTAACTCTGCATTACCACCTACACGGCTACTCTTTCCAACACTCGCGGCATCGCTCTGTGACCTGCTGCGTCGTCCCGGTCGATCTTGGAACTCACCACCTCAGGGTGGTGGCGATGCACCAGTATCTCATTTACGAACCACGACGGATCCTACGGGCTCGAAGCGTCATCCTACCACGACCTCGTCCACGACCACGTCCACCTCTAGCGCTCATGACTAATCTTTCTACGTAATACGATTAAAGAATTTTATGCATCGAGTATTTATTCCACTTGTTTAAAAGCAAGTCTTATGAATATTTTAAGAGGATTTGTTCTCGCGAGTTCACAAAATCCTATCAGTTTCAATCTCTAAAGTAATACACTATTGCTATTCATCAAATCATATCACATCCAATCAATTCACAAGCAATAGTACTGGGGTACTTACACAGGCGGCCCAGTGCAGGAGACTCGGTGCCATGCCTTTCAAACCATACTTTAAGAATAAAGACTAACAGAACAATCTTTTGAAAACATGTTGGGCCTCAGGCCCACAGCCGAGCCTTTGAACTTGGCTCTGATACCACAATTGTAACACCCCAAACTCGGACAAGACACCACGACCGAGTCTGGTATGTTACGGGGAAAAACATTTTTGAGTGATCAGATTTTTTTTTCTTCGTTTTAAAAGCGGGGTGAAAACATAGTGAATTTGAGGAAAATTTGAGTAGGCTTGTTTGATTAGATTTTGAAAACTTATCCAAAGTATATAGTTAAAACGAGTTGATTTCATTTAGCATATCCAATAGTTTCTTAGTGCTATTTTGAAACATTTTTGACTTAGTAGAAAATCGAGTTTGATTTGGAAATCATTTGAGTTTATTTTATAGCAAAACATAGTGAGATACCCGATGGTATAGTTTAAAACACATTGCGTTATAGTTTTGAAAACATTATCTTACCAAATTTTAGTAAAATTTCATACCAAGTTATTTGTTAAGCAGGATGCGAATCTAATTAAAACATAACCATCATAAAACATAATTTAAAGGCCTTTTACAAATCCAAATTCAATCTCAAATAAAAATAAATAAATTTGAAGTACCCAAAGTGAATAGCTGAGCAAAACTTTTATTAAAGCATGGTATGTGCACCTCGAGTCCACCCCGGCTCCATGTCCGCGGCTACGAATCACCTGAAATGTCAAAGGAGAGGGTGAGTCGAGTGACTCAGTGCATAAATCCCGCTCCCGATGAAACAACATGCTAACACACATCATACATAGCAACATAATTAATGCAACCAGATCCTAACCATCCGTCTCTCCTTTTTCTACCCCGTGTGGTACCAAACCACTTTGGTGGTGCCAAGCCACTGGTGACATATAGTCACAATGTGTTACCAAAACACTGGTGTCCCAAAGACACAATATCCATCAATGTGGTGCCAAACCCTTTGGTGTCCCAAAGACACGTTTGTGCTACCAAAGCACTTTGGTGACCGAAGTCACAAATCCAATGATGGGGCCAACCCATCGTGTGATACCCAATCACTAGCAGACGATCCCATATCTCATGTGGGGCCAACCCACTGTGGTGTTAACCACGGGGACAAGTCGCAATGAGGTGCCCAACCTCCGGTGTCCCAAAGACACGAATGTGGTACCAAACCACTTTGGTGACCGTAGTCACAATAATCGAATGATGGGGCCAACCCATCGCGTGTGATACCCAATCACTAGCGAGACGATCCCATATCTCAAAGTGGGGCCAACCCACGGTGGTGTTAACCACGAGGGACGAGTCGCAATGAGGTGCCCAACCTCACGGTGTCCCAAAGACACAAATGTGCTACCAAAGCTTTGGTGACCCAAAGTCACAAAGTGTGTTACCAAAACATTGGTCTTTGAGTCGGCACAAAATATCACTTTACTCCCTCCACTCATATCACCCATCAACATACCAACTCATGTGATCATGCATATCATACAAGTCATGCATATCATGCCAGCGTGTCTAGTATTACATCTCATAGCATACAAAACATAGATCATAATACCCAAGGTATCCATAATAGAACTTGTAATAAATTAGACTACCCAGGATCATTACACATACCCAGTTTGGGTATCCAATAATCCATCATCTTGTCATGATCTTAATAGGCAAACAGGTTTAATAACAATATTACTAAGTATAGTGTGTTAGTTTACACACACAGTAAATCTGAGTCTAAAAAAATCGACAAAAAGCGATCTAAGGCTCCTTGATTCACGGCTCCTATAATCGGCCAAAAGAAAACCATTAGGCAACCACAACATTCGGCCAACATCAATTAACCAAAGGGGTTAATGTTGATCCTCACCTTGCTAATGGTTTGATTTCTTATCAAACCCGAACCACAATAGTTCTCCTTCCAACAATCGGCCAACCCCAATTGATTCACAAAGGGAAAGGCTCCAAGCCATTTGCTTTGAAATCTTTGATTGCCCTAAGGTGAGATGTTTAAAGCGAATGGTTAACCCTCTTCCATAAACCAAAACAACATAACACTTGAGAGATAAGGAAATGGCCATTCGGCCAAGAGCTTACCAACACCCAATATTCGGCCAAAAGAGGACTTCTAGGAGAGAGAGATTCGGCCTAAGTGTTTAACACACACCCTTATACTCGGTTACGAAAGGTAAAAGAGAAAGAATAGAAATGAAAAGGAAATAGGGTTACGGCAACAAGGTGCTTTGGAAGAAAGTTTACGACAAATAGGCAATTGAGAAGAAGAAAGAAATAAATAAATAAATAAAATAAACAAAAAAATAGAGGAGGTACCTTCGGCTTTGGAAAGAACAAATAGATGAAGAAAATGTCTTGGGTAAGATTAGGCTACAATGTTTCCAAGCAAAGAAGAAGAAAGCAAATATGAAAAAGGAGATAGTAGTTTGGTTTACAAAGCTGAAAGAAAAGAGAAAGATGGGAAAGGGTATTCGGCTACAAGTACTCTAGGGAACAAAGATGCAAACTTTCTGCAGACTTGTTGAGGTTTGGTCTTTGGGTTTCAAAAGATGTAAAACAAAACAAAGAGAAATGAAAAACACCCCTAGAACTTCGGCTAACAAATGACCCAAAGAAGAGACTTTTACTCCTTGACAAAAAGTGACCGAAATTACCTAGGTTGCTAAGGTGAATTTCGGCTAACATGTTCCCACACTTAGCCAGTCCACTTCCCCACTCCAACACCCCACAAATTCGCCATAATCCCCAAACACCCTCACCACCACTCATTTGAAATGAGTGGACCAAGTCCTCCTCCACATTTTGCTCTCCACCTTACATTTGAAAGTGAAGACCAAGTCCAAGTAGAATTTCACTAGCCTTCTACCTCTCCTCCATGCCGTCCCAAAAAGAAGCCAAAATGGGGACTCTGCAGCTCGAACACTGGACCTCCACCACAAGTAGATGACGCCACACCAAGCTCCCCATGTAGCGCATGCTTTGCCACTAAGCTAGCTCCTCTTTTGTGCAACAAAACATCAATTAAAATTCTTAAACCCCAGCCTTCCTCGGCTCCCTTCACTTAACACCCAAAACCAAAATTTTCCCATTCCTCAGGCACACTCCTAGCCCACAATTAAGCCCCTAAAACACCGAAATAGCAACACAAAGACACACTAAACTCATGCAATATCATGCAACAACAAAACAGCCCCTAACCCGGGATGTTACAGCCGGTGTCAATTATCTCAGATAGGGATCCAAGGTTTACGTCTCAATTTTGGAAAGCACTACATCAAGCTTTGGGCACCAGATTAGACTTCAGTACGGCATTTCATCCACAGTCAGACGGTCAATCTGAGCGAGTGATCCAAGTGTTGGAAGATATGTTGAGAGGTCGTGTAATAGACTTTAGAGGAAGTTGGGAAGAATACTTGCCTTTAGCGAGAATTTGCATATAATAATGACTATCAAGCCGATTCGGATGGCACCGTATGAAGCCTTTGTATGGGCGGAGGTGTCGCACTCCTACGTGTTGGGATGGAATTAGGAGAACGTCAAGTTTTGGGTCCGAGAGATTGTGGCGAGAATCCGAAGAAAAGGTTAAGTTAATTCGAGCACGATTAAAGGAGGCATCGCGAGGCGAGAAGTCGTATGCGGATCTTAAGCAAAAGGAAATAGAATTTCTTTGTGGGAGATCGAGTGTTTCTTAAGGTTTCGCCTTGGAAGAAGGTGATGAGATTTGGTCGCAAAAGGAAATTAAGTCCAAGGTTTATAGGACCTTATCGGGTATTGAAGCAAGTTGGTCGATGGCATACCGATTAGAGTTGCCTTGAATTGTAGCAGATGCACGATGTATTCCATGTTTCGATGCTATGTCATTATCGATCAGATCCATCTCATGTGGTGCCAGTTGAGGAGGTGGAGCTAAGACCAGATTTGTCCTACGAGGAAGAGCCAATTCAGATCTTGGAACGAGATGTGAAAGTGCTACGAAGGAAGTCAGTTCCTTTAGTCAAAGTGTTATGGAGCAATCATGGATCGGAAGAAGCTTCGTGGGAGCCGGAAGAAACAATGCGACAGCAATACCCTCACTTATTTTAGCCAGGTAATTTCGAGGACGAAATTATTTTAAGGGGGTAGAACTGTAATATTCAGGATTTTGGGCTTGTGCATTATTGCTTAATTATGTGAAGTAGCATGCCTGTGTGTGTTGTAAATATGTTTTATGAATTTTGAGAACTTCAGAGTGTAGGTTAATGCCTTAGAAAATATTGTATTTTAAGTTTTAAAGAGGAGCTAAGCCTGATAGGCCTTAAGAGAAATTGTAGGGGAAATTGGACATAAGAATCAGCTTGTTAAAGTGGCAAGGAGGCGCCACTTAAAGCCTTAGTAAGTGACGCCACAAGCAGTACAAGGGGGCCTGGGTTCGAGCAGCACAAGCAACATTTTGGGGCTTTTATTTTTGCGGCAATGGGGAGCAGTGGTGGACGGCATAGGGACTTTATTTAGATGAGGATTAGACTTGGTCAATTCCTTTTTAACATTCGGCTAAGGTAGAAGATAAATGTTGATTTATTTAAAATTATTTTGAATGTGCAAAGAAGAGAAAAAAATGGGAGAAAAAGAAGGAGTTGATAGGGGAAGAGGAGTTGGCCGAATATGGGGCATTGGAGGATGGCATTTTCAGTTTGATGATAGGATAGGTATGCAAAAAATTGATTCTCTTCTCATCTTTTTCATTTGTGCCGAAAATCCTTAGGAATTCAACTTGCTTTCTTTGTTTTCTTCTTTGTTTTCTCTTCAATTGACTAAAGCCGAATATCCTTGTCTCAAATCCCATCATTGCCGATTCTCCATAAGCCTCATATTCTTTCTTTTCTTTCCCTTGTTGAAGCCGAATCTCTCTAAGTGGTCATCAAAAGCCGAACACTCAAGGTAACCCCTAGCCGAAAGTTCACTTCATTGCCACTCTTTGAATCGATTTCTCCTACAAGCTCTCTTGCCGATTTCTTGAAGGTAGTGATCAATTGCGTCTTAGTCATCTTATTGGTAAGGATCTCTCTAGCGAACTCTTGTTCTTTTCTTTCTCTAGCGTCGAAAATCAAGGCACTAATCCCATTATTGTTTCTAGCCAAAACCTTGAAGGATCTTTCGGGGTTTTGGAGTAGCCGACTTCTAGGAGAGAACTTCGGGATTTTTAGATCTAAGGTAAGGCAAGGGTGATATTAGGCCAAAGGCCATTTATTAAGTTCATTAAGTGATTGAAAAGCGGATCTAACATGAGCCTATAGGTATTTCGACATCACCAGGAGTAAGGATTAATTTGGGATTTAGATCCGCAAGGTAAGGGTTCTAGTGATTCGGATATGTTCCTTATTTGTTCAAAAGCCAAAAACTAACCAAGTCCGGTGATCTAGTATTGGCCGATTGCAAGGAAGGAGTGTCACAAAGTTTCGGGATTTGATTAGTAATCAAATCAAGAAGAAGGTAAGGATTTTGATTTCAATAATCCTTGAGATTTAATTGTTTAGCCAGAATGGCTTTTTACTAAAAGTATTAAGTGTTGGCCGAATATAGGAACTAAGGATCTAGAGTGTTAGATCGGGATTTTCGGGATTCTGTGAAAGCGTTAGTACCAGGTGTGTACCCCACATTTATTGCATCAATTTAATATATGTGTTAATAATAGTGTGAAAAGTGGGCAAAGGTACCATGTGATGGTACAAAGTACTCAGGTACGTAACCTTAACATTATGTTAATAAATGATTTGAATATTATTATGATATGAATATTTGGAATATGGTACATATGTGAATATCGATAAGAATGTGAAGTAAGGCATAAGGCATGATATTGCATATTACGTGGGACATGGGGCATATGGGTTATATGGAAAGGGAAGTGATGCGGTGGTTTATACCACAATATTCGAATGTGGTGACTCATGTCACGAAATCTGAATGTGGTGACTTATGTCACAAATTACTATCTGGTGACTTTGTCACATTATCTGGTGGCTATGCCACAATTTATAAGGGCGATGAGCATGTCGTCTGCAAATGACGCCAGCCGATGATGTGTAGCGGATGGAGGGTCGACTTAGTAGTCCCCACGGTGTGATGGTTGAGTACGGGTGATGTGTAGCGGATGGTTATCTAGGTTTGGGTTGGGATTGCATCATTATTTATATTCGTTATATGTGTATGATTTGATGTGCCTAAATCGTTGGGATTGGTGTTGGTTATACACACTAAGTCTGTTTGACTCACCCCGTTGTGGGATATTTTTGAGGTGACACTCGAATCTTGGACCAGTCGGCGGGAGCTTAGTGGTGGCCATGTTCAACTCAGACTTTATTTTAATTTTGGACTCTTTATTTCTAAGTATTTTGGATTTATTCGGGTTTTGTTTTAATGTAATAAGGCCATAGTTATAAACTGATTATGCATGCATTTTTATTTATTTTATTATGATTCAAATTTTATCCATTTAAAGTTTAAGCAACTTTTCTTAAAAATAAATTTTAAATGTTTAGATACCTAAACACAAACGATTTTCGAATTAAAGATTAACTCCAAAACAACTCGGCATTTCTTTTATAAACCACCCAAATTTTCCAAAGTAATAAACATGAATTTGAAACATTTTACTCGAGGAACATACCAGATCCGGTCCGGGCTCGTGGGCCGGGTTTGGGTTGTTTCACACGTAATCTGATTATGGCTCTGTGCCAACCTAAATATGGCTCTGTGCCATCTTAATTATGGCTTTGTGCCAATCGTATTTACCTGTGGCTATGTGCCTAACATATATACTGATGACTCTGTGTCGATCATAATTACTATTACTGTGTGCCGATTATATTACCGTTGTTGATGGCTATGTGCCAAACTTATTACAGTTACCGATAGCTTTGTGCCATCCTGATTATGGCTCTGTGCCATCCTGATTATGGTTTATAACCATTCTGATTATGGCTTTTAATTTATTACTGCCCATGGCGCCGAGTGGATTCGTTGACTTAGTGCCGCAAACGGTGCTAAGCTTGGTGTGTTGGCTGGGTGGGTTGATTTTATCCCCACAGGAGTGTAGGGTTGGTACGGGTGGTGTGTTGGCTGGATCGGGTGGGATGCATCCTCATACTGTTGTATATCTGTTTATGAGATCTGTCACTGTACTGGGCTTAGGCCCACATGTTCTTTTATTGGTTTGGGCTAGGCCCAATTGATTCTATTATGGGCTGTGACCCAAATGATATTGTAGTGGGTTTTGGTCCACGTATGCTCTGAACTGGACTATACTGTTACTGTTAAAGGGCTTTGGCAAGACTATTTCGATTTCTATTTCTGTATACTGACTATTACTCTAGTAAGGGGATTACACACTGAGTTTTCGTAAACTTACCCCGTTTTTAACAGTGCAGGTAATCCCCAGCGTTAGGAGGATCGGTGCTGCGAGGGACTCGGAGGTGACCACACAACTGCGGCTGTTATGCTTTCGACTTTATATATGTTTTAAATTTTGTTTTGGGTTTTAATTTCTGTAATAAAGCCTCTCTGGATTTAATTTTGAGTTTTGGGATTTTGTTACGTTTTATATCTGTTAGACGTAGACGAGTTTTCAACCCAATTATTGTTTTTAAAAAAAAAACGTTTTAAACTTCTTTACCTTAAATTAGATTCCGCAACTAAAAGAGATTTTTAACGAAGTTAATAACGTTTTTAAAAGTGATTAAATTTTCATTGAACCACGTTTTGAAATTGAACGAACACAAACTGAGACTTTAGTTTTTAGATATTAAGGAGGGTTTTCAGTGAAAACATGGTTTTCGAAAAACACTTCATTGTGACACGCCAGATTTGGGCCTAACTTCTGGGCCGGGTTTGGAGTGTTACACCATGTCCATTTTTGTCCACCCTAAAGTATAATGGTCTAATTTCCATTTGAGGACATCCAATAAAAAAATTCATAACAACTTATGTAACACCCCAAACCCGGTCAACACACCACGACCAAATCTGGCATGTCACAGAGGGAATTGTTTTGAAGAGAACAGGTTACCGGTTAATTTTCCTAGTGAAAATTCTTTGTTGTTTTATGTTTGTAGAAAATAGGTGCATGATTAGTTAAAAACCAAAATTTTGAAATCCTGGAATGTAACTTTAAAACTTAGTTGTCGATCCATAGGTTTAGAAAACGCTTAAGTCATTTTAAAACCCGATGTTCCTTCCTTAACTATTTAGAAATCCGTTAAGTTGAATGTGGAAAACTTAAGTTTGAAATCCATTTGAGTTGTTGTTGTTATCAATTGATTTGTCTTACCTGATGGTAAACATTTGGAAACCATTGCGTTCTTTAGTTTAGAAAATCTTGGGCTCAAACTTATTTAGTTAACCATGTAATTTATTTAGCCTAGTTTAAAACAAATCCAAAGCATAAAAATAATTCAAACATAATCAAAAGGCCTTATTACAAACCCATAATAAAAGTGAAACCAAATTTAAATAAAACAAAGTACCCAAACCAAAGTCCACGTAAAGACCGAGCTTATTTAATGCATGGCCACCTCGAGTCCGCCCGGCTCCTCATCCGCGATCTATGAATCACTGAAAAGATAAGGGAGAAGGTGAGTCACCAAGACTCAATGCATAATCCCCCTCCCGGTTAATGCAACATACTTACACAAATCATAACCAAGCAATATATATAATGCACCCAAACCTAGCCATCCATAACTCCTTTTCTACCCCGTGTGGTACCAAACCACTGGTGGTGCCAAACCACTGGTGACCCAAAGTCACGATATCCAATAATGTGGTGCCAAACCACTGGTGACCCAAAGTCACGAATAATCCATCTGTGGGGCCAACCCACGTGTGATACCAAATCACTGGCGTCAATCCCGATATATCAACTGTGGGGCCAACCCACTGTGGTGCTAAGCCACTGGGACGAGACGCTATGAGGTGCCAAACCTCTGGTGACCCAAAGTCACAAAATAATCTGTGGTACCAAACCACTGGAGGTGCCAAACCTCTGGTGACCCAAAGTCACAAAATAATCTGTGGTACCAAACCACTGGAGGTGCCAAACCTCTGGTGACCCAAAGTCACGGATATCATCTTCCCCCTCCTCTCATATCACCCATACCAATGCATTACAAGTGCAAATCCTGCCATCATGCTTTAACGTGCAACATAAAGCAAATATATCATAAATCATATTATTATGCACCATACAGCAAACATCATATCGAAACGGACTTACCCGAATCCTTGCTCACACCCATAAGGCATCATATCAAGATCTCACAGTTTTCGGCTTTTAATCACGATTAGGTTATTAATATGTTACCAAGTTATAAAGTGTGTAAGCTACACACACATTACTAATGCAAGCACTAAATCCCAAGACCCGATCATTTGCACTAGATCTCCTTGATCCTACAACCGGCCAAACCACAAAACCATTAACAAGGCCATTCGGCCATACCAATAAATCTCGAAGGGTTAACGCCTGGAACCCGAAACCTTACCTTAATGCTCTTTGAATACTAACCACGCTAAGTATGAGAGAAAGATTCTCCCCTACAATCGGCAATCATCACAACTTAGTCTTAATAGCCTTCGACTTTTCCAAATAACTTAAAGAATCCTTAAACCGATATAGATCCTTACCACTTGACTTACCAAATTCGATTGACAGAGAGTAGAGGACTTAGATCGACCGCTTCCAAAATCCCGGAGAACCTAGAAGAAATCGGTTCCTATAGAGGGTTAGCAAAACACCCACAAATGCCGAAGTTCGGCCTTTTCCTACCATGTGAGTCGACAGAGAAGTGAGAAAGTGAGAATGTAGTTTCGGTCAAGAACCCCTTACCTCTTTTCAAAACTGATTGGAGACAAACCTAAAGAGATCCACCCTTGTTGATATTCGGCCAAAGCAATACAAGAAAGAAAGGAGGAGATTCGACAAGGAGTTGAATGATGAAGGGAGTTTCGGCTATGGGTGATAGGAAGCAAATAGATGGGATCCGGCTAGAGTGAAAAAGAGAAAGGAAGAGAAGAGTGAAAATAGGAGAGAAAGAATCGGCAAGTGGAAGGAAGAAGAAGAAGATTCGACACAAGGTCTTGAGAAAAGAAGAAAAAAATGAAGGGGAAAGGGAGGTTTCGGTTTTGAGCAAGAATGGAAAGGAAAAAGAGAGAGATGGGAGAGTAGGAGATTCGGCCAAATACTGAGAAGAAGAAAAAGAAGTGAAATAAAATCAAAGAAACCTTAGAGGGACATTCGGCTAGGTACAAAAACAAGAAGGAAATTTTGGCTTTTCTTCAATATGTGCACTAGGGAGAAATCGACACACTCAAGGGTTTGTTTTCAGCTTTGACACAAAACAAAAGCTAGCCGAAAATGCACAACTAGGTGCCTAAGGAAATTCAGTACCCTCCTCTCCTCAGCTTTCCAAAACCGAACACTCCTCCTAAGCAGGAGTTCAAAATTCGGCCACTTCTTCAAATTCCTCTTGGCCACTAATTCAAATGAATTTGAATTCCACAAGTTCCTAAATTTTCTCCTTGCCACCCATTTAAATATTTTGACTTAGTCCAAACTTATCTGACAGAGTTTGTGCTGAGCACAACTCCTTCTCCCCTTGGCGTCAAAATGCAAAGCAGAAAATGGGATTTCTCTTTGCTCGAACACGAGTTCTCCCACCTGCTTGTGGCGTCATTCTCAGGGCCCTAAGTGGTGCCTCCTTGCCACTCTGCCAAGCCAATTCTTATGCTACAATACCCCACGAATTACACTTAAGCCCTAGCTCCTTGGCTCCCCCTTACTTACAACTTAAAAACAAAAATTTCCTGCAACTCGGGCCCACTCTAAACTTATAACTAGGTCTTAAAACACTACAAATAATAACACAACAGTCCAACTCATGCAAAACAATTCAATCACAACTAACCCCTATTTTAGGATATTACAACTTAAACACCTTTAGCTAAGGGAACTCAAGTTTGGCACCTATTGCATTTTAGTCCTTTTAGCTAAATCGAGGACTCAATCAACAAAATTTCTTAACAAAATTTTCACACAATTATTCTATCATGCTATAGACCTTAAAGAAATAATAAAATAAGTATTTCTACTTTGGATTTGTGGTTCCAAAACCACTATTCTGATTTGACCCAAAAACACGCTGTTACAGAAGCTGCCAATCTCTTTTTGAGGATACGCTGTACAAACAACTTGCTATATTTTGAATGATGTGCTAACTAAGGTAGCATCGAAAACCCCATACAAATTTTGACAAGGTAGGAAGCTGAATCTTAATCATTTTAGGATTTGGGGATGTCCGAACCACGTATTAGATAAAGATGCGAGAAAGTTCGACCCACAGACAGAATTGTGCATGTTTGTAGGATATCCAAAGGGAACAAAACATGGATTGTTTCATAACTCGAAAGAGCAAACTGTTATAGTCTCAACTTATGCTACTTTCCTAGAAGAAAGTTATATGAATGACTTTAAAACTCGGAGTAAAGAGGTACTCGAGGAGCTTTCAGGAAATATGCAAAACCCTATAGAAACGGTTCCAGAACAAAACTCCTAATAGTAGACTTACAAACAATTAGTAGCATAGGGAGCCTCGTCGCAGTGGGAGGGTCTCTTGTAGGCTTGAGTTTTTCCACTCTAGCGAAAGTGTTTTTTAACACTAAGTCTATTGAACATGAAGATGATGACCCACTCACTTATGAGGAAGCGATGCAGAGTGATGATTCCAAGCTTTGGGAAATATCTATGAAAACTAAGATGGACTCTATGTATTCCAATTCAGTGTGAGAACTTGTAAACTTACCGAAAGGGATAAAACTCATGGGGTGTAAGTGGATCTACACAATGAAAAGAAATGCAAATGGAAAAGTGGAAGCTTATAAGGCCAAACTTGTAGCAAAAGGTTATACTAAAAAAAGAAGGCATCATTTATGATAAAACCTTATCTCCGACTGCCATGTTCAAGTCAATCTGCATATTACTATCCATTGCGGCAGCTCTCGATTACGAGATCTAGAAAATGGATGTCAAGACAATGTTTTTGAATGGCTATCTTGAAGAGAGCATCTACATGATTCATCCCACCGGATGTATAACTAAAGGAAATGAGCTTAAAGTTTTCAAACTACTTAGATCCATATATGGACTTAAGCAAGCATCCAACTCATGGAATCAAATATTCGATCAAGCGATTAAGACTTTCAGATTTGAGCAAAACATAGATGAACCTTGTGTTTATAAATGTTTAGGGGACAGAAAGGTGGTCTTTCTCGTTCTATATGTCAATGACATTCTAGTCATTGGAAATGATCTAGGGACATTGTCATTCGTTAAACTATGGTTAACCCAAGATGTAACACCCCATACCCGAGTCCGAGACTAAGGCTGGATAGGAGACATTACCATGCTTGAACTCACTTAAACATGTACTTACGGGCTATAAAATTTTGTTCCGATTTAAAAACTTCTCTTTCTTAGTAAAATCAGACATTTCACGGGCCTACGAGGCCTCAGACTTATGTCCCGAAACTTTCGGAACTCATCTAGAAACTTTCTCTCCAAACAGGGGTCACACATCCGTGTGACTTGGGACACGCCCGTGCACCCCTAAAACATGCCTGTGTCTTTCACCCGTGGTGGATACTGGCAAATCACACAGGGCCTGGACTCGCCCGTGGCCCCAAATCGTGCCAAAACCCCAGCATTCTGCCAATGCCCCACGGCCAAGGCACATGCCTGTGCTTACCACCCGTGGTGCACACTGGCTACCTTAACACGGCCTAGAGTCTAGACACACGCTCGTGTAGCTAGCCCGTGGTCTATTCTAACTTAAGATACAAAGGTGTAGGGTGCACACGGCCTAGACACACTCCCGTGTGTCCATCCGTATGGGCACTTAGAGGCTATTTACCAAGCCAATTGCCACCCTGAAATCAAGACCAAACTCATGCTCAATTCAAAGAACTTCGGGTATTACATCTAACATGAACAAGGATGCATACTTCATTGATAGATTAAAACATACATACTTAATCATTCATGACTCATCTCTTTGGCCATATACAAAAAGAATACTATGCTTGATAGCCAACACTTTGGCTAGTTTTAAAACATAACTCAAAATGAAATGTTTCCTATACATGCCATACTTAATATAAACACTTGGCTATACCAAAATATCGATTGATAGTGTGCTCCGAGCTCCGGTGACGATGATCCACGAGATTAGCTGGGCGGGACTACATGGAAAGAAAGAATAAGGGACGTAAGCATTTAGCTTAGTAAGTTTGCATGTAATTCTCATAGCAATATATTTGCTTAACATTAACCATTCATCATAAACAATGGCATTATGAATCTCAAGTGTTCAAGCTTACTTACTCTTAATGATTCTTACATATCTCATGGTACTTACTATTCTCATGCTCGTACGGTAAACGATATACCTGTATCACTTGATCACATAGATCAGTATACTTTACTATGATAAGTATAATCTCAACTTCATCATTCATATCATGAATAATACTCTTAACTAGCATAACTTGATAATAACTTTACTTACTTAACTTTCTTATTATATCATTTGAGCTTTACTCTCTTTCCCGATGAATTTCTATGAATAACCGAGGATACTGAATCTTATCCCACATAACTCGATACCAAAGCCATATCCTCGATATGGTCTTGCATGGGATCTCTCATCTTGGTATTGATGCCATGTCTTGACATGGACTTACTCAAAGTCTTCCTTGTGTGTTCCCTTGGGAACTTACCATTGCCATGTCTTGACGCGGTCTTACTTGGTATCTTTACTCATGAACTAGTCAAAGCCGAGCCTTGGCTTGGACTTACATGAAATCTTTCTTGTTACTCACCAATGCCATGCCTTGGCTTGGACTTACATGGAATCTCTATCTCATGATAGCTTTTCAATGCCAAGACATGTCTTGGACTTACATGACATCTTTGCTTGGAGACTCACCAATGCCATGCCTTGGCTTGGGCTTACATGGGTCTTCATCTCATAATAACTCTTCAATGCCAAGACTTGTCTTGGACTTACATGATAACTTGCTTGATTGCCGATGCCATGCCTTGGCTTGGTCTTATACGGACTTTCTTATTTCGTGTGGTAGATCGAGTATCCTAAGGAATTCAACTTCAATCGGGACTTTCTCATGCTTAATCTCATTAATTTCTTTATTTAACATATCAATAAGCATTTCTATGGTAATAATGTACATTATACTAAGCAATTCAACGATAATAATCATAAAGCTTAGAAATCATACAAACTTACCTCAATATACAAAATGTATGTAGATATGCAATTTAGTCCTCGACTTTGTTCTTGCCTCGGTTTCGATCCGGGCTTCATTTTTCTTGGTCTATAATAATAATTTAGCTTATTTAATACACACATTGACTAAATTGACTCTTAACTCATACTTCGGCAAAATTACCATTTTACCCCTAAACTTTCTCATAATTACACTTTTGCCCCAAGGCTCGTAAAGTGATTTTTATTCAACTTTCATGAACTTCAAGCTTAGCTGATTCACTCTCTCAACTATAGCAACAATCAATTCTCACTATTTCTAATAAGTATGACAAATTTCATAACTATTACAAATTAGTCCATACTATCATTTTTCATGAAATTCACTAAGGAAAAGATGTTTATCTAACATTAAACTCTCATAAACTTCCATAAAATATCATTTTACATGCATGATACACATGGGTAGATTTTTTTAACATGCTTCTTAGCTCATCTTATAGCTAAAAATAGCTAATTCATAATACGAGGACTCCAAAAATACGAAGAACATTAAAAACGGGGCTAGGATGACTTACTTACAAGCTTCAAAATTTTGTAAGAACCCTAGCTATGGAGTCTCCCAATTTTCGGCACAAGGAAGAAGATGAATGAAATTTTTATCATCTTTTTCCCATTTTAATCATTTAATTGGTAAATGACCAAAATGCCCTTCTCTTTAAAAATTTATAATTTACTAACTCATGTCCATTTTTGTCCAAAACTTATAATTTGGGAAAATTGCTATTTAAGGACTTCTAATTTATATTCTAAAGCTATTTCATACAAAAAGCTTCTAGAAACTCATATTTTGCAACTTTTGCAATTTAGTCCTATTTGATCATTCCATGTCAATTTCACAAAATTTCTACATGGAACTTTAATACTATCATGCAAACATGTCATAAACCTCAAGAACTCAATTTACTAACTCAAATTTGTGGTCTCGCACCACTATTCCGACTAGGCCCTGAATCGGGATGTTACAATTCTCCTCCTCTTAGGAATTTTCGTCCTCAAAAATCTTACCAGCAAACAGGTTTGGGTACTGGTTTCTCATGCTCTCTTCTGGTTCCCACGTAGCTTCTTCTATTCCATGTCTTTGCCACAATACTTTTACCAGGGCAATACTTTTATTCCTTAGCTGCTTGACTTCCCGAGCTAAAACCTTAATTGGTTCTTCACCATAAGTCATGTCAGGATGAATCTCTATCTCTGACGGGGTAATTACATGTGAAGGATCTAATCGGTAGCGTCTCAACATTGACATGTGAAACATATCATGAATCTTTTCTAACTCTGATGGCAAAGCCAATCGATAAGCTATCGGCCCAACCCTTTCAGTAATCTCGTATGGACCGAAAAATAAAGACTCAACTTGCCTTTACGGCCAAATCTGAGAACTTTTCTCCATGGTGACACTTTTAATAAAACTTTATCTTCGACTTGATACTCTATCTCTTTTCTCTTTAAATCTGAATAGGACTTCTGTCTATCTGATGCAGCTTTTAAACATTCTCGTACCACTTTCACTTTGTCTTCAGCTTCTCTAACCAAATCAACCCCGTGAATTTGGTTTTCCTTAAGTTCAGTCAAAAATAAAGGCGTTATGCACTTACGCCCATATAGAGCCTCATAAGGCGCCATCTTTAAACTCGACTGAAAACTATTATTGTAGGCAAACTCTACCAATGGGCGAAACTTTTCCCAACTGCCTCGGAATTCAAGAATACAACATCTGAGCATATCCTCGAGTACTTGAATTAACCTCTCCATGACCGTCGGTTTGAGGATGAAAAGCAGTACTAAAGTTCAACTTTGTACCCAAGGCCTCTTGTAACTTCTTCCAAAAATGCGGATGTAAACCTCGGATCTCTATCCGAGATGATTGACAACGGAACAAGTGAAGCCTTACTATTTTCAAACGTACAAGTTTGCCAACTTTTCCGATGAGTAATCAACTCGCACACGGTATAAAATGAGTGACTTCGTGAGTCTATCAACTATAACCCATACATCATCTTTCTTGCTCGGAGATAATGGTAGACCCGTTACAAAATCCATAGTAATACGGTCCCATTTCCACTCCAGAACCAAAATGGGTTGAAGCAAACCCGAAGGTACTTGGTGTTTAGCCTTTACTTGATGACAAATCAAGCATTTGGAAACAAACTCTGAAATATCTTTCTTCATTCTCGGCCACCAATACTGTTGCTTTAAGTCATTAAACATTTTGGTACTACCCGGATGTACAGATAAACATCCGTTATGTGCTTCATGCAAAATTCTATGAATAAGCTCGTCCTTTCTTGGTACACAAATTCTATCTTTGAACATCAGACTTCCATTGGGACTAATTCGTAAATCAGACTCAACATCTGTCTCGCACTGAGCTCTCTTGACTTGCAGTTCACTATCTTCTTTTTGAGCCTAAAAAATCTCTTGGAGGAACACTGGTCTAGCTTTCAACTCAGCTAGAATAGAACCATCGCCGGATAAAGTCATTCGTGAATTCATTGCCCTTAATGCAAATAGGGACTTTCTACTCAAAGCGTCGGTGACCACATTCGCCTTCCCGGGATGGTAGTCAATGACCAATTCATAGTCTTTTATCAACTCTAACCATCTCCGCTGCCTTAAGTTCAACTCTTTCTGCGTCATCAAGTACTTCAAACTTTTGTGATCGGTGAAGATCCAACATCTCTCACCATATAGGTGGTGTCTCCATATCTTTAATGCGAAGACTATGGCAGCCAACTCTAGATCGTGGGTTAGATAATTCTTCTCATGTGTCTTCAACTGTCTTGAGGCGTAAGCAATCACTTTGCCTTCTTGCATAAGTACACAGCCTAATCCATTTAAGGATGCATTGCTGTAAATCACAAATTCTTTCCCTGTCTCAGGTTGTACTAAAACTGGAGCTTCTGTCAACATCGCTTTCAGTTTCTTGAAACTTTGTTGGCATCTTTCTGTCCACTCAAACTTCACATTTTTCTGTAACAATTTAGTCATCGGAGTTGCAATCATAGAAAACCCCTTGACGAATCGTCTATAATAGCCAGCTAGGCCTAGAAAACTTCTAACCTCAGATATATTTCTCGGTGGATTCCAGTCCATTATGGCCGAAATCTTACTTGGATCTACTCGGACTCCATCTCCTGAGACAATATGTCCCAAAAATCCTACTTCCTTGAGCCAAAATTCACTTTTACTGAACTTGGCATATAATTGATTTTCTCGAAGAGTCTATAAAACTGTCTGTAGGTTCTCAGCATGCTCATTCTCATCTCGGGAATAAATCAGTTTGTCGTCAATGAAAACGACTACAAACTTGTCGAGGTATGGTCTAAAAATGAGGTTCATTAAGTCCATGAATACTGCATGAGCATTGGTCAAACCAAAGGGCATGACTAAAAATTCATAATGCCCATACCTTGTTCGAAAAGCTGTCTTGGACACATCTGAATCCTTTACTCTTAGTTGGTAGTACCCCAATCTCAAGTCTATCTTAGAGAACACAGTGGCTCCCTTCAATTGATCAAACAAATCATCGATCCTTGGCAATAGGTACTTGTTCTTTACTGTCACTTTATTAAGTTGACGGTAATCTATGCACAATCTCATGGTGCCATCTTTCTTTTTAACAAATAAAATCGGAGCACCCCATCGAGAACAACTTGATCTCGCAAAACCTTTATCTGTCAACTCTTGCAACTGTGACTTCAACTCTCTCAACTCTGTTAGAGCCATTTTGTATGGAGTAATAGATATTGGCACAGTATCGGGAGCTAGCTCAATGCTGAACTCAACCTCTCTAACTGGTGGTAGTTCTGGTAATTCTTCGGGAAAAACATCCACGTACTCACATACTATCGGTACTGACTCAATCTTTAACTCTGTTTCTCTATCATTCATCACAAAGGCCAAATATGCCTCATACCCTTTTCTTATGTATCTCTATGCCGTCATATGATAAATCATTGCCGGTGACCTACCTTGTTCATCTGATTTTACATGGAGAATGTCCCCATTCTCACATTTCATCTCAATGTACTTTTTCCCACAATTTACTATTACATCATGGGCAGTCAACCAGTCCATACCAAGAATGATGTCAAACTCATCAAATGGTAGAAACATAAGATTTGCTTTAAAGTAATGACCTCTAATCATTAATGGACAATCTTTACATACTTCATCAACTAACACACTCTTGCCTAAAGGATTAGACACCTTAATCGTAAACTTTGTAGAATCTATAGGCATATTCATACTGGATACTAGTTTCATACAAATGTAAGAGTGTGTGGATCTGGGATCTATTAAAGCAATAACTTTGATATCATAAAGAGAAAAGGTATCCGTAATAACATCAGGAGAAGATGCCTCTTCGCGAGCGCGAATGACATAAGTCCTTGCAGGTGCCCTACCCTCGGGTCTCGCAGCTTGCTCTCTAGGGTTACCTCTTCCAGTTGCCCCACTTCCTGGGTTCCTCTGCGGTCTTCCTCTGACCACACTCCCGGATCTTGGGTTTTGAGCTCTATCTTCTTTCATTGTCTCTGGACAATCTTTTATGTAGTGGTCCTGGGAACCACATCTGAAACATACATTTTCATGTGCTCGACATTCTCCAAGATGACGTCTGCCACACTATGGGCATTCGGGTCTATCCGATCGAATGTTCCCCACACTAGCAACTAAGGTCGTCTGTGCCTTACTTCTCGAATACTACTTACTCTTGTCCTTCCTTAAAAACCCAATGGAAGTAGCCGATCGGGTGGAGAAATCTCTTGACTTCTTGGATGAGGATTGGAATGACTTATTTCACTGTCTCTTTTTAGAGTCATGAGACTCTACTTCAGATTTTCTCTTCTCTTTTTCTAGTTCTTTGGCTTTACAAGCCCTCTCTACTAGCACAACGAATTCCTTTAGTTCTAGGACAGCAACAAATAATTTGATGTCCTCATTTAGCCCATCTTAAAATCTCTTACTCATGATGGCCTAGGTGGACATGCATTCTCGAGCGTATTTGCTGAGCCGTACAAACTCACGCTCATAATCAGTCACAGATATCTTGCCTTGCTTTAACTCTAGAAATTCCTTTCTTTTCTTGTCCATGAACCTTTGACTGATATACTTTTTCTTGAACTCTTCTTGGAAAAATTCCCATGTGATCTTTTCCCTCGGTACAACCGACACAAGGGTGTTCCACCATTGGTAAGCAGAATCTCTCAAAAGAGATACTACACACTTCATGCATTCCTCAGGTGTGCATGACAACTCATTAAATACCCTGATAGTATTTTCTATATAGAACTCAGCCTTTTCTGGATCATCATCTTTTCTAGCTCGAAATTCTTCTGCCCCATGTTTCCTGATTCTATCAACTGGAGGCTTCTCTCCTCTTACCACCTCTACTACTTGAGGGGCTACTGGGATAGGTGGAGAAATAGGTGGGGGTGGAGGGGGTTGCGCATTCGGGTTCGTACGAATGAACTCCGTATACCATGTGTTCATCATGTGGAGGAAGGCTTCTATAGCCTCTTCTCCTCCTTCTTGACTCACCGTAGTGGGGCTATTCTCATTCTCGTTCGGCACCGTCCCTTTAGTGGGAGCCGGTATGTTACTTTTTATGTCATTCACCACAGCTCTATCGGGATCCATTTACTAAATGTACAAACATAATTTAAGTCGTCAGGAGTCGTCACACTATCATTATAAAAACATTCTTACGTATGGCATGTATAGCTAGACTCGTGCTCGTGCTACGTTAGTCTTAGAACCGACTAAACCGTAGCTCTGATACCACTAAATGTAACACCCCATACCCGAGTCCGAGACTAAGACTAGATACGAGACATTACCATGCTTGAACTCACTTAAACATGTACTTACGGGCTATAAAATTTTGTTTCGAATTAAAAACTTCTCTTTCTTAGTCAAATCAGACATTTCATGGGCCTACGAGGCCTCAGACTTATGTCCTGAAACTTTCGGGACTCATCTAGAAACTTTCTCTCCAAATAGGGGTCACACGTCCGTGTGACTTGGGACACGCCCGTGCACCCCTAAAACATGCCCGTGTCTTTCACCAGTGGTGGATACTGGCAAATCACACACGGCCTGGACTCGCCCGTGGCCCCAAACCGTGCCAAAAACCCCAGCATTCTACCAATGCCCCACGGCCAAGGCACACGCCTGTGCTTACTGATCGCTGTGAATCAGAGCTTTAAAATTTATAAAAAGAATGATCGAACCTGGAAACTAACTCTGACAACGATTGAGGCAAGTGCACCTATCGAATAGTAGTATAGCTTAGGCAAGATCGGATTATCAAACCCAAAGGAACTAAAAGTACTAATACTAACTTTCTTTTTATTATCTAGCCTAAAAATAAAGAGAGATTGTTTATCTAATCTAAATTAATTAACTACTAAACTAAAGACTCTAAGACAAAGAAGAATGAATTTGGAAAATAACTTGGGAAAAACTCAGTTGATTTAGATGATACCCTAGGAAGAATCTACCTAGACTTCACTTGTTATCTAACACTGAACCATACGATTTATTCACTTAGTTTGATCCATAAGACTCCCTAACATATATTAAACCCTCCCTCGAGGCGAATAACGTCTAACCCTAGGTGAATTACTGGAACTCTCATTCTCTTATAATAACCCCCTAGAATAGTAGTAAATCGATCTATGGATTCCCATATTAGGTTTCACCCTAATCCGACAAAATCTCGTCACCCTATCTCTAGGCGTGCGATCAACTCTGCTTAATTATTTTGGATCTACTCTTAGGCAGGGTCTATTCCTCCTCCACCTAAGCACATTAAATTTGGATTAAACTCACATAATTAAGAACAAACTAAGTATTTATCATATAATTCAGAAAACAATAACAAGATTCATCATAGGTTTCATCCCCTTCGGGTATCCGAAGGGTTTAGTTCATAACAATGAAGGAAAACATCTCAAGACAAAAGATAAAACAAAACATAAGAAATCCCTAAAACACCCTGAAGGAATTGAAGTAGAGATCCTCCGTCTTGAGTATAATTCTGGCTTCTTGAGATGGATCAACTGGCTATCCCTGAGTGAATCCCCACAAATCTACCTTCTCTGGCCTAGCACGATGCCCCTAGACGATGGCTTTAGGCTCCCCTCGACAGAGGGTTTCTGTCGAACTCCCTATTAAGTTGCCCCCTAGGGTGTTTATATAGGCTTAAAGATGTGTTACTTGGCCTCCAAGTATCCTAATTTGAGTGCAATTCCTAATTGGGAGTTTAATTGGACTTTAAAGTGTGTTTCTTTGCCTCCAAGCATCCAAATCCGAGTAAAACTCCTCTTGGCCGCGGCAGGGCACGGCCTCAGGCACACGCCCGTGTGAATCGTGGCCAGGCCATGTGGACTTTGTTGATGAGGCACGGCCGTGTAAATCGTGGTTCAGGCCGTGTTCGAGATCTTTAAGGAGGCACGGTCGTGTGATCTTTGGTCCAGGCCGTGTCGATTTCATGCTTTGGCCCATTTGTCCCGTTTTAAGCCCGTTTTGCGTTCTTTTCATCCCCTGGTGGTTTCCTGAGTATATAACATGAAAAGAAAGGATTAAGAGCACCAAATTACATAAAATAAGGGATAATTCATCCAAAAGCATACTAAATGTGGGATTAAAATATGCTACTATTTTGGTTTATCAAATATCCCCACACTTAAGCTTTTGCTTGTCCTCAAGCAAAATTCTCAACTTACAATTAAAACAAAATTCCTATAATTCATAATAGTCATTGATAGTGTCTTATAATAATTCAGGGATAATTTATACATGGATAATTCAACTCAAAGTGTCCTAGAGCCTTATATTTTGTAGCACAAAACATAGGTGTTTCCCTTCACCTAAATAATTACCTCTGATTCGAAATTGTCAAGGATTGACATCCTCACTAAAGATTCACTCAAATCACTCAGAGTGTTTAAGGTTCAAAATTTAGGCACTCAAAAGTCAAACATGAAGAGTTAATCCCATAGGCTTGCATGAAAATCAAATCTCCACCACTGAAATATGAGATGAAACACAAATCAAAAGGTCTTTGTTAGGGTTGTAACGGGGTTAGGGTTAAGGTGTGGAATAAGGCTGAATTAGAGGGTTAGAATCGAGATTGAATTAACAAATTACCTAACTAAGAACTAATGAACTAATAAAAATAATTACATCAATTGAAAACTAATAATACTAATAATACGAGCTTCTTCTTCGATATTTGGAATTTAAATAAATGTATAAGCTCGTTTAATCACATAACTAATAATGAATATACTTCGTCGTTTTTTTAAGTACATACATAATAAAGGATAAATTACTAAAATTCATAATTAGGCAACTAATCAGATCAAATCTCGATATAGGGGTAGTTAGAAAGGATGGTGATAACAATTACGAAGGGTTTTGGGTTAATATTATTGGGTGAGTCAATAAATAGGGTTGTTAGGATTAAAAGGGGTTCACTAGGGGTTAATTTGTGAAGGTAGGCTTTTAATGGAGTTAGTGGGTTAAAACCTAGGTGCCTTTATCATCTCTGTATATCAAATCAAAAGTGTGGTCTCGACATGTATAATTGATGCAAGTTCTAGAATAACAAATCAGTGTTGACATACTCATAATCAATAAAGTGAGCAAGAAAAAGAATTTATGCTCTATAAGGCTCAAAAAATCACAAATATTATGGGTATTTTTTACATCAACCTTGTAAATATCAAATTTCAAGGTAATATTTAAATTCAGGTAGACGACCTAGAAAATTTTTAATTCAGAAATATAGACTTATTATGCTTGATTCTCTAGTATTCTTAGAATTTAATTATCAATGCACAATTATCAATAACTTAATCTAAAACATATCAATAAAAATCATAAATCATCATAAATTTCATCCTAATTAGTAATATGAGGAAATTACTTTCAAACAAGACTAAATTCAGGATTTTGAGAACAATGCAAAAAGTATGGAACCACGTCTAAGATTCACCCCCCCACACTTAAGATGTACATTGCCCTCAATGTACAAAGATAGATAATATAAATGTAATGTTCAGATCAGAAGATATGGGGATAAGTGAAACTCCCTGAATTATGGATGAATTCCTTGAGCTGGATGAACGATATGTTGGAGGGGTCGTTCTGGATGACGATCCTGTGCTAGATGAAGAAATTAGGGAACTCGTGAAGAATTAGCCAAGAAATCTAAATAAACCTTAATAATATACTAATAATATAATTAAAGACAAGAAAGATAAATAGAAGGAGACTAAGAAGGAAAATAAACTAAGTTTAAAAGATAAAGGGGCTTGAGAATCCTTATTGGTAGGTGGTTCGAGAGGTGGGTGTGACTTTTAAGGTGATGGAGGTGTTGGTGATGGTGGAAGTGGCATGATTCCCAAGCATCCTTAAGAACCTAAAAACAAGAAACTAAAACAAAATGAACTAGATAAAGCATAAGATAGTCAAAGGGAAGGAGAATGAAAGGAAAGAGAAAAGAAAAATAGAAATTAAATGGTCTCAAAGACCCTTGGCTTATTGTTTGAATGAAGCTGCCGGCATGAACTCATGTGAATCGGTCTCCCTTAAGGAGATTGGCCTTTTACGCTTCTTTTCCATGGATATGATTTTGTTGTATCTCAAAAGTCTAAGGATTTATTAGGAAAATGAAAAAGAAAGAGGGAGAAAAGAAAGAAAGAAAGAAGGAAAGAGGAGAGAAGATAAGAAGAGAAAGGAGAGGGGCATGGTGTTTAAATAGAACTTCAAGTCTGGCAGTTTCCCACGCCCGTGGGTTGAGGGTGTGTCAATTCACATGGCCGCATCGCACGGCCATGTTCCTAGGTGTGTTGGTTACCCCATGCTCGTGTCTAGCCTGTGTTCGACAAGCCAGTATGTTGGCACAGTTTTTAGGCATGGGCGTGTTCTACCCGTGGTTGGAAAGTCAGTAGCTTCACACGGTCATGGGGCATGGCCATACCCCTTTGTCGGTGCCCGTGGTGTAGTGGTTGAGTCTGTAAGTTCTAAATTTAGTTGCTCTTACTTGTACCGTCCTACCATGTTAGTACCAAGATTCTTGAGGTACACACGGCCACGGCCACGGCCGTGTGCAGGGCCGTGTGGCCTAGAATTCTTCACCCCTTGTTAGTTTAAAGCTAGATATTATAAAGAAAGGATAAGATAGAAATAAAATAAAAAGTTAATGGGGTTAGTGCTCGGGTTGCCTCCCGAGAAGCGCTTGTTTATAGTCTTAAGCTAGACTTGACCTCTCATTTGTATGGTCAAGGTGGTTTGGGGAGGTGAAAATCCTTACTCATGCGATCAATTCGGTTATGGATATAGAGTTTAAGTCGAGTAGTGTTTACCTCAAAAGTGATGGATTTAGGATTGCTTACCTCGACTGTGCCGTATAGGAAGACATTAAGTATCTCAAAAGTGATTTATTCGTTTGCCTTGAGGTCTAAATTGGTGATTCGAGGGTCTTCCTTATTCAACAATACTTGATCCCCCGTTTTGAAGTGATTTGTTGTTCCTATCAGCTCGTCTGGGGTTTCCTTCGGTTTCACTCCGTGTATTCCTAGTTTCTCTTTAAAGTGTGTTTTCCACTCGTCTTGTTCATCGCTCCGAAGCCTTCGATCCTCATGAATTTCTTCTTTATTGATGGAAGGTCTAGGATCTAGCATCTGCGAAAGAGCTTCAAGAAACGGCAAGTTAATATGAAATTTCTTTGGAAGTTTAAGAGACTTACCGAATTCTTCCTCTGTGTGGTCTTTCTTTGTCGCATTGGGGTATGGCGCACGAGCTTGGTACTCTGTAATTACCGGGTTTGGTAAATCCTGGCTTACCTCAACCTTACCTCCACTCACCACAGGCTCTTGCCTTGGGTCAGATTCCACTAACCTTTCACTGTCATGAGCTGTTATGGTTTGAATTTATTCTTTTGGGTTAGTTTCAGTATTGCTTGGCAAGCTTCCTTGTGGTAGTTCTGAGATTAGCTTAGCAAGTTGTATAACTGACTTAGTAAGTTCCCCAACTGACTCAGTAAGTTCCCCAACTTGGTTCTTGATCCCCTTGATCAATGCTTGTTGGTCATTAAGTGTTGTCTTAGATTTTTGGAGACGGTTATCTGTAGCTGTCATGAATTTTGTCAGCATCTCTTCAAGGTTTGACTCCTCTTCCTGTTGGTGAGGTGGTTGTTGAAAATCTGGAGGAAGTTCCGATCTTTGGCTATTTTGATCATCCCACGAGAAATTGGGATGGTACCTCCAACCTGCATTATAAGTGTCATTATAAAAATTATTTTGTGGTCTAGAATAGTTACCCGTATAGTGAGCTTGCTCGTTTTCCATGCCATATCCGTAGAGTGGGTACTCAGGATTCGCCACGCCTCCTAAATTCGAATCATATTGTATTTCTGGGTGTACCACGTCGAGGTTGAAGACACTAGCTACTTTAGTAGGAATTGTCTTCATCGCTTGCCACTGATAATTATTCAGTGCCATCGTCTCTATAGACTAAAATTATCTGCCAAAAGAAAAATAGAAGAAAAATTAGCAAAGTAAAAGAAATAATAATAAAAAATAAAAATAAATTGCAGAAAATAAAAAATAATGGCTAAAGTAATAAAAATAGAGCTTTCTTAATATTTTAGTTCCCCGGCAACGGCGCCAAAAACTTATTCGCTGTGAATCAGAGCTTTAAAATTTATAAAAAGAATGATTGAACCTGGAAACTAACTCTGACAATGATTGAGGCAAGTGCACCTATCGAACAGTAGTATAGCTTAGGCAAGACTGTATTATCGAACCCAAAGGAACTAAAAGTACTAATACTAACTTTCTTTTTATTATCTAGCATAAAAATAAAGAGAGATTGTTTATCTAATCTAAATTAATTAACTACTAAACTAAAGACTCTAAGACAAAGAAGAATGAATTTGGAAAATAACTTGGGAAAAACTCAGTTGATTTAGATGATACCCTAGGAAGAATCCACCTAGACTTCACTTGTTATCTAACACTGAACCATACGATTTATTCACTTAGTTTGATCCGTAAGACTCCCTAACGTATATTAAACCCTTTCTCGAGGCGAATAACGTCTAACCCTAGGTTAATTAGTGGAACTCTCGTTCTCTTATAATAACCCCCTAGAATAGCAGTAAATCGATCTATGGATTCCCATATTAGGTTTCACCCTAATCCGGCAAAATCTCGTCAACCTATCTCTAGGCGTGCGATCAACTCCGCTTAATTATGTTGGATCTACTCTTAGGCAGGGTCTATTCCTCATCCACCTAAGCACATTAAATTTGGATTAAACTCACATAATTAAGAACAAACTAAGTATTTATCATATAATTCGGAAAAAAATAACAAGATTCATCATAGGTTTCATCCCTTTCGGGTATCCGAAGGGTTTAGTTCATAACAATAAAGAAAAACATCTCAAGAGAAAAGATAAAACAAAACATAAGAAATCCCTAAAACCCCCTGAAGGAATTGAAGGAGAGATCCTCCGTCTTGAGTATAATTCTGGCTTATTGAGATGGATCAACTGGCTATCCCCCGAGTGAATCCCCACAAATCGCTTCTCTGCCTAGCACGACGCCCCTAGACGATGGCTTTGGGCTCCCCTCGTGCAGAGGGTTTCTGTCGAACTCCCCATTGTTGCCCCTTAGGGTGTTTATATAGGCTTAGAGATGTGTTACTTGGCCTCCAAGTATCCTAATTTGAGTGCAATTCCTAATTGGGGGTTTAATTAGACTTTGGAGTGTGTTTCTTTGCCTCCAAGCATCCAAACCGAGTAAAACTCCTCTTGGCCGCGGCAGGCACGCGGCCTCGCACACGCCTGTGTGAATCGTGTGGCAGGCCGTGTGGACTTTGTTGATGAGGCACGGCCATGTAAATCGTGGTCCAGGCCGTGTTCGAGATCTTTAAGGAGGCACGGTCGTGTGATCTTTGGTCCAGGCCGTGTCGATTTCATGCTTTGGCCCATTTGTCCTGTTTTAAGCATGTTTTGCGTTCTTTTCATCCCCTGGTGCTTTCCTGAGTATATAACATGAAAAGAAAGGATTAAGAGCACCAAATTACATAAAATAAGGGATAATTCATCCAAAAGCATACTAAATGTGGGATTAAAATATGTTACTATTTTGGTTCATCACTTACCACCCGTGGTGCGCACTGACTACCTTAACACGATCTAGAGTCTAGACACACGCCCGTGTAGCTAGCCCGTGGTCTATTCTGGCTTAAGATACAAAGGTGCAGGGTGCACACGGCCTAGACACACGCCCGTGTGTCCATCCATGTGGGCACTTAGAGGCTATTTACCAAGCCAATTGCCACTCTGAAATCAAGACCAAACTCATGCTCAATTCAGTAACTCAGGTATTATATCTAACATGAACAAGGATGCATACTTCATTGATAGATTAAAACATACATACTTAATCATTCATGACTCATCTCTTTAGCCATATACAAAAAGAATACTAAGCTTGATAGCCAACACTTTGGCTAGTTTTAAAACATAACTCAAAATGAAATGTTTTCTATACATGTCATACTTAATATAAACACTTGGCTATACCAAAATATCGATTGATAGTGTGCTCCGAGCTCCGGTGATGATGATCCACGAGATTAGCTAGGTGGGACTACATGGAAAGAAAGAATAAAGGACGTAAGCATTTAGCTTAGTAAGTTTGCATGTAATTCTCATAGCAATATATTTGCTTAACATTAACCATTCATCATAAACAATGGCATTATGAATCTCAAGTGTTCAAGCTTACTTACACTTACTGATTCTTACATATCTCATGGTACTTACTATTCTCATGCTCATACGGTAAACGATATACCTGTATCACTTGATCACATAGATCAGTATACTTTACTTTGATAAGTATAATCTCAACTTCTTCATTCATTTCCTGAATAATACTCTTAACTAGCATAACTTGATAATAACTTTACTTACTTAACTTTCTTACTTTATCATTTGAGCTTTACTCTCTTGCCCGATGAATTTCTATGAATAACTGAGGATACTGAATCTCATCCCACATAACTCGATGCCAAAGCCATATCCTCGATATGGTCTTACATGGTATCTCTCATCTTGGTATTGATGCCATGTCTTGACATGGACTTACTCAAAGTCTTCCTTGTGTGTTCCCTTGGGAACTTACCATTGCCATGTCTTGACACGGTCTTACTTGGTATCTTTACTCATGAACTGGTCAATGCCGAGCCTTGGCTTGGACTTACATGAAATCTTTCTTGTTACTCACCAATGCCATGCCTTGGCTTGGACTTACATGGAATCTCTACCTCATGATAGCTTTTCAATGTCAAGACTTGTCTTGGACTTACATGACATCTTTGCTTGGAGACTCACCAATGCCATGCCTTGGCTTGGGCTTACATGAGTCTTCATCTCATAATAGATCTTCAATGCCAAGACTTGTCTTGGACTTACATGATAACTTTCTTGATTACCGATGCCATGCCTTGGCTTGGTCTTATACGGACTTTCTTATTTCGTGTGGTAGATCGAGTATCCTAAGTAATTCAACTTCGATTGGGACTTTCTCGTGCTTAATCTCATTAATTTCTTTATTTAACATAGCAATAAGCATTTCTATGGTAATAATGTACATTATACTAAGCAATTCAATGATAATAATCATAAAGCTTAGAAATCATACAAACTTACCTCAATATACAAAATGTATGTAGATGTGCAATTTAGTCCTCGACTTTGTTCTTGCCTCGATTTTGATCCGGGCTTCATTTTTCTTGATCTATAATAATAATTAGATCATTTAATAATCACATTGACTAAATTGACTCCTAACTCAAACTTTGGCAAAATTACTATTTTGCCCCTAAACTTTCTCTTATTTGCACTTTTGCCCCTAGGCTCGTAAAATGATTCTCATTTAACTTTCTTAAACATCATGCTTAGCTGATTCATTTTCTCTACTATAACAATCATCAATTCTCACTATTTCTAATAGGTATGACAAATTTCATAACTATTACAAATTAGTCCATAATATCATTTTCCATGAAATTCACTAAGGAAAAGATGTTTATCTAACATCAAACTCTCATAAACTTCCATAAAATATCATTTTACATGCATGATACACATGGGTAGATTTTTGAACATGCTTCTTAGCTCGTCTTATAGCTAAAAATAGATAATTCATAATACGAGGACTCCAAAAATAAGAAGAACATTAAAAACGGGGCTAGGATGACTTACTTGCAAGCTTCAAAAATTTGAAGAACCCTAGCTATGGAGTCTCCCAATTTTCGGCACAAGGAAGAAGATGAATGAAATTTTTATCATCTTTTTCCCATTTTAATCATTTAATTGGTAAATGACCAAAATGCCCTTCTCTTTAAAAATTTACAATTTACTAACTCATGTCCATTTTTGTCCAAAACTTATAATTTGGGAAAATTTCTATTTAAGGACTTCCAATTTATATTCTAAAGCTATTTCATACAAAAAGCTTCTAGAAACTCATATTTTGCAACTTTTGCAATTTAGTCCTATTTGATCATTCCATCTCAATTTCACAAAATTTCTACATGGAACTTTAATACTATCATGCAAACATGTCATAAACCTTAAGAACTCAATTTACTAACTCAGATTTGTGGTCTCACACCACTATTCCGACTAGGCCCTGAATCGAGATGTTACACAAGAGTTTGGCATGAAGGACATATGAAAAGCTAATTTTGTTCTATACATTCGAATTCTAAGAAATCAAAAGAAAAAAGTGATAGAATTATCTCAGGCTTCATACATAGACAAGATATTGGAGCATTATTCAATAACCGTTTCGAAGAAGGTAAATCAACCTTCTGTATCGGGATTTCATCTATCATTAGAGGACTATCCTAAAATAGCAGAAGAAAGAGAGAACATGTGAAATGTTCCTTATGCTTCGGCAGTAGGAAGTCTCATGTATGTTATGCTATGCACACTCCTAGATATCTTTTTGTAGTGGGGTTGGTAAGTCGATATAAGGCGAATCCAGGACCAAGACACTAGCAATCAATTAAATATATACTCAAGTATTTACAGAGAGCAAGAGATTATATGTTTGTCTATTCCAAAGGAGATC
Organism: Gossypium sturtianum; assembly: GCA_025698515.1. Classification (NCBI taxonomy): domain Eukaryota; kingdom Viridiplantae; phylum Streptophyta; class Magnoliopsida; order Malvales; family Malvaceae; genus Gossypium; species Gossypium sturtianum. The sequence goes on from CM046955.1 coordinate 128,560,524, forward strand.
TTACTCCTATTGGATATACTAATTCTGACTTCCAAACATGTCAGGATTGGAGGAAATTGACATTGGATTGTGCTTTTGTCCTAAATGGCGGGTCCATAGTGTGAATAAGTGTCAAGTAGGGTTACATGCTAACTTCACTATGTAGGGCTGAATATGTTGTATGAAAGAGTTATGGCACTGTAATAGTACATGTATAGCTAAATCCAAAGTAACCACATAAAGACAAAACACATTGATACAAAGTATCATAAGGGAGACGAAAGTGTTTGACAGAATAGTGGATGTAGTCAAAATTTGCATTTGAGGACAAACCCTAGAGATTTATTTTGCCAAGATTCTACTCGTTAGGGAGCTCTTTGGGAAACATAAGAAGGGGCACAAGAATGTGAAACATGACTCATCTACTTTATTAGGGCAAGTGGGAGACTGTTGTATCTGGTGCCCTAAGTGTAGTATTTTCGTTTAAGTACACTTATAATTTTTCAAATAGATTGGTTAATAAAACAAATTCATTGATTACATTAATATAATTTGTATAATTGTCCTCACATGGTTTTTGCACGCAGAGCAAAATGGAAGCAAATGTCGCTCGTTGGTTGTCTAAATGTTTAACTAATACTAAGCGGTATTACGTGGTATGATCGTATTATGGAAAGACAACATGTATTATTAGACGAATCCAAACATGTCCTTAGTCAAATCGAAAATGAGCAAACCGTTTCAAAGACTAATATGTCTTCTATCAAATCCAATTGTGGAGATGCCTTGTCTTGTGCATCAGAGCGGATGACTCCCAAAAGATAGAGACATAGATGTGACTGACTAGACTGACAGTACACCGGGCAGGACCCGAGCAGAATAGATGTTGAATACATTTATGAATTTATTCACTTGTGATGTTCATAGTGTGGCATACCTAAATCCTGTGTGGATGGCGTACTATGTATGCGTGACTCGTACACTTTGATGTAAGTAATAACCTGAGTTAAAATAGATAAGGAACCGAAAGCTGCTGTGTTGGGTGTACGACTTCTTTATTATGTAACATCATTCAAAATAGTGGAATCCATAGCCCAAAACATGGGTAAATGATATACTCTCATTGGCATTACATGGTTGATGAAAAGTAAACATGGCCACGGGTCGTCCGTCTTTTATGGATGACTTGATCACTATTTGATAGTGACTGACTTTTCATGAAGGAAGATGTAGTAATGGTTACCATGAGATCAAGGATATTATCCAAAAGAAATCAAGGATATCTTATGAGGGTAACACACTTATGACAAGGTCATTGGACGAGCACTGAGTAGTTGCTTTCGTAATGGTATGTTGTTGGGGAGAGCTCAGTCACAGTACTATAGTGGAATGACTTCATGACTAAATGAGTTTATAATTAATAGGCAAAAATTCAAAAATGAATTATAAATCATTTGAGCCTCAACTACATATATCCAATCGGTCTCTTCGCTAGCTCGTTGAAACTAGAAATGAATTACATGTTTGAATAGAAATGAACGGAATGAATAGGAAAAAAGAAATGGGAAACATTCAGGATAGTAAATCATTAAATTCATACATCAATACAATCATAATCTGATTTCATTCAATTACATTCATAATGTCCCTTAATCAAGCCCTCAAGGCCCTAAAAATACTATAGAAATAGTCCGGAACTAAATCGAAAACATTTGGAAAATTTTGGAAAAAGTTGACAAATTTGAACTACAGGGGTCAGACAGCGGTGTGACTCACACGACTGAGACACACGACCGAGTCCCAGCCCATGTAACTCTCTGACTTGGGTCATACGGCCAAGCCACGCGCCGTGTGCCAGGCCGTGTAACTCTCGAAATGCAACCCTAGAAACCTAAAAGGGACACACGGCCGTGTCGCATGGCCGTGTGTGTAACATCCTGAAAAGGGCCTATGCATTTTTGGTTTAATTGTACGAAATGACATATCGTATGTGTTATGAATATATTTTGAACACTTTTGGAAACCTGGAAATGTATGGAAATGTTACGTTTAAAAGAGGAAAGTGAACATTTTTAGAACCTTGGAAATGTAAGGAAATGTCTTGTAAGGAAATGTCATGGAAATGTAAGGAAATGTCTTGGAAATGTAAGGAAATGTCTTGTAAGGAAATGTCATGGAAATGTAAGGAAATGTCAAGTTTACTGAGCCGATCGAAAATTTTGGAAACTTAGAAATGACCTAGAAATGACGAGTTTTAAGGTTTAAAAGGGAAATTAAGGCAAGGTGGCCTTAAAAGAAAAAGTTTGTGAAATTTGACACACAAACAGGCTTGGAAAAGTGGTCCAAGATGCCACTTAGGGCCTATGGAAATGGCGCCATATGCAAGAGGAATGGGCCTAACTTCGAGTCACATGGGAAGCAAATAAAAGAAATTTTATTTTGCTACAAGGAGCAGAGAGGTGGACGGCACATGGCTATAAATTAGGAGCTTTTATTATTTTATAAATAGTGGATAAATAAGGGATTTATTTATCATTATTTTCAAGAGATAATTGTTGGATTAAATTATTTTAATTTGAATAAAGAGATAAAGATGAAAATAAAGGAGAAGTGATGGCCAAGTAAGGGACTTTGAGTTTAATAATTTTGGCTAAGTAAGGATAGTTCTTTGAATTATCTTTTATTTTAAGTGATAATTAAAGGATAAAGTTATCGGATAGAGGAGTGGTGGCCAAGTAAGGGACTCCTTAGATGATAATTTCGGCTATAAAAGAAAAGAGAGGCCATTCTGTATTATTATCTGTTCTTTGAAAGCCTCATTCGAATTCTCTTCACCAAATCTTCTTCTTCTTTTATTTTTGCCAAGTCGAAATACCTTGTGTTCTATTGAATCCTCCATATTTATTCTTCCTTTTCTTTTCTTTCTAATCCCTCCAAAAGCCGAAAGTTGTGAGATCATCATCTAGCCATAGCCAGAATCTCTGAAGGTTGAAGTGAAGGTGCAATCGATTTCTTCAAGTAAGGGTAAGATCTCATTCGGTTTCATCCTTTTTCTTAAGATTTGTCGAAATCTAGGACTAACCCCATTAATATCTTGTTGCCGAAACTTTGAAGAGATCTTTCGGGATTTACTTAGTGTCGACTACAAGGAAGGAGAAGTTCTTTTCCGAAGGTACACCATAGGCCACGTGTTCCCTAGTTATTCGGTGAGTTTCGGGATTTAAAATCCACAAGGTAAGTGTCTATAGTATTCGGCCAAGGCCATGTTTGGTAAATATATGTGTTCATTAATTATTCAAAAGCTGAAAACTAACCAAGTTAATTGATTCAATTCTTGGCCGAATGCAAGAAAGAGTATAGCAGTAGAGATTTCAAGACTTGATTCTTAAGTCAAACGGCAACAAGGTAAGTTTAAGTATACTAATCCTACTAGGATTTGGATTTATGGCTGAATGGCTTTTTATTAAAGTAGTAGGTGATTAATCAAATGTAGGGATTAAGGATCTAAGCATTAGATCAAGCTTTTGGGATTTCAAGACCCTTTCGGTAAGTATGATAAGTTGTGGATATTTGGTTAAGAATTCGTATATTGATGATTAAATCGATTGTTCGATTAAGTGTGTTGATGGAGGCGAATACCATTCAAGAAGGGAAAGGGAAGGTCCCTATCTCGAAGTTTAAGAAGAGATCTGTCTCGGTAGTTAGGGATTGGCCACCGGGGTGTGGACGTCGTCAACGAACAAGAAAGTAGGCAAATAGCCGTAGTATCGCCTAGTGATAGCATCGATGATCGAAAGCATAGTTCTCCAAGTGAGCAGTGTGTGATTAACCCATCGTTTTTTGGGTATATGATATGTATGTGAAATGTGTATGTGTTATGAATGTGCTAACTAGTGCGAGTGGAAATTGTGATAAGGATACCTTCAAAGGGGTATGTCGATAATCCGGTAAGTACCAAAACGATGATATGTGATTATTAATATGAATATGTGATAATATGCTTGATGAACATGCTCATGCATCATTACATTGTATTATTATTTTATGTGGCATGTGCATGGGTTGGGATATGAAAGAAGGTGCGGGTGTACTTGAGTACGTGGTTTGATGTTAGCCTTGAGCTACATCGTGGATTGACGTTGGTCGAGGTCACGTTGTGGATTAATTGCGATTTAGTTCGCGTGGCTTGATGAGTGGCTATGTGCCTCATCGTGGTTGATATCGGCTATGTGCCATATCGTGGTTGATGAGTGACTATGTGTCCCATCGTGGTTTTTGATGTTAGCCTTGAGCTACATCGTGGATTGACGTTGGTCGAGGTCACGTTGTGGATTAATTGCGATTTAGTCGGCGTGGCTTGATGAGTGGCTATGTGCCTCATCGTGGTTGATATCGGCTATGTGCCATATCATGGTTGATGAGTGACTATGTGTCCCATCGTGGTTTTGGTGTTAGCTACGGCTACATCGTGGATTGACGTTGGATCGAGGTCACGTTGTGGATTAATTGCGATTTAGTTCGCGTGGCTTGATGAGTGGCTATGTGCCTCATCGTGGTTGATATCGGCTATGTGCCATATCGTGGTTGATGAGTGACTATGTGTCCCATCTTGGTTTTGGTGTTAGCCACGGCTACATTGTGGATTGGCGCTGACTGAGGTCGCATTGTGGACTATTGTGCTTAATTGCACGTGGACGGCAGTGATTGCCTTTGGAGTGAAAAGGAGAGGGTGATTTGATAATCCCCTGGTGTGTGGTAGGCTGGATAAGGGGGTGTGTAGCGGATGGACCCTAGGTTTGGGTTGGGCTTCATAATTGCATGATTTCGTATGTGAACATATGTGGAAATGGGCCAAGCCCAATATGATATGTGGATTAATGTAAAAATGGGCAAAGCCCAAGATATGAATGTGGATCGGTGTGGAAATGGGCTAAGCCCCAAGATGTGGAAATTATGTGGTTAACTACCCTATTAGATGAATGTGATATGAATATGGGCCAAGCCCAGAATGTGTTAACATGTGAATATGTTATTTTTTATCTGATATATGGGTTAATATGTGGTTAACATGTGGGTGGAATTCAGTGGATTAATTACACACTGAGTCTGTATGACTCACCCAATTTTTATTAAACATCGCAGATGATTCGTGGTGATTGGACCGGGTTGGAGTGGATACGAGGTGGCCCATGCAGAAGACATCTTCTTTATTTTATTCAGTTTATTACTAAGAACTATTGTTTAATTATTTATTATAATAAGACCCAGTTAAAGTATTTAAGTATTTCTATTTGAGCATTTTTATTATGTTTAAGCTAGACAACCATTAAATTATTATTTGGAAGTGCTTTTAATTTGGATATTTTTGTCAAGCTTATATTATTTAGAATTTTTAATTGGACATGGTTTTCAAATGACAAATTTTTTAATGTTTTTCCCAAAAGTGAAATCAGTCTTCAAACGTTTTTCTGCAGTGGCATCTCAAATTCGGTCGTAACGAATGGGCCGGGTTTGGGGTGTTACTGTGTGGACCCAAAATGAGCCTTAAAACACAAGTTTACCATTCCAAGTTTTCTTGGACCTTAAGAAATTTAAATACCAACCAAAATACCAAATCAAAACGACATCAATCGAGTAAAAAACACACCAAAACCAACCTATTAAGTGCCTAACCAATGTACCCTCATTGGTACCACAAGTATATATAATTATGCATCAAAATAAACGCCAATTCAATTCATCAATTCATTCAAGCAATACCTAACCAAAATACCTATCAAATGTACCACAATCACAACATTTCATTAATATATACCATTCATACTAGCATAAAAACTATACCTTATTCTCATGTAATATATAAGTTGGTTATTTGCACAAAAGGTCATCCATAAAATATTTACATAAACCAAAACATTAACAATAGCCACATAAGAGCCTATACATGCCATATAATCTGAATTAAACGTTCCAAAAACTACCGAAATGAACTGGATAGTGTGACTTGAGTGTCGATCCGATCATCCAACCTTCCGAGTATCTACAATGACATTAAACAATACAAGTAAGCTTAATAAAGCTTAGTAAGTTTGACGCATTAAACAAATAATCTTATTGAAGTAAATACAACAGGTCAAACAATAATAATCAACCAGGAGAATTCCCTGTCATCACAATTTCAACTGATGAATTCATTTATGTTCAGATCAATATTCAATAAATAAGAAATATTGCAGAATTCATTAAACATATTACCTTACCTAGATTTTTCATTTGAAGAACGACTTACAGATAAGAGTACATCGTTATATCAACCAAACACACAAGACAAAAGCTCATAAGGGCTGATCCAACCGAAACACCAAACAGAAGCTCATAAGAGCTAATCCAACCAAATCACCAAACAAAAGCTCATAAGAGCTGATCCAACCGAAATGCCAAACAGAAGCTCATAAGTGGTTATCCAACCAAATCACCAAACAAAAGCTCTTAAGAGCTGATCCAACCGAAACGCCAAACAGAAGCTCATAAGTGCTTATCCAACCGAAATGCCAAAATAACCTCATAAGAGCTGATCCAACCGAAACACACTAGACAGAAAGTATAACACGAGAGTTCGCAACAAATGCTGAACTTCAATTTACTAGGGTAATAAACAGATATCTCCCTCCAATTCCATCTCCACTCCAATCCCTCGTAACACACCAAATCACGATTGTACTATAATCCCGTGTTTAATCCAAACCGAGCATCAAAACCAATAATATATCTTAATTTACTATTCATTATCCACAATTAGAAATAAATATATAATTTTTTTCAATGATAATCTACTCAATAGTTCATATTGATATTAAATTCTAAACCGTACGAACTTACCTGGACTGAATTGTAGTAGTTGTAGAAGTTCAAGGACTATTTCTCTATTTTTCCTTTTCCATGAGTATCTACGGGAACTTGATCTAAAATATAGAATTCCTCATTTATCAGCTTACATTTCACATTCTAATTCATTTTAAAATTAATACCCATTTATTTTTTGAATTTACATATTTTCCCCAAACTTTTACAATTCTTACAATTTAGTCCGTTAACTTGGAATTCATCAAATTAACCATTTTTCTCAACTCAATATTTTATCCAAATATACTAGGCCCTTAAACAGCCCCCAATGAACCTTAAATTCACTATCAAACCCTAAAATTTTGACATTTTCACAATTTAATCCTAAAATCAAAATCTAACAAAAATCACTTTACAAATTCATCAAATAACATAATCAAAGCTCCAAATACATGGTATTCATCAAAAACATTCAATATTCAACAATAGAAACTTCCAAAATTTTTAACAGAATCAAAAAATAAAGGTACGAGCTAGCTGGGCCTAGTTGCAACGATTTTGAAAAACATAAAAATTACAAGAAACAGAATCAAATTGGACTTACGTGTAAAGAAATAAGCAAACCGAAGCTCTTTCCTTCCCTAGCTATGGCTTTCGGCCATTTGAAGAAGAAAATGAATTTGATTTTCCTTTTTCATTCATTAATTTTGTTTAACTTTAATAAACTTTCATTAATTTATAAATTTTCCATCCATTTCATATTATTTTATTATTTTCCATTAATATGCCATCCAACACTAACCATTAGGGAGTAATTATTATATTGGTCCCTCCTCATTAATTAATAAGCTATTTATTCATTTTATTTAACTAGTTACTAACTTTTGCACCTTTTTCAGTTTAGTCCTTTTTTCTTTAATTAACTATCTAAATGTTAAAATTCCTAAACCAGATTTTAATACGACTTTAGTGACTATAAATATTCTAAAAATAATATTTACGAGTCAACATGACGGAAGTTTGTGGTCATGAACCACTGTTTTTTCACCACTAAAAATCGAGTTGTTACAATACTAAAGTTATATGAAAGATTAATTTCATCTACTAAATAATCCCTCAAGTTTGTATTTTATTCAATTTAGTCTCTAAAATCGAAACTATCATATCTTTCACATTTAAACCACAATTTACAATCCAATTTTAAAACCATCCTTATACAACCATCTAATTTCAGTAATTATAGAAATTTCATATCAAATTCAAAATATTTTCATTTTAGTCCCTAAACTCAAAACCAACAAATTTCATTTTACAAATTAATCCATAAGAAAATCTAATCTTACATCCAAGCTATTTAACATCAAAAACCATAAATGGCAACATTTCAAAACTTTAACATTTTTATGATTTAATACCCGAGTTAGCTAGATTAAGCTATAACGATCTCAAAAACATAAAATTTACAAAAAAAAGGGACCTCAAAAGACATGCATGCAAAAGGTAGAAGTATGGTTGAATTCACCAAGCTTTCTCCAATGGCTATTTTAGCTAGGAAGAAGAAGAAATGAAAAAGATGGCCTTTTTCAAGTTTATTTTATGTTTTATTATTTATAATTATAATTATAATATAATTTTAACATAATTTTATTAAATGCCATGCACCAACCGAACATAATAATAAAAATGGGTAATTTTCCACTTAAACCCTTAAACAATTACTAATTAAGTATTTTAACTAATAAAAATCTATAGCAATTAACTTTTACGGTTTTTATGATTTTGTCCTTATACCTTAATTAGTCACTAATTCGGAAAAAAATTACCTATCCAAAATTTAATTTGCCTATATAAAAAATTCGTAAATATTTATGAAAATATTTACGGCCTCGATTTACAAAAATGAGTTCCCAATACCTCAATTTCTAAAACAACTGACTTTTGAACCGATACACTTGTACCTTGACTAACTTTTCAAATAACCAAATTTATTATATCAGAATTCAATATAATATTGTAATGGACTCGTAAATATTAATAAATAATAGTTACTAACTTGATCATTGGAGAATAGAGTTTTGAAACTATTGTTTTTGGTACCACTGAAATTTGGGCTGTTACAAGCCATATATTTTCAACTAAACAAACTACTTGATTCAATCAAGAAAAAGAATCCTAAGTTTATCAATCAAAGCAATGAGATTAAGTTAGGAACCCTTAACCTCAATATGGATTTTATTTCCGTTCATCGACGTTGTTGCTTCTAGTGGATTTCACTCGTATTGTACCTGCAAAATAAGTCAAAAAGAAAGAACAAAACAAAAAATTTCAACCAAAGGAAGAAGGGAAAAATTCTTGAATGAAAATAGGTTAGATGACAGCTTAGGAGTGTTTAAAAGGTTGCAAAATATGTTTAAAGGTTAATGGGACTAATTTAAGTTATATAGGGGAGTGTATTTAGGGTTTAAACCAGGTAATTATAAGTTAGAACCCGATGGGTTGCATCACGAGTCGGGTAAAAAGCTATAAATTTTTGCTTCAATATCGCGACTATTGGATCTGGTGCCCTAAGAGTAGTATTTTCATCTAAGTACACTTATAATTTTTCAAATAGATTGGTTAATAAAATTATTCATGAATTACATAAATACTTTGTATATTGTCCTCACATGGTTTTCGCACAAAGCAAAATTGAAAGGAAATGTTGCTCATTGGTTGTCTAATGTTTAAACTAATACTAAGTGGTTTTACGTGGTCGTGTCGTAATACAGAATGACATCTTTTATTAGTAGAAAAACCTAAACATGTCCGTAGTTTAATCGAAAATAAGCAAACCAATTGAAAGACTAATATGCCATCTATCAAGTCTGATCAGGGAGATGCTTTGTCTTGGGCATCGGAGCTAGACCTGCCATGGTTCGGGCTGCCCGCCCAAAAAGTGGGAGAGTTTGCGTAAAAATATAGGCTCGAAAAATGGGCTTGAAAAAAAATAAGGCACGTTTAGAAATTGCTGAGCCTCGGGTAAGGGTTTTCTGGCCGAGTCGGATATGCAAAAAAAGAACTGCTATTTTTTTTATTATTTTCTCGCTATTTCTTATTATGATCTTGTTTTTTTCACTATTTTGCTACTATTTCACAATTATGTTGCTACTACTTTTTTGTTATTATTTGGATATTGTATAACTCTTATTTTATTGTTAATTTTCTTACTATTTTAGATGCATTTGCTTGTTAAGTTGCACCTATCTTAGTGTTATTTAAGTATACATATTTTTTAATTTATTTTTAATTTTATGGGTAACATTTATTTTAATATTATTTTTTTTATTTTTTATGTATTATATTTTAAATATATATAAATTAATACGGGCAGGTCGGGCCGGTCCCAGGTTTTGGCATTTTTATTTGGGCTAGGCTTAGGCAAAATTTTAGGCCCATTTTTCGGGCACGAGCCTAAATTTTTTTTTTGGGCCCAACCCGACCCATGGACACCTCTAATCGGAGCAGATGACTTCCAGGAGATAGAAACATAGATGTGACTGACTTGGCTAATAGTACATCGGATAGTGTAACATCCTAAAATTTGGAATTTTATGTGTTGCATTATTTTTGGTGCTAAGCTAGTTAGATTATTAATTGTGTATGTTTAGGAGGTCCTGAGAAGGCTCGGGGTTTATTTGGACCTAGTAAAAATTTTTGACATTTAGCACTTTAAGGAGATAGAGTAAGTGACCTTAAAGCTTATGGAAATAAATGAGTAAATAGTTAGCATAATTGAGCAATTGGTAAAAAGGATATGGCGCCACATGAAGTACTTTGAGGGAAGAGGTTCAAATCCCATTGTGTGCAAATTTTGACTATTATTTTTTGCACTCTTTCCTTAAGTGTCGGCCAAGCATGTAAATAAGGCAAGGTGGACTTTTTATTTTTGGCAAAATGACTAAGGAAAATAGGAAAGGTTGAAGGTGAGGAAAGAAATCAAGAGAAAGGGGAAAGTAAGGGGAACATGTGGCCTTTTTCAAGGGAAATGTTATGGAAAGTATGGTTGGCAAATTCTTGACCATTATGGTCATGTATGTGGACGGTTTTGTGTGTTAAGGGGGGATAGTCGAATTTTCCTTGGTGTTTTGGTAAAGTTTTAGTGCTTGTTTTAGTCAAATTCCTTTAGCATCAAGTGTGCCATTTTCTCCAAACTACCATTCTCTTAGCCGCATTTTGTCTTTGGCAATTGGTAAAAGTTTTGGTATTGTTTTTGGCCAAAATTCCTATATGCAACTTTGGTGTCCTTTTTCTTTTCTCTCCAAATTTCCTTCTTGCCGAATCTTCAAGCCATTGGTGAGCTTATTCTCTTCTTTTCTTTCTTTTTGTTGCCGAATGTACCCAAATCTTTGAGACCAAAATTTGTTCACTAATCACCTTTTGAAAACCGAAACTATTGGACACCATTTTCGCTTTTTCTTTTCTTTTAATCATCCTTTAAACCTTTATTCCATTTCTTAAAAGCAAAACTTCATTTTGATCAAATCCTTCTCCTTTATTCATTCTCCCTATAACCGAATATCAAATTACATTTTCCTCTATAACCGAACTTTCATCTCTTCTCTATCTCTTCTTCTCATCCGTACTAACACTCAATCCTTGATCAATCAGTAAGTATTCTTCTCAACATTTTTATTTTCTTTCTCTTAATGCCAAATCTATGTTTTGGTTTGGGATGGTCATTTTGACCAAGACCATCACCTTAATTCTTTCTCAAATGAGATCACTTCTTCTTCGTAGTGATATAGTGGAAGGCCGAAACTCTGATTCTTCCGAAGTCATCGTATAATCGTTGGGAATCGATCCTAAAATCTTTAAGGTAAGGAGTTTTTCTCATTAAGATGATTATTGGATAGTGATGATTAACCGGTTACAATTATAGGGATTAAATCGCTCGATCTATCCAACCGTTGATCACTCAGAATTTGTGGTAAGCCGATCTTTACCCTTTGTCAATCCATATTTCATCTTAATATCGATCTATATAAGATCTAATCGAATGGAGGCTTGTGGTACCAATTCGAAAGGAAAGTCGAGTGGAGATCTCAAAAGGAGCGGATTAGCGATCCCTACTCCTAAATTCAAGCGAAGGGTGGCATCGGCAATTCGGGACTTTCCACCGGGTTGTGGACCCTCATCCGGTGAGAATCGACTATTCGAGGTCGTTCACAATTTTGAGGCATCAGCGATTCGAGATTTTCCACCGGGTTGTGGACCGTCAACCGGGGAAAATCGATAAATCGTGGTCATTCACGATGCCAAGGGTAAGCACCGTAGATCGTTCATTTTAGTGTTGATTAATAAATCGCGTATGTCGACTAATCAAGCGTTATAATATTTTAGGTGTCGATGATCAAGAAAGCTTAGTGCTTACCATAATCAGGTGTGTAATCTCACACCGTTTTCCGTGGGTTAACGATTAATATCATATTGGTAGTAAATTGCTTGACTAAAATCGTATTATGGTGAAACCGGGAAAATTGGCTTAGATCTCACTGTTTTGATAAAATTGACAAAATCGGTATTAACACCGTGAAAGATTACGAAAATGCCCCTAATGGGCCGATTTAATAATTTGTTATATGGGCCGATTTGATAATTTGCTATATGGGTCGATTTGATAATTTGTTATATGGGCCAATCTGATATTTTGCTATATGGGCCGATTTGATAAATTGCTATATTGGCCGATCTGATATTTTGTTATATGGGCCAATCTGATATTTTGCTAAATGGGCCGATCTGATATTTTACCATATGGGCCTAATTGATAATTTGTTATAATGGGTCGTACTGTGGATAATGAATATCCAAATAAATTACTGTTGTTATATTGTAAAAATCATGAATTGTTATGCATTATATACATGATTTTGCATGGGATGGGATAATATTGAAGAGAAGTTCTGGTGGCTCTGCCACATAATTTTGGTGGCTCTGCCACAAATCTGTATAGTGGCAATGCCACGTAAATTCTGTTATTCTGGTGGCTTGTCCACAATTATTTTTGTTATAAATGGCTTAATGCCTGCGATTGGTGTGTTGGCGGGATGGGTTGACAAAAGATCCCCACAGGTGTGTTGGTTGGTACGGGTGGTGTGTAGCGGATAGATTACTAGGTTTGGTTTGGGAATTGCATTTCATACACATGTTATAATTGATACATTATTATCATTGTAAATGGGCTTAGGCCCAAATTATCGCTTAATGGGATTTTGGCCCAGTGGACAACGGTAAGTGGGTTATACACTGAGTTCTAGTAACTCACCCCGTTTTTCCTTATCCCTTTTCAGGAAATGATCAGTGATGGAAACTTAGGCCATGGATGACTCGGTGGAGGCCATACTACAAAAACGGTTTAATTTGGAATTTGGATTTCTTTTTAGTACTTTTAATTACTTTACTATTTTGAGTTAAGGTTGTAATAAGGCATCTGGATTAATTTATGTTTTGTTTATTGTTTGACGAATTTATAATTTGCTCTAAGTACTTCAAATTGAGGCTTTTCTAAAAACTTAAATAAACTTTTTCTTAAAATGGATATACAAAAAGGGTTTCATAATAAATTTTCATAAATATATTTTTAACTCAGAAATTTCTCAAATAATTTTCATCAACATTTTTCGAAAATTATTTCCAAATTCTTCTCGAACTATTAACGATATTTCCAAAGTCATGGTTTTTAAGATTTTATCTCAAATTTATCGATTTATCAATCAATCTTTATTCAATAATACTTTATTAAAAAATTTTAAATGGGAGTTGTTTTAAATGATTTTAAATCTAAACCTTTTTATGTACAAATGAAAAAGGACTTAGTAGTATTTTTCTCATGTAACATGTCAGATCTGGCCTTAACGCATGGGCCGGGTTTGGGGTATTACAGATAGGACCCAAGATGAATAGATCCTGAATTTGTTTATGGATTTATTCACTTGTGACGTTCATAGTGTGGCATACTTGAATCCTGAGTGGATGACAGACTATGTATACATGACTCGTACGCTTTGATGTAAGTAAAAGTTTATGTTTGAATAGAAAAGGAATTGACAGGCATTTGGTGTACAACTTCTACAGTATGTAGTATTATTCATAATAGTCGAATTCATAGCCCGAGACATGGGTAAATGATATCCTCTCATTGGCATTACATGGTTTATGAAAAGTAAACATGGTCACAGGTCATTCGTCTTTGTGATGAATGACTTGATTACTAGTTGATAGTAATTGACCTTTTATGAATGAAGATGTAATGGTTACCAAGAGATAAAGTAGGATCATATTGGGAGAGCAGATATTATCCAAAAGATATTAAGGATATCCTATGAGGGTAACACACTTATGACAAGGTCACTAGATGAGCACAGAGTAGATGCTTTCGTAATGGTATGTCATTAGGGAGAGCTCGATCATAATACTATAGTGGAATGACTTTGTGACTAAATGAGTTTATAATTAATAGGAAAAAAGCTAGAACTTAATTATAAATCATTTAAGCCCTAATAGCATATGTCCAATCAATCCCTATCCTAACTCATTAAAAACATAAATGAATTACGTGTTTGAATCGAAATGACCGGAATGAATAGAAATAGAGAAATGGAATACATTCAAGAATGATTATGATTTTCTCCGAATGGAGAAATGGAATCATTTGAAAATGAATATGGTTTCCTCAAAATGGAAATGAAAATGAGAAATGATTCATTTGCAAATGTAGATGAATTAGTTAAAAATGATCGAGAGAATGAGTTTAGGTTTTTTAGCTATTTTAAAGCCCGAAAATGAAAATAAATCATTCGATCATAGTGAACAAGTTGAATTCTGAAATATTAATTATTTTTTTAGAAATTTTACCAGGGTAAAATTGGGATGAGAAAATCATTTAATATAAATATATTTAAGTTTATTTTGGTAAATAGAAAAATAAAATCAGGTTGGATCAAATTACAAATTATTGGGTCGAAAAGTCTAGGAAATACTTGTAATTGGACTCGATGTGAGAGAGGCCCAAAATCCCCTTATGGAATATGAAGGGGCAACAACCCTAGTAAGAATACTAGGGGATGCCGTCCACCCTACTCCTACAATTCAATAAGTGTTCTACCTTCTCTTCTTATAAATTGATGGCACCAGTAAGGTTATTAACACAACTTTGAGAGATTGTTACTTTGCCAAAAAATAGAGAGAATTTATTCTCAAATATTAAATATATTTTTCCAGAATAACAATTCTATTAGTTTCTATTAAAGAAGAGAGGATTTTCGTTTTCACCCCAAAAGGAAAAGAAAACCTTTTCTAGTCCTGTGTTTTTATTCAATTTGTTTGAACCCATACTCAAAGCAGTTCGTGGTATGAGAATAGCGAAGAAGATTGTTCGGTTGAAAGCCAAAAAAATCAAGGATTCACTTATCTGAAAACACATGTACAATTTCAGTCTAAAGTTTATTGCTATAAATATCATGAACCGTGTTGGTTTTCAAAATTTTAATTTCCCATTATGCAAGAAAATTGGTTTCAAAATGGATATTTTCCAACAATAACACAGGGCTGCCATGTCAAGACACGACTGATAGAATGCCCTTATTGCGACACCAGAGTTTGGTGTCGCGACACACCCCTAAAAAATCCAATTTGTGGCTACTGTCTCTGGTGTTGCAACACAGGGGACCCCGTGTCTCGATTGATATTTTCAATTTTTTAGCCATTATTATTGGTGTTGTAACATGGAACCCCCGCGACACAGATTGGCTGCATCTCCCCTTCTATCCGATCTAATCTTTGACCACGTACAACATAGTTAGCTCTTATGGCCCTTTATTGAGTGCTTTGCATATAAGGAGATTGGTAAATAGGATTTTGTCAGTTTTGACTCGAGTTACCCCCTCCTTGATTTCCACCCCATCTTAGACTTGGGTGATCCTTCCATCCGAGATTATAAGTATTGGAATAAGGATTTCCACCTTGGTTCCCCACATAATTCACTTCCTCGGACTGGCTCTCAAAATATTGGCTATAAGTGCGAGTTGTTTCATGTACTCCTGGTCTAGTGGATGTAGTCTCCAACCGGTTAAGCTTGTCCCAAATTTGCCGATATTTGTCCACCTTATGGACAACATTAGCAATAGGTGGTTTTGGGCTATAAGTAAACCTCTCATTGGGCCGCATGGTCGAGTTCATAGCCATGTCCTTAATCAACTGACATGCTCGCTCGTAATTGTTATTCATGAAGGCCCCTCCCGATGCTCCATCCAACCCGGACCTTAGATTACCATCTAGACCATTATATAAAATTTGCATTTGCAGCCATTCCTACATACCGTCTTAGGGACACTTCCTCAGCAGTAGTTTAAAGTGTTCTCATATGTCATATAAATTTTCCCCTTCTATCTGCCGAAATTTTGCAATATCACGCCTCAACTGGATAGTCTTACTGATAGGGAAGAATTTGTGTAAGAACTTTTTGCAAGCTCGTCCCCTGTTTTAATTGAACATGTAGCCTGCAAATCTAACCAAGAAAAAGCATTATCAACCAATGAAAAGGGGAACAACCTAAGACGTATAACATCATTGGTGACCCGATTAAACTTAAATGTATCATAGAGTTGGAGGAATCATTTTAAATGTTGGTTTAAATCCTCTATCATCGTCCCACGGAACTACAAATCATTTTGAATCATGGTTGACTTGATTTCAAAATTGTTCACATTTATTGCCGACCTTTCGATACTACCTCACACAACATCTAGATTCAGTATTGCGTAATCATGCAGAGTACGTTCTTTTCGAGCTAAGGGTGTCCCTATCAATAAAGGTGGTTGTGGTGGTAAATGTTGTTGCTCTGGTGGTTCTTCTTAAAGAGGGCTAATGCGTGGTGGGTAAACTTTAGTAGGTAGGTTATTTTGCATCTGCTGTTGCTGTTGTTGCCTACAGTTATGACGGATAATTCTTTCTAGATTTTATGTTGGCTCTATAGGGTGCCCCTACTCCGAGTCATACACTGTGATCCACAAGGAAAAAGAAAGGTATGTTAGTAAAATAAATAAAGAAAGAAATAAAAAATAAAATTGTATCTATGACTTTGAAATTTCCTACTTATCTTACTAAGGCACATAAATTAAAAACTAATCTAATGACAAAGCCTCCCCAGCAATAGCGCCAACAACTTGTCGCCTCTACCGTCAAGAGTAAAAAATATTGCTATGAATTATATTGAATCAGGTGTTGTCTACAAGCATACGGGTCAGGTTGTAATATAGATTGTTACAACAGAACACAGAAGTATTTTGAGGATCGTACCCAAAGGAGGCTTAATTAGATCAATATTAACTTTTATACCACTAAGTCCAAATAATACTGATTGGAAACCATAATACGATGAATCATGCAAAAGAATTGAATAAAAGTAAAATATGAAAAATGTATTAAATAAAAAAAATAATATGATTATGAATCTTCCAATAGAATAAATAGAATACTCACTTCAGTGTTCATAGCTAAATCTTGATCTAGGGTTCTATTCAATCAGATAGTAGTCAACTTAGTTATTACCTCTTGGCCTCTAACTAACCTACTAGTCGAAAACAACTACTTCTCTCTCGACCTTACAGTTCAGACCGAAATAGGCTTAGTGATGTGATCGGCTGTTTAACGTCACAACAATAATGTACAAGCGTACACTTTCGATGCAAGTATAGTAGACAGATATGAGTCTATCAGATATCGATCCTACAAGGATGGTTGTCTTTTACCTATTAATGTCAGTGCAATAACTAGATAGAAACGAGATAAATTGTGAGGATGGTTGTCGAAGCAATAAATTAAAAAAAATAAAATAAAATATGATAATGATAAACTGTGATCTCCAACATTAATCTTCAGCAGAATACTAAGTGCTCACAAGGCATAAAAGGATAGGTGATTATCGAGGAAATAAATTTCAATGTATATCTTACCAAGCGTCACTCATCTATTTAGTATGAGACTTAAACATGCACATTAACCCCACCTTCCAATGATGGCAACACGGCACTATTAAGAACAAGTGGACTAAATTCCTCTAATCCTCACTCAACTTTCGTTGTAATGCTTGTTGGCTCAAACTGTCACTGTATTTTCCAGTGCCAGTGACTGTAATAACACCTCCGTGTTAGGAAACATTCAAACCCCAAGATTAAACAATAAAAGCAAGATTGAATAAGATAACATTTAACCAAGAATTCATGTGTACTTCCATACAAACAAAAAACAGAGAGTAATCACCAACATTTAGAAATAAATAAGAAAGAATCGAGTGGAGAGTACTATTCCTAGGTAACTCGACTGAATCTCTCTATTCCCTCTTGTCTCGCACTTAGGTCTTCTCATCAGAAGCTAATCTGCATCAATTTTCACGTTGGCTTACCCGTGAGAGGCTTAAGTTGCTATAGCCGCAAGCTTTAAGGTAGGATGAAGAAGATGATGGTCAAGAAAAAAAGTTCTTCTCATTTGTTTTCTTCTCATGTCAACCTTTTATGTCCTATTTCAACATTACATGTGTCCTTTCCTCAGAATTATTCTATCCTTGTACGTACAGGTTGGTTATACCAGACTAGACAGCTCACACATTTTTAGTTCTTATCCGGAAGCTGTCAGGTGCAGCAACAATTCTTGATGTAATCTAGAATTAACTCATGCAGCGACATTAATGTAAAAAGATAGCAAAATGAAGGATAAAATAGGCTAGTATTCACTGAGTTATAAAATGAAATTTACTAAACTGAGAATGCTAAAATATATACTAACGATAACTAAATGGGAACAATTTAACAAATAAGTAATGAGGAAAATCTATGTTCTTTCTAGTGCGATCATAATGCTCAATAGACTATTCTCTCGATCACATCTATCTAACACTTCTTAAGGTTGTCAAGTGTAACATCCTGGTATTAGGGGCTTTGCATTTTATGTCTCTGTGTGTTTGGCATGGTTTATTTGTTAATTTGGTATGTTTGGGGGTTCCAGGAAGGCTCGGGGATAAGCTTGAGCCTTGGTGAAAATTTTGTTTTTAGGCACTTTAGGGAGAGCTAGCAGAGGTGTGTCTTAAGTTTAAATATTTGTGTTTGATGACACAAGAAGTGAGGTGGTAAAGTGGCAAGGAGACGCCACTTAGAGTGCAGGGGAAGTGGCGTCACAAGGGAGAAGCACAGGGGAGGAGGTTTGAGTCTTGTAAGCCTCACTTTGAAGCTTTATTTTTGCGCCTGAGAAGCTAAGGTGGTGGCTTGCGGCTGGACTCTCCAAGGTTGTTGGTTGAATGAGTCAAAGACTTCAAATGAATGGCCATGAGGTGATGGTGGGGTTTGAATGGGTCAAACCGATTCAAATTGTTGGAAGGGAGTAAATGTAGGAGGAAAATATGGGATTTGATGTTGGTGGAGTGATGGCCGAATGTGGGAAGCTTGAAGTGGGGGAAGAGAATTCGGTTTAGTGCTAGCTTGGGGTATGCCGAATTTAGCTTTGTTTTGAGGTTAGTTTTGTGGGCATTTTTTCAGTTTAGGGAGTGTGTGTGTGCCGTTTTGCTGGTAGCCTACTCCTTGTAAGTGCCGAAAGTCCATAACATTCTTCATTTTTTTTGGAAATACTTTAACTTTTATTACGCATTTCTTTTCTCCTCCATCCTCTCTAGAACCGAACCATCTTTGTGGGTGCTAGCAGAATCTCTCCTCACCATTTCGGATTCTTGCTTGAACAACTTTTTCTCTTTTTTTGGTTTTCTACATTCTATTTCTCCTTAGCCGAACCTTCCCTTGATCATCACACTCTCTTTTCATTTTCTTTTTCCTTCTACTTTCTTTGATTCTTTTGGCCGAAACCCTCCTCTCCTCTACTTCTTCTTTTAGCTGAAACTTTGCATCCATTCTATTGACACCCTCTCGTTTGTTTTCTTTCTTTTAGCCAAATAGGTCCTGTAACCCCAAGCGAATCGGTTTCACTCTGCTTCTGGATTTTTGAAGGTAATATTTCTTTTCTCTCTTATTGCAAAAAGCTGAATCTTTTTTTTTCTTCTTTTCTTTAGGTTCTATTTGGCCATAGTCGAATGGTTATGTTGCTCCTGAGTTATGATTTGCGACTAATCTTTTCTCCCTTCATCTTTTCTTATTTTGGGACGTTACTCCAGGACACTCCTCTAGTCAAAGTGTTTGTAGTCCAAAGTCAGAGAGTTACTGTTTACCGAATCGGATCACTCCATTCGGGATATTAAGGTAAGGGGTCATCTCGTGATTTTTCGGTTATTCATTCCTTTCAAATGTGATATGCCTTAACCAAATTCCGTTATTTAGTCAATCCACGCCTCCTTGTGTACTGATCAAAGATTCTCCATGGATGCAAGTGTAAGTCAAACCAAGGAGGGGAGTGTACCCATAGTATCCATTCCAAAATTTAAGCATCATGCGATATTAGCAGTTCGAGATTTTCTGCCGGGCTATGGTAGAGAGCCGACGTCTGCTTGGGATAGACAGATAGCTGTCATCCCTGCTAGTGAAAGCGTCGACGTAGAAATCCTAGTGTTATGTGTTATCAGGTGTGTATTACTCACACGTTTCTTGTTGTTGTGTTATTAACTGTATGGGCTGAAAGCCGAAATGACTAATTCGATAGTTGAGTTACCCTTGTGGGTAAGGTTGGAGACACTGGGTAAGTTCTTCGATGTTGATATTTCTGATTATGTGCATGTATGAATGTTTGATATTATGCCTGTATGAGATAGTTATCTATTACACAATATGATTATAGTTGCATTCATACTTAACAAAAGTAAAGAGCATGGGCTCGGGATTGAATGAAAAGAGAAGAAGAATTAGTGACTAATGTCACGGTGGTCTAAGAACCACAGTGGTTGAAACCACGTATACGGATATCAGTGATTTATCTCGGTGGTCTAAGACCATAGTGGGTTGGCCCCACGTATGCATAAATTTATCAGAGATCATCACGGTGGCCTATGACCATAGTGGGTTGGCCCCACGGTTATATAATTAGTGACTTTGTCACGAGTGACTATTGTCACGAGTGGTCTAGGACCACGGTGGTCAAGAACCACAGTGGCATAATGCCACGGGTGTTTGGAGGAAAGGCTAGACTGGGTTGGGCCGCATTGCATACATGTGACATACGCCATACTGAATCCGGTTTGAGTTATGTTGGGGATTTATACACTGAGTCTTCGTGACTCACCCCTCAGCTAAATTTTACAAGTAATAAGTAGATCGTGGGTTTGGAGCTGAGGCAAACTTGAGGTGGCCATGCGATGTTTTTTTTCTTTCCTTCTCTAGTAAATTGCATTACTTTATTTGAACTTAGTTTAAAACAGGTTTTTATTTTGTAATAAGGCCGCTATAACTTAAATTTGGGTTTTATTTCAATGCTGTTATTAAATGTTTTATAAACGGTTAGTATAGGGTTTTCTTAAAAACGTAAATAAAGGTTTTCCAAAATATCAACGACTGGATTACAAGCCGTAAATAATTAAAAATTGGGATTTTTCTTAACACCACAAATATTATTTTCAAAAGATCACGAATCTCAACTTTGATCTCAAATGTTACCTTATCAAACATTCCAAGTCCGGTTTTTATAACGAACCCGTTTTAACTCTAAGATGTTTTTATATAAAGTTGGTAAAACATTCTTAATCAAAATTCTCAATTAGCCTTAGCTTGAACTCCCTAAACAAAGTGTTTTCCCAAATCCCGATGTTTTACCTAAATTTTTTAAACCATCCATCCTGTAACAATCCAGATTCGATCGTAACATTTTGACCGGGTTTGGGGTGTTACATCAAGCCTAGGGTTTATTCTCTTTCAACTCGAGCCAACTGATCCGAAAAGTAACCTTAAAAAATTGTTAACTATTCCTACATGTGCTCGTTAATCTCCTTCAGATCTTTAGCTACCCATGAATTTAAATGTAGAAATCCCTAAATTGAATTTAAACATTGATAAAATATTAAAAGAAAAAAGAAGGAATGATGAAATTTATTTGAAATATAATTGAAGTGTGAAAACTTAAAGATCTGTAATAATGTTAAGCAAATCACAATCACGAACATGAATCGTTGAAGAACTGAACTGAAAAATAAAAGATTCCAAAACCAAAACCTAATTTAAGAATTAAATTAAAATCAAAGGGGAAGAAGTCCCCAATTAAGGTCTAAGCATCCCTATTTATAGGAGTCGTGTTAGTTGACTCATTTAGACATAATACAGATGACTGAACATGGCTAAATCGGGTTGTGCGGACGAAAACACCCTTGACATTTTTGCTGGCCTTGTCATAGTTGTGTCGCGACACCGAAAGCAGTATACTCCTTTGGCATTTTGGAAAGTGGGTCGGAACATCCTCTGGTGTGTGTCATGACATAGACGACAATACACTTCTTAAGCATTTTTGATGGTATATTGAGACATAGAGATTCTGTGCTGGCACATAGGAGGCAGTCCACTGACTTCTTGGCTTAAACTGGGGTCTTGCACACTTAACTAGCATGTTAGTCCTTCCTTAGGCCCAAATCGACCTATAAATTCAATAAAAACTCCAAATTGCTCAATTTATTAACTAAGTACTCTAAATGGAAACTTAACAAAAACCTTACTTGTAACATCCTAAAATAGGGCCTATGCATTTTCGGTTTAATTGTATGAAGTGACATGTTTTAAGTATTATGAATAAATTTTGAATATTTTTGGAAACCCGAAAATGAGTGAAAATAAGTTAGAAATGAACATTTTTGGAAACCTGGAAATGTATGGAAATGTTAAGTTTAAAAGAGGAAAGTGAACATTTTTAGAACCTTGGAAATGTAAGGAAATGTCTTGTAAGGAAATGTCAAGTTTACAGAGCCGATCGAAAATTTTTGGAAACTTAGAAATGACCTAGAAATGACGAGTTTTAAGGTTTAAAAGGGGAAATTAAGGCAAGGTGGCCTTAAAAGAAAAAGTTTGTGAAATTTGACACACAAACAAGCTTGGAAAAGTGGCTCAAGATGCCACTTAGGGCCTATGGAAATGGCGCCATATGCAAGAGGAATGGGCCTAAGTTCGAGTCACATGGGAAGCAAATAAAAGAAATTTTATTTTGCTACAAGGAGCAGAGAGGTGGACGGCACATGGCTATAAATTAGAGCTTTTATTATTTTATAAATAGTGGATAAATAAGGGATTTATTTATCATTATTTTCAAAAGATAATTGTTGGATTAAATTCTTTTAATTTGAATAAAGAGATAAAGAGGAAAATAAGGGAGAAGTGATGGCCAAGTAAGGGACTTTGAGTTTAATAATTTCGGCTAAGTAAGGATAGTTGCTGAATTATCTTTTATTTTAAGTGATAATTAAAGGATAAAGTTATCAGATAGAGGAGTGGTGGCCAAGTAAGGGACTCCTTAGATGATAATTTCGGCTATAAAAGGAAGGAAGGAGGGCTACTCATCAATTTGTGCTTCCTCCTTTCTCTCCGAATTCTTAGTGCTCTCTTCTCTTCTTTTCTTTCTTTTCTTTTGTCAAGCCGAAATTAAGTGATTATTGGAACCTAGCCGAATATTTTCCTCTCCATTAGAAGCCATAGCCGAATCCTCCATCTTTATTCTTCCTTCTCTTTTCTTTCTAATCCCTCCAAAAGCCGAAAGTTGTGAGATCATCATCTAGCCATAGCCGAATCTCTGAAGGTTAAAGTGAAGGTGCAATCGATTTCTTCAAGTAAGGGTAAGATCTCATTCGGTTTCATCCTTTTTTCTTAAGATTTGCCGAAATCTAGGACTAACCCCATTAATATCTTGTTGCCGAAACTTTGAAGAGATCTTTCGGGATTTACTAAGTGTCGACTACAAGGAAGGAGAAGTTCTTTTCCTGAAGGTACACCATAGGCCACGTGTTCCCTAGTTATTCGGTGAGTTTCAGGATTTAAAATCCAAAAGGTAAGTGTCTATAGCATTCGGCCAAGGCCATGTTTGGTAAATATATGTGTTCATTAATTATTCAAAAGCCGAAAACTAACCAAGTTAATTGATTCAATGTTTGGCCGAATGCAAGAAGAGTATAGCAGAGATTTCAAGACTTGATTCTTAAGTCAAACGGCAACAAGGTAAGTTTAAGTATACTAATCCTACTAGGATTTGGATTTATGGCCGAATGGCTTTTTATTAAAGTAGTAGGTGATTAATCAAATGTAGGGATTAAGGATCTAAGCATTAGATCAAGCTTTTGGGATCTCAAGACCCTTAGGTAAGTATGATAAGTTGTGGATATTTGGTTAAGAATTCGTATATTGATGATTAAATCGATTGTTCTGATTAAGTGTGTTGATGGAGGCGAATACCATTCAAGAAGGGAAAGGGAAGGTCCCTATCCGAAGTTTAAGAAGAGATCTGTCTCGGCAGTTAGGGATTGGCCACCGGGGTGTGGACCAACGTCAGAACAAAAAAGTAGGCAAACAGCCGTAGTATCGCCTAGTGATAGCATCGAGATCGAAAGCATAGTTCTCCAAGTGATCGGTGTGTGATTAACCCACCGTTTTTCCGTATATGATATGTATGTGAAATGTGTATGTGTTATGAGTGTGCTAACTAGTGCAAAGTGGAAATTGTGATAAGGATACCCTCAAGGGGTATGTCGATAATCCAGTAAGTACCAAACCCGATGATATGTGATTATTAATATGAATATGTGATAATATGCTTGATGAACATGCTCATGCATCATTACATTGTATCATTATTTTATGTGGCATGTGCATGGGTTGGGATATGAAAGAAGGTACGGGTGTACTTCGAGTACGTGGTTTGATGTTAGCCTTGAGCTACATCGTGGATTGACGTTGACTGAGGTCACGTTGTGGATTAATTGCGATTTAGTTCGCGTGGCTTGATGAGTGGCTATGTGCCTCATCGTGGTTGATATCGGCTATGTGCCATATCGTGGTTGATGAGTGACTATGTGTCCCATCGTGGTTTTTGATGTTAGCCTTGAGCTACATCGTGGATTGACGTTGATCGAGGTCACGCGTTGTGGATTAATTGCAATTTAGTTCGCGTGGCTTGATGAGTGGCTATGTGCCTCATCGTGGTTGATATCGGCTATGTGCCATATCGTGGTTGATGAGTGACTATGTGTCCCATCGTTGTTTTTGATGTTAGACTTGAGCTACATTGTGGATTGACGTTGACTGAGGTCACGTTGTGGATTAATTGCGATTTAGTTCGCGTGGCTTGATGAGTGGCTATGTGCCTCATCGTGGTTGATATCGACTATGTGCCATATCGTGGTTGATGAGTGACTATGTGTCCCATCGTGGTTTTGGTGTTAGCTACGGCTACATCGTGGATTGGCACCGACCGAGGTCGCGTTGTGGACTATTGTGCTTAATTGCACGTGGGACGGCGAGTGATTGCCTTTGGAGTGAAAAGGATAGGGTGATTTGATAATCCCTGGTGTGTGGTAATTTGGATAAGGGGGTGTGTAGCGGATGGACCCTAGGTTTGGGTTGGGCTTCATAATTGGATGATTTCGTATGTGAACATATGTGGAAATGGGCCAAGCCCAATATGATATGTGGATTAATGTGGAAATGGGCTAAGCCTAGTATGTGGAAATTATGTGGTTAACTACCCTATTAGATGAATGTGATATGAATATGGGCCAAGCCCAGAATGTGATAACATGTGAATTTGATAATTGATATCCGATATATGAGTTAATATGTTGTTAACATGTGGGTGGAATTCGGTGGACTAATTACACACTCGAGTCCGTATGACTCACCCAATTTTTATTAAACATCGCAGATGATTCGTGGTGATTGGACCGGGTTGGAGTGGATACGAGGTGGCCCATGCAGAAGACATCTTCTTTATTTTATTCATTTTTATTACTAAGAACTTTTGTTTAATTATTTGTTGTAATAAGGCCCAGTTAAAGTATTTAAGTATCTCTATTTGAGCATTTTTATTATGTTTAAGCTAGACGACCATTAAATTATTATTTGGAAGTGCTTTTAATTTGGATATTTTTGTCAAGCTTATATTATTTAGAATTTTTAATTGGACATGGTTTTCAAATGACAAAATTTTTAATGTTTTTCCCAAAAGTGAAATCAGTCTTCAAACATTTTTTCGCAGTGGCAACTCAAATTCGGTCGTAACGAATGGGCCGGGTTTGGGGTGTTACATTACTTATTTGCTAGAAAATAAGCTCCATAAGTATTGAAAATGACCTAAATTTTTACAATGAATTGTGGCAGATCAGCATCGTGGCATGGTAACTTGATCTCATCGTGATGACACTAGCTTGACGTCGCGATGTGACAGACTGTTTCTGCAAATTTCTAATGAAACTTCAACCTACAATTTCCAATTAACTAATATACATACTCATACCATCATTTTAGCCAAAAACATGCAATCCTTATGAATCAAACATGAACAAAACACCTTGATCAATGGTGTACCAACACCATATTACCTAGTTCAAATCAATCAGCTATGAACATAACAACATTACATTTCAACCAAAATATATTCTTACCAACATTTATTGACCATTTCACTTATGCCAAACCTAATCAAACATGTTAAAATGAACTTGTAAAAATTTGAAATTAACCATTTAACTTAACATACAAGCCTTGTAATTCATTCAAGTTCAATTTCACCATGTACTTATCTAACCATGACAATTTTACATATTTTAGATCAATATGTGCATAATTACTCATTTGATTATCTAGTATCCAAATGAAAAAGGATAGAACCAAATCAACCATACACATAACCTATATTTCAAGCATGACTATCATTTTGACCACTTTATATGTCATTAAGAAACCAAACTATTCAAACTGTCACACTTATAATCTTCATCATGCCACACCTATCAATTGAGATCGTTCTATATACAAGCATCACACAAGACCAAAACATGCATCAATTTGATCACATAGCAAACCAATTACATAAGTTCTAACCATTATCAACTTATCACGTAACATCATCACCAAGTTGACCATTTGTACATCAAAGGTCCCTATGTACATGCAAAAAGGTCTAGATTCAAAATGAATTTGTAACTACTATCTCGGGATAGTGTGTATGCTGCTTCGCTAATCCAGCTCTGTAGTTTCACAAGGTGAAAATCTACATGGAAGGAAAAACAACCAAAGTAAGCATTAAGAATGCTTAATAAGTTCAAATGGATTTACTAAACTTACCTTGATCCATTAAAGTATAAAGAAAAATGTCATGCATTTTGGCATTTAAAAGCGGCTATTCTTGGCCCATATTAGCACATCTAAGTACATGTCAACATTATCAACTAAATAGGTTAGTAAAATTTACAAATCATGAGGAAGAGTTTAGACATTAAGGCAATCCAATTCTTATCACACATTAAACATCAAACATATACCATCACTTATACAATTTGCATTTAAATTTCCATTTCCGTGCCCAACAAAACTATAGTAAAACAGACTCAAATACACGAGAATAAGTTGCTTACACAAGTTGACATTACAATAGAATTGCTCACACAAGCTGACATTATATTGAGGTTCCCATTCGGGCTAAACCTGCGATACGTATAACTCGGGAATCTACAAAAAAATGCTAGATCTCACAATATCATGTAAAATCCCTGATCAAAAGCGCGTATAACCCTAATGGCATGTTATATGTATCCTAACTTTTTACTAAGTTCACATAGGCATCATTTTTGTATACATATATCATTACCAATATTTGAACATAATTACGTATTCCATTTACTAGTCTAGTAATCAACCAACATTTACATTTGTACTATGTACTACCTCATAATATCCAGTATTCATGTAACTTTTCAATTCAATCCAATTTAAACCATATGTGTCAAATTCACTAAATTCTACTTAAATCTAACATATAGATAAATTCAAACATAAAATAAAATCGAGTGGTAAGTCCCATATGAACTTACTTGTTCAAAATATGTAAAGTATATACTTTAGGGGCTAATTTGCAATTTTAGCTTTTCCTTGACCAACTCCATTTTGATCCAATTTTCTTATCTAAACAATCATTTTATATAATCAATCAATATCAAATATCTCCATACTATGCTATGATATACGTGAACCTATATAACTCACTTTTTCAATATCCCTAAAATTTTACATTTTATTGAATTTAGTCCCTAAACTCGGGATAGTCATAACTCTCAATTTCTAGCTTTAGATTAAAATATGATTTCATATATTCTCATTAGGGACCTTAAACTTTCTATTTCTAAAATAATTTCATTCAAGTTTCATATTTATTCAATTTGGTCCCTAATATAAAAAAGTTAACAAACAAGTTAAATTAACTTTACAATTTAGTCCTTTTTATATTCTAACCTTAAATCTATCAATTTCAAGCCTAATTCTTTAAGAAATTAACAATGGCAACTTTCAAAACCTTTAACAGTTTTAAAAATTGGTACATGGGCTAGCTAGATCAAGCTCTCATGACATCAAATTTACAAAAAAAAAAACAAGAAAAGTACTTAATTGAGCTTACCAATTGATGGCTGAAAGGCAGAAACTCTTGAAGGATTTTTCTCTTTCCTTTCACTTATCAAGCTATTTATACTATAATTAAAGATTTATAAACTTAATAATTCTTAATTAATTAACATAATCAGATTTTTAACTTTGTTTAATGAAGAAAGCCATCATCTCCCACTAACTTTCACTTAATAATGGTTTACTTATCATTTTGGACCTTTGGCTAATTGCTATTTAAGTCCTTAAGCCTTTGGCCGATTAAAACTTTACAGCGATTGGACTTTTACAATTTAGTCCTTGTACCTTAATTAACTATTTAATTGACTAAATTGTTCTACCAAACTTCAATATATTTTTACAATATCATTGTAAATATTAATATTTCATAATTCTAGACTCGGTTTAAGAAAATAGTATTCCAAAACTGCATTTTCTGGCACCACTAAAAATTGGGCCATTGCACCCATCATCTCTTTGATCAACGAAAAACACCAAAGCTAAATAACATATTAGAAATAATTCGTCAAAAGCTACTTGAAATATCAACACAATGAACAATCACCCATCTAAATCGACTTGAAACTCAAAAAGACATTTCTTGCCCAAGATTTTTCTTGTCTTTATGTTTTCCAATTTGTCCTCTTTAAACTTATCTCTCAAGCATCTAAATTAAAAAAAAATCATGTAAAGACAATCAATCATTTCCTACAATCTATGCATAGCTTCATCAACAAAATCAATAGCTAATTTCTTAGATTTTGTTAATATATTATCTTTACTACACTCATCACATTCCATGATGTAGATTTTCAAGTAATAGCTCTATTTGCTTAGCTTTTAACACCCTAGTTTGTACATATTAAAATATGTATTTGATTGAAATTGAGAAGAGAAATCCTTAAAAGTCTATCCCAAACTCTACAACCCAGCCATGAACTTGTTTAATCTCTCTACTCCAATTTCGCCATAATTCTCACCTCATAAAATACAATAAAGAAACATATATCACCAACTTCATTCTCAATAGGTCCATTTCGTTAAACAAAACCCACAACTTCATATTCAAATGTAATGATTAATGTATAAAGAAACAACAATATCCCTTTTACTAATAAATTCAAGAACTTCTCTAGATAAATAAATTCATTCAAGTTAGGCTCAACCAAACAACAATTAAAGTCTTTAATATCTCATCATATCATTTTTCTACTCATTAATCTCACATAATGCATAAAACATAGGCCATCAAAATTTTAGAAATTTCCTACACCCATATAGTAACACCCAAAACCCAATCCGAAAGTCTGGTCAGACCTAAAGCGTCACAGTGGTTGTCAGATTAACCCTCCTAATCAATTGTTCAATAATTGCACATACTAAAATAAATCCTTGAGTATGCGATCACATTTAAAAATTTTAAACATTTACCAAAACGTAAAAATCCGATCTAACTTTTAAGCTGAGTTTAGGGTGTTACACACTTTCTTTTAATAACAGACAAACATGCTTCATAATATTCATGCCCCAAAGTTCTACCATCTGCCCTTGAAAAAAATTGAACAATCATTCTTGATCAAAGTATAACAGCTCAACTTTTAGTGGTGCCGAAAAAGGTGATTTCGGAGTCCCATTTTCGTAAATATTAAATATGAAATTTACGGAGTTAGTATAAATGTATATTTAAGTTTAGCCCTTCAATTTTGTCTATTAATGGTTTAATTAGGGTACAAGGTCTAAATTGTAAAATTTTTATCCCTAAAGGTTTTTAATTGGCCAAAGACTTAAAGACTTAAATTGCGATTAACCAAAGATCCAAAATGGCAATTAAACCATTTTGGAATATGTGTTAGTAGATGTTGGTGGATTAAAACATTAAGATTTGATTATTAAGTTAATAAGTGACACTAATTAAAATTAATCAAATTATTAATCATGGTATAAAAACCATATTTCGGTGGAATGAAAGAGAATAATTCTCTTCTTCTTCCACCATCAAACCGACCATTGAAAGAAATAAGAAAAGCTTCCTAGGGTTCGAACTTTTGGCTGTAATTTGGTAAGTTCAATTAAGTCTTTTTCTTATATTTTTTTATGTTTTTGAGGTCATACGAGTTTGATTTAGCTAGCCCATGTACCAATTTGTAAAACTTTTAAATTTTTCAAAGTTTTCATTATTTATTTCTTGAAGAAATTGATGTTAAATTGATAGATTTTAAACATAGATCATGAAAAATGACTAGATTATAAAGTTTGATTGTTAGTTTTATTCTGTAACACCCCAAACCCGGCCTAGACGTTATGACCGGATCTAGCATGTCACATAGAAGGGTTGTTAAAAAACTATGCGTTCGTTAAAAAGTTCGTATTATTTTTGAAATTTTGAGCTTTGTTGTTTGTGAAATTCAAATTTGTTGTTATGGTTTTCTTGTAAAAACGTTATTGTTATTATTTTCGAAAAATTTGTCTATAACAGAAATCAGATTCAGTGAATTGCGGAAACTTTGTCTATAACACACCTGATAGGAATCTGAAGTTAATCCGCGCTCTGAACATTGTTCTGCGCAGAAGCCAACAATGATGGCACCCTTGACCCCCAAGGGGGTGTGTCGATCAACTTCGGTCACCACCACCGTGACCCAACGGCTAACCCAAATGAGCACGCCACAAAGCGAAGGGATAAGCCAAGAAAGGTGTGCCTCCTCTCCTCATGGTTTGCTCTATTTAAAGCTAGCTTCTCATATTCCCTCTTGCTAGCTTTCCGATGTGGGATCCCTCCTTCAATAGAGTTTAAATTCAACACAAACTCTAGCCGTCAAACTTAGCAAAATAAATATCCCTTTTTTGCTTGCGATGGGATTCGAACTCAGGCTCCCCTGTAACTTAATCCACGCCGCAAGCCACTAGGCCACAAGCTCCTCTTGTGTCTAAAATCATGCGTAACTAAATATAAGTCTATGGCCAACGTCTAAGTTCACTTAAAAAAATAAATCAAAATGAAATGCAAGCGCCAAGACTTGAACCTTGGACCCCTTTGCTTCCTTGTGGCGTCATTCCCTTGTCTCTTATGTGGCTCCATATGCCACTAGACCACAACTCCTTTTGTGCCATTTTTCTCCTCATTTTATTCTTAAAGCCTACCTTCTAACTCCCAGGGTTTTATTCACCTAAAACCATTTTTTTTCCTAAAGCTCAGGTTTGATCCCGGGACTTCATGGAAGCCCCCTAACCTTCCAAAAATCACTCACCTAATAGGTTCAACTTGCTTTAGTACCGTTCTCTTGTTCCCAAAAATTTTAAACATACCCACGCCCAAGGCCCAATGGGCCCGATTCTACTAGGCCCAAATTTAGGGCATTACAAAACTACCCCCTTATAGAAATTTCGTCCTCGAAATTTCCAACTATCTAACAGTCGTTTAACACAGACTACTCTACTACGCTGTTGCTGCACACTCTGATTCTAATATCCCTATCATATTCTAACTAGAATTTGGAACTCCCTACACATACTCAAAACACCTAACCATTAAAGCAGACAAATATCTCATACGCAATCAATTTCTATCTCCAAACATCACATCCAAATCAAACACACACAGAATAACTACCAAAAAGACAGTCATTACAGCATATAACAGAGTAAAATGTCAGGAAACTTACGGATTTGGTGTCGGAGACTCGGTGTGCCATACTTTCAGTAACACTATCATTCCTAAACCACATTTTAAACTGATTTGGAAAAAAATTTTCAAACCCATTCCACAGCAGAGTTTTACAATCGAGCTCTGATACCATAAAATGTAGCACCCCAAACCCGACCTAGACGTTATGACCGGATCTAGCATGTCACATAGAAGGGTTGTTAAAAAACTATTCGTTCGTTAAAAAGTTCGTATTCTTTTTGAAATTTCGAGCTTTGTTGTTTGTGAAATTCAGATTTGTTGTTATGGTTTTCTTGTAAAAACGTTATTGTTATTATTTCCAAAAACTTCCTTTATAACAGAAATCAGATTCAGTGAATTACAGAAACGTGATATTTTGAAACACGGTTATTAGCATTTGGAAAAACTCAGTATTCAAACATTTAACAGCTTATGAGTAGCCGAATTTAAAGTTAAAAAGAAAATAAAATCCAACGGCCTTATTACAAAATATTAACCCAAAATAACATAATCTTAAAATAAAGCAAAACGAAAGTTACTAAAGATCGTGAGAAATACTCCGACGTATGGCCACCACAGAGTCCTCCGCAGCTCTAAATCCTCTAATGCTGGGGATCACCTGCAAGGTTAAAGCAGAGGGGTGAGTTACGAGAACTCAATGTGTAATCCCCTAAACGGTCATTAACTGGGCCCGAGCCCATACGAAAGCAGACTGGGCCGAAGCCCTATTCGGTAACAGACTGGGCCTTAGCCCTATAAGCATGATAGTGCAAAAAATGTAATGCAACCCAACCTAATAATCCATCCGCTACACACCACCCGTACCAGCCCAACACACCTGTGGGGATTCCTAAATTGACCCACCCATCCGCTACACACCAACATGGCAGACAAGCTGCTCATCACAGAATTTGTGCCAAGGCCACCAGAATAACAGAATATACGTGGCATAGCCACCAGACAGAATGTGGTACAGCCACCAGATCAGAATGTGGAAGAGCCACCAGAATAC
Source organism: Gossypium sturtianum (assembly GCA_025698515.1). Taxonomy (NCBI): domain Eukaryota; kingdom Viridiplantae; phylum Streptophyta; class Magnoliopsida; order Malvales; family Malvaceae; genus Gossypium; species Gossypium sturtianum. The sequence goes on from CM046955.1 coordinate 128,593,606, forward strand.
ACTTCCTCCGATCATCAATATCCCAATCCCATGCAGAATGTCATGTATGCAAAGCACATATCAAAAATGATGTATGAAATAAATTACATTCATAACCAGTTAAACTAAATACACACTCATACTAATCAATCCTTGAGGGTATAACAGAAATTTTACCCACCGAGGGTATTTCAGTAATTTACCCTCCAGGGGTATTTTGGTAATTTTGAAAATTAGGGGTACTTTGGTAATTTCACAAACCGAGGGTATTTCGGTAATTTTAAAAATCGAGGGTACTTCGGTAATTTTTTGAACCCATCAGAAGGGCTACAATCGCCTCGAGTGACTCAATTATTTTAACCAGAGATATCGATGTGAATGGGCCTAAGGCCCATTCTCGGCCCAAGTGGGCCCACACGCTCGTGTGGCTCATTTAGCCCAAATCTAGCCACATATATATGATTCACCTAGACTAATTCAATATCTACTACACAATCATACAATTTATTCATATGGGCCCATGGGCCCATTGGGCCCACTCGGCCCAAGGCTGTCTAAACCCATGAGAATACTCATGAGGGCCTCAACTATCGCGTCGAAGCTCCCACACATGTGCTCGCACGCTCGTGTGGCTACCATCGCCGTGTGACTGGCATTTCGGCATTTGCCGCTCTATAGCTAGAGTAGGGCGAAATACACACCTGATAGGAATCTGAAGTTAATCGCGCTCTCGAACACACTGCTCGCAGAAGCCAACAATGATGGCATCCTTGACCCCCAAGGGGTGTGTCGATCAACTTCGGTCACCACCACCGTGACCCAACGGCTAACCCAAACGAGCACGCCACAAAGCGAAGGGATAAGCCAAGAAAGGTGTGCCTCCTCTCCTCATGGTTTGCTCTATTTAAAGCTAGCTTCTCATCTTCCCTGTAACACCCCAAACCTGGCCTAACAATATTTGGTGAGCAAAAGAGTCGTTAGCAATTATCCCACCTTTGATCAAAACAAATCTTATAACAACGTTCTTACCCCACTTGCTTGACAAGTCGACGATAACGATTTGGTTAATACAAATCACTTGTGCTCCTTCACCTTGTTGAAAGCCCTAAATCCAATGATGGCCATATCACAGAAAATAATGTAACTCAGACCCAACGAGAGAGAAAGAAGAACACTCGATTATTAAGGAAAAACTCGGATGAAACAAAGTTATCGACAAAGAGAGAACTACTACTTACCGATTGTTAATTTTCTTGTAGCGCCACTCACTTAAATCACTACAAAAAGAGGATGATTTGATCACAAGGTAATGTCGAATTAAGAATAGAGAAAATGTTGATGAAAAGGTCAAAAGAAAAGAATGGATGGAGAGAAGAGTGCTAGATTGTTTCAGCTATCTAAGGGGAGATGAACAAAAAGGTGAGTGATTCGGCCAAACAAAGGAGAAAGATGTACACTCAAAGCTTGAAGATTAGGCAAGAAGGAGAAGGAAATTTGGAGAGAAAAGAAAATGACACAAAAGTTGCAAATAGGAGTTTCTGGCCAAAACAACACCAAAACTTTTACCAATTGCCAAAGAAAATTCGGCTACCTCCCTATACACCCAAAACCATCCACATTCATGACCATAATGGTCAAAAATTGACCAACCACACTTTCCATAACACTTCCCTTGAAAAAGGCCACATGTTCCCCTTACTTCCCCCTTTCTCTTGATTTCTATCCTCACCTTCATCCTTTCCTATTTTCTTTAGCCATCTTGCAAAAAATAAAAAGTCCACCTTGCCTTATTTACATGTTTGGCTGACACTTAGGGAAAGAATGCAAAAATAATAGTCAAAATTTTGCACACAATGGAATTTGAACCTCTTCCCTCCAAGTACTTCATGTGGTGCCATATCCCCTTTTACCAAATGCTCATTTATGCTAGCACATTACTCATTTAATTCCATAAACATTGAGGTCACTTACTATCTCTCCTTAAAGTGCTTAAACACAAAATTCTTCCTATAACTTAACTTGAACCCGGAACTTCCTAAAAACCTCGTAACTCTCTAAAATCACCTTCCTAACAAGTCCAACTTGAAATAATGCCGTTCTCAAATTCCCATGAATTTTAAAACGCTTCTATGCTTAAGGTCCAATGGGCCCAATCCTACTAGGCCTAATTTTGGGATGTTACAATTCTACCCCCTTAAAGAAATTTTGTCCTCGAAATTTCCATCCTACTACTAAATGCATCACTCAAATCAGACCACTATGCTTTCGCTGCGCACTCTGATCATAATAACCACAATGTACTTTTAACATAATCTTGAATCCTCTTTCACACAACCAAACACCTAACCACAGAAGCAAGTAGTTATCTACCACTTATACCTAAAATTTTCTACATTCAATCATCATGTCCAACCAAAACATACCTGACTTGATGGTGATGAAACAATCCCGAGCCTTATGCTCCTTAGACCCGTATCTCAAGCATGCTCCTGACCTCCTCCAGCATTCTCCCGGATGACGCCTTCTGCAATAATTGCAAGCCAAAAAGTTTGGACGTGCCTTAATACGCTTTACGGAATGAGACTATGACCTAAAAGAACGGCGATCTCTTTTCTTCTTACAGTCCATACACTCAACTCGAAGTGCTTCACTGATTCCTTTAACCTCCTCCAATACTTCCTTAACTATCTGAGTTAGCTCATCAACCCCAGCTCGATCACGAGATCCCGTCTCAGCCACTGGCGATGCCAGCGCCTCCCTTTCGGAAACATGCCCCGATGCTGAAGATCTAGCCTTAGCACCTCGGCCTCTACCACGTCCACATCTATCGCGTCTACGTCCTTTAACGCTCGTATTGGCTAAATCCATTTAATCTGATTACGAGTCTTATGAATCAGTATAATTATTCAATGTTTATTAAACAATATTTTATGGAGTATAGGAAGTAAAGTTGTTTTCGTAGTACGTATCTAAGGTCTCAATTTCTATAGTTTCAGCTCCTAAAGCTAAGAGTTCTAGAGTATTTCTACAGTCATACCACAATAATCATAAATTTAAAACATAACTTACTTGACTTGGTGCCGGATACCCATGGTGCCATACTTCCTTTAACACATATATCTATAATTTAAAATTCATACAGCTTTTGAAAATGCTTTTGAACTCAAACCACAGCCGAGTTTTGAAACCGGGCTCTGATACCATAAAATGTAACACCCCAAACCCGGCCTAAAAATATTTGGTGAGCGAAAGAGTCATTAGCAATTATCCCACCTTTGATCAAAACAAATCTTATAACAACGTTCTTACCCCACTTGCTTGACAAGTCGACGATAACGATTTGGTTAATACAAATCACTTGTGCTCTTTCACCTTGTTGAAAGCCCTAAATCCAATGATGGCCATATCATAGAAAAGAATGTAACTTAGACCCAACAAGAGAGAAAGAAGAACACTCGATTATTAAGGAAAAACTCGGATGAAACAAAGTTATCGACAAAGAGAGAACTACTACTTACCGATTGTTAATTTCCTTGTAGCGCCACTCACTTAAATCACTACGAAAAGAGGATGATTTGATCACAAGGTAATGTCGAATTAAGAATAGAGAAAATGTTGATGAAAAGGTCAAAAGAAAAGAATGGATGAAGAGAAGAGTGCTAGATTGTTTCAGCTATCTAAGGGGAGATGAACAAAAAGGTGAGTGATTCGACCAAACAAAGGAGAAAGATGTACACTCAAAGCTTGAATATTCGGTAAGAAGGAGAAGGAAATTTGGAGAGAAAAGAAAAATGACACAAAAGTTGCAAATAGGAGTTTTTGGCCAAAACAACACCAAAACTTTTACCAATTGCCAAACAAAATTCGGCTACCTCCCTCTACACCCAAAACCGTCCATATTCATGACCATAATGGTCAAAAATTGACCAACCACACTTTCCATAACACTTCCATTGAAAAAGGCCACATGTTCCCCTTCCTTTCCCCTTTCTCTTGATTTCTTTCCTCACATTCATCCTTTCCTATTTTCCTTAGCCATCTTGCCAAAAATAAAAAGTCCACCTTGCCTTATTTACATGCTTGGCCGACACTTAGGGAAATAATGCAAAAATAATAGTCAAAATTTTGCACACAATGGGATTTGAACCTCTTCCCTCCAAGTACTTCATGTGGCGCCATATCCCCTTTTACCAAATGCTCATTTATGCTAGCACATTACTCATTTAATTCTATAAACATTGAGGTCACTTACAATCTCTCCTTAAAGTGCTTAAACACAAAATTCTTCCTATAACTTAACTTGAACCCAGAACTTCCTAGAAACCTCGTAACTCTCCAAAATCACCTTCCTAATAAGTCCAACTTGAAATAATGCCGTTCTCAAATTCCCATGAATTTTAAAACGAAAGGTCTAATGGGCCCAATCCTACTAGGCCCAATTTTGGGATGTTACATTCCCTCTTGCTAGCTTTTCGATGTGGGATCCCTCCTTCAACATAGTTTAAATTCAACACAAACTCTGGCCGTCCAAACTTATTAAAATAAATATCCCTTTTTTGCTTGCGATGGGATTCGAACTCAGGCTCCCCTGTAACTTAATCCACGTCGCTAGCCACTAGGCCACAAGCTCCTCTTGTGTCTAAAATCATGCGCAACTAAATATAAGTCTATGGCCAACGTCTAAGTTCACTTAAAAAAATAAATCAGAATGAAATGCAAGCGCCAAGACTTGAACCTTGGACCCCTTTGCTTCCTTGTGGCGTCATTCCCTTGTCTCTTATGTGGCGCCATATGCCACTAGACCACAACTCCTTTTGTTCCATTTTTCTCCTCATTTTATTCTTAAAGCCTACCTTCTAACTCCCAGGGTTTTATTCACCTAAAACCATTTTTTTCCTAAAGCGAAGGTTTGATCCCAGGACTTCATGGAAGCCCCCTAACCTTCCAACAATCACTCACCTAATAGGTCCAACTTGCTTTAGTGTTGTTCTCTTGTTCCTAAAAATTTTAAACATACTCACGCCCAAGGCCCAATGGGCCCGGTTCTACTAGGCCCAAATTCGGGGCGTTACATATTCATAAAGACTAAAGTGAATAAAATGTGAAATTGATGTGAAATTCTGGTAATAATAGATAGTTTAATTGTTAGTTTTATTCATAAGGACTACGTTTATGAATTTATTCACTTGTGATGTTCATTGTATGGCATACCTAAATCCTGAGTGGATGGCGGACTATGTATGTGTGACTCATACACTTTGATGTAAGTAATAACCTGAGTTAAAATAGATAAGGAACAAAAAGTTGGTGTGTTGGGTGTATGACATCTTTAGTATGTAGCATCATTCACAACAGTGAAATTCATAGCCCAAAAATGGGTAAATGATATCCTATCACTGGCATTACATGGTTGATGAAAAGTAAATGTGGCCATGGGTCGTCCGTCTTTTTAATGGATGACTTGATCACTATTTGATAGTGATTGACTTTTCATGAGGAAAGATGTAGTAATGGTTACCATGAGATAAAATAGGATCACTTTTGAGAATGAATATTATCCAAAAGAGATCAAGGATATCCTATGAGGGTAACACATTTATGACAAGGTCATTAGATGAGCACTGAGTAGTTGCTTTCGTAATGGTATGTCGTTGGGGAGAGCTCAATCACGATACTATAGTGGAATGACTTCATGACTAAATTAGTTTATAATTAATAGGTAAAGTTGAAACTTGATTATAAATCATTTGAGCCTCAACTACATATGTCCAATCGGTCCCTCCGCTAACTCGTTGAAACCAAAAATGAATTGTGTGTTTGAATAGAAATGAACAGAATGAATAGGAAAAGAGAAATGGGAAACATTCATTAGTGATTATGGTTTTCTCCAAAATGGAGAAATGGAATCATTTGGAAATGAATGTAGGTTAACAAAAATGGAAATGGAAATTTGCAATCCTATATGGATTACTTAAAAAATATCATAAGAATGAGTTTATGTTTTTAGATTATTTTGAAGCCCGAAAATGAAAATAAACCATTTAGCCATAGTGAACATGTTGAGTTGTGAAATATTGAACATATTTTCTTGAAATTTTACTAAGGGAAAAATTGTCAAAATTTTGCTAGGGTAGAATAGGGATGAGAAAATTATTTTATATAAAAATATTAAAGTTTATTTTTGGAAATAGAAAAACTGCATCAGGTTGGATCACACAATACATTACTGGGTTAAAAAAGCCTAGGAGGTACTCGTAATTGGACTCGTTGTGAGAGAAGCCCAAAACTGCTTATGTAAGATGAAAGGGGCGACAACCCTAGTAGGAACACTAGGGTGTGCCATCCACTCATCTCCTACTTTAAGTAGGAAGTTATTTTTCTATTTGAAATAAACCACTACAACTCAACAAGGGTTCTACTTTCTTCTCCTATAAATAGATGACACTAGTAGAGCTATTTACACAACTTTGAGAGATTGTTATTCTGTTGAAAAATAGAGAGAATTTATTCTCAACTATTACATATATATTTTTCAGAATAACAATTCTATCGGCTTCTATTAAATAAGAGAGACTTTTCGTTTTCTCCCTAAATGGAGAGAAAAGTTTTTCTAGTTCTGTGTTTCAATTCAATTGGTTTGAGCCCAGACATGAAGCAGTTTGGGGTACGAGAATAGCAGAGAAAATCATTTGGTTGAAAGTTGGAAAACATCAAGGATCCGCTTATCTGTAAATACAAGTACAATTTCGGTCTAAGGTTTATTGCTATATATATCACAAACTAGGTAAATTTTCAAATTTTAATTTTCTGCTGTGAAATAAAGTCGTTTTCAAATCAGATATTTTCCAAAAGTACTAATATGAATGTTGAATAATTACAGGACTTGTAATGAAATATGTAAACTAGTAAAAAGTTTCTTAATGATATGTATATGACAACGATGCTCGTGTGAACATAGTAAAAGATTAGGATACGTATGGCATGTCATTAGAGTTATACACGTAATTGATCAAGGATTTACATGTTTTTATGAGATCTTGCATTTCTTGCAAATTCTCGGGTTATATATATCGTTGGTTTAGCCTAGACGAGTAACCTCGATATGACATCAGCTTGTGTGAGCAATTCCATTAAAATGTTAGCTTGTGTTAGCAACCCTGATATATGTCAACTTGTATAAGCAAAATATTCCCATTAATTTGAATCCATTTTACTATAGTTCCCTCGGGAGAAGTTTTCAATCTAATGGAAATGGAAACTTGAAATGTTTTAGAAATGTATTTCATATGTATTTAATTTGAGATGTGTTATATGAATTCTTGCCTAAGGTACTTCTGATGAAAATTGACTAACCTATCTGGTTGTATATGATGACATGTATTAGTTGCATCAATGTTTGTCAAGGAAAGCCATATTGAATCCCAATGTGATCAATAATTTAGCTTAATGAATAGACTAAGGTAAGTAATTGAAATTTCATATGAAATTACTAAGCATTTTATATGCTTACGTAGTTGTTTTCCCTTTTCCTTGCAGATCGTTACCTTACGAAACACGTCAAGTTGGACCGTCTTCAATCTCACACTATCCTCATTTCGGTAGCTATTTAGTCATTTTGAGTTAAGAGTTGTGGCATGTATGTAGGTGACTTAATGTGTACCTTAATATGTGAATGTACTTACTTGTGACAAGTTTGTTTAAACCATGTTGAATTGGTGTTTTAGTATTGCTTATGGTGTTAGACACATAGGTGCTTCTATGCAAAAGATGTGATGTTCTATGGATATATGAGTGACATATTTTGATAGATTTGACATAGGTAAGGATAGACAATTTGAATAATTTGGTTGGTATGCCCTAATGATATTGAACTTGTAACACCCCTAACCCGTAACCATCGCCGGTCTAGGGTTAAGAGGCATTACCGGACAATCGAAAACTTTTACGAACATTTCACATCATAAAGTATAACATCGTCAAATCATAGCAGAATACATGGATATAGTTCCTTAATTAGGTCTACGAGACCTTAATCATGCATTAGAAAGGGGTTGGGGCTAAACCAGGATCTTACAAAATTTTTCTGAAAATCAAACATTTTTTTTTCAAAGTCACAGAGGTCACACGCCCATGTAGGCAGGCTGTGTGCCTCACACGGCCTCAGACATGCCCATGTGTCTGAGCCGTGGCAAAACAGGGCATACATACTGAATTGTCCACACAGCCTGAGACACCCCCGTGTGCCTCACCCGTGGTCGACACTGACTTGCACCACACGGCCAGTCACATGCCCGTGTGTCCAGACCATGGTCGAGTCTGACTTGTTTTGAAATATAACCACAAAGGACACGGTCGAGCCACACGCCCGTGTGCTCAACCGTGTGGGCAATTATAGGCCATTTACAAGGCCAATTTGCCACCAACACATTGTGTTACATGATAAACCGTAATAGTAACATATTTTAAGCCCACATTTAGCATGCTTTTGGATGATTTAAGCCTTGAATTATGTAATTTGGTGCTCTTAATCCATTGTTTTCATGTTTTATACTCAGGAAAGCACCAGAGAATGAAAAGAACGAGAAACGAGCTTAAAATGGACCAAATGGGCCAAATCACGAAATCGACACGGCCTGGGCCAAAACCACACGGTCGTGCCTCATTGATGGACTCGAACACAGCCTGACCACGACTTACACGGGCGTGTGCCAAGGGCGTGCCCCTGCCGCGGCAAAGAGAAATTCTATTCGGATTAGGATACTTAGAGGCGAAGTAACACATTCCGAAGCCTATATAAACACCCCAAGTATGACCTAGGAGGGAGAGCCCAAGGCTATTGTCAGGGGGCATCCAGCTAGGCCAAAGAGGGCAGATTTGTGGGAATTTACTCGAAGAAAGCCAGTTGATTCATCTCAAGAAGCCGGAGTCATACTCAAGACGGAGGATCTCTCTTCAATTCCTTCAAGGGGTTTTAGGGTTTTTCTTATGTTTTGTTTTATCTTTTCTTCTGAGATGTTTTCTTTTATCATTATGAACTAAACCCTCATATACCTGAGGGGGATGAATCCTAATATGAATCTTGTTATTGTTTTCTGAACTATATGATAAATACTTGATTTGTTCTTCATTATGTGTTCTTAATTCTTGTTTTGATATTTTCGGGATATTGATTCAAGTTTGATGTGCTTAGGTGGAGGAGCAAAAGTCCCTGCCTAAGAGTAGATCTAGCATAATTAAGCGATGTTGATCGCACGCCTAGACATAGGGTGACGAGATTTTACCGGATTAGGGTGAAACCTAATATGGGAGTCCATAAATCGAGTTAATGCAATTCTAGGGGTTTTAATTAGAAAGAGATTTCAATTAATCAACCTAGGGTTAGACGTTAGTAGCCTCGACGGAGGTATTAATAAAACTTAGGGAATCCTACGTGAACAAGTCAAGTGAATAAATCGTCTGGTTCAGTGTTAGATAATAAGTGAAGTCTAGGTGGATTCTTCCTCGATTATTGTCTTAATCAATTGGCTTTTTTTCCCACAAGTATTTCCCCAAATTCATTCTTCTTTATCTTAGAGTCTTTATGTAACACCCCGAATTTGAGCCTAGAAGTATTGGGCTTATTGGGCTTTGGGCTTTAGATCTCAAAATTTTTTTAAGTAAGCAAGAAAAAGACAATTGCCATGTGGGCTTTGAGGGTAATGAATTTTAGAGTGTCTAGGGGTGTTAGAGATGTTCTGGGATCAAGTAAGGGTATAAAAAAAATTAGTTTTAGCCCAAGGGAACTGTGACTTCAGTTAGTAGGCCTTTTAAATAAATAAAGAATAAAAATGACACAAAAGAGCTTCTGGTGTAGTGGCAAAGTGGCGCCACTTAGGGAGCAGGGAGGTGGCGTCATTAGCAGGCAAGGGAATCCAAGGTTCGAGTAGTGGCATGGTATTTTGTTGGGGATTTAATTTTTTCCTTCTAGATGGTTAGTAGTGGCGTTGGATGCGAACTCTGAATGAAGTGTTCATGAGAGAAAATTAAGGAAGGGATAAAGGAGCTTATCTTAGAGAAAATTTAGGATGAGATTGAGGAGTTATCAGGGAGAAAAGTTAGGAGCTGAGAAGTGTGAAGAGTTGGTGCCGTTGTGGGAAGTGGGAAGTGTATAAATTCGGCTTAGGAGGGCAAATGAGTGCCGTTTTTGGGTCTTTTAGGGGGTATTACGAATTTTCAATGTGGCTTTCAACATTTGGAGAGTTTTGCAAATAAGTTAGTCTTTCTTTTCTTTACTGAATATCCTGTAGTTACCCTCACACAAGCACATTTGATCTATTCTTTTCTCCCCCTCATTCTGTTCTTCTGTTGCCGAATTCTTCCATTGCCGAAAAACCATCATTCTTTTTTTCTGAATTCTCTCTTAGCCAAACTTTTCTATTGTCGAATTACCATCGCCTTCTCTTGCCGAAATCCCCCATTAGTGTCGAATCTTTATTTTTTTTCTTTATCACAAATCAGTTGGTATCTACTCTCAGTCAGGGTTAAAAGCCGAATCTCGCTTGGTAGGCTACAGGATCTAAGGTTGGATTCGGTAAGTATTCTGTTAACTCCCCTTAGTATGTTTTGTTGAAAGCCGAAGGGCTATCTAACCCCTCTTTGCCGTTACCATGTATTAACAAGGGTGAGGTTCAGCAATCGCAAGTGCGGTAGGTAAGGATTGCTATCAAGGCAGTAAGTATTCTCGACTCAGTTAGGGTTTAGTAAATGACCGAATCTATTGTGGCTCATAGGGGTGACTTATGATCAATATGGGTCACTTGGTTTTGACGATATAGGTGTTTGGGTGCAGATCTAGAGGTTAATCGCCAATAGTAGAAAAGAAAGGGCTACTAGAACGTGAGGCACACGGTAAGGGTACGGTGAGGTTTTAGTTTTTGGTTAGTATGTGTGTTAAAACTTTGGTTAATCGCTAGTAATGTCAATTGTAGGTTCGTGACTAAGGAGTTCACAGCACGCAAGGTTACCAAGTGTGTACAAACACTACACACACAATATCAAAGAATTAGAAAAGCCGAAAAGGTGAAAGTGGCTAAATGGGCCCGGTGGGCCCTGAGGCTAAGTTTGATAAAATGGTTTGGTCGATTATACGAATTAAGTTAGCTATGCTTGATACATGATCTGGTTATGTTTTGGGCCTAATAGGCCATATGATGAGATTTGGGCCTAACGGGCCGTAAGGACATGAGATGGGCTTATGGGGGCTTAGACAAGTATGTTAGGGTTAATGGACTTTAGGCCTAGCTTGAACAACTTTGTAATTTCATAAGACTTAAGCTAATTAAACATGTCCGTGGACAAGTCGATTAGTTAGAGTGTGGTAACCGACATATGCATGTCTAGGATTGGATCTAGTGAGAGCTTGGTACTTAAGCGGTCCGAGTGACCCACCTCCTCTTTTCTGAGATTCTACCTGGTGCATAGTGTTTGTTCACTTTAACCGCGAGGACTTGTTTATAGGCCAAAATTTATAACTAAAACCCGAGAGGGACCAAATACCCTTATATTTGCAAAATTACTAAAATACCTTTATTACTAAAATACCCTTATGTGTAAAATTACTAAAGTACCCCTAGATTTGTAAATTACTGAAATACCCATGTTCTCAAAATTACCGAAATACCCCTGTTCTCAAAATTACCAAAATACCCCAGTTTGCAAAATTATCGAAATACCCCTGGTTCGCAAAATTACCGAAATACCCCCAGTTTGTAAAATTACTAAAATACCCCTAGATTTGTAAATTACCAGAATACCCCTATTTTGCAAAAGTACCAGAATACCCCTATTTTCAAAATTACCAAGATACCCCTATTTTTCCAAATTACCAAAATACCCCTATAGGGTAGAATTACGAAAATACCCCTGGGTAGTGAAATGACGAGAATACCCCTATGTGACGAATATAAGCTTATAGATGTTACTTGTGTGTTTGATGCATTCATATGATATTTTGCTTAGGATGCATATGGGTGGGAATTATGGTGCGGAGGAAGATTTGAGGATCGCATGGCCGTATGGTAAGGATCCACCACAGGCTTTTTAGCCACCGAGCAGCCATGCTGCACCGATAATGTTACCGAGGGTTGTGTGCCATTAATATGGGCTTCGTGCCGTAATTATGGGCTTTGTGCCAATACTGAAGGCTTTGTGCCGTAATTATGGGCTTTGTGCCAATACCGAAAGCCTTGTGCCGTAATTATGGGCTTTGTGCCAATATCGAAGGCTTTGTGCTGTTATTATGGCTTTGTGCCAATCATATTTACCGTGGCTATGTGCCTAACATATATATATTGATGACTCTGTGTCAGGATTTGAGGATCGTATGGCCGTATGGTATGGATCCACCGGTGGATTTAAGCCTAATATATGATTAGCAGCTTTGCTGCAACATTCGGTAGTACCACAACCGGGCTACCCATAGTGTGTAGCGGAGGGGTGGGTCGAGCTAGAATTCCCCACAGGAGCCATAAGGTTGGAAGGGAAATGATGTGTGTAGAGGATGGATTTTTGGGGTAGGTTTTGCATTATCTTGTTTGTATATGATGCGATATTGTAACACCCCAAACCCGGCCCACAAGCCCTGACCAGATCTGGTATGTCACTATGGAAAAACGGTTGAAAATATTTTTGATGTTAGAATAACCCGTGAAAATTTGTTAACTTTTGAATACTATGTCCAATTAAAATCTATTAAATAATATAAGCTTGATATAAAATATCCGAATTAAAACTTTATTATAAGTTATTATAATATAAATCATTTGTAAAAATACTTCTAAGTAAACATAAACTTCAACAACCATAAATAGAGTACTTTAAATCAAAAGTGGCCCTTATTACATCAATTAAATTCCCAAAATACGGATAATATAAAAATCATTATTAATTAACTAAACAAGTAAAACATCTACTTCTGCATGGGCCACCTCGTATCCACTCCAACCCGGTCCATTAATCACAACTCACCTGCGATGTTTAAAAAGTTGGGTGAGTCACACAGACTCAGTGTGTAATTAAACCACTGATATCCACCCACATGTTAGCCACAAATCAACCCAATTATAAAATGCAGCAGGTAAATATAATCATTTAAACATTACCACAATCTGGGCTTGGCCCACAATCAAATCATATTCAAGCACTGGGCTAGGCCCTTTTCTCATCAATCCACTGATCATTGGGCTTGGCCCATTTCCACGTATGTTCTCAAAACATACCTTTCCACATGTCATATTGGGCATGGCCCATTTCCATATTATTTCACAACGGAACAATGCAACATGAAACCCAACCCAATCCTAAGGTCCATCGCGCTACACACCCCTTATCCATTTACCACACACCGGGGACTATCGAGTCACCCTCTCCTTTTCCTCCAAAAAGGCAACCAATGCCATCCACGATGTAGCGTATAGCTAACATCAAACCACGATGGAGCACAAAGCAATCCATCAAGCCACGATATGGCATAGAGCCGATATCAATCAAGGTAACCACGCCGAACTAAATCGCAAAGATCCACAACGCGACCTCGATCGGCGCCAATCCACGATGTAGCACAAAGTCGACATCAACCACGCACTCGAAGTACACCCGGTCCTTCTTTCATAACCCACCCATGCACATGTAACATGATATAACGATAATATGATGCATGTGCATGTCATTCACAAATATAGGCATACACTCATATTTAAATAAATGACAACAATATTTACAATGTGCTACTTACCTGATTATCGGTATACCCCTTTTAGGGTATCTATCACACTTTTACCACTGCACTTATTAGTGAGCATATAACATAAGCAGATATCACACAAAACCCGGAAACAATGGCTAACTACACACCTTATTACTTGGAGTTCTAGACTCTCGATCCTCGACGCTATCGCTAAGCGAGACTACGGCTATCTGCCTATAGCTTTCTGTTGCTGGCCCACACCCTGGTGGCCAATCCCGAACCGCTGAGACAGCTCTTTTCTTAAACTTTGGGATAGGGACTTTCCCTTGTCCTCCTTGACTGGTATTGGCCTCCATCAGAACGCTTAATCAGAACACTTCGTTAATTGACAAGTACGAGATCTTAAATGAAAAAGAACCATAACTTAACATCCTTACCGAAAGATCTTAAATCCGAAGGTTTGTTTATACGCCGACTAGCCCCTAAACTTTACTTATCGAAATCCCCAAAAATCGTGCACTTGCCCTTGAACTGTCGTAATCCTCGCTACACAACTTATTAGAATTGGCTACTACTAAAAATATATGAGTATAGCCCCCCCTTGGCCGAATACTTACCACCACCTTACCTTGATGAGTAGTCGAATTCAAACAGCCCCCAAGTGCTCCCTCACGCTGGCTACCACAGAAAAACACATCACTTAAAGCCTTAAGGACATTCGCCAACCAAAGAAATCAAGGCCTAGACTCTTGTTTTGGCAACAATATGGAAGAGAATCCAAAACATATACAAAGAGATCACTTACCCTTATCGATAAACTTCCCAGAAGTCACCCTCCTAGATTCGGCCATTGGAGAAGGATCACTTGGCTTAAGGATTCGCGACTTAGTAGAGAGGACGCAAAAGGGTGAAAGGTTGGCTATGGCTTCCTATTAGGGGTGAAATATTCGGCTATACAAGGAGAAGATATAGACTTGGGGTTGGTCGTAAGGAAAATAAATGAATAAAAAGAGGGAGTAGAAGAATTCGGCAAAGGGATCAAAAGAAATTCATGAAGAAGGCTGCCACTAAATAGGAAATTCGACACTTAGCAAAAATGACACAAGGAAAAGCAAGGGGTCAGCTGATGCTTTTATAGGCATTCGGCACCCCCTTCAAGCTTGCAGTCCACTCCTTCCAACAAGGAGTTCAAATTCTAATCGACCTCCCCAATTACTCCAAGCCACCCATTTGAATTAAAACAAATTAATAATCTTAATAATCAAAATAATATCCTCTTTATCTCTTATTATCTAAAAAAATCTAATTAAAAGAAAAGCTCATATTATCCTTTAATAAAAAGAATTTAAAGAGAGAAAACTCTCCACTTGTGTAGTCCACCTTCATGCCAATCGAAGCAAAAAGAAGGAAAAACCCCACTGCAGCCTCCAAGGTTCGAACACGGGACACGGGGGAAATCAGTGACCAAGTAGCGCCTGAGCCATTCGGCCAACCTGCCTTTCATGTTACAAAGCCCCAACATTTATTTTTAACCCCTTCCTACTTCAGCCCATCACATAGCAAAATAAAAACGCCAAAAATGCCGCTGCCCCCACTCGAACCAGCGCCCTTTCTTCCTTCAGCGCCTAAGTGGCGCATGAGAGCCACTTTGCTAACCTGGACTTTCATGTCCACCAACACAGCCATTAATTTTTAAGGCCTACTTAGCCTGATCCTTTGGTGACGCAAGAATAAAACAAAAATTGCTGCCTTAGCGGCTCGAACCCTGCTGCTCCTTAGCGCCCCCTTTCAAAGCTCCAAGCGGCGCCTCCATGCCACTCCACCCAAGCTGTTTCTTGTGTCCTAAATTCCACCAATTTATTTTAAGGCCTTCTTGCCCTATTTCCCCTTTTACACTAAAAATCTAAAATTTTCCAAGGTACTCCCGTTCATCCAATCATTCTTAAAACCTCTAAATACACCAAAGCACACCCAAAAATCTTCCAACACAGGTTAAACTCAAATTGCATAGCCCCTAAACCAGTGGTGTTACAATTCTACCCTCCTTAAAAATAATTTCGTCCTCGAAATTACTTGGCTAACGAACATCTGACAACCTATCTTACCACCTTACGCTTATGTCTGCAGACTGATCTTACTAAGGCTATCATACTTCCCAAACATAGCCTCTAAGTTCCCACTCAAAATTCAAAACACCTCTCTTAGCAACACGTAAAAGGGCTAACTCACAAGCAAGCAAAGCAATTAAAGCATGTACCAAAGCAAAGGAGCTTACCCGATATCACATCCTTGGTCGACTGATTTGGAACCATTCCTTCCATGGCTTGAACCACGACCTCTCGTTGCTTGAGGACAATTCTTAACCAAATGTGCCTTAGATCCGCACAGAAAGCATTCTTTACTATTTCCCAACACTCTCTCTCGTGTGAGGTCTTCCACAGAAAGCACGATACGATTCTCGATTCTCAAGAATCGGCATAGGTGGACGTCATCAGTATTCTCAACTCTCGGTCTTTTCCGAGCATCTCCAAACGATCTTGACGGTCCAACCCCTTTTCTTATTCTCGTTCCTATTCTTCTCTCGATTTTCTCTTATAGTCTTCTTAACCTCTTGATGATCCGGCTTTCTCCACGGAATGGCGAAGTCTCTTTCTCTCATGAGCGATCAACTCCCGCAACTCATCTCATGACCCATCTTGAATCGAACACTCCTTTCATAGTCGGTGAGCCACGATTCCCTTTGGCGCATCGACTTAGTCGCACAAATTCCGCTTCATATTCCGCTACCGACTTATTCCTTGTACTAGATTTAGAAACGCTTTCCTTTGCGAGTCCAAATAAACGGCTCCTACGTACTTCCCTTCAAACTTGGCCTTAAAGTAATCCCAATCCGATCGATCTGCTTTGGTACACCTTGTTTGTGAGTGAGCCACCAACGATAAGCTTCGTCGCGAAGTAATGAAACAACACCTTTCAGCTTTTCTTCATCGGTGCAGTCCAAATCGTCCATGATTCTTTCGACTGCTTCTAGCCAATACTCCGCTACATTAGGAGCTACTCCCGACACTCCTCTAAAGATCTCGGCTCCGTTCGATCTAAGCCTTTCCGATACTGACTTCTGAGTTCCATTTCCCCTACTAGCTCCTGCTACTCGTTCTAGCACTCGTAACATGGCTCGCGATACTGCGTCATCTTCACCTATCTGATCTTGCTCCTCTGCGTCCACTGCTGGTGGCGGCACTTCACTTTTTGACCCATGGCCAGACCCTACCGGTTCTGATGCTGCCATTCTACCTCTACCGCGTCCCCTAAAACTCATCTCTAGCGTCGCGATTTAATCTGATTAAGGAGTTTTATGCATCAGACTTTTGTTCCACTTATTAACCGCGAACAATTTTATGAAAAGAATTTCTAGAGGTAGTTCTTTCGATCACACAAATTTTCAGTTCAAGTTCCCTATTCTATTTCAGAATATCACATTCATCCATAAGGACACATCCATTCATCAAAAAGAACACATTCATCACTAGCGACACCTTCATTTCCCAATGAAGCCACATTCCTTCCTCAGTAGAGGCACATTCGGTGGTATCTACCACCCACATTCACTATCCGGACATTTCGCCGCGTTTTACCCTGTGGGTATTTTCGTCATTTTCCTACTGTGGGTATTTTTGGTAATTTTGTAAATCGAGAAAACATCTTTCAAAATCAGATTTAGAGTTTACAAACCAAAGGGGTAAATTTTGGAAATTTTAAAACTAAGGGTTTTAAAACTAGGAATTTTATAAACTAAGCACGGCTAGTCCTTTCGGGTTTTAATAATTGGTTTAGCCTATGAACAAGTCCTCTTGGTTAAGGTGAACCGTAGCTACGCACCAGGTAGGATTCCAAAGAAAGAGGAGGTGAGTCACGAGGATTTGCTTAAGTACTGTGCTCTTCCGGATCCACTCCTAGACATGCGCACAATGGTTGCCACACCTTAACTCGGCGACTTAATCACAGGTTTGTTTAATGGTCCTTAAGTCTTATGTGTTCAATGTTTGAGTAAACTAATCCTAGGGTTCAATAGCTCTAATGTTCTAATCTACGAGCCCATAAAAAGTCCATATAGCTCATATACACAATTCACTTCAGAAGTCTGAAATACTTACCTGGCGGACTCGGGCCGGAGGTACAGGTGCCATGCCAGAATACCTGAAAATATTTCATAAAAACACGTATTTTTGAAAAGCCCATTTCGAAAATGTTTTTGGGCCTAAAACCCTCAAAGCCGAGTTTTGAACCTGGCTCTGATACCAAACTGTAACACCCCAAACCCGGCCCATAAGCCCTGACCGGATCTGGTATGTCACTATGGAAAAACGGTTGAAAATATTTTTGATGTTAGAATAACCCGTGAAAATTTGTTAACTTTTGAATACTATGTCCAATTAAAATCTATTAAATAATATAAGCTTGATATAAAATATCCGAATTAAAACTTTATTATAAGTTATTATAATATAAATCATTTGTAAAAATACTTCTAAGTAAACATAAACTTCAACAACCATAAATAGAGTACTTTAAATCAAAAGTGGCCCTTATTACATCAATTAAATTCCCAAAATACGGATAATATAAAAATCATTATTAATTAACTAAACAAGTAAAACATCTCTACTGCATGGGCCACCTCGTATCCACTCCAACCCGGTCCATTAATCACAACTCACTGCGATGCTTAAAAAGTTGGGTGAGTCACACTGCACTTTCGAGTGTGTAATTAAACCAGCGATATCCACCCACATGTTAGCCACAAATCAACCCAATTATAAAATGCAGCATGTAAATATAATCATTTAAACATTACCACAACTGGGCTTGGCCCACAATCAAATCATATTCAAGCACCTTTGGGCTAGGCCCTTTTCTCATCAATCCATCGATCATTTGGCTTGGCCCATTTCCACGTATGTTCTCAAAACATACCTTTCCACATGTCATATTGGGCATGGCCCATTTCCATATTATTTCACAACGGAACAATGCAACATGAAACCCAACCCAATCCTAAGGTCCATCCGCTACACACCCCCTTATCCGACCTACCACACACCGGGGGACTATCGAGTCACCCTCTCCTTTTCCTCCAAAAAGGCAACCAATGCCACCCACGATGTAGCGTATAGCTAACATCAAACCACGATGGAGCACACAAGCAATCCATCAAGCCACGATATGGCATAGAGCCGATATCAATCAAGGTAACCACGCGAACTAAATCACAAAGATCCACAACGTGACCTCA
Organism: Gossypium sturtianum; assembly: GCA_025698515.1. Taxonomy (NCBI): domain Eukaryota; kingdom Viridiplantae; phylum Streptophyta; class Magnoliopsida; order Malvales; family Malvaceae; genus Gossypium; species Gossypium sturtianum. The sequence goes on from CM046955.1 coordinate 128,612,601, forward strand.
GTCAGCGCCAATCCACGATGTAGCACAAAGCTGACATCAACCACGCACTCAAGTACACACGGTCCTTCTTTCATAACCCACCCATGCACATGTAACATGATATAACGATAATATGATGCATGTGCATGTCATTTCTAAATATAGGCATACACTCATATTTAAATAAATGACAACAATATTTACAATGTGCTACTTACCTGATTATCGGTATACCCCTTTTAGGGTATCTATCACACTTTTACCGCTGCACTTATTAGTGAGCATATAACATAAGCAGATATCACACAAAACCCGGAAACAATGGCTAACTACACACCTTATTACTTGGAGTTCTAGACTCTCGATCCTCGACGCTATCGCTAAGCGAGACTACGGCTATCTGCCTATAGCTTTCATTCTGTCGCCCACACCACTGGTGGCCAATCCCGAACCGCTGAGACAGCTCTTTTCTTAAACTTTGGGATAGGGACTTTCCCTTGTCCTCCTTGACTGGTATTGGCCTCCATCAGAACGCTTAATCAGAACACTTCGTTAATTGACAAGTACGAGATCTTAAATGAAAAAGAACCATAACTTAACATCCTTACCGAAAGATCTTAAATCCGAAGGTTTGTTTATCATTCGACTAGCCCCTAAACTTTACTTATCGAAATCCGAAAAGCGCACTTGCCCTTGAAGCTGTCGTAATCCTCGCTACACAACTTATTAGAATTGGCTACTACTAAAAATATATGAGTATAGCCCCCTTGGCCGAATACTTACCACCACCTTACCTTGATGAGTAGTCGAATTCAAAGCAGCCCCCAAGTGCTCCCTCACTTTGGCTACCACAGAAAAACACATCACTTAAAGCCTTAAGGACATTCGGCCAACCAAAGAAATCAAGGCCTAGACTCTTGTTTTGGCAACAATATGGAAGAGAATCCAAAACATATACAAAGAGATCACTTACCCTTATCGATAAACTTCCGAAGTCACCCTCCTAGATTCGGCCCTTTGGAGAAGGATCGGTTGGCTTAAGGATTCGCGACTTAGTAGAGAGGACGCAAGGTTTGAAAGGTTCGCTATGGCTTCCTATTAGGGGTGAAATATTCGACTATACAAGGAGAAGATATAGACTTGGGGTTGGTCGTAAGGAAAATAAATGAATAAAAAGAGGAGTAGAAGAATTCGGCAAAGGGATCAAAAGAAATTCATGAAGAAGGTGCCCACTAAATAGGAAATTCGGCACTTAGCAAAAATGACACAAGGAAAAGCAAGGGGTCAAGCTGATGCTTTTATAGGCATTCGGCACCCCCTTCAAGCTTGCCGTCCACTCCTTCCAACAAGGATTTCAAATTCTAATCAACCTCCCCAATTACTCCAAGCCACCCATTTGAATTAAAACAAATTAATAATCTTAATAATCAAAATAATATCCCTCTTTATCTCTTATTATCTAAAAAAATCTAATTAAAAGAAAAGCTCATATTATCCTTTAATAAAAAGAATTTAAAGAGAAAAACTCTCCACTTGTGCCGTCCACCTTCACGCCAATTAGCAAAGAAAAAGAAGGAAAACCCCACCGCAGCCTCCAAGGTTCGAACACGGGACACGGGGGAAATCAGCGACCAAGTAGCGCCTGAGCCATTCGGCCAACTCGCCTTTCATGTTACAAAGCCCCAACATTTATTTTTAACCCCTTCCTACTTCACCCATCACATAGCAAAATAAAAACGCCAAAAATGCCGCTGCCCCCACTCGAACCAGCGCCCTTTCTTCCCTTCAGCACCTAAGTGGCGCATGAGAGCCACTTTGCCAACTGGACTTTCATGTCCACCAACCTGGCCATTAATTTTTAAGGCCTACTTAGCCCAGTCCTTTGGCTGACGCAAGAATAAAACAAAAATTGCTGCCTTAGCAGCTCGAACCCTTGCTCCCCTTAGGCATCCCCTTTCAAAGCTCCAAGCAGCACCTCCATGCCACTCCACCCAACTGTTTCTTGTGTCCTAAATTCCACCAATTTATTTTAAGGCCTTCTTGCCCTATTTCCCCTTTTTACACTAAAAATCTAAAATATTCCAAGGTACTCCCCGTTCATCCAATCATTCTTAAAACCTCTAAATACACCAAAGCACACCCAAAAATCTTCCAACACCTGGGTTAAACTCAAATTGCATAGCCCCTAAACCAGGGTGTTACAGATATGATATGATATGAGGTCATTGTGGGCTAAGGCCCAAGACCACCGATTTGTTAGGGCTTAGGCCCAATGTGAATATTTGTATGAGAATTGATTGCCAAGAGTTGTACACATTGAGTTTCAAAACTCACACCCTTTTATTTGATGTTTCAGGTATTCCCGAATAGACAGCTCGACATGGGATAGGACTCGGAGATGGCCACACTACAAGCTGATAAAATGTTTTTAATTTGTTCAAACGAATTTATTTTAAATACTTTGTTTTTAATTTGGGTTTATCATTATTGTTTCAACTATCCACTTAATAAATTTCATAACATTTCTAAAGATAACATTGTTTTTGAAATAACTCAACATATGATCGTTTTCTTATGTTTTGGGCTTTTGGCCCTTAAATGGTTAACTAGTAAATTGTTTTGAAGTGCGCCTTTAATGTGACATTCCAGATTCGGGCCTAACTTCTAGGTCGGGTTTGGGGTGTTACACTTTGTGGTATCAGAGCCCAGTTGCAAAGCTCAGACTGTGAAATGGGCCTTATGTTTTGGGTTTTTAAAACAAGTAGATTAAGAAGTTTTTGCAGGATTCTTGAAGTGTGGTTCACCGAGCCCTCGATGTCGAGCCAAGTAAGTTTTTCTGTTATTGTTTGAATTGTTGAACTGTGTAGATAATGGGCTACTTAAGAATAGGCTTTTGGAGACTAAAGCCTGTAGGAAACTTAAGCCTGTAGTGGATTCTAGACCGCGTAATAGCTTTAAATTTTTTTTTTACTCGCATAAGACATGTGCCCTAAACAAGTGGAACTATGTACTAACTACATAAAATTCCTAATTCGGATAATACGAGAATCAACAATGAGGGCTAGAAGAGGAGGAAGAGGCTGCAGCCGAGGCCGTGAAAGTGTTAGGGCTTTGTAAACATTTGAATCGGAATTTGGTACTTATTCTGCGTATGTTTGAGAATGGTTGCGATAGGTGGATGTTTTGGGTATGTATTAAAATTATTAGGGTCAGAGTGCGCAGCGGTAGAGTGGTGGGGTAGTTGATACACGACCACCCTGTTGGTTGGAAATTTTGAGGACGAAATTTCTTTAAGGGGGAGAATTGTAACACCTCGAATTTGGGCCTAGAAGTATTGGGCTTATTGGGCTTTGGGCTTTAGATCTCAGAAAATTTTTAAGTAAGCAAGAAAAAGACAATTGGCATGTGGGCTTTGAGGGTAATGAATTTGGAGTGTCTAGGGGTGTTAGAGATGTTCTGGGATCAAGCAAGGGTATAAGAAAAAATTTAGTTTTAGCCCAAGGGAGCTGTGACTTCAGTTAGTAGGCCTTTTAAATAAATGAAGAATAAAAATGACACAAAAGAGCTTCTGGTGTAGTGGCAAAGTGGCGCCACTTAGGGAGAAGGGAGGCGGCGTCATTAGCAGGCAAGGGAATCCAAGGTTCGAGTAGTGGCATGGTAATTTGTTGGGGATTTAATTTTTTCCTTCTAGATGGTTAGTAGTGGCGTTGGATGTGAACTCTGAAGGAAGTGTTCATGAGAGAAAATTAAGGAAGGGATAAAGGAGCTTATCTTAGACAAAATTTAGGATGAGATTGAGGAGTTATCAGGGAGAAAAGTTAGGAGCTGAGAAGTGTGAAGAGTTGGTGCCGTTGTGGGAAGTGGGAAGTGTATAAATTCGGCTTATGAGGGCAAATGAGTGCCGTTTTTGGGTCTTTTAGGGGGTATTACGAATTTTCATTGTGGCATTCAGCATTTGGAGAGTTTTGCAAATAAGTTAGTCTTTCTTTTCTTTACCGAATATCCTATAGTTACCCTCACACAAGCACATTTGATCTTTTCTTTTCTCCCCTCATTACTGTTTCTTCTCATTGTTTGAATTCTTCCATTGCCGAAAAACCATCATTCCTTTTTGCCGAATTCTCTCTTAGCCAAACTTTTCTATTGCCGAATTACCATCGTCTTCTCTTGCCGAAATCCCCCATTAGTGTCGAATCTTTGTTGTTTTTCTCTATCACAAATCAGTTGGTATCTACTCTCAGTCAGGGTTAAAAGCCGAATCTCGTTTGGTAGGCTGCAGGATCTAAGGTTGGATTCGGTAAGTATTCTGTTAACTCCCCTTAGTATGTTTTGTTGAAAGCCGAAGGGCTATCTAACCCCTCTTTGCCGTTACCATGTATTAACAAGGGTGAGGTTCAGCAATCGCAAGTGCGGTAGGTAAGGACTGCTATCAAGGCAGTAAGTATTCTCGACTCAGTTAGGGTTTAGTAAATGACCGAATCTATTGTGGCTCATAGGGGTGACTTATGATCAATATGGGTCACTTGGTTTTGACGATATAGGTTTTTGGGTGCAGATCTAGAGGTTAATCGCCAATAGTAGCAAAGAAAGGGCTACTAGAACGTGAGGCACACGGTAAGGGTACGGTGAGGTTTCAGTTTTTTGTTAGTATGTGTGTTAAAACTTTGGTTAATCGCTAGTAATGTCAATTGTAGGTTCGTGAATAAGGAGTTTGCAGCACGCAAGGTTACCAGGTGTGTACAAACACTACACACACAATATCGGCAATGCCGAAAAGCCAAAAAGCCGAAAGTGGCTAAATGGGCCCGGTGGGCCCTGAGGCTAAGTTTGATAAAATGGTTTGGTCGATTATACGAATTAAGTTAGCTATGCTTGATACACGATCTAGATATGTTTTGGGCCTAATAGGCCATATGATGAGATTTGGGCCTAACAGGCCGTAAGGACATGAGATGGGCTTATGGGGGCGTAGACAAGTATGTTAGGGTTAATGGACTTTAGGCCTAGCTTGAACAACTTTGTAATTTCATAAGACTTAAGCTAATTAAACATGTCCGCGGACAAATCGATTAGTTAGAGTGTGGTAACCGACATATGCATGTCTAGGATTGGATCTAGTGAGAGCTTGGTACTTAAGCGGTTCGAGTGACCCACCTTCTCTTTTTTGATATTCTACCTGGTGCATAGTGTTTGTTCACTTTAACCGCGAGAACTTGTTTACGGGCCAAAATTTATAACTAAAACTCGAGAGGGACCAAATACCCTTATATTTGCAAAATTACTAAAATACCCTTATTACTAAAATACCCTTATGTGTAAAATTACTAAAATACCCCTAGATTTGTAAATTACCGAAATACGCATGTTCTCAAAATTACCGAAATACCCCTGTTCTCAAAATTACCAAAATACCCCAGTTTGCAAAATTATCGAAATACCCCTGGTTCACGAAATTACCGAAATACCCCCAGTTTGTAAAATTACTAAAATACCCCTAGATTTGTAAATAACTAGAATACCCCTATTTTACAAAAGTACCAAAATACCCCTATTTTCAAAATTACCAAGATACCCCTATTTTTCCAAATTGCCAAAATACCCCTGTAGGGTAGAATTACGAAAATACCTCTGGGTAGTGAAATGACGAGAATACCCCTATGTGACGAATATAAGCTTATAGATGTTACTTGTGTGTTTGATGCATTCATATGATATTTTGCTTAGGATGCATATGGGTGGGAATTATGGTACGGAGGAAGATTTGAGGATCGCATGGCCGTATGGTATGGATCCAGGATCGCATGGCCGTATGGTATGGATCCACCACAGGCTTTTTAGCCACCGAATAGCCATGCTGCACCGATAATGTTACCGAGGGCTGTGTGCCATTAATATGGGCTTCGTGCCGTAATTATGGGCTTTGTGCCAATACCGAAGGCTTTGTGCTGTAATTATGGGCTTTGTGCCAATACCGAAGGCTTTGTGCCGTAATTATGGGCTTTGTGCCAATCACAGAAGGCTTTTGTTTGTTATTATGGCTTTATGCCAATCATATTTACCGTGGCTAGGTGCCTAACATATATATATTGATGACTCTGTGTCAGGATTTGAGGATCGCATGGCCGTATGGTATGGATCCACCGGTGGCTTTAAACCCAATATATGATTAGCAGCTTTGCTACAACGTTCGGTAGTACCGCAACCGAGCTACCCGTGGTGTGTAGCGGAGAGGTGGGTCGAGCTAGAATTCCCCACAGGATCCATAAGTTTGGAAGGGAAATGGTGTGTGTAGAGGATGGATTTTGGGGGTGGGTTTTGTATTATCTTGTTTGTATATGATGCGATATGATATGATATGAGGTCATTGAGGGCTAAGGCCCAAGACCACCGATTTGTTAGGGCTTACGCCCAATGTGAATATTTGTATGAGAATTGATTGCCAAGGGTTGTACACACTGAGTTTCGAAACTCACACCCTTTTATTTAATGTTTCAGGTATTCCCGAATAGACGGCTCGACATGGGAGAGGAATCGGAGATGGCCACACTACAAGCTTATAAAATGTTTTTAATTTGTTCAAACGAATTTATTTTAAATACTTTGTTTTTAATTTGGGTTTATCATTATTGTTTCAACTATCCGCTTAATAAATTTCATAACATTTCTAAAGATAACATTATTTTCGAAATAACTCAACATATGATCGTTTTCTTATGTTTTGGGCTTTTGGGCCTTAAATGGTTAACTAGTAAATTGTTTTGAAGTGTGCCTTTAATGTGACATTCCAGATTCGGGCCTAACTTCTAGGTCGGGTTTGGGGTGTTACACTTTAGCTTAATAGTTAGCTAATTTAGATTAAGCGACAATTCCCTTTATTTTAGGCTAGATAATAAAAAGAAAGCTAGTATTAGTACTTTTAGTTCCTTTGGGTTTGACAATTCGGTCTTGCCTTAACTATACTACTGATCGATAGGTGCGCTTGCCTCAAATCATTGTCATAGTTAGTTCCCAGGTTCGATCATTCTCTTTTTATAAATTTTAAAACTTTGACAAATCACAGAGATCAAGTTTTTGGCGTCGTTGCCGGGGAACTAAAATATTAAGAACACTAACTTTTTATTACTTTAGCCATTTTATCGCAATTTATTTTTTTTTTTCATTTTTATTTTTATTATTTTACTTTGCTAATTTTTCTTTTATTTGCTTTTGACAAGTAATTTTAGTTTATAGAGGAGATGGCACTGGATAACTATCAGTGTCTACAACCTCGATGCAGTAACCATGCTATCAAACCAGGTAGAGCTTTTAAGTAAGAAAACTTACGGTTTATGTGGTTCCTTGCAGGTACACCCAGTAATACAGAGCAATATGAATGGATAAGGGATGAGCAATACAGAATATCCACCTTACAGCCAGAGTGCTGAAAACGAGCATGTTCACTATATGGGTAACTATTCTAGACCTCAAAATAATCTTTATAGTGACACTTATAATGCAGATTGAAGGTACCATCCCAATTTCTCGTGGCGTGGTCAAGGTAATCAAAGACAACAACCCCCTCCAGGCTTCCAACAACAAACCTACTCACAGGAAAAGAAGTCGAACCTTGAGGAGATGCTGACAAAATTCATAGCGGTGTCAAAAACCCGTCTTCAAAAAGCTGAGACAACACTTGAAAGTCAGCAAGCATCGCTTCAAGAAATCAAGAATCAATCAGGTCAGCTTGCTGAGCTGATCTCAGAATGACCACAAGGAAGCTTGCCAAGCAACACTGAAACTAGCCCTAAAGAGCAAATTCAAGCCACAACTATTTGTGATAATGAAGGGTTAAATGAACCAGAACCAAGGCAAGAAAACATAGCAGATAAAGGTAAGGGTGAGGTGAGCCATGATATACCAAAACCGGTAATTACAGAGTACCAACCTCGTGTTCCATATCCCGATGGAATGATGAAAGACCACACAGAGGAAAAATTCGGTGAACTCACACTTCGTGAAACACCATGAAACTACACAACCGATCCAGATACTAGACCTCGTGTCGATAAAGAAGAAATTCATGAGGACTTAAGGCTTCGGATCGATGGACTAAACGAGTGGAAGACACACTTCAAAGAGGAACTAAAAGCACACGAAGCAAAAATGAGGCAACTCCACGAAAAACTTAACGATGGGACAACCCAGATTAAGATAGGAGATCAGGTACTCAAAATCATCCCAAATGGAACAGTCGAGGTAACTAATCCTAAAGTCAGCACTTTTAAGGTAAACACTACTCGACTTAAACTATATTTCAATAACCGAATTGATCGCATGAGAAAGGATTTTTACCTCCTCAAACCACCATGATTATGCGAATAAGAGGTAAGTCTAGCTCAAGACTTTAAACGAGCACTTCTCGGGAGGCAACCCGAGCACTAACCCCACTAACGTCCATATTTTCAAATTTTAGCATCTAACTAAAAACTAACCAAATTTTTAAGCGCAGGTTTCCCTACCACACGGCCTTGCACACGGGCATGGCCGTGGCCGTGTGGAAACAGGAAAAAACTTATCCCAAAACACGGGCTACTATAAAATTCCACAGCCGTGCGATTCGGCCGTGGTCGAAACTGAGAAATCTACACGGGCGTGCGACACGCCCGTGGGACCTTTGAGTCCATTTATATTTTTATTTTTCTCCTATTTTAATTTTTAATTTCTCTTCTTTTATCCTTCTCGTCTTTAAATTTATATTACTATATTTTGATTTCTTTAATTTAGGTTCAAGGGGCATTAACGACTAACAAACACCGGATATGTCGACACCTTCACATTTCATCGTCACACCCACCTCGCGAACCATCCAACAATAAGGACTTCTTAGTCCATTAATCTTTTCTTTTAGTTTTATTTCACTTTTTAAACTCTTTCTTTTTATTCTTTTCTTTAAATATATAATTAGTATTATTCTTATTATTTCCTGGCTAATTCTTCATGAGTTACCCAACTTCTTCATCTAGCGCAGAAATTGTTGGCGGCCACCACACCACCACCAAAGACGCCTCCTCCAACTTATCTTTCACCTCCAAATCAAATACCTACAAGCCTCACTCTCAAGGAATCCATCCAAAATTCAGGAAGTTTCACTTCTATCCATATCTCTTGATCTTCTTACTATAATGTTTTTATTTATCTTTGTACATTGAGGGTAATGTACATCTTAAGTGTGGGGGGTGAATCTTAAAAGTGCCAATCTTAAAAGTTCCTAACTTTGTGCATTATTCTCAAATTCCTGAATTATATCTTGTTCTTAAATAATTTTATCATATTACGATTAAAATGAAACTTCCTTTGATTTATGATTTTTATTGATATATTTTAGATTAAGTCATTGATAATTGTGCATTGATGATTAAACTTTAAGATACTAGAGAGTCAAGCATGATAAGTTTATTTTTCAGAATAAATTTTTTTTAGGTTGTCTACCTAAATTTGAATATTACTTTGAAGTTTGAAATTTACGAGGTTGACATCAAAAACCCATAATTTTCTCTTGTGAGATTTTGAGCCTTTAGAGCATATATTCTTTTTCTTGCTCACTTTATTGATTATGAGTGTGTCAACATTGATTTGTTATTCTATAACTTGCATCGATTATACATGTCGAGACCACACCTTTGATTTGATATACAGAGATGATAAAGGCACTTAGGTTTTAACCCACTTACTCCACTAAAAGCATACCCTCACAATTAACCCCTAGTGAACCCCTTTTGATCCTAACAACCCTTTTTATTGACTCACCCACTAATTTTAAATCAAAACCCTTTGTATTTGTTATCACCATTCTTCTTGACTACCCTTTTTGTCGAGATTTGATTTTGAGCAGTTGCCTAACTATGTTTTATATTTCAGTTGTTAAAGTACTTTCTTATTATTGTAAATATTTAATGATTTGTTCTTAAAAAAAGAAAAAAATAAAAAAAAGCTCGTATTATTAGTATTACAAGTTTATGTAATTATTAAGGATTAGCTCATTTTTCTAGTTAGGTAATTTGTCAAGTTAATCTCGATTCTAGCCCTATAATTCAGCCTTTATCCACACCTTTAACCCAAGCCCCGTTACAACCCTGTTAAAGACCTTATGATTTGTGTATCCTCTCATATTATAGTGGTGGAGATTTGATTTTCATGCAAGCCTATGGGATTAACTTTTCATGTTTGACTTACGAGTGCTTTTTCTTGAACCTTAAACACCTCGAGTGATTTGAGTGAATCTTTAGTGAGGATGTCAATCCTCGTCGATTTTGAATCAGAGGTAATTATTTAGATTAGGGGAAACACCTATGTTTTCATTCTACAAAATGTATGACTTAGATTGTTTAAATCTTTAGGACTCTTTGAGTTGAATTATCCATGTATGAATTATCTTTGAATTATGATGAAACATTATTGATGAATATTATGAATCGAGGAAGTTTGTTTTAATTGTAAGTTGAGAATTTTGCTTGAGGACAAGCAAAAGCTTAAGTGTAGGGGTATTTGATAAACCGTAATAGTAACATATTTTAAGCCCACATTTAGCATGCTTTTGGATGATTTAAGCCTTGAATTATGTAATTTGGTGCTCTTAATCCTTTGTTTTCATGTTTTATACTCAGGAAAGCACCAGAGAATGAAAAGAACGAGAAACGAACTTAAAACGGACCAAATGGGCCAAATCACGAAATCGACACGGCCTGGGCCAAGACCACACGGCCGTGCCTCATTGATGGACTCGAACACGGCCTGACCACAACTTACACGGGCGTGTGCCAAGGGCGTGTCCCTGCCGTGGCAAAGAGAAATTCTATTATGATTAGGATACTTAGAGGCGAAGTAACACATTCCGAAGCCTATATAAACACCCTAAGTATGACCTAAGAGGGAGAGCCCAAGGCTGTTGTCATGGGGCATCCAGCTAGGCCAAAGAGGGCAGATTTGTGGGAATTTACTCGAAGAAAGCCAGTTGATTCATCTCAAGAAGCCGGAGTCATACTCAAGACGGAGGATCTCTCTTCAATTCCTTCAGGGGGTTTTAGGGTTTTTTCTTATGTTTTGTTTTATCTTTTCTTCTGAGATGTTTTCTTTTATCATTATGAACTAAACCCTCAGATACCTGAGGGGGATGAAACCTAAGATGAGTCTTGTTATTGTTTTCTGAACTATATGATAAATACTTGATTTGTTCTTAATTATGTGTTCTAAATTCTTGTTTTGATATTTCCGGGATATTGATTCAAGTTTGATGTGCTTAGGTGGAGGAGCAAAAGTCCCTACCTAAGAGTAGATCTAGTATAATTAAGCGGAGTTGATCGCACGCCTAAATATAGGGTGACGAGATTTTTCCGGATTAGGGTGAAACCTAATATGGGAGTCCATAGATTGAGTTAATGCAATTCTAGGGGTTTTAATTAGAAAGAGATTTCAATTAATCAACCTAGGGTTAGACGTTTGTAGCCTCGACGAAGGTATTAATAAAACTTAGGGAATCCTACGGAACAAGTCAAGTGAATAAATCGTCTGGTTCAGTGTTAGATAACAAGAGAAGTCTTGGTGGATTCTTCCTCAGATAGTGTCTTAATCAATTGGTTTTTTTTCCTACAAGTATTTCCCCAAATTCATTCTTCTTTGTCTTAGAGTCTTTAGCTTAATAGTTAGTTAATTTAGATTAAACGACAATTCCCTTTATTTTAGGCTAGATAATAAAAAGAAAGTTAGTATTAGTACTAGATCCTTTAGGTTCGACAATCCGGTCTTGCCTTAACTATACTACTGTTCGATAGGTGTGCTTGCCTCAAATCATTGTCATAGTTAGTTCCCAGGTTCGATCATTCTCTTTTTATAAATTTTAAAACTTTGACAAATCACAGCGATCATTACACCTACAAGCATTATACCAATTCAAATCATACCAAAATGACCATCTTTTCTAACCATTCAAGAACATATCAAGCATACCAACTTATGCCACATTTACCTCATTCTCATCACAAGTATTTCTAAGTTGAAACCATTCAAAAACTTACCATTTCAATGTACCAACCCTTCATCAATAATATGCCAACTTTGCATCATAATACTTATCATAAATTTGACCATTTCATCAATTCAACCATTAGCCACTAAACATACCAAACTATGCATCATATAGCATAACTACTCATTCACATCATGATCATTATCTAGCCATATCACATGGCTATTTATATACAACTCAAAACATAATTCAGACTAACTAGCCTATACATGCCATATTTAACTATGTACACATTCAAAAGGTACCAAAATGAAGTTTGATAGTGTGGTGATGATCCTCGACGATCCCCGAGCCTTCCGTAGCTTTAACGATCTATAAGACAATGCAAACACACACAAAGTAAGCTTTCAAAAGCTTAGTAAGCCATATACAAATAAACTTAACATAATAAACATTTATAACCATTTCAAATGCAAAAACTTTAACATATCTCAATAGCTTATTCATATTTCTCCTTTCTAGCTCAACGCTATCTAACCATTTGCTTATCAACAAATCTCATCTCTATGTATTTCTTTGGATCATATCACATTCATACATATATCACATTATGTCTCAACATTTCTATGCACATATTTCTCATTAGCAAATTCACATATACTTACCTTTCATACTCAAACATAGAGTACATCTCAAATGTACCTGACACAATTACGCATTTCACATAGTATTTCATTTCTCGGAATTACATATTGAACCATTCAGAATCAAATAGGATACTCGAATAACTTAGAATACTCGTACAATTCCAACGTCCCAGACGTGGTCTTACATGTAACCAAATGTCGATGCCACTTTCCCAGACAGGGTCTTACACGAATCAAATACGATGCCAATGTCCCAGACATGGTCTTACACGTAAATCTCAAATCAATGCCAACGTCCCAAACGTGGTCTTACATGATATCACATATCGAAATCTCTATGTCATGACATATTAATCCTATCTATTCCTAAGGTTCGTACGGGACTTTTCTGATATTTATACATTGTCGATACTTTCTCGGATTTCTCACGTACTTCATTCAAATTCATTCATCACAATTCAATATTAAATGAACATGAAAAATTCAACTCAAATACATTTATTCATATATGGACTTACCTCGTATTCGGAATAAATGAATGGATTCAGCTATTCAATCACTTTTGACTTTCCTCGATCTAAAACCATTTTCTTTGGTTCTTGATCTATACATATTCAAATTTAACCCATTTATTCACCAAATCATTCAATTCAATCCAAAAACACACATTTAGGGGAATTTATAAATTAGCCCTTATATTTTCACATTTTGACAATTAAGCCCCTATTTCACAAAATCACAAAATACACAAAATTTCATATTACCCATGCTTGGCCGAATATTCATGTAGTTCATATAAGTCCATATATTTCATTTATTTTACATTTTATTCCGTCAAAATATTATTTTCACAATTTAATCCAAATTACTCAAATTCACCCAAAACCCAAGAACAAAACATTTTAATCTAACACATATATTTCATATTTCATCAACTAACATCACAAAGCTCAAGCATTCATCAAGGGCACATTTCAAATTCTTCATCAAATTCCAAAATTAAGGCATGTGTTTTGAAGTACTCGAAGCAAGGATTACAAAAACGTAGAAATTATCAAAAACTGAACAAAAACTAACCTTGAATCAAGATGAACAAGAGCCGAAACCTAGCTTGGTTTCCTTTCTTTTCTTTTTCTTCAAATTAGGCACAAAGATGAGCATAATCTCATCGTTTTTTTCTTATTTGTTTTATTATAAGCATATTACTTATTCATTTCCATTTTTGCCCTTAATGAATATTAATGGTTAAACATTTAAACTATGGACATAATTGTCCACTAACTTAAAAATGGTATAATAACATCATAAGGACTTCATATTAATAAATACATAGCACATAGGTTCTTTTAACACATGGCATGCTAATTTTGCATTTTATGCAATTAGACCCTTTTATCAAATTAAGCACACAAACGAACAAATTAATTCACGAAACTTTCACACATGCATAATCACATATTGTAGACACGAAAAATAATATTAAAATATTTTTCAGACTCAGATTTATGGTCCTAAAACCACTATTCTGACTAGGGTCTAAACTGGACTGTTACAATTCTCCCCCTTAGGGATTTTCGTCCCCAAAAATCTTACCGTTAAAAAAATTTAGATATTGTTGTCTCATTGCGTCTTCAGGCTCCCACGTAGCCTCTTCAACCCCGTATCGATGCCACAACACCTTTACTAACGAGATTTTCTTATTTTGCAATTCTTTAACCTCACGAGCCAAGATACGAATCAGTTCTTCTTTGTAAGTCATATCGGATCGGATTTCAATCTCAGACGGAGAAATTACATGTGATGGGTTAGATCTGTATCGTCTAAGCATTGACACGTGAAACACATTATGAATCTTTTCTAGCTCAGATGGTAGCAATAATTTGTATGCAACATGCCCAATACGCTCAATAATTTCATACGGCCCGATGAACCTTAAACTCAATTTTCCTTTTCTGCCAAAACGAAGTATTTTCTTCCACGGAGACACTTTCAAGAGCACTTTATCACCAATCTCAAATTCGATATCTTTTCGTTTCAAGTCTGCATAAGATTTCTAATGATCTTATGCGGCTTTCAGACTATCACGAATCACTTTCACTATCTGCTCTATTTCTTTTATCAAATCAACCCCATGTATCTTATTCTCGCTGAGTTCTGACCAATACAGAGGTGTTCGACATTTACGTCCGTACAAAAATTCATAAGGTGCCATTTTGATGCTCGACTGAAAACTATTATTGTATGCAAACTCAATCAATGGCATGTATTGTTCCCACGTACCATTAAACTCAAGAATGCAACATCTCAACATATCCTCAAGAATCTAAATAATCCGCTCGGATTGACCATCCATCTGTGGGTGAAAAGCTGTACTAAAATGCAATTTAGTACCTAAAGCCTCTTGCAGTTTCTTCCAGAATCGTGAAGTAAGCCTTGGATCTCTGTCAGACACAATGGATAGTGGCACCCCATGCAATCTCACAATATAAGAAATATAAAGCTCAGTTAATCTATCAAGTGAGTAATCAGATCGTACTGGAATAAAATGGGTTGATTTTGTAACGCCCCGAATCTGGGCCTAGAAGTATTGGGCCTTGAGTATGGGTCCGTAAGGAGGCTATAAATAGGTATTTAATTGTGCAAGGAAATGCAACAATTAAATGTCTACTCAAGTGGTTAAGGGTCCTGAGAGGAGTTGGAAAAGTCCTGGGTTCAAACCTGGGCTTTAGCAAAAATTTTGGGTTTAATTGAATAAAACCCTGGATGCTTGGATGTAGGCCTTTTAAATTATTGTGTTAAAAAAATGACACAAAGTAGCATGTGGTCTAGTTGTTGTGGCGTCATTAAGGTTGTAAAGGAGCCTGGGTTCAAGTCTTGGCTCTTGCAATTTATTTTGGTTTTTCTTTTAAAGGAACCTAGACTTTGGCCTATAGACCTTTTGTTTAATTGAGGATATTTTGTGACACAAAAGAGCTTGTGGAAAGGAGGCAAGTGGCGTGTTGAGCTATTGAGGGGGGCTTGGGTTCGAATCCCCTTGCAAGCAAAATACAATTATTTTCCTACATGGGGATGGTAAGTGGTTGAATTGGATTGAAACTCTAGAAGGTTGTTGTGGACTTGGTAAAAGGGTGAAGTTTGAATTGGTCATGGAGAAAATGTAGGAGGAAAAATAGGAATTTGAATTGGATGGTGGAGAGGTTGGGGGAGGGATTTTAGGAGCGGTTTAAGGGTAGTGGATAGTTTGAGTGATTTGGGGAGGAAAATTCAGGATTTTGAAAGGAAAGAGGGGTGTGTACCGAATGAGAATTTTGGCTTATCAGAAATCAGCTTTGAGTAGTCTTTTACTCTCTAATTCAGTGGCTTGAAACATTTTGGTTATTTTTCTTTCTTGGAGGCCAATTTGTGCTAAGAGTGTGGGCAGCATCTTTTCGTTTTTGGTCATATCGAATACCTTTCGGGTTCTTCTGTTCTCTACTTTGCATTCCTCTGCAAACCTCCTGTCAAACCGATTCTTTTTCTCTCCTCTACCTCTTCAAACTTTTGCCGAATATTTCTTTTCTCTCTCAATTGGTTGATGTGTTTTTGGCCAAACACATTGTTATCTCCTCTCTTCTTTCTTTAAGCTTTTCTCATTTCCCTCCTCTTTTGCTAGAGCCGAATAACCTCTTCACTTCTGTGCTAGTCGAATACTTGGTCTCAGGGGAGTGCGGTTGTTTCTTCTCGTGCCTCGATTTATGGTTGTGTTGTGGTGGTGGTCGAATACTTCTGTCTCTAAGTCTTAATTCCACAGTTTGGGTAAGTTGCGATACTCCTGGTTCAATTATTTGCGTATATGATATTAGTTATTGAGTCTCGAATGGGATGCAGGTAGTTTTTTAAGGACTTGAAGTGAAGTGATCTCCTGCGATGGCCTGAGTGAGATTGATTAAGGCGGGTGATAAGTTGGTGTTCTTATGGGTTAGTCGCGCACGTTCGCAATCAAGTGTGTATTTTTACCCTTTACCTGATAGTCGGCTGATAAGCTGAAGGTGTGTAGCAATACCCTGTGACCGATAATCAGCAAAAGAGCCAAAAAGCGAGTGTACACACACACACCGCTCCAAGTAGATCAACAAAATGCCGAAAAGCCGAAGTACTGGCGAATGATGCCACACGAGCGTGCGATCGCACTTGTGGTGGACCGAGCCCACGAATATGGGCGTAAGATGGTCGAGGCCACCATGAGCGTTCTCATGGGCTTAGGTTGTTTTGGGCCATGAAATGGGCCGTGTGGGCCCACTGGGCTTGTGGCCCCCACATAGATAAAATGCATGTTATATTTTTTCTATTGGTTTGAACTATGGTTGTTTCTGGGCTAAATGAGCCACACGAGTGTGTGGGCCCACTTGGGTCGAGTAATGGGCCTTAGGCCCATTTGCACCGTTGTGTCTGCTTGGGTTACTTAAGTCGCTCGGGGCGACGATGGACCTTGTGTTGGGTCACTGAGACCCTGATTTGCAAAAATACTGAAATACCACCGATGTACAAAATTACTGAAATACCCTCGATTTGTGAAATTACTGAAATACCCTCGATTAGTGAAATTACCGAAACACCCTCGATTTGTAAAATTTTTGAAATACCCTCAATTTGTAAAATTACTGAAATACCCTCGATTTGTAAAATTACCGAAATACCCCTCGAAATTACCCAAATACCCTCGATTTGTAAAATTATCGAAGTACCCTCGATTTGTAAAATTACCAAAATACCCTCAATTTGTGAAATTACTAAAATACCCTTGATTTGTGAAATTATCGAAATACCCTCGATTGGTAAAATTACCGAAATACCCTCGATTGGTAAAATTACCAAAATATCCTCGATTTGTGAAATTACCAAAATACCCCTGATTTGCAAAATTACCAAAATACCCCCGGTTTGCAAAATTACCAAAATACCCTCGATTTGCAAAATTATCGAAATACCCCTGTAGGGTAGAATTACCGAAATACCCCTGAAGGGTAGGATCACTGAAATACCCTTAATGGGTAAAATGACTATTTTATCGTTGTGGGTAAATGACTGACTTAGACTATGGATTTGACTGATTTGACTGTGATCGTGTGACTGTGTTTTAATTGACTTGACTGTGGTCGTGTGACTGATATGCTTTTAGTATATGTCTAAATGTCTGTTACTGAGCATGGCCATTTTTGCATGCACGTGTAATGATTGAGCATGACTAACACGACATTCTGCACTAGGGGTTGGGATTCTGACTTGGAGGAAGTACTGTACTAGTGGCTCTGCCATGTTTTTACTGTTCTAGTGGCTTCGCCACGTCTTCTGATATTAGTGGCTGGGCCACGTTTACTGTTGCTAGAAGCTTTGTTGCGTTACCATTAGCAGCTATGCTGCGACATTGGTGTGTTGGCTGGGTGGGTCGACTTAGTCCCCACATGGTGTGTTGGTTGGTACGAGTGGTGTGTTGGCTGGATCGGGGTGGGATGCATCCTCATACTGTTGCATATCTGTTTATGATGTCATTGTACTGGGCTTAGGCCACATGTTCTGTTATTGGTTTGGGCTAGGCCCAACTGATTCTGTTATGGGCTGTGACCCAAATGATATTGTAGTGGGCTTTTGCCCACGTATGCTCTGAACTGAACTGTACTGTTACTGTTAAAGGGCTTTGGCCCAGACTATTTCGGTTTCTATTTCTGTATACTGACTGTTACTCTAGTAAGGGGATTACACATTGAGTTTTTGTAAACTCACCCCATTTTTAATTGACTGATTTGACTATGATCGTGTGACTGTGTTTTAATTGACTTGACTGTGGTCGTGTGACTGATATGCTTTTAATATAGGTCTAAAATAGTAATCCCAGTGTTAGACAGTTCGGTGCTGCGAGGGACTCGGAGATGGCCACACCACTACTCCTGTTTTCGTTTACTTGGCTTTTATTTACTATTATTTTTCGTCTGGGTTTTTATATTTGTAATAAGGCCTCTCCAATTTTATAGCTTTTGATCTGAGATTTTAATCATTATAATTTATACTTGTTAGAGGTAGAACGCAGTTTTCCCAAAACGAAACTATTTTCAAAACATTATGTTTCCGCAACGATTCTTAAGCTTGCGCAACAAATAAGGTTTTAAAGGGAATAACTTTTTAATAAACCACGATTGAAAATGAAAAAACGCGAACTGAGGTTTTGTACAAGTTTTACATGGTTTCAAAGTTTTGATTTTCAAGAAGGGTTTTCAATGAAAACATGGTTTTCGAAAAACACTTCAATGTGACACGCCAGATTCGGGCATAACTTCTGGGTCGGGTTTGGGGTGTTACATTTAGTGGTATCCGAGCCAGTTGCAAAACTCGGGCTGTGAAATGGGCTTTAGATGGCCTTTAGTTTCTATTTTAAAGATGTTTACAAATGATTTTGAAGTAGTTTTGAAATATTTTTGTATGGAACACCGAGTCTCCAGCGCTGAATCCGCAAGTTTTCTGAATACTGTTGTTTTCTTTTAACTGTTATGCGATAGGAAACACTATGATTACTTTAGATAGAAGACTGTACTGTGATACTCTAGTTAGAGTAAACTGAAAAATCGTAGGAAGCTAAGACTGTAGCGAGCACAAGAGGTACTCGCGGATGAGGTTCAAGGGGCCGTGATTAGAGTGCGCAATGGTAGTGTAGTGGTGTAGTTGTTACACGACTATCTTGTTATTTGGAAATTTCGGGAATGAAATTTCTTTAAGGAGGGGTGAATTTTAATGCCTTGAATTTGGGCCTAGAAGTATTGGGCCTTGAGTATGGGTTCCTAAGGAGGCTGTAAATAGGTATTTAATTGTACAAGGAAATGACACAATTAAATGTCTGCTCAAGTGGTTAAGGGTCCTGAGAGGAGTTGGAAAAGTCCTGGGTTCAAACCTGGGCTTTAGCAAAAAAAATTGTTTTTAATCGAATAAAACCCTGGATGCTTGGATGTAGGCCTTTTAAATTAATGTGTTAAAAAATTGATACAAGGAAGCATGTGGTCTAGTGGTTGTGGCGTCATTAAGGTTGTAAGGGAGTCGGGGTTCAAGTCTTGGCTCTTGCAATTTTTTTTGGTTTTTCTTTTAACGGAACCTAGACTTTGGCCTATAGACCCTTTTATTAATTAAAGATATTTTATGACACAAAAGAGCTTGCGACAAGGAGGCAAGTGGCGTGTTGAGCTATTGAGGGGGGCTTGGGTTCGAATCCCCTTGCAAGCAAAATACAATTATTTTGCTACATGGGGGTGGTAAGTGGTTGAATTGGATTGAAACTCTAGAAGGTTGTTGTGGACTTGGTAAAAGGGTGAAGTTTGAATTGGTCATGGAGAAAATGTAGGAGGAAAAAGGGGAATTTGAATTGGATGGTGGAGAGGTTGGAGGAGGGATTTTAAGAGCAGTTTAAGGGTGGTGGATGGTTTGAGTGATTTGGGGAGGAAAATTCGGGATTTTGAAAGGAAAGAGGGGTGTGTGCTGAATGAGAATTTTGGCTTATCAGAAATCAGCTTTGTGTAGTCTTTTACTCTCTAATTCAGTGGCTTGAAGCATTTTGGTTATTTTTCTTTCTTGGAGGCCGATTTGTACTAAGAGTGTGGGCAGCATCTTTTCGTTTTTGGTCATATCGAATACCTTTCGGGTTCTTCTGTTCTCTACTTTGCATTCCTCTGCAAACCTCCTGTCAAACTGATTTTTTTCTCCCCTCTACCTCTTCACACTTTTGCCGAATATTTCTTTTCTCTCTCAATTGGCTGATGTGTTTTTGGCCAAACACATTGTTATCTCATCTCTTCTTTCTTTTGGCTTTTCTCATTTCCCTCCTCTTTTGCTAGAGCCGAATAACCTCTGAACTTCTGTGCTAGTCGAATACTTGGTCTCAGGGGAGTGCAATTGTTTCTTCTCGTGCCTTAGTTTATGGGTGTGTTGTGGTGGTGGTCGAATACTTCTGTCTCTTAGTCTTAATTCCACAGTTTGGGTAAGTTACGATATTCCTGGTTCAATTATTTGCGTATATGATATTAGTTATTGAGTCGCGAATAGGATGCAGGTAGTTTTTTAAGGACTTGAAGTGAAGTGATCTCCTGCGACGGCCTGAGTGAGATTGATTAAGGCTGGTGATGGGTTGGTGTTCATGTGGGTTAGTCGCGCACGTTCGCAATCAGGTGTGTATTTTTACCCTGTACCTGATAGTCGGCTGATAAGCCAAAGGTGTGTAGCAATACCCTGTGACCGATAATTGGCAAAAGAGCCGAAAAGCGTGTGTACACACACACACCACTCCAAGTAGATCGACAAAATGCTGAAAAGCCGAAGTACCGGCGAATGATGCCACACAAGTGCGCGATCGCACGTGTGGTGGACCGAGCCCATGAATATAAGCATAAGATGGTCGAGGCCACCATGAGCGTTCTCATGGGCTTAGGTCATTTTGGGCCGCGAAATGGGTCGTGTGGGCCCACTGGGCTTGTGGGCCCCACACGGATAAAATGCATGTTATATGGTTTCTATTGGCTTGAACTGTGGCTGTTTCTGGGCTAAATGGGCCACACAAGTGTGTGGGCCACTTGGGCTGAGTAATGGGCCTTAGGCCCATTTGCACCGTTGTGTCTGCTTGGGTTACTTAAGTCGCTCGGGGCGATGGTGGACCTTCTGTTGGGTCGTTGAGACCCCGATTTGCAAAATTACTGAAATACCGCCAATGTGCAAAATTACTGAAATACCCTCGATTTGTGAAATTACTAAAATACCCTCAATTTGTGAATTTATCGAAAAACCTTCGATTTGTAAAATTACCAAAATACCCCTAGGAATTACCGAAATGGCCTCGATTTGTGAAATTACTTAAATACCCTCGATTTGTGAAATTACTTAAATACCCTCAATTTGTAAAATTACCAAAATACCCTCGATTTGTGAAATTACTAAAATACCCTCAATTTGTAAAATTATCGAAATACCCTCGATTGGTAAAATTACCGAAATGCCCTCGATTTTTGAAATTACCGAAATACCCCGATTTGTAAAATTACCGAAATACCCCCGATTTACAAAATTACCGAAATACCCCCAGTTTACAAAATTACTGAAATACCCCTGTAGGATAGAATTACCGAAATACCCCTGAAGGGTAGGATCACCGAAATACCCTTAATGGGTAAAATGTCTATTTTGCCGTTGTGGGTAAATGACTGACTTAGACTATGGATTTGACTGATTTGACTGTGATCGTGTGACTGTGTTTTAATTGACTTAACTGTGGTCGTGTGACTGATATGCTTTTAATATATGTCTAAATGATCATTCATCGAGCATGGCCATTTTTGCATACACGTGTAATGATTGAGCATGACTGACACGACATTCTGCACTGGGGTTAGGATTCTGATTTGGAGGAAGTACTATACTAGTGGTTCTGCCATGTTTTTAATGTTCTAGTGGCTTCGCCACGTCTTCTGATATTATTGGCTGGGCCACGTTTACTGTTGCTAGCAGCTTTGTTGCGTTACCATTAGCAGCTATGTTGCGATATTGGTGTGTTGGCTGGGTGGGTCAACTTAGTCCCCACATGGTGTGTTGGTTGGTACGGGTGGTGTTGGCTGGATCGGGGTGGGATGCATCCTCATACTGTTGCATATCTGTTTATGATGTCACTGTTCTGGGCTTAGGCCACTCGTTCTATTATTGGTTTAGGCTAGGCCCAATTGATTCTGTTATGGGCTGTGACCCAAATGATATTGTAGTGGGCTTTGGCCCACGTATGCTCTGAACTAGACTGTACTATTATTGTAAAAGGGCTCTGGCCCAGACTGTTTCGGTTTCTATTTCTGTATACTGACTGTTACTCTAGTAAGGGGATTACACACTGAGTTTTCGTAAACTCACCCCGTTTTTAATTGACTGATTTGACTGTGATCGTGTAATTGTGTTTTAATTAACTTGACTGTGGTCGTGTGACTGATATGCTTTTAATATATGTCTAAAATAGTAATCCTCAGCGTTAGATGGTTCGGTGCTGCGAGGGACTCGGAGATGGCCACACCACTGCTCCTATTTTCGTTTACTTAGCTTTTATTTACTATTATTTTTCGTCTGGGTTTTTATATTTGTAATAAGGCCTCTCCAATTTTATAGCTTTCGATCTGAGATTTTAATCATTATGATTCATACTTGTTAGAGGTAGAACGCGATTTTCCCAAAATGATAACTATTTTCAAAACACTATGTTTCCACAATGATTCTTAAGCTTGCGCAACAAATAAGGTTTTAAAGGGAATAACTTTTTAATAAACCACGATTGAAAATGAACAAATGCGAACTGAGGTTTTGTACAAGTTTTACATGGTTTCATAGTTTTGAATTTCAAGAAGGGTTTTCAATGAAAACATGGTTTTCGAAAAACACTTCAATGTGAAATGCCAGATTCGGGCATAACTTCTGGGCATAACTTCAGTCTTTCTTTCTCGGAGTCAAAGGCAACCCAGAAACAAAATCTATCGTCACTCTATCCCATTTCCACTCAGGAATCATTATCGGTTGTAACAAACCAGATGGCACTTGATGTTCAGCTTTAACTTGCTGACAGACTAAACATTTCGAGACATACTCTGAAATATCCCGTTTCATACTAGACCACCAATAATGTTGCTTCAAATCATGGTACATCTTTGTACTTCCCGGATAAACAGATAGACGACTGCTATGAGCTTCTTTCAATATCAACTGAATCAACTCTGAATTCCTCAGAACACAAATCCGATCTCGATACCTCAAACAATTATCATCATCAATTCGAAATTCTGAATCAGAATTCAAATCACACTGAACTCGTTTCGCTAATATTTCATTATCAACTTTCTGAGCATCACATATTTATTGTAAGAACAATGGTTTTAATTTCAACTCAGCTAAAACTGAACCATCATCAGACAAATCTAAATGAGCATTCATCGCACGTAATGCAAACAGCGATTTTTGACTCAATGCATCAGCAATAACATTTGCCTTACCCGGATGGTAATCTATCACAAGCTCGTACTCTTTCAATAGTTATAACCATCTTCTCTGTCGTAGATTCAGATCTTTCTAAGTCATCAAATATTTCAGACTTTTATGATCCGAAAACACATGACATTTTTCTCCGAAAAGATAGTGACTCCAAATATTTAAAGCGAACACAATCGTAGCTAACTCAAGATCGTTTGTCAGATAATTCCTTTCATGCGGCTTCAATTGTCTCGAGGCATAAGCTATAACTTTGCCTTCATGTATTAAAACACATCCCAGTCCGTTGAACGAAGCATCACTATAAATCACGAACTCTTTATCCGATTCTGGCTGTACTAGCACTGGAGCTTCGGTTAAAAGGTGTAACATCCTAAAATTGGGCCTAGAAGAATTAGGCCCAATGGGCCTTGGGCATAGTAGCGTTTAAATTTTTTTGAGAACAAGAGAACGGCTTGTTGGACCTATTAGGTGAGTGACTTTGGAAGGTTAGGGGGCTTCTATGAAGTCCCGGGATTAAACTTGAGCTTTAGGAAAATTTTGGTTTTTGGTGAGAAAAACCCTGAGAGTTGGTAGGTAGGCTTTAAGAATAAAATGTGGAGAAAAATGACACAAGTGGAGGTGGGGTGTAGTGGCAAAGTGACGCCACTTAAGAGGCAAGGGAGGGACGCCACAGGGAAGGAAAGAGGTCCAAGGTTCAAGACTTGGCTCTTGCATTTTGGTTTTCTTTTTAAATGGACTTTAGAATTTGGCTATAGATTTATATTTAGTTGCGCATGGTTTAAGGCACAAGAGGAGCTTGTGGCCTAGTGGCAAGGTGGCGTTTCAGCTGGCAAGAGGTCTGAGGTTCAAGTCTCGGGATCAGCAAGGGAGTATTTATTTTTGCGGATTGGACGGTCAGAGTTTGAGTTGGATTTAAACTCTGCT
Source organism: Gossypium sturtianum (assembly GCA_025698515.1). Lineage (NCBI taxonomy): Eukaryota > Viridiplantae > Streptophyta > Magnoliopsida > Malvales > Malvaceae > Gossypium > Gossypium sturtianum. The sequence goes on from CM046955.1 coordinate 128,637,177, forward strand.
GACGAAGGGATCCCACATCGGAAAGATACAAAGAAGAAAGGAGAGAAGCTAGCTATTTATAGAGCATTCTATGATAGGAGGAAGGATACCTTGGAGGGCGTTTGGGCACAGGAGTGGTCGGAGTGCGGATTAGCACCAGATTCCTATCAGGTGTGTACTTCTCTACTCTAGTTGTAGAGCGGCAAATTGCCGAAGTACCGGTCACGGTAATAGTAGCCACACGAGCGTTCGAACGCACGTGTGGGGCTTCGATGCGATAGTTGAGGCCATCAGTAGTATTCTTCTGGGTTGAGGCTTCTTGGGCCACGATGGGCTAAAGTGGGCCCAATTGAATAAAATGTATGATGGTGTAGTATATAGTGAACTAGACTAGGTGAATCTCATATACGTGGCTAGATTTGTGTTAGGTGGGCCACACGAGCGTGTGGGCCCGAAAGGGCTGAAATCGAATATTAGGCCCAATAGTCCGGTACGACCGAAAATGGTAGTTGAGTCGCTCGAGGCGACATTAGGCCTTTGGAAAGGCCATTGCAGTTTTTGAAATTACCAAAATACCCCCAGTTTGCAAAATTTCCAAAATACCCCCGATTTGAAAAATTACCAAAATACCCCCGGTTTGCGAAATTACTGAAATACCCTTATAGGGTAAAATGACCGATATGCCCCTGAAGGGAAAAATGATGAAAACGCCCCTAAATTCAAGAAGAGGGCTGTATCTGCTGTTCACGATTGGCCACCTGGGTGTGAACCAGCATCGTAACAAGAGAGTAGGCAGATAGCAGTAGTGTCGATTAACGACAGTGCTGACGTAAAAAGCGTAGTCTTGCGAGTAACCAGGTGTGTAACTCTTACACACTTCATAGTTAATATGCTTGTCATGTATACTTTTAAAAGCCGGAATAACTTTGAAATCGGTATGTTACCCTTGTGGGTAAAACCGAGGACTCCGGGTAAGTCCACTTGATTGACTAACGTTAAATGCCTATGTAAATCTGTATATGCCATGCCATGTGATTTTTGTATGTTAAGCATGATTATTATGCCATTAAAAGCATGTTCATAAAAATGGGTATGATGAGAGGAGGGGGAAGGAATGATTCTAGACTGTCACCAGTGGTTTTGACCACACAGTGGGTTGGCCCCGCTTTCTATATTATTGTGACTAAGTCTTAGTGGTTTTGACAACCAGTGGTTTGGTACCACATATATTTATCTTTGTGACTCATCCCAGTGGGTTGGTACCACAGTGGGTTGGCCCCACATGACGATATACGGGATTGTCACAAGTGGTTTTGACCACAATGTGGGTTTGCCCCACACATATTATTTGTGACTACGGTCACCAGTGGTTTTGACCACATATATACATATTATTAGTGACTACGGTCACCAGTGGTTTTGACAACATATATACATTATTTGTGACTATGGTCACCAGTAGTTTTGACCACCAGTGGTTTGGTACCACACGGGGTAGATACAGGAGTTTCGGATGGTTAGGTTTGGGTTGCATGACACGCATATTGGCTTGTGAAACTGTGTAAGGGCATCAATATTTTTGGGATGGGGATTTATACACTGAGTCTCGGTGACTCACCCCTTACTTTACATTTTGCAGATGAATCATAGATCGCAGATGCGGAGCCGGGGGCGAACTCGAGGTGGCCATGCACAATATTTCGGGTTTTTGTTTTGAACTATCATTTCAGTTTTTACTTTGCTTTAAATTTGGTTTTGGGTTGTAAAAAGGCCATTGGTTTATTTTTCTAAGTTTTCATTTATAACTGTTAAATTTATAAATACGGGGTTTTCTTAAAACCTTAGCAATCGTTTTCTAAAATATCATGTTTACGTAACGATACAAGTTCAACTTTCATAACAAAATAATTTTTTCAAAATAGTAACAACTTTTAAATGGTCATTTAGCAAATCGCGTTTTTCTCAAACAAACAACGAACTCGGAGTTCAAAAATCTGATAAAACTTTTCTAAACAACTGCTTAGCTTTTCAACTTCCTTCAATGTGACACGCCAGATTCGGGCCTAACTTCTAGGCCGGGTTTAGGGTGTTACAATTATTGTATCAGAGCCTGGGTTGCAAAACTCGGCTTGTGGAATGGGTTCGAAAATGTTTTTCAAAATTCATTTTAAATCTGGTTAGGAAAAATATGTCTTGTTGGATGTATGGCACCTGAGTCTCCGGCACCAAATCCGTAAGTTCTCTTTTCACTGTATTCTATTATATGTTGAAATGAATGTATTTACAGTAGTATTACGTGTGTTTTTGAATGTAGAATTGTGTGCATGTGTGGTAAATATTTGTTTGCTTCGGTGTTAGATATTTGGTTGTGTAAAAGGTTTCAAGATTAAGATAGAAAGCGAATTAGTGTTATTGGAATCAGAGTGCGCAGCGTGAGCGTAGTGTTGCAGGTTAGGATGTATGACTGTTGGTTAGTTGGAAATTTGGAGGACGAAATTTCTTTAAGGAGGGTAGATTTGTAACATCCTGTAATTGGACCTAAGAGAATTGGGCCCAATGGGCCTTGGGCGTAGTAGCGTTTAAAAATTTTTGAGAACAAGAGAACGGCTTGTTGGACCTATTAGGTGAGTGTTTTTGGAAGGTTAGGGGGCTTCTATGAAGTCTCAGGATTAAACTTGAGCTTTAGGAAAATTTTGGTTTTAGGTGAGAAAAACCCTGAGAGTTGGTAGGTAGGCTTTAAGAATAAAATGTGGAGAAAAATGACACAAGTGGAGCTGTGGTGTAGTGGCAAAGTGACGCCACTTAAGAGGCAAGGGAGGGACGCCACAGGGAAGGAAAGAGGTCCAAGGTTCAAGACTTGGCTCTTGCATTTTGGTTTTCTTTTTAAATGGACTTTAGAATTTGGCTATAGATTTATATTTAGTTGCGCATGGTTTAAGGCACAAGAGGAGCTTGTGGCCTAGTGGCAAGGTGGCGTTTCAGCTGGCAAGAGGTCTGAGGTTCAAGTCTCGGGATCAGCAAGGGAGTATTTATTTTTGCGGATTGGACGGTCAGAGTTTGTGTTGGATTTAAACTCTGCTGACGAAGGGATCCAACATCGGAAAGATACAAAGAAGGAAGGTGAGAAGCTAGCTATATATAGAGCATTCAATGATAGGAGGAAGGATAACTTGGAGGGCGTTTGGGCACAGGAGTGGTCGGAGCGCGGATTAGCACCAGATTCCTATCAGGTGTGTACTTCTCTACTCTAGTTGTAGAGCGGCAAATTACCGAAGTACCGGTCACGGCAATAGTAGCCACACGAGCGTGCGAACGCACGTGTGGGCCTTCGATGCGATAGTTGAGGCCATCAGTAGTATTCTTCTGGGTTGAGGCTGCTTGGGCCAAGATGGGCTGAAGTGGGCCCAATTGAACAAAATGTATGATGGTGTAGTATATAGTGAACTAGACTAGGAGAATCTCATATACGTGGCTAGATTTGTGTTAGGTGGGCCACACAAGCGTGTGGGCCCGAATGGGCCAAAATCGGGTTTTAGGCCCAATAGTCCGGTACGACCAAAAATGGTAGTTGAGTCGCTCGAGGCGACATTAAGCCTTTGGAAAGGCCATTGCGGTTTTCAAAATTACCAAAATACCCCCAGTTTGCAAAATTACAAAAATACCCCCGGTTTGCAAAATTACAAAAATACCCCTGGTTTCCAAAATTACCAAAATATCCCCGATTTGTGAAATTACCGAAATACCTTTATAGGGTAAAATGACTGATATGCCCCTGAAGGGAAAAATGACAAAAATGCACCTAAATTTAAGAAAAAGGCTGTATCTGCGGTTCGTGATTGGCCACCTGGGTGTGAACCAGTATCGAAACAAGAGAGTAGGCAGATAGCAGTAGTGTCGATTAACGACAGTGCTGACGTAAAAAGTGTAGTCTTGCGAGTAACCAGGTGTGTAACTCTTACACACTTCATAGTTAATATGCTTGTCATGTATACTGTTAAAAGCTGGAATAACTTTGAAATCGGTATGTTACCCTTGTGGGTAAAAGCGAGGACTCCGGGTAAGTCCACTTGATTGACTAACGTTAAATGCCTATGTAAATCTGTATATGCCATGCCATGTGATTTTTGTATGTTAAGCATGATTATTATGCCATTAAAAGCATGTTCATAAAAATGGGTATGATGAGAGAGGGGGAAGGCATGATTCTAGACTGTCACAAAGTGGTTTTGACCACACGTGGGGTTGGCCCCGCTTTCTATATTATTGTGACTAAGTCTTAGTGGTTTTGACCACCAGTGGTTTGGTACCACATATATTTATCTTTGTGACTCGTCCCAGTGGGTTGGTACCACAGTGGGTTGGCCCCACATGACGATATACGAGATTGTCACCAGTGGTTTTGACCACAATGTAGGTTGGCCCCACACATATTATTTGTGACTACGGTCACCAGTGGTTTTGACCATATATATACATATTATTAGTGACTACGGTCACCAGTGGTTTTGACCAGATATATATATTATTTGTGATTACGGTCACGAGTGGTTTTGACCACCAGTGGTTTGGTACCACACGGGGTAGATACAGGAGTTTCGGATTGTTAGGTTTGGGTTGCATGACACGCATATTGGCCTGTGAAACTGTGCAAGGGCATCAACGTTTTTGGGATGGGGATTTATACACTGAGTCTCGGTGACTCACCCCTTTCTTTACATTTTTCAGATGAATCATAGATCGCGGATGCGGAGCCGGGGGCGGACTCGAGGTGGCCATGCACAATATTTCGGGTTTTTGTTTTGAACAATCATTTCGGTTTTTACTTTGCTTTTAATTTGGTTTTCGGTTGTAATAAGGCAATTGGTTTATTTTTCTAAGTTTTCATTTATAACTGTTAAATTTATAAATACGGGGTTTTCTTAAAACCTTAGCAATCGTTTTCTAAAATATCATGTTTACGCAACGATGCAATTTCAACTTTCATAACAAAATAGTTTTTTCAAAATAATAACAACTTTTAAACGGTCATTTAGCAAATCGCGTTTTTCTCAAACAAACAACGAACTCGGAGTTCAAAAATCTGATAAAACTTTTCTAAACAACTGCTTAGCTTTTCAACTTCCTTCAATGTGACACGCCAAATTTGGGCCTAACTTCTAGGCCGGGTTTGGGGTGTTACAATTATGGTATCAGGGCCTAGGTTGCAAAACTCGACTTGTGGAATGGGTTCGAAAATATTTTTCAAAATTTATTTTATATCTGGTTAGGAAAAATATGTCTTGTTGGATGTATGGCACCTGAGTCTCCGGCACCAAATCCGTAAGTTCTCTTTTCACTGCATTCTATTATATGTTGAAATGACTATATTTCTGGTAGTATTCTGTGTGTTTTCTGAATGTAGAATTGTGTGCATGTGTGGTAAATATTTGTTTGCTTCGGTGTTAGATATTTGGTTGTGTAAAAGGTTTCAAGATTAAGATAGAAAGCGAATTAGTGTTATTGGAATCAGAGTGCGCAGCGTGAGCGTAGTGTTGTAGGTTAGGATGTAAAACTGTTGGTTAGTTGGAAATTTCGAGGACGAAATTTCTTTAAGGAGGGTAGATTTGTAACATCCTGAAATTGGGCCTAGGAGAATTGGGCCCAATAGGCCTTGGGCGTAGTAGCGTTTAAAATTTTTTGAGAACAAGAGAACGGCTTGTTGGACCTATTAGGTGAGTGATTTTGGAAGGTTAGGAGGCTTCTATGAAGTCCCGGGATTAAACTTGAGCTTTAGGAAAATTTTGGTTTTAGGTGAGAAAAGCCCTGGGAGTTGGTAGGTAGGCTTTAAGAATAAAATGTGGAGAAAAATGACACAAGTGGAGGTGTGGTGTAGTGGCAAAGTGACGCCACTTAAGAGGTAAGGGAGGGACGCCACAGGGAAGGAAAGAGGTCCAAGGTTCTAGATTTGGCTCTTGCATTTTGGTTTTCTTTTTAAATGGACTTTAGAATTTGGCTATAGATTTATATTTAGTTGCACACGGTTTAAGGCACAAGAGGAGCTTGTGGCCTAGTGGCAAGGTGGCGTTTTAGCTGGCAAGAGGTCTGAGGTTCAAGTCTCGGGATCAGCAAGGGAGTATTTATTTTTATGATTGGACTAGTCGAGTTTGAGTTGGATTTAAACTCACTTGTGAAGGATCCCACATCGGAAAGATGCAAAGAAGGAAGGTGAGAAGCTAGCTATATATAGAGCATTCTATGATAGGAGGAAGGATACCTTGGAGGGCGTTTGGGCACAGGAGTGGTCGGAGCGCGGATTAGCACCAGATTCCTATCAGATGTGTACTTCTCTAGTCTAGTTGTAGAGCGGCAAATTACCGAAGTGCCGGTCACGGCAATAGTATCCACATGAGCGTGCGAACGCACGTGTGGGGCTTCGATGCGATAGTTGAGGCCATCAGTAGTATTCTTCTGGGTTGAGGCTGCTTGGGCCACGATGGGCTGAAGTGGGCCCAATGGGCCCGTGGGCCCAATTGAATAAAATGTATGATGGTGTAGTATATAGTGAACTAGACTCGGTGAATCTCATATACGTGGCTAGATTTGTGTTAGGTGGGCCACACGAGCGTGTGGGCCCGAATGGGCCAAAATTGGGTTTTAGGCCCAATAGTCCGGTACGACCGAAAATGGTAGTTGAGTCGCTCGAGGCGACATTAGGCCTTTGGAAAGGCCATTACAGTTTTTGAAATTACCAAAATACCCCTGGTTTACAAAATTACCAAAATACCCCCGGTTTACGAAATTATCGAAATACCCTTATAGGGTAAAATGACTGATATGCCCCTGAAGGGCAAAATGACGAAAACGCCCCTAAATTCAAGAAGAGGGTTGTATCTGCGGCAGCGATTGGACACACAGGTGTGAACCAAAGATCGAACAAGAGAGTAGGCAGATAGCAGTAGTTTCGATTAACGACAGTGCGGACGTAAAAAGTGTAGTCTTGCGAGTAACCAGGTGTGTAACTCTTACACACTTCATAGTTAATATGCTTGTCATGTATACTGTTAAAAGCTGGAATAACTTTGAAATCGGTATGTTACCCTTGTGGGTAAAAGCGAGGACTCCGGGTAAGTCCACTTGATTGACTAACGTTAAATGCCTATGTAAATCTGTATATGCCATGCCATGTGATTTTTGTATGTTAAGCATGATTATTATGCCATTAAAAGCATGTTCATAAAAATGGGTATGATGAGAGGAGGGGGAAGGCATGATTCTAGACTGTCACCAGTGGTTTTGACCACACAGTGGGTTGGCCCCGCTTTCTATATTATTGTGACTAAGTCTCAGTGGTTTTGACCACCAGTGGTTTGGTACCACATATATTTATCTTTGTGACTCGTCCCAGTGGGTTGGTACCACAGTGGGTTGGCCCCACATGACGATATACGAGATTGTCACCAGTGGTTTTGACCACAATGTAGGTTGGCCCCACACATATTATTTGTGACTACGGTCACCAGTGGTTTTGACCACATATATACATATTATTAGTGACTACGGTCACCAGTGGTTTTGACCACATATATATATTATTTGTGACTACGGTCACGAGTGGTTTTGACCACCAGTGGTTTGATACCACACGGGGTAGATACAGGAGTTTCGGATGGTTAGGTTTGGGTTGTATGACACGCATATTGGCTTGTGAAACTGTGCAAGGGCATCAATATTTTCGGGATGGGGATTTATACACTGAGTCTCGGTGACTCACCCCTTTCTTTACATTTTTCAGATGAATCATAGATCGTGGATGCAGAGTCGGGGGCAGACTCGAGGTGGCCATGCACAATATTTTGGGTTTTTGTTTTGAATAATCATTTCGGTTTTTACTTTGCTTTTAATTTGGTTTTGGGTTGTAATAAGGCCATTGGTTTATTTTTCTAAGTTTTCATTTAGAATTGTTAAATTTATAAATACGGGGTTTTCTTAAAACCTTAGCAATCGTTTTCTAAAATATCATGTTTACGCAACGATGCAATTTCAACTTTCATAACAAAATAGTTTTTTCAAAATAATAACAACTTTTAAACGGTCATTTAGCAAATCGCATTTTTCTCAAACAAACAACGAACTCGGAGTTCAAAAATCTGATAAAACGTTTCTCAACAACTGCTTAGCTTTTTAACTTCCTTCAATGTGACACGCCAAATTTGGGCCTAACTTCTAGGCTGGGTTTGGGGTGTTACAATTATGGTATCAGAGCCTAGGTTGCAAAACTCGACTTGTGGAATGGGTTCGAAAATGTTTTTCAAAATTCATTTTAAATCTGGTTAGGAAAAATATGTCTTGTTGGATGTATGGCTTTGAGTCTCGGCACCAAATCCAGTAAGTTCTCTTTTTCTTTGCATTCTATTATATGTTGAAATGATTTGTATTTCAGTAGTATTCTGTGTGTTTTCTCGAATGTAGAATTGTGTGCATGTGTGGTAAATATTTGTTTGCTTCGGTGTTAGATATTTGGTTGTGTAAAAGGTTTCAAGATTAAGATAGAAAGCGAATTAGTGTTATTAGAATCAGAGTGCGCAGCGTGAGCGTAGTGTTGTAGGTTAGGATGTACAACTGTTGGTTAGTTGGAAATTTCGAGGACGAAATTTCTTTAAGGAGGGTAGATTTGTAACATCCTGAAATTGGGCCTAGGAGAATTGTGCCCAATAGGCCTTGGGCGTAGTAGCGTTTAAAATTTTTTGAGAACAAGAGAACGGCTTGTTGGACCTATTATGTGAGTGATTTTGGAAGGTTAGGGGCTTCATGAAGTCCGGGATTAAACTTGAGCTTTAGGAAAATTTTGGTTTTAGGTGAGAAAAGCCCCCGGGAGTTGGTAGGTAGGCTTTAAGAATAAAATGTGGAGAAAAATGACACAAGTGGAGGTGTGGTGTAGTGGCAAAGTGACGCCACTTAAGAGGTAAGGGAGGGACGCCACAGGGAAGGAAAGAGGTCCAAGGTTCAAGACTTGGCTCTTGCATTTTGGTTTTCTTTTTAAATGGACTTTAGAATTTGGCTATAGATTTATATTTAGTTGCGCATGGTTTAAGGCACAAGAGGAGCTTGTGGCCTAGTGGCAAGGTGGCGTTTTAGCTGGCAAGAGGTCTGAGGTTCAAGTCTCGGGATCAGCAAGGGAGTATTTATTTTTGCGGATTGGACGGTCAGAGTTTGAGTTGGATTTAAACTCTGCTGATGAAGGGATCCCACATCGGAAAGATGCAAAGAAGGAAGGTGAGAAGCTAGCTATATATAGAGCATTCTATGATAGGAGGAAGGATACCTTGGAGGGCGTTTGGGCACAGGAGTGGTCGGAGCGCAGATTAGCACCAGATTCCTATCAGGTGTGTACTTCTCTTCTCTAGTTGTAGAGCGGCAAATTACCGAAGTGCCGGTCACGGTAATAGTAGCTACACGAGCGTGCGAACGCACGTGTGGGGCTTCGATGCGATAGTTGAGGCCATCAGTAGTATTCTTCTAGGTTGAGGCTGCTTCGGCCACGATGAGCTGAAGTGGGCCCAATGGGCCCGTGGGCCCAATTGAATAAAATGTATGATGGTGTAGTATATAGTGAACTAGACTAGGTGAATCTCATATACGTGGCTAGATTTGTGTTAGGTGGGCCACACGAGTGTGTGGGCCCGAATGGGCCAAAATTGGGTTTTAGGCCCAATAGTCCGGTACGACCGAAAATGGTAGTTGAGTCGCTCGAGGTGACATTAGGCCTTTGGAAAGGCCATTGCAGTTTTTGAAATTACCAAAACACCCCCGGTTTGCAAAATTACCAAAATACCCCCGGTTCACGAAATTACCGAAATACCCTTATAGGGTAAAATGACCGATATGCCCCTGAAGGGCAAAATGACAAAAATGCCCCTAAATTCAAGAAGAGGGCTGTATCTGCAGTTCGCGATTGGCCACCTGGGTGTGAACCAGCATCGAAACAAGAGAGTAGGCAGATAGCAGTAGTGTCGATTAACGACAGTGCTGTCGTAAAAAGCGTAGTCTTGAGAGTAACTAGGTGTGTAACTCTTACACACTTCATAGTTAATATGCTTGTCATGTATACTGTTAAAAGCCGGAATAACTTTGAAATCGGTATGTTACCCTTGTGGGTAAAACTGAGGACTCCGGGTAAGTCCACTTGATTGACTAACGTTAAATGCCTATGTAAATCTGTATATGCCATGCCATGTGATTTTTGTATGTTAAGCATGATTATTATGCCATTAAAAGCATGTTCATAAAAATGGGTATGATGAAAGGAGGGGGAAGGCATGATTCTAGACTGTCACCAGTGGTTTTGACCGCACAGTGGGTTGGCCCCGCTTTCTATATTATTGTGACTAAGTCTCAGTGGTTTTGACCACCAGTGGTTTGGTACCACATATATTTATCTTTGTGACTCGTCCCAGTGGGTTGGTACCACAGTGGGTTGGCCCCACATGACGATATACGGGATTGTCACCAGTGGTTTTGACCATAATGTGGGTTGGCCCCACACATATTATTTGTGACTACGGTCACTAGTGGTTTTGACCACATATATACATATTATTAGTGACTACGGTCACCAGTGGTTTTGACCACATATATATATTATTTGTGACTACGGTCACCAGTGGCTTTGACCACCAGTGGTTTGGTACCACACGGGGTAGATACAGGAGTTTCAGATGGTTAGGTTTGGGTTGAATGACACGCATATTGGCTTGTGAAACTGTGTAAGGGCATCAATATTTTTGGGATGGGGATTTATACACTGAGTCCCAGTGACTCGCCCCTTCCTTTACATTTTGCAGATGAATCATAGATCGCGGATGCGGAGCCGGGGGCAGACTCGAGGTGGCCATGCACAATATTTCGGGTTTTTGTTTTGAACTATCATTTCGGTTTTTACTTTGCTTTAAATTTGGTTTTGGGTTGTAATAAGGCCATTGGTTTGTTTTTCTAAGTTTTCATTTATAACTGTTAAATTTATAAATACGGGGTTTTTTTAAAACCTTAGCAATCGTTTTCTAAAATATCATGTTTACTGTAACACCCCAAACCCGGTCAATACGCCACGACCGAATCTGGTATGTCACTAAGGAAAATATTTTTGAAGAATCGAATTAACAATTAAATTTTGTGAAAAACTCTTTGAAATTCTTTATTTGTCGAAAATAAGTTAAAACTGAGATTTACTTTGAATTACATAAAACTTTAAAACTTAGTTAATAAATCATAGGATAGAAAACATTTATATCTTTTTAAGAAAATTTGAAATATCACTTTAAAACTGAGTATAGAAACTTGAATTTTTGGAAATCACTTAATTTGTTGAAAACACTTAACTTGTAATTTTTCTATCGAACTATTCATATTACCCGATGGTAAGATTTTTAAAACCATTGCGAGTTTATAGTTTAGAAAACTTTGAGCTCAATTATTAAATTAATCAAGTGATATACTTAAACATGGCTAGAATAAATCCCAAAGCATATAAATAATTCAAAACCATAATTAAAGAGGCCTTATTACAAATCCATAAAATATGAAAACCCAAAATTAAAATATAGTACCCAAATGGAAGTTCATGTAAAACCAAACTTTATTGCATGGCCTCCTCGAGTTCATCAGGCTCCATATCCGCGATCTCACGAATCACTGAAAAGATAAGGGAGAAGGTGAGTCACCAAGACTCGAGTGCATATTCCCTCTCCAGGGTAAATACCACATACTTACACAAATTATAACAAAGCAACATATATGTATAATGCACCCAACCTAGCCATCCATAACTCCTTTTCTACCCCGTGTGGTACCAAACCACTTTGGTGGTGCCAAACCACTAGTGTCCAAAGACACAAATGTGATACCAAATCATGGTGACCGTAGTCACGAATAATCCATCTGTGGGGCCAACCCACGTGTGATACCAAATCACCGCGCACGATCCTATATCTCAAAAGTGGGGCCAACCCACGGTGGAATTAACCACGAGGACAAGTCGCTATGAGGTGCCAAACCTGCTGTGTCCGAAGACACGAATGTGATACCAAATCACTGGTGGTGCCAAACCACTGGTGTCCGAAGACACGAATCATCAAGTTGTGGGGCCAACCCACATGTGATACCAAATCACTGGCAGACGATCCCATATCTCAAAAGTGGGGCCAACCCACGGTGGAATTAACCACAGGGACAAGTCGCTATGAGGTGCCAAACCCTCGGTGTCCAGAAGACACGAATGTGATACCAAATCACTTGTGGTGCCAAACCACTGGTGGTGCCAAACCACTGGTGTCCGAAGACATGAATCATCAATCTTCCCCCTCCACTCATATTGCCCATACCAATGCAATAGATAGACAAATCACGTCAATAAACTTTGATATGTATCTCATAACGAATATATCATAAATCGTAGATCATAATTTCAATCCACATGTATTAACAACATATTGAAACGGACTTACCCGAATCCTCATTCATACCATCATGGTATCATATCCAGATCTCATCGATTTACCCACTTTTCATAATATGATTAGTTATAACACACAAATATACATATATAAACCAAGTTATAAAGTGTGTAAGATACACACCTTTCACCAAAGCAATAACTAACGTCCGAAGATCCGATCTACCACTAGATCACCTTGTCCTACAATCGGCCAATATTAAGATTATGAACAAAGGCCATTCGGCCATAACACTAAATCTCGAGATAATTATCCTTGAAAAACCAAGTCTTACCTAAACTTACCCAAAACGATTGTCAACGAATCGAGACTTAGATTGATTGCTTCCAACGTCAGAAAAGCCTAAAAGAAATCGGTTTCTAAGAATGATTAGAACCTTGCAAACCAATGCCCATAGATTCGGCCTTAGTCCACAAGAAAATAACATAGAGATGAGAAAAGAATTGAAGAAGAAAGCGGCCAAGAACACTTACCCTTTTCCAAAATCGATTGAAGAAAAATCAAAGAGAGTCTACCCTTGAATATTCGGCCAAAAATAATACTAAAAGGAAGTAGAAAAATTCGGCTATGGTGAAGTGAAAAGAAAAGAGAAATAGAATGGTAATGGATGTTTAAACTTTGAGTGAAAGAAAAGAAATGGAATTTGAGATGGGTAAAGATTCGGCCAAGAGAGGATGAAAGAAAATGTGATTAAACAAAAGTCAAATGAAGAAAAGAGAGATGTGGGAGAGAGAGGTTCGGCCAAACACTATTTTGCCAAAGAAGAAAAGTGCACAAAAGTTCCAATGTTGTTTTGGTTTCAAGAGGACAATTGAAAGAAGAGAAATGGTATTTGGTTCACATAAAATAAGGCTAAAACCAAAAGCAAAAATTGCACCAAAATGCACAATAACATTCGGCCAAAGAGAGTGTTTTTGGAGAGGGAAAACAAAAATGCAAAAAGATGTTCAAAAGGCAAAAATTGACCAACTATTCCCCCAAAGCTACTTACAAAATTCGTGACCCCTAGACACCCATGCCGTCCACATTCATCCACTAAAGGCCTAGGATTACTTTCCAAAACATCCTCCATATTCCATGCCTTTTGTCCCCTCTTAATACCATAACTTCAAGATTCTTATCCCCAACATCATGCTTTTCCTAAACAAAATTCAACTTACCAAAAGAAATAGTCCAACCTATCATAAACATAGGTTGACCGACCATCAATGCTAGAACAAAATTAAAGTCTTCAAAAAAAAATGTTTTCCATGATACTCGAACCTCTAACCTCAAGCCACCTTTCAAGCTCCTTAACCAACTTGCCACTTACTCCTCTTATGCTTTAATTTAACACTTAAATTAACTTAAGTGCTAAACTCACTTAATCCACTTCATTAAATAAACCATACTAAAAATTATTCTAGCTTCCTAAATAAAATCAAGCCTTCACAAGACTATGCTAACACACAAAATTCATACCCGAACCAACACAAATAATACTCAAATTCTTCCTAAAGCCCAAGGTCCAATTGGCCCAATCCTACTAGACCCAATTTCAGGATATTACAATTCTACCCTCCTTAAAAATAATTTCGTCCTCGAAATTACTTACTAACGATCAATCGTGCAGTCTAACTCGCGCACTACGCTCTTCTTTGCGCACTCTGATCTTAATAACACTACTAGACTACTAACGACATTTGAATATGTCAACCCACATCAATCAAAGTATTATATGGAAATCCAATGATCAAGAACATACTGGTTATGACATCCGATGCATCGCCCTCCTCTCGACGTCTTGCTGCATACACCAAACCAGGCTGTCTTGTCTCAGTGTTGCCAATACCTCTGCCAGATGCTCCGCGGCCTCGACCAGAACCATTACCTCCTCTACCGATATCACGACCTTTCTGTGGTGGCGGTCCCTCATTTCTGAACTGAGCACGACCTTGACCCTCAGACTGATTCCTGGCTAGCTTACGTGGACAGTCTCTCACACGATGATCCAGCGAGCCACACTCGAAACATCCTTTCCCTCCAGTCCAACATTTGCCCCAATGATATTTTTCACATCGGTTACACCGTGCTGGTCCCTGATTAGCAGTAACAGGCCTTCCAGATTGATTCGGCTCATTCTATCTAACTCTTTTTTGAGAATCTTCGGCCGACCCAGATGATTCAAAACCTCTCTTATGCTTATTCCGGTCATGACTTTGCCTTACAGATTCCTTGATTCCTTCGGCTATCTTAGCCTTTTCAACCAAAGCAGCAAACTCTCGCTCCTGATGTGGAGCAATCAACAATTTCAGCTAGTCCCTCAAACCATCTTCGAATCAAACACATCGCTCGTGCTCTGATGCCACGATACCTCCAGCATACCGGCTCAGTCTTAAAAATTTTGCCTCATATTCTGACACAGACTTACTACCTTGGATCAAACTCAGAAATGCCTTACGCTACACATCAATGTAATTAGACCAAACGTATTTCCGCTGATACGCTGCCTTGAAATAATCCCAAGTGAGATCCTCCGCTGCAGTACCATTTTGTACTGTGAGCCACCACTGATATGACTCATCCCGAAGAAGCGATACTATCCCTTTCAGCTTTTCCTCGGTATTCAGATCCAAATCATCCATGATTCGCTCCGTCGCCTCTAGCCAATATTCAGCCGCACTAGGAGCCACGCCTGAAACACCTCGAAATACCTCAGCTCCATTGGCTCGAAGTCGCTCAGATACGGATTTCTGAATTCCCGCGCCTCCACCTATTCCAGCTACCCTTTCAAGAACTCGCAGCATCGCCTGAGACACTGCGTCATCCCCCGTTTGATCCTGTTGCTCAACTCCAACTGCTGGTGGTGGGGGTAGTGGTACCTCATTCTCGGATCCTTGACCCGACCTCACTGGCTCAGACACAGCCATCCTACCTCGACCACGTCCACGCATAACACGACCTCGACCTCGAGTACTCATATCTAAAGTCTCGACTTATCTGATTAAAAGTTTTATGCATTAGTCATTATTCCACTTTCTTTAAAGCACAATTTTATGAAAAGTTTTAATAAGAGGTTGTTTCGCGAGTACATTCAACCTATAGTTTGGGTCTCTAGAGTAGTTCCTACTACTATACAGTCATGCCAACATCATCATATCATATCATCAAAATCAACAATTTGATGTACTTACCAGGGTGGATTGATGTCGGAGACTCGAGGCCATGCCTTTCCAACCATATAATTTTCAACAAAATATTTTAAAATCCATTCTTTAAAACATTTTGGGCCTCGGGCCCACAACCGAGCTTTTGAACTTAGCTCTGATACCAATTTGTAACACCCCAAACCCGGTCAATACGCCACGACCGAATCTGGTATGTCACTAAGGAAAATATTTTTGAAGAATCGAATTAACAATTAAATTTTGTGAAAAACTCTTTGAAATTCTTTATTTTTCGAAAATAAGTTAAAATTGAGATTTACTTTGAATTACATAAAACTTTAAAACTTAGTTAATAAATCATAGGATAGAAAACATTTATATCTTTTTAAGAAAATTTGAAATATCACTTTAAAACTGAGTATAGAAACTTGAATTTTTGGAAATCACTTAATTTGTTGAAAACACTTAACTTGTAATTTTTCTATCGAACTATTCATATTACCCGATGGTAAGATTTTTAAAACCATTGCGAGTTTATAGTTTAGAAAACTTTGAGCTCAATTATTAAATTAATCAAGTGATATACTTAAACATGGCTAGAATAAATCCCAAAGCATATAAATAATTCAAAACCATAATTAAAGAGGCCTTATTACAAATCCATAAAATATGAAAACCCAAACTTAAAATATAGTACCCAAATGGAAGTTCACGTAAAACCAAACTTTATTGCATGGCCTCCTCGAGTTCATCAGGCTCCATATCCGCGATCTCACGAATCACTGAAAAGATAAGGGAGAAGGTGAGTCACCAAGACTCTCGATGCATATTCCCTCTCAGGGGTAAATACCACATACTTACACAAATTATAACAAAGCAACATATATGTATAATGCACCCAACCTAGCCATCCATAACTCCTTTTCTACCCCAGTGTGGTACCAAACCACTTTGGTGGTGCAAAACCACTAGTGTCCAAAGACACAAATGTGATACCAAATCACTTTGGTGACCGTAGTCACGAATAATCCATCTGTGGGGCCAACCCACGTGTGATACCAAATCAGCGGCGACGATCCCATATCTCAAAAGTGGGGCCAACCCACGGTGGAATTAACCACGGGGACAAGTCGCTATGAGGTGCCAAACCTCACGGTGTCCGAAGACACGAATGTGATACCAAATCACTTTGGTGGTGCCAAACCAGCGGTGTCAGAAGACACGAATCATCAAGTTGTGGGGCCAACCCACATGTGATACCAAATCACCGCGCAGACGATCCCATATCTCAAAAGTGGGGCCAACCCACGGTGGAATTAACCACGGGGACAAGTCGCTATGAGGTGCCAAACCTGCGGTGTCAGAAGACACGAATGTGATACCAAATCACTTGTGGTGCCAAACCACTTTGGTGGTGCCAAACCACGGTGTCAGAAGACATGAATCATCAATCTTCCCCCTCCACTCATATTGCCCATACCAATGCAATAGATAGACAAATCACGTCAATAAACTTTGATATGTATCTCATAACGAATATATCATAAATCGTAGATCATAATTTCAATCCACATGTATTAACAACATATTGAAACAGACTTACCCGAATCCTCATTCATACCATCATGGTATCATATCCAGATCTCATCGATTTACCCACTTTTCATAATATGATTAGTTATAACACACAAATATACATATATAAACCAAGTTATAAAGTGTGTAAGATACACACCTTTCACCAAAGCAATAACTAACGTCCGAAGATCCGATCTACCACTAGATCACCTTGTCCTACAATCGGCCAATATTAAGATTATGAGCAAAGGCCATTCGGCCATAACACTAAATCTCAGATAATTATCCTTCGAAAAACCAAGTCTTACCTAAACTTACCCAAAACGATTGTCAACGAATCGAGACTTAGATTGATTGCTTCCAACGTCCGAAAAGCCTAAAATAAATCGGTTTCTAAGAATGATTAGAACCTTGCAAACCAATGCCCATAGATTCGGCCTTAGTCCACAAGAAAATAACATAGAGATGAGAAAAGAATTGAAGAAGAAACGGCCAAGAACACTTACCCTTTTCCAAAATCGATTGAAGAAAAATCAAAGAGAGTCTACCCTTGAATATTCGACCAAAAATAATACTAAAAGGAAGTAAAAAAATTCGGCTATGGTGAAGTCAAAAAGAAAAGAGAAATAGAATGGTAATGGATGTTTAAACTTTGAGTGAAAGAAAAAGAAATGGAATTTGAGATGGGTAAAGATTCGGCCAAGAGAGGATTAAAGAAAATGTGATTAAACAAAAGTCAAATGAAGAAAAGAGAGATGTGGGAGAGAGAGGTTCGGCCAAACACTATTTTGCCAAAGAAGAAAAGTGCACAAAAGTTCCAATGTTGTTTCGGTTTCAAGAGGACAATTGAAGGAAGAGAAATGGTATTTGGTTCACACAAAATAAGGCTCAAACCAAAAGCAAAAATTGCACCAAAATGCACAATAACATTCGGCCAAAGAGAGTGTTTTTGGAGAGGGAAAACAAAAATGCAAAAGATGTTCAAAAGGCAAAAATTGACCAACTATTCCCCCCAAAGCTACTTACAAAATTCGGCGACCCCCTAGACACACCCATGCCGTCCACATTCATCCACTAAAGGCCTAGGATTACTTTCCAAAACATCCTCCATATTCCATGCCTTTTGTCCCCTCTTAATACCATAACTTCAAGATTCTTATCCCCAACATCATGCTTTCCTTAAACAAAATTCAACTTACCAAAAGAAATAGTCCAACCTATCATAAACATAGGTTGACCGACCATCAATGCTAGAACAAAAATAAAGTCTTCAAAAAAAAATGTTTTCCATGATACTCGAACCTCTAACCTCAAGCCACCTTTCAAGCTCCTTAACCAACTTGCCACTTACTCCTCTTATGCTTTAATTTAACACTTAAATTAACTTAAGTGCTAAACTCACTTAATCCACTTCATTAAATAAACCATACTAAAAATTATTCTAGCTTCCTAAATAAAATCAAGCCTTCACAAGACTATGCTAACACACAAAATTCATACCCGAACCAACACAAATAATACTCAAATTCTTCCTAAAGCCCAAGGTCCAATTGGCCCAATCCTACTAGACCCAATTTCAGGATATTACATTTACGCAACGATGCAAGTTCAACTTTCATAACAAAATAGTTTTTTCAAAATAATAACAACTTTTAAACGGTCATTTAGCAAATCGCGTTTTTCTCAAACAAACAACGAACTCAGAGTTCAAAAATATAATAAAACTTTTCTAAACAATTGCTTAGCTTTTCAACTTCCTTCAATGTGACACGCCAGATTCGGGCCTAACTTCTAGGCCGGGTTTGGGGTGTTTCAAAAGGGCTTTCAACTGATCAAAGCTTTTCTGACACTTTTCAGACCACTCAAATTTTACATCTTTCTGAAGTAATCTCGTCATAGGAGTTGCAATCATCGAAAATCCTTTTACAAATCGTCGATAATAACCGGCAAGTCCCAGAAAACTACGGACTTCAGACACATTTCTCGAAGGTTTCCACTCCAAAATAGCTGATATCTTGCTCGGATCAACTCGTATACCAAATGCTGACACAATATGTCCCAGAAAACCAACTTCACGCAACCAGAATTCACATTTACTAAACTTTGCATACAGTTGTTTATCTCGCAGAGTTTGTAGCACGATTCTCAGATGTTCAGCATGTTCAGTTTCATCACGCGAATAAATCAAAATGTTGTCAATAAATACAACAACAAATCAATCTAAATACGGTCTAAAAATTTTGTTCATCAAATCCATAAAAATAGCGGGAGCATTTGTTAGTCCGAAAGGCATAATTAAAAATTCATAATGCCCGTACCTCATTCTGAAAGCAGTTTTCGGAATGTTAGAATCTTTTACTCGCAACTGATAATACCTCAATCTCAGATCTATCTTTGAAAACACGGTGGCTCCTTTCAGCTGATCAAACAAATCATCAATTCTGGGCAGAGGATATTTGTTCTTAATAGTCACTTTGTTCAACTGACGGTAATCAATGCACATTCTCATCGTACCATCTTTCTTTTTCACAAATAGAACGGGAGCACCCCAAGGTGAGAATCTCGATCGTGCAAATCCTCTATCGGTCAACTCTTGCAACTGTGACTTCAACTCTTTCAATTCTGTTGGTGCCATTCTATACGGAGTTATAGAGATAGGAGTCGTCCCCGGTACTAAATCAATACCAAACTCAACTTCTCGCATCAGAGGCAATCCCGGTAATTCTTCAGGAAAAACATCAGAGAACTCACAAACAACTGGCACAGATTCAACTTTCTTTTCAGTCACTCTCGAATCAATCACATAGGCAAAATAGGCTTCGCAACCCCTTTTCAAATAACTCTGAGCTTCATCACAGATATCACAGCTGGTAACCCACTCAAATCATTAGATTCAATCCGAACTATTTCATCATTCTGACATCTCAAATTAATAGTCTTTCTTTTGCAATTCACAATAGCATCATGCAATGTTAACCAATCCATACCCAAAATTATATCAAACTCATCAAAAGGTAATAGCATCAGATCAGCCGGAAAGCAAATATCCCGAAACATCAACGGACAATTCTTGCACACTTTGTCAACCAACACGCTTTTACCTAAGGGGTTCGATACTCTAATTACAAATTTAGTAGACTCTATAGGCAAAGTCTTACTGGATACTAAGTTCATGCATATATACGAATGAGTAGACCCTGGATCTATCAATGCAATCACAGAAGTATCATAAAGAGTAAATGTACCAGTAATAACATCTAGAGACGAAGCTTCCTCACGAGCTCGAATAGCGTACGCTCTGGCAGGTGCTCTAGCTTCAGATCTCGAAACTGTATCTTTCGTAGCTCTTTGACTACCACTGACATTTCTTGTGTTTCTAGAAGGTCTACCTCTAGTTGAAGCATTATCTGACTTCGAATTCTTTACAATTTCTTGTTCAACAGATTTAGGGCAGTCCCGGATAAAATGATCTAATAGTCCACACCTAAAACAGGCTCGATCATTCAATCTACAACTACTTGGATGTCTTTTACCACAATGCTTACATTCAAGTCGCTCAGATCGAACATTTCCCACACTAGCCATCGAAGTTACTAGAGCTTTGGAGTTCGACTGTGATCTAGCTCGATCTCTAATCGAATGTCCCACATTAGTCTTTGAACGACTATATTCATTTCTGAATTTCTTTGATGCAGACTGAAATGTTTTACTTGAGAATCTCTTTCTCACCTCTCTAGCTTCTGACTCAGCTTTTCTTTTATCTTTTCCGAGTGCCTCAGCTTTACATGCTCTATCAACTAGTACAAAAAAATCTTTTATTTCCAAAATTCCAACTAGCAAACGGATATCTTCATTTAGGTCGTCTTCAAATCTTTTACACATTATCGCTTCGGTTGAAACAAATTCCCGGGCATATTGACTTAACCTTACGAACTCTCGTTCATATTCAGTGACAGACATGCGACCCTGTTTCAATTCCAAAAATTCTTTTCGTTTCTGATCTATAAATCTCTGGCTAATATATTTCTTCCAAAATTTAGATTGAAAGAAATCCCATGTAACCCGTTCTTTTGGAAAAACAGAAATCAAAGTCATCCACCACTGATAAGCTACATCTCGTAACAAGGAAACGACACATTTTATGCATTCATCAGGGGTCAATGACATTTCATCAAACACTCAAATTGTGTTCTCAAGCCAAAACTCAGCTCTCTCAGTATCATCATCACTAGTGGCCCTGAACTCTTCAGCCCCATACTTACGGATTTTATCGACCAGAGGCTTATTCAACAGATTCAAATTCACAGTCAGAGGTACAACAGAAGTCTGAGGAGGATTAGGCGGGGGCGGAGTTTGTGAAACAGCCAGATTTGTTCTAACGTATTGAGTGAACCACTAATTTATCATTTGGAAGAAGGCTTGTTTAGCCTCTCCTTCCTGACCGCTAGTAGCCGGTCTCGAATCAGATGGTGCTGTCCCTTGAGCGGGAGCAGGCGCATTACTTTCAACATCGTCAGCTATAGCTCTTTTGGGATCCATTACTATACGAAAAACACATTTTATACGTCAGGATTCATCACACTATCACAGTTCGTAAATATGGCATTTATAGCTAGATTCTCACACGCTATGTTAGTCCTAGAATCGACTAAACCGCAGCTCTGATACCAATCAAAGGTAACACCCCAAACTCGTAACCATCGCCGGTCTAGGGTTAAGAGGCATTACCGGATAATCAAAAACTTTTACGAACATTTAACATCATAAAGTATAACATCGTCAAATCATAGCAGAATACATGCATATAGTCCCTTAATGAGGTCTACGAGACCTTAATCATGCATTAGAAAGGGGTTGGGACTAAACCGAGATCATACAAATTTTTTTTGAAAATTAAACATTTTTTTTCAAAGTCACAGAGGTCACACGCCCGTATAGGCATGTGTCCGAGCCGTGGCAAAATAGGGCATACATACTGACTTGTCCACATGGTCTGAGACACGCCCGTGTGCCTCATCCTTGGTCGACACTGACTTGCACTACATGGCCAGTCACACGCCCGTGTGTCCAGACCGTGGTCGAGTCTGACTTGTTTTGAAATACAACCACAAAGGACACGGTCGAGCCACACGCCCGTGTGCTCAACCGTGTGGGCAATTATAGGCCATTTACAAGGCCAATTTGCCACCCACACATTGGGTTATACCTACAAGCATTATACCAATTCAAATCATATCAAAATGACCATCTTTTCTAACCATTCAAGAACATATCAAGCATACCAACTTATGCCACATTTACCTAATTCTCATCACAAGTATTTCTAAGTTTAAACCATTCAAAAACTTACCATTTCAATGTACCAACCCTTCATCAATAATATGCCAACTTTGCATCATAATACTTATCATAAATTTGACACTTTCATCAATTCAACCATTAGCCACTAAACATACCAAACTATGTATCATATAGCATAACTACTCATTCACATCATGATCATTATCTAGCCATATCACATGGCTATTTATATACAACTCAAAACGTAATCCAAACTAACTAGCCTATACGTGCCATATTTAACTATGTACACATTCAAAAGGTACTAAAATGAAGTTTGATAGTGTGGTGATGATCCTCGACGATCCCCGAGCCTTTCGTAGCTTTAGCGATCTATAAGACAATGCAAACACACACAAAGTAAGCTTTCAAAAGCTTAGTAAGCCATATACAAATAAACTTAACATAATAAACATTTATAACCATTTCAAATGCAAAAACTTTAACATATCTCAATAGCTTATTCATATTTCTCCTTTCTAGCTCAATGGTATCTAACTATTTGCTTATCAACAAATCTCATCTCTATGTATTTCTTTGGATCATATCACATTCATACATATATCACATTATGTCTCAACATTTCTATGCATATATTTCTAATTAGCAAATTCACATATACTTACTTTTCATACTCAAACATAGAGTACATCTCAAACGTACCTGAAACGATTACGCATTTCACATAGTATTTCATTTCTCAGAATTGTCCGTTGAACCATTCAGAATCAAATAAGATACTCGGATAACTCAGAATACTCGTACAATGCCAACGTCCCAGACGTGGTCTTACATGTAACCAAATGTCGATGCCACTGTCCCAAATAGGGTCTTACACGAATCAAATACGATGCCAATGTCCCAGACATGGTCTTACACATAAATCTCAAATCAATGCCAACGTCCCAGACGTGGTCTTACATGATATCACATATCAGAATCTCTATGTCATGACATATTAATCCTATCTATTCCTAAGGTTCGTACGGGACTTTTCGAATATTGATACATTATCGATACTTTCTCAGATTTCTCTCGTATTTCATTCAAATCCATTCATCACAATTCAATATCAAATGAACATGAAAAATTCAACTCAAATACGTTTATTCATATATGGACTTACCTCGTATTCGGAATAAACGAATGGATTCGGCTATTCGATCACTTTCGAATTTCCTCGATCTAAATTCGTTTTCTTTGGTTCTTGATCTATACATATTCAAATATAACCCATTTATTCACCAAATCATTCAATTCAATCCAAAAACACAAATTTAGGGAAATTTATAAATTAGCCCTTATATTTTCACATTTTGACAATTAATCCCCTATTTCACAAAATCAGAAAATACACAAAATTTCATATTACCCATGCTTGGCCGAATATTCATGTAGGTCATATAAGTCCATATATTTCATTTATTTCACATTTTAGTCCCTCAAAATATTATTTTCACAATTTAATCCAAATTACTCAAATTCACCCGAAATCTAAAAACAAAACATGTTAATCTAACACATATATTTCATATTTCATCAACTAACATCACAAAGCTCAAGCATTCATCAATGGCACATTTCAAATTCTTCATCAAATTCCAAAATTAAGGCATGGGTTTTGAAGTACTCGAAGTAACGATTACAAAAATGTAGAAATTATCAAAAATCGAACAAAAGCTAACCTTGAATCAAGATGAACAAGAGCCGAAACCTAGCTTGGTTTCCTTTCTTTTCTTTTTCTTTAAATTTGACACAAAGATGAGCATAATCTCATCATTTTTTCTTATTTGTTTTATTATAAACTTATTAATTATTCATTTCCATTTTTGCCCTTAATGAATATTAATGGTTAAACATTTAAACTATGGACATAATTGTCCAATAACTTAAAAATGGTATAATAACATCATAAGGACTTCATATTAATTAAGACATAGCACATAGGTTCTTTTAACACATGGCATGCTAATTTTGCATTTTATGCAATTAGATCCTTTTATCAAATTAAGCACACAAACGAAAAAATTAATTCACGAAACTTTCATACATGCATAATCACATATTGTAGACACAGAAAATAATATTAAAATATTTTTTAGACTCAGATTTTTGGTCCCGAAACCACTATTCCGACTAGGGTCTAAACCAGACTGTTACAGAACTGTTTAGGTTTAATTGATTTGTATGTAGTGAATGCCTTTTTAGGAATTTGAATTTGAGTGTTTGAATTTGAATTGGTATGTTTTAGGTACGTTTTGAATCAATTGAAGTTGGTATTTGGTGCACAAAAGGATAGGTATGTTAGGAAAATTTGAGATAGGTACCAAACGATTCAATTTTGACCAAAAAACAGACCCCATGTCCTGACGACTAACCTCCCTCGTTGCAATGTCGACTGACAGTGAGCCATATCATGAAGTCGAGTTACCTGAAGTCTTGTCGTGACAAACCATTTGGCAACTTCACGATGTGGAAGAGGTGACATCACGACATCAACCATGAACTTTTAAAAATTTACAATTTGGTCCTATTTCATGCTCAGGTTGATAAAAATACATTTTAAAAGCTCGATTTAGACACGAATTTAATTTTTTAACATGATTTGAATGTAATTGACTTTAAATTGCTTGTGTGAATGATTATTTCTATGTATTTGACTGTAGTTGCTTCGACAACGAGTGCGACATCCTATAGCTCGGACCCGATGACCGGGTCAGGTGAGAGGTGTTATACAAAGTGCATCTTTAATCTCTTCAAGAGCTTTCACTTTCTTTGTTTTTATTTATGGACCATTATGATCTTTAATTCTTTTTTAAGTTTGAGGATCACTATTTGTTTCATTAATTTCAAAGTCATTGTATCTATTTTCATTCGACAAATATTTAGTCATAACCACATCGTTTACATTGGCTAAAGGAAAATGTGCCCAAATTGTAACACCCTATACCCGGCCCGTTCGCCGAGCCCGAATATCAGGATGCCACACCACCGTCTCATGTCATACACAACAACTAAAAGCTCATTCTCAAAGGAACATCTTTCATTTTAGTATTTGTATAGGTTTTAAGTCAATCTTACTCTTAAGCTATCATTGTTACATGCTCAACATACATCAGATAGTCTTATAACATTAGTTTAACCTGTATAAGGTCCATTTAGCAAAATCTCAAAACTAACTACATAGGTATCGATACTAAAATATGGCTACCGATATTTCTCTCAAATGGTATCAATACCGCTTGGAAAATGGTACCAAATTAGCATTCTGTTTCCCGTCTAAAATCCAAAGACTCAAAAATTATCGGTACTTTTCGAAAAGTATTGATTATTTTGCCCTGAGTATCGATACTCGTGATAAGGTATAGAAACCAAATTACGTTACTAACTTCATGCACTTTCAAAAACATGGAGGTATTGATATAAAAACCTGAAAATATAGATACCTTTGCTCCATACATAAAAAGTACAACAATTACAAGTATATAATTCGTACCCACTAATGTTTAATCATCATGTATCATTCACTTCATCAAATGGTCACTAAAATGTTTGAAGTAACAATCCAACACATCATAATCATGACTGAGCTAGAAACCAATAATTCAAACAGAAAGTCCATAAGTCTTGAGCAAAACAACCATGTAAACAACTTAAAATCATAGCAAAAATCAACATATAGTCTACCACATTGCCTTATTCCTAAACATAACCAAAACAATAACACTTACGAAATAATTGAAATGGACTTGCTTGGAATCACCCCTCAGAACCACACCACTCACACTAAGATGCTACTAATCTGCAATGGTTTTAAAAGGAGTGGGTGAGCTTAACAAGCTCAGTGAGTGCCTAGAACATTTACCATGCAAACATGTCATCAAGCATTAGTAGAACACATACATGGCATAATTAGAATAATCACAACCTTCTCAACATATTACATTTACACATGCATGTTTAATAGTTTATTGGTTAAGTCATTGCATACACTATGATATATACATCGCAGTAAATACAAACATATTAATAGACAATTCCCATAGTAGTCACATACCATATAAACACATATCATAATACACACATACATATTTTAAGATAATTGGTGATAATTTGACACTTGCGTTATGAAACGTAAAAGTGATTACTATCACCACTCATCGAATACACGAATCTCTAGCACACCACATAGACTCATAGAGCCAAACATGTCCCGTAAGTGAAGCATTAAGCTAACACTCTCCAACACACAAAACATGCCCCGTTGAAAAGACCTTAGCTCACATTCCCTTATCTCTCCAAACATGTCCTAGGGCCTCAACGCCTAAATCACATATACATATAGGTGAGTACTTACAATCCTATGGTATGCCAACTATATCCAATGGTGTCAAATATCACAAGGCCAAAATATTTGTATTTAAACACACATATTACTTACTAATTTCATATTACTTTCACTGCACATTTGGATTATTTGTACAACATTATCACTATCATTTAGCATGTATGACATGCCTACACATATACTCTTTCACAACAGTAATCATGAACATATAACACATATAAAGAATCTCATTTCATTTCAAAATTTCACAATAACATAAGCTATTATCTCACAAGATAAACATAAGTACAAGAAATCTTACACTCAGAATTTAAAGTAGGGGTTTAGGCTACTAGTATATTTCCAATAACGCATTGAATTGTGTCCACAAGCAATTAATCTAAACACTAACCACTACGCTTTAGTCAAAATACCGAAAGCACAAACTAGCTTTTCCTATGGTCCTAGCAAATCTAGAACTTCAACAAAATAATTCACATAGCAATACATTCAAAAGTCAGCTAAGAACTCACCACAAGCAATCAAAAACATAAGCCTAAGCTATGTTCCCATATAACCGAAACCTTTAACATAGCAATCTTTACATTCAAATATCTTAGTCTATACTAAATATTTTCACCTAAAACCAATTTCATTCATTTTTCAATTCACCTACGACTAATTCTCAACCTTTAAACTACACTAAAGTACTAAATTCATAGTATTGACTTTTTCGACATTTTTATGGTAACTTTTCCAAAAATTCATTAAAACCCAAAAAATCCTTAACAATACTTCAAAACAAGTTTAGAATCCTCTTAATCATATCAAAACCTATTGATTAACACTTTGAAATAACATTTTTACTTGAAAATGTAAAATTCACCATTAACGACTCTATTTTTAATTTTTAATCAAAACATGTGATTAATGGCTAAAACTTCAGTTTCAAAGGCCTAATAACATTAAAAACTAATAGGTAGATGATTGATTACCTTTGATGGAAGAAAAATTGTAACATCCCGAAATTGGGCCTAGTAGGATTGGGCCCAATGGGCCTTGATTTAAAATTTTTAAAGAATAAGAGATCGGCTTAAATGCAAGTTGGACCTATTGGATAAGTGATTTTGGAAGGTTAGAAGGCTTCTATGAAGTCCCGGGATCAAACTTTGGCTTTAGGGAAATTTTGGTTTTAGGTGAAAAAAACCCTGGAAGTTGGCAGGTAGGCCTTAAGAATAAAATGTGGGGAAAAATGACACAAAAGGAGTGTGTGGTGTAGTGGCAAAGTGACGCCACATAAGAGACAAGGGGATGACGCCATAAGGAAGGAAGGAGGTTCAAGTCTTGGCTTTTGCATTTTGGTTTTCTTTTTACTTGGACCTCAGAATTTGGCTATAGATTTATATTTAGTTGTGCATGGTTTAAGACACAAGAGGAGCTTGTGGCCAAGTGGTTAACAGCGTGGATTATGTTGCAAGGAGCACGGGTTCGAATCTCATGAGAAGCAAAGGAGTATTTATTTTATGATGCTGGACGGGAAGAGTTTCAGTTGAATTAAAAACTCCATCGACGAAGGGATCCACATCGGAAAGATACAAAGAAGGAAGGTGAAGAGCTAGCTATATAAAGAGCATTCCAGAGGAGGGTTGACACACCTTGGAAGGCGTTTGGGCACTGAGGAGTGGTCGGGCGCGGATTAGCACCGGACTCCTATCGGTGTGTAACTCTCTCTACTCTAGGCGTAGAGCGGCAAATGCCGAAGTGCCGATCACGGCGGCAATAGTAGCCACACGAGCGTGCGCGCGCACGTGTGGGGCTTCGGCGCGATAGTTGAGGCCATCGTAGTATTCTTGTGGGTTGGAGTTTGCTTGGGCGCGATGGGCGAAGGGGGCCCAATGGGCCCGTGAGGCCCAATATAGTAAAATGTATGATGGTGTAGTATATAGTGAACTAGACTAGGTGAATCTCATAAACGTGGCTAGATTTGTGTTAGGTGGGCCACACGAGCGGCGTGTGGGCCCGAATGGGCGAAATTGGGCTTTAGGCCCAATAGTCTATTTCGACCGAAATGGTAGTTGGGTCGCTCGGGCGACATCTGGGCCTTTGGAAAGGCCATTCAGTCTGAAATTACTGAAATACCCTTAGTGGGTAAATTACCAAAATATCCCTGAAGGGTAAATTACCGATATGCCCTTGGTGGGTAAATTACGAAAATGCCCTTGGTGGGTAAATTACGAAAATGCCCTTGGTGGGTAAATTACTGATATACCCTTGGTGGGTAAATTACGAAAATGCCCTTGGTGGGTAAATTACGAAAATGCCCTTGGTAGGTAAAATTACGGTTATACCCTTAGAGGTTGATTAGGGTGATTATGTTGTTTTATGTCTATCTGATTATGATGGTAATTCATGTTATACTTATATTTGATATATGTCTAGCATACATGACATCTTGCATACACGAATTATTATGTCATATTGCATGGGTTATATGAGTAGAGGGGCAAGTGATATTCGTGTCGACGGGCACCGGTGGTTTGGTACCACATTGTGACTACGGTCACGAGAGGTTTGGCACCTCCGGAGGTTTGGCACCTCATAGCGACTCGTCCACGTGGTTAACACCACCGTGGGTTGGCCCCACTTTGAGATATGGGATCGTCGCCGGTGATTTGGTATCACACGTGGGTTGGCCCCACAGATGGATTATTCGTGACTTTGAGTCACCGGTGATTTGGTATCACATTCGTGTCTTGGACACCGGAGGTTTGGCACCTCATAGCGTCTCGTCCCGGTGGTTTGGTACCACGATGGGTTGGCCCCACAGATAATACAACGGGATTGGACGCCCGGTGATTTGGTATCACACGATGGGTCGCCCCATCACTATTATTCGTGACTTCGAGTCACGGTGGTTTGGCACCACAATATTGATAAATATCGTGTCCTTGGACACCAGTGGTTTGGCACCACCGGTGGTTTGGTACCACGGGGTAGAAAAAGGAGTTGCGGATGGCTAGGTTTGGGTGCATGATATGCATATTTTCATATGAAATTGTGTAAGGGCTTGTTGGATGGGGATTTACACACCGAGTCTCGATGACTCACCCCTTAGTTAAATTTTGCGGTAATCATTAGATCGCGGATTTGGGAGTGAGGTGGACTCGTGGAGGCTATACATATGTTTACTCGTAAATTCATTTCTTTTATTTGGACTTATTTTTATTTGAGTTTTTGTTATGTAATAAGGCCTTGGGTATTTTATTTGGTTTCAGCTTTCAATTTGTTTATTGCTTGTTATTAAATGATCAATATGGGATTTTCCTAAAATGATAATAAACCATTTCTTATTCAAAATTTCTTAAACTCGATTTCTCACCACAACTATAAAGAATATGAGCTTTTTAACGAATGCACAGTTTTTAAACATTCCTTTCATGTGACATGCCAGATTCGGTCGTAACGTTTAGGCCGGGTTTGGGGTGTTACAAAAATAGACTCTTATCGAAAACCTAGAAAGCCAACATGCGAAGAGGATGATGAAATCTATGAAATTTTAGAGTGTTTTCTTAGAGATTTATGAAGGTTTAATGCTTTAGGAATTATGGGAATATAAGTAATGTAGTTTCGAAATCAAAAATCAATTAGGAGAGACATCGGAGAGTGAGGAAAAATAAATCAAGGGGTGGTGAATAGCTATACTGAAACAAAACTGGGAATGATGGGTTTATTAGTGATCGGTTGTTTAACGTCACAGCAATAATATGTAAGCGTACACTGTCGATGCAAGTATAGTAGCCAGATATGAGTCTGTCAGATATCAATCCCACAGGGATGGTTGTCTTTTGTCTATTAATGTTTGTGCAATAACTAGATAGAAACGAGATAAATTGTGAGGATAGTTGTCGGAGCAATAACTTGAAAAAAATAAAATAAAATATGATAATGATAAACTGGGATCCCAGACATGAATCTTTAGCGAAATACTAAGTGCTCACTAGGTATAAAAGGATAGGTGATTGTCGAGACAATAAATTTCAATGTATATCTTACCAAGCGTAACTCCTCTATTTAATCTGAGACGTAAACATGCACATTAACCCCACCTTCCAATGATGGCAACATGGCACTCTTAAGAACAAGTGGACTAAATTCCTCTAATCCTCACTCAACTTCCGTTGTAATGCTTGTTGGCTCGAACTGTCACTGCACTTTCCAGTGTCAGTGACTGCAATAACACCTCCGTGTTAAGAAACATTCAAACTACAAGATTAAACAATAAAATCAAGATTGAATAAGATAACCTTTAACCAATAATTAATGTGTACATCTATAAAAATAGAAAATAGATAGTAATCACCAGCATTTAAAAAGAAATAAGAAAGAATCAATGTAATAGCCCATTTTTAGTCAAATCGAAACAGTGGTTTTGGGACCACAAATCTGAAGTCGGAATATTTATTTTATTATTAAATTAAGGTCTACAACATGATAATATGTTTTTGTGAAAATTTTGTTAAGAAATTTTATCGTTTGATTACTCAATTTGATAAAAAAAAAACTAAATCGCGTAAAGTGTAAAACTTATGTTCTATTAGCTAAAGGTATTAAATAGCTATGAAATTAAATAGTGGAGGTCCTTATGTAGTAATTAACCCATTTTTTAATGAGTGGACAAGTATGGCCATTAATTAGGTGAATTAATGGTTTATTATTAAGGTTAATTTGGTAAATGGTAAATATATGTTAATTAAATAAAACAAAAAAACTTTTAATGCTTCCATCTTCTTCATTTGCTGAAATTAAAGAAAAAAGAACACCATTTTAGGGCTTGAAGCATTCGGTCACTTGCTAGCTCAATTGTAAGTTCATTTTTGTCCCGTCTATAATGATTTTTATGTTTTTGAGATTGTTGCAGGTTAGTCTAGCTAGCCCAGGGACTATTTTGCAAAATTGTTAGGGATTTAGGATGTTTTCATTGATGAATAAGCATGTATTTTGATGATTTATGATATATTATGAATGTTTAATGATAGTTATACAAGTTTTGTTAAGTGATTTTTAGTGAAAATACAAATTAGGGATTAAATTGTGAAATGTGGAAACTTTGTGGTTAAAATGTGAAATAAATGAAAAATATGGGTTGCTAGGGACCTAATTGAAATTTGGCTAGCATGGGTTTGGGTGGAATTGCATGAATATGTAATTTTACGAAATAAGGACTAAATTGTAAAAATGTGAAACATTAGGGGCAAATGTGTAAAAGTGCCTTAATGTAAATTTTGGACTAAATTGAATAGAGATATAATTAAATAAGTGGATTTTGATTACATATAGATCAAGAAAAGCGAAATTCAGATCTAGATCGGGGGAAAAACAAAGTACAAGACTAATCGACCTATTTCGCCGTTTTAGCATCCGAGGTAAGTTCGTATGTAATAAGTTTCATTATAAATGTATTTTAAATGCTTTGATATTGCATAAACTGTGAATACAAAACTACGGACATGTTCGACAATGATTCGAAGACGATTCAGCATTGGAAATCCCGGTTGAACCTTTAGAATAAACTAGGATACGAATGACATGTCATTACGGGTTATTGTGATTATGTGATCCGGGTACTATCCTGTACGTCCTACCAGTGGCTGAGTATACCGACATGTGTTGCGGTTACTTGATAGCTTGTGTGAGCAGGCACGTTGATATCTCGAGAGTTAGCATATATGTGATATGAGATTAAGATAGCATTGGATATGTATGTAGCACTTCGGTGCTAGTTTCCTGAGTATTTGATAGTATTTTGAATGGTTCAATAGGTAAATGAAAGACGTGGTTGAGTATGAGATTGATACGAGATGGTACAGGTATGTACATGAACCGTATAAGCTTTAAATCGAAGAAATTGTGTAGTTTGCATATAATCTTATGATTAAAGATGTGAAAGGTTTTTTATATAATATGACCTACATATTGATATATTCAATTTGTTGAATTGTGTATTTATTATTACATTGAGTTTATTTCATATGAGCTTACTAATCTATAATGCTTACTTTGTTTATTTTACTGTGTTTTATAGAGATTTCAAAGCTAGCTCGGATTCGGGGATCGTCGGAGACTTCGTCACACTATCCTACTATCACTTTCGTACTTTTGAGATTATGTTTTGGTTATATGGCATGTATAGGATTATGGTTATTTTGGTTATGACTTGATAATGATTTTGGTCATTTGAAATGGCTTGTAAATGTTAAATGTTTTGGTTTGTCTATAGCCATGAGAGTTGGCTTATTTTGGTTGATGTTGTTATGTATATATCTATGTGCATATGGCTTGGTTATGTGATTAAATATGAATATGTTATCCTTGTTGATATTTGGCCATTAGGGGTACGAAATGGTTGAGAATTAGATTTGGTATGTTATGAGATTAAGCTAGATGATGCATATTTGGAAGTGTATAATTAGTTGAATTGTATATGTGATTTTGGTATAAATGGTATAGTCTATTTTGTGACTTGTGTGTATTGAGAAAGTTGGTATAGAATGTGCATGAATTAGGCTTGAATTGGTTGGTTTAAATGCCAAATTATGCTATGTTTTGGTGCCAATTGGGTTGATGTAGGTGCTCAGAAGTTTGGGTGGCAAAATGGCTTGGTAAATAGCCTATTTTTGTCCACACGGGCGTGTGTCTCAGTCGTGTGTGACACACGGTTACGTTACACAGCTATGTGTCCCCTGGTGTTGAAATAGAAACCAAGTCAGTATGCTCCACACGGCCTAGCACACGGGCGTGTGATTGGTTGTGTGGCCTAAGCCTGTATACCCTACAAGTTTTGCATGACCTAGCACACGGCCTGGTAGACAGGCGTGTATGGCCATTTTTAGGCACACGGGCTAGTCACACGGGCGTGTGTGTTGGCCGTTTGACCCAAGTCAGAGAGTTACACGGGGTCAGACACGGGCTGGGATATGGCCATGTGCTCCCATTTCGAATGTCCACACAGCCTGCGACACGGGCGTGTCTTTGGCCATGTGAGACACACGGGCGTGTGTCCCCTATTTTTGGGAAAAAATTTAAGTGATCTAAAAGTTTCTAAAGTTATCGGTTTAGTCTCGAATCACCCCGAATGCACGTTTTGGGCCTCGTAGGCTCGTATTAGGGATAATATGATTGGTTGTGAATGAACTGTATTTGAATTGACTAATTGTATGAGAAATGTATGTTTAAATGTGTGATATGTTTGGTAATGCTCCGTAACCCTATTCCGGCATTGAATATGGGTGAGGGTGTTATATTTATTGGTATCAGAGCTACGGTTTAGTCGATTCTCAGACTAACGTAGCGTTTGTGAGAGTCTAGCTATACATGCCATATATAACCTCTGATAGTTCGATGACTCCTGACAATTTAAACTGTGTTTTTTATATAGTAATTGGATCCCAATCGAGCTGTTGCTGATGATGTTGAAAGTAATGCGCCTGCCTCCATTCACGAGGTAGCGCAATCCGAGTCTAGACCCGTATCGGGTAGCCAGGAAGGAGAGGCTAAAGAAGCCTTCTTTTAGATGATGAACGAGTGGTTTACGGAGTTTGTTCGAACATATCCGACTGCTCAACAACCTCCACCCCCACCTAATCCTAAACCGATTCCCGTAGTCCTCAAGGTGTAGAGTTTTTAATTGAATAAACTGCCAATTGATAAGAGTAGAAAACACGGAGCTGAAGAGTTTAGAGCTAATGTTGATGACGATCCTGAGAGAGCTGAGTTTTGGCTTGAAAACACTATCAGAGTATTTGATGAACTTTCTTGCACACCGACAGAGTGTTTAAAATGTGTTGTATCACTTCTAGGGCACACTGCGTATCAATGGAGGAATACTTTTGTGTCAGTGGTACCGAGAGAAAGAGTTACCTGGGAATTCTTTCAAGCTGAATTAAAAAAGAAATATATCAGTCAACGGTTCATTGATAAAAAACACTAAGAGTTTTTAGAGTTGAAACAGGGTCGTATGTCCGTAATAGAATATGAGCGAGAGTTTGTGAGCCTCAGTAAATATGCTCGGGAATG
The DNA here is from genome assembly GCA_025698515.1 of Gossypium sturtianum. NCBI lineage: Eukaryota > Viridiplantae > Streptophyta > Magnoliopsida > Malvales > Malvaceae > Gossypium > Gossypium sturtianum. The sequence goes on from CM046955.1 coordinate 128,672,108, forward strand.
TGTTTCAACTGAGGCCATAATGTGTAAAAGGTTTGAAGATGGGTTAAACGAAGACATCAGACTGTTAGTTGGGATTCTTGAATTAAAAGAATTAGTTGTGTTGGTTGACAGAGCCTGTAAAGCCGAAGAACTTGGCAAAGAAAAGAGAAAGGCAGATTTCAAAGCTAGAGATTCGAGGAAAAGTTCGATGAAAAAACCATATCAATCTTCATGAAAGAAATCACGAGATTTGTTTCGTTGCTCAAATGCTTCAATGGGATATTCAAATAGAGATCATGTGAAACAATACTCAAGTCCTAAAGCTCAAGCTACATCAGTATCGAGTGTTGGCAGTGTGAGAAACAATAGACCTGAATGTCAATGATGCGGAAGACGACATCCTGGTGAATGTAGAATGACTGACCGGGCTTGTTTTATATGTGGCTCACGAGATCATTTCATTCGATATTGTCTCGAATTAGATGAGAAAGATAAATTCCAGAATGCAAGACCGAGCAATACAATTAATAGAGGGAGGCTGCCAAGAAATGCGGGGAATGTGACTAGTAGTAGAGGAACGACTAAGGACTCCGCTATGAGATCTAAGGCCAGAGCACCTGCTAAAGCTTACGCTATTCGCGCTCGCGAAGATGCGTCGTCACCCGATGTTATCACCAGTACATTTTCTCTTTATGACACTAATGTGATTGCTTTGATTGATCCTAGATCGACTCATTCGTATATTTGTATGAATTTGGTGTCTATTAAGAGTTTGCCTGTTGAGTCTACTGAGTTTGTGATTAAAGTATCGAACCCTTTAGGCAAATATGTTTTAGTTGATAAAGTTTTTAAGAACTGTGCTTTGATGATTTAGGGTTACTATTTTTCGGCTGATTTGATGCTACTACCTTTTGATGAATTCGATGTAATTTTGGGTATGGATTGGTTAGCGTTGCATGATGCTGTTGTGAATTGTAGACGAAAGACCATTGAGTTGAAATGTCAGAATAGTGAAATTCTTCGAACTGAATCAGATGAGTTGAGTGGATTGCCTTTTGTGATTTCATCGATGTCATATCAGAGATATGTGAGAAAAGGTTGTGAAGCTTACCTTGCGTATGTGCTAGACACAGAAGTGTCTGAATCTAAATTGAATCAGATCCAGTGGTCTGTGAGTTTCCGGGTGTGTTTCCAGAAGAATTACCGGGGTTACCACCGATCAGAGAGGTTGAATTTGCTATTGAATTAGTGCCGGGAACATCACCAATATGGATAGATCCGTATAAAATGGCCCTGACAAAGTTGAAAGAGTTGAAAGCTCAGTTGCAAGAGTTAACGGATAGAGGTTTTGCACGACCTAGTTTTTCACCCTGGGGTGCACCAGTGTTATTCGTAAAGAAGAAAGACGGATCAATGAGAATGTTTATTGACTATCGTTAGCTCAATAAGGTTACGATAAAGAGCAAGTATCTGTTGTCGTGAATAGATGATTTGTTTGATCAGTTAAAAGGGGCAACAGTGTTCTCGAAGATTGATTTGAGATCGGGCTATTATCAGTTGCGAGTTAAAGATTCAAATGTGTCGAAAACTGTGTTCAGAACAAGGTACAGACATTATGAATTTCTTGTTATACCTTTCGGATTGACTAATGCTCCTGCAGTTTTTATGGATTTGATGAATCGAATTTTTAGACCGTATTTAGACAGATTCGTTGTTGTATTCATTGACAAAATTTTGATCTATTCTCGAGATGAGTCTGAGCATGCCGATAATTTGAGGATGATGCTACAAACCTTAAGAGATAAGCAACTATTTGCTAAATTCAGTAACTACGACTTTTGGCTCCGAGAGGTTGGATTTTTGGGACACATTGTTTCAGCGGAAGGTATACGAGTTGATCCAAGCAATATTTCAACAATTGTTGATTGGAAACCATCGAGAAATGTATCCGAAGTCAGAAGCTTTTTGGTATTAGCTAGTTATTATCGACGTTTTGTTAAAGGATTCTCGATGATTGCTACACCGATGACCAGATTACTAGAAAAAGATGTAAAATTCGAGTGGTCAGAGAAATGTCAACAGAGTTTTGATCAGTTGAAAGCATTATTAACTGAGGCACCAGTTTTGGTTCAACCTGAATCGGGTAAAGAGTTTGTGATTTACAGTGATGTGTAATTGAATGGTTTGGGTTGTGTTTTGATGCAAGAAGGAAAAGTGATAGCTTATGCTTCCGGACAGTTGACACCACATGAAAAGAATTATTCGACGCACGATTTAGAATTGGCCGCTGTTGTGTTTGCATTGAAAATTTGGCGACATCATTTTTACGGTGAAAAGTGTCATATCTTCATCGATCATAAAAGCTTGAAGTATATAATGACCCAAAAGATCTGAATTTGCGACAACGAAGATGGCTCGAGTTGCTAAAAGACTCTGAGTTAGTGATTGATTATCATCCGGGGAAAGTAAAGGTAGTCGCAAATGCTTTGAGTAGAAAATCATTATTTACTTTGAGAGTGATGAATACTCAGTTAACCTTATATAATGATGGTTCGATTCTAGCAGAGTTAAAAGCTAAAGTCGACTAGTGATTCAGATTATCAGATCGAATCTGATGATTGTTTAATGTTCTGAGGTAGAATTTGTGTACCAAAGAATTATGAGCTCATTCAGAAAATTTTTCATGAAGCACACAGTGGTTGCTTATCTGTTCACCCAGGGAGTACTAAAATGTACAATGATTTGAAACAGTTGTATTGGTGGTTGGGTATGAAACGAGACATTTCAGAATTTGTGTCGAGATGTTTGGTTTGTCAGCAAGTTAAAGTTGAACATCAAGTACCTTCAGGATTACTATGGCCTGTGATGATACCAGAATGGAAATGGGATAGAGTTACGATGGATTTCGTATCGGGATTACCCCTATCTCCAAAGAAGAAAGATGCTATTTGGGTTGTTGTTGGTCGACTGACGAAATCTACACATTTCATTTCGGTACGTACAAACTATTCGCTTGATAAATTGGCTAAACTGTACATTTCTGGGATCGTTAGATTGCACTGGATGCCAGTTTCGATTATTTCGAATAGAGATCAGAGGTTTACATTGCGATTTTGGAAGAAATTACAAGAAGCTCTGGGTAATAGACTCCATTGTATAAAGATAGCACTGTACGAAGCTTTATATGGTCACAAATGCCGAACTCCATTGTATTGGACTGAGCTTAGTGAGAAAAAGATTCACTGGGTTGATTTGATCAGAGAGACAGAAGAGAAAGTAAAAGTAATTCGTGACAGTTTGGAAGCAGCTTCAGATCGATAAAAATCTTATGAGGATTTAAAACAGAAAGACATTGAATTTCAGATCGGTGACAGAGTATTCCTGAAAGTAACTCTGTGGAAGAAAATACTTTGTTTTGAATGCAAAGGCAAATTGAGTCCGCGATTTATCGGTCTGTATGAGATTATCGAAAGAATAGGACCAGTAGCATATCGGTTAGCTTTACCGTCAGAGTTAGAAAAGATCCACAATGTGTTTCATGTGACGATGTTGCACCGTTATAGATCAGATCCATCACACGTAATTTCTCCAGCAGAGATTGAGATTCAACCTGATATGCCATACAACGAAGAACTGATTAGAATTTTAGCTCGAGAGGTTAAACAGTTGAGAAATAAAAGCATAGCTTTAGTGAAAGTAGTTTGGCAAAGACACGGTGTCAAAGAATCCACGTGGGAGCCTGAGGAAGCTGTGAGAAAATAGTACCCTAACCTAATCACTGGTAAGATTTTAGAGGACGAAAATCCCTAAGGGGGAGAGTTGTAATAGCCCGTTTTTAGTCAAATCAGAATAGTGGTTTTGGGACCACAAATCCAAATTCAAAATATTTATTTTATTATTAAATTAAGGTCTACAGCATGATAATATGTTTGTGTGAAAATTTCGTTAAGAAATTTTATCGTTTGATTAGTCAATTTGATAAAAAGGACTAAACGCGTAAAGTGTAAAACTTATGTTCTATTAGCTAAAGGTATTAAATAGATATGAAATTAAATAGTGGAGATTCTTATGTATTAATTAACCCATTGTTTTTATGAGTGGACATGTATGGCCATTAATTAGGTGAATTAATGGTTTATTATTAAGGTTAATTTGGTAATTGGTAAATATATGTTAATTAAATAAAACAAACAAAATTTTAATGCTTCCATCTTCTTCATTTGCCGAAATTAAAGAATAAAGAACACCATTTTAGGGCTTGAAGCATTCGGTCACTTGCTAGCTCAATTCTAAGTTCGTTTTTGTCCCGGTTTTAATGACTTCTATGTTTTTTAGATCATTGCAGCTTAGTCTAGCTAGCCCAGGGACTATTTTGCAAGATAGTTAAAGATTTAGGATGTTTTCATTGATTAATAAGCATGTATTTTGATGATTGATGATAGAATATGAATGTTTAATGATAGTTATACAGGTTTTGTTAAGTGATTTGTAGTGAAAATGCAAATTAGGGATTAAATTGTAAAATGTGGAAACTTTGTGGTTAAAATGTGAAATAAATGAAAAATATGGTGAAACACCCCAAACCCGGCCCACGAGCCCATACCGGATCTGGTATGTTCCTCGAGTAAAATGTTTCAAATTCATGTTTATTACTTTGGAAAATTTGGGTGGTTTATAAAGAAAATGCCGAGTTGTTTTGGAGTTAATCTTTAATTCGAAAATCGTTTGTGTTTAGGTGTCTAAACATTTAAAATTTATTTTTAAGAAAAGTTGCTTAAACTTTAAATTGATAAAAATTGTATCATAATAAAATAAATAAAAATGCATGCATAATCAGTTTATAGCTATGGCCTTATTACATCAAAGCAAAACCCGAAATAAATCCAAAATACTTAGAAGTAAAAAGTCCAAAATTAAAATAAAGTCTGAGTTGAACATGGCCACCACTAAGCACCTGCCGACCCGGTCCGTTACTGAGTGTCACCTGAAAAAATATCCCACAACAGGGTGAGTCAAACAGACTCAGTGTGTAAAACCAACACCAATCCCAACGATTTAGGCACATCAAATCATACACATATAACGAATATAAATAATGATGCAATCCCGTACCCAAACCTAGATAACCATCCGCTACACATCACCCGTACCAACCATCACACCGTGGGGACTACTAAGTCGACCCTCCATCCGCTACACATCATCGAAGGCGATCATTTGCAGACGACATGCTCATCGCCCTTATAAATTGTGGCATAGCCACCAGATAATGTGATAAAATCACCAGATAGTAATTTGTGACATAAGTCACCACATTCAGATTTCGTGACATGAGTCACCACATTCAGATATTGTGGTATAAACCACCAGATCACTTCCCCTTTCCATATAACCCATATGCCCCATGTCACACAGAATATGCAATATCATGCCTTATGCCTTATTTCACATTCTTATCGATATTCACATATGTACCATATTCCAAATATTCATATCATAATAATATTCATATCATTTATTAACATAATGTTAAGGTTACGTACCTGAGTACTTTGTACCATCACATGGTACCTTTGCCCACTTTTCACATTATTATTAACACATATATTAAATTGATGCCATAAATCGATTAAGAGTTAGTGTGGGGTACACACCTGGTTTACTAACGTGTTCACTGAATTCCGAAAGTCTCGATCTAATGCTCTAGATCCTTAGTTCCTATATTCGGCCAACACTTAGTACTTTTAGTAAAAAGCCATTCGGCTAAACAATCAAATCCCAAAGGATTATTGCAATCAAAATCCTTACCTTGCTGCCGATTTGATTACCAATCAAATCTCGAAACTTTGTGACACTCCTTCCTTGCAATCGGCCAATACTAGATCACCTGACTTGGTTAGTTTCGGCTTCTAAATAACTAAGAAACATATTTGAATCACTAAATATAGACTTGGCCGAATATTCAGGTTCACTTACCTTGCGAGTCTTAAATCCCAAAATTGCTACTTGCTCTTGGTGATGTCGAGATCCCTATAGGTATATGTTAGATTCGTTTTTAACACTTCATCCCATGAAAGTGGCCCATGGCCGAATGCTTCATATCACTTACCTCGATCACTTCCAATCCCGAAAGACTCCTTCACGTTGGCTACAACCAAAACACGAAATTATGGCTTAATACACATTCGGCCATCCTTAGAAATCAAGGCTTAACCATTGATTTTGGCACTCAAATGGAAAGAAACCCATAACCGATTGCTAGGAGAGAAATACTTACCACTACACGTTGTTTGAAGAGACTAAAAGAGAGTGGCCGACAGCACCTTCCTTGGGGATTCGGTTTCCAAGAAAATATTAAGAAAGAGAGAGCACAGGGTTCGGCTATGGCTCTCAAAGGGTTATGAAATATTCGGCTACAAGAGGAAGGGGTAAGGTTGAAGGGAAAGAAAGAAAAAGATGACTTGGGAACCACTTAGGAGAATTCGGCCAGAAGACTAAAGGAGAAAGAAGAAGAGAATGGATGCTTACTAAAAGAAAAATTCGGCACTTACTCCCTTGCCACATTTCTAAGCCGAAAAAAAATACAAACCCCTAGAGTCCTATATTCGGCCACTATATCTCCTCCTATCACATCCCTTTTTCTGCTCCTACTTTCTCTCTTCTCTACCCATTCAAAATAATTTGAATGGTCAACCATTATCTCCCCTCATCTAGCCGAATTTTAAAAAAAATATCAAGACTTATCCTCATCTTTTTGAAGTCCTCATGCCGTCCAACACTTCTCCCCTCCTTGACGCCAACTTGCAAAATAAAAGCCACACTCCCATGCTGCCAACATGATTCGAACCTCCTCCCTTCTCCCTTGCTTGAGGTGTCACATACCAAGACCCTAAGTGGCGCCTCCAAGCCACTTTACCAAGCCCAATCTTGTGTCATAAATCCCCCCGCAATTTCTCTTAAGGCCCCCTTAGCCTGGCTCCCCCTTTTTAGACTTAAAGTCAAATAATTTCTAAGGCATTTGACTACACACTAGGGTTCACAAAATTCATACAAAACACATTCATATACACATAAGCATGCTACTTCATACAATTAGGCATTAATGCATAAGCCATAAATCCCGGATGTTACAGTTCTACCCCCCTTAAAATAATTTCGACCTCGAAATTACCTGGCTAAAATAAGTGAGGGTATTGCTGTCGCATTGCTTCTTCTAGCTCCCATGAAGCTTCTTCCGATCCATGATTATGCCATAACACTTTGACTAAAGGAACTGACTTCCTTCGTAGCACTTTCACATCTCGTTCCAAAATCTGAATCGGCTCTTCCTCGTAGGACAAATCTGGTCTTAGTTCCACTTCCTCAACTTGTACTACATGAGATGGATCCGATCAGTAATGACGTAGCATAGAAACGTGGAATACATCGTGCATCTGCTGCAATTCCGAAGGCAACTCTAACTGGTATGCCACTGGACCAAGTCGCTTCAATACCCAATAAGGTCCTATAAACCTTGGACTTAATTTCCCTTTGCGACCAAATCTCATCACCTTCTTCCAAGGTGAAACCTTAAGAAACACTCGATCTCCCACAAAGAAATTCTATTTCCTTTCGCTTAAGGTCCGTGATACAACTTCGCCTGTCACGATGCCTCCTTTAATCGTGCGAATTAATTTAACCTTTTCTTGGATTCTCGCCACAATCTACGGACCCAAAACTTGACGTTCTCCTAATTCGGTCCAACACGTAGGAGTGCGACACCTCCGTCCATACAAAGGCTTCATACGGTGCCATCCAAATCGGCTTGATAACTGTTATTATATGCAAATTCGCTAAAGGCAAGTATTCTTCCCAACTTCCTCTAAAGTCTATTACACAGCCTCTCAACATATCTTCCAACACTTGGATCACTCGCTCAGATTGACCATCTGACTATGGATGAAATGCCGTACTGAAGTCTAATATGGTGCCCAAAGCTTGATGTAGTGCTTTCCAGAACCGAGACGTAAACCTTGGATCCCTATCTGAGATAATTGACACTGGCACTCCATGCAACCTCACAATTTCTGCCACATACAACTTCGCCAACTTCTGCAAAGAATAGTCAACCCGCACTGGTATGAAATGCGCGGATTTTGTCAACTGGTCCACTATCACCCATACCGAGTCCTTCTTAGTAGGCGTAAGGGGAAGCCCACTAACAAAGTCCATGGTGATTCTCCCCCACTTCCACTGCGGAATCTTTATCGGCTGAAGCAACCCTGACGGAACTTGGTGTTCAGCCTTCACCTGCTGACACGTCAAGCACTTCCCTACAAATTCTGTAACTTCCCTCTTAAGACCAGGCCACCAAAACTGTTCCCTTAGGTCTCTATACATCTTACTACCTCTAGGATGCATAGCATAGGGGCTACTATGCGATTCTTGAAGAATTCTCCGCCTTAACTCCTTATCCTTAGGCATACAGACCTTACCCTTGCAACACAATACTATGTTGTGAATTGTAGACGAAAGACCATTGAGTTGAAATGTCAGAATAGTGAAATTCTTCGAACTGAATCAGATAAGTTGAGTGGATTGCCTGTTGTGATTTCATCGATATCATATCAGAGATATGTGAGAAAAGGTTGTGAAGCTTACCTTGCGTATGTGCTAGATACAGAAGTGTCTGAATCTAAATTGAATCAGATCCAGTGGTCTGTGAGTTTCCGGATGTGTTTCCAAAAGAATTACCGGGGTTACCACCGATCAGAGAGGTTGAATTTGCTATTGAATTAGTGCCGGGAACATCACCAATATTGATAGATCCGTATAAAATGGCCCTGACAAAGTTGAAAGCTCAGTTGCAAGAGTTAACGGATAGAGGTTTTACACAACCTAGTTTTTCACCCTGGGGTGCACCAGTGTTATTCATAAAGAAGAAAGACGGATCAATGAGAATGTGTATTGACTATCGTCAGCTCAATAAGGTTACGATAAAGAGCAAGTATCTGTTGTCGCGAATAGATGATTTGTTTGATCAGTTAAAAAGGCCAACAGTGTTCTCGAAGATTGATTTGTGATCGGGCTATTATCAGTTGCGAGTTAAAGATTCAGATGTGCCAAAAACTACATTTAGAACAAGGTACAGACATTATGAATTTCTTGTTATACCTTTCAGATTGACTAATGCTCCTGCAGTTTTATGGATTTGATGAATCGAATTTTTAGACCGTATTTAGACAGATTCGTTGTTGTATTCATTGACAAAATTCTGATCTATTCTCGAGATGAGTCTGAGCATGCCGAGCATTTTAGGATAATGCTACAAACCTTAAGAGATAAGCAACTATTTGCTAAATTCAGTAAATGCGAGTTTTGGCTCCGAGAGGTTGGATTTTTGGGACACATTGTTTCAGTGGAAGGTATACGAGTTGATCCAAGCAAGATTTCAGCAGTTGTTGATTGGAAACCATTGAGAAATGTATCCAAAGTAAGAAGCTTTTTGGTATTAGCTAGTTATTATCGATGTTTTGTTAAAGGATTCTCGATGATTGCTACACCGATGACCAGATTACTACAAAAAGATGTAAAATTCGAGTGGTCAGAGAAATGTCAAAAGAGTTTTGATCAGTTGAAAGCATTATTAACTGAGGCACCAGTTTTGGTTCAACCTAAATCGGGTAAAGAGTTTGTGATTTATAGTGATGCGTCATTGAACGGTTTGGGTTGTGTTTTGATGCAAGAAGGAAAAGTGATAACTTATGCTTCCTGATAGTTGAAACCACATGAAAAGAATTATCTGACGCATTATTTAGAATTGGCCGCTATTTTGTTTGCATTGAAAAATTAGCGACAACATTTATACGGTGAAAAGTGTCATATCTTCATCGATCATAAAAGCTTGAAGTATATAATGACCCAAAAGATCTGAATTTGTGACAACGAAGATGGCTCGAGTTGCTAAAAGATTATGAGTTAGTGATTGATTATCATCCGGGGAAAGCAAATGTAGTCGCAAATGCTTTGAGTAGAAAATCATTATTTACTTTGAGAGCGATGAATACTCAGTTAACCTTATATGATGATGGTTCGATTCTAGATGAGTTAAAAGCTAAAGTCAACTAGTGATTCAGACTATCATATCAGATCTGATGATTGTTTAATGTTCCGAGGTAGAATTTGTGTACCAAAGAATTCTGAGCTTATTAAGAAAACTTTACATGAAGCACACAGTGGTTGTTTATCTGTTCACCCGGGGAGTACTAAAATGTACAATGATTTGAAACAGTTGCATTGGTGGTTGGGTATGAAACGAGACATTTCAGAATTTGTGTCGAGATGTTTGGTTTGTTAGCAAGTTAAAGCTGAACATCAAGTACCTTCAAGATTACTACAGCCTGTGATAATACCAGAATGGAAATAGGATAGAGTTACGATGGATTTCGTATCGGGATTACCCCTGTCTCAAAAGAAGAAAGATGCTATTTGGGTTTTCGTTGATCGACTGACGAAATCTACACATTTCATTTCGGTACGTTCAGACTATTCGCTTGATAAATTGGCTGATTTGTACATTTCTGAGATTGTTAGATTACACTGGGTGCCAGTTTTGATTATTTCGGATAGAGATCCGAGGTTTACATCGGGATTTTGGAAGAAATTGCAAGAAGCTCTAGGTAATAGACTCCATTGTATAAAGATAGCACTGTACGAAGCTTTATATGGTCACAAATGCCGAACTCCATTTTATTGGACTGAACTTAGTGAGAAAAATATTCACTGGGTTGATTTGATCAGAGAGACTGAAGAGAAAGTAAATGTAATTCGTGACAGTTTGAAAGCATCTTCAGATCGACAAAAATCTTATGAGGATTTAAAACAGAAAGACATTGAATTTCAGATCGGTGACAGAGTATTCCTGAAAGTATCTCTGTGGAAGAAATTACTTCGTTTTGGTCGCAAAGACAAATTGAGTCTGTGATTTATCGGTCCGTATGAGATTATCGAAAGAATACGACCAGTAGCATATCGGTTAGCTTTACCGTCAGAGTTAGAAAAGATCCACAATGTGTTTCATGTGTCGATGTTGCGCCGTTATAGAACAGATCCATCACACGTAATTTCTCCAGCAGAGATTGAGATTCAACCTGATATGCCATACAACGAAGAACTGATTAGAATTTTAGCTCGAGAGGTTAAACAGTTGTGAAACACCCCAAACCCGGCCCACGAGATTTGCCCAGATTTGGTATGTTCCTCAAGTAAACCGGTTTCAAAATTCTTTCGTTACCTAGAGAAAACTTGTGCGATTTTGAAAAAAATTGTTTTGGGTTGGGCTTGTGTTGAAAACGAATTCAATTCTTTATATTAAAAATTTTACTTAAACTTTAATAGGTAAAACTCATAATCATAATAAATAGAAATAAATGGAAAACAATCCAACTATGGCCTTATGGCCTTATTACATCAAATAATTTCCAAGTAATTCAAGTACTTAAATAGAAATAGTAGTTCATAAAATAAAAACTTCATGTTGAGCATGGCCACCACAAGTTCTCACCGTCCCGGTCCATCACCGATCATCACTGAAAAATATTCCCCAATGGGGTGAGTCAAAGCAGACTCAATGTGTACACAAACACTAAATCAAAATAGAATCAGCATACAAATGTTACGCATTCATATCATAGCATACAAATTATGATGCATTCCCAAACCCAAACCTAATAAGCCATCCGCTACACTCCCCGCACTCAACCTGTACACCGTGGGGACTACTAAGTCGACCCTCCTTCCGCTACACTCCATATCACGGTCTTAGGTCACCGCATTTGTGGTCTTAGGTCACCACATTCAGATATCGCGGTCTTAGGTCACCGTATTGACATCGTGGTCTTAGGTCACCACATTCAGACATCGTGGTCTTAGGTCACCACATTCGGATACCACGGTCTTAGGTCACCGTGTTCGTGGTCTTAGGTCACCACATTCACTTCCCCTTTCAAACAAACCCATATGCCCCATATAATGATGATATGCATAAATATGCCGAGTTCACATTCTTATCATATTCTCATGTTACTAATGACCTTTTTCATATTTTTTGTAGAAGTAGGAAACGTACCTGAGTACTTAGTACCATAACATGGTACCCTAGCCACTTTCATATTCTTAATATCACATATTTTAATAAAACAGGCCATGAAACATATTAAGAAGTAGTGTGGGGTACACACTGATTTGCTTAACCATTTCAACTGAAATCCCGAAATCTAATTCCATCGCCTTAGATCTCAAGTTCCTACAATTGATTAATCACTTACTATTTAGCACAAAGCCTATTCGGTTAGAAAACCAAATCCTAGTAGGATTTGTATTCTTAAAGCTTACCTTGGTGTCGATTTGATGATTTAATCAAATCCTAGAAACTCGTATTTTTCCCTTTTGAAATCGGCTAGTCACTAAATCCCTTGAATTGGTTAGTTTTCGGCTTAAAACACATAATAATAGATTTACTACTAAAATTAGGCCTTGGCCGAATTTACCTTTGTTCTTACCTTCCAAATCTTAAATCCCGAATTGGATCCTTTTCTTCTTTATTGCTGTCGAAATCCCTATATACCCATGTTAGATCCAATCTAACATTAAATCATAATAATATAGCTTATGGCCGAATGGTATTCATAACTTACCTTAGATCTTAGAAGTTAGAAAGATACCTTCTTGTAGTTGACAATTTCTTCAATCCGAAAACACCCTTCCATAACTCGCCAAAATCCATAATAGAGATTAGTCCCTAAATTTTAGATAGGTTTAAAATATAAAAGAATTGAAACCAAACTTTGGATCTTACCCTTTTTAAGAAATCAGTAGCACCCTTGTTAAAAGCCCTTAAAAATCGGCCTTGATGACTAGATGATAAAGTTTCGGCTTTTGGGATTTAATGGAGAAGTCGACTAGAGGTTCTCTTGGGGTATTTGGTTTCCACGAAAATAAGGAAAAGAAACTTGAGAATTTTGGCAATGGTGGACTATAGATTCGGCTTGACAAAAGAAAAAGAGAAGAGAAGAGAGGAGAGCACTTAGAAATTCGGAAGAGAGAGGAGGAGGAAGAAAAATTGATGAGTAGCCCTATTTCCTTCCTTTTATAGCCGAAACTACTCCTCAGAATCCCTTACTTGGCCACCACTCTTCTTTCTTTGATAGCTTTATCTCATAATTTAAAATAATTAGAGAATAATCCTTTATTATCTCTTCAAAAATAATCCAAATTAAATCCCTTATTTATCACCTTATTAATCGAATATTAAAGAGAATAAAACTCCTCCTTTCTAGAAGGCTTGTGTCGTCCACCTCAGAGCTTCTGGAAGCAAAAATAAAACTTCTTTTATTTGCTTCCCAAGTGACTCGAACCTGTGCCCAACACCTTGCATGTGGCGCCATTTCAGAGGCCCTAAGTGGCATCTTGAGCCACTTTTCCAAGCCTGTTTGTGTGTCAAATTTCACAAACTTTTTCTTTTAAGGCCACCTTGGCTTAATTTCCTCTTTTAAACTTTAAAACTCGACATTTCTAAGTCATTTCTAAGTTTCCAAAAATTTTCGTTCGGCTCAGTAAACTTGACATTTTCTTACATTTCCAAGTTTCCGTAAATGTGCACTTTCCTATTTTAAATCATTTCCAAATCATTTCCATCCATTTCCAAGTTTCCAAAAATGTTCACTTTCCATTTTTTTAACTTAACATTTCCATACATTTTCAGGTTTCCAAAATTGTTCAAAATTTATTCTTAGTACATAAAACATGTTACTTCATTACAATTAAACTGAAAATGCATAGGCCCTTTCCAGGATGTTACAATTCTACCCCCTTAAAATAATTTCGTCCTCAAAATTTTCTAACTAAAATAATTGAGGGTATTGTTGTCGCATTGCCTCTTACGGTTCCCACGAAGCTTCTTCCGATCCATGATTGCGCCATAACACCTTGACTAGAGGAACCGACTTCCTCCGTAGCACTTTCACATCACGTTCCAATATTCGAATCGGCTCTTCCTCGTAGGATAAGTCTGGCCTTCTACTTCTTCGGCGGGTACCACATGAGACGGATTCGATCGGTAACGACGTAGCATGGATACATGGAATACGTCGTGCATGCGGCCGCAACTCTAGTGGCAACTCCAATTGGTATGCCAACGCTCCAACTCGCTTCGAGCACTCGATAGGGCCCTATAAACCTTGGGCTTAACTTCCCTCGCGACCAGAACCTCATTACCTTTTTCCAAGGCGAGACTTTCGAAACACTTGGTCTCCCACTTCAAACTCTATTTCCTTCCGCTTTAAAAGGTCTGCGTCGACTTACGCGCCTATCGAGGCTTCCTTTAACCGTGCTCGAATCATCTCAACCTTCTCTTCAGTTTCGGCCACTAACTCTGGACCCAAAACTCGACGTTCTCCTAACTCAGTCCAACAAGTAGGAGTTCTACACTTCCGACCATACAATGCTTCATATGGTGCCATCCGAATGCTAGCTTGATAGCTGTTGTTGTAGGCGAACTCAGCTAAAGGCAAATAGTCTTCCCAACTTCCTCAGAAATCCATCACACAGCCTCTCAACATATCCTCCAACACTTGTATAACTCGTTCGGACTGTCCGTCTGATTGTGGATGAAAAGTCGTAGTGAAGTCCAACTTAGTGCTTAAAGCTTGATGAAGTGCCCTCCAGAACCGAGACGTAAACCTTGGGTCTCTGTCGAAGATGATCGATACTGGTACACCATGTAACCTCACAATTTACGCCACATATAACTTAGCGGCTTCCAAGAGAATAGTCAACTCTTACCGGGATGAAATGCGCAGACTTAGTCAAACGGTCCACTATCACCCATACCGAGTCCTTCTTAGTAGGCGTAAGGGGAAGCCCACTAACGAAATCCATGGTAATTCTCTCCCACTTCCATTGCGAAATCTCGATTGGTTGAAGCAATCTTGATGGAACTTGGTGTTCAGCCTTAACTTGCTGACACGTCAAACATTTCCCCACAAATTCAGTCACTTCTTACTTAAGATCAGACCACCAAAATTGTTCCCTTAGATCTCTGTACAGCTTAATGCCTCCGGGATGCATAGTATAAGGGATACTATGTGCCTCCCGAAGAATCCTTTGTCTTAACTCCTTGTCCTTAGGCATTCATGCCTTTCCCTTGAAGCACAATACTCCCTCATCATTAACACTATAATCCTCTAACTCTCCATTCTGCAGTTGCTGTAACTTAGCACTTAGATCCTTATCAACCAACTGTACCTCTTTCACCTCCTTCAGCCATGTGGGCTTGACTTGCAACTCTGCTAACAGGCTTCCATCATCGTACAAACTTAAGTGAGCGAACATAGCCCTTAGATCCGACACAACCTTCTGGCTTAGGGCATCAGCTACCATATTCGCCTTGCCCGGATGATATTCTATCGAACAATCGTAGTCCTTCAACAACTCCACCCACCTTCGTTGCCTCAAGTTCAACTCCTTCTGAGTCAACAGATACTTAAGGCTCTTGTGGTCTGTGTAGATCACTGACCTTTCTCCATAGAGGTAGTGCCTCCAAACCTTAAGGGCGAAAACCACTGCTGCCAGTTCCAAGTCATGAGTTGGGTAGTTAACCTCATGAGGCCTTAGTTGCCGAGACGCATAAGCGACTACTTTTCCTTCTTGCATTAGCACACATCCTAATCCTGTATGCGAAGCGTCACAGTACACCACAAAATCCTTCCCAGCCTCCGGCTGAATTAACACTAGAGCCTCCGTCAACACCTTCTTAAGGTTGTCAAAGCTCTTCTGTTGCTTATCAGACCATTCAAAGGGTACTTCCTTCCTTAGTAACTTTGTCAAAGGCCCGGCTATTGACGAGAATCCTTCTACGAACCTTCTGTAATAGCCTGCCAAACCTAAGAAACTTCGAATCTCAGCCACGGACCTAGGTGGTTTCCAATCCAACATTACTTCGATCTTCCTAAGATCCACTCTTATTCCTTTTGCAGATACCACATGCCCTAAGAATGCCACCTCCATAAGCCAAAATCCACACTTGCTGAATTTGGCATAGAGCTTCTTCTCCCTTAACACTTGTAGCACCACTCGAAGATGTTCATCATGCTCCTCTTCAGACTTAGAATACACCAAAATATCGTCGATGAACACAACGACGAACCTATCCAAGTAGGGTTGAAAAACTCGGTTCATCATATCGATGAATGCGGCTGGAGCGTTTGTCAATCCAAACGGCATCACCACAAACTCAAAATGGTGGTATCTTGTCCTAAAAGCGGTCTTATGGATATCTGCCTCCTTCACCTTCAACTGGTGATATCCCGACCTTAAGTCTATCTTTGAGAATCTGCGGCTTCTTTGGTGATCGAACAAGTCATCGATCCTTGGCAAAGGATACTTGTTCTTGATGGTCGACTTATTCAACTGACGATAATTTATGCACATACGCATAGTTAGTCCTTCTTCTTTACAAAGCCAGGTGGTGCTCCCCATGGAGACACCTTTGGGTCGTATGAACCCACGATCCAACAACTCTTGGATTTGAGCCTTGAGCTCAACTAACTCCTTTGGCGCCATTCGGTATGGAGCGATTGACACAGGAGCTGTTCCCGGTAGTAAGTCTATTCCAAACTCCACCTCCCTATCTGGGGGTATTCTTGGTAATTCCTCCGGAATACATCTTCAAAGTCTTTCACCGTTCTAACTCCACTGACACCTTCTTCCTTTCCACCTAACGCACTTACGAAGGCTAAGAACGCCTTGCACCCTTTCTTAACCATTTTCTCAGCCTTCAACGCCAAAACTACGTTAGACAGGTAGTTTCTTCTCTCTCCGATCATTACTACTACTTCATCCTCTGGGGTCCTTAGTTCCATTTGTTTAGCCGCATAATCCAACACGGCTCGGTGCTCTACTAGCCAGTCCATTCCAAGTATAAGTTCAAACTCCCCGAAAGGTAGTTCCATTAAGTCAGCCAGAAAGTTCACTCCCTGAATCTCTAGGGGTACATTCCGAAAGATCTTATCCACCACTACAGTTAGGCCTAGGCCTAGTGTTTCCACTACACTACATGCAACATAGGAATGGGTCGAGCCCACATCAATTAGAGAAAAATAGGGCTTGTCAAAAATAAAGAACGTACCGGTTATAACGCCCCGGTAGCGTCTCCATCTTCCCTCCGTGAACCGCATAAACCAAACACTGGTTGCCTTGCCTCAAAGATTAGCAGCACCTCTACCTTGTGTTCCACGGCCTCTGCCAGCACCATTACCTCTGTTACTCGAATCACGACCTCGTTGAGGCTACGGTCCTCCTCTACCAGTCTGACTAACATTCTGAGCTGTTGGTCGGCTTTCATCTGATTGCTTAGGACAATCCTTGATCACATGGTCCTTGGACCCACATCTAAAACATCCTCCTGTTTTTTTCCAAAGACTCTCCTAAGTGCTTCTTTCCACACACATCACAAGGTCGTCACCGCCCTTACGAACCAACTTTGCGACCTCGCGGCCCATCAACTCTAGGCCTCTTTTGAACCTTTCCAGACGTTCTAAAACCTCTTTTGGGCCAATTCCTATCCATAGCCTGCTTTGTAGAATCCTTGATTCCCTCAGCCACCTTGGCCTTTTCTACCAAAGCGAAAAACTCTCGCTCGATGCGGTGCTATCAACGATCTCAGATCATCCCTTAGCCCGTCCTCAAAGCGGACACGGCGCTCATGCTCGATTGCCACTACTCCTCAAGCATATCGGCTCAACCTCGAATTCGACCTCATACTCCGCCACGGACTTGTTCCCTTGAACCGGCCCCTAAATGCCTTCCTTTGCTCATCAAGATATACTGGTTCCCACATACTTCTTCACGAAATGCTTCCTTAACATATTCCCGTGTCGGATCCTCGGTAGTGGCACTATCCCGAATCAACAACCACCAGCGACACGCTTCATCGCGTAAAAGTGCCACCATTCCTTTTAACTTCTCCTCGGGTCAAGTCAAGCTCATCCATGATGCTCTGTTGCTTCCAACGAAGACTCACGGTGAACTGGGTGCCACACCCGATATCCCACGAAACATTTCGGCTCCATTAGCTCGGAGCCGCTCAGCCTGAACTTACGGGTTCCGAATTTCCTCTGCACCACCACCAACTCCAAAACTCGCGCTGACTGCGACACAAAGATCATCCGTCTCCGAGCTTGCTACTCAACACCAACAGCTTGGGGTGGTGGTGGCGGTGGTATCTCATTGTCAGACCCTTGACCCGATCTAACGGATTATAACACCGTCATCCTTCCTCTACCTCGTCCATGATGACCACGTCCTCTAGAGCTCATTTCTAACATCGTGATCTGATTAAGAAGTTTTATGAATTAGTCTTTGTTTCACTTGATTACCCGCGAAGAAATTTTATGAAAAGAGTTTTAGGAGTGGTTCTTTCGTATGCACATAGTCTTTCCATTCATTCATCCATACATCCATCAAACAATCATGAACTCTCGTTCATTCAGAGAAAGGTTGTAGTTTTCATTGTTATTGTTTTTTTTCCTTCCACTACCTAGGGGTATTTTCGTAATTACGTCCCTACTGTGGTATTTTCATAATTTTTCAAAAGGAAAAAGTTCCTTGGTGATTTTGTCACAAAGTATTTTGGTATTTTTAAATTCCGGGGTATTTTGAAAAATTTTGAAATCTAGGAGTATTTCGGTGATTTTAGACCTCGGGGGTATTTTGGTGATTTTTTTTCCAAGTCGGGGTAAATTTGTAAATTCTTATAAATCAGGGATATTTCAAAGGTTGCAAAACTTTGAGGGTTCTTTTTGAGAATTGTACTTTTCAAAACGGTGATGTTGCAAAAAATTTGGAAATTAGGGTCATTTTGGTTATTTTATAAGTTAGGGGCAATTTTGAAATTTCTAAAATTCAAGGTATTTTTGATAATTTGCAAATTAGGGTTTTTGATAAGTTGGGTAGTTGGTCATTTTATAAACCAATGGTATTTTGGTAATTTTACCACTAGGGGCATTTTTGTATAAATCGGAAATCTTTCGAAAAATTTTGTAAAGATGGTTTTCATGAATTTAGAAGAAAGTTTTAAGAGTTCTAAAACTAGGGTTTTTTTGTTTTTATAAAAACACGGCTAATTCCCTTCGGGTTTTAGTTATTGTGTTTAGCCTATGACCGAGTCCTCTTGGTCGGGGGTGAACCAAAGCTACGCACTGCAGACGAGATTCAAGTGGAGAGGAGGTGAGTCACGCGGACTGCTTAAATACCAAGCTCCCATCGAAACCATTCATAGACATGCGCATGCAGAGGTTGCCACACCTCATCGAGCCCTGCGGGTTAGGGTGAACCGAAGCTACGCACCATGTAGGATTCTGCGAAGAGGAGGTCGAGTCACTAGGATTGCTTAAATACTGAGCTCTTAGGATCCAATCCTCGGACATGCGCACAGGGGTTACCACACCCTAACTTAGTGACTTAGCCATGGGTTTGTTTAACGTTCCTTAAGTCTTATGTGTTTGTGTTTGAGTAGACTAGTCCTAGGGTTCAAGTTCCTATCATGCTATTCTACGTTCCATTCCTTTTCTACCCTTCTAATATTCATTACACATAATCACACAAATAGTTAGGGTACTTACGGTGGATCATGGTCAAAGACTTTAGGTGCCATGCCAGAAAAACTCGCTTGTTTCATAAAATATTTTCAAAAAAAAAAAAACTCATTTGGGCTCGCTTTGAAAATGTTTTGGGCCTTGGCCTACAGCCGAGAGTTTTAAAGCTGGCTCGATACCAAATGAAACACCCTAAACTCATTACGAGATTTGCCTGATTTGGTATGTTCCTCAAGTAAACCGGTTTCAAAATTCTTTCGTTACCTAGAGAAAACTTGTGCGATTTTGAAAAAATTGTTTTGGGTTGGGCTTGTGTTGAAAACGAATTCAATTCTTTATATTAAAAATTTTACTTAAACTTTAATAGGTAAAACTCATAATCATAATAAATAAAAATAAATGGAAAACAATCCAACTATGGCCTTATGGCCTTATTACATCAAATAATTTCCAAGTAATTCAATACTTAAATAGAAATAGTAGTTCATAAAATAAAAACTTCATGTTGAGCATGGCCACCACAAGTTCTCGCCGTCCCGGTCCATCACCGATCATCACCTAAAAATATTCCCAAACGGAAGTGAGTCAAACAGACTCAATGTGTACACAAACACTAAATCAAAATAGAATCGGGCATACAAATGTTACGCATTCATATCATAGCATAAAAATTATGATGCATTCCCAAACCCAAACCTAATAAGCCATCCGCTACACTCCCCGTACCAAACCTTTGTACACCGTGGGGACTACTAAGTCGACCCTCCTTCCGCTACACTCCATATCGCGGTCTTAGGTCACCGCATTTGTGGTCTAAGGTCACCACATTCAGATATCGCGGTCTTAGGTCACCGCATTCAGATTAATGTGGTCTTAGGTCACCACATTCAGATCACTGTGGTCTTAGGTCACCACATTCAGATACCACGGTCTTAGGTCACCGTGTTCGTGGTCTTAGGTCACCACATTCACTTCCCCTTTCAAACAAACCCATATGCCCCATATAATGATGATATGCATAAATATGCGAGTTCACATTCTTATCATATTCTCATGTTACTAATGACCCTTTTCATATTCTTTGTAGAAGTAGGAAACGTGCTGAGTACTTAGTACCATAACATGGTACCTAGCCACTTTCATATTCTTAATATCACATATTTTAATAAAGCAGGCCATGAAACATATTAAGAAGTAGTGTGGGGTGTACACACGATTTGCTTAACCACTTCTTTGAAATCCCGAAATCTGATCTACTGCCTTAGATCTCAAGTTCCTACAATTGATTAATCACTTACTATTTAGCACAAAGCCTATTCGGTTAGAAAACCAAATCCTAGTAGGATTTGTATTCTTAAAGCTTACCTTGGTGTCGATTTGATGATTTAATCAAATCCCAGAAACTCGTATTTTTCCCCTTTGAAATCGGCTAGTCACTAAATCCCTTGAATTGGTTAGTTTTCGGCTTAAAACACATAATAATAGATCTACTACTAAAATAGGCCTTGGCCGAATTTACCTTTGTTCTTACCTTCCAAATCTTAAATCCGAATTGGATCCTTGCTTCTTTATTGCTGTCGAAATCCCTATGTACCCATGTTAGATCCAATCTAACATTAAATCATAATAATATAGCTTATGGCCGAATGGTATTCATAACTTACCTTAGATCTTAGAAGTTAGAAAGATACCTTCTTGTAGTTGACAATTTCTTAAATCCAGAAAACACCCTTCCATAACTCGGCCAAAATCCATAATAGAGATTAGTCCTAAATTTTAGATAGGTTTAAAATATAAAAGAATTGAAACCAAACTTTGGATCTTACCCTTTTAAGAAATCAGTAGCACCCTTGTTAAAAGCCCCCTTAAAGAATCGGCCTTGATGACTAGATGATAAAGTTTGGCTTTTGGGATTTAATGGAGAAGTCGACTAGAGGTTCTCTTGGGGTATTTGGTTTCCACGAAAATAAGGAAAAGAAACTTGAGAATTTTGGCAATGGTGGACTATAGATTCGGCTTGACAAAAGAAAAGAGAAGAGAAGAGAGGAGAGCACTCGTAAATTCGGCAGAGAGAGGAGGAGGAAGAAAAATTAATGAGTAGCCCTATTTCCTTCCTTTTATAGCCGAAATTACTCCTCAGAATCCCTTACTTGGCCACCACTCTTCTTTATTTGATAGCTTTATCTCATAATTTAAAATAATTAGAGAATAATCCTTTATTATCTCTTCAAAAATAATCCAAATTAAATCCCTTATTTATCACCTTATTAATCGAATATTAAAGAGAATAAAACTCCTCCATTCTAGAAGGCTTGTGCCGTCCACCTCAGAGCTTCTGGAAGCAAAAATAAAACTTCTTTTATTTGCTTCCCAAGTGACTCGAACCAGTGCCCAACACCTTGCATGTGGCGCCATTTCCAGAGGGCCCTAAGTGGCATCTTGTGCCACTTTTCCAAGCCTGTTTGTGTGTCAAATTTCACAAACTTTTTCTTTTAAGGCCACCTTGCCTTAATTTCCTCTTTTAAACTTTAAAACTCGACATTTCTAAGTCATTTCTAAGTTTCCAAAAATTTTCGTTCGGCTCTGTAAACTTGACATTTTCTTACATTTCCAAGTTTCCAAAAATGTGCACTTTCCTATTTTGAATCATTTCCAAATCATTTCCATCCATTTCCAAGTTTCCAAAAATGTTCACTTTCCATTTTTTTTTTAACTTAACATTTCCATACATTTTCAGGTTTCCAAAATTGTTCAAAATTTATTCTTAGTACATAAAACATGTTACTTCGTACAAATAAACCAAAAATGCATAGGCCCTTTCCAGGATGTTACAAGTTGAGAAATAAAAGCATAGCTTTAGTGAAAGTACTTTGGAAAAGTCACGGTGTTGAAGAATCCACATGGGATCCTGAGGAAGCTGTGAGAAAATAGTACCCTAACCTAATCACTGGTAAGATTTTAGAGGACGAAAATCCCTAAGGGGGAGAGTTGTAATAGCCCGTTTTTAGTCAAATCAGAACAGTGGTTTTGGGACCACAAATCCAAATTCAAAATATTTATTTTATTATTAAATTAAGGTGTACAGCATGATAATATGTTTGTGTGAAAATTTCGTTAAGAAATTTTATCGTTTGATTAGTCAATTTGATAAAAAGGACTAAACGCGTAAAGTGTAAAACTTATGTTATATTAGCTAAAGGTATTAAATAGATATGAAATTAAATAGTGGAGATCTTTATGTAGTAATTAACCCATTGTTTTTATGAGTGGACATGTATGGCCATTAATTAGGTGAATTAATGGTTTATTATTAAGGTTAATTTGGTAATTGGTAAATATATGTTAATTAAATAAAACAAACAAAATTTTAATGCTTCCATCTTCTTCATTTGCCGAAATTAAAGAACAAAGAACACCATTTTAGGGCTTGAAGCATTCAGTCACTTGCTAGCTCAATTGTAAGTTCATTTTTGTCCCGTTTTTAATGATTTCTATGTTTTTGAGATCGTTACAGCTTAGTCTAGCTAGCCCAGGGACTATTTTGCAAGATAGTTAAAGATTTAGGATGTTGCCATTGATGAATAAGCATGTATTTTGATGATTGATGATAGATTATGAATGTTTAATGATAGTTATACAGGTTTTGTTAAGTGATTTTTAGTGAAAATGCAAATTAGGGATTAAATTGTAAAATGTGGAAACTTTGAGGTTAAAATGTGAAATAAATGAAAAATATGGGCTGCTAGGGACCTAATTGAAATTCGGCTAGCATGGGTTTGGGTGGAATTGCATGAATTTGTAATTTTATGAAATAAGGACTAAATTAAAAAAATGTGAAACATTAGGGGCAAATGTGTAAAAGTTCCTTAATGTGAATTTTTGACTAAATTGAATAGAAAAATAATGAAATAAGTTGATTTTGATTACATATAGATCAAGAAAAGCGAAATTTAGATCTAGATCGGGGGAAAAACCAAGTACTCGACTAATCGACCTATTTCGCCGTTTTAGCGTCCGAGGTAAGTTCGTATGTAAAAAGTTTCGTTATAAATGTATTTTAAATGCTTTAATATTGTATAAACTGTGAATACAAAACTACAGACAAGTTTGACAATTACTCGAAGAGGATTCGGCATTGGAAATCCCAATTCAACCTTAGGAATAGACTAGGATACGAATGACATGTCATTAGGGGTTAGTGTGATTATGCGATCCAGGTGCTGAACCTATACGTCCTACCGGTGGCTGAGTATACCGGCATGTGTTGCGGTTACTTGATAGCTTGTGTGAGCAGCACCGTGTAGCTACGCCTTGACTGACAGCTTGTGTGAGCAGGCCCGTTGATAGCTCGAGAGTGAGCATATATGTGATATGAGATTAAGATAGCCTTGGCTATGTGTGTGGCACTTCGGTTTGAGTTTCTCGAGTATCCGATTGTAACACCCTGGTTTTAGGGGTTAGATTTTTGGTGCTTAGCTCGGGTGTTGGCACACTTCAGTGTGTGTTTGGGTAAGTTTTAAGGGTCCTGAGAACCCTAGGTGGTGGTAGATTGCTTTGGTAAATTTTTAGTTTTAGGGGCTAAAAGGGGGAGTTTGGATGGAGAGGGCTTTAAGAGAATTTTTGGTGGGGTTTTGGCATAAGAATTGGGCTGGTGGAGTGGCAAGGGAGACGCCACTAAGAGCTTGGGGAAGTGACGCCTCAGGTGCAAGGGAAGGGGGGGCCAGTGTTCGAGCTACGAAGGCAGCACTTTGGCCTTTGTTTTTGCGTCAATGAGGTAAGGAGTTGGATGGACGGTTTGAAAGGCTTAAAAGGTGGAGAAGACTTGGTCAATTTTTTTGAATTTTGGCTAGTTAAGTTTGACTCATTCAAACTTTTTGAATGGGTGGAAGGGAGGTATTTTAGGAGAAGTTTGAGGATTTTTTTTTGGGGGATTGGAGCTAGGCCGTGTAGTATAAATAGGGGGAGGGGAGGTGCTCATTTCATTCACCATCTGCTCATCATTCTTTGTAGCCAAAAGATCATTCTCTCATCTCCCTCTTGTGCTGAATTTTATTGGTTCTTCTCTAGTTGCTGTGACCGAATTTGTAAGCGAGAGAGAACCTCTTCTTTCCCCATTTATTTTGCATAGGCCGAAACTTCTTTACCTTTTTCCTTGTAGCCTAAGCCGAATATCCATAGCCTCTTCTCCTTTTCTCTTCTTTATGTTTTAGCCGAATCTCCTCTCACCCTTGTCGAAATATCCTCTTAGTAGCCTAGTGTGGTTGGCCGAATATCGCAAAGGCGACCTCTCCTAGTTACGCTCCATTTGGCTTAGGGAAGCCGAAAGAAGGAAGCATTGAGGAAGTCTCTTGGATTCGATCATCCAAGGGCATATCGACAAGAGCAAGGGAAGCCGGGATCTCAGATTATTTCGGTAAGGATATTAGTAAGTGACTTAGAATTAGTTGATTATGACCGTTGATTAATCGTGTGGTTACGATTAAGTGACTTTTCGATGGGCGTGGATGCGAGTACCAGTCAAGGAGGGAAAGGGAAGGTCCCTGTCCCAAAGTTTAAGAAAAGATCCGTTTACTGCACATGCGAGATTGGCCACGGGGTGTGGGCCACAGAACAGAAGCGTTAAGCAAATAGCCGTAGTTTCGCTAGACGATAGCATCGAGGATCGAAAGTCTAGAACTCCTAGTAATAAGGTGTGTAACTAACCCACTTTGTTTAGGGATTTATGTGTTATATGTTTTACTAACAAGTGCGAGAATGAGTGTGCCATATATACCCCTAAAGGGTATAGCGATGACCGAGTTAGTATCGGATCTAATGCGGTGTGATTATGAGTATGTTTATGGACATTAATAAGCATGTGCATGCATTATCATGATTATATTTATGTGGCATGTGCATGGGTGGGATATGAAAAGAAGATACGGGTGTACTTGAGTACGTGGTTGATGTCGACTTTGTGCTACATCGTGGATTGGCGCCGATCGAGGTCGCGTTGTGGATCTTTGCGATTTAGTTCGCGTGGTTACCTTGATTGATATCGGCTTATGCCATATCGTGGCTTGATGGATTGCTGTGTGCTCCATCGTGGTTTGATGTTGGCTATACGCTACATCGTGGATGGCATTGGTTGCCTTTTTGGAGGGAAAAGGAGAGGGTGACTCGATAGTCCCCTGGTGTGTGGTAAATTTGGATAAGGGGTGTGTAGCGGATGGGCCCTAGGTTGGGTTGGGAATCATGTTGCATTATTTTTGTAATAATATGTAAATGGGCCAAGCCCAATATGACATGAGGATAGGTATGTTTTGGAACCATACGTGGAAATGGGCCTAGCCCAGTATTTGAATATGATTTGAATGTGGGTCAAGCCAGATTGTGGAAATTGTTAAGTGAGTATATATATATATTACTTATTGCATCGATAATTGGGATGTTATGTGGTTAGCATGTGGGTGGATTTCGATGGTTTAGTTATACATCGAGTCTGTATGACTCACCCAACTTTTAAATCATCGCGGTGAGTCATGATTAGTGGGCGGGTTGGAGTGGATACAAGGTGGCCCATGCGAGAAGGAGACTTTCATACGAGAAGATGTTTTACTTTATTTAAGTATTTTATATTATCGAGTATTTGGGTATTTTATTTGATGTAATAAGGGCCTCTTTGATTTAAAGTACTCTATTTTGTTGAAGTTTACACTACACTTAGGAATATTTTCGCAAAAGATTCATATTATAGCAACTTATAATAATGTCTTAATTTGGAAGTTTTCAACAAGCTTACATTATTTAATAATTTTAAATGGACACGATTTTCAATGATAACAAATTTTCAAGTTTAATTCTAGGGTCAAAGATTTCCAACCGTCTTCCCGGTGACATAACCAGATTCTGGTCGTAGTGAATGGGCCGGGTTGGGGGTGTTCTGATTTGAGTATCGAGCCGGTTCAAAACTCGGCTTTGAGGGTTTTGGGCCCAAAAACATTTTCAAAGTGGGCTTTTAAGAAATTTTTCGGTTATTACGGCATGGCACTGTACCTCGACCAGAAGTCCACTGTAAGTACTGCCGGACTTTTGAAGTGATTTGTTTGTATGAATTGTTATGGGTTTATTTGGGCTCGTAGATTAGAATACTAGGGCTATTGGACCCTAGGAATAGTCTACTCAATCAATTGCATAAAACTTAAGGTTACTAAAACAAACCTATGATTAAGTCGTCACGAGTTAAGGTGTGGCAACCATTGTGCGCATGTCTAGGAGTGGATCCGGAAGAGCACGGTACTTAGCGATCCTCGTGATTCACC
Source organism: Gossypium sturtianum (assembly GCA_025698515.1). Classification (NCBI taxonomy): domain Eukaryota; kingdom Viridiplantae; phylum Streptophyta; class Magnoliopsida; order Malvales; family Malvaceae; genus Gossypium; species Gossypium sturtianum. Next base: position 128,699,019 of record CM046955.1, read on the forward strand.
TCCTCTTCACTGGAATCCTACCAGTGCGTAGCTACGGTTCACCTTAACCAAAAGGACTTGTTCATAGGCTAAACTAATTATTAAAACCCGAAAGGGAATTAGCCTTCTTTGTTTTCTAAATTTCTGTTTTTAAATTTTCAAATTTACCCCTCCGGTTTGTGAAACCTTAAATCTGATTGTGAAGGACGTTTTCTTTCAATTGACAAAATTACCGAAATGCCCTTGGTTTCTAAATTTTCAAATTTCTCTCAACTTCTACTGAAATATTCCTACTTTACTACATATCAGAAAAAATTCTATTTTGTAAAATGTTGTGATATCTCGATTTTGAGAATTTACGAAAATGCCCATGATTTCCAAAATTACGAAAATGACCCTACTTTCTGAAATTTTTGCAACACACTTTGTTTGAGAAACAAAATTTTCAAGATGACTCTTGAGATTTGCAAATTTTAAAAAAAAAACTCTAAGTTGGAAAAACTATTTTCAAAATTGACCCTGAGTTATTACCGAAATATCTCTTTAGGAAAAATGACGAAATTACCCCTGGGTAGGAAAAGGAAACTTGATTGCTCGAAAGAACTACTCTCGGAACCTTCATTGCATAAAATTGCTCGTGAATAAAACAGTGAAACAATAATTTCTAATTCATAAAACTTTCTAAACAGATTAAATCGAAGTGCTAGAGATGAGTTCTAGGGGACGCGGTAGAGGTAGAATGACAGCTTCGGAACCAGTAGGGTCTGGCTATGGGTCAGAAAGCGAAGTGCCGCCAGCAATGGATGTAGAGGAACAAGATCCGATAAGTGAAGAGGACGCAGTGTCGCAGGCTATGTTACGCGCGTGCTTGACAAGTGGCAAGAGCTAGTAGGGGAAATGGAGCTCGGAAGTCGTTGTCCAGAGACTTAGGTCGAACGGGGCTGAAGTTTTTAGGGGAGTATCTGGAGTGGCCCCGAACGTAGCGGAATATTGGTTGGAGGGAGTCGAAAGAATCATGGATGACTTAGATTGTACCCCAGAGGAAAAGCTAAAAGGTCTTTGTTTTTCGCTTCTTCGGGATGAAGCTTATCGTTGGTGGCTCACGGTCAAACAAGGTGTACCGCAGATCGATTGGAATGGGAGTACTTTAAGGAAAAGTTTGAAGGAAAGTACGTTGGAGCAAGCTACTTAGATGCGCAAAGGAAGGCGTTTCTAAATGCGGTGCAAGGAAATAAGTCGATAGCGAGTATGAAGTCGCTGAGTTTGTGCGACTAAGTCGAGACGCCAAAGGAATCGTGGCTCACGATTATGAAAGGAGTGTTCGATTCGAAGATGGTGCGAGATGAGTTGCGAGAGTTGATCGCGCCTCAAAGAGAAAGGGACTTTGCCATTACGGTAGAAAGCTCGGATTGCCGAAGAGGTTAAAAAGACTATAAGGGAGAACCAAGAAAAGAATAGGAACGGAATAAGAGAAATATTGGACCGTCAAGATCGTTTGGTAATGTCGAGAAAAGGCCAAAGATCGAGAATCGTGCGTGCACTTGTACCGATGGATCGGAATCGTTCTTGTGCTCGATGTGGAAGACCTCACACGAGGAGAGTCTTTGGGGAAATAGTAAAGAATGTTTTCGGTGTGGATCTAAGGCACATCTGGTTAAGAATTGCCCTCAAGCGACGAGGGGTCGTGGTTCAAGTCATGGAAGGAATGGTTCTAGTCGGAGTCAACCAAGGATGTGATATTAGGTAAGTTCCTTTGCTTTGGTACTTGCGTTAATTACTTTGTTTGCTTATGAGTTAGCCTTTCCTGTGTTGCTAAGAGAGGCGTTTCGAATTTTGAGCGCGAATTTGGAGATTGTGTAGGTACGATAGCCTTAGTAAGATCAGAGTGCGCAGCATAAGCATAAGGTGGTAAGATAGGTTGTATGGACGTTTGTTAGTAAAGTAATTTCGAGGACGAAATTATTTCAAGGAGGGTAGAATTGTAACACCCTGGTTTTAGGGGTTAGATTTTTGGTGCTTAGCTCGGGTGTTGGCACACTTCAGTGTGTGTTTGGGTAAGTTTTAGGGGTCCTGAGAACCCTAGGTGGTGGTAGATTGCTTTGGTAAATTTTTAGTTTTAGGGGCTAAAAGGGGGAGTTTGGATGGAGAGGGCTTTAAGAGAATTTTTGGTGGGGTTTTGGCATAAAAATTGGGCTGGTGGAGTGGCAAGGGAGACACCACTAAGAGCTTGGGGAAGTGACGCCTCAGGTACAAGGGAAGGGGGGGCCAGTGTTCGAGCTGCGAAGGCAGCACTTTGGCCTTTGTTTTTGCGTCAATGAGGTAAGGAGTTGGATGGACGGTTTGAAAGGCTTAAAAGGTGGAGAAGACTTGGTCAATTTTTTTGAATTTTGGCTAGTTAAGTTTGACTCATTCAAACTTTTTGAATGGGTGGAAGGGAGGTATTTTAGGAGAAGTTTGAGGATTTTTTTTGGGGGGATTGGAGCTAGGCCGTGTAGTATAAATAGGGGGAGGGGAGGTGCTCATTTCATTCACCATCTGCTCATCATTCTTTGTAGCCGAAAGATCATTCTCTCATCTCCCTCTTGTGCCGAATTTTATTGGTTCTTCTCTAGTTCTTTGTGGACCGAATTTGTGTTTAGAGAGAACCTCTTCTTTCCCCATTTATTTTGCATAGGTAGAAACTTCTTTACCTTTTCCTTGTAGCCTAAGCCGAATATCCTGACCTCTTCTCCTTTTCTCTTCTTTATGTTTTAGCCGAATCTCCTCTCACCCTTGTCGAAATATCCTCTTACTAGCCTAGTGTGGTTGGCCGAATATCGGCAAGGGCGACCTCTCCTAGTTCTGCTCCATTCGGTTTAGGGAAGCCGAAAGAAGGAAGCATTGAGGAAGTCTCTTGGATTCGATCATCCAAGGGCATATCGACAAGAGCAAGGGAAGCCTTCGGGATCTCAGATTATTTGGTAAGGATATTAGTAAGTGACTTAGAATTAGTTGATTATGACTTCGTTGATTAATCGTGTGGTTTCGATTAAGTGACTTTCGATGGGCGTGGATGCGAGTACCGATCAAGGAGGGAAAGGAAGGTCCCCGTCCCAAAGTTTAAGAAAAGATCCGTTTCTGCACATGAGATTGGCCACCGGGGTGGGCCAACAACAGAAAGCGTTAAGCAAATAGCCGTAGTTTCGCTTAGACGATAGCATCGAGGATCGAGAGTCTAGAACTCCTAGTAATAAGGTGTGTAACTAACCCATTGTTTCCGAGATTTATGTGTTATATGTTTTACTAACAAGTGCAGTAATGAGTGTGCCATATATACCCCTAAAGGGTATAGCGATGACCGAGTTAGTATCGGATCTAATGCAGTGTGATTATGAGTATGTTTATGGACATTAATAAGCATGTGCATGCATTATCATGATTATATTTTATGTGGCATGTGCATGGGTGGGATATGAAAAGAAGGTGCGGGTGTACTTGAGTAGTGGTTGATGTCACTTTGTGCTACATCGTGGATTGGTATTGATCGAGGTCGCGTTGTGGATCTTTGCGATTTAGTTCGCGTGGTTACCTTGATTGATATCGCTTATGCCATATCGTGGCTTGATGGATTCTTTGTGTGCTCCATCGTGGTTTGATGTTGGCTATACGCTACATCGTGGATGGCATTGGTTGCCTTTTTGGAGGGAAAAGGAGAGGGTGACTCGATAGTCCCCCGTGTGTGGTAGAAATTTGGATAAGGGGGTGTGTAGCGGATGGACCCTAGGTTGGGTTGGGAATCATGTTGCATTATTTTTGTAATAATATGTAAATGGGCCAAGCCCAATATGACATGAGGATAGGTATGTTTTGGAACCATACGTGGAAATGGGCCTAGCCCAGTATTTGAATATGATTTGAATGTGGGTCAAGCCAGATTGTGGAAATTGTTAAGTGAGTATATATATATATTACTTATTGCATCTGATAATTGGGATGTTATGTGGTTAGCATGTGGGTGGATTTCGATGGTTTAGTTATACACTGAGTCTGTATGACTCACCCAACTTTTAAATCATCGCAGGTGAGTCATGATTAGTGGACGGGTTGGAGTGGATACAAGGTGGCCCATGCAGAAGGAGACTTTCATACAGAAGATGTTTTACTTTATTTAAGTATTTTATATTATCAGTATTTCGGGTATTTTATTTGATGTAATAAGGGCCTCTTTGATTTAAAGTACTCTATTTTGTTGAAGTTTACACTACACTTAGGAATATTTTCGCAAAAGATTCATATTATAGCAACTTATAATAATGTCTTAATTTGGAAGTTTTCAACAAGCTTACATTATTTAATAATTTTAAATGGACACGATTTTCAGCGATAACAAATTTTCAAGTTTAATTCTAGGGTCAAAGATTTCCAACCGTCTTTCCCAAAGTGACATAACAGATTCGGTCATAGTGAATGGGCGGGTTGGGGTGTTTCTGATTTTAGTATCAGAGCCCGGTTCAAAACTCGGCTTTGAGGGTTTTGGGCCCAAAAACATTTTCAAAGTGGGCTTTTAATAAATTTTTCGGGTTATTCTGGCATGGCACTGTACCTCAGACCGAAGTCCACTGTAAGTACTTGGACTTTTGAAGTGATTTGTTTGTATGAATTGTTATGGGTTTATTTGGGCTCGTAGATTAGAATACTAGGGCTATTGGACCCTAGGAATAGTCTACTCAATCAATTGCATAAAACTTAAGGTTACTAAAACAAACCTATGATTAAGTCGCCGAGTTAAGGTGTGGCAACCATTGTGCGCATGTCTAGGAGTGGATCAGGAAGAGCTCGGTACTTAAGCGAGCCCTCGTGATTCACCTCCTCTTCACTGAATCCCTACAGTGCGTAGCTACGGTTCACCTTAACCAAAAGGACTTGTTCATAGGCTAAACTAATTATTAAAACCCGAAAGGGAATTAGCCTTGCTGTTTTCTAAATTCCCTGTTTTTAAATTTTCAAATTTACCCCTCTGGTTTGTGAAACCTTAAATCTGATTGTGAAGGACGTTTTTCTTTCAATTGACAAAATTACCGAAATGCCCTTGGTTTCTAAATTTTCAAATTTCTCTCAACTTCTACTGAAATATTCCTACTTTACTACATATCAGAAAAAATTCTATTTTGTAAAATGTTGTGATATCTCGATTTTGAGAATTTACGAAAATGCCCATGATTTCCAAAATTACGAAAATGACCCTACTTTCTGAAATTTTTGCAACACACTTTGTTTGAGAAACAAAATTTTCAAGATGACTCTTGAGATTTGCAAATTTTAAAAAAAAAACTCTAAGTTGGAAAAACTATTTTCAAAATTTACCCTGAGTTATTACCGAAATATCTCTTTAGGAAAAATGACGAAATTACCCCTGGGTAGGAAAAGGAAACTTGATTGCTCGAAAGAACTACTCTCGGAACCTTCATTGCATAAAATTGCTCGTGAATAAAACAGTGAAACAATAATTTCTAATTCATAAAACTTTCTAAACAGATTAAATCGAAGTGCTAGAGATGAGTTCTAGGGGACGCGGTAGAGGTAGAATGACAGCTTCGGAACCAGTAGGGTCTGGCTATGGGTCAGAAAGCGAAGTGCGCCGCCAATGAATGGATAGAGGAACAAGATCCGATAAGTGAAGAGGACGCAGTGTGTCATGAGCTATGTTACGTGTGCTTCAGCAAGTGGCAAGAGCTAGTAGGGGAAATGGAGCTCGGAAGTCAGTGTCCGAGAGACTTAGGTCGAACGGGGCTGAAGTTTTTAGGGGAGTATCTGGAGTGGCCCCGAACGTAGCGGAATATTGGTTGGAGGGAGTCGAAAGAATCATGGATGACTTAGATTGTACCCCAGAGGAAAAGCTAAAAGGTGCTGTTTCGCTTCTTCGGGATGAAGCTTATCGTTGGTGGCTCACAGTCAAACAAGGTGTACCGGCAGATCGATTGGAATGGGAGTACTTTAAGGAAAAGTTTGAAGGAAAGTACGTTGGAGCAAGCTACTTAGATGCGCAAAGGAAGGCGTTTCTAAATCTGGTGCAAGGAAATAAGTCGATAGCAGAGTATGAAGCTGAGTTTGTGCGACTAAGTCAGTACGCCAAAGGAATCGTGGCTACTGATTATGAAAGGAGTGTTCGATTCGAAGATGGGCTGCGAGATGAGTTGCGAGAGTTGATCGCGCCTCAAAGAGAAAGGGACTTTGCCATTCTGGTAGAGAAAGCTCGGATTGCCGAAGAGGTTAAAAAGACTATAAGGGAGAACCAAGAAAAGAATAGGAACGGGAATAAGAGAAATATTGGACCGTCAGCATCGTTTGGTAATGTCCAGAAAAGGCCAAAGATCGAGAATCCTGTGCGTGCACTTGTACCAGTGGATCGGAATCGTTCTTGTGCTCGATGTGGAAGACCTCACACAGGAGAGTGCTGGGGAAATAGTAAAGAATGTTTTCGGTGTGGATCTAAGGCACATCTGGTTAAGAATTGCCCTCAAGCGACGAGGGGTCGTGGTTCAAGTCATGGAAGGAATGGTTCTAGTCGGAGTCAACCAAGGATGTGATATTAGGTAAGTTCCTTTGCTTTGGTACTTGCGTTAATTACTTTGTTTGCTTATGAGTTAGCCTTTCCTGTGTTGCTAAGAGAGGCGTTTCGAATTTTGAGCGCGAATTTGGAGATTGTGTAGGTACGATAGCCTTAGTTAGATCAGAGTGCGCAGCATAAGCGTAAGGTGGTAAGATAGGTTGTATGGACGTTTGTTAGTAAAGTAATTTGAGGACGAAATTATTTCAAGGAGGGTAGAATTGTAACACCTGGTTTTAGGGGTTAGATTTTTGGTGCTTAGCTCGGGTGTTGGCACACTTGGTGTGTGTTTGGGTAAGTTTTAGGGGTCCTGAGAACCCTAGGTGGTGGTAGATTGCTTTGGTAAATTTTTAGTTTTAGGGGCTAAAAGGGGGAGTTTGGATGGAGAGGGCTTTAAGAGAATTTTTGGTGGGGTTTTGGCATAAAAATTGGGCTGGTGGAGTGGCAAGGGAGACACCACTAAGAGCTTGGGGAAGTGACGCCTCAGGTACAAGGGAAGGGGGCGGTGTTCGAGTGCTGGCGAAAGACTTTGGCCTTTGTTTTTGCGTCAATGAGGTAAGGAGTTGGATGGACGGTTTGAAAGGCTTAAAAGGTGGAGAAGACTTGGTCAATTTTTTTGAATTTTGGCTAGTTAAGTTTGACTCATTCAAACTTTTTGAATGGGTGGAAGGGAGGTATTTTAGGAGAAGTTTGAGGATTTTTTTTTGGGGGATTGGAGCTAGGCCGTGTAGTATAAATAGGGGGAGGGGAGGTGCTCATTTCATTCACCATCTGCTCATCATTCTTTGTAGCCGAAAGATCATTCTCTCATCTCCCTCTTGTGCCGAATTTTATTGGTTCTTCTCTAGTTGCTGTGACCGAATTTGTAAGCGAGAGAGAACCTCTTCTTTCCCCATTTATTTTGCATAGGCCGAAACTTCTTTACCTTTTTCCTTGTAGCCTAAGCCGAATATCCACAGCCTCTTCTCCTTTTCTCTTCTTTATGTTTTAGCCGAATCTCCTCTCACCCTTGTCGAAATATCCTCTTAGTAGCCTAGTGTGGTTGGCCGAATATCAGCAAGGGCGACCTCTCCTAGTTCTGCTCCATTCGGTTTAGGGAAGCCGAAAGAAGGAAGCATTGAGGAAGTCTCTTGGATTCGATCATCCAAGGGGCATATCGACAAGAGCAAGGGAAGCCTTCGGGATCTCAGATTATTTCGGTAAGGATATTAGTAAGTGACTTAGAATTAGTTGATTATGACTTCGTTGATTAATCGTGTGGTTCTGATTAAGTGACTTTCGATGGACGTGGATGCGAGTACAGTCAAGGAGGAGGAAAGGGAAGGTCCCCGTCCCAAAGTTTAAGAAAAGATCCGTTTTCATTGCATGCGAGATTGGCCACCAGGGTGTGGGCCAGCAACAGGAAACGTTAAGCAAATAGCCGTAGTTTCGCTAGACGATAGCATCGAGGATCGAGAGTCTAGAACTCCTAGTAATAAGGTGTGTAACTAACCCACTGTTTCCGAGATTTATGTGTTATATGTTTTACTAACAAGTGCAGTAATGAGTGTGCCATATATACCCCTAAAGGGTATAGCGATGACCAGGTTAGTATCGGATCTAATGCAGTGTGATTATGAGTATGTTTATGGACATTAATAAGCATGTGCATGCATTATCATGATTATATTTTATGTGGCATGTGCATGGGTGGGATATGAAAAGAAGGTACGGGTGTACTTCGAGTACGTGGTTGATGTCAGCTTTGTGCTACATCGTGGATTGGCGCTGACTGAGGTCGCGTTGTGGATCTTTGCGATTTAGTTCGCGTGGTTACCTTGATTGATATCGCTTATGCCATATCGTGGCTTGATGGATTGCCGTGTGTGCTCCATCGTGGTTTGATGTTGGCTATACGCTACATCGTGGATGGCATTGGTTGCCTTTTTGGAGGAAAAGGAGAGGGTGACTCGATAGTCCCCTGGTGTGTGGTAGGCTGGATAAGGGGGTGTGTAGCGGATGGACCCTAGGTTGGGTTGGGAATCATGTTGCATTATTTTTGTAATAATATATAAATGGGCCAAGCCCAATATGACATGAGGATAGGTATGTTTTGGAACCATACGTGGAAATGGGCCTAGCCCAAAGATTTGAATATGATTTGAATGTGGGTCAAGCAGATTGTGGAAATTGTTAAGTGAGTATATATATATATTACTTATTGCATCTGATAATTGGGATGTTATGTGGTTAGCATGTGGGTGGATTTCGATGGTTTAGTTATACATCGAGTCTGTATGACTCACCCAACTTTTAAATCATCGCAGGTGAGTCATGATTAGTGGACGGGTTGGAGTGGATACAAGGTGGCCCATGCAGAAGGAGACTTTCATACAGAAGATGTTTTACTTTATTTAAGTATTTTATATTATCAGTATTTCGGGTATTTTATTTGATGTAATAAGGGCCTCTTTGATTTAAAGTACTCTATTTTGTTGAAGTTTACACTACACTTAGGAATATTTTCGCAAAAGATTCATATTATAGCAACTTATAATAATGTCTTAATTTGGAAGTTTTCAACAAGCTTACATTATTTAATAATTTTAAATGGGCACGATTTTCAGCGATAACAAATTTTCAAGTTTAATTCTAGGGTCAAAGATTTCCAACCGTCTTTCCCAGTGACATAACCAGATTCGGTCGTAGTGAATGGGCCGGGTTGGTGGTGTTACACCGATAGTATTCCGAATGGTTCAACGGATAAATAAAAAAAGTGGTTGAGTATGTACATATTGATATATTCAATTTGTTAAATTGTGTATTTATGATTACATTGAGTTTATTTCATACGATCTTACTAAGGTATAATGCTTACTTTGTTTATTTTACTGTGTTTTATAGTGATTTCAAAGCTAGCTCGGATTCGGGGATCGTCGGAGACTTCGTCACACTATCCTACTATCACTTTGGTGCTTTTGAGATTATGTTTTAATTATATGGCATGTATAGGATTATGGTTATTTTGGTTATGACTTGATAATGATTTTGGTCATTTGAAATGGCTTGTAAATGTTAAATGTTTTGGTTTGTATATAGCCATGAGAGTTGGCTTATTTTGGTTGATGTTGTTATGTATATATCTATGTGCATATGGCTTGGTTATGCGATTAAAGATGAATATGTTATCCTTGTTGATATTTGGCCATTAGGGGTACCAAATGGTTGAGAATTAGATTTGGTATGTTATGAGATTAAGCTAGATGATGCATATTTGGAAGTGTATAATTAGTTGAATTGTATATGTGATTTTGGTATAAATGGTATAGTCTATTTTGTGACTTGTGTGTATTGAGAAAGTTGGTATAGAATATGCATGAATTAGGCTTGAATTGGTTGGTTTAAATGCCAAATTATGCTATGTTTTGGTGCCAATTGGGTTGATGTAGGTGTGCACAAGTTTGGGTGGCAAAATGGCTTGGTAAATAGCCTATTTTTGTCCATACGGGCAAAGACACGGGCGTGTGTCTCAGCCGTGTGTGACACACGGTTATGTTACACGGCTGTGTGTCCCTTGGTGTTGTAATAGAAACCAAGTCAGTATGCTTCAAACGGCCTAGCACACGGGTGTGTGATTGGCCGTGTGGCCTGAGTCAGTATACCCTACAGGTTTGGCACGACCTAGCACACGACCTGGTACACAGTTGTGTATGGCCATTTTTAGGGCACACGGGCTAGTCACACGGGCATGTGTGTTGCCCGTGTGACCCAATTCAGAGAGTTACATGGGGTCGGACACGGGCTGGGACATGACCATGTGCTCCCATTTCGAATGTCCACACAGCCTACGACACGGGCGTGTCTCACACGGTCGAGACACACAGGTGTCTGCCCCTTATTTTTTGGTAAAATTTTTTAAGTGATCTAAAAGTTTCTAAAGTTATCGGTTTAGTCCTGAATCACCCCGAATACATGTTTTGGGCCTCATAGGCTCGTATTAGAATCAATATGATTGGTTGTGAATGGATTGTATTTGAATTGACTAATTGTATGAGAAATGTATGTTTAAATGTGTGATATGTTCGTTAATGCTCCGTAACCCTATTCCGGCATTGAATATGGGTGAGGGGTGTTACATTCGAGTGGGGAATACTATTCCTAGACAAGTCGACTGAATCTCTCTATTCCCTCTTGTCTCACACTTAGGTCTCCTCGTCAGAAGCTAATCTGCATCAATAAGAAAGAAGATGATGGTCAAGAAAAAGCTCTCTCACCTTATTTTTTTTCTCACGTCAACCTTTTTATGTCCTCCTCCAACAGTACAGGTGTCCTTTCCTCGGAATTTTTCTGTCCTTGTACATATAGGTTTGTTAAACCAGACTGGATAGCTCACGCATTTTTAGTTCTTATCCAGATAGCTATCAGGTGCGGCTACAATTCTGGACGCAATCTGGAATTAACTCATGCAACGACATTAATGCAAAAAGATAGCAAAATTAAGGATAAAATAGGCTAGGATTCACTGAGTTATAAAATGCAATTTACTAAACTAAAAATGCTAAAATATATGCTAAGGATAACTAAATGGGAACAATTTAACCAATAAGTAAAGAGGAAAACCTATGTTCCTTCTAGTGGTATCACACCCCCAAACTTGAGTTTTTTCTTGTCCTCAAGTAAAACCGAAACTAGCAAGGGTACAAAAATTTTACTAAGGAAAATGATCATTCTAGCAACTTGAACCCTCTAAATTTCCAATGAATGAATTACATTCAGATGAAAAAATTTTGCATCGACAATTCATAAGAATGAATGAATAAGGTTGCAACTTCATCAATGCTAGCATCATGCTTCAAACCCTAAGTTCTATATACCAATACAACATTTATTGTACAATACTAAGTATTTATATATTACATATATAGATATATTTTTTTTTCCGGAATAAGGGATATCATTGAATTATTGTACCCTTGTTCTTGAGAAGTAACGATGGAGTTCAACAAACCCCAGGGAGTACGTAATTACACCGACACACACTCATGCAGCGACAGCCTTTGGCCAGATTGATTTTTCTAACTTTTGTATTAGAGTGTTCCCTCTTTAACATTCCATACTACACCCACTTTGGAGCGTCTCTAATTTATAACTATATATACATATATAAGCAGCTATAAAAAGCATATTCATTCAAGATTTCAAGAATGATAGCAGTCATCCATTACTAATGCAACCTAATCCATTCATCAAAGAATTGAAGCTACAACTTTGTGTCAATTTTATCCAACTCATTCATTGATAATTCACATGATTCAAGAATTAAGCATCGAATGTAACAAAAATTTTCGAACAATTTTCATTAACTATAATTAAACCTTGCATGCTTCATTATCGAAAAAAAAATTGAAATGTGGGTGCATTACCATGCCCCATGTGCATTCCCCCAAACTTAAAGTTTGCATTGTCCCCAATGCAGTAACATGAAAATGTAATGACAATAAAAATGTAATGACAATCTGTACTTATCAAAATAAAACTTGAAACTACATGCAATGCATGAATACTACAGCTAAAGCTTAAAATAAACTAACTCAGTTATCCTCAGCCATCGATGTGGTTGCACGATGTCCTTTTCTTCTCTTCCTTCTTTCATTTTTTTACTTAGAGCGCTTTCTCTTCTTTTCTTTGGGCTTTGCACGATCCTCGGATTGCTCCTTAGTTTCTGGCTCTACCCCGGCATCATCGGCTGCTTCCTGTATAGGAGAGGCCACCTGGAGTGGTCCAGTGTAGACCACTATTTCCAATGAATTGCATTACTCCTTTTTTGTTACCTCAGCAACTTCCGCCGGTCTCGCTCCATCTCGCTCCAAATTGTTAATAATTGCACCCACAGACTCGGGTGCGGTGACAATGTTCACAACGGAATCTTTCTCTCCTTTTTCTTTTTCATTTTCAGCAACTTCTTCTTCTTCAACAAGAACTTCTTCTGCAGCAGCAACTTCTTTCTCAACAACAGTGTCATCTTGTTCAAGAAAAATATCATCCTCAAACAAACTATCAATCTTTCACAGGCATTCTTCAATGTCCCTAGATTCCTCTTCTTTATCATTATCAAAGACATGCACAATGAGAGGAGATGTCACCGATCTGTCTCAATCTTCTAAGTCGTCATCCGCGGATGAGAGTTCATAATTTCAAATGATCGGTAGAAACACTAGGAATTCCGGTAGTGGAGATGGGCTCAATTGGCTTAATGTGGCTACAATAGAACTGTTCCAGGCTTTGATATAAGCATAAAACAAATTCTGGGATTTCTCCATATCCTCTATTGTAGCGACAAGCCTGATTTGCCTATTATTGATGGAATTGACCATTTTTTTCGACATCTTTCATTTTGCGCCATAATGATGTCTCTGCATTCAAGTTTGTTCCTTTGCTGTCGGCTTTGGTTTTACCCTTCCTTGTCTTGCTTGTTTCTGCCTCATTCAGTATCGGCGTATCTTTGCAGCAAGTCATTCAATCTATAGAGGCTTCATTGATTGGGCCCTTATTTTCTAAGACTTCCTCACCATCATGGAGCACGATTCCTCTTTGCTGGCACAATAACATCACCAATGATGGGAAATCCAAGATTCCAGTTTGCCTTACGGCAGTCAGCAATTTCTTGGTGGAGTATTGCACCAACATCAATCTTTCTACCCTTTACAATGGAATGTATCAGACACATTCTATCAAGGATGACTGTGGTGCTATGAGTAGAGGGTTTTAGCCTACAGTTGACAAAATGAAACCAGATTTTTCCTTGCAGCATCAAGAAGCGACGGTGCATCATATAATTCTTTTGATGGGAACCCATCCACAATGCTCCTTCAACACACAAGTCCTTCACCAACAAGTCTCATTTTTCATCTGTGATATCCTCAATGAACTCGAAGTGTTCGTTTATATCCACCTTAGTGTTGTACAACTCTTTGATTTTTGTAGCGTCCCAGGGTATTAAGCCTTCTCGAACAAAAATGAATTCTAACTCATGATCATAAAGGTTAGCATAAAACTCAAATACTAGTGAAGGAGAATAGCTTCCAGGATGGGTGCAAAAATTTTCCCATTACAACTTTGAGATGGTTCTGTAGACTTGCTTACCTAGGTCTTGTTGTTGTGAAAGGAAAATACTCTGCTTGGGGTGGAATTTTCGCTTCAACATGTTGTCTTGAAATCATTCATTTGCCATTTTATTCAAAAAGATTACTGGCTCCTTTTTCAGAACTGGCTTGGGGAATTCTGATTCACAAACTGCGGTAGTAGAGGACGCATGTTCTTCAGCAGGTTTGGTGGCTTTCTTGACCGAGCCTCTTATTTTTGCCATCTTTTGTTGAGGGAAAAATGGTTTAAAGTTAAAAAGAGATGGTCTTGAGAAGATAAAGGAAATAAAAATGGTTGATTAAATGCGTTACAGTCGATACAGTGGAGGAAGATTTATAGTGAGTGAAAGAGGAAGATAGAGAGGCGTGTTGTTTTGTGGAGAGATATACAGCTGGTGGGAATAGTTGTGTCCAATAGAAATTATGCCCGCTCAGAAGGATCAAACGGCTGAGTGATTTTTGATCCAACGGTGGAATATGAATTTCCCTGAATTTTGATGAGTTATAAATGGTAGTACAAAATTACGGAATGCGTTGACAGCAAAATTTCAATGCATCGACAATGGTACCTAATTATTCTACAAAAAGGAAGGAAAACAAATTTTAACAAAACATAAATAAAATAAACTAAAGTCACGAAGTAAAAATTAAAACTTTTCGACCAATTTAATGGTCTCTACCTGCTTTTGATCACTGTTGCCAAAATAGTGTTTCAACCTCTATCCATTTACTTTGAACTGGTGTCCATCACGTAAATCTCAAATTATGACTACACTATGAGGAAATATGTTGACTACTTGAAAAGGACCAGACCAACGTGAACGCAATTTACATGGGTGCAATTTAAATTGAGAATTGAATAATAAAACCTATTGACCTGTGAAAAATTTTCACTGTAAAATAATCTTGTCATGCCATAGTTTGGTCTTTTCCTTATAAATTACAGTGTTTTCATAGGAATTTCTCCTAATCTCCTCTAGTTGAGTGATATCCAACAGGATTTTCTTTCCAGCCACTTCATAGTCCATGTTCACTTGCTTAATTGCCCACATTGCTTTCTGTTCTAGTTCAACTGGCAAGTGACATGCTTTCCCAAAAACCAATTGATATGGAGACATCCCTAATGGAGATTTGTATGTTGTCCGCAATGCCCATAAAGCGTCATCCAATCGAATAGAACAATCTTTCCTTGAAGGGTTTACAACCTTCTCAAGAATGTTCTTAATTTTTCGATTTGATACTTCAGCTTGTCCATTGGTTTGCGGATGATAAGTAGTAGCAATTCTATGATTAACTGTAACAGCCTGGTTTAGACCCTAGTCAAAATAGTGGTTTCGGGAACACAAATCTGAAGTCAGAAAAATATTTTTAATATTATTTTTCATGTTTATAATATGTGAATGAGCATGTGTGAAAATTCTGTGTGAAAATTTTATCGTTTGTGTGTCGAATTATGAAAAAGGACTTAATCGCATAAAATGCAAAAGCTGTGTGTTGATTGTTAAAGTGCTTAATTGATGTTGTCTTTATAATTTGGAGGTTCTATGATGCAATTAGTCCAATAATAATGGTAGTGGACGGCAATGGACTATATTAACCTTATAATATATGTTTTATGTATTATTTAGTAAAGGTTAAAAAGGTAAAATAATAATAAGGTTAATATATGTTATAATATATCAAATTAAAAGCCATGTCCATCTTTTATTTATGCCGAAATTAAAAGAGAAATAAAATAAGAAATTTAGCTAGGTATTCGGCCCTTGTTCGAGCAAATTGAGCTATGTTTCGGTTTCGATTTTTGATAATTTTACGTTTTTGAGATTGTTGCTATGAAATGTACTAAGCCCATGTTTTAATTTTTGATTTTGATGAATATTTGGTGTTAAGCTATTGATGAACTCATGTGATTTTTGTTGTTAAATGATAGATTATGGAAGATATATTTTGAATTAACATGTTTTGTATTGGAATTTTAATTTGAGTAATTAGGGTTAAATTGTAAAAATAATATTTTGAGGGACTAAAATGTGAAATAAATTAATGTGTGGACTTGTATGGACATAGGGAGAATTTGGCTAGGCATGGGTGGAATGAAATTTTGTATATTTGATGATTTTATGAAATAGGGACTAAAGTGTCGAAATGTGAAAATGTGAGGGCAATTTTGTAAAATGACCCAAATATGTGTGTTTGGACTAAATTGAATTAATTGGTGAGTAAATGAGCTAAATTTGGATATGTATAGACCAAGAAAGGAGAGATTCGGATCGAGATCGAGGCAAAGACAAAGTACTCGATTGATCGGCCAGTTTTGGTATTTTGACGTCCGAGGTAAGTTCAGATATAATACGTGTTCTTAAATTATGTTTAAATGCTATGAAATAAATAGAGGTGTTCATGAGCCGGGCGGCCCGGCCCAACCCGAAGGCCCGACCGAAATTTGGGAGGGTTTGTGTAACATCCTGGAAAGGGCCTATGCATTTTTGGTTTAATTGTACGAAGTAACATGTTTTATGTACTAAGAATAAATTTTGAACAATTTTGGAAACCTGAAAATGTATGGAAATATTAAGTTAAAAAAAAATGGAAAGTGAACATTTTTGGAAACTTGGAAATGGATGGAAATGATTCAAAATAGGAAAGTGCACATTTCTGGAAACTTGGAAATGTAAGAAAATGTCAAGTTTACAGAGACAAACGAAAATTTTTGGAAACTTAGAAATGACTTAGAAATGTCGAGTTTTAAAGTTTAAAAGAGAAAATTAAGGCAAGGTGGCCTTAAAAGAAAAAGTTTGTGAAATTTGACACACAAACAGGCTTGGAAAAGTGGCCTGAAGATGCCACTTAGGGCCTCTGGAAATGGCGCCACATGTAAGGTGTTGGGCACAGGTTCGAAGTCACTTGGGAAGCAAATAAAAGAAGTTTTATTTTTGCTTCCAGGAAGCTCTGAGGTGGACGGCACAAGCCTTCTAGAAAGGAGGAGTTTTATTCTCTTTAATATTCGATTAATAAGGTGATAGATAAGTGATTTAATTTGGATTATTTTTGAAGAGATAATAAAGGAGTATTCTCTAATTATTTTAAATTAAGAGATAAAGCTATCAAATAAAGAAGAGTGGTGGCCAAGTAAGGGATTCTGAGGAGTAATTTCGGCTATAAAATGAAGGAAATAGGGCTACTCATCAATTTTTCTTCCTCCTCCTCTCTCTGCCGAATTTCTAAGTGCTCTCTTCTCTTCTCTTCTCTTTTTCTTTTGTCAAGCCGAATCTATAGTCCACCATTGCCAAAATTCTCAAGTTTCTTTTCCTTATTTTCGTGGAAACCAAATACCCCAAGAGAACCCCTAGTCGACTTCTCCATTAAATCTCAAAAGCCGAAACTTTATCATCTAGTCATCAAGGCCGATTCTTTAAGGGGCTTTTAACAAGGGTGCTACCGATTTCTTAAAAAGGGTAAGATCTAAAGTTTGGTTTCAATTCTTTTATATTTTAAACCAATCTAAAATTTAGGGACTAATCTCTATTATGGATTTTGGCCGAGTTAAGGAAGGGTGTTTTCGGGATTTAAGAAGTTGTCAACTACAAGAAGGTATCTTTCGGAACTTCTAAGATCTAAGGTAAGTTATGAATACCATTCGGCCATAAGCTATATTATTATGATTTAATGTTAGATTGGATCTAACATGGGTACATAGGGATTTTGACAGCAATAAAGAAGCAAGGATCCAATTCGGGATTTAAGATTTGGAAGGTAAGAACAAAGGTAAATTCGGCCAAGGCCTATTTTAGTAGTAGATCTATTATTATGTGTTTTAAGCCAAAAACTAACCAATTCAAGGGATTTAGTGACTAGCCGATTTCAAAGGGGAAAAATACGAGTTCTCGGGATTTGATTAAATCACCAAATCGACACCAAGGTAAGCTTTAAGAATACAAATCCTACTAGGATTTGGTTTTCTAGCCGAATAGGCTTTGTGCTAAATAGTAAGTGATTAATCAATTGTAGGAACTTGAGATCTAAGGCGAGATCGATTTCGGGATTTCGGTGAAGTGGTTAAGCAAATCGTGTGTGTGTACACTACTTCTTAATATGTTTCATGGCCTGTTTTATTAAAATATGTGATATTAAGAATATGAAAGTGGCTAGGGTACCATGTTATGGTACTAAGTACTCAGCACGTTTCCTACTTCTACAAAGAATATAAAAAGGTCATTAGTAACATGAGAATATGATAAGAATGTGAACTCTGGCATAATTATGCATATCATCATTATATGGGGCATATGGGTTTGTTTGAAAGGGGAAGTGAATGTGGTGACCTAAGACCACGAACACGGTGACCTAAGACCGTGATATCCGAAAGTGGTGACCTAAGACCACGATGAATCGAAAGTAGTGACCTAAGACCACGAGAATCGAACGTGGTGACCTAAGACCACAAATGCGGTGACCTAAGACCGCGATATAGAGTGTAGCGGAAGGAGGGTCGACTTAGTAGTCCCAACGGTATACAAAGTTGGTACGGGGAGTGTAGCGGATGGCTTATTAGGTTTGGGTTTGGGAATGCATCATAATTTGTATGCTATGATATGAATGCGTAACATTTGTATGCGATTCTATTTTGGTTTAGTGTTTGTGTACACATTGAGTCTGTTTGACTCACCCGTTGGGAATATTTTTCAGGTGATGATCAAGTGATGGGACGGGACGGCAGAAACTTGTGGTGGCCATGCTCAACATGAAGTTTTTATTTTATGAACTACTATTTCTATTTAAGTTCTTGAATTACTTGGAAATTATTTGATGTAATAAGGCCATAAGGCCATAGTTGGATTGTTTTCCATTTATTTCTATTTATTATGATTATGAGTTTTACCTATTAAAGTTTAAGTAAAATTTTTAATATAAAGAATTGAATTGTTTTCAACACAAGCCCAACCCAAAACAATTTTTTCAAAATCGCACAAGTTTTCTCTAGGTAACGAAAGAATTTTGAAACCAGTTTACTTGAGGAACATACCAAATGGGCAAATCTCGTGGGCCGGGTTTGGGGTGTTTCGATTTTGTATCGAGCTCGCTTTAAAACTCTCACTTTGTGGGCCAAGGCCTAAAATGTTTTCAAAGCGAGCCCAAATGAGTTTTTTTGAAAATATTTTATGAAACAAGTAGGTTTTCTCGGCATGGCACCTAAAGTCTCCGACCCATGATCCACGGTGTAAGTACCCTAACTATTTGTGTGATTATGTGTAATGAATATTAGAAGGGTAGAAAAGGAATGGAACGTAGAATAGCATGATAGGAACTTGAACCCTAGGACTAGTCTACTCAAACAAAAACACATAAGACTTAAGGAACGTTAAACAAACCCATGGCTAAGTCACTAAGTTAGGGTGTGGTAACCCCTGTGCGCATGTCTAGGATTGGACCCGGAAGAGCCTGGTATTTAAGCAGTCCTAGTGACTCACCTCCTCTTCGCAGAATCCTACCAGTGCGTAGCTTCGGTTCACCTTAACCTGAGAGGGCTCGGTGAGGTGTGGCAACCTGCATGCGCATGTCTAGGAATGGTTTCAGTGGGAGCTTGGTATTTAAGCGGTCTGCGTGACTCACCTCCTCTCCACTCGAATCTCGCACTGCACGTAGCTTTGGTTCACCCCGACCAAGAGGACTCGGTCATAGGCTAAACACAATAACTAAAACCCGAAAGGAATTAGCCGTGTTTTTATAAAAACAACAAAACCCTAGTTTTAGAACTCTTAAAACTTTCTTCTAAATTCATGAAAACCATCTTTACAAAATTTTCCGAAAGATTTCCGATTTATACAAAAATGCCCCTAGTGGTAAAATTACCAAAATACCCTTGGTTTATAAAATGACCAACTACCCAACAGTTTTGCCAAAATTTCATTATTTTATCAATGTTCAAAAACCCTAATTTGAAAATTATCAAAAATACCTTGAATTTTGGAAATTTCAAAATTGCCCCTAACTTATAAAATTACCAAAATGACCCTGATTTCCAAAATTTTTGCAACATCACCGTTTTGAAAAGTACAATTCTCAAAAAGAACCCTCAAAGTTTTGCAGCCTTTGAAATATCCCTGATTTATAAGATTTTACAAATTTACCCCGGCTTGGAAAAAATCACCAAAATACCCCCGAGGTCCAAAATCACCGAAATACCCCTAGATTTCAAAATTTTTCAAAATACCCCGAAATTTAAAAATACCAAAATACTTTGTGACAAAATCACCAAGGAACTTTTTCCTTTTGAAAAATTACGAAAATACCCCTGTAGGACAAAATTACAAAAATACCCCTGGGTAGTGGAAGGAAAAAAAAACAATAACAATGAAAACTACAACCTTTCTCTGAATGAACGAGAGTTCATGATTGTTTGATGGATGTATGGATGAATGAATGGAAAGACTGTGTGCATACGAAAGAACCACTCCTAAAACTCTTTTCATAAAATTTCTTCGCGGGTAATCAAGTGAAACAAAGACTAATTCATAAAACTTCTTAGTCAGATCACGACGTTAGAAATGAGCTCTAGACGACGTGGTCGTCGTGGATGAGGTAGAAGAAGGATGATGGTGTCAGAACCCGTTAGATCGGGTCAAGGGTCTGACAATGAGATACCACCGCCACCACCACCCCCAGCTGTTGGTGTTGAGTAGCAAGCTCAGACGGGGGATGATGCTGTGTCGCAGGCTGTGCTGTGAGTTTTAGAGTTGGTGGCTGGTGCAGGAGGAAATTCGGGAACCCGTAAGTCTGTGCCTGAGCGGCTCCAAGCTAATGGAGCCAAAATGTTTCGTGGGGTATCAGGTGTGGCACCCAGTTCAGCTGAGTACTGGTTGGAAGCAACAGAGCGCATCATGGATGAGCTTGACTTGACCCCTAAGGAGAAGTTAAAAGGAATGGTGGCACCATTACGCGATGAGCGCGATCGGTGGTGGTTGACTGTTCGGGATGGTGCACACGGTGAGGATCGACACGGGAATATGTTGAGGAAGCATTTCAAAAGAAGTATGTGGGAACCAGGTATCTTGATGAGCAAAGGAAGGCATTTCGGGGGTGGTTCAAGGAACAAGTCCGTGGCGGAGTATGAGGTCTGAATTCACGAGGTTGAGCCGATATGCTCGAGGAGTAGTGGCAACCGAGCATGAGCACCGTGTGTCCATTTTGAGGACGGGCTAAGGGATGATCTCGAGGCTGTTGATAGCACCGCATCGGGAGCGGGAGTTTTACTCTTTGGTAGAAAAGGCCAAGGTGGTCGAGGAATCAAGGATTCTACAAAGCAAAGGCTATGGATAGGAATAGGCCTAAAACAGGTTTTGGAACGTCTGGAAAGGTTCATAAGAGGCCTAGAGTTGATGGGCCGCGAGGTCAGCAAGTTGGTTCAGAAGGGTGGTATCGATCTTGTGATGTGTGTGGAAAGAAGCACTTAGGAGAGTGCTGGAAGAAAATAGGAGGATGTTTTAGATGTGGGTCCAAGGACCATGTGATCAAGGATTGTCCTAAGCAATCGGATGAAAGCCACCAATAGCTCGTAATGTTAGTCGTAGTCGGTGGTAGAGGAGGACCGCACCTCAACGAGGCCGTGGTTCGAGTAATGAGGTAATGGTGCTGGCAGAGGCCGTGGAACACAAGGTAGAGGTGCTGCTAATGCTAAGGCAAGGCAACCAGGTTTGGTTTATGCGATTCGCCGGAGGGAAGATGGAGACGCGCCGGACGTTATAACCGGGACGTTCTTTATTTTTGACAAGTCCTATTTTCTCTAATTGATGTGGGCTCGACCCATTCCTATATTGCATGTAGTGTAGTGGAAACACTAGGCCTAGACTACGAACCTTCGATAGGCGGATGACTATAGTAAGCCCATTAGGCCTAAGCGTAGTGGTGGATAAGATCTTTCGGAATGTCCCCTAGAGATTCAAGGAGTGAACTTTTGGGTGACTTAATGGAACTACCTTTTTCGGGAGTTTGAACTTATACTTGGAATGGATGGCTAGTAGAGCACCGAGCCGTGTTGGATTGTGCGGCTAAACGAATGGAACTAAGGACCCGGAGGATGAAGTAGTAGTAATGATCGAAGAGAGAAGAAACTACCCGTCCAACGTAGTTTCGGCGTTGAAGGTGAGAAAATGGTTAAGAAAGGGTGCAAGGCGTTCTTAGCCTTCGTAAGTGCGTTAGGTGGAAAGGAAGAAGGTGTCGGTGGAGTTAGAACGGTGAAAGACTTTGAAGATGTATTTTTGGAGGAATTACTGTGAATACCCCCGAGATAGGGAGGTGGAGTTTGGAATAGACTTACTACGGGGAACAGCTCTCTCTGTGTCAATCGCTCCATCACCGAATGGCGCCAAAGGAGTTAGTTGAGCCCAAGGCTCAAATCCAAGAGTTGTTGGATCGTGGGTTCATACGACCCAGTGTGTCTCCATGGGGAGCACCGATTACATTTGTAAAGAAGAAGGACGGAACTATGCGTATGTGCATAGATTACCGTCAGTTGAATAAGCTGACCATCAAGAACAAGTATCCTTTTCCAAGGATCGATGACTTGTTCGATCAGCTGAAGGGGGCCGTAGTATTCTCAAAGATAGACTTAAGGTCGGGATGTCACCAGTTGAAGGTGAAAGAGGCAGATATCCATAAGACCGCTTTTAGGACAAGATACTGCCATTTTGAGTTTGTGGTGATGCCGTTTGGATTGACAATCGCTCCAGCCGCGTTCATGGATATGATGAACCGATTTTTTCAACCCTACTTGGATAGGTTCGTCGTTGTGTTCATCGACAATATTTTGGTGTATTCTAAGTCCAAGAGGAGAATGATGAACATCTCCGAGTGGTGCTACAAGTGTTAAGGAGAAGAAGCTCTATGCCAAATTCAAAGCAAGTGTGGATTTTGGCTTAAGGAGGTGGCATTCTTAGGGCATGTGGTATCCGCAGAAGGAATAAGAGTGGATCCTAGGAAGATCGAGCGGTGTTGGATTGGAAACCACCTAGGTCCGTGGTTGAGATTCGAAGTTTCTTAGGTTTGTGCAAAGCTATTACAGAAGGTTCAGAGAAGGATTCTCGTCAATAGCCGCGCTTTGACAAAGTTACTAAGGAAGGAAGTACCCTTTGAATGGTCTGATAAGCAACAGAAGAACTTTGACAACCTTAAGAAGGTGTTGACGGAGGCTCCAGTGTCAATTCAGCCGGAGGCTGGGAATGATTTTGTGGTGTACTGTGACGCTTCGCATACGGGATTAGGATGTGT
The DNA here is from genome assembly GCA_025698515.1 of Gossypium sturtianum. Taxonomy (NCBI): domain Eukaryota; kingdom Viridiplantae; phylum Streptophyta; class Magnoliopsida; order Malvales; family Malvaceae; genus Gossypium; species Gossypium sturtianum. Next base: position 128,721,969 of record CM046955.1, read on the forward strand.
GCTAATGCAAGAAGGAAAAGTAGTCGCTTATGCGTCTCGGCAACTAAGGCCTCATGAGGTTAACTACCCAACTCATGACTTAGAACTGGCAGCAATGGTTTTCACCCTTAAGGTTTGGAGGCACTACCTCTATGGAGAAAGTTCAGTGATCTACACAGACCACAAGAGCCTTAAGTATCTGTTGACTCAGAAGGAGTTGAACTTGAGGCAACGAAGGTGGGTGGAGTTGTTAAAGGACTACGATCATTCGATAGAATATCATCAGGGCAAGGCGAATGTGTAGTGGCGATGCCCTAAGTCGAAAGGTTGTGTCGGATCTAAGGGCTATGTTCGCTCACTTAAGTTTGTACGATGATAGAAGCCTGTTGGCAGAGTTGCAAGTCAAGCCCACATGGCTGAAGGAGGTGAAAGAGGGACAGTTGGTTGATAAGGATCTAAGTGCTAAGTTACAGCAAGTGCAGAACGGAGAGTTAGAGGATTATAGTGTTAATGATGAGGGAGTATTGTGCTTCAAGGGAAAGGCATGTATGCCTAAGGACAAGGAGTTAAGACAAAGGATTCTTCGGGAGGCGCATAGTAGCCCTTATGCTATGCATCCCGGAGGCATTAAGTTGTACAGAGATCTAAGGGAACAATTTTGGTGGTCTGATCTTAAGCAAGAAGTTGGGAAGACTATTTGCCTTTAGCTGAGTTCGCCTACAACAACAGCTATTAGGCTAGCATTCGGATGGCACCATATGAAGCATTGTATGGTCGGAAGTGTAGAACTCCTACTTGTTGGGTGAGTTAGGAGAACGCGTCGAGTTTTGGGTCCCGAGTTAGTGGTCAAACTCAAGAGAAGGTTGAGATGATTTGAGCACAGTTAAAGGAAGCCTCTCGATAGGCGTAAGTCGTCGCACGGACCTTAAGCGAAAGGAAATAGAGTTTGAAGTGGGAGACCAAGTGTTTCGAAAGTCTCGCCTTGGAAAAAGGTAATGAGGTTTGGTCGCAAGGAAGGAAGTTAAGCCCAAGGTTTATAGGGCCCTATCGAGCAATCGAAGCGAGTTGGAGCAGTGGCATACCAATTGGAGTTGCCACAGAGTTGCGCAGCGGATGCACGACGTATTCCATGTATCCATGCTACGTCGTTACCGATCGGATCCGTCTCATGTGGTACTGTCGAAGAAGTAGAGCTAAGGCCGGACTTATCCTACGAGGAAGAGCCGATTCGGATATTGGAACGTGATGTGAAAGTGTTACGGAGGAAGTCGGTTCCTCTAGTCAAGGTGTTATGGCGCAATCATGGATCGGAAGAAGCTTCGTGGGGAACGAGAAGAGGTAATGCGACAATAATACCCTCGATTATTTTAGTTAGAAAATTTCGAGGATGAAATTATTTTAAGGGGTAGAATTGTAACATCCTCGAAAGGGCCTATGCATTTTCGGTTTAATTATGCGAAGTAACATGTTTTATGTACTAAGAATAAATTTTGAACAATTTGGAAACACGAAAATGTATGGAAATGTTAATTTAAAAAAATGGAAAGTGAACATTTTTGGAAAGTTGGAAATGGATGGAAATGATTTGGAAATGATTCAAAATAGGAAAGTGCACATTCTGGAAACTTGGAAATGTAAGAAAATGTCAAGTTTACTGAGCCGAACGAAAATTTTTGGAAACTTAGAAATGACTTAGAAATGTCGAGTTTTAAAGTTTAAAAGAGGAAATTAAGGCAAGGTGGCCTTAAAAGAAAAAGTTTGTGAAATTTGACACACAAGCAGGCTTGGAAAAGTGGCTGAAGATGCCACTTAGGGCCTCTGGAAATGGCGCCACATGCAAGGTGTTGGGCACAGGTTGAGTCACTTGGGAAGCAAATAAAAGAAGTTTTATTTTTGCTTCCGGAAGCTCTCGAGGTGGATGGCACAAGCCTTCTAGAAAGGAGGAGTTTTATTCTCTTTAATATTCGATTAATAAGGTGATAAATAAGGGATTTAATTTGGATTATTTTTGAAGAGATAATAAAGGAGTATTCTCTAATTATTTTAAATTAAGAGATAAAACTATCAAATAAAGAAGAGTGGTGGCCAAGTAAGGGATTCGAGGAGTAGTTTCGGCTATAAAAGGAAGGAAATAGGGCTACTCATCAATTTTTCTTCCTCCTCCTCTCTCTGCCGAATTTACAGTGCTCTCCTCTCTTCTCTTCTCTTTTCTTTTGTCAAACCGAATCTATAGTCCACCATTGCCAAAATTCTCAAGTTTCTTTTCCTTATTTTCGTGGAAACCAAATACCCCAAGAGAACCCTAGTCGACTTCTCCATTAAATCCCAAAAGTTGAAACTTTATCATCTAGTCATCAAGGCCGATTCTTTAAGGGGCTTTTAACAAGGGGTGCTACCGATTTCTTAAAAGGGTAAGATCCAAAGTTTGGTTTCAATTCTTTTATATTTTAAACCTATCTAAAATTTAGGGACTAATCTCTATTATGGATTTTGGCCGAGTTAAGGAAGGGTGTTTTAGGGATTTAAGAAATTGTCAACTACAAGAAGGTATCTTTCAGAACTTCTAAGATCTAAGGTAAGTTATGAATACCATTCTGCCATAAGCTATATTATTATGATTTAATGTTAGATTGGATCTAACATGGGTACATAGGGATTTCGACAGCAATAAAGAAGCAAGGATCCAATTCGGGATTTAAGATTTGGAAGGTAAGAACAAAGGTAAATTCGGCCAAGGCCTATTTTAGTAGTAGATCTATTATTATGTGTTTTTAGCTGAAAACTAACCAATTCAAGGGATTTAGTGACTAGCCGATTTCAAAGGGGAAAAATACGAGTTTCTGGGATTTGATTAAATCATCAAATCGACACCAAGGTAAGCTTTAAGAATACAAATCCTACTAGGATTTGGTTTTCTAGCCGAATAGGCTTTGTGCTAAATAGTAAGTGATTAATCAATTGTAGGAACTTGAGATCTAAGGCAGTAGATCAGATTTTGGGATTTCAGTGAAGTGGTTAAGCAAATTAGGTGTGTACCCCACACTACTTCTTAATATGTTTCATGGCCTGTTTTATTAAAATATGTGATATTAAGAATATGAAAGTGGCTAGGGTACCATGTCATGGTACTAAGTACTCAGGTACGTTTCCTACTTCTACAAAGAATATGAAAAAGGTCATTAGTAACATGAGGATATGATAAGAATGTGAACTCTGGCATAATTATGCATATCATCATTATATGGGGCATATGGGTTTGTTTGAAAGGGGAAGTGAATGTGGTGACCTAAGACCACGAACACGGTGACCTAAGACCGTGATATCCGAAAGTGGTGACCTAAGACCACGATGTCTGAAAGTGGTGACCTAAGACCACGATGTCTGAACGTGGTGACCTAAGACCACAAATGCGGTGACCTAAGACCGCAAGATGGAGTGTAGCGGAAGGAGGGTCGGCTTAGTAGTCCCCACGATTGTGCAGTTGAGTGCGGGGAGTGTAGCGGATGGCTTATTAGGTTTGGGTTTGGGAATGCATCATAATTTGTATGCTATGATATGAATGCGTAACATTTGTATGCCTGATTCTATTTTGATTTAGTGTTTGTGTACACATTGAGTCTGTTTGACTCACCCCGTTGGGGAATATTTTTCAAGTGATGATCAGTGATGGACCGGGACGGCAGAACTTGTGGTGGCCATGCTCAACATGAAGTTTTTATTTTATGAACTACTATTTCTATTTAAGTACTTGAATTACTTGGAAATTATTTGATGTAATAAGGCCATAAGGCCATAGTTGGATTGTTTTCCATTTATTTCTATTTTTTTCCAAGCCATATTAAAATTTTTAATATAAAGAATTGAATTCGTTTTCAACACAAGCCCAACCCAAAACAATTTTTTTCAAAATCGCACAAGTTTTCTCTAGGTAACAAAAGAATTTTGAAACCGGTTTACTTGAGGAACATACCAAATCTGGGCAAATCTCGTGGGCCGGGTTTGGGGTGTTTCAGTTTGGGAAAAAATATAAGCCCGAAAAATGGGCTTGGACAAAAAATAAGGCCCATTTAAAAAATGGGTCCGGCCTTGGGTAAGGTTTTTTTGGCGAGCCCGGCCCGAATTCACTAAATGACAAAAAAAATCTGCTATTTTTTTTAATTTTTGAATGCTATTTTCTTGTTGTTTTCTCCTTATTTTGCTACCATATTACTATTATGTTGCTACTGTTTTTGTTGTTATTGATTGAATATTGTATAAAACTTATTTTATTGTTAATTTTGTTATTATTTTAAAGGCATTTGTTAATTTTATTATTATTTTAGAGGTATTTGCTTGTTAAGTTACATCTATCTTAGTGTTATTTAAGTCTACATATTTTTTTAAAATTTATTTTCAATTTGTTTGGAAATATTTATTTTGATTTTTTTAGTTTTTTTGATGTATTATATATATTTAAAAAATTTTATAAAATGATATAAAAATTTAATACGAGCGGGCTGGGCTGGGCCCGGGTTTTAGCATTTTTATATGGGTCGGGCTTGGGAAAAAATTTAGGCCCATTTTTTGGGCCCGGCCTGGCCCGAGCCCGATGAATGGGCCTAATTTTTTAGTTGAGCCCGGCCCGAACTCGGCCCGGCCCATGAACACCTCTAGAAATGAATAGTTATGTGATTTTGGATTAGTAATGCTATGTGTGGAATCGAGTTAGGTGGCACTAAGTGTGCGTATTTGGAAATGAGACCAAAATGGTTAGCACTGTATGTGCGAAATAATAGAAGCTTTGGCTTTTTAATTGGCACTGTGTGCGATACCGATTTAAGTTCGGTTTTATATTATGGCACTAAGTGTGCGACGTTAATCAAGCTTCGGCTATGAATTGGGGCACTAAGTGTGCGATTGAGCTGAAGAGATAGTGAACATTGAATAAATTATGGTATCGAGCATTGAATAGCAAGAACATTTGTTAACTAAGTGTTGGAAAAGGTATGATTTGATGTGGTTGATGATAATGGTTATGGTTAAATAGATGTATGTATGAGTATATGGTTGAGGATGATAATGTGTTAGTTGTGAATCTATCTAAGTGATGAATTGTTTATGTATTGATATTGTATTCTTGAGTAATATGTATTATATTACAAACTTACTAAACTTTAGAGCTTACTGTGTGATGTGTTTCTCTATTTTACATTGTCAGTAAAGCTAGCTCGTATTTGGGGATCATCAGCGACTCAATCACACTATCGGCTAACTATTTTGGTACTTTGGAAATTGTATATATTTGATATATGGCATGTATAATGTAACAACCCGATTTAGGGCCTAGTCAGAATAGTGGTGCGAGACCACAAATCTGAGTTAGTAAAATTGAGTTTTTAAGGTTTAAGAGATGTTTGCATGATAGTACGAAAGTTCTATGTAGAAATTTTGTGAAAATTTCTATTAAAGGGTTCATTAGGACTAAATTGCAAAAGTTGCAAAAGATGAGATTCTAGAAGCTTTTTTTTATGAAATAGCTTTGGAATATTAATTAGAATTCCTTAAATAGCAAATTGCCCAAATTATAATTTTTGGACAAAAATGGACATGAGTTAGTAAATTGTGAATTTTTAAAGAGAAGGGCATTTTGGTCATTTATCAATTAAATGATTAAAATGGGAAAAGATGATAAAAATCTTATTCATCTTCTTCTTCCTTGTGCCGAAAATTTGAGAGACTCCATAGCTAGGCTTCTTCAATTTTTGAAGCTTGCTAGTAAGTGCATCCTAGCCCCGTTTTTAATATTCTTTGTATTTTTGGAGTCCTCGCATTATGAATTAGCTATTTATAGCTATAAGTTGAGCTAGAATTCATGTTCATAAATCTACCCATGTATAAAATGCTTGTAAAATGATGTTTTATGAAAGATTATGAGAGTTTGATGTTAGATAAACATCTTTTCCTAAATAAATTTCATGAAAAATGCTAGTAAGGACTAGTTTGTAAAAGTTGTGAAATTTTTCATACATGATAGAAATAGTGAGAATTTATTGTTGCTATAGTTGTGAGAGTGAATCAGCTAAGCATGAAGTTCACGAAAGTTGAATAAAAATCACTTTACGAGCCTTGGGGCAAAAGTGTAATTATGAGAAAGTTTAGGGGCAAAATGGTAATTTTGCCGAAGTATGAGTTAAGAGTCAATTTAGTCAATGTGTGTATTAAATGAGCTAAATTATTATTGTAGATCAAGAAAAATGAAGCCCGGATCGAAACTGAGGCAAGAACAAAGTCGAGGACTAAATTGCATTTCTACATACATTTTGTACATTGAGGTAAGTTTGTATGATTTCTAAGCTTTATGATTAATATCATTGAATTACTTAGTGTGATGTAGAATATATCTTAATTGCATGAGATTTTTGATACTATGTTAAACAAAGAAATCAATGAGATTAAGCATGAGAAAGTCCCGATTGAAGTTGAATTACTTAGGATACTTGATCTATCACATGAGACAAGAAAGTCCGTATAAGACCAAGCCAAGGCATGGCATCGACAATCAAGCAAGTTATCATGTAATACCAAGACAAGTCTTGGCATTGAAGAGTTATTATGAGATGAAGACCCATATAAGCCCAAGCCAAGGCATGGCATTGGTGAGTCTCCAAGTAAAGATGTCATGTAAGTCCAAGACAAGTCTTGGCATTGAAAAGCTATCATGAGATAGAGATTTCATGTAAGTCCAAGCCAAGGCATGGCGTTGGTGAGTAACAAGGAAGATTTCATGTAAGTCCAAGCCAAAGCTCGATATTGACCCGTTCATGAGTAAAGATACCAAGTAAGACCATGTCAAGACATGGCAATGGTAAGTTCCCAAGGGAACACACAAGGAAGACTTTGTGTAAGTCCATGTCAAGACATGGCATCGATACCAAGTTGAGAGATCCCATGTAAGACCATATCTTGGATATGGCTTTGGCATTGAGATATATGTGAGATGAGATTCAGTATCCTCGATTATTCATAGTAATTCATCGGGCAAAAGAGTAAAGAATAAACGAGAAAGCAAGAAAGTTAAGCAAGTAAAGCTATCATCAAAGTTTGCTAGTCAAAGTTAACTAAGAGTATTATTCATGTTATGAATGATGAAGTTAAGATTATGCTTACCTTAACAAATTATGCTAATCTATATGATTAAGTGATACAGGTACCTTGTTTACCTTACAAGCACGAGACTAGTAAGTACCATGATATGTGTAAGAATCATTAAGAGTAAGTAAGCTCAAGCATGTGAACTTAACAATGCCTTTGCTTATGGTGAATGAGTATGTTAAGTATATATATACACGTTGTTATATGCATTACATGCAAACTTACTAAGTGAAATGCTTACGTCTTTATGTCTTTCTTTCCATGTGGTCCCGCCAAGCTAATCTCGTGGATCATCATCATCGGAGCTCGAAGCACACTATCAATCGCTATTGTGGTATAGCCAAGTTGTTTATATTAAGTATGGCATGTATAGGAAGCATTTCATTTTGAGTTATGTTTTAAAATTAGTCAAAGTGTTGGCTATCAAGCTTAGTATTCTTTTTGTATATGGCCAAAGAGATGGGTCATGAATGATTAAGTATGTATGTTTTTATTTATCAATGAAGTATGCATCCTTGGTCATGTTAGATGTAATACTTGAGTTAGTGAATTGAGTATTGGATTGATTTTGATCTCAGGGTGGCAATTGGCTTGGAAAATAGCCTCTAGGTGCCCACACGGATAGACAACAGGGCATGTGTCTAGACCGTGTGTCCCCTGCACATTAGTGTTTTAAGTCAGAATAGACCACGGGCTAATCACACGGTCGTTTGTTTAGACTGTGTGTGACACACGGTTAGCACATGGGCGTGTGCCCTGGTCGTGTGAAGTCTGCACCTTGCACTTGTAATTTGAATTGCCACACGGCTGAAGTACACGGGTGTGTGTATGGACCGTGTGGATAATTCCGAATGCCAAAGTTTAGCACACGGCCAAAGCCCCGCGTGTCAAGGCCGTGTGAAATTAGTCGATGTCGACCACGGTGGAAGACACGGGCATGTCTTAAGGGTACACGGGCGTGTCCCAAGTCACACGGGCGTGTGACCCCTATTTTGAGGAAAAGTTTACAAAGTGAGTAAAAGTTTCCAGTTGAGCTCTGAAAGTTTTTGGACGTGAGTTTAAGGCCTCGTAGGCCCATGAAATGTATGGTTTGACTACGAAAGAGAAGTTCTATTTCGAAATGAAATTTTACAGCCCGAAAATACATGTTTTAGTAAGTTTAAGTATAGTAATGTCTCGTATCCAGTCTCAGTTTTAGACTCGGGTATTGGGGCATTACATTTAGTGGTATCAGAGCTACGATTTAGTCGGTTCTAGGACTAACGTAGCACGAGCACGAGTCTAGCTATACATGCCATACGTAAGAATGTTTTTATAATGATAGTGCGACGACTCCTGACGACTTAAATTATGTTTATACATATAGTAAATGGATCCCGGAAGAGCTGTAGTGGATGACGTAGAAAGTAACACGCCGGCTCCCGCTGAAGGGACGGTGCCTAACGAGAATGAAAATAGACCCACTACGGTGAGTCAGAGAGGAGGAGAAGAGGCTAGAGAAGCCTTTATTCATATGATGAACATGTGGTATACGAAGTTCGTTTGTACGAACCCGAATGCTCAAACCCCTCCACCCCGGCCTATTCCTCAACCTATCCCAGTAGCCCCTCAAGTAGTAGAGGTGGTAAGAGGAGAGAAGCCTCCGGTGGATAGGATTAGGAAACATGGGGCAGAAGAATTTCGAGCTAGAAAGGATGATGATCCAGAAAAGGCCGAGTTCTTGTTAGAGAATACCATCAGGGTATTCAATGAGTTGTCATGCATGTCTGAGGAATGCATGAAGTGTGTAGTCTCTCTTTTAAGAGATTCTTCTTACCAATGGTGGAACACCTTAGTGTCAGTGGTACCACGAGAAAAGATCACGTGGGAGTTCTTTCAAGAAGAGTTCAGAAAGAATTATATTAGTCAAAGATTTGTCGATCAGAAGAGAAAGGAATTTCTAGAACTGAAGCAAGGCAAGATATCTATGACTGATTATGAGCGTGAGTTTGTACGACTCAGTAAATACGCTCGAGAGTGTGTATCCACCGAGGCCATCATGAGCAAGAGATTCGAAGATGGACTAAATGAGCACATTAAGTTGTTTGTTGCTATCCTAGAATTAAAAGAATTTATTGTGCTAGTAGAGCGGGCTTGTAAAGCCGAAGAGCTAGTAAAAGAGAAAAGAAAATCTAAAATGGAGTCTCGTGACTCTAGAAATAGACAGTGGGGTAAGTCATTCCAATCCTCATCCAAGAAGTTAAGAGATTTTTCCACTAGATCGGCTACTTCCACTGGGTTTTCAAGGAAAGACAAGAGTAAGCAGTATCCGGGAAATAAGGCACAGACTACTTCAGTTGGTAGTGTGGGGAACATTCGATCAGATAGACCTAAATGCTCACAGTGCGGCAGATTTCATCTCGGAGAATACCGAGCACATGAAAATGCTTATTTCAGATGTGGTTCCCAAGACCACTTTATAAAAAGATTGCCCTGAGACGATGAAGGAAGAGAGAGCTCAAAACCCAAGATCTGGGAGTATGGTCAGAGGAAGACCGCAGAGGAACCCAAGAAGTGGGGCGAGTGGGAGAGGTAACCCTAGAGAGCAGGCCGCGAGACCCGAGGGTAGGGCGCCTGCGAGGACTTATGCCATTCGTGCTCGAGAAGAGGCATCTTCTTCAGATGTTATTACGGGTACCTTTTCCCTTCATGATATTAAAGTTATTGCTTTAATAGATCTCGGACCCACACACTCTTACATTTGTATGAAACTAGTATCTGGTATGAGTATGCCTATAGATTCTACAGAATTTGTGATTAAGGTGTCTAATCCTTTAGGTAAGAGTTTTTAGTTAATGAAGTATGTAAAGACTGCCCATTGATGATTAGAGGTCATTGTTTTAAAGCAAACCTTATGTTGTTACCATTTGATGAGTTTGACCTCATTCTTGGTATGGACTGGTTGACCATCCATGATGTAATAGTAAATTATGGAAAGAAATACATTAAGATGAGATGTGAGAATGGGGACACTCTCCATGTAGAATCAGACGAACATGGTAGATCGCCGGTAATGATTTCTCATATGACGGCACAGAAATACATAAAAAAGGGTATGAGGCATATTTGGCCTTTGTGATGAATGATAGAGAAACAGAGTTAAAGATTGAGTCAGTACCGATAATATGTGAGTACTTAGATGTTTTTCCCGAGGAATTACCAGGACTACCACCAGTTAGAGAGGTTGAGTTCAGCATTGAGCTAGCTCCTGGTACTGTACCAATATCTATTACTCCTTACAGAATGGCTCCAACGGAGTTGAGAGAGTTGAAGTCACAGTTGCAAGACTTGACAGATAAAGGTTTTGCAAGATCAAGTTGTTCTCCATAGGGTGCTCCAGTTTTATTTGTGAAAAAGAAAGATGACACCATGAGATTGTGTATAGATTACCGTCGACTTAATAAAGTGTGAGAAAGAACAAGTACCCATTGCCAAGGATCGATGATTTGTTCGATCAATTGAAGGGGCCACCGTGTTCTCTAAGATAGACTTGAGATCCGGGTACTACGATTGAGAGTAAAGGATTGAGATGTATCCAAGATCGCCGAACGAGGTATGGGCATTATGAATTTTTAGTCATGCCCTTTGGATTGACCAATGCTCCTGCGGTATTCATGGACTTAATGAACAGCATCTTCAGGCCATACCTCGACAAGTTTGTAGTTGTTTTTATCGACGACATATTGATTTATTCCTGAGATGAGAATGACCATGCTAAGCATCTATGAACGGTTTTGCAGACTCTACGAGAAAATCAGCTTTATGCCAAGTTCAGTAAAAGTGAATTTTGGCTCAAGAAGTAGGATTTCTGGGACATATTGTCTCGGGAGATGGAGTCCGAGTAGATCCAAGTAAGATTTCAGCCATAATGGACTGGAATCCACCGAGGAATATCTCTGAGATTAGAAGTTTTCTAGGCCTAGCTGGCTATTATAGACGATTCGTTAAGGGGTTTTCCATGATTGCAACTCCGATGACGAAATTGTTACAGAAAAATGTGAAGTTTGAGTGGAGAGAAAGATGCCAACAAATTTTTGAGAAACTAAAGGCATTATTGATAGAAGCTTCGGTTTTAGTACAACCCGAGACAGGGAAAGAGTTCGTGATATACAGTGATGCATCCTTAAACGGATTAGGCTGTGTACTTATGCAAGAAGGCAAAGTGATTGCTTATGCCTCAAGACAGCTAAAGCCCCACTAGAAGAATTATCCGACGCACAATTTAGAGTTGGCTGCCATAGTCTTCGCATTGAAGATTTGGAGACACCATTTATATGGTGAAAGATGTCAGATTTTCACCGATCACAATAGTTTGAAGTACTTGATGATGCAGAAAGAGTTGAACTTAAGGCAACAGAGATGGTTAGAGTTGATAAAAGACTATGAGTTAGTCATTGACTACCATCCCGGAAAGGCGAATATGGTCACCGACGCTTTGAGTAGAAAGTCCCTATTTGCATTAAGGGCAATGAATTCGCGGATGACTTTATCCGACGATAGTTCTATTCTAGCTGAGTTGAGAGCTAGACCAATGTTTCTCTAAAAGATCATTGAAGCTCAAAAAGAAGATAGTGAATTGCAAGTCAAGAGAGCTCAGTGCGAGACAGATGTTGAGTCTGATTTCCAGATTAGTCCCAATGAAATTTTGATGTTCAAAGATAGAACTTATGTACCGAGAAAGGAGGAGCTTATTCAGAGAATTTCGCATGAGGCACACAACGGATGTTTGTCTGTACATCCGGGTAGTACCAAGATGTATATTGACTTGAAGCAACAGTATTGGTGGCCAAGAATGAAGAAAGATATTTCAGAGTTTGTTTCCAAATGCATGATTTGTCAGCAAGTAAAGGCTGAACACCAAGTACCTTTGGGTTTGCTTCAACCCATTTCGGTTCCCAAGTGGAAATGGGACCGTATCACCATGGATTTTGTAACGGGTTTACGGTTGTCACCAAGCAAGAAAGATGTTGTATGGGTTGTGGTTGACAGACTTATGAAGTCAGCCCATTTCATAACTGTACGAGTGGATTACTCACTCGACAAGTTGGCAAACTTGTATGTTTCAGAAATAGTAAGGCTACATGGAGTTCCTTTGTCAATCATATCGGATAGAGATCTGAGATTCACCTCCAGATTTTGGAAGAAGTTACAAGAGGCCTTGGGTATAAAGTTGAACTTTAGTACATCTTTTCATCCTCAAACTGATGGTCAATTAGAATGGTTAATACAAGTACTCGAAGATATGCTCCGGTGTTGTATTCTTGAATTCCAAGGCAGTTGGGAAAAGTTTCTCCCATTAGTAGAATTTACCTACAATAATAGCTTTCATTCGAGCTTAAAGATGGCGCCTTATGAGGCTTTATACAGGCGTAAGTGCCGAACGCCTTTGTATTAGACTGAACTCAAGGAAAACCGAATTCACGGGGTTGATTTGATTAGAGAAACTGAAGAGAAAGTGAAAGCGATCTGAGAATGTTTAAAAGCTGCCTCGCATGCATGTAAATCCTACTCGAATTTACGAAGAAAAGAGATAGAGTATCAAGTCAGGGATAAAGTTTTCTTGAAAGTGTCACCATGGAGAAAGGTTCTCAGATTTGGCCGTAAAGGCAAGTTGAGTCCACATTTTATCGGACCATATGAGATTACTGAGAGAGTTGCGCAGGTAGCTTATCGATTGGCTTTGCCGTCTGAATTAGACAAGATACATGATGTGTTTTACGTGTCTATGTTGCGACGCTATCGATCAGACCCTTCGCATATAATTGCCCCGTCAGAGATAGAGATTCATCCTGACATGACTTATGATGAAGCACCAATTAAGGTTTTAGCTCGGGAAGTCAAGCAGCTAAGAAATAAAAGTATTGCCCTAGTGAAAGTATTGTGGCAAAGACATGGGATAGAGGAAGCTACGTGGGAACCAGAAGAGAGCATGAGAAACCAGTACCCAAACCTATTTGCTGGTAAGATTTTCGAGGACGAAAATCCCTAAGAGGGGGAGAATTGTAATAGCCCGATTTAGGGCCTAGTCAGAATAGTGGTGCGAGACCAGAAATCCGAGTTAGTAAAATTGAGTTTTTAAGGTTTAAGAGATGTTTGCATGACAGTATGAAAGTTCTATGTAGAAATTTTGTGAAAATTTCTATTAAAGAGTTCATTAGGACTAAATTGCAAAAGTTTCAAAATATGAGATTCTAGAAGCTTTTTTTTATGAAATAGCTTTGGAATATTAATTAGAAGTCCTTAAATAGCAAATTGCCCAAATTATAATTTTTGGACAAAAATAGACATGAGTTAGTAAGTTGTGAATTTTTAAAGAGAAGGGCATTTCGGTCATTTATCAATTAAATGATTAAAATAGGAAAAGATGATAAAAATCTTATTCATCTTCTTCTTCCTTGTGCCGAAAATTTGAGAGACTCCATAGCTAGGGTTCTTCAATTTTCGAAGCTTGCTAGTAAGTGCATCCTAGCTCCGTTTTTAATATTCTTCGTATTTTTGGAGTCCTCGTATTATGAATTAGCTATTTATAGCTATAAGTTGAGCTAGAATTCATGTTCATAAATCTACCCATGTATGACATGCTTGTAAAATGATGTTTTATGAAAGATTATGAGAGTTTGATGTTAGATAAACATCTTTTCCTAAATGAATTTCATGAAAAATGCTAGTAAGGACTAGTTTGTAAAAGATGTGAAATTTGTCATACATGATAGAAATAGTGAGAATTGATTGTTGCTATAGTTGAGAGAGTGAATCAGCTAAGCATGAATTTCACGAAAGTTGAATAAAAATCACTTTACGAGCCTTGGGGAAAAGTGTAATTATGAGAAAGTTCAGGGGGAAAATGGTAATTTTGCTGAAGTATGAGTTAAGAGTCAATTTAGTCAATGTGTGTATTAAATGAGCTAAATTATTATTATAGATCAAGAAAAACGAAGCCTGGATCAAAACCGAGGCAAGAACAAAGTCGAGGACTAAATTGCATTTCTACATACATTTTGTACATTGAGGTAAGTTTGTATAATTTCTAAGCTTTATGATTAATATATTTGAATTGCTTAGTATGACGTAGAATATATCTTAATTCCATGAGATTTTTGATACTATGTTAAACAAAGAAATTAATGAGATTAAGCATGAGAAAGTCCCGATTGAAGTTGAATTACTTAGGATACTCGATCTATCACATGAGACAAGAAAGTCCGTATAAGACAAAGCCAAGGCATGGCATCGGCAATCAAGAAAGTTATCATGTAAGACCAAGACAAGTCTTGGCATTGAAGAGTATTATGTTATGAAGACCCATATAAGCCCAAGCCAAGGCATGGCATTGGTGAGTCTCCAAGTAAAGATGTCATGTAAGTCCAAGACAAGTCTTGGCATTGAAAAGCTATCATGAGATAGAGATCCCATGTAAGTCCAAGCCAAGGCATGGCATTGGTGAGTAACAAGGAAGATTTCATGTAAGTCCAAGCCAAGGCTCGGTATTGACCCGTTCATGAGTAAAGATACCAAGTAAGACCATGTCAAGACATGGCAATGGTAAGTTCCCAAGGGAACAAACAAGGAAGACTTCGTGTAAGTCCATGTCAAGACATGGCATCGATACCAAGTTGAGAGATCCCATGTAAGACCATATCTAGGATATGGCTTTGGCATCGAGATATATATGAGATGAGACACTACACCAAAACAGACTTTTAGCGGCGTTTTTAGTGGCGTTTTAAATAAAAACGCCGCAAATATTCTAAATTAGCGGCGTTTTCAACAAAACGCCGCCACAAAAATGAGCAATAGCGGCGTTTATCCACAAAACGCCGCTAAAAATGATATATAGCGGCGTTTTTACCTAAACCGCCACTAAAGGTCTGAGCATTAGCGGCGCTTTTAGAAAAACGCCGCTAAAGGTATGACCATTAGCGGCGCTTTTGGAAAAACGCCGCTAAAGGTATGAGCATTAGCGGCACTTTTGGAAAAACGCCGCGAAAGGTCTGAGCATTAGCGGCGCTTTTAGGAAAACGCCGCTAAAGGTATGAGCATTAGCGGCGCTGTTGGAAAAACGCCGCTAAAGGTCTGAGCATTAGCGGCGCTTTTGTAAAAACGCCGCTAAAGGTCTGAACAATAGCGGCGTTTTTTTGAACAGAAAGGCGCAAATATGTTAATCAATACAACGACGTTTTGTGGTTGAGAAACAAAATTATTTAGTAAATTGAAAATACTATTTAAATTTCCTGAAATATTGAAAGAATATATATTATTCAAAATTTATCAAAATAATTAAGGGTTTAGTGGTTTGTATGGGCTGACTAGGGTTTCGAGTTCAGCGTTTCAAGATTTAGTGTACTTTATCAGTTTATAGTTTACGATTAGTCTTAGGATTAGGGTTATGGCTAGAGTTTTTGAGTTTATGGGTTTGTGGGTGTATGGTTTAAGGTTCACGAGTTTAGGGTTTTGGATTTAGCGAATGAAGACAGAATATCAAATTTTATTTAATCATTAAAAAATTATAAAAATATATGCTAAAATTAAAATGGTGGGATTGCAATTTTTACTTGCAAATAAATTTCAGCCCCTAACAAAATCTGATTGTGTATCTGTTTATTCTTATTAGACCCTAAACTTTAAACCTTAAATCGTCTAATCCCTAAACTATAAACCATAGATCTAGTTTCTAAACCCTAAATTATAGCTCTAAACACTCAACCATAAACCCTTAAACTACAAACACTAAACCATTAACCATTAAACACTAACCTTAAACGTCGCTAAATGTTGAGCAACAATTCTATTTTCATTAGGTTAATCGACACTCATTTTGATTTTATTCGATTTAGTTTTCATTTTTTCTTATTTTTGTTTTGAATTTAAATTTATTTTGCTATTTGAAATTAAATGACTTAGTTATGAAAAGTACGTTACAAATTGATAAGTAAACCCTTAAGAAGTTTTGCTTTATCGAAACCCTTAAACCCTAACTAGTAATGTTAATTAAAATACCATTTATTTTTAATTGAATATATAAGATATAAATATTTTATCTTAATTAAAATATAAATTATATTGATTAAAATATAAATTATTTTAAATCAAAAAAATAATGACACTTAGAAAAAATTTGAAAGTAAAAACATAAAAAAATATTTGTTAAAAATGAAAAAAAATATTAAATAATTATATAATCGTAAAAGAGATATATAGTTTTAATTTTAAAATATTAAATTAATTCTCATGATAATTTAGGGTTTATGTGGTTTAATTTAGGGTATATAGTTTATGGATTAATCTTTACAGTTTAGGGTTTGGGGATTATGTTTTAGGGTTTAGGGTTTAAGCTTTAGGTTAGGGGTTAGGCTGGTTTTATTATGTTTTAGGGTTTAAGGTTTAAGCTTTAGGTTAGGGTTTAACCTTTACAGTTTAGGGTTTAGTGTTTAGGGATTTAGGTATTAGGGATTTTGATAAAATAGATAAAAATCATATTATTGAGAGGGTTTATGGAAGCAATTAGATTATACTTCTGCAATGTAATATATATATATATATATGAGTTAAGGTGTATATTTTAGGATTTTAGTATTTAGGATCAAAACAAATTTAATTAAAATAAAAAAAATAATTTAAAGGAATATAATTAATAATTAATTTAAACATATTGTTAGAATAAAAACAAAATTAAATTAAAGGAATATAATTAATAATTAAAATAAAAAATTATTAGCGGCGTTTTTTGTTCAAAAACGCCGCAAACACATTACTGAACAATACGACGCCGTTTACTTGGCCTTTAGCGGCGCTAGACATAAAAACGCCGCAGCTGAGTACTATTAGTGGCGTTTGTTTTAAAAAACGCCGCAAAAAACCATTGAAACGACATCATTTTTTAGGGGATTTTAGTGGCGCTTTTTAAAAACGCCGCAAAGGGCAATTTTTTTAATAAAACGTCACCGTTTTTGTTTCGATGTTTTGTTTCGCGTTTTAACAAAGCGAGCCATCTGCAGAAATCCTAACTTATCTAATTTCTCCCCCAAAACAATGGAAGAAATCCCCCAAAACCCGATTAAGAAGAAACCCATCTCTCCATCTCTCCATCCGCTCTTATGCAAAATCCCTAATATCTGTAATTTCTCCCCAAAAGCAATGAAAGAATCCCCAAAAATCCCTAATTTACGTAATTTCTCCATCTCTCCACGAGACGATACACTGTTTGGGTGACTTCTACGATGTTGCTTGGATAGAAGGCGGTATGGATAAATATAATGGATCCATTACAAGCATGTTCATCATTTGCCTATATTTGTTTTCTCCATATCTCTTAATGTTGTATATTTAATCAGCATCTTCCACCGATTTCATAGCTCCACCTTGTTCTGAAATTAACAATTAATAATATATGGACAAATAGTTAAGGAGCAAAGTGGGTGACATACGGGCAATTTTGCTTCTATTAGTGTTTGGACTAAATTCTGAAATTTTCTAATGTTGAGGTTCTTTTGTTCGGTGAATTTGTTTATATTGCTGTCAAAGTCCTCCTACCCCAATTTGATTTGTTTGATTATTTATTTAATTTCATTTGTTGCTTTTCGACTGCAATAGTTTGATTAATTGCTGTGTTTTCTGGATGATTCTGTATGCAGAGGTTTAGGTCATTGTATTTTTTGAATCGAAAGTGCCAACAACATTTATATACGGGACTGAAGATTGGATGAACTATCAAGGAGCCCAAGACACTACTAAGGTAGGACGGACATTTTAATTTATTATTATTAAAATTTTTTTTTTACAATTACGGTCTGAATGTCTAAGCATACTTTCCTTTAGCATTTTTTTGAATACGAGTACCGATTCCTTATAAAACCCATGCTGGAAAAACCCAAAAATCAGTGAATTATAACTAACAAGATTTCTCCTTGGCATTTGATCAAACAACTTACAAGCACTATCAAAGTGCCCATTTTGTGAATACCCAGAAATAAGGATGTTCCAAGAATGGCTGTTTTTCACATGAAGTTCATCAAAGGCCTTTTGGGCACTTTTTATTTCATTGAATTTTGAGAACATGGCTATAAGATGGTTGGTTATAAAGGGTCTAAGAGTTAAAGCTTTTTTGATAAACTGTGAATGCAAAAGTAAGCCTAGATTCAAGTTGTTGCTTTTTATGGATTTTGAGATAAGAAAGGTGAAAAAGTAATCAAGACCGAGATCTTCCTTCATTTTCTTTTTCTTTCTTGTTTTTGGGTTGTCTTCTAACTGCTGAAATTCATGAATTTGGAAAGTACATTTATAGCTTAAAGATTAGTTCTTCCAGAAAAGCTTAAATGGCGAAAGCTTACAGTTTATAGACTGATGAAACCCATTGTTGAAACAAACTTTCTCTCCGTTGAAAAACCATTGCCCGTAAAACTCAGCATTTTTCTTTTCTCGGAAAATTCTTTTTGAAGTTTTTTCTAAGCTTTGTTTAACACATATTTTAGGTTTTGGAGATAAAAATTGTATGAATTTTGCTAATTTACATCTATGATCCTCACTTTCTGGTATATTTCCTTAATTGCCCCACTTTTCTTTCCCAAGCACTATTATTTTTGTTTTCTGAGATTGTTTTCTTGTTTTTATATTTTTATATAAAATTAATAAAAATTCGTACATGATAAGATTTGAACTTAAAGCACTATAATTCCTTTAGATTTTATCTATTCACCAACTTCGATTATTTCTTGTTAAAGTTTCATTATATATACCATTATGTAAATTTATCATTTACTTGCTAAATGATTTAAGTCACTATGACATAACCTCTAAACAAGTTTCATTTAGATCAATTATATAATGCCTTTAAGACAGGGACGAAGCTATAAGTTTATCTTCGAGGGACAAAATTATATTATAAAATTTTAAAAGGGTTTTGTTTATCTGCGTTTTTGTTTAATTTGTTTTGATTTTGCTTTGCACATGCGGATACTCTTGGTTATGGAATGGCGAGTAGGAACCCTCTCCATTCTTTTAAATAATATATATATTATGAAGTTAAATACCGACTTAGTCCTAATACGGCCAAAGACTATGGGCAAAGGGCAACAGGGTTTCGGAACTTCACACAAGGCAAAACCCTAAAATCAAAAGGCCCAATGTATTGCTATGGAGTTTGGTAAAAGATAGGTAGAGGACATGATGGAGTGCAGTATCACGAAAACCCCGCATACCCTCTACATTCAGTTTGCTTGATACTATTTATTTCCATCAACTCTCACTCTCGGTCCCTCTCTTTTTCTAAAGAAAATAGGGGTAAATATGTAATATGCATTTGCGTATGCAAGGGATGGGACGGCGCATGTGAAATAACTCCAAATTTAACATTATGATATTATATTGATAATATCTAGGAGTAGGGATGGGGATAACAAAGATGGTATATATGTATTACGTGGCACGATCTACGATATCAATCTCATATATACTGACGTGGCAATTTTAAACAAAACGTTTTGTTTTTTTTCAACTTAACAAAATTAGAATACTATGGTTTAATAATGTATGTGAATAGACTTTTTGTTTTAATAAATTTCATATGTATTTGTTATAGGTTGTATTGAGAAAGGTATCCGTACTTTAAAAGTGAGTAGAATTGAAGAGGATTTGTGATCGACTCTTTGAATTGACTATTTTTCTTTCGGTCAAAGAATGTGAGTATTAGTTTTTAGTAAATAGCATTTTTGTAATTAATCAATAGCTTTTGTTAATTCATATGTTGTTTGAATTTCGATTCGCTTCCCTCTGCTCCTCGCTAATCGTCGGATTGGATTTCTTTGGTAATAACTATTAAGGTTCGTTTTAGTTCCAAATTCGGATCAATAATGATTTATATCATGATGAATTTGACCAAATTCTTTGTCCAAATTGCGGTTTATTATCCTGCTTGGTTGGTATATATGTTGTTTTGTTCTATTGTTGTCCAAAAAAAAAAAAGATTCAAAGTATATAATTTGGAAACCTAACAGGTTGCCTTATATCTCTTCTGAAGATATAACGGATACTCCCTGTGTAACAATGCCACGTATGATGAATCTTAAAGAATTTCTGTCTAAATTGCTATTTATTATTCTTTGTTTATTATTAATAATGTTTGAACAACCTCCAAATTGCTATCTAATCATGCCGCTTAGATTTTTACAAGCTCCGTGTATTATTTTTAAAATTTAAGGTGCGATGCGATATAAAAAATAACATAAACAAAATATAAAAGTTAATTTTTTTAAGAATACTTAGATTTATATGGCTTTTTGGTTTATTACTAATTACTAATTTTTATATTAATAATGTTTGATTTTAATATTTAATATTTTCAATGTTTTCCAAAATGGTAATAATATTTTGTTATCAGTATAATAATATTGATCATTATTTAAATATGTTTTATTATTAAAAATAAATTATTTTTTAGAAGATGTAATTTAAAAACTTTTTAAATTTAAAAACTTATAAATATTTTGTTATCAGTATAATAATATTGATCATTATTTAAATATGTTTTATTATTAAAAATAAATTATTTTTTAGAAGAAGTAATTTAAAAACTCTTTAAATTTAAAAACTTTTAAATATTTTGTTATCAATATAATAATATAGATCATTATTTAAATATGTTTTAATATAGAAAATAAATTCTTTTTTTAAAAGAAGTAAGTTAAAAACTTTTTAAATTTAGCAACATCACAACAAATTTCAATTATAAAAAACATATAATAACATTTTCCAGCCTACCTCAAACGAAAAACTAAAACCAATCAATATTAAAAAAAAAACTACAATGTAATGCATGCCGTAGATGTTCACACCTCAACTGATTCTCGATTTGAAATTTTAATTTAACTTACATAATACATAATACATAACTTACATAAAATTATTTAACTTACATAATACATAACTTACATAGCTTTCGTCAAATTATTTAACTTACATAATACATAACTTACATAACTTACATAATACATAACTTACATAATACTTGTATAGATTAAAAAAAGATTCAAAGTATATAATTTGGAAACTTTGTGGGTTGCCTTATATCTCAACATTAGATATAATGGATCCTCCTAGGTGTAACAATGCCACGTATGATGAATCTTAAAGAATACATAACTCGATTATATATGTGATCATATCGAGTACTTACATAAATTATAAATTAACAATTTAGCCACTGTAATTTATTGTCAACTTTAGACTTCAACAACTACGAAATGGATAGGAGTTGGATGAAATTGTCAAAGGTAAGCAAGCGACTATCGAAATGGAGTAGAAAATTTTACGAATTTCGCATTTCAAAATGCAAGCCAAGAGAATATGATTCTTTGTCCAGTGTAAGAAGTGTTGCAATATCAATTGGCATTATTGTGAAGTTGTCTATGAACATCTTGTTGTTGATGGCTTTGTCCGGGGGTACAAAAATGGTTTTTTCATGGAGAGTGTACATCTAGTGGAGAATCTTCATTGATGAATCTGGGTTATCCTCATAGTGCTTACAATCCGAATGTTAGAGATGATAACATGGAAGGCATGTTGCGGGATGCTTTTAATATGCTTGTGATGATGGTTTGGTCATTTCCACCTAAATTGGGTGCAACCGATGATTATAATTTAGGTGGAAATACTTTCAACGAAGGGGAAGAAGTGTACCGATGAACGACCAAATGAAGAAGCGGCGAGGTTCTACACGTTACTTGGTGAAATGAATGAAGAAAGCGTATGAGGATCAAAATTTTCCAAACTGTCTTTACGTATTCGTCTTTTTCACTTGAAATGTTTGGGAGGATGGACGAAACTCGTTGACAATCTTTGTTAGAGTTTCTGCAAGAAATGTTCCCGTTTGCGAAAATTCCTCAATCTTCCAAAGACATGAAAAAACTGATAAAGGATTTGGGCCTTGGCTACAATAAAATTCATAGTTGCCCAAATGACTGCATGTTGTATTGGGGTGACCGGATAAACCAACAGTGCTGTCATGTATGCGGTCAATCCCATTGGATTAATAGAAATACAGAGGATGGTAACGAGGAAGATCACGATACACAGTCAAGGAAGCATGTAACACCCCAAACCCGGTCAATACACCACGACCGAATCTGGCATGTTACGGGGAAAATCGCATTTGAAGTGTTAGGTTTCTGGTTAAAGATTCGATGAGAAACTCCTTGTCATATTTTATACTTTTCGAAATCTTGGCATGATTGCTTTGTCATATTTTAATGTTTTAGAGTGATACCCGATGGTAAAGTTTAAAACACATTGCGTTATAGTTTTGAAATCGTTGACCTTCCAAGTTTTTAGCAAATTTTAACTCAATTAATTTGTTAAGGCATATTAGAAAGCTACTTTAAGCATAAACATAGTAAAACCAAATTTAAAGGCCATTTACAACCCCAAATAAAACCAAATAGTAATAGATAAACCCAAGTACCAAATTTTGTAAAGTCCGAGCAAATCTTTATTAAAGCATGGCATGAGCACCCGAGTCCATCCCGGCTCCATGTCGCGTCTAAGTGTCACTGAAATGTCAAAGGAGAGGGTGAGTCGAATGACTCGGTGCATAAATCCCGCTCCCGATGAAACAACATGCTAACACACATCATACATAGCAACATGATTAATGCAACCCGATCCTAACCATCCATATCGCCTTTTCTACCCGTGTGGTACCAAACCCTTTGGTGGTGCCAAACCACGGTGACCCAAAGTCACGATATCCATAAGTGTGGTGCCAAACCCTTTGGTGACCCAAAGTCACGAATAATCCAATGATGGGGCCAACCCATCGTGTGATACCAAATCACTAGCAGACGATCCCATATCTCAAAGTGGGGCCAACCCACGGTGGTGTTAACCACGAGGACAAGTCGCAATGAGGTGCCAAACCTCGGTGTCCCAAAGACACAAATGTGATACCAAATCACTTTGGTGACCTTGATCACAAATCCGATGATGGGGCCAACCCATCGTGTGATACCAAATCACTAGCGAGACGATCCCATATCTCAAAGTGGGGCCAACCCACGGTGGTGTTAATCCACAGGGACAAGTCGCAATGAGGTGCCAAACCTCGGTGTCCCAAAGACACAAATGTGATACCAAATCCTTTGGTGACCGAAGTCACAAAATCAAGCGTGG
Organism: Gossypium sturtianum; assembly: GCA_025698515.1. NCBI lineage: Eukaryota > Viridiplantae > Streptophyta > Magnoliopsida > Malvales > Malvaceae > Gossypium > Gossypium sturtianum. The sequence continues at coordinate 128,745,276 of CM046955.1, forward strand.
TGCCAAACCCACTGGAGGTGCAAAACCTGCGGTGTCCCAAAGACACGAGTGTCCCAAAGACACGGATATCATCATTCTCCCTCCACTCATATCACCCATCAACATACCATACTCATGTGATCATGCATATCATACAAGCCATGCATATCATGCTAATATGTTTAACATCATATCCCATATCACATACATCCATAATCATGATACTATATAGATCATCGAGAAGCTCATAATAATCTTGACTTACCCGAGAGTCAAGATCATACCCAATAGGGTATCATATCAATCATCAACTGTTTCACTAATTACAACACGGGTTATCAATCATAAGCGAAGTGTGTTAGTTTACACACTGTTAAAGCACAATCTCAATACCAAAAGAAGCGGTCTAGGCTCCTTGATTACTTGCTCCTACAACCGGTCAAATAGGAGTTAGGCATCTATACCATTCGGCCAACATCAATTAACCAAAGAGGTTACTATCAAACCCAAAGGGGTTAATATCAATCCCTTACCTTGAAGATGATTTGGTTTCCTACCAAACCTGAACCAAGCAGTGGTTCCTCTGACAATCGGCCCTCCCCTAAACATAAACAATTAGTCTCACAACCCGAAACTAAAATATAAACCAACATCCAACCTCTTACCACCACCTACCAATTGCTTACCCAAAGATAATTGCTTCACTTGATCGCCACCAAAATCCGGAGACCCTATAACGAAATAATTACCAAATAAGAGATTAATATCCTTCCAAACAAATGCCAAAAATCCACTCTTACCCTTGTAGATGTCGACAGAGAACAGAGGATAGTCCATAGGGCATTCGGCCTTACCTTTTACCTTCTCCAACGATTGGAAACAAAGCCCCAAAAGCAATCTACACCCCTCCTAACAATCGGCCAAGGACAAAACTAAAAGGGAAAAGAAGATTCGGCCAACACCTTAGTCACAAGAAAGAGGATTCGGCTTTAGATGCTTAGCATACCCACATTCGGTTTGGATGGAAAGAAAAAAGAAGATAAGGAGTGAAGCAAGGTTTCGGCACAAAGAAATGGGGAGATAACAATTGGAGAAATCGGCTAGAGCTTTGGGAGTAGAAGCAAAGAAAATGCCAAAGGGAGAAAGAATAAATTCGGTTAAGAAGCAAATGAGAGATTCGGCACAAATGGTTTAAGAGAAAAGAAATGGAAATATGAGAAGGAAAGGTAACTAGTTTCGGGAACCAAAGAAATAAAAAAGAACAACACACAAAATCGGCTAGAAGTATATGCTATTGGGGATTTTCGGTTTCAAGAAAACATCAAAGAGGAATTCGGCTTTTGGTACTAAAACTAGGTGACTGAAACCTCCAAAATGCCTCGTGGAATTTCGGCATTTCTAGTCCTTAACACCTTCAAAACCGGCCACACCCCCACTTGAAGACTCCCACATTCGGCCACCTCCTAGAAACTCTCCAAGCCACTAGTTCAAACTAGTTTGAACTAGTCAAATCCCACAAATCCCTCCTTGCCATCCATTTCAAATGAGTTTACCAAGTCTCCCTCCACTATTTGCTCTCCACCTTCCATTTGAATGTGGAGACCAAGTCCAAGGAAGAATTCTACTTGCCTTCTACCTCTTCCTCCATGCCGTCCAAAATGAAGCCAAAATGGGGAACTCTGCGACTTGAACTCAAGACCTCCACCTCATGCGATTGACGCCACACCTAGCTCCCAAGTAGCGCATGCCTTGCCACCTTGCTGACTTCTCTTTTGTGCAATAAAACTCCAACTAAAATACATATCCCTCAGCTCCATCAGCTCCCCTCCTATAAAGCCTAAAAACTAAAATTTTCCTACCTACTCAGGCACACTCCTAGCCTACAATTAAGCCCCTAAAACATAGAAATAGCAACATAGCACACCAACACCTGCAATATCATGCAACAACAAAATAGCCCCCTAACCCGGGATATTACAGTTCTACCCCCTTAAAATAATTTCGGCCTCGAAATTACCACGATCAAAAGAGTTGCAGGTGCTTCTTTGTTTCATCATATCCTCGGGTTCCCACGTGGCTTCTTCCACGCCATGATTCCGCCAAAGAACCTTAACCAAAGGCACAGACTTCTTACGCAGAACCTTCACATCCCGATCTAGAATCGCGCGATGTTCTTCTTCCAAAGTCAAATCTGGATTTACCTCGATCTCTTCCCATTGCTACCACATGCGACGGATCCGAGCGATAACGTCCGAAGCATCAAAGCGTGAAATACGTCGTGAATCGACTAAGCTCTGCGGCAACTCCGGTGATACGCTCTGGTCCCATCGGTCTCAAAACCATATACGGCCCAATAAACCTCGGACTTAGCTTGCCTTTCTTTCCGAACCTCAAAACCTTCTTCCATGGCGAGACCTTCGAAACACTTGATCCCCACGAAAACTCTATGTCTCTCGCTTAAGATCGGCATAAGACTTACGCCGATCGAAGCTTCCTTCAATCGAGCACGAATCAACTTAACCTTGTCTTCGGTCTCCGACCCAACCAACTCGGGTCCCATCAATCGGCGTTCACCTAATTCCGTCCAACACGTAGGTGAGCGACACTTCCTACCATACAACGCCTCATACGGTGCCATCTTGATGCTCGCTTGATAAGCTGTTGTTGTAGGCAAAACTCGACTAATGGTAGAAACTCTTCCCAACTACCTCTAAAATCCAGGACACAACCTCTCGGCATATCCTCTAAGATCTCGAATAACTCTTTCGATTGCCCGTCGATTTGCGGGTGAAAAGTCGTTTGAAATCCAACCGCGTACCCGAGCACGATGCAGCGCTTTCCGAACCTTGGCGTAAATCGGGATCCCTATCCGAGATGATCGATCATCGGCACACCGTGCAACCTCACTATCTCTGAAACATACGGCTTCGCCAACCTGCGAAGTGAGTAGTCAACTCTCACCGGAATGAAATGAGCTGATTTAGTCAGTCGATCCACAATTACCCAAAGCTGAATCCTTCTCGCTTGGCGTAAGCGGTAACCCACTGACGAAATCCATGGTTATCCTTTCCCACTTCCACTGAGGAATCTTTACAGGCTGAAGCAACCCTGACGGCAACTGATGTTCAGCCTTGACCTGCTGACATGTCAGACACTTCCCAACACACTCTGTCACTTCTTTCTTCAGACTAGGCCACCAAAACTGCTCTCTGAGATCCCTATACATCTTACTACCTCCAGGATGCATAGCATAAGGACTGCTATGTGCGTCCTGAAGAATCTTCTGCCTCAGCTCAATATCTTTAGGCATACAAGCCTTACCTTGGAAACACAGAACCTCATCACTAGACAAGCTGTAACCCTCCAAACCACCATTCTGCACTTGAAACCTTCGCGCACTCAGAACCTCATCCTCTAACTGTTTCTTTCTACGATCTGCTCAACCTAAGCAAGCGAGCTTAACTCGCAACTCTGCGAGAATACTCCGTCGTCGTCATACAAGCTCAAATGGGCAAACAATGCTCTTAAGTCCGAAACAACCTTACGGCTCAACGCGTCTGCCACCACGTTAGCCTTGCCCGAATGATATTCAATCGAACAGTCGTAATCTTTTAGCAACTCAACCCATCTGCGCTGCCTCAAATTCAAATCCTTCTGAGTCAGGAGATACTTTAGACTCTTGTGATCGGTGTAGACTATGGATCTCTCTCCGTACAAGTAGTGCCTCCAAATCTTCAACGCAAAGACTACAGCCGCTAACTCCAGATCGTGCGTCGGATAGTTGACCTCATGTGGCCTCAGCTGCCGAGATGCGTAAGCCACAACTTTACCTTCCTGCATCAGCACACAACCCAACCCCGTATGTGATGCATCGCAGTAGACCGTGAATTCCTTACCAGCCTCAGGTTGAATTAAAACCGGAGCTTCTGTTAGAATCTTCTTAAGCTTGTCGAAACTCTCCTGCTGTTTCTCAGTCCAAACAAACGAAACCTCTTTCCTTAATAACTTGGTCATTGGCGCTGCTATCAACGAGAAACCCTCAACAAACCTTCGGTAGTATCCGGCCAAACCCAGAAAACTCCGAATCTCAGCCACTGACCTAGGCGGCTTCCAATCCAAAACTGCCTCAATCTTACGAGGATCTACTCGAATCCCCTCGGCCGACACTACATGACCCAAGAAAGTCACTTCTCTAAGCGAACTCGCACTTATCGAACTTAGCATAGATTGCTTTTCCCTCAAAATCTGCAAAGACACAACTCTCAAATGCGCATCATGCTCTTCCTCTGTTCTTGAATACACCAAGATGTCGTCTATGAAAACCACGACGAGCCTGAGTCAGACATGCTTTGAAACACTCTATTCATCATATCCATAAATCTTTGCCGGTGCGTTAGTCAACCCGAACGGCATTACGGTAAATTCGTAGTGCCCATACCGAGTCCAAACGCTGTCTTGTGAATATCCGCTTCTTTCACCTTTTAATGGTTATACCGGACCTCGAGTCAATCTTAGAAAATACCATTGCACTTTTGGTGATCAAACAAGTCATCTATCCGTGGCAGCGGATACTTGTTTTTAATCGTCGACTTATTCAAGCTGGCGGTAGTCTATGCACATCCGCATCGTACCATCTTTCTTCTTAACAAAAGTACCGGCGCACCCACGGCGCGAAACACTTGGCACGATAAAACCTCGATCCAATAACTCCCGAATCGAGCCTTAAGCTCCACCAATTCCTTTGGCGCTATCCTATACGGAGCAATAGACACCTTTGGCGCGATTCGGATATGATGATCTATCCCGAACTCTACCTCACGATGCGGCGGTAAACCGGAAGCTCCTCAGAAACACATCAGCAAATTCCTTAATGATGACGGACCTTCTCTCTGCAGCCAGACTCCTTAGCCTCCAAGGCATACACATGAACCACACGCCTCACGGCCCTTCGACCATCTTCTGCGCGCCTTGGTGCGGATACCACATTTGATAAGTAATCTCTCCTATTACCTATCATAGCCACTTCATCACCTCGATCGTCCTTAGAACCATGCGCTTAGTCGCGCGCAATCCAACTTCGGCTTGGTACTTAACCAACCGATCCATCCTAAGAATCAAATCGAACTCCCCAAGCGGCGGTTCTATCGGATCAGCGACAAACACTACCCCTTGGAGTTCTAGAAGTGCGTCTCTAAACGACTTATCTACTACCACGAGTGACCTAAAGGGCTAATTACGGTCATCCGCCTAGAAGATATCTCGAGTCTAAGTCCATGGTCTCTACTATACTCACTGGCCATGTAAGAATGCGTCGAACCCACATCAATCAAAGCGAGTAAAAGGAGAACCAAAGATCAAGAACGTCACGGTTATGGCGTCCAGGTGCGTCGCCCTCCTCTCGGCGCCTTGCGCATACACTAACCCAGGTATGCGGCGTCGAACTACCCGCACCTCTGCGCGGTGCTCCACGACCCGGCGAACCATTACCACCTCTGCCATTACCACGGCCCCTCTGCGGTGGCGGTCCACTACTCCTGAACTGGGTACGGCCCTGACTCTCAGACTGAATCCTGGCCAACTTACGCGGACAGTCCCTCACGCGATGATCCAGAGAACCACACTCAAAATAACCTTTTCCACCGGTCAGCGGCCTCCCCAATGATATCTCCCACAATGGTTACACCGCGGCGGTCCACGACTCGCGGCAACAACCCTACTGACTGATTCGGCCCACTCTGTCTAGCCCTTTTCCGAGGATTACCCGACGATCCGAGAAGACCCAAAGCTTCTCTTATGCCTGTTCTGTCCATACCCGCCTCACGGACTCCTTAACACCCTCGGCTACCTTAGCCTTCTCAACCGGGACGGCAAACTCACGCTCTATTGGGAGCAATCAGCGACCTCAACTCGTCTCTCGGACTATCCTCGAAGCGAACACACCTCTCGTGTTCGGTAGCCACAATACCCCTAGCATACCGGCTCGACTTCAAGAACTCGACCTCATACTCGGAAAGCGGACTTACTCCCTTGGACAAGCCTCGAAATGCCTTTCATTTGGAGTCAATATAACTAGCCCCAATGTACTTCTTTTGATACGCGACCTGAAATAATCCCATGTCGGATCCTCTGCACGCCACATCATCCCGAACCGTGAGCCACCACCGATATGACTCATCCCGGAGAAGCGATACTATGCCCTTCCGGCTTCTCTTGGCGATCAAGTCCAGTCATCCATGATCCGCTCCGTTGCCTCCGGCCAATACTCGGCATTCTTTGGGAGCAACACCGAAACACCTCGAAAGAATTCGGCCCGTTTGCGAGTCGCTCAGAATAGATTTCTAACTCCCGCACCACCACCTACACCGGCTACCCTTTCCAACACTCGCAAAGATCGCTGTGACAACTGCGTCATCTCGATCGATCTTGGAACTCACCACCTCCGGTGGTGGGCGGGCCGGTATCTCATTTTCGACCACGACGGATCCTACGGGTTGAAACCGTCATCCTACCACGACCTGCGTCCACGACCACGTCCACCTCTAGCGCTCATGACTAAATTCTCTCGTATTCGATTAAAGAGTTTTATGCATCAGTATTTATTCCACTGTTTTAAAGCAAATCTTATGAATATTTATGGAGATTTGTTCTCGCAAGTTCACAGAATCCTATCAGTTTCAATCTCTAAAGTAATGTACTATTGCTAATCATCAAATCACCTCACATCCAACAAATCACAAGCAATCGTAAGGGGTACCTACCTGGGCGAACTGGTGCCAGAGACTCGGTGCCATGCCTTACAAACCATATATTTATAAACAAAGACTATCAAACAAACTTTTAAAATGTTTTGGGCCTTGGGCCCACAGCCGAGCTTTTGAACTTGGCTCTGATACCACAATTGTAACACCCCAAACCCGGTCAATACACCACGACCGAATCTGGCATGTTACGGGGAAAATCGCATTTGAAGGGTTAGGTTTCTGGTTAAAGATTCGATGAGAAACTCCTTGTCATATTTTATACTTTTCAAAATCTTGGCATGATTGCTTTGTCGTATTTTAATGTTTTAGAGTGATACCCGATGGTAAAGTTTAAAACACATTGCGTTATAGTTTTGAAATCATTGACCTTCCAAGTTTTTAGCAAATTTTAACTCAATTAATTTGTTAAGGCATATTAGAAAGCTACTTTAAGCATAAACATAGTAAAACCAAATTTAAAGGCCATTTACAACCCCAAATAAAACCAAATAGTAATAGATAAACCCAAGTACCAAATTTTGTAAAGTCTGAGCAAATCTTTATTAAAGCATGGCATGAGCACCCCGAGTCCATCCCGGCTCCATGTCCGCATCTAAGTGTCACTGAAATGTCAAAGGAGAGGGTGAGTCGAATGACTCGGTGCATAAATCCCGCTCCGATGAAACAACATGCTAACACACATCATACATAGCAACATGATTAATGCAACCCGATCCTAACCATCCATATCGCCTTTTCTACCCCAGTGTGGTACCAAACCACCGGTGGTGGTGCCAAACCACTTTGGTGACCCAAAGTCACGATATCCATAAGTGTGGTGCCAAACCACTTTGGTGACCCAAAGTCACGAATAATCCAATGATGGGGCCAACCCATCGTGTGATACCAAATCACTAGCGAGACGATCCCATATCTCAAAGTGGGGCCAACCCACGGTGGTGTTAACCACGGGGACAAGTCACAATGAGGTGCCAAACCTCACGGTGTCCCAAAGACACAAATGTGATACCAAATCTTTGGTGACCATGATCACAAATCCGATGATGGGGCCAACCCATCGCGTGTGATACCAAATCACTAGCGCAGACGATCCCATATCTCAAAGTGGGGCCAACCCACGGTGGTGTTAATCCACGGGGACAAGTCGCAATGAGGTGCCAAACCCTGCGTGTCCCAAAGACACAAATGTGATACCAAATCACTTGGTGGTGAGAAGTCACAAAATCAAGCGTGGTGCCAAACCCTTTGGAGGTGCCAAACCTCGGTGTCCCAAAGACACGGTGTCCCAAAGACACGGATATCATCATTCTCCCTCCACTCATATCACCCATCAACATACCATACTCATGTGATCATGCATATCATACAAGCCATGCATATCATGCTAATATGTTTAACATCATATCCCATATCACATACATCCATAATCATGATACTATATAGATCATCGAGTAAGCTCATAATAATCTTGACTTACCCGAGTCAAGATCATACCCAATAGGGTATCATATCAATCATCAACTGTTTCACTAATTACAACACAAAGTTATCAATCATAAATGAAGCTTGTGTTAGTTTACACACTGTTAAAGCACAATCTCCAATACCAAAAGAAAGCGGTCTAGGCTCCTTGATTACTTGCTCCTACAACCGGTCAAATAGGAGTTAGGCATCTATACCATTCGGCCAACATCAATTAACCAAAGAGGTTACTATCAAACCCAAAGGGGTTAATATCAATCCCTTACCTTGAAGATGATTTGGTTTCCTACCAAACTGAACCAAGCGATGGTTCCCTCGACAATCGGCCCTCCCTAAACATAAACAATTAGTCTCACAAACCGAAACTAAAATATAAACCAACATCCAACCTCTTACCACCACCTACCAATTGCTTACCCAAAGATAATTGCTTCACTTGATCGCCACCAAAATCAGGAGACCCTATACTTGAAATAATTACCAAATAAGAGATTAATATCCTTCCAAACAAATGCCAAAAATCCACTCTTACCCTTGTAGATGTCGACAGAGAGCAGAGGATAGTACATAGGGCATTCGGCCTTACCTTTACCTTCTCCAACGATTGGAAACAAAGCCCCAAAAGCAATCTACACCCCTCTAACAATCGGCCAAGGACAAAACTAAAAGGGAAAAGAAGATTTCGCCAACACCTTAGTCACAAGAAAGAGGATTCGGCTTTAGATGCTTTGCATACCCACATTCGGTTTGGATGGAAAGAAAAAAAGAAGATAAGGAGTGAAGCAAGGTTTGGCACAAAGAAATGGGAGATAACAATTGGAGAAATCGGCTAGAGCTTTGGGAGTAGAAGCAAAGAAAATGCCAAAGGGAGAAAGAATAAATTCGGTTAAGAAGCAAATGAGAGATTCGGGACAAATGGTTTAAGAGAAAAGAAATGGAAATATGAGAAGGAAAGGTAACTAGTTTCGGCAACCAAAGAAATAAAAAAGAACAACACACAAAATCGGCTAGAAGTATATGCTATTGGGGATTTTCGGTTTCAAGAAAACATCAAAGAGGAATTCGGCTTTTGGTACTAAAACTAGGTGACTGAAACCTCCAAAATGCCTCGGGGAATTTCGGCATTTACCGTCCTTAACACCTTCAAAACCGGCCACACCCCCACTTGAAGACTCCCACATTGGCCACCTCCTAGAAACTCTCAAGCCACTAGTTCAAACTAGTTTGAACTAGTCAAATCCCACAAATCCCTCCTTGCCATCCATTTCAAATGAGTTTACCAAGTCTCCCTCCACTATTTGCTCTCCACCTTCCATTTGAATGTGGAGACCAAGTCCAAGGAAGAATTCTACTTGCCTTCTACCTCTTCCTCCATGCCGTCCAAAATGAAGCCAAAATGGGAACTCTGCGACTTGAACTCAAGACCTCCACCTCATGCAGTTGACGCCACACCTAGCTCCCAAGTAGCGCATGCCTTGCCACCTTGCCAGCTTCTCTTTTGTGCAATAAAACTCCAACTAAAATACATATCCCTCAGCTCCATCAGCTCCTCCTATAAAGCCTAAAAACTAAAATTTTCCTACCTACTCAGGCACACTCCTAGCCTACAATTAAGCCCCTAAAACATAGAAATAGCAACATAGCACACCAACACTGCAATATCATGCAACAACAAAATAGCCCCCTAACAGGGATATTACAAAGCAACACGATTAAGATTTTGCGGTATTTTCGCTAATACCAAGGCTTTACTTGGCTTTTCATGTCGTCAAAGACAAATGAGTCAATGACGTGGCACCGTGATGGACGAACCGATGATGGATTGTTAAGGCATCCTGCAGATTTTTTAGCTTGGAAATCTTTTGACTCTAAATTTCTAAGCTTTGCAAGCGATCCTCGGAGTGTGAGGCTTGGGCTAGCATCCGATGGATTTAACCCTTACAAACTCATGAGCACAGCGTATATACTTGGCCTGTGGTGCTTGTTCCATACAATTTGCCTCCATGGGTTTGCATGAAACAATCATCCTTTATCTTGTCTATGATTATACCTGGAGAGAAAGGGCCCGAGAATGATATTGACGTCTATTTGCAGCCACTTGTTGAAGAGTTAAAATGTAACATCCTAAATTAGGGGTTGTGTGTAATTTAAATATTTTCCCATGTGTGTGCTTGAAGGATTAAATACTAGGATCATTTGGCATGTTTTAGGGTCTAGAAATAACCCCGAGCTAGGCCTGACTTAGAACTAAAAATTTCTTTCTAAGTGTTTTTAAAAAAAGGGAGCTAGGTGAGTTAGGGGTTAAGTAAAATTTTGGGCAAATTGTAACACAAAGAATGGGCTTGGAAAAGTGGCTTGGGCGCTAAGGTGAAAAGGGAGTGCCAAGGGAAGGAGTTCGAGTAACATGGGGAGCAGATGGGCTTATATTTTTTTTTAGCGTTAAAAAAAAAGGGATTGGTCTAAGAAGGCTTTAAAGGAATTTTTGTAGGCATTTTTAGCATAAGAAAGGCTTTGGTAAAGTGGCTACCGTGTGCCACTTAAAGGCTTGGAGGTTGATGGGCGCAGGTTCGAGCTGCTGAAGCAGCGTTTTGCATTTTAATTTTTGGGGTAAACGGCCTAGGGAGGTCTTATAAATAAATAAGGGGGCTTTATGGCATGAAAGTCGGGCTGGAGGAGTGGCTTGGGGCGCCACTTGAGAGTTTAGAAGAGGCAGGTCTCGGGTTCGAAGGATGCAGGGAGCATTTTTTATTTTGGGCTTTAGGCATTGAAGGAGTAAGGGCCAGGAAGAGGGCTTATATTTAAATGGTGGGGTAACGTGACATGAAAGTCAGTTGGGAGAGCTGGAATGGGGCGTTAAGAGAGGACTGCAGTGGGGGTCGCGGGTTCGATCCAAAGAAGCTACAATTTGGTTTTATTCTTTTCTTCAAGGCTGGCATGAAAAGGAGAATTGGCCTGCACATGGTTCTTTGTTTTTCGGCTGGAAAGAAATTGATGGGCACATGGGTATTTGGAAATTAGGATAAGCTTAGTATTTGTTTTGATTTTTAATTAATTTGGAGTGGGGATAGATATGAGTTGTTTTATTTTTTTATTTTTATTTTAAAAAGGTGATAAAAGATAGGATGAGGGGATAGCTATTAATTTATTTTTTTAAGTTTGAAGAGGTGATAAAGGAGAGCTATTTTTGGCTCATATTAAATTTGGAAGTGGGGAAATTATTAGTAGTTTAATTGTTATTAATTGTTGAAGGTGAATAAGGGATTAAATGTAGGATAATTCTACTTTGTTTTGTGATAAATAAAAGCTGGAATTTATCACCTAAAAGGGAGGAATTGGCGACATTGGGACTCCTTGAAATTTGTTCAAAATTGGTTTTGTACTGACAAGAAGTGCCCAAAAATTCCAAAGCAACTATTTCTTCTTCTTTTTCCTCTCTTCTTCTTGCGAATTTCCCCTAGGAAATCCTTCAAAATTTTCTAGCATCTTCCTCTTTTACTTAGCCAAAAATCACCATTGATTTCCCCTACATATTTTTTTCTTTTCTTCCTCCATTAGCTAGAACCCCTACCATCTTCTCTGTAGAAATTCCCTTAGACAAAGCGCCCAAAATTATTCAAAATTCCAGCATCTCTTTAGCCAGAATCTACTCTTCCCTAATTGCTGTAGTTTTAGCCGAACCTACCCTCCTCCTTCACTAAAATTTCAGTCTTCCAATTGTGTATTAGGTCGAATATCATATCTCCAACAAGGTCTTGCCAATTTTCAATAAGTGTGGTAAGGGTAATCATCTCTTTTGGAATTAAAAATTATGGCCTATGATTGAATTAACTTGATCAAAACCAATTGTAGGGAAGCTTTGGGATTTATTTTCCAAAGGACTAATTAAGGCTTGGGATTTGTTAGGAAATCCAAATCCGTTTAAGATTAAGAGATCTAGCATCATGAGATCGACTTTTCGGGATCTAGGAATTACGATAGTAACAGTGTGTAAAATCTCTCTACACACTTTATTAATTTACATGACATTATTGTTTGCCTTAAATCTTTTGGTTGTGGTTAGCTTGTGGCATAATCATGGATTTGGGTAAGTCCCCTAACTTGTAATATTTGATGTATGATTGCATGCCATCACATGATGTTTAATACTATGACATGATATATGAAATTTGATGTATAAGCATGTGATGGTGGCATTGATGAGAGGAGGGGATGAATTATGGGTATCGTCGATGGTTTTGACCACAAGATGGGTTGGTCCCATCAGATTATTTTTGACCTATGGTCATCAGTGGTTTTGACCACAGCGATTGATTATTTGCGACTAAGTCCCAGTGGTTTGGTACCACCAGTGGTTTTGACCACACTTGATATTTTGTGACCTATGGTCATCAGTGGTTTTGACCACACGATGGGTTGGCCCCATCATCTGATTTGTGACTCTAAGTCATCAGTGGTTTTGACCACCAGTGGTTTTGACCACACGGGGTAGAGAAGGAGTATGGATGGTTAGGTTGGGTTGCATGTGCATGTTTATTAATGACTTGTGTATGAGTTACTTTACCGGGTGGGGGATTACACACTGAGTCTTGGTGACTCACCCCCTTCCTTTACCATTTTGCAGATGAGTAGAACGCGGAGATGGAGCCGGAGAGGACTCGAGGCGGCCATGCTTATCGTTGGATTTGATTTACCTTGCCATTGTTGAAATTAATTATTTTCTAAGTCTTTTATTTTTGTTAAGTTGTAATAAGGCCTCCTAGAATTATTTTATTATTGTTACATGCTTTGAATATTTGTTTAAACTATTTAATTATGTTAAAAATGAATTCACATGTTTTTCCCAATCAAACGTAAAATGTTTTAAAAATGCCATCGGGCACATTTGCAATCTATAAACAACCCGACTTAATAAATATTTCTAAACAACACTAAGTATGGTTTTTAACAAGAGACTTGAAAACACAAGGTTTTCGACAAAACTTAAAACGGTTTTAAAAAGATTTCAAAATGTTTTCTCGGTAGCAAACCAAATTCGGTCGTAATGTTTGGGCCGGGTTTGGGGTGTTACAAATTGGTATCAGAGCCAGGTTCAAAGCTGCTCAGTGTGGGGGCCCAAGGCTGAAAATATTTTGGTAGGCCTTGTGAAAATGGTTTTTGTTTTAGACAGCATGGTAGCGAGTCTCCGGCACCAATCCGCCCAGGTAAGTACTCCTCACCTCTGTATGAATTATTTTCTGTAGAAGGGTAGGAAGCATGGAACGTAGATAGTGATAGGTACTTTAAACTTTAGGACTAGTTACCCCAACAAGGACATAAGACTTTAAAAGCCTAATTAAACAAACCTACGACCAAGTCGCCGAGTTAGGGTGTGGTAACCTTGGTGCGTATGTCTAGGATTGGATCCGGAAGAGCTTGGTACTTAAGCAGTCCTCATGACTCACCTCCTCTTCGCGGGATTCCTACCTGGTGCGTAGCTTCAGTTCACCCTAACCAAGAGGACTCGGTCTTAGGCTAAACACGTTAAATAAAACCCGAAAGGGATTAACCATGTTTTATGGAAATTCTAGTTTTAAAAATCATTAAAATATCTCCTTTAAATAGTAGGATGAATTTAGTTTTGGAATTTTTTTTTAAAATATTCTTGATTTATCAAAATTACCAAAATGCCCATAGTGGCAAAATTACGAAAATGCCCTTGGTTTTAAAATTTACCATATTACCCCGATTTCAACAAATTCTCTTATGTTGCAAAAGTATCCCAAATTTTTTATTTCAAAATAATACCTTGACTTTCGAAATTTACAAAATTACCCCTGATTGACAAAATTACCAAAATACCCCTGGTATCCAAAATTCTGCTATACCTCCAATTTGTCAAATTTTCGAAAAATACCCTCCAGTTTTGTGAAATTTTAAAATGTTCTGAATTATTAAAGTTTTAAAATTTCTCTGGTTTATTACGAAAATACCCCTGTAGGAAAAAGACGGAAATACCCACAGGATAGAAAGCGGTGGAAATGCCCGAAGAGTGAATAAGTATGAAAGGTATTAGGGAATGGATGTTCTTCTCTGTGTGAACTAGGATAGAGAACTTAAAACCTTGTTTGATCGAAAGAATCCCTATTAAACTTTTCATAAAATTTCTTCGCGAATAACCAAGTGGAACAATCACTAATCCATAAAACTTTCTTAAGCAGATAAACGCAATCGTTAGAATGAGTTCAAGAGGTCGTGGACGTCCGCCGCGTGGCCGTGGAAGGGTAGGATGACCTTGTCGAGCCGGCAAAGTGCAGTCACGGTGCGGAAATGAGATGCTTGGATCTGCGTGGTGAAACCGAATTTCAAGATCGGGACGGGTGGTGATGATGTCGTATCTCAAGGTGTATTACGGGTGTTGGAGCGAGTTCTTTGAGGGTGGGCGCGGTGCGAGGAGCCCATAAATCTGTGGTTGAACGACTCCGGGCTAACGGAGCAGAAGTATTTAGGGGAGTTTTCAGAGTGGCACCCAGTGCGGCGGAGTACTGGTTGGAAGCAACTGAAAGAATCATGGATGACATAGATTTTACGGTTGAGGAGAAATTGAAGGGTGTAATTTCTTTGCTTTGGGATGAGTCATATCAGTGGTGGCTCACTGTAAGGGATGGAGCGGTGGCAGAAAATCTCACCTGGGAATTTTTCAAGGATGTCTATCAAAAGAAGTACATCGGAACTAGCTACGTAGATGCACAGCGAAAGGCTTTCTTGAACCTGGTTCAAGGCAATAAGACGGTGGCGGAGTATGAAGCCGAATTCCTTCGGTTGAGTAGGTATGCTCGGGGTATTGTGGGTACAGAGCATGAAGCGCTGTGTTAGATTTGAAGATGGGGTGAGAGATGAGTGAGAATGATGATAGCTCCACAGCGAGAGCAGGAGTTTCTTTGTCTAGTGGAGAAATCTAAGGTTCTTTGAAGAGGTAAGACTGATCTGTTAGACGGAATCGGGACAAGAGTAAGGATAAAAGGAATTTTGGGTCTTGTGGGTTTCTTTGAAGGTTCACGAGAAGAGGGCAAGGTTTGGTGGGTCGATCAAGCTACTAGGCTGCTGCTGCCAATACCCAATGGCCGCCACAATGTGCTCGGTATGGCAAGCCTCACAAGGGGAGTCTTGGAGTGGTGTCGAGGGTGCTTTGAGTGTGGATCGTTCGATCACCGTGTAAGGGATTGTCCTCGAAGTTAGCTAAGAATCAACCGGAGGTCGGAACCGTGCTCGGGTTAGAAATGAAGGACCACCACAGAGGGTCGAGGTGTGCGCTAGAGGTAATGATAATGGTAGCAGGCGTGGCCGAGGTCTTTGAAGGTGCAGAGGCGAGGCAACCAAGGTTGGTTTATGCGGTTGGCCGTCGCGAGGAGGAAGATGTGCCAAACATGACAGCGGGTAAGTTTCTTATTTCGAATACCCTCAATTGTCTTGGTTGTGGTTACGTTAGTTCATTCTTATGTTGCTAGTAAAGTGTATGGAACTTGGATTATGAATTTAGGGAATGTTTCTAGGAAGTATGATAGTTCTTTAAGATCAGAGTGCTGCAATGATAGCATAGTGTGATGAGTTAAGGATGCTCGATTGAGCGATAGTAAGTAATTTCGAGGACGAAATTATTTTTAAGGGGGTAGAATTGTAACATCCTAAATTAGGGGTTGTGTGTAATTTAAATATTTTCCCATGTGTGTGCTTGAAGGATTAAATACTAGGATCATTTGGCATGTTTTAGGGTCTAGAAATAACCTCGAGCTAGGCCTGACTTAGAACTAAAAATTTCTTTCTAAGTGTTTTTAAAAAAAGGAGGCAGGTGAGTTAGGGGTTAAGTAAAATTTTGGGCGGAATTGTAACACAAAGAATGGGCTTGGCAAAGTGGCTTGGGCGCTAAGGTGAAAAGGGAGTGCCAAGGGAAGGAGTTCGAGTAACATGGGGAGCAGATGGGCTTATATTTTTTTTAGCGTTAAAAAAAAGGGATTGGTCTAAGAAGGCTTTAAAGGAATTTTTGTAGGCATTTTTAGCATAAGAAAGGCTTTGGTAAAGTGGCTACCGTGTGCCACTTAAAGGCTTGGAGGTTGATGGGCGCAGGTTCGAGCTGCTGAAGCAGCGTTTTGCATTTTAATTTTTGGGGTAAACGGTCTAGGAGGTCTTATAAATAAATAAAGGGGCTTAATGGCATGAAAGTCGGGTGGAGGTGGCTTGGGCGCCACTTGAGAGTTTAGAAGAGGCAGGTCTCGGGTTCGAAGGACGCAAGGAGCATTTTTTATTTTGGGCTTTAGGCGTTGAAGGAGTAAGGGCCAGGAAGAGGGCTTATATTTAAATGGTGGGGTAACGTGACATGAAAGTCAGTTGGGAGAGTTGGAAAGGGGCGTTAAGAGAGGACTGCAGTGGGGTCGCGGGTTCGATCCAAAGAAAGCTGCAATTTGGTTTTATTCTTTTCTTCAAGGTGGCGTGAAAAGGAGAATTGGCTCGCACATGGTTCTTTGTTTTTAATTTGGAAAGAAATTGATGGGCACATGGGTATTTGGAAATTAGGATAAGCTTAGTATTTGTTTTGATTTTTAATTTAATTTGGAGTGGGGATAGATATGAGTTGTTTTATTTTTTTATTTTTATTTTGAAAAGGTGATAAAAGATAGGATGAGGGGATAGCTATTAATTTATTTTTTTAAGTTTGAAGAGGTGATAAGGAGAGCTATTTTTGGCTCATATTAATTTGGAAGTGGGGAAATTATTAGTAGTTTAATTGTTATTAATTGTTGAAGGTGAATAAGGGATTAAATGTAGGATAATTCTGCTTTGTTTTGTGATAAATAAAAGCTGGAATTTATCACCTAAAAGGAGGAATTAGCCAGCATTGGGACTCCTTGAAACATTCAAAATTGGTTTTGTCTGAGTAGAAGTGCCCAAAAATTCCAGCAACTATTTCTTCTTCTTTTTCCTCTCTTTGCTTTGCCGAATTTCCCTAGGAAATCCTTCAAAATTTTCCAGCATCTTCCTCTTTTACTTAGCCAAAAATCACCATTGATTTCCCCTACATATTTTTTTTTCTTTTCTTCCTCCATTAGCCGAACACCTACCATCTTGCTGCCGAAATTCCCTTAGACAAACTGCCCAAAATTATTCAAAATTCCAGCATCTCTTTAGCCGAATCTACTCCTCCCTAATTGCTGTAGTTTTAGCCGAACCTACCCTCCTCCTTCACTAAAATTTCCAGGTCTTCCAATTGTGTATTAGGTCGAATATCATATCTCCAACAAGGTGCTGCCAATTTTCAATAAGTGTGGTAAGGGTAATCATCACTTTTGGAATTAAAAATTATGGCCTATGATTCGAATTAACTTGATCAAAACCAATTGTAGGGAAGCTTTCGGGATTTATTTTCCAAAGGACTAATTAAGGCTTCGGGATTTGTTAGGAAATCCAAATCCGTTTAGGATTAAGAGATCTAGCATCGCAGATCGACTTTTCGGGATCTAGGAATTACGATAGTAACAGGTGTGTAAAATCTCTCTACACACTTTATTAATTTACATGACATTATTGTTTGCCTTAAATCTTTTGGTTGAGGTTAGCTTGTGGCATAATCATGGATTTAGGTAAGTCCCCTAACTTGTAATATTTGATGTATGATTGCATGCCATCACATGATGTTTAATACTATGACATGATATATGAAATTTGATGTATAAGCATGTGATGGTGGGATTGATGAGAGGAGGGGATGAATTATGGGTATCGTCGGTGGTTTTGACCACAAGATGGGTTGGCCCCATCAGATTATTTGTGACCTATGGTCATCAAGTGGTTTTGACCACGGCGATTGATTATTTGCGACTAAGTCCCGGTGGTTTGGTACCACCAGTGGTTTTGACCACACTTGATATTTTGTGACCTATGGTCATCCGGTGGTTTTGACCACACGATGGGTTGGCCCCATCATCCGATTTGTGACTCTAAGTCATCGGTGGTTTTGACCACGGTGGTTTTGACCACACGGGGTAGAGAAGGAGTATGGATGGTTAGGTTGGGTTGCATGTGCATGTTTATTAATGACTTGTGTATGAGTTACTTTACGGGGTGGGGATTACACACCGAGTCTTGGTGACTCACCCCTTCCTTTACCATTTTGCGGATGAGTAGAACGCGGAAATGGAGCGGAGAGGACTCAAGCGGCCATGCTTATCGTTGAATTTGATTTACCTTGCCATTGTTGAAATTAATTATTTTCTAAGTCTTTTATTTTTGTTAAGTTGTAATAAGGCCTCCTAGAATTATTTTATTATTGTTACATGCTTTGAATATTTGTTTAAACTATTTAATTATGTTAAAAATGAATTCACATGTTTTTCCCAATCAAACGTAAAATGTTTTAAAAATGCCATCGGGCACATTTGCAATCTATAAACAACCCGACTTAATAAATATTTCTAAACAACACTAAGTATGGTTTTTAACAAGAGACTTGAAAACACAAGGTTTTCGACAAAACTTAAAACGGTTTTAAAAAGATTTCAAAATGTTTTCTCGGTAGCAAACCAAATTCGGTCGTAATGTTTGGGCCGGGTTTGGGGTGTTACATAAAACAACTATGGGCTGGTGTTGAGACATACGATGCAATGAGAAAAGAGAACTTTAATTTACGTGCAGCTTTGATGTGGACTATTAATGACTTCCCGGCTTATGCTAAGTTATCCGGTTGGAGTACCGGGGACGTTATGCTTGTCCGTGTTGTCTTCTTGTGAACATGTTCGCAATGGTTATATAATGGGAAGAAGTTCTCTTACATGGGGCATCGTCGGTGGTTACCGGAAAATCATAGATTTAGATTTTAGAGTGCTCAGTTTGACGGTACCGAAGAGTTCAAAGAAGCTCCTTCGGAGACCGGTGGATCCGAAATATTGTTAATGTTGAAAGATATGAATTTCATTTATGGGAAGATGAATCAACCGCCCAACCCGCAAAGAAATAGAAGATCTAGGGATGATTCTGATGATGAATCTGACGAAGAGGACGATCCTAATGAGGCGGACTTGTGGAAAAAAAGAAGTATTTTTTTTGAGTTGCCTTATTGGGAGCATCAGATTTTACGCCATAATCTTGATGTCATGCATATTGAGAAAAATGTCTGCGAGAACATCATTGGGACTATTTTGAATGTCGATGGAAAATCGAAAGACAATCTTTAGAGTCAACTTGATTTAGTCCACATGGGAATTCGGCGTGAGCTTCATCCCCAAGCACTTCTGAATATGAAATATCGGTTGCCGCCTGCTATTTTTTCAATGTCGAAGACGGAGAAAGAAGTGTTCTGTATGGTGTTGAAGGATATAAAGGTCCCGGATACGTATGCATCAAATATATCTCGATGTGTGAGTCTTAAGGATCGAAGACTATATAGCTTAAAATCGCATGACTATCACATCTTGATGCAAGACTTACTGCCAGTTGCTATGCGGTGTTCTATGTCGAAAAAGGTGACGTCTTGTGTAATTGAACTGTCAAATATAATGAAAGGCATTTGTGGGAAAGTTTTGAATGTTCAAGAACTTGAGACACTACAAGATCGAGCCGCATTGACTTTATGCAATCTGGAGAAGATCTTTCCGCCTTCCTTCTTCACAATTATGGTGCACTTGTTAATTCATCTCCTGCGTGAAGCAATACTTGGTGGACCCTTTTTCTATCGATGGATGTATCCCATTGAAAGGTCTTACTTTATTTGCAAATTATTCCTTCATTCACCTTAATGCCTTTAGTTGCAACTTTTGATAATGTTATATATCGTGTTTAGGTTCCTATCCAAATTAAAGTCTTACTGCCGCAATAAGCGTTATTCGGAAGGATCAATTGCTGAGGGCTACTTGGCAGAGGAATGTATGACTTTCTGTTCGAGGTATTTGGAAGATGTTGAAACAAGAATGAAGCAGGACAAGTAGAAATGCTGGGCTCACAGGATCATAACTTGGCGAAACTTATTTATTTCAAAGTTTGGAGAACCGATCGGCAAAGTCGAAATCGCAGAATTAGACGATGGATCGTGGGTCCAAGCACATCGACACGTTCTTTTTCATCACGATTCAATGGAACCATTTGAAGTAAGTTCTAGAATTTGATAATTACTCATCAATTATAATTTGTTTGTCTTCTAACAAAGTAAATCTTTTTAAATGTAGTGAGTACAAACAAATATTGAGAGCTCGTTCACGATCCAGAAGATTAAATCGTGAGAAATTAATAAGTTGTTCACGTAATCATTCCATGAATGGTTAAGCCAAATGGTATGCAATTTAAGTTTTCGTTGACAAGTAATAATGTTTTCTCATAACATTTATAATTACTCGATTTACTTTCGATTCAATAGGTTTGGAGTCGAATGAAGTTAATGACGAAGTTAAATGGCTTTCACAAGGTCCAAACAGAATAGTGAAAAGATATAGTGCCTTCCTCATCAACGATTACCGATTTCATACAAGATATCGCGAGAGATTGAGAGAACCCAAAATTGTGGAATCGTTGTTAATTCTTCAATTACAAGTTATGCTAGTGCTAGGGACAGTAATCTGTCGAGGGGAATCGAGTATTACGGACTTATTCACGATATCATTGAGTTGGATTATTACGTAAAATGCAAAGTTGTCTTATTTCGAGGTGATTGGGCTGATGTGAATACGGCTCATGAATTAAAAGCGATCAATATGGCTTTACAATGGTAAATTTCTCTCGATTGATTCACACCAGGAGAACAAGCGATAGAGCGAGCCGTATGTGTTTTCTTCTCAAGTTAAACAAGTTTTTACTCGGAAGATCCAAGCGATGAGGGTTGGTACGTTGTACTTGAAACACCCCTAGAGACTTCTTCGACATTGGCGGTGGAAGTAGAGATGACATAGTCGAAAGATTAGAAACATTGCCTTTTCGAGAACAAAACTTAAATGAAAATATCCCTAGTACTAGTCAACAATTTCAATGGGTTCGTCAGGATGTGGGACGAAGATATTTACGAAATATGATTTAGTAAGATTTTACAATTTATTATTTATATGTAATCTTATAATTTTAATGTTGGGCATGTTATATAATTTAACTATTTTAAATGTACTATTATTATTGTTATTTGTTACTAAAATGTTGAACTATTTCATGTGTATTGCAGGAAAAATGCCTAGAAGACGATTACGAGACTTAAACATTGTCCACACTACTCCAAATTTAAAAGAAGTAAATAGTGAACAAGAAACATTTATTGGATCTTCTAGTCTGCCGGACATAGATGATGAGCCTGGAGAATTTGAAAGTAATGTTAAGTTTATTTTACATGCATGTTGAATTTTATTATTGATTCATTTTTCAATTTTAATATAATAATATATCATTTTTCATTTGAAGGTGGTGGGGCTTGAGAGAGGCGGGGACGTACATTACTTAAAGATTTATACGACTTAGAGCCTACCGATCGTGTTAAAGTAAGGAGAAACAATCATGGCCAGCCTGTTAGATCTGAAGCTCGAATGTTAGCAAGCTATTTGGGCATTATAGCACGAAATGCCAATATGTTGCCCATTAACTACGAATCATGGCATCACATGCCTAATGCCAACAAAAATCAGGCTCTCGATAATATTAAGGTAACAAAACGTGATTTAACTTTCATTTATATTAACTTTTTAAACTTTTTTTCTTCAGGGTAGATTTACTTTAGAGGTCTCCGATGAATATGTTAAGAAGACGTTGGGTAAAAAATGGAGAGATAATAAAAGCACATTAAAAAAACAATATTTTAAGAAAGACATAAGCCTCGACGAAAAATTGCGAAATGTCCCACCGGGAATGTTGAGGTACCAATGGGAAGATCAAGTTAGATTCTGGAATTCAAAGAAATGAGAGGTATTACGTACTTGTAAAGTCTTATAAAATTTTTGATTTATCGTATTTACTATATACATAATTCAAATTCCATTATTTAGGACCGTGAGCGAGTTGGAACAAGCGTGACGAAACAAAAATTTCGCATTACTGCAGTTCCGTAAGTTTTGCTTGTGTGGCGAGGTCGAGGTATTATAATTTATTATTTCTTTCAAATATTAATGACTTTATACTACTAAATTATATTTTTCTCGCTATAATGTAGGAAGCTTACGTCAGTCAAAAAGTTGGACGCCTTCAACTTTTTGACATTACGATATAGGAAGAAGGACGGATCTCGATGACATCCGGCTACTGAAATTTTGGTATATTTACTTAATAATTGATTTATTATAAATATTTATAATGTTTAATTATAGTACTTTAATTCATCGTTTGTAGTTTTAATTTTATAATTTTAAGTTATGTTGCATTCCTTTTTATTATATATTTCGTTTCTAACTCTTTCGTTGATTTATTAGGATAAACTAAAGGAGAAGAAGCGGAGTATGAAACGGTTGCTTGAGTGATAGTTCGTTAATCTCGAGGAGATTGATAACGAGATTATTGCGATGTTTTGGGTCCTAAGAGAGTACTGCATCGCTTCGATTGATAGTTCTGTTAATCTTGAGTATATTTATAACTAAATTATCACTAATGTTTTGGGTCTTAAAAGGTATGGTCGGGTTCAATGTCAAGGATCTGGGGTTACCCCGACCCAATATTTTGGATCCGCCTCCCAGCAGTACATGCCTTCCGGGAGTCAATCTCGTGCTGAAGTTCAGAGACTAAAAGACCAGATAGCTCAGATGGAAGCGAGCACAGCTGAGCAAATTTCTCAACTTAGAGCGGAGGCAGCAGCGAGGGAGGTAGAGCATATTGCTCAACTTAGAGCGGAGGCAGCAGCGAGGGAGGCAGAACAGAACATAAAGTATGAAGAACTCCATTTCTGACTTGAGGCTATGATGAAGATGTTCCAATGATGCAAAGGTCGCCTTCTTAGACATTTGTTTTCTTGTTGTGAGATGATTTTTAACATTATGACATTTAACATTATTGTAAGAATTTTTTGAATTATACTTCATTTATTAATGTATATCATATATCTTTTATTAAATTTGAAGTATCGTTTAGATTTAATGCTTTTAGTGAGATTTAAATGTTTTATTTCCTGTATTGAGTTGAAATTATATACAATTGCTGCTGTTTTTGGTTTGTTTTAATGCAGGGAGGGTAGGATATTGGAGAAAATGAGCATTGCAAATCTATGCAAATTAGCGGCGTTTGTGTTAAAAGCGCCGCTAAAAGTCCTTACCTTTAGCGGCGTTTTTTCAAGAAGCGCCGCTAAAAACACACACCTTTTGCGGCATTTTTTTAAAAGCGCCGCTAAAAGCCCATACCTTTTGCGGCGTTTTTTTGAAAAGTGCCGCTAAAAGCCCCTACCTTTAGCGGCGTTTTTGTTAAAAGCGCCGCTAAAATCCCCTACCTTTAGCGGCAGTTTTGTTAAAAGTGCCGCTAAAAGCCCCTACCTTTAGCGGCGTTTTTTTGAAAAGCGCCGCTAAAAGTCCATACCTTTTGCGGCGTTTTTGTTAAAAGCGCCGCTAAAAGCCTCTACCTTTAGCGGCGTTTTTTTTAAAAGCGCAGCTAAAAGCCCATACCTTTAGCGGCATTTTTTTATAAGCGCCGCTAAAAGTCTTGACTTTTAGCGGCGTTTTTTCACAAAAAAATGCCACTAAATTTTGCGGCATTTTCTTTAGCGGCATTTTTTGCGGCGCTTTCGAAAGCACCGCAAAGACTATTAGTGGCGCTTAAAAACGCCGCTAAAAGCCTAAAAAAATTGCCGCTAAAAGTCTGTTTTGGTGTAGTGAGATTTAGTATCTTCGGTTATTCATAGTAATTCATCGGGCAAAAGAGTAAAGAATAAACGAGAAAGCAAGAAAGTTAAGCAAGTAAAGTTATCATCAAAGTATGCTAGTCAAAGCTAACTAAGAGTATTATTCATGTTATGAATGATGAAGTTAAGATTATGCTTACCTTAACAAAGTATGCTAATCTATATGATTAAGTGATACAGGTACCTTGTTTACCTTACAAGCACGAGACTAGTAAGTACCATGATATGTGTAAGAATCATTAAGAGTAAGTAAGCTCAAGCATGTGAACTTAGCAATGCCTTTGCTTATGATGAATGAGTATGTTAAGTATATATATATACGTTGTTATATGCATTACATGCAAACTTACTAAGCGAAATGCTTACGTCTTTAATTCTTTCTTTCCATGTAGTCCCGCCAAGCTAATCTCGTGGATCATCATCATCGGAGCTCAGAGCACACTATCAATCGCTATTGTGATATAGCCAAGTTGTTTATATTAAGTATGGCATGTATAGGAAGCATTTCATTTTGAGTTATGTTTTAAAATTAGCCAAAGTGTTGGCTATCAATCTTAGAATTCTTTTTGTATATGGCCAAAGAGATGGGTCATGAATGATTAAGTATGTATGTTTTTATTTATCAATGAAGTATGCATCCTTGGTCATGTTAGATGTAATACTTGAGTTAGTGAACTGAGTATTGGATTGATTTTGATCTCAGGGTGGCAATTGGCTTGGAAATTAGCCTCTAGGTGCCCACACGGTTAGACACACGGGCGTGTGTCTAGACCGTGTATCCCCTGCACATTAGTGTTTTAACTTAGAATAGACCACGGGCTAATCACACGGCCGTTTGTTTAGGCCGTGTGTGACACATGGTTAGCACATGGGCGTGTGCCCTGGCCATGTGAAGTCTGCACCTTGCACTTGTAATTTGAATTGCCACACGACTGAAGTACACGGGCGTGTGCATGGACCGTATGGATAAGTCAGAATGCCAAAGTTTAGCACACGGGCCAAAGCCATGGGCGTGTCAAGGCCGTGGGAAATTAGCCAGTGTCGACCACGGGTGGAAGACACGGGCATGTCTTAGGGGTACACGGGCGTGTCCCAAGTCACACGGGCGTGTGACCCCTGTTTTGAGGAAAAGTTTACAAAGTGAGTAAAAGTTTCCAGTTGAACTCCGAAAGTTTCTGGACGTGAGTTTAAGGCCTCGTAGACCCATGAAATGTATGATTTGACTAAGAATGAGAAGTTCTATTTCGAAACGAAATTTTACAGCCCGAAAATACATGTTTTAGTAAGTTCAAGTATAGTAATGTCTCGTATCCAGTCTCAGTTTTGGACTCAGGTATCGGGGTGTTACATATAAGCTAGTGATTATGGGATGTTTGAACCTTGCCATGTGATATGGCTTGGAAGTTAATGATATAAGTTCTTTATATGTAGGCTATGAAAATGATGAATGTGGTATGAAGTAGTGAGGATGGAAATGGTATATTTCATGCTTGAGTTGGTTGATGAGAATTGTGGTTTAAATGTGAACTTATAGTATGAATTATATGATGCTTGATTTATATGTTTGAAGATGTGAATTTGATACTTTGGATGGACTTATTAGAGATGATATTGAGTATGGAACTAGATGATATAGATCATGATTATTTGGTGCATATATTGGTATGATTTGATTGCCAATTGAGGTATAAATGTATGAGATTTGAAGCTTGTAGGTGATTTCAAAGTGTGGATGGCAATTTGGCCTTGAAAATGGCCTATAATTTCCCACACGGTTGAGCACACGGGCGTGTGGCTCGACCGTGTCTTTCGAGTTTGCAAATTGAAACAAGTCAGGCTCGACCACGGGCTGGACACACGGGCGTATGACTAGCCGTGTGGTGCAAGTCAGTGTCGACCACGGGTGAGGCACACGGGCGTGTCTCAGGCCGTGTGGGCAAGTCAGTAGGTATGCCCTATTTTGCCACAGCTTGGACATATGGGCGTGTCTGAGGCCGTTACACGAGCTTGTGACCTCTGTAACTTAGAAAAATGTTTGAATTTTGAAAATTTTTGTATGTGTTCAGTTTAGTCCCGACCCCTTTTTAACACGTGTTTAAGGTCTCATTGATCTATTTAAGGGACTATATGAATGTGAATTGTTATGTTTGGTTGTGATTAGATATGAAATGTTAGGAAAAGTTTAGTAATGTCTCTTAACCCTAATCCAGCGATGGTCATATGTTAGGGGTGTTACATTTTATTAGTATCAGAGCTACGGTTTAGTCGATTCTCGGACTAACGTAGCGTGTATGAGTCTAGCTATACATGCCATATATATAATTGTGATAGTGTGATGAATCCTGACAATTAAAAATGTGTTTTTATATAGTGAATTGATCCCGGTTGAGCAGTTGCTAATGATGTAGAGAGTAACGCACCTGCTCCCGCTCAAGGGACAGTGTCGGCCACATCTAGGCCGAATGATAGTAGCCAAGAGGGAGAGGCTAAGCAAGCCTTTTTCCGAATGATGAGTGAGTGGTTTTCGGAGTTCGTTCGAATGAATCCAGCTGCTCCACAACCTCCACCCCCACAAGTGCCTGTTGTGCCACAAGTAACAGATCCGATCCGATTGAATAAGCCTCCTGTAGATAAAATTCGAAAGTATGGGGCCGAAGAGTTTAGGGCCACAGCTGATGATGTTGTTGAGCGAGCTGAGTTTTGGCTCGAGAATACCATTCGAGTG
Source organism: Gossypium sturtianum (assembly GCA_025698515.1). Classification (NCBI taxonomy): domain Eukaryota; kingdom Viridiplantae; phylum Streptophyta; class Magnoliopsida; order Malvales; family Malvaceae; genus Gossypium; species Gossypium sturtianum. Next base: position 128,772,034 of record CM046955.1, read on the forward strand.
TTTGACGAGATGTCATTGACTTCTGATGAATGTATTAAATGTGTTGTTTCCTTGTTGAGAGATACGGCATATAACTGGTGGAAGACATTGAAATATGTGGTTCCAAGAGAGAGAATCACTTGGGATTTCTTTCAAGCTGAATTCCAAAAGAAGTATATCAGTCAATGATTCATAGATCAGAAACGCAAAGAGTTTCTAGAGCTGAAACAAGGCTGTATGTCAGTTATGGAGTATGAACGGGAGTTTGTGAGACTGAGTCAATACACGCGGGAATGTGTTTTGACAGAAGCTACTATGTGTAAATGTTTTGTTGAAGGGCTGAATGAAGACATTAAATTGTTAGTTGGGATACTTGACTTGAATGAATTTGTTGTGTTAGTTGAAAGAGCCTGCAAAGCCGAGGAGCTTAACAAAGAAAAGAAGAAAGTAGATTTCGAGGCTAGAGATGAAAGAAAAAGATCGATGAGCAAGTCATATCAAACTCCATCAAAGAAATTTAAAGATGCAAGCAATCGTTCAAATACTTCGTTTGGACATTCGGGTAGAGATCGAGTGAGACAAAGTGTTGGTCCAAAAACTCAAGCTCCCATTGAATCAAGGTGTTGGTAGTGTTAAAAGCAGCAAGCCTGAGTGTAGAAAGTGTGGAAGACGATATATTGGAGAATGCTAGGGCAAGTACAATAATAGAACTTGCTACAAATGTGGATCACGAGACCATTTCATTCGAGATTGTCCAGACTTAACTGAGAAAGACAATGTTCAGAATGTGAGACCGAGCAATACGACGGCTAGGGGTAGACCACCCAGAAATACTGGAAATGTGAGTAGAAGTCAAAGAGGGACTACTGATACAGTTGTGAGATCTGAGGTGAGAGCACCTGCCCGAGCGTATGCTATACGCGCACGAGAAGAAGCGTCATCTCCAGACGTCATTACTGGTACTTTTACTTTATTTGATCTCGATGTGATTGCATTGATAGATCCAGGATCTACTCATTCCTATGTGTGTGTGAATTTAGTATCAAGTAAGACTCTACACCGTTGAGTCCATCGAATTTGTGATTAGAGTATCGAACCCCCAGGCGTGTGTGTCTTAGTTGATAAAGTGTGCAAGAACTGTCTGTTGATGTTTCGAGATATTTACTTTCCGGCTATTTTGATGTTGCTACCATTTGATGAATTTGATATTATTCTGGGTATGGATTGGCTCACTCTGCATAATGCTGTTGTGAATTGTAAAAGAAAGATTATTGATTTGAGAAGTCAGAATGGTGAGATGGTTCTAATTGAATCCAGTGAGTTGAATGGACTATCGGCTGTTATATCATCTATGAAAGCTTTGAACTATGTGAAAAAGGGTTGCGAAGCTTATCTTGCATATGTGATTGATACAAAAGTGTCAGAAAAGAAAGTTGAATCTGTGCCTGTGGTTTCTGAATTCCTAGATGTGTTTCCTGAAGAACTACCAGGATTACCTCCGATACGGGAAGTTGAATTTGGTATTGATTTAGTGTCGGGGACAACTCCTATCTCAATAGCTCCGTAAAGAATGGCACCAACAGAACTGAAAGAGTTAAAGTCTCAGTTGCAAGAGTTGACAAATAGAGGATTTGCATGAGCGAGTTTCTCGCCCTGGGGTGCTCCTGTGTTGTTTGTGAAAAAAAAGATGGCACTATGAGGATGTGTATTGATTACCGACAATTGAATAAAGTGACGATAAAGAATAAGTATCCTCTGCCATGTATTGATGATTTGTTTGATTAGCTGAAAGGAGCTACATTGTTTTCTAAAATAGATTTGAGATCGAGCTATTATCAGTTGAGAGTTAAAGAATCAGACGTACCGAAGACTGCTTTTAGAACGATGTACGGACATTATGAATTCTTAGTTATGCCTTTTAGACTAATGAATGCTCCTGCAGTGTTTATGGATTTGATGAATCGGATATTCAGACCGTATTTGGATTGTTTTGTTGTGGTGTTTATTGATGATATTCTGATTTACTCATGTGATGAGACACAACATGCCGAACATTTGAGAATTGTGTTACAGACTCTGCGTAAGAAGCAATTGTATGCAAAGCTTAGCAAATGTGAGTTTTGGCTGCGTGAGGTTGGTTTTCTGGGACATATTGTGTCAGCTGTGGGAATACGAGTTGATCTGAGCAAGATTTCTGCAATTTTAGAATGGAAGCCTCCGAGAAATGTGTCTGAAGTCCGTAGTTTTCTGGGACTAGCGGGATATTATAGGTGGTTTGTGAAAGGCTTCTCAATGATTGCAACTCCATTAACGAAATTGTTACAGAAAGATGTTAAATTCGAGTGGTCAGAAAAGTGCCAACAGAGTTTTGAACAGTTGAAAGCACTGTTAACAGAAGCATCAGTGTTAGTTCAACCTAAATAGGGTAAAAAGTTTATAGTTTACAGTGATGCATCATTGAATGGTCTGGGTTATGTGCTGATGCAAGAAGGCAAAGTCATCGCTTACACTTCGAGGCAATTAAAGCCGCATGAAAAGAACTACCCGACGCATGATCTTGAATTAACCGTGATTGTATTTGCATTGAAGATTTGGCATCACTACCTATTTGGTGAGAAATGTCATATATATACTGATCATAAGAGCTTGAAATATCTGATGACTCAGAAAGAATTAAATTTGCGACAGAGAAGATGGTTAGAATTGTTGAAAGACTATGAGCTTGTGATTGATTATCATCCAGGTAAAGCTAATGTTGTTGCTGATGCTTTGAGTAGAAAGTCTATATGTGCTTTGCGAGTAACGAGTACTCAGATAGATCTATGTGATGATGGTCTGGTTTTGGTACGAGATGAAAGTTAGGCTGATGTTTATACGTCAGATTTGTGATGCCCAGAAAAGTGATGATGAGATGATAGCAAAACGAACTCAATGTGATTTGAATTCTGATTCAGAATTTTGAGTTGATAATGGTGATTGTTTGAGATTCAGAGATCAGATTTGTGTTTCGAGGAATTCAGAGTTGATTCAGATGATTTTAAATGAAGCTCACAATAGTCGTTTGGCTGTTCACCCCGGGAGTACAAAAATGTCTAATGATCTAAAACAATTCTATTGGTGGCATGGTATGAAATGGGATATCTCAGAGTTTATTTCGAGATGATTGGTTTGTCAGCAAGTTAAAACTGAACATCAGGTTCCATCCGGTTTGTTACAACCGATTATGATTCCTGAGTAGAAATGGGAGAGAATCACGATGGACTTTGTGTTGGGATTGCCTTTATCTCCGAGAAAGAAAGATGCGGTCTGGGTGTTAGTTGATAGATTGATGAAGTCAGCTCATTTTGTTCCGATGAGAACAGATTATTTACTCGAAAAATTTGCAGAATTGTACATTTCTGAGATCGTGAGATTGTATGGAGTGCCACTATCTATTGTGTCTGACAGGGATCCGAGATTTACCTCGCGATTTTGGAAGAAATTGCAAGAAGCTTTAAGCACGAAGCTGCATTTTAGTACTGCATTTCATCCGCAAATGGATGGACAGTCCGAACGGATCATTCAGATTCTCGAAGATATGTTAAGATGTTGCATTCTTGAATTTGAAAGTACGTGGAAAAAACATTTTTCGTTGATTGAATTTGCATACAATAATAGTTTTCAATCTAGCATCAAAATGGCACCATATGAGGCTCTTTACGGTCGAAACTGTTGAACCCCATTGTATTGGACTGAGCTGAGTGAGAATAAGATTCACGGGGTTGAATTGATAAAAGAGACTGAACAGAAAGTAAAAGTAATTCGTGACAGTTTGAAAGCAGCGTCAGATCGTCAGAAGTCTTATGCAAACTTGAAACGAAAAGATATCGAATTTGAGGTTGATGACAAAGTGTTTTTGAAAGTGTCTCCGTAGAAGAAAATACTTCAATTTGGCCGAAAAGGCAAGCTGAGTCCATGTAACGCCCCAAATTTTGGGCCTAGGAGAAGTGGGCTTCGAGTATCGGAGCAATTGAATTTTAGTTGTACGAGGAAATTTCACTAATTGCATGTTTAGTCTAGTGGCTAAGTGATTTGGGAAGAGTTGGGAGTGTTGGAGAAGTCCTGGGTTCAAACCAGAGCTCTAGCAAAAATTTTAGTTTTTCTTTAAAGGGGAGTTGGCATTAGCTGGAAGACCTTATAAATTTGTTTGGTTAAAATATGACACAAGGAAGTGAGTGGTCTAGTGGCAAGGCGTCATTAAGGTTGCAAGGGAGCATGGGTTCAAGTCTTGGCGCTTGCAATTCATTTTGATTTCCTTTTAAATGAACTTAGACTTTGGCCCATAGGCTTATATTTAGTTGTGCTTGTTTTGTTATACAAAAAGAGCTGTGGTGGAGTGGTTGTGGTGTCATTAAGGTGGCAGGGGAGCCTGAGTTCGAAACCCCTTGCATGGGAAACGTGACTATTTTGCTAATTTTGAACAATTTTGGAGGATTGATGGAGGGAACCCACATCGGGAAGCTAGCATGAGAGAGGCGAGAAGCTGGCTTTAAATAGAGCGATCTATGAGGAGAGTAAGCATACCTTGGTTGGCGTTCGGGCATAGGAGTGTTCGGAGCGCGGATTAAACTCCAGATTCCTATCAGGTGTGTATTTCGCACTACTCTAGCTGTAGAGCGGCAAATGTCGAAATGTCGATCACACGACGATGGTAGCCACACGAGCGTGCGAGCACACGTGTGGGAGCTTCGACGCGATAGTTGAGGCCATCATGAGTGTTCTTGTGGGTTTAGGTTGTTTGGGCCACAATGGGCCGAAAGGGGCCCTGTGGGGCCAATGGGCCCGTGGGCCCAATCGAATAAGTTGTATGATTGTGTAGTAAATATTGGACTGGACTATGTGAATCTCATATCTGTGGCTAGATTTGGGCTAAATGGGCCCACACGCATTTGGGCCGAGAATGGGCCCAAGGCCCATTCGCATCGTTATCTCTATTTAGGATACCTTGGTTTACAAAATTACTGAAATACCCTTGGTTTACAAAATTACTGAAATACCCTTGGTTTACAAAATTACTAAAATACCCTTGGTTTACAAAATGACTGAAATACCCTTGATTTGTAAAATTACTGAAATATCCTCGGTTTGTGAAATTACTGAAATACCCTCGGTTTGTGAAATTATCGAAATACCCCCGGTTTGCAAAATTACTGAAATACCCCTGACTTGCAAAATTACCGAAATACCTCCAGTTTGCAAAATTACCAAAATACCCTCAGTCTGCAAAATTACTGAAATACCCTCGATTTGCAAAATTACTGAAATACCCTCGATTTGCAAAATTACTAAAATACCCTCGATTTGTAAAATTACTTGAATACCCTCGATTTGCAAAATTACTGAAATACCCTCAGTTTGTAAAATTACTGAAATACCCTCAGTTTGTAAAATTACTGAAATACACTCGATTTGCAAAATTATTGAAATACCCTCGATTTGCAAAATTACTGAAATACCCTCAGTTTGCAAAATTACTGAAATACCCTCAGCTTGCAAAATTACTGAAATACCCTCTATTTGTAAAATTACTAAAATACCCTCAGTTTACAAAATTACTGAAATACCCTCGATTTGTAAAATTACTAAAATACCATCGATTTGCAAAATTACTGAAATACCCTCGATTTGCAAAATTACTGAAATACCTTCGGTTTGCAAAATTACTGAAATACCCCGATTTGAAAAATTACTAAAATACCCTCGATTTGCAAAATTACTAAAATACCCCTGTAGGGTAGAATTACTGAATTACCCCTATAGGGTAGAATTACCGAAATACCCCTGAAGGGTAGGATTGCCAAAATACCCTTATAGGATAAAATGACTATTTTGCCCCTGAGGGTAAATGACTGATTTTGTGCGATGACTTGACTGTGATCGTATGATTGTGTTTTAACTCACTTGACTGTGGTCGTGTGACTGATATGCTTGTAATATATGTTAAATGACGGTTACTGAGTATGGTCATTCTGCATACACCTGTGATGATTGAGCATGACATACACGACATATTGCATGGGGTTGGGACAAAGTTACGGAGGAAGTGTATGGCCCATTGCCGTTCTGTACAAGGCTTTCAGCCTTTCTGCGATATTTATGGCTTTTAGCCGTTCTGTTAACCAGCAGCGATGCTGCAATATTTATGGCTTTTAGCAGTTCTGTTAACCGGCAGCGATGCTGCGATATTTATGGCTTTTAGCCGTTCTGTTAACCGGCAGCGATGCTTTTAGCCGTTCTATTAACCGGCAGCGATGCTACGATATTTATGGCTTTTAGCCATTCTATTAACTGGTAGCGATGCTGCGATATTTATGGCGTTTAGTCGTTCTGTCTACGGCACCGAGCCGTTTTGTTAACTTAGTGCCGCAACCGGTGCTAAGCTTGGTGTGTTGGCTGGGTGGGTCGATTTTATCCCCACATGGTGTGTTGGTTGTACGGGTGGTGAATTAGTTTGATTGGGCTGGATTTGCTCGCATATCTCGCATCGAGCATCGGTTCTCAGAATGGGCTTAGGTCCACACTGGTTCGCTATGGGCTAAGACCCACGACATCTTGGTGTCTCGATGGGCTCAGCCCACTGCTTTCGCGATACCGTATATCTGACTTTTTGTATTATAAGGGATTACACACTGAGTTTTCGCAAACTCACCCTTCTGTCTAACTGTACAGGTAATCCCCAGACTTAGTGGATTTGGAGCTGCGAGGGACTTGGAGGTGGCCACAGTACTGCTCCTGTTTTCGTTTACTTGGCTTTTATTTACTATTAGTTTTTGTCTGGATTTTTTTTATATTTGTAATAAGGCCTCTCCAATTTTATAGTTTTCAATCTGAGGTTTTAATCATTATGATTTATACATGTTAGAAGTAGAACGCGGTTTTCCCAAAACGATAACTGTTTTCAAAACACTATGTTTCCACAAAGATTTTTAAGCTTCCGCAACAAATAAGGTTTTGTTTTAAATTGATTAACAAAATGCTGGTTTAATATGAGTTCTACGAAGAGGCTTCAACCTCCAAACGAGTTTTTTTTTTCAACAAAGAAAAAAAAGGGTTTCCAAAAAGCACTCCAATGTGACACCGCCAGATTCGGCCATAACTTCTAGGCCGGGTTTGGGGTGTTACAGTCCGAGGTTCATCGGGCCGTATGATATTATCGAAAGGATTGGGCCAGTTGCTTATAAGTTGTTGTTGCCACCTGAATTGGAAAAGATTCATAATGTATTTCATGTATCGATGCTTCGATGATACAGATATGATCCATCGCATGTAATTGCTACTACTGAAGTTGAGTGTAACACCCCATACTCAATTCTGAGGCTAAAACCAGATACGAGACATTACTATGCTTAAACTTCCTTAAACATGTACTTACGGGCTACAAAATTTTGTTGCGAATTAAAAACTTCTCTTTCTTAGTCAAATCATTCACATCGTGGGCCTATGAGGCCTTAAACTTGCATCGGAAACTTTTACAAGCCAAAAGAAACTTTTCTTTAAAACAAGGGCCACACGCCCGTGTTGGTATAGGGACACGCCGGTGTGTCCTTAAGACATGCCCGTGCCTTCCATTCGTGGTCGACACTGACTAAATCCACACGTCCTGGAAACGCCTGTGGCCCTGGCTCGTGTGCCAAACCTTGGCATTCTGACTTATCCACACAGTCTGTACACACCCCCGTGTGCGTCAGCCGTGTGACAATTGAATTTCTAAGTGTCGAGTGCAGACTTCACACGGACTTGGAACACGCCCATGTACCAACCGTGTGTATCACACGGCCTGGACAAACAGCCGTGTGACCAGCCCGTGGTCTAATCTGACTTAAGATACTAAGGTGCGAGGAGAGACACACGGCCAGACACACGCCCGTGTGTCTATCGATGCAGGCACTTAGTGGCTATCTTACCAAGCCTTTTACCACTCCCGTTTGCAAACATTCATATACTACTTCAAAACATTCTAAAATCATCAATTAAAACACATGAATTAACACATTTAATCATTAAAGAGATAAAGCCTTTATCCCATACACTAGGGAGAACTACTCCCAATACAAATACAACCAACTTAGATTCTCTTAGGCCAATACAATTTGGCACATTATCAATGACTTAATCAACCTCAAGTACTAGTCCTATACATGCCATGACTTTTAAGGACTTGATAACTCATACCAAGGGTCTGCTCGATAGTGTGAAAACATCTCCGGCGGCCTCCAACCCGAGCTAGTTAATATAACCTATAAGAGATGAGAAAAGTAAAAGAGTAAGCAATAATGCTTAGTAAGCTCATCTGCATAATGTGTCAAATATTGATATTCATTTAATATACATAATTACAAAGTATCATGAAGAGTGTCTGTCATAAATTCATGGTTACTTACTCAACTATTCTTGAAACTTACTCATTCAATCTCTTACCACATTCTTACCTTGCCACAAGCCCATTGCTCATTTAATTAGTACATATTCCTGCACTGATCACCACATGATCATATAAAACAGCTCAACAAGCATTTTCAAAAAGATACTCATACTATTAATCTCTCGGTGGTTTCGTACTCATCCCACCATTAAATCTCTAATAGGGTGGCATCGCACACAGCCACCAATCATTTATAAGCGATGGTATCGCACGTAGCCCATCGATTTCTAATTAATCAGGTGATAACGCACATAGCCACCGGTATTAATATAGTTGATGGTATGGCACTCAACCCATCACTACCATCAATAAGGTGATACCGCACATAGCTCACCATTATTTTACATTCGTGGATAGTAATCCACAAGTATATCTCTATTTCAAATGTTCATCCGAGAACATTCTCACCTACTTTTATTCTCACTTAACTTTCTACGATACTCGTTCGCATTCACACAATGCATCCATAGACCTATCTCATGTAAATAAGGTGCATTAATTACACATATCCCACTAGGGGTTTAGCATATATTGAATTCATCTCCATTCGATTCTAACACATACTTGTGCTTCTCGTGGTACAACCACCTACATTCAACATATCCGTTGAATCATTCAAATTGTTAACTAACTCTCTTGAGTCTCATACACATAGTTCTCATTGACATTATACCCCAATAAGGTCCTACATACATTAACATGTCGATGCCATTTCCCTAACATGGTCTTATATGAACTCTTACACCGAGGCCATATTTCAATATGGTCTTACTCGAGACTTTAACCATCATCATATCTTGCTATACACATTTCAATTCTATTGACATTTCATCAAAAGATATTTCATGCATTCATATGGTAAATATACATTCCATATCACATTGGAACGTTAAATTAACTCGTACATAATTACAACGTTTGCACGTGAACTTACCTCGATGTCGAAAGGGCCGAAAGGGACCTTTTTGCCCACCTTTCTCTTTTCACCCATTCTAGGTCCTAAACTCATTTTCTTTGATCTAGAACAATGGAATTTACTTATTTAATCATTTATAAATCATAATACACCATAATCTACACTTTAGGCAAAAATGACTATCTTGCCCCTACACTTTGGCAAAATTATGATTTTGCCCCAAGGCTCGTAAATAAATTTTCATCTCAATTTCTTATTAAGCAAGCCTAGATAAACATTTAATCCTCTTACAACTATCCACAATTCCATCTATTTCATTCCTTAATGATCAAATTACAACTTTTGCATTTTAGTCCCAATTAGGTGTTTTCATGGCAACACCTTTCACAAAAGTTGTTTCTCATCATCCTATCATTCATTTTATTCCATAAAAACTCATCAAACAACATAAACTCTCTCATGGAAAGTCCCTAAACTTTCAACCATGTTGCAAATTAATCCTCCCATTAGCTAGCTTAAGCTTTGGGGACTCCAAAAATGCAATTTTCATCAAAAATAAGCATCAAAATCACTTACTTGAATGGAGTAAAGCTTGCTAAAATTTGAAGCTTTCAAACCTCTCCCATGGCTGATATTTTTGGTTGAAGAAGAGAAGAAATAAAAAGATGATAGCTTTAGCTTATATCATTTTATTTTATTCAATTTTCCAACTAATATCACCATCTTTCTATCATAACAAATGCTCTTGTCCCCTATATATTATTATGGCCGGCCAACTCACTAAATTAAGGCCAAATTGCACAATTGGGACCTCCAATTAATAATCCATAGCTATTTGGCACCTCTAGCAAATAAAATAGAACTTTCGCACTTTATGCGATTTAGTCCTTTTTCACAATTTAGCTAGAAATCGCTAAAATTAAGGCACCAAAATTTTCATGCATCCTTATAAACATGTTACAATACATAACATATCATGAAAATAATTCTCTAACCTCAAATTAGTGATTCCGATATCACTATTCTGACTAGCCCCTAAATCGGGCTGTTACAATTCTCCCCCCTTAGGGATTTTTGTCCTCGAAAATCTTATCAGGAGGATTTGCTACCAACATTCTTAAGATGTTTCCATCTACTCTTCAAAATCGCGTATCCACTTATCCTCAAGTTTCTCTTGCCAATAACTCTTAAGCTATGATACACAAGGTCGAAACGTAACTTGAGACCTAGGTTATTCTTCCTCTGGGCATATACTCTGCACATGTCCAAATGATCATTCGAATCTTTACTGGTTGATTTACTACAAATCGAATGACATTTCCCTTTCTTGGAAATTTTCTCAAACCAAATTGGAAATCTATAAGGTTTCATCTCACTTTCTCATTAAAGCATTCACCGACTTTAATACTCTTGACTTGTACGCTTAAAAAAAACTCAGTTTTTAGTGATCAACTACTCCTGACCATAAACTCAACCATATCGTGAAATGTACTCTATTGTCAAAACATCTATGCTCATAACCATACTTCCTTATTCTTGCATTAGTAGATATGCTACTACTAAATCTCATACCAAAACTCTGTATAAGTTCTGGATTCATCATCATTCCAATTCTATTTTGAGAGATCATCCACAGCGGAAAACTTATACAACCTGTATTTACCATCTCAAATAAACTCATTCGTAGCTTATTTAAAATACCATTTACTATATCTCTTCTGAACCCTTTTTGTTCTGAAAAGAAAACTCGCTCTAGTCATTAACCTTGCTGAAACTAAGATGTTACCAACTAGGGTCAACCGAGTAACTAACTCGCATTACTTAACAAGGATCTTTTCATAACATCTAACTCATTACACAGACACAAAGGTGATTGCCCTCGGATCACCAACTGGTAACTCTTTTCTCGATTGATCGAACTCGATACTAGAACTTTCAATTGATAGTTCATTCTATAGCTTTCAACTCAACCATCGTGGTTTAAACGTTTCAATGACCATATCTCTGTAATATGTTCCCTACTCACATACACACAGAATTTTATTCTCCTTATTGTTTTATGTGTAAATATACACAAAACTTGAATCATAATTCAAGCACACTCTCATCTGGGTTTCTCTTGCTATGCTAATCTAAAACCTTTACCATCATTACAACTCACGATAGCAGGGACATCTTGATCGAATTCATTAACTCTATTTGGCTTGCCCGAAAATCCATCACACCATGTGAAACTCATGATTTCACTCATTATACTAGAATCATTTCCAACTTCTCCCTCAAAGCACCCGAATAGGGTTACAAGGAGATAAAGGAATGTTGATTCCGAATAACTAAATCGACAACCGTTATATCTGATTTTTACTATCTGCCAACATTCTCACACAGTCACTGTTTATGAAAAGAACAACCACATCAGCCCTGGAAGGCAACAGATGTACATAATACTTAAGGGGATTATTATTATAATCCATCCATGGCATCAACTAACCATGCACAAACTACAGGCTTCGAGCCAACTTACTCATACTTGCCATTTACTTAGCACATATCGTGCCACACATCGTACTAGATTCTTCGTGATTCATTCACGAATATCTGCATTCACTCCTTCTCATGACTTTAGTACTAATCTCATTTATACTTCTAGACTCATCTATTTGTCCCATTGATCACTAGGGATAATCAAAGACGCAAATTTGTAATCATTCATGTAGGCACGAAACCAATGTCACACCGCCAGGGTGGTCTTATATGGAGTCACCTCTAAATGCCAATGCCATATCCAATTTAAGGTCTTATATGGACTTCCACATCAAGTATCAATGCCATATTCTGAATATGGTCTTATACGATTCTCATAATCATTACTGATGCCATATTCTGGATATGGTCTTATACGGAATCATAACTTGGTGCCGAGGCCATGCCTCGAACATGATCTTATACGGGACCTTATCTATTTCATATCTCAATGATAGCCTTTTAATTATAGTCCCCCAGGACTTCAACCTCATGTTCAACAACGATTACTCTGTCTAGTAGAGTATCATGTATCAATGTGATACAAAGCATTCTCAAAATGCTAACATAAATACTGCATTAATCCGATGCAAACTTACTCAACTTAACTCTCATAACATCTCATCATAATTCAACAGTGGTAAGGGAGTGAGGTTGCAAAGTCCCTTAGCCTAACTCTCGTGACTACATATATATGATTTACTACTCATTGTCAATGAAATATCATCATAGTCACACAACTCGCCTCAAGTGAGTTTTCACATTTATCACGCTACAATTGTTTCTATCACTTATACTTTCGAACTGTGACTTCACTTACTCAAGTTTCACATTAAGGTCTACTTGAGTACTCAACATTTAACTCTAATTCCTCTTACTATTTCTTATTAATCTAGAGAATGTCTTACGGGTTTTGAGTACGTCATTTACTTGATTCCCATAGTCCAACTATGGTCTTACCCGTATCACAACATCATAGCCCAGCTATTGCTTTACATGTCGTCACGATGCCATAGCCTCGCTATGGTCTTACACAAAATCTCATATCAACACCAATGCCATATCCTAGATACGGTCTTACATAGAAACTCATATCGATGCTGATGCCATATCCCAGATATGGTCTTACACGAAATCTTATATCGATGTCGATGCCATATCCCAGATATGGTCTTACACGATCTCATACCGAAGCCAGGTCCCAGATGTGGTCTCACATGGGATTATTATTTGATGCCGATGCCATATCCCAGATATGGTCTTATACGGGATCTCACAACAATTATCGATGCCATATCCTAGATATGGTCTTATCCGATTATCTTATTCAATACCGAAGCCATATCCCTGATATGGTCTTACACGGGATCATGTATCGATGCCAATGCCATGCCCCAGACATGGTCTTATATGGGATCACATATACCGCCATGGTCCAACCATGGTCTTATTCATCATTTTATAATTGAACGACCGTACTCATCTCCTGCATTCTACTTAGTCAAACTTTTCAGTTTTAACTCTCACACTATAATATGTGTGACTTTGTAACAAAGTCATAAAACGAAACATTATACCTTTTCTACTTTAACAGTCACACGTGAGATTTAACCATGTGGACATATTTATCATAAACAATGGCATCACAAATCTCAAATGCTTATTTACTCTTACTGCTTCTCACATACATCATGGTACTTACTAGTCTCATGTTTGTAAGGTAAACAAGGTACCTGTATCACTTGATCACATTGATCAGCATACTTTAATACGATAATCATGATATCATGATCTCTAATTCATCATTCATAACATAAATAATACTCAATTTCAACTCGATAATAGCTTTGCTTACTTAGCTTTCTTGTCATCTCATTTTAACTTTGCTCATTTTGTTTCTGCGAATAACCGAGGATACTAAATCTCATCCCACGTAACTTGATGCCAAAGCCATATCCTAGATACGGTCTTACATGGAATTTCTCATCTTGGTTTCGAGGCCATGTCTTGACATGGACTTATACGAAGTCTTTACTCGTGAACTGGTCAATGCCGAGCCTTGATTTGGGACTTACATGAAATTTCTTTCTCTTGATAGCTTTTCAATGCCAAGACTTGTCTTGGACTTACATGACAACTGTTCAATGCCAAGCTTGCCTTGGACTTACATGATAACTCTGTTCAATGCCAAGCTTGCCTTGGACTTACATGATAACTCTGTTCAATACCAAGCTTGCCTTAGGCTTACATGATAACTCTGCTTGATTGCCATGCCATGCCTTGGCTTGGTCTTATACGGACTTTCTTATCTCATGTGGTGGATCGAGTATCCTGGGAAATTCATCTTCAATCGGGACTTACTCATACTTAATCTCATTGATTTCTTTGTTTAACATAGCATTAAGCATTCCGTCGAAATAATGTACATTATACTAAGCAATTCAACAATAGAAATCATAGAGTTTACAAATCATACAAACTTAATGAAAATAGCTCAATTGGTAATCATCTCTGTTTTAACAAAATAATTTCGTTAGACCCGGGAGACATCACACTATCACGGTCCACATATGGCATGTATAGCTAGACTCTTACAAGTGCTAGGTTAGTCCGAGAACCGACTAAACCATGCTCTGATACCATTAAATGTAACACCCCATACTCGATTCTGAGGCTAAAACCAGATACGAGACATTACTATGCTTGAACTTCCTTAAACATGTACTTACGGGCTACAAAATTTTGTTGCGAATTAAAAACTTCTCTTACTTAGTCAAATCATTCACATCGTGGGCCTTCGAGGCCTTAAACTTGCGTCCGAAAACTTTTACAAGCCAAAAGAAACTTTTTTTTAAAACAGGGGCCACACGCCCGTGTTGGTATAGGGACACACCCGTGTGTCCTTAAGACATGCTCGTGCCTTCCACTCGTGGTCGACACTGACTAAATCCACACGGCTTGGACACGCCCATGGCCCTGGCCCGTGTGCCAAACCTTGGCATTCTGACTTATCCACACGGTCTGTACACACGCCCGTGTGCATCAGCCGTGTGACAATTGAATTTCTAAGTGTTGAGTGCAGACTTCACACGGCCTTGGAACACGCCCATGTGCCGTGTGTATCACACGGCCTGGACAAACAGTCGTGTGACCATCCCGTGGTCTAATCTGACTTAAGATACTAAGGTGCAGGAGACACACGGCCTAGACACACGCCCGTGTGTCTATCCGTGTGGGCACTTAGTGGCTATCTTACCATGCCTTTTACCGCTCCTGTTTGCAAACATTCATATACTACTTCAAAACATTCTCAAATCATCAATTAAAACACATGAATTAACACATTTAATCATTAAAGAGATAAAGCCTTTATCCCATACACTAGGGAGAACTACTCCCAATACAAATACAACCAACTTAGATTCTCTTAGGCCAATACAATTTGGCACATTATCAATGACTTAAACAACCTCAAGTACTAGTCCTATACATGCCATGACTTCTAAGGACTTGATACCTCATACCAAGGGTCTGCTCGATAGTGTGAAAACATCTCCGGCGGCCTCCAACCCGAGCTAGTTAATATAACCTATAAGAGATGAGAAAAGTAAATGAGTAAGCAATGATGCTTAGTAAGCTCATCTGCATAATCTGTCAAATATTGATATTCATTTAATATACATAATTACAAAGTATCATGAAGAGTGTCTCTCATAAATTCATGGTTACTTACTCAACTATTCTTGAAACTTACTCATTCAATCTCTTACCACATTCTTACCTTGCCACAAGCCCATTGCTCATTTAATTAGTACATATTCCTGCACTGATCACAACATGATCATATAAAACACCTCATCAAGCATTTTCAATAAGATACTCATACTATTAATCTCTCGGTGGTTTCGTACTCATCCCACCATTAAATCTCTAATAGGGTAGTATCACACAAAACCACCAATCATTTATAAGTGATGGTATCGCACATAGCCCATCAATTTCTAATTAATCAGGTGATAACGCACATAGCCACTAGTATTAATATAGTTGATGGTATCGCACTCAACCCATCACTACCATCAATAAGGTGATACCGCACATAGCTCATCGCTATTTTACATTCGTGGATAGTAATCCGCAAGTATATCTCTATTTCAAATGTTCATCCGAGAACATCCTCCCCTACTTTTATTCTCACTTAACTTTCTACGATACTCGTTCGCATTCACACAATGCATCCATAGACCTATCTCATGCAACTAATGTGCATTAATTACACATATCCCACTAGGGGTTCAGCATATATTGAATTCATCTCCATTCGATTCTAACACATACTTGTGCTTCTCGTGGTACAACCACCTACATTCAACATATCCGTTGAATCATTTAAATTGTTAACTAACTCTCTTGAGTCTCATACACATAGTTCTCATTGACATTATACCCCAATACGGTCCTACATACATTAACATGTCGATGCCATGTCCCTGACATGGTCTTATACGAACTCTTACACTGAGGCCGTATTCCAATATGGCCTTACTCGAGACTTTAACCATCATCATATCTTGCTATACACATTTCAATTCTATTGACATTTCATCAAAAGATATTTCATGCATTAATATGGCAAATATACATTCCATATCACATTGGAACATTAAATTAACTCGTATGTAATTACAACGTTTGCACGTGAACTTACCTCGATGCCAAAAGGGCCAAAAGGGACCTTTTTGCCCACCTTTCTCTTTTCACCCGTTCTAGGTCTGAAACTCATTTTCTTTGATCTAGAACAATGGAATTTATTGATTTAATCATTTTTAAATCATAAGACACCATAATCTACACTTTAGGCAAAAATGACTATCTTGCCCCTACACTTTGGCAAAATTACGATTTTGCCCCTAGGCTCGTAAATAAATTTTCATCTCAATTTATTATTAAGCAAGCCTAGCTGAACATTTAATCCTCTTACAACTGTCCACAATTCCATCTATTTCATGCCTTAATGAACAAATTACAACTTTTGCATTTTAGTCCCAATTAGGTGTTTTCATGGCAACACTTTTCACAAAAGTTGTTTCTCATCATCCTATCATTCATTTTATTCCATAAAAACTCATCAAACAACATAAACTCTCTCATGGCAAGTCCTTATACTTTCAACCATGTTGCAAATTAATCCTCCCATTAGCTAGCTTAAGCTTTGGGGACTCCAAAAATGCAATTTTCATCAAAAATAAGAATCAAAATCACTTACTTGAATGGAGTAAAGCTTGCTGAAATTTGAAGCTTTCAAACCTCTCCCATGGCTGATATTTTCGGTTGAAGAAGAGAAGAAATAAAAAGATGATAGCTTTATCTTATATCATCTTATTTTATTCAATTTTCCAACTAATATCACCATCTTTCTATCATAATAAATGCT
Source organism: Gossypium sturtianum (assembly GCA_025698515.1). Taxonomy (NCBI): domain Eukaryota; kingdom Viridiplantae; phylum Streptophyta; class Magnoliopsida; order Malvales; family Malvaceae; genus Gossypium; species Gossypium sturtianum. The sequence continues at coordinate 128,789,347 of CM046955.1, forward strand.
CTTGTCCCCTATATATTATTATGGCTGGCCAACTCACTAAATTAAGGCCAAATTGCACAATTGAGACCTCCAATTAATAATCCATAACTATTTGGCACCTCTAGCAAATAAAATAGAACTTTCGCACTTTATGCGATTTATTCCTTTTTCACAATTTAGCTAGAAATCGCTAAAATTAAGGCACCAAAATTTTCATGCATCCTTATAAACATGTTATAATACATAACATATCATGAAAATAATTTTCTCTAACCTCGAATTAGTGATTCCGATATCACTGTTCCGACTAGCCCCTAAATCGGGCTGTTACATTGAGATTTAGTCAGATTTGTCGTATAATGAATAACCGATCCAAATTTTGGCACGAGAGATTAAAGAATTGAGTAACAAGAAAATTTCTTTAGTGAAAGTGTTGTGGCACAAACACGGAGTTGAAGAGGCTACGTGGGAGCCTGAAGATGTTATGAGAGAGCAATATCTAAATTTATTCACTGGTAAGATTTTCGGGGACGAAAATCCCTAACGGGGGGAGAGTTGTAACAGCCCGGTTTAGACCCTAGTCAGATTAGTGGTTTTGAAACCACAAATTCAAGGTCAAAAAAATATTTTAATATTATTTTTCATGTTTATAATATGTGAATGAGCATGTGTGAAAATTCTGTGTGGAAATTTTATCGTTTGTGTGTCGATTTATGAAAAAGGACTTAATCGCATAAAATGTAAAAGCTGTGTGCTGATTGTTAAAGTGCTTAATTGATGTTGTCTTTATAATTTGGAGGTTCTATGATGCAATTAGTCCAATAATAATGGTAGTGGATAGCAATGGACTATATTAACCTTATAATATATGTTTTATGTATTATTTAGTAAAGGTTAAAAAGGTAAAATAATAATAATAAGGTTAATATATATTATATTATATCAAGTTAAAAGCCATGTCCATCTTTTCTTTGTGTCAAAATTAAAATAAAAATAAAAAAAGAAATTTAGCTAGGTATTCGGCCCTTGTTCGAGCAAATTGAGGTATGTTTCGTTTTCGATTTTTGATAATTTTTACGTTTTTGAGATCGTTGCTATGAAATGTACTAAGCACATGCTTTAATTTTTTATTTTGATGAATATTTGGTGTTAAGCTATTGATGAACTTATGTGATTTTTTTTGTTAGATGATAGATTATGGAAGATATGTTTTGAATTAACATGTTTTGTATTGGAATTTTTGGTGAATTTGAGTAATTAGGGTTAAATTGTAAAAATAATATTTTGAGGGACTAAAATGTGAAATAAATGAAATGTGTGGACTTGTATGGACATAGGGAGAATTCGGCTAGGCATGGGTGGAATGAAATTTTGTATATTTGATGATTTTATGAAATAGGGACTAAAGTGTCGAAATGTGAAAATGTGAGGGCTATTTTATAAAATGCCCCAAATATGTGTGTTTGGACTAAATTTAATGAATTGGTGAGTAAATGAGCTAAATTTGAATATGTATAGACCAAGAAAGGGGAGATTCGGATCGAGATCGAGGCAAAGATAAAGTACTTGATTGATCGGCCAGTTTTGGTATTTCGACGTCCTAGGTAAGTTCAGATATAATACATGTTCTTAAATTATGTTTAAATGCTATGAAATGAATAGTTATGTGATTTTGGATTAGTAATGCTATGTGTGGAATCGAGTTAGGTGGCACTAAGTGTGTGTATTTGGAAATGAGACCAAATGGTTAGCAATTGTGTGTGCGAAATAATATAAAGCTTGACTTTTTAATTGGCAATTGTGTGTGCGATACCGATTTAAGTTTGGTTTTATATTTTGGCACTAAGTGTGCGATGTTAATCAAGCTTCGGCTATGAATTGGGGCACTAAGTGTGCGATTGAACTGAAGAGATAGTGAACATTGAATAAATTATGGTATCGAGCATTGAATAGCAAGAACATTTGTTAACTAAGTGTTGGCAAAGGTATGATCCGAACCTATGTGGTTGATGATAATGGTTATGGTTAAATAGATGTATGTATAAGTATATGGTTAAGGATTATAATGTGTTAGTTGTGTATCTATCTAAGTGATGAATTATTTATGTATTGACATTGTATTCTTGAGTAATATGTATTATATTACGAACTTACTAAGCTTAAGAGCTTACTGTGTGATGTGTTTCTCTGTTTTACAGTGTCAGTAAAGCTAGCTCAGATTTGGGGATCGTCAGCGACTCAATCACACTATCGGCTAACTATTTTGGTACTTTGGAAATTGTATATATTTTATTTATGGCATGTATAAGCTAGTGATTATGGGATGTTTGAACCTTGCCATGTGATATGGCTTGGAAGTTAATGATATAAGTTCTTTATATGTAGGCTATGAAAATGATGAATGTGGTATGAAGTAGTGAGGATGGAAATGGTATATTTCATGCTTGAGTTGGTTGATGAGAATTGTGGTTTAAATGTGAACTTATAGTATGAATTATATGATGCTTGATTTATATGTTTGAAGATGTGAATTTGATACTTTGGATGGACTTATTAGATATGATATTGAGTATGGAACTAGATGATATAGATGATGATTATTTGGTGCATATATTGGTATGATTTGATTGCCAATTGAGGTATAAATGTATGAGATTTGAAGCTTGTAGGTGACTTCAAAGTGTGGATGGCAATTTGGCCTTGAAAATGGCCTATAATTGCCCACACGGTTGAGCACACGGGTGTGTGGCTCGACCGTGTCTTTCGAGTTTGCAAATTGAAACAAGTCAGGCTCGACCACGGGCTGGACACACGGGCGTGTGACTGGCCGTGTGGTGCAAGTCAGTGTCGACCACGGGTGAGGCACACGGGCGTGTCTCAGGTCGTGTGGACAAGTCAGTAGGTATGCCCTGTTTTGCCACGGCTTGGACATATGGGTGTGTCCGAGGCCGTGTACCCACACAGGCGTGTGACCTCTGTAACTTAGAAAAATTATTGAATTTCAAAAATTGTTGTATGTGTTCGGTTTAGTCCCGACCCTTTTCTAACACGTGTTTAAGGTCTCATTGATCTATTTAAGGGACTATATGAATGTGAATTGTTATGTTTGGTTGTGATTAGATATGAAATGTTCGGAAAAGTTTAGTAATGTCTCTTAACCCTAATCCGGCAATGGTCATGGGTTAGGGGTGTTACATTAACCCCATATCTTTTTAGTGCGGTTGCCACTTGGTTGCAATGAAAGTGTGCACCCTAACCAATAATCAATGCCTTTGGTGTGCCGAAGTGGGTGAGTATATGCTTACGAAAAAAATTTAGCATTGTCTTTGCATCATCCTTTGGGACTGGAACAGCTTCAACCCACTTCCAAACATAGTCAACAGCTACTAATATATAAAGATTTCCAAATGAACTCAGAAACAGTCCCATAAAATCCATACCCCAAACATCGAATAATTCAACCACCATAATTGGCTGTTGCAACATTTCATTGTGTCAGGATATAGAACCGGTGCGCTAACACCTATCGCATTGATTCACAAAATTGTGGGCGTCTTTGAATAATGTCGTCCAGTAGAATCTTGATTGGAGAATTTTAGCAGTAGTTCTCATACCACCGAAATGACCTCTATAAGGAGCATCATGACAATGCTTCAGGATTGCAAGCATCTCATCTTCTGGAACACAACGTCGAATGATGCTGTCATTGCATACCTTGAATAAATATGGCTCGTTTCAATGATACTTCACTACATCACGAAGAATAGCCATCTAAAAAGCAATTTTGTTGTACGTCACAAAGAATAGCCATCACGAAGAATAAATATAGCCAATAGCAATTTGATTGTACCCAGAATAGCCGTCTAAAAAGCAATAATAGGCCTTTCCAGCAAGCCGATCCAGCATTTGGTCAATGAAAGGAAGTAGGAAGTGATCCTTCTTTGTGGCCGCATTCAATTTGCGATAATCCATACAAACTCACCATCCCATGGGAATGCGTGTAGGAATTAATTCATCCTTATTGTTGCGAACCACAGTGATGCCACTCTTTTTAGGTACGCATTGCACTGGACTTACCCAATTGCTATCAGAAATCGGGTAAATAATTCCATCATCAAGTCATTTTATGATTTCTTTCTTGACAACTTCCTTATCTCGTTTATGATGCTTGAAAATATGGACCAATTTCTCTTCTTGAGTTACATCCAGTGTTGCAGAGACAATAACTGGGAGAGTATTGTGCTTCAACCATGTTGTCACAATCGTCTGAGGACTCGGCATCAGATGTCACTGTAAACTCTTCAGAAAGTATTGTGCTTTGGTCATTGAATTCTTCCTCAATTAGATCATCTAGCACATCGGCAGTATGGCATTCTTCTTTGTCCTTGCATTGAATAGATTCAAAAGCACTGAAGGTGACTTTGTAACTGTGCATTCGTTAAAAATCTCATATTCTTTATAGTTGTGGTGAGAAATCGAGATTAAGTAATTTTGAATAAGAAATGGTTTATTATCATTTTAGGAAAATCCCATATTGATCATTTAATAACAAGCAATAAACAAATTGAAAGCTGAAACCAAATAAAATACCCAAGGCCTTATTACATAACAAAAACTCAAATAAAAATAAGTCCAAATAAAAGAAACGAATTTACGAGTAAACATATGTATAGCCTCCACGAGTCCACCTCGGCTCCCAAATCCGCGATCTAATGATTACCGCAAAATTTAACTAAGGGGTGAGTCATCGAGACTCGGTGTGTAAATCCCCATCCAATGTGCCCTTACACAATTTCATATGAAAATATGCATATCATGCACCCAAACCTAGCCATCCAATGCTCCTTTCTCTACCCCGTGTGGTACCAAAAACCACCGGTGGTGCCAAACCTTTGGTGACCCAAAGTCACGATATCCATAATTGTGGTGCCAAACCACCTGGTGACCCAAAGTCACGAATAATCCAATGATGGGGCCAACCCATCGTGTGATACCAAATCATTTGGCGTCAATCCCAGTATAATCGGTGTGGGGCCAACCCATTGTGGTGCTAAGCCACCGGGACGAGACGCTATGAGGTGCCAAACCTCGGTGTCCCAAAGACACAATGTGATACCAAATCTTTGGTGACCAAGTCACGAATCCAATGATGGGGCCAACCCATCGTGTGATACCAAATCACCGGGCGTCAATCCCGTATAATCAAGCGTGGGGCCAACCCACCGTGGTGCTAAGCCACTGGGACGAGACGCCGAGGTGCCAAACCTCTGGTGACCCAAAGTCACAATAATCAATCGTGGTACCAAACCTTTGGTGGTGCTAAACCACTGGTGTCCCAAAGACACGGATATCAATCTTCCCCTCCTCTCATCATACCCATGCAATATGACATAATAATTCGTGTATGCGTTATGTCATGTATGCTAGACATATATCAAATATAAGTATAACATGAATTACCATCATAATCAGATAGACATAAAACAACATAATCACCCTAATCACCTCTCTAAGGGTATAACAGTAATTTTACCTACCAAGGGCATTTTCAGTAATTTACCCACCAAGGGTATATCGGTAATTTACCTACCAAGGGCATTTTCATAATTTACCCACCAAGGGCATTTTCAGTAATTTACCCACCAAGGGTATATCGGTAATTTACCTACCAAGGGCATTTTCGTAATTTACCCACCAAGGGCATTTTCGTAATTTACACATCAGTGGTATTTTAGTAATTTACCCACTAAGGGTATTTGGTAATTCGCACCTACAATGGCCTTACCCAAAGGCCCAAATGTCACCCCGAGCGACTCGGCTACCATTTCCTGGTCGTCTCTGGACGATTGGGCCTAAAACTCGATTAGGCCCATTCGGCCCACACGCTCGTGTGGCCCACCTAGCATAAATCTAGCCATGTATATAAGTTCCACCTAGTCTAGTTCACTATATACTACACAATCGCACAATTTACTCATAAGGGCCCACGGGCCCATTGGGCCCACTTCGCCCATCGCGCCCAAGCAAGCCCCAACCCACAAGAATACTGCGATGGCCTCAACTATCGCGTGAAGCCCCACACGTGCGCCGCACGCTCGTGTGGCTACTATTGCCGTGACCGGCACCCGGCATTTGCCGCTCTACAACTAGAGTAGAGAGTTACACACACGATAGGACTCGGTGTTAATCGCGCTCCGACCACTCTGTGCCCAAACGCCTTCCAAGGTGTGTCAACCCCTCCTCTGGAATGCTCTTTATATAGCTAGCTCTTCACCTTCCTTCTTTGTATCTTTCGATGTGGGATCCCTTCGTCGAGAGAGTTTAAATTCAATGAAACTCTTCCCGTCCGCATCGCAAAATAAATACTCCCTTGCTTCTCATGAGATTCGAACCCAGGCTCCTTGCAACATAATCCACGTTGCTAGCCACTTGGCCACAAGCTCCTCTTGTGTCTTAAACCATGCGCAACTAAATATAAATCTATAGCCAAATTCTAAGGTCCAAGTAAAAAGAAAACCAAAATGCAAAAGCCAAGACTTGAACCTTGGACCTCCTTCCTTCCTTGTGGCGTCACTCCCTTGCCTCTTAAGTGGCGTCACTTTGCCACTACACCACACACTCCTTTTGTGTCATTTTCCTCTACATTTTATTCTTAAGGCCTACCTGCCAACTTCCAGGGTTTTTTGCACCTAAAACCAAAATTTCCCCAAAGCTAATATTTGATCCCGGGACTTCATAGAAGCCCTCTAACCTTCCAAAATAACTTACCTAATAAGTCTAACTTGCATTAATGCCGTTCTCAAAAATTTTAAATCAAGGCCCATTGGGCCCAATCCTACTAGGCCCAATTTTGGGATGTTACAGACTTGCTCATCATTAAGTCGCATGGTTAGTTCACCTTTGTAAACATCAATAAGAGTTCGGCCGGTGACTAAAAATGGTCGTCCCAAAATTATGGGAACCTCTTTGTCTGCCTCGCAGTCAAGTATGATAAAACCAGTCGAAAAAATGAATTTATCCACACGAACTAAGACATCTTTGATTTGCCCTTCAGGTTGAGCCAAGGATCAATCGGCTAGTTGTAATGTCACTGCAGTAGATTTCATGTGACCAATTCCCAACTTTCTAAAAGTAGATAATCGCATTAGAATAATGCTACCTCCAAAGTTGCATAAAGCCTTGCCCAAATAATGATTGCCAATTGAGCATGGGATAGTAAAGCTCCCAGAATCTTTCAATTTAGGGGGCAACTTGTTTGTCAAAATAGCAGTACAGCCTTTTGTGAGTGCAATAGTTTCAATATCAGTGAGCTTCTTCTTCTTGGACAAGAGGTCTTTCATAAATTTACCATAACTCGGAATTTGTACTAGAGTGTCTACTAAAGGAATGTTGATTTATAGTTGCTTCAGTGTGTCCAGGAATTGCTGATATTGCTTGTCACGCTCATTCTTCCTGAACCTTTGTGGGAAAGGTAAAGGTAGAGATACATCTGCTTGCGCCGACACCTTTGATTGCGTCGACAGTTTCGAAGGTCTGACATTAGGCATATGAGTGACAATTTGTGGAACTTCTTTGTCTATTGCATCGACAAACTCTTCAGATTCAACCTTCTCACCAGTGATCACTCCATTCATATCTTGAGGTGCTACAATAGAATCTATAAACGGTTCACCAGTTAGTTTACCATTCCTAAGAGTGATAGCCTTACAATGTTCTTTCCCCCTCGGACTAGGATTTTTCGTGTCAGTAGGTAATGAGCCTGGTGGTCGAGTATTCAGATTTGAAGCAAGTTGTCCTAATCATGCCTCAAATGCTCGAATGGAAGATGAATTCCCTTGTACGATAGCTTCCGTGCGAGTAATATGCTCCCGCATTAATGCCTCAAGAGTTGCTAACAGGTCAGAAGTAGAAACTTGAGTGTACGGTTGCTGTCGATGTCCTTGAACATATTAATTCGGTATTGAAGAGTGTTGTGGCTACATTGAATTTTGGTGTGGATGTTTCTGGCCTTGTTGTGGATGCATCTGAGTGTGCTGTTTGTAGTTCTGTTGTTGTTGATTATAATTCCCTTGTCTTGGATTATAATTGCCCTAAGTAGATGTATTCCCATATCTGAATGTCACAAAAATTTTTCCAGCATTCTGAGTTCCCCAAAACTGTTGGTTGCGTGCAGAGTTGTTGTAAGAGTTACCATAAGAATTATTGCGGATGTTACTAATATAACAGGCATTCTCTGCATGTTGTGGACAATCTTCATAGCTATGGTTGTCACTAAAAATCTCACAACAAAAAGTAGGAACAACAACTTGCTGAGCGACTTGTATAGGGGCAACGCCACTAGTCCCTTTCATGTTTTTAATCATGTTTGTGAGAGAAGAAACTTGAGCACTTAATGCGGTTATTGACTCCAACTCAATAACTTTTAGAGTAGTTTTTGCTTGTGTAGCTCTGGAGATAGGGTATTGATAATCATTCTGAGCAATTCTCTCAAGAATTCTCACAGCATCAATATAAGTACAATCCAGTAGAGGTCCATTGGTTGATGCGTCAACAAGATTCCTTGTATGTGAATTCAACCCATAATAAAAAATCTCAATTTGTGTTTCTGGTTGAATGCTGTGCATGGGACAATGTCGAAGTAAAGATTTATAACGTTCCCATGTAGTGTGAAGATTTTCATCATCCAGCTGATGGTAAGCAGTAATATCATTTTGAAGACGAGCATTCATTATCGGCAGGTTAAATCGCAAAACAAACTGTGTTGCTAGTGCATCCCAAAAAGTAATTGATCCGACAGGTAGCCCAAAAAACCAAGTATGGGCTTTTCCCTGTAAGGAATAAGGAAATAATTGCATCTTCAAGGCATCATCAGGAGCGCCTTACTGACTAAAGGAAGCACAGATCAATAAAAAGGATTTAAGATGTTCTCTCACATCTTCATGTGGCAGTCCAGCATATTCTCCATTAGAATTCAGCATTTGAAACATTACTGGCTTGAGTTCAAAATTCCCAGCTTGGATTGCTGGACGACTCCTGGTTGTAAATCATCCGAGACAGGCACTACAAAATCTTGTATAGTCCTATTTTGTATGTGAGCATCTTGTAGCTACAATGGGTTATTAACATTTTGCTGTTGCATCGGGGGTATGGCTGCATTGTTCCCTGGTAGAGCCATATTTCTTTGTTCTCGAAGTCTACTCCGAAAAGTCCTTTCAATTTTTGGATCAAAATTAGCAAGAAAATCTGACTTACTTCGATTCATAAAACACCTAAAATGAAGTTGAAGAAATAGCAACAAAGAAAAACCAGTTAGTGAATACTGAATATTATATAAGGAAAATAAAGTGCAAAAACACACAAAAACAAAAATAAACATCAAACAAATGCCAACCCCGGCAACGGCGCCAAAAACTTGATCGACTATTTAATGTCACAGCAATAATGTGCAAGCGTACACTATCGATGCAAGTATAGTAGATAGATGTGAGTCTATTGGATATCAATCCCACAGGGATGGTTGTCTTTTGTCTATTAATGTCGGTAGTAACTAGATAGAAACAAGATAAATTGTGAGGATAGTTGTCGGAGCAATAACTTGAAAACAATAAAATAAAATATGATAATGATAAACTGGGATCCCAACATGAATCTTTAGCATAATACTAAGTGCTCACAAGGTATAAAAGGATAGGTGATTGTCGAGGCAATAAATTTCAATGTATATCTCACCAAACGTCACTCCTCTATTTAATCTGAGACTTAAACATGCACATTAACCCCACCTTCCGATGATGGCAACATGGCACTATTAAGAACAAGTGGACTAAAATCCTCTAATCCTCACTCAGCTTCCATTGTAATGCTTGTTAGCTTGAACTGTCATTGAACTTTCCAGTGTCAGTGACTGCAATAACGCCTTCGTGTTAAGAAACATTCAAACCCCAAGGTTAACCAATAAAAGCAAGATTAAATAAGATAACCTTTAACCAAGAATTCATGTGTACTTCTATACAAACAGAAAACAGAGAGTAATCACCAGCATTTAGAAAGAAATAAGAAAGAATCGAGTGGAGAATACTATTAATAGACAACTCGACTGAATCTCTCTATTCCCTCTTGTCTCGCACTTAGGTCTCCTCGTCAGGAGCTAATCTGCATCAATTTTCACGTTGGCTCACCCGTGAGAGGCTTAAGCCGCCATAACCACAAGCTTCAAAGTAGGGTGAAGAAGATGATGGCCAAAAAAAATCTCTCTCACCTTATTTTTTTCTCACGTCAACCTTTTTATGTCCTCCTCCAACAGTACAGGTGTCCTTTCCTCAGAATTATTCTGTCCTTGTACGTACAGGTTGGTTATACCAAACTGGACATCTCACGCATTTTAAGTTTTTATCTTGATAGCTGTCAGGTGCGGCGACAATTCTGGACGCAATCTGAAATTAACTCATGCAGTGACATTAATGCAAAAAGATAGCAAAATTAAGGATAAAATAGACTAAGATTCACTGAGTTATAAAATGCAATTTACTAAACTGAAAATGGTAAAATATATGCTAAGGATAACTAAATGGGAAAAATTTAAACAATAAGTACGGAGGAAAACCTATGTTCTTTCTAGTGCTATCAATTAGGTTCAATTTTAAAATTTGGTAAAACTACAACATAAATGCTCACAATTTTGACCCTGTTACAAATCAGTCCTTTTTCTAAAATTAAGAGTCTTTAAAACTCATTTTCAAAAATTGATTTCATTTTCGAAATACCATAGTTGAAAATATTATCGATAAACAATGTTGCAAAATTTTGAACATTCTAAGGCTAAAATTCCTAAAATACACCTAAAACTCATAGGCTCTATTTTGAGGTGTTACAATTCCCCCCTCTAAAAAGAATTTTTTACTCGAAATTACCTGAACTAAACAGATGAGGATATTGTTGCCTCGTTACCTATTTAGCTTCCAAGTAGCCTGATAAACCGCAATAGTAACATATTTTAAGCCCACATTTAGCATGCTTTTAGATGATTTAAGCCTTGAATTATGTAATTTCGTGCTCTTAATCCTTTGTTTTCATGTTTTATACTCAGGAAAGCACCGAAGAATGAAAAGAACAAGAAACGGGCTTAAAACGGACCAAATGGGCCAAATCATGAAATCGACACGGCATGGGCCCGAGACCACACGGTCGTGCTCCTTCAGTAGCCTCGAACACGGCCTGGCCACGATTCACACGGGCGTGTTCCATGGCCGTGCCCCTGTCGTGACAAAGAGAAATTTCACTCGGATTTGGATACTTAGAGGCAAAGTAACACATTCCGATGCCTATTTAAACACCCTAAGTATGACCTAAAGGGGGGACCCAGGACTTTCGTCAGGGGGCGTCCAGCTAGGCCGAAAGAGGCAGATTTGTGGGGATTTACTCGAAGATAGCCAGTTGATTCATCTCAAGAAGCCGGAATCATACTCAAGACGAAGGATCTCTCCTTCAATTCCTTCAGGGGGTTTTAGGGATTTCTTATGTTTTGTTTTATCTTTTCTTCTGAGATGTTTTCTTTTATTATTATGAACTAAACCCTCAGATACCTGAGGGGGATGAAATCTAAGATGAATCTTGTTATCGTTTGTTGAACTATATGATAAATACTTGATTTGTTCTTAATTATGTGTTCTTAATTCTTGTGTTGATATTTTCGGGGTATTAATTCAAGTTTGATGTGCTTAGGTGGTGGAACAAAAGTCTCTGCCTAAGAGTAGATCTAGCATAGTTAAGCGGAGTTGATCGCACGCCTAGAGATAGGGTGACGAGATTTTATCGGATTAGGGTGAAACCTAACATGGGAGTCCATAGATCGAGTTAATGCAATTCTAGGGGTTTTAATTAGAAAGAGATTTCAATTAATCAACCTAGGGTTAGACGTTATTCGCCTCGAGAGAGGGTCTAATATACGTTAGGGAATCCTACGGATCAAGTCAAGTGAATAATCGCCTGGTTCAGAGTTAGATAACAAGTGAAGTCTAGGTAGATTCTTCTTTGGGTATCGTCTTAATCAATTGGTTTTTCCCACAAGTATTTTCCCCAAATTCATTCTTCTTTCTCTTAGAGTTTTTTAGTTTAGTAGTTAGTTAATTTAGATTAAACAACCAATTTCCTTTACTTTAGGCTAGACAATAAAAAGAAAGTTAGTATTAGTACTTTTAGTTCCTTTGGGTTCGACAATCCGGTCTCGCCTTAACTATACTACTGTTCGATTGGTGCGCTTGCCTCAAATCATTTTCGTAGCTAGTTTCCAAGTTCGATCATTCTCATTATAAATTTTAAGACTTTGACATCGCATAAAACAACGATCAAGTTTTTGGCGCCGTTACCGGGGAACTAAAATATTAAGAAAGCTCAATTTTTATTACTTTAGCCATTATTATTATTATTTATTGCAATTTATCTATTTATTAATTTTAATTATTATTTTTTTTACTTTGCTAATTTTTCTTTTATTTGATTTTGGCATATAATTTTAGAGGAGATGGCACTGAATAACTATCAGTGGCAAGTTATGAGGACAAAGCCTACTAAAGTAGCCGATGTTTTCAACCTTGACACGGTCACCATGTTATCTAACCAGGTAGAGCTTTTAAATAAAAAATTTGATGGTTGGTATAGCACTACGTAGGTACATCCGGTAATACGGTACGATACAGATGGAAGAGGGGTGAACAACACAGAATATCTATCCTACAACCCTAGCACCGACAACGAACAAGTCAACTATATGGGTAACTATTCTAGACCTCAAAATAATCTTTACAGTAACACTTATAATGTAGGTTGGAGGTACCATTCCAACTTCTCATGGGGTGGTCAAGGAAATCAGAGACAACAACCCCTCCCAGGCTTTCAATAGCAACCCTACCCACAAGAGAAAAAATCGAACCTTGAGGAGATGCTGACAAAATTCATAGCGGTGACAGAAACACGTTTCCAAAACACCGAAACAGCACTCAAAAAGCAAGAAGCATCGATTCAAGAGATCCAGAATCAGGTAGGTCAACTTACCAAGCTGATCTCAAAACGACCAAAAGGAAGCTTGCCAAGCAACACTGAAACTAGCCCTAAAGAGCAAATTCAAGCCACAACTATTTACGATAATGAAGGGTTAAGTGAACCAGAACCAAGGCAAGAAAACGTAGCAGATAAAGGTAAGGTTGAGGTGAACCATGATAGACTAAAACCGGCAATTACAGAGTACCAACCTCATGTGCCATATTCTGATGCAACGAAGAAAGACCACACAGAGGAATAATTCGGTGAACTCACACTTCGTGAAGGCGACGAAACGATCACTCTTCCGGCTCTTGACTCAGCTAGGACATCGAGTAATAAAGGTACTAACGTAAATTCTATTGATAACCATTTGGCTCAACCTTCTTTACCGGAAGCATCACGAAATCACCTAGCTGAGCCAGATCTTAGACCTCGTACCCATAAAGAAATAATCCATGAAGAACTAAGGCTTCAGGTCGATGAACTAGACGAGGGGAAAACACACTTTCAAAAGAAACTAGGAATACACGAAGTGAAACCGAAGGAACCCCCAGACGAGCTGATAGGAACAACAAATCACTTCAAAATAGGGGATCAGGTATTGTTGAATTCGGAAGACCCTCGAATAACCACTTCAGACATCAAAACAAACGAAGAAATCACCTTTAAAGTACTTAATGTCTTCCTATACAGAACAGTCGAGGTAAGCAAACCTAAATTCAGCACTTTTGAGGAAAACACTACTCGACTTCAACTATATATCAATAACCGAATTGATTGCATGAGAAAGGATTTTCACCTCCTCAAACCACCATGATTATGCGAATAAGAGGTAAGTCTAGTTCAAGACTTTAAACGAGCGCTTCTCGGGAGGCAACCCGAGCACTAACCCCACTAACGTCCATATTTTTGAATTTTCCCATCTAACTAAAAGCTAACCAAATTTTTAAGCGCAGGCTTCCCTATCACACGGCCTTGCACACGGGCGTGGCCGTGGCCGTGTGGAAACAGGACAAAACTTATCCCAAAACACGGGATGCGATAAAATGCCACGGTCGTGTGATTCGGCCGTGGTCGAAACTAAGAAATCTACACGGACGTGCGACACGCCCGTGGGACCTTTGAGTCCATTTATATTTTTCTTTTTCTCTTATTTTAATTTTCAATTTCTTTTCTTTTATCCTTCCCGTCTTTAAATTTATATTATTATATTTTGATTCCTCTGATTTAGGTTCAAGGGGGTGTTAACGAACAGCACCACCCTCTACCAGATATGTCAGCATCTTCACATTTCATCATCACACCCACCTCGCGAACCATCCAACAATAAGGACTTTTCAGGCTATTAGATCTTTTCTTTTAGTTTTATTTCACTTTTTACACTCTTTCTTTTTATTCTTCTTTTCTTTAAATATATAATTAGTATAATTTGAATTATCCTTATTATTTCCTGGCTAATTCTTCACGAGTTACCCAATTTCTTCATCTAGCGCAGAAATTATTGGCGGCCACCACACCACCACCAAAGACGCCTCCTCTAACTTATCTTTCACCTCCAAATCAAATTTCTACACTTCCAACTCAAGGAATCCATCCAAAATTCAGGGAGTTTCACCTCTCTCCCTATCTTTTGATTTTCTATTATATTGTTTTTATTTATCTTTGTACATTGAGGGCAATGTACATCTTAAGTGTGGGGGGTGAATCTTAAAAGTGCCTAATTTTTTTTCATTATTCTCTAATCCTGAATTATATCTTGTTCTTAAGTAATTTTCTCATATTACGATTAGAATAAAATTTCCCCTGATTTATGATTTTTATTGATATGTTTTGGATTAAGTCATAGTTAATTGTGCATTGATGATTTAAACTTTAAGGGACTAGGGAATCAAGCATGATAAGTCTATTTTCAAAACAATTAAAAAATATTTAGGTTGTCTACCTGAATTTAATTATTACCTCGAAGTTTGAAATTTACAAAGTTGATGTCAAAAACCCATATTTTTTGTGAGATCTCGAGCCTTATAGAGCATATATTCTTTTTCTTGCTCACTTTATTGATTATGAGTGTGTCAACATTGATTCGTTATTCTAGAACTTGCATCGATTATACATGTCGAGACCACACCTTTGATTTGATATACAGAGATGATAAAGGCACTTAGGTTTTAACCCACTCACTCCACTAAAAAGCCTACCTCCACAATTAACCCCTAGTGAACCCCTTTTGATCCTAACAACCCTTTTTTATTGACTCACCCACTAATTTTAAACCAAAACCCATTGTATTTGTTATCACCATTCTTCTTGACTACCCTTTTTGTCGAGATTTGATTTTGAGCAGTTGCCTAACTATGTTCTATATTTCAGTTGTTAAAGAACTATCTTATTATTAATTGATTTGTTCTAAAAAAATCGAAGTATATTCATTATTAGTTCTGTGATTAAGTGAGCTTATACATCTAAATTCCAAATGTTGAAAAAGAAGCTCGTATTAGTAGTAGTATTATTATTACAAGTTCTCAATTGATGTAATTATTTATATCCAGCTCATTGTTTCTAGTTAGGCAATCTGTCAATTCAATCTCGATTCTAACCTTCTAATTCAGCCTTTATCCACACCTTTAACCAAGCCCCGTTACAACCCTGTTAAAGGCCTTTTGATTTGTGTATCATCTCATTTTACAGTGGTGGAGATTTGATTTTCATGCAAGCCTATGGGATTAACTTTTCATGTTTGACTTACGAGTGCATTTTCTTGAACCTTAAACACCTCGAGTGATTTGAGTGAATCTTTAGTGAGGATGTCAATCCTTGTCGATTTTGAATCAGAGGTACTTATTTAGATGAGGGGAAACACCTATGTTTTCATGCTACAAAATGTATGACTTAGATTGTTTGAATCTTTAGGACTCTTTGAGTTGAATTATCCATGTATAAATTATCTATGAATTATGATGAAACACTATCGGTGAATATTATGAATCGAGGAAGTTCGTTTTAATTGTAAGTTGAGATTTTGCTTAAGGACAAGCAAAAGCTTAAGTGTGGGGGTATTTGATAAACTGCAATAGTAACATATTTTAATCCCACATTTAGCATGCTTTTGGATGATTTAAGCCTTGAATTATTTAATTTGGTGCTCTTAATCCTTTGTTTTCATGTTTTATACTCAGAAAAGCACCGGAGAATGAAAAGAATAAGAAGTGGGCTTAAAACAGACCAAGTGGGCCAAATCACGAAATCGACACAACCTGGGCCCGAGACCACACGGCCGTGCTCCTTCAGCAACCTCGAACACGGCCTGGACATGATTCACACGGGTGAGTTCCATGGCCGTGCCCCTGCCGTGACAAAGAGAAATTTCACTCGGATTTGGATACTTAGAGGCGAAGTAACACATTCCGAAGCCTATTTAAACTCCCTAAGTATGACCTAAAGGGGGGACCCAGGACTTTCGTCTCGCGGTCGCCTAGTAGAAGGAGGCAGATTTGTGGGGATTTACTCAAAGATAGCCAGTTGATTCATCTCAAGAAGCCGGAATCATACTCAAGACGAAGGATCTCTCCTTCAATTCCTTCAGGGGGTTTTAGGGATTTCTTATGTTTTGTTTTATCTTTTCTTCTGAGATGTTTTCTTTTATTATTATGAACTAAACCCTTAGATACCTGAGGGGGATGAAACCTAAGATGAATCTTGTTATCGTTTGTTAAGCTATATGATAAATACTTGATTTGTTCTTAATTATGTGTTCTTAATTCTTGTGTTGATATTTTCGGGGTATTAATTCAAGTTTGATGTGCTTAGGTGGTGGAGCAAAAGTCCCTGCCTAAGAGTAGATCTAGCATTGTTAAGCGGAGTTGATCGCACGCCTATAGATAGGGTGACGAGATTTTGCCGAATTAGGGTGAAACCTAATATGGGAGTCCATAGATTGAGTTAATGCAATTCTAGGGGTTTTAATTAGAAACATATTTCAATTAATCAACCTAGGGTTAGACGTTATTCGCCTCGAGAGAGGGTCTAATATACGTTAGGGAATCCTACGGATCAATTCAAGTGAATAATCGCCTGGTTCAGAGTTAGATAACAAGTGAAGTCTAGGTAGATTCTTCCTTGGGTATCGTCTTAATCAATTGGTTTTTCCCACAAGTATTTTCCCCAAATTCATTCTTCTTTCTCTTAGAGTTTTTTAGTTTAGTAGTTAGTTAATTTAGATTAAATAACCAATTTCCTTTACTTTAGGCTAGATAATAAAAAGAAAGTTAGTATTAGTACTTTTAGTTCCTTTGGGTTCGACAATCCAGTCTCGCCTTAACTATACTACTGTTCGATAGGTGCGCTTGCCTCAAATCGTTGTCGTAGCTAGTTTCCAAGTTTGATCATTCTCATTATAAATTTTAAGACTTTGACATCGCATAAAACAACGATCAAGTTTTTGGCGCCGTTGCCGGGGAACTAAAATATTAAGAAAGCTCAATTTTTATTACTTTAGCCATTATTATTATTATTATTTATTGCAATTTATCTATTTATTAATTTTAATTATTATTTTTTTTACTTTGCTAATTTTTCTTCTATTTGATTTTGGCAGATAATTTTAGAGGAGATGGCACTGAATAACTATCAGTGGCAAGTTATGAGGACAAAGCCTACTAAAGCAGCCGATATTTTCAACCTTGACACGGTCACCATGTTATCTAACCATGTAGAGCTTTTAAATAAAAAATTTGATGGTTGGTATAGCACTACGTAGGTAGATCCGGTAATACGGTACGATACAGATGGAAGAGGGGTGAACAACACAGAATATCTATCCTACAACCCTAGCACCGACAACGAACAAGCCAACTATATGGGTAACTATTCTAGACCTCAAAATAATCTTTACAGTAACACTTATAATGCAGGTTGGAGGTACCATCCCAACTTCTCATGGGGTGGTTAAGGAAATCAGAGACAACAACCCCTCCCAGGCTTTCAACAGCAACCCAACCCACAAGAGAAAAAACCGAACCTTGAGGAGATGCTGACAAAATTCATAGCGGTGACAGAAACACATTTCCAAAACACCGAAACAGCACTCAAAAAGTAAGAAGCATCGATTCAAGAGATCCAGAATCAGGTAGGTCAACTTACCAAGCTGATCTCAAAACGACCAAAAGGAAGCTTGCCAAGCAACACTGAAACTAGCCCTAAAGAGCAAATTCAAGCCATAACTATTTACGATAATGAAGGGTTAAGTGAACCAGAACCAAGGCAAGAAAACGTAGCAGATAAAGGTAAGGTTGAGGTGAGCCATGATAGACCAAAACCGGCAATTACAGAGTACCAACCTCATGTGTCATATTCCGATGCAACGAAGAAAGACCACATAGAGGAACAATTCGGTGAACTCACACTTCGTGAAGGCGACGAAACGATCACTCTTCCAGCTCTTGACTCAGATAGGACATCGAGTAATAAAGGTACTAACGTAAATTCTATTGATAACCATTTGGTTCAACCTTCTTTACAGGAAGCATCACGAAATCACCTAGCTGAGCCAGATCTTAGACCTCGTACCCATAAAGAAATAATCCATGAAGAACTAAGGCTTTAGGTCGATGAACTAGAAGAGTGGAAAACACACTTTCAAAAGAAACTAGGAATACACGAAGTGAAACCGAAAGAACCCCCAGACGAGCTGATAGGAACAACAAATCACTTCAAAATAGGGGAACAGGTATTGTTGAATACGAAAGACCCTCGAATCACCACTTCAGACATCAAAACAAACGAAGAAATCACCTTTAAAGTACTTAATGTCTTCCTATATGGAACAGTTGCGGTAAGCAAACCTAAATTCAGCACTTTTGAGGAAAACACTACTCGACTTCAACTATATATCAACAACCGAATTGATCGCATGAGAAAGGATTTTCACCTCCTCAAACCACCATGATTATGCGAATAAGAGGTAAGTCTAGTTCAAGACTTTAAACGAGCGCTTCTCGGGAGGCAACCCGAGCACTAACCCCACTAACGTCCATATTTTTGAATTTTAGCATCTAACTAAAAGCTAACCAAATTTTTAAGCGCAGGCTTCCCTACCACACGGCCTTGCACACGGGCGTGGCCGTGGCCGTGTGGAAACAGAACAAAAATCATCCCAAAACACGGGCTGCGATAAAATGCCACGGCCGTGTGATTCGATCGTGGTCGAAACTAAGAAATCTACACGGGCGTGCGACACGCTCGTGGGACCTTTTAGTCCATTTATATTTTTCTTTTTCTCTTATTTTAATTTTCAATTTCTTTTCTTTTATCCTTCCCGTCTTTAAAATTATATTATTATATTTTGATTCCTCTGATTTAGGTTCAATGGGGTGTTAACGAACAGCACCACCCTCCACCAGATATGTCAGTATCTTCACATTTCATCATCACACCCACCTCGCGAACCATCCAACAATAAGGACTTTTTAGTCCATTAGATCTTTTCTTTTAGTTTTATTTCACTTTTTACACTCTTTCTTTTTATTCTTCTTTTCTTTAAATATATAATTAGTATAATTTGAATTATCCTTATTATTTCCTGGCTAATTCTTCACGAGTTACCCAATTTCTTCATCTAGCGCAGAAATTGTTGGCGGCCACCACACCACCACCAAAGACGCCTCCTCTAACTTATCTTTCACCTCCAAATCAAATTTCTACACTTCCAACTCAAGGAATCCATCCAAAATTCAGGGAGTTTCACCTCTCTCCCTGTCTTTTGATTTTCTATTATATTGTTTTTATCTATCTTTGTACATTGAGGGCAATGTACATCTTAAGTGTGGGGGTGAATCTTAAAAGTGCCTAATTTTTTTTTCATTATTCTCTAATCCTGAATTATATCTTGTTCTTAAGTAATTTTCTCATATTACGACTAGAATGAAATTTCCCCTGATTTATGATTTTTATTGATATGTTTTGGATTAAGTCATAGTTAATTGTGCATTGATGATTTAAACTTTAAGGGACTAGGGAATCAAGCATGATAAGTCTATTTTCAAAACAATTAAAAAATATTTAGGTTGTCTACCTGAATTTAATTATTACCTCGAAGTTTGAAATTTACAAAGTTGATGTCAAAAACCCATAATTTTTGTGAGATCTCGAGCCTTATAGAGCATATATTCTTTTTCTTGCTCACTTTATTGATTATGAGTGTGTCAACATTGATTCGTTATTCTAGAACTTGCATCGATTATACATGTCGAGACCACACCTTTGATTTGATATATAGAGATGATAAAGGCACTTAGGTTTTAACCCACTCACTCCACTAAAAAGCCTACCTCCACAATTAACCCCTAGTGAACCCCTTTTGATCCTAACAACCCTTTTTTATTGACTCACCCACTAATTTTAAACCAAAACCCATTGTATTTGTTATCACCATTCTTCTTGACTACCCTTTTTGTCGAGATTTGATTTTGAGCAGTTGCCTAACTATGTTCTATATTTCAGTTGTTAAAGAACAATCTTATTATTACTTGATTTGTTCTGAAAAAAATCGAAGTATATTAATTATTAGTTCTGTGATTAAGTGAGCTTATACATCTAAATTCCAATTGTTGAAAAAGAAGCTCGTATTAGTAGTAGTATTATTATTACAAGTTCTCAATTGATGTAATTATTTATATCCAGCTCATTGTTTCTAGTTAGGCAATCTGTCAATTCAATCTCGATTCTAACCTTCTAATTCAGCCTTTATCCACACCTTTAACCAAGCCCCGTTACAACCCTGTTAAAGGCATTTTGATTTGTGTATCATCTCATTCTACAGTGGTGGAGATTTGATTTTCATGCAAGCCTATGGGATTAACTTTTCATGTTTGACTTACGAGTGCTTTTCCTTGAACCTTAAACACCTCGAGTGATTTGAGTGAATCTTTAGTGAGGATGTCAATCCTTGTCGATTTTGAATCAGAGGTACTTATTTAGATGAGGGGAAACACCTATGTTTTCATGCTACAAAATGTATGACTTAGATTGTTTGAATCTTTAGGACTCTTTGAGTTGAATTATCCATGTATAAATTATCTATGAATTATGATGAAACACTATCAGTGAATATTATGAATCGAGGAAGTTCGTTTTAATTGTGAGTTGAGAATTTTGCTTGAGGACAAGCAAAAGCTTAAGTGTGGGGGTATTTGATAAACCACAATAGTAACATATTTTAATCCCACATTTAGCATGCTTTTGGATGATTTAAGCCTTGAATTATGTAATTTGGTGCTCTTAATCCTTTGTTTTCTTGTTTTATACTCAGAAAAGCACTGGAGAATGAAAAGAACAAGAAAGGGGCTTAAAACTAACCAAATGGGCCAAATCACGAAATCGACACGGCCTGGGCCCGAGACCATATGGCCGTGCTCCTTCAGCAGCCTCGAACACGACCTGGCCACGATTCACACGGGCGTGTTCCATGGCTGTGCCCCTGCCGTGACAAAGAGAAATTTCACTAGGATTTGGATAATTAGAGGTGAAGTAACACATTCCGAAGCCTATTTAAACACCCTAAGTATGACCTAAAGGGGGGACCCAGGACTTTCGTCAGGGGGCGTCAAGCTAGGCCGAAGGAAGCAGATTTTTGGGGATTTACTCGAAGATAGCCAGTTGATTCATCTCAAGAAGCCGGAATCATACTCAAGACGAAGGATCTCTCCTTCAATTCCTTCAGGGGGTTTTAGGGATTTCTTATGTTTTGTTTTATCTTTTCTTCTGAGATGTTTTCTTTTATTATCATGAACTAAACCCTCAGATACCTGAGGGGGATGAAACCTAAGATGAATATTGTTATCGTTTGTTGAACTATATGATAAATACTTTATTTGTTCTTAATTATGTGTTCTTAATTCTTGTGTTGATATTTTCGGGGTATTATTTCAAGTTTGATGTGCTTAAGTGGTGGAGCAAAAGTCCCTGCCTAAGAGTAGATCTAGCATAGTTAAGCGGAGTTGATCGCACGCCTAGAGATAGGGTGACGAGATTTTGCCGGATTAGGGTGAAACCTAATATGGGAGTCCATAGATCGAGTTAATGCAATTCTAGGGGTTTTAATTAGAAAGAGATTTCAATTAATCAATTTAGGGTTAGACGTTATTCGCCTCGAGGGAGGGTCTAATATACGTTAGGGAATCCTACGGGTCAAGTCAAGTGAATAAGTCGTTTGGTTCAGAGTTAGATAACAAGTGAAGTCTAGGTAGATTCTTCCTTGGGTATCGTCTTAATCAATTGGTTTTTCCCTCAAGTATTAGCCCCAAATTCATTCTTCTTTGTCTTAGAGTTTTTTAGTTTAGTAGTTAGTTAATTTAGATTAAACAACCAATTTCCTTTACTTTAGGCTAGATAATAAAAAGAAAGTTAGTATTAGTACTTTTAGTTCCTTTGGGTTCGACAATCCGGTCTCGCCTTAACTATACTACTGTTTGATAGGTGCGCTTGCCTCAAATCGTTGTCATAGTTAGTTTCCAGGTTCGATCATTCTCATTATAAATTTTAAGACTTTGACATCGTATAAAACAACGATCATAGCCTCTTCAGTCTTGTTGTTGCGCCACAAAAATTTAACCAAAGAACCCTCTTATTTTGCAAAACGTTCTCTTCTTCACGAGCTAAAATTTTAACTAGTTCACCCTCATAAGTAAGATCATCTCGAACTTCAATTTCTCAACTGGCACTATATGCGACAGATCTGAACTATACTTTCCTAACACAGACATATGAAATACATCATGAATTCACTCAAGTTCCGGCGGCAGCTTGAGACGAAAAGTTACCGAACCAATCCTCTCAACAACTTCATAAGGTCCAAAATACCTTGGACTCAACTTACCCTTCCTACCAAACCTCAAAACTTTCTTCCAAGGAAAAATTTTCAAGAATACCTTATCACCAACTTGAAACTCGATATCTCAACGTTTCAAATCTGCATAATATTTTTTCCTATTAGACGCTGCTTTCAAACGATCACAAATCAACTTTACCTTCTCTTCCGTCTCGCGAACTAAATCCGGTCCAAATACTCGCCTCTTATCCAATTCTGTCCAACACAAAGGAGTTCTACAGTTTCTACCATAAAATGCCTCAAACGGTACCATGCGAATACTCGCTTGATAACTTTTGTTTAAGCAAACTCTGCCAACGGAAAATATCGCTCCCAACTACCACTAAACCCAATCACACAGCTTTGCAACATATCCTCTAACACTTGAATCACCCTTTCAGACTAAACATTGGTTTAAGGATGATAAGTCATGCTAAAACTAAGCTTCGACCCCAAATCCTCTTGCAAACTCTTCCAAAACCTCGAAGTAAAACGCGGGTCTTTATCAGAGATAATAGAAACTGGAACCCCATGAAGATGAACAATTTCAGTGATATACAACTCAGTCAATTGCTACAAAGAATAGATGGTACGCACAGACAAGAAATGCGCACTCTTTGAAAATCAATCAACTATAACCCACACAGAATCCTTCTTTGATGGAGTCAAAGGCAAACCCGAAATGAAGTCCATAGTGATCCTTTCCCACTTCCATTCAGGAATTGCAATTGGTTGCAACAACCCTAAAGGAAACTGATGCTCTGTCTTAACCTTTTGATAAACCAAACATCGAGTCAAAAAATCCGTAACATCACATTTCAAACCAGGCCACCAATAAACCTCTCCAAGATCATGATACATCTTGCCACTATCGGGATGCATAACGTAAGGGCTACTATGCGCCTCAGTAAGAATCGCTTGCCTCAAATCCACATCATGCGTCACAAATAACCTACCTTGAAAATTCAAGATACCATCACTATCAACATCAAAATCTCTCTTAAGACCTTGCACAACCTGTCAAATCCTCTTTAATAATTCTCTATCTAAAGACTACTTCTCCTTAATATGTTGTGACAAAGTTGGCCTCACTTGAAGTTCAGCTAACAAACCACCATCACTAACTAAACTCAATCGTGCAAATATAACTCTCAACTCCGCCATCGACTTTTTACTCAAAGTGTTAGCAACAACATTCGCTTTGCCAGGATGATACCCTATCACACAATCATAATCTTTCAAAAGCTCAATCCAACGCCTTTGCCTTAAATTCAACTCCTTTTTCCTTAAATTCAACTCCTTTTGGGTGAGGAGGTACTTAAGGCTCTTATGATACGTATAAATCACACACTTCTTTCTATACAAGTAATCGCGCCAAACCTTAAGCGCAAATACCATAGCAACTAATTCCAAATCATGAGTAAAGTAATTGCACTCATGCATCTTCAACTGTCTCAAAGCATAAGCCACAACCTTACCCTCTTGCATCAACACACAATTGAGACCTGAATGTGAAGCATCACTATAAACCACAAAACCTTTTCCAGGTTTTGGTTGAATCAACACTAGTGCTTTAGTCAAAACTGCCTTAAGTTGTTCAAAACTTTTCTGCCTTTCATTAGTTCATTCAAAAACCACATCTTTCTAAAGCAGTTTTTTTAAGGGTTCAACAATAAGAGCAAACCCTTCAACGAATCTATAGTAATAACAAGCTAAACCCAAGAAAATCCTAACTTTGGTAATACTCTTAGGCGGCTTCCACTCTAAAATCACATCAATCTTCTTTGGATCCACTCGAGTCCCATCTACTGAAACAACATAACCTAAAAATGTCATTTCCTTAAGCAAAAATTAACACTTACTCAACTTCACATATAACTGCTTATCCCGAAGAATTTGTAAAACAACCCTTACTCAGAACGAGAATACACCAAAATATCATATATAAAGACAACCACAAAATGATCCAAGTACGAATGGAATACACTATTCATCAAATCCATGAACGCAGTAGGGGTATTAGTTAAACCAAACGGCACCACCAAAAACACATAATCCCCATACCGAGTCCTAAAAGTAGTTTTCAACACATCACACTCTTTCACCTTCAACTGATAATACCTAGATCTTAGATCAATCTTTGAAAACACCATTGCACCTCGAAACTAATTAAACAAGTCATCAATTTGAGGGAAAGGATACTTATTCCTAATGGTCAACTTATCCAACTACCTATAGTCAATACACTTTTTCATCGTACCATCATTATTCATCACAAAAAAAATTGGTGCACCCCACAAAGATACACTCGGTCGAATAAATCATTTATTAAGAAACTCTTGCAACTAAATCTTTAACTCTTTGAGCTCTTTTGGTGTCATGTGATAGGGCATTATAGACACCAGTGCAGTACCAAGATAAAGTTCGATATCAAATTCAACTTCACATCCTGGTGGCAAACCCAATAACTTTTTAGGAAACACGTCAGGAAAATCCTTAATAGTGCAAATATCCTGAACTCTCAAATTCTTACTAACTGAATTAATAACATAAGCTAAATAAGCTTCACAACCTTTTCCCATCATCTTTTCAACCTTCATAGTCGAAACCACATTAGCCAGAAAACTCGGTCTTTCACCAATAACAATAATTTCCAACCCATCACCATTCCTTAAAGTAATTCTCTTAGTCCCAAAATCTACCTTAGCCTTATGTTCAGTTAACCAGTCCATACCAAGAATAAAATCGAAACCATAGAAATACAAATCCATAAGATCAACAGAGAAAACGTGCCCTTGAATCATAAGGGGGCATCTACGATACACTTTGTTCACTACTACACTATCACTGAAAGAACTAATATCAGTCATATCCAACTCAATAGTCTCTACTGGAATCCCTAACTTACAAACCAATTCACTCAAGATATATGAATGCGTAGAACCAGAATCAACTAAAGAAAATAACGAAGTAGACTGTAAAGTAAAAGTACCTGCAATAACATTAGTCAGATCCTAATCCTCTGGCTCTTTAATAGCATAAACTCGAGCTGGACTTCCAAACTCAACCTTTGTAGCAACAGTACGAGCAAAAATTTGTTGCCCAACAAGTCTCTTATTACCTCTATAGTGACCACAACCTCTAGTAAGCGCAAAAATAGGTGCCGAACTCTGAGTCTGCGAAACCTCAACTTTATTCAGACAGTCCCTAAGAAAATGTTCCTTCGAACCACATTTAAAACATCCATCTGTCAACTTACGACACTCTCTAAAATATCTACGCTCACAGTGTGCACAAAGCGACCATCCAGAACCACCCCTCGAGCCACTAGCACTGACCATAGTACTACTCTACTGTTTAAATTGAGTCAGTCGAGACCCACATCTCGCACCCCTACTAAAACTATGACTATCACGCCATCTCTTAGGCGGTTGGCCAGAAGCACCATCAAAAGCCCTCTTACCAAACTCAGTAACAACAAATGAGGCGGCTCAGCTAAAGTCTCATCAACTGTCTTAGCTCTCTCCACTAACTCATCAAACATATCTACATTCTAAGCTACTAAGTAAACCTAAATCTTACGGTTAAGCCCAAATCAGAACCTCTTACAATAATCCCTCTCAGAAAGTATCATCTCAGAAGCATACTGACTAAGTCACACAAACTCTGCCTCATAATCAGCCACAGATAAATCACCCTGAACCAAATCCAGAAACTCACACTTACGAGCCTCCATATAATTCTCACCCATAAACTTCCTCTTAAAGACCTCAAGAAAGAAATTCCAAGTCAATCTATCAGAAATAATACCTCTCCTAATCGTATTCCACCACCGATGAGCTTCATCATTGAGTAAGGACACCGCACAACCCAACTTCTCCTTATCAGAATAGGACATCTGTTCGAGGATCCTTTGAACTCCTTCCAACCAGTACTCTGCAATGGTTGGATCAGTACCTTTCACTCCAGAAAACTCTTTACCATCTAACGACTGAAGCTATTCAAGTGACAACCCACGGTTAACAAGTGCAAGAGTAGGATTAACACCAGTAATTTGCTAAAATGCTCCTATCATAGCTTCTATCAGAGGGCCTACACTCTCATCAGGCATGTTCACTCTACGTGGTGGCACAGAAGGTGCAGAGGATGAACCATTCTCTTAAGCGCTAGGTCTCACATTAACACATCTAGGAGGCATATTTAATGATCTAGCATACAAACAAACAAATAAATGGTGTGAATGGCAAGGAGATGATCCAAGTCTCGTTCCTACAAGCAAACTTCAGGATTAAGGTAATTTGTTCCCACTCCTACCCCACATGCAATTCAATCAAAGACATTTCAACCAATCTCATGCCATTCAATCAAACTTATATCAACAATTTCAAGAAATCAAAGAGATTTAGACTCGTGAGTTTTGAAACTTGAAACACACAACAATCACCTAAGTCCAAGCATTATTGAACCTAGAGCTCTGATACCACCAAATGTAACACCCTATACTCGGCTCAGTCGCGCCGAGCCCGAATATCAGGATGTCACACCATCGTCTCATGTAATACACAACAATTAAAAGCTCATTCTCAAAGGAACATCTTCCATTTTAATATTCTTATAGGTTTTAAGTCAATCTTACTCTTAAGTTCTCATTGTTACATGCTAAACATACACCAGATAGTCTTCTAACAATAGTTTAACATGTATAAGGTCCATTTAGCAAAATCTCAAAACTAACTACGTAGGTATCAATACTAGAATATGGGTATCGATATTTCTCTCAAGTGGTATCGATACTGCTTGGAAAATCGGTACCAAATTAGCATTCTATTTCTCGTCTAAAATTTGAAGTCTCAAAAATTATTGGTACCTTTCAGAAAGTATCGATTATTTTACCCCAAGTATCGATATTCGTGATAAGGTATCGTTACCAAATTACATTACTGACTTCCTACACTTTCAAAAACATGGAGGTATCAATATTAAAACCTGAATATCGATACCTCTGCTCCAGACATAAAAAATATAGCAATTACAAGCATATAATTCATACCAACTAATGTCTAATCATCATGTTGTAAACTCTAAATATGTAGGGTTTTTCTAGTCATTTTTACCAGCTTTTTTACTTAAAAATAATACTAATCCCAAGTATTTATTAATTAATTAAGTCAATTTTGTTTATATTTTGATGGTGGGCATGAATTTACAAAAAATACAAATATGAGCTTTATTGTATTAATTTTGTGCATAATTTAAATTATTTCATGTTAATTATTAATGTGTTACATTTTATTATGGAGGGAACCATAGAGATGATATAATATGGAGCTTATTATAAAGTTGCATGGACAGGAGCTATTTATTTCCTATGTTGGATGATAAAACCATGCTAAATGGGTCATCAAGGTGTTACTTTGACCCAGAAAAAAAGATGATACATGATAGACAAGTTTGACAAGTTTAGTGGGTCATGAAACCGTCTATCAAGGGAGAGTCAAGCCCAAATTCGGCACAAGCGTATTGGCTACCCAAAAATATCTTTTGGTACAATTATTTGGAGGTCCCTACATTTGGAGAATCATTAGAAATCAGCACACAAAGATTGCCCTTGAAATCATCCAACCCATGTCTAAATTTAGCATGATTCTATGCTCAAATCAAGAAACCACCATTCACCTACTTCCACTATATGTGGTCGGCCAAGCAGTGGAGAAAATGGAGGGATTCCAATCCCTATTTTTAGTAAACTCTACCATCTACTTCAAGTATAAATACTCCCACTTAATCCCTCATCTATCACCCTTTCATTCCTTAATCATCCCTACATTTTTCAATCGTCATTTATTCTCTCATTTCCTCTCTTCATTCCCACGCATAAGATCCCATTTCCCTTAGCCAACAAAAACTTGAGAAGATTATCTCTTGGCCAGCCACCTTAAGGAGCCATTAGCAAAAGAGCAACACAAGGATCGGAGGAGAACATCTTCAATTAGAGTTCACGAGACTACTGATTCGACAAATTTTATTCTTCCATTACTTTGTTATTTTGATTTTAATCATGTTTGCAATGTGCTTTGTCACCTTGTCATCAACAATGGTAGCTTAAATCTGTTTAGCTAGGATGATTGCATTAAATCCTGACCCGACTAAATTGAAGGTTCATAAAAACTTTAATGAGCTTTATTATCTTGCGTAGTTTTTAGGTTTATGTGATTAAACTATTTCAAACCTGACCCGTCCCTGTTACTTCACATGAATTCTAAGAAACTCTTAGTTTAATGTGATCAGTAAAATGAATGTTTTACTAAGTAAAAGATTCCAAAAGGACTTAATTTGGTTTCAAAACTCATGAAAGATCGAGTTGCCATGGAATATTTTCCGAACACTGTTAAACATGAGGAAAATGAACTAAGTTGAAAGATGTAATTATCCTAGCCTATTCATGTTATTGATTGTTGAATTTTGTGTCTTTACTGCTAAATTCATTTCAAACTTGGCATTTAGATTAAATTTCATTAGGGATCATCTTGCATTTAGATAGTTTAATCATCATCACTCAAAATATTGTGTTTTTATCACCAGATTGTTAACTCTAATTTTACAATTAATTGATTAACATACACAGTCACTGTGGAGATGATAACTCTTTTACTTATTTATTACTTGATAACGACTGTGTATACTTGCACAAACTGAGTGATACACATGTATCATTCACTTCTTCAAATGGTCGTTAAAATGTCCGAAGTAACAGTCTAACACATCATTATCATGATCGAGCAAGAGACCAATAATTCAAACAGAAAGTCCATAAGTCCTAAGCAAAACAACCATGAAAATAGCTTAAAAATCATAGCAAAAACCAACATATAGTCTACAGCATTTCCTCATTCCCAAACATAACCAAAACAATAACACCTATGAAATAACTAAAATGGACTTACTTGGAATCAGCCCTCGGAACCACACCGCTCACACCGAGACGCTACTAATCTGGAATGGTTTTAAAAGGAGTGGGCGAGCTTAACAAGCTCAATGAATGCCTTGAAACTTTACCATGCAAACATGTCATCAAGCATTAGTAGAACACATACATGGCATAATTAGAATAATCGCAACCTTCTCGACATATTACATTTACACATGCATGTTTAATAGTTTATTAGTTAAGTCATTGCATACACTATCATATATACATTGCAATACAAACAAACATATTTATAGATAATTACCATAGTAGTCACATACCATATAAACGCAAATCACAATACACACATATACATATTTTAAGATAATTGGTGATAATTTGACACTTGCGTTATGAAACGTAAAAGTGATTACTATCACCACTCATCAAATACACGAATCTCCAGCACACGAAATGTGCAAGTGTACACAATCGCAACAAGTAATAAAGTGACAAGTAAATGTCGAGTTATCATACCCACAGGGACTATGAAAAGAATTATTTATGAATGCAACTTAAAAACACTTTGGTGAAGAAAAATATTTTGATTTGAGAAGGTGATTAAAAACTAGGACTTTAACTAAGTAAAATAAATAAAAATAAAATAAAAGTTCCAATGCACAATTTCAAAAGATGATTTTAACCAAGATAACATAATTGTGTTAGATTAATTATATTTCTTAACTTAGAATTATTAAACTCATGTTTATGTTGTTACGAATAAATTCACGGCAACTCGGTAATTTGCTAACTTATGAACATACTTACTTCCCAAAATCCATTTATCTCTTGACTATATCTCTATGTCAATTCAACCGATTAAACAAATTTTAATAAGCAAATGTGTTAATGCACATACATACTTATGAAATTAAAATAATCTCTTGTACATATCTCTATGCCAATTCAAACAATTAATTCAATCTCATAAGCACATAAAAGATTACGTGAGGTAACAATGTATTTCTACCTTGAAACAGTTTAATCACAATAATCTTGCAAGTTATGCAAGGCTAATGTATCGTTAGATACCGTTGCTATTTTAACCCTCAGCTACCTTAGATGATTAAACATGCACTGATGAAGTATCATGTCAATTAATTACAATTTCAATCTGTTTAAATAATTAATTCATTAATTACCTTACAATTGTAATGTAAGAATAACTTAGTCATGGTTTTACTTAATCAAACATCTTACCGAGGCCTATAACAACACAAACACAATTTTAATAAATTAAGTAGACAAAATGAAATCAATCTAACACAAATTAAATTTAAGCCATATTAATTAAATTAAACATACCAACATCACAAATATTCATAGACATGTTCATCATAACAACAACAAAATTAAAAG
Organism: Gossypium sturtianum; assembly: GCA_025698515.1. Classification (NCBI taxonomy): domain Eukaryota; kingdom Viridiplantae; phylum Streptophyta; class Magnoliopsida; order Malvales; family Malvaceae; genus Gossypium; species Gossypium sturtianum. The sequence continues at coordinate 128,820,552 of CM046955.1, forward strand.
GATAGGGAACAAGAATCAAATCTGGTGTTTCTCCGAGGCTTGACTAGTTTGCTCCGCATCTCCTTCTCTGCTTGTTCTTGTTGAACCGATGCTTCCATGAACACTTGAATGTAGCTTCAAATGGTGGATGAATGAATATTTTTCAAGACGTGAAATCGAAAAAGGAATAGGGGGAGAAAATGAAGAACAATGGAAGGGAATGAAGAGAGAAAAGTAAGAGAGAAGTGAAGAAATGAATGGGTTTGAGATGTGTTGGAAGTGAGTAGCCAAGGGGGTATTTATAGGTTGGGATGGATGCTAAAATTAGCAAAAATCAGCAGCCATAGAGTTCCCCCATGGCCGGCCACACATGTGGCAAGTTCGAAGGTTTCAAACTTGCTATTTTAAGGTAGGGGCAAATCTAGAAAGGCATAAATAGTGGAGGGGTTTGAATGCAATTTGAAGGAGTCTTCAAGGGTCATTTTGTAAGACAAGTAATCAGCCAAGCAAGCTGATTAGGTCAGCATGTGGGATGGTTTTGGGCTGCCCAATGCACGGTTGGATCAGTTTTCTCGGTTCAGCTTAACTGGGCCGTTTTTCATAATTAATTAATAATAATTTATTTAACCCAAATTAAATTGGTTTAAAATTAAAATTAATTATATTATGAATTAATACACATAATTTGGACCATCTTAGGCTGAAAAATTAATTCACCTTGATGGTTCAAAATTGCTTCTCGGTTTTGCGCTTCTAGCAGTGTCTGCCGAGCTGTTTTTCGCCCTTTGTGTAAATCTGTCGAAAATAATCAAAATTTGATGTAAAATTAATTAAAATTAAAATTGTTCATAATTTGGGTGCAATTAAATTATTTTATAATTATTATTTATTTTTTGACACGAATTTTAGCAAAACTGCATGAATTTAAGTTAAAAAGGGCATGAAAATGTGTGTGTATTTTCGTGTTTCCACACCCCCAAACTTAATTCATTGCTCATCCCGAGTAATGCACAAATTTGAAAAGAATTTCTCAGAAACACCTTTGAAAATTTTCTTCAGAGCAACATTCTTCCCAAAATTATGATTTTAGTATACTTATGCTCAAAAACAAGAAATTTGATATTTATGCTACTTATGTATACATATCATTCAAATTAATCTCAATTATTCTTATGATAGTAAGAATAGACTAAATGTTTCCTCAATAAAGACATGCTAAATTCCTACCAATTTGATTTTATTCCCTTATTCAAGAAAGTTGCAATCATTAAGTTTAACTTATGCCTTCATATGTTGAACATAGCAATTTCTCTCCACTAATGTAGGTAGCATAGAAACTTGAATCAATAGATCTTTAAAAAGGTTGTAACGTGGCTAGGATAGGGGTGGGTAAAAGATAGGTAAATTTAGGCTAAAAACCCTAGACTCAGCTTCAATCGGACCTTCGAAATAATTATCTTCAATACACCAACTTACTTTGCTTTCACATGCTCTTTTGTACATCTATTTTCTTTCAAGTACATATGCTCTTCTTTTGTTCTCTCTTTTTTTAAAAAAAATTTACATTAGCATTTTACTGTATGTACTATATTTTTTTGAGCATTTGATACTTCTTTTCAACTCCCCCAAACTTATTTTCAAAGAACAATATGAATAGTACTGAGTCTAGTGTTTGGGACAATTTAAAGATAATTAAGAGAAAATGATGGATAAATATTGTAAGGGTTCAAATAAAATTAGGCCATATAGTCTCAAAGTTGGGTTTCAAGGGATAAAATATCACCATGGTTGGCTTGAAAGGCTCAAACGGTCCAAACAAAAGTTGCCTAAATCATTTTCAACATTCCATGTTTCCTAGGATTTCGCCTCGAGAAACTACTAAGTCAGTTCTAGAGACTTAAACTTTCTTACATGCCTAACTTTCCTAAGGAACTAAAAATTTTATGGTATGATTTGCATGCTTTATTAAAAATACATTTATGTCAAAATTCAGCTAACATAACAATTATTGAAATAATCGAACTTCATTTATACTGAAGTTTAACATACTTAACAAAATTTCAAATTTTTGAGCAAAATATATCCTAATCATAACTGAAAGAAAAATTTATTCTGAGTGGAAATAATTTCAATTTTTTGGTCCCCCTACTTAAGATGAACAATGTCCTCATTGTTAAAAGTGAATAGATACTATACACCATGTAACAGCCCGTTTTTGGTTAAATCAAAACAGTGATTTTGGAACCAAAAATCTGAGGTCAATATATTTATTTTATTATTATTTTAATGTTTACGATATGATAGAACAATTGTGTGAAAATTTCGTAAAGAAATTTTATTGTTTGAATGCTTAATTCAGAAAAAAGGACTAAATCGCGTAAAGTTAGCTAAAGGTATTTAATAGCTATAGAACCTTAAAGTTAAGGTCCTTATATGGTAATTAGACCATTAATTAGATAGTGAATGATAATGGCTTGGAAAAATTGAAATATTGAATTAGTAATAAGGTTATTTTTGGTATTTAGTAAATATAGATATTTGTAATAAAACAAACAAAAAATTAAATGCATTCATTCTCATCTTTTAACTGAAATTGAAGAATAAAAAATAGGATATTAGGGTTCTTCATTCGGCTAAGGAAAATTCATGCAATTAGGTATGTGTTTTCTCCCGTTTTTAATGATTTCTATGTTTTTGTGATTGTTGCAACTAGTACTAGCTAGCCCAGAGACTATTTTGCAAAATTGTTAAAGATTTTGAATAATTCCATTGATGAATATATGTGTGTTTTGATGTTTGATGATAGATTATGAATATTTGATATGAATTATACAAGTTTTGTTAAGTGATTTTTAGTGAAAATGCGAAATAGGGATTAAATTGAGAAATTTTAAAACTTTGTCGTTAAAATGTGAAATAAATGAAAAATATGGGTTGCTAGGGGCATAATAGTAATTCGGCTAGCATGGGTTTATTGTGAATTTCATTAATTTGTGATTTTGGGAAATAAGGACTAAATTTTGAAAAATATGAAATATTAGGGGCTAATGTGTAAATTAGCTCAAATGTATATTATGGATTGAATTGAATAAATAATTGATTAAAAAGTTAATTTTGAATATATTTAAATCAAGAAAGGAGAAATACGGATTTAGATCGGGGAAAGAACTAAGTTACGGAATAGTTGACTCGATTCTTTGTTTTAGCAATTAAGGTAAGTTTGTTATAATTTCATTTCAAATGTATTCTATATGCTTTGATATAGCATAACTTGCAATTATGTGACTACGGACAAGTTTGAAAATGATTAGATGATACTTCGACGGTTGGAATCCTGGTTGAACCTTAGGAATAGATTTAGATACTAGTGACATGTCATTAGGGGACACAGTGAGTTGGCTTCGGGCCAGGATATTAGCACTTCGGGTGCAAGATATACCGATTTGGATTTGGGCCATGCATATCGGCTAATTTGGCTTTGGGCCATGATATTAGTACTTCGGATAAGTTACCTTGATTTGGTTTCGGGCCATGGTATAGGTACTTATCGTGTGAGACTCTTGAGTATTCGACTTCTATTCTGAATGGTTCAATGGGTAAACGAAAGAGGTGGATGAGTTTGAGATTGATATTAAATGATACAGGTACGTTCATGAATTATATAAGTTTCAAATCGAAGGGATTTGTGAAGGTAGTGTGTAATCTCTCAATTGAGTATTGTAAGGTTTGTTAGCTAATGTAAACTACATATTGGTTTATTCAAATTATTGAGTTATGTTATTGTGATTGCATTAAGTTTATTTTATACAAGCTTACTAAGCTTTATAGCTTACTTTGTTTATTTTTCCCGTGTTTTATAGTGTTATCAAAGCTAGCTCAGATTCAGGGACCGTCAGAGATCGTTTCACACTACCACCTATCACTTGGTACCTTTGAATTTTGGTATTTTAAGTATATGGCATGTATAGGTATTTTCAGTCATTTGATTATGGGTTGATAGTGATTTTGGTTGTTTGTAATGACTTGTAATGACATATGTTTTGGTTTGTAAATATGGCCATGAGTGTTGACTTAATTTGGTGGATTTGGTTTTGTGCATATATGTTCATATATGATTAATATTTTGAGTTCATGGATGGATATGTGAATGGCTTATATTATGAGGCTTGTGGATATTGATTTAGTAAATGTTAAATGGTTGTTATTAGATATGAATTATGCTTGTGAATTGGTGTAAAATGATGTATGTTTGGTAAAGGTTTAGTTGTTGATTTGTATATGTGTTTTGGTATGTTTTGATTGAGTAAGACTTGAGGTTATAAGAATGTTGGTTGTTAGTATTGGAAATGGTATGAATTAGCCATGATTGTGGCTAAATTAGATGTTCATTTATACTATGAATTGGTGCCATTTTGGTTGTGTAGGTGAGCATAAGTTTGGGTGGCAAATCGACTTGGTAAATAGCCTATTTTTGTCCACACGGGCAGAGGCAAGGCCGTGTGTCTAAGCTGTGTGTGACACACGGTTATATTACACGGTCGTGTGTCCCCTAGTGTGGTTTTAGAAATCAAGTTAGAATACTCCACACGGTCTCACACACGGGCGTGTGATCGGCCGTGTGACATAAGTCAGTATACCCTATAATCTAGACACGGCTTAGCACATGGGCGTGTGACTTGACCGTGTTGCATAAGTTAGTATACCCTACAGGTTTGGCACGGCCTAGCACACGACCTGGCACACGGGCGTGTGTGGCCACTTCGAAGGGCAGACGGGCGTGTGTGGCCACTTTGAAGGGCACACAGGCGTGTGTGGCCACTTCGAAGGGCACACGGGCTAGACACACGGGCGTGTGGTTGGACGTGTGACCCAAGTCTGTAATCTCACTTGTTTGGACACGGGGTAGGACACAGGCTGAGACACGGCCATGTGCTTCCATTTCAAATGTCCACACGGCCTATGACACAGGCGTGTCTAGTGACCGTGTGAGACACACAGCCTCGCCACACGGGCGTGTGTCCCCTGTTTTGAGAAAAAAATTCAAAGTTTGTGGAAATTTCTTAAGTTATCGATTTAGTCTCGAACCACTCCTAAAGCATATTTAGGGCCTCATCAGCTCGTAATAGAGACATATTGATTCAGATTGAATGATGAATGTTTTAGTTGAAAAAATGTATGCTACAGGTATGTATAAATATGTTGTAAGTTCGGTAATGCTTCGCAACCCTATTTTGGCATTGAATACGGGTGAGGGGTGTTACATTTATTGGTATCAGAGCTACAGTTTAATCGATTCTAGGACTAATGTAGCGTGTGTGAGAGTCTAGTTGTACATGCCATATATAAACTGTGATAGTGTGATGACTCCTAACATTTTAAAATGTCTTTTCATATAGTAAATGGATCCCAATCGAGCTATAGCTGATGAGGTTGAAAGTAATGCGCCTGCTCCCGCTCAAGGGACAGCACTATTTGATTTTAGACCCGTAACGGGCAGCCAAGGAGGAGAGCCTAAAGAAGCCTTCTTCCAAATGATGAACGAGTCGTTCACACAATATATCCGAACGAACCCGGCTGCTCAACAACCTCCACCCCCTCTTAATCCCCAACCGATTCCCGTAACTCCTCAAGGAGTCAAGCTTTTAAGATTGAATAAGCCTCCAGTTGATAAGATCCGTAAACACGGGGCTAAAGAGTTCAGAGCTAAAGTTGTTGATGATCCTGAGAGAGCCAAGTTTTGGCTTGAAAATACTATTCGAGTGTTTGATGAGCTTTCTTGCACACCGGCTGAATGTTTAAAATGTGCTATATCACTTCTGAGGGACACCGCATATCAGTGGTGGAATATGTTGGTGTCAGTGGTGCCGAGAGAGAGAGTCACCTAGGAGTTCTTTCAGACCGAGTTTCGGAAGAAATACATAAGCCAACGATTTCTGGATCAAAAGCACAAAGAATTTTTAGAATTGAAACAAGGTCGTATGACCGTAACCGAGTATGAGAGAGAATTTGTGCGATTGAGTAAATATGCTCGAGTGTATGTTTCTACCGAAGAGATTATGTGCAAGCGATTTGTTGACGGGTTGAATGAAGACATTAAACTTCTGGTTGGAATTTTAGATTTGAAAGAATTCGTTGTGTTAGTTGAACGGGCTTGTAAAGCCAAAGACTTTAGTCGAGAAAAGAGGAAAGTTGATTCAGAGGCTAGAGATTCGAAGAAAAGACCGATGAATAAATCTTATCATTCTTCATCAAAGAAATCCTGAGATTTATATAGTCGATCGAATGCATTAGTGGGATACCAGAATAGAGATCGTGGAAATCAACATGTGAATCCTAAAGCTCAAGCTACTTCTGTCTCGAGTGTTGGCAATGTGAGAAATAACAAACCCGAGTACCAATAGTGTGGGAGATGACATTTTGGAGACTGCTGGAATAAGAGTAGTAAAGCTTGTTTTAAATGTGGTTCGCTAGATCACTTTATTTGAGATTACCCAGAATTATCCGAGAAAGATAAATTTCAGAATACAAGATCGAGCAATACGACTGCGAGAGGGAGACCACCGCGAAATACGAGGAATGTGTCTAGTGGCAGAGGTATGACTAGGGATTCAGCTATGAGATCCGAGGCCAGAGCACCTGCTAGAGCCTATGCTATTCACGCTCGCAAAGAGGCATCGTCCCCAGATGTTATTACCGGTACATTCTCTCTTTACGACACTAATGTGATTGCTTTAATTGATCTTGGATCGACACATTCGTATGTTTATGAGCATTTAGTGTCTAGTAAAAAATTGCCTGTTGAGTCTACAGAATTTGTAATTAAAGTATCAAACCCCTTAGGCAAGTATGTTCTAGTTGACAAAGTATGTAAGAACTGTCCTTTAATGACTCGGGGTTACTATTTTTTGGCTAACTTGATGCTTTTACCATTTGATGAGTTCGATGTGATTCTGGGTATGGATTGGTTAACTCTACATGATGCCGTTGTAAACTGTAGACGAAAGATTATAGAATTGAAGTGTCGGAATAATGAAATTCTTCGGATTGAATCTGATGAGTCGGGTGGATTGCCTACAGTGATTTCGTTGATGTCGGCTCAGAGATATGTGAGAAAAGGTTGCGATGCGTACCTAGCATATGTTTTAGATACCAAAGCATCTGAAAAGAAGATTGAATCAGTGCCTGTAGTTTGTGAATATCCGGATGTATTTCCAGAAGAATTGCCTGGGTTGCCACCAGTCAGAGAGGTTGAGTTTGATATTGAGTTAATATCGGGAACTTCACCGATATCTATAGCTCCTTACAGAATGGCTCCGATAGAGTTGAAAGAGTTGAAAGCTCAGTTGCAAGAGTTAACTAATAGAGGTTTTGCACGACCAAGTTTTTCGCCCTAGGGTGCGCCAGTATTGTTCATAAAAAAGAAAGACGGATCAATGAGAATGTGTATTGACTACCGTCAACTCAACAAGGTTACGATAAATAACAAGTATCCTTTCCCAAGAATAGATGATTTGTTTGATTAGTTGAAAGGGGCAACAGTATTTTCAAAGATTGATTTGAGATCGGGCTATTATCAGTTGCGAGTTAAAGATTCAAATGTGCTGAAAACTACATTCAGAACGAGGTACAGACATTATGAATTTCTTGTTATGCCTTTCGGGTTGACAAATGCTTCTGCAGTTTTTATGGATTTGATGAATCAAATTTTCAGACTGTATTTAGACAGATTTGTTGTAGTTTTCATTGACGACATTCTGATTTATTCACGAGATGAGTCTGAGCATGCCGAGCATTTCAGAATTGTGCTTCAAACCTTGAGAGATAAGAAACTGTATGTTAAATTCAGTAAGTGTGAGTTTTGGCTCCGAGAAGTCAGATTTTTGGGACATATTATCTCGGCGGATGTCATTCGAGTTGATCCGAGTAAGATTTCTACAGTTGTTGAATGGAAACCACCTAGAAATGTATCTGAGATTAGAAGCTTTCTGGGATTAACTGGTTACTATCGACGTTTTATAAAAGGGTTCTCGATGATTGCTACACCGATGACCAGACTGCTACAGAAAGATGTAGAGTTTGAATGGTCCAAGAAATGTCAACAAAGTTTCGATCAATTGAAAGCATTGTTACCTGAGGCACCAGTGTTGGTTCAACCTGAGTCGGGTAAAGAATTTGTGATTTACAGCGACGCGTCATTGAACGGTTTGGGTTGTGAATTGATGCAAGAGGGAAAAGTTGTAGCTTATGCTTCCAGACAGTTGAAGCCGCATGAAAGGAACTATCTGATGCACGATTTAGAGTTGGCCACTATTGTATTTGCATTGAAAATTTGGCGTCATCATTTGTACGGTGAAAAATGCCACATCTTTACCGATAATAAAAGCTTAAAGTATATTATGACTCAGAAAGATTTGAATTTGTGACAACAGAGATGGCTCGAGCTACTAAAATATTACGAGTTAGTGATCGATTATCATCCGGGGAAAGCGAATGTGGTCGCGAATACTGTAACGCCCCGAATTAGGGCCTAGAAGGATTGGGCCTTGAGCGTGGGATCAGCTAGGAGACTGCACATTAATATTTATGTGTGCAAGAAAATGTCATAAATTGCTTGTTTGCTTTAATGGCTGAGTGATTTGGGTGTGTATGGGAGTGTTTGAGAAGCCTGGGTTCAAGTCTTGGATTTTGCAAAATTTTTAGTTTTTCTCTTAAATGAACCTGGACACTGGCACTTAGGCCTTATTAGTAATAATGCTTATTTTATGACACAAAGAGAGCCCGTGGTGTAGTGGCAAGGTGGCGTGTGGTGTAACTGAGAGGTCTGAGGTTCAAGTCCTGGGTTGCACAATGGAGTGTTTATTTTGCTGCTTGAGTTGTGTAGGTAGAAGAGTTGGATTGAAACACTGTTGAGAGGAGTTTGAACTGGTCATGGAGGGATTTGTGGAGCAAGTCAAGGAGGAGATTGGAGAGAAAATCAAGGAATTTTGAAATGGGAGGTTGGTAGGGTGTTGTGGCCGATTGGGACTCTAAGGCTCTATTGGAATTCGGCTAGGAGGAAATAGGGAGCAATTTTGGCTGTAGGCATATTTTTTGTTTCGGTTTTGTGGAGCTTGAAAGGAGAGGGCTGAATTTCCCTTGTGATTTTTGCCATTCGGGATTTCTTTCAGGTTTTGCATTTTATCAACTGTGGTGACCAAAAGTGCCATTATTTTCTCCATTTCTTCAATTGCCAATTAGGTAATATTCTTCTATGGTCTCACTTCTCTTTCTCTGCCCGTTTTTCTATTTTTTTTACTCTCTTAACAACGCCGAATGCACTTCTCTTCTTTCCCCTTCATTCTTCTATTTTCTCTCAAAGCCGAACCTACTTTTCTCTCCCTCTTTCACCCTTGGCCGATTGTGGTCATTTCTTTTCAGGTTTTCTTTAGTGACCGTCCCCTCTTATCTATCTTCCTCCCTCGTTTTACTCTGGCGATTGTTGATAGCCTAAGGATTGGGGATCTATTGTTAGTGCCGATTACCACCATCATTTGTCTACTATGTCGAACCTAAGCTGTTGCATTCTTTGTTCTTCTGATTCTTGTGAGTTCTTCGTTGCACGATATCGGTAAGCGTGTTCGTTAAGGATCAATTGTGTCATGGTTATATGTATATATTAATGGTGATTCGTTTTGTGTGTAGATACTAATCAAAGAGTGGGTAATCACTTTTGATCAATGGTTAGTTGCAAATACCCGTTGGTTCAAGCAAGGCGATAGTTGGAGAGCATGTGGGCTAGTTTACTCGTTATCACGAACAGGTGTGTAATCACACTATCTTTGCTGTGAATCGGCAAAAGCCAAAAAGCTGAAAAGCCAAAACTTCAGCATTCGAGGCCTCACGAGTGTGCGATCGTTCGTATGGTAAACTGAGCCCACAAATCATGGGCGATAGATTGTAGAGGACACTACGAGTGTTCTCGTGATCTTGGGCCTCGTTTGGCTGAAATGGATCGTGTGGGCCCAATGGGCTCGTGGGCCCCACACGGATAAAATCCACGTTAAGTGGCAAATACTGGACTGGGCTATGTAGTTCGCATAGCCGTGACTGAATTTGGGCTAAATGGGCCACACGAGCGTGTGAGCCCACTTGGGCCGAATATTGGGTCGTGGGCCCCTTTACACCGTAATGACCTTAATGCCCCTGTTAAGGTAAAATGATCGTAATGCCCCTGTTAAGGTAAAATGACTGTAATGCCCCTGTTAAGGTAAAATGACCGTAATGCCCCTGTTAAGGTAAAATGATCGTAATGCCCCTGTAGGGTTAAATGATCGTAATGCCCCTGTAGGGTTAAATGACTGTAATGACCTTGTAGGATAAATGACTATTTTGCCCCTCGAGGGTAAATGACTGACTTGTGCTATGATTGGACTGATTTGACTGTGATTGTATGACTATGATTAGATTGACTTAACTGTGAATGATATGATGATTTGTGGGCGGACATTTTGCATACATGACATCTTCGCATGGGGTTGGGATATTGGTTATGGAGAAAGTAATCTGTTCGATAAGTCGCATTGCGTCGCACGCAGACGCATCTGTGGACCTATAGATGGCTTAAGGCCAGTTAATCTAATTATGGCTCTGTGACAACCTAATGGTGGCTCTGTGCTGTCTTGATTATGACTTTGTGTCGATCATATTTTTCCATGGCTATGTGCCGATCGTAATTATTGATGACTTTGTGTCGATTATACTTACCCATGGTTGTGTGACGGTTATATTACCGTAAATGATGGTTATGTGCCGATCTTATTACACGATTACCGATGGCTATGTGCCAATTATGAGATCGTTCATCGAAGGCTTAAAGCGCGATATATACTAGCAGCAGCTTTGCCGCAATTTGATTAGTCTTTGCAAAGGTGCTAACAACGTGTAAGTGTAGGGATGGTGTGGGTGATTTATTCCCCACAGGTAGTGCAGAGTTGGATGGAGGCAAGTGCAGGGTTGGATGGGTTTGCATGCGTCATGTATCATTCATACTGAGACTGTTATTGTGATGGGTTAGGCCCAATTGATTTTGTTATGGGCTGTGACCCAAATGATATTGTTTTGGGCTTTAGCCCACATATACTCTGAACTGAACTGTACTGTTACTGTGAAAGGGCTTAGGCCCAGATTGATTCTATTTTTGTATACTAACTGTTTCTTTAATAAGGGGATTACACACTGATTTTTTCGTAAACTCACCCTGTTTTTAACCTTTCAGGTAATCCCCAGTGTTATACGGTTCGGAGCTACGAGGGACTCGGAGAGGGCCACACAACTGCGCATGTTTTATTCTGTTTTGCTAATTTACTTAAGCACTTTGATTTTGATTCGGGTTGTAATAAGGCCTCTATAATTTCTGGATTTTAAATTTGGGATTTTATTGATTGTGATTTATATCTGCTAGAAGTAGAACACGGTTTTCCAAAATAATAACATTTTCAAACACTACGTTTTCGCAACTCAATTTTTTAAATATCACGTTTTCGTAAATCATTTTGTTTTAGTTTAAGCTTCCGCAACAAATAAGGTTTTAAAGGTAATAACGTTTTAAAAGGGAATAACTTTTTAATAGACCACGATTGAAAATAAACAAACGCAAACTGAGGTTTTGTACAAGTTTTAAATGGCAAGAAGTTTGAAATTTCAAGAAGGGTTTTCAATGAAAACATGGTTTTTGAAAAACACTTCAATATGACACGCCAGATTCAGCCATAAAGTCTAGGCCGGGTTTGGGGTGTTACAGATGCTTTGAGTAGAAAGTCGTTGTTTGCTTTGAGAGCAATGAATACACAGTTGACATTATCTGATGATAGTTCAATTTCAGCTGAGTTAAAAGCTAAACCAGTATTTCTTCAGCAAATTTGTGAAGCTCAAAAATGTGATAGTGAATTGCAAGCTAAAAGAGTGCAATACGAGTCAACTAGTGATTCAGAGTACCAAATTGGATCCGATGATTGTTTGATGTTCCGAGATAGAATCTATGTACCAAAAAATTCGGAGTTGATTCAGAAAATTTTATACGAGGCACATAGTGGTTGTTTATCCGTTCATCCTGGAAGTACTAAAATGTACAATGATTTGAAACAACTGTATTGGTGGTCGGTATGAAACGAGACATTTCTGAATTTGTAGCGAGATGTTTAGTGTGTCAGCAAGTCAAAGCTAAACATCAAGTGCCATCGGGTTTACTTCAGCCTGTGATGATACCAGAGTGGAAATGGGACAGAGTTACGATGGATTTCGTATCGGGATTGCCTTTTTCTCCGAAAAAGGAAGATGCTATTTGGGTTGTCGTTGATCGGTTAACGAAATCAGCACATTTCATTTCGGTACGTACTGACTATTCACTTGATAGATTAGCTGAATTGTATATTGCTGAGATCGTTAGATTGCACGAGGTGCCAGTTTCGATTATTTTGGATAGAGATCCGAGGTTTACATCGTGGTTTTAGAAAAAATTGTAAGAAGCTTTGGGTACAAAAGTGAATTTTAGTACAGCTTTTCATCTGCAAACCGACGGCCAATCTGAGAGAGTAATTCAGATTCTCGAAGATATGCTCCGATGTTGTGTTTTAGAGTTCGAAGGCAACTAGGAGAAATATTTTCCGCTGGTTGAATTTGCGTATATCAATAGCTTTCAATCGAGTATAAAGATGGCACCGTATGAAGCTTTGTATGATCACAAATGTCGAACTCCATTGTACTGGACCGAGCTCAGTGAAAAATAGATTCACGAAGTTGATTTGGTTAGAGAAACCAAAGAGAAAGTGAAATTAATTCGCGACTGTCTGAAAGTAGCTTCAGATCATCAGAAATCGTACGCGGATTTGAAACGAAAAGACATTGAATTTTAGATCGATGACAAAATGTTTTTGAAAGTATCTCCGTGGAAGAAAATACTTCGTTTTGATCGTAAAGGCAAATTGAGTCCGAGATTTATAGGGCCGTATGAGATCATCAAAAGAATAGGTCCAGTGGTATATCGACTAGGTTTACCAACTGAGTTAGAGAAAATCCACAATTTTTTTCATGCGTCGATGTTGCGTCGATATCGATCGGAACCCTCACATGTGATTTCTCCGTCAGAGATTGAGATTCAACCTAATATGACGTACAACGAAGAACCGATCAAAATTCTGGCTCGAGAGATTAAAGAGCTAAGAAATAAATGCATAGCTTTAGTGAATGTCTTGTGGAAACATCACGGTGTTGAAGAGGCTACATGGGAGCCCGAGGAAGCTATGAGAAAATAGTACATTAACCTATTCGCTGGTAAGATTTTCGGGGACGAAAATCCCTAAGAGGGGAGAGTAGTAACAACCCATTTTTGGTCAAATCAGAGCAGTAGTTTCAGAACCACAAATTTGAGGTCGAAATATTTATTTTATTATTATTTTAATGTTTACGATATGAAATAATAATTGTGTGAAAATTTTGTAAAAAAATTTTATCGTTTGAATGCTTAATTCGATAAAAAGGACTAAATCGCGTAAAGTGTAAAGGTGGAGTTCTATTAGCTAAAGGTATTTAATAGCTATAGAACCATAAAGTTAAGGTCCTTATATGGTAATTAGACCATTAATTAAATAGTGGATGATAATGACTTTGCAAAATTGAAATATTGAATTAGTAATAAGGTTATTTTTTGTATTTAGTAAATATAGATATTTGTAATAAAACAAACAAAAAATTAAATGCATTCATTCTAATCTTTTAATCGAAATTGAAGAAGAAAAAATAGGATATTAGGGTTCTTCATTCGGCTAAGGAAAATTCATGCAATTAGGTATGTGTTTTGTCTCATTTTTAATGATTTCTATGTTTTTGTGATCGTTGCAACTAGTACAAGCTAGCCTAGGGACTATTTTGCAGAATTGTTAAAGATTTTGAATAATGACATTGATCGTGTGTCGAGAGTCTTAATATTTATATAATGAATGATCTAGCCTAGAAACTAACTATCACCACGATTGAGGCAAGCGCACCTATCGAACAGTAGTATAGCTTAGTGGCAAGACCGGAATGTCGAACCCAAAGGAACCAAAAGTACTAATACTGACTTTCTTTTTATTATTTAGCCTAATAATTAAGGGATTTATTTTTTATTCTAAATTAACTAACTACTAAGCTAAAGACGCTAAGACACAGAGAATGAATTGGGGAAAATACTTGTGGGAAAAACCAATTGATTAAGACAATACCCAAGGAAGAATCCACCTAGACTTCACTCGTTATTTAACTCTGAACCAGTCGATTTATTCACTTGACTTGATCCATAGGATTCCCTAATTTATATTAATACCTCTCTCGAGGCTACTAACGTCTAACCCTAGCTTGATTAATTGAAATCTCTTTCTAATTAAAACCCCTAAGATTGCATTAACTCGATCTATGGACTCCCATATTAGGTTTGACCCTAATCCGACAGATTTTTGTCATCCTATCTCTAGGGTTGCGATCAACTCCGCTTAACTATGCTAGATCTACTCTTAAACAGGGAATATTCCTCCACTGCCTAAGCACATCAATACTTGAATCAATATCCTGAAATATCAAAACAAGAATTAAGAAAACATAATTAAGAACAAATCAAGTATTTATCATATAGTTCAAAAAATAATAACAAGATCCGTCTTAGGTTTTATCCCCCTCAGGTATCTGAGGGATTTAGTTCATAATAATAAAAGAATACATCTCAGAAGAAAATATAAAACAAAACATAAGAAAACCCTAAAACCCCCTGAAGGAATTGAAGGAGAGATCCTCCCTCTTGAGTATGATTTCAGCTTCTCGAGATGAATCAACTGGCTTTCTTCGAGTAAATCCCACAATTCTAGCCTCTCTGGCTTGGCTCCTTGGCCTAGCTGGACGCCCCCCTCAAGGTTGGCTTTTAGGGTGTTTATATAGGCTTTTGGAATGTCTTTCTTTGCCTCTAAGTATCCCATTCTGAATGAAACTCCTCTTTGTCAAGGCAGGGACACGCCCGTGTGAATCGAATCCAGGCCGTGGTCGAGCCTGCTAAAGGGGCACGGCCGTGTGGCTTGGGCCCAGGCCGTGTTGATTTCCTACTTTAGCCTATTTGGTCTGCTTTTAGCCCGTTTCTCGTTCTTTTCATCCTCCTATGCTTTCCTAAGTATAAAACATAAAATTAAAGGATTAGGAGCATCAAATTCCACAATTCAAAGGATAAATCGTCCAAAAAGCATGTTAAATGTGGGATTAAAATATGTATATATTACGGTTTATCAAATACCCCCACACTTAAGCTTTTGCTTGTCCTCAAGCAAAATTCTCAACTTACAATTAAGAACTAACTTTCCTCAGTTTATAATCTTCATCAATAATGTTTCACCATAATCCATAGGTAATTCATACACTGATAATTTAACCAGAAGGTTCCTAAAGATTCAAACAATCAAAGTCATAGTTTTTATAATACGAAAAATAGGTGTTTCCCCTTACCTAAATAATTACCTTTAATTCAAAATCGACAAAAATTGACATTCTCACTAAAGGTTCACTCAAATCACTCAAAGTGTTTAAGGTTCAAAAATAAGCACTCAGAAGTCGAACATGAAAAAGTTAATCCCATAGGCTTGCATGAAAATCAAATCTCCACCACTATAATATAAGATGATACACAAATCAAAAGGTCTTTAAAAGGTTTGTAACGGGGCTTGGGTTAAAGGTGTGGATAAAGGCTGAATTAGAGGGTTAGAATCGAGATTGACCTGACAAATTACCTAACTAGAACAATGAACTGATAATGAATAATTGCATCAATTGAAAACTTGTAATACTAATAACACGAGCTTCTTCTAAAGATGTGAATTTAACTATTTTAAGCTCATAGAACATAGAACTAATGATGAATAGATTTTCTAACTTTTTTTTAAAGAACAAATCAAGTAATAAAAGATGGATTCAACTACTGAAATGAATAAAATAATTAGGCAACCAATCAAATCAAATCTCGATATAAGGGTAGTCAAGAAAATTGGTGATAACAAATACAAGATGGGTTTTGAGTTAATAGTAGTGGGTGAGTCAATAAATGGTTTGTTAAGATCAAAGGGGTTCACTAGGGGTTAATTATGAAGGTAGGCTTTTAGTGGAGTAAGTGGGTTAAAACCTAGGTGCCTTTATCATCTCTGTACATCAAATCATAGGTGTGGTCTCGACATGTATAATCGAAGAAAGTTCTAGAATAACAAATCAATGTTGACACACTCATAATCAATAAAGTGAGCACGAAAAATGTATGCTCTAAGAGGCTCAAGATCTCACAAGAATTATGGGCTTTTGATATCAACATTGTAAATTTCAAATTTCAATGTAATCATTAGATTCAGGTAGACAACCTAACAAATTTTTAATTCTGAAAAATAGACTTATCATGCTTGATTCTCTAGTCTCCTAAAGTTTAAATCATCATTGCATAATTAACTATGACTTAATTCAAAACATATCAATGAAAATCGTAAATCAAAGGAAATTTCATTCTAATCGTAACATGAGAAAATTACTTAAAAACAAGACATAATTTAGGGATTTGAGAATAATGAAAAAAGTTAGGCACTTTTCACGATAAAATTCACCCCCCCACACTTAAGATGTACATTGTCCTCAATGTACAAATATAACAATTGTAATAAGAAAAGCACAAGATAGGGAAAGGGGTGAAACTTCCTGAATTTTGGATAGAGTCAGAGAAAAAAATCGGGGAAGTTCGGGCCGAGTTGGAGGAAGACATTCCTGTAGCGGCGGTGCCTGTGGTCGTGGTGGGGTGATTCCCAAGTAGCCTGAAGAACCTAAAACCAAATAACTAGAATAAAATAAATAAAATTAAGCATAAGAGAGTCAAAGAGAAGGAAAATAAAGGAGAAGAGAAAAAACATAGGTAAAATAATTGGACTCAAATGTCCTTGGCTTGTTGGGTCGATGAAGCAGCCGGCATGAACTTATGTAGATTAGTCTTGCACGGGGAGACTGTGCTAGGGTCCTTCCGCTTCTTCGACATGGGTAAGGTGAAAATGGAGAGTTTGGGACGGGAGAATGAGAGGAAATAGAAAGGGGAAGGATGAAAAGGTATGGAAGAAAGGGAATGGGGAGTAGGTAGGAAAGGGAGAGGGGTGTTTTTTAAATAGAGGCTTCAGATCTGGTACATCCCCACGCCCGTGTGTCGTGGCCGTGTTGCGTCGCACGGTCGTATCACATGGCCATGTGCTATCTTGTTCGCTTCTCCCACGCCTGTGTAGAGGGTTCCACGCCCATGTCTCTTTCTCAGTGTCGGCCACGGCCTCAAAGCACGGGCGTGTCTCATACCCGTGTGACTTCTTCAATGTCGGCCACGGCCATATCGCACGGTCGTGGCAATTTATAACCGTCCGTGGTCTGGGGATTTTTCGTCCTTAGCTCGTACGACCTCTGCCATGCCAGTGTGTAAATCTGTGATGCCCACACGGCCATGGCCACGCCCGTGTGCAAGGCCGTGTGGCACGGAAACCAATGCTTTATTTACTTTGGTTAGTATTTAGTTAGGTACTAAAAATCAAAGATATGAAAATAAAGGGGGTTAGTGCTCGGGTTGCCTCCCAATAAGCGCTTGTTTAAAGTCCTAAGCTAGACTTAACTTTCATTCGCACGATCATGGTGGTTTGAGGAGTTGAATCTCCTCTTCCCTGCTATCAATTCTAACAATATATGGTTTGAGTCAAGCGGTGTTTACCTTAAAAGTTTCGAATTCAGGATTAGTTACCTCAACTGTTCCGTATGGGAAGACATTCAGTACCGTAAAACGGATTTCTTCGATTGTATTATGGTCTGAGATAGCGACTCGAGGGTCTTTCTCATCCAACAATACATGATCTCCTATTTTGAAGTGATTCACTGTTCCTTTAAGCTCGTTTGGGGTTTCCCTCAGTTTTGCTTCGTGTGTTCCTAGTTTCTCATTGAAATGTGTTTTCCACTCGTCTAGTTCATCAATATGAAGCCTTCGATCCTCATGAATTACTTCTTTGTTGTCATGATGTCTAGGATCTGGCACAGTTGTGTGGTTCTGTGGTGCATCCTGAAAAGAAGGTTTAACTAAATGGTCATTAATAAAATTAATTTTCTCACCTTGATTACTTGATGTCCTAGCCGAGTCAAGAGCATGAAGACTGATTGATTCGTTATCTACACGGAGTATAAGTTCACCTGTACCAACATCAATTTTAGTTCTAGCAGTTGCTAAAAAGGGTCTTCCTAAAATTAAAGGGATCGTATTGTCCTCATCCATGTCTAAAACGACAAAGTCTACTGGGAATACGAATTTATCAATTTTCACGAGTACATCTTCGATTATACCCCTAGGAATTCTAATAGTTTTATCAGCTAATTCAATGCTCATCCTAGTTTGTTTGGGTTTCCCTAGACCTAGCTGTTTAAACATTTTATAAGGCATAACATTTATACTCGCCCCTAAATCCGCTAAAGCATTATCAACAGATAAACTACCAATTAAGCATGAAATTGTAAAACTCCCTGGATCTTTTAATTTTTGTGGTAGTCTATTTTGGAACATTGCTGAGCACATTGCGTTTAGTTCTACATGCGACTCTTCATCTAACTTTCGCTTGTTTGTCAAAAGCTCTTTCAAAAATTTCCTTAAATCTGGCATCTGCGAAAGAGCTTCGAGAAACGGTAAGTTAATATGTAATTTCTTTAAAAGTTTAAGAAATTTACCGAATTGTTCGTATGTGTTGTCTTTCTTCATCGCATCAGGGTATGGTATGCGAGCTTGGTAGTCTTTAATTACCGGTTTTAGTTTGTCATGGTTCACCTCAACCTTACCTCCCTCTACCACATTCTCTTGCCTTAAATTGGGCTCATCTAACCCTACACTATCATGAGCTGTTATGGCTTGAATTTGCTCCTTTGGGTTAGTCTCAGTGTTGCTTGGCAGGCTTCCTTGCGGTCATTCGGAGATCAGCTTAGCAAGTTGCCCCAACTGGTTCTCGATCCCTTGAATCAATGCTTGTTGATTTTTAAGTGTTGTCTCGGTGTTCTGGAAACGTGTTTCTGACACCGCTATGAATTTTGTCAGCATCTTCTCAAGGTTCGGCTTCTTATCCTATGGGTAGGGCTGTTGTTGGAAGTTTAGAGGGGGTTGTTGTCTCTGATTTCCTTGACCACCCCATGAAAAATTGGGGTGGTTCATCCAACCTGGATTATAAGTATTACTATGAGGGCTTTTTTGAGATCTGAAATTGTTACCCACATAGTTCATTTGTTCACCTTCCATGCCATGCCCGTAGGGTGGGTACTCAGGATTCGCCACACCTCCACTTGTTTTGCACTGCATTACCGGATGTACCTACGAAGAACACAAACCATCAATCTTTTTGTTTAACATCTCTACCGATTTGATAGCATGGTTATTTGCGTCGAGGTTGAAAACTCAAAACTGTTTTGTTGGCCTTGTCTTTGTGACTTGCCACTGATAGTTATTCAGTGACATCTCTTCTATAAACTCGTAGGCCGCTTCAGGAGTTTTGTTGTTCAGCGTTCCGCTGGCAACTGAATCGATCAATTGCCTCGTTGAGGGGTTCACACCGTTGTAGAAGGTTTGAACCTGAAGCCACAAAGGTAGCCCATGGTGAGGGCACCTTCTCAACAAATCCTTGTATCTCTCCCATGCATCATATAGTGTTTCTAAATCCATCTGCACAAAAGAAGAGATATCATTCCTCAACT
The DNA here is from genome assembly GCA_025698515.1 of Gossypium sturtianum. Classification (NCBI taxonomy): domain Eukaryota; kingdom Viridiplantae; phylum Streptophyta; class Magnoliopsida; order Malvales; family Malvaceae; genus Gossypium; species Gossypium sturtianum. The sequence continues at coordinate 128,840,304 of CM046955.1, forward strand.
TGGCTGTTTTGGCCAGTGGAAAATATTTTAACAAGAATTTTTCAGTCATTTGATCCCATGTGTGATTGACCCTCGTGGAAGAGAATTCAACCACTATTTGGCTTTATTCCTCAAAGAAAAGGGAAACAACCGAAGACAGATGGCATCATCAGAAACGCCATTTATTTTGAAAGTATCGCAAAATTCTAGGAAATTCGCTAAGTATGTGTTAGGATCCTCATCCTGCAAATCATCAAACTGAACAAACTGTTGTATCATCTATATAGTGTTAGGTTTCAATTCAAAATTATTTGCAGCAATAGCAGGTCTAACAATACTTGACTCAGTTCCTATTAAATTAGGTTTAGCATAATCATACATAGTTCGAGGAGCATTGTAACAGCCCGAATTAGACCCTAGTTGGAATAGTGGTTTCGAGACCATAAATTTGAGGTCAGAATAATATTTTAATATTATTTTTGGTGTTGATTATATGTGTTATAACCTGTGTGAAAATTCTGTGTGATAATTTTATCGACTGTGTGTCAAATTTGAGAAAAGACTTAATCGCATAAAAAGTAAAAGCTGTGTGCTGATTGTTTAAATTTCTATTTGTTATGGCTTTCTAAATGAGGAGTTCTTATGAGGTTAATAAACCATTTGTTAGTTAGTGGAAGATGATAGCATGGTTTTAGTGTTATTATTAATGTTTACTAAGGGCAATTATGGAAATGAACAATTAAAATGATAATTTAATGAAAAAAAGCATGAAAGTGGTCATCTTTTGTTCATCTTGGTGCCGAAAATAGCAAATAAAATAAAAGAAAAAGAACACTAGGGTTCGGCTAGTTTGAAGCTTAATTAAGGTATGTTTTGACTTTGGTTTTTGATGATTTTTATGTTTTTGAGATTGTTGTTTAGTCTACTATCAAGCCCATGTTGTAATTTGAAGAATTGATGATGTTTATGAGATGTGCCATTGATGAAATGGTGAGCTTTCTGATGAATATTGGTGTTAAATGGAAGATATGTGTTTAATGAACATGTTTTATTCTTGGATTTTTGGTGAATTTAGCTAATTAGGGCTAAATTGTGAAAATGATAAGTTGAAGGACTAAAATGTGAAATAAATGAAATGTGTGGGCTTGAATGAACTCAAGGAAAATTCGGCTAGGCTTGTGTGAAAAGAAATTGTGTGAATTTGATGATTTTGTGAAATAGGGACTAAAGTGTCGAAATGTAAAAATGTGAGGGCTATTTTGTAAAATGCCCTAAATATGTGTATAGATTTGGTGATTGAATGGATTGAATTTGAATGTGTATAGACCAAGAGAGGAGAGGTTCGGATCGAGATCGAGGTAAAGATAAAGTGCTCGATTGACCGACCGTTGCGATAGTTCAACGTCCGAGGTAAGTTCGGACATAATACGAACATCTAGTTATGTTAAATGCTATGAAATGAATGTTATAATGATATTGAAATGTGGATGCTATGTGAGAGTTGAGTTTGAGTTATGTGGCACTAAGTGTGCGTATTCGGAAACGTGATCGAGATGATCAGCACTGTGTGTGCGAAATAATATAAGCTTCGATTTTGTGGTTGGCACTGTGTGTGCGATATCAATTGAAGAGCGGTTTGGTATAAATGCACTATGTGTGCGATGATAATTAAGCTTCGGCTAAATATCGGGGCACTAAGTGTGCGATTGAATCAAAGAAGAGACGGAAGTTGATCGAAAGGGAAAAGTGAGTATTGAGTAGCAAATGTAATTGACTACTAGGTGTTGGCTAAGGTACGCTCAGAACCTATGTGGTTGATGAATCTATGAATGAGATTATGAAATGTTAAATGAGCATTTTAGTTTTTGGATGGTATGATATATATGTATATGTGAAATAATCTATATGGTGGTTTGTTTGATTTCAATGTGTTATGTTACGAACTTACTAAGCTTTGAAAGCTTACTGTGTGATTTGTTTCTCTGCTTTGCAGTGCCAGTAAAGCTTGCTCGGATCGGGGAATCGTCAGCATCTCAATCACACTATCGGCAATCTATTTTGGTACTTTTGGGAATGATGTACATAGTTGAAATATGGCATGTATAGGCTAGTTTTGTAAGACATGTTTGAGATGTGTAAATAGCCTTGTGATGTGGCTAGATGTGTGTTGCCTTTAAACATGTATGGCTTTGATATATGATGCATATTTTGGTATAGCTTGTGGGTAAAGAAAATGTCTTATGAATGGTAATCTTAGTGATGGTATGATGCTAATATGATTTAGTGAATTTGGGGATGAATCATGTTTTGTATTGAATGTGTTCAAGTTGTGTAATTTAGTTCCTAAGTTGACATGTTTAGAAATGAGATTATAAGAGATGATATGTTGATCACTTGACATGCAAATTGGTTGCCAATTTCTGTGTGGAAGTATGCTTAAATGTGCTTGTAGGTTTGACCCTTGTGTGGGTGGCAAATTGGCCATGCAAATAACCTGTTTTGCCTACACGGTTATGACACACGGGCGTGTCTAATGACCGTGGGGTAAAGTCAGTAACTAGCTTAGTTGTACACAGCCATGGCACACGGACGTGCCTAGTTGCTGTGTGAATAAGTCAGTATGTGGCTTAAGGGCACACGGCCTGAGCACACGGGCGTGCTTGGTGGCCGTGTAGAGAAGTCAGAATGCTTGCTCTGTTTTGGCATGGCTTAGACACATGGGGGTGTCTGGTGACCGTGTGGGGCACACGGCCTGGTTACACGAGCGTGTGACCTCAACAGACTTGGTGAATATTTGAAATTTTGAAAACTTCCGTAAGTGTTCGGTTTAGTCCCGACCCTATTCTAGCATGTGTTTAAGGTCTTATAGACCTCAATAAGGGACCATATGGTTGATAATGTGTATAGTTGAGGGATGAATGCCTTAGTGTTGTTGTAACATCCCAAAGATGGGGCTATTTGGAATTAAATTATTCTTCTTATGTTTGAACCACTGTGATATTATTTATGGAATAATAAAGGTTAATTAAGGGTCTTGAGTAGGCTCGGTTTAGTAGAAATTTTTATTTGGAAGCTTTAAAGGTAAGGAGCCTTAACAAATAGGGGTTTCAAGAATAAATAGAGGATTTATTGACACTAATAAGGCCTTGGTAAAGTGGCAAAAGGAGGGCCACTTAGGAGCCACATGTGACGCCACAAGGGATAAGGGAGAGCCTTGGTTCGAGTCACGAAATTCTCCTTTTTGGCACCTTGTTTGCATGGCAATAAGAGAGAGAAAATGCTCAAATTTGTTTTTAATATTAAGGGATAATATGAGTATTTTAAATTGTATTTTTATTTGTTTAATTCTAAGGATAATAAGGATGTATTTTATTTATTAATTAGATATTATGGGATTAATACTAAAAGGATGGTAAGAGAGAATTTAGGCCTTGGAATAATTCAAATTATTTTGAATTGGTTTAAACTATTGGCCAAGAGGAATTGTAGGAGTTTAGTCGAAATTTGAACTCCTCATGGGAGGAGTGGACGGCATGTAGGAGGGGGGGTGCCGAATGCCTATAAAAGCATCAGCTTGTCACCTTATTTTCTTTTTTTTTCCCATTAGCCGAAATTCTCAACCCCTTCCTTCTTTGTTTTCTTTTTCCATTCTCTTAAAACCTTGGCCGAAACTCCTCTTATATTCCTTCTCCATTCTTTTTGTTTTCACCCAAAGTCAAGCCTTGATTGATATTGAAACCAACCTTAGCCGAATCTACCCCTTACCCTTTGTCGAAATCTTTTTCTCTTAGCTTGAAGCACCTTGGCCGAATAGTGAAAGTAGTATAGATCTCTTTGGATTCTCGTGGTCAATCGTTTGGTGAAGGTAGGGTGTGTGCCAAATTTCATGGGTTCCCTTTACTTTCTTTCCCAATTTTCATTAAGGATAAGTGCCAATTAGGTAGTTGTTAAAAGGGTCTCTAAATGCTTCTTGGTAATCAATCACTTTTAGGTACTCAGGAATCGTAAAAAGCGATCAACCAAGCCCTAATCTCTAGCACTCGGCCTTGGTAAGTGGTGGTAAGGGTTTATCTTTATTAGATTATTCTTTTAAGTGATTAAAAGTCAAGGTTATTGACATTGTCATTTGACCGACTATTTGTAAATCGATTCGTGTATCAAGTGCGGTGGTTAGTAGCCAAAAGGAAAAGGTAAGGATTTGGGATCACAAGATAACCCTTTGGATTATTTTGGTTGGCCGAATAGGCCATGGCACTAACTCTTGAGTTTGGCCGATTATAGGAACAAGGATTTTAGGAGTGGTCGATTGGTTTCGTCAGGATCTAGGACTATCATTGACATCAGGTGTGTACATACACACGTATAACTTGTTAATGTGCTGATTGTTGTGAATGCTATCTTGATTTTATGTAGCATTGGATAATATACCATATCGGTATAGATGGTGATTCGTAAGTACTGTTAATATGAATTTGTTATTCGATGCTTTTGGGAAGCATGATGTATTGATACATGAGATTTAAGTATGTGATGACATGAAACATATACATATGTGACTGATGTGGGATTGATGAGAGGAGGGGCGTGATTAATCGTGCCGGCGGGCACCGATGTTTTGGTAACACACCGTGACTACGATCACCAGAGGTTTGGTACCTCCAGAGGTTTGGCACCTCATAGCGACTCGTCCACGTGGTTTAACACCACCGTGGGTTGGCCCCACTTGAGATATGGGATCGTCGCGGTGATTTGGTATCACACGATGGGTTGGCCCCATCAACCGATTTGTGTCTCACGGACACGGAGGTTTGGCACCTCCGATGATTTGGCATCACATGCGTGACTATACGTCACCGGTGGTTTGGCACCACCGGTGGTTTGGTACCACAACAGGGTAGACAGAGGCGTTTGGTTGGCTAGGTTGGGTACATAACCTAATGCATATTAATTGTTATATGTTGTGTATGGAAATGTCTTTAAAGCGGGGAAGGGTTACATCATCGAGTCTTGGTGACTCACCTTCTCCTTTACATTTTTCAGGTGACACGTAGATCGCGGATGTGGAGCGGGTTGACTCGAGGTGGCCATGCGGTGGATTTAAATTAAATGAACTTTAATTTTAGTTATGATAAATTTTATTTCCGGTTTTAGTTTATTTGGATGTAATAAGGCCTCACGATATTTTATTTTTGTTATTTTTCATATGTCGAATAATTGTTTTAAACTATGATTAACAATATTAAATTAAAGTCACATGTTTTCCCAAATTAACACGAAAATGTTTTCATCGTGCCATCGGGCACACTCGATATTTTATAATAACTTGGTTGAATTAATTTTAAATAAAATCTAAGTAAGGTTTAACAAAACAATCAATTGAAAAGGCTTTCGGCAACTAACAATTTTTACTTTCCAAAAGTGTTTTCCAAAATATTTTCCATTGTAGCAACTAGATTCGGCCATAGTGTTTGGGCCGGGTTTGGGTTGTTATAAAATTGGTATCGAGCCCAGTTCAAAGCTCTATTTGTGGGGGCCCAAGGCCCAAAAATGTTTTGGTAGGCCTTATGGAATGATTTTTGGTTTTTGAACAGCATGGCCCGAGTCTCCGCAGACCGATCCGCCTGTAAGTACATGAAACCTCTTTGTGAATTATATCCTGTAGAAGGGTAGGAAACATGGAACGTAGATAGACTTATAGGAACTTGAACCCTAGGATTAGATTACTCAAACACATAAGCAGAACATAAGACTTAAGGAACTAAACCAACCTATGACTTAGTCAATGAGCTAGGGTGTGGTAACCCACATGACGCATGTCTAGGAGTGGATCGGAAGAGCACGGTATTTAAGCGGATCCTCATGACTCACCTCCTCTTCGCAGTATCCTACCAGTGCGTAGCCGGTTCACCCTAACTCGGAGGGCTCGGTGGTGTGGTAACCTCTGCGTGCGCATGTCTAGAAAGGTTCGGTGAGAGCTTGGTATTTAAGCGGTCCGCGTGACCCACCTCCTCTTCACTCGATTCGCACAGTGCGTAGCTTTGGTTCACCACGACCGGGAGGGCTCGGTCATAGGCTAAACACAATGATTAAAACCCTAAAAGGAATTAGCCATGTTTTGAAAAAGAATGAAACAACAAACCCTAATGTTTTCAAAACTTGTGCAATAATTTTTTCAAATCCGAGAACATTATTTTTACAACGTTTTTCTCGAAAAACTTGATTGTGGAAAATTATAGAAATGCCCTTAGGGGTAAAATTACTAAAATGCCCTCGATTCATAAAATATCAGTTCAATGGTTTTGCTCAAAAATTTCAACTATTTTACAAATATTCAACAACTTAGCTTTGGAAATCATCGGCCAAAATATTTGGTTACGGAAAATTACGAAAATACCCTGTAGGGAAAAATACGAAAATACCCCGGGTTAGAAATGGGCGTAAATGTCCGATGAGCAAATAGGTATGGAAGGTATTAAGGAATGGATGCATGAACTTCTTTGTGCGAACTAGGATAGGAAACTGAAACCTTGTTTGCTCGAAAGAATCTCTGACTAAAACTCTATCCATAAAATTTCTTCGTGAATAAGAAAGTGGAACAAATGCTAACGCATAAAACTTTTCTTAATCAGATTAAAAGCGTGGTAGATAGAATGAGTTCTAGAGGACGTGGACGCCGTGGACGCGGTAGGGGTAGGATGATGATGGTGTCCGAACCCGTCAGTCGGGACAAGGTTACGAAAATGAGGTACCACCGCCACCACCACCTCCTACTTTTAGAGCCGAGAAGCGGGGATCGGGCCGGTGGTGAGGCGGTATCGCAAGGCTTTTTGCGAGTCTTGGAGATGGTGGGTGGGCTGGTGGAAATTTGGGAGCTCAAAATCTGTCCCGAGCGACTCCGATCTAACGGAGCGGAGGTATTTCGGGGTGTGTCGAGTGGCACCCAGTCTGTGAGAATATTGGCTAGAGTCAACCAGAAAGGATCATGGATGATCTTGACCGATGAAGAAGAAAAGTCGAAAAGCGCGTGTCGCTTCTAAAGGATGAAGCGTATCGGTGGTGGCTTTACGGTTCGAGGCGGGGCTACAGCAGATGATCGACTTGGGAGTATTTCAAAACCACCTATCGAAGAAGTAGTGTGGGCACCAGCTACACCGACGCTGCAGAGAAAGGCTTTTTCGGGATTAGTGCAAGGAACTAAGTCGAGGTGTCGGAGTATGAGGCGGAGTTTTTAAGGTGAGTAGGTATGCTAGAGGCATCGTGTTCATCGACGAGCATGAGCGCTGTGTGTCCGCTTTGAGGACGGACTCGAGATGATTTGAGGTTCTTGATTGCCCCGCAAGCAGTTCGTGAGTTCTCATCTCTAGTGGAAAAGGCTAAGGTAGCCGGAAGGGATCAAGGAGGTGTGAGGCAAAGTTATAGTAGGAATAATCGAGAAGAGAGGATTTGGGTCAATTTGGATCAAGTGGTAGTGTTCGAGAAAAGGCTAGGCCAAGTGGGCCAAATCAGTGGCAAGACCCACGACTACTAATCAAAGGCCGACTCAGTGTAACCGCTATGGAAAGACCCATTGGGGAGGTTGTTGGACCGGTGATAGAGGATGTTTTGAGTGTGGGTCTTTGGAGCATCGTGTCGAGATTGTCCCCGGAAACTAGCTAAGAATCAGCGGAGAGGCGTAATCGCACTCGAGGATAGAAATGTGGGACCACGGAGAGGGTCGTGGTAATGGCAGAGGAAACAACGGTCCTAACCGAGGTCGTGGAACTCGAGCGAGAGGTTCGGGCAACACGAGAGGCTAGGCACTGGCTTAGTTTCTGCAATGCCGAGGCGTCGCGAGGAGGGTGACGCACGGATGTCATAACCGGTATGTTTTTAATTTTGATCTTCCTTATGTTGCATTAATTGATGTGGGTTCGACTTTTCGTACATTGCTAGTAGTGTGGTAGGAACTATGGACCTAAACTCAAAGCGCTTCTAGGAGATGACTATAGTTAGCCCTTTAGGTCACTCTGTAGTGGTAGACAAACTTTATAGAGGCGTACCCCTAGAACTCCAAGGGGGTAGTATTTGTGGTCGATCCGATGGAACTACCGTTTGGGGAGTTCGATTTGATCCTTGGAATGGTGGCCGGTTAAGTATCAGCGAATTTGGATTTGCGCGGCTAAGTGCATGGTTCTTAAGGCACTGAAGGTGATGAAGTGGTTATGATAGGGATAGAAGGAATTACCTATCCAATGTAGTGTCCGCCTTGAAGGTGAAAAGATGGTCAAGAAGGGTTGTGAGGCGTATTTGGTTCGAATCGTGCTTTGGAAGCTAAAGGGTCATGAGTTGGAAAGGTCCGAACGGTTGGGGAATTTGCTTGATGTGTTCCCGTAAGAGCTTCCGGTCCGCCTCCGGATCGGAAGTCGGGTCGAGTATAGACTTGCTACCGAACGGCACGCTTTGTGTCTATAGCACCATACCGAATGGCACCAAAGGAATTGGTGGAGCTAAAGGCTCAAATTCGGGAGCTCTTGGATAGAGGGTTTATTCAACCAAGTATATCTCCGTGGGGAGCACTGTGTTGTTTGTCAAGAAGAAGGGCGGTTCTATGCGGATGTGCATCGACCACCGTCGATTAAACAAGTTAACGATCAAAAACAAGTACCCCGTTGCCTCGGATCGATGATTTGTTTGACCAACCGGAAGGTGCGTCGGTATTCTCAAAGATTGACCTTAGGTCGAGTTATCATCAATTAAGGGTGAAGGAGGTGATGTTCACAAGACGGCATTAGAACTCGGTATGGGCATTACGAGTTCTTAGTGATGCCATTTGGGTTGACCAATGCACCGCGGCATTTATGGACTTAATGAATAGGGTATTTTAACGAAGACTTGGACCAATTCGTCGTGGTGTTCATCGGCGACATATTGGTTTACTCAAGGGGCGGAGGAGGAGCATGACAAGCATTTGCGAGTAGTCCTACAAGTGTTGAGGAAAAGCGATTATACGCCAAATTCGGTAAGTGCGAATTTTGGCTTAGGGAGGTGGCTTTCTTAGGTCATGTAGTATCAGGTGAAGGAATTAGAGTAGACCCTCGCAAGATTGAAGCGGTGTTGGATTGGAAACCGCCTAGGTCGGTGGGTGAAATACGGAGTTTTTCGGGTTTAGCGGGTATTATCGAAGGTTTGTGGAAGGGTTCTCTCTGATCGCAGCGCCATTGACGAAGTTATTGAGGAAAGGAGTTCCATTTGTATGGACGGAGAAGCAGCAAGGAAGCTTTGATAAGCTAAGGAAAATTTTGTGGAAGCTCGGTTTTAGTACACTGAAGCGGGAAAGTTATTCACAGATCTATTGTGATGCATCTCACACTGGTTTGGGATGTGTATTGATGCAGGATGGGAAAGTAGTAGCCTATGCATCCCGTCGATTAAGACCGCATGAGGTTAACTACCCAACGCACGACTTGGAGTTAGCGGCGATGCGTCTTTGCTCGAAGATATGGAGACATTACACGTATAGGGAGAAGTCGATAGTCTACGGATCACAAAAGCTTGAGGTATCTTCCACTCGGAAGGATCGAAGATCGAGGACGGCGTCGGTGGATTGAACTACTAAAGGACTACGATTGTTCAATCGAGTACCATCCGGGTAAGGCTAACGTGGTAGCCGACGCGTTGAGTGGAAGGTTGTGACGGACTTAAGAGCAATGTTCGCTCGGTTGAGTCTATATGATGATGGGAGTCTTTTGGCGGAACTCCAAGTTAAGCCAACATGGATTGAGGAGATTAAGGAAAGCGGTTAGTGGATGAAGGCTTGAACGCTAAGAGGGTACAAGTTCGGGATGGTGGTTTGGAAGGGTGCAGTCTGTCTAGTGATGGAGTGCTATGTTTTCAAGGGCGAGCATGCATGCCGAAGGATGAAGAGTTGAGGCGGAAAATTCTCCATGATGCACATAGCAGCCCATATGCTATGCATCGGGAGGAAGCAAGATGTATGGAGATTTGCAAAGCAGATTTCAGTGGCCGGGGTTGAAGCGTGAGATAACCGAGTTCGTAGGGAAGTGTCGACATGCCCGGCGAGGTAAGGTCGAACATCGATTACCATCGAGGACTACTTCAACCGATAAAGATTCCTCAATGGAAATGGGAGAGGATCACCATGGATTTCGTTAGTGGGCTACCCCTTACGCCCAACAAGAAGGATGCGATTTGGGTAATTGTGGATCGCTTCGATTAAATCAGCTCACTTCATGCGGTGAGAATGGATTACTCACCCGAAGCTAAGCGAAGTTGTATGTGGGTGAAATAGTGAGGTTGCATGGTGTGCGATGATCGATTATCTCGGATAGGGATCCCGATTCACGTCAAGGTTCGGAAAGCGTTGCATCAAGCTTTGGGTACACGGTTAGATTTGAGACGGCTTTCCATCCACAAATCGGACGGACGATCGAAAAGGGTGATCTGAGATCTTAGAAGACATGTTAAGAGGTTGTGTCTTGGATTTTAGTGGTAGTTGGGAAGAATACCTACCATTAGCGGAATTCGCTTATAACAATAGTTATCGTTTAGTATTGAGATGGCTCCATATGAAGCCCTATATGGACGAAAATGCCGTACTCCTACATGTTGGGCGGAGTTGGGGAACGACAAGTTACAGGTCCAGAATTGGTATGAGAGGATCGAAGACAAAGTCAAGGTGATTCTGTCTTGTCTCAAGGAAGCATCGATAGACAGAAGTCTTATGCCGATCTCAAGCGCAAGGAAATGGAGTATCTTTGTGGGAGACAAGGTCTTTTCGAAAGTGTCGCCTTGGAAAAAGGTGTTGAGATTTGGGACGAAAAGGAAGCTAAGCCCAAGGTTCATCGGGCCATATCTGATTGTAAAGCGAGTAGGACCGGTAGCTTATCGATTAGAGTTGCTTTGTGAGAACTTAATCGAGATCCATGACATATTTCATGTATCGATCTTTGAGGCAGTATCGGTCGAGATCCTTCGCACGTTGTGCGATGGCGAGAGATTGAGGTGAACTTCGGATTTATCTTTTGAAGAAGAACCGGTTCGAGATCTTAGATCGAGATGTGAAGGTTCTACGTAGAAAGTCGTGCCCTTAGTGAAAGTGCTTTGGCGGAACCATGGTGTGGAAGAAGCTACGTGGGAATCGAGGATGTAATACTGACAATACCCCATCTGTTTTAGCTAGGTAATTTCGAGGACGAAATTTATTTTAAGGGGGGTAGAACTATAACATCCCAAAGATGGGGCTATTTGGAATTAAATTATTTTTCTTATGTTTGAACCACTGTGATATTATTTATGGAATAATAAAGGTTAATTAAGGGTCTTGAGTAGGCTCGGTTTAGTAGAAATTTTTATTTGGAAGCTTTAAAGGTAAGGAGCCTTAACAAATAGGGGTTTCAAGAATAAATAGAGGATTTATTGACACTAATAAGGCCTTGGTAAAGTGGCAAAAGGAGGGCCACTTAGGAGCCACATGTGACGCCACAAGGGATAAGGGAGAGCCTTGGTTTGAGTCACGAAATTCTCCTTTTTGGCACCTTGTTTGGACGGCAATAAGAGAGAGAAAATGCTCAAATTTGTTTTTAATATTAAGGGATAATATGAGTATTTTAAATTGTATTTTTATTTGTTTAATTCTAAGGATAATAAGGATGTATTTTATTTATTAATTAGATATTATGGGATTAATACTAAAAGGATGGTAAGAGAGAATTTAGGCCTTGGAATAATTCAAATTATTTTGAATTGGTTTAAACTATTGGCCAAGAGGAATTGTAGGAGTTTAGCCAGAAATTTGAACTCCTCATGGGAGGAGTGGACGGCATGTAGGGAGGGGGTGCCGAATGCCTATAAAAGCATCGACTTGTCACCTTATTTTCTTTTTTTCCCATTAGCCAGAAATTCTCAACCCCTTCCTTCTTTGTTTTCTTTTTCCATTCTCTTAAAACCTTGGCCGAAACTCCTCTTATATTCCTTCTCCATTCTTTTTGTTTTCACCCAAAGTCAAGCCTTGATTGATATTGAAACCAACCTTAGCCGAATCTACCCCTTACCCTTTGTCGAAATCTTTTTCTCTTAGCTTGAAGCACCTTGGCCGAATAGTGAAAGTAGTATAGATCTCTTTGGATTCTCGTGGTCAATCGTTTGGTGAAGGTAGGGTGTGCCGAAATTTCATGGGTTCCCTTTACTTTCTTTCCCAATTTTCATTAAGGATAAGTGCCAATTCCGGTAGTTGTTAAAAGGGTCTCTAAATGCTTCTTGGTAATCAATCACTTTTAGGTACTCCGGAATCGTAAAGCAGTCAACCAAGCCCTAATCTCTAGCACTCGGCCTTGGTAAGTGGTGGTAAGGGTTTATCTTTATTAGATTATTCTTTTAAGTGATTAAAAGTCGAAGGTTATTGACATTGTCATTTGACCGACTATTTGGTAAATCAGATTCGTGTATCAAGTGCGGTGGTTAGTAGCCAAAAAGGAAAAGGTAAGGATTTGGGATCACAAGATAACCCTTTGGATTATTTTGGTTGGCCGAATAGGCCATGGCACTAACTCTTGAGTTTGGCCGATTATAGGAACAAGGATTTTAGGAGTGGTCGATTGGTTTCGTCAGGATCTAGGACTATCATCGACATCAGGTGTGTACATACACACGTATAACTTGTTAATGTGCTGATTGTTGTGAATGCTATCTTGATTTTATGTAGCATTGGATAATATACCATATCGGTATAGATGGTGATTCAGGTAAGTACCTGTTAATATGAATTTGTTATTCGATGCTTTTGGGAAGCATGATGTATTGATACATGAGATTTAAGTATGTGATGACATGAAACATATACATATGTGACTGATGTGGGATTGGTGAGTGGAGGGCAAGATTAATCGTGCTGACGGGCGGGCACGATGTTTTGGTAACACACCGTGACTACGGTCACGTGAGGTTTGGTACCTCCGCAGGTTTGGCACCTCATAGCGACTCGTCCACCGTGGTTTAACACCACCGTGGGTTGGCCCCACTTGAGATATGGGATAAATGCGCGGTGATTTGGTATCACACGATGGGTTGGCCCCATCAACCGATTTGTGTCACGGACACGGAGGTTTGGCACCTCGGTGATTTGGCATCACATACGTGACTATAAGTCACGGTGGTTTGGCACCACCAGTGGTTTGGTACCACAACGGGGTAGACAGAGGCGTTTGATTGGCTAGGTTGGGTACATAACCTAATGCATATTAATTGTTATATGTTGTGTATGGAAATGTCTTTAAAACGGGGGAAGGGTTACATACTGAGTCTTGGTGACTCACCTTCTCCTTTACATTTTTCAGGTGACACGTAGATCGCGGATGTGGAGCCGGGTTGACTCGAGGTGGCCATGCGGTGGATTTAAATTAAATGAACTTTAATTTTAGTTATGATAAATTTTATTTCCGGTTTTTAGTTTATTTGGATGTAATAAGGCCTCCTGATATTTTATTTTTGTTATTTTTCATATGTCGAATAATTGTTTTAAACTATGATTAACAATATTAAATTAAAGTCACATGTTTTCCCAAATTAACACGAAAATGTTTTCATCGTGCCATCGGGCACACTCGATATTTTATAATAACTTGGTTGAATTAATTTTAAATAAAATCTAAGTAAGGTTTAACAAAACAATCAATTGAAAAGGCTTTCGGCAACTAAGAATTTTTACTTTCCAAAAGTGTTTTCCAAAATATTTTCCACTGTAGCAACTAGATTCGGCCATAGTATTTGGGCCAGGTTTGGGTTGTTACAGTTGTGATATGGTTGTGTAATGATTTGATTTGATCAGTAACGCCTCTTAACCCTATTCCGGCAACGGTTTCGGGTTAAGGGTGTTACAAGCATGATTTTTGGCCACCTCTGGAGGTAGCGGATTATTTTCAGCCATCTCTTCGGTGGTATTGGTTTCGTCTTCTTGCTCTTCTGCTATGTAATTTAAGCTTCGCCTTATTTCTCTACGATTTCTGCGAACGGTACCTTCAATATCACTTTCGTAAATCAAGGGTCCTGTCGGGTTCCTTCTAGTCATAAACTAGGGGTACCTACAAGGAACAAATAAAAGAAGAAAAATTAGCAAAGTTAAAAAAAAAAGCAAAATAAAGTAAATCGCAAAAATAAAAGTGGCTAAAGTAATAAAAATTAAGCGTTCTTAATATTTTAGTTCCCCGGCAACGGCGCCAAAAACTTGATCGTGTGTCGAGAGTCTTAATATTTATATAATGAATGATCTAGCCTAGAAACTAACTATCACCACGATTGAGGCAAGCGCACCTATCGAACAGTAGTATAGCTTAGTGGCAAGATCGGAATGTCGAACCTAAAGGAACCAAAAGTACTAATACTGACTTTCTTTTTATTATTTAGCCTAAGAATTAAGGGATTTGTTGTTTATTCTAAAATTAACTAACTACTAAGCTAAATATGCTAAGACACCGAGAATGAATTGGGGAAAATACTTGTGGGAAAAACCAATTGATTAAGACAATACCCAAGGAAGAATCCACCTAGACTTCACTCGTTATTTAACCCTGAACCAGACGATTTATTCAATTGACTTGATCCGTAGGATTCCCTAATTTATATTAATACCTCTCTCAAGGCTACTAACGTCTAACCCTAGCTTGATTAATTGAAATCTCTTTCTAATTAAAACCCCTAGGATTGCATTAACTCGATCTATGGACTCCTATATTAGGTTTGACCCTAATCCGACAGATTTTCGTCATCCTATCTCTAGGGTTGCGATCAACTCCGCTTAACTATGCTAGATCTACTCTTAAACAGGGAATATTCCTCCACTGCCTAAGCACATCAATACTTGAATCAATATCCTGAAATATTAAAACAAGAATTAAGAACACATAATTAAGAACAAATCAAGTATTTATCATATAATTCAGAAAACAATAACAAGATCCGTCTTAGGTTTCATCCCCCTCAGGTATCTGAGGGGCTTGGTTCATAATCATAAAAGAATACATCTCAGAAGAAAATATAAAACAAAACATAAGAAAACCCTAAAACCCCCTGAAGGAATTGAAGGAGAGATCCTCCATCTTGAGTATGATTTCAGCTTCTTGAGATTAATCAATTGGCTTTCTTCGAGTAAATCCCACAATTCTAGCCTCTCTAGCTTGGCTCCTTGGCCTAGCTGGACGCCCCCCTCAAGGTTGGCCTTTAGGGTGTTTATATAGGCTTTTAGAATGTCTTTTTTTGCCTCTAAGTATCCCATTCCGAATGAAATTCCTCTTTGTCACGGCAGGGACATGCCTGTGTGAATCGAATCCAGGCCGTGGTCGAGCCTGCTAAAGGGGCACGGCCTTGTGGCTTGGGCCCAGGCTGTGTTGATTTCCTACTTTAGCCTATTTGGTCTGTTTTTAGCCCGTTTCTCATTCTTTTCATCCTCCTATGCTTTCCTAAGTATAAAACATGAAATTAAAGGATTAGGAACATCAAAATCCACAATTCAAAGGATAAATCATCCAAAAAGCATGCTAAATGTGGGATTAAAATATGTATATATTACAGTTTATCAGCCATTGATGAATATATGTGTGTTTTGATGTTTGATGATAGATTATGAATATTTTATATGAATTATACAAGTTTTGTTAAGTGATTTTTAGTGAAAATGCAAAATAGGGATTAAATTGAGAAATGTTAAAACATTGTGGTTAAAATGTGAAATAAATGAAAAATATGGGATGCTAGGGGCATAATAGTGATTCAGCTAGCATGGGTTTATTGTGATTTTCATTAATTTGTGATTTTAGGAAATAAGGACTAAATTGTGAAAAATGTGAAATATTATGGGCTAATGTGTAAATTAGCTCAAATGTATATTATGGATTGAATTGAATAAATAATTGATTAAATAAGTTAATTTTTAATATATTTAGATCAAGAAAGGAGAAATACAGATTTAGATCGGGGAAAGAACAAAGTTACGAAATAGTTGACTCGATTCGCCATTTTAGCAATCGAGGTAAGTTCGTATGTTATAATTTCATTTCAAATGTATTCTATATGCTTTGATATAGCATAACTTGCGATTATGTGACTACGGACAAGTTTGGAAATGATTCGGTGATACTTCGACGGTTGGAATCTCGGTTGAACCTTAGGAATAGTTTTGGATACTAGTGACCTGTGATTAGGGGACACAGTGAGTTGGCTTCGGACCATGATATTAGCACTTCGGGTACGAGATATACCGATTTGGCTTCGGGCCATGCATATCAGCTGATTTGGCTTCGGGCCATGATATTAGTACTTCGGATAAGTTACCTTGATTTGGCTTCGGGCCATGGTATAGGTACTTATCGTGTGAGACTCTTGAGTATCCGATTTCTATTCCGAATGGTTCAATGGGTAAACGAAAGAGGTGGATGAGTTTGAGATTGATATTAAATGATACAAGTACGTACATGAATTATATAAGTTTCGAATCGAAGGGATTTGTGAAAGTAGTGTGTAATCTTTCAATTGAGTATTGAAAGGTTTGTTAGCTAATGTAAACTACATATTGGTGTATTCAAATTATTGAGTGTTGACTTAATTTTGTGGATTTGGTTATGTGCATATATGTGCATATATGATTAATATTTTGAGTTCATGGATGGATATTTGAATGGCTTATATTATGAGGCTTGTGGATATTGATTTAGTAAATGTTACATGGTTGTTATTAGATATGAATTATGCTTGTGAATTGGTGTAAAATGATGTATGTTTGGTAAAGGTTTAGTTGTTGATTTGGATATGTGTTTTGGTATGTTTTGATTAAGTAAGACTTGAGGTTATAAGCATGCTGGTTGTTAGTATTGGAAATGGTATGAATTAGCCTTGATTGTGGCTAAATTAAATGTTCATTTATACTATGAATTGGTGCCATTTTGGTTGTGCAGGTGAGCATAAGTTTGGGTGGTAAATTGGCTTGGTAAATAGCCTATTTTCGTTCACACGGGCAGAGGCACGGGCGTGTGTCTCAGTCGTGTGTGACACAGGGTTATATTACACAGCCGTGTGTCCCCTGGTGTGGTTTTAGAAATCAAGTCTGTATGCTCCACACGGTCTCACACACGGGCGTGTGATCGGCCATCTGGCATAAGTCAGTATACCCTATAATCTAGACACGGATTAGCACACGGGCGTGTGACTTGGCCGTGTTGCATAAGTCAGTATACCCTACAGGTTTGGCACGGCCTAGCACACAGCCTGGCACACGGGCGTGTATGGCTACCTCGAAGGGCACACGGGCTAGACACACGGGCGTGTGGTTGGTCGTGAGACCAAATTCAGTAAGCTCACTTGTTTGGACGCGGGGTAGGACACGGGTTGGGACACAGCCATGTGCTTCCATTTCGAATGTCCACGCGGCCTATGACACGAGCGTGTCTAGTGACTGTGTGAGACACACGGCCTGGACACACAGGCATGTGTCCCCTGTTTTGAGAAAACAATTTCAAAGTTTGTGGAAGTTTCTTAAGTTATCGGTTTAGTCCCGAACCACTCCTAAAACATATTTAGGGCCTTGTAGGCTCGTAATTGGGACACATTGATTGAGATTGAATGATGAATGTTTGAGTTGAGAAAATGTATGCTAAAAGTATGTATAAATGTGTTGTAAGTTCGGTAATGCTCCGTAACCCTATTCCAGCGTTGAATACGTGTGAGGGGTGTTACACACCAGGTAGGATTCTAAAAAAAAGGAGGTGAGTCAATTTGATTGCTTAAGTACCAAGCTCTCTCTAGATCCAATCCTAGACATATATATATATATATATATATATATATATATATATATATTGCCACACTTTTTAATTTGCAACTTGTTCATTTTTATTAATGAGTTCCACCTCTTGTTTTCTTATGCAAAAAATAAAAAATCATAATAAAACATTATCCTATTAAATAACCTAAAAACAAAAATAAAATAAAGTCAAGATCCTCCCTTTTTTATTTATTTGCAGATCCCTCCGAATCTGACTCATCTTTTGCTCCATCGTCTTTGTTTTTGCATGAATCGCTTCGCTCCCTCTTCGATAGTGGACTCCATGGTTCAAATATGAAATCTGGAAACTCAGGCACAAAAATAAACGAGTCATTGTATATTTTCGTAAGAGCGCTTCTCATTGAGTCATCCCGTATTTTTTAATATCTCCAATAAGCTTGTTGTTCCCACTACATATGTTGCATGATGTCCATCAACTTTGACAGCTCATCTCGAAGATTTGGGCGAGTGTAACGCGTAGGTTTGTGCAAGTGTACACAGTCGTTATCAAGTAATAAGTAAGTATCGAGTTATCGTCTTCACAGGGATTGTATTTGTGTTAAATCACTTAATTGTAAAATTATACTAACAACTTGGTAAATAAAAACACAATATGATTGAGAAGTGATGATTAAAATTAAATATATTAAACTAAATGCAATGATCCCCAATGCAAATTATCCTAATATGTAAACTATATGAATGAAATAGATTTTAACAATATTAAACACAATTCGCAACAATTATAACATAAATAAACTAGGACAATTACTTTAGTTAAACTCAATTTATTATCAACATGCTTAATAACATTCGGAAAAACATTCCATGGCAACTCGATCTTTCATGAGTTTGGAAACCACATTAGGTCCTTTCGGAATCCTTTACTTGGTAAATATGCATTTTTCTAATCCTTATTTACTAAGGGTTTCTTAGCATTCGTGTGAGGTAACAGGGACATGTTAGGTTTGAAACAGTTTAATCACACAAATCTAAAAACTATGCAGATAACAGAGCTTGGTTAGATTTGTTATGCAACCTGCAATTTAATCGGGTTAGGATCTAAATTGAGCATGCACATTTCAATTATGTGTCCACTAGCCGTAAATGCGGTTAGGATCGCTCGGCTAATTCGGGTGCATTTCAATCACGTATGAACGAAATACAGACTTGATTTTAATTAAAAACATGATCGATTGAGGCAGAAACATTATAAGTATGAATCAAATAAATATTATTTAATCAAAGCAATCATCCTAGCTTAAATAAAATTAAGCTAGCATTGTTGTAAACAAGAACAAAGAACACATAGCAAACATTTTCAGATTAAATCAAAGAAAAGAACGATTAAACCCAAATCAAAGTGGCTGTCACCCAAGACTCTGACCGACGAGGCTCCTTCGCTTTGCTCCTTTACTAACGGCTCACCAATGTGGCCGACCAAGGGCTCTTTAAGAGGCTTAGTTGCTAAAATCTCTATGAAGAGATGATGCTAGGTGTGGGGAATGGAAAATGCTAAGGGAATTGAGAGAATGATGAGGGATGAGGGATGATGGTGAAATGAAGTCTTATTTATATGTGAAGAGATGAGAGTAGTTTGCTAAAAATAGAGAGGTTTTAGTCTCTTCAAGCTTCTTCAATGAGTGGCCGGCCATGATTAGTGGATTTTGAGTTGAATTATGCTTGATTTTTAAGTAATTTAAATGCCATAACAACTTAGGACTGAGACTCGATCAAATGTAAATCTGCATGCAAATCTCTAACTTCTTCAACCTTGAAAGGACCTTGTGTAATTAAACCAAAAGTGGTTTATGTGGACAGCCATGTGTAGCCGAAATTGGGTTGACTTGGTCTTCAATTTGGACGATTTTTTTGTAATCCAACAAAGCTATCAGACCTGTCCAAAATAAATCAATAAATTAAAGGACCAAAGAATAAAATAAATAATTAATTAAAACCCAAATTATTAATGAAATATTTTAAAATGAATTATTAAATATAATTTTATATTTTATTATTTAATTTAATCATGCATGGCCCATTTTATGTCTTAAAAATATAATATGTTCAAAAAAATATAAAATAAGCCATTTTATGCATGAAAACTATATAATAAAGCATAAAATCACATTTTAATAATTTCTATGTCCTAATTTCATATTTTCACATATTTCATTAATTTGTTAAACAATTACTTAGTTTTAACAAGGAATTTAAGTAAAAAGGTGATAAATTGCATAGGAAAAATCATATATATTTTTCAGTTTACAGCAAGGCGATTGAGTCTTGAACATTGAAGTTGCGACGTCAGGTTCGGTTACTGGTTCCATTGGTTCTGCCTTATCAGGGATTTCAGCTGATTGCATCGGTTCGATCTCTGTGGGATCTTCTTCTTCTTCTTCGGGATCCTCGCTTTCTTCAACTCATTGCTATAGAACAGAGTCTCCGGCTATCCGGTAGAGGTCCCAATCTGTGATTGTGCCTTGGCTATAACCTATTTTCTTTACGTTTGCAAGAATTTTAGCTTTCAAGCACAAAATTGTTATCGTAAAGGGAAAGTAAGCTGGGTCAGAACGTCTAGCGGCACAATTCCGTATTTCTTTCAGGATGATTTTTCCCACATCAATGGTCATTCCAGTTAAAATCGAGTATAATAGGACCATTCGCTCTAATGAAATTGTAGTCCCATGTGAAATGGGTATAAGGCTGAATCGGATGAAATAGAACCATACCTTCGCTAGTGGTGTCAAATATTCTCTGTGACAAGTGTGAATCCCTTGTTTTGACATAGTCCAGTTAGAACCTGGAACTATAAGTTCCTTGAGAATTTTTTGTAGATTTTTAGACTCAATATTGCTCATCAAGGAAGAATATTCGTCGTCTTCGAAATTAGGTAATTCAATGAATTCATTAATAGCATTTGAGGTTATTGGTACCTTGATTCCGCGAACAGAAACTTTCGTCAATTCACTTGAGAACAAATTCGCATAAAATTCACGAACTAACTCCTCATCTGCACTAGGTCTTTTCTCACAAAATAATTCCCAATTGAGAGCTTCAGCAATTTGTCGAATGCACGCCATGAAATCAATATAGTTGCTTTCTTTCAGCGTAAAGCCTTTTTCCAGGTGCATCTATTGATTCTTGAAAATGCTTTCGTATATCGCTTTGGCTTCTTCACAGTGGAATTTGTTTTGTGATTCGTCAATTTGAGCAAAGGCACGAGTTCTCTTGCGAGGCATTATTAACCTGAACATAAGATGGAAACAAATATTTTCTCAAAAATTTAATTAGTATAAAATGTTAATAATTCAATAAATTGAATAATTAAATAATTTATTAAAATTAAACTTTAGGAGAAAACTTTGTCTTACCACTTTTTAAAAAAAAGTTAAGAACAAAAGAGGTCGGTTTAGGGATGGTTGTAGGGTGTCTTGATGGTGTGGTGCGAGTAGCAAGGCGGCAGCGGCACGCTAGGTAGCAGCAGGGCATGCGTGTGCCGCGCAGATGTGGGAAAGTGGCCAGTAATCAGGTGGGTCGAGCAGATACACAGACAGCAAGCGGCACTATCGGGCAAAAAATAGGGCTGGTGCATTGGCGCACGCGAGAGGGTGCATGAGAGCAGGTCTGGCGCGAGCGGCAGTAGCGGCGTGAGCTGCTGGTGCGTGCGTGGGCTGCTGGCCGAATGGGGTTGTTGCTAGGTGTGCGAGCGCCGTGTAGAGCTGGGCGGTGCTACAGCTAGAGAGTTCGGCATTAGGTGATTCGGTACTTGGTGGGTTTTGGTTGCTAGGATTGATGGAGGGATAAGTGAAAAAAATGGAAAAGGTGGGTGAAATTTATAGTGAAGGGAGTAGGAATTTAATTAGAATTCTTAGAACAAATTAATAATTAAGATTTTCTAAGTTCTAATTCTACATAGAGTTAACAACAACTAATAATTAATATAATGCATATTAAACTATTATTTGCTATATTAATTTATTAAAAAATAAATATTTATTAAATAAAATATGATCAAATTTAAACTAATCCTAATTCTATGCAAAGTTGATAATAATTAATATATATTATAATAGATATAATTATATATTAATGATTATCATCTTATTTATTAAATTAAAAACATTTATTCTAGATGCCTTTTGAAAATATTTACGAAAAGAGACATCTAATTTTTAATATTTACAAAAAGAGCAACCAAATTTTAAAAATTATTCAATTAAGTACCTAGACTTAAGAAAAAATTGAAATTGAGTTGCAATTAAGACTTGGATCAAAATTGACCCTTTTATTTGAAAAACTAAAAATTTATTTTGCCATTTAGGGAATAATTTCTTGCAAGATTATGTTAAAATCAATTCCCAGGAAAGATTGGAGGGGTCACAAGCGGTCCCACTTAAGTTCCAATCTCCTAGACAAAATTTATTTAAACATACTAATCCCAAAAATATACCCTAAATCATTTATTTAAAAATAAAAACAAGAAAAATTAAATATCTGATAAAATGAACGAGATTTGATCCCGTTCAATTTTATCTCCCCAGTAATGTTTTAAGCTCTAAGCATTGACTCGGAAATTACGCCCCTTACTTTGAAGTTCGACAACTCCATATGGGTAAACTTGGTGAATTGTAAATGGACCGGACCAACGTGATTTTAACTTACTTGGAAAGAACCTTAATCTGGAATTGAATAACAAGACTTGCTGACCTGCTTCAAATTTTTGAACCCGAATGTGCTTGTCATGCCATCTCTTAAGTCTTTCCTTAAGTAATTTGGCATTCTCGTATGAGAACATTCAGAATTCTTCTAACTCGTTAAGTTGAAGCATCCATTTCTCTTTAGCAAGCTTAAGATCCAAGTTGAGTTGTTGGAGAGCCCAATAAGCTTTGTGCTCTAACTCCAAGGGCAGGTGACAAGCTTTCCCAAAGACCAACCTATAGGGTGACATCCCTAAAGGTGCCTTGTATGCTGTCCTGTAGGCCCATAAAGCATCATCCAGTCTTTTGGACCAATCTCGTCGATTCGGGCAAACTACCTTCTCGAGTATGCCTTTGATCTCTTTGTTTGCCAGTTCAGCTTGCCCATTCGTCTGCAGATGGTAAGCGGTGGTAACCTTGTGCTTCACTCTATGTTTTTCGAGTAACCATTTCAACCATTTTTTCACAAAATGGGACCCTTCATCACTGATGATGGCTCCTGGGGTTCCAAACCATGTGAACACATGCTTCTGCAAAAACTTCATCACAACCTTAGCATCGCTCGTCGGATATGTCTCAGCCTTAACCGACTTAGACACGTAGTCTACTTCTACCAATATGTACTTGTGATGAAAAAACAGAGGGAAAGGACCGAGAAAGTCAATACCCCAAAAATCGAATAATTCTACCTCAATGATATTTGTTCGAGGCATCTCATTTCGGTTGGTAACATTTCCAACCCTTTGACATCGATCACAGCTTCTTATGTAAGCATACGCATCTTTAAATAGTGTTGGCCAAAAGAATCTGGCTTGCAATACTTTGGCCGCAGTACGTGTACCTTCGAAGTTTCCCCCACTCAAAGTTGAGTGGCAATGATATAGAATCTTATGTACTTCATCTTCTGCCAAGCATCTCCTGATCATTTGATCTGCACACTTTTTAAACAAGTATGGCTTTTCCCAGAAATAGTACTTCACATCGTGAAGAAACTTTTTCTTTTGATGATATGTCTTATCAATCGGCATCAAACCACAAGCTAAATATTTAACAATATCAGCAAACCAAGGGGTATTATGGACGTGATTTACCTTCAGTATGTGTTCATCTGGAAATGTCTCCTGAATGGGTATAAGTGGAGAATTACCTTCTTGCGGCTCCAATCTGGACAAGTGGTCTGCTACTTGGTTTTCTACTCCCTTTCGATCTTGAATTTCTAGATTGAAATCTTGAAGCAGAAGTACCCATCCGCTTAGTCTCGACTTAGCGTCTTTCTTGGAAAGTAAATACTTAGTTACCGAATTGTTCGTATAGACAGTCACTTTGGTACCTATAAGATAGGAATGAAACTTGTCAAAAGCAAACACAATAGCAAGTAACTCTTTCTCTGTTACCGTATAATTCAATTGATCTCCTGTCAGAGCCTGACTTGCATAGTAGATGGGATGAAAAACTTTGTTCCTTCATTGGCCCATAACAGCTCCTATCGCGAATTCACTTGCGTCGCACATCAATTCAAATGGAAAATCCCAGTTTGGTGTGACGATTATGGGTGCCGAAACTAACCGACTCTTCAAATATTTGAAAGCTCTTAAGCACTCTTCATCAAATTTGAACATTGTGTCCTTCTCTAATAATTTGCATAAGGGTTTAGCAATTTTGGAAAAGTCCTTGATAAATCTTCGATAGAAACCGGCGTGGCCCAAAAAGCTCCTAACACTCTTTACAGATGTTGGAGGTGGGAGTTTCTCAATAACGTCTACCTTTGCTTTATCTACCTCGATTCCATGTCTCGTTATCTGATGCCCTAGAACAATACCTTCTCGTACCATGAAATGGCACTTTTCCCAGTTGAGTACGAGGTTTGTTTCTTCGCATCGCCTTAGTACCTTGGCTAGGTTGGCTAGACAATCATCATATGTATCTCCTAATACTGAAAAATCATCCATAAAGACTTCCAAGTATTTCTCAACCATATCAGTAAAAATAGACATCATACATCTTTGAAAAGCAGCAAGTGCATTACATAAACCAAATGGCAGCTGTCTAAATATGAATGTACCGTACGAGCAGGTGAATGTTGTCTTGTGTTGATCTTTTGATGCTCCTGTAATCTGATTATACTCCGAGTATCCATCGAGAAAACAGTAATAGTCTCGCCCCGCGAGTCTATCCAGCATCTGGTCCAAAAACGACAAAGGAAAGTGATCTTTCCTAGTCGCCTTATTCAGCTTTTGGTAATCGATGCAAATTCTCCATCCCGTAACTGTTCTAGTTGGTATCAACTCGTTATTCTCGTTCTCAATGACCGTAATACCTCCTTTCTTTGGCACGCACTGGACCGGACTTACCCACGAACTGTATGAGATGGGGTAAATTATACCCGCATCTAATCACTTGATGATTTCTTTCTTTACCACGTCCTTCATGATGGGGTTCAGTCTTCGTTGTCCATCAATCGTCCCTTTTTCGTCATCTTCTAGGATGATCTTGTGCATGCATACAGATGGATTAATGCCACGAATATCGGCTATGGTCCATCCGATAGCCTTTTTGAATTTCTTCAATACTAGGATGAGTTTCTCTTCTTGCTCAAAGGTTAATTCCGCTGAAACAATCACATGCAAAATAGAAGCGTTACCTAAATAAACATATTCTAAATGTGAGGGAAGTACCTTCAGTTCTAATTTAGGTGGCTCCTCGATTGATGCTTTTGGTTGGGCATAATCCTTATTCTCTAACTCCAAATGTTCAAAACGGGATTGCGAATTAAATCCCTTTTGATTAGCTTTAGCTAAGTATTCATCCTCCTCTTTATCATTTGGAGGGTCTGATGTCAAAATTTGTTCCAATGGGTCCTCAACATAGTTAAGTTCCCTTTCCATGATTAATTCCTCTAAATCAGACACTGTAGAACAATCATCAATTGTGTCAGGAAATCGCATAGACTTAAAAACATTAAATGTTACCTGGTCGTCCTAAACACGCATAGTCAGTTCGCCCTTTTGCACATCAATAAGGGTCCTTCTAGTTGCTAGGAAAGGCCTTCCTAGGATGATTAACACTTCTTTGTCCGCTTCAAAGTCTAGAATAACAAAGTCAGCAGGAAAAATAAATTTATCTACATGTACCAATACGTCCTTGATTTTTCCTTTTGGATGTGCCAAGGATTAATCTGCTAATTGAAGTGTAACCGTAGTAGGTCTAACTTCACCTATCCCTAACTTCCTAAATATTGACATGGGCATCAAGTTGATACTCACACCCAAATCACATAGTGCCTTACCACAATATATTGCTCCAATGTTGCAAGGTATGGTAAAACATCCAGGATCCTTCAACTTTGGGGGTAGTTTGTCTTGAAGATATGCATTTCATTCCTTTGTTAGGGCTACCATCTCGAATTCTCCAAGTCTTCATTTTTTTGACAGGATATCATTTATAAATTTGACGTAGTTCGGCATTTGTTCAAGTGCTTCAACCAACGGGATGTGGATATGGAGTTTCTTGAGTACGTCTAGGAACTTCTTGAATTGAAGTTCCTACTTCTTCTTCTGAAGTCTTTGAGGGTAGGGTGATGGAGGCTTCTTTACTGGAACTAGTTGATTTGTCTTCTGTGGCAATTCTGCATCTAACGAAGTTGTTAGTTTATTAGAATTAGCTGGTTCAGAAGTTACCTTATCAGATTTTGTAGATTCAGGTTCTGGTGAAACTAAAATTTCAACACTCGATTGAACTTCCTCTGAGTCTCGAGCATCAGCTGGCTCCTTTTCAACTTTGAATGTGTTAGGCTCTAATGTCTTTCCACTCCTCAATGTCAACGCTTTACAATGCTCCTTCCCTGGATTCCTCGGATTCTCCGTATCACTAGGTAAAGCACCTTGTGGTCGGTTTCTAAGTTCAATTGCAAGCTGGCCCATTTGGTTTTCCAGGTTTTTCAATGTAGCTGCTTGGTTTTGGATTAAGGCATTATTCTTGGCTATGTATGCCTTCAACAAGTTTTCTAAGCCATTGGATGGTTCAACTTGAGGTTGTTTCTAAACTTGTTGGGTAAAAATAGGTGGCTGGGTCGATCTAAGTTGGGCGTATGTGATACTGGGTCCAGCCCCTTGGTTACTCCAAGAGAAATTAGGGCAGTTTCACCACGATGGGTTATAGGAATTGGATTGTAGTCCTTGCCTTCCTCGGTTTTAGTTCTGGTTACCCATGTAATGTTGGAACGCCAGCACCCCTTAGCGCAGCAAAATAAAATTAATTCCGGCGATCCAAACCATGAATCCATGTGTGAGGAACGAATCGGGGTGAAATAAAGGTTTCGAAATTACCAAAACTTCAATCTGAGTAGATAGCGACGCCTCGGCAACAAGAATTTTGATCTACTATCGAACCAAGCCGCAACCTTTTTCGATGTCGGCCTCTACGTAATCCACCCGGTTTGACTATGAACGGAAGAAATCTCCAAAACTGTTTTGAGGTTTATTTGCTTGATTTACTGCTAGACCTCACAAGCAATCTCTTAGGGTTTTATATTAAGCTCTGGATCTTTTATTACCTTTTATAATTGGTATATCTTTAATGACTCATAAAATTAAATAAATACAATAAAGTTTTTAACAAGAAAATTATAATTACATTAATTATATCCGAAAATTATAATTACATTAATTATAACAAGGATTTCAATAAACTATATTTGTTTAAATTTATATACTGAACCAAATTCATATATTAATAGAACTATGTTGTCATTATGTGTACAACATCCTTGTACATATAATATGTTCAATATTTGATTGCCCAATTAAATTAATTCTTTAATTAATTTAATTCATGTGACAACCAAACACAATACCAACTATGTTTTATTTTTTTCATTTCAACCATAGGGTGTGACCCTATAGGTTCTTGTAACGTTAGCAGTAATACTATAACGATTCTAATGTCACAAACAATGAGTGGCATCTAGCAATGCATCATTGCTACCTAAGTTACAAGAAGTCATGATTCGACACAACCTTTTATGATTAACCTTTCATGCATTAATCCTTAAGTCCTTTATCTCTGGAACGGACACAAGTCATGGAATAGTCACACTTGCATAGTCCATCCCATGTTTCTTGATATCTTGAGTAGACTATGATATACAAATTAGTATGACATCTCATATCAACTTATTTGAGCATGGCCATGCATTTCTAGTCTCACTCAATCAAGTGGCCTAAGATATTACTCCTATTATGTAAGAGGGACTTATCCTATATTGATCAACCATATCCTCTACATAGATTGTGGTATATCCAACATCGCCTTTATAGAACAACTCGTTACGGTGTACATTTGATTGTATCAAAATATACAACTCACGATGTTGGGATAATGATGATCTCAAGTCCGAGGATCATATACATATTAATCACTATGAGTAATGTTGTGACAATTACATAACAATCCAAGAAACATACTCATAGCGAGTCACCCAATATGTTGTTCTCTAACACACATATTCATGCATTGATTTTGACACTCCATATCAATGACAACTCTTTATCATCAATCAACTACATGTTAGTCTTAATGCATTATTGTTGTCCTAGTCAACAACAATACTTGACTAAGGATCTTTTAAGAATAATCATATTATTCTCAGGACATTATTATAAAACAGTTTATTTGTACACACAGAAAGAAAAACTGAAATAATAATGACAACGCTTTATATTAATAAACATGGTAAATCAAGTATGTTATTACAACCATCTCATGATTGATCTTTGGGCATACTCTTACATGTAATACACGAATCCTGGGTTTGATGGAAATTCTTCGAACAGATGTCTTTCCCCACAATAGACACAGGCTACATTTTCAAATTGATTCGATTGTTGTGCTACAAAACTATTAAACCCATTAGTGGTAAAATTTTTAAGCATGGAGGAAATTGAAGATACCTGAGATGCGAGTAAAGTAAGAGCGTCTACTTCATGTATTCCAGCGACTCATCTTCCTGACGCTGGTCGATTGGTTGGTCATTGATAATTGTTGCTGGCAATCCTCTCAATGATTTCATAAGCCTCATTATAAGACTTAGAATGGAGAGCACCATTAGCAGAAGCGTCCACTACCATCCTCGTATGGGCACTGAGATCGTTATAAAACGTCTCAAGTTGGATGCAATGTGGGATTCTGTGATGAGGGCACTTCCGTAATAATTCTTTGTACATTTCCCATGCCTCATACAAGGACTCATCATCCATTTGTTGGAAAGCAGTGATCTCGTTCCTCAACTTAGCATTCTTGCTAGGCGGGAAATACTTCATGAGGAATCTTTCTGCTAACTCTTACCATGTGGAAATTGAATTTGGTGGCAATGAGTTCAACCACGCTCGAGCTCTGTCCCTTAGCGAATATGGGAACAACTTCAATCGTAGTGCATCTTCGGGTACTCCGGCTAACTTGAAAGAATCGCTCACCTCCATAAACAATCTTAAGTGAAGATAAGGATCTTCGGTATGCATTCCACTGAATTGGCCCACTGTCTGAAGCATCTGGAACATGAATGGCTTCAGCTCGAACTATTGTGCCTCGATTTCGGGTCTCCTAATAATTGAATTAAGATCATGAAACACTGGCACGACATACTGTCTTAAAGCTCTATCCCTATCATCAGCGGTAAGGACAGGATTTTGAGCAGGGTTTGCTCTGTTTCCTTGATTCGGATATTCGAAGTTCATCTCTTCGGTCCTTCTTTGACTTGCTTGTCTTCTCCGCTGTCGATAAGTTCTTTCTATCTCAGGGTCTACGAGGAGTAAATCGATAATTCGGTCAATACTCATAAACACCTGAAATAAACACAGAAAAATTAATTAAGTTAAAATTGAACAAAAAATAAACCAAAATACAAAATTAACAAATTCAAAAGTAATGACTTTTTAAAATAGTCCCCGGCAACGGCGCCAAAAACTTGGAACAACGGAAATGTGCAAGTGTACACAATCGCAACAAGTAATAAAGTGACAAGTAAATGTCGAGTTATTGTACCCACAGGGACTGTGAAAAGAATTTTTTATGAATGCAATTTAAAACCACTTTGGTGAAAAAAAATATTTTGATTTGAGGAGGTGATTAAAAACTAGGACTTTAACTAAGTAAAATAAATAAAAATAAAATAAAAGTTCCAATGCACGATTTCAAAAGATGATTTTAACCAAGATGACATAATTGTGTTAGATTAATTACATTTTTTAACTTAAAATTATTAAACTCATGTTTATGTCGTTACGAATAAATTCAGGGCAACTCGATAATTTCCTAACTTATGAACATACTTACTTACCAAAATTCATTTCTCTCTTGACTATATATCTATGTCAATTCAACCGATTAAATAAATTTTAAGTTTTTTTAATAATTTTAAGTTAAAAAATGAATGGTAAGTTAAGTACCATGTTATACAAACTTACTAAGCATTTTATGCTTACTTAGTTTTATTTCCCTATTTTAGAGTAAATCGGAAGCTCGTTGGATTGGAAGCTCGGCGGAGATCACTCACACTATCCATCAGCCCACGTCGGTACAATATGGTAAATAAATTATGGTTGTAATGGCATGTATAGGTTATATTGGCCATATTGGCATGTAAATGTAAATGATGCTTGTAATCTAGCCATTGGAATGGCTAGTAATGGTTTGTTTTGATATATTTGTAATGTCACACTATGGTAGCTACATATGTGTTAAGTAGTTGATCAAACTATGCCTAACATATGGACTAAACCAAGGCAAGATTATGAGCATGTATGCATGTAATGGTATGCTATGCTGATTGACAGAGATTTCTTAACTTGAATGATTGAAATGGTTGGCATTTGGATGTGAGTTTAAGTGCAGGTCATTGGTGTGATTTTGGGTGAGAAATGAATCTAGAAATAGCTTTATTTTGTCCACACAGGCAGACATATGGGTGTGTGTCTAGACCGTGTGTGACACACAGCCTGGTACATGGGCGTGTGGTTAGGCCGTGTGTCCCCTGCACCTTAATTTTGAGAAACAGAATGCTCGAGAATTGAGCACACGGGTAGAGACAGGCGTGTGTCTAAGCTGTGTGTGCTACTGTGACCTAGAACACGGGTATGTGTCTTGGTCATGTGAAACCTGCACCTAATTTGAAATGAATTAATTAACCACACGGGCCTAGCACACGGGCTTGTTGTAGCATGGTTTGTGTGCACAAGTCAAAGAGTTACACGGGGTCGAACACGGCTGCGAAGACGGACGTGTCCTAGGGTCACACGGGCGTGTCCCTTGGACCACACGGGCCTGTGAGCCCTGTAACTTGGAAAACTTTTGGAATTTCGCAAAAAATTCTTAGAGTTCCCGATTAAGTCCCGATTTTATTCTAATACTCATTTTGGGCCTTGAGGGTCCATTTAAGGGACGTTATGAATAATCTCAGAAAATGAATAGTGATTGACATGATTTATCTGAAAATGTTTTTGAATGTTCCGGTAATGCTCCGTAACTCTGTTCCGGCGACGGATACGGGTTAGGGGTGTTACACGAGCTCTGTCCCTTAGCGAATATAGGAATAACTTCAATCATAATGCATCTTTGGGTACCCGGCTAACTTGAAAGAATCGCTCACCTCCATAAACAGTCTTAAGTGAAGATGAGGATCTTCGGTAGGCATTCTACTGAATTGACCCAGTGTCTGAAGCATCTGGAACATGACTGGCTTCATCTCGAATTGTTGTGCCTCAATTTCAGGTCTCCTAATACCCAGATTAAGATCATGAAACACTGGCACGACATACTGTCTTAGAGCTCTATCTCTATCATAAGCAATAAGGATAGGATTTTGAACAGGGTTTTCTCCGGTTCCTTGATTCAAATTTTCAGGGTTCATCTCTTCGGTCCTTCTCTGACTTGCTTGTCTTCTTCGCTATCGAAAAGTTTGTTCAATTCTAGGGTTTACCGAGATTAAATCGATAATTCAGTCAATACTCATAAACACATGAAATAATCACAGAAAAATTAATTGAGTTAAAATTGAAAAGAAAAATAAACCAAAATGCAAAACTAACAAATTCACAAATAATGACTTTTTAAATCAGTCCCCGGAAACGGCGCCAAAAACTTGGAACGACGGAAATATGCAAGTGTACACAATCGCAACAAGTAATAAAGTGACAAGTAAATGTCGAGTTACTGTACCCACAGGGACTGTGAAAAGAATTATTTATGAATGCAGCTTTAAAAACACTTTGGTGAAGAAAAATATTTTGATTTGAGGAGGTGATTAAAAACTAGGATTTTAACTAAGTAAAGTAAATAAAAATAAAATAAAAGTTTCAATGCACGATTTCAAAAGATGATTTTAATCAAGATGACATAATTGTGTTAGATTAATTACATTTCTTAACTTATAATTATTAAACTCATGTTTATGTTGTTACGAATAAATTCACGGCAACTCGGTAATTTTCTAACTTATGAACATACTTACTTACCAAAATCCATTTATCTCTTGACTATATCTCTATGTCAATTCAACAGATTAAACAAATTTTAATAAGAAAATGTGTTAATGCACATACATACTTATGAAATCAAAATAATCTCTTGTACATATCTCTATGCCAATTCAAACGATTAATTCAATCTCATAAGCACATAAAAGATTACGTGAGGTAACAATGTATTTCTACCTTGAAACAGTTTAATCACAATAATCTTTCAAGTTATGCAAGGCTAATGTATCGTTAGATATCGTTGCTAATTTAACCCTTAGCTACCTTAGATGATTAAACATGCACTGATCAAGTATCGTGTCAATTAATTACAATTTCAATCCGTTTAAATAATTAATTCATTAGTTACCTTACAATTGTAATGCAAGAATAACATAGTCATGGTTTTACTTAATCAAACATCTTACCGAGGCCTATAACAACACAAACACACTTTTAATAAATTAAGTAGACAAAATGCAATCAATATAACACAAATTAAATTTAAGCCATATTAATTAAATTAAACATATCAACATCACAAATATTCATAGACATGTTCATCATAACAACAACAAAATTAAAAGGATAGGGAACAAGAATCAAATTCGGTGTTTCTCTGAGGCTTGACTAGTTTGCTCCGCTCCTTCTTCTCTGCTTGTTCTTGTTGAACCGAGGCTTCCATGAACACTTGAATGCAGCTCCAAATGGTGGATGAATGACTCTTTTCAAGAGGTGAAATCGGCAAAGGAATAGGGGAAGAAAATGAAGAACAATGGAAGGGAATGAAGAGAGAAAAGTGAGAGAGAAGTGAAGAAATGAATGTGTTTGAGATGTCTTTGAAGTGAGAAGCCAAAGGGGGTATTTATAGGTTGGGATGGCTGCTAAAATTAGCAAAAATCAGCAGCCATAGAGTCCCCCTTTGGCCGGCCACACATGTGGCAAGTTTGAAGGTTTCAAACTTGCTATTTTAAGGTAGGGGCAAGTCTATAAAGGCATAAATAATGGAGGGGTTTGAATGCAATTTGAAGGAGTCTTCAAGGGCCCTTTTGCAAGTCAAATAATCAGCCAAGCAAGCTGATTGGGTCAGCATGTGGGACGGTTTTGGGCTGCCCAATGCTCGGTTGGATCAGTTTTCTCGGTTCAGCTTAACTGGGCCCCTTTTCATAATTAATTAATAATAATTTATTTAACCCAAATTAAATTGGATTAAAATTAAAATTAATTATATTATGAATTAATACACATAATTTGGACTGTCTTAGGTTGAGAAATTAATTCGCCTTGATACTTCAAAATTGCTTCTCAGTTTTGCGCTTCTAGTAGTGTTTGTCGAGCCGTTTTTCGTCCTTTGTGCAAATATGTCGAAAATAATCAAAAATAATCAAAATTTGATATAAAATTAATTAAAATTCAACATGTTCATAATTTGGGTGCAATTTAATTATTTTATAATTATTATTTATTTTTTGACACGAATTTTACCGAAACTGTATGAATTTGAGTTAAAAAGGGCATGAAAAAGTGTGTATATTTTCGTGTTTCCAACACACCAAACATGTCCTATTGAATAAAGATTAGCTCACATTCCCTTATCTCTCCAAACATGTCTCACGGCCTGAAAGCCCAAATCACATATACATATAGGTGAGTACTCACAATCCTATGGCATGCCAACTATATCTAATGATCTCAAGTATCACAAGGCCAAAATATACGTATTTAAACACACATATTACTTACCGATTTCTGATTACTTTCACTGCGCATTTGTATCATTTGCACAATATTATCACTGTCACTTAGCATGTATGACATGTCTACACATATACTCTTTCACAACAGTAATCATGAACACATAACACATATATAGCATCTCATTTCAGTTCACAATTTCACAATAACACAAGCATATACCTCACATGGTAAATTCCCAATAACGCATTGAATCGTGTCCAGAAACAGTTAACCTAAACACTCACCACTATGCTTTCGCCAAAATGCCGAAAACTCAAACTAGCCTTTCCTAGCTTGTAAATGATCCTAGAGAATCTGGAACTTCAACACAACAATTCACACAAAAATACATTCAAAAATCAGCTAAGAACTCACCACAAGCAATCAAAAACATATGCCTAAGCTATGTTCCCATATAACTGAAACCTTTAACATAGTAATCTTTACATTCGAATATCTCGGCCTATACTTAATCTTTTCACCTAAAATCAATTCCGTTCATCTTTTAATTCACCTATGGCTAATTCCCAACCTTTAAACTACACTAAAATACTCAGTTCATAGTATCGCTTTTTTTGACATGTTTATGGCTATTTTTTTGAAAAAATCATTAAAACCCAAAAAATCCTTAACGATACTTCAAAACAAGTTTAGAAATCTCTTAATCATATCAAAACCTATTGATTAACACTTTCAAATCACATTTTTACTCGAAAATCTAAAATTCACCATTAATGAATCTATTTTCGACTTTTAATCAAAACATGCGATTTAACGCTAAAAATTCAGTTTCAAAGGCCTAATAACATTAAAAACTAATGGGTAGACGATTGGTTACCTTTGATGGAAGAAAAACGGACTTTTATCGAAAACCCAAAAAACCCACACGTGAAGAGGATGATGAAATCTATGGAATTTTAGAGTGTTTTCTTGGAGATTTATGAAGGTTTAATGCTTTGGGAATTATGAGAATCAAAGTAATGTAGTTTGGAAATCAAAAATCAATTGGGAGAGACTTGGGAGAGTGAGGAACGACAAAGCAAGGGATGGTGAGTGGCTATCGTGAAACAAAACTGGGAAGGGGGGTTTATTAGGTTCAATTTTAAAATTTGGTAAAACTGCAACATAAATGCTCACAATTCTGATCTTGTTACAAACCAGTCCTTTTTTTTTAATTAAAGGTCTTTAAAACTCATTTTCAAAAATTGACTTGATTTTCTAAAAATCATAGTCGAAAACATTACCGATAAACCATGTCGCAAAATTCTGAATATTCTAAGGCTAAAATTCCTAAAATACCCCTAAAACTCATTGATTGTTAAACAAATTAATTAAAGAAGCCCATGAATTATTATGGTCCAATGTTGGTGAACTAAGCTTCCTTCAGTTTTCTTGATTGTTTCATGTTTCTCAACTTAATTTTACTATTTACATCCTCAATGTTCAATGATGGAATCTCAAGGTTTTGCAATCCAACATCAAAAGATTAACTTTGAAAAAAAATATGTATATACCTTAAACCTTAAACCCTAAACCCTATTTTTAAGATTAAGTTTATTAATGATTAACTAATCATCACAATTTTCTGATAATCAGATAAGTTTTCATATTCTCTATGTCTCCTCTACATTTTTACACAAAATTCTCCTATGGTTTGAATATCAAAATTAGTAACAAACTCATCTTCGTATTTCACACTTTAGTTGAGCGGTGATTGCCCCTCTCTCCTTTGTTTACTCGTTTTTCTTATTAAGATTCTGGTTGTTACTCTCGAACAAAGTCCATTTTCGATCTCTTCAAGAGTTTTCACTTTCTTTGTTTTTACTTATGGACCATTATCCTCTTTAATTTTATTTTTTTAGTTTGACCATCATTATTTGTTCTATTAATTCCAAGGCTATTATATCTATTTTCATTCTCCAAAAATTTGGTTATAACCACATTAGTTACATCACCTCAAGGAATTTGTGCCCATATTAATTGAAGAAGCCCATGAATTACTATTGCCCAATGTTGGTGTAGTAAGCTTCCTTCATCTCCATTGATTGTTTCACTTAATATTGTTTCTTGATAATTGCTTCCATCTAAATACTCAACATCTACCTTTTACCAATACATACATGATCATGTTTGATATTATGCTCCTTTTTTTCATTGTTATGTTCAACATAAAAAATTCCTAAAGCCAGTTCATTAAATGTGCACATCTTCTTTTTTATTATTTCCACCACTTACACAAATAAGTTCCTTTTTTTTTTTCAGATTTTTTCTTTGATCAACAAAGTCACTTAATTCAACATCAGATGGCATTGGATATATGGATTGTTAGAACAATTTTCCAAACAAAAATACTTAATGAATGTCTATACTTCTCTGAATTCAAAAACTGAAGACTGAATGCAATTACAATTGAGTATCAAAACCTCCTCAATGTCACTTAATCAATTAATTAAAAACTTTATAGTCATTTTATTATAATCATATCCTTATGTGAGTGATTCTTTCATTGATACTATTTTTCCCATAGATCAACAATGTTTTATATAGTCCAAAGGCGTTGATGGTTCCACCTCTTCAAATTAGCTTGATATCCTAACCAATCCCCTCATAAGAAACATTTCTTTAATCCCGCCCACTTGAAACTCAAGAAGAAATTGCATATATGATATTATTCTTACAATGATACCTTCCAATTTCTCCTTTATAAACATCTCTCTCAAGCTATTATGTTAGTATTTATATTTTTTTGGGCTCAGGAAAAAAAAACAATTTATTCTTCTTTTTGTTTCTTAGTGTAGTTTGGTTCTACTGATTCTGTGGTATTTCAATTCCTTGAATATAATTGTAAGTTCTACGAATTGTACGATGAATTTTTTTTTTTTTGAAAATATATTCATAGTGCAGAATTTAGATCTTTAACAAATATATATACATATTGTGTACTAAACAGATGTTGACGTGTTCCCGAAAAGGATATAATTTTTATTCGGAAGCTTTAAGTATAAATAATGAAAATAAATTATGAGTATATAAAAATGAAAATTGTAAAACAATGATCATACTTGTAGTGATTTGTATACCTAAAATAAATTTGAGGAAGTAAATATAAATATGCAATCAAGCAGTGAATCACAGAATTAAAATTTCGAGAAGCATGTATAAGTCCTAGGAATTGGTAAATTAAGTAGAATTATAGGAAGACTTAAAAGTAATTTTAGGATAGAAAGTCATTAATTTTATCTTCATTAATATTTAGGTTGACTAAAGTAAATTATGTCCAATTAATTTTTCCAATACATAATGATAATTTTAACTTTTAATGTTTACATATTTTGTCAATTTGACTATTTTTTTTTAGTTAAATTTAACTATTAATCTTTCAAAAAGTAATTAAATCGTTTTTTTAACGGATATGATGATTAAAACATTAATCTTTTCACGATGTCAGCATGGCAGTCTATGTGTGCTTCATGTTGACATGACATTATTTGTCTTGTATGTCACGTCAATAATAATTTAATAATTATAAAAACATTCAAAAATAAAATAACTTAAAAGTATAAAAATTATAAAATTTCAAAAAAAAAAAATAAACTATACATGGATTGCCATGCGAGCTACCATGTTTAAAATTTTAACATTTTTTAAAAAAAACAATTCACTCTTTTTGAAATGCAGATTGTCAAATTTTTCTCTATTTAAAAGGTTGGGGGTCAAATTTAGCTCGAAAAAAAAAATAAAAACAAGATTGATAAAAAATGTAAATGTTAAAAGGTCAAATTTGTCTTCAATGCATAGACAAAAATGTACAATTGAAAATATTAATTGAAAGATTTCTGCATTAATAAAAAATTTAATGAAATAATACCAAAATAAAATTAATTAATCTTTTAATTTAATAAAATAAAATTATTTACTATTTGAATATTTAATTTTAAATATTATTTTGATATAAAATTAAAATTATTAAGTCCAAAAATTTTGAAGTAAAAAAATCTAATTAAATCATATATACATTCAAAAGGGAAAGTAAAATAAAAAATATCAAATAGAAGAATAAAATACTAAATAAAAGAATTTTATATTAATAAGAATTTTAGTAAAATCAATAAAATTAATTGATATTTTAATTTAATAAAAAAAGAATTAGTTAAGGTTTGAATATTTAAAAATTATCAATAGCATAATTACTGTTTGAATACTTAATTGTAAAAAATATTCAGACTAAATATGTCATTCACTATTTACAATTTTAGAGTTGGTACTTTTATATATATTAGGTAGATAGATTAGATAAATGGATAGATAGATTTATGACACTAGGATATCTCTGAAAGCCAGATATGCAGATGGGCACACTCTATTCCTATGATATTAAATGGTAGAAAAGAGTGAACAGGGGATCCAAAGAATTTTACGTACAAACACAAACGAACCAAATAAACAACTGTAACATCTACAAATATTTACCCATGGAAACTTCATCGAAACAATTCCTTGTGCAAGAATTACCTCCTCCACTCGGCTCTGACCACCTTATCTGAAATTGCCAAGCCAACAATGAAGGATGGTCATCATGTAGAAGCAGCATAGAGGGAGAGAACTAAACATGTTCAAAAGTGATGAGCAAAGACGACAACTGTCTAGATACCATGCTCAAAATGAAACTTGCATGCTAATTATTGCATAGAACTACCACATAAGAGCATGTTTAACTACACATGTAGACATGAATTTATGTACAACAGAGGCTGCCAGTTTCCATGTCTTACTTAAAGAATGGGGGAAAACTAAGCAGAATATCCATAGGTAATACTAATTTAGCCAAAAAAAAAAAAAAACACAAACAGAAGGGCATAAAACATTCAATGTGAAGTTGTGCTTACCATTAGCATCTTTAGAGGATGATTGAGATTTGTCACTGATGATAGCACCTTTGCCAGCTACTCGAACCTGTCTTTGAGTATGTGGGGATTGTGAACCTGTATTACTATTGGTTGAAGTTGGCAAAGAATACCTCCTGTTTAACCCATTTTTCTCAACAGCCTCGGGGATAAACCTTGGGGACCCTTGACCCCTAAGTCTAGCTTTCGCAGATTCAGTTGGTGCCATAAAACTGGGCACTTTTGGCATGTGGTTAAACCCATTTGCCTGATTATCAATTTTTGCCGGGAAAGAAGCTCTTCTTTGGTTTGTGTTTGAGCTCTCATCACCGACCTGCTCATCCTTAGAGTTTAACTCCTCTGTTACTGGCATGTGCTCAATTTTACCATTGTTTTTGGCTGGTGGAAAATTAACCGCAGGACAGACAATAGGCTCACCAAGAGAAGCATGTTCTGAGGAAAATTTCAGATCTGCCTCAAGAATTGACAGTTCTGATAGTGTTGCAGTCACATCTCTTATCTTCTTGGCAGATTCCTGTTCTAAAACATCAGGGTCATTAGAACTAGAATATTTTTTCAGAGTCTTCTTTGTTTTCTCATTAACAAACTCAGACTTATCAGTAACCTCCTTTGAAGAGTTGGAAAGCTTTCTTAAATTGCGCTTAACCCTCTCGAGCTCATTTTGTGGATGCTCCCGAACTGAATCTGCTGCTGAGTTGACAGAAACTCTCCTCAGACCTCGTTTATTTTTTTCATACTCCAAGGTAGAATGACTAGATCCATTAACAGCTTTTGCAAAGGATAGTTTCTGAACACTTAGCTTTGTCTTTCCACTCCTAATTGGTTTCGAGGGGTATTCCCAAAATTGTGATCTTGTCCATCGTTGAAGCCATTGCCAGGATGAGTTAGGCTCCTCTGGAACATACTTAAGTTGTAGAGGCAATACAGAAGGTGACGAGGCCAAAAGCTGAAATGATTGAAATGCATGGTCACATACAGATTGGAACAACAATGAAAAAAAACATCGCAGAACTGGCGTAGGTTAAGACACCATGATTCTTGGCATCAACAGGTCATCAGCTAGGAACAGGAAGCAGTGGCACGCATCAAAAACATTCATCTCTAACAAATTTCATTCATATTTAAGGAAAAGGGGCCAGGAACAGGAATGTATCTTCACGCAAAATTTTGTTACTAGTCATGCTAGAGTTCTAAAGTCTGAGTACTTGGCATAACATTTCTTTCTTTCTTTCTTCTTCTTCTTTTTTTGTTTATCATTTCATGAGGTTCAACAAGCTTAGGAAAGGAAGTGCCACACGTGGGGGCCCAAAATAATTGAAGACATTTTCTAAGATTTAAGTCCTCTGAGAAGAACATATTAAGAAGTAAGCATTAACAAAAATCAATAGTAGTAAAAAATGTAGATAAATAAACAAGCTTAAAAAGTAGGCCAGAGGTAGTTTTGATACAAAAAGAAGGGATCTATAAACAACTGATAAATTTGCATTCGAGATTCTCAGAAGGTGAAATACAGGACTCAGGCATGGTGGCTCTCAAAATAATATGGGGCATACAGCTATTTAGAGTTTTAGACATCACTTGCAAGTTAAAATAGGAAAGATGCTTCTCTTGTACTGATATTATAAACATTAAGCACCACAGAGGAAAAAAAATACTAAAGATAACAAAGAGTAAGAATATCCGCAATAGAAAATTATAACTTTAAAGTAAACAGAACCATTCAAAGGATCAAGGTGCATAAGCGAAAGTTTGAAGCACAAAAGAAACGGAAGCAATGATATGTTAAAAAATATGCATCAGACCACTACTGTGGTGACAAAAGCAAGAATTAGGAGCATGAAAATTGTCCTAAAGGCTAAACATCATGGACTTTCTATCAGCACAGAAGTTCTCATTTTAAACAGTAAGCAGAATACAATAGTAGTATGAGGAACCAAATCATACCTTCTGAACAAACACATTACTTGATAAATTCTTCACCGTAGAAGATATGCTCACTCCTATAGAATTTGAGCTTTTCAAGCCCTGCTTAAATAAAGAAAGAAAAAGTAGCTACCTTATCATGTTATGTGCAATTAGCTACTCAAAATGCCACATAATGAAACTATTAATATCAATATAATCACAAAAATACCTTTATTCTCATAGACTTTATACATAAACAACAAACTCAACTAGGGCATACAACTGGTGTCTACAGTTATTGTCAGGATAGCAAGAAACAACAAGCCATTATCCACTGATCGGTAAGAAAAATCACCTGAAGCAGTCTTAGATGTTTTTCCTGTATTTCCATGGCAATATCTGAACATCTGACCTTTTGACCACGAGCTAGTGCTTGCAACTTAACAATTCCCCATGTACAGCATAAAGTAGCAACAGCTTGTCTTCTAACCAAGTGACCACGAATAACTGCTTGCAGCCTTATAATGCCCTTGAGGATTCGAAATGCCCGGCGAGCCTTCCAACACATGATATTGTCATCAATAAAACTACATGATTTTAGGGAGGATAATAATCATAATATAAGTGCATGTAAAAGTTGACAGCAGATTCAGTACCTCTATCAAACTTTATGCAAACCTATAATAACCAAATTTGCATTTAAAATTTATACAAATACTATAAATCAGCAGGTTGTCGAATATTTACAGATTCAAATATTGTTGAATTATGAACTCCATGCAGCCCATGCAACGTCCAAAAGCCACTCAATCTTCATGGCTATGCTGCTGACAATATTTCATGTGAACTAAGTGCTTCGTTCTAGTCTTTTGTGAACCAATGCCATTGTAACTTAGTTTGGTTTATTTTGAACCATGTTAGGTTGATATTTCATGTCATTTTGATGGTGACAAAGCTGATCAAATCAGCAAGATTAAGCTTGCAAGTTTTTTATTTCAAGTTTCCATAAGTTTAAGTGGGATTAGGTATGTTTAGGTAAAGATTTGATATGATTTACTTTGACTAAGCTTTTTATATATTGGCAATATATCTTTAATGTAATCTAATGAAATATAGTTGTAATTCATTCACACTTAAGCTCCATTTTCCTTAGCTTTCTTTTCTCTCAAAGAATTCTGTCATCTCTCTTTCTTTCTTCTTCAGCAAGTCTCGACACTTGCACTGCAAGTTACAGCCATACACAAGCTGCTATATGCTTCTAACTCTAACAATTGGTATCTAGAGCTTCATTCTTTGAGGACCTGTTGCTGTTAAGATCAATTTGGAATGGCTTCATCAAGCTTCTCACTGCTTTGTGCCTTCGATCTTCAATGGAGAAGGTTTTCATATATGGCAAGTTAAAATGAAGACCTACCTTCAAGCTCTTGATCTATGGGAGGTTGTGAACACCGATGCTGAACCAGAACCTCTTCGAGCCAACCCAACTGTGGCTCAAATACGACAGCATGCTGAGGAGAAGACCAAGAAACATAAAGCCTTGTCATGCATCCAAAATTGTGTCTCGGACATCATTTTTACAAGAATTATGGCCTGTGAGACTCCAAAGCAGGGCATGGGACAAGCTTAAGGAGGAGTTTCAAGGTACAGAAAGGACTAGGCAGCAGCAACTTCTAAACTTGAGGAGAGACTTCGAAAACTTGAAGATGAAAGAGGAAGAGACTGTAAAACAGTACTCAGACAGGATAATGGCTGTTGTAAACAGCATAAGGCTCCTTGGTGAGCAGTTTAGTGAAGCAAGGATAGTGGAGAAGGTGCTTTCAACCTTACCTGAAAGGTATGAAGCAAAAATATCCTCCCTCGAGGACTCCAAGGACCTCTCAAGCATCACCTTGACCGAATTAATTAATGCCCTTTATGCTCAAGAGCAAAGAAGGGCAAGCAGGAACGAGGAGCACCAAGAAGGTGCTTTCCAAGCTAAAGCCAGGACTTCCTCATCCAACACTGCCTACAAAGGCAAGAAAACCTGGAAAAGCAGGCCTAAGCCTGATGCTGCAAGGACCAATGATCGCCTTTGCAGATTTTGCAAAAAGCCAGGCCATCCTGAAGATAGATGTTGGTTTCGGCACTGATGATAAGATGCCAACACCTTTGTAAGAAGAAGGGACATGTTGAAAGAGTGTGCAAGGCAAAAGGCAGACCGAAGCAGGCTCAACAACAAACTAAGACCGAGGCTCGAGTGGCTGAAGGTAGCAATGATCAAGAAGAAGAAGTTTTTGCTATGTCATGCTCAAGTGACCAGAAGAAAGGCTCCAAAATTTGGCTCCTCGATAGTGGATGTACAAACCATATGTCTCCTAATGAAGCCATCTTTAAAACCTTGGACAAGACTGTTCAAACCAAGGTCAAAGTTGCAAATGGTGAAGACATCAATCTTTGTAGGCAAGGGTGATGTTTTGATATCAACTCCAAAGGGTAACAAGGTGATTTCTAATGTACTACTTGTACCCGATATTGACAAAAACCTGTTGAGCATACCTCAACTCATTGACAAAGGGTATTCACTTGTGTTTAAAGACAAACTGTGTCAAATAACTGATCCATGTGGATCATGCTTCTTAACTTGATCACTATGGCTGATAAATCCTTTGAGATTGACTGGTCAGAAAGCTCGAATGAAGCCTATACTGCCTCAGAGAATGACTCAAAGAAATGGCACAAAAGGCTCGGCCATGCAAACTTTAAAATAATGGCCAGGATGATTCATGAAGAATTGGTCGAAAACTTCACAAACTCAAGATGCAATAATGAAGTTTGTGAAGTGTGTCACTGGAAAACAAGCTAGACTACCCTTTCCCCTCGAACCAAGCACGGAGAGCAACCGAGAAGCTTCACTTGTTCATACTGAGATGTCTGTGGCCCCATGAAGACAGAATCAATCGGTGGGAGCAGTACTTCATTCTCTTTATCGATGACTACTCAAGATTTCGTTGGATTTATTTTTTAAAACACAAGTCCGAAGTTCCACAAGTGTTCATGAAGTTCAAAGCTCATGTAGAAAGCGAGACAGGTTGCAAAAGTGAAGACCATCAAAGTCGGATAATGGGGTGAATACATTTCGGCTCAATTCGAGCGATTTGTGATGAAGCGGGCATTAAACACCGGCTAACCAATGTGTACACACCTCGGCAAAATGGAGTGAGTGAAAGAAAAATCGAAGCATCATGGATATGGTAAGATGTCTGCTTTGTTTGAGAAGAAAATGCCAAAGTTCATGTGGCGGAAGTTGTCAACAATGATCTATCTTCAAAATAGACTACCAACAAAGGCCCCGATTCGAATGACACCTTTTGAAGCTTGGTATGGCTTCAAACCCTCTCTTGCTCATCTAAAACTCTTTGGATGTCTATGTTATGTGCATATTCCATCTCAGAAAGAGGATAAACTTTCAAGAGAGAGCTGCTCCAGTGTTTTAGTAGGATATAGCTCGATTAAAAAGGGCTATAGGATCATTGATCCAACAACAAAGAAAGTTCAAGTGAGTAGGGATGTTGTC
The DNA here is from genome assembly GCA_025698515.1 of Gossypium sturtianum. Classification (NCBI taxonomy): domain Eukaryota; kingdom Viridiplantae; phylum Streptophyta; class Magnoliopsida; order Malvales; family Malvaceae; genus Gossypium; species Gossypium sturtianum. Next base: position 128,884,394 of record CM046955.1, read on the forward strand.
TTCGATGAAAATGCCTCTTGGAACCGGGATAACAATCAACCAATGGAGACTCTTGAAGAGCTTGAAGTGGGGCGATCGGAAAACTGAACAAGGTGGTCAAGAGATGGACATTGATGATGTTCGATTAGAGGACCAGATCATTGATAGATGTTTATGAAAGGGTGAAGTAGCCATCATGGAGCCAAAAAGTTTCAAGAGGTGAAGCTCACAAAGGTTGGAAGGTGCAATGATTGAAGAAATAAAGATGATCGAGAAGAACCAAACACAGGATTTGGTTGATAGGCCACAAGAGCATGGGAAGGTCATAGGTGTTAAATGGGTGTATCGTGCTAAGCGAGATCGCGGATGGGAGCTTGAATAAGCTCAAGGCAAGGCTGGTTGTCAAGGGATTTAGTCGAAATATGGCTGGACTACATGGAAACCTTTGCTCGAAGAGCTAGGCTCGACACCATCGAATGTTGATTGCTTTAGCAAAGACAAAAGCAATGGTCCATACACCAACTCGATGTCAAGTCGGCATTTCTAAATGGACTACTTGAAGAGGAGATATACATCGACCAACCTCAAGGCTTTGAAGTGACAGCAAAGAACACATGGTTTATAAACTCAAGAAGGCCCTATATGAGTGCGAAACAAGCTCCCCGAGCTTGGTATGCCACGAATCGATAGCTATCTCATCGGTTTGGGATTTCAAAGGAGCATCAGTGAGCCCACCTGTTGTATGTTAAGAAGAATGAAAGTGAAACTCGACTTATTGTGTCTCTCTATGTCGATGATTTGTGGTTTGAGGAGGAGACAACATTGTCTTGAAGAATTTCAAGAACAAAATGAAGAAGATGTTCGAAATGTCGGACCTCGGGCATATGACTTACTTCCTTGGAATGGAAGTGATCCAAGTGAAGGAGAGATTTTCCTAAGCCAACAAGCATTTGCCAAGAAAATTTTGAACAAGTTTTCCATGGAAAATGACAAACCAATGAACACACCTATGGCTGCTTTGAGTTAAAGTTGACAAGCCAAGGTAACTATGATGCTGATCGAGGAGTCCACCTCTGAAGTTTGGTGGGATGCCTTCTTTATTTAATGACTACAAGACCAGGATATAATGTTTCTTTGTGAGCATGTTATCACGGTTCATGCATTGTTGCAACATGCAACATTTCCAAGCGAGGAAAAAGAGTCACGAGATATATCAAAGGAACATTATCCTATGGCTTAAAGTTTAGCACAATGAAAACTTAAAGCTAGTTGGATACACAGATAAATGATTAGGCGGGATCAAAGGATGATTTAAAAAGCACTTGAGTTATTGTTTTCTCTTGGTTCAAAGAATGTTTTTTGGTGTTCGAAGAAGCAAAACCTTGTAGCCCAATCAACGCAGAGAAGCTGAATATGTAGCCTTTGGAGTCTGCTGTGAATCAAGCCATATGGCTTAGGAAGCTACTCACCGACTTAAACCTACAAAGAAGAGGGAGCAACAGAGATGCTATGTGACAACAAATCGATTGTTGCAATTCAAAGAACCCACGTGTTTCATGGACCAACCAAACACTTTAGTATAAAGCTTCATGTGGTGAGGAGATGGAACAAGCTCATGAAAATTGAGTACGCTTCATTGCAATTCGAGAAGATCAAATCGCCGACATCTTCACCAAAGCCCTCAAAACAACTAGATTCACTCAATTGAGAAGAAAACTTGGTGTATCTTTGCAAAGGAGTCCAAGGAGGAGTGTTGAATTATGAACTCCATGCAGCCCATGCAACGTCCAAAAGCCACTCAATCTTCATGGCTATCTTTGTGACAATATTTCATGTGAACTAAGTGCTTCATTCTAGTCTTTTGTGAACCAATGCCATTGTAACTTAGTTTGGTTTATTTTGAACCATGTTAGGTTGATATTTCATGTCATTTTGATGGTGACAAAGCTGATCAAATCAGCAAGATTAAGCTTGCAAGTTTTTTATTTCAAGTTTCCATAAGTTTAAGTGGAATTAGGTATGTTTAGGTAAAGATTTGATATGATTTACTTTGACTAAGCTTTTTATATATTGGCAATATATCTTTAATGTAATGTAATGAAATATAGTTGAAATTCATTCACACTTAAGCTGCATTTTCCTTAGCTTTCTTTTCTCTCAAAGAATTCTGTCATCTCTCTTTCTTTCTTATTCAGCAAGTCTTGACACTTGCACTGCAAGTTACAGCCATACACAAGCTGCTATATGCTTCTAACTCTAACAAATATCTCTAAACAAGACGAAACTGATACTTGTGTTAACCTGAGAAATTTAGTCAAATGTGTAGTAGACTACCCAAGTTACTGTAAACAGTAATCCAGGCCCCTAAGAATTACATTCACTTACATCCCCTATGCTCATAACAATATGAAAGTATGAAGTAAATATAAAACATAGAGGTAGCCAGTCAATTGTAGAGTCTGACATATATAAGCAGTTAAACCAATATCTGGTTCAATGTTCTACCTCCCAATAAAACGAAAGGTCTAGATCATACCACGAAAGAAGTATGAATCAATCACATGTCATCCAATCTTCACATATCCTTAACTATAAGTTAAAACAATCATCATTAACAACATAAGGCATGATGCAAAGTGCAAGGTTCCAATATTAGAAAAATAAGCAGAATAGTGACAGTGCATTCAAATTACTGCGAATAACAGTCAACAGAGTTTTCACACAACTGAACGAAGACTATAGCAGTAAAATGCTTACAAGTTTCATTACTATGGATGACCTTTAAGTATAAAAGTAACTTTTAAAGGGAGAGTAGCTACCAGATAACCTCTGAAAGCAGCCTGTACTGTCACAGCAGCTGGGTCAAGCCTAATCCTATCAGGATTTTCTGGGTTACCAAAATTACCGGTTGTGGCATTATTTCCTTCCACTTTTAGAGATGGAATATTTGCCCCATCAATCGGCAATTGGGCAGGTATACCCTTCTCAGAGTCCACCACATTCCTAGCACGGCTCACTAGAATAGGTGCTGAAATCGATGGAGAATCCGCTGATAGGTCAGACACAGTTACCTTGGAAGAAACCAAAACCTCACCTTTATTTGCAGAATTCTGCCCATGATAATCAACAAAAATTAGAAAATGCAACATTTTCAATCTTCAAGTGCTATTTAACATTTGAAGATAATTAATACTTCCTTACCAGCTTCTCTTTTCCTTTTGAGAAACTGGACTTTGAAGATTTCTTCCCAAGAAGCAAGGTCTTGATCCATTTCGCTGGAGATTTCCCCATCTCCGTTAAACCCAAAAATAATTAAAATCCCAAGTTTCTAAATCTGGAAATCTGCGAAGGTCATACCCAACCAAAGCCTCAATATTTAGCTAGTTAGCATTAAACTCTTTTTTTTTTTTTTTTTTTTGAAGTAGCATTTTAAAAACAACCAAACGCACTCAATATCCTAATACAGTTTGCAAGTAATGGCAGTCAAAACGGCACTACACTACATAATCATTAGCTTGTTAGTTATAAGTTACTATAAATAAAAGACAAACTTAATTCAATCAAAAAAACAAAAAATGATATCGAACTGGATGGCGACTGAAAATGTAGAACCCAGACAAGCAAACTAAAACAAAGAAAGTTTGAAATTTTCCTTTCAGTTTTCAGATTTTCTTCACAATCTCAACGGTAAAAAAAGAGAGTAAAAGATACATAGCCAAAATCCACATCTACTCAAGTAAATGAAAAATAATACAACTAAATCAAGAAAAAAAAAAGTAAAAGCAAGCGTGTCGGCAGAACTGGAAAAAGGTGAAAAAGAAGAGAGGATCAAAAGCTTTTGCCTGAAAAGAGTATCAAATATGAAGTCCTTGTTCGCTACTAAGCTGCCATTACCGGAACTGTGAGCATTCAGAGATCTGAAGAACGAATTTCGTGTTTATGTTTTAGAACTTTTATTTTGCAAGCTTAATATTATTTATTTATTTATATATAAGAGAAATTAAAACTGTAATTGTAAGAACAAAAAAGAATTGTAGCATTGAATTTTGTACCGTGAAGGATTCCTCGAACAAGAGAATCTCGTGCAGGCTTTTTTTTAGTGAATTTAAAACCAAATAAAAACTAAGAAAGAGATGAAAACGGCCCGCACAAATAAATGTGTAAGTCAAAAGACAAGAGAAGTAGGTAAGTATAATTAGGGGCATCACCGGAGCGGGGAGAGATATCTTTATTTTTACTTTTTTATATATTCTAATGTGGGTAGTTATTCATTTTTTTTCAAAAGTACTTATGGCTCTAAAAGTATTTTTGAAAGAAAAGTTATAAAGAACGGCTGGAATTTTTAACTTTTTAAAAGTGTTTTTGAAAAGCACTTCTAAAAAGAAGAAGTTAAAATTTTTAGTTTTTCCTCTCTCAAAAGAATTTTTAGTGCTTAATTATTTTTTCACCCTTTTTTTCGTAGTGCTTAATTACAAATATATTAAAATCATTAATTAAAAATAAAAAATATTTTTTTAAAATATTAATTACAAATATTTAATGGTTATATTTAAATATTTAAAATATAGTTTATATATTCTAATTAAATTTTATAAATAATTAATATTTATTACTTAAAAATATTTAAAATTTATATTTCATATATTAAAATATTAACAAGTTATAGTAATTTTTTTATATTCTTACTAAAATATAATAATATTAACTAATTTAAATTTTATTTAAATGTATATTTGTTACTTGATAATAACATGTCTAAAATAGACATTTTATTTCTCAAAAGCACTTTTTGATAGTAATGCTAAACACTCAAATTTTAAAGTAAACTTTTCAAAAGCACTTCTCAAAAGCACTTTTCTACAGCACTTTTCAAAAGTACTTTTCAAAAGCATTGCCAAACTAGCCCGTAATTTGGTTAGTTTTACACCGGTTTCGATTGTGCCAATCAATACGCACCGTTTCATTGTTAAATTAGATCAATTATCATTTTTTCATTAGTGAAAATTTTAATTCGTGCGGATTTGATGCATGAATAATATTTAAAAAAATATATAAAATTGTTAATTATTTATTATTATGCTACTTAATTGGAACGTGAAAGTTTTTTTTTTACATTTAAAATATAAAAAACTAAATATAAAAAAAAAATACTCATTTGACTATCAAAGAAAAAAATCTCCGCTCCCTTTTAATTTATTTTTATTGAAAAAGGTGAAAGATTTAAATCCTTAAAATTTCATATTAAATGATGAATTTTTATTATTATTTTTGGATTTATTTGAATGATAGATTTTTAGTTGTTGAGTTTATTAATTAGTATTTTATATAATTGATTAATATTCTATATTTGAAATTTATTTAGCATTATTCATTTTATATTCGTAAATATATTTATATACATATATTAAATTTTAAAAAAAATCGATAAATTTAAAATGGTGCACCAAAATAGATCAATATCGATACATACTAATTCTAATAAAAACAAGTGCATCTACCGATACAATACTAATTATCTTACTTTCGTTTTATATGGACTACATTGATTCATTTCATCCAAACTCGATCATTGCTATCAAAATATTGGTTACATAATAAACAAACCAAAGAAAAAAAAAGGACGCAAAATCCCTCATGCCACATTTGGCTCACTATAAATAACTATTTTGTGGGAATAAAATAGGGTTGTAATGAAATAAAATATTAGTGGTTTAGTTGGATGTAATGGAATACACAAGTAATAATCTATATTATTATTTAATCCTTTGATTGAGTTGGTATCATGAGTCAACTTGCACCAACTCGGTTAGAGGAATTATGAAAATATCTTTTCATAATAAAAAAAAAAGTTACATTATTCGAGAATATTTTAGTTTTTTTATTTAAAAAGACGAATAAACAAAAACTTAAATGGGATGAATTTTGAACGTATGCTATTTATATCAATAAAACATCAACATTGCCACTAAACTAAAACTTTAATATAATATTCACCTTTTAATTTTTATTTTGCATAATTTATTACATCCATCAATTATATATATACTTATTATTATTTAAGCCCTTGACTGAGTTGGTGTCACGAGTTAACCGATCACCAACTCAATTAGAGAAATTATGAAAATGTCATTCCGTAATTAAAATAGTTATATTATTCGAGAGTATTTTAGGATTTTTTATCTACATAATACAAAAATAAAAAATAAATACCTAAATGGTATGCCAATACCATTATTTACCAAAATGGTATACTTGCAACCGTATCAAGGGGTGAAAGGCATGGAGGAGGCAGCACCAATATTTATTTATTTATTTATTTTACCAATTGTGTTTTTTTTTTGTATTTTTTGGATAATAAAGCCAACAAATAAATACATAATAATTACAGATAAAAATTGAAAAGATCACATTCTTGGACATAATAATCGTCTTTATACTAGTTAAGTCAATAGCAAAAAAAAAAAAAAAAAAAAAACTCTCAAAAATTTCAACACAACGGGACTATGTATTAAGTACATAAACAATAAAAAATTAATGTTAAACAAAAAAGAAAAAGAAAAAAGAAACATACCTACTCCCTTTCTTCAAAACACTCTCTTTACAAAATAAACTATCAACAAAAATTAAACTAATACCCTTTCTGTTACTTGCATTTAAATTAAAAAACAAAAAACAAATATTAAAAAAAAAAAAACACAGAAACATACCTATCTTTCTTTCAAACACACCCTTTCTACAAAACCAAAAACCCAATTACATCAATACAGTCATTTGTAAAATAAATAAATATAAAAATAAATATTGGTACCGCCTCTCTCTCACCCTCCACCAATTAAATCGTATTTATACATCAAAAAATACTAGTATTGCCTCTCTCACACCCTCCACCCTTACATATATATATATATATATATATATATATATATATATTAAAAAACACATTATTTTGTAATGATGTTTGAATGAGTGTGTTAGAAAAAAATTGGGTGTCACCTCCTCCATGCCCTCCACCCCTTAGTATTGTTGCAAACATGTCATTTTGGTAAATAATAGTATTGGCATACTATTTAAGTATTTATTTTTTATTTTTGTATTATGTAGGTAAAAAAGTCGTATTTTAATATTTTTATTTAAAAAATCAATAAAAAACTTACAAGATTGAGATTTGAACCCATGTTATTTACATTCATAAAACATTAATATTGCTACTAAACTAAAGTATTATTTTAATATAATTTTCATCTTTTAATTTTTATTATACATATTTTATTACCTTCATCAGTTATATATCAATATTTTAAATTCGTAGTTTCCACACACATATGCGTTTGATAAGATTTTTAATATTACATTTTTTGGTTGGATAGAAGAATTGAAAAAGATTATGTAAGAAATTGAATAGAATGTCAATTTTACCCTTAAATTAAATAAAAAATTTCGAATTATAAAATTTAAATTTAATAAATTGTATATGATGTTATACTTTTATAATAAACTTTATGATGGTATTAAATAACATATTTAATAATATATTAAAATAATACTTTTATTTTTAGAAATTAAATTTATTTTTAATTGAAAATATTTTAAAACATCATAAATATATAATATTTCAAAACCTTATAAAATATTATTGCAAAACTTTATAAAATATTATTTCAAATTATTATTAAAACATTTTTATAAATATGATATTAATAATATTTTCAAAAGTATTTCCTAAAATATTTTTTTGCCAAATATGTTATGAGAAAGGATTGTATGAAACAGGGATATTATACCTTTCCAATATTTTATGTCACATCAGTATTTTTATCCTGAATTTTAGGATTTTAATTTGGATTTAATTTTTTCAGGATGAAAATGCTGAAATTCAGGATGAAAATGTTGACGTGGCATAAATCTATTGGAAAATGAATACAAATGACATAGCGTCACTATTTCATACAATCTTTTCCCATATGATATGATGATACCACTCTCCATGCAGTGGGTGATCGTACAAGGGGCTATGGCAACTTGAAAGAAAGTGATTCTCGAACAGGTTAATGATGATTTTTTTCAATGCTCCATTAAGCTCTTGGATTACTGATAATATTGATAACAAACTTGGTGGTATCAAATATGCGGGAGTGCAATGGGCTTCGCTTTTTGAATGCTTATTTTGCAAATCTGGAAAAATAAGAACTTGTTCCAACATGTTCATTACTGTTCTGACCTAGTGCTCAATCACAACTTAAGTTGGGTACAAAGTATGGAGCATGCAAAGAGAGGGAGGGACAAGGTGCCCAAGTCGAATATGGGAAGCAGTATATTGTCTTTACCGAAGTCGGGTTGGATAAAACTTAACGTAGATGGAGCAATGGACTCCTCTATGTAAGCCATAGGTGGGGTATCTCGAGCTGAATTGGGAAAATGGTGAACTGGTTTTGGAAGGAACATAGGAGTGGGTTCAATACTACAAGCGGAGTTGCAGGCTATGGCCGATGGTCTCCAAATAGTTTGGCAACAGGGTTATAGGCTTGTGGAGCTTGAGTGTGATAACTTCGGGGCCATCTAGTTGATACAGAATGATACACCTGTGGAGAATTATTTGAAGCCACTTTGGAGACTGATATAGGAATTGTTGAGCTGGCAGTGGAGTGTGGAGATCATGTGCCACGGGAGGCAAACAAAGTTGTTGATTTTGTAGCAAAGCATTTCAAGCAGAGACCGTATGAACTGCAGATGCTGGAAGGCCCACTAGCTGGGAGCTGGAAGTTGCCGATGGAAGATTTGGAGCTGGCCGAATGTCTCACACAAGTTTTAGTATGGACTTTTTAGGCCTTCTCTTTATTAAAAAAAAAAAAAACACATAAGTGTAAAATTTTGGTGGTTTTACATATTTTTCGTAATTTTTTATACGATTAATATTTTAATAATCTAATTATCATATTTCATTCTCCATTCATGTAGATCATCCATGTCAAATTTGACATGAATTAAAATTTTCTAACTATTCCTTTTATGTAAAAAAAAAAAAAAAAACATTTCAACCTTTAAATATATATTAATATAGAAAATATTTTAGATTGATACAAAAGACTAAAAATGATTAGATTAAAATATGAAACTAAATCCACATCTCATGTATAGTACAAGGACTAGTAAAATTTAACCTAAACTTAAATATATCAATATAATACAAAAATAAAAGACATTATAACTTATTTTGCCCTCCAACCAAAAAAGAAAAATTATTTTAGCTCTCCTTCTAATTTTTCGCTTGAAATTTGAATTATTTGTCAAATCACTCTAAAATAGATTTAAAAAAATAATATTTGTTAACTTTATTAATGTGATATAAAATGGATTGTCACGTCAACAATTAACTATTTTAAAAATTTTAAAAATTCAAAATTAAAATGATTAACATTATAAAAATTTTAAAAATATATTTTAAATATTTTTTAAAATTAATTATTTCACGTGAATTATCATGACAACAAAATTAACAGATCTTAATTTTTCTACCCATCTTGAAGTGACTTGACAAACAATGCAAGTTTAAGGGTTAAAAGAGACGAAAAATTTAATGAAAGGCTAAAATAAATTTTTTTATAAAGGTGGAGGACAAAATAATTTTAAGGGGTGGGGCCTCGACCTCCCTAAAATGGAAAAATTTTTATTTAGGTCTTTTAATTTTTTTAAAATTTTAAATTAGTAAATGTGAAATTACACTTTGTCCCTGAAAATGATAAAAAATTGACTTAACCCTTTAAAAATTATAAAGATATAATCTATTCAAATTGTGAAATTGCATTTTTACTATCGTAAAAATTAAAATTTAATTTAAGCCTTAAAAAAAATTTATAAAAATTATTTTTTTTGGTGAAATATAAAAATTATTTTTGGTAATACTATTATTGTCATTATTTAGCAAAAAGAATTATCTGGAAACAAACTCTTTAAAAATTGTATTAAAACAAGCAAGAAAATAATTGGCCAAAAAGAAAATAAATATTAGAATGAAAATTATTCTTGAAACCTTCAGATTTACGTTAATAGCCCCAGGGATTATTTAGTTTTTACCCCTCTCATTTATAGGTTTCTAACTGCTAATCGTTATAGGAGTCATTAGAGGAATAGGAATACTTATAATTTAGTGATTAAACAAATAATATTTACGTATTTCTACTCCATACTCTACACCGCCATTGTCTTTTCTTATAAATACTATTAGGAGAATAGGAAACTTCAAAGTGGGTTCTTAGTATAAACGTTTCTTGCTTCTTAAGTTCCTAACGGATTCAATTCCAAACGAGTATGGTATCTTTCACCACAGTACTTTTCAAAATAAGATCATCCCACAAACTCGTAATATTGCTCCCCGTTTTATGAATTTTTAATTAAGCATCGACTTCGTTTTGGTATCAGTCCACCATGATTGCCTAGCAGACATCTACACCACCACCGACGACCCTTTGTCATTCCGACAAATCTTCCGTTTCAAGCTCAACATTGTTGAAAACGAGCACCTGCTTCACCAAATTCTATTTCCCTCGTTTATAAGACTCCGAATCAACACAGCCTCTGTTGGTTATCACAGCTTCATTCATGAAATTCTCCAACGTGGACGAAGAATGTCACATTGGGTTCTTAGCAGAGGAATTAATTGTAAAGTGTTGCCTTTACGATCAGTGATACAGGCATCCATTGTGGAACATTACAATGATGGGAAGAGCTTTGGTTGAATCAGAACCAGAGTTTGAAAAACAGTAACTATGGCATGGTTCCGGCTAAAGAGTCCTTGGTTAAGGAGATGCTAAAGACGGTCAGAATAGAAGCTGGAGATGAAGACTGCATGATATGTTTGGAGAAGCTCGAGATTGGGTTTGATGCTTCTCGGATGCCTTGTTCTCATACTTCTCATGGTGATTGCATCGAGAAGTGGCTGAGGCAGAGCCATTATTGCTCTATTAGCCGGTTTGAGATGCCAGCCAATTAGGCTTAGATATGAACTTTCTGTATTTAACATTCCAATTAGGCTTAGATATGAACTTTGTGTATTTAACATTCTTTCATTTGTTTCTTATTGAAGCCATTTTAGTTATCGGATAACTTTTGTGAATGGATTTAAAAGAGTTTGATTATTTTACCAACAGAAACTTATAGTAAATTTCATTATGAATGTTGGCATTGTTGGAGCAGTAGATGATAGTAATGCAAATATGAAAAACATAATAATAAGAACGAAACCAAATGATGCAAAAGGAAACCAGGCAGCATGTCTACAATGGAGAATGGATGAGGAAGTTTACATGGTACTGGGAAAGCTTGCCTAGACATGAAATAAGCCTCCAACAACATTTGCTGCTGACCAGTGTCAACTATCTCCCAGAGTTACCCCAAACACTTCAGTAGGACCAAATTCCCTCTGTTAAGGGTCTTAAAATAGCCTCAGTGAAGTGATCAGGGCAACTCCAGGGAATAGATCACTTTCCCTTTCTCATGCTACTCTTTCTTGGTATATTTATGCAATTAGGGTTCACTGTATAAATAGGGAAGCTTCACTAAGCTTAGAGACTGACACATTTTGAAATGGCGATCCATGGTGGGAAAAATGATTGAGAGTGAGTGAAATTCATAGCTTTCATATTGTTGGAATTGAACCCGGCCAATATTTGAGGGGAAATAAAGGGCATAGCAATAGAAGAGAAGAGAAGAATGGTAACAAGTGGACAAAATGCTTTTTGGATTTCCCCAACTCTTTACATGTTAAATATCTGTCCATTCCGACCTCTTCTTTTCCCTTTTCAGAAGAAGAAAAAAGGAACCCTTTTTCAAGTATAAAACACTATGCCTCATGCTTGACAACATTAACTAGGATTATTTACTTGGCTTTGAAAATTAAATCATTTAATAAAAATTTGAAATATTAGGAGTAAATGAGAAATTTTGTTTAGTCAAATCTCTTGTAGCATCTGCAATGAATTAAAAAAAAGAGCAGTTTATTGATGAATTATGAAATTGATGGCTAATTATCAATGTTTAGCATTTCAATCAGACCATAAGTTTCTATCTTTAACATGGTCAATCAGATTGGTGCAACAAAAAAACTTCATCTATTCCAGTTAAAGGAGTTATATGAATCAATCTTGTTTAGCCTTGGATCTTATCATGGTGCAATTAAACTGAATAAAAAGAAATGTCCATTCATTTTCCTTGGAGCAAGTAAGAAAGAGAATCTCTACTTTTGATTTGTTAACAAGCATAGCTGAAACGGTTTTATGACAATAGCCTAACCTTGCTAGAAAAGCCATCAACGATTTCTAATTAGCCACGAAGCATTGCGTAATGATACAACTGATAAAAAACCATAATTCCCTACAGATTTAATCAAGAAAGATTAGTAGTTATTATGCAAAGAAAAGAGAAAACCAGTTTTAGTAGGTAATCAATCAACTTCATCTGGTTACTTTTATCTTTATTAACAAGGCAACACCATGCTAGCTAGAATTGTTGCTCTTGCATATCAAATCCAGTAGCAATAAGCCATTTGAATCACCATTATAAAATAACTATAGAAAGCAGTATATTTTGTGTAGCTCCCTGATTATGTCAGGACTGTCTGCAAAAACAAGAAAACTTCAGTTTTGAGAGAGTAGCTTCAAAATATCTTTTTGTTTAAGTTCCTTCTGCTGGTTGCTTCATGTGGAAACTTGGGCTGATTAACCTCAATTATTCGGTAAGAGACTTGCGATTATCTTCGATGTTGCTGGTTGTTTGTTTTGATTTATGTGAGTCTAAAGATGATGGGATAAATTCCCTTGTGAAAAATTAATCTAGACGCAATAACAGGCCAGATGAATCCTATTGAAGGATTTTGGGGTCAAAAATTGCATAAAATTCTGGCTATATATACTTTTATTCTCTATCCATCATTTTCTTCACCCCACCCGCATAGAATCTATGCAGCTAATAATTGAAATATAGCTTTCATAATGAATCTTTTTATTTAATGTCGTGTCAAAAAATATACATACAGACAACTCCTAATTAAAGATAGCATGGACTGTTAATAACATACACCTCAAAGTTATTAAGGGCAATGCATACGGAACTTTTTGAACTATGACAGTAATACAAGTATGGAAAAGATGAGGGAGAGCTCAAGATTATTCTCTATCCTTAAGTTTCAATAACTTGCCACGTGACGCCGGTCAGATCAGCTGAAGGGTCACAATTACTTGGCCACATGCACGTGTAGAGCTTTTACTTATAAATAGGTAGGCTGACTTCCTATTGCCTAATCAACTAACCACAAAGAAGACATAGAGAGTCAGATCTCCTCTAGAGTTCCCCTGTTCACTTCACTGGGGTTATGGGGTTTGCTCTTCTTGGACCCTTAATATAAGGGAGGTCACTGACCTACTGAAGTGTTTGGGGGAACTCTGGCTGCCACCTGACACTATTTAGAAAGATGAGCATAAGAAGTCATAACTATAAAGGCAAGGTTTGTGTATATATCTTCTTTCTTCAACTTACACATATTATCATGTTCATTTTACATACCATGCATCAGGATTTATTGCATTAAGTATTTTGTTGTTCAACTAATACGCAGTTCCACAGGTGGATGAACTTCGGCTCTATGATGTGCAAAGAGCCTCAGCCTTCACATAGTAGTTCAACTGTCACAAGTTTCTTTAACTTCCCATCTTTATTACACTTTGTAAGATCTAGTGCATGGATCAATCACCATCTTCTCAAGTACCATTGCATTGTTTAGTAGATAGATTGCAACCTCAATCTCACGAATCAATCTGTGCCAGCAATAAAAACTTGCCTTAGATGATAAATGAAGGCAGCTCGGAGGACAGGTTATTGCCGCTTCTTAATCGATAACGGTCGTCCAGCTTCAGGGAAACTCAACAAAGTTAAAGCAGTCAAGGATAAGACAATCCTATTCATCACCAACAAATGCTGCCTTTGGTTCAAGCTATGTTTACTAGATCATTCATGCTGATGTGAGCTATCATTAGTTCTTTCCCAACTGATTTTCAATTTTTCTGGATATTCTTTTAATCACAACAACCATATACCTACGTAGAAGAATATCTACTCTTCTTTTCATGGTAATTTATATGGATTCGAAAGTTAATGTGAAAAATATTTTTCTTCTTAGTTGTTGGGGTTTTGACAGCAACAAAGGAAAAAATGAAGCAAAGAACAATGTAAAATTGAATTTGAACAAGAAGATAACTGAAAATGATCTCAAAAATCAGATTTTTCATTAACTTGAGAAGCATATATGTTACAATGAAATATGGCAGTTACCTAATGTATAACTGCTCCCACTAATACATGACTAAAATTTAGCTTAAGTTACACACAAAAGAAGCTAACATATCAGCCATTACATCAAATTCAAATCAACAACTAATCCTACTAACTTCAAAGTCAAATTACAAAACAACTAGGGGAGTTACAAATGAAAAAAATAAACAAAATGTTGTTGCTCCTTTTGGTTCAAACCGATGTTGATGCACTGCTTTGGTTTCTGTTGCATTGCAGGCCAAAGTTCAACACTCCTCCTTGGACTGTATGCAACAAACACCAACTTCCTTCTTAAGGCATCAAATCTTGTAGCACCGAGAGACTTGGTTAAGGTATCAGCAAACTGATTTTCTGAGCTGCAATGAATCAGATTTGCTTCCTTCAATTGTTCAGCCTCTCGAACAAAATAAAATTTAATTTTAAAATGCTTAGTTTTGCCATGAAAAATAAGATTTTTGGCTATGGCAACTACTGACTGATTATCAACTCTGATTTCAGTAGCTTCAATATGTTCTTCATTCAAATCACATAGTAACTTTCTAAGCCAAATGGCTTGATTAATAGCTGCTGCAGCTGTAATGTACTCTGCTTCAGCTGTTGATTGAGCAACAGTTTGTTGCTTCTTTGAGCTCCAACAAAAGAAACCTGAACCAAGAGTGAAAAAATATCCAGAGGTGCTCTTCATATCATTAATGGACCCTGCCCAATCACTATCAGAAGACCCTGTCAGCTTGAGCTCTTTTTCCTTCTCAAACTTCACTACAAAATTCAAAGTCCCCTTCACATATCTGAGAACTCTCTTAGCTGCTTTAAAATGGACAATATCACAGTAATGCATGAATCTGGACAGTAAGCTAACAACATACATGATATCAGGCCTAGTAGCTGTTAAGTAAAGCAAACAACCAACCAAGCTTCGATATTTCTTCTCATCAACTCTTTCATGACAGCTATTACTTGTTAATTTCTCATCTTGAGCCACTGGTGTGCTGACAGTTTTACAATTGGACATACAAAACTTGTTTAAGATCTTTAGAGCAAAAGCCTGCTGACTTATAAAGATGGCTTGGTCAGTTTGAATTACTTCCATGCCAAGAAAATATGTCATTTCTACCAAGTTAGTCATCTTAAAAACATTCTGGATTTGCATTTTGAACTCATCAATCATCTTTCCTTTACTTCCAGTCACCAACAGGTCATCTACATAGAGTGACACAATCAACAAAGTTTCATTCTCTGATTTCTTCACATAAAGTGAAGGTTCACTCACACTTTTCTCGAACCCGAGCCTAGACAGGTATGCATCAACCCTGTCATACCAGGCCCTTGGTGCCTGCTTCAGACCATACAAGGCCTTTTTTAGCCTATAGACTTTGTCCTCTGCACCAGGCACTTTGAACCCATCTGGTTGTTCGATGAAAATTTCTTCTTTGAGGAAGCCATTTAGAAAGGCTGACTTGACATCAAGCTGGTGTATTCTCCATTTCTTCTGAGCAGCTAAGGCAAATAGAAGCCTTATTGTGTCTAGCCTTGCAACTGGAGCAAATGTTTCCATGAAATCAATGTTGTATTGCTGGTTGTGTCCTTTCACCACAAGTCTTGCCTTGTGTTTGTTTAAAGAGCCATCAGCATTTTATTTAACTCTAAACACCCACTTTACACCAATAACCCTCTTATGATCTGGTTTATCAACTAATTCCTGATCATTATTTTTTATGCGATGTCAAAGTCTTAAAATTTATAAATGAGAATGATCGAACCTAGAAACTAACTATGACAACGATTTGAGGCAAGCGCACCTATCGAACAGTAGTATTGATAAACCGAAATAGTAACATATTTTAGGCCCACATTTAGTATGCTTTTGGATGAATTATCCCTTGATTTATGTAAAAAGGTGCTCTTAATCCTTTCTTTTCATGTCTTATACTCAGGAAAGCACCCAAGGATAAAAAGAACGAGAAACGGGCTCAAAACGGACCAAAACGGGCCAAAGAGGAAATCGACACGGCCTGGACTTGGACCTACACGGTCGTGCCAAGTCAATCATCTAGAACACGGTCTAACCCCGACTCACACGGCCGTGTCTCATTAAAGAAATCCGAACACGGCCTGGCCACGATTCACACGGGCGTGTGCCATGGTCGTGCCTCTGCCGTGGAAAAGAGTAATTTTATTCGGGAAAGGATACTTAGGGAGAAAGAAACGTATTTCAAAAGCCTATAAATACACCCTAAGTATGACCTAAGAGGGGAGCCCAAAGCCATCGTCTAGGGGCGTCGTGCTAGTGCAGAGAAGAAGCGATTTGTGGGGATTCACTCGAGGATAGCCAATTGATCCATCTCAAGAAGCCAAAATTATACTCAAGACGGAGGATCTCTCCTTCAATTCCTTCAGGGGGTTTTAGGGATTTCTTATGTTTTGTTTTATCTTTTCTCTTGAGATGTTTTCCTTTATTGTTATGAACTAAACCCTTCGGATACAGAAGAGATGAAACCTATAATGAATCTTGTTATTGTTTTTCTGAATTATATGATAAATACTTAGTTTGTTCTTAATTATGTGAGCTTAATCCAAATTTAATGTGCTTAGGTGGAGGAGGAATAGACCCTGCCTAAGAGTAGATCCAACATAATTAAGCGGAGTTGACCGCACGCCTAGAGATAGGGTGACGAGATTTTACCGAATTAGGGTGAAACCTAATATGGGAATCCATAGATCGATTTACTACTATTCTAGGGGGTTATTATAAGAGAACGAGAGTTCCACTAATTAACCTAGGGTTAGACGTTATTCGCCTCGAGAGAGGGTTTAATATACGTTAGGGAGTCTTACGGATCAAACTAAGTGAATAAATCGTATAGTTCAGTGTTAGATAACAAGTGAAGTCTAGGTGGATTCTTCCTAGGGTATCATCTAAATCAACTGAGTTTTTCCCAAGTTATTTTCCAAATTCATTCTTCTTTGTCTTAGAGTCTTTAGTTTAGTAGTTAATTAATTTATATTAGATAAACAATCTCTCTTTATTTTTAGGCTAGATAATAAAAAGAAAGTGAGTATTAGTACTTTTAGTTCCTTTGGGTTCGATAATCAGGTCTTGCCTAAGCTATACTACTGTTCGATAGGTGCACTTGCCTCAATCGTTGTCAGAGTTAGTTTCCAGGTTCGATCATTCTTTTTATAAATTTTAAAGCTCTGTTTCACAGCGATCAAGTATAGTTAAGGCAAGACCGGAATGTCGAACCCAAAGGAACTAAAAGTACTAATACTAACTTTCTTTTTATTATCTAGCCTAAGATAAAGGGAATTTGTTGTTTAATCTAAATTAACTAATTATTAAACTAAAGACTCTAAGACAAAGAAGAATGAATTTGGGGAAAATACTTGTGGGAAAAACCAATTGATTAAAACAATACCCAAGGAAGAATCCACCTAGACTTCACTTGTTATCTAACTCTGAACCAGACGATTTATTCATTTGACTTGATCCGTAAGATTCCCTAATGTATATTAAACCCTCTCTCGAAGCGAATAACGTCTAACCCTAGGTTGATTAATTGAAATCTCTTTCTAATTAAAACCCCTAGAATTGCATTAACTCGATCTATGGACTCCCATATTAGGTTTCACCCTAATCCGGCAAAATCTCGTCACCCTATCTCTAGGCGTGCGATCAACTCCGCTTAAGTATGCTAGATCTACTCTTAGGCAGGGACTTTTGCTCCTCCACCTAAGCACATCAAACTTGAATTAATATCCGCGAAATATCAACACAAGAATTAAGAACACATAATTAAGAACAAGTCAAATATTTATCATATAGTTCAGCAAACGATAACAAGATTCATCTAAGTTTCATCCCCCTCAGGTATTTGAGGGTTTAGTTCATAATGATAGTAAAATACATCTCAAAAGAAAAGATAAAACAAAACATAAGAAAAACTCTAAAACCCCTAAAGGAATTGAAGAGAGATCCTCCGTCTTGAGTATAACTCCAACTTCTTGATATGAATCAACTGGCTTTCTTCAAGTGATTTCCACAATTCTGATCTTTCTGGCTCGGCTCCTTGGCTTAGCTGGACGCCCTTGAAAGTTGGCCTCTATGGTGTTTATATAGGCTTTTGGAATGTGTTTCTTTACCCATAAGTATCCAAATCCGAGTGAAATTCCTCTTCTCCATGGCAGGGACACGCCCTTGGCACACGCTCGTGTGAATCGTGGCCAGGCCATGTTTGGGTCTGGTTAGGGAGGCACGACCGTGTGAATCGTGGCCAGACCGTGTTCAGGTCTGATTAGGGAGGCATGACCGTGTTGCTTGGGCCCAGGCCGTGTCAATTTCGTGATTTGGCCTATTTGGTCCGTTTTAAGCCCGTTTCTTGTTCTTTTCATCCTCTGGTGCTTTTCTGAGTATAAAACATGAAAACAAAGGATTAAAAGCACCAAATTACACAATTCAAGGCTTAAATCACCTAAAAGCATGCTAAATATGGGTTTAAAATATGTTACTATTACGGTTTATCAATTCCCAAGTGTCATTCTTGTGAATCATTTGCATTTCTGCTTCCATGACCCTTTTCCAGCATTCTTCTCTGGCAGCTTCATCAAAATTTGAAGGCTCAAGTATTGCAACATCACATCTTTGATAGATGTCAGCGATGTTTCTTGTGCCTCTCACTGGTGCATCATCAAAATTATCAGCAAATGGCCTTTCTTCAGCTGGTTCTAGATTTCTGTGTAGCTGATCTTCTTCACTCAAATTTGCATCTGTCCCATTCCAATTCCATACTCTTTCTTCATCAAATTTCATATCTCTGCTCACCAAGATCTTCTTTGTTGAAGGATCAAACACCCAATAACCTTTCTTGGTGCTGCTGTAACCAACAAAGATCCCTAGCATAGATCTTCTTTCAAGTTTGGTTCTTTTCTCAGGTGGTATGAGAGTGTAGCAAATACAACCGAACACTTTTAGGTGTGACACTGTTGGCTTGAGTTCATACCAAGCTTCAAAAGAGGTTTTATCTTTTACAGCAGTAGTAGGCAGCCTGTTGAGCAGATACACTGAAGTGTTTACTGCCTCAGCCCAAAATTTGTTGGGCAATTTGCTTTCAAACAGTAAGCATCTAGCCATGTCGAGTATTGTTCTATTTTTTCTTTCACAGACTCCATTTTGCTAAGGAGTATAGATGTTTGTCAACTGATGATGAATTCCAGCTTGCTCACACAACTTCTGGAACTTCTTAGACAGATATTCAGTTCCATTGTCTGATCTTAAAGATTTAATCTTGCAGCCTGATTGATTCTCAACTAGAGCTTTAAACTTACTGAATGCTTCAAACACCTCTGACTTTTGCTTCAAAAAATAGACCCAACAGAACAAAGTTAGATCATCTATAAATAGCACAAAATACTTGCTGTCATTCAAAGAGGAAAACTTCATTGGTCCACAAATGTCAGTGTGGACTAATTTGAGCTTGTCTCGAGCTCTCCATGCCTTATTGACTGGAAAAGGCAATCTTGCTTGCTTCCCAAGCTGACAAATTTCACAAACATTGTCATTGACTTCAACTTTGGACATGTTGATAAACCGAAATAGTAACATATTTTAATCCCACATTTAGCATACTTTTGGATGATTTATCCCTTGATTTTTGTAAAAAGGTGCTCTTAATCCTTTCTTTTCATGTCTTATACTCAGGAAAGCACCCAAGAATAAAAAGAACGAGAAACGGGCTCAAAACGGACCAAAATGGGCCAAAGAAGAAATTGACATGGCCTGGACTAAAGCCCACATGGCCGTGCCTCCTCAATATACTAAAACACGGCCTGAAGTTGATCTACACAGCCGTGCCTCACTAACGGAGTCCAACACGGCCTGACCATGATTCACACGGGCGTGTGCCATGGCCGTGCCCCTGCCGTGGAGGAGAGTAATTTCACTCGGAAAAGGATACTTAGGGGAAAAGAAACCTATTTCAAAAGCCTATATAAAGACCTTAAGTATAACCTAAAAGGGGGCAGTTAGCTAGGCCAAGGAGCCGAGCCAAAAATGTCAGATTTGTGGGAAACTCTAAAGGGATAGCCAGTTGATCCATCTCCAGAAGCCGGAATTCTACTCAAGACGGAGGATCTCTCCTTCAATTCCTTCAGGGAGTTTTAGGGATTTCTTATGTTTTGTTTTATCTTTTCTTTTGAGATGTTTTTCTTTATTATTATGAACTAAACCCTTCAGATACCTGAAGGGGGATGAAATCTAGATGAATCTTGTTATTGTTTTCTGAACTATATGATAAATACTTGATTTGTTCTTGATTATGTGTGCTTAATTCTTGTGTTGATATTTCGCGGATATTAATTCAAGTTGAATGTGCTTAGGTGGTGGATCAAAAGTCCCTGCTTAAGAGTAGATCTAGCATAATTAAGCGGAGTTGATCGCGCGCCTAGAGATAAGGTGACGAGATTTTGCCGGATTAGGGTGAAACCTAATATGGGAGTCCATAGATCGATTTACTACTATTCTAGGGGTTTTAATTAGAAAGAGATTTCAATTAATCAACCTAAGGTTAGACGTTATTCGCCTCGAGAGAGGGTTTAAAATAAATTAGGGAGTCATACGGATCAAGTCAAGTGAATAAATCGTCTGTTTCAGTGTTAGATAACAAGTGAAGTCTAGGTGGATTCTTCCTAAGGGTATCTTCTTAATCAACTGAGTTTTTCCCAAGTATTTCCCCAATTCATTCTTTTTGTCTTTGCGTCTTTAGTTTAGTAATTAGTTAATTTAGATTAATAAACAACTTCACTTATTTTAGGCTAAATAATAGAAAGAAAGTTAGTATTAGTACTTTTAGTTCCTTTGGGTTCGACAATCCGGTCTTGCCTAAGCTATACTACTGTTCGATAGGTGCACTTGCCTCAATCGTTGTTATAGTTAGTTCCAGGATTGATCATTATAAATTTAAAACTCTGAAATACAACGATCAAGTTTTTGGCGCCATTGTCGGGGAACTAAAATATTAAGAAAGCTCTATTTTTATTACTTTAGCCATTATTTTTATTTTTTGCAATTTACTTTTATTTTTTTTAAGTTTAAATTTTAACTTTGCTAAATTTTCTTTCTTTCTTTTCCTATCAGGTACCTCTAGTTTATGACTAGAAGGAACCCGAGAGGACCACTAGTATACGATAGTGATATTGACGCTACCGTTCGCAGGAATCGCAGAGAAATTAGGCGAGCCCTAAATTACCAAGAAGAAGAGCGAGAAGATGAATCCAATCTTACTGAAGGGATGGACGAGAATAATCCACCACCACAAGATGTGGCAGAAAATAATGCTCCACGTATTATGTATGATTATGCTAAACCTCATTTAACAGGAGCAGAATCTAGTATTGTTAGGCATGCTATAGCCGCTAATAATTTTGAATTAAAGCCTAACACTATACAAATGATTCAACAATTTGTTCAATTTGATGGTTTATAGGACGAAGACCCAAATACTCATATAGCTAAATTTTTAGAGTTCTGTGATACCTTCAAAATAAATGGCGTTTCTTAAGATGCCATACGTCTTCGGTTATTTCCCTTTTCATTAAGAAATAAAGCCAAACAGTGGTTAAACTCGTTACCACGAGGGTCAATCACCACATGGGATCAAATGACCGAAAATTTTTTATTAAAATATTTCCCACCGGCCAAAACGGCCAAATTACGGAATGATATCTTTTCTTTTGTGCAGATGGATTTAGAGACATTATACGACGCATGGGAGAGGTACAAGGATCTCTTGAGAAGGTGTCCGCACCATGGTTTACCCTTGTGGCTCCAAGTCCAAACTTTCTATAACGGTGTAAGCCCCTCGACGAGGCAACTAATTGATTCAGCCGCCGGTGGAACCTTGAACAATAAAACTCCTGAAGCAGCCTACGAGTTTATTGAAAAGATGTCACTGAATAACTATCAGTGGCAGGTTACAAGGACCAAACCAACAAAATTAGCCGGAGTTTTCAACATAGATGCAGTAACCATGCTATCAACACAAGTAGAGTTGATGAATAAAAAGCTTGATAGTTTGTGTTCTTCGCAGGTACATCTAGTAATGCAGTGCGACGTAAGTGGAACCATGGCGAATCCACGAGTACCCACCCTACCAACCAAGCACGAGAGCGACAGGATGAACTATATAGGTAACAATTTCAGATCTAATAATAACCCATATAGTAATAATTATAGCCCAGGTTGGAGGAACACCCCAAATTTTTCGTGGGGAGGTCAAGGAAATCAAGGAAATCAAAGACAACAACCTCCTCAAAATTTCCAAAATCAGCCCTATCCACAGAAGAAGAAGCCGAACCTTGAAGAGATGCTGACAAGATTCATGGCATCCACAGAAAACCGTCCCCAAGACACTGAAACCACCCTTAAGACCCAACAAGCATCGATCAAAGGGATCGAGAGCCAATTTGGAGAACTTACTAAGTTAGTTGGGCAACTTACTAAGATAGTTTCTGAAATTCGATCAGAGATTTTTTCTAAAGAAGCAGAACAGGTAAAGACAGTTACATTGAGAAGTGGAAAGGAGTTAGTCGAACCAAAGAAAAAAATACTACATGAAGATGACAAAGCAAAGGATGAGGGAGTTGAGGATGTAACTACAGTGTGCAAATAAAGTAAAACATCAATCCCATACCCAGCAAAGTTGAAGAAAGACCGATTAGATGCCCAATACGGTAAATTTCTTGAACTTTTTAAAGAAATACATATTAACTTACCCTTTGTTGAAGCCATTTCTGAGATGCCGACATACGCAAAATTCTTAAAAGAACTCTGACGATTTAATAAAAGGAAGCTTGAAGAAGTATCAATGTGGAGCTTAATGAAGAATGTTCGACCATCCTCCAAAACAAGTTACCAACCAAATTAAAAGACCCAGGAAGTTTTACTATTCCTTGTTTAATTGGTAGTTTAAATATTAAGAAATCATTAAGTGATCTAGGTGCAGTATTAATTTAATGCCTTAAAAATGTTTAAACAACTAGATCTAGGGAACCAAAACCCACTAGGATGAGTATTGGTTAGCTGATAGATCAATTAAATATCCTAGAGGAGTTATCGAGGACGTTTTGGTAAAAATTGATAAATTTGTTTTCCTTGTTGATTTTGTTGTGCTTGACATGGATGAGGATATTGAGGTTCCCTTAATTTTAGGGCGCCCTTTTTAGCTCTTTGCTAGGGTCATTATCGATGTAGGTGACGGTAAACTTGCATTAAGAATAGGCGATGAGGAAATTATTTTTCAAATTTATGATGCCATGCGATATTCTAAAGAACAAGATGATTCCTATTGTTTTGTTGATACTACTGATCATATCATTCAAAACTCATTACAGGAAATTATACATGATGACACGATGGAACTGTGCCTGACTCAAGAAGAGGGGGAAGAAGATGAAGTTGACAAGCTAAATCTGAATACATCTTCATCTAGACAAACGGAAAAAGAGAGCATTGAAGTCAATGACGAACTAAAACAAAAACCCTCTATTGATGAGCCGCCCAAATTAGAATTAAAACAGTTGTCGAAACACTTAGAATATGCATTCCTCGGGGATAATTCTACGTAACCAGTAATTATCTCTTCAGAATTGGAACCTAAGGAAAAAGAGGAGTTGATACAGGTACTGAAAGAACATAAAAGAGCCATAGCTTGGAAAATCTCTGACATTAAAGGAATAAGCCCATTGTTTTGCACCCACAAAATTTTAATGGAAGAGGAATACAAGCCATGTGTGCAACCTCAAAGACGATTGAATCCCAACATAAAAGAAGTTGTGAAAGCTGAGGTAATTAAACTTCTAGATGCTGGAATAATTTATCCTATTTCTGACAGCAATTGGGTAAGTCCTGTGCAGGTTGTTCCAAAGAAAGGAGGCATGACGGTGGTAGCCAACGAGAAGAATGAACTAATTCCCACTAGAACAGTTACAGGTTGGAGAGTCTGCATTGATTACACGGAGGAAGTGAATAGCGCCACTAGAACAGATCACTTTCCTTTGCCCTTCATTGATCAAATGTTAGAAAGGTTATCTGGGCATATGTACTATTGCTTCCTAGATGGACTCTCCGGCTATTTCCAAATCCCAATAGCACCTGAAGATCAAGAGAAGACAACATTCACATGTCCATATGGTACGTTTGCTTATCGTAGAATGCCTTTTGGATTATGTAATGCTCCTGCTACTTTTCAGCGTTGCATGTTGGCAATCTTTGACGAACTTGTGGAAGACATTATGGAGGTATTTATGGATGATTTCTCGGTATTCGGTAATTCTTTCCATCTTTGCCTTAAAAACTTAAAACGAGTTCTAATGAGATGTGAGGAGACAAATCTTGTTTTAAATTGGGAAAAATGCCACTTTATGGTACAAGAGGGAATTGTATTTGGACATAAAATTTCTAGTAAAGGAATCGAGGTAGATAAAGCAAAGGTCGAAACCATAGAAAAATTACCTCCTCCTAGTTCAGTTAAGGCTATTAGAAGATTTTTAGGACATGCAGGATTTTATAGAAGATTTATTAAAGATTTTTCTAAAATAGCTAAGCTCTCTACGAAATTGCTAGAAAAGATGTACCTTTTAATTTTAATCGGGAATGTTTAGATGCATTTAATATTCTTAAAGAGAAATTAATAAACGCCCCAATTATAATTGCCACGATTGGAATCTCCTTTTGAACTAATGTATGATGCAAGTGATTTTGCAAGAGGTGCGATTTTAGGACGTGAAAAGACAAGCACTTCCGGTGATTTATTACATGACAAGACATTAACATGCCGTACAAGAAAATTATACTACTACGAAAAGAATTACTAGTTGTGGTCTTTGCGTTTGATAAATTTAGACAATATTTAGTATTATCTAAAGTTGTCGTTTACACTGACCACTTTGCTCTTCGTTATCTTTTAACTAAACCTGATGCAAAACCACGACTCATAAGATAGATTTTACTTTTACAGAATTTGACACGGAAATACTGAGGATAAAAGGGAGATGAAAACCTTTGTGAGATCACCTCTCCGGGCTTGAGAACCCACATATCGAAGAGCTCGACGAAAGTGAGATAAACGACTCATTCCCTGAGGAACAACTCTTTTCTATAATCTGCTCCGAGGTACCATGGTTTGCAGATATTGCAAATTATTTAGTCGCTAACGTCCTACCGAAAAAGCTAACACATCATCAAAAAAAGTGATTCTTTTCTGATGTGAAGAACTATTTCTTGGAGGACCCCTTTCTTTTCCGCATTTGTGCAGATCAGGTAATTCAGAGATGCGTTACAAAGACAGAAGCGAGCAAAATCCTACAACATTGCCATTCAGGACCTTCAGGAGGACACTTTAGTGGCATTAAGACAGCACATAAAATACTCGAATCAGGTTTTTATTGGCCCACTCTATTCAAAGATGCCAACAGGTATGTTGCTTCATGTGATAAATGCCAAAGAACATGTAATGTTTCTAAACATGATGAAATGCCTCAAACATATATGCTATCTTGTTAAATATTTGATGTATGGGCTATTGATTTTATGGGTCCATTCCCTAGTTCATTCGGAAATAAGTACATCCTAGTAGCAGTTGATTACATGTCAAAATGGGTGGAAGCTGAAGCTTTACCTACCAATGATGCCAGAGTAGTAGTTAAGTTTCTCAAGAAACTATTTTCTCGATTCGGAACACCTAGAGCCATCATTAGTGATAGGGGTACTCATTTTTGTAATACTCAATTTGATAAGGTCTTAAAAAAATATGGAGTACACCATAGGATAGCTACCCCATATCACCCTCAAACCAGTAGGCAGGTAGAAGTAGCAAACCGAGAACTTAAGCGGATCTTAGAGAAAACAGTTGAATCCAACAGGAAAGATTGGGCAATAAAAGTAGATGACGCTTTATGGGCCTATAGAACAGCCTTTAAAACCCCTTTAGGAACATCCCCGTACAAACTTGTCTACGGGAAAAGTTGTCATCCACCATTTGAGTTAGAACACAAAGCTTATTGGGCTATAAAATTTTTGAATTACGATATTAAAACTGCAGGTGAGAAGAGAATGATGCAAATGAATGAGCTCGACGAATGGAGAGCTGATGCCTACGAGAACTCAAAACTATACAAGGAGGCAACTAAGCGACGCCATGATGCTCGTCTAAAGAAATCAAAACAATTCGAAGTAGGGGACTTGGTCCTGCTATACAACTCGAGGCTTAAACTGTTCCCTAGGAAACTGAAATCAAGATGTTCAGGTCCATTCATGATCAAAACAATTTTTCCCTATGGCACAATCGAGGTAACTCATCCCACTCAAGGCACATTCAAGGTAAATGGTCACCGACTCAAAATCTATAATGGTGAAGATTTTAGGGATATGAGAGAGGAGCTTCAGCTCCGTGAACCTTCTTTTAAAAAAAAAAAGCAGGTAAGTCTAGCTTAAGACTTTAAGCGAGCGCTTCTCGGGAGGCAACCCGAGCATTAACCACACTAACATTAGATTCTTAATTTTTAGCATTTAATCCCATACTAATTAATCCAATAAAGCACAGGTTTTAGACCACACGGCCTTGCACACGGGCGTGCCCGTAGCCGTGTGGAAGCCATGGAATGAAACACGGGCGTACTTATAGCAGTGCTCGACAAAGGTGACTTTTATCCCCAAACACGGGCTACGATAATAGCCCCACGCCCGTGCTGAGTAACCGTGGACTATACTGACTTGCCAAACACGGGCTCAACACGCCCGTGCTTCACAAACGTGGACTATACTGACTTGTCGAACACGGGCGAAACACGCCCGTTTTGAACAACCGTGTGAAGAAGAACACGGGCGTGTCACTTTAACCATGGCCGTGGCCAAGCACCCTGATCGCGCCCAAAATTTGAAAATTGTGAAAAGCACGGGCTGAAAAGAATCGAGCACGGGTGTTTCCTTTACCCGTGTCCAATCCCCTATATATAGAACATGACACTCATCTTCCCCAAATTTCATAACCCTAAACCGATTTCTCCCAAAATCCCTACCCCCACTCCGGCCATCACTCACGAAACTCATCCCCATTGCCTCCCACCACCTCCTCAACCCTCTCCCTTTCACATAAACACAAAAATTCGAAGCCACGCCCGTGTTAGCAGAGCCACGGCCACTCCACCACTGTGGTACCCAGAAAATTTTATAGAACACGACCGTGCGCCCCCGTCCACGCCCGTGCTCCGCCGTTCATCTCGCCATACAACCACTACTGGTCACTCTTCATTATTTCATTTTCATTCATTTTACCTGTTGTTTGATTAAAAAATTCATGATATTTAGTTTCTTACTTTTAGTATTATTTAAGTTTTAAGTATAAATTCTTGAATTTTAGAACTAACTAGATTGCTATATTTGTTTAACTTAGTTAATTTTGACAATATAATTTCTCATGATTGAAATGCTCTTATTTAAACCTTAAATATTTTGGGCATTGAACATAGTAATTGCTTTAGTAGTACTTGAATATCAATTTTTTTCAGGTACAATGTCGTCATCTCGAGGAAAGAAAACAACAGCCCCGAGCTCGAAAAAGCGAAAGGGATCAGGATCATCATCCACAAGCGCATCTGCCGAAGTCCGTCATCCGTTTCTTCAATTTCCTCTAGGGGTCCAAGATGACCGTTATAAATTACTGCGCACGTGTCCCCTCAGAACATGCAGATGTATTGACTGGGCCGCTTTAGAGAAGGTCCATCTTGTGGTGATTTACGAGAGCTCTCGACCAGCGATGCTGTGGGAGCAATTCTTCAACATTGTCGAGCACACATACCTAGAGCTCACTGCGGAGCTCGCTCAGCGTTCAAGCGCAAGCGGTGATGAGCCATTACGATGATCCTGGCACGATACAAATCCGTCTTGGCGGCAGTATACGACAGCTGAACGTGCCACAGTTTGGAGCTACTTTAGGACTTTATACAGACAACTTCATAGCAGAGAATGACCTTTCGGAGTTGCATCGCCATATACATTTTATCCCCACCCAATGTTGGCACAAGATAGCTACCTACTCTTTCGATTATGACCCCAGTCGCTCAAAAGCGACGGCCCTGGAACCGTCTCTAAGGTACGTACACGCTCTTTTGGCTCATACTTTGACAGGTCGACGAGAGAGCACCGACGTCGTAAATACTCATGACGCCTATTACCTATGGTGCATGTCAAACAGACATGTTATCGACCTAGCATATTTTATAGCCCGAGCTATTCAACATCAGATGGAGTAGCATCGGCGAGGGATTATATCGATGGGCCCCTATATCACACGCTTAGCTCGGTATTTTGGGCTACTCAATACCGATGCACAAACCTCCTCACTCACACTGATAGGCAGATGGCCCCACAAGGCATCCAGACGATGCTCCATATGAGGATGATCCAGCGTCGACGTGGGACCGATCCTCCTCAATACCGATTAGCCCTCCCCATTGACGAGGAGGAGCGGGGACGTGCGATGATGTCTCACCCGATGCGGGGAGGCACCACCCTCGAGCGGTGGCCCTCCCATCAACAGCAGACTTCATTCTCGGACATTTACGCGCGCCTCGATCGATTCGAGCGAGACTGCACCCAGTAATTTCAACACTTTGACGGAATCGAGGCCACCCTCCAGCAGATTTGTCACCACTTCAACATTTCTACACCACCACCACAGGACCCAGCTGACGATGAGGACCTCTGAGTTCTTCTATTTTCCTTATGTTTATTTTCTTTATTTTTATTTGTCTTAATTTAAACCCTTTTGCCTTTATGTTTCACACCTCTATTTTATTCATATTATCATTGGCTATCTAACCTTAGAGTATTACTAATAAACACTTATTTAATTCCGCCCCCGAGACATCTAACTACTGACTTCGCAGTTTCAATTGAACACTCCAAAATAACAAATAAATCAACAGGAGTAATTCACTGCTACATAAGTCATCTGCCACCTCCAACTCAAGGAATCCATCCAAAATTCAGGAAGTATTCTTTCTCCCCATATGATTTTCTTATTATCATGCTATTATCTATCTTTGTACATTGAGGGCAATGTACATCTTAAGTGTGGGGGGTGAATCTTAGACGTGCCTAACTTTTTGCATTATTCTCAAATCCCTGAATTTAGTCTTGTTTTTAAGTAATTTCCTCATATTACTAATTAAGAAGAAATTTCGATGATTTATGATTTTTATTAATATGTTTTAGATTAAGTCATTGATAATTGTGCATTGATAATTAAATTTTAAGATACTAAAGAATCAAGCATGATAAGTCCATTTTTTTTCAATTAAAATTTGCTAGGTTGTCGAACTGATTTAAATATTACTTTGAAGTTTGAAATTTACGAGGTTGATGTCAAAAATACCCATAATTTTTGTGAGTTTTTGAGCCTTATAGAGCATATATTCTTTTTCATGCTCACTTTATTGATTATGAGTATGTCAACATTGATTTGTTATTCTAGAACTTGCCTCGTTTATACATATCGAGACCACACCCATGATTTGATATACAGAGATAATTAAGGCACCTAGGTTTTAACCCACTAACTCCATTAAAAGCCTACCTTCACAATTAACCCCTAGTGAACCCCTTTTAATCCTAACAACCATTTTTATTGACATAACCACTAATATTAACCCAAAACCCTTTGTATTTGTTATCACCATTCTTTTTCAACTTCCCTTATATCGAGATTTGATTTGATTAAGCTACCTAATTATTTCATCTTAGTATATGAATAGATGTATTATATAAAAGAAATATATTCAGATATTAGTACGATGAAAAGCGAGCTTATACTGATTAAAGTCTATTTATTGAAGAAGAAGCTCGTATTATTAGTTTAAAGTTTCAATCCATTATGTAATTATTCAGTTTATTGTTTCTAGTTAGGTAATTTATCAATTCAATCTCGATTCTAACCTTCTAATTCAGCCTCTATCCACACCTTAACCCTAGCCCCGTTACAACCCTGACAAAGACCTTTTGATTTGTGCATCATCTCATATTATAGTGGTGGAGATTTGATTTTCAGGCAAGCCTATGGGATTAACTTTTCATGTTCGACTTTTGAGTGCTTTTTCCTGAACCTTAAACACTTTGAGTGATTTGAGTGAATCTCTAGTGAGGATGTCAATCTTTGTCGATTTTGAATTAAAGGTAATTTTTTAGATAAGGGGAGACGCCTATATTTTCGAGCTACAAATCTATGACTTAGATTGTTTGAATCCTTAAGACTCTTTGAATTGAATTATCCATGTATAAATTATCTATGAATTATGATGAAACATTGTTGATAGGAATTATGAATTATAGAAAGTTCGTTTTAATTGTAAGTTGAGAATTTTGCTTGAGGACAAGCAAAAGCTTAAGTGTGGGGGTATTTGATAAACTGAAATAGTAACATATTTTAATCCCACATTTAGCATACTTTTGGATGATTTATCCCTCGATTTATGTAAAAAGGTGCTCTTAATCCTTTCTTTTCATGTCTTATACTCAGGAAAGCACCCAAGAATAAAAAAGAACGAGAAACGGGCTCAAAACAGACCAAAATGGGCCAAAGAAGAAATCGACACGGCCTGGACTAAAGCCCACACGGTCGTGCCTCCTCAATATACTAGAACACGGCCTGAAGTCGATCTACACGGTCGTGCCTCACTAACGGAGTCCAACACGGCCTGGCCACGATTCACACGGGCGTGTGCCATGGCCGTGCCCCTGCCGTGGAGGAGAGTAATTTCACTCAGAAAAGGATACTTAGGGGCAAAGAAACCTATTTCAAAAGCCTAAATAAAGACCCTAAGTATAACCTAAAAGGGGCGGTTAGCTAGGCCAAGGAGCCGAAGCCAGAAAGGTCGATTTGTGGGAAACTCTCAAGGGATAGCCAGTTGATCTATCTCAGGCAGGAATTCTACTCAAGACGGAGGATCTCTCATTCAATTCCTTGAGGAGTTTTAGGGATTTCTTATGTTTTGTTTTATCTTTTCTTCGAGATGTTTTTCTTTATTATTATGAACTAAACCCTTCAGATACCTGAAGGGGGATGAAATCCAGATGAATCTTGTTATTGTTTTCTGAACTATATGATAAATACTTGATTTGTTCTTGATTATGTGTACTTAATTCTTGTGTTGATATTTCGTGGATATTAATTCAAGTTGAATGTGCTTAGGTGGTGGAGCAAAAGTCCCTTCTTAAGAGTAGATCTAGCATAATTAAGCGGAGTTGATCGCGCGCCTAGAGATAGGGTGACGAGATTTTGCCGGATTAGGGTGAAACCTAATATGAGAGTCCATAGATCGATTTAATGCTATTCTAGGGGTTTTAATTAGAAAGAGATTTTAATTAATCAACCTTGGGTTAGACGTTATTCGCCTCGAGAAAGGGTTTAATATAAATTAGGGAGTCCTACGGATCAAGTCAAGTGAATAAATCATCTGGTTCAGTGTTAGATAACAAGTGAAGTCTAGGTGGATTCTTCCTAAGGGTATCGTCTTAATCAACTGAGTTTTTCCCAAGTATTTCCCCAATTCATTCTTTTTGTCTTTGCGTTTTTAGCTTAGTAATTAGTTAATTTAGATTAATAAACAACTTCACTTATTTTAGGCTAAATAATAGAAAGAAAGTTAGTATTAGTACTTTTAGTTCCTTTGGGTTCGACAATCCGGTCTTGCCTAAGCTATACTACTGTTCGATAGATGCACTTGCCTCAATCGTTGTTATAGTTAGTTCCAGGATCGATCATTATAAATTTAAAACTTTGAAATACAACGATCACATGTCTTCAACCAGGTTTAATTTGTGTAGCAAACCAAGTGATCTATAACTAATATGGCCTAACCTCTTGTGCCATAAACTAGTTGTATCAGTAGCACTAGTATAGGCCTTCATTTCCACCTAATTCATGTTCAACACAAAACATCTTTCATTCATAGCCACTGCAACCAGTTCTTGACTAGATGAATCCTTAATAACACAGGAGTTATTCTTGAAAACAAGTGAATAACCCTTTTCAATTAGCTGGCCAACACTAAGAAGATTTTGATCTATATCAGGTACAAAAAGAACATCAGAGATTACTTTGTTACCTGAGTGAGTGCTGACCACTACATTTCCTCTGCCTCTGGCCTCAATGAGGTTGCCATTCCCAATTCTGACTTTGGAGGCAAAAATTCTATCAAGATTCTTGAATAGCCCTTCATCTGAAGCCATATGATGAGAGCAGTCACTGTCAACTAACTAGTTCCTGCTGATTTTGCTTGAGGTTGAAAAGCAGGATGCAGAGAAAACATGCTCCTCCTGAGCTTGTACATCCTCAGCAGCTTGAGCTTGGTTTTGCTGCTGAGCTTGTGCCCTTCCTTTGTTCTTGCAAACCTTCTCAACATGACCAAACTGTTTACAGCTCCTGCACTGGATATCTGGCCTGTACCAGCAGTACTTCTCTAACTGTGTGCTTCTTTTGCAGTGAATGCATGGTGGAAATTTCTTCTTTCCAGCATCCCTCTTTGGTTTCTCCTTTTTGTCAAGACATGGTTTCTTCCCTTTATAGCTCGAACTTGATCTTTCTTTGGCTCTTGCTTGGAAAGCTCCTTCTGGATGCTCCTCCAGCCTGTTGGCCCTCTTTTGCTCGAGTGCATATAGGGAATTTACCAACTTAGACAAGGAGATGGTTGATAAGTCCCTCGAGTCCTCCAATGAGGAGATCTTTGACTCAAATTTTCCAGGGAGAGTTGTAATGACCTTTTCAACAACTATGTTCTCACTGAAATCATCACCAATAAGCCTAATGTTGTTGACTGTGGCCATTATCCTATCAGAGTACTACTTTATGGTCTCTGACTCTCTCATCTTCAAGTTCTCAAAGTCTCTTCTGAGGTTGATCAGTTGCTGCTACCTTGTCTTGTCTGACCCCATAAACTCTTCCTTCAGCTTCTCCCGTGCCTATTTTGGTGTGTCACAAGCCATTATTTGAGTGAAAAAATCACATCAGATACTCCATTCTGCAAGCAAGCCATTGCTTTGTGCTTCTTGGCACATTCTTCACTATGTTGCCTAATCTGTGCAATGGTGGGATTGACCCTCAATGGAGCTGGTTCAGTGTCATTTTCAACCACATTCCATAGGTCATGTGCTTGCTGGTAAGTTTTCATCTTTACTACCCAAATGCGGTAGTTCTCACCAGCAAACACAGGTGGTGGTGGTGGTGGTGGTGTGGAGCTCATCTAGCAACAACAAAAACAAAAACTTCAATTTTTTAAAGTTTTGTTCACAAAAAAAGCTACCAACAACCGAGGCCCTCAAAGATGATAGGCTCTGATTACCATTTGTTGGGGTTTTGACAGCAGTAAAGGAAGAATTGAAGCAAAGAACAATGTAAAATTGAATTTGAATAAGAAGATAACTGAAAATGATCTCAAAAAATTAGATTTTTCATTAACTTGAGAAGCATATATGTTACAATGAAATATGGCAGTTACCTAATATATAACTGCTCCCACTAATACATGATTAAAATTTAGCTTAAGTTACACACAAAAGAAGCTGACATATCAGCCATTTCATCAAATTTAAATCAACAACTAATCCTACTAACTTTAAAGTCAAATTACAAAACAACTAGGGGAGTTACAAATGAACAAAATAAACAAAATCTTTGTTGCTCCATTGTTTGGTTCACCGATCTTTGGTCTGCTCTTTGGTTTCTGTTGCATTGTAGGCCAAAGTTCAACATTAGTAAATAATTAGTATAGTATCGTCAACGATAATGGAATTTGAATGGTAAATTTCCATATTGTGGGATGTCAAAAACTCAAAATTGATGAGAAAAAAGGCTGCAAAAAATAATAACGTACGTGCATTCTGAACTTTTGCATCAATGAACGTGCCTGGAGAACATTTCTTATCCATAGAAGGCTAATGTGAGGTACGAAAACTTTTAAAATTGCTATATATGCTTGAGATTGTAACGTGTTGGCATGCTCTCAGGGACTGTCTCAACCTAAAACAACAAAAAATAAATAATACTAATTAGAACTCACTAAAGTAAATACATCATCATGTACTCATTGACCTTCTCGTAGAAAATGTAGCTTAACCACAATGTCTCAAGCTGTGGCATATCACAGGGAAACTTGTAGAAAGGCCAAAAGTGCATCATCTCTTGTCTTTGCATCAGTGAAACAAATAACTGCAGTCTTTAGAATTTTTTACTTGAGTGAATGAAACAATAACCCTTGAATTCCAATGTCTTAACATCACTACCATTTATATGCAACTCTCTCAAATCATCTCAGGTACTGCCACAAATCTTTAAGTACTTCAGTTGACGACATAAAGGATAATAATTTGACAACTTGTTATGAAAATGATCATCCGATTTCAAATTCACCCATTTAGGTCCGGGCTTGTGAGTGTCTTGAAACCAAGAAACTTAAAATGATGTTTGTTTGCCTAGCACTCCCATCACCAAGAAGAAGATATTAGGCAAATTCATAGAACTTACTCTAGTCAATAACTGAAATAAGAAAAAGTGGTTTCATACATGTCATCATTGTAGTACACATCGGTACACCTCTTTCCTGATAAAAAAATGTCAATCTTCTTAATCCCTTTTCAAATAACAAAGTTGATCCATTGATAAAGATGTTCACCATGCCAATGGCATAGTTTGAAGCACCCTTTGAGCTTTTTTTATCTGTTAGTCAAAGCTATGTAAAAGAAAAAATTGGTTGACACAGTTCAAGGCGGATTGGCTTCTTTTGTTTTAAGCACTAATAGTTGTATTCATGACCCGGAAAGCAGGTTTCACCCGGCATGTTTACATCAAATTTGAGGTTTGAGTGATTAATTAGCCCATGAATACTGATGTATGTTCACGTGACTAACTAAAAATACGACGAAGGCAAGTGCATTTATTGATAAATAGTATAGCTACGGTGAGTAAAGATATCGTATCCACAAGGACTAAAAGTGTAACACCCCTCACCCATATTCAATGTCGGAATAAGGTTACGGAGCATTACCGGACTTACAACACATTTAAACATACATCTTTCATACATTTAGTCAATTCATATACAATTGATTCACAACCAAACATTTCGTCCCTAATACGAGCCTACGAGGCCCTAAATATGCTTTAGAAGTGGTTAGGGACTAAACCGATAACTTTAGAAACTTTAAGAATCACAATTTTTTTTAAAAAATAGGGGACACACGCCCGTGTGGCCCGCCCGTGTATCTCACACGGCCAACAGACACGCCCGTGTCACAGGCTGTGTGAACATTCGAAATGGGAGCACATGGCCGTGTCCCAGCCCGTGTCTGACCCCGTGTAACTCTCTGACTTAGGTCACACGGCCAACACACACGCCTGTGTGGCTAGCCCGTGTGCCCTAAAAATGGCCATACACGCCCGTGTGCCAGGCCGTATGCTAGGCCATGCCAAACCTGTAGGGTATACTGACTTATGCCACACCGCCAGGTCAAACGCCCGTGTGTGAGGCCGTGTGGAGGATACTGACTTGATTTTAATTTTAACATCAGGGGACACACGGCCGTGTATGTGACCGTGTATCACACACGGCTGAGACACACGTCTGTGTCTCTGCCCGTGTGGACAAAAATAGGCTATTTACCAAGCCATTTTGCCACCTAAACTTATGCTCACCTACATCAAACTCAAAAGCACCAATACATAGCATCAATAGACATATAACTCAACCTCAAAACAAGCATATTCTATACCATTTCATTTCTCATCAATACCAATCACAAATACCACAATATGCCATCTAATTTCATACCTAATTTCACTTATTAAACATTAATATGGCCATTTCCTAAACATGCATTATTTAAACCAAACATTTTACTTTGTTTAAATTCACAAACATACTATAACCATTTCCAACCATTAGTTACCTTAAATGCTAAACTACCACAAACCATTTGCAAGCAATTATGAACCACATCATGGACCATTTTCACATATATACAAATCAAAACATAAGCATTTACAAGCCAATTTATATGGCTAAAATCATTATCAACACATAACCAAAATGACCATAATCCTATACATGCCATATGACCAAAACACAAGCTCAAAAGTACCAAATTGATAGTTGGATAGTGTGATGTAGTCTCCGACGATCCCCGAGTCCGAGTTAGCTTCAATTTCACTATAAAACATGGAAAATTAAACAAAGTAAGCTATATAGCTTAGTAAGCTCATATGATAATAAGAAATAAATATCACCATTCTTTTACATTTTCAAATAAGTAACACAAATTGCATCAAAGCATTAAACACAAAGTTAACATGAATTTAATCACATAATTGATCATAAACTCACATCTTCCTTTGATTCATTGCTCAAATAGTTTACCGTACATACCTGGACCGATACGTATCTATTTCTCACCAATTCACATCTTCAATATACCCGTTGAACCATTCGGAATAGAAGTCAGATACTCAGGAGTCTCGCACACTAAGTGCCAATATCATGGCCCGAAGCCAAATCAAAGTAAATCGCACCCGAAGTGCCAATATCATGGCCCAAAGCCAAATCAAAGTAACTCACACCCGAAGTGACGATATCATGGCCCGAAGCCAAATCAGTGTATCCCCTAATGACATGTCACTAGTATCCTAATCTATTCCTAAGGTTCAACCAGGATTTCGAATGCTGAATCGTCGTCGAATAATTATCGAACATGTCCGTAGTCTTGTATTCACAGTATAAATGAAACTTATTACATACGAACTTACCTCGGTTGTAAAAACAATGACACGAATCAACTAATCCGAGATTTTTTTCTTTGCTCGATCTAAGCCTGTAATTTACTTTTCTGGATCTATATAATATCAAATTCAGCTTATTTAATTACCTCACTATTCAATTTAGTCCAAAATACACTTTAAAACACATTTACACTTTTACCCTTAGAATTTCACAACTTTTACAATTTAGTCCTTATTTCATAAAATCACAAATTCATGAAATTCAACCACAGCCCATGCTAGCCAAATTTCAATTAGGTCCCTAGAAGCCCATATTTCTCATTTATTTAACATTTTAACCACCAAGTTTCCACATTTCACAATTTAATCCCTATTTTGCATATTCACTAAAAATCACTTAATAAAACTTATATAATTCACAACAAGCATTCATAATCTATCATCAAACATCAAAACACATGCTTATTCATCAATGGCAACATTCAAAATCTTTAACAGTTTTGCAAAATAGTCCCTGGGCTAGCTAGACCTAGTTGCAACGATTTCAAAAACATAAAAATCATTAAAAATGGAACAAAAACGAACTTACATGTACAAGGAGAAGTGACCGAATGTTCAAAGCCCTAAAAATGGTGTTTGTTCTTTTATTTTCAGCAATAGGAAGATGATAGCCTTCAAATTTTGATTTTTGTTTTATTTATTGTACTTTAATAACCAAATTACAATATTAACCTTTAATATAAACCATTATAAACACCTAATGCATGTCCATAAATGTCCACTCATGATTCAAATGGTCTAATTACAACATAAGGACCTTAACTTTAAGGTTCTATAGCTATTTAATACCATTAGCTATTAGAACATCACTTTTGCACTTTACGCGATTTAGTCATTTTTATCAAATTGACTAATCAAACTATAAAATTTCTAAACGAAAATTTCACACAAACATATTATCATGCTGTAGAAATTTAAATAATAATAAAATAATAATTTTGACCTTAGATTTGTGGTCCCGAAACCACTGTTTTGATTTGACTAAAAACGGGCTGTTACAAAAAGTATTAGTAATTATCATTTTCCTATTATTTAGTTGACAAATTGGAGTGATTGTTTTAAACTAAGATTTACTAAATTAATCTAACTAAAGAACTCAACAGAGAATGAATCAAGAAAATAATCGAGTAATAACTAATGAGAGAAACAATACCCAGGAAAGAATCCACTTAGAGTTCATCTATTATCATGAATCTGAATTAAACAATTTATTCACTTGGTATCTTGATCCATAAAAATCCCTAAATTATGCTAATATCTCTTCTGAGAGTAAGAGCAATTGACTCTAGGTTAATTAATTTAAATTTCTTTCTAATTAAAACCCTTATTATCGCATTAACTCGATCTATGGATTCCCCTATTAGATTTGACTCTAATCTGGTAGATTTATGTCGTCCTATTTCTAGGATTGCATGCAACTCCACTTAATTAAACTAGATCTACTCTTAAATAGAGACTTTTGCTCCTCTAATTAAGCACATTAAACATGAATTAATATCCCAGAAATATTTAAATAAGAGATAAGCACACATAACTGATAACAAGAATCAAGTATTTATCGCATAAAACAGAAATAAAATAATAGAATTCATCATAGGGTTCATCTTCCCCAAGTATCTAGGGAATTAGTTCATAATTGTGAATAAAAACATCTCAAAGTCAAAATAGCCACAAGAAATAAAGAAACTCATAAAAACTTCAAGAGAAATTAAAAGGAGCTTTTCAATCTTGATGGAAATCCGCTTCAGAGTTGACTCCAATGGTGTTCTTCGAGTTGTTTTCTTCGATATTCTCTGATGGCTCATTTCTCTCTTCTTCTATTTGGTATTTATAGACTTTAGAATGCTTAGAAAGCCTATTCCACGCATTTGGGATGCAAGTTGCGTGTCTAGCCCGTGTAGCTCACACGGACGTGTGTCCAGCCCGTGTGGGAAGGCTCAAACCGTGTGGCTCCTAAAATCAGTACTATTTGTTTGATTTTCGCTCGTTTTTTGCTCATTTACCTCCCAAATGCTCTCCTAAGTATAGAAACATGAATTTGAAGGATTAGGAGCATAAAATTCACCAATTTGCATAAATAATCATCCATAAATGCATTATGAACGAGATTAAAATATGTTACTTTTATTACTTATCAAATACTTGCACCTAGATGCGACAAGACTAGTTCTTACTGTGTCCTTTATTTGGAGAGATGACAAGATGGTGCCTACAATACCATCAAAAAGTTGGCTGATGTGATCATCACTGCTTCTGGTGTTTGATTGGCCTCCCTCCATGATAAGTTTTTTGGTTAATGGTGAGGGTCAAAGGTTCTAGGACTTCTTAACAAACACCAAAAGAAGGGGGGAATGCAAGAGCCTTATATTCAAAGTGCCACAACATGCACTGATTTCTAGACGTTCTCTAATGTACTGAGCTAAGAATTGAGTTTATGTTACAGAATATAGTAAAGCCTGCAGAATCAACTTATTCTAACAGAACATACATCAAGATCTCAAAAAGCCAACTTTGCAAATCCACACACTGTATTCAACATGATATTAAATGGTACAATAGGGTGAAAAGGGGGATCCAAAGAATTATACATATGGACACAAAATAACCAAAATAAACCAATAACTAGCTGTACCATCTATAAATGTTTACCCATTTACACTCTTGTAAATGGTAAGGAATTTTAAAGATACACCAAGCAACAAAAGATTATGTAGAAACTAGGAGTACTTGCTTTGCAAACAAAAGTTGTGGCAAAAATAATGCTTGGAACTATGGCCACAATTTCAACCATGAAATCCAAAGAGTGAAAATGTAAAGATGAACACCTAGATTGTTTACGCAATTTGACCTCATTCTACATCTGCGGGGCATTGCTCAAAGTAATGATCTGCGGGGCCTTGCCCAAAGTAATGATCTGTGGGGCCTTACTTAGAACAATGATTCACTATCGTTCTCACAGTACAACCAATGATTGAAGTCCTAACATCGATTAGCTCTTACCGATTTAGCGACCTTACCATTGTACAAAGACCACTATCCCGCTAAGTTTCACTCTTGAAAGCTTAGTTTTGTAATAAAAGACTCTCTTGATTGCTTACAAGAACAATGCACATATAAAATGTTCCTAACTTGAACAATTTTGTACTCTCTTTACCTCTTAGTTACCACTTAACCTAGACAATACTTGAAGTTTATATACTAAGTTTTGCTTACATAAGGGTCATAGTCTAATCACTGTTTTATAAAATAAACCTAAAAATCAGCATAGATAATGATTCCATAAAAGTCTCGATGTAATTCAAATTCTTCAACTATAGAAAATGATTTTACTTGTTTCGCAAGTAACCAAACTTGAATTGCAAGAACAAATCTTTTAAGTCTTCAATTTTAACTCAAACAGTCTTTAACTCATTCAATATCTTCAAAAAAAGATAGTACAATGTTTTTGTTCTAAAATTTGTAAACTCTAAATATAGGCAAGTAAGGCAATAAAACAGTTCCTCAAGTTGTGGTCATTGTTTTAGCCACAAAAACAACCTTAGAATTTACCTTCCCTTCAAATGTGTCAACAAATTAGAAAATTAATTCTCCTACTTTTACAACTAGACATAAAAAGTTTAAAACACATAAGGATACTTTTATTAAGTTGCATCTGTGCCTAAACTCCCTGAGAACATCGATGGAACAATGCCTTTCGCAAAAGTAACCTCCTAGATTCAGCTTTGATCACCTTATCTGAAATTACCAAGTCAACAATAATGAATAGTCATCATGCATTAGCAGCATATAGCGAGAGAACCTTTCTTCAGTTGATTAACCTCAAAATAAATCATAGCTTTGAAAACATCAGTTGGAAGTAACCCACAGCTTTGAAAAATTACCTTCAAAATATCTGCATCTTGTTTAGCTTTCTAATATTGATTACTTCATGTGGAAACTTTGGCTGATTAACCTCAACTATTCTGTAACGACTCGAACGTCAGTGGTGTCGAAAAATATAACACCCTAGACCTGACCCGATCGTCAGATCTGGGTATGGAGCGTCACAAGTTGACCCGATAGAAAACACACTATTCTTCTTTTTAAGCCATTGACCATTTTGGTAAATACCCCCTTTTACCAAAGCGGTAGTCCATTGGTTTAAGACTACATTTATTTGGAAGAAAAAATTTAAAATAATAGCTCACCTCATTTAAAGATTTAAAGAAGCACAAATTAACATTTTGCGGTTGCTTAAATAACATCAATACAACACAAATAACAATATGCCAACAAGGCTTCCAATCAATGTTCAAAGTGTTCAAAATAACATTTCAGTATAGATTAAAATTTTCAAAATGGCGGTATCTAACAGTTGTTCGAGTACCCCCAGCAAATACATGTTAACCCCGAAAATAAAGATGCTGAAAGGAAGATGAAATTGGGTACGTTCGTAAGAAATTAGTGAGTTCCTTGGAAGAACAATCCCACCATTGATTACAATAAGACGCTAAAAGAAAGGACTCAGGCTATCAGATTAGTTCGCCATATCCGGCGAATACATTATTCTGGTCTGTAGACCAGCTGGCGGACACTATCACAACCAAACTCAGCTTATTCATGGATCACACTGGCTACCACGAATATGCCACTTGTATGGACTGCCATATATGATTGGCAGGCTTATTGTTTACGTTTTCATGCAACGTGCACTATCACATGCATATTTTTTTCACGTACTCTTGATAAACCATAAAAGTAACATGTTTTAATCCCATGCTTGGCATGTTTTTGGATGATTTATTATGTGAATTAGTGAATTTGATGCTCCTAATCCTTTAAATTTATGTTTCTATACTTAGGTGAGCATAGGGAAGTGAAAGGAGCGAAAAATGGGCCAAAATCAGACAAAAAGAGCTATCTTCAGGAACCACACAGCCTGGGCAATTCCACACGAGCTGGGCACACGCCCGTGTGAGCCACACGAGCTGGCTACACGCTAATGTGCTAGCCCGTGTCGATTTCGAACCCTACTTCTCTTTTACGTGGAAAAACCCAATTTTTAGGGTTTCAGAGCATTCTAAAGTTTATAAATACATATTAGAAGAGGACTAAAGGGGGCATACAGAGTAGAACGAAGAAATTACTTGAAGAACGCCAACGGATTCAACTCAGAAACAGGATCTCCTTCAAGATTGAAGATCTCCATTTCTCTAGAAGTTTTTGGGTTTATTTATGTCTTGTTGTTTTCCTAATTTTGAGATGTTTCCTTCCCAGATTATGAACTAAATTCTCTAGATACCTAAGGAAGATGAAACCTATGATGGATCTTATTATTTAATTTTTCTGAATTACATGATAAATACTTGATCATTGTTCTCAATTATGTGTACTTATTTCGTGTTTTAATGTTTTCAGGATATCAATTCATGATTGATGTGCTTATTTCAGTGGAGGAAAAGTCCCTGTTTAAGAGTAGATCTGGCATAATTGAGTGGAGTTGCATGCAATCCTAGAAATAGGACAACATAAATCTACCGGATTAGATTCAAATCTAATAGGGGAATCCATAGATCGAGTTAATGCGACAATAGGGGTTTTAATTAGAAAGATATTTCAATTAATCAACCTAGAGCCAGTTGTTCTTATTCTCGAAAGAGATATTAACATAATTTAGGGATTTCTACGGATCAAGGCACAAGTAAATAAATCGTTTAATTCATAGTTAGAATAATAAGTGAAGTCTAGGTGAATTCTTTCTTGGGTATTGTCTATCTCATTAGTTTTACTCAATAATTTTCTTAATTCACTCTCTGTTTCGTTCTTAGTAATTAGTTTAGTTAATTCTAGATTAAAAACAATTCCTCAATTTATCGGTTAGATAATAAAAAGATAGTAATTACTAGTACTTTTAGTCCTCGTGGATACAATATTCCCGACTCACCATGGCTATACAACTATTCGATACGTGCGCTTGCCTTTGTCGTTATTTTAGTTAGTTTAGTGAATCATCATCAACTCTCTTCCTTGTGCTAGTTTCTGATCCCGGTTCCTGAAGAACCAATTTTTCCTGTATCTTCATATCCACTCATCAGATTTATATCAAAAACATCACCTCTGTATCCTCAAAACTCCTCTTCTTGTTTGAACACATAGGTGTTCCCTCGTAAGGTCGGGTTTTCACCAATCACAGTTTGCATCGAAGTGCCATACCGGAGGAAAATTTTTTTATCCTATGTCTTCTTTACCACTATACACAATATCCCTCCGATATCTCATTACACCAGTCCAGATACAGAGCTTGCGTATCAAGGAAGGATTACACAAACCTTATATATACCAGATTTTTTAGGACTATGTAACCGTATATAGCCTTGCATGCACTAACTCTTTCACAGGCTTCCTCAGACATGAACATTAGAGACAAATGACAAAGTCACTTACTTGGTTGTGCAAATTTTAGAAGCAAGCGAATTAACTCATATACCAGACACAAGGCATAAATGAACTCACCAAAATACTTTACTCAGAGCTTTATCTACTCTACTGGTTCTTGCCCTTTAGTATTGGGACCTTCTCTC
Source organism: Gossypium sturtianum (assembly GCA_025698515.1). NCBI lineage: Eukaryota > Viridiplantae > Streptophyta > Magnoliopsida > Malvales > Malvaceae > Gossypium > Gossypium sturtianum. Next base: position 128,928,126 of record CM046955.1, read on the forward strand.
ATTTCTTTAGCTAAAACAATAAAATAACTTCTTTAATCATAAAAAATGACCAAAAAATTACGATACAACAAGAATCTATAGACATGCAAATAGTTTCTGGATAGAAGTTTCCTTTCTACCCAGTATTCAAAGAAATCCTACCAGTCCTTTCTTACCTTAGCTTTTATATATCTGGTAAAGCTTAAAGGAAGGTTAAAGAATTTACCAGCAGACAACTAGCACAAAAGTTCTCCTAAGCTTTTATAGTTAACACCATTGTTAGCAAAGAAGAGTTCTTTTGGTTTCTTCGATGATAAAAAGGTCTGGTGGAGAAGATGAATCAGAAATATTCTCTTGACTATCACGCTATCCCAATCAAGATTATCTCTAATCATTACTCGTTCCGCACGCTTCCACTAATTAATCACATCCTACGAGGCCTTCCAAGTGTCCTAATTACTAGCACGTTGATTCCACTAGGATGCCAAATGACCTAAATGTATCCTACAAGCCATCGTACTTACCTAATTAACGACACTAAAAACACGAATGACGATTTTATTACCGGAAAAGTCCACCTAATAAGGTCCTCACCCTAAATACAATCTCGCTATCACTTAGAATAGTATTCCGCAGTATTGGCAAAGTTATTTGTAATGCTCTGCCACGAAGTTACCAATCTTATTCGGTCTAAATTTTGCAACTTAGGCGGTCTTTGCCGTCGTAGTCTCCCAAACTGATCCAGTTCGCTAAACTAGGGTATGACAACTCCCTCACCCTAAAAATAAATTTCATCTTCAAAATTTCGTACCTATGATGAGATGCGGATATTTATATCTCATGTGCTTTCTCTCTCCCATGTTGCTTGTTCTACCTTGTGGTTCCGCCACAACATGTTAACTAGAGGAATCTCTTTGTTCCTGAGCATCATAATTTCCCTGTCGAAGATACATATAGGCTCTTCCTCGTAGGATAGATTTGGTTCTACCTCCAATGTTTCCAATTGAACTACATGATCTGGATCATAGCGATATCTTGGCAACATTGACACATGGAATACATCGTGGATTTTGGGTAGTTTTGGTGGAAGAGCTAAATGATATGCTACTGGCCCTATACACTCCAGAATCTCCTAAGGTTCGATAAATCTTAGGCTAAGTTTCCCTTTTAATCTAAAACGAATAATCTTCTTCTAGGGTGAAACTTTAAGGAACACTTTGTCGACAACTTCATAAGGTATATCTTTCCTCCTTCTGTCCGTGTATGCCTTTTGGCGATCCTGATCTTCAAGTGATTCTCGATGGTCATTACTTTTTCTTCTGTTTCGTGGGCTAGGTCTGGGCCAACTAGCTTTTGCTTACTAAGCTCCATCCAACATATCGATGATAGACACTTTCTCTCATATAGCACCTCAAAAGGTGACATGCCCAAGCTGGCGGGATAACTATTGTTATAGGCAGACTCCCCCTAAGGTAGATATTTCTCCCAATTCATCCCAAAATTGATCACACAACTTCTGAGCATATTTTTCAGCACTTGGATCACTTTCTCTGATTATCCATCAGTCTGTGGATAAAAAGTGGTACTGAACCGAAGCTTGGTTCCAAGAGATGTCTGTAACTATTTCTAGAACCTCGACGTGAATCTAGGATCTTAGTTAGACACAATTGAAGAAGGTATACCATGCAAGAGAACTATTTATGAAGGTATACCATGCAAGAGAACTATTTATGAAATGTATAGCTCTGCTAGCTTCTCCAATGAGTAGTTTGTTCGCAGCACCACGAAATGAGCTGACTTTGTTAATCGATCCACAATTACCCAAACAGCATTCTTCTTGTATGCACTAATAGGAAACCTCGAGAAAAATCCATCGTGATCATGTCCCACTTCCATTCTGGAATTTCTAGTGAGTACAATTTACCAAAAGGAACCTGATGTTCCGCCTTGACCCTCTGGCAGGTTAAGAACTTCATTATAGATTTCGATATCTCCTTTTTCATTATTCCCCACCAAAATAAATTCCTTAGATCTCGATACATCATTAAACTTCCAAAATAAAGGGAATAGGGTCATTGGTGAGCTTCTTTCATGATTTCTTGCCTCAGGTTACCATTATTAGGAACATACAGCCTTCCCATGAAGCGTAAATCTATTTCTTTACTCAGACTGAAATTATTAGCATCCTCAGACTTAATGCGTTCCTTTATTTCCTTACATCGTGTGTCCTTCAATTAAAACTCCAAAATTTGATATAAGAATACGGGTTATGCCCTTCATTTAGTGAGAATCAACCCATCATTCTCCAGACATACTCTTTGTAACACCTCTAACATGTATCCGTTGTCAGAACAGGGTTTTCAGAGTATTACCAGAACATTCAAAACATTTTACAAATACTTTACGTAGATCACTATTCATTTACCGAGATCATTCAAAATGTCCATTAATTGGACCTTGAGGTCCAATACGAGAATTAAAATCAAGTTGGGACTTAATCGAAAACTCATAAAATTTTTCACGACATTTCAAAAACTTTCGAAGGTTGCAGGGCTCACACGCCCGTGTGGTCTAGGGACACGCCCGTGTGATCAGGCTGTGTGGTCACCCACACCCATGTCCCTAACCCGTGTAACTCTCTGACTTGCAAGCATGAAGAATTTGAAATCATATGGCCAAGTCACACGCTCGTGTGCTAGGCTGTGTGGCGAATTTAATTTTTGAAATTTAGGTTCAATTTTCACACGGCCGAGTAACACGCCCGTGTTCATGGCCGTGTCAACCACACGGCTGAGACACACGCCCGTGTCTCTGCCCGTTTGCCCAATTCTGAGCATTCTGTTTCTAAAATTTTAGGTGGAGGGGACACACGGCCAGGCCATACGGCCTAGACACACGCTCGTGTGTCTACCCGTGTGGACAAAATAAAGCCATTTCTAGCCTTATTTGTCACCCAAAACTTACCATTTTCCTGCACCAAAACTCACAAGCATATGTCCACCAATCCAACTTCATATTCACATAAAATTAGACATCAATCATGTAGTATTCTCTCATGCATCATAGGATATAAACTTACTCTTATCATAAACTTATATGCTAACATATTTCCAACAAACTAACACATAATAAGCACTTATGTGATTACCAAAATATTACTTCAAAATGGCCAAATTTAGACCATCACTAGCACTCCAATGGCTAGATTACAAAACAACAATTACAAGACATCATTGGCCAAATAAGCTTATACATGCCATTATACCAAAATGGGATTTCTATTTATACCAAAATGAGATAGTGGATAGTGTGATGACTGCTCCGACCGACTTCCAATCTTCGCGAGCTTTTGAGCACTATAAAATAGGGAAAATTAAACGGGGTAAGCATTTTATGCTTAGTAAGTCCATATAACGGGAAATAAACTTACCGGTTATATTTATTAATACAAGCATACACAATACACAATCCATGAATTTTGGGTAAGTTACCTAAGCACATACACTTATTCAAACAAGTTAGTCACATAATCTCATATGTATATCGAATAAACATAGATGAGCTCATCATAATATAAACATTCATTCACCTTCACCTTTCCATACTTCAAGAGTCCTTTCTGTCGAACTATTGAAATTTCAATAGATGTTCCGGTAATATACTCATGTGCATAAGTACCCATTAGGGTACAAAATAAAAGGCACACTCTTGAGCCATACATTTTACAATAGGATTACCAGTCCAGGCTAAATCCTATCCGTAGCATATGCTCTAGAAAGCTTAATTTGGAATACCCGTCCGGGCTAAATCCAATCTATATCAAAATCTCAAGAGGGCTTACAATAGAATTACCCGTCCGGGCTAAATTCTATCTGCAACATATGCAATATTATTCTTATTCAAGAAATCACCTTAATACATAGAATTTCAACATTCAACTGGAACATGACAATTTGTCCATATTTCACAACTTAGGACTATTTCATTATGTATATATCATCTCACACAATCATACAATTCATTTCAAGCATATTAACATACATATTTAAGGTACACGAACTTACCTTGAAAATGGTTCGTATTTGAATGTCAACTAATCTGAAACCTTTTGCTTGCCTCGATCTAGTTCAGTAGTTGGTCTTTCCGGATCTATATGGATAAATTTAACTATTAATCTATCACATTTCATTTTCATTTTCTTTTTATTACATCCTAGGCAAAATTACCATTTTGCCCCTATCTTTTTCAAAAATTTTAATTTCGTCCCTAGGCTCGGAAAATGAAATTCATGAAACTTAACCCTCTTTCCAAGCCTAGCCGAAATTTATATACTACATTTAGATCACATACATTTCACAAATTTTGGAATTTTCCATGGGTTTTACCATTTTTTTCATTCTAGTCCCTAAATCAAGTTTTCATCAAAAATTTATTTATAAAAGTTGTTTATCTATGAACAACCTTTCATTTTCTACCATAAAATTCTAATTTTCAGCATGTTCATCCTTGACCCAAATTTCATACCTTGATAACTTTTCAAATAAATCCCCTAAATAGAAAGATTAGAATATCCTGATTCCAAAATATAGAAATTACTAAAAACAGGACTTGATTTCATACCTTATTAAGCTTGAAAAGTTTTCTTCCTCTCTCATAGGGTTTCCATAGAAAAACTGGGGAAGATGATATGAAAATAGATGATTTATTTCTTTTTAATTAATTATCATCTATTAGTTTTATTGATTTCAAATTTAGTCCATACCCTTTTCTAATTTTTCCATGGATGAGTCACTGAAATATCTACTAACTACTCTTCAATGGTCTAATTACCATATAAGGACCTTAAGTTTTGAATTCCATAGCAATTTAGTCCTTTCCCTAATTAAACACACAATCGGTAAAATTTTCGTATCAAAATTTTCATGTGACCTTCCTATCATGGTACAACCATAAAATAAAATAAAATAAAATAAAATTTTATTTTTGGCTCGAATTTGTGGTCCCGAGACCATTGTTCTGATCTCACCGAAAATGGGCTGTTACAACTCTCCCCCTTAAAAATTTTCGTCCTCGAAAATTCTTACCAGAAAAGAGATTAGGGTATTGCTTCCTCATAGTATCCTCCGACGCCCAGGTAGCTTCCCCTAACCCATATCATTGCCAGAGTACTTTTACCAATGCCACCTTTTTATTTCTTAGCTCTTTCGTTTCATATGCCAGTTTTTTAATCGGTTCTTCATTGTAGGTCATATTAGGCTGAATCTCAACTTCTGTTGGAGTAATAACATGTGAAGGATCCGATCGGTATCGTCGTAGCATGGACATATGAAACACATTATGAATTTTATCAAGCTCCGGTGGTAATGCTAACCGATATGCAACAGGCCCGATTCTTTCAATGATCTCATATGGCCCAGTGAACCGTGGCCTCAGTTTTCCTTTACGACCAAATCGGAGAACCTTTTTTCAAGGTGACACTTTCAAGAATACTTTATCATCAACCTAAAATTCTATCTCTTTCCGCTTTAAATCAGCATAAGACTTTTTACAGTCTGAGGCCGCTTTCAAACTGTCTCTAATTATCTTCACCTTTTCTTCTATCTCCCGGATCAAGTCAACTCCATGTATCTTTTTCTCACTCAACTCTGTCCAAAACAATGGAGTTCTACATTTGCGACCATATAGAGCTTTATACGCCGCCATTTTAATACTGGACTGATAACTGTTCTTGTAAGCAAATTCAATCAAAGGCAAGTATTTTTCCCAGTTAGCTCCAAATTCAAGTACACAACACCGAAGCATGTCTTCTAAAATCTGTATCACACGTTCAGATTGTCCATCTGTTTGAGGATGGAATGCAGTACTAAAGTGTAAACGAGTGCCCAGAGGTTCTTGCAACTTACTCCAAAATTAGGACGTAAACCGTGGATCTCTATCTGAAATAATGGAGATTGGCACTCCGTGTAGCTTCACAATCTCAGAGACATATAATTCAGCCAATCTATCCAATGAAAAATCCATACGTACCGGAATAAAGTGTGCCGACTTCGTTAGGTGGTCAACAATTACCCAAACAACATCTTTCTTTTTCAGTGACAAGGGTAATCCCAATACAAAATCCATGGTAATTCTTTCCCATTTCCATTCTGGTATGATAATTGGCTGCAATAATCCCGAAGGTACTTGATGTTCAGCCTTTACTTGCTGACAGATCAAACATCTAGATACCAATTCAGAAATATCTCTTTTCATACCCGACCACTAATATATTTTCTTCAAGTCATTATACATTTTGTTACTACCGGGATGTACAGACATTATACTATTGTGTGCTTCATGTAGAATCTTCTGTACCAATTCTGAGTTCTTTGGTACACATATTATGTCTTTGAATAACAAACAACCGTCCGAATCAATCTGAAACTCTGAGTCAGGATCTGACTCGCTTTGTACTCGTTTGACCTGTAACTTATCATCATTCTTCTGAGCTTCACAGATTTGTTGCCGAAATGTTGGTCTAGCTTTTAACTCAGCTATGATTGAATCATCATCAGACAATGATAACTGGGTGCTCAATACCCTTAAGGAAAATAAAGATTTTCGGCTCAAGGCATCCGCCACTACATTAGCTTTCCCCGGATGGTAGTCAATAATGAGGTCATAATCCTTCAATAACTCCATCCATCTTCGTTGTCTCAAATTCAATTCTTTTTGTGTCATTAAATACTTCAAACTTTTGTGATCCGTAAAGATGTGACACTTTTCGCCAAAGAGATAATGCCGCCATGTTTTCAGTGCAAAAACAATGGCTGCCAATTCAAGATCATGTACAGGGTAATTTCTCTCATGCGGTTTTAGCTGCCTAGATGCATAAGCCACTACTTTACCATCTTGCATCAACACGCAACCCAAACCATTTAATGAGGCATCGCTGTAAACTACAAATTCTTTACCCGATTCAGGTTGGACTAATACAAGTGCTTCCGTCAGTAAGGCTTTCAATCTATCAAAACTCTGTTGACATTTGTCAGTCCACTCAAATTTCACATCTTTTTGAAGCAATCGGGTCATCAGAGAAGCTATCATTGAAAACCCTTTAACGAATCTCTGATAATGTCCAGCTAGTCCCAGAAAACTTCTTACTTTTGAAACATTCCTCGGTGGCTTCCAACTTACAATAGCTAAAATTTTATTCGGGTCCACCCGAATACCTTCAGCAGATGCAACATGTCCAAGGAAACTAACTTCCTTTAACCAGAATTCACATTTACTGAACTTTGCATATAATTGCTTCTCACGCAGAGTTTGCAATACAATTCTCAAATGTTCAGCATGCTCATTTTCATCCCGGGAATAAACAAGAATATCATCAATAAAAACAACCATGAACCTGTCCAGGTATGGTTTGAAAATTCGGTTCATCAAATCCATAAATACTGCCGGGGCATTAGTTAATCCGAATGGCATCGCCAAAAACTCATAATGCCCATATCTGTTCTGAAAGCTGTCTTCGGCACATCCGAATCTTTTACCCGTAGTTGATAGTAACCAGATCGTAGGTCAATTTTTGAAAAGACAGTGGCACCTTTGAATTGATCAAACAAGTCATCTATACAAGGCAACGGGTACTTATTATTTACTATTAAGCTGTCTGTAATCAATGCATAATCTCAATGATCCATCTTTCTTATAATACCGGTGCACCCCATGGTGAAAGCTGGGTCAGGCAAATCCTCTATCAATCAACTCTTGCAACTGTACCTTCAGTTCTTTCAATTCAGTAGGAGCCATTCTATATGGTGCTATAGATATCGGCGTCGTCCCTGGCACAAGGTCTATAGAAAATTCCACCTCTCTAACTGGAGGTAGACCAGGTAGTTGTTTTGGAAATACCTTAGGAAACTCACAAACAACCGACACTGACTGGATTTTCAACTCTGATTCTTTTGTATCCAGTACAATAACAAGATAAGCCTCATACCCCTTTTTAATATATCTCTGTGCTGATATTGCTGAAATCACATTAGACAACCCATCCAGTTTCTCAAATTCAACCCGGAGTAACTCACCATTCTGACACTTCAATACAATGTATTTATGCTTACAATTTACCACTGCATCATGTTGGGTTAACCAATCCATTCTCAATATTACATCACATTCATCAAAGGGTAACAACATCAAATTAGCCGGAAAATAGTAACCCTCTATCATCAATGGGCAATTTTTACAAATTTTATCCACCATAACATGCTGACCCAAGGGGTTTGAAACTTTAACCACAAATTCGGTGAATTCAACGATCATAATTTTAACGGACACGAATTTTGTGCATATATATGAATGCGTGGAACTAGGATCAATTAAAGCAATAATATCAGTATCAAGTAGAGAGAATGTACCAGTGATAACATCTGGTGCTGAGGCATCTTCTCTTACACGTATCGCATATGTTCTTGCCGGAGCCCGAGCCTCGAATTTAGCTATTGAATCTTTTGTAGCATTACGATTACCACCGACATTTCTGGAATACCGTGGTGGTCTACCCCTTGAGACAGGATTACTCGGCTTCGGGGTCTGTTCAATGTCATTCTCAACCCTTTCTGGGCAGTCTTTAAGAAAATGGTCAAGAGAACCACATTTAAAGCAAGCCCCACTTCTTATCCGGCACTCTCCGCAATGTAATTTATTACAGATTGCATCGTAGTTTGGGGTTTCCAACACTCCCAACACTGGTTGTTAAGGGAGACAAAGACCTCGGGTTAGTACGTTTAGAACTTCGTTCCTTTCCCGAATACTCCCTTGATGTAGCAAAACTCTCATGATAATTCTTTGATTACTTTGAAGCAGATGATTGCGTCTTGTTCATAAATCTTTTACTCGTAACTCGAGCTTCCCTTTCCACTTGCCTCTTTTCTTTACTTAATTCCTCGGCCTTGTGTGCTCGTTCAGCCAACACCACAGATTCTCTTAATTCTAGAATTCCAATCAATAGCTTGATATCTTCGTTTAGCCCTTATTCAAATTGTTTGCACATTTCGACTTCAGTCTGAACCCATTCACTGGCATACTTGCTCAATCTAACAAATTCTCGTTCATACTTGGACACTGTCATATTTCCCTGTTTGAGCTCTAGAAATTCCTTCTTTTTCTGGTCCAGGAATCTCTGACTAATATACTTCTTTTTGAACTCTGTTTGGAAAAATTCCCATGTAATATTTTCCCTTGGTACCACAGAAGATATGGTTTTCCACCAATGGTAGGTTGTGTCTTTCAACAAAGATACCGTACTTTTCAGACATTCAGCTGGTGTACATGATAACTCATCGAGAACCCGAATAGTATTTTTGTAACACCCCTAACTTGTATCCATCGCCGGACTAGGGTTACGAGGTATTATCGGTAGATTCATAACATTTAAACAACCATTGCTCACACATCAGCATATCACGGTTAACCAATAACACAAAGTCCCTTTAGAAGGTATACGAGACCTTAGACATGCTTAAAAGAAGGTTCAGGAGTAAACCAATCTCATACAAAATCTTTGCGGAACTTAGAAAAATTTTCTTTCAAAATAGGGCACACGCCCGTGTGGCTAAGCTGTGTGCCTCACACGGCCATGCCTAAGACCATGTCTTACCCCGTGTACAACACTGACTTGGGTCACACGGCCTGTCACACGCCCGTGTACAACACTGACTTGAATCACATGGTCTGTCACACGCCCGTGTGTCTGGCCCGTGTGCGACACTGACTTGCTTTGAATTGGGACATTGAAGGACACGATCGAGACACATGCCCGTGTGCTCAACCATGTCGGCAATTATAGGCCATTTACAAGGCCAATTTTCCACTAAATTTTGGGTCATTCCTACAAGCATCACACTATACTCAATTCATACCCAACTAATGGTCAAAACCCCACCAAAACATGAACAATTCATGCTACAATATCCTCATTCATTTCCATATACAATTCCAACTCAAAACGTGTCTATTCCATGAACCAATTCCATACCAAAAACATATGATTCACATCTCATTTCAAACCATTTCAAATATGCAATATATTCACCATATCAACTACCAACTCAAGTATGAAACATACTATTTCTATTTCACTAAAGCATACCATAAAGGCCATTCACACAAGACCATACATACACATTACTTCACCATTTTCACATAGCAAAACATATACCAAAATCAATCCAAAGTCTCATCCATTATCAAGCCATATCACATGGCAAGATTTATACATCTCAAAACATTCCACAACCTCACTAGCCTATACATGCTATATACCATAAATACAACTTTCAAAAGGTACCAAAATAGATATCCGATAGTGTGATTGAGTCATTGACGATCCCCGGATCCGAGATAGCTTTAAATACCACTGTAAAACAGAGATAGACTTCACACAGTAAGCTTTTAAAGCTTAGTAAGTTCCTAATATAACACAATTAACTCAACAATTCAAATTCATTATGCAAAATTAACTAACATTTAGTTTAATTCACATCACTATTCAATCTCATCCATGGCTATTACTCACTTTCATACCATATCTATAGGTTCATATACAAGCATTTATAATACTACTCAATCCATCTCTTTTCATCATTCATTCACATATTCTTCCATCTATCTCATACACAATATCATCAACCCCATAGGTTCTGTACATACCTGTAGCATCACGTATTTATCTATCACATTTACCACTTCAATGCTCGATACCATAATTCATTCGATCCTCTTTAAACGTTCAATGAACTCGCACACTTTGTGCCAATTAATTAATCGAAGCTATAATAATATCGTACACTTAGTGCCATCACATTTAACTGAATTTATCTCGGTATTGCACACTTAGTGCCAAATAATACAACCGATGCTTTCTTTATTTTGCACACTTAGTGCCATTCATCACTGTAACGATTCTATTTACGCATACTTAGTGCCACATATCTTCGAACTCACATTTCACATTACCAAATTCCACAATCACATTTACATTCATTTCATCACATAAGAACATTGTTTAAACAATACGTATTATACACAAACTTACCTCGGACTTAGAAATGACAAGATTAGTCGATCAATCGAGCACTTTGTTTTTGCCTCGATCTAGGTTCAAATTTCTCATTTCTTGATCTCATGCAAGCTCAACAAGTGCCGAATGCTCAAAGCTCATAAACCCTATCTATTTTCTCAATTTTCGATGATGAATGCATGAAAAAGATGAGTATTTGGCTTTTTTTTAATAATAATATCATGATTTATCAATTACCAAAATTAACCTTTCATAAACACATTAAAAATCCACTAATATAAACCCATTTTTGTCCATCCAAGCTTTTAATGGTCTAATAACAACATAAGGACCTCTCATTTAATAAGACATATCATTTAAGCACTTTTATCTACTAGCACACAGCTTTTGCATTTTACGCAATAAGATCTTTTTTCACAAATCGGCACACAAACGATAAAATTTTCACACAGAACTTTCACACATGCTTTATCACATGCCATAAACATCAAAAATAATATTAAATTATTTCTCTGACCTTAAATTTGTGGTCCTGAAACCACTATTTTGACTAAGGTATAAATCGGGCTGTTACAATTTTTCAGCCAGAACTCGACCCTCCCTGGATCATCATCGGCCGTAGCCCTAAATTCTTCAGCCCCATGTTTTCTGATTTTATCTATCGGAGCCTTACCAATTCTAACAGGTCTAGCATCCTGTGGCATTTCATCATGTTGTGAGGCAGGTGGGGGAGGTCGTTGAACAACAGGATTTGTTCTCATATATTCACTAAACCATTCATCCATCAATTTAAAGAAGGTTGTTTTTGCCGCCTCACTTTGGCCCTCAGATACGGGCCTTTTACTACCACTAGATACAGCTCGTTGCATGGAAGCTTAAGCAGCACTCTCAGCTTCCTCAGTCTCGGCTCAAACTTGGTTGGAAGACATTACTATATGAAAATATATTTAAAAGTGGTCATGAGATATCACACTATCATAATTTAGATAATGGCATGTATAGCTAGACTCGTACTTGCTATGTTAGTCTGAGAATCGACTAAATCGTAGCTCTGATACCACTAAATGTAACACCCCTAACCCGTATCCGTCGTCGGAACAGGGTTTTCGGAGTATTACCGGAACATTTAGAACATTTTACAAATAATTTACATATCACTATTCATTTACCGAGATCATTCAAAACGTCCCTTAATTGGACCCTCGAGGTCTAATACGAGCATTAGAATCAAGTCGGGACTTAACTGGAAACTCATAAAATTTTTCGCGACATTTCAAAAATTTTCCAAGGTTGCAGGGCTCACACGCCCGTGTGGTCTAGGGACACGCCCGTGTGGTCTAGGGACACACCCGTGTGATCAGGCCATGTGGTGACCCACGCCCGTGTCCCTAACCCGTGTAACTCTCTGACTTGCAAGCATGAAGAAATTAAAGTCCCACGGCCAAGTCACACGCCCATGTGCTAGGCCGTGTGGCTAATTTAATTTTCAAAATTTAGGTGCAGTTTTCACACGGCCGTGTAACACGCCCGTGTTCATGGCCGTGTCAACCACACGGCTGAGACACACGCCCGTGTCTCTGCCCGTGTGCCCAATTGTAAGCATTCTGTTTCTAAATTTTTAGGTGCAGGGGACACAGGCCTAGACACTCGCCCGTGTGTCTAATAGTGTGGACAAAATAAAGCCATTTTGAGCCTCATTTATCACCCAAAACTTACCATTTTCATGCACCAAAACTCACAAGCATATGCCCACCAATCCAACATCATATTCACATAAAATTAGACATCAATCATGTGGTATTATCTCATGCATCACAAGATATAAACTTATTCTTATCAGAAACTTATATGGTAAAATATTTCCAACAAACTAACACATAATAAGCACTTATGTGCTTACCAAAATATTACTTCAAAATGGCCAAACTTAGACCATCACTAGCCACTCCAATGGCTAGATTACAAAACAACAATTACAAGCCATCATTGGCCAAATAAGCTTATACATGCCATTATACCAAAATGGGATTTCTATTTATACCAAAATGAGATAGTGGATAGTGTGATGACTACTCCGACCGACTTCCAACCTTCGCGAGCTTTTGAGCACTATAAAATAGGGAAAATTAAATGGGGTAAGCATTTTATGCTTAGTAAGTCCATATAACGGGAAATAAACTTACCGGTTATATTTATTAATACAAGCATACACAATACACAATCCATCAATTTTGGGTAAGTTGCCTAAGCACATACATTTTTTCAAACAAGTTAGTCACATAATCTCATATGTATATCAAATAAACATAGATGAGCTCATCATAATATAAACTTTCATTCACCTTCACCTTTCCATACTTCAAGAGTCCTTTTCGTCGAACTATTGAAATTTTGATGGATGTTCGGGTAATATACTCATGTGCATAAGTACCCATTAGGGTACAAAATAAAAAGGCACACCCTTGAGCCATTCATTTCACAACAGGATTACCAGTCCAGGCTAAATCCTATCCGTAGCATATGCTCTAGAGAGCTTAATTTGGAATACCCGTCTGGGCTAAATCCAATCTATATCAAAAGCTCAAGAGGGCTTACATTAGAATTACCCATTCGGGCTAAATTCTATCTGCAACATATGCAATATTACTCTTATTCAAGAAATCACCTTAATCTATAGAATTTCAACATTCAACCGGAACATGACAATTTGTCCATATTTCACAACTTAGGGCTATTTCATTATGTATATATCATCTCACACAATCATACAATTCATTTCAAGCATATTAACAAACATATTTAAGTTACACGAACTTACCTTGAAAATGGTTCGTATTTGAATGTCAACTAATCCGAAACCTTTTGCTTGCCTCGATCTAGTTCCGTAGTTGGTCTTTCCGGATCTATATGGATAAAGTTAACTATTAATCTATCACATTTCATTTACATTTGCATTCTATTACATCCCAGGAAAAATTACCATTTTGCCTCTATCCTTTTCAAAAATTTCGATTTTGTCCTTAGGCTCAGAAAATTAAATTCTTGAAATTTAACCCTCTTTCCAAGCCTAGCCGAAATTTATGTACTACATTTACAGCACATTCATTTTACAAATTTCAAAATTTTCCTTGAGTTTTACCACTTTTTTCATTTTAGTCCCTAAATCAAGTTTTCATTAAAAATTGCTTTGTAAAAGTTGTTTATCTATGAACAACCTTTCATTTTCTACCATAAATTTCTAATTTTTAGCATGTTCATCCATGACCCAAATTTCATACCTTGATAACTTTTCAAATAAATCCCCTAAATAGAAAGATTAGACTATCCCGATTCAAAAAATATAGAAATTATTAAAAATGGGACTTGATTTCATACCTTATGAAGCTTGAAAAGTTTTCTTCTGCTCTTTTAAGGTTTCCATAGAAAAATTGGGGAAGATGATATGAAAATAGATGATTTATTTCTTTTTAATTAATTATCATCTATTTATTTTATTAATTTCCAATTTAGTCCCTACCCTTTTCTAATTTTTGCATGGATGAGTCATTGAAATATCTACTAACTACTCTTCAATGGTCTAATTACAATATAAGGACCTTAAGTTTTGAATTCCATAGCTATTTGATACCTATAGCTACTAGAACCCAACTTTTGCATTTTATGCAAATTAGTGCTTTCCCTAATTAAACACATAATCGGTAAAATTTTCATATCAAAATTTTCATGTGACCTTCCTATCATGATACCAACCATAAAATAAAATAAAATAAATTTTTATTTTTGGCTCGAATTTGTGGTCCCGAGACCACTGTTCCGATCTCATCGAAAATGGGCTTTTGCATTCTTGCTCTCAAAGAAGTCTGAGTCTGTATAGTTTTACTGCTCAAAGCATCAGCAACCACGTTAGCTTTGCCTGGATGGTATTCGATGGTCAAGTCATAATATTTTAATAGCTCTATCTATCGTCAGTGGCGTAGATTCAATCTTTTTAAGAGAGCAGATTCTTGTGTTTAGAGAATATACAACATTTCTCCCCATAGAGATAATGGCTCTAAGTCTTTAGGGCTAACACCACAGCTACTAGTTCTAAATCATGAGTTCAGTAGTTCCTCTCTTGAGGCTTGATTTTTCCTGACGCGTAAGCAATCACCTTTCCTTTCTACATGAGTACACACCCTAACCCATTCAAGGATGCGTCCATAAAGCCAACATATTATGCTACCAATTTTGACTGACTCAACACTGGGGCTTCTGTCAATGCTTTCTTTAACTCATCAAAATTGCGTGACATTCTTTAGACCAATGACACTTCTCGTCCTTCCTTAGAAACCGTGTTAGTGACGTTGCCATTATAGAGAACCTTTTCACGAACCTTCTGTAATAACCCACCAATCTAAGGAAATTATGCACTTCAGTAACACTTTTCGGTGGATTCCATTCAAGTACAACTCGTATCATCTCAAGATCTACCTTGATTCCTTCTGCGAATATAATATGGCCTAAGAAATGGACTTCTTTCAGATAGAATTCTCATTTTCTGAATTTAGCGTACAATTTGTTCTCCCGAAGAACACTTAAAACTATTCAAAAGTGTTCCTCGTGCTCTACTTCACTATTCGAGTAAACCAAAATGTCGTCAATAAAGAAAACGGCACAACTATTGAAGTAAGGTTGAAATACTCTATTCATCAGGTCCATGAATACTGCTGGCGCATTGGTCAAACCAAAGGGCACACTAAAAATTCATAGTGGCCATAGCGCGCATTTTTGGGATATCATCCCCTTTAATATTTACTTGATAATATCCAGACCTCATATCAATCTTTGAAAACACCTTGGCTTCGTTGAGCTGATCGAACAAGTCCTCAATTCTAGGCAATAGATACTTATTCTTTATGGTTACCTTGTTTATTTTCCTGTAATCAGTACACTACCGAAATGTCCTATCCTTCTTCTTAACGAATAGTATTGGCGCACCCCAAGGTGAAACATTTGGTCTAATGAACCCCTTATCCAACATTTTTTGTAGTTGAGTTTTCAACTCCTTCAACTCTACTGGGTCCATTTTATAAGGTACACTTGAGATAGTAGCAGTTCCTGGCGTTCTTTATGGTTACCTTGTTTAGCTTCTTGTAATCAATACATAACCAAAGAGTCCCATCATTCTTTTTAATGAACAGTATTGGCGCACCCCAAAGTGAAATAGTTGGTCTAATGAACCTCTTATCCAACAGTTCTTGCAACTGAGTTTTCAACTGCTTCAACTCTACTGGGGCTACTCTATAAGGGGCACTTGAGATAGGAGCAGTTCCTGACGTCACAATAATAAAGAATTCCACATCTCTGTTTGGCAGAATCCTCGATAATTCTTCTGGAAAGACATCGGGAAATTCATTCACAATTGGTACCTGTCCAAAGTCTTCCCTCATCAACTTAGAATCAAGGATATATGCTAAATAGGCATTTCCACCCTTAACCATCAATTTCTGGCCTAAAATCGCTGAAATTAAATTATTCCTACTCTCTCGCTTTATTCCCGAGACAAACACCCTATTGCCATTGGTAGATGCTAACCATACCCCTCGGGATTTGCACTCAACTACAGCGTCATACCTCCTCAGCCAATCCAGTCCCAATATGGAGTCAAACTCATGAAAACTCAAAAGCATCAAATCAACCAAAAATACATGTCTACCAAAGCTAAGTGAACAGTCCTTTACCACTTTGTTTACCATAATACTCTGTTCTAGAGGATTTGTCACTATCATACTAACCTCTATGAGGAAACCTCTAAGACCCATGGGTAGACTTATATGCAGGTGTCAAATAAAAAGAAGTTACCCGTAATAATGTCATGAGCTTCAACATCTTCCTTTGCCTGCATGACATACACCCTGGCTGAGGCTTTCGGTCTGGGTCTGACTATATTCCTTTTTGGAACTCCCTAGATCAGCCTTGATTTAACCACCATCCCCAATTTCACTTCCAGACCCACTTGGATAGATTGCTCAGTATTTCCTTCTACTCTTACGGGGTAATCTCTCTTGTAATTATCTTAGGCTCCATAATTAAAACATCTCTAGTGGGCCTCCAACATACGCCAGTATGGTTGACTGCCTCCAGACGTACCAATGTCCAGAGTAGAAATTCTACACAAAATATATGAAAAGCTGGTATCCGCAAGTATATGGGTCAGGTTGTAATATAGTTACAACGAAGTAGATGAGTACTCTGAGGATCGTACCCAATGGAGGTGAGAACTAAATTAATTCTAAACTAAGCATAAATAGATCTAATTAGTACTTTAGATGAATTATATTAAGATGAAATAAAAATAAAGGTTTTAATGATCTTTACTAATAATAATAAGAGAAAGAAAAGAAATAAATAAATCACGAGAAATCAAATAATAAAATGTGTCAAGTCTGAATATGGGTGATTAACTTGCTTTAGTAATCATAACCAACTGTTGCTTTAGGTTTTCTGTTCAATCAACTAGTCGATATCCAACAGGTGCTTCCGATCTTCCACTAAATAATGAGTCAGCAAGAACTACTTATCTCTCGACCTCACAGTCCAGACCAGTTCAGGGTTAAGGTGTTCACAGATAGACCATACCAATTTTGGGTTAATTCCTACCTTATTGACTTCCTAGGGTTGTCAGGCATAGGGTTTAGGTTCTTCCTTTCCTAAACACCTGATCTGCTAAGAGAACCTTACAAAACAACTAATTAATCATACCTCCACTCGCTAATCCCCCACAGGAGGATTAGTTCCTCATGGATCTCATAAACAATATAAACTTGATAGAAAGAATAGACATGAATAATAATTCAAGAGTATAAAGTTTAGAAGAAGCCTGTTTTGTATTGAATGTAAAGCAGAATCCTCACAGAGTTTGATCAAATGCAAAAATCTGATTTCTCCCGCAAAAGCAAATAATAAAAAGTGAAATAAAACCTAACACCTAAGAAGAGAAAAAGACTAAAGACTAAATCTAAGAGGAAAATTGTACAATCTAAAATTGTCCATAACATGTGTTAATTGAGCCTATTTATAGACTTTAGAGTGGTCACCGTTTTTAACCTTAGGTCAGTTGCCGTCCTTATGCTTCATGTTTGATTGTGCAGACCAAAATACCCCTTGCTCGTGATTATTTCACGTACAGAGGTGATGTCGTGACACACCAGGTCCCGTGTCACGACATCGAGGGTAGTATGCTTTATCTTCAGGCTATCTTCAGAGGTGTGTCGCGACATCCTCAGACTATGTCATGACACTGAAGGCAGTATTGGAATTCTTCTATTCTACTCCCTATGTTGTGACATCCAGCTCTCCGTGTTGCAACATAGCAACCAGTATTGAGTCAGCATACCTTTTAATGGTCTTCTGCACACTCACAAAGTATATTAGCTCACCCTTAGGCCTTATTCGGCCCCTAAGGTCAATAAAAGACTCAAATTGCACATTTTATTGAATTTAGATAATATTAAAAAAAACTTTAACTAAAATATAACAAAAGTGCTTGTATTCAAGCTCTTAAAGTGTGAAAACTAGTTTAATCTGCTACACCGAATTACAACAGATCAATGGCTCTTCTCGCAACTAGTACAGATGGGAAGTTTAATTCTCTGGGACCCTTCCGTGCTTGCCATAGACGTCGCTTGGCATACACTTCTTTCTCCTTGGAAGCCCATAGTTTGTGACTCCTTGGTTGGGGTAGTAGGATACCCTTTGACATCTATGGGTCATTTGAACCAAGCATTAGACATTGTGTAGGAAGATGTGCGCTTGCTCCTTTCCCTACCCCTGACCTTATTTCTTTCTTGAATGGCTACCTCCATTCTTTGGGCCTTAGCAGACAAGGCTGCAAAGTCTCTAATCTCGAGGGCAGACAGTAGTACCCTCAACTCCTCATTCAAACCTCCTTAAAACCTGATGCACAAACCTTCCTCGTTTGGCACCAAATCCTTAGCGTACTTGCTGAACCTAATAAACTCCTTCTCATACTCAAACACTTCTATTTTTCCCTATTTGAGTTCGAAAAAGTCCTTCATCTGTTCAACAAAGAGCCTGTTGATGAACTTCTCCTTAAACTTCTTTAGACTAGCGATTAGTTTGCCATCAAATTAGTTTGCCATATTCAGCGGAAACATTACTCTGGTCTGTAGACCAGCTAGCAGACACTACTGCATCAAACTCAGCCTATTGACAGATCACACTGGTTTCTAAACTCGTATGTGACAGTCACAGGCGCATCTACTCATTGAATACGCTACTTGTGTGGATTAACATTTATCACTGACAGGTTTTGTAACACCCTGGTTCTAGGGGTTAGGCGTTTGGTGCTTAGCTCGGGTGTTGGCACACTCTAGGGTGTGGATGGGTAAGTTTTAGGGGTCCTGAGAACCCTAGGTAGTGGTGGAATGATTTGGAAAATTTTTAGTTTTAGGGGCTAAAAGGGAGAGCTTGGATAGAGGGGGGTCTTAAGAGAAGTTTTGGTGGAAGTAAGGCACTAAGATTGGTGTGGCAAAGTGGCAAGGAGGCGCCACATAAGGCATGGGAAGTGACGCCTCAAGGGGGGAGCTGGAAGGGTCTCATGTTCGATTCGCAAGAGCAGCAAATGGGCATTGTTTTTGCGTCATCTTGGTGGGGTGGTGGACGGTTTTTGGATGCTAAAAAGGTGGATGAAGACTTGGTCTTCTTTTTTTTTGAATTTGGCTAGATAGGTTTGACTTTTTCAAAGCTTTTTGAATGGATGGAAGGGAGGTATTTTAGGAGAGATTTGAGGGATTTTTGTGGGAGGTTGGAGCTTGGCCGAATGTTATAAATAGGGGGGGAGGTGCTCATTTCTTTGCATTCACCATTTTGGCTTTCTCTCCCTTGCTGAATTTTAGCCTTTCCTTTTAGCCTCCATTTTCATTTCCTCCTCATACCTCAACCACACCAAAACGCCTCTCTCTCACACTTATTCATCCGAGTGAAACTTCAAGTCCCTTTCTCCTTCCATTTTTCTTATCCATTTCACTCGTTGCTAGACCATAAACTCTCCTCACTTCTCTGATTGCCGCAACACCTTTTGAAGCACCCTAGCACCCACTTCTTTGTCTTCTAGTTTTGCAAAGCCGAACCTACACCTTACCTCTGTGCCAAAATCCCTTTCTATTATTTAAACTTAACGTTGCCAAATATTGGAAGTAGATCTCTTCGGGCCTTGGTGTGCAATCGGTTAGTGAAGGCACTTTGGGGATTTGTAGTATTCAGTCAAGCTTCCGCAACCGAACTCGGTAAGGAGGAGGTGGTGTTTCGGCAGAGAGTTAGTCAAGCAGCACTTCGGGATTGGATCGTTTGTGCTATTAAGGTGCGTAACCATCGCACTATTTCTCGGTTTGCTTGCTAGCTATTAAACATATGTGTTATGCGTGGAAGCCGATTATAATGGCTTGAGTGATGTGAACCGATGATGGTAAGATTGGTTGTGATATTTGTATATTTTATATATGTTTGATGTGGTATTGATAAATAATAAATACTCACTCTATATGATATTCTTGCATGATTTATTGACACATGGGCATGGGATTGGATTGAAGAAGGAGGAAGTGTACACAAGTTGTAACGTGGTCTAATGATAGCTCCGGCTACATTAGCGCTTGAGGGTTAGGCGTGTGTGCTACCTCAAGGGGAGGTGTGGCTCGGTGCCCATCTCGGCGGTTGATGGCTATGTGCGCCACCGTGAGACGATTATTGATGTTGAGATCATTTTGGTTGATCGGTGGCTCACCACGGCCTTGTGCAAACAATTGCCAAGGTAAGGGTATGGATCACGATGTGATCGGTGGTGGTTTATCCACGGCCTTAGGCAGGAGTCCGCTAAGGTTGGCATACGGTTGTTGGATTGTGGGTTGGGTGAGATGCATATTTGCATGACTTGCTATGAGAAAAGTATGGTTATGGGCCAAGCCCATACGTGTGGGAAATATGTGTTATGGTTATGCACTGAGTCTGTGACTCACCCAATTATTTTCCAAACATTTCAGGTGATTCATGAGATGGACCGGGATCGGAGAGGACACATGGTGGCCCATGCCGAAGGCGTTGTTTTTAGTTTTATTAAATATTAAGTATTTCTTTTAAATAATGGTTGTAATAAGGATTTATTTTATTATTCTTGGTATTATTTTATTATCAACTCTATGATGGTTTGTTCAAATGGAAACACTATGTGACGATGGATATATTTTTATAACTTACTTATTCAATTATGGAATTATTAAACATGTGGCTATAATTTCAAAAGAACATGGTTTCCAAGAGCAAATAAATTTTTACTATTTTATTCTAAGTCTAAAATATTTTCAGTAACATAACCAGATTCGGTCGTAGTGAATAGGCCGGGTTTGGGGATGTTACAGGTTTACAGTTTATGTTCTAATACAACGTGTACTACCACATGCACCTTTTTTTTCAAGTACTCCCTTCCTTGTGCTAGCTTTTGATCCTAGTTCTCGAAGAATCAATTTTTCTTGTATCTTCATATCCGCTGATCAAAGCTATATAACAAGCATCACCTTTGTATCCTCCTAACTCCCCTCTTTGTTTGAACACATAGGTGTTCCCTCGCAAGACTGGGTTTACACCAATCACATTTTGCATTGAAGTGCCATACCAGAGGCAAAACATTTTATTATTTGTATTCTCTATCATTATACATAATATACCTCTGATACCTCCTTACACTAATCTGGATACAAAGCTTGTGCACCAAGAAAGGAGTACTCAAACCGTATATATATGTATCAGATTTTCTGGGTCTATTTAACTGTATATAGCCTTGCATGCACTGATTCTTTGACAGGCTTCCTGAGACATGAACAATAGAGACAAATGAAAAGGCCAGTTACCTGGCTGTTTAGAGTTTAGAAGTAAACAAATTAACTCAGATACTAGACACAAGGTATAGAGGAACTCCCCAGAATATTTTACTCATGGCTTTATCTAATCTATTAGTTCTTTCCCTTTAGTACTGGGACCTTCTCTCGTTTCTTTAGCTAAAAGAATAAAACAAATTCTTTAGTCATAAAAAATGACCAAAAACATACGATATAACAAGAAACTATAGACATGCAAATAATTTCTGGATAAAAGTTTCCTTCCTACTTAGTATTCAAAGAAATCCTATGAATCCTTTCTTACGTTAGCTTCTATCTATCTAGTAAAGTTTAAAGGAAGGTTTAAGAATTTATCAGCAAACGATTAGCACAAAAGCTCTCCTAAGCTTTTACAGGTACCGCCCTTGTTAGCAAAGAAGAACTATCTTGGTTTTTTCAATGATAACAAAGTTTGGTGGATAATATGAATCAGAAATTTTCTCTCCACTACCATGCTATCCAATTTATAGGTAATTCACGTCCAAATCCTAATCAAGATTATCTATAATCATTCCTCGTTCTCGTACACTTCCAGTAATTAATTACATCTTACGATGCCTTCCAAGTGTCTTAATTACTGACACGTTGCCTCCACTAAGATGCCAGGTGACCTAAACGTATCCTACAAGCCATCGTACTTACCTAAGTAACGACACTAAAAACACGGATGGCGATCTTATTAGTAGGAAAGTTCGCCTAATAAGGTCCACGCCCTAACTACAATCTCGCTATCACTCGGAATGGTACTCCACAGTATTGGCGTAGTTCTTCATAGTGCTTCACCACGAAGTTACCAATCTTATCCAATTTAAGTTTTACAACTTAGGCAGTCTTTGCCGACGTAGCCTCTCGAACCGATCCTGTTCGCCAAATTACGGTGTGAAAAAAATATGATTTCGGAACCCCATTTCTATTATCTGAGTATGCAAATATTAAATAATAATATTTACGAGGTTAATATGTAAATATATTAAAGTTTGGTGGGGAAGAGGAATAAAAAATCTTCTCTCCATTATCACGCAATCCTATTTATAGGTAATTCATGTCCAAATCCCAATCAGGATTATCTCTAATCATTACTTGTTCTCGCACGCTTCCACTAATTAATCACATCTTACGAGGCCTTTCAAGTGTCCTAATTACAGACACGTTGCTTCCACTAGGATGCCAAGTGACCTAAACGTATCCTACAAGCCATCGTACTTACTTAAGTAATGACACTAAAAACATGGGTGGTTATCTTATTAGAGGGAAAGTCCGTCTAATAAGGTCCTCGCCCTTACTACAATCTCGTTATCACTCCGCAGTATTGGTGAATTTCTTCGTAGTACTCCACCATGAATTTACCAACCTTATTCAGTTTAAGTCTCACAACTTACGCGGTCTTCACCAGTGTAGTCTCCTAGATCGATCCGGTTCGTCAAACTAGGGTGTGACAGAAAATGCGATTTTGAAACCCCATTTATGTAGTTGAAATTTGTAAATATTAAATAATAATATTTATGAGGTTAATATAGAAGTATATTAAAGTTTGCTCCAGTAATTTTGTTGAATTGATAGTTAATTAAGGTGCAGTGACTAAATTGTAAAAGTCTTATCACTATAGTGCTTTAGGGTTTTGTTCATAAGGATTAGATTGTAAAGTTTTATTGTTAGTTTTTTTCATAAGGACCAAATTTAATAAAAACATGAAATTGACTGTAGGAATAAAAAATAGGAGGTCCCTAATGGGTAATAGTGAAATCAGATTTCAATTTGGAGCTTTAAATTGGAAGTTATGCGTGTCCTGATTTTAGGGACTAAATTGAATACATTGAAAAATATGTATGACTTTGAAATTGAATGTATTTTGATATGGAATTTGATACTGTATTATTATTGAACTATTATTTGTAGCTAAAGATGATGCAGGTGTGACACCCCAAACCCACTGAGATGGACCGACTCGAATCCGAAGTGACACAATAGCCACCAAAGTGACTCTCCAGCTCAGGACCACCCAAAACACACCCTAACCTTATAACACCTCAATCATAACTAATTAACTATCTAATTTTAATGCGGAAGCGATTTGTGAACCAATTTTAAACTATTTCTAATTATTTAACCCTAAGGGTATTTTGGTCATTTTACCATCTAAAGTTAAATAGTCCCGTTTTTAGTTCAAAATTATTGCCAACCTTCTTTTAGTCAATTTATACAAGCCCTAAAAATTTTGGCTTCAATGAGTTTATTTACTAAGTCTAATTATTATTTTATTAATAGGAACTAAAACGTAAATTTTATGAACTTTTAATACATTACCCAAAATATTATCTAACAATATTTCTACCAAATTTTAACACTCACAAGTCTAATTCTAAAATATTATCGAGTTCCCCTATTGTTAAAGGCTTCAATTAATTTAATCAAGTTTTAAGACTAAATTATAATCATACTTAGCAACCATCCATTATATCACTCAAGGTACATACCTTAGCCACAAGCATTCCACTCCTTGGCAAGCTACAAATAAACTATGTTAGTATAAAATACATGCTTCAAACACCATGTTATCAATCACCATATGAACTCTCATCAACATACCATAAACCATAAAACAATTAAGTATAAAAAATCAAGCATTAAAGTAATTATAACATCACCAAAATAAATGTCTAGTGTCCATTACAATTGAATTAAATTTAATCCCAATAAGTGCCACAATGCCCGCTATTGTTTCTAAAGAAGAACCCTTAAGCTACTACCAAGCCTTAATCTTGGATCGGCCTTGTGCTTGCTCCTCAACTCCTCAAGCTGGAAAAGTCTCTGCACAAAGGTGTGAAGGTGTGAGCTTAAAAAGCTTAGTGAATGATCGTAAAAACAATAAGTAAATCGCACCCAATTCATGCATACATCTAGGAAAATTAAGCATTAAAATTTTAGTCACAATATCACATATTATAATCATAATAACATATTCTATTCCATGAATAAAATTCCAATTTAATATGGCATACGAAATCATAATTTAACTTATAAACATACACTTATATTGACATAATACATCCATGGAAATATTTAAACATGTGATCATACATTGGATAAATGGATCTCCAAACTCCTACATATAAGAAACAGTCCAGGATTGAGCAGACCGAAGCCACACGCTCCCTTATATCGCCTCACAGTCTCGTTGAGTGGAGACACAAGCTCAACACTCCCTTATTTACTCCAAAAATCAGAACTTCTTGAGCCATATGCTCACAAATAACACATATAATGCTGAGTACTCACAAATCCTATGGCATGCCAACTATATCCAATGGATGCACCATGCAGTGTTGCCAATATAATCATACATACAAGATATAAAATCTGATGTTTAAGCACTTAATTTAAGATGTAAAAATGCCATTAAAAGCATGTAGCTTATCAATTTCAACATCAATATAATTAAGCACAACCAATTATAACACCAATATCAAGTGCTAAAAAATTCAGTAACTCATGCTGCAATTAACAATCCATTCAATCCAAATTAATCATGCCAAAAGCTTAACACACAAGTTTCCAAAAGCCAATTGCAATAATGCTCTTGTAAAATAAAAAATAATTTTTGCAAATCCAACCAAATAAGATGCGGTTAAGTCATTAAAAACACTATTTAAAACTTCAATTTAACACATAACCAATCAAATTTACCAATAGCCTTTAAAATCACTCACCTCCACAGTTTGTTTTACACACAAAAGTGTGTTCAAGTAGGTAAGTTTGAGCCTCAAATCCAGTTAGCAGCATCCTCATCTTGGTGTGAAGCTTTAATAGAGACAAAATATGCATTACAAACAAACATTAACATCAAGAAAGTCGAAATTTCATAAACTATACGGATCTAAATTGTTTCTCTAATCTACCTTACCGAAATTGCACAATTAAGCCGAAACATAAAATTCATCAACTAAATGACCTTCTCAGCACCAAAAACCACTTCTAAATTTCATTCCTAGCCTATTAACATAAAACCTAAGTGTTAATTTCATCTATTAAATCATTTTAAAATTTTCCGAAAAATCAACTCATCTTCTTGATTAAAAACAAATTTATCAAAATTGATCAACCAAACGAGTTTGATCTATTTTTTTATGATTAAAAACCTCTTAATAAACATATTTTCAGCTTAGACATCCATTAAAACTTGGATTCCAACTCAAAATCATGGATTCACCATTGTTGAGTTCCATGTTCAAGAAAGAAGAAATCAAAACTTGAAAATCCATTTTAATCAATTTAAATAGCAAGTAATGATGGAAAACAATTTAAAAATGAATTTAGAGTTGAGAATTACCTTCAATAGATCTTAAATCATCAATTTAGAAGATTGAATCAAGATTCTTAAAGAAATTTCTGATGACTTTTGCTCAACTTTGGAAAACTTTTATGGAGATTTTGGGGAGAATTTTGAAAGAGTAAAAGTTTAGATATATTCTCTAATATGTGATATATGAAAATGAGAAAAAAATGTGAGGAAAATCTCTTTTTTCGGGTGAAAATGGTGTGCAAAGTGAGGTAGTTGCAGTGTTTTTAAAACTGAAAACCCCCACCTGATTTTCCAAAATTGGGGAAATTGCCATCAGGCCACTCCCACATTTCCCTTATTTTACAAAATACTCATTTTCCTCCAAAATTCTGAAAATAAGGATAATTTGCTATAAAATCACTCTTACATTTCCCTTATTTTGCAAAATGGTCCTATTTAGTTAATATTTTAAATTCTCTCAATTAAACCCCCATTTAAATTTATTTTTCAATTCTAATTAGACCCAAAATATTTATTTTATTCAAAAATTATTTGAAACCATTAAATTAAATTTTCTAAAAATACTTTTATTTTTTGGAATATTATTTACCGATTTTTAAATGAAATTAAGCTAACTAAATTAAAAAAATAACTAATAAACCTGATTAACTCCTAATTTTTACTCAGAACCTGGTAAATTTACTTGAAACTACTAGACCTATTTTTAGGGCCTTACAGTAGGACTATTGAGAGAGAAAGGAAAGGCAAGAGCCGAGGACGAGTGACACGAGCTTTCATTTTGTATTTCTATGAACTGATTGAATTTAATTGTAGCTTCTTCATGTTAAATTGCATGATTTAGTCATGAGGCAAGTATATAATTCTTGTATGAGTTAAGATGAGATGATTGATATGATCTATTGATATAGTGGACTAAATTGAATAGAACAGATAGTTGCATGACTTACCTGATATATGAAATTGAGTTGAGATTTGTTATATACGGTATTGGAATGGTGAATTGATGATGAAATTGATATTGATAAAATGTGAATTGAACTTTTAATGAAATTGGAAATTGGTTACTTATTCAATGTATAAGTTATACTTCAGTTTGTCCATTGATGCACTGTGTGTGCTAGTATAATCTCTTCCGTATATTTGATGATGCACTTACGTGCCAACATAATTACTTCAGTTTATCCGATGATGCACTTCGTGTGCCAGTATAATTGCTTTGGTATATCCAATGATGCACTTATGTGCCAATATATTTTCTTCGATATGTCCGATGATGCACTTACGTGCCGGCATAATTATTTCGGTTTATCCAATGATGTGCTAAGCGTGCCAGTGTAATTGCTCCAGCTTGTCTGATGATGCACAACGTGTGCAAGAATATTTCCTTCAGTTTATTCAATGATGCACTACAGTGCTAGATTGAGATGCAGGTTGGTTAATTCGTATATCCTTCTTGAAATCTGAGTAAGGTCAATAGGATTATATAAGCATGATCTGGCTAGGCTATATTGTAGACTGAAATGAAATATGAATTTATTTGCTGAAATATGAATTGATTTGGTATAATTTCTCACATATGAATTGTGATATTCTATAACATGTGAAAGACCATGCGAATTGGCTAGAAACGAACCCTGGGAACCGATTAATTATTTACGAGCCAATAAACTTGAAAATGATTGAATTGATGAGATAAAATTAAATATGTAAATTGATGAATGTGTATATATATATGATTATATGCTTGTAAATGGTGATATGAAATAACCAAATGAATTGATTACTAAGTCTATGTTACAATTTTGTATACAAATTAGTTGAATAATATACTTGAATTGGTTATTTGTATTTGGATAACATTTATGTTATACCGATTTGATTTATATAAATACAACTGAGTTTTATCATTCATCGTGTGATTTGTTTTTCCATCCGCAGGTTAGGTCCCAAATGAGATCCCGAGCATCGACTTCAGCATCCAGTCAAGATCCTGAAAGTCTTCAAGTGACTATATTCAATAAAATTGTTCTAGATTCATTACGTAAAGAACTAAGTATAAATAGAAAAAAATGACTCACAAAATAACTAGAAAAATAGTTCCCTTATTCTAGTAAACTACTAAAATATAAAAAAGTCTTCCTAAAAAATCACAGTTGATTATTCTAAGATTATCTACCCAAATAACTTAAAAATTATCCCAAAATATATGAGAGTTCAACACATATTTTGACACCCTCCCTCAAGTTGGTGCATATATATCAATCATGCCCAACTTGCTTATAAGAAAATAAAAACTTGTCTTAAAGAGTCCTTTAGTGAGTATGTCAACAACCAGTTGTTTTGAATGAACAAACGACATGCACACTTGGCCTACTTCAATCTTCTCCTTGATAAAGTCCCTATCAATCTGAACATGTTTAGTTCTATCATGCTGGACTGGGTTGTGAGTAATGCTAATGGCAGCTTTGCTATCACAGTACAACTTCATTGGTGAACTTATTAGTTTCTCAATTCTTCCATAATTCTTTATAACCACATCGTTTCACAAATTTCTCGAGGTATTGATCAAAAGTCAGCCTCTACACTACTTCTTGCTACAACACTTTATTTTTTTCTTTGCCAAGTCACAAAGTTTTCCCAAAAAAATGTACAGTACCCTGATGTAGATCTTCTTTCTGTTACTGAGCCTTCCAAGTCTGCATTTGTAGAAGCTTCAATTCCTCTTTATTCAGATTTCTTGAAGAATAAGCCCTTTCCAGGTGAACTCTTCAAATATCTTAAAATCTGAAACACTGCTTCTTCATGTTCCTCTATTAGGGAGTGCATAAATTGACTCACTAAGCTTACTGCAGAAGTTATGTCTAGCCTTGTATGTGATAAGTACATTAACTTACCAACTAATATTTGGTACTGCCCTTTATCAATTGATCTTTCTTCTTTATTTCAAAATTTTATGTTTGATTCAATTGGTGTGTCAGCTGGGTGGCAACCACTCATCCCAGTATCCTTTAAAAGATCGATCACATATTTTTCTGAGAGACCACAAGACCCTTATTTGATCGAGCAACTTCCATTACAAGGAAGTATTTTAAAGGACCCAAATCTTTGATCACAAACTCCAATGGTAGATGCTCCTTGAGGCACCTTATTTCATCAACACCATCTCCTATAAGAATGATATCATCGACATAAACTATAATAATTGTTATTCTACCTCTTTGTGAGTGATGGTAGTGTATGGTCAACTTGTCCTTATGAGTAGCCTTGTTTTTTAACAAACTGAGTGAACCATTCAAACCAAGCTCAAGGAGACTGCTTTAGACCATACAAAGATTTCCTGAGCTTGCATACTTGAGTTCCAAATTTTTCTTCAAAACTTAGAGGAGGATCCATGTAACATCCCAAAGTTAGGGGTTTGTCATATTTGTGTAATTGCATGTTATGCTTGCTCTATGGGTTATTTTAGGGTGTTTAGGGGCTCTAGGGAGGCCTGGGGTCAAGGCCAAACCTTGGAAAATTTTTTGTTTTTGGGCACTTTAGGGGAGAGGACTATTGGAAGCAGGGCTTAAGGGAATTTGTAGGTGTTTTGGTAACACAAGTGAGCACATGGTGGAGTGGTGGTGGCGTCAATATGGAAGCAAGGTGGGATGGGGTTCGAATCCCACAAGAGCTAAAACAAAGGTTTTATTTTGTGCTAAGTGGGTGGAAGAAGTAGAGTTCAATTAGAACTCTGCAAGGGAGAGTGGAGACTCAGTCAAATCGGTTTGAATGGGAGGTGGAGAGCAATGTGGGGAGGAAATTAAGGAGTGAATCAAGGGATTGGTGTGAGAGGTGGTAGTGGCTGAATATGGGAAAGTGGATGGGGGAGTTTCGGTCAAAAAGGTTTTATCATTTTGAAGGGTGCATTCGGGTTGGTTAAGGGTGTGCTGAATTTTTCTTGTGTTGTTTTGGAAAAAGAGCAATTGTCATTTGAGTTTAGTGTGACATTTTAGGTCATTTTCCCTCTTTTGTGAATCTCTGCCGAATTCTCTTGTGGCCTTTCTTCCATTCTCAATTCTTTTTCATTTCTTTCTTTTTTTTCTTCTTGCTCTTTCATTTTTCCTTGCCGAAATTTCTCATAAGCCCTCTCTTTACTTTTTAGACTTCTTTTCTACTCTTCCTCTCCATAACCGAATACGACTCTTTTGTTTTGCTACCAAGTGCCGAGTGGTTTCATCTATTATTCATTGTTGCTAGTCATTGTTGCCGAATCATCCTTTCATTCGGGTTCTCTCTGAACGAAGGTGTTGGTTTCTTTTCTATCACCCTATTCTTTTCTCTCGTTGCTTTGTTAAAACCGAAAATCCTAACTCTATCTCTTTGTGCCTAGGCCGATTTTATTAGGGATCAATCTTATCTTCTTCTCTATTCATTCAACATTCAGGTTCGGGAAGTATTTGGTAAGTGAAGCTATGACCGAATAGGGGGTTGGCAATTCTTGTATTATTTTATGAGTTTATTAGGACTGAATAGCCTTTTCTTTGGGGACTTGGAGCAACTTTGCTAACTTATGATTTTTGTTAGGGACCCAATTTCGTAATCGAAGGGAGTGACCAAACGTTCTAGCATAGCAGGGAGTTGCCGTCGTTTTTGGTAACTATTGGGGATTGTTTTATCAATCTCAAATTTGGGAGTATCGTGGATTAAGACTAACTGTTAGTCAATTATGATCTCAGGTGTTTTGGAAAGTATCGAGTAATCGCATGAAACGTAAATGTGTGTGTAATCTCACACCCACCTTGATGAATGCATGTGATGTTCTGTGAAACGGCCAAAAGCTGAAAAGCTAAAAAATCGGCAACCGTGACCACTCGAGCATGCAAAAGCTCATGGTGTTAAACCGAGACATGAATGATGGCAATAGATCGTTGAGAGTATCACGAGAACTCACGTGAACTTAAGGCTGTAACGGGCCTGATCGAGCCGAAACGGGCTAAATGGGCCCAATGGGCTAACGGGCCCACATGGGCAAAATTGATAGAAAACGACCGAATGATAGATGCGGTTGCAAAAACTACAAAACTGAGACCGAAACCATGCGTAATGGGCCACACGAGCGTGTGGGCCCGTTTGGGCCGAAATAGATTTTAGGCCCAATTGTATTGTAGGGACCCGAAAAGGGGTCCCATGACGCTCGAGGCGACAATAGCCCTCCAGAAAGACAGTTAGACGATTAAATTACTGAAATACCCTTAGTGGGTAAATTACTGAAATACCCTTAATAGGTAAATTACTGAAATACCCTTGGTGGGTAAATTATTGAAATACCCTTAGTGGGTAAATTGCTGAAACGCCCTCGTTGGGCAAAATTACTGTTATACCCTTTGGAGGAAATTTAGTTGGTTTGTGTGAAAACAAATTAATTGCCATGATGATACATTATTGCATACACTGAAATATTATGCCATGACATGTTGCATTGGGTTGGGTTATATTTATGGATGAAGTACTGTACTGGTGGCTATGCCACGTTATACTGAATTTAGTGGCTCAGCCACATATATCTGTCATATTGGCGGCTTTTATCGCGTTTATCTGGTGACTGGTGCATTCTTGGAGTGTAGGGCTTGGTGGGTTGACTTGGTCCCCACATGGAGTGTAAGGCTGGTACGGGTGGAGTGTAGGGTTGGATTGGGGTGAGCTGCATTCTCTATTTGCATTACCATGATTTTGGGGTCAGAGGCCCAAATCGATCATCGCATGGGCTTAGGCGGACTATGACTTGTGTTGAAAATAGGATTACGTAATTGAGTTCTTGTAACTCACCCTTTTTCCCATAACCTTGCAGGTAATCCCCAGTGATAGAGGATTTGGGAGCTGCGGAGAACTCGGTGGTGGCCATACATCGGAGTTGTTCCTCACGAAACTCAGCAAATCTGGTTTTTATCTTATTTTTTTAGATTATTTAATTTGGTTTATTGTTTTGTAATAAGGCCATTGGAATTATTTTACCTTTTCGGCATTTACTAAACTGTTAAGTGTTTAAAAACTGTGTTTCTTAAAAAATTAATATTTATTTTTCAAAAAAGCACGTTTCCGCAACTATTCAAGTTCGATTTTCACAACAAAAATAGTTTTTTTTAAGTTAATAGCAACTTTATAAAAATAGACAATAAGCAAATCGCGTTTCTGCAAACAAACAACGAAACTCGGAGTTTCAAAAAGAGATGCAACATTCTTAACGATCGCTTATCTTTTTAACTACCTTTTGATGTGACATGCTAGATCCGGCCATAATGTTTAGGCTGGGTTTGGGGTGTTACATTTAATGGTATCAGAGCTAGGTTGCAAAACTCGGCTGTGGAATGGGTTTGAAAATTTTTCCAAAACAGTTCAAAATGTGGTTTAGAAATAGTGTTACTGGAAGTATGGCACACTGAGTCTCCGGCACCAAATCCGTAAGTTTCTTTACTTTATACTAGATTTTACGATGAAATGACTGTAGTAAGAAACTACTAGAGATAGTGGTAGTACACTGAAACTTTAGCTATAGAAACTGAGACTGTAGAGACTGAGATGGTAGTAAACTCGATCTGTGAAAAACAACTCTTATAACTGTTATCCATAAAACACTTATTAATAAGCACGGGAACTATAAATTGATTCATAAAACTCTTAAACAGATTAACGCGTTACATCAAGATGAGTACAAGAGGTCGCGAAAGAGGTACACGTGGCCATGGTAGAGGCCGGGGTGCTAGGGCTGGATCTTCAGCGTCAGGGCATATGCTTGATAGGGAGGCGCCGACATCGCTGGTGATTGAGACGGGGTCTCATGATCGAGCTGGTAGGGATGATGCTTTGTCCCAAGCAATGTTGCGGGTTTTAGAACGAGTTGCTGGAGCAAGTACTGGGTCGGCAGCTCGGGGGTCTATTTCTGAGTGACTCCGGTCAAACGGGGTCGAATTTTTTAGGGGCATCTCTAGTGTAGCCCCGAATGTGGCAAAATATTGGTTGGAGGAAGTGGAGCGGATCATGGATGACTTGGATTGCTCGGTGGAGCAAAAGCTAAAAGGGGCAGTATCCCTACTGAGAGATGAGGCATACCAGTGGTGGCTCACTGTGAGGGAAGGCACACAAGCAGATTGATTAACCTGGGATTTCTTTAAAATGGCTTTCCAGGGGAAATATGTCGGGGCTAGTTATGTGGACGCCCGGAGAAAAGAATTCTTGAATCTGGTTCAGGGGAATAAATCTGTGGTGGAGAATGACGCGGAGTTTTTGCGTCTGAGCCGGTATGCTCGGGGAATAGTCGCGACTGATTATGAGCGTTGTGTGCAGTTTGAAGATGGGCTGCGAGATGAGTTGCGGGTACTGATAGCCCCACAGAGGGAGAGAGATTTCGCTGCTTTAGTGGAGAAGGCCAAGATTGCTGAGGAGGTGAAACGCTCTGAGCGTCAGAACCGTGACAAGGAAAAGGGCAGGAATAAGAGAGATTTTAGGCCTTCCAGTTCTTCAGATAGATTTCAAAAGAGGCCTAGATTTGATGGGCCGGTCCGAATCGAGTTACATTTCTTTGTTGCAGAGCATCGCACCTTGCACAAAGTGTGTGGGTTGTCTCATCAGGGTAAATGTTGGAAGAAAGTTGGGGCCTGCTTCAGGTGTGGGTCAAAAGACCACAGAATTAAGGACTGTACGCTGAAACTGGGTCCGATGCCAGTTGCGAGACAGGGGTATGTTCAGCCAGAGAGAGGTTGTCAGCAGCCACCAAGAGGTGGCCTAGCCCGAGGGGGAAATGGGTTTGGACGAGGTCGTGGAGCACCGGCGAGAGGTCTTGGTAATCTGAGATGCAAGACGCCCGGGGTTGGTTTATCTTTGCAAGATCGAGAGGAGGGCGACGCACCTGATGTCATAACTGGTACGTTCTTTATTCATGATGTACCATGTTTTGCTTTAATTGATATTGGGTCAACGCATTTGTATGTTGCTTGTAATGTGTCTGGAACATTGGATATACAATTCAAACTTGCCAAAAAAGAAATATAAGTGATTAGTCCTCTAAGACAGTCTGTCATAGTGAATAAGCTATTTAGGGATGTGCCTTTAGAGGTTCAAGGGGTTGTCTTCCCGGAAGAGTTGATGGAACTGCCGTTTGGAAAATTTGACCTCATACTTGGCATGGACTGGTTGGTAAAGCACCGGGCGAACTTAGGTTGCGCTGCTAAGCGCATGATACTAAAGACGTCATAGGACGAGGAAGTGATGGTGATAGGAGAGAGAAGGGACTATCTGACCAATGTAATCACCGCGTTAAGAGCCGAGAAACTGGTTCGAAAGGGGTGCGAGGCGTTTCTAGCTTTTATCAGCACATCTGATGCTAAGGAGTTGTCTGTTGGGGATTTCAGGATAGTAAAAGAATTTCTTGATGTATTTCTAGAAGAGCTTTCAGGGTTGCCTCCGAATCGTGAGGTCGAATTTGGCATTGAGCTGTTACCGGGAACGGCTCCGGTGTCTATCGCCCCTTACAGGATGGCACCGAAGGAGCTGGTAGAACTAAAGGCTCAGATCCAAGAGCTGTTGGATCGAGGATTTATTAGACCAATTGTATCGCCGTGGGGAGCGCCGGTATTGTTCGTGAAGAAGAAGGATGGGTCAATGCGTATGTGTATTGACTATCGTCAGTTGAACAAGTTAACGATTAAGAACAAATACCCACTGCCAAGAATTGACGATCTGTTCGATCAGCTACGAGGAGCTTCGATCTTCTCAAAAATAGATTTAAGATCGGGATATCATCAGCTAAGGGTCAAGGAGGCAGATATACACAAGACTGCATTTCGAACTCATTATGGGCATTACGAGTTTTTGGTCATACCGTTTGGATTAACGAACGCACCAGCTGCTTTCATGGATATGATGAACCGAGTCTTCTAACCCTATCTAGACCGGTTCGTGGTGGTATTCATAGATGACATTTTGGTGTATTCAAGAACTGAGAAGGAGCATGATTCACATCTTCGGGTTGTTCTGCAGATATTGAGGGAAAAGTAACTTTACGCCAAATTCAGTAAGTGCGAGTTTTGGCTGAAAGAAGTGACATTTTTGGGTCATGTTGTGTCTGCCGAGGGGATTAGGGTTGATCCTCGGAAGGTCGAAGCTGTATTGGATTGGAAGCCACCGAAGTCAGTGTCAGAGATCCGAAGTTTTTTGGGTTTGGCTGGGTACTACAGGCAGTTCGTCGAGAGGTTTTCTTTGATTGCCGCACCTCTAACTAAATTGTTGTGTAAGGGGGTACCGTTTGTGTGGACTGATAAGCAGCAAGAGAGTTTTAAGAAACTGAAGAAGATTTTGACTGAAGCACCGGTATTAATTCAGCCAGAGGCTGGGAAAGAGTTTGTTGTCTACTGTGATGCGTCGCACACGGGTTTGGGTTGTGTGCTGATGCAGGAAGGAAAGGTGGTGGCTTATGCATCTCGTCAACTTAGGCCACACGAGGTGAACTACCCTACTCATGACTTGGAACTAGCTGCAGTAGTGTTCGCACTAAAGATTTGGAGACACTACCTGTATGGGGAGAAGTTGATCATCTACACCGACCATAAGAGTTTGAAGTATCTTCTTACCCAAAAGGAGTTGAACCTAAGGCAACGGAGATGGATAGAGTTGCTAAAAGATTACGATTGCTTGATTGAGTATCATCCGAGGAAAGCCAATGTGGTAGCAGATGCGCTGAGTCGTAAAGTGGTATCTGACTTGAGCGCAATGTTCGCTCAGCTCAGTCTATTTGAGGATGGTAGTTTATTGGCAGAACTGTAAGTAAAACCAACATGGATTAGTCAGATTAAGGAGAAACAGATGCTGGATGAGTCGTTGAGTTCTCGTTTTCAACGGTAGAGAGGGGAGGCGTGGATTTTGAATTGAATGGTGAAGGGGTATTATGTTTTCGTGGAAGGGTCTGTATCTTGAGGATTACGATTTAAGATAGATGATTCTGCGGGAAGCGCATAGTAGCCCATATGCTATGCATCCCGGTGGGAACAAATTATATCGAGACCTGCGTGAACAGTATTGGTGGCCAGGACTTAAGCTTGAGGTGATTGATTTCATAAGTAAGTGTTTGACATGCCAGAAAGTGAAGGCTGAGCATCAACTCCCTTCAGGATTGCTGCAACCTGTAAAGATTCCACTCTGGAAATGGGAGAGGATAACAATGGATTTCGTTAGTTGGCTACCCCTAACGCCTACTAAGAAAGGTTCAGTGTGGGTAATTGTTGATCGGTTGACTAAGTCCGCGCACTTCATACCGGTTCGCATTGACTACTTGTTACAGAAGTTGGCCAAGTTGTACGTGGCAGAAATTGTGAGGCTGCATGGGGTACCAGTGTCTATCATCTCAGATAGGGACCCTAGATTCACATCTTGGTTCTGGAAGGTGTTACCTGAAGCTCTGGGTACAAGGTTAGACTTCAAGATAATGCGTTTCATCCATGATCGATGGTCGATCGGAGAGGGTAATCCAGATTTTGGAGGACATGTTGAGAAGTCGTGTGTGATTGATTTTGAGGCGATTGGGAAGATTATTTACCCTTGCGCGAGTCGCGTATAACAACAAACTACCAATCCAAAGATTCGGGATGGCACCATACGAGGCATTATATGGTCGTAGGTGTCGTACCCTACATGTTGGACAGAATTGGGTGAGCAACATCTGTTGGGTCCAGAGTTAATTTCTGAAATAGAAGAAAAAGTGAAGCTGATACGGGGTCGGTTAAAAGAAGCCTCTGATAGTCAAAAGTCGTATGCTGACTTAAAGCGTAAAGAGATAGAGTTTTCTGTGGGAGATTTTTTCTTCTTGAAAGTCTCACCTTGGAAGAAGATTCTGAGATTTGGACAGAAGGGCAAGTTAAGTCCCAGATTCATTGGACCTTACCGGGTGTCGAAACGTGTTGGAGTGGTCGCCTATCAACTTGAACTACCTCTCTTTGAGTTACACTGGATACATAACGTATTCCACGTTTCTATGCTGAGACGCTATCGGTCAGATCCTTCTCATATAGTGCCGGTGGAAGAAATTGAGATAAGACCTGATCTATCTTTTGAAGAGGAACCGGTACAGATTTTGAATCGTGATGTTAAAGTGTTGAGAAGAAAATCCGTATCGTTGGTCAAAGTGTTGTAGCGTAATCACAATTCAGAGGAAGCCACGTGGGAGCCTGAGGAGGCAATGCGACACCAATACCCCCATCTCTTTTGATCAGGTAAAATTTTGAAGCCGAAATTTCTTTAAGGGGGGTAGAATTGTAACATCCCAAAGTTAGGGGTTTGTCATATTTTTGTAATTGCATGTTATGCTTGCTCTGCGGGTTATTTGAGGGTGTTTAGGGGCTCTAGAGAGGCCTAGGGTCAAGGCCAAACCTTGGAAAAAATTTGGTTTTTGGGCACTTTAGGGGAGAGGACTGTTGGAAGTAGGGCTTAAGAGAATTTGTAGGTGTTTTGCTAACACAAGTGAGCACATGGTGGAGTGGTGGTGGCGCCAATATGGAAGCAAGGTGGGATGGGGTTCGAATCCCACAAGAGCTAAAACAAAGGTTTTATTTTGTGCTAAGTGGGTGGAAGAAGTAGAGTTCAGTTAGAACTCTGCTAGGGAGAGTGGAGACTCAGTCAAATCGGTTTGAATGGAAGGGAGAGAGCAATGTGGGGAGGAAATTAAGGAGTGAATCAAGGGATTGGGGTGAGAGGTGGTAGTGGCCGAATATGGGGAAGTGGATGGGGGAGTTTCGGTCAAAAAGGTTTTGTCATTTTGAAGGGTGCATTCGGTTTGGTTAAGGGTGTACCGAATTTTTCTTGTGTTGTTTTGGAAAAAAAGCAACTGTCATTTGAGTTTAGTGTGAAGTTTTAGGTCATTTTCCCTCCTTTGTGAATCTCTGCCGAATTCTCTTGTGGCCTTTCTTCCATTCTAAATTCTTTTTCATTTCTTTCTTTTTTTTCTTCTTGCTCTTTCATTTTTCCTTGCCGAAATTTCTCCTAAGCCCTCTCTTTACTTTTTAGACTTCTTTTCTACTCTTCCTCTCCATAACCGAATACGACTATTTTGTTTTGCTACCAAGTGCCGAGTGGTTTCATCTATTATTCATTGTTGCTAGTCATTGTTGCCGAATCATCCTTTCATCCGGCTTCTCTCTGAACGAAGGTGCTGGTTTCTTTTCTATCATCCTCTTCTTTTCTCTCATTGTTTTGTTAAAACCGAAAATCCTAACTCTATCTCTTTATGCCTAGGCCGATTTTATTAGGGATCAATCTTATCTTCTTCTCTATTCATTCAACATTCAGGTTCGAGAAGTATTTGGTAAGTGAAGCTATGACCGAATAGGGGGTTGGCAATTCTTGTATTATTTTATGAGTTTCTTAGGACCGAACAGCCTTTTCTTTGGGGACTTGGAGCAACTTTTCTAACTTATGATTTTTGTTAGGGACCCAATTTTGTAATCGAAGGGAGTGACCAAACGTTCTAGCATAGCAGGGAGTTGCCGTCGTTGTTGGTAAGTATTGGGGATTGTTTTATCAATCTCAAATTTGGGAGTATCGTGGATTAAGACTAACTGTTAGTCAATTATGATCTCAGGTGTTTTGGAAAGTACCGAGTACCGCAAACCAGAAACAGGTGTGTAATCTCACACCCACCTTGATGAATGCATGTGATGTTCTGTGAAACGGCCAAAAGCCGAAAAGCCAGAAAATCGACAACTGTGACCACTCGAGCATGCGAAAGCTCGTGGTGTTAAATCGAGACACGAATGATGGCAATAGATTGTTGAGAGTGTCACGAGCACTCGCACGAAATTGAGGCTGTAACGGGCCTGATCGAGCCAAAATGGGCTAAATGGGCCCAATGGGCTAATGGGCCCACATGGGCAAAATTGATAGAAAACGACCGAATGATAGATGCGGTTGCGAAAACTACAAAACTGAGACTGAAACCATTTGTAGTGGGCCACACGAGCTTGTGGGCCCGTTTGGGTCGAAATGGATTTTAGGCCCAATTGTATTGTAGAGACCCAAAAAGGGGTCCCATGACGCTCGAGGCGACAATAGGCCTCCAGAAAGACAGTTAGACGATTAAATTACTGAAATACCCTTGGTGGGTAAATTACTGAAATACCCTTGGTGGGTAAATTACTGAAACACCCTCGTTGGGCAAAATTACTGTTATACCCTTGGGAGGAAATTTAGTTGGTTTGTGTGAAAACAAATTAATTGCCATGATGATACATTATTGCATACACTGAAATATTATGCCATGACATGTTACATTGGGTTGGGTTATATTTATGGAGGAAATATCAGATTGGTGGCTATGCCACGTTATCTCGAATTTAGTGGCTCACCACATATATCATCGCATCGCGACTTTGCTTTGCGTTTATACTGGTAGCTCGGCTGCATTCTTGGAGTGTAGGGCTGGGTGGGTTGACTTGGTCCCCACATGGAGTGTAGGGCTGGTACGGGTGGAGTGTAGGGTTGGATTGGGGTGGGCTGCATTCTCTATTTGCATTACCATGATTTTGGGGTCAGAGGTCTAAATCGATCTTGCATGGGCTTAGGCCCGAAGCTATGACCTATGTTGAAAATGGGATTACACACTGAGTTCTTGTAACTTACCCTTTTTTCCCATAACCTTGCAGGTAATCCCCAGTGATAGAGGATTTGGGAGCTGCGGAGAACTCGGTGGTGGCCATACATCGGAGTTGTTCCTCACGAAACTCAGCAAATCTGGTTTTTATCTTATTTTTTTTAGATTATTTAATTTTGGTTATTGTTTTGTAATAAGGCCATTGGAATTATTTTACTTTTTAAACTTTCATTTCGGCATTTACTAAACTGTTAAGTGTTTAAAAATTGGGTTTCTTAAAACATTAATATTCGTTTTTCAAAAAAGCACGTTTCCGCAACTATTCAAGTTTGATTTTCACAACAAAAACAATTTTTTTAAGATAATAGCAACTTTATAAAAATAGACAATAAGCAAATCGCATTTTTACAAACAAACAACGAAACTCAGAGTTTCAAAAAGAGGTGCAACATTCTTAACGATCACTTAGCTTTTCAACTACCTTTTGATGTGACATGCTAGATCCGGCCATAACGTTTAGGCCGGGTTTGGGGTGTTACAATCCATGTAAACTTCTTCTTCAAGTTTCCCATTTAGGAAAGCATTCTTCACTTGTAGCTATTGTAAAGATCAATCAAGATTAACAACAATGGATAAAAGAATTCTAATAGAATTTAACTTAGCTATTGAAGCAAATGTCTCAAGATAGTCTATCCCGTATGTTTGACTGTACCTTTTAGCCACCAACTGAGATATGTATTTGTCTAAAGACCCATCCACTTTGAATTTGGTTGTGAATATCCATTTACAGCCCACTTTTTTTTCCTACTATAATTCCACTACTTTCCATGTACATGTTTTTTTCAAGAGCACACATCTCCTCTAAAATAGCCTCATCCATTCAGGAATCTGTAAAGCATGTTTCACATTTTTGGGTATTTCCACAATATAGAGACATGAAACAAAGGCTGAAAATGTTGAAGACAAGGATTTATAGGACACAAATATAGACATGAGATATTTGACAACATTTCTAACACCTTTTCTTTTATCAATTGGAAGATCTAGATTAGAAAAT
The DNA here is from genome assembly GCA_025698515.1 of Gossypium sturtianum. Lineage (NCBI taxonomy): Eukaryota > Viridiplantae > Streptophyta > Magnoliopsida > Malvales > Malvaceae > Gossypium > Gossypium sturtianum. Next base: position 128,969,067 of record CM046955.1, read on the forward strand.
TCATTGGTCAGATTAAGAGTTGTACCTAGACTTTTGACAAGGTCCTGTGGGTCAGATTCTTGGTGATGGATCTGGTGGATTCCACTTTTTTTATTTCCGTTTCTTATTGAGTAAACCAGTAACTCCTTTGTTTGTTCCCTGTTCTCATTATCAAACTCTACACATTTAGACTCATTTTTATTAACAACATTAACATCATTCGACTTCTTTTTATGAACAACATTAATATCATTCATTTCTGTTTTGATCATAAATTCACCTTTCCTATTATTAGAATCCCTATGTTGTATATTCCTAATCAATTCTTGATCAATTATGGAATCTTCCTTGCTATAATTCCCTCCCTAAAGATTAGAATCAAAGTAAGGTTGTGTTTTAACAAAAGTGACATCCATGGTAACAATCATCTTCCTATCAATTGGATTATAACATTCGTAACCCTTTTTATTAAAAGCTCTAGGGTCTAGTTTACCCTGGTTGTGAAGATTAACAAAAAACACTACACCCAAAAACTCTAAGGGGTAAATCTGTGATCAATTTAGAGTTAGGAAAGCTATCGTTAAATAAAATGAAAGGAGCCCTATAGTTTAGAATCTTACTGGACATTCTATTAATAAGATATGTGGCCGTTAAAAAAGCCTCTCCCTAAAGATAACATGGTACCTGACTAGTGAACATCAAGGCTCTAGTTACTTCCAAAATATGGTGGTTTTTCCTTTCCGCAATTCCATTTTGTTGTGGTGTATTTGTACAAGAGCTTTGATGGACTATTTCATGTTTGGTTAAGAAAACTCCTAATTGGTTACAAAAAAATTCCCCTCCATTGTCACTCCGAAATATTTTGACTTTCACACCAAATTGTGTTTCCTCCATGGCATAAAAAGATTGAAACACATTTTTAACTTCAGACTTATCTTTTAATAAAAACACCTAATAAATGTGAGAATGATCATCAATAAATGTGACAAACCAACATTTTCCTGAAAAATTTGAGATTATCAAATGTCCCCAAACATCACTATGAATTAAAAAAAAAGGTTTGGAAGTCCTATATTTTTGAGGTGGAAAGAATGACTGATGATGTTTAGCCAATTCACAAAATTCATAGTAATATGAAGGATTTTTATTCTTAAACAGATTAGGTAACAAATGTCTAAATAGTAAAAATTAAGGTGTCCAAGCCTATAATTCTTAATCATAACCTTATCAAAACTAGAAACAGAGTTCAAACATAGAGTAGTTTCTGGTTGACATAGATGGCCGTCATCAAGAAAGTAAATTCCACCAAACTCTTTAGCATTGCCAATCATCCTGCCTGAGACCATTTCCTAAGATTTACACATAGATGAGTCAAATATAGCATGAAAATTCAAGGTCTGGGATAATTTACTAATAGATATGATATTACAAGCTAGATTTGGTACATGTAAAACATAATGTAAAACAAAGGAATGTGAAATTTTGATAATCCCTTTTCCAGCTATTGCCGAGAATGACCCATTTGCTATTTTGATCTTTTTGTTTCCTACACAAGGTGTGTAAGTTAAGAAAAGGAAAGGACTACTAGTCATGTGATAGCTCCAGAATCAATAGTCCACGAGCTTGTTTTACAAGGCTTCTGTAACACCCCTCACCCAACCTAATCGTCGGGTCCAAGCTACAGGATGCTACAGTCGTTATAAGAGCAACTACGGATGAATAACATGTAATGTAGACATAAATCATACAAACACGATTATTATAGATCATAAATTCATTAAACAATCTTTCTCGTGTCTTATATGAACTTACATAGGCTTTAGAATTAACCCAGAATCGCATTAGGACCAAATTGCAACATTTATAAAATTTCAAAACGACGTTGCAACGTGACAATTTTCTCATTTCGACGTGACTATCTATTTTGCCTCGTTGTGATGACAGGGTTCTTCGTCACGCTGTGGTCCAAAACGCAGATCTCGTTGCGACGTGGACTCTATTTTTGGAACAAAATAGGCCTTTTAATGCCTCATTCAACCAACTATACCATTTTGCACATTTGGTGCACTTAGCACAACATTCTACCTGTACAAAACATGCCATAATATATACCAAAGACCTCACAACATCATTTCAATTCAACATGTCTTCATTTTAACAACAAAAACATATCAAATTTACTTAATCAATTCAATATAATTATCAATGCATTTTACCGGTTCTTATTATCATATTACTACCTCATTTCATACCCATCTTACCATTTAAAAATCAAACACAAAGTCACACAAGTTACCAAAACATGCACTATTGCATATATGAACATTAACTTTCCAAAAATAAACATTAACCAAGGCGTAAACCACACCATCATTCACAAGTAGCACATATATAAGCACCTATGTACATACCACATAATCGAGCTTAAAATGAGAAAAATTCTACTGAGTCAATAGTAGAATAGTGTGAGCTTCGAGGTGACCTGATCAATGAGTTCTGCAAACTAACAATCTACAGAAAAAGGAAAGACAACTAGGTAAGCATTTTGAATGCTTAGTAATTTCATGATCTGCCACAATTCGTTGTGGTAAATTAAGGTCTTTTCGACACTTAACGAGCTTGTTTTCTAGTATTTTTATATTTTTTATTTCATTTTTTATTTTTATTACTTTATGTTTAATTTATGCAAAATAAGCATTTTTACAAAATTTTGAGTTATGTTATGACCTAATGGGCCACCATGGGCCTAGGATCTAACGACTTTATCTAGTGTGTAAGACGTTGTTTTTAGGCTAGGAAGACGAAGGACAACTGCCGTGTCGTGACACCGAGGAGTGTGTCACAGCACTGGACTTCAAAACCAAAGTATCCAAAAAATGAAGGCAATGTCGTGACACCGGGCTACTATTAGAAAAAAATAAGCATGGGTATTTTTCTCCACACAATCAAATATAATCTGATTTTCGAGCTATTTAGAAACCCTAATTAGGTCAAATCATAAATTCTATAAATAGAAATGTTAAGTCTCATTTTAGGGGTCTTGGCTAAGTGAGCCACTTAGATATTTTTAGGGTTTTACCTTAGTTTTTATTTTTTTCAATTTAGTCCTTTAAATACTTTTTGTTCTTGCTTACTTGGATTCAATTTCGACCCAAGATTTTAATTTAACAGTTTTTCATTATTTCTTTGTGGATTCCAATTGCAATCAAAGTGATCATTGCGACTATTAAAGGAAATTTATCTTTCGAGCATAAATCGACATCGAAACGAACTTATTTTCTTATTCCCTTCTCTTGTTTAATTTACTGTTTTGTATGTTAAATATGAGTTTAGGGATTATTGCATGTAGATCCATGAGTACCTAATTTCCTTAGGGAGATTAACGAAGGGATGTGTGACTAATTAACAGATGAATTAGGGTTTAAATCCGAGTTAGTGGGTTTAAATTATGTGAGATTAAACCCTAGGAAGTAATTTAGGATAAACGAGATTGAGAGATAAGTTTACTGAGAAAATCATAATTTATCCCAGCCAAGAAAGTGAGGTTGAGAGGTAAGCGTGTATTGGTTGATTAGTTAATTAGGTAGAGCCCGAGAGGTAATAACTGGTCAATTAATAGCTAACTCGATAAAACCCAAGTTTTGAAGTTAATTAGGAGCATTGAAGTGAGTTGATCTCCTACCTGTTTTATTAGATTTAGTTTCAATTGTTAATTGGTTGATTTTTAGTTTAGATAATTTTATGTCAATTTGATTAATTAATTTTAATTTTGTTTTTTCTAATATAATTTTAAATCATTACTATTTAGCCCTGTTAGTGTAGAGAATTAATTTAGGTTTAATTCAACCTCCCTTGGTTGTGATCCTCGGAATGCTTCCTGGAGTGTTTCGTTGTAACATTCTTTACTATAATACAATTTGACTCATATACTTGTGGACACCATTGTTCAATTATATATTTATCTGCTGCAGTATTTCCAGTCTATACGTTTGCATGTCTGGCAGCCATCAAGTTGTTTGCGCCGTTACCAGGGAGGTTGCGGTATTTGATAGGATAAATAGGAAAATTTAGGATTATAGATACGAATTTTGTTTTCAGTTATTTTATTTTTATTTTATTTTTCATGTATTAAATTTATTTCAAATTCTCTTTGATTTTAGGGTATGACTCGAAGTAGAACCATTCCAATCGAGCCAGATCTTGAACCAGAGAGAATATTGAAGCGAGCTCGTCAACAAATGCAACACAATCCACCTATGGTAGCTGACTAGTCGCGAGGAAACCCACTATTCGAAGAACACATCGAACCACCAGAACAATTGTAAAGAGAGCCACTGATCGCTCGAGAAGAGAGTACATTGCGCAAATACGAGCTACCTAGTTTAGACGTTGTCCGAGGTAGTATCGAGAGTCAAGCAATTAATGTAAACAATTTTGAGATTAAGACGACCACCATTCAAATGATTCAAAATAATTTGCAATTTTGGTGTAATATGATGGAAGACTCGAACCAGCACTTAAAAAGATTCCTATAGTTGTACGACACGTTCAATTATAACAAAGTGACTGATGACTTGATCTGCCTCTGGTTGTTTCCGTTCCCGCTTTGCAACAATGCATATCAATGGCCCAATTCCCAAAAGCCGGGTTCCATAACAACATGGGAAGACTTAGCGGGGAAATTCTTACATAAATTTTCCCCATTAGTTGAACCATCCAATTAAGGTGTGACATTGCTAACTTTAAGCAATTTGAAGGTGAGTCACTATACGAAGTGTGGGAATGCTTCAAATCGCTGCTTAGGAAATGCCCACAGCACAGTATGCAAGGCTAGCTAAAATTGCAATTTTTTTATAATGGATTGGATGGGAGCTTGAGAGCCAACTTAGATGGTGTATCGGCTAAAGACTTCATGAAAAACACCTACGAGCGAGCCTGTCAATTGATCGAGGACATGGCGATAAACTCATACATGTGGCCTAACGAGCGCTTTTCATATAGCTAGAAGACGTCAACGACTAAGGTGGTCAAGGAAGACAAAAAGTATCAACAAATTTTAGAGAAATTACATTATCTAGAGACCACTATTAAGCCATCGATGAACGATGTTGCTCGAAGCTACACATCGTACTCGAAAACCTAATCGAAGGAAGTGAATTTTTTGGGTAATAGGGGTGGAAATCCCTATTCGAACACTTACAACCCTGGTTGGAAGGACCATCCGAATCTAAATTTGGGAGGTAATCAAGGTAGTGGAAACCCAGCTCCAAATCGAATAAACCCTCCACATCACCCACTGCATTTGGAAAGATCGCAAGAGAGATCCATGGGTAATGACCATGTTGGTTGTGGTCAACTCTTGGATCGGTTTGAAAATGAGATGCAACTCATAAGACTGGATATTCAACACGTAAAGACCAAATGCACAGAAACTCATACCAATGTTGCCGAATTAAAGGAAGAGATGCGCAATATCGTCAGCATGTTGAATGAGATACGGAGGCAAATGGGCACGTGTATTCCGAGTAATACTGAAAACAATCCCTGGAGGGATGGAAAAGAGCATGTAAATACAATTGCACTTTATTCAAGAAGAACTTTAGTAAAATTGGAGAAACCCATTAATACGAAGGATGACGAGGTCAAGACAGAAGACCAAAACCTTTATGAGTCCAAAACAGAAGTCCATACAGAGAAAAGATCCGAACCAGTAGCTGATCCGGAAAATACTCCATGCTCAAAAGTAGTGCCAAAGAATGTACCATTTCCATTGAGGTTGGAGGACAAGCAACGAAGGGATGAGGTGGAATTCATAAGTTTTGTAAATCTTTTTAAATCCCTTAATGTTAATTTTCCACTACTAGAGCTCATTGACAAGATTCCTAAATACCTTAAGTACTTGAAGGAAATTATGTCTAGGCATAAAAAGCTAAAGAAAGGTGAGCAAATAAAAGTCGATGCGTCTTATATTACCATAATTTCCCGAAAAATACCCCCAAAACTAAAAGATTCGGGAAATTTTACAATTCCTATGGAAATAGGGAGCAAACATTTTAGCAAGGCCCTTTGTGACTTAGGGGCCAGCATATGTTTGATGCCCTTATCCACATATTTAAAACTCAGATTGGGGGAGCTTAAAAATACGAAAATTACACTGTAATTAGCCGATAAGTCTCTTATATACCCCAAAGGTGTACTCGAAGACGTATTGGTTAAGTGTAGGGGTTTTATAGTCCCTGTCGATTTTGTTATCCTAGACTTCGGGGAGGATTAAGACATTCCCATTGTGTTGGGTCAGCCATTTTTGGCTACATCTAGATTGACCATTGATCTTGAAAAGAACGAGTTAATAATGAAGATCGATGGTGAGATAGAAGTATTCAAATGTGGAATATGAAAAAAAATTAAGGGAGGATTGTTACGTAATTTCTTTTAACACCCATAACAACCTTGGTCAAAGGTACGATTCTAGTTCGATGTGTGTAGGTAACAAGGGGTCGCGGTAGCGCGACAAATGGAAAGACCCTGGAAAAAAATTTGATTGTTGGACGAACCAAGACGACTGCCAAAGGAGAAAAATGATGATGCATGGAATGCAATAGCTACCAGATGAGTCCAGTAGCCACTGTAACACCCCAAACCCAGCCGAGTAGGTTAAACCTGAATTTGGCAAGCTACATTAGCCACCGAAGTGACTCTTCACTAACTCCCAACCTAATGTCCAACACACCACTTACTTACAACATATATTATGATAGGTTTAGCATCGAAACAGAATAATATCATACATAGAGTGTAAAACATGCGAGGTTATCAAACAAATAGAGGTAGGGTTCGCATGTCAACTGAAAAAAAAAACTTAAGGATTCGCATGCAAGATATAAACAGGGTATTTAAGATACATATTTTAAAAAATAATTACGAGTACATGGAAGTTATTATTAAGGTTCGCACCACAACTTAGGTTTGCATACATCATACAACATAGGTTTGCATAACAGAATAACATATGAGTTCGTAGTACAATATAAAGCAGGAGTTCTCACAATAACACGAGTTTGCAAAATATCTGTGGTTCTTATCCATCCTAAGTTTGCACATTAAGCAAGCATCATAGGTTTGCATACAAACGGGCTTCGCAGAAAAAGGGACGTTCATGGAATGGTTTTCCGGCTTAGGTAGGGTCTGCTAAGTAGTAAGGTTATCGCACCTAAGGGTTGGAAACATACAAGGGTCGTAGAAAATAATACTTCGTAATAAAAAATTGGTACGCATATGATATTAGTACATACTTTGGCAATATTGAAAGAATGCAACATGGCACACATGCAAGGAGAATTAATGAAACATCAAATTTTATTCATGCTGAGAAGAAATTAGCAATAAAGGTTTAGCTTTAAGGTTCACAAAATAAAAATAAACTTAAAGTTTAAGAAATTTGTTTCAATACAAAATCAAAATGGGGTAAATCTAAACCCACATAAATAAAACCCCATCGCCTCTTTCCCAGGTTCGTCGATATCTGTTCAGGGATGAGCCTCACAAATCATCTACCTCGCCACTACCATCTGTAACCTACCTTCCTAAGAAGTAAGAGAGGAGTGGGTGAGTTCATTGCAAACTCAATGAATAATCAGTAATCATTATAGTATGCTTAAAATACAGAGTTTAAAATAGAAAGAAGACTTAGTCTGAAAAATTGTATCACGTGCTGGGTTTACGGTGAAGGTGCGAGACCTAGTTTGTTGAACTTGCTTGTCTTAAAGTCATGTAAGTTTGAAAATGGTTTCGCATGTACTTACTAAAAATCATACTTAAAACTTAGCTTGTTCTTGTTTAAAAACGGATATTATACAACATGAAACATGCTCACATACTTGTCTTATCAGAATGGTTGAAGAACATAAAATATGTTCTCGCACTTGTCTTAACTTACTTATCATATCTTATCTTGTCTTGTTTTGGTTTTTGAATATATGGATCTCCCTAAAAAGCCTCAAAATGACTCAAAGAGTCCTAAACATGTCCCATAAGTGTAGCATAAAGCAAAACACTCTCTTGTACGCCAACATGTCCCATTGAATGGAGCATAGCTCGACATTCCCTTATCTCTCCACATGTCCCAATGCCTCAATGCCCAATCATAGAACTTATAGGTGAGTACCCACAATCCTTTGGTATACCAATATATCCAACATATAAGTTCGCACAGAAACTTATCACATAGAGCTCACATAAAGAGCTCGTAAAAATATTGCTTATAAAATTTTACTTTTAAAACATGCTTTTAAAATATAGGCTCGCATAGGAGCATGTGTAAAACATATCTTTAAAACATAACCTAAAAGCATATCTTGAAAACAAAGTATCAGAACTTAAAAAAAGATAGAGTTTTATAGGAAAAACTTACTCTTGGAACTTAGTTTAAAAACAAGGTTCTTGGAAAACATAACAGTTCGCACACAAGTTGTAACACCCCTCACCCGTATTCAACGCCAGAATAGGGTTATGGAGCATTACCAAACTTACAACACTTTAAAACACACATTTCATATACAATTTATCATTTCAAATACAATTCAATCACAACCAATGATAGTGTCCCTTAAACGAGCCTATGAGGCCTTAAACATGCATTAGAAATGGTTTGGGACTAAACTGATAACTCGAAAATTTTTTCAACACTTAGTAACTTTTTCTTCAAACAAAGGACACATGCTCGTGTGGCTAGGCTGTGTGTCTCACACGGCCACCAGACATGCCCGTGTCACAGGCCGTATGAAAACAGGGGGTACATACTGACTTGGGTCGCACGGCCAACCACACGCCCGTGTGTCTAGCCCGTGTGCCCTGTGAAATGGCCACACACGCTCGTGTTCCAGGTCGTGTGTTAGGCCGATTCAAACCTGTAGGGTATACTGACTTATGCAACACGGCCAAGTCACATGCCCGTATGCCAATTAGGGGGTATACTGACTTGTGTCACACGGCCAATCACACGCCCGTGTGTGAGGCCGTGTGGAGCATACTGACTTCATTTCAATTTCCACACCAGGGACACACGGCCGTGTAATTTGACCGTGTGTCACACACGGATGAGCCACACGCCCGTGTCTCTGCCCGTGTGGACAAAAATAGGCTATTTACCAAGTCAATTTGCCACCCAAACTCATGCACACTATACCAATTTCAATGTCACCAAAACATAACACTTATAAGCATTTAAAACAACCTGAATCAAACATCCTTCATACCATTTCAATACCAACAAATACAATACATACTACTTTCCAACATGTCTTCCAAAACATACCAATATTCACAGTATCAATTCATCAATATGAACACATTCAAACATGCATTAATTTAGCTAATATCACCAACATATTATTCATTAAACATGGGCTCTTTCATACTCCAAATACTATTTTAAAATCTACCCATCACAATTAGCATTTATAGGACAGTTACCAAACTCAAAACAAACGTCATTTGCACACTTATACATCATCAAAATCATTAATATAGCCAACTCACATGACTATATATATACAAACCAAAATATAGGCATTCATAAGCCAATTTAAATGGCAAAAGTCACTACAAATATAATTATCAAAATGACCACAAAACCTATACATGCCATATAACCAATATCACAAAGCTTATAAGTACCAAACCATAGCTAGATAGTGTGATATGATCTCCGCTGACTTCCAACCCGAGCGAGCCTCCGAATCACTATAAACATAGAAAAGATAACAAAGTAAGCTATAAAGCTTAGTAAGCTCGTATGATAATAACTCATCTCATCAAATAAACACATTTTAAGCCATTATAAATACTATAATATAACTTGTATAATTCCACCTTTATGTCATGTATCCATTCACATAGTTAACCAAAAATTTCACAGGTTTATTCATTTCAATGCTAATATGGTTTGAATACTTCTTATCAATTCATTCCCATTTACATAAGCATAAGAAAATATAAATAAACTATATTCAATTCAATACCCATCACATTTATATATATATTCAATTTAACCATATGAATTCTCATAAATTTTCCACTTACTCATTATATGAAATTCACTTTTAACACTTGTCGATTTCTATCACGAGTACCTTGACTGAGTCGTACTATCACTTGTAACCACGTTTCGTCAACATTTCTCATTGAACCATTTGGAATACTAAAGGATACTCAGGAATCTCGTACACACAATACCGTACCAATGCCATATCCTAGATATGGTCTTACATGTAATCTCGTATCGATGCCAATAGCCCAGCTATGGTCTTACACGAAGTCTCATATCGATGCCATATCCCAGATATGGTCTTACACGTAATATCAGTAGCCCTAATGTCATGACATTTGTATTCTATCTATTCCTAAGGTTCAACCGGGACTTTCGCTGTATCGAATCTCTGTCGGTCATTTCTATAGTATCGTACTCAATAGCATTCACTTTTCATTTCAATAATATAGCATTTACTACAATTATATCAATTAAGCATTTATACATATATAAATTAATGCTTATTAAACATACGAGCTTACCTCGTTTGCTGTAACGACGAATTAGGTCGACTAATCCGATACTTTGTTTTTCCCCCATTCTAGATCGAAATCTCGTTTATCTCAATCTATATAATATCAAAATTTACATATTTAATCATCATTTCATTCAATTTAGCACAATTTACACATTTTGGCAAAATTACATTTTTGCCCCTATTATTTCACATTTTTGCAATTTAGTCCTTATCACATAAAATCACAATTTGTTCAATTTAGTACAAATCCATGCTTAGCCAAATTTAGTACATATTACTTGCAACCCATATTTTCAATTTATTCACACTTTTACCCACATAATTTTACAAATTCTCTATTTAATCCCTTTTTGACATTTTTGTCAAAAATCACTTTACAAAACTAGTAAATCTATCAATAAACCTTCATAATCTATCATCAATCATCAAATTACTCAAGAATTCAACAATGGCAACATGATAAATCTTTAATAATTTCAAAATCTAAGGAACGAGCTAGCTAGAATACGAAACAATGATCTCAAAAACGTAAAAATCATTAAAAATCAAGCAAAAACCGTACCTTAATCAAGGATCCAAATGGCCGAACCTCAAAGGAACAAAATGGCTATTCTTTCTTCTTAGTTTTGGCAAGAAGATGATGATAATGGGTGGGAATTTTTGTTTTATTTAACTTATTATAACATAATTCATAAATAACATCAAAATTCACCTAATATATGTCCAAACTTGTCCACTCAAACAACCATTGGTCTAATTGCTGTTTAAGGACCTCCATTTAAATTTCTATAGCTATTAAACATCTTTAGCTATTAGAATATCACTTTTACACTTTACGCGATTTAGTCCTTTTTACCGAATTAAGCATTCAAACAGTAAAATTTCTTTACGAAACTTTCACACAATAATTTTATCATGCTATAAACCTTATTAAAATAATAAAATAAATATTTTGAATTCAGATTTGTGGTCCCGAAACCACTGTTCTGTTTTGACCCAAAAATGGGCTGTTACACAAGTTACGAACTCTGAGCATTCATACTAAAAAACATGATAGTTAGCACACTTAAGGCAATTCTTAACCAGTCACCAATAAAGCTGAGAATTTAAACGAGTTTTCCTTTACCTTTATCCTTACTGGTAGATGTTCTGACTGGTTTGCAACATATATAAACACACACAAATTACTTAAACAGACAAAACTTACAAAATTCACACATGTATGGGAACCTAGCTTTCTGGACAATCAACCATAATAGGATAGAGGCTTACCTTGGTTGTTACGAATTTGGTTCAAAACAGAGAGATGACAACATAATATCGATGAGAGAATTTTCATAGAATAAGGGTTGTATTTAAAGCACTAACTGACTTAGTGATCTTAGGATATCTTATTTGATTTAGGAACCCTAGTCGGTTTAAAAGATGGTTACGTGCACAAAAAGTATATTAGATACATAATATCTTTATTTCCTAATTTGAGTCTGAATCAACTTTCACTGGTGAACCCCCAGCTCAACAAATAGACTAGCGAACCCTAGTTCGCCAAACAGATTGGCGAACATCAGTTTGCCAAACAGATTGACGAACACACTTTCAATGAATCTGGTGAACCTCTTACCACATCGTTTGGCGTATACTGTTTCACTAAATTTTGGGCGAACTCCCTGCTAAAACACTTTTAGCGAACCCCCAGTTCGCTAAAAAATTGGCGAACCCTCACTTGCGAGGTCAAAACTTCCAGACCCTATCTCAGGATATTACAGCCACACTTAATCCCGGCTAATAAAATTTTAATATTTATTGTAAAATTTTATACATTTTAATTTCTGGATTTTTATTGTGGATTTTAATTAGGTTAGAAAGTTTTAATTAGAATAGGATTAAGGTCTTAGGCAGACAGAGGGATCCTATTAGGGACTTTTTGAGAAATTAGGAGTAAAAATGAAAGGAATGACACGCCTCAAAACTCAAAAATGGAGAAAATAAGGGCAGTGCCGCGATACCGAATATCAGTGTTGTGACACTAAGCTTTGAATCTTTTAGGATTTTTAAAATTAAGGGGTGTTACGACACCACATTCCCATGTCGCGACACTGGACTTTGAAACTAAAATCTTTTCAAATTCTATCCCTGTCATGACACTACGCTTTAATGCTGTGACACGACATTTCAAACAAAAAATAATCTAAAAATTTGGGCTCGTATCGCGACACCATGTTCCCGTGTTATGACACAAAATTTTGAATTTAAAACCTAGAGCATTCAAAGTATGGTGTTGCAATACCAACATCCAGTGTCGCAACATCAACGATGGGTTTGCAAGTTTTAACCCATTTTGTTGTGCAACCTAATCGGTTCGTATATACAATCTAACCTGTTTTAAACCTAATTCCCACCTTAAACACACTCTAAATACTCCCCTAATGTAACAACCCGATTTTGGGCCTAGTCAGAACAGTGGAATCTGTAACACCCCATACTCGAGTCCGAGGCTAAGACCAGATACGAGACATTACTATGCTTAAACTTTCTTAAACATGTACTTACGGGCTAAAAAATTTCGTTCCGAATTAAAAACTTCTCTTTCTTAGTCAAATCAGACATTTCATGGGCCTACGAGGCCTCGGACTTACGCCCGTAAACTTTCGGAACTCATCCGAAACTTTCTCGAAACGGGGTCACACGTCCGTGTGACTTGGGACACGCCCGTGCACCCCTAAAACATGCCCGTGTCTTTCACCCGTGGAGGATACTGGAAAAATCCACATGGCCTGGACAAACCCGTGGCCCAGGCCCATGTGCCAAACCTTGGCATTCTGACTTATCCACACGGTCTGTACACACACCCGTGTGCTTCAGCCGTGTGACAATTGAATTTCTAAGTGTCAAGTGCAGACTTCACACGGCCTTGGCACACGCCCATGTGCCAACCGTGTGTATCACACGGCCTGAACAAACGGCCGTGTGACCAGCCCGTGGTCTAATCTGACTTAAGATACTAAGGTGCAGGAGACACAAGGCCTAGACACACGCCCGTGTGTCTATCCGTGTGGGCACTTCGAGGCTATCTTACCAAGCCTTTTACCACTCCCGTTTGCATACATTCATATACTACTTCAAAACATTCTCAAATCATCCATTAAAACACATGAATTGGCACATTTAATCATTAAATAGATAAAGTCTTTATCCCATACACTAGGGAGAACTACTCCCAATACAAATACAACCAGCTTAAGCCATCAACTATGGTCATACACAACCAACTCTAGATTCTGTTAGGCCAATACAATTTGGCTACATTGGTTAGAACTTAATCAACTTTAAAAGAATCCCTATACATGCCATGACTCATAAGGATTTGATACCTCATACCAAGGGTCTACTCGATAGTGTGAAAACATCTCTGGCGGCCTCCAACCCGAGCTAGTTAAAATAATCTATAAGGGATGAGAAAAGTAAAGGAGTAAGCAATAATGCTTAGTATGCTCATCTGCATAATATGTCAAATATTGATATTCATTGAATATACATAATTACAAAGTATCATGCAAGTTTGCTTATTAACTCACGGTTACTTGCTCAAATATTCTTGAAACTTACTCATTCAATCTCTTACCACATTCTTACCATGTCACAAGCCAATTGCTCGTTCAATTAACATACATTCCTGCACTAATCACCATAGGATCATATAAAACAACACATCAAGCATTTTCAATAAGCTGCTCATGCTACTAATATCTCGGTGGTTTCGCACTTAGCCCACCATTGAATCTCTAATAGGGTGGTTCCGCACTTAGCCCACCTTTCATTTTACATTCATGGATAGTAATCCACATGTATATCTCTATTTCAAATATTCATCCGAGAACATTCTCACACACTTCTATTCATACTTAACTTTCTATGATACTCGTTTGCATTCACACAATACATTAATAAATCTATCTCATGCAACTAAAGTGTATTGAATACACATAACCCACTAAGGGTTCATCATACACTAAATCCATATCAATTCAATTCTAACACACACTTGTGCTTTTCGTGGTACAACCACATACTTTCTTCCTTTCCACATATACGTTGAATCACTCAAGTTATTAAATAACTCTCTTGAGTCTCATACTCATAATGTCACATAGAATTTATACCCCAATAGGGTCTTACTTGCATTAAGATATTGATGCCATGTCCCTGACATGGTCTTATACAAATTCTTACATCGAGGCCATATTCCAATATGGTCTTACATGAGACTTCAACTATCATCATATCATTCTACATACATTTCCCATTACTCTTAGATTCAATTCTTTTGACCTCTCATCAAAGGTATTTCATACATTCATAGAGTAACTATACATTCCATACAACATTGGAACATTAAATTAACTCATATGTAATTGCAACATTCGCACATGAACTTACCTCGGTGTCGAAAGGGCCGATAAGGACTTTTGCCCTCATTTCTCTTTTCATCCGTTCTAGGTCGAAAACTCGTTTTCTTTTATCTAGAACAATGAAATTTACTGATTTAATCACTTATAATTCATAATACACCATAATCTACACTTTAGGCAAAAATGACTATTTTGCCCCTACACTTTGGCAAAATTACGATTTTGCCCCTAGGCTCGTAAATAAATTTTCATCACATTTTCTTGTTAAACAAGCCTAGCTGAAAATTTAATCCTCTTACAACTATCCACAATTCCAACTATTTCATGCCTTAATGAACAAATTACAACTTTTGCATTTTAGTCCCAAATAGGTGTTTTCATGACAACACCTTTCACAAAAGTTGTTTCTCATCATCCTATCATTCATTTTCTTCCACAAAAACTCATCAAACAACACAAACTCTATCATGGAAAGTCCCTAGACTTTCAACCATATTGCAAACTAGTCCTCCCATTAGCTAGCTTAAGCTTTGGGGACTCAAAAAATGCAATTTTCATAAAAAATAAGCATCAAAATCACTTATTTGAATGGAGTAAAGCTTGCTAAAATTTTATGCTTTCAAACCCCTCCCATGGTTGATATTTTCGGTGGAGAATAAGAGAGGAAAGATGATATCTTTTTCCTTTCTTTATTTTATTATAAAACATCAATTTAACCCACCAACTTTGACCAAAAATTAAAAGCTTTTGTCCCCCTTGTCCACATGGCTGGCCAACACACTTAAATAAGGCCAAATTGCACAATTAGGACCTCCAATTAATAATCCATAGCTATTTGGCACCTCTGGCAAATGAAATAGAACTTTCGCACTTTATGCGATTTAGTCCTTTTTCACAATTTAGCTAGAATTCGCTAAAATTAAGGCACCAAAATTTTCATGCATCCTTATAAACATGTTATAACACATAACATATCATGAAAATAATTTTCTCTAGCCTCGAATTAGTGATTCTGAGATCACTGTTCTGACTAGCCCCTAAATTGGGCTGTTACAATTCTCCCCCCTTAGGGATTTTCGTCCCCGAAAATCTTATCAGGAGGATTTGCTACCAACATTCTTAAAATGTTTCCATCTACTCTTCAAAATCGCAAATCCACTTATCCTCAAGTTTCTCTTGCCAATAACTCTTAAGCTGTGATACATAAGGTCGAAACGTAACTTGAGACCTAGGTTATTCTTCCTTTGGGCATATACTCGGTAATCTACCAATTTGGAACTCTGTACATGTCCAAATGATCGTTCAAATCTTTACTGGTTTATTTACTACAATTCGAATGACATTTTCCCTTTCTTGGAAATTTTGTCACATCAAATTTGAAATCTATAAGGTTTTACCTTACTCTCTCATTAAAGCATTTACCGACTGTAGTAGTCTTGTCTTGAGTGCTTTGGAAACTCAGCTTTTAGTGGTCAACTACTTTTGACCATAACTCGATCATATTGTGAAATGTACTCTATGTCAAAACATTTATGCATATAACTGCATTTCCTTACTTTTGCATTAGTAGATATGCTACTACTAAATCTCATACTAACTACGCATAAGTTCGGATTCATCATCATTCAAATTCTATCTCAAGGAAACATCAACAATGTAAATCTTATCCAACTTGAATTTATCACCTTAAATAAAGTCATTCAGAGCTTATTTAAAATACCATTTACTATCTCACTTCTGAATCCTTTTGTTCTGAAAAGGAAACTCGCTCTAGTCATTAACCTCGTTGAAACTAGGATATTACCAACTAGAGTCAATCGAGTAACTAACTCACATTACTAAACATGGATCTTTCATTCAGACATCTGTACTATGTCTACTATCTGAGTAGTATCACAATAACTATACCCACCATTGTAATAGCTCAAGCCGTTCCCACTCTTTCATCTTCAAAATCTTCTGTAGCATAAGATACCCTCACAAATTAAAATTCAGAAAATACACATCGATCTTCCCATGGATCAATACATAATATCTAACTCACAACACAGACACAAAAGTGGTTGTCTCTGGATCACCAACCTGTCAACTCTTTCTCTCGATTCAGACTGATCTCAGTACTAGAACTTTCAAATAAATAGTTCTTTCTATAGCTTTCAACTCAACCATCACGGTTTGAACATTTCGATGAGCATATCTTTGTATCATGCTCCCTACTCACGTACACACAGAATTTTTTTATTCTCTTTACTGATTCATGCGTGAATATACACAGAACTTGAATCATATCTCAATACATTAATCTACTCTTTTCTCCATACCAAGGACCTATTTTAAGCACATTCTCATATGAGTTTCTCTTGCTATACTAATCTAGAACCTTTACTATCGTCATATCTCACGATAGCAGGGACATCTCGATCGAATTCGTTAACTCTATTCGGCTTACCCGAAAACCCATCACACAATGTGAAACTTGTGATTTCACCTCTTATACACGAATCATCACCAACTTCCTCCTCAAGGTACCCAATTAAGGTTACAAGGAGATAGAGGAAATGTCGATTTCTATTAACTAAATCGACAACCGTTTAGTCTACTTTTTCCATCAGTTAACGCTCTCACACAATCACAATTTCATGAAAAGAACGACCACATCATCCCTGAAGGGAAACATGTATTAGTACATAATACTAAAGGAGATCATTATAATCCCATCCATGGCATTAACTAACCATGCACAAACCATAGGCTCCTAGCCAATTTACTCATACTTGCACTTATATAACACGTTCCATGTCATATATCGTAATCGTCTCTTCGTGATTCATTCACGAGTACATGTTTTCACTCTTTCACATGACTTTAGTACCATTCTCATTTCTACCTCTAGACTCATCTTGTAACACCCCAAACCCGGCCCATTCGTTACGACCGAATTTGAAATGCCATTGCGGAAAAACGTTTGAAGACTGATTTCACTTTTGGGAAAAACATTAAAAATTTTGTCATTTGAAAACCATGTCCAATTAAAAATTCTAAATAATATAAGCTTGATAAAAATATCCAAATTAAAACTTTATTATAAGCTTTTAAAATATAAGTTGCCAAAATTAAAAGCACTTCCCAATAATAATTTAATGGTCGTCTAGCTTAAAAATAATAAAAATGTTCAATCACTTTAATGGGCCTTATTACAATAAACACTTAATCAAAATACTGAAAATATAATTACTTAATTAATTAAAATATCTTTCGCATGGAAATCGCTTCGCATGGCCACCTTTGTATCCACTCCAACCCGGTCCAAAAATCACGATCACTGCGATGTTTAATAAAAATTGGGTGAGTCATACTGGACTCGGTGTGTAATTAGTCCACTAAATTCCACCCACATGTTAACCACATATTAACTCATATATCGGATATCAACTATCAAATTCACTGTTATCACATTTCAGGCTTGGCCCATATTCATATCACATTCATCTAATAGGGTAGTTAACCACATAATTTCCACATACCGGGCTTAGCCCATTTCCACACTCGATCCACATTCATATTTGGGCTTTGCCCATTTCCACATTAATCCACATATCATATTGGGCTTGGCCCATTTCCACATATGTTCACATACGAAATCATGCAATTATGAAGCCCAACCCAAACCTAGGGTCCATCTACTACACACCCCCTTATCCAAATTTACCACACACCGGAGGATTATCAAATCACCCTCTCCTTTTCACTCCAAAGGCAATCACTGCCGCCCACGTGCAATTAAGCACAATAGTCCACAACGCGACCTCGGTCGGCGCCAATCCACGATGTAGCCGTAGCTAACACCAAAACCACGATGGGACACATAGTCACTCATCAACCACGATATGGCACATAGCCGATATCAACCACGATGAGGCACATAGCCACTCATCAAGCCACGCGAACTAAATCGCAATTAATCCACACGCGTGACCTCGACCAACGTCAATCCACGATGTAGCTCAAGGCTAACACCAAACCACCACTCGAAGTACACCCGCACCTTCTTTCATATCATATCCCACCCATGCACATGCCACATAAAATAATGATACAATGTAATGATGCATGAGCATGTTCATCAAGCATATTATCACATATTCATAATAATAATCACATATCATCAGGTTTGGTACTTACCGGATTATCGACATACCCTTGAGGGTATCCTTATCACAATTTCCACTTTGCACTAGTTAGCACATTCATAATACATACACATTTCACATACATATCATATACCCGGAAAATGGTGGGTTAATCACACACGATCACTTGGAGAACTATGCTTTCGATCATCGATGCTATCACTAGGCGATACTACGGCTATTTGCCTACTTTCTTGTTCCGACGTATTTGGTCCACACACCCGGTGGCTAATCCCTAGCTCGCCGAGACAGATCTTTTCTTAAACTTCGGGATAGTGACCTTCCCTTTCCCTTCTTGAATGGTATTCGCCTCCATCAACAAACTTAATCGAACAATCGATTTAATCATCAATATACGAATTCTTAACCAAATATCCACAACTTATCATACTTACCGAAAGGGTCTTGAAATCCCGAAAAGCTTGATCTAATGCTTAGATCCTTAATCCCTACATTTGATTAATCACCTACTACTTTAATAAAAAGCCATTGACCATAAATCCAAATCCTAGTAGGATTAGTATACTTAAACTT
Organism: Gossypium sturtianum; assembly: GCA_025698515.1. NCBI lineage: Eukaryota > Viridiplantae > Streptophyta > Magnoliopsida > Malvales > Malvaceae > Gossypium > Gossypium sturtianum. The sequence goes on from CM046955.1 coordinate 128,988,744, forward strand.
ACCTTGTTGCCGTTTGACTTAAGAATCAAGTCTTGAAATCTCTCGCTATACTCTTATTGCATTCGCCAAGCATTGAATCAATTAACTTGGTTAGTTTTCGACTTTTGAATAATTAATGAACACATATATTTACCAAACATGGCCTTGGCCGAATACTATAGACACTTACCTTATGGATTTTAAATCCCGAAACTCACCGAATAACTAGGGAACACGTGGCCTATGGTGTACCTTCGGGAAAAGAAATTCTCCTTCCTTGTAGTCGACACTTAGTAAATCCCGAAAGATCTCTTCAAAGTTTCGGCAACAAGATATTAATGGGGTTAGTCCTAGATTTCGGCAAATCTTAAGAAAAAAGGATGAAATCGAATGAGATCTTACCCTTACTTGAAGAAATCGATTGCACCTTCACTTCAACCTTCAGAGATTCGGCTATGGCTAGATGATGATCTCAAAACTTTCAGCTTTTGGAGGGATTAGAAAGAAAAGAGAAGGAAGAATAAAGATGGAGGATTCGGCTAGATCACAAGGTATTTCGACTTGGCAAAAATAAAAGAAGAAGAAGATTTGGTGAAGAAAATTTGGCAGAGGCTTTCAAAGAACAGAAAATAATGCAGAATGGCCTCTCTTTTCCTTTTATAGCCGAAATTACTAACTTAGAATCCCTTACTTGGCCATCACTCCTCTATTTGATAACTTTATCCTTTAATTATCATAAATAAAAGAGTTTAAATCCAACATTTATCTCTTCAAAATAATCCAATTTAAAAAATCCTTTATTTATCACCCTTTTTAATCGAATATTTATGAAAATAAAACACCTCCCTTCTAGAAGCATGTGCCGTCCACCTCAGTCTTCTGGAAGCAAAAATAAAACCTCCTTTATTTGCTTCCCAAGTGACTCGAACTCAGGCCCATTCCTCTTTTATATGGCGCCATTTCCATAGGCCCTAAGTGGCATCTTTGGACCACTTTTCCAAGCCACATTTGTGTGTCAAATTTCACAAACTTTTTCTTTTAAGGCCACCTTGCCTTAATTTCCCCTTTTAAACCTTAAAACTCGTCATTTCTAGGTCATTTCTAAGTTTCCAAAAATTTTCGATCGGCTCTGTAAACTTGACATTTCCTTACATTTCCAAGTTTCCAAAAATGTTCACTTTCCATTTTCCTTACATTTCCTAGTTTCCAAAAATGTTCACCTTCCATTTTTAAACTTAACATTTCCATACATTTTCAGGTTTCCAAAAATGTTCATTTCTAACTTATTTTCACTCATTTCCGAGTTTCCAAAAATATTCAAAATTTATTCATAATACTTAAAACATGTCACTTTATACAATTAAACCGAAAATGCATAGGCCCTATTTTAGGATGTTACAGTTCTACCCTCCTTAAAAATAATTTCGTCCTCGAAATTACTTATTAACGAATAATCGTACCTCTTAACTCACCGCACTACGCTTATGTCTGCGCACTCGATCTTAATAGAATCATCATACTTCCGAGGCACAATTTTTTTAAGTTCACGCCCCTAGAACTCATTTCTAACGTCGCGACTTATCTCGATTAAAAAGTTTTATGCATCAAAATTTTGTTCCACTTATTAACCGCGAACAATTTTATGAAGTAAAGTATTTAGAAGTAGTTCTTTCGATTACACAAAGGTTGGTTCAAGTTCACTACTCTAACTCGTGGAGTCACATTCACATTCATAAGCAGAGACACATTCATTTCTCCATGAAGTCACATTCATTCACAACATCATTCACTACACTTTTATGGCCATTCCATCCATTTCCCTACCTGTGGGTAATTTCGTCATTTTCCCTACTGAGGTATTTTTGTAATAAATCGGGTCAATTCGAAAATATTTTTCAAATTAGAGGTATTTCAGAATTTACAAAATCTACAGGTTATTTTGTTTTCCAAATCGAGGTGTTGCAAAAATTTTAAATCGAGGTTATTTGGTAATTTTGGAAGTCGAAGCGATTCCAGTAAATTTTCCAAATCGGGGTATCTTGTTATTTGTAAAATGAAGTTTTTGGTATTTTTGTAAAGTAGAAATATTGTAGCAAACGTCGAGGTATTTTTGAAAATCTTAAGAACTAAGGGTATTTTAGTAATTTACAATAAGGGGCATTTTTGTAATTTTGTAAATCGGAGATATTTTGGAAAAAATTCACAATAATCTTTTACTACAATTAAAAGGGTAATTTAGGGATTTTAAAACTAGGGTTTTTATAAAAGCTGCATGGCTAGTCCCTTTCGGTTTTAATTATCGGGTTTAGCAGTGAATAAGTCCTCTTGGTTAGGGTGAACCGTAGCTACGCACTGTAGGATTCGAGTAGAGAGGAGGTGAGTCGCTAGGACCGCTTAAGTACCAAGCTCTTCATGAATACCAATCCTAGACATGCGTACTATGGTTGCCACACCTTAACTCAATGACTTAGTTCACAGGTTTGTTTAATGGTCCTTAAGTCTTATGCACTTGTGTTTGAGTAGCCCAGTCCTATGGTTCAACAGATCCTAGTTCACTAATCTACATTCCCTTCATACTTATAACATTCACATATTCAAACCACTTCAATAGCCAGAAGTACTTACCTGGTGGACTTCGGGCCGGAGATACAGGTGCCATGCCAGAATAACCTGAAATAAAAGTCCATATTTTGAAAAGCCCATTTTTTTTGAAAACTATTTTCGGGCCCAAAACCTCAAAGTCGAGTTTTGAACTGGGCTCTGATACCAAACTGAAACACCCCAAACCCACCCCATTCGTTACGACCGAGTTTGAAATGCCACTGCGGAAAAACGTTTGAAGACTGATTTCACTTTTGGGAAAAACATCAAAAATTTTGTCATTTGAAAACCATGTCCAATTAAAAATTCTAAATAATATAAGCTTGATAAAAATATCCAAATTAAAACTTTATTATAAGCTTTTAAAATATAAGTTGCCAAAATTAAAAGCACTTCCCAATAATAATTTAATGGTCGTCTAACTTAAACATAATAAAAATGTTCAATCACTTTAATGGGCCTTATTACAATAAACACTTAATCAAAATACTAAAAATATAACTACTTAATTAATTAAAATATCTTTTCGCATGGAAATGCATGCATGGCCACCTTTGTATCCACTCCAACCCGGTCCAAAAATCACGATCACTGCGATGTTTAATAAAAATTGGGTGTGAGTCATACGCACTCGGTGTGTAATTAGTCCACGAATTCCACCCACATGTTAACCACATATTAACTCATATATCGGATATCAATTATCAAATTCACTGTTATCATATTCGGGCTTGGCCCATATTCATATCACATTCATCTAATAGGGTAGTTAACCACATAATTTCCACATACTTTGGGCTTAGCCCATTTCCACACTCGATCCACATTCATATATTTGGGCTTTGCCCATTTCCACATTAATCCACATATCATATTGGGCTTGGCCCATTTCCACATATGTTCACATACGAAATCATGCAATTATGAAGCCCAACCCAAACCTAGGGTCCATTCGCTACACACCCCTTATCCACCTACCACACACGGGATTATCAAATCACCCTCTCCTTTTCACTCCAAAGGCAATCACCGCCGTCCACGTGCAATTAAGCACAATAGTCCACAACGCGACCTCGATCGGCGCCAATCCACGATGTAGCCGTAGCTAACACCAAAACCACGATGGGATACATAGTCACTCATCAATCACGATATGGCACATAGCCGATATCAACCACGATGAGGCACATAGCCACTCATCAAGCCACGCGAACTAAATCGCAATTAATCCACAACGTGACCTCGAGTCAACGTCAATCCACGATGTAGCCCAAGGCTAACATCAAACCACGCACTCGAAGTACACCCGCATCTTCTTTCATATCATATCCCACCCATGCACATGCCACATAAAATAATGATACAATGTAATGATGCATGAGCATGTTCATCAAGCATATTATCACATATCCATATTAATAATCACATATCATCAGGTTTGGTACTTACCGGATTATCGACATACCCCTTGAGGGTATCCTTATCACAATTTCCATCGCACTAGTTAGCACATTCATAATACATACACATTTCACATACATATCATATACCGGAAAACGGTGGGTTAATCACACACCGATCACTTGGAGAACTATGCTTTCGACATCGATGCTATCACTAGGCGATACTACGGCTATTTGCCTACTTTCTTGTTCGACATTTGGTCCCACACCCGGTGGCCAATCCCTAACCGTCGAGACAGATCTCTTCTTAAACTTCGGGATAGGGACCTTCCTTTCCCTTCTTGAATGGTATTCGCCTCCATCAACACACTTAATCGAACAATCGATTTAATCATCAATATACGAATTCTTAACCAAATATCCACAACTTATCATACTTACCGAAAGGGTCTTGAAATCCCTAAAAGCTTGATCTAATGCTTAGATCCTTAATCCCTACATTTGATTAATCACCTACTACTTTAATAAAAAGCCATTCGCCATAAATCCAAATCCTAGTAGGATTAGTATACTTAAACTTACCTTGTTGCCGTTTGACTTAAGAATCAAGTCTTGAAATCTACGCTATACTCTTCTTGCATTCGGCCAAGCATTGAATCAATTAACTTGGTTAGTTTTGGCTTTTGAATAATTAATGAACACATATATTTACCAAACATGGCCTTGGCCGAATACTATAGACACTTACCTTGTGGATTTTAAATCCCGAAACTCACCGAATAACTAGGGAACACGTGGCCTATGGTGTACCTTCGAGAAAAGAACTTCTCCTTCCTTGTAGTCGACACTTAGTAAATCCCGAAAGATCTCTTCAAAGTTTTGGAAATAAGATATTAATGGGGTTAGTCCTAGATTTTGGCAAATCTTAAGAAAAAAGGATGAAACCGAATGAGATCTTACCCCTACTTGAAGAAATCGATTGCACCTTCACTTCAATCTTCAGAGATTCGGCTATGGCTAGATGATGATCTCACAACTTTTGGCTTTTGGAGGGATTAGAAAGAAAAGAGAAGGAAGAATAAAGATGGAGGATTCGGCTAGATCACAAGGTATTTCGGCTTGGCAAAAATAAAATAAGAAGAAGATTTGGTGAAGAAAATTCGGCAGAGGCTTTCAAAGAACAGAAAATAATGCAGAATGGCCTCTCTTTTCCTTTTATAGCCGAAATTACTAACTTAGAATCCCTTACTTGGCCATCACTCCTCAATCTGATAACTTTATCCTTTAATTATCATAAATAAAAGAGTTTAAATCCAACATTTATCTCTTCAAAATAATCCAATTTAAAAAATCCTTTATTTATCACCCTTTTTAATCGAATATTTATGAAAATAAAACACCTCCTTTCTAGAAGCATGTGCCATCCACCTCAGTCTTCTGGAAGCAAAAATAAAACCTCCTTTATTTGCTTCCCAAGTGACTCGAACTCAGGCCCATTCCTCTTGCATATGGCGCCATTTCCATAGGCCCTAAGTGGCATCTTCAGACCACTTTTCCAAGCTTGTTTGTGTGTCAAATTTCACAAACTTTTTCTTTTAAGGCCACCTTGCCTTAATTTCCCCTTTTAAACCTTAAAACTCGTCATTTCTAGGTCATTTCTAAGTTTCCAAAAATTTTCGATCGGCTCTGTAAACTTGACATTTCCTTACATTTCCAAGTTTCCAAAAATGTTCACTTTCCATTTTCCTTACATTTCCTAGTTTCCAAAAAGGTTCACCTTCCATTTTTAAACTTAACATTTCCATACCTTTTCAGGTTTCCAAAAATGTTCATTTCTAACTTATTTTCACTCATTTCTGGGTTTCCAAAAATATTCAAAATTTATTCATAATACTTAAAACATGTCACTTCATACAATTAAACCGAAAATGCATAGGCCCTATTTTAGGATGTTACACATCTATTTGTCCCATTGATCACTAGGGATAGTCAAAGACGTAAGTTCATCGTCCTTCATGTAGGTACGAAACCAATGCCACATTCCCGAGGTGGTCTTATATGGAGTCACCTCTAAATGCCAATGCCATATCCCTGATAAGGTCTTATATGGACTTCCTCATCAAATATGGATGCCATATTTTGGATATGGTCTTATATAGAAATCTCAACTCGGTGCCAAGGCCATGTCCCGGTCATGGTCTTATACGGGACCTTGTCTATCTCATATCTCGATGATAGCCTCATCATTTTAGTCCTCTAGGACTTCAACTTCATGTTCAACAATAGTTACTCTATTTAGTAGAGTATTATGCATCGATGTGATACAAGGTATTCTTAATCATGCTAGCATAATTATTGCATTAATCCGATGCAAACTTACTCAACTTAACTCTCATAACGCCTCATCAAAATTCAACAGTGGTAAGGGAGTGAGGTTGCAAAGTCCCTTAGCCTAACTCTCGTGACTACATACATATGATTTAATATTCATCATCAATGAAACATCATCATAGTCACACAACTCGCCCCAAGTGAGAGTTCACGTTTATCATGCTACAATCGTTTCTATTACACATATTTTCGAACTGTGACTTCACTTACTCAAGTTTCACATTAAGGTCTACTTGAGTACTCAACATTTAACTCTATTTCCTCTTACTATTCCTTATTAATATAGAGAATGTCTTACGATTTTTTTTTGAGTACGTCATTTATTTGATTGCCATAGTCCGACTATGGTCTTACTCGTATCACAACATCATAGCCCAGCTATTGCTTTACATGTCGTTACGATGCCATAGCCTCGCTATGGTCTTACACGAAATCTCATATCAACACCAATGCCATATCCCAGATACGGTCTTACATGGAAACTCATATCGATGTCGACGCCATATCCCAGATATGGTATTACACTATCTCATACCGAAGCCAGGTCCCAGACCTGGTCTCATACGGAATTACTATTTGATGCCGATGCCATATCCCAGATATGGTCTTATACGGGATCTCACAACAATTATCGATGCCAATGCCATGCCCCAGACATGGTCTTATATGAGATCACATGTATCACCATGGTCCTACCATGGTCTTATTCATCACTTTATCATTGAACGACCGTACTCATTTCCTGCATTCTACTTAGTCAAACTTTTCAGTTTTAACTCTCACACTATAATATTTGTGACTTTGTAACAGGGTCATAAGACGAAACATTATATCTTCTCTACTTTAACAGTCACACGTGATTTTTAACCATGTGGACATATTTATCATAAACAATGGCATCACAAATCTCAAATGCTTACTTACTCTTACTGCTTCTCACATACATCATGGTACTTACTAGTCTCATGTTTGTAAGGTAAACAAGGTACTCAGATCACTTGATCACATAGATCGGTATACTTTACTATAACAAGCATAATCTCAACATCATCATTCATAACATGAATTATACTTGTTAGTCAGCCTTCACTAGCATGACATGATATCAACTTTACTACTAAATTTCTTGCTATCTCATTTAAGCTTTACTCTTTTGCCTGATGAATTACTATGAATGACTGAGGATACTGAATCTCATTTCACATGTATCTTGATGCCAATGCTATATCCTTGATATAGTCTTATATGGGATCTCTTAATTGGTATCGATGCCATGTCTTGACATGGACTTACGCGAAGTCTTGCTTGTGGGTTCCCTTGGGAACTTACCATTGCCATGTCTCGACATGATCTTACTTGGTATCTTTACTTGTCAATGCCGAGCCCTGGGCTTGGACTTACATGAAATCTTTCTTGTTACTCACCAATGCCATGCCTTGGCTTGGACTTACATGGGATCTCTATCTCTTTATAGCTTTTCAATGCCAAGACTTGTCTTGGACTTACATGATAACTTTGCTTGGAGACTCACCAATGCCATGCCTTGGCTTGGGCTTATATGGGTCTTCATCTCATAGTAAATCTTCAATGCCAAGACTTGTCTTGGTCTTACATGATAACTTGCTTGATTGCCGATGCCATGTCTTGACATGGTCTTATACGAACTTTCTTGTCTCATGTGGCAGATTAAGTATCCTAAGTCATTCATTTTCAATCGAGACTTTCATAAACATGCTCTTAGTAACTTCTTTGTTTAATACATCATTAAACATTTTCATAGAAATAATGTGCATATAACAACATCACAAGCAATTCAATGAGATATTCATGAAGCTTGAAAATCTTACAAACTTACTGAAATTAGCTCGGTTGGGAATTATCACTGTCTTAACAAAACAATTTCGTTAGAGCCGGAAGACATCACACTATCACGGTCCACATATGGCATGTATAGATAGACTCTTACTCGTGCTAGGTTAGTACGAGAACTGACTAAACCATGCTCTGATACCACTAAATGTAACACCCCATACCTAAGTCTGAGGCTAAGACCGGATACGAGACATTACTATGCTTGAACTTTCTTAAACATGTACTTACGGGCTATAAAATTTCGTTCCGAATTAAAAAATTCTCTTTCTTAGTCAAATCGGACATTTCATGGGCCTACGAGGCCTCGGACTTACGTCCGAAACTTTCAAACTCATTTGGAAACTTTCTCTCGAAAGCGGGGTCACACGTCCAGGTGTGACTTGGGACACGCCGCCGCACCGCTAAAACATGCCCGTGTCTTTCACCCGTGGAGGATACGGCAAAATCCACACGGCCCGACACGCCAAAGGGGCCCCGCCCGTGTGCCAAACCTTGGCATTTTGACTTATCCACACGGTCTGTACACACGCCCGTGTGCATCAGTAGTGTGACAATTGAATTTCTAAGTGTCAAGTGCAGACTTCACACGGCCTTGGCACATGCCCATGTGCCAACCGTGTGTATCACACGGCCTAAACAAACGGCCGTGTGACCAGCCCGTGGTCTAATCTGACTTAAGATGCTAAGGTGCAGAAGACACATGGCCTAGACACACGCCCGTGTGTCTATCCGTGTGGGCACTTAGAGGTTATCTTACCAAGCCTTTTACCACTCCCGTTTGCATACATTCAAATACTACTTCAAAACATTCTTAAATCATCCATTAAAACACATGAATTGACACATTTAATCATTAAAGAGATAAAGTCTTTATCCCATACACTAGGGAGAACTACTCCCAATACAAATACAACCAACTTAAGCCATCAACTATGGTCATACACAACCAACTCTAGATTCTGTTAGGCCAATACAATTTGGTTTCATTGGTTAGAACTTAATCAACTTTAGAAGAATCCCTATACATGCCATGACTCATAAGGATTTGATAGCTCATACCAAGGGTCTGCTCGATAGTGTGAAAACATCTCCGGTAGCCTCCAACCCGAGCTAGTTAAAATAACCTATAAGGGATGAGAAAAGTAAAGGAGTAAGCAATAATGCTTAGTATGCTCATCTGCATAATATGTCAAATATTGATATTCATTGAATATACATAATTACAAAGTATCATGCCGAGTTTGCTCATTAACTCACGGTTACTTGCTCAAATATTCTTGAAACTTACTCATTTAATCTCTTACCACATTCTTACCATGTCACAAGCCAATTGCTCGTTCAATTAACATACATTCTCGTGACCGATCACCACAGGATCATATAAAACAACACATCAAGCATTTTCAATAAGCTGCTCATGCTACTAATATCTCGGTGGTTTCGCACTTAGCCCACCATTGAATCTCTAATAGGGTAGTTCCGCACTTAGCCCAGCTTTAATTTTACATTCATGGGTAGTAATCCACATGTATATCTCTATTTCAAATATTCATCCGAGAACATTCTCACACACTTCTATTCTTACTTAACTTTCTATGATACTCGTTTGCATTCACACAATACATTAATAAATCTATCTCATGCAACTAAAGTGTATTGAATACACATAACCCACTAAGGGTTCATCATACACTAAATCCATATCAATTTAATTCTAACACACACTTGTGCTTTTCGTGGTACAACCACATACTTTCTTCCTTTCCACATATACATTGAATCACTCAAGTTATTAAATAACTCTCTTGAGTCTCATACTCATAATGTCACATAGAATTTATACCCTAATAGGGTCTTACTTGCATTAACATATCGATGCCATGTCCCTGACATGGTCTTATACAAATTCTTACATCGAGGTCATATTCCAATATGGTCTTACACGAGACTTCAACTATCATCATATCATTCTACATACATTTCCCATTACTCTTAGATTCAGTTCTTTTGACCTCTCATCAAAGGTATTTCATACATTCATAAAGTAACTATACATTCCATACAACATTGGAACATTAAATTAACTCATACGTAATTACAACATTCGCACATGAACTTACCTCGATGTCGAAAGGGCCGATAAGGACTTTTGCCCTCATTTCTCATTTCATCCGTTCTAGGTCCGAAACTCATTTTCTTTGAACTAGAACAATGAAATTTACTGATTTAATCACTTATAATTCATAATACACCATAATCTACACTTTAGGAAAAAATGACTATTTTGCCCCTACACTTTGGCAAAATTACGATTTTGCCCCTAGGCTCATAAATAAATTTTCATCACATTTTCTTGTTAAACAGGCCTAGTTGAACATTTAATCCTCTTACAACTATCCACAATTCCAACTATTTCATGCCTTAATGAACAAATTACAACTTTTGCATTTTAGTCCCAAATAGGTGTTTTCATGACGACACCTTTCACAAAAGTTGTTTCTCATCATCCTATCATTCATTTTATTCCATAAAAACTCATCAAAAAACACAAACTCTATCATGAAAAGTCCCTAGACTTTCAACCATATTGCAAACTAGTCCTTCCATTAGCTAGCTTAAGCTTTGGGGACTCCAAAAATGCAATTTTCATCAAAAATAAGCATCAAAATCACTTACTTGAATGGAGTAAAGCTTGCTGAAATTTTAAGCTTTCAAACCCCTCCCATGGCTGATATTTTTTGTGGAGAAGAAGAGAGGAAAGATGATATCTTTTTCCTTTCTTTATATTATTATAAAACATCAATTTAACCCACCAACTTTGACCAAAAATTAAAAGCTTTTGTCCCCCTTGTCTACATGGCTGGCCAACACACTTAAATAAGGCCAAATTACACAATTAGGACCTCCGATTAATAATCCATAGCTATTTGGCACCTCTAGCAAATAAAATAGAACTTTCGCACTTTATGCGATTTAGTCCTTTTTCACAATTTAGCTAGAATTCGCTAAAATTAAGGCACCAAAATTTTCATGCATCCTTATAAACATGTTATAACACATAAAATATCATGCAAATAATTTTCTCTATCCTCAAATTAGTGATTCCAAGATCACTATTTCGACTAGCCCCTAAATCGGGCTGTTACAGATTTGGGACCAAAAATCTGACATAGAAAATTTCATTTTTATTATATTTTTATGGTCTACTGTTTCACAGAATGATTTCTTGAAAATTTCGTTTGAAAATTTTGACGTTTGGGCACTCAATTTAGTCAAAAGGACTAAATTATAAATAGTGTAAAAGTTGAGTTCTACATGTTAGAGGTGTCTAATTGCTTTGGGATTTTAAATGTAACAGTTCGATTTTGACCCTAGTCAGAACAGTGGTTTTGGGACCACAAATCTGAGTTAGAATAATATTTTAATATTATTTTCTTTGCCTACAATACATTATTAAGCATGTGTGAAATTTCTGTGAGTTAATTTGTCCGTCTGTGTGCTTAATGTGAGAAAAGGATTAAATTGCATTAAATGCAAAATTAGCATGATATTTTTAAAAGTGCCTATTTGTTGTGGCTTTTAAAAGTGGTGGCCTTATGAGGCAATTAAGCCATTATTTAGTAAGTGGATGGTTAAATGACAAAATAACCTTATTGTTTAGTTGTCTTATATGTTGATTAAAAGGTTAAAAATGTAAAATAATTAATAAGCTAAGTTATAATAAAATAAAACATAAAAGATGGCCATTCTCATCTTATTTTGGTCGAATATAACAAAGAAAAAGAAAGAACAAAAGCTTTCAAGGGTTTCGGCTATGGTTTGACTTAATTAAGGTATGCTTTTGATTCGGTTTTTGATAATTTCTACGTTTTTTTTATAATCGTTGCTTTAAGTTCTTTAAAACCCATGTCTTAATTTTGTGAATTGATGAATATTTTGAGATGTGCCATTGATGAGCACATGAGTTTTGTGATGTTTGATGATGAAAAATGAAAGATATGTGTTAGATTAACAAGTTTTGTCTTTGGAGTTTTGATGAATTTGAGTAATTTGTACTTAATTGAGAAAATATTATTTTGAGGGACTAAATTGTGAAATAAATGAAATTTATGGACTTATATGGACTATATGAGAATTCGGCTAAGCATGGTTGCATTGAGATTTTGAGTATTTTGTGATTTTGTGAAATAAGGACTAAAATGTCAAAATGTGAAAATGTGAGGGCTAAATTGTAAATTGCCCTAAATATGTGTTTTTGGATTGAATTGAATGATTTGGTAAATAAAAGGGTTAAATTTGAATATGTATAGATCAAGAACTGAAGAAAACAGACTTAGGTCGCGGGAAGTCGAAAGTGATCGAATAGTCGAGTCTGTATGTTAACCGAATCCGAGGTAAGTCGATATACAAATAAATGTATTTTATTTGAGTATTTATGCATCTATGAAATTTAGATTGCTATGAATAATGCTCAAAAGGTTATGTGTATGAAATCCGAGAAAGTGTCGACAAGTTATTAATGTCCGAGAAGTCCCATACGAACCTAAGAATATATAGGATTACATATGTCATGACATAGGTGTCCGATATGTGATATCATGTAAGACCACGTCTGGGACGTTGGCATCGATATGATATTTACGTGTAAGACTAGGTCTAGGACATTGGCATCGTATTTGATTCGTGTAAGACCCTGTTTGGGACAGTGGCATCGATATCCGAGTACATGTAAGACCTCGTCTGGGACGTTGGCATTGTACGACGATTCTGAGCATTCTGATTATCCTATTAGATTTTGAACGGTTCAATGGGCAAGTCCGAGAAATGAATGACTATGTGATTTGTATATCCGCTTCAGGTACGTTTGATGTATATGTTTTGAATAGGCATGGAAGGTGAGTAAATATGCATATGGATGCAATGAACCAAAATGTGATATATGAATGAAAGTGACATGAGTAAATGATGAGATGATATGTTATACACATGCTTAAATGAGTTATGAGCATATGAGATATTTGAGTTGTGAAATATGAGTAAGTAATGGCTAAGTAATTAGCCAAGGATGATATTATGAATTTGTAAATGAGATACATTAATGTAATTGTGTTTATGTGGCTATGTGTATTGTATATTAAGTTTATTTGTATATGGCTTACTAAGCTTTTGGAAAGCTTACTTTGTGTGTGTTTGCTCTGTTTTATAGATCGTCAAAGCTACTGAAGGCTCGAGAATCGTCGAGGATCGTCATCCCACTACTTAAACTTATTTCGGTACCTTTTGAAAATGTATATACTAAAGTATGACATGTATAGGCTAGTCATTTTGGTTTATGTTCGAGATGAGTATATATATGGCCATGTGATATGGCTAGACAAATGGTGGTGTTATGAATGAGTAACCATGTTACATGATATTTTTTTGGTATGGTTTAATGACCAAAGAAATGGTCAAAATGACCAAAGAATCATGCTTAGTTTATATGTGAATTAGTTGAGTTATTTGGCATATATGATGATACGTATGGAAATGAAATTGAATGAGATGATATGATGATCATATGGTATTTTTTGGTTGCCAGTTATGTTTGGATTGATGCTCATGTGTGGTTGTAGGGATGACCCAATGTGTGGGTGGCAATTTGGCCTTGAGAATGGCCTATATTTGCCCACATGGTTGAGCACACGGGCATGTGGCTCGACCGTGTCCCTCGTGGTCATATTTCATAGCAAGTCAGGCTCGACCACGGGCTGGACACGTGGGCGTGTGACTGGCCGTGTGGTGCAAGTCAGGCTCGACCACGGGTGAGGCACATGGGCGTGTCTATGGCCGTGTGGACAAGTTAGTATGTATGCCCTGTTTTGACACGGCTTAGACACACGGGCGTGTTTGAGGCCGTGGGAGGCACACGGCCTACCCACACGGGCGTGTGACCTCTGTAACTTAGAAAAAATTTAAATTTTTGAGAATTTTCGTATGTGTTCGGTTTAGTCTCGGCCCTATTCTAAAGCATGTTTAAGGTCTCGTTGACCTATATAAGGGACACTATGATTTGATTTGTTGAATAATAATATGAAATGTCCGTAAAAGATTTTGTTTGTCCGGTAATGCCTCTTAACCCTAATTCGGCGATAGATACGGGTTATGGGTGTTACATTTGGTTGGTATCAGAGCTACAGTTTAGTCGATTCTCGGACTAACGTATCGTATGAGAGTCTAGCTATACATGCCATATATGTGAAATGTGATAGTGTGATGAATCCTGACGAGTAAAATGTGTTTTCCGTATAGTAATGAATCCCAAAAGAGCCGTAGCTGATGACATTGAAAGTAATGCGCCTGCTCCCGCACAAGGGACAGCGCCATCTGATTCGAGACCGGGTACTAGCGGTCAAGAGGGAGAAGCTAAACAAGCTTTCTTCCAAATGATGAATGAATAGTTCAGTCAATATGTTAGAAATAATTCGACTGTTTCACAACCTCCGCCCCTGTCTATTCCCCCTCAGACCTCAGTTGTACCTCCGGTAATGGGTATAAATCTATTGAATAAGCCTCCAGTTGATAAAATCCGTAAGTATGGGTCTGAAGAGTTCAGGGCCACAAGTGATGACGATGCTGAAAAACCGAGTTTTGGTTGGAAAACACTATCCGAGTATTTGATGAGATGTCTTTGACTCCGGAAGAAAGTATTAAATGTGTTGTATCTTTGTTACGAGACGCGGCCTATCAGTGGTGGAAAACTTTGATTTCTGTTGTTCCGAAAGAGCGGGTGACATGGGATTTCTTTCAGATTGAGTTCCGAAAGAAATACATTAGTTAGAGATTTATTGATCAGAAACGAAAGGATTTTCTAGATTTGAAACAAGGCTGCATGTCTGTCACTGAATACGAACGAGAGTTCGTGAGACTAAGTCAGTATGCTCAGGAATGTGTATCGACCGAAGAAATAATGTGTAAAAGATTTAAAGATGGCCTAAATAAACATATCCGATTGCTAGTTGGTATTCTGGAAATAAAAGAGTTTGTTGTGCTAGTTGACCGAGCATGCAAAACTGAGGCACTCGGGAAAGATAAAAGAAAAGCTGATTCTGAAGCCAGAGATGTGAGAAAGAGATTTCTGAGACAATCATTTCAGTCTACTTCGAAGAAATTCCGATATGAGCATAGCCGTTCAAGAGCTAATATGGGACAATTGAGTAGAGATCGAGCTAGATCACAGTTGAGCTCCAAAGCTCCAGCAACTTCAATGGCAAGTGTTGGAAATGTTCGATCCGAGCGACCTGAATGTAAATATTATGGTAAAAGGCATATGGGAAGTTGTAGATTGAATGACCGGGCTTGCTTCATATGTGGATCGTTAGATCATTTTATTCGAGACTACCCAGAGTCTGTTGAGCAAGTGATTGTTCAGAATCCGAGGTCCAATAATGTGGCAGCTAGAGGTAGACCCTCCCGAAATACAAGAAATGTCAGTGGTAATCAGAGAACTATGAAAGATTTAGTTGCAAGATCTGAAGCTAGAGCGCCTGCCAGAGCGTATGCTATCCGAACTCGTGAGGAAGCTTCATCTCCGGATATTATAACGGGTACATTTACTCTTTATGATACTTCTGTGATTGCATTGATAGACCCTAGTTCTACACATTCGTATATATGCATGAATTTGGTATCCAGTAAGACTTTGCCTATAGAGTCTACTGAATTTGTTATTAGAGTATCGAACCCCTTAGGTAAAAGTGTTCTGGTTGATAAAATATACAAAAATTGTCCGTTAATGTTTCGAGATATCTGTTTTCCGGTTGATCTGATGTTATTACCCTTTGATGAGTTCGATATAATTTTGGGTATGGATTGGTTGACGTTGCATGATGCTGTTGTGAACTATAAAAGAAAAACTATAGATTTGAAATGCCAGAATGATGAAATAGTTCGGGTTGAGTCTAATGATTTGAATGGGTTACCTGCTGTGATATCTGTGTTAAAAGCTCAGAATTATTTGAGAAAGGGTTATGAAGCTTATTTTGCTTATGTAATTGATTCAAAAGTATCTGAAAAGAAAGTTGAATCAGTGCTAGTTGTCTGTGAATTCTCTGATGTGTTTCCTGAAGAACTACCGGGATTGCCTCCGATACGTGAAGTTGAATTTGGTATTGATCTGTTGCCTGGTACAACTCCTATTTTGATAGCTCCGTATAGAATGGCACCAACAGAGTTGAAAGAATTAAAGTCACAGTTGCAAGAGTTGACTGACAGAGGGTTTGTAAGACCGAGTTTCTCACCTTGGGGTGCTCCTGTTCTGTTTGTGAAAAAGAAAGATGGCACGATGAGAATGTGCATTGATTACTGTCAGTTGAACAAAGTGACTATAAAGAAAAAATATCCTCTGCCCAGAATTGATGATTTGTTTGATCAGTGAAAAGGAGCCACCGTGTTTTCAAAGATAGATTTGAGATCGGGATACTATCAGTTGAGAGTAAAAGATTCAGATATTCTGAAGACTGCTTCCAGAACAAGGTACGGGCATTATGAGTTTTTAGTTATGCCATTTGGACTAACGAATGCTCCTGCTGTTTTTATGTATCTGATGAACAGAATTTTTAGACCGTACCTAGATCGATTTGTTGTTGTTTTCATTGACGACATATTGATTTACTCTCGAGTTGAAGTTGAACATGCTGAACATCTGAGAATTGTGTTGCAAACTCTACGAGAAAAGCAATTGTATGCAAAGTTTAGTAAATGTGAATTTTGGTTGCGAGAAGTTAGTTTTCTGGGACATATTGTATCAGCATCTGGAATACGAGTTGATCCGAATAAGATTTCTGCTATTCTGGAATGGAAACCTCCGAAGAATGTGTCTGAAGTTCGCAGATTTCTGGGACTTGTTGGTTATTATCGAAGGTTTGTAAAAGGCTTTTCGATGATTGCTACTCCGTTGACTAAATTGCTTTAGAAAGATGTGAGATTTGAATGGTCTGATAAATGTCAGAAAAGCTTTGATCAATTGAAAGCTATGTTAACTGAAGCTCCAGTTTTGGTACAACCAGAATCGGGTAAAGAATTCGTGATTTACTGTGATGCTTCATTAAATGGTCTGGGATGCGTTTTGATGCAAGAAGGAAAAGTTATAGCTTATGCCTCGAGACAATTAAAGCCGTATGAAAAGAACTATCTGAATCATGATCTTGAGTTAGCTGCGATTGTGTTTGCGCTAAAGATTTGTCGTCATTATCTGTTTGGTGAAAAATGTCATGTGTTTTAGGATCATAAAAGTCTGAAATATTTGATGACCCAAAAAGATTTGAACCTGCGACAGAGAAGATGGCTAAAGCTGTTGAAAGATTACGAGCTGGTGATAGATTATCACCCGGGTAAAGCAAATGTCGTTGCCGATGCTTTGAGTCAAAAGTCACTATCTGTATTACGTGCTATGAATGCTCAATTAGATCTGTCTGGTGATAGTACAGTGATACCTGAATTGAAAGCGAAACCGTTGTTTTTACAGCAGATATGTGATGCTCAGAAAGTTGATAATGAAATGCTCTGATTCTGAATTTCGAGTCGTTGTTGATGATTGCTTGAGGTTCCGAGATCGAATTTGTGTTCCGAAAAACCCTGAGTTAATTCAGTTGATTTTGAATGAAGCACATAAAAGTTGTCTATCTGTTCATCCGGGTAGTACAAAGATGTATCATAATTTGAAGCAACACTATTGGTGGTCTGGTATGAAAAGAGATATCTCTGACTTTGTATCGAAATGTTTAGTCTGTCAGCAAGTTAAAGCTGAACATTAGGTTCCATCTAGTTTGTTGCAACGGATTCTGATTTTCGAGTGGTAATGGGATAGAGTGACGATGGACTTTGTTACTGGATTGCCATTAACTCCGAGAAAGAAAGATGTGATCTGGGTTGTAGTTGATCGATTGACGAAATTTGCCCATTTTATTCCGGTACGATCTGATTACTCACTTGATAAGTTAGCTGAGCTTTATATTTCTGAGATTGTAAGATTGCACGGGGTGCCACTGTCTATTGTGTCAGATAGAGATCCGAGATTTACTTCGCGATTCTGGAAGAAATTGCAAGAAGCTTAATGTAATACCCCTAACCCATATCCGTCGCCAGATTAGGGTTACAAGTATTACCAGAAGAACTTAACTTTCGCATTGCCCAAGTAACCACATAAAACTCAATCAAATTCCATTTCATGCAAACATCTCGTTTACTATCCAATTTAAATATCCATACCTAAATAGCCATGATATAAAATTTAACAAGGAGCATTACAAATTAACTTATAGCAAGGCCGAACTTTAACAACATTAATACCATAATTGATTTTACCAATATTTACTTAAGCACAAAAACTTGGCCATTTTCGCATGGCATATGTATACATATAATTACAAGTCTTTCAAACATGTCCCAAAAGTGTTAAAACTATACATGCCATAATAAACCAAAATGAAATATCGAATAAAATACCAAGGCAAGTGATAGTATGATAATCTTCCAAATTGATCCCCAAGCGCAGCCAAGCTCCAAAAGAGAGATCTACAAATGCAATCCACCAAGAACAAAATAAGCTTCCGTAGCTTAGTATGATTAAGCAATTTATACACTTAGATATATATATATATAAGTCTATTCAAAACTTTGTAATAGACTTACTAATATTATCCATACCAAACTTTACCATAAAGTAAAATATTTCAAACCAACACATGTCCACAAGTAAGTTTATAATAACTTCCATAAACCATCATCTCATAATGGTAATCTATCACACATATTATAAGATTTCATATTCTTCTATTTACCTTCCAAAACCATTAAAAGTCTTAAGATAATAAGTATAGTACATACCTTTAATTCAACTTTCCTTTCAGAGCTTAATCGATCAAACATAACAAATAACAATATACTCATAAACATTCATATACTTAATATCACTAGTAATAGAATTTCCCATCGAATCTCATACCTGCACACTTAGTAATAATGTTTAGTAATGTATCGCTTACATAGAGTCGTTACTTGTGCCTCTCGTAACGTATCGCTCAGACAGAGCCGTTACCTAATACATTCCGTAACGTATCGCTCACATAGAGCCGTTACTAAATACAACCCGTAACGTATCGCTCACATAGAGCCGTTACTCAATCATTTGTACTCAAGGTACTTAATATAACTTGTCAACCATTCAAATATAAAACTTCATGTACACACCCCATCTACCTTATTTCCACACATATGCATATCCCTATGCGAATAACATTTATGCTTAAGCAAATCAAATTTTATATTACATTCGACTTAGGCAATATCAATCATCCACGAATCCATGTAGTCTATTTTCATTATTCAACTTCAATATTTCACCTATCTAAAAGCATCACAACATGTAAACACATATATCATGCCATATCCTTAACACCCACATATATCCACACATTCGGCTAAAGTACAATAAAATCATTTGTACATTCAGCTATGCCTATTTTATACACTTATTACCATTCAAAATAAAGCATATAATAAGGTATAAAATTCAAATTAATTCAATTGCTTAAATCATACCTGAAAAAACGGCGATTCAAGATTTCCCGGCTACTCGTTTAGTTTTGCCTTTCCCCGATCTAAACCTGTTTCTTTATGATCTTGATCTAAAATGTCAAATTGAACCTTTTCAATTACATTTTCATTCAATTAAATCCAAATATACAAAACTATGCAATTTACCAACTCACCCTTGACATTTACAACCTATTTCATTTAGTCCTTAATGCACCAAAACACAAAATACAACTAATTGAGATTACTCCTCAATGACCGAATGATCACTAAACCCCTACAAGTCTCCATAAACCTCCCTTCTAACATTTTAATCCTCTCACTATTTAATTTATGCAATTAAACCCTTAATACATAATTCAATCAATAACCACATCAAAATATAAACATTCATCCATGGCCAATTATACTATTTCACTATATATATATATATATAAACAAACAATTAAGAAAGAAAAACCCCATAAACGGTCATTTCAACATTCGGCCGAATGTAAGGGTATCTTCATGCTCAAATTGAAACAACCTTCCTATCATTCATACAAGCTTAAATCACTACTCTCTATTTCATCTAAATTTTCTATCTCCATTCATCTCATATTCATTAACACAACAAGCTATAATTATTTCCTATGGTCATTTGAATCTCAACATGCCTAAATTCAAAAATTTCAACATGCTTTCGGTAATATTCAAAGTAACCAACTCATTTACATATAGATTTTCTAATTTAAAACTCAATTACTCACCTTACCACCACATGCATGGCCGAATGAAGGAGGATGAAATTTTTTTCTTTCCTTTGAAGGAAATTTCGGTGAAGAAGATGAAGGAAAGAAAGAGAAAATGGGTTTTTCTTATCTTTATTTTATTATATTCATATCATACATATTATCATATTCATAAAATATGATTTTAATATTATAAAATACTAAAAGAAATCCTCCCCCATCATCATTGCCGTCCACTTACATGAAATGTGGAAATTTGACATGCAAGTCCTTGCATTAAATAAAACAATTCAATTACCTTTCTAATTTCATGCACACTTCTTTTACCACTTTAGCCATTTGATCCTTTTATTAAATTAAACATCCAAACAATTAATTTATATTAAAATATTTTTACTCATGCACAAACACTTAACATAGACATCAAATAAATCAAGATAATATTTTTCTAATTCGGATTCGTGGTCCCGAAACCACCATTCCGATTAGGGTCAAACTCGGACTGTTACAACTCTCCCCCCTTAGGGATTTTCGTCCCCGAAAATCTTACCGGAAAAGAGGTTCGGATAGCGTTCTTTCATCACATCCTCCGATTCCCAAGTTGCTTCTTCGACTCCGTGTTTTTGCCACAGTACTTTAACTAAGGAAATTCTTTTATTTCTCAATTCTTTTATCTCACGGTTCAAGATACGAATCGGTTCTTCTTCGTAGGTCATATCAGATTGAATCTCGACTTCAGTCGGGCAAATCACATGCGATGGATCAGATCGGTATTTACGAAGCATCGAAACGTGGAAGACATTATGTATCTTTTCCAATTCAAGTGGTAACTGTAATTTATAAGCAACTGGCCCGATACGTTCTGTGATTTCATATGGTCCAATAAATCTTGGACTCAACTTGCCTTTACGATCGAATCTGAGTACTTTCTTCCACGGGGAAACTTTTAAAAATACTTGATCTCCAACTTGAAACTCAATGTCTTTACGTTTCAAATCAGCATAAGACTTTTGACGGTCAGTCGCAGTTTTTAAACTATCCCGGATCACTGCCACCTTCTGTTCAGCCTCTTTAATCAAATCAACCCCGAGTATCTTGTTTTCACTGAGCTCGGTCCAGTACAATGGTGTACGACACTTACGACCGTACAAAGCTTCGAAGGGCGCCATTTTGATACTAGATTGAAAGCTATTATTGTAAGCAAATTCAACCAAAGGTAAGTATCATTCCCATGTACCTTGAAATTCGAGGATACAACACCTCAACATATCCTCGAGTATCTGAATGACTCGTTCAGATTAACCATCTGTTTGCGGATGAAAAGCTGTACTAAAATGTAGCTTAGTACCTAAAGCATCTTGTAATTTCTTCCAAAATCGCGACGTGAACCTTGGATCCCTATCCGAAACAATAGAAATAGGTACTCCGTGCAACCGCATAATCTGTGATACGTATAGCTCTGCTAGCTTATCAAGAGAAAAGTCTGTACGTACCGGAATAAAGTGAGCCGATTTTGTCAATCTATCCACAATAACCCAGATTGAATCTTTCTTACTCGGTGTTAGTGGCAAACCCGATACAAAATCCATCGTGATTCGATCCCACTTCCACTCAGGTATCAAAATCGGTTGAAGTAGTCCCGACGGCACCTGATGCTCAGCTTTCACTTGTTGACATACTAAACACCTTGTCACATAGTCTGAGATGTCTCGTTTCATTCCATGCCACCAGTAATGTTGTTTCAAGTCGTTATACATTTTTGTGCTGCCCGGATGAATCGACAATT
Organism: Gossypium sturtianum; assembly: GCA_025698515.1. Taxonomy (NCBI): domain Eukaryota; kingdom Viridiplantae; phylum Streptophyta; class Magnoliopsida; order Malvales; family Malvaceae; genus Gossypium; species Gossypium sturtianum. The sequence continues at coordinate 129,011,081 of CM046955.1, forward strand.
TACTACTATAAGCTTCTTCACAAATCATTCGAATCAATTTAGAGTTCTTAGGCACACATATCCGATTCTTAAACCGTAGACACCCCTCGTCATCTATTTGAAATTCAGAATCCGCATCTGCATCACACGGGTTCCTTTTTGCTTTTAAGTCATCATCAATCTCCTGAGCTTCTCGAATTTGTTGAACAAACAAAGGTTTCGCCTTTAATTCAGCAATGAGTACACCATCATCGGTCATGGCTAGATTTGCATTCATTGCACGCAGAGCATATAACGATTTCCGACTAAGCGCATCAGCAACTACATTAGCCTTTCCCAGATGATAATCAATCACAAGCTCATAGTCTTTCAACAGCTCTAACCATCGTCGTTGTCTCAAATTCAGATCCTTTTGAGTCATTAAATACTTTAGACTTTTATGATCCGAATAGACGTGGCATTTCTCACCAAAAAGATAGTGACGCCATATCTTCAAAGCATATACTATAGCGGCCAATTCAAGGTCATGTGTTGGATAATTCTTCTCATGTGGTTTCAACTATCTTGATGCGTAAGCTATAACTTTACTTTCCTGCATCAATACACAGCCCAGGCCATTCAGAGATGCATCGCTATAAACAATGAACTCTTTACCCGATTCTGGCTGAACAAGTACCGGAGCTTCCGTTAACAAAGTTTTTAGCTGATCGAAACTCTTCTGACACCTTTCTGACCACTCAAATTTTACATCTTTCTGCAACAATTTGGTCATCGGAGCTGCTATCATAGAAAACCCTTTCACAAAACGTCTATAGTATTCGGCGAGTCCTAGAAAGCTACGAACTTCAGAAACATTCCGCGGAGACTTCCAATCAAGTATAGCCGAAACTTTACTCGGGTCAACCCAAATGCCTGATGCCGAAATAACATGTCCCAAAAAGCTAACTTCACTTAGCCAAAACTCACAATTGTTGAATTTCGCGTATAATTGTTTTTCACGCAAAATCTGCAACACTAACTTCAAATGCTCAGCATGTTTAGTTTCGTTTCGCGAATAGATCAGTATATCATCAATAAACACAACTACAAACCGATCTAAGTACGGTCTTAATACCCGATTCATCAAGTCCATGAAAACGGCAGGGGCATTAGTGAGTCTGAATGGCATCACCAGAAACTCATAATGACCGTATCTCGCTCAGCGATCTTGGGATGTCCGATTCACGACTCATGGCCCGATAATACCCGACCTCAAATCAATTTTTGAGAACATAGAGGCTCCCTTAAGCTGGTCGAATAAATCATCGATACGCGGCAATGGGTACTTGTTATTTACGGTCACCTTATTGAGCTGCCAATAGTCAATGCACATTCTCAAGGTTCCGTCTTTCTTTTTCACGAAAAGAACGGGAGCACCCCAGGGAGAGAAACTCGATCGGGCGAAACCTCTATCTGATAACTCTTGTAATTGAGTCTTTAATTCTTTTAATTCAGTCGGTGCCATTCTGTACGGAGCTATAGAAATTGGGGTAGTTCCCGGCACTAACTCAATCCCAAATTCTACCTCACGAACTGGTGGTAGTCCTGGTAGTTCCTCCGGAAACACATCTGGATATTCATTAATAACCGGTACCGATTCGATCTTTGTCTCATTTACCTTCTCATCAATCACGTACGCAAGATAGGCTTCACAACCCTTCTTCAAATAATGTCGAGCCAACATCGCCGATATCACATTAGGTAGTCCGTTTAAATCCGCAGACTCAATTCGGATTATCTCGTTATTTTGGCATCTCAAATCAATAGTCTTTCGTCTGCAATTTACTACTGCATCATAAATAGTCAGCCAATCCATACCGAGAATAATTTTGAACTCGTCGAACGGTAATAGCATCAGATCAGCCGAGAAACACATATCCCGAATCATCAATAGGCAGTTTTTACACATTTTATCAACTATTACACATCGACCCAGGGGATTTGAAACCCATATCACAACATCAGTAGACTCAACAGGTAAAGTCTTACTGGATACTAATGCTTCACACATATACGAATGAGTTGAACTGGGGTCAATCAAAGCAGTTACATTAGTATCAAAGAGAATGAAAGTACCGGTGATGACATCTGGGAATGAGGCCTCCTCTCTGGCACGGATGGCGTAAGCTCTAGCTGGTACCCGGGCATCAGATCGAACAATCGCATCAGAGGCTCCCCTCTGTACACTACTCCTACCTCTCCCAAATCGAGATGATCTGCCTCGAGCTGTGGCGCCACTCGGTCGCGCACTTTGTATAGTACCCCTCCCAGCATTCTCCAAGCAATCTTGAACAAAGTGATCATTAGAGCCACACTTATAACAAGTGCGGGAAATAGATTTACCCCAACACTCTCCGAGATGTCGCCTACCACACTGCGGACATTTTGGCTTGCTCAGCCTCTCATTGCCAACACTTGCAACTGACGTAGCCCGAGAACTTATTTGCGGCCTTTCTCGCATAGAAATCCCGGTGTTGGGTTTGGATCAACTACCGTCATTCTTGAACTTCTTCATAGCCATCTGTGAAAACTGACTTGCAGATCTCTTTCGAGTGTCTTTAGATTCAAGTTCAACTTTTTGTTTTTCTTTTCCCAATTCTTTAGCCTTACAGGCACATTCGACTAGTACAACAAACTCGTTAATTCCGAGAATACCAACCAGAAGCTTTATATCTTCATTTAAGCCATCTTCAAATCTCTGACAAATTTATAAACACGGCCGAAAACACACTCGCGAGCATAGCGACTAAGTCGCACAAACTTGCGCTTCGTATTTAGAAACGCGATCATACTACCTGTTTGAGTTCAAGGAATTCTTTTCGCTTAGAGAGTCAATAAAGCGGCGGCTTATATACTTTTATGGAATTCTGTTTGGAAAAAGTCCCAAGTAACCCTTTCTTTCGGGACAACTACTGTGAGCGTATTCCACCAATAATAAGCAGAATCCCGTAATAATGATATAGCACACTTCAAACACTCATCGTGTGTGTAGGCGATTAAATCGAAAACACGAAGCGATATTGTCGAGCCAAAATTCAGCTCGCTCCGCATCATCATCATCCTCAGCTCTAAATTCTTGAGCTCCGTGTTTTCTAATACGATCAATCGGAGGCTTGTTTACTTGTTCAAAATTTATGATCGGGGGAGTCGCCGGTACTATAGAGGGAGTATTCTGATTCAAGGGTGGTTGTGTAACAGCTGGATTGGCTCGGACATACTGGCCAAACCAATCATTCATCATATTGTAAAAGGCTTGTTTAGCCTTCTCCTCAAGATCACTAACATCGGGTCGAGATTCTTCTGGCACGGCTCCTTGCGCAGGAGCAGGTGCCACACTCTCGACATCATCCGCTAAGGCTTGCTCGGGATTAAGATCCATCACTATACAGAAGAATCAAATACCTTTAACTGTCAGAAGTCATCATACTATCACAATGTATATTATGGCATGTATAGCTAAACTCACACACACCGCGTTAGTCCGAGAAACGACTAAACCTAGCTCTGATGCCAATTAAATGTAATAACCCCTAACCCATATCCGTCGCCGGATTAGGGTTACAAGTATTACAAGAAGAACTTAACTTTCGCAATGCCCAAGTAACCACATAAAACTCAATCAAATTCCATTTCATGCAAACATCTCGTTTACTATCCAATTTACATATCCATACCTAAATAGCCATGATATAAAATTTAACAAGGAGCATTACAAATTAACTTATAGCAAGGCCGAACTTTAACAACATTAATACCATAATTGATTTTACCAATATTTACTTAAGCACAAAAACTTGGCCATTTTCGCATGGCATATGTATACATATAATTACAAGTCTTTCAAACATGTCCCAAAAGTGTTAAAACTATACATGCCATAATAAACCAAAATGAAATATCGACTAAAATATCAAGGCAAGTGATAGTATGATAATCTTCCAAATTGATCCCCAAAGCGCATTAAGCTCCAAAAGAGAGATCTACAAATGCAAACCACCAAGAACAAAATAAGCTTCCGTAGCTTAGTATGATTAAGCAATTTATACACTTAGATATATATATGTATATATATATATAAGTCTATTCAAAATTTTGTAATAGACTTACTAATATTATCCATACCAAACTTTACCATAAAGTAAAATATTTCAAACCAACACATGTCCACAAGTAAGTTTATAATAGCTTCCATAAACCATCATCTCATAATGGTAATCTATCACACATATTATAAGATTTCATATTCTTCTAATTTCCTTCCAAAACCATTAAAAGTCTTAAGATAATAAGTATAGTACATACCTTTAATTCAACTTTCCTTTCCAGGCTTAACTGATCAAACATAACAAATAACAATATACTCATAAACATTCATATACTTAATATCCCTAGTAATAGAATTTCCCATCGAATCTCATAACTGCACACTTAGTAATAATGTTTAGTAATGTATCGCTCACATAGAGCCGTTACTTGTGCCTCTCGTAACGTATCGCTCAGACAGAGCCGTTACCTAATACATTCCGTAACGTATCGCTCACATAGAGCCGTTACTAAATACAACCCGTAACGTATCGCTCACATAGAGCCGTTACTCAATCATTTGTACTCAAGGTACTTAATATAACTTGTCAACCATTCAAATATAAAACTTCATGTACACATCCCATCTACCTTATTTACACACATATGCATATCCCTATGCGAATAACATTTATGCTTGAGCAAATCAAATTTTATATTACGTTCGACTTAGGGAATATCAATCATCCACGAATCCATGTAGTCTATTTTCATTATTCAACTTCAATATTTCACCTATCTAAAAGCATCACAACATGTAAACACATATATCATGCCATATCCTTAACACCCACATATATCCGCACATTCGGCTAAAGTATAATAAAGTCATTTGTACATTCGGCTATACCTATTTTATACACTTATTACCATTAAAAATAAAGCATATAATAAGGTATAAAATTCAAATTAATTCAATTGCTTAAATCATACCTCAAAAAGTGACGATTCAAGATTTCCTGGCTACTCGTTTAGTTTTGTCTTTCCCCGATCTAAACCCGTTTCTTTATGATCTTGATCTAAAATGTCAAATTGAACCTTTTCAATTACATTTTCATTCAATTAAATCCAAATATACAAAACTATGCAATTTACCAACTCACCCTTGACATTTACAACCTATTTCATTTAGTCCTTAATGCACCAAAACACAAAATACAACTAATTGAGATTACTTCTCAATGACCGAATGATCACTAAACCCCTACATGTCTCCATAAACCTCCCTTCTAACATTTTAATCCTCTCACTATTTAATTTATGCAATTAAACCCTTAATACATAATTCAATCAATAACCACATCAAAATATAAACATTCATCCATGGCCAATTATACTATTTCACTATATATATATATATAAACAAACAATTAAAAAAGAAAAACCCCATAAACAGTCATTTCAACATTCGGCCGAATGTAAGGGTATCTTCATGCTCAAATTGAAACAACCTTTCTATCATTCATACAAGCTTAAATCACTACTCTCTATTTCATCTAAATTTTCTATCTCCATTCATCTCATATTCATTAACACAACAAGCTATAATTATTTCCTATGGCCGAATCTCAACATGCCTAAATTCAAAAATTTCAACATGCTTTCGGTAATATTCAAAGTAACCAACTCATTTACATATAGATTTTCTAATTTAAAACTCAATTACTCACCTTACCACCACATGCATGCATGGAATGAAGGAGGATGAAATTTTTTTCTTTCCTTTGAAGGAAATTTCGGTGAAGAAGATGAAGGAAAGAAAGAGTAAATGGGTTTTTCTTATCTTTATTTTATTATATTCATATCATACATATTATCATATTCATAAAATATGATTTTAATATTATAAAATACTAAAAGAAATCCTCCCCCATCATCATTGCCGTCCACTTACATGAAATGTGGAAATTTGACATGCAAGTCCTTGCATTAAATAAAACAATTCAATTACCTTTCTAATTTCATGCACACTTCTTTTACCACTTTAGCCATTTGATCCTTTTATTAAATTAAACATCCAAACAATTAATTTATACTAAAATATTTTTACTCATGCACAAACACTTAACATAGACATCAAATAAATCAAGATAATATTTTTCTAATTCGGATTCATGGTCCCGAAACCACCATTCCGATTAGGGTCAAACTCGGACTGTTACACTTAAGGTACTAAATTGCATTTTAGTACAGCATTTCATCCACAGACGGATGGTCAGTCTGAACGGATTATTCAGATACTCGAAGATATGTTGAGATGTTGCACTCTTGAGTTTGATGGTACGTGGGAACAGTACCTGCCATTGATTGAATTTGCGTATAATACTAGTTTTCAGTCGAGCATCAAAATGGCACCTTATGAAACTTTGTACAGACGCAAATGTCGAACACCTCTGTATTAGACTGATGATAAACCGAAATACTAAAATTTATCCAAATGAGCAAATCCAAGCCATAACAGCTCAAGAAAGTAAAGAAGTAGACGAACCCAGTCCACCACAAGGAAACGAGGTAGAAAAAGGTAAAGTTGAGGTAACACAAGACAAGCCAAAACCGGTAATCAAGGAATACCAACCTCGCATACCATATCCCGGCGTTAACAAGAGGCGATCTGAGAGAAGCAGTTCGGTAAGTTTCTTAAACTTTTAAAGAAATTACATATTAACTTACGCTACTTGAAGCTCTTTCTGATTCAGATTCGAGGAAATTTTTAAAACATCTCTTGACGAATAAGCGCAAGTTAGGCGAGGATCCACATGTGGAATTAAACGCGGTGTGCTCGGTAATGTTCTGAGAATAGACTACCACAAAAGCTAAAAGATCCAGGAGTTTTACAATTCATGTTTAATTGGTAGACTAATTGTTGATAATGCGTTAGCTAATTTAGGGGAAAGCATTAATGTCATGCCTTATAAATTATTTAAACAACTAGGTCTAGGGAAACCCAAGCAAACTAGGATGAGCATTCAATTAGCTGATAAAACTGTTAGAATTCCTAGGGATATTATCAAAGATGTTCTTGTAAAAATTGACAGATTCGTTTTCCCAGTAGATTTTGTTGTCTTAGACATGGATGAGGATAATTTGATTCCCCTAATTTTAGGAAGACCCTTTTTAGCGAATGCCAGGACTAAAATTGATGTTGTTGCAGGAGAACTCATACTTTCTGTAGGTAATGAGACGGTCACCCTCAAGGCTCTCAACTCAGCTAGAACATCGAGTAATCAAGGTGAGAACGTAAATTCTACTGATAACCATTCGGTTAACCCTTATTTTCAGGAAGCACCACCAAAGAATACAACTAAACCCGATCCTAAACCCCATGCCGACAAAGAAATAGTTCATGAAGATCGAGGGATTCTGTTTGATGATCTAGACGAGTGGAAGACACACTTCAAGGAGAAATTAGGGATACACGACGAAGAAACAGAACCACACAAGGTAAAACCGAAAGAGCCCCCAGATGAGCTCATAAGAACAACAAACCACTTCAAAATAGGAGATCAAGTATTGATAGAAAAACTGACCCTCGAATATCTCCTCCGGACCCTAGCACAAACAAAGAAATATCTTTTAGGGTAACCAGTGTTTTCCCACACGGAACTGTCGAGGTAAGTAATCCTATTTTTGGTACTTTTACTATAAACACATCTCGACTTAATTTTTTTCACGAAGACACAAATGGTAGCATGAGGAAGGACTTCCAACTCCTCAAACCGCCCTGAAGATGCAAATGAGAGGAGAGTCTAGCTTAAGACTATAAACTAGCGCTTCTCGGGAGGCAACCCGAGCACTAACACAATTTATTTTTACATCTTGCTTTAAATTTATTTTTATTTTTCTTCTTTTCTGTACACCTAGTTATAAACTAACGAAGTGCAGATTTCTAAGTCACACGGCCTTGCACACCCGTGTGGCGTGGCGTGGCGTGTGGACCATAAGAATCCCCATCCGACATAGCGGAGGCCGTGCAAATCGGTTCCAACCACTTTTTGGCGTCACAGATCCAACCACTACACCACGGGCGCGCAGCAAAAGGGGCACGGCCGGTGCTATATAACGTGCCAACATGCGACTTGTCGAACACGGTCTAGATACGAACGTGGGAACCAACACGCCTAGAACACACGGCCGTGCGGCGGCCGTGTGAATCGACACACCCTCAACCCACGGGCGTGGGAAAGCGCGGACTTGAAATTGTATTGAAACACCAAACCCCTCTCCTTTCTCTTCTTAACCCACTTTCCTTCTTTCTTCTCTCCTATTTCCTTCTTTCTTTCTTTCTTTCTTTCTTTTCCCTCTTTTTTCCCTTTTTCCTAATAAATACTTAGACTCTTGAGCTACAACAACATCATATCCATGGCAAAGAAGCGTAAAAGGCCAATCACAGTCTCCTCAAAGGAGACCGATTCATATGAGTTCATGCCGGCAGCTTAATTCATACGACAAGCCAAGGATATTTGAGGCTATCTAGTTTTTATTTCATTTTTCTCTTTTGCTTCAATTTCCTTCCCTTTAACAATCTTATGCTTAATATAGTTTATTTTATCTTAGTTTCTTAATTTTAGGTTCTAAAGGCTGCTAGGGAATCACACCACTACCACCACCATATCCTCAGCCTTAGAAATCACATTCAACAATAAGGACTCTACGGTCGATCCATCTTTTCTTTTAATTTTAGTTTCATCTTTATTTTTCTCCACTTTAGCTTGCTTTTCCTTAAGTAGTTAATTAGTATAGTTTTAATTATTATTAGTATATCCTGGCTAATCCTGCATGAGCTTCCCAATTTCTTCATCTAGCGCAGGATCGTCACCTAGACCGGCCCCTCCAACGTATTTTCCACATCCTCCAAGGAGCTCATCCATAATTCAGGGAGTTTTACTTATCCCCATATCTTCTGATTTGAAAATTACATTTATATTATATATCTTTGTACATTGAGGGCAATGTACATCTTAAGTGTGGGGGGTGAACAACCTAAAAAGGTGCCTAACTTTTTCATTATTCTCAAATTTACAAATTAGGTACCAAACTTTTGCATTGTTCTCAAAATCCTGAATTTAGTCTTATTTTTAAGTAATTTCCTCATATTACTAATTAGGATGAAATTTCTGATGATTTATGATTTTTATTGATATGTTTCAGATTAAGTCACTGATAATTGTGCATTGATAATTAAATTCTAAGAATACTAGAGAATCAAGCATAATAAGTCTATTTTTCTGAATTAAAAATTTTCTAGGTCGTCTACCTGAATTTAAATATTACCTTGAAATTTGATATTTACAAGGTTTATGTAAAAAATACCCATAATTTTTGTGAGTTTTTGAGCCTTATAGAGCATAAATTCTTTTTCTTGCTCACTTTATTGATTATGAGTGTGTCAACATTGATTTGTTATTCTAGAACTTGCATCGATTATACATGTTGTAACATCCTAGATTAGGGGTTATGCGTTCGTGTGTAATTCATGAGATAGTGGGCTCAGTGGGTGTGTTGGATGTGTTCTGAGGAGTTCTAGGAACCCTAAGGTGCATGGAAATGTATGGAAATGTAAGGCAATGTAAGGAAATGTAAGGAAATGCTCTGGAAACGTTAAGTTTAAAGAGCCAAACGAAAATTTTTGGAAACTTGGAAATGTAAAGAAATGTCAAGTTTTAAGGCTTAAAAAGAGAAAACTAAGGCAAGGTGGCCTTAAGAAAAATAATATGAGGAATTTGACACACAAACAGGCTTGGAAAAGTGGCACGGAGATGCCACTTAGGGCCTCTGGAAATGGCGCCACATGCAAGGTGTTGGGCACGAGTTCGAGTCACATGGGAAGCAAATAAAAGAAATTTTATTTTGCTTCGGAGAAGAAGTGAGGTGGGACGGCACATGGCTATAAATTAGGAGCTTTTATTCTTTTATTTTTAAGAGATAAAGGGTGGATAAATAAGGGATAAATAATGGATTTATTTTAGATTATTTTCAAGAGATAAATGTGGATATTATTTCTTTTATTTTGATAGATAAGGAAGAGATAAAAGAGGATTATTATTAGTATTATTTTTATTAAGAGATAAGAGATAATTATTGGATTAAGTTTTATTAAAGTGATAAATCAAGGGATAAAGCTATCAAAATAGAAGAGTGGTGGCCAAGTAAAGGACTCTAGCTAGTAATTTTGGCTATAAAAGGAAGAGTAAGGCTATTCTTCATTCATTCTTTTCTTTTCAAGAAAACCTCTACGAAATTCTCTAAAGTTTCTCCTCTTCTCTCTGTAGAATTTTCTCTGCCATTATTCTCTTTTTCTCTTTTCTTTTCTTCTTCTATTACAAACACAATCAAAAGCCAGAAGATACCAATAGCCCTAGTCGATTTCTCACTAAGCCTCAAGAGCCGAAATTGTTATCCACATCAAAGCCATAGCCGAATCATTGCTAAGGGTTCAAGCAAGAGTTGCATCAAATTCTTGATGAGGGTAAGATTAGGTTAGATTCTCATTCTATTTTTTTTAAATTTGTCGAAATTAAGATTCTAATACCCTTAATATACATTGTCGAAGAGATCTTTCGGGATTTACTAAGTGTCGACTACAAGGAAGGAGAAGTTCTTTTCAGAAGGTACACCATAAGCGCGTGTTCCCTAGTTATTCGGTGAATTTCGGGATTTAAGAATCTAAGGTAAGTCATATTTAACATACGGCTAAGGGTTATTTGTTGTGAATAAATGTTAGAAATTGATCTAACATGTAGTTATAGGGATTTCGATAGAGGGATACAAGGATTTTGGGATTTGAGAATTTCAAGGTAAGTTTTAAGAATACTAATCCTACTAGGATTTGGATTTATGGCCGAATGGCTTTTTATTAAATTAGTAAGTGATTAATCAAATGTAGGAATTTGAGATCTAATGTGATGGAGATCAGATTCGGGATTTCAAGGAATTCGTTAAGCAAATCAGGTGTGTACCCTACCCTAAGTTTTGATAGGTTCATGGCTATGTTTAAATTAAATGTATTATTAAGAATGTGTGTACTCATACTAACCTTCGATATATCATATGGAAATTATTTTAATATATGAATATGCATAAGAATGTGAATGTGGCTAAGTACCACAAATGTGGTAAAAGTACCCCAGTGCACGTTTCCTACTTACGATAGGATTATGAATATGATATATTTTGAACATATGAATAGTAAAATGAATGAGAATTAAGTATGTTATGCATGATATAAAATTTATGGGGCATTCGGGATCTATGTGAAAGGGGAAGAAGGTGTTGACTTGGTCTCACTAAGCGGAATATGGTGACTACGGTCACAAAAATTTGAATATGGTAACCGGTTACATTATCCGAATTTGGTAACCCGGTTACATTATTTGAATATGGTGTCTAATGACACAAATTATATGGGCGATGAGCACGTCATTGCAATGATCGCCTTCGATGGTGTGTAGCGGATGGAGGGTTGACTTAGTAGTCCCCACGGTGCAGTGGCGAGTACGGTTGGTGTGTAGCGGATGGTTAATTAGGTTTGGGTTTGGGAATGCATCATTAATTGTATTCTATGATTTGAATGTGTATCATTTGCATGCCTGATTCTATTATGACTTAGTGTTGTGTACACATTGAGTCTGTTGACTCACCCCATTTGGGGAATATTTTTGTGTGATGAGCAGTGAATGGACCGGGTCGGCGGGAGCTTAAAGGTGGCCATGCATAGCAAGAAATTTATGATTTGGACTTTCAATTTATTTTAAGTATTTTAAGTTTTACTTTGGGATCATTGATATAATAAGGCCATTGTGGTTTACTTTATTTTTCTTTTATTTATTATGTTTATGGATTTTTATCAATTAAAGTTTAAGTAAATTCCTTTTTAAAATTAACTCTAAATGTTTTGTCACCTTAAATAAATGGGTTTTAACATAAGATAAATTTGTTTTCAACTCAAGCCCAACCCAAACAATATTTTTAAAAATCATACAAGTTTTTCCTAAGTAACAAAAAAGAATTTTGAACCGGTTTACTTGAGGAACATACCAAATCTGGTCAAAGCTCGTGGGCCGGGTTTGGGGTGTTTTAGTTTGCAGTATCGAGCCCGTTTTAAACTCTCGGCTTTGTGGGCTAAGGCCCAAAACGTTTTCAAATCGAGCCCAAATGAGTTTTATGAAAGTATTTTTGAAAATGAGCGGAGTTTTACGGCATGGCACCTAAGTCTCCGACCCCCATGATCCACGGTAAGTACCCCTAACATTATGTGTGATTCGCGTGATTTATGAACTGTATAAGGGTAGAAACAGGCATGGAGCGTAGAATAGAATGATAGGAACTTGAACCTAGGACTAGACTACTCAAACACAAAACCACATAAGACTTAAGGACCATTAAACAAACCTATGACTAAGTCGCGAGAGAGTTAGGGTGTGGCAACCATTGTGCGCATGTCTAGGATTGGATCAGGAAGAGCACAGTATTTAAGCGCAGTCCTAATGACTCACCTCCTCTTCGCAGGAATCCTACAGTGCGTAGCTTCGGTTCACCCTAACCAAGAGGACTTATTCATAGGCTAAACCCCTAACTAAAACCAGAAAGGGAACTAGCCGTATTTTCAAAAAAAAAAAAACCTAGTTTTAAAACTCTTAAAATTATCCTTTTGAATTGCAAACATGATTCTATAAAATTTTTCAAGTATTCTCGATTTATAAAAATTACTAAAATACCCCTATTTGCAAAATTACTAAATTGCCCTTGGTTTATGAAATTTCCAAAATACCCACAGTTCTTATCAAAAATTCATTACTTTATAAAATGTCCAAAAACCCTAATTTGCAAAATATCAAAATACCTTGATTTTGGAAAATTACAAAAGCGCCCTAACTTACAAAATTACCAAAATGACCCTAATTTCCAAATTTTTGCAACATCACCGTTTTGGAAAGTACAATTCTCAAAAAGAACCCTCAAAGTTTTGCAAAATTTGGAAATACCCCGAAAATATTAAACTCTACAAATTTACCATGGTTTATTACCAAAATACCCCCGAGCTCCAAAATTATCGAAATACCCCCGGATTTCAAAATTTTTCAAAATACCCCGGGAATTTAAAAATTCCAAAATACTTTTTGACAAAATCACCAAGGAACCTCATTTTGACAAATTACAAAAATACCCCTGTAGGGCAAATTACGAAAAATACCACGGGTAGTGGAAAAACAACAACAATGAAAACTACAACATTTCTCTGAATGAGCGAAAGTTCATAATTGATTGATGGATGTATGAATGTAAAGGCTGTGTGTGCATGTATGGATACGAAAGAACCACTCCTAAAATTTTTCCATAAAAATTCTTCGCGAATAATCAGTGAAACAAGGACTAATTCATAAAACTTTTTACAAGGATTAAATTGCGACGTTAGAAATAAGTTCTAGGGGACGTGAACTTAGGGATTGTGCCTAGAAAGTATGATGGTTCTATTAAGATCGAGAGTTGTGTGAAAGCATAGTGCGATGAGAAGGATTGTACAGCTGTTAATAAGTAATTTCGAGGACGAAATTATTTTTAAGGAGGGTAGAACTGTAACATCCTAGATTAGGGGTTATGCGTTCGTGTGTAATTCATGAGATAGTGGGCTCAGTGGGTGTGTTGGATGTGTTCTGAGGAGTTCTAGGAACCCTAAGGTGCATGGAAATGTATGGAAATGTAAGGCAATGTAAGGAAATGAAAGGAAATGCTCTGGAAACGTTAAGTTTAAAGAGCCAAACGAAAAATTTTGGAAACTTGGAAATGTAAAGAAATTTCAAGTTTTAAGGCTTAAAAAGAGAAAACTAAGGCAAGGTGGCCTTAAGAAAAATAATATGAGGAATTTGACACACAAACAGGCTTGGAAAAGTGGCTGGAGATGCCACTTAGGGCCTCTGGAAATGGCGCCACATGCAAGGTGTTGGGCCTGAGTTCGAAGTCACATGGGAAGCAAATAAAAGAAATTTTATTTTGCTTCGAGAAGAAAGTGAGGTGGACGGCACATGGCTATAAATTAGGAGCTTTTATTCTTTTATTTTTAAGAGATAAAGGGTGGATAAATAAGGGATAAATAATGGATTTATTTTAGATTATTTTCAAGAGATAAATGTGGATATTATTTCTTTTATTTTGATAGATAAGGAAGAGATAAAAGAGGATTATTATTAGTATTATTTTTATTAAGAGATAAGAGATAATTATTGGATTAAGTTTTATTAAAGTGATAAATCAAGGGATAAAGCTATCAAAATAGAAGAGTGGTGGCCAAGTAAAGGACTCTAACTAGTAATTTTGGCTATAAAAGGAAGAGTAAGGCTATTCTTCATTCATTCTTTTCTTTTCAAGAAAACCTCTGCCAGAAATTCTCTAAAGTTTCTCCTCTTCTCTCTGCGAATTTTCTCCGCCATTATTCTCTTTTTCTCTTTTCTTTTCTTCTTCTATTACAAACACAATCAAAAGCCGAAGATACCAATAGCCCTAGTCGATTTCTCACTAAGCCTCAAGAGCCGAAATTGTTATCCACATCAAAGCCATAGCCGAACATTGCTAAGGGTTCAAGCAAGAGTTGCATCAAATTCTTGATGAAGGGTAAGATTAGGTTAGATTCTCATTCTATTTCTTTTAAGGTCTGTCGAAATTAAGATTCTAATACCCTTAATATCATTGTAGAAGAGATCTTTCGGGATTTACTAAGTGTCGACTACAAGGAAGGAGAAGTTCTTTTCAGAAGGTACACCATAAGCCGCGTGTTCCCTAGTTATTCGGTGAATTTGGGATTTAAGAATCTAAGGTAAGTCATATTTAACATACGGCTAAGGGTTATTTGTTGTGAATAAATGTTAGAAATTGATCTAACATGTAGTTATAGGGATTTCATGAGAGGATACAAGGATTTTGGGATTTGAGAATTTCAAGGTAAGTTTTAAGAATACTAATCCTACTAGGATTTGGATTTATGGGCGAATGGCTTTTTATTAAATTAGTAAGTGATTAATCAAATGTAGGAATTTGAGATCTAAGGCGATAGATCGATTTGGGATTTCAAGGAATTCGTTAAGCAAATCGTGTGTGTACCCTACCCTAAGTTTTGATAGGTTCATGGCTATGTTTAAATTAAATGTATTATTAAGAATGTGTGTACTCATACTAACCTTCGATATATCATATGGCAATTATTTTAATATATGAATATGCATAAGAATGTGAATGTGGCTAAGTACCACAAATGTGGTAAAAGTACCCCACGTTTCCTACTTACGATAGGATTATGAATATGATATATTTTGAACATATGAATAGTAACATGAATGAGAATTAAGTATGTTATGCATGATATAAAATTTATGGGGCATTCGGGATCTATGTGAAAAAGGGAAGAAGGTGTTGACTTGGTCTCACTAACGGAATATGGTGACTACGGTCACAAAAATTTGAATATGGTAACCGGTTACATTATCTCGAATTTGGTAACTTCGGTTACATTATTTGAATATGGTGTCTAATGACACAAATTATATGGGCGATGAGCACGTCGGCTGCAAATGACGCCTTTGATGGTGTGTAGCGGATGGAGGGTTGACTTAGTAGTCCCACGGTGTGTGACCGCAGTGCGGGTGGTGTGTAGCGGATGGTTAATTAGGTTTGGGTTTGGGAATGCATCATTAATTGTATTCTATGATTTGAATGTGTATCATTTGCATGCCTGATTCTATTATGACTTAGTGTTGTGTACACATTGAGTCTGTTGACTCACCCCGTTTGGGGAATATTTTTCGTGTGATGAGCGATAATGGACCGGGTACAGGAGCTTAAAGGTGGCCATGCATAGCAAGAAATTTATGATTTGGACTTTCAATTTATTTTAAATATTTTAAGTTTTACTTTGGGATCATTGATATAATAAGGCCATTGTGGTTTACTTTATTTTTCTTTTATTTATTATGTTTATGGATTTTTATCAATTAAAGTTTAAGTAAATTCCTTTTTAAAATTAACTCCAAATGTTTTGTCACCTTAAATAAATGGGTTTTAACATAAGATAATTTTTTTTTCAACTCAAGCCCAACCCAAACAATATTTTTTAAAAATCATACAAGTTTTTCCTAAGTAACAAAAGAATTTTGAACCGGTTTACTTGAGGAACATACCAAATCTGGTCAAAGCTCGTGGGCCGGGTTTGGGGTGTTTCACATGTCGAGACCACATTTTTGATTTGATATACAAAGATGATAAAGGCACCTAGGTTTTAACCCACTAACTCCATTAAAAGTCTACCTTCACAAATTAACCCCTAGTGAACCCCTTTTAATCCTAACAACCCTATTTATTGACTCACCCACTAATATTAACCCAAAACCCTTTGTAATTGTTATCACCATTCTTTCTAACTACCCCTATATCGAGATTTGATCTGATTAGTTGCCTAATTATGAATTTATCCTTTATTATGTATTTATTATGTTCTAAAAAAAATGACAAAGTATATTCATTATTAGTTATGTGATTAAATGAGCTTATACATTTATTTAAATTCCAAATATCGAAGAAGAAGCTCGTATTATTAGTATTATTAGTTTTCAATTGATGTAATTATTATTATTGGTTCATTAGTTCTTAGTTAAGTAATTTGTCAATTCAATCTCGATTCTAACCCTCTAATTCAGCCTTATTCCACACCTTAACCGTAGCCCCGTTACAACCCTAACAAAGACCTTTTGATTTGTGTTTCATCTCATATTTCAGTGGTGGAGATTTAATTTTCATGCAAGCCTATGGGATTAACTCTTCATGTTTGACTTTTGAGTGCCTAAATTTTGAACCTTAAACACTTTGATGATTTGAGTGAATCTTTAGTGAGGATGTCAATCCTTGACAATTTCGAATCAGAGGTAATTATTTAGATGAAGGGAAACACCTATGTTTTGTGCTACAAAATATAAGGCTTATAGTGTTTGAATTTTTAGGACACTTTGAGTTGAATTATCCATGTATAAATTATCCCTGAATTATGATGAGACACTATCAATGACTATTATGAATTATAGGAAGTTCGTTTTAATTGTAAGTTGAGAATTTTGCTTGAGGACAAGAAAAAGCTTAAGTGTGGGGGTATTTGATAAACCGAAATAGTAACATATTTTAATCCCACATTTAGTATACTTTTAGATGAATTATCCCTTGATTTATGTAAAAAGGTGCTCTTAATCCTTTCTTTTCATGTCTTATACTCGTGAAAGCACCCAAGGATAAAAAGAATGAGAAAGCGGGCTCAAAACGGACCAAAAGCGGGCCAAAGAGGAAATCGACACACGGCTGGACTTGGACCCACACGGCCGTGCCAAGTCAATCATCTAGAACACGGTCTAACCCCGACTCACACGGGTGTGTCTCATTAAAGAAATTCGAACACACACTGGCCACGATTTCACGGGCGTGCGCCATGGCCGTGCCTCTGTAGTGGAGAAGAGCAATTTCATTCGGGAAAGGATACTTAGGAGAAAGAAACGTATTTCAAAAGCCTATAAATACACCCTAAGTATGACCTAAGAGGGGGAGCCCAAAGCCATCGTCTAGGGCGCGTCGCTACGCACGCCAGAGAAGGCGATTTGTGTGGATTCACTAATGGATGCTTGATTGATCCATCTCGAGAAGCCGAATTATACTCAAGACGGAGGATCTCTCCTTCAATTCCTTCAAGGGGTTTTAGGCATTTCTTATGTTTTTTTATCTTTTCTCTTGAGATGTTTTCCTTTATTGTTATGAACTAAACCCTTTGGATACAGAAGGAGGATGAAACCTATGATGAATCTTGTTATTGTTTTTGAATTATATGATAAATACTTAGTTTGTTCTTAATTATGTAAGCTTAATCCAAATTTAATGTGCTTAGGTGGAGGAGGAATAGACCACGCCTAAGAGTATATCCAACATATAATTAAGCGGAGTTGATGCACGCCTAGAGATAGGGTGGTGAGATTTTGCAGATTAGGGTGAAACCTAATATGGGAATCCATAGATCGATTTAATGCTATTCTAGGGGGTTATTATAAGAGAATGAGAGTTCCACTAATTAACCTAGGGTTAGACGTTATTCACCTCGAGAGAGGGTTTAATATACGTTAGGGAGTCTTACGGATCAAACTAAGTGAATAAATCGTATGGTTCAGTGTTAGATAACAAGTGAAGTCTAGGTGGATTCTTCCTAGGGTATCATCTAAATCAACTGAGTTTTTCCCAAGTTATTTTCCAATTTCATTCTTCTTTGTCTTAGAGTCTTTAGTTTAGTAGTTAATTAATTTAGATTAGATAAACAATCTCTCTTTATTTTTAGGCTAGATAACAAAAAGAAAGTTAGTATTAGTACTTTTAGTTCCTTTGGGTTCGATAATCTGGTCTTGCCTAAGCTATACTACTGTTCGATAGGTGCACTTGCCTCAATCGTTGTCAGAGTTAGTTTCCAGGTTCGATCATTCTTTTTATAAATTTTAAAGCTTTGATTCACAGCGATCAAGTTTTTGGCGCCGTTGCCGGGGAGCTAAAATATTAAGAAAGCTCTATTTTTATTACTTTAGCCATTATTTTTTTTATTTTCCGTAATTTATTTTTATTTTTATTGTTTTTTTTAATTTTTGCTGAATTTTCTTTCTTTCTTTTCCTAGCAGGTACCTTTAGTTTATGACTAGAAGGAACCTAAGGGGACCTTTAGAATACGACAGTGATATTGAAGCTACTGCTCAGAGAAATCACAGAGAAACTAGGCGAGCCCTAAATTACACGGAAGAAGAGTGAGAAGACAGATCCAATCCTACTGAAGGAATGGACGAAAATAACCCACCACCACAAGATGTGGGAGAAAATAATGCTCCTCGTACTATGTTTGATTATGCTAAACCACATTTAACAGGAGCCGAATCAAGTATTGTTAGGCCTGCTATAGCTGCTAATAATTTTGAATTAAAGCCTAACACTATACAAATGATTCAACAGTTTGTTCAATTTGTTGGTTTGCAGGACGAAGATCCAAATACTCATATAGCTAACTTTTTAGAGTTTTGTGATACCTTCAAAATAAATGGCGTTTCTGATGATGCCATACAACTTCGGTTATTTCCCTTTTCATTAAGGAATAAAGCTAAACAGTAGTTAAACTCGCTACCACGAGGGTCAATCAGTAAATGGGATCAAATCACCGAAAAAATTTTATTAAAATATTTCCCACCGGCCAAAATGGCCAAATTACGGAATGATATCTCTTCTTTTGTGCAGATGGATTTAGAGACATTATACGATGCATGGGAGAGATATAAGGATCTCTTGAGAAGGTGTCTGCACCATGGTTTACCTTTGTGGCTCCAAGTCCAGACTTTCTATAACGGTGTAAACCCCTCAACGAGACAACTAATTGATTTCACCACGGTGGAACTTTGAATAATAGAACTCCCCGAGGCGACCCTACGAGTTTATTGAAGAGATGTCATTGAATAACTATCGAGTGGCAAAGTTACAAGGACCAAACCAACAAAATCGTAGGAGTTTTCAACATAGATGCTGTAACCATGCTATCAACACAGGTAGAGATGATGAATAAAAAGCTTGATAGTTTGTGTTCTTCGCAGGCACATCCAGTAATGTAGTGCGACACAAGTGGAACTGTGGCGAATCCTGAGTACCCACCCTACCAACCGGGCACAGAGAGCGAACAGATGAACTATATAGGTAACAATTTTAGATCTAATAATAACCCATATAGTAATAATTATAATCCAGGTTGGAGGAACCACCTAAATTTTTCGTGGGGAGGACAAGGAAATCAAGGAAATCAAAGATAAAAACCTCCTCAAAATTTCCAAAATCAGCCCTATCCACAGGAAAAGAAGCCGAATCTTGAAGAGACGTTGAACAAATTCATAGCACCCACAGAAGCCCGTCTCCAAAAAATTGAGGTAACACTCGACACCCAACAAACATCGATCAAGACGATCGAGAACCAAGTTGGAGGACTTACAAAGGCAATCGGGGAAATTACCCAGTCAGTCGGACAAATTGCGAAGCTATTATTCGAACGACCGCAAGGGCGTCTACCGAGTAATACTAAAATTTATCCAAAGGAGCAAATCCAAGCCATAACAGCTCAAGAAAGCGAAGAAGTAGACGAACCCAGTCCAACACAAGGAAACGAGGTAGAAAAAGGTAAAGTTGAGGTAACACAAGACAAGCCAAAATCGATAATCAAGGAATACCAACCTCGCATACCATATCCCGAAGCGTTAACAAGAGACGATATAGAGGATCCACAGATGCTTGAAGCTCTTTCACAGATTAACTTACCGCTACTTGAAGCTCTTTCACAGATGCCAGATTCGAGGAAATTTTTAAAACATCTCTTGACGAATAAGCGCAAGTTAGACGAGGATCCACATGTGGAATTAAACGCAGTGTACTCAGCAATGTTACAGAATAGACTACCACAAAAGCTAAAAGATCCAGGGAGTTTTACAATTCCATGTTTAATTGGTAGACTAATTGTTGATAATGCATTAGCTGATTTAGGGGAAAGCATTAATGTCATGCCTTATAAATTATGTAAACAACTAGGTCTAGGGAAACCCAAGCAAACTAGGATGAGCATTCAATTAGCTGATAAAACTGTTAGAATTCCTAGGGGTATTATCGAAGATGTTCTTGTAAAAATTGACAGATTCGTTTTCCCAGTAGATTTTGTTGTCTTAGACATGGATGAGGATAATTTGATTCCCCTAATTTTAGGAAGACCCTTTTTAGCGAATGCCAGGACTAAAATTGATGTTGTTGCAGGAGAACTCATACTTTCTGTAGGTAATGAGACGGTCACCCTCAAGGCTCTCAACTCAGCTAGAACATCGAGTAATCAAGGTGAGAACGTAAATTCTACTGATAACCATTCGGTTAACCCTTATTTTCAGGAAGCACCACCAAAGAATACAACTAAACCCGATCCTAAACCCCATGCCGACAAAGAAATAGTTCACGAAGATCGAGGGATTCTGTTCGATGATCTAGACGAGTGGAAGACACACTTCAAGGAGAAATTAGGGATACACGACGAAGAAACAGAACCACACAAGGTAAAACCGAAAGAGCCCCCAGATGAGCTCATAAGAATAACAAACCACTTCAAAATAGGATATCAAGTATTGATAGAAAAACTGACCCTCGAATATCTCCTCCGGACCCTAGCGCAAACAAAGAAATATCTTTTAGGGTAACCAGTGTTTTCCCACACGAAACTGTCGAGGTAAGTAATCCTATTTTTGGTACTTTTACTATAAACACATCTCGACTTAAATTTTTTCACGAAGACACAAATGATAGCATGAGGAAGGACTTCCAACTCCTCAAACTACCCTGAAGATGCAAATGAGAGGAGAGTCTAGCTTAAGACTATAAACTAGCACTTCTCGGGAGGCAACCCGAGCACTAACACAATTTATTTTTACATCTTGCTTTAAATTTATTTTTCTTTTTCTTCTTTTTTGTACACCTAGTTATAAACTTACCAGAAGTGCAGATTTCTAAGTCACACGGCCTTGCACACCGCCGTGGCCGTGGCCGTGTGGACCATAAGAATCCCCGTACTGACATAGCAGAGGCCGTGCGAATCAGTTCTAACCACTTTTCGACGTTACAGATCCAACCACTACACCACGGGCACCGACAAAAGGGCACGGCCATGCCCCATAACCGTGCCAACATACTGACTTGTCGAACACAGTCTAGACACGAGCGTGGGGAACCAACATGCCCTAGAACACGGCCGTGCGAGGCGGCCGTGTGAATCGACACACCCTCAACCCACGGGCGTGGGAAACTGCCAGACTTGAAATTTTATTGAAACACCAAACCCCTCTCCTTTCTCTTCTTAACCCACTTTCCTTCTTTCTTCTCTCCTCTTTCCTTCTTTCTTTCTTTCTTTCTTTCTTTTCCCTCTTTTTTCCCTTTTTCCTAATAAATACTTAGACTCTTGAGCTACAACAAAATCATATCCATAGCAAAGAAGCGTAAAAGGCCAATCACAGTCTCCTCAAAGGAGACCGATTCACATGAGTTCATGCCAGCAACTTCATTCATACGACAAGCCAAGGATATTTGAGGCTATCTAGTTTTTATTTCATTTTTCTCTTTTGCTTCAATTTCCTTCCCTTTAACAATTTTATGCTTAATATAGTTTATTTTATCTTAGTTTCTTAATTTTAGGTTCTAAAGGCTGCTAGGGAATCACTCCACGACCACCACCATATCCTCAGCCTTAGAAATCACATTCAACAATAAGGACTCTACGGTCAATCCATCTTTTCTTTTAATTTTAGTTTCATCTTTATTTTTCTCCACTTTAGCTTGCTTTTCATTAAGTAGTTAAATAATATAGTTTAATTATTATTAGTATATCCTGGCTAATCCTGCATGAGCTTCCCAATTTCTTCATCTAGCGCAGGATCGTCACCCAGACCGGCCCCTCCAATGTATTTTCCACATCCTCCTAGGAGCTCATCCATAATTTAGTGAGTTTTACTTATCCCCATATCTTCTGATTTGAAAATTACATTTATATTATATATCTTTGTACATTGAGGGCAATGTACATCTTAAGTGTGGGGGGTGAACAACCTAAAAAGGTGCCTAACTTTTTTCATTATTCTCAAATTTCTCAAATTAGGTACCAAA
This sequence comes from Gossypium sturtianum, assembly GCA_025698515.1. Lineage (NCBI taxonomy): Eukaryota > Viridiplantae > Streptophyta > Magnoliopsida > Malvales > Malvaceae > Gossypium > Gossypium sturtianum. The sequence continues at coordinate 129,033,899 of CM046955.1, forward strand.
CTTTTTGCATTGTTCTCAAAATCCTGAATTTAGTCTTGTTTTTAAGTAATTTCCTCATATTACTAATTAGGATGAAATTTCTGATGATTTATGTTTTTTATTGATATGTTTTAGGTTAAGTCATTGATAATTGTGCATTGATAATTAAATTCTAAGAATACTAGAGAATCAAGCATAATAAGTCTATTTTTCTGAATTAAAAATTTTCTAGGTCGTCTACCTGAATTTAAATATTACCTTGAAATTTGATATTTACAAGGTTGATGTCAAAAATACCCATAATTTTTGTGAGTTTTTGAGCCTTATAGAGCATAAATTCTTTTTCTTGCTCACTTTATTGATTATGAGTGTGTCAACATTGATTTGTTATTCTAGAACTTGCATCGATTATACATGTCGAGACCACATTTTTTATTTGATATACAGAGATGATAAAGGCACCTAGGTTTTAACCCACTAACTCCATTAAAAGCCTACCTTCACAAATTAACCCCTAGTGAACCCCTTTTAATCCTAACAACCCTATTTATTGACTCACCCACTAATATTAACCCAAAACCCTTTGTAATTTTTATCACCATTCTTTCTAACTACCCCTATATCGAGATTTGATCTGATTAGTTGCCTAATTATGAATTTATCCTTTATTATGTATTTATTATGTTCTAAAAAAACGACGAAGTATATTCATTATTAGTTATGTGATTAAATGAGCTTATACATTTATTTAAATTCCAAATATCGAAGAAGAAGCTCGTATTATTAGTATTATTAGTTTTCAATTGATGTAATTATTATTATTGGTTCATTAGTTCTTAGTTAAGTAATTTGTCAATTCAATCTCGATTCTAACCCTCTAAACCCTAGCCCTGTTACAACCCTAACAAAGACCTTTTGATTTGTGTTTCATCTCATATTTCAGTGGTGGAGATTTGATTTTCATGCAAGCATATGGGATTAACTCTTTGTAATATCCGGGATTTATAGCTTATGCATTAATGCTAAATTGTATGAAGTAGCATGCCTATGTGTGTTCTGATTGTGTTGTATGAATTGTGTGAACCTTACAATGTAGGAAAATGCCTTAGAAATTATTAGATTTTAAATTCAAAAGAGGAAGCTAGGCAGAGTAGCCTTAAGAGAAATTGTAGGGGAAATATGACACACAAATGGGCTTGGTTAAGTGGCTTGGAGGCGCCACTCAGGGCCTCTGTAAATGACGCCACAAACAGGTGCGAATGGGCCAAGGTTTGAGTCGCATGGGAAGCTAAATAAAAGCTTTTATTTTGCGACAACAAGGAGCAGAGGTGGACGGCATGAGGAGACTGAGGGAGGAGCTTTAGATAGGTTCAAATTCTTTTTAAATTCAACAAAGCTAGGTGATAATTATTGATTTTATTTGAATTATTTTGAATAAGTAAGAGAAGAGGAAAAATAGGAGAATAACAAAGATAAGCTAGTGTAGCCGAATTTATCGGTAGATATGCATCTTTTTCCTTTGTTTTCTTTTATTCTCTCAACTCTTGCTAGCCGAAATCTTTTTCTCCCTAAAGATCACCATTGCTGATTCCTCCCAAGTCCCATACTCTTCCATTGAAGCCGAATCCCCATCATAAATATTCTTTTTCTTTTTCTCTCAATCTTCCAAAAGCCGAAAGCAAGTTCTTTTTAGACCATAGCCGATTGGTTCATTAAAACCCCAAATGCCGAAACTTGTGTAATCATCATCTAGCCATAACCGAATATTGCTGTGGATTCAAGCAAGGGAGCAATCGATTTCAGTACTAAGGGTAAGATCAGTCGTTATTCGATTTTCACTCCTTTCTCCTATTAGCCGGAAGTTGAATCTAATTCCAGTGATGCTCTTTGGCCGAATCATTGAAGGAGAATCTCGAGATTTCTTCTAAGTCGACAACAATAGAAGATCATTCGGGTTTTGGTTAGCTAAGGTAAGAAACGCATGATCTTAGGCCAAAGGCTATTTATTAAAGTTTATTGAAGTGATTGGAAATTGGATCTAACCCATGTCTATAGGGATTTGAAAACTTCATAGCAGAGACCACTTTCGTGATTTAAGATTCGCAAGGTAAGGAGGTGTAATATTCGGCCATATTGGTTATTATGTTAGTTGAATCGACCATGGTTATTTAGGGGGCGATCGACAGTGGTATACAAGGATTTTGGATTCAAAATCGCAAGGTAAGTGCACATACACATTTGGCCAAGGCCCTATTTAGCAACTTAGATCTATTTCTTACTTAATTCAAAAGCGAAAACTAACCAAATCAATTGATCTAGTGTTAGCCGATTTTAAGGAGGAAATACTACAATGTTTCGGGATTTGATTAGTAATCAAATCGGCAAAGAAGGTAAGGATTTTGGTTGCAATAATCCTTCGGGATTTGATTATCGAGCGAATGACTTGTTGCTAACATGCTTAAGGATGGTCGAATGTAGGAACCGAGGATCTAGAGTATTAGATCGGGATTTTTGGGATTTGGTGAACTCGTTATAGACCGTGTGTGTATCCCACATGAATCTTGATTGATTTACGGTATTATTTTAATATATGTGTTAATAATAATATGAAAAGTGGGCTAAGGTACCATGCAATGGTACAAAGTACTCAGTGCACGTAATCTTAACATCATGTTAATAAATGTTATGAACATGTGGAATATGGCATGTATGTGAATATTGATAAGAATGTGAAATAAGGCCTAAGCCTTGATAATTGCATGATTTGTATGACATGGGGCATATGGGTTATATGGAAAGGGAAGTGATGCAGTGGTTTATACCACAATATCCGAATGTGGTGACTTGGTCACATAATCCGAATGTGGTGACTCATGTCACAATAATCGAATGTGGTGACTTATGTCACAAAATATATTATCCGGTGGCTATGCCACAAATTTATAAGGGCGATGTGCTAGTCGCCTGCGGCAAACGACTTACCGATGATGTGTAGCGGATGGGTGGCTCGATTTAGTAATCCCCACGGTGTGATGGTTGGTACGGGTGATGTGTAGCGGATGGCATCTAGGTTTGGGTTGGGATTGCATCATTATATTTAATTGCTATTTGTACATGTATGAATTGTTATGCCTAAATCGTTGGGATTTAGTGTTGGTTGTACACACCGAGTCTGTTTGACTCACCCCGTTGTGGGATATCTTTTGGTGACACTCGGTGATGGACCAGTCGGCAGGAGCTCGGTGGTGGCCATGCTCAAACATGTAAATTATTTTATTTTGGACTTTCTATTTTTAAGTATTTTGGATTTATTTCGGGTTTCCTTTGATGTAATAAGGCCACTAGTAGAAAATTGTTTATGCATGCATTTTAATTATTTAGTATGATACGAATTTTATCAATTTAAAGTTTAAGCAATTTTTCTTAAAAATAAATTCTAAATATTTAGACACCTAAACACAAACGATTTTCAAATTAAAGATTAAACCCCAAAACAACTCGGTATTTTTATAAAACCACCCCAAATTTTCCAAAGTAATAAACATGAAATTAAAATGTTTTACTCGAGGAACATACCAGATCCGGTCTGGGCTCGTGGGCCGGGTTTGGGGTGTTTTAATTTGGTATCAGAGCAAGGTTCAAAACTCGGCTCTGGGGTTTTTGGGCTCAAAATGTTTTCTAAAAATGGGCTTTTGAAACATATATGTTTTTAAAGGATACAGTGCATTAGCTCGGCATGGCACTGCGTCTCCGCCCAAGTCTGCCGGTAAGTACCTAAACCATTGTGTGATATACATGTGGGCTTTATGGGCTTTATGGGACGTAGACTAGTTTAAATAGACTCTGATGGACTATAGGCTTAGTTTAAACCACTTCTTAAATTTTCATAAGACTTAATTTCACTAAACAAACCCGTTAACGAGCCGCAAGACTAGGGTGTGGCAACCGTCATACGCATGTCTAGGATTGGATCGGAAGAGCACAGTATTTAAGCAAATCCTAGTGACTCACCTTCTCTTATTTGGAATCCTACCTGCAGTGCGTAGTGACTGTTCACCTTAGTCGAGAGTAGGGTGTGGCAATAGGCGACGCATGCCTAGGAGTGGATTCAGGGAGAGCTTGGTATTTAAGCAGTCCTAGCGACTCACCTCCTCTTCGCTGGAATCCTACCTGGTGCGTGGTGACTATTCACCCTAGTTATGAGGACTCGTTTATGGGCTAAACCCTATAATTAAAACCCGAAAGGGACCAGCCACCCTAGTTTGAAAAAAAAATTACCGAAATACCCTTATTTCATAAAATCACCAAGGAACCCTGAATTGGAAAATTTATGAAATTACCCCTGATTTACAAAATTTTCAAACTGACCCCGATTTATTACCAAAATACCCCGGTAGGAGAAATGACGAAAATACTGGATAGGAAGGAGCAGACGAAAATGTTTGAATAGTGAATGTGTGCAGTAGGTACTACTGAATGATTGTGTTTCTCTGAATTAGGATAGAAAACTTGTAACAGAAACTCTGAATGATCGAAAGAACCTCTATTAATCTTCTTTTCATAAAATTTCTTCGCAAGTAATCAGTGGAACAAGGGCTAATACATAAAACTTTGTAATCAGATTAAAGCGCGATCGTAGAAATGAGTTCTAGGGGACGTGGTCGTAATGTACGAGGACGTGGTAGAGGCAGAATTGCCGTATCGGAACCCGTTAGATCGGGTCAAGGATCTGAGAATGAGGTACCACCACCCCCACCACCAGCTGTTGGTGTTGAGCAGCAAGATCAGACGGGGGATGATGCAGTATCGCAGGCAATGCTACGAGTTCTTGAGATGGTGGCTGGAGTAGGTGGAGGTATGGGAGCTTGAAAATCTGTACTCGAGTGACTCCGAGCCAATGGAGCTGAAGTATTCCATGGCGTATCTGGTGTGGCACCCAAGATGCGGTGAGTATTGGTTGGAAGCGGCGAGCGAATTATGGATGAGTGGATCGACGGCGAGGAGAAATCGAAAGGAATGGTGTCGCTACTTCGCGATGAGGCATATCAATGGTGGCTCACAGTTCGGGATGGTGCCACAGCTGAGGATCTCACTTGGGAGTATGTTAAAGTGGCGTACCAGAAGAAGTATGTTGGAACTAGTTATACTGATGCACAGAGGAAGGCATTTCTGGGGCTGGTTCAAGGGAACAAGTCCGTAGCGGAATACGAGGCTGAATTCTTAAGGTTGAGCAGGTATGCTCGAGGTATAATGGCTCCGGAGCATGAGCGATGTGTCCGATTTGAGGACGGCCTGAGGGATGATCTAAGGTTGTTGATAGCTCTGCAACAGGAGCGGGAATTTGCCGTGTTAGTAGAGAAGGCTAAAGTAGCCGAAGGAATTAAGGACTCTGTGAGGCAGAATACCGACCGGAATAGGCAAAAAAAAGGTTTTGGGTCGTCAGGGTCATCTGGGAATACGCAGAAGAGGCCTATGGTTGATGGGCAGTGAGGTCAGCAAGTTGGTACCGGAGGGCAGTACCGTACTTGTGCTGAGTGTGGGAAGAGGCACCTAGGAGAGTGTTGGAAGAAGATAGGGGGATGTTTCAAGTGTGGGTCCAAGGACCACATGATTAAGGACTGTCCTATAAAAATAGACGGGGGCCGACCAACAGGTCAAGGTTCTAATCAGGCTGGAAGAGGGGGGCAGCAGCCTCAGCGGGGTCATGGTCCGAATGGCAGAGGGAATGGTGCTGGAAGAGGATGTGGAACACCAGGTAGAGGTGTTGGCAATGCCGAGCCAAGACAGCCGGGTCTAGTGTATGCAGTTCGCCGGAGAGAGGACGAAGACGCGCCGGACGTCATAACCGGTACGTTCCTTATAGCGAACAAGCCTTATTTTGCTTTGATTGATGTGGGCTCGACCCATTCCTATGTTGCATGTAGTGTAGTTGAAACACTAGGCATAGACTCGAACTATCGATAGGGAGATGATCTGTAGTAAGCCCATTAGGCCAAAGCTGTAGTGGTGAATAAGATCTTTTGGAGTGTACCCTTAGAAATTCGGGGAGTGATATTTTCTGCCGACTTAATAGAACTTCCCTTTGGAGAATTTGACCTCATACTTGGCATGGACTGGCTAGTAGAACACCGGGCTATATTGGATTGTGTAGCTAAGCGAATGGAGTTAAGGACGCCGGAGGATGAGGCGATAATTATGATAGGAGAAAGAAGGAACTACTTATCTAACGTAGTCTCTGCCTTAAAGGTTGATAAGATGGTAAGGAAAGGATGTCCGGCTTTTCTGATGTGGGTCAGTGCCTTGGACACTAAGGAAACAAGTGTTGGAGGGGTTAGAACAGTAAGGGAATTTGTGGATGTCTTTCCAGAGGAATTATGTAACACCCCAAACCCGGCCCATTCATTCCGACCGAATTTGAAATGCCACTGCGGAAAACGTTTGAAAATATTCTTACTTAAAAGTAGAAACCGTTAAAATTTGTTGCCTTTAATAAAACATTTTCATAATTTAAAACATTCTAAGTAAAAATTTAATTGTTATAAAATACCGGATTCAAAACTTTATTATGTACAGATTTAAGAAAATAAAACCATTGGCGATAGATATCTCAATTGTCAATCCATAATAAAACATAATAATAAAGATACTTAATAAAAATACTTAAATACTTTAATGGGCCTTATTACAATAAACACTTAATCAAAATACTGAAAATATAAATACTTAATTAATTAAAATATCTTTCTCGCATGGGCCACCTTGTATCCACTCCAAACCCGGTCCAAGCATCACCTGAAATGTTGGTAAAAATTGGGTGAGTCATACTGGATCAAAGTGTGTAATTAAACCACTGAATTCCACCCATATGTTAACCACATATTATCCCATATATCGAGATAACAAATATCATATTCACATATTACCACATTCAGGCTTGGCCCATATTCATATCACATTCATATAATAGGGTAGTTAACCACAAAATTTCCACATATTGGGCTTAGCCCATTTCCACACCGATCCACATTCATATTTGGGCTTGGCCCTTTTCTTAATAATCCACATATCAACCGGGCCTAGCCCATTTTCACATTAATCCACAAATCAAAATAATATGCAAAGTTATGCAATTATGAAGCCCAACCCAACCTAGGGTCCATCCGTTACTCCCGCCTTAGCGGACTCGCCCAAGGCCGTGGCTAATCCATCGTTCACATAGTGAACCACATATCTTACCTTGGCGGACTTGCTCGCTCAAGGCCGTGGCTAATCCACCGATCACATAGTGATCCACATATCTTACCTTGGCGGACTTGCTCGCTCAAGGCCGTGGCTAATCCACCGATCACATAGTGATCCACATATCTTACCTTGGCAGACTTGCTGCTCAAGGCCGTGGCTAAGCCACCGATCACCTAAGTGATCCCACATATCATTCGACCCACGGTGATGCACACGACTATCAACCGCCGAGGTGGGCACCTAGCCAACACCTCCCTTGATGAAGCACACGGCTAACATCAGCGCCAATGTAGCACAAGGCTAACATCGGACCACGTATATAATGTACACCCTTTCCTTCCTTCATATCCATATCCCACCCATGCACATGCAGCATGTAATAGTGGCATAATAATAATAAATGCATGCACATGTTATTAAGGAAGACAATCACATTTTTATAGGCATTATCACATTCACATCGGCACTTTCACATTCTTATCAACAGATAATACTAACCTGATTATCGTTATACGCCTTTTCGTGGTAATCACCACATAAGCGCCATTGCTTTGGTTAGCACATAAATCACACATGCAAATATAGCAAAACCGGAAAGCGGTGGGTTAATCACACACGACTTTCTATGAAATTTGAACTACTCGAATCTAACACGATCTAGAATCCCGATACTCTGCTTACTTGTCGATTAGCCCCTAAAAATCATAATACACAATCGGTCATACCTAAACTTATAAAATGGCCTATGGCCGAAACTATATACCACTTACCTTGCTTACCGAAAATCCCGAATCACCACTTAACTATGAAACTGTCGAAATCCCTTGAGTACTCCAAATCCCGAAACTCCTTTAATGCTTCCACTATCATTGCTTGCTAAGAAAGGTTCGGCTAAGCCCTTCAAATGTTGATGGAAAAGTTGGCCACAAGAGAAAGAAAGTGTATTCGGCTATGATGTTTCTTTTGGGTGCCAAGCAAAGAAAAGAGAAAGGAAGCTTATAGGATTGACTAATGCTAACAAATAGAGGAGAAGAAAAACACAAATGGCCTTTTTAGCTTCTTGAATTTGGCACAATGAGGAGTGAGTTGAGAGGAGAATTTTGGCTAAAGGAAAAAGAATTGGAGAAAAGAATTCCAATAGGTGATCACTCCTATTTAACTACACAATTCGGCACACCTATCTCCACTTATCAAATCCAAATCAATCTCTTATTTCCCTCTTCAATACTTATTCAAAATAAATTGAATAAGTCAACATTTATCCATCTCCTATTTAATCTCTAAGCTTATTCAAAAATAACTAAATTAAAACAATTATTATCTTCTCCTTAATCTTCTATCTATCTATCTAAATAAAATAAAATAAAACCTTAATTATCTTCTTATCTCACATTAAAAATAAACAATTTAAATTCACAAATATCCCGCTCTTAGCCGAATTCCAAAATAAAAGCAAACTTAATCCTCATCAAATTAAAAATCCAATTCTTAGTCCAATTCCTTTCCTTCGCCAAAAGCCCCAAAAATTTAAAACACCCATTTTTCGCCCTTGAGTTCGAACATGGGACCTCATTGGAGCAAGCCGCAATAACGCCCCAAGCCACTCTGCCAAGGCATTTTTATGACATAAACCCGCCACAAATTCTTTTAAGACCTCCCAAGCTAAGCTCCTACTTGACGCATAAAATTAAAATCCCATTCGCTTCCTCTCGCAACTCGAACCAAAGACTGCGCAAAGCGTCACCTCCAGGCCCTTAAGTGCCGCTTGCGACCACTTTACCAAGGCTCGCTTTATGTCCAAAGACCACTTGCATATTTCCTTAAAGCCGTCTTCATCCAACCTCCCTTCTTGACGCAAAATACAAAAATAAAACACTCCCATGCCGCCTCAAGACTCGAACTCAGGACCCTTATTGGCGTCATTCCTGGGCCTTAAGTGGCGTCCTTAAGCCACTTTACCAAGCCCCTTTCGTGACCCAAAACGCCCACAAATTATTCTTAAGGCCTTCTCACCTAATTTCCTCTTTTACACTTAAATCCAAAATTTTTCCAAAGCTTTCACCCTCATTCTAAAGTTCTAAAAACTCTTAAAACATCTCCAAATACCCTTAAAACCCACTAGCACTTGGGTTATGCTCCAAACGCATAACCCCTAATCTAGGATGTTACAAATTACCTGGAATACCCCCTGATAGGGAGGTGGAGTTCGGAATTGACTTGTTGCCTGGAACGGTGCCAGTATCTATCGCTCTGTATAGAATGGCATCGAAGGAATTGGTTGAGCTCAATGCTCAAATCCAAGAGTTGCTTGACCGTGGGTTCATTCGACCCAGTGTGTCTCCATGGGGAGCACCGGTCTTGTTTGTGAAGAAGAAAGATGGGACTATACGTATGTACATAGATTACCGTCAGTTGAATAAGCTGACCATCAAGAACAAGTACCCGTTGCCAAGGATAGAGGACTTGTTCGATCAACTGAAGGGGGCAGCAGTATTCTCAAAGATAGGCCTAAGGTCTGGATATCATCAACTTAAGGTGAAGGAAGCAGATATCCATAAGACAGCCTTCTAAACAAGATACGGACATTATGAGTTCGTAGTAATGCCGTTTGGATTGACAAACGCCCCAGCCGCGTTCATGGATATGATGAACCGAGTTTTTCAACCTTACTTGGATAGGTTCGTCGTTGTGTTCATAGACGATATCCTAGTATACTCCAAGTCTGAGGAGGAACATGATGAGCATCTCTGGATTGTGTTGCAACTGTTAAGGGAGAAGAAGCTCTACGCCAAGTTCAGCAAGTGTGAATTTTAGCTTAAGGAGGTCGCATTCTTAGGGCATGTAGTGTCAGCAGAAGGGATAAGAGTGGATCCTAGGAAGATCGAGGCAGTGCTAGATTGGAAACCACCTAAGTCTGTGGCTGAGATTCGAAGTTTCTTGGGATTGGGAGGCTACTACAGAAGGTTGGTAGAAGGGTTCTCGTCAATAGCCGCACCGTTGACGAAGTTGTTGTGAAAGGAAGTACCTTTCGTTTGGACAGATAAGCAACAGGAGAGCTTTGAGAAGCTTAAGAGGGTTTTAACTGAAGCTCCAGTTTTGATTCAGCCGGAGGCAGGGAAGGACTTTGTGGTGTACTGTGATGCTTCTCACACAGGATTGGGATGCGTATTGATGCAAGATGGGAAGGTAGTCGCTTATGCGTCTTGGCAATTAAGGCCACACGAGGTTAACTACCCGACGCATGATTTGGAATTGGCGGCAGTGGTCTTTGCTCTTAAGGTGTGGAGGCATTATTTATATAGAGAAAAGTCAGTGATCTACACGGACCACAAGAGTCTTAAGTATCTGTTGACTCAGAAGGAGCTGAACTTGAGACAGCGAAGGCGGGTGGAGTTATTGAAAGACTACGATTGTTCTATAGAGTATCATCCGGGCAAGGCGAATGTAGTGGCAGATGCCCTAAGTCGGAAAGTAGTGTCGGATCTGAGGGCAATGTTTGCACATCTTAGCTTGTATGATGATGGAAGTTTATTGGCAGAGTTGCAAGTCAAACCGACATGGTTGAATGAGGTGAAAGAAAGTCAGTTAATGGATGAGGATCTAAGTGCTAAGCTACGGCAAGTGTAGAGTGGAGAGTTGGAAGATTATAGTATTAATGACGAGGGAGTATTGTGTTTCAAGGGTAAGGTTTGTATGCCAAAAACTAAGGAGTTAAGGCAGAGGATTCTTCGGGAATCGCATGGTAGCCCTTATGCTATGCATCCTGGAGGTAGTAAGTTGTACAGAGATCTAAGGGAACAATTTTGGTGGCCTGGTCTTAAGAGGGAAGTTACAGAATTCGTAGGGAAGTGTTTAACGTGTCGACAAGTGAAAATTTGAACACCAAGTTCCGTCGGGGTTGCTTGGTAGATAAAGATTCCGCAGATGGAAGTGGGAGAGAATCACCATGGACTTCGTTAGTGGGCTTCCCCTTACGCCTACTAAGAAGGACTCGGTATGGGTGATAGTGGATCGATTGACAAAGTCCGCGCATTTAATCCCAGTAAGAGTTGATTATTCTTTACAGAAGTTGGCGAAGTTATACGTGGCGGAAATTGTGAGGTTGCATGGAGTGCCGGTATCGATAATCTCGGATAGGGATCCAAGGTTTACGTCTCGGTTCTGGAAAGCACTACATCAGGCTTTAGGCACCAGATTAGACTTCAGTACGGCTTTTCATCCACGATCGGGCAATAAAGCGAGTAATCCAAGTGTTAGAGGATATGTTGAGGGGCTGTGTGATAGACTTCAGAAGAAGTTGGGAAGAATATTTTCCGTTAGCGAAATTTCCATACAACAACAGCTATCAAGCCAGTATTCGGATGGCACCGTATGAAGCGTTGTATGGACGGAAGTGTCGCACACCTACGTGTTGGACGGAATTGGGAGAACGTCGAGTTTTGGGCCCGAGAGATTGTGGCGAATCCGAGGAAAAGGTTGAAGTAATTCGCACGCAGTTAAAGGAAGCGTCGATGCATGAAGTCGTATGCAGATCTTAAATGAAAGGAGATAGAATTTGATGTGGGGGATCAAGTGTTTCTTAAGGTATCGCCTTGGAAGAAGGTTATGAGATTTGGTCGCAAAGGGAAATTAAGTCCAAGGTTTATAGGACCTTATCGGGTATTAAAGCGAAGTTGGACCCGGTGGCATACCGATTAGAGTTGCCTTTGGAGTTGAAGCGGATGCACGACGTATTCCATGTTTCTATGTTACGTCGTTAACGATCGGATCCATCTCATGTAGTACCAGTTGAGGAGGTGGAGCTAAGGCCAGATTTGTCGTACGAGGAAGAGCCGATTCAGATTTTAGAACGAGATGGGAAAGTGCTACGAAGGAAGTCAGTTCCTTTAGTCAAAGTGTTATGGCACAATCATGGATCGGAAAAAGCTTCGTGGGAGCCGGAAGAAGCAATGCGACAGCAGTACCCTCACTTCTTTCAGCCAGGTAATTTCGAAGACGAAATTATTTTAAGGGGGGTAGAACTGTAATATCCGAGATTTATAGCTTATACATTAATGCTAAATTGTATGAAGTAGCATGCCTATGTGTGTTCTGATTGTGTTGTATGAATTGTGTGAACCTTAGAATGTAGGAAAATGCCTTAGAAATTATTAGATTTTAAATTCAAAAGAGGAAGCTAGGCAGAGTAGCCTTAAGAGAAATTGTAGGAGAAATATGACACACAAATGGGCTTGGTTAAGTGGCTTGGAGGCGCCACTCAAGGCCTCTGTAAATGACGCCACAAACAGGTGCGAATGGGCCAAGGTTCGAGTCGCATGGGAAGCTAAATAAAAGCTTTTATTTTTCGGCAACAAGGAGCAGAGGTGGACGGCATAAGGAGGCGAGGAGGAGCTTTAGATAGGTTCAAATTCTTTTTAAATTCGGCAAAGCTAGGAGATAATTATTGATTTTATTTGTATTATTTTGAATAAGTAAGAGAAGAGGAAAAATAGGAGAATAACAAAGATAAGCTAGTGTAGCCGAATTTATCGGTAGATATGCATCTTTTTCCTTTGTTTTCTTTTATTCTCTCAACTCTTGCTAGCCGAAATCTTTTTCTCCCTAAAGATCACCATTGCTGATTCCTCCCAAGTCCCATACTCTTCCATTGAAGCCGAATCCCCATCATAAATCTTCTTCTTCTTTTTCTCTCAATCTTCCAAAAGCCGAAAGCAGGTTCTTTTTAGACCATAGCCGATTGGTTCATTAAAACCCCAAATACCGAAACTTGTGTGATCATCATCTAGAAATAACTGAATATTGTTGTGGATTCAAGCAAGGGAGCAATCGATTTCAGTACTAAGGGTAAGATCAGTCGTTATTCGATTTTTAATCCTTTCTCCTCTTAGCCGAAAGTTGAATCTAATTCCAGTGATGCTCTTTGGCCGAATCATTGAAGGAGAATCTCAGGATTTCTTCTAAGTCGACAACAATAGAAGATCATTCGGGTTTTGGTTAGCTAAGGTAAGAAGCGCATGATCTTAGGCCAAAGGCTATTTATTAAAGTTCATTGAAGTGATTGGAAATTGGATCTAACCCATGTCTATAGGGATTTTGACAACTTCATAGCCAGAGACCACTTTCGGGATTTAAGATTCGCAAGGTAAGGAGGTGTAATATTCGGCCATATTGGTTATTATGTTAGCCAAATCTGACCATGGTTATTTAGGGGCAGTCGACAGTGGTATACAAGGATTTCGGGATTCAAAATCGCAAGGTAAGTGCACATACACATTCAGCCAAGGCCCTATTTAGCAACTTAGATCTATTTCTTACTTAATTCAAAAGCCAAAAACTAACCAAGTCAATTGATCTAGTGTTAGCCGATTTTAAGGAGGAAATACTACAACGTTTCGGGATTTGATTAGTAATCAAATCAGCAGCAAGGTAAGGATTTTGGTTGTAATAATCCTTCGGGATTTAATTATCTAGCCGAATGGCTTGTTGCTAACATGCTTAAGGATGGTTGAATGTAGGAACTGAGGATCTAGAGTATTAGATCGGGATTTTGGGATTTCAAAGTGAACTCGTTAAGTAGACCAGTGTGTATCCCACATCTGAATCTTGATTGATTTACTGATATTATTTTAATATATGTGTTAATAATAATATGAAAAGTGGGCTAAGTTACCATGCAATGGTACAAAGTACTCAGTGCATGCGTAATCTTAACATCATGTTAATAAATGTTATGAACATGTGGAATATGGCATGTATGTGAATATTGATAAGAATGTGAAATAAGGCCTAAGCCTTGATAATTGCATGATTTGTATGACATGGGGCATATGGGTTATATGGAAAGGGAAAGTGATCGGTGGTTTATACCACAATATCGAATGTGGTGACTTCGGTCACATAATCCAAATGTGGTGACTCATGTCACAATAATCGAATGTGGTGACTTATGTCACAAAATATATTATCCGGTGGCTATGCCACGAATTTATAAGGGCGATGTGCTAGTCAGTAAATGCTGCAATGACGACCTTCTATGATGTGTAGCGGATGGGTGGGTCGATTTAGTAATCCCCACGGTGTGATGGTTGGTACGGGTGATGTGTAGCGGATGGCATCTAGGTTTGGGTTGGGATTGCATCATTATATTTAATTGCTATTTGTACATGTATGAATTGTTATGCCTAAATCATTGGAATTTAGTGTTGGCTGTACACACTGAGTCTGTTTGACTCACCCCGTTGTGGGATATCTTTTCAGGTGACACTCAGTGATGGACCGGGTCGGCAGGAGCTCGATGGTGGCCATGCTCTCAAGACAGAAATTATTTTATTTTGGACTTTCTATTTTCAAGTATTTTGGATTTATTTCGGGTTTCCTTTGATGTAATAAGGCCACTAGTAGAAAACTGTTTATGCATGCATTTTAATTATTTAGTATGATACGAATTTTATCAATTTAAAGTTTAAGCAATTTTTCTTAAAAATAAATTCTAAATGTTTAGACACCTAAACACAAACGATTTTCGAATTAAAGATTAAACCCCAAAACAACTCGGTATTTTTATAAAACCACCCCAAATTTTCCAAAGTAATAAACATGAAATTAAAACGTTTTACTCGAGGAACATACCAGATCCGGCCTGGGCTCGTGGGCTGGGTTTGGGGTGTTTCACTCTTCATGTTTAACTTTTGAATGCCTAAATTTTGAACCTTAAACACTTTGATGATTTGAGTGAATCTTTAGTGAGGATGTCAATCCTTGACAATTTCGAATCAGAGGTAATTATTTAGATGAAGGGAAACACCTATGTTTTGTGCTACAAAATATAAGGCTTATAGTGTTTGAATTTTTAGGACACTTTGAGTTGAATTATCCATGTATAAATTATCCCTAAATTATGATGAGACACTATCAATGACTAATATGAATTATAGGAAGTTCGTTTTAATTGTAAGTTGAGAATTTTGCTTGAGGACAAGCAAAAGCTTAAGTGTGGGGGTATTTGATAAACCGAAATAGTAACATATTTTAATCCCACATTTAGTATGCTTTTGGATGAATTATCCCTTGATTTATGTAAAAAGGTGCTCTTAATCCTTTCTTTTCATGTCTTATACTCGTGGAAAGCACCCAAGGATAAAAAGAACGAGAAACGGGCTCAAAACGGACCAAAACGGGCCAAAGAGGAAATCGACACGGCCTGGACTTGGACCCACACGGTCGTGCCAAGTCAATCATCTAGAACACGGTCTAACCCTGACTCACACGGTCGTGTCTCATTAAAGAAATCCGAACACGGCCTGCCCACGATTCACACGGGCGTGCGCCATGGTCGTGCCTCTGCCGTGGAGAAGAGCAATTTCATTCGGGAAAGGATACTTAGGGAGAAAGAAACATATTTTAAAAGCCTATAAATACACCCTAAGTATGACCTAAGAGGGGGAGCCCAAAGCCATCGTCTAGGGGAGTCGTGCTAGGCCAGAGAAGGCAGATTTGTGGGGATTCACTCAGGGATAGCCAGTTGATCCATCTCAAGAAGCTAGAATTATACTCAAGACGGAGGATCTCTCCTTCAATTCCTTCAGGGGGTTTTAGGGATTTCTTATGTTTTTTTTTATCTTTTCTCTTGAGATGTTTTCCTTTATTGTTATGAACTAAACCCTTCGGATACCCGAAGGGGATGAAACCTATGATGAATCTTGTTATTATTTTCTGAATTATATGATAAATACTTAGTTTATTCTTAATTATGTGAGCTTAATCCAAATTTAATGTGCTTAGGTGGAGGAGGAATAGACCTTGCCTAAGAGTAGATCCAACATAATTAAGCGGAGTTGATCGCACGCCTAGAGATAGGGTGACGAGATTTTGCCAGATTAGGGTGAAACCTAATATGGGAATCCATAGATCGATTTAATGCTATTCTAGGGGGTTATTATAAGAGAACGAGATTTCCACTAATTAACCTAGGGTTAGACGTTATTCCCCTCGATAGAGGGTTTAATATACGTTAGGGAGTCTTACGGATCAAACTAAGTGAATAAATCGTATGGTTCAGTGTTAGATAACAAGTGAAGTCTAGGTGGATTCTTCCTTGGGTATCATCTAAATCAACTAAGTTTTTCCCAAGTTATTTTCCAATTTCATTCTTCTTTGTCTTAGAGTCTTTAGTTTAGAAGTTAATTAATTTAGATTATATAAACAATCTCTCTTTATTTTTAGGCTAGATAATAAAAAGAAAGTTAGTATTAGTACTTTTAGTTCCTTTGGGTTCGATAATCCGGTCTTGCCTAAGCTATACTACTGTTCGATAGGTGCACTTGCCTCAATCGTTGTCAGAGTTAGTTTCCAGGTTCGATCATTCTTTTTATAAATTTTAAAGCTCTGATTCACAGCGATCAACTGAGCTCAGTGAAAATAAGATACACGGGGTCGATTTGATAAAAGACACTGAACAGAAAGTGAAAGTAATCCGTGACAGTCTGAAAGTAGCACCTGATCATCAGAAGTCCTATGCAGACTTGAAACAAAAAGATATAGAATTTGAGATCGGTGACAAAGTGTTCTTAAAAGTGTCTTCATGGAAGAAAGTACTCCGATTCGGACGTAAAGGCAAGTTGAGTCTGAGGTTCATCGGGCCGTATGAGATTATCGAACGTGTTGGGCCAGTTGCGTACAGATTGTTGTTGCCACCTGAGCTAGAAAAGATTCATAATGTATTTCATGTATCGATGCTTAGACGATACAGATCTGATTCGTCACATGTGATTACTCTGTGTGAGATTGAAATCTGATCTGATATGACATATGAGGAAGAACCAATCCGTATCTTAGCTCGTGAAGTGAAAGAGTTGAGAAACAAGAAAATTCCGTTAGTGAAAGTGTTGTGGCATCGACACGGAGTGGAAGAGGCTATGTGGGAGCCTAAAGATTCAATGAGACAGCAATATCTGAATCTGTTTAACGGTAAGATTTTTTGGGACGAAAATCTCTAAGGGGGAGAACTGTAACAATTCAATTTTGACCCTAGTCAGAACAGTAGTTTCGAGACCACAAATCTGAGTTAGAATAATATTTTAATATTATTTTCTGTGCCTACAATACGTGATTAAGCATGTGTGAAATTTCTGTGAGTTAATTTGTCTGTCTGTGTGCTTAATGTGAGAAAAGGATTAAATTGCATTAAATGCAAAATTAGCACGATATTTGTAAAAGTGCCTATTTATTTTGGCTTTTAAAAGTGGTGGCCTTATGAGGCAATTAAGCCATTATTTAGTAAGTGGATGGTTAAATGACAAAATAACCTTATTGTTTATTTGTCTTATATGTTGATTAAAAGGTTAAAAATGTAAAATAATTAATAAGCTAAGTTATAATAAAATAAAACATAAAAGATGGCCATTCTCATCTTATTTTGGCTGAATGTAACAAAGAAAAAGAAAGAACAAAAGCTTTCAAGGGTTTCAGCTATGGTTTGACTTAATTAAGGTATGATTTTGATTCGGTTTTTGATAATTTCTACGTTTTTGTAATCATTGCTTTGAGTTCTTTAAAACCCATTTCTTAATTTTGTGAATTGATGAATATTTTGATATGTGCCATTGATGAGCACATGAGTTTTGTGATGTTTGATGATGAAAAATGAAAGATATGTGTTAGATTAACAAGTTTTGTCTTTGGAGTTTTGATGAATTTGAGTAATTTGTACTTAATTGAGAAAATAATATTTTGAGGGACTAAATTGTGAAATAAATGAAATGTATGGGCTTATATGGACTATATGAGAATTCAGCTAAGCATGGGTGCATTGAGATTTTGAGTATTTTGTGATTTTTTGAAATAAGGACTAAAATGTCAAAATGTGAAAATATGAGGGCTAAATTGTAAATTGCCCTAAATATGTGTTTTTGGATTGAATTGAATGATTTGGTAAATAAAAGTTTAAATTTGAATATGTATAGATCAAGAACCGAAGATAACGGACTTAAATCGCGGGAATTCGAAAGTGATCGAATAGTCGAGTCTGTACGTTAACCGAATTCGAGGTAAGTCGATATACAAATAAATGTATTTGATTTGAGTATTTATGCATCTATGAAATTTATATTGCTATGAATAATGCTTGAAAGGTTATGTGTATGAAATCCGAGAAAGTGTCGACAAGTTATTAATGTCCGAGAAGTCCCGTACGAACCTAGGAATATATAGGATTACATATGTCATGACATAGGTGTCCGATATGTGATATCATGTAAGACCACGTCTGGGATGTTGGCATTGATTCGAGATTTCGTATAAGACCACGTCTGGGACGTTGGCATCAATATGAGATTTACGTGTAAGACCATGTCTGGGACATTGGCATCGTATTTGATTCGTGTAAGACCCTGTCTGGGACAGTGGCACCGATATCCGAGTACATGTAACACCTCGTCTGGGATGTTGGCATTGTACGACCATTCTGAGCATTCCAATTATCCTATTAGATTCCAAACGGTTCAACGGGAAAATCTGAGAAATGAATGACTATGTGATTTGTATATCCGCTTCAGGTACGTTTGATGTATATGTTTTGAATAGGCATGGAAGGTGAGTAAATATGCATATGGATGCAATGAACCAAAATGTCATATATGAATGAAAGTGACATGAGTAAATGATGAGATGATATGTTATACACATGCTTAAATGAGTTATGAGCATATGAGATATTTGAGTTGTGAAATATGAGTAAGTAATGGCTAAGTAATGAGCCAAGGATGATATTATGAATTTGTAAATGAGATACATTAATGTAATTGTGTTTATGTGGCTATGTGTATTGTATATTAAGTTTATTTGTATATGGCTTACTAAGCTTTTGGAAAGCTTACTTTGTGTGTGTTTGCTCTATTTTATAGATCGTCAAAGCTACTGAAGGCTCGGTACCATCGAGGATCGTCATCACACTACTTAAACTTATTTCGGTACCTTTTGAAAATGTATATACTAAAGTATGGCATGTATAGGCTAGTCATTTTGGTTTATGTTCGAGATGAGTATATATATGGCCATGTGATATGGCTAGACAAATGGTGGTGTTATGAATGAGTAACCATGTTATATGATGTTTGTTTGGTATGGTTTAATGACCAAAGAAATGGTCAAAATGATGGTAAGTTGTGGATGAATCATGCTTAGTTTATATGTGAATTAGTTGAGTTATTTGGCATATATGATGATACGTATGGAAATGAAATCGAATGAGATGATATGATGATCATATGGTATGTTTTTGGTTGCCAATTATGTTTGGATTGATGCTCATGTGTGGTTGTAGGGATGACCCAATGTGTGGGTGGCAATTTGGCCTTGAAAATGGCCTATATTTGCCCACACAATTGAGCACACGGGCGTGTGGCTCGACCGTGTCCCTCGTGGTCATATTTCATAGCAAGTCAGGCTCGACCACGGGCTTGAAACACGGGCGTGTGACTGGCCATGGGGTGCAAGTCAGGCTCGACCACGGGTGAGGCACACGGGCGTGTCCATGGCCGTGTGGACAAGTCAGTATGTATGCCCTGTTTTGACACGGCTTAGACACACGGGCGTGTCTGAGGCCGTGGGAGGCACACGGCCTACCCACACGGGCATGTGACCTCTGTAACTTAGAAAAAAATTTAAATTTTTGAGAATTTCCATATGTGATCGGTTTAGTCCTGGCCCTATTCTAAAGCATGTTTAAGGTCTCGTTGACCTATATAAGGGACACTATGATTTGATTTGTTGAATAATAATATGAAATGTCCGTAAAAGATTCCGTTTGTTCGATAATGCCTTTTAACCCTAATCTGGCGACGAATACGGGTTAGGGGTGTTACATTAAATTAGAGGTCCTTATATGATAATTAGACCATTTGTTAAGATAATGGACAAAAATAGACATGGTGAGATAAAATTTCAAAGTTTTAAGTGAAGGGCATTTTGGTCATTTGGTAAATAAAAGAATAAAAAGGGAAAATCAAGCGAAAATCTTGTCCATCTTCTCCCCCAAGTGTCGAAATTTAGAAGGGCTCCATAGCTAGGGTTTTGCCACTTTTCAAGCTTGATAGTAAGTGCATCCTAGCCCCTTTTTAATGCTCTTTACATTTTTGAATTCCTCATAATCCGGTTTACCTATTTCTATCATTATTTTGAAGTAGGGTTCATGTTTAAAAATTTACCCATGTGTGACATACATGTATTTTGATGTTTGATGGAAGATATTGATTGTTTAAGGTGTGATAAACAACTTTTACTAAGTGATTTTTAGTGAAAATGTATAAAAAGGACTTATTTGTAAAAAGATTATAAAATGTGTGTAAAAGTGTGATTAAATGAAAAATATGGACTGCTATAACTATAAAAGAGGATCGGCTAGGCTTGGGAATCGAAAAAATTGAATAGATTTCATTTTTCGAGCCTAGGGGCAAAAATGTAAATATGTCAAAGTTTAGGGGAAAAGCGTAATTTTTGCCATAATAGGATTTTGGACTGAATTGAGTAATTTGGATAATAAATAAGTTAAATTTTCTATTATAGATCAAGAAAGACGAGGTTCGAACCATGATCGGGGGAAAAATAAGGTTATTGACGATTAGGTCCATTTCTGCTATTTTTGTACCGAGGTAAGTTTGCAAGTAAATAATGCATTATTATTTAGGCTTTAATTGTGTTATTATTGTATGAATTGTGATTTAATCTTTGAATGAATTCGACAAAGTTTGACAAGCGAGAAAGAAATCCCGGTTAAACCTTAGGAATAGGTAGGATACAAATGTCATGACATCAGGGTTAATTAAGATTACGTTTAAGATCATATCTGGGATATGGCATCGATATGAGATTTCGTGTAAGACCATAGCTGGGCTATTGGCTTCGATATAAGATCCCATGTAAGAACATATCTGGGATATGGCATTGGTATGGTACTAAGTGTGTGAGATTTCCCAAGTATTCTTTAGTATTCCAAGTGGTTCAACGGGAAACTTAACGGAAAAGTTTAAGTTGTGAAAGACTATGGTATGATGTGAAAGATTATGGTAAGTTGAAAGTTGGTACAGGTATGCACATAAAACTCATGCTTAATAAGCTCGATATGTGATGAAACCTCGAATTGGTTCGATTGAGTAAGTTATGATGTTAAGATTTTAATAACATCTATGCTAAGCTTGATTATGAATTCACAATGACATTTATGTTAATTTACTTTATGTTAAATATATGTTAAAGTGTGTATGATGCTTATTATTTGTATAGGAACTTACTAAGCTTTAAAGCTTACTCCCTTTCTCTTTCTCTTGTCCACCTTCAAGGTAAATAGTACTCGTCTAAAACCTTATTTTAATAAAATTGATAGCAGGAATGAGGAGTTTCAACTCCTCGAACCACCATGATTATGCGAATGAAAAGTGAGTCGAGCTTAGACTCTAAATAAGCGCTTCTTGGGAGGCAACCCGAGCACTAACCTCATTAATGTCCATATTTTTGTTTTTTAGCACCTAACTAAAAACAAACCAAATTAATAGGCGCAGGTTTCCCTACCCACACGGCCTTGGACACGGGCGTGGCCGTAGCCGTGTGGCCACCACGAGTAGGTACATCGACGTGGCGGAGACCGTGTGGAAACAGGATGAAAATTTTCTCCAAAACAAGAGCTGCGATAAAATGCCAAGGCTGTGCGATGCGACCGTGGTAGAAACTAACTAAAGAACACGGGATGCGATAAATCCACACGGGCTTGCCTTAAGACCGTGGGCGATACTGAGTAAGTCACACGGGCGTGCGACACGCTCGTGTCTAGAAGCCGTGGTTGAAACTGAGTAAGTCACACGGGCGTGCGACACACCCGTGCCTATAGGTCGTGGTCGATACTGATTAATTAACACGGGCGTGTGAACCTCTACACGGGCGTGGGAGAAACGAACTAAGCATCACACAGCCGTGCAATTCGACCGTGTGACCTAACACGCCCAGGGAACACGGGCGCGGGCCAAGACTCAGACACACCCTAAACAGCATTTATGAAACACACGGGCTAAACATAGGGCACACGGGCGTGGACCGTGACCGTGTGCCCCAATCCCTATTAAACCCCGTCTCCTGTTCACTTTCTTCCCCAAATTTCCCCCCCAAAACCCTAGCCGCTCTCTCACCCAAACACCCTCTCTACTCCTTCTCCCCTACTCTGGCCACCACCTCGACGACCCCTCGGCGACTGAAATATCCCCCATACCCCCTCCTTCTTTTCCTTCCCTCATCTCCCTTTCTTTCCCACACGCACCAGCCCCCACAGTACACGCCCGTGCACGACCACCATGCCCGTGCTCCACCACCACGTCCGTGCGCCCCCTTAATACCTCTATCGGTTTAGTCTTCCCCCTTCACTTTTTAGTTCATTGTTCACTTTTTGAGTTGCTAAGTATACTCATATTCATTATTAGGTTGCATTTGTCACACTTTCATTCTCTATACTAATTGATACTTGACAATGATTTTGCTCTTGGTAGCTTACTAATTTTGATAATGCCATGCATTCTGGGATTCCCATTAGTCTTGTTAATTAGTCTCATCACTATAACACTTTTAGGCTCGTTGCTACTTAATCGTTATTAGTTAGTATCGTACATTGACAAATCTTTGCATCTAGGAACCACAACTTCATCACAGGTAATCCCATTTTGACACTCTGGTTCACTGATGTATATTCTAGATTTCTAATTTATTTGAGAACGTATTTGGTAATGTTTCTACCTTACTTTACTAATGTTGAGTACTTTATCTTGCAGGCACATAATGACTCCTCCACATGGGAAAAAGACTGATGTCCTCGCTTCGAAAAAGCGGAAGGGACCCGGAGCTACCTCTGCGAGTGCATCTCCCGAAGTGCGCCATCCTTTTCTACAGTTTCCCCTGGGACCCCAGGAGGAACTTTTTCAGATACTTCGTGCACGAACCCTCGGTGTGGGGAGATGCATTGATTGGGCCGCCTTAGAGAAAGTCCAACTAGCTGACGCAGTTCGGACCCTATTGTCTACTGACCCATGGGGGCACTTTTTCAAGATTGTTGAGCCGACCTATTTAGAGCTTACTTTAGAGCTCTGTTCCACCTTTCACCTTCAGGCGGTCATGACAAATTTCGACGACCCAGGCACAGTCCAGTTCCGCCTTGGAGGCCTAGTACGAGAGTTGAGTATCCCAGAGTTTGGGGTCGCTTTGGGACTTTATACCGAGGAATTCATGAAGGATGACGACTTCGAGAACCTTCATCGCCACATCCACTACTCCCCTTCTTCCTGCTGGAGAGACTTAGTCCCTGCCTCGGCTACCTACGATCCCAGTCACTCCAAGGCATCAGCTCTCACCCCATCCTTAAGGTACTTACACGCCATCCTGGCTCACACTTTGACAGGTAGGCGAGAGAGCACTCGCATTGTCAACACTCACGACGCCTACTTTTTATGGTGCATGGCGCATGGGCACGTGTTTGATTTAGCTTACTTCATCGCCCTTGCCATTCGGCATCAGATGGAGCGACATAGGAAAGGAATCCTCTCCATTGGCCCATATGTGACGTGCCTAGCTCGATACTTTGGCCTCCTCAACACCGCAGCTCAGTCCTCCTCGCTCACGCTTATTGGGCAGATGTCTCCACAGGGCATCTCGACGATGCTTCATATGAGGATGATTGAGCGTCTTCGTGGGTTTGATCCTCCTCAGTACTGTCTATCGCAAGCCACCGATCAGGACGACCCAGAGGACATTACTGATGATATCCCTTTACATCATGAGGAGCCATCTTCTGCGCCACCACCGCCTCACCAACCAATTCATGCGTCTGCTTCATTAACTGACATATCTGAGCGCCTCACTCGTTTCGAGCAGTACTGCACTCAGTAATTCAATGACAGCGCTCGATGATTCGACGGCAACTACATCAGATTAGCAGGAAAATAGAAATCTCGATGCATTAACGGGCAATTCTTGCATACTTTGTCAACCAAAACACATTTGCCTAAAAGGTTCGATACTCTAATCACAAATTCAATAGACTCTACAGGAAAAGTCTTACTAAATACTAAATTCATGCATATATAAGAATGAGTTGATCCTGGATCTATCAATGCAATCACATTAGTATCATAGAGAGTGAAAGTACCGGTGATAACATCTGGAGATGACGCTTCTTCGTGAGCGCAAATAGCGTAGGCTCTGGAAGGTACTCTAGCATCGGATCTCGCAGCAGTATCTCATGTCACACCTCTACCACCACTCACATTTCCAACATTACGGAATGGTCTTCCTCTAGTTAACGTAATACTCGGTCTCAAATTCGAAGACTTATCTTTCTCATTTAGCTCAGGACAATCCTGGATGAAATGTTCATGCGAGCCACATCTAAAATAGGCTTTATCATTCAATCTACACTCTCCAAAATGTCATTTTCCAAAACGTTCACATTCCGATTTATTTGGTCTAACATTACCCACACTAGCCACTGACACAGCTAGAGTTTTTGAACTCGTAATTTGCTTCCCATTATCTCTATTAGAGTATTCCACTGGTGTATTTGATCGACTAAACAAATCTCAAGATTTCTTTAATGAAGAGTGATACGGCTTACTCATTGATCTTTTTCTCGAATCTCTAGCTTCTGGTTCTGCTTTTCTCTTTTCTTTGCTAAGATCCTCAGCTTTACAATCCCTTTCAACTAGAACAACAAATTCTTTCAATTCAAGAATTCCAACTAATAATTTTATATCTTCATTCAACCCGTCAATGAATCGTTTACACATAATCTCCTCAGTAGACATATACTCTCGAGCATACTTGCTTAACTGTACGAACTCTCTTTCATACTTGGTGACAGTCATGCGGCTTTGTTTTAACTCTAAGAACTCTTTATGCTTTTGATCAAGAAATCACTGACTTAAGTATTTCTTTCGGAACTCCGTCTAGGTAACACCCCTAACCCATAACCGTCGCCGGTCTAGGGTTAAGAAGCATTACCGATCAATCTGGAATATTTACTAACATTTTACAACACAAAGTGTATCATCATCCAAACATAACAAAATATATACATATAGTCCCTTAATGAGGTCTACGAGACCTTAAACACGTGTTAGAAAGGGGTCAGGGCTAAATCGAACACATACCAAACTTTCTAAAAATCAAACATTTTTCCAAGCTACAGAGGTCACACGCCTGTGTGGGTAGGCCGTGTGCCTCACACGGCCTCGGACACGCCCATGTGTCCAAGCCGTGGTCGAAACTCACTTGCACCACACGGCCAGTCACACGCCCGTGTGTCCAGCCCGTGTGTGAGCCTGACTTGTTTCAATTTGCAAACTCGAAAGACACGGTCGAGCCACACGCCCGTGTGCTCAACCGTGTGGGCAATTATAGGCCATTTGCAAGGCCAAATCGTTACCCACACTTAGGGTCTCACCTACAAGCACAAACCAACTCAATTTCATACCTCACATAGCATTTAAACATACCAAAACATACTCAATTTAATCTCTTAACATCATCATTCATTATCCCAAACAAATCCACCTATACCTATCAATCTAAAGTATCAATTACATGACAAAAACTTTTAATTCATGTGTAACGCCCCAAAAGTTAGGGGTTTGTAATTTTGCTTAAGTTCATGTTGTGTTTGATCGGCTAGCTATTTGAGTGTGTTTGGGGGTCCTAAGGAGGCCTGGGTTCGAGTCTGAGCTTTAGAAAAATTTTAGTTTTTGGCCCTTAAGGGGAGAGGGCTGTTTGCAGTAGAACTTAAGTATAATTGGGTGCGCTAGGATGACACAAGATGAGCTTGTAGCTCAGTGGCAGTGGCGTCATTGGGAAGGCAATGAGAGTGGGGTTTGAATCCCACAAGTTGCAATTGAGGACTTTTATTTTGTAACTTGATAGTGGAGGAAGCAGAGTTCGGATCAAACTCTTCAAAGGGAGTTGGAGACTTGGTCAAAAGTTTCAAATGGATTGAGGGGAGGAATTCTAGGAGGTTGAAGTGGAGGAAATCGTGGAGATAGATGAGAGTGGGAGTGTTGGCCGAAATTGGGAGTGTTGTTGGGGTGAAAATTTCGGCTAAGAGGTGAGTATGTTGCGATTTCGGCTGAGGGGTCTTTTAGGAGCACTTTCGGCAACCTGAGTGTGAGTGCAAACTGAAATTTCTTTGTGTTGATTTACTTCTCTTTTGTTCATTTTCGATCTTTTGCTCGTCCATCATTTTCTCAATTGCTGCCACTCCCTGCCTACACCTCTTTTTCTTCCTCTGGATTCTTTGGCTGAATTCAATACTCTTTCTTTTCTTCTCATCCCTCTTTCTACTCTCTTCAAGATAGCCGAACCAATCCTCCCCCTTGTTCTCAAACACTCCATCTCTTGTTCATTATTTGTTAAGCCGAAGCTAACCTCTCCTTCCCTTCTAGTTACCTTCATTTCTGGGGCCGTCTATTCTTGTTGCTAGAAGAAAGTTGTTCTTGCCGAATTTGAGAGTAAGTAGTTTTGACTCTCTTTTAGTTAAATGGTCGTGTCATGCTATTCTTTTCTCTAAGTTACCGAATCTTCCCTTTCTTCTGTAATCTAACATCGATTGGTTTTTAGGTGCTCTCGTGTCGTAGAAGGGGGCAAGCGTCCGAAAATAGTCGATACGTTACTCTTAGCCTTGATCAAGTAAGTATTTGCACTTTGTGTTTGGTTGAAGGACTGATCTTGCCTGGGGGTTTGGTTTTCGGTAAGGGTAGATGTTAACCACATCTTTATTCAACTCTTCTAATAAGGGTGTATTGAAACGCAGGATACATTGCGGGGTTCTTAATCTTCTCTAGTAATCGGAAAAGGCTTAGCAACACTCGGTAAAGCAAGGTAGGAGTATGTGGAGTATGTGTAGTTTCGGTTTGTTGAGTATTAGGAGGATAACCCTTTTTGATCGGTTGACTAACTGTTGACCTTTTTCTAACGTAGGATCGGTGCTAAGGGATTCGTGTCACGTTCGTTATCGAGGTGTTTAATCTCACACTCCTGTTTGTTCTGTTAAATGCGATGATTTGTGAATCGGCTAAAAGCCGAAATACCGAAAAGTCAGAGTATCGGAATCTGAGATCCCTTGAGCGTGCGAGCACTTGTAGGGATAAACCGTGAACGTTGGCGTTAAACTGTTGGAAGTGCCATGAACTCTCTTGTGGGACTAAGGCTATAATGGGTCTTGTTGAGCCGAATTGGGCTAAGTGGGCCCAATGGGCTAATGGGCCCACAAGGACAAAATCTATGGTAAGTGCCGGATAATAGAGACGGTTGCGAAGTCTACAAAACTGTGACCGAAAATAGGCTGAATGGGCCACACGAGCGTGTGGGCCCATTTGGGCCGAAATTGGGCTTCAGGCCCAATTGCACCGTTTTAACCGAAAATGGAACCCGTGTCGCTCGAGGCGACAATAGGCCTCCAGAAAGGCCGTTAGAAGGGGTAAAATTACCAAAATACCCTCGGTGGGTAAAATTACCGAAATACCCTCGATGGGTAAAATTACCGAAATACCCTCTATGGGTAAAGTTACCGAAATACCCTCGATGGGTAAAGTTACCGAAATACCCCTGATGGGTGAAATTACCGTTTTACCCCTAAATGAAAAAATGACTGTTATACCCTTAGTGGTAGTTTAAATGATGTTTGTGTGATATTTACATAACGTATATGATTGTGATACATTGCATACATGACATATTGCATTGGGTTGGTTTTTATTATTTGGAGGAAGTACCGTTATAGTGGCATTGCCACGTATTCTGATTCTAGTGGCTCAGCCACGATATCAAGTATTATGTGACTAATTTGCACCTTTGGAGAGTTTGGCTGGGTGGGTCGACATGGTCCCCACATGGAGAGATTGGTTGGTACGGGTGGAGAGTTTGGTGGTTAAGGGTTGGGTTACATGTTCATTGCATTGTTATGATATAGGGCTTAGGCCCAAATTGTTACCGAATAGGGCTTAGGCCCAGACTGATACCGTATGGCTCAGGCCCAGACTGTGTCTGAATTAGGGGATTACACATTGAGTTCTCGTAACTCACCCTTTTTCCTTAACTGTGCAGGTAATCCCCAGCCTTAGTGGATTTGGAGCTGCGAGGGACTCAGCGGTGGCCACACAACCGACATACTTTAAAACTGAACTTAGCGACTCTATTTTTATTTTATTATAATTATTGGGTTAATAATTTTTGTAATAAGGCCATTGGGATTTTCATTTTAACTTTTATGTGGTACTTCTTTCATTTACAAACTGCTAGGCTATTAAACACAGGTTTTTAAAATAATAACTACTGTTTTCAAAATATCACGTTTCCGTAACTGTTTAAGTCAGACTTCTGCTACAAACAAGGTTTTAGAAATAATAATATTTTTACAAGGGAATGACTTGAGCAAATCTGGTTTTGTTAAGCAACGAAAAACGGGATTTTTAAACGGTAGAAAGTTTTAAATTGAAGAAGGGTTTTCAATGAACCCGTAGTTTTCAAATAACATTTTGATGTGACACGTTAGATCCGGCCATAACATCTAGGCCGGGTTTGGGGTGTTACATCATGCACCATATAATCTCAACCAAATCATAGCATGAAGTCACTATCTCCATAGTACCAAAACATATCACAAGGTCATTCACTAGAACAAACATTCACATATTAACCAATCTTTACTCAAGCCCAAAACATATACCAAAATCATTAGCTACCAAGCCAAATCACATGGCTAAGTTTATACACTTCAAAACATGCTATATCTACTAGCCTATACATGTCATATACCATATATATATATATACATCTTCCAAAAATACCAAAATAGATAGCCGATAGTGTGATTGAGTCGCTGATGATCCCATGACCTGAGCTAGCTTTAAAGACACTGTAAAACAGAGAAACGCTTCACACAGTAAGCTTTAAAGCTTAGTAAGTTCGTAATATAATACACTTAAATTAATATTTCAACTACAATATACAAATTAATTCATCACATAGATCAACTCATAAATATATGTACCATATCATCCATAGGTAATGTGCTTACTCAACCATCTAGATATCCATTTACAATTTCATTAACCACATAGGTTCTGTACGTACCTTAGCCAACACTTAGTTATTGACCATTCATGCTACTCAATGCTCAACACTTCATTTTGATCAATCATTGTTATTCGTTCAATTTATTCGCACACTTAGTGCCAAATTCATAACCGAAGCTTAAATATCATCGCACACTTAGTTCCTTTACATAGAGCAGAATTTATCTCGGTATCGCACACACAGTGCCAGTCAATAAAGCCGAGCTTTCATTACTTCGCACACACAGTGCTATTCACCTCTGTCTCGATTCTAATTACGCACACTTAGTGCCACATTTCTCAATTCCATATACAACAAATCTAATTCAATAACTAGATATTCATTCATTTCATAATTCATAGATGTAAATTTAACAACTCGTATTATATCCGAACTTACCTCAGACGTCGAAATAACAGAACGAGTCTATTAGTCGAGTACTTTATCTTTACCTCGATCTTGATCCAATTCCCTCTTTTCTTGATCTATACATATTCAAATTTAACTCGTTCAATTGCCAAATCATTCAATTTAGTCCAAACACACATATTTAGGGCATTTTACAAAATAACCCTCACATTTTCACATTTCGACACTTTAGTCCCTATTTCACAAAATCACCAAATACACAAAATTTCACTTCACATATGCCTAGCCGAATTCTCCTTATACTCATACAAGCCCATATATTTCATTTATTTCACATTTTAGTCCTTCAATTTTTCATTTTCACAATTTAGCCCAAATTACTCAAATTCACCAAAAATTCAAAGACAAATATGTTAATCTATCACATATCTTTCATATTTCATCACCAACTATCACAAATCTCAAGCATTCATCAATGGCACATCTCAAGTTCTTCATCAAATTCTAAAATTAAAGCATGGGCTTGATAAAACACAAAGCAACGATCATAAAAACGTAGAAATTATCAAAAACCGAGTCAAAAACATACCTCAATCAAGCTAAACCATAACCGAATATCACAAAGCTTCAATGGCTATTTCTCTTTTCTATTTTCGGTGGAAGAAAGATGAGAAAATGGCCATCTAATTTGTTTCATTTTAATTATATTAACATTAAAAATCAATTACCAATTTTACCCTTTTTAACTTCATTTAAAATCCACTAACCTTAACCCATTTTTGTCCATCCATTCTTTTAATGGTCTATTATCAACTTAAGGACTTCTCATTTAGAAAGCCATGCCAATTAGGCACTTTAACAATCAGCACACAACATTTGCATTTTATGCGATTAAGTCCCTTTTGCAAATTAAGCACACAATCGAATAAATTTTCACACAGAATTTTCACACATGCTCAATCACATACTGTAAACACGAAAAATAATATTAAAATATTTTTCTGACCTCAAATTTGTGGTCTCGAAACCACTTTTTTGACTAAGGTCTAAACCGGGCTGTTACAACTCTCCCTCCTTAGGGATTTTCGTCCCCGAAAATCTTACTAGTGAATAGGTTCGGATATTGCTCTCTCATAACATCTTCAGGCTCCCACGTAGCCTCTTCAATTCCATGTTTGTGCCACAACACTTTCACTAAAGGGATTTTCTTATTTCTCAACTCTTTGATCTCGCGTCTAAAACTCGAATCAGTTCTTCATTATACGACAAATCTGACTGAATCTCAACCTCAGTAGGAGTAATCACATGCGATGGATCAGATCTGTATCGTCGAAGCATCGATACATGAAACACATTATGAGTCTTCTCTAGCTCAGATGGCAACAACAATCTATAAGCAACCGGCCCGATACGTTCAATAATTTCATACGGCCCGATAAATCTTGGACTTAACTTGCCTTTTCTGCCGAATCAAAGTATTTTCTTCCACGGAGATACTTTCAAAAACACTTTATCACCGATCTGAAACTCAATATCTTTTCGTTTCAAATCTGCATAGGATTTCTGACGATCTGAAGCCGCTTTCAAACTGTCACGAATCACTTTCACTTTCTGCTCAGTCTCTTTGATTAAATCAACCCCGTGAATCTTATTCTCGCTAAGCTCAGTTCAGTACAATGGAGTTCAACATTTTCGACCGTAAAGAGCCTCATATGGTGCCATTTTGATGCTAGATTGAAAATTGTTATTGTACGCAAACTCAATCAACGACAAATGTTTTTCCCACGTACTTTCAAACTCAAGGTGAAACATCTCAACATATCCTCAAGAATCTGAATGATCCACTCGGATTGACCATCCGTTTGCGGATGAAATGCTGTACTAAAATGCAACTTCGTACCTAAATCCTCTTGCAATTTCTTCCAAAACTGCGAGGTAAATCTCGGATCTCTGTGAGATACAATAGATAGTGGCACCCCGTTCAATCTTACAATCTCAGAAATATACAATTCAGCTCATTTATCAAGTGAATAATCTGTTCTCACCGGAATAAAATGAGTTGATTTCGTCAATCTGTCAACTATCACCCAGATTGCATCTTTCTTTCTTGGAGATAAAGGTAGTCCCGACACAAAGTCCATCTTGATTCTCTCCCATTTCCACTCAGGTATCATAATCGGTTGTAACAAATCGGATGGAACCTGATGTTCAGCTTTAACTTGCTGACATACTAAACATCTCGAAACAAATTCTGAGATATCTCGTTTCATACCATGCCACCAATAAAACTGTTTCAGATCATTATACATTTTCGTACTTCCCGGATGAATAGCCAAACAACTATTATGAGCTTCGTTAAAAATCAACTGAATCAACTCTGAATTTCTCAGAATACAAATCTGGTCTCAAAATCTCAAACAATCATTACTACCAATTTGAAATTCTGAATCAGAATTCAAATCACACCGAGCTCGTTTCGATAGCATTTCATTATCAACTTTCTGAGCATCACATATTTGCTGTAAGAACAACGATTTCACTTTCAACTCAGCAAAAACTGAACCATCATCGAACAAGTCTACATGAGCATTCATCGCACGTAATGCAAACAGTGATTTTCGACTCAATGCATCAACTACAACATTAGCTTTTCTCAGATAATAATCAATTACTAATTCATAGTCTTGTAGTAATTCTAACCATCTCCGCTGTCTCAAATTTAATTCTTTCTGTGTCATCAGATATTTCAAACTCTTGCGATCAGTATAAATGTGACATTTCTCACCAAATAGGTAATGATGCCAAATCTTCAATACAAATACAATCGCAGCTAATTCAAGATCATGCGTTGGGTAGTTCTTTTCATGCAGCTTTAACTATCTCGAAGCATAAGTTATAACTTTGCCCTCTTGCATCAGCACACAGCCCAAACCATTCAACGATGCATCACTGTAAATTATAAATTCTTTACCCGGTTCAGGTTGAACTAACACTGGTGCCTCTGTCAACAATGTTTTCAACTGTTCAAAACTCTGTTGGCACTTTTCTGACCACTCAAATTTAACATCTTTCTGTAACAACTTCGTCAACGGAGTCCCAATCATCGAAAAGCCTTTCACAAACCGCCTATAATATCCCGCTAGTCCTAGAAAACTACGGACTTCAGACACATTTCTCAGAGGCTTCCACTCTAAAATTGTTGAAATCTTGTTCGGATCAACTCATATTCCTGCAGCTGATACAATATGTCCCAGAAAACCAGCCTCACACAACCAAAATTCACATTTGCTAAACTTTGCATACAATTGCTTTTCACCCAGAATCTACAACACGATTCTCAAATGCTCGGCATGTTGCGTCTCATCACAAGAATAAATCAAAATGTCATCAATAAACACCACAACAAATCGATCCAAATACGGTCTAAATATCCAATTCATCAAATCCATAAACACTGCAGGAGCATTTGTCAGTCCAAAAGGCATAACTAAGAATTCATAATGTCCATACCTCGTTCTAAAAGCAGTTTTTGGCACATCTGATTCTTTAACTCGTAGCTGATAATAGCCCGATCTCAAATCTATCTTAGAGAACACTGTAGCTCCTTTCAGCTTATCAAATAAATCATCAATTCGCGGTAGAGGATATTTATTCTTTATCGTCACTTTATTCAACTGTCGGTAATCAATACACATCCTCATAGTTCCATCTTTCTTTTTCACAAATAACACAGGAGCACCACAGGGCGAGAAACTCGGTCATGCAAATCCTCTATCTGTCAACTCTTGCAACTGAGACTTCAACTCTTTCAATTCTGTCGGTGCCATTCTATACGGAGCTATTGAGATAGGAGTTATTCCCGGCACTAAATCAATATCAAACTCAACTTCTCGTATCGGAGGTAATCCTGATAATTCTTCAGGAAACACATCTGAGAACTCACAAACTGCAGGTACAGATTCAACTTTCTTTTCAGTCACTTTTGTATCTATCACATACGCAAGATAAGCTTCACAGCCCCTTTTCACATAACTCTGAGCTTTCATCAAAGATATAACAGCCGGTAACCCATTCAAATCACTAGATTCAATTCGAACTATCTCACCATTCTGACTTCTCAAATCAATACTCTTTCTTTTACGATTCACAATAGCATTATGCAAAGTGAGCCAATCCATACCCAGAATTATATCAAATTCATCGAATGGTAGTAACATCAAATTGGCCGAAAAATAAATATCCCGAAACATCAACGGACAGTTCTTGCACACTTTATCAACCAGAACACACTTGCCTAAGGGGTTTGATACTCTAATTACAAATTCAGTAGACTCAACAGGCAGAGTCTTACTAGATACTAGATTCACACACACATAGGAATGAGTAGATCCTGGATCTATCAATGCAATCACATCAGTATCAAATAGAGTGAAAGTACCAGTAATGACGTCTAGAGATGATGCTTCTTCTCGAGCGCGAATAGCATAGGCTCGGGTAGGTGCTCTCGCCTCGGATCTCACAGCTGTATCCGTCGTCCCTCTCTGACTACCACTTACATTTTCAGTGTTTCTGGGTGGTCTACCCCTAGCCGTCGTATTGCTCGGTCTCACACTCTGAACATTGTCTTTCTCAGCTAACTCTGGGCAATCTCGAATGAAGTGATCTCGTGATCCACATTTGTAGCAAGTTTTATTATTGTACTTGCCCCAACATTCTCCAACATGTCGCCTCCCGCACTATCTACACTCAGGCTTGTTGCTTTTGACACTTCCAACACTCGATTCAGTCGGAATTTTAGTTCTTGGACTAACACTTTATTTCACACGATCTCTACCCGAATGTCCAAATGAAACATTTGAGCGATTAGCTGCGTCTCTGAATCTCTTTGATGGAGGTTGATATGACTTGCTCATCGATCTTTTTCTTTCATCTCTAGCTTCAGAATCGGCTTTCTTCTTTTCTTTACTAAGTTCTTCAGCTTTGCAGGCTCTTCCAACTAACACTACAAATTCATTCAAATCAAGTATTCCGACCAGCAATTTAATGTCTTCATTCAGCCCTTCAATGAAACGTTTACACATAGTAGCTTCAGTCGAAACACATTCCCGCGCATATTAGCTCAATCTCACAAACTCTCGTTCATATTCAGTAACTAAAATATGGCCCTGTTTTAGCTCAAGAAATTCTTTACGTTTTTTATCTATGAATTGTTGACTAATATATTTCTTTCAGAATTCGGCTTGAAAGAAATCCCAGGTGACTCTTTCTCTCGGAACCACAGATATCAATGTTTTCCACCAATTATATGTCGTATCTCTCAACAATGAAATAACACATTTCAAGCATTCATCGGGAGTCAATGACATCTCATCAAACACTCTAATTATATTCTCGAGCCAAAACTCAGCTCGTTCAGCATCATCATCAACTGTAGCTCTAAACTCTTCAAACCCATACTTTCAAATTTTATCCACAAGAGGCTTACTCAGTCGGATTGGATCTGTCACTTGTGGCACTACAGGCACTTGTAGGGGTGGAGGTTGTGGAGCAGCCGGATTCGTTCGAACGAACTCCGAAAACAACTCACTCATCATTTGGAAGAAGGCTTGTTTAGCCTCTCCCCCGTGACAACTAGCTATCGGCCTAGATTCGGCTGGCGCTGTCCTTTGAGCGGGAGTAGGCTCATTGCTCTCTACATCATCAGCAACTACTCGATCGGGGTCTATTTTCTATATAAAAACACATTTTTAACTGTCAGGATTCATCACACTATCACAAATATATATATGGCATGTATAGCTATACTCACACGCTCTACGTTAGTCCTAGAATCGACTAAACCTAGTTCTGATACCAATAAAATGTAACACCTCTAACCCGTAACCGTCGCCGGTCTAGGGTTAAGAAGCATTACCGATCAATCAGAAATATTTACTAACATTTTACAACACAAAGTTTATCATCATCCAAACATAACAAAATATATACATATAGTCCCTTAGTGAGGTCTACGAGACCTTAAACACGTGTTAGAAAAGGGTCAAGACTAAACCGAACACATACAAAATTTTCTAAAAATCAAACATTTTTCCAAGCTACAGAGGTCAAACGCCCATGTGGGTAGGCCGTGTGCCTCACACGGCCTCGGACATGCCCATGTGTCCAAGCCGTGGCAAAACAGGGCATACATACTGACTTGTCCACACAGGCTGAGACACGCCCGTGTGCCTCACCTGTGGTCGACACTGACTTGTACCACACGGCCAGTCACACGCCCGTGTGTCCAGCCCGTCTGCGAGCCTGACTTGTTTCAATTTGCAAACTCGAAAGACATGGTCGAGCCACACGCTCGTGTGCTCAACCGTGTGGGCAATTATAGGCCATTTGCAAGGCCAAATTGCCACCCACACTTAGGGTCTCACCTACAAGCATATACCAACTCAATTTCATACCTCACATAGCATTTAAACATACCAAAACATACTCAATTTAATCTCTTAACATCATCATTCATTATCCCAAACAAATCCATCTATACCTATCAATCTAAAGTACCAACTACATGACAAAAACTTGTAATTCATGCACCATATAATCTCAACCAAATCATAGCATGAACTCACTATCTCCATAGTACCAAAACATATCACAAGGTCATTCACTAGAACAAACATTCACATATTAACCAATCTTTACTAAAGCCCAAAACATATACCAAAATCATTAGCTACCAAGCCAAATCACATGGCTAAGTTTATACACTTCAAAACATGCTATATCTACTAGCCTATACATGCCATATACCATATATATATATATATACATCTTCCAAAAATACAAAAATAGATAGCCGATAGTGTGATTGAGTCACTGGCGATCCCCGGATCTGAGCTAGCTTTAAAGACACTATAAAACAGAGAAACGCTTCACACAGTAAGCTTTAAAGTTTAGTAAGTTTGTAATATAATACACGTAACTTAATATTTCAACTACAATATAAAAATTAATTCATTACATAGATCAACACATAAATATATGTACCATATCATCCATAGCTAATATGCTTACTCAACCATCTAGATATCCATTTACAATTTCATTAACCACATAGGTTCCGTACGTACCTTAGCCAACACTTAGTTATTGACCATTCATGCTACTTAATGCTCAACACTTTATTTTGATCAACCATTGTTATTCGTTCAATTTATTCGCACACTTAGTGCCAAATTCATAACCGAAGCTTAAATATCATCGCACACTTAGTGCCTTTACATAGAGCCGAATTTATCTTGGTATCTTTTACAGTGCCCGATACCAATAAAGCCGAGGCTTTCATTACTTCGCACACACAGTGCTATTCACCTCTGTCTCGATTCTAATTACGCACACTTAGTGTCACATTTCTCAATTCCATATATAACAAATCTAATTAAATAACTAGATATTCATTCATTTCATAATTCATAGATGTAAATTTAACAACTCGTATTATATCCAAACTTACCTCGGACGTCGAAATAACAGAACGAGTCTATAAGTCGAGTACTTTATCTTTGCCTCGATCTCGATCTAATTCCCTCTTTTCTTGATCTATACATATTCAAATTTAACTCGTTCAATTACCAAATCATTCAATTTAGTCCAAACACACATATTTAGGGCATTTTACAAAATAACCCTCACATTTTTACATTTCGACACTTTAGTCCCTATTTCACAAAATCACCAAATATACAAAATTTCACTTTACGTATGCCTAGCCGAATTCTCCTTATACTCATACAAGACCATATATTTCATTTATTTCACATTTTAGTCCTTCAATTTTTCATTTTCACAATTTAGCCCAAATTACTCAAATTCACCAAAAATTCAAAGACAAATATGTTAATCTATCACATATCTTTCATATTTCATCACCAACTATCACAAAGCTCAAGCATTCATCAATGGCACATCTCAAATTCTTCATCAAATTCTAAAATCAAAGCATGGGCTTGATAAAACACAAAGCAATGATCACAAAAATGTAAAAATTATCAAAAACCGAGTAAAAAACATACCTCAATCAAGCTAAACCATAACCGAATATCAAAAAGCTTCAATGGCTATTTCTCTTTTCTATTTTCAGTGGAAGAAAGATGAGAAAATGGCCATCTAATTTGTTTCATTTTAATTATATCAACATTAAAAATCAATTACCAATTTTACCCTTTTTAACTTCATTTAAAATCCACTAACCTTAACCTATTTTTGTCCATCCATTCTTTTAATGGTCTATTATCAACTTAAGGACTTCTCATTTAGAAAGCCATGCCATTTAGGCACTTTAAAAATTAGCACACAACTTTTACATTTTATGCGATTAAGTCCTTTTTTGCAAATTAAGCACACAATCGAATAAATTTTCACACAGAATTTTCACACATGCTCAATCACATGCTGTAAACACAAAAAATAATATTTAAATATTTTTTTGACCTCAAATTTATGGTCTCAAAATCACTGTTCCGACTAGGGTCTAAACCGGGCTGTAACAGTCTGAAAGAATTCCCAGGTCACTCGTTCTCTCGGTACTACAGCCACCAAAGTGTTCCACCATTGATATGCAGTTTCTCTCAGCAAAGATACAGTACATTTAATACATACATCAGGAGTACAAGACAATTCCTCAAATACTTGGATCGTATTTTTGAGCCAAAACTCAGCTTTCTCAGCATCATCATCAACAGTAGCCTAGAACTCTTCAGCCCCATGTTTACGAATTTTATCCACTGGCGGCTTGTTTAATCGTATCGGATCTACAACTTGAGGAACAACAGGGATTTGTTGAGGTATAGGTGGGGGTGGAGGTTGTTGAGCAGTCGGATTTGTTCGAACGAACTCCGTGAACTACTCACTCATCATCTGGAAAAAGGCTTGTTTAGCCTCTCCGTCATGGCTACTCGATACAGGGCTAGTATTAGATGGCGCTGCTTACTCTCTACATCGTCAGCTACAACTCTTTCAGGATCCATTACTATATGAAAACACAATTTAAGCTGTCAGGAATCATCACACTATCGCAAAGTATATATGGCATGTATAGCTAGACTCTTATACACGCTACGTTAGTCCTAGAATCGACTAAACTGTAGCTCTGATACCAATATATCTAACACCCCTCACCCGTATTCACAGTCAGAATAGGGTTACGAGGTATTACCGATCAATCAACATCATTTAACATACACAATTCATACATTTATGCATTCATACTCAAATGACATTCAATCATATTCATATTGTCCCTTATGACGGCCTACGAGGCCTTAAACATGCTTTAGAAGGGATTCAGGACTAAACCGATAACATATAAAATTCTCAGAAAAACTTAGAAACTTTTCAAACATATAAGGGTCACACGCACGTGTGAACAGGTCGTGTGCCTCACACGGCTAGTAGACACGCCCGTGTCTTAGGCCGTGTGGAAACATGGCATACATATTAACTTACATCACACGGCCAAGGACACGCCCGTGTGCCAGGCCGTGTGAGAACTGGAGGGTATACTAACTTGGGTCACACGGCCAACCACACGCTCGTGTGTCCAGCCCGTGTGCCCTTCGAAGTGGCCACACACACCCATGTGCTAGGCCGTGTGCCATTTAGGGGGTATACTGACTTATACCACACGGCCAGTCACATGCCCGTGTGTGAGACCATGTGGAACATACTAACTTCACTTCAATATCAACACCAGGGGACACACGGCCGTGTAGCATGACCATGTGTAGCACACGGCTGAGACACACGCCCGTGTCTCTGCCCGTGTGGACAAAAATAGGCCATTTGCAAAGCCAATTTGCCACCATTTTTGCACATACCTACACAAGCTCAAATGGCATCATTTTAAGACACAAATATGTAGCCAAAAGTTCATCAACCAATACATAATCATACCATATTCATTTCAACTAAATTCAATACTCAATTCCATACCATTTACCTATTCAAATACCAATCAATTCATCTTGCTTTACTAAGCATAATTCACATATATAGTTCATCTAACTAAACCAATTCAAATATACATAATCACTTCAACTCCATCCATTCAAGATAGGTCTATTACCAAACATTAAAAGTAGAACTATTTGCACATTCATAAGCATCATCAAGTTCATCATCTTATGCCAACTTAAATGGCCAAAATACACATCCATCAAATAGACTATTTTGACACAAGCCTATACATGCCATATACCATATATACATAGCTTCAAAACTACCAAAATGAATGATCGATAGTGCGATGAAGTCTCTGACGATTCCTGGATCCAAGCTAGCTTCGTAGAACTATAAAACATGGAAATAATTAAACAAAGTAAGCTTTAAGCTTAGTAAGTTCGTATGTGAACATGAAATAATCTCAACATTCATTAACAATTCAAAATGGATTATATCATTAACATTTAAAGCATCAATTCATGAATTAACATAAAACTTATCCATGTCCTCATTCATGAGTTCTCAACTTCATCTATCTCAATACTTGAATAGTTTTTTGTACATACCTGTACCGATACATTTCTATTTCTCATCAATACTCTTATCAAACCACTCCGGTTTACAAATGCTTTCGATACCATTTCATCGATTTTTTTGATGCCATAGTCCAACAATGGCCTTTCACATATATTGCCAAGGCCCTGTCGTGGTCTTTCATTCACATGCCATAACCCGGTTATGGTTTTATTATTCAATTGCCATAGCCCGTCTATGGTCTTATTCGACAACTTGCCTTACTCAATTCGTACATTTCATTTAATATCTCAAAATTTATCCAATAGAATAATTATTATCTCAATTTCATCCATCAAATAGATAAGTACACATTTAAGTTCAATTATACGAACTTACCTCGTATTCAGAATTAACGGATCGGATCGACTATTCGACAACCTTGCTTTTCCCCCGATCTAAATCTGAATTCTTTCTTTCTTAATCTATATGTATTCAAAATTAACCCATTTAATCACCTACTCATTCAATTTAGTCCAAAACTACACATTTGGGCATTTTTGCATATTAGCCCCTAAACTTTCACACTTTTAACAATTTAGTCCCTATTTCACAAATACACAAAATTCACATAATTTCATTATACTCTAGCTTATCTGAATTACCTATAGGTCCCTAGCAACCCATAACTTTCATTTATTTCACATTTCAACCCCTCAATTTGCACATTTCATAATTTAACCCCTTTTTGACATTTTTGTCAAAAATCACTTTACAAAACATGTAAAACTATCATCAAGCTTTCATATTTCAACATTAAACATCAAATAACTCATAGATTCAACAATGGCAACTCTCAAAATCTTTAATAGTTTCAAAATCTAAGGTACGGGCTAGCTAGATTGAGCTGCAATGATTACAAAAACATAAAAATCATCAAAAACCGAGCTCAAAACACTTACCAATTGAGCTATGCAGATGCCGAACCCTAAAATGCTCTCCAAGCTTTATTTTTCTTTCTCCAATCAGTTAAAGATGATGAAAATGACTGCAAAATTGTTTTTGTTTTAATTAATTAACCTTATTAGATAATTTACCAAATTAACCTTAATGATAAAACATTTATATCATCCATTTCATGTCCATTAATGTCCACTTACACATTTAATGGTCTAATTACCATATAAGGTCATCATATTTAAAATCCAAAGCCATTTGACACCTTTAACTAATAGAATGCAACTTTTGCATTTTACGCGATTTAGTCCTTTTTCTCAAATCGAGCAATTAAACTATAAAATTAGCTCACGAAATTTTCACACATATCAAATAACATGCTGTAAACACCAAAAATAATATTAAAATAATTTTTTGACATCATATTCATGGTTCCAAAACCACTGTTCCGATTTAGCTAAAATCGAGATGTTACATAACTGGTTCTTGCTTCGCCAGATTATGTTGTTGATAGATTTCAGTGATGGACCTGGTTCCTTGCACTGGTTGTTCATCAATTGCATCATTTTTAGTTTGGTTTACAGTGGTTTGCAGATTTGGTCTTGGACTCCATTGTTCATACATCTCCTCCTCTGTTGCAGTCCAATTTTATATTTCATCAAACTTTACATATTTGCTTATAATCACCTCTTTGGTGTAAGGATTATAGATTTTGTATCCTAACACTGGAATATCCAACAAATATCCCTGGCTGCGATCTACTGTCCAGCTTGCTTCTTTTTCTCTTCTGGAACATGAACAAAACAGGTGCAACCAAATACTTTTAAATGTGAAATAGAAGGTTTAAAACCATACCAGGCTTCAAATAGTGCCTTCCCTTCAATAGCTTTAGTAGGTAGTCTGTTCAGCAAGTAAGCAGCAGTGTTTATTGCCTATGCCCAAAAATCATTTGGCAGTTTACTTTCAAACAGTAAGCAGCGAGCCATATTCATCGCAGTTCTATTCTTTCATTCACTTACTCCATTTCTTTTGTGGAGTGTATACATTACACAATTGATGGTGAACACCAAACTCTTCGTAGAACTTTTCAAACTTCTTTGATGTGTATTCTGCCTCATTATCTAATCTTACCATTTTGAGCTTGCAATCACTTTGGTTTTCAACCATAGCTTTAAACTTGAAGAAGATTTCAACCACCTAGGACTTGTTCTTCATGAAGTACACCTGAAAAAACCTTGTACTATCATCTATGAACAACACAAAGTACCTACTTCTATTTAGCGAACTTGTTTTCATGGGTCTGTAAATGTCAATATATACTAAGTGTAATTTTTCAGTGGCTCTCCATGTTGTGTTCGCAAGAAATGGAGACCTCGTCTGTTTCCCAAGCTGACATGTTTCACATACATCTTCATGATCAACCATTTTTGATAGATTTTCAACCAGGTTATTCTTGGACATTAGACTTAAGGATTTGTATTCAACATGTCCTATTCTTTTGTGCCAAAGTTTTGTTTTATTCAGTAAGCTGGTATATGCTACTGAAGTTGCTAAGTTCCAGTTGATAGCAAAACTTCTGTCTGCCAACTTTGTTGATATGAGCTCGCATCCACTTAGATCAAGAATTAGCCATTTGTTGTCTTTGAATACCATGGAGTAATTTTTCTCGAGCCGTTTTCCTACACTTAGCAGGTTTTGATCTATGTCAGGGACTAAAAGAACATATGTGACAAGTTTAGTTCCTGATGGAGTTTTGATTAAAACATCTCCCTTTCTACCTGCTT
This sequence comes from Gossypium sturtianum, assembly GCA_025698515.1. Taxonomy (NCBI): domain Eukaryota; kingdom Viridiplantae; phylum Streptophyta; class Magnoliopsida; order Malvales; family Malvaceae; genus Gossypium; species Gossypium sturtianum. The sequence continues at coordinate 129,076,867 of CM046955.1, forward strand.
CAATATATTGGCCATTTCCAACTTTCACCTTGGAATGAAACCTTTTGTCAACATTCTTGAAGATGCTCGCATCTGCTGTCATGTGACTTGTACACCCGCTATCGACGAGCCAATTCTTTTCTACTCTGTTGGTGAGTTCGCATGGTGTTGCGAGCTGGGCTTCGCAGGAGGCTGTGAACATCAATTCTTCTGCTTCTGCTGTCTGTGCCTTTGTATTTTGTGTTGAGTATGCCCTTTGTTTTTGCATACTTTCTCTACATGACCAAGTTGCTTACAGTTTTTGCATTGAGCATCAGGCCTGAACCAACAGAATTTCTCAAGATGACCCAACTTCTTGACGTACGAACACGATGGATACTTTTTCTTTCTACCATCTTTCTTTGACTTCTCCTTTTTGTCTAACTTGGGGAGCTCATAGCCTCTCTGTTTTTAGCTTGAAAAGCTCCTTCAACAATGTCCTTCTTCTCTGCTTGCCCTTTTTTTGTTCTAGAGCATACAGAGCATTGATTAGCTCTGAGAGTGAGATGGTTGATAGATCCCTTGAATCTTCCAGTGAGGATATCTTTGATTCGTATCTCTCAGGAAGTGTAGTAATCACCTTTTCAACTACTCGACTATCAGGGAACTGATCACCTAGCAGTCTTATATGGTTCACCACTACCATGATTCGATATGAATATTGCTTCACCATCTCAACTTCCTTCTTCTTGAGGTTTTCAAAATCTCGTTTGAGATATATCATCTGCTGCTGCCTTGTCTTCTGTGATCCTTGGAACTCCTCCTTGTGCTTATCCCAAGCTTGTTTGAGAGTTTCATAGGCCATGATTCTTATGAAGATTACGTCTGAAACACCATTTTGTAGGCAAGACATCGCCTTATGTTTTTTGGCACATTCCTCACTGTGCTGTTTCATTTGAGCAAGAGTGGGATTTGGCCTCAACACTGGTGGTTCTATTTCAGCATTTACAACCTCCCAAAGATCAAAGGCTTGAAGATAGGTTGGTGGTTTTCACCTATAAAAACAGGGGGTGATGGTGGTGTAAAGTTTGCTGAAGACATTTTTTATGAAAAAAGGCCTCAAAGATAAATGACTCTGATACCAATTGTTGGATTTTTGAAAAAGAAGAGGTTGAAACAGAAACAAAAAGATGAAAAATGGAGAAGTTAATTTCGGTGAATTATTTCATTAAAAAAAACTTATAATTAGTTTACATGAAAAATTTTGCTTAAATAGGCTACAAATAATAGTAAAATATTACTTGGCTTAATTCAGTGACTAGATTCATATAACTTTCTTTTTCAGTTGCTGGTTTCTATCTAATCGCCTGCCAAAATGTTTAATCAAAATTTATCACAGTTTCAGTGCAAGTTAGCAAGTTGACAACTTACAAAGTGAAGAGCTCGCAGGTGAGCTCTCATGCTTGGTAAGCTCACAATGTTGGTGAGCTCGCGATCTTGGTGAGCTCGCACATTTGGTGAGCTCGTAGATTTTGGTGAGCTATTCTGATGAGCTCGTAGTTTGCAGATAGCATGGATAGTCATTTCGCAATAGCATCGTTGCTTCTGCTATTTGATTAGTCTCCCTCCTTCATCAGTTTGCTAGTGACTGTGAATAGCAATGGTCAAACTGTGCTACGATTTCAAGGCAACAGTACAAGAAAGAAATGGAAGAAGAATACAAAAGTAGACCATAAGTCAAATTCCCAGATTTGGCATTTCAAATTAGACCATAAGTTTCTATCTTAAACAATGTCAAGCAAATTGGTGCAACAGAAAAACTCCATCTTTGCTGGTTAAGAGAGTATTTGAAACAATTTCCTGTTGCCTGGATCATGCCATGGGGCAATTTAACTGATTAACAAGAGGGATCCATTCATTTTCATTGGAGCACAAAAGAAAGAATGTCTCTGCTTTCAATTTGTTAAGAAGCATAACAGAAATGGTTTTATGAATATAGCCTTACCTTGCAAGAAAAGCTATCTAGTATTGCCAATCAGCCCTAAAACTATGCTTAATGATAGAACGGAAAAAAAAAGTGTATTTCCTAGCGATTTAAGCTAGAAGGATGATTAGTTACCATGCAAAGAGAACAAAAATACCCAGTTTTAGTAGGTAATCAAATACCTCTATCTGGTTTATTTTGATATAGATTAACAAGGCAACACCATGCTTGCTAAAGTTGTAGTTCTTTCATATCAAATCTAACAGCAACAAGCCATTTGAATCACCATTATAAATAACTACAGAAAGCAGCACATTTTTGTCAAATTTCTGGTGGCTTTTGTAGTTGTTTCCTTTCCAAAAGAGATGTTATTGCTCAGTCAGCTGTACCTTCCTAGGAGAAAGATAATGCATAATATATTAAATTTGACTAAAACATATGGAAACATACAAAACATGCCATAAATACACCAATTGCTAGATTTTACTTTATTAGAACAATTATTCTTCCTTTCTAATGACAATGATATGCGTGATTGAGATAGTCTGTAGCAGCTAACAATTCCAATTAAAAACTCTTAACCTGCTATAACACTCCTCTTTTTTTTTTCTTTTTTTTTTATTTGTGTGTATTAAATTGTGGCAGGAGTATCTTCAAAAACAAGAAAACTTCAGTTGGAAGTAACCCAAAGTTTTGAAAGATTACCTTCAAAATATCAGCTTTTTTTTGTAAAGCTTCCTTGTCCTGGTTGCTTCATGTGGAAACATTGGCTAATTAACCTCAATTATTCAGTAAGACACTTTCGATTATCTGTAAATATTTCTGGTCGTTCTTTTTATTTTATGTGAGACAAAAGATGCTCGGGAAAAATTAATCTAGACGCAATAACAGGCCCGATGAATCCTTGGGAAGGATTTTAGAGGTCTGAAGTTGCATAAAATTCTGGCCATATATACTTTTGTTCACTATCCATCATTTTATTCACCACCACAGAATCGAAGCAGCTGTTAATTGATTAATGTATTGTCAAAAACATACACACAGACTACTCCTAATTAAAGATAGCTTGGACTATTAATGGCAGATATATCGAAGTTATTAAGGGCAATGCATATAACACTTTTTGAACTATGACAATGATAGAAGCGTGGAAAAGGTGTGGGGGAGAGCTCAAGTCCAATCACCTCAAGAATATTCTCTATCTCCTCATCTCTAGTCCCCAAATGCCATAATTCTGGTTGGATTCAGTTTCAGTATTGCCATGTGTGGATTTGTTTCATATTTAATGCCGGTCCGATCAGTTGAAGTGTCACAATTACTTGGCCACTAGAGCCTTCACTTATAAATAGGTAGGCTGGCTTCCTATTTCCTAATCATCTAACCACAAAGGAGAAATAGAGAGTCAGCTGTCCTCTTGAGTTCCCTAGATCACTTCACTGGGGTTATGGGGTCTGCTCTTGGCAGACCTAGATAAAAGGGAGGTCCCTGATGACCTACTGAAGTGTTTGGGGGAACTCTGGCTGGCACCTGACACAGATTACAAATATGAACATACGAAGCCATAACTATAAAAGGCAAGGTTGGTGGATAATCATCTTCTTTCTTCAACTTAACACATATTATCATGTTTATTTCACATACCATGTATCATGATTTCTATCGTTAAGTCATTTTCTGTTCAAAGAATCAGCAGTTCTACAAGTGGACAAACTTTGCCTGTAAGATGTCCAAAGAGCCTTTGCCTTCGCAGAAAAGCACAACTGGGACAAGTTTCTTTAACTTCCCATTTTCCATACCCTTCGTAAGATCTGGTACATGGATCAATCACCATTTTCTCAAGTCCCATTGCATTGCTTAGTAGATAAACTGCAATCCAAATCTCACTCACGAACATGTCTGCCAGTTATAAAAACTTGCCTTAGATGATAATGGGGGACGGTTTATTTCTGTTTCTTCATCGATATAATCACAATCGTCTAGCTGCAGTGAAACTCAACAAAAATAAAGCAGTCAAGGATAAGACAATCCTTATTCAATCAGCTATCCGGGAAGAACAGAAGGCATTCCTATTAAACACCAATGAATGGTGCCTTAGTTTCATTAGATTCCGATCATTTTCAAGAAACAATCTACAGATGCTAATGCTAGCAATAAAAAAAAGACTTTAAATTAATATGAAGCAACATTAATTCTGGTATGTTTTTGAGTAGATCATTCATGTGAGCTGTCATCTGTTCTTCCCAAATGATTTTCAGTTTGTCTTGAAGTTCCTTTAATCATAACAATCATATGGCCTATGCAGAAGAATCTCTGCTTTGCAGTTCATTGTACTTTATCAGGATTCAAAAGTTAAGATGAAAAACCTTTTCATCTTAGTAAATAATTAGAGCAGTATCATCAAAGATAATGCAATCCTAGTTGTATATTTCCACCACATCAATTAAAATTGTCTGCAAAAACCAAAAACTTGCATGCAATTCCCACTTTTGCATCAATGGACATGCCTCGAGAATATTTCTTACCCACAAAGGGCCAAGGTGTGGCACAAAATCTTTTAAAATTGCTAGATGTTGGAAATTGTAATGTGTTGGTAAGCTCTCTGGCATGGCCTCAGCCTAACACCCAAAAAAAAAAAAAAAAAAAAAACGAATGAAATAACTCTAATTCGGATTCACTAAAGTAAATACATTAACCACGATGTCTCAAGCTGCGGCATGTCACAGGGAAACTTGTAGAAAGGCCAATGAGCATCGTCTCTCATCTTCATACCAGTGAACCGAATAACTGCAGTCTTTAGATTCTTTTTTCCTCGAGTGAATGAGAAGTACTTGGTGTAGGGACCTTTAAGAAATTCACTTGACGACCACCCATACATTATGTTTAAAGGAGACGGTAGATAACATGTTCTGCAAATGTTCATCTAAATTCAATTTCACCCATCTTAGGTCCAGGGTTGCGTAATTAGAATGATGTTCATCGATGTCATCACCATCGGTATACCTCTTGCCTGATAAACAAAAGTCGATTTTTGTAATGGCACCACGCCTAAGACTTGGTTTGAAGCGAAATTCGAGCTTTTCCTCTTCTAGTCAGAGATGAGATGGAGCAAAAATCTATTGATAGTTGAGAAAGGATTGGCTTCAAAAATGATGTTTCAATCAAAATTGAGGTTTGAGTGATGAGATTTAGTCTCTCCACCTAGGTGAGAGAATACTAGGTTAGCCAGATTTGCAGATCAGCATACTCTATTCCTATGATATTAAATGATAGAAAAGAGTGAGTAGGAGATCCAAAGAATTTTACGTACAAACACAAACGAACCAAATAAACCAAATAACCAACTGTAACATCTACAAATATTTACCCATCTACACTCCAGAAAGTGCCAAGGAAACTTAAAAAGATACGCCAAGCAACAAAAGATTAGATGATTCACTCTCCTGCTTCTACAACCAAACATCAGAAGTTTACAACACATAAGGGAAGTTTTGTTAAGTCGCGTCTGTGCACAAGCTCCATGGAAACTTCATCGAAACAATTCCTCGTGCAAGAATTACCTCCTCCACTCAGCTCTGACCACCTTATCTGAAATTGTCAAGTCAACAATAAGGGATAGTCATCATGCAGAAGCAGCATAGAGGGAGAGCATAGAACTACCACATAAGAGCATGTTTAACTACACATGTAGACATGACTTTATACAACAGAGGGTGCCAGTTTCCATGTCCTACTTCAAGAATGGGGAAAAACTAAGGAGCATATCCATGGGTAATACTCATTTAGCAAAACAAAAACACAAACAGAAGGGCATAAAACATTATTACACTAGTAACCAAATGAGGCATCAATGTAAAGTGGTGCTTACCATTAGCATCTTTAGAGGATGATTGAGATTTGTCACTGATGTTAGCACCTTTGCCAGCTACTCGAACCCGTCTTTGCCCATGTGGGGACTGTGAAATTGTATTACTATTGGTTGAAGATGGCAGAGAATATCGCCTGTTTAACCCATTTTTCTCAACAACCTCGGGGGTAAACATTGGGGAGCCTTGACCCCTAAGTCTAGCTTTTGCAGATTCAGTTGGTGCCATATAACTGGGCACTTTTGGCATGTGATTCAACCCATTTGCCTGATTATCAATTTTTGCAGGGAAAGAAGCTCTTCTTTGGTTTGTGTTTGAGTTCTCATCACCAACCTGCTCATCTTTAGAGCTTAACTCCTCTGTTACTGGCATGTCCTCAAGTTTACCATTGTTTTCAGCAGGTGGCAAATCAACTGCAGGACAGACATTAGGCTCACCAAGAGAAGGATCTTCTGAGGACATTTTCAGATCTGCCTCAAGAATTGACAGTTCTGATAGTGTTGCAGTCACATCTCTTCTCTTCTCAGCAGATTCCTGTTCTGAAAAATCAGGGTCATTAGAATTAGAAGTTTTTTTCAGAGTCTTCTTTGTTTTCTCATTAAAAACCTCAGACTTATCAGGAACCTCCTTTGAAGAGTCAGAAAGCTTTCGTAAACTGCGCTTAACCCTCTCAAGCTCATTTTGTGGATGCTTCCGAACTGAATCTGCTGCTGAGTTGCCAGAAACTCTCCTCAGACCTCGTTTGTTTTTTTCATGCTCCAAGGTAGAATGACTAGATCCATTAACAACTTTTGCATTGGACAGTTTCTGAATACTTCGTTTTGTCTTTCCACTCCTAACTGGTTTTAAAGGGGATACCCAAAAATGTGACATTGTCCATCGTTGAAGCCACTGCCAGGATGAGTTAGGCTCCTCTGGAACATATTGAAGTTGTAGAGGTAATACAGAAGGTGATGAGGCCAAAAGCTGAAATGATGAAAATGCATAGTCACATACAGATTGGAACAACAGTGAATAAAAACATAGCAGAACTGGCATAAGTCAAGACACCATGATTCTTGGCATCCACAACAGGCCAGCAGTTAGGAACAGGAAGCAGTGGCATACATCAAAAACAGTAATCACTAACAAAGTTCATCCATATTAAAGAAAAAGAGGTAAGGAACAGAGCTACATCTTCCATGCAAAAGTTTTTTTACTAGTCATGCTAGAGTTCTAAAGTCTAAGCACTTTGCATAACAAGATTTATTTCTTTTTTTATTTGTTTGTCATTTCATGAGGTTCAACGGAAAGGAAATGCCACTTGTGGGAGCCCAAATAATTGAAGGCATTTTCTATGATTTAAATCCACTGAGAGGAATATATTAAGTAAGCATTATCAAGAATTAACAGTAGGAAAAAAAGCAGATAGATAAACAAGCTTAAAAAATAGTTGATCATTTTGATACAACAAGAAGGGATCTATAAACAACTGATACATTTGCATTTGCAATTCTCAGGTGAGATACAGGACTCAGGCATGGAGGCTCTCGAGATAAAGATGGGGCATACAGATATTTAGATCTGACTTGCGAGTTTAACTACAAAAGATGCCTCTATTGTACTGATATTATAAACATTAATCACCAAAGAGGAAAAAAATACTGAAGATAACAAAGAGTAAGAATATCAGCAATAGAAAATTATAACTTTAAAGTAAAAGGAACAATTCAAAAGATCAAGGTGCACAAGCTCAAGTTTGAAGCACGGAAGAAACAGGAACAATTATATGCTAAGAAAATATGCATTAGACAACTAATGTGGCGACAAAAGCAGGAACTTAGGAGCGTGAAAAATGCTCTAAAGGCTAAATATCATGGGCTTTCTCTCAGCACAGAAGTTCTCATTTTAACCAGTAAGAAGAATCCAATAGTATTATGAGAAAGCAAACCATACCTTCTGAACAAACACATTATTTGATAAATTCTTCACCTTAGAAGATGTGCTCACTCCAATAGAATCCGAGCTTTTAGAACCCTGCTTAAATAAAGAAGTAAAAAGTACCCAGCTTAGAAGCATGTTATGTGCAATTAGCTACTCAAAATGCCACATAATGAAACAAAAGCGAGGTATACTTTGATTTTCAGATAAGAACCTGAAATAAAATAATCCTTTATTATTATTGAATGGTTATGATATCAGTGCCCATGTTAATTTCAATATAATCACAAAAATACCTTTATTCTCATAGACCTTATACATAAACAACAAACTCAACTAGGGCATACAACTGGTGTCTACAGCTATTGTCAGGATAGCAAGAAACAACAAGCCATTATCCACTGATCAGTAATAAAAATCACCTGAAGCAGTCTTAGATGTTTTTCCTGTATTTCCATGGCAATATCTGAACATCTGACCTTTTGACCACGAGCTAGTGCTTGCAACTTAACAATTCCCCATGTACAGCATAAAGTAGCAACAGCTTGTCTTCTAACCAAGTGACCACGAATAACTGCTTGCAGTCTTATAATGCCCTTGAGGGTTCGAAATGCCCTGCGAGCCTTCCAACACATAATATTGTCATCAATAAAACTATGTGATTTTAGAGAGGATAATAATCCTAGTATAAGGGCGTGTAAAAGTTGACAGCAGATTCACTACTTCTATCAAACTTTATGCAAACCTATACCAACCAAATTTGCATTTAAAATTTATACAAATACTATAAATCAGTAGGTTGTCAAATATTTAAGATTCAAATATCTCTAAACAAGCAGATGCTTGTACAAAACTGATACATGTGTTAACCTGGGAAACTTGGTAAAATGAGTAGTAGACTACCCAAGTTACTGTAAATAGTAATCCAGGCCCCTAAGAAATTTTCGTTCACATGCATTCCCTATGCTTGTTTCTGTCAACAGCAAGGGGCTAAATATACATACAAACAATAAGAAGCATGAAGTAAATATAAAACATAGAGGCAGCCACCCAATTGTAGAGTCTGACATATACAAGCAGTTAAACCAATAAGTGGTTCAATGTTCTACCTCCCAATAAAATGAAAGATCTAGATCATACCATGAAAGAAGTATGAATCTATCACATGTCACCCAATCCTCACATATCCTTAACTTTAAGTAAAAACAATCATCATCAACAACATAACGCAAGATGCTGAGTGCAAGGTTCCAATATTAGAAAAATAAGCAGAACAGTGAGTGTATTCAAGTTACTGCCAATAACAGTCAGCAGAGTTTTCACACAACTGAATGAAGACTACAGAAGTAAAATGCTTACAAGTTTCATCACTATGCATAACCTTTAAGTATAAAAGTAACTTTTAAAGGGAGAGTAGCTACCAGATAACCTCTGAAAGCAGCCTGTACCATCACAGCAGCTGGGTCAAGCCTAATCCTATCAGGATTTTCTGGGTTACCAAAATTACCAGTTGTGGCATCATTTCCATCCACTTTTGGAGATGGAATATTTGCCCCATCATTCGGCAATTGGGCAGGTATACCCTTCTCAGAGTCCACCACATTCCTAGCGCTATTCACTAGAATAGGTGCTGAAATTGATGGAGGATTCACTGATAGGTCAGACACAGTCACCTTGGAAGAAACCAAAACCTCACCTTTATTTGCAGATTTCTGAACATAATAATCAACAAAATTAGAAAATGCAACATTTCAAGTGCTATTTAATATTTGAAGATAATTAGTACTTCCTCACCAGCTTCTCTTTTCCTTTTGAGAAACTGGACTTTGAAGATTTCTTCCCAAGAAGTAAGGTCTTGATCCATTTTGCTGGAGATTTTCCCATCTCCGTTAAACCCAAAAATAATTAAAATTCCAAGTTTCTAAATCTGGAAATCTGCGAAAGTCATACGCAACCAAAACGTCGATATTTAGCATGTTAACATTAAACTTTTTTTTTTTTTTTAAAAAGTAGCATTTTAAAAACAACCAAACGTTCTCAATATCCTAATACAGCTTGCAATTAATGGCAATCAAAATGTTACTACACTACATAATCAATAGCTTGTTAGTTATAAAAAGTTACCATAAAAGACCAAAAAATAATTCAACAATAAAAAATAAAAATAAAAACACAAATTGATATTAAACTGGATAGCGACTGAAACTATAGAAGCTAGACAAGCAAACTAAAATAAAGAAAGTTTGAAATTTAACTTTCAGTCTTCAGATTTTCTTCACAATCTCAACGGTAAAAAAGTAAAAGATACACGGCCAAAATCCACATCTACTTAAATAAATGAAAACTAATACAACTAAATCAAGAAGAAAAGAAGTAAAAGCAAGCGTGTCGGCAGAACTGGAAAAAGGTGAAAGAGAAGAGAGGATCAAAAACTTTTACCTGAAAAATGCAGCAAATTTGAAGTCCTTGTTCGCTACTAAGCTGCCATTACCGGAAGAAAAAAACAAGGAACAGTTAAACAGTGAGCATTCAGAGATCTGAAGAACGAATTTCGTACCGTGAAGGATTCCTCGAACAAGAGATTCTCGTGCAGTTTTTTTTTTTTTTTTGGAGTGAATTTAAAACTAAATAAAAGCTAAGAAAGATGTGAAAACGGCCTGCAGAATTAAATGTGTAAAATGAATCACAAGAGAAGTAGGTGTGTAAGTATAATTAGGGTTAGTGACATCAATGGAGCGGGGGAGAGGTATCTTTATCTTATTTTTTATACATTCGATGTTAGGGCAAAGAAGGTAAGATTATTTTTATTATTTAAATTCCGAGGTGGAATGTTATTGGTTTATTTGATTAGAAGATAACATTTTGGTAATTGGTTGTCCAGAGGCAAGATTATCTAAAATAATATTTCATTAAATTCTTATTATATTTTCAGTCACATTTTTTATAAAATTATGATATTTTATTTTTATCACGATATATGATGTTTAAATAAATTTTATATTTTATAATTAAAATAATTCATAAAATATATTTGTATCACCATATAATTTATAAATCATAATTATAAGGATAAACTGTACTTAAGTTTAGGGCTATAAATTAACCGAGTTTGAACAAACGGACATTTATTCATATTCGTTTATTTATTTTTAAATTTGTTCGTATTCGTTAAAAATTTTAAAATAAATTCAATGCTTGTTTTTTTTAAAATTATGTGTATTTATGTTCGTTTATTTAAGTTAAATGAACATTAAACAAACATGTTCATAAACATATAATTAAACATGTTCATGAATAATAAGAAAACAAACAAACAATAAATATATATATTATTTTTAGATATAAAATAGTCAGATATAAATATTAATAATTATATTATAAAAAAAGCATACAAACCATAATATGTTATTGATATAAACTAATGAAACAATAAACAAGTTTAAATAATTTATTAAATGAGTTTTAAACAAACATAAATGAGCTTATTCATTAACATAAATGAACTAATTAAAATTTTTTTGTTCAAATCGCTTAATAAACAAGCTTCAAAATCTTATTCATGTTCGTTTATCTAGCTTAACTAGTTTTTAATATCACGTACATTGCACGTAAATATATGCATTTATATTTTTATTATTTAATAAAATATTTTTACTTCGTGATCATTATTAAAAATAAATAATATTTATAAATAGAATACTTTCAAATTGTAATGCATACTATTGAGAGTGTATTTGTAGAATACTTAAAAGATGGGCATATTGTATATTTACACATTTTCTTCTTCAATCTTAATTTTTTTTAATTAATGAATAATGTGTTTCCCTATTTTATGTTTAGAATATTATTTACATTAAAACTCAATTTTAAATTAATCTTTTTCAAATTGAATCATCCTACTTAAATTCTGAATTTAATTATTAAATTATAATTTAAGCTTAATTCATTTCAACATTCTTTTAATACTTAAATTATGAAGTTCATTATTAAATCTAAATTTTAAATTATAAAGTTAACTATTAAATCTAAATTATTGAATTATAAGTTAAGCTTTATTTCAACATTGTTTCTCTAACAGTAGTATAAGAAGTCTACAACAATTCAAATTTATTATCAACATTGATCAACAATGATTTTTTTTTTCATGTAATAGTAAAAGTTTTTTCATTGTGAAAGTTATTTTGAAATTTTGTCACTTTATCATTGAACAAAAATCAAAATCAGACGTAAAATCAATGTTTATAACTTAAAAAAGATCAACTTAACATTGAATTGATAGATAAAACTATTAAGAATCACATAGAAATTTGGAACAAATTGAAATTATATTACAATATTAAAGTAAAAAATAACAAAATTAATTAAAACAACATGTAACAATATAATAATTCAAGATAAATATGAAAGATATTTATACTAAACTAATAAATATATTTAATAAATAATGATTAAAAAAATAAATGTTCAAATCTAACTTTCTTTTCAAAACAAACTTACAAAACATTTTTCACCTACACCAAATAAATAACGCGATAAAGTTTTCAACTTTATGTATAATAGGTAAAAGAGTGCTTACTTCGTATAATATAAATAACTTATAAAAAATAAAAAATAAAAAGATAACATCGTAATCAATTATTCCATCATCAATTAAAACGAGCTTATATCTCTCTCCAATTCCTCTTCGAAAAAGCATAAATTTTAATTGATATATAACTCTAGCACTTATGATGTAATAATTAATCTAAATCAATCTCTATTTTATTATTGAAATATATTTATAATTTAATTTTATTGTAGATTAGGAACAACATTTCACTACTTTTCTTTGATAGAACTATTGTATTACTATTTAATATTAAAATATTTTTATAATACCGTCTAACCCTAAATCTAGTCAGATCCAAAGTGTCATAGTGATCACCAAAGCGACCCACTCATATTATCATTCAATAATTACACATTAAAACATAAATTTTAAAAATTAATAAACATGCTCACAAAAGTAAAGTAAAATAAAAAAATAAAATCATTTAATAGAACTCAATATAATAAGCAAAGTAATTGAATCAACCAATTAACAAATCCAATGTACATGCCAAATGCAAAGACTCTAAGAGGATGTTGTTCTAACACGAACTCACAAACTATTCGGTCCAAGTATCACTAGTGCACAAAATTTAAAATTCAAGCACTAAGCTTTTCACAGCTCAAGGGTGTTCTACAAGTCTAACAAAAATATTGCATAATGCTACTAAAATTTCAAGCATGCGAACAACATATTATTAACTGTATAACATATATTAAATTAACATTATATAACCACACTCAACATAAGTAAGACAAATATTTAAAATAATTAATAGTTCAATTCAATCTTTAACATATTCGATAAGCCCAAATAACCATATGCAAGAAAACATACTAGATACATACCAAATACTCATAATTAGATCAATACATTATAACTATGCTCAATTTAATCACCTAAGCAAAACATCGTCAAACTTTCAAAATTGAATGATACCAACATATAAAATAATTCTAGAATCACATTCAAATACTAACCAATGTGCTAAACCGTGAGTCACAACAACAAAGCTAGGATGGGAAGCTTAAACACAACAAAACTCAAGCAACTCAACACCTATAGAAAAGAGGCAAGGTAACAGATTTTTATGTTAGAGTATGCCCAAAGACTAATCATGAGATGATTGTAATCCCATACTCGTTTTCCTTGTTTGTTAATATAATGCATTGTCATTATTATTTCAGTTTCTTTTTCTGTGTGTATAAATAAACTGGTTAATAATAAAGTCCTGAGAATAATATGATTATTCTTAAAATGTCTTTAGTCAAGTATTATTTTGGGCTTGGACAATGATAATGCATTGAGGCTAATGTGTAGTTGATTGATGACAAAATGTTGTCATTGACATAGGGATGTCAAAATTGATACATGAGTATGTGTTAGAGAACAACATACTGGACTGACCCGCTATGATTATGTTTCTTGGATTATTATGTAATAGTCACAACGTTACTCATAGTGATAACTATGTATATGATCCTCGGACTTGAAATCATCATTGTTGCAACATCATGAGTCGTATATTTTGACATAGTCAAACGTCTACCATAACAAGTTATACTATAAGTACTGATGTTGGGTATGTCGCAATCTATATAGGGGGATATGATTGATTAAGATAGGATTTGTCCCTCTTACATAATGGGAGCAATATCTTAGGCCTCTTGATGGAGTGAAACTAGAAATGCATGGTCATGCTCGAATAAGTTGATATGTGATATCACACTTATTTGTTTATTGTAGTCTACTCATAATATCAAGAAATATGAGATTGAACTATACAAGTGTGACTATTCCATAACTTGTGTCCAATCTAAATATTAAGGATAAAATGATATAATACATGAAAAATTATCACAGAAAGGTTATGTCGAATCACGACTTCTTGTAACTTGGATAGCAATGATGCATTGCTAAATGTCACTCATTGCTTGTAATATTAGAAATGTTCTAGTATTACTACTAACGTTACAAGAGCCTACAGGGTCACACCCTATAGTTGAAGCGAACAAAATCCAAATACATTTGGTATTGTATTTAGTTGTCACATGAATTAAATTAATTATTGAATTAATTTAATTTGATAGTTAAATATTGAACACATTATATGTACAAACTTGTTGTACACAAATAGAGAACATAGATAAAATTAATATATGAATTTGATTCATATAAAATATTAATTGTATACAGTTTATCGAAATCATTAATATAAATAGTTATAATAATTAATTTCGGTCAGAATATGAAAGACGTGGAAATTGATATTCTTTAGGAATGAATATAATTTTTTTTTCAACTTTCCATTTGTTTCTCTAATAATAAGGGAATAATCTTGTTTTATTTATGATATGTGATATCAAAGAGAATAGAAAGGAAAATAATCCTTTAGTGTGTTAGGGTTACCAAGAAAACACAAATCAAAAGGTCTAGCAAACGTTCTTGAAAATACCCTGAAAAGTTTAAAAGAATTTGTTGTTCGTTCTTTGACTAGGTGGATTACATAGAGGTTGAGACGTTATTGTTGCGGCTTGGGATCGACATCGTTCAAAGGGATCCTAAAAATAATGCTGTTCGTCGCTCTTTCAGTTCCGAAAAGGTATATTTTCGACCCTTGTTTCAACTCGATTCGTTCCTTGTACATAGATCCATGGTTGATGATCGCCAGAATAATTTTTTGTAACAGCCCGATTTAGGGGCTAGTCGGAATAGTGATCTCAGGGTCACTAATCTGAGACTTGAGAAATTTATTTTCATGTTATATTATGAGTTGGAGCATGATAGTATATGTGCATGAGAATTTTGGTGCTTTAATTTTAGCGATTTCATGCTTAATCGCGAAAAAATGACTAAATCGCATAAAGTGCGAAAGTTCCATTCTATAAGCTAAAGGTACCAAATAGCCTTAGAATGTAAATTGGGGGTCTTTAAAAAGCAATTAGACCCCCAATATGTGCTTGGCCGGCCATAGGGGACAAGGATTGACCATGTTGGTCAAAGTTGGTGAGTAGGTGGGCTTAATTGATAGTTTAATTTTAGAATAAGGAGGGAAAAGATATCATCTTTCTCCTTCATCTCTTCCACTGAAAATTTTAGCAAATAAGGGGTAGAAAGCTTCCAAAAATTTCAGCACACTCATCCCTTCACAAGTAAGTGTTCTAGTGAACTTTTCTTGAAAATAATTGTACTTTTGAGATCCCTAAAGCTTAAGCTTTCAAATGAGGGGACTATTGTGCAAAATAGTGAAAAGTTAAGAGTTTTGCCATGAGAGCTATCATAGTTATTTGCTGCACTTTTATGGAAGAAATTGAGTTTTAGTTGTTAGATAAACAACTTTTGTGAAAGGTGTTGTCTTGAAAACACCTAATTGGACCTTGATGAAAAGGTTACAAATTTGTAGTTACCATGTGAAATTTTGAGTATTGATGATAGCTATAAGAGTATTTAATGCTTACTTAGGCTTGTTGAAGGTAGAAATGTGATTAGAATTTATTTCCGGGCCTAGGGGCAAAATGGTCATTTTGCCAAAGTCTAGGGGCGAAATAGTAATTTTGCCTAAGCATGATTATTGAAATTCTTTTATTAATGAGATGATTAAAATGAGCTAAATTTCTATTATAGAGCAAGAAGAACCGAGAATTCGCCTCGATCGGGGAAAGAACAAAGTCTCAGACTAAATCGCCGAGCTAGCTCATTTTGAAAACGAGGTAAGTTTGTATGTGATTAATAAAATATTTATGTTAGCATAATTGAAAATGCTTGGTATCACATTGATGTATGATACTTCATTGAAATGAGAAATTGATGTTGAATATGATGTTGAAGTCCTAGTAGACTATAATGAATATGGGATTGCTATCATCGAGATGTAAATTAGATAAAGTCCCGTATAAGACCATGTTCGGGACATGGCCTCGGCACCGAGTTAAGATCCCGTATAAGACCATATCCGGGATATGGCTTCGGAAAAGAATAAGAAACTCGTTAAGACCACATCCGGGATGTGGCATCGATAATTGATGTGAAAGTCCATATAAGGCCATATCCGGGATATGGCATTGGCATTTAGAAGTAACTCCATGTAAGACCACCTCGGAGATGTGGCATTGGCTTTGTCTCTACATGAACGACATCGAATATGCGTCTTTGACTATCCCTAGTGATTAAAGGGATAAGTAGATGAGTTTATAAGTAGAAATGAGATTTGCACTAAAGTCATATGAATGAGTGAATACAGGTATTCATGAATGAGTCACGAAGAAACGTTTACAACATGTGGCACGGTATGTGCTAAATAAGGGCAATTGTGAGTAAGTAAGGCAAGATTCCTATGATTGTGTATGGTTAGTGAATGTCATGGATGGATTATTTTATGAGCTTATTATTGCTATTTATATTCATGCAAACTTACTAAGCTTTATGCTTATCCCTTTCATTTCCCTTCTTCCTTGTAGTATTGCCAAGATAACTCGAGGATCGTGGACATAGGAGTTCGGAAATCACACTATCGACATTACTTTGGTATAACAATTTAGACTTATTTTGAGTATGGCATGTATAGGACTCGAGTATTTTGTTAAGTTGTAATTGTTAGCCAAAGTGTTGGCTATATATGTTACTAAAGTCATTTTGTAAATGGCCTTAAGTTAGGCAAATACTTGGCAAATTCTTTTGCTTAATGGAAGTGGTTTTCTTGAAGTGTATGCCCTTGTGTATGAATGTTGAATTGAGTATTTATATGTGTCTTTGGGTTATGAATTATGTTTAATGGAATTGGAGTATGTATGTTTGCAAGGTAGGGTGGCTAAGGGCTTGGTAGATAGCCTTCTAATTTTCCACCTGGGTAGACACACGGGCGTGTGTCTAGACCGTGTTAGCGGTACGGCTAGCACATGGGCATGTGCCCAGGCCGTGTGAAGTCTACACCTTGCACTTGGAATTTAAATCGCCACACGGTTGAAACACACGGGCGTGTGTATGGGCCGTGTGGATTAGTCAGAATGCCAAGGTTTGGCACACGGGCCAAGGCCACGGGCGTGTCGAGGCCGTGTGAAATTAGTCAGTTTCGACCACGGGTGGTAGACACCCATGTCTTAGGGACACACGGGCGTGTGACCCCTATTTTGTTGAAAAGTTTCTTGAACACGTAAATGCCCCCGGAATAGTCCCGATACCTCTCGAAAGTATGTTTAGGGCCTCTTAGGCCAAGTATAAGTAAGTGATGGGTTTAAACGAGACTTTGTAACCCTATTCGAGATGTTTAAGCAAGATTAGTTAGGTAATGCCTCGAACCCTGTCCCGGCTTGAAGACGGGTAAGGGGTGTTACATTTATTGATATCAGAGCTACGGTTTAGTCGGTTCTAGGACTAACGTAGCGTAAGTACGAGTCTAGCCATACATGCCATATGTAAGAGTGTCTGAGTAATGATAGTGTGATGGCTTCGGACGTATGAAATTGTGTTTTATGTAGTATATGGATTCTGATCCAGACCGAACTGCAGCCGATGATGCTGCGAGTAACGCGTCGGCTCTCGCTCAAGGGACCGCGTCAGCTAATAGTAGACCCGAGACCTTGGGTCACGGGGAAGAGGCTCGAGAAGCCTTTCTCCACATGATGAGCAACTGGTATACTGAGTATACCCGAGAAAATCCAAACGCTCAACCCCCTCCACCCCCACCAATCCCTCAACCTGCTCCAGTAGCTCCTCAAGTAGTTGAGGTGGTGAGAAGAGAAAGACCTCCGGTGGATAAGATCCGGAAGCAATGGGCCGAGGAATCTCGGGCAAATAAGAACGATGACCTGGAGAAAGCAGAATTCTGGCTCGAGAATACCATCAGGTATTCGATGAGTTATCCCGCACACCGAGGAGTGCTTAAAGTGTACGGTATCTCTCCGAGAGATTCGAATTATCGATGGTGGAACACCCCGGTGTCGGTGGTGCCAAGGAGAGAGTTAGTGGGAAATTTTCCAAGAGGAATACCGGAAAAAGTACATCAGTCAGCGATTCATCGACCATAAGAGGAAGGAGTTCTTGAAACTGAAGTAAGGTCGTATGTCAGTAACCGACTATGAACGGGAGTTCGTAAGGCTTAGCAAGTGTGCATGGGAGTGCGTGTCTACCGAAGCCGTCATGTGCAAAAGATTCGAGGATGGATTAAATAAAGATATCCGTTTATACGTGGGAGTCCTCGAACTAAAGGAATTTGTAGTGTTGGTAGATAGAGCCTGTAAAGCCGAAGAGTTGGCTAAGGAGAAGAGAAGAGCTGAGAATGAGTCTCGTGACTCGAGGAAGAGACAACTGAATAAGTCTCACCAATCCTCATCTAAGAAATCGAGGGAGTTCGATACTCGATCAGTCACTTCAGCGGGGTTTTCAACCCGAAGTAAAGGCAAGCAATTTTCGGGGTCGAAAGGGCAGACCACATCAGTTGCTAGTGTGGGCAACATTCGACCAAGTAAACTGGAATGCCCTCAATGTGGAAGGCACCATTCTGGTGAGTGTCGAGCTAATGAGAAAGCTTGCTTCAGATGTGGGTCCTTAGACCACTTTATCAAAGACTGCCCCGAGGTGGGCGAGAAAGAAAAGCCTCAGAATACAAGATCGGGAAGTGCTGCTAGGGGAAGACCACTGAAAAACCCGGGAATTGAGATGGGTAGCAAGAATCCATCTAGAGAGCAAGCTGCTAGAGTCGAGGGTAGATCACAGGCGAGGACATATGCCATTCGTGCTCGTGAAGAGGCATCCTCCCCCGACGTAATCACGGGTACCTTTTCTCTCCATGATACTCGTGTTGTAGCTTTAATTGATCCAAGATCTACCCACTCATACATATGCATGAAATTAGTCTTTAGCATGAGCATGCCTATAGAGTCTACTGAATTCATAATAAGAGTGTCTAATCCCTTAGGCAAGTGTGTGTTGGTTGATAAAGTTTGCAAAGGTTGCACTTTGATGATTAAGGGTCATTGTTTCCCGGTCGATCTTATGATATTACCGTTCGATAAGTTTGATGTCATCCTTGGGATGGATTGGTTAGTTACTCATGGAGTAATTGTGAATTGTGGGAAGAAGCATATTAAGTTGAGAGATGAAAATGGTAATCTTATTCGTGTTGAATCAGATAAGCCAGATAGGCTACCAGTAGTGATGTCAACCTTGTCGACTCAGAAGTATTTAAAGAAGGGATACGAAGCCTATCTTGCCTTTGTGTTGAACATTAAAGAGTCTGAATTGAAAATGGAGTCGGTACCCATAATATACGAGTACCCAGATGTTTTCCCGGAAGAGTTGCCAGGGCTACCTCCAGTTAGAGAGATCAAATTTGGGATTGAGTTAGCTCTGGGTACTGCCCCTATTTCTATTACTTCCTATAGAATGGCTCCAACCGAGCTAAAGGAGCTAAAAGAACAGTTGCAAGAGCTAATGGATAAAGGTTTTGCAAGGCCGAGTTTTTTGCCGTGGGGTGCTCCCGTTTTATTCGTAAAGAAGAAAGATGGTTCCATGAGACTATGTATAGATTATCGGCAACTTAACAAGGTAACTATGAAGAACAAGTACCCGTTGCCGAGGATCAATGATCTATTCGATCAATTGAAGGGAGCCACGGTATTTTCCAAGATAGATTTGAGGTCAGGGTACTATCAGCTAAGAGTCAAGGACTCGGATGTACCGAAAACTGCGTTTAGGACTAGATATGGCCATTATGAATTTTTGGTCATGCCTTTTTGTCTAACAAATGCCCCGGCGATCTTCTTGGATTTGATGAATCGCATTTTTCGGCCATACTTGGATAAATTTGTTGTGGTTTTCATCGACGACATACTAATCTACTCTCGGGACGAGAATAAACATGCCGAGCATTTGATTATGGTTATGCGAGTTTTGAGAGAAAAACAATTGTATGCCAAATTCAGTAAGAGTGAATTTTGGCTCAAGGAAGTGGGTTTTTTGGGACACATTGTCTCAGGAGACGGGATTAGAGTCGACCCGAGTAAGATTTCGGCAATTGTTGAATGGAAACCGCCGAGGAGCGTAATTGAAGTAAGGAGTTTTCTAGGCCTAGCTGGCTATTATAGGCGTTTTGTCAAGGGTTTTCCATGATAGCTACCCCGATGATTAAACTTTTGCGAAAAGATGTGAAGTTCGATTGGACAGAAAAGTGTCAACAGAGTTTTGAGAAACTGAAGACACTATTGACTGAGGCCCCTGTTTTGGTGCAACCTAAGCCGAGAAGAGAATTTGTGGTCTATAGTGACGCGTCCTTGAACGGATTGGGTTGTGTACTCATACAAGAGGGTAAGGTGATTGCTTACGCCTCTAGGCAATTGAAGCCGCACGAGAAGAATTACCCGACTCATGATTTAGAGTTGGCCGCAATTGTGTTTGCGTTAAAAATTTAGAGGCATCATTTATATGGTGAAAGGTGTCAGATTTTCACTTACCATAAAAGCTTAAAATATTTGATGACTCAAAAGGAATTGAATTTAAGGCAACGAAGGTGGTTAGAGCTGATTAAGGATTATGAGTTAGTAATTGACTACCATCCGAGAAAGGCGAACGTAGTCGCCAATGCTTTGAGCAGAAAATCATTGTTTGCACTAAGAGCCATGAATACTCAGATGACCTTGTTGGATGATGGTTCCGTTTTAGCCGAATTGAGGGCTAAACCCTTGTTTCTCCAAGAAATCTGTGAAGCTCAGAAAGATGATAACAGTTTGCAAGCCAAGAGAGTTTTATGTGAGTCGAACGTGGAGTCAGACTTTCAGGTAAATCCTGATGGATGTCTGACATTTCGAGATAGGGTCTGTGTACCCAGAAATGACGAGCTTATTCATAAAATCTTACATGAAGCGCATAGCGGATGTTTGAATGTACACCCAGGCAGCACGAAGATGTACAATGATTTGAAGAAATGGTATTGGTGGCTTGGTATGAAGAAAGACATTTCCAAGTTTGTATCGAAATGCCTAATCTGTCAGCAAGTAAAGGCTGAACATCAAGTACCTTCGGGTTTACTTCAGCCCATTATGGTTCCTGAGTGGAAATGGGACCGTATTACTATGGACTTCATGATGGGCTTACCGTTGACTCCAAAGAAGAAAGATGCAATATGGGTTGTGGTTGATAGACTTACAAAGTCAGCCCATTTTATACCAGTGCGAGTCGACTATTCGCTTGATAAATTAGCAGACTTATACATGTTAGAGATAGTAAGACTCCATGGTGTACCGTTATCGATCATATCGGATAGAGATTCGAGATTCACGTCACGGTTTTGGAAAAAATTGCAAGAGGCCTTGGGCTCGAAATTGAGTTTCAGTACAGCCATCCATCCACAAACCGACGGACAGTCGGAGAGGGTAATTCAGATTCTTGAAGACATGCTTCGATGTTGTATTTTAGAATTCCGAGGTAGTTGGGAGAAATACTTACCACTAGTGGAATTCGCCTACAACAACAGTTTTCAGTCAAGTTTAAAGATGGCACCTTTTGAGGCGTTGTATAGGCGTAAGTGCCGAACGCCCTTGTATTAGTCAGAACTCAAAGAGAAACAGATACACGGGGTCGACTTGGTTAGGGAAACTGAAGAGAAAGTAAAAGCAATACGTGGATCATTCGAAAGTTGCCTCAGCATGAGCAAAAATCCTATTCGAATTTGAAAAGGAAAGAGATCGAGTTTGAAGTCGGTGATGAAGTGTTCTTTAAAGTGTCACCTTGGAGGAAAGTCCTCAGATTTGGCCAGAAGGGTAAATTGAGTCCGCGTTTTATCGGACCTTATTAGGTTACCGAGAGGATAGGACCGGTAGCTTATCGGTTGGCCTTGCCACCTGAGCTAGAAAAGATTCATGACGTCTTTCACGTATCCATGTTACGCTACCGTTTGGACCCTTCACATATCATAGTGTCGACAGAAGTAGAGATACAACCGGACTTGACTTATGGCGAAGAGCCGATTAAAATCTTGGCACGAGAGGTCAAGCAGTTAAGAAAAAAAAGCATAGCTCTAGTGAAAGTTCTATGGAAAAGGCACGGAATAGAAGAGGCTACTTGGGAGCCCGAGGAAATGATGAGAAACCAATACCCCAACCTTTTTACTGGTAAGATTTTCGGGGACGAAAATCCTTAAGGGGGAAGAATTGTAACAGCTCGATTTAGGGGCTAGTCGGAATAGTGATCTCAGGGTCACTAATCTGAGACTTGAGAAATTTTTTTTCATGTTATATTATGAGTCAGAGCATGATAGTATATGTGCATGAGAATTTTGGTGCTTTAATTTTAGCGATTTTATGCTTAATCGCGAAAAAATGACTAAATCGCATAAAGTGCGAAAGTTCCATTCTATAAGCTAAAGGTACCAAATAGCTTTAGAATGTAAATTGGGGGTCTTTAAAAGCAATTAGACCCCAATATGTGCTTAATAGCCATAGGGGACAAGGATTGACCATGTTGGTTAAAGTTGGTGAGTAGGTGGACTTAATTGATAGTTTAATATTAGAATAAGGAGGGAAAAGGTATCATCTTTCTCCTTCATCACTTCAACCAAAAATTTTAGCAAATAAGGGGTAGAAAGCTTCCAAAAATTTCAGCACACTCATCCCTTCACAAGTAAGTGTTCTAGTGAACTTTTCTTGAAAATAATTGTACTTTTGAGATCCCTAAAGCTTAAGCTTACAAATGAGGGGACTATTGTGCAAAATAGTGAAAAGTTAAGAGTTTTTCCAAGAGAGCTATCATAGTTATTTGCTACACTTTTATGGAAGAAATTGAGTTTTAGTTGTTAGATGAACAACTTTTGTGAAAGGTGTTGTCTTGAAAACACCTAATTGGACCTTGATGAAAAGGTTACAAATTTGTAGTTACCATGTGAAATATTGAGTATTGATGATAGCTATAAGAGTATTTAATGCTCACTTAGGCTTGTTGAAGGTAGAAATGTGATTAGAATTTATTTCCGAGCCTAGGGGCAAAATGGTCATTTTGCCAAAGTCTAGGAGCGAAATAGTAATTTTGCCTAAGCATGATTATTGAAATGCTTTTATTAATGAGATGATTAAAATGAGCTAAATTTCTATTATAGAGCAAGAAGAACCGAGGATCCGCCTCGATCGGGGAAAGAACAAAGTCTCAGACTAAATCGCCGAGCTAGCTCATTTTGAAAACGAGGTAAGTTTGTATGTGATTAATGAAATATTTATGTTAGCATAATTGAAAATGCTTGGTATCACATTGATGTATGATACTTCATTGAAATGAGAAATTGATGTTGAATATGATTTTGAAGTCCTAGTGGACTATAATGAATATGGGATTGCTATCATCGAGATGTAAATTAGATAAGGTCCAGTATAAGACCATGTCCGGGACATGGCCTCTGCACCGAGTTAAGATCCCGTATAAGACCATATCCGGGATATGGCTTCGGAAAAGAATAAGAAACTCGTTAAGACCACATCCGGGATGTGGCATCGATAGTTGATTTGAAAGTCCATATAAGGCCATATCCGGGATATGGCATTGGCATTTAGAAGTAACTCCATGTAAGACCACCTCGGGGATGTGGCATTGGCTTCGTCTCTACATGAACGACGTCGAATATGCATCTTTAACTATCCCTAGTGATTAAAGGGATAAGTAGATGAGTTTTGTAACACCACTCACTCGAGACCGTTGCCGGAGTCGAGCACGAGGCTTTATTTAACTTAACTTACCACTTTGGGTATAAAAATAATTTATTTTATCATTCACGACAAATCTGTCCATCTGCGCAACAGTCATTAATTTAATTATAACTCGAGTTACGAAACTCGAAATTTAGATAGGTAAATTTTCCCTGAAACTAGACTCATATATCTTCTCACCGTAAAATTTTCAGAATTTTTGGTTCGTCCAATTCGTACAGTTTATTCATTAAAGTCTCCCCTGTTTCACAGTTCAACTGTTCTAACCACTCTTCACTAAAAATCAATTTTCTCATTATACAATTTTTATATATTGTTCCTACTTATTTATACTGAAAGTAGACTAACTAAGGAATCTATACATATAAATTATAACTCATAATTAGTTTTTTAAAATTTTAAATGTTTTTCTAAAGTTTAAACAGGGGACTTCAAATATCATTCTGACCCTGCCTTACTAAAATTTAAATATCACAGAATATAAAATTTCTTTTCTTACACTATTTCTTTCATATGCAATTAGACAAAACAAGCTTTAATTCTATATCTTATTCACCTTCTAATTCCATTCGTTTTTTTAGTGATTTTTCAAAGTCACGTCACTGTTGTTGTCCAAAAACTATTTCATTGCAAATTTTTACTTTTTCATATTTTCTTTGTAGTAAGCATCACTTAGGTATCCATACAAAATAATTCGATCCCT
Source organism: Gossypium sturtianum (assembly GCA_025698515.1). Taxonomy (NCBI): domain Eukaryota; kingdom Viridiplantae; phylum Streptophyta; class Magnoliopsida; order Malvales; family Malvaceae; genus Gossypium; species Gossypium sturtianum. Next base: position 129,101,567 of record CM046955.1, read on the forward strand.
ATACATGCCATAACCTAAAACATTTCAAAAGAATTTATATACCAAAGTAAAGGCTTGATTGTGTGATACGAGGCTCCGACGATCTCCAATCCATGTAAGTTCAACACACTATAAAACAAAGAAAAAGAAAAGACCGAGTAAGCTACTAATAGCTTAGTAAGTTACATGTAAACAATAAGCACTAAAGTAATAATTAACATTTTTTACATATAACTAATCAATATCCTTCTTAACAAATTCATTCACTTACACATGTACAATCTTACCAATTCACTTGCACATACATTTAAATACTTAATCATTATCACGTATGCTCATTCTTTCAACTATACCTGCATACACACTTCATCTCATATTCACTTTAATTTATTATTAATCCCGTTGAACACTCGGAATATACACGGATACGTAGAGAATTAGCACATAAGTGCCACACTGATATGTAGCCAAAGCTACCACTGATATGTAGCCGAAGCTACCACTGTAATGTAGCCGAAGCTACCACTGATCAATAACACTGGAAATGTCCACGGGCCTGCTCACACAAGCTGTCAGGTGTCTACAACACATGCTAGATCACCCAACACCCGGGACTCACTGTAACACTGTAACACTGGTCTCTAGTGATATATCACTTGTATCCACTTCTATTCCTAAGTTCGACCGGGAATTTACTCTTAACACTTATTTTAAACACTTTATCACTTGAATAATTCATGAACAATTTTTCTTCCACATTCAATATTAATTCACAAATCAAATACAATTCACAATTTATAAAAATATATTGCTATTATTTACACATAACTTACCTCGGATGTAAAACGACTATTTTCGTAAATTAGTCGATAACCTTCTCTTTTCCCCGATCACCTTCACTATTCCTTCTTTCTTGATCTATATTAGAAAAATTTAATACATTTTATCAACATTCCATTCAAATACAATTCATACACAATATTTTGGCAAAATTATGTTTTTGCCCCCTAAAGTTTCATATATTTACACTTTTACCCCAAAGCTCGGAAATTAAACTTTGTCCCTTATTCTTATTTTTTATGGCATGCTGATTATTTTTCCCTTCTATGACAACATCAAATTCTCACTCTATCATATACTTATGAACATTAGGTATTTTTACCGATTAAGCCGTCTTACTCGTTTTCACTTAAAATCGTTTAGCAAAAGTTGTTTAACATAATTTCAAACCTCATGTCCTATCATTAAACATCAAAATAAACACATTTCACCTATGGGTATTTTTCCAAATATGAACCCTAGGTTAAATTATTGCTAGTACAAGCTAAATCGAGTTACCGGGACTCCAAAAACGTAAAGAACATTAAAAACGGGGCTTGGAATCACTTACTATGGAGCTTGGAAGCTTGAAACAAACCCTAGATATGGAGAACCCTTGAAATTTCGTCCTAATGAAGAAGATGGACATATTTTGCCATCTTTTTCCTTTTTTTTAATCTTTTAATTACTAGATGACTAAAATACCCTTCATTAAAAACTTTGGTTATTTCTACCTATGTATGTCCATTTTTGTCCATGAAAGCCTAATGGTATAATTACCATTTAAGGACCTCTACTTCAATTATGCTCTTCAATTAAATCCTTTAACTTCTAGAACTCATATTTATCAACTTTTGCAATTAAGTCCTAATAGGCAAATTAGACATGCAATTCATGAAATTTTCTATCGATATTCTAACACATACATCTAATCACTCGATAAATTATAAAAATTAATCAGAATAAATTTTTCTACTTCAGAATTGTGGTTTCAAAACCACTATTCTGTTTAGGCCCTATTTTGGGCTATCACAACTCTCCCCCCTTTAGAGATTTTCGTCCTCGAAAATCTTACCAGTGAATAAGTTGGGATACTGTTTCCTCATAGCCTCCTCAGTTTCCCATGTTGCCTCTTCCACTCCATGTCGTTGCCATAACACTTTCACTAAAGTAATTTCTTTGTTTCTCAATTGTTTCACTTCTCGTGCTAAGATTCGAATCGGCTCTTCTTCGTATATCGTATCTGATCAAATTTCTACTTCAGTTGGTGAAATCACATGCAATGGGTCCGATCGATATCGCCTCAACATAGAAACATGAAACACGTTATGAATTCTTTCTAATTCTGATGGTAAAGACAATCGATAAGCCACTGGACTGATTCTTTCTATCACTTCATACGGACCAATAAATCTTGGACTTAATTTACCTTTACGGCCAAATCTCAAATTTTTTTCCATGGAGACACTTTCAAAAATACTTTATAACCCACTTGAAATTCAATCTCTTTTCTTTTCAAGTCCGCATTCGACTTCTGTCGATCCGATGCAACTTTCAAACAATCACGGATTATCTTCACTTTTTCTTCAGTTTCTTTTACCAAATCAACTCCATGCAATTGATTTTCCTTAAGTTCAGTCCAATATAATGGAGTCCGACACTTTCGTCCATACAACGCTTCATAAGGTGCCATTTTTATGCTCGATTGATAACTATTATTATATGCAAATTCCACCAAAGGTAGATATCTTTCCCAATTACCTTCAAATTCCAATACACAACATCTCAACATGTCTTCGAGTACTTGAATTACTCTTTCAGACTGTCCATTGGTTTGGGGATGGAATGCTGTACTAAAATTCAATTTAGTACCCAATGCCTCTTGTAACTTCTTCCAAAACCTTGAAGTAAACCGTGGATCTCGATCAGATATAATAGACATAGGCACACCATGTAATCGGACTATTTCAGCAATATACAATTTGGCTAACTTGTCAAGTGAAAAATTCATTCGCACAGGAATAAAATGAGCCGACTTAGTCAATCGATCAACTATCACCCAAATTGAATCTTTCTTTTTCGGTGATAATGGTAATCCCGACACAAAATCCATAGTTATTCTTTCCCATTTCCATTCCGGTATAGTAATTGGCTGGAGTAATCCCGAAGGTACCTGATGTTTTGCTTTGACCTGTTGACATATCAAACATCTTGATACAAACTCAGAAATATCACGTTTCATACCTGGCCACCAGTACATCTTTTTCAAATCATTATAGATTTTATTACTTCCCAGATGTACGGACAAAGTGCCACTGTGTGCCTCATGAAAAATTTTCTATACAAGCTCTGAATTCTTCGGTACACAAACTCTGCCTCTGAATAATAAACAACCATCAGTCCCAATATGAAATTCTAAATCATTACCTGACTCACATTGTACCCGTTTATCCTGTAACTTCTCATCATTCTTCTGAGCTTCACATATTTGCTGTAGAAATGTCGGTTTAGCTCTCAATTTAGCTATAATTGAACCATCATCAGTCAGTGACAATCGGGTATTCATAGCTCGTAAAGCAAACAAAGATTTTTGACTCAAAGCATCAGCTACAACATTAGCCTTACCCGGATGGTAATCAATAATCAAATCATAGTCCTTTATCAGTTCAAGCCACCTGCGCTGTCTGAAATTCAAATCTTTCTGTGTCATCAAATATTTCAAGCTTTTATGATCAGTATAAATATGAAATTTTTCACCGTACAAGTAATGCCGCCATATCTTGGTAGCAAATACAATAGCGACTAATTCAAGATCATGTCTTGGGTAATTTCTTTCATGTGGTTTAAGTTGTCTTGAAGCATAGGCTATTACTTTACCTTCTTGCATCAAGACACAACCTAAACCATTTAATGAGGCATCACTATAAATAACAAATTCCTTACCCGATTCAGAAATTTGTACTAATACAGGTGCTTTCGTTAGTAGATCTTTCAATCGGTCGAAGCTCTGCTGACATTCATCAGTCCACTGGAACTTCACATCTTTCTGCAATAATCGAGTCATCGGAGAAGCTATCATAGAGAATCCCTGTACAAATCTCGATAATAACCAACGGCTAAACCCAAGAAACTTCTAACCGGATACATTCTTGGTGGACTCCAATTGACAATAGTTGAGATTTTACTTGGATCTACCCTGATGCCTTTGGTGGATACAATATGTCCAAGAAAACCCACTTCTCGAAGCCAAAATTCACATTTACTGAATTTAGCATATAACTGCTTCTCACGCAAAATTTGCAACACAATTCTCAAATGTTCTGCGTGTTCTTCTTCATCTCGAGAATAAACCAAAATATCATCAATAAATACTACCACAAATCTGTCTAAGTACGGTCTGAATATCCGGTTCATCAAATCTATGAATACCGCGGGTGCATTAGTTAACCCAAACGACATAACTAGAAACTCATAATACCCATACCTGGTTCTGAAAGCAGTCTTTGGCACATCTGATTCTTTAACCCTCAATTGGTAATATCCGGATCTCAAATCAATTTTCGAAAACATGGTGGCATCCTTTAACTGATCAAACAAATCATCTATTCGAGGCAATGGATACTTATTTTTTACTGTCACTTTGTTAAGTTGACGATAATCAATACATAATCTCAATGTCCCATCTTTTTTTCTTCACAAATAGCACGGGAGCACCCCTCGGGGAGTAACTTGGTCTCACAAATCCTTTATCAGTCAACTCTTGTAATTGCACTTTTAATTCTTTCAGTTCAGTTGGTGCCATTCTGTAAGGAGCAATCGATATTGGAGCGGTACCGGGCATTACTTCAATACCAAATTCCACTTCTCTAACCGGAGGCAAACCTGGCAACTCTTCCGGAAACACATGTAAATATTCACATACCACCGGCACTGATTCAATCTTTATTTCAGACACTTTTGTATTCAACACATAAGCAAGATATGCTTCACAACCATTTTTTAAACATTTCTGAGCAGACATGGCAGAAATCACAATTGGCATCACATTTGACTTATCTTTTAACCCGAAGAACTTCACCGCTACTACACTTCAACTCAAGAATTTTCTGACTACAATCTATCTTGGCCTTATGTAATGTCAACCAATCCATTCCCAAAATAACATCAAACTCATCAAATAGCAACAACATCAAGTTGGCAGGGAAACAATGACTTTGTATCATCAAAGGATAATTTTTACATATTTTATCAACTATCACATGCTTATCTAAAGGATTCGACACTTTAACCACATACTCAGTCGATTCAACACACAAATTCTTATCAGACACTAAATTCATGCATACATATGAATGAGTAGAACCAGGATCAATCAATGCAAGAACATTAGCGTCGTAAAGAGAAAATATACCAGTGATCACATCAAGGGAAGATGCTTCTTCTCTAGCTCGGATGGCATAAGCTCTCGCTGGAGCTCTCGCTTCGGATCTTATGGTGGTGTCTTTTATTATACCTTTACCACTAGTTCCAGTCCCCACATTTCTTGGTGGTCTTCCTCTAGTAGTCACACTGCTCGATTTCATATTTTGAAACTTTTCCATCTCTTCTCTTTCTGGACAATCTTTCACAAAATGATCTTGAGATCCACACTTAAAACATGCTCGGCTGATAAAATAACATTCTCCCAAATGTCGTTTTCCACAATGTTGACATTCTGGTCTAATAGGTTTAACACTACCTACACTTGCCATAGAGGTCGCTTGAGCTTTAGAACTTGAATTTTGTCTTCCTCGATCTCTTTAAAAATTCACACTAGAAACATTTGATCGAGTATTCATTTCTCTAGACTTGTTTGCTTGAGACTGGAATGACTTGCCCATTGATCTTTTTCTTGCATCTCTTACTTCACTTTCCACCTTTCTTTTCTCTTTGCTCAACTCTTCAGCCTTGATAGCTCTTTCAACTAGTACCACTAATTCTTTAATTTCAAGAATTCCCACTAACAATGGAATATCCTCGTTCAATCCATCTTCAAATCGCTTGTACAATGTAGCTTCATTAGATACACACTATTGGGCATACTTGCTTAATTTGACAAATTATCGTTCATATTCGGCTATCGTCATACGCCCTTGTTTCAATTCAAGAAACTCTTTTCTCTTTTAATCAATAAAACGCTGACTTATGTACTTCTTCCGGAATTCCTCTTGAAAGAAATCCCATGTAACTTTCTCTTTAGGCACCACTGACACTAAAGTTTTCCACCAATTATAAGCCGAATCCCTCAATAAGGAGATAGCACATTTGAGACTTTCTTCTGGAGTACAAGATAATTCATCCAACACTCTGATGGTATTTTCAAGCCAGAACTCTGCTCTCTCAGGATCATCATTTACATTAGCTCGGAACTCTTCGGCTCCATACTTTTGAATTTTGTCCACTGGAGGCTTTGACAATCTTAACACTTCAGTTTGTTGAGGAGCTATGGGAATAGCTTGAGGAATAGGAGGGGGCAGAGGAGGTCGAACATTAGGATTAGTTCTAACAAACTTGGTATACCAATTGTTCATCATATGGAGAAAGGCTTCCCGAGCCTCATCTCCTTGGCCTTGAGTCTCGGGTCGATTTTCATCTGGTGCCGTCCCTTGCGGGGGAGCAGGCGCATTACTTTGAGCATCATCAGCTGTAGCTCCATTAGGATCCATTACTATATAAAAGAAAACATTTTATGATGTCAGGAGTCGTGACACTATCATTATTCAATTATGGCATGTATAGGTAATCTACTACACTTGCTACGTTTGTCTGAGAATCGACTAAACCGTAGCTCTGATACCAATAAATGTAACACCACTCACTCGAGACCGTTTCCGGAGTCGAGCACGAGGCGTTATTTAACTTAACTTACCACTTCGGGTATAAAAATAATTTATTTCATCATTCACGACAAATCTATCCATCTGCGCAATAGTCATTAATTTAATTATAACTCGAGTTACAAAACTCAAAATTTAGATCCGTAAATTTTCCCTGAAACAAGACTCATATATCTTATCACTATAAAAGTTTCAAAATTTTTGGTTTGGCCAATTAGTACAGTTTATTCATTAAAGTCTCCCCTGATTCACAGTTCAACGGTTCTAACCACTCTTAACTAAAAATCAATTTTCTAATTGTACAATTTTTATATGTTGTTTCTACTTATTTCTACTGAAATTAGACTCACTAAGGAATCTATACGTATAAATTATAACTCATAATTATTTTTTTAAAATTTTAAATGTTTTTCTAAAGTCTAAACAGGGGACTTCAAATATCATTCTGACCCTGTCTTACTAAAATTCAAATATCACAGAATATAAACTTCCTTTGCTTACACTATTTCTTTCATATGAAATTAGACACAACAAGATTTAATTATATATCTTATTCACCTTCTAATTCCATTTCTCCTATTTTTAGTGATTTTTCAAAGTCACGTCACTGCTGTTGTCCAAAAACTGTTTCATTGCAAATTTTTACTTTTTCATATTTTCTTTGTAGTAAGCATCACTTAGGTATCCATACAAAATAATTCGATCCCTATACATGCCATAACCTAAAAAATTTCAAAAGCATTTATATACCAAAGTAAAGGCTTGATAGTGTGATATGAGGCTCTGACGATCTCCAATCAAAGTAAGTTCAACACACTATAAAACAAAGAAAAAGAAAAGAACGAGTAAGCTACTAATAGCTTAGTAAGTTACATGTAAACAATAAGCACTAAAGTAATAATTAACATTTTTTACATATAACTAATCAATATCCTTCTTAACAAATTCATTCACTTACACATGTACAATCTTACCAATTCACTTGCACATACATTTAAATACTTAATCATTATCACATATGCTCATTCTTTCAACTATACCTGCATACACACTTCATCTCATATTCACTTTAATTTATTATTAATCCCGTTGAACACTCAGAATATATACGGATACATAGAGAATTAGCACATAAGTGCCACACTGATATGTAGCCGAAGCTACCATCGTAATGTAGCGAAGCTACCTGCGATCAATAACACTGGAAATGTCCACGGGCCTGCTCACACAAGCTGTCAGATGTCTGCAACACATGCTAGATCACCCAGCACCCGAGACTCACTGTAACACTGTAACACTGGTCTCTAGTGATATATCACTTGTATCCACTTCTATTCCTAAGTTCAACCGGGAATTTACTCTTAACACTTATTTTAAACACTTTATCACTTGAATAATTCATGAAAAAATTTTCTTCCACATTCAATATTAATTCACAAATCAAATACAATTCACAATTTATAAAAATATATTGCTATTATTTACACATAACTTACCTCGGATGCAAAACGACTATTTTCGTAAATTAGTCGATAACCTTCTCTTTTCCCCGATCACCTTCACTATTCCTTCTTTCTTGATCTACATTAGCACAATTTAATAATTTTTATCAACATTCCATTCAAATACAATTCATACACAATATTTTGGAAAAATTACGTTTTTGCCCCTAAAGTTTCATATATTTACACTTTTGCCCCAAAGCTCAGAAATTAAACTGTGTCCCTTATTCTTATGTTTTATGACATGGTGATTATTTTTCCCTTCTATGACAACATCAAATTCTCACTCTATCATATACTTATGAACATTAGGTATTTTTACCGATTAAGCCGTCTTACTCGTTTTCACTTAAAATCGTTTAGAAAAAATTGTTTAACATAATTTCAAACCTCATATTCTATCATAAAATATCAATATAAACACATTTCACCAATGGGTATTTTTCCAAATATGAACCCTAGGTTAAATTATTGCTAGTACAAGCTAAATCGAGTTACTGGGACTCCAAAAAGTTAAAGAACATTAAAAACGGGGCTTGGAATCACTTACTATGGAGCTTGTAAGCTTGAAACAAACCCTAGCTATGGAGAACCCTTTAAAATTTGTCCTAATAAAGAAGATGGACATATTTTGCCATCTTTTTCCTTTTTTTTAATCTTTTAATTACTAGATGACTAAATTACCCTTCATTAAAAACTTTGGTTATTTCTACCTATGTATGTCCATTTTTGTCCATGAAAGCCTAATGGTGTAATTACCATTTAAAAACCTCTACTTCAATTATGCTCTTCAATTAAATCCTTTAACATCTAGAACTCATATTTATCAACTTTTGCAATTTAGTCCTAATCGGGAAATTAGACATGCAATTCATGAAATTTTCTATCGATATTCTAACACATGCATCTAATCACTCGATAAATTATAAAAATTAATCAGAATAAATTTTTCTACTTCAGAATTATGGTTTCGAAACCACTATTCCGTTTAGGCCCTATTTCGGGCTATCACAAGTTTAGAAGTAGAAATGAGATTTGCACTAAAGTCATATGAATGAGTGAATACAGGTATTCATGAATGAGTCACGAAGAAACGTTTACAACATGTGGCACGGTATGTGCTAAATAAGGGCAATTGTGGGTAAGTAAGGCAAAATGCCTATGATTGTGTATGGTTAGTGAATGTCATGGATGTATTATTTTATGAGCTTATTGTTGCTATTTATATTCAAGCCAACTTACTAAGCTTTATGCTTATCCCTTTCATTTCCCTTTTTCCTTGTAGTATTGCCAAGATAACTCGAGGATCGTGGACATAGGAGTTCGGAAATCACACTATCGACATCACTTTGGTATAACAATTTAGACTTATTTTGAGTATTGCATGTATAGGACTCGAGTATTTTGTTAAGTTGTAATTGTTAGCCAAAGTGTTGGCTATATATGTTACTAAAGTCATTTTGTAAATGGCCTTAAGTTAGGCAAATACTTGGCAAATTCTTTTGCTTAATGGAAGTGATTTTCTTGAAGTGTATGCCCTTGTGTATGAATGTTGAATTGAGTATTTAGATGTGTCTTTGGGTCATGAATTACGTTGAATGGAATTGGAGTATGTATGTTTGCAAGGTAGGGTGGCTAAGGGCTTGGTAGATAGCCTTCTAATTTTCCACCTAGGTAGAAATGCGGGCGTGTGTCTAGACCGTGTGAGCGGCACGGCTAGCACATGGGCGTGTGCCCAGGCCATATGAAGTCTGCACCTTGCACTTGGAATTTAAATCGCCACACGGTTGAAACACACAGGCGTGTGTGTGGGCCGTGTGGATTAGTCAGAATGCCAAGTTTTGGCACACGGGCCAAGGCCACGGGCGTGTCGAGGCCGTGTGAAATTTGTCAGTTTCGACTTACGGGTGGTAGACACGGGCATGTCTTAGGGACACACGGGCGTGTCCCTAGACTCACACGGGCGTGTGACCCCTATTTTGTTGAAAAGTTTCTTGAACGTGTAAATGCCCCCGGAATAGTCTCGATACCTCTCGGAAGTATGTTTAGGGCCTCTTAGGCCAAGTATAAGTAAGTGATGGGTTTAAACGAGACTTTGTAACCCTATTCGAGATGTTTAAGCAAGATTAGCTAGGTAATGCCTCGAACCCTGTCCCGGCTTGAAGACAGGTAAGGGGTGTTACATTTTTCGCTGCGCCATGGGCCGTACCAACGATCCAACATTTTATGTAACAGGAATTGAAGCAAACATTTATAATATATAAAGAAAGATATGGCCTTATGAAGTAATCAATGCAATTTGTTTGTTTGGTAATTGAACAAAAAATCAATAAGATAGCAGCTTGTTAAAGGAATGAAGGAAATAGATGACCGAAGCAAAGGACGGGATAGATGGTGGCAGTGACTAACAATGGTGTCAATGCAAGGAAAGCAACAACTTGAGATGATGAAAGTGGTTAGATGGTGCAAGGGTGTAAAGAAATTGGGTCTAAGGAGGAGGTTGAAGATGGACGAAAAAGGAAAGAAATAATGGAATTTCTTTTATGATTGAGGACTTCAAATTTTAAATGGTCTCTTCTTTTTCTTTTCTTTTTTTAGGAATGATGACACAATGGAAAAAACAGCAATCATATAACTCTAATGTCAGATGCTTGCATCATCTTAACGCTTATTGTAATGTTGCAAAACGTTTTCAAACATTTTCTTAATATAAAGATATTAATATATGAATGTTTTATTTTCAGTTCAAAAATGGCACCAACTCCCTTATTGAACATACTCATTGAAAACAAAATGAACGAAAATAACTATAATGAATGAAAAATTAACCTTATAATTATTCTGAGTTATGAGAAACTTAACAGTTCTTGATAATAAGTGCCCTTCAGCCACTCAAGTTGAGGCTAGAAAAAGCTAGGAGGAGTTTGATGAGAGAGCTCATTGTTATATGCTAGCAAGCATGACCAGCACCCTATATAAGCAACTGGAGAGTTTTAACATTGCCAAACGATTCTGGATAAGCTAGAAGACATGTTCGGAGGCCAAGTTGCCTTGACCTAAAAGTCTACTATAACTAGCTTGATGAATGCCCTGCAAAAGCCAAGTACTCCGGTCAAAAACCCTATGATAACTCTTATGGGATACTTTGCCGAGGTTACGGACAATGAGGCCAATTTGGACCAGAACACTTAAATTGAGATGATGTTCACGAGTATGTCCAAGGACTTTGTTGGTTATTTGGTCGCATATAACATTGGCAATAAAAATTTCATGCTTACACAACTCATGAAGGAGTTACAATCTTATGAGTTGATGTTGAATGATGTTTAGTCGGTCTGAATAACATAAGCAAATATAGTTGTCACTTCTTCTTCAAAAGGGAAGGGAAAGCATGCTAAGAAAAACAAGACTAAGGTCTCTAGGCCACAACAAGTGGAAAGGAAGAGAACCAGAAAGCCTAAAGACTTATCTAAGTCTAAATGTTTCTTTTACAGTAAGAAAGGGAACTTTTAGGCAAACTTTAGAAAGTGGAAGGAATACCTTGCCACCAAAGGCAAATGTATGAAACTCTTTATTATAGAAGCTTGTTTAGTTGAGGATTCAATGGACCACTAGGTCATTGATTCGAGAGCCACTAATCATGTTTGTGTTTCTCTGTAGGAGTTCGAGGAGACGAAAGATCTTTAAGATAAGAATCTATCATTGCGGACTGCAAACATGACAACTGTGACAGTTGAAGCAGTGGGAGAAGTGCATCTTTACTTTGATAATGTTAGGAAGATTATTTTGAATGACGTTTTCTATGTACCAAGTTTCAAAAGAAACTTGATTCTCGTTGCATGTCTATATAAAGACAACTTGATCGTGACTTTTAATAATGGAATTGAAAATTTTAGAAATCGCAATCTTATCTGTAATGGACAGATGTTAAATAATTTCTATTTTATCAAACCAAAGATGTATACACTGCTTGAGACTGAAATATCAAATAAGAAACTTAAAACTTCTTGCTTTAATGAGGCGTACCTTTGGCATTTGAGACTTGATCATATTAACAAAGAAAGAATCACTAGACTTGTGAAAGAAGGCATCTTAAATTAACTTAAAGAAATAGATCTTCCATAATGTGAATTTTGCTTGGAAGGAAAGATGACCAAGTGATCTTTTAATGCAAAAGGAAAGAGGGTCGTAAAACCCTTAAAACTTGTGTACACTGATGTATATGGCCCCATGAGCATTAGTGCAAGAGGGGGTTACGAATATTATGTAACCTTTATTGTTGATTACTCAAGATATGGGTATGTATACCTAATGCATCGCAAGAGTGAAACCTTTGATAAATTTAAAGAGTTTCATGCAGAAGTGGAGAAACAACTAGGTTTACCCATAAAGGCACTTCGATCTAATTGAGGTAGGGAATATTTATCAAATTAGTTTTTAGGGTACCTCACAGAGAACGTGATTCTATCCCAATTGACTGCGTCAAGCACTCCAAAATAGAATGGCGTGGCAGAGAGAGGGAATCAAACATCGTTAGACATGGTACGTTTGATGTTAAGTTATTTGAAGCTGCCAAACTCTTTTTTGGGATATGCAGTACAAATGGTTTGCTATATTCTAAATGGAGTGCCAAATAAGGCAGCATCGAATACTCCATAGGAATTATGGCATGGTAGGAAGTCGAATCTTAATCACTTAAGAATTCGAGGATGTCTAGCCTATGTATTGGACAAAGATGCGAGGAAGTTGGAATCATGGATAGAATTGTGCATCTTTGTAAGATATCCAAAAGGAACAAATGGTGGCTTGTTTTATAACCCAAAAGAGCAAACTATAATAGTGTCAACTCATGCTACTTTTCTTGAAGAAATTTACATGAATGACTTCAAACCTTGAAGTAAAGAGGTACTCGAGGAAATTTTGGGAAATATACAAAACCCTACATAAATGGTTCCAAAACCAACTCCTAATAGTAGACCTGCAAACGATTAACAACATAGGGTGCTTTATCGTAGTGGGAGGGTCTCTCCTAGGCCTGAGTTCTTACAATATGGAGGAAGTGTTTTCCACACTGAGTCTTTCGAATAGGAAGATGATAACCCACTTACGTATGATGAACCGATGCAGAGTGTTGATTCCAAGCTCTGAGAAGTAGTTATGAAAAATGAGATCGATTTTATGGACTCTAACACAGTGTGGGAACTTGTAGACTTACCGGAAGGGATAAAATCCATAGGGTGTAAGTGGATCTACAAGAGGAAAAGAAATACAGATGGAAAAGTGGAAACTTATAAGGCAAGACTTGAAGCAAAAGGTTATAGACAACATTTTTAAACGACTATCTTGAAAAGAGCATCTATATGATGCAACCCATCGAATATATAACTAAAAGAAACAAGCATAAAGTTTACAAATTGCTTAGATCCATACATAGACTTAAGCAAGCATCTCGCTCATGGAATCAAATATTTGATCAAGCGATCAAGACTTTTGGATTTGAGAAAATGTTAAACCTTGTGTTTATAAACGTTTAGGGGATGAAGAGGTGGTATTTCTTGTTCTATATGTCTATTACATTTTACTCAATGGGAATGATATAGGGACATTGTCATTGGCTAAACTATGGTTAACCCAACAGTTTAGCATGAAGGACTTGGAAGAAGCTAATTTCGTTCTGGGTATTCAAATTTTAAGGGATTGAAAGAAAAAAGTGATAACACTGTCTCAGGCTTCATTTATAGACAATATATTGGAGCGTTATACAATGACCGATTTGAAGAAGAGAAATACACCCTCTGTATCGGGATTTCGTCTCTATTTGGAAGATTGTCCTACGACAGCGGAAGAAAAAGAGAACATAAGAAAGGTTCCTTATATTTGGTAGTAAGAAGTCTCATGAGAAAGGTTCATTATGCTTCAGCAGTAGGAAGGCTCATGTATGCTATGTTATGCAATGGGGTTTGTAATATCCTAAAAATTTGAGTATCATCTTGTTACTTGTGTTAGCCGGGTATGATTTTATTGTGTGTTTAATATAGTCTAGTGAAGGCTTAGAATTATTAATGAAGCTAGAATTTTTTTTTTTTTTTAGTATTGAAAATTTAGTGAAGTGGATTAAGTGATCTTGACACTTAAGTAAATTTAAGTGTCTAATGTTAGCATAAATGAGCTAGTAGTAAAGTGGTGTTGGCGCATGAGTAATTGCATGAGGGAAGAGGTTCGAATCCCATGGATGGTAATAAGGTGACTTTTATTTTTGCATGTGTATGGCATGTGTCGGTCAACTCTAATTAAGGTAAGGTTGGACTATTTTCTTTTATGGATAGTAGACTAAGGGAAAAAGGCAAGTGATTAACTTAAGGAATGAAATCCTAAGCTTTTGGAATGATAAGGGGACATAAGGCATGGATTAAGGGATGAGGTTTGGAAACTTTTTAATAGCATTTTGTCCATGAACATGGATGGTTTTGTGGACTAAGGGAGGAGCCGATTTTTGTGGTAAGTTTTGGGAAAAGTTGGTAGCTTGGGAGAAATTTCATTTTGGCCTTTTGCTCTCCCAAAAGCAATAGTGTTTCTCTCATCTTTTCCTCTTGGCCGAATATGCATAGTGAGGTTTGGGCATTCTTTTGTGCAATTTAATTGTCTAGAAAGCTTGTGTGTTTTTCTTTTGGAGGCTGAAATAGGAGATCACTTGTGCACTATTTTCTTTCTTGACCTAAAGCCGAAACCATTTGTGTATATTCTTCTCTTTTACCTTGCTAAGGCCGAAACTTTTCTCTCCCAATCCAACCATTGCCGCAACACCTTAAACCTCCCATCTCTCTCTTCCATTTTATTTTCTTTTTCTTTCTCTTTTCACTCTAGCTTGAATTCTATTTGTTATCTTTAATCAACCATAGCCGAAACTCCCTTCATCACTCAACCATTTTGTCGAAATTTCCCATTTTCCTTTTGATTTGTCTTGGCCGAATATCAACAAGGGTTAATCTCTTTTGGATTCTTCTTCAATCGGTTTTGAGAAGGGTAAGTAGTGTTGGCCGAATTTCTTTGTTCCTTTATTCTTCTCTCTGTCGATTTTCATGTGAGCAAAAGCCGATTTTTGGGCAATTGTTAGCAAGATTCTAACCATTCATAGGAATCAATTTCTCCTAGGTTCTTCAAGACTTTGGAAGCAGTCAATCTAAGCCTCTTTTCTTTGACAATCAATTTTGGTAAATCAAGTGGTAAGGATCTATGTTATTTCATTATTCTTTTAGTGGTTGAAAAGCCGAAGGCTTTTGAGACTAAGGTTTGTTGTTGGCCGAATGGCCTATGATATTGATCTAAATGTTGGCCGAATATAGGAATCAAGGATCTAAAGTAGTAGATTGGGATTTTTTGGGATTTTTCGGGGCTTTCAGCGAATTTGTTAAGTATATCAGGTGTGTACCCCACACTAAACTCTATTAGATTACGGCTTAAATTAATATGTAAGCTTATAATAATGTGAATGTGGCTAAAGTACCATGCAATGGTACAAAGTACCAGTGCGTTTTCTACTCCTACTATGAGTATGAAATGAAGCCCGATATGGCATATGTGAACATGATAAGAATGTGAAATAAGGCATGATTTTTGCATGATATGTATGACATGGGCATATCGGTGATTATGAAAGGGAAGTGAATGTGGTGACCTCGGTCACATTATCGAATGTGGTGACCGGTCACATAATAATTATCTGGTGGCTATGCCACGAATTTATAAGAGGCGATGAGCATGTCGTCTGCCAGCCGACGCTTGATGATGTGTAGCGGATGGAGGGTTGACTTAGTAGTCCCCACGGTGTGTAGGTTGGTACGGGTGATGTGTAGCGGATGGTATCTAGGATTGGGTTGGGTTTGCATCACTACTTTTATCTGTTATATATATTTATGAATTAATATGATATGCCCGAATTATTGAGGTCTAGTGTTGGTTACACATTGAGTCTGTTTGACTCACCCGGTTGGGAACATTTTCTTTCGGTGACGATCGGTGATGGACCGGGTCGGCGCGGGAGTTTAGTGGTGGCCATGCTCGACTTGAAGTTTTATTTAATTTTGGGACTTTTATATTTTATATTTTTGGAGTTATTTTGGGTATTGTTTTCGTTTGTAATAAGGCCAGCGATATTAAAGCTGTTGATGCATGTCTTTAAGTTATTTTATTTTGATACGATTTTATTTAATTGAACTCAAATGAATTTTTCCTAAAAAAAAAAAAAAAAGTTAGATGTTTTGACGCCTAAACGTGAATGAATTTTTTTTTTATTTAGGACAAATTTTGAAATGGAGTAATATAGTTTTACAAAACCTAGATTTCAAATAGATAAACTTGATTTCAACTCGAGCCTAACACAAATTAAAAATTTTCTTTCAAAACCAACCGAATTTTTCTAAAGTGCTCAAAAAGTTTTGAACCGTTTTACTTGAGGAACATACCAGATCCGGTCAAGGCTCGTGGGCCGGGTTTTGGGTGTTTCAGGGTTGGTAAGTTGATATCAAGCGAATCCAAGACCAAGACACTAGCAAGTAGATAAACATATACTTAAGTATTTACGAAGAACGAGGGATTATATGCTTGTGTATTCTGGAGAAGATCTTACTCCTATTAGATATACTGATTTTGACTTCTAAATTTGTCGGGATTCAAGGAAATCAACATCGGGTTTTGTTTTTGTCCTAGGCGACAAGTCCATTGTGTGGAGAGGTGTAAAGTAGAGTTGCACTGCTGACTCCACTATGGAGGCTGAATATGTGGTTGCTTCTGAGGCTACCAAAGAAGCAATATGGCTTTGAAAGTTCCTTAAAAATCTTGAAATCGTTCCTGGTATGAGAAAAGCTATCACACTATATTGTGACAACAGTGCGACAATAGCTAATACCAAGGAGACGAGAAACCAGGATGAAACATATTGGTTGCAAGTATCACATCATAAGAGAGGCAGTTGCAAACAAAATCATAGATGTAGTCAAGGTCGCATCCGAGGACAACCTTGCTAACCCGTTTACCAAGACTCTACTAGCTAGGAGTTTTGAGAAACACGTGGAGAGCATAGGAATGCGGAATATGACTCATGTACTTCACTAGGGAAAGTGGAAGACTATTGGATCTGGTGCCCTAAGGTAGTATATTTGTTTGTAAACTTGTAATTACTTTTCAAACAAATTGAATAATAAAACAAATTCATGGATTACATTAATATACTTTGTATGATTGTCCACGTATGGTTTTTTCACACAAAGCAAAATGGAAGCAAATGTTACTCATTGGTTGTTTGACATTTAATCTAATACTAATCGATATTACATGGTCGGATCGTAATATGAAAATACAACTTGTATTAGTAGACGAACCTAAACATATCCTTAGTCCAATTGAAAATGAGCAAACCGATTGAAAGACTAATATGTCATCTATCAAGTCAAATTATGGAGATGCTTTATCTTGGGCATCGAAGCAAATGACTCTCAGAAGATAGAGACATAGTTCTGATTGACTGGACTAACAATACATCAAACAAGAATAGATCCTGAATTCGTTTATGGATTTATTCACTTGTGACATTTATAGTGTGGCATACCTAAATCCTGAGTGGATGACAGACTATGTATGCGTAACTCGTACACTTTGATGTAAGTAAAAACTTGAGTTCAAATAGATAAGGAAATGAAAGTTGGTGCATTGGGTGTACATTTCTGCAGTATGTAGAGTCATTCACAACAGTGGAATTCATAGCCCGAGACATGGGTAAATGATATCCTCTCATCGGCATTACATGATTAATGAAAAGTAAACGTGGACATAGGTCGTTCGTCTTTGTGATGAATGACTTGATTACTATTTGATAATTTTTGACTTTTCATGAAGAAAGATGTAATGGTTACCGTGAACAAAATAGGATCATATTGGGAGAACGGATATGTAACAACCCATTTTTCAGTGGTGTCGAAAAAGGTGGTTTTGAGACCACAATTCCAACGAGTAAGTACGTAGATAGTATTAATTAATATTTATGAGTTTATTAGAGTGTCATATTAAATTTTGGTACAGTGATTTTGATGTTTAGTTGGTCAATTAATGAAAAATGACTAAATCGTAAAAGCTGTAAAAGTTAATCGGTATTGATTTTTATTATTTAAAATGCTGAATTAATATTTGTTTAAGGGTTTAAATGGAAAATTAACCCTTTTTTTATATTGGACGGTGAGTGAATTTTTTTAATGTTTTTAAGTTAAAAACTTTAATTAAAAATAATGTTAAAAATAAATATAACATAAAATAAGAAAAGAAAACTTCACCATCTCTTTCATTTCTTTTTCCTCCACCAAAAAACCACCATTGAAGGAGAAAGAAAAGCTTCAAGCAACCGTAGATATTTGGCCCTTGCATGTAAGTTAAATCCAAACCCGTTTTTAGTAAATTTTATGTTTTTGAGATCGTTGTAGCTTAATCTTACTAACCTAGGAACTATTTTGCAAAACTGTCAAATATTTTAAAAGTTGCCATTGTTGTTGGATGTTAAATGGTAGAGTTTGGAACTTTGTTATGAAATATGACTTATTTGTAAAGAGATATTTGTTAGTTTTTGGATTAGGGACTAAAATGGAAACTTCCTAATATCAACATGAAATTTTTATAAATTTTGGTCCTAGGAGGTTTTGTGAGGATGGAACAAATGGGGATTATTTAAGAAAGATGTAATAGTTTCAGTTTTAATGACTAAATTGAATAAAATGTAAAATTTTAGGAAAATACCATAAAATGTTAAATAAAGGGTCAAATGTATGTGTTTATAATTTATAAGTATTTGAAATTGATAATTGAATTAAACTATTATATAAATCAAGAAATGGATCATCTGGTAGATAAACGCGGAAAGGGAAAAATTGCTGAGTAGTCATTGGTTTCGTGTTTGCTGCTGTTTTTGATTAGGTAAGTTCGTATAACATTTATTCTGATTTATACTTGTTTTTTGTGATATTTTATGTAACAACTTGTAGTTAATTTTGCTATGGAACAATAATTTTGATTGTTAGAGGGACTAAATTGCAAAGTGAAGTG
The DNA here is from genome assembly GCA_025698515.1 of Gossypium sturtianum. Taxonomy (NCBI): domain Eukaryota; kingdom Viridiplantae; phylum Streptophyta; class Magnoliopsida; order Malvales; family Malvaceae; genus Gossypium; species Gossypium sturtianum. The sequence goes on from CM046955.1 coordinate 129,120,828, forward strand.
TCATTGTTGAATGTGATTGAAAATAAGAAAGAATACGATGAATTATATGTATATGATGATATTCAAAGGACTGATTGGTATGAATATGAATTGAGGCTCGTATGAACTTAGTGAACGACTAGGATACAAATGACATGTCATTAGGGTTATTACCGTTTCAAGTGCTAGTCTTAGATGTTTTACCGATGGCTAATGTCCTACATTTGTTGCAGATTCTTCATAGCACGTGTGAACGACATCGTGTAAAGTTACCATCCCGACCCATAGCTCATGTGAGCAGGCCCATATTCACATCTCGTGTGAGCATTTCTATCCCGAGTATCCAATGTTATTTCGCTATAGTTCATCGGGTAAAAACAAGACTTATGGAATGGAAATGATAGTATGATTTTATTATATGTGAATGGTATTACGTGAACCAAGTATGTTTGCTTGTATATGATAAAAAGCATGGAAAACGTTTTATGTTTCAATTGTGAAGAAACTAACCTTGTTGGGTTTGTAGTTTGCATAAGATATCAAAGAATACCATATTTCTTAATTAAATAATTGTGTGTTCAATGCTTAGGTTATATTAATTTTGGGTAATTTATTTTAAATTTGCGTACAAACTTACTAAGCATTGTGTATACTTACGTCCGTTTTATTTTATTTCTTGTAGATCATCGGAAATTGCGCAACCAGTTGGAATCAAGTCGGAGCTCACACTATCAGTTTAACAACTTGGTAGATTTTTTAATCATTTTAAGCTAGGTTATAAGTGGCATGTAAATAGGTGTTGTGGTTCTATGTGTATATATACAAGTTTGTGGTTTGAAATGGTTACATGAATGTTGAAGTGGTATTTTGGTTAAGTTGATAGTCTTGGTGTATGATTGTATATATATTCATATGTAATGCTTTGATCATGCTCCAAAGGCTAAGTTTTAATGCTTAATATGGAAATGGTGTGAATGGAAAATATGCATTTGATGTTGTGTATGAATTTGTGGGCATTGGTTTGGATGAAATGGATTGTGGGTATGGTAAATGATATCATATTTAGTCCTTGTTACGTGGTGTATAGAAATGTTTATGATGCTTTGCATTGGTGTAAATATAACTGTAGTGTTTCAAAGTTTTAATGTTGAAATGGTGTCATTGATGCATATTGGTTAGAATTAGGGAAATGATATAATTTTGTAACACCACAAACCCGGCCTAGACGTTACAATTGGATCTGACGTGTCACATCAAAGTGTCGTTTGAAAATCGGGTTTGTCGATAAAAGTTCATTACTAAATTTTAAATCCTTTTAAAATCGTTGAGGTTGTAAAATCAAAACTTGTTATTCACTTATTGGTCATATAATTTATTAATCAGGATTAAATATCGCGGAAGGTTTTCCATTTTGTAAACTTAAAAATTTAAAGATGCGTGATTTTATTTGAAAACTGCTATTATTTTGAAAACCCGTGTTTCCTAATCTATCAAGTTAACGCAAAAAAAGTTAAAACCAAATAAAAGTTAAAAACCTCAATGGCCTTATTACATAAATATTTCCCCAAAATAAATAACTTAAAGAAAAACTAGGTATAAAACAAAAATACTTGCGAACATGTGGCCACCTCCGAGACCCTCACAGCTCCAAATCCTCTAAATTTGGGGATTACTCATGCATGATTAATAGAAAAGGGTGAGTTACAAGAACTCAGTGTGTAATCCTCTATCACGCGAGAATGATGCGGGCACGAGCCCTATCAAGAAGAAAGTACAATGTGGGCCTTAGCCCAATACAGTAACAGAGTGGGTCTAAACCCAAATAAAAATAGAACAGAACCGTGATGCAACCCAATCCAAACCAGCCAACACACCACCCGTACCAACCAACACACCATGTGGGGACTACGTCGACCCACCCAGCCAACACACCAATATCGCAGCATAGCTGCTAATACTAACGTAGAAAAGCTTCTAATAATAGTAAACGTGGCCAAGCCACTCAAATCAGAATACATGGCAAAGCCACTAAAATAGTAAAAACGTGGCAGAGCCACTAGTACAGTACTTCCTCCAAATCCAAATCCCAACCCCAATGCAAAATGTCGTGTCATAAATAATACGTGTATGCAGTATGTCATAATCATAATCAGTCATATAAATATCATACACACATGACTTAACTACCACTAGGGGTATTTCGGTAATTTTACCCTTCGGGGGTATCTTGATAATTTTACCCTTCGAGGGTATCTTGATAATTTTACCCTTCGAGGGTATTTCGATAATTTTACCCTTCGAGGGTATTTCGATACAGTTTACGACCTTTCCAAAGGCCTACCGTCGTCTCGAACGACTCGGATCACTTATATGGCCAAAACAGTGTAATTGGGCCCAATGCCCGTTACTTGGCCCAAGTGGGCCCATACGCTCGTGTGGCCCGTTCAGCCCAATTTCAGTTACGGATATGCAAACTTCGCAGCCCAATCCATTATTTTTCACTATCGTGAATTTTTGCTCGTGTGGAGCCCATGTGCCCATTGGGCCCACATGGCCCATTTCGGCCCAACGAGACCCACTACCACCTAAGCCCACGAGAACGTTCGTGGCGGCCTCTACGGTCTATTGCCAACGATTGTGGCTCGATTTTTCCCTATGAGCGTTCACACGCTCGTGAGCCCTCAGATGCCGAAGTTTCGGCTTTTCGACTTTAGCCGATTCACAATTACGCAGGGGTGTGAAATACACACCTTCATCCATCGTTTTTACAGAAACAGTATTGTGTGTACGATTACACACCTTTTTCGCAGTTTGTACAAGCATCCCACGAATACCGAACCTACAATTATTAACGTTTTTTGGTTAATATCAATACCTAATACTAACGTTAAATCCCAGAGAGAATGGTATTGATACTCACGTTCCCCCAGGAACGCTTTCCAATCCACTTATGATGCTAACCGAAAGATATCTATACCCCTTTCCTGCCGAAATGCTACCCTAACCTAGAGAATCCAACACAAGAGAAGGGTCTAAGAGTTAGCACCCCAAACTGAAACATTCGGCTTGTCAGAGAAGAAAGTCATAAAAAAGGAACCAAGAACCGATTAAAACAAGGAATTCTTACCCAAGATTAATTGATAGAAGCGGTAGAATACAGTAACAATCGGCCACTTGATAGAGGTTGGTGTCACAAGAAAAGAGAACAAGAGGAGAAGAAGATGAATCAGATTCGGCCAAAGAAGAATTTAAGGAAGAAGAAATAGAATGCCCATCGGCAGAAAGAAGATGTGCAGAAGAAAAGAAAGGCTTCAATGGAGAATTCAGGAATTTGCAATTGGTATAGTGTTTGGAAAAAATGAATAACAATTGAGAGAAGAAATAAAGTTAAAGAGAGCAAGACCCGAAAGGTAAGAAAAATGATGCACAAGACGCCACAGAGAGTAAAACCTGAAACGCAACAAAAGAAAAACCTAAAATGCCAAAGAGGAAATTCGGCTTCTTCACTCACCCTAATTGCCAAAATTGCACAAATGAAATCCCTTTAGCCGGAATACCCCCTACTCAAGCTCTCCCAAATTTGGCTAAACTCCCTTCACATTCCAACTCCCTCAAACTCTCCACCAAATCCTCCTTGAATTGCTCCCAGCCTCCCATTCGAATTTGTTGACCAAGTCTTCAACCTCCTCTACAGAGTTTGATTCAAACTCTACCTCTCGCACCACCAAATCATAAAATAAAAGCCCCCTATTTTCATCTCATGGGATTCAAACCCCACTCCCCTTGCCATCTTAGTGACGCCACCACCATCAAGCCACATGCCCTTTTTGTGACATAGAAACACACATATTTAAACATAAGTCCTAACTGCTAACAACCCATTTCACTTAAGAGCAAAAATTAAAAATTTTCCAAGGCTCAGACTCGAACCCAGGCTTCCTAAAAACCCCTAAATACACTTAAATACTTAACCATTGAAGCACACATGGAATTTAAGCCAAATCATGCAAAATTACAAACCCTACATTTTTGGGGCATTACAACTCTACCCCCTTAAAGAAATTTCGACCTCGAAATTTACCTGTCAGAATAGGTGAGGGTATTGTTGTCGCATCGCCTCCTCAGGCTCCCACGTGGCTTCCTCTAAATCGTGATTACGCCAAAGCACTTTGACCAACGGAATGAATTTTCTCCTTAATACCTTAACGTCACGATCCAGTATCTGCACCGGTTCTTCCTCAAAAGTCAGATCGGGTCTAACTTCGATCTCCTCCACTGGCACTATATGTGAGGGATCAGAGCGGTATCGCCTCAGCATGGAGACGTGGAACACATCATGTATCCGGTTTAACTCAGGAGGTAGCTCAAGTTGATAGGCAACCAGTCCCACACGCTTTAATATCCGGTAAGGTCTGATGAATCTAGGGCTCAATTTGCCTTTCCCTCCAAACCTCAAAATCTTCTTCCATGGTGAGACCTTCAAGAAGACATAATCCCCCACAGAGTACGCTATCTCCTTATGCTTCAGATCAGCATATGACTTCTTCCTATCAGATGCTTCTTTTAACCGATCTCGGATCAACTTTACTTTTTCTTCGGTTTCAAAAACTAACTCTGGCCCCAAAACTCACCACTCACCAAGTTCTGTCCAACAGGTAGGGGTGTGACACCTACAACCATATAACGCCTCATACGGTTCCATCTGAATACTGGCTTGGTAGCTGTTGTTATATGCAAACTCTACTAATGGCAAGTAGTCTTCCCAACTGCCTTTGAAATCAACTACACAGCTTCTTAGCATGTCCTCCAATATCTGAATCACCCTCTCCGACTGACCATGCATGCGAGGGTGAACGCAGCGATCTTGAAATCCAATCTTGTACCCAATGCCTCGTGTAAATTCTTCCAGAATCGAGATGTGAATCTAGGATCTCTGTCCGAAATGATAGACACTGGTACCCCATGCAGTCTCACAATCTCTGCCACGTATAACTTAGCAAACCTCTGCAGCGAATAGTCAGTGCGGACCGGTATAAAGTGGGCATATTTAGTCAGTCGGTCAACAATAACCCATACCGAGTCCTTCTTTGACAGCGTTAAGGGTAGCCCACTTACAAAATCCATGGTTACCCTCTCCCACTTCCAGAGTGGAATCTTTACTGGCTACAGTAACCCAGAAGGTAGTTGATGCTCAGCCTTAACTTGCTGACATGTTAGACACTTACCCACGAAATCCGTAACCTCGCGCTTGAGCCCTGGCCACCAATACAGTTCACGCAGATCTTGGTACAACTTGTTTTTCACCAGGATACATGGCATAAGGACTGCTATGCGCCTCCCGTAGGATAGACTGCCTCAGATCTGAATCTCTCGACATACAAACTCTCCCAAGAAAACATAGTACTCCCTCACCATTCAGCCCAAAATCCGTAGTCTACCCCTTCTCAACCAATCAAAAATGAGGAATCAACTATTCATCCAACAACTGTTTCTCCTTAATATGATCAGTTTAGGTCGGTCTCACTTGGAGTTCAGCCAACAGACTACCATCCTCAAATAGGCTGAGACGAGCAAACATTGCTCTTAGATCAGATACAACCTTACGGCTCAGTGCATCAGCTACTATGTTCGCTTTGCCAGGATGGTACTCAATCGAACAATCATAATCCTTAAGCAACTCTATCCATCTTTGTTGCCTAAGATTCAACTCCTTTTGAGTAAGGAGGTACTTGAGGCTTTTATGGTCAGTGTAAATAATAGACTTCTCACCGTATAAATAATGCCTCCAAATCTTCAGTGCGAATACCACCGTAGCTAACTCCAAGTCATGAGTGGGGTAATTCGTCTCATGAGGCTTCAGTTGGCGAGACGCGTATGCAACCACCTTACCCTCTTGCATCAACACACAACCTAATCTAGTGTGCGACGCATCACAGTAGACAATGAATTCCTTCCCAGACTCTGGCTGTGTTAACATCAGGGCTTTAGTCAGAGCTTTCTTCAATTTTTCAAAACTCACTTACTGCTTATCGGTCCAATTAAACGGTACTCCTTTACGCAGTAACTTAGTCAGAGGTGCAGCAATCAGTGAAAACCACTCCAAAAAACGTCTGTAATACCCAGCCTGACCCAGAAAGCTTCGAATCTCAGATACAGTCTTTGGTGGTTTCCAATTCAACACGACTTTAATTTTTCGAGGATCAACTCTAATCCCCTCGGTAGACACCACATGACCCAGAAATGTCACTTCTCGCAACCAGAACTCGCACTTACTGAACTTTGCGTATAGCTTCTTTTCTCTCAGAATTTGTAAAACAATTCGAAGGTGTGCATCATGATCCTCCTCAGTTCTTGAATACACCAGGATGTCGTCTATAAACACAACTACGAACCGATCCAAATAGGGTTGGAACACCCGGTTCATCATATCCATGAAAGCAGCTGGTGCATTCGTTAACCCAAATGGCATTACTAGGAACTCGTAGTGACCATAACGAGTCCTAAACGCAGTCTTATACACATTTTCCTCCTTAACCTTTAGTTGATGATACCCAGATCGAAGATCTATCTTGGAGAAAACCGAAGCTCCTCGCAGTTGGTCAAACAGATCATCTATTCTCGGCAAAGGGTACTTGTTCTTAATCGTCAGTTTGTTCAGTTAACGATAATCAATGCACATGCGCATGGATCCATCCTTTTTCTTCACGAATAACACTGGTGCTCCCCATGGAGACACACTCGGCCGAATAAATCCCCGGTCCACTAGCTCTTAGATTTGAGCCTTTAACTCTACCAGCTCCTTCGGTGCCATCCTGTAAGGGGCAATGGACACTGGAGCTGTTCCTGGTAGGAGCTCGGTACCGAATTCGACCTCACGGTCTAGGGGCAACCCGGGAAGCTCTTCAGGAAATACATCCGAAAACTCTTGAACCGTTCTGACATCTCCAACAAAAGAACCTTTAGAATCAGAGCTGCTGACATATGCTAAAAATGTCTCGCAACCCTTGCGAACCAGTTTCTCGGCCTTTAATGCTGAGATTACATTGGACAAATAATCTCTTCACTCCCCTATCAAAACCACCTCCTCATCCTCAGAAGACTTCAACACCATTTGCTTAGCAGCACAATCCAAATTCGCACGGTGTTTCACTAGCCAATCCATGCCCAAAATAAGATCAAATTTGCCAAACGACAGTTCCATCAAATCTGCCTGAAAGACAACCCCTTGGACCTCTAGGGGCATGTCCCTGAACAACTTATTCACCCTAACCGACTGTCCCAGTGGACTTAACACATTCATCTCACTAGCAATAAATTCAAACTTAGAACCCAGCGTCCTAGACACAGTGCATGCAACATACGAGTGTGTAGACCCAATATCAATTAAAGCGGTGTATGGTACATTAAAAAATAGAAACGTACCAATTATGACGTCAGGAGTGTCGCCATCCTCTCGACGCCGAGCAGCGTAGACCAAAGCTGGCTATCTCGCCTCAGTATTACCAGCACCTCTGCTCGGTACTCCACGACCTCGTCCCAAACCATTTCCTCCTCTAGCATGACCACGGCCTCTCAATGTCTGCTGACCACTTCTCACTGGTTAAACATGACCCTGACCTGCGGCTTGCATCTGAATAGGCCTCTGTGTACAGTTCTTGACCTGGTGATCCATGGACCCACATCTGAAGCATGCCCCAGTTCGTTTCCAGCACTCACCCTGGTGAGCTCTCCCACAATCAGTGCAAGGCTGCAGCCTAGCAGCAACTGCAAGAACCCCAGCTCAGACTGGCCCACCAAATCTAGGCTTCTTCTTAGGCCCACCAAAAGAACTTGAGGGCCCAAAATCCCTCTTGTTTCTACCCCTCTCTTTTTCACGGTTCTGGCGCTCTGAGCGCTTTACATCCTCGGCAATTTTTGCCTTCTCCATAAGGGCAGCAAAGTCTCGTTCCCTCTGCGGAGCTATCAGTACCCGCAACTCATCTCGGAGGCCATCCTCGAAACGCACACAACGTTCATACTCAGTTGCCACTATACCACGAGTATACCGACTTAGTCGTAGAAACTCTACCTCATACTCTGCCACAGACCTATTCCCCTGGCTCACGCTCAGAAATTCCTTCCTCCGGGCATCCACATAACTCGCCCCAACATATTTTCCTTGAAAGGCCACCTTAAAGAAGTCCCATGTCAAGCGGTCGACCTGCGTGCCTTCTCTCACAGTGAGCCACCATCGGTATGCCTCGTCCCGCAGTAAGAACACTGCTCCCTTTAATTTCTGTTTTGTAGTACAGTCGAGGTCATCCATTATCCACTCGGTAGCCTCTAGCCAATATTCTGCCACATTCGGGGCTACACCAGAAATGCCCCTGAAGATTTTCGCTCCATTAGACCGGAGTCGCTCAGAAATTGACCCTCGGCCCACTGATCCAGTACTTGCTTCAGCAACCCTTTCGAGAACCCGTAACATTGCTTGGGATAGAGCATCATCCCCAAGCGCTTCGTCATGAGACCTGTCTCGATTCATTAGTAAGGCGGGTGCCTCCCTAGCAGGCATGTGACCCGATGCTGAAGACCCCGCCCTCGCACCTCGCCCTCTACCGCGACCTCGTGTACCCCTTCCACGAGTACCTCTTGTGCTCATATCGATATAGCGTATTTATCTGCTTTAAGAGTTTTATGTACCAGATTATAGTTCCAATAATTAATAACGAATATTTTATGATAAACAGTAATCAGAGTTGTTTTCGCAGATCGAAACCTCACTATAGTTTTCAGTCTTCTACAGTCTCAGTTTACCCTAACAAAAGAGTTTCAGCAAAGTACTACTACCTATAGTAGTTTTTCAGTATAACATTTCAGTCTATAGCAGTAAACAGTGTCAGAAAACTTACAGATTTGGTGCCGGAGACTCGATGTGCCACACTTCCAGTAACTATCTTTAAATTTTCTTTCAAAAACAAAAATTTAGACGATTTTAGAAGAATTTTCAAGAACCCATTCCACAGCCGAGTTTTGCAACTCGACTCTGATACCACTAAATGTAACACCCCAAACCCGGCCTAGACGTTACGACCAGATTTGACGTGTCACATCGAAGTGTCATTTGAAAATTGGGTTTGTCGATAGAAGTTCATTACTAAATTTTAAATCCTTTTAAAATCGTTGAGGTTGTAAAATCAAAACTTGTTATTCGCTTATTGGTCATATCATTTATTAATTAGGATTAAATATCGCAAAAGCTTTTCCATTTGTAAACTTTAAAATTTAAAGATACGTGATTTTATTTGAAAACCGCTATTATTTTGAAAACCCGTGTTTCCTAATCTATCAAGTTAACGTAAAAAAGTTAAAACCAAATAAAAGTTAAAAACCTCAATGGCCTTATTACATAAATATTTCCCCAAAATAAATAACTTAAAGAAAAACTAGGTATAAAACAAAAATACTTGCGAACATGTGGCCACCTCCGAGACCCTCACAGCTCTAAATCCTCTAAGAATGGGGATTACCTGTACAGTTAATAGAAAATGGTATTGATACTAACCTTCCCCCAAGAATGCTTTCTAATCCACTTATGATGCTAACCGAAACATATCTATACCTCTTTCCTGCCGAAATTCTACCCTAACTAAGAGAATCCAACACAAGAGAAGGGTCCAAGAGTTAGCACCCCAAACCGAAACATTCGGCTTGTCAGAGAAGAAAGTCATCAAAAAGGAACCAAGAACCGAATAAAGCAAGGAATACTTACCCAAGATTAATTGATAGAAGCGGTAGAATACAGTAACAATCGGCCACTTGACAGAGGTTGGCATCACAAGAAAAGAGAACAAGAGGAGAAGAAGATGAATTAGATTCGGCCAAAGAAGAATTTAAGGAAGAAGAAATAGAATGCCCATCGACAGAAAGAAGATGTGCAGAAGAAAAGAAAGGCTTCAATGGAGAATTCGGGAATTGGCAATTGGTATAGTGTTTAGAAAAAATGAATAACAGTTGAGAGAAGAAAGAAAGTTGAATAGAGCAAGACCCGAAATGTAAGAAAAATGATGCACGAGATGCCACAGAAAGTAAAACCCGAAACGTAACAAAAGAAAAACCTAAAATGCCAAAGAGGAAATTCGGTTTCTTCACTCACCCTAATTGTTGAAATTGCACAAATGAAATCCCTTTAGCCAAAGTCCCCCTACTCAAGCTCTTCCAAGTTCGGCTAAACTCCCCTTACATTCCAACTCCCTCAAACTCTCCACCAAATCCTCCTTGAATTGCTCCCAACCTCCCATTCGAATTTGTTGACCAAGTCTTCAACCTTCTCTGCAGAGTTTGATTCAAACTCTACCTCTCGCACCACCAAATCATAAAATAAAAGCCCCCTATTTGCATCTCATGGGATTCGAACCCCACTCCCCTTGCCATCTTAGTGACGCCACCACCATCAAGCCACATGCCCTTTTTGTGACATAGAAACACACATATTTAAACATAAGTCCTAACTGCTAACAACCCATTTCACTTAAGAGCAAAAATTAAAAATTTTCCAAGGCTCAGACTCGAACCCAGGCTTCCCGAAAACCCCCAAATACACTCAAATACTTAACCATTGAAGCACACATGGAATTTAAGCCAAATCATGCAAAATTACAAACCCTACATTTTTGGGGCGTTACAAATTTAGTATGCTTTTGAAACAATTTGAATAGGTTTTTGGAATAGATAATTGCATATTGATAATATATGTGAGAGTGTGGTTTGTAACTTGCATTATAATGCACATTTCAGCACACACGGGCTAACATACAACCGTGTGCCACACACGGGCAAGTGAGATGGTTGTGTGCTCTATATGATCAGGGTGGTTTTGGTTAAACACGGTCACAGTCTCTCACATGGTCTGGCGACACGACGGTGTGAATGTTTGTAAGTTTTTATATTTTAGTCCACACGGCTTGGATACACGTCCAAATGTCTCAAGCTTACACAATATCAGTTTTTAACACGAGCTAGGCACACAGTCGTGTGGCCTTGTTTTGTGATTTTCTCTTAGTTGTTTAAAAGTTTGTAATTTAGTCCTTATTTGTACTTGGGTCAACTAAAGAGCTTTTGTAAGCTCAATTAAAATTCATATTTGTTTTTAATTCATAATAACCATGAATCATGACTTGTATTTGTTGATTTATTGAAAATTTATTGATGTTAAATGTATGTGATTGATCATGTCAATTGTTGTAACATCTTGTAGCTTGGTCCGACAATCGGACCGGGTAAGGGGTGTTACAAGATATTATCCAAAGAGATTAAGGATATCCTATTAGGGTAACATGTTTATGACAAGGTTACTGGACGAGAACTAATCGAGTTGCTTTCGTAATGGTATGCCATTAGGGAGAGCTTTATCACGATACTATAGTGGAATGACTTCGTGACTAAATGAGTTAATAATTAATAGGCGAAAAACTAAAACTTAATTATAAATTATTTGAGCCCCAATTGCATATGTCCAATCGGTCCCTCTGCTAGCTCGTGGAAGCTAGAAATGAATTGCATGTTGAATCAAAATGAATAGAATGAATAGAAAAAGAGAAATGGAAAACATTTAGGAAATGATTATGGTTTTCTCCAAAATGAAAATGAAAATGGAGAAAATGGAATCATTTGGAAATGAATCTGGTTTTTTTTAAATGGAAATGAAAATGAAAATGAGAAATGAATTCATTTAGAAATGAACAAGGAATTCTAAAAAATGATCAAATGATTGAGTTTATGTTTTTGAGCTATTTTAAAGCCTGAAAATGAAAATAAATCATACGATCATAGTGAAAAGTTGAATGGTGAAATATTAAATATATTTTTTGAAAAATTTTATTAGGCATAATTTTACCAAGGTAAAATTGGGATGAAAAAATTATTTAATTAAATATAAATATTGAAGTTTATTTTGGGAAATAGTAAAACAGAATCGGGTTGGATCATATTACAAAGTACTAGGTCAAAAATTCTGGAAAGTATTCATAATTGGACTCGATGTGAGAGAGACTCAAAATCCCCTCATGGAATATGAAGGGGCGACAACCCTAGTAGGAATACTAGAGGTGTGCCGCCCAACCTAATCCTACCATAAGTATGAAGTATTTTTCTATTTGAAATAAACTTCTCTAATTCAACAAGAATTCTACCTTCTCTCCCTATAAATAGATGGCACCGATATGGCTATTTATACAACTTTTAGATATAGTTATTCTACCCGAAAATAGAGAGAATTTTATTATCTAAGAATTAAATATATTTTCTGGAATAATTATTTTGCTTTTTTTAGAAGAGAAGTTTTGTTTTCACCCTAAAAGAAAAGAAAATTATTTCTAGTTTCTGTGTTTGATTCAATTTGATAAAGCCCACACTCGAGGCAATTTAGTTTTTCAACAATTAAAGAAAACGAGTTTGGAACCCTTCACCTATTTTTTGATACTTTTTTGATTGCCGAAGACCGTTATTATGGAATGGGACACCTTGTTAAGCTGCAAACCGTAGAGAAAACAAAAGATAAAGAAAGAAATTGCAGCAAAGAAAAAGGTGGCAACAACTTTGTAAAGGAAAATCAATGAGGGGAGTTTTTGAAGGAGTTTTGGAAAAAATTTCTTAGCTAATAGATGTTTCAACGGCTCAAGTGAGGTAAAGTGGCATTTATATTTAAGTTTGTACGGCTTAAAATCGATGGGTTTTAGGGTTTAAGCATCGAATCATGTCACTAGGTCGGGTATTTTGTTGCAGAACCCAACTTGATGTCATGACACCCACTTTTTCTGTCACAACATTCCACTTTGAACGCTAGTGTCACGACATTCACCCTTGGAATTTCTGGGTTTCAGCTTAAAGTTTTGTGTGGCGACATCGAGGTTCAATGTCACAACATTCCCCCTAAAAGTTCATAATTTTGGTTTGAAATATGGTGTTGCGACATTTTTGGCCCAATGTCGCGACAACAACTCCATTTTTGCAAAAAAAATAATTTTTGGTGGTGTCAGACTATCATATCCTCAATTCTTACCTACCTACGTTGATTAAATAAACCTAAGTATTCAACATACATTACCTCTTATATTATTATGTCCTACTCCTACATAAAAATTGAGTTAAGTTAAAAAATACAAAAAATAAAAATAAAAATTTTAAAAAAATATTGAAGTTCAATGATTATAGTATTAAGTGTTGGTTTTGGATTCATTCGACCACCCATTAGATTTCTTCACTAACTTTTTACCTCGAGTTCAACCATCTTGATCTGTATAGTGTTCATCATTCTAGCTTGAGTCCTTCCATTTCTCTCTCTCTCTCTCGATTAGATATGTTTTCCTGCACATATAAGACAACAAGTATACCTTTGATCAAGGTTGTTAGTGGTACGATAAGATAATAACTGACAGCTTTCCACTAACTACCTTATCGGTTCCTTATCCTTGGAAGGATTATCGCATTTAAACACTTCCACTTCCCCTTCAATTTTCATTATTATTTCATTTTTCTCTAAAACGATGGTGGGTTTGGATGTGGCAAAAACGGTCTTCTCAACGGGATGGGAGTCTCGTGATCTTTCTCAAATTCAAGGACAACGAAATCCACTAGAATTATAAATTGTCTCACTTTGACCAATACATCTTCCAATAAACCTTTAGGGTGTACCAAAGACATATCGACCAATTGCAGTGTTATTGAAGTGCTCTTTAGTTCTCTTGATCCGAGTTTTCTGTAAGTAGATACGAGTATTAAATTTATACTGGCCCCTAAATTGCATAAGGCCTTACCAAAGTTCATATACCCTATCTCTATTGGAATTATAAAGCTACTCGGATCTTTTAATTTAGGGGCATCTTTTTAGTAATAATAGCACTGCATGAGGCATTAACAATTATTTATTCCCCTTTCTTTATTTTCCTATGCCTAGATATAATCTCTTTTAAAAATTTGGCATATTTTGGATTTTTTTCGATTAGATCCAGTAGGGGTAAATTAAAATTTAAGGAAACTTACAGATTTAGCTTCATCCCTTTTTTCGCTTGTCTTCAAGCCTCGATGCGAATGGTATGCTTTTGACAGTCGGAACAATGCTCAATTGTGTTTCCAATTCAGCTACCTCTTCAGTTTCTTATGGCTCTTCAACATTTGGGGAATTATCCACATGATCTTCATTTAACTCCTTCGGATCTGGGACATTCGGGTTTTTTAGGACTGTACCCGAACAGAGTGTAATACCTTTCATGTGCTCCTTCGCATCTCTTCGAGGGTTATTCTCAGTGTTACTTGAGATGCCCATTTCAACTTGCCTTTGCATCGTGCCCATCATTTGGCTAAGTTGTGCCTAGATGTCAGCCAACTGTGTGATTGTTTGGGTGCACTTATTCTGCACCTGTCGGATCTCAATACGTATTGATTGCATCTCCCCTTCTATCTTATCCATTCATTGCTCACATGAAGTGTCGTCCGTACTCATAGGACGCCTTTTGTACTCTTGAGATTTTTGCATATGTGGGGGTTGATAATGAGGGTTTTATCGATTTTGAGTGAAAATTTTCCCTCCTTGATTACCTCCCCACTTAAGTTTGGGATGGTCCTTCCAACTTGGATTGTAAGTGTTGGAATAGGGATTTCTGACCCTATTTCCCAGATAGTTGACCTCATTGGATTGGCTCTTAGGGCAGTGCCCACTAATACGAGATGGTTTGTTCATGGATAGTCTGGTGGCATTCATCTCTAAATGGTTCAGCGTTTCTAGGATCTGCTAATATTTGTCCTCCTCCTGGATAGCTTTCACCATTAGTGGTCTCGGGTTGTACGTAAATCTTTCATTTGGCCACATATACGAGTTCATAACCATATCTTCAATCAACTGATAGGCTTCCTCGTAAGTTCTATTTATTAAGGCCCCTCCTAATGCTCCATCTAGTCCAAACCTTAGGTTTCCATACAACCTGTTGTAGAATATTTACATTTGTAGCCACTCTTGCGTGCCATGATGTGGACGCTTCCACAATAGCAACTTAAATTATTCAAATTGTTAAAAGATGTTACGTGAATTTTTTTGGTTAAATTGATCATTTATTAACCCTAGCTAAATTTAGTAAAACATTTAACTTAATTAATTACTAAATCTATTTCACATATTTCTATGTTCAACAGACTCAAAATTTCAAAAGCAAAACATATTATAGGGTTATGTAAGGTAATAATAGTTTTGGTATTATTACAGATTTAATCCCTGCATGATTAAACATTACACCATACAAGTAGTTTGTCAATTAATTAAAAAATTGTTCATATTAATTAATTAATTCATAGATTTCTTCACATTTATCATGCAATAGAAACTTAATAATGATTTTACTTGTACGAACAAATAGATAAAAAAGCACAAAACACCTTTTAATAGAATTGATTAAAACGAACTAAGGAAATCAGATCATTCTAACACCAACGAATTTAAGAAATCATAATATTATTGAAAAGCGAATACTTAATTGAACTCATGTTTATGAATTGAACAAAACAAATAATAAAAAGGGAAGAAGAAACTATAGCCAAATCTAGATGTTCCCAAGGCATAAACTTATCCTTCCTTCCTTTTCTCTTCTTGTCTTGCCATCACAACTAAGCCAATTTACCCTCAATAAAGTCGACTAAGGCTACTCTAAAGTCTATGTAAGAACTCTTTTTCAAGAGACATAATTAGGTAATGGAGAAAAGAGAAAGCTATTGGAGAGAAAATAAAGAGATGATGAAAAGTGAATGAAATCCATTGAAGGGAAAATGAGGGTCCTATTTATACTAGTTGGTGTTGGATAAAAATAGCATTTAGGAGTCTTGAATTTCTCCTTCAAGTGATCATCCATGAATTGAGGAGAGATGGGTTGATTGGTTTACAAAAATTAGCTAGGTGCTTGAAAATGGAACGCTTGAAAAGTGGAGGGCTTGGAATGGTAATGAAGAGAAGTTTAGGGTTTTTTTTTTTAATTATTGATAGCTGATTTGGGATGGTTTGTTTTGCTCTCCTCTTTGTGGATCAGTCCTTTCTCAATTGGATATTCTGGGCCCCTTTCTCTGCTTCAAGTTGTCCAAATTAATTGCCCCAATTAAGAACTAGGTTAATTAAAATGTAGAGGTCCAAAATTAATTTTCTTGGGTGTCCATGGATGTTGAATATTAAGCTATCATTATGTGACAAATGCTTTTGAAAAATACTTCAACAATTTGACCTTTTCAAGGTGCCTTCAAGGCAGATTTTGTCCCCATTTCGCAAAGCTGCTCAAAATTGGCATAATCACGTAAATTTATTATCAAAATAACTAAAATTCAAAATGTATCTTAAATCATGTCCAATTTAATTATTTTATAATACGAGCATAAAATCCAATAGAAAATACTTGGAATTTGTACAAATTAATGTTTAGAAGGCACTGAAAAAGTCTATATATTTTAGTGTTTCCAATTATCTGAATAATTATCGACTTTATCCCAAAATTGATAGCGTTTATTGCTGGTCAGTTGATGCTGCCTCACACAACACCCAGAGTAGGTAGCGCATAATCTCGTAAAGTGCGATTTTGCTCTACCATCAGTTCTGCTATTGATCTATCATAATTTGATATGTCAAATTAGGCTCCCCAGTATACTTAACGAGCTTGTTTCCAAGAAAATTATATGTTTTTACTTAATTTCTGTTCTTAGTTTTAATAATTGAATTAGTGTGTTCTCGATTACTTTTGAGACTCGAAATGGCCAAATGTACCATCGGGACCCTAACTGTTAATTGAGTGTTGTAGGGAGTCAATGGTGACCCGAAAGTGAACAAAAATATCACCTAGAAAGGGGGTATCGTGATATTAATGCATAGAATTCGTGATACCCTTGACAGTGTTGAAACGAGAAGGACTGTGATAAACTAAAATGGTATTGCAATACCCAACATCCAAGGCAACCCCACACTTCAAGACTGACAAGGTTATCACGATACCAAACCATGGGTATCGCGATACCATTGTCGTAAGAGGAAAAAATGATAGTAAGGTTAGCCTTGTCCAACCTCAACACCAATAAAAAACACACACTGAGGGGAATTTTGGGCATAAGAAGTTGGGCCAGAACACTACTAACAGAAGTCAAAATTGGCTGAGAGAAACACACTAGATACAAGCCTTAGTTTAGTTTTCTTAGGTTTTTCTTCATCTTTTAGGGTTTTAGTTTTCTCTTCTCTTCTCCATAGCTTAGGTTTTATTTTTCCTACACATTTTCCTTGTTTTTTCTTAGTTCTATCGTTGATAGTTAAGTTAGTTATCACTGTAGCTAGGGTTTATTTGCTTATTTAAACCTTCAACATCTTTTGTATTTACATTTTAATACCATGTTAATGTTATTCAGTTTTGTTTAATTTCCTTTGTTAAAAACCATTTCTTTGGTGTTTTTATTTATTATTCTTGCCTTTATTGTTATATTAGCCAAGCTTTTGCAAGAAAACTTGGGTTTTTATTGATTTCCTTAGGGTTTAATTAATGTTGTTTTTGCAAGAAAACCTGTCTGATCTGTTGTAATTTGATACGTCAAATTAGGCTTTCCATTACACTTAACGAGCTTGTTCTCGAGCAATTTGAATGTATTTTTTGTGTTTTTACTTAATTTTAGTTCTTCATTTAAATAAGTGAATTAACACATTTTATGCTATTTTAAGACCTGAGATGACCAATTAGCACCCGGGGAGTCTAATGAGGTTGCTAAGTGATGTAGGGTGTAACACCCCTAACTCGACTCTGTTGCCGAATTAGGGTTACGAAGTATTACCAAGCAATTCCAAACATTTTTTATCAAAATATATATCATTAATGCCATTCAATAGTAATTAACGAAAACTCATTAAAAACCTATCAAAAATATACAATTGGGCTTTAAATCAAACCTTCGAGGCCCTAAAAACAATTTAGAAACAATTTGGGACTAATTTTAAACAAAATAGAGGTTTTAAGAAAAAGTAGCAAAAATGTGAAAACAAGGGTCACACGACAGTGTGACATAGCCCAGGCCGTGTAACAATTGAACAAGGGACACACGGCCATGTCCCAGCCCGTGTGCTCACCCATGTAACTCACTGAGTAGGGTCACACATGCATGTCGTGGAAGTGGTGTGTGCGGTAAGTGTAACTTTCGACTTGCCACACACTGCGTGTGTGCGGTGTGTAATGTGCGTGCCGTGTAACTCACTGACTTAAAACACTAGGAATTTACAAATGACATACGACCGTGTCGCCAGGCTGTGTGCACCAAACTTGACCCAAAAATCATGCCATTTTAAGACCAAACCATACCTATTCCACCACTCCAATTATACATATATTCAAAAGACCTAGGCACTATTCCAACACATCTAAACATACCAAATCAATCAACCTATTTCATGTAACCAATATGTCATTCAAAGGCACCACATATATACTACACCTTTAGTCTCAAAAATGATCAAAAGACCTTCTTTATAAGACATTAAGCAAATAAGCATTACACTATGATTAAAACCACTTCATTCAACAACTAAACATCAAGGTGTTCATATATGCATTATATATGTATACTTGCTTCATCAATACAAAACATACCCTAAGCAAAACACGCATCTCATTCATGAACTACATCTATCAACATTTCAAAGCCAGATATTTATCTATATATACATGCCACTACCTAAAAGATACAAAAACTACCAAATTAGATGGATAGTGTGAGTGGAATGGTTGATCCTTCCAGAAAGTCAGCAACGATTATCTACAAAACAATCCACAAAAACCCGTAAGCTCACATAGCTTAGTAAGGACATAGTATAACATTTAATCTAAATACAATTAGACACGGTTCACATATTATTTGATTACTAAAATTTCAAGAATACAAATGATGAGATGATGTAATGATATAATGTTCTCAAAGATACCAGAATAAAATCAGGAGCATGTATATGCCTTTAGGAGTACCGAAGTACAAACATGGGCATGTATGTGCATTCAGGAGTACCGAAATACAAACAGGGGCACGTATGTGCATTCAGGGGTACCAAAGTATAAACAGGGGCACGTATGTGCATTCAAGGGTACCAAAGTACAAACAGGGGCGCATATGTGCATTCAGGGGTACCAAAGTACAAACAGGGGCATGTATGTGCATTCATAAAATAATTATCTATAAACATATTAAATAAAGAACAATAATATAATATTACAAGTAGAATTTCATTTACGTATTGAAATACTATGAACTTACCTACGATTTAATTTCGGTCAACACGCAGGGACAATATATTAATCTCATACAAATTTCAAATTCCACTCAATGCATACAACCCTTAACTTTTCATTAATTACACATTTTCCATAAACTTTTACAACTTTTGCAATTTAGTCCTTTAACCCAAAAGTAATCAATTTAACCATTTTCTCAAGTCAAAATTTACTGTTGAATAATCTAGGCCCTTAAACAGTCCTAATTATACCTCAAATTCACTAATAAAACTTGAAATTTTGACATTTTAACAATTTAATCCTTAAATCAAAATCTAATAAAAATCACTTCACAAAACAACCAAATACCACAATCAAAGCTTCAAACACATAATTATCATAAAAAACATTCAAGATTCATCAATGGAAACTTCTAAAATTTTTAACAGATTCAAAAACAAAGATACGGGCTAGCTGGACCTTGTTGCAACGATCTCAAAAACATAAAAATTACTAAGAATAAACTCAAATAGAACTCACATGAAAAAGGAACTATGGAAGGACCTCCCTAAGCTCTTTAGTGGTGTTTTTACCTTTAAAATTTCGGTGGAAGAACGTAGACAAGATGATACAATTTTATTTTTATTATTCTTTATCTTATTATTACTTAATTACAATAAACATACCAAATGACAATTTAATTGTCCTTTACCATCCATCTAACTTCTCTATGATCTAATTACTACTTAAGCCCCTTCTCCTTTGATAATTAAACTATCAAATCATTACAATTCAATAATTACTAAGTTTTGCATCTTTCACAATTTAATCTTTTTTACTTAATTAACTGCCTAAACATTAAAATTTCATCACCAAAATTTAACACGAATCCAATGCAACCCTATAAAAATTAATTAAATTATAAAAATTCAACTTTAGATATTGGATTTATGGTCTCGAAAACACTATTCCATTACCACTAAAAAGGGGATATTACCTATGGAGTCCACGGTGGCCCGAACAACAAGAGAACATCACTGAGAAGGGGGTATCGCGATATCAGAGCATGAAAGTCGTGATATCCTTGACAGCATTGAAAAAAAGGAAGATGGAGCCACTAGCAATGGTAGTGCTATACCTAAACTCCCAAAGGACCCCTATTTCAATACTAATGAGGATATTGCGATACCAGACCATGGGTATCGCGATATCGCTGTCAAGGGAGACAAAAAAATAATCGTAGGGGTAGTCTTTGTCCAACTTGTCCTCCAACAAAAATTAGACAATCAAGGGCAATTTGGTCATGTAACGCCCCGAAATTAGGCCTAGTAGAATTGGGCCCATTGGGCCTTGGGCGTAGGAGCTTTTAAAATTTCTGAGAATAGGAGAACGACAATAATGCAAGATTTGACCTATTAGGTGTGTGATTTTGGAGTGTTTAGAGGGTACTATGAAGTCCCGGGTTCAAGTTAGGCCATGGGAAAAATTTTAGATTTTGGCCCTTTAATGGATAGGGCTGATGGTAGTAGGGCTTAAGAATAATTAGGTGCGTTTAGGAGACACAGGATGAGCATGTGGCAGGATGGCAAGTGGCGTGCATTATGTTACAATGGGGCTTGGGTTCGAAACCCCTTGTATGCAAAGTGTAATTATTTTGCTCAGGAGATGAGAAGAGGTTGTGTTGGAATCAAACACTAATGGAGAAGTGTTTGAATTGGTCAAGGTTGTTGGGTGAATTCAAACGGATGATGGAGAGAAAAGTTAGGAGGGAAAAGTGGAGAAAATCAAGGAGTGGGGGTGTGGGGAAGAGTTGGCCGAATGTGGGGAAGTTGATTAGGGAAATTCGGCCAAAGGTTGGCATTTTTGGGGGAATTGCATTTTCTGTTCGATGGGTGTTAGTGTGAGAGTGTCGAAAGTCCTCTAGTTTTTTTTACAAGGAATTTTGCATTTTGGTTTACTTGCTAGCATCTCAAGTTGTTTCTACTCATTGCTCCTTTACCGAATTCTTAGTCTTCTCTTGACTACTCTTTTTCTTTTCATTAGTATTTTGCTGCCAAATTCCTTCTTCCTTCGGTTCTTCTTTTGGACGACTGCAACATTTTCTTTCCACTTATTTTCTTCTCCATTCTCTTTGTTTAGCTAAAGCCGAATCACAGTCTCCTCTCTTCTTCTCGGGGTTTTCTTTTTGTGCCCTTCTAGTAGGTCGATACTCTTTTTTCCCATCTTTTCTTATCCATTTATCCTTTTTCTTCTTTTCCTCCCATCTCCTTTCCTTGTCTTTCTCCATAGTCGAATACATATTCTCTTTACCCTTGTGCGGCAGCTAGCTTCTTTTCTCTCTATCGACGGTTCTGCAAGGAGTGTGGTAATCGGTAAGTTGTAGTTCTCTCTTTGTCTATAACTTGGATTCCATTCAGTTTCTTTTGGTAATGGTGTGTTCTTCTTGTCTCTTCCATAATCCTGATTTCGTCAATCAAGAGTTCTTCATGGAGGCGAGTGCTAGCCAGTCTGAGGGGGGATCAGGAAGAGTGCCTAATGGAAATGGATTCGTAGCCCTTGCTCCCAGGTTTAAGCGGCGTAGGGTGCTGGCGGTTCGGGACTTTCCACCAGGTTGTGGAAGGCCGTCGGCATCTAGTTTAGTTAGGCAAATCGCGATTGATTGCTTTAGTGAAGGCAAGTGTTGGTCAATCGCATAGCTGGGTATTCAGATTTAAGATCTTTCATTTCTTTTATTATAGAGTTAATTGTGTGTTATGTTTGGTATAGGTGACGACGATCGTGAGTGTATAGTACTCTACGTGATCAGGTGTGTAATCTCACACCCACCTTGATAAATGCATGTGATGTTCTGTGAAACGTCCAAAAGCCGAAAAGCCGAAAAACCGGCAACCGTGACCACTCGAGCATGCGAAAGCTCGTGGTGTTAAATCGAGACACAAGTGATGATGATGGATCATTGAGAGGGTCGCGAGCACTCTCGCGAAACTAAGGCTGTGACCGGGCCTGATCGAACTGAACCGGGCTAAATGGGCCAAATGGGCTTACAGGCCCACAGGGGCAAAATCGATGGAGAATTACTGAACGATTGATGCGACTGCGAAGTCTGTAAATCCGAGACCAAAAATGTGTCAAATGGGCCACACGAGCGTGTGGGCCCATTTGGGCCTGAAATGGATTTTAGGCCCAATTGTATTGTAGAGACCCGAAAAGGGGTCCCATGACGCTCGAGGCAATAATAGGCCTCCAGAAAGACAGTTAGATGATTAAATTACCGAAATACCCTTAGTGGGTAAAATTATCGAAATACCCTCGGTGGGTAAAATTACCGAAATACCCTTGGTGGGTAAAATTACCGAAATACCCTTGTAGGGTAAAATGACTATTTTGCCCTTGTAGGTAAATGACAGACAATAACTGTGACTGAAAATGGGATTACACACTGAATTCTTGTAACTCACCCCTTTTTCCCATAACCTTGCAGGTAATCCCCAGTGATAGAGGATTTGGGAGCTGCAGAGAACTCGGTGGTGGCCATACATCGGAGTTGTTCCTCATGAAACTCAGTAAATCTGGTTTTTATCTTTTTTTAGATTATTTAATTTGGGTTATTGTTTTGTAATAAGGCCATTGGAATTATTTTACTTTTTAAACTTTCATTTCGGCGTTTACTAAACTGTTAAGTGTTTAAAAACTGGGTTTCTTAAAACATTAATATTCGTTTTTCAAAAAAGCACGTTTTCGCAACTATTCAAGTTTGATTTTCACAACAAAAATAGTTTTTTTAGATAATAGCAACTTTATAAAAACAGACAATAAGCAAATCGCGTTTTTAGAAACAAACAACAAAACTCGGAGTTTCAAAAAGAGATGCAACATTCTTAACGATCGCTTAGCTTTTCAACTACCTTTTGATGTGACATGCTAGATCCGACCATAACATTTAAGCCGGGTTTGGGGTGTTACATTCAATAGTATCGAGCCAAGTTGCAAAACTCTACTGTGGATTCGATTTGAAAACTTTTTCAAATTTACTTAAATTTTTAACTTGGGAAATGATAGTGTTATGAAAGTATGGCACACCGAGTCTCAACACCAAATCCATAAGTTTTCCGACCTTATACTCTATATATCTTGTGATGATGTATTTTTGGTATTTATTTTGTGTGTGTTTTATTTGGATGTAATTGTATGCATGTGTGATAAATATCAAATTGCTTCTGTGGTTACATGTTTGGTTGTGTGTAAGAGGTTTCAAGATTAAGTTAAAAGTGTATTAGTAATATTAGAGTGCACAGCGGCAGCGTGGTAGAGTAGTCTGTGTTAAACAACTGTTAGATAGTTGGAAATTTTGAGGACGAAATTTCTTTAAGGGGGTAGATTTGTAACGCCCCGAAATTGGGCCTAGTAGAATTGGGCCCATTGGGCCTTGGGCGTAGGAGCTTTTAAAATTTCTGAGAACAGGAGAACGGCAATAATGCAAGATTTGACCTATTATGTGTGTGATTTTGGAGTGTTTAGAGGGTACTATGAAGTCCCGGGTTCAAGTTAGGCCATGGGAAAAAATTTAGATTTTGGCCCTTTAGTGGATAGGGCTGATGGTAGTAGGGCTTAAGAATAACTAGTTGTGTTTAGGAGACACTGGGGATGAGCATGTGGCGGGATGGCAAGTGGCGTGCATTGTGGTACAATGGGGCTTGGGTTCGAAACCCCTTGTATGCAAAGTGTAATTATTTTGCTCAGGAGAGGAAAAGAGGTTGTGTTGGAATCAAACACTGATGGAGAAGTGTTTGAATTGGTCAAGGTTGTTGGGTGAATTCAAACGGATGATGGAGAGAAAAGTTAGGAGGGAAAAGTGGAGAAAATCAAGGAGTGGGGGTGTGGGGAAGAGTTGGCCAAATGTGGGGAAGTTGATTAGGGAAATTCGGCCAAAGGTTGGCATTTTTGTGGAATTGCATTTTACATTCGATGGGTGTTAGTGTGAGAGTGCCGAAAGTCCTCTAGTTTTTTTACAAGGAATTTTGCATTTTGGTTTACTTTCTAGCATCTCAAGTCGTTTCTACTCATTGCTCATTTACCAAATTCTTAGTCTTCTCTTGACTACTCTTTTTCTTTTCATTAGTATTTTACTGCCAAATTCCTTCTTCCTTCGGTTCTTCTTTTGGACGACTGCAACATTTTCTTTCCACTTATTTTCTTCTCCATTCTCTTTGTTTAGCTAAATCCGAATCACAGTCTCCTCTCTTCCTCTTGGGGTTTTCTTTTTGTGCCATTCTTGTAGGCCGAAACTCTTTTTGCCCATCTTTTCTTATCCATTTATTCTTTTTCTTCTTTTCCTCCCATCTCCTTTCCTTGTCTTTCTCCATAGCCGAATACATATTCTCTTTACTCTTGTACGGCAGCTAGCTTCTTTTGTCTCCATCGACGGTTCTGCAAGGAGTGTGGCAATCGGTAAGTTGTAGTTCTCTCTTTGTCTATAACTTGGATTCCATTCGGCTTCTTTTGGTAATGGTGTGTTTTTCTTGTCTCTTCCATAATCTGGATTTCGTCAATCAAGAGTTCTTCATGGAGGTGAGTGCTAACCAGTCTGAGGGGGGATTAGGAAGAGTACCTAATGGAAATGGATTCGTAGCCCCTGCTCCCAGGTTTAAGCGGCATAGGGTGTCGACAGTTCGGGACTTTTCGCCGGGTTATGGAAGGGCGTCGGCATCTGGTTTAGTTAGTCAAATCGCGGTTGATCGCTCTAGTGAAGGCAAGTGTTGGTCAATCGCATAGCTGGGTATTCAGATTTAAGATCTTTCATTTCTTTTATTATAGAGTTAATTGTGTGTTATGTTTGGTATAGGTGACGACGATCGTGAGTGTATAGTACTCTACGTGATCAGGTGTGTAATCTCACACCCACCTTGATGAATGCATGTGATGTTCTGTGAAACGTCCAAAAGCCGAAAAGCCGAAAAACCGGCAACCGTGACCACTCGAGCATGCGAAAGCTCGTGGTGTTAAATCAAGACACAAGTGATGACGATGGATCATTGAGAGGGTCGCGAGCACTCTCGCGAAACTAAGGCTGTGACCGGGCCTGATCGAACTGAACCGGGCTAAATGGGCCCAATGGGCTTACAGGCCCACAGGGGCAAAATCGATGGAGAATTACTGAACGATTGATGCGACTGCGAAGTCTGCAAATCCGAGACCAAAAATGTGTCAAATGGGCCACACGAGCGTGTGGGCCCGTTTGGCCTGAAATGGATTTTAGGCCCAATTGTATTGTAGAGACCCGAAAAGGGGTCCCATGACGCTCGAGGCGACAATAGGCCTCCAGAAAGACAGTTAGACGATTAAATTACCGAAATACCCTTAGTGGGTAAAATTATCGAAATACTCTCGGTGGGTAAAATTACAGAAATACCCTTGGTGGGTAAAATTACCGAAATACCCTTGTAGGGTAAAATGACTATTTTGCCCTTGTAGGTAAATAATGGACAATAATCGTGATGAAAATGGGATTACACATCTGAATTCTTGTAACTCACCCCTTTTCCCATAACCTTGCGGGTAATCCCGGTGATAGAGGATTTGGGGGCCGCGAGAGAACTTCGGTGGTGGCCATACATCGGAGTTGTTCCTCATGAAACTCGATAAATCTGGTTTTATCTTTTTTAGATTATTTAATTTGGGTTATTGTTTTGTAATAAGGCCATTGGAATTATTTTACTTTTTAAACTTTCATTTCGGCGTTTACTAAACTGTTAAGTGTTTAAAAACTGGGTTTCTTAAAACATTAATATTCGTTTTTCAAAAAAGCACGTTTTCGCAACTATTCAAGTTTGATTTTCACAACAAAAATAGTTTTTTTAGATAATAGCAACTTTATAAAAACAGACAATAAGCAAATCGCGTTTTTAGAAACAAACAACAAAACTCGGAGTTTCAAAAAGAGATGCAACATTCTTAACGATCGCTTAGCTTTTCAACTACCTTTTGATGTGACATGCTAGATCCGACCATAACATTTAGGCCGGGTTTGGGGTGTTACATTCAATGGTATCAGAGCCAAGTTGCAAAACTCGGCTGTGGATTCGGTTTGAAAACTTTTTTCAAATTTACTTAAATTTTTAACTTGGGAAATGATAGTGTTACTGAAAGTATGGCACACCGAGTCTCCGACACCAAATCCATAAGTTTCCTAACCTTATACTCTGTTATATACTGTGATGACTGTATTTTTGGTATTTATTTTGTGTGTGTTTTATTTGGATGTAATTGTATGCATGTGTGATAAATATCAAATTGCTTCTGTGGTTACATGTTTGGTTGTGTGTAAGAGGTTTCAAGATTAAGTTAAAAGTGTATTAGTAATATTAGAGTGCACAGCGGCAGCGTGGTAGAGTAGTCTGTGTTAAACAACTGTTAGATAGTTGGAAATTTTGAGGACGAAATTTCTTTAAGGGGGTAGATTTGTAATGCCCCGAAATTGGGCCTAGTAGAATTGGGCCCATTGGGCCTTGGGCGTAGGAGCTTTTAAAATTTTTGAGAACAGGAGAACGGCAATAATGCAAGATTTGACCTATTATGTGTGTGATTTTGGAGTGTTTAGAGGGTACTATGAAGTCCCGGGTTCAAGTTAGGCCATGGGAAAAATTTTAGATTTTGGCCCTTTAGTGGATAGGGCTGATGGTAGTAGGGCTTAAGAATAACTAGTTGTGTTTAGGAGACACAGGATGAGCATGTGGCAGGATGGCAAGTGGCGTGCATTGTGGTACAATGGGGCTTGGGTTCGAAACCCCTTGTATGCAAAGTGTAATTATTTTGCTCAAGAGAGGAAAAGAGGTTGTGTTGGAATCAAACACTGATGGAGAAGTGTTTGAATTGGTCAAGGTTGTTGGGTGAATTCAAACGGATGATGGAGAGAAAAGTTAGGAGGGAAAAGTGGAGAAAATCAAGGAGTGGGGGTGTGGGGAAGAGTTGGCCAAATGTGGGGAAGTTGATTAGGGAAATTCGGCCAAAGGTTGGCATTTTTGTGGAATTGCATTTTCTGTTCGATGGGTGTTAGTGTGAGAGTGCCGAAAGTCCTCTAGTTTTTTTTACAAGGAATTTTGCATTTTGGTTTACTTTCTAGCATCTCAAGTCGTTTCTACTCATTGCTCATTTACCAAATTCTTAGTCTTCTCTTGACTACTCTTTTTCTTTTCATTAGTATTTTACTGCCAAATTCCTTCTTCCTTCGGTTCTTCTTTTGGACGACTGCAACATTTTCTTTCCACTTATTTTCTTCTCCATTCTCTTTGTTTAGCTAAATCCGAATCACAGTCTCCTCTCTTCCTCTTGGGGTTTTCTTTTTGTGCCATTCTAGTAGGCCGAAACTCTTTTTGCCCATCTTTTCTTATCCATTTATTCTTTTTCTTCTTTTCCTCCCATCTCCTTTCCTTGTCTTTCTCCATAGCCGAATACATATTCTCTTTACTCTTGTGTATGCAGGCTAGCTTCTTTTGTCTCCATCGACGGTTACGCAAGGAGTGTTGCAATCTGTAAGTTGTAGTTCTCTCTTTGTCTATAACTTGGATTCCATTCGGCTTCTTTTGGTAATGGTGTGTTTTTCTTGTCTCTTCCATAATCTGGATTTCGTCAATCAAGAGTTCTTCATGGAGGTGAGTGCTAACCAGTCTGAGGGGGGATTAGGAAGAGTACCTAATGGAAATGGATTCGTAGCCCCTGCTCCCGTGTTTAAAGCGGCATAGGGTGTCGACGATTCGGGACTTTCCGCGGGTTATGGGAAGGCGTCGGCATCCGGTTTAGTTAGTCAAATCGCGGTTGATCGCTCTAGTGAAGGCAAGTGTTAGTCAATCGCATATAGCCGGGTATTCGATTTAAGATCTTTCATTTCTTTTATTATAGAGTTAATTGTGTGTTATGTTTGGTATAGGTGACGACGATCGTGAGTGTATAGTACTTCACGTGATCGGTGTGTAATCTCACACCCACCTTGATGAATGCATGTGATGTTTCGTGAAACGTCCAAAGCCGAAAAGTCGAAAAACCGGCAATCGCGTGACCACTCGAGCATGCGAAAGCTCGTGGTGTTAAATCAAGACACAAGTGATGACGATGGATCATTGAGAGGGTCGCGAGCACTCTCGTGAAACTAAAGGTCGTGACCGCCCGATCGAATCGAATCGGGCTAAATGGGCCCAATGGGCTTACAGCCTAGAGGCAAAATCGATGGAGAATTACCGAACGATTGATGCGATCGCGAAGTCCGCAAATCCGAGACCAAAAATGTGTCAAATGGGCCACACGAAGCGTGTGGGCCCGTTTGGCCTGAAATGGATTTTAGGCCCAATTGTATTGTAGAGACCCGAAAAGGGGTCCCATGACGCTCGAGGCGACAATAGGCCTCCAGAAAGACAGTTAGACGATTAAATTACCGAAATACCCTTAGTGGGTAAAATTATCGAAATACTCTCGGTGGGTAAAATTACCGAAATACCCTTGGTGGGTAAAATTACCGAAATACCCTTGTAGGGTAAAATGACTATTTTGCCCTTGTAGGTAAATGACAGACAATAACTGTGACTGAAAATGGGATTACACACTGAATTCTTGTAACTCACCCCTTTTTCCCATAACCTTGCAGTAATCCCCAAAGTGATAGAGGATTTGGGGCGCAGAGAACTTCGGTGGTGGCCATACATCGAGTTGTTCCTCATGAAACTCAAGAATCTGGTTTTATCTTTTTTAGATTATTTAATTTGGGTTATTGTTTTGTAATAAGGCCATTGGAATTATTTTACTTTTTAAACTTTCATTCAAGCGTTTACTAAATTAAATTAAGTGTTTAAAAACTGGGTTTCTTAAAACATTAATATTCGTTTTTCAAAAAAGCACGTTTTCGCAACTATTCAAGTTTGATTTTCACAACAAAAATAGTTTTTTTAGATAATAGCAACTTTATAAAAACAGACAATAAGCAAATCGCGTTTTTAGAAACAAACAACAAAACTCGGAGTTTCAAAAGAGATGCAACATTCTTAACGATCGCTTAGCTTTTCAACTACCTTTTGATGTGACATGCTAGATCCGACCATAACATTTAGGCCGGGTTTGGGGTGTTACATTTAATGGTATCAGAGCCAAGTTGCAAAACTCGGCTGTGGATTCGGTTTGAAAACTTTTTTCAAATTTACTTAAATTTTTAACTTGGGAAATGATAGTGTTACTGAAAGTATGGCACACCGAGTCTCCGACACCAAATCCATAAGTTTCCTAACCTTATACTCTGTTATATCTTTGTGATATTTGTATTTTTGGTATTTATTTTGTGTGTGTTTTATTTGGATGTGATTGTATGCATGTGTGATAAATATCGAATTGCTTCTGTGGTTACATGTTTGGTTGTGTGTAAGAGGTTTCAAGATTAAGTTAAAAGTGTATTAGTAATATTAGAGTGCACAGCGGCAGCGTGGTAGAGTAGTCTGTGTTAAACAACTGTTAGATAGTTGGAAATTTTGAGAGGACGAAATTTCTTTAAGGGGGTAGATTTGTAATGCCCCAAATTGGGCCTAGTAGAATTGGGCCCATTGGGCCTTGGGCGTAGGAGCTTTTAAAATTTTTGAGAGCAGGGAGAACGGCAATAATGCAAGATTTGACCTATTATGTGTGTGATTTTGGAGTGTTTAGAGGGTACTATGAAGTCCCGGGTTCAAGTTAGGCCATGGGAAAAATTTTAGATTTTGGCCCTTTAGTGGATAAAGTGATGGTAGTAGGGCTTAAGAATAACTAGTTGTGTTTAGGAGACACGGGATGAGCATGTGGCGGGATGGCAAGTGGCGTGCATTGTGGTACAATGGGGCTTGGGTTGAAACCCCTTGTATGCAAAGTGTAATTATTTTGCTCAAGAGAGGAAAAGAGGTTGTGTTGGAATCAAACACTGATGGAGAAGTGTTTGAATTGGTCAAGGTTGTTGGGTGAATTCAAACGGATGATGGAGAGAAAAGTTAGAAGGGAAAAGTGGAGAAAATCAAGGAGTGGGGGTGTGGGGAAGAGTTGGCCAAATGTGGGGAAGTTGATTAGGGAAATTCGGCCAAAGGTTGGCATTTTTGTGGAATTGCATTTTACATTCGATGGGTGTTAGTGTGAGAGTGCCGAAAGTCCTCTAGTTTTTTTTACAAGGAATTTTGCATTTTGGTTTACTTTCTAGCATCTCAAGTCGTTTCTACTCATTGCTCCTTTACCAAATTCTTAGTCTTCTCTTGACTACTCTTTTTCTTTTCATTAGTATTTTACTGCCAAATTCCTTCTTCCTTCGGTTCTTCTTTTGGACGACTGCAACATTTTCTTTCCACTTATTTTCTTCTCCATTCTCTTTGTTTAGCTAAATCCGAATCACAGTCTCCTCTCTTCCTCTTGGGGTTTTCTTTTTGTGCCATTCTAGTAGGCCGAAACTCTTTTTGCCCATCTTTTCTTATCCATTTATTCTTTTTCTTCTTTTCCTCCCATCTCCTTTCCTTGTCTTTCTCCATAGCCGAATACATATTCTCTTTACCCTTGTACGGCAGCTAGCTTCTTTCGTCTCCATCGACGGTTCTGCAAGGAGTGTTGCAATCGGTAAGTTGTAGTTCTCTCTTTATCTATAACTTGGATTCCATTCGGCTTCTTTTGGTAATGGTGTGTTTTTCTTGTCTCTTCCATAATCTTGATTTCATCAATCAAGAGTTCTTCATGGAGGTGAGTGCTAACCAGTCTGAGGGGGGATCAGGAAGAGTACCTAATGGAAATGGATTCGTAGCCCCTGCTCCCAGGTTTAAGCGGCGTAGGATGTCGGCAGTTCGGGACTTTCCGCCGGGTTGTGGAAGGGCGTCGGCATCTGGTTTAGTTAGGCAAATCGCGGTTGATCGCTCTAGTGAAGGCAAGTGTTAGTAAATCGCATAGCTGGGTATTCGAATTTAAGATCTTTCATTTCTTTTGTTACAGAGTTAATTGTGTGTTATGTTTGGTATAGGTGACGACGATCGTGAGTGTATAGTACTCTACGTGATCAGGTGTGTAATCTCACACCCACCTTGATGAATGCATGTGATGTTCTGTGAAACGGCCAAAAGCTGAAAAGCTGGAAAACCGACAATCGTGACCACTCGAGCATGCGAAAGCTCATGGTGTTAAACCAAGACACAAGTGATGACGATGGATCATTGAGAGGGTCGCGAGCACTCTCGTGAAACTAAGGCTGTGACCGGGCCTGATCGAACTGAACCGAGCTAAATGGGCCCAATGGGCTTACGGGCCTATAGGGGCAAAATCGATGGAGAATTACTGAACAATTGATGTGACTGCGAAGTCTGCGAATCCGAGACCAAAAATGTGTCAAACGGGCCACACGAGCGTGTGGGCTCGTTTGGGCCTGAAATGGATTTTAGGCCCAATTGTATTGTAGAGACCCGAAAAGGGGTCCCATGACGCTCGAGGCGACAATAGGCCTCTAGAAAGTCAGTTAGATGATTAAATTACCGAAATACCCTCGGTGGGTAAAATTACCAAAATACCCTTGGTGGGTAAAATTACCGAAATACCCTTATAGGGTAAAATGACTATTTTGCCCTTGTAGGTAAATGACAGACAATAACTGTGACTGAAAATGGGATTACACACTGAGTTCTTGTAACTCACCCCTTTTTTCCATAACCTTGCCGGTAATCCCCAGTGATAGAGGATTTAGGAGCTGCGGAGAACTTGGTGGTGGCCATACATCGGAGTTGTTCCTCACGAAACTCGATGATCTGGTTTTATCTTTTTTTAGATTATTTAATTTGGGTTATTGTTTTGTAATAAGGCCATTGGAATTATTTTACTTTTTAAACTTTCATTTCGGCGTTTACTAAACTGTTAAGTGTTTAAAAACTGGGTTTCTTAAAACATTAATATTCGTTTTTCAAAAAAGCACGTTTCCGCAACTATTCAAGTTCAATTTTCACAACAAAAATAGTTTTTTTTAGATAATAGCAACTTTATAAAAACAGACAATAAGAAAATCGCGTTTTTACAAACAAACAACGAAACTCGGAGTTTCAAAAAGAGATGCAACATTCTTAACGATCGCTTAGCTTTTCAACTACCTTTTGATGTGACATACTAGATCCGGCCATAACATTTAGGCTGGGTTTGGGGTGTTACAGGTCACCTTTTGGATTGTAATCAATTCAAAAGCCTTCTTTTTGGCTGAGAAAAAAGGAGAGACCTTTAGTTATTCATTTTTTCCATCTTTTTAGCTTAGGGTTTAGTGTTTTTCTCATCTCTTTAGGATTCAAACTCTTTCTTTTGTGGTTCAATGTTAAGTTAGTTAGTTAGTTAGGTTTACTGTAGCTAAGTGCTAATTACCTTTTAACACTTCAACTTTCCTTGTAGTTATATTTTAATCCTATGATTTAATCTTATTCAGATTTGTTTCATTTCACCTGTTAAAAATCGTTTCTTTAGTGTTTTTGTTCATTTATTCTGTTGCCATTGTGGTTTTTTCCAAGTTTTTGAAAGAAAGCTTCGAGTTTTTATTGTTTTGCTTTGTGGTTAAGTTGATGGAATTTTTTATTGATTATCTATTGTTAAGGTGTTTAGAGATAAGCATGAGTATCTAAATTATAGGTAGTTGGTTGATGGAAATGTAGGGAAGTTGATTTTTGGGTTTATGGACTAAATCAAATAGACTTCAAAACTTAGGATTGACTTCATTAAGGGAAAATTAAGATAAGTGAGACCGAGAAGAGATCTTATCAGGCACCAATTTGATTGTCCCAGGTTAGTTCGATGAGGTCGAGAGATAAATCAGACTAATTTGTCTAAATCAGTAAAATTAAGACCGAGAGGTAAAATTGAACCAATTTAAGAGTATTATCAATTTAGATCCTTAATTCAAAGGTTAACCAACTACATGGGAATCAACCAACTACTGTCTGTTATAGTATTTGTTAGTTTCATACTTTGCTCACTTTACAATTTAGTCCTTGTTTGCTTCTAGGTATGTAACGACCCGAAATGGGGCCTAGTAGGATTGTGCCCAATGGGCCTTGGGTGTAGGAGTGTTAAAAATTTTTTGAGAACAAGAGAACGACATTATTTCAAGTTAGACTTATTAGGAATGTGATTTTGGGAAGTTATGGGGTTCTAGGAAGTTCCGGGTTCAAATTGGGCCTTAGCAAAATTTTTATGTTTAAGCACTTTAAGGAGAGAAGGTAAGTGGCATCAATGCTTATGGAAATAAGTGAGTAAATTGCTAGCATAAATGAGCATATGGCAAGGAGGTTATGGCATCAAGTGGAGAGCATGGAGGGAAGAGGTTCAAATCCCATCTAGTGCAAATTTTGATTAATTTTTATGCTATTCTTCCCTAAGTGTCGGTCATAGATGTATTTAAGGCAAGGTGGACTTTTTAAATTATGGAAAGGTGGCTAAGGTTTATGGTAAGGAAGAAGATAAGGGTTGATAATGGAAAGAATCAAAAGAAAAAGGTAAGGGAGGGAACATGTTGGCTGAAAATTGGGAGTTGCCTTAGGATAAAATTTTTAGTCAACATTCATCTTTTTGGTAAGGTAGTATATGGTTTTGTGGGGAGAAAAAGAGGAGCCGAATTTCCTATTGATATTTTGCAATTTTAGTGCTTGAAAGGCTTGTTTCTTCTTAGCATTTTGGGAGTCCCTCTTTTCCAATTCCTTCCCTTTTATGCAGAAACTCTAAAGCCAAAAGTGTGCATCTTTTTCCTTTGATTGGCCGAATCACCCACCTTTTTGTTCATCTCCCCTTTGATAGCTGAAACAATCTAGCACTCTCCTCTCCATCCATTCTTTTCTTTTGACCTTTTCTTCAACCTTTTCTCTATTCTTAATTCGACATTACCTTGTGATCAAATTATCCTTGTTCTTTTTCTTCAATAACCGAATCTTGATCATCTTCTCTTCTCTATCTAGCAAGTGGGACATTTATTCCTTGATTAAATCGTGTTATTATGGGTGACTGATTATCACATCATTGACGATTCAATTCTAGCCTTAAGGAAATCGATAGAAGGGGATCTATTTTGTCAAGGTAAGGGGTTCGTCATGGTTCTTTTTGATCTTTTTCGTTGATCGGTTAGTTTGCTAAACGGTATAGAGGTGATGAGTAATCGTTTATTTTTAGGGACCAAATCGCTCGATCACCTAACCCTCGTAATAAGAGACTCAGATTGTTGGTAAGTGATATAGATTGTTAATCAATCGCAATACTTGGTTGAAGTTGTAAATTGGGCTTTGGACTAATTGTTAACCGATTGTACCTTTAGGTGCCGCGGAGAGTATCGTGTTACGGATTTCGAATAAGGTGTGTAATCCCGTACCCTTCCGAATACCTGTTTGAAATGGTGTGTAATCTCATACCTCTCTGAAAGTTTACATGAAATGTTCTATGATTCGGTCGAAATACCGAAGGAAAACCGGAAACCGACATCCGTGACCACTCGGGCGTGCGTATATTCGTAGTGGTAACCATATTTTTGCAATGAAACAGTTTGGTCAGCAGCAGTGATGTGATTTTGAAAAATCACGAAAAATAGGATAAAGGGAGTTAGAAAGTGAAAAATATATCTAAATAAATCTTACTGTGTCTATTTTTATATGAAATAAACGGAGGATGAAGAGGAATTGTATATTCTATGATATCTTAATTTTAGTGAGACTGGTTCTGATTGACTTCGTGGTTCCCTATTTTGTCTTGGAAAAATCGTTTAAAATTGTAAAAAATGAATTATGAGTTATAAGTTATATGTATAGATTCCTTAGTGAGCCTATTTTCAATATAAACAAGTGGGAGAAACATATGAAAACCGTACAGTTAGATATTTGAATTTTGGGTAAGAGAGGTCAGAACCGTTGGACAGTGTAACAAGGGAATCTTTAATGAATAAACTGTACTAAACGGATAAGCCAAAAATTCTGAAAAAAATTTAGTAATAAGATATATGAGTCTAGTTTCAAGGAAAATTTACGGATCTAAATTTCAAGCTTGCTAACTCAAGTTATAGTCAATTTAGTCAGTATGACGCGGATGGACAGTTTCAATTTTTATGCCTCACATTAGTAGTTAAGTCTAGGTTGTGGAATTACCAAAATACCCTTAGAGGGTAAATTACCGAAATACCCCTGGGTTGCGACATTACCAAATTACCCTTAGTGGGTAAGATTATCGAATTACAAAAAATGTCCCTATGGACCGATTTACCGAAATGCCCCTAATGGGCCGATTTGATAGATTGCCCTAATGGGCCGATTTGCAAAGTGTTATAATGGGCCGAATTGATATATTGCTTAATGGGCCGAATTGATATATTGCTTAATGGGCCAATTTGATAAATTGCCTTAAAGGGCCGATTTGCAAAGTGTTATAATGGGCCGAATTGATATATTGCTTAATGGGCCGAATTGATATATTGCTTAATGGGCCGATTTGATAAATTGCCTTAAAGGGCCGATTTGTAAAGTGTTAATGGGCTGAACTTTTGTCTGAATTAATTATTGTTGTTATATTTGTAAATATCATGATTTGCTATGTATGATGCATCTACAGGAATTTGCATGGGTTGGGAAAATGTTGAAGAGAAGAAATTACGTGGCACCGCCACAAATATTATGAAAAGCGCTTTGCTGTGATGATACATTCTCAGTTCGGTGGCTCGCCACAAATTCCGATAATGGCTATGTGCCAACCTAAATATGGCTTTGTGCTATCGTGATTATGGCTTTGTGCTAAACGTATTTACCCGGGGCTATGTGCCTAACATATGAATTAACGACTCTGTGTCGATCATTTTTACCAAGGCTGTGTGCCGGTTATATTACCGTCTATGATATTCTGGTGGCTCTGCCACAAACATGTTTGATAATATGATACTCTGAGATTCTGGTGGCTTGCCTACAATTAAATTTGTTATAAAAGGCATAATGCCTGCGATTGGTGTGTTGGCGGGATGGGTTGACTTGATCCCCACAGGTGTGATGGATGGTACGGGTAGTGTGTAGCGGATGGATTATTATGATGGTTTGGGTTGCATACATTCACACATTGCACATATATAAATATATTCTGTTTTGTAAATGGGCTTCGGTCCAAGTGTATGTTAAATGGGCTTAGGCCCATGATATTGCAATATGGGTTCAGGCCCAGTGGATGACTGAGTAAGGGATTTCACACTGAGTTCTTGTAACTCACCCCCCTTTTTCTTAACCCTTGTAGGTAATGCTCTGTAATGAGGACTTGGGCCCATGGATGACTCGGTGGAGGCCATACTTCAGAAATGGTGTTATTGAACTTTAAATTTCTTTTTCGGTTTATTTTATAATTTTGCTATTTTGGTTTAAGTTGTAATAAGGCCTCTAGGATATGTTTTAAATTGCTTTATGTTTAGTCGTACTTATAATATTGCTTGAATTATTTTAACGGGGATTTTCTAAAATCATAAATAATGGTTTTCCAAAATTGATTAATAAATGGATTTTATAACAAACTTTTACAAATATTTTAACTCGGAAATTTTTTCTCGAATTATCAACAATATTTTCAAAAGCCACGGTTTTAAAGCTCACTACCTCGATTTTCAACTCATCAAACGATCTCTCAAAAATACTTGTATTTTATCTACATTTCCGCAACGATTTCAAAATACTTCTGCAGCTTTTTTTCTAAACATCACATTTTTGTAAATTGTTTATTCCAAATATGCTTTCGCCACCAAAAAGGTTTTAAAAAAATAATTACGTTTTCAAGTAGTTAACAATTGCTTAATTGTTTTGGGTTTTAACAAAGAGGCTGTAATTCTCAAACAAGTTTTTTTTTTCCATGTGACACGCTAGATTCGGGCCTAACTTCTAGGCCGGGTTTGGGGTGTTATATTTTATGGTATCAGAGCCCGGTTGCAAAACTCGGCTGTGGTTTGGGTTCAAAAGTATTTTCAAAGCCGTTTAAAATTTTAATTTATAAATACATGTTTTAAAGGAAGTATGGCACCACGGGTATCCGGCACCAAGTCAAGTAAGTATTTGTTTTTATTTTATGATTATTGTGTTAGTACTGTGGTAAGAAAATTCCACAAAATAGAATACTCTAGAACTTTTAGCTTTAGGAGCTGAAACTATAGAGATTGAGACCTTAGATACGTACTACGAAAACAACTTTACTTCTTATACTCCATAAAACATCGTTTAATAAATATCAAATAGTATAATGATTCATAAGACTCTTAATAAGATTAAATCGACTTTAGTGAACATGAATGCTAGAAGACGTGGACGCGGTAGACGTGGACGTGGTAGAGGCTGCGGTGCTAGGGCTAGATCTTTCAAGATCGGGCATGTTTCCGAAAGGAAGGTGTTGGCATTGCCGATGAGAGGCGAGTCTTATGACCGAAGCTGGAATTGATGAGTCGACTCGGCTAGTTAGGGAGCTTGTGGAGGAGGTTAGAGAAATTGGTCAAACACTTCGAGTTGGGCGCGTGGACTGTAAGAAGAAATTAGATCGCGGTTCTCTAGGGCTGCAGTCTCGTTCTGTGAAGCGTTTTAAATTGCTTGAATTGTGTTTTAAATTGCTTTATGTTTAGTCGTACTTATAATATTGGTTAAATTGTGTAACACCCCAAACCCGGCCCAAACACTACTACCAGATCTGGTATGTCACTAAGGAATTTTATAAAATATGTCGCGTTTTGTTTTGTTTTAAAAACATAGTTTTGGCGTTTATACGGGAAAAACTTAATAGGTTGATAAATTGTAAAAGTAAAAAATTTTATTTAATGCTTTAATGAATATAAAACTGAAATTTTCCTTTGATTTTTATCATTTCAGTACATGCCTTAGTTTAGCCTTTTACGTAGGATTTTAGATGTCCAAAAACCCGAAAACCCAAAAGAAAACATAAAAGGAATTATAAAAACCGGTGGCCTTATTACAATAAAATATAAACCAACTAAGTAAAAATATTAAAAATAATTAAACTGGTAAAGTCTTTTTCTTTGAATCAAAATAATCCTCGCATGGCCACCTTGCGCTCCTCTCCAACCTTGGTCCGATGCACTAGGTGCTACGAAAGATGTTAAATAATAGGGTGAGTCGCGAGACTCGATGTGCAACCTCGTGCACCATCAGATTGGGCCTTAGCCCCACGTAGCGTATAACAGAGTATAATATATCAAAAAAATATGCAAAGCCCAACCCAATCCTAGGTTTCCATCCGCTACACACCACCCGCACCGCCATTCACACCATTGGGGATTTCTACAATCAACCCACGCCGCTACACACCATCGATGGCGATCACACACCGCAGATAGTCGCTCATCGCCGATCATGGCAATAGCCACTACAATGAGATCATGGCATAAGCCACTACAATGAGATCATGGCATAAGCCACTACAATGCATCATGGCAAAAGCCACTACAACAGAACACTTCCCTTTCATCAATCACCCAACCCCATGCATACATAGAAATTGGCACACATATAAAACAAATCATCTCAATGAAACATTCACTTTAGAATGACAGAGATCACTAACCCGGTGATTCGCCTTTACCCTTTTTGGGTTTTCAATGACCATGCCAGTATTTGGCATTTAATGTAATATCTGAGAATATAACAGTTTGTATGCATACTAATCAAGCAATCTAAATGGTGTGAGAGTGTTACACACTGATTAATGCGTAAGACTACCCTCTATGTCGATACCCTCGCTAATCGGATCCATCGCCTCTGTCTACAACTTTGCTCAAAAGCCAGAAAAAGCGCGAATATAAGGCCTCTCCTATATTCGGCCAAGGGTTAGTGTTTACCCGAATCTATACTTTTAGATTAACAGATCTCCTTACCTAGATCGATTAAATCCCGGAAGTAGTATGATTTGTGTGCTATTGATTTAGAAACCTAGGCAATTGGATCTCCTTCAAATCCCGAAATGCCGCCCATGAAAGATAATACGAGGTTAGTCAACCATCTAGCCATTCGGCTATGGTCTCCAAAAGCTGAAAAAGATTGAAAGAATAACATAATCGACACTTACCACTTCAGAAGATTTCGGCTACCCCTTGTAGGAAGATTCGGCAACCACCAGAGAAGAGATCTAAGAATTTCGGCCTTTAAGAAAATCCTGAAAAAGTATGAACAAAAGAAGGCTGATGCGTTTTTGACTTTTAGAAGAACTGAGTGAAGAGTTTCGGTTTCTAGAAAAAGAAAAGAAGAAAAGAAATCAAGAGATAAGCTTGGAGATTTCGGCTAGGAAGAAAGAGAATGGAAAGGATTTCGTCAACTGATAAGGCTTCAAAGGGTTTCGGTTCTTAATGAATGGAAGAAGAGATGAACAAATGGGTAGGGAGAATTCGACTTTTTAGAGAAATCAGCACAAGAGGAAAAGAATGGAAAAGAGAGTGAAGGGAGAGGTTTGGCTTTTGAAGAAATTAAAGAAAAGAAATTGTAGAGGAGATTGAGGATTTCTAACACAGAAGAGAAGAAAAGGGTAGGGTTCAAATGCCTAATTGATGAGCTATCCCCTATTTATAGAAATTTCAGCACACCTTTAGCCTATACTCAACCAATTTTCCCCTCTCCGTGTTTGATTTTTCGGCCAACACTAGCCTTCCTGATAGATCCTCATCCTATCCCTTATCCCTATCAAAACACCCATCCAAAAGAGGCTTAATTATCTCCAACTCTTCCCTCCTTTATCAGCTTTAATTATCCACATATTAAAACAATAAAATCCCCGAAATAATAGCCTTGTTGCCGTCCAACCTACTCCTCCTTATATGTGTCGAATTTGGCCCAAAAACATGGGCTCCAAACGGCCACAAATTGGGCCTCTCCCCTTGCCTATTGACGCCAACTCCCTTCCCTCTTAGTGGCACCATTTTGCCACTGGGCTACAAGCCCATTTTGCCATTTAAGCTACCAAAACTTTATTTTAAGCCCTAGAGTATCTAAACAGAATATTTAATCAAGGCCTCAGCCCACGCCTGAGACCAATTTGCACCTCTAATTCTCAAATTAACATATTAAACACATCCACACCCTAAACGCGTAGGCCCAAAAATTTAGGATGTTACAGTTCTACCACCTTAAGGAAATTTCGTCCTCGAAATTTCCAATTAACTATTAATCGTACTACCCTAGTCTCACCACTATGATTTTGCTGCGCACTCTAATTCTAAAGCCAAAAGAAACACTTAGTATACTATGGTAGAGTACGCACCGGTATTCGCATCTAGAGCATCCTCGTCCCCCTGGCGACGTGCTGCATAGGCCAAAGCTGGCTGCCTCGCTTCAGCATAACCTGCACCTCCACGACCATGTCCTGTGCCATTGCCACCATTGACTTGACCACGACCCCTTGGTGGTTGTTGACCTCCTCTCCCAACCCGATCGTAACCTCGCCCGGTGGCGTGATCCGATCCTTACGTGGATAGTCCTTTATCATATGATCCATAGACCCACACCTGAAGCATCCACCAGTTCTCCTTTTGCACTCCCCATAATGTACCTTCCGACACGAAGGACACGATCGATTCTGACTCGTCGGAGCACGAGCCGCCCATCGCACCTAGGCCTTTTCTCGAAAACTCCCGGATGATCCCGACGGCCCAAAATTCCTCTTATTCCCATTCCTATCCTTATCCTTATTCTGCTTTCTCCGCTTAACCTCCTCGGATATCTTAGCTTTCTCAACCAAAACCGCAAAGTCCTTTTCATTTGCGGTGCTACTAATACCCCTCACTCATCCCTTAGTCCATCCTCGAACCGCATACAAAGACTCATAGTCGGTCGCCACAATCCCTCGAGTGTAACGGCTCAATCGCAGAAACTTCGCCTCGTATTCAGATACAGACTTACTTCCTTGCACCAAATTTAGGAATGCCTTCCTCTGTGCATCCACATAGCTGGCCCCAATGTACTTTCCCTGAAATGATTCCTTAAAGAAATCCCAGTCAATCCGGTCTGCGGCAGTACCCTCCTTTACCGTGAGCCACCACTGATAAGCCTCGTCTCGAAGAAGAGACACGACCCCCTTCAACTTCTCCTCTACAGTGAAGTCCAGGTCATCCATTATACGCTCAGTCGCTTCTAACCAGTACTCATCTGTGTTAGGGGCTACGCCAGAAACGCCCCTAAACATCTCCGCTCCGTTGGCTCAGAGTCGGTCCGACACAGATTTCTGGGCTCCTGAACCCGTGCCTGCCCCAGCAACTCTTTTGAGGACCCACAACATCGCTTGAGATACCACATCATCTCCGGGCGCCTGGTCTCGAAATTCTCCTCTACAAATGGCAGAGATCAAAGATCTCGTTTCTCGACCGTGGCGGCACCGCCGGCTCGACACGGTCATCCTACCCCTACCACGACCACGCGACGGACGTCCTCGACCCCTTGCACTCATTCTTCCGATTGACGTTTATCTGGTTAGAAATTTTATGAATTAATAGTTTTCTTCCACTGATTAACCACGAACAGTCTTATGAACAGTAGTTTAAGAGTAGTTCTTTTGAATTCAGAATTACATCTACAAGTTTCAGTCTTAAGTTCGTCTCCTAGTTCTAGGAAACATATACATTCAATCATTTCACATCAACATACAAATAGCATCCACGAACTTACCTTCATCACCTAAGGGTATTTTCGTCATTCCACTACCTAGGGGTATTTTCGTAATTTATCCTACAGGGGTATTTTCGTAATTTTCCGAAATAGGGTTCCTTGGTGATTTTGTGAAAGAGGGTATTTTGGTAATTTTGCAATCCGGGGGTATTTTGGTAATTTTACAAATCAGGGATATTTTGGTAATTTTACAAATTAGGGATATTTTGGTCATTTATAAATCAGGGGTAATTTAGTAATTTTACAAAATAGGATGGCATTTGGTCCCTTTCGGTTTTAGTTATAAATTTTGGCCCGTCAACAAGTCCTCATGACTAAGGTGAACAAATACTACGCACTGCAGGATTCCAATAAGAGGAGGTGAGTCACTAGGACTACTTAAGTACCAAGCTCTCCCTGAATCCAATCCTAGACATGCGTATGCCTGTTGCCACACCCTAATCTCGCGACTTGTTCACAGGTTTGTTTGGTTGGATTAAATCTTATGAATTTAGAGAGTTGTTTAAACTAAGCCTAAAGTCCATCAAGTTCTAATTAAAACAATCTACTTCTCTTAAAGCCCACATACATATATAACACACAGTGAGTTCTGAATACTTACCTGGCGGACTTGGGCTGGAGACGCAGGCGCCATGCCGAGAAAACCATCCTATATTATTAATAAACATGCATGTTTCCAAAACCCATCTTTAGAAAACGTTTTGAGCCTAAAATCCCCAAAGCCGAGTTTTGAACCGGGCTCTGATACCAATTTGTAACACCCCAAACCCGGCCCAAACACTACTACCGGATCTGGCATGTCACTAAGGAATTTTATAAAATATGTCGCGTTTTGTTTTGTTTTAAAAACATAGTTTTGGCGTTTATACGGGAAAAACTTAATAGGTTGATAAATTGTAAAAGTAATAAATTTTATTTAATGCCTTAATGAATATAAAATCGAATTTTCCTTTGATTTTTATCATTTCAAGACATGCCTTAGTTTAACCTTTTACGTAGGATTTTAGATGTCCAAAACCCAAAACCCAAAAGAAAACATAAAAGAATTATAATAACCGGTGGCCTTATTACAATAAAATATAAACCAACTAAGTAAAAATATTAAAAATAATTAAACTGTAAAGTCTTTTTTTGAATCAAAATAATCCTCGCATGGCCACCTTGCGCTCCTCTCCAACCCGGTCCGATGCACTAGGTGCTACGAAAGATGTTAAATAATAGGGTGAGTCGCGAGACTCGGTGTGCAACCCTCGTGCACCATCAGTTGGGCCTTAGCCCCACAGAACATATAATAGAGTATAATATATCAAAAAAAAATATGCAAAGCCCAACCCAATCCTAGGTTTCCATCCGCTACACACCACCCGTACCTGCCATTCACACCATTGGGGATTTCTACAATCAACCCACGCCGCTACACACCATCGATGGCGCCACGCTGCAGATAGTCGCTCATCGTCCGATCATGGCAATAGCCACTACAATGAGATCATGGCATAAGCCACTACAATGAGATCATGGCAAAAGCCACTACAACAGTAACACTTCCCTTTCATCAATCACCCAACCCCATGCATACATAGAAATTGGCACACATATAAAACAAATCATC
Source organism: Gossypium sturtianum (assembly GCA_025698515.1). Taxonomy (NCBI): domain Eukaryota; kingdom Viridiplantae; phylum Streptophyta; class Magnoliopsida; order Malvales; family Malvaceae; genus Gossypium; species Gossypium sturtianum. Next base: position 129,164,312 of record CM046955.1, read on the forward strand.
TCAATGAAACATTCACTTTAGAATGACAGAGATCACTAACCTGGTGATTCGCCTTTACCCCTTTTGGGTTTTCAACAACCATGCCAGTATTTCAAACATTTAACAGAATATACGAACATAACAGTTTGTATGCATACTAATCAAGCAATCTAAATGGTGTGAGAGTGTTACACACCGACACGCGTAAGACTACCCTCTATGTCGATACCCTCGCTAATCGGATCTCATCGCCTCTGCCTACAACTTTGCTCAAAAGCCGGAAAACGCGAATATAAGGCCTCTCCTATATTCAGCCAAGGGTTAGTGTTTACCCGAATCTATACTTTTAGATTAACAGATCTCCTTACCTAGATTGATTAAATCCCGGAAGTAGTATGATTTGTGTGCTACTGATTTAGAAACCTAGGCGATTGGATCTCCTTCAAATCCCGGAATGCCGCCCATGAAAGATAATACGAGGTTAGTCAACCATCTAGCCATTCGGCTATGGTCTCCAAAAGCCGAAAAAGATTGAAAGAATAACATAATCGACACTTACCACTTCAGAATATTTCGGCTACCCCTTGTAGGAAGATTCGGCAACCACCAGAGAAGAGATCTAAGAATTTCGGCTTTTATGAAAATCCTGAAAAAGTATGAACAAAAGAAGGCTGATGCGTTTTCAACTTTTAGAAGAACTGAGTGAAGAGTTTCGGTTTCTAGAAAAAGAAAAGAAGAAAAGAAATCAAGAGAGAAGCTTGGAGATTTCAGCTAGGAAGAAAAAGAATGGAAAGGATTTCGTCAACTGATAAGGTTTCAAAGGGTTTCGGTTCTTAATGAATGGAAGAAGAGATGAACAAATGGGTAGGGAGAATTCAGCTTTTTAGAGAAATCAGCACAAGAGGAAAAGAATGGAAAAGAGAGTGAAGGGAGAGGTTTCGGCTTTTGAAGAAATTAAAGAAAAGAAATTGTAGAGGGAGACTGAGGATTTTAGCACAGGAAGAGAAGAAAAGGGTAGGGTTCAAATGCCGAAATTGATGAGCTATCCCCCCCTATTTATAGAAATTTCGGCACACCTTTATCCTATACTCAAACAATTTCCCCCCCTCTCATGTGTTTGATTTTCGGCCAACACTACCCTTCCTGATAGATCCTCATCCTATCCCTTATCCCTATCAAAACACCCATCCAAAAGAGGCTTAATTATCTCCAACTCTTCCCTCCTTTATCAGCTTTAATTATCCACATATTAAAATAATAAAATCCCCTAAATAATAGCCTTGTTGCCGTCCAACCTAGTCCTCCTTATAAGTGTCGAATTTGGCCCAAAAACATGGGCTCTAAACGGCCACAAATTGGGCCTCTCCCCTTGCCTATTGACGCCAACTCCCTTCCCTCTTAGTGGCACCATTTTGCCACTGGGCTACAAGCCCATTTTTCCATTTAAGCTACCAAAACTTTATTTTAAGCCCTAGAATATCTAAACAGAATATTTAATCAAGGCCTCAGCCCACGCCTGAGCCCAATTTGCACCTCTAATTCTCAAATTAACATATTAAACACATCCACACCCTAAACGCGTAGGCCCAAAAATTCAGGATGTTACAAATTATTTTAACGGAGATTTTCTAAAATCATAAATAATGGTTTTCGAAAATTGATTAATAAATGGATTTTATAACAAACTTTTACAAATATTTTAACTCGGAAATTTTCTCTCGAATTATCAACAATATTTTCAAAAGCCACGGTTTTAAAGCTCACTACCTCGATTTTCAACTCATCAAACGATCTCTCAAAAATACTTGTATTTTATCTACGTTTCCGCAAAGATTTCAAAATACTTCTGCAGCTCTTTTTCTAAACATCACATTTTTATAAATTGTTTATTCCAAATATGCTTTCGCCACCAAAAAGGTTTTAAAAAAATAATTACGTTTTCAAGTAGTTAACAATTGCTTAAGTGTTTTGGGTTTTAACAAAGAGGCTGTAATTCTCAAACAAGTTTTTTTTTTCCATGTGACACGCCAGATTCGAGCCTAACTTCTAGGCCGGGTTTGGGGTGTTACAAGGTATTTAATCAGTGTAATTAACCTTTTGTATGGCTTGTCATAATATACTTGCTTAGTGATTAGTCAGCTAGACCCTTTTAGTTGCATGTCCATATTTTAGAAATCACTTAATCACCGACTCATTTAGGTTCGACCATTGGGATACTCCGATGTTCCGTTGGACACTATAATATTACAACAGACACTTTACGCTTGCAATTAAAACCGCAGTTTTAAATTTTTTATAAATTTTTTTGTTTTCTGCACACACATGCAGCTGAGTCATCGTTCGAGCTAAACCTTTAAAACAACATCAAGTTACTTGTTTGACCTAAACCTGTGTCACATGTATTTGTGAGTCCGCAACAAATGTTGGATCATAGGAACATCTTTAATCAATCCTGTACAAGTGAGAAAAAAACCCTATTAGCATGCAAATCGTATCCTAACATTTACTAAGTTCACACAGGCATCTATGACACATATAATCATCACTTTTCAATTTAATCCAATTCTCACCTTTTTGTACCAATTCATAACCAATTTAGTTTACAATCAAACATACATATTTGGAATTCAAATACATACAATCCAATTTATAGATTGGATTCAATTCTTCAGGGACTAAATCTTCATGAACTTACCTGGTCAAAATAAAAAAAAAACTAAATCTTCAGGGACTAATCGACAATTTTGGCTTTTCCTCGATTATCACCAGTTTGATTCAATTCTCGATCTATACAATTATTTCATTCAATAACAAACATTTATACAATGTGCTATGACATGAATGAACCTATACAATCTTACTTTTTCATACCCTTAAAGTTTTACATTTTATTCAATTTAGTCCCTCAAATCGAAATAACAATATCTTTCAATTTAAAAATTGAATTCAATTACATCCCTTAGGGACCCTCTACTTTCTATTTATACTGAAGTTTTATAATAATTTTACATTTTATACACTTTAGTCCTTATGTACAAACCAAACCATTAAACTTTACAATCTAGTCCTTTTTCATAATCCAAGCTTAAAATCTATCAATTTAACACCAATTTCTTTAATAAATCAAAAATGAAAACTTTTAAAAACTTTAGCAGTTTTGCAAATTAGTATATGGGCTAGCTAAATCAAGCTCCCATGACCTTAAAAACATATAAATTATAAGAGAATGACTTCAAATTGCTTACCAATCAAAGGCCAAAAGTTGAATTTTTTAAAAATGGTTTTTCTTAGGTTTTCAAAGCTTGGTTTGGTTGAGAGATGAAGAAGATGAATGAAATCCACTAAAATTTTCCTTATATACTTTAATTAAATCTCTAATTACTCAATTAACTTAATTAAACTTAATCACCATTAATTAAAATAAGTGGATTCTTCCATTACGAAGCACTAATTCATAATAAAAAATGGCTTAATTACCATTTTGGACCTTGTTCTAATTGTAATTTAAGTCCCTAAATCTTTGGCCAATTACAAACCTATAGCAATTAGACTTTTACAATTTAATCCATGTACCATAATTAAGCAATTAATAGAAAAAATTAAAAGACCAAACATCAATATTCTTTTATACAAACTCCGTAAATATTCAAATTTAATATTTACAGACTCAACTTATGGAAATAGGGTTCTGAAATTGCCTTTTTCGGTACCACTAAAAATCAAGCTGTTACATCAAGAATTGATTAGAAAGGGATGTTAGACATATTTAGCATATATCATAGGTTCGAGAATATCAGTATCCAATTTAGATCGATTCCCCATAGTACGTGAATTTCCAAATGTTTTTCCTGAGGAATTACTAGGTCTACCGCCTGAAAAAGAGGTCGAATTTGTTATTGAGGTGGCATTTGGAACTGCACCGATCTCAATTGCGCCATATAGAATGGCTCCAGCCAAGTTGAAAGCCCATTTTCAAGAGCTTCTAGATCGAGAATTTATCTTACCTTGTGTTGTCGTAGAGAGCCCTAGTCCTGTTTGTGAAGAAAAAGACAAAACTTTGAGACTGTGTATTGATTACCAACTAGTTAAATAAGGTAATGATAAAGAAAATTCATTCATTTGTGAATGTGACCCATTTCTCTAACCTCATCATTTCCATCCATTTTTGTTCATTTGGTTCTACACGTAATTCATTTATGGTTTCAACAAGCTAGCGGAGGGACCGATTGGACATATGTAATTAGGGAACAAATAATTTATAATTAAGTTCCAACTTTTCGCCTATTAATTATAACCTTAATTAGTCATGAATTCATTCTATTGTAGTATCGTGACTAAACTCTCCCTATTTACATACCATTACGAAAGCTACGCAATCAGTGCTTGTCCAATGATGTTGTCATAAGTTTGTTACCCTCATAGGATATCATTAATCTCTTTGGTATAAATCCATTCTCCCAATAAGATCCTATTTTATCTCATAGTAATCATTATATTTTTCTTCATAAAAAGTCCATTACTATCAAATAGTAATCAAGTCGTTTATCACAAAGACAAACGACCCGTGGCCACGTTTACTTTCCATCTATTATATAATGTCGATGAGAGGATATCATTTACCCATTAGTTGGGCTATGAATTCCACTATTGTGAATGACGCTAAATACTACAGAAGTCATATAACCAACTCATTAGCTTTTGGCTCAATATCTATTTGAACTCAGGCTTTTACTTACATCAAAGTATATGAGTCACCCATACATAGTCCATCATTCCCTTAGGATTAAGGTATGCCACACTATGAACGCCAAAAGTGAATAAATCCATAAATAGATCTAGAATCTATTTTACTTAGGTATTGTCTGATGTATTTTCAGTCTAGCCAGTCATATCTATATCTCTATTGTAACACCCCTCACCCGTCTCCATCACCGAATTAGGGTTACAGGAATTTACAACCATTAATAGAGCAAACATAGATAATTTCAATCAAAAATTTTAATTTTAAATCAAACATTAATAAAATCAAATAACCAACATGTCATTCAAAATAAAGCGGGACATAAATCAAGCCTACACAACATTAAAAGTGATTGAGAAATAACCAAGGATCAAATTGAATCAAAAAATGAAAATGGGATAAAAACTAAAAACAATGGTCACACAGCCGTGTGGCTAGGCCGTGGGATAAGACTTAGCCCATGTGGAGTACAAACATGACCGTGTGGCCAAACCGTGTAATAACCTATGCCTATGTAACTCAGGGTCACACGGTCGTCTCGCTAGGCCGTGTAACTCTTTGAGACCATGTGGACCTAAAGTCACCAAAATTAAACAGAGCACATGATCGTGTGTAAAAGCCCGTTTTTAGTTAAACCGGAACAGTGGTTTTGGGACCACAAATTTGTGGTTGAAATATTTATTTAATTATTATTTTAAGGTCTACAGCATGATAAAAAAATTTCGTTAAGAAATTTCGATGTTTGCATGCTTAATTTAGTAAAAAGGACTAAATCGCGTAAAGTATAAAAGTTGTGTTCTATTATCTAAAGGTATTAAACAGCTATAGAATCTTAATGTAAGGGTCCTTATAGGGTAAATAGACCATTTAAATGGATAGTGGACATCCATGACATGGTTTTATGGAAATTTTAATAAATCATTAAGGTTAATTTTGTAATTAAGTAAAAAAAGTTAAATTAATAAAAGAAAAAGATGAAATTAAAATATCATCTTCTTCAAATCACCTAGGGAGAACCGGTCGCCATTTCTAAACTAAGGAGGAAGTTTCGGCTAAGCAATTTGCTTGCATTGTAAGTTATTTTGAGCCCGTTTTTAATGGTTTCTATGTTTTTGGAATTGTTGGAGCTTAATCTAGCTAGCCCAGGGACTAATTTGCAAAATTTTTAAAAGTTTAAGGTTTTACCATTGATGAATGTGTATGTGTTTTGATGTTTAATGGTAGAAAATGAATGGTTGTTGTTAGATAAACAACATTTATTAAGTGATTTTGGTTAAAATTTCAAAATAGGGATTTATTTGCAAATGTGTAAAATTCATGGTGAAATGTGTGAAATAATGAAAATTATGGGCTGCTATGAGTCTAGATAATATTCGGCTATAATGGGTTGAAATTGAACTGCATGAATTTACATTTTTATGAGCTAGGGACTAAATTGTAAAGAAGTTAAATGTTAGGGGCAAAATAGTAAATTTTCCATAATATGAATTTTGGGTTAATTTGAATAGAATGATATTTAAATAAGTTAAATTTGATTATATAGATCAAGAAAAGCAACGTATGGAATTAGATCGGGGGAAAAACAAAATAGTGGATTGATTGCTCGATTTTCTCCGTATTTATTCGAGGTAAGTTCGTATGTTTAATAAGCATTAAATTATATATGTTGAATGCTAAATTGTTATAATTGAGATGATATGACACCAAGGAAATTCTTGACGAGTTAACAGAAATGTATAAATCCCGGTTGAACCTTAGGAATAGATAAGATACAAATGAAATGTCATTAGGGGTTATTGTGTTTTGGGTGTTGGTCCGTACGTTCTACCAGTGGCTGAGTTTTTCGGCATGTGTTGCGATTACTCATCAGCTTGTGTGAGCAGCACCGTGTAGCTACGTCTTGATAGTCAGCTTGTGTGAACAGACCCGGTAATAGCTCGAGACGAGTATTTATATATGAGATATGAGATTGAGATGGTTTCGACCATGTATTGGCACTTAGGGTGCGAGATTCTCGAGTATTCTATATTATTCCAAATGGTTCAACAAGTAAATTGAGAATATAGAAGGGTAAGAGCTTGATACGTATCAGTGCAGGTATGTACGTAAATCATATAAGTATTGAATCCATGAAATTTCTGAGTTTCATGATTAACTATGTGAATGAATATATGTTAGCCTTGTGATTAAATGGAGTTGTTGTATATTATGTTTATAATACTTAAATTGTGAATGAATGGTAAGTTATACTTATTAGCCATACGAGCTTACTAAGCTTAATATCTTACTCTGTTTACTTTTCTGTGTTTTATAGTGATTTCAAAGCTTGTTCGAATTGGGAGTTGTCAGAGATCTCATCATACAATCCAACCGTTGTTTTGGTACTTTTGATCTATGTATATTTTGGTTATATGGAATGTATAGGTCATTTGGCTAAGGAAAGCCTATATGTTTTGGTTATGTAATTAGTCATTTAATATGAATTGAATTGGCATATGGCGGTATATGTATGTATATATATATGTGGTTATTCTCATCTTGTGTGCATTTGGATTGCCATGGAATATGTTTGGATATGTAAATATGTGCAAATGGCCCTTCGATATATGGTTTATAATTGCTATGTGAAGGCCTTAATTGTGTATTTGTATTTCGAGTACCAAATGGTTGAATTTTGAGATATGGTATGCATGTTGATTTAGGCACAAAGTCTTCTAAGTAAGCTTGATCATGTAGGTGATTGTTGGGAGTCATATTGGTATGATTTTGAATGCCTAGTTGTGAAGTTATGAACATTATTATTGTTGGTATTGGTATAGATTAATTTGGATTTGGTTGTGAATGGTTTGAGTGCCTATTGATGATATGGTCATATGCCATTTGGAATGATTAGGTTGATGCAAGTTTGGGTGAGAAAAATGGCATGGAAAAAAACTTATTTTTTTGCACATAGGCAGAGACACAAGCATGTGTCTCAGCCGTGTGTGACACATGGTCAGGTGGCACGGCCGTGTGTCCCCAGGTACTTATTTAGAAACCAAGTCAGTAGCTTTACACGGCCTAGCCCACGGGTGTGTGGCCTGGCTGTGTGGCACAAGTCAATATACCCTCATGTTTTCACAAGACCTAACACATGGCCTAGCACACGGGCGTGTGAGGCCATTTCGAAAGGTACATAGGCTAGTCACACGGGAGTGTGGTTGGCCATGTGACCCAAGTCAGAGAGTTACACGGGGTCGGACACGGGCTGGGACATGGCCATGTGATCCCATTTCGAATGTCCATACGGCCTGTGACACGGGCGTGTGTCTCCTGCACTTTGAAAATTTTCTATGTTTTTCTAAAAAATTATTAAGTATTTGATTTAGTCCCAAACCACTTTTAATGATTGTTTTGGGCCTCGAAGGCTCGTGTTAGGGACTATATGATTGTATTTGAATGGTTTTTAATTAGTTTGAGAATTGTAATTTGAAATGTATGATTGTTTATGAGATTTGTTAGGTAATGCTCTGTAACCTTATTCCAGCGACGGATACGGGTTAGGGGTGTTACATTTATTGGTATCAGAGCCAGGTCTAGTCGATTCTCGGACTAACGTAGCATGTATGAGTCTAGCTATACATGCCATATTTAACCTGTAATAGTGTGATATCTCCTGACAGTTTTAAATTATGTTTTCATATAGCAATGGATCCCAATCGAGCAGTTTCTGATGATGTAGAAAGTCATGCGCCAGCCTCCGTTCATGGAGCAGCGCCGTCTGAATCGAGACTCGTATCTGAGGGTCATGGAGGAGAGGCCAAGGAAGCCTTCTTCCAAATGATGAATGAATGGTTCACTGAGTTTTTCCGAATGAATCTAGCTGCTCAGCAACCTCCACCCCCACGTATTCCCTAACCGGTTCTCGTAGCTTTTCAAGGTTTGGAACCTTTGAGTATGAGTAAGCCGCCTGTGGATAAAAGTCGAAAGTACAGGGCTGAAGAGTGTAGAGCTACAATTGATGATGATCCTGAGAGAGCCAAGTTTTGGCTTGAGAATACGATTCGGGTATTTGATGAACCGTCTTGAATGCCAGTGGAATGTGTTAAATGTGTTGTATCACTTCTGAGAGATACTGCATACCAGTGGTGGATCACTTTAATATCTGTGGCGCCGAGAGAACGAGTCACGTGGGAATTCTTTCAGACTGAGTTCAAAAAGAAATATATAAGTCAGTAGTTTATTGATCAAAAGCGCAAAGAATTTTTAGAGTTGAAATAGGGTCGTATGACAGTAACTGAGTATGAAAGAGAATTTGTGAGACTAAGTAAACATGCTCGAGAATGTGTTTCGACTGAAGAAATTATGTGTAAGCGGTTCGAAGATGGGTTGAATGAAGAAATTAAACTTTTAGTCAGAATTCTGGAATTGAAAGAATTTGTTGTTTTAGTCGATAGAGCTTGCAAAGTCGAGAAACTGAGAAAAGAAAAGAAAAAAGTCGATTCTGAGGCAAGAGATTCGGGAAAGAGGTCAATGAGTAAACCCTATCATTCCTCTTCAAAGAAATCAAGAGATTATTATAACCGTTCGACAGCTTCAATGGGATATTCCAATAGAGATCGTGGAAAGCAACACACGAGTCCAAAAACTCAAGCCACTTCAGTATCGAGTGTTGGTAGTGTCAAAACTAACAAAACTGAGTGTCAACAGTTTGGAAGATGACATTTTGGAGATTATTGGATGAATAATAAAGCCTATTTCAAATGTGGTTCACAAGATCATTTTATCCTTGATTATCCTGAGTTACCCGAGAAAGACAAATTTCTGAATGCAAAGTCGAGTAATACAGCTGCCAGAGGGAGACCACCTCGAAATACTGGAAATGTGACTAGTAGCAAAGGTGCAACAAAAGATTCTGCTGTGAGATCAGAGGCTCGAGTGCCAACCAGAGCCTACGCTATTCGCGCTCGCGAAGATACATCAGCACCAGATGTTATTGCCGGTACATTTTCTTTTTATGACATTGATGTAATTGCTTTGATTGATCCTGGATCGACTCATTCATATATTTGTAAGAATTTAGTTTCTAGTAAGAGTTTACATGTTGAGTCAACTGAATTTGTGATTAAAGTATCGAACCCCTTAAGCCAGTATGTCCTAGTTGATAAAGTTTGCAAGAATTGTCCTTTGATGACTCGGGGTTACCGTTTTTCGCCCGATTTGATGCTTTTACCGTTTGATGAATTCGATGTGATTTTGGGTATGGATTGGTTGACTCTGCATGATGCTATTGTAAATTGTAGACGAAAGACTATTGAGTTGAAATGTCAGAATAGTGGAATTGTTCGTATTGAATCCGATGATTTGAGTGGATTGCCTGTTGTGATATCGACGATGCTAGCACAGAAATATGTGAGAAAGGGTTGCAATGCTTATCTTGCTTATGTACTTGATACAAAAGTGTCTGAACCGAAGATTGAATCAGTGCTAGTGGTTTGTGAGTATCCAGATGTGTTTCTAGAGGAATTACGTGGGTTACCACCAATCAGAGAGGTTGAATTTGCTATTGAGTTAGTACTGGGAACATCACTGATATCGATAGCTCCGTACAGAATGACTCCAATAGAATTGAAAGCTCAATTGCAAGAGTTAATAGATAGAGGTTTTGTACGACCTAGTTTTTTGCCCTGGGGTGCACCAGTTCTGTTCGTAAAGAAGAAAGATAGATCGATGAGACTGTGTATCGACTATCATCAGCTTAACAAGGTTACGATTAAGAATAAGTACCCTTTACCGAGAATTGATGATTTGTTCGATCAGTTGAAAGGAGCAACAGTATTTTTGAAGATTGATTTGAGATCTGGTTATTATCAGTTGCAGGTTAAAGATTTGGATGTGCCGAAGACTGCATTCAGGACCAGGTACGGACATTATGAATTCCTTGTTATGCCATTCAGATTAACTAACGCTCCTATAGTATTCATGGATTTGATGAATAGAATCTTTAAACTGTATTTGGAAAAATTCGTAGTTGTATTCATTGATGATATTCTAATTTATTCTCGAGACGAATCTGAGAATGCTGAGCATTTGAGGATTGTGTTACAAACATCAAGAAATAAGCAACTGTTTTCTAAATTCAACAAATGAGAGTTTTGGCTCTGAGAAGTTGGATATTTGGGACATATTGTTTTAGCGAAAGGCATCCGAGTTGATCCAAGTAAGATTTCAACAGTTGTTGACTAGAAACCACCAAGAAACGTATCCGAGGTCAGAAGTTTTCTGGGATTAGCTGGCTACTATCAGCGTTTTGTGAAAGGGTTCTCGATGATAGCTACACCGATGACTCGATTGTTACAGAAAGATGTGAAGTTTGAGTGGTCTGAAAAATGTCAATAGAGTTTCGATCAGTTGAAAGCACTATTAATCGAAGCACTAATTTTAGTTCAACCTGAGTCGGGTAAAGAGTTTGTGATTTTCAGTGATGCGTCATTGAACGGTTTGGGATGTGTTTTAATGCAAGAAGGCAAAGTGATAGCTTATGCTTCCAGACAGTTAAAACCACATTAAAAGAATTATCCGACGCACGAATTAGAGTTGGCTGCCATTGTATTCGCATTGAAAATTTAGCGACATCATTTGTTCGGTGAAAAATGCCATACTTTTACCGAGCACAAGAGTTTGAAGTATCTAATGCCTCAGAAAGATTTGAATTTGCGGCAACGAAGATGGCTCGATTTGTTGAAAGACTATGAATTAGTGATTGATTATCATCCGGGGAAACCGAACGTGGTCGCAGATGCTTTGAGTAGAAAATCTTTATTCGCTTTGAAAGCGATGAACACACGATTGACATTATCTGATGATGGTTCGATTTTAGATGAATTAAAAGGTAAACCGATGTTTCTCCAGCAAATTGTGAAGCTCAGAAATGTGACAATGAATTGCAAGCTAAAAGAGTACAAATCAACTATTAATTCAGAGTATCAGATCGGATCTGATGATTGTTTGCTGTTCCGAGGTAGAATTTGTGTACCGAGAAATTCTGAGCTTATTCAAAAAATTCTACACGAAGCACAGAGTGGCTGTTTATCTGTTCCTCTAGGAAGTACTAAGATGTACAATGATTTGAAACAGTAGTACGGGTGGTCAGGCATGAAACGAGAAATTTCAAAATTTGTGTTGAGATGTTTGGTTTGTCAACAGGTTAAAGCCAAACATCAAGTGATTTCAGGATTGTTACAGCCAGTGATGATACCTGAGTGGAAATGGGATAGAGTTACGATGAATTTCGTATCGGGGTTACCCCTATCTCCGAAAAAGAAAGATGCTATTTGGGTTATTTTTGATCGACTGACGAAATCTTCACATTTTATTCAGGTATGTATAGACTTTTCACTTGATAGATTAGCTGATTTGTACATCTCTGAGATTGTTAGATTGCACGGGGCGCCAGTTTCTATTATTTCAGATAGAGATCCGTGGTCTACGTCACGATTTTGGAACAAATTCCAAGAGGATTTGGGTACACGGTTGCATTTTAGTACTGCTTTTCATCCTCAAATCGATGGTCAATCGCAGAGAGTGATTCAGATTCTTGAAGATATGCTTCGTTGTTGTGTTTTAGAATTTGAAGGCAACTGGGAAAACTATTTACCGTTGGTTGAGTTTGCATATAACAATAGTTTTCAATCGAGTATAAAGATGGCACCGTATGAAGCTCTATATGGCCGTAAATGCCAAACTCCGTTGTACTGGACAGAGCTTAGTGAGAAAAAAGATTCACGGGGTTGATTTGATCAAAGAGACTAAAGAGAAAGTGAAAGTAATTTGCGACAGTTTGAAAGCAGCTTCAGATCGACAGAAATCGTATACGGATTTGAAACGTAAAGATATTGAATTTCAAATCGGCAACAGAGTGTTTTTGAAAGTATCGCCTTGGAAAAAGATTCTTCGATTTGGTCGTAAAGGAAAATTGAGTCTACGATTTATTGGATCGTACGAGAATATCGAAAGAATAGGGCCAGTAGCTTATCGACTTGAGTTACCGTCAGAGTTAGAAAAGATCCATAATGTATTTCATGTATCCATGTTACGACAGTATAGATCAGATCCGTCGCATATAATTTCTTCAGCAGAGATTAAAATTCAGCCCGATATATCGTATAGTGAAGAACCGATCAGAATTTTGGCTCGAGAGATTAAAGAGTTAAGAAACAAAAGCTTAGCTTTAGTGAAGGTTCTTTGGAAAGATCACGGTGTTGAAGAGGCTACGTGGGAGCTCGAAGAAGCTATGAGAAAATAGTACCCTAACCTATTTTCTGGTAAGATTTTCGAGACGAAAATTCCTAAGGGGAAGAGTTGTACCAGCCCATTTTTAGTTAAATCGGAAGAGTGGTTTTGGGAACACAAATTTGAGATTGAAATATTTATTTAATTATTATTTTGAGGTCTACAACATGATAGTATGATCGTATAAAAATTTCGTTAAGAAATTTTGATGTTTGCATGCTTAATTTAGTAAAAAAGGACTAAATCGCGTAAAGTATGAAAGTTGTGTTCTATTATCTAAAGGTATTAAATAGCTATAGAATCTTGATGTAAGGGTCCTTATAAGGAAATTAGACCATTTAAATGGATAGTGGACATCCATGACATGGTTTTATGGAAATTTTAATAAATCATTAAGGTTAATTTTGTAATTAAGTAAAATAAGTTAAATTAATAAAAGAAAAAGATGAAATTAAAACATCATCTTCTTCAAATCACCTAGGGAGAACCGGCCACCATTGTTAAACTAAGGAACAAGTTTTCGCTAAGAAATTTGCTTACATTGCAAGTGATTTTGAGCCCGTTTTTAATGATTTCTATGTTTTTGGAATCGTTGGAGCTTAATCTAGCTAGCCCAGGGACTAATTTGCAAAAATGTTAAAAGTTTAAGGTTTTACCATTGATGAATGTGTATGTGTTTTGATGTTTACTGGTAGAAAATGAATGGTTGTTGTTAGATAAACAACATTTATTAAGTGATTTTGGTTAAAATTTCAAATTAGGGATTTATTTGAAAATGTGTAAAATTCATGGTGAAATGTGTGAAATAGTGAAAACTATGGGTTGCTATGAGTCTAGATAATATTTGGCTATAATGGGTTGAAATTGAATTGCATGAATTTGCATTTTTATGAGCTAGGGACTAATTTGTAAATAAGTTAAATGTTAGGGGCAAAATAGTAATTTTATAATAATATGAATTTTGGGTTAATTTAAATAGAATGATATTTAAATAAGTTAAATTTGATTATATAGATCAAGAAAAGCAACGCACGGAATTAGATCGGGGGAAAAACAAAATAGTGGATTGATTGCTCGATTTTCTCCGTATTTATTTGAGGTAAGTTCATATGTTTAATAAGCATTAAATATATATGTTGAATGCTAAATTGTTATAATTGAGATGATACAACACCACAGAAATTCTTGACGAGTTATCGAAAATGTATAAATCCCGATTGAACCTTAGGAATAGATATGATACAAATGACATGTCATTAGGGGTTATTGTGTTTTGGGTGCTGGTCCGTACGTTCTACCGGTGGATGAGTTTTTCGGCATGTGTTGCGGTTACTCATCAGCTTGTGTGAGCAGCACCGTGTAGCTACATCTTGACCATCAGCTTGTGTGAGCAGACTCGGTGATAGCTCGAGATGAGTAATTACATATGAGATATGAGATTGAGATGGTTTCAACCATGTATTTGCACTTAGGGTGTGAGATTCTCGAGTATTCGATATTATTCCAAATGGTTCAATGGGTAAATTGAGGATATAGAAGGGTAAGAGATTGATACGTATCAGTGCAGGTATGTACGTAAATCATATAAGTATTGAATCCATGAAATTTCTGAGTTTCATGATTAACTGTGTGAATGAATATATGTTAGCCTTGTGATTAAATGGAGTTGTTGTATATTATGTTTATCATACTTAAATTGTGAATGAATGGTAAGTTATACTTATTAGCCATACGAGCTTACTAAGCTTAATAGCTTACTCTGTTCACTTTTCTGTGTTTTATAGTGATTTCAAAGCTTGCTCGATTGGGAGTTGTCAGAGATCTCATCACAGTATCCAACTGTTGTTTTGGTACTTTTGATCTATGTATATTTTGGTTATATGGCATGTATAGGTCATTTGGCTAAGGAAAGCCTATATGTTTTGGTTATGTAATTAGTCATTTAATATGAAATGAATTGGCATATGGCGGTATATGTATGTATATATATATGTAGTTATTCTCATCTTGTGTGCATTTGGATTGCCATGGAATATGTTTGGATATGTAAATATGTGCAAATGACCCTTTGATATATGGTTTATAATTGCTATGTGAAGGCCTTAATTGTGGATTTGTATTTCGAGTACCAAATGGTTGAATTTTGAGATATGGTATGCATGTTGATCCAGGCACAAAGTCTTCTAAGTAAGCTTGATCATGTAGGTGATTGTTGGGAGTCATATTGGTATGATTTTGAATGCCTAGTTGTGAAGTTATGAACATTATTATTGTTGGTATTGGTATAGATTGATTTGGATTTGGTTGTGAATGGTTTGAGTGCCTATTGATGATATGGTCATATGCCATTTGGAATGAGTAGGTTGATGCAAGTTTGGGTGAGAAAAATGGCATGGAAAAAAACCTATTTTTTTGCACATGGGAAGAGACACAGGCGTGTGTCTCAGCCGTGTGTGACACACGATCAGGTGGCACAGCCTTGTGTCCCCTGGTACTTATTTAGAAACCAAGTCAGTAGCTTCACACGGCCTAGGCCACTTATTTGAAATGTATGATTATTTATGAGATTTGTTAGGTAATGCTCTGTAACCTTATTCCGGCGACGGATACGGGTTAGGGGTGTTATTGTGTGGCAGACAATGTGACAGATCGTGTGTACCCAAAAACACCTTCAAATACAAGACATTTCACACACCCTTTCTTAGGTTCCAAGCCATGCATTAACCAACATCCAAACCTAATCAAAATATGTCAAAACATGTCCAAATATACCAATTCACAATGTAATAGCCCATTTTCAGTGAATTAGATAAGTGGTTTCGGGACCACAAATTTGAAGTCAAAATATTTATTTTATTTTTATTTTATGGTCTACAGCATGATATAAATATTGTATAAAAATTTTGTTAAGAAATTTTACTTTTTACATGCTTAATTTTATAAAAAGGACTTAATCGCGTAAAGTGCAAAAGTTGAGTTCTATTAGCTAAAGGTATTAAATAGCTATAGGGCTTTAAAGTGGAGGTCCTTGTATGATAATTAGACCATTATTTTGTTAGTGGATGATAATGGCTTCTATTTTTGTGTAATTATTAAAGTTTATAAAGGTTAATTAGGTAATTATGTAAATAAATGATAATTAAAATAAAACAAAATTAGTATAATCTTTTCTTTCATCTTTCTCAACCGAATATCAAGTAGAAGAAACCATTTTTCTTGAAGCTAGGTTCGGCCAAGCTTATTTTTCTCAATTGGTAAGTGATTTTTGTCCTGTTTTTAATGATTTCTATGTTTCCGGGATCGTTGTAGCTTAATCTAGCTAGCCCGGGGACTAATTTGTGAAACTATTAAACTGTTAGGGTTTTACCATTGATGAACATGCTTGAGTTTTGAATTTTGATGTTAGAAAATGAATGGTTGTTGTTAGATAAACAACTTTTTAAAATGAATTTTTGATGAAATTATCAATTAGGGGCTAAATTGAAAAATGTGATAAATTCATGGTAAAATTTGTGAATTTATGAAATATGTGGGTTGCTATTAATATGTATAAAAATTGGCTAGGCTTGGGTAAGGGTTAAATTGCATGAATTTCATTTTTCGAGCCTATGGACTGAATTGCAAAGAAATTAAAAGTATAAGGGCAAAATGGTAATTTTCCCAAAAATGTTTTGGACTAAATTGATTGATAAATATATTAAATTGAGTTAAATTTATCCGTATAGATCCAGTCAAACCTCATACAGAGTTAGATCGAGGTAAATAGAAAATCTCGAATTAATCGCCTCCGTATCTACATGTACTCATCGAGGTAAGTTCGTGTAATTAAATTGAGTATTTATATGTTTTAATTGAATTATATGTATGTGATTTGCATAATTGCCATGTATAAATACCGATTGCATATCCGATGATGTACGATGAATACCGAGCCTTGTTTGAACCTTAGGAATACGTAGGATACAAATGACATGTCATTTGGATTATCGATTTGGTTGTGGTCTTGCATGTGTTGCGGACACACCACAGCTCGTATGAGCGTTTCGATTTTCAGCTCGTGAGAGCATACCGATTCATAGCTCATATGAGTATACATGTACAGGAATTGACAGATTACAGTTTAGCACACTATGTGTGAGCTATCCCGCGTATCCAACGATATTCTAAATGGTTCAACGGGCAATGTTCTTATACGATGTGACATGAGTTCGATACGAACTATTATAGGTATAGATATGAATTACATGGAAAATGATATTACATGGTATATAGGTATATGAAATGGATGATACATGTATATGGAATTTGATTAATTGTTAAGCTCATCCATGACTTGGTTTATATATGTGTTTACATGACTAACATGGTTGATGTAAATATGCTTAGTGAAACACCCCAAACCCGGCCCATAAGACCCGACCGGATCTGGTATGCTTCTTGAGAAAAACTCGTTTTTTCGGTTTGCAAATCATGTGATTTCGTGGTAGGAAAAATGGATTTGAAGTACGATTTTATAAAAAAAACCGTTTTTGTGATTTAAATTGTATCTTATTAAATCATTAAACTTTATGATTTTGTAAATCAAAAGAAGAACCGAATTTAGAATTTATGATTAAGTTGAAAACCATAGTAATTAGGTGTCATAAAAATTTTAGGGCGTTCGTAAAAAATATTTAATTATTTGGTTGAAATTAAGCGTTGTAGAAATAAAATTTAGAACGTATAAATAAATCAGTTTATGGCGGCCTTATTACAAAACATAATCCAAAATAAATAAAGATAATGTAATAAGTTTAATTATAAAGAAAACCGAATACTGAGTTGAGCAATGGCCACCACGTAGTCCTCGCCGATCCGGTCCAAATCAATGTGTATCACCTGAAAAAGTTATCCCACGAAGGGTGAGTCAACAGACTCAATGTGTAACAATACACTAAAGGCCCAAACGATCGTGACAAATAAAGCCCGTTACATAACAAATCATATTATCACATGTACATATAAAATGAAAATGCAATCCCGATCCCACCTAGATATCCATCCGCTACACACCACCCGTACCTGCCAATCACACCGTGGGAATTACTAAATCGACCCTCCATCCGCTACATACCATCGAAGGCAGTTGCTGCAGTCAACATGCACTTCGCCCTTATAAATTGTGGCATAACCACCAAATAAGTGTGACAGAGTCACCGGATTCGTAATATGTGACGAAGTCACCGGATTCATAATATTGTGACCGAAGTCACCGGATATTGTGGTAAAACCACCGGAACACTTCCCTTTATCAATATCACCCATATGTCCATGCAATAAACATATTATTTCGATATCATGTCATATACCCCAAAATCGTAACGGAATCATACTTATTTCATATCCATGCTTATAGCATTATTAACGAAGTATTAGGGGTTTAACATACCTGAAAATCATGTACCATTGAATGGTACCCGAAGCCATAATCATTCATATTACTTATTAACACATGCTAACATTAATATTATTAATGCATCGGAAATTTAGTGTAGGGCTACACACCTTGTAAACACAAAGAACGATAGAATACTTAAGATTTCCGACTTTGGCCTACAACGTCGACAATACCTAAATAACACTATATGAGAAATCGATTATCACTAAAAAGATATGGCCTTTGGCCGATTATCAAGATTGCTTACCTTGGATCATTCAAATCCCGAATAATCTCCCCCTAAACGTCAACTACAGAGAAACCCCGTAACTTTCCTTCAAGATTCGGCCAAAGAAAATAGGGAATTAGAGTTTCGCTTTTCAACCGTCAGAAAAAGAAAGAGATAAAGAAATCAGTCTAAAAGAGATTCTTACTGAAAAGTAATGACCAAAACACAAATGGTCACTAAACTCCAAGGAATTGACAAGAAGAACTTGAAGTGGAGAAATCAATTTAGATGAGAAAGATGATAGGTTTTTGGTGCTTAGGAGCAATCGGTTTCAATGGTGTTAATGAAGTGAAACTTTCGGCTTAAGGAAAAGAATGCAAGGGTTATAGTTTAGGCTTTAACAAAATAGAAAGAAAGGAAGAGAAAGAAAAAGAAGAAGAGAAATGATCAAAAGGCTATATGGTTTCAAGTTATGGTAGAAATTGAACAAAGAAAAAGTTTTTAATATTGATGCACATACGGTCAAATAAGAAAAAGAATGAAAGAAAAATGCCTTCAAAAGTAATAATATTCGGTACCAAAAGAAAGAAAAACTTGAGAGGAAAAGAAGAAAAAGGGATACCAATATGGTCAAAGATGGTAGCCAAAACAAAACAAAATTTTCACCTAATGCCCATGACAAATTCTGGCTAAGGAGAAAGATTTTGGAGAAAAGGAAAAGATGCACAAAATGCCAAGAATTTGGCCAACTATCTTCCCCTAATCCCATACAATATTCGCCAACCCCTAGCCCCTAAGCCGTCCACATTCATGGTCAAAATGACCAAAAAAAATTTCCAAAACATCACCCATACATCAAGCCTTATGTCCCTTATCCTTCCATAACACCTTGATTCTATTCCTTAACTAATAACTTGACTTTTTCCAATAGTCTACTATCCAAAAATGAAAGAAAATCCATCCATACAAAAAATAGAGTTTGACCGACACAATAGGAAAGAGAACAAGAAAAATAAAAATCCTTCCAATTGCTAACCAAGGGATTCGAACCTCTCCATTCATGCATCCACCCAAGCGCCAACACCACTTTGCCAATAACTCTTCATGTGCTAATTTCAAACACTTAAATTAACTTAAGCATCATAATCACTTGATCCACTTCACTAAATTCTTCATACTAACAATTATTCTAGCTTCGAATAATTCTAAGCCTTCACAAGATTATATTAGGCACACAATAAAATCATATCCAAGCTATCACAAGCAACAAGATGATACTCAAATTTTAGGATGTTACAACTCTACCCTCCTAAAAGAAAATTTAGTCCTCGAAATTACCTGGCTAGAACAAATGAGGGTATTGTTGTCGCATTGCCTCTTCCGGCTCCCACGAAGCCTCTTCCGATCCATGATTACGCCATAACACTTTGACCAGAGGAACTGATTTCCTCCGCAACACTTTCACATCCCGTTCTGAACTGAATCGGCTCTTCCTCGTAGGGACAAATCGGGTCGTAGTTCCACTTCCTCAATCGGTAATACATGAGATGGATCCGACCAGTAACGTCGTAGCATCGAAACATGGAACACATCGTGGATTTGCTTCAACTCCAAAGGTAACTCTAACCGATATGCCACAGTCCAACCCTTTTAAAACCCGATAAGGTCCTATAAACACGGGACTTAACTTTCCCTTGCGACCAAATCTCATCACCTTCTTCCAAGGTGAAACCTTTAGGAACACTTGATCCCCACAAAGAAATTCTATATCCTTCCGCTTAAGGTCCGTGATACGACTTTTGCCTATCGATGCCTCCTTCAACCGTGTCTCGAATTACCTTGACCTTTTTCGATTCTCGCCACAATCTCTCGGACCCAAAACACGATGTTCCCTAATTTCGTCCCAACATGTAGGAGTGCGACACTTCCGTCCATATAGTGCTTCATACGGTGCCATCCAAATCTGGCTTGATAATCGTTGTTGTACGCAAATTCCGCTAAAGGCAAAAACTCTTCCCGACTTCCTCTCAAATCTATCACACATCCTCAACATATCTTCTAACACTTGATTACTCTTTCGATCGCCGTCCGATTGAGGATGAAATGCCGTCTTGAAATCCAACTTGGTTCCTAAAGCCCGATGTAATGCTTTCCAAAATCGAGATGTAAACCTCGGATCCCTATCCAAAATAATCGACACCGGCACTCCATGCAACCTCACAATCTCTGCCACATACAACTTCGCCAACTTCTGCAAAGAGTAATCAACTCGCACAGGTATGAAATGTGCAGACTTCGCCAATCGATCCACTATCACCCATACCGAGTCTTTCTTAGTAGGCGTAAGGGGAAGCCCACTAACAAAGTCCATGGTGATTCGCTCCCACTTCCACTGCGGAATCTTAATCGGCTAAAGCAATCCCGAAGGTACTTGATGTTCAGCCTTAACTTGCTGACACGTTAAGCACTTCCCTACAAACTCCGTAACTCTCCCGCTAAGACCGTGCCACCAAAACCGATCCCACAAATCTCAGATAACTTGCTCCTCCAGATGCATAGCATAAGGGCTACCATGCGATTTCCGAAGAATCCTTTGCCTCGGCTCCTTATCCTTCTAAGATACGGACCTTACCCTTAAAACACAATACTCCATCGCCATAATACCATAATCTCTCAACTCCCCACTCTTCACCTACCGCACTTAACACTTAAATCATCATCTACTAACCGTCTTTCTTTCACCGACTCAACCACGTCGGCTTTACTCGTAATTCCGCTAACAAACTTCCGTCGTCATAAAGACTAAGATGTGCAAACATCGCCTTAAATCGACACTACTTTTCCGACTTAAGGCATCCGCCACTACATTCGCCCTTGCCGGGTGATACTCTATAGAACAATCGTAGTCTTTCAACAACTCCACCCACCTTCACTGTCTCGCATTTAGCTCCTTCCGAGTCAACAGATACTTAAGACTCTTGTGATCTCAGATAGATTATTGACTTTTCTCCATACGAGATAATGCCTCCACACCTTAAGAGCAAAGACTACCGCCGCTAACTCCAAGTCATGCATCGGATAGTTAACCTCTCGTGTGGCCTCACTACCGAGACGCATACGCAACCACCTTCCCACCTTGCATCAGAACACATCCCAATCCAGTGTGAGACGCATCACAATACACCACGAAATCTTTCCCTGCCTCAGGCTGAATCAAAATCGGAGCTTCGGTCAAAACCCTTTAAGCTTCTCAAGCTCTCCTGCCGCTTATCCGCCCACAAGAAAGGTACCTCCTTTCTCAACAATTTTCATCAAAGGTGCAACTATCGATGAAAATCCTTCGATGAACCTTCTATAATAGCCCGCTAAACCCAAGAAACTGCGAACCTCAGCTACAGACTTAGGTGGCTTCCAATCTAACACTGCCTCAACCTTCCGAGGATCCACCCTTATCCCTTCCGCAGACACCACATGCCCTAAGAACGCAACTTCCTTCAGCCAAAATTCGCACTTGCTGAATTTGGCATAAAGCTTCTTTTCCCTTAACACTTGCAACACTATCCGAAGATGTTCATCATGCTCTACCTCAGACTTGGAATACACTAGGATGTCGTCTATGAATACCACGACGAACTGATCCAAGTAGGGTTGAAAAACCCGATTCATCATATCCATAAACGCAGCTGGGGCATTCGTCAATCCGAACGGCATTACCAAGAACTCATAATGCCCATATCTTGTTCGGAAAGCTGTCTTATGGATATCCACTTCTTTCACCTTAAGCTGATGATATCCCGACCTTAGATCTATCTTTGAGAATACCGCAGCTCCCTTAAGCTGATCGAACAAGTCATCTATCCTCAACAAAGGATACTTATTCTTGATGGTCAGCTTATTCAACTGCCGATAATCTATGCACATACACATAGTCCCGTCCTTCTTCTTCACGAATAGGACCGGTGCTCCCCATGGGGACACACTAGGTCGGATAAACCCACGATCAAGCAACTCTTGAATCTGAGCCTTAAGCTCAACCAACTCCTTTGGTGCCATTCTATACGGAGCGATAGATACTGGCGCCGAACTAGGCAACAAGTCAATCCCAAATTCCACCTCCCGATCCGGAGGCAATCCTGAAAGTTCTTCCAGAAAGACATCCATGAATTCCCTTACAGTCCTGACTCCTTCAACAGTTGCCTCCTTAGCCTCTAAGGCACTGACCAACATAAGAAAAGCCAAACAACCCTTCCTAACCATCTTCTCTGCCTTAAGAGTTGATACCACATTTGATAAATAGTTTCGTCTCTCGCCCATCACCACAACTTCCTTATCGTCAATAGTTCTTAATAACATCTGCTTAGCAGCACAATCCACATTTGCACGGTACTTCACTAGCCAATCCATGCCTAAGATCAGATCAAATTCTCCGAATGGCAACTCCATTAAATCAGCTGGAAACTGCGTCCCTTGCACTTCTAAAGGCACTTCCTTAAAGAGCTTATCTACTACTACAGTCTGCCCTGAAGGACTAAGTACAGTCATCTTCCTAGGTACAGTCTCAGAGTTCACATGCAGAGTTCCAGATACTTCACTAGCGATGTAAGAATGAGTTGACCCTATATCTATCAAAGCAATAAAGGGCAACCTAGAAATAATGAACCTACCCGTTATAACATCAGGTGCGTCACTATCTTCCCTCCGACGAATCGCATACACCAAACCCGGGTTGTCTCGCCTCGGTGCTACCCGCCTCGCACGGGGTCCCGCGACTTACCGTAACCATTACCTCTCGCCATTCGGACCACTACTCCTCATCACCGCCGCCCACCTCTGCCGGCTGATTAGAACCCCGACCTCATCAACGGTTCCTCTCTGTATCCATCGAACAATCCCTAATCATATGATCCTTGGATCCACACTTAAAACATCCCCCAGTCTTCTTCCATCATTCTCCGGTGCATCTTTCCCACATCGAACACAAGTACGGTATTGTCCTCCCGTAGTAACTCGTCGACCTCGCGCCCATCAACTCTAGGTTTCTTTTGGAAATTCCGGATGACCTGAAGACCCATAGCTCCTCTTATTCTTATTCTGACCTCGGTCCCGGTTCTGTCTCTCGGTCCGCTTAACTTATTCAGTTATCCGCGCCCTATCCACTAAGACTACAAAGTCTCTCTCTCGATGCGGGGCAATCAACACTCGCAGCTCATCCCTTAAACCATCCTCAAATCTGACACACCTCTCGTAATCAGTAGCTACAATCCCTCTAGCATACCGACTTAACCGCAGAATCTCCGCTTCATACTCAGCTATCGACTTATTTCCTTGTACTAAATTTAGAAACGCCTTTCTCGAGAGTCAATGTAGCTAGCTCCGACATATTTCCCTTCAAACTTGACTTTAAAATACCCCCAATCCACTCGATCTGCAGAATACTCTCCCTGATGGTGAGCCACCACCGGTAGGCCTCCTCTCGCAAAAGAAAATAACACCTTTTAGCTTTTCCTCGCAGAAGGCTGCGGTCCAAATCGCCCATGATCCTCTCGATCGCTCTAACCAAGACTCGCTACATTCGAGCTACCCCAGATACTCCCTAAAAACCTCGGCTCCGTTTGATCTAAGTCTTTCACCATCGACTTTCGAGCTCCATTACCCATACTAGCTCCCGCTACTCGCTCTAGAACTCGCAAAGATAGCTCGCGATACTACGTCATCTCCTCCGGTTTGCTCTTGAAATTCGCCCCTACGGTAGGTGGCGGTGCATCATATTCGTAACCCCGACTGCACCTAATCTGGTTCCGACATAGCCATTTCGCGCTCTACCGCATCCACGACGACCACGCCCCTAGAACTCATGTCTACTTAGCGTCTTATCTTGATTTTACAAAAATTTTATGCATTAGAGTCTTTTCACTTCTTGTTTAAAGAAAGTCTTATGCAACAGGGATTTAATCAGTGGTTTTTTTTTTCGTGGAAGTACACATATACCTAGGGTCCATGTCTCTAAAGTACAATTTCCTAGGCCTATCAACATACTAAAATCAATTTATTAACAAAAGAACTTACCTGACGGACCTGGGCCGAGAACTTGGGTGCCATGCTTCCATAAAACCCAGTTTAACCAAAAATTTTCAAAAAGTCATTTGGGCATAAATTTTTTTTTAAACGGTGTAGACTTCAAAACCCAAGGCCAAGTGTTTAAAACTGGGCTCTGATACCAAGTTGAAACACCCCAAACCTGGCCCACAAGCCCCGACCGGATCTGGTATGCTTCTTGAGAAAAACTCGTTTTGTCGGTTTGTAAATCATGTGATTTCGTGGTAGGAAAAAAGGATTTGAAGTACGATTTTATTAAAAAAAAATCATTTTTGTGATTCAAATTGTATCTTATTAAATCATTAAACTTTATGATTTTGTAAATCAAAAGAAGAACCGAATTTAGAATTTATGATTAAGTTGAAAACCATAGTAATTAGGTGTCATAAAAATTTTAGGGCGTTCGTCAAAAATATTTAATTATTTGGTTGAAATTAAGCGTTGCAGAAATAAAATTTAGAACGTATAAATAAATCAGTTTATGGCGGCCTTATTACAAAACATAATCCAAAATAAATAAAGATAATGTAATAAGTTTAATTATAAAGAAAACCGAATACTGAGTTGAGCAATGGCCACCACGTAGTCCTCGCCGATCCGTTCCACATCAATGTGTACCACTTGAAAAAGTTATCCCACGAAGGGTGAGTCAACAGACTCAATGTGTAACAATACACTAAAGGCCCAAACGATCGTGACAAATAAAGCTCGTTACATAACAAATCATATTATCACATGTACATATAAAATGAAAATGCAATCCCGATCCCACCTAGATATCCATCCGCTACACACCACCCGTACCTGCCAATCACACCGTAGGGATTACTAAATCGACCCTCCATCCACTGTCAACATGCACATCGCCCTTATAAATTGTGGCATAACCACCAAATAAGTGTGACAGAGTCACCGGATTCAGAATATGTGATCGAAGTCACCGGATTCATAATATGTGACCGAAGTCATCGGATATTGTGGTAAAAGCCACCGGAACACTTCCCCTTTATCAATATCACCCATATATCCATGCAATAAAAATATTATTTCGATATCATGCCATATACCCCAAAATCGTAACGGAATCATACTTATTTCATATCCATGCTTATAGCATTATTAACGGAAGTATTAGGGGTTTAACATACTGAAAATCATGTACCATTGAATGGTACCCAAGCCATAATCATTCATATTACTTATTAACACATGCTAACATTAATATTATTAATGCATCGGAAATTTAGTGTAGGGCTACACACCTTGTAAACAAAAAGAACGATAGAATACTTAAGATTTTCGACTTTAGCCTACAACGTCGATGCGAAGACCTACATAACACTATATGAGAAATCGATTATCACTAAAAGATATGGCCTTTGGCCGATTATCAAGCTTGCTTACCTTGGATCATTCAAATCCCGAATAATCTCCCTAAACGCCAACTATAGAGAAACCTCGTAACTTTCCTTCAAGATTCGCCAAAGAAAATAGGGAATTAGAGTTTTGCTTTTCAACCGTCGAAAAAGAAAGAGATAAAGAAATCAGTCTAAAAGAGATTCTTATCAAAAGTAATGACCAAAACGCAAATGGTCAAGTAAACTCTAAGGAATTGACAAGAAGAACTTGAAGTGGAGAAATCAATTTAGATGAGAAAGATGATAGGTTTTGGTGCTTAGGAGCAATCGGTTTCAATGGTGTTAATGAAGTGAAACTTTCTACTTAAGGAAAAGAATAGCAAGGGTTATAGTTTCACTTTACCAAAATAGAAAGAAAGGAAGAGAAATAAAAAGAAGAAGAGAAATGATCAAAAGGCTATATGGTTTCGGTTATGGTAGAAATTGAACAAAGAAAAAGTTTTTAATATTGATGCACATACGGTCAAATAAGAAAAAGAATGAAAGAAAAATGCCTTCAAAAGTAATAATATTTGGTACCAAAAGAAACAAAAACTTGAGAGGAAAAGAAGAAAAAGGGATACCAATATGGTCAAAGATGGTAGCCAAAACAAAACAAAATTTTCACCTAATGCCCATGACAAATTCGGCTAAGGAGAAAGATTTTGGAGAAAAGGGAAAAGATGCACAAAATGCCAAGAATTTGGCCAACTATCTTCCCCTAATCCCATACAATATTCGGCCAACCCCCTAGCCCCCTAAGCCGTCCACATTCATGGTCAAAATGACCAAAAAAAATTTCCAAAACATCACCCATACATCAAGCCTTATGTCCCTTATCCTTCCATAACACCTTGATTCTATTCCTTAACTAATAACTTGCCTTTTTACAATAGTCTACTATCCAAAAATGAAAGAAAATCCATCCATACAAAAAATAGAGTTTGACCGACACAATAGGAAAGAGAACAAGAAAAATAAAAATCCTTCCAATTGCTAACCAAGGGATTCGAACCTCTCCCTTCATGCATCCACCCAAGCGCCAACACCACTTTGCCAATAACTCTTCATGTGCTAATTTCAATCACTTAAATTAACTTAAGCATCATAATCACTTGATCCACTTCACTAAATTCTTCATACTAACAATTATTCTAGCTTCGAATAATTCTAAGCCTTCACAAGATTATATTAGGCACACAATAAAATCATATCCAAGCTATTACAAGCAACAAGATGATACTCAAATTTTAGGATGTTACACTTAGGCATTTGGCCAGAATATGTTGGGATATGCTTTGTTTACTTACCTTATATGTGAATAAATGGTAAGTTGAATTCCATGTTATACAAACTTACTAAGCTTAAATGCTTACTTTATGTTATTTTTCGTGTTTTATAGTGAACCGAAAGCTCGTTCGGGTTGGAAGCTTGTCGGAGCTATATCACACTATCCACCAGCTCTTTTGATACTTTTGGTTGGTTTAAATTTGGTTGTAATGGCATGTATAGGTTATTTTGGCTAATATTAGTCTATGTGTTTTGGTTGTGGATATGACCATTTGGTTGGTTTGCATTTTGGCCTTGTGTTGGTGAAATGGTATATTTTGATGTGTATTGATCGTTATGTCAATCGAGTTTTAAAATTTATAAAGAGAATGATCGAACCTGAAAACTAACTCTGACAACGATTGAGGCAAGTGCACCTATCGAACAGTAGTATAGCTTAGGCAAGACCGGATTATCAAACCCAAAGGAACTAAAAGTACTAATACTAACTTTCTTTCTATTATTTAGCCTAAGAATTAAGCTTAATGGTTGTTTAATCTAAATTAATTAACTACTAGACTAAAGACTCTAAGACAAAGAAGAATGAATTTGGGAGAATACTTGAGGAAAAACCAATTAATTAAGATGACACCCAAGGAAGAATCCACCTAGACTTCACTTGTTATATAACTCTGAACCAGACGATGTATTCACTTGACTTGATCCGTAGGATTACCTAATTTATATTAAACCCTCTCTCAAGGCGAATAATGTCTAACCCTAGGTTGATTAATTGAAATCTCTTTCTAATTAAAACCCCTAGAATCGCATTAACTCGATCTATGGACTCTCATATTAGGTTTCACCCTAATCCGGCAACGCCTCGTCACCCTATCCCTAGGAACGCGATCAACTCCGCTTAACTATGCTAGATCTACTCTTAGGCAGGGACTTTTGGTCCTCCACCTAAGCACATCAAACTTGAATCGATATCATGAAATATCAAAACAAGAATTAAGAACACATAATTAAGAACAAATCAAATATTTATCATATAGTTCAAAGAAACGATAACAAGATTCATCTAAGTTTCATCCCCTCGTGTATCCGAGGGTTTAGTTCATAACAATAAAAGAAAACATCTCGTAAGAAAAGATAAAACAAAACATAAGAAATCCCTAAAACTCCTGAAGGAATTGAAGAGGAGATCCTCCGTCTTGAGTATAATTCTGGCTTCTTGAGAAGGATCAACTGGCTCTCCCTAAGCGAATCCCCACAAATCTGCCCTCTCTGGCCTAGCAAGACGCCCCCTGTCAAAGGTACTGGGCTCCCCCTTTCAGGTCATACTTAGGGTGTATTTATAGGCTTTTGGAATGTGTTTCTTTGCCCCTAAGTATCCAAATCTGATTGAAATTGCTCTTTGCCACGGCAGGGGCACGGCCTCTGGCACACGCCCGTGTAAGTCGTGGCCAGGCTGTGTGGACTTCGTTGATGAGGCACGACCGTGTAAATCATGGCTAGACCGTGTTCGAGATTATTGAGGAGGCACAGTCGTGTGGTCTTAGGTCCAGGCTGTGTTGATTTTGTGCTTTGGCCCATTTGGCCCATTTTAAGCCCGTTTCTTATTCTTTTCATCCTCCGGTGCTTTGCTGAGTATATAACATGAAAAGAAAGGATTAAGAGCACCTTTTTACATAAAATAAGGGATAATTCATCCAAAAGCATGTTAAATGTGGGCTTAAAATATGTTACTTTTACGGTTTATCAAATACCCCCACACTTAAGCTTTTGCTTGTCCTCAAGCAAAATTCTCAACTTAGAATTAAAACGAACTTTCCATAATTCATAATAGTCATTAATAATGTTTCATCATAATTCAAGGATAATTTATACATGGATAATTCAACTCAAAGAGTCCTAAAGATTCAAACAATATAAGTCATACATTTGTAGCACAAAACATAGGTGTTTCCCCTCATCTAAATAATTACATCTGATTCAAAACCTCCAAGGATTGACATCCTCACAAAAGATTCACTCAAATCACTCGAAGTGTTTAAGGTTCAGAATTAAGCACTCAAATGTCAAACCTGAAAAGTTAATCCCATAGGCTTGCATGAAAATCAAATCTCCACCACTGTAATATGAGATGATGCACAAATCAAAAGATCTTTATCAGGGTTGTAACGTGGCTTGGGTTAAGGTGTGGATAAAGGCTGAATTAGAGGGTTAGAATTGAGATCGACCTAAAAAATTACCTAACTAGAAACAATGAACTGAAAAATAAATAATTACATGCATTGAAACTTTGAAACTAATAATACGATCTTCTTCTTTAATAAATAGACTTTTAACTGTACAAGCTCGCTTTTCATTATACTAATACTGAATATACTTTGATTTTTTTTAAGAACAAATAATCAAATATTTACAATAATAAGAAAGTACTTTAACAACTAAAATATAGAACATAGTTAGGCAACTGCTCAAAATCAAATCTCGACAAAAAGGGTAGTCAAGAAGAATGGTGATAACAAATACAAAGGGTTTTGGGTTAATATTAGTGGGTGAGTCAATAAAAAGGGTTGTTAGGATCAAAGGGGTTCAGTAGGGGTTAATTATGAAGGTAGGCTTTTAGTGGAGTAAGTGGGTTAAATCCTAGGTGCCTTTATCATTTCTGTATATCAAATCAAAGATGTGGTCTCAACATGTATAATCGATGCAAGTTCTAGAATAACAAATCAATGTTGACACACTCATAATCAAAAAGTGAGCATGAAAAATGATATATGCTCTTATAAGGCTCAAAATCTCACAAAAAATTATGGGTATTTTGATATCAACCTCAGAAATTTCAAATTTCAAAGTAATATTCAAATTCAAAGTTAACAACCTAGAAATTTTTATTTCTTGAAAAATAGACTTATCATGCTTGATTCTCTAGTATCTTAAAGTATAAATCATCAATGCACAATTAACTATGACTTAATCTAAAACATATCAATAAAGATCATAAATCATCAGAAATTTCATCCTAATTAGTAATATGAGAAAATTACTTAAAAACAAAGCATAATTCAGGGATTTGAGAACAATGTAAAAAGTTTGGCACCTAATTTCAGGAATTTGAGAATAATGAAAAAAATTAGGCACCTTTTTAGACCTTTTTAGGTTGTTCACCCCCCCACACTTAAGATGTACATTGCCCTCAATGTACAAAGATAGATAATATCATTATAAAATCTTAAGATATGGGAAGAAGTGAAACTTCCTGAATTTTCGGATGGCATCCTTGAAGGATGTGGAAAATACGTTGGAATTTCAGCCCGAGCTGGATTTGGCAGTGGTCATGGTGTGGTGGTTTCTCACTATTTCTGTGCTAGATGAAGAAATTGGGTAGCTCATGGAGGAATAGCCAGGAATTATTAAGACACATTTAAAATAAACTAAATATATAATTAAAGATAAGAAAGATAAAGAGAAAGAAAATAGAAAGTAAAATAAAATTAAAAGAAAAGATGGATAGACTGAGGGGTCCTTATTGTTGGATGGTTCGCGAGGTGGGTGTGACCTCTAAGGCTGCGGAGGTGCTGGCGGCGGCAGAAGTGGCGTGATTCCCAAGCAGCCTGAAGAACCTGACACTAAGACACTAAATTGAAATAAACTAAATTAAGCATAAGATAGTCAAAGAGAAGGAAAATAAAGGAGAAGATAAAAGTAAAAGAAAAAATAAATGGTCTCAAAGACCCTTGGCTTGTCGAGTGATTGAAGCGGCCAGTATGAACTTATTTAGATCGGTCTCCATAAGGGAGACTGTGCTGGGATCCTTCCGTTTCTTCGACATGGCCAAAAGATTGAGAAGAATGCTATAAGAATGAAGAATGCTAAGAATGTATGGTGTATAAGGGTGCAAGGGAGGAAGAAGGGTGAAAATTAGGTGAGAAGAGGGAGGGGTGGGTGGTTTAAATAGAATTCTCAAATCAGGTACAACCCCACGCCCGTGTATCATGGGCGTGTCGATTCACATGGCCTCCTCGCACGGCCGTGTGTGTAGGCGTGTTGATTCTCTCACACCCGTTTTTACAGATTGCCACGCCCGTTTATGATAAGTCAGTGTCGTCCACGGCCGCGTCGTACGGCCGTGGCATTTTGTCGGTGCCCGTGGGGGTGGTTGGAGTCCGTGACTCGAAGATTTGATTCTTTCTGACTTGTACCTCTTCCGCCATTGTCAGTATGGAGATTCTGTACCTCCACACGGCCACGGCCACGGCCGTGTGCAAGGCCGTATGGGATGGAAATCTGCACGTTTGGTTAGTTTAAAACTAGGTGTTTAAGACTAAGATAAGAGAAGAAAGTAAAATGAAAACAAATACGAAAGTAATTAGGGTTAGTGCTTGGGTTGCCTCCCGAGAAGCGCTCGTTTAAAGTCTTAAGCTAGACTTTTCTCGTATTCGCAACAAATCAGGGTGGTTTAAAAATTTGAATATCTTCCCTCATGCTATCAGTTCTATTTCCTTGATAAAGTTTAAGTCGAGAAGCGTTTATATTGAAAGTATCAAAAATAGGATTACTTACGTCGACTGTTCCATATGGGAAAACACTTGTTACCCTAAACGGTATTTCTTTGTTTGTGTTAGGGTCAGAAGGAGATGTTCGAGGGTCTGTTTTTTCTATCAATACCTGATCTCTAATTTTGGACTTGTTTTCTTCGTGGAGTGGCTCTGGTTCTGCTTCGTGTATTCCTAATTTTTCTTTGAAATGCGTCTTCTACTTGTCCAGATCATCGATCTGAATCCCTTGTTCTTCGTGTGTTATTTCTTTGTTGGCACATGGTATAGAATCGGGTTCAGTTGTATTCTTTCCTGGTGTTTCCTGAAAAGAAGGGTTAATCGAATGGTTATCAATAGAATTTGTTTTCTCACCTGGATTACTCGATGTTCTAGCCGAGTCGAGAGCTTGGAGAGTGACTGTCTCATTACCTACACGAAGTATTAGTTCTCCTGCATCAATGTCGATTTTAGTTCTAGCAGTTGCTAAGAATGGTCTTCCTAAAATTAAGGGAATCGAATTATCCTGATCCATGTCTAAGACAACAAAATCTACTGGGAAAATGAATTTATCAATTTTTACAAGAACATCTTCGATAATACCCCTAGGAATTCTAATAGTTTTATCAGCTAGTTGAATGCTCATCCTAGTTTGTTTGGGTTTCCCTAGACTTAGTTGTTTAAATAATTTATAAGGTATGACATTTATGCTTGCCCCTAAATCAGCTAACGCATTATCAATAGGTAAACTACCAATTGAACATGGAATCGTAAAACTCCCTTGATCTTTTAATTTTCGTGGTAGTTTATTTTGCAAGATTGCCGAGCACATTGCGTTTAGTTCCACATGTGATGCCTCATCTATCCTTCGTTTGTTCGTCAAAAGCTCTTTTAAAAATTTTCTAGAATCTGGCATCTGTGAAAGAGCTTCAAGTAACGGTAAGTTAATATGTAATTTCTTTAAAAGTTTAAGAAACTTACCGAACTGTTCGTCTGTGTCGTCTCTCCTTAATGCTTCGGGATATGGTATGCGAGGTTGCTACTCTTTGATTACCAGTTTTGGCTTATTATTACTTACCTCAACCTTACCTTCTTTGACCACATTCTCTTGCTTTGAATTTGGCTCGTCTAACCCTTCACTTTCTTGAGCTGATATGGCTTGGATTTGCTCCTTTGGGTTAATCTCAGTGTTGCTTGGTAGACACCCTTGTGGTCGTTCAGAAATTATCTTTGTGAGTTGTCCAACTGTGTTAGTAAGTTGTCCAACTGTCTTAGTAAGTTCCCCCACTTGGCTCTCGATCCCTTTAATTGATGCCTGTTGATTCTTAAGGGTGGTCTCAGTGTCTTGGAGACGGTTATTTGTAGCTGCCATGAATTTTGTCAGCATATCTTCAAGGTTTGGCTTCTTCTCCTGTGGATAGGGCTAATTTTGGAAATTTTGAGGAGGTTGTTGTCTTTGATTTCCTTATCCTACCCATGAAAAATTTGGGTGGTTCCTCCAACCTGGATTATAATTATTACTATAAGGGTTATTATTGGATCTGAAGTTATTACCTATATAGTTCATATGTTCGCTTTCTGTGCCCGGTTGGTAGGGTGGGTAGTCAGGATTCGCCATAGTTCCACTTTCGTCGCACTGTATTGCTGGATGTACCTGCGAAGAACACAAACTATCAAACTTTTTATTCATCATCTCTACATGTGTTGATAACATGGTTACTGCATCGATGTTAAAAACTCCGGCTGATTTTGTTGGTTTTTTCCTTGTAACCCGCCACTGATAGTTATTCAGTGACATCTCCTCTATGAATTCGTAGGCTGCTTCAGGAGTTCTATTGTTCAGGGTTCCACCGGCGGCTGAATCAATTAGTTGCCTCATTGAGGGGTTTACACCGTTATAGAAAGTTTGGACTTGGAGCCACAAGGGTAAACCATGGTGTGGACACCTTCTCAAGAGATCCTTATATCTCTCCCATGCGTCATATAATGTCTCTAAATCCATCTACACAATAGAAGAGATATCATTCCGTAATTTAGCCGTTTTGGCCGGTGGAAAATATTTTAATAAAAAAATTTCGGCCATTTGATCCCATGTAGTGATTGACCCTCGTGGCAACGAGTTTAACCACTGTTTGGCTTTATTCCTCAAAGAAAAGGGAAATAAACGAAGCCGTATGGCATCATCAGATACGCCATTTATTTTGAAGGTATCACAGAACTCTAAAAATTAGCTATATGAGTGTTTGGGTCTTCGTCCTGCAAACCATCAAATTGAACAAATTTTTGAATCATTTGTATAGTGTTAGGCTTTAATTCAAAATTATTAGCAGCTATAGCAGGCCTAACAATACTTGATTCTGCTTTTGTTAAATGAGGTTTAGCATAATCATACATAGTACACGAGCATTATTTTCTGCCACATCTTGTGGTGGTGGATTATTCTCATCCATCCCTTCAGTAGGATTGGATTCGTCTTGTTGTTCTTCTTCTTGGTAATTTAGGGCTCGCCTAATTTCTCTGCGATTTCTACAAACGGTAACTTCAATATCACTGTCGTATACTAAAGGTCCTCTCGGGTTCCTTCTATTCATAAACTAGAGGTACCTGGAAGGAAGAAGTAATAAAAAAGGAAAAATTAGCAAATAAAATAAGAAATAAAATTAAATTGCAAAAACTAAAAATGGCTAAAGTAATAAAAATAGAGTGTTCTTAATATTTTAGTTCCCCGGCAACGGCGCCAAAAACTTGATCGTTATGTCAGTCGAGTTTTAAAATTTATAAAGAGAATGATCGAACCTGGAAACTAACTTTGACAATGATTGAGGCAAGTGCACCTATCGAACTGTAGTATAGCTTAGGCAAGACCGGATTATCGAACCCAAAAGAACTAAAAGTACTAATACTAATTTTCTTTCTATTATTTAGCCTAAGAATTAAGCGAATGGTTGTTTAATCTAAATTAATTAACTACTAGACTAAAGACTCTAAGACAAAGAAGAATGAATTTAGGAGAATACTTGAGGAAAAACAAATTAATTAAGACGACACCCAAGGAAGAATCCACCTAGACTTCACTTGTTATCTAACTCTGAACCAGACGATGTATTCACTTGACTTGATCCGTAGGATTCCCTAATTTATATTAAACCCTCTCTCGAGGCGAATAACGTGTAACCCTAGGTTGAATAATTGAAATCTCTTTCTAATTAAAACCTCTCGAATTGCATTAACTCGATCTATGGACTCCTATATTAGGTTTCACCCTAATCCGGCAACGCCTTGTCACCCTATCTCTAGGCGCGCGATCAACTCCGCTTAACTATGCTAGATCTACTCTTAGGTAGGGACTTTTGCTCCTCCACCTAAGCACATCAAACTTGAATCGATATCCACAAAATATTAACACAAGAATTAAGAACACATAATTAAGAACAAATCAAATATTTATCATATAGTTCAGCAAACGATAACAAGATTCATCTAAGTTTCATCCCCCTCAGGTATCTGAGGGTTTAGTTCATAACAATAAAAGAAAACATCTCAGAAGAAAAGATAAAACAAAACATAAGAAATCCCTAAAACTCCCTGAAGGAATTGAAGAGGAGATCCTCCGTCTTGAGTATAATTCCGGCTTCTTGAGATGGATCAACTGGCTCTCCCTGAGCGAATCCCCACAAGTCTGCCCTCTTGGCCTAGCAAGACGCCCCCTGTCAAAGGTACTGGGCTCCCCCTTTCAAGTCATACTTAGGGTGTATTTATAGGCTTCTGGAATGTGTTTCTTTGCCCCTAAGTATCCAAATCCGATTGAAATTGCTCTTTGCCACAGCGAGGGCACGGCCGCGGCACGCCTGTAAGTCGTGGCCAGGCCGTGTGGACTTCGTTGATGAGGCACGGCCGTGTAAATTGTGGGTAGACCGTGTTCGAGATTATTGAGGAGGCACGGCCATGTGGTCTTAGGTCCAGGCTGTGTCGATTTCGTACTTTGGCCCATTTGGCCCGTTTTAAGCCCGTTTCTTGTTCTTTTCATCCTCCGGTGCTTTCCTGAGTATATAACATGAAAAGAAAGGATTAAGAGCACCTTTTTACATAAAATAAGGGATAATTCATCCAAAATCATGCTAAATGTGGGCTTAAAATATGTTACTTTTACGGTTTATCATGTATATAAGTTGCCTTATATGGTTGAGGTATGGCTTGATAAGGTAGAATGATGGAAGGTAAAATGATGGTTTGAATATGCATTTTTTGTAAGCCTTGAATGGTTGTGAATTGGTACTTGTTTGAATGGCTTATTTGGTGTTTTTACTGCACAAGTTATATGTGAATTATATGTCCATTTGGAGCTAGTTTTGTATGTCATATATGGTACATTTTGGTATGTTTTCAAAGGGTAAATCAAGTGGCATAATATGGCTTAGTTTTGGTCAAGACTTTGTTGGTTAAATGAGAAAATTGTGTTTATATTTGCACATGTTTTTGAATTGTCATTTGAGGTGCCTAAGGGCATATTGGTTGTATGTGAATGTAATACATGTTTAAGGCTTGATTTTGCTTGTTTTGGATGCCTTAATATGGCTTGTTTATATGCACAATGTTGAGTGTAGGTTGATGCCGAATTAGGTGAGAAATATGGCTTGTAAAATGGCCTATTTCATCCACACGGGCGTGTGTTAGCCGTGTGTGAGACATAGCCAGGTGACTCGGCCGTGTGTCCCATGTAGTTTTCAAAGGGTTGCAAGTCAGGCTGTTACACGACCTAGCACACGGCTTGGCACACGGGCGTGTGAGGTTACTTCGAAGGGTACACGGCCTAGCACACGGGCGTGTGGCTTGGCCTTGTGACCAAGTCAGAGAGTTACACGGGCATGGACACGGGCTGGGACACGACTGTGTGTCCCCATTTCGAATGCCCACTCGACCGTGTGACGCCTAAAGCTTTGAAATTTTTCAATGTTGTCCCAAAAATTCTCTAAGTTTCCAGTTTAGTCCCAATTTGTTTCTAATGCATATTTTGGGCCTCGAGGGCTCGTATATTGGGCAATATGAATGATTTTGATTGGTTTTTGATATGAATATTGATATGTTCGAAATTTTGTTTGTTTATACTATAAACTCCAATAATACTCTGTAACCCTGTTCCGGCGACGGATACGGGTTAGGGGTGTTACACACAATCAACCTAAGTGCCTAACCAATATGCCCTCATTGGCACCTCAATTCAAACATTAACATCAGACATTCAAACGAAAGATATAATTAACATGTTAATCTCATTCAATCATCAACTATGACTCAAATAATATATGCCAAAATCTTCCATTTATACCAACTTTCCAAAGGCCAACATAATCATTCCAAAACTATAAGTTACCAAAAATCTAAATGACCATTTCC
This sequence comes from Gossypium sturtianum, assembly GCA_025698515.1. Lineage (NCBI taxonomy): Eukaryota > Viridiplantae > Streptophyta > Magnoliopsida > Malvales > Malvaceae > Gossypium > Gossypium sturtianum. Next base: position 129,201,651 of record CM046955.1, read on the forward strand.
ACATCTATTCTCCAACTAAGACACCAAAACCAATTACCATTTCAAAACACCAAATACCAAGCCATGCTTACCATTCAAATGGCACAAAACACCAACTCAACAAATAAGGTCAACATGATATAACCAAGCTTGCAAATTTAACAAGAACTTCAAATTTAACAACTTCAAAACCGTATATACATGCCACAAACTGAAAATACAAATCAAAAACTACCAAAACAGAAACTTGATAGTGTGAGCCTTGAAGTTGATTTGCTCGACCAGTTCTGCAAAATGTTAACTATAGAAAACAAGAACAAACAGAGTAAGTTTAAATAGCTTAGTAAGTTCATAGATGAAATTCAAATCAACTTAGCTCAATTAACAATAAAAAAACTAATATAGCTTAGATTAATTTAACCTGGCAGTCATGTACAAGAATTCACATGATTAGTACAAGATTAGTTCCTCAAATAATTCATGCTCATTAATAGTTTAACCAAAACCTTTATATAAATAACTGGAAAAACGAAAATATACACTTTTTCATGCCCTTTCTAACTCAAATTCATGCAGTTTCGGTAAAATTATTGTCAAAAAATATTAAATTATTATAAAATAATTAAATTGTACTTAAATTATTAAAATGTTGAATTTTACTTAATTTTATAATAAATTTTGATTAAATTTGATCATTTTTGATAGATTTGCACAAAGGGCGAAAAACGGCTCGGCAGATACTACTAGAAGCACAAAACCGAGAACCAATTTTGAAGCATCAAGGAGAATTAATTTTTCAGCCTAAGATGGTCCAAATTATGTGTATTAATTCATAATATAATTAATTTTAATTTTAATCCAATTTAATTTGGGTTAAATAAATTATTATTAATTAATTATGAAAAGTGGCCTAGTTGAGCTGAACCGAGAAAACCGATCCAACCGAGCACTGGGCAGCCCAAAACCGTCCCACATGCTGACCCAATCAGATTTCTTGGATTATTATTTAACTTTAAAATGGCCTTTGAATACTCCTTCAAATAGCATTCAAACCCCTCCACTATTTGTGCCTTTCTAGATTTGCCCCTGCCTTAAAATAGCAAGTTTGAATTCTTCAAACTTGCCACATGTGTGGCCGGCCATGGGGGGACTTTATGGCTGCTGATTTTTTCTAATTTTAGCAGCCATCTCAACCTATAAATACCCCCATTTTCTGATCACTTCAAACACATCTCAACCCTTCTTATCTCTTCACTTCTCTCTCATTTTTCTCTCTTCATTCCCTTCCATTTTTCTTCATTTCCTTCCCCTATTCCCTTGCCGATTTCACCTCTTGAAAAAGAGTCAATCAAACACAATTTGGATCAGCATTCAAGTGTTCGTAGAAGCTTTGGTTCGACAAGAACAAGCGGAGAAGGAAGAGTGGAGCAAACTAGTCAAGCCACGGAGAAAACACCGGATTTGATTCTTGTTCCCTATCCTTTTAATTTTGTTGTTGTTATGATGAACATGTCTATGAATATTTGTGATGTTGATATGTTTAATTTAATTAATATGGCTTAAATTTAATCCGTGTTAGGTTGATTGCATTTCGTCTACTTAATTTATTAAAATTGTGTTTGTGTTGTTATAGGCCCCGGTAAGATGTTTGATTAAGTAAAACCATGACTAAGTTATTCTTGCATTACAATTGTAAGGTAACTAATGAATTAATTATTTAAACAGATTGAAATTGTAATTAATTGACACGATACTTAATCAGTGCATGTTTAATCATCCAAGGTAGCTGAGGGTTAAATTAGCAACGGTATCTAACGATACATTAGCCTTGCATAAATTGGAAGATTATTGTGATTAAACTGTTTCAAGGTAGAAATACATTGTTACCTCACATGATCTTTTATGTGCTAATGAGATTGAATTAATTGTTTGAATTGGCATAGAGATATGTACAAGAGATTATTTTGATTTCATAAGTATGTATGTGCATTAACACATTTTCTTATTAAAATTTGTTTAATCTGTTGAATTGACATAGAGATATAGTTAAGAGATAAATGGATTTTGGTAAGTAAGTATGTTCATAAGTTAGAAAATTACCGAGTTGCGGTGAATTTATTCGTAACAACATAAACATGAGTTTAATAATTATAAGTTAAGAAATGTAATTAATCTAACACATTTATGTCATCTTGATTAAAATCATCTTTTGAAATCGTGCATTGAAACTTTTATTTTATTTTTATTTATTTTACTTAGTTAAAATCCTAGTTTTTAATCACCTCCTCAAATCAAAATATTTTTCTTCACCAAAGTGTTTTTAAAGCTGCATTCATAAATAATTCTTTTCACAGTCCCTGTGGGTACAGTAACTCGACATTTACTTGTCACTTTATTACTTGTTGCGATTGTGTACACTTGCATATTTCCGTCGTTCCAAGTTTTTTGCGCCGTTTCTGGGGACTGATTTAAAAAGTCATTATTTGTGAATTTGTTAGTTTTGCATTTTGGTTTATTTTTCTTTTCAATTTTAACTTAATTAATTTTTCTGTGATTATTTCATGTGTTTATGAGTATTGACTGAATTATCGATTTAATCTCGGTAAACCCTAAAATTGAACGAACTTTTCGATAGCGAAGAAGACAAGCAAGTCAGAGAAGGACCGAAGAGATGAACCCTGAAAATTTGAATCAAGGAACCGGAGAAAACCTTGTTCAAAATCCTATCCTTATTGCTGATGATAGAGATAGAGCTCTAAGACAGTATGTCATGCCAGTGTTTCATGATCTTAATCTGGGTATTAGGAGACCTGAAATTGAGGCACAACAATTCGAGATGAAGCCAGTCATGTTCCAGATGCTTCAGACACTGGGTCAATTCAGTAGAATGCCTACCGAAGATCCTCATCTTCACTTAAGATTGTTTATGGAGGTGAGCGATTCTTTCAAGTTAGCCAGGTACCCAAAGATGCATTATGATTGAAGTTATTCCTATATTCGCTAAGGGACAGAGCTCGTGTAACACCCCTAACCCGTATCCGTCGCCGGAACAGAGTTACGGAGCATTACCGGAACATTCAAAAACATTTTCAGATAAATCATGTCAATCACTATTCATTTTCTGAGATTATTCATAACGTCCCTTAAATGGACCCTCAAGGCCCAAAACGAGTATTAGAATCAAATCGGGACTTAATCGGGAACTCTAAGAATTTTTTGCGAAATTCCAAAAGTTTTCCAAGTTACAGGGCTCACAGGCCCGTGTGGTCCAAGGGACACGCCCGTGTGACCCTAGGACACGTCGTGCTGCAGGCCGTGTTTGACCCCGTGTAACTCTTTGACTTGTGCACACAGCCATGCTACACGCCCGTGTGCTAGGCCCGTGTGGTTAATTAATTCATTTCGAAATTAGGTGCAGGTTTCACACGACCAAGACACATACCCGTGTTCTAGGCTGCGTAGCACACACAGTTTAGACACACGCCCGTGTCTCTACCCGTGTGCTCAATTCTGAGCATTCTGTTTCTCAAAATTAAGGTGCAGGGGACACACGGCCTAACCACACGCCCATGTACCAGGCTGTGTGTCACACACGGTCTAGACACACGCCCATGTGTCTGCCTGTGTGGACAAAATAAAGATATTTCTAGATTCATTTCTCACCCAAAATCACACCAATGACCTGTACTTAAACTCACATCCAAATGCCAACCATTTCAAGCATTCAAGTTAAGAAATCTCTGTCAATCAGCATAGCATACCATTACATGCATACATGCTCATAATCTTGCCTTGGTTTAGTCCATATGTTAGGCATAATTTGATCAACTACTTAACACATATGTAGCTACCATAGTATGACATTACAAATATATCAAAACACACCATTACTAGCCATTCCAATGGCTAGATTACAAGCATCATTTACATTTACATGCCAATATGGCCAATATAACCTATACATGCCATTACAACCATAATTTATTTACCATATTGTACCGACGTGGGCTGATGGATAGTGTGAGTGATCTCCACCGAGCTTCTAATCCAACGAGCTTCCGATTTACTCTAAAATAGGGAAATAAAACTAAGCAAGCATAAAATGCTTAGTAAGTTTGTATAACATGGTACTTAACTTACCATTCATTTTATTTTGGGGTAACTATGTAAGGCATATTCAATCAATTTGACCTCAAGCCCTACACATGTCCTCATTGCCCTTGTTAGTCATATACTTCATAATAACATCAAAATATATATGGGCTCAACAACAACCAAGTTTCCATGCATATATGCTTTCCACAACATGTATTCATTTGACATGTATAAATCATCTCTTTATACTACAAGTATAATTTCATAATAGTTCATCTTGAGTTCATATCATTTCATATCAGAACTTTACCCATATTACTCGGAATATCAAGGTCACGATTAATACACTCAAGGTGTACAAGTCTATAATCAAGGATGTACATACTCATCAAATAAATTCCATATACAATATTATCATTTCATATCTCCATATATCAGTTATCACGTATCGTCAATTTCATGTATTTCAGGCCGATATGTGTAATAACTCGTTTCTTATTCATATATTCTCCTGTCAAGAACTTTTACCCGTTAAATTTATCTGAAATATCGATGGATACATAGGTAGTATACTCGAGGTGTATAAATCAGAATCCGTCAATCCATATCCAATAGTACTCATAAGGTACAATTTCAGAGAGTACACTCTCGAGCCACACATGTATAAAACTGGATTACCAGTCCAGGCTAAATCTTTTTTATGACATATGCTCTAGACAGCTTGACCTGGATTACCCGTCCGGGCTAAATCCAATCCATAACATATGCTCAAGAGGACTTATATCAGGACTACCCATCCGGGCTAAATATTTTTTATAATGAAGTCGTTAGGATTGCTCGTTCGAGCCTAATCCATTTTGCAACAAATACAGGACCTCATTTATTTCGGCAATTACATTTATCCATCGATTTTCATTTATTCAAACGGGATTTAACAATTTCAAGAATTTTCCAATATGTGATTATTTCATACATATATAACATCCATATAATTCAAATGATCACATTCCAAGCATAAAATTAACATTTTCATCATTTATCATTTATTATCTATCGGGCATTATAATTTAATTTAAACATTTTTATTTATCGGGCTTGATCGGATATGTAATCATTTCACATATTCATGAAATTTATACAATTTACATAAACACAATCAATGCAAGCATGTAAATAAACACAATTTAGTTACACGAACTTACCTCGACAAAGGTTCGTGTACAAACATCTACTAATCCGACATTTTCCTATTTTCCTCGTTCTAACTCCGAATTTGGTCCAAATAAGCTTGATAAGTCTTCTTCCTCTCTCCTAGGGTTTCCATGGAAATATTTGGGGAAGATGATATGAAATTATTTTCTTTTTCATTTAATTAAATTATCATTTAATAACTTTTCATCTTTTCAATTTAGTCCTTAGACTTTTTTTATTTTTCCATGGATGAGTCATACCAAAATATCTACATACTTCTCTTTAATGGTCTAATTACCATATAAGGACCTCTAGTTTTGAATTCCATAGCTATTTAATCCTTATAGCTACTAGAATTCAACTTTTGCATTTTATGCGATTTAGTCCTTCTCGCAATTAAACACATAATCGGTAAAATTTTCGTATCAAAATTTTCACATGACTTTTCTAACATAATACGGTCTATATAATAAAATAAAAATAAATTTTATTTTTGGCTCGAATTTGTGGTCCCGAAACCACTATTCTGATTTCACCAAAATTAGGTTGTTACAGCTCGAGCCTAGTTGAACTCATTACCACCAAATTCAATTTCAACATGGCAAGAGTTAGCAGAAAGATTCCTCATGAAGTATTTCCCGCCTAGCAAGAATGCTAAGTTGAGGAACGAGATCACTACTTTCCAACAAATGGATGATGAGTCCTTGTATGAGGCATGAGAAAGGTACAAAGAATTATTACGAAAGTGCTCTCATATTGGAATCCCACATTGCATCCAAATTGAGACGTTTTATAATGGTCTCAATGCCCACACTAGGATGGTAGTGGACGCTTCTGCTAATGGTGCTTTCCTTTCTAAGTCTTATAATGAGGCCTATGAAATCATTGAGAGGATTGCCAACAACAATTATCAATGGTCAACCAATCGAGCAGTGTCAGGAAGACGAGTCGCTGGAATACATGAAGTAGACGCTCTTACTTCACTCACATATCAGGTATCCTCAATATCCTCAATGCTTAAAAATTTTACCACTAATGGGTTTAATAGTTTCACACCACAACCACCGAATCAATTTGAAAATGTAGCCTATGTCTATTATGGGGAAGGACATTTGTTCAAAGAATGTCCATCGAACCCAGAATCCATGTATTACATGGGTAACCAGAACTAAAATTGAGGAAGGCAAGGATTGCAATCCAATTTCTATAACCCATCATGGCGAAACCACCCGAATTTTTCCTAGACTAACCAAGGGGCTGGAACCAATAACACTTACGCCCAACCTAGACCGACCCAGCTACCTGGTTTCCCCCAACAAGTTCAGAAACCAACCCAAGCTAAACCGTCCAATAGTTTAGAGAACCTATTAAAGGCATACATGGAAAAAAAATGACGCCACTCTAAGGAATTTAGAGAATCAGAAACCGACCACAAGGTGCCTTACCTAGTGATACAGAGAATCTGATAAATCCAGGGAAGGAACATTGCAAAGCATTGACATTAAGGAGTGGAAAGACATTAGAGCCCAACCACCGTCGAAGTTTAAAAGTAGCCAGCTGATGCTCAAGGCTCAGAAGAAGTTCAATCGAGTGTTAAAATTCCATTTTCACTAGAACCTAAATCTGCACAATCCGATAAGGTAACTACTGAACCAGCTAATTCTGATAAACTAACAACTTCGTTAGATGCATAATTACCACAAAAGATGAATCAACCAGTTCTAGTAAAGAAGCCTCCACCACCCTACCCTCAAAGACTTCAGAAGCAGAAGCAGGAAATTTAATTCAAGAAGTTCCTAGACGTACTCAAGCAACTTCATATCAACATCCCGTTGGTTGAAGCACTTGAAAAAAATACCGAACTACATCAAATTCATGAAGGATATCCTGTCTAAAAAATAAAGACTTGGAGAATTTGAGACGGTGGCCTTGACAAAGGAATGCAGTGCATATCTTCAAGACAAACTACCCCTAAAGTTAAAGGATCCTGGATGTTTTATCATACCTTGCAACATTGGAGCAACAGATTATGGTAAGGCATTATGTAACTTGGGTGCGAGTATCAAATTGATGCCCATGTCAATATTTAGGAAGTTGGGGATAGGTAAAGTTAGACCTACTACGATTGAACTTCAATTAGCAGATCGATCCTTAGCACATCCAGAAGGAAAAATCAAGGACGTATTGGTACATGTAGACAAATTTATTTTTCCTACTGACTTTGTGGTTCTAGACTTTGAAGTAGAAAAAGAAGTGGCAATCATCCTAGGAAGGCCTTTCCTAGCAACCGGAAGGACCTTTATTGATGTGAAGAAGGGCGAGCTTACTATGCGTGTTCAGGACGATCAGGTAACATTTAATGTTTTTAAGCCTATGTGATTTCTTGACACAATTGATGATTGTTCTGCAGTTTCCAATTTAGAGGAATTAATCGTGGAAAAGGAACTCAACTATGTTGAGGACCCATTGGAACAAATTTTGACATCAGACCCTCCAAATAATGAAGAGGAGGATGAATACTTAGCTTTGCTAGAAGCTAATCAAAGGGGATTTAATCTGAAATCCCGCTTTGTATCTTTGGAGTTAGAGAATAGGGATTATGCTCAACCAAAAGCGTCAATCGACGAGCCACCTAAATTAGAACTCAAGGTACTTCCTTCACATTTAAAATATGTTTATTTAGGTAACGCTTCTACTTTGCCTGTGATTGTTTCAACGGAATTAACCATTAAGCAAGAAGAGAAAATCATCCTAGTATTGAAACAATTCAAGAAGGCTATCAGATGGAACATAGTCGATATTTGCAATACTAGTTTGTCTGTATGCATGCACAAGATCATCCTGGAAGGTGGCGAAAAAGGGACGATTGATGGAAAATGAAGACAGAACTCCATCATGAAGGACGTGGTAAAAAAGGAAATCATCAAGTGGTTAGATGCGGGTATAATTTACCCCATCTCAGATAGTTCGTGGGTAAGTCCAGTCCAGTGCGTACCAAAGAAAGGAGGTATTACAGTCGTTGAGAATGAGAATAACGAGTTGATACCGACTAGAACGGTTACGGGATGGAGAATTTACATTGATTACCGGAAGCTGAACAAAACGAATAGGAAAGATCACTTTCCTTTGCCATTTTTGGACCAGATGCTGGATAGACTTGTGAGGCGAGACTATTACTATTTTCCATATCGATACTCGGGGTATAATAAGATTACAGTAGCACCGAATTATCAACACAAGACAACATTCACCTGCCTGTACGGCACATTTGCATTTAGATGCATGCCATTTGGTTTATGTAATGCACCTGCTACATTTTAAAGATGTATAATGTCTATTTTTACTGATGTGGTTGAGAAATACTTGGAAGTCTTTATGGATGATTTTTCAGTATTCGAAGATACATATGATGATTGTCTAGCCAACTAGCCAAGGTACTAAGGCGATGCGAATAAACAAACCTCGTACTCAACTGGGAAAAGTGTCATTTCATGGTACGAGAAGGTATTGTTCTAGGGCATCGGATAACGAGACATGGAATCGAGGTAGATAAAGCAAAGGTTGACGTTATTGAGAAACTCCCACCTCCAACATTTGTAAAAGGTGTTAGGAGCTTTTTGGGTCACGCCAGTTTCTATCGAAGATTTATCAAAGACTTTTCCAAAATTGCTAAACCTTTATGCAAATTATTGGAGAAGGACACGACGTTCAAATTTGATGAGGAGTGCTTAAGAGCTTTCAAAGATTTGAAGAGTCGATTAGTTTCGACTCCTATAATCGTCACACCAGACTTGGATTTTCCATTTGAATTGATGTGTGACGCAAGTGACTTCGCGATAGGAGCTGTCATGGGCCAGCAAAGGAACAAAGTTTTTAATCCCATCTACTACACAAGTCGAACTCTGACAGGAGCTCAACTGAATTATACAGTAACAGAGAAAGAGTTACTTGCTATTGTGCTTGCTTTTAACAAGTTTCGATCTTATCTTGTAGGTACCAAGGTGACTGTCTATACGGACCACTCGACAATTAAGTTCTTACTTGCCAAGAAAGACGCTAAGCCGAGACTGATCCGATGGGTACTTCTACTTCAAGAGTTTGATCTAGAAATCCAAGACCGAAATGGAGTAGAAAACCAAGTAGCAGACCACTTGTCTAGATTGGAGCCACAAGAAGGGAATTCTCCACTTATACCCATCCAAGAGACATTTCCAGATGAACATATACTGAAGGTAAATCATGTCCATAATACCATTGGTTTGCTGATATTGCTAACTATTTAGCTTGTGGTTTGATGTCGATTGATAAGACGTATTATCAAAAGAAAAAGTTCCTTCACGATGTGAAGTACTATTTCTGGGAAGAATACTTGTTTAAAAAGTGTGCAGATCAAATGATCAGGAGATGCGTGGCAGAAGATGAAGTACATAAGATTCTATATCATTGCCACTCAACTCCTAGTAGGGGACACTTCGGAGGTACACGTACTGCGGCCAAAGTATTGCAAGCCGGATTCTTTTGGCCAACATTCTTTAAAGACACATTTGCTTATGTAAGGAATTGTGGTTGTTGCCAAAGGGTTGGAAACGTCACCAACAGAAATGAGATGCCTCGAACAAACATCATTGAGGTAAAATTATTTGATGTTTGGGGTATTGACTTTCTCAGTCCTTTTCCTTCGTCTTTTGTCATAAGTACATATTGGTAGCAGTAGACTACGTGTCTAAATGGGTTGAGGCTGAAGCATATCCAGCAAACGATGCTAAGGTTGTGATGATGTTTTTTAGAAGCATGTGTTCACAAGGTTTGGAACCCCAAGAGCCATCATCAGTGATGAAGGGTCCCATTTTGTGAACAATTGGTTGAAATGGTTACTCGACAAACATGGAGTGAAGCACAAGGTTGCCACAGCTTATCACCTGCAGAAGAATGGGCAAGCTGAACTGGCAAACAAAGAGATCAAAGGCATACTTGAGAAGGTAGTTTGCCTTAACCGATGAGATTGGTCCAAAAGACTAGATGATGCTTTATGGGCCTACAGGACAGCATACAAGACACCTTTAGGGATATCAGCCTATAGGTTGGTCTTTGGGAAAGCCTGTCATTTGCCCTTGGAGTTAGAGCACAAAGCTTACTGGGCTCTTCAACAACTCAACTTGGATCTTAAGCTTGCTAAAGAGAAACGGATGCTCCAACTCAACGAGTTAGAAGAATTCTGGATGTTTTCATACAAAAATGATAAATTACTCAAGGAAAGACTTAAGAAATGGCATGACAAGCACATTCAAGTTCGAGAATTTGAAGCAGGTTAGCAAGTCTTGTTATTCAATTCCAGATATGGTTCTTTCCAGGTAAGTTAAAATCACGTTGGTCTGGTCCATTTACGATTCACCGAGTTTATCGATACGGAGTTGTCGAACTTCAAAGTAAGGGAGGTAATTTCCGAGTTAATGCTTAGAACTTAAAACATTACTGGGGAGATAAAATTGAACGGGATCAAATATCGTTCATTTTATCAGATGATTAATTTTTCTTGTTTTCCTTTTTAAATAAATGATTTAGGGTATATTTTCGGGATTAGTATGTTTAAACAAATTATATCTAGGAGATTGGAACTTAAGCAGGACCGCTTGTGACCCCTCCAATCTTTTCTAGGAATTGATTTTAACATAGTTTTCCGAGAAATTATTCCCTAAATGGAAAAATATTTTTTAGTTTTTCAAATAAAAGGGTCAATTTTGATCCAAGTTTTAAATTGCAACTCAATTTCAAATTTTCTTTAAGTATAGGTACTTAATTGAATTATTTTCAAATTTTGGTTGCTCTTTTTTAAATATTAAAAATTATATGTCTCTTTTTTTAAAATATTTTCAAAAGGCATCTAGAATAAATGTTTTTTATTTAATAAATAAGATGATAATCATTAATATATAATTATATCCATTATAATATATATTAATTATTATCAACTTTGCACAGAATTAGGATTAGTTTAAATTTGATCATATTTTATTTAATAAGTATTTATCTTTAATAAATTAATAGCAAATAATAATTTAATATGCATTATATTAATTATTAGTTGTTGTTAACTCTATGTAGAATTAGAATTTAGAATATTTTAAGTATTAAATTGTTCTAAGAATTCTAATTAAACTCTTATTCCTCTCACTATAAATTCCACCCACCTTTTCCATTTTTTTCACTCATCCCTCAATCAAACCTAGCATCCAAAACCTGCCAAATCACCTAGTGTCGCAGCTCCCAGCTCCCTAGCCACAACACCACTTGGCAGCCCCATTCGGCTAGCAGCTCATGTGCGCAGCAGCAGTTCACGCTGCTACTCCTGCTCGCGCCGGACCGACTCTCACGCACCTACTCACGCGCACCAATGCACCAGCCCTGCTGTTCGCTTGATAGTGTCGTCTGCTACCTACTTGCTGTCCATCCACGCGACACACGCATATCCTGTTACTCCCTAGCATGCCGCTGCCGCCTAGCTACTCGCACCACACCTTCAAGACACCCTACAAACATCCCTAAACCGACCTCTTTTGCTTTAGATTTATTTTCTTTGAGTTCTTAACTTTTATAAAAAGGTTAATCATGCCTTGCAAGAGAATTTGTGTTTCTGCTCAAATTGACGAATAACAAAATAAATTCCACTTTGAGGAAGACAAAGCGAGATACGAAAGTATTTTCAAGAATCAATAGATGCATCCAGAGAAGGGCTTTACACTGAAAGAAAGCAACTATATTGATTTCATGGCACATATTCGACAAGTTGCTGAAGCTCTTAATTGGGATTTGTTTTGTTAGAAAAGACCTAGTGTAGATGAGGAGTTAGTTCGTGAATTTTATGCAAATTTGATCTCAAGTGAATTGACGGAAGTTTCTGTTCGTGGAATCAAGGTACCAATAACCTCAAACGCTATTAATGAATTCTTTAAATTACCTGATTTCGAAAATGATGAATATTCTTCCTTGATGAGCAATATTGAGTCTGAAAATCTGCAAGAAATTCTCAAGGTACTTACAGTTCCATGTTCTAAGTGGACTGTGTCAAAGCAAGAAATTCACACTTGTCGCAAAGAATATTTGACACCACTAGCGAAGGAAAAATCATCTTGAGAGAAATGTGAAATTGTGCCGCTAGAGGTTCTGGCCCAGCTTACTTCCCATTTACAAAAACCATTTTGTGTTTGAAAGCTAAACTTCTTGCAAACGTAAAGAAGACAGGGTATAGCCAGGGTACAATTGTAACAGCCCGATTTCGGGGCTAGTCAGAACAATGGTTTCGGAACCACTAACCCGAGGCTAGAGAAATTATTTTAATATTATTTTACGTGTCATAACATGATTATATGAGTGCATGAAAATATTGGTGAATTAATTTTAGTGATTTCATGTCTAATTGCGAAAAAGGACTAAATCGCATAAAGTGCGAAAGTTCTATTTTACAAGCTATAGGTGTTAAATAGCTATAGAACCTTAAATTGGAGGTCCTTAATGTGCAATTAGACCTTTCTAATGTTGATAGCCGGCCATAGGGACAAGAAAATTTAATTTGGTCAAGATTTGGTGGATTAGGTGACTTAATGGAAATAAAATAAAATAAAACATAAAAAAAGCCATCATCTTTTTCCTATCACCTTCTTCCTCCACCGAAAATACCAACAAGAATAGGGGTTTGGAAGCTTGAAATTTTTAGCAACTCATCCTCCTTACAAGTAAGTGATTTTGGTGGTCTTTCTTAATAATTTTTGTACTTTTGGAACCCCTAAAGCTTAAGCTAACTAATGAGGGGACAATTTTGCAAAATGGTTGAGAGTCTAGGGTTTTTCCATGTGAGTATTTATGTTGACTTTTGAAATTTTATGGAAGAGAATGAATCTTAGTTGTTAAATAAACAACTTTTGTGAATGAAGTTTCCATGAAAACACCTAAAAGGAACTTTTTGTAAATGTTGTAAAATAGGTGGTAAATGTGTGAAATAATTGAAATTATGAGTTGCTATAAGAGGGAATATGAATCGGTTAGGCTTGGGTGTGTGAAAAATGAACACATTTCATTTTACGAGCTTAAGGGCAAAATAGTAATTTTGTGAAAGTGTAACACCCCAAACCCGGCCCAGAAGTTAGGCCCGAATCTAGCGTGCCACATTAAAGTGTTTTTCGAAAACCGTGTTTTCATTGAAAACCCTTCTTGATATTTAAAAACTAAAGTCTCAGTTTGCGTTTGTTTATTTTTAATCGTTGTTTTTTTAAAGTTATTATTTTCAAAACCTTATTGTTGCAGAAATTTAAAACAATGATTCACGAAGACGTGTTATCTAAAAATTGAGTTGCAGAAACGTAGTGTTTTGAAAACAGTTATCGTTTTGGGAAAACCACGTTCTACTTCTAGCAGATTTAAATCATAATAAACTGAAAATCCCAAATTAAAAACCAAGATTTAAAAGAGGTCTTATTACAACCCAATAAGAAAACGATTTAAATAAAGTAAAATAGAATACTAAAATTCAAAGCTACTCGTAGTGTGGCAACCTCCGAGTCCTCCAGTACGTCGAACCTCCTACTGAGGATTACCTGAAAAATTAAAAAGAGGGGGTGAGTTTACAAAAACTCAGTGTGTACAACCCTCATCGGTAAAAACATGCATCACAACAATCCGGGCCTAAGCCCATTTCAATAAACAATGTGGGCCTAAGCCCAACACAGTTACGGTGGCAATTGGGCCTTAGCCCATAATAGCCTCAGTTGGGCCTTAGCCCATATCCAATGTTACAGATCACATCTATCTGGGCCTAAGCCCATCTCAATAACAGAAGAAGTGTATGCAATGCATTAATGCCCATACCAACCCTGCACTCCGTCTCCTGTCCAACCCTGCACTCCTGTGGGGATTTAATTGACCCACCCATCCCTACACTCCTTATGTAGCACCGGTTTCGGCACTAACCAATATTGCAGCAGAGCTGCCAATCACATAATCGGCTTAAAGCCATCGGTGGATCCACAGTCGTCAAGTGACCATGCGATCCTAACAAATCGTATACTTCCTCCAAATCAATGATCCCATCCCCCATGCAACATAATATCACATGAATGCAACATACCATGAATAGCATACAATAACAATCATATAACATGTAGGGGCATTTTAGTCACTTTTCCCTTCAGGGGCATAACGGTCATTTTACCCTCCAGGGGTATTTCGATCATTTTACCCTTCGAGGGTATTTCGGTAATTTTACCCTTCGAGGGTATTTTGGTCATTTTACCCGTCGAGGGTATTTCGATCATTTAACAAACTTCCCGAAGGTCTACAGTCGCCTCGAGCGACGCAGATAACATATATCATCAAAACAGTGCATTTGGGCCCAAAGCCCAATACTCGACCCAGGTGGGCCCATACTCCTGTGTGGCCCATTCGGCCCATTTCCAATCACGACTATGTGAACGTTATAGCCCAGTTCAATTTCTGCCACTTTTCGTAAATTACTCTGTGTGGGGCCCACGAGCCCATTGGGCCCACACGGCCCATATCGGCCCAACGAGGCCCATAACGACCTAAGCCCATGAGAATGCTCATGGTGGCCTCAACTGTCTTACGCCCATATTCGTGGGCTCGGTCCACCACACGTGCGATCGCACGCTCGTGTGGCATCATTTGCCGGTATCTCGGCTTTTCGGCATTTGCTGATCTACAGTCCAATCAGTGTGGAATACACACCTTGTTACGAAGCGCCCTACGAATCCCTAGCACCGAACCTACAACATTTAAGACTAACAGTTAGCCATTTGATCCATACAATTTTCCTCCTTTTCCAACTAAAAGCCGAAACCATAATATCACTTACCTTAATCGATCGAACCTTGTTAAACCCTCTCTAATCCTTAGCAAGGTTAAACCCCTTGATGGATTCTGCATTACATCAAGCCTTATTAAGAGAAACGAATAACCTTGTGATTAAAACCACACTTGACCGTTTACAAGCCATCAAGAGTATTCGGCCCCAACCAACAAGGAAAGAACGCTCACCTTGGTGAAGAACTGAGAGTGGAATGTTGCTTACTTCAAGTCGCTTGTCCCTCTATCAATCCTCGAGAGGACCTAGGTGATAAACCATAAAAGTAACATATTCTAAGCCCACATTTAGTATGCTTTTGGATGATTTAAGCCCCAATTTATGTAAAAAGGTGCTCTTAATCCTTTCTTTTCATGTCTTATACTCAGGAAAGCACCCGATGACGAAAAGAACGAGAAACGGGCTTAAAACAGACCAAGTTGGGCCAAGCCACGAAATTGACACGGCTTGGACTCCAAGCCACACGGCCGTGCCACCATTCCTACTAGAACACAGCCTTGACCGCGACTTACACGGTCGTGCCTCATTCAACAGTGTCGAACACGGCCTGACCACGATTTACACGGGCGTGTGCCATGGCCGTGCCTCTGCCGTGGAGAAGAGGAATTCCATTTGGGAAAGGATACTTAGGGAGAAAGAAACGTGTTTCAAAAGCCTATAAATACACCCTAGGTACCAGCTGAAAGGGGGCGGGAAGCTAGGCTAAAAAGCCAAGCCGGAAAGGTCAGATTTGTGGGAATCACTCGAAGATAGCCAGTTGATCCATCTCAAGAAGCCAGAATTCTACTCAAGACGGAGGATCTCCTCTTCAATTCCTTCAGGGGTTTTAGGGATTTCTTATGTTTTGTGTTATCTTTTCTCTTGAGATGTTTTTCTTTATTATTATGAACTAAACCTTCAGATACCCGAAGGGGATGAAACCTATGATGAATCTTGTTATTTGATTTTTGAATTATATGATAATAACTTAGTTTGTTCTTAATTGTGTAAACTTAATCCAAATCTAATGTGCTTAGGTGGAGGAGGAATAGACCCTGCCTAAGAGTAGATCCAACATAATTAAGCGGAGTTGATCGCACGCCTAGAGATAGGGTGACGAGATTTTGCCGGATTAGGGTGAAACCTAATATGGGAGTCCATGATCGATTTCATTGCTATTCTAGGGGTTTTTATAAGCGAACGAGAGTTCCACTAATTAACCTAGGGTTAGACGTTATTCGCCTCGAGAGAGGGTTTAATATACGTTAGGGAGTCTCACGGATCAAACTAAGTAAATAAATCATATGGTTCAAGGTTAGATAACAAGTGAAGTCTAGGTGGATTTTTCCTAAAGGTATCGCTTGAGTCAACTGAGTTTCTCCAAAAGTTATTTCCCGAATTCATTCTTTTTGTCTTTGTGTCTTAGCTTAGTAAGTAGATTAGTTTTAGTTTAACAACCATCACTTTATATTAAGGCTAAATAATAGAAAGACGGTGAGTATTAGTACTTTTAGTTCCTTTGGGTTCGATAATCCGGTCTTGCCTAAGCTATACTACTGTTCGATAGGTGCACTTGCCTCAATTGTTGTCAGAGTTAGTTTCCAGGTTCGATCATTCTTTTATAAATTTTAAAACTCTGATTTACAGCGATCAAGTTTTTGGCGTCGTTGCCGGGGAACTAAAATATTAAGAAAACTCTATTTTTATTACTTTAGCCATTATTTTTATTTTTTCGCAATTTATTTTTATTTTTAGTTTTAATTTTAAATTTTGCTAAATTTTACAAATTTCTTTTTCTAGCAAGTACCTCTAGTTTATGACTAGAAGGAACCCGAGAGGACCTTTAGAATACGACAGTGACATTGAAGCTACCGCTCGAAGAAATCGCAGAGAAATTAGGCGAGCCCTAAATTACCAAGGAGAGCGAGAAGACCGATCCAATCCTACTGAAGGGATGGACGAAAATAATCCACCACCACAAAACGATGTGGCGGATCATAATGCTCCTCGTACTATGTATGATTATGCTAAACCTCATTTAACTGGGGCAGAATCGAGTATTGTTAGGCCTGCTATAGCTGCTAATAATTTTGAATTAAAGCCTAACACTATTCAAATGATTCAACAGTTAACTTTTTAGAGTTCTGTGATACCTTCAAAATAAATGGTGTTTCTGATGATGCCATACTTCTTCGGTTATTTCCCTTTTCACTAAGAAATAAAGCTAAACAATGGTTAAACTCGTTACCACGAGGGTCAATCACTACATGGGAACAAATGACCGAAAAATTTCTATTAAAATATTTTCCACCGACCAAAACGGCCAAGTTACGTAATGATATATCTTCTTTTGTGCAGATGGATTTAGAGACATTATACGACGCATGGGAGAGATACAAAGATCTCTTGAGGAGATGCCCACACCACAGATTACCATTGTGGCTCCAAGTCCAAACTTTTTACAACGGTGTGAATCCTTCAACGAGGCAATTAATTGATTCAGCCACCGGTGGAACCCTGAATAATAAAACTCCTGAGGCAGCCTATGTAACACCCCAAACCCGGCCCAAACGCTACGACCAGATCTGGTATGCTACGGGGTTTATTGTTAAAAACTTTGCTTTGATGGTTTTTGGAAATCTCAGTTTCTTTATTTAGGCATTTGTTAAAAATAAGATATTTGATGAAAACCTTTGCTTTTCCATTGAACATGTTTGGAAAACCTATTTTATTACTTTTTATGACTTAAGTCCTTGAACATAAATTTATAAACTTTAAACATTAACAAATATAAAGCGATAACCTAAGCCATGGGGCCTTATTACATAAATAGTCCCAAAATTAAAACTTAAAGGAAAACTGAAAATAGTTTATGAAAATATAAGACTTGATGGCCCCTCGAGTCCGCCTCGGCTTCCATGTCCACAATCTACTGCTCATCTGAAAAGTCAGGGAAATTAAAGGGGGGTGAGTCACCAAGACTCAGTGTGCAAATCCCGAAAACACATAAAAGGCTTTAGGCCCACAAACACATTATGGGCCTTGGCCCATACACAATGGCAACAGAATATTTACATGCAACATGGCCCAACCCAACCTAGAAATCCATCCTCTACACACCAGCCCGTACCAGCCAACACACCTTGGGGATTTCTACAATCAACCCACCAACCGCTACACACCATATCGATAGTCATGCTGCCTATTCCTAACAATCGGGAATAAATTTAACGTGGCTTAGCCACCGATCACTATTGTGACCTAATTTTCTGATTCGTGGTTTAACCACCGATCACCAAGTGACCTATTAACATGCTCTTCCCCTTTCATCGTATTAACCCTATCCCATGCATATATCCATGCAAAATCAAAATAGTATACTACCTAAAAGATCACAGGTTTTTACATACATCGATACACACATAGAGAAGTTTCTATGGTTACGTACCTGGCATCCTTTGCCTACCCTTTTTGGGTAATACGACTGTCCATACAGCCTTTTCCCGGCTTTTATCCCATAACATATAAAGTACAGATTAATTAGTGTGATAGAGATCTACACACCTGATTACAGTCAAGATGATACTTTCTATGTCAACACTATCGGTAGCCGATATGACTGCTAACTGCCTTTGGTTTTGTTCTGAAGCCGGTCCACAACCCGGTGGCCAATCCCATACTGCTGACACCGCTCGCTTCTTAAATCTAGGGGTTTGATTTACGGGTCCAATTCCCTCTTCCGTTTGACTAGCGTTTGTATCCATGGAACAGATCTTAGTCAACAAACCGGATTAAAACATTGAATCGAATACCAACACGAATGTACATTCATAGTGCAGAGATCCCTTACCTAAAAATCCTGAAAGAGATGGAGTTTAGAGACTAGCAGTTTCTGGCTTTTAGATCTAGACGATCTACTTCGATTCCCGATGTGTCACCCTAAAATAAAAACATGAGAACAATCAAAACATTACTCCAAGGATAATCCTATCACGCCAGCTAGCCTTTCAGCTTTGGCCTCTAAAAATCGAAAGAGAAAAAGTGAAGAGAGAATTCGGCACTTACCTTAACACCAACAGATTCGACTAACCCTTAGAGATCCCGGCACTTAGCACGATAGAAGAAAGAAATCGACAAGGAGAAAAGAGTGGACAAGGTATTCGGTTAGTAGGAAAGAGTGGAGAAGAGAATTGAAGTGAAGAGATTCGGCTCTAGCGGAGATCAAAAGAAAAGATATAGAGAGGAACTGTGAGGTTTCGACTTGTAGAGGGAAACAGAGAAAAGAACAATGGAATTTCAGCTTTTGCATAAAAGTGGAGATGAGAGGAAAGAAGAAAAACAAATAGGACCCAAATGCCAGAATTGAAGAGATATCCCCCCTACTTAAACCAAATTTCGGCACCTACTACCTAAAAACTGAAAATGCCCCTTTTAAAACCTAAACTAAGCTATTAATCAAGGGAAATTTCGGCGCCCCTTGAACATACCAGAACCAATTCCTCCTCCCCCTCAGTGTTGGAATTTTGGCCACCACTGTGACCATCAGATAACTCCTAAACTTTCTCCCTTATCATTATCTAATCTCCCATCCACAAATGACCCAGATAACACCACCTCTTCTTCCCTTTATCTGCCACATTATCAGCCATATTATCTACATTATCCAAACATTTATTCCCCCCTATTTCCAAGCCCCATTTTCGTCCAACTTGCTCCCCCCTTTAATGCCGAAAATAATTAAAATTAAATAAGAAAAATTGGGCTTCATGCGACTCGAACTTGGGCCTCCTCAGCTGACGCCACCTCCCTGCTCTCTAAGTGGCGCCACTTTTCCACTGGGCCACAAGCCCATCTGTGTCTTATAATCACAGATAACATCTTTTAAGCCCTATCCTCACTGGCTTACCACTAGAGTGTCTAAACAGAAAATTTGATCAAGGCCTCGGCCCAACCCTAAGCCCAACCGAACCCCTTAAACACTCCAATTAACACATTAAGCATAACAACATATTAAACGCAAAGGCCCATTAATTCAGGATGTTACAGCCTACGAGTTTATTGAAGAGATGTTGCTGAACAACTATCAGTGGCAAGTTACAAGAACAAAGCCAACAAAAACAGCCGGAGTTTACAACCTCGACGCAGTAACCATGCTATCAAACCAGGTAGAGTTGATGAATAAGAAGATTGATAGTTTGTGTTCTTCGCAGGTAAATCCAGTGATGCAGTGCGACGCAAGTGGAAGCGTGGCGAGTCTCGAGTACCCACCCTACCAACGAGGAGAGCGAGCGGATGAACTATATAGGTAACAATTTTGGATCCAATAATAACCCATATAGTAATAATTATAATCCAAAGTTGGAGGAACCACCCAAATTTTTCGTGGGGAGGACAAGGAAATCAAGGAAATCAAAGACAACAACCTCCTCAAAATTTCCAAAATCAGCCCTATCCACGGGAAAGAAGCCGAGTCTTGAAGAAACGCTGAACAAATTCATAGCATCGCAGAGGCCCGCTTCCAAAAGCGAGACAACAATAGATAATCAACAAATAGCGATCAAAACGATCGAGAGTCAAGTTGGGGAATTTATTCATCAATTAAACAACTTATCGAGATGGTTTCGAAATTCGATCAATGATTTTCTCTAAAGAAACAGAAACGGTAAAAGCGGTTACACTAAGAAGCGTAAAGTAGCTAGTCGAACCGGAGAAAAGAATGCCACCAGTAGATGACAAAACACAGGATATGGAAATTGAGGATGTAATTCCGATTACATAAAGAAAGTAAACCACCGATCCCATATCCCAAAGAAGGTTGAAGAAAGAACGATTGGACTCCCAATATGGTAAGTTTCTCGAACTTTTTAAACAAATACATATTAACTTACCTTTTGTTGAAGCTATTTCACAGATGCCGACGTACGCGAAATTCCTGAAAGAACTCGTGACGAATAAAATGAAGCTTGAAGAAATAACAATGGTGGAGCTTAGTGAAGAATGTCCGGCCATCCTCCAAAATAAGCTACCAACCAAATTAAAAGACCCAGGAAGTTTTACTATTCCTTGTTTAATTGGCAGTTTAAATATTAAGAAAGCATTAGCTGATCTAGGTGCCAGTATTAATTTAATGCCTTATAAGATGTTTAAACGACTAGATCTCTGGGAACCAAAACCCACTAGGATGAGTATTCACTAGGTGATAGATCTATTAAATATCCTAGGGAGTTGTCGAAGATGTCCTGGTAAAAATTGATAAATTTATTTTTCCTGTTGATTTTGTTTGCTTGACATGGATGAAGACATTGAGGTCCCCTTAATACTAGGGCGCCCTTTCTTAGCTACTGCTAGGGCTGTTATTGATGTAGGTGATGGTAAAATTGCATTAAGGATAGGTGATGAGGAAATTAGTTTTCAAATTTATGATGCCATGAAATATTCCAGAGAACAAGATGATTCATGTTATTTTGTTGATACCAATGACCATCTTGTTCAAAAACTCTTTACAGGAAATCTGCATGATGACACGATGAAACTGTGTCTCACTCAAGAAGAGGGGGAAGAAGATGAAGCTTCTGAGCTAAAATTATCATCAAAACAAACAGAGAAAGAAAGCATCGAATTTGATGACAATTTCAAACAAAAACCCTCTGTTGATGAACCGCCCAATTTAGAATTAAAGCAACTGCCAAAGCACCTAGAGTATGCATTCCTTGGGGAAAATTCTACGTTACAGTGAATTATCTCTTCGAATTAGAACCCAAGGAAAAAGAGGAGTTGATCAGTGCGAGAGAGCATAAAAAAGCCATAGCTTGGAAAATCTCTGGCATTAAGGGAATAAGCCCAACATTTTGTACCCACAAAATTTTAATGGAAGATGAGTACAAGCCATGTGTGCAACCACAAAGATGTTTAAATCCCAATGTAAAAGAAGTCATGAAAGCCGAGGTAATTAAACTTCTAGATCTTTGGAATAATTTATCCTATTTCGGATAAAGCAAGTGGGTGAGTCCTGTGCAGGTTGTCCCAAAGAAAGGAGGCATGACCGTGGTAGCTAACGAAAAGAATGAACTAATTCCTACCGGGACGATCCACAAAGTTGGAGAGTTTGCATAGATTACAGAAACCGAATGACGCCACTAGAAAAGATCATTTTCCCCTACCCTTTACTTGATCAAATGCTAGAAAGGTTATCGGGACACATGTACTCATCGCTTCCTAGATGGACTCTCCGGCTATTTCCAAATCTCAATAGCACTGAAGATCAAGAGAAGACAATGTTCACATGCCCATACTGAGACGCTTGCTTATCGTAGAATGCCTTTTGGATTATGTAATGCTCCTGCTACTTTTCAGCGTTGCATGCTAGCAATCTTTAATGAACTCGTGGAAGATATCATTGAGGTATTTATGGATGATTTCTCAGTTTATGGTAATTCTTTCCATCTTTGCCTTAAAAATTTAGAACGAGTTATAATGAGATGTGAGGAAACAAATCTTGTTTTAAATTGGGAAAAATGTCACTTCATGGTACAAGAGGGAATAGTATTAGGACATAAAATTTCTAGTAAAGGGATCGAGGTAGATAAAGCAAAGATTGAAACCATAGAAAAATTACCTCCTCCTAATTCAGTTAAGACCATTAGAAGCTTTTTAGGACATGCAGGATTTTACAGAAGATTCATTAAGGATTTTTCTAAAATAGCTAAGCCTTTAACAAAAATTACTAGAAAAAGATGTTCCTTTCGATTTTGATCAGGAATGTTTAGATGCATTCAATATCCTTAAGGATAAACTAATAAATGCTCCAATTATGATTGCACCTGATTAGAATCTACCCTTCGAACTAATGTGTGATGCAAGTGATTTCGCAGTAGGTGTAGTTCTGGGACAATGAAGAGGCAAGCATTTTCAGCCAATTTACTACGCTAGCAGAACACTAACACCCGCACAAGAAAATTATACCACCACAGAGAAAGAATTGCTAGCCATAGTTTTTGCTTTTGATAAATTTAGACAGTATCTAATATTGTCTAAAGTTGTCGTTTTCACTGACCATTCGGCTCTTCATCATCTTTTAAACAAACTCGATGCAAAACCTGGACTCATACGATGGATTTTACTCTTACAGAATTCGACTTAGAAATACAAGATAAGAAGGGATGAGAATCTTGCGAAGAGATCACCTTTCTAGACTTGAAAATCCAAACACCAAAGAAATCGATGAAGGTGAAATAAATGATTCATTTCCCGAAGAACAACTCTTTCCTATAATGCATTCTGAGGTACCTTGGTTTGCTAATATTGTGAATTATTTAGCAGCTAACATCTTGCCAAGGAAATTAACACATCACCAAAAGAAGCGATTCTTTGCTGATGTGAAAAATTATTTTTGGGAAGATCCCTTTCTTTTTCGCATATGTGCAGATCAGATAATTCGAAGATGTGTTACAAAGATAGAAGCGAGCAAAATCTTGGAGCATTGCCATTCAGAACCATCGAGAGGACACTACAGTGGTATTAAGACAGCACACAAAATACTCGAATCAGGTTTTTATTGGCCCGCTCTATTTAAAGATGCCAACAGGTATGTTACCTCGTGTGATAGATGCCAAAGAATAGGTAATATTTCTAAACCTGATGAAATGCCTCAAACATATATGTTATCATGTGAAATATTTGATGTGTGGGGTATCGATTTCATGGGGCCATTCCTTAGTTCGTTTGGAAACAAGTACATCCTAGTGGCAGTTGATTACATGTCAAAATGGGTAGAAGCGGAAGCTTTACCTACCAATGATGCTAGGGTAGTAGTCAAGTTTCTCAAGAAATTGTTTTCCTGATTTGGCACACCGAGAGCCATCATTAATGATAGGGGTACTCATTTCTGTAATACTCAATTTGCAAAAGTCCTAAAAAAATATGGAGTATACCACGGAATGCCCACCCCATATCATCCTCAAACCGATGGGCAAGTTGAGGTAGTGAACCGAGAACTTAAGCGCATTCTAGAAAAACGGTTGAATCAAATAGAAAAGATTGGGGCGATTAAAGTAGATGATGCTTCATGGGCCTATAGAACAAACATTTAAAACACCCCTAGGGACATCCCCATTCAAACTTGTATACGGGAAAAGCTATCATCTACCATTCGAATTAGAACACAAAGCTTTTTGGGCAATAAAATTTTTGAATTCTGACCTAAAAATTGCAGGAAAAAGAAGAATGATGCAGATGAACGAGCTGGACGAGTGGAGAACGGAAGCTTACGAGAACTCAAAACTGTACAAGGAAGCAACAAAGCGACGCCACGATGCTCTTCTCAAGAGATCAAAGTAATTCGAAGTAGGAGACCTGGTCCTACTATACAACTCAAGGCTTAAACTATTTCCGGGAAAATTAAAATCAAGATGGTCAGGCCCATTTATGATCAAAGCAATTTTTCCATATGGCACCATCGAGGTAACTCATCCCACTAAAGGCACATTTAAGGTAAATTGTCACAGACTTAAAATTTATAATGGTGCAGATTTTGGAGATATGAGAGAGGAGCTTATGCTCCATGAGCCTTCTTTTAGAATCGAAAACAGGGAAAGTCTAGCTTAAGACTATAAACAAGCGCTTCTCGGGAGGAACCCGAGCACTAATTCACTAACATTTTATTTTCAATTCTTTTTTTATTTTATTTATTTCTTTTACTCAGCATCTAACTCCATACTAACTCAGACTAATAAAAGTGCAGGTTTTAACCCACACGGCTGTCGACCCGGGCGTGCTAATGGCTGTGTGGAAGACAAGGAATAAAACACGGGCGTGCCAGTAGCCGTGCACAAATAGGGACGAAACAATTTGCCCCATACGGGCTGCGACATCAGACCACGCCTGTGCCAACCTTCCGTGCGAGGCTACTGACTTATTAAGCACGGGCTAAACACGCCCGTGGCTTACAATCGTGCGAGGCTATTGACTTATTGAGCACGGGCTAAACACGCCCGTGGCTTACAACCGTGCGAGGCTACTGACTTATTGAGCACGGGCTACACACAGCCGTGGCTTACAATCGTACGAGGCTACTGACTTATCGAACACGGGTAACACACGCCCGTGCGACCTCATCGTGCGCACATACTGACAATTAAAACACGGGCGTGATAATGTACCCACGGCCGTGTCAAGAACTCTGAAACGTGCCCAAATGCCGGATATCGTGAAAAGCACGGGCGTCGTAAACAAGCAGGACGTTTACTTCTTATCATGCATGTCTGAAAGACATGTTTTCGACTTAGCATATTTTATCACATGCGCGATTCAACATCAAACAGAGCAACATAGGAAAGGGATTTTGTCAATGGGGCCATACATTACGAGGTTGGCTCGGCACTTCAACCTCCTCGACACTGAAGCTCAGATCACCTCCCTCACACTGATCGGCAACATGGCACCTCAAGGCATCCAGACAATGCTACACATGAGGATGATTAAACACCAACGAGGGACTGAACCCCCTCAATACCGATTAGTGACCGCCATAGAAGAGGGGGAGCCCGAGGACATTACTGATGATGTCCCACCACCATCACAGGAGGTACCGGTTCTGAGTTAGCGACCGTCCCGTACAGAGCCATCATTAGCAGACATCTCTGCACGGCTTGACCAGTTCGAGCTGTATTTTGCTGAAAACACTCAGCGCTTTGACGGGCTAGAGGCCACCCTTCAACAAATATGCCAGCACCTTCATATCTCACCACCAGGACCACCACAGGACCCAGCCGAGGATGAGGACTTTTGAGTCCTTTTATCTAGTTTTTTTTTTTTACTTTTAAGTTTTTTTTTTAATTTTATTTTATTTTATTGTCTAGTTATTTTCATTTAATCTTAAGCTTGAACATTTTAATCATACATTTGATAACTTTTATCATGATTATCATTAACTCCTAACCTTCGAGTATTCCTAACATTTATTTAATTACACCCCAAAAGAATTCTAACTGATGACTTAGCAGTTTCAACGAGCAATAAACCACTACTCAAGTCATCAGCCAACACCAACACCATCCCGACGCCTCGCCGTGTTTTCCACATAAGAGATCATCCATTTATTCAGGGAGTGTCACTCTCTCCCCTCTCTTTTGATTTTACATATTATTGTCATTATATATCTTTGTACATTGAGGTCAATGTACATCTTAAGTGTGGGGGGTGAACAACCTAAAAAGATACCTAACTCAAAGCCTGAATTTAGTCTTGTTTTTAAGTAAATTTACTCATATTGCTAATTAGGATGAAATTTCTGATGATTTATGATTTTTATTGATATGTTTTAGATTAAGTCATTGATAATTGTGCATTGATAATTAAATTTGAAGAATACCAGAGAATCAAGCATGATAAGTCTATTTTTCAGAAATTAAAAATTTGCTAGGTTGTCAAACTGAGTTTAAATATTACCTTGAAGTTTGGAATTTACGAGGTTGACATCAAAATACCCATAGTTTTTGTGAGTTTTTGAGCCTTATAGAGCATATATTCTTTTTCTTGCTCACCTTATTGATTATGAGTATGTCAACACTGATTTGTTATTCTAGAACTTGCATCGATTATACATGTCGGGACCACATTTTACGATGTGATTCACAGAGATGATAAAGGCACCTAGGATTTAACCCACTAATTCCCTAAAAAGCCTACCGTCACAAATTAACCCCTAGTTAACCCCGTTTTAACCGAACATCTTTTTTATTGACATACCCACTAATATTAACCCAGAACCCCTTTGTTTTTGTTATCACCATTCCTTTTTACTACCCTTATATCGAGATTTGATCTGATTAGTTGCCTAATTATGAATTTTAGTAGTTTATCCTTTATTATGTATTTAGTTTGTTCTAAAAAAAATGAAGTATATCCATTATTCATTATTAGTTGTGATTAAATGAGCTTATACGTTTGGATTCCAAATATCGAAGAAGAAGCTCGTATTATTATTAGTTTTCAATTGATGTAATTATTCTTATTGGTTCATTAGTTCTTAGTTAGGTAATTTGTCAATTCAATCTCGATTCTAACCCTCTAATTTAGCCTTATTCCACACCTTAACCCTAGCCCCGTTATAACCCTAACAAAGACCTTTTGATTTGTGTTTCATCTCATATTTCAGTGGTGGAGATTTGATTTTCATGCAAGCCTATGGGATTAACTCTTCATGTTTGACTTTTGAGTGCCTAAATTCTGAACCTTAAACACTTTGAGTGATTTGAGTGAATCTTTTGTGAGGATGTCAATCCTTGTCGATTTCAAATTAAAGGTAATTATCTAGATAAGGGGAGACACCTATGTTTTGTGCTACAAAATCTATGACTTATAATGTTTGAATTTTTAGGACACTTTGAATTGAATTATCCATGTATAAATTATCTATGAATTATGATGAGACACTATCAATAGGAATTTTGAATTACAGGAAGTTCGTTTTAATTGTAAGTTGAGAATTTTGCTTGAGGACAAGCAAAAGCATAAGTGTGGGGGTATTTGATAAACCGTAAAAGTAACATATTCTAAGCCCACATTTAGTATGCTTTTGGATGATTTAAGCCCCAATTTATGTAAAAAGGTGCTCTTAATCCTTTCTTTTCATGTCTTATACTCAGGAAAGCACCCGATGACGAAAAGAACGAGAAACGGGCTTAAAACGAACCAAGTTGGGCCAAGCCACAAAATCGACACGGCCTGGACTCCAAGCCACACGACCGTGCCACCATTCCTACTAGAACACGGCCTTGACCGCGACTTACACGGCCGTGCCTCATTCAACAGTTTCAAACAAGGCCTGACCATGATTTACACGGGCGTGTGCCATGGCCGTGCCTCTGCCGTGGAGAAGAGAAATTCCATTCGGGAAAGGATACTTAGGGAGAAAGAAACGTGTTTCAAAATCCTATAAATACACCCTAGGTACCAGCTGAAAGGGGGCGGCAAGCTAGGCTAAAAAGCCAAGTTTCTAAAAGGTCGATTTGTGGGAATCACTCAAGATAGCCAGTTGATCCATCTCAAAAGCGAGAATTCTACTCAAGACAGAGGATCTCCTCTTCAATTCCTTCAGGGGGTTTTAGGGATTTCTTATGTTTTGTGTTATCTTTTCTCTTGAGATGTTTTTCTTTATTATTATGAACTAAACCTTCGGATACCTGAAGGGGATGAAACCTATGATGAATCTTGTTATTTGATTTTTGAATTATATGATAATAACTTAGTTTGTTCTTAATTGTGTAAACTTAATCCAAATCTAATGTGCTTAGGTGGAGGAGGAATAGACCCTGCCTAAGAGTAGATCCAACATAATTAAGCGGAGTTGATCGCACGCCTAGAGATAGGGTGACGAGATTTTGCCGGATTAGGGTGAAACCTAATATGAGAGTGCACAGATCGATTTACTGCTATTCTAGGGGGTTATTATAAGCGAACAAGAGTTCCACTAATTAACCTAGGGTTAGACGTTATTTGCCTCGAGAGAGGGTTTAATATATGCTAGGGAGTCTCACGGATCAAACTAAGTAAATAAATTATATGGTTCAAGGTTAGATAACAAGTGAAGTCTAGGGAGTCAACTGAGTTTTTCCAAAAGTTATTTCCCGAATTCATTCTTTTTGTCTTTGCGTCTTAGCTTAGTAAGTAGATTAGTTTTAGTTTAACAACCATCACTTTATATTAAGGCTAAATAATAGAAAGACGGTGAGTATTAGTACTTTTAGTTCCTTTGGGTTCGATAATCCGGTCTTGCCTAAGCTATACTACTGTTCGATAGGTGCACTTGCCTCAATCGTTGTCAGAGTTAGTTTCCAGGTTCGATCATTCTTTTATAAATTTTAAAACTCTGATTTACAGCGATCACTAGGTATTAACCAATATCAGAATATGAGAAGAGGGGGAGATTCGGCAGAAGAGAAAGTAAATAGCACCCGTAACGAAGATTCCTAAATAAAAAGAGTCATTAATACTTACACTTACCCACAGCAAAAAGAGAAGAAGAAAATGAAAGTGCAACCCGAACAATCGAAACAAACCCCCAAGTTGAACCCTTCTGATTATGAAACGAATGCGATTGGAGAAGAGGGTAGCAGAGATGAAGAGAATAGAAGATCACTTTTCGGCACAAGGAAGAAGAACAGAGGAAGATGCAATCGGCCCAAGGAGAAATAGATAGAAATGGTACGAAAGTTGGCTAAATGGTAACACAAAATCGGCTAACAAGAAAGTAGGGTGAAACCAAGCAAAAAGAATGCACGATAGGTCACTTTTGCGCAAATTCGGCAACACAGAAAAGAATAAAAAGGAACTTCAGTTTTGATAACCAAACTGACCAAAAAAAAAGAAAATAAAAACTCATCAAAGTCCAAAATATACCTCAAAACCCATTTTGCCGAATTTCTATGATCAAAGACCCCATTTCGGCACCAACTCATCAAGCCTTCAACTCCTTAAAAACCTCTACCTCCCTCTCCTTGATTTCCTCCATGATCCACTCCTTAAATTCCTCAATTGACTCATTCAAACTCTCTAACACAGATTTCGAATCCAACACCAACTCTTGCCCACTCATGAGCAAAATAAATAATCCATTTTTGCATGCACTGAGACTTGAACCTCTGCCCTCCTTGCCAGACCTGTGACGCCACAACCACTCCACCACAGGCTCTCTTGTGTCTCTTTTTTAATCACAATACTTCTAATGTTTAAAACCAGGAGTCAAGATCCCCTAATGCTAAAAATATTTTTTTTTTCCAAATGACATGGCTTGAACCCAGGACTTCATAGAAGCCCCCTAACCTTCCAAAATCACTCACCTAATAGATCCAACCTGCATTAGTTCCGTTCTCTTGTTCTCAAAAGTTTTAAACGCTCCCATGCCCAAGGCCCAATAGGCCCAATTCTACTAGGCCCAAATTCAGGGTGTTACAGAAAGTCTAAGGGCAAAATAGTAATTTTGCCAAAATAGGAATTTTGGAGTTATTTGAATAATGTGGTTATTTAATAAGCTAAATATGTCATTATAGATCAAGAACAGCGTGGAATCAACCTTGACTAAGGAAAAGGCAAGGTTTCAAACTAAATCTCAAATTGACATATTTTGTATCGAGGTATGTTTATATGTAAATGATACATTCTTTTTACTTATGATTTTACATATAAATGTATTATGTGAAATATGGATGAATATTGTTAATAATTATTAATTGATAGAAAGTGAGGAGATTATGAATGAATATCGTAATTATTGTTAATGGTGGGCTATGTGCGATACCACCGTAATTATTTCTATTGGTGGGCTATGTGCGATACCACCGTAATTATTGTTATTGGTGGGCTATGTGCAATACCACCGTAATTATTTTTATTGGTGGGCTGTGTGCGATACCACCCTATTTACTATTATTGGTGGGCTATGTGCGATACCACCTTATTATTTATTAGTGGTGGGTTGTATGAGAAACCACTCTATATTTGTTATTATCCCGAATGTGTTTATCGAGAAACTTTGGATTAAATGAGATTACGTGGGACTGTGTGATGATGAGTGCAGGGTATAAATGCATGTAAATGTGAGCAATGTGTATGTAGTGTATTTAGAATGTGGTAAGATTTGGAAAATGAGTAAGTACAATTGCAATGATCTGAATTATTCTTGATTAGAATGTAACGTTCTTGATTGATAAGTATTTGGTATGATGTTTATTGTTTACTTATAGACTTATTAAGCTTAAAGCTTACTCCCTTTTCTTTCCCCTTTGTTTTATAGTATCGACAAGCCAACTCAGGGAACGGAGACCGTCGGAGGATCACCCACACTATCTACACATTTGGTATAGTTAGAACATTCTTTTTGAGTATGTCATGTATAGGGTTTTGGTCTTTTGGGTTATATGTCATATTGGTTTAGCCAAATGTATTAGCTTGTGATGATATCTGATTCATTTTGTATACGTCCATGAGATGTGGCACATAATATTTATTTGAATGTAAACCTATTCATATATGCATGTATGTGTCAATGCCATTATGTTATGGCCTACGGTTATTGTTGGTTGAATGATGATATGTTTCATGTGTTTATGGACGTTTAGTGTGGTTTTGATATTGTGAAAGTTGGTGCAAGTTTGAATGGCAAAAAGGCTTGGTAGATAGCCTTATTTTGTCCACACGGGCTAAGGCACGACCGTGTGTCTTAACCGTGTGGTAGACACGGCCATAAGATACGGGCATGTGCCCAGGCCATATAAAGTCTGCACTTGATTTTAGGAATTTAATTCGCCACACGGCCTGAGGACACGGACGTGTGCCTTGGCCGTGTGACCTTATAGAGATGATGACGTCATAAACAGAATGTCAAGGTTTTCACACATGGGCTAAGACACAGTCGTCTCATGGTCGTGTGAGGGACACGGGCCGTAGACACGGGTGTGTGCCAAGCTGTGTGAAAACCCCTGTAGGTTCGAATTTGAGAAATAAATCCACACGGGCTAGGAACATGGGCATGTGTGATAACACGGCCTACCACACGGGCGTGTTCCTTTCCACACGGGCGTGTGACCCTGTTTTGAGTAAAAAATTTCTTAGTGCTCGTAAGAATCCGGATTAGTTCTGAACTACTCCTTATGTATGTTTTGGGCCTCGTAGGCTCGTTTAAAGGGTGATATGGATATTTAAGGAAAGTTTTAAATTTGAGTGGAAAATTATGTATCGGTTTGTATGATTGCTTGCATGTAAGTCTGGTAATGCCTCATACCCTTTTTCCAGCGTCAGATACGGGTAAGGGGTGTTACAACAATCACAAATTTGGACCTTTACCGGATAGCCAGAGACTCTATTCTACAGCAACGAGTTGAAGAAAGTGAGGATCCCGAAGAAGAGGAAAAAGATCCCACAGAGATCGAACCGATACAATTAGCAGAAATTCCTGATAAGGCAAAACCAATGGAAACAGTAACCAAACTTGACGTT
The DNA here is from genome assembly GCA_025698515.1 of Gossypium sturtianum. NCBI lineage: Eukaryota > Viridiplantae > Streptophyta > Magnoliopsida > Malvales > Malvaceae > Gossypium > Gossypium sturtianum. The sequence continues at coordinate 129,233,758 of CM046955.1, forward strand.
GCAACTTCAATGTTTAAGACTCAATCGCCTTGCCCAGATTTTTGAGATAAGCTGTCAAAGTTGATGGACATATGTAGTGGCAGCAACAAGCTTATTAGAGATATTCAAAAATACAGGATGACTCAATGAGAAGTGCTCTTACGAAAATATACAATGACTCGTTTATTTTTGTGCCTGAGTTTCCAAATTTCATATTTGAACCATGGAGTCCACAATCGAAGAGGGAGTGAAGCGATTCATGCAAAAACAAAGATGATGGAGCAAAGGATGAGTCGAATTCGGAGGGATCTGCAAATAAATAAAAAGGGGGATCTTGACTTTATTTTATTTCTGTTCTTAGGTTATTTAATATTTTAGGATTAGGTTTTACTAGGAATTTTTATTTTCGCATAATAAAACAAGAGGTGGAATTCATAAATAAAAAATGAACAAGTCATAAAGTGCAAAGTGTGGCAATAGATATATACATGTCTAGGATTGGATCTAGAGAGAGCCTGGTACTTAAGCAATCAAATTGACTCACCTCCTCTTTTCTAGAATCCTACCTGGTGTATAGTATTTATTCGCTTTTAAACAATGAGGACATTGTTCATCTTAAGTAGGGGGTCGAAAAATTGATATTATTTCCACTCAGAATAAATTTTTCTTTCAGTTATGTTTAGGTTATATTTTGTTCAAAAATTTGAAATTTTGTTAAGTATGTTAAACTTTAGTATGAATAAAGTTCGATTATTTCAATAATTGTTATGTTAATTGAAATATGACATAAATGTATTTTTAATAAAGCATGCAAATCATACCATAAAATTTTTAGTTCCTTAAGAAAGTTAGGCATGCATGAAAGTTTAAGTCTCTAGATTTGACTTAGTAGTTTCTTGAGGCGAAATCCTAGGAAGCATGGGAAGTTGAAAATGATTTAGGCAACTTTTGTCTGGACCATTTGAGCCTTTCAAGCAAACCATGATGAATTTTTATCCCTTGAAACCCAACTTTGAGACTATATGGCCTAATTTTATTTGAACCCTTGCAATATTTAGCCATCACTTTTCTCGTAATTATCTTTAAATTGTCCCAAACACTAGACTCAGTACTATTTAGAATGTTCCTTAAAATTAAGTTTGGGGGAGTTGAAAAGAAGTATCAAATGCTCAAAAGTTTTGTAGTACATAAGCAAAATGCTCATGTAAAAAAAAAGAAAAGAAAAGAGAGCATATGTACTTGAAAGAAAATAGATGTACAAAAGAGCATGTGAAAGCAAAGTAAGTTGGTGTATTGAAGGTAATTATTCCGAAGGTGTAACAGTCCGGTTTAGACCCTAGTCGGAATAATGGTTTTGGGACCACAAATCCGAGTCTGAAAAATATTTTAATATTATTTTCTGTGTCTACAAAGTGTGATTAAGCATGTGTTAAAGTTTTGTGAATTAATTTTGTTGTTTGTGTGCTTAAATTGAGAAAAGGACTAAATTGCATAAAATGTAAAAGTGGCAAATCATATATTAATGTGTTAAATTGACATGGCCTATTAAAGGTGAAGTCCTTAAGTGGATATTATACCTTTGTTTATGCTAGTGGACATTTATGTCCATATTTTACATGATTTTTATATGGTTTAATAAAGGTTAAAGTTGTAAAATGATTAATAAGTTAATTAAAAACATAAAATAAAACATTTGTTTCATTATTTGGTATCATCCACCACCGAAAACAAGAAAAGAAAAGAAAGTTTTAAGCTTTGAACATTCGGCCATGGATGTTCTTTGATTCAAGGTATGTTTTGCTTCGATTTTTGATAATTTCTACGTTTTTGTAATCGTTGCTTTGTGTACTTCAAAACCCATGCTTTAATCTTGTGAATTGATGAAGATTTTGAAAAGTGCCATTGATGAATTCATGAGCTTTGTGATGATTGTTGATGAAATATGAAATATATGTGTTAGATTAACATAGTTTGTCTTTGGATTTTTGATGAATTTGAGTAATTTGGACTAAATTGAGAAAATAATATTTTGAAGGACTAAAATGTGAAATAAATGAAATGTAGGGACTTGTATGATCATAGTGAACATTCGGCTAAGCATGGGTATATAGAGATTTTGTGTATTTTGTGATTTTGTGAAATAAGGACTAAAATGCCAAAATGTGAAAATGTGAAGGCTAATTTGCAAATTGCCCTAAATATGTGTTTTTGGATTGAATGGAATGAATTTGTGAATAAATGGATTAAATTTGAATATGTATAGATCAAGAACCGAAGAAAACAGATTTAGATCGCGAAAAGTCGAAAGTGGTTGAATAGTCGAGTCCGTTCGTTTATCGAATCCGAGGTAAGTCTATATACAAATAAATGTATTTGTATTGATTTATGTATGTTCATATGAAATTTCATTGTGATGAATGTGTACGAGATGATAACTATATGAAATCCGAGAAAGTATCGACAATGTATCAATGTTCGGGAAGTCCCGTACGAACCTAGGAACAAATAGGATTACATATGTCATGACATAGGTTTCCGATGTGTGATATCGTGTAAAGCCACGTCTGGGACGTTGGCATCGATTTGAGATTTACGTGTAAGACCATGTCTGGGACATTGGCATCGTATTTGATTCGTGTAAGACCCTATTTGGGACAGTGGCATCGATATTTGGTTACATGTAAGACCACGTCTGGGACGTTGGCATTGTACGACTATTCCGAGTACTCCTAGTGTTCTATTTAGTTCCGAATGGTTCAACGGGCAATTTTGAGAAATGAAAGACTATGTGGAATGTAAAATCGAATCAGGTATGTTTGAAATGTACACATTGTATGTGTATCAAAGGTAAGTGTATATATAAACTTACCAAGGTGAATTATGTGCATAGATTTGATGAAATAAAATGTGATATATGCATGATTTGTGTTATGAGCAAAAGTGATACTTTGAGCTATGAATTGTGGGTAAGAAATGGCTAAACAAATGAGCCAAAGAAAATGTTATGAATTTGCAATTGAGAAACATTAATAATCTTGTATTAATATGATTATGTGCATTATATGTTAAGTTTATTTGTATATGGCTTACTAAGCTTTTGAAAGCTTACTTTGTGTATGTTTACTATGTTTTATAGATCGTTAAAGCTACGGAAGGCTCGGGGATCATCGAGGATCATCATCACACTACTCAATCTTGTTTTGGTACCTTTTGAAAGTGTATATACTAAAGTATGGCATGTATAGGCTAGTCACTTTGGATTATGTTTGAGATATATACATAGCCATGTGATGTAACAACCCGAAATTGGGCCTAGTAGGATTGGGCCCATTGGGCCTTGAGCTTAGAAGCGTTTTAAAATTTTTGAGAACAAGAGAACGGCATTATTTCAAGTGGGACTTATTAGAAAGGTGATTTTGGAAAGTTACGGGGTCCTAAGAAGGCACGGGATTGAGTTGGGCCTTAGTAAAATTTTCGTGTTTAAGTACTTTAAGGAGAGAAGGTAAGTGGCATCAATGCTTATGGAAATAAGTGAGTAATTTGCTAGCATAAGTGAGCATATGGCAAGGAGGTTGTGGCGTTACATGAAGGGGCTTTAAGGGAGGAGTTCGAATCCCACCTAATGCAAAATTTTTGATTTATTTTTGTGCTTTCTTTCCAAGTGTCGGCCATGGTGATAATTAAGGTAAGGAAGACTTTTTATTTATGGAAGAATGACTAAGGATTATGGTAAGGAGGAAAGCAAGGGAAAAACAAGGAAAGAATGAAGGAAAAAGGTAAGAGAAGGGAACATGTTGGCCTATTATATGGTAGATGTTTTGGAAAGAATATTTTGGGGTCAACACTCATCTTTTGGTAAAGATGAAACATGGTTTTGGTAGGGGGGAGCCGAATTTCTCTAGCTCTCCCTTGTATTTTCACATTTTGGGTCACTTTTTCTTTACCTAATTTTTTGTTTCTTTTGGTTACATTTCCTCCTTGCCGAAATTCCCTCTTCTTCTATAGTGTTCCTTCTACTCATCTTTTCTCTCTTTTTCATCCAATTCTAGCTAGTACAACTTGAGCCGTGTGTTGCAAATCTCTTCTTGGCCGAAACCCCTACTTCTTTTTCCCTCCTAATCTTCAAGTGGTCGATTCCATTCTTCTCATCTTTCGGTTTCCATTGCGGTGTGTCCCAAAACCGAATAGTGGTTCTTACATTTTGCTGTTGTGCCAAATCTTTTCTTCCATTCGACTTTTCTCTGAGTTAAGTTAAGCCGAAACACTCGTTTGCCGATTCTTTTGATAATCAAAGGGTGAGGATCGTTAACATCAGTCGCAGTAAAGGAGCGTGTAGTGGTAGTCAAAAGGCGGGGTTGAATATCGGGACTCCGTAGAGGGAGATCACGTAGTGGTAAGTGATTCAAGTGTAAGTAATACGTTAGGTATGAAATCTTTTGGAAATCCAAGGCTAACTTTTGGTTGGTATTGTTCTAGGGTCAACGAAGAGTGGTTCTTTAGGAAATCCAAATCAGGTGTGTAATCCCGTACCCTTCCGAATACATGTTTGAAATAGTGTGTAATCTCACACCTCTCTAAATGTTTATATGAAATGATCGGTGATTCGGTCGAAATACCAAAAAAAAGCCGAAAACTGGCATCTGTGACCACTCGGGCGTGCGTATTTATATATGAAAGAAACAGAGTAGGAAGAGGGATTTTATATTCTGTGATATTTTAATTTTAGTGAGACTGGTTCTGATTGACTTCGTGGTTCCCTGTTCTGTCTTGGAAAAATATTTTAAAATTGTACAAAGTGAATTATGAGTTATAATTTATATGTATAGATTCCTTAGTGAGCCTATTTTCAATAGAAACAAGTGGGAGCAACATATGAAAACTGTACAGTGAGATATTTGATTTTAGGGTAAGAGAGGTCAGAACCGTTGGTCAGTGAGACAAGGGAAACTTTAACGAATAAACTGTACTAAATGACTAAGCCAAAAATTCTGGGAAAATTGTAGTAAGAAGATATATGAGTCTAGTTTCAAGGAAAATTCTCGGATCTAAATTTCGAGTTTCCTAACTCGAGTTATAGTAAATTTAGTCAATATGACGCAGATGGATAGTTTCAATTTTTATGCCCCAAATTAGTAGTTAAGTCTGGGTTGCGAATGTTGTTTAAGAACTTAGTAAAGTTAATACGGTATGAATCGAGTGTTTTGCGTAAAAATCGTTAATACTTAGATTTGTCAAAATCGGTGTAAAATTGTAAAATTACAAAAATGCCCCTATGGGCCGATTTACGAAAATGCCCTTATGGGCCGAATTACGAAAATGCCCTTATGGGCCAAAATTATCAAAATACCCTTGGAGGGTAAATTACCAAAATACCCCTGGGTTGCGAGATTTCCGAATTACCCTTAGTGGGTAAAATTACCGAATTACCCTTAATGGGTAAAATTTCCGAAATACTTCTAAATGGATGAAGATGACTGTTATATTCTTATTTGTGGTTAAATATCGTGTGTATTATTGTTATTACACTTTTGAATGTTGATACATTGCATTTCATCATGAGCATGGGGCGGGTAAATGTTGAAGAGAAGTGTAGCCTGGTGGCATTGCCACAATAAAATGTTTATTAAAATGTTTACGTATGATATCGGTGGCTTGGCCACAATAAGTTATTATAAATGGTAACTTGCCTGCGAATTGGTGTGATTGGCAGGGTGGGTTGACTTGATCCCCACAGGTGTGATTGGCTGGTACGGGGGTGTGATGGATGGATGGGTTGGGTTGCATACATTTGCTCATTTTAATATTGTTATGTTTATGGGCTTCGGTCCAAGATGATGCTATGTGGGTTCAGGCCCAGTGGATGACGGTAAGGGGATTATGCACTGAGTTCTTGTAACTCACTCCCCTTTTTTTTTTCTTAACCCTTGTAGGTAATGCTCAGTGACGAGGACTTGGGGCCATGGATGACTCGATGGAGGCCATACTTTTGGAATGATATTTTTGGACTTTAGTAAACTTCTTTTTCGTATTATTTCATTGCTTTTATTATTTCGGGTTTTAAAGTCGTAATAAGGCCTCTGGGATATTTTTTTGGTTTTATGTTTAGCCATACTTATTATTTTTCTGCATTATTTTAAATGGGGATTTTTCTAAAATCATAAACAATGGTTTTCTAATATTGATTAATAAATGGTTTTCATAATATATATATACAAATAATTTAACTCGGATTCTCTTTCAAATTTTCAACGCTTATTTTCAAAAGTCATGGTTTTAAAGTTCACTACCTCGATTTTCGACTCATCAATCGATCTCTCAAAAATAGCTGTATTTTATCAAGAATTTATCTCCAAACTTGTTTTCTTAACCATAAACAAATAACACCTGTTTTAGTACGAATCACAAGGTTTTTATACGTCTTCCTTATGTGACATGTCAGATCCGGTCGTAACGTATGGGCCGGGTTTGGGGTGTTACATGTGATATGGCTAGATAAATGGTTGTGATATGAATGAGTAGTCATATTATATGATGCTTTGTTTGGTATGGTTTAATGACTAATGTAATGGTCAAAGTAAGGGTAAGCTTATTGATGCAAAGTTGGTATATCATTGATGAGAAGATGTCTTATTATTGTGGTAAGTTGTGGATGAATCATGCTTGGTTATGCTTGTGATTTAGTTGGGCTAATTAGCATATAAGATATTGTGATGAAATGTTCTTGAATGAGAAAAATAGATGGTCAATTGGGTATGTTTTTGGTTGCCATAAGTGTTGGGAATGATGCTTGTATGTGCTTGTAGGGATGACCCAAGGTGTGGGTGGCATTTTGGCCTTGCAAATGGCCTATATTTGCCCACACGGTTGAGCACACGGGCATGTGGCTCGACCGTGTCTCTCGTGGTTGCATTTCAAAACAAGTCAGACTCGACCACGGGCTGGACACATGGGCGTGTGACTGGCCGTGTGTTGCAAGTCAGGCTCGACCACGGGTGAGGCACACGGGCGTGTCTCAGGCCGTGTGGTCAAGTTAGTATGTATGCCCTATTTTGACACGGCTCGGGCACATGGGTGTGTCTGAGGCCGTGGGAGGCACACTCCTGCCCGCACGAGCGTGTGACCTCTGTAACTTTGAAAAATGTTTGATTTTCGAAAAAAATTTGTATGATCCCGGTTTAGTCCCGACCCATTTCTAAGGCATGTTTAAGGTCTCGTAGACCTATTTAAGGGACACTTTGATTTAATTTGTTGAGTTGTATTATGAAATGTCTGTAAAAAGTTCTGTTTTGTCCAGTAATGCCTTTAACCCTAGACCGGCGATGGTTACGGGTTAGGGGTGTTACAGAAGGTCTGATTGAAGCTGAGTCTAGGGTTTTTACCCTAAATTTATCTATCTTTTACCTACCCCAAGCCTAGCCACGTTACAACCTTTTTAAAGACCTATTGATTCAAATTTTTATACTACCTACATTAGTGGAGAGAAATTGCTATGTTCAACATATGAAGGCATAAGTTAAACTTAATGATTGCAGCTTAATCTTAAATAAGGGAATAAAATCAAATTGGTAGGGATTCAACATGTCTTTATTAGGAAGCATTTAGTTTATTTTTGCTATCATAATAATAATTTAGATTAATTTGAATGAAATGTATACATAAGTAGCATAAATATCAAATTTCTTGTTTTTGAGCATAAGTATACTAAAATCATGATTTTGGGAAAAATGTTGTTCTGAAGGAATTTTTCAAATGTGCTTCCCAGAAATTCTTTTCAAATTTGTGCATTACTCGGGATGAGCAATGAATTAAGTTTAGGGGTGTGGAAACACGAAAATATACACACTTTTTCATGCCCTTTTTAACTCAAATTCATACAATTTCGGTAAAATTCTTGTCAAAAATATTTAAAATAGTACTTAAATTATTAACATGTTGAATTTTACTTAATTTTATAATAAATTTTTATTAATTTTGATCATTTTTGACAGATTCGCACAAAGGGTGAAAAACGGCTCGGCAGACACTACTAGAAGCACAAAACCGAGAAGCAATTTTGAAGCATCAAGGTGAATTAATTTTTCAGCCTAAGACGGTCCAAATTATGTGTATTAATTCATAATATAATTAATTTTAATTTTAATCCAATTTAATTTGGGTTAAATAAATTATTATTAATTAATTATGAAAAGTGGCCCAGTTGAGCTAAACCGAGAAAACCGATCCACCCGAGCACTGGGCAGCCCAAAACCGTCCCACATGCTGACCCAATCAGCTTTCTTGGCTGATTTGTTAACTTTCAAAATGGCCCTTGAAGACTCCTTCAAATTGCATTCAAACCCCTCCACTATTTGTGCCTTTCTAGATTTGCCCCTACCTTAAAATAGCAAGTTGGAATTCTTCAAACTTGCCACATGTGTAGCCAGCCATGGGGGGACTCTATGGCTGCTGATTTTTGCTAATTTCAGCAGCCATCTCAACCTATAAATACCCCCCTTTTCTGCTCACATCAAACACATCTCAACCCTTCTCATCTCTTCACTTCTCTCTCATTTTTCTCTCTTCATTCCCTTCCATTTTTCTTCATTTCCTTCCCCTATTCCCTTACCAATTTCACCTCTTGAAAAAGAGTCAATAAACCACCATTTGGAGAAGCACTCAAGTGTTCGTAGAAGTTTTGGTTCGACAAGAACAAGTGGAGAAGAAAGAGTGGAGCAAACTAGTCAAGCCATGAAAAAACACCAGATTTGATTCTTGTTCCCTATCCTTTTAATTTTGTTGTTGTTATGATGAACATGTCTATGAATATTTGTGATGTTGATATGTTTAATTTAATTAATATGGCTTAAATTTAATTCGTGTTAGGTTGATTGCATTTCGTCTACTTAATTTATTAAAATTGTGTTTGTGTTGTTATAGGCCTCGGTAAGATGTTTGATTAAGTAAAATCATGACTAAGTTATTCTTGCATTACAATTGTAAGGTAACTAATGAATTAATTATTTAAATAGATTGAAATTGTAATTAATTGACACGATACTTAATCAGTGCATGTTTAATCATCTAAGGTAGCTAAGGGTTAAATTAGCAACGGTATTTAACGATACATTAGCCTTGCTGTAGCAACCCATTTTTGGTCAAATCAGAATAGTGGTTTTGAAACCACAAATTTGAGGTCAAAAAATTATTTTAATATTATTTTAAGTGTTTACAGCATGATAGCATGTATGTGTGAAAGTTTCGTATAGTAATTTTATAGTTTGAATGCTTAATTCGGTAAAAGGACTAAATCGCGTAAAGCATAAAAGTTAAATTCTATTTGTTAAATGCACTAAATAACTATGAATATTAAATGTGGAGGTCCTTAAGTTATAAATGGACCATTATTAAGGTAAGTGGACATTAATGGACATGGAATGGATGATATAAATGTTTTATTAATAAGATTAATTTGGTAATATGTTTAATAAGGTTAATTAATTAAAACAAAAGAAAAAATGTTTCATTCATCTTTCTCCCAACTGAAAATAAGAAACAAAGGAAGCCATTGATGAGCTTTAAAGGTTCGGCTAATGCATGCTTCAATTGTAAGTTCGTTTTTGTCATGTTTTTAATGATTTCTACATTTTTGAGATCGTTGCAACTAGGTCTAGCTAGCCTAGGGACTTTTTTGCAAAACTGTTAACGATTTTGAATGATGCAATTGATGAATACATGGGTGTTTTGATGTTTAATGATAAATTATGAATGTTTGATGATAGATATACAAGTTTTGTTAAGTGATTTTTAGTGAAAATACAAAATAGGGATTTATTTGTGAAAATGTGAAAATGTGTGGTTAAATGTGTGAAAAGTTGATAAATATGGGCTGTTAGGGGCATTATAGTAATTCGGCTATCATGGGTATTAAAGAAATTTCATGATTTTTTGATTTTGTGTAATAAGGACTAAATTGTAAAAATTGTGAAATTCTTAGGGTACAAGTGTAAATGTGATTAAATGTGTGTTTTGGATTAAATTGAATAGAGAGATTATTAAATAAGTTAATTTTTAATTTGATATTATATAGATCAAGAAAAGCGGAATTTGGAATTGGATCGAGGAAAAGATAAAGTATTCAATTCATCGACGATTTCATCATTTTTGAACCGAGGTAAGTTCGTATGTGATAAATATCATTATAAATGTATTTTAATTTTTTTGATATTGTATAAGTTGTGAATGCGAGACTTCGGACAAGTTTGACAATAACTCGATGATAATTCGGCATTCGAAATCCCGGTTGAACCTTAGGAATAGTTTAGGATACTAGTGACATGTCATTGGGGGTACATTGAATTGGCTTCGGGCCATGATGTTGGCACTTCGGGTGCGAGTTATACCGATTTGGCTTTGGGCCATGAATATCGGCTGATTTGGCTTCGGGCCATGATATCAGTGCTTCAGATATAAGTTACCTTGATTTGGCTTCGGGCCATGGTATAGGTACTTATTATGCAAGACTCTTGAGTATCCGACTTCTATCCTGAGTGGTTCAATGGGTAAATGAATGATGTGGTTGAGAATGAGATTGGTACAAAATGGTACAGTTATGTGTATAAACTATATTAGATTTGAATCGAAGAAATGGTAAAGAAAGTATAAAATGTGGTGAATGAAAAATTGTAAGGTTTGTTAATTGATGTAAATTCATGTATATAATAAATTGTTGAATTATGTGTTTATGATTATATCGAGTTTATTTCATACGAGCTTACTAAGCTATAAAGCTTACATTGTTTATTTTTCTATGTTTTATAGTGATTTCAAGCTAGCTTGGATTCGGGGATCGTCGGAGATCGCTTTACACTATCTACCTATCACTTGGTACCTATGAACTTTCGTATTTTCAGTATATGGCATGTATAGGGATGTTGGTCATTTTGGTTATGACTTGATAATGATTTTGGTCATATGAATTGGCATTGTAAATGTTTATGTTTTGGTATGTATATATAGCCATGTGTGATGACTTATTTTGGTTTATTTGGTATGTTTGAATCATGTACATATATGTATGATTATGTCTTGTGAATTGAGTTGGTTGATGGTTGTGTGATGATTGATGGTATAGGTATTATGAGTGTTAAATGGTTGATTTCTGGATATTGTTTGAAATGCTTGAGAGTATAGATCAAATAATGCATATTTGTTAATGGCCATTTTGATGTTTTGAGAAGATATGGAATGGTATGAATTTAGTTGGCATAATGTGGTATTATTTTTTGTATTGGTTGGTGTTAGAAATGGTATAAATCATGCTTGATTTGGAATTGAATTATATGCCTATTGATGCTATGTTTTGTGCCATATGGGTTGTGTAGGTGTGTCTAAGTTTGGGGTGGCAAATTGGCTTGGTAAATGCCTATTTTTGTCCACACGAGCGTGTGTCTCAGCCGTGTGTGACACACGGTCATGTTACACGGTCGTGTGTCCCCTGGTGTTGAAATTGAAATCAAGTCAGTATGCTCCACACGGCCTCGCACACGGGCTTGTGACTTGGCCGTGCGGCATAAGTCAGTATACCCTACAGGTTTGGCACGGCCTGGCACACGGGCGTGTATGGCCATTTTTAGGGCACACGGTAGCCACACGGGAGTGTGTGTTGGCCGTGTGACCCAAGTTAGAGAGTTACACGGGGTCGGACACGGGCTGGGACACGGTCATGTGCTCCCATTTCGAATGTCCACACGGCCTGTGACACGGGCGTGTCTGGTGGCCGTGTGAGACACACGGCCTGGCCACACGGGCGTGTGTCCCCTGTTTTGAGAAAAAAATTATAAGTGTTCCAAATGTTTCCAAAGTTATCGGTTTAGTCCCGAACCACTCCCAATGTATGTTTAGGGCCTCGTAGGCTCGTATTAGGGACAAATTGATTGAGATTGAATAATGAACGCTTGAATTGTGAAAATGTATGTCATGTAGTTGTTAAATTGTTTTATAAGTCCGTTAATGCTCCGTAACCCTATTCCGGCGTTGAATACGGGTGAAGGGTGTTACACTTGAATAACTTGCAAGATTATTGTGATTAAACTGTTTCAAGGTAGAAATACATTGTTACCTCACATGATCTTTTATGTGCTTATGAGATTGAATTAATTGTTTGAATTGGCATAGAGATATGTACAAGAGATTATTTTGATTTCATGAGTATTTATGTGCATTAACACATTTGCTTATTAAAATTTGTTTAATCGGTTGAATTGACATAGAGATATAGTCAAGAGATAAATGGATTTTGGTAAGTAAGTATGTTCATAAGTTAGCAAATTATCGAGTTGCCGTGAATTTATTCGTAACAACATAAATATGAGTTTAATAATTCTAAGTTAAGGAATGTAATTAATCTAACACAATTATGTCATCTTGATTAAAATCATCTTTTGAAATCGTACATTGGAACTTTTATTTTATTTTTATTTGTTTTACTTAGTTAAAATCCTAGTTTTTAATCACCTCCTCAAATCAAAATATTTTTCTTCATCAAAGTGTTTTTAAAATTGCATTCATAAATTATTCTTTTCACAGTCCCTGTGGGTACGATAACTCGACATTTACTTGTCATTTTATTACTTGTTGCGATTGTGTACACTTGCACATTTTCGTCGTTCCAATAACATAGACATTTCATTTCATCAATACCAAATAAAATGTTTAAACATGATATTACTTTAATACAAACCTTTTAATAGATAGTCATTGAAAATAACAAGTCATTTTGAGATTAATCATAATTTTCATAGCATGATGAACTATAGCATCATGAATTGGATACACGAGTTTCCCCAAAACACACTAGAGAGCATTGAAATGCTAACAGAGGCACCGAAGTGTAAATAGAGGCACCGAAGTGCAATCTCATACAAGCGCACGTTCTAACTCTATTGGCATGCCAATCATATCCTAATCATTTACTACGTTCAAACGGCCATTTAACTGAATTATTAACATTATAAATTAAAGGCACTTCAACAATATTTCTACACATGCTATAAATCAATTACGTTAATTTCAATATCAATTAACCATATTATTCACCAACTACCAAATAATCATTTCTCACCTGTACTTAATTGTAAACATTTTATAATTTCAATTTACTATCAAAATTCAACCTGAACACAATTTAAATAAATCATAATATCACAAGTTATAAATAAATAAATAAATATATATATATTCATCTATACTATGAACTTACCTAGGATATTCTATCGGTTGAATCGTAGGGACTAATCTACAATTTTCTCTTTTTCCAGGTATTACGAGGTCTCGATACCTCATTTTCTGAACCCACTTAACTTTAAGGACAAACCACTTATATTTAGCTCTTTGTTCAATTAGCAAAATTTTATCAAATCAAAATTCAATGTAAACTTTATTTGACTTGTATGAAATAAATAATAAATATGGACTAAATAGTCGGATTTGTGATCCCGAGAGCACTATTTTCGACATCACTAAAAAGGGATGTTACATCTATTTTCTAGGAGTCACCCGCTCTGATGCTCAAGAGAAAACAACGCCCTAATTGGACTTGATAGACGACATATTAGTCTTTCAATCGGTTTGCTCATTTCTGATTAGACTAAAGACATGTTTATGTTCATTTACTAATACAAACTATTTTTTCGTATTACAATCCAACCACGTAATACCGCCTAATATTAGTTAAACATTAAATAACCAGTGAGTCAATATTTGCTTCCATTTTGCTTTGCTTGCAAAAACTTTGAGGATAATATACAAATGATATTAATGTAATTAATGGATATTATTAAACCAAATTGCTCAAAAAATACAAGTATATAAAACAAATATACTACACTTAGGATACCAGATCCAACATCTACTAGGTTTTCGAGACCTACAAAAACATAAAAGCTTACTTGAAAATATTAACTAGTAGAAAGCGACAAGTAGGATTGTATCCATAGAGACATGTGATAACTTTATTTATTTAATAAGCAATAAAAATAAAATAAGGGGGTTTAAAATTAAAAACTAAAGTTAATTAAAACAAAGTAAAAGATGTCGTAAAATAAAAGAAACGAAAATCAACGAGGGAAAAACTCTAGCCAAAGGTGAAATCTCCATTTGATTCATAGATTCAATCATCGATGTAAAGATAACATCAATGCCTTTAATAAATTAGTTCTAGTTGTTGACTCAGCATCGGGTAACCAATCACTCCTTACTTGTTCGATAACTAAGAGACAACTCGTTTGAAATTACTTACTAACAACGTTAACAACAAGAGAGACCTAATTTTAACCAACAAACTTACCTCAGCGGGGTTTATTTAAGCTAAACCACGCATCCACACCACATAATTGTAAACTATGATATAAACGAGTTATGCAATTTTTCACTCGTATTAGAATGAATTAAACAATCACAAATTTAATTATTTTAATTGACAAGGCAACCGTTCTAAGTTATCAAATACTGGTCAATATTTAATAAACCTAAGTAATTGTAGTTATAACAAAAGATACATGAATACCAAATAACAAAGAAGAATTAAAGTGTAAATTAAGTATCATGAATTTATTAAATCAAACTTCGATTTACCTTCTACCGGAAAAGAGAAAATAAAAATCCATAAAATAACAAAAACAAAATAAAACTAAAAGTTGCTATGAATAAGTCTAAGTATCTCCAAATTTTAACATAATAATATCTACTTATAGAGTAAAAAAATAATAACATGGAGATAATGCAAAAGTGCCCTTAATTAAATGAAGTTGAAATTTTCAAGATATCTTGACAATTTTTATTTAAACTTTCAAGTCATTTTTGGGTGCCTTCCTAACAATTTTGGGCTTGAGTCGTGAAATAACTTAAGTTAGATTTTTCAATTCCCTTCAAATCAATATATTATTGTCCCAAAACAGATGTTTATAGCTTAAGTTATAGTCAAAATACTAAAATTATACTGTGTGAAGGGACGTAGCGTCACTGTTTCATACAATCCTTTCTCTTGTGTGAAAGTCCAATATGTAAAAACTTGCCAAAAATAAACTTTAAGTTTTTTTTTCTAATTATTCCCTAAATTAATAATAAATAAAATATAATTATAAATAATATAGTTAATAATATAAATAGCATAAATCAAGATAAAAAATATCATAAATAATTAAAAATTACACAAATAACAGACTCAAAACATTAAGCTTAAGTAAAAAATAAAGTTCTGCCATCCTTAAAAATTCTTTCTTCCCTTTTCTCTTATTCAAATTCCAATTTCAAAATATTTATAATTCATCTTTTTTTTTCTCTTATTCTCATTCCCCCATGCTAGCTTTGAAAAAGAAAAGAAAAAGGTGTCAACATTGTTCATATTCACTGGTATATCCAGCATTCCGTCCTTAATGGTCATTGCAAAAAAAAAAGAAAATGCAAATTAACTTTGAACCAATAAAAGCACAAGATGTTGCAACTGTTCTTCATTATTTGAATTAAGGGAGCACCATCCGTTCTCATAAACAACATAATAAAGTCAAAATAGTTTGCAACACATTTTGAGTGTCAATGTTATTTTTAGACTAGGTCCATAAAATTTTCACTGAAATATCGACAAATAATCTAAGGGTGTGCTTAGTATTATTTCTAAAAATTACTTTTAAGACAGAAGCATTCTTACTAAGCTGCTTTTTGAGAAAAAAATACTTTTACTAAACTAAAAATTAGTCCAAAAGCACTTTTTTTAAAAATTGAAAATTTTAACTTTTATCCAAAAATAATTTTTCCCAAAAATACTTTTGAGAAGTATTTCTAAACTAGACCTAAGTCTGATAATCTTACATTCTCTCCAAAAATATTCTTACTATATAACTAAGACATTTGCTAATTAGCTGTACAACTTTCCTCCATGATCTCACGTATTTCTTGTTATCTTTAAAATTAGCTATGATGAGCTAAAGAAAAGAAAAAAAAAATTGCAAGGGATGCATGTGATGTAAAAAATTGTTTGATATTAAAATTAATAGTAAATTATACTAACAGTCACTCAATTTTGAAGTAGTTGACAAAATAGTCACTCAAGTTTCAATTCAATCACTCAATTTTTAAAAAATAATAAAATAATTACCACTAACTATTTTTCGTTACAGACATAACGAAGCTGCCATTTTCTATTACAAACTTAATGAAAATGCCATTTTCCATCCCCCTATCCCTGCTCTCCCATCTCTCTCCCTCTTCCTCACCATCCCTCCTCCTACTATGATTCTTTCCCATCTCTCTCCCTCTTCCCCACCATCCCTCCTCCTACTTTGATTCTTTCCCTCTCCCCCATCGTCCCTTTGCTAACCCTCTTCCGCATGTTTGAAAAGTAAACCCAAAATCAGCTTAATTTTACCTGTTTACCAAATTCTATTCCTCTCTTACTCTTCCCAACTTCAACGCAAAATTTAGCTTTCAATCTCTTTCAGACCACCCTCCCAAAAAAATCTCTTTACCTTTTTTTATGAATTTCTCGATTGATGATCATTAGCAGAAGGTAATCCTTACATGAACTTTTCTTATTTTTCTTCAATACAATGATCAAAATTATTTGTTCAAGTTTTTATAGCTTTCCCATTATTCTTCCTTAGATTGTCAAACAGTACAATAAAAGTTGAAAATTTCCCTTTTTAGATCTTGTTGAGGATTTTAATTGATTTTATGGGCCTTCGCTAAATTTCGGTCGTGATTAGATATGGGATTCTAGAGCTTTGGAGGATTCTTGGGATATTTATATGATAATAGGTCATAAATTTTAAGTCCATCCCAATTTCTCAGTACTTTTCTGTTTGGTTAGTAAGAAGAAGGTAGGTGTTAAAACCTATAGCTTTTTAGGGTTTTTCCAGGTTGATCTGAGAGAGAAACTTGGTTTGATTGACCGCAACTAATTAAGTTGGGGCTATGAGGTTGAGTTTCTCTTTTATTGAATATTCCAACAATAGATAAACAATGGAACTTTAAGTTTGTTTTTCCTGCAAGGAAACAATAAAATTGGGGGGTTTGGATTTTGACGTAGATGGATGATTCGGGTTTGGGGTGCGGGTTTTTATCAAGTCTGAATGGAGGGTTGTTTGATCTTGAGTCATCCATTCAGAGAGAGCAGCAGCCACAGAATCATATGGTCATGATGACTGGCCTTGAAAACGAGCACAACTCCACTGGATTAACAGAAGCAAAAGGCTCAAGCTAGAAAGGTTTTCCGATGAATTTTGGTAAAGGGAAGGGAGTTAGTCCGGTGATTGCTATAACTAATGGAAGCATGAGTATAGAAGATGAACCAAGTTACAGCAAAGATGGAAATGGTGAGAAGTGCAAAGGCAAGAATGGATGGCCATGGAAGAGAATAAAATGGAAGGACAATGTGGTTAGGCTTCTAATAGCAGTGGTGGTGGGGAAGAGGGGGAGAGTGTGAGAGAACTAGAGTAGGGGGAGGGATGGTGGGGAAGAGGGAGAGGGATGAAAAATGGCATTTCCGTTAAGTCTGTAATAGAAAATAGTTAGTGGTGATTATTTTGTTATTTTTGAAAAATTGAATGACTGAATTAAAACTTTAATGACTGTTTTATTAGTTATTCCAAAATTAAGTCACTATTGGTATAATTTACCCTAAAATTAACTATCAAGAAATTGAATAACGACCGTCTTTGATACTTCCTCGTTGACATATAAAAAATCTTAAAAAGTCGGAAAGTATTTATTGAGCCTCCAGTTAAAATTCTCAGGATTGGTTGTCAATACTTTACTTGAAGTAGGAAATGATTTTTCTAATTGTATTTACAAATTCAAATCCTAGTTAAATTTAAATTCCCAAAAAAGAAAAAAAGACGACGAAAGCAGTAGAAATTGACCATCGATTGGCGTGGAAATTCGCCATATTAATGCCTTTCTTTCCACGTGGCATTAAATTCCCTTTTTTTTAAGGTATAAATGAAGCCGGAAAATAGCACAAATGCGCGAATGCTACACTCTAAATTCATTTTCGCAATCAAGTATTAAGGGTATTTATAAATCACAATTTTTTATATTAATTATAGAGTATGTCTATTCAAAATTATCGTAGATTAAAGTTAAAATTATCACTATAAAAATGATGATATCATATTTATGTTATTTTTTCTAATTAATTAAGAGATAAATATTAAAATTTTATATTATCATTAAAAATAAAATAATTAAGTGATAATATCAAATGATTATTTATCTCTAATTAATTAAATTAATAAGAGATAAATGATAAATAAAAGAATTTAAATCTTTGTAGAACAATTAAATGGAGGAGTTAAATTCTACAAGAACTCTCTTTTATTAATGTGATCAAATGAAGTCATTAAATTCTATAAGAATTGTCTTTTATTCATGTTATTAACATTATAAAAAGGACCACACAAGCTATTCTACAGATACATGAAGCCAAAAAAATCTCTACAGAAGTTTTTGAAGAAGTCGAAGAACTTGAAAAATCCTAACAAACACCATAGCTATTTTGAAGAAAAGTCACCTTCCGAGTTTCTGAAGAAAGTCACTTTTCAATCCAAATCAATTGAAAAAAAGGAGGTCCAAACACATTTTAGGAGCAAGTCAACACGACACTTGAAGCAATTCGCATCCGTCCAAGATAATGTCAGATGACCTTTTTTGGATCAAAGTAAAACTGGAGAGAAGAATCAAACGATATTTTTCTTTATATTCGAGAAATTTCTAGAGATTGTAATTTTTTTTGTAACAGCCCATTTTCAATAAAATCGGAACAGTGGCTTCAGAACCACAAATCCGAGTCCGGAAAGAAAAAATATATTAATACTATTTTATGATCTACAATATAATAATAATACTGTGTGAAATTTTCGTAAAGAAATTTTACCGATTACATGTTTAATTTGATGAAGGACCAAATTGCACAAAGTGCAAAAGTTGAGTTCTAATAGCTAAAAGGATTAAATAGCTATAGAACTTTAAAGTGGAGGTCCTTATATGGTAATTAGACCATTAAAAATACTTAGTTGTTAAGGATGATGATTCATCCATGGAAAATAAAATTAGAGAAAAGAACAAAATTGGAAAGATGATAAATAATAAAAAGATGAAAATATCATCATTTATCATCATTTTACCCAAATATTTTGCATGGAAACCCTAGGAAAGAGAAAGCAAGCTTTCTTGGCCAAATTAGGTAAGTATTCAAGTCCCGTTTTAGTAATTTTTATATTTTTGAGATCGGGACAACTTAATCTAGCTATTTTGGGGATTAATTTGTAAAGTTATCAAAGTATAAAAGTTTTTCCATGGATGAATATGCTGAAATTTCGAAATTTATGGTGGAATATGAAAGGTTGTTAATAGATAAACAACTTTTACAAAGTGAATTTTGATGAAAACACGATTTAGGGACTAAATTGAAAAGTTGTAAAATTCATGGAAAAATTCTAAATTTTATGAAATACATGAGCTGTAAATGTTACATGTAAAATTTGGCTAGGCTTGGAACAAGGATTAAATTGCATGAATTTCATTTTCCGAGCCTAGGGACGAAATTGTCATTAATTAAAAGTTTAGGGGCAAAACGGTAATTTTGCCTAAGATGTGAATTGAATTGAAATGAACATGAATTGGTGTTAAATTCATTCATATAGATCTGTATAGACCAAATAAATGTTGTATTAGTAGATTTTACGTACACGAACATTTGTTGAGGTAAGCTCGTGTAACTAAATCATGTATATTTACATGTTTGATTTGAATGTTGTATTTGAGTTGAATATAATATGTGTTTATGTGAATTATAAGGATGTTATAAATACATGAAATAATCATATGCCCGAAACAAGTCCAGAAAATGTTAAATTCCGTTTGAATATTGAATTTCGATGGATAGGTGATTACCTATAATGAAAGTGGTTCTGCATATGTTGCGGATAGGATTTAGCTCGGATGAGTAATCCTGATATAGCCCTCTCGAGCATCCTGTTAAATAGTTCTTGCGAACATCTTGATCGATAGTGATTTTTGCATGTGTTGCGCACTACCGCAGCTCTTTGTGAGCGTCATGTTACATGATTTGATCGGTTGTGCTCCAGCATATGTTGCAGACACAAATGCAGCTCTTTGTGAGCGTCCTGATATAGATCGCTTGAACTCTCTGAGATATGGCTATCCGGTGCTCTTGTTACATGGCTCTTTGTGAGTAAGCCTAATAAGCTCTTCGTGAGTTACCTAATTAAAAGTTCTTTGTGAACTTCCTGATTGTGGCTCTCATGAGCACTCCTGATTTAGCCTGGATAAGCTTCCTGTTACATGGCTCATCTGAGCATTCTGATATGTGGCTCGAGAGTGTGCTCCCTGTTTATGTGCCCTAAATGGGTACCCCTGAATATGAATTGACGGATCATGATTTGTACACCTCGAGTGTACTACATGTGTATCCATCGATATTTTAGATAAATTCAACGGGAAAAATCCTGACATGAGAAGATATGAATAAGAAATGAGTAATTACACATATATGCCTGAAATACATGAAAGTTATGATACATGATATATGAAAAATATGAGATGATGATACATGTACATGGAATTTATTAGATGAATACATTCATCCATGATTATAGATTTGTACACCTTGAGTAGACTACTCGTCTGACATTGATATTTCGAATGATTTAATGGGTAAAGTTCTGACATGAAATAATCTGAACTCGAGATGAATTATTATGAAAATGTACTTGAAATACAAATATATGATTTATACATGTTATATGAATACATGATATGGAATATATATATCTGGAAATCTGATTGTTGTTGAGCCAATATATGTTTCTTGATGTTATTGTGGAATGTATGACTAACAAGGGCAATGAGGATATGTGTAGGGCTTGAGATCAAATTGATTGAATGTGCCTTACATGTTTATCTTGAAATAGAATGAATGGTAAGTTTATTACCATGTTATACGAACTTACTAAGCTTACTCTGTTTTATTTTCCTCTATTTTATAGTAATTTCAGAAGTTCGTTGGATTAGAAGCATTGGCAGAGATCACTCACACTATTCATCGGCCCATCTTGGTAAATATGGTAAATTAATTATGGTTATAATGGCATGTATAGGTTAATTAGCCAATGTTGGCATGCAAATATTTGGGTTATAACTAGCCATTGGAATGGCTAATGATGGACATGTATTGTAATGGCCTAAATTCAGGGTAATTGGAACAGTAGTTTCGTAACCACAAATCTGATTTAAAAAGAATATTTATTTTAAAAATTATTGCATGAATATTAATATGATAGGAAAGTCGTATGAAAATATCGATAGAAAAATTTTATCGATTTAGTGGTTAATTAAAATAATAATAATATATTGAAGAAATTGGGTAAAAATGAGGTATCGAGACCTCAATCTCATAAAATTGAGTTGAAAATATTTTTATAAATATTTATGAAATGTTGGTATTGTGGTATTAAAATTTTGTTAGAAAATTTTAACGTTTGGGTAGTCAATTAAATAGAAAGGACTAAATTGAAACAGGTGTAAAAGTTGCTAGAATGATTAAATAGCTTAAGTGTCTAATGAGAAAGGATTTAAAAGGCAATTAGACCCAAAATTATTTGGGCTGGACGGCAAGGGCATGAAATCAGCAAGAAAATTGATGATTTAAGGGCAAAATTGGAATATTGCATAATTAACTAAATAAAGTTAAGACTAAAATGGAAATATCTAGATTTCTTTTGATTTTTCTTCATTCTCATCAGCCAAAACGCCATAGGAGGGGTTCTTTAAGCTGGTATTTCATAATTTTTGCATCAAATCAAGAAATTGAAGATAAATGAGGGAAGGAAAAAGTTGTCGAATAGTCCCTGAAATCTCTACAACTACTACAAATTGTTACGGGTAAGTTTGTGTAACTTGAATTATATTTTTAAATGCTTGGAATGTATGTTTATTGATGTGAATATGGTTTGGATGTTCATTGTATGATATTTGAAGAAAAATTGATAATTCTCGATAAAAAAGGGAAATAAATCCCGGTTGAATGAAATGGACTTCGATGGATCACTGAAAAGGGAATTGACGGTAAAAAAGATCTAGCTCGGACGGGTAATCTAAATATTAGCCCTCCCGAAGAATATGTGTGAAATGGATTTAGCCCGAACGGGTAATCCAAATTAAGCTCATTAGAGTAATTGTCATTGCAGGGGATTTAACCTGTACTGGTAATCCCGACAATACTCTTTGAGCATATGATACAGGGGATTTAGCCTGGATTGGTAATCCCGTTGCAAGAAATGAGGTTCGCGGGAGTGTGCTCTCTGGAAAAAGGGTATACCCATATGTGTACGAATTGACGGACCCGGAATTGTACACAAAAGTGTACTACTGAATATCCATCGAAATTCCAAGAAATTCAACGGGATAAATACGAGAAATGGAAGAACATGAAAATTATGGAATTGATGAGCTCATCAATCATTTATCTTTGTATTGAATTTATATGATGTTGCTTAACTAATGCAAAAGTTGAGTTTGTATGTGATAGGTATATGCTTATGTGAATTGGATGTGTGCTTGTGTTGTTAAATGATGGATGTATAAGTATGGTAAGTATAATTCATGTTGCATGAACTTACTAAGCACCATGTACTTACCCCGTTCTCCTTTTCCCTATTTTGTAGTGCTCGGGAGCTCGAAGGTTAGAGATTAGTCGGAGCCTTATCACACTATCAACCCATATCTTTTG
Organism: Gossypium sturtianum; assembly: GCA_025698515.1. Lineage (NCBI taxonomy): Eukaryota > Viridiplantae > Streptophyta > Magnoliopsida > Malvales > Malvaceae > Gossypium > Gossypium sturtianum. The sequence continues at coordinate 129,256,517 of CM046955.1, forward strand.
GTATATGAAAATGACTTATTTTGAAGAATGGCATGTATAGACTAAATACCAATGTTTACATGGAAATGGATGTTTGTAACCTAGCTATTGGCATGGCTAGAGTAAGTATAATTTTGGGATTTTGCAAAAAATTCCCTGTGATTCTGATTTGGTTCCGGTCTGGTTCCGATGCATAATTTGGGCTTCAGAAGCCCATCTAAGGGGCGTAATAATAATTTTCGATAAATAAATGGTACTTGGTTCGTGTAAATGGAAATTGGTTCCGTAAGTTTCGGTAATGCTTCGTACCCTATTCCGGCGACGGATACGGGTAGGGGGTGTTACATGTATGGTATATGCCTGAAATGGTTGATTGATAAAAATTATATTGGCATATTGATGACCGAATTAAGTTAGAATATTTGATAAAATATGTATATAAGTGAATATGATAATTTAAGTAAACCTGTATACTTGGTTATATGAAGTATAATATCATGTATATGACTTGGATTTTAAGTTGGTTTAAATAACCTATATTGACTTGTGAATATGTTAAAGTGTTGGTATAGGTGGATGACAATTTGGGTGAGAAATGTGGCTTTGAAAATAGCCTATTTTTGTCCACATGGGCAGAGACATGGGCGTGTGTCTCAGCCGTGTGTGACACACGGCCTAGCATATGGGCATGTGGCCTGGCCGTGTGTCCCCTGCATCTTTAAAATGTCAAAACAGAATGCTCAGAATTGATCACACGACCTGGGACACGGGCGTGTGGCTTGGCCGTGTGACCCCTGCACCCATACATGGCCTAGCACGCAGGCGTGTGATTTGGCCGTGTGACCCAAGTCAGAGAGTTACACGGCCTAAGACACGGGCGTGTGACCCCTACACCTAGGAAAAATTTTAAAATTTCACGAAAAAATTTCTGAGTACTAGGTTTAGTCCTGACCTGATTCTAAAGCACGATTTGGGTCTCGAGGGCTCATGCAAGGGACTATATGATGAAATTTGATTAGAATTTGTTATGAAATCTAAAGAATTATGAAATGTTTGTTATTTGTTCTGTAAATTCTGGAAATACTCCGTAGCCCTGTTCCGGCAACAGATTCAGGTTAGGGGTGTTACATTTTTCCAAAGTTATCAATAAATTGTACTCCAAATGTACAAGTCAACTTTCGACTCGAAATTTGTGTGTACACTATTCTATATTAGTGTTTTGATATGTGGGCATTACTTTAGTCACTTGTAAAGCAATGCACTTCTATCCTATGATCTTGTTCCTTTTTGTTTTATCTAAATTGATCTCAAAGGTCTATAGAGATCCAATCAACTCATCATATCCATAACATCAATGTTTTTTTGCTTCCTTTATGACTTTTACCTTGATACTGAATCTTTCAAGTAAGGATTGAAGAACCTCTCAAACCATCTTTGAATTTAAGTACTCATCTCCAAGAGCAAAAGTCTAATTAGATAAATCACAAAGTTTGACATAATACTCGTCAATTGTCTCATTCTCCTACATCTTCAAGGTTTAGAACTTAGTAGTGAGATTTGCGGTTTCAATTGCTTCATAGTATTAGTGTCTTATTGAGTTGTTTCAAGAATATTGTAGACTTCCTTGACAACAATACATTTGGAGATTCTCTTGAACTATTGAGCATCTACACCATAGAAAATTGCATAGAGAACTTTTGGATTAGTATTGACAAGTTTTTCCTCTTCAGTAGTCCAAGTCAACTCTAACTTAGGTGACTTGACTCTAGAGACTTCAAAGAATGGACTCTCCCATCCAATAAGATCGGATTTTTGGGCTTTTTCATCAGTTGACTTGATGAAAGCCATCGTCCTAGCATGAAAGGAAGCATAGTTAACACTATCGAGCATAGGGAAATGAGACATTGATAAACCTTCCATTGCAAGCAAATATCAACACCAGAAAATTCACTAAATGTGTCAAGCGGTAGGCTCTAATACCAATTGAAAAATCTAAAACAATATTTGTAGGCAAACTGAGCAATTGTAGAGGTAGTGCCAACTACTTTAGGCACTAGTGATGAAAAAAATTAATAAAACAAAGAAGACTCGATATGTTTATGCAATTCGTTTTCACTATGTCAGTGGGGCCTTGCCTAAAGAGATAATTTACTATCTAAGTAACTCGTACAACAACAAATGATTACAATCTCTAACACTCACTATATTAAACTTTTCACTTTTGCACCTAAGATCTAGACAATAAGACAAAACCAAGTTACACACTTGATTTTGCACTTAGGCTCCGTTTGTTTAGTGAAAATGGTTTTCGAAAAATGATTTCTGGAAAATGACTTACTTTTCTGGAAAAGCTAATATTTTTTTATGTTTGGATGAATCTGTGTAAAATATTTTCTGTTATTTGGCAAATTTCTTGAAAATATTTCATAAAGTTGTTTTCAATTCAATGAAACAAACATATATTTGAGATTTTATTATCTTTTTATTGTTTAGTTGAGTTTATTTCATAAAGCTTATTTATATTTTAATTATTTATGTTTTAGTTTTAATTAATCTTAATTTACTTAATTAAGCTTAATAATTGATTTCGCACATTAGGGATAAATTTATATTCAATTAAGTTGAAAGTGGTAAATATTTATTTTGAATATTATTTGGATGAGTAAGTTGAAAAATGATTTAATTTGATAAAAATTGAAGTAAGGACCAAATTGTAAAATTTATAAATTTTCGAATTCTAAGGGTTTGAGTAGTGAAATCTAAAACATTGATATAGTAATTAAATTATATGATTATGAAACATGAAAATTTGGAAAGTTGGGCATAAAATAGTGAAGTTTGAAACTATAAGGGTTAAATTGTAAAGATTTCAAAACTTTAGTTTTAAGACTAATTTACGTTATTTGACAATATACAATTATGAAAAATAGAATATGAATGTCCAACTGTTCAAAAATCAAGGACTAATTTTTGGAATTTTTGACAATTATAGTTGTAAGGATTAAATTATAAAATCTAAAAATTTTAGAAAAGGGACTGCTTTGCAAAACTGTACAAAACGAGGTTTGGAACTGAACTGTAAAATAAGAAAATTTGTTTTTGAGGAATTAAATTGTAGAAGAGTGAAAATTTGGATTTTAAGGATTAAATCGTAAAAAAGATATAAAATTAGAATATAAGGGATTGTTTTCTTCGACAGTGAAGAGAGTTTCCCTTTTGTTACTCTGAAAGCTTCCCCTTTTTGTTTCTTCTATAGTGAAGACAATGAACAGAACCTTATCAATTTGGAATATGTCTTACGGAAAAAGATTTGGCAAAACATTTTCCTTAAAAAAAACCTTGATTTTACCTTTTTTTATAGAACGATTTCCTTTGGAATTCATTTTCCACCAAACAAATACCATAAAATAATGAAAATATTTTATATGCAAACAAACGAATCCTTAATGTACTCACAAGAAATGTTCCTCAATGAATAAATGCTCTCAAATCAGTACATTAATTATAGAAGTCTCCTCAACTTATAAGGAACCGAAACTTGCTAATATATTATATCGTTTACAATTAATCTTTCTTATAAAACATGATAATCAACATGAAGAATATCTTCAATAAGCTTAGAACAAGTCTTCAAAATAGACTTTCAAGTTTACCTGAATCGATTCAGTTTCTTTAAAGTTGGGAAGTTAATATCCATGATTCAATCTATTATCAAAACCTTAAACCCTAAATAAAAACTAAATAAATTTATTACCAAAATTTATCAACACAAAATATTACAAACTTATCAAAAAAAATCAGAATCCAAAAAATTTATTACCAAAATTTATAGTTTATGAATTGAACTGCCTCGATAAAAACTATAACCCCAATATAGTCGTTCTTTTATGAATGCAAGGAAGAGGACGTATACACGCGGGTGGATCGTCAGGTCATATATCCCCAAATAAATCTAAGGGTAAAGGCTAGTGTTCTAAAGGAGAAGAACCAAGGTACCACTATTTAACATAATTATTTTGAATTTATATAAATATTTTAAAATGATGATAAATCCAAAACTGTAAATTAGAAGAGACCGGAATGGACAAACGGTAATCCAACCTGATTTCGGAAAATCTACTATTCGATCATTTTTTAAACATGATATTTTTATCCTTCACTTCAAATAATAGGTGATTCTTTGTTTTCTCTCTCTTCTTTTTCTTTCTTTCTTTGCTATAATCCCATGAAACAGCAAATAATAAAACTGGTGAGAAATGGATTGTACAAAGAAGCACTCCATCTATACAGTGAAGTCCTCATTGCATCATTACTTCCCAACAAATTCACATTCCCTCCACTCTTCAAAGCTTGTGCCAAGCTCAACTCACCAATTCAAGGCCAAATCCTCCACGCTCATCTCATCAAGACTGGGTTTTCCCATGACATCTATGCTGCCACTGCCCTCACAGATATGTACAAGAAATTGCACTGCTTTGAATGTGCCCTCAAGGTGTTTTATGAAATGCCTGACCGAAACTTGGCTTCCTTAAACACGATCATTTCCGGGTTTTGGAGAAACGGATATTGTAATGAAGCTCTTATATTGTTTAAGGAGATTTGTGTTGGATTGTGGAGGCCTAATTCACTCACTATAGCTACCGTCTTGCCAGCTTGTCAAAGTCTTGAACTTGGTATGCAAGTTCATACTTTGGCCATTAAGTTGGGAGTTGAGTTGGACGTTTACGTGGCAACTTCGTTGCTGACTATGTATTCTAACTGTGGAGAAATAGTTTTAGCCATTAACATGTTTGTAGAGATGACAGATAAGAATGTTGTCAGCTATAATGCTTTTCTTTCAGGGCTTCTGCAAAATGGAATTCCACTTATGGTATTGCAGGTGTTTAAGAACATGATGGGGAATTGTCAAGTAGGACAACCCAATTGTGTTACTTTCATTTCTATTATATCTGCATGTGCAAGTCTTTTGTACCTAGAGTTTGGCAGACAGGTTCATGGGGTTCTTATGAAAATTGAGACACAGTTTGATACTATGGTTGGAACTGCACTTGTTGATATGTATTCAAAATGTCGGGCTTGGCAATGGGGCTATGATGTTTTCAAGGAGATGAAAGTAAGCAGGAACTTGATAACTTGGAATTCAATGATAGCAGGGTTGATGTTAAACAATCAAAGTGAGATGGCTGTTGCACTGTTCGAGGAGGTAGAATTTGAAGGAATGAAAGCTGATTCGGCAACATGGAATTCAATGATAAGGGGGTTTTCGCTGTTAGGGAAAGGATTTGAAGCTTTTAAGTATTTTGAGAAGATGCAGTCTGCTGGTGTAGAACTGAGTTTAAAATGCATTACCAGTCTTTTGCCAGCTTGTTCAATCTTGTGTGCTTTAAAGCAGGGAAAAGAGATCCATGGTCTTGCTATAAGAAGTGCTATTAGTAACGAGGAGTTCATGGCTACAGCACTCATTGACATGTATATGAACTGTGGGCATTCCTCTTGTGCGCGTAAAATCTTTGATCAGTTCGAGTCAAAGCCTGATGATCCGGCATTCTGGAATGCAATGATTTCCGGTTATGGAAGAAATGGAGAGAATGGATCAGCAGTTGAAATTTTTGATTTGATGCGGGAGGAAAAAGTAAAGCCAAATTCAGCAACTTTCATTGGTGTTCTATCTTCATGTAGTCACACTGGACAAATTGACAGAGGATTACAAGTTTTCAGAATGATGAATAAAGTTTGTAACTTGAGCCCAAATCTTGAGCATTTTGGTTGCATAGTTGATCTTTTGGGTCGATGCGGCAAACTAGAGGAAGCCAAAGATCTAATACAAGAACTTCCAGACCCTCCTGCTGCAATTTTTGCTTCTCTGCTTGGTGCTTGTAAGTGTCACTTAAATTATGAGCTAGGAGAAGAAATAGCTATGAAGCTTTCAGAGTTGGAGCCAGAGAATCCAGAACCTTTTGTGATACTGTCCAGCATATACGCTGCAGTAGGAAGGTGGGGAGATGTGGAAAGAATGAGACTAATGATAGATGACAGAGGATTGAGAAAATTCCCCGGATTTAGTTCAATATCCGTGACATGAGAAGGAACTTTTTATAGCATCCGAATTTTTTTTTTTGGCTCTACCATATTCAAACTTTTCATCTTCTTGGTATATTCCAGGTTACTGGGAAAAAAGTTTCACCACTCAGTATTTGCCTCTCTGGACCTAACTTTTGGTCTATTTAAGCTCATGGAAGGAAAGCAGTAAATTTCATTGGATTTGGTTCATTTGAAATTACATGTAGAGGAACTGCTTAGACAAGATGGCAAGAAATTGTAAACTAAATCAAATTCAATTGCATGTCTGGCATCTTCTTGGGTTGTGATTACAAGAGACAGTTCACTTATTCAACATTTCTTTCACTGAAAACCCAAAATAGTTATCGAAAAAGTTTGGGGGCTCAAATATGAAGCAAGAGATCACATCTCTAAGAGTAATTACACCTGTAACTTCATTCTCATCTACTATATAGATTCTGTGCACCCTTTTGGTGGCAAGGCTCTGGATCACACTACCAAGAGTTGAATCTACCTTGCATGTTATTGGTGTGGTGACTCTCCCAATTTCTTGGCCGGTTGAGACAACAGTACTAATGAAATCCTCCACGGTGAGCTGCCTGTAATTAAGAATCAAGCAGATAAAAGCATTGTTAAACCACCCTTGGTTGCATGGAACACTATTTGCTAAAATAGTAGATATAAGTTTTGGAGAGGCAGACTAGGTTAGCATCTTCAGTAGTGACCTAACTCGGAATCATCGAATTTTCCCATGGCTCTGTTTGCTAATTATCACTTGCTGGTAAAGAGTAGTTTTCCTATGGTAATTTAAAATTTCAACACTTAAATTTGAGATAATGCTATGCAGGTTAAAAGCTACATGTCTTTCACTGTACCTGAAATTGGAGAAAAGTTCGGGTTTGAGCAGCAAGTGTCTTATGTCTCTTATGCTTACATTCCCAACAATCTTTTTGCTTGGCCCCTCTACAACCGGAAGACCCCCAACATGGTTGTCTCTCATTCTTTTGAAAGCTTCAAGAACCAGGTCATCATTTTGGATGCTAATAACCTGACAAAGAAGATAAGTAATTGAAGTTTAGTGTTGAAATTAGCTTGAAAAAAAATATTTACTAGTTACTTGAAGTGACAGTAAAGTTTCACCTCATTAGAAGACATGAAAGGGAGTCCCATATCCGAAATAGGCCGTGCAGCAATACAATCAAACCAGTCCCTCCCTTTGCATCCTTCCAGACCTCCAACAACCGCGGATTGAGTAATGTAGTTTTGGATTTCGGGATTTCCTGGCTCAATTACAGGTACATTTCTTAGTCTATATTTTGAGAGTAGCAGTAGGACACTCAACATGGAACTGTCTGTTGCAACCGGAATAAAAGGAGCCCACCTGTATGATTTAACTATTGACTTCACCTGAAAAACATAAATCACATGTTTCATGATGGCATTAAAGAGGACTGGATCTTCATTCTGGTCTCTAGTTGTGTTTCACTACATTCAATCAGAATATCTTATGACGGGGCATTTAGGGTTAAGATTATTACTTGTAGTGAAAGAAAACCAAGGATTTAAAGATAAACAAAGATGGCCTACTTGACCTGCTGAGCCAGTAAAACTGAATGTATGGTAAAGTGAACCCAACTCTTTGAATATATAAGCAGCATTGCACTAAGCTTACAGTGGTTGACTTGAAGGGTTCTTCTTGAAGGATAACTTTGAAAAATTCTTTGCCCAAGTTGTCAGCAGCAGCTGGAGCATCTCCTCCTGATGCTTGATCAGCTGCAACACCACCAGCTACAGCAGCTCCTACTGCAGCAACAGTTAGTCCAGCAACTGCAGCTGGACCCGTCACACCGACTGCTAATGCTCCAAGAGCACCGACAGCTCCAGCACCTAAACCAACAGCTGTAGCTGTGCTGGCTGATAAAGCAACAGCAGCAACCTCTGCAGTCTCTAGTACCCAGAGAACTATTGCTGAGTAATCTATGATCCCCAAGTACCTCTCCCTCCAGTTCATGCTAGTGGCTGCATCTGGGTTTATCACAGGTGCAGACAAAATGTTGCATTCTGATAGAACCTTAACAGCATCGGCAACTGTTGTGTCTGCTTGAATTTCAATCACTAGAAAAAAAATTTTGTTGCCACACATTAGCCATTGAGGCATTTCCATTACTCATACGAAGTACATCAACTTAAAATTGCTTAAGCTGCACCTTTGCCAGCAGGAACTTGCGGGAAAGATGAAACAGGGATTCTTGCAAAAGCGGTTGTTAAAGTCTCTTGCAACGGTTGCGGTAATTTCTTCCTGGAATTTACTTTCTCAAAGTAAGCTTCACAGCTTGAAAGTGCTGAACTTTCCCTGGTTTGTTGTGCTTGTGCCATCTCTACAGTCAATATGTAGCATAAGTTGGTAACTACCCCAATTTATAAAACCACAAGCTAATCCTAGTAAGGTTCTAAAATGGGAATATACCATATGCAAAGTAGACTAATTATCGAAAACACGATCTTGATTTTTCTTTCAAATGAGTGGAGACTCAAACCTCTGATTTTGCACCCTTCAAAGGGAAGGTCATCAATCAATCACCACAAGGTTTGGCCATGTTTATTTTATTTTTTAAACTTGGGTTAAAAAACCAATTTATTTTTCAAAAAATGTGATCAAATCTCTCAAACGAAAAACAAATCCAATTAAACCCTACCCTTACATGTTAAAAAGGCCTCAATTAAATTCTTTATGCAGATGCATCAGCAATGATTGTTGACATGGCATGGTCATGCCAAAAAAGAAGAAAAAATTTTCGTTCTCATATTAATTTTGTAGCATATTTTTTAAAGCTATTCAAGCTACCCCTTTAACGTTTTAGAACCCATGTATCTACATTATTTTTTCTTCTCCAATCATGATAAAGGAAAATAACTAATGACATGATTCGATTAACATCAAAACTCCAAACTCCCTTTAAAACAAATCAAAACTCCAAATGGTTGGATTAACATAATTTTTTTTTTCTCCAAATGGTTCGACCTCTGCCATCTCAATCACTTGAATTAAAATAATCAATACATGAAACCTAACAGGGATAGGATTAGGAGTAACAACTGTAAAACATAAGCAGAAATTTGCAGAGATAATAACAGAAGAAAAATAGCTACATATAAAAAGAAAATCCCAAGGAATTGAGATGAAATACCTGCAGAAAAATTGTTGAGTAAATTAGGGATCGTGATTCAGTTTGCAGGGCAAAAGCAGTTTCATTTCATTTGTCGGTAGAAGAGAATGTTATTAGAAAGTTTACGGTTTATGCATGGGGGACTTGTTAATGCCAAGTGTAGCCATTTCACAACATTGCATGCCACCTGTTGTTTGAAATAGTCCGATGAGCGAAACAAATAAGCTTTTTAACTGATTTGAAATAGTCCAATGTTCAAAACAATTATGCTTTTAACTGAAGCAGGCTGCAGGCCTTGTGTGGAATTCAACTTGTTTCTACAATTTCACGCACCGCGAATAAAAATCTACGACAAATGCACTCAGATAATTTTATAAAAGTTAATTGATTAAATATGTTTCATTTAATTTATTTGAATTGGTTCATTTGTGAAATATATGGAGAAACTCATCTTTTTGAAGCTTTGGTGACCTAATGAGATACTTCAATAAAATTAGAGTTATCATGACTAATGTAAATCCCTTAGTACTCTCATCTTGTAGATAGATATTGTCTCAGCCGTTTATGTAATTCATTCTATACCGTTGGATCTGGGGGAGCTCAACTATTCATCCCATTGTACTACATTTAAAGTTGTTGAATATAATTGAGAGCAATTACCCAAACACTTGGTGTGCTATTATTTTCTTATGGCTTTACTGTTCAATTCAAGTTCCTTTGTCTTTTCTTGTTGCTTTCACTTTATTTGAATACCTTAGGAAAATTCCTTTGTGAATTCACATTTTCGAGAGTAAAGTTGACTTAGATGGATTTGAAATAAATAAATTGCCTAAGGTCGTGCGATTTGCCAGATTAAAGTTCTAGCCCTGTGATAGTTGGTATTTGAGCCAAGGTTCAAAGTCCCCGATTGAGATGACGAAAGGAGAAAACCAGTAGATTGAGCCTAGGGAGACTCATGGTAGGGGTAAAAAAGCTAGCAGCTCGAGGGATATACTGTTAGCTTTGGAAGATAGGGTTGCCAAACTTGAGGGCTCCACGGGTGATGTGAGTGAGATCCTTGAAGAAGTTGATGGGCGTACCACAGATCTGGAATCGAGGCAAGATCAACTCAAGGAACAGGTGGTAGAGACCCTCAATTCTAATGTGGCTGCGATGCAAGGGGTCCTCAATACCACTATGGGTGAGTAGACTAAGAAGAATGATGTTCTCGAGGCCATGGCGTCAACCTTGAAGGAACAAACTGAGGAGCTCAACTTGTTATCCGAAAAGCTGCTTTGGGTAATGGGGTGTTGGTTGTGGCACCCATGCCTAATATAGATGTCCCGAAGCTAAAAGAGTTCAATGGGACGAGGACGAGGTCAACAAAGGATGTAGACAACTTCTTTTGGGGAATGGAACAATACTTTCATGCCAAAGGCATAATGTATGATGCTACTAAGGTAAATAATGTTGCTATGTATTTTACTGATGTCACTTTATTATGGTGGCGCCATAGATCCACAGATGAGAAATGAGGTGGAGCTACCATTGGGACTTGGGAGGAGTTTTAAAGTGAATTCAAGGGGTAGTTTTACTCAGAGTATGCTGAGGATAATGCTCGAGCTAAGTTGAGCCAGCTTACACAGCAAGGCACAATTAGGGAGTATGTGCAATAGTTCACTAAACTCATGCTCCAATTTTCGATCTAGGTGAGAAAGAGGCCTTCTTCTCTTTCATGGATGGGATTAAGCCTTGGGCGAAGCAATAGTTGCAACGTCGAGGGATCAAAGAACTTATCAAAACTATGACTGTAGTGGAGTCCTTAATTGAGCTTGTTTTGAGGAAAGACAAGTTCGAGTCTTCCAAGAGCAAGGAGAAGGGCAATAATGGGGAAGATGAAGAAGGAGAGGTTGAGAATAGCAATGAAAATGATGGTAATGGGAAACCACATAATAAGAAGTGGGAGCCCAACAACAAACTGAAGGAACCAATGAAATGCTTGCTTTGTGAAGATCTACATATGGTAAGGGATTGTTGTATCATCGCATGATTATGTGCAAGTGTAACTGTAACACCCCTAACCTGTCTTCGTCGCCGGATTAGGGTTACGGAGCATTACTGAACAATTGAAACAACATTTAACATAATAACATTTAATAAATTAATCTCATTAAAAACCTATCAAACATATGCATTTGATCCCTAAACCGAGTCTTCGAGGCCCTAAAAATAGTTTAGAAACAATTCAGGACTAATTTGAAACAAAGCAGAAGATTTGAGAAAAAGTTGCAAAATTTTGAAAACAGGGGTCACACAATCGTGTGGTTAGGCCGTGTGACATAGCCCAAGCCGTGTAATAATCAAACAAAGGGACACAAGGCCGTGTCCCAGCCCGTGTCTCCACCCTTGTACTCACTGAGTTGGGTCACACGGCTGTGTCGCAGGCCGTGTAACACACTGACTTGATACACTAACAATTTACATGTGACACACGGCCGTGTGTGTCACTCAGCCGTGTGACAGCCCATGTCCCAGGCCATGTGATCAATAATTTGACCTTAAAAGCAAGCCATTTCAAGGCCAAAACACACCTAACCATCCATCCCATTTGTGCACACATTCAAGAGACTTAAACATCATTCAAACACTTATAAACATACCATTTCAAACATCCTATTTCATCTAACCAATATGCCATTCAAAGGCACCACATTTTTATATCAAAACATCATTAACCAAAACAAATCAATATAACCATACTTCAACCTCAAAACCTAGTTCATTTATCTACCAAACGATATCACATATAACCATTTACATGCCATCACAAACATACCAAAAAGAGTCTTATATACAAGCACTTCAAATTGGCTAAAATGACGTAACTTGACAAAGCTCCAAAGTTAATCAAAAAAACCATAAACTTCAAAAGCATATACATACCAAATCAACCATTACACATTCAAGAAATACCATTATAAAAGGGTCTTATATATGCCATTTATAACCTTGGCCAAAATACTCAAAAACTACTAAAATGGTTGCTGGATAGTGTGATAGATCTCCGATAAGCCTCCAACCGATCGAGCTTCCGATAATCTATAAAACAATGGAAGGTAATTACGTAAGCAACTAGTGCTTAGTAAGCTCGTATAAAATTGAACATAACTTACCATTCTTATGCATAATTATAGAATAAGTAAACATCATTACCAAGACCATAAGCTTAGTAAAAGCCTATAGAAGCATCATCAAACTCACAAGTTAGTAGGTTCATCCATAATACATATGAGTTCAATGATATAATAAGTAGATTTCATATACACATCATTTAACTTATCAACATTTTCATAAGATCATGAACCATTGCAATTATATACTTACCATGTCATTTCCTTTACTTACCCGTTGAACCATCTAGAATTACATCGAATACTCGGGAATGCTCACACATAGTGTGCCTTTCCATATAACCGTAACCTTTCCTTTACAATAATGTTCACACGAGCTATGGGTCAGAATGTTAGCTACACGATGCTACTCACACGAGTTGTGGAGAATTCGCCACAAATGCAGGACCTCAACTATCGGTAGGACATTTAAGACCAACACTTGAAACATGAAATCCCTAATGACATGTCATTCATATCCTAAGAATTCTTAATGTTCTAACGGGATTTGTTATCTGTCAATTACTCAAAACATCGATACATAAGCATTTTTAAGTTCATTTATATTAACACAATATAGTAAATAATCAATTTAGCTATCATTAATACGATTATAATTCATATGAACTTACCTCGATAACTATGGTTGTAAATGTAGAATTTGAAACTAATCCGAAGCTTTCGCCTTTCTTCGATTTAAATTCGGTTGTTGTTTATCTTGATCTAAATAGATAATTTCATTCAATTAAGTACTTCAAGTATTCAATTCAATCCATAATTCATATTTATGTAAAACTATCAAATTACCCCTAATATTATAACTTTTCATAATTTAGTCCTTAAGCTCATAACTTGAAATTTAACCAATTTAACTTAAACCTATGTTAATTAATTCTACTAGGGACCTTAGAGCAGCCCATAATTACTAACATTTCACAATAAAACCCATGGATTTACACTTTCAACAATTTAATCTTTAATCCAAAGTTCATCAAAAATTACTTAACAAAACATGTTTGTTTAACAACCAAGATTGATAATCTATCAACTAACATCAAAACACATTAAAAAAAATCATGGCAAGTCCCTCACCCTTAACAGTTTTGCAAATTAACCCTCGAGCTAGCTAGATTAAGCTAATACGAGCTCAAAAACATAAAAATCATTAAAAATGGGGCTTGAATACATACCATGCAAAGCACCTATGTTGGTCGAACGTTAAAGCCCTAAAAATGGTGTTTATTTCCTTCAATTTTCAGTGGAGAAGACAATTGATGAATATGATACCATTTTGTTTTATTTTAGTTTAAGTTTTATGTATTTAATTACTATTTTACCCTTAGTTATTAATTACAAAACAACTAAATCATGTCCATATTTGTCCACTAACTTTTTAAATGGTATAATTATTATCTAGATCTATTAGTTTAAGATTTAATAGCCATTTGACCCCTTTAACTAATAGAAACCCACTTTTGCAACATTTACAATTTAGCCCTTTTTACCTAATTAACCATTTAAACTTCAAATTTCTTAACGAAACTTTAATACGACCTTAAGATAATCTCGTGGACATTAAATAAATATTAAAATAATAACTTAATCGCCAGAATTGTGGTCCCGAAACCACATTTTTTGACACCACTGAAAACGGGCTGTTACATACACAGTCGTATAAATAATAAGTAGTAAGTAAAAGAGTTATAGTCTCCACGGGGATTGTGTGGTAATTATTTGAAAAGTTAAATTTTTAATCAATTTGATTAAACAAAACAAAGAAGAATAATTTTGATGGAATGTCGCAATTTAAATTAAAGAATTAAATCAGTGCTCAAATACCCATAAAACAAAACAACATATATTGCAGAAATGATCACAACAGGAAATAAACACAAGGCCTAATATAACATAACATGAATAGACTAAAATAAAATATTTCACTTTAATAAGAATTCATTAGTAATCATAAAAAGAATATTACGAGAGATTCGTGGCAATATGAAAATCCATTAAACTCATTTTAATTAAAACATAGGCTTCTCCCGAAGTCCTACTATGTCCCTAAGTTAATTAGCATATCCTTGTGTCAAAAACTAACTTAGAAATCACCCTCTCGGGCATTTACACAATTCATGCATACAACAATTATCTTCTGAAATCGACATGATATGCACCATTTAGATTTTATGTCTATTGACTATTAACTCTTCCCAGATTAAACAGTTAATTCAATAACTTACAAATGTTGGCCATACATTCACAAGTATAGACATGCTTTAAACCTAAATGAATGAAATAATCATTTGCACAGAATTTTCAAGAAACAAATATCTACTGAACTCAAATCAAGATTCATATCTATTTTGAATAAACAAAATTAAGCCATGTCATATTAAATTGAAAATATAAAGATGGGATGCAATCTTGTCTCTCGACATAGAAAATAATAATTTAATAGAAAGAGAAGGATAAGAAAGAGTAGTCGATGGGGTTATCCATGACCATTTCACAATGTGAAGAGTAAACAACTTAATGCAGAGGGTTATTTGTGGTTGCTCCTTACGGCTTCCCACAGTGGCTTTCCTCCTCATCTTTACGTTAAAATAACCTAAACACCTTCAAGTTGATATCCTATCTGCTCTCATTTTGGTAAGTGATTGCCTTATCTTGTGGACTAAGTGTCTAGCAAGGCATGAAAAAGGCAAGAAACACTTAACAAAGATAAGAGTGAATTGATTCTGTCGTGTCAATTGTGAGTCTCAAGTTGTGTTATGTTGGATGAATGGATGAATGCCCTATTTATTGTTGAACCCATGCCAAAAATAGCAAATGCATCTCCCCTAATCTCCCATGATCATGCTGTCCATTGGTTGGTGGAAGACTAAGCCTTCCTTGTTAAATTTAGCAAGGAAGGTTGCTTGAATCCCTCTCTTAGTGGTTGTCGTCTCTTGTGTTAAGGAAGAATGAGTCTTCTTTGCTATTTTTAATAAAGAAGTTACCTTTTTTCTCTCCATGCATGGCCGGCCACATGTGGTCCAAGTGTGGTGGTTTTTTCTTTACTGCTATTTTTAGCAGTGGATGGACAGTTGAAGGCTTGTTTTAAGGAAGATGTTATGCTAATTTTGTTTTGTGCAATTTTGGGTCATATCTGCTATAGTTAGGAGTCTAAAAGGTTGGTTTAAGGACTGCTAATTTTAGCAGTGGATAATTGCGAACTTGTTTTCTTGGTAAAATGGGTTGGTAAGGAATGGTTTTGGGTCTTCTGTTTAGGTAATATTGGGCTTACTTGAAATTCTTACTAGACCATTACCACTTTGAAATCCATATGATTGAACTATTAACCTTTCAACATGTACTTATCTAAGACCCAAATAAAACAAAAAATCTACCATATTTTCCCTTAGCCCAATTAATCCCAAAAAATAACAAAATAACATGCATTTAACATAAAATTCATAATATTAACACATTCCTATATAAATAATAAAATATCATGAAATCAAGTATAAAACCATAGAAAGTGTTGTATTTGTACTTGGAATTAGCATAATTTATAAATAAAAGAGTGCTTAAATATGTATATAGTTTTAAGTTTACAATTGTCTGAAACGATTTGTGTTTTCTGATACCAAAGGGGATAATGATGCAGAAAAGCACTGTTGAAGCTTGGTTTGATTTTGAGTTCTGTCGAAACTAAAAGGGTCATAGAGAATAAAAAGAAGCCAGTGAATCACTTCTTATGTTGTGGTCCGCATAGGATGTGGGACTGTCTATCACGATCCAAGATTTCCATGATCAGTAAAGAAAAAAAAGTGGAGCCAGAGAGTAACCAATCAACTCACATCTAGAAAATGAGCATACTTCGTTAGTAAATCCACTAAATGTAACACCTCTTACCCAGTCCGGTCGTTGAACCCAAGTAATAGAATGCTACAAACAATTACGAATCATTCACATACAAGTTATAGTTCAAAATCTCAATTAATTAACAACATATCATATATAATCAAGTATAACATGTAATTCAATTAGTTTCAGGTTAATATCGATCTTACAAAAGCTTAAAACCAACCGGGTACCAAACAGGGGTCAATTTGAAACAAAAAAAAAGTTGGGAAAATTTTGTAAATAATGGTCACATGGTCATGTCCCCTGACTATGTTGAAGGCTGAGGCTGTGTGGTTCAAAGTGCAAATATTCAAAAATATGTCACACAACCTTGTCGCTGGGCCGTGTAATAGACTGTGGTCGTGTGCACCAAAAATCATCCAAAACTCACAGACTACACGACCATGTCATATGCTTGTGTATGATACACGGCCGTGTGCCAGGTCGTGTCTCAAGTCATGTATACCTAGAAATACCTTCCAGTGCAACCAAATATATCATATCTCAATCAACTCTATAAACATCAAAATCATGCCAAATCATCACTCACAACAACCATCTTAAGTGTCTAACCAATATGTCACAATTGACACCTCAATTAACAATCCAAAATCAACTAAAACATCACATGGGAAGCCGTTCAAACAATATTAAACTTAAACTCTTAAACATGCACTAATATTACCAAATTCCTTCTACTCAACCTAGGCATTCCAATCACCCTTCCATATCTATTGCATAGTACATTACCAAATCAACTTGTAAGCATAAGCATCAAGTCCTTCAACAAAATGACTGTAACGCCCCAAAATTTTAATTTTTGATTTCGTGTGTGTGTGACACACAATGTCTATTTGCTTCAGTGGTCATGTGTTCTGGGTGTGTGTGAGAGGTCCCAAGTTTAAGCCTTACTTGGGCAAATTTTGGTATTTTTATAAATAAAGCCTTAACCTTGTGCAAAGGGCTTAATTTTAAATGTTGGGAAAATTACATCAGAATGGGCCTGCTGGTCTGGTGGTTAAGTTGTGTGTTATTATGGCGAAGGTCTTGTGTTCGAATCCTTGCGCAGGTAAAGGTATTATTTTTTTTGCTCAGATTTTGGGATAGAGTTGTGTCATAGGGGGATTCTGAGTAGTGGATGTGAAGTGGGAATTAGGGGAGAAGATTGAGGGATTTTGGGGGTTATCAGGATTTTATTTTATTTTTTCCCATAACCGAATTTTGGCTCTCTTTTCCAAAAACAATTTCTGCTGTCTATTATTTTCCCTCTCCTCTTACCGAAATTCTATGAGATATTCCATCTTTCTCTTCTTTTTCTTCTTCTTGATTTTTCCCTAATCCATTTAATTTCCTTCGTTTTCGCACGCGGTTAGTGCTCGCTTAGTTTTGGTAAGTGTTTCTCTTCGTTTCTGTCATGAATCTCTTAGCGACTAAAGTGGTAATGTTTTTTATCTGCAATTTCGGCGTAGGGGGAGGCTCGGACTGGTGAATTCAATGTTCTCATCTTAAAAATAGTTAAACGGAGGGTTATCGTTGGCAGTAAGTTGGGTTTCTGTTCGTTCTTGGTTGTCAATTAGCTTGTAAATTCGTTAAATTGATGTTGAGTATCTTGATTTTAGGCCTTGAAGTGCTCGGGAGTGATTAGGCATCAAAACGATACCAGGTGTGTACCCAAAACACAGAAAATGAGGTTCAACAAAAAGCCAAAATTGCTTGCTGTCGAGAAATAAGAGAAATAAGAGAAAATGATGCGAAAAATTATAGAGAAAGGAAATAAGGGTGTTAAAAACTAGGAAATCAACATTTTGCACTAAAACAGTTTTGGACAGCAGTAGTAGTCTAACTTTGAAAAGTAATAAAAAATAGTGTAAATTGAGTTAGAGGTTGAATAAAATATGAAATTAAATTTTATTGAGTCTAGTATTTCATGGAAGAAACAGTATAAGCAATGGAATTGTAAATCATGAGTTATAATTGATTTTGTGAGACAAGGTCAGAATGATTTTGGGTTAACCTGTTCTGACTTTGGAAAATCATAAAAAAAGTGTAAAAAAATAATTAGGGGCATAAATTTATATGTTTAAATCCTTAATGAGTCTATTTTCAAGATAAACAAACGAAAACATCATCTAAATTTCGTACTAAGAGATAAATAATTTTTAGTAAGGAAAGTTTGAAGCTGTCAAACAGTAGAATAGGGATAACTTTAAAGATTTTACTGTACTTATTTGATAAACTATAAATTTTGAAAATTTTATGGTAGAAAGGTATTTGAGTCTAGTTTCGAAAACATCAAGCAGATCTTAATTTGGAATTCTGTAGCTCAAGATATAAATAATTTAGTGATAATGACTCAAGTAGACAGCTTTGAATGAACATATAAGTAAATAGTGAAAACATATATAAGTATTGACCTAGCATGGGTTAATTTAAAAATGGATCACACGGCCAAGGCCAATTTGGGCCGAGTGGGCCACACGGGTGTGTGGGCCCACACGCGCAGATCACATGGGCATATGGGCCCATTTTTACTGAAATGTTTTTAAGGTTGCACGGGTTGCCCAAGTCGATCAGAACCCTCTTTGTAGGGTCGATGAAGCGCTACTTAGACCCCTAAATGTGTGAAATTGACTGAATGATATCTGTACTGGGCATGTTAATATCTAAACTGAATATATGTACTGAATATATGTATTGAAATTGCATAATAGCATGTCATCCATTGTGTATTGTATTGCATTGGGTTGGGGGTTGTTATTCGGAGGAAGTGTACTGAACGACTTTAAGCCTAATTTATCGGCTACAAACTCTTACAAACCATCAGACAGCCGATTGGTACTACTTGGAGTGTAGGGATGGGTGGGTTGATTATATCCCCACATGGAGTGTAGGGTTGGTCGGAGATGGTGTGTAGAGGTTGGTTGGATAGGTTTTGCATCTTTGATAATCATATCGCATCGACATCTTCTGTGATGGTGTAATGTGATCAGCTTTAGACCCTAGTCGAAATAGTGGTTTCGGGACCACAAATCCAAGTTAGAAAAATATTTTAATATTATTTTCCGTGCCTATGATATGAGATTAAGTATGTGTGAAAGTTTCGAGATTTAATTTGGTCATTTATGTGCTTAATTTGATAAAAGGACCAAATTGTGATAGATGCTAAATTAGCATGCCATATGTTAAAAGCACCTATGTTTCATGTCTTTATAAATGTGAGGTCCTTATAATGCAATTGAACCATTGGAAATATGGATGGACATTAATGCCTAAAGTTAGTGGAATTTAAAAGATAATAAAAAGGCTAAATTTGGAATTTGATAATTAAGTTTAATTTAATGAAACAAAAGCATGAAATTAGCCATAGTTGTCATCTTTTAACCGAAAATAAAAAGAAGGAGAAGCCATGGATGAGTTTTATGTTTCGGCTAGCTTTGAGCTTGATCAAGGTATGGATTTTGATCGGTTTTTGATAATTTCTACGTTTTTGTAATCGTTGCTTTGTGTTCTTCAAAACCCATGCTTCAATTTTGTGAATTGATGAAGATTTTGAAAAATTCCATTGATGAATTCATGAGCTTTGTGATGTTTAATGATGAAATATGAAATATATGTGTTAGATTAACATGTTTTGTCTTTGGATTTTTGGTGATTTTGAGTAATTTGGACTTAATTGAGAAAATAATATTTTGAGGGACTAAATTGTGAAATAAATGGAATGTGTGGACTTGTATGAGCATGGGTAATATTCGGTCTAAGCATGGTGTGTGTAAATTTTGTGTATTTTGTGATTTTGTGAAATAAGGACTAAAATGTCAAAATGTGAAAATGTGAGGGCTAATTTATAAATTTTCCCTAAATATGTGTTTTTGGATTGAATTGAATGATTTGGTGAATAAATGGATTAAATTTGAATATGTATAGATCAAGAATTGAAGAAAACAGATTTAGATCGCTGAAAGTCGAAAGTGATCGAATAGTCGAGTCCGTACGTTATCCGAATCCGAGGTAAGTCTATATACAAATAAATGTATTTATATTGATATATGTATGTTCATATGAAAATTTATAATGATGAATGTATATAAGATGATGAGTACATGAACTCCGAGATAGTATCGACATGATGTCAACATCCGAAAAAGTCTCGTACGAACCTAGGGATAGATAGGATTGTATATGTCATGACATAGGTGTCCGATATGTGATATCGTGTAAGACCACGTTTGGGACGTTGGCATCGATTTGAGATTTACGTGTAAGACCATGTCTGGGACATTGGCATCGTATTGATTCGTGTAAGACCCTGTTTGGGACAGTGGCATCGATATCTGGTTACATGTAAGACCACGTCTGGGACGTTGGCATTGTACGACCATTATGAGTATTCCGAGCTTCCTATTTGATTCCAAACGGTTCAACGGGCAAATCCGAGAAATGAGAGACTACGTAAAATGTATAAGCGAAACAGGTACATTTGAATTGTACACTATGTATGTGTATGGAAGGTAAGTATATCTATGTGAACTTACCTAAGTGAGATATGTGCATAGTTCTGTGGATATGAAATGTGATATATGTATGACTTTGATATGAGTAAAAGAGATGTTTTGAGATAATATATGTTGTAAACTAAGGCTAACAAATGAGCCAATGAAAATGTTATGAATTTTGCAAATGAGAAACTTAAATGACATTGTTTTAATATGATTATGTGCAATTCATGTTAAGTTTATTTGTATATGGCTTACTAAGCTTTTGAAAGCTTACTTTGTGTGTGTTTGTTCTGTTTTATAGATCGTCAAAGCTACGAAAGGCTCGGGGATCGTCAAGGATTGTCATCACACTACTCAAATCACATTTTGGTACCTTATGATCATGTATATATTAAGTATGGCATGTATAGTCTAGTTAAAATAGATTATGTCTATGATATGTAATAGCCATGTGATATGGCTAGATAAATGTTTGTGATATGTATGAGTGATCAAGCTATATGATGCTTAGTTTGATATGGTTGTTATCTAATGAAATGGTCAAGGTAATGGTAAGCTTGTTGATGCAAAATTTAGTATATGTTTGATGAGAAATGTCTTATATTATGATGGTAAATTTGTGAAGGAAACTTGCTTAGAAATGTTTGTCATTTAGTTGATCTAATTGTTGCATAAGATGTTATGTTTGAAATGCTTATGAATGCTTGGAATAGTTGGTTATTTATGGCATGAATTGAATTGGTATGATGCTTGTAGGGATAGCCCATAGTGTGGGTGGCATTTTGGCCTTGGAAATGGCCTATAATTGCCCACATGGTTGAGCACACGGGCGTGTGGCTCGACTGTGTCCCTTGTGGTTGTATTTCAAAACAAGTTAGACTCGACCACGGGCTGGACACACGGGCGTGTGACTGGCCGTGTGGTGCAAGTCAGCAGTGACCACGGGTGAGGCACACGGGCGTGTCCACGGCCGTGTGGACAAGTCAGTATGTATACCCTGTTTTGACACGGCTTAGACACACGGGCGTGTCTGAGGCCGT
Source organism: Gossypium sturtianum (assembly GCA_025698515.1). Taxonomy (NCBI): domain Eukaryota; kingdom Viridiplantae; phylum Streptophyta; class Magnoliopsida; order Malvales; family Malvaceae; genus Gossypium; species Gossypium sturtianum. The sequence goes on from CM046955.1 coordinate 129,278,296, forward strand.
GGGAGGCACACGGTCTGCCCACACGGGCGTGTGACCTCTGTAACTTAGAAAAAAATTTAAATTTCTGAGAATTTCTGTATGTATTCGGTTTAGTCCCAGCCCTATTCTAAAGCACGTTGAAGGTCTCAAAGACCTATTTAAGGGACACTTTGATGTGATTTGCCAAATTAAGTTATGAAATGTCCGTAAAAGTTTTCGATTGTCTGGTAATGCCTCTTAACCCTAAACCAGCAATGGTTACGGGTTAGGGGTGTTATAGATGGGCTAAGGCCCTACTGCATTTTGACACTGTACTGAGATGGGCTAAGGCCCAAACTGTCACTCTTAGGCCCAAGACTGTTCAACTGTGCACTGTGAATATTGATTGTTTGTTTGTTTTTGCAGGATTACATACCGAGTTTACGTAAACTCACCCTTTTTGTTTAATGTGCACAGGTAATCCCCAGACTTGAAGGATCGGTGCAGCGGAGGACTCGACGGTGGCCACACGTATTTTAAATTGTTTTAATTTCAGTTTTGATATTTATTTCTTAATTATTTTCTGGGTTATTTTTTATGTAAATTGAACTTTTTGGATTGTTTGCTTTTATTTCGAATTTTAGACTGTTTTCGTGGATTTAAAAACTGCACAAACTCAACGAACAAACGGTTTCCTCTAAAACAAAAGGGTTTTCTAAGATGGACGGATTTACCTAATTAACTCGGTTTTTCATAAAATAAATTATTTCTAAAGCTTCCGCAACGAATTGTGTTTTAAAACAATCAATTAAATAAGTAAACTATTTTTGGAGTCAACAAGAGTAAATAAATGAAAACGGTTTTATCGTAACAACTTAGTTTCAACACACTATTATGTGACATCGCCAGATTCGGCCATAATGTCTAGGCCGGGTTTGGGGTGTTACAATGACATTACCAACATATATATACATACATACCTATACATAATCCTTAAAAGGCCAACATCAATCCAACATGAATATTACATAACCATATGACTTCTTAGGTACATGCCATGACCAAAATAAAATCATCACCAACGTTTGAGTCTGGGATTGCCGCTAGATGCTGAGTCGACGATCAAATCGAAAAGTACCTAGCTTGCGCATGGAAAACAAAACTATACGTTGAGTATAGCTCAATGGTATTCCTATAATACGAACATTAAAACATAACAAGATACATTTAAAATGGCCAAGATAGAAATTAATGATGTTATGCAATTAATATGCCATTTATACCAATTCTTACATTCATTGATTAAATCTAATGCATTTTACTAATGTTAAAAATGGAAAATCTACTTCACATATCTTTTGATATCTCAATTCATATGCTGGTACATTCCACCTAAATTTCCAAATCCATAAATTTAATGAACATTTCTACCAATGTTCCACTTCATTTCACCATTGAATATTCCATTTCACATTTCATATTTATATAAAAATACACATTTTTCACATATATTCAATTTAATCTTTAAGAACATCAATCAATTCAAATCAATCCAAATACATCTCACTATCACAATTTGTCTCACCTTATGTTTTTACCATGCACACATAGTTCAATATGTAGCAATTTACAAGTAGTACAGATTATAGAAACACAAACCGTAAACTTCGAGCTATTCGCCAACGGCTTTGTCTTTTCCTTTCTTTTTCAAGGAATCTGGGTCGACGTTAGCTACGAATTAAAATAAAAAAGGTATTTCATCAATACACAACCATTTTCATATTAAATTTCTATTTTATACGACTTTTGCATTTTATTCAATTTACTCCCTAAAACTGGGACTAACTTAACTTTCAAATTTAACCTCCAATTTTTATACGGATTTCACTCTAGGCCTAATTTAACTTTCTATTTCTCATTTCTACCACAAATTTCTAAATTTGTGCAATTTAGTCCCTATTGCACAAAATCGTCAGTTGATTTTACAATTTAGACCTTTTTCAATACTAAACTTAAAATCTAACAAATTGGTCCCTAAAACTTCAACTATTCAATAATGGTACCATCTTCAAACTTTAACAGTATCGAAAAATACGACATGGGTAAGCTAGCTTGAGTTACCGAGATTCCAAAAACATAAAAATTACAAGAAAATGACTAAATTGAGCATACCAATTGAAGCTTGAAACTTTGGAAAACTTAAGGTCATTCATCCTTCTCCCTTTATTCTTGGTTTCGAAATTGTGAAATGTAAAAAGAAAGAATGCTTTCTTTTTCATTCCACCAACCTATATCTTTTCTTTAATTAATTCTTTTTCATTTTATAAAATAATTAACTAATGTTTTAATAATATAACATACATTCCACTTCATTAATCAACCATATATATACATATTCTAGGTATATTTTCCATTTAAGACCTTCACATTAAGTTCTAATTATAAATACTTAACAAATCACACTTTTATCACTTATGCGATTTAGTCCCTGAACCTTAATCAAGCACTAATTCAACAAAATTACTCAATCGAAATGGGGTCCCGAGACCACACTTTCCTACACCACTGAATATCGGGTCGTTACACTATCACCCAGATTGCATTTCTTTTACTCGGTGATGTCGGTAAACTAATCACGAAATCTATGGTAAGTCGTTCCCATTTCTATTCTGGACTAGAGATAGGTTGAAGCAACCTAGTGGGAACTTGATGCTCGGCTTTTACCCGTTGACATGTTAGGAACTTAGTGACATACTCCACAATTTCTCTTTTCATTTCGGGCCACCTATATGATTCTTGCAAGTCACGGTACATTTTCGCACTACCGGGGTGCATAGCAAACAGGACCACTGTGAGCCTTGTGCAAAATCATTCTTTTCAGATGAACATTATTAGGAACATAGATTCGATTGCAAAACCGAAAGCAATCATTCATATCAATGATGAAACTTTCAATATCACTTTGCTGGGCAAGTTTCATTTTCTCCACTAATTTTGCATTGACAAGTTGCGCCTCCTTAATTTTCTCAATAAACACGAGCTTAATTTTAACTCAGCTAAAAGGTTTCCATCATCCTATATACTGAGTTGAGAAAACATCACTCTCAATTCTATCACTGACTTTCGTCTCAAAGCATCAGCAACAACATTCATTTTCCCTGGATGACATCAATTACGCAGTCATAATCTTTCAACAATTCAATCCAACAATTCTTTCTTAGGTTCAACTTTTTTTGGGAGAGGAGGTATTTGAGACTTTTGTAATCCGTATAAATATGAAACTTTTCACCATACGGGTAGTGTCTCCAGTGTAACACCCCTTACCTGTATCCGACACCGGGACAAGGTACGAGGCATTACCGAACTTAACTTACTTTAACATGTATTCTCGGCTATAAAATTTTGTTTTGAACTTTAAAATTTTTCATTCATATTAATAACATCCTTATTATGGTGCTACGAGGCCCTAAACATACATTCGAGAGGTTTCAGGATTAAACCGGAAACTTTGGAGCACTTAGAAATTTTTTTTGCCTTAAAAAGGACCACACGCCCGTGTGGGCAGGCCGTGTGGTCACACACGCCCATGTTCCTAGCCCGTCCGGAATTTATTTTTCATTTCGAACCTACAGGGGTTTTCACACGGCCGAACACACGCCCGTGTCTGTGGCCCGTGTCCCTCACACGACCTAGACACGCCCGTGTGTAAAAACCTCGGTATTCTGTTTATGACGTCAGCAAACCCTTAATAGCACATGGCTTAGGCACACGCCTGTGCGCTGGCCCGTGTGGCGAATCGAATTCTCGCAAATTTGATGCAAGGGACACACGGCCTATCAACACACCCATGGGGTTGGCCGTGTGTGACACACGGCCTAGACACACGCCCGTGTGTCTACCCGTATGGACAATTAGAAGGCTATTTTCTAAGCCTATTGCCACCCTGAAACATAAACACATATATGCCAACACAAGCAACACATAATATGGCAATAATACACAATGAAGACTCACAAATCATCATTCATACTCTTCATAGAAGAAATCATCATTAAGATATAAAACTTGACCAATTTCTAATGGCCATTTACAAAATGAGTGTATAAACATTAATAGCCAACACTTTGGCTTTCAACTATGACATAACACAAGATGACCAAGTTCCTATACATGCCATACTCAAAATGAATCAACTTTACTATACCAAAAGAATAGTTGATAGTGTGATCCGAGCTCCGACGTCCTACGATCCCTGAGCTAGCTTGGCGTTACTACAAGGAAAGGGGAAAAGAGAGGGGTAAGCATATAGCTTAGTAAGTTTGCATGAATTAATATAACAACATAAGAATTCATGGTAAAATCCATTCATCTCATAGGATAATAACAACATAAGCTCTCAAGTGCTTAGGTATACTTACTCATACTTACTCTTACCCATCACATAACACATTACGGTTTCATAACTCGTATTTTACTCATGGTACCTGTACCACTTCATCATTTAATTTAGCACATATACTATCTTGAACATAAACTTAAATCATTACCATCATTAACTCATATGTAACTCTTTGTCATCTTTGCATAGCTTAGCTCTTTGCCTCTTTACATACTTAACTCCTTTGCCTGTTGAACTACTCGGAATATCGGAGGATACTTAATCTCATCAACCATGTATCACGATGCCAATGCCATATCCCAGATATGGTCTTACAGGGGATCACCTCTTGATGTCGATGCCATATTCCAGATATGGTCTTACACGGGATCTCTTAACTCGATGTCGATGCCATGTCCCAGACATGGTCTTATACGAGATCGTACATAGGTGTCGATGCCATATCCCAGTATGGTCTTACACGAGATCTTTCTTTGGTGCCGAGGCCATGTCCCAGACATGGTCTTATACGGGACCTTCCTTATTCGATGCCGATGCCATGTCCCAGACATGGTCTTATACGGGATCTACATTCGGTGCCGATGCCATATCCCAGATATGGTCTTATACGGGACCTTTCTTATTCGATGCCGATGCCATGTCCCAGACATGGTCTTATACGGGATCTACATTCGGTGTCGATGCCATATCCCAGATATGGTCTTATACGGGACCTTCCTTATTCGATGCCGATGCCATGTCCCAGACATGGTCTTATACGGGATCTACATTCGGTGCCGATGCCATATCCCAGATATGGTCTTTTACGGGACCTACATTCGTGCCGATGCCATGTCCCAGACATGGTCTTATACGGAACCTTCCTTATCTCATGTCATGTGCAACACCCTATACCCGAGTCCGAGACTAAGACTGGATACGAGACGTTACCATGCTTAAAATCACTTAAACAAGTACTTACAGGCTATAAAATTTTGTTCCAAATTTAAAACTTCTCTTTCTTAGTCAAATAAGACATTTCATGGGCCTATGAGGCCTCAGACTTACGTCCCGAAACTTTTGGAACTCATTTGGAAACTTTCTCTCCAAACAGGGGTCACACGTCCGTGTGACTTGGGACACGCCCGTGCACCCTAAAGCATGCCCATGTCTTTCACCCGTGGTGGATACTGGAAAATTACACACGGTCTGGACACGCCCGTGGCCCCAAACCGTGCCTAAAACCCCAGCATTCTGCCAATGCCCCACTGCCAAGGCACACGCCCGTGCTTACCACTCGTGGTGCACATTAACTACCTTAATACGGCCTAGAGTCTAGACACACGCCCGTGTGACTAGTCCGTGGTCTATTCTGACTTAAGATACAAAGGTGCAAGGTGCACACAGCCTAGACACACGCCTGTGTGTCCATCCGTGTGAGCACTTAGAGGCTATTTACCAAGCCAATTGCCACCCTGAAATCAAGACCAAACTCATGCTCAATTCAGCAACTCAAGTATTACATCTAACATGAACAAGGACGCATACTTCATTGATAGATTAAAACATACATACTTAATCATTCATGACTCATCTCTTTGGCCATATACAAAAAGAATACTAAGCTTGATAGCCAACACTTTGGCTAGTTTTAAAACATAACTCAAAATGAAATGTTTTCTATACATGCCATACTTAATATAAACAACTTGGCTATACCAAAATAGCGATTGATAGTGTGCTCCGAGCTCCGATGACGATGATCCACGAGATTAGCTTGGCGGGACTACATGGAAAGAAAGAATAAAGGACGTAAGCATTTAGCTTAGTAAGTTTACATATAATGTACATAGCAACATACTTTCTCAATATAACCCATTTAACATAAACAATGGTATCATAAATTTCAGCTATTTAAGCTTACTTACTCATACTGATTCTTACATATCTCAGGATACTTACTAGTCTCATACTCGTGAGGTAAACAAGGTACTTGTATCACTTGATCACATAGATCAGCATACTCTACAATAATAATTATAATCTCTAGTTCATCATTCATAATATGAGTAATACTCATTTCTAACTTGATAATAGCTTTTCTTACTTGTCTTTTTGTTATCATTTTAACTTTACTCATTTGCCCGATGAATTTCTGCGAATAACCGAGGATACTGAATCTCATCCCACATAACTCGATGCCAAAGCCATATCCTCGATATGGTCTTACATGGGATCTCTCATCTTGGTATTGATGCCATGTCTTGACATGGACTTACTCAAAGTCTTCCTTGTGTGTTCCCTTGGGAACTTACCATTGCCATGTCTTGACATGGTCTTACTTGGTATCTTTACTCTTGAACTGGTCAATGCCGAGCCTTGGCTTGGACTTACATGAAATCTTTCTTGTTACTCACCAATGCCATGCCTTGGCTTGGACTTACATGGAATCTCTACCCCATGATAGCTTTTCAATGCCAAGACTTGTCTTGGACTTACATGACATCTTTGCTTGGAGACTCACCAATGCCATGCCTTGGCTTGGGCTTACATGGGTCTTCATCTCATAATAACTCTTCAATGCCAAGACTTGTCTTGGACTTACATGATAACTTGCTTGATTGCTGATGCCATGCCTTGGCTTGGTCTTATACGGACTTTCTTATCTCGTGTGGTAGATCGAGTATCCTAAGTAATTCAATTTCAATCGGGACTTTCTCATGCTTAATCTCATTAATTTCTTTATTTAACATAGCAATAAGAATTTCTATGGTAATAATGTACATTATACTAAGTAATTCAATGATAATAATCATAAAGCTTAGAAATCATACAAACTTACCTCAATATACAAAATGTATGTACATATGCAATTTAGTCCTCGACTTTGTTCTTGCCTCGATTTCGATCCGGGCTTTGTTTTTCTTGATCTATAATAATTAGATCATTTAATACTCATATTGACTAAATTGACTCTTAACTCATACTTTGGCAAAATTACTATTTTACCCCTAAACTTTCTCATATTTGCACTTTTGCCCTTCGACTCGTAAAATAATTCTCATTCAACTTTCTTAAACATCATGCTTAGCTGATTCATTTTTTCTACTATAACAATCATCAATTCTCTCTATTTCTAATAGGTATGACCAATTTCATAACTATTACAAATTAGGCCATACTATCATTTTTCATGAAATTCACTAAGGAAAGGATGTTTATCTAACATCAAACTCTCATAAACTTCCATAAAATATCATTTTATATGCATGATACACATGGGTAGATTTTTGAACATGCTTCTTAGCTCATCTTATAGCTAAAAATAGCTAATTCATAATACGAGGACTCTAAAAATACGAAGAATATTAAAAACGGGGCTAGGATGACTTACTTGCAAGCTTCAAAAATTTGAAGAACCCTAGGTATGGAGCCTCCCAATTTTTCGGCACAAGGAAGAAGATGAATGAATTTTTTATCATCTTTTTCCCATTTTAATCATTTAATTGGTAAATGACCAAAATGCCCTTCTCTTTAAAAATTTACAAATTACTAACTCATGTCCATTTTTGTCCAAAACTTATAATTTGGGAAAATTTCTATTTAAGGACTTCTAATTTATATTCTAAAGCTATTTCATACAAAAAGCTTCTAGAAACTCATATTTTGCAACTTTTGCAATTTAGTCCTATTTGATCATTCCATGTCAATTTCACAAAATTTCTACATGGAACTTTAATACTATCATGAAAACATGTCATAAACCTTAAGAACTCAATTTACTAACTCAGATTTGTGGTCTCGCACCACTATTCTGACTAGGCCCTGAATCGGGATGTTACAATTCTCCCCCTCTTAGGAATTTTCGTCCTCGAAAATCTTACCAGCAAACAGGTTTGGGTACTGGTTTCTCATGCTCTCTTCTGGTTCCCATGTAGCTTCTTCTATTCCATGTCTTTGCCACAATACTTTTACCAGGGCAATACTTTTATTCCTTAGCTGCTTGACTTCCCGAGCTAAAATCTTAATTGGTTCTTCACCATAAGTCATGTCGGGATGAATCTCTATCTCTGACGGGGTAATTACATGTGAAGGATCTGATTGGTAGCGTCGCAACATGGACACGTGAAACACATCGTGAATCTTTTCTAACTCTGATGGCAAAGCTAATCGATAAGCTACCGGCCCAACTTTCTCAGTAATCTCATACGGTCCAATAAAACGTGGACTTAACTTGCCTTTCCGGCCAAATCTGAGAACTTTTCTCTATGGTGACACTTTCAAGAAAACTTTATCTCCCACTTGATACTCTATCTCTTTTCTCTTTAAGTCCGAATAGGACTTCTGTCTATCTGATGCAGCTTTTAAACATTCTCGTATCACTTACACTTTCTCTTCAGCTTCTCTAACCAAATTAACCCCGTGAATTTGGTTTTCCTTTAGTTCAGTCCAAAATAAAGGCGTTCTGCACTTACGCCCATATAGAGCCTCATAAGGCGCCATCTTTAAACTTGATTGAAAACTATTATTGTAGGCAAACTCTACCAATGGGAGAAACTTTTCCCAACTGCCTCAGAATTCAAGAATACAACATCTGAGCATATCCTCGAGTACTTGAATTAACCTTTCCGACTGACCGTCAGTTTGAGGATGAAAAGCGGTACTAAAGTTCAATTTTGTACCCAAGGCTTCTTGTAACTTGTAAACCTCGGATCTCTATCCGAGATGATTGACAACGGAACACCGTGAAGCCTTACTATTTCTGAAACGTACAAGTTTGCCAACTTGTCTAGTGAGAAATCAACTCGTACAGGTATAAAATGAGCCGACTTCATGAGTCTATCAACTATAACCCATACTGTATCTTTCTTGCTCGGAGATAATGGTAGACCCGTTACAAAATCCATAGTAATACGATCCCATTTCCACTCCGGAACCAAAATGGGTTGAAGCAAACCCGAAGGTACTTGGTGTTCAGCCTTTACTTGCTGACAAATCAAGCATTTGGAAACAAACTCTGAAATATCTTTCTTCGTTCTCAGCCACCAATACTGTTGCTTTAAATCATTAAACATTTTGGTACTACCCAGATGTACAGATAAACATCCATTATGTGCTTCATGCAAAATTCTCTGAATAAGCTCGTCCTTTCTTGGTACACAAATTCTATCTTTGAACATCGACTTCCATTGGGACTAATCAGAAAAATCGACTCAACATCCGTCTCGTGACCGAGCTCTCTTGACTTGCAATTCACTATCTTCTTTCGAGCCTCAAAAATCTCTTGGAGGAATACTGGTCTAGCTTTCAACTCGGCTAGAATAGAACCATCATCGGATAAAGTCATCGGTGAATTCATTGCCGTTAATGCAAATAGGGACTTTCTACTCAAAGCGTCGCGACCACATTCGCCTTCCCGGGATGGTAGTCAATGACCAATTCATAGTCTTTTATCAACTCTAACCATCTCCGCGCGCCTTAAGTTCAACTCTTTCGTGTCATCAAGTACTTCAAACTTTTGTGATCGGTGAAAATCGACATCTCTCACCATATAGGTGGTGTCTCCATATCTTTAATGCGAAGACTATGGCACCAACTCTAGATCGTGGGTCGGATAATTCTTCTCATGTGGCTTCAACTGTCTTGAGGCGTAAGCAATCACTTTGCCTTCTTGCATAAGTACACAACCTAATCCATTTAAGGATGCATCATTTGTAAATCACAAATTCTTTCTCTGTCTCAGTTGTACTAAAGCGGAGCTTCATCAACATCGCTTTCAGCTTTCTTCAAACTTTGTTGGCATCTTTCTCGTCCACTCAAACTCGTGCATTTTTCTCAGAACAATTTAGTCATCGGGGTTGCAACCATAGAAAACCCCTTGACGAATCGTCTATAATAGCCAGCTAGGCCTAGGAAACTTCTAACCTCAGAGACATTTCTCGGTGGATTCCAGTCCATTATGGCTGAAATCTTACTTGGATCTACTCGGACTCCATCTCTCGAGACAATATGTCCCAGAAATCCTACTTCCTTGAGCCAAAATTCAATTTTACTGAACTTGGCATATAATTGATTTTCTCGAAGAGTTTGTAAAACTCTCCGTAGGTGCTCAGCATGCTCATTCTCATCTCGGGAATAAATCAGTATGTCGTCAATGAAAATGACTACGAACTTGTCGAGGTATGGTCTGAAGATGCGGTTCATTAAGTCCATGAATACCGCAGGAGCATTGGTCAAACCAAAAGGCATGATTAAAAATTCATAATGCCCATACCTTGTTCGAAAAGCTATCTTGGACACATCTGATTCCTTTACTTTCAGCTGGTAGTACCGCGATCTCAAGTCTATCTTAGAGAACACAGTGGCTCCCTTCAATTGATCGAATAAATCATCGATCCTTGGCAATGGGTACTTGTTATTTACTGTCACTTTATTAAGTTGACGGTAATCTACGCACAATCTCATAGTGCCATCTTTCTTTTTCATAAATAAAACTGGAGCACCCCAGGGAGAACAACTTGACCTAGCAAAGCCTTTATCTGTTAACTCTTGCAACTGTGAATTCAGCTCCTTCAACTTTATTGGAGCCATTCTGTAAGGAGTAATAGATATTGGTATAGTACCGGGAGCTAGCTCAATGTTGAACACAACCTCTCTAACTGGTGGTAGTCCTGGTAATTCCTCGGGAAAAACATCCACGTACTCACATACTATTGGTACTGACTCAATCTTTAAGTCTGTTTCTTTATCATTCATCATAAAGGCCAAATATGCCTCATACCCTTTTCTTATGTATTTCTGTGCCGTCATATGAGAAATCATTGCCGGTGGCCTACCTTGTTCATCTGATTTTACATAGAGAATGTCCCCATTCTCACATTTCATCTCAATGTACTTTTTCCCACAATTTACTATTACATCATGGGCAGTCAACCAGTCCATACCAAGAATGATGTCAAACTCATCAAATGGTAGCAACATAAGATTTGCTTTAAAGTAATGACCTCTAATCATTAATGGACAATCTTTTCATACTTCATCAACTAACACACTATTGCCTAAAGGATTAGACACCTTAATCGTAAATTCTGTAGAATCTATAGGCATATTCATACTGGATACTAGTTTCATACAAATGTAAGAGTGTGTGGATCCGGGATCTATTAAAGCAATAACTTTGATATCATAAAAAAGAAAAGGTACCCGTAATAACATCAGGAGAAGATGCCTCTTCGCGAGCGCGAATGGCATAAGTCCTTGCAGGCGCCCTACCCTCGGGTCTTGCAGCCTGCTCTCTAGGGTTACCTCTTCCACTTGCCCCACTTCCTGGGTTCCTCTGCAGTCTTCCTCTGACCACACTCCCGGATCTCGGGTTCTGAGCTCTATCTTCTTTCATTGTCTCTGGACAATCTTTTATGTAGTGGTCCTGGGAACCACATCTGAAACATGCATTTTCATGTGCTCGACATTCTCCAAGATGACATCTGCCACATTGTGGGCATTCGGGTCTATCCGATCGGATGTTCCCCACACTAGCAACTGAGGTCGTCTGTGCCTTACTTCCTGAATACTGGTTACTCTTGTCCTTCCTTGAAAACCCAGTGGAAGTAGCCGATCGGGTGGAGAAATCTCTTGACTTCTTGGATGAGGATTGGAATGACTTATTCCACTGTCTCTTTTTAGAGTCGCGAGACTCTATTTCAGACTTTCTCTTCTCCTTTACTAGTTCATCGGCTTTACAAGCCCTCTCTACTAGCACAACAAATTCTTTTAGTTCTAGGACAGCAACAAACAATTTGATGTCCTCATTTAGCCCATCTTCAAATCTCTTACTCATGATGGCCTCGGTGGACACGCATTCTCGAGCGTATTCTTTGAGCCGCATACAAACTCACACTCATAATCGACAGACATCTTGCCTTGCTTTAACTCTAGAAATTCCTTTCTTTTTGGTCCACGAACCTTTGATTGATATACTTTTTCTTGAACTCTTCTTGGAAAAATTCCCATGTGACCTTTTCCCTCGGTACCATAGACACCAATGTGTTCCACCATTGATAGCGTAATCTCTTAAAAGAGAGACTACACACTTCATGCATTCCTCCGATGTGCATGACAACTCATTAAAATACCCGATGGTATTTTCTAACCGTAATTCGACTTTTTAGGATCATCATCTTTTCTAGCCCGAATTCTTACGCCCCATGTTTCCTGATTCTATCAACTGGAGGCTTCTCTCCTCTTACCACCTCTACTACTTGAGGGGCTATTGGGATAGGTTGAGGAATAGGTGGGGGTGGATGGGGTTGCGCATTCGGGTTCGTATGAACGAACTCCGTATACCATGTATTCATCATATGGAGGAAGGCTTCTCTAGCCTCTTCTCCTCCTTCTTGACTCACCGTAGTGGGTCTATTTTCATTCTCGTTCGGCACCGTCCCTTCAGCGGGAGCCAGCGTATTACTTTCTATGTCATCCGCCACAGCTCTATCGGGATCCATTTACTAAATGTATAAACATAATTTAAGTCGTCAGGAGTCGTCACACTATCATTATAAAAACATTCTTACGTATGGCATGTATAGCTAGACTCGTGCTCGTGCTACGTTAGTCCTAGAACTGACTAAACCGTAGCTCTGATACCACTAAATGTAACACCCCATACCCGAGTCTGAGACTAAGACTGGATACGAGACGTTACCATGCTTGAACTCACTTAAACATGTACTTACGGGCTATAAAATTTCGTTCCAAATTTAAAAATTCTCTTTCTTAGTCAAAACAGACATTTCATGGGCCTACGAGGCCTCAGATTTACGTCCCGAAACTTTTGGAACTCATCTGGAAACTTTCTCTCCAAATAGGGGTCACACGTCCGTGTGACTTGGGACACGCCCGTGCACCTCTAAAGCATGCCCGTGTCTTTCACCCGTGGTGGATATCGGCAAATTACACACGGTGCCGACACGCGTGGCCCCAAACCGTGCCTAAAACCCAAAGATTCTCGCCAATGCCCCACGGCCAAGGCACACGCCCGTGCTTACCACCCGTGGTGCACACTGACTACCTTAACACGGCCTAGAGTCTAGACACACGCCCGTGTGACTAGTCCGTGGTCTATTCTGACTTAAGATACAAAGGTGCAGGGTGCACACGGCCTAGACATACGCCCGTGTGTCCATCCGTGTGAGCACTTAGAGGCTATTTACCAAGCCAATTGACACCCTGAAATCAAAACCAAACTCATGCTCAATTCAGCAACTCAAGTATTACATCTAACATGAACAAGGATGCATACTTCATTGATAGATTAAAACATACATACTTAATCATTCATGACTCATCTCTTTGGCCATATACAAAAAGAATACTAAGCTTAATAGCCAACACTTTGGCTAGTTTTAAAACATAACTCAAAATGAAATGTTTCCTATACATGCCATACTTAATATAAGCAACTTGGCTATACCAAAATAGCGATTGATAGTGTGCTCCAAGCTCCGATGACGATGATCCACGAGATTAGCTTGGCGGGACTACATGGAAAGAAAGAATAAAGGACATAAGCATTTAGCTTAGTAAGTTTGCATATAATGCACATAGCAACATACTTGCTCAATATAACCCATTTAACATAAACAATGGTATCATAAATTTCAGCTATTTAAGCTTACTTACTCATACTGATTCTTACATATCTCATGATACTTACTAGTCTCATACTCGTGAGGTAAACAAGGTACCTGTATCACTTGATCACATAGATCAGCATACTCTACAATAATAATTATAATCTCTAGTTCATCATTCATAATATGAGTAATACTCATTTCTAACTTGATAATAGCTTTTCTTACTTGTCTTTTTGTTATCATTTTAACTTTACTCATTTGCCCGATGAATTTTTACGAATAACCGAGGATACTGAATCTCATCCCACATAACTCGATGCCAAAGCCATATCCTCGATATGGTCTTACATGGGATCTCTCATCTTGGTATTGATGCCATGTCTTGACATGGACTTACTCAAAGTCTTCCTTGTGTGTTCCCTTGGGAACTTACCATTGCCATGTCTTGACATGGTCTTACTTGGTATCTTTACTCATGAACTGGTTAATGCCGAGCCTTGGCTTGGACTTACATGAAATCTTTCTTGTTACTCACCAATGCCATGCCTTGGTTGGACTTACATGGAATCTCTACCTCATGATAGCTTTTCAATGCCAAGACTTGTCTTGGACTTACATGACATCTTTGCTTGGAGACTCACCAATGCCATGCCTTGGCTTGGGCTTACATGGGTCTTCATCTCATAATAACTCTTCAATGCCAAGACTTGTCTTGGACTTACATGATAACTTGCTTGATTGCCGATGCCATGCCTTGGCTTGGTCTTATACGAACTTTCTTATCTCGTGTGGTAGATCGAGTATCCTAAGTAATTCAACTTCAATCGGGACTTTCTCATGCTTAATCTCATTAATTTCTTTATTTAACATAGCAATAAGCATTTCTATGGTAATAATGTACATTATACTAAGCAATTCAATGATAATAATCATAAAGCTTAGAAATCATACAAACTTACCTCAATATACAAAATGTATATAGATATGCAATTTAGTCCTCGACTTTGTTCTTACCTCGGGTTCGATTCGGGCTTCATTTTTCTTGATCTATAATAATAATTAGATCATTTAATACTCATATTAACTAAATTGACTCTTAACTCATACTTTGGTAAAATTACTATTTTACCCCTAAACTTTCTCATATTTGCACTTTTGCCCCTCGACTCGTAAAATAATTCTCATTCAACTTTCTTAAACATCATGCTTAGCTGATTCATTTTCTATACTATAACAATCATCAATTCTCTCTATTTCTAATAGGTATGACCAATTTCATAACTATTACAAATTAGTCCACACTATCATTTTTCATGAAATTCACTAAGGAAAAGATGTTTATCTAACATCAAACTCTCATAAAATTCCATAAAATATCATTTTACATGCATGATACACATGGGTAGATTTTTGAACATGCTTCTTAGCTCATCTTATAGCTAAAAATAGCTAATTCATAATACGAGGACTCAAAAAATACGAAGAATATTAAAAACGGGGCTAGGATGACTTACTTGCAAGCTTCAAAAATTTGAAGAACCCTATCTATGGAGTCTCCCAATTTTTCGGCACAAGGAAGAAGATGAATGAAATTTTTATCATCTTTTTCCCATTTTAATCATTTAATTGGTAAATGACCAAAATGCCCTTCTCTTTAAAAATTTACAAATTACTAACTCATGTCCATTTTTGTCCAAAACTTATAATTTGGGAAAATTGCTATTTAAGGACTTCTAATTTATATTCTAAAGCTATTTCATACAAAAAGCTTCTAGAAACTCATATTTTCCAACTTTTGCAATTTAGTCCTATTTGATCATTCCATGTCAATTTCACAAAATTTCTACATGGAACTTTAATACTATCATGCAAACATGTCATAAACCTTAAGAACTCAATTTACTAACTCGAATTTGTGGTCTCGCACCACTATTCTGACTAGCCCTTGAATCGGGATGTTACATCATGACATAGGTATCCTCATTATTCCGAATCTTCAACCGGGACTTAGACTTAATACATCCTCATTTCAATCACATCGAAACATCATAAATTAACTTCATATAATTTATATACATTTCTCATAAAATAAAATAATTACAAGTATAATAACATTGTATAGCTTTAATTTCATACAAACTTACCTCGGTACTCAAAATGTGTGTAAATGTTCAATTTAGTCCCACACATTGTTCTTGCCTCGGTTTCGGTCTGGGCTTCGTGTATCTTGATCTATAATAACAATTTCACTAGTTTAATACTCGCATTGACTAAATTGACTCATGAATCACACTTTGGCAAAATTACAATTTTGCCCCTAAACTTTCTCATATTTACACTTTTGCCCCTAGGCTCGTAAAATGATTTTTATTCAACTTCCTTGTATTTCAAGCCTAGCCGAATCATTTTATTAACTACAAAAACCTTCAATTTTCACTATTTCACTCATGTATGACCATTTTTATAACTTTTGCAATTTGGTCTTTTTATGTATTTTTCATGAAAATCACTTAGAAAAAGATGTTTATCATACATCAAACTTTCATATTCTTCCTTAGAACATCAAAATACATGCATGTCTTACATGGGTAAAATTTTGAATATAAACCCTAGCTCAAAATATAGCAAGAAATAGCTAAATCGAGCTACGAGGATCTCAAAAATACAAAGAACATTAAAAACGGGGCTAGGATGCACTTACTATCAAGCTTGGAAGTTGAAGAAACCCTAGCTATGGATCCTTAGTGGTTTTTGGCCATGGGAGAAGAAGATGGACACAATTTTGACTTCTTTTTCCCTTTTTAATCTTTTATTTACCAAATGACAAAAATGCCCTTAATGGTCATTTCTTGAGATTTTTCCTTCCCATGTCTATTTTTGTCCATCATAATCTATATTGGTCTAATTGCTAATTAAGGACCTCTAATAATTTTTATAATTCTATTTCATACTTGAATCTTTTAGAATCTCATATTTTCTAATCTTTGTAATTTAGTCCTAATGGACAAATTGATCACTAATTAATAAAATTTCCTTATAAAATTTTCACACAATTATGCAACCACATCATAAGCCTCATAAAAATCACAAAACACATATTTCTACTTTAAATTTGTGGTCTCGCAACCACTATTCCAGTTAGGACCTAAATCGGGCTGTTACAGTTCTCCCCCTTAGGGATTTTCGTCCCCGAAAATCTTACCGGTAAAAAGGTTTGGGTACTGGTTTCTCATAGCCTCCTCGGGCTCCCATGTAGCCTCTTCTACCCCATGTCTTTGCCACAATACTTTTACAAGAGCTATACTCTTATTCCTTAACTGTTTGACTTCCTGTGCCAAAATCTTAACCGGTTCATCGCCATAAGTCATGTCGGGTTGAATTTCCACCTCTGTCGGTGTAATCATATGCGAAGGATCTGATCGGTAACGTTACAACATAGACACGTGAAACACATCATGTATCTTTTCCAACTCGAATGGCAAAGCCAATCGATAAGCTACCGGCCCTATCCTCTCGGTAATCTCATATGGTCTGATAAAACGTGGACTCAATTTGCCTTTCCGGCCAAATCTGAGAATTTTCTTCCATTGTGACACTTTTAAGAATACCTTATCACCAACTTGAAATTCGATCTCTTTTTGTTTCAAGTCCGAGTAGGATTTTTGTCTATCAGAAGCAGCTTTTAAACAATCACGAATTATCTTTACCTTTTCTTCGGTTTCTCTAACCAGATCGACTCCGTGAATCTGGTTTTCCTTGAGTTCAGTCTAATACAAAGGCGTTCGGCATTTACGCCCATACAAAGCCTCATAAGGCGCCATTCTCAAGCTCGACTGAAAACTGTTATTATAAGCAAACTCTACCAACGGTAAATACTTTTCCCAGCTACCCTGAAACTCAAGGACACAACACCGGAGCATATCCTCAAGTATCTGTATTAACCTCTCTGACTGTCCGTCGGTTTGTGGGTGAAAAGCCGTACTAAAACTCAACTTCGTGCCCAAAGCTTCTTGCAACTTTTTCCAAAATCGGGATGTAAATCTCAAATCTCTGTCCGATATAATCGACAAAGGCACTCCATGAAGCCTTACAATATCAGAAACATACAAGTCTGCCAACTTATCAAGTGAATAGTCAATGCGTACAGGTATAAAGTGGGCCGACTTCGTAAGTCTATCTACCACAACCCATATGGCATCTTTCTTGCTTGGTGACAACGGCAAACCCATTACAAAGTCCATGGTAACACGGTCCCATTTCCACTTGGGAACCATGATAGGCTGAAGCAAACCCGAAGGTACTTGGTGTTCAGCTTTTACTTGTTGGAAAATTAAGCATCTCGATACAAACCCGGAAATATCTTTCTTCATACTCGGCCACCAATACCATTTCTTCAAATCGTTATACATTTTTGTACTGCCCGGATGTACAGATAGACATCTGCTATGTGCCTCATGTAAAATCTTCTGAATAAGCTCTTCATTCCTCGGTACACAGACTCTGTCTCTGAACATCAGACATCCATCAGAATTAATACAAAAGTCAGACTCAACACCCGACTCGCACTGAACTCTTTTAGCTTGTAAGTCACTGTCATCTTTCTGAGCCTCATAAATCTCTTAAAGGAACATCAGTCTAGCCCTCAACTTAGCTAGAATGGAACCATCATCTGAAAAAGTCACCCGTGTATTCATAGCTCTCAATGTAAATAGAGATTTTCTACTCAAAGCATCGGCGACTACATTCACCTTTCTCGGGTGGTAGTCAATGACCAGCTCATAGTCCTTTATCAGCTCTAATCATCTTCGCTGCCTTAAGTTCAATTCCTTCTGATTCATCAAGTACTTTAGGCTCTTATGACCGGTGAATATACGACATCTTTCACCATACAAATGGTGTCTCCATTTCTTCAAAGCAAACACAATGGCAGCCAACTCTAAATCATGTGTCGGGTAATTCTTTTCATGCGGCTTTAACTGTCTAGAGGCATATGCTATCACCTTGCCTTCTTGCATAAGCACACAACCCAATCCATTCAAGGATGCATCGCTGTAGATCACAAATCCTTTTTCCGGTTCAAGTTGCACGAGAACTGGGGCCTCAGTCAACAATGGCTTTAATTTCTCAAAACTCTGTTGGCATTTCTCTATCCATTCGAACTTTACATCTTTCTGTAATAGCCTCGTCATCGGAGTGGCTATCATAGAAAATCCCTTGACAAAATGCCGGTAATAGCCAGCTAGGCACAGAAAACTTCTAACCTCTAAAACATTTCTTGGCGACTTCTAATCAACAATAGCTGAAATCTTACTTGGGTCTACTCAGATTCCATTTCCCGTGACAATGTGCCCCAAAAATCCAACCTCTTTGAGCCAAAACTCACTCTTGCTAAACTTGGCATACAACTAATTATCTCGTAAGATCTGTAAAACCGTCCTCAAGTGCTTGGCGTGCTCCTTCTCATCACGAGAATATATTAGTATATCATCAATAAAAACCACAACAAATTTATCCAAATATGGCCGAAAGATGCGGTTCATTAAATCCATAAACACGGCAGGGGCATTTGTTAAACCGAAAGGCATGACTAAAAAATCATAGTGCCCATACCTTGTTCGAAATGCGGTTTTTGGCACATCTGAGTCTTTGACCCTCAATTGGTAATAACCGGACCTCAAATCTATCTTAGAAAACACCGTGGCTCCTTCTAACTGATCAAATAAATTGTCGATCCTTGGCAATGGGTACTTATTCTTCACAGTAACCTTATTAAGCTTCCGGTAATCTATATATAATCTCATGGACCCATCTTTCTTTTTCACAAATAGCACTGGAGCACCCCACGGAGAATAGCTCGGTTGTGCAAAGCCTTTGTCTGTCAACTCTTGCAACTGTGCCTTCAATTCTTTCAACTCAGTCGGAGCCATTTGGTACGGAGCAATCGATATAGGTGTAGTACCAGGGGCTAACTCAATGCCAAATTCAATTTCTCTAACTGGAGGCAACCCTGGCAACTCTTCTGGGAATACATCTGGATACTCACACACTATCGGTACTGATTCAATTCTTAACTCAGTTTCTTTGGCATTCATCACAAAGGCAAGATATGCTTCGTATCCCTTTCTTACATATTTCTGGGCAGACATATGAGAGGTCATTACAGGCAGTCTGTCTTGTTCATCTGATTCAACACGAAGGGTGTCCTCGTTTTCACATCTTAGTTCAATGTATTTCTTTCCTTAATTTACTGTCACACCATGAGCGGTTAACCAATCCATACCAAGAATTATATTGAATTCATCAAATGGAAATAACATGAGATTGGCCTTAAAATAATGACCTCTAATCATCAAAGGGCAATCTTTGCATACCTTATCAACTAATACACTTTTGCCTAAAGGATTGGACACTTGTATCACAAACTCGGTAGGCTCTACAGACATGCTCATACTAGATACTAAATTCATGCAAATATATGAATGGGTAGATCCCGGGTCAATTAAAGCAACAACATTAGTATCATGGAGAGAAAATGTACCCGTAATTACATCAGGGGATGGCGCCTCTTCGCGAGCGCGAATGGCGTAAGTCCTCGTAAGCGCTCTACCCTCAGATCTTGCAGCCTGCTCTTTGGGTGCACTCTTACTACTCGTTCCACTTCCCAGGTTTCTCTGTTGTCTCCCCCTAGTAGTACTTCTCAATCTGGCACTCTGAATTTTCTCTTTTTCAACCATCTCATGGCATTCTCTAATGAAATGATCTTGGGAACCACACTTAAAAAAGGCTCTCTCGTGGGCTCGGCACTCACCAGGATGTCGTCTACCACACTGTGGACATTCCGGTCTATTAGGTAGAGTGTTCCCAACACTATCAACTGAGCTAGTCTGAGCTTTAATCCCCGAATACTGTTTACTCTTACCTCTGTTTGAAAACCTGGCTGAAGTAGCTGATCGGGTAGGGAAATCTCTCGACTTCTTGGACGAGGACTGAAATGACTTATTCAATTGTCTCTTTCTTGAGTCACGATACTCTAACTCAGCCTTTCTTTTCTCTTTCACAAATTCCTCGGCTTTACAAGCCCGATCCACTAGCACAATGAATTCCTTCAACTCAAGGACACCAACAAATAATCTGATATCTTCATTTAATCCGTCCTCGAACCTCTTACACATGATGGCTTCAGAGGACACACACTCCCGAGCGTACTTGCTGAGCCTTACAAAATCACGCTCATACTCAGTTACTGTCATTCTACCTTATTTCAGTTCGAGGAATTTCTTTTATTCTGATCAATAAATCGTTGACTAATATAGTTCTTCCGGAATTACTCTTGGAAAAATTCCCACGTGATCCTTTCCCTTGGTACAACAGACACAAGGGTGTTCCACCACTGATAAGCGGAATCTCTCAAGAGAGAAACTACACATTTCATGCACTCTTCAGGTGTGCAAGATAATTCGTCAAATACCCTGATGGTATTTTTAAGCCAAAATTCTGCTCTTTCCGGATCATCATCCTTACTAGCTCAAAATTCCTCGGCTCTTTGCTTCCGGATTTTGTCAATCGGAGGCTTTTCTCTCCTTACCACTTCTATCACTTGGGGAGCTACAGGGGTTGGCTGAGGAATAGGTGGGGGTGGAGGGGGTTGTACATTCGGGTTCGCATGAACGAACTCCGTGTACCATGCATTCATCAAGTGGAGAAAGGCTTCCCTAGCCTCTTCTCCTCCTCTCTGACTTACCATCGTAGGTCTATTCTCATTTTCATTTGGCACCGTCCCTTCGGCGGGATCCAGCGCGTTACTTTCTACATCATCAGCCACAGCTCTTTCGGGATCCATTTACTATATGAAAACACAATTTAAATCGTCAGGAGTCGTCACACTATCATTACATAAATACTCATATGTATGGCATGTATAGCTAGACTCATGCATACGCTATGTTAGTCCGATAATCGACTAAACCGTAGCTCTAACACCACTAAATGTAACACCCCTTACCCGTATCCGACACCGGGACAGGGTACGAGGCATTACAAAACTTAACTTACTTTAACATGTATTCTCGACTATAAAATTTTGTTTCAACTTTAAACTTTTTCATTCATATTCATGACATCCTTATTATGGGCCTATGAGGCCTTAAACATACATTCGGGAGGTTTCAGGATTAAACCGGAAACTTTGGAGCACTTAGAATTTTTTTTTCCTTAAATAGGACCACACGCCCGTGTGGAATGGAACACGCCCGTGTGGGCAGGCCGTGTGGTCACACACACCCATGTTTCTAGCCCGTGCGAAATTTATTTTTCATTTTGAACCTACAGGGGTTTTCACAGTCTATGGCCCGTGTCCCTTACACGGCCTAGACATGCCCGTGTCCTCACCCATGTGTAAAAACCTAGGTATTCTGTTTATGACGTCAGCAAACCCTTAATAGCACATGGCTTAGGCACACGCCTGTGTGCTGGCCCGTGTGGCGAATCGAATTCTCGCAAATTTGATGCAGGGGACACACGGCCTATCCACACACCCATGGGGTTGGCCGTGTGTCACACACGGCCTAGACACATGCCCGTGTGGACAATTAGAAGGCTATTTTCCAAGCCTATTGCCACCCTGAAACATAAACACATGTATGCCAACACAAGCAACACATAATATGGCAATAATACACAATGAAGACTCAAAAATCATCATTCATACTCTTCATAGAACTCATCATCATTAAGATATAAAACTTGACCAATATTGACCAATTTCTAATGGCCATTTACAAAATGAGTGTATAACATTAATTGCCAACACTTTGGCTTTCAAATATGACATAACACAAAATGACCAAGTTCCTATACATGCCATACTCAAAATGAATCAACTTTACTATACCAAAAGAATAGTTGATAGTGTGATCCAAGCTCCGACGTCCTACGATCCCTGAGCTAGCTTGGCGTTACTACAAGGAAAAGGGAAAAGAGAGGGGTAAGCATATAGCTTAGTAAGTTTGCATGAATTAATATAAAAACATAAGAATTCATGGCAAAATCCATTCATCTCATAGGACAATAACAACATAAGCTCTCAAGTGCTTAGGTATACTTACTCATACTTACTCTTACCCATCACATAACACATTACGGTTTCATAACTCGTATTTTACTCATGGTACCTGTACCACTTCATCACTTAATTTAGCATATATACTATCTTGAACATAAACTTAAATCATTATCATCATTAACTCATATGTAACTCTTTGTCATCTTTGTATAGCTTAGCTTTTTACCATCTTTGTATACTTAACTCCTTTGCCCGTTGAACTACTCGGAATATCGGAGGATACTTAATCTCATCAAACATGTATCATGATGCCAATGCCATATCCCAGATATGGTCTTACAGGGGATCACCTCTTGATGCCGATGCCATATCCCAGATATGGTCTTACACGGGATCTCTTAACTCGATGTCGATGCCATGTCCCAAACATGGTCTTATACGAGATCATACATAGATGTCGATGCCATATCCCAGATATGGTCTGACACGAGATCTTCCTTTGGTGCCGAGGCCATGTCCTAGACATGGTCTTATACGGGACCTTCCTTATTCAATGCCGATGCCATGTCCCAGACATGGTCTTATACGGGATCTATATTCGGTGCCGATGCCATATCCCAGATATGGTCTTATACGGGACCTTCCTTATTTGATGCCGATGCCATGTCCCAGACATGGTCTTATACGGGATCTACATTCAGTGCCGATGCTATATCCCAGATATGGTCTTATACAGGACCTTCCTTATTCGATGCCGATGCCATGTCCCAGACATGGTCTTATACGGGATCTACATTCGGTGCCGATGCCATATCCCAGATATGGTCTTATACGGGACCTACATTCGGTGCCGATGCCATGTCCCAGACATGGTCTTATACGGGACCTTCCTTATCTCATATCATGACATAGGTATCCTCGTTATTCCGAATCTTCAACCGGGACTTAGACTTAATACATCCTCATTTCAATCTCATCGAAGCATCATAAATTAACTTCATGGAATTTATATACATTTCTCATAAAATAAAATAATTGCAAGTATAATAACATTGTATAGCTTTAATTTCATACAAACTTACCTCGGTACTCAAAATGTGTGTAGATGTTCAATTTATTCCCACACCTTGTTCTTGCCTCGGTTTCGGTCTGGGCTTCGTGTTTCTTGATCTATAATAAAAAAGTCACTGGTTTAATACTCACATTGACTAAATTGACTCATGAATCACACTTTGGCAAAATTACAATTTTGCCCCTAAACTTTCTCATATTTACACTTTTGCCCCTAGGCTCGTAAAATGATTTTTATTCAACTTCCTTGTATTTCAAGCCTAGCCGAGTCATTTTCTTAACTACAACAACCTTCAATTTTCACTATTTCACTCATGTATGACCATTTTTATAACTTTTGCAATTTGGTCCTCTTATGTATTTTTCATGAAAATCACTTAGAAAAAGATGTTTATCATACATCAAACTTTCATATTCTTCCTTAGAACATCAAAATACATGCATGTCGTACATGGGTAAAATTTTGAATATAAACCCTAGCTCAAAATATAGCTAGAAATAGCTAAATCGAGCTACGAGGATCTCAAAAATACGAAGAACATTAAAAACGGGGCTAGGATGCACTTACTATCAAGATTGGAAGTTGAAGAAACCCTAGCTATGGCTCCTTAGTGATTTTCGGCCATGGGAGAAGAAGATGGACACAATTTTGACTTCTTTTTCCCTTTTTAATCTTTTATTTACCAAATGACAAAAATGCCCTTAATGGTCCTTTCTTGAGATTTTTCCTTCCCATGTCTATTTTTGTCCATCATAATCTATATTGGTCTAACTGCTAATTAAGGACCTCTAATAATTTTTATAATTCTATTTCATACTTGAATCTTCTAAATCTCATATTTTCTAATCTTTGCAATTTAGTCCTAATGGACAAATTGATCACAAATTAATAAAATTTCCTTATAAAATTTTCACACAATTATGCAACCACATCATAAGCCTCATAAAAATCAAAAAACACATATTTCTACTTCAGATTTGTGGTCTCGCAACCACTATTTCGGCTAGGCCCTAAATTAGGCTGTTACATCCAGATTTTTTGAGCAAATACCATGGCAACAAGTGCTAAATCATGCGTCGAGTAATTGCGTTAATCTATTTTCAGATGCCATGACACATAAGGAATTACTTTACCATCCTGCATCAGGATACAACTCAAACCATTCAATGAGGCATCGCTGAAAATAACAAATTCTTTTCTCGACTTAGGCAAAGTTAGAATCGGTGCTTTTGTCAACATAGCTTTCAACTTCTCAAAACTGTCTTGACACCAACTATCCCATACAAATGGCATATTCTTTTGCAGGAGCTTCATCATTGGCAAGGCTATTTTAGAAAACCCATTTACGAATCTCTTGCAATACCTGGCCAAGCCAAGGAAGCTTCGAATCTCTAATACATTTTTAGTGCTTTCCACTGAAGAATAGCTTCAATATTATTAGGTTCAATCCAAATTCCCTTAGCTAAGATAACGTGCCCCAAAAATACCACTTTAGATAACTAAAATTCATATTTACTGAGCTTCCCAAAAAGTTGCTTCTTTCGTAACATTTACAAAACAATTCTTAAATGCTTATCATTCTTAACCTCTGATCTCGAGTATATTAGGAGATCATTGATAAAAACGAACACGAAATGATCTTGATAGGGTTGGAAAATACAGTTCATGAGATCCATGAATGCCACAGGTTCTTTCGTCAGCCCAAATGACATCACTAGAAATTCGTAGTGACCATACTACGTACGAAACGTTGTTTTCGGTACATCACCTTTAATTGATAATATCTCGACCTCATATCGATCTTAGAGAAGATTGATGCACCTTTCAACTGATTGAACAAGTCATCAATACATGGTAGAGGGTATCTGTTCTTTATTGCCAGCTTATTCAGCCAGTGATAATCAATACAAAGCCGCATCGACCCATCTTTCTTTTTAACGAGCAATACTATAGCTCTCTAAGACAATATACCGGGACGTATAAAGCTACGGTCCAAAAGGTCTTGTAATTGAATTTTCAACTCTTTTAACTCTGTTGGTGCCATACGGTACAAAGCAATTGACATAAGAGTTGTACCTGGGTAAACTTCAATTGAAAACTCAACCTGGTGATCAGGAGGCAATCCTAACAACTCCTTAGGAAAAAACATCTGAAAACTCATAAATTGTCCAAATCTTACTTATCTGGCTTTCATCAGAGTTCGAGTTAATTATATATACTAGATATGCTTCACAGCCTTGATTCAAGAGCTTATTAGCTCGAACTGGTGAATTGATATGAGTTGAACCACTCGATCTAATGCCTTTCACTTCCAGAACCTCACCATCTGGACTTTAGATAGAAAACTTATTTTTGCTATAGTCAAGAATCACTCCATGCTCAGTTAACCAATCCATTCCAAGAATCAAATCGAATTCGCCAAATGACATAATTAACAAATCATCAAGAAACGATCTATTCTGAATTTCTAGTGGACATTGCTTACACACCTGGTCAACAAGCACGGTTTGTCCAAAAGGACTCGATACAACCATTACAACTTTTGACATTTCAGATTTGAAGCTCTTCAAATTTATAAAGCTAGAATTTAAATATGAATGGGAAGAACTAGGGTCAATCAAAGCATATATGGGTGTTGAATATAAAAGAAATATACCTACTACGACATCGGTAGTATCACCTGTTGGATCTAGTGCCCTAAGTGTAGTATTTTCGTCAATATACACTTGTAATTTTTTTTTTTGAATAGATTGGTTAATAAAACAAATTCATTGATTACATTAATATACTTTGTATAATTTTTCTCAGATGGTTTTTTGCATGCAAAGTAAAATGGAAGCAAATGTTGCTCATTAGTTGTCTAAATGTTTAACTAATAATAAACGATATTATGTGGTTGGATCGTAGTACGGAAAGACAACTTTTTTCAGTAGAAGAACGTAAACATGTCCTTAAATCTAATCAGAAGTGAGCAAATTGATTGAAAGACTAATATGTCATCTATCAAATCCAATCGGGGAGATGCCCTGTTTTGGGCATCAGAGCGGATGTCTCCTAGAAAATAGAGACATAGATGTGTCGAATTAGACTGACAGTACATCGGATAGGGCCCAAGCAGAATTGATCATGAACCTGTTTATGTATTATTCACTTGTAACGTTCATAGTGTGGCATATCTAAATCTTGTGTGGATGGCAGACTATGTATGCATGACTCGTACACTTTGATGTAAGTAAAAGCCTGAGTTCAAATAGATAAGGAACCGAAAGCTGGTGCGATGGGTGTACAACTTCTGTAGTATGTAACATCATTCACAAAAATGGAATTCATAGACCAAAACATTGGTAAATGATATCCTCTTATTGTCATTACATGGTTGATGAAAAGTAAATGTGGCCATGGGTCGTTCGTCTTTGTGATGGATGACTTTATCACTATTTGATAGTGATTGACTTTTCATGAAGGACGATGTAATGGTTACCATGAGATAAAATAGGATCATAGTGGGAGAATAAATATTATCCCAAAGAGATCAAGGATATCCTAGAAAGGTAACACACTTATGATGAGGTCATTGGATGAGCACTGAGTAGTTGTTTTCGTAATTGTATGTTGTTAGGGAGAGCTCAGTCACGATAGTGGAATGACTTCATGAGTAAATGATTTTATAATTAATAGGTGAAAATTTAAAAATTAATTATAAATCATTTGAGCGTCAACTACATATGTTCAATCGATCCCTCTGCTAGCTCGTTGAAACCAGAAATGAATTTCGTGTTTGAATAGAAATGAATTGAATGAATAGAAAAAGAGAAATGGGAAGCATTCAGGAATGATTAGGTTTTATCCATAATGGAGAAATGGGATCATTTAGAAATGAATGTAGGTTTCCAAAAACAGAAATGAAAATGAAAATGAAAATTTGCAATCCTATATATGATTACTTAAAAAATGATGGAAGAATGAGTTTATGTTTTTGGATTGTTTTGAAGCCCGAAAATGAAAATAAATTGGTCATAGTGAATATGTTGATTTGTGAAATATTGAACAAATTTTCTCGAAATTTTATCTAGGGTAAAATCATTAAAATTTTACTAAGGGTAAAATCATCAAAATTTTACCGGGGGTAAAATCGTCCAAATTTTACTAGTGCAAAATTGAGTTGAAAAAATTATTTAATATGTAAATATTAAAGTTTATTTTGGGAAATAGAAAAATTGAATCGGGTTGGATCATATTACAGAGTACTGGGTTTAAAAGACCCAAGAAGTACTTGTAAGTTGGACCCAATATGATAGGGACCCAAACCCCTCATATAACATGAAGGGGGTGGCAACCTTAGTAGAAATACAAGGTTGAGTCATTCACCCCTCTCCTACTCTAAGTAGGTTTTTTTTATATTTAAAATAAACATCTACAACTCTATAAGAGTTCTATCTTCTCTTCCTATAAATAGATGGCACCGGTAGAGCTATTTACACAATTTTTGAGAGATTATTATTATGTCGAAATATAGAGAGAATTTATTCACAAATTTTAAATATATTTTTCTAGAATAATAATTTTACTGATTTCTATTAAAGAAGAGATAATTTTCGTTTTCACTCCAAAAAGAAAGCTTTTTTCTAGTTCTTTGTTTTGGTTCAAATTGGTTCAAGCCTACACTCAAAACAGTTTGTGGTACGAGAATAGCGGAGAAGATCGTTTGGTAGAAAGCCGAAAAACATCAAGGATCCACTTATTTGAAAACACATATATGATTTTATTTTAAGGTTTATTGCTATAAATATCACAAACCATGTCGATTTTCAAAATTTTAAATTTTCGCTGTGCAAAAAAAACCATTTTCAAACTGGGTATTTTTCCAACATCACCCACTTCTTGGGTTTGGACCACATAAGCTCGAGCTAAAGCTCCAGCCTCAGATTGTTGAATAGATGGCTCATTCCCTTTTCTCAAACCACCTCTGGATACAGAACCACCGTGAGGATTTCCCCAACACCTAACAGTAGTAACAGACTTTTGAGTGGTAGCAGATAGATTATTATTATTCCTCGGGCAATCTTGGGCAAAGTGTTCTTGAGATCCACAACGGAAACAAGCTCTGGTAAACTTCTAACATTCACTTCAGTGCTTTTTCCTCCTGCAACGTTCACAATTCAGAATATCAAAATCTTTGGTGGGACCTCTAACATTGGCCACTGAATTAGATGGCTATCTATCTCAAGCTTTCTCTAATGTAACAAACCTTGAGGTTGAATTCCAGGGCTTTCGAGACTCTCTAGCTGTCTTAGGAAACTGATGCAAACTAGAAGTCCTTGCTCGCTTCCCAAAGGCTCAGAAGGGTTCAGATCTCTTGTCAAGGCCCATGGCCTGCTCCACCATCTTGGATCATTCAGCCAGGTCCGCATATTCTTTTATTTCATGGGAGACCAACTCAAATCTAACCTCAACATGCAATCTCTAAAGTGTATTTGCTAAGTTGTAGAAATTCATGCTCATAATTGACTACAGACATCTCACCCTATCTCAAAATCATAAATTCCTACTTCCAATCTTCTAGATATAACTCTCTGACGTACTTTTTTTGGAATTCAGACTGAAAGAAATCCCAATTAAACTAATTAGCTGATATGTGTCGGGTAACTGTCAGCCACCACTAATATGCCTACTCTTTCAAGAGGGAGACTGCACACGTGGTGCACTCGTGTGGAGAACGATTGAGCTGTTGCAGTACCCGATTCGTCGATTCAAGCCAAGTATCAACTGTTGAGGGATCAACCCCTTTAAATCCTTTAAACTCAGTGGCACCATACTTCCGCAATTCTTTTATCCAAGCTCATCGAAAAGAGGGCGCTAATGCAACTTATGGAGTAGCTCCCTATAACAGCCCGTTTTTAATGCTGTAAAAAATGGTGGTTTTGGAACCCTATATCGAGTCAGTAAATATTATTATCAATATTTACGAGCCTATTATAAGGTTATTTTGATTTTCAGTCCGATAATTTTATTGATTGAATGGTTGATTAAGGTACAAGAACTAAATTGTCAAGACCATAAAAGTTAATCGCTATTGATTTTTATTTGCTAAAAGGGCTCTAAAACATAACATCAAGGTTTAAATGGAAAATTAGCCATTTTATAAAGGTAATGGACGGTTTAATGTTATGTTTAATTAAATTAATAATAAAATTTAAGAAATAAAATATGTAACAATAATAAAACATATGACTAATGGTGGAAGGAAAGAGAAAACATTATTTCATATTCATCCTTCCACCGAAAATCACCATTGAAGAAAGCTTGGGAGAGTTAAAGTTTTGGCTACTTGTATAGATAAGTGAATTATGCTTCTTTTTTTTTTAATTTTTATGTTTTGGAATTTCGAGAGCTTGATTTAGCTAACTCGAGATTAGATCGTAAAATTGTTAGAGTTTTAAAATGTTACCATTGATTATTTTTGAAGTTTTTGTTGTTAAATGGATTGGTTGTAAGCTTAAATGTGATTAGGGACTAATTTGTAAAGTGAAATTTGTAAGTTTTGGATTTAGGGACTAAAATGTAATTATTTTTAAACTTTCATGGAATTTCTATAATTATGGATTTTAGAGAGTTATAAATGGATGAAATTAAAAATGGATTGAAAAATGAAGCTTAAATGTGAAAGATATGATAATTTTGATTTTAGGGACTAAATTGAATAAAATGTGAAACTTTAAAGGTTTTGTAAAAATGAAAGAAAATAGATCCATGAATATCATATTATGCTATTAAATTGCAGGAATTGAAAAATTGAATTAAATTTTGTATATAGATTAAGAACCGAACCAATCGAAGGATAATTGTGGTAAAGGAAAAATTTTGGATTAGTCCTCAAAATTGTGCTTATTGCTATTTTTGGTTAGGTAAGTTCGTATGAAGTTTATTTTGTTAATGTGTATTTATGTTTGTAACACCCCAAACCCGGCCTAGAAGTTAGACCCAAATCTGGCGTGTCACATTGAAGAGTCTTTTTGAAAACTACGCGTTCATTGAAAACCCTTCTTACAATTTAAAACTTTCTGCCTTTAAAACCTCAGATTTCGTTTGCTTAGTTTCAAAATGTGGTTTATTAAAAGTCATTCTCTTGTAAAACATTATTATCTTTAAAACCTTGCTTGTTGCGGAAACTTAATTTAAAACAGTTGTGGAAGCATGATATTTTGAAAAAAAGTAGTTAATTTTGAAAACCATGTTCTACTTCTAGCAATTATAAAACCATAACAAAAACCCACAACTTCACTTACAAGGCCTTATTACAAAAATTAAAACCCAAACTAGATTCTCAAAAATATAGTCCAAAGTATAAAGAAACTGTAGACATGTGGCCATTTCCGAGTCTCTCACAGCACCGATCCTCCTAAAGTTGGGGATTACATTGCACGCTTAAAAAACGGGGTGAGTTTACGAAAAACTCGGTGCAGCAATCCCCTATTACGAGTAATGATGCTGGGCCTAAGCCCTATTCAGTGACAATCTGGGCCTAAGCCCTATTCGGTAACAATCTGGGCCCTATTCGGTAATAATCTGGGCTTAAGCCCTAAATCATATCAATACAAAACATGCATGTAACCCAACCCTTAACCACCAAACTATCCACCCGTACCAACCAATCTCTCCATGTGGGGACCATGTCGACCCACCCAGCCAAACTCTCCAATGGTGCAGCCTAGCTGCTAGTATTTATGCGGCTTTAAGCCTTCAGTAACGGTATCATAATTGGCACATAGCCATCGGTAACTGTATTATGTTTGGCACATAGCCATCAGCAACGGTAATATAATCGGCACACAGCCTTGGGTAAATATGATCAACACAGAGTCGTCAATATATATGTTAGGCACATAGCCACGATAAATACGATTGGCACAAAGCCATAATCAAGATGGCACAGAGCCATGTTTAGGTTGGCACAGAGCCATAATCAGATTACGCGGCAATGCCACTATAACGGTAAATGTGGCGATGCCACTATAACGATAAATGTGGTGATGCCATTATAACGGTACTTCCTCCAAATCATAAAACCCAACCCCATGCAATATGTCGTGTTTGTCATGCTCAATCATTACACGTGTATGCAAAATGGCCATGCTCAGAAACAGTCATTTACACACATATTGAAAACATATCAGCCATATAATCCCAGTCAAATCAGTTAAAACACAGTCATACATTCACAGTTAGATCAATCATAATTCTAATCAGTTAGTTACCCGCAAGCGCAAAATAGTCATTTTACCCTATAAGGGTATTTCGATAATCCTACCCTACAGAGGTATTTCAGTAATTCTACCCTACAGGGGTATTATGATAATTCTACCCTACAGGGGTATTTCAGTAATTCTACCCTATAGGGTATTTCCCAAATTAGGGGTATTTTGGTAATTTTACAAATTAGGGGTGTTCCAGTAATTTTGCAAATCAGGGGTACTTTAGTAATTTCGCAAACTGAGGGTATTTTGGTGATTTTACAAATTGAGGGTATTTCGGTAATTTTGCAAGTCGGGGTATTTTGGTAATTTTAAAAATCGAGGGTATTTCGATAATTTTGCAAATTAGGGGTACTTTGGTAATTTTGCAAACCGAGGGTATTTCGGTAATTGTACAAATTAGGGGTACTTCGGTAATTTTACAAGTCGAGGGTGTTTCAGTAATTTTGTAAACCAAGGGTATTTTAGTAATTTTGTAAACCATGGGTATTTCAGTAATTCTGTAAACCAAGGGTATTCTAAACAGAGATAACGATGCGAATGGGCCTAGGGCCCATTCTCGGCCCAAATGGGCGCACACGCTCGTGTGGCCCATTTAGCCCAAATCTAGCCACAAATATGAGATTTACATAGTCCAGTCCAATATCTACTATACGGTCATACAATATATTCATATGGGCCCCACGGCCCATTGGGCCCACATGGCCCCTTTCGCCCATCGTGGCCCAAACAAACCTATACCCACAAGAACACTCATGGTGGCCTCAACTATGCGTGCGCCAAGCTCCCACACGTGCGTGCTCGCACACTCGTGTGGCTACCATCGCCGTGTGACCGGCATTTCGGCATTTGCCGCTCTATGACTAGAGAAAAGTAAATACACACACGATAGGAATCGAAGTTAATCCGCGCTTTGAACACCGCTCGCGCAGGAGGCTAACAATGATCGCACTTTGATCAGTAACACCCTTACCCGTATTCTATGCCGGAATCGCCCGAGGCATTACCAAATTAAAACCACTTGATCGCCACTTAGGCTCAACGTGACTACTCTCAAAAGCTACCACAACTACCTCATTAAGGACCTACGAGGTCTTAAACATACATACGAGAGCTCCCGAGGGTCTACCGAAACTTTATCGATCTTAAAATTTCTTTCACTCAGACAAGGGTCGCACGCCCATGTGGAATGGGACACGCCCGTGCACCTTTAAGACATGCCCATGTCTTCCACCCGTGGTCGACACTGACTAAATTCACACGGCCTGGACACGCCCGTGTTCTCCACCCGTGGTGAACACTGACCACTTTACACGACCTAGGCACACGGCCAAGTGGCTATTCCGTGCTCTATTCTGACTTGAAATGCTAACATGCAGGGGACACACGGCCAAGTCACACGCCCATGGCCTGACCGTGTGTCACACATGGCCTAGACATACGCTCGTGTGTCTACCCACATGGACAAGAACAAAGCTATTTGTCATGCCCTTCTCGCCCCTCTAGCATACACAACAAGTACTCATTCAACACATCCAAAACCAACTCATAATGAACATAATCTTACATGGATAAATACATCTTTTCATATAATAATGTAGCCATCAACTATGGCATTATACAAAATAGATTATCCATCTAAAGGCCAACACATCTTAGCCAAAACAACAAAATACCCTAACGTGTCTAGCCTCTATACATGCCATATACAAAACATTAAGTCCAATATACCAGAATGTGTTGATAGTGTGGGCGATCTTCCGATTAATCCGCGTATCACGATTCAATTCTTATTCTCTATAAGACAAGGGAAAAGAAAGGAGTAAGCTTTGAGCTTAGTAAGTTTACACATAAACAATTTAAGCATTCTAGTATAAGTTAAACAACAATTAGCATTATACTAACATATGTAATTGACATCCACTACTATGCTTACTCTTTCTATCCCTTACCACATCTCCAACACATCATGAGTCACATACTCATAATCATTGACATGCACCCCTGCACTCAATAGCACATTTACTCAAAATACAACACATCATTATTTCTCAATAATACATCCACATAGCTAAATTACTCAGTGGTTTCGCACTTAGCCCACCACAATCAGATCATAGGGTAGTATCGCACATAGCCTACAACAAAGGATAATTATAGTGATTCCACACATAGCTCACTAAATAACATGCTTAACAATAGTATCGCACACAGCCTATCATTGTTAAGTATCAAGGTGGTATCGCACTTAGCCCACTATCAAGCATTATCACTACACATTCACATGTCTACTTTGTAATACATTCATCCATTCACAACTACTATCTCATTCATTCCACTAGAATTGAATAGGTTTTCAATCATGCTACACTTTAGCTAGCATTAACAATGTATACACATAAATGCATCGTTCATACGTAAACTTACCTCGGTACTCAAAAAGTATGGATTTGTGAAATTTAGTCCACGACCTTGCCCTTGCCTCGGTTAAGATCCCAGCTTCATCTTTCTTGATCTAAAATGACAAATCAACCCGTTCAATACACACAGTGACTAAATTGACCCTTATCTCATACTTTAGCAAAATTACCATTTTGCCCCTAAACTTCCTCATATTTATACTTTTGCCCCAAGGCTCGTAAAGTGATTTTCATTAAACTTTCTAGCCTTTCATGCTTAGCTGAATCATTTACTCAACTAAAACAATCATCAATTCTCACTAAATCACTCATGTATGACCAATCTCAGGACTTTCACAAACTAGTCCCTACATGCATTTTTCATGGAATTCACTTAGCAAAAGATGTTTCTACTACATCAAGCCTTCATATTCTTCCATAAAACATCAAAATACATGCATGTCATACATGGTTACATTTTTGAACATCAATCCTAGCTCAACATATAGCTAAAAATAGCTTACTCATGTTACTAGGACTTCAAAAATACGAAGAATATCAAAAACGGGGCTTGGATGCACTTACTAGCAAGCTTGAAAAATTGAAGAGCACTAACAATAGCTTCTTGAAATTTTCGGCAGCTTGGAGAAGAAGATGAATGAAATTTTGTCATCTTTTTCCTTTTTTAATCACTTAATTGACAAATGACCAAAATGCCCCTTAGTCAAACTTTTCCAATACCATCCACATGCCCATTTTTGTCCAAAAATTAGAATTTGGGAAAATTACTATTTAAGGACCTCTAATTGATAATCCAAAGCTATTTCATACAATTAGCTTCTAGAATTTCACATTTTGCAACTTTTGCAATTTAGTCCTTTTGGACAATTCAACCGCAATTTAACAAAATTGCTTCATGAAACTTTCACACTAACATGCAAACATAGCATAAACCTCAAAAATCATACATATACCTCAGATTTGTGGTCTCGCACCACTATTCCAACTAGGCCCTAAATCGAGATGTTACATTGACCCCCAAGGGGTGTGTCGATCAACTTCGGTCACCACCACCGCGACCCAACGGCATACAGATCAACGAATGATCCAACGCCTAACCCAAACGAGCACGCCACAAAGCGAAAGGGGTAAGCCAAGAAAGGTATGCTTACTCTCCTCATGGTTTGCTCTATTTAAAGCCAACTTATTGCCTATCCTCATGCTAGCTTCCCGATGTGGGATCCCACCTTCAGCAGAGTTTAAATCCAACACAAACTTTGGCCGTCCAATCCGCAAAATAAACACTCCCTTGCTTGACATGAGATTCGAACCCTTGCCCTCTCCTATGCTCCAGATGCTACATGCCACCACAACACAAGCTCCTTTTGTGACTTAGAACATACACAACTAAATATAAGCCTATGGGCCAAAGTCTAAGTTCATTTAAAAGAAAAACAAAATGAATTGCAAGCGCCAAGACTTGAACCTTGGACCCCTTGCTTCCTCTATGGCGTTACTTCCTTGTCTCCCATGTGGCGCCATTTTCCACTAGACCACAACTCCTTTTGTGTCTTTTTTTCCCACAATTTATTCTTAAAGTCTACTTACTTACCCCTAGGGCTTTATTCACCTAAAACCAAATTTTTTTCCTGAAGCCCAGGTTTGAACCCGAGACTTCATGGAAGCCCCCTAACCTTCCAAAATCACTCACCTAATAGGTCCAACTTGCATTAGTGCCGTTCTCTTGTTCTAAAAAATTTTAAACGCTCCCATGCCCAAGGCCCAATAGGCCCATTTCTACTAGGCCCAAATTCGAGGCGTTACAATGTTTGTGTTGTATAAATTGCTTGTGAGCTGAATATTTGTGTAATAATGAATACTTGGCATTAGAAGAATTAATTTGCAAAATAAGGTGTTTGTGTCATGTATGAATGAATATGTGATATGAGATGGATACGAATTGTTAATATGATTATAGTATCTGTATATGACAAAATTATAAGGGTTAAAAAGGCACGTGTAAGGATTTAAGGCCCATGTGAATTAGTAAACGATTAGGATACAAGTGGCATGTCATTAGGGTTAAAAGGAACCAGGTGCCGATTTTGGATGTCTTTATCGATGGCTGAGGTTCTGCATGTGTTGCAGATTCTCCACAACTCGTGTGAGCAGCATCGAGCAAAGTTTAAAGTCCCGATTCATATCTTGTGTGAGTAATTACATTCACAGCTCGTGTAAGCAATTACATTCACAACTCATGTGAGCAATTTAAGTCCCGTGTATCTGAGGTTACTTTACTATAGTTTTCCGGGTGAAAACAGTAACTAAATGAAATTCAATTGAATTGTAAGATCAAATGTGAAATCAATTGTTATATCTATAAATTCTAAGGTTATATATCCATGAATGGTATTTGTTGCAATGAACTAACCAAGTTGGTTATGGTGCCAAATTGTGAAAGTTGACAGGTTTTAAATCATGCTTATGTTATGTGATTTCAATTGCTTATATTGTTTTTAATGTTGAAGTAAGTTAAATTGGTTTCTGGATGAGCTTACTAAGCATCCAAAAATGCTTACCATTGTTCTACGTTTCTTTTCTGTAGATCATTGGTTGTCGAACGCGTTGAGTGGATCACGTTGGAGCTCACACTATCCACTTTTTGATTCAGTAGACTTTTGATCATTTTGACTTGGTTATATGTGGCATGTACATAGGTGGTTGTATAGGTTCAAATTGAATGGCTACATGTCTTGTACATAGGTGTAGCTGTGGATATGTTGGTCTTGAGACTTGTCACTGTAGTCTCTATATGACATTTGGTATTGGTTGTAATAGTTATAAATGTGTATACGGTTGTTTTGGTATGCCATAATAGTTTATATGAATGGAAAATTTGATTGTGGATTGCATGTTGCTTCTAACTGCACTTTGAAAATGATATTTGATGTTGAAATGGTATGATGGATAGGTATGACATTGTTGTGGCATTAATACCAAACTTGGTATGTTGTTTGGTTTTAGAAATATGGTTACTTATATGTGCTTGGAATTGGTGTTTTGATTGCATATTGTTAGTTATAGTCAAGTTTTGGTAAGTTTTGGATTAGCCACTTTGAATTGAGCAAGTTGAGGTGCCCTTGAATGGCATATTGGGTTAATGTTTAGAGAATGATATGTGTTAGCATTGTTTTGAAGTCTTTCGAATAGGTCAAATGTTGTAAAATGCATAATTGAGATTTTTATTTAAGGTTAGTTTTGAAAACAAACTTCAAGTGACCTATTTTTGTACCATACGGTCTAGCCACACGGCCGTGTATCAGACATGGGCTAATGGCACACCCATGTGATTTTTGGAAAATGGGATGTTTTAGAGCCACACAGTTCTCAATTGTTACACCAGCCAGCCACACGCTCATGTGCGTACTGTAGATTTGGTCAATTATTTATTCACACGGAAAATTGTTACATGGCCCAGCCACATAGCCATGTGATTGCTGGGATAAAAATTTGGTGTTTAACCCACACAACTTCAGAGAGTTACACGGCCGTGTGACCCTGTTTTGCAGAATTGTCCATCTTTTTGAAAAAGTTTCAAATTTGTCATTGTTCAATCTCGGGTCAACTTTAGAGCTTCCGTAAGCTTGTATAAGACTCGAGAGAGATTTTAAATTGTATCAAATGATAATTATGACTAAAATTTGGTTTGAGTTTGTTGTTAAACATTTGTAACCATAATGTTTTTTGCTTTAGCATTTCATAGCTCGAGTCTGGTGACCGGACCGGGTCAAGGGTGTTACACTCCCGCCAGTCGCTGGAGGGCGTTCACTATAACGCGAAGTAGATCTTCATCTCCCTGAACCTCTGGTCGAGCTCTAGCAGCTCTAAACTTATGAGCACCGGTTGAATCATTGTTAATTGCCTCAATCCCGATTTTATTTTCACTTCTAGCAGAATGACCAAAATCATTTCTTGATTTTTGTTTTGACATCTTTAGCTATAAAACAGAGAAATTTTATAATCAGCATCCAAATCCTAGCTCAGATTTGACTTAATTTCGGCATGTACCTCTAGACTAAACTCTGAGCTAACTCGTAACGCCTTAAACCCGACTCAACTCACCGGTTTCAAATCATGAGTGTTACAAAAACCATTTAACAAATTTAGTAAAACATTTAACAATTACTCCTTTTTATTTAAAAACTTTTTCTCATTATTTAGATGAAAGACCACATATTAAAGAGAAGAGGAAAATTTCTAAAAACAATATTTACATCAGACTTACTACAACTTATTACAATACAAATGTTTACAAAAGACAGACTCTGTAGGCTTAGTCTTACAATACGCAAGTTTTTCCAAAACAACTACTGTATACATAATATCCCCTCTCTATAACTCTGGCATAACCCTGGCATAGTCCCTCTTGGCAAACTCAAAAATTGACATAACTTAGAATAAAAACATAACATTTACAAGTTATAAGAACTTAGTGAGTTTTAAATACAGTTTACCTTTAATCATTTATGTGTTAATCTCTTCATCCTATTTTATATAGATTTCTCAATTTGCTTTACGATGATACCATTATATCAACAAACAAGCATATACACATACCTATCCGCCACTTACTTACCTTTCGAATCAACCTTAACTTAACTCTTTGGCTAATATACTAGACCACACTACTTCTTCTCTATTCAGACATCTTACAATGATTTTCCCATAATAATTGATCCTAAACATTACTCATAGCAAAACATTTACTCTTTTGGAAGATTCCCACATGGACTCGAATACCTTCAACATATCAATCAGATCATTTTTTTATATCGACACCAAACTTTTCACATACAGATGACTTAGTAGCCCATTCAGAAAATTTCCTTCCAATTCTCACTACAAAACATGACAACACCTAAACTGATAAGTGGTACATATATTAGATAATTCCAGAATTTAATCAAGATGTTATTCAGATATGGCAGATACCAACTACATAGGTTTTCCAACTTTACATCTCATAGATGAAATTAAACCAATGGCTACTTGTATAACTCTTCTTATTGAGAATACGCCCAAATTTCATACTAACAGATGATTACAATGGATAACTTATTTAAACACCCAAATTTATTCGATTATAACACAAAATTATTCAAAGTAAAACTAAAGACATTCCATATCCTTGTTGTAACTTATCAAAGTACGCCACAAAGGCTAACAAAATGCCACAAAGGCCAAATTAGAATAAGCCACAAAGGTATTATACAAAGTACGCCAGAAAGGCTAGCAGAATGCAACTTAGGCATCTCAAGAACTATCTTGTTTGCAATATGGATTTGCCTAAAATCACTTTGCGTGAGGTTTATCCATCATCACCCTGGGACAAGTATAGAACCCTAGCCGATAAATGTGGATCATCCGCCCTTTCTAGAATATGTCATGGCCATGGACTTGTGTTCAGAATTGTCATATCATAATTTGTTTTTACTGTTACGACGGACTTTATCGAAGACCACCATGATGACCAAACTCACATCACAACCTTTCTACACTTAGATACACCCAATTCTCAAACATTTCAAATCACACATCACACAATATCACACCCTCAAGTAGGCTAACTCATTTTCCCAATCAAATTATGCATTAATACATGTTTCTTACACATAAACACAATCACATTTCACAGTATACATTCCAGACACACATAGAGTTACTTCACAGAATCATATACACCCATATACCCATACACACAATTCATTATATTCTGAATTCACAAGGACTTACATCAAGAATACATACTTAGTTTCAGCAATCATTCTGTACTTGTTCACCGTTTCTAGAGCATCAGTCATAAGAAACTTTTAGAATTTGATAATAAAGAATCAAAAAGTAATATTTTAGAAAGACACACCTTTTTCAGAACCTTTTCACACATATATATATCACTCCATAGCATTTAGTGGAATTTGACAAGTGTCAAATTTGTCATTCTTAATGGCCTACAGAATCTGGAAGAAACATAAATAAGAGTCTTGTCCATATGTTATTTGACCAGTTAGTTCAGTTGGTTTATTACCAGATCTAGTTACCAATACCTGTTCTTCACAGTGCTTGAACAACCTAGGCGAACTATGCTTTTGGCGGTAACCTACACAAATCTTACCTTTCTTTTATCGAATTCCTTCTTTCATTAAAGAACATGTCAAATACTAAATCCTGATATACTTCCATGGGCAGATACTCATTTTGCCCAAAATAGTAATTCGCTAGAAGCTTTCAATTTGGTGAACTAACTACCAGAGTACGCTAGAACAGACAATTTCGCATCTATCCGCCTTCAATTCAGATCAGCCTAATTTGGGGTGTGACAACTCTCTCCCTTAACAAAATTTCATCCTCAAAATTTTCTAACTTGGAAGAATTCTCTAACGCAACTGAAAACTACCGTTCGCGTCAGACGCATACCACTAATTTACTAAACTATCCTAGCCACTTATATTTGTTTCTTTTCAAAGGCATAAACCTTTCCAGTACCTAGCGGTTACTTGCATGATTTTTAAGCGTTTCAAAACTTGTTCTTTGACAGGTGTCAAATTTATACTAGAGAATCTTAACAGTTAACCCAAATTAAACTTTTTACCCACGATTGCCTCTATAAAACAAATACTCAAACACCCCTCAAAAATCACTTTGTTGAATCAATTGAAACCCTAATTTCTTCTTTGATCAATCATTTTGATCTTCACGTCTTCAATATTCATCTTTCTCAAAGGTAACATCTGTCTTCATTCTTTTCCTTTTCTTTTATTTTCTTTCACACAAAATGGTCTGAACCACCACTAGAAGGATGGGCCGAGGTCAAGCTAGCCGAACCATTATTCCCAAAAATCTAGTTCTATTTAGACCCCAAGGTCCTAATGATACTCCACGACATAGAGGTTGCAATGATCGATTATAGTACTACTCAAGACGAAATGCATCGATATTTAGGGGTCTGGGGTATCCAATGCCCAAACTTTGCCTATAACTTTCAACGACTCCAAAGATGTCGTCTAAGGGATAATTTCGTAAGTTTCATGTTACCCTTAATTTTGTTGGAGGCTGGCTTCCACCTGCCATTTCATCCCTTCTTTCGTGCAGTGCTAAATAAAAACAACATTACACTAGAGCAATTATTAGCCCTATCCTGGTGGACGCTAATGGCGTTCTTTATTGATTGCTGTATGCACAATGAGCCACCGCTATTGGGTGTTTTCTAGAAATTTTACTAGCTAAAGGTAAAAAGGAAAGGAACTTCTACTAGCAGTGCTCATTTTAGTGTATATTAAGGATGAGAACCTATAATCTAGAACAGTATTTCCAATCACCATCAAAGAAAAGACAAATACATAAGAGTCATATGCAAACTCAAATTTCGGATTGGTTTTCCTACACGGTGGTCCCTTCCTTTAGAGAGTGTCTATACACAGTGCCAGCTAGTAAATGCTTAAGTTTCTTCAAAACAATATAAACGACTAAGAATGGGGTGCATATTGGATTTAGTGGAAGTGGTTTATGTTAGA
Source organism: Gossypium sturtianum (assembly GCA_025698515.1). Lineage (NCBI taxonomy): Eukaryota > Viridiplantae > Streptophyta > Magnoliopsida > Malvales > Malvaceae > Gossypium > Gossypium sturtianum. The sequence continues at coordinate 129,320,619 of CM046955.1, forward strand.
AATATTTTCCAATATTTTTTACAGGAGTTAAGCTCAAATGGTTGCCGACCAAGTGATTCCTTAAATTGGTTGGACGATTTCATTGTGCCTTTTATTGCTGAGGCTTGGGCTTATAATTCAGATGATGAATTAACACATGTTTTAATAGGGTTTATAAGAGAACCTCCTTTCTACTTTTACAACATTTTTTGTCTTCACCTACGCAATTGGAATATTTTAAGTAATCTTGTCACAACTTCTACTTCTTATTCAAACTAGGTTAATTCTTATGTTGCTGGTGCAAGGTCTTCTTTACACTCTCATACTGTGGCTAACTCATATCAAAACATGGACATTTTAGCCATTCTTCATAAGGCTCGAGCAAAAAGGAAAACTACGGCGGCTTCTTTAGGAAAAACAATAGTTAAGAAATCTAATAAGAGGCCCAGATTGGAGGAAAGTACTCAAGAGACTTGGAGTAGCGAATGCCCTCCCTTAACACGACATAAACCAAATAAGGAGCCTATTACAACAGATATTCACACTTCTCCAGTTCTCACTTTACCTGCTATTCCAGCACCACCAACAAAATTTGTCCACCCTATATACTTCCTAATTCATATTTTTGATCCTCTCTTAATAGAGAGTCCTACAAAAGCAATACCCCTAATCCAACCAGTTGTTCCTCCCAGCATTCCATCACACGAGGTTTCTTTTATTGAAATAGAAGGATTTTTCCCTTGGCGTAACATAATGAAGTTAGGTTTACCTTTTGTATCGCTGAGTTTTGTTTTTTAGCAGCAATAAAGTTCAGTGCCTTAGCAATTGAAGGAGGTTTTTACCTCTTATCTTTCTTCTAATCCTTATTCATTTCCGCTATCCCTCATGGAAAAGGCTTCAAAAGCCTTACCTGTAGAGATGGACTCTGGAGTTGGGCCTTCTAAAACACCAGTGATCAGTACAATGCTAAAATTTCAAAATTGGAAGAGGTTGTGAAAACCTGTGAGAGCTCTCTGACTGAATTACGCCAAGTTCATCAAGAATCAACCAACTTGATTAGAAGACTTGATGCCCAAGTTATGGCTTTCAAGGGAAATGACATGAACCTCGTACACGTTAAGTTTATGAGTCATAATTTAATTTGCCCGATCGTTTCTTAAAGGATCAAACTCTCGAAGTATGTTAAAAAGGGTAGAAAAAAGACGAAGGATAACAACAAAGTTATACAAGAGATATAACTTTCAACCTTGAAACAAACTTAGAAAGTAACCTATGTTATATAACAATGAGACCCGATTTCTATAAAGATGTTTAAAACTTAAAAATTTTGGTAAATAAAAAAGAAACCTTGACCGACTATTTATAACGAGATAGAAACTAGAGGTATAAATGTGATCACCACACTTCGAAAATGGATGAGAATGGAAGTGATAAGATCAAAGGTAATAAACGCCACAAGAAAATAATTATTGGTAAGTTCTATTTTTAAAGTTCTCAAAGAACTAATAGATAAATCTCAAATTATATAATTCGAAATTAATAATTAATCTACTACAAAGCGTATGACTAACTATTCATACTAAATCTAGAGAACATGAATAGCCAAATTTGGCCATTAATGAATTACATGCATCAACCCATTCATAAACCAATTTGGTTCATGTATTTCTACATCCATTGAATGACCATAAAGGCACATTCTTCCCCGTAGTCATCCATACATGCATCTATACATCCCTCTTAACCATTCATTCATCTTAAGGTTCAATTTATATCATAGGTTCAATGTATGGCTAAATACTTCTCCTTTGATGTGCAAGAACATTGACATTCATCTCCCTTGCCAGATGCATCCCCCTTGAATGTACATGAACTTAGCAAGTTTATGAATCAACCAAAAGTCACATTAATCCCCTTTTGTGTTGCATGAATATTCCAAAATGCACATACACTTCCCTTAGAAATGTTCATGCAAGAAAAATGAATCTGTTGATGCATTAGATATTTGGGTGCATGAATTTGGAGAGGAATACGAATGTCCACATGGTGTTTGGTGGCTGACCAAATGTTCCTTCATAAAGTATAAATAGGTATCAACATAAGCTCATTTTCGAAATAAGACACAACACAAACAATCATACACTTAAACAACTCAATAATGCAAAACACATGTAACTAGACTCTAAAATATGCACCGGCATTAAAATAAGCATGTATCTTAACATACGTAATAAGAACAATAATCACATGAAAAATAATCAAATGACATAATCATTTAGTCTAAAACATGCATAAACATTATTGAAACGAAGAAATATAGCTTAAAACAAATATGCAAATATCCACGTCCATTGATATTTCATCTTGCATTTAGGACCCTCATGTTTGGGCCAATCGCGAATCTTTCTAGCTGAATGAACACATGATGTGATCTCGATCACATCAGGATAGCATAAAGATGCACAGACTGTGTGTGAACAATTAAAAGAGGATATCGACTAGCTAAAGAGTAACGAATCTACTTTAGACGAGAAGCTCAAAGCTCAAGAGGAACATCACAAAATAGAGCCGGAAGGTCTACGCCATTCCAGTGAAGAAACTTTCAGAAATTCCAGGAGGACACCACAAAGAACCATAATGAAGCTTTGCCAAAATGGAGGTCAAATTTGATTCTACATGCCCAAATGGATGTAGGTCCTCTTGATCTCAGTTGAGTTGATTTCAACTATCTTAGTGACATCTCTACTAAGTCACTGAACTTTAATGTTTACCATCTTAGGGCAAAGAATGGGAAATTTTTCAGAGGGAGTGGAAACAGTTAATTGACTTTTCTACCACACTCGAAGCTAAATATAATGAAGAAGACTCAGTAGATGTAGATCAAAATCCTGAAGATCATCTTCCAATAGAAGACATCTTTACTGAGCTCATAGATCAGCCCACCGAAGGAGATAATTAAGTATTTCTTTTATTTTATCATGCACTTCTCTTTCTATCATTCGTGTAGTATCTTTCCTAATTTATTAATGAAACTATCATTTTGGTCCTTCATTATCTTTCTTATCAAAATGTTTAAAATGTAACAAACATGCTTCAAAAAAAGAAACAAAAGTTTAGCATACCTAAGAGACTAAGTCAGGTTTGGCGTATTATTCATACATGGTTCCTTCCCATAATGACTGCCAAAGAATCGACTAAACCATACTCTAATACCAACTTGTAACGCCCTAAACCCAGCCCGACTCATCGGGTCCAGATCTCGGGTGTTACCAAAACCATTTAACAAATTTAGTAAAACAGTTAACAATTACTCTTTTTTATTTAAGAACTTTTTCTCATTATTTTGATGAAAGACCACATATTAAAGAGAAGAGGAAAATATCTAAAAATAATATTTACATTAGACTTACTACAATTTATTACAATACAAATGTTTACAAAAGACAGACTCTGTAGGCGTAGTCCTACAATATGCCAGTTTTTCCAAAACAACCACTGTATACATAGTATCCCCTCTCTACAACTCTGGCATAACCTTGGCGTAGTCCCTCTTGGCGAACTCATTAATCGACATAACCTGTAACAAAAACATAACATTTATAAGTTGTAAGAACTTAGTGAGTTTTAAATATACTTTACCTTTAATCATTTATGTACTGATCTCTTCATCCTGTTTTATTTAGATTTCCAAATCTGCTTTAAGCTGATACCATTATATTAAAAGACAAGCATATACACATACCTATCTGCCACTTACATACCTTTCTAATCAACCTTAACTTAACTCTTTGGCTAACTTCAGATCATACTAGACCACACTACTTCTTCGTCTCTATTCAGACATCTTACAATGATTTTCCCACAATAATTGATCCTAAACATTACTCATAGGAAAACATTTACTCTTTTGGGGATTCCCACACAGTGTCAAATACCTTCAACATATCAATCAGATCATTTTTTTTATATCGACACCCAACTCTTCACATACAGACAACAAATTAGTAGCTCATTCAAAAAATTTCCTTCCAATTCTCACTACAAAACATGACAACACCCAAACTGATAAGTGGTACATATATTAGATAATTCCGAAATTTAATCAAGATGTTATTCAGATATGGCAGATACCAACTACATAGGTTTTCCAGCTTTACATCTCATAAATGAAATTAAACCAATGAATACTTGTATAACTCTTCATACTAAGATTACGCCTATATTTCATACCAACAGATGATTACAGTGGATAAGTTCTTTGAACACCCAAATTTATTCGATTATAACACAGAATCATTCAAAGAAAAACTATAGACATTCCATATCCTTGTTGTAACTTATCTGAGTATGCCACAAAGGCTAATAGAATGCCACAAAGGCCAAATTAGAATAAACCACAAAGGTAATATACAGAGTACGCCAGAAAGGCTAGCAGAATGCCACTTAAGCATCTCAAGAATTGTCATGTTTGCGATATGGATTTGCCTAAACTCACTTCACGTGAGGTTTTCCCATCATCACCCTAGGACACGCATAGAACCCTAGTAGATAAATGTGGATCATCTGCCCTTTCTAGAATATGCCATGGCCATGAACTTGTCTTCAAAATTGTCATATCATAATTTGTTTTTACTATTCTGACAGACTTCATCAAATACCACCACGGTGACCAAACTCATATTACAACCTTTCTACATTCGGATACACCCCATTCTTTAACATTTCAAATCACACATCACACAATAACACATCCTCAAGTAGCTGACTCATTTTCCTAATCAAATCATACATTAATACATGTTTCATACACATCAACACAATCACATATCACAGTATACATTCTAGACACACAGATAGTTACTTCACAGAATCATATACACCCATACACAATTCATTATATTCTAAACTCACAAGGATTTACATAAAGAATAAATACTTTTTTTCAGAAATTATTCATGTACTTGTTCACCGTTTCTGGAACCACCTGAGACTTATTTAGAAAAACTTGCAAGAGTTGATATCAAGGACTCACCTGAGACTCACCTACTATAGCTCAAAGCTCCAGACTTAGATATTCTTTTCGAACCAACAACAACTATTGCTTAAATAACATAGATTCACAATCAACTCTTATGCATACAAATTACTTAACATTTGAACCATAGATAAGCCCCATGCAAGACCTTCTGCTAACAGCTTACTATTCACCTACCTCTTATAAACTTACTATTTTCAATACTTAACATGTAGAACAATCTTACTTACCCGGAGATGGAGCGGCCACTGATTTATTCAAGAACTTTAACTTTCAGCTTAATGAAGAAGAAATACAATTAGATTTGAGAATAAAAAATCAAAGAGTAATATTTTAGAAAGGTACACCTTTCTCAGAACCTTCTTACACATATATATATCACCCTCATACCATTTAGTGGAATTTGACAAGTGTCATTATGTTTCAGAATTTTCCCTTCTTAATGGCCTAGAGAATTCAGAAGAAATATAAATGAGAGTCTTGTCCATATGCTATTTGACCAGTTAGTTCAGTTGGTTTATTACCATATTTAGTCGCCAAAACCTGTTCTTCACAGTGCTTTAACAAACTAGGCGAACTATGCTTTTGGCGGTAAACTACATAAAGCTTACCTTTCTTTTATCGAATTCCTTCTTTCATTGAAAAACACATCAAGTAAATATAAGTAATATAAGCATAGGAAATAGCATAGTATTATTTGATTCATGAGGATAAGAAAAAGCCTTCTTGTAGCCAAAATTCGTAATATATACTTCCATGGGCGGATACTCATTTCGCCCAAAACATTAATTTGCTAGAAGCTTACAATTTGACGAACTAACTACCAGAGTGCACCAGAAAACACAACTTTGAGTCTGTCCGCCTTCAATTTAGATTAGCCTGATTTGGGATGTGACAACGATTTAGTTCAAAATTAGGCTAAACCTATAACTCTGCCACCATTAAATGTAACACCCCATTACTCTACCTGACTGTCGGGTTTGAGTTATGATTTGTCACATTCGTTGCTGGAGCAACTACGATCAAACTATATTCAATTTATACTATTAAATGATTTATTTCAACCAATATAAATATACAATACGATATATAGTCGTTTCTGGGTCTTATACCTATAACTCTGCCACCATTAAATGTAACACCTCATTACTCTACCTGACTGTCGGGTTTGAGTTATGATTTGTCACATTCGTTGCTGGAGCAACTACGATCAAACTATATTCAATATATACTATTAAATGATTGATTTCAACCAATATAAATATACAATATGATATATAGTCATTTCTGGGTCTTATACGAGCTTATGAAAGCTCTAAAGCTAACTCGAGGTCAAGTTAAGACCGAATTGTAAAGAATTCAAAATACCGGATTGACATCGCAATGTCGGGGGTTCCTAATCGCTACGTAACATACTTAGCAGGTCTCGTCGTGACCTCTAATACTCGTTGTTGCAATGTAGTCTCTTTGCTTCATCTTGTCGAGACGTTGGGAGGGCGTCGTTGCAACGTGACTTACTATTTTAAAAATGACCAAAATGGCACCAACCTGCCTCTCTTAGGAAAAAAACTAATCCATCACAATACATCATCAATTTATCCAAGATGCTATTCTCAAATATACAATCTTATCATAACTCATCAAACATAACTTAATATTACCTAAACTTACATGTTAACACAAACATTTATGTCGAAACTATTTAAAAAGTTTTTAAAAAAATAGGGATCGACTTTTAAAAATGAAAATGGGAGTCTCCACCAATTCCTTTTTACTTAGGTGTGATTAGATCACCTTGAAAAATGTTTTATTTCAAAATGCTAATTTTGGTCCACGAAAAATGAGAAAAATGGGTTCGGGAGTCGGTTACGTATGAGGAAGGGTTAGCACCCTCATAACACCCAAAAAATTGGTACCTAATCGATAAAATCATGTCCTATTGTTGAAAATTTGAAAAATTTTAGAAAATGATCCTTTTATTAAAAAAAAAACCTAGACTTACCTATCTCAAAGAAATAAAACACTATACCCAGTAAGTTAGGATATAGCATCTCATGACTTCGAAACTAGGCACGTCTTTATTTTAGAAAATTTCTACCTCGAGACACAAAACATCATATCCAGTAAGTTAGGACACAACATTTTGAATTCCCAAGAATAAGTTTTTGATTTGAAATTTGTAAATTTCGGTTTTAAAAAAGAAGGGATATCTAATACCTTAAGTTCCATGAGAAAAATCGAAACCCAATAAGTTAGGGCACAATTCTTCTCGAAGTCCACAAATATCACATATCACCGTTTTTTAACTTTAAATAAAATACGACAATTTTGCGAAAATGTTTTTTAGAAAAATGATATGAATTTGATTTTGCATTAATATTACAAAATATAAATATCCAAATAGCAACTCACTATAAATATGAATCGTATTAACTAATAATTTAGACAATTAGCAAAAGAATAATATGACATATTGAATGATACATATAATAAATAAATTATGCTAAAACAATATTAAGCAATAAAAAGACATAAATAAACAATCACAAGTTATAGAACATGCAAATACAATTTAAAATCTATAAGAAGCATAAAAAAGGAATGGATATTAAGTTATACAAATAAGATCAAATATGAGAAATAAATAAATTAACAGAATATTTAAACACTAAATAAATATTATAACAAAACAAAATAAAAATGTAAAGAAAAATGATAATTTTGTAAAACAATTAATATATACAATAATATAAAAATTTAAAGTATATAAAAATATATAATTTAATACATATAAAAGATAATACATAATAAATAATATATAATAATTTTAAATAAAGATATTTAAAAAATATAATATAAATAATATAAATGAAACATGTTATACAATAAAAATAAATTTTATACAAAAATAAAATTTTATATGATATTAATATAATATTGTATAATACATAAGATTTTAAAAATATAATATAATAACGAATGTATAAATTACAAATAATATATAATAAAATAATATTAAACAAATAAAATGATAAATAATACATATAAATATATATATATATATACTAATTTTATACAAATAATAATAACAATAATATAATATTTTAATATGATAAAATAATTAAAATGCTATATAAAATATAATATAATAATATGATATACAAAAATAAAGTATGATATAATAACTAATAAAAAATAATATATGGATAATAAAGTGAGAAATATAAATAATAAATAATGATAATTTAATATATACATTATATTAAAAAAATTAAAAAAATAAAAGCAAAATGAAAAATAAAAAGAATAAAATAAAAAATAGATAAGGATTAAATTAAAATAATTAGAAAAATAAATTTAAAATACAAAAAAGGACGATATTGAAATGCGCGCCGAACATGCAAGGACCAATTGGGCAATTATGCCTCATTTCCAAAACGGCGTCGTTCTGTTACCAGCCTTTAAATAACCCAAGGGACTAAATTAAAATGTGACCAAACATTTAAGGCCAAATTAAAAAATAAAAAAATAAATTAAACGGAATTAAAAATAATAAAAATGCGAGAGGACTAAAATGGCAATTAGACCATTTAACAAAAACGCGAGGATCCTCCCCGGGTCTTCGGGTCAACGCGCGGATCCCTCAGCCCTGAACGACGTCGTTTTGCGCTTATTAGATTAAGAGAAAACGGCGCCGTTTCCACATTATTATATAAGTAACAAATTCGGCTAAAAATCATTTTTAAAACTGTTTTAAAAAAAAAAACTTAAAAAACTCTCTGAAATCCTCCCCTTCCCTTGATGGAGTCTGGTCATCGGACTTCAGGGACCACCATCCCACGCGCCGCACGCGCCGTCACCCACGGCGGCGCAAAGGTAAAAAAAACTTTCCCTTTTTTATTTTATTATTATTCTATGTATAAAATATGTATGAATAAAAAAAAATACAAAAGAAGACGAAAATCACCTCTGAATCGATTTTTGTATTTTATTTCACTGCGATTTTTTTGTGAATATTTTCTTATCTGTATATGTGTGTATTTTCTTGTGTATTCTTATCCCTTGTTTACAGATTTGATGGGTTTTTATAACCCGAAAGAAAAAAATGAAAAAAGGAAATATTGATTCTGGCATATTTGTTGCCATGTTTGCTGCTCCCTTTTTTTTTCCTTTTTCACAGGTGAAAGGCGCGGATCTGGTGACGGAGCATTATGCGCGCACAGATTGTAGCGCAACTGACAGCCGGCGTAGGTGCAAAGATGAGGCTACTGGGGTACATTGCGACGCCTAGGGTTTTCCAGAAACCCTAGGCCTCTAATTTCGCCGAAGCATTGGGCCGTTTTGGGTCGTTTGTGTCTGGGTCTGTTGGGTTAGTTGGGCTCGGTTGTAAATGGGCTAATCGGGTTTAGTTTGGGTTGCTGGGTAGGCTATTTAGGATCAGGTCTGAGATGGGTTATTGAGTATTAGTTTGGGCCAAGGGTAGTTGGGCTGTTTAATTGTTTTTTTTGGGTTTGTATTGGACTGTTTAAAAAACATTGTTTATTTATTTTTATTATTTTTTGTTTTTGGATTGTGTATGGGCCCGGGCAAAATGGGTTATTACAGCTGCCCCTCTTTACTCATTTTCGTGTAATGAGAATGGAGCAAAGACTATAAAAGGACTAATTTTGCCCGGTCTTGGCGGAGCCTTGACTTCTTGGTCTTCTTCAAATGGCTTCTAACTCCACTGCAACTTTAGGGAGATAAAGCTGAAAGTGCTTTTGATCTGCTTCCTGCAACTTCAGAAAGATAAGATCTTCTGTCTTGATCTACTCCATGCAACTTCGGGGAGATAAGGTGAAAGTGCTTTTGATCTCGCTTCTGCAACTTCAGGAAGATAAGATCTTCTGTCTTCAATCTACTCCACTGCAACTTCAGGGAGATAAGGCTAAAAGTGCTTTTGATCTGCTTCCTGCAACTTCAGGAAGATAAGATCTTCTGTCTTCATCTACTCCACCGCAACTTCGGGGAGATAAGGTGAAAGTGCTTTTGATCCGCTTCGCAACTTCGGGAAGATAAGATCTTCTGTCTTGATCTACTCCACTTCAACTTCAGGAGATAAGGTGAAAGTGCTTTTGATCTCGCTTCCTGCATCTTCGGAAGATAAGATCTTCTGTCTTGATCTACTCCATCGCAACTTCAGGAGATATGGTGAAAGTGCTTTTGATCTCGCTTCAGTAACTTCGGAAGATAAGATCTTCTGTCTTGATCTAATCCACCTGCAACTTCGGGAGATAAGGTGAAAGTGCTTTTGATCTCGCTTCTCGCAACTTCGGGAAGATAAGATCTTCGGTCTTCAGTCTACTCCACTGCAACTTCAGGGAGATAAGGCTGAAAGTGCTTTTGATCTGCTTCCTGCATCTTCAGGAAGATGAGATCTGCAAATTCACCGATATTGCTACACCGTCTGTTGAGGGACATGTCTTGTAGATTCGGTTTAGTATGCTTATGTCACATAACTAAGATGCTATGATCAGAATGAATCAAATGCTTCTAGCTACATGTGTATGAGTGACCCGAATGTAACATGTCATGAAAATTATTCCTTTTAAAGGATTAGGAATAGGATGCAATGATCGGAATGAATCAAATGCTCCTAATGAAATTTGCTATGATACAAAAATGTTATGAGTATGATTCCTACTCTAGGTGTTATCACTCATGTGTTCTTTATTTTTGTTTATCAATCATGTTCTGCTCAACCAGGCTACCCCAATGTAATTTCTGAGTCAACTCCGCTTGAATCTTGAGAACACAAGGCTTGTACCACCCTACCACAATGGGAATTGAAACTTTTTTAATCTAACCCATCTGTAATTTTCAAGGTATAGGGTTTATTTCGAATTCAACCCATTTCACCACAATTCAGGGTTTCTTAGTTCGTTATACCATTCCCCGAACGTTATTGACTTGATAACAGCACTTACTTTCATCACATCAACTCATTATTTTGTCCAATTATCAATTGAACAAAGAATTCAGAGAAATAGTCTCTATGGAAATTCTAAACAATTATCATGTTTCGATTCCTTGTCTTATCTAGAAATTTCCAAAGTAATCTGTAGAACTTCTTTTTGTGAAATTATTAGTTCGTCAATCATTATTTCAATGCAACACATTTATGAATAATGTGTAACAAATAAATTGATCTCAAAAAGAGTTAAATGAATTATCAAAAATACAAAGAAAACTAACTGAGAACATATCTTTGAGAAGAAAAAGAATCCCAAGATAGTAAAATGAATAGGACAAAAATCAAATGCCCTAGATATCGCCAATTGAGCTTCTATATACAAACTTTATGAAGACCGCCTTGAGCCCAACATGTGTTTAGAAGACCCAAAGTACTTTGTTGATGCCCCGATATGCAAAATTCTTCATTTCATTGTTGATTCAAGTGTAGCAAGATGACTGCATGTCTATTCAGAATTTGAGCCGCCCTTTTTGGGTTTTCAACTCAAAACCCATTTGGTCTCAAGGCGCCCTTTGTGGGTTTTCGCCTTGGCCTCTCCATTTTTTTTTTAGAAACTCAAAGCGCCCTTTGCGGGTTTTCACTTTGGCCTCTTCTCTTTTTCAAGCAAAATACTTTTTAGTCGAGTCGAGTTCACAGGGTTGGGTAAACTTTTCCCATCCATTTCGGTCAAGATCAGTGCTCCTCTAGAGAAAGCCTTCTTCACCACACATGGTCCTTCCCAATTTGGCATCCATTTTCCTCTGAAATCCTTTTGTATGGGAGGGATCTTTTTCAATACAAGGTCCCCCTCATGAAACTCTCTTGGGCGAACTTTTTTATCGTAGGCTAGCATCATTCGTTTTTGGTACATCTGACCGTGACAAATAGCCCTTAGCCTCTTTTCTTCAATTAAATTCAACTGATCATACCGAGCTTGGATCCATTCAGCTTCAACCAGCTTTATTCCTGACAAAACTCGAAGAGAAGGTATTTCCACTTCAATCGGTAGAACTGCCTCCATTCCATAGACCAACGAGAAAGGCGTTGCCCCAGTAGAGGTTCTGACGGACGTCCGATAAGCATAGAGTGCAAACGGTAGTTTCTCGTGCCAATATTTATAAGTCTCAGTCATCTTCCCTACTATCTTCTTGATATTTTTGTTTGCCGCTTCCACTGCCCCATTCATTTTTGGACGATACGGAGACGAGTTATGGTGCTTGATCCCAAATTGACTACAAATTTCTGCTATCGTGTTGTTGTTCAAATTCAGCGCGTTATCTGGTATGGTCCTCTTGGGCATTCCATATCGACAAATGATCTCCTTTTTCAAGAAACGACTAACTGCTGACTTAGTGACGCTAGCATATGAAGCAGCCTCTACCCATTTCGTGAAGTAGCCAATTACCACGAAGATGAATCGATGTCCATTCAAAACTTTCGGTGAGATCGGTCCGATAACATCTGTAACATCCTGAAATTCGAGAATTTATGTTTTACATTATATCATGTGATAGGCTAGTCAATAGTATTAGTTTTGTATGTTTAGGGACCCTAAGAAGGCTATGGGTTGAGTTGGGCCTTAGTAAAATTTTTGTGTTTAAGCACTTTAAGGAGAGAAGGTAAGTGGCATCAAGATTTAAGGAAATAAATGTGTATTTTGCTAGCACAAGTGGAGCACATGGTGGAGTGGGGTGGCGTCAAGTGGAGAGCATTGAGGGAAGGGGTTCGAAACCCATCTATTGCAACTTTTGGGACTTAAATTTTTGAGCGTCTCAAGTGTTGTATGGTAAGTGTCGGCCATGGCATCAAAGAAGGAAAGAAAGGCTTTGCTAATGTTGGAAAGAAGACTAAGAAAATATGGTAAGGAGGAAAGCAAGGGAAAAAGAAGGAAAGAAATAAAGGAAAGGGATAAGGTGGGGGAACATGTTGGACAAATCTTAGGGAGGTGTTTTGGAAAGAAATTTTGGGTCAACCTTAATCCTTTTGGTGCTTGGGATACGCAGTTTTGTTGGGAGAAAAAGAGGAGCCGAATTTTCCTAGCCTATTTGCAAGTTTGTGCATGAAAGGCCTATTTTCTCTTTTGAACATTTTTGGTACTCTTTTCCAACCTTTTTCCTTTGTTGCCAAAACACAAAATGATCAAAACACTCAAAGCATTTTGCTCACTTTTTCCTTTGTGTTAGCTTGAATTATCTAACACTTCTTTTCCATCTTTTCTTTTCTTTTTACCATTTCTTCAACCTTTCTACCTTTTTCCTAAATCGACATTACCATATGACCGAATCTTCATTGTTTATTTCTCCCAATAGCCGAATCCTCTTAGTCACTATCTCGTCTCCATTCTTGCGTGTTAGACATTTCTCTTTGGTTGAACGGGTAAGGGCTTTCATTCTATTCTTATCTTTCTTCCTAGCCGAATGTGTTTTCATCACTATTCGGTTGTTCTACTTGTTTTTAAATCGAAATATCATTTTCTCTTACTCCCTTATATCTTGATCATCTTCTTTTCGTAGTGTTCTAGTGGGTGGCTGAATATCACGTCCTTGCCGATTCATCTCTAGTCTTAAGTCAATCGGTGGAAGTCGAATCTATTATCATTAAGGTAAGGAGTTTCTTTATGGATCATTTCGATCTCTCAATACTTGGTTATTCCGTTAAAACGGAATGATAGATTTGACTAATCGATTGTTATAGGGATTAAATTGCTCGTTTTCTCTACTCATTGGTTCTTCGGAAGTAGAGGTAAGCCGAATCCTATCCCTAAACAACAACTTTCTCTCATAGTAGTATTTTACTGACCAGGACTTTTCCAATGAAGGCAAGTGGTAACGATTTGAAAGGAAAAGCTATAGGAGAACACAAAAGGAGTGGTTTTGCAATTCCTACTCCTGAGTTCAAATGTTGGGCGGTATCGACAGTTCGGGATTTCCCACCGGGTTGTGGACCATCATCCGGTGAGAATAGATAAATCCTGGTCGTTCACGATACTAAGGGTAAGCGTTTCATTAAATCGTCTGATTTAGCTTAATAAAACCTCGTTTGTTGGTTAATCGAGTGTAATGGTGATTTAGGTGCCGACGATCAAGAAGGTTTAGTCCTTACCATAATCAGGTGTGTAATCTCAACTGAAATCCGTAGATTCGAGATTCGATATTATGTTGAAAAAGTAGATCGTTATTATTTACAGAGTTAAAAATCGTAATATGGCATAAATCGAGTAACTTGCTTAAATTAATATTATTTTCTAAAGATCTGTCAAAATCGGTATTAAATTGCTAACTTATGAAAATGCCCCTATGGGCCGATTTACCAAAATGCCCCTATGGGCCGATTTACCAAAATGCCCCTATGGGCCGATTTACCAAAATGCCCCTATGGGCCGATTTACCAAAATGCCCCTATGGGCCGATTTGCTAGAATGCCTTAGTGGGCCGAATTATTAAAATGCTTTATTGGGCTGGATCACCAAAATTGTTCAATAGAATAATGGTTGTTATTTATATGTGAATACTTTATGTTATTATGTATGTTGCATTTTTTTTACATTTTGCTTGGGATGGGAAAATTGTATGAAGAGCAGTGTAGCCTGGTGGCATTGCCACAAATTGTATATTATTGTGCCTAAATTATGATTTCAATGGTTTGACCACAAAAATAAAATGCTATAGCAGTTTGACTGCAAATTTGGTGTGAGCGGCGGGGTGGGTTGACTTGATCCCCACAGGTGTGATTGGCTGGTCGGGGGTGTGATGGATGGATTGGGTTGGGTTGCATACATTTACTTCATTTAATTATTGCTATGTAAATGGGCTTAGGCCCAAGATTATGCTATACGGGTTCAGGCCCAGTGGATGACGGTAAGGGGATTATACACTGAGTTCTAGTAACTCACCCCATTCTCTTAATCCTTGTAGGTAATGATCAGTAATGAGGACTTGGGCCCATGGATGACTCGGTGGAGGCCATACTTTGGAAATAATATTTTCGAACCTTAGTAAATTTCTTTTTCGCTTATTTCGTTACTTTTACTATTTTGGGTTTAAAGTTGTAATAAGGCCTCTAGGATTTTTTTATTTCGGTTTTATGTTTGATGTATTTATTTTCCATGAATTATTTTAAATGGGGATTTTTCTAAAATCATAAATAACGGTTTTTCTTCAAATTTAACAACAAACGGATTTCATTATAAATATGTACAAATAATTTAACTTGGATTTTTCCTGCAAATTATCAATAATATTTTCAAAATTCACGGTTTTAAAAGATCACTAGTTCGATTATCGATTCTTCAATCAACCTCTAGATATTAGTAGTATTGTATCGATTAATTATAACCAAACTTGTTTTCTTAACTATAACCAAATAATGTCAACTTTAGTTCTTTATACGTTTTCTTTATGTGACATACTAGATCCGGTCATATCGCATGGGCCGGGTTTTGGGTGTTACATTTTATGGTATCAGAGCCAGTTGCAAAACTCGACTGTGGTTTGGGTTCAAAAATGTTTTTTAAAATTGCTTGAAATTCGATTTATAAATACATGTTTTAAAGGAAGTATGGCACCACGGGTATCTGGCACCAAGTCAGTAAGTTTTGTTTTTATCTTATGATTATTGTGGTATGACTGTAGTAGGAAAACTTCACAAAATAGAGATACTCTAGAACTTTTAGCTTTAGGAGCTGAAACCATAGAGATTGAGACTTTAGGATATGTTTTGCTAAAACAACTTTACTTCTTATACTCCATAAAATATTATTTAATAAACACTGAATAAGCATACTGATTCATAAGACTATTAATCAGATTAAATTAAAGTTAGTAAACATGAGCGCTAGAGGACGTGGACGTGGTAGACGTGGACGAGGTAGATGCCGAGGTGCTAGAGTTGTATCTGAGGCATCGGGACATATGCCTGAAATGGACGCACCTGCATCACAAGTGATGAAAGCTGGGTCACATGACCGAATGAGAGAGGACGACGCTCTGTCCCAAGCGATGTTGTAAGTTCTGGAAAGGGTTGCTGGGGCAAGAACTGGGTCGGCAGCTCATGGGTCAATATCGGAGCGACTCAGATCGAATGGGGCCGAAGTATTTAGGGGTATTTCGGGTGTAGCCCCAAGTGTAGCAGAGTACTGGCTTGAGGCGGTGGAGCGATTATGGACGATCCGGATTGCACACCGGAGCGTAAACCGAAAGGGGTTGTGTCATTCTTTGAGAGACGAGGCGTTATCAGTGGTGGCTCACTGTTCGGGAAGGCACTCAGGCTGATTATATTACCTGGGATTTCTTTAAGACAGCATTCCAGGGAAAATATGTCAGGGCTAGTTATGTGGATGCCAGAAAGAAGGAATTCCTAAATCTGGTACAATGAGGTAGGTCTGTAGCAGCTTACGAGGCGGAGTTTCTGCGTCTGAGTCGGTATGCCTGGGGTTTAGTGCCGACTGATCATGAACGCTGTGTGTGTTTTGAGGATGGATTGCGTGATGAGTTGCGAGGCATCGATAGCCCCACGTAAGGAGAGGAATTTTGCCCACTTGGTGGAAAAAGCTAAGATTCTTTGAAGAAGTAAAGCATTGAGCGGCAAAATCGAGACAAGGATAGGGGCAGGAACAAGAGAGACTCTGGGTATTCAGGTCCTGCCAGAGGATTTTAGAAAAGGCCCAGGAATGAGGAGCCAGCTCGAGTGAGAGTTCCAGCTACTACCAATCAGTCACAGCCTTAAGTGGATTGTGGGAAACTTCACTCGGGTGAATGCTGGAAGAGAACTGGTGGTTGTTTCAGATGTGGATCCAAGTATCATCGGTTTAGGGATTGCCCTCGAAAGCCTGATCAAACTCAGGCAGTTCATAATAGATTTGCAAAGTCAGCTAGAGGCGCTCAGCAGTCGCCGAGAGGCCGTGGGCCAGGTCGAGGTGGTAATGGTGTAGGATGAGGTCAAGGTGCACCGGGTAGAGGTACCGGTAATAGGGGTAACACGGAGGCGAGACAGCCAGGGTTGGTCTATGCGGTCAGGCGTCGAGAGGATGGCGATGCACCCGACGTCATAACTGGTACGTTCTTCATATCTGATGTACCTTTTACCGCTTTGATAGACATTGGATCCACCCATTCGTATGTTGCATGTGCTGTGTCTGGAACTATGAATATTAAATCTGATATTACTGCTAGGGAAACAACTGTAATTAGCCCTTTAGGATAGTCGGTGGTGGTAAATAAGATGTTTAGGGATGTGCCCTTAGAGGTTCAGGGGGTAGTATTTCTGGCGGATTTGATGGAACTGCCGCTCGGGGAGTTCGATCTTATTTTGGGCATGGACTGGCTGGTTAAACATCGTGCGAACTTAGACTGTGCTGTAAAGGAGATGGTACTAAGAACTTCGGAGGATAAGGAAGTGATGATGATAGGTGAAAGAAGAAATTATCTATCTAATCTGGTATCTGCTTTAAAGGCTGAAAAGTTGGTACGAAAGGGGTGTGGAGCGTTCATAGCCTTTATCAGTGCTTTGGATGCCAAAGAGTTGTTGGTAGAGAGTGTTAGAACGGTGAAAGAGTTTTCAGACGTCTTTCTCGAGGAGCTTGTTTTAGTAGTATTTTATCGATTAATTATAACCGAACTTGTTTTCTTAACTATAACCAAATAATGCCAACTTTAGTTCTTTCTACGTTTTCTTTATGTGACATATTAGATCTGGTCATATCGCTTGGGCCAGGTTTGGGGTGTTACAACATCCATACCCCACATGGAAAAAGGCCATGGAAAAGTCATAACATGCAAAGGTGACGGAGGCACATGAATTTTGTCTCCATAAATCTGTCATTTATGACACTTCTTAGGATAGTTGATACAATCTCATTCCATAGTAAACCAATAATATCCAAATCTTATTATCTGCCTAGCCATTGTGAATCCATTAGCGTGGGTTCCACAAACGCCCTCATGCACTTCTTCTAGGATCTTCCTAGCTTTAACAGCATCAACGCATCTCAATAGTACTTGATCTTTTCTCTTTTTGTACAAGATATCCCCGTCTCAAACATAGTCAGAGGCCATTCTTCTTAAAGTCATTTTCTCATTCTCAGTGGCCTGCTCCAGGTATTCACGATTTTTTATGTATCGTAATACATCTTTTTCCTCCTCTTCCACATTATAACAATGAGCTAGAACTTCAAAGATACTCATCTGAATAGGTCTCATATCCTCTGGTCTGTTTACTTTGATCATAGAAGCCAGGGTCGCCAAAGCATCCGCCATCTGGTTTTCATCACGTGGGAGATAATTGAAAGTAATGTCATCAAACTCCTCAATCAATCCCAGAACTATTTTTCGATAATCAATTAATTTGGGATCTCTTGTCTCCCACTCTCCTTTAAGCTGGTAAATTACTAAGGCAGAATCTCCATATACTTCTAACACTCTGATCTTACGTTCTAAGGCTGCTCGAATTCCCATAATGCAGGCTTCATATTCCGCCATGTTATTTGTGCAATCAAAATCTAATTTGCATGTGAATGGATAATAATCACCACTAGGGGATATCAAGATTGCCCCAATCCCATTTCCCACAGCATTTGACGCTCCATCAAAGTTTAGCTTCCACGGACAATCTTCAGTATTTGCCACATACATCAGCTCCTCATTTGGGAAATCAAAGCTCAAAGGTTCAAAATCCTCCAAAGCTTTGCTAGCCAAAAATTCTGCTACTGCGCTCCCTTTTATAGCCTTTTGGTTCACATAGACTATATCAAATTCAGACAGCAAAATCTGTCACCTAGCCATCCTCTCATTCAAAGCAGTGGATTCCATCATATATTTTAACGGATCAAGCTTCGAAATTAACTAGGTAGTATGATATAGCATGTACTGCCTCAACCTCCTAGTTGTCTAAATCAAGGCGCAACACAATTTCTCAATCGACGAATATCTCATTTCACAATCAGTGAACTTTTTACTGAGATAGTATATCGCCTTTTCTTTTCTTCCTGACTCATCATGTTGTCCAAGCACACATCCCATGGAGTTATTGAATACTAACAAATATAGTATCAATGGTCTATCTGGATTAGGCGGAGATAGTACTGGTGCATTTGACAGATACTATTTGACTTTGTCAAAAGCTCTCTGGCATTCATCATCCCATACGCCTTGGTTGTGTTTCTTGAGAAGACGAAATATGGGATCACATTTCTCAGTTAATTGTGAAATAAACCGAGCAATGTAATTTAACCTTCCAAGAAAACCTCGGACTTTCTTCTGAGTGCACGGTGGAGGCAATTCTTGTATAGCTTTGACCTTGTTTGAGTCAACTTCGATTCCTCTCTCGCTGACCACAAAACCTAATAATTTCCCTGACCGAGCTCCGAAAGTACACTTTGTCGGGTTAAGCTTCAATTGAAATTTTCTCAACCTCAAAAATAATTTCTTCAAAACCTCAATGTGTTCCTTTTCCGTTCGAGATTTGGCAATCATATCATCAACATATACTTCAATCTCTTTGTGCATCATATCGTGGAACAATGTTACCATGGCCCTTTGATATGTTGCCCCAGCATTCTTTAGTTCGAATGGCATTACTTTATAGCAGAAGGTACCCCACAATGTTATGAAGGTAGTTTTCCCCATATCCTCAGGGTGTATCTTAATCTGATTATATCCTGAAAAACCGTCCATGAAAGAAAACAGTGAGTATCCTGCTGTATTATCCACCAATGTGTCGATATGTAGTAAAGGGAAATTGTCCTTTGGGCTAGCTTTATTTAAGTCCCTATAGTCCACACACATCCGGACCTTTCTGTCCTTTTTAGGGATAGGAACAATGTTGGCAACCCATTCTGAGTACTTGACCACTTGTAGAAAACCAGCATCAAACTATTTCTGGACCTCTTCTTTTATTTTCAACACTACACCAGGCCTCATCCTTCGTAGCTTTTGCTGAACTGGCTTGCACTCCTCTCTTATGGGAAGACGATGTACTATGATGTCGGTACTTAGCCCAGGCATATCTTGGTACGACCATGCAAAGACATCTTTGAATTCCCGTAGTAACTCAACAAGGTCTTGTTTTGTCTCCTCGGCTATGCGCATCCCAATTTTCATAACCTTTCCTTCCTCCATGGCTATGTTCTCTACCTCCTTCTCATGGGGTAAGATCTGTTTCTCCTCTTGCTTTACCATTCTTAACAAATCTGGAGATAAATCACAATCTCGGTCACCTTCAAAATCCTGAGATTCCTCTAAACACATGTCTTGCTCAAAGTGGACCTTTGGATCTGTATTATCGTTGCTCACATCATTGATATCTAGGGACCTGTGATGGGTACCAATGAATGTACAAAGAACAAATGAATTTGAGAACAATTATTCACATGATATGAATGAAATTAGAAAGTCAAAAGAGTAAAATGAAAGAATATTTGCTAAAGTTAATTATCAAAAATGTATTTTATTAAAACAATAATGTCTGAACATGAGCCTATTTCACAAAAGAAATCTTATTGTTCCTAGGCTAAAAACAACAAGAGCGTTCTGAATATTACTCTGTATAATCTCTAAAAACTACAGGAAGTTCCTCTGCAGTCCAATTGTTCAAAACGCTTCCATATTCATAAGGGCGAATGCCCAACAGGTTTCTTTGCTCAACTTCTTCCCCATGTATGGCATTGATGTGAGGATTTTCCAATAACCCTATCTCAGGGTGAATTATCCCTCCGGATACAAAAGTCTGGGATATGTGGGGGAATATCATCGATTCCCACTGGACTTCCTCCCCATTCAACCGTGCTCTTCTTCTTTCTTACTTTTTCTCGATTTCCTTCTTCCTTTGTTTGGCATCTGGCCTGAAACCCAAGCCAAAACAGTCTCTCTTTTCTTTCAGCATTGGCACTTGAACTTCCCCTTGGAGATGTCTGCCCAGTCCTTTTCCTGGTAAGGCTCCTTTCCCCACCATCATTTGTATGCCCATCTTCATGGTCTTGGATATCTTAGGCACTGGAACTTCATTTCCTTCCAAAATGAATGTTGCGTTGACGAACTCTAAAGACCGGAAAGAACACTCAATGGCCTTCTCATTTGTCTCTACATATGGCGCGTCATTGGTAACAGTCGCTATGATGTCTTCCTCCGCATTTATAGTGACCAGTCGACCATCCGTCACCGATTTGATTTTTGACGAAGGATAAGGGCACTGCCCCTGCCGAATGAATCCAGGGCCTTCCCAGCAAGAAATTGTACGAGGGCTTGATATCCATCACCAGAAAATCTACTTCATACGTGTTTGGCCCAATCTGCAATGGTATATCAATTCTTCCCATCACTCTTTTCTCGGTGCCATCAAATGCTCTCACTATGTTCTGGCATGTCTTCATGTGAGACCTATCTATCGGCAACCTCTTCAGTGTTGACAATGGTAAGACATTCAAGGCTGATCCATTTTCGATTAGCACACTCGGCAGAGTATATCTCTTACAACGAGTAGTTATGTGTAGGGCCTTGGTCGATCCCATACCTCCAGGTGGAATTTCATCGTCATTGAAGGAAATAAAGTTAGCAACACTTATGTTACTAACCAATCGGTCAAGTTTATTGACAGATATATCTTTAGTCACGTAAGTCTCATTCAGCACTTTCATCAATGCCTCACGATGTACTTTCGAACTTAAGAGTAAGGCTAGCACTGATATGCGAGCCGATTGCTTGCGCAACTGCTCTACCACGCTGTATTCACTATGCTTTAAGAATTTTAAAAATTCTTTAGCCTCTTCCTCCTTTACAGGTTCGTTGATAAGGGCACCAGATCCTTTCTCTAGTTCAACTATCATAGTCTTTGATCTTTCTGGTTCTGTTCTGACGTTTACCGAGTCGTAACGCCTCCCACTTCGTGTGTAGAATCCCTCACTTTGGACCTCCTTGGAAGTGCTAGCTGAGTTTTCCACTCCCGGTGTCGTCACATTACAGTCATAATTCCATGGTACCATCTTGTTATCCTTGTAAGGAAAGGAAACAGGTTTCTAAATTACAACTTTAGGCGCAAATTGTGCTCCGCCTTCTGTATTTCTCGGACGGGAAATTATGATCCTCGGATAATTGACCTTTTGCTTTGTCAATTCTTCTTCAGTTGCACATACGTTTCTTTCCTCTGAGCCTTCTTCATAAAACTCCAACTCCTTATTGTCCATAAGGCTCTGTATCAGGACCCTAAACTCAGTACATTCCTGGATCCCATGTCCCTCTGCTTCGTGGAACTCACAGTAGTTCATTGGTTCTTCACCTCCTTCCAAAGAATCAGATAATATCATTCCTCTTCTTACCATTTCCTTCAACACCATTCTCAATGGGGTTTTTACCTCTGAGATATCCCCTTTAATCTTTCTCACGACATTTTCCCCAATTGCATTTATCCCCTTATCTCCATGATTGGGTAATGGATTTTTTGCACTGGGTGTATCATCAAACTTGACAATCCCCATCTTGATGAGCCTCTCAACTACCTTTTTGAAGGCAGTGCAATTTTCTATCGAATGCCCCGCTATCCCAGCGTGGTAATCACATTAGGCGTTTGAGTCATACCATTTAGGATATGGGGGTTGTAACGGCTGTAGATAATATAGGGACACTACGCGTGCATCGAATAAACTTTGATATAGCTCCTTATACGTCATTGGGATTTGCGTAAATTGGAGCTTTTCAGAATTTTGTCTTAGGCCTGATTCTTGTCTTGTTGACCCTTGTTGCCCGGCAGTAACTACTTTCAGCTGGCTAACAGTAACTACCTTTGAGTACCCTTTGTTGTATACACTCGTATTGTTCACCTCATTGTCCTTTTTCCTAGGACCAGATTTCCTAGTGGTTTCCCCCGCTTCAATCTTACCACCCCTTATGGCATTTTCTATCATTCCCTTGCCATAACTATATCCGCGAAGCTTTTAGTGGTGTTTCCTATCATATGGGTGATAAAAGGTGCCTTTAAAGTGTTGATAAACAGCATGGTGGTTTCCTTTTCTAGGAGAGGTGGTTGAACTTGCATGGCAACTTCCCTCCATCTTTGCGCGTATTGCCTGAAGCATTCATTCGATTTCTTTTCCATATTTTGAAACATGATTCTATCAGGCGTCATGTCTGTAACATGATTATACTGCTTCATGAAGGCTTGGGCCAAGTCTCTCCAAGAGCTAATGTTAGCGCGACTGAGTTGATTGTACCACCTGGATGCTGCCCCCACTAAACTGTCTTGGAAACAATGAATCAAAAGTTGATCATTGTTCACATAACCAGTCATGCGTCTACAGAACATAGTGATGTGGGCTTCAGGGCAACTAGTCCCATTGTACTTCTCAAATTTCGGCATCTTGAATTTATGAGGAAGCACCAAATCCGGAACCAAACTCAAATCCTTTGCGTCAATGCCATGGTGATGATCAACATTTTCCAAAGCCTTGAATTTTTCCTCTAACCATCTACAGCGATCCTCTAACTGCCTCGAGGATTCAGTTCTTATCCCTTCTCTGTCTGCTATATCCAAATCAGGGATAACAGGATTTGCTGGGTTATCTCCTGGGTTAGATCCTGAGCCAACTTGGAAGTTTATGGACGATCTGGGATTAGCTTGCCCCTGTTGAGGCCTAATCGTGACAGATGGCCTTTGAGGATACTCTTCAGGCTGTGCTGGCGCATGTGGCGGGGTAAAACTCGGAGGAATGCCTTTGCTCTCTTCTCCAGTGATAGCCATGGGACCTTTTCCTTTGTCCATTGCCCCACTCAGCATTTGAGCCATTTGAGCCATCATGTTCCTTTGAGCCTCTAAAATTTGGTCCCTCATTTCTTGTTGGAATTTTGCCATTTGCTCTTGTATCTGGTCTTGCATATCCCTCTGGAATTTTTCAAGTCTTTGATCCATTTTCCTTGTCTTTGCACATGTACCGTAGTGGTGTTCAGCTTCTAGATTTCCCTTCTCTCTCTCTCTAAATAATTTTAACTAATTAGACTTTCTCTATGGATTGGAATGCATATGATGTTATGTAATGCAAATGCATGAATGCAAAGAGGCATCGATTCTGATTCAACTTCATTTTTGAAAACTTTATTAGAAAACAAAATCCTTTACATAAAATGGACTACAAATATGCTTTTGCCCTAAGGCCTAAAGTTTTGATTTTCGCGAACAAAGAGGTTAGCTCTTGACTACAATCTGATTGTAGCTCATACTTCATGCTCAATACATCAGCCTGTGATACCAAAGTCTGTAGGTGATCAGCTACCTCTCGAATCTGAACTATTGCTTCACCCATGAGGTAATCCCGACTTTTAACTTGATCATGAGAATGGTGAAGTTCTTCCTTCCAGCGCCCTTCTCTTATTTCAAGAAGCTCGATCCGAAGTTCACAACTGTGCAATGCCGATTCTAACTCTTCAATCTTACCCTTCATTTCCTCGATCTTGTTCAGGCTTAACTTTAACTCGATCACGAAATTACGGCTTCGATGGTGATGGAGAGACCATCCCAGTTCAGCCACTCTAGCTTTTAATTCTTCTTTTTCACTTCGACTTTCTGACAAACTCTTATCTAGGGCCTCATTTTGCGCTTGCATTTCTCAAAACTTCCTCTCCTAATAGTTAGCTTTGGCCTTTTCCTCTTGAATCTCCTTTTTCCATTGTTCCGAAGTCTTTCCCAATCCATCGTTCTTCACCGTCAAACGTATCTTCTTATACTCTGTCTTCAAACTGTCTCGGTCTTCTTCTATCTTCCTCTTTTCCTTCCTTAATTTCCCGGCCTCTGATTTCTGAACATCCACATCTAGCCTCAAGTACATCTTTTCTTCTTCCAGCTTCTCTATCCTCTTCCCAAGCTCTGAACTCATCTTTTCGAAATCTTGCTTCACAATTTCTAACTCTGATGGGACCACTTGCAGGCATTCTTCTCTTGATCGGGCATCTTCTGGATTCAGCTCGGGGACGTTATCATTAATCCTTCTATTCCTCCATCCAATGTATTCTGGGGTCGTCATTGGGCCTGCGGATAACCTCTTCATCTTACGAATCTGATTCGAAGCACCAGAAATCTCCTTAACCCTCGTCTTATAATTTTCCTCTCTGTAGGAGAACTCACACTGAGTCAGCCCATATGTCGTTGGTACGAACTGTCTCGACCCATATTGCCTCAGTACAAGCAAAGGGGCATATCCAACGGCTCCCCAAATTCCAAGTAAAGGAGCCCAGTCAAAACTCCCACACCGATAAAGGATTTCGTCAGGAATCATCCAAGGAGCCCTCCATTCGATGTCTTCTTCTTGAAGGTTTTGAAGGAGCGCCATCCAGCTTTCCTCGGACACATCTTCTCTCCTCGGTGTCGCTACTATCACTTTCAACGGAGAGTAATTCTCAGAAAAAACCTGATAAGACACTTTCTCCACCTTTCAGAAATGACTATAGAACCAAGCCAACAACAACTGCGCGCACCCAATGAACCTGTCTTAACCTGTTCTCCGACATGCATTCAAAGATCTAAACGTCACGGCTAAGATCGCAGGTACAGGCGTGACTCCTCTGCCAAGTCGATTGAATAAATCGGTAACTGCTTCATCTACATGTCTTAGAGCTTTAAGGAAGATCACCAAACCGTAAATACACAAGGCCAAGACGTCAACCTTCTTCTTTACATCTGGATGTGTTAGGACCAAATCCCTCAAAATCTCCCAAGGAATGCATTTACCTTCACCTTTCTCTTGAATTCTAGCTGCAACCTTTCTCTTGAATTCTAGCTGCAATCCATTGTTCACTCATCCCCGTGATATTCATTAACTTCTTCACAAAAGTTGGAACATTAGCAGCCCTAGAATAAACTCTGTCGACTTGGATCCTCGAACAGCGTAGCAAGGTCGTATATTCCTCCACTGTGGGCACTAAATCTACTTTCCCGAAAGTGAAACAACTATAAGCAGAATTCCAAAACTGAGTCATAACGCGAAATAGATACTTATCTACTTTGACGTCGAGCAAGTAAGGTAGATCACCATAATTACGATAGAATAGCTGCTTTGCCTCATCGTCCCACTGGGTCCATATCTCTTTCAACTCTTGGAACTCATTCTGTGTAATACTAATACGAGTAAAATCCCATAGTTCAAATACATACCCATCAACTAAGCTATTTCTTTTCTCCGATTGCGTTTGCTCTAACCATGTGCGAACAGATGTATTGTCTCCCACTTTATCAAGGAACTCGTTCTCCATAACCGGCTTTCTAACTTAGAAAATAATCGTGAATCGATACCTCTAAAAATATGAAATGACATGCACAAAAATGAAACACAACGAGTTAGTACCGCAGAATAAAATATAAAGCAAGTGAAATAAACGCACACCTATCTGGGTAACTACTAAAGTTTGGCATAGCTCTACCTAAGGTAGGTTCTTAGGGTTTACTATATGCAGTTTAGTTCTAAAGTTGAGGTACCTGAACCAGCAGATTCCTCGATCCTCACCTATTATAGGCTCATACGGACCGAGTTCGGTTCAGGGGAATACATTTCCCTATGGCCATGCGGAAGTGAAAACTTCACGAAGACATAGGTACAGATGTATCCCAAAAGCAATCCACTAGCCCATGCAGAGGTGAAAACCTCACGAAGGCATAGCTTTTCGCTCCCACTTAAAGGCGTGACCACAACGGTTATGTAGTGCAATGCAGAAATATATTAAAACCACATGCAATAAAAGGATCATTTTTTTTTAAATCAGAATTTTAAATTCGAACAAAAGGATATGAAATTATCGATTTTACGGCTTGACTCTCTTATTGTTCCCCAGTGGAGTCACCAAGCTGTCGAAACCATTTTTAAAATTTTAGAAAATGAGGATCGACTTTTAAAAATGAAAATGGGAGTCGCCACCAATCCCTTTTTACTTAGGTGTGATTGGATCACCTTGAAAAACGTTTTATTTCAAAATGCTGATTTTGGTCCACGAAAAACGAGAAAAATAGGTTCGGGAGTCGGTTACGTATGAGGAAGGGTTAGAACCCTCATAACGCCCAAAAAATTGGTACCTAATTGATAAAATCATGTCCTAGTGTTGAAAATTTGAAAAATTTTAGAAAATGATCGTTTTATTAGAAAAAAACCTAGACTTACATATCTCAAGGAAATAAAACACTATACCCAGTAAGTTAAGATATAGCATCTCATGACTTCGAAACTAGGCACGTCTTTATTTTAGAAAATTCCTACCTCGAGACACAAAACATCATATCCAGTAAGTTAGGACACAACGTTTTGAATTCCTAAGAATAAGTTTTTGATTTTTGTAAATTTCGGTTTTAAAAAAGAAGGGATATCTAATACCCATCTAATACTGTTTTTTAACTTTAAATAAAATACGACAATTTTGCGAAAATATTTTTAAAAAAAATGATATGAATTTGATTTTGCATTAATATTACAAAATATAAATATCCAAATAGCAACTCACTATAAATATGAATCGTATTAACTAATAATTTAGACAATTAGCTAAAGAATAATATGACATATTGAATGATACATATAATAAATAAATTATGCTAAAACAATATTAAGCAATAAAAAGACATAAATAAATAATCACAAGTTATAGAACATGCAAATACAATTTAAAATCTATAGGAAGCATAAAAAAGGAATGGATATTAAGTTATACAAATAAGATCAAATATGAGAAATAAATAAATTAACAGAATATTTAAACACTAAATAAATATTATAACAAAACAAAATAAAAATGTAAAGAAAAAATGATAATTTTGTAAAACAATTAATATATACAATAATATAAAAATTTAAAGTATATAAAAAAATATTATAAAAATATATAATTTAATACATATAAAAGATAAAAGATAATATATAATATATAATAATTTTAAATAAAGATATTTAAAAAAATATAATATAAATAATATAAATGAAACATGTTATACAATAAAAATAAATTTTATACAAAAATAAAATTTTATATGATATTAATATAATACTATATAATACATAAGATTTTAAAAATATAATATAATAACTAATGTATAAATTACAAATAATATATAATAAAATAATATTAAACAAATAAAATGATAAATAATACATATAAAATATATATATACAAATTTTATACAAATAATAAGAATAATATAATATTTTAATATGATAAAATAATTAAAATGCTATATAAAATATAATATAATAATATAATATACAAAAATAAAATATTATATAATAACTAATAAAAAAAACAATATATGGATAACAGTGAGAAATATAAATAATAAATAATGATAATTTAATATATACATTATATTAAAATAATTAAAAAAAAGCAAAATGAAAAATAAAAAGAATAAAATAAAAAAATGGATAAGGATTAAATTAAAGTAATTAAAAAAATAAATTTAAAATACAAATGTACAAGCCCAATTCTGCCTGTAACACCCCAAACCCAGTCAATACGTTACGACCGAATCTGGTATGTTACAGGAAAAGAAGTTTTGAAAATTTTCGACAGAGCATCGTAATTTTTTAGGAAACGTTTCGTTTAGTAAGTCAATCCTAAAGAAAATTTTGGTAGATGATTTTCTTATCAACTTCTAATTAAAAACGATCTACGAAGTCGTAAACAATTTTAGTTTTACTAAAGCCGAAATCAGTGAATTTCAAAATCGCGTCATTTGAAAACACTATTGAGGTTTTTAAGAAAACTTCCGATTTATTTAGTCCTTTGCTTGTCATCCTTTGTTAACACTTTGGAAGAAAACGATTGTTTGTATTTTAATTTTAGAAAACCCCATATTCGGCATCTCATAAGATAAGTTATAACCGCATAAAATTCAAAACCCAAATTAAAGATTAGGAGGCCTTATTACATAACAGAATCCCAATTTAAAATGATTTTCAAATAAAGAAAACGAATTTACGAGAAAGTAATATCGCATGGCCACCTCAAGTCCGCCTCGGCTCCAAATCCGCAGCTAGGGGTTACCTGCAAAATTAAGCAAAGGGGTGAGTCACCAAGACTCAGTGTGTAATTCCCCTTATAACGCAATTGGGCTTTAAGCCCACCAGTGCACATTGGGCCTTAGCCCGCACAATATGGCATAATAAGAATGTATGCAATGCAGCCAAATTTCAACCTAGTTTTCCATCCTCTAGATCTCCGAATCGGCCAAACATCCGTGGCACCAAGCCATTATGGTTCCGGACCACCGTGATACTGGATCACCGTGTGAGTCACTAATTATGTGTGGGGCCAACCCACCGTGGTACCAAACCACTGTGACAATCCCTGATAAATATACGTGGGCCCAACCCACTGTGGTACCAAACCACTGAGACAAGTCACTGCATTACATACATATGTGGTGTCAAACCATCGTGGTACCAAACCACTGAGACATAGTCACTGAATAAGATATGTGGGGCCAACCCACTGTGGTACCAAACCACTGTGATAGTCCCTAAATAACACTTCCCCTTTTATATCACATCCCAAGCCCATGCACATGTTAAAATACTAAAATGAATGCAAACATGCTTCCAAAGCACAGCGGTGAGTTGTATCATACATATATACTTTCGAAAAATAGAACCACATAAGTACTTACCCGGTATCTCCAACCTTACCCACGAGGGTATCTCGACTATCTAAGCAGTCGTTTCGGCTTTCAGCCAACTCAGTTATTAACAAAAATTACTAAAGTAAAGTGTGAGTGTTACACACCTGATTACGCGTAAAACTAAACTCTCTACGTCGACGCTCTCACTAGCAAGGATAACGACTATTTGTCTATCCCAGGCAGATGTCGGCTCCCTACCATAGCCTGGCAGAAAGTCTCAAACCGCCGACACAGCATGTCGTTTGAATGATGGGTTGGCGACTACTCACACACTACCCTCAGGCTCCTTAAACGCACTCTCCTTGGATCGGCTAGCACTCATGTCTATGATGAAAAACCTTGATCAATACTCAAAGAGAACCCTTTGATTGGCTAACCAAAAGATTTGATTAAAGCCGAGTAAACCGGAAGAGAGACTAATTGTATAAGACTAAAGAAACTCCTTACCTTAACCAACAGAATCCGGTTGTACAGACTTCTTGCGGCCTAAGATTCCTAGCACCTTGTTTCCTGATATTCGGCCAAGAGGCACAGAATGGAAGAAACGGGTTTAGTTGTTTACAAGGATAGATTCGACTTCTTTTTGAAAGAAAGAGAGTAAGAAGAATGGTCATAACAAAGATAAAAAGAAAAGAGTCTTACCTTGATTCCACAAAAGAGCCGAATGGAAACCTAGGAAATTCGGCACTGGCAAAAATAATAGGAGACACCCCGAGTTCGGCTAAAGAAGAGATGAGATTAGGGAGGGTTTCGACTTTTGAAAAAAAAAAGGGGAAGAGATAGAGGGAAACCAAATATTCGGCTAAGAGATGAAAGGGGATTCAGCTAAAGAAACAGAAGAAGTAGAAAGAAAAGGAAAAGAGGAAAAAATGCCCGAATGGTCACACCACTTTCGGCTAGAGTCAAAAGAGCAAAAGAGATGAATTAAAAAACTGACAGTTTCGGCACAGAGAAATAGGGAAGCCGAATGAGAGAAAAGAGAGAACTCAAGGAGACTTGCAAAAATCGGCACTCACCCCCCTTAATGACCGAATGTGCTAAAATGGAATGAAACAATAGCCTAAGACCTATGGAATTTTCGGCACACTCACCTATCCTAGCACTAAACCGAAATTCCCCCTCCTCAAGCTCCCCACATTCGGCCAACACCTCCACCAACTCCAAATCCCTTGTTTTGCTCCTATTTTCACTCCCCTCCACTCATTTTGAATTAGTATACCAAGTCTTCTTCCACAAACTCCTCCACACCCTCCATTCAAATGCTTTGACCCAGTCAACACTCTCATTTGAAGAGTCCAAACCGAATGCTAACACTTCACTACCTTGAGCACAAAAAAATAAAGCTCCCACTTGTTGCTGATGAAGCTCGAACTCCTTCCCTCCTACTGCTCCCTTGTGACGCCACTCCCCTGCTCTTTAAGTGGCGTCACCATGCCACCACACCATACTCCTTTTTGTGCAAACAATTACAAGCAAATATTCTTAAGGCCTGCTTCAACCAGCTCTCCCCCTCCTGAAGTGCCCAAAAAGCAAAATTTCACCAAGGCTCTGGCTTGACCCCGAGCCTCCCCAGGACCCCCAAACACATCCAAAAGACAAGCAGAACAAGCCAAACACACAGAAAAACATAAAATGTAGAACCCTAATTCTAGGATGTTCTGAGTTCTACCCCATTAAAAAAATTTCAGCCTCGAAATTTTTGATCAAACGAGGTGAGGGTATTCTTTGCCGAATTACATCCTCGGGCTCCTATGTGGCTTCCTCTGAACCATGATTCCGCCATAATACTTTAACCAACGGAACTGACTTCCTTCTCAATACTTTAACATTTCGATCTAAGATCTGAACTAGTTCTTCCTCAAAAGACAAATCAGGTCTTACTTCGATTTCTTTCACCGGCACTATGTGAGATGGATCTGAACGGTAGCACCTTAACATCGAGACATGAAATACATCATGTATTCTACTCAACTCTGGAGGTAACTTGAGCTGATAAGCTACTGGTCCCACACGCTTCAACACTCGATAAGGCCCGATAAACTTGGGGCTCAACTTGCCCTTCCGTCCAAACCTTAAAACCTTCTTCCAAGGTGAGGCTTTCAGAAAAACCCGATCACCCACTGCAAATTCTATTTCCTTACGCTTTAGATCCGCATAAGATTTCTGCCTGTTGGAAGCTTCCTTCAACCGAGCCCAAATTAACTTAACCTTTTCCTCTATTTCTGAAACTAATTTCGGACCCAACAACTGTCGCTCACCCAACTCTGTCCAGCAGGTAGGAGTACGACACTTACGACCATACAACGCTTCGTAGGGTGCCATCTGGATACTAGATTGATAGCTATTGTTGTACGCGAATTTTGCCAACGGTAGAAAATCTTCCCAACTACCCCTAAAGTCGATAACACAGCCTCTCAACATATCTTCAAGAATCTGGATTACCCTCTCTGACTGACCATCAGTCTGTGGATGAAATGCTGTGCTGAAATCCAGTCTTGCACCCAACGCTTGATGCAACACTTTCCAGAACCGCGACGTAAACCTGGGGTCTTTGTCTGATATGATAGACACTGGTACCCCATGTAACCTCACAATCTCCGCTACATACAGCTTGGCCAACTTCTGTAATGAGTAACCAACACAAACCGGTATGAAGTGAGCAGACTTCGTCAACTGATCGACAATCACCCACACCGAATCCTTCCTAGTAGCCGTAAGAGGTAGCCCACTAACAAAGTCCATAGTTATCCTCTCCCACTTCCAGAGTGGGATCTTCACTGGTTGTAGCAACCCCGAAGGCAATTGATGTTCAGCCTTCACCTGCTGACACGTCAAGCACTTACTCACGAACTCGGTAACTTCTTGCTTGGACCAAGCAACCAAAGCCATTCCCACAAATCTCGATACATTTTACTCCCCCACGGGATGCATAGCGTATGGACTACTATGTGCTTCTTGCGAGAATCTTACTGTCTTAACTCTGAATCCTTCGGCATATAAGCCTTTCCACGGAAGCACAATACCCCTTCACTGTTCAAACTAAAGTCTTCTGTCTCACCACTTTCCACTTGCTGAAATCTAGAACTTAACGATTTATCTGACAACTGATTCTCTTTAACCTGACTTACCCATGAAGGCTTCACTTGAAGTTCAGCTAACAAGCTCCCATCATCATACAAACTGAGATGAGCAAACATTGCCCTCAAATCACATATCACCTTACGGCTTAACGCATCCGCCACTACATTAGCTTTACCTGGGTGATACTCAATCGAACAGTCGTAATCCTTTAACAATTCAATCCACCTCTGCTGCCTTAAATTCAACTCCTTCTAGGTAAGGAGATACTTCAGGCTTTTATGATCGGTGTAGATAACCGACTTCTCTCCATACAAGTAGTGCCTCCAAATCTTCAGAGTGAACACTACCGCAGCTAACTCCAGATCATACGTGGGATAGTTCACTTCATGAGGTCTCAATTGCCGAGACGCATACGCTACCACTTTCCCTTCCTGCATCAACACACATCCTAACCCTGTGTGCGATGCATCACAATAGACAACAAACTCCTTCCCAGCCTCAGGCTGAATCAACACTGGTGCCTCCGTCAAAATCTTTTTTAACTTCTCAAAGCTTTCCTGCTGCTTATCTGACCAGACAAACGGTACCCCTTGTCGTAACAACTTGGTTAAAGGTGCAGCTATTAGCGAGAATCCCTCAACAAACCTTCTGTAGTACCCAGCTAACCCGAGAAAGCTCCGAATCTCTACTACCGACTTCGGTGGTTTCTAATCCACAACAGCTTCAATCTTTCGGGGATCAACCCTAATCCCCTCGGCAGACACAACATGCCCCAGAAAGGTAACTTCTCTTAACCAAAATTCACATTTGCTGAATTTGGCATACAGTTGCTTCTCTCTCAAAATTTGTAGAACAATTCGAAGATGCGAGTCGTGCTCCTCTTCCGTCCTTGAACAAACCAAGATATCGTCTATGAACACTACGACAAACCGATCCAAAAAGGGTTGGAATACCCGGTTCATCATATCTATAAATGCAGCTGGTGCATTCGTCAATCCGAACGGCATCACTAAGAACTCGTAGTGATCATAACGAGTTCAAAAAGCAGTCTTATGAATATCCGCCTCCTTGACCTTAAGCTGATGATAACCTGACCTCAAGTCTATCTTCGAGAAAACTAAAGCACCTTGTAGCTGATTGAACAGATCGTCTATCCTTGGCAATGGGTACTTGTTCTTAATCGTAAACTTGTTCAATTGCCTATAGTCAATACACATCCGCATCGACCCGTCCTTTTTCTTGACGAATAACACTGGTGCTCCCCACGGGGACACACTTGGTCGGATAAAACCACGGTCCAACAGTTCCTGAATCTGAGCTTTAAGTTCCACCAGCTCCTTCGACGCCATCCTATATGGAGCAATGGACACCGGAGCTATTCCTGGAAGAAGATCAATGCCGAACTCCACCTCGCGATCCGGAGGTAACCCTGGAAGCTCTTCTGGAAAAACATCGGAGAATTCCTTCACCGTTCTAACATCTCTTACAGACAACTCCTTGGCTTCCAACGCACTGACGAAAGCTAGGAAAGCCTCACACTCTTTTCTCACCATCCTTTCAGCTTTTAAAGTAGACACCACATTGGACAGGTAATTCCTTCTCTCACCTATCACCAACACCTCCTTATCCTCACGAGTCTTCAGTACCATGTGCTTAGCAGCACAGTCCAAGTTTGCTCGATACTTAAATAACCAGTCCATACCCAAAATCAAGTCGAACTCGCCAAACGACAATTCCATCAAATCAGTCGGGAAAACAATCCCTTGGACTTCTAAAGGCACATTCCTAAAGAGTTTGTTCACCACTACAGATTGTCCTAAAGGGCTAATCACGGTCATCTCTCTAGAAGCAACCTCAGATTCTATGTTCAAAGTTCCAGACACAGTACTAGCAACATACGAATGTGTAGACCCAATATCTATCAGTGCGGTATAGGGCAAACCAAAAATATGGAACGTACCAATTATGACGTCCGGTGCATCGCCCTCATCTCGGTGTCTAGCTGCGTAAACCAACCCAGGCTATCTCGCATCTGTATTCCCAGCACCTCTGCCCGGTGCTCCACGCCCTCGACCAAAACCATTTCCTCCCCTAACTGGACCACGACCTCTCGGTGGTTGCTGCCCACCTCTTTCAGACTGAACATAACCCTGTCCTACTGACCACGCTCTGTTTGGCTCTTGCGGATAGTCCCTTACCCGATGATCCATAGATCCACACCTGAAGCATCCTCTACCACCTACCCAACACTCCCCCGAATGAAATTTCCCACATCGAGCACACAGTTGAGATCGACCAACAGCAACAGGCTTCGCAACTCGACTCGGCCCATCGAACCTAGGCCTCTTTTGGAAATTCCTAGCAGATCCTGATGACCCAAAGCTCCTCTTATTGCTACCCCTACCATTATCACAGTTCTGCCTCTCTGATCGTTTCACCTCTTCAGCTATCTTTGCCTTCTCAACTAGAGTAGCAAACTCTCTTTCCCGTTGAGGAGCTATCAGTACTCGCAGCTCATCCCTCAAACCATCCTCAAATCGAACACAGCACTCATAATCCAATGCCACAATTCCCCGAGCATAGCGACTTAAACGCAGAAATTCTACCTCATACTCAGCCACCAACTTATTCCCCTGAACCAAGTTCTAAAATGCCTTCCTCTGGGTGTCCACATAACTCGCCCCAACATACATTCCCTGGAACACTGTCTTAAACAAGTCTCAGGTAATACGGTCAGCCGTTGTACCATCCCTTACCGTGAGCCACCACTGGTATGCCTCGTCTCGAAGAAGGGACACTACCCCTTTCAGCTTCTTTTCTGCGGTACAGTCAAGATCGTCCATGATCCTTTAACCGCTTCCAACCAGTACTTAGCTACGTTAGGAGCCACACCCGAAATACCCCTAAATATCTCAGCCCCATTAGCTCGGAGTCTCTCAGAAATAGATTTTTGGCCTACAGATCCCGTGCTTGCTCCAGCAACCT
Source organism: Gossypium sturtianum (assembly GCA_025698515.1). NCBI lineage: Eukaryota > Viridiplantae > Streptophyta > Magnoliopsida > Malvales > Malvaceae > Gossypium > Gossypium sturtianum. Next base: position 129,356,321 of record CM046955.1, read on the forward strand.
GCTCTAAAACACGCAACATAGCTTGAGACACAGCATCGTCTCCACCAGTTTGGTCCTAAAATCCCGCTTCCGCAATTGGTGATGCTGGCACTTCACCTTCCGGCCCATGCCCTGATTCTGAAGGTCCAGCCTCATTACCCCAGCCTCTACCACGGCCATGCATTCCATGTCCACGTTCTCTAGCGCTCATGACTACCAATTCGAATTAATCTGATTACAAATTTTATGAATTAGCATATCTTCCACTGTTTATTACCGGGTAGTCTTATGGAAATAGAATTAGAAGTGGTTTTTTCGCAAAACATATATACCTAAAGGTTTCAGTCTCTAAAGTAGAATTTCTTAATACTAGCAATTACAGCACAATATAATCACTTCATGCAAATCAACCAATAGTCAGAACACTTACCGTGCGGATTGGTACCGGAGACTCGGGTGCCATGCTTCAAAAATAAAACATATATTTCTTAAATAGTATTTCAAACCAATTTTTTTTAAAAAAATTATCGAACCCATTCCACAGCTGAGTTTTGCAACTTGGCTCTGATACCATAATTGTAACACCCTTAACCCAGTCAATACGTTACGACCGAATCTGGTATGTTACAGGAAAAGAAGTTTTGAAAATTTTCGACAGAGCATCGTAATTTTTGAGGAAACGTTTCATTTAGTAAGTCAATCCTAAAGAAAATTTTGGTAGATGATTTTCTTATCAACTTCTAATTAAAAACGATCTACGAAGTCGTAAACAATTTTAGTTTTACTAAAGTCGAAATCAGTGAATTTTGAAATCGCGTCATTTGAAAACACTGTTGAGGTTTTTAAGAAAACTTCTGATTTATTTAGTCATTTGCTTGTCATCCTTTGTTAACACTTTGGAAGAAAACGATTGTTTGTATTTTTATTTTAGAAAACTCTATATTCGGCATCTCATAACATAAGTTATAACCGCATAAAATCCAAAACCCAAATTAAAGATTAGGAGGCCTTATTACATAACAGAATCCCAATTTAAAATGAGTTTACAATAAAGAAAATAAATTTACGAGAAAGTATTATCGCATGGCCACCTCAAGTCCGCCTCGGCTCCAAATCCGCAGCTAGGGGTTACTTGCAAAATTAAGCAGAGGGGTGAGTCACCAAGACTCAGTGCATAATTCCCCTTATAACGCAATTGGGCTTTAAGCCCACCGGTGCACATTGGGCCTTAGCCCGCACAATATGGCATAATAAGAATGTATGCAATGCAGCCCAGCCCAACCTAGTTTTCCATCCTCTAGATCTCCCGAATCGGCCAAACACCCGTGGCACCAAGCCCTTTGTGGTTCTGGACCACCGTGATACTGGATCACCGTGATGAGTCACTAATTATATGTGTGGGGCCAACCCACCGTGGTACCAAACCACTGTGACAATCCTTAATAAATATATGTGGGGCCAACCCACTATGGTACCAAACCACTGAGACAAGTCACTGCATTACATACATGTGTGGTGTCAAACCACCGTGGTACCAAACCACTGAGACATAGTCACTGAATAAGATATGTGGGGCCAACCCACTGTGGTACCAAACCACTGTGACAGTCCCTAAATAACACTTCCCCTTTTATATCACATCCCAAGCCCATGCACATGCTAAAATACTGAAATGAATGCAAATATGCTTCCAAAGCACAGCGGTGAGTTGTATCATACATATATACTTTCGAAAAATAGAACCACATAAGTACTTACCCGGTAGCTCTAACCTTACCCACGAGGGTATCTCGACTATCTAAGCAGTCGTTTCGGCTTTCAGCCAACTCAGTTATTATCAAAATTTACTAAAGTAAAGTGTGAGCGTTACACACCTGATTACGCGTAAAACTAAACTCTCTACGTCGACGCTCTCACTAGCAGGGATAACGACTATTTCTCTATCCCAGGCAGATGTCAGCTTCCTACCACAGCCTGGCAGAAAGTCTCGAACAGCCGACACAGCACGTCATTTGAATGACGGGTTGGCGACTACTCGCACACTACCCTCAGGCTCCTTAAACGCACTCTCCTTGGATCGGCTAGCACTCATATCCATGATGAAAAACCTTGATCAATACTCAAAGAGAACCCTTTGATTGGCTAACCAAAATATTTAATTAAAGCCGAGTAAAACGGAAGAGAGACTAATCGTATAAGACTAAAAAAACTCCTTACCTTAACCAACAGAATCCGGTTGTACAGACTTCTTGCGGCATAAGATTCCTAGCACCTTATTTCCTGATATTCGGCCAAGAGGCACAGAATGGAAGAAACGGGTTTAGTTGTTTACAAGGATAGATTCGACTTCTTTTTGAAAGAAAGAGAGTAAGAAGAATGGTCATAACAAAGATAAAAAGAAAAGAGTCTTACCTTGATTCCACAAAAGAGCCGAATAGAAACCTAGAAAATTCGGCACTGGCAAAAATAATAGGAGACACCCCGAGTTTGGCTAGAGAAGAGATGAGATTAGGGAGGGTTTCGGCTTTTGAAAAGAAAAAGGGGAAGAGATAGAGGGAAACCAAATATTCGGCTAAGAGATGAAAGGGGATTCAGCTAAAGAAATAGAAGAAGTAGAAAGAAAAGGAAAAGAGGAAGAAATGCCCGAATGGTCACACCACTTTCGGCTAGAGTCAAAAGAGCAAAAGAGATGAATCAAAAAACTGACAGTTTCGGCACAGAGAAATAGGGAAACCGAATGAGAGAAAAGAGAGAACTCAAGGAGACTTGCAAAAATTGGCACTCACCCCCCTTAATGACCGAATGTGCTAAAACAGAATGAAACAATAGCCTAAGACCTATGGAATTTTTGGCACACTCACCTATCCTAGCACTAAACCAAAATTCCCCCTCCTCAAGCTCCCCACATTCGGCCAACACCTCCACCAACTCCAAATCCCCTGTTTTGCTCTTATTTTCACTCCCCTCCACTCATTTTGAATTAGTAGACCAAGTCTTCTTCCACAAACTCCTCCACACCTCCATTCAAATGCTTTGACCCATTCAACACCCTCCACAAACTTACCTTGGTCCCCTCGTTGCCGGAGAGTCCTTTCCGTGCAAACGCCGACCATTAGCCCACGACGGCGGTACGACAGACACCGTAGGCCCTAGGCCGGACGTGGGAAAGCCGAAAGGGGGAGAGAGATTTTAAGTTTTTTTTTCTTTCTTGTTTTTTCTGAGAGAGAGAGAAAAATGTCTTAAAAAAATAAAAGTGGTTTAAATAGCTTTCGTGAAACGGCGTCGTTTCACGTAGGCATTAAGATTGAAAAATGGTGCCGTTTTGAGACGGGTCGAACGGGCCCGACCCGAACCACAAGGATCCGCGTGTTCCCGCTTTAATGGGCTAATTGCGTGAACGGTCCATCCGCTTTCGCGACATATTTCGATGTAGCCCTATTTTCTTTTTTCCCTTTTTTTAAATTTACCCTTTTAAATTCTAAATTTTTTATTTTAGTCCATTCAAACGATGCGCACAAGGGAATGGGGATAATTTCTCATATGGCCCCTCCCCTTTCCAGGCGCGTCACATTAGGCCCTAATCCGTCTTTTTTCTTTTTAAATTGGATCCTTAATTTCATTTTTCTTTTAATTTAGTCCTTTTCAACGTGTTATTTATAGTTTGAGGGCTCCCGATTTTATTTTGCTTGCGATTTAGCACTCCATTCATTTATGGATTCATATATTTTATTTTATTAACTTATTTGTTATTTCATTTATTTTGTTACTTATTCGTTTATTGTTATTACCTTTTAGTACTCTAAAGCAATTTATTTATTTTACCGTATTCTCTACTTTATTTTATTATTATTTTTATCATTATTTTACTATTAATATTATTATTATTATTATTATTACTATCATTTTATTCTTTTTATCACTAGTATCATTATTATTTTCATTATCATTTTATTATTATTATTTTTATTATTTTCTCGTATTATTATTAATATTGTTTTTAATCCTTACTCCTCTTATTATCATTATTATTTACTTTATTATTGTATTACTATTGTTACTATTATCATTATTACATCATTAAACGGGTTAACTTAGTTCTATTATTACCTACATCTTTTTATCTTATTTATTTATTCAGTTTTTCCTATTATTGTTCTCTTCTATAATTCGTTTGTTTTATTTCTCTATTCCATTTTATTTTCGTCTTTGTTATTATCGTTCATATTAATCCATTTACTATTATTCTGTTGTACACATCCGTATTGCATTTTTTTTATATTTTATTGTTATATTAACTTTTACCCGATACAAAATTGATTCTTTTCATAAAGGCAATATTCTGTATTTAGAAATTCGAGAGGCCGTGCCCTAACGTATTGGGTTTCAATTTTTCTTGTTTAATCTAAATAACCGAATATCCTTTTTAAAAAAAATAAATGCATAAATTTTAAATAAAAAGCTTATTCTCGAGAATTCGAGACGTCGTGTCCTAACGTATTGGATGTGATGTTTTGTTATTTCGAGATAAGATTTTCTTAAAAGAAAGGCAATATTCTGTATTTGGAACTTCGAGAAATCGTACCCTAACTTACTGGGTTCCGGTTTTTCATTTGACCCAAATAACCAAATATCCTTCTCAAGCTTAATTGCACGACTTTTAAAGGTCAAAAGACAAGCTTAATTTTGAGGGTTCCAAAAATGTCGTATCCTAACTCACTGGGTATGACATTTTACTTCTTCAAAATAGGCGCGCCTCAGCATTCATTTTAATTTATTCGGGTTTTCAAATAAAGAGGATCGTATTTTGAAATCTTTCCAAATTTTTGACATTAAGACGTTAATTAATCAATTAGGTACCAATTTTGGGCGTATCGAGGGTGCTAACCCTTCCTCGTGCGTAACCGACTCCCGAACCCATTTTCTGAGTTTCGTAGACCAAAATCGTTGTTTTGATAAATCAAACTGTTTATTAAAAATAACCATTTTACGAGGTGAACCGATCACACCTCATCAGAAAGAATTGATAACGACTCCCATATTCGTTTTCATTTTCAAAAACCAAAGTCGACCCATTTTTCAAAAAAATGGTTTCGACAGCTTGGAGACTCTACTGGGGACTTCAGAGAGTCGAGCCGTAAAATTGATTGTTTTCTGTCTTGTTGTCAAAAATTGAAAATATGATTTGAAAAGTTACGATCCTATTATTGCATTTGTTCGTATTGTTAGTTACTGTAGTTTGAGTCTTGCATCATATTGCATAGGGACCATTTTGGTCTTACCCCTTTAAGTGGGAGTGAGAAGCTACTCCTTCGTGAGGTTTTCACCGTCGTGCAGGATAGTGGATCACTTTCGGGATACATCCGCACCTATGTCTTCGTGAGATTTTCGTCCCTGTGCAGCCATAGGGAAATATATTCCCCTGAACTGAACTCGGTCTGTATGAGCCTACAATTGGTGAGGATCGAGGAATCTGCTAGTTCGGGTACCTCTCTTTAGAACCAAACCACATATAGTGAACCCTAAGAGCCCACCTTAGGTAGAGCCACGCCAAACCCTAGTGGTTACCCAAGTAGGTGCTTTATTTCTTGCTTGCTTTAAGCTGTGTGTAAAATACTGACTTGTTTTGTTTTATTTTGATTGAATGGCATTTTCATCACACTTAGTTCACTTTCGCGCATCATATTGCATAGTCGTTAGATTTTTACCCTCTTAAGTGAGATTAAGAAATTACACCTTCGTGAGCATGGGCTAGTGGATTGCTTTCGGGATACATCCGTACCTATGTGCTTCGTGAGATTTTCATCTCTGCATGGCCATAGGAAAATGTATTCCCTTGAACCGAACTCAGTCCGTATGAGCCTATAATGGGTGAGGATTGAGGAATCTGCTGGTTCAGGTACACTTCTTTAGAACCGAACCCCATACAGTGAGCCTTAAGAGCCCACCTTACGTAGAACCATTCCAAACCCCTAGTGGTCACCCGGATAGGTACTCTATTTTGTTTATTTCTCCTGTGCTAACATGTTTTGTTTTGTTTATGATTGCATTGCATCGCACCGCATCATCTTAGAAAGGAGGTGTTGATTCATATTCGATTGCTAAATAGAAGAGTTTGTCATAAGAAAATGGGTTACTTGATAAAGTGGATTATAATACGGTCGTTCGAACATAGTCCAGGTAAACGACGAGAGAGGGCTGATAGTCCGCAAAAGAACATAAGACTTTTCCCGAGGATTCAAGCCGACAAGGATTATTCAAGAGTCATCATGTCTCAATTTTCTTAAAGAAGCTTATGAATATCGCGGAGGATAAGTGAGTGAAGAGGTACGGCCTGGACCAAGCAACAAGGAGCTAAAAGAGGCATCTATTGAGAAAGTTCACGGGACACGACCATAACATCCAAATACGAAGAAAAGGATTGGTGTTTTCACCTGGACTATGAGGACAAAGCCGTATATGCAATCCGTTTTATGTAAAGAAATTTATTTTCTAGAAAAATTCTTCTAATGGAATTGAATTCATAATCAACGCCTCTCTTTCTTTTTGCATTCATTCCATGCATTTGCATTGCATTTCATGCATTTGCATTACATCATGTCACATGCATTAAAATTTGTAGAAAGACCCTAATTAGGTTAAATTATTTCAGTTAACCTAGAAAGCCATGGACCAAAGGTTGGAAAGAATAGAGAAAATGCAAATACAGATGCAGGAGAAATTGACCAAAATGCAACAAGAGATACGGGAACAAATGCTAGAATTCCAAAGGAATGTGATAGGCCAGTTAACCCAGTTACTAACCGGAGGACTTGGAAAAAGGAGTGGCCCAGTAGTCAACAATGTGGATGATGACGAAGACATCGTTTATTCCCCAATAAGTGTCTCGACTCAACCAGACAAGCATTCGCATGGGGTGCCGATCATTATCGGACCCCAATGTTAGACTGATACCTCGGGCCTGTTAAACTTCCCGACGGGCTCAGGTTTTAACCCGGAGGATGATCGAGCCAAACCGGTTGTACTGGCAGAAAAAAAGGAAAAGGAGAGTGGACTTTAAAAGCCCCGAAGAAAAAGGAAAATGAAACGAATAGTACGGGAAGGTATAACAAGGGCCATTCAGAGCCGATTATAGTAAGCCAGCCAAGGACGGTAACTACCAGCCATCAGGTCTCCCCAAGGCAAGAACCTAATTCAAGACCAAACTCAGAGAAACCCCAGTTCACACCTATTCCAATGACGTATAGGGAGTTATACCAGAGCTTATTTGATATGCATGCTGTAGCTCCTCATTACCTAAAACCAATGCAACCCCGATACCCCAAATGGTATGATTCGAACGCTCAATGCGAGTACCATGCAGGAATAACGGGTCACTCAATCGATAACTGCATTATATTTAAGAAGTTGGTCGAAAGGTTCATTAAAATGGGAATTGTGAAGTTCGATGATTTTTCAGAACCTGATCATTCTGATGAAGCAGTAAAATGTGATAATTGAAACTGGGATGGGGCGGGAGAGTGCGTTTCCTTGAAGAGGTCCTCAGAAGCCTAGAAATTGGGAAATCAGATCACTAATAACATATCTGAAGAGGGAATCGCAGAATAAAAGTTTCTAAGCCCTTTCATACATGGGAAAATTTTGAACAGTGGGACTGGGGAAGGGATCCCTGTATTTTTAAGCTAATCTAGAGTAATATTCAAAACATGCTTGTTGCTTTAAGCCTAGAGGCAATAAGGATATTTTTGTGAAATAGGCTTGTGTCCAGAATCTTTATTTTAATAAAATGCATCTTTTTGGGCAAGTATTCTTTCATTCCTTCTATTTATAGATTCTTTTGTTTTATGGACTTTCATTCAAATATTATTTCATTCTTCATTCATGATCATACCATAAATAATCATCCTTAGAATCATTTATTCTTTTGAATTTACCTACAATAAGGTCTCCAGATATCAACAAGGTGAGCAACGCTGCTATTGACTCAGAGTCTTCTTTCGAGTAAGATATGTGTTTAGAGGGATCTCAGGACTTTGAAGATGACAGATATTGTAACCTACCTTCTGATTTGTTAAGGATGGTAGAACAAGATGAAAAACAGGCCTTACTCTACAAAGGGTCATTGGATATTATAATCCTAGAAAAGAGGTAAAGATTGTAGCCCAGCTCATCACAGAACTAAGGCAAGACATCATTGAGTTATTTTCAAGAATTCAAAGACGTTTTCGCACGATCATATCAAGATATGTCTGGGCTAATAAGACGCAGGCTAAACATGAGGATCAGACACTGTTGGTCTACCATGGAAGGGGATTGCAGCAGTTACACCACAAATACTGAATTGAAGAAGATGAGATTTATGTGACTCTTCCATTTTCTTCACAGTATTTTCTATATGTGGGGCATGGATGTGATGGGGCGAATTTCGTCAAAAGCTTTTGAGCCAATATTGATTCATCGTCATGGTCGTCATTTACTTCACTAAAAGGGTGGAAGTAGCTTCATATGCCAATGTTACAAAGTCGATAGTCATCAAATTTCTAAAAAAAAAAGAGAAAAAGATTTGTCGCCGACAAAGAATGCCAAAAAGGACAATGTCAAAAGTTTGTAGTCTGTTCAAAGATCAGACACCATATCATAGAGCAACAAAGGCAGCCAAAAAGAAAAGAACAAAAAAAATAAAACAAGGATTGTAGGAAAGATGGCCAAGACTTATAAAGATTGGCATAAAGAAGTTGCCTTTTATCTTCTATGATTATCAAACGTTGGCCAAGACTTTTGCCAGGGCAACATCTTATCCATTGGTTTGTGGAATGGAAGTATTTTTTCCAATTGAACCTAATCGAAGAAAGGGTTAAAAGTTATACATCACGGACAGATGATGCAAGCTTACGACAAAGAGGTTTATCTTAGAGAATTCCACGAGGGGAACCTGACCCTTCTTTTACAAAAGGATTTTAGAGGAAAACAAATGCCAAACTGGGAAGGACCTTATGTAGGGCCTGTTCTAGAGGAGCATTGATATTGACCGAGACGGATGGCGAAGACTAGCCCAATCCAGCGAATTCAGGTTCAGACAAGAAGTATTTTACCTGAAAGGGGAAAGTCTAAGGTGAAAACCCGCAAAGGGCACCTTGAGATCAGATATTCAAAAAAAATGGGAAAGAAAAGAAAAATAAAAGAGGAGAGGCCAAGGCGAAAACCCACAAAGGGCACTTTGAGACCAAAGGGGTTTTGAGCCAAAAACCCGAAAAGGGCGGCTCAAATTTTGATCAAAGATAGGGCATGTGGTAGTCTAGCTATGCCTGAATTAACAACGAGGAGGTATGCTATGTCTTGGGGCATTGACAAAGTACTCCAGATCCCCTAAACACGTATTGAGCTCAAAATGGTCCTCAAGGAGCTTGTACAGAGGCGCTTAGGCTGCGATATCTGGGGCACCTAGCTTCTATCTTACCCATTTTTAAATTCGCTGTCTTTGATTAATTTATTCTTTTCAAAGATACACCCTAATCAATTTTCTTTTATAGCCTTGGCTATCTTTGCTTACTTTATTCTTTTTAAGATGCACCAATCAATTTTCTGTTATTGCCTTGGTTATCTTTGATTAGCTTATTTGTTTCGAGCTATGCTCCTGATTAATTCCTTTTACGTCCATTTTTGTGATTTTTTTCAAGAATTTTATATTGAAATAATGATTATTTGACTAATAATACTTTCATAAAAGGAGTTTCGCATATTACTCTGGAAGCTTTTAAATTGTGTAGGAACCTGAAACAGGACTATTGTTTAAAACTCACCAAGCCTGAGGGTTTGAAATATTGAAAGATGATTATCTATTTTGGATTTTTATTGGTTGAACAGAAATACAAGACGTTTCATCGGTGATACCATCTTGACAAAGGACGAGCAATGTCAACCCAGGTGTAGAAGGGGATCATTCTTGGGAAAAGAAAAAGGTACCCTGCATTCATCTGGTCATTACACCCAGGGAATGGTGTAACAGATCAAGTCGATAATACAAATTCTAGACCTCTGAGTGGTAACTGGATGGATGGAAGAAACCAAATGTTATTCCCCTGAAGTTGCAGTGGGAGGTACAAATTTTATGTCCTAAAGTTCAAGGAAAGGGACTCTGAAATTACAGCGGGGCAAGCTTACTGAAGCATAATATGGTTGTTTCTTTGGGTTTTTTGTCAAAGATACCAGCTGAATGAGAAAGCATGGTAACACATCAGTGATAGAACCTTGATGAACAACGAGCAATGACGCCTTAAATATTAAAAAGGATCATTCTCATGAAACTTTGCATTCATCATGCAAAACGCATTTAGTTAGGAGCATTTGATTCATTCCGATCATTGCATTCTAATCATTATACAAAGATTATTCTCATGACAGTCTGCATTCGTGCAAATGTCATCCAAAATATCCTTTGGTTAGTAGCATTTGATTTATTCCGATCATTGCATTTTAATCATGGTACATCAAAAAAAGAAAGAGAGAAAATGACATTTTTTTTCATTCATAACAAGTGTGGCTAGGAGCATTTGATTCACTCTGATCATAGCATCCTGATCATTTGGCATAAACATATGTATGTGGAATAGAGTCTACAGGATATGTCCCTCAGAGGACGGTGTAGCAACATCGGTGAATTCACAGATCTTATCTCCCTAAGCAGTAGTGGAGCATGTCAAAATTGGCGAATCCTATCTCCATGTATTGGCAATGGAGCAGATTTTAACCATTAGTCTTATCTTCCTGATGTACCAAGGAAGCAGACTAAAAAGCTCAGATTTTGTTCCCTCGAGATGGTAGTGGAGCAGACTAAAGATTGAAGTCTTCCCGAGATACTAAGGAAGTAAATTAAGAAGTTCAGATCTGTTCTCTCGAGATGGTAGTGGAGCAGACTGAATATTGAAGTCTTCCTGAGATAGTAAGGAAGCAAATTGAAAAGTTCAGATTTTGTTCCCTCGAGATGGTAGTGGAGCAAACTGAAGATTGAAGTCTTCCTGAGATAGTAAGGAAGCAAATTTGAAAGTTCAGATTTTGTTCCCTTGAGATGGTAGTGGAGCAAACTGAAGATTGAAGTCTTCCTGAGATAGTAAGGAAGCAAATTGGAAAGTTCAGATTTTGTTCCCTCGAGATGGTAGTGGAGCAAACTGAAGATTGAAGTCTTCCTGAGATAGTAAGAAAGAAAATTGGAAAGTTCAGATTTTGTTCCCTCGAGATGGTTGTGGAGCAAACTGAAGATTGAAGTCTTCCTGAGATAGTAAGGAAGCAAATTGGAAAGTTCAGATTTTGTTCCCTCGAGATGGTAGTGGAGCAAACTGAAGATTGAAGTCTTCCTGAGATAGTAAGGAAGCAAATTGGAAAGTTCAGATTTTGTTCCCTCAAGATAGTAGTGGAGCAAACTGAAGATTGAAGTCTTCCTAAGATAGTAAGGAAGCAAATTGGATTTTGTTCTCTCGAAATGGTAGTGGAGCAGACTGGAGATTGAAGTCTTCCTGAGATAGTAATGAAGTAAATTAGAAAGTTCAGATCTTGTCTCCCTAGTTTACAGTGGAGCAGATTGAAGATAGCAGATCTGGCATTCCTGAAGTTGCAGGAGCAGATCGAAGACATCAAATCTTGTCTCCCTGAGTTTGCAGTGGAGCAAATTGAGGATAGCAGATCTGGCATTCCTGAAGTTGCAGGAGCAGATTGAAGACATCAGATCTTGTCTCTCTGAGTTTGCAGTGGAGCAGATTAAAGATAGCAGATCTGGCATTCCTGAAGTTGCAGGAAGCAGATCGAACACATCAGATCTTCTCTCCCTGAGTTTGTAGTGGATCAAATTGAAGATAGCAGATCTAGCATTCCTGAAGTTGAAGGAAGCAGATCGAAGACATCAGATCTTGTCTCCCTGAGTTTGCAGTGGAGCAGATTGAAGATAGCAGATCTGGCATTCTTGAAGTTACAGGAAGCAGATCAAAGACATCAGATCTTGTCTCCCTGAGTTTGCAGTGGAGCAGATTGAAGATAGCAGATCTGGCATTCCTGAAGTTGCAGGAAGCAGATCGAAGACATCAAATCTTGTCTCCCTGAGTTTGCAGTGGAGCAGATTGAAGATAGCAGATCTGGCATTCCTGAAGTTGCAGGAAGCAGATCGAAGACATCAGATCTTGTCTCCCTGAGTTTGCAGTGGAGCAGATTGAAGATAGCAGATCTGGCATTCCTGAAGTTGTAGGAAGCAGATCGAAGACATCGATCTTGTCTTCCGAGTTTGCGATGGGAGCAGATTGAAGATAGCAGATCCGGCATTCACGAAGTTGCAGGAAGTAGATCAAAGACATCGATCTTGTCTCCCCGAGTTTGCGATGGAGCAGATTGAAGATAGCGGATCCGTATTCACGAAGTTGCGGGAAGCGGATCGAAGACATCGATCTTGTCTCCACGAGTTTGCGGTGGAGCGATTGAAGATAGCGATCGGCATTCCGGTTGCGTGAAGTAGATCGAAGACATCGATCTTATCTCCACGAGTGTGCAAGTGGAGCAGATTGAAGATAGCAGATCGGCATTTCGAAGTTACGAGGAAGCGGATCGAAGACATCGATCTTGTCTCCCCGAGTTTGCGATGGAAGCGATTGAAGATAGCAGATCCGGCATTCACGAAGTTGCGGGAAGTAGATCAAAGACATCGATCTTGTCTCCACGAGATTGCGGTGGAGCAGATTGAAGATAGCGATCGGCATTCACGAAGTTGCGGAAGCGATCGAAGACATCAGTCTTGTCTCCACGAGTTTGCGATGGAAGCGATTGAAGATAGCAGATCGGCATTCACGAAGTTGCAGGAAGCGGATCGAAGACATCGATCTTGTCTCCCGAGTTTCTGATGGAGTAGATTGAAGATAGCAGATCGGCATTCACGAAGTTGCGAGGAAGCGGATCGAAGACATCAAATCTTGTCTCCCGAGTTTGCGATTGAGCAGATTGAAGATAGCAGATCGGCATTCACGAAGTTGCGGGAAGCGGATCGAAGACATCGAATCTTGTCTCCCCGAGTTTGCGATGGGAGCGATTGAAGATAGCGAGATCGGCATTCACGAAGTTGCAGGAAGCGGATCGAAGACATCAAATCTTGTCTCCCCGAGTTTGCGGTGGAAGCAGATTGAAGATAGCGATCTGGAATTCTGAAGTTGCGGGAAGCGGATCGAAGGCATCGATCTTGTCTCCCCTGTTTTTGCGATGGATCAGATTGAAGATAGCAGATCTGGCACTCCTGAAGTTGCAGGAAGCAGATCGAAGACATCAGATCTTGTCTCCCTGAGTTTGTAGTGGAGCAGATTGAAGATAGCGGATCGGCATTCCGAAGTTGCGGAAGCGATCGAAGACATCAAATCTTGTCTCCCGAGTTTGCGATGGAAGCGATTGAAGATAGCAGATTTGGCATTCCTGAAGTTGCAGGAAGCAGATCGAAGACATCAAGTCTTTAGTTGCAGTGGAGCAGACTGAAGACAGTGAATCCTATCTCCCTAAAGTTGCAGTGGAGCAGATTAAAAGCGACAAATCCTATACCTCTAAAGATGCAGTAGGTGGGATTAAATCTACTATGACTGCAAATCACATCTTTTGCAGTAGCGGTGGAGTGGATCAAAGCAACAAGATGCGGTGGACTAGAACGAGGCTATCTAAAGAAAAAGAGCACCAAAGAAGTCAAGACTCGGCGAGACCGGGCAAAATTGGTCTTTCTTAAAAGTCTTTGCTCCATTCCCGTTACACGACAATGAGCAAAGAGGGGCAGCTGTACAAGCCCAATTCTGTCCGGGCCCAATATCAGACCCAATTACCAAACAAACCCAACTAAATTACCCTAGCCCAATATAGCCCAACCTAAACCCTAGCCCATTTCAGAAACAAAACAGAAATGACAAAACCTAGGTGCGCCGCACCTAGGTCTTCTGGCCTCCACTTGCCCCTACACCGCGGTCTTGTCCATAGCCACTGCGCTCAGCACCGCCCAAGCCTGCAACGTTAAAGAAAATGATAGCAAAAGATTGTAAGAATCGGCTATAAAAGCCGATCTAAACCATTTGTAAAGGAGGACAGTTCTTCGAATAAAAAAAAGGAGATTTTGAACTCGAAAAATAGCGGAGATTCAAACGGGTACACAACCACGAATCAGTACAAAAAAAGCAAAATTCGATTATTAAATCGCAATAAAACTGAGTTTTCTATTTTCAGAAGGTGATTTACATTTTAAAAGCTTCATTCTTTAATTTTTTTTTATTTTGTTTCATCTATTTTATACGAAAAAATGAGAAATCGAGTACTTACCTTAGTCCCCTCGTCGCCGGAGAGTCCTTTCCATGCAAACGCCGACCATTGGCCTACGATGGCTATGCGACAGACACCAGAGGCCCTAGGCCGGACGTGGGAAAGACGAAAGGGGGAGAGAGATTTTAAGTTTTTTTCTTTCTTGTTTTTTTCTGAGAGAGAGAGAAAAATGTCTTAAAAAAATAAAAGTGGTTTAAATAGCTTTCGTGAAATGGCTTCGTTTCACGTAGGCATTAAGATTGAAAAACGGCGCCGTTTTGAGACTGGTCGAACGGGCCCGACCCGAACCACAAGGATTCGCGTGTTCCCGCTTTAATGGGCTAATTGCGCGAACGGTCCATCCGCTTTCGCGACATATTTCGATGTAGCCCTATTTTCTTTTTTCCCTTTTTTTTTAAAATTTACCCTTTTAAATTCTAAATTTTTTATTTTAGTCCATTCAAACGATGCGCACAAGGGAATGGGGATAATTTCTCATATGGCCCCTCCCCTTTCCAGGCGCATCACATTAGGCCCTAATCCATCTTTTTTCTTTTTAAATCAGATCCTTAATTTCATTTTTCTTTTAATTTAGTCCTTTTCAACGTGTTATTTATAGTTTGAGGGCTCCCGATTTTATTTTGCTTGCTGTAACATCCTGAATTTTTGGGCCTATGCGTTTAATGGGTGGATATGTTTAATGTGTTAATTTAAGTGTTAGGGGTCCAAATTGGGCTCAGGCTTAGGTAGAGGCCTTGATTAAAATTATCTGTTTGGGCATTATAGGGTTTAAAAGGTAGTATCTATGTTTAAAATACCAAAGTGGGCTTGTGGCCCAATCTTAGGAGGTGACGCCACACAAGGGAGTAAGGGGCCCAAATTTAAGTTTCATGGAGCCCAATTCTTTTAATTTAAGTTAGCTAAATTTTGGGCATTAGGATTAGGTGGAGTGGATGGCAACAAGGCTAAAATTTATGGGTTTTAATGTTTAAAATATGTGGATAATAAGCGGATAAAGGCTATTATTTAAGAATTTATTTTATGTGGATAATAAGCGGATAAAGGCTAAAATTTAGGGATTTTAATGATTAAAATATGTGGATAATATGCTGATAAAGGAGGGAGGAGTTAGAGATAATTAAGTCTCTTTTAGATGAGCTAGTAGATTAAGATAAAGGAGAAAAGATAGGATTTATCTGCAAGGTTAGGTAAGTGCAGAAATTTCTATAAATAGGGAATATCTCTTCAATTTTAGCATTTGGGTCTTTCTCTCATTCTTTTCTCTTCTTCTCGAGAGTAAAAGCGAGAAAACTCCTAAAGTTCCATCTTCTTCTTCATTCTCTGCAAAAGCGAAATCTCTAAGCCTATTCCCTCATCTTCACTTTGATTCAACAGTAGAAACTCTTTCCATTCTTTTTCTTCCTAGCCGAAATCTTCATGTCTCTTCCTTGTTTTCTTTTCTTCTTCTCTTTTACTATCAGAAACCGAAACTCTTCACTCAAGTATTTTAAAAGCCAAAGACACATCAGCCTTCTCTTGTTCATACTTTTTAAGGATTTTCCTAAAAGTCGAAATCCTAGATCTCATCTCCTGTGATTGCCGAATTACTCTGTGGTGCCTACTTGTGCCGAAATCAAGAAGGAACTTTAGTGGAGTCAATCGCATAGATCTCTAAGTTATAGAATCGTGTTACTTTCGGGATTTCAAGGTAAGGGATCTATTAGTTTTAACGTGTAATTTGGGATTTATTAACCTTGGCCGATTGTTGAAGGGGCTAAATCTTTGTGTGTTTTTCCGGCTTTTGAGCAAGGCTTTACATTGAGGATAATAGATCCGGATAGCAAGGACATCGACTAAGAATATTGGATTTCGCGATATCAGGTGTGTAATACCTCCCCACCATCTAGATCTACCTATTATTGTATGTTCATATGTTTTATATGTTATGATAAATGTCGAAATCTCGGTTTATTGATGAAAGCCCAATGAGGGTAAAAGCGGATCCCCAGGTTAGTAAATAATCTGTTTAAATGTTATAAGTAAAATGCTTGTATGTGATTGCATGGGTTGGGTTGTTGAAAGGAGGAAGTTATACATTATATGTGTAGCGGCTAATGCCGTGAACTGTTATACGGGCTTCGGCCATTAAATGTTATACGGGCTTCGGCCATTAAATGTTATAAGGGCTTCGGCCATCATATGTGGATGAGCAGCAAGACTGCCGTCATGGTGTGTAGCGGTGTGGGTCGATTGTAGAAATCCCCAATGGTGTGAGCGATTGAGTACGGGGTGTGTAGCGGATGGAAACCTAGGCAAGCGGGTTGGGCCTTGCATATTATTTGCTATTAATTTTTATTATGATTATTACACTGTTTATTTTGTTTAATGGGTTTAAGGCCCCAACTCTAGTGGTGCATGAGGGTTGCACGCTGAGTTTCGCGACTCACCCTTTTAATTAACATTTCAGGTGATACCTAGTGATTCGGACCGGGCTGGAGAGGAACGCAAGGTGGCCATGCAGAAGAATATGTAGATTTGGCAAAAAGAGACTCAAGTTTTATTTTATATTTTTAATTAATGGACTTCAAATCTCGTTGTAATAAGGCCATGGGCTATTATGTTTTATTATGGGCTTCTATTACTTTAGGTCATTTAAGTTTTATTTTAATTAAACTAAGGCATGTATTTAAGTTTGGATTTTACATTACTAAAGCATCTTCTATTTAAAACATATTTGGGCTTTTCTGAAAATACGACATGATTTGATAGAATTTTTCTTAGTGACATACCAGATCCGGTTGTAGTGTTTGGGCCGGGTTTGGGGTGTTACACTTGCGATTTAGCACTCCATTCATTTATGGATTCATATATTTTATTTTATTAACTTATTTGTTATTTCATTTATTTTGTTACTTATTCGTTTATTGTTATTACCTTTTAGTACTCTAAAGCAATTTATTTATTTTATCGTATTCTCTACTTTATTTTATTATTATTTTTATCATTATTTTACTATTAATATTATTATTATTACTATCATTTTATTCTTTTTATCACTAGTATCCTTATTATTATTTTCATTATCATTTTATTATTATTATTATTATTTTCTCGTATTATTATTACTATTGTTTTTAATCCTTACTCCTCTTATTATCATTATTATTTACTTTATTATTGTATTACTATTGTTACTATTATCATTATTACATCATTAAACGGGTTAACTTAGTATTATTATTACCTACATCTTTTTATCTTATTTATTTATTCAGTTTTTCCTATTATTGTTCTCTTCTATAATTCATTTGTTTTATTTCTCTATTCCATTTTATTTTCGTCTTTGTTATTATCGTTCATATTAATGCATTTACTATTATTCTGCTGTACACATCCGTATTGCAATTTGTTTTTTATATTTTATTGTTATATTAACTTTTACCCGATACAAAATTGATTCCTTTCATAAAGACAATATTTCGTATTTAGAAATTCGAGAGGTCGTGCTCTAACGTATTGGGTTTCGATTTTTCTTGTTTAATCTAAATAACCGAATATCCTTTTTTAAAAAAATAAATGCATAAATTTTAAATAAAAAGCTTATTCTCGAGAATTCGAGACGTCGTGTCCTAACGTATTGGATGTGATGTTTTGTTATTTCGAGATAAGATTTTCTTAAAATAAAGGCAATATTATGTATTTGGAACTTCGAGAAATCGTGTCCTAACTTACTGGGTTC
Organism: Gossypium sturtianum; assembly: GCA_025698515.1. Classification (NCBI taxonomy): domain Eukaryota; kingdom Viridiplantae; phylum Streptophyta; class Magnoliopsida; order Malvales; family Malvaceae; genus Gossypium; species Gossypium sturtianum. Next base: position 129,374,334 of record CM046955.1, read on the forward strand.
TGATTTTTCATTTGACCCAAATAACCGAATATCCTTCTCAAGCTTAAATGCACGACTTTCAAAGGTCAAAAGACAAGCTTAATTTCGAGGGTTCCAAAAATGTCGTATCCTAACTCACTGGGTATGACGTTTTACTTTTTCAAAATAGGCGGGCCTCAGCATTCATTTTAATTTATTCGAGTTTTCAAATAAAAAGGATCGTATTTTGAAATCTTTCCAAATTTTCGATATTAAGACGCTAATTAATTAATTAGGTACCAATTTTGGGTGTATCGAGGGTGCTAACCCTTCCTCGTGCGTAACCGACTCCCGAACCCATTTTCTGAGTTTCGTAGACCAAAATCGTTGTTTTGATAAATCAAATTGTTTATTAAAAACAATCGTTTTACGAGGTGACCCGATCACACCTCATCAAAAAGGATTGGTGGGGACTCCCATTTTCGTTTTCATTTTCAAAAACCAAAGTCGACCCGTTTTTCAAAAAAATGGTTTTGGCAACAAAAAAAGGACGATATTAAAATGCGCGCCGAAAATGCAAGGACCAATTGGGCAATTATGCCTCATTTCCAAAACAGCGTCGTTCTGTTACCGGCCTTTAAATAACCCAAGGGACTAAATTAAAATGTGAACAAACATTTAAGGCCAAATTAAAAAATAAAAAAATTAAATTAAACGGAATTAAAAATAATAAAAATTTGGGAGGACTAAAATGGCAATTAGACCATTTAACAAAAACGCGCAGATCCTCCCTAGGTCTTCGGGTCAACGCGCGGATCCCTCAGCCCTGAACGACGTCGTTTTACGCTTATTAGATTAAGCAAAAACGGCGCTGTTTCCACATTATTATATAAGTAACAAATTCGGCTAAAAATCATTTTTTAAAACTGTTTTAAGAAAAAGCTTAAAAAACTCTCTGAAATCCTCCCCTTCCCCTGATGGAGTCTGGTCATCGGACTTCAGGGACCACCATCCCACGCGCCGCATGCGCCGTCACCCATGGCGGCGCAAAGGCAAAAAAAACTTTCCCTTTTTTATTTTATTATTATTCTATGTATAAAATATGTATGAATCAAAAAAATAAAAAAAAATAAAAATAAAATATACAAAAGAAGAAGAAAATCACCTCTGAATCGATTTTTGTATTTTATTTCACTGTAATTTTTTTTGTGAATATTTTTGTATCTGTATATGTGTGTATTTTCCTGTGTATTCGTATCCCTTGTTTACAGATTTGATGGGTTTTTATAACCCGAAAGAAAAAAGGAAAAAGAAGAAATATTGATTCTGGCATATTTGTTGCCATGTTTGCTGCTCCCCTTTTTTTTTCCTTTTTCGCAGGTGAAAGGCGCGAATCTGGCGACGGAGCATTATGCGCGCACAGATTGCGACGCAACTGATGGCCGGCGTAGGCGCAAAGATGAGGCTACTAGGGTACATTGCGGCGCCTAGGGTTTTCCAGAAACCCTAGGTCTCTGATTTCGCCTAAGCATTTGGCCGTTTTAGGCCGTTTGTGTCTGGGTCTGTTGGGTTAGTTGGGCTCGGTTATAAATGGGCTAATCGGGTTTAGTTTGGGTTGCTGGGTAGGCTATTTAGGATCAGGTCTGAGATGGGGTATTGGGTATTAGTTTGGGCGAAGGGTAGTTGGGCTGTTTAATTATTTTTTTGGGTTTGTATTGGACTGTTTAAAAAAACATTGTTTATTTATTTTTATTATTTTTTGTTTTTGGATTGTGTATGGGACCGGGCAAAATGGGTTATTACAATTTATACAATTACCAAATTGACATATATATATTCACATATAAACTCAACATTTCATCCCTTCATACAAGCTAAATAAGTATCAAATTCATATATGCAATTCATCCATTTGATCATTTCAAGTTACCATTTCAAATTTCAATTATGAACATATTTACACCTATTGCAAAAACTGACTCAACCTAGGTACATATCGTATAACAAACAAAAAGAAACTTTACAAACATTGTTGAGTCTGGGATCTTTGTCTAGATGCTAGAGTCACTACTCGGGACCTCGGGATGTACCTAAAACTGCGCATGGAAAAAAATCATACGCTGAGTGATAAAGCCCAATGGTATTTCCATGATTCAAATCAAAATAACATATATTATAATTAATTGTATACAATTTATTTAATTTCTCATGTCAACCAATTCAAGCACATCGTTTACTAAGTCTCATCAATACATCAATATATAAACACATATGTCACCCACATACCAAATGCTTTAAATGAATTATCTATAGATTACTTGAGTGTATCAACTATATGGACATATTATACCAACATTACAATGCCAATGATATTTGTATATCTATTAAAATTGAAACATTTGATTATAACACATTCCATTACCAAATCAAACCAATTCAGTCCATATCTTACCATATCGACCCTCAGGCTCGTTAACCAATTGGCATGGTCTTTTATATGCTATCAATATTCAAATATCGTAAACAAGTACTTGTAGCACAACTTTGTAACATTTAATCATTTTCAATATCAATCAACTAATTCACACATTATATCCCCTATTAACATGCTTGGACTTGAACGAATTTAAGGAATCCCTACCAACAAACCAATTTGGCACCCAATGCCTCATCGGAACATCCAAAGTAAATAAATTGTGCCCAATGCTCATTGGTATAATCGAAATAAAAGTTGTGCCCTGCACTCATCGGAATGTTAGAAGGAAAATGCACCCAGCGCTTATCGACGTATAGCCGAAGTAACTTATACTCGATCTATTCTATAGCATGCCAACTATATTCGACTCAGCTCGTATAGTTAATAGGGTAACCAATTTTCTGATTTCATTATATAGCTCAATTAAGATTCTATCAATTTCAATTTATTGTCAATTCATCAAGTAATACAACCTATCTCAACTGAATTTCATACTAATTACCATAAATCATTAAGCTATGCTACTTTTCATTCTATTCAATTTAGTCCTCTATCTCAGTAATCAATCTCAATCATATCAATTCAATTCAAATAAACATTTTCAACTCACCTCAGTATCATACTATGCAAAACATCATGAATATGCAACAATTAAATTGATTCGGATTATAGAAATACAAACTGAAAACTCGATTTTCTCGTCGTTAGCTCTCGCATTTCCTTTCCCTCTCGACGACCTTGCGTCTTCTTTAGCTACAAATAATAACCCAAAAATACACAATATCAAATCACATTCAATTACAAAGTCACAATATTTTACAATTTATTCAATTTAGTCCTTAAACTTGAGACAATCATAACTTTTAATCTAGACCTTTGGATTAAAATATGATTTCACATATATTCATTAGGGACCTTTGGTCGTTATTTTCGCGATGTCAAAGTCTTAAAATTTATAAAAAGAATGATCAAACCTGGAAACTAACTATGACAACGATTTGAGGCAAGCGCACCTATCGAACAGTAGTATAGCTTAGGCAAGACCGGATTGTCGAACCCAAAGGAACCAAAAGTACTAATACTAACTTTCTTTTTATTATCTAGACTAAAATAAGTGAAGTTGTTATTTAATCTAAATTTAAATAACTACTATGTTAAAGACGCAAAAAGAAAAAAGAATGAATTGGGGAAATACTGCTGGAAAAACTCAATTGATTAAGACGATACCCTTAGGAAGAATCCACCTAGACTTCACTTGTTTTCTAACTCTGAACCAGACAATTTATTCACTTGACTTGATCCGTAAGACTCCCTAATGTATATTAAACCCCCTCTCGAAGCGAATAACGTCTAATCCTAGGTTGATTAATTGAAATCTCTTTCTAATTAAAACCCCTAGAATTGCATTAACTCGATCTATGGACTCCCATATTAGGTTTCACCCTAATCCAGCAAAATCTCGTCACCCTATCTCTAGGCGCGCGATCAACTCCGCTTAATTATGCTAGATCTACTCTTAAGCAGTGACTTTTGCTCCTCCACCTAAGCACATCAAACTTGAATCAATATCCCGGAAATATCAACACAAGAATTAAGAACACATAATTAAGAACAAATCAAGTATTTATCATATAGTTCAGCAAACGATAACAAGATTCATCTAAGTTTCATCCCCTTCAGGTATCTGAAGGGTTTAGTTCATAACAATAAAAGAAAACATCTCAGAAGAAAAGATAAAACAAAACATAAGAAATCCCTAAAACCCCCTGAAGGAATTGAAGGAGAGATCCGCCGTCTTGAGTAGGATTTCGGCTTCTTGAGATGGATCAACTGGATATTTTCGAGTGTTTCCCACAAATCTGACATTTTCGGCTCGGCTCATTGGCCTAGCTCACCGCCCCCTTCTAGGTTATACTTAGGGTGTTTATATAGGCTTTTGAAATAGGTTTCTTTGCCCCTAAGTATCCTTTTCTGAGTGAAATTGCTCTTCTCCGTGATAGGGACACGGCCATGGCACACGCTCGTGTGAATCATCTTTAGGCCGTGTTCGGACTTTTAATGAGGTGACACGCTTGTGTAAATCATGATCAGGCTGTGTTCTAGTCTGTCAAGGAGACACGCCCATGTTGGCTCAAGTCCAGGCCGTGTCGATTTTCACTTTGGCCCAATTTGGTCCGTTTTGAACCCGTTTCTCGTTCTTTTCATCCTCCGGTGCTTTCCTGAGTATAAAACATGAAAAGAAAGGATTAAGAGCACCTTTTTTACATAAATCAAGGGATAAATCATCCAAAAGTATGCTAAATGTGGGATTAAAATATGTTACTTTTACGGTTTATCACATACCCCCACACTTAAGCTTTTGCTTGTCCTCAAGCAAAATTCTCAACTTACAATTAAAACGAACTTTCCATGATTCAATATTCCTATCAACAATGTCTCATCATAATTCATAGATAATTTATACATGGATAATTTAACTCAAACAGTCCTAAAAATTCAAACAATATAAGTCATACATTTGTAGCACAAAACATAGGTGTTTCCCCTCATTTAAATAGTTACCTCTGATCCAAAACCTACAAGGATTGACATCCTCACAAAAGATTCACTCAAATCACTCGAAGTGTTTAAGGTTCAGAATTAAGCACTCAAATGTCAAACTTGAAAAGTTAATCCCATAGGTTTGCATGAAAATCAAATCTCCACCACTGTAGTATGATATGATGCACAAATCAAAAGGTCTTTAAAATGGTTGTAACGGGGCTTGGGTTAAGGTGTGGATACAGGCTGAATTAGAGAGTTAGAATCGAGATCGACCTGAAAAATACCTAACTAGAAACAACGAACTGAAAAATAAATAATTACATGAATTGAAACTTTGAAACTAATAATACGAGCTTCTTATTCAATAAATAGACTTTAACTGTATAAGCTCGCTTTTCATCATACTAATACTGAATATACTTTGATGTTTTTTTTTAGATCAAGTAATAATAAAGAACTTTAACAACTGAAATAAAGAACATAGTTAGGCAACTAGTCAAATCAAATCTCGACAAAAAGGGTAGTCAAGAAGAATGGTGATAACAAATACAAAGGGTTTTGGGTTTATATTAGTGGGTGAGTCAATAAAAAAGGGTTGTGAGGATCAAAGGGGTTCACTAGGGGTTAATTATGAAGGTAGGCTTTTTATGGAGTAAGTGGGTTAAATCCTAGGTGCCTTTATCATTTCTGTATATCAAATCAAAGATGTGGTCTCAACATGTATAATCGATGCAAGTTCTAGAATAACAGTTCAATGTTGACACACTCATAATCAAAGAGTGAGCAAGAAAAAGAATATATGCTCTATAAGGCTCAAAATCTCACAAAAATTTATGGGTATTTTGATGTCAGCCTCGTAGATTTCAAATTTCAAAGTAATATTCAAATTTAGGTAGTCAACCTAAAAAAAAATTAATTTTGAAAAATAGACTTATCATGCTTGACTCTCTAGTATCTTAAAGTTTAATCATCAATGCACAATTATCAATAACTTAATCTAAAACATATCAATAAAAATCATAAATCATAGGAAATTTCATTCTAATCATAATATGAGAAACTTACTTAAAGAAATAAGATATAATTCAGGGATTTTCAAATAATACTATAGTTAACCCCCCCACACTTAAGATGTACATTGCCCTCAATGTACAAAGATAGATGATAGCCAAATAATAAAATCATAAGATAGGGAGAGAAGTGAAACTTCCTAAATTTTGGATGGAGTTAATGAAAAGGAACCGGATAGGATTGGCAGAGGTGAACGTGGGGGAGCGCCTTGAACCGTTTGAATTTGAATCCTCGAAGCAGCCGACATGATTTTATTGTATCCTAAGCTAAATCTAAATGGTATGAAGAATAAGAATATAATAATAAAGAAAATAAAAATAAAAATAAAAGTAAATAATGGAAAATGAAAGAAGAAAGACAACTGAAAAAGAAAAAGGAAGAAGGGGGTTTTAAATAGAGATGCAGCCCGTGTTTTGGGAAAAATTTTGTCCTGTTGCCACACGTCTACAGCCACACCCTTTTTCCTACCTATGGTGCCCACACGGCCACGGCCACGGCCGTGTGCAAGGCCGTGTGAGTATGGAAAACCTGCGCCTAAACATGGAAATAAATAAAACTAAACTAATTAGTAGGGTTAGTGCTCGGGTTGCCTCCTGAGAAGCGCTCGTTTAAAGTCTTGAGCTAGACTTACCTGTTATTCGCATAATCAGGGTGGTTTGAGGAGGTGAAAATCCTTTCTCATGCGATCTATTCGGTTTTTGATGTATAGTTTAAGTCGAGTAGTGTTAACCTTAAAAGTGATGAATTTAGGACTAGTTACCTCGACTGTTCCATCTGGGAAGATTTTGAGTACCTGATCTCCTATCTTAAGCTGGGTTGTCCCATCGTTAAGTTTCTCGTGGAGTTGCCTCGTTTTTGCTTCGTGTATTTCTTTGAAGTGTATCTTCCACTCGTCTAGTTCATCGATCCGGAGCTTTTGTTCCTCATGAATTTCTTCTTTATTGACACGAGGTCTAGGATCTGGCATCTGCGAAAGAGCTTCAAGAAACGACAAGTTAATAAGAAACTTCTTTGGAGGTTTAAGAAATTTACCGAATTGTTCCTCTGTGTGGTCTTTTTTTATCGCATTGGGGTATGGCATATGAGCTCAGTACTCTGTAATTACCGGGTTTGGTAAATCATGGCTTACCTCAACCTTACCTTCACTTACTACAGGCTCTTGCCTTGGGTCAGATTCCACTAACCTTTCACTGCCTTGAGCTGTTACGGCTTGAATTTGCTCTTTTGGGTTAGTTTCAGTGTTGCTTGGTAGACGCCCTTGCGGTCGTTCGGAAATTAATTTTGCAAGTTGTCCAACTGACTTAGTAAGTTCCCCAACTTGGTTCTCGATCCCTTTGATCGATGCTTGTTGATTATTAAGCATTGTCTCAGTTTTTTGGAGACGGGTATCTGTGGCTGCCATGAATTTTGTCAGCATCTCCTCGAGGTTCGACTCCTCTTCCTGTTGGTAAGGTGGTTGTTGAAAATTTGGAGGAAGTTCCGGTCCTTGGCTACTTTGATCATCCCACGAGAAATTAGGATGGTACCTCCAACCTGCATTATAAGTGTCACTATAAAAATTATTTTGAGGTCTAGAATAGTTACCCATATAGTGGACTTCTTCGTTCTCTATGCCATATCCGTAGGGTGGGTACTCAAGATTCGCCACGCCTCCGCTTGTTTCGTACTGCATAACTAGATGTATCTGCAAAGAACACAAATCATCAAACTTTTTATTTAACATCTCTAACTGGTTTGATAGCCTAGTTATTGGGTCGAGGTTGTAGATATCGGCTGCTTTTGTTGGATTTGTCCTCATAACTTGCCACTGATAGTTATTCAGTGCCATCTCCTCTATCTGCCAAAATCAAATAAAAGAAAATTTAGCAAAGTAAAAAAAAATAATAATAATGGCTAAAGTAATAAAAATTGAGCTTTCTTAATATTTTAGTTCCTCGGCAACGGCGCCAAAAACTTGATCGTTGTTTTCGCGATGCCAAAGTCTTAAAATTTATAAAAAGAATGATCAAACCTGGAAACTAACTATGACAATAATTTGAGGCAAGCACACCTATCGAACAGTAGTATAGCTTAGGCAAGACCGGATTGTCGAACCCAAAGGAACCAAAAGTACTAATACTAACTTTCTTTTTATTATCTAGCCTAAAATAAGTGAAGTTGTTATTTAATCTAAATTTAACTAACTACTAAGCTAAAGACGCAAAGACAAAAAAGAATGAATTGGGGAAATACTGTTGGAAAAACTCAGTTGATTAAGACGATACCCTTAGGAAGAATCCACCTAGACTTCACTTGTTATCTAACTCAACTGCAGACGATTTATTCACTTGACTTGATCCGTAAGACTCCCTAATGTATATTAAACCCCTCTCTCGAAAGCGAATAATGTCTAACCCTAGGTTGATTAATTGAAATCTCTTTCTAATTAAAACCCCTAGAATTGCATTAACTCGATCTATGGACTCCCATATTAGGTTTCACCCTAATCCGGCAAAATCTCGTCACCCTATCTCTAGGTGCGCGATCAACTCCGCTTAATTATGCTAGATCTACTCTTAAGCAGGACTTTGCTCCTCCACCTAAGCACATAAAACTTGAATCAATATCCTGGAAATATCAACACAAGAATTAAGAACACATAATTAAGAACAAATCAAGTATTTATCATATAGTTCAAATAAACGATAACAAGATTCATCTAAGTTTCATCCCCTTGTGTATCTCAAGGGTTTAGTTCATAACAATAAAAGAAAACATCTCGGAAGAAAAGATAAAACAAAACATAAGAAATCCCTAAAACCCCTTGAAGGAATTGAAGGAGAGATCCGCCGTCTTGAGTAGGATAGAAGCTTCTTGAGATGGATCAACTGGCTATCTTCGAGTGTTTCCCACAAATCGACCTTTTCGGCTCGGCTCCTTGGCCTAGCTCATCGCCCCCTTCTAGGTTATACTTAGGGTGTTTATATAGCTTTTGAAATAGGTTTCTTTGCCCCTAAGTATCCTTTTCTCGAGTGAAATTTCTCTTCTCGCGACAGTGGGGACACATGGCCATGGCACACGCGCGTGTGAATCATCTTTAAGCCGTGTTCGGACTTTTAATGAGGTGACACGCCGTGTAAATCGTGATCAGGCCGTGTTCTAGTCGTCAAGGAGACACGCCGTGTTGGCTCAAGTCCAGCCGTGTCGATTTTCACTTTGGCCCAATTTGGTCTGCATTTTGAGCCCGTTTCTCGTTCTTTCCATCCTCCGGTGCTTTCCTGAGTATAAAACATGAAAAGAAAGGATTAAGAGCACATTTTTACATAAATCAAGGGATAAATCATCCAAAAGTATGCTAAATGTGGGATTAAAATTTGTTACTTTTACGGTTTATCAACCTTCTACTTTGTATTCATACCAAAATTTCATAATATTTTTTTTTATTTTATTCGATTTGGTCCCTAATGTATGAAACTATCAATTAAGCTTTACAATTTAGTTATTTTTTAAACTAAACTTAATTTCTATCAATTTCATACCTAATTATTCAAGAAATAAATAATGGAAACTTTCTCAAACTTTAAAAGTTTTACAAATTGGTACATGGGCTAGCTAAATCAAGCTCTCATGACCCTAAATCTATAAAAATTACAAGAAAAGGACTTGGATTTCTTACCTAACTGTATAGCTGAATAATCAAGGGTTTGAAAGTTTTCTTCAAGCTATTTCTATGGTGGACGTAGTAAATAGGAAGAAGATGGTAAGTTTCCTATTTATACTTTAATTAAATGCTAATTAAACTTGTTTAACTAACTAAATTATGATTTACTTAATATAATTAACCTTTTAATCTAATATAGTGGAGTTTCCATCATCATACACTATCACATAATTAAAAATGGTTTATTTATCATTTTGAACCTTTGGTTAATTGAAATTTAAGTCCCCAAGCTTTTAGCCAATTAAAAATCTATAGTAATTGAACTTTATAATTTAGTCCCCGAGTCTTAATTAATCACAATTCTGGCTAAATTACTTAATCAAAATTTTAATTAATCTAAAAACTAAATCTATAAATATCCCAATTTAATATTTACGGACTCGATTTATGGAAACGAGGTTCCAAAATTGTATTTTTTGATACCATTGGAAACTGGCTCATTATAAAAACTTTAAGGTAATTCATTTAGATGATTATGGCTTCGTTCTTGGCTTGAATTTCCTTGACCAGATTAATGCTCTTTTGGTTCCTTTTGCCTATTATATTTGTATCTTGGATACTCGTCAACGTTAATGCGTTGTACCGATGAGTCGTGATAAGAAAGGTGGAACCTAGGTATTTTCAGAAATTTAACTAGTCAAGAATGTTCATTGTGGCAAGAACATTATCTCAGTAGATCCGAGTGCTATGAAGACCCTATTGGAAATGCTAAAGGTACAACAAATCGATGTGAAGCCTGTTGAGTTATCAATGGGATTACCACCTATGAGAGAGATGTGTTGTGCATCAAGCTTTAAGGGAAAAGTAGTGATGCAAACTGGATAGTTGAACAGAATAAATTGTAACATCCTAGATTAGGGGTTATGCGTTCGTGTGTAATTCATGAGATAGTGGGCTCAGTGGGTGTGTTGGATGTGTTCTGAGGAGTTCTAGGAACCCTAAGGTGCATGGAAATGTATGGAACTGTAAGGCAATGTATGGAAATGTAAGGAAATGTAAGGAAATGCTTTGGAAACGTTAAGTTTAAAAGAGAAAAGTGAACATTTTTGGAAACTAGGGGATGTAAGGAAATGATGTGGAAATGATTCAAAAGAGGAAAGTAAACATTTCTGGAAACTTGGAAATGTAAGGAAATGTCAAGTTTAAAGAGCCAAACGAAAATTTTAGGAAACTTAGAAATGATGCCGAAATGTCAAATTTTAAAGTTCAAAATAGGAAATAAGGGCTAGAGGGCCTTAAAAGAAAAAGTTGGAGAAGTTTGACACACAAACAGGCTTGGAAAAGTGGCCTGAAGATGCCACTTAGGGCCTAAGGAGATGGCGTCACATGCAGGGAAATAGGCCTGAGTTCGAGTCACTTGAGAAGCAAATAAATAAGTTTTATTTTGCTTCCAGAAGAAGTGAGGTGGACGGCACATGGCTATAAATTAGGAGCTTTTATTCTTTTATTTTTAAGAGATAAAGGGTGGATAATAAGGGATAAATAATGGATTTATTTTAGATTATTTTCAAGAGATAAATGTGGATATTATTTCTTTTATTTTGATAGATAAGGAAGAGATAAAAGAGGATTATTATTAGTATTATTTTTATTAAGAGATAAGAGATAATTATTGGATTAAGTTTTATTAAAGTGATAAATCAAGGGATAAAGCTATCAAAATAGAAGAGTGGTGGCCAAGTAAAGGACTCTAGCTAGTAATTTTGGCTATAAAAGGAAGAGTAAGGCTATTCTTCATTCATTCTTTTCTTTTCAAGAAAACCTCTGCCGAAATTCTCTAAAGTTTCTCCTCTTCTCTCTGCCGAATTTTCTCTGCCATTATTCTCTTTTTCTCTTTTCTTTTCTTCTTCTATTACAAACACAATCAAAAGCCGAAGATACCAATAGCCCTAGTCGATTTCTCACTAAGCCTCAAGAGCCAAAATTGTTATCCACATCAAAGCCATAGCCGAACATCGCTAAGGGTTCAAGCAAGAGTTCCATCAAATTCTTCAAGAAGGGTAAGATTAGGTTAGATTCTCATTCTATTTCTTTTAAGGTGTCGAAATTAAGATTCTAATACCCTTAATATCTGTTTCTCAAGAGATCTTTGGGATTTACTAAGTGTCGACTACAAGGAAGGAGAAGTTCTTTTCCGAAGGTACACCATAAGCCGCGTGTTCCCTAGTTATTCGGTGAATTTTTGGGATTTAAGAATCTAAGGCAAGTCATATTTAACATACGGCTAAGGGTTATTTGTTGTGAATAAATGTTAGAAATTGATCTAACATGTAGTTATAGGGATTTCGACTGAGGATACAAGGATTTTGGGATTTGAGAATTTCAAGGTAAGTTTTAAGAATACTAATCCTACTAGGATTTGGATTTATGGCCGAATGGCTTTTTATTAAATTAGTAAGTGATTAATCAAATGTAGGAATTTGAGATCTAAGGCGATAGATCGATTTGGGATTTCAAGGAATTCGTTAAGCAAATCGGTGTGTACCCTACCCTAAGTTTTGATAGGTTCATGGCTATGTTTAAATTAAATGTATTATTAAGAATGTGTGTACTCATACTAACCTTCAATATATCATATGGCAATTATTTTAATATATGAATATGCATAAGAATGTGAATGTGGCTAAGTACCACAAATGTGGTAAAAGTACCAGTGCACGTTTCCTACTTACGATAGGATTATGAATATGATATATTTTGAACATATGAATAGTAACATGAATGAGAATTAAGTATGTTATGCATGATATAAAATTTATGGGGCATTCGGGATCTATGTGAAAGGGGAAGAAGGTGTTGACTTGGTCTCACCAACGGAATATGGTGACTACGGTCACAAAATTTGAATATGGTAACTTTGGTTACATTATCTCGAATTTGGTAACCGGTTACATTATTTGAATATGGTGTCTAATGACACAAATTATATGGGCGATGAGCACGTCGATTGCAATGATCGCCTTCGACGGTGTGTAGCGGATGGAGGGTTGACTTAGTAGTCCCACGGTGTGTTTGGCAGTACGGGTGGTGTGTAGCGGATGGTTAATTAGGTTTGGGTTTGGGAATGCATCATTAATTGTATTCTATGATTTGAATGTGTATCATTTGCATGCCTGATTCTATTATGACTTAGTGTTGTGTACACATTGAGTCTCATTGACTCACCCCGTTTGGGAATATTTTTCGTGTGATGAGCAAAGAATGGGCCAAGGTCGGCAGGAGCTTAAAAGTGGCCATGCATAGCAAGAAATTTATGATTTGGACTTTCAATTTATTTTAAGTATTTTAAGTTTTACTTTGGGATCATTGATATAATAAGGCCATTGTGGTTTACTTTATTTTTCTTTTATTTATTATGTTTATGGATTTTTATCAATTAAAGTTTAAGTAAATTCCTTTTAAAATTAACTCTAAATGTTTTGTCACCTTAAATAAATGGGTTTTAACATAAGATAAATTTGTTTTCAACTCAAGCCCAACCCAAACAATATTTTTAAAAATCATACAAGTTTTTCCTAAGTAACAAAAGAATTTTGAACCGGTTTACTTGAGGAACATACCAAATCTGGTCAAAGCTCGTGGGCCGAGTTTGGGGTGTTTGACAGTATCGAGCTGTGTTAAACTCTCGGCTGTGGGCTCAGTGCCCAAAACATTTTGAATTCGAGCCCAAATGATTTTCTTTGAACATAGCAGGTGTTCGGCATGGCACCTAAGTCTCCAACCATGATCCACCGGTAAGTACCCTAACTTTATGTGTGATTCGTGATTTATGAACTGTATAAGGGTAGAAAAGGCATGGAACGTAGAATAGAATGATAGGAACATGAACCTTAGGACTAGATTACTCAAACACAGAACCACATAAGACTTAATGCACTAAACAAACCTATGGCTAAGTCACGAGCTAGGGTGTGGTAACCCTCGTGACGCATGTCTAGGATTGGATCCAGGAAGAGCCTGGTATTTAAGCAGTTCTAGTGACTCACCTCCTCTTCGCAGGAATCCTACCTGGTGCGTAGCTTCGGTTCACCCTAACTCAGAGGGCTCAGTGGTGTGGCAACCTCTGTGCGCATGTCTAGGAATGGTTTCGATGGGAGCTTGGTATTTAAGCGATCGCGTGACTCACCTCCTCTCCATTCGAAAACCTGCAGTGCGTAGCTTTGGTTCACCCTGACCAAAGAGGGCTCGGACATAGGCTAAACATAATGACTAAAACCCGAAAGGGAACTAGCCATGTTTTGAAAAAAAAAAAAAGAGAACAAAACAACAAACCCTAATTTGCAAACTATCAAAAAATACCTTGATTTTGAAAAATTACAAAATTTCCCCTAACTTAGAAAATGACCAAAATGACCCTGGTTTTTGAAGATTTTTGCAACATCACCATTTTGGAAAATAAAACTCTCAGAAAGAACCCTCAAAGTTTTACAACTTTTGGAATATCCCTAACTTACTAAATTTTACCAATTTATCCTGATTTATGGAAAATTACCAAAATACCCCCGAGGTCAAAAATTACCGAAACGCCCTGGATTCCAAATTTTTTTCCCAAAATTACCCCGGAACTTTAAAATTTCCAAAATACTTTTTGACAAAATCACCAAGGAACTTCATTTTGACAAATTACAAAAATACCCCTATAGGGAAAATTACGAAAATACCCCTGGGTAGTGGAAAAACAACAACAATGAAAACTACAACATTTCTCTGAATGAACGAAAGTTCATAATTGATTGATGGATGTATGAATGTAAAGACTGTGTGCATGTATGGATACGAAAGAACCACTCCTAAAATTTTTCCATAAAAATTCTTCGCGAATAATCAGTGAAACAAGGACTAATTCATAAAACTTTTTACTCGGATTAAATCGCGACGTTAGAAATAAGTTCTAGGGGACGTGAACTTAGGGATTGTGCCTAGAAAGTATGATGGTTCTATTAAGATCAGAGTGCGCAAATGAAAGCATAGTGCGGTGAGAAGGATTGTACAGCTGTTAATAAGTAATTTCGAGGACGAAATTATTTTTAAGGAGGGTAGAACTGTAACATCCTAGATTAGGGGTTATGCGTTCGTGTGTAATTCATGAGATAGTGGGCTCAGTGGGTGTGTTGGATGTGTTCTCGAGGAGTTTTAGGAACCCTAAGGTGCATGGAAATGTATGGAAATGTAAGGCAATGTATGGAAATGTAAGGAAATGTAAGGAAATGCTTTGGAAACGTTAAGTTTAAAAGAGGAAAGTGAACATTTTTGGAAACTAGGGGATGTAAGGAAATGATGTGGAAATGATTCAAAAGAGGAAAGTAAACATTTTGGAAACTTGGAAATGTAAGGAAATGTCAAGTTTAAAGAGCCAAACGAAAATTTTAGGAAACTTAGAAATGATGCTTAGAAATGTCAAATTTTAAAGTTCAAAATAGGAAATAAGGGCTAGAGGGCCTTAAAAGAAAAAGTTGGAGAAGTTTGACACACAAACAGGCTTGGAAAAGTGGCACTCAAGATGCCACTTAGGGCCTAAGGAGATGGCGTCACATGCGGGAAATAGGCCTGAGTTCGAAGTCACTTGAGAAGCAAATAAATAAGTTTTATTTTGCTTCGAGAAGAAGTGAGGTGGACGGCACATGGCTATAAATTAGGAGCTTTTATTCTTTTATTTTTAAGAGATAAAGGGTGGATAATAAGGGATAAATAATGGATTTATTTTAGATTATTTTCAAGAGATAAATGTGGATATTATTTCTTTTATTTTGATAGATAAGGAAGAGATAAAAGAGGATTATTATTAGTATTATTTTTATTAAGAGATAAGAGATAATTATTGGATTAAGTTTTATTAAAGTGATAAATCAAGGGATAAAGCTATCAAAATAGAAGAGTGGTGGCCAAGTAAAGGACTCTAGCTAGTAATTTTGGCTATAAAAGGAAGAGTAAGGCTATTCTTCATTCATTCTTTTCTTTTCAAGAAAACCTCACGAAATTCTCTAAAGTTTCTCCTCTTCTCTCTCGAATTTTCTCTGCCATTATTCTCTTTTTCTCTTTTCTTTTCTTCTTCTATTACAAACACAATCAAAAGCCGAAGATACCAATAGCCCTAGTCGATTTCTCACTAAGCCTCAAGAGCCAAAATTGTTATCCACATCAAAGCCATAGCCGAATACTGCTAAGGGTTCAAGCAAGAGTTCCATCAAATTCTTCAGTAAGGGTAAGATTAGGTTAGATTCTCATTCTATTTCTTTTAAGGTCATTAAATTAAGATTCTAATACCCTTAATATCTCTGTTGTCAAGAGATCTTTCGGGATTTACTAAGTGTCGACTACAAGGAAGGAGAAGTTCTTTTCCGAAGGTACACCATAAGCCGCGTGTTCCTAGTTATTCGGTGAATTTCTGGATTTAAGAATCTAAGGTAAGTCATATTTAACATACGGCTAAGGGTTATTTGTTGTGAATAAATGTTAGAAATTGATCTAACATGTAGTTATAGGGATTTAAACAGAGAGGATACAAGGATTTTGGGATTTGAGAATTTCAAGGTAAGTTTTAAGAATACTAATCCTACTAGGATTTGGATTTATGGCGAATGGCTTTTTATTAAATTAGTAAGTGATTAATCAAATGTAGGAATTTGAGATCTAAGGCGATAGATCGATTTGGGATTTCAAGGAATTCGTTAAGCAAATCGTGTGTGTACCCTACCCTAAGTTTTGATAGGTTCATGGCTATGTTTAAATTAAATGTATTATTAAGAATGTGTGTACTCATACTAACCTTCGATATATCATATGGCAATTATTTTAATATATGAATATGCATAAGAATGTGAATGTGGCTAAGTACCACAAATGTGGTAAAAGTACCTGTGCACGTTTCCTACTACGATAGGATTATGAATATGATATATTTTGAACATATCAATAGTAACATGAATGAGAATTAAGTATGTTATGCATGATATAAAATTTATGGGGCATTCGGGATCTATGTGAAAGGGAAAGAAGGTGTTGACTTCGGTCTCACCAACGGAATATGGTGACTACGGTCACAAAATTTGAATATGGTAACCGGTTACATTATCTCGAATTTGGTAACTTCGGTTACATTATTTGAATATGGTGTCTAATGACACAAATTATATGGGCGATGAGCACGCCGATCGCAGCTGATCGCCTTCGATGGTGTGTAGCGGATGGAGGGTTGACTTAGTAGTCCCCACGGTGATTGGCAGTACGGGTGGTGTGTAGCGGATGGTTAATTAGGTTTGGGTTTGGGAATGCATCATTAATTGTATTCTATGATTTGAATGTGTATCATTTGCATGCCTGATTCTATTATGACTTAGTGTTGTGTACACATTGAGTCTGTTGACTCACCCCGTTTGGGGAATATTTTTCAGTGATGAGCAAAGAATGGACCGGTGGCGGGGAGCTTAAAAGTGGCCATGCATAGCAAGAAATTTATGATTTGGACTTTCAATTTATTTTAAGTATTTTAAGTTTTACTTTGGGATCATTGATATAATAAGGCCATTGTGGTTTACTTTATTTTTCTTTTATTTATTATGTTTATGGATTTTTATCAATTAAAGTTTAAGTAAATTCCTTTTTAAAATTAACTCTAAATGTTTTGTCACCTTAAATAAATGGGTTTTAACATAAGATAAATTTGTTTTCAACTCAAGCCCAACCCAAACAATATTTTTTAAAAATCATAGAAGTTTTTCCTAAGTAACAAAAGAATTTTGAACCGGTTTACTTGAGGAACATACCAAATCTGGTCAAAGCTCGTGGGCCGGGTTTGGGGTGTTTCATAAATTCTATGAGCGACTTATCTAATGTTTTACATTATGACTTACCGTTGGCTTGGCAAAGCCATAGGGGCCCTTTCAAAGTTCTGAAATGGGTAAGCCAAGGGGCTTACAAACTAGAGTTAGTGGCAATATTCAAGGTTAACCTAGTGTCTAGCATGGGTATGCCAAAGCCTATTCATGATGACCAATGGGATTCCAATCAAGACAAGTCACAATGGGGGCAAGTAAGAGTGGTGGCCTCTTACGATCAAGATGTACAAAAGAGAAATACAATTTGAGTTAAGAGACAACAAAGACATAAGCCAAGGCAAATGTTCCGAGGGGCGAAACTACTCGACAGAGAGACTAGTTGGGAATTAGCAGAGGCGTTGAGGTAGTTCCAAGACAAGTCAAACCAATTTCATTCAGAGGACGCGATGAGGGCATCGCAAGAATAGGTGGGGGAGAATGTCATAGGTTGTAGATCAAAGCCCGTGACGAATGCACATAGACTGTCTCATAAAGGTCAACTAATCAAATGGGGCTCATTTAATCCACTTGAATTGGTCCGATTTGTGGAACATATGAAGGAGCCTATATACTTGAAGCCTTGGTGACCTAGTGAAATACTCCAGTAAAATTAGAGTTACTATGGTTAACGTAAATCCTAAGGGATAAGATTGTATAGAGTTTAAATCCCTTATGACTCTCATATTGTAGATACTAATCTCAGTCGTTGATGTAATTCAATATGTACCGTTGGATCTAGGGGAGCTCGACTATAAATAGAGGCCTTCCCCTCATTTGTATTCATCCCACTGTACTCCATTCAAAGTTGTTGAATATAATTGAGAGCATTTCCTCAAACACTTGGTGTGCTATTAGTTTCTTGTGTCTTTTCTGTTCGATTCAGGTCCCCTTATTTTTTTGAGTTGCTTCCGCTTTGTTTTGGTGTCTTGGAGAATTTTCTTTGTGAATTTTTATTTTCGAGAGTAAGGTTAACTTAAATGGATGTGAAGCAAAGAAATCGCCTAAGGCTTTGTCTGGGCTTCATAATAATAGGCTTAACTACTTTTCTTTTATGTCGTTGTCTTCGTTCTAGTGTAAAAAGTTACTCAAAACTAGACATGTTTAAATGTTGGTGTTATTTATTTAAGTCTAAAGTTCCACTTGAAATTTGAAAGTGTTTATATAAAAATATTATGATTGAAAAATGAGATTGAAGGAAAAAAAATTATTTATTAGTTCAAATATTTAAGGCCAAAGCTTGGTCTAGTCTAATCAATTTTCTAAGTTTATAAGTTATTATATTATGTTATTTATAACATATAAAAAATAAATCTATAATAATATATAATATTACAATGCATATATTATCTATATATTAAGTTATCAATATAAAATTTTAATAAATAAAAAATATATAAATTGCTAAAAATTAAATTAAAAATAAAATAAATGTTTTTCAAAGAAATTTTAAAAATAATGTGGGTAAATCTAAAATGGACTTGAGTTAACCATTTATAAATATGGGTAGACTTGGACAAAATTTTAAAACTATATTTTAAGTCAAACCGAGTTTTGAGCAAGTATAAAATGTGTTAATATTAGGGTTAAACTCAATTTAAACTTTACCCAACTTGATCCATAAACAACTTTAATAAAAAAATTCAAAGGGATAAAATGCCAAAAAAACAGTAGGAAAAAAAGTTCTTAATATCATGAGTTAAAAAAGAAAATTTTGTAAATGATTTATGTGAAAATTTTCATTAATTTATATAATTCGTATCGCAACAAATTTAGTAATTTGTTCAAGACATTACAATGTCATAATCAATTCAGTAAATTTAAATAGTTTGCGCTAAACTCCCTAGTAAAAAGGTACAAAACAAAGCCAACCTTGAATATTTTAGAACTTAATTTTTTTTTTAAATTTAAAAATATAAATTTAATTACTAATATTGTTAAAATATTTTTGGTGAGTATTTTTTTATTTTAAAATGTGATATTAATGAATTTATCAAAATAAATTTAATAATATTAAAGAAATTTGAAAATTACAAAACTTGCACATTTTAACCATAAACAAATTACCTAAGCAGGTAAACAATATACATAAAACCCAAGTAAGATTCATACTTAGTGGCTATTACTTACTCTAAACAGAAAAGAATCTTTTACTCATACGGCAAAAAAAAAAAAAAAAGCAATTAATTGGAATATGTGAGGGAGTAAAGCATCATCACTTTTAACTATGATTGCTGTTAATCTGCAGGAGGATCTGAAGCAGTGTTGGATGGTGGGAAGAGTAGCAAACTTCCTTGCTTTTGTTGCTGGTGAGGATTAACCATGGATGAGGGTTTTTTTCCCTGCAGGTAGCTGCTTGATGCAAAGCCTAGTTCACTTGCAGTACCACCACCACCTCCATTATTTCCAACGAAGGAAGTGAGAGCAGCAGCTAAGGCAGAACAAAAGCTTGGGTTTGAAGTAATGGCCTTGGTTGCAGCAGCTGTTAAGGTCTCTGATAAAGCCTGGTGGTTGGTAATTTGCATGTAAGGTGGTGACTGCCTTATTGCAGGGTAATTATTCAATGGTCCCCCAAAGGTTAAGTGGCTGCTAGTTTTCTTCCAGTTGAGATATGATGATGATGATGATGATGATGATGATGATGATGAATATGTTGGTAGATTAGAGAATCTACTGAAATATGAAGGGTTGTTATTGTGTGGTGGGGGCGGAGCAGTGAGATCAAGAGTGACAGTGGGGTGAGAATTAAGGGTTGAGATTGAAGAGTTGGGGAAATGGTAGTGGTGAGATGGGGTTGGGTTTTGGGAAAAGTTGAAGGATAAAGCATGGAGGTGGGTGGTGGAAGTAGAGAGGGAAGCAGTGGGGGCAGAAAGAGAGGTAGGGAGGGCAGGTTGGGAGGTAGATGATTGGGAGTGGAGCATGGAAGCAGCTGCAGATGTGGTGGAAGCCATGGCTGTTGCACTTAGAGGCAGTGGATGGTTATGGTTCCCTTCATAGGTTGTGATTAAGATGGACATATCATCGGAGCATCTTTGTACCTGCCATTTTACAAATACAATCGTTCAGGCCAGCAAGAGAAGTTCATAAATATAAATAAATTAAACCTTCATTTTATAAATTATAACAATAAAATTAAATATTAAATTAACTTAAATCTAATTCAAATAATTTTTAATTAATTTTTACCAAGCATTATTTCACTTCAATGTTATAATATCAGTTAAACTACTAATTTTAGGATCAAAAGACCGATTCAATTCTAAGGTTCCCACCATGATTTTTCCTATTCATTAATGTTTGATACAAATTTAACCACCGATGACAATTCCATATAGGTATGAATCATGATACAAAATATTATCTTTAATAACATTTATTTAACAGTTAATTTTTTTACATAAAATAAATAATTAAATATTTTTAATTTATTTATAATTTAACTAGATTACAAATTATTAAATATTAATCCTAAAAATATAAAAACATATGAAGTAGTTTAATTTTATACTAATATAAATCTTCCAGGTATCTGAAGTAAGCAAAACCAAGCTGATTGATTGATGTTACAATTTCTCAGCACATGATATTCCACGTTTCCATCGTGCTCTTTTATTTCCGACTTTTAATGTTTTTTCATAGTTAGAATTCCTTTCAATTTTTAATTAATAAATTTATTTTATCGCGTTTCGTTATACCAATAATAACATTGATATCAATTGAGTTAAAATTTATTTGCATAAACATTAAATGTGTCAATTGAACCTTAATTAAGTTAGTATATTTCTACATATTATTAACAATTTGTATGTGAAATCTGAAAAATATAGAAATTAAGAATGATTCAACTAAAGAATATAGACTAAATCTACAATACTGTACATAGTATAGAACTAAATTTCAAATTTTAAAAATTTAAAGTACAAAATGCAAAAACTAAAATTCATCGACTTAATAACAAAATTTAACCTATTAACTAAAAATAACTTATATTAATAACAAAGAAAGAACTAACTAGCATGAATGATTTGGATATGAGAATTGAAATCAAGCAGGCAAAAGGTGGAGGATACCTGTTTTCTCACTGGACAAGTGGGTGAAAGCGTGCAACGGTAGTATGCTCGAGGACATGGATTTCCTTTCGCTATTTTCTGCCCATATTTTCTCCATTGACATCCATCATTCATCTGCGTGCATTTACCCAAACCAACGATTTCATACATATGAAGACAATTTTAGGTTAGGTTAATTTAAATATCGGATATTATTTCGATTCCGGATATTTTTAATTTGAGTTGATTTGAGTTTCAAAATTTTCAAGTTATATCATTTCGAGTTTAGATATCAAGTTATTATTACTTCAAATTGTGTATAATTACAGATTATTTATTTTCATCTTTTTGAGTTCAAATTATATTTAAAATTGGGTGTATTATTTTAAACAAATCACAAGTTTTGAGTTGGGATAAGAATTGCTATCAAAAGAGGTGATCATGGAGTCAAGGCTTGGCTTTTTTTTTTTTTTAATTCTCATAATTGAAACTGTCAAATCTTTTTTTAAAAATTAATTAAACCGATTATTGTTAGCAAAAGAAAGTTTAGTACTATACCGTGGGTGTATCACATCTAGTTCTCACAGAAACCCTAGCTTTCTTCAACTGCATTGGCTCTGAAACATCTTCGTCTCCATTTTTCAGAGACTTGAGAATTTTACTTGGCGGCCATACCTTAGTCGGCTCCTTCTCCTCCTCCTCCTCTGGTTTTCCCAAGCAACTTTCACAGCTCGGGTTATTATTCTTCTCCGGTTCAATCGAACCGTCCGGCTCAAATTTGCATTCCAGCCCAAGCTCAAGTCCTCCACCACCATCATTACCATGCTTCCCATCATCATCATCATCATCATGATCTTCTTTGCTACTCTTTTTCTCTTGTTTCTTGGGAGGATCATAGCTTGAGCTTCTACCCAGGCTAAGGGAGATAAGCTGGTGATGTTCTTCATTATTTTCTTCATGGCTTCCAACTATGGGGGTGGTGGTGGACTTATTGGCTTCTTCTTTTTTAAGAACATCGAGGAAACGCGTGTGCAGGGACTGATAATCCTCCACGATTTGACATAGTAACAATTTTAGCCTTTCGTTCTCTTCTTTAACCTCTCCCATCTTCGCTTTTGCTGATTCAATTTCTTTCTCCTGCTTCAAAATCAAATTTCATTCCTCATTTGTATGGGTTAATTCTCAATTTCATTCTTATTTTACTAAAAATGAGAAATGAGTCCCTTCATATCAGTCTAGGTAAACACATAAATTTAAATTATTGATTTTTACTAATTGTTTTATATTAATAATTGAGCTGTTGATTTATAGGTAAATCATTTAATGGCAATATTTAGTAATGTTACTAAATTAGACTAATTTTTTTAATTTTTGTAAAATATATATGAGAATCAAATTTTAAGAAATTAAAATATAAAGACTATCTTCTCAATTTTTATAATGTAAAATGATGAAATTCATAACTAGACCTAATTATTTCCAAGCAAAATACACAAAAAAATGTATATAAAAGGAGAGAAACCAAGATTATTAGTACTGTATTAATGGATATGTCATTTTTGCTACACCGTTTTAAATTTATCAATATTATATATATATATATATATATATATATATATAAAGTAAAAAAAATTTAAACAAAACAAAACTTAAAACTAACTAATACCAATTTACAACCAAAATGATATCTACGGAGGGATATAGTTAATACAGAACTGATGCCAACTAGAATGGAGGAACACCATTTTATATGCTTATATGAATGACTTGGTAGGCCTGTTGAATGAAAGTCTACCACATGGCTTTGGGTTTTAATCATTGTAATCAAGCCAGAAATAAAAATTGAGAAAATTTGCAATGCTTATTTAATCCTGGCAGGATGCATGGATTTTCATTGTTAATTCTGATCTATGTTGTCCAGTGGGAATAAAAGAAATAAGCATCATGAGCCTTAGCTACTACCTAATGACAGCAATATATATGTATATATAATGGATGAATTTCAACGCTGCATGCAAGTTGAGCGTCTATTGGAAAATTTTTTAACTTGATTCTATTCTTTTTTCATATTAGTTTTAGAATTTTTTTTTTTTAATTTCATCCTTAAATTTAAATTTCATTAAGGTGTGATGACATCACACTTTAAAATTGTCATGCCATCACTTAAAAATTTTAAATGATTTGTATAAAATCTAAAAATATAAAAAAGAATATTTAAAAATCTTTTAATTTTTAAATATTTTTAGGGAGAAAAAAAACCTATTTTGTTATAATTAAGGATGTCTTTTCATGTATTCCACAATTATGGTTGTGAGTTTAACTTTAAAAATATTTACTGAATACTTGCATATAATGTTATAACCACAAAATATAGCTCTTGATTTTTAACTGTATTTTTTTTGGTGAATTACAATTGTAGGGCAAAGCTCGAACAATCAACGCGACTAGAATCAAAACCACACTTGGGGCGGTGAACACCCTTAACCATCAAACCATCACATGGAGTTCATTTTTAACTGCATTTTGATTCCAATAATTATGGGTGTGTAAATATTTGGACGTTAAAATTTTGACTGTAAAATATTATAAAAATAAAGAAAACAAAATTATAATTTATATTTGGAAATTACTGAATAATGAAATGATTTAATATACTTTTATAAAGTTCGAATCTTTTATTTTTTTCTCTTTTGAATTTTTAATAAATTATTTGTTTTAGTTTAACTTATTTATCATTTATTTTGATTTCAATTAATTGGAATAAAATTTTGGAGTTAATAATGTTTGTTTAAAAATAGATTGTTCTTTATAAATAAATTAATGATTATTATCATTTTATTACATTAAAAATATTTAAACTTTATTTTTTTTTATTTTCTAAAACAAAATTTTAAGTGAAATTTATATTTTCAATTATAAAATCAATTTTAAATAAATAAATAATACATATTTTACATAATAAATATTACTTAGTACACTTGATCAACTCTGCGGGCATAAAAACTAATATATATGTATATATATATATATATATATATAATAGAAATCAGTAAAATAATAAGGAAAGATGTGTTTGTTAGATTAATTAATGAAGTTGTTCTTACCTCTTTGATGATGGTGGAATTATCCTTTTTGCTAATCCAAACCTTGGAGTTGTCATCTTCTTGTTTTACATGACTTTGATTTTCTTCCTGCACATCAACAATGAGATATTTAGATGTAAAATAATTTATTTTCCTCTCACTCATAATAATTTTTTTTATTAAATTCCAAAATAGAAGGTAATAATTTATTTAACTCACATCTTAATTAATTTATATAACACATTAGCACAAAACAGACGGTTAAACATGAAGAACAAGTAATTTCAAACCAATATTCAAGCAGCTTAAAAAGCACCCAACACCATAAAACCACTCAAATTTCTTTAACCAAACAAAATAACAACAAATATCGTAATCCAACCTCTAATAAAAAATATATATAAAGGAAAAAAGTGAATATAATTTCTCCATAAATGATTTCTCCTTGGTTTCGTTCAAAACATTTTAGATTCATACTGCAAAATTTATGAATATGTGTACTAAACTCCAACCTGCAAGTTACAAGTTTAGAGTATCTTTAAAACCAAAGTTATTTTTTTTCTATAGATAGATATTAATCAGATTTGAAAGATTGGCTGTTTATATATATATATATACATATATATATATTGACAAGCTCTCACCTTGTTGTTGATTGCTATAAAATCATGATTTTCTTCACTAGAGCTGCTAGGTTTTATTGTCTTCTCTTCTTCATCTCCAAGAATTGGCTTGTTCTCCATTGTTGAAATGATGGTTTCTCTGATTTTTCAATCTTCAAACAAACGTAGGAACATGGCGTCTTATGTAAGGACAGAAACAGCTTTAGAGGCTCTAGATTTTGACTTGAAAAAAATAAACAAAATAATATAAAAAAAGAATTTTAAAACCATCCTTTTCCTTCTTTTTTTTAATTTGCTATTCATAGAGAAATGTCAAACATCTAGCTAATTGTTTGTCTCTTATACAATCCAAGTCACAAAGAAGATTGGTAGGAGCGTGCATAAGATGTCATGCGACTTCCGAAAGCGGCAGCCGTCTTTTTGACGGTGATGACCATAAAAACCTTAATTATTCTTCAAATACCACCCAATGGTAGCTTGCCATGTCAGCGTTTTTGGTAAGAGCCATGTCATGTTATTTATGCAAGAGGATTGCGCTCTTAATTATCGCTTGACTTAATCATATGCAATTTGAATGTTATGTGGAAAGCACCCGTTGATTATCTATTTATTTATTTATTAAAATAATCTAAATTTCTTTATATTGATCTGTAATGACATTAAAAAGCCCGATTGAATTAGGGTTAGGAGTTAATAGGACGTAAATTTAATTAAATAAATATAAAAATAAATTTAATATATCATATTAGCTGAATTTAAGGATGCTCATGTAATTTATTCTAGAAAATTTCATTTTAAAAAAAGAAATTATGAGTAAAAATAAGCATTATATAAAAAACTATCCATTAAAAATAACTTGTATTTTAAAAAATATTTAATACTAAGAGTTCCTTTATCTAAAAGAAAACCTACTAAATCTTATATTATTTTTTATTTTATAAGTTTTTTATGTTTTATGGTTTAAGAATAATTTTATTCAAGTCGAGATAATATTTAAGCAAAACTCATTATAGAATTAATTTATCTTTTAATATTTTATATAATATTTAGACATAATGTCAAATTTAGCTTTTAACGTTTACATCTTTTGTCAATTTGACCTTTTTTTTAGCTAAATTTGACCCTCCACCTTTTAAAAAGAGTCAAATTTAACCATTGATCTATTGAAAAAGAGTTGAAATGGTGTATTTTTAATGGAAATAGTAACTAAAATGTTAAATTTTTAAGCATGGCAGCCTGCATGACGATCCATATGCACTCCATATTATTATTTTTTGAATTTTTATGAACTTTTTATATTTTTTAATTTTGATTTTGATTTTTGATTTTTATAATTTTTGAATTATTTGTTAACATGGCATATAAGACAAATTATGCTATGTCAACATGATGTGCACATGGGCAGCCATATGAGTTGTCACGCCAACAACGTTAAAAACTAATGTTTTGGCCAGCGCTTCTGTTAAAAAAATAAATTGACTCTTTTAAAATGTTAATGGTAAAATTTAGGTAAAAAAAAACAATGGCCAAATTGACAGATATTTTATAAAAGGAATGAGTTTTCAATAATTCCTCATTTGAGTTGAGGTTCGATTAATAGGTGACACCAATCCAATCAACTCTTTAAATAATAGTATAGACAATTTAGTTTAGTATTTATACTCCTATACTATAATAAAGCTCCTTATTAAGTTTGGTGTCACAAGTTAACTTGACATAAACTTAGTTAGGAAATTACAAATAGGCCAAATTTAAATAACGTAAGTAACATATTATTAGGGTTATCTATATATACTGTAATTTGTATTATAATAAAGCCCTTATTGAGTATGGTGTCACAAGTTGACTCAACAACTTAGTTAAGAAATTTCAAATAGACCAAATTTATATAAGTAATTGTTAGGGTTACATAGGCATCTATACTATAACAAAGCCCATTTTTTAGTATAGTGTCACAAGTTGACTAACCACCAGCTTTGTTAAGAAAATTCAAATAGGCCAAATTTATATATGTAACACCCCGTATTCGAACCAATCGCTGGGTTCGGACTATAAGATGTCACAACCCAACCTATGGCCTAACTTACACTTTCAATCGTGTTTACTCACAGTACTAAAAGAATGAACACTAGAATATAATATTATTGTTACTAAGAAAATTCAAACTTTCAAGAATTTATGTCAAGGAATAAACTTTAATTTAGTATACAACAATGTTATGTCACATCCGGATATCTTTAAAGACTCGAATTTAGAGGAATTTTGGGACTTAATTGAACAAAGTAAAGAGTTGGTGGACTTTACCAAGAATTTTGGGAAAAATTAGGAACTGTCGAGTAAATAGCTAAGTTCTAATTCTAGTTTGGTTAGGATGGAATTGGCTAGTTCCATAGTGACTAATATGTCATCTATCAAGTCCAATTGGAGAGATACCTTGTCTTAGGCATCAGAGCAGATGACTCCTAGAAGATAGAGACATAGACGTGACTGACTGGACTGACAGTATATCGGACATGACCCAACTAGAATAGATCCTGAATACATTTATGGATCTATTCGCTTATGACGTTCATAGTGTGGCATACCTAAATCCTGAGTGAATGACGGACTATGTATGCGTGACTCGTATACTTTGATGTAAGTAAAGGCATGAGTTGAAATAGATAAGGAACCAAAAGCTGATGCTTTGGGTGTACGAATTTTGCAATATGTAGCATCATTCACAATAGTGGAATTCATATCTCGAGACATGGTTAAATGATATCCTCTCATTGGCATTACATGGTTGATGAAAAGTAAACATGGCTATGAGTTGTTCGTCTTTGTGATGAATGACTTGATTACTATTTGATAATAATTAACTTTTCATGAAGGAAGATGTAAAGGTTACCATGAGATAAAATTGGATCATATTAGGAGAACAAATATTATCCCAAAGAAATCAATGATATCCTATGAGGGTAACACACTTATGACAAGGTCATCGGACGAGCATCGAGTAGTTGCTTTCGTAATGGTATGTCGTTAGAAAGAGCTCAGTCACGATACTATAGTGGAATAAATTTGTGATTAAATATGTTTATAATTAATAGGCGAGAAGTCAGAACTTAATAATAAATCATTTAAGCCCTAATTACATATGTCTAATCAGTCCCTCCACTAGCTCGTTGAAACTAGAAATAAATTGCATGTTTGAATCAAAATGAATAGAATGAACAGAAATGGAAAACATTCAGAAATGGTTATGGTTTTATTCGAAATGCAGAAATGAAATTATTTGGAAATGAATCTGGTTTTTTCAAAATGGAAATAGAAATGAAAATGAAAATGAGAAATTATTCATCTGCAAATGTAGATGAATTAGTTAAAAATGATTCGGGAGAATGAGTTTATGTTTTTGAGCTATTTTAAAGCCCGAAAATGAAAATAAACAATTCGATCATAGTGAACAAGTTAAATTGTGAATTATTAAGTATATTTTTTCAGAAATTTTACCAAGGTAAAATCGTCATAATTTTATCAAGGGTAAAATTGGAATAAGAAAATTATTTAATTGGAAAATTAATGTTTATTTTGGAAAATATAAAAATATGTATTGGGTTGGATTAAATTATAAAGTACTAGGTTAAAATTCCAGAAAGCACATATAATTGGGCCAAATACAATGAGAGGCTAGAAGCCCCATCATAATACATATGGGGGGAAGCACACCCTATTAGCCCCTCTCCCTTTCCTAGTTGGACTAGGAAGTTATTTTTATATTTGAAAAAAACCTCTACAATTCAACAAGGGTACTGCATTCTCTTCCTATAAATAGATGGCCTAATAGGGCTATTAAAACAACTTTGAAAAATTGTTACTCTGTCGAAAAATAGAGAGAATTTATTATCAAATATTAAATATATTTTTCTAAATTAAAAATCCTACCGATTTCTATTAAAGAAGAGAGTATTTTCATTTTCACCCCAAAAAGTAAAGAAAACTTTTTCTAGTTCTATGTTTTGATTTGATTGTTCGAGCCCATACTTGAAATAACAGAGTTTGGCAAATGATGGAAAAAAGAAGAAGAAGAAAACTTGTGTGGAGAAGAAAAGATCAACAGTGTTTGTTGTACACCAGTCACCCAAAGCTTCAATTAATGATATATGGTACTTTAACAACGATTGCTCACGTCATATGAATGGTAACCTCTCATGCTGAAGTAAATTTTTTGAAAGCTATGATGGCAGTGTTATTGGAAAAAATTTGGTTTGAAAACAGTTTTCTTGCACAATGAAAAATAAAAAATTTGAAAACCGACCCGATTTGTGATATTTATAGCAATAAACCTTAGACCAAAATCGTACCTATGTTTTCGGATAAGCGGATCCTTAATGTTTTTCAGCTTTCAACCAAACGATCTACTCCCTAATTCTCGTACCACGAACTGCTTCAAGTGTGGACTCGAACCAATCGAATCAAAACACAAAACTAGAAAAAGTTTTCTTTACTTTTTGGGGTGAAAACAAAAATACTTTCTTCTTTAATAGAAACCGGTAGGATTTTTATTCTAGAAAAATATATTTAATAGTTGATGATAAATTCTCTCTATTTTTCGACAGAGTAACAATCTCTCAAATTTGTTTTAATAGCCCTACTAGGCCATCTATTTATAGGAAGAAAAGGTAGTACCATTGTTGAATTGTAGATGTTTATTTCAAATATAAAAACAACTTCCTAGTTCAACTAAGAGAGGTGTAACACCCCTTACCCGTAACTGACACCGGCACAGGGTACGAGGCGTTACCTTACTAAAACACATACTAACATGCATTCACCATCCATAAATGTTTGTTCAAATTTTAAAAATTTTCAATCTTTGACCCAAAATCCTTAATATGGGCTTATGAGGCCCAAAACACACTTTAGAAATGGTTCGGAACCAAATCAAGTTCTTTAGAAGGTCTCTGGAAAGACTTAGAAAAATTATCATCAAACAGTCCACACGCCCGCGTGGAAGAAGGAACACGCCCGTGTGGCACATCACATGTCCGTGTTCCACACCCGTGTAGATTTATTTCTCAGTTTGAACCTACAAGGATTTTCACACGGCCAGACACACGCCCGTGTCCATGGCCCGTGTCCCTCACACAGCCTAGACACGCCCGTGTCTTATCCCGTGTGTAAAAACCTTGACATTCTGTTTCTGACGTCATCAACCTATTAAGGTCACACGGCCAAGGCACACGTCCGTGTCCTTAGACCGTGTGGCAAATTAAATTCCTAAATTCAGGTGCAGACTTCACACGGCCTGGGCACACGCCTATGGGATAGACCGTGTGTCGCACACGGCCTAGACACATGCCCGTGTGTCTACCCGTGTGGACAAGGACAAGGCTATTTGCCAAGCATTTTCTGCCACCCCAACTTGTACAAACATAAACCACATCAAGCCACCAACTCATTCATGCATAATTAAACCAAATAAATTAACCATGCAACTTGCACATTCATGAATAACCTCATCAGTTCATAGATTAATAAGAAAGAGCCATCAACTATGGCCTTATACAAAAGAATTCATCCTTAAATAGGCCAACACATTTGGCCAAAACAATATGACATTAAATCTAAGACTAAGTCCCTATACATGCCATACTCAAAATGCTAAATCTAACTATACCAAAATATTTGGATAGTATAGGTGATCCTCCGACTATCTCCGTATACCGAGCTGGCTCTTTGACACTATAAAACAAGGGAAAAGAGAAGGGGGTAAGATTTAAGCTTAGTAAGTCTATATGTGAACAATAAACATCATACCACATAGTTATCAATCAAGAACATTACAAACTAAATAAAAACAATTCAAACCCTCATATCCATACTTACTCATTTCAAACCTTACCACATCTCAAACACATATTATAAAACCTTGCTCACATTTACATGCACTTATACCCTGCACTTATCACCACAAAGCCACATGTAATTTCACTTAGACAAGTTTCTCGATGAACAATTCGGAATAATATTAGATACTCGGTGGTTTCACACACAGCCCACCATTAATAATTCACACGGTGGTATCGCACACAGCCCACCAATAATGATAATCACGGTGGTATCACACACAACCCACCAACAATGATAATTACGGTGATATCGCACACAGCCCACCAATATTTACTTATTCATGAATTTTATCCGTATCATTTTTCCTATCCCGAAGGTTCGTCCGAGAATTTCCTCACTTTCTATCATTTTTAATAAATCTCAATAATAAACATTTGCATTCACACAATGCATTACTATATAAAAACATACGTAATAAGGACGTATCATTTACACATAAACTTACCTCGATACAAACTATGCCAATTTGCAATTTAGTCCGAAACCTTGCCTTTTCCTTGGTCAATGTTGATTCCACGTTCTTCTTGATCTATAATGACATATTTAATTTATTAATTAACCACATTATTCAAATCACTCCAAAATTCCTATTTTGGAAAAATTACCATTTTGCCCCTAGTCTTTCACAAAATTACGATTTTACCCCTAGGCTCGTAAAATGAAATGTGTTCATTTTTCACACACCCAAGCCTTGCCGGTTCACATTCCCTCTTATAGAAACTCAAGATTTCAATTATTTCACACATATACCACATATTTTATAACTTTTACAAAATAGTCCTATTAGGAGTTTTCATGCAAAAATCCTTTCACAAAAGTTGTTCATTAACCCACTAAGATTCTTTTTCTTCCATAAAATTTCAGCAAACACATCAATACTTACATGGTAAAACCCTATACTCTCAACCATTTTGCAAAATAGTCCCCTCATTAGCTAACTTAAGCTTTAGGGGTTCCAAAAGTACAAAAATTATCAAGAAAAACCACCAAAATCACTTACTTGCAAGGAGGATAAGTTGCTGAAATTTCAAGCTTCCAAACCTTTATGCTTGAGTGAAAAATCGGTGGAAGAAGATGATAGGAAAAAAAAAAAGATGATAGTTTTCTTATTTTTATTTATTTTATTCATTTCATTACCTAATATCACCAAACATTGACTAATTTAACTTCTTGTCCCCCCTATGGCCGGCTATCACCTTTAGAAGGGCCTAATTGCACCTTAAGGACCTCCAATCAAGGTTCTACAGCTATTTAACACCTCTAGCTTATAAAATAAAACTTTCTCACTTTATGCGATTTAGTCCTTTTTCGTAATTAAGCATACAATCACTAAAATTAATGCGCCAAAATTTTCATGCAATCATATAATCATGCCATAACTCATAAAATAATATTAAAAATAATTTATCCAACCTAGGATTAGTGGTTCTAAAACCACTGTTCCGATTAGCCCCAAAATCGGGCTGTTACAACTCTCCCCTTTTAGGGATTTTCGTCCCCGAAAATCTTACCAATAAAGAGGTTTGGGTATTGTTCTCTCATGGCTTCTTCCAGTTCCCACGTAGCCTCTTCTACACCATGCTTTTGCCACAACACTTTCACTAAGGCTATGCTTTTGTTCCTCAACTGTTTAACTTCTCGAGCCAAAATCTTAATTGGTTCCTCTTCATAGGTCATATCCGGTCGTATCTCAATTTCAGTCGGAGGAATCACATGCGAAGGATCGGAACGATATCGTCGCAACATTGATACATGAAACACGTTGTGTATTCTCTCCAATTCTACCGGCAAAGCTAACCGATATGCTACTGGTCCAATCCTTTCAATAATCTCATACGGCCCTATGAATCGCGGACTCAATTTACCCTTTCGACCAAACCTCAATATTTTCTTCCACGGGGATACTTTCAAGAATACTTTATCGCCCACCTAAAACTCAATTTCTTTCCTTTTCAAACCCGCGTATGACTTCTGCCGGTCTGAAGCAGCTTCCAGACTATCACAGGTCACTTTCACTTTCTCTTCGACTTCTTTAACCAAATCAACCCCGTGAATTTGCTTTTCACTAAGCTCAGTCCAATACAAAGGAGTCCGACACTTGCGACTATATAATGCTTCGTACGGTACCATCTGTGTACTCGATTGATAACTGTTGTTGTAGGAAAATTCAACCAAATGTAGATATTTTTCCCAACTACCTTCGAATTCTAAAACACAGCATTGGAGCATATCCTCGAGAACTTGAATCACTCTTTCGGATTGACCATCGATTTGCGGATGGAACGCAGTACTGAAATTCAATTTTGTACCCAAGGCTTCTTGCAACTTTTTCCAAAACCTCGAAGTAAACCTTAGATCTCTATCTGAAATAATGGACATAGGCACCCCATGTAATCTCACAACTTCAGCAATATACAGCTCAGCCAACTTGTCAAGTGAGTAAGCAACACGTACCGGTATAAAGTGAGCCGATTTCGTTAATCTATCAACGATTACCCACACAACATCTTTCTTTTTCGGAGTCCTAGGTAACCCCGTTACAAAATCCATCGTGATTCGGTCCCATTTCCACTCGGGAACCATTATTGGCTGAAGTGAACCCGAAGGTACTTGATGCTCGGCTTTTACTTGTTGACATATCAAACACCTTGTAACAAACTCGGAGATGTCTTTTTCATACCCGGCCACCAATATAATTTCTTCAAATCATTATACATTTTTGTACTGCCCAGATATACTGACAAACAACCATCGTGTGCCTAATGTAAAATTTTTTGAATCAACTCATTATCTTTCGGGACACAAACTCTGTCACGAAACATCGAACAATCATCTGAATCAACCCAAAAATCAGAGTTATTTCCCGATTCACACTGAGCTCTCCTGTCTTGCATTCCACTATCATTTCTTTGAGCTTCACAAATCTGATGAAGAAACAACGATCTAGCCCTTAACTCGGCCAAAATTGAACTATCGTCAGACAAAGCTAAACTCGTGCTCATAGCTCTCAAAGCATACATGGATTTTCTGCTCAAAGCATCAGCGACCACATTCGCTTTCCCTTGATGGTAATCAATTACCAGCTCATAATCCTTCAATAATTTGAGCCACCTCCGTTGTCGCAAATTCAAATCCTTTTGGTTCATCAGGTACTTTAAACTTTTGTGATCGGTAAAGATTCGACATTTCTCACCATACAAATAATGATGCCAAATCTTTAAAGCAAAAATGACGGCGGCCAATTCCAGATCATGCATCGGATATTTCTTCTCATGTGGTTTTAACTGTCTCGAGCCATAAGCTACTACT
Source organism: Gossypium sturtianum (assembly GCA_025698515.1). Classification (NCBI taxonomy): domain Eukaryota; kingdom Viridiplantae; phylum Streptophyta; class Magnoliopsida; order Malvales; family Malvaceae; genus Gossypium; species Gossypium sturtianum. The sequence continues at coordinate 129,408,853 of CM046955.1, forward strand.
TTTCCCTCTTGCATCAGTACACAACCAAGACCATTCAATGACGCATCACTATAGATCACAAACTCTTTTTTCGACTCAGGTTGTACTAAAACCGGTGCTTCAGTTAATCGTGTCTTCAACTTCTTGAAACTTTGTTGACATCTATCAGTTCATTCAAACTTAACATTCTTTTGCAACAACTTAGTCATTGGGGAAGAAATCATCGAAAATCCCTCGACAAAGCGTCGATAATAACTAGCTAAGCCCAAGAAGCTTCTAACCTTGGATATATATTCTTTGGCGGTCTCCAATCAACAATCGGTGAAATTTTGCTCGGATCAACCCGAATACCATCACCTGAAACTATGTGTCCCAAAAATTTGACTTCACGAAGCCAAAATTCACTTTTACTGAACTTAGCAAACAATTTCTCCTCTCGTAAAGTCCGCAATACCGTTATTAAGTGTTTGGCATGCTCGGCCTCATCTCGAGAATAAATCAATATATCGTCTATGATTACTACTATAAACTTATCCAAATACAGCTGGAAGATTCGATTCATCAAATCCATAAACATAGCTGGTGCATTTGTTAGACCGAAAGGCATCATAAGAAATTCGTAGTGTCCATACCTCGTTCTAAAGGCAGTTTTTAACACATCGGATTCTTTGACTCTCAACTGATAGTAACCGGATCTTAAATCTATCTTGGAGAACACGGTTGCTCCCTTTAGTTGATCGAACAAATCATCAATTCTCGGAAATGGGTACTTGTTCTTTATAGTTACCTTGTTAAGTTGACGGTAATCAATACAAAGCCTCATTGTTCCGTCTTTCTTCTTTACAAACAATACAGGAGCACTCCAGGGAAAAAAACTCGGTCTAACAAATCCCTTATCGGTCAACTCTTGTAACTGAGTCTTTAACTCTTTCAATTCAGTCGGAGCCATTCTATATGGAGCAATGGAAATCAGTGCCATCCCGGGTACCAGATCAATAACAAACTCAATTTTTCTAACTGGAGGCAACCTGTAATTCTTAGGAATACATCCGAAACTCACAAACCATCGGGCACGATTTCAAGCTTCGACTCAGTCATCTCAGTACTCAACACATATGCAAGGTATGCTTCACACCCTTTTCTTATACACTTCTGAGCAGACATGTACGAAATCACCACAGGCATCTTATTTGAGTTATCTGTGTCAACCCAAATAATCTCACCATTTTCACATTTCAACTCAAGAGTTTTCTGTCTACAATTTACCTTAGCATCATGTAATGTCAACCAATCCATGCCCAAGATAACATCAAACTTGTCAAATGGCAACAACATCAAATTAGCCAGAAAACAGTGAACTTGAATTGTCAAAGGACAATTCCTACAAACCTTATCTACAAACACATACTTGCCTAAAGGATTTGACACCTTAATCACAAATTCAGTCAATTCAACAGGTAATTTCTTACTATTTACCAAATTCACACAAACATAAGAATGAGTGGATCTGGGGTCAATTAAAGCAACGACATTAGTATCGTAAAGAGAGAATATACCCGTAATCACGTCGGGGGATGATGCATCCTCACGAGCTCGTATGGCATAAGTCCTGGCAGGTGCTTTACCCTCTGATCTCACAACAAAATCTCTAGATGCACCTTTACTGCTAGCCCCACTTCCCGGGTTCCTCTGTGGTCTGCCCCTCGAAGGGGCATTACTCGCTCTCACTTCTTGTTTTCTGTCTTTCTCATCTATCTCAAGATAATTTCGAATGAAGTGGTCTAGTGAACCGCACTTGTAGCAAGCTCGATTATTTCCCCAACACTCCCCAATATGTTGTCTACCACAATTCTGACACTCAGGTTTATTTGACTTCGCATTGCCCACACTTGCCTTCGAGGTGGCTTGAACTCTAGAGCCTGAGTATGTTTTACCACGATCCCGGTGTGAATACCTAGCTGAAGCGGTCGTCCGAGGGTTCATTTCTTTGGACCTCTTTGATTGGGATTGGAACAACTTACTCATCGGCCTCTTCCTTGCATCTCGAGCCTCACTTATAGCTTTTCTCCTTTCCCTGTTCGGCTCTTCAGCCTTGCAAGCTCTATCGACCAATACTACAAATTATTTCAATTCTAAGATCCCAACTAACAATCTAATATCCTCGTTCAGCCCATCTTCGAATCTTTTACACATAATAGCTTCAGTAGATACACACTCTTGAGCATACTTACTGAGTCTAACAAATTCACGTTCATACTTTGCCACAGACATTTTACCTTGCTTCAACTCAAGGAACTCCTTCCGTTTCTGATCGATGAGCCGCTGACTTATGTATTTTTTCGGAACTCTTTTAAGAAGAAGTCCCATGTCACTCTCTCTCTCGGAACTATAGATGTCAACATTTTCCACCAGCGGTATGCCAAGTCCCTCAGTAATGATACCGCACATTTTAAACATTCCTCGGGTGTGCAAGAAAGTTCATCAAACACTCGCATAGAATTCTCGAGCCAAAACTCTGCTTTTTCGGGGTCATTATCTATGTTGGCTCTAAATTCTTCGGCCCCTTGCTTTCGAATCTTATCGACCGGGGGTTTAATCAATCTTACCAAATCTATACCTTGAGGAACAACGGGAACCGACTGAGGTATAGGAGGGGGTGGAAAAGGTTGAGCATTAGGATTTGCTCGAACAAACTCAGTATACCAGTTACTCATCATATAGAGAAAGGCTTCCCGAGCCTCTTCTCCTTGACCCAAGGTCCCAGGTCTAGTTTCTACTGGCACGGTCCCCTACGCGGGAGCCGATGCATTATTAGCAGCATCATCAGTAGCAGCTCGGTCGGGATCCATTTACTATATGAAAACACAGTTTAAAATTGTCAGGAGTCACCACACTATCATAATATATGTATGGCATGTATAGCTAGACTCACACACACGCTACGATAGTCTGAGAACCGACTAAACCATAGCTCTGATATCACTAAATGTAACACTCCTTACCCGTAACTGACACCGGCACAGGGTACAAGGCGTTACCTTACTAAAACACATACTAACATGCATTCACCATCCATAAATGTTCGTTCAAATTTTAAAAATTTTCAATCTTTGACTCAAAATCCTTAATATGGGCTTACGAGGCCCAAAACACACTTTAGAAATGGTTTGGAACCAAATCGAGTTATTTAGAAGGTCTCTGGAAAGACTTAGAAAAATTCTCATCAAACAGTCCACACGCCCGTCTGGAAGAAGGGACACGCCTGTGTGGCACATAACATGTCCGTGTTCCACACCCGTGTAGATTTATTTCTCAGTTTGAACCTACAGGGGTTTTCACACGGCCAGACACACGCCCGTGTCCATGGCCTGTGTCCATCACACGGCCTAGACACGCCCGTGTCTTAGCCCGTGTGCAAAAACCTTGACATTCTGTTTATGACGTCATCAACCTATTAAGGTCACACGGCCAAGGCACACGCCCGTGTCCTTAGACCGTGTGGCGAATTAAATTCCTAAATTTAGGTGCAGACTTCACACAGCATGGGCACACGCCTATGGGATAGACCGTGTGTTGTACACGGCCTAGACAGACGCCCGTGTGTCTACCCGTGTGGACAAGGACAAGGCTATTTGCCAAGCATTTTCTGCCACCCCAACTTGTACAAACATAAACCACATCAAGCCACCAACTCATTCATGCATAATTAAACCAAATAAATTAACCATGCAACTTGCACATTCATGAATAACTTCATCAGTTCATAGATTAATAAGAAAGAGCCATCAACTATGGCCTTATACAAAAGAATTCATCCTTAAATAGGCCAACACATTTGACCAAAACAATATGACATTAAATCTAAGACTAAGTCCGTATACATGCCATACTCAAAATGCTAAATCTAACTATACCAAAATGTTTGGATAGTATGGGTGATTTGTAACACCCCAAACCCAGCCCATACGTCACGACCGGATCTGGTATGCTACGGGTTTAATGTTAGAAACTTTTACGTTGCAAGGCTTTGTAAAACTTAGTTCGTTTTTGTGGATATTCGTTAAATAGGTGGCACTTGTAGAAAATCTTTGTAATTTATCTTTCCAAAATAGGTGTTATTTAAATAAGGTTTGAAAATCCCATTTTTATCTCTTTTAAACATAAGTCTTTGATCATAAAAAAAAAACCATAAACATTAACAAATATCAACTTATAACCTAAGCTATGGAGGCCTTATTACATCAAATAATCCCAAAATTGAAACTTAAAATAAAATAGAAATTTAATAAATAAAAGACTTGTTGGCCCCTCGAGTCCGCCTCGGCTCCCTTGTCCATGATCTACTGCTCACCTGAAAGGTTAGGAAAAATAATAGGGTGAGTCACCAAGACTCAGTGTGCAAATCCCGAAAACACATAAAAGGCTTTAGGCCCACAAACACATTATGGCCTTGGCCCATACAAGGGTAACTAACTATGCATCATGACCCATCCCAGCCTAAAAATCCATCCTCTACACACCAACCCGTACCAACCATCACACCTTGGGGATTTCTACAATCAACCCTCCATCCGCTACACACCATAACGACAACTGTACTGCCTATTCCTGTTAGTCAGGAATCATTAAACGTGGCATAGCCACCGATCACTATGTGACCTAACATTTATATAACGTGGGATTTCTACCACCGATCACTATTGTGACCTATCATGCACTTCTCCTTCATTATCATAATCCCACCCCATGCATACACACATAAAGAAAACATCATACAAGCTTTCATATATTTCGATACACATAGAGATTTCTATGATTACGTACCTGGCATCCTTGCCTAACCCTTTTAGGGTTTTATTCGACTGTCTACACAGCCTATTATCTGGCTTTTAGCCCATAACATAAACATATATATATACATTCATACAGATTATTTGTGTGTTAGAGATCTACACACCTGATTACCGTTAGAACGACACTCTCTATGTCGACATTATCAGAAGTCGATACAACTGCTACTTGCCTAAGGTGTTGTTCAGAAGCCGGTCCACAACCTGGTGGCCAATCCCGTACTGCTGACACAGCTCGTTTCTTAAACTTAGGGATTCTCTCTTTTGCCTGATCCATATTCGATTCCATCAAAAGTCCTTGTCAGAACTACTATCACAACATATGATCGTTAATCCACATCATAAAGTTAAGATCTCGCATGCGATGAACGAATCTAGTGAAAATCTAGGGAAAATCACCTTACCTTAAAATCCTGAAATTGGAGACTAGCGATTTCCGGCTTTTAAATCTAGATGATAAGGTTTCCTTCAAATCCCGGAATGCCGCCCAAACGCAAAAGAGAGGAAATATTAGCTTCATTCGGCAGCCTTAACAACCAAGTGGCCATTCGGCCTTGTCTCTTAAAAACCAAAAGAGAGATTGAAGAGATAAGAAAATCGGCACTCACCTTAACGCAAAGAATTCGACTACCCCTTAGAGATTCCTGCTTTTTGAGAAGATTAGAAGAGAAGATGATTCGAAGAAATCTATAGAGATTCGGCTTTTAGAAGAAAGAAGAGAAAGAAAAGGTGGAAACCCTAAATGCCAAAAAATAAAGAAGAGAACCCTCCCTATTTATAGAAATTTCGGCACTCACCTATGAAAAATCGAAAGTGCCCTTCTTGATAACTAAAAATTAATCAAATAAAAAGGGAAAATTCGGCACCCCCTTTGCCATAAAGAAACCGATTTCTTCACTTCTCTAGGTGATGGAATTTCGCCAACTCCTAGCCCTAGAGAGCTCCTATCTTTTCTCCTTTTTTTCCTTCCATATTATCAACTATATTATCTACATTATCCCATTCACATAAATCCTCCTATTTTTGAGCCTTGTTGCCGTCCACTCTACCTAACCCTAATGCCAAAATTTAGCTAACTTAAATTAAAAGAGTTGGGCTCCATGTAACTTAAATTTGGGCCCCTTACTCCCTTGTGTGGCGTCACCTCCTTGCTCCCTAGGTGGCGCCACTGACCACTGGGCCACAAGCCCATTTTGATATTTTAAACTCAGATACCACCTTTTAAACCCTATAGTGCCCAAACAAAAATTTAACTAAGGCTTCAGCCCAATCCTGAGCCCAATTTGGACCCCTAATGCTCAAATTAACTTATTACACATATTCACCCATTAAATGCATAGGCCCAAAAATTCAGGATGGTACAGTTCTACCCTCCTTAAAGAAATTTTGTCCTCGAAATTTCCAACTAACTATTAATCGTACTACCCAAGTCTCACCACTATGCTTCCGCTGCGCACTCTAATTCTAAAGCCAAGAGAAACACTTAGTATACTATGGTAGAGTACGCACCGATATTCGCATCTAGAGCGTCCTCGTCCCCTTGGCGACGTGCTGCATAGACCAAAGCTGGCTGCCTCGCCTCAGCATAACCTACACCTCCATGACCATGTCTTGTGCCATTGCCACCATTGACTTGACCACAGCCCCTTGGTGGTTTTGCGAAAGAAGGGTATTTTGGTAATTTTGCAATCCGGGGGTATTTCGGTAATTTTACAATCCGGAGGTATTTTGGTAATTTTACAAATCAGGGATATTTTGGTCATTTATAAATCTGGGGTAATTTAGTAGTTTTACAAAATAAAGTGGCTGGTCCCTTTCGGGTTTTAGTTATAAATTTTGGCCCGTCAACAAGTCCTCATGACTAAGGTGAACAGTCACTACGCACCAGGTAGGATTCTAGCAAAGAGGAGGTGAGTCACTAGGACTGCTTAAATACCAAGCTCTCCTTGAATCCAATCCTAGACATGCGTATGCCTGTTGCCACACCCTAATCTCGCGACTTGTTCACAGGTTTGTTTGGTTGGATTAAATCTTATGAATTTAGAGAGTTGTTTAATCTAAGCCTAAAGTCCATCAATGTCTAATATACTAGCCTACATCCATCAAGCCCATCAAGCCCAACATTCATATCACATCCAAAAGTTCGAATACTTACTGCGTGGATCGGTGCTTGGGTGAGACTCGAAGGCCATTTCTCAACCCAAACTTTTCCAAATTCTTATCAACTTTAAAACAATACTAGACCCATTTCACAGCTCGAGTTTTGAACTGGGCTCTGATACCAAAATGTAACACCCTAAACCCGGCCCATACGTCACGACCGGATCTGGTATGCTACGGGTTTAATGTTAGAAACTTTTACGTTGCAAGGCTTTGTAAAACTTAGTTCGTTTTTGTGGATATTCGTTAAATAGGTGGCACTTGTAAAAAATCTTTGTAATTTATCTTTCCAAAATAGGTGTTATTTAAATAAGGTTTGAAAATCCCATTTTTATCTCTTTTAAACATAAGTCTTTGATCATAAAAAAAAACATAAACATTAACAAATATCAACTTATAACCTAAGCTATGGAGGCCTTATTACATCAAATAATCCCAAAATTGAAACTTAAAATAAAATGGAAATTTAATAAATAAAAGACTTGTTGGCCCCTCGAGTCCGCCTCGGCTCCCTTATCCACGATCTACTGCTCACCTGAAAGGTTAGGAAAAATAATAGGGTGAGTCACCAAGACTCAGTGTGCAAATCTCAAAAACACATAAAAGGCTTTAGGCCCACAAACACATTATGGCCTTGGCCCATACAAGGGTAACTAACTATGCATCATGACCCATCCCAGCCTAAAAATCCATCCTCTACACACCAACCCGTACCAACCATCACACATTGGGGATTTCTATAATCAACCCTCCATCCGCTACACACAATAACGACAGCCGTACTGCCTATTCCTGTTAGTCAGGAATCATTAAACGTGGCATAGCCACCGATCACTATGTGACCTAACATTTATATAACGTGGGATTTCTACCACCGATCACTATTGTGACCTATCATGCACTTCCCCTTCATTATCATAATCCCACCCCATGCATACACACATAAAGAAAACATCATACACGCTTTCATATATTTCGATACACATAGAGATTTCTATGATTACGTACCTGGCATCCTTGCCTAACCCTTTTAGGGTTTTATTCGACTGTCTACACAGCCTATTATCCGGCTTTTAGCCCATAACATAAACATATATATATACATTCATACAGATTATTTGTGTGTTAGAGATCTACACACCTGATTACCGTTAGAACGACACTCTCTATGTCGACACTATCAGAAGTCGATACAACTGCTACTTGCCTAAGGTGTTATTCAGAAGCCGGTCCACAACCTGGTGGCCAATCCCGTACTGCTGACACAGCTCGTTTCTTAAACTTAGGGATTCTCTCCTTTGTCTGATCCATATTCGATTCCATCAAAAGTCCCTGTCAGAACTACTATCACAACATATGATCGTTAATCCACATCATAAAGTTAAGATCTCGCATGCGATGAACGAATCTAGTGAAAATCTAGGGAAAATCACCTTACCTTAAAATCCCGAAATTGGAGACTAGCGATTTCCGGCTTTTAAATCTAGATGATTAGGTTTCTTTCAAATCCCGGAATGCCGACCAAACGCAAAAGAGAGGAAATATTAGCTTCATTCGGCAGCCTTAACAACCAAGTGGCCATTCGGCCTTGTCTCTTAAAAACTGAAAGAGAGATTGAAGAGATAGGAAAATCGACACTCACCTTAACGCAGAGAATTCGACTACCCCTTAGAGATTCTGGCTTTTTAGGAAGATCAGAAGAGAAGATGATTCGAAGAAATCTATAGAGATTTGGCTTTTAAAAGAAAGAAGAGAAAAGAATAATGGGTTTTTCGGCTTTTAGAAGAAAGAAGAGAAAGAAAAGGTGGAAACCCTAAATGCCAAAAAATAAAGAAGAGAACCCTCCCTATTTATAGAAATTTCGGCACTCACCTATGAAAAACTGAAAGTGCCCTTCCTGATAACTAAAAATTAATCAAATAAAAAGGGAAAATTCGGCACCCCCTTTGAAACACCCCAAACCCGGCCCACGAGCTTTGACCAGATTTGGTATGTTCCTCAAGTAAACCGGTTCAAAGTTCTTTTGTTACTTAGGGAAAATTTGTACGATTTTAAAAAAAAATTGTTTTGGGTTGGGCTTGTGTTGAAAACCAACTTATCTTATATTGAAATCCATTTATTTAAGGTGACAAAACATGTAGGGTTTATTTTAAATTTAATTAACTTAATCTTTAATAAATAAAATTTAATAACATAATAAATAAAAACAGAAATAAAAGAGTTCACTATGGCCTTATTACATCAAATAAAATCCCTAATAATTTAAAGTTCTTAAAAGTTAATAGTCCATAAAACAAAATATAAACTTCAAAGTGAGCATGGGCACCACAAGTTCCGCCGTCCGGTCCATCACCGATCATCACCGAAAAATATTCCCAACGGGTGAGTCAAACAGACTCAATGTGTACACAAACACTAAATCAAAATAGAATCAGGCATACAAATGTTACGCATTCATATCATAGCATACAAATTATGATGCATTCCCAAACCCAAACCTAATAAGCCATCCGCTAAACTCCCCCGTACCAACCTGTACACCGTGGGGACTACTAAGTCGACCCTCCTTTCGCTACACTCCATATCGCGGTCTTAGGTCACCGCATTTGTGGTCTTAGGTCACCACATTCAGATATCGCGGTCTTAGGTCACCGCGTTCGTGGTCTTAGGTCACCACATTCAGATATCACGGTCTTAGGTCACCACATTCACTTCCCCTTTCAATAACCCGTATGCCCCATTTTGTAATATGCATTAATATGCCAAAGATCACATTCTTATTCTCATTTTACAAATAACATATTTCATATTCCTAGTAGGAGTAGGAAACGTACCTGAGTACTTAGTACCATAACATGGTACCTTAGCCACTTTCTTATTCTTATTATCACATATTTAATTAGACATAGCCATAAAACTTATTATGAAGTAGTGTGGGGTACACACCTGATTTGCTTAACAATTTCCTTGAAATCCCGAAATCTGATCTACCGCTTAGATCCTTAATCCCTACATTTGATTAATCACTTACTAATTTAATAAAAAGCCATTCGGCCATAAATCCAAATCCTAGTAGGATTAGTATACTTAAACTTACCTTGTGCCGATTGGATTAAAAATCAAATCTTGAAAACTTGCTGAGTTCCTTCTTGAAATCGGCTAGCCACCAAAACTCCTAACTAGTTAGTTTTCGGCTTTTAAAACATATGAGAAATAGATCTAGAATACCAAACATGGCCTTAGCCGATTGTATTTAGACACTTACCTTGCGATTTCCAAATCTCGAAAGTATCCCTTGGTTATGGAGATGTCGAAACCTATAGGATATCTGTTAGATCCACTTCTAACATTTAAATCACCTTTTCATAGCCCTTGGCCGAATATGTACTTACCTTGGTTGGATAGATCTCGAACTATCTCCCTTAAAAGTCGACACTAGCAAAGATCCCGAAATCTCTCCTTTATTTGAAGAAGACGATTGCACCTTTGTTCGAAACCCTTCAAAGATTCGGCTATGAATACTTGGAAGCTAGATGGCTATGGTTCAACTGAATTGAAAAGAGAGGGATTTTCTCTTAGGGAGAATCGGCAATGGTGGATTTAGGGAGAAGAGGATTTCGGCTTGGCAAACATAAAGAGAAAGAAGAGAGTTTGCTAGGGGATTTTCGGCAGAGACTTAGTTGGGAAGAAAAGAAAATAGGTAGAATGGCCTCTCTTTTCCCCTAAATGCCGAAATTACTAGGCCTAGTATCCCTTACTTGGCCATCACTCCTCTTATCTTTATCTCTTTATTTAAAATTAATAAGAATAATCCTCTAATTATCTCTTTGAAAATAATCAAAATAAATCACCATTTATCCACCCCTTAACCGAAATTTAAAGAGAATAGGACTCTTTTCCAAATGCCTTGGTGCCGTCCAACTCTCTGCTTCTGGAAGCAAAATAAAACTTCTTTTATTTGCTTCCCTTGTGACTCGAACTCAGGCCCAACACCCTTGCATGTGGCGCCATTTTCAGAGGCCCTAAGTGGCATCTTCAGGCCACTTTTCCAAGCCCATTTGTGTGTCATATTTCACATACATTTTCTCTTAAGGCCTCCTTGCCTTAGTTTCCTCTTTTAGACTTTAAAACTTAACATTTCTATGACATTTCCTTACATTTCCAAGTTTTCAAAAATTTTCGTTTTCCTCTTTAAAATTGACATTTCCTTTCATTTCCAAGTTTCCAGAAATGTTCGCTTTCCCCTTTTGAATCATTTCTAAATCATTTCCTTACATTTCCTAGTTTCCAAAAATGTTTGCTTTCCTCTTTTGAATCATTTCTAAATCATTTCCTTACATTTCCTAGTTTCCAAAAATATTCAGAATACATTCATAACACATAAGACATGTCATTTCGTACAATTAAACCGAAAATGCATAGGCCCTTTTCAGGATGTTACAGTTCTACCCCCTTAAAATAATTTTGTCCTCGAAATTTCTTAACTAAAATAATTGAGGGTATTCTTTGTCGCATTGCCTCTTCCAGCCTCCACGAAGCTTCTTCCGATCCATGATTGCGCCATAACACTTTGACTAGAGGAACTGACTTCCTCCGTAGCACTTTCACATCACGTTCCAATATCTGAATCGGCTCCTCTTCGTAGGATAAGTCTGGCCTTAGCTCCACTTCTTCAATTGGTACTACGTGGGATGGATCCGATCGATATCGACGTAGCATGGAAACATGGAATACGTCATGCATCTGTTTCAACTCCGGTGGCAACTCTAACTGATATGCCACTGGTCCAACTCGCTTCAACACTCGATAGGGCCCTATAAACCTTGGGCTTAACTTCCCTTTGTGACCAAACCTCATCACCTTCTTCCAAGGCGAGACTTTCAGAAACACTTGGTCCCCCACTTCAAACTCTATTTCCTTCCGATTGAGGTCCGCGTATGACTTTTGTCTATCAGATGCTTCCTTCAACCGTGCCCAAATTGTCTCAACCTTCTCTTCAGATTCTGCCACTAACTCTGGACCCAAAACTCGACGTTCTCCTAACTCAGTCCAACATGTAGGAGTTCGACACTTCCGACCGCATAACGCTTCACACGGTGCCATCCGAATCTTTGGCTTGATAGCCGTTGTTGTATGCAAACTCGCTAAAGGCAAATACCCTCCCAACTTCCTCTCAAGTCCATCACACAGACTCCTCAACATATCCTCTAACACTTGGATTACTCGTTCGGACTGCCCGTCCGACTGTGAATGAAAGGCCGTAGTGAAATCCAACTTAGTGCCTAACGCTTGATGAAGTGCCCTCCAAAATCGAGACGTAAACCTTGGGTCCCTATCGGAGATGATCGATACCGGTACTCCGTGCAACCTCACAATTTCCGCTACATATAATTTGGCCAACTTCTGAAGAGAATAATCCATTCTTACTGGAATGAAATGTGCGGACTTGGTCAAACAGTCCACTATTACCCATACCGAGTCCTTCTTAGTAGGCGTAAGGGGAAGCCCACTAACGAAGTCCATGGTGATTCTTGCCCACTTCCATTGTGGAATCTCGATTGGCTGAAGTAATCCCGATGGAACTTGGTGTTCAGCTTTAACTTGCTGACACGTCAGACATTTCCCCACGAATTGAAGAACTTCCCGCTTAAGATCCGCCACCGTAAACTTCCCTTAAATCCTGTACAACCGTGCCTCCGGGATGCATAGCATATGGGCTACTATGCGCCTCCCGAAGAATCCTTTGTCTTAACTCCTCGTCTTTTGGCATATAGACCTTTCCCTTGAAGCACAATACTCCCTCATTGTTAACACCATAATCTTCTAACTCTCTGTTCTGTACTTGCTGTAGCTTAGCACTTAAGTCCTCATCCAACAATTGACTTTCCTTTACTTCATTCAACCACGTGGGTTTGACTTGCAATTCTGCCAGCAGACTTCCATCATCATACAAACTTAAGTGTGCGAACATCGCCCTTAGATCCAACACCACTCTCCGACTTAAGGCATCTGCTACCACATTCGCCTTACTTGGGTGATACTCGATCGAACAATCATAATCCTTTAATAGCTCCACCCACCTTCGCTGTCTTAGGTTCAACTCCTTCTGAGTCAGCAGATACTTTAGACTTTTATGGTCTGTGTAGATCACCAACTTTTCTCCATAAAGGTAATGCCTCCACACCTTAAGAGCGAAGACCACTGCCGCCAATTCCAAGTCATGAGTTGGGTAGTTAACCTCATGAGGCCTTAAATGTCGAGATGCATAAGCGACCACTTTTCCATCTTGCATTAGAACACACCCTAATCCCGTATGCGAAGCGTCACAGTATACCACAAACTCCTTTCCCGCTCTCATTGAATTAACACTGGAGCTTGATCAAGACCTTCTTGAGCTTCTCAAAGCTCTGCTGTTGCTTATCCGTCCATACAAAGGGTACTTCCTTCCTCAATAACTTTGTCAAAGCCGCGGCTATTGACGAGAACCCTTCTACAAACCTCCTGTAATAGCTTTGCCAAACCTAAGAAACTTGGATTTCAGCCACGGACCTAGGTGGTTTCCAATCCAACATCGCCTCGATCTTCCTAGGATCCACCCTTATTCCCTCTGCGGATACCACATGTCCTAAGAATGCCACCTCCTTAAGCAAAAATTCACACTTGCTGAATTTGGCATAGAGCTTCTTTTCCCTTAATACTTGTAGCACTATCCGTAGATGCTCGTCATGTTCTTCCTCAGACTTGGAGTATACTAGGATATCATCGATGAACACAACAACGAACCGATCCAAGTAGGGTTGAAAAACCCGGTTCATCATATCCATGAACGCGGCTGGAGCGTTCGTCAACCCAAACGGCATTACTACAAACTCATAATGGCCGTATCTTGTCCTAAAGGCGGTCTTATGGATATCTGCCTCCTTTACCTTCAACTGATGATATCCCGACCGTAGATCTATCTTCGAAAACACAGCTGCCCCCTTTAGCTGATCGAACAAGTCGTCTATCCTTGGCAAAGGATACTTGTTCTTAATGGTCAGTTTATTCAACTGACGATAGTCTATGCACATTCGCATAGTCCCATCTTTCTTCTTTACAAACAAGACCGGTGCTCCCCATGGAGACACACTGGTTCGGATGAACCCACGATCCAGTAATTCTTGAATCTGAGCCTTGAGCTCAACTAACTCCTTTGGCGCCATTCGATATGGGGCGATTAACACAGGAGCTGTTCCTGGTAGCAAGTCTATTCCAAATTCCACCTCCCTATCTGGGGGTATTCCTGGTAATTCCTCTGGAAACACATCCACGAAGTCCCTTACCGCTCTAACTCCATTGACTCCTTCCTCCTTTCCATCTAACGCACCTACGAAGGCTAAAAACGCCTTGCACCCTTTCCGAACCATCCTTTCAGCCTTTAGTGCCGAAACTACATTAGACAAGTAGTTTCTTCTTTCTCCTATCGTGATAATCACCTCACCCTCCGGGGTTCTTAGTTCCATTCATTTAGCTGCACAATCCAACACGGCTCGATGCCCTACTAGCCAGTCCATCCCAAGTATGAGGTCAAACTCTCTGAAGGGTAACTCCATTAAGTCAGCCCGAAAGTTCACTCCCTGAATTTCTAGGGGTACACTCCGAAAGATCTTATCCACCACTATAGTTTGGCCTAATGGGCTTACTACAGTCATCTGCCTATCAGAGAGTTCAGAGTCTAGGCCTAGTGTTTCCACTACACTACATGCAACATAGGAATGGGTCGAGCCCACATCAATCAGAGCATAATAAGGTTTCCCAAATATAAGGAACGTACCGGTTTTGATGTCCGGCGCGTCTCCATCCTCCCTCCGGCGAACCGCATAAACCAAACCCGGTTGCCTTGCCTCAGTATTAGCAGCACCTCTGCCCTGCATTCCACGTCCTCTGCCAGCACCATTACCTCTGTTATTCGAACCACGACCTCGTTGAGGCTGTTGTACATCTCTACCAGCCTGACTAACATTCTGAGCTGCTGGTTGATTCCCATCCGGTTTCGTAGGACAATCCTTAATCATGTGGTCCTTAGACCCACACCTGAAACATCCTCCCATCTTTTTCCAACACTCTCCTAAGTGTTTCTTCCCACACTGATCACAAGGACGACATCGCCCTCCCGTAGTGACTTTGCGACCTCGCGGCCTATCAACTCTAGGCCTTTTATTCCCAGATGATCCTGACGAACCAAAGCCTCTTTTCTGCCTGTTCTGGTCGAAGTTCCGCTTTGTAGAATCCTTAATCCCCTCAGCTACCTTAGCTTTCTCTACTAAAGCAGAAAACTCTCGTTCCTGATGCGGAGCTATCAACAGCCTTAAATCATCCCTCAAACCGTCCTCAAATCGGACACACCGTTCATGCTCCGTAGCCACCACTCCTCGAGCATAACGGCTCAGCCTCAGAAACTCAGCTTCATACTCTGCCACGGACTTGTTCCCTTGAACCAGCCCCATAAATGCCTTCCTTTGCTCATCAGTATACCGGGTACCGACATACTTCTTCTGATAAGCCATCTTAACATAGTCCCACGTCAGATCCTCAGCTGTGGCACCATCACGAACTGTGAGCCACCATTGGTACGCTTCATCGCGTAGGAACGCCACCATTCCTTTCACCTTCTCTTCAGGGGTTAGATCTAGTTCATCCATGATCCGCTCAGTTGATTCCAACCAATACTCAGCGGTACTGGGTGCCACTCCTGACACTCCACGGAACACCTCACCATGGCACGAAGTCGCCAGTACCGACTTCCAGGGCTCCCGAATTTCCTCTGTGCGATCACCAACTCTAGAACTTGCAAAGACTGACCGCGACACAAAGATCATCCCCTATCTGTGCTTGCTGCTCAACACCAACAGCTGGGGGTGGTGGTGGCATCTCGTTGTCAGACCCCTGACCTGATCTAACGGGTTCTGACACGGTTATTCTACCTCTTCCGCGTCCTCGTACGTTACGACCACATCCCCTAGAGCTCATTTCTACCGTCGCAATCTGATTAAAAAGTTTTATGAATTAGTGCTTGTTTCACTTATTACCCGCGAAGAAGTTTTATGAAAAGAAATTTTAGGAGTGGTTCTTTCGTATTCATACATGCACACAGTCTTTGCATTCATACATCCATCAATCAATTATGAACTTCTGTTCATTCAGAGAAATGTTGTAGTTCCCATTGTTGTTGTTTTTTCACTACCAAGGGGTATTTTCGTAATTTGTCCTACAGGGGTATTTTCGTAGTTTTTCAAGATAAGGTTCCTTGTTGATTTTGTCAATAAGAATGTGTTGGTAATTTTGAATTCCCATGGTACTTTGGAAAATTTTGAAATCTCGGGGGTATTTTGGAAATTTCATAAACCAAGGGTATTTCTGTAATTTTACCGCTAGGGGTATTTTAGTAATTTCACAAATCAGAAAATTTTTCGAGAAAATTTTGTAAAGATAGTTTTCGCAATTTAAAAGAGTAATTTTAAGAGTTTTAAAACTAGGGTTTTGATAAAAACACGGCTAGTTCCCTTCGGGTTTTAGTCATTGTGTTTAGCCTATGACCGAGCCCTCTTGGTCGTGGTGAACCAAAGCTACGCACTGTGCAGGATTCGAATGGAGAGGAGGTGAGTCACGCGGATCGCTAAGTACCAAGCTCCCACCGAAACCAGTCCTAGACATGCGCATGTGCAGGTTGCCACACCCACCGAGTCTTCTTGGTTAGGGTGAACCGAAGCTACGCACTGCAGGTAGGATTCCAACAAGAGAGGAGGTGAGTCACTAGGACCGCTTAAATACAGTGCTCTTTCGGATCCAATCCTAGACATGCGCATGTGGGTTACCACACCCTAACTCGGCGACTTAGCCATAGGTTTGTTTAGGAATTTAAGTCTTATGTATCCGTGTTTGAGTAGACTAGACTCACGGTTCAAGTACCTCTCATACTATTCTACGTTCCATTACATTTCTACCCTTTTCTGAGATCATATTAAAAATCACACAAGGGATAGGGTGCTCACCTGGTGGACCTCGGGCCTGAGACTTGGGTGCCATGCCGAGAAAAACTCGCTGATTTCATAAAAATATTTTTTATAAAACTTATTTGGGCTCAATTCGAAAATGTTTTGGGCCTTAAACCTCAGGCCGAGAGTTTGAAACGGGCTCTGATACCAAACTGAAACACCCCAAACCCGGCCCACGAGCTTTGACCAGATTTGGTATGTTCCTCAAGTAATCCGGTTCAAAGTTCTTTTGTTACTTAGGGAAAATTTGTGCGATTTTAAAAAAAATTGTTTTGGGTTGGGCTTGTGTTGAAAACCAATTTATCTTATATTGAAATCCATTTATTTAAGGTGACAAAACATGTAGGGTTTATTTTAAATTTAATTAACTTAATCTTTAATAAATAAAATTTAATAACATAATAAATAAAAACAGAAATAAAAGAGTTCACTATGTACATCAAATAAAATCCCTAATAATTTAAAGTGCTTAAAAGTTAATAGTCCATAAAACAAAATATAAACTTCAAGCTGAGCATGGCCACCACAAGTTCTGCCGTCCCGGTCCATCACTGATCATCACCTGAAAAATATTCCCCAACGGGGTGAGTCAAACAGACTCAATGTGTACACAAACACTAAATCAAAATAGAATCAGGCATACAAATGTTACGCATTCATATCATAGCATACAAATTATAATGCATTCCCAAACCCAAACCTAATAAGCCATCCGCTACACTCCCCCGTACCAACCTGTACACCGTGGGGACTACTAAGTCGACCCTCCTTCCGCTACACTCCATATCGCTGTCTTAGGTCACCGCATTTGTGGTCATAGGTCACCACATTCAGATATCGCGGTCTCAGGTCACCGCATTCGTGGTCTTAGGTCACCACATTCAGATATCACGGTCTTAGGTCACCGTGTTCGTGGTCTTAGGTCACCACATTCACTTCCCCTTTCAATAACCCGTATGCCCCATTTTGTAATATGCATTAATATGCCAAAGATCACATTCTTATTCTCATGTTACAAATAACATATTTCATATTCCTAGTAGGAGTAGGAAACGTACCTGAGTACTTAGTACCATAACATGGTACCTTAGCCACTTTCTTATTCTTATTATCACATATTTAATTAGACATAGCCATAAAACTTATTATGAAGTAGTGTGGGGTACACACCTGATTTGCTTAATAATTTCCTTGAAATCCCAAAATCTGATCTACCGCTTAGATCCTTAATCCCTACATTTGATTAATCACTTACTAATTTAATAAAAAGCCATTCGGCCATAAATCCAAATCCTAGTAGGATTAGTATACTTAAACTTACCTTGTGCCGATTGGATTAAAAATCAAATCCAGAAAACTTGTTGAGTTCCTTCTTGAAATCGGCTAGCCACCAAAACTCCTAACTAGTTAGTTTTCGCTTTTAAAACATATGAGAAATAGATCTAGAATACCAAACATGGCCTTAGCCGATTGTATTTAGACACTTACCTTGCGATTTCCAAATCTCGAAAGTATCCCTTGGTTATGGAGATGTCGAAACCTATAGGATATCTATTAGATCCACTTCTAACATTTAAATCACCTTTTCATAGCCCTTGGCCGAATATGTACTTACCTTGGTTGGCTAGATCTCGAACTATCTCCCTTAAAAGTCGACACTAGCAAAGATCCCAAATCTCTCCTTTATTTGAAGAAGACGATTGCACCTTTGTTGAAACCCTTCAAAGATTTGGCTATGAATACTTGGAAGCTAGATGGCTATGGTTCAAATGAATTGAAAAGAGAGGATTTGCTCTTAGGAGAATCGGCAATGGTGGATTTAGGAGAAGAGGATTTGGCTTGGCAAACATAAAGAGAAAGAAGAGAGTTTGCTAGGGATTTTCTACAGAGACTTAGTTGGGAAGAAAAGAAAATAGGTAGAATGGCCTCTCTTTCCCCTAAATGCTGAAATTACTAGGCCTAGTATCCCTTACTTGGCCATCACTCCTCTTATCTTTATCTCTTTATTTAAAATTAATAAGAATAATCCTCTAATTATCTCTTTGAAAATAATCAAAATAAATCACCATTTATCCACCCCTTAGCCGAAATTTAAAGAGAATAGGACTCTTTTCCAAATGCCTTGGTGCCGTCCAACTCTCTGCTTCTGGAAGCAAAATAAAACTTCTTTTATTTGCTTCCCTTGTGACTCGAACTCAGGCCCAACACCCTTGCATGTGGCGCCATTTTCAGAGGCCCTAAGTGGCATCTTCAGGCCACTTTTCTAAGCCCATTTGTGTGTCATATTTCACATACATTTTCTCTTAAGGCCTCCTTGCCTTAGTTTCCTCTTTTAGACTTTAAAACTTAACATTTCTATGACATTTCCTTTCATTTCCAAGTTTCCAGAAATGTTCGCTTTCCCCTTTTGAATCATTTCTAAATCATTTCCTTACATTTCCTAGTTTCCAAAAATGTTTGCTTTCCTCTTTTGAATCATTTCTAAATCATTTCCTTACATTTCCTAGTTTCCAAAAATATTCAGAATACATTCATAACACATAAGACATGTCATTTCGTACAATTAAACCGAAAATGCATAGGCCCTTTTCAGGATGTTACACCCTTTGCCATAAAGAAACCGATTTCTTCACTTCTCTAGGTGATGGAATTTCGGCCAACTCCTAGCCTTGTAGATAGCTCCTATCTTTTCTCCTTTTTTTTCCTTCCATATTATCAACTATATTATCTACATTATCCCATTCACATAAATCCTCCTATTTTTGAGCCTTGTTGCCGTCCACTCTACCTAACCCTAATGCCGAAATTTAGCTAACTTAAATTAAAAGAGTTGGGCTCCATGTAACTTAAATTTGGGCCCCTTACTCCCTTGTGTGGCGTCACCTCCTTGCTCCCTGAGTGGCGCCACTGACCACTGGTGTAACACCCCAAACCCGGTCTATGCGTTTAGACAAGATTTGGTTTGTCACACCAATCATACATTCGTTTATTTTCATATGGTTAAAATAAAATAGTGCTACAAAAACTTTTTGAAAATCGAGTTTAATAAGAAGTTAATACAAGGATTTGAAATTTGTAGCTTAAGAATAATACTTGTTTGAAAACTTATCGTCAAGATAAAAATGTCAAAATCTTAAGATGGTTTAAAAGAACTTTGAAAGAATTTTAAATAATTAAAGTGTCCGTAAATTTTGTTATAAAACCAATGTTCTTAAGAAAACTTAACATATTTAAGATAAAACCATATTAAAAGTTTAGAAATAAAATTTAAACCATCCACACAATAAAATCCATAAAAACATATAAGAGGCCTTATTACATAAAACCCATAACAGATATTTAAGATAATAATCTAAATAAAGTCATAGTTTAATAAAAACCCAAGTTTGTAGTATGGCCTCCACCAAGTCATCTCCGCCCAAGTCCACGTCAATTTCCATTACTGAAATGGTTAATAAAATTGGGTGAGTTACAAAGAACTCGAGTGTGCAACTCACTTACCACCATTTTTAGGCCGGATCGTCAAGATATCATCTTTGGGCTTGAGCCCATTAATGATTTCAACCATACATTGTAAAGTAACATAATTTAAAGAAAAGAATGCATGAAATATGAATTTCCCAAACCAACCTAGTATCCATCCGCTAACACCCCGTACTCAACCAACACACTGTGGGGATCAAGTCAACCCACCCCGCCCAAACACACCAATCATGGGCTTAAAGCCCTTAAATAATTTTGTAGTGCACTCACCGAACTAGATTGTGACATTGTCACCGAACTAGAGGCATTTAGTCGAATTTGTGGCAGAGCCACCGAACTAGAGGCAATGAGCCATATTGTGGCAGAGCCACCGAACTAGAGGCAATGAGCCATATTTGTGGCAACTGGCCATTCTTCTCTTCATATAACCCACCCCATGCAATCATGCGTATATAACAAATATAATCATATAATGATTTTCATTAATCCATATCATCGGTGGGCTTATCAATTAACCCTTCATTAGGCTCATATAAACAATTTATCAACTAGCCCATTTAGTAGTTTAGTGACTTTGGCCCATTTTAGCCCAATTTATCTAAAAGCAGTATTTTCTGCCCATTTAATCGAACTAGAGTATTATCGCCCATTTTATTGAACTAGAGTATTATCGCCCATTTTATCGAACTAGAGTATTATCGCCCATTATTTTCTGTTTTAACCGTTTTCATGCATTTACTCAAAAATATGAGTTACTACGTATTTTTTCCCGTTTTTACTATTTTACGATTTTATCACAGAACTTACAACTTGATGTCCAACCCGAAAATGAGTGTGAAGTTACACACCGGTTATGGAGAGAACTAAACTTTCCCGCTCTTCAACACCTATACGTATTGTGTTAATTAAAACACTATAATCTATAATAAAACCGATCTAACTATAGCGATCTAGAAATTTACCCTCGGATTTTCGTAAGACTTCTACTTTGCGATTTCTCTCCGATTGATGGTTCGCTAACCGAATCGAATCCACGAACAAATAATGGTTCGGAGTACGAACGACTTCGAACAGTTGATTTTCCTCGGTTGAACGTCCACAACCCGGTGGAAATCCCGGATTCTTGAAACAATCCTTTGCTTGTACTTAGGGGAATAATGTAACCTCCCTTCTTCCGAAGGCTAAACACCGCCCTTTTCTTCCCTATTTTGAATGTCTTCAAAGACAAAGGAAGGTTAATCCAATGATATCAAAATAATCCTAAGGTTTTAAAGATATGATTTCCTTACCACAAAATTGATTCCAACGTTTTGTCACCCACGACTTCTTGATTCCAAACTTCCGTTATCGCACTAAAGTATAACAAAATAAACGTTAAAAGAAGGAACGTTTATTTTGATCTAATAAAGCCTTCAAACCATCATCAATATTCGGCCATAACCACTATTAACTAATCGAAACGAAAAGGATTCTTACCTATTTCCACGCTTAAAAGATAGGATTTGAGAATAATATGGATCTAAGAAGAATTCGGCTATGAAGAAACAAAGAAAAGAGAAAATAAAATCGGTTATAGGCACTTTAACATTCGGCCATGAAAGTGTAGGTGGAGAGAATTTCGATTGAAAGAAATCAAATAGGAGAGAGATGGTGATGATGTTTCGGTTTCCAAATAGAATGGAAAAGAAAAGAAAGAAAAGATAAGTTTTGAGAGCAATGTATAGTCGGCAATGGGGAGAAGAAAAGAAAAGAATGGTCTCTTTAGGTATTGGTAAATTCGGCACAAAGAGAAAGGCACAAAATTGACACCAAAGTGTAAAACAAAATGACCAATTTGACAAAAGAAACTAGGCTTACCAAGTGCACAATTTCGGCCAAGGAAAAGAGAGTTTGAGAGAATTTTCAAAACTTGCACAAACTAAACAAAATGACCAAAACCAAAGACTAAACTTCCTAGCCAAACTATCACCAAAATTGGCCTCCCCTAGCCATAATGCCGTCCATATGCTTGGTCTTTAGGCCAAGATATTGTTTCCTTAAACAACTCCTTGATTCATGCCTCATATCCTCACATTTTCCTTATTCTTTTGATACCCTTCCTTAAGTTCAAATTTTCCTTATTCCTTTGATATACTAACCAAAAATAACAAGTCAACACCTTCCATATATGCTCTTGGCGACACTTGCTATACATGGGCAGAAAAATCAAAAATAAAATTCACCTAGATGCTATTTAGGGATTCGAACCTTCACCCCCATGTACTAGCTCATGCGCCAACACCACTTGTCCAACTACTCATCTTATGCTACACATTGACACTTAAATTAATTTATGTGTCAATGCCACTTAGTCTATTTCCATAAATTCTCAAAATTAATATTATTCCTTCTAAAAAATTTTAAACCCTTCTTCAGACTATACTAACCACGAAAATAAATCAGAAAATTTTACTTTCTAGAATAATTACTCAAAGCACACATAGAAAATAAATTACTCAAATTTTCGTGGTGTTACAACTCTACTTCTAAAAGAAAATTTCGTCCTCGAAATTTACTGGCTGAAAAAGGTGAGGGTATTGTTGCCGAATTGCATCCTCAGCTCCCACGTAGCTTCCTCCACTCCGTGGTTACGCCACAACACTTTGACCAACGGCACGCAGTCTTCTTTCTTAGCACCTTCACGCCTCGGTCTAAGATTTCCACCGGTTCCTCCTCAAAAGACAAATCCAAATTCAACTCCACTTCTTCTACGGCACTATGTGCGAAGGATCCGATCTATAGCGCCTCAACATGGACACGTGGAAAACATTATGAATTTGGCTCAATTCCGAGGTAACTCAATCTCGATAGGCCATCGACCAACTCGTTTCACCACACGATATGGTCCAATGTATCTAGGACTCAACTTGCCCTTCTTCCCGACCGAATATCTTCTTCCAAGGTGAGACCTTCAGAAGACTTGATCTCCTACGGCATACTCGATATCCTTACGCTTCGATCCGCATACGACTTCGTCTATCCAAGCTTCCTTTAACTGCGTTCGAATAACTTTCACTTTTTCTTCCGTTTCGAAATCATCTCAGTCCTAACAACCGCGATCACCCAACTCACCCAACAAATAGGAGAACGACACCTACGACCATACAATGCCTCGTAGGGTGCCATCCGAATGCTAGACTGGTAGTCGTTGTTGTATGCGCAAATTCCGCTAACGGTAGAAAATCCTCCCAACTACCTTTGAAGTCGATTACACATCCCCTTAACATGTCTTCAGAATCGAATCACTCTCTCCGATCGACCATCGATCGAGGATGAAAAGCCGTACTAAAATTAAGCTTTGTACCCAAGGCTTCATGCAAAGCTTTCCAAAATCGAGATGTAAACCTAGGATCCCTATCCGATATAATCGATACTGGTACCCCATGCAACCTCACGATTTCGGATACATACAGCCTTTCCGCCAACTTCGCAACGAGTAGTCCGTGACGCATTGGTAGAAAATGAGCGATCTTAAATCGACGATCAACAATTACCCAAATGAATTTTTCTTAGTAGGTGTTAAAGGTAACCCACTAACAAAATCCATTGTTATCCGCTCCCATTTCCAAAGAGGAATCTTAATCGGGTTGCAAAAGACGACGGCAATTGATGCTCCGCTTTCACTTGCGACAAGTTAAGCATTTTCCCACAAATTCGAAATCTCACGTTTCAAACCTGTGCCACCAATATGCATTCACGAAGATCCCGATACATCTTATTTCCTCCGGGGTGCATAGCATAAGGGCTACTATGCGCCTCCCTCAAAATCATTTGCCTCAGATCTGAATCCTTAGGCATACTGCACCCTTCCACGAAAAACACAATACACCTTCCGAATTTATTCCAAAATCCTCAATTTCACCATTTTCCACTTGTGAAATAAAAGTCTCAACTTCTCATCTAAAATCTGTTTTTCCTTAATTTGTTCCAACCACATAGGCTTCACTTGAAATTCCGCTATCAAACTACCATCCTCATACAAACTCAAATGGGCAAACATAGCTCTCAAATCGAGATACCACCTTACGACTTAATGCGTCCGCCACTACATTAGCCTTTCCAGGATGATACTCAATAGAGAAATCATAGTCCTTTATGACTCCACCCATCTTCGTTGTCTCAAGTTTAACTCCTTCGAGTAAGAAGATACTTAAGACTCTTGTGATCCGTATAGATGATAGACTTTTCACCATAGAGGTAATGCCTCCAAATCTTTAAGGCAAACACCACCGCCGCTAACTCCAAATCATGAGTAGGGTAGTTCACTTCGTGCGGTCTCAATTGACGAGAAGCGTAAGCTACAACTTTCCCACTTTGCATCAATACGCAGCCTAAACCCGTATGTGACGCATCACAATAAATCGTAAACTCCTTCCCGGACCTCAAAGTTGAATCAATACCGCGCTTGTTAAAACCTTCTTGATCGCTCGAAACTTTCTTCACGCTTATCGGTCCATATAAACAACACTCCCTTCCGCAAAAGCTTAGTTAGAGGTGCAGCAATCAATGAGAACCCCTCAACAAAGCGCCTATAATATCCAAACCAAACCCAAGAAACTCCGAATCTCGCACTCACCGACTTCAAAGTGGTTTCCAATCCAATACCGCCTCAATCTTCCGAGGATCCATCCTTATTCCTTCGGTGATACCACATGACCCAAGAAAGTCACTTCTCTTAACCAAAATTCACATTTATCGAATTTGGCATACAATCGATTATCTCGAAGCACTTGCAATACAATCCAGTAAATGCGAGTCATGTTCTTCTTCGCTCCTCGAATAAACCGTAATGTCATCTATGAATACCACCACAAACCGATCTAAGAATGGTTGAAAGACCCGGTTCATCATATCCATAAATGCAATGGTGCATTGGTCAACCCAAACGGCATCACTAAAAACTCATAGTGTCCGTGAAGTAGCAGGTTCGAACATTTGTCTTGTGAATATCCGCTTCTTTCACCTTTAAGTGTGGTGGTAACCCGACCTTAAATCAATCTTGAGAAAGCAGAAGCTCCTTCAATTGATCAAACAGGTCGTCAATCCTCGGCAGAGGGTACCGATTCTTGATCGTCACTTATTCAATTGCCTATAGTCAATACACATACGCATTGACCCATCCTTCTTCTTAACAAACAAAACCGGTGCTCCCCACTGAGACACACACCGGTCGAATAAAACCACGATCTAGCGGTTCTTGAATTTGGGCTTTAAGCTCGACAACTCCTTCTGGTGCCATTCTATAAGGAGCAATGGACACCGGAGCAGCTTCGTGCAAAAGCTCAATACCAAATTCCACTTCCCGATCCGGAGGTACACCGGGAAGTTCTTCAGAAAAACATCAGGAACTCCTTCACCGTTCTCACATCTTCCACCAATGACTTTTTGGCATCTAAAGCACAAATAAATGCTAAAAATGCTCCGTATCCTTTTCGCAGACTAACTTCTCCGCCTTCAACGCAGTAAATCATGTTTGCCAAGTAATTTCTCCGCCGCCTATCATAACTATCTCCTTATCCTCCACATTTCTTATCGACATACGCTTTTCAAGAGAGTCCAATTTCGCCGGTGCTTAACCAACCAATCCATGCCGAGAATAATATCGATTCGCCAAAAGGCAGTTCCATCAAATTTGCCAGAATGTTTCTCCTTGAATTACTAAGGGCACGTCTCTAAACAATTTATTAACCAACACCGAGTGTCCTAAGGGACTAATCACCTCATCTCTTTATCGGAAATTTGAGTCTAATTTCAAGTTTCGATTATGGTGCTAGCAATGTACGAATGAGTAGAACCAATATCTATCAAGGCAATAACGGGTACATCGAAATGAAGAACGCATCGCTTTATCACATCGTGTGCATTGCCATCCTCACGACGTCGACCGCATACACCAATCCTGGCTGTCTTGCATCCGCGTTGCCCCTAGGACCATTGCCTCGACCAGCGCACCTTGACCACGTCCGGCCCCATTACCACCACGACTGGTCCCGACCTCTCGGTGGTTCTTTGAACTCCTCTGCCGGTGGTACATCAAGTAGTACGAACTTCTTGAGTTGTATCCATACGTCGAGGGCAACTCCTATATTGATGCTCCGTCGATCCACATTTATAGCAAGCACCGTTTTCCTCCAACATTCTCCGAATGTCTTTTCCACATTCAGCACAATCCCGACTACGATTAACGACCATCGGTGCTCTTCCTTGAGCTGGTTCCTCATTCCGGCCTCTTCAGAATCTTCTCAAGAACCCGAATGCTTTGAGATCTTTCTTGCCTCGAATTTGCTCCCGATTTTGACGTCCGAGTTCTTAGCCTCTTCGGCTATCTTGGCCTTCTCCACAAGAGCGTAAAAGTTCTAACTTGTTGTGGGGCTATCAGAACCCACAACTCGTCTTTCAAACCGTCCTCGGCGCACACAACGCTCATGATCCGTTGCCACTATCGCTCGAGCATAGCGACTCAAACGTAAGAACTCGACCTCATATGTCGCCACCGTCTTATTTCCTTGCACCAGGTTCAAGAATTCCTTCCTTCGGGCATCCACATAGCTTGTTCCCACATATTTCCCTTGAAAGGAAGCCTTAAAGAACTCCCAATTAACCAAAGCAGCATCAGTGCCATCTCGGATAGTAAGCCACCATTGGTAAGCTTCGTCTCTCAACAAAGATACCGCTCCTCTTAACTTTTGTTCCACAAGTGCACTCAAGATCGCCCATAATTCGCTCATCGCCTCAAGCCAATATTCAGCGACATTGGGAGCTACACCAGAGACACCTCTGAAAACCTCGGCTCCATCGGATTCGGCCGCTCCGATATCGAACCACGAGCGGTTGGTCCGGGGCTGGATCCAGGCGATAATCTTTCAAGTACTCGCAGCATTGCTCGTGTCACAAAGATTATCCTCTTCCATATGGTCGTGCGATCCCGTCTCACTCTCGAGTGACGCAGTGCATCCATTTCCGACATATGACCCGGCACATCGATTGCGCCCCTAACACCTCGTCCTCTACCACGGCCACGCCTACCGCGCCCACGACCACGCCCTCTAGTGCTCATGGCGACTAATTGGATTTAATCTGATTTAAGAGTTTTATGAATCGAATAATATTTCAATTGTTTATTAACGATATCTTATGATATGAAAGAGATAGAGTGTTTTCGCATCAATATCCTATTGTCTCAATCTCTACGGTTTTAACACCTAAAACTAGAAGTTCTAGAGTGTTTCTTATAATCATATCACAATGATAATAAACATACAAAGATATCTGATACTTACTTGACTTGGCGCGGGATGTTCATGGTGCCATACTACCTTTAATCAAAACTCTAGAAATTATTTTCAAACAAATTTCTTTATTGAACCCAAACCACAGTAAGTTTTGAAACAAAAGCTCGATACCACTAAATGTAACACCCCAAACCCGGTCTATGCGTTTAGACAAGATTTGGTTTGTCACACCAATCATACATTCGTTTATTTTCATATGGTTAAAATAAAATAGTGCTACAAAAACTTTTTGAAAATCGAGTTTAATAAGAAGTTAATACAAGGATTTGAAATTTGTAGCTTAAGAATAAAACTTGTTTGAAAACTTATCGTCAAGATAAAAATGTCAAAATCTTAAGATGGTTTAAAAGAACTTTGAAAGAATTTTAAATAATTAAAGTGTCCAAAAATTTTGTTATAAAACCAATGTTCTTAAGAAAACTTAACATATTTAAGATAAAACCATATTAAAAGTTTAGAAATAAAATTTAAACCATCCACACAATAAAATCCATAAAAACATATAAGAGGCCTTATTACATAAAACCCATATGAGATATTTAAGATAATAATCTAAATAAAGTCATAGTTTAATAAAACCCAAGTTTGTAGTATGGCCTCCACCAAGTCATCTCAGGCCCAAGTCCACGTCAATTTCCATTACACGAAATGGTTAATAAAATTGGGTGAGTTACAAAGAACTCGATGTGCAACTCACTTACCACCATTTTTAGGCCGGATCGTCAAGATATCATGCCGGGCTTGAGCCCATTAATGATTTCAACCATACATTGTAAAGTAACATAATTTAAAGAAAAGAATGCATGAAATATGAATTTCCCAAACCAACCTAGTATCCATCCGCTAACACCCCGCACTCAACCAACACACCTGTGGGGATCAAGTCAACCCACCCCGCCCAAACACACCAATCATGGGCTTAAAGCCCTTAAATAATTTTGTAGTGCACTATCGAACTAGATTGTGACATTGTCACCGAACTAGAGGCATTTAGCGAATTTGTGGCGAGAGCCACTTAACTAGAGGCAATGAGCCATATTGTGGCAGAGCCACCGAACTAGAGGCAATGAGCCATATTTGTGGCAATGGCCATTCTTCTCTTCATATAACCCACCCCATGCAATCATGCGTATATAACAAATATAATCATATAATGATTTTCATTAATCCATATCATCGGTGGGCTTATCAATTAACCCTTCATTAGGCTCATATAAACAATTTATCAACTAGCCCATTTAGTAGTTTAGTGACTTTGGCCCATTTTAGCCCAATTTATCTAAGCAGAGTATTTTCGCCCATTTAATCGAACTAGAGTATTATCGCCCATTTTATCGAACTAGAGTATTATCGGCCCATTTTATCGAACTAGAGTATTATCGCCCATTATTTTCTCGGTTTTAACCGTTTTCATGCATTTACTCAAAAATATGAGTTACTACGTATTTTTTTCCCGTTTTTACTATTTTACGATTTTATCACGTAACTTACAACTTGATGTCCAACCCGAAAATGAGTGTGAAGTTACACACTGGTTATGGAGAGAACTAAACTTTCCCGCTCTTCAACAACACCTATACGTATTGTGTTAATTAAAACACTATAATCTATAATAAAACCGATCTAACTATAGCGATCTAGAAATTTACCTCGGATTTTCGTAAGACTTCTACTTGCGATTTCTCTCCGATTGATGGTTCGCGCTAACCGAATCGAATCCACGAACAAATAATGGTTCGGGAGTACGAACGACTTGAACAGCTTGATTTTCCTCGGTTGAACGCCCACAACCCGGTGGGAAATCCGGATTGTCAAAACAATCCTTTGCTTGTACTTAGGGGAATAATGTAACCTCCTTCTTAGAAGGCTAAACACCGCCCTTTTCTTCCCTATTTTGAATGTCTTCAAAGACAAAGGAAGGTTAATCCAATGATATCAAAATAATCCTAAGGTTTTAAAGATATGATTTCCTTACCACAAAATTGATTCCAACGTTTTGTCACCCACGACTTCTTGATTCCAAACTTCCGTTATCGCACTAAAGTATAACAAAATAAACGTTAAAAGAAGGAACGTTTATTTTGATCTAATAAAGCCTTCAAACCATCATCAATATTCGCCATAACCACTATTAACTAATCGAAACGAAAAGGATTCTTACCTATTTCCACGTCTAAAAGATAGGATTTGAGAATAATATGGATCTAAGAAGAATTCGGCTATGAAGAAACAAAGAAAAAGAGAAAATAAAATCGGTTATAGGCACTTTAACATTCGCCATGAAAGTGTAGGTGGAGAGAATTTCGATTGAAAGAAATCAAATAGGAGAGAGATGGTGATGATGTTTTGGTTTCCAAATAGAATGGAAAAGAAAAGAAAGAAAAGATAAGTTTTGAGAGCAATGTATAGTCGGCAATGGGGAGAAGAAAAGAAAAGAATGGTCTCTTTAGGTATTGGTAAATTCGGCACAAAGAGAAAGGCACAAAATTGACACCAAAGTGTAAAACAAAATGACCAATTTGACAAAAGAAACTAGGCTTACCAAGTGCACAATTTCGCCAAAGGAAAAGAGAGTTTGAGAGAATTTTCAAAACTTGCACAAACTAAACAAAATGACCAAAACCAAAGACTAAACTTCCTAGCCAAACTATCACCAAAATTCGGCTCCCCTAGCCATAATGCAGTCCATATGCTTGGTCTTTAGGCCAAGATATTGTTTCTTAAACAACTCCTTGATTCATGCCTCATATCCTCACATTTTCCTTATTCTTTTGATACCCTTCCTTAAGTTCAAATTTTCCTTATTCCTTTGATATACTAACCAAAAATAACAAGTCAACACCTTCCATATATGCTCTTGGCCGACACTTGCTATACATGGGCAGAAAAATCAAAAATAAAATTCACCTAGATGCTATTTAGGGATTGAACCTTCACCCCCATGTACTAGCTCATGCGCCAACACCACTTGTCCAACTACTCATCTTATGCTACACATTGACACTTAAATTAATTTATGTGTCAATGCCACTTAGTCTATTTCCATAAATTCTCAAAATTAATATTATTCCTTCTAAAAAATTTTAAACCCTTCTTCAGACTATACTAACCACGAAAATAAATCAGAAAATTTTACTTTCTAGAATAATTACTCAAAGCACACATAGAAAATAAATTACTCAAATTTTCAGGGTGTTACAACTGGGCCACAAGCCCATTTTCATATTTTAAACTTAGATACCACCTTTTAAACCCTATAGTGCCCAAACAAAAATTTAACTAAGGCTTCAGCCCAATCCTGAGCCCAATTTGGACCCCTAATGCTCAAATTAACTTATTACACATATTCACCCATTAAATGCATAGGCCCAAAAATTAAGGATGTTACATGATCCTCTGACTATTTCTGTATCCCGAGCTGGCTCTTTGAGACTATAAAATAAGGGAAAAGAGAAGGGGGTAAGCTTTAAGCTTAGTAAGTCTATAAGTAAACAATAAACATCATACCACATACTTATCAATCAATAACATTACAAACTAAATAAAAACAATTCAAACCCTCATACCCATACTTACTCATTTCAAACCTTACCACATCCCAAACACATATTATAAAACCTTGCTCACATTTACATGCACTTATACCCTGCACTTATCACCACAAAGCCACATGTAATTTCACTTAGACAAGTTTCTCGATGAACACTTCGGAATAATATTAGATACTCGGTGGTTTCACACACAGCCCACCATTAATAATTCACACGATGGTATCACACACAACCCACCAATAATGATAACCACGGTGGTATCGCACTCAGCCCCCAATAATAATAATTACGGTGGTATCGCACACAGCCCACCAATAATGATAATCACGGTGGTATCGCACACAACCCACCAACAATGATAATTACGGTGGTATCGCACACAGCCCACCAATATTTACTTATTCATGAATTTTATCCGTATCATTTTTCCTATCCCGAAGGTTCGTCCGAGAATTTCCTCACTTTTTATCATTTTTAATAAATATCAATAATAAACATTTGCATTCACGCAATGCATTAATATATAAAAACATACGTAATAAGGACGTACCATTTAGACATATACTTACCTCGATACAAACTATGCCAATTTGCAATTTAGTCCGAAACCTTGCCTTTTCCTTGGTCAAGGTTGATTCCACGTTCTTCTTGATCTATAATGACATGTTTAATTTATTAATTAACCAAATTATTCAAATCACTCCAAAATTCCTATTTTGGAAAAATTACCATTTTGCCCCTAGTCTTTCACAAAATTATAATTTTACCCCTAGGCTCGTAAAATGAAATGTGTTCATTTTTCACACAACCAAGCCTTGCCGATTCACATTCTCTCTTAATAGCAACTCAAGATTTCAATTATTTCACACATTTACCACATATTTTATAACTTTTACAAAATAGTCCTATTAGGAGTTTTCATGCAAAAATCCTTTCACAAAAGTTGTTCATTAACCCACTAAGATTCTTTTTCTTCCATAAAATTTCAGCAAACACATCAATAATTACATGGTAAAACCCTAGACTCTCAACCATTTTGCAAAATAGTCCCCTCATTAGCTAACTTAAGCTTTAGGGGTTCCAAAAGTACAAAAATTATCAAGAAAAACCACCAAAATCACTTACTTGCAAGGAGGATAAGTTTCTGAAATTTCAAGCTTCCAAACCCTTATGCTTGAGTGAAAAATCGGTGGAAGAAGATGATAGGAAAAAAAAAGATGATAGTTTTCTTTTTTTAATTTATTTTATTCATTTTATTACCTAATATCACCAAACATTGACTAATTTAACTTCTTGTCCCCCCTATGGCCGGCTATCACCTTTAGAAAGGCCTAATTGCACCTTAAGGACCTCCAATCAAGGTTCTACAGCTATTTAACACCTCTAGCTTATAAAATAAAACTTTCGCACTTTATGCGATTTAGTCCTTTTTCGCAATTAAGCATACAATCACTAAGATTAATGCACCAAAATTTTCATGCAATCATATAATCATGCCATAAGTCATAAAATAATATTAAAAATAATTTCTCCAACCTTGAATTAGTGGTTCCGAAATCACTATTCCGACTAGCCCCAAAATCGGGCTGTTACAAGAGGGAGAGGGGCTAATAGGGTGTGCTTACCCTCATATGTATTATGATGGGGATTTGGGCCTCTCATTGTATTTAGCCCAATTATATGTGTTTTTTGGACTTTTAACTTAAGACTTTATAATTTAATCCAACCCAATATATATTTTTATATTTTCCAAAATAAACATTAATTTTCCAATTAAATAATTTTATTCCTAGTAAAATTTCTGAAAAAATATATTTAATAATTCACAATTCAACTTTTTCACTATGATTGAATGGTTTATTTTCATTTTCGGCTTTAAAATAGCTCAAAAATATAAACTCATTCTCTCGATCATTTTAAACTGATTTATCTACAATTGCAAACAAATCATTTCTCATTCTCATTTCCATTTTGAGAAAGCTAGATTCATTCCCAAATGAATCCATTTCTCCATTTCAAATAAAACCATAACCATTTCCGAATGTTTTCCATTTCTCCATTTCTATTCATTCTATTCATTTTGATTCAAACATGCAATTCATTTCTAGTTTCAATGTAACATCCCCAAACCCGGCCCATTCACTACGACCGAATCTGGTTATGTCACTGCGGAAAAGACGGTGGAAAATCCTTGTTAACATCGAATAAAACAGTAAGACTAACTTTTTCATAAAAACCCATGTACTTTTAAAAATATTCTTTAAACTTTGGTATTATGAACATGTCTACATTAAAACACTTTATTACTTATATATATAAATATATTGAATAAATAGGGTGCTAATATAAAAATCAATTTCACATAGTAAATCAAATTAATCAAACCATAATTAAATTAAAATAAATAGTACCCAAAATAATAATAAATAGTTCCAAGGCCCTTATTACATCAATATTTAAACCCAAATACTTAATATAAATAAGCTTAAAAATATTTAAACTCTTCTTTCGCATGGGCCACGGTGTCCTCTCCGATCCCGGCCCAATTCTACGCATCATCACTGAAATGGTTAAGAGGATAGGGTGAGTCCACTGACTCAGTGCATAATCAAAACACATATTCCATACGTATGGGCTTGGCCCATAACCATACCGTTCTCATAACAAGTCATGCAAATATGCACCTCAGCCCAACCTACTATCCAATCGTAACACCAACCTTGGCGGACTTCGCCTAAGGCCGTGGCTAATCCACCACCGATCACATCGTGATCCATAAACCTTACCTTGGCAACTCGCTGCTCAAGGCCGTGGCTAAGCCACCGATCAACCAAAGTGATCCCAAAACCATAATCCGCTACGGTGATGCACATAGCCATCAACCGCCGAGATGGGCACCTAGCCAGCATCTCCCTTGAGGTAGCACAAAGCTAACCATCAAGCGCTAATGTAGCCGAGGCTAACATTAGACCACGTACATCATATGTACACTCCTTCCTTCATCGATCAAGTCCACCTCCCATGTATGTATGCATAAGTATAACATATCAGATTATAACAAAAGAGTAAGCATCACATGTTGATCATCATATCATGTGTATATCATAAACAACTCACCATTCAAGCCACCATAATCGGCCATCACACATCACGCATATGTAAACACATTAGCAAACCAAAACCACAGAAATAGTGCGATGATTACGCACCTTATCACTTGCAGTTCTAAGCTTTCGATCTCTATGCCATCACTCAACGAAACAACAGCTATCTGCCTATAACTATCCCCCGCTGCTAGCCCACACCCCGGTGGCCAATCCCGAACCGCCGAGACAGCCCTCTTCTTGAACTTCGGGATAGGGACTTTCCTTTGCCCACTCTGACTGGTTGTTGCCTCCATCATAACACTTAATCAGAACAACGATTAAACCCCGAGTCATAAACCAAGTAACAAAACTTACTAAATATTCTTACCCAAACCACTTACCAAGCTATTAATCCAAGATGATATCTTCCAAGACTTCAGAGGCTCCCCACCAATTCGGCTACCACAAGAGATAAGATTCGGCTTCACTGACTTGCAACACAGCAGAGAGAATGAGAGGATGGATGATTCGGCAAGGCTCCTAGATGGAGTTTGGGATATTCGGCAATGGCAGGCTCTAAAGGTGATTTCGGTTTAAGCAGGGTTTAAAAGAAAAGCATGAAGGGAGAGGGAAATAGGTGCACAAAGGGTTATGCCCACTTTTGGTTTCGGCTACAAGAAATGAGATGGAAAGGGGTTTGCTTTGACTCACTTTCGGCAAGAGACTAGGGGAAGAATAAATAAAGAAAAGGGGAAGAACTTTTGGCAAGGAGAAAACAAATGGTGAAAGAAAAAATGACCAAAGGTGAGCACCTCCCCCCCTATTTATACTACTAAATCGGCCAACAACTCAACCCCCACCAACTCCCAAAAATCCTCCTACTTTCACTCTACACCAACCCTTCAAAAATTCAAAATAACCTCCAACTCATCTCTTCTCCTAGCCATCCA
Source organism: Gossypium sturtianum (assembly GCA_025698515.1). NCBI lineage: Eukaryota > Viridiplantae > Streptophyta > Magnoliopsida > Malvales > Malvaceae > Gossypium > Gossypium sturtianum. The sequence continues at coordinate 129,444,277 of CM046955.1, forward strand.
TTCAAAAAGGTTTGAATGAGTCAAATTTTAATCCTTCCTTCCTAGCCGAATTCAAAAAAAAAAGGAAGACCAAGTCTTCATCCATCTTTTAAGCCTTCAAAAACCGTCCACCACCTCACCAAAATGACGAAAAAATAGAGCCCCATCTGCTGCCCTTGCGAATCGAACATGAGACCCCTTCCAGCTCCCCCTTGAGGCGTCACTTTCCCATGCCTTATGTGGCGCCTCCTTGCCACTCTGCCAAGCCATTCTTTGTGCCAAAACTTCACCAAAATTCCTCTTAAGTCCCCCTCTATCCAAGCTCCCCTTTTAACCCCTAAAACAAAAAAAATTTCCTAAGGCTTTCCACCACCACCTAGGGTTCTCAGGACCCCTAAAACTACCCAACCACACACTGAAGTTTGCCAACACCTGAGCTCAGCACCAAAAGCCTAACCCCTAGAACCAGGGTGTTACATTCAACAAGCTAGCAGAGGGAGCGACTGGAAATATGTAATTAGAGGTCAAATGATTTATTATTAAGTTCCGACTTTTCGCCTATTAATTATAAATTCATTTAGTTATGAAGTTATTCCACTATAGTATCGTGACTGAGCTCTTGCAAATGACTTACCATTACGAAAGTAGCTACTCAATGCTCGTTCGATGATGTTAACCTCATAAGGTATCCTTGATCTCTTTGGGATAATATTCGTTCTCCCAATGTGATCCTATTTTATCTCATGGTAATCATTACATCTTCTTTCATGAAAAGTCAATTACTATCAAATGGTAATCAAGTCATTCATCACAAAGACGAACTACTCGTTGCCATGCTTACTTTTTATCAACCATGTAATGCCAATGAGAGGATATCATTTAACCATGTCTCGGGATATGAATTCCATTATTGTGAATGAGGCTACATATTACAGAAGTCGTACACCCAACGCACCAGCTTTCGATTCCTTATCTATTTCAACTCAAGCTTTTACTTACATCAAAGTGTACGAGTCACGCATACATAGTTCGTCATCCACTCAAGATTTAGGTATGTCACACTATGAAGTCATAAGCGAATAGATCCATAAATGGATTCAGGATCTATTCTAGTTGGGTCATGTCCGATATACTGTCAGTCCAGTCAGCCACATCAATGTCTCTATCTTCTGGAAATCATCCGCTCCGGTGCCCAAGACAAGGCATCTCCCCAATTGGACTTGATAGACGGTATTTTAGTCTTTCAATTGGTTTGCTCATTTTCGATTAGACTAAGGACATGTTTAGGTTCATCTACTAATAGAAGCTGTCTTTCCATACTACGATTCGACCACGTAATACCGCTTAGTATCAATTTAAACATTAGACAGCCAATGAGCAACATTTGCTTCTAGTTTTCTTTACGTGAAAAAACCATTTAAGGACAATAATACAAAGTATTAATGTAATTTAAGAATAATTTTATTAATAAATTTGTTCAAAAAATTACAAGTTTACTGTCACATCCCGAAAATCGAGTTAGTAGAATTTGGTATTAGGTTGTGGGCTTGAGAGAAAAATTAGGTTAAGTATCATAGAAATTAAAATAGGATAAAATAATTAAATAAATAATAATGATAATAATAATATATTAAAATGATTATTGGGTCTAAAATTAGGTGGGATTAGGTGGTCGGTCAATAAATAACTTAAAACGGATTTTAAAAATAAAATCGAGTTTGAAAATAATTGAGAAAAATGTGTTTTAATTAAACTAATGATTGATTTGAAAAACAAAGAAAAACAGAGTCTTTAAAAGCCAATTTTCCCTTATTTAAAAAAAAAGCTCTTCATCTTCCTTCTTTAAACAACCTGCGTCTCCTTCCCTCCCACTTAGCTTCACATTCAAAAATTTTTCCCAAGTTCAAATTTGATATTTTTATCAAAATTAACTCATCCTTTGTGATTTGCAAGCTATTCAAACACCTCATCACCTTCCAATTTTAAAGAAAATCATTAAATCCTCATCAATTTCGTCATTATTCTTCTCACGTTCAATTTCAAATTAGCTCCACAACTTGTTGTTTTCTTCAAATTGAGGTAATTTCTTTACTTATTATGATTAGATTAAGTTCTCAAAATTTAATCAAGTGTGTTGAGAGGTTTTAAGATTTAAAGCTTTTTTAATTAAATTTCGGTTCAACAATGGTGAAATTTGAAATAATGAGTAAACCTGCTATTTTTGATTGATTTCTAATATATTTTTAACTAGATAGAAGGTATTTGAACTCAATTTGATAGACCAATATCCAATTTTAATGAATTTTGAGTTTCCCCCTTTTTGTGTGTTCATACAAGCTTAATTTTTCGGAAATTTTAAATTCATGAAATTAGATAAAATTAAAGGTTTATATTTGTAATAATATGTTAAATAGGATGTTTAGAAACTTAATTAAGGTTTAGGAACAAAAATCAAGTGAGGAAACTTTATATTTCTGCAAAATGAATTAATTTTTGGCTTGAAAATGGTGGATCTCGTATTTCTTGGCTAAGCTTTGGTTTTAAAGTGATTTCTAACTCATTTTGATCTAATTAAAAGGTATTTGATCTTAATTTAAAAAATCCTTAATGAGTTTAAGCAAATTGAATGTTTTCCCGTTTTAAAAGATCACATAAGCTTGATTTTTTTTTGGAAAAATTAGATCGGTGAAATTGGATGTAATTGATGTTTTGGATATGTCATTAGATTATATTTAGGATGTATGAATTAAAATCTAAGCTTAGAAGTGAGATTTGAGTGGTTAAACACCTATTTCGGCAAAACTAGTTAAGTTTTTCAGTATAGAGGTTAATAGGCTTTGATTTATGATTTTGGAATGATTTAATGGTTTTTGTTGTTGTTAGTAATGCATTTGTAACGTGTTTGATGTGTATGAAAAGTTCCAATTCATTTGGGAACCTCCAAAAGCATGGACAAAGGCAAATTAAAGCTTACTTGAGCATGGTAGTTGAAGCAATGGTTGCTAAGGTGAGTGGTCTAATATACTACATTTAAACTCCAGTACGTAGGCTAAAGTAACATATACGAATCCCTTGCTTAATTAATATGAGAACCTTGATTTCTCCTGGTGCAAACCATTGCAATTTTGTTTGAGTGTAGGGTATGCATGTTGTGCGATTTTAATGAGCCAAATGCATGAATTTAAAACGTGCATGTAATTATAGGAATAAAATAGACAGGCCAAAGCTGTAAACCATGTAGTTGACGTGGTAAGTGTGTGTGAATTGTGCATTTAATTGTTGTGTGCGTGTGTGAGAGCATAATATTAAAGGCGAGCTAATGTACTAAAAAGGTATGTATATATATATATATAATATGTGTGGGTTTTGTTATAAATATAATATATATGTGTGGGTCTTGATTATATATAATATATATGCATATATGGGTCTTGTTTTATATAATATATATGTATATGATTTTTTGTAATGCTAGCGAACTAATAAAATAAAAATATATATAATGTGAACTCTTATAACATGCAAATTTTACTGATAATGTACATCTATGCATACACGAACCAATATGTGAATTATGAGCTCTATGGTAGTGCAAGCTCTGATTAGTGCAAAATTATATTGTTGTGAGATACTAAGTGTGAGCTCAACTGTAGTGTGAGCCAATTATATTTGTATGCTGTGTTATATTGTGAACCATGTTAACTTGGCGAATTATACTATTATGGCGAACTGTGTTAATTTGGTGCTCTGTATTAATTTGCCAGGCTGTGTATTGTGAGATTTTGAGTTGTATTGTATGTTAGCTAATGTAACACCCCTCACCCGTGTTCGACGCCCGAATAGGGTTCGAGGCATTACCAGACTTACATCACAAATAAACATACAATTCGGGTCATAAATTTTCAACCAAATTAAAACTTTTTAGCATTCAATCATATTGTCCCTAATACAAGTCTACGAGGCCTAAAACATACATTAGAAGTGGTTCGAGACTAAACCGACAACTTTGGAAGAATTTGGGAAACTTAGAAAAAAATTTCAACATACAGAGGTCACACACCCGTGTGGATCAGGGACACGCCCGTGTGGGCAGGCCGTGTGGTCACACACGCCCGTGTCCTGACCCCATGTAACTCTCTGACTTGTAACTCATGAACAAATTGAAGTCGCACGGCCAAGTCACACGCCCGTGTGCTAGGCCGTGTGGCGAATTAAAATTTTGAAAACTAAGTGTAGACTTCACACGGCCAGGGCACACGCCCGTGTCTCTGCCCGTGTGCTCAATTCTGAGCATTCTGTTTCTTAAAAATTTAGGTGCAGGGGACACACGGCCAGACCACATGCCCATGGGGCAAGCCATGTGTCACACACGGCCTAGACACACGCCCGTGTGTCTACCCGTGTGGACAAAATAAAGGCTATTTACCAAGCCATTTGCCACCCTCATGTGCATACACATATACACAACCTCAATGTCACTTTCCATAGTATTCATAACAATTAAAGCAACCACAATCAAGACTAAAACGTACCAATTCCATGCTAGCGTATCAATCATTTAACGAGAAATTATAACCCACATCACAAAGGACATTGGCACATATACATACACACGCATATATATATACTTGCAACCAATTTAACTAAGACAAGCCAAATCTCATGGCTTTATACAAAATGAATCATTTAATAAATTTCAAGCCAACACATTTGGCCAAATCATAATGACACATTTAACAAAATGACCAAGTCCCTATACATGCCATATACTCAAAATGTTAGGATCATCGATACCCAAAATGACAGTTTGATAATGTGATGCGATCTCCGACGATCTCCAATCCGAGCTAGCTTGGTAACACTATAAAACATGGAAAGTAAAATGGAGTAAGCTATATAGCTTAGTAAGCTTGTATGAAAGAAATAAGCAAATCTTACCATACATTTAACATTCAAGTAACATAATATAAGACGATGTAATTTACCCTAATCTCATAACCATATTTAATTCCATCACAAACTTACCTTGAATTCATCATTTCGCAAATTTAATATTCATAAGCTCTATGCACATACATGTACCATCTCGTAATGGTTTCATACTTATTCTCGTCTTTGACATACCCGTTCAACCACTTGGAATACTATTGGATACTCGTAAATCTTGCACACAAGGTGCCACATATGTAGCCAATGCTACCTTAATCACATAGAAGCTCACTCTTGAACTGATAACGGGCCTGCTCACACAAGCTGTCAGTCGAGACGTAGCTACACGATGCTGCTCGCACAAGCTATCAAGTAACCACAACACATGCCAGTATACTCAGCCACTGGTAGGACGTACAGGACCAGCACCCAAATCTCGTAAATCACATAATCACATAAATTCCTAGTGAAATGTCACTTGTATCCTAATCTATTCCTAGAGTTCAACCGAGATTTCACATATGCCGAATCTTTTTTGAATGTGTCCATAAAGTCATTAATACAGTTCATGCAATATTAAAGCATTTAAAATACAATTACAATAATGCTTATTAACATACGAACTTACCTTGGTACAAAAACTGCATAAATGACCTATTCGTCAAATACTTTGTTTTTCCCCCGATCTAGGTACGAACCTCGTTTTTCTTGATCTGTAATATCAAATTTAACTTATTTAATCATCACATTATTCAATTCAGCCCACAAAACACATTATGGAAAAATTTCATTTTTGCCCCTAAAATTTGACATTTTTACATTTTAGTCCCTAGGCTCGTAAAATGAATTTCATTCAACTCCATCACAATTCAAGCCTATCTGAATATTACTTGTACTCATAACAGCCCACATTTTTCATTTATTTCACACTTTTCTACACATTTTATAACTTTTTACAAATAAGTCCCTATTTGACGTTTTTACCAAAAATCACTTTACAAATGTTGTTTAACTGACAACTACTATGCATTTTCTACCATCAAACATCAAAATAAAAACATATTCAATATGGGTAAAATTTTAGACTTGTAGCTTTTCACAAATTAGTCCTTGAAATAGCTAGATTAGGTCAAAACAACTTCAAAAACATAGAAATCATTCAAAATTGGACAAGAACGGACTTACAATCGAGCTTGGAAGTTGGCCAAACCCTAGATATGGGTTCCTTAAAATTTTTGGCTATGGCGGAACTAATTTCAGAAGATGGACACTTTTATTTGGTTAATTTTGTCATTATTTACCAAGTTACCAAAATACCCTTAATACATAACTTTAAAATTTTACCTAATCATGTCCATTTTTGTCTACCCTAAAGTATAATGGTATAATTACCACATAAGGACTTCCAATTAAAACTTCATAGCAATTAGACACCTTTAACTTATAGAATTCTAGTTTTTGCACCTATTGCAATTTAGTCCTTCTAGTCAAATTGAGTACTCAATCGATAAAATTTCTTAACAAAATTTTCACACAATTATTCTATCATGCTGTAGACCTTAAAATAGTAATAAAATAAATATTTATACTTCAGATTTGTGGTCCCAAAACCACTGTTCCAATTTGACCCATAAATGGGCTGTTACAGCTAAGTTATTTCGTGCTCTATGCTTAATAAAATATGTGAACAATGATTTATGTGAGCTATCTCATGAATGATATGTGAAATGTGTTATGTGTTCAATACATGTTGCATGAAAGATATATTATTTACGAACCAAGCTCTATTGCAAATTGTGAATTGCAAACTATGTTATAATGTGTAAGCTCTGCTAAATTGCGATCCCTATTATACTAAATATTGTGAATGTTTTAAAGAGATAATTTGACATTGTGACCTTATGGAACCATTGGACATAGTTGGCATGCCATAGCATTATGCCCGGAGATATCATTGGAGAGACAAGGGAATGTCGAGCATATCTCCATTAAATGGAGACAGCGCATGGCTCTATGAGTCGAGAGTGTTGGAAAGTGTGAGCATTCTTCCTACACTTATATCGAAGACAGCGTAGGGCTCTTTGAGTCCAAAAGTGAGGCGTTATAAGGAGATCCATTTATCTAGTGTGTGGTGATAGAGTCCACTTATAGGTGGTGATAGAGTCCCTTCTATGTTTCATAATAAAAAAATGCCAATTTATCAATATTTGAGATATATGAGTTACAATGTTGTATAGATGAATTATTATATTGTATGAACTGTTATATTGAATGAACTGTGATTATGCATGAACTGTTATTTTATGCGAACTAACTATTCTATGTGAATCGTTTAATTCGTGTGAACTATTATCTTGTGTAAGTTGTGATAAAAAGTGAATCATTTAAGTATGCTTATTTCACCTAACCTGATTGATGTGTTTATTTGTAGTATGTTTGAGCACTCATTGAGCTTTCATAAGCTCACCCACTCTTTTATATCATTGCAGTGGTTTAACTTGTGAAGAGGTGGGGAAGTGAGCCATCCAAGTGATCCATAACGAGGCTATTCCTTGGTATGTTGATGTGTTCCCAAATCCAATTGAGGAAGGAAATGTGGGACCAAATTATGGGATTTAGAATTAGAACTAGTTATAATTTTTAGGTTGTAATTGGACATTATGGACTCTTTAATTGGTTTGATTTGGAACTTTTATTACTGCTTTAGATAAATGATTGAATGGTAGATTGTGAATGCTTGATGAATGGTATGAGTAATTGTTTGACTAACTTGTAAGTACAGGTTGAAGAGTCGCTGGTTATTGAGGTAAGTCTTATATGTTTTATGTGTGATTTGGAAACTCATCATGAGTTTAGTTTCATGGAATATAAAACTAGACAAATTACATAAATAGTAGGTGGCCTGTGAACTAATTAAATGATGATGATTTTGTGAAGATACGTAAGATGTTTTGATAAATCTTCCTAAACAAGATTTATACGTATTACTCTACTATACTATTTTCAACCATTTGAAATGGAGTTTTTCAACTATTTATCATATTACGATTTAAATCTAAACAATTTTTTTTAAATAAAACGATTTCCAAAGTCCGTACTAATACAACCTTTTAAACTTATTGCATGCATGTATGTTGATTGAAGTTTTCAAAGGAAATGTCTGTTAAATATGAAGTTATGAATTAGTCTTGTTGTTGATTGTTGATCAGAGTAGCGAAGCGAAAGCATGACTTTAGGACGTTACATATTTAAATGAATAATTGTGTAAGGTGTGATTGGTTGAATGGTGTGTTTTGTGGTGTTTTGACGGAGAGTCACTTCGGCGGCTAATGTGACCTTCGAAATTTTGGTCAAACCATATCGACAGGGTTTGGGGCGCCACATGTACTTAGATGAAAATATTACAATTAGGATATTAGATCGAACAGTGTCACTTTTGGCAATGGGAAAAAAGGGGAACAGATGTGGGAAAAGGACACTGGAAATTGATGGAATGTCTAATCTAAAGAATGTTTTGTATGTTGATGGCCTAAAAGCTAACTTGGTTAGCATTAGTCAGCTTTGTGATCAGGGAATGCTTGTGAACATCACAAAAGACAAATGTGTGGTACCTTCAAGGCAGAATGAATAGGCCATGGAAGGTGTTAGGACATTTGACAACTACTATAAAGTCCTGCCATCCAGGTGCAAAAAGGCAAAAGTGACTGAACTAAATTTGTGGCATAAGAAGTTGGGACACATTCATTATTAAGGCATGCTAATATTGGTATGTTATGATACAATTTGAGGCTTTCCAAAACTAGGAAGAAAAATCTCTAAAGTTTGTAGAGATTGTATCAAAGGGAAACAACATAGGGAGTTTCATAAACTTTTGGCACAGATTCAAACCACAACTTTAATTCAACTTCTTCATATAAACCTTTTTTGGACCAATGCAAATTGAGAACATTAGAGGTAACAGACATGTGTTGGTATGTGTTGATGACTTCCCTTATTACACTTGGGTGTGATTCTTAAAAGAAAAATAAGACACTTTCAATGAATTTAAAAAACTCTACAAAAGGCATATGATCGAGAAAAGGAAAATTTAACGCCTTGAATTTGGGCCTAGTAGACTTCGACCTATTGGGCTTTGGGTCTTAGAAAATTTTTAAGTGAGAAAATGACAAATGACATGTTGGCTTTAAGGGTTTAATAAACTTGGAGTGTCTAGGGGTGTTGGAGAAGTGCTGGGTTCAAACTTTGAGGAGAAGGAATTTTTAATTAATTATTAAAGGAACCAGGGCGGTGAGTAGTTGGGCTTTTAAATAAAAATAGGGAAAAATGGCATCAAAGAGTCTTGTGGTGGAGTGGCTAAGTGACGCCACTTAGGGTATAGAAAAGTGGCGTTATGGGCTAGGAAGGAGATCCTAGGTTCGAATCCTAGCTTAGTATTTTTTTAGGAGTTTAATTTTGGCCTTCTAGAAGGTTAGAAGTGGTGTGGTAATGGACTCTAAGGAGAGTGATCAGAAGAGAAAATTTAGGAAAAGGATTGGGGAGTTAGCAGGGAGAAAAACGAGGAGATGAGATGGGGAAGAGTAGGAGCCGATTGGAACTTTGTAGAGTTTCGATTTTGTGTATAAATAGGGGTTGCCAAATTCCCTTTGTGCTATTTCGGCAATTGGAATTCCCTTTGTGCTATTTCGGCAACTATAGTGCTCTGCCGAATTCTCCTCCACTTTTTCTGTTCTAAACATCGCCTCTTCCTTATGTGTTTTCTTTTCTTCTCTCCTAAAGCCTTAAATCGAATATCATTCTCTTCTTTCTCCATTGCTTGTGCCGTTCCACCTTTATCTCAATTGTTGGGGACCAAATATTCGTGACTTCAAAAGCCGAAAACCTTTGCTCTTGAAGTCGATTTCTTCATCACCCTAAACCTTGTGCCGAATACTCTAGTGACCAAATCTCTATCGTGCTGTCATCATTCCTTTGATTTTTGGTGGATGGGATCTTGGAAAAAATCGGAATCAAGCTTGGATCTACAAGTCTCTACCGAAAAGCTATCCATACGTTTCGGCTTTTGGGTAAGTGTTCTTGATTTTGGGATAAGTTGGCCGAATAGTTTATAGTAAGGGAAAGGGTGACTTAAGTGGATAAAATTCACCTATTATTTTGTCTTTAACGATTAAGATTGATGCAGATCTAGGGGATATTCGTGAGTGGTAGCTAAGAAAGGGCTATTAGGACTGGTGGCACACGGTAAGGTTATGGTAAGGCTTCGGTTTTTGGTAAATATTGTGGTTAAGTGTGTGATTGATTGGAGGTTGGTATTGGTTGTAGGTTCAAGGCTGAGGATAGTGTAACACTTCTCATTTACCAGATGTGTACATACACTTCACACACGAAATCCCGAAAACCCGGAGTGCCAAAAAGTTAAAAAGCCGAAAGGTTGGCACCGGTAACCACACGAGTGTGCGAACACTCGTGTGGGAACACCGATATGATTACCGGGACCAAGAGAGCGATCTCATGGTCTCGGGCCACTATTTGGCCGACCGAGCCAGACAGGGCTAAATGGGCCTGCCGAGTTCGTGAGCCCAAATCGACAAGAGTTGATATGTGAAATTGAATGATGGATTGATATGGATGATTGTATGATTTGATTATGATCGGGCCTAATGGGCTACATAAACATGATTGGGCTTAATGGGCTATATGAATGTGATTGGGCCATATGAATGTGATTTGGGCCAGATGGGCCATACGAATGTGATTTGGGCCTAGTGGGCCATACGAATGAGATTGGGCCTGATGGGCCATATGAACGTATGTGAATTTGTATGGGCTTTGTAAGGGGTCTTAGGCTTAGTAATTGGTAAATTCTTTAACTTTACATAAAACTTTAATTATTAACTAATTGTGACTGTGGACAGGTCATAAGGTTAAGGTGTGGCAATGGGTATATGCATGTCTAGGATTGGATCTAGGGAGAGCTTGGTACTTAAGCGGTCTTAATGACTCACCTCCTCTACTACGGAATTCTACAGTGCGTGAGTGTCTGTTCACTTTAGCCGCGAGGACTTTTGACGGGCCAAGGTTCGTAATTAAGACCCATCTTTGTTAAGAATTCTTTGAAATACCCATGTAGGATAGAATTAAGAAATACCCTTGATTTGTGAAATGACTAAAATACCCTATGTGTTGAATGTAAGATTTATGGATGTTACATGTACATTTCTTTGCATTCATATGATATTCATTTAGGTTGCATATGGGGTGTGAATTATGGAACGGAGGAAGTATATGAGGATCGCATGGTTGCTTGACAAGCTGTGGATCCACCGATGGCTTTTAAGCCTATTATATGATAAGCGACCTTTAACGCAACGCGTTTGGTAGTACCGTGCAACCGGGCTACCCTTGATGTGTATCGAATGGGTGGGTCGATTTAGAAATCCCCACAGGAGTGTAGGGTTGGAAGGGAAATATTGTGTAGCGGATGGATTATTTGGGGAGGGTTTGCATTGCATTGCATGTATGATACTATTATGTTATTATTATGATATGTATGCTATTTGTTTGACGAGGGTCGTACACACTGAGTTTTTGAAAACTCACTCCCTCTTTTATTTTTCTCAAGTGATCCTCAGTAGGCGGTTCGACGGATGGAGGGACTTAGAGGTGGCCAACTAGCAAGACGATTAGACTTGTTTTCCTTAATATCTAAATTTTGGATTTTAAGTTGTTTATTTTAAGTTATTTCAGATTGTAATAAGGTTTTCCCGCTAGTTATTATTCCATTACTTCCACTAGGCTTTGTAATTTTGAAACGAAACTTGGATTTATTTCTTTTAAGCATATTTCAAGTTTTTTTGAAAATAATTGTGTTTTAAGAACGAGCTTCCGCTGTCAAAGGAAATTTTTTACATAGTAACAAGGAAATGGTTTTTGGCTACACCTCGTTTTGAAAGCAAAATGGATTTTACTTAACTTTTCTCTAGAAGGGTTTTCAATGAAAACAAGGTTTTCGTTAAAACACTTCAATGTGACACGCCGGATTCGGGCCTAACTTCTAGGCCGGGTTTGGGGTGTTATATTTAGTGGTATCAGAGCCCGATTGCAAAGCTCGGGCTGTGAAATGGGCCTTATTATTTGGTTTTAAAAAAACTATTTTTAGATTGGATCGAATTGTTTTGGAAATTCTTGTGATGTGGCACACCGAGTCTCCGACGTCGAACCCAGTAAGTTCTCTTATTATTAAGCTTGGTTAACTTGATATACTGTAGATAGTTAGTGGGCTACTTTAGATGATTATACTAAAGCTTTTTAGTTAGAGTGAAACTAAAGACAGTAGGAACTTGAAACTGTAGAGGATTTACAAAAACAACCTCTTTACTTAATACTATCATAAAAAATCGGCTTAATTACTGAAACTAACTAAAATTTCATAAAATTCCTAATTCGCCGGGAAGACGGGGATTCCCAAATGTGATAACAGGTATGTTTTGTGTGGATGCGATATTTTGGGTATAGAAACTGTATGCATGCAATGTTTATCTGCTCCAGTGGGTAGGTTTTTTTCGGGTAAGTGTAAGAGGGTTCAATTAGAGTTAAAGTGTGTTAGTGTTATTAAAATCAAAGTGCGCAGCGAAAACATAGTGGTGTGACTTGAGCGGTGTGATTAATAGTTATTTTGAAATTTCGAGGACGAAATTTCTTAAAGGGGGTAGAATTGTAACGCCCTGAATTTAGGCCTAGTAGAATTGGGCCTATTGGGCTTTGGGTCTCAGAAAATTTTTAAGTGAGAAAATGACAAATGACATGTTGGCTTTAAGGGTTTAATAAACTTGGAGTGTCTAGGGGTGTTGGAGAAGTGCTGGGTTCGAACTTTGAGGAGAAGGAATTTTTAATTAATTATTAAAGGAACCAGGGCGGTGAGTAGTTGCGCTTTTAAATAAAAATAGGGAAAAATGGCATCAAAGAGTCTTGTGGTGGAGTGGCTAAGTGACGCCACTTAGGGTATAAGAAGGTGGCGTTATGGGCTAGCAAGGAGATCCTAGGTTCGAATCCTAGCTTAGTATTTTTTTAGGAGTTTAATTTTGGCCTTCTAGAAGGTTGGAAGTGGTGTGGTAATGGACTCTAAGGAGAGTGATCAGAAGAGAAAATTTAGGAAAAGGATTGGGGAGTTAGCAGGGAGAAAAATGAGGAGATGAGATGGGGAAGAGTTGGAGCTGATTGGGACTTTGTAGAGTTTCAGTTTTGTGTATAAATAGGGGGTGCCAAATTCCCTTTTTGCTATTTCGACAATTGGAATTCCCTTTGTGCTATTTCGGCAACTATAGTGCTCTGCCGAATTCTCCTCCACTTTTCTGTTCTAAACCTCGCCTCTTTCTTATGTGTTTTCTTTTCTTCTCTCCTAAAGCCTTAAATCGAATATCATTCTCTTCTTTCTCCATTGCTTGTGCCGTCCCACCTTCATCTTAATTGTTGGGGACCAAATATTCGTGACTTCAAAAGCCAAAAACCTTTGATCTCGAAGCCGATTTCTTCATCGCCCCAAACCTTGTGCCGAATACTCTAGTGACCAAATCTCTATTATGCTGTCATCATTCCTTTGATTTTTGGTGGATAGGATCTTGGAAAAAATCAGAATCAAGCATGGATCTACAAGTCTCTGCTGAAAAGCTATCCATACGTTTCAGCTTTTGGGTAAGTATTCTTGATTTTGGGATAAGTTGGCCGAATAGTTTATAGTAAGGGAAAGGCTGACTTAAGTGGATACAAGTCACCTATTTTTTTGTCTTTAACGATTAAGATTGATGCAGATCTAGGGGATATTCGTGAGTGGTAGCTAAGAAAGGGCTATTAGGACTGGTGGCACATGGTAAGGTTATGGTAAGGCTTTGATTTTTGGTAAATATTATGGTTAAGTGTGTGATTGATTGGAGGTTGGTATTGGTTGTAGGTTCAAGGCTGAGGATAGTGTAACACGTCTCATTTACCAGGTGTGTACATACCCTTCACACACGACAAATCGGCAAAAGCTGAAATCCCAAAAACTCGGAGTGCTAAAAGTCGAAAAGCTGAAAGGTTGGCACCGGCAACCACACGAGCGTGTGAACATTATTATTGGAACACCGATACGATTCCCGGGACCAAGAGAGCAATCTCATGGTCTCGGGCCACTATTTGGCTGACCGGGCCAGACGGGGCTAAATGGGCCTGCCGAGCTCATGGGCCCAAATCGACAAGAGTTGATATGTGAAATTGAATGATGGATTGATATGGATGATTGTATGATTTGATTATGATCAGGCCTAATGGGCTACATAAACATGATTTGGCTTAATGGGCTATATGAATGTGATTGGGCCATATGAATGTGATTTGGGCTAGATGGGCCATACAAATGTGATTTGGGCCTAGTGGGCCATACGAATGAGACTGGGCTTGATGGGCCATATGAACGTATGTGAATTTATATGGGCTTTGTAAGGGGTCTTGGGCTTAGTAATTGGTAAATTACTTAACTTTACATAAAACATTAATTATTAACTAATTGTGACCGTGGACAAGTCATAAGGTTAAGGTGTGGCAATGGGTATATGCATGTCTAGGATTGGATATAGGGAGAGCTTGGTACTTAAGCGGTCTTAATGACTCACCTCCTATTCTCTGGAATCCTACCTGGTGAGTAGTGTCTGTTCACTTTAGCCGCGAGGACTTGTTGATGGGCCAAGGTTCGTAATTAAGGCCCATACTGTTAAGAATTACTAAAATACCCCTGTAGGATAGAATTACCGAAATACCCTTGATTTGTGAAATGACTAAAATACCCCTATGTGTTGAATGTAAGATTTATGGATGTTACATGTACATTTGTTGCATTCATATGATATTCTGTTTAGGTTGCATATGGGGTGGGAATTATGGAACGGAGGAAGTATATGAGGATCGCATGGTTGCTTGACAACTGTGGATCCACCGATGGCTTTTTAAGCCTATTATATGATAAGCAGCCTTGCTGCAATGTTTGGTAGTACCGCAACCGGGCTACCCTTGATGTGTATCAGATGGGTTGGTCGATTTAGAAATCCCCACAGAAGTGTAGGGTTTGAAGGGAAATGTTGTGTAGCGGATGGATTATTTGGGAAGGGTCTGCATTGCATTGCATGTATGATACTATTATGTTATTATTATGATATGTATGCTATTTGTTTGACGAGGGTCGTACACACTGAGTTTTCGAAAACTCACTCCCTCTTTTATTTTTCTCAGGTGATCCTCAGTAGGCGGTTTGACGGATGGAGGGACTTAGAGGTTGCCAAATAGCATGACGATTAGACTTGTTTTCCTTAATATCTAAATTCTGGATTTTAAGTTGTTTATTTTAAGTTATTTAGGATTGTAATAAGGTTTTCCCTCTAGTTATTATTCCATTACTTCCACTAGGCTTTGTAATTTTGAAACAGAACTTGGATTTATTTCTTTTAAGCATATTTCAAGGTTTTTTGAAAATAATTGTGTTTTAAGAACGAGCTTCCGCTGTCAAAGGAAATTTTTTACATAGTAACAAGGAAATGGTTTTTGGCTACACCTCGTTTTGAAAGCAAAATGGATTTTACTTAACTTTTCTCTAGAAGGGTTTTCAATGAAAATAAGGTTTTCGCTAAAACACTTCAATGTGACACGCCAGATTTGGGCCTAACTTCTAGGCCGGGTTTGGGGTGTTACAGAAAACCATTGGAGCCATTGTTAGGATTCGGAATGATCATGGCAAGAAGTTTGAAAATCAAGAGTTTGCTAAGTATTGTGATGAGGAAGGCATTGCTCATGGATTCTCTACTACCAAGATTCCTCAACAACATGAAGTGGTAGAAAGGAAGGACAAAACCATAGTAGTGGGCACTATTTGTGGCATTATTTTTTTCCATCAAAGATCTGAGCATATTGAAACAATAGAGCCTGATATGACCTAGAACACCATAGTAGTGGCAAATGATCTTTCTCCTAGTGGATCTAGTTGGTTTGGTCTGAAGTTTAGGATTTTCATGAGTTTTCACCTGTTTAGAAACCTCTCAAGGAAAGTTGTTATTACCTACCTTGTCAAATTGATACATGCACAGATTGGGCAAAATTTATTAAATTCCATCCATCGAAGCTACCAATTTGCAAGTTTGGAAAATCAATCAACTTGTGATGCCTTTTTGGATGGAATCCAAACATTTTTGGGTTATGATGTCTCCATAGCATTCAAATATCTATCTCCTATCTTCGAAACTCACTTTGAATCACTCGATTTTAAGTTTGAGAGATGAAGTTATGACCGTTTTAGTGAAGACTGCGCAAGTAGAATTTCTAGACATGATTATTAAGGAAATTACGAGTTTTAGTCTTTTAATTCGAGTTTAAATCATATTGGGTTCAATTTTTACGCTTAATTTTTATTCTATATGAGCCCAATATTATATTTATTAGGTTTTATTAGTTTATCATTTATTTATTCCGAAGTTTGGATATTTTTTAAGTATTTTAAGTTATTTTGGAGTTTTATGTTTCTCAGTCAACAATAAAGTTTAATTTAAAAATATTTCTTATTTAAATTAATTAAAGTTTCAGTATACTTGAGATTTTTAATTGGATATACTTAGCTAGCTTATATAAAGGCCTCTTCATTGTTCATTAGATACACAATTGTTTTTCATTAATAAAATTTTCAACTCTAGGAGTTAGTTTCTTTTGTGCAAGATTGCTTTCTTGTGATTTTTAAAAGCATTTTTCTTCTCAGTTTTCTTCTAGGAGTCATTAGAATTCATTCTTCATCCTTCAATTTTTTAAGGATTATTTCTTGGAGGGTTGATTAGAGTCATTAATTGAGTTTGTTGGATTTTATATATTAAAGGGTTTAATTGGACACTTATCCATCTATCCAAAATATTCATCGATTTATTCTATCCATTTTCCAGTTTTTATTCTATTGTTTCTTTATTTAGTTATTACTTTGAATCTCTATTCTTTATTCTTAAATTTCTTATTTTAGTTATTTTTTTAAAATTTGTTTGGTTTTTTCTTTTCAGGTTAGATTCAAATATTTATTTCTCGAGTCGAACAACTTGAATACGATATTCTTTTGTTGCCCTTTTATCATTTGGTATTAGATTTGAGCGTTTTGAGTTGTTTCCATTCCCCAAAAAAAGTGTTTCATCGATTTTATTTAAACAACCTCTAAAAAAATTGAACAAGTGACAAAAATAGAAAAATATTTCGTGGGTGAAAATTTGTGCCGAAAATTTCCAGACCAATTTTTTATTTATCATATAAAGAGGCTCCAATTTAATTTTCATGATTTTAGCACATCAGGAACACCTTGAACGAAAAATTCAAGTTGTTTTCAATTATTTCGAGTTTTTTCTATTGGGTAGTTTATTTTCTTTGATTCTAGCATTAATATTTCTTTTTTTAGCTTTCTTATTCTATTGCGCATTCAAATACATTTTCGCTTCTTGTGTTCATCTGTACGAAAAGAGTTGCCTCTCTTTTCTCCGCGCAACTTACATCCTTTGGAGTTGAGTTTTTCTTTGACTTCTTAGAGCCTTAAGCTAGTTTTGTTTGAGAGTGATCCCACATATTTTGAATATTATTGAGTTTGATTACTCTTTAAAAGTTACAAGTGAGAAAATCTTAACTTTTTTTTTTGTCTCTCAAAGTTGTTTTATTTTTATTTCTAGTGCATAATGGTGAGATTTAAATTTCTTTGACCAACTTTTCTTATTTGAGTTTTTTTTTTTATTTCAGCCTCTTATCACCAAACATTATTTTCCTTGATTCAAGTATAAAAATATTTATTTTTTATGTGTTTTTAACTTTTCTTAATTGAGTGCTTTAATTAAACTAAAACATTATTCAAGTATAAAAATGTTTACTTTTCTTATCATCAAACTTTTCTTAAAATAAAACATGATTAATTAAAGTTAATTAAGCTATAATCTAATTATAAAAATGAGAATTTGGTCGATGGAGAGATAAACTCCATCTTCTCCAACAGACTATTAGAAATGAAGAAGAAGCTTGAAGCCAATTTAGATTTTTTAAAGGTTTTGGTCCTTAATTCAAGTAAGTCCCTAGCCATTTTTCTTTGATTTATATATATATATATATTTATCTTTGGAGTTTGATTCAGCTAACCCAAGAATCAATTTGATCAATTGGTGAAGTTTTTATAAGATTCTATTATTGTGAATTGAATGATTTTGGTGTTAAATTGATAGAAATTAAGCTTAGTTTAAGAAAACGACTTAATTGTAAAGTCTAATTGTTAGTGTCATACAATAGGAACTGATAACTCTTTAAAAGAGTTATATTTCAAGCATCTAGAGTGAATTAATTGTTTGTAATTAATTAAATATGTTTGCATTTTTAGGATATTTTTAGAACATTGCATAACAAAGCTTGGATTGTGCTATAAATTCTATTATTTGTTACTTTTATTATTGAGGAAGAAAGGTGTTGGTTGTGGTTGGCAGTAGGTGTAGGATGAAGAAGAGAGAAAAGAAAAGAGTAGGAAAATAAAAGGAGTGAAATATTGCCATGGCAAATTGCTGGTTAGATTGCCAACAAGAATGCCATAGCAATTCTAAGAAGATGACACAACTCTCAGTCCACGTCACTCTCAGCCAGCTGTACTTGTACCAGATAAACCACCCTGAAAAAGAGGAAGCAAAAGGTGTGTGTTGAGAGGGAGGGACCTACCATATAAAGGAGGAAAGAGAAAAGAAAAGAGGAGAGGATTTTTGGAAAGAGAGGAATTAGAGAGCAATTTTTCTCTCTGCATCAGATTCTCGTGGAAAATTTCAGAGAAAAAGAGAGGAGAGGGTAGCAGCTTACAGAGCAAAAAAGTCACAGACGCAAGGAAGGGGAAGAGAAATCTGCCCTGGGTTTTGTATCAAGTCTCATTATTAAAGTGAAAGTTGGAGTAGCGAGAGCTTCCTGTAGTTCTGCATTTATTTTCTGATTTAAACTTTGTGATTCGTGAAATTAAATGATGATGTTGAATGGTTTTGTTTTGGATTTGAATGCCGAATCCATGAGCTAAATCTCATTGGGTTGGAATTATTTGGGTGAATTTTTATTATCTTTAATGCCTGTGGTATGATTTTGAGTAGATTACTGTTCCATTTGATTTGTGATTATTTTAAATGCATGCATGCAAGCTCTGGACATAGATGATTGTATGGTATGTTATTAGATCTAATCTAATTTTGAAAAGATTAAATAGATTGTATTATTATTAGTTGATATAGACAAGTATTCGAAAGAATATTTGCAGCACTCTAGACATAGAAGTTGCGACTGTATAGGGAAAGAAAAAACAATCTTGATATCATTCTTGAGTTTTGTAGACATACAAAAAAAAAACTTAGAATGGTAGCTCATATTCTGGCTTTCAATAGAAGCAAGCAGCATTAGTGAATCCCTGAGCAGTAGAATGGTCAAGATTTTTCCATGGCATTATTATGGTATAAGAATAAAGCCTGAGTAATTCCAACCTTTATCATTCAACAGTACAAATCCTCCCTACTTGTTTTTGAGAATTGCCACAACATTTCAATTGCCCTAGCATTTTTTTTTCATTCATAATTAATTTTATTAATCCATTCATTAAATCTCTTCATCAATTTGTCATCTGTTTCTTTTGCATAGTTTAATTAGTAAATTTCATAAGTAATAACATAACCAATTACTTTAATCAATTCCGATCCCCGTGGAGATGATACTCACTCATCACTTTATTACTTGATTCGAAGTATATACTTGCACATTCACATTACACATTCATAGGCAACAAGTTTTTGGCGCCGTTGCTAGGGATTGGCAATTTTGGTGAAAATTTTGGTGTATTATTACCTATTTAATTTTTTTAGTTAGCTTAATTAGTTGTTTTGATTTTTAGGATTTTTGTTAGTGCATGAGTAGAGATATTTCTACGATTGAAGAGTATTCTTTTGATCCAGAAATTGAGAGAACCTTGAGAAGAAGGAGAAAAGAATTACGAGAAATGGAAAGAATTAGAAATGATCAGGTTAGAGAAGAGCCATTACATCAGGATGGAAGAGATGTTGATATTCCTTAAATAATAGATGACAGAGACAGACCCATTAGAGAACATGTAGTGCCGATTTTCGATGATCTAAATCCAAGGATTGTCAGGCTGCATATTCAAGCTCAACATTTTGAGTTAAAGCTGGTGATGTTTCAAATGTTACAAACTATAGGACAATTTAGTGGATTGCCTACTAAGGATCCACAGTTGCACTTAAGACTCTTTTTGGAAGTCTATGATTCATTCAGGCAGCAGGGTGTTCCTGATGAGGCTGAAGTTATTCCGTTATTCATTGCGGGATCGTGCCAGAGCATGATTAAATGCGTTGTCGTCAAGTATGGTGACATCTTGGAATGAACTTTGTCAAAGGTTTCTACTAAGATATAATCCTCCAAACATGAATGCCAAATTGAGTAATGATATCATGTCCTTTTGACAATCTGAAGATGAAAAATTATATGAAGCATGGGAGTGATTGAAGGGCATAATTAGAAAATACCCAATGCATGATTTTCAACATTGGACGCAAATGGAAATGTTTTAGAATGGATTGAATGCACATACAAGGATGGTGGTTGACGCATCTGCCAATGAGACTTTGATTGGTAAATCATATAATGAGGCATATGAAATTCTGGAGAGGATAGAAAACAACGGTTATTGATACCCCACTACAAGAGTAGGGATTGGCAGAAGAGTTGCTAGAGCAATGGAACTTGAAGCAATTACTTCCCTAACAGCTCAGGTATCATCTTTAACGAATATGATTAAAACACTGAAAAGACCAGTTGCAGTGCAAGAAATGAAAGTAGTTGAGTTAGCATGTGTTTATTGTGGAGAAGATCATATTTTTTATGAACGTTCATCGAATCCAGCCTCAGTTTATTATATAGGGGAATTCTAATCGCAACAACAACCCATATTCTAACACATATAATCCGGGGTGGAAGCAACATCCCAATTCAGTTGGAGTAGTCAAGGGGTGGGAAATTCCAGCAATGCTATTCGACAGAATGTTGCAAGTACACCATTTAGATACAATCAACCGATGCCATGGCAAAATGCTTAGAAAAATTCAACTTCGAGTTCTTCACCTATGGAAGATCTATTAAAGGAATACATGGCTAAAAATGATGCTATCATTTAAAGTCAAGTTGCATCTTGAAGAGCTTTAGAGAATCAAGTGGGGCAAATTGCTAAAGCAT
The DNA here is from genome assembly GCA_025698515.1 of Gossypium sturtianum. Taxonomy (NCBI): domain Eukaryota; kingdom Viridiplantae; phylum Streptophyta; class Magnoliopsida; order Malvales; family Malvaceae; genus Gossypium; species Gossypium sturtianum. The sequence continues at coordinate 129,465,469 of CM046955.1, forward strand.
TAAGCTCAAGACTACAAGGAGCACTGCTGAGTGATACCAAAAATTCACGATCTCAAGGGAAGGAACAGTGCAAAGCCATTACACTTAGAAGTGGTACATAGCTACCAGGAGTTGTTAATGGCACCACTTGAAGAAAGTAGTTTAGATTTCAAAAATACGAAGAATTCAAAACCAGTAATAGAGCCGACTACAAAAGAAAAGAGTAACCAAAAAAATCTTGAAGCAGATTCATCTTGTATTGCCAATAAAAATGCCACGAAAAATAAATTTAACAATTAGAAGGAAGGCCACTGCCACCTTTTCTGCAGTGTTTCCAAAAATCTAAGCAAGATTTTCAATTCAAGAAATTCTATGATGTCCTGAAGCAATTACATATCAACATACCGTTGGTGGAAGCATTGAAACAAATTCCTAACGATGTGAAATTCATGAAAGATATCTTATCAAAAAAGAGAAGGTTAGGGGAGTTCGAGACTGTTTCTCTCACTGAAGGGTGCACAGCAATGCTGAGAAACAAATTGCCACCAAAACTGAAGGATCGAAGGAGTTTTACTATACCTTGCTCTATTGGAAACCATTTTGTAGGTAAAGTATTATGTGACTTAGGTGCAAGTATAAATCTAATGCCTATGTCTGTTTTCAGGAAGCTGGGAATAGGGAAGGCGAGACCTACAACTATCACATTGCAATTAGTTGATCATTCATATGCACATCTAGAAGGTAAAATAGAAGACGTGTTGGTAAGAGTTGACAAATTTATTTTTCCAGCAAATTTTATTACTCTAAAATGTGAGGTTGATAAAAAGGTTCCAATCATAATTGGGAGACCTTTTCTAGCAACTGGTAGAACATTAATTGATGTATAAAAAGGTGAATTAACTATGAGAGTTAATGATTAATAGATAACCTTTAATGTTTTCGATGCTATGAAATGTGTAGATACAAATGAAGAATGTCACGCTATTGAGATTGGTGACACAATAGTTCAGGAAGAATTTGCAAAATTTTATCACAATAATTTTAATGATGATGCAGACTCATTTGAGTTAATTGAAGCAGAAATGATTGAAGAGATTGGTGAACTAATGGAAGCTAAGAAAATTGAGAATGGATCAAAGAGAAGTTTCAAATCATTAGATTTATCGGACCGTTCTTTTAAACCTGCTCGGCCATCCATAGAAGATCTTCCTACATTGGAATTAAAGCCTTTTCCAATACATCTGAAGTATGCTTACTTGGGAGATAACAACACATTGCCTGTAGTTATTTCTGTGGAATTGACACTAGATCAAGAGGCTCAATTGTTGAAAGTTTTAAAGAAATCTAAGAACGCATTGGGGTGGATGATTACAGATATCAAAGGAATTAGTCCAGCAATCTGCATGCACAAGATATTACTGGAGGATTGCAATGGCAAATCTATCGAGCAGTAGAGAAGATTGAACCTCATTATGAAGAAAGTTTTCAAAAAGAAGATTATCAAATGGTTGGATGTTGGAATTATATACCCAATTTCTGATAGTTCTTGGGTGAGCCATGCTCAATGTGTACCTAAGAAAGGGGGTGTTACCTTGGTAAGCAATGATAACAACGAACTCATTCTTACTTGTACTGTCATGAGATGGAGGTTTGTATGGACTATTAAAAACTCAACAAAGCAACAAGGAAGGATCATTTTCCTCTGCCATTTATCGACCAAATGTTAGATAGACTAGCGGGGAAAACTGTAACACCCCTAACCCGAATCTGTTGCTGAAAAAGGGTTACGGAGTATTCCCAAAGTTTACAGGCCAAGTAACAGACATTTCATAAATGTTTAGCGTTCATATCAAATTTTAATCAAATTTAATCATATAGTCCCTTACATGAGCCCTCGAGGCCCAAATCATACATTAGAATCAAGTCGGGACTAAACCGGGTACTTAGAAAATTTTTCGTAAAATTTTAAAATTTTTCCTAAGTGCAGAGGTCACACACCCGTGTGGTCAGGCCATGTGGTTCACACGGCTAGGGACACGCCCGTGTCTCAAGCTGTGTAACTCTCTGACTTGGGTCACACGGTTAAGTCACACACTCGTGTGCTAGACCGTGTGTAGGTGCAGGGGTCACATGGCCAAGCCACACGCCCGTGTGTCAGGCCGTGTGATCAATTCTGAACATTCTATTTTGACATTTTAAAGATGCAGGGGACACATGGCCAGATCACACGCCCATGTGCTAGGCCATGTGTCATACACGGCTAAGACACACACCCGTGTAGACAAAAATTAGGCTATTTTCCAAGCCACATTTCTCACCCAATTTGTCTTCCTCTTACACTAATACTTTAACATATTCACAAGCCATTTTTAAAGGAATTAATTCAAGATAAAACCGAATCTCATGCATGACATAACATCACATACAACCAATGTGCTCTTAAGCACCTCAAATAACACTTTACCATCATGTAATCAAACATATAAAACTTACTTAACTTATCAAATTCACCTATATGTGTATTTTACCAAATATACTAGAATTAATCATCAATATACCAACATGATTTATATCATTCAACCATTTAAGCACACACCAAACATGTTATAGACCCATTAATACATATCAAAACACGTTCATCACAAGCCATTCCAATGGCTAGTTTTAACCCAAATATTTACATGTCAATATTGGCTAATTAACCTATACATGCCATTATAACCATAATTAATTTACCATATGTACCAAGATGGGCCGATGGATAGTGTGAGTGATCTCCACCGATGCTTCCAAACCAACGAGCTCCTGAATTACTATAGAACAAGGGAAAATAAAACAGAGTAAGCATGAAATGCTTAGTAAGTTCATATAACATGGTAAATAACTTACCATATATTTATGTTCAGAATAAACTTGCAAGGCACTATCAATCAATTTTATCATAAGCCCTAAACAAATATCCTCATTATGTTAGCCAAGCAATCACATATGATAATACTTAATCATGGATGAACAAAGTCATCAAGCATGATCCACATTCATGTAATAACCAATTCATGCACCATTATATCAAGTAATGTCATTTCCCTGTACTTCATGTACATACGGGTAATAATCAGTTTCTAAGTCATACTATCTCATATAAACATCAAGAAACATGTATGGGCTCAATAATAACCAAATTCCCATATACATACATTTTCCACATCATGAATTCAAATAACATATACAATTCATATCCCTGTATTTCAAGTACATTTTCATAACAATTCATCTCGAGTTCAGATTATTTCATGTCGGAACTTTACCCATTAAATTATTTGAAATATCAATATCACACGGGAAATACACTCAAGGTGTACTAATCTGTATTCATGGATGAACATATTTATTAAACAAATTCCATGTTCATATATGATCAACTTGTATTTCCATAAATCATGTATCATCATTTCATGTATTTCAGGCAGACACTTGTAATAATTCATTTCTTGTTCATATTTTCTCATGTCAGAATTTTGCCCGTTGAACTTATTTGAAATATCGATGGATACGCAGGTGTACACTCGAAGTGTACAAATCAGAAGTCCGTCAATTCATAATCAGGGGTACTCACTAGAGTACATAATCAGGAAGCACTCTCTCGAGCCATATATCAGGAATGCTCATATGAACCATGTAACAGGAAGCTTATCCGGGCTAAATTAGGAAGCTCATAAGAGTTTAAAATGGGAAGTTCACAAAGAACTTTTAATCAGGAAGCTCATGAAGAGCTTATCAGGAATGCTCAGAAAGAGCCATGTAACAGGAGCTCCGGATAGCCATATATCAGAGAGTTCAGGTGAGCCATATCAGGACGCTCATAAAGAGCTGCGTTTGTGTCCGCAACATATGTAGGATCACAACCGATCGCATAATAGGACGCTTACAAAGAGCTGCGTTTGTGTCCGCAACATATGCAAGATCACAACTGATCAATAAACAGGACGCACATAAAGAGCTGTGTTTGTGTCCACAACATATGTAGGATCACAACCGATCAATAAACATGACACTCACAAAGAGCTGCGGTAGTCGCAACATGATCGTTGTATTTCAGAGTTTTAAATTTATAATGATCGATCCTGGAACTAACTATAACAACGATTGAGGCAAGTGCACCTATCGAACAGTAGTATAGCTTAGGCAAGACCGGATTGTCAAACCCAAAGGAACTAAAAGTACTAATACTAACTTTCTTTCTATTATTTAGCCTAAAATAAGTGAAGTTATTTATTAATCTAAATTAACTAATTACTAAGCTAAAGACGCAAAGACAAAAAGAATGAATTGGGGAAATACTTGGGAAAAACTCAGTTGATTAAGACGATACCCTTAGGAAGAATCCACCTAGACTTCACTTGTTATCTAACACTGAACCAGATGATTTATTCACTTGACTTGATCCGTAAGACTACCTAATTTATATTAAACCCTCTCTTGAGGCGAATAACGTCTAACCCTAGGTTGATTAGTTGAAATCTCTTTCTAATTAAAACCCCTAGAATAGCAGTAAATCGATCTATGGACTCCCATATTAGGTTTCACCCTAATCCAGCAAAATCTCGTCACCCTATCTCTAGGCGCGCGATCAACTTCGCTTAATTATGCTAGATCTACTCTTAAGCAGGGACTTTTGCTCCACCACCTAAGCACATTCAACTTGAATTAATATCCGCGAAATATCAACACAAGAATTAAGCACACATAATCAAGAACAAATCAAGTATTTATCATATAGTTCAGAAAACAATAACAAGATTCATCTAGGTTTCATCCCCCTTTAGGTATCTGAAGGGTTTAGTTCATAATAATAAAGAAAAACATCTCAGAAGAAAAGATAAAACAAAAGATAAGAAATCCCTAAAACTCCTTGAAGGAATTGAAGGAGAGATCCTCCGTCTTGAGTAGAATTTCGGCTTCTGGAGATGGATCAACTGGCTATCCCTTGAGAGTTTTCCACAAATCTGACCTCTTCGGCTTGGCTCCTTGGCCTAGCTAACCGCCCCCTTTCTAGGTTATACTTAGGGTGTTTATATAGGCTTTTGAAATAGGTTTCTTTTCCCCTAAGTATCCTTTTCCGAGTGAAATTACTCTCCTCCACGGCAGGGGCACGGCCATGGCACACGCCCGTGTGAATCGTCTTTAGGCCGTGTTCGGACTTTATTGAGGTGACACGCCTGTGGAAATCGTGATCAGGCTGTGTTCTAGTCTATCAGGGAGACACGGCCGTGTTGGCTCAAGTCGAGGCCGTGTTGATTTTCACTTTGGCCCAATTTGGTCCGTTTAAGCCCGTTTTTCGTTCTTTCCATCCTCCGTGCTTTCACGAGTATAAAACATGAAAAAAAAGGATTAAGAGCACCTTTTTACATAAATCAAGGGATAAATCATCCAAAAGTATGCTAAATGTGGGATTAAAATATGTTACTTTTATAGTTTATCACATACCCCCACACTTAAGCTTTTGCTTGTCCTCAAGCAAAATTCTCAACTTACAATTAAAACGAACTTTCCATGATTCAATATTCCTATCAACAATGTCTCATCATAATTCATAGATAATTTATACATGGATAATTCAATTCAAAGAGTCCTAAGGATTCAAACAATCTAAGTCATAGATTTGTAGCTCAGAAATATAGGCATCTCCCCTTATCTAAATAATTACCTTTAATTCAAAACCGACAAAGATTGACATCCTCACTAGAGATTCACTCAAATCACTCAAAGTGTTTAAGGTTCAGGAAAAAGCGCTCAAAAGTCAAACATGAAAAGTTAATCCCATAGGCTTGCACTGAAAATCAAATCTCCACCACTATAATATGAGATGATGCACAAATCAAAAGGTCTTTGTCGGGGTTGTAATACTTGGGGCTAGGGTTAAGGTGTGGATAGAGGCTGAATTAGAAGGTTAGAATCGAGATTGAATTGATAAATTACCTAACTAGAAACAATAAACTGAATAATTACATAATGGATTGAAACTTTAAACTAATAATACGAGCTTCGTCTTCAATAAATAGACTTTAACTATACAAGCTCGCCTTTCATCGTACTAATACTGAATATATATATTTTTATATATAATACATCTATTCATATACTAAGATGAAATAATTAGGTAGCTTAATCAAATCAAATCTCGATATAAGGGAAGTTGAAAAAGAATGGTGATAACAAATACAAAGGGTTTTGGGTTAATATTAGTGGTTATGTCAATAAAAAGGGTTGTTAGGATTAAAAGGGGTTCACTAGGGGTTAATTGTGAAGGTAGGCTTTTAATGGAGTTAGTGGGTTAAAACCTAGGTGCCTTAATCATCTCTGTATATCAAATCATAGGTGTGGTCTTGATATGTATAAACGAGGCAAGTTCTAGAATAACAAATCAATGTTGACATACTCATAATCAATAAAGTGAGCATGAAAAAGAGTATATGCTCTATAAGGCTCAAAAACTCACAAAATTATGGGTATTTTTGACATCAACCTTGTAAATTTCAAACTTCAAAGTAATATTTAAATTCATTTCAACAACCTAGCAAATTTTAATTGAAAAAAATGGACTTATCATGCTTGATTCTTTAGTATCTTAAAATTTAATTATCAATGCACAATTATCAATGACTTAATCTAAAACATATCAATAAAAATCATAAATCATCAGAAATTTCTTCTTAATTAGTAATATGAGGAAATTACTTAAAAACAAGACTAAATTCAGGGATTTGAGAATAATGCAAAAAGTTAGGCACATCTAAGATTCACCCCCCACACTTAAGATGTACATTGCCCTCAATGTACAAAGATAGATAATATAAATATAATGTTCATATCAGAAGATATGAGGATAAGTGAAACTCCCTGAATTATGGATGAAATCCTTGAGTTGGATGAGCGATATGTTGGAGGGTCGATTACGGATGGCGATCTGCGCTAGATGAAGAAATTGGGTAGCTCATGGAGAATTAGCCAGGATATACTAATAATAATTAAAACTATACTAATTAAATACTTAAAGAAAAGCAAGCTAAAGTGAAGAAAAATAAAAAAATAAAATAAAGTTAAAAGAAAAGATAAATGGACCGTAATGTCCTTATTATTGGGTGTGATTTCTAAGGCTGTGGATATGGTGGTGGTCGTGGTGTGATTCCCAAGCAGCCTAAAGAACCTGACACTAAGAAACTAAATTAAAATAAACTAAATTAAGCATAAGATAGTCAAAGGGAAGGAAAATAAAGGAGAAGATCAAAATAAAAGAACAGATAATTGGTCTCAAAGACCCTTGGCTTGGTGAGTGATTGAAGCGGCCGACATGAACTTATATAAATCGGTCTCCCTTGAGGAGACTTTGCTTGGCTTCTTCCGCTTATTTGGCATTGTTTTGGTGTAGCTCAAGGGTATAGAGAAAAGGAGTAGGAAAAAAAATGAAAAGTTGAAGGTTGAAAGTTAATAGGAGAATAGGGAAGGGAGGGGGGTTAAATAGATTTTCAAACCTGGTACAACCCCACGCCCGTGCGCCTTAGGCGTGTCGATTCACACGGCCGCCTCGCACGTCCGTGTGTATAGGTATGTTGGTTCACCTACGCCCGTTTTACTAATTGCCACGCCCGTTGGTGAGAAGTCAGTGTTGTCCACGGCCGCATCGCACGGCCGTGGCGTTTCGTCCTTGGGGCGGTGGTTGGAGTCCGTGACTTGAAGATTTGATTCTCTCTGACTCGTACCACCTGCGCCATGTCGATCTGATGATCCAAAGGGATCCACACGGCCATAGTACTGTCGTGTAAGGCCGTGTGGCCGAGAATTCTTTACTTTTGATTAGTTTAAAGCTAGATACTATAAAGAAAGGATAAAATAGAATAAATAAGAAAAATGTAAAAGTTAATGGGGTTAGTGCTCGGGTTGCTTCTCGAGAAGCGCTCGTTTATAGTCTTAAGCTAGACTTTCCTCTCGTTTGCATCATCAGGGTGGTTTGAGGAGTTGATAGTCCTTCCTCATGCTATCAGTTGTATCCTCGTGAAAAAATTTAAGTCATTTGTGTTTATAGTAAAAGTACCAAAAATAGGATTACTTACCTCATTTGTCTGTATGGGAAAACACTAGTTACCCTAAAAGGTATTTCTTTGTTTGTGTTAGGGTCGGAGAGGAGATATTCGAGGATCTGCCTTATCTAACATTACCTGGTCTCCTATTTTGAAGTGGTTTGTTGTTTCTATGAGCTCTTCTGAGGGCTCCTTCGGTTTTACCTTGTGTGGTTAGGTTCTTCGCGTGTATCCCTAATTTTTCCTTGAAGTGTGTCTTCCACTCGTCTAGATCATCGATCCGAATCCTTCGATCTTCATGAACTACTTCCTTGTTGGCATGGGGTTTAGGATCGGGTTTGATTGTATTCTTTTGTGGTGCTTCACGAAAATAAGGGTTAACCGAATGGTTATCGTGTAGAATTTACGTTCTCACCTTGATTACTCGATGTTCTAGCCGAGTCGAGAGCCTTGAGGGTGACAGTCTCATTACCTACACGAAGTATGAGTTCTCTGCATCAACATCAATTTTAGTCACGGCAATTGCTAAAAAGGGTCTTCCTAAAATTAAGGGAATCGAATTATCCTCATCCATGTCTAAGGCAGAAAAAAATCTTTTGGGAAAGCGAATTTGTCAATTTTTACAAGAACATCTTCGATAATACCCCTAGGAATTCTAATAGTTTTATCGACTAATTGAATTCTCATCCTAGTTTGTTTGGGTTTCCCTAAACCTAATTGTTTAAACAATTTATAAGGCATGACATTTATGCTTGCCCCTAAATTAGCTAACGCATTATCAGCAGTTAGTCTACCAATTAAACATGGAATTGTAAAACTCACTGGATCTTTTAGCTTTTGTGGTAGTCTATTACGTAACATTCTTTGAGCATCTGCGTTTAATTCCACTTGTGGATCCTCGTCTAACTTGCGTTTGTTCGTTAAGAGATGTTTTAAAAATTTCCTCGAATCTGGCATCTGTGAAAGAGCTTCAAGTAGCGGTAAGTTAATATGTAATTTCTTTAGAAGTTTAAGAAACTTACCGAACTGTTCCTCTGTGTCGTCTCTCATTAACGCTTCGGGATATGGTATGCGAGGTTGGTACTCCTTGATTACCGATTTTGGTTTTTCTTGTGTTACCTCAACTTTACCTTTTTCTACCTCATTTCCTTGTATTGGACTGGGTTCGTCTAATCCTTCACTTTCTTGAGCTGTTATGGCTTGGATTTGCTCCTTTGGATTAATCTCAGTGTTGCTTGGTAGACGCCCTTACGATCGTTCAGACATCATCTTCGCGAGTTGTCCAACTGGCTTAGAAACTTCCTCAACTGACTTAGTGACTTCCCTAACTTGGCTCTCGATCCCTTTGATCGATGCTTGTTGGAGTCTTAAGGGTGGTTTTCAGTGTCTTGGAGACAGTTTACTGTGGATGCCATGAATCTTGTCGACATCTCTTCAAGGTTCGGCTTCTTCTCCTGTGGATAGGGGTGATTTTGGAAATTTTGAGGAGGTTGTTGTCTTTGATTTCCTTGATTTCCTTGACCTCCCCACGAAAAATTTGGGTGGTTCCTCCAACACAGGTTATAATTATTACTATATGGGTTATTATTAGATCAGAAATTGTTACCTATATAGTTCATGCATTTTTGCTCTCTGTGCTGGTTGGTAGGGTGGGTACTCGGGATTCGCCACGGTTCCACTTACGTCGCCTTTGCATTATTGGATGTACTGCGAAGAACACAAACTATCAAGCTTTTTATTCATCATCTCTACTTATGTTGATAGCATAGTTCTTTGCATCTATGTTGAAAACTCCGGCTGATTTTGTTGGTTTGGTCCTTGTAACCACTGCCAGCGATAGTTATTCGGTGACATCTCTTCAATAAACTCGTAAGGTTGCTTGGGAGTTCTATTGTTCGGGGTTCCACCGTAATTTGAATCAATTAGTTGCCTCGTTGAGGGTTTACACCGTTATAGAAAGTTTGGACTTGGAGCCACAAGGGTAAACCATGGTGCGGACACCTTCTCAAGAGATCCTTATATCTCTCCCATGCGTCATATAATGTCTCTAAATCCATCCGCACAAAAGAAGAGATATCATTAAGTAATTTGGCCGTTTTGGCTGGTGGGAAATATTTTAATAAAAATTTTTTGGTCATTTGATCCCATGTAGTGATTGACCCTCGTGGTAACGAAGTTTAACCATTGTTTGGCTTTATTTCTTAATGAAAAGGGAAATAACAGAAGTCGTATGGCATCATCGAAACGCCATTTATTTTGAAGGTATCACGAACTCTAAAAAATTAGCTATATGAGTATTTGGGTCTTCGATCACTGTAAACCATCAAATTGAACAAATTGTTGAATCATTTGTATAGTGTTAGGCTTTAATTCAAAATTATTAGTGGCTATAGCAGGCCTAACAATACTTGATTCTGCTCCTATTAAATGAGGTTTAGCATAACCATACATAGTACGCGAAGCATTATTTTCTCCCACATCTTGTGGTGGTGGATTATTCTCATCCAGTAGGATTGGATCTGCCTTCTCACTCTTCTTCTGTGTAATTTAGGGCTCGCCTAATTTCTCTGCAATTCCTGCGAACAGTAGCGTCAATATCACTGTCATATACTAGTGGTCCTCTCGGGTTCCTTCTAGTCATAAACTAGAGGTACCTGCTAGGAAAAAGAAAGAAAGAAAATTAGAAAAGTTAAAACTAAGATAAAAAAATAAAAATAAAAGTAAATTGCAAAAAAAAATGGCTAAAGTAATAAAAATAGAGTGTTCTTAATATTTTAGTTCCCCGGCAACGACGCCAAAAACTTGATCGTTGTATTTCAGAGTTTTAACTTTATAATGATCGATCCTGGAACTAACTATAACAACGATTGAGGCAAGTGCACCTATCAAATAGTAGTATAGCTTAGGCAAGACCGGATTGTCGAACCCAAAGGAACTAAAAGTACTAATACTAACTTTGTTTCTATTATTTAGCCTAAAATAAGTGAAGTTGTTTATTAATCTAAATTAACTAATTACTAAGCTAAAGACGCAAAGACAAAAAGAATGAATTGGGGAAATACTTGGGAAAAACTCAGTTGATTAAGGCGATACCCTTAGGAAGAATCCACCTAGACTTCACTTGTTATCTAACTGCTTGGAACGGATGATTTATTCACTTGACTTGATCCGTAGGACTCCCTAATTTATATTAAACCCTCTCTTGAGGCGAATAACATCTAACCTTAGGTTGATTAATTGAAATCTCTTTCTAATTAAAACCCCTAGAATAGCAGTAAATCGATCTATGGACTCCCATATTAGGTTTCACCCTAATCCAGCAAAATCTCGTCACCCTATCTCTAGGCGCACGATCAACTCCGCTTAATTATGCTAGATCTACTCTTACGCAGGGACTTTTGCTCCACCACCTAAGCACATTCAACTTGAATTAATATCCGTGAAATATCAACACAAGAATTAAGCATACATAATCAAGAACAAATCAAGTATTTATCATATAGTTCAAAAAACAATAACAAGATTCATCTAGGTTTCATCCCCCTTCAGGTATCTGAAGGGTTTAGTTCATAATAATAAAGGAAAACATCTCAGGAGAAAAGATAAAACAAAACATAAGAAATCCCTAAAACTCCCTGATGGAATTGAAGGAGAGATCCTCCGTCTTGAGTAGAATTCCGACTTCTGGAGATGGATCAACTGGCTATCCCTTGAGAGTTTCCCACAAATCTGACCTCTTTGGCTCGGCTCCTTGGCCTAGCTAACCGCCCCCTTTCTAGGTTATACTTAGGGTGTTTATATAGGCTTTTGAAATAGGTTTCTTTGCCCCTAAGTATCCTTTTCCGAGTGAAATTACTCTCCTCCACGGCAGGGGCACAGCCATGGCACACACCCGTGTGAATCGTCTTTAGGCCGTGTTCGGACTTTAATGAGGTGACACACCCGTGGAAATCGTGATCAGGCCGTGTTCTAGTCTATCAGGGAGACACAGCCGTGTTGGCTCAAGTTGAGGCCGTGTTGATTTTCACTTTGGCCCAATTTGGCCCGTTTTAAGCCCGTTCTTTCCATCCTCCTATGCTTTCTTGAGTATAAAACATGAAAAGAAAGGATTAAGAGCACCTTTTTACATAAATCAAGGGATAAATCATCCAAAAGTATGCTAAATGTGGGATTAAAATATATTACTTTTACGGTTTATCACAACACATGCAAGATTACTACCGATTAGGATGCTCGCAGAACTATATAACAGGAAACTCGAGAGTGCTAATAAAAAAAATGATCGTTCGAGCTATAGTATGTCTGCAACATATGCAAGACTACAGGAAATCCAGTAATCCGTCGAATTTCATTTATTCAAACGGGACTTAACATTTTTCGGGCATTATCATTTATCGGGCTTTGTCGGATATGTCTTCAATTTCATATATATATATATAATGTTTATACAATTCACATGCACAAGATTCCATTCAAGTATACAATTATACATAATTTAGTTACACGAACTTACCTCGACAATTGTTCATGTACGTAAAATCTACAAATCCAACATTTTTCTCTTTTCCTCGTTTTAACTCCGAATTTGGTCTATCCAGATCTATACGAGTAAATTTAACATCAATTTAATATAATTCATACTCAATTCAGTCCAATTCACATTTTAGGCAAAATTACCATTTTGCCCCTAAACTTTTAATTAATGACGATTTCGTCCCTAGGCTCAGAAAATGATATTCATGCAATTTAATCCTTATTCCAAGCCTAGCCAAATTTTACACGTAATGTTTACAGCCCATGTATTTCACAAAATTTATAATTTTTCCATAAATTTTACAACTTTACAATTTAGTCCCTAATTCACATTTTCATCAAAATTCACTTTACAAAAGTTGTTTATCTATCAACAACCTTTCATTTTATACCATAAATTTCAAAAGTTCAGCATATTCATCCATGGAAAAATTTCTATACTTTTATAACTTTTCAAATTAATCCCCAAAATAGCTAGATTAGGTTATCCCAATCTCAAAAATATAAAAATTACTAAAAACGGGACTTAAATACTTACCTAATTTGGCCAAATAAGTTTTCTCTTTCTTCAATTCTCCATGGCTAGGGTTTCCATATTTATTTGGGAAATATGATGATAAAAATGATGATATTTTCTTTATTTTATTATTTTTCATCTTTATTTTTCATCTTTCCAATTTTGTCCTTTTTTTATTTTATTTTCAATGGATGATTCATCATCCTTAACAACTAAGTATTTTTAATGGTCTATTTTCCATATAAGGATCTCAAATTTTGAATTTCATAGCTATTTAATCCCTTTAGCTATTAGAACTCAATTTTTGCACTTTGTGCAATTTGGTCCTTTATCAAATTAAGCATGTAATCGGTAAAATTTCTTTACGAAATTTTTATATGACATTATTATCATACTGTAGATCATAAAATAATATTAAAATAAATTTCCTTTCTGGAATCAAATTTGTGGTCCCGAAACCACTGTTTCGATTTTATCGAAAACGGGCTGTTACAAAAACCTTATATTATTTTCTATATGGTTATTCGGGGTACAACCAGATTTCCATAGCTCCAACTGATCAAGAGAAGACCACATTCACATGTCCTTATGGAACTTTTTCGTTCTGACGAATGTCGTTTGGATTATGCAATGCCCCTAAAATTAAAGGTATTTGCAGTTTTCTTGGCCATGCAGGATTCTATCGAAGATTTTTCAAAAAATACCGAAACCCCTATGTACATTGTTAGAACCCAACAGATCTTTCAATTTTGATAAGTCTGATTACAATCATTTGAGGAATTGAAAAAATGGCTAGTCACAGCACCAATAGTCATAGCACTAGATTGGACTTTACATTTCGAACTTATATGTGATGCTAGTGATTTTTCCGTAAGAGCAGTACTTGGGCAAAGAAAGGACAAGGTATTTCATGATATCTACTACGCATGTCGCACATTGACAGATTCACAGCTAAATTATACCACCATTAAAAAGGAGCTGTTAGCTATGGTATTTGCCTTTGACAAATTCTGAGCTTATTTAGTGGGCACCAAGTTACGGTTTGTATAGACCACTCTGCTATAAAGTACTTGGTGACCAAGAAAGATGCCAAGCCTAAATTAATTCGATGGATACTACTACTGCAGGAATTTGATTTGGAAATTAGAGATAGGAAAGGCACAAAAAATCAAGTGGTTGATCACTTGTCTCAAATTGAAGTAGGAAATGAATACAGTAATATTCGGTGCATTTATGATGATTTCCCAGATGAACAACTATTAGTTGCCATGGCATTACCATGGTATGCTGATATCGTCAATTTTTTGGTTAGTGGGTTGCTGCCACCTGAGCTCACAAATCAAAGACTAAGGAAATTTATCCATGATGCCAAGCAGTATTATTGGGATGAGTTGTTTTTATTCAAACATTGTGAAGACCAGATAATTCAGAAGTGTATTCCAGATGAAGAGATTCAAAGTAATTTATATCATTGTCATTCAGCACCGTATGGAGGACACTTTGGAGGCATTAGAACTGCTGCAAAAGTTCTCCAATCTGGTTTTTATTGGCCAACCATGTTTAAAGATGCTCATGAATTTTGCCAAGCTTGCGATCGCTATCAATGAATTGGAAATTTATCGAGAAGGTATGAAATGCCCTTGCAAACTATTTTAGAAGTGGAACTATTTGATGTATGGGGAATTGATTTTATGGGTCCATTCCAACCTTCTTGGGACAATGTATACATACTTTAAGCTGTTGATTATGTCTCCAAGTGGGTTGAGGCTGTTGCTGGTCGCTGTAAATTAGAGTTTTAAAATTTATAAAAGAATGATCGAACCTGGAAACTAACTCTGACAACGATTAAAGGCAAGTGCACCTATCGAACAGTAGTATAGTTTAGGAAAGACCGGATTATCAAACCCAAAGGAACTAAAAGTACTAATACTAACTTTCTTTTTATTATTTAGCCTAAAATAAGTGAAGTTGTTTATTAATCTAAATTAATTAACTACTAAACTAAAGACTCTAAGACAAAGAAGAATGAATTTGGAAAATAACTTGGGAAAAACTCAGTTGATTTAGACGATACCCTAGGAAGAATGCACCTAGACTTCACTTGTTATCTATCACTAAACCATATGACTTTATTTACTTAGTTTGATCCGTAAGACTTCCTAACGTATATTAAACCCTCTCTCGAGGCGAATAACGTCTAACCCTAGGTTAATTAGGGGAACTCTCGTTCTCTTATAATGACCCCCTAGAATAGTAGTAAATCGATCTGTGGATTCCCATATTAGGTTTTACCCTAATCCGGCAAAATCTCATCACCCTATCTCTAAGCGTGCAATCAACTCCGCTTAATTATGTTGGATCTACTCTTAGGCAGGGTCTATTCCTCCTCCACCTAAGCACATTAAATTTAGATTAAGCTCACATAATTAAGAACAAACTAAGTATTTATCATATAATTCAAATAATCAAATAACAAGATTTATCATAGGTTTCATCCCCTCGGGTATCCGAAGGGTTTAGTTCATAACAATAAAGGAAAACATCTCAAGAGAAAAGATAAAACAAAACATAAGATATCCCTAAAACCCCCCGAAGGAATTGAAGGAGAGATCCTCCATCTTGAGTAGAATTCTGGCTTCTTGAGATGGATCAACTGGCTATCCCTGAGTGAATCCCCACAAATCTGCCTTCTCTGGCCTAGCAAGACATACGACAAAAGCCCAGCGAGAAGGCCTCGCGAACTCCCCTTCTAAGTTGCTACCTAGGGTGTTTATATAGGTTTTGAGATGTGTTACTTGACCTCCAAGTATCCTAATTTGAGTGAAATTCCTATTTGGGAGTTTAAGTAGACATAGGAATGTGTTTCTTTACCTCCAAGCATCCAAATCCGAGTAAAATTCCTCTTTCCCGCGGCAGGGACACAGCCATGGTACACGCCCGTGTGAATCGTGGCCAGGCCGTGTTGGACTTCGTTGATGAGGCACGGCCGTGTAAATCATGGCTAGGCCGTGTTCTAGATAATTAAGGAGGCACGGCCGTGTGGCTTGAAGTCGGGCCGTGCTTGATTTCGTATAACAGCCTAATTTAGTCCGTTTAAGCCCGTTTCTCGTTCTTTTCATCATTGGGTGCTTTCTTGAGTATAAAACATGAAAAGAAAGGATTAAGAGCACCTTTTTACATAAATTGAGGCTTAAATCATCCAAAAGCATATTAAATGTGGGCTTTAAATATGTTACTTTTATGGTTCATCAAATACCCCCACACTTAAGCTTTTGCTTGTCCTCAAGCAAAATTCTCAACTCATAATTAAAAAAAACTTCCCTCAATTCATAATAGTCATTGATAATGTTTCATCATAATTCAAGGATAATTCATACATGGATGATTCAACTCAAAGAGTCCTAAAGATTCAAACAATCGAAGTCATACATTTGTAGCACAAAACATAGGTGTTTCCCTTCATCTAAATAATTACCTCTGATTCAAAACCGACAAGAGTTGACATCCTCTCAAAAGATTCACTCAAATCACTCGAAGTGTTTAAGGTTCAGAATTAAGCACTCAAATGTCAAACCTGAAAAGTCAATCCCATAGGCTTGCATGAAAATCAAATCTCCACCACTGAAATATGAGATGAAACACAAATCAAAAGGTCTTTAATGAGGTTGTACTTGAGGCTAGGGTTAAGGTGTGGAATAAGGCTAAATTAGAGGGTTAGAATCGAGATTGAATTGACAAATTACCTAACTAAGAACTAATGAACTAATAATTACATCAATTGAAAACTAATAATACTAATAATACGAGCTTCTTCTTCTATATTTGGAATAAATGTATAAGCTCATTTAATCACCTAACTAATAATGAATATACTTCGTTTTCTTTAAGAACAAACTAAATACATAATAAAGGATAAATTACTAAAATTCATAATTAGGCAGCTAATCAAATCAAATCTCGATATAAGGGTAGTAAAAAGGAATGGTGATAACAAAAACAAAGGGGTTCTGGGTTAATATTAGTGGTTATGTCAATAAATAGGGCTGTTAGGATTAAAAGGGGTTCACTAGGGGTTAATTATGAAGGTAGGCTTTTTATGGAGTAAGTGGGTTAGATCCTAGGTGCATTTATCATCTCTGTGTATCAAATCAAAAAAAATGTGGTCTCGACATGTATAATCGATGCAAGTTCTAGAATAACAAATCAGTGTTGACATACTCATAATCAATAAAGTGAGCAAGAAAAAGAATTTATGCTCTATAAGGCTCAAAAACTCACAAAAATTATGGGTATTTTTGACATCAACCTCGTAAATTTCAAACTTCAAGATAATATTCAGATTTAGTTCAACAACCTAGAAAATTTTAATTTTGAAAAATAGACTTATCATGCTTGATTCTCTAGTATCTTAAAATTTAATTATCAATGCACAATTATCAATGACTTAATCTAAAACATATTAATAAAAATCATAATTCAAGGGAAACTTCATTCTAATCATAATATGAGAAACTTACTTTAGGATAAGGCATAATTCAGGGATTTTCAAATAATACTATAGTTAACCCCCCCACAGTTAAGATGTACATTGCCCTCAATGTACAAAGATAGATAATAGAAAAATAATCATAAAATCATAAGATAGGGAGAGAAGGGAAACTTCCTGAATTTTGGATGAAGCCAATGAAAAGCTGGATAGGATTGGAGGTGAGCGTGGGAAGCGTCTCGAAGCTGGTTGAGTCCTCGAAGCAGCCATCCTAATTTCTTTTGTATCCTAAGCTAAATCTAAATGGAATGAATAACAAGAAGAAAGTAATAAAGAAAATAAAAGAAAGGAAATAAAAATAAAAATGAAAATAAAAATGAAAATAAAAATGAAAATAAAAATAAAAATAAAAATAGAAATAGAAATAAAAGTAAATATTTAAATAGTGATACGGTCCACGCCCTTGTTCGAGTTTAATCAATCCGTGTTTTTCGTGATTTTGAATTTTGGGCGTGTTTAGGTGTTTTACCACGGCCGTGGGTCTCGTAGCACGCCCGTGTATTCTTCACACGGTCCTTTAGAACGGGCGTGTTTAACCCGTGCTCGTCAAGTCAGTAACCTCGCATGGTTGTAGGGCATAGCCATGTCTCGCCCGTGCTCAATAAGTCAGTAACCTCACACGGGAAGTTGGCATGGGCGTGGCTTTTTATCGCAGCCCGTGTTGGGAAAAGAAATCATTCTTTGTCATGCACGGTTACTAGCACGTCCGTGGTTTGTCCTTTTGGCTTCCACACGGCCACGGCCACGGCCGTGTGCAAGGCCGTGTGAGCATGGAAATCTGCACTTTGGTTAGTTTATAGTTAGGTGCTAAAAAAGAAAAATAAAAGTAAAAGAAGAATGTAAAAATTAATGAGGTTAGTACTCGGGTTGCCTCCCGAGAAGCGCTCGTTTATAGTCTTAAGCTAGACTTTACCTCTCATTCGTATGGTCATGGTGGTTTGAGGAGGTGAAAATTCTTTCTCATGCGATAAACTCGATTTTTGATAGAAAGTTTAAGTCGAGTAGTGTTTACCTCAAAAGTCTTTGAATTTAGGATTGCTTACCTCATTGTCCGTATAGGAAGACATTAAGTACCTCAAAAGTGATTTCTTCGGTTGTCTTGAGAGTGCGAATTGGCGATTCGAGGGTCTTCCTTATTCAACAATACTGATCCCCTATTTTGAAGTGATTTGTTGTTCCTATCGGTTAAATGCAGGGTTTCCTTGGTTTCACTTTGTGTATTCCTAGTTTCTCTTTAAAGTGTGTTTTCCACTTGTCTAGTTCCTCGACCTGAAGCCTTAGTCCTTCATGAATTATTTCTTTATGGGTACGAGGTCTAAGATCTAGCTCGGCTAGGTGATTTCGTGATGCTTCCTCAGTAAAGAAGGTTGAACCAAATGGTTATCAATAGAATTAACGTTCGTACCTTTATTACTCGATGTCTATTTGAGTCAAGAGCTTGAAGAGTGATTGTTTCGTTGTCTACACGAAGTGTGAGTTCACCGACTTCTTCCTCTGTGTGGTCTTTCTTTATTGCATCGGGATATGGCACACGAGGTTGGTACTCTGTAATTGCCGGTTTTGATATATCATGGCACACTTCAACCTTACCTTTGCTTACCACATATTCTTCCCTTGGGTTTGGTTCGTCTAACCCTTCACTGTCATAAATGGCTTGATTTTGCTCACTCGGGTTAGTTTCAGTATTGCGTGGCAAGCTTTCTTGTGGTAGTTCTGAGATCAGCTTAGCAAGTTGTATAACTGACTTAGTAAGTTCCCCAACTGACTCAGTGACTTCCCTAACTTGGCTCTCGACCCCTTTCATCGATGCTTGTTGGGTCTCAAGGGTGGTTTCAGTGTCTTGGAGACGGTTATCGGTAGCTACCATGAATTTTGTCAGCATCTCTTCAAGGTTCGACTCCTCTTCCTGTTGGTAAGGTGGTTGTTGAAAATTTAAAGGAAGTTTCTGTCTTTGGATACTTTGATCATCCCACGAGAAATTAGGATGGTACCTCCAACCTGCATTATAAGTGTCACTATAAAAATTATTTTGAGGTTTAGAATAGTTACTCATATAGTGGACTTGTTCGCTTTCCATGCCATGTCCGTAGGGTGGGTACTCAGGATTCGCCACGCCTCCGCTTGTTTCACACTGCATAGCTGGATGTACTTGCGAGGAACCGTATAAACCATTAAATTTTTTATGTAACATCTCTAAGCGGTTTGATAGCACAGTTCTTTGGGTCGAGGTCGTAGATATCGGCTACTTTTGTTGGCTTTGTCCTCGTAACTTGCCACTGATAGTTATTCAGTGCCATCTCCTCTATCTGTCAATATCAAATAAAAGAAAATTTAGCAAAGTATTAAAAAAAAATAAAAAAAATTACAGAAAATAAAAAAATGGCTAAAGTAATAAAATAGAGCTTTCTTAATATTTTAGTTCCCCGGCAACGGCGCCAAAAACTTGATCGCTGTAAATCAGAGTTTTAAAATTTATAAAAGAATGATCGAACCTGGAAACTAACTCTGACAACGATTAAAGGCAAGTGCACCTATCGAACAGTAGTATAGTTTAGGAAAGACCGGATTATCAAACCCAAAGGAACTAAAAGTACTAATACTAACTTTCTTTTTATTATTTAGCCTAAAATAAGTGAAGTTGTTTATTAATCTAAATTAATTAACTACTAAACTAAAGACTCTAAGACAAAGAAGAATGAATTTGGAAAATAACTTGGGAAAAACTCAGTTGATTTAGACGATACCCTAGGAAGAATCCACCTAGACTTCACTTGTTATCTATCACTAAACCATATGACTTTATTTACTTAGTTTGATCCGTAAGACTCCCTAACGTATATTAAACCCTCTCTCGAGGCGAATAACGTCTAACCCTAGGTTAATTAGGGAACTCTCGTTCTCTTATAATAACCCCTAGAATAGTAGTAAATCGATCTGTGGATTCCCATATTAGGTTTCACCCTAATCCGGCAAAATCTCGTCACCCTATCTCTAGGCGTGCAATCAACTCCGCTTAATTATGTTGGATCTACTCTTAGGCAGGGTCTATTCCTCCTCCACCTAAGCACATTAAATTTGGATTAAGCTCACATAATTAAGAACAAACTAAGTATTTATCATATAATTCAAATAATCAAATAACAAGATTTATCATAGGTTTTATCCTAGGAGGTATCCAGAAGGGTTTAGTTCATAACAATAAAGGAAAACATCTCAAGAGAAAAGATAAAATAAAACATAAGAAATCCCTAAAACCCCCTGAAGGAATTGAAGGAGAGATCCTCCGTCTTGAGTAGAATTCCAGCTTCTTGAGATGGATCAACTAGCTATCCCTGAGTGAATCCCCACAAATCTGCCTTCTCTGGCCTAGCAAGACGCCCTGACAAAAGCCCTGGCAGAAGGCTTCTGCCGAACTCCCCTTCTAAGTTGCTACCTGGGGTGTTTATATAGGTTTTGAGATGTGTTACTTGGCCTCCAAGTATCCTAATTTGAGTGCAATTCCTATTTGGGAGTTTAAGTAGACTTAGGAATGTGTTTCTTTACCTCCAAGCATCCAAATTCGAGTAAAATTCCTCTTTCCTGCGGCAGGGACACGGCCATGGTACACGCCCGTGTGAATCGTGGCCAGGCCGTGTTGGACTCTGTTGATGAGGCATGGCCATGTAAATCGTGGCTAGGTCGTGTTCTAGATAATTAAGGAGGCACGGCCGTGTGGCTTGAAGTCCAGGCCGTGCTGATTTCGTGGCTTGGCCCAATTTAGTCTGTTTTAAGCCCGTTTCTCATTCTTTTCGTTATCGGGTGCTTTCCTGAGTATAAAACATGAAAAGAAAGGATTAAGAGCACCTTTTTTACATAAATTGAGGCTTAAATCATCCAAAAGCATATTAAATGTGGGCTTTAAATATGTTACTTTTATGGTTCATCAGTTGCTCTACCAACGAATGATGCCAAATCGGTACTGAAATTTCTACATAAAAATATTTTTACCAGGTTTGGTACCCCTTGTGCTCTAATTAGTGATGAAGGTTCACACTTTGATTGAAAATTAGTTGGTAATGCTCTGAACATGTATGACATTAAGCATATAATTTCCACATCAAACCATCCCTAGACAAATGGACAGTCGGAAGTCTCTAACAGAGAGGTTAATCAAATTTTGGAGAAGGTAGTTAATCCCACCCACAAAGATTGGTCATCCAAATTGGATGAAGCTTTGTGGGCATATCGCACTACATTCAAGACACCATTGGGGATGTCACCTTTCTGGATTGTTTATGGGAAACCCTGTCACTTGCTCGTTGAACTTGAACATAAGACATATTAGGCAATTAAGAAATTGAATATGGATTGGAATACTTCTGGTGTTAATCACCTGTTGGAGTTGAATGAGATGGAAGAATTCAGAGCACAAGCTTATGAGAATGCCAAGATGTACAAAGAAAAGATTAAACGATGGCATGACAACAAGATTTTGCCACGGCAATTTGCACCTGGACAACAAGTCTTATTATTTAAGTCCAGGCTTAAATTGTTTCCTGGAAAATTAAAATCTCGTTGGTTTGGCCCATTCGAGATAGTGCATGTCTATTCTCATAGAGCTTTGGCAGTCAAAGACAACAAGACTGGTTCTACTTTCAAAGTCAACGGCCAACGATTAAAGCAGTACTTCGGAGCTCCTATAATTCGTGATAAAAATTCCATCATTTTTCGAGCTGGTTAATATTTCTTTCCTGCACTATTTTATTCATATAATTTGTTTTTAATCCCTTTGTTTAGTTTCTTCAATAAGTTTACTTAACTATTATTTTCTTTTGTTGCAGGCACATTATGACCCAGGTTTGTAGAAATCAGCCCATTTAATATATTAGTTAATTTTTGGTTTAATAATTTTTCTATTATTTTTCTTTTTCCCACTTAGTTTTTCTTTTTTCTATGTCAGGGCACAATCTCAGGTTAGTCTTATCCCCCACGTCATTGCTATATTTTCTCTCACGTCTTACCCTAGTCGATTCACTTCTTTTCCGTTTCATCTTCTTCACCCTTCTCTGTTTTTACTCCATAAAACTGTAAAGGCCCCACCTTTTTCATTTTCCATTCACTATTTTTACTCAAATATCGATGATCTCATGAAGTCAGATACTGATGATGAAGATGAGGTGCCAATCAACCAGCTAAAACGGAAGCGCTACAAGCGAGTTGCTCAAAAATTAGTTCAAGCTGATGCTGGTGAAGTGGACAGGCAACCGCGCTACAAATGTGCTGCCAGAAAATCAACCCAACCCAATTAGAGTAACCCAATTCCTTCCAAGCTTTTGTTTTTATTTGCATTTTGTATTTATTTTATAACATGTTTCATGCATTTATATTTGGTTATCATGACATTTGGTCATGTTTAATTATTCATGCATTGAGGACAATGCATCCTTTAGGTTTGGGGTGCGTTGTGTTGTAATATTCATGCATTTTTTCATTCATTTTGCTAGTACATACAAATGCTAAATAACTACCAAACTATGCTAAGTATATTATTATCGGTGATGTTCAATGAGGATAATAACTCTTTTATTAATTTAGAAAATTGTGATAGTTGATTAAGCATGTTTAGCTTAGGATAGTTGTTTGAAAAATGATTCCTAAAAGTAGAATAACTTAAGTATCATTACAATTAATCTTTAGTAGGGTTCTTTTAATGCATTTAGATTTTTTTAAACCTAAATTCAATAATTTGGTTATGAATAATAATGAATACCATGTCAATAGTTTTACACTCCAATGTTTGAAACTGTTGAGTAGGTCAATAATGCTTTGTTTGCTCCATCATATTATTGATCAGAAAAACAAGTCCGAATAAGAGTGAGTAAAAAAAACTGTTTGTATTGATAATAATGATTTAGGGACACTCCACTGAAGTTCTAGGCTGAGTAGCTAAAGAGGTAGTTGTTTGTTCCATCCATCTTCTAAGTTAAAAGCCTTGGCTCCATTAGTGAACTACATTCAAATTGTGACATGATATACTACCTGGCAATCTAGTGTATACTCCATTGATATTGTCAAGTAAAGAAACCATGTGACAAGATGAATTCCTTAGAAAAAAAAATAAATAATAGTTGTAATTAAAGTTTTGAAATGACAGAATAAGTGAGAATAGAGAAACTGAATTTAGAGGAAAGATAACCTAAATACATTGGGAGAGGTCTGTTATAGTCAGAATTGCATAATTACTTAGGAACTTTTATTTTTAGGAAACATTTTCTTCACTTCATTTGCTAAACAAGCCTACAAAACTTGAACCAAATTTTTTTAGAAGACTGCTAAGAATGGAGGTATAGAATATATGGCAGATGGTTTAGTAGTATATATATCGTAACTGTGTGCTATGGAAAATTCATGCATTCATGCATATTCATACATATTTTGCTTGAGGACAAGAAATAAATCAGGTTTGAGGGTGTGATAACTCTTGAAAAGAGTTATATTTCAAGCCTCTAGAGTGAATTAATTGTTTGTAATTAAGTAAATGTGTTTGCATTTTTAGGATATTTTTAGAACATTGCATAACAAAGCTTGGATTGTACTATAAATGTAACACCCCTAACCCATAACCGTCGCCGGAATAGTGTTAAAGGCATTACCGGACCAAACAGAAACTTTTACTGACATCTCATAACATAGTCTGACAAATCACATCAAAGTGTCCCTTAAATAGGTCTACGAGACCTTAAACATGCTTAAGAATAGGGCCGGGACTAAACCGAACACATACTGAGAAATTCTCGAAAATTTAAAACTTTTCTAAGTTACGGAGGTCACATGCCGTGTGGTGGCGGCCGTGTGCCTCCCACGACCTCGAACACGCCCGTGTGTCTAAGCCGTGTCAAAACAAGGCATACATACTGACTTGTCCACACGGCCGTGGACACGCCCGTGTGCCTCACCCGTTGTTGATCCTGACTTGCACCACACAGCCAGTCACATGCCTTTGTGTCTTGCCCGTGGTCGAACCTGACTTCTTTCAAAATGAAACCATGAGGGACACGGTCGAGCCACACGCCCGTGTGCTCAACCGTGTGGGCAATTATAGGCCATCTACAAGGCCAAATTGCCACCCACACAAAGGGTCATCCCTACAAGCACAATTAAACATAATCCAAGCACAATTGGCAACCAATATCACACCAAATGATCATCCTATCATCCCAATTCAATCTCATCTATAATAATGCTAACTTGTATACCAAATTACACAACTAAAACACATGTATAGCCAAGCATGATACATTCACATATACCCTTCATATAACCATTTCATTGATCAAACATACATACTCATATTGCATCCATATGCTTACCATAACCTTGATCATTTCATAGGCATGAGATTATACCAAAACCAACATCATATAGCATAGCATCACATACAAAACACCATCACTTATCTAGCCATATCACATGGCTACATATATACATGTCTCTATCATACTCAAAAACAACTAGCCTATACATGCCATATTTAACTATATACATTTCCAAAAGGTACCAAAATGAGTTTAGGTAGTGTGATGATGATCCTCGACGGTCCCCGAGCCTTCAGTAGCTTTGAAGATCTATAAAACAGAACAACACACACAAAGTAAGCTTTCCAAAAGCTTAGTAAGCCATATACAAATAAACTTAGTATATAAACATTTAAAACATATAATCAATATGAATTTACTAATAGCTCAATTGCATAGCCATAATTCTTCTTGGCACATTCACTTAGCCATTCATCTTTCAATCTAATGCGATTTAATCCTTTGTCCAAATTAAGCACACAAACGAACAAATTAACTCACAAAAATTTCACACATACTAATTCACATATCGGAAGCACGAAAAATAATATTAAAATATTTTTTTGACTCAGATTTGTGGTCCCAAAACCACTGTTCGACTAGGGTCTAAATTGGACTGTTACAATTCTCCCCCTTAGGGATTTTCGTCCCCAAAAATCTCACCGTTAAACAGATTCGGATATTGCTGTCTCATTAAATCTTCAGGCTCCCACGTAGCCTCTTCCACTCCGTGTCGATGCCATAATACTTTAACTAACGAAATTTTCTTGTTTCTCAACTCTTTCACTTCACGAGCTAAGATACGGATCGGTTGTTCTTCATAAGTCATATCAGATCGAATTTCAATCCTAGACGAGGGAATCACATGTGACGGATCAGATCGGTATCGTCTAAGCATCGATACGTGAAATACATTATGAATCTTGTCTAGTTCAGGTGGCAGCAACAATCTATATGCAACTGGCCCAATTCGTTCGATAATTTCATACGGTCCAATGAACCTCGGACTCAACTTGCCTTTACGTCCGAATCAGAGTACTTTCTTCCACAGAGATACTTTCAAAAACACTTTGTCACCGATCTCAAATTCAATACCTTTTCGTTTCAAGTCCGCATAGGACTTCTGACGATCAGACGCTACTTTCAAACTGTCACGGATTACTTTCACTTTCTGTTTAGTATCTTTTATCAAATCGACCCCGTGTATCTTATTTTCACTGAGCTCAGTCCAATACAGAGGTGTTCAACATTTGCGTCTGTACAAAGCTTCATAAGGTGCCATTCTGATGCTCAACTGAAAACTATTATTATACGCAAATTCAATCAATGGCAGGTAATGTTCCCACGTACCGTCAAACTCAAGAATGCAACATCTCAACATATCCTTGAGTATCTGAATAACCCTGTAACACCCCTTACCCATATCCAATACCGGAACGGGGTACGAGGCGTTACCGGACTTAATCCTCACGGTCGCTACTTAGGCTAATCGTGACTACTCTCTTCATTCACCTCAATCACCTCATTCTCGACTTACGAGGCCTCACTCATACATACGAGGGCTCTCGAGACTAATCCGAAACTTTTACGATTCTTAAAATCTTTCTCTTCAATTACAGGGCTCACACGCCCGTGTAGAACGAGACACGCCCATGCATAGGCACACACGCCCATGTCACCAGACTGTGCCTAAAAACCCAGTATTCTGCCAATTTGCCCACGGTTAAGGCACACGCCCATGCATTTTGGGAGCATGCCCGTGTACCCTATCACACGTCCGTGCCTTTCACCCGTGGTCGACACTGACTAATCACACACGATTTTGACACGCCCGTGGGCCTAAACCATGTGCCATACCTTAGTATTCTGACTTATTCAACACGGCCTCGGCACACCCATGTGTTTTAACCGTGTGACCATTCCAATTCTAATTTTAAAGTGCAGACTTCACACGGCCTAGACACACGCCCGTGTGCCTACCCATGTGAACCAGAACAAGGCTATTTGACAAGCTCTTTGCATCCCTATAGCTTACACAACTTATACTCATCCATCACATTCATAATCACTCAAGTTGAATTGCCATCCCACATAGATGAATACATCTTTTCATGTGACATAATAGCCAACAACTATGGCAATATACAATTATCCCATAACTCATTTAGGCCAACACATTTGGCACAATAACAATGACTTAATCAACCACATAATCTAGCCCTATACATGCCATGACTCATAATAACTTGATACCTCATACCAAGTGTCTCCTCGATAGTGTGAAAATATCTCCGGTGGTCTCCAACCCGAGCTAGCTAAATTAACCTATAAGAGATGAGAAAGAAAGAAGGATAAGCAATAATGCTTAGTAAGTTCATATGCAATTAAGAATCAACTATCAATATTCATATGCTTATACTCAATCACAAGGTATTAGAATGAGTTTTACTCTTGAACTCACAGTTACCTATTCAATCGTTCATAATGCTTACTCATTTCGTCTCTTACCACATTCTAACCATATCTCGGCTTAATGCTCGCATTCATTAACTTACCATGCCACAAGCCAATTCGCTCGTTTAATTAGCATACATCCTGCACTGATCGTCACAAGATCATATAAAACAACACATCATGCATTCTCAATAAACCATTCATACTGCCAATCTCTCGGTGGTTATGCACTTAGCCCACCATTGATTCTCTTATAGGGTGGTATCGCTTTACACCCCACCAATCATTTATACCTATAGTGATTTCGCACTTAGCTCACCAATCATTTATAAGCGATGGTATACTTTACACCCATCGATTACTAATTTATCGTGGTAACGCACACAACCCACCGATAATAATATAGTTGATGGTATCGCACACTGACCCATCAATTAATTATTTATCCGATGGTAACGCACACACACAGCCGACCGTGAATAACATAATGATGGTATCGCACACAGCCCATCACTAACCATCAATAAGATGATATCGTACATAGCTCACCATTATTTACATTCATGGATAATAATCCACAGTATATCTCTATTTCAAATGTTCATTCGAGAACATCCTCACATGCTTCTATTCTTACTTAACTTTCTACGGATTTTCGTTATCATTCACACAGTACATCAATAAATCTATCTCATGCAAACTCTGATTGCATCAACTACACATACCCCACTAGGGGTTCATCATAGATTGAATTCATCTCAATTCGAGTTCTACACATACTTGTGCTACTCATGGTACAACCACATACATTCAACATATACATTGAATCATTCGAATTATTAAATAACTCTCTTGAGTCTCATGCACATAGTTCTCATTATCATCATACCCCAATTGGGTCTTACATACACTAACATATCGGTGCCATGTCCACGACATGGTCTTATACTGAATTCTTACATTGAGGCCATATTCCAATATGGTTTTACTCGAGACTTTAACTTAGTCATCATATCATGCTATACACTTTTCCTATTACTCTAGATTCAATACCATTGACATCTCATCAAATGATATTTCATACATTCATATAGTAAACATACATTCCATTCAACATTGGAATACTAAATTAACTCATACGTAATTGCAACATTCGCACATGAACTTACCTCGATGACGAAAAGGCCAAAAAGGACTTTTTGCCCACATTTTTCTTTTCTCCCATTCTAGGTCCGGATCTCGTTTTCTTCAATCTAGAATAATAAAATTTACTCATTTAATCACTTAATGATCATTTTACAACATAATATCCACTTGGACAAAAATGACCATTTTGCCCCTATAATTTGGCAAAATTACGATTTTGCCCCTAGGCTCGTAAATAAGTTTTTATCACATTTTCTTGATAAATCAACCTAGATGAACATTTAATCCTCTTACAACTATCCAAAATTCCAAACATTTCATGCCTTAATGAACAACTTACAACTTTTGCATTTTAGCCCAAATTAGGTGTTTTCATGACAACACCTTTCATAAAAGTTGTTTCTCCTCATCCTATCATTCATTTTCTTCAATAAAAATTCAGCAACTAGCATAAAATCTCTCATGGCAAGTCCCTAGACTCTCAACCATATTACAAATTAGTCCCCTCATTAGCTAGCTTAAGCTTTGGGGACTCTAAAAGTGCAAAAATTTTCAAGAAAGATCATCAAAATCACTTACTTATGAGGAGGAATGTTTGCTGAAATTTTTGAGCTTCAAAACCCCATTCTTGCTGCCCAATTTCGGTGGAAGAGGAGAAGAAATAAAAAAGATGATAGCTTTTCTTATTTCATCTTATTTTATTTCTTTTTAATACCTAACATGACAACATTTAATGCTCTTGTCCCCCTTTGTCATCCTTTGACAGGCCAAGCCACTTAACAAGGCCAAATTTCACATTTGGGGCCTCCAATTAATACTCTATAGCTATTTAGCACATCTAGGAATTAAAATGGAACTTTCGCACTTTATGCGATTTAGTCCTTTTTAGCGATTAAGCATGAAATCGCTAAAATTAAAGCACCAAAATTTTCATGCACCCTTATAAACATGTTATAACACATAAAATAACATGAAAATAATTTCCTCTATCCTGGGTTTAGTGATTCCGAGATCATTGTTCCGACTAGCCACTAAATCGGGCTGTTACAACTCTCCCCTCTTAGGGATTTTCGTCCCCAAAAATCTTACCAGGAGGATTTGCTACCAACATTCTTAAAACGTTTCCATAAAATCCTCGAAATCACAAATCCACTTATCCTCAAGTTTCTCTTGTCATCAACCTTTAAGCTATCACACACGAGGTTGAAACATCACTTGCGACCTAGGTACTTCTTCTTCCAGAGTGTATACTCAGTAATCCACTAATTTAGAACTCTGAACACATCCAAATGATCATTTGGATCTTTACCGGTTGATTTGCTACAATTCAAATGACATTTCCCTTTCTTGGGAATTTTGTCAAACCAAATTCGAAATCTATAAGGTTTTATCTCACTTTCTCATTAAAGCATTTACCGACTGTAATAATCTTGACTTGTATGCTTTGAAAACTCAGCTTTTAGTGGTCAACTACTTCTGACCCTAAACTCAGTCATATCGTGAAATGTACTCTACTGTCAAAACATTTATGCACCTAACAGTACTTCCTTATTGTTGCATTAGTAGACATGTTACTACTAAATCTCATACCAAAACTTCTGCCTAAGTTCTGAATTCATCCACATACAATTTCTGTCTCAAAGTAACATCAACAACAGAAACGTTATCCAGCCTGAATTTTAACATCTCAGACAAACTCATTCTAAGCTCATTTAAAATACCATTCACTATCCCCATACGAACTTCTTTGTCTACTATAAGGAAGTATTACAATAACTATATTCGCCATTGTAATAGTTCAAGTCGTTTCACTAATTCATCTTCAAAATCTTTCTGCGACATATGATATCCTCACTCATTAAAATTCGGAAAATACACATCGATTTTCCCCATGGATCATTACAAAACATCTAGCTCATAACACAGATACAAAAGTGATTGTCTTTGGATCACCAACCTGTCAACTCTTTTTCTCGATTCAGACTGAACTCAATACTAGAACTTTCAATTAATAGTTCTTTTTATAGCTTTCAACTCAACCATCGCGGTTTTAACATTTGAATGAGAATATCATCGTATCATGCTCTCTACTCACGAACACACAGAAATTTACTCTCTTTGTTGATTCATGCATGGATATACAAAGAACTCGAATCATATCTCAATGCATTAACTACTCTTTTCTCCACCCTGAAAACATATTTCAAGCACACTATCATCTGAGTTTCTCTTGCTATACTAATCTAAAACCTTTACCATCATCACATCTCACAATAGCAGGTACAATCTTGATCAAATTAATAATGCTATTCGACCTGTCCAAAAACCCATCACACGACGTGAAACTCAGGATTTCACTCCTTATACTAGAATCATCTCCAGCTTCACCCTCAAAACACCCGAATAGGGTTACGAGGAGAATAAAGAACGTCAATTCCAGTTACTAAACAGACAACCATTTAATCTAATTTCACAATCGGCTAACATTCTCACACGATCTTGATTCATGAGATAAACAACCTCATCGCCCCTGAAAGGCAAAAAATATTAACACGTAATGTTTAAAGAGGTCATTATGATCCATACAACTATGGTTATCATAATCGAATACTCTCACAGTTCAAACATTGTTTCTTTAACCATTTCCGTCCTCAAAACTCCTTAACAATTCCTTTCATTAATGAACATAAATTTAAGAAAATCTCGATAATCATGAACCTTAGGCTTCCTACTCACTTGAGTCAAATAGCCTAGGCTAACTTTTTCTTTGCTCTTAACATTGTATAATCAATACAATCGTTAAAGCATTCAGACATACTTTCTTATAATTGCCTTTATTAAGTACATACCGTGCCACACTCTATACTCATACTCATTTCCTTGCGACTCGCTCACGAGTGCCTGTATTCACTCATTCACATAACTTTAGTACAATTTTCCTTTCTACCTCTAGACTCATCTATCTGTCCCAAAGATCACTAGGAATACTCAAAAACGCATACTATAATCATTAACACAATTTCAAAGCCAAAGCCGCATTCTAGAGGTGACCTTATATGGAAGCACTTCTAAATGTCAACACCAATGCCATATTCAAAATATGGCCTTATGTGGACTACCACCTCAAGTATCGATGCCATATTCCGGATATGGACTTATACAATTCTCGTTTTCATTGTAGTCCTCTAGGACTTCAACCTCGTGTTCAACAACAATTACTCTATATAGTAGAGTATCATGTATCAATATGATACAAAGCATTCTCAGAATGCTAACATAATCATTGCGCTAACCGAATACAAACTTGCTCAACTTAACTCTCATAACATCTCGTCATAATTCAACAGTGGTAAGGGGTGAGGTCGTAGCGTCCCACAACTTGACTCTCGTGACCACATGCATATGATTTACTGTTCATCATCGATGAAATATCATCATGGCCACACAACTCGTCACAAGTGAGTTTTCACGTTTATCACGCTACAATTGTCCCTATCACTTATACTTTTCGAACTCTGATTTCACTTACTCAAGTTCCACATTAATATCTACTCAAATACTCAACATTTAACTCTACTTTCTCTTACTATGACTCATTAATCTATAGAATATCTTACGGGTTTTGGGTACGTCGTTTACTTGATTGCCATAGTCCAACTATGGTCTTACTCGTATCACAACATCATAGCCCAGCAATCTCTTTACATGTCATCACGATGCCATAGCCTCGCTACGGTCTTACACGAAATCTCATATAAATACCAATGCCATACCTCTGATACGGTCTTACATGGAACTCATGTCGTTGCCGATGCCACATCCCAGATATGGTCTTACACGATTCTATACCGAAGCCAGGTCCCAGACGTGGTCTTACACGGGATCACTATTTGTCACCAATTCCATGTTCCAGACATGGTCTTATACGGGATCACATGTATCGCCATGGTCCAACCATGGTCTTATTCATCTCATTGAACGACCGTACCCATTCCTACATTCTACTCAGTCAAACTTCCCAGTTTAACTCTCTCACCATAATACTCGTAGTTTCATACAGAGTCACGAAATAAAACATTATAATCATCCATTTTAATAGTCGCACATGAGATTCAACTATGTGGACATATTGATCATGCATCGTTCAAACAATTACACATACACATATACCCCATTCTCTGGGTAAATTTACTCACTATATGCACCTAACCCAATAGGTTGAGTATATAACGCCTTATGCACATCCAGCCAATGTAGATAAACTTCTCATTTCACGCATTATCACACACATGTCATATACTTCTACTCATAACTCTTTGAATCTCATCATTGCATAAGAGCATTTCAACTTCCCCACTATCACTTACAACATTATTGAATTTAGCTCGGTTGGGAACCATCACTGTTTTAACAAAATAATTTCGTTAGAGCCGGGAGACATCACACTATCACGGTCCACATATGGCATGTGTAGCTAGACTCTTACTCATACTAGGTTAGTCCTAGAACTGACTAAACCATGCTCTGATACCACTAAATGTAACACCCCTTACCCGTATCCAATACCGGAAATGGGGTGCAGGCGTTACTGGGACTTAAGCCTCACGGTCGCTACTTAGGCTAATCGTGACTACTCTCTTCATTCACCTCAATCACCTCATTCTCGACTTAAGAGGCCTCACTCATACACACGAGGGCTCTCGAGACTAATCCAAAACTTTTACGATTCTTAAAATCTTTCTCTTCAATTACAGGGCTCACACGCCCGTGTAGAACGAGACACGCCCGTGCATAGGCACACACGCCTATGTCCCCAGACCGTGCCTAAAAACCCAGTATTCTACCAATTTGCCCACGGTTAAGGCACACGCCCATGCATTTTGGGAGCACGCCTATGTACCCTATCACACGTCTGTGCCTTTCACCCGTGGTTGACACTGACTAATCACACATGGTTTTAACACGCCCGTGGGCCTAAACTATGTGCCATACCTTAGTATTCTGACTTATTCAACACGGCCTCGGCACGCCCGTGTGTTTTAACCGTGTGACCATTCCAATTCTAATTTTAAAGTGCGGACTTCACGGCCTAGACACACGCTTGGTGTGCCTACCCATGTGAACAGAACAAGGCTATTTGACAAGCTCTTTGCATCCCTATAGCTTACACAACTTATACTCATCCATCACATTCATAATCACTCAAGTTGAATTGCCATCCCACATAGATGAATACATCTTTTCATGTGACATAATAGCCAACAACTATGGCAATATACAATTATCCCATAACTCATTTAGGCCAACACATTTGGCACAATAACAATGACTTAATCAACCACATAATCTAGCCCTATACATGCCATGACTCATAATAACTTGATACCTCATACCAAGTGTCTCCTCGATAGTGTGAAAATATCTCCAGCGGTCTCCAACCCGAGCTAGTTAAATTAACCTATAAGAGATGAGAAAGAAAGAAGGATAAGCAATAATGCTTAGTAAGTTCATATGCAATTAAGAATCAACTATCAATATTCATATGCTTATACTCAATCACAAGGTATTAGAATGAGTTTTACTCTTGAACTCCCAGTTACCTATTCAATCGTTCATAATGCTTACTCATTTCGTCTCTTACCACATTCTAACCATATCTCGGCTTAATGCTCGCATTCATTAACTTACCATGCCACAAGCCAATTTGCTCGTTTAATTAGCATACATCCCGCATCGATCGTCACAAGATCATATAAAACAACACATCATGCATTCTCAATAAACCATTCATACTGCCAATCTCTCGGTGGTTATGCACTTAGCCCACCATTGATTCTCTTATAGGGTGGTATCGCACACAGCCCACCAATCATTTATACCTATGGTGATTTCGCACTTAGCTCACCAATCATTTATAAGCGATGGTATCGCTTTACGACCCATCGATTACTAATTTATCGGTGGTAATGCACATAGCCCACCGATAATAATATAGTTGATGGTATCGCACACGACCCATCAATTAATGATTTATCCGTGGTAACGCATACGACCCACCGTGAATAACATAATGATGGCATCGCACTGACCCATCACTAACCATCAATAAGATGATATCGCACATAGCTCACCGTTATTTACATTCATGGATAATAATCCACAGTATATCTCTATTTCAAATGTTCATTCGAGAACATCCTCACATGCTTCTATTCTTACTTAACTTTCTACGGAACTCGTTATCATTCACACAGTACATCAATAAATCTGTCTCATGCAACTAAGGTGCATCAACTACACATACCCCACTAGGGGTTCATCATAGATTGAATTCATCTCAATTCAGTTCTACACATACTTGTGCTACTCATGGTACAACCACATACATTCAACATATACATTGAATCATTCAAATTATTAAATAACTCTCTTGAGTCTCATGCACATAATTCTCATTATCATCATACCCCAATTGGGTCTTACATACACTAACATATCGGTGCCATGTCCCTGACATGGTCTTATACAAATTCTTACATCGAGGCCATATTCCAATATGGTCTTACTCGAGACTTTAACCGTCATGATATCATGCTATACACTTTTCCCATTACTCTAGATTCAATCCCATTGACATCTCATCAAATGATATTTTTTATACATTCATATAGTAAACATACATTCCATTCAAAATTGGAATACTAAATTAACTCATACGTAATTGCAACATTCGCACATGAACTTACCTCGATGACGAAAAGGCCAAAAAGGACTTTTTGCCCACATTTTTCTTTTCTCCCGTTCTCGGTCCGAATCTCGTTTTCTTCATTCTATAACAATAAAATTTACTCATTTAATCACTTAATGATCATTTTACAACATAATATCCACTTGGGCAAAAATGACCATTTTGCCCTCTATACTTTGGCAAAATAATGATTTTGCCCCTAGGCTAAATAAATAAATTTTTATCACATTTTCTTGATAAATCAGCCTAGATGAACATTTAATCCTCTTACAACTATCCACAATTCCAAACATTTCATGCCTTAATGAACAACTTACAACTTTTGCATTTTAGCCCAAATTAGGTGTTTTCATGACAACACCTTTCACAAAAGTTGTTTCTCCTCATCCTATCATTCATTTTCTTCCATAAAAATTCAGCAACTAGCATAAACTCTCTCATGGCAAGTCCCTAGACTCTCAACCATATTACAAATTAGTCCCCTCATTAGCTAGCTTAAGCTTTGGGGACTCCAAAAGTGCAAAACTTTTCAAGAAAGATCATCAAAATCACTTACTTATGAGGAGGAATGTTTGCTAAAAAATTTTAGCTTCAAAACCCCATTCTTGCTGCCCAATTTCGGTGGAAGAGGAGAAGAAATAAAAAAGATGATAGCTTTTCTTATTTCATCTTATTTTATTTCTTTTTAATACCTAACATGACAACATTTAATGCTCTTGTCCCCCTTTGTCATCCTTTGACAGGCCAAGCCACTTAACAAGGCCAAATTGCACATTTGGGGCCTCCAATTAATACTCTATAGCTATTTAGCACTTCTAGGAATTAAAATGGAACTTTCGCACTTTATGCGATTTAGTCCTTTTTAGCGATTAAGCATGAAATCGCTAAAAATAAAGCATCAAAATTTTCATGCACCCTTATAAACATGTTATAACACATAAAATAACATGAAAATAATTTCCTCTATCCTCGGTTTAGTGATTATGAGATCACTGTTCTGACTAGCCCCTAAATCAGGCTGTTACAAATCTGTTCGCAATGACCATCCGTCTGTGGATGAAATGTTGTACTAAAATGCAATTTAGTACCTAAAGCTTCTTGCAATTTCTTCCAGAATCGTGATGTAAATCTTCGATCTCTATCAGACACAATAGACAACGGCACTCCGTGCAATCTCACAATATCAGAAATGTAAAGCTCAGCTAGTTTATCAAGTGAATAATCAGATCGTACCGAAATAAAATGGGCAGATTTCGTCAATCGATCAACTACGACCCAAATTGCATCTTTCTTTCTCGGAGTCAAAGGCAATCCAAAAACAAATTCCATCGTCACTCTATCCCATTTCCACTCGGGAATCAGAATCGGTTGTAACAAACCAGATGGAACCTGATGTTCAGCTTTAACTTGCTGACAGACTAAACATTTCGACACAAAATTAGAGATATCTCTTTTCATACCAGACCACCAATAGTGTTGCTTCAAATCATGATACATTTTTTTGTACTACCCGGATGATAATCTATCACAAGCTCGTAATCTTTCAATAGCTCTAACCATCTTCTCTGTTGTAGATTCAAATTTTTCTGAGTCATTAAGTATTTCAGACTTTTATGATCTGAAAACACGTGACATTTCTCACCGAACAGATAATGACGCCAAATCTTTAATGCGAACACAATCGCATCTAGCTCAAGGTCGTGTGTCAAATAATTCTTTTCATGAGGCTTAGTTGTCTCGAAGCAAAAGCTATAACTTTGCCTTCTTGCATCATTACACACCCCAGACCATTCAACGAAGCATCACTAAAAATTACAAATTCTTTGCCCGATTCTGGTTGTACCAACACTGGAGCTTCAGTTAAAAGGGCTTTCAACTGTTCAAAGCTTTTCTGACATTTATCGGACCATTCAAACTTCACATCTTTCTGAAACAATCTAGTTAACGGAGTAGCTATCATCGAAAAGCCTTTCAAGAACCTTCGATAATAACCAGCAAGTCCTAGAAAACTACAAACTTCAGATACATTCTTCGGAGGCTTCCATTCCAGAATAGCAGAAATCTTACTCGGATTAACTTGTATTCCAGAGGCTGATACAATATGTCCCAGAAAACTAACTTCACGCAACCAGAATTCACATTTGCTGAATTTTGCATACAATTGTTTATCTCGCAAAGTTTGCAACACAATTCTCAGATGCTTGACATGCTCGTTTTCATCACGTGAATAAATCAAAATGTCGTCAATGAAAACAACAACAAAATGATCTAAATACGGTCTGAAAATTCTGTTCATTAGATCCATAAAAATAGCAGGAGCATTCGTTAGTCTGAAAGGCATAACTAAAAACTCATAATGCCCGTACCTCGTTCTGAAAGTAGTTTTTGGAATGTCTGAATCTTTTACTCTCAACTGTTAGTATCCCGATCTCAAATCTATCTTTGAAAATACGGTAGCTCCTTTAAGTTGATCAAACAAATCATCGATTCTGGACAACAGATATTTGTTCTTCCTTATCACTTTGTTCAACTGACGATAATCAATGCACATTCTCATCGTGCCATCTTTCTTTTTCACAAATAGAACAGGAGCACCCCAAGGTGAGAAGCTCGGTCTTGCAAACCCTCTATCAGTCAACTCTTGCAATTGTAACTTTAATTCTTTCAACTCTGTTGGTGCCATTCTATACGAAGCTATCGAAATAGGAGTTGTACCAGGCAGCAAATCAATACCAATTTCAACTTCACGTATCGAAGGCAATCCCGGTAGTTCTTCAGGAAACACATCAGAGAATTCACAGACAACTGGCACTAATTCAACTTTCTTTTCAGATACTTTCGAGTCAATTACATAAGCAAAATAAGCTTCATAACCCTTTCTCAAACAATTTTGAGCTTTCAATACAGATATCACAGCAGGTAACCCAGTCAAATCATTAGACTCAACCCGAACTATTTCATCATTCTGACATCTCAAACCAATGGTCTTTCTTTTGCAATTCACAACAGCATCATGTAATGTCAACCAGTCCATACCCAAAATTATATCGAACTCATCAAAAGGTAATAGCATCAGATCAGCCGGAAAACAAATATCTCTGAACATCAACGGACAGTTCTTGCATACTTTATCAACCAGGACACTTTTACCTAAGGGGTTTGATACTTTAATTACAAATTCAGCAGACTCTACAGGCAAGGTCTTACTGAATACTAAGTTTAGGCATATATACGAATGTGTAGAACCAGGGTCTATCAATGCAATCACAGAAGTATCATAAAGAGTAAATGTACCTGTTATAACATCTGGAGATGAAGCTTCTTCACGATCTCGAATGGCATACGCTCTGGCAGGCGCTCTAGCTTCAGATCTCGCAACAGTGTCTTTTGTAGTTCTCTGTCTACCATTGACATTTCTTGCATTTCAGAAAGGTCTACCTCTCGCTGAAACATTATCGGATCTCAGATTCTGAATGATCTCTTACTCAACAGACTCAGGGCAATCACGGATGAAATGGTCTAACGATCCACATCTGAAACAAGCTCAATCATTCAATTTACAACTTCCCGGATGTCTTTTACCATAATGCTTACACTCGGGTCGCTCGGATCAGACATTTCCAACACTCGCCATCGATGTTGCTGGAGCTTTGGAGCTCAACTGTGATCTAACTCGATCTCTATTCAAATGTCCCATATTAGCTCTTGAACGGCTTTGTTCATCTCTGAATTTCTTCGAAGCAGACTGAAATGATTTGCTCGAAAATCTCTTTCTCACATCTCTGGCTTCAGACTCAGCTTTTCTTTTTTCTTTCCCGAGTGCCTCAACTTTACACGCTCGGTCAACAAGCACAACAAACTCTTTTTATCTCTAGAATTCTGACTAATAAACGAATATCTTCGTTAAGGCCATCTTCAAATCTCTTACACATTATTGCTTCTGACGATACATATTCTCGGGCATACCGACTTAGCCTCACAAACTCTCGTTCGTATTCAGTAACAGACATGCGGCTATGTTTCAATTCAAGGAATTCCTTTCGTTTCTGATCAATGAATCTCTGACTAATATATTTCTTCTGGAAATCAATCTGAAAGAAATCCCATGTGATCTGCTCTTTCGGAACAACAGAAATCAAAGTTTTCCACCACTGATAAGCCGCGTCTCGTAACAAAGATACAACACATTTAATACTTGCTTCCGAAGTAAAAGACATCTCATCAAATACTCAGATAGTGTTTTCTAACCAAAACTCGGCTTTTCCAAAGATCGTCATCATCTGGTGGCCTCGAACTCTTCAAATTTATATACTTGGATTTTATCGGCGGAAGATTATTCAATGATTTATACCCATTTACGGAGGCAAAGCGAAGTGCGGGGAATAGACGGGGGCAGAGGTTGTGAAACAGTCGAATTATTCCTTACAAACTGAGTGAACCACTCACTCATCATCTGGAAGAAAGCTTGTTTAGCTTCTCCCTCTTGACCGCTCGTAGCTGGTCTCGAATTAGAGAGCGCTGTCTCTTGAGCAGGAGCAGGCGCATTGCTTTCTACATCGTCAGCTACGGCTCTTTCGGGATCCATTACTTTACGATAAACACATTTTACACATCAGGATTCATCAAA
This sequence comes from Gossypium sturtianum, assembly GCA_025698515.1. Lineage (NCBI taxonomy): Eukaryota > Viridiplantae > Streptophyta > Magnoliopsida > Malvales > Malvaceae > Gossypium > Gossypium sturtianum. The sequence continues at coordinate 129,505,431 of CM046955.1, forward strand.
CTATCACAGTTCGAAGATATGGCATGTATAGCTAGACTCTTACACGCTACATTAGTCCGAGAATCGACTAAATCGTAGCTCTAATACCAATCAAATGTAACACCCTTAACCCGTAACTATCGCCGAAATAGGGTTAAAGGCATTACCGAACCAAACGAAAACTTTTACTGACATCTCATAACATAGTTTGACAAATCACATCAAAGTGTCCCTTAAATAGGTCTACGAGACCTTAAACATGCTTAAGAATAGGGCCGGGACTAAACCGAACACATACAGAAATTCTCAGAAATTTAAAACTTTTTCTAAGTTACAGAGGTCACACGCCCGTGTGGGCAGGCCGTGTGCCTCCCACGGCCTCAGACATGCCTGTGTGTCTAAGCCGTGTCAAAACAGGGCATACATATTGACTTGTCCACACGGCCGTGGACACGCCTGTGTGCCTCACCCGTGGTCGATCCTGACTTGCACCACACGGCCAGTCACACGCCCGTGTGTCTTGCCCGTGGTCAAACCTGACTTATTTCAAAATGAAACCACGAGGGACACGGTCGAGCCACACGCCCGTGTGCTCAACCGCGTGGGCAATTATAGGCCATCTACAAGGCCAAATTGCCACCCACACAAAGGGTCATCCCTACATGCACAATTAAACATAATCCAAGCACAATTGGCAACCAATATCACACTAAATGATCATCTTATCATCCCAATTCAATCTCATATATAATCATGCTAACTTGTATACCAAATTACACAACTAAAACACATGTATAGCCAAGCATGATACATTCACATATACCCTTCATATAACCATTTCATTGATCAAACATACATACTCATATTGCATCCATATGCTTACCATAACCTTGATCATTTCATAGGTATGAGATTATACCAAAACCAACATTATATAGCATAGCATCACATACAAAACACCATCACTTATCTAGCCATATCACATGGCTACATATATACATGTCTCTATCATACTCCAAACCAACTAGCCTATACATGCCATATTTAACTATATACATTTCCAAAAGGTACCGAAATGAGTTTAGATAGTGTGATGATGATCCTCGATGGTTCCCGAGCCTTCGGTAGCTTTGACGATCTATAAAATAGAACAACACACACAAAGTAAGCTTTCCAAAAGCTTAGTAAGCCATATACAAATAAACTTAGCATATAAACATTTAAAACATATAATCAATATGAATTTACAAATAGCTCAATTGCATAGCCATAATTCTTCTTGGCACATTCACTTAGCCATTCATCTTTCAATCTTGCATATCACCATATACCATATTGGATCATAACTTGTCCATTCATGTAACACATTTTACTTTTTCAAATCCAAATACATAACTCATCTAGGTAAGTTCATGGATATACTTACCTTCTTATACACACAATGTGTACATATCAAACGTACCAGAAACGGATATACAAATCACATAGTCATTCATTTCTCGGACTTTCATGTTGAACCGTTCGAAACTAAATAGGAAAATTAGAATGCTCAAAATAGTCGTACAATGCCAACGTCCCAGACGAGGTCTTACATGTACTCAGATATTGATGCCACTGCCCCAGACAGGGTCTTACACGATTCAAATACGATGCCAATGTCCCAGACATGGTCTTACACGTAATCTCGAATCAATGCCAACGTCTCAGACGTGGTCTTACATGATTTCACATTTCGGACACCTATGTCATGACATATGCAATTCTATATATTCCTAGGTTCATACGGGACTTCTCGGACTTTAACAACTTGTCGACTTATTCGTAAACTCGATTTTCACATACATTCCATCTCAATGGATATTCATAGCAATTCAAATTTCATATATACACAAATATTTCAATTCAAATACATTTATTTGTATATCGACTTACCTCAGATTCGGTTTGCGTACGGACTCGACTATTCGATCACTTTCGACTTTCCACGATCTAAGTCCGTTTTCTTCGGTTCTTGATCTTAATTTATGCTTCAAGCTAGCCGAATGTTTGAAGAGTTTAAACCCTTCTTTTTCTTTGTGATTTTCGGTTATCAAACATAAAAGATGATAGAATTTTGGCTTTGGTTTTGTTTAATTATCTTTTATTTATCAAATTACCTATTTAGCCCTTTCAATAAACATATAATAACATATGATTCAATGCCATTATTGTCTATTAACCAATCACTATCTTATAAATGGCTTAATTGCCTCATAATGCCTCCTCATTTAAAAGCCACATCAATTAGGCCATTAATCAAATAGAATGCTATTTTTAAAAATTATGCGATTTAATCCTTTGTCAAAATTAAGCACACAAACGGATAAATTAACTCACAGAAATTTCACACATGCTAATTCACATATCGGAAGCACGAAAAATAATATTAAAATATTTTTTTGACTCAGATTTGTGGTCTCGAAACCACTGTTCCGACTAGGGTCTAAATCGGACTGTTACAATAAATGCTATTATTTGTTACTTTTATTATTGGGGAAGAAAGTGTTGGTTGTGGTTGGCAGCAGGTGCAAGATGAAGAAGAGAAGAAAGAACACAATAGGAAAATGAAGGAGGTGAAATATTGCCATGTCAAAATTCTAGTTAGACTGCCAACAGGAATGTCATAGCAATTCCAGGAAGATGATGTAGCACTCAGTCCACGTCACTCTTAGTCAGCTGTACTTGTACCAGATAAACCACCCTAAAAAAAGATGAAGCAAAAGGTGTGTGCTGAGAGGGAGGGAGTTACTCTATAAAGGAGGAAAGAGAAAAGAAAAGAGGAGAGGATTTTTGGAGAGAGAGGAATTAGAGAGCAGTTTTTCCCTCTACATCAGATTCTTGTGAAAAATCTTAGAGAAAAAGAGAGGAGAGGGTAGTAGCTTACAGAGCAGAAAAGTCACAGAACCAAGGAAGGGGAAGAGAAATTTGCCCTGGGTTTTGCATCAAATCTCATTATTAAAGTGAAAGCTGAAGTAGTGAGAGCTTCTTGCAGTTCTGCCTTTATTTTCTGATATGAACTTTGTGATTCGTGAACTTAAATGATGATGTTGAATGGTTTTGTTTTGGATATGAATGCCCAATCCGTGAGCTAAATCTAATTGGGTTGGAATTATTTGGGTGGATTTTTATTATCTTTAATGCCCATGGTATGATTTTGAGTAGATTACTGTTTCATACGATTTGTGATTATTTTAAATGCATGCATGCTAGCTCTAGATATAGATGATTGTATGGTATGTTATTAGATCTGATTTAATTCTGAAAAGATTAAATAGATTGGATTATTATCGGTTGATACAGGAAAGTATTTGAAAGAATATTTGTAGCACTCTAGACATAGAAGTTGCGATTTGTATAGGTTGATATCATTCTTGAATTCTGTAGACATACAAAAGAAAAACTTAGAATTGTAGTGAATCCCTGAGCAGTAGCATGGTCATGGTTTTTCCATGGCATTATTATGGTAGAAGAATAAAGCTTTATCATTCAACAGTAAAAATCCTTCTTACTTATTCTTTGAGAATTGCCACAGCATTTCAATTGCCCTAGCATTTTTTTCATTCATAATTGATTTTATTAATCCATTCATTAAATCTCTTTATCAATTTTTCTCTGTTTCTTTTGCATAGTTTAATTAGTAAATTTCATAAGTAATAGCATAACCAATTATTTTAATCAATTTCGATCCCTGTGGAGACGATACTCACTCATCACTCTATTACTTGATTCGACGTGTATACTTGCACAATCACATTACACGTTCAAACGCGACAGGGACCAACTTGATTAAAATTAAAAACTTTTATGAAATTTTGCTAGGAGTAAGAAATAGAAGGTCCCTGATGAAAATATGTGAAATCGAATTTAATTTAGAGGTCTAGATTAAAATGTTATGATTGTTCGGGGTTTAGGGACTAAATTGAATAAATTAAAAAATATGTATGACTTTGTAATTGAATGTTACTTGATCTGGAATTTGATATTGTGTATTGTTGGGTTATTATTCATAATTAAAGACGACGCAAGGCTGTCAAGAGGGAAAGAAAAGGTGAGAGCCAATGAAGAGTAACTCGAGTCTTCGATTTGTATTTTTATTATTCGAATCATTATAATTGTAGCATATTTATATATTTTTTCAGTAGTATGATATTGAGGTGAGTTGAAAATGATTATTTGAATTGAAATATTATGATTGAGATTGGTTATCATAATAGAGAACTAAATTGAATAGAATAGACAAGAGTGTAACTTGATTAAAATATGAAATTGGCTTTGAATTGGGTTGAAACATGTTATGTAATGAATTGAAACTGATGAAATGAAAATTGAGTTATATGATGAATCAGATGTTTGATTACCGTATTAACTGTTCAGGCAGAGTTGAATATAGTTGGCATGCTATATGATTAATTGAGTACGGGTTACTTCGGCTATATGTCGATGAGCGTTGGGCGCATTCTATTTATTTTAGACATTTCGATGAGGCACTGGGTGCCAAATTGGTGAGTGGGTTAGGATCCATGTATCTTTTGAGTCACGTTAATAGGGAATATAAATTGTTAATTCGTTGAGTGATATTTGAAAAATGATTAAATGTTATAAAGTTGAATTAAATATATTTATAAATGATATTTGATTATATATAGCATGTGAAAGGCCATGAGAACCGATTAACGAACCTAAAGGTCGATATGGTAAGATAAGGAATGATTGATTCAATTTAGAATTGAAATACTAATTTGATTGAGGGCATGATCAACTAGCTTACCATTGAAGTAATACATAGTTGATTCATTTGGTATAATGGGTGCACTTTGTGGCATATATATGTTGATATGTGATTAAGAATTAGCATGCATTATGTATGATTTGGTTGTTAATGGTAATTTAATTGGATGTATAAACTTGATATAATCTTGTAATTCTTTGACTTTAATCATCGAAATACCACTGAGCTTTATCGCTCAACGTACAGTTTGTTTTTTGTGCACAAATTAGGTTCATATAGAGGTCCCTAACAACTTGACTGTTTCCGAACATAGTAACGTCTAGAATGTGAATACTAAAATAAAATATAGAATTACGAGGCGGTATCCGCAAGCATACGGGTCTAGTTGTAATATAGTTTTACAATGGAGTGGGTGAGTACTCCGAGAATCGTACCCAAGAGAGGCATCGCTAGATCAATTCTAACCTAAACAATAAAATATCTAATTAGCACTTTTAAATTTAGTACTTTTAATCTTCCCAGGGAATAATTTTAACCTTAAGTTGAATAGCAGTACTTTCTATCCCATAAAAAATTATCGCTTTCTGATCTTTGCGTCATGTCGAAGTCTACTCCTTTCCTTGTACATCTTAGTATTTTCGTAAGCCATAAATCTGAAATCTTCCAATTCTTAGAGTTGGAATAATCTTTCCTTTTTAGCTAGTTCAGGATCCAAATTTAATTCTTTGATCGCCTAATATGTCTTCCTTGTAACAGCTTAATTTTGGGTCTAGTCAGAACAGTGGTTTCGGGACCACAAATCCGACGCAGAAAAATTTATTTTTATTTTTATTATAATTTTACGGTCTACAAATTTATGGAATGATTTTGTGAAAATTTCGTTCAAAAATTTTGACGTTCGGGCACTCAATTTAGTAAAATGACTAAGTTGTAATAAGTGCAAAATGTGAGTTCTATAGGTTAAAGGTGTCTAATTGTTATGAAATTTTAAATTGGAGGTCTTTAAATGGTAATTAGACCATTGGTTAAGTTGGTGGACAAAAATGGACATGGTTTGGTATGTTTCTAAATTTTTTCATTAAGGGCATTTTAGTAATTTGGTAATGAAATGAATTAAAAAGCCAAAATAAAGCCAAAATTTGTCCATCTTCTTCCTCCCTTGGCCAAATTTTACAAGGAGAAGGCATGGCTAGGGTTTGTCAGGCTTTCAAGCTCGATTGTAAGTCCGTTCTTGCCCCGTTTTTAATGCTCTTTACATTTTTGAAGTTGTTGTAACCCGATCTATCTATTTCTACAACTAATTTAAGATATGATCAAGGTCTAGGGTTTCACCCATGTTGAATATGTGTGTATTTTGATGTTTGATGGTAGAAAATGCATGTTTGTTGTTTGTTAAACGACTTTTGTTAAGTGATTTTCGGTAAAAATGTCAAAAAGGACTTATTTGTAAAAGTCTATAAAATGAGTAGAAAAATGTTAATAAATGAAAAATGTGGGCTGTTATGAGTATGAAAATAGTTTCGGATAGGCTTGGGTGTGAAGAAATGGAATGAAATTCATTTTACGAGCCTAGGGACTAAAGTGTAAAATGTCAACAGTTTAGGGACAAAAATGTAATTTTTCCATAATGTGACTTTTGGGCTGAAATGAATACTGTGATGATTAAATGAGATGAATTTGGTATTATAGATCAAGAAAACTGAAGTTCGGGTCTAGATCGGGGGAAAACCAAAGTGTTTGACGATTAGGTCCATTTCCGCTATTTTTGTATCGAGGTAAGTTCGTATGTTTAATAAGCATTAATTTATATATGTATAAATGCTTAATTGATATAATTGTGGTAAATGCTATATTATTGAAATGAAATGTGAATGCTATTGAGTACGATATTACAGAAATGACCAACAGAGATTCGATACAACGAAAGTCCCGGTTGAACCTTAGGAATATATAATATATAAATGTCATGACATTAGGGTTACTGAGATTACGTGTAAGACCATATCTGGGATATGGCATCGATATGAGACTTCGTATAAGACCATAGCTGGGCTATTGGCATCGATATGAGATTACATGTAATACCATATTTGGGATATGGCATTGGTACAGTAATGTTTGTATGTTTGTACGAGATTCCCGAGTATCCTTTAGTATTCCAAATGGTTCAACGGGAAATGTTGACGAAATGTGGTTACAAGTGATGGTACGTGAAACACCCCACACCCGGCCCACGAGCCTGGACTGGATCTGGTATGTTCCTTAAGTAAACTGGTTACAAAATTCTTTTATTACCAGAGGAAAACTTGTGCGATTTTTAAAAACTATTGTTTTGGGTTGGGCTTGAGTTAAAAACCCATTGATCTTATTTTAAAGTCCAATTAATTAAGATGAAAAAAAAAACAATTAGGGTTTATTTTTAAAGAAATAAAATTTACTTAACTTTAATTGAAAATAATTCGTAACATAGTAATTAAAAATAAAAGTAAAGAAATGTAACTTATGGCCTTATTACATCAAGTAAAATCCCAAAATAAAATTAAAATACTTAAATAAATTTAAGTATCCATATTGAATAAAACTTCAAGCTGAGCATGGCCATCCCTAAGCTTCCGCTGAACCCGGTCCATTATTGATCGTCACCTGAAAAATAGTCCCACAACGGAGTGAGTCAACAGACTCAATGTGTACACAACACTAAAATTCAATAGATCAGGCATACATTTTTCATATCCAATACTTATTCATATAATAGATAAAAATGATGATGCAACCCAAACCCAAACCTAGGTGCCATCCGCTACACATCCCCGCACCAACTCGCATAATCGTGGGGACTACTAAGTCAACCCTCCATCCGCTACACTCTATCGGCGCGTTGGCTGCAATGACGTGCTCATCGCCCATATAAAATTTGTGGCATAGCCACCAGATAATTGTGTCATGAGACACCACATTCGAGATAATGTAACAAAGTTACCACATTCGGATAATGTAACCGGTTACCACATTCGGATAATGTGACCGAAGTCACCACATTCAGATAGTGAGACCGTAGTCATCACATTCACTTCCCTTTTTCATATATCCCGAATGACCCATATTATTCATATCATGCATATCATACTTAAATTCACATTCTTATAAATTTTCACATGTTATAAATATAACATATTTCGTAATCCTAATAGGAGTAGGAAACGTGCACTGAGTACTGCATACCATATTATGGTACCTTAGCCACATTCTTATAAACATGCATATTTTACATATTACCATCTTATTAAAAGTTAGTGTGGGGTACACACCTGATTCGCTTAACAAAGTCCTTGAAATCTCGAAAAACCGATCTACCGATTTAGATCCTTAACTCCTATATTCGGCCAATCATTTAAACACATTAATAAACCTTTTTGGCTTTAAAACCAAATCCTAGTAGGATTTTATATACTGAAAAACCTACCTTGTTGCCGATTGACTTAAGAATCAAGTCCCAAAACTTTGTTGTATTCCTTCTTTGTGATCTCAAATCCCGAAAAGTATTCCTTGTTTTCCTAGGGATGTCGAAATTCCTATAATCACATGTTAGGTTTAATCTAACATTAAAACTTAAAACAAGACCTTTGGATCTTATAGTTTCTTACCTTAGATCCCAAAATATTCCTCCTTGTAGTCGACAGATTGTAGAAACCCGAGAGATCCCCTTAATACTTCAAATGACTACTTCCTTGCTTAGATTCACGGGGAGATTCGGCTATGGCTTCTAATGGAGAGGAAAATATTCGGCTAGGTTCCAACAATTACTTAATCTCGACTTGACAAAAGAAAAGAAAGAAAAGAAGAGAAGAGAGCACTAAGAATTCGGCAGAGAAAGGAGGAAGCACAAATTGATGAGTAGCCCTCCTTCCTTCCTTTTATAGCCGAAATTATCATCTAAGGAGTCCCTTACTTGGCCACCACTCCTCTATCGATAACTTTATCCTTTAATTATCACTTAAAATAAAAGATAATTCAGCAACTATCCTTACTTAGCGAAATTATTAAACTCAAAGTCCCTTACTTGGCCATCACTTCTCCCTTATTTTCCTCTTTATTTCTTTATTCAAATTAAAAGAATTTAATCCAACAATTATCTCTTGAAAATAATGATAAATAAATCCCTTATTTATCCACTATTTATAAAATAATAAAAGCTCCTAATTTATAGCCATGTGCCGTCCACCTCGGTCTTACGGAAGCAAAAATAAAACCTCCTTTATTTACTTCCCAAGTGACTCGAACTCAGCCCATTCCTCTTGCATATGGCGCCATTTCCATAGGCCCTAAGTGGCATCTTCAGACCACTTTTCCAAGCTTTTTGTGTGTCAAATTCCACAAACTTTTTCTTTTAAGGCCACCTTGCCTTAATTTCCCCTTTAAACCTTAAAACTCGTCATTTCTAGGTCATTTCTAAGTTTCCAAAAATTTTCGTTTCGCTCAGTAAACTTGACATTTTCTTACATTTCCAAGTTTCAGAAATGTTCACTTTCCTATTTTCCTTACATTTCCTAGTTTCCAAAAATGTTCATTTCTAACTCATTTTCATTCATTTAGGTTTCAAAAATATTCAAAATTTATTCTTAGTACATAAAACATGTCACTTCGTAGAACTAAACCGAAAATGCATAGGCCCTTTCCAGGATGTTCAGGTTCTACTTCTCTTAAAAAATTTCGTCCCCGAAATTTCCCGACTAAAATAATTGAGGGTATTGTTGTCGCATCGTCTCTTACGGTTCCCACGAAGCTTCTTTCGATCCATGATTACGCTATAACACCTTGACTAGAGGACCGACTTCCTCCATAGCACTTTCACATCACGTTCCAATATCCGAATCGGCTCTTCCTCGTAGGATAAGTCCGCCTTAGCTCTACTTCTTCGACGGTACCACATGAGACGGATCCGATCGGTAACGACGTAGCATGGATACATGGAATACGTCGTGCATCCGCCGCAACTCTGGTGGCAACTCCAATTGGTATGCCATCGCTCCAACTCGCTTGAAGACTCGATAGGGCCCTATAAACCTTGGGCTTAACTTCCCTTGCGACCGAACCTCATTACCTTTTTCCAAGCGAGACTTTCGAAACACTTGGTCTCCCACTTCAAACTCTATTTCCTTCCGCTTAAGGTCTGCGTATGACTTACGCCTATCGAGGCTTCCTTCAACCGTGCTCGAATCATCTCAACCTTCTCTTGATTTGGCCACTAACTCTGGACCCAAAACTCGACGTTCTCCTAACTCGGTCCAACAAGTAGGAGTTCTACACTTCCGACCATACAATGCTTCATATGGTGCCATCCGAATGCTAGCCGATATTTGTTGTTGTAGGTGAACTCGGCTAAAGGCAAATAGTCTTCCCAACTTCTCGGAAATCCATCACACTGACCTCTCAACATATCCTCCAACACTTGTATAACTCGTTGCATCGCCGTCGATTGTGGATGAAAAGCCGTAGTGAAGTCCAACTTAGTGCCTAAAGCTTGATGAAGTGCCCTCCGAACCGAGGCGTAAACCTTGGGTCTCTGTTAGAGATGATCGATACTGGTACACCATGTAACCTCACAATTTCTGCCACATATAACTTCGCCAGCTTCTGAAGAGAATAGTCAACTCTTACCGGGATGAAGTGTGCGGACTTAGTCAAACGGTCCACTATCACCCATACCGAGTCCTTTTTAGTAGGCGTAAGGGGAAGCCCACTAACAAAATCCATGGTAATTCTCTCCCACTTCCATTGCGGAATCTCGATTGGTTGAAGCAATCCTGATGGAACTTGGTGTTCAGCCTTAACTTGCTGACACGTCAAACATTTCCCCACAAATTCAGTAACTTCCCGTTTAAGATCAGACCACCAAAATTGTTCCCTTAGATCTCTATACAGCTTACTGCCTCCGGGATTCATAGCATAAGGGCTACTATGCGCCTCCCAAAGAATCCTTTGTCTTAACTCCTTGTCCTTCGGCATACAGACTTTTCCTTTGTAACACAATACTCCTTCATCGTTGACGCCATAGTCCTTAAATTCTCCGTTCTGTACTTGCTGAAACTTAGCACTTAGGTCCTTATCAGCCAACTGTCCCCTTTTCACCTCATTCAGCCATGTGGGCTTGATTTGTAATTCTACCAACAGGCTTCCATCATCATATAAACTCAAGTGAGCGAACATAACCCTTAGATCCGACACAACCTTCCGACTTAGGGCATCAGCTACCACATTCGCCTTGCCCGGATGATATTCTATCGAACAGTCGTAGTCCTTCAACAACTCCACCCACCTTCGTTGCCTCAAGTTCAACTCCTTCTGAGTCAACAGGTACTTAAGGCTCTTGTGGTCTGTGTAGATCACTGACCTTTCTCCATAGAGGTAGTGCCTCCAAACCTTAAGGGCGAAAACCACTGCTGCCAACTCTAAGTCATGAGTTGGGTAGTTAACCTCATGAGGCCTTAGTTGCCGAGACGCATACGCGACTACTTTTCCATCTTGCATTAGCACACATCCTAATCCCGTATGCGAAGCGTCACAATACACCACAAAATCCTTCCCAGCCTCTGGCTAAATTAACACTGGAGCCTCCGTCAACACCTTCTTAAGGTTGTCAAAGCTCTTCTGTTGCTTATCAGACCATTCAAAGGGTACTTCCTTCCTTAGTAACTTTCTCAAAGGCGCGGCTATTGACGAGAATCCTTCTACGAACCTTACGTAATAGCTTTGCCAAACCTAAGAAACTTCGAATCTCAGCCACGGACTTAGGTGGTTTCCAATCCAACACTGCTTCGATCTTCCTAGGGTCCACTCTTATTCCTTCTGCGGATACCACATATCCTAGGAATGCCACCTCCTTAAGCCAAAATTCACACTTTTTGAATTTGGCATGAGCTTCTTCTCCTTAATACTTGCAAAGACAATTCGAAGGTGTTCATCATGCTCTTCTTCGGACTTGGAGTACACCAAAATATCGTCGATGAACACAACGACGAACCTATCCAAGTATGGTTGGAAAACTCGGTTCATCATATCCATGAACGGTACCGAGCGTTTGTCAATCCAAAGCGGCATCACCACAAACTCAAAATGGTCGTATCTTGTCCTAAAAGCGGTCTTATGGATATCTACCTCCTTCACCTTCAATCTGGTGATATCCCGACCTTAAGTCTATCTTTGAGAATATTGTGGCCCCCTTCGATTGATCGAACAAGTCATCGATCCTTGGCAAAGGATACTTGTTCTTGATGGTCACTTATTCAAGCGACGGTAATCTATGCACATACGCATAGTTCCGTCCTTCTTCTTTACAAACAGAACTGGTGCTCCCCATGGAGACACATTGGGTCGTATGAACCCACGATCCAACAACTCTTGGATTTGAGCCCTGAGCTCAACTAACTCCTTTGGCGCCATTCGGTATGGAGCGATTGACACGAGGAGAGCTGCTTTACGGCAAAGCAAGTCTATTCCAAACTCCACCTCTCTCTGGGGGTATTCTTGGTAATTCCTCTGGAAATACATATTTAAAGTCTTTCACCGTTCTAACTCCACTGACACCTTCTTCCTTTCCACCTAACGCACTTACGAAGGCTAAGAATGCCTTGCACCCTTTCTTAACCATTTTCTCAGCCTTCAATGCCGAAACTACGTTGGACAGGTAGTTTTTTCTCTCTCCGATCATTACTACTACTTCATCCTCCGGGGTCCTTAGTTCCATTCGTTTAGCCGCACAATCCAACATGGCTCGGTGCTCTACTAGCCAGTCCATTCCAAGTATAAGTTCAAACTCCCGAAAGGTAGTTCCATTAAGTCACCAGAAAGTTCACTCCTGAATCTCTAGGGGTACATTCAAGAAAGATCTTATCCACCATTACAGATTTGGCCTAATGGGCTTACTACGATTATCTCCCTATCAGAAAGTTCAGACTCTAGGCCTAGTGTTTCCACTACACTATATGCAACATATGAATGGGTCGAGCCCACATCAATTAAGGCATAATAAGGCTTGCCATAAATAAGGAACGTCACAGGTTATAACATCCGGTGCGTCTCCGTCCTCTCCCCTACGGCGAACTGCATAAACCAAACCCGGTTGCCTTGCCTCCGCATTAGCGACACCTCTCGCCTGTGCTCCACGTCCTCTACCAAAGATCATTACCTTGATTACTCGAACCACGACCTCGTTGAGGTTGTTGTCCTCCTCTACCAACCCGACTAACATTACGAGCGGCTGGGTCGACTTTCATCCGGGTTTCTTAGGACAATCCTTGAGCATATGGTCCTTGGACCCACACCGAAAAACATCCTCCCGTCTTTTTCAAAGACTCCCTAAGTGCTTCTTCCCACAATGTTCACAAGGACGATCATCGCCATCCCGCACTGCACTTGCGATTTTGCGGCCCATCAACTCTAGTCCTCTTTTGAGCCTTCCCTGCACGATCCAAAACCTCTTTTGGGCCTATTCCGATCCACGATGCGCTTTGTAGAATCTTTGATTCCCTCAGCCACCTTGGCCTTTTCTACTAAAGCGAGAAAACTCCCGCTCCCGATGCGGTGCTATGAAACGATCTCGAGATCATCCTTAGCCCGTCCTCAAAAGCGGACACAGTGCTCATGCTCGGTTGCCACTACTCCTCGAGCATATCGGCTCAACCTCGAGAATTCACCTCATATTCTCATCACGGACTTGTTCCTTGAACCAGCCCGTAAATGCCTTCCTTTGCTCGTCGGTATACCCGGTTCCCACATACTTCTTCTTAAATACTTCCTTAACATATTCCCGTGTCGGATCCTCGGTAGTGGCACCATCCCGAACAGTCAACCACCAGCGATACGCTTCATCGCAGAATGCGGTGCCACCATTCCTTTTAACTTCTCCTCGGGGTCAAGTCAAGCTCATCCATGATGCGCTCTGTTACTTCCAACCGATTACTCGGTGAACCGGGTGCCACACCCGATACCCCACGAAACATTTCGGCTCCATTAGCTCGAGCCGCTCAGTCTGAACTTACTGTGTTCCCGAATTTCCTCCCGCACTAGCCACCAACTCCAAAACTTCGCAAAGACGACTGCGACACAAAGATCTTCTCCCGTCCGAGCTTGTCGCTCAACACCCTGATTGGGGTGGTGGTGGCGATGGTATCTCATTGTCGGACCCTTGACCCGATCTAACGGGTTACGACACCGTCATCCTTCCTCTACCTCGCCCACGATGACCACGTCCTCTAGAGCTCATTTCTAACGTCGTAAATCGATTAAGAAGTTTTATGAATTAGTCTTTCTTTCACTTGTTTACCCGCATGAAGAAGTTTTATGAAAAAGAATTTAGGAGTGGTTCTTTCGTATTCATACATGCACACAGTCTTTCCATTCATTCGTACATCCATCAAAAAATTATGAACTTTCGTTCATTCAGAGAAACATTGTAGTTTACATTGTTATTGTTTCTCCACTACCTGTGGTATTTTCTTAATTTTGTCCTCTGAGTTTTTTTGAATTTTTTTCCAAAAGAAAGAGTTCTTTGGTGATTTCGTCACAAATTATTTTGGTATTTTTAAATTCAGGGGTATTTTGGAAAAATTTTGAAACCGGGGTATTTGTAAATTTTGACCTCGGGGTATTTCGGTAATTTTTCACAGCCAGGAGTAAATTTGTAAAATTTAATAAACTGCATATTTCCAAAAGTTACAAAACTTTGAGGGTTCTTTTTGAGAGTTGTACTTTCCAAAATGGTGATGTTACAAAAATTTTAGAAATCGGGGTCATTTTGGTAATTTTGTAAGTTAGGGGCAATTTTGTAATTTTCCCAAAATCAAGGTATCTTTGTTAGTTTGCAAATTAGGGTTTTTGAACATTTGAAATTTTGGCAAAACGAGTAGTTGGTCATTTTATAAACCAAGGGCATTTTTGTAATTTTACCACTAGGGTACTTTTGTAATTTCACAAATCGAAAAAATTTCGAGAAGTAAAGATAGTTTTTCGCAATTTAAAAGAGTAATTTTAAGAGTTTTAAAACTAGGGTTTTTTTGTTTTAAAAAAACACGGCTAATTCCCTTCGAGTTTTAGTTATTGTGTTTAGCCTATGACCGAGTCCTCTTGGTCGGGGTGAACTAAAGCTACGCACTGAGCGAGGATTCGAGTGGAGAGGAGGTGAGTCACGCGGATCGCTTAAATACCAAGCTCCCACCGAAACCATTCCTAGACATGCGCATAGAGGTTATCACACCTCACCGAGCCCTGCAGGTTAGGGTGAAGAAGCTACGCACTGTAGGATTCTGCGAAGAGGAGGTAAGTCACTAGGATCGCTTAAATACCGGGCTCTTAGGATCCAATCCTAGACATGCGCATTGGGGTTACCACACCCTAACTCGGTGACTTAGCCATAGGTTTGTTTAACGTTCCTTAAGTCTTATGTGTTTGTGTTTGAGTAGACTAGTCCTAGGGTTCAAGTTCCTATCATGCTATTCTACGTTCCATTCCTTTTCTACCCTTCCATATTTCATAACACATAATCACACAAATAGTTAGGGGTACTTACTGGTGGATCATGGTTGGAGACTTAGGAGCCATGCCAGAAAACCTGTTTATTTCATAAAATCCTTTCAAAAACCTTACTTGGCTCGATTTGAAAATGTTTTGGGCCTTAGCCCACAAAGCCGAGAGTTTAAAGCGGGCTCGATACCAAATCAAAACACCCACACCCGGCCCACGAGCCTAGACCAGGATCGTATGTTCCTTAAGTGGCTGGTTACAAAATTCTTTTATTACCAGAGGAAAACTTGTGCGATTTTTAAAAACTATTGTTTTGGGTTGGGCTTGAGTTAAAAACCCTTTGATCTTATTTTAAAGTCCAATTAATTAAGATGAAAATAAACAATTAGGGTTTATTTTTAAAGAAATAAATTTTACTTAACTTTAATTGAAAATAATTCGTAACATAGTAATTAAAAATAAAAGTAAAGAAATGTAACTTATGGCCTTATTACATCAAGTAAAATCCCAAAATAAAATTAAAATACTTAAATAAATTTAAGTATCCATATTGAATAAAACTTCAAGTCGAGCATGGCCATCCCTAAGCTTCCGCGAACCCGGTCCATTATTGATCGTCACACTGAAAAATAGTCCCACGGGGTGAGTCAATGAGACTCAATGTGTACACAACACTAAAATTCAATAGATCAGGCATACATTTTTCATATCCAATACTTATTCATATAACAGATAAAAATGATGATGCAACCCAAACCCAAACCTAGGTGCCATCCGCTACACATCCTCGTACCAACCTGCACACCGTGGGGACTACTAAGTCAACCCTCCATCCGCTACACTCCATCGAAGGCGATCAGCTGCGATCGACGTGCTCATCGCCCATATAAAATTTGTGGCATAGCCACGGATAATTGTGTCATGAGACACCACATTCAGATAATGTAACCGAAGTTACCACATTCAGATAATGTAACCGAAGTTACCACATTCAGATAATGTGACCGAAGTCACCACATTCAGATAGTGAGACCGTAGTCATCACATTCACTTCCCCTTTTTCATATATCCCGAATGACCCATATTATTCATATCATGCATATCATACTTAAATTCACATTCTTATAAATTTTCACATGTTATAAATATAACATATTTCGTAATCCTAATAGGAGTAGGAAACGTACCTGAGTACTCTGTACCATATTATGGTACCTTAGTCACATTCTTATAAACATGTATATTTTACATATTACCATCAATCTTATTAAAAGTTAGTGTGGGGTACACACCTGATTCGCTTAACAAAGTCCTTGAAATCCCGAAAAACCGATCTACCGATTTAGATCCTTAACTCCTATATTCGGCCAATCATTTAAACACATTAATAAACCTTTTTGGCTTTAAAACCAAATCCTAGTAGGAATTGTATACTGAAAACCTACCTTGTTGCCGATTGACTTAAGAATCAAGTCCCAAAACTTTGTTGTATTCCTTCTTTGTGATCTCAAATCCCGAAAAGTATTCCTTGTTTTCATAGGGATGTCGAAATTCCTATAATCACATGTTAGGTTTAATCTAACATTAAAACTTAAAAAAGACCTTTGGATCTTATAGTTTCTTACCTTAGATCCCGAAATATTCCTCCTTGTAGTAAAGCAGTTGTAGAAACCCAGAGATCCCCTTAATACTTGATTGACTACTTCCTTGCTTAGATTCACAGGGAGATTCGGCTATGGCTTCTAATGGAGAGGAAAATATTCGGCTAGGTTCCAACAATTACTTAATCTCGACTTGACAAAAGAAAAGAAAGAAAAGAAGAGAAGAGAGCACTAAGAATTCGCAGAGAGAAAGGAGGAAGCACAAATTGATGAGTAGCCCTCCTTCCTTCCTTTTATATGAAATTATCATCTAAGGAGTCCCTTACTTGGCCACCACTCCTCTATCGATAACTTTATCCTTTAATTATCACTTAAAATAAAAGATAATTCAGCAACTATCCTTACTTAGCCGAAATTATTAAACTCAAAGTCCCTTACTTGGCCATCACTTCTCCCTTATTTTCCTCTTTATTTCTTTATTCAAATTAAAAGAATTTAATCCAACAATTATCTCTTGAAAATAATGATAAATAAATCCCTTATTTATCCACTATTTATAAAATAATAAAAGCTCCTAATTTATAGCCATGTGCCGTCCACCTCAGTCTTCTGGAAGCAAAAATAAAACCTCCTTTATTTGCTTCCCAAGTGACTCGAACTCAGGTCCATTCCTCTTGCATATGGCACCATTTCCATAGGCCCTAAGTGGCATCTTCAGACCATTTTTCCAAGCCTGTTTGTGTGTCAAATTCCACAAACTTTTTCTTTTAAGGCCACCTTGCCTTAATTTCCCCTTTTAAACCTTAAAACTCGTCATTTCTAGGTCATTTCTAAGTTTCCAAAAATTTTCGTTCGGCTCTGTAAACTTGACATTTTCTTACATTTCCAAGTTTCCAGAAATGTTCACTTTCCTATTTTCCTTACATTTCCTAGTTTCCAAAAATGTTCATTTCTAACTCATTTTCATTCATTTCCGGGTTTCCAAAAATATTCAAAATTTATTCTTAGTACATAAAACATGTCACTTCGTAGAACTAAACCGAAAATGCATAGGCCCTTTCCAGGATGTTACAGTACGACTCAGTCAAGGTACTCGTGACAAAAATCGACAAGTAAGTGTTGAACGTGAATTTCATATGATGAGTAAGCGGAAAATTTTGACAATTCATATGGTTCAATTTAATATTCATAAATATGAAGGCTATTAAATTGAATATAGTTTATTTCTATTTGCTTATGCTCATGTAAATGTGAATGAATTGATAAGAAGTATTCAAACCATATAAGCATTGAAATGAATAAACCTGTGAAATTCTTGGTTAATTATGTGAACGAATACATGACATAAAGGTGGAATTATACAAGTTATATTATAGTATTTATAATTGCTTAAAATGTGTTTATTTGATGAGATGAGTTATTATCATACGAACTTACTAAGCTATATAGCTTACCCCCTTTTTCTTTCCCTTATCTTATATTGTTACCAAGCCAACTCGGGATCAGAGATCGTCGGAGATTCGGATCACACTATCAAACCCTCTCGTTTTGGGTATTGATGATTTTAGTATTTTGAAAGTATGGCATGTATAGGGACTTAGTCATTTTTCTTAATGTGTCATTGTGATTGTAGCCAATGTGTTGGCTTGTGATTGTCAAAAGGCTTGTTTTTATATTTGGCCATGTAGATTGGTTTATTTGGGCTATCATGGTTGTAAGCCTAAGTATATATATGTGTGCTAATGTCTTTGGTGACATGGTCATGGTATGCTTGGTGAGTGATAGAATTGTGATTTATGACATAATTGTGAGATGTTTGGCAATGTGGTCTATTGATGAGATGATAAAGTGTTGTACAATTAGGTATCTTGAAAGTAGTCAATTATGGCTTAATAATTGTTGTGAGTATGATAGATGTTGATATTGTGTTGTTCATAATTGTGGATATTTTGTGATCGTGTCCAAACTAACTATGACAACGAATAAGGCAAGCGCACCTATCGTTCGGTAGTATAGCTATGGCAAGACCGGAAATATCGTATCCTCAATGACCAAGAGTACTAGTAGTTACTATCTTTTTATTATCTAGCCTAAGTATTAAGAGAATCGATGTTTAATTAACTACTTACTAAATTAAGGATGCTAAGACACAGAGAGTGAATTGGGAAAATACTTTTGGGAAAACCAGTTGATTAAGACAATACCCGAGGAAGAATCCACCTAGACTTCACTTGTTATTTAACTCTGAACCAGACGATTTATTCACTTGACTTGATCCGTAGGATTTCCTAATTTATATTAATACCTCTTTCGAGGCTACTAACGTCTAACCCTAGGTTGATTAATTGAAATCTCTTTCTAATTAAAACCCCTAGTGTTGCATTAACTCGACCTATGGACTCCCATATTAGGTTTGACCCTAATCCTGATTTTCGTCATCCTATCTCTAGGGTTGCGATCAACTCCGCTTAACTATGCTAGATCTACTCTTAAAGCAGAGGACTTTTGCTCCACTGTCTAAGCACATCAATACTTGAATCAATATCCTGAAATATTAAAACAAGAATTAAGAACACATAATTAAGAACAAATCAAGTATTTATCATCTGATTTGTAAAACAATAACAAGATCGTCTTAGGTTTCATCCCCCCCTGTATTTGAGGGGTTTAGTTCATGTTTAATAAAGAATACATCTCAGAAGAAAGTAAATAACATAACATAAGAAAAACCCTAAAACCCCTGAAGGAAATTGAAGGGAAGATCTTCCGTCTTGAGTGTGATTCCGCTTCGGGATGAATCAACCGGCTTTTTGGAGTAATTCACGTGTTCACCCTCTCAGCGCTTCGCCCCTTTTAGGTCATACTTAGGGTGTTTATATAGACTTGAATGTCTTTCTTCGCCTAAGTATCCTTTTTCGAGTAGAATTACAACGGGTCACGGTAGAGACACGCTGTGTGGAGCACGCCCCGTGTGAATCGAGCCCAGGCCGTGTTCGGGCCTGCTAAGGTGGCACGGCCGTGTGGTGAACTTCCAGGCCGTGTTGATTTCTCAATTTGGCCCATTTTCTCCGTTTTTTGGCCCGTTTCTCGTTCTTTTTTTCCTCTGATGCTCTCCTAAGTATAAAACATGAAATTAAAGGATTAGGAGCATCAAATTCCACAATTCAAGGGATTAAATCATCCAAAAGTATGCTAAATGTGGGATTAAAATATGTATATATTACGGTTTATCAAATACCCCCACACTTAAGCATTTGCTTGTCCTCAAGCAAAATTCTCAACTCACAATTAAAATAGAATTTCCTCAATTCATAACCTTCATCAATAATGTTTCATCATAATTCATGGGTAATTCATACATTGATAATTTAACCAGAAGGTTCCTAAAGATTCAAACAATCAAAGTCATAGTTTTTATAGTACGAAAAATAGGTGTTTCCCCTTGCCTAAATAATCACCTTTAATTCAAAATCAACAAAAAATGACATCCTCGCTAATGGTTCACTCAAATCACTCAAGGTGTTTAAGGTTCAAAAATAAGCACTCAAGATTCAAACATGAAAAGTTAATCCCATAGGCTTGCATGAAAATCAAATCTCCACCACTATAAAATGATATGATACACAAATCAAAAGGTCTTTAAAACGGGTTGTAGCGGGGCTTGGGTTAAAGGTATGGATAAAGGCTGAATTAGAGGGTTATTATCGAGTCTGAATTGATAAATTACTTAACTAGAAAACTAACTAAAATTTAAATAATTACATCAATTAAGAATTCATTACTAATAATACGAGCTTCTTCTTAAAATGTAAAATTAACTGCTTAAGCTCCAATAACAAAGAAGTAATAATGAATAGATTCCCAATTTTTTTTAAGAACAAATCATACAATAATAATAAGATAGAATTTAACAAATGAAATAAAGAAAATAGTTAAGCAACCGATCAAATCAAATCTCGATATAAGGGTAGTCAAGAGAAATGGTGATAACAAATACAAAGTGGGTTTTGGGTTAATATTAATGGGTGAGTCAAGAAATGGTTTATTAGACTCAAAGGGGTTCACTAGGGGTTAATTATGAAGGTAGGCTTTTTATGGGGTAAGTGGGTTAAACCCTAGGTGCCTTTATCATCTCAGTATATCAAATCATAGGTGTGGTCTTGACATGTATAATCGAAGCAAGTTCTAGAATAACAAATCAATGTTGACACACTCATAACCAACAATAAAGTGAGCAAGAAAAGAATGTATGCTCTAAAAGGCTCAAGATCTCACAAAAATTATAGGCTTTTGATGTCAACCTTGTAAATTTCAAACTTCAAGGTAATAATTAGATTCAGGTAGACAACCTAACAAATTTTTAATTCTGAAAATAAACTCATCATGCTTGATTCTGTAGTCCCCTAAAGTTTAAATCATCACTGCACAATTAACTGTGACTTAATCCAAAACATATCAATGAAAATCATAAATCAAAAGAAATTTCATTCTAACAGTAATATGAGAACATTTACTTAAGAACAATATATAATTCAGGGATTTGAGAATAATGCAAAAAGTTAGGAACTTTTCAAGATAAAATTCACCCCCACACTTAAGATGTACATTGTCCTCAAGGTACGAATATAACAATTAAAATAAGAAAATCTCAAGAGAGGGAGAGAGGTGAAACTTCCTAAATTTTGGATGGAGTTAGATAAAAAAAATCGGGAAAATTCGGGCCGAGTTTGAGGAAGACATTCCTGTGGCGGTGGTGTCTATGGTCGTGGTGGGGTGATTCCCAAGTAGCCTTTAGAACCTAAAACCAAGAAACTAAAATAAAATAGACTGAATTAAGCCTAGGAGAAATAAAGAGAAGGAAAATAAATGAGAAGAGAAAAGACATAGGTAGAATAAATGGACTCAAATGTCCTTGGCTTGTCAGATAAATGAAGCAGCCGGCATGAACTTATGTAGATCGGTCTCACATGGGGAGACTGTGCTAGGATCCTTTTGCTTCTTCGACATGGGTAGAGGGAAAAACTTAAAGAAAAAGGGTATGAAAGAAGGGAAAATTTTGGGAGCAGGTGAGAAGAGGGGGAAGGGTTTAAATAGAAATTTGAGATCTGGTGACTCCCCACGCCCGTGTGCCATGGGCGTGTTAGGTTGCACGGCCGTATGGTGATTCGTTCGCTTCTCCCACGCTTGTATAAAGGTTTCTACGCCCGTGTATCTTTCTCAGTGTCGGCCACGGCCTCAAAGCACGGGCGTGTCTCATACCCGTGTGACTTTCTCAGTGTCGACCATGGTCGAATCGTGATAACCGAAATAGTAACATATTTTAGGCCCATATTTAGTATGCTTTTGGATGAATTATCCCTTGATTTATGTAAAAAGGTGCTCTTAATCCTTTCTTTTCATGTCTTATACTCAGGAAAGCACCTGGGGATGAAAAGAACGCAAAACAGGCTTAAAACGGGACAAATGGGCCAAAGCATGAAATCGACACGGCTTGGACCTTAGCCCACACGGCTGTGCCTCCTTAAAGATCTCAAACACGGCCTGGACCATGATTTACACGGTCGTGCCTCATCAACGAAGTGCACACGGCCTATCCACGATTTACACGGTCGTGTGCCATGGTCGTGCCTCTGCCGTGGAGAAGAGCAATTTCATTCGGGAAAGGATACTTAGGGAGAAAGAAATGTATTTCAAAAGCCTATAAATACACCCTAAGTATGACACGAAAGGGGAGCCCAAAGCCATCGTCTAGGGCGTCGTGCTAAGCCAGAGAAGGCAAATTTGTGGGGATTCACTCAGGGATAGCCAGTTGATCCATCTCAAGAAGCCGGAATTCTACTCAAGACGGAGGATCTCTCCTTCAATTCCTTCAGGGGGTTTTAGGGATTTCTTATGTTTTGTTTTATCTTTTCTCTTGAGATGTTTTTCTTTATTGTTATGAACTAAACCCTTGGATACAGAAGGGATGAAACCTATGATGAATCTTGTTATTTGAATATTTGAATTATATGATAATAACTTAGTTTGTTCTTAATTATGTGAGCTTAATCCAAATTTAATGTGCTTAGGTGGAGGAGGAATAGACCCCGCCAAGAGTAGATCCAACATAATTAAGCGGAGTTGATTGCACGCCTAGAGATAGGGTGACGAGATTTTTGCATTAGGGTGAAACCTAATGTGGGAATCCATGATCGATTCTATCGCTATTCTAGGGGTTATTATAAGAGAACGAGAGTTCCACTAATTAACCTAGGGTTAGAGGCGTTATTCGCCTCGAGAGAGGGTTTAATATACGTTAGGGAGTCTTACGGATCAAACTAAGTGAATAAATCATATGGTTCAAGGTTAGATAACAAGTGAAGTCTAGGTGGATTCTTCCTAGGGTATCGTCTAAATCAACTGAGTTTTTCCCAAGTTATTTTCCAAATTCATTCTTTTTTGTCTTAGAGTCTTTAGTTTAGTAGTCAATTAATTTAGATTAATAAACAACTTCACTTATTTTAGGCTAAATAATAAAAAGAAAGTTAGTATTAGTACTTTTAGTTCCTTTGGGTTCGATAATCCGGTCTTGCCTAAACTATACTACTGTTCGATAGGTGCACTTGCCTTTAATCGTTATCAGAGTTAGTTTCCAGGTTCGATCATTCTTTTATAAATTTTAAAACTCTGATTTACAACGATCAAGTTTTTGGCGCCGTTGCTGGGGAACTAAAATATTAAGAAAACTCTATTTTTATTACTTTAGCCATTTTTTTTTGCAATTTATTTTTATTTTTAAAATTTGCTAAATTTTCTTTCTTTCTTTTCCTCGTAGGTACCTCTAGTTTATGACTAGAAGGAACCCGAGAGGACCTTTAGAATACGACAGTGATATTGAAGCTACCGCTCGAAGAAATCGCAGAGAAATTAGGCGAGCCCTAAATTATCAATGAGAGCGAGAAGACAGATCCAATCCTACTGAAGGGATGGACGAAAATAATCTTCCACCACAAGATGTGGGAGAAAATAATGCTCCTCGTACTATGTTTGATTATGCTAAACCGCATTTAACAGGAGCCAAATCTAGTATTGTTAGGCATGCTATAGCTGCTAATAATTTTGAATTAAAGCCTAACACTATAGAAATGATTCAACAGTTTGTTCAATTTGATGGTTTACAGGACGAAGATCCAAATGCTCATATAGCTAATTTTTTAGAGTTCTGTGATACCTTCAAAAGAAATGGCGTTTCTGATGATGCCATACGACTTCGGTTATTTCCCTTTTCATTAAAGAATAAAGCTAAGCGTTGGTTAAACTTCGTTTACGAGGGTCAATCACTACATGGGAACAAATGACAGAAAAATTTTTATTAAAATATTTCCCACCGGCCAAAATGGCCAAATTACGTAATGATATCTCTTCTTTTGTGCAGAGGATTTAGAAACATTATACGATGCAAGGGAGAGATATAAGGATCTCTTGAGAAGGTGTCCGCACTATGGTTTACCTTTGTGGCTTCAAGTCCAGACTTTCTATAACAAAGTGTAAACCCTCAACGAGACAACTAATTGATTGAGCACGGTGGAACCTTGAATAATAGAACTCCACGAGGCGACCTACGAGTTTATTGAAGAGATGTCATTTGAATAACTATCGTGGCAAGTTACAAGAACAAGGCCAACAAAAATAGCCGAGTTTAAAACCTCGACGCGATAACCATGCTATCAAATCGGTAGAGTTGATGAATAAGAAGATTGATAGTTTGTGTTCTTTCGCAGTACATCCAATCATGCGATGCGCGCGCAAGTGGAACTGTGGCGAATCTCGAGTACCCACCTTACCAACCGGGCACAGAGAGAGCAACAGATGAACTATATAGGTAACAATTTTAGATCTAATAATAACCCATATAGTAATAATTATAATCCAGGTTGGAGGAACCACCCAAATTTTTCGTGGGGAGGACAAGGAAATCAAGGAAATCAAAGACAACAACCTCCTCAAAATTTCCAAAATTAGCCCTATCCACAGGAAAAGAAGCCGAATCTTGAAGAGACGTTGAACAAATTCATAGCATCCACAGAAGCCCGTTTTTGAAAAACTGAAGCAACACTCAAAACCCAACAAACATCGATCAAAACGATCGAGAACCAAGTTGGAGGACTTACAAAGGCAATCGGGGAAATTACCCAGTCAGTCGGAGAAATTGCAAAGCTATTATCCGAACGACCGCAAGGGCATCTACCGAGTAATACTGAAATTAATCCAAAAGAGCAAATCCAAGCCATAACAGCTCAAGAAAGCAAAGAAGTAGACGAACCCAGTCCAACACAAGAAAATGAGGTAGGAAAAGGTAAAGTTGAGGTAACACAAGACAAGCCAAAACCGGTAATTAAGGAGTACCAACCTCGCGTACCTTACCCTGAGGCATTAAGAAGAGACGGCACAGAAGAATAGTTCGGTAAGTTTCTTAAACTTTTAAAGAAATTACATATTAACTTACCATTACTTGAAGCTCTTTCGCAGATGCCAGATTCTAGGAAATTTTTAAAAGAGCTTCTGACAAACAAACGGAAGTTAGACGAGTCGTCACATGTGGAACTTAACGCAAGGTGCTCAGCAATTCTCCAAAATAGACTACCACAAAAGCTAAAAGATCCAGGGATTTTTACAATTCCATGTTTAATTGGTGGACTAGCTGTTGATAATCGTTAGGTGATCTAGGGCAAGCATAAATGTCATGCCTTATAAATTGTTTAAACAATTAGGTCTAGAAACCCAAACAAACTAGGATGAGCATTCAATTAGTTGATAAAGCTGTTAGAGTTCCTAGGGTATTATCGAAGATGTTCTTGTAAAAATTGATGATTCATTTTCCCGAAGAGACTTTGTTGTCTTAGACATGGATGAGGATAATTTGACCCCTAATTTTAGGAAGACCCTTTTAGCAAATTGCCGGGACTAAAATTGATTTTGATGCAGGAGAACTCATACTTTGCGTAGGTAATGAGACAGTCACCATCAAAGCTCTCGACTCGGCTAGAACATCGAGTAATCAAGGTGAGAACGTAAATTCTCACGATAACCATTCGGTTAACTCTTATTTTCAGGAAGCACCAAAGAATACAACTGAACCCGATCCTAAACCCCATGCCAACAAAGAAATAACTCATGAAGATCGAGGGATTCAGTTTGATGATTTAGACGAGTGGAAGACACACTTCAAGGAGAAATTAAGGATACACGACGAAGAACCAGAACCACACAAGATAAAACCGAAAGAGCCCCCAAAAGAGCTAATAGGAACAACAAACCACTTCAAAATAGGGGACCAGGTACTGTTAGATCAGGCAGATCCTCAAATATCTCCTCCGGACCCTAGCACAAACAAGGAAATATCTTTTAGGGTAATCAGTGTTTTCCCACATGGAACAGTCGAGGTAAGTAATCCTATTTTTGGTACTTTTACTATAAACACATCTCGACTTAAATTTTTTCACAAAGACACAAATGATAGCATGAGGAAGGACTTCCAACTCCTCAAACCACCCACGACAAAACAAACGAGAGGAGAGTCTAGCTTAAGACTATAACAGCGCTTCTCGAGGAGGCAACCCGAGCACTAACATAATTTATTCTCACATTTTGCTTTAAATTTATTTTTCTTTTCTTCTTTTCTTTCTGAACACTTAGTTATAAAATAACAAAGGGTGCAGAATTCAGACACACGGCCTTGCACTTGCTGCGCGTGCCGTGGCCGTGTGGACCATAAAAATCCGCATCGACATAGCAGAGGCCGTGCGAATCAATTCTAACCACTTTTCGATGTCACGGATCCAACCACTACACCACGGGCGCGAGCAAAGGGCACTGGTGTGCCCCATAACCGCATGGTTCTTGACTTGCCACTACGGGCAGAACACGCCTGTGTCTTCCAACCGTGGTCGACTCGAAAATAAACATAGAGAATCAACACACCCTGTGACACGGCCGTGCGATGCGGCCGTGTGAATCGACACACCCTCAACCCATGGGCGTGGTAAATTGCCAGACTTGAGATTCTATTTAAATACCATGCCCCTATCCTTTCTCTCCTTACCTACTCTTCTTCTTCTTCCTTTCTTTCTTTTCTCCCTTTTGTTTTTTTTTTTCTTTTTCCTAATAAATCCTCAGACTCTTGAGCTACAACAAAATCATATCCATGACAAAGAAGCGTAAAAGGCCAATCTCCTCAAAGGACACCGGTTCACACGAGTTCATCTTTGTGACTTCATCCAAACAACAAGCCAAGGGTCTTTGAGACCAATTATCATTCTTTTATTTTTATCTTCTCCTTTATTTTCTTTATCTTTACTTCTCTTCTACTTAATTTAGTTTATTTTGTTTTAGTTTCTTGTTTTTAGGTTCTTAAGTTTGCTTGGGAATCACGCCACTTCGACATCACCAACAACTCCGTCACCTTCAAAGTCACACCCACCTCTCGAACCATCTACCATAAGGATTCTCAGGCCCCTTTATCTTTTAAACTTAGTTTATTTTCCTTCTTAGTCTCCTTCTCTTTATCTTTCTTGTCTTTAATTATATTATTAGTATATTATTAAGGTTTCTTTAGATTTCTTGGCTAATCCTGCATGAGACTCCCAATTTCTTCATCTAGCGCAGGTTTGTCATCCAGACGACCCATCACCACCACCAAAGGCGCAATCTCCTCTCAAGGAATCATCTGAAAATTCAGGAAGTTTTCACTTATCCCCATATCTGATGATTCTATTACAAGGTTATTATATATCTTTGTACATTGAGGGCAATGTACATCTCAAGTGTGGGGGGTGAACAACCTAAAAAGATACCTAACTCAAAGCCTGAACTTAGTTTTGTTTTAAAGTAAGTTTCTCATATTACTAATTAGGATGAACTTTCTAATGATTTATGATTTTTATTGATATGTTTTATATTAAGTCATTGATAATTGTGCATTGATAATTAAATTCTAAGAATACTAGAGAATCAAGCATGATAAGTCTATTTTTCAGAAATAAAAAAAAATTTGCTAGGTTGTCAAACTAAGTTTAAATATTACTTTGAAGTTTGAAATTTACGAGGTTGACATCAAAATACCCATAATTTTTGTGAGTTTTTGAGCCTTATAGAGCATACATTCTTTTTCTTGCTCACTTTATTGATTATGAGTATGTCAACATTGATCTGTTATTCTAGAACTTGCATCGATTATACATGTCGAGACCACATTTTTTGATTTGATATACAGAGATGATAAAGGCACCTAGGATTTAACCCACTTACTCCACTAAAAACCCACCTTCATAATTAACCCCTAGTGAACCCCATTTAATCCTAACAACCCATTTATTGACTTACCCGCTAATATTAACCCAAAACCCTTTTTATTCATTTTCACCATCCTCTTTAACTACCCTTATATCGAGAGTTGATTTTGATTAGTTGCCTAACTATGATTTTTACTTCAGTAATTTATCCTTTATTATGTATTTAGTTTGTTCTTAAAAAACGAAGTTTATTCATTATTAGTTATGTGATTAAATGAGCTTATACATTTATTTAAATTCCAAATATTGAAGAAGAAGCTCGTATTATTAGTATTATTAGTTTTCAATTTAGTTCATTAGTTCTTAGTTAGGTAATTTGTTAATTCAATCTCGATTCTAACCCTCTAATTCAGCCTTATTCCACACCTTAACCCTAGCCCCGTTACAACCCTAACAAAGACCTTTTGATTTGTGTTTCATCTCATATTTCAGTGGTGGAGATTTGATTTTCATGCAAGCCTATGGGATTAACTCTTCATGTTTGACTTTTTGAGTGCCTAAATTTTGAACCTTAAACACTTTGAGTGATTTGAGTGAATCTTTTGTGAGGATGTCAATCCTTGTCGATTTCGAATCAAAGGTAATTATCTAGATAAGGGGAGACACCTATGTTTTGTGCTACAAAATATAAGGCTTATATTGTTTGAATTTTTAGGACTCTTTGAGTTGAATTATCCATGTATAAATTATCTCTGAATTATGATGAAACACTATCAATGACTATTATGAATGACTATTATTAATTATAGGAAGTTCATTTTAATTGTAAATTGAGAATTTTGCTTGAGGACAAGCAAAAGCTTAAGTGTGGGGGTATTTGATAAACTGAAATAGTAACATATTTTAGGCCCACATTTAGTATGCTTTTGGATGAATTATCCCTTGATTTATGTAAAAGGTGCTCTTAATCCTTTCTTTTCATGTCTTATACTCAAGGAAAGCACCGGGGATGAAAAGAAACGCAAAACGGGCTTAAAACGGGACAAATGGGCCAAAGCATGAAATCGACACGGCCTGGACCTTAGCCCACACGGCCGTGCCTCCTTAAAGATCTCGAACACGGCCTGAACCACGATTTACACGGCCGTACCTCATCAACGAAGTCCACACGGCCTGTCCACGATTAACACGGGCGTATGCCATGGCCGTGCCTCTGCCGTGGAGAAGAGAAATTTCATTCGGGAAAGGATACTTAGGGAGAAAGAAACGTATTTCAAAAGCCTATAAATACACCCTAAGTATGACCTGAAAGGGGGAGCCCAAAGCCATCGTCTAGGGGCGTTGTGCTAAGCCAGAGAAGGCAGATTTGTGGGGATTCACTCAGGGATAGCTAGTTGATCCATCTCAAGAAGCTAGAATTCTACTCAAGATGGAGGATCTCTCCTTCAATTCCTTCAGGGGGTTTTAGGGATTTCTTATGTTTTGTTTTATCTTTTCTCTTGAGATGTTTTTCTTTATTGTTATGAACTAAACCCTTTGGATACCCGAAGAGGATGAAACCTATGATGAATCTTGTTATTTGAATATTTGAATTATGTGATAATAACTTAGTTTGTTCTTAATTATGTGAGCTTAATCCAAATTTAATGTGCTTAGGTGGAGGAGGAATAGACCTTGCCTAAGAGTAGATCCAACATAATTAAGCGGAGTTGATCGCACGCCTAGAGATAGGGTGACGAGATTTTGCTGGATTAGGGTGAAACCTAATATGGGAATCCACAGATCGATTTACTACTATTCTAGGGGGTTATTATAAGAGAACGAGAGTTTCACAATTAACCTAGGGTTAGACGTTATTCTCCTCGAGAGAGGGTTTAATATACGTTATGGAGTCTTACGGATCAAACTAAGTGAATAAATCATATGGTTCAAGGTTAGATAACAAGTGAAGTCTAGGTGGATTCTTCTTAGGGTATCGTCTAAATCAACTGAGTTTTTCCCAAGTTATTTTCCAAATTCATTCTTTTTTGTCTTAGAGTCTTTAGTTTAGTAGTCAATTAATTTAGATTAATAAACAACTTCACTTATTTTAGGCTAAATAATAAAAAGAATGTTAGTATTAGTACTTTTAGTTCCTTTGGGTTCGATAATCCGGTCTTGCCTAAACTATACTACTGTTCGATAGGTGCACTTGCCTTTAATCATTATCAGAGTTAGTTTTCAGGTTCGATCATTCTTTTATAAATTTTAAAACTCTGATTTACAGCGATCATATCGCACGGCCGTGGCATTTTATCGCCGTTCGTGATTTGGGGATTTCTTTCATCCTTGATTCGTACGATCTCTGCCACGCCAGTGCACAAATCCGTGATGTCCACACGGCCACGGCCACGCCCGTGTGCAAGGCCATGTGGTACGGAAACCTACGCTTTATTTAACTTGGTTAGTCTTTAGTTAGGTGCTAAAAATCAAAGATATGAAAATTAAAGGGGTTAGTGCTCGGGTGGCCTCCCAAAAAGCGCTCGTTTAAAGTCTTAAGCTAGACTTACCTTTCATTCGCACGATCATAGTGGTTTGAGGAGTTGAAACTCCTCTTTCCTGCTATCAATTCTAACAATATATGGTTCGAGTCGAGTAGTGCTTAACTTAAAAGTGCCGAACTTAGGATTAGTTACCTCGACTATTCCGTATGGGAAGACATTCAGTACCGTAAAAGGGGTCTCTTCATTAAGGTCTGGAACGGTGATTCGAGGGTCTGTCTTTTCCAACAATACCTGATCTCCGATCTTAAATTGATTTGGCTTATGGTGTTGCCTCGGTTTTGCTTCGTGTGTTCCTAGTTTCTCTTTGAAATGTGTCTTCCACTCGTCTAGTTCATCGATCTGAAGCCTTCGTTCGTCATGAGTTACTTCCTTGTTTGCATGAAGTCTAGGATCTGGCTCAGTTGTGTAGTTTCGTGGTGCTTCCTGAAAAGAAGGTTTGACCGAATGGTTATTAATAGAATTTATGTTCACACCTTTATTACTTGATGTCCTAGCCGAGTCAAGAGCTTGAAGAGTGATCGTCTCGTCACCTACACGAAGTATAAGTTCTCCTGTACCAACATCAATTTTAGTTCTGGCAGTTGCTAAAAAGGGTCTTCCTAGGATTAAAGGAATATTATTGTCCTCATCCATGTCTAAAACGATAAAGTCTACTGGGAAAATGAATTTATCAATGTTTACTAGTACATCTTCAATTATACCCCTAGGAACTCTAATGTTTTTATCAGCTAATTGAATGCTCATCCTAGTTTGTTTGGGTTTCCCTAGACCTAGTTGTATAAACAGTTTGTAAGGCATAACGTTGATGCTTGCCCCTAGATCTGCTAAAGCATTATCAATAGATAAACTACCAATTAAGCACGGAATTGTAAAACTCCCTTGATCTTCTAATTTCTGTGGTAGTTTATTTTGTAAAACTGCTGAGCACACTGCATATAACTCTACATGCGACGTATCGTCTAGCCTCCATTTGTTTGTCAGGAGCTCTTTTAAAAATTTCCTAGAATTGGGCATCTGTGAAAGAGCTTCAAGAAACGGTAAGTTAATATGTAATTTCTTTAGAAGTTTTTGAGAAATTTACCAAATTGTTCCTCTGTGTTGTCTTTCTTCATCACATTGGGATATGGCACTCAAGGTGTATACTCTTTAATGACAGGTTTCTGTGTATCGTGGCTTACCTCAACCTTACCTTTATTTACCACGGGTTCTTGCCTTGGCTGAGATTCAGATTCTACTAACTCTTCACTATCATGATCAGTACTGGCATGAATTTGCTCCTTTGGGTTAGTTTTAGTGTTGCTTGGCAAGCAACCTTGCGGTCATTCTGAGATTAGCTTAGCTAGCTGACCTAACTGGTTCTCGATCCCTTGAATCGACGCCTGCTAATTTTTTATCATTGTCTTGTTATTTTGAAAACGGGTTTCTGACACCGCGATAAATTTTGTCAGCATCTCCTCAAGGTTCGGCTTCTTCTCCTGTGGGTAGGGTTGCTGTTGAAAGCCTGGAGTGGGTTGTTGTCTCTGGTTTCCTTGACCTCTCCATGAGATATTTGGATGGTTCCTCCACCCTGGATTGTAAGAGTTACTATGAGGATTATTTTGAGGTCGAGGATTGTTACTCATATAGTGAACGTTCTCGTTTTCAATGCTTGGGTTGTAAGGCTGGTAATTTGTATTGCTCATCCCTCCTCCATTTACATCGCACTGCATCACTGGGTGTACCTGCGAAGAACCATATAAACTATCAATTTTCTTATTTAAAAGTTCTACCTAATTTGATAGTATGGTTACTACGTCAAGGTTGAAAACACTGGCAGCTTTTGTCGGCTTTGTCCTCATAACTTGCCACTGATAGTTATTTAGTGACATCTCTTCAGTGAATTCGTAAGCCGCTTCAGGGGTCTTGTTATTTAGGGTTCCACCGGTGGCTGCATCAATAAGCTGCCTAGTTGAGGGGTTCACACCGTTATAGAAGGTTTGAACCTGTAGCCATAATGGTATCCCATGATGAGGGCACCTTCTCAATAAATCCTTGTATCTCTCCCATGCATCGTAAAGTGTCTCTAAATCCATCTGCACAAAAGAAGAGATATCATTCCTCAACTTAGCCGTTTTAGCCGGCGAAAAATATTTTAACAAAAAATTTTTGGTCAATTGTTCCCATGTAGTGATTGATCCTCGTGGAAGAGAATTAAACCATTGTTTGTCTTTATTCCTTAAAGAAAAGAGAAATAACCGAAGGCGAATGGCGTCATCAGAAACGCCATTAATTTTAAACGTATCGCATAATTCCAAAAAGTTCGCTAAGTGTATGTTAGGATCCTCATCCTGCAAACCATCAAACTGAACAAACTGTTGTATCATCTGTATAGTGTTAGGTTTCAATTCGAAATTATTTGCAGCAATAGTAGGTCTAACAATACTTGATTCAGTACCGGCTAAACTAGGCTTAGCATAATCATACATAGTACGAGGAACAGGATTTTGATTAACCGGGTTTGCGGCAACTAGATGAGGTAGCGCATTATTATCAGCCATATCTTCGGTAGTGCTGGTATCGTTCTCTTGCTCTTCTTGTATGTACTGTAGGCTTCGCCTAATTTCTCTGTGGTTTTTGCGAACGGTTCCTTCTATATCACTATCGTAAAGTAGAGGTCCTGACGAGTTTCTTCTAGTCATAAACTAGAATACCTGCCAAAAGCAAGGAAAAAAAATTAGCAAAGTAGAAATAAAATGAAAATTAATTGCAAAAAATAAAAATGGCTAAAGTAATAAAAATTTAGTTTTCCTAATATCTTAGTCCCCGGCAACGGTTCCAAAAACTTGATCGTGTCCAAACTAACTATGACAACGAATAAGGCAAGCGCACCTATCGTTTGGTAGTATAGCTATGGCAAGACCGAAAATATCGTATCCTCAAAGACCAAGAGTACTAGTAGTTACTATCTTTTTATTATCTAGCCTAAGTATTAAGAGAATCGATGTTTAATTAACTAATTACTAAACTAAGGATGCTAAGACACAGAGAGTGAATTGGGAAAATACTTTTGGGAAAACCAGTTGATTAAGACAATACCTGAGGAAGAATCCACCTAGACTTCACTTGTTATTTAAGTCTGAACCAGAGGATTTATTCACTTGACTTGATCCGTAGGATTCCCTAATTTATATTAATACCTCTTTCGAGGCTACTAACGTCTAACCCTAGGTTGATTAATTGAAATCTCTTTCTAATTAAAACCCCTAGTGTTGCATTAACTCGATCTATGGACTCCCATATTAGGTTTGACCCTAATCGACAGATTTTCGTCATCCTATCTCTAAGGTTGCGATCAACTCCGATTAACTATGTTAGATCTACTCTTAAACAGGGACTTTTGCTCCACTGCCTAAGCACATCAATACTTGAATCAATATTCTGAAATATTAAAACAAGAATTAAGAACACATAATTAAGAACAAATCAAGTATTTATCATACAGTTCAAAAAACAATAACAAGATCCGTCTTAGGTTTCATCCCCCTCAGGTATTTGAGGGGTTTAGTTCATGTTTAATAAAGAATACATCTCAGAAGAAAGTAAATAACAAAACATAGGAAAACCCTAAAACCCCTGAAGGAAATTGAAGGGAAGATCTTCCGTCTTGAGTGTGATTCCGCCTCGGGATGAATCAACTGGCTTTCTTGGAGTAATTCCTTGTGTTCAGCCCTCTCTGGCTTTGCCCCCCCTTTTAGGTCATACTTAGGGTGTTTATATAGACTTCGGAATGTCTTTCTTCGCCCCTAAGTATCCTTTTCCGAGTAGAATTACAACGGGTCACGGAAGAGACACGCCCGTGGAGCACGCCCGTCTGAATCGAGCCCAGGCCGTGTTCGGGCCTGCTAAGGTGGCATGGCCGTGTGGTGAACTTCTAGGCCGTGTTGATTTCTCATTTTGGCCCATTTTCTCCGTTTTCGACCCGTTTCTCGTTCTTTTCTTCCTCTGATTCTCTCCTAAGTATAAAACATGAATTTAAAGGATTAGGAGCATCAAATTCCACAATTCAAGGGATTAAATCATCCAAAAGTATGCTAAATGTGGGATTAAAATATGTATATATTACGGTTTATCATTTTTGTTGCCTAAATATGTTATGTTTGTGCCTTGAATTGGTGTAAGTGTATGTGTGAACAAGGGTGGCAAATGGCTTGGTAAATAGCCTTTATTTTTTTCACACGGGTAGACACATGGGCGTGTGTCTAGGCTGTGTGTGAGACACGGTCTGCCCCACGGGCATGTGTTCTGGCCGTGTGTCCCCTACACCTTAATTTTGAAAAAATAGAATGTCCGGAATTGAGCACACGGGCAGAGACACGGGCATGTGTCTCAGCCGTGTGTGCCACACGGCCTAGCATACGGGTGTGTGGCACGGTCGTGTGGCACAAGTCAGAGAGCACCCTAATTTGAACACAGTTTGAATCACGGACGTGTCCCCGGGGTCACACGGACGTGTCCCTTGGACCACACGGGCATGTGAGCCCTGCTTCTAGCAAAAATTTTCTAAGTTTTGTAAAAAATTCTTGAGTTCTCGGTTTAGTCCCGAACTACCTCCAAAGCATGTTTTGGGCCACGTAGGCTCGTATAAGGGACTTTATGATTGAATATGAATGGTTTTAATTTGGACGCAAATTTATGACTCGAAATTGTGTGAATGCTTGTGTTATAAGCCCGGTAATGCCTTGAGCCTTGTTCCGGTGTTGAATACGGGTAAGGGGTGTTACATTCCTCTCCAATTCGATTAGTAAGTGAAAATTCTTACCATAAACTAGCTTATATGGGGACATGCCTAATGGAGTCTTATATGCTGTTCTGTAAACCCACAATGCATCGACTACCTTAGCTACCCAATCTTTTCGTCTTGGGTTTATTGTTTTCTCTAAAATCTAATTTATTTCTAAATTAGATAATTTTGCTTGCCCATTAGCTTGTGGGTGATATGTTTTTGTCATCCTATGCCTTATGTTGTACTTAGCCAATGCTGCTTCGAACTGCTTGCTACAAAAATGATATCCTTCGTCACTGACCAGTTCTCGTGGTGTACCAAACCTGGCAAATATGTTATTCCTGAGGAATCTTACTACATATTTTGTGTAATTAGTAGGTAGTGCGACAACTTCAACCCGTTTTCAGACAAAATCTATAACCAAGAGAATATACTGATTTTCGAAAGAACTTGGAGAAGGTCCCATGCAATCAATTCCCCATACATCAAACACTTCGACCTCGATTATTCCTGTTTTTGGTATTTCATCCCTTTTAGATATATTTCCAATTCTCTAGCACCTATCACATCCTTGGACGAATTCATAAGCGTCTCTATTCATTGTTGTCCAATAAAACCCTGATTATAGTATTGTTTTTTAGCTGTCCTTTTTCCACCAAAATGCCCTCCACAAGGAGATGTGTGACAACCTTGTAAAATATCTTGTATCTCTTCCTCTACTACATATCACTGGACTAATTGATCTACATATTGTCAAAATACATATGGTTCCTCCCAAACGTAATTTTTTGATTCATGAGCTATCTATTTTTTCTATTGCCAAGATGCTTGTACTAGGAAGACCCCCATTGCAATGTAATTAACATAATCTGCATACCATGGTGTTAGATGCTTACCTAGTCTTGATTGATCAATGTCTACTCTGAATAATTGTTCATCTACAAAAGTCTCCTTAATATCTTCAATTTCCTCTTCTTGTAACTGGTTTTCAATTCTAGATAGGTGATCTGCAATTTGATTCTCAGTCCCCTTCCTATCTACTATCCATAAATCAAATTCCTGAAGTAATAAAACCCATCTAATTAGTCTAGCTTTTGTATCTTTTTTTCTTCATGGCATATTTTAGCGCATAGTGATCAATATACACATATACTCGATTCACTATTAAGTAGGGTCCAAATTTTTCACACGTAAACACTACTGCCAACATCTCTTTCCCAGTTGTAGTGTAGTTGCATTGTGTGGAATTCAATGTTTTCCTAGCATAATGAATAGCCCAAAATAAATTATTTCGCTTTTTTCCTAACACTGCACCTACTACGTAATCACTAGCATCACAAATAATAATAAAAGGTTTTGACCAATTTGGGGTAATGATTATAGGAGCAGATATGAGTTTTTCTTTTATTACCTCAAAAGCTATGACGCAACTTTGGTCAAATATGAAAGGTGTCTCTTTTTAGGGAAATTGATTCAGAGACTTAGAAATATGAGCAAAATCTTTTATAAGTCTCTAATAAAATATTGCATGGCCTAAAAAATTTCGCACACCTTTAACAACTCTCGACAATGGCGCCAACAACTTGACCGCCTCCGAATTTACTAACGTCTAGAGTGTGAACACTGTAATAAAATATAGAATTATGAGGCGGTATCCGCAAGTATACGGATCTAGTTGTAATATAGTTTTACAATGGAATGGGTGAGTACTCCGAGGATCGTACCCAAGGTAGGCGAGCGCTAAACCAATTCTAACTTAAACACTGAAAGATCTAATTAGTACTTTTAAATTTAGTTATAGTACGAAGAATATAAAATAAAGGATTTTTGGGGTTTTTATAATAATGAAAATAACATAACATAAAAAGATAAAATTCAAAAAATTAAAAATGAAGAATAAATCAAATCTGATTATGGTTTATTAGCTCTCTTCGGTAATCTCAATCAATTGTTGCTTCGGGTTCCTCGTCAATCAACTAGTCGCTACCCTAGCAAGATCTTCCGATCTTCCACTAACATAACGAGTCAGCAAGAACTACTTATCTTCCAACCTCACAGTCCAGACAGGTTTGGGGTTAAGGTGTTCACGGATGGGCAATACCAATTTTGGGTTAATTCCCACCTTGATGACTTCCCGGGGTTGTCAGGCCTAGGGTTTGTTTCACATTCTTCCTTTCCCAAACAACTGATTCATTGAGTAACCCTACAAAACAGTTAACAGATCATACCTCCACTCGCTAATCCCCCATAAAAGGAATAGTTCTTCATGTCATTCATAAATAATATATAATCGATGTAAAGAGAAAGCATGTTAATTAAATCGACAAGATAGACTAAATGAAAGAGCCTAATTGTATTGGTATTAAGTGTGAATCCATAGAGTTGAATGATTCCATAATCCAAATCTCTTGAAAGAAAACAATGAACAAATAAACTAAACTCTAGAACCCTAAGAAAATGAAACTAAATATAAAAGAAGAAACTAGGTTAATCCAAAGATTTCATTAACATGTGCCAAAGGAGCCTATTTATAGTCTTCAGGTGGACGTTGTCCTTAACCCTAGGTTAGCTGAATTTCATGAGTTTTAAGTTCGATTGTATGGACCAAAGTGCCCCTACTTCCTGTCTAATTTCAATCTAGAGTCGATGTCGCGACACACCAGGACATGTGTCGCAACATAGCAACCAGTATGCTTTTCTGTAGCCATGTTCAGGTGTATGTCGTGACACCATCAGTCTATGTCACGACATTGAAGGCAGACTTGAGCTTTCTTCATTTTGTTCCCTATGTTGTGACATCAGTCCTCCCGTGTTGCGACATAACGTCCAGTATCATCCTAAAATGCCTTCTGAGTCTCCTGCACACTCATAAAGTATGTTTGCTCTCCCTTAAGCCTCATTCAACCCTTAGGCTCAATAAAATACTCAATTTGTACATTTTATTGAATGTAAGTAAAACTAAAGAAACTTAACTAAAATGTAATGACAATGCTTATACTTAGGCTCTTTAAGTGTGAAAACAAGTTTAACATGCTACACCGAATTTTGGCAGATCAAACTCCCCTACAGTTAAGTCATCGCTTGTCCTAAGGAAACATAAACAAAGATGACAAATAAACATGATGACCCTTGAGCGAATATGATACAAGTATTGACTTTGGAGCATATGACTTAAGCATTTCATGTTTACTAACAACTTCAACATGATGAATAGTTAACTTGCCACCTTTGACTTTAAAAATCTAAGCTCAATATGTTACAATATATACAAGTATTAAAGGTCTCTCTTATAGGAATCCATAAAGAAATCATACAAGTACTTTGATTATATGAGAAGAATACAAATAGTCGTTTATGCACATGTCTAGTATGATGTCTATTCATGTATAACGATATTTAGGTCACATAGGAATTTTTGGCTTATAATGTTCTGAAGCTTAAGACATGTACGGTATTAAAAAATAGTAAGCATCAAAAGGATTACAAACACGAAAATAGTTTGGCACATCGTATTGATCCCTATTCTTCCACCTTAGTGACCCTTACCCGCTCACTGCCTTATTTCTCCTTTTCTCATCTTCTTTGTCTCTCCATATAGGAAGTCATAGCATGAGCTAGTAACTATGGTTAGCCTACGAGTTTCGGTGCACTAATGAATAAGTTTTTTCTGTTGTTGTTACTTTGTCACTATTCTTTTTCAATTTTTCTCACTCAAGAATGGTTTTTGGCCTTCCAGGTACTTTTCTACTCGTATGGATTTTCTTTTTCGATTTTTCTTCTTGTTTTTCACTTTCAAGCTAACCTATAATTCCCATATCGCACTAATCTTTCCATTTTACTCTATTTTTACAAACTCTACCATGATGTACCTACTTAACCCTTAATATGTATGGCCAGACATCTATAATCATGCAGTGTAGGACCAAACAATAAGGGCAAATACAAATTGACATTTTTAGGCTCGAGGGTTGTAATGTGGTTCATCAAGAAGTGTCAACAGACTCAAAAATTGGTACTAAAGGTGAAATATAATTAGGATAACTTTTTGGCTCTAGATGTGTTCTAAACAATGCCTTAGGTCATCCCTAAATATCTCAACATGCACAAATTTAATCAACCAAACAAATACAAACTCAACTATTTATCATTCGTACTAGCATGCTCGTTTCCTTATATTTTCTATATCACTTGGTACAGTTGATTGCTTAATACCTTTTTATAATGTAACATATAGAACTTTGTAGCCTAATAATCAAAAGTTTAAAATCACCTATCATCATGCCAAATTTATTCATAAATGCAAGCAATATATGTACATGCTCCTAACCAATCACTTGTATTTCTACAAGCTCGAGCCCACAAACGACAAGAAAAATCAAATAAAATGTAAAAATTTGAAGAAACCTTTCCATATTACCCCTCACACTTTAGTTGAAACATTGTCCTCAATGTGTGGCCTATAAATATATAAGGAAGGAAGTTACCCAATTGATCGTGGTCGCTCTAAATGCTAATGATGGGTGCTTCCTCTTTTGATCGTGTTAGCTCAAATTTTTTGTGTCTCCTTCGTGTTAGGTTCCTACATAGAAAATCTAACAAAGTGCAATAAAATGAAAAATAATTTATTAATCCTACTTCTACAAAGTCTAAATTAAAATCATCCAATAATTAATACAATTCTTTATAAAATTAAAATAGTTCAATCGTCCTCCTCATCCATCTCCTCACTCCTATCATTCTCATTGTCTTCTCCTTCCTCCTCGTTTCCATGCACTTCTTGTTGTTATTCCGCATTCGTCGGCCCGAACATGTCAGGTGTGTATTTGGGGACCCAGATGTTATTTTGCCTTGCAAATTCTTGGAATATTGGTCTCGACTCTTGCATCCATAGTATCATCCAATCAAGCTTTAGATGATTACTTTCACCGACGTCTTGTTGAGCTCATGTCAACCATTACAATGGAGTTGGTGTAGTTGTCACTTCCTGTTGTCGCTTGTTCTAATCCTTTATTTGTTTGGCTCGTAATCATGTGTACTATTGGAACACGGTGTCGTTAATAATGCATTTGGATGATTTTAGTGAATGTTCAGTGGATGTCATAGGCATACCCGCCTTTCTGCATAATACTATCACTAGGTGGGGAAAGAAGGCTTCCACCTTCTTGTTACAAATGCATCTCCTCATGTTTTGATGAATCCATTTACCGATACATACCTACTTTTTCTATAGAATAGCATAGACTAACACTACTCTAAAAGTATTAACGTTAGAAATATTTAAAGCAGGTACAATTCTTGTGCATACAAATTGGATCCACATTTTAGCCTCAGGAAACATGACTGCTTGATGAAAGGATACTGGCATTTTAGTACCTGTCTGATATTTCGATTCACCCCTACCTTCAGTTAAGAAGTTTATACTATTGTTAATATCTATATCTCGGAAGTATTCTAGATCAGTTTCATCAATGAAATCATTCTCATAATATGGAGCATTATAAAAATCGCAAATGATTCGAGGGTTACTCGCACTTCTTTCCCCCGTACAAGTACCATATCCCACATACGGCCGTCGGTATTTCAAAACTCATGGTCCCGTAAAGACGCATAAAACTCTTGAATAATGGGAACCACGACATTCTCTTTTAGGATCATCTAAAAATGTTTCCACACATGATATCTCACTAAAGGCCATATTTCCTTACACAAAACCATTAACGGATCGAATCCCCTCTCTTGGATAAAGGTTTTTCAATGAAGTTCCGTAAAATATTTCCCAATAACTAGGTTTACAAAATTAGGGGGTTTGGATTCGTCGATGGTTTGAATTCATTGGTTCTTCTAACTTTTCTAAGAGGCATGATATTGTATGTAAACAATTTAATGGAATAGTAAAAAGTTGAATTTAGGAACCCTTAACCTTTAATATTTAATTGAAGTTCGTTTGAGTTCCTTACTTCCTCGCGATGCTTCCGTTCCTTGTTGCCCCAAATATGGTTGAAGAGTTTGTGAAGAATAAATAGAATGTGTAAGAATTTAGGGGTTTAGGGTTCAAAAGGTTTTAAGGGATTTGAGAGTGTTTGGGGAATTAGCAGTTAAAATGAGTTTTAATTAGAAAACAAGGTTTTAAAGGGTTAAAAATTGGGTTAAATGAATAATATTTTGTCGGGTTGAGCGTTTGAGTCAGGTTGGCCCTGTAGAAAAGTGCAATGATGTCGTGACACAAGGGTTCAGTGTCGTGACATCCTTGGAAGACTACCTATGTCATGACACACCTTGCAGTTTAGAGGTCTGAAGTAAATTATCTGCTATGTCGCGACTCCCTGGGGTGATGTCGCGACACTATCTTTATTTCGGCTAAAAACTTCCATCTTTAAGGATGTTCTTGTGACCCCTGTAACATGAAAAATTTTCTAAGTTATGTAAAATTTTCTAAAGTTCTTGGTTTAGTCCCGAACCACTTCCAAAGCATGTTTTGGGCCTCGTAGGCTCGTATTAGGGACTTTATGATTGAATGTAGATGGTTTTAATTTGGACCCAACCTTTATG
Organism: Gossypium sturtianum; assembly: GCA_025698515.1. Taxonomy (NCBI): domain Eukaryota; kingdom Viridiplantae; phylum Streptophyta; class Magnoliopsida; order Malvales; family Malvaceae; genus Gossypium; species Gossypium sturtianum. The sequence continues at coordinate 129,547,421 of CM046955.1, forward strand.
TCTCGAAATTTCTGGAATGCTTGTGTGGTAAGTCCGGTAATGCCTCGTACCCTGTTCCGGTGTTGAATACGGGTAAGGGGAGTTATAGTTCTAGTTTAAAGATGTAACTACATTAAATAAAAGTCAAAATCTAAACTAGGTGATTAGTTTTATATACAATAATTTAAAAAAGTTAAATAGCAATTCAACTAATTTTTAAGTTTTTATTCGAGGAACAGAATGCTCATTTGGTATCGTTTTTCCAAGTGGTATCGATACCACTCAAGGGAAATAACGATACCTGGATATCAGTATCGATACCTACGGACATTTTTACGGAATTTTGCTAATTATCCCCTAAGCATAATTCCAACTGAATGTATGATTGTTTAACGAATGATTTGCATGTAATAATGATAATTAACCATTTGGACGACTTAAAAACTTACTCGGTTAACAAAAGACAATCAATTTACTTGAATCTAGCTTCTTGTTTAATGTAAATGAGACGAGATGGTGGTGTGGCATCCCGTATTCGGGCCTGGTGACCAGGCCAGGTATAGGGTGTTACATGCAATAAGTTCAAATTGTGTAAGAAAATTCTAAATTTTTGTGTTTTAATGGATCGTTGGAGGACTAAATTGAGTTTGATTTTGGAATCAAAACTCAAATGTGAGAATTATAATAGTTTCGATTTTATTGAGTAAATTGTGCAAAATGTAAAAGTTGAGGAATTTTGGTACAGATGAAATTGAGGTAGAATATGATTCTTTTATGTTGTTTTATGTTGTTCGGATTGGTTAATTAAATCAAATTATACTTTTGATCAAGAATCTCAAAGACCAGGGGACGTACGAGAAAAAGGAAAAATTGCCAGCTAGTCCTCGATAGTTGAACCATTACCATTTTGACAGGTAAGTTCATACATTATGAATCTATTCGTTTATGTTTTTATATTACATTAAGATTGTTAATATTGATTTTTGGTGGATTGGACTATGTTATAATCTAATATCCTGATGAAATTAGTAAATTTTTGTATACAGGTTAGTGAGTTTGCCCAGGTTCCGAGCTCCTGCATATGTTGTGGACTCGAGATTACAAGAATAGGTTCCAAGCTCCTGTATATGTTACGGACTCGAGAATACATGATTAGGTTCCAAGCTCCTATATATGCTGCAGACTTGAGAATACGGGATTAGGTTTCGAGTTCTTGCATATGTTGCAGACTCGAGAATACAGGAATATTAAACCCTGGCCAGGCAATTTATCGTGTAGGTTTAACCCTAACGGATAACCAAGCACTATTATTTTCACCTATATACTGAGGTCTTTTATGAAATTTCATCGGGGAGTATTGCTATTAAAGTCTTGGAGACATACTATTCAGGATTGGCTAAATGACTATTATATTTCGATTATGAGATCAAAATTGGTTTGCTTGGAAACGAGAATGCTTATAGTTGTTCATATGGTTAAGCTCAAATTATTATATATATTGATTATGTGGGTTGAATTTTGATAGGTTTATCTGTATCTCATATTGAATTTGTTTATGATAAGAATTTGAGGTAAATGAATATTTATATTATATGAGCTTACTAAGTATTTTATATACTTACCCGTATTATTACATTTCTGTAGATTTTGGACGTTCAGAACGTGTCAATTGGATCAATGAGAAGCTCACACCTATCGTCAGTAAATTTGGTAGATTTTGAAGTTCGATAGTTGGTTACTTGTGGCATGTATATTGGATGTTTATGTTGCAAGTTAATGATCATGTTTTAGTATTTTGGTTGTGAATGAGATTATATGAAACTTTGATCTATTAAATGTTCAGTACCTATGTGATACATGGTAATGAGATGATGTTGGTCAAGTTTTGAATGGCTTTATATGTGTTTAGGTAATAGCATGTTTTGACTATGAATCTTGGTAATTTCTGATGTTGGAATTATTGATTTGAATGGCATAAGTGGATGATGTTCCATGTTTGAATTTTTGTGCAAATTGTGGAATATTGGTTAGGCACATAGGTTGAATGTGAATTGGTATATTTTGGCATGTTTTGGTACATTTTGAATAGGTTTATGTGATAGTAATTTCATGGCTTGGTATCTAAGGAAGTTTAGGTGAAATGGCTTGAGTTTGAAGGTATTTTTGGGTATACACGGCCTGTGACACGGTTTGCCACATGGTCGTGTGCCCCACACAGTTGCAGGACATAGACGTATGCTCTCTTTGATTTTGGGTACAGGTTTGTTCACACGGCCTGGCGACACGGTCGTGTGACCTTAAGTTACACGGGCACAAGTTGTTATACGGTTTGGCCAAAAGGCCATGTTATTGAGCCACACGGGCTGAGCTTTATCACACGGCCTGGTCACACGGTTGTGTGACCACTATTTGCACTTTTTACTCAAATATTTGTAAAAGTTTTATTTTAATCCAGAATTGTTCACGGTTTATTTTAAATGTTCTGTAAGCTCGATTTAAGTCTCGTTTTGATTTAATAACATGGAAAAATGATTGCAAATGAAATATTTTGTTTTTTTTTATTTAAATTGTGAACGATGTTATAGTTTTATAGTTGTAATACCTTATAGCTCGAGTCGGGCGACCGAACCGGGTATAAGGTGTTACAATGCATGTGGCCTTTTGGTTGGTTTTTAAAATTTTGATTGAGGTGCCAATTATGGCATATTGGTTAGGCACTTAGGATAGTTGTTAAAGTGATATTGTTGGTACGTTAGACAATATTGAATTGGTTTAACACGTAAGTTAGTTTATAATTTTGGATAGATGTGAAATGGTAAGTATATGATTGTGTTGGATATGATTAGGTATGTCCTTAATTGATTATTTTTATGCCTATAATTGTATCTAAGGGGTACCATTTGAGTTTAGGTGATTTTGGCTTGAAATAAACATTTTAAATATATGATTTTACCATTTCTGAGCTTAAGTATCGATATTATGGCATTTACTATCGATACTTGGCCATATGAACAGTTTTAAAATGAACAGAATCGTGATTTAGTATCGATATTTAATTAGCTATCGATACCCAGCTATAAATTATTAGTACCAACTTTAAAATTTTGAAATTTTACAATTCAATCCTATTTCATGCCTAAATTTCACAATTAAGCCATTGTTTACTTCAATTTATTATATTGTAATATATGTGAATGGTACTTATATAAATTGCATGTAATTGTCTTGTTTTTGTGTGTAGCATCCTATTATTTAGGTTCGGCAACAAAACCTAGTAAGGGGAGTTACAATTCAACTAATCCACAATCCAAAGCATCTAATTCATTCATCTTTGATGTGAATAGAACAACATTGCTCACAAAGTTGGTTTCCCCATCACTCCATGTCACGCATAAAAAAATTTCCTTCTTCTTTTTAAGGGTATTAGTAGATTGTACTTGGATATGCACAAAATCATGGAACTCATGACATTGAATTCCATGTTTATTCTCATTAACAATTTTATTTGACTTAGATTTGTTCTTGAATTTTCCTTCTGGATAGCCTTGGATGACTTAGATCGTTTGTTCCTTCCAGCCTGCTTCTTGGCTTCTTGTTTAACCCTTGAGTAAGCAAAACCAATTATTCTTGCATCTCCTTGATAACAATGCTTTGTTTAGTGGGTACAATTTCTACCACTAAAAAGGAAATGTTCTTCTCAGATTTTGAATTGCCCTTCTTGGACTCTTCCAAGTTGGTCTCAAAGGTTTGGAGATATCCAATTAACTCATCAATCCTTATGGCATCAATATCCTTGGCCTCCTCAATGGTTTTTACTTTTATGTTGAGTCTCTCAGGTTATGACCTAAGGTTGAGTATTCATTTCCTAAGGCAAAAGGCCAATTGGCTAGATCACAGAGTTTTACATAAAACTCTCCAATGGTCTTTGTTTCCTGCATCCTTAAAGTCTCAAATTTTGTTGTCAGCATCTGAAGCTTGGGTTATTTCACTATATTGGTTCCTTTATGAGTTTTCTCCAGAATTTCCCATGCCTCGTTGGCTTCAGTACACTTAGAAATACTCATGAACTCTTGTGCATCTACTCCACCGAAAATAACATAAAGTGATTTAGAGTTGGCATTACCAGTCCTTTCTTCTTCAGTAGTCCAGGTTGCATCTGCCTTGGGAGTTTTTACACTTTCAGTTTAAATGAAAGGATGATTCCATCCAGTTAAAATAGCGCTTCAGGCTCGTTCATCTATTGACTTGATGAACGTTTTCATCTTGGCTTTCCAATATGCATAATTCGCTCTATCAAGCGTTGGGGGCGTAAGACTAAAGATCCTTCCATTGCAAGCTAGTATATTAGGCAGGATAATCACTATATGTGTTTAGTGAGAGGCTTTGATACCAATTGTAGAAACAAGGGGTACTTGTTTTCCAAATCAAAAATAGTGGTTGCAATAGTGCTTGGAACTGTGGCCACAGTTTCAATCACGAAACTAAAAGTGCGTAAAAGATAAATATGAACACCAAGATTGTTTACGAAGTTTGACCTCAATTTACGTATGTAGAGCCTTGCCCAGATCAATATCAACTATCTTTCTTACAGTACAACTAATGATTTAATTCCTAACACTAGTCTAACACTCACCAATTTAGCAACCTCACCGTTGTGTAGAGACTAGATCATTCACCCTCTAAGCTTTCCCCTCGAATTTGCAACTCAAGAGACTCTCTTGATTGCTTATAGAAATAACACACACATAAAATGTTCCTCACTTGAACAAATTTATGCCCCCCTAACCTCTTAGTCTCTCAATTTAATGTAGGCAAAAATCAAGTTTATATACTACTTAAGTTTTGTTTACATAAGAGTTATAGTCTAATCACTTTTCCAAAAAGTAAAGCTAAAAATCAGCATAGGATAATAATTACTTAAGAGCCTAGGTGCAATTGAAATTCTTCAACAATAGAAAGTGATTTTACTTATTTCGCAAGTAACCAAACTTGAAACACAAGAACTAATCTTCAAGTCCTCAATTTCAACTCAATTAGTCCTAATATTTTAGGCTCTAACTTTTCCCAATATCTTCAAAACAGATAATCCAATACTTTTGTTCTAAATTTTGTCAACTCTAAAAATAGGCAAGTTCGAGAATGAAACAGTACCAAAAGTTATGGCCACTATTTTAGCCTTATAAATTTTCCTTGCCTTCAAATGTGACAACATAGTTTTTTTAGTAAAAGGGAAAAACTTGAGTTTTATATGGAAAAGCTTAGGTTTTTATGTGGAAAAGTCATTTATCTTTTTAATTTTCTTTATTTTTTTCTCTTTTTTAGAATTAGTTTTAGTTTTTTTCCTGATAAAAGGAAACACCCGAGGTTTTACAAGGAACTAACTGGTTTTATAGGAAAAGCTTAGGTCTTTATAGGAAAAATCATTTTATCTGTAACGCCCCGAATTTTGGGCCTAGAAGAAATAGGTTTTGAGCAATGGAACAGTTAGAAGACTACACTTAAATATTTAGTTGTGCAAGAAAGTGACACAAATGAATGTCTGTTTTAGTGGTTAAGTGATTTAGGAGTGTTTGGAAGTATCTGAGAAGTCAGGGGTTCAAGCCTTGGCTTAGGCAAAAAATTTATTTTAAGTGGATAAAATCCTTGGATCTAGATAGTAGGTTCTTAAATTATTGTGGTTAAAATATGATACAAAAGAGTTGTTGGTCTAGTGGTAAGGGGCGTGCAGAGTGTACATGGGGTCTAAGGTTCGAGTGGTGGCGCATCAGAAAGGGAGTATTTATTTTGCTGCCTAATTCGTGTGGGTGGTAGAGTTGGATTGAAATACTGCTGAATGGAGTTTGAACTGGTCATAGAGAGAATTGAGGAGGGATATTTGGAGAGATTTTAGGAGAAAAACAAGGGAAGAGAGAGGGGAGGGTGTGTTGTGCCGAAATTGAACTCTGGCGCTCAGGAATTCGGCTAAGAGAGAAATGCTCCTCATTTGTTTCCCAAGTTGGACGGCAACCCCCTTTCCCTTTTGGCCAAAATTCTTCTTGTGCCTCCTTTCTCTTCTTTTTCCCTCTTTTGGCAATTGCTTCTCAAGCCTATCGTCTCTCATTCTTTCATCTTTTGCTGAACTTTGTCCTTTTCGGTTTTGTTTTTCTTCACCACAAACGTTTCCTCATTCATTGCCGATTACCTGTTTGGTTCTTCTACTCTTACTGTATAGTGAGCAAACATTTTCCACACTATTCTCCCCTTGGCCGAATCTCCCATTTTCTTTTCATCCTTCTCCTTTCTTTTCTTTTTGTTGATTCTTGCCTTTCCCTTGCGTAAATCGCTTTTCCTTCTCTCTTGCTCGGATATCATTCTTTATTTGCTGATAGTCGTACACTTCGTAGTGGGTACTATTCTCGCGTTATTGGTAAGTGAAGATAGTATAATGTTATCTTGTTGCTGATCGATTAAGTGCTTACCCATCTTCGGTTTGTGCCAAGGAACCTGTCGAAGGGTAGAAGGTTTATAATCAACGGTTGGATAGGCGAAACTTCCCTCTTTACTCGATCAAAGGTAACGTGGTGTGAGTTTATCGATTGGGATCTTGTTGTATTCGATTGAGTAAATGTTTAAATGATTAATTGGGAATTGTTGATCAAGTGTAGGTTTCAAAGGTGTGGATGGTTTTCTCAACAAACAGAAACAAGGTGTGTAAACACTGCCTAAAGCAAGAATCGGCAAAAGCCGAAAAATATGATCGTTGGCACTACACGAGCGTGCGCTCGCTCGTGTGGTAACCGGAACACATAAAATGTGGGCGTTCGACTGTTGAGGCCGCCATGAGCGATCTCATGGTCTTGGGCTGTTTTGGGCCCTGTTGGGCCAAAATGGGTTGTGTGGGCCCAACGAGCTTGTAGGCCCAACAGGGGTAAACCACATGAACGTGTGGAGATTGTTGGGCCAAACTGTATAATTTTCATGATCGAAATACCCCCATAGGGTGAAGTGACCGAAATACCCCCATAAGGTAAAATGACCGAAATACCCCCATAGGGTAAAATGACCGAAATACCCCCATATGATAAAATGACCGAAATACCCCCATAAAGTAAAATAACAGAAATACCCCAATGGGGTAAAATGACCGAAATACCCCCATAAGGTAAAATGACTGAAATACCCCCATAGGGTAAAATGACCGAAATACCCCCATAGGGTAAAATGATCGAAATACCCCCATGGGGTAAAATGACCGAAATATCCCCATAGGGTAAAATGATCGAAATACCCCCATAGGATAAAATGACTGAAATACCCCCATAGGGTAAAATGTCTGTTATACCCCTAGGAGATGAAATGATTGTTATGGCCTTGTGTTATGTATGACCGATTTGCTCTATGATATGTATGACTATGATTGAGCATGACATTTTGCATACACGTATGATATTATGTCTCGACATATTGCATGGGGATGGGTTGTTATATTGAAGGAAGTGTACTGTACTGATAAGGTTGCAGGGGTTGCCTAAGATGATTGTGGACCTACTAATGGCTATATGCCGTTTATTTTACTGGAAGCTTTGCTGCAATACTATTTAGTGTTGCAACCGGTGCTAATCTTGGTGTGTCTGGCTGGGTGGGTCTATTTTATCCCCACATGGTGTGTTTAGCGGGACGGGGTGGTGTGTAGAGGCTGGATTGGGTAGGATTTCTGACTGCATATCTGCATTGGTTAATGATACTATACTGTTACTGCATCGATTAATGATATTACATGCATTCCTTTGCATGACCGATATTCAGTTACTATTATGGGCCAAGGCCCCACCGATACTAATATCGAAATTGGGCAAAGGCCCCTGCGATTCATTGGTATTATCTTTGGGCTCAAGCCCAATCATTTACTGTTACAGGAAAAGGCTTAGGCCCACACTAAACTGGACTGTTATTGTAATGGGCAAAGGCCCAAAATGCATTTATCTACTGTTTAATTGACTGTTTGCTTGTTAGAGGATTACACACTGAGTTTTCTTAGACTCACCCCTCTGTTTAACTGTACAGGTAATCCCCAGTAGTAGGCGGGTCGGTGCTGCGAGGGACTTGATGATGGCCATACAACCGCATCAGTTATCATTTTTAGCTTTTGATTTATAAGTAACTGAATTTGGGTATTTTTATGTAATAAGGCCTCTTTAAAGTTATAAATTTTAAATTGGGGTTTTTATAAACTGCTAGTTGTAAAAAAAGACGGGTTTTCAAAAGGTAACTATTTTCAAAGACACCACGTTTTCTCAACATTTCCTAAAAAAAAATTTCCACAATAAATAAGATTTTGAAAATTAGTAACATTTTAAAAGTGCTTAGCTTTTAATGATGCACGCTTTGGAAATGAACAACCCGTTTTGGAATCACCGTTTAATAACAAAATGATTAATTGATTTTGCGGATTTCAACGACAACAAGTTTTACACTAAACACCTCAATGTGACACCGCCAGATTCGGCCATAACGTCTAGGTCGGGTTTGGGTTGTTACATTTAGTGGTATCAGAGCCAAGTTTCAAAACTCAGCTGTGGAATGGTTTTTTTAAACTTTGAATTTCTAAAAGTTACTTTTAAATAATTTGAAGTGTTCTAGAAGGATTTTCTAATTGTGTGGCACACCGAGTCTCCGCGCCGATCCTGTAAGTTCTCTCTAAAAACTGTACTTCAATTTTGACTGAAACTGCCATAGGTAGGAGTACTGAGACTACTGTAGGTAGTACTGCAAACTCTTTAGTAGGGTATCTTTCAAATCGTAGTAAAACCAAGAGACACCAGATATACACTACGTTGTGTGAAAATAAACTCTAAATTACTGCTTTTCATAAGACATCTATTAATAAATAACTAGAACTGTAAACCGATCTGCATAAAATTGTTAATTCAGATAAAACGCGAATAGACAATGAGCACAAGAGGTACACACGGAAGAGGTATTATAGGCCATGGTAGAGGCCGTAGAGGTGCTCGAGTTGGGTCCTCGTCGTTAGGCCATATACCAAATTTGAAACTAGAGTGCACAGCAGAAGCGTAGTGGTGGAGTCTGTGTTATGCTACTGATCTGATAATTGGAAATTTCGAGGATGAAATTTCTTGAAGGAAGGGTGAATTGTAACGCCCCGAATTTTGGGCCTAGAAGAAATAGGTTTTGAACAAGGGAACAGTTAGAAGACTGCACATAAATATTTAGTTGTGCAAGAAAGTGACACAAATGAATGTCTGCTTTAGTGGTTAAGTGATTTAGGAGTGTTTGGAAGTGCCTGAGAAGTCAGGGGTTCAAGCCTTAGCTTAGGAAAAAAATTTATTTTAAGTGAATAAAATCCTTGGATCTAGATAGTAGGTTCTTAAATTATTGTGGTTAAAAGATGATACAAAGGAGTTGTTGGTCTAGTGGTAAGGGGCGTGTGGAGTGTACATGGGGTCTAAGGTTCGAGTGGTGGCGCATCAAAAATGGAGTATTTATTTTGCTGCCTAATTCGTGTGGGTGGTAGAGTTGGATTGAAATACTACTGAATGGAGTTTAAACTGGTCATAGAGAGAATTGAGGAGGGATATTTGGAGAGATTTTAGGAGAAAATCAAGGGAAGAGAGAGGGGAGAGAGTGTTGTGCCGAAATTGAACTCTGGCACTCAGGATTTCGGCTAAGAGAGAAATGTCCTCATTTGTATCCCAAGTTGGACGGCAACTCCCTTTCCCTTTTGGTCGAAATTCTTCTTGTGCCTCATTTCTCTTCTTTTTCCCTCTTTTGGCAATTGCTTCTTAAGCCTATCGTCTCTCCTTCTTTCATCTTTTGCTGAACTTTATCCTTTTCGGTTTTGTCCTTCTTCACCACAAACGTTTCCTCCTTCATTGCCGATTACCTGTTTGGTTCTTCTACTCTTACTGTATAGTGAGCAAACATTTTCTTAATCGCTCCCCTTGGCCGAATCTCCCATTTTCTTTTCATCCTTCTCCTTTCTTTTCTTTTTGTTGATTCTTGCCTTTCCCTTACAGCCGACTGCTTTCCCTTCTTTATTGTTCTAGATATCATTCTTTATTTGTCGATAGTCGTACACTTCGTAGTGGGTACTATTCTCGCATTATTGGTCAGTCAAGATAGTATAATGTTATCTTGATGCTGATCGATTAAGTGCTTACCCATCTTCGGTTTGTGCCTAGGAACCTGTCGAAGGGTAGAAGGTTTATAATCAACGGTTGGATAGGCGAAACTTCCCTCTTTACTCGATCAAAGGTAACGTGGTGTGAGTTTATCGATTGGGATCTTGTTGTATTCGATTGAGTAAATGTTTAAATGATTAATTGGGAATTGTTGATCAAGTGTAGGTTTCAAAGGTGTGGGCGGTTTTCTCAACAAACAGAAACAAGGTGTGTAAACACTGCCTAAAGCGTGAATCGGCAAAAGCCGAAAAATATGATCGTTGGCACTACACGAGCGTGCGCTCGCTCATATGGTAACCGGAACACATAAAATGAAGGCGTTCGACTGTTGAGGCTGCCATGAGCGATCTCATGGTCTTGGGCCGTTTTGGGCCCTGTTGGGCTGAAATGGGCCGTGTGGGCCCAACGAGCTTGTGGGCCCTATACGGGTAAACCACACGGACATGTGGAAATTATTTGGCAAAACTGTATAATTTTCATGACCGAAATACCCCCATAGGGTAAAATAACTGAAATACCCCCATGGGGTAAAATGATCGAAATACCCCCATATGATAAAATGACCGAAATACCCCTATAGGGTAAAATGACCGAAATACCCCCATAGGGTAAAATGACCGAAATACCCCCATAGGGTAAAATAACCGAAATACCCACACGGGGTAAAATGACCGAAATATCTCCATAGGGTAAAATGACCGAAATACCCCCATAGGGTAAAATAACCGAAATACCTCCATGGGGTAAAATGATCGAAATATCCCCATAGGGTAAAATGACTGAAATACCCCCATAGGATAAAATGACCGAAATACTCCCATAGGTTAAAATGTCTGTTATACCCCTAGGAGATGAAATGACTGTTATGGCCTTATGTTATGTATGACTGATTTGCTCTATGATATGTATGACTATGATTGAGCATGACATTTTTCATACACGTATGATATTATGTCACGACATATTGCATGGGGATGGGTTGTTATATTGAAGGAAGTGTACTGTACTGATAATGTCGCACGGGTCGCCCAAGACGATTGTGGACCTACTGATGGCTATATGCTGTTTATTTTGATCGCGACTTTGCCGCACATCATTTAGTCTTTCGCAACCGGTGCTAATCTTGGTGTGTTTGGCTGGGTGGGTCAATTTTATCCCCACATGGTGTGTTTAGCGGGACGGAGTGGTGTGTAGAGGCTGGATTGCGTAGGATTTCTGACAACATATCTACACTAATTAATGATTCTGTATTGTTACTGCATCGATTAATGATATTACATATTGTTTACTGCATGACTGATATCTGTTACTGTTATGGGCCAAGGCCCCACTGATACTAATACTGAAATTGGGCAAAGGCCCTACTTATTATCGGCATTGTCTTGGGCTCAAGCCCAATCGTTTCTTATTCTGAGGAAAGGGCTTAGGCCCCACACCGAAGCTGGATCATTATTATAACCGCTCAGCCCAAACCGCATTTATCTTGTTTAATTGATTGTTTGCTTGTTAGGGGATTACACATCGAGTTTTCGTAAACTCACCCCCTCGCTTAATCGCATGCATGTAATCCCCAGTCATAGGCGAGTCGGTGCTGCGAGGGACTCGATGATGGCCACACAACCGCATCAGCTATTGTTTTTAGCTTTTGATTTCTAAGTAACTTAATTTGGGTATTTTTATGTAATAAGTCCTCTTTAAAGTTATAAATTTAAAATTGTGGGTTTTTATAATTGTAGAAAAAGACGGGTTTTTAAAAGGTAAATGTTTTCAAAGACACCACATTTTCTCAACATTTCCTAAAAAAATCTTCCGCAATAAATGAGATTTTGAAAATTAGTAACGTTTTAAAAGTGCTTAGCTTTTAATGATGCACGCTTTGGAAATGAACAACCCGTTTTGGAATCACCGTTTAATAACAAGATGATTAATTGATTTTGAGGATTTCAACGACAACAAGTTTTACGCTAAACACTTCAATGTGACACCGCCAGATTCGGCCATAACGTCTAGGTCAGGTTTGGGGTGTTACATTATCTTTTTAATTTCCTTTACTTTTTTTCATTTTCTGGAATTAATTTTGAACTTTTCCCTAGTAAAAGGAAAAACTTGGGGTTTTACAAGGAATTACCTGGGTTTTTATAGAAAAACATTTTATCTTTTTCATTTCCTTTTCCCCCTCATTTAAAATTAATTTTAGTTTTTTTTCTAGTAACAAGGGGAAAACTTGGGTTTTTCCAGTGAATTACTTGTGTTTTTACAAGGAAAATCTAGGTTTTTACAATAAATTGAGTTATTAGGAACTTAGGGTTTCATCTCCGCAGTTGAATAACTTAAATTCCTATAAAAACTTAAGTTTTATTTCTTTTTTAAAAAAAGAAATAAGTGACCAAAATGAACACTTATTAAAGTTGGGTGACTAAAATGAGTGTACAATAACATTGAATTAATAAACTGTGACTAACATGAGAATAATTTTTAACAGTAGTGTGTAAAATAAAATATTTTTTTACTGTGGTGCCTAAAATGAAATTATTAATTTTTCGGTGCTCAAAATGAAAACTGTTGAACTTTTAGTTACCCATTGTATAGTTTAACTTTTATATTTGTATAAAATCTGCGATAGAATTAAACAAATACTAAATCATTTGGGAATGGTAAAAACAATTTTATTCAATTTTAACAAAATAAAAGGTATATAAATGCTATTTAATATAAATTTTAAAAGATTTTAGGGGTTATCTTTAAAATTTAAAGTTAATTCATATGCATATATAGATAATGTAACAGCTCGCCCGACGTAGATCATACCTTAATATTGTTGGCGTATAATTGTGTAAGCCAGAGTAGTAATGGGGTGGCTTATCAGTTAAAGTGTTGGGTTGGCATGTTGCTTGAATTTATCAGTACGCCCTTGTGAGGGACGCCTTGTTGGAATTCACCATTTGGCGAACTCTAAGGTTGGAAAACTCTAGGGTTTGGCAGACTTTTTTATGAGACGATCCGCCAACCCTAGATGTTCTAGGCAAACTTGTTAGTTCATAGAGCGATAGGATTACTTTATGTGGAAATGATAGCTCGATGAGTATCGTTAGAGTTTTGTTAAGACCTAGTTGGAATTGAACTAGAGTACTATAGATGACAACTTGATATGTTTAGGTAGTCGAATGACCTGTTTAGTTGGTTGCTTAAGTGTACAAGCAATGTTTTATCACTCTGATTAGTGGTAGTAGTTGCGTTTTGTAACAGCCCATTTTTAGTGGTGTCGAAGACAATATGTTTGGGACACAATTTAGACATGCGAGTCAGTATTTTGTTATTTATTTAATATTTATGAAGTTATATTAGGGTCATATTAAAATTTAGTTAAGAGATTTTCATGTTTAGTTAGTTAATTAGTTGAAAATGACTAAATGGTAAAAGCTGCAAAAGTTAGTTGCTATTAGTTAAATGGTTTAAATGGCTATGGAAATGTAAATTAATCAACTTAGTTGGTAAATAAGCCATATAGATAGATAGTGGACAATTATAGACATGTTTTGTTATTTATTAAGTTAAAACCATAAGGGCAAATGGTAACTAAGTAATAAATTAACATAAACAAAAGATGAAAATAGTTGTCATCTTCCTTATTCACCTAGAAAAATAGATTTTCCACGGAAGTAGAAACCAAGCATTCGACCAAGCTTCAAACTCATGCATGGCATGTTATTTTTGCCCATTCTTTTTATGAGTTTTATGTTTTTGAGTCTATTTTAGCTTAATCTGACTAACCCGAGGACCAATTTGTAAAACTGTTAAACATTTTGAATTATGCCATTGATGAGTTTGAAGTGTTTTTTAAGTTTAATGGTAGATTATTAAGCTTGGTTGTTAAATAGGACTATTTTGTAAAGTAGTTTTTAATGACTTTAATGTTTAGGATTAAATTGTTAAAGTAGGAAAATTTCATGGAATTTTAGTGAATTTTTTATAAAAGTGGGATGAGTAGGGACTAGGTAAAAATTGACCAGCATGGTTTTTTATTAAATGTAATTAATTTGTAAATTTTTGGATTTAGGACTAAGTTGCATGGAAAGTAAAATATTGGGGTAATTTTGTAAATAATAATGGAAGGACTTAATTGTATAAATCTGCTTATTTGAGTATTGGAATTGGATTAATTGAACAAAAATATTTATCTAGATCAAGAAACAACTCAAACGGACACAAATCACGGAAAAGTCAAAGTAGCGGAGTAGTCATCGGTTCATAATAGAAATCATTTTGGTACATGTATGTTCGTAATTTAAATAAATTAATTTATTTGGTTGCTAGATGTAATTTGATATATAACCATAAATTTGGTGATCGGATTCATTGACTTGAGAAACGAGAAAGACCATGGTTGAAAGATATCAAGGCATTATACTTGAAATGAGAAAAACCATAGTTGAAAGATACTATGGCATTAAACCTGAACGGGTAAGACCCTAGTTGAAAGATATTATGGCATTAAATGTGAATGAATCAAGACCATAGTTGAAAGATACTATTGCAGCACTTCGAGATTGTGTAAGACCATGGTCGAAAGATACCACGACATCCTCTGAACAATGAAATAATTGGAAAGGCACACAAATTGAATGGTTATTGTATTAATGATCTAAGGTTTGCCATGTGAATAGGAATCTGTAACACCCTAAAATTCAAGTATCGATTTATTGCATGTTTTGGTGTTTAGATTATGAAGGAAAATTTTCTTATTTCTTTTCGTGCCTATTATAGTCCTGAAGAAGAGTATAGAATTATTCGGGTATGGAATAATTTTTAGTTTGAGAATTTATTGAAGTGGAGCAAGTGGCATTGACACTTAAGTTAAATTAAGTGTTAAAAAGTAGCATAAGATGAGTAAATGGCAAGGTGGTGTTGGCGCATGAGATATTGCATGAGGGGAGTGGTTCGAATCCCTTGTATAACATTTGGACAACTTTTATTTTGCTCATCTATGGTAAGTGTCGGCCAAGCTTATTTATGGTAAGTGTTGACCTTGTTATTTTTAGTTAGTATATCAAAGGAATAAGGTAAGAGTGAAATTATGGTAGGGAATCAAGAAAATATGGAAAGATATGGAGACATAGGGCAAGTATCAAGGAAAGTGTTTTGGAAACAAATTCATGGTCATTTGACCAATAAATGTGGATGGCAATATGGCTAGGGGGAAGGTTGGCCGAATATGCTAGTAGTTGGCTAGGATTAGGAGTTTGTTTTGGTCATTCCTAGCAACTTTTGTGCAAAGTTTTGTAATTCTTTCTCAAACTTTCTCCCTTGGCCGAAATTGAGCTTTTGGTAAACCTTAATCTTTTGACCATTTGGTCATTTTTGCATATCACACTAGTACTCTTTTGTTTGTTTTGTCATAGTGCCAGAAATTGCTAACACCAAAAAGACCATTCTTTTCCTTCTTTTCCCATTGCCGAATGTACCTTGCTTCTTATCACATCTTTTTCTTTCTCTTTTCCTTCTCTTTGAAAATCGAATCCTCATCATCATCTTTTTCTTCCATCTTTTATTTCTTTCTTTTATTTCTTTTCAATCAAAATTTTCTCCATTAATTCTCTCATGGCGAATGTTAGTGTGCCCATAGCCGACCCATTTTCTCTTTTCTTTGGTTAATCATAGCCGAATTTTTCACTATTCATAAACATCTTTCTCAATCGTCTCTTTTCAACCGTGGACAATAGGTAAGAATTCTTTTAGTTCATGTTAGTTAATAGTTGTCATGGCGAATCTTGATAGTGGTATAAAGGCTTTCTTAGATCGAAATAAACGTTCACTCTATTAACGTTTTTATTTGTTATACTTTAGTGCGATAGTGGAAGACCAGGAACTCAAGTGTTCGTGAGTATCATAGAACGATTTGCTCGATTCTCTTATTTTGGAACAAGGATCTTTGTGGTAAGCTTAATTTCACCCTTAAACCCTTAGTCATATTTTGATTGGATTAACGATCTTTTGTCTTTGAAGACAATCAAAATAGGGAAGAAAAGGGCGATGAATAGTGTTCGGAAGAGGGGTGGTTCCGTTATTCCCCCTAAGTATAAACAAATGACTGTTTCAAAGAATCCGGGATTTCCACCGGGTTGTGGACGTTCAACCGAGGAGAATCAATTGTTTGAAGTAGTTCGTACTCCCGAACCATTATTTGTTCGTGGATTTGATTCGGTTAACGAACCATCAATAGGGGAGAAACCGCAAGTAGAAGTAGTTCAAAAATCCGAGGGTAAAAGTTAGATCGTTAATTTCTAAGATTGATTTCGTTAATAAAATATAGTGATTCTAATTTATCGTGATACGTATAGGTGTTGACGAGGGAAAGTCTAGTTCTCACTATAACCGGTGTGTAACTTCACACTTATCTTTCGGGTTAGATACTAAACCGTAAGTAATTTGATAAATCGTAAAAATGGCCAAATCGGAAATGTTGTAGTAATTAGTACTTTTGTGTAAATGCATGAAAACGGCTAAACCGAGAAATTTCCATAAAACTGCTAGATCGATAAATTGGGCCATAAAAGCGCTAGATCGATAAATTGGGCCATAAAGCTGCTAGATCGATAAATTGGGCCATAAAACTGCTAGATCGATAAGATGGGCCAAAGACCTTCTAGTTCGAAATATGGGTCAAAGTTCACTGGATTGCTTTACGGGCTAAATACTATTTTGTTTAATAGGCCCAAATGAAAAGTTTAATTAAAAACTCATTTGTAATTATGGGTTACTTGATAAATTATTTATGATTAAAGTTTGTTATTCATACATAATTGCATGGGATGGGATACATGATGAAGAGAAGTAAGGCCTGTGGCCATGAATCTAGTTCGGTGGCTCTGCCACAAAAATTTGGCTTAATGCCTCTAGTTCGGTGACTATGTCACAATCTAGTTCGATGAGTGCACTACAATATTATTTTAAAGGCTAAATGCCTACGATTGGTGTGTTTGGCGGGGTGGGTTGACTTGATCCCCACAGGTGTGCTGGTTGGTACGGGGGTGTGTAGCGGATGGAAATTAGGTTTGGTTGGGAAATTCATTTTACATGCATTTTATATATATTATTTCATTTTATATTGTTAAAATTTGTAATTGGGCTCAAGCCCAAATTAATGCCTTGATGGTCCGGCCCAATAATGGTGGTAAGTGAGTTACACACTCGAGTTCTTTGTAACTCACCCCGTTTTATTATCCATCTCGGGTAATGGAATTTGATGTGGACTTGGGTAGGGGATGACTTGGTGGAGGCCATACTACGAGCTTGGGTTTTATAAACTATGAACTTTATTTAAGTTATTTATTTTAATTACTATTTTGGGTATGATGTAATAAGGCCTCTAATTATATCTTTATGGATTTTTATGTGTGGATGGATTTAATTTTATTTTAAGACTCTTAATATGGGCTTATGTTAAATCTATAAAGTTTTCAAAAAAAAATATTGTGTTTTATAACAATTTTGGACACCTAAATTACTTTTCAATTTCTTTCAAATTCTTTTTAAAACTACGTTAAGGTTTTGACTAATATATATAAGATTTCAAACAAGTATTTTTCTTAATTCATAATCATTGTACTTAGTTTTTATTAAACCTTATTTCTAAAGGTTTTGCATTCTTTATTTTATTTAAATCATTAGAGAAATTTTGGATGTTCGTTCGGTGTGACAAACCAAATCTCGTCTTAACGCATAGACCTGGTTTGGGGTGTTACATTTAATGGTATCAGAGCTAGTTTCAAAACTCGGCTGTGGTTTGGGTTCAACAAAGATATTTGTTTGAGAAACAACTCAAATTTCTAGACTTTTGATTAAAAGGTAGTATGGCACCATAAGCATCCCCGCGCCAAGTCAAGTAAGTATCTCAGTATATTGATTGTTTATTATCATTGTGATATGATCATAAGAAACACTCTAGAACTTCTAGTTTTAGGTGTTGAAAATCGTAGAGATTGAGACAATAGGATATGGTTGCGAAAACAACTCTATCTCTTTCATATCATAAAACATCATTAATAAACACTGAAATAGTATTCTGATTCATAAAACTCTTAATCAGATTAAATCAGTCACTATGAGCACTAGAGGATGTGGTCGTGGACGCGGTAGACGTGGCCGTGGTAGAGGACGAGGTGTTAGAGGCGCAACTGAAGCGCCGGATCATATGCCGAAAATGGATGCACCTGCGTCACTCAAAAGTGAGACGGGATCACATGATCATATGGAAGAAGATAATGCGGTGACACGAGCAATGCTGCGAGTCCTTGAAAAGGGTTTGGAGCTAGAATCGGGCCAACGGCTCGTGGGTCGATATCGAACGATTGAAATCAAGTGGTGCTTTGAGGTTTTCGAGAGGTGTCTCGGTGTAGCTCCAAATGTCGCTGAATATTGGCTTGAGGCAGTGGAGCGAATTATGGACGATCTTGAGTGCACTGTGGAACAAAAACTAAGGGGAGCGGTGTCCTTGTTAAGGGACGAAGCATACCAATGGTGGCTTACTGTCCGAGAAGGCACTGAAGCTGCATTAGTTAATTGGGAATTCTTTAAAGTTTCCTTCCAAGGGAAATATGTAGGAACGAGTTATGTTGATGCCAGAAGGAAGGAATTCCTGAATCTAGTCCAGGAGAATAAGACAGTGGCAGCATATGAAGCTGAGTTTTTGCGCTTGAGTCGCTATGCTCGAACAATAGTGGCAACGGATCATGAGCGTTGTGTACGCTTTGAGGATGGCTTGAACGATGAATTACGGGTTTTGATAGCCCCACAACAAGTTAGAACTTTTGCCACACTTGTGGAAAAGGCCAAGATAGCCGAAGAGGCTAAGAACTCGGAACGTCAGAATCGGGAACAAGCTAGAGGCAAGAGAGATATGAAGTATTCGGGTTCTTCAAGAAGGTTTCTGAAAAGGCCTCGGAATGATGAACCAGCTCAAGGTAGAACACCAGAATCGTGAATCGAGTCGAGATGTGTGCCGATTGTGGGGAAAGGCATTCGGAGAGTCCGAAGAAAACGGGTGCTTGCTATAAATGCGCGGTCGATGGATCATCAATATAGGAATTGCCCTCGTCGAATGGATACAACTCGGGAAGCTCATAATACTGATGCACCACCGGCAAGAGGAATTCAGCAACCACCGAGAGGTCGTGGACCAGGTCGTGGTGGTAATGGGGCTCGACGTGGTCAAGGTGCAATGGTCGAGGCAATGGTCCTAGAGGCAACACAGATGCAAGACAGCCAGGATTGGTATATGCAGTTAGACGCTGTGAGGATGGCAATGCACCTGATGTGATAACTGGTACGTTCTTCATCTTGGATGTATTTGTTATTGCTTTGATAGATATTGGTTCTACCCATTCGTATGTTGCTAGCACCATATCCGAAAATTGAATTTAGACTCAAATTTTCGATAGTGAGATGAAGGTAATTAGTCCTTTAGGACGATCGGTGATTAGTAAATAAACTGTTTAGAGATGTGCCCTTAGAAATTCAAGGAGAAATATTTTTGGCGAATTTGATGGAATTACCTTTCGGCGAGTTCGATATCATTTTGGGCATGGATTGGTTGGTTAAGCACCGAGCGAAATTGGATTGTCTTTGAAAAGCGGATGTCAATAAGGACGGTGGAGGATAAAGAAATAGTTATGATAGGCGAACGAAGGAATTACTTGGCAAATGTGGTATCTGCGTTAAAGCGAGTAAAAGTTGATGCGGAAGGGTATGGAGCATTTCTAGCTTTTATTAGTGCTTTAGATGCCAAAGAGTTGTCGATGGAAGATGTGAGAACAGTGAAGGAATTTCGGATGTATTTCTGAAGAACTTCCCGGCATACCTCCGGATCGGGAAGTGGAATTTGGTATTGAGCTCTTGCGGAGCTAACGGCCCGGTGTCCATTGCTCCTTATAGAATGGCACCGAAGGAGTTGGCGGAGCTTAAAGCTCAAATTCAAGAATTGTTGGATCGGGGTTTTATTCGACCGAGTGTGTCTCAGTGGGGAGCACCGATTTTGTTTGTTAAGAAGAAAGATGGGTCAATGCGTATGTGTA
Source organism: Gossypium sturtianum (assembly GCA_025698515.1). Lineage (NCBI taxonomy): Eukaryota > Viridiplantae > Streptophyta > Magnoliopsida > Malvales > Malvaceae > Gossypium > Gossypium sturtianum. The sequence continues at coordinate 129,567,651 of CM046955.1, forward strand.
TTGACTACGTGCAATTAAATAAATTGACGATCAAGAATAGGTACCCTCACGAGAATTGATGACTGTTTGATCAATTGAAGGAGCTTCGTTTTTCCAAAATTGATTTGAGATCGGATATCACCACTTTAAGGTGAAAGAAGCGGATATTCACAAGACGGCTTCCGAACTCGTTATGGACATTATGAGTTTTTGGTGATGCCGTTTGGGTTGACCAATGCACCATTTGCATTTATGGATATGATGAACCGGGTCTTTCAATCATATTTAGACCGGTTTGTGGTGGTATTCATAGATGACATTCGTATATTCAAGGAATGAAGAGGAGCATGACTCGCATTTGCGAATTGTATTGCGATTACTTGAAATAATCAATCGTATGCCAAATTCGAAGAAATGTGAATTCGTTAAGGGAAGTGACTTTCTTGGGTCATGTGGTATCGGTAGGAAGGAATAAGGGTGGATCTCGGAAAATTGAGGTCTGCATTGGATTGGAAACCACCAAAGTCGATGGTCGAGATTCGGAGTTTCTTGGGTTTGGTGGTTACTATAGACGCTTTGTTGAGGGGTTTTCGTTGATTGCCGCACCCCTAACTAAGCTATTTGCGGAAGGAGTACCATATATATGGACCGATAAACAAAGCAAGAAAGTTTCGAGAAATTGAAGAAGATTTTAACTAAGCGCCCAAGATCGATTCAACCCGAGGTGGAAAGGAGTTTATAGTTTCTCGCGATCGCGTCACACACGGGCTTAGGATGTGTATTGATGCAAAGTGGGAAAGTGGTGGCTTATGCTTCTCGTCACCGAGACCGCACGAAGTAAACTACCCTACTCATGACTTGGAGTTAGCTGCAGAGTGTTTGCTCTAAAGATTTGGAGGCATTACCTCTACGGTGAAAAGTCTATCATCTATACGGATCACAAGAGTCTTAAGTATCTTCTTACTCAGAGGAATTAAACTTGAGACAACGAAGATGGGTGGAGTGTTAAAGGACTATGATTTCTCAATCGAGTATCATCTGGAAAAGCTAATGTGGTAGCGACGCGCGTTAAGTCGTAAGGTGGTATCTCGATTTGAGAACAATGTTCGCCCATTTGAGTTTGTATGAGGATGGTAGTCTGATAGCGGAACTTCAGGTGAAGCCTCTATGGTTAGAGCAAATCAAGGAAAAACAGATATCAGATAAGAAGTTGGGACTTTTAATTCAACAAGTTGAAAATGGTGGAATAGAGGATTTTATCATAAACACTAAGGTGTGTTATGTTTTTCGTGGGAGAGTTTGTATGCCTAAGGACTCAGATCTCGAGACAAATGATTCTACGGGAGGCGCATAGTAGCCCTTATGCTATGTACCCCGGAGGAAATAAGATGTATCGGGATCTTCGTGAACAATATTGGTGGTCAGGGTTGAAGCGTGAGATTTCTGAATTTGTGGGAAAATGTTTAACTTGTCAGCAAGTGAAGGCGGAGCATCAATTGCCGTCAGGATTATTACAACCGGTAAAGATTCCTCTTTGGAAATGGGAGCGGATAACAATGGATTTTGTTAGTGGGTTACCTTTAACACCTACTAAGAAAAATTCCATTTGGGTAATTGTGGATCGTTTGACGAAGACTGCTCATTTTCTACCAGTTCGTACGGATTACTCGTTACAGAAGTTGGCTAAGTTGTACGTATCCGAAATCGTGAGGTTGCATGGGGTACCTGTGTCTATTATATCAGATAGGGATCCTAGGTTTACGTCACGGTTTTGGAAAGCTTTGCAAGAAGCCTTGGGAACAAAGCTAAACTTCAGTACGGCTTTTCATCCTCAGTCAGATGGTCAATCAGAAAGAGTAATTCAGATTCTGGAAGACATGTTAAGGGGATGTGTAATCGACTTCAAAGGTAGTTGGGAGGATTTTCTACCGTTGGCGTAATTTGCTTACAACAATAGCTATCGCCTAGCATTCGAGATGGCACCCTACGAGGCATTATATGGTCATAGGTGTCGTTCTCCTAGTTGTTGGGTGAATTGGACGAACGCGACAGATGTTAGGTCCCGGTGATCTCTCGAAATGGAAGAAAAGTAAAAGCTATTCGAGCACGGTTAAAGGAAGCTTCTGATAGACAAAAATCGTATGCAGATCCAAGCGTAGAAGTATCGAGTATCTTTGTGGGGATCAAGTTTTCTTGAAGGTCTCACCTTGGAAGAAGATTTTCAGTTTGGGAAGAAGGGCAAATTGAGTCCTAGATACATTGGACCATATCGTGTGGTGAAGCGTGTTGGTCCAGTGGCCTATCGATCGAATTACCTCGGAGTTGAGTCGATTCATAATGTTTTTCATGTTTCCGTCTTTGGCGCTATTGATCGGATCCTTCGCACATAGTACCGGTAGAAGAAGTGGAGTTAAATTCAGACTTGTCTTTTGAGGAGGAACCAGTGGAAATCTTAGACCGAGATGTTAAGGTGCTAAGAAAGAAAACCGTGCCGTTGGTCAAGGTTTTATGGCGTAATCACGGAGCGGAGGAAGCTACGTGGGAGCCTGAGGATGCAATTCGGCAACAATACCCTCACCTCTTTCAACCAGGTAAATTTCGAGGACGAAATTTTCTTTAAGGAGGGTAGAGTTGTAACACCCTAAAATTCAAGTATCGATTTATTGCATGTTTTGGTGTTTAGATTATGAAGGAAAATTTTCTTATTTCTTTTCGTGCCTGTTATAGTCCTGAAGAAGAGTATAGAATTATTCGGGTATGGAATAATTTTTAGTTTGAGAATTTATTGAAGTGGAGCAAGTGGCATTGACACTTAAGTTAAATTAAGTGTTAAAAAGTAGCATAAGATGAGTAAATGGCAAGGTGGTGTTGGCGCATGAGATATTGCATGAGGGGAGTGGTTCGAATCCCTTGTATAACATTTGGACAACTTTTATTTTGCTCATCTATGGTAAGTGTCGGCCAAGCTTATTTATGGTAAGTGTTGACCTTGTTATTTTTGGTTAGTATATCAAAGGAATAAGGTAAGAGTGAAATTATGGTAGGGAATCAAGAAAATATGGAAAGATATGGAGACATAGGGCAAGTATCAAGGAAAGTGTTTTGGAAACAAATTCATGGTCATTTGACCAATGAATGTGGACGGCAATATGGCTAGGGGGAAGGTTGGCCGAATATGCTAGTAGTTGGCTAGGATTAGGAGTTTGTTTTGGTCATTCCTAGCAACTTTTGTGCAAAGTTTTGTAATTCTTTCTCAACCTTTCTCCCTTGGCCGAAATTGAGCTTTTGGTAAACCTTAATCTTTTGACCATTTGGTCATTTTTGCATATCACACTAGTACTCTTTTGTTTGTTTTGTCATAGTGCCGAAATTGCTAACACCAAAAAGACCATTCTTTTTCCTTCTCTTTTTCCCATTGCCGAATGTACCTTGCTTCTTATCACATCTTTTTCTTTCTCTTTTCCTTCTCTTTGAAAACCGAATCCTCATCATCATCTTTTTCTTCCATCTTTTATTTCTTTCTTTTATTTCTTTTCAATCAAAATTTTCTCCATTAATTCTCTCATGGCCGAATGTTAGTGTGCCCATAGCCGACCCATTTTCTCTTTTCTTTGGTTAATCATAGCCGAATTTTTCACTATTCATAAACATCTTTCTCAATCGTCTCTTTTCAACCGTGGACAATAGGTAAGAATTCTTTTAGTTCATGTTAGTTAATAGTTGTCATGGCCGAATCTTGATAGTGGTATAAAGGCTTTCTTAGATCGAAATAAACGTTCACTCTATTAACGTTTTTATTTGTTATACTTTAGTGCGATAGTGGAAGACCGGAACTCAAGTGTTCGTGAGTATCATAGAACGATTTGCTCGATTCTCTTATTTTGGAACAAGGATCTTTGTGGTAAGCGAATTTCACCCTTAAACCCTTAGTCATGTTTTGATTGGATTAACGATCTTTTGTCTTTGAAGACAATCAAAATAGGGAAGAAAAGGGCGGTGAATAGTGTTCGGAAGAGGGGTGGTTCCGTTATTCCCCCTAAGTATAAACAAAGGATTTGTTTCAAAGAATCCGGGATTTCCCACCGGGTTGTGGACGTTCAACCGAGGAGAATCAATTGTTTGAAGTAGTTCGTACTCCCGAACCATTATTTGCTCGTGGATTTGATTCGGTTAACGAACCATCAATCGGGGAGAAACCGCAAGTAGAAGTAGTTCAAAAATCCGAGGGTAAAAGTTAGATCGTTAATTTCTAAGATTGATTTCGTTAATAAAATATAGTGATTCTAATTTATCGTGATACGTATAGGTGTTGACGAGCGGGAAAGTTTAGTTCTCACTATAACCAGGTGTGTAACTTCACACTTATCTTTCGGGTTAGATACTAAACCGTAAGTAATTTGATAAATCGTAAAAATGGCCAAATCGAAAATGTTGTAGTAATTAGTACTTTTGTGTAAATGCATGAAAACGGCTAAACCGAGAAATTTCCATAAAACTGCTAGATCGATAAATTGGGCCATAAAACTGCTAGATCGATAAATTGGGCCATAAAACTGCTAGATTGATAAATTGGGCCATAAAACTGCTAGATCGATAAGATGGGCCAAAGACCTTCTAGTTCGAAATATGGGTCAAAGTTCACTGGATTGCTTTACGGGCTAAATCCTATTTTATTTAATAGGCCCAAATGAAAAGTTTAATTAAAAACTCATTTGTAATTATGGGTTACTTGATAAATTATTTATGATTAAAGTCTGTTATTCATACATAATTGTATGGGATGGGATACATGATGAAGAGAAGTAAGGCCTGTGGCCATGAATCTAGTTCGGTGGCTCTGCCACAAAAATTTGGCTTAATGCCTCTAGTTCGGTGACTATGTCACAATCTAGTTCGGTAGTGCACTACAATATTATTTTAAAGGCTAAATGCCTACGATTGGTGTGTTTGGCGGGGTGGGTTGACTTGATCCCCACAGGTGTGCTGGTTGGTACGGGGGTGTGTAGCGGATGGAAATTAGGTTTGGTTGGGAAATTCATTTTACATGCATTTTATATATATTATTTCATTTTATATTGTTAAAATTTGTAATTGGGCTCAAGCCCAAATTAATGCCTTGATGGTCTGGCCCAATAATGGTGGTAAGTGAGTTACACACTGAGTTCTTTGTAACTCACCCCGTTTTATTATCCATCTCAGGTAATGGAATTTGATGTGGACTTGGGCCGGGGATGACTTGGTGGAGGCCATACTACGAGCTTGGGTTTTATAAACTATGAACTTTATTTAAGTTATTTATTTTAATTACTATTTTGGGTATGATGTAATAAGGCATCTAGTTATATTTTTATGGATTTTTATGTGTGGATGGATTTAATTTTATTTTAAGACTCTTAATATGGGCTTATGTTAAATCTATAAAGTTTTCAAAAAAAAATATTGTGTTTTATAACAATTTTGGACACCTAAATTACTTTTCAATTTCTTTCAAATTCTTTTAAAACTACGTTAAGGTTTTGACTAATATATATAAGATTTCAAACAAGTATTTTTCTTAATTCATAATCATTGTACTTAGTTTTTATTAAACCTTATTTCTAAAGGTTTTGCATTACTGTTTTACTTAAATCATTAGAGAAATTTTGGATGTTCGTTCGGTGTGACAAACCAAATCTCGTCTTAACGCATAGACCTGGTTTGGGGTGTTACAGAATCAATGAATACGTAGATGATATTTGAAATAATGCATGTCTTATGTAAAGTAATTTTATTCGGTAAGTTATGTTTACATTTAATCAAACTTACTAAGCATTATGTGCTTATGTTATTTGTGTTTTTCCTTGTAGATCACGAAAAGCCTAGTTGATCTGGAGTTCAAGTCAGGCAATACACACAATCCATCTCTCATCTTGGTAGATGTTTTGGATTATTTTGATGTTAGTTATGAATGACATGTACTAGGATCTTTTGGTTAACTCGTTTATGTTGTTTATGTTTGGAATTTGACTTGGTGATACTTTGTAGTCATATATATATATATATATATGTTTGGTACTTTGGTTTAAAGATATGATTGTAAATGATTTTTGTCTTTTGGTTGATGCCTTATTGTAAACGAAAATATATATAGGATTTTTCCAATGTAATTTATCACCTTTTTACTTAAATCCATTGTTAAAACTAAGTAATTGTTTAATAAATTAAAGAAATATGTAAAAATATGAAATTAGGACATAGAAATTATTAAAATGTGATTTTATGCTTTATTATATAGTTTTCATGCAATAAATGGCTTATTTTATATTATCTGAATATATTATATTTTTTCAAGACATAAAGTGGGTCATGCATGATTGAATTAAATAATAAAATATAAAATTATATTTAATAATTCATTTTAAAATATTTCATTAATAATTTGGGTTTTAATTAATTAATTAAATTGGATAAATTTTATTCTTTGGTCCTCTAACTTGTTGATTATTCTGGACATGTCTGATAGCTTTGCTGGATTACAAAACCGTCCAAATTGGAGACCAGTCAACCCAATATTCGGCTACACATGGCTGTCCATTTAAACCATTCTTTGGTTTAATTACACAAGGTCCTTGCAGTGTTGAAGAAATTAGAGATTTGTCGGAAGATTTACGATTGACCAAGTCTCAGTCCTGAGTTGTGTGGCATCCAAAATTGCTTAAAAATCAAGCAAAAATCAAGTCAAAAGCCACTAAGCATGGCCGGCCACAATTTGAGGAGATTTGAAGAGGTTAACATCCACTATTTTTAGCAAACTATCCCCCTCTCCTCACCTATAAATAAGACCCTCTCATTCCCTCATTCATCATCCCTCAAGCATCCCCCAATCATTCCTCATTCATTCTCATCATTCATCATTCTCTCTTCTCTCAAAATTCTCTTAGCCTTTTCCATTCCCTCGCCTAGCATCATCTCTTCATAAAGATTTTAGCAATTAAGCCTCTTAAAGAACCCTTGGTCGGCCACCTTGGAGAGCCATCAGCAAAGGAGCAAAGCAAAGGAACGAAGGAGTCTCGTCAGTCAGAGTCTTGGGTGACAGCCACTTTGAATTGGGTTTAATCTTTCTTTTCTTTAATTTAATCTAAATATGTTTACTATGTGTTCTTTGTTCTTATTTACAACAATGTTAGCTTAATTTTATTTAAGCTAGGATGATTGCTTTGATTAAATAATATTTATTTGATTCATGCTTATAATGTTTGTGCCTCAATCAATCATGTTTTCAATTAAAATCAAGTCTGTATTTCGTTCATACGTGATTGAAATAAACCTGAATTAGCTGAGTGATCCTGACCAGGCGACGGTTAATGGACACATAATTGAAATGTGCATGCTCAATTTAGATCCTGGCCCGATTAAATTGTAGGTTGCATAACAACTCTGACCAAGCTCTATTATGTGCATAGTTTTTAGATTTGTGTGATTAAACTGTTTCAAACCTGACACGTCCCACGAATGCTAAGAAACCCTCAGTAAATAAGGATCAGTAAAATGCGTATTTACTAAGTAAAGGATTCCGAAAGGACCTAATGTGGTTTCCAAACTCATGAAAGATTGAGTTGCCATCGAATGTTTTTCCGAATGTTATTAAGCATGTTGATAATAAATTGAGTTTAATTAAAGTAATTGTCATGTTATAATTGTTGCAAATTGTGTTTAATTTTGCTAGAATCTATTTCATTCATATAGTTTGCATACGTAGGATAATTTGCATTAGGGATCATTGCATTTAGTTTAATATATTTTAATCACCACTTCTCAACTCTATTGTGTTTTTATTTACCAAATTGTTAATATAATTTTACAAATTAAGTGACTTAGCACAAATACAATCCCTGTGGAGGCGATAACTCGATACTTACTTATTACTTGATAATGACTGTGTACACTTACACAAACCTACGCATTACAAGTTTTTGACGCCGTTGTCGAGAATTGTCAACTGTTGCTGTAACACCTCTAACCCAAGACCATCGCCGGAGCAGGTTTAAGAGGTATTACCGATCAATCAGAACATTTAACATTTAGAATTTACGACACAAAGTCAATCATCTTCAATCTCATTCAATTACAATCATGGTGTCCCTTATCAAGGTCTACGAGACCTAATTCACATGCTAAAGAGGGGTCGGGACTAAATTGAAACACATACAGAAATTCTAAAAAATTTAAAACTTTTCTAAGATACAGGGGAGACACGCCCGTGGAAGGAGGCCGTGTGCCCTCCACGGCTACTAGACACCCCCGTGTGTTCATCCGTGTCTATATACTGACTATATTAACACAGTCACTAGGCCCGCCCGTGTGTCATGGTCGTGTGCAACTAAGCCATATACTGACTTCCTCACCACGGCCACCAAGCACGCCCGTGTGCCATGGCCGTGTACTCTTAGCTAGCTACTGACTTGCACACCACGGCTAGCTAACACCCCCGTGTCAAGGCCGTGTGATACTGAGCTACATTCTTCCAATTCACCCACGGTCTTTAGGCACACCCGTGCGCCTCGACCGTGTGACATTATAGGCCATTTACAAGGCCAAAATGTCACCCATAAGGGTCAAACCTACAAGCCATATTAACCAAGACATCTCATGCACACATTAGCACCAAAAACATACCAAAATAGTCATTCAAACCAATTCCAACCATGACAATTTTAAAGATTAAAACTCATATCATCACAAACATAATTCATTCATTACCAAACATCATCCTTTTTCAATTTCACTAATTCATACTAGCATTTTACCAACACAAAGTTACCATTCATAAGTAAATTTCTCAACTCATAATCCATACCAAAAGATGCATCACATATACCAAAACCATTCTTGCTAAAACTAGCACATATCTAGCCACATCTCATGGCTACTTACAAATATCAAACATGATTCAAATGACCAGCCTATACATGCCATATTTAACTATGTACATCATTCCAAAATACCCCAAAATAGATTGCCGATAGTGAGACTAAGATGCTGACGATTCCCCGATCCGAGCTAACTATACTGACACTGTAAAGCAGAGAAACAATCACACAGTAAGCTTTCTAAAGCTTAGTAAGTCCGAAATATAATACATGTAATTCAATAATTCAAATTAAAAATAAGCCATCACTTAGATTAATTTATCAATGCTACACCAACTCAACTATACTCAATGTTCACATAGCACCCCATCCATCTACTTTCAAAATCCACCAACACATAGATATCATACATACCTTAATCAACACATAGTTATCATACATACCTTAGCTAATACATAGTTATCATACATACCTTTGCCAACACATAGTTACTCACCAACCAAGCTACTCAATTGCTCGACTTTACATTTCGATCGATCTTTACTATACTTTTGATTTATTCGCACACTTAGTGCCAATTCGTAATCAAAACTTATTTATCATCACACACTTAGTGCCAGTTCGTTAAACCGAACTTGTATCGGTATTGCACACACAGTGCTAATTCGGTAAGCTAAAATTTAATTAACATTTCACACACAGTGCATCCATATCAATCCAATCTTAAATCGATATCGCACACACAGTGCCAACCACAAAGTATGAGCTTATATCAATTCGCACACACAGTGCCAATCATCTCGATCATATTTCCGAATGCGCACACTTAGTGCCACATAACTCAAACTCTCAAATAGCATCCACATTTCAATATCATTATAACATTCATTTCATAGCAATTAACATAACTAAGTATCAGATTATATGTCCGAACTTACCTCGAACGTCAAAATACCGAAACGGTCGATTAATCGAGCACTTTTTCCTTGCCTCGATCTCGATCCGAACCTCTCCTTTCTTGGTCTATACACATTCAAATTCAATCCATTCAATCACCAAATCATTCATTTTAGTCCAAACACACACATTTAGGGCATTTTACAAAATAGCCCTCATATTTTCACATTTCGACACTTTAGTCCCTAACTCACAAAATCATCAAATTCACATAATTAGCTTGCACCCATGCCTAGTCGAATTCTCACTATATTCATACAAACCCACACATTTCAATTATTTCACATTTTAATTCTTTAAAATGCTATTTTCTCAATTTAGCCCTAATTAGCTAAATTCATCAAAAGTTCAAGAATAAAACATGTTCATTAAACACATATCTTTCATTTCACACAAACACTCATCACAAAGCTTACCATTTCATCAATGGCACATTTTATAAAAATCATCAATTCACAAAATTTAAGCATGGGTTTTGTAGAGCACAAAGCAACGATTACAAAAACGTAGAAATTATCAAAAACCGAGCTCAAAACACTTACCAATTGAAGCTCACTATTGCCGAAATTCACAAAGCCTCAAACCCTCATCTTCTTTTCTTATTTTCGGTTGATGGAAACAAAGATGAGCACCATTTAGCTTTTTTTTATTTTTAATATCAACTTATTTCATGTTTTACCAATTTGCCCTTAATGAATCAACCATTTATCAAGCAAATATTAGGCCATTTATGTCCATCTACCATCCACTAATTTTAATAATGGGCTAATTACCTCATAAGGCCTTCACATTAAAAAGACAACCACACTTAGGTACTTATAAATCAGCACATAGCTTTTACTCTTTACGCGATTAAGTCCTTTCACTTAATTCGGCACACAATCGATAAAATTATCACACAGAATTTTCACACAGACTATGTCACATAGAATCAATACCAAAAATAACATTAAATTATTATTTTGACCTCAGATTTGTGGTCTCAAAACCACTATTCTGACTAGGGTCTAAATTGGGCTGTTATAGTTGCCATAGTCATTTTTTTCGTGAAATTATTTATTTTCAATTTGATTTATTTCTAACATTACTAACTTATTCTTTTTAATTTATGTGATTTTCCTTTTAGGTTTTTATGAGCATAGATTGAATTATCAATTTACTCCCTGTAGACCCTGAAATTGAGCGACCTTTCAGACAAAAAAGACGTGAACGAACAGCTCAAAGATAAGTCAAGATGGACCTTGGAAATCAAAATCAAGACCAAGGTAATGAAGCCAATCATGTACGAAATCCCCTCCTCATTGTCAATGATAGGGATCGATGCATCAGGTAATATGATGTGCCACTTTTCAGTGAGTTAAATCTAGGAATTAGAAGGCCAGATATTGAGGCGACCCAATTTGAATTGCAACCAGTGATGTTTCAAATGCTACAAACGGTGGGCCAATTCAGTGGTATGCCCACAGAAGATCCACATCTCCACCTTCGATTGTTTATGGAGGTGAGTGATTCATTTAAGATAGCAGGTGTGACTAAAGACATACTGAGGTTTAAGTTGTTTTCGTACTCATTGCGAGATCGAGCAAGAGCACGAGCATAGCTCAATTCATTGCCACCAAGTTCCATAACTACATGGAAAGAATTAGCAGAGAGATTTTTGGTTAAGTATTTCCTACCTAGTAAAAAATGCTAAGTTGAGGAATGAGATCACAACTTTCCAACAATTGGATTACGAGTCTTTGTATGAGGCTTGGGAGCGATTCAAGGAGTTACTTCGTAAGTGTCCTCATCATGGGATTCCTCGTTGTATCCAGTTGGAGACATTCTATAATGGTCTCAATGCACATACAAGACTGATGGTAGATGCTTTCGCGAATGGTGCAATTTTGTCTAAGTCTTATAATGAGGCTTATGAGATCATCGAGAGGATCGCGAGTAATAACTATCAATGGCCAACAAATCGAACAGCTTCAGAAAGACGTGTAGCCGGAGTTCATGAAGTTGATGCCCTCACTTCGTTATCAGCTCAGGTATCGTCTATTTCCTCTATGTTAAAACAATTTACCGCTAATAGTGCTAATAATTTTACAGCTCAGCCACCAAGTCCGTTTGAAGTAGTTTCTTGTGTGTACTGTGGGGAAGGTCATTCTTTTGAGAATTGTCCATCAAATCCCGAGTCAGTGTACTATGTGGGGAACCAATATCAAAATAGGAGTGGACAAGGACCCCAGTCCAACTTCTACAATCCTTCATGGCGTAATCATTCTAACTATTCTTGGAGCAACCAAGGAAAAGGACCGAACAACAACTTATTGCAGCAAAGACCCAACCAATCTCAAGGGTTTAATCAGCAAGCTCCAAAACCACCTCAAGCTGAGGCATCAAACAGTTTGGAGAACTTGTTGAAAGCGTACATGGCAAAGAATGACGCTGTGATCCAAAGCTAAGCAGCAACACTGAAAAATTTGGAAAACCAAATGGGTCAGTTAGGTACGGAGCTACGTAATAGACCGCAAGGAACCTTGTCGAGTGATATTGAGAATCTAAGAAATTTAGGTAAAGAACATATCAAGGCAGTGGCATTGTGAAGTGGTAAAATTCTGGAACCCCGATTGATTGATGTCGAAGATAAGCCCGTTGAGAAGAATCAACCAGCTATTGAAATTTCTACACCGAAGGAATCAAAATCTGCAAAGTCTGACAAGGTAAACCCTGACTTAGTGAATTCAGATATTTTAACATCTTCTTTGGATGCAGATTTACCTACTCAGAAAAGTTGTCCGGTTCAATCGAAAGTTCCATCACCTCCATATCCGCAAAGATTGTAGCAACACAAGTAGAAACAGGAGGTGCAATTCAAGAAGTTTTTGGATGTTCTAAAGCAGTTACACATCAATATTTCGTTGGTGGAGGATTTAGAACAAATGTCGAATTATGTGAAGTTTATGAAGGATATACTGTCCAAGAAGAAACGACTGAGTGAGTATGAGATCGTTGCCTTGACAAAGGAGTGCAGTGCGTTCCTGCAGAATAAACTGCCACAAAAATTGAAAGACCCAGGAAGCTTTACTATACCTTGTAACATTGGTGAATCTTACTGTGGTAAAGCTTTGTGTGACTTAAGAGCGAGTATCAATTTGATGCCTAAGTCTATTTTCAAGATGTTAGGGATAGGTGAAGTAAGACCTACAACTGTGATGCTTTAGCTAGCGGATCGATCTTTAGCATATCCCGAAGGAAAGATTGAGGATGTTGTGGTAAGAGTCGATAAATTTATTTTTCCTGCTGATTTTATTGTCTTAGATTTTGAAGAAGATAATGAAGTGTCGATCATCCTTGGGAGACCTTTCTTAGCCACGGGAAGAACGTTAATTGATGTGCAAAAAGGTGAACTCACCATGCGAGTTCAAGACGATCAGGTAACCTTTAACATTCTTAAAGCGATGAAATTTCCCAATCCGGCGGAAGAGTGTTCAGTTATAGAAGAGATAGAAACCTTGGTTTCTGTGGAAAGAAATTTTGAAGAAGATCCATTGGAGAAAGCCTTAGATCTTGACCCTTTGGAGGATGAAGAAGGTGAAGAAAACATGGCTTTGATGGAATCCAATCTGATAAATTTTATTCAATCCACACGGTTTGAACCGTTGGAGTTGAAAGTCAGAGAATTTGTGCAACCCAAGTTGTCAATTGAAGAACCACCTAAACTCGAACTAAAGGTACTTCCTTCCCATTTGAAATACGTTTATTTAGGTGACTGTTCTACTTTACTTGTGATTATTTCAGCGGAACTGATGAAAGATCAAGAGGAGCAACTAATTACTTTTTTAAAGAAATTTAGGAAAGCAATTAGTTGGACCATAACTGATATTCGAGGTATAAGCCCTTCTTTTTGCATGCATAAAATCATTTTAGAAGAAGGTGAAAGAGCTCGAATTGATGGGCAAAGGAGGCTCAATCCTATTATGAAAGAAGTTGTGAGAAAGGAAGTGATCAAATGATTAGATGCAGGAATCATCTATCCTATTTCAAATAGTTCGTGGGTAAGTCCGGTGCAGTGTGTGCCGAAGAAAGGTGGAATCACAATTGTTGAAAATGAGCGTAACGAGTTAATTCCAACGAGAACTGTTACCGGTTGGAGAATCTCTATTGATTACAGAAAGTTGAACAAAGCCACTCAGAAGGACCATTTTTTGTTGCCTTTTATGGATCAGATGTTAGATCGACTGACAGGTAATGAATTATATTTTTTTAGATGGCTATTCGGGATATAACAAAATAGTTGTAGCCCCGGAGGACCAACATAAAACAACATTTACTTGTCTATACGGTACGTTTGCTTTTAGGCGAATGCCTTTTGGTTTATGCAATGCACCTGCAACTTTTCAACGATACATGATGGTAATATTTACTGATATGGTTGAAAATTTTGTTGAGGTTTTCATGGATGATTTTTCTTTTTTTGGTAACACTTATGTTATTTGTTTGAGTAATTTGGCTAAAGTGCTGAAGAGATGCGAAGAGACGAATCTTGTCCTTAATTGGGAAAAATGCCATTTTATGGTCAAGGAATGGATTGTCTTAGGTCATAAGATCTCAAATAAAGGAATTGAAGTCGATAAAGCAAAGGTGGACATAATTGAAAGATTACCGGCCCTAATGAATGTGAAAGGAGTCAGAAGTTTCTTAGGCCATGCCGATTTTTACCGAAAGTTTATCAAAGATTTCTCGAAAATTTCTAAACCGTTGTGTTTGTTGTTAGAGAAATATACAGTTTGATTTCAACAAAGCATGTTTGGAAGCTTTTGAAGATCTAAAGAAGCGGTTAATCTCAGCCCCAATAATCGTTACACCTAATTGGAACTCACCTTTTGAGTTGATGTGCGATGCAAGTGATTATGTCGTTAGAGCTATGATGGGTCAAAGAAGAAACAGAGTGTTTCACCCTATTTACTATGCAAGTAGAACTTTGACGGGAGCCCAACTTAATTATACGGTAACCGAAAAGGAACTCTTCTCTATAGTTTTTACTTATGACAAATTCCGCTCATATCTTATAGGTACCAAAGTTACAGTATTTACTGACCATGCGGCCATTAAATACTTGCTCACGAAGAAAGATGCAAAACCAAGGCTAATTCATTGGATACTTTTACTCCAAGAATTTGACCTTGAGATTCAAGACAGAAAAGGTGTCGAAAATCAAATAGTTGATCATCTGTTGAGGTTGGAGCAAGATGAGGTGTGTGTCTATCAACAAGAATTTCCCAGATGAACACTTATTTGAGGTAAATCGAATTCATGAAATACCCTGGTTTGCTGATTTTGCCAATTATATTGCATGTGGAATAATTCTTCAAGAAATGACATACCAACAAATAAAAGAATTCCTTCATGATAGTCGGTATTATTTTTGGGAGGATCTATTTTTGTTTAAATAATGTGCAGATAATATAATCCGAAAGTGTGTAGCTGAAAGCGAGATTGCTGAGATCTTGTACCATTACCATTCATCTCCAAGTGGGGGACACTTTGGTGGTTCACATACTGCAGCTAAGATTTTGCAAGCAGGTTTCTTTTGGCCTACGCTATTTAAAGATGCTTATGCTTATGTGAAGAACTGTGATAAATGCCAAAGGACTGGAAATATATCAAGGAGGAATGAGATGCCCTTGACAAACATTTTAGAGATTGAAATATTTGATGTATGGGGCATTGACTTCTTAGGCCCGTTTCCTTCTTCGTATGGGAACAAATACATCTTAGTTGCTGTGGACTATGTACCCAAGTGGGTTGAAGCTGAAGCATACCCTACAAATGATGCTAAGGTAGTCATGCAATTCCTACATAAGCATGTGTTTACATGATTTGGGACACCAAGAGCTATTATTAGTGATGAAGGTTCTCACTTTGTGAACAAATGGCTTAAGTGGTTACTTGACAAATATGATGTGAAGCACAAGATTGCTACTGCCTATCACCCCCAGTCTAATGGGCAAGTTGAGAGAGTGAACCGTAAAATCAAAGGTATCCTTGAAAAGGTAGTTCGCCCTAGTAGAAAAGATTGCTCTCGAAGGCTCAATGATGCATTATAGGCCTATCGAACAGCATTTAAGACACCGTTAGGAATGACTCCTTATCGGTTAGTCTTTGGAAAAGCATGTCATTTTCCATTAGAGTTTGAGAATAAAGCTCACTGGGCTTTGAAGCAGTTGAACTTTGATCTTAAGCAAGCTGGTGAGAGAAGGATGTTACAACTTGATGAGTTGGAAGAGTTGAGGTTGTTTTCCTATGAGAATGCCAAAATGTGTAAAGAAAGATCAAAGAGATGGCATGATAGTCATATACAACCTCGCGAGTTTAAAGAAGGTCAAAAGGTTTTGTTGTTTAATTCAAGGTTGAAGTTATTTCCTGGGAAGCTTAAATCCCGATGGAAAGGACCTTATATCATCTACCGAGTTTATCCTTATGGAGATATTGAATTATACAGCAATTAAGGAGGTACGTTTAAAGTTAATGGTCAACGTCTCAAACACTACTGGGATGGTGAAGTTGAGCGAGTTGAATCCTCGTTCAAATTAACAGACCCTTAATTTTTCATGAACTCATTTTGTAAATAAATAAATAAATAGAACTTATTTTCTTAACTTATTACATTTAATTAATTCTGTCTAAGGAGATTGGAACTTAAGCGGGACCGCTGTGACCCGTCCAACCTTTCCTGGGAATTAATTTAATGTAATTTCCTAAGAAGAAATTTTCTAATTAAGATTTAAAAATTTTAAGTTTCATTTGTTCTGTTTAAATTTTAAATTTTTATGTTAATAAAGGGGGTCAAATTTGGCCCAAGTACTAATCAGTTTTTTTTAGTAAGATACAGTTTGAGTTTGAGGACCAAAACAGCAAAAATGAGGGAGAAATCCATGCCTTGCCGTCACACCCATTGCTTGCCGCCCAAGTAACCTTAATGTAGCTAAATTTTGGCTACATGTTGCCCTAATTTTTCCTATATAAACCCCTCTCCATTCTACTAATTTTCATATCCCTCAAAGCAATTTGCTTACACCCTAAAAATCCCTAAATCTCCCTTTTTGTACCGTCAACCTCAAATCCTGAAAGAAACCCTAGTTCTCTTCCCTTTTGCTAAAATCTCCCATTTCCACCGCAAAGAGATTGCCGAAGCACCGCCGTTACTATCGCACGCTGTTGTTGCAGCTGCACCATTCTTGCCATCGCAAGATTTCAACCGTAACAAGTTCCACCCACCTTGTTGATTTCTCTTTTCCCCCTTTGAGCAGAAATTTTGCCGAAATTTTTGGGAAAAGATAGCATGTCTCGCAAAAGAACCAGATCTTCAAAGACTACTCCTAAAAACCCAATTTTGATCGATGAAGAAGTGAAAGAGAGATTTGATTCAATCTTCAAGCATCAACCTATGATGCCGGAAAAAGGTTTTGACTTGAAGAGTAATGATTTGATGGTTGTTCCTATACTGATTAGAAAGAAAATCAATGCTCTCAAGTGGGAACGATTTTGTGATGTCGTTCACTTCCCGATGATGAACTAGTTCGAGAATTCTATGCTAGTTTGACTATGCAAGATGCTACTGAAGTCATCGTTCGAAAGAAAAAGGTACCTCTTACTTCTAAGTTCATCAATGATTTGTTTAATTTACCTGATGTTGAAGAAGATGATTACTACCCTATGATGAACAATATCAATTGGGATTTTCTTCAACAAGTGCTTGATGTTGTGACAAATCTGGGATCCCAATGGATTATAAGAAAGTATGGGAGCCATTCTTGTCGAAGAGAATACTTAAAACCAGTAGCAAAGGTATGGTTTTATTTCATTCGTTACATTTTTATGCCTGTCTCACATAGTTCCACCATCTCGATGGAACGGATGCTTTTGTTATATGCAATTTTGACAGAAAAGTCCATTAATGTTGGGAAAATTATCCTCAAGGAGATTCACGATTATGCTAAAAAGAAGGCAGGAAGTGCTTATTTCCCATCTTTAATCACTTCACTTTACTTAAAGGGGCGATATGTTCAAGGATGCATTACAAATTATGATCTTGAAATATTAGTAGAGAGGGTGCATGAGTGAATCAAGGCGAGCAAGAAGAGCCAACCGAGCGGGATCGAGGAGTCATCAGATGGAATCGGCTGAAGCTAATTCGCCATGAGATCAAGAGGAAGAATCTAATAAGGAATCGAACATGCCTGAACCAAGGGTTGAGCCAAAAGAAGAACCAGTCAAACTAAGTGTTGAACCTGAATATACAACTCCCATGCCGACTTCTGCAAGTACTTCAAGGAAATCGGAGTTGTCAATTTTGATGGATATGTGCAAGTTCATGCACAATCAACAACAAACTTACTGGAAATATGCAAAAATTAGAGATGACTCAATTCAAAATACTATTAAAAATATCTCTAATACTTTTGTTCCTAAGTTCCCAGATGCTATCTTTGAGACATGGACGGAAGATACTGACAATGCAAGCGGAGATGGAGCTAAAGAAGACAAGGGGAATGAGTCAGAAAAATAAAAGGGGGGATTCTTGTCTTGTTATTTATTTAATTATTTTTAGGTCCTTAGGAATTTATTTCTTTCATAATTAGGATTTAGTTTCTACAGAATAAAACATAGCAAGCATGAACAAACTTAACACTTCTTTAGAAAGAATAAGACTAAGTGATGTGGTAATAGGAATGAACATGTCTAGGATTGGGTTATTAGGGAAGACTTGGTATTTAAGCAAACCTTAATGACTCACCTCTCTTTCTTTACAACCCTACGGTGTTGGTTTTCATTCATTACTTTGTTCTTGCAATGAGGACATTGCTTTTTTAAAGGGGTAAGGCAAATAAATTGCTCAAACTTTTAAATTTTTTCAAGTATGTTTCAATCATTTCTTTCATAAGTATGTTTTAATAAATGACTGTTTAGAGATATTTTTGTTCTTGAGATAGCTTGTATGCAAGTATGAATGATGATTTTATCTAAGTGAAAGTATGTTATCGTGAAGAATGGAATGCTTGTATGATCTTAGCCTTAGTAATGTTTTCCATGAAAACTTAGTTTCTTTTGAGATTAGACATGCATGAAGCTTTATATCTTTAGAATTGACTTAGTAACTTTCTTGAGGTGAAATCCTAGGGGACATAAAAATCTAAAATGATATAGGCACTATTTCTTTGGACCCTTTGAGCCTTTTCAAGCCAACCCTATGATATTAGACCCTTGAAACTGTAATTTTGAGCTTAAAGGCCTTTTTTTTTTTTTTTTTTGCAATGAACCTACATTATAAGCCAATTACCATCTTTTTAAAGTTATCCTAATTTTGTGCACCTATCTTAACTAAAGTTTTCTTGGGAATCAACATTTGAGGAAATTTTCATAAAGATGTATGTGCTCATACTTAAAAAAAAAAGCGAAGAAAAGTTTGCTCAGTCTCCAAAAAAGGAAAAATGTATGAGCTTGAGTTTAAAATAAGTTTGGGGGTGTTCCAAAGGTTCACTTAAAGAAAAAGGTTATATTACGAGAAAACCAAGATAAAGTTAAAGGTTAAGATTTTTTTTAAACCGAAATGTCCCATCTCTTAAAATCCCTACCTTTAACCGAGCCCCATTACAACCTTATAAAAGACCTATTGATTTGATGATTATGTCACCTACATTAGTAGAGAGGAAGTCCTGAGTTCAACATATGAAGATCATAAATAAGCCTTGTGATTGTTTGCTTGATTGATAGGAAATTATGTTGAATAAAGAATGTTATCTATGGCTGTGACATACATGCAAACTATGATTCATGTTGGCATATTTTGAAGCTTAGTATAATCTTAAGGAATGTTTGCATATGAATTACTTGTTAATAAAGAAGATTGATAAGCATGAAGTTATTAATGCATGATTATGGGACAAAGATTGATGCTGCTTACACAATTAGCAATTTTGTCTTAGCAAGACCTTTTGTTGTGCATAAACATTACTCGGGAAGAGCAATAATTTAAGTTTGGGGGTGTGTAAACAGAAAAATATATAGGATTTTTCCTATGTAATTTATCACCTTTTTACTTAAATCCGTTGTTAAAACTAAGTAATTGTTTAATAAATTAATGAAATATGTGAAAATATGAAATTAGGACATAGAAATTATTAAAAATGTGATTTTATATTTTATTATATAGTTTTCATGCAATAAATGGCTTGTTTTATATTAATTTGAATATATTATATTTCTTAAGACATAAAGTGGGCCATGCATGATTAAATTAAGTAATAAAATATACAATTATATTTAATAATTCATTTTAAAATATTTCATTAATAATTTGGGTTTTAATTAATTAATTAAATTGGATAAATTTTATTCTTTGGTCCTCTAACTTGCTGATTTATTCTAGACAGGTCTGATAGCTTTGCTGGATTACAAAATCGTCCAAATTGGAGACCAAGTCAACCCAATATTCGGCTACACATGGCTGTCCATTTAAACCATTCTTTGGTTTAATTACACAAGGTCCTTGCAGTGTTGAAGAAATTAGAGATTTGCCCGAAGATTTACGATTGACCGAGTCTCAGTCCTAAGTTGTGTGGCATCCAAAATTGCTTAAAAATCAAGAAAAAATCAAGTCAAAACCCACTAATCATGGCCGGCCAAAATTTGAGGATATTTTAAGAGGTTAACATCCATTATTTTTAGCAAACTATCCCCCTCTCCTCACCTATAAATAAGACCCTCTCATTCCCTCATTCATCATCCCTCAAGCATCCCTCAATCATTCCTCATTCATTCTCATCATTCATCATTCTCTCTTCTCTCAAAATTCTCTTAGCCTTTTCCATTCCCACGCCTAGCATCATCTCTTCATAAAGATTTTAGCAATTAAGCCTCTTAAAGAACCCTTGGTCGGCCACCTTGGAGAGCCATCAGCTAAGGAGCAAAGCAAAGGAACGAAGGAGCCTCGTTAGTCAGAGTCTTGGGTGACAGCCACTCTGAATTGGGTTTAATCTTTCTTTTCTTTAATTTAATCTAAAGATGTTTGCTATGTGTTCTTTGTTCTTGTTTACAACAATGTTAGCTTAATTTTATTTAAGCTAGGATGATTGCTTTGATTAAATAATATTTATTTGATTCATGCTTTTAATGTTTGTGCCTCAATCAATCATGTTTTCAATTAAAATCAAGTCTGTATTTCGTTCATACGTGATTGAAATGCACCGAACTAGTTGAACGATCTGACTGACGATGGCTAATGGAAACATAATTGAAATGTGCATGCTCAATTTAGATCGACCGATTAAATTGTAGGTTGCATAACAACTCGACCAAGCTCTGCATATCTGCATAGTTTTTAGATTTGTGTGATTAAACTGTTTCAAACGACACGCCCCTGTTACCTCACACGAATGCTAAGAAACCCTCAGTAAATAAGGATCAGTAAAATGCGTATTTACTAAGTAAAGGATTCTGAAAGGACCTAATGTGGTTTCCAAACTCATGAAAGATTGAGTTGCCATGGAATGTTTTTCCGAATGTTATTAAGCATGTTGATAATAAATTGAGTTTAATTAAAGTAATTGTCCTAGTTTATTTATGTTATAATTGTTGCAAATTGTGTTTAATTTTGCTAGAATCTATTTCATTCATATAGTTTTAATATTTAGGATAATTTGCATTAGGGATCATTGCATTTAGTTTAATATATTTTAATCACCACTTCTCAACTATATTGTGTTATTATTTACCAAATTGTTAATATAATTTTACAAATTAACTGACTTAGCACAAATATGATCCCTATGGAGACGATAACTCGATACTTACTTATTACTTAATAATGACTGTGTACACTTGCACAAACCTACGCGTTACACTAATGATGATAAATATAAATGTTGTTTAATAGATATGATGAAATGAATTATTTGAGTAGTGTTAAGTACATATTTAAGGTGTTGTTTTGAGATGAAATTGTGTGATTGTTGGAAGTAGACATGAATGGTATGAATAAATGGTAAGTTAGGTATGTGACTATATTTGGACATTGTGAATTTAAATGCAAGTTAGCTTGGTGTGGGATAGGTGTTTGATTTGGCAAATGGATTGTGGTGTTAATGAGGGCACATTGGTTAGGCACTTAGGTTGAAACTTTTGGCATGTTTAAGACTTGTTTGAATGGGTTTTGAAGGCATGAAAATGGGTGAATTTGGTTTGACTTGGCATCTAAGAAAAAGGCTTTGTTTTAGCCTGTTTTGGAAGGCATTTTAGATACACATGGCCTAGGACACGGGCTATCACACAGTCGTGTGCCACACATGGTCACACCACACAGTCGTGTGTCATTTTAATTTTTGGGGCAGGTTGGTCCACACGGTCACAGAGAGTTACACGACTGTATGACCTTACTTTGAATACACACATGGTCTAGCACATGGCCTATGACACGACCATTTGATGTTATTTTGAATACTCACATGGGCGGACACACGGGCTGGGACATGGCTGTGTGACCCATACTTCAATTTGTACATGGTTGGCCACAAGACCATGTTTATGAGTCACACGACCTATGCTTTGCCATACATGCCGTGTGACCCCTGTTTTCAAAATTTTCTATAATTTTCTATAATTTTCTATTTTCTTTTAAATTAGTCCCTGAATGTTCCCAAACTATTTTTAAGGCCCCATAGGCTCGATTTAAGGCTCGTAAATGTATTTATACTATGAATGGAAATTGGAATTGAATGTTAATATTTTAAATTGAATATTTGTTTCTATATGATGCTAAATGTTATGATTTGTACTGTAATATTTTGTAACCATAATCCGGCGACGGAGATGGGTTAGGGGCGTTACAAGTTTGGTAAAAATATTAGACTTCAAATCTTGTTAGGCAAGTTTAGCCTCAGTTTTCAAGGGTGATAGTGAGATGTCTAACCTTCCCACTAAGCTTATTTTTCTGTTGTCTGTGCTATATAAGGATGCCTATAACCAACATGTTTCAAACCTTCAAACCTTTGTTTCTCAGTGTTCTTCCATAAGTCTCTAAAATTTTTAGTTATCTTTGCTAGAGGAGACAAGGAAAGTTTCCAGGAGCTTGTCAAAACGACATTGATAAGTATCAAGTGATTGGTAATTTTTGGGAAATGTTACAGCCCATTTTCAATGAAATTGAAACAGTGGTTTCGAGACCACAAATCCAAGTTAGAAAGAAATTTTATTTTAATATTATTGCATGAATTGCATTATGATAGAAATAACGTATGAAAATTTTGATAAGAAAATTTTATCGATTTCATGATTAATTGTGGAAAGGACCAAATTGCATAAAATACAAAAGTTGAGTTCTAGTAGCTATAAGTATCAATTAGCTATGGAATTCAAAACTTGAGGTCCTTATATGGTAATTAGACCATTAAGAAAATTTAGTAGATATTTTTGGTGAATCATCCATGGAAAACTAGAAAAAAAAGGACTAAATTGGAATGTTGAAAATTTTATGGATGATAATTAAATTAAATAGAAATAACATATTATAATTATCATCTTGTTCCCCAAAATACATGGAAACCCTAGGAAAGAGAAAGGAAATCAAACAAGCTTAATTGGGTAAGTAATCTTGTCCCATTTTTTGTAATTTTTATATTTTCAACTTTGGAATAGCTTAATCTATCTATTTTGGGGATTAATTTGTAAAGATAGCAAAGTATAGAAATTTTGCCATGGATGTAAATGCTGATATTTTGAAATTTATGGTAGAAAATGAAAGGTTGTTGATAGATAAACAACTTTTACAAAGAGAATTTTGATGAAATTATAATTTAGAGACTAAATTGAAAAATGGTAAAATCCATGGAAAAATTCTAATTTTTGTGAAATTCATGGGCTGTTATTGTAACATGTAAACTTTGGTTAGGCTTGAAATAAGGACTAAATTGCATGAATTTCATTTTTCTAGCTTAGGGATGAAATTATCATTTATGAAAAGAATAGGGGCAAAATGGTAATTTTATCTAAGATGTGAATTGAATTCAATTGAGTATAAAGAAAGACTCAATAAAGAGTTAGATCAAGGAAAAGAAAATGTGTCGGATTAATAGATTTACCTACACGGACAAGTGTCGAGGTAAGTTCGTGTAACTAAATTGTGTTTATTTTTATGATAGAATTGAGTGTAATATGTATTTATGTGAATTATATAAATGTTATAAATGTATGAAATATTCACACGTTTGATAATGTCCAGAAAGTGTTAAGTTCCGTTTGAGTAATGATATTCGATGGATACCTGATTTCCTTTATTGAATGTGGTCCTGCATATGTTGCGGACAGAATATAACTCAGAAGAGCATCCAGTTATAAGCCCTCTCAAGTGTCCTGTTATATAGTTCCTGCGAGCATCCTGATCAGTAGTGATCCTGCATGTGTTGCGCACTACCGCAGCTCTTTGTGAGCGTCCTGTTACATGATCCGATCGGTTGTGGTCCAGCATTTATTACGGACACAAACGCAGCTATTCGTGAGCGTCTTGATATAGGCTCTTATGAGCTTCCTGAGATGGCTCGCTTGAACTCTCTGTTATGCTATCCAAAGCTCCCTGTTAATAACTCTTCGGAGTTACCTGTTAAGCTCAATGAGCTTCCTGATTAAAACTCTTATGAGTTTTCTGTTTAGCCCAGATAAGCTTCATGGTACATGGCTCACATGAGCATCCTGATATATGGCTCGAGAGTGTGCTTTCTGATTATGTGCCTTTATGGGTGGATCATTGATCTGTATACCTCGAGTATATTCTCTGGGTATCCATCGATATTTCAATAATTCAACGAAAAAAAATTCTGATGTGAGAAAAATATAATAATTAAATAGATTATATCTTGGAAATTCCTGAAATACTTGTAAATCTATGTTTGATGAGCTCATCTATGTTTTCTTGAAATTCATGTGAATTACATGACTAACTATTTTGATAAGTATATGTGATTAGACAAATGGCCAAAATGATTGGATGCATGTTTTGTATGATAATCTTAAATGTAAATACATGGTAAGTTAAATTCCTGTTATACGAACTTACTAAGCATTGAATTCTTACTCTGCTTTATTTTTCTTTATTTTATAGTACTCGAAAGTTCGTAAAGGTTGGAGATCGGTCGAAGTACCATCACACTATCCTCCAGCTCATTTTGGTATAAATAGGAAACTTACTTTGGTATAATGGCATGTATAGACTAATGATAATAACTGAGGGTATGTAAATATTTTGGTTGTAACTGGCCATTGGAATTGCTAGTAATAGTAAATTTAATGCATACTTATGCATGAGGTTTATTATATTTAGAATATGAATATGTTTGGTTTAATATATTAAATGTAATTAAGTTTGGGTAAGTATATAATTTTAATATAAAGATGATACTTGAAAGCATGAGTAAATGTGTCATGTATAAAACTTGATCATTAGATTGATTTATATGTCTTGAATTAGTTGGTGAATATATTGAAGTGTTGATGTAGGTGCAAGGTAAAAAGGGTAAGAAATAAGGCTTGGAAAATGGCCTTATTTTGTCCACACGGGCAGACATATGAATGTGTGTCTCAACCGTGTGTGACACACGGCCATGCGCACGGGCGCGTAGTTTGGCCGTGTGTCCCCTGCATCTTAAAATTAGAGAAACAAAATCCTTAGAATTAAGCACACAAGTAGAGACACGGGCGTGTGTCTCAACCGTGTGAGACACACGGCTTAGTACATGGGTGTGTGTCATGGCCGCGTAACCCCTGCACCTAATTTTCAAAAATTAAATTACCCACACGGGCGTGTGGTTGGCCGTGTGACCCAAGTCAAAGAGTTACACGGGTAAGGACACGGGCTGGAACACGGTCGTGTGCCTCACATCGAATGCCCACACGGCTTGGGACACGGACGTGTCATTGGCCGTGTGAGCCACACGGCCTGGCCACATAGGAATGTTTCCCCTATACCTAAGAAAAATTTTGAGATTTTGCAAAAAAAATTTTGTGATCCCGATTTAGTCCCGACTCGATTCTAATATGTATTTTGCCTCGATGACCCATGTAAGGGACATTGTGATTGATTTTTGAAAATGAATAGTAAATGACATAAATTAACTATAATTGATATGTAGACTCCGGTAATGCTCCGTAACCCTGTTCCAGTGACGGATACGGGTTAGGGGTGTTACATTTTTTGGTATCAGAGCTACGGTTTAGTCGATTCTTGGACTAACGTAGCAAATACGAGTTTAGCTATACATGCCATTATATAATTTGTGATAGTGTGATATCTCTTGACCATTTTAAATGTATTTTTCATATAGTAATGTCATCCAACCAAGCTAAAGCTAAACCCAAGGAAGCTGAGAGCACTGGTCAAACTTCTATACAAAGAGTTGTATCTACTAGTAGTAGAAGGCCCATATCTGAGGGCCGAGGTGAGGAGGCAAAATAATCCTTATTTCAAATGATGAATAAGTGGTTCACAAAATTTTTGAGAACAAGTCCTGCTGTACAACAACCTCCCCCTCCTACTCCTCAACCGGTTCTTGACATGCCACAAGGTGCTGAACCTGTTAGAACTGGTAAGCCTCCGGTAGATAAAATTTGAAAATATGGGGTAGAAGAATTTAAGGCTAGTACCGAAGTTGATCCAGAAAGGGCTGAATTTTGGTTGGAAAATACTATCAAGGTTTTAGATGAATTATCATGTACACCAGCTGAATGTTTGAAATGTGACGTATCATTGTTAAAAGATTTGGCTTATAGTGGTGGAATACTTTGATTTCTGTTGTGCCAAGGGAAAATGTTACATGAGAGTTTTTCCAAATAGAATTCAGAAAGAAGTATATTAGGCAGAGATTTCTGGATCAGAAAAAGAAAGAATTTCTAGAGCTTAAACAAGGAAATAGGACAGTATCTGAATACGAGTGGGAATTCGTTTGGTTAAGCAAGTATGCCAAAGAATGGGTTCTGATTGAGGCTGATATATGTAAACGTTTTGAAGAAGGATTAAATGAAGACATTAAGCTATTGATTGGAATTCTTGAATTAAGGGAATTTGTGGTACTGGCTGATCGGGCACACAAAGATGAAGAATTAAGTGAAGAAAACAAACAAGCAGAAAGAGAAGCTCGGACTTCTAGTAAGAGATTTATGGGTAAGTCACAATCATCTGCTTCAAAGAAATCAAAGAAATACCATGATCGTTTTACCGCATCTGTGGGATATTCCAGAAAAGAATGAGGCTCTCAACGCTCTAACCCGAGATCATCGCCTCCATCTATAACAAGTGTTGGAAGTGTTGGTAACCCTAAACCTATATGCAAACATTGTAATAAATTTCATTTTGGGGAGTGTCGTATGAGAAGTGGAGCTTACTATAGATGTGGTTCTCTTGACCATTATCTTCAAGATTGTCTAAAAAGGGTTGAAAAAGATACTGATCAGACTTTGCAGCCAAGGAACCCTGCCTCGAGAGGTAGACCACCCCGACATCCTGGCAATGTTAGTGGTAGCCGAAGTGCTACGAAAGATTCAACAGTTAAATCTGAAGCAAGAGCACCGGCAAAGACATATGCTATACGTACAAAAGAGGAAGCCTCTGCACCAGACGTCATTACTAGTACATTTTCTCTTCTTGATACTGATATTACTACTTTGATTGATCCTAGTTCAACACATTCATACATATGCACAAATTTAGTGTCTATTACAAATTTACCTGTTGAGTTCACTAAATTTGTGGTTAAAGTTTCAAACCCCTTAGGCCAGTATGTTATGGTGGATAAAGTTTGTAAAAACTATCTGTTGATGGTAAAAGGTTATTGTTTCTCGATTGATTTGATGTTACTGCCTTTTGATGAACTTGATGTAATTTTGGGAATGGACTGGCTAACTCAACATGATGCGGTGGTGAATTGTAAACAAAAATACATTGTATTGAAATGTCAGAATAGTGAATTACTTCATATTGAATCTGATAAACTGGATGGGTTATCTAATGTAATCTCAACTATATCAGCACAGAAATATGTCAGAAAAGGGTATGATGCTTATCTTGCATATGTGTTGGACACTAAAGTATCTGAATCGAAGATTAAGTCAATGCCAATTATTTGTGAGTTTCCTGATGTGTTTCCGGAAGAATTACCCGGATTACCGCCAATCAGAGAGGTGGAATTTTCTATAGATCTTATTCCTGGAACAACTCCTATATCTATAGCACCTTATCGAATGGCCCCAACGGAGTTAAAAGAGTTGAAAGCACAGTTGCAAGAATTAACAGAAAGGGGCTTTGCTCGACCTAGTTTTTCACCTTGGGGTGCACCGGTTCTGTTTGTAAAGAAGAAAGATGGATCGTTGAGGCTGTGTATTGATTACAGGCAGCTCAATAAGGTTACAATCAAGAACAAGTATCCATTGCCTCGAATTGATGACCGCTTGATCAATCGAAAGGTGCCATCTGTGTTCTCTAAAATAGATCTCCGCTCGGATACTATCGGCCATGAGTGAAAGACTCGGATATATCAAGACGACTTTCGAACTGTGCAGGTACTATGAATTTCTTGTGATGTAGTTCGGGTTGACGAATGCACCTGCAGTATTTATGGATCTGATAAACAGAATTTTTAGACCGTATCTAGACAAGTTTGTGGTGGTATTTATTGATGATATCCTGGTATACTCCCGAGATGAAAATGAACATGTTGATCATCTGAGAATTGTGTTGCAAACTCTACGTGAGAAACAATTTTATGCCAAATTTAGTAAATGTGAATTTTGGCTTCGGAAAGTTGGTTTTCTTGGACATATAATATCTGTTGAAGGCATCAGAGTGGATCCGAATAAAATTTCAACAATTGTTAATTGGAAACCACCTAAAAATGTGTTTGAAGTTAGAAGTTTTCTAGGACTAGCTGGTTATTATTGGAGGTTTGTAAAAGGGTTCTCAATGATAGCTTCTCCGATGACTCGTCTGTTGCAAAAATATGTGAAATTCGAGTGGTCTGATAAATATCAGTAGAGTTTTGATAGATTGAAAACTTTATTGACTGAAGCACCTGTGTTAGTTCAACCTGAATCGGGTAAAGAATTTATAATTTACAGTGATGCATCGTTGAATGGTTTAGGTTGTGTTTTGATACAAGAAGGCAAAGTAATAGCTTATGCTTTTAGACAGCTAAAACCACATAAAAGAAATTCCCTGATACATGATTTGGAGTTAGCAGCTACTGTATTTGCATTGAAAATCTGGCGGCATTACTTGTTTGGTGAAAAATGTCACATATTTACGGATCACAAGAGCGTGAAGTATTTGATGACGCAGAAAGACTTGAACTTGAGACAGCACAGGTGGCTTGATTTATTAAAAGATTATGATTTGGTTATTGATTATCATCCGGGAAATGCCAATGTGGTTGTTGATGCTCTGAGTAGGAAATCTTTGTTTGCTTTACGAGTAATGTATACTCGATTATCTTTGTTTGATGATGGTTCAGTCGTAGCTAAGTTAAAAGCTAAACCAATATTCCTGTAACAGATTTGTGAAGCTCAGAAGAGTGATGATGAATTACAAGCTAAACGGGTACAATGTGAGTCAAATTTTGATTCAGAATTTCAAATTGGGTCTGATGACTGCTAATTGTTCAGAGGAAGAATATGTGTACCAAAGAATTCAGAACTTGTACAGAGGATTTTGTATGAAGCTCATAATGGTACAATGTATATTCATCCTGGTAGTAACAAAATGTACAATGATTTGAAAAAGATATACTGGTGGCCAATAATGAAACGAGATATTTCTGAATCTGTATCTATATGTTTGATATGTCAGCAAGTAAAAGCTGAACATCAGGTGCCTTCGGGATTATTACAGCCAGTTACAATACCGGAATGGAAATGGGAAAGAGTTACCATGGATTTTGTATCTGGATTACCCTTATCTCCGAAAAAGAAAGATGCTATTTGGGTAATCGTTGACCATCTAACAAAGTTTGCACACTTTATTCTGGTACGTATGGATTTCTCCCTGGATAGATTGGCTGAATTATATATTTCTGAGATTGTCAGACTACATGGAGTACCAGTCTCAATTATCTCCGATAGAGATCCCTGGTTTACATCTCGATTCTGGAGTAAATTGTAAGAAGCCCTGGGTATGCAGTTACATTTTAGTACTGCATTTCATCCTCAGACTAACGGTCAATCAGAACGTGTGATACAGCTTTTAGAAGATATGCTTCGGTGCTATGTGTTAGAATTCGAAGGTAATTGGGAAAAGTATTTGCCTTTGGTTGAATTTGCATACAATAATAGTTATCAATCCAGTATTAAAATGGCACCGTATGAGGCTCTGTATGGTTGTAAATGTAGAACTCCATTGTATTTGACAGAACTTAGTGAGAAAAAGATATACGGAGTTGACTTAGTCCGTAAAACGGAAGAAAAGGTAAATGTGATTCAGGATAGTTTAAAAGCAGCCTCTGATCGTCAAAAGTCTTATGTTGATTTTAAACGGAAAGAGATAGAATTTCAGGTTGGTGACAAGTTATTCTTGAAAGTATCGCCTTGGAAAAAGGTCCTTCGATTTGGTCGTAAAGGAAAACTGAGTCCATGGTTTATTGGACCATATGAGATTACTGAAAGAATCAGACCTGTTGCATACAGACTGGCATTACCACCAGAACTCGACATAATTCATAATGTTTTACATGTGTCTATGCTATGACAGTATCGGTCAGATCCTTCACATGTTATTTCTCCGAAAAAAGTTGAGATTTAGCCTGACATGACCTATAGTGAGGAACCGATCAAAATTCTGGCATGAGAGACAAAAGAGTTAAGAAATAAAAATATGGTTCTGGTCAAAGTTCTCTGGCAACGACATGGTATAGAAGAGGCTACCTGGGAACCAGAGGATATCATGAGAAAGCAATACCCGAACCTTTTTACTGGTAAGATTTTCGAGGACGAAAATTTTTAAAGGGGGAGATTTGTAACAGTCCATTTTCAGTGAAATCGGAATAGTGGTTTTGGGACCACAAATCCGAGTCAGAAAGAAAATTTATTTTAATATGTTTGCATGAATTGCATTATGATAGAAATAACGTATGAAAATTTTGATAAGAAATTTTTATCGATTTCATAATTAATTGTGGAAAGGATCAAATTGCATAAAATGCAAAAGTTGAGTTCTAGTAGCTATAAGTATCAAATAGCTATGGAATTCAAAACTTGAGGTCCTTATATGGTAATTAGACCATTAAGAAAAGTTAGTAGATATTTTTGGTGAATCATCCATGAAAAACTAGAAAAAGAAAAGGACTAAATTGGAATGTTAAAATTTTATGGATGATATTTAAATTAAATAGAAATAACATATTATAATTATCATCTTCTTCCCCAAAATACATGGAAACCCTAAGAAAGAGAAAGGAAATCAAACAAGCTTAATTGGGTAAGTAATCTTGTCCCGTTTTTAGTAATTTTTGTATTTTCGAGTTCGAAATAGCTTAATCTATTTATTTTGGGGATTAATTTGTAAAGATATCAAAGTACAGAAATTTTTCCATGGATGTAAATGCTGAAATTTTGAAATTTATGGTAGAAAATGAAAGGTTGTTGATAGATAAACAACTTTTACAAAGAGAATTTTGATGAAATTATGATTTAGGGACTAAATTGAAAATTGGTAAAACCCATGGAAAAATTTTGAGTTTTGTGAAATTCATGGGCTGTTATTGTAGCATGTAAAATTCGGTTAGGCTTGGAATAAGGATTAAATTGCATGAATTTCATTTTCCAAGCTCAGAGATAAATTGTCATTTATGAAAAGAATAGGGGCAAAATGGTAATTTTGTCTAAGATGTGAATTGAATTCAATTGAGTATAAAGTGAACTAAATTGATGCTAAATTCGTTTATATAGATCCGGAAAGACTCAATAAAGAGTTAGATCGAGGAAAAGAAAAGGTGTCGGATTAGTAGATTTACCTACACGGACAAGTGTCGAAGTAAGTTCGTGTAACTAAATTGTGTTTATTTTTATAATAGAATTGAGTGTGGTATGTATTTATGTGAATTATATAAATGTTATAAATGTATGAAATATTCACACGTCTGATAATGTCCGGAAAGTGTTAAGTTCCGTTTGAATAATGAAATTCGATGGATACATGATTTCCCATATTGAATGTGGTCCTGCATATGTTGCGAACAGAATATAGCTCAGACGAGCATCCTGTTATAAGACCTCTCGAGCGTCCTGTTATATAGTTCCTGCGAGCATCCTGATCGGTAGTGATCCTGCATGTGTTGCGCACTACCACAGCTCTTTGTGAGTGTCCTGTTACATGATTCGATCAGTTGTGATCCAGCATTTATTGCGGACACAAATGCATCTCTTCGTGAGCGTCTTGATATAGGCTCTTATGAGCTTCCTGTCATGGCTCGCTTGAACTCCTTGTTATGTTATCCGGAGCTCCCTGTTAATAACTCTTCGGAGTTACCTGTTAAGCTCAATGAGCTTCCTGATTAAAACTCTTATGAGTTTTCTGTTTAGCCTGGATAAGCTTCCTGGTACATGGCTCACATGAGCATCCTGATATATGGCTCGAGAGTGTGCTTCCTAATTATGTGCCTTTATGGGTACCCCTAAACATGAGTTGACGAATCATTGATTTGTATACCTCGAGTATACTATCTGGGTATCCATCGACATTTCAATAACTAAACGGACAAAATTTCTGATGTGAGAAAAATATAATAATTAAATGGATTATATCTCAGAAATTCCTGAAATACTTGTAAATCTATGTTTGATGAGCTCATCTATGTTTTCTTGAAATTCATGTGAATTACATGACTAACTATTTTGATGAGTAAATATGATTAGGCAAATGGCCAAAATGATTGGATGTATGTTTTGTATGATAATCTTAAATGTAAATACATGGTAAGTTAAATCCCTGTTATATGAACTTACTAAGCATTGAATGCTTACTCTGCTTTATTTTTCTTTATTTTATAGTACTCGAAAGCTCGTAAAGGTTGGAGATCGGTCGAAGTATCATCACACTATCCTCCAGCTCGTTTTGGTATAAATAGGAAACTTACTTTGGTATAATGGCATGTATAGACTAATGATAATAAATGAGGGTATGTAAATGTTTTGGTTGTAACTAGCCATTGGAATGGCTAGTGATAGTAAATTTAATGCATACTTATGCATGAGGTTTATTATATTTAGTATATGAATATGTTTGGTTTAATATATTAAATGCAATTAAGTTTGGGTAAGTATATAATTTTAATGTAAAGATGATACTTGAAAGCATGAGTAAATGTGTCATGTATAAAACTTGATCATTAGATTGATTTATATGTCTTGAATTGGTTGGTGAATATATTGAAGTGTTGATGTAGGTGCGATGTAAAAAGGGTAAGAAATAAGGCTTGGAAAATGGCCTTATTCTGTCCACACGGGCAGACATATGGGCGTGTGTCTCAACCGTGTGTGACACACGGCCATGCGCACGGGCGTGTGGTTTGGCCGTGTGTCCCCTGCATCTTAAAATTAGAGAAATAGAATGCTCAGAATTAAGCACACAGGTAGAAAGAAGGGCGTGTGTCTCAGCCGTGTGAGACACACGGCCCAGTACATGGGTGTGTGTCCTGGCCGTGTAACCCCTGCACTTAATTTTCAAAAATTAAATTATCCACACGGTCTAACACACGAGCGTGTGGCTGGCCGTGTGACCCAAGTCAGAGAGTTACACGGGTAAGGACACGGGCTGGAACACGGCTGTGTGCCTCACATCGAATGTCCACACGGCTTGGGACACGGGTGTGTCATTGGCCGTGTATGTGTCCCCTATACCTAAGAAAAATTTTGAGATTTTGCGAAAAAAAATTTGTGATCCCGATTTAGTCCCGACTCGATTCTAATATGTATTTTGGGTCTCGAGGACCCATATATGGGACATTGTGATTGATTTTCGAAAATGAATAGTAAATGACATAAATTAACTATAATTGATCTGTAAACTCCGGTAATGCTCCGTAACCCTGTTCCGACGACGGATAAGGGTTAGGGGTGTTACAGGAAACCCTTAGGATATTGTCAAGGGAATTTATGTCTTTGCATTATTGCATGCATGATCAAATTTTTAGTAAATAAATGGTCTGATGATTATGATTATTTTTATTTAGCTCAAGAAGCTAGCGAAGGTCCAAGCAATCGAGGAAAAGGACCCATAGAGTAGATTCTATCCTGAAGTTCCTGGTGAGTTCCTTTTTTATTCCTTTGAGTTATGAAAATTCTATGATATGTGTGCTATGAAAGGTAAGTGGTCCCTACTAAAGATGGGTCGTATGTCTTGCATTGACAAGTGAGTAATAAGTCCATGTTATGTGTGAGCATGGCCATGGTTGAGGTAAAAATAACCACCTTGTGTGCAAGCCCAATGCCAGACTGTTTGTTATATGTGAAAATGTGAAAAGAAGCTTATTTGTGATGCCTCCGGTAAGGCAACTTTATTTCAAACTGGACTCGTAGATCACGGCCCGACCTTGCAGGAGAACACATGTATAGGTAAACATACGTGATTGTAAGAAATGCGTATAAGTTGGCAGCATGAGTCCTCTAAGGATACTGTGTGCGTTGTTTTGACTAAGTGTCGTTATTGAAAAACTGTACTGGCAACTTGGCATAATGTGTTTGTAAGACTAAGTCTCGAAAATGTCTTTATCTTTGGGTTGATTATCGATAATCCGATAAACAGTATGTGTCTACCTAGAGCTCAATAAGTTCAATTGAATTTATTTTGTTACCTTCCTTTCTAAGGTAATTGATTAGTAGAAGAAGATCTGTAGAAAGGGACCGGGCCAGAGCTGCGTCTGCAAGTGAGCCACTTGTCTGTTTTGTGTCATGCATAGCTAGTTGGCAGATGGTGTATATATGCATTTGTACTTAACTTTTGTTTTACCCCACAACCGTACTATTTTTGTCTTAAAGTGGAACTGCCCCTTATTATTCACGTGTACGCCAAACTCCATTGATTCGCAGTTTACAAACTTGCCTTTTCTATTAAGTGTATTTGCCATACATGGCCTCGTATGCTTTAAAGATTGTATTTATTAATTCCTATTATTTTCTTTAAGGATGTGTTATTAAATGAACCAAGAATAATGGTCATTAACTAAAAGAAGAACTTTTACAACTGATTTCTCAAAGATTTAAATTAAGCCAAGGGATTTGAGTCTATTAATAACTCCCTAGTTCGTTAAATAGTTTGTTTGATTGATTAATATACACCATGTCTTCTTAACGGGCTAAAGGGTACTACATATAATCAACCAACTAAACCTTAATCTTCTAAAAAATGTATGTGGAATGTACATAATTAGTGGTAATCATCTTATGATCACATGCATACATTTTACATATGAATTGATGAGATACTTACATATCTATATATAAACTAATTTAATTTTCAAATTTGTGACTCAACCTTTTACTTCTTTTTTTTTATATTATCTTCTTGAATTATGTTTTGTATAATATATGATGTTATCATATATTAACCTTTAATTAAGGTTCGATTTTTTGCCATTGACAAAAATTTGAAGTTGAATAAATTACAATTTTTCATTAGAAAACTTGTTTATATTAATTGCATTATTGAAAAATATGTTTATATTAGGAATTAATGAAGGGTAACACTAATGTGATAAACGACCAATTTCATACGTAAAGGTATTTATGTAATTATACAAATTATGTACAATTTTTGTACCAAACTTAAATTAAAGTATTACTAAAATAAATTCTTTTTTAAAAAGGTTAATTTTTGCATGGCAAATTGGATCTTTTCATTTTTGGTTCTCATGGAATCTTATAATTTGTACATTTAAATTATAAGTTAGTAACGAAGAAATTATTATATGAACCTTTTTCATTGATTAATTATTATATGAATCTTTCTCATCACCTCATATATAATTTTATTCAATTATTTTGTATCAAATTAGTAATTTTTTTTTAACTCAAATTAAAAAAAAAAAAATCTCCACGTTAGATTTTGGGTTACTCAACCCTATCATGGAGATTTGATTTTTTTTATT
The DNA here is from genome assembly GCA_025698515.1 of Gossypium sturtianum. Lineage (NCBI taxonomy): Eukaryota > Viridiplantae > Streptophyta > Magnoliopsida > Malvales > Malvaceae > Gossypium > Gossypium sturtianum. Next base: position 129,603,592 of record CM046955.1, read on the forward strand.
TTTTTTAACTTAAAACTTCCAATGATCAAACCTTTAACTCACAAAAGACAGAAAAAAAAGTTGCCTAAAATTAAAAATTAAGATTAACAACTTAGAAGAAAAGGATTTTAGGTTGTAAACAATTCAACATCAGCAATGGAAGGATTACAGAATCTGGTATGTTCCTTCTCAAAGGATGCAAAATCAGGATCCCCTTTTTTCTTGTCGAAAATCCTCTACAGTCCTCGCGGCGGCAACGGCGGTGGAGCAGTCCCGACGATTCTTCCGTCAATATCATTCGTGTTTGTTAACAGGACCCAAACAAGTTGTCTCGTTGTAGAGGTGTTCAGAACTATGTCGAATTTGCTTCATTGCTGAAATAATCGTCAACTACTCCCTCAAACGCCGTGTACGACAGTGGGCTTCCAAGGTTCTCAAGCGATTAAAAGACGATTGGTGTAATGTTATTAACCCTTTCAAATCTAGCAAGGTTTCGTATTAAGAAAATGGGTAACTAGTTTTGCCATGGGAAAGGGTATTCAAATACTTTATTTTTTCTGACATGAAAATTCTGAAAATGCAAGTAGTTTATATAATTTTAAAAAAATACTTTCTCAAGATTCAAGAAATTAAAGCCTAAATTTTCAATATCAAAATTGAATCAAAACTCTGGTAACGAAAAGTTAATTTTTTTTTTTATTTACAATGAAATAAAATAATTGATAGAAAAGAACGATGAAGAACAAGGTAAAAAAGAAAAAAATATATATCAGATCTCCATGAAGAAGGGATGAGCTGTGGATTAATCATGAACCCAAAATCTGATGTGGAGAGTTGTTTTTTTTTTTTTTTTGTTTAATTTGAGTTGGAAAAAAATTGCTGAATATGAACATATGGGCTATGTAATAATTTCTCTTGGTAACGGCTTTGTTAAATTTAAAAAAAAAAAAAAAAAAAAAAAAGAAGAAGAGAGAGACTAAATTTATGAACCGATTTGTAATAGAAATGTGACTGAAATAATAATTAATTGCAAAATCCGTCACTAATGTCGACACCAAATGACTAATTAGATAAATTAATCAAAATAATTGTCATCCGTATGACTAATTAGATTAATTATCATAAAAGAAAATTTTATAAAATCAAACAAGTAGATGAATATCGTTGTTGTTTTGATTAATTCCAAGAGGATAATATAAGTTTTTTACTTTTAGTCAATGAGGATCTAAAGAGTATTTTGTCTTTAATGAAACCCCATGTACTTCAAAATACATTGAACTATTTTTTTTTTATTATAGGTATAGCAGCCGTAGGCTTGATCAAATATAATTTTTTTTATAATAGTAAATTTAGTCCTTAGTGCTTATATTTTTTGTTACTTTAGTATTGATTAGTTTTTTTATCAATTTGATTCTCAACCTTCAAAACTTAGTTAAATTATTTCCCATTTAAGATAAAATTTACTCAACTACTTAAAGACACTGACGCGACACCTGCTTGACCATTCATAAAAAATCAAACAAATTATTCATTCTACCAATGAAGTACATGTGGATTGACATGTTAGTACCGCTAACATTTTAATAAATTTTCATCATAATTTTGTAATAGAAAAAAGAAAAGATTAGGAGTTGAATTTTGTGATTGTGTAATATCAAGTCATAGTCATAGAGTCATCGGATTTTCTACAAATGTCAAATATATTATAATAATTTATTAGTATTCTACAAGCTTTAAATAGAATATAAAAATGTAGCAAAGTGGGAGAATTAAAGATTGAACAACCTCAAAAGGCTCTGCTTTGGAACTTATTAAGATTCTTAATAATCTAAATCAAGTTGTTATTATGGTTAAAAATGAAGTCAATGGATGCTGATTTAAGTGGTTGGGAACTATGATTTTTTTTTCTTTTAATTAATTATGGGTCTTAATATATACCAAGTTGATAATCATATTGGCTCATTTTCGCTGTCATCAATAGCTATTTTTTTTCATTAATACAATATTTAAATAATTCTTGATGTAGCAACTTTCCAAATGTTTACTTTTTCTCATGGAGAATCCAAGTCTTCTTCCATTTTATTAGAACTTTCTTCTATATTTTCTTCCCACTTTGTTTTTTTTTCCCCTTAGAATATCATCTCTCTTGCATTTATGAAAGTCTTTTAATTATTAGATCTTGAATGAAATTAGATACTTAATTAATACTGACTTTTGTTAAGATGATATATCTAAAAATATATAGTTAATTAGGCATGATGATTATGTGTATTAATTTAAATAGGCTTAAGGGTGTAAAAAGTTTTCAAATTTTTTTTAAAAAAGCAATTAAGCCCCTCCTCTTTTTTTGCACTCAATTGAGCACTTAAACTTTCAAAATGTATCAAAAAGGCCCTCAAACTTCTTCAACAAAAGCAATTAAGCCCCTGCTTTTTTTTTCACTGAATTGGGTACTTGAACTTTCAAAATGCATCAAAAAGACCCTCAAAAATTTTCAAAAATAGCAATTAAGCCCCTACTCTTATTAAAAATTATAAAAAAACTATAAAAAACAATAAATAAAAAATTTTAAAATTTATTAAAAATATAATAATGTCGCAACACTGCGTGACATGTAACGAAAAATGATAAAAAAATAAAAATCAATAAAAGTTATAGAAACATTATAAAATGTTTTTTTTGGTACAATATTTTTTATAAAATTTTTTTACGAAATTTATATTTCTTTACATTTTGTATAATTTTCTTACGACTTTATAAAATTTTATAATTTTTTTTTATATTTCTATATATTTTATATTCTTTTACCATTTTCATAAAATTTTATAATTTTTATAATTTTTACGATTTTTATATTTTTTTTCTAATTTTTAATAAATTTTTAATATTTAAATTTTTTATTAACATTTAATAATATTTATAGCTTTTATTGATTTTAATTTTTTTATAATTTTTTTTCTAATTTTTAATAAGAGCAAGGGCTTAATTGCTTCTCTTTTTTTTTTTTTTTGAAAAAGTTTGAGGGTCTTTTTAATGCATTTTGAAAGTTCAAGCACCCAATTGAGTGCAAAAAAAAAAAGTAGGGGCTTAATTGCTTTTTTTGAAAAGGTTTGAGGGTTTTTTTAGATGCATTTTAAAAGTTCAAATACCCAAATGAATGCAAAAAAAAAGTAGGGCTTAATTATTTTTATTTTTTTTGAAAAAGTTTAAGGGCTTTTTACACCCTTAAGCTATTCAAATATATCAAAATATTTTTTAAAAAAAATTGAAACATTTCGCTTAGAATTTTTTAAAAATATATATATAATAATGTTTTTTTGTTTTTTTTTACACTCATTTGGATACTTGAACTTTTAAAATGTATCCAAAAAGCCATCAAACCTTTACAAAAAAAAGCAATTAAGCTCCTATTTTTTGCACTCAATTGGAAACTTGAACTTTCAAAATGTATAAAAAAGACCCTCAGTTTTTTTTCAAAAAAAGCAATTAAGCCCCTGCTTTTATTAAAAATTATAAAAAATTAAAATAAATAAAATCTATAAATATTATTCAATTTTAATAAAAAAATTAAAATATTAAAAGTTTATTAAAAATTAGAAAAAAATATAAAAAATTGTAAATTTTTATAAAAATCGTAAAAAATATAAAATATATAGAAATATAAAATTTTATAAAGTCGTAAGAAAATTATAAAAAATGTAAAGAAATATAAATTTCGTAAAAAAAACTTTATAAAAATTATCGTACCAAAAGAAGCATTTTATAATTTTTCTATAAATTTTATTGATTTTTTTATCATTTTTCGCCACATGCCACGCTGTGTTGTGAGTTGTGACACGTGATGACTTTAATTGAAAAAAACTAGGGCCTTTAATTATTTTATGATTTTTATAAAATTTTAATTTTTTTACGATTTTTATAAAAAATATAAATATAAATTTTTTATATTTTTATTAAAATTTAATAATTTTCTAAAATTTATTTTTTTTATTTTTTTTAATTTTTAATAAGAGCAGGGGCTTAATTGCTTTTTTGAAAATTTTTAAAGGTATTTTTGATGCATTTTGAAAGTTCAAGTATCCAATTGAGTGAAAAAAAAAGCAGGAGCTTAATTGCTTTTATTTGAAGAAGTTTGAGGGCCTTTTTAATGCATTTTGAAAGTTCAAATGCTCAATTGAGTGAAAAAAAAAAAGAAAAAGGAAAGACTTAATTGCTTTTTTTAAAAAGTATAAGGGCTTTTTATACCCTTATACCTAATATAAATTTTTTATTTGTTAATTTGGATATATGATATTAAAATAATAAATAAAAACTTGTATGTTCATAAAAATAAAATAAAATAAGTAATATTACAACATGAAACCGATAAAGTGATTATAATTTAAATAAATAAATGTGATGTTATCTTTATTCCAATGATTCATAAATTTGATAGATTGATTTAATTTAATTAAAGTAAATATGAAAATGAATTAAAAGTGATTTTATATTAAATAATTAAATTCATAAATTTGATCTATTTAATTAAAGTAAACCTAAATGATATTGTTTAAATATATAAAAAAATCTTCATATTTAAATGATTTTTATAAGAATTAAAACAAAGATATTATTATATCTGATTGTTGCTTGCAATTATATTATTTTAATTATAATTAATGTTTGATGTTTAAATTAGTTATTATTTAAAACCTAAATATTATTAATGATAAAAAATTATATTTAAAACTTAACTTAAAAATGATCCACTTTAAATATTTCCATATATGCTTGGGTTCTTTTATATATATATATATATATATATATATATATGATATCTTAACAATTTAAAATTTAATAAAAATAATGTACTAAATAAAATAAACTTAAAATAAGAATTAAAAAAAACTTTTAAAATTAGTAGAATTCAAATTTATTTAAGGTGATGAAAATCGAAATTTCTTATGATATCTAAGAAGGTTCAGAAAAAATACCGAGTTCAAAAAATAAGCTTAGCAAAAAAAATTAGGCCCGTTTAAAATATAAATCAAGCTTGAGCTTCGACACTTAAAGCTTGAGCCCATTTTTTAGTTATGTAATATATTATTTTATTTTTATATATTATGTCAATAATGCAACCATTAAAAAATATGTTATGTTGTATATTTTTAAAATTCCAATAAAAATATTATATTATTATATTAATAATAACATATTTTTCGTAAAAAAGTTTATATTATCATAACTAAAATAATTTCAGATTTGTCATTTATAAATATAGACAAGTTTAAGTAAAATTTAAAATTTATGTTTTGAGTAAGATTCAACTTAAATAAATATAAAATATATAAAACAAACATGAATACAATCGAGTTTAACCATAAACATCTTTAACTAGTCGAAATCATAATATTGTACCGGAAAGAAATGATAATAATATTTTTCTAAAGGAGATAAAGTTAAGAAATATGCTAAAAACTAAACATAATGTTAATTTGTTTTGCTTGTTGTATTTCTATTTTTATTTCAAGTGTTAAAGCCATAAACTTGGCAAGTAACATCTGAAATTAAAATTGAATATTTTTATGGAAATGTGTGATAGTTCTTCGAAAAGAGCATAAATATAAAATTAAAAGTATATCGTTTTTCTAATTAAATATTTAAAGTGTTTTTGAGGTCAACAAGTGGTATTGTTAATTTTGGCCCATTTTATTTTTAATTATGATATGAATCAATAAAAATATAACAGATGACATGTTTTTTTTAGATTTCCTAGGATTTTATTTTGTAAAATGAGTCGTAATTGATAGTTTATGATATCACTTTTGATAATAAAAAAAAAAGACACTTAAATAAAAATAATATTATAATATAGAAGTTTATTTTATAGTTTTTTTAGTACAATGATAATTCAAACCTAAACTATATCTAATAAAGATGAACACCCAAGCTGGTTTAAGCCAATTTATAGTAAAGCCTTCTCAAAATTAAACTAGTATAATGTAACTATCTGGTGACATGCATTAGAACAAGGGATCAAAGACTTGATTTAATGGTCCAAGTAAGGGGTTTTGGTAAATTAATTTGTCAGATGGCTTAAGCCAGCAACATATCAAATTAATTATAATAACCTTCGTTTTCTTAAAAGATACATCATTTCTTAAAGAGGTTGGGAACTTCTTTCATTGGATTTGCAAATCTAGCTCACAAATTTTAAAACAAGATAAATAAAAACACTTTTATGTTTATTATTTGTATATCAAATTAAACGTAAGATGTTATAATTTGAGGGGATAAAAAATACTTATAGGTCGTAACCTTTAATTGATTGTTCTATAGGTCTTATAAATTAACCTTGGCATTTCCTGGTTTTGATGCTAACTATTATTTTTTAGTTTATCCTTAATCCCAAATTCCTAGTTAAATAATATTCACACGAGGAGAGGGCGGCAACAAACGCAAATAAGAGCAAGTACGAAGTCATAAATTTTGTATTGAAGGTTGTGAACTGTGATAAAAACATAAATTTTAAAAGGTCAAAAGTGAAAAAAAAAACTAATTAAAATGGTCTAAATTAAAGAAATAAGAATTTAGAGAAGAAAAAATGTAAATTTTTTCCTTCGAACAAGGACTAAAATTGATTTTTTTTTTTTAATTTTTAAAAGACAGTCAGAAGAAAAAGCATACCTATTTAACTAGGGGTGAATCTGGCTTTGTCCATAAGGAGGAGGGGCTTTGTCTCCTGGGTTTTAGTTAATAAAATGATAAAATTATATTTTAATATCTAAAAATTTATAATTCAATTTTGATCTTTAATATTATAAAATTTTTTATTTTACACTTGTTCAATTATCTTGAATTTAAGCTTAAATATTTATGACTATGTTAAAGATAGAACTTCTCAAAGTGATGAAATAAGAATAAAAACTTTTCAAACATGGTTAAACAAGGACTAAGGTAAACCATTCTAAATATAATACCAATTAAAATATATGTTATATAATCCGTGATACTATCATCTTCAATAACCATGAAATTGAGATAAAAGATACAGGGTTAATTATGTTCTTCTTCAAACCATTATAACTAAAAAAAATACAACATGATTATAATAAATTATAGTCCTAATTCTAATATGAATAAAATTAAAAAGATTTAATCTTTATTTAATTTTTTAAAAGTTTTGACCTAGATTGTTAACTTAAACTATAAATGCTTTCAACCAGAAATTTTATTATTAGTGGTAAAGCAATAGGGGTGATTTTATTACACAAATTGAGGTGCAAAACATGACAATTATGATCGAAAACCAGACTATGGGTTGCTAATTGTTGTAGGCGAAGGACATCTCCCAATGATTGCCCGGAATAGAGTGAGGCTAGGTGAAGAAGTGTACGAAACTTCATGTACTGCACCTCTAACTGTTGCAAATGTTGAAAACGTCAAATTTTGTCTATCCCTTGCTTCCCGAAATGATTAACTCCAACTGATTTTATCACTGAAAGAATTAGTAAATATGATTCAACCCGATTTTATTATAAATAATTTAAATTCAAAACAATCTGAAATAGAATTATTTAACAAGTAGTTTAGTATAACAGAATTCATCATCCCCCAACATAAAAAAACTCGAACCTCAAATTTAAATAACTTGAAAAAAAAATTTAAAGTCAATTCTGGAGGCATAAGAGATATTGCATACCTGCATAGTGTCATACCAGGGAGCATAGTTCCCAAATGGCACAAATTTCATTTCTTTGACAAGCATGTTGGCAATTATCCTTGTTTGTGTTAGTGGGATTTTTGAGTCTTGATACCTATCGCAAATTTTTAGTCAAAATTTAGGCTAACGGAGCTTGAAAGAGACCATTAAAGACTTGACTTACTTGTATAAGAGAATTTGAATACCGCTCTTGAAAGTTTCAACAAAATATGTTTGATATTGATTTCTAAATTATATGTTCGATATTTAGGCCTACACCATTAACACACCACAAGAAAGAAAGATTTACAGTTAGACATGTCAATTGAGCAAGTTGGGTCGGCTTTGTAACACCCCAAACCCGGCCCAAACACCACGACCGGATCTGGTATGTCACTAAGAAAATTTTGGAAGAACATGTCGTATTTTCAGAAAAATATTTTTTTCTAAAGTTTATATTCTTATTCGAGAGAAATTTAATAGTTGATAGTTTAAATAAAATATGCCTTTATAAATTAAAAACCCAAATTTAAATAGATACATTAGTTCAATAAGAATTTAAATAACTAAAAGTAATTAAAGCCCAAAATAAAACAAAACATAAACTAGTGGCCCATAGCCTTATTACAACGAGATTTAAAATCTATTAATTAAAAATATAAAGTATTAACTTGAGACTTTTCTTTGGATCCAGTTGGTCTTTTGCATGGCCACCTTGCGTTCCTCTCCGGCCGGTCCAAGCACTAGGTATCACTGAAAGGTTAATTAATAGGGTGAGTCGCGAGACTCGATGTGCAACCCTCATGCACCACTAGATTTTGGCCTTAGGCCCATAAAGCAGATTAATAATTCCATTTAAAAAAAAAACAAATAATATGCAAGGCCCAACCCGTTTACCTAGGTTTCCATCCGCTACACGCCCGTACCGACCATTCACACCATTGGGGATTTCTACAATCGACCCACACCGCTACACGCCAAGATGGCGGTCATGCGCTCATCAACATATTATGGCCGAAGCCCTTATAATGAGATCACAAGATTAGCCGCTACACCATATAACAGATCACGGTATAAACGCTACACATATAACGTATAACTTCCTCCTTTCATCAACCCAACCCATGCGGTCATAAAATCAATATACTTTTATCATATAAAGTCAAACATTCACGACACTGGTGATTTGCTTTACCCTTTTCGGGTTTCAACATTAAACCGATATATCGGTATTTATCACAACATATAAACTTATGAGCATACATTAATAATCAGATCTAGATGGTGGGAAGTATTACACACACGATATCGCGAAATCCAATATTCTTAGTCGATGTCCTTGCTATCCGGATCTATTATCCTCAATGTAAAGCCTTGCTCAAAAGCCGGAAAAACACACAAAGATTTAGCCCCTTCAACAATCGGCCAAGGTTAATAAATCCCAAATTATACGTTAAAACTAATAGATCCCTTACCTTGAAATCCAGAAAGTAACACGATTCTATAACTTAGAGATCTATACGATTGACTCCACTAAAGTTCCCTTCAGATTTCGGCACAAGTAGGCACCACAGAAGTAATTTGGCAATCACAGGAGATGAGATCTAGGGATTTCAGCTTTTAGGAAAATCCTGGAAAAAGTATGAACAAGAGAAGGCTGATGTGTCTTTGGCTTTTAAAATATTTAAGTAAAGAGTTTCGGTTTCTGACAGGAAAAGAGAAGAAGAAAAGAAAACAATGAAGAGACATGAAGATTTCGGCTAGGAAGAAAAAGAATGGAAAGAGTTTTGGCTTTTGAATCAAAGTGAAGATGAGGGAATAGGCTTAGAGATTTTTGGCTTTTTGAGAGAATGAAGAAGAAGATGGAACTTTAGGAGTTTTCACTTTTACTCGAGAGAAGAAGAGAAAAGAATGAGAGAAAACCCAAATGCTGAAATTGAAGAGATATTCCCCTATTTATAGAAATTTGGCACTTACCTAACCTTGCAGATAAATCCTATCTTTTCTCCTTTATCTTAATCTACTAGCTCATCTAAAAGAGACTTAATTATCTCTAACTCCTCACTCCTTTATCGACATATTATCCACATATTTTAATCATTAAAATCCCTAAATTTTAGCCTTTATCTACTTATTATCCACATATTTTAAACATTAAAACCCCTAAATTTTAGCCTTGTTGCCATCCACTCCACCTAATCCTAATGCCCAAAATTTAGCTAACTTAAATTAAAAGAATTGGGCTCCATGAAACTTAAATTTGGGCCCCTTACTCCCTTGTGTGGCGTCACCTCCTAAGATTGGGCCACAAGCCCACTTTGGTATTTTAAACATAGATACTACCTTTTAAACCCTATAATGCCCAAACAGAAAATTTTAATCAAGGCCTCTACCTAAGCCTGAGCCCAATTTGGACCTCTAACACTTAAATTAACACATTAAACATATCCACCCATTAAACGCATAGGCCCAAAAATTCAGGATGTTACAGGTTTACATTTGGTTAATGTTGATCTAACCAATTTTGGTTTTAAATTTTTGGGTCATTTTGAGTTTAGTTAATTTCAAGTTTAGGTTTAATTTTGAGTTCGAGTTATTTTAGGTTTGAGGCTTGTGTTTTTCAAATTAGGTCATTGCATGTTTAGATCACTTCGGTTAATTTGAGTTATTTCAGGTTTGAATCATTTCAAGTTTTAGTTGTTTCGAATACAATCATTCAAGCCAGCTTTTATTCGAGTCAGTTTGAAAAATTATTGGAATTATTAACTTTTTATAATCAATTTAGGTACAATCGAGTCAAGGTGAGTTTGTGTTTGGATTGATCAAGATAGGAGTTGAAGTAACAGGTGTAGTTTCTGACACCTTATATCCAACCCAATTAGAGTATCAGAATATAAAATGCCACATTCAAATGTCGAAACAACCTATTTTGCTATTTCACTCTATTGAAATGGTAGTGTAGTGGTAAATTATTATTACTTTTTAAAATTTGGCAACATTTCTACTTATTTTACATAAAACCCCTGCAAAATTTAGATTTCATAATATACATATCCATATTTAAATCATCTCCCAAATCAAATCCCAACACTTCGATATTTTGAAACATACCGCAAACTAAGCATATCACATTAAAACCATTTAATTAACTACTAATATTATAATTATAGTAACCAAAAGTTAATTTTTTTTGTCACAAATACATATCTATAGCCAAATGACTTTACTAAAAACCAAGTACATGTCAACTTGAAACAAAACAAAATATACGAACTTTGTAGAGTTTAGGATTTTTTGGTTGGATGCTGACGACTCTGAGTACAAAATCTCAAAATACACCTATCCTGCATATAAAAACAAAACCATTCAGTGAGTATTAATTTCAAACGGTATTACTATAACTTAATCAGTATAGCGTGAAATTTAAATAATTGGATTCAGTTGATTTGTTACTTCCTTAGACCAATTCAAGTATGTTTCATATCAAAGTTTATCCAATACATTAATATACACATGTATCCCAAGCAAACCAAATGTGATATTATAACTAACCAATCTATCTTAACGAACTTATTAACACTTTATGCTAACGATGTATACAACCTTATTCGATTTTGTCTCATTTTGTCATATTGCATCACATTACCAGTTTGAATCAAACCATTCTTCCTGTTCAATATTGATGTTCACTAATACATCGCTCGGATCTGAACTAATTTACGAATCCTATTAATATTGTAATTCGGCACCCAGTGCCTCATCGATACGTCCCGAACTAAAAAAATTGTGCCCAGCGCTCATCGGTTAATCTGAAGCAATAATCGTGCCTAGCTCTCGTTGGTACATCCGATGGTTAGTGCGCCCAGAGATCATCGACCTATAGTCGAAGTAATTTTATATCGGCACATCTGACGTAAATAATTCGCGCCCTGCGCTCATCGGTGTCATAACCATTTTTTGATAAAACGAGATTTGACTGGGTTTTGAAAATGAAAATAAAACAGGAGTCGCCACCGACCTTCATTAGGTGTGATCGGATCACCTTTGTTTTAATAAACATTTTAATTTACTAAAACAATGTTTTTGGTCTACGAACTTTGAGAAAACAGGCTCGGGAGTCGGTTACATGTGAGGAAGGGTTAGCACCCTCGTCGCGCCCAAAATTGGTACCAAACTGATTAATCAATGTCTCAATGTCGAAGATTTGAAAAGATTTTAAAATTCGGATCCTTTAGAAAATGTTTGGATAGTTTAGGCCGAAATTTGAGATTTCTTTGTTCCGAGAGGATACAAACATCACATCCAGCACGTTAGGACACGATATTCGAAGCCTTCGTAGTCAAAGTTATCTCGGAATTTGCAAAATTTATTAAAAAGATGCATAGTGCTTTAGTCAAACAAAGAAACGCAACCCAGCACGTTAGGGCACTATTCCCTGAATTTCCAAACACACAAATATTGCTTTATTCAGAAAATCTTATCTCGGAATAACGAAATGTCATATCCAGTAAGTTAGGACACAACACTTCGAATTTCCAAGAATAAGTATTTTATTCAAAATTCGTATTGCAATTTTAAAAAGGGAATTCCGTTGTTCAGATTAAACGGGAAAAATCAGAACCCAGTAAGTTAGGGCTTGATCTTCTCGAATCTCTAAATTCGAAATATTGCCTTTATTTTAAAAAGGAAAAACTTATCTCAAAGTAACTAGATGTTGTGTCCAGTAAGTTAGGGCGCAACATTTCAAATTTACGAGAATAAGTGTTTTATTTGAAACTTATATTGCGATTTTAAAGGGGATATTTTGTTGTTTAGTTTAAGCGAGAAAAATCAAAACCCGAGAAGTTAGGGCTCGATCTTCTCGAATCTCTAATACGAAATATGGGTTGTTATAAAATTGATGCATCGAGAAAAATTAGTGAGAAGCAAGCGATGGTAGAAAGTACGGTGGTAATAATATTAATAACACAAGATGCGAAAACAAAAGATAATAAGCAAAGAGAATACGAATAATAGTATTTAACGAATGAATAATGAGACGTGTACATGCAAGGGATCTGATAATAATAACAATATACACATTATATAAAAAGGATAATATGATGACTATAATAATAATATAATATATAGGATATATAATGGTGGTAAACATATTATAAACAATAGTAAAATGTAATGGAGAATAAGTATATACATTATGTGATACAATAGCAATAATAGTATTATAACATATATACGTATATGCATAGCAAGATTTATAGGAGATAGAGTTGATAATATGCAAAACAATTTAAAAAAACTAGTTTTAGGATGATAATAATAATAATATAATAATAATAATAATAATAATAATAATAATAATAATAATAATAGTAATAAAGTAATGATAATAATAATATATTGGAATGAAAATGACAAATAAATAAAATAAAAACAACGATAAAATAAATAATAATGAAAATGTAAAGAAAAATAAATAATGACGATAGTAATCATAATAACAATTAGTAAACGAAATAATAAGAGATATATAGATATATAAAAAAATAATAATAATATTATAGTGATAGTGCTAATAATAATATAATAATAATATGGTTATAAAAAGATAATAATAATAATAATAATAATAATAATAATAAATAATAATAATAATCATAATAAAATAGAAATAAAAAATGATAGAGTGAGAAGTGATAATAACAAAAATAATAATAGTAATAATGATATAATAATAAATATAGTAATAATAATATAGTAATAATAATATAAATATAGTGATGTAGTGATGAGAGTAATAATATAGTGATAATAATAAAATAGTAATAGTAAAATAATAATATGATTTTCTTTAAAGAAAAAAAAAATAACTGATTAAGCAAATCAAGGACTATGATGAAATCAGAATGAAAGTCAGGGGTCTAAAATCGCAATAAATCAAAGAAAAGGCGAACAAGGACCACATCGTTATGCGCCTAAACTCACAGGACCAAATGGGTGAATAACCCACTCGATAGGCGACATTCGGTGCGAGGACTCAATTAAAGCGCAAATGAAATAGTAGGGTGAATTTTAAAAGGAAAAAAAAGCTAAATTGAAATTTGAAACCGTAAACGCAGAAAAAGGGGAAGGGGCCATCGCGCAATTATCCCATTGAAGGGATATACGCAACTAACCTTACAGCCGAACGGTGCCGTTTTCTTCAAAGCTTAAAACCCCATTTGCCAGTCTGTTTCATTTCAATCTTAGTTCAGAAAAAAAAATAAAAAACGTTAAAGCCTCTTCCCATCTCCCCTCTCTTCCGACCGATCGACGCCCCACCATAGTTCGATGGTCAACGGTGAGCGGGGATGGGCCTTTGTGCCCTGTTTCAGAGTCTGTTAAGAGGCCGAGCTTTGGCTCCTCAAAACTCGAGAGAGGAAAACCTCCTCTCCTCTGCTCTCGGCCTCGACGACGGAGGGATGGCTCCGGCGACGCGACCCCTGGCTCAGGTAATCTCTTTTTTTCCTTTTTAGTTTTAAAAGTTTGAAGATGATAAATAAAAATAAATAGAATTCAATGGTGATAATCGAAAAGAAAAAGCAAAATCAACCTTCAAAATTATTCTTGTTTTTGATTTCTGATGGTTCCTTTTTTTCAAAATCGCAAGATTGAAGAACCCCCTTTATACAATCGACTTTTCCGATGGGTTCAAATCCCTTTTTTACTCTGATTTTTCTGTTGTTTTTCTCTCCTCCCCTTCTTTTACATTCGTCTTTGAACCCCCTTTTATATCCCTCTGAAATGTTATAATATATTAGTATTTCTACTGCTTTTGCTTGCGTGTTGTGTTGCTTCTGTCTTGTTTTGCAGGTGCTAGGGCGGTGGGAGCAGTCGGGCGGTCGAGCAAGTGGCCTAGGCTGCGGTGCCACTTGCATCTAGGGGCTAGGGTTTTTCATTCTGTTCTTTTACATTCGATTGTTTGGGTTTGGCGGTTGGGTTATTTGGGTTTGGCAATTGGGTTTCGTTTGTTGTTGTGAAATGGGCCGGGCAAATGGGCTCGCATACTGTTTGCCCCTCTTTGTTCATTGTCGTGTAACGAGAATGGAGCAAAGATTTTAAGGTCCAAACTTGCCCGGCCCCGCTGAGTCCGGATTCTTCGGTGCTCCTATTCTTGAGTAGCCTCATTCCGATCCCATCGCATCTTGTTGCTTCGACTCGCACCACCACCACTTGAGAGGATGGGACATGTAGTTTCAATCGCTCCACTACAAACTCGGGGAGATAAGATTTGATGCCTTCGATCCGCTCCCGAATCTTCGGGAATGCCGGACTGCTATCTTCGATCCGCTTACGCAACATCGGGAATGTCGATCTGCTGTCTCCAATCGCTCCCCGCAAACTCGTGGATTGCGGTCGATGTCTTCGATCTCACGGTTGCAAACTCGGGAATTGCCGGACCGCTATTTTCAACTGATCCCCGCAAACTCGGGGATCACTAGGTGATGTCTTCGACCGCTTCCTACGACTTCGGGAAGGTCAAATCGCTATTTTCAATCGATCCCCGCAAACTCGGGATCACTAGACCGATGTCTTCAATCTGCTTCCTACAACTTCGGGAAGGTCAAATCGCTATTTTCAATCCGATCCGCAAGCTCGGGGATCACTAGGTCGATGTCTTTGATCCGCTTCGCAACTTCGGGAAGGTCAAATATGCTATTTTCAATCGATCCCCGCAAGCTCGGGGATCACTAGAGTGATGTCTTCGATCCGCTTCCCGCAACTTCGGAAGGTCAAATCGCTATTTTCAATCGATCTTCAATCGATCCAGTAAACTCGGGGATCACTAGACCGATGTCTTCGATCCGCTTCCGCAACTTCGGGAAGGTCAAATATGCTATTTTCAATCGATCTTCAATCTAATCCTCAGTAAACTCGGGGATCTCTAGATCGATGTCTTCGATCCGCTTCCGCAACTTCGGGAAGGTCAAATCTGCTATTTTTAATCGATCTTCAATCGATCCCCGCAAACTCGGGGATCACTAGGATCGATGTCTTCGATCCGCTTCCTGCAGCCTTCGGGAAGGTCAAATCGCTATTTTCAATCGATCCCCGCAAGCTCGGGGATCACTAGACCGATGTCTTCGATCCGCTTCCTACAACTTCGGGAAGGTCAAATCGCTATTTTCAATCGATCCTGCAAACTCAAGGATCACTAGGGCGATGTCTTCGACCGCTTCCCGCAACTTCGGAAGGTCAAATCGCTATTTTCAACTGATCCCTACAAGCTCGGGGATCACTAGAATGATGTCTTCGATCCGCTTCCCGCAACTTCGGGAAGGTCAAATCCGCTATTTTCAATCGATCCCCGCAAACTCGGGATCACTAGGTGATGTCTTCGATCCGCTTCCTCGCAGCCTTCCGTAAAGGTCAAATCGCTATTTTCAACTGATCCCTACAAGCTCGTGGATCACTAGACCGATATCTTCGATCCGCTTCCTCGCAATTTCGGAATTGCCATATCGATATCTTCAATCGCTCACGCAAACTCGTGGATCGCCAAATTTGCTGTCTTCAATCTACTTCCTACAAAGCTCAGGAATGCCAGATTTGCCATCTTCAATCCGCTTCCTGCAAAGCTCAGGAATGCCAGATTGTCTATCTTCAATCTGCTTCCTGCAAAGCTCAGGAATGCCAGATTTGCTGTCTTTAATCTACTTTCTGCAAAACTCAGGAATGTCAGATTTGCTATCTTCAATCCGCTTCCTGCAAAGCTCAGGAATGCCAGATTGACTGTCTTCAATCTGCTTCCTGCAAAGCTCAGGGATGCCAGATTGGCTATCTTCAATCTGCTTCCTGTAAAGCTCAGGAATGCCAGATTTGCTGTCTTCAATCTGCTTCTAGCAAAGCTCAAGAATGCCAGATTGGCTATCTTCAATATGCTTCCTGCAAATTTCAGGAATGCTAGATTTGCTATCTTCAATCTGCTTCCTGCAAAGCTCAGGAATGCCAGATTTGCTGTCTTCGATCTTGCCCCACTACTGTTTAGGGCGACAAGGTCTACAATCTTCAACCTATTCCACTACTGGTCAGTGGCAATAGGACAATCTTTAACCTATTCCACTACTGGTCAGTGGCAATAGGACAATCCTCAAACTATTCCACTACTGGTCAGTGGCAATAGGACAATCTTCAAACTATTCCACTACTAGTCAGTGGCCATAGGATGGTCTTCAACTTATTCCACTACTGGTCAGTGGCAATAGGATAATCTTCAACCTATTCCACTACTGGTCGGTGGCCATAGGACAATCTTCAACCTATTCCACTACTAGTTAGTGGCAATAGGAAAATCTTAAACCTATTCCACTACTGGACAGTGGCAATAGGACAATCTTCAACCTATCCCACTACTGGTCAGTGGCAATAGGACAATCTTCAACCTATTCCACTACTGGTCAGTGGCAATAGAACAATCTTCAACCTATTCCACTACTGGTTAGTGGCAATAGGACAATCTTCAAACTATTCCACTACTGGTCAGTGGCAATGGGATGGTATTTAACAATGTTGCTACACCGTCCTCTGGGGACATATCCTATAAACTCAGTTTTATGTGCTTATGCTTATGCAAATGATGCGGATGCTATGATCGGAATGACTCAAACGTTCCTAACTACATGTGCTATGGATGACATTTACGTGAATGCAGAATGTCATGAGAATGATGGTTTTTTTTCAATGATTAAGATGCAATGATCGTAATAAATCGAATGCTCCTAACTAAATGATATTATAGAGGACATTTGCATGAATGCAGAATGTCATGATAATGATTCTTTGTTAAAAAAAACATATAAGGATCAGGATGCGATGATCGAAACGCCCCTAATGATGATGTATGAATGTAAAATGAAATTATCCCTTTTTAATGCTTAGGGTTGTCTCTCGGTCGTCGTCTATCGAGTCTTATTGTTGACGTATTCGTTGCTATCTCGCTCTGTGGTACCTTTGCCAAAAACTCAAAGAAACAATCATATTTTGCTCAAATAACTTGCCCCAATGTAACTTCAAGATCCATTCCACGGCACCTATAGAACTTCAAGGCTTATACCATCTTCAGATCCCCTCTCTTCATCTTCAGGGGGTGTAGGATCTGTGCCATCTTCAATCCATCCCACTACGACTCAGGGGTATAGAATTTGTAACTTATTCAAATGATTTGGTCTACTACACCTTCCATTCCCTAAGTGTCATGACCAGGTGTGTATGCATGATATTTGCACGGATACAGAACATCATTTTTTCTCGCGAATGATTCCCCATTTACACATGGGTTAACATTGCCCCTTTTTCGTCAAGATGGTATTACTGACGTAATATTTTGTTTCATCACCATTTTTGACAAAATTCGAAGAGATAGTCTCAATTCAGACTTTCCCTCCACCAATATTTCTATCCCTTAAACTTGAGGAGTTTTAAGCAATAGTCTTGTTTCAGGTCCTTGTATTATTCAGAAGCTTCTAGAGTAATATGCGAAACTTCTTTTATGAAAGTATTATTAGTCCACCAATCGTTATTTCAATGCAAAATGCTTGAAAAATATCACAACAATGGACAAGAAGGGAACCAATTGGGAGCATAGCTCGAAACAAATAAGTTGATCACAGCTAGCAAGTGCAAAGAAAAAAGAAAGTTTATTAAGAGTGTATTTTGCAATGAATAAAATAACCATAAATAACAAAAATGGGTAAAATAGAAACTAGGTGCCCCAGATATCGCAGCCTGAGCTTCTCTGTTCAAACTTCTTGAGGACCATTTTAGGCTCAATATGTGTTTAGGGGATCCAGAGTACTTTGTCGATGCCCCAAGACGCAACATACTTCTTCATTGTTAATTCAAGCGTAGCAAGACTCTGTACTTCTACTTTCGATCAAAATTTGAGCTGCCGTTCTCGGGTTTTCAACTTAAATCCCCTTTGGTCTCACGGCGCCCTTTGCGGGTTTTCGCCCTGGCCACTCATTTTTCTTCTTTTTTCCCTTTTTTCTTTTTTTCTTTTTTTCTTTTTTTATAACAAATCTGAACTCACAGTATTGGGCGGGTTCTTTCCATCCATCTTGGTTACTATCCATGTTTCCCCAGAACAGGCATTATTTGCTGCATAAGGCATTTACTTCTCTTCTTGAGTCCTTTTGGATAAGAAGGATTCTTCTTAATGCCAGGTTCTCCTCTTGAAATTCTCTTGAGCGAACCTTTTTATCATAAGCCCGTATCATCCATTTTGGTACATTTGACCATGAATACTTTCAATCAAGCTTTATCTTGTAGATGTTACGCTTTATCCAATTCAATCAAAACTTGGGGAAAAGGAATCTTATATTACAACAATTGTTTCCCTTTCATAAACCAATGGGAAAGATGCCCCGGTGAAAGTCCTAGCTAACGTTCAAGAAACCTAGAGGGTGAATGGTAACTTCTCAATGCCAACCTTTACAAATCTCAGTCATTTTTTTGCCTTTCTTTGTCAGATTGAATGGTGTCCGATCTTTGAGCAGATTTGTAAATTTGTGCAATTATGTTAAACACGTTTCTTTCGGCATTCTTTATTGCCACTCTCTCCCTCTCTTTTTTTGGATTTGAATTTGATGACTAGCGACTTTGTAATTTTGGCATATGAAGCGACCTTCACCTTCTCGATTGAGGTAACCAACGACCATGAACATGAATCGATGTTGGCTAAAAGCTTTTGAGGAGGCGGCTTGATAACGTCCATGCCCCACATATAGGGAATCTGTGAAGAAATAAAGGAGGCGCATAAGTCCTGTATTCAATTTCCCTTTTTGGTAAACCAAGCTTTCGAACCTCACGGTGTTGTAGAACCATTAACATGGGTTCTTTAAACACCAATCTTAACAAGCATACCCACGTTTCAAATAGCCTAGGCGTGTCTTGATGTGATCATGCGAAAACATCTTTAAATTCTAGGAGATAACTCAATGATGCCTTGCCTCATTCTGCGGTGAGCTAAGCTTCCATCTTCACCTGTAGTGTGCATTGACATTTCGTAAGGTAGGATCTACCATTCTTAATAAGTTGCAATCTCTCATGCCGTCTTCAAAGTCCTTAGATCCTCTAGACACATATCCCACTAGAAAGGGAGTCGATGAATAACGTCGCTCATGTCATTGATATCCGGGACCCATTGTGGGTATGAAGGTAAATTCAGGAACAAATGATTCCAAGAATGATTATTTATGAATGAAGAATAAATAGAATGTATGGTATGAAAAAGAAAAAATATATTTGTTCAAAGAGATGCATTTTACTGAAATAGTAATTCGGACACAAGCCTATTTCACAAAAGAAATCTTATTGCTTCTAGGCTTAAAGCAACAAGTACGTTTTGTACATTACTCTAAGTAAGCTTCTAAATACTACTGAGAAATTTCTTCCATGATCTCATTGCCCAAAATGCTCACAAGTTCATATTTACGCATTTGGCGCGCCATCTATCTTCACAATACCCATTTTGATGAGTTTTTCCACCAATTTCTTGAAAGCAAGGCAATTTTCTATCGAATGCCCCCGTGACCCTGCGTGGTACTCACACTGGGCATTTGGGTCATACCATTTTGGGTATGGAGATTGCATTGGTTTCGGGTAGTGGGGACACAACGTGTGCATCAAATAAACTTTGATACAACTCCTTGTACGTCATTGGGATCGGTGTAAATTGGAGTTTCTCTCGTGTTTTGCCTTGTGTCGATTCTTTTCTTGATGAACCCCGATACCCAGTAGTCATTGTTTTTGGTCAAGTTAACATGATGTCGACTTTGAGTACCTCATGTTCGTATTATTCACTTCATTTTCTTTCTTCTTGGGGCTTTTAAGGTCCGTTCTCCTTTTTATTTGTTTTGGCTAAGCCATGTACCACAAGATTGACTCGATCATCCCAGATTAAAACCGAACCTATTGGGAAGTTTAACGGGCCGGAAGTATCGATCGACATTGGGGTCCAATACTGACGGGTACCCCATGCAAATGCGCGTCTGGTTGAGCCGGGATATTTATTGGGGAATAAACGATGTCTTCATCATCATCTACACTATCGACCATTAGGTCACTCCCTTTTTTAAGCCTTTCAACTAGTAACTGGGTTAATTGGCTCATCACATTCATTTGATCTTGCATATCCTGTTGGATTTCGGTCAATTGCTCTCGCATCAGTATTTGCCTTTGCTCTAATCTCTCCAACCTTTGTTCCATATCTTCTGAAATAATTTCACCTAATTAGGGTCTTTCTACAAATTTTAATGCATGTAATATGATGTAATGCAAATGCATGAAATGCAATGCAAATGCGTGGAATGAATGCAAAAAGAAAGAGAGGCGTTGATTATGAATTCAATTCCATTAGAAGAACTTTTCTAGAAAATACGCTTCTTTACATAAAACGGATTGCATGTACGGCTTTGTCCTCATAGTCCAGGTGAAAACACCAATCCTCTCCTTCGTATCCGGATGCTATGGTCGTGTCTCGTGAACTTTCCCAATAGATGCCTTTTCTAGCTCCTTGTTGCTTGGACTAGGCCGTACTTCCTCACTCGCTTATCCTCCACGATGTTCATAGGCTTCTTTTAGAAAATGGAGACATGATGGCTCTCGAATAATCCTTGTCGGCTTGAATCCTCGGGCAAAGTTTTGTATTCTTCTACCTTCTTCGTATACGGATGTTATGGTCGTGTCCCGTGAACTTTCTCAATAGATGCATCTTCTAGCTTCTTGTTGCTTGGTCCAGGCCATACCTCTTCACTCACTTATCCTCCGCGATGTTCATAAGGAGATTGAGACACGATGACTCTCGAATAATCCTTGTCGGCTTGAACCCTCGGGCAAAGTCTTGTATTCTTCTGCGGGCTATCAGTCCTCTCTCGTTGTTTACCTGGACTATGACCGTATTATAATCCACTTTATCAAGTAACACATTTCCTTATGACAAACTCTTCTATTTAGCAATCGAATATGAATCAACACCTCCTTTCTAGGATGTTGCGATGCAATGCAATGCAAGTGCATGTAATGAATGCAAAAAGAAAGAGAACCGTTGATTATGAATTCAATTCCACTAGAAGAACTTTTCTAGAAAATAAAGCTCTTTACATAAAACGGATTGCATATACGATCTTGTCCTCATAGTCCAAGTGAAAACCAATTATTTTCTTCGTATCCGGATGTTATGGTCGTGTCCCGTGAGCTTTCTCCATAGATGCCTCTTCTAGCTCCTAGTTGCTTGGTTCAGGCCGTACCTCTTCTTATCCTCCGCGATGTTCATAAGCTTCTTTAAGAAAGTCGAGACGTGACGACTCTTGAATAATCCTTGCTGGCTTGAATCCTAGGGCAAAGTCTTGTATTCTTCTGCGGACTATCAGCCTTCTCGTTGTTTACTTGGACTATATTCAGATTTAATCGTATTATAATCCACTTTATCAAGAAATTCATTTCCTTATGACAAACTCCTCTATTTAGAAATCGACTATTAATCAACACCTCATTTCTATGATGATGCAATGCAATGTAATCAAAACAGAAGAAAACACGTTAGTACAAGAGAAATAAACAACACATAATAAGCTGTCCAGGGTAACCACTAGGGTTTGGTGTGGCTCTATCTAGGTAGGCTCTAGGTCTCTCTATATGTGGTTTGGTTCTAAAGAAGGGTACCTGAACCAGCAGATTCCTCAATCCTCACCCATTATAGGCTCATACGGACCGAGTTCGGTTCAGGGGAATGCATTTCCCTATGGCCATGCGGAGATGAAAATCTCACGAAGCACATAAGTACGGATGTATCCCGGAAGTAATCCACTAGCCCATGCGGAAGTGAAAACCTCACGAAGGCATAGCTTCTTGCTCCCACTTAAAGGTGCGACCACAACGGTCATGCAATGCAGTGCCAAAGTATATCAAAAGCTTAGAGCATATAAGGGCATATAAATACAGCGATGAAGATCGTGACACAATGCATATAAAATGCAAAGAAAAGATCGTATGTTAAAATAAAACTTTCAATTTCCGACAAAAGGACAAAAATTAATCAACTCATGGCTTGACTCTCTTTAAAGTCCCCAGTGCCTGCGCTCATCGGTGTCATAACCATTTTTTGATAAAACGAGATTCGACTGGGTTTTGAAAATGAAAATAAAACAGGAGTCGCCACCAACCTTCATTAGGTGCGATCGGATCACCTTTGTTTTAATAAACATTTTAATTTACTAAAACAATGTTTTTGGTCTACGAACTTTGAAAAAATAGGCTCGGGAGTCGGTTACGTGTGAGGAAGGGTTAGCACCCTCGTCGCGCCCAAAATTGGTACCAAACTGATTAATCAATGTCTCAATGTCGAAGATTTGAAAAGATTTTAAAATTCGGATCCTTTAGAAAATGTTTGGATAGTTTAGGCTGAAATTTGAGATTTCTTTATTCCGAGAGGACACAAACATCACATCCAGCACGTTAGGACACGATATTCAAAGCCTTCGTAGTCAAAGTTATCTCAGAATTTGTGAAATTTATTAAAAAGATGCATAGTGCGTTAGTCAAACAAAGAAACGCAACCCAGCACGTTAGGGCACTATTCCCTGAATTTCCAAACACACAAATATTGCTTTATTCAGAAAATCTTATCTCGGAATAACGAAATGTCATATCCAGTAAGTTAGGACACAACACTTCGAATTTCCAATAATAAGTATTTTATTCAAAATTCGTATTGCAATTTTAAAAAGGGAATTCCGTTGTTCAGATTAAACGAGAAAAATCAGAACCCAGTAAGTTAGGGCTTGATCTTCTCGAATCTCTAAATTTGAAATATTGCCTTTATTTTAAAAAGGAAAAACTTATCTCAAAGTAACTAGATGTTGTGTCCAGTAAGTTAGGGCGCAACATTTCAAATTTCCGAGAATAAGTGTTTTATTTGAAACTTATATTGCGATTTTAAAGGGGATATTTCGTTGTTTAGTTTAAACGAGAAAAATCAAAGCCCAGTAAGTTAGGGCTCGATCTTCTCGAATCTCTAATACGAAATATGGGTTGTTATAAAATTGATGCATCGAGAAAAATTAGTGAGAAGCAAACGATGGTAGAAAGTATGGTGGTAATAATATTAATAACACAAGATGCGAAAACAAAAGATAATAAGCAAAGAGAATACGAATAATAGTATTTAACGAATGAATAATGAGATGTGTACATGCAAGGGATACGGTAATAATAACAATATACACATTATATAAAAAAGGATAATATGATGACTATAATAATAATATAATATATAGGATATATAATGGTGGTAAACATATTATAAACAATAGTAAAATGTAATGGAGAATAAGTATATACATTATGTGATACAATAGCAATAATAGTATTATAACATATATACGTATATGCATAGCAAGATTTATAGCAGATAGAGTTGATAATATGCAAAACAATTTAAAAAAACTAGTTTTTGGATGATAATAATATAATATAATAATAATAATAATAATAATAATAATAATAATGGTAATAAAGTAATGATAATAATAATATTTTGGAACGAAAATGACAAATAAATAAAATAAAAAACAACGATAAAATAAATAATAATGAAAATGTAAAGAAAAATAAATAATGACGATAGTAATCATAATAACAATTAGTAAACGAAATAATAAGAGATATATAGATATATAAAAAAAAATAATAATATAGTGATAGTGCTAATAATAATATAATAATAATAATATGGTTATAAAAAAGATAATAAAAATAATAATAATAAATAATAATAATCATAATAAAATAGAAATAAAAAATGATAGAGTGAGAAGTGATAATAACAAAAATAATAATAGTAATAATGATATAATAATAAATATAGTAATAATAATATAGTAATAATAATATAAATATAGTGATGTAGTGATGAGAGTCATAATATAGTGATAATAATAAAATAGTAATAGTAAAATAATAATATGATTTTCTTTAAAGAAAAACAAATAAATAACTGATTAAGCAAATCAAGGACTATGATGAAATCAGAATGAAAGTCAAGGGTCTAAAATTGCAATAAATCAAAGAAAAGGCGAACAAGGACCACATCGTTATGCGCCTAAACTCACAGGGACCAAATGGGTGAATAACCCACCCTGATAGGTAGCATTTCGGTGCAGGACTCAATTAAAACGCAAATGAAATAGTAGGGTGAATTTTAAAAGGAAAAAAAAAGAAGCTAAATTGAAATTTGAAACCGTAAAGCGCTTGAGAAAAAGGGAAGGGGCCATCGCGCAATTATCCCATTGAAGGGATATACGCAGCTAACCTTACAGCCAAACGGTGCCGTTTTCTTCAAAGCTTAAAACCCCATTTGCCAGTCTGTTTCATTTCAATCTTAGTTCAGAAAAAAAAAAAACGTTAAAGCCTCTTCCCATCTCCCCTCTCTTCCGACCGATTGACGCCCCACCATAGTTCGATGGTCAACGGTGAGCGGGGATGGGCCTTTGTGCCCTATTTCAGAGTCTATTAAGAGGCCGAGCTTTGGATCCTCAAAACTCGAGAGAGGAAAACCTCCTCTCCTCTGCTCTCGGCCTCGACGACGGAGGGATGGCTCCGGCGACGTGACCCCGGGCTCAGGTAATCTCTTTTTTTCCTTTTTTAGTTTTAAAAGTTTGAAGATGATAAATAAAAATAAATAGAATTTAATGGTGACAATCGAAAAGAAAAAGCAAAATCAACCTTCAAAATTATTCTTGTTTTTGATTTCTGATGGTTCCTTTTTTTTCAAAATCGCAAGATTGAAGAACCCCCTTTATACAATCGACTTTTCCGATGGGTTCAAATCCCTTTTTTACTCTGATTTTTCTGTTGTTTTTCTCTCCTCCCCTTCTTTTACATTCGTCTTTGAACCCCCTTTTATATCCCTCTGAAATGTTACAATATATTAGTATTTCTACTGCTTTTGCTTGCGTGTTGTGTTGCTTCTGTCTTGTTTTGCAGGTGCTAGGGCGGTGGAGCAGGTCGGGTGGTTAGAGCAAGTGGCCTAGGCTGCGGTGCCACTTGCATCTAGGGGCTAGGGTTTTTCATTCGTTTTCTTTTCATTCGATTGTTTCGGGTTTGGCAGTTGGGTTATTTGGGTTTGGCAATTGGGTTTCGTTTGACTGTTGTGAAATGGGCCGGGCAAATGGGCTCGTACAATCGGCTCAACTGAAGTAGTAATTGTGAAAGCCAAGGTTGGGACATTCGAAGGAAAATGCGCCTAGTGCTCATCGACTTATAGTCGAAGCAATTATTATTATTTTACTCGGTTCTATAACTCATTAATTATTCTCAACTTTGCCCAACAATTACTACAATAACCCATAGTCTAATTTCATTCTCAGTTCAATTTCCATTCCATTGATCTTAATAACAAATCTTTCGTTGAATGTCATTTCATATAAACTTGACATGATTCGTCTCATGTTCAAGTCTAATGCGCAATTTTATTAAATTATACTATTTCAAATTTTTATACAATTTAACTCTCTATCACAATAATTAAACTGAACATTGCATTTCTAGTCAGCCACTCATATGTAACTTCCTTCGTTTTGCCAACTTACCTAAAAATGAAATTAAAAGGAAAAATATATAATAAGTTGAGTTATTGTGATACTTACAGGGAATTTCAAACTATTTGTCAGTGACTTTAGCTTTTTCCTTCGCTTTTGAAGAAATCGGATCGTCAGTAGCTACGAATTAACATAAACAAATAACATCAATAATTCACCCAATTCACAGTCAATTATTATCTCAAACAAACTTTACATTTCATTCAATTTAAATTCTTAAAATCGAAACAAGCATAACTCTCCATTCTAAGCGTCAATTTATAATTCGACTTCATTTCCTTCTATTTTAGACCCTCTATTATCGATTTCTAACAAGATCTCATAACAACTCTACTTGATATCCACTTTATTTTCTCAGGTGAAAAATCTAACATCTAACTTCAAAATCTAGTCATTTTTCATGCATACACTAAAAAATTATCAATTTAACATAAAAAAATAGAAAAATCATTAATGGTAACTTTCTAAAACCTTAACAATTTTATAAATTGATACACAAGTTAGTTAAATTATGATTCCCTGATCTCAAAAATATAAAATTTATAAGAAAAGTAATAATTTACACTCGCCAATTTCTAGGTTAAAGCTTGAAAACCTTAAGCAATTTCCTCTATTTCTTTCCTTTTTTCTTTCTCGCATGTGGAAGGATGGAGAAGACATCTTCTCTCTCCTTCCACTTAAATCATTTCACTTTATTATTATTTTTTTTAATAATAAATAATAATTATAACATAACAACTTGTTTTTTTAAGCCACAAATTTGCATGTCTTAATGCCATCTTAAATTTTTGGGCTATTAGCAATTTTAGTCCCTTTAACTATTTTCAAATTAAAATTTATAGCGATCTAACTTTATAATTTCATCCTTGGACTAGATTAAATACTCAAATAAACTAAATTACTTATCCTCAATTCAATTCATTTATAATATAACTCCTAAATATTTTTATTAATTATTTACAGACTCGATTCATTAAAATAAAACTCGAAACCGTACTTTTCGACACCACTGTACCGGGTTGTTACATAGTTAGTATTGAGCAATCAAGGAAAAGAAAGAGACCCTCCACAGAATTCCCAAACATAAGGCAAATGAGTTGTGTTTGCATGAAATGCCTCTTAAACTTGGGGCTTGTTAAAGTATCCTTGTCACACCCTAGTTTAGCGAATCAGTTCGGTTTGGGAGACTACGACGACGGAGACAACCTAAGTTGTGAGACTTATACAAGATAAGGTTGGTAACTTCATGGAGGAGCACTATGAAGAACTTCACCAACGCTGTGGAGTGCCAGTCTGAGTGATAGCGAGATTATAGTTAGGGCGATAACCTTATTAGGCGGACTTTCCTACTAATAAGATTGCCACCCGTGTTTTAGTAGTAAGTATGATGACTTGTAGGATAAGTTTAGGTCACCTAGCATCCTAGTGAAGGCAACGTGTCAATAATTAGAATACTTGTAGAGCGTCGTAGGATGTGATTAATTACTGGAAATGTGCGAGCAAGTAGTGATTAGAGATAATCCTGATTGGGATTTGGATGTGAGTTATCTATAAATAGGATAGTGTGGTAGTGGAGAGAAGATTTCTGATTCATCTTCTCCACCAAACTTTGTTACCATCAAAGAAACTAGGAGAGTTTTTCTTTGTTAACAAGGGTGTGAACTGTAAAAGTTTAGGAGAACTTCTGTACTAGTTGTCTGCTAGTAAATTCTTAAACCTTCCTTTAAGTTTTACCAGATAGGTAGAAGTTAACTTAAGAAAGGATTGGTATGATTTCTTTGAATACGAGGTAGGAAGGAAACTCCTATCTAGAAATCGTTTGCATGTCTATAGATTCTTATTGTATCATAAGTCTTTGGTTATTTTCGATGATTAAAGAAGTTGTTTTATTGTTTAGCTAAAGAAACGGGAGAAGGTCTCGGTGCTAAAGGAAAAGAATCGGTAGAGTAGAAAAAGCTCTGAGTCAAGTATTCCGGTGAGTTCCTCTGTAACTTGTGTCTATTATCTGTGTTAGTTTGTTTACCTCTAAACTCCGTATAGCCAGGTAAGTGGCTTAGTTATTTTTTATTTGAAGTTCATGTCTGAGGAGTCTCATTCAAAGAGTCGAGGCATACATGGTTAAACACGGTTAAACAAGCCTAGAAAACCTGGTATATATATACAGTATGAGTACTCTTTCTTTGGTGCACAAGTTCCATATCCAGATGAGTGTAAGGAGGTATAGGAGGGATGTTGTATATAATGGATAAGAAGATATGAGATAATGTGTTTTGCCTCTGGTATGACACTTAGATGCAAACCGTGATTGGTAAAAACACGACCTTGCGGGAGAATACTTATGTATTCATACAAGGATGGGGAATTAGTAGGATACAGAGGTAATGTTGTTATATAGCTCAGATGAGTGGATTTGAAGATACAAGAAAAATAGGGTTCTTTGGGAACTGGGATCAGAAGCTAACACAAGGAAGGGAGTACGTCGAAAAAAAAGGGTGCATATAGTATTGCACGTTGCATGAAAGCATGAACAGTAAGCATGTCTATCATAACTGGTAGTCCACACAAGTGGCATATTAACGGAGCAGGTGTGCCCGTGATTGCCATATATGATATTAGAAACCGGTGTTGTTCTCCAATAAGCTAAGTTGATTTGCAGTTTCATCCGCCATTTGATCTGAGACCAGAGTAATGAATTTGCCAAATATGGCGAATTAGTCGAGTCCTTTTTTCTTAATGTCTAATAGTAATTAAGGTGGGCTCGTTTTTCTCAAGAACACACTAAGTTCATAGTAACTTACCCAATTTTTTCTTACTTTCAGGTTCTTAGGTTAAATGTGGTGACTGAAGAGATACAACCATTTTATTTTAAATTATGATACCAACCAATAAGAATGTGACATGTTTTTAATGGATGACGTGCAATTTTATTTTGTAAAATGAGTCGTAATTGATAGTTTATGGTAACAATTTTGATAATAAAAAAAAAGGTACCTAAGTAAAAAAAAGTATAATATAGAAGCCGATTTTATAGTTTTTTTTTTAATAAAATGATGATTCAAACTCAAACTGTATCTAATAAAGATGAATATCCAACCACTAAACTATAATTTAAGGTTTAAGCCAATTTATAGGAAAGCCTTAACAAAATTAAACTAGTATAATGTAATTATCTGGTGACATGCATTAGAACAAGAGGTCAAAGAATTGATTTAAGACTTTAATGGTCCAAGTAAGGGGTTTTGGTAAATTAAGTTGTTAGATGGCTTAAGCCAACAACATATCAAATTAATTATAATAACCTTCATTTTCTTAAAAGATACATCATTTGTTAAAGAATTTGGGAATTTCTTTCATTGGATTTGCAAATCTAGCTAACAAATTTTAAAACAAGATAAATAAAAACACTTTTTTTTTTTATGTTTATTATTCGTATATCAAATTGAAACGTAAGATCTTATAATTTGTGGAGATAAAAATACTTATAGGTTGTATTAGAGGTGCGCATGGGCCGGGCCAAACCAAAAATTTAGGTCTGTTTGCTAGGCACGGGCCAAAAAATGGGCCTGCTAAAACCTGGGCCCGACTCGGTCCGCCCGTATTAATTTTTTATATAATTTTTAAATATATATAATACATCAAAAATACTAAAAACATTTAAATAAATATTTCCCAAAAAATTAAAAATAAATTTTAAAAAATATGTATACTTAAATAACACTAAGATAGATGCAACTTAACAAGCAAATGTCTCTAAAATAATAACAAAATTAACAATAAAACAAGTGTTATACAATATCCAAACAATAATAACAAAATAGTAGTAACATAATAGTGAAATGGTAGCAAATAGCGAGAAAACAACAAGAAAATAGCATTAAAACTAGGGGTGAGCATACGATCGAATCGAATCGAATGAAAAAAAATTCAAGTTAATCGAGTTGATGAATCCTATTTTATCATCCTAACTCGATTTGAAATTTTCTCGAATCAAGTTGAGTGAGATGGAATTCTAATCGAATCGAATCGAATATATTTGTTCGAGTTAAATTTAAGAAAAATGACTTTGGATCCTTATAACCACTGTCACCCACCGTTATCAAATTTGCCCACCGTAATCAAATTTGTTATTAACTTTCATCTCTTCATAATTTATTTAGTAATCTTTTATATACGAGTTAGCTTCTTTGCTTGTTTAGTTGTTTCAATTATTTTCTAATTTTTGTCACTATACATTTTTAAATTTAAAAATATATTAAATATAAAAAAATGTGATTTTTAATAAAAGTTATCTTAAAGATAAAATGTGAAATAGATACCAACATAAAATTTTAACACGAATGTTTATGGCATCATCAATAATTCAATTTTAACAAAAATTTATAAAGATTTAATATGATTAAATAATTTAATAATATAAATAGTACAAAATGTGAAGTCTAATTTAATAATATAAATAGTAGGCATAAATAAAGCTACTACTATTTAGGTTTAGGGATTTCTTTTGGATGATTTTTTATTTGGGGTAAAGGGTGAAAAATAAAAGTTTAGGGGAAAAATAAAAAGTTTTGAGGGTTGGGGGAGGAAAATTTTGGGGGGAAAGTGGGAGGGAGTAAAAGTATTGAGGGAAAAGTAAAAAGGTTTGGGGGTTTAGGGTAAAAATGTAAAATATTATAGTTTGGTATTCGGTTTATTCGAATTATTCGAGTTATTCGAATTCAAAAATTAAACTCAATTCGAACTCGAAATTTTTGACTCGATTCGTTTAACTCGAAATTCGAATTTTTTTTCGATTTTTTCAAGTTGAATCGAGTTTTTCTCACCCCTAATTAAAACAATGAAAAATAGCAATTTTTTTTGTCCTTTTGTAAATTCGGGTAGGCCTAGGCCTGGGCAAAAAATGCCTTACCTGAGGCCCAGCTTGTTTTTTAAACGTACCTTATTTTTTTTGCCCAAGCCCATTTTTTGGGCCTATATTTTTATACAAACCTTCACACTTTTTAAGTGGACTTTCGAGTCGGACCGAATGACCCGATCCATGAGCAGTTCTAGGTCGTACCCTTTCTATAAGTCTTATGATTTTATCCAGGTATTTCCTGGTTTTGATGCTAACTATTATTATTATTATTATTTTTTGAAACTAATACTCAGATTGGGCTTTATTAAAAAAATACCAATAATACAAAAACATAGAGTTAAAGGAAACAAAACTAGAGAAGGCCCAGATATCACATATGGCCCGAAACAATCAAAGAAAAATAAAAAATGGGCTAATAACCAAACTTAAAAATAAAATAGCAGAAAACGAAGGCCCAGAAGATTTTGGCCCGGAAAAAATAAAAACCGAATATTAAAACAGAATACTCTAGAAACACATTAATTACGCCTTTACTTTGCCCAATCAAAATCAATCTGATGCCGTCCTATCTTCTCAGTCTGCCATTTCTTCATCAAGACGTTTTCAGCTTTCCAAGGAGAGTGCTTCCCTGAGTCTTTTGATATCCCTGTTCAAAAACTTTTCAAAACTCTCCAGATTCATCTTCTTTCTTTCATTATCAGTCTGCCTCCTTTTGTCGTTTCAACATTTAAAGCCAGTTTATCATTTCCGAGGAAGTTCATAATGCATCTTTGAAGCTCTCTGCTGTATTCATTTGCACCCTTCCTCTGCATCCGCTTCTCTTCATTTTCAATCTGGCTCCCTCACACTGTCGATTCTTGCCTGGTCTGCTGCAAAATCATGAACCCTTCTAAACAGGTAAAAACCTTCCTTTCTTTTCCGTGCTTCCCTTGCTAAAAAATGGGCTAAACAAGTACAAAGTCAACAATTTAGAGAAGAAACCTAAATAGGAGCAAGTACAAAGTCATAAATTTTGTATTGGAGGTTGAGATAAAAATAAAAAATTTAGAAGGTTAAAAGTAATTTTTTTTTGAATTAAAATGGTCTAAATTAAAGAAATAATTATTTAGAGAAGAAAAAATGTAATTTTTTTCCTTCAAAAAAAATTTAAAAAGACTAAAATTGATTTTTTTTTAATTTTTAAAAAATAGTAAAAGAAAAATTATACCTATTTAACTAGGGGCGAAGCCAGAACAATTTTTTAGGGGGGGCGGATGAAATTTTAATTTTTTATAGTTTATATCTTTATAATTTGTAAAAGATTAAATCGAATTTTTATAATTTTAGGGGGCCAAAGTGCAATTGTACCTTTACTAATTTAAAAATTTTTAAAAATTTTAAGGGCCTAAATAACAATTTTACGTTTTAGGGGGGCCAGGGCCCATGCCAGCCCCCCTGGCTTTGCCCCTGGCTTTTTCCATAAGGAGGAGGGGCTTTGGCTCATGGGTTCTTCGAAACATTATTTATCATTAATTAATAAAATGATAAAATTATATTTTAATATCTAAAAATTTATAATTCAATTTCAATATTTAATATTATTAAATTTTTATTTTACACTCGTTTAATAAAGGTACTTTGAATTTAAACTTAAATATTTGTGACTATGTTAAAGATGGAACTTCTCAAAGTGATCAAATAAGAATAAAAACTTTTCAAATATAGTTAAACCCGAATTAATGGAAACTGATTGTTAGATATACTCAAACTAATGGAAACTGATTAAACAGATCAAGATCCTAATGGAAAAAGAAAATTAGATTCAAATATTCTAAAAGATAATTATTTAAGATCCTTTGATAAAAGAATGTTAATGTCTTAGAATTCAGACAAAAATTCTAAAATTAATGATTTAACTGAAGATCTAGCAATCAGTTGGACTTCTATTAATGAATATATTAATACAGCAAAAGTAGAAATCAAAGAAATTAATAACAAAATTATTGAACTCTTTGAACCTAATAAAATCACTACTAAAATACAACCAAAATTGTTACATCTAAGAGATCCATTAATTCCAGAGATTGGATGATAGAAAGAATTAATGGTTCAAGTACATTTAAATCAGTTAGTACAATAGAATATGTGTCGTCTGGTGATAAATTATATTTTAAAAATACAACAATAACAAGTACAAATGATAATCTAGTTTTACCCTCAAATACTCAAATAGATGAAGATGAGGAAAATCCAAGTAGAAGTTCTATATCTTCAAACCAATAGGAATGAAAATAGTTCATATTCCTATTTTTCCTACAGAACCAAGTAGAAATTATATATATTCTAGAAATATTAGAATGAAATAAATACAAACTTCAATAATACTCCAACAAATGAAACTTGGAACAAGTGATGTTATTACACTCTCAAATTTCCAATCCAAGAAACATTATACATATATTGAAATTACATTTCAATTTAGAGAATATAAAACATATTCTTTACATGATTTACTAGATACTGGAGCTACAACTAGTAGTTGTAGAAAAAATGTTATTCCTTTAGAAAAGTGGGAACCTAAGAAGCATCTGTTAGAACCGTAAAACAAAATCTGATATAAACTTAAAACTGTAAACCAAGATCTATCATGTTAAACCATCAAGAATAATGTAACAGCCCGATTTAAGGGCTAGTCGGAACAGTGATCTCGGGATCACTAATCTGAGGTTAGAGAAAATTATTTTCATGTCATTTTACGAGCTAGAGCATGATTATTTGTGTGCATTAAAATTTTGGTCCCTTAATTTTAGCGATTTCTTGCTTAATCGCGAAAAAGGACTAAATCGCATAAAGTGTGAAAGTTCTATCTTATAAGCTAAAGGTGTCTAATAGCCATAGAATATTAATTTGAGGTCTTGAAAGTGAAATTAGACCCTTAAGGATAGGGTGGCCGGCCATAGGAGACAAGAATTGACAAAATTGGTCAAAGTTGGTAAAAGTTGGTGACTAAATTGACTTGTATTAATAAAATAAAGAAATAAAATATCTCATCTTTTCTCTCCATCTTCCTCCACCGAAAATAGCAAGAAAAATAGGGGTTTTGAAAGCTCAAAATTTCAGCAAACTCATCTTCATTCAAATAAGTGATTTTAATGGTTTTTCTTGAAGATAGTTGTACTTTTAGAACCCCTAGAGCTTAAGCTTTCTAATGAGGGGACTAAATTGGAATATGGTGAAAAGATTAGAGTTTTTCCATGAGAGCTTTCATTGTTATTTGTTGCATTTTTATGGAAGAAAATGAGTCTTAGTTGTTAGATAAACAACTTTTGTGAAAGGTGTTACTATGAAAACACCTAAATGGACCTTTTTGTAAAGGTTATAAAGTTTGTAGTAAATGTGTGAAATGTATAGGATTTGAATGTTTTGGTTATGTCATATTTACAAGCCAAATGTGTTGGCTATTATGGTTGTTTCAATCTATTTTGTAAATGGTCATTAAAGTTGGGCCATTACTTGGCAAGTTCTTATATATATATATATATTCAATGAAGATGAATTTCATGAAGTGTATGTTTTTGTGGAGGTCTTGATTCTTTTGAGTTCTTAGAGGTACCATATGGTTATCTTACATATTGTATTGTTTTGGTATGAGTGTGATTTCTTGCTAGGGTGGCAAATGGCTTGGTAGATAGCCATATAATTGTTCACACGGGTAGACACACGGGCGTGTGTCTAGGCCGTGTGTGGCACACGTTCAACCCCATGGGTGTGGTGCTAGGCCGTGTGTCCCCTTGCATGCTAGATTTGTAAGTCAGTATGCTCAGTAGTAAACACACGGGTGGAGACATGGCCGTGTGTCTCAGCCGTATGGGAGGCACGGCCAGGAACATGGACGTGTGCCCAGGCCGTGTGAAGTCTGCACCTGAAGTTAGGAATTTAATTCGACACACGGTCTAAGGACACGGGCGTGTGCCTTGGCCGTGTGACCATAGTGAGATGATGATGTCATAAACAGAATGCCAAGGTTTTGGCACATGAGCTAAGACACGAGCGTGTCGAGGCCGTGTGAGAGACACGGGCCAGGGACACGGACGTGTGTCTGGCCGTGTGGAATAAGTCAGTGTCGACCACGGGTGAAGAACACGAGCATGTCTCAGGGGCATAGAGGCGTGTCCCCTGAACAACACGGGCGTGTGGCCCCTGTTTGGACAAAAAAATTTCTAAGCACGTAAAAGTTCTCGGTTTAATTCCGAAAGCCCCCGGAAGTATGTTTAGGGCCTCGTAGGCTCAGAATGAGCAGGTTAAAAGTTTAAATGGAAAGTTTCTAAGCTGCAGCGAAATTTTATAGCTCGATGTGTTATGTTTAAGCAAGTTAAGTTAGGTAATGCCTCGAATCCGGTTCCGGTTTCGAACATGGGTAAGGGGTGTTACATTTATTGGTATCATAACTACGGTTTAGTCGATTCTCGGACTAACGTAGCGTAAGTATGAGTTTAGCTATACATGCCATACGTATGAAAACTTGTGTAATGATAGTGTGACAGCTCCTGACGTTTTAAATTGTGTTTTTATATAGTAAATGGATCCCGATCCCGACCAAAATGCAGCCAATGATGCTGCAAGTAATGCGCCGGCTCCCGCACAAGGGACTGCGCCCGTAGATAGTAGACCCGAGACCTTGGGTCATGGAGAAGAGGCCTGAGAAGCCTTTCTCCATATGATGAGCAACTGGTACACTGAGTACGTTCGAGCAAATCCTAATGCTCAACCCCCTCCACCCCCACTTATTACTCAACCCGCTCCTGTAGCTCCTCAAGTGGTTGAGGTAGTGAGAAGAGAAAGGCCTCCGGTATTTAAGATCCGAAAACAAGAAGCCGAGGAATTTTGGGCTAGTAAGAATGATGATCCTAAGAAGGCAGAATTCTGGCTTGAGAATACCATTAGGGTATTCGATGAGTTGTCATGCACGCCTGAAGAGTGCATAAAGTGTGCGGTATCTCTTTTGAGAGATTCGGCCTATCGGTGGTGGAACACCCTTGTGTCGGTGGTACCAAGGGAGAGAGTTAGCTGGGGATTCTTCCAAGAGGAATTTTAGAAGAAGTATATCAGCCAAAGATTCATTGGCCAGAAGAGGAAAGAGTTATTGGAACTAAAGCAAGACCGAATGACGGTGGCTAAATACGAATTTGAGTTCGTAAGGCTTAGTAAGTATGCCCGAGAGTGTGTGTCTACCGAGGCCATCATGTGCAAAAGGTTCGAGGATGGGTTAAATAAAGATATCCGTTTATATGTTGGAGTCCTCGAACTAAAAGAATTCGTAGTGTTGGTGGATAGAGCTTGTAAAGTAGAAGAGTTGGCTAAAGAGAAGAGAAGAGCTGAGATTGAGTCTCGTGACTCGAGGAAAAGACAACTGAATAAGTCACTCCAATCTTCATCTAAGAAATCGAGAGATTTTGCAACTCGACCAGTCACTTCAGTCGGGTTTTCAAACTGAAGTAAGGGCAAACAGTTTTCGGGGTCTAAAACGCAGACCACATCAGTTACTAGTGTCGGTAATGCCCGACCGAGTAGACCGGAATGCCCGCAGTGTGGCAGGCGTCATTTTGGTGAGTGCCGAGCAAATGAGAAGGCTTGTTTCAGATGTGGGTCTTTAGACCATTTTATCAGAGATTGCCTCAGGGTGGGCGAGAAAGAGAAGTCCGAGAATGTAAGACCGGGAAGTGCTGCTAGAGGAAGACCGCAGAGAAACCTGGGGAATGAGATGAGTGGCAAGAATTCATCTAGAGAGCAGACTGCAAGAGTCGAGGATAGAGCACCGGCGAGAACATATGCCATTTGTGCTCGTGAAGAGGCATCTTCCCCTGACGTGATCACGGGTACATTTTCTCTCTATGATACTCGTGTTATAGCTTTAATTGATCCAGGATCTACCCACTCATACATATGCCTGAAATTAGTCTCTAGCATAAGCATGCCTATAGAGTCTATTGAATTTGTAATAAGAGTGTCTAATCCCCTAGGCAAGTATGTGTTGGTTGATAGAGAATGCAAAGGTTGCCCTTTGACGATTAGGGGTCATTGTTTTCCGGTTGATCTTATGTTATTGCCGTTTGATGAGTTTGATGTCATCCTTGGGATGGATTGGTTAGTTACTCATGATGTAATCGTGAATTGTGGAAAGAAGTTTATTAAGTTGAAATGTGAAAATGGGGATTTTATTCGTGCTGAATCAGACGAGCAAGACAGATCACCAGTAGTGATATCATCCTTTTTGACTCAAAAGTATTTAAGAAAGGGGTACGAAGCTTACCTTGCCTTTGTGATGAATACTAAAGAGACTGAGTTGAAAATTAAGTTGGTACCCATAGTATACGAGTATTCAGATGTTTTCCCGAAAGAATTGCCAGGGTTACCTCCAGCTAAAGAGATTGAAATCGAGATTGAGCTAGCCCCGGGTACCGCCCCCATTTCTATTGCTCTATATAGAATGGCTCCAACCGAGCTAAAAGAGTTGAAAGCACAGTTGGAAGAACTAACGGATAAAGGTTTCGTAAGACCGAGTTTTTCTCCGTGGGGTGCTCCCATTTTATTCGTGAAGAAGAAAGATGGTTCTATGAGATTATGCATAGATTATCGGCAACTTAACAAGGTAACTGTGAAGAACAAGTACCCGTTGCCGAGAATCGACGATTTATTTGATCAATTGAAGGGAGCCATGGTATTTTCCAAGATAGATTTGAGGTCCGGGTACTATCAGCTGAGAGTCAAGGACTCGGATGTACCGAAAATCGCATTTAGGACTAGGTATGGCCACTATGAATTTCTGGTCATGCCTTTTGGTCTAACGAATGCCCCTGCCGTTTTCATGGACCTGATGAAACGCATTTTTCGGCCATACTTGGATAAATTTTTTATGGTCTTCATCGATGATATACTGATCTACTCTCAAGATGAGAACGAACATGCCGAGCATTTGAGTATGGTTTTGCAAATTTTGAGAGAAAAACAATTGTATGCCAAGTTCAGCAAGAGTGAATTTTGGCTTAAGGAAGTAGGATTTTTGGGGCACATTATCTCGGGAGATGGGATTAGAGTCGACCCGAGTAAGATTTCAGCAATTGTTGATTGGAAACCACCGAGGAGTGTAACTGAACTAAGGAGTTTTCTAGGCCTAGCCAGCTATTATAGGCATTTTGTCAAGGGGTTTTCCACGATAGATACCCCGATGACGAGACTATTGCAAAAAGACGTGAAGTTTGAACGGACAGAGAGGTGTCAACAGAGTTTTGAAAAACTAAAGGCATTGTTGACTGAGGCTCCTGTTTTGGTACAACCAGAGCCAGGAAGAGAATTTGTGGTTTACAGTGATGCATCCCTGAATAGATTGGGTTGTGTACTTATGCAAGAGGGTAAGGTGATTGCATACGCCTCTAGACAATTAAAGCCGTACGAGAAGAATTACCCGACCCATATCTTAGAGTTGGCCGCCATTGTGTTCGCATTGAAGATATGGAGACACCATTTGTATGGCGAAAGGTGTCAGATATTTACCGACCATAAAAGCCTAAGATGACTCAAAAGGAATTGAATTTGAGGCAACAAAGGTTGTTAGATCTGATTAAGGATTATGAATTAGTTATTGACTACCATCCGGGAAAGGCGACGCCGATGCTTTGAGCAGAAAATCATTGTTTGTGCTGAGAGCCATGTGTAACAGCCCGACTTAGGGCCTAGTCGGAATAGTGGTGCGAGGCCACGAATCCGAGGTGAATTTATGAGTTTTTAAGATTTATGTCACGTTTGCATGTTAGTGTGAAAGTTTCATGAAGCAATTTTGCTAAATTGAGGTTGAATGGTCCAAAAAAGACTAAATTGCAAAAGTTACAAACTATGAGTCTCGAGAAACATTTTGTATGAAATAGCTCTAGAATAGAAATTATGAGTCCTTAAATAGCAATTTGCCCAAATTATAATTTTTGGACAAAATTGGACATGAGTTAGTAAATGGTGATATTTTTAAGAGAAGGGCATTTTGGTCATTTACCTATTAAATGATTAATAAAGGAAAAAGATGACAAAAATCATTATCATCTTCTTCCTCATTGCAGAAATTTTCAAAGAAACCATAGCTAGGGTTTGCTCATCTTTCAAGCTTGCTAGTAAGTTCATCTTAGTCCCGTTTTTAATATTCTTCGGGTTTTTGAAGTTCTCGTATTATGAATTAGCTATTTTTAACTATAAAATGAGCTAAGATGCATGTTCAAAAATCTACCCATGTATGACATGCTTGTTAAATGATGTTTCATGGAAGATTATGAGAGTTTGATGTTAGATAAACATCTTTTCCCTAATGAATTTCATGAAAAATGAATATAGGGACTAGTTTGTAAAAGTTTTGAGATTTCTCATACATAGTAGAAATAGTGAGAATTGATGGTTGTCATAGTAGAGAAAATGAATCAGCTAAGCATGAAGTTTAAGAAAGTTGAATGAGAATAATTTTACGAGCCTTGGGGCAAAAGTGCAAATATGAGAAAGTTTAGGGGCAAAATAGTAATTTTGCCAAAGTATGATTTAAGAGTCAATTTAGTCAACGTGAGTATTAAATGATCTATTTATGACTATAGATCAAGAAAAATGAAGCCCGGATCGAAACCGAGGTAAGGACAAAATCGAGGACTAAATTGCATATCTACATACATTTTGTATATTAAGGTAAGTTTGTATGATTTCTAAGCTTTATGATTTATATCATTGAATTGCTTAGTATAATGTATAATGTTATTATGAAAAATGTTTA
This sequence comes from Gossypium sturtianum, assembly GCA_025698515.1. Lineage (NCBI taxonomy): Eukaryota > Viridiplantae > Streptophyta > Magnoliopsida > Malvales > Malvaceae > Gossypium > Gossypium sturtianum. Next base: position 129,643,521 of record CM046955.1, read on the forward strand.
ATGTTATGTTAAACAAAGAAATTAATGAGATCAAGCATGAGAAAGCCCCGATTGAAGTTGAATAACTTAGGATACTCGATCTACCACATGAAACAAGAAAGTTCGTATAAGACCAAGCCGAGGCATGGCATCGGCAAGCAAGCAAGATATCATGTAAGTCCAAGGCAAGCTTGGCATTGAATAAGTTATCATGTAAGTCCAAGGCAAGCTTGGCATTGAGTAAGATATCATGTAAGTCCAAGGCAAGCTTGGCATTGAATAAGTTATCATGTAAGTCCAAGGCAAGCTTGGCATTGAGTAAGATATCATGTAAGTCCAAGGCAAGCTTGGCATTGAGTAAGATATCATGTAAGTCCAAGGCAAGCTTGGCATTGAATAAGTTATCATGTAATTCCAAGGCAAGCTTGGCATTGAACAAGTTATCATGTAAGACCAAGGCAAGCTTGGCATTGAAAAGTTATCAAGAGAAAGAGATCCCATATAAGTCCAAATTAAGGCATGGCATTGGTGAGAACAAGAAAGACTTCGTATAAGTCCATGTTAAGTCATGGCCTCGAAATTTAGATGAGATTTAGTATCCTCGGTTATTCATATAAATTCATCGGGCAAACGAGCTAAGCTCAAATGAGATAACAAGAAAGCTAAGTAAGCAAAGTTATTATCAAGTGAAAATGAGTATTATTCATGTTATGAATGATGAAACAGAGATTATGATTATTATGTTAAAGTATGCTGATCAATGTGATCAAGTGATACAGGTACCTTGTTTACCTCTCAAGTATGAGACTAGTAAGTTTCATGAGATATGTAAGAATCAAGTATGAGTAAGTAAGCTTTATAGCTGAAATTTATGATGCCATTGTTTATGTCAAATGGTTTATATTAAGCAAGTATGTTGCTATGTGCATTATGCAAACTTACTAAGCTAAATGCTTACGTCTTTTATTATTTCTTTCTATGTAGTCCCGCCAAGCTAACTTGTGGATCGTTGAAGTCGGAGCTCGAATCAAACTATCAACCGCTATTTTGGTATAGCCAAGTTGTTTTTATTAAGTATGGCATGTATAGGAAACATTTCATTTTGAGTATATGTCTTAGAAAGGGCAAAAGCATGGGCTATCAAGTTTATTATTATTCTTTTGTAAATGGCTAAATGATTGGCCAAGATTGACTAAAGTATGTATGTTATTGATATCAATGGAGCATGTTATATTGTTCATTAAAGTTGTAGTGATTTGAGTTGTTGAGATAGTATGAATTTGCTCTTGATTTCAGGGTGGCAATTGGCTTGGTAAATAGCCTCTAAGTGCCCACACGGTCGGACACACGAGCGTGTGTCTAAGCCGTTTGTACCCTGCACCATTGCACCTTAAGTCAGAATATCAAGTTGTAGTAAATGGTCTAAGTCCACGGGTGTGCCATGGCCGTGTGCTATAAGTTAGAATGCTAAGGTTTCTCACACGGGCCAGGACCACGGGCGTGCCATGGCCGTGTGAAGTTTGGCAGTAAGCTCGAGTTTTAAGCACGGTTAGGAGACATGGGCGTGTCTCAGGTTTACACGGGCGTGTCCCAACTCACATAGGCGTGTGACCCCTGTTTCAATGAAAAGTTTTCAATTGAGTTCCGAAAGTTAACGGACATGAGTTTAAGGCCTCGTAGGCCCATGAAAAGTACAAGTTGATTAAGAAAGATAAGTTCTTAATTCGGAACAAAATTTTATAGCCCGTAAGTACTTGATTAAGCAAGTTCAAGCATAGTAACTTCTCGTATCCGATCTAAGCCTCGGACTCGGGTATGGGGTGTTACACCATGAATACTTAGATGGCTTTGTTGGATGATGGTTCTATTCTAGCCAAGCTAAGGGCTAGACCATTATTTCTTCAAGATATTTGTGAAGCTCAGAAAGAGGACAGCAGCTTACAAGCCAAAAGAGTTCTATGTGAGTCAAATGTTGAGTCAGACTTTTGGGTAAGCCCTGATGGATGTTTGACGTATCGAGATAGGGTCTGTGTACCCAGAAATAATGAACTTGTTCGTAATATTTTGCATGAAGCACATAGCGGATGCTTAACTGTGCACCTAGGCAGCACGAAGATGTATAATGATTTGAGGAAGTGTTATTGGTGGCCCAGTATGAAGAAAGACATTTCTGAGTTCGTGTCAAGATGCCTAATTTTCCAGCAAGTGAAGGCTGAACACCAAGTACCTTCGGGTCTACTTCAGCCCATTATGGTTCCTGAATGGAAGTGGGACCGTATTACAATGGACTTCGTGACGGGTTTACTGTTGACGCCCAAAAAGAAAGATGCTATGTGGGTCATAGTCGATAGACTCACGAAGTCGGCCCATTTTATACCAGTGTGAGTCGATTACTCGCTTGATAAATTGGCGGATTTGTACGTGTCAGAGATAGTAAGACTTCATGGGGTACCGTTGTCAATTATTTCGGATAGAGACCCAAGATTCACGTCACGATTTTGGAAGAAGTTACAAGGGGCCTTAGGCACAAATTAAGCTTTAGTACAGCTTTCCATCCACAAGCCGACGGGCAGTCGGAAAGAGTAATACAGATACTCGAAGACATGCTTCGATGTTGTGTTTTGGAATTCCAAGGTAATTGGGAGAAATACTTACCGTTGGTGGAATTCGCCTACAACAATAGTTTTCAGTCAAGTTTGAAAATGGCGCCTTATGAGGCATTGTATGGGCGTAAGTGTCGAACGCCCTTGTATTGGTCAGAACTCAGAGAGAAACAGATACACAGGGTCGACTTGATTAGGGAAACTGAAAAGAAAGTAAAGGTGGTACGTGAGTGTCTGAAAGCGGCCTCAGATAGACAAAAGTCCTATTCAGATTTAAAAAGGAAAGAGATTGAATTCCAAGTTGGTGATAAAGTATTTCTAAAAGTATCAACATGGAGGAAGGTCCTCAGATTTGGCCGAAAGGCAAATTAAGTCCGCGTTTTATCGAACCTTATGAAATTATCGAGATGATAGGACCGGTAGCTTATCGTTTGGCATTACCACCCGGACTAGAAAAGATTCACGATGTCTTCCACGTGTCCATGTTGCGTCGATACCGTTCGGACCCTACACATGTAATAGTACCAACAGTGGTAGAAATTCAACCGGACTTGACTTATGGTGAAGAGCCGGTTAAGATCTTGGCACGTGAGGTCAAACAGTTAAGAAACAAAAGTATAGCTCTTGTTAAAGTGCTATGGCAGAGACATGGAATAGAAGAGGCTACATGGGAGCCAGAAGAAGCTATGAGAAACCAATATCCCAACCTTTTCACCGGTAAGATTTTCGGGGACGAAAATCCTTAAGGGGGAGAATTGTAACAGCCCGATTTAGGGGCTAGCTGGAACAGTGATCTCAGGATCACTAATCTGAGGTTAGATAAAATTATTTTATGTCATTTTACGAGCTAGAGCATGATTATATGCGTGCATGAAAATTTTGGTGCCTTAATTTTAGCGATTTCTTACTTAATCGCGAAAAAGGACTAAATCACATAAAGTGTGAAAGTTCTATCTTATAAGCTAAAGGTGCCTAATAGCCATAGAATATTAATTTGAGGTCTTTAAAGTGCAATTAGACCCCTAAGGATAGGGTGGCCGGCCATAGGAGACAAGAATTGACAAAATTGGTCAAAGTTTGTAAAAGTTAGTGACTAAATTGACTTGTATTAATAAAATAAAGTAAGAAAACATATCATCTTTTCTCTCCATCTTCCTCCACCGAAAATAGCAAGCAAAACAGGGGTTTTGAAAGCTCAAAATTTCAGTCCATTTAAGTAAGTGATTTTAATGGTTTTTCTTGAAGATAGTTGTACTTTTAGAACCCCTAGAGCTTAAGCTTTCTAATGAGGGGACTAATTTGCAGTATGGTGAAAAGATTAGAGTTTTTCCATGAGAGCTTTCATTGTTATTTTCTGCATTTTTATGGAAGAAAATGAGTCTTAGTTGTTAGATAAACAACTTTTGTGAAAGGTGTTACTATGAAAACACATAAATGGACCTTTTTGTAAAGGTTATAAAGTTTGTAGTAAATGTGTGAAATGTATAGGATTTGAATGTTTTGGTTATGTCATATTTACAAGCCAAATGTGTTGGCTCTCATGGTTGTTTTAATCTATTTTGTAAATGGTCATTAAAGTTGGGCCAATACTTGGCAAGTTCTTATATATATATTCAATGAAGATGAATTTCATGAAGTGTATGTTTTTGTGGAGGTCTTGATTCTTTTGAGTTCTTAGAGGTACCATATGGTTATCTTACATATTGAATTGTTTTGGTATGAGTGTGGTTTCTTGCTAGGGTGGCAAATGGCTTGGTAGATAGCCATATAATTGTTTACACAGGCAGACACACGAGCGTGTGCCTAGGCTGTGTGTGACACACGTTCAGCCCCATGGGCGTGGTGCTAGGCCGTGTGTCCCCTTGCATGCTAGAGTTGCAAGTCAGTATGCTCAGTAGTAAACACACGGGCAGAGACACGGTCATGTGTCTCAGCCATATGGGAGGCACGGCCAGGAACATGGGTGTGTGCCCAGGCCGTGTGAAGTCTACACCTGAAGTTAGGAATTTAATTCGACACACGGTCTAAGGACACGGGCATGTGCCTTGGCCGTGTGACCATAGTGAGATGATGACGTCATAAATAGAATGCCAAGGCTTTGTCACACGGGCATGTCAAGGCCGTGTGAGAGACACGGGCTAGGGACACGGGTGTGTGTCTGGCCGTGTGAAATAAGTCTGTGTCAACCACGGGTGAAGAACACGGGCATATCTAAGGGGCACACGGGCGTGTCCCCTGAACAACACTGGTGTGTGGCCCCTGTTTGGGCAAAAATTTTCTAAGCACGTAAAAGTTCTTGGTTTAATTTCGAAACCCCCCCAGAAGTATGTTTAGGGCCTCGTTGGCCCAAAATGAGCAGGTTAAGAGTTTAAATGGAAAGTTTCTAAGCTGCAGCGAAATTTTATAGCCCGATGTGTTATGTTTAAGCAAGCTAAGTTAGGTAATGCCTCGTATCCGGTTCCGGTTGCGAACACGGGTAAGGGGTGTTACAAATAAAGCAAGAACAAAACTAGATGTAGAAGCATACCTGGATTTATCGATTTCTTGAAATCTACAGATCTTGGGGTTTTAATCTTCCAAATTAGCACAGAAGTAATATAGAGAAGGTGGCTCTCTCTTTTCTAAAGATGGAATATTAGAAAAGTTAGCTTGTGTATAATTTGGGGACCATAACCCTAATATATAATTTTGTCACATTAGCCCTAATTTTTAATTAGCCCATCATCAATTAGAAATTAGTTACTATAGTATCTACACATATTTGACCCATACTTTATTTAATAATTAAAGCCTAATAAATTTTAACCAAATTAGATCACTTTTAATTTGGGCCACCTTATTATGATAGTAAATAATAACATGTAATTACCCTTATTATATATATGATGTCCATATTTTCCAACAATCTCCCACTTGGACCACATATATATATATATATATACTAATTACTCTATAATTACATGTCATTATATAACCTTATGAGCTCAAAACTTTACTATCATATCCAAAAGGTATTCCGAACAATCTCGTCCATTAATCATGTTAACATAGAACCAAGACGACTTTCGTTACATATATCATAACTAAATTTATCCCTGATCACATATAGTAACATAACCAAATGACATAGATCAAGTATGGATGTGTAACATGGAAATTACATGAAATATGATCTAAACATGTCTATTTACAGCTGGTCCTCCTTAATCTTAGTGAGATCAAACCTTACCAAAATCAAAGTGTGAATAAACCAAATAAACTTTATTTCTGCAGAAAATAAACTTAATATCCGTAAACTAAAATAACTAAAAATGTGTCTATGAAATAAAAGCATTTAAAAGTACAAACTCCCACTAAAACCAAATATCCTTAAATGACAATACACCTATATAAGCAGTGTGCTCTTATAAAACCTTAGGTGTAGTCCTTTAGTAAGCGGGTCCGCAATCATGGAGTTTGTCCTACTATGCTTTATAGGCACCTAACCACTCTGAACTTTTAATTTAACAACCAAGAACTTAAAGTCTATGTGTTTTGACTTTGATGTGCTCCTGTTGCTATTGGAATAAAAAACTGCAATTTGTTTTCACAATTTGCACCTTAGTGACAAAATCTTGTATCCATATTCCATCAAAATTGGAGTCTGTATACCTGATGATCTCTAACTGATCAAACCTCTGATATGTGAGCATGTAATATTTTGTTCTTTGAAAATACCTTATAACCCTTTTGGATGCTATCCAATGGTCTAAACCAGGGTTGCTTAAATATCTGCTTAACATCCCAATAGTGTACACAATATTCCAATGTATACAAACGTAAACATACATTAGACTTCCCACTGCTAAAATGTAAAAAATCTTATGCATTTCTGTAATTTCAAAATCATTCTTAATGTATTGATTAAGACTATACTTATTATGACAAGCAGTACGTCATTAACATATAAAACCAAATATAAAACCTTACTCCCACTAAACTTATGGTATATACAATTATCGACCAAATTCATCTCTAATCCGAATAAGATAATCATTTGGTAAAATTTATAATACTATTGACAATAAGTCTACTTAAGCACATAGATGTTCTTTAATTTTCAAATCATTAAATTTGCATCATCAGACACAAAATTTTCTAGTTGCACCATATAAATGTATGATCAACGTTACCATTGAGAAACCATTAACTTAATATTCATCTGATGCAACTTAAGGTCAAAATATTCCACTAAAACCATTATAATTCTTTCTCTAGTGGACCTTTTTAATGACATTCATTCTTGAGGTTGTTGAGCTTGTTTTTCTAGAACAACTACCTCATCTTGAATAGAGAGTTGTTCACCATTGTCTTGTTGAGGTTCTAGATTCACTTCTTGATCAATGATAGGTATAAGAACCTGAACATCATCAAAAGTGATGGTAGGAACTGAGTTAGAATCTAATTCCTCCTCAAAAGCAATGTCTCTAACCTTATTTCTCCCTCCAAACTCAAAATCTTTAAAAAATGTTGCAGTTCTTGTCTCAAAAATATTTCTAATTGTGGGATCATAAAACTCATAACCCCTAGATCGCTCAGAATTTACTTGACCCTTATACTTCATAGACATCAAAGAAGTCAAAAATGATGTCATCTCAACCTTATCATTTTTAGCAAAACGTTTCTCAATTTTGTCAAGGAAACCATTGGCCTGAGTAATCTTTACAGATTCTATACCCCTAAAGGCTTCTAGAATGTTGTGCTTAATGATCATTAGACTCATGTGATTTGAATCATCCCACCTCTCAAAATCCTTTTTAACATAATGGGTGCTTTCCACAGTGAGAAGTGCAGGTTGTTCTTCCCTTAGTGCAAAGTTTATGTCCATACAACCAAACACTATAAGTAAGTGTCTTTTCCGTTACTTGAAATTAATCTTATTAAACATGGGTAAAGAAGTGATGTTAGCAGATATTATGGCAACAGAAGATGAACTAGTTGAATATAGAACAAAAATAAATAAAAACAAGCTCACCTCAATATTCATAAGTAAATAATAAATTCAAAATAACTAATCTCATCTCAAGATACGAAACACAACATTAATATCAAGTCTTTGGATAGTAATATTAACAGTAAACGATACTCTTGCTGTAGCAATCAAACATTGACAATAAATTATGTCAAACAATGAATTAATCTTTGGAATAACTTGTTACTTACATAAATTACCTTATATGTCACACATTTATCACCATAGATGTCGTTGAAATTTTGCAAAATATTAACTTACCTTTGAATCAATTAATAGATGCATGAATCACAAAAACATATAATCATCTTAATATTTTAAATAAACTAATCTACACAAAAGAGGTGACTATGGCAACATTTTGTTTCAACTAATCTATTTAAAATATTGGACATCCTTAGTGTAACAGCCCATTTTCGATGAGATTGCAACAGTGGTTTCGAGACCACAAATCCGAGCCAAAAACAATATTTTATTTTATTTTATTTTATGGTTGGTATCATGATAGGAAGGTCACATGAAATTTTTGATACGAAAATTTTACCGATTGTGTGTTTAATTAGGGAAAGCACTAAATTGCATAAAATGCAGAAGTTAGGTTTTGGTAGCTATAGGTATCAAATAGCAATGGAATTCAAAACTTAAGGTCCTTATATGGTAATAAGACCATTGAAGAGTAGTTAGTAGATATTTTACTGACTCATCCATGGAAAAATTAGAAAAGGGTAGGGACTAAATTGGAAATCAATAAAACTAATAGATGATAATTAATTAAAAAGAAATAAATCATCTATTTTCATATCACCTTCCCCAATTTTTCTATGAAAACCCTAGGAGAGAGGAAGAAAACTTTTCAAGCTTAATATGGTATGAAACCAAGTCCTGTTTTTAGTAATTTCTATATTTTTGGAATCGGGATAGTCTAATCTTTCTATTTAGGGGATTTATTTGAAAAGTTATCAAGGTATGAAATTTGAGTCATGGATGAATATGCTGAAAATTATAAATTTATGGTAGAAAATGAAAGGTTGTTCATAGATAAAAAACTTTTACAAAGCAATTTTTTATGAAAACTTGATTTAGGGAAAAATGAAAAAGTGGTAAAACCCATGGAAAATTCTGAAATTTGTGAAATGCATGTGCTGTAAATGTAGTATATAAATTTCGGCTAGGCTTGGAAAGAGGATTAAATTTCATGAATTTCATTTTCCGAGCCTAGGGACGAAATCAAAATTTTTGAAAAGGATAGGGGCAAAATGGTAATTTTTCCTAGGATGTAATAGAATGCAAATGTAAATGAAATGTGATAGATTAATAGTTAAATTTATCCATATAGATTCGGAAAGACCAACTACGGAACTAGATCAAGGAAAGCAAAAGGTTTTGGATTAGTTGACATTCAAATACGAACCATTTTCAAGGTAAGTTCGTGTAACTTAAATATGTATGTTAATATGCTTGAAATGAATTGTATGATTGTGTGAGATGATATATACATAATGAAATAGTCCTAAGTTGTGAAATATGGACAAATTGTCATGTTCCGATTGAATGTTGAAATTCGATGGATTAAGGTGATTTCTTGAATAAGAATAAAATTGCATATGTTGCAGATAGAATTTAGCCCAGACGGGTAATTCTAATGTAAGCCCTCTTGAGCTTTTGATATAGATTGGATTTAGCCCGGACGGGTAATCCAAATTAAGCTCTCTAAAGCATATGCTACGGATGGGATTTAGCTTGGACTGGTAATCCTGTTGTAAAATGTATGGCTCAAGAGTGTGCCTTCTTATTTCGTACCCTAATGGGTACTTTTGTACATGAGTATATTACCCAAACATCCATCGAAATTTCAATAGTTCGACGGAAAGGACTCTTGAAGTATGGAAAGGTGAAATTAATAGAAGCTTGTAATGCGATGAGCTCATCTATATTATTTGATATTCATATGAGATTATGCGACTAACTTGTTTGAATAAGTGTATGTGTTTAGGTAACTTACCCAAAATTGATGGAATGTAAATTTATGTATGCTTGCATTAATAAATATGACCGGTAAGTTTATTTTCCGTTATACGAACTTACTAAGCATAAAGTACTTACTCTATTTAATTTTCCCTATTTTTATAGTGCTCAAAAGCTCGCGAAGGTTGGAGGTCGGTCGGAGAATCAATCACACTATCCACTATCTCATTTTGGTATAAATAGAAATCTCATTTTGGTATAATGGCATGTATAAGCTTATTTGGCCAATGATGGCTTGTAATTGTTGTTTTGTAATCTAGCCATTGGAGTGGCTAGTGATTGTCTAAGTTTGGCCATTTTTAAGTAATATTTTGGTAATCACATAAGTTCTTATTATGTGTTAGTTTGTTGGAATTATGTTAGCATATAAGTTTATGATAAGAGTAAGTTTATATCCTTTGATGCATGAGATAATACCACATAATTGATTGCTAATTTTATGTGAATATGATGTTGGATTGGTGGATATATGATTGTGAGTTTTGGTGCAGGAAAATGGTAAGTTTTGGGTGATAAATGAGGCTAGAAATGGTTTTATTTTGTCCACACGGGTAGACACACGGGCGTGTGTCACACGGCCTACCCCATGGGTGTGTTGCCTGGCCGTGTGTCCCCTGCACCTAAAAATTTAGAAACGGAATGCTCAGAATTGGGCACATGGGCAGAGACACGGACGGGCGTCTCAGCCATGTGGTTGACACGGCCATGAACACGGGCGTGTTACACGGGCGTGTGAAAATTGCACCTAATTTTCAAAATTTAAATTCACCACACGGCCTAGCACACGGGCGTGTGACTTCAATTTCTTCATGCTTGCAAGTCAGAGAGTTACACAGGTTAGGGACACGAGCGTGTATGACCACACGGCCTGATCACACGAACGTGTCCCTAGACCACACGGGCGTGTAAGCCCTGCAACCTTGGAAAATTTTTGAAATGTCACGAAAAATTTTATGAGTTTCCGATTAAGTCCCGACTTGATTCTAATGCTCGTATTGGACCTCAAGGGTCCAATTAAGGGATGTTTTGAATGATCTCGATAAAAGAATATTAATCTACGTAAATTATTTGTAAAATGTTCTGATTGTTTTAGTAATACTCTAAAACCCTGTTCCGACTACGGATACAGGTTAGGGGTGTTACATTTAGTGGTATCAGAGCTACGGTTTAGCTGATTCTCGGACTAACGTAGCAAGTACGTGTAACATTCCGGTTTAGGGCCTAGTCAGAATAGTGGTTCGAGACCACAAATTTGAGGGTTATGAATGAGTTTTTGAGGTTTATATTATGTATGCATGCTAGTGTGAAAGTTTCATGAAGCAATTTTTGTGGAATTGTTCAAAAGGACTAAATTGCAAAAGTTACAAAATGTGTGTTTCTAGAAGCTATTTGTGTGAAATAGCTTTAGATTATTAATTAGAGGTCCTTAAATAGCAATTTACCCAAATTCTATTTTTGGACAAAAATGGGCATGGATGAGTCAAAATTTGAAGTTTATCAAAAAGGGCATTTTGGTCATTTATCAAATAAGTGATTAAAATAGGTGAAAAGATGACAAATTCATTCATCTTCTTCCCCTTTAGCTGCCGAAAACTTGAGAAGCCATTGTTAGGGCTCTTTCAACTTTTCAAGCTTACTAGTAAGTGCTTTTAAGCCCGATTTTGATATTCTTCGTATTTTTGAAGTCCTAGTAGCATGAGTAAGCTATTTTTAGCTATTTGGTGAGCTATTATGGATGTTTAAAAATGTACATATGGTTGACATGCATGTATTTTGTTGTTTTATGGAAGAATATGAAAGCTTGATGTAGTAGAAACATTTTTTGCTAAGTGATTTTCCATGAAAATGCATGTAGGGACTAGTTTGTGAAAAACTTTAGTTTGGTCATACATATGTGGTTTAGTGAGAATTGATGATAGCTTTAGTTGAATAAGTGGTCCGGCTAAGCATGAAAGACTAGAAAGTTGAATAAAAATCACTTTACGAACCTTTGGGACTAAAGTGTAAATATGAGAAAGTTTAGGGGCAAAATAGTAATTTTGCTAAAGTATGAGATGTGGGTCAATTTAGTCAATGTATGTATTGAATAAGCTGATTTATTCATTATAGATCAAGAAAGACAAAGCCTGGATCGAAACCGAGGCAAAAGCAAGGTGGTGGACTAAATTACATATTTCCATACTTTTGAGTATCGAGGTAAGTCTATGCATAAATAATGCATTCATACTTACAATTTGTTAATGCTAGCTAGTGTGTAGCATGTTTGAGAACCTATGTGGGATGAATGTAGTAGAAAATGTGGAATGAATGTATGATCGAGAATGATTAAGTAAGTAGACTTGTGTATATGTTGTGATAATGCTAGATGGTGGGCTAAGTGCGATACCATCCTAATGCATATTGACGATGAGCTAGCTATGTGCGATGCTATCGTGAGGTATATCGTTTGGTGAGCTATGTGCTGAATCACTATGAATACCTTTGTGGTAGGCTAAGTGCGATACCACCTTATTAATCAATTGTGGTGTGCTAAGTGCGAAACCACTGAGATATTGGCTGTGTGGATTAACTATGTGTATTAGCTGTGTGTAATAGCTGTGTGGATTAGTTATGTGAACTAGCTGTGTGGATAGATTGTGTGGATAAGTTGTGTAGATAGACTGTGTGGATAAGTTGTGGATAGACTGTGTGGATAGACTGTGTGGATAAGTTATGTGGATAAACTGTGTGGATGTATTACGAGAAATAATGATGTGTTGTATATTGTGTAAATGTGACATAGAATGCAGGGGTGCATTTTGATGGTTATGAGTATGTGACTCATGATGTGTTGGAAATGTGGTAAGGGTCAGAAAGAGTAAGCAAAGTTGTTCATTACTTTTGGTAGTATAATGCTAATTGTTGTTTAGCTTATACTATGATGCTTATTTGTTTATGTGTAAACTTACTAAGCTCAAAGCTTACTCTCTTTCTTTTCCCTTGTCTTATAGATTAAAAGCGTTGAATCGAGATACGAGGATCATCAGAAGATAGCCCACATATCAGCACACTTTGGTACATGAAACTTAATGTTTTGTATATGGCATGTATAGGGGCTAGACAAGTTAGTGGATTTTGTTGTAAATGGCTAAGATGTGTTAGCCTTTAGATGGATAGCTTATTTTGTATAATGCCATGGTTGTTGGCTATTACATTATATGAAAGAAAGATGTAGTTTTCTATGTGAGAATGCACTTCAATTTGAGTTGTTTATGATGGTGTTAGATGAGTATATGTTGTGTATGTTAGAAGGGTGAAAAGAACTTGACACTTAGTCTTGTTCTTGACCATGTGGATAGACACACGGGCGTGTGTCTAGGCCATGTGTGACACACGGTCATCCCACGGGCGTGTGCTGTGGCCGTGCGTCCCCTGCATGTTAACATTTTAAATCAGGATAGTCCACGGGCTATCCACGCGGGCGTGTGACTAGGCTTTGAGGCCGTGTGTGTGAAGTCAGTATGCACTACGGGTGGTAAGCACGGGCGTGTGCCTTGGCCGTGGGGCATTGGTAGAATGTTGGGTTTTTAGGCACGGTTTAGGGACATGGGCGTGTGTGTCCATGCACGGGCGTGTCTAATCTTGCACGGGCGTGTGAGACCTGTATAAAAGAGAAAAATTTTAAGGATCCTAAAAGTTCTGGATTTGTCTCGAGAGCCCTCGTGTGTATGAGTGAGGCCTCGTAAGTCGAGAATGAGGTTATAGAGAGTAATAACGTTGAGCCTAATTGGCGATTAAGTGGTTTGAGTTCGGTAACGCCTCGGGCCCGGTTCCCGGCGTAGAACCCTGGTAAGGGGTGTTACAGTACGAGTCTAGCTATACATGCCTTTATATAAATTATGATAGTGTGATATCTCCTGACCACTTTTAAATATATTTTCATATAGTAATGTCTTCTAACCAAGCTAGAGCCGGGACTGAGGAAGTTGAGAGCGCTGCTCAAGCTTCCGTGCAACGAGCTGCATCTAGTGGTAGTAGAAGGCCCATATCTGAGGGCCGAAGTGAGGCGCCAAAAGTAGCCTTCTTTGAATTGATGGATGAATGGTTTAGTGAATATATGAGAACAAACCCTGCTGTTCAACGACCTCCCCCACCTGCCTCACAACACGATGAAACGCCACGGGATGCTAGACCTGTTAGAATTGGTAAGGCTCCAGTAGATAAAATCAGAAAACATAGGGCTGAAGAATTTAGGGCTACGGCTGATGATGATCCAGAGAGGGCCGAGTTCTGGCTAGAAAACACTATTCGGGTTCTAGATGAGTTATCATGTACACTAGTCGAATGTCTGAAATGTGCGGTATCTTTGTTGAAAGACACAGCCTACCATTGGTGGAAAACCATATCTTCTGTGGTACCAAGGGAAAATATTACATGGGAATTTTTCCAAACAGAGTTCAAAAAGAAGTATATTAGTCAGAGATTCCTGGACCAGAAAAAGAAGGAATTTTTAGAGCTCAAACAGGGAAATATGACAGTGTCCGAGTATGAACGAGAATTTGTTAGATTGAGCAAGTATGCTAGTGAATGGGTTCAGACTAAAGCCGAAATGTGCAAACAATTTGAAGAAGGGCTAAACGAAGATATCAAGCTGTTGATTGGAATTCTGGAATTAAGAAAATTCGTGGTGTTGGCTGAACGAGCACACAAGGCCGAGGAATTAAGCAAAGAAAAGAGGCAAGCGGAAAGGGAAGCTCGAGTTACGAGTAAAAGATTTATGAACAAGACGTAATCATTTGCTTCAAAGAAATCAAAGAATTATCATGAGTGTTTTTCTATATCAAGGGAGTATTCGGGAAAGGAACGAAGTTCTAAACATACTAACCCAAGGTCTTCATCTCCCTTAACAACTAGTGTTGGTAGTGTTGGAAACCCCAAACCACGATGCAATGTCTGTAATAAATTGCATTTCGGAGAGTGCTAGATGAGAAGTAGGGATTGCTTTAAGTGTGGTTCTCTCGACCATTTTCTTAAAGATTGCTTGGAAAGGGTTGAGAAAGACATTGAACAGACCCCGAAGCTGAGTAATCCTATCTCGGGGGGTAGATCACCACGGTATTCCAGAAATGTAGGTGGTAGTCGTAGTGCTGCAAAAGATTCAGTAGCTAAATTCGAGGCTCGGGCTCCAGTAAGAACATATGCAATACGTGCAAGAGAAGATGCCTCGACACCAGATGTTATCACTGGTACATTCTCTCTACTTGATACTGATATTATTGCTTTAATTGATCCTGGTTCCATGCATTCATTTATATGCACAAAATTTGTGTCTATTAAAAATATGATTGTTGAATTCACCGATTTGTGGTTAAAGTTTCCAACCCCTTGGGTCAGCATGTTATGGTGGATAAAATTTGTAAAAATTGCCCATTGATGATAGATGGCTACTTTTTTTCAGCTAATTTGATGTTGTTACCCTTTGATGAATTTGATGTAATATTGGGAATGGATTGGTTAACCCAACATGATGCAGTGGTAAATTGTAAGCATAAATACAATGTATTGAAGTGTCAGAATGGTGAGTTACTCCAGGTTGAATCTGAGAAACTAGATTGTCTAATGTGATTTCAGCAATATCAGCATAGAGATATATTAAAAAGGGGTACGAGGCTTATCTTACTATTGTACTGGATACCAAAGTATCAAAGTTGAAAATCCAGTCGGTGCCGGTTGTTTGTGAGTTTCCTGAGGTATTTCCAGAAGAACTACCTGGTCTACCTCCAGTTAGAGAGGTGGAATTTTCCATAGACCTTGTGCCAGGGACGATGCCGATATCTATAGCACCATATATAATGGCTCCTACTGAATTGAAAGAGCTGAAGGTACAATTGCAAGAGTTGATTGATAGAGGATTTGCTCGACCCAGCTTTTCACCATGGGGTGCACCGGTATTGTTTGTAAGGAAGAAAGATGGATCATTGAGATTATGCATCGATTACAGACAGCTTAATAAAGTCACAGTAAAGAATAAGTACCCGTTACCTCGTATAGATGACTTGTTTGATCAATTAAAAGGTGCAACAGTATTTTCGAAAATTAATCTACGATCTGGTTACTATCAGCTACAAGTAAAAGATTCAGATGTGCCGAAGACAGCTTTCAGAACCAGATATGGGCATTATGAGTTTTTGGTGATGCCATTCGGATTAACAAATGCCCCGGCGGTATTTATGGATTTAATGAACATAATTTTCAGACCATACTTGGGCAGGTTCGTGGTTGTTTTTATTGATGATATTTTGGTTTACTCTCGGGATGTGAATGAGCATGCTGAGCATCTGAGAATTGTATTGCAAATTCTGTGTGAGAAACAACTGTATGCTAAATTTAGTAAATGTGAATTCTAGCTATGGGAAGTTAGTTTCCTTGGACATGTTGCATCTGCAGAAGGTATTCGGGTGGACCTAAACAAAATTTCAGCTATTGTAAGTTGGAAGTTACCGAAGAATTTTTCAGAAGTCAGAAGTTTTTTGGGACTAGTAAGATATTATTGGAGATTTGTTAAAGGGTTTTCAATGATAGCTTCTCCGATGACTCGATTGTTGCAAAAAGAAATGAAATTTGTGTGGACTGATAAGTGCCAACAAAGTTTTGATAGATTGAAAGCTTTATTGATGGAAGCGCCCGTATTAGTCCAACCTGAATTGGGTAAGGAATTTATAGTCTACAGCGATGCCTCATTGAATGGTTTGGGATGTGTATTTATGCAAGATGGTAAAGTAGTGGCTTATGCATCTAGGCAACTAAAACCACATGAAAGAAATTACCCGGTACATGATCTTGAATTAGCAGCTATTTTTTTTTGCATTGAAAATATGGCGGCATTATCTTTTTGGTGAAAAATGTCACATCTTTACGGATCACAAAAGTTTGAAGTATTTAATGACGCAAAAAGAATTGAATTTGAGACAACGAAGATGGTTGGAGTTATTGAAGGATTATTACCTCGTTATTGACTACCATCCGGGGAAAGCTAATGTAGTGGCGGATGCCTTAAGCCGAAAATCTTTATTTGCCTTAAGGGCATTGAGCACCCGGTTATCATTGTCTGATGATGATTCAATCATAGTTGAGTTAAAACCTAGACCAACATTTCAGCAACAAATCTATGAAGCTCAGAAGAATGATGATAAGTTACAAGCCAAACGAGTACAAAGTGAGTCAGATCCTGACTCATAGTTTCAGATTGATTCAGACGGTTGTTTTTTATTCAAAGACAGAATATGTGTACCGAAGAATTCAGAATTGGTATAGAAGATTTTACATGAAGCACACAATGGTATAATGTTTGTACATCCCGGTAGTAACAAAATGTATAATGACTTGAAGAAAATGTATTGGTGGCTGGGTATGAAAAGAGATATTTCTAAATTTGTATCTAGATGTTTGATCTGTCAGCAAGTAAAGGCTGAACATCAAGTACATTTGGGACTATTGCAGCCAATTACCATACCGGAATGGAAATGGGAAAGAATTACCATGGATTTTATATCGGGATTACCCTTGTCACCGAAAAAGAAAGATGTTGTTTGGGTAATTGTTGACCGCCTAACAAAGTCGGTACACTTTATTCCGGTACGTATGGATTTTTCATTGGATAAATTGGCTGAATTATATGTCTCTGACATTGTGAGGCTACACGGAGTGCCAATCTCCATTATTTCAGATAGAGATCCCCGGTTTACATCTCAATTTTGGAGTATGTTGCAAGAAGCTCTAGGCACTCGTTTACACTTTAGTACTGCATTCCATCCTTAAACAGATGGACAATCTGAACGTGTGATACAGATTTTAGAAGACATGCTTCAATGTTGTGTTCTTGAATTTGGAGGTAACTGGGAAAAATACTTGCCTTTGATTGAATTTGCTTACAATAACAGTAATCAGTCCAGTATTAAAATGAAGCCATATGAAGATGTAGAACTCCATTGTATTGGACAGATTTAAGTGAGAAAAAGATACATGGAGTTGACTTGATCCGGGAGACCGAAGAAAAGGTGAAGATAATTAGAGACAGTTTGAAAGCGGCCTCAGACCGTCAAAAGTCTTATGCTGATTTAAAGTGGAAAGAGATAGAATTTCAAGTTGGTGATAAAGTATTCTTGAAAGTGTCACCTTGGAAGAAGTTTCTCTGATTTGGTCGTAAAAGAAAACTGATTCCATGGTTCATCAGGCCATATGAGATCATTGAAAGAATTGGGCCTATTGCATATCGGTTAGCATTACCACTGGAGCTTGATAAAATTCATAATGTATTTCATGTGTCCATGCTACGACGATATCAATCGGATCCTTCACACGTTATTACTCCAATAGAAGTTGAGATTCAGCCTAATATGACCAACAATGAAGAACCAATTAAAATACTGGCATATGAAACGAAAGAGCTAAGAAATAAAAAAGGTGGCATTGGTAAAAGTACTCTGGCAACGACATGGGTTAGAGGAAGCTACTTGGGAGCCGGAGGATACTATAAGGAAGTAATACCCTAATCTCTTTTCTGCTAAGAATTTTCGAGGACGAAAATTTTTAAGGGGGGAGAGTTGTAACAACCCATTTTCAGTGAGATCGGAACAGTGATTTCGGGACCACAAATCTGAGCCAAAAATAAAATTTTATTTTATTTTATTTTATGGTTGGCATCATGATAAGAAGGTCACATGAAAATTTTGATACAAAAAATTTACCGATTGTATGTTTAATTAGGGAAATGACTAAATTGCATAAAATGCAAAATTTGGGTTCTAGTAGCTATAGGTATCAAATAGCTATGGAATTCAAAACTGTAACATCCTGAATTTTTGGGCCTATGTGTTTAATGGGTGGATACGTTTAATGTGTTAATTTAAGTATTAGAGGTGCAAATTGGGCTCGGGAATGGGCCGAGGTCTTGGCTAAATATTTTGTTTAGGGACTATGGGGTTTAAATAAAGTATTGAGAGTGAAATAGGCATAATGGGCTTGTGGCCCAGAACAAGAGCGCGAGAGGAGGGAGCTATAAGTGGCGCCAATAGGCAAAAGAAGGGGGCCTCAGTGTGGCCGCTTGGAGCCCAAGAAATTGGGCTAATTTCGGCAGCCCAAGGAGAGCTAGGGGGACGGCAACAAGGCTAAAATTTAGGGATTTTTAATGTTTTATTTAAGTGGATAATGAGCAGAGAAGAAAGGGGAATGAGTGGGGTGATGTAGGACTCTTTTGGATGTGAGTTCTGATAAGGATAAGGGAAAAGATGAGAGGCTATCCAGGAGGCTAGAGGTGGCCGAAATTTGGACTCTGTGTGTAAAGGGGGGGGACGGCTAGTTAGGGGAAGAAAATGCCGAAATTTTATGAGTTTTTCTGAAAGCTTTCTCTCAGTTTTCTCTGCTGCCGAAATCTGTTTCCATTCTTTTTCTTCCTAGCTGAAATCTCCAAGCCTCTTTCTTGTTTTGTTCTCTTCTTCTCTTTTTCTGCCAAAAACCGAAACTCCTCATTCAATTCTTTTAAAAAGCCAAAAAAAACACATCTAGTTCATCTTTTCGGGATTTTCTTAAAAGCTGAAATTCCTAGATCTATACTCTTCTACGCTTCGATCTTCTTCTGGGATTGCCGAATCTTTCTGCAAGGGGGTAGCCGAAATCATCTGTAGAGGTAAATATCGATTTGTGTATTCTTTTCTGGCTTTTAGAGATCTTAGCCGAATGGCTATGTGGTTAACTAATCGGGTGTTTTCTATCGTTTGCGGTATTCCAGGATTTGAAGGGGATTCAATCGCTTAGATTTCTAAGCAAGAGTTCAGTAGCCCTTGGATCGTATCATTTTCAAGATTTCAAGGTAAGGAGATCTGTTAATTTAAGCATATAATTCGGGTAAAACACTAACCCTTGGCGAATATAGGAGAGGCCTTATCTTCGCGTTCTTTCGGCTTTTGAGCAAAGTTGTAGACAAAGGGCGTAGATCCGATTAGCGAGGGTATCAAATAGAGGGTAGTCCTACGTATTAATCGGTGTGTAACATTCTCACACCATTTGGATTGCTTGTTAGTATATGTTTATAAATCATTTATATTTCGCTAAATGCCGAAATACCTGGCATGGTCGTTAAAAACCCGAGGAGGGTAAAGGCGAATCACGTGTTAGTGATCTCTGTCATTCTAAAGTGAATGTTTCATGTCGATTTGGTATGATGAACATGTATGCCGGTTTACGTGATTGCATGGGGTTGGGTGATTGATGAAAGGGAAGTGTTCTGTTGTAGTGGCTTTTGCCATGATCATTGTAGTGGCTAATGCCATGATCTCATTGTAGTGGCTATTGCCCATGATCGACGATGAGCGGCTATCTCGGCATGACCGCCATCGATGGTGTGTAGCGGTGTGGGTTGATTGTAGAAATCCCCAATGGTGTGATTGGCGGTAAAGGTGGTGTGTAGCGGATGGAAACCTAGGATTGGGTTGGGCTTTGCATATTTTACGATATATTATACTACTGTTATCTATTCGTGGGGCTAAGGCCCAATCGATGGTGCACGAGGGTTGCACACATCGAGTCTCGCGACTCACCCCATTATTTAACATCTTTCAGTAGCACCTAGTGCATCGATGGGTTGGAGAAGAGCGCAAGGTGGCCATGCGAGGGATTATTTTGATTCAGTAAAAGACTTTACTAGTTTATTTATTTTTATTATTTTTAATTAGTGGGTTTAAATTTCGTTGTAATAAGGCCATGGGCCACTAGCTTCATATTTTCGTTTGTTTGGGCTTTTATTATTATTAGACATTTACATTTTACGTTTTAATTAAGTAAGGCATGTATCAAATTTCGGTTTTTAATCCACTAAGGCCTAAATATAAAATGTATATCTTTTACAAATCATCCAACCATTTAGTTTTCTCGAATAAAGTGGTAAACTCAAGAAAAATATTTTTCGAAATTGCGACATCTTTTAAAATCTCCCTAAGTGACATGCCAGATCTGGTCATGGTGTTTGCGCCGGGTTTGGGGTGTTACAAAAACTTAAGGTCCTTATATGGTAATTAGACCGAAGAGTAATTAGTAGATATTTTAATGACTCATCTATGGAAAAATTAGAAAAGGGTAGGGACTAAATTGGAAATCAATAAAATTAATAGATGATAATTAATTAAAAAGAAATAAATCATCTATTTTTCATATCATCTTCCCCAATTTTTCTATAGAAACCCTAGGAGAGAGGAAGAAAACTTTTAAAGCTTAATAAGGTATGAAATCAAGTCCCGTTTTTAGTAATTTCTATATTTTTAGAATCAGGATAGTCTAATCTTTCTATTTAGGGGATTTATTTGAAAAGTTATCAAGGTATGAAATTTGAGTCATGGATGAATATGCTAAAAATTATAAATTTATGGTAGAAAATGAAAGGTTGTTCATAGATAAACAACTTTTACAAAGCAATTTTTGATGAAAACTTGATTTAGGGACTAAAATGAAAAAGTGGTAAAACCTATGGAGAATTCTAAAATTTTTGAAATGTATGTGCTGTAAATGTAGTATATAAATTTCGGCTAGGCTTGGAAAGAGGGTTAAATTTCATGAATTTCATTTTTCGAGCCTAGGGACGAAATCCTAATTTTTGAAAAGATAAGGGCAAAATGGTAATTTTGCCTAGGATGTAATAGAATGCAAATGTAAATGAAATGTGATAGATTAATAGTTAAATTTATCCATATAGATCCGGAAAGACCAACTACGGAACTAGATCGAGGAAAGCAAAAGGTTTCAGATTAGTTGACATTCAAATACGAACCATTTTCAAGGTAAGTTCGTGTAACTTAAATATGTATATTAATATGCTTGAAATGAATTGTATGATTGTGTGAGATGATATATACATAATGAAATAGTCCTAAGTTGTGAAATATGGACAAATTGTCATGTTCCGGTTGAATGTTGAAATCCGATGGATTAAGGTGATTTCTTGAATAAGAATAATATTGCATATGTTGCAGATAGAATTTAGCCTGGACGGGTAATTCTAATGTAAGCCCTCTTGAGCTTTTGATATAGATTGGATTTAGCCTGGATGGGTAATCCAAATTAAGCTCTCTAAAGCATATGCTATGGATAGGATTTAACCTGGACTGGTAATCCTGTTGTAAAATGTATGGCTCAAGAGTGTGCCTTTTTATTTTGTACCCTAATGGGTACTTTTGCACATGAGTATATTACCCGAACATCCATCGAAATTTCAATAGTTCGACGGAAAGGACTCTTGAAGTATGGAAAGGTGAAATTAATGGAAGCTTGTAATGTGATGAGCTCATCTATATTATTTGATATTCATATGAGATTATGCGACTAACTTGTTTAAATAAGTGTATGTGTTTAGGTAACTTACCCAAAATTGATGGAATGTAAATTTATGTATGCTTGTATTAATAAATATGATCGGTAAGTTTATTTTCTGTTATACAAACTTACTAAGCATAAAATGCTTACTCCGTTTAATTTTCCCTATTTTTATAGTGCTCAAAAGCTCGCGAAGGTTGGAGGTCGGTCGGAGCATCAATCACACTATCCACTATCTCATTTTGGTATAATAGCATGTATAAGCTTATTTGGCCATTGATGGCTTGTAATTGCTGTTCTGTAATCTAGCCATTGGAGTGGCTAGTGATTGTCTAAGTTTGGCCATTTTGAAGTAATATTTTTGTAATCATATAAGTGCTTATTATGTGTTAGTTTGTTGGAATTATGTTAGCATATAAGTTTATGATAAGAGTAAGTTTATATCCTTTGATGCATGAGATAATACCACATGATTCATGGCTAATTTTATGTGAATATGATGTTGGATTGGTGGATATATGCTTGTGAGTTTTGGTGCAGGAAAATGGTAAGTTTTGGGTGACAAATGAGGCTAGATATGGCTTTATTTTTTCCACACGGGTAGACACACGGGCGTGTATAGGCGTGTGGCCTGGCCTTGTGTCCCCTGCACCTAAAAATTTAGAAACAAAATTCTCAGAATTGGGCACACGAGCAAAGACACGGGCGTGTGTCTCAGCCGTGTGGTTGACACGGCCATGAATAGGGGCATGTTACACGGCCGTGTGAAAACTGCACCTAAATTTCCAAATTAAAATTCGCCATACGGCCTAGCACACGGGCGTGTGACTTCAATTTCTTCATGCTTGCAAGTCAGAGAGTTACACGACCTGATCACACGGGCGTGTCCCTAGACCACACGGGCGTGTGAGCCCTGCAACCTTGGAAAATTTTTGAAATGTCGCAAAAAAATTTATGAGTTTCCGATTAAGTCCCGACTTGATTCTAATGCTCGTATTGGACGTCGAGGGTCCAATTAAGGGACGTTTTGAATGATCTCGGTAAATTAATTGTAATCTACGTAAATTATTTGTAAAATATTCTGATTGTTCTGGTAATACTTCGAAACCCTGTTCTGACGACAGATACGGGTTAGGAGTGTTACACTTAGTTAAAACCCAAAGCCAAAATCTAAATTTATTTATTTCAAAATATTTATCTTAATTTCATCTTTCAATCAAATTAAAAGATAATAGTTTATATATATTTATCCCAAAATAGCTTACAATGATGTTGGAAAATATAATAATAGTTGAATAAATCATAAACAACCTCACATAAGATTTCAAATTTAAACCAAAATAATTTGAATAAAGGTAAACCTCATCTTAAGATATCGAACACTCCATTAATATTTCATCTCTGGACAAAATATTAACTTGTAAGTGATTTATTGGTGTAATAATCAAACATTGGCAATAAAAGCATGTTGAACCATAAATCTTCCTTTTGGCCAATTTATTGCTCACATGTCAAACTGAATAACCGTCACATGTTTCTTACCATAGTCGCACATATTCCTTTGGGCCGATCAATATTAACATAACTTAAGTTACATGCACACAAACTTTTATATTTTAAAACAAAATAATTTCAATAATAGAGGTCACTTTGGCAACTTATTATTTTCAATTAAGTTATTTTAAATATATATATATATATATATATATATATATATAAACATATTAATATTCAAATGTAAAATGTTCATAACAATCAAAGGTTAGAACTAAGATTTTTTATTGCACTACAATTTTTGAAATAACCCAAAGTAAGGTTGTCTAAATTACATGATTAGAAATAAATAAATAAATAAACATTAATCTTTCATTGATATTATTATTTTATCAATAAAATTCAGAACCAAATTCTTTAAACATATATTATGATTAATATGAGTTTACTTCAAAGCACCTAAAAATTGAATATATATCCATACCGAAAAAATAACAACTTCAGCGAATGTCCATCAAACCAATTTAACATAAAATCATAATTGAATCCATAAAAAAATATCAACAATCTTAATATTAAAACACACAAAACTTAGACCATAAATATTTTATAGATTCAATAAAAACCAATTTAAACATATATTTATGCAGTCAACCAACAAAAAACTTATAACCTTTGAGGTAATTGGCAGCCGCGGATCTTAAAATAATTGAAGTGGTTAATTTCAACAAAATCTTTTGTGAGCCAAACATGACTGGAACCAGTCGAGCTCATCTAAGAAGTATTTGTTGGACAATTCTCTTAAATTAATATAAAAAAAGTGGAATCCAAATTCCGAGACAGAAAAAAGAAATTACTTGACATTTATTCTTTCTTATTTATCTATACATAAAATGTATGGCAGAATTAACACCAAAGCAACAATATTGAAACATAGATGATTTATTCATAATTTAAATTCAATTATCAGCCTTCAATTCCATTAAAACTTACTTTGACTCCTTCGAGAATCAAAACCTTCTTTCTTTCTTTTTATTTTTTTAATAGATTTTCCTTTCAAAAGTGGACGCATAATACTTAAAAATAATAATATATATGGTTTTATGATGAAACCTAAAGATTTTATTATGAATCTCAAAGATTCAATATATATAGATTTAAATACCAAATCATAACATAATACCCATAAAACCTAAAAATGATTCATTTTAAAAAATAAAGAAACTTAATCAATTTTTTCTCAATTATTCGACATGACGAGGCTTGGATGCCTCTTGTTAGAACCGTAAAATAAAATCTGATATAAACTTAAAACTGTATGTAACACCCCTAACCCATCCCGTATCTGTCGTCGGAACAGGGTTACAGAGCATTACTTGAGTTTTCAAATCAAACGAACATAAATTTCAAACTTTTCAAATTGTATCAATAATCATTTTAAAACCAATCTAAAACATGCATATTGTCCCTTATACGAGCATTTAAGGCCCTAAAAACATGTTAGAAACAAGTCGGGACTAAATCAGAAACTCAAAGAATTTTTTAGAAAATAGTGAAAAAATTTAAAACTACAGGGTCACACGGCCGTGTGGCCAAGCCGTGTGGGCATTCGAAGTAAGGACACACGGCCGTGTCCCAGCCCGTGTAACTCAATGACTTAGGTCACACGGCCAAGCCACACGCCCGTGTGGCAGGTCGTGTGCTAGGCCGTGTAACAGCCTGGCTTGCAACCCTTTAAAGCTACAGGGGACACACGGCCATGTCGCTTGGCCGTGTGTCACACACAGTTGAGACACACATCCGTGTCTCTACCCGTGTGGACAAAAATAGGCCATTTTACAAGCCATTTTTCTCACCCAACAAGGCATGTACCTACAACAAAAAATGCATATATATACAAGCCATAACAAGGAACGAAAATCATGTATATTCTAGCTTCATACATATGGTATAATCACATACAACCAATATGCCCTTAGGCACCTCAAATGACAATATCTAAACATGTCTAACCATGTACTCAATTTGACCAAAATAATCAACTAGCTTATAGGCATATTTGCACCAATACATGCCATTTAGCCTACATACAAAAACTCATCAAATGGTACCAAACATGCCATTCAACCACAAAGTACCAATGCACAACATTTCCATCAAGTTACAAACCATATATATAATATGCATATTCAAACCATAATTTCATCCTCCATAACTTAAACACATCAAGCCAAAAATCAACTAAATTAAGGCTACTTATATACATACCAAAATATACCATTTCACCAAAAAAATGCCAAAACACAGGCAAAGCAAAATGGCTATTTCAACAACCAAAACACATGGCCAACATTAGCCAAAATACCTATACATGCCATTATAACCGAAATTAAACATCCAAAAGTATCGAAAGAGCCAATGGATAGTGTGATATAGCTCCGACAAGCTTCCACCTCGAATGAGCTTCCAGTTCACTATAAAACACGGAAAAATAACACAGAGTAAGCATTTAAGCTTAGTAAGTTTGTATATCAAAGAACATAACTTACCATTTAATCATATAGTAGGTAAGTAATATAGCATATTCCAACCATAATTTGGCCAAAGCCTATGCACATATATACCAACCATGTTAGCCATGTAAATACATATACAAGCCAATAATCATGGATGAGCACAACAATTGATTAAGTTTCATATACATGTATCATCCAATTCAATTTTCCATATACCATGTAATAACATTTCCATATAATTCATATGTATC
Organism: Gossypium sturtianum; assembly: GCA_025698515.1. Lineage (NCBI taxonomy): Eukaryota > Viridiplantae > Streptophyta > Magnoliopsida > Malvales > Malvaceae > Gossypium > Gossypium sturtianum. The sequence continues at coordinate 129,669,739 of CM046955.1, forward strand.
CCTGTAATAATCTGTATTGAACTCTTACCATTTCGTATCAAAATATTGCCCGTTGAACCATTTAGAATACCGTTGGATACCTGGGATAGCTCACATATAGTGTGCTAACTCATATAAATGTAATCCATCAAATCCTGCACATTTATGCTCACACGAGCTGTAAATCGGTATGCTCACACGAGCTGTGAAAATGGGCCTATTCATACGAGTTGTGGGTCGGAATGTAGTTACACGATGCTGCTCACACGAGCTATGGAGCATCCGCAACACATACCGGACCTCAACCATCGGTAGGACGTTCAGGACCAGCACCCGAATCATGTAAACCCTAATGACATGTCATTTGTATCCTAAGGATTCCTAAGGTTCAAACGGGGCTCAGTAGTAGTCGTACGTCGTTGGATATGCAACCGTACATACATGTAGCAAATTTACAATTCATGCAAATTTCAAAATAAAACATATAATAACAATTTACTCACACGAACTTACCTCGACGAGTATACGTAGATACGGAGGCGATTAATCCGAGACCCTCTTTGCCCCGATCTAAAGTCGTACGAGGTCTGTCTTGATCTATACGGATAAATTTAACTTAATTCAATATATATTTCATTCAATTTAGCCCAAAATCATATTTTGGCAAAATTACCATTTTGCCCCTATTATTTTAATTTCTTTGCAATTTAGTCCCTATCTCATAAAAATGGAAATTCATGAAATTCCACCACAACCCACTATAGCTGAATATCAGTTAGGTCCCTAGCATGCCCTATATTTCATTTATTTCACAATTTCACCATGTAAAATTTCTATTTTTCAATTAAATCCCTAATTGATAATTTCATCAAAAATCTCTTAATAAAAGTTGTTTATCCAACAACAACCATCCATTTTCTACCATCAAACATCAAAACTCATGTATGTTCATCAATGGAAAAACCCTAATATTTTAATAGTTTCACAAATTAGTCCCCGGGCTAGCTAGATTAAGCTACAACGATACTGAAAACATAGAAATAATTAAAAATGAGACAAAAATTCATACCAATGCAAGGTAAAATGTTTTGCCGAAACTTCAAGCTCCCATGGAAAATTTTCTCTTTTAATTTATGTTGGTGAATATGACTAAAAGATGATGGCTTTGTTTTATTTGATTAATTTTATCATTATTTACCTATTTACTAATTTAACCTTTAAAAACATTAAAATTTACACAAATGTCAAGCCATGTACATCCACTATCACTATTTATGGTCTGATTACCATTTAAGGACTCATACTTTAGGGTTCTATAGCTATTTAATACCTTAGCTACTAGAAATCAACTTTTGCACTTTACGCGATTTAGTCCTTTTTATCAAATTAAACATGTAAATGGTTAAATTTCTTCACGAAATTTTTATACGGTACTATTATCATGCTGTAGGTAATAAAATAATAATAAAGTAAATATTTTGACTTCAGATTTGTGGTCCCGAAACCACTATTCTGATTTCATTAAAAACTGGTTGTTACAACTCTCCCCCCTAAAAGGATTTTCGTCCTCGAAAATCTTACCAGAAAAGAGGTTCGGATATTGCTTTCTCTAACTTCTTCGAGTTCCCAGGTAGCTTCTTCTATTCCGTGTCGTTTCCAGAGAAATTTTCACAATGCTATGTTCTTGTTTCTCGATTCTTTTACCTCTCGTGCCATAATTCTGATCGGTTCCTTACTGTACGACATATCAGGCTGGATCTCAACATCTGTCGGGGAGTGTAACACCCCAAATCCAGCCCAGAAGTTAGGCCCGAATCCGGTGTGTCACATTGAAGGGAAAATTCCAAAATGACTTTGTTTAGTTAAAAACTTAAGTTTAAGGTTTAGAAGCCTAAAATCTATGAATCTTGTTAAATTAGGATGAAAAGCCCATATTTTAAGAAAACGTTCATATGTTGAGTTATATCGAAAACCACGTTTAAACTTTATAAATTTATTTTAGTCTCATAAATAGGCGGTAGACATAATAATAATAAAACCCAAAATCTAAAGTCAACTTGGAGATACAAGGCCTTATTACAATCCAATGGAAAACAAAGTAATTAAAATAAATTTATTTGAACAAATTAAAACATCTAAATAGCTTGTAGTGTGGCCATCTCCGAGTCCTCTGCCAAGTCGAGCCGCTTATTGTGCGTCACCTGAAACATTAATTAAAAGGGTGTGAGTTTCAAAACTCAGTGTGTACGACCCTTGGTAACCCAATCAACATGCAATTATCACAATTATCACGTTGGGCCTAAGCCCTATCAAAATCGGTGGTCTTGGGCCTTAGCTCGCAATGACCTCATATCACATCAGTATCACATGAATGCAATGCACCCATCCCAAATCCAACCCTACACTCCACCCGTACCAACCCTACACTCCTGTGGGGATATAAATATCAACCCACCTAGCCCTACACTCCAAAGGTAGCACCAACAACGGCACTACTCAAACGTTGCAGCAAAGCTGCTAAGCATATAATGTGCTTAAAGCCACCGGTGGATCCACGGTCGTCAAGCGACTATGCAATCCTCACATATCTTCCTCCGTATCATCAAACCCACCCAAGTGCAACATATATCTCATGAATGCAACATACACATTTTCACACATTAAGCACCTAGGGGTATTTTAGTCATTTCACTACCCAGGGGTATTTTAGTAAATCTACCCTACAGGGGTATTTTCGCAATTCTACCTTATAGGGGTATTTCTGTAATTTCTACCCTACAGGGGTATTTTCGTAATCTCTACCCTACAGGGGTATTTTCATAATTTCTATCATCTCGGGTTTTAGTTATGAACTTTGGCCCATCAATAAGTCCTCGCGGTTAAAGTGAACAAACACTATGCACCAGGTAGGATCTCAGAAAAGAGGAGGTGGGTCTGTAGGACCGCTTAAGTACCAAGCTCTCCCTAGATCCAATCTTAGACATGCATATGTCGGTTACCACACTCTAACTAATCGACTTGTCCACAGACATGTTTGATTAATAAATTAAGTCTTATGCAATTTTAAGAATTTATCCGAACTAGGCCTAGAGTCCATTAAACCCTAGCATACACTTCTAAAATCTCATAAGGCCCACTAAGCCCATTCATGTTTATATAGCCCATTAGGCCCGCTCATGTTTATGTAGCCCATTAGGCCCGATCATAATCAAACCATACACCCCTTTCATGACAATTCAATATTCAAATACACATATCAATCTTTGCCGATTTGGGCCCACGATCTCGGTAGGCCCATTTAGCCACTTTCGGCTTTTTGGCTTTTCGGCGTTGCCGCCATCGTGTGTGTGTAGTGTTTGTACACACCTTTAATTGCGAAGCATGCTACAATTCCTTAGCCACAAACCTATGATCAATCAAAACTAACAGTTAATCATATGCTTAGTATCGTTTCTCCCTTTTTATCAAAAGCCGAAAACATACCAATCCCTTACCTTGAACGATTAAGCCTATCAACCCTTCACTTATTCGCTAACCGCAATTGACTCCAAGATCTGCGTTAAAGAACCTTGACTATCAAAGGCTGCACAACCAAGTGATTTACATCCATCAAAAGTCACTCTTAACCAATCCTAACCATATTTGGCCAACCATTAATCCAATAATTATAGATGAGTACACTTGCCGATTGACTAAGGACTTTACCACACCAAAACCCAAAGTGCGAGGAGAGTACCTCGTCAAAGAAACAATAATGATTCGATAGAGAAACACAAGGGTTCGGCCCAGTTAAGAGAATGAGTGAAAGACACAATGAGGGGTTTCGGTTAAGAATAAGATAATAAAGCGATTAAAACTTACCCCTTTTGTTGAATAAAGAAAAATTTGCTCTCTTACCGCCACAAGATTACTTGCCCACAAGATTTTAGATTATAGAGTGTGATTTTTAGAAGTGAGATTTGGTTTTGCAAATGGAGAAGAAGAAATTGGTTTGACCAAGAATGAAACCCCAATGAGAGAATTTCTTTTCTAATTCGGCAATAGAAGAAATATTGTGGGAGGGAAGGAGAATTCAGTCTAGGTGCTTTTGTTTGGAAAAAGAAAGAAATTGTGATTACTCGAGTATTTGCCAAAGGGAAAGAAACTAAAAAGAATTGGGAGATTGGAAGGAATTTTCCCCTAATTAATCAACTAAAGCACACAAAAGCAACAAATGCCCTACTTACCCATACGACACACATATATATACTAAAATAAATAAATAAATAAATAAAATAAACCTACACTCCCAAGTCGACTCAAACGTATCACCAATTAAATTCCTTTATTTTCTCCAAATTTTATCTTCATCCCCATCCAAAAATTCCTTTATTTAGCCAAAAATCCAATTTGAATTACATTCAAATCCGAACAGCAGCCATCCTTTGGTGTTTCGGTCCACTTCAAACACCTTCCCCACGCCAGCAGCAAAATAGCAGGTTATTGCGCACAAGGCAACTCAAAACCAAGACCTCCAGGCACCACCACACGCTACCAGCCACTGAGACTCGAACCCGCGACCACTCGGATCCATAGCACGCTTCTCGCCACTGCACCACAACTCTTCTTGTGATATATTCCATTCTCAACTTCTTTTAAGGCCTATTTCCCAGTGACCGAATCATCCAAAGAATTCTAAAAATATTCGCCACACCCAGCTTCGAACCTCCAACCTCTTCACTATGATACACGCCCCTTGCCACTGTGCTGCCCGCTTTATTTGAGTCATATTTCCTCCCTAATTAATTATAAACCTTTCTGCCGCGCTCCAGGTTTACTAAAAAAAACCAACATTTAGCGCATGCCGTGACTAGAACCCTGCTACCCCTCCTGCTCCTAACGCCTTTGCCACTGGGCCAGGCGTTTCTTTGTGTCATGAATCAGACCCAACTAATTATAAGGCCTAAACTCTGGCCTTCATACTAACATATGCACAATAAAATTTTTTTTGCCAAGTCCAGGACTTTTCCAACACTACCAACCCTTCCTAAATCACCTAAAAATTAAACTAAACATGCAATCATAAATTTTTTTTAAACACACTTAATTCATTGTTCCCTTTCTTTTTTTTCCCGATCGATAAAATCCATTCTCTCGACACACGAAACCCATTTATTCTAGGCCCAATTTTCGGGGCGTTACAGGGAGATAACATGTAAAGGGTCAGATTAGTATTGTCGCAACATAGACACGTGAAAAACATTATGAATCTTTTCTAATTCTGACGGTAAAGCTAATCAATACGCAACAAGTTTGATTCTTTCAGTAATTTCATACGGCCCGATAAATCGTGGACTTAACTTTCCTTTGCGATCGAACCGAAGAACTTTCTTCCATTGCTATACTTTCAAGAACACTTTGTCGCTGACTTGAAACTCTACGCCTTTACGTTTAAGATCCGGATATGATTTCTGACGATCTGAAGCTACTTTCAAACTATTCCGGATCACTTTTACTTTTTCTTCAGTCTCACGAATCAAATCAACCCCGTGTATCTTTTTCTCACTAAGCTTAGTCCAGTATAACGGAGTTCGTCATTTACGACTATACAAAGCCTCATACGGTGCCATCTTTATGCTCGATTGAAAACTGTTGTTGTACACGAATTCAACCAACAGTAAATATTTCTCCCAGTTGCCTTCAAACTCTAAAACATAGCAATGAAGCATATCCTCGAGAATTTGAATTACTCCCTCGGACTGACCATCATTCTGAGGGTGAAATGCAATGCTAAAATGCAATCGCGTACCAAGAGCTTCCTGTAACTTTCTCTAGAATCACGATGTAAACTGCAGATCTCTATCCAAAATGATAGAAACTGGCACCCCATGTAATCTAACAATCTTAGAAACATATAACTCAGGTAATCTGTCAAGGGAGTAATCTGTACGTATTGGAATAAAATGTGCTGACTTCGTTAACCGATCAACAACAACCCAAATGGCATCTTTCTTTCTCAGAGATAGGGGTAAACCTGATACAAAGACCATAGTAACTCGATCCCATTTCCATTCCAGTATCATCACTGGCTGTAATAATCCCGAAGGTACCTGATGTTCAGCTTTTACTTGCTGACATACTAAACATCTAGATACAAAATCAGATATCTCACGTTTCATTCCCGGCCACCAGTACATTTATTTTAAGTCACTGTTCATCTTATTACTCCCTAGATGAACAAATAAGCTACCACTATGAGCTTCGTGTAAGATTCTCTGAATGAGTTCTAGATTCTTCGGTACACAAATTCTACCTCTAAATAACAAACAATCATCAGGTCCTATCTGAAATTCTGAATTAGAAGTCAACCCACACTGTACCCGTTTAGCTAACAACTCATCATCACACTTTTGAGCTTTGCAAATCTGCTGTAAAAAAATTAGTTTAGCATTTAACTCAGCTAAGACCGAACCATCATCAGATAATGTCAATCGTGTGTTCATCGCTCACAGAGCAAATAAAGACTTTCTACTCAGAGCGTCAGCAACTACATTCGCTTTTCCCGGATGATAATCAATGATCAACTCATAATCTTTTAACAGTTCAAGCCATCTACGCTGTCTCAGATTCAAATCTTTCTGCGACATTAGATACTTCAAACTGTTGTGATTAGTAAATATATGACATTTTTCACCGAACAAATGGTGTTGCCAAATTTTCAATGCAAACACGATAGTTGTCAACTCTAGGTCATGCGTCGGATAATTATTTTCGCGCGGCTTTAACTTTCTGGACGCATAAGCTATTACTTTGCCTTCCTGCTTCAAAACACAGCCTAAACCATTTAAAGATGCATCACTGAAAATTACAAATTCTTTACCCGATTCAGGCTAAACCAGAACTAGTACCTCAGTCAACAGTGCTTTCAACTGATTAAAACTTTGTTGACATTTCTCGGACCATTCAAACTTCACGTCTTTCTGTAATAATCACGGCATCAGTGTAGCTATCATTGAGAATCCTTTGATGAATCTTTGGTAATAACCAGCTAATCACAGAAAATTTCTAACTTCGGATACATTTCTTGGTGGTTTCCAGTCAACAACTGCTGAAATTTTAATCGGGTCAACTCTGATCCCTCCACCCGATACTATATGTCCCAGAAAACTGACTTCTCGAAGCCAAAACTCACATTTGCTAAATTTAGCAAAAAAGTTTTTTATCACGCAGGGTTTGCAACACAATTCGCAAATGTTCAGCATGCTTAGACTCATCTCGTGAATATATCAAAATGTCGTCAACAAATACCACAACAAATCTGTCTACATACGGTCTGAAGATTCTGTTCATCAAATCCATAAATACTGCAGGTGCATTAGTTAAACCAAACAGCATCACAAGAAATTCATAGTGTCCATACCTGGTTCTGAATGCAATTTTTGGCACATTCGAATCTTTCACTCGTAGCTGATAATAACTAGAATAAAAATCAATCTTCGAGAATATTGTGGCACCTTTCAACTAATCAAATAGATCGTCAATTTGAGGCAGAGGATATTTATTCTTGATTGTAACCTTGTTGAGCTGATGGTAGTCAATACACAATCTCATCGATCTGTCCTTTTTCTTAACAAACAGACCGATGCACCCCAAGGTGAGAAACTAGGTTGAGTAAAACCCTTGTCTGTCAACTCTTGCAGCTGTGCTTTCAACTCTCTTTACTCAGTTGGAGCCATTCTATAAGGTGCTATCGATATCAGTGATGTTCCCGGTACTAGTTTAATAGCAAATTCAACCTCTCTGATTGGCGGTAATCCCGATAACTCCTCTAGAAATACATCAGGATACTTACAAACCACCAACACTGATTCAAGCTTTGACTCGGATACTTTAGTGTCCAACACATAAGCAAGGTAAGCATTGCAACCTTTTCTCACATATTTCTGCGCTGACATAGCTGATATAACAATAGGCAACACACTCAGACTATCTGATTCAATACAAAGTGTCTCACCGTTCTGACATTTCAATACAATAAGCTTTCGTCTACAGTTTACAACAGCGTCATGTAGAGTTAACCAATCCATGCCAAAAATCACGTCAAATTCATCAAATGGTAATAACATCCAATCAGCCAGAAAACTATAACCCCGAGTCATCAAAGGATAATTTTTGCAAACTTTATCAACTGGCACATACTGACCTAGGGGGTTCGATACTTTAACCACGAATTCAGTGGACTCAACAAGTAAATTCTTACTGGATACTAAATTCGTGCAAACATAAGAATGGGTTGATCCTGGATCAATCAAAGCAGTAACATCAGTATCAAAAATAGAGAAAGTACTAGTAATAACATCTGGCGCAAAAGCATCCTATTGTGCGCGAATAGCATAAGCCCTAGATGGTGCTCGTGCCTTGGATCTCACAGCAGAATCTTTCGTTACACCACGACTACCACTCATATTTCTGGGATTACTAGTTGGTTTACCTCTCGCAGTAGTGTTGCTCAGCCTTGTAGTCTGATCCTTTTCTTTCTCAGATTTCTCTGAGCATTCTCTAAGATAATGGTTGAAGGAACCACACCTGAAGCACGCTCTGTTCTTCAGTCAACATTCACCATAATGTGGTCATTTATAGTGCTTGCACTCAGGTTTGACATCTCTAACACTACCCATACTTGCTATAGACGTAGCCTGAGGTTTTGGACTGGAGCGTCGATTACCTCTGTCTCTACTAAAATATCCCACATAAGCCGTGGAACGGTTGTGATGTTCTTTTGATCTCTTTGACGCCGACTGATACGATTTCCTAGTCGACCTTTTTCTCATGTGTCTTGCTTCAAAATCAGCATGTCTTTTCTCTTTACTCAACTCTTCGGCTTTGTGTGCTTAATCAACTAAGATAACAAATTCTTTCAGCTCAAGAATTCCGACTAAAAGATTTATGTCTTTGTTCAACCCTTCTTCAAATCTCTTACACATAGCAGTCTCGGTCGAATATACTCCCGGACATATTTGCTCAGTCTAACAAATTCCTACTCGTACTCTGACACAGTAATACGACCTTGTTTATGCTTAAGAAATTATTTACGTTTCTGATCCAGAAACTTCTGACTAATGTATTTCTTTTGGAACTCGGTTTGAAAGAATTCCCAGGTGATCTACTTTTTCAGCACAACAGAAATCAACGTATTCCACCACTAATAAGTCGAATCTTTCAACAAGGATACCGCACATTTAATACATTTAGCCGATGAACAAGATAGTTCATCGAAAACCCTGATTGTATTCTTTAACCAGAATTCTGCTCTCTCAGGATCATCTTCAGCAGTAGCTCGAAATTCTTCAGCCCCGTATTTACGAATCTTATCAACAGGTGGCTTACTAACTTTTATAGGTTCCATACCTTGAGGAATAACGGGAACCGATTGGGGAGCAGAAGGGGGTAGAGGTTGTTCAGCAGCCAGGTTCGTCCATACAAACTCAGTAAACCATTCATTCATCATCTAGAAGAAGGCTTCCTTAGCCTCTCCTCCTAGGCCCTCAGATACGGGCCTTGTACCACTTGATGCTACTCTGTGAATGGAGGCTTGAGCGTTGCTTTCTACTTCATTGGAGTCAGCTCGATTGGATGTCATTGCTATATGGAAACATGTTTTAAAACGTCAGGAGATGTCACACTATCACATATTATATAATGGCATGTATAGCTAGACTCATATACGCTACGTTCAGTCTGAGACTCGACTAAATTGTAGCTCTGATATGAATAAATGTAACACCCCTTACCCGTATCCATCGCCAGAACAGGGTTACGGAGCATTACCAGAGTTTTCAAATCAAACGAACATAAATTTCAAACATTTCAAATCATATCAATAATCATTTTAAAACCAATCTAAAACATGCATATTGTCCCTTATACAAGCCTTCGAGGCCCTAAAGCCATGTTAGAAACAAGTCGGGACTAAATCGAAAACTTAAAGAATTTTTTAAAAAATAGTGAAAATTTTTAAAACTATAGGGGTCACACGGCTATGTGGCCAGGCCGTGTGGGCATTCAAAGTAGGGACACACGGCCGTGTCCTGACCGTGTCCGTGCCCCGACCGTGTCCGTACCCGTGTAACTTACTAACTTGGGTCACACGACCAAGCCACACGCCCGTGTGCCAGGCCGTGTGCTAGGCTGTGTAACAGCCTGTCTTGTAACCCTTTGAAAGCTACAGGGGACACACGGCTGTGTCGCTTAGCCGTGTGCACGCTCGTGTCTTTACCCGTATGGACGAAAATAGGCCATTTTACAAGCCATTTTTCTCACCCAACAAGGCATGTACCTAATACCAAAAATGCATATATATACAAGCCATAATAAGGCACGAAAATCATGTATATTCTAGCTTCGTACATATGGTATAATCACATACAACCAATATGCCCTTAGGCACCTCAAATGACAATATATAAACATGTCTAACCATGTACTCAATTTGACCAAAATAATCAACTAGCTTATAGGCATATTTGCACCAATACATGCCATTTAGCCTACATACCAAAACTCATCAAATGGTACCAAACATGCCATTCAACCACAAAGTACCAATGCACAACATTTCCATCAAGTTACAAACCATATATATAATATGCATATTCAAACCATAATTTCATCTTCCATAACTTAAACACATCAAGTCAAAACATCAAATATATTAAGGCTACTTATATACATACCAAAATATATCATTTCACCAATAAAATGCCAAAACAAAAGCCAAGCAAAATGGCTATTTCAACAACCAAAACACATGGCCAGCATTAGCCAAAATACCTATACATGCCATTATAACCAAAATTAAACATCCAAAAGTACCGAAAGAGCCGATGGATAGTGTGATATAGCTCCAACAAGCTTCCAACCCGAACAAGCTTCCGGTTCACTATAAAACACGAAAAAATAACACAAAGTAAGCATTTAAGCTTAGTAAGTTTATATATCAAAGAACATAACTTACCATTTAATCATATAATAGGTAAGTAACATAGCATATTCCAACCTTAATTTGGCCAAAGCCTATGCACATATACACAAACCATGTTAGCCATGTAAATACATATGTAAATCGATAATCATGGATTAGCACAACAATTGATTAAGTTTCATATACATGTATAATCCAATTCAATTTTCCATATACCATGTAACTACATTTCCATATAATTCATATATATCCCTGTAATAATCCGTATCGAACTCTTTCTATTTCGTATCAGAATATTGCCTGTTGAACCATTTAGAATACCGTTGGATACCCGGGATAACTCACACATAGTGTGCTAACTCATATAACTATAATCCGTCAAATCCTGTACATGTATGCTTACACGAGCTATGCATCGGTATGCTCACACGAGCTGTGAAAATGGGCCTGCTCACACGACCTATGGGTCAGAACGTAGCTACATGATGCTGCTCACATGAGCTGTGGAGTATCCACAACACATGCTAAACCTTAGCCATCAGTAGGACGTTCAGGACCAACACCCGAATCACGTAAACCCTAATAACATGTCATTTGTATCCTACGAATTCCTAATGTTCAAACGGGGATCAGTAGTAGTCATAGGTCGTTCGATATGGAACCGTGTATACATGTAGCAAATTTACAATTCATGCAAATTTCAAAATAAAACATATGATCACAATTTAATTACATATACCTCGACGAGTATACGTAGATACGGAGGCGATTAATTCGAGACACTCTCTTTGCCTCGATCTAAAGCCGTACGAGGTCTGTCTTGATCTATATGGATAAATTTAACTCAATTCAATATATATTTCATTAAATTTAGCCCAAAATCATATTTTGGTAAAATAACCATTTTGCCCCTATACTTTTAATTTCTTTGCAATTTAGTCTCTATCTTATAAAAATGGAAATTCATGAAATTCCACCACAACCCACTATAGCCGAATATCAATTAGGTCCCTAGCATGCCCTATATTTCATTTATTTCACAATTTCACCATGTAAAATTTCTATTTTTCAATTAAATCCCTAATTGATAATTTCATCAAAAATATCTTAACAAAAGTTGTTTATCTAACAAAAACCATCCATTTTCTATCATCAAACAACAAAAATCATGTATGTTCATCAATGGAAAAACCCTAATATTTTAACAGTTTCATAAATTAGTCCCCGGGCTAGCTAGATTAAGCTACAACGATCCTGAAAACATAGAAATAATTAAAAACAGGACAAAAATTCATTCCAATGCAAGGTAAAATGTTTTGTCAAAACTTCAAGCTCCCATGAAACTCTTCTCTTTTAATTTCGGTTGGTGAAGATGGCTAAAAGATGATGGCTTTGTTTTATTTGATTAAATTTATCAGTATTTACCTATTTACCAATTTAACCTTTAAAAACATTAAAATTTACACAAATGTCAAGCCATGTACATCCACTATCACTATTTATGGTCTGATTACCATTTAAGGACTCATACTTTAGGGTTCTATAGCTATTTAATACTTTTAGCTACTAGAACTCAACTTTTGCACTTTACGCAATTTAGTCCTTTTTATCAAATTGAACATGTAAACGGTAAAATTTCTTCACGAAATTTTTATACGGTACTACTATCATGCTGTAGGCAATAAAATAATAATAAAATAATTTTTTTGACTTTGGATTTCTTGTCCCAAAACCACTGTTCTAATTTCACTAAAAACGGGTTGTTACACTGTAAACCAAGATCTATCATATCAAATCATCAAGAATAAAGTAAGAACAAAACTAAGTGCGGAAGCGTACGTGAATTTATTGATTTCTTGAAATCTATGGATATTGGTGTTTTTATATTCTAAATTAGCACACAAGTAATATAGAGAAGGTGACTCTCTCTTTTCTAAATATGGGATATTAGAAAAGTTAGCTTGTGTGTAATTTGATGACCATAACCCTATTATATAATTTTGTCACATTAGCCCTAATTTCTAATCAGCCCATCATCAATTAGAAATTTGTTACTAGAGTATCTACAGATATTTGACTCATACTTTATTTAATAATTAAAGCCCAATAAATCTTAACCAAATTAGATCACTTTTAATTTTGGCCAACTTATTATGATAGTAAATAATAACATGTAATTACCCTTATTATATATGTGATGTCCATAATTTCCAACAACATCCAATAAGAGCCATAGGAATAGATGGTAACGAAACCATTATCCAATATAAAGCTAAAAACGTACCAATCTACATAAATAATGTAAGATTTGTAATACCTAAATTATTATGTTTTCCATAAATACATGGAGATATATTATTCGGAAATAATTTTATATATCAACATTTGCCATTTTCTATTGATAAAAAATTAATTATGTTATCCGTAGAAAAAAAACTTCTATAGAAATACTATTAGTAGAAATGTAACACCCTAAAATTTGAGTATCGATTATTGCATGTTTTGGTGTTTAGATTATGTAGGAAAAATTTTCTTATTTCTTTTTATGCCTACTATAGTTCGGAAGAAGAGTATAGAATTATTCGGGTATGAAATATTTTTTTTTAGTTCGAGAATTTATTGAAGTGAAGCAAGTGGCATTGACACTTAAGTTGAATTAAGTGTTAAATAGTAGCATAAGATGAGTAAATGGCAAAGTGGTGTTGGCGCATGAGTTAGTGCATGAGGGAGAAGGTTCGAATCCCTTGTTTAGCATCTAGATGAATTTTATTTTTTTAATTTTTCTGCACATGTATAGCAAGTGTCGGCCAAGTACATATATGGTAAGTGTTGACCTTGTTATTTTTGGTTAGTATATCAAAGGATTAAGGAAAGTGTTAACTTATGGTATAGAATCAAGAAAGTTTGGAAAGATATGGGGACATAAGGCATATATCAAGGAAAAGTTTTGGAAACAAATTCATGGTCATTTGACCAATGAATTTGGACGGCAATGAGGCTAGGGGGGAGGTTGGCCGAATATGCTTGTAGCTTGGTAAGGTTTAGGAGTTGTTTTTGGTCATTCTTAGTTTTTGTGCAAGTTTTGCAACCTTTTCTCAACCCTTCTCCTTTAGCCGAATTTGAGCATTGGTAAGCCTTAATTTTTTTTAACCATTTGGTCACTTTTGTCTATTACTTTGGTATTCTTTGTATGCCTTTTCTTTTAGTGCCGAAATCACCTATACCAAAAAGCCGTTCTTTTTCTTTTCTTTTTACCATTGCCGAATGTACCTAGCTCCTAAACACATCTTTTTCTTCTCTTCTCTTTGAAAACCGAAACAACATCATCACCATCTTTTCTCTTATTTTTTATTTCTTTTCACTCAAATTTTCTCCATTAAACTCTCTCATGGCCGAATGCTAGTGTGCCCATAGCCGAAACATTATCTCTTTTTCTTTGGTTATACATAGCCGAATCCTTCATCAAACATTATTCTCAATCCTTTCTTTTCGATCGTGGTCAATAGGTAAGAATTCTTTTTAGTTACGATTAGTTAATAGTTCATACTATTAACGTTTCCATTCGTTATATTTTAGTGCGATAACGGAAGATAGGGGATCAAGTGTTCGTGAGTAACATAGAAAGCAGGAATCAATTTAAGTGTTAAGGAAACGTTTGGACGAATCTCGTATTGTGGGACAAGGATTATTGTGGTAAGGAAATTTCACTCTTAAAAACTTTTGGTCATATTGTTTTGGTATAATATTAGAATGGTTAATGATATTTTGTCTTCTAAGACATTCAAAATAGGGAAGAAAAGGGCGGTGTTTAGTTTTCGGAAGAAGGAGGTTCCGTTAATCCCCTAAGTATAAACAAAGGATCAGACAAGCAATCCGGATTTCCCACCGGGTTGTGGACGTTCATCCGAGGAGAATCAATTGTTTGAAGTAGTTCGTACTCGAACCATTATTTGTTCGTGGATTTGATTCGGTTAACGAACCATCAATCGGGAGAAACCGCAAGTGGAAGTAGTTCAAAAATTCGAGGGTAAATTTTAGATCGTTATGTTTAAATCGGTTTTATTATTAGATTATAATGATCATAAGTTATCGTGATATGTATAGGTGTTGTGAGCGGGAAAGTTTAGTCCTCACCATAGCAAGGTGTGTAACTTCACACTTATCCTTGGGTTAGATACTAAACCGTAAGAAATTTGATAAATCGTAAAAATGGTAAAATCGAAATTTATGTGATAATTAACCCTTTTGTGTAAATGCATGAAAATGGTTAAAGTTGACGAAAAATTGCTAGATTGTTAAATTGGGCCGAAAAATTGCTAGATTGTTAAATTGGGCCGAAAAACTGCTAGATCGATAAATTGGGTCAAAAGACTGCTAGATCGCTAAATGGGCCAAAAACCTTCTAGTTTGACATTTGGGCCTAAGTTCGCTAGATTGCTAAATGGGCTAAATACTATTTTGTTTAATGGACCCAAATGAAAAGTTTAATTAAAAACTCATTTGTATTGTGGATTACTTAATAAATTATTTATGATTAAAGTTTGTTATTCATACATAATTGCATGGGATGGGATACATGATGAAGAGAAGTAAGGCCTGTGGCCATGAATCTAGTTCGGTGGCTCTGCCACAAATGTTGGCTTAATGCCTCTAGTTCGGTGACTATGTCACAATCTAGTTTGGTAGTGCACTACAATATTATTTAAAAAGGCTAAATGCCTACGATTGGTGTGTTTGGCGGGGTGGGTTGACTTGATCCCCACAGTGTCTTTGGTTGGTACGGGGTGTGTAGCGGATGGAAATTAGGCTTGGTTAGGAAATTCATTTTTTACATGCATTTTATATATGTTATTTCATTTTACATTGTTAAAATTTGTAATTGGGCATAAGCCCAAATTAATGCCTTGATGGTCTGGCCCAATAATGGTGGTAAGTGAGTTACACACTGAGTTCTTTGTAACTCACCCCGTTTTATTATCCATCTCAGGTAATGGAAATTGATGTGGACTTGGGCCGGGAATGACATGGTGGAGGCCATACTACGAGCTTGGGTTTTATAAACTATGAACTCTATTTAAGTTACTTATTTTATTTTGGGTATGTTGTAATAAGGCCTCTAATTATATTTTTATGGATTTTTATGTGTGGATGGATTTAATTTTATTTTAAGACTCTTAATATGGGCGTATGTTAAAATCTATAAAGTTTTCTTAAAAATATTGTGTTTTATAACAATTTTGGACACCTAAATTATTTTTCAATTTCTTTCAATTTTCTTTTAAAACTACGTTAAGGTTTTGCATTACTGAGTACTTAAATCGTTAGAGAAATTTTGGATGTTTGTTCGGTGTGACAAACCAAATCTTGTCTTAACGCATAGACCTGGTTTGGGGTGTTACATTTAATGGTATCAGAGCTAGTTTCAAAACTCGGCTGTGGTTTGGGTTCAATAAAGATATTTGTTTGAGAAACAACTCAAATTTCTAGACTTTTTGATTTAAAGGTAGTATGGCACCATGAGCATCCCGCGCCAAGTCAAGTAAGTATCTGTATACTGGTTGTTTATTATTATTATGATATGATCATAAGAAACACTCTAGAACTTCTAGTTTTAGGTGTTGAAAACCGTAGAGATTGAGACAATAGGATATGGTTGCGAAAACAACACTATCTCTTTCATATCATTAAACATCGTTAATAAACAAATGAAATAGTATTTTGATTCATAAAACTCTTAATCGATTAAATCGGTCATTATGAGCTCTAGAGGACGTGGTCGTGGACGCGGTAGACGTGGCCGTGGTAGAGGACGAGGTGTTAGAGGCGCAACCAAGCACCGGATCATATGCCGAAAATAGATGCACTGCGTCACTCGAAAGTGAGACGGATCACATAATCATATGGAAGAAGATAATGCGGTGACGCGAGCAATGCTGCGAGTCCTTGAAAGGGTCATTTGGAGCTAGAACCGGGCCAATACCGTGGGTCGACATCGGAACGATTGAAATCAAGTGGTGCCGAGGTTTTCGTGAGGTGTCTCAGTGTAGCTCCAAATGTCGCTGAATATTGGCTTGAGGCGGTGGAGCGAATTATGGACGATCTTGAGTGCATCGTGGAACAAAAATTAAGGGAGCGGTGTCCTTGTTAAGGGACGAAGCATACCAATGGTGGCTTATCCGACGAGAAGGCATCAAGCCGCATTAGTTAATTGGGAATTCTTTAAAGTTTCCTTCCAAGGGAAATATGTAGGAACGAAGTTATGTTGATGCCGAAGGAAGGAATTTCTCGAATCGGGTCCAAGGAATAAGTCGGTGATGATATGAAGTCGAAGTTTTTGCGCTTGAGTCGCTATGCTCGAACAATAGTGGCAACAGATCATGAGCGTTGTGTACGCTTTGAGGATGGCTTGAACGATGAATTGCGGGTTTTGATAGCCCCACAACAAGTTAGAACTTTTGCCACGCTTGTGGAAAAGGCCAAGATAGCCGAAGAGGCTAAGAACTCGGAACGCCGAATCGGGAACGAGCTAGAGGCAAGAGAGATATGAAGTATTCTGTGTTCTTCAAAAAGGTTTACGAAGAGGCCTCGAACGAGGAACCACTCAAGGAAGAACACTGTAGCCGTGGAATCGTAGTCGAGATTGTGCCGATTGTGGGAAAAGGCATTCTAGAGAGTCTTTGGAAGAAAAGGGGTGCTTGCTATAAATGCGGGTCGATGGATCATCAATATAGGAATTGCCTCGTCGAATGGATACAACTCAGAAGCTCGTAATACCGATGCACCACCCAGAAGAGGAATTCAAAGAACCACCGAGAGGTCGTGGACCAGTCGTGGTGGTAATGGGGTGGACGTGGTCAAGGTGTAGCGGTCGAGGAAATGGTCCTAGAGGCAACGCAGATGCAAGACACCAGGATTGGTATATGCGTTAGACGCCGTGAGGATGGTAATGCACTGATGTGATAACTGCACGCGTTCTTCATTTTTGATGTACTGTTATTGCTTTGATAGATATTGGTTCTACCCATTCGTATGTTGCTAGCACCATATCCGGGAACTTGAAATTAGACTCAAATCTCGATAATGAGATGAAGGTAATTAGTCCTTTAGGACAATCGGTATTGGTAAATAAATTGTTTAGAGAAGTGCCCTTAGAAATTCAAGGAGAAATATTTTTGGCAAATTTGATGGAGTTGCCTTTTGGCGAGTTCGATATCATTTTGGGCATGGATTGGTTGGTTAAGCAGGCTAAATTGGATTGTGCTGAAAAGCGGATGTCAATAAGGACGGTGGAGGATAAAGAAATAATTGTGATAGGCGAGCGAAGGAATTACTTGGCAAATGTGGTTTCTGCACTTAAGGCGAAAAGTTGGTGCGAAAAGGGTATGGAGCATTTTTAGCATTTATTAGTGCTTTAGATGCCAAAGAGTTGTCAGTGGAAGATGTGAGGACAGTGAAGGAATTTCCAGATGTATTTCCGGAAGAACTTCCCGGTGTACCTCCAGATCGGGAAGTGGAATTTGGTATTGAGCTTTTGCCGAGCGGCCCAAAGTGTCCATTGCTCCTTATAGAATGGCACCGAAGGAGTTGGCGGAGCTTAAAGCTCAAATTCAAGAATTGCTAGATCGAGGCTTTATTCGACCGAGTGTGTCTCCGTGGGGGGCACCGGTTTTGTTTGTTAAGAAGAAAGATGGGTCGATGCGTATGTGTATTGACTACGTGCAATTAAATAAATTGACGATCAAGAATAGGTACCCTCCGCCAAGAATTGACGACCTGTTTGATCAATTGAAGGGAGCTTCAGTTTTCTCCAAAATTGATTTGAGATCGGGTTATCATCAGCTTAAGGTGAAAGAAGCGGATATTCACAAGACGGCTTTCCGAACTCGTTATGGACATTATGAGTTTTTGGTGATGCCGTTTGGGTTGACCAATGCACCAGTTGCATTTATGGATATGATGAACCGGGTCTTTCAACCATACTTAGACCGGTTTGTGGTGGTATTCATAGATGACATTCTGGTATATTCAGGGAATGAAGAAGAGCATGATTCACATTTGCGAATTGTATTGCAGTTACTTCGAGATAATCAACTGTATGCCAAATTCAAGAAATGTGAATTCTGGTTAAGGGAAGTGACTTTCTTGGGTCATGTGGTGTCAGTCGAAGGAATAAGGGTGGATCCTCGAAAGATTGAGGTCAGATTGGATTGGAAACCACCAAAGTCAGTAGCTGAGATTCGGAGTTTCTTGGGTTTGGGTGGTTACTATAGACTCTTTGTTGAGGGTTTTCGTTGATTGCCGCACCCCTAACTAAGCTTTTTGCGAAAGGGAGTACCGTTTATATGGACTGAAAAATAGCAAGAAAGTTTCGATGAATTGAAGAAGATTTTGACTAAGCGCCGGTATTGATTCAACCCGAGGTGGAAAGGAGTTTACAGTTTATTGTGATGCGTCCGATACGGGATTAGGTTGCGTATTGATGCAAAATGGGAAAGTGGTAGCTTATGCTTCTCGTCGATTGAGAGCACACGAAGTAAACTACCCTACTCATGACTTGGAGTTAGGCTGCGGTGGTGTTTGCTCTAAAGATTTGGAGGCATTACCTCTACGGTGAAAAGTCTATCATCTATACGGATCACAAGAGTCTTAAGTATCTTCTTACTCGAAGGAGTTAAACTTGAGACAACGAAGATGGGTGGAGCTGTTAAAGGACTATGATTTCTCAATCGAGTATCATCCTCGAAAAGCTAATGTGGTAGCACGCGTTAAGTCGTAAGGTGGTATCTCGATTTGAGAGCAATGTTTACCCATTTAAGTTTGTACGAGGATGGTAGTCCGATAGCGGAACTTCCAGTGAAGCCTCCGTGGTTGGAGCAAATTAAGAAAAAGCAAATATTAGATGGAAAGTTGGGACCTTTACTTCAACAAGTTGAAAATGGAGGATTAGAGGATTTTGGTATAAACACGGAAGGTGCGTTGTGCTTTCGTTGAAAAGTCTCAGATGCCTAAGGACTCGAGATCCGAGACAAATGATTCTTCGAGAGGTGCATAGTAGCCCTTATGCTATGCACCCGGAGGAAATAAGATGTATCGGGATCTTCGTGAACAATATTGGTGGCGTGGTTGAAGCGTGAGATTTTCGAATTTGTGGGAAAATGTTTAACTTGTCGCAAGTGAAGGCGAACATCAATTGCCGTTAGGATTATTACAACCAGTAAAGATTCCTCTTTGGAAATGGGAGCGGATAACAATGGATTTTGTTAGTGGGTTACCTTTAACACCTACTAAGAAAAACTCGCTTGGGTAATTGTTGATCGCTTGACGAAGATCGCTCATTTTCTACCGGTTCGACGGATTACTCGTTACGTAAGTTGGCTAAGTCGCACGTATCCGAAATCGTGAGGTTGCATGGGGTACTGTGTCTATTATATCGAGATAGGATCCTAGGTTTACGTCACGGTTTTGGAAAGCATTGCATGGAGCTTTGGGAACAAAGCTAAACTTCGAAGACGACTTTTCATCCTCAATCGGATGGTCAATCGAAAGAGTAATTCAGATTCGGAAGACATGTTAAGGGGTTGTATAATCGACTTCAAAGGTAGTTGGGAGGATTTTCTACCATTGGCGTAATTTGCTTACAACAATAGCTATCGCCTAGCATTCGGATGGCACCCTACGAGGCATTATATGGTCGAGGTGTCGTTCCCCTAGTTGTTGGTGAATTGGGCGAACGATGATGTTAGGTCCGGAGTCGATCTCGAAAACGAAAGAAAAGTAAAAGCTATTCGAGCAAGGTTAAAGGAAGCTTCAGATAGACAAAGGTCGTATACAGATCCAAGCGTAGAAGTATCGAGTATGCTGTGGGGGATCAAGTGTTCTTGAAGGTCTCACCTTGGAAGAAGATCTTTAGGTTTGGGAAGAAAGGCAAATTGAGTCCTAGATACATTGGACCATATCGTGTGGTGAAGCGTGTTGGTCCAGTGGCCTATCGATCGAATTACCTCGGAGTTGAGCCAAATTCATAATGTTTTTCATGTTTCCATGCTGAGGCGCTATAGATCGGATCCTTCGCACATAGTACCGGTAGAAGAAGTAGAGTTGAAGTCAGACTTGTCTTTTGAGGAGGAACCAGTGGAAATCTTAGACCGAGATGTTAAGGTGCTAAGAAAGAAAACCGTGCCGTTGGTTAAGATTTTATGGCGTAACCACGGAGTGGAGGAAGCTACGTGGGAGCCTCGAGGATGCAATTCGACAACAATACCCTCACCTTTTTCAACTGTAAATTTCGAGGACTAAATTTTTTTAGGAGGGTAGAGTTGTAACACCCTAAAATTTGAGTATCGATTATTGCATGTTTTGGTGTTTAGATTATGTAGGAAAAATTTTCTTATTTCTTTTTGTGCCTACTATAGTTCGGAAGAAGAGTATAGAATTATTCGGGTATGAAATATTTTTTTTTAGTTCGAGAATTTATTGAAGTGAAGCAAGTGGCATTGACACTTAAGTTGAATTAAGTGTTAAATAGTAGCATAAGATGAGTAAATGGCAAAGTGGTGTTGGCGCATGAGTTAGTGCATGAGGGAGAAGGTTCGAATCCCTTATTTAGCATCTAGATGAATTTTATTTTTTTAATTTTTCTGCACATGTATAGCAAGTGTCGGCCAAGTACATATATGGTAAGTGTTGACCTTGTTATTTTTGGTTAGTATATCAAAGGATTAAGGAAAGTGTTAACTTATGGTATAGAATCAAGAAAGTTTGGAAAGATATGGGGACATAAGGCATATATCAAGGAAAAGTTTGGAAACAAATTCATGGTCATTTGACCAATGAATTTGGACGGCAATGAGGCTAGGGGAGGTTGGTGAATATGCTTGTAGCTTGGTAAGGTTTAGGAGTTGTTTTTGGTCATTCTTAGTTTTTGTGCAAGTTTTGCAACCTTTTCTCAACCCTTCTCCTTTAGCCGAATTTGAGCATTGGTAAGCCTTAATTTTTTTAACCATTTGGTCACTTTTGTCTATTACTTTGGTATTCTTTGTATGCCTTTTCTTTTAGTGCCGAAATCACCTATACCAAAAATCCATTCTTTTCTTTTTCTTTTACCATTGCCGAATGTACCTAGCTCCTAAACACATCTTTTTCTTCTCTTCTCTTTGAAAACCAAACAACATCATCACCATCTTTTCTCTTATTTTTATTTCTTTTCACTCAAATTTTCTCCATTAAACTCTCTCATGGCCGAATGCTAGTGTGCCCATAGCCGAAACATTATCTCTTTTTCTTTGGTTATACATAGCCGAATCCTTCATCAAACATCATTCTCAATCCTTTCTTTTCGATCGTGGTCAATAGGTAAGAATTCTTTTTAGTTACGATTAGTTAATAGTTCATACTATTAACGTTTCCATTCATTATATTTTAGTGCGATAACGGAAGATAGGGGATCAAGTGTTCGTGAGTAACATAGAAAGTTGGAATCGATTTAAGTGTTAAGGAAACATTTGGACGACTCTCGTATTGTGGGACAAGGATTATTGTGGTAAGGAAATTTCACTCTTAAAAACTTTTGGTCATATTGTTTTGGTATAATATTAGAATGGTTAATGATATTTTGTCTTCTAAGACATTCAAAATAGGGAAGAAAAGGGCGGTGTTTAGTTTTCGGAAGAAGGGAGGTTCCGTTAATCCCCTAAGTATAAACAAAGGATCAGATCAAGAATCCGGGATTTCCACCGGGTTGTGGACGTTCATCCGAGGAGAATCAATTGTTTGAAGTAGTTCGTACTCCCGAACCATTATTTGTTCGTGGATTTGATTCGGTTAACGAACCATCAATCGAGGAGAAACCCCAAGTGGAAGTAGTTCAAAAATCCGAGGGTAAATTTTAGATCGTTATGTTTAAATCAGTTTTATTATTAGATTATAATGATCATAAGTTATCGTGATATGTATAGGTGTTGACGAGCGGGAAAGTTTAGTCCTCACCATAGCAAGGTGTGTAACTTCACACTTATCCTTCGGGTTAGATACTAAACCGTAAGAAATTTGATAAATCGTAAAAATGGTAAAATCGAAATTTATGTGATAATTAACCCTTTTGTGTAAATGCATGAAAGTGGTTAAAGTTGACGAAAAATTGCTAGATTGTTAAATTGGGCGAAAAATTGCTAGATTGTTAAATTAAAAAAACCGCTAGATCGATAAATTGGGTCAAAAGATCGCTAGATCGCTAAATGGGCCAAAAACCTTCTAGTTTGACATTTGGGCCTAAGTTCGCTAGATTGCTAAATGGGCTAAATACTATTTTGTTTAATGGACCCAAATGAAAAGTTTAATTAAAAACTCATTTGTATTGTGGATTACTTAATAAATTATTTATGATTAAAGTTTGTTATTCATACATAATTGCATGGGATGGGATACATGATAAAGAGAAGTAAGGCCTGTGGCCATGAATCTAGTTCGGTGGCTCGCCACAAATGTTGGCTTAATGCCTCTAGTTCGGTGACTATGTCACAATCTAGTTCTGTGAGTGCACTACAATATTATTTAAAAGGGCTAAATGCCTACGATTGGTGTGTTTGGCGGGGTGGGTTGACTTGATCCCCACAGGTGTGCTGGTTGGTACGGGGGTGTGTAGCGGATGGAAATTAGGCTTGGTTGGGAAATTCATTTTTTACATGCATTTTATATATGTTATTTCATTTTACATTGTTAAAATTTGTAATTGGGCATAAGCCCAAAT
The DNA here is from genome assembly GCA_025698515.1 of Gossypium sturtianum. Classification (NCBI taxonomy): domain Eukaryota; kingdom Viridiplantae; phylum Streptophyta; class Magnoliopsida; order Malvales; family Malvaceae; genus Gossypium; species Gossypium sturtianum. Next base: position 129,693,423 of record CM046955.1, read on the forward strand.
TAATGCCTTGATGGTCTGGCCCAATAATGGTGGTAAGTGAGTTACACACTGAGTTCTTTGTAACTCACCCCGTTTTATTATCCATCTCAGGTAATGGAAATTGATGTGGACTTGGGCCGGGAATGACATGGTGGAGGCCATACTACGAGCTTGGGTTTTATAAACTATGAACTCTATTTAAGTTACTTATTTTATTTTGGGTATGTTGTAATAAGGCCTCTAATTATATTTTTATGGATTTTTATGTGTGGATGGATTTAATTTTATTTTAAGACTCTTAATATGGGCGTATGTTAAAATCTATAAAGTTTTCTTAAAAATATTGTGTTTTATAACAATTTTGGACACCTAAATTATTTTTCAATTTCTTTCAATTTTCTTTTAAAACTACGTTAAGGTTTTGCATTACTGAGTACTTAAATCGTTAGAGAAATTTTGGATGTTCGTTCGGTGTGACAAACCAAATCTTGTCTTAACGCATAGACCTGGTTTGGGGTGTTACAAGAAAATCATAAATTTGTATGTGACAAAAAAAATTCACCACCAAGAAAGGAACAAATTAAACAACTAGAAACAAATCATTGGTTGTTTAAAATATTATATAATAATTTTAGTAAAGAACCATTAAAATTACGACAAATTTGCCCTAGATATTGTAGTATTAAACTAGAAAATCCTAATAAAATTATTAAAGTAAAACCTATGATCTATACTAAACAAGATATAGAAGATTTTGATATACAAATTAAGGAATGATTAGAAAAAAGATTAATAGAAAAACTAATAGTCCACATTCTAGTCCAACATTTATGGTTAGAAATCACGCAGAAATAAAAAGAGGAAAAGCTAGAATTGTCATTAATCATAAAAAATTAAATCAAAATATTATTTTTGATGGTTATTTTATTCCAAGAAAAGATGTTTTAATTAATTAGGTTAAACAAACAAAATATTTTAGTAAATTTGACTGTAAATCTGGATTTTGGCAAATCATGCTAATAGAAGTGTTCAAACCTTTAATAGCTTTTAGTGCACCCAATGGACATTACCAATAGAAAGTAATGCCATTTGGATTATGTAATGCACCACAAATATCCCAAAGATGGATGGATTCTATTTTTAATAAATATAAGAAATTCTATGTAGTTTATAAGGATGATATTTTGATATTTTCAAATACTCTAGAATTACATAGAAAATGTTTAAATATTATTTCTCAAGAATTCATAAAACATATAATCATATTAAGCCCTAAGAAAATAGAGCTAAAAAAAATAGAAATAGAATTTTTAGGATTAAAATTATCTACAAATGGTCTTAAACTAAAACATCATATTATAGTAAAAATAAAAGAATTTCCTGAAAAAATTGAAGATAAAAAGCAGCTTCAACAATTTCTAATAATTATAAATTATGGGAGAAATTTTTTTTCAAACTTACCAGAAAAAACAGGTATGTTATATGATAAATTAAAAAAGGATAAACCCTTTATATGGTCTAAAACAGAACTCAAAAATTATAAAAAAAATTTAAAATATGCAGATTTCAAAAGTTTATTTACCTAAAAAATGAGATAAATTAATTTTGGAAACAGATACCTCACCAAATCATTGGGGATGTATTTTGAAAGCAAGAACAATAAATAATGAAGAATTAATATGTGGATATAGTTTAGGAAAATTTAAATCAAATGAAATTAACTGTCATATTTTAAAAAGAATTATTAGCTATAAAGGAAGGAATAAAATTTTTTTCTTATATATTTAGCACTTGACAAATTTATCATAAAAACTGATAATCAGGCAGTTAAACATTTCTTTACTAATAAAAGTTTGGAAAATGTACCAAGAAGAATTAGATGGTATATTGAATTATGTACTTTTAATTTTGAAGTTTTATATGTCAAAGGTGTTAGATAATTTGAGTGGAGACGATAGAACCGGACACTTCTACGGAAATAAACAATAGACTTCGAGGCGCAGATGAAGCTTTCCAAAGAGAACTATTTGCCCCCACACAAATTGCTAGAGGGTTAAGACAAAGGTCCTCCCGGGATAGAACGAAGCTTTGAATTTCCTTTGATTAGCAAAATCGAGGAATTCCCTAACTCTCATTCTAATTTCTGAAATTGAATTGATTGTAATGTAATTTGTGAGCATCATAGTCCCTCTATTTATATGCACTCAATGAATACTATTTTGAAGAGCCACAAACCTTCATTTTAGACATACTTCTTGGAAGAAACATGTCCCATGAAAATGTATCCATTGGATGATAAATCATCACTTTTAATTTGAATAGTGCTCATGAATAATTAATTTGCAATCTATAAATTCCAACAATCCCCCACTAGATTGCTAATTCTAGAAAATAAGGGTGTCCGCAAATTGAACCTTCATTTAGTGCAAACTCTCAGAGTATAAACAAAGTGAATGGTGGTTAGTCGCTTGAACCATCACTCTTAAAGTCAATACCGAAAAAATTTCACACATAACCTTAAAATATTAGAGTAAGAGTTTATTTGCTTTAGCACCGTTATGGCCATGTGCTCATCCCGTTTCATGACCATGTACGAGAGAAAACCATAAATAAAATCTCGTTGAAGCGGCACCACTTCATGTCCATATAGGTGGATTTAATGACAATTAATGTCAATCCATTAAGAGTAAAAATCATCCTCCTAAAACATAAACACTAAATCCTGATTCTTAGTGCACATTGTTATTCGATAACTTGTTATTACCCTTTGAACCTCGAAACTAACTTTTGGTTAGAACAAGGTAGGGTTTCCATTATCAATGGCACGATTAGAATGGTTTTAATCCCATCTTAGTGGTGATACTTTTAACCAAATCCCTTGACAAACCTTTTATCAATGAATCTGCTAACTTACCAACTGACTTAACATAGGTATCAGTTATCACACCATCCCTAATCAATTGTCTCACATACTCATGTCTCAAACTTATATGTCCAAACATTCCATTATACACCTTATTTTATGCTCGAGACATGGTGGATTCACTATCACAATACACAGAAATGGCGAACCTACATTGTGGCCACAACTTTATATCTAACAAGAGATCTCTTAGCCATTCCACTTCCTTGTCAGTAGCCGCTAAGGCTATAAATTCAGGCTCCATAGTTGAATGTAAGATGCAAGTTTGTTTCTTAGAGGCCCAACTAATGGCTCTACCTTTAATCATAAAAATCCATTCTGATGTGCACTTATTGTCACTTAGACTTGTAACCCAACTTGCATCCGAGTAACATTCTAGTACCGCGGGATAATCACTATAGAATAATCCCAAATTTTTTGTTTTCTTAAGATAGCGAAAAATCCTATAAATTCCTTTCCAATGATCAGTACTGGGACAATTTGTATATCTCGCCATTTTGCACACATCAAATGTAACATCCTGAATTAATGGGCCTTTGCATTTAGTGTGCTGTGATGTTTATGTTATCTCTAATGTGTTAATTAGAGTGTTTAAGGGGTTCAGACTGGGCTCAGGGTTGGACCGAGCCCTTAGTCAAATTTGCTGTTTGGACACTTTAGTGGAAAGCCTGACAAGATAGGGCTTAAAGATATTATCTGTGTTTTAAATCACAAATGGGCTTGTGGCCCAGTGGCAAAGTGGCGCCACATAGAGAGCAGGGAGGTGGCGTCAACTAGGGAGGCCCAAATTCGAGTCGCATATAGCCCAATTCTTTTAATTAAATGTTAGCTAATTTTTGGCATTTAAATGAGTAGAGAGGGACGACAATAAGGCTTAAAAATAGGAAGATTTACTCGAGTGGATAATGCAGATAATATGGTAGATAAAGGGAGGAAGAGGTGGTGTGATCTAGGCTTCTTTTGGAGATGTGATCAGGTGGATAAGTGAGGAAATTTAGGATTTATCTGCTGGTCACAGTGGTGGCCGAAATTCCAACACTGAGGGGGAGGAGAAATCGGTTTTAGTATGGCAAAGGGGTGCCGAAATTTCCCTTGATTAGTAGCTCAACTTTAAGTCATCAAAAGGGCATTTTCGGTTTTAGGAAGTAGGTGCCGAATTTTTGTGATTAAGTGGGGGAATACCTTTTTGTTTTCGGCATTAGGGTTTGTTCTTTTTCTTTTCTCTCATTCTCTGCTAAGCCGAAACCCCTAATCCCAAGCTCTCATCTCCACTTTTATGCAAAAGCCGAAATCTCATTGTGTTCATCTCCATAAGCCGAATACCCTAGTCTATTCCTTTCTCTTTGCCGATTTGTTCATCAAAGCTGAATCTTCATAGATCTCTTGAGATTGTCTTTTCTTTTTGATCTTCTCAAAAGCCAAAATCTTCTAGGAGTTGCCGAACTCTCTGTAAAGGTAGGTGCCAATTTCTTCTGTTCCATTCTTTTTCTCTTTCGATTTTTGAAGACAAAGCCGAGAGGATAATGGATTGTGGGTTTATTGTGTTTATGTGTGGGGCAACACATCGGGAATCGAAGTAGATCATCTAGATCTAAAAGCCAGAAATCGCTAGGCTCTAAATCCATCTTTCGGGATTTCAAGGTAAGGGGTTCTCTTTGGATTCTCATTAGATTCAGTATTGTATTTGTGATCTTAACCGTACGTTATGATGGTAGCAACTGAAAAGGGTCTTTTGGATGGAATCAAATATCGATCAGGTGAAGGAGGGGATTGGATATGTTAAACCAATCCCTAAGTTTAAGAAACAAGCAGTGTCAGCAGTTCGAGATTGGCCACCGGGTTGTGGACCGACATCAGAACAAAACCTTAGATAGATTAGCGATCGATCGCTTACGATAGTGTCGACATAGAAAGTCTCGTCTTGACTGTAATCAGGTGTGTAGATCTCTAACACACTAATTATCTATATTATGTATGTTATGGGCTAAAAGCCGGAAAAAGGCTGTATGGACAGTCGTGTGACCCAAAAAGGGTAGGCAAAGAATGCCAGGTATGTAACCATAGAAACTTCTCTATGTGTGTATCGATGTATGTAAAAACCTATGATCTTTAGGTAGTATACTATTTTGAATTTGCTTGGATGTATGCATGGGATAGGGTTAATACGATGAAGGGGAAAAGCATGTTAATAGGTCACTTGGTGATCGGTGGTTAAACCACGAACTGCAAAATTAGGTCACATTGTGATCAGTGGTTAAGCCACGTTAAATTGATTCCTGATTGTTAGGAATAGGCAGCATGACTGTCGATATGGTGTGTAGCGGTTGGTGGGTTGATTGTAGAAATCCCCAAGGTGTGTTGGTTGGTACGGGCTGGTGTGTAGAGGATGGATCTCTAGGTTGGGTTGGGCCATGTTGCATGTAAATATTTTGTTGCCATTGTGTATGGGCCAAGGCCCATAATGTGTTTAATGGCCTAAAGCCTTTTATGTTTTCGGATTTACACACCGAGTCTTGGTGACTCACCCTTTATTTTTCCCCGACTTTTTCATGATGAGTAGATCGTGGGACGTGGGAGCCGAGGCGGACTCGAGGGGCCATCAAGTTTTATTTTATTTATCTTCATGAACTATTTTCGGTTTTCTTTAAGTTTTAATTTTGGGACTATTTATGTAATAAGGCCCCATGGCTTAGGTTATCGCTTTACATTTGTTCATGTTTACAATTTGAAAGTTTATGTTCAAGGACTTAAGTCATAAATAGTAATTAAATGGGTTTTCCAAACATGTTCAACGTAAAAAAACAAAGGTTTCCAACAAATATCTTATTTTTAACAAATGCCTAAGTAAAGAAACTGAGATTTCCAAAAACCATTAAAGTAAAGTTTTTAACAATAAATCCCGTAGCATACCAGATCTGGCCGTAGCGTTTGGGCCGGGTTTGGGGTGTTACATTTTGGTATCAGAGCCTAGTTGCAAAACTCGGGCTGTGAAATGGGTCTAGTAGTAGGTTATAAAGTTGGTGAAAATGCTTTGGTTGAGATATGGCTTTCGAGTCTACCGGCACCCGATCCACGTAGGTAAGTATTCTAACTCTTGATGTGATATGCATGTTGGGTTGATGGGCTTTATGGATGTAGACTAGCATGTTAGGAATTAATGGACTCTAGGCCTAGTTTAAATGGACTCTAGGCCTAGTTTAAACAAACTCTTTAAATTCATAAAACGTAATATAACTAAACATGTCCGTAAACCAGTCGCTGGGTTAGAGTGTGGTAACCGACATATGCATGTCTAGGATTGGATCTAGTGAGAGCTTGGTACTTAAGCGGTCCGAGTGACCCACCTCCTCTTTTCTGAGATCCTACCTGGTGCATAGTGTTTGTTCACTTTAACCGCGAGGACTTGTTTATGGGCCAAAGTTAATTACTAAAATACCCCTTATATTTGTAAAATTCCTAAAATACCCATATTTGCAAAATTATTGAAATACCCTTGGATTGTAAAATTACCGAAATACCCCCTATTTTGCAAAAGTACCAAAATACCCCTGTTTTGCAAAATTTCCAAGATACCCTTATTTTGCCAAATTACCAAAATACCCCTGTAGGGTAGAATTATGAAAATACCCCTGTGTAGTGAAATGACGAAAATACCCTTAGGTGATGAATGTGGGTTCATGGATGCTACTTGTATGTTGATGTATGATGGTTGAATGTGTGTGGAACTCAGAGATATAAAATTGAGACTAAAACCTGTAGATATAATTTCGAATTCGAAAGAACTACTCTTAAAACTACTGTCCATAAGATTGTTCGTGGTTAATTAGTGGAAGAAATTAATAATTCATAAAATTTCTAATCAGATAAACACAAATCGATAGAATGAGTACAAGGGGTCATGGACGCCCTGCGCGTGGCCGTGGTAGGGGTAGGATGGCTGTGTCTGAACCAGTAGGATCTGGTTATGGGTCTGGAAACGAGATGCCAATACCACCAATTGCGGAGGTGGAATTTCAGGACCAGACGGCTGGAGATGATGCGGTGTCCCATGCGATGTTAAGGGTTTTAGAAAGGGTTGTCAAGGTGCATGGGCACAGAGCCCAAAATGGTGTGTCGGAGCGACTTAGAGCTAATGGGGCAGAAGTGTTTAGGGGAATTTCTAGAATAGCCCCGAGTATAGCTGAGTACTGGTTGGAGGCGGTTGAGCATATAATGGATGATCTGGATTTCATTGAAGAGGAAAAACTGAAAGGGGTTGTATCTCTCCTGCTGGACGAAGCTTATCAATGGTGGCTTACGGTTAAGGATGGTACGGTGGTGGTGATCAGATCACTTGGGATCTCTTCAAAATAGCATTTCAGAGTAAATACATTGGGACAAGTTATGTGGATGCGCAGCGTAGAGCATTTCTAAATCTGGTGCAAGGAAGTAGGTAGGTGGCTGCATACGAAGTAGAATTCTTACGCCTTAGCCGTTATGCTCGAGGAATGGTGGCCACAGACCATGAACGTTGTGTTCGATTTGAAGATGGTCTGAGGGATGATTTGCGTGTATTGATAGCTCCACAGCGGGAGAGGGAATTTGCTGTGCTTGTGGAAAAAGCTAAGATAGCTGAGGAGGCGAAGCGGACAGAGAAACTAAATCGGGATAGAGATAGGGGTGGAAGTAAGAGGAATTTTGGATCGTCAGGGGCGGCTGGGCGTACTCAGAAAAGGCCTAGGTCAGACAGGCCGAGGCAGGAAGAGAGACTGCTACTGTTAGTCAGACACAGATGTGCTCGATGTGGTAAATTCCACGTAGGTGAGTGTTGGGTAGGCAGTGGGAAGTGCTTTAGGTGTGGATCTACGGACCACCAAGTTAGGAACTGTCCACAGCAACGGGGCATTGAAGGTTCCACGGGCCAAAGAAATGCACAGCTGGGAAGAGGTGGTCAGCAGCCACAGAGAGGTCGTGGTCCAGCCAGAGGTGGTAACGGTTCGGCCGGGCCGTGGAGTACTGTGCCGGGGGTGAAACACCGAGGCGAGACAACGGGGTTAGTCTATGCTGCCAAACGTCGAGAGGAGGCTGACGCGCCGGATGTTATAACCAGTACGTTTTTAATTTTTGGTTTGCCTTACACTGCCTTGATTGATATTGGTTCGATGCACTCTTATGTTGCTAGTGCTATAGCGGGAACTTTGAACTTAGATTATGAGACTTTTTCTAGGGAGATGACTGTAGTGAGCCCTTTAGGACAAACTGTAGTGGTGAACAAATCAGATAAGGATGTACCCCTGGAAGTTTAAGGGGTAGCTTTTTGGGCTGATCTAATGGAACTGCCGTTTGGGGAGTTCAATTTGATCTTAGGAATGGATTGGTTAGTGAAGTATCAAGCGAATTTGGACTGTGCAGCCAAGCGTATGGTGTTAAAAACTCCCAAGGGTGGTGAAGTGTTGGTGATAGGTGAAAGGGGGAACTGTTTGTCAAATGTGGTGTCTGCCTTAAGGGCAGAAATGATGGTGAGGAAAGGATGCGAGGCAATTCTAATGTTTGTTCGGCCTTTGGAAGCCAAGGAACAAACTGTCGGAGATGTTAGGACGGTGAAGGAATTTCTGAATGTTTTCCCAGAAGAGCTCTCGGGATTACCCCCGGATCGTGAAGTGGAGTTTGGTATTGATCTTCTTCCGGGAACAGTGCCAGTATCTATTGCTCCGTATAGGATAGCGCCGAAGGAGTTGGTGGAATTGAAAGCGCAGATTCAGGAGTTGCTGGATAGAGGGTTTATCCGACTGAGTGTGTCGCCTTGGGGAGCACTGGTGTTATTCGTTAAGAAGAAGGATGGATCAATGTGTATGTGCATTGACTATCGTCAGTTGAACAAATTGACGATCAAGAACAAATACCCGTTGCCAAGGATCGATGACTTGTTCGATCAGTTGAAGGGAGCCTCAGTCTTTTCCAAGATAGATCTGAGGTCAGGGTACCATCAGCTTAAGGTCAAAGAGGCAGATATTCATAAGACGGCTTTTAGGACTCGCTATGGTCACTACAAATTCATGGTAATGCCATTTGGGTTGACTAACGCACCAGCAGCGTTTATGGATATGATGAACCGAGTATTTCAACCCTACTTGGATCGGTTTGTCGTGGTGTTTATAGATGATATTCGTTTATTCAAAATCGGAGGAGGAGCATGATTCACATCTTCGGGTGGTTTGCAGATTACGAGGAGAAGCGCTTATATGCCAAATTCGTAAGTGCAAATTTTGGCTAAGGGAAGTTACGTTTTCGGGTCACGTTGTGTCGGTAGGGGATTAGGTTGACCTCGAAAAATTGAAGCAGATGTTGGATTGGAAGCCGCCTAGGTCCGTGTGGCGTAAATTCGGAGTTTTCTTGGTCCGACGGGTACAGAAGGTTTGTTGAAGGATTTTCTTTAATTGCGGCACTATTGACTAAGTTGTTACGAAAAGGGGTTCCGTTCGTTTGGTCTAGTAAGCAAAGAAAAGAGTTTTGAGAAGTTAAAAGGATTTTGACGGAGGCTCGATGTTGATTCAAATTTTGAGTCGGAAAGGAGTTCGTGATTTATCGTGATGCTTCACACACGGGACTAGGATGCGTGTTGATGCAAGGTGGAAAGGTTGTTGCGTACGCATCTCGACAGCTAAGACCGCACGAATGAAATTATCCCACACATGACTTGGAATTGGCGGCAGTGGTTTTTGCTCTTAAGATCTGGAGACATTATCTATACGGGGAGAAATCTGTCATTTACATTGATCATAAGAGCTTAAAATACCTTTTGACCCAGAAGGAGTTGAATCTAAGGCAAAGGAGGTGGATCGAGTTGCTAAAGGACTATGACTGCTCGATCGAATACTATCCGGGTAAAGCTAACGTGGTGGCGGAAGCCTTAAGTCGTAAAGTAATCTCTGACTTGAGAGCAATGTTTGCTCACCTTAGTCTATATGGTGATGGGAGTTTATTAGCTAAACTTCAAGTGAAACCCTCTTGGGTCAGCCAGGTTAAGGAGAAACAGCAGACTGACGAGTTGCTAAAGGAGAAGTTTCCGGTAGGATCAAGTGAAGGATCAACGGAATTTAGTATGAATGAGGAAGGGCTATTATGTTTTTAAGGGAGAGTGTGTATGCCGAAAGATCTTGAGTTGAGGCATAAGATTTTGCAAGAAGCGCATGGTAGTCCATACGCTATGCACCCTGGAGGAAGTAAGATGTATCGAGATTTGCGAGATCAGTTCTGGTGGCCGGGTTTAAAACGAGAGGTGACCGAATTTGTGGGGAAGTGTTTGACTGTCAAGAGGTAAAGGCGGAACATCGATTACCATCGTGGTTGTTGCGGCGGTGAAGATTCCACAATGGAAGTGGGAAAGGATCACAATGGACTTTGTTAGTGGGCTACCCCTCACGCCTACTAAGAAAGATTCGGTCTGGGTGATTGTTGATCGCTTGACGAAGTTTGCTCATTTCATACCAGTACGTGTCGATTACTCTCTGCAGAAATTGGCTAAGCTATACATAGCGGAGGTAGTGAGGTTGCATGGGGTACCAGTATCAATCATATCGGACAGGGACCCTAAGTTCACCTCACGATTTTGGAGGGCGTTGCATCAAGCGTTGGGTAGGAAGTTGGATTTCAGTACGGCGTTTCATCCTCAGACCGACGGACAATCTGAGCGGGTAATTCAGATCTTGGAGGACATGTTGAGAGGATGTGTCATTGATTTCAGGGGTAGTTGGGAAGAGTTTTTACCATTGGCGGAGTTTGCGTACAACAATAGCTACCAGTCAAGTATTCAGATGGCGCCCTATGAAGCATTGTACGGGCAAAAGTGTCGTACTCCTACCTGTTGGACGAAATTAGGGGAACGTCAAATTTTGCGTCCAGAGTTGGTTACCGAGATAGAGGAGAAGGTTGAGGTAATTCGGGCTCGACTGAAGGAGGCGTCAGACAGACAGAAGTCCTATACTGACCTGAAGCGTAAGGACATAGAATTTGCGGTGGGTGACAAGGTGTTCTTGAAAGTGTCGCCAAGGAAGAAAGTACTGAGGTTCGGACGGAAAGGTAAATTAAGTCCCAGATTTATCGGACCTTATCAGGTGTTGAATCGAGTGGGACTAGTAGCTTATGAGCTAGAACTACCTTCTGAGCTAAGTCAAATTCACAATGTTTTCCACGTCTCTATGTTAAGACGTTACCGTTTGGATCCATCTCATGTGGTGTCGATAGAAGAAATTGAAGTAAGACCCGATTTATCCTTTGATGAGAAGCCAGTGGAAATCCTGCATCGTGATGTCAAAGTATTGCGGAGAAAGACGGTTCCGTTGGTTAAGGTTATATGGCGGAATCACGGTTCTGAGGAGGCTACTTGGGAACCGGAGGAAGCGATGCGACAGTAATACCCGCATCTATTCTGATCAGGTAATTTCGAGGCCGAAATTTCTTTAAGGGGGGTAGAACTGTAACATCCTGAATTAATGGGCCTTTGCGTTTAGTGTGCTGTGATGTTTATGTTATCTCTAATGTGTTAATTAGAGTGTTTAAGGGGTTCAGACTGGGCTAAGGGTTGGACCGAGCCCTTAGTCAAATTTGTTGTTTGGACACTTTAGTGGAAAGCCTGACAAGATAGGGCTTAAAGATATTATCTGTGTTTTAAATCACAAATGGGCTTGTGGCCCAGTGGCAAAGTGGCACCACATAGAGAGCAGGGAGGTGGCATCAACTAGGGAGGCCCAAATTCGAGTCGCATATAGCCCAATTCTTTTAATTAAATGTTAGCTAATTTTTGGCATTTAAATGAGTAGAGAGGGACGGCAATAAGGCTTAAAAATAGGAAGATTTACTCGAGTGGATAATACAGATAATATGGTAGATAAAGGGAGGAAGAGGTGGTGTGATCTAGGCTTCTTTTGGAGATGTGATCAGGTGGATAAGTGAGGAAATTTAGGATTTATCTGCTGGTCACAGTGGTGGCCGAAATTCCAACACTGAGGGGGAGGAGAAATCGGTTTTAGTATGGCAAAGGGGTGTCGAAATTTCCCTTGATTAGTAGCTCAACTTTAAGTCATCAAAAGAGCATTTTCGGTTTTAGGAAGTAGGTGCCGAATTTTTGTGATTAAGTGGGGGAATACCTTTTTGTTTTCGGCATTAGGGTTTGTTCTTTTTCTTTTCTCTCATTCTCTGCTAAGCCGAAACCCCTAATCCCAAGCTCTCATCTCCACTTTTATGCAAAAGCCGAAATCTCATTGTGTTCATCTCCATAAACCGAATACCCTAGTCTATTCCTTTCTCTTTGCCGATTTCTTCATCAAAGCCGAATCTGCATAGATATCTTGAGATTGTCTTTTCTTTTTGATCTTCTCAAAAGCCGAAATCTTCTAGGAGTTGCCGAACTCTCTGTAAAGGTAGGTGCCGATTTCTTCTGTTCCATTCTTTTTCTCTTTCAGTTTTTGAAGACAAAGCCGAGAGGATAACGGATTGTGGGTTTATTGGGTTTATGTGTGGGGCGACACATCGGAAATCGAAGTAGATCGTCTAGATCTAAAAGCTGGAAATTGCTAGGCTCTAAACTCCATCTTTCGGGATTTCAAGGTAAGGGGTTCTCTTTGGATTCTCGTTAGATTCGGTATTGTATTTGTGATCTTAACCGTACGATGGTAGCAACTGAATAGGGTCTTTTAGATGGAATCAAATATCGATCAGGTGAAAGAGGGGATTGGATCTGTTAAACCAATCCCTAAGTTTAAGAAACGAGCGGTGTCAGTAGTTCTGGATTGGCCACCGGGTTGTGGACCGGCGTCAGAACAAAACCTTAGACAGTTAGCAGTCGTATCGGCTTCTGATAGTGTCGACATAGAAAGTCTCGTCTTGACTGTAATCAAGTTTGTAGATCTCTAACACACTAATTATCTGTATTATGTATGTTATGGGCTAAAAGCTGGAAAAAGGCTGTATGGATAGTCGTGTGACCCAAAAAGGGTAGGCAAAGGATGCCAGGTACGTAACCATAGAAACTTCTCTATGTGTGTATCGATGTATGTAAAAACCTGTGATCTTTAGGTAGCATACTGTTTTGAATTTGCTTGGATGTATGCATGGGATAGGGTTAATACGATGAAGGGGAAGAGCATGTTAATAGGTCACTTGGTGATCGGTGGTTAAAACCGAAACTGTAAAATTAGGTCGAGATAGTGATCGGTGGCTAAGCCACGTTAAATTGATTCCCGATTGTTAGGAATAGGCGCATGACTATCGATATGGTGTGTATCGGTTGGTGGGTTGATTGTAGAAATCCCCAAGGTGTGTTGGTTGGTACGGGCTGGTGTGTAGAGGATGGATCTCTAGGTTGGGTTGGGCCATGTTGCATGTAAAGATTTTGTTGCCATTGTGTATGGGCCAAGGCCCATAATGTGTTTGTGGGCCTAAAGCCTTTTATGTGTTTTGGGATTTGCACACTCGAGTCTTAGTGACTCACCCTTTATTTTTCCCCGACTTTTCGGATGAGCGGTAGATCGTGGGACGTGGGAGCCGAGGCGGACTCGAGGCCATCAAGTTTTATTTTATTTATCTTCATGAACTATTTTCGGTTTTCTTTAAGTTTTAATTTTGGGACTATTTATGTAATAAGGCCCCATGGCTTAGGTTATCGCTTTACATTTGTTCATGTTTACAATTTGAAAGTTTATGTTCAAGGACTTAAGTCATAAATAGTAATTAAATGGGTTTTCCAAACATGTTCAACGTAAAAAAACAAAGGTTTCCAACAAATATCTTATTTTTAACAAATGCCTAAGTAAAGAAACTGATATTTCCAAAAACCATTAAAGTAAAGTTTTTAACAATAAACCCCGTAGCATACCAGATCTGGTCGTAGCGTTTGGGCCGGGTTTAGGGTGTTACATCAAATGCAATATCGGGTTTAGTGCAATGCATTGCATACATTAGACTTCCAATTATGCTGGCGTACTCAAGTTGTGCTATAACCATGCCATTATTCTCACTTAACTTAAAGTTCGAATCATATAGACTGTTCGGATCCTTAATATTCAAGTGTTTGAACTTTTCCAATACTTTCTCGATGTAGTGAGATTGGCTTAGTGCAAAGCCCTTTTCATGCTTTTTCACCTTTATACCTAGAATTTTATCTACCTCGTTGAGATCCTTCATCTTAAAATTTGAGGCTAGATACTCTTTGGTCTCACGAACACCTTCTATGTTCGTACCAAAAATCAACAAATCATCTACATAGAGACAAATAATTACACCATACCTATCGGTGAATTTAGTGTAAATACATTTATCCGCCTCATTATGTAAATAACCATATGACAAGATAATTGAGTCAAATTTCTCATGCCACTATTTAGGCGCTTGTTTTAAACCATATAATAACTTGATCAACTTATAGACCTTATGTTCATTCCCAGGAAGCACAAAGCCTTCTGGTTGCTCCATGTAGACTTCCTATTCGAGATCACCATTCAAAAAAGTCGTCTTAACATCCATTTGATGTACATGTAACTTATGAATAGATGCAAGTGTTATAAGAATTCGAATGGAGGTCATCTTATTCACTGGTGCATAAGTGTCAAAATAATCTAGGACTTCTTTTTGCCTAGATCCTTCTGCCACCAACCTAGCCTTAAAGGTTGGAGAACCCCCTATTGGAGTATTATTCCTTTTAAACACCCATTTACACTCGATAGGCTTCGATCCTTGAGGAAGATAAACTAGAATCCAAGTATTGTTGGATAATATTAAATCCATTTCATCATTGATCGCCTCTTTCTAAAATGTTGCCTCCCTAGAAGTCATGGCTCCACCATTGGATTGTGGATCACCATCGACATTAAACATTATGGGGATCTTCCTAATTACAGATTCTCTATTTCCCTCAACAAAGAATTCTAGAGATTACGAGGAAATGAAATCAGGACCAAAGTCCTTTACTTTTCTCACTCTTTGACTTTTCCTCAGCTCCGTATCCTTATTGTCATAAAGACTTCTTTTAGTTTGATCACTTGAGATCATTGGTTGACATTCTTTTTCTAAATCTATTGAATCATTGAGAACCTTATTTTCAATGAATACAACATCTCTTGTTTCAATTATCGCATTTGACACTAAGTCAAGAACACGATAAGCCTTAGAGTGTTGGGCATATCCAACGAATGCACCCTTGACGGTTCTTGGACCTAACTTTGTTCTCCATTGGTCGAAAACTCTATAGTAAGCCAAACACCCCCACACTTTGAAATAATCTAAGTTTGGCATCCGACCCTTCCATAACTCATATGGAGATACATTGAATTTTCTCGATAGTATTCTATTAAGAATATAACACGCAATCAATAATACTTCACCCCATAAATTATATGGAAGTTTAGCTTTTAACAACATCAAGTTAACCATATCTACTAAAGTACGATTCTTTCTTTCCACCAAACCATTTTGTTGCGGAATATAAGACGCGGAACACTCATGTACCACACCTTGTTCCTCACAAAATACATTAAATTCTCAACCTCATTTTTCTTACTAAACAAATTCTCAACCTCATTTTTAAAATGTTTAAACATATCAAATGCCTCGTCTTTACTTCTCATGAGATACACATAAGTAAACCTAGAGAAGTCTATAAAAGTGATAAAATATCGTTTTTCACCTCTTGTTAAAGTTCCATTTAATTCACAAACATCCGAATGAATTAAATTTAACACTTGCGAATTCTTTTCACACTTATTAGGAAACGACTTCTTGATAATTTTTTATTGAATACAAATTTCAAATTTATCCACAAACTCGTCATTACTTAGACTTATATAACCATTCTTTTGCATATATTGTAAAGTTTTAAAATTAAAATGTGCTAAACGTGCATGCCACAAAGGATAAGATTTAACAATATAAGAAAAATAATTAACTTTATTCATATCAATGCTCAACTTGAGCATACCGTCGTTACAATATCCTTTTCCTACGTATATATCACTCTTAAGCAAGACAAACTTATCGGATTCCAAGATAATCTTGAACCCCTTGTTACACAGAATACTCGCAGACACTAAATTCTTTCTCACATCAGGAACATGCAATACATTGGTCAAAGTCAATTTCTTCCCAAATGTGAAGTTCAGTTCCACCGTCCTTTGACCGAGCACCTTAACTTATTGGTAGTTGCCCATAAGCACTTCACGGTTTGCCACTAGTTTATAACTCTTGAATTGTTGTCGGTCATTACACACATGGAAAGTAGCTCCGAATTCGAGCCACAAATTACAGGACTTATTAGTCATGGCTATGTTGAGTTCAGTAATCATACCAATCTCTTAACTCTCGATCCCTTCCGTAACCATGGCCGCTAAGTCCATGTCCTCCACCATATTGGCTTTGGAAGTTGTGGCATATTGCTTCTTTTTGAGAAGTCTACAATCCTTAATATAGTGTCATTTCTTATTGTAATTATAATAATTGCGAGATTTTTTTTTCTTGTCTTGCACGTTCTTCGTCTCGGATGTGGCCTTTATCTTACCATCTTGAGAGTTCTTGGACTCGCCACATGGTTCACTTTAGAACTTTGGGGAAGATACACCGCATCACGCTTTCGATTTTCCTCTTCAATACGCAAATGCCTAAGGATTTTCTCCACAGTGAAGTCCTCTTGTAACAGCCCATTTTTTTCAGTGAAATCAGAATAGTGGTTTCGGGACCACAAATTTGATCCGATCTGAAAATAAAATTTGTTTTTATTTTATTACATTGTCTGTAATATGTTAGAAATGTCGTGAGAAAATTTCGATAAGAAAATTTTACTGATTATGTGCTTAATTACGAGAAGGACTAAATCGCATAAAATGCAAAAGTTGAATACTAGTAGCTATAAGGATTAAATAGCTATGGAATTCAAAACTAGAGGTCCTTATATGGTAATTAGACCATTAAAGAAAAGTATGTAGATATTTTGGTGACTCATCCATGGAAATTTAGGAAAAGGGCAAGGACTAGATTGGAAAATGAAATAATTAAATTAATTAAAAGATGATAAAAGATATCATCTTATTTTTTTATGTCATCATCAACCTAAAATACATGGAAACCCTAGGAGAGAGAGAAGAGACTTTCATGGCTTAATTGGATAAGTTTCCTTGTCCCATTTTTTGTAATTTTGATATTTTTGAAACCGGGATAGCTTAATCTATCTATTTGGGGGATCAATTTGAAAAGTTATCAAAGTATGGAAAATGGGTCATGGATGAATATGCTGAAAATTAGAAATTTTTGGTAGAAAATGAAAGGTTGTTGATCGGTGATGTGTCACAGTCTTAAAATTTATAATGAGAATGATCAAGCCTAAAAACTAACTATGACAATGATTGAGGCAAGTGTACCTATCGAACAGTAGTATAGCTTAGTGGCAAGACCGGATTGTCAAACCCAAAGGAACCGGAAGTACTAATACTAACTTTCTTTTTATTATTTAGCCTTAAAATTGAAGTGAATCGGTTTAATCTAGAAAATTAACTAACTACTAAGCTAAAGACGATGAGACAAAAAGAATGAAATTAGGGAAATAATTATGGGAAAAACCAATTGATTAAAACAATACCCAAGGAAGAATCCACCTAGACTTCACTTGTTATCTAACTCTGAACCAGACGATTTATTCATTTGACTTGATCCATAAGATTCCCTAATGTATATTAACCCCTCTTTCGAGGCGACTAACGTCTAACCCTAGGTTGATTAATTGAAATCTCTTTCTAATTAAAACCCCTAGAATCGCACTAACTTGATCTATGGACTCCCATATTAGGTTTCACCCTAATCCGGCAAAATCTCGTCACCCTATCTCTTGGCGTGCGACCAACTTCGCTTAATTATGCTAGATCTACTCTTAGGCAGGGACTTTTGCTCCTCCACCTAAGCACATCAAACTTGAATTAATATCCTGGAAATATCAACACAAGAATTAAGAACACATAATTAAGAACAAATCAAATATTTATCATATAGTTCAGCAAATGATAACAAGATTCATCTTAGGTTTCATCCCCCTCAGGTATTTGAGGGTTTAGTTCATAATGATAATAGAATACATCTCAAAAGAAAAGATAAAACAAAACATAAGAAAAACTCTAAAACCCCCTGAAGGAATTGAAGAGAGATCCTCCGTCTTGAGTATAACTCTGGCTTTTTGAGATGAATCAACTAGCTTTCTTCAAGTAATTTCCACAATTCTGATCTTTCTGGCTCGGCTCCTTGGCCTAGCTGGACGCCTGATAAACCGTAAAAGTAACATATTTTAATCCCACATTTAGCATACTTTTGGATGATTTATCCCTTGATTTATGTAAAAAGGTGCTCTTAATCCTTTCTTTTCATGTTTTATACTCAGGAAAGCATCAGAGGATGGAAAGAATGAGAAACGGGCTCAAAACGGACCAAATTAGGCCAAAGTGAAAATTGACACGGCCTGGACTTGAGCCAACACGGCCGTGTCTCCTTGATAGACTAGAACACACCTGATCACGATTTACACGGGCGTGTCACCTCATTAAAAGTCTAAACACGGCCTAAAGACTATTCACACGGGCGTGTGCCATGGCCGTGTCCCTGTCGGGGAGAAAAGCAATTTCACTCGGAAAAGGATATTTAGGGGCAAAGAAACCTATTTCAAAAGCCTATATAAACACCCTAAGTATAACCTAGAAGGGGGGTGAGCTAGGCCAAGGAGCCAAGTCGAAAAGGTCAGATTTGTGGGAAACACTCGAAGATAGCCAGTTGATCCATCTCAAGAAGCCGGAATTCTACTTAAGACAGCGGATCTCTCCTTCAATTACTTCAGGGGGTTTTAGGTATTTCTTATGTTTTATTTTATCTTTTCTTCTGAGATGTTTTCTTTTATCATTATGAACTAAACCCTTCAGATACTTGAAGGGGATGAAACTTAGATGAATCTTGTTATCATTTGCTGAACTATATGATAAATACTTGATTTGTTCTTAATTATGTGTTCTTAATTCTTGTGTTAATATTTCTGGGATATTAATTCAAGTTTGATGTGCTTAGGTGGAGGAGCAAAAGTCCCTACTTAAGAGTAGATCTAGCATAACTAAGCAGAGTTGATCGCGCACCTAGAGATAGGGTGACGAGATTTTTCCAGATTAGGGTGAAACCTAATATGGGAGTCCATAGATCAAATTAATGCAATTCTAGGGGTTTTAATTAGAAAGAGATTTCAATTAATCAACCTAGGGTTAGACGTTATTCGCTTCGAGAGAGGGTTTAATATACATTAGGGAGTCTTACGGATCAAGTCAAGTGAATAAATTGTGCGGTTGAGAGTTAGATAACAAGTGAAGTCTAGGTGGATTCTTCCTAAGGGTATCGTCTTAATCAACCGAGTTTTTCAACGAAGATTTCCCCAATTCATTCTTTTTGTCTTTGCGTCTTTAGCTTAGTAGTTAGTTAAATTTAGATTAAATAACAACTTCACTTATTTTAGGCTAGATAATAAAAAGAAAGTTAGTATTAGTACTTTTGGTTCCTTTGGGTTCGACAATCCGGTCTTGCCTAAGCTATACTATTGTTCGATAGGTGCACTTGCCTCAATCGTTGTTATAGTTAGTTCGAGTTCGATCATTATAAATTTAAAACTCTGAAATCACAGCGATCAAGTTTTTGGCGCCGTTGCCGGGGAACTAAAATATTAAGAAAGCTCATTTTTTATTACTTTAGCCATTATTATTATTATTGTTATTATTATTTTACTTTGCTAAATTTTCTTTTATTTGATTTTGGCAGATAGAGGAGATGGCACTAAATAACTATCAATGGCAAGTTATGAGAACAAAGCCAACAAAAGCAGCTGATATCTACAACCTCGACCCAATAACTAGGCTATCAAACCAATTAGAGATGTTAAATAAAAAAGTTTGATGATTTGTGTTTTTTGCAGATACATCCAGTTATGCAGTACGAAACAAGCAGAGGCGTGGCGAATCTTGAGTACCCACCCTACGGATATGGTATAGAGAACGAACAAGTCCACTATATGGGTAACTATTCTAGACCTCAAAATAATTTTTATAGTGACCCTTATAATGCAGGTTGGAGGTACCATCCTAATTTCTCGTAGGATGATCAAAGTAGCCAAGGACCGGAACTTCCTCCAAATTTTCAACAACCACCTTACCAATAGGAAGCGGAGTCGAACCTCGAGGAGATGTTAACAAAATTCATGGCAGCCACAGATACCTGTCTCCAAAAAACTGAGACAACACTTAATAATCAACAAGCATCGATCAAAGGGATCGAGAACCAAGTTGGGGAACTTACTAAGTCAGTTGGACAACTTGCAAAGTTAATTTCCGAACGACCGCAAGGGCGTCTACCAAGAAACACTGAAACTAACCCAAAAGAGCAAATTCAAGCCGTAACAACTCATGACAGTGAAAGGTTAGTGGAATCTGACCCAAAGTAAGAGCCTGTAGTAAGTGAAGGTAAGGTTGAGGTAAGCCATTGATAAACCGTAAAAGTAACATATTCTAAGCCCACATTTAGTATCCTTTTGGATGATTTAAGCCCCAATTATGTAAAAAATGTGCTCTTAATCCTTTCTTTTCATGACTTATACTCAGGAAAGCACCCGATGACGAAAAGAACAAGAAACGGGCTTAAAATGGACCAAATCAGGCCAAACCCCGAAATCAGCACGGCCTGGACTTCCAGCCACACGGCCGTGCCACCTTTCTTTCTAGAACACGAACTGACCCCGATTCACATGGCCGTGCCTCACTAAAGAAATCTGAACACGGTTTGAAGACGATCCACACGGGCGTGTGCCAATGCCGTGCCCCTATCGTGGCAAAGAAGAGTTTCAGTCAGATTTTGATACTTAGGGATGAAGAAACACATTCCAAGAGCCTATATAAACACCCTAGGTACCAGCTGAAAGGGGGCGGTGAGCTAGGCCAAGAAGCCAAGCTGAAAAGGTTAGATTTGTGGGAATCACTCGAAGATAGCCAGTTGATCCATCTCAAGAAGCCGGAATTCTACTCAAGACGACGGATCTCTCCTTCAATTCCTTCAAGGAATTTTAGGGATTTCTTATGTTTTGTTTTATCTTTTCTCTTGAGATGTTTTCTTTTATTATTATGAACTAAACCTTCAGATGCCCGAAGGGGATGAAACCTATGATGAATCTTGTTATTTGATTTTTTGAATTATATGATAATAACTTAGTTTGTTCTTAATTGTGTGAACTTAATCCAAATCTAATGTGCTTAGGTGGAGGAGGAATAGACACTTCCTAAGAGTAGATCCAACATAACTAAGCGGAGTTGATCGCACGCCTAGAGATAGGGTGACGAGATTTTGCCAGATTAGGGTGAAACCTAATATGGGAGTCCACAGATCGATTTCATCGCTATTCTAGGGGTTACTATAAGAGAAAGAGATTTCCACTAGTTAACCTAGGGTTAGGCGTTATTCGCTTCGAGAGAGGGTTTAATATACGTTAGGGAGTCTCACGGATCAAACTAAGTAAATAAATCATATGGTTCAAGGTTAGATAACAAGTGAAGTCTAGGTGGATTCTTCCTAAGGGTATCGCTTGAGTCAACTGAGTTTTCCAAAAAGTTATTTCCCGAATTCATTCTTTTTGTCTTTGCGTCTTAGCTTAGTAAGTAGATTAATTTTAGTTTAAACAACCATCATTTTATATTAAGGCTAAATAATAAAAAGACGGTGAGTATTAGTACTTTTAGTTCCTTTGGGTTCGACAATCCGGTCTTGCCTGAACTATACTACTGTTCGATAGGTGCACTTGCCTTTAATCGTTGTCAGAGTTAGTTTCCAGGTTCGATCATTCTTTTATAAATTTTAAAACTCTGATTTACAGCGATCAAGTTTTTGGCGTCGTTGCCGGGGAACTAAAATATTAAGAAAGTTTTATTTTTATTACTTTAGCCATTCTTTTTTATTTTCCGCACTTTATTTTTGGTTTATAGTTTAGTTTTCAATTTTTCTAATTTTATTTCTCTCTTTTCTTAGCAGGTGCCTCTAGTTTATGACTAGAAGGAACCCAACAGGACCATTAGTATACGACAATGATATTGAAGCTACCGCTCGAAGAAATCATAGAGAAATTAGGCGAGCCCTAAACTACAGAGAAGAAGAGCGAGAAGACAGATCCAATCCTCTTTGAAGGGATGGACGAGAATAATCCACCACCACAAAGCGATGTGGCGGATCGAATGCTCCTCGTACTATGTATGATTATGCTAAACCTCATTTAACAGAGCGAGAATCGAGTATTGTTGGGCTGCTATAGCCGCTAATAATTTTGAATTAAAGCCTAACACTATTCAAATGATTCAACAATTTGTTCAATTTGATGGTTTGCGGGACGACGATCCAAACACTCATATAGCTAACTTTTTAGAGTTACGTGATACCTTCAAAATAAATGGCGTTTTCGACGATGCCATACGTCTTGGCTATTTCCTTTTCACTAAGAAATAAAGCCAAGCAGTGGTTAAACTCGTTACCACGAGGGTCGATCACCACATGGGATCAAATGACAGAAAAGTTTTTATTAAAATATTTCCCACCGGCCAAAACGGCCAAATTACGGAATGATATCTCTTCTTTTGTGCAGATGGATTTAGAGACATTATACGATGCATGGGAGAGATACAAGGATCTCTTGAGAAGGTGTCCACACCATGGCTTACCATTGTGGCTCCAAGTCCAAACTTTTTATAACGGTGTGAACCCCTCAACGAGACAACTAATCGACTCAGCCGCCAGTGGAACCCTGAATAATAAAACTCCAGACGCAGCCTACGAGTTTATTGAAGAGATGTCACTGAATAATTATTAGTGGCAGGTTACAAGGACCAAACCAACAAAATCGGCCGGAGTTTTCAACATTGATGCAGTAACCATGCTATCAACACAGGTAGAGATGATGAATAAAAAGCTTGATAGTTTGTGTTCTTCGTAGATAAATCCAGTGATGCAGTGTGACACAGGTGGAACCGTGGCAAATCCTGAGTACCCACCATACCAACCAGAAAGCGAACAGACGAACTATATAGGTAATAATTTCAGATCTAATAATAACCCTTATAGTAATACCTATAATCCAGGTTGGAAGAACCACCCAAATTTTTCATGGGGAGGACAAGGAAATCAGGGAAACCAGAGACAACAACCTCCTCAAACCTTCCAAAATCAGCCCTATTCGCAAGAAAAGAAGCCGAATCTTGAAGAGACGCTAAACAAATTCATGGCATCAGACAACATTAGATAATCAACAAACATCGATCAAAACGATCGAGAGTCAAGTTGGGGAACTTATTAAGTCAATTGAACAACTTACTGAGATGGTTTCTAAAATTTGATCAGCGGTTTTCTCTAAAGAAACAAAACAGGTAAAGGCAGTTACACTAAGAAGTGGAAAGGAGCTAGTCGAATCAGAGAAAAGAATGCCACCCGTAGATGACAAAGCAAAGGATATGAGAACTGAGGATGTAATTCCAGTACATAAAGAAAGTAAACCACCGATCCCATATCCAGCAAGGTTGAAGAAAGAACGATTAGACTCCCAATATGGTAAGTTTCTCGAGCTTTTTAAACAAATACATATTAACCTACCTTTTGTGAAGCCATTTCACGGATGTCGACGTCACGCGAAATTCTTGAAAGAACTCACGGCGAATAAAAGGAAGCTTGAAGAAATATCAATGTTGGAGCTTAATGAAGAATGTTCGGCCATCCTCCAAAACATGTTACCAACAAAATTAAAAGACCCAGGAAGTTTTACTATTCCTTGTTTAATTGGCAGTTTAAATGTTAAGAAAGCATTAGCTGATCTAGGTGCCAGTATTAATTTAATGCCTTATAAGATGTTTAAACGACTAGATCTCAGGGAACCAAAATCCACTAGGATGAGTATTCAGTTAGTTGATAGATCTATTAAATATCCTAGAGGAGTTATTGAAGACGTCTTGGTAAAAATTGATAAATTTATTTTTCCCGTTGATTTTGTTGTGCTTGACATGGATGAAGACATTGAGGTCCCCTTAATTCAAGGGCGCCCTTTTTTAGCTCTTTGCTAGGTTGTTATTGATGTAGGTGATGGTAAACTTGCATTAAGGATAGGCGATGAGGAAATTATTTTTCAAATTTATGATGCCATGAAATATTCTAGAGAACAAGATGATTCATGTTATTTTGTTCATACCAATGACCATCTCATTCAAAACTCATTATAGGAAATCTTGTATGATGACACGATGGAACTGTGTCTCACTCAAGAAGAGGGGGAAGAAGATAAAGCTTCCGAGCTAAAATTATCATCAAAACAAACGGAAAAAGAAAGCATCAAATTTGATGACGATTTCAAACAAAAACCCTCTGTTGATGAACCACCCAATTTAGAATTAAAACAACTGCCAAAGCACCTAGAGTATGCATTCCTTGGGGAAAATTCTACGTTACCAGTAATTATCTCTTCGGAATTAGAGCCCAAGGAAAAAGAGGAGTTGATACAGGTACTGAGAGAGCATAAAAAAGCCATAGCTTGGAAAATCTCTAACATTAAGGGAATAAGCTCAACATTTTGTACCCACAAAATTTTAATGGAAGATGAGTACAAGCCATGCGTGCAACCACAAAGACGACTAAATCCCAACGTAAAAGAAGTCGTGAAAGCCAAGGTTATTAAACTTCTAGATGCTGGAATAATCTATCCTATTTCTGACAGCAAGTGGGTAAGTCCTGTGCAGGTTGTTCCGAAGAAAGGGGGCATGACAGTGGTGGCTAACGAAAGGAATGAACTAATTCCCACCAGGACAGTCAAAGGTTGGAGAGTTTGCATCGACTACAGAAAGCTGAATGACTCCACTAGAAACGATCGCTTTCCCTTGCCCTTCATTGATCAAATGTTAGAAAGACTATCAGGGCATATGTACTACTGCTTCCTAGACGGACTCTCTGGCTATTTCCGAATCCCAATAGCACCTGAAGATCAAGAGAAGACAATGTTCACATGTCCATACGGTACATTTTCCTATCGTAGAATGCCTTTCGGATTATGTAACACTCCTGCTACTTTTCAGCGATGCATGTTAGCAATCTTCGATGAACTCGTCGAAGATATTATGGAAGTATTTATGGATGATTTCTCCGTATACGGTAATTCTTTCCATCTTTGCCTTAAAAATTTAAAACAAGTCTTAATGAGATGTGAGGAAACGAACCTTGTTTTAAATTGGGAAAAATGTCACTTTATGGTACAAGAGAGGATTGTACTAGGTCATAAAATTTCTAGTAAGGGGATCGAGGTAGATAAAGCAAAAATTAAAGCTATAGACAAATTACCTCCCCCTAGTTCAGTTAAGGCTATTAGAAGCTTTTTAGGACATGCAGGATTCTATAGAAGGTTCATTAAAGATTTTTCTAAAATAGCCAAGCCTTTAACAAAATTACTAGAAAAAGATGTTCCTTTTAATTTTGATCAAGAATGTTTAGATGCATTTAATATCCTTAAGGATAAACTAATAAATGCTCCGATTATGATTGCACCTGATTGGAATTTACCATTTGAACTAATGTGTGATGCAAGTGATTTCGTGATAGAGTGCGATTCGGGACAACGAAGAGGCAAGCATTTTCAGCCAATCTATTATGCTAGCAGAACTTTGACACCCGCACAAGAAAATTATACCACCATAGAGAAAGAACTGCTAGCTGTAGTCTTTGCTTTTGACAAATTTAGACAATATTTATTATTATCTAAAGTTGTCGTTTACACTGATCATTCAGCCCTTCGTTATCTACTAACTAAACCCGATGCAAAACCATGACTCATAAGATGGATTTTACTTTTACAGGAATTTGATTTGGAAATACAGGATAAGAATGGAGCTGAGAACCTTGCGGCGGATCACCTCTCTAGACTTGAAAACCCCCATATTGAATAGTTAAATGAAGATAAGATAAATGATTCATTCCCAGAAGAACAACTCTTTTCAATAACTCATTCCGAGGTACCATGGTTTGCAGATATTGCGAATTATTTAGCCGCTAACATCTTACCAAAAAGGCTAACACATCACCAAAAGAAGCGATTCTTTGCTGATACAAAAAACTATTTTTGGGAAGACCCCTTTCTTTTCTGAATATGTGCAGATCAGGTAATTCGAAGATGTGTTACAAGAATAGAAGCAAGCAAAATCATGGAACATTGTCATTCAGGACCATCAGGAGGATACTACAGTGGCATCAAGACAGCACATAAAATACTCGAATCAGGTTTTTACTGGCCCACTCTATTTAAGGATGCCAACAGGTACGTTACCTCGTGTGATAAATGCCAGAGAATAGGTAATATTTCTAAATGTGATGAAATGCCCCAAACATATATGCTATCATGCGAAATATTTGATGTATGGGGTATTGATTTTATGGGACCATTCCCTAGTTCATTTGGAAATAAATACATCCTAGTAGCAGTTGATTATATGTCAAAATGGGTAGAAGTAGAAGCCTTGCCTACAAATGACGCTAGGGTAGTAGTGAAATTTCTCAAGAAACTGTTTTCTCGATTTGGGACACCTAGAGCCATCATTAGTGATAGGGGTACTCATTTCTGCAATACTCAATTTGAAAAAGTTCTAAAAAATATGGAGTACACCACGGGATGACTACCCTTATCACCCTCAAACTAGTGGGCAAGCTGAAGTAGCAAGCCGAGAACTTAAGTGCATCCTAGAAAAGACGGTTGAATCAAATAAAAAAGATTAGGCATTAAAAGTAGATGATGCCTTATGGGCCTATAGAACAGCATTCAAAACACCCTTAGGGACATCCCCATACAAACTTGTATACGAGAAAAGCTGTCATCTACCATTCGAGCTAGAACATAAAGCTTTTTGGGCTATAAAATTTTTAAACTATGATCTTAAAGTTGCAAGAAGGAAAAGAATGATGCAGATGAATGATCTAGACGAGTGGAGAACTGAAGCCTATGAGAACTCAAAGCTATATAAGGAGGCAACAAAGCGATGCCATGATGTCCGTCTAAAGAAATCGAAACAATTCGAAGTGGGGGACTTGGTCCTGTTATACAACTCAAGGCTTAAATTATTTCCAGGGAAACTGAAATCAAGGTGGTCCGGCCCATTCATGATCAAAATAATTTTTCCATATGGCACATTCGAGGTAACTCACCCTACTAAGGGCACATTCAAGGTAAATGGTCACCGACTCAAAATCTATAATGGTGAAAATTTTAGAGATATGAAAGAGGAGTTTCAGCTCCATGAGCCTTCTTTTAGAAATGAAAATAGGGTAAGTCTAGCCTAAGACTATAAACAAGCGCTTCTCGGGAGGCAACCCGAGCACTAATTCACTAACAAATTATATTCTTATCATTGTTTTTATTTTTTTTATTTTTTTTTGCATCTAACCCCTACTAAATTAGTCTAATAAAAGCGTAGATTTTAGACCACACGGCCTTACACACGGGCGTGCCCGTGGCCGTGTGGAAGACAGGGGACAAACCATGGGCGTGCTAGTAGCCGTGCACAAACAGAGAAGAATTTCTTTTCCCAACACGGGCTGCGATACCATTCCACGCCCGTGCTAACTACCCGTGCGAGGTTACTGACTTGTCGAGCACGGGTAAGACACGCTCGTGCCACCAAACCGTGCCAGCATACTGACTTGTCGAGCACGGGTAAGACACGCCCGTGCCACTAAACCGTGCCAACATACTGACTTGTCAACACGGAACACGCCCGTTCTACATGACCGTGTGAATAAAAACACGGGAGTGCCCTGTTACCCACGGTCGTGGCAAAATACCTGAATGCACCCAAAAAAAAATTTAAAATCACGAAAAACACGGGCGTATTAAAATCAAGCACGGGTGTGGCCCCTACCCGTGCCTCTCACCCCTATTTAAGAGACTCAACCGCTCATCTCCCCCAACCCCAACCCTAAATCAGTTTTCTCAAATCCTTTCCTCCAAAATCCGGCCACCATCAACCATATTGTGACCCCCAAAACCCCTCCACTGTTCCCCTTCTCAAATACCCATACAATAATGCAACCACGCCCGTGTCGAACAAAACCTACACTTTCGCCACCACCAGAAAATACAGAACACGCCCGTGCTCAACCCGTGCTCCGTCGTTCACACCACAACACTGCCAAAACCACTACTGGTTCCCTTTATTACTTTACTTACATCTATTTACTAATTGTTACTTTACTAATTAGAACTAGTATCTCTTGAACCTTAGGAGCAATTATAGTTGAATGTTTGCTTGTGATGTTACATTAGTATAATTATTCATTTAGTTTTTCTTCCCCTATTTGTGTTAATTATTCTTTAAAGTTATCTCTTGCAAAACTCACTTGATTGCTTTATTGAAATATTTGCATTAGATATTTGAAATAACAATACGATTGAATTGCATTTGAAAACATTTTACTTGAATATTACAAATTTTCAGGTAAAATGACGACGTCAAGAGAAAAGCGAACAGCAGCCGGCACTTCTAAGAAGCAAAAGGGACCGGGGTCATCTTCCGTAAGTGCCTCCACCGAAGTGCGCCATCAATTTCTACGTTTTCCCAAGGGAATCCAAGAAGATCGAGTAAAGGCACTACGAGAACGACCGCTCGAAACCAGTAGGCGTATCGATTGGACCGCTTTAGAACAAGTCGGCCTCATAGATGATGTTCGAGCCTTGCTCACCACCGAGCCGTGGGATAAATTCTTTACAATCATAGAGCCGACATATTTGGAATTCACATTAGAACTCTGTTCTACTTTCCAACTACAGACTATGATGGCAAATTTCGATGATCCAGGAACAATACAATTTCGTCTCTGAGGTACCATACGACAACTCAACGTACCACAATTTGGAGCCGCACTGGGACTGTACACCGATGAATTTGTAGAAGAGCATGACCTCTCCGAACTACACCGCCATATTCATTGCACCCCTGCAAGTTGTTGGTACGAGATAGGAAAAGGCCCTTACGATCCCAGCCGTTCCAAAGCGACAGTTATGACCCCACCTCTAAGGTACATCCACTCCATTTTGGCCCACACAATTATAGGAAGACGCGAAAGCACCGGCGTGGTGAATACACACGACGCCTATTACTTATTCTGCATGTCGAACGGACACGTTTTTGACCTCGCCTACATTATTGCACCTGCGACGATTCAAAGACTGCATGAGTCACACAGGAAAGGGATTCTTTCGATGGGCCCTTATATCACACGATTAGCCCGACACTTCGGCCTCCTAGAAACCGATGCCCAGAGCTCTTCCCTCATACTGATTGGGCAAATGGCACCTCAGGGTATTCAGATGATGCTGCATATGAGGATGATTAAACACCATCGTGGGACTGATCCTCCCCAATACCGATTAGCCCCTTCCACTAACACAGAAGAACCCAAGGACCTTACTGACTATGTCCCATAGGAGGCACCAGTCCCAGCCCAACGACCCTCTCATACAGCAGCTTCACTATCAGATCTCTTAGCACGCTTTACACAGTTTGAGCGGTATTGCACTCAGCAATTCACTGACACAGCGTGACAGTTTGATGGGATTGAGGCTACCCTCCAATAGATATGCCAGCACCTCCACATCTCATTAGCAAAACCACCGCAGGACCCGGCCGATGACGAGGACCTTTGAGTCCTTTTATCTAATCTTTGTTTGCATTTTTAATGCTATTTTTATCTATCTTTACTTGTCTTAAGCTGAACTTTTTCTATCTGCATTACAAATTATTATGATTATCATTGGCTATCTAACCTTCGAGTATGCCTAACAATTATTTACACCGCCAAAATATCTAACTGATGACTTTGCAGTCTCAACCATGCACTCCTTATACACAAACAAATCAATAGGAGTAATTCACTAAACACATAAGTCATCCTTTACCACATCCTTCATCTCAAGGAATCCATCCGAAAATTCAAGAAGTGTTACTTTCCCCTTCTCTCTTGATTTAGTATTACATGATTTATTACATAACTTTGTACATTGAGGGCAATGTACATCTTAAGTGTGGGGGGTAACAGTACTTAAACTTTTTGCATTATTCTCAAATCCCTGAATTATGCCTTTTTCTTAAGTAATTTACTCATATTACTAATTAAGATGAAATTTCTGACAATTTATGATTCTTATTGATATGTTTTAGATTAAGTCATTGATAATTGTGCATTGATGATTAAATTCTAAGAATACTAGAGAATCAAGCATGATAAGTCTATTTTTCTGATTTATAATTTTTTTCTAGGTTGTCTACCTGAATTTAAATATTACCTTGAAGTTTGAAATTTACAAGATTGACATAAAAATACCCATAATTTTTGTGAGATTTTGAGCCTTATAGAGCATATATTCTTTTTCTTGCTCACTTTATTGATTATGAGTATGTCAACATTGATTTATTGTTCTAGAACTTGCATCAATTATACATGTCGAGACCACACCTATAATTTGATATACAGAGATGATGAAGGCACCTAGGTTTTAACCCACTTACTCCGCTTAAAGCCTACCTCCATAACTAACCCCTAGTGAACCCCGTTTTAACCTAACAACCCTTTTTATTGACATAACCACTAATATTACCCCAAAACCCTTTGTTTTTATCACCATTCCTTGTAACTACCCTCATATTGAGAGTTGATTTGATTAGTTGCCTAATTATGATTTTCACTATGTATTTAGTTTGTCCTTATTATTTAGTTTGTTCTTAAAAAAATGAAGTATATTCATTATTAGTTATGTGATTTAGAGAGCTTATATATTTTAAATTCCAATTATTGAAGAAAAAGCTCGAATTATTAGTATTATGAATTTTCAGTTGATGTAATTCAGTATTAGTTCGGTTTATGTCTGATGAGCTTAAAACAGTGAAATCCACATTTTTAGAAAGAAGCTCGTATTTCTATTTGTTTTTCATTTGATGTAACTACTCATTATTCAGTTTATTGTTAGGTAATTTGTCAGGTTAATCTCGATTTTAACCCTCTAATTCAGCCTATATCCACACCCTTTAACCTAAGCCCCGTTACAACCCTAATTAAAGACCTTTTGATTTGTATATCATCTCATATTACAGTGGTGGAGATTTGATTTTCATGCAAGCCTATGGGATTAGCTCTTCATGTTTGACATTTGAGTGCTTAACTCTGAACCTTAAACACTTTGAGTGATTTGAGTGAATCCTTAGTGAGAATGTCAATCCTTGTCGATTTTGAATCAGAGGTAATTATTTAGATGAAGGGAGATACCTATATTTTCGTGCTACAAATCTATGACTTAGAATTGTTTGAATCTTTAGGACTCTTTGAGTTGAATTATCTATGTATAAATTATCTATAAATTATGATAAAACATTGTTGATAGGAATTATGAAACATGGAAAGTTCGTTTTAATTGTAAGTTGAGAATTTTGCTTGAGGACAAGCAAAAGCTTAAGTGTGGGGGTATTTGATAAACCGTAAAAGTAACATATTCTAAGCCCACATTTAGTATGCTTTTTGATGATTTAAGCCCCAATTTATGTAAAAAGGTGCTCTTAATCCTTTCTTTTCATGACTTATACTCAGGAAAGCACCCTATGACGAAAAGAATGAGAAACGGGCTTAAAATGGACCAAATCAGGCCAAACCCAGCCACACGGCCGTGCCACCTTTCCTTCTAGAACATAGCCTGACCCCGATTCACACGGCCGTGCCTCACTAAAGAAATCTGAACACGGTTTGAAGACGATCCACACGGGCGTGTGCCAAGGCCGTGCCCCTGTCATGGCAAAAAAGAGTTTCAGTCAGATTTTGATACTTAGGGACGAAGAAACACATTCCAAGAGCCTATATAAACACCCTAGGTACCAGCTGAAAGGGGACGGTGAGCTAGGCCAAGAAGCCAAACCGAAAAGGTCAGATTTGTGGGAATCACTCGAAGATAGCCAGTTGATCCATCTCAAGAAGCCGGAATTCTACTCAAG
The DNA here is from genome assembly GCA_025698515.1 of Gossypium sturtianum. Lineage (NCBI taxonomy): Eukaryota > Viridiplantae > Streptophyta > Magnoliopsida > Malvales > Malvaceae > Gossypium > Gossypium sturtianum. Next base: position 129,725,388 of record CM046955.1, read on the forward strand.
ATGATGGATCTCTCCTTCAATTCCTTCAGGGAGTTTTAGGGATTTCTTATGTTTTATTTTATCTTTTCTCTTGAGATGTTTTCTTTTATTATTATGAACTAAACCTTCAGATACCCGAAGGGGATGAAACCTATGATGAATCTTGTTATTTAATTTTTTGAATTATATGATAATAACTTAGTTTGTTCTTAATTGTGTGAACTTAATCCAAATCTAATGTGCTTAGGTGGAGGAGGAATAGACCCTACCTAAGAGTAGATCCAACATAATTAAGCGGAGTTGATCGCACGCCTAGAGATAGGGTGACGAGATTTTGCCGGATTAGAGTGAAACCTAATATGGGAGTCCACAGATCGATTTACTGCTATTCTAGGGGTTACTATAAGAGAAAGAGATTTCCACTAGTTAACCTAGGGTTAGACGTTATTCGCTTCGAGAGAGGGTTTAATATACGTTAGGGAGTCTCACAGATCAAACTAAGTAAATAAATCATATGGTTCAAGGTTAGATAACAAGTGAAGTCTAGGTGGATTCTTCCTAAGGGTATCGCTTGAGTCAACTGAGTTTTCCCAAAAGTTATTTCCCGAATTCATTCTTTTTGTCTTTGCGTCTTAGCTTAGTAAGTAGATTAGTTTTAGTTTAAACAACCATCATTTTATATTAAGGCTAAATAATAAAAAGACGGTGAATATTAGTACTTTTAGTTCCTTTGGGTTCGACAATCTGGTCTTGCCTAAACTATACTATTGTTCGATAGGTGCACTTACCTTTAATCGTTGTCAGAGTTAGTTTCCAGGTTCGATCATTCTTTTATAAATTTTAAAACTCTGATTTACAACGATCAGCCATGATTTACCAAACCCGGTAATTACAGAGTACCAAGCTCATATGTCATACCCCAATGCGATAAAGAAAAACCACACAGAGGAACAATTCAGTAAATTTCTTAAACCTCCAAAGAAGTTTCTTATTAACTTGCCATTTCTTGAAGCTCTTTCGCAGATGCCAGATCCTAGACCTCGTGTTAATAAGGAAGAAATGCATGAGGAACGAAGGCCTCGGACCGAAGGACTAGACGAGTGGAAGACACACTTCAAAGAGAAATTAAAAATACACGAAGCAAAAAGCGAGGCAACTCCATGACAAACTTGACGATGGGACCTTGACTTAAGATAGGAGATCAGTACTCAAAATCTTCCCGATGGAACAATGAGGTAACTAATCCTAAATTTAGCACTTCTAAGGTAAACACTACTCGACTTAAACTTTATATCCACAACCGAATTGATCGCATGAGAAAGGATTTTCACCTCCTCAAACCACCATGACCATACGAATGAGAGGTAAAGTCTAGCTTAAGACTATAAACGAGCGCTTCTCGGGAGGCAACCGAGCACTAACCCCATAAATTTTTACATTTTAAATTCTTCTTTTACTTTTATTCTTTCTTTTTAGCAACTAACTATAAACTAACCAAAGGTCAATTTCTAGACCACACGGCCTTACACACGGCCGTGGTCGTGGCCGTGTGGAAGTAACGAATCTCCGTACTGACACTGCAGAGATGGTACGAGTTAGGACGAATCATATCTTCGAGTCACAGACCCAACTACCCCGCCACGGCCGTGCGACGTAGCCGTGGCTGACACTGGTACTTTACACACGGGCGTGGCAACCAGAACATGGGCGTGGGAGAAACGATATGATGCATAACACGACCGTGCGAGGCGGCCGTGTGAATCAACACGCCCATGGTACACGGGCGTGGGGTTGCACGAGGCCTAAAAATCTATTTAAACCCCCTCCCATCTCTTCCCTTACTCACTTTCCTACTCCCCATCCCCTTTATTCTATCCCATTATTCAGACCTCTCCCTACTTTTCTTCTCCAATACATTCCCAAAACCCTTGAGCTACACCAAATGCCGAAGAAGCGGAAGGAATCAAGCATAGTCTCCCAGAGGGAGACCGATCTATATAAGTTCATGCCGGCCGCTTCAATCATTCGACGAGCCAAGGATATTTGAGGCCATTTAGTTTTTATTTCTTTTTTTCTTTTTGCTTCAATTTCCTTATCTTTACTTCTCTTCGCTTAATTTAACTTATTTTATTTTAGTTTCTTGGTTTTAGGTTCTTCAGTCGCTTGGGAATCACACCACGACCACCACCATATCTGACCTTAGAAATCACACCCAACAATAAGGACTCTACGGTCCATTTATCTTTTCTTTTAATTTTAGTTCACTTTTTATTTTTCTTCACTTTAGCTTGCTTTTCTTTAATTATTTAATTAGTATAGTTTTAATTATTATTATTATATCCTGGCTAATCCTCCATGAGCTACCCAATTTCTTCATCTAGCGCAGGATCGTCATCAAGAATGACCCCTCCAACTTATCTTTCGCCCCCAATGCAAGGATTTCATCCAGAATTCAGGGAGTTTCACTTCTCTCCATATCTTTTGAATTTATACTTAATTGTCTATATATATATATCCTTGTACATTGAGGGCAATGTACATCTTAGTGTGGGGGGTGAACAACCTAAAAAGGTGCCTAACTTTTTTTCATTATTCTCAAATTCCTGAAATTAGGTGCAATACTTTTTGCATTATTCTCAAATCCCGGAATTATGCCTTGTCTTAAAGTAAATTTCTCATATTATCATTAGAATGAAATTTCCATGATTTATGATTTTTATTGATATGTCTTAGATTAAGTTATTAATAATTGTGCATTGATAATTAAATTCTAAGATACTAGAGAATCAAGCATGATGAGTCTATTTTTCAGAATTAAAATTTTTTTTCTAGGTTGTTAACCTGAATTTGAATATTACTTTGAAATTTGAAATTTACGAGGTTGATATCAAAATACCCATAATTTTTGTGAGATTGTGAGCCTTATAAGAGCATATATCCTTTTTCTTGGTCATTTTTTGATTATGAGTGTGTCAATATTGATTAGTTATTCTAGAACTTGCCTCGATTATACATGTTGAGACCACATCTTTGATTTGATATACAGAAATGATAAAGGCACCTAGGATTTAACCCACTTACTCCATAAAAAGCCTACCTTCATAATTAACCCCTAGTGAACCCCTTTTAATCCTAACAACCCTTTTTATTGACTTACCCACTAATATTAACCCAAAACCCTTTGTATTTGTTATCATCATTCTTCTTGACTACCCTTTTTTTTCGAGATTTGATTTGATCAGTTGCCTAACTATGTTCTTTATTTCAGTTGCTTGACTTGTTATTAAAAAAAAACATCGAAGGATATTCAGTATTAGTATGATGAAAAGCGAGCTTGTACAGTTAAAGTCTATTTATTGAAGAAGAAGCTCATATTATTAGTTTCAAAGTTTCAATTCATGTATTTATTTATTTTTCAGTTCGTTGTTTCTAGTTAGGTAATTTTTCAGGTTGATCTCGATTCTAACCCTCTAATTCAGCCTTTATCCACACCTTAACCCAAGCCCCTTACAACCCTTTCAAAGACCATTTGATTTGTGCATCATCTCATATTACAGTGGTGGAGATTTGATTTTCATGCAAGCCTATGGGATTAACTTTTTAGGTTTGACGTTTGAGTGCTTAATTCTAAACCTTAAACACTTTGAGTGATTTGAGTGAATCTTTTGTGAGGATGTCAATCCTTGTAGGTTTTGGATCAGAGGTAATTATTTAGACGAGGGGAAGCACCTATGTTTTGTGCTACAAATGTTTGACTTATATTGTTTGAATCTTGAGGACTCATTGAGTTAAATTATCCATGTATAAATTATCTATGAATTATGATGAGATAGGAATATTGAATCATGGAAAGTTCGTTTTAATTGTAAATTGAGAATTTTGCTTGAGGACAAGCAAAAGCTTAAGTGTGGAGGTATGTGATAAACCGTAAAAGTAACATATTTTAATCCCACATTTAGCATACTTTTGGATGATTTATCCCTTGATTTATGTAAAAAGGTGTTCTTAATCCTTTCTTTTCATGTTTTATACTTAGGAAAGCACCAGAGGATGGAAAGAACGAGAAATGGGCTCAAAACAGACCAAATTGGGCCAAAGTGAAAATCGACACAGCCTGGACTTGAGCCAACACAGCCGTGTCTCCTTGATAGTCTAGAACACGGCCTGGTCACGATTTACACGGGCGTGTCACCTCATTAAAAGTCTGAACACGGCCTAAAGAAGATTCACACAGGCGTGTGCCATGGCCGTGTCCCTGTCGGGGAGAAGAGCAATTTCACTCGGAAAAGGATACTTCGGGGCAAAGAAACCTATTTGAAAAGCCTATATAAACACCCTAAGTATAAACTAGAAGGGGGCGATGAGCTAGGCCAAGGAGCCAAGCCGAAAAGGTCAGATTTGTGGGAAACACTTGAAGATAGCCAGTTGATCCATCTCAAGAAGCCAGAATTCTACTCAAGACGGCGGATCTCTCCTTCAATTCCTTCAGGGGGTTTTAGGGATTTCTTATGTTTTGTTTTATCTTTTCTTCCGAGATGTTTTCTTTTATCATTATGAACTAAACCCTTCTTGATACTGAAAGGGATGAAACTTAGATGAATCTTGTTATCGTTTGTTGAACTATATGATAAATACTTGATTTGTTCTTAATTATGTGTTCTTAATTCTTGTGTTAATATTTTCGGGATATTAATTCAAGTTTGATGTGCTTAGGTGGAGGAGCAAAAGTCCCTGCTTAAGAGTAGATCTAGCATAATTAAGCGGAGTTGATCGCGCGCCTAGAGATAGGGTGACGAGATTTTGCCAGATTAGGATGAAACCTAATATGGGAGTCCACAGATCGAATTAATGCAATTCTAGGGGTTTTAATTAGAAAGAGATTTCAATTAATCAACCTAAGGTTAGACGTTATTCGCTTCGAGATAGGGTTTAATATACATTAGGGAGTCTTACAGATCAAGTCAAGTGAATAAATCGTCTGGTTCAGAGTTAGATTACAAGTGAAGTCTAGGTGGATTCTTCCTAAGGGTATCGTCTTAATCAACTGAGTTTTTTCAATAGTATTTCCCCAATTCATTCTTTTTGTCTTTGCGTCTTTAGCTTAGTAGTTAGTTAAATTTAGATTAAATAACAACTTCACTTATTTTAGGCTAGATAATAAAAAGAAAGTTAGTATTAGTACTTTTGGTTCCTTTGGGTTCGACAATTCGGTCTTGCCTAAGCTATACTACTGTTCGATAGGTGCACTTGCCTCAATCGTTGTTATAGTTAGTTCTAGGTTCGATCATTATAAATTTAATACTCTGAAATCACAGCGATCAACGCCCCCTGACAGTTGGCCTCTAGGGTGTTTATATAGGCTTTTGGAATGTGTTTCTTTACCCCTAAGTATCCAAATCCGAGTGAAATTCCTCTTCTCCACGGTAGGGACACGCCCTTGGCACACGCCTGTGTGAATCGTGGCCAGGCCGTGTTCAGGTCTGATTAGGGAGGCACGGCCGTGTTACTTGGGCCCAGGCCGTGTCGATTTTGTGATTTCACCCATTTGGTTTGTTTTAAGCCCGTTTCTCGTTCTTTTCATCCTCCGGTGCTTTTCTGAGTATAAAACATGAAAACAAAGGATTAAGAGCAGCAAATTACACAATTCAAGGCTTAAATCACCCAAAAGCATGCTAAATATGGGTTTAAAATATGTTACTATTTCGGTTTATCAAATACCCCCACACTTAAGCTTTTGCTTGTCCTCAAGCAAAATTCTCAACTCATAATTAAAACAAACTTCCTCGATTCATGATATTCATCAATAATGTTTCATCATAATTCAAAGATAATTCACACATGGATAATTCAACTCTAAGAGTCCTAAAGATTCAAACAATCCAAGTCATACATTTTGTAGCATGAAAACATAGGTGTTTCCCCTCATCTAAATAATTACCTCTGGTTTAAAATTGACAAGGATTGACATCCTCACTAAAGATTCACTCAAATCACTCGGGGTGTTTAAGGTTCAAAAAGTAAGCACTCAAAAGTCAAACACGAAGAGTTAATCCCATAGGCTTGCATGAAAATCAAATCTCCACCACTGTAAAATGAGATGATACACAAATCAAAAAGGTCTTTAACAGGGTTGTAACGGGGCTTGGGTTAAGGTGTGGATATAGGCTGAATTAGAAGGTTAGAATCAAGATTGACCTGAAAAATTACCTAACCAGAAACAATGAACTGATAATAAATAATTACATCAATTGAGAACTTGTAATAATAATACTATTACTAATACGAGCTTCTTTTTCAACCATTGGGATTTAAACGTATAAGCTCACTTAATCACAGAACTAATAATGAATATACTCCGATTTTTTTTAAGAACAAATCAAATATATATAATAATTGATGAATTTACTATCGAAATAAATAGGTAATTGATCAAATCAAATCTCGATATAAGGGTAGTCAAAAGGAATGGTGATAACAAAAACAAAGGGTTTTGGGATAATATTAGTGGGTAAGTCAATAAAAAGGGTTGTTAGGATCAACGGGGTTCACTAGGGGTTAATAAAATGGGTAGGCTTTTTAGCGGAGTGAGTGGGTTAAAACCTAGGTGCCTTTATCATCTTAGTATATCAAATCAAAGGTGTGGTCTCGACATGTACAATCGATGCAAGTTCTAGAATAACAAATTAATGTTGACACACTCATAATCAAAAAGTGAGCAGGAAAAAGAATATATGCTCTATAAGGCTCAAAATCTCACAAAAATTATGGGTATTTTGATGTCATACTTGTAAATTTCAAATTTCAAAGTAATATTTAAATTTAGGTAGACAACCTAGAAGTTTTTTTTTCTGAAAAATAGACTTATCATGCTTGACTCTCTAGTATCTTAAAGTTTAATCATCAATGCACAATTATCAATGACTTAATCCAAAACACATCAATAAAAATCATAAATCATAGGAAATTTCATTCTAATCATAATATGAGAAACTTACTTAAGAAACAAGACATAATTCAGGATTTGAGAATAATGTAAAAAGTTTGGTCACTTTTAAGATTCACCCCCCACACTTAAGATGTACATTGCCCTCAATGTACAAAGATAGATAGAAATTCATAAAAGATAGGGAGAGATGAAACTTCCTGAATTATGGATGAAATCCTTGGAGGATGTGTGGGAACTTGATTCGGAGGTGAAAGATAAGTTGGAGGAGGAGTTTCTGGTGGTGGTATGGGGGCTGCCCACTATTACTGTGCTAGATGAAGAAATTGGGTAGCCCGTGAAGAAATAGCCAAGAAATACTAAGAAAAATTCAAAATAAACTAATTATTTATTTAAGGACAAGGAAGATAAAGAGAAGGAAAATAAATACGATGAAAAAAGAAAATTAAAAACTAAATGGCCTCAAATATCCTTGGCTTGTCGAGTGGATGAAGCAGCCGACATGAACTTATGTAGATCGGTCTCCCATAGGGGAAGATTGTGCTAGGATCCTTTCGCTTCTTCGACATGGATATGGTGTACATCTAGAATTTGGAAAGGGGCCAAGGAAGGAGAATATGGAAGGGGGGTGGATGTGAGTAGGGAAAAAGGGATGGGGAGTGGGAGTGGGTGAGAAAAGGGGGCAAAAGGGGTGTTTTAAATAGAATTTTCAAAACTGGTACATCCCCACGCCCGTGTACCATGGGCGTGTTGGGTCACACGGCCGTATCGCACGGCCGTATTATGTTTCGTTCGTTTCTTCCACGCTCGTTTGGTGGTCACCACGCCCATGTAGGATCAAACAGTGTCGACCATAGCTGCATCGCACGGCCGTGGCTAGTTAGTTGGAGCCCGTGTGTCTTCCCTCAATGTCGGCCACGGCCATATCACACGGCCGTGGCAATTTATAGTCGTCCGTGATCTGGGAATCTTTCATCATTGGCTCGTACTACCTCTGCTATGTCAGTACGGAAGTCCGTAGTATCCACAATGCCGTGTGCAGGGCCGTGTGGTCTGAAAATCTACACTTTGGTTAGTTTAAAATTAAATGCTGAAAAGGAAAAATAAAAGTAAAAATGTAAAATGGAGTTAGTGCTCGGGTTGCCTCCCAAGAAGCGATCGTTTAAAGTCTTAAGCTAGACTTTCCTCTCCTTCGCATAATCAGGGTGGTTTGAAAAGTTGAACATCTTTCCTCATGCAATCTGCCTTATTATCCGTGTATAATTCAAGTCGAGTAGCGTTTATTTTGAAAGTGCCAAATATAGGATTACTTATCTCGACTGTTCCGTATGGGAAAACCTTGATTACCTTAAAAGGGATTTCTTTGTTTGTATTAGGGTCAGGAGGAGATATTCGAGGGTCTGTTTTATCTAACAATACCTGGTCTCCTATTTTAAAGTGATTTGCCGTTCCTACGAGCTCGTCTAGTGGTTGCCTTGGTTTCTCTTCGTGTATCCCTAGTGTTTCCTTGAAATGTGTCTTCCACTCGTCTAGTTCATCTACTTGATCCCTTCGATCCTCATGAGTTGTTTCTTTGTTGGCATTGGGTCTAGGATCGGGTTTAGTTGTGTTCTTTTGTGGTGCTTCCTGCAAAGAAGGGTTAACCGAATGGTTATCAATAGAATTTACTTTCTCACCTTGTTTGCTTGATGTTCTAACCAAATCGAGAGCCTGAAGAGTGACTGTCTCGTCACCTACACAGAGTATGAGTTCACATGCGTCGACATCAATTTTAGTCCCGCGAGTTGCTAAAAAGGGCCTTCCTAGAATTAATGGGATACTATTGTCCTCATCCATGTCTAAAACAACAAAGTCTCATCGAGAATACAAATTTATCAATCTTTACTAGCACATCTTCGATTATACCCCTAGGAATTCTAACAGATTTTATCACTAATTGAATGCTCATCCTAGTTTGTTTGGGTTTCCCTAGACCAAGTTGTTTAAACATTTTATAAGGCATGACATTTATGCTTGCCCCTAAATCAGCTAACGCATTATCAATAGATAAACTACCAATTAAGCATGGAATTGTAAAACTCCCTGGATCTTTTAATTTTTGTGGTAATTTATTTTGGAGAATTGCTGAGCACTTAGCGTTGAGTTCCACATGCGATTCCTCGTCTAGCTTTCGCTTGTTTGTCAAAAGCTTTTTTAAGAATTTCCTTGAATCTGGCATCTGCGAAAGAGCTTCAAGTAATGGTAAGTTAATATGTAATTTCTTTAAAAGTTTAAGAAACTTACGGAATTGTTCCTCTGTGTCGTCTTTCTTCATCGCCTCGGGGTATGGTATACAAGGTTGGTACTCTTTAATTACCAGTTTTGGCTTTTTACTTCCTTCCTCAACCTTACCTTCTTCTACCACATTCTCTTACCTTGAATGAGGCTCATCTAACCCTACATTATCATGAGTTGATATGGCTTGAATCTACTCCCTTTGGTTAGTTTCAGTGTTGCTTGGCAATCTACCTTGTGGTCGTTCCGTCAAGATCTTGGTTATTTACCCAATTTGATCTTTGAGCTCTTGTGTTGATGCTTCTTGTTTTTCAAGTTTTGTTTCTATACTTTGGAAACGTGTTTCTGTTGCTGCTATATATTTTGTCAGCATCTCCTTAAGGTTCAGCTTCTTTTCTTGTATGTACTGCTGCTGTTGGAAATTTAGAGGGTGTTGTTGTCTTTGATTTCCTTGACCACCCCATGAAAAATTAAGGTGGTTCTTCCAACCTGGATTGTAATTATTGCTATAAGGGTTATTTTGATATTTGAAATTATTACTTACATAGTTCATTTTTTCGCCTTCTATGCCATGTCCGTAGGGTGGGTACTCAGGATTCGTCACACCTCCACTTGTTTCGCACTGCATAACGGGTTGTACCTACAAGGAATTACACAAACCATCAAATATTTTAGTTAACACATCTACCTGATTCGATAGCATGGTTACTGCGTCGAGGTTGAAAAAAACTGGCAGCTTTCGTGGGCTTTGTCCTCGTGACTTGCCACTGATAGTTATTTAGGGACATCTCCTCTATAAATCCGTATACTCCTTTAGGTGTTTTATTATTCAGAGTTCCACCGGCTGCTGAATCGATCAACTGCCTAGTTGAGGGGTTCACACCGTTGTAAAAAGTTTGGACCTATAGCCACAAGGGTAATCCATGGTGTGTGCATCTTCTCAATAGATCTTTGTATCTCTCCCGTGCATCGTAAAGTGTTTCTAAATCCATCTGCACAAAAGAAGAGATATCATTCCTTAATTTGGCCATTTTGGCCGGTGGAAAATATTTTAATAAAATTTTTTCGGTCATTTGTTCCCATGTAGTAATTGATCCTCGAGGAAGAGAATGCAACCACTGTTTAGCTTTATTCCTCAAAGAAAAGGGGAATAACCGAAGTTGGATGGCATCATCAGAAACGCCATTAATTTTAAAAGTGTCGCAATATTCCAGAAAATTCGCTAAGTGTATGTTAGGATCCTCATCCTGCAAACCATCAAACTGAACGAACTATTGTATGATCTGTATAGTGTTAGGTTTCAATTCGAAATTATTTGCAGCAATAGTAGGTCTAACAATACTAGATTCAGTACCAACTAAACTAGGCTTAGCATAATCATACATAGTTCGAGGAGCCTGATTTTCGGCCATCTCTGGAGGTAGCAGATTATTTTCAGCCATCTCTTCGGTGGTATTGATGATGTTTTCTTGCTCTTCTTCTGTGTATTGTAAACTTCGCCTAATTTCTCTCGGTTCATGCGGCGGTTGCTTTGATCTCACTATCATAAATTAAAGGTCCTGTCGGGTTTCTTCTAGTCATAAACTAGAGGTACCTACAAGGAGCAAAGACTAAAATTTAGAAAGATAAAAATAGAAAACAAAATAAGAGTAAAATTGCAAAAAATAAAAATGGCTAAAGTAATAAAAATTGAGTGTTCTTAATATTTTAGTTCCCCGGCAACGGCGCCAAAAACTTGATCGGTGATGTGTCACAGTCTTAAAATTTATAATGAGAAAGATCGAGCCTAAAAACTAACTATGACAACGATTGAGGCAAGTGTACCTATCGAACAGTAGTATAGCTTAGTGGCAAGACTGGATTGTCAAACCCAAAGGAACCGAAGTACTAATACTAACTTTCTTTTTATTATTTAGCCTTAAAATTGAAGTGAATCGATTTAATCTAGAAACTTAACTAACTACTAAGCTAAAGACGATGAGACAAAAAGAATGAAATTAGGGAAATACTTGTGGGAAAAACCAATTGATTAAAACAATACCCAAGGAAGAATCCACCTAGACTTCACTTGTTATCTAACTCTGAACCAGACGATTTATTCATTTGACTTGATCCGTAAGATTCCCTAATGTATATAACCCCTCTCTCGAGGCGACTAACGTCTAACCCTAGGTTGATTAATTGAAATCTCTTTCTAATTAAAACCCCTAGAATCGCATTAACTCGATCTATGAACTCCCATATTAGGTTTCACCCTAATCCGGCAAAATATCGTCACCCTATCTCTAGGCGTGCGATCAACTCCGCTTAATTATGCTAGATCTACTCTTAGGCAGGGACTTTTGCTCCTCCACTTAAGCACATCAAACTTGAATTAATACCCCGAAAATATCAACACAAGAATTAAGAACACATAATTAAGAACAAATCAAATATTTATCATATAGTTCAGCAAACGATAACAAGATTCATCTTAGGTTTCATCCCCCTCGGGTATTTGAGGGTTTAGTTCATAATGATAATAGAATACATCTCAAAAGAAAAGATAAAACAAAACATAAGAAAAACTCTAAAACCCCTTGAAGGAATTGAAGAGAGATCCTCCGTCTTGAGTATAACTCTGGCTTTTTGAGATGAATCAACTGGCTTTCTTCAAGTATTTGCACAATTCTAATCTTTCTGGCTCGGCTCCTTGGCCTAGCTGGACGCCCCCTGACAGTTGGCCTCTAGGGTGTTTATATAGGCTTTTGGAATGTGTTTCTTTACCCCTAAGTATCCAAATCCGAGTGAAATTCCTCTTCTCCACGGCGAGGACACGCCCCTGGCACACGCGCCCGTGTGAATCGTGGCCGAGCCGTGCTCAGTGCGATTAGGGAGGCACGGCCGTGTTGCTTGGGCCCAGGCCGTGTCGATTTCGTGATTTGGCCCATTTGGTCCGTTTTAAGCTCGTTTCTCGTTCTTTTCATCCTCCGGTGCTTTCCTAAGTATAAAACATGAAAACAAAGGATTAAGAGCACCAAATTAAACAATTCAAGGCTTAAATCACCCAAAAGCATGCTAAATGTGGGTTTAAAATATGTTACTATTTCGGTTTATCAGTTGTTGATAGATAAACAACTTTTACAAAGGGATTTTTGATGAAAACATGATTAAGGGACTAAAATGTAAAGTTGTGAAAATTGATGAAAAATTCTAAATTTTTATAAATACATGTGCTGTAAATTTTGTGATGGAATTTTGGTTAGGCTTGGAATAGGGAGTAAATTGCATAAATTTCATTTTCCGAGCCTAGACACGAAATTTGAATTTATGGAAAAGTTAGAGGCGGAATGGTAATTTTGCTTAGGACGTAAATTGAGTCCAAATGAATATGAAATGTGTGAAATTGATGATTAAAGTTATTTATATAGATCTGGACAACACAAATTCGAGGTTAGACCGAGGAAAAGAAAAGGTTTCGGATTAGTAGATTTTATATGCGAACAAGTGTCGAGGTAAGTTCGTGTAACTTAATCGAACATGTAAATATGTTTAATTGAATGTTGTGTTTGTATGTAATGTGACTTATATTGATGTGAATTATTTGATTGCTATAATGAAAAATTGAGTACATGCTTGAAATGATTGAAAAAGGTTTAAGTTCCGTTTGAATATTGAATTCCGATGAATATATGTGCTTTCCCGAAATGCATGAGGTCCTGCATTTGTTGCTAACGGATTTAGCTCGGATGAGTAATCCTATTGACCTCGTTATAGAAAGGATTTAGCCTGGATGCATAATCCTGATATAATACCTCTCAAGTATACGTTACAATTAGGATTTAGCCTGGACTGGTAATCCTAATTGAGCTCTTCTGAGCATACGTTAAATAAAGGATTTAGCCTGGACTGGTAATCTTGTTATACGATATGTGGCTCGAGAGTGTGTTCCTTGATTAAGTGCCCTAATGGGTACTCTTGAAAAAGAATTGACGGGTTATTGAATCGTACACCTCGAGTGTACCACTTGAGCATCCATCGGAATTTCAATGATTCAACGGACAAAACTCTTCGCATGATAAGAGAATTATGGAATGAAATGAATGATGTCTTAAAGGAAAATAGTATGATGAGCTTATCTATGTTTACTTGATGTATATGAAAATTTTGTGACTAACAAGTTTGATTGAATGTTTGTATTTAGGCAATTTTGCCAAGTTGATGGAAAACATGTTATTGTATGCTTACATTTAATAAACAGGATCGATAAGTTTAGTTTTCCGTTATACGAACTTACTAAGCATGTAATTCTTACTCCGTTTTATTTTCCCATGTTTTATAGTGCTCGGAAGCTCACGAAGGTTGGAGATCATTGGAGCATCGCCACACTATCTACTAGCTATTTTGGGTATACATAGTAAAATCATTTTGGTATAATGGCATGTATAGGACAACTTGGCCATTAGTGGCTTGATAATGATGTTTGTAATCTAGCCATTGGAATGGCTAGTAATGGTTGTTTTGATATACTTATAATGTTATACTATGGTAGCTTCATATATGTTAAGTAATTGATCAAATATGTCTAACATATGGATTAAACCAAGGTAAGATTATAAACATGTATGCATGTAATGATATGCCTTGTGGAATGATAAAATTTGCTTAATTTGAATGCTTGAAATGGTTGGTATTTGGATATAAGTTTTAAGTGCAGGTCATTGGTGTGATTTTGGGTGAGAAATGGAGCTAGAAATGGCTTTATTTTGTCCACACGGGCAGACACGCGGGCGTGTGTCTAGACCGTGTGTGACACACAGCCGGGTACATGGGCATGTAGTTAGGCCGTGTGTCCCCTGCACCTTAAAATTGTGAAACAAAATGCTCTGAATTTAGCACATGGACAGAGACACGGGCGTGTGTCTCAGCCGTGTGTGCTACATGGCCTAGAACACGGGCGTGTATCTTGGCCGTGTGAAACCTGCACCTAATTTCAAAAGAATTTAATTAACCACACGGCCTAGCATATGGGCGTGTGGCATGGCCGTGTGCACAAGTCAGGGAGTTACACGGGGTCGATCACGGCCTGTAGCACGGGCGTGTAACACCCCTCACCCGTATTCAACGCCAGAATAGGGTTACGAAGCATTACCGGACTTATAACACATATAACCGTACTTTTCTCATGCATTCAATCAATTCATACAATCATCATTCAATCTCAATCAGTTTGTCCCTTATAATAGCCTACGAGGCCTTAAACATGCTTTAATAGCGGTTCGGGACTAAAACGATAACTCAGAACAATTTGGGAAACTTAGAAAATTTTTGCTTCAAACATGGGACACGCGCCCGTGTGGGGCAGGCCGTGTGTCTCACACGACCACTAGACACGCCCGTGTCACCATCCGTGTGAAAACAGGGGATACATACTGACTTGGGTCACACGGCCGACCACACGCCTGTGTGTCTAGCCCGTGTGCCCTTCGAAGTGGCCACACACGCCCGTGTACCAGGCCGTGTGCTAGGCTGTGCCAAACCTGTAGGGTATACTAACTTCTGCAACACGACCAAGTCACACACCCGTGTGCTAGGCCGTGTGCCAATTAGGGTGTATACTAACTTGTGCCACACGGCCGATCACACGCCCGTGTGTGAGACCGAGTGGAGCATACTGACATCATTTTAATATCAACACCAGGGAGCACACGACCGTGTATCATGACCATGTGTCACACACGGCTGAGACACACGCTTGTGTCTCTGCCCATGTGGACAAAAATAGGCTATTTACCAAGCCAATTTGCCACCCAAACTCATGCACACCTATACCAATTTCAGTGTCACCAAAACATAACACTTATAAGCATTTAAAACAACCTCAATCAAACATCTTTCATACCATTTCAATAACAACAAATACAATACATACTATATCCTAACATGTCTTCCAAAACATACCAATATTCACAATCTCAATTCATCAATATAAACACATCCAAACATACATTAATTCACAATCTCAATTCATCAATATAAACACTAAGCTCGTTTTGCTATTATCTCATTATCAACTTTTTGAGCATTAGAAGTCTGTTGTAAAAACAACGGTCTTGCTTTCAATTCGACTAAAACCGAACCATCATCAGATAGAACTAAATCAGCGTTCATCACACGTAGCATAAACAGTGATTTCTGACTCAAAACATCAGCAACAACATTTGCTTTTCCCGGATGATAATTTATAACTAGCTCGTAGTCTTTTAACAGTTTTAACCATCTTCTTTGTTGCAAATTCAAATCTTTCTGAGTCATCAGATATTTTAGGCTTTTATGATCTGAATATACGTGACATCTTTCACTGAACAGATAGTGATGCCAAATTTTCAAAGCAAAAACAATCGCAGCCAGCTCAAGGTCGTGAGTCAGATAATTCTTTTCATGCGGTTTCAATTGTCTCGGGGCATAAAATATAACTTTTCCTTTCTGCATCAAGATGCAACCCAGACCGTTTAACAAAGCATCACTAAAAATCATGAACTCTTTACCCGATTCTGGTTGTACCAAAACTAGAGCTTCAGTCAAAAGGGCTTTCAACTGATCAAAGCTTTTCTGACACTTTTCAGACCATTCGAATTTCACATCTTTCTGGAGCAATCTTGTCAATGGAGTTGCAATCATTGAAAAGCCTTTTATGAACCGTCGATAATAACCAGCAAGTCCCAAAAAACTGCGGACTTCAAACACATTTTTCGGAGGCTTCCATTCTAAAATAGCTGAAATCTTGCTCGGATCAACTCGTATACCGGATGCTGACACAATATGTCCCAAAAAGCCAACTTCGTGCAACCAGAACTCACATTTACTGAACTTTGCATACAATTGCTTATCACGCAGAGTTTGTAGCACTGTAACAGCCCGATTTTGGGGCTAGTCGGAACAGTGGTTTCGGGACCACTAATCTGAGGTTGAGGAAAATTATTTTAATATTATTTTATTTGTTATGGCAAAATTATATGGATGTATGAAAATTTTGGTGCTTAAATTTTAGCGATTGCATGCTTAATTGCGAAAAAAGACTAAATAGCATAAAGTGCGAAAGTTTCATTTTTCAAGCTAGAGGTGTCTAATAGCTATGGATTATTAAATTGGAGGTCCTTAAAGTGCAATTAGGCCTTCCTAAAGGTGATGGCCGACCAAGGGAGACAAGGGCATTAAATTGGTCAAAAATTTAGTGGTATTAGGTGGCTAAAATGAATAAAATAAGATAAATAAAGAAGATATCATCTTTTACTATTCCCATTTCTTCTTCCACCGAAAATTGAAGAGAAAATAGAGGTTTTTGGAGCTCAAACTTTCATCCAAGCTATTCCCTTGCAAGTAAGTAACTTTAGAGGTCTTTCTTGATAATTTTTGTACTTTTGGAACCCCTAAAGCTTAAGCTAGCTAATGAGGGGACTATTTTGCAAAATGGTTGAAAGTTTAGGGATTTGCCATGAGAGTGTTTATGTTGTTTGCTGAGTTTTTATGGAAGAAAATGAATGTTAGTGGGTTAAGGAATAACTTTTGTGAAAGGTTTTTCCATGAAAACACCTAAATGGGACTTATTTGTAAAGGTTGTGATTGAGAAATAAATGCATGAAATGGTTGGTTTTGTGAACTGTCATAAGAGAAATAAATGTTCAGCTAGGCTTGTTTAATGAGAAAATGTGATGAAAAATGATTTACGAGCCTAGGGGCAAAATTGTAATTTTGCCAAAGTATAAGGGCAAAACGGTCATTTTTGCCAAACTAGAAATTTTGAAGTATCATGAGTTATGTAGTGATTAAATGAGTAAATTGTATTATTATAGATCAAGAAGAGCACGGAAACAACCTTGACCAGGGAAATGGCAAGGTCTCGGACTAAACCGCAAATTATCATATTTTGCACCGAGGTAAGTTTATGTGTAAACGATGCATCTCTATTACGTATGTTTTAACTATTAAAGCATGGTGTGGATAAAATTGATTATTGGTGAGAATTATTGAAATAGTAGAAAATGCGAAAACTCTCGGATGAACCTTCGGAAGAGAAATATGGACACGGATGAATATCCGTAAGTATGTACATTTTTGGTGGGCTGTGTGCGATACCACCTTGTTATCTATTCACGATGGGTTGTGTGTGATACCATCGTTTATATTATCATTTGGTAGGCTATGTGCGATACCACCGTAATTATCATTGTTGGTGGGCTGTGTGCAAAACCACCGAGTATATTGTATTATTCCGAAGAGTTCATCGAGAAACTTGTTTAAGTAAACATTTCATGTGGTTTTGTGGTGATAAGTGCAGGGCATAAGTACAAATAAATGTGAGCAATGTGTAGGATTTATGGTTGGGATGTGGTAAGAGTTGAGATGAGTAAGCACGATTAGGAAAATATGAATTGTTCTTACATAGTATGTAATGCTTTTGGTTGATGAGTATATTTTATGATGCTTATTGTTTACATGTAGACTTACTAAGCTTAAAGCTTACTCCCTTTCTTTTCCCTTGTTTTATAGTGTCAAAGAGCTAGCTCGGGATACGAAGATAATCAAAAGATCACCCATACTATCAGCACATCTTGGTATATTTAGACTTAGCATTTTGAGTATGGCATGTATAGGGTCTAGACTTAGTTGAATGTCATATTGTTTTGGCCAAATATGTTGGCTCATTCAAAAATGAACTCTTTTGTATAAGGCCATAGTTGATGGCTCTTTCTTATTAATCTATGAAAAGATGATGTTATTCATGATTGTGCAAGTAGCATGTAAATTTACTTGGTTTAAGTATGCATGAATGGGCTGATGTTTGAATGTGGTTTATGTTGTAGGAGTTAGGGTGATAAAAAGAGCTTGGAAAATAGCCTTGTTCTTGTCCACACGGGTAGGCACACAGGCGTGTGTCTAGGTCGTGTATGACACACAGCTGGCCTCATGGGCGTGTGGTTAGGCCGTGTGTCCCCTTGCACGCTAGGTCTACAAGTCAGAATGCTCAGTAGTAAACACACGGGCAGAGACACGGCCATGTGTCCCAGCCGTGTGGAAGGCACGGACATGGACATGGGTGTGTGCCTAGGCCGTGTGAAGTCTGCACCTGAAATTTGGAATTTAATTTGCCACACGGTCGAAGGACACGGGCGTGTGCCTAGGCCATGTGACATTTATGGGGTGATGACGTCAGAAACAGAATGTCAAGGTTTTGGCACACGGGCTAAGACACGGGCGTGTCAAGGCCGTGTGAGGGACACGGGCTAGGGACACGGGCGTGTGTCTGGCCGTGTGAAAACCCCTGTAGGTTCGAATTGAGAAATAAATCCACACGGGTGTGGAACACGGGCATGCGATATGCCATACGGGCGTGTCCTTTCCTCCACACGGGCGTGTGGACTGTTTAATGAAAAATTTTCTAAGATTTTCTAGAGAGCTTCAAAGGAGCTTGATTTGATTCTGAACTATCCCTAAAGCGTGATTTAAGTCTCGTAGGTTTGTTTAAGAGGTGTTATGAAAAGTTTTAATTTGGATAGGAAATCATATCTCAGTATTGCGTAATTGTTGTTGTATAAGCCTAGTAATACCTCGTAACCTGTTCCGACTTCGAATACGGGTAAGGGGAGTTACAAGCACAATTCTCAAATGTTCAGTATGCTCAATTTCATCACGCAAATAAATCAAAATGTCGTTAATAAATACCACAACAAATCGATCTAAATACGTTCTGAAAATTTGTTCATTAAGTCCATAAAGACAGCAGGAGCATTTGTTAGTCCGAAAGGCATAACTAAAAATTCATAATGTCCGTACCTCGTTCTGAAAATAGTTTTCAAAAAGTCTGAATCTTTCACTCTCAACTGATAGTATCCCGATCTCAGATCTATCTTTGAAAACACAGTAGCTCTTTTCAGCTGATCAAACAAATCATCAATTCTGAGCAGAGGATATTTGTTCTTAATAGTCACTTTGTTTAACTGACGATAATCAATGCACATTCTCATCGTGTCATCTTTCTTTTTCACATACAGAACAGGAGTGCCCCCAAGGAGAAAAGCTCGGTCGTGAGAAACATCTGTCTGTCAATTCTTGTAACTGAGATCTCAATTCTTTTAATTCTGTCGGAGCCATTCTATACGGAGCTATTAAGATAGGGGTCGTCCCCAGCACTAACTCAATGCCAAACTCAACTTCTCTTATCGGAGGTAATCCAAGTAATTCTTCAAGAAATACATCAGGAAACTCACAAACAACTGGCACAGATTTAACTTTATTTTCTGTCACTTTTGTATCAATCACATACGCAAGATAAGCTTCACATCCCTTTTTAACATAATTCAGAGCTTTCATCGAAGATATTACTGCCGGTAACCCATTTAAATCACTGGACTCAATCCGTATTATCTCATCATTCTGACATTTCAAATCAATAGTCTTTCATTTGCAGTTCACAATAGCATCATGCAAAGTTAGCCAATCCATACCCAGGACTATATCAAATTCATCAAAGGGTAATAACATCAGATTAGCCGGGAAACAGATATCTCGAAACATCAACGGATAGTTCTTGCACACTTTGTCAACCAGAACACACTTGCCTAAGGGGTTCGATACTCTAATTACAAATCCAGTAGACTCTATAGGCAAAGCCTTACTGGATACTAAGTTCATGCATATATATGAATGAGTAGACCCTGGATCTATAAATGCAATTTCAGAAGTATCATAAAGAGTAAAAGTACCGGTAATGACGTCTGGAGACGAAGCTTCCTCACAAGCTCGAATAGCATAAGCTCTGGCAGGCGCTCTCACCTCAGATCTCACAACTATATCTTTCGTAGCTCTCTAGCTACCACTCACATTTCCTATGTTTCTGGAAGGTCTACACCTAGCTAAAACGTTATTCGACTTCAAATTCTTTAAAATCTCTTGCTCAACAGACTCGGGACACTTTCGGATAAAGTGATCTAAAGATCCACATTTGAAACAAGCTCGATCATTTAATCGACAATTGCCCAGATGTCTTTTACCACAATGTCTACACTCGGGTCGCTCAGATCTGACATTTCCAACACTTGCAATCGAAGTAGCTGGAGCTCAGAAGCTCGAATGTGATCTTGCACGATCTCTACTCAAATGTCCCACGTTAGTCTTTGAACGGCTATAATCATCTCGAAATTTCTTTGATGCCAACTGATATGACTTACTCTTTGTTCGTTTTCACACCTCTCTAGCTTCCGAATTAGCTTTTCTTTTCTCTTTCCCGATTTCTTCACCTTTACACAAACGGTCAACAAGCACAACGAATTATTTTATTTCCAGAATTCCGACTAACAAACGGATATCTTCATTCAAGCCATCTTCGAACCTTTTACACATTATTGCCTCAGTCAAGACACATTCTCGTGCATACTGGCTCAATCTCACAAATTCTCGCTCGTATTCTGTAACAGACATACGACCCTGTTTCAATTCAAGAAACTCTTTTTGCTTTTGATTAATGAATCTCTGACTAATATATTTCTTCCGGAATTCGAATTGAAAGAAATCCCAGGTAATTCGTTCTTTTGGAACAATGGAAATCAAAGTTTTCCACCATTGGTAAGCTACATCTCTCAACAAAGAAACAGAACATTTCACACATTCATCAAGGGTATACGACATCTCATCAAATACTCGAATCGTATTCTCGAGCCAAAACTCAGCTCTCTCAGCATCATCATCATTAGTGGCCCTGAACTCTTCGGCTCCATATTTACGAATTTTATCGACCAGAGGCTTATTCAACATATTCAGATTCATAACCGGAGGTACAACAGGAGTCTGAGGGGGATTAGGTGGGGCGGAGGTTGAGGAATAGCCGGATTTTCTCTAATATACTGAGTGAACCACTCATTCATCATTTGGAAGAAGGCTTGTTTAGCCTCTCCTTTCTGACCGCTAGTAACTGGTCTAGAATCAAACAGCACTGTCCTTTGAGCGGGAGCAGATGCATTACTTTCAACATCATCAGCTACGTCTCGTTCGGGATCCATTTACTATATAGAAAACACATTTTATCTGTTAGGAATCATCACACTATCACAGTTCGTATATATGGCATGTATAGCTAGACTCTCACACGCTACGTTGGTCCTAGAATCGACTAAATCGTAGCTCTGATGCCAACAAATTGTAACACCCCTAACCCGTATCTGTCGCCGGACTAAGGTTAAGAGGCATTACTGGACATATCGGAACATTTTACTCTCATTTCACAATATCAATCATACAACATCATTTCATAATGATTCATACACATATAGTCCCTTTAGAAAGTCTACGAGACCTTAAACATGCTTTAGAGAGGGTTCAGGACCAAACTGATCTCATAGGGAATCTTTGCAAACTTAGAAAATTTTTATTTTAAAACAGGGCACACGCCCATGTGGCTAGGCCGTGTGCCTCACACGGCCGTGCCTTGGACCATGTCTCATCCCGTGAGCAAAACTGACTTGAATCACACGGCCTGTCAGACGTCCGTGTGTCTGGCCCGTGTGCAAGTCTGACTTACTTTGAATTGGAACATTGAAGGACACGGTCGGGACACACGCCCGTGTGCTCAACCGTGTGGGCAATTATAGGCCATTTGCAAGGCCAAATTGCCACCCATTTTGGGTCATACCTACAAGCATCAAACAATCATCAATTTATATCCCAAAGGCAACCAAAAACATACCAAATCATTCACAATTTGACCAGTAATAACATCATTCATTTCTATATACAAATCCAACTCAAACATATCTTAACATTTCTAGCCTATACATGCCATACTTCAATATGTACATTTTCAAAAAGGTACCAAAATATAGTTCGATAGTGTGCTGATAATCCTCGACGATCCCCGAGCTTCCAATAGCTTCGATAATCTATAAAACAATGCAAACACACACAAAGTAAGCTTTCAAAAGCTTAGTAAGCCATATACAAATAAACTTATCACATAATCAATTATAAACTATTTCATTTATATGAACTATGGCATAACACAATAGCAAATTCTTATTTCTCATCTAGCTTCTTTGTTCATAATCACTTGCTTATAAACATATGACATTTTCATGTAGCTCACATATCAAATGTTCATATTCATACTTCTCTTCCATTGCCAAATTTCATATACATTTCATACATACATGAAACGGATTCATATTCACAAATTCAATCATATCTCGGAATGCCCGTTGAACCGTTAGAAATCAAATAGGATACTCGGATAGTTCGAAAAGCTCGTACAATTGCAAAGTCCCAGACGTGGTCTTACATGTAATCAATATCGATGCCACTGTCCCAGACAGGGTCTTATACAAAATCAAATACGATGCCGATGTCCCAGACATGGTCTTACACGTAAATCAAATTGATGCCAACGTCCCAGACGTGGTCTTACACGATAACTCATATCAGAATCCTATGTCATGACATACATATCCTAACTACTTCCTAAGGTTTGTACGGGGCTTTTCGGACGTCGTTACATTACCGGAACTTTCCCAGATTTCACATATTCAGCTCAAATTTCCATATATCACAATTCATTCACATATAAACAATAATAATTCAATTCAAACACATTTATTTGTATATAGACTTACCTCGTATACAGAAACGAACAGCTATTCAACTACTTTTGATTTCCCCGATCTAATTCGTTTTCTTTGGTTCTTGATCTATACACATTCAAATTTAACTCTTTTATTCACCAAATCATTCAATTCAATCCATTTACTCATATTTAGGGCATTTTACAAATTAACCCTCATATTTTCACATTTTGACATTTAAGTCCCTAATTCACAAAATCACAAAATATACAATTTTATTACACTATAACTTGGCCGAATATATACTTGGCTCAAATAAGCCCACATATTTTATTTATTTCACATTTTAGTCATTCAATTACTCATTTTCACAAATTAGTACATAATAATCAATTTCATCAAAAATCCCAATACAAAACATATTTATCTAACATCAAGCTTCCATATTTCACCATTTAACATCACAAAGCTCACGACATCAACAATGGCATAATTCAAAATCATCAACAATTTCATGAATTAAGGCATGGGCTTAAGAGAACACGAAGCAACGATCACAAAAACATAGAAATTATCAAAAATCGAGAAAAGAACATACCTTAATCAATAACCAAAAGTGCCGAACCCTATTTTTCTCATAAACTTTCTTTTCCTTTGTTATTTTCAGCTAAGTATCATAAAAGATGATACAAAATTTGGTTTTGTTTTAATTATATTAACAAAATTATCAATTACCAATTTTAACCTTTATGAAATAATTAGAAAAACATATAATGGTTGCCTATTACCGTCCACTTGCATTTATAATGGCCTAATTTCATTTTAAGGCCTCCACATTAAAAGAACATAGCAATTTAGCACTTTAACAAATAGCAAGTCACTTTTACAATTTACGCAATTAAGCCCTTTTCTCAAATTAAACAACCAATCGGTAAAATTAATTCACAAAACTTTCGCACATGCTTAATCACATACTGTAAACACGGAAAATAATATTAAAATATTTTTTAGACTCAAAATTGTGGTCCCGAAACCATAATTTTGACTAGGGTCTAAATCGGGCTGTTACATACACGAAGTCTCATATCGATGCCATATCCCAGATATGGTCTTACTCGTAATATCAGTAACTCTAATGTCATGACATTTATATCCTATCTATTCTTAAGGTTCAACCGGGACTTTCGTTGTATCGAATATCTGTCAGTCATTTTCGTAGTATCGTACTCAATAGCATTCACATTTCATTCCAATAATGTAGCATATACCACAATTATATCGATTAAGCATTTATACATATATAATTCAATGCTTATTAACCATACGAACTTACCTCGTTCGCTGTAACGACGAATTAGGTCGACTAATCCGGTACTTTATTTTCCCCTATTCTAGATCCAAATCTCGTTTATATCAATCTATATAATATCAAAATTTACTAATTTAATCATCATTTCATTCAATTTAGCACAATTTACACATTTTGGCAAAATTACATTTTTGCCCCTATTATTTCACATTTTTGCAATTTAGTCCTTATCACATAAAATCACAAATTAGTGAAATTCCAAATAAACCCATGCTAGCCAAATTACCATAATGCCCCTAGCATCCCATGATTTTCATTTATTTCACATTTTAACTAAACATTTTTCACATTTCTCAATTTAGCCCCTAATTTGCATTTTTACTAAAAATCACTTAACAAAACTTGTTTAACTAACATCAAATATTCATAATCTATCATCAAACATCAAAACACAAAAGTATTCATCAATGGCATCATTCAAAATCCTTAACATTTTTGCAAATTAGTCCCTGGGCTAGCTAGATTAAGCTGCAACGATCTCAAAAACGTAGAAATCATTAAAAACCGAGTCAAAAATCTTACCATGCAAAGGACTTGAATGGCCGAATGTTTTAAGCTCCTTCAATGGAGTTTTCTACTTGTATTTTCAGTGGAATCCTCACATTAGAAAGATGATACATTATTTTTGGTTTATTTTAATTTACTTTATTTATTAACTTACATTTTTAACCTTAATCATTAACATTAAAACACTTAATAAAAGTGTCCATATATGTCCACCATATAAAAAATTCGTCTAATTACATCATAAAGACCTATACTTTAAAAACCATAGCAAATAAACACCTTTAACTTATAGAACTCTACTTTTACACTTTACGCAATTTAGTCCTTTTTACCGAATTAAGCATTTAAACGGTAAAATTTGTTTACGAAACTTTCACGTAATTAATCTATCATGCTGTAAACCTTATTAAAATAATAAAATAAATATTTTGACTTCATATTTGTGGTCCTAAAACTACTGTTCCGATTTGACCCAAAAATGGGCTATTACAGGGCGTGTCCCTTAGACCACACGGGCGTGTGAGCCCTGTAACTTAGAAATTTTTGTAATTTAGTGAAAAATTCTTAGAGTTTCCGATTAAGTCCCGACTTGTTTCTAATGCTTGTATTGGGCCTCGAGGGTCCATTTAAGGGACGATATCAATAATCTCGGTTAATGAATAATAATTTACATGAATTATTTGTAAATGTTTTGAAAGTTTCGGTAATGCTCCGTGACCCTGTTCTGGCGATGGATACAGGTTAGGGGTGTTACACCTCTACCATATGCATAAGTTTCTTTCGATAATTGTTCCAAAACGAAGGCAACTTCGAGATGATAGCCCCGACTTGTAACAATTTTGGAATAACAACTTTCAAGTCACAGAGCCTATTTACAAGGACTTGTAATTCATGGACCTGATCCATGATCGGGATATTATCGAGCATTTTGAATTCGAAATACTTCATCATTAAAATTTTATCAGTACCTTGTCGCTCGGTGTTGTATTTTCTTCAAGAGCTTTCCATATTTCCACCGGGGATTGCATCAACATGTAGAGATCATACAATTGATCATACAAGGTGTTGAGAATGTGTCCTCGACATGTGAAATTGTCTTCTTCACTTTTCTTCTTGAGTTTGGCCACTGTCGCAGTTTCCTCGGGGTTTGCATTAAGGGTGGGATCCTCCACTGGTTGTAGGTTTGGATCCAGAACGTACGCCACATTTAAGACAGTAAGAAGGAACAACATCTTGTCCTTCTAATGATTAAAGTTTGAACCATCAAATATGTCAAGTTTCACTAACTCTTGGTTCATTACTTAGAATGTGGTGGTAGCTTCCGTCGCCATTTCCAAATTAGTTCTCTTTGATTGTTGGATAGTTTGAGTGGAGACAATAGAACTGGAGACTTATATGAAAATAAACAGTAGACTTTGAGGAATGGATGACGCTTTCCAAAGAGAATTATTTGCCCCCACACAAAGTTGCTAGATGGTTAAAACAAAGGTCCTTTGGGATACAACGAAGTTTTGAATTTCCTTTGATTAGCAAAATCGATGAATTCCCTAACTCTTATTCTAATTTCTGAAATTAAATTGATTGTAATGTAATTTGGGAGAACCATAGTCCATCTATTTATATGCACTCAATGAATATATTTTGAAGAGCCACAACCCTTCATTTTGGACATACTTCTTGGAAGAAACATGTCTAATGGAAATGTATCCATTAGATGATTAATCATCACTTTTAATTTGAAGAGTGCTTGTGAATAATTAATTTCCAATCTATATATTCCAACAAAAGGTACTGACAATATTATTGTTGATTATCTTAGTAGGCCTTATGGATAGAGGTAAAAAACCTCTAAAAAAAGTTGGTGAATGGACTACAGTCAATAAAAAGTCCAAAAAAGGAAACACCTTCAAATAAAAAAAAATCCTAATCAAAGATTTGTGACAATACCTTCTCAATTACCAGTTTATCATAATCAAGGATATTATGATTCATATCCAATGGTAAGACAACCGGTTGGAATTTCAACTTAGTTATCATTTGCACCACAATTGGTAAGTCAACTACCTTAGTCACAAGATCCAAATTCAACGTACCAAGCTAATTATGCTGAAATTATTCGAGGAGGAGAAAATTTTTGTGAGACGAAAAATTTGTTGAAACCACAACAAATTCAAGAAATAAAGGATTTTTATAATCCAGGCTTACCATTAGAATTATATAATTTTATTAATGAAATATGGAAAAACCCATATTACTAAGCAAAGAGCAAATTTTAGAAGAGCTCTTACTACGCTTTCACAATTTTTAGTTGGAAAAACAACTAAAGAACAATAAAATTCATGATTTATTTTTAAAATCTATTTTATATCGTGATTGGGAAGAACTAGAAATTAGTTTTTTAGATATTAAGGAGATAAACAATCTTCTTGATATATCCAATATTTTGTTAACAAGGGAACAAGTAATCTTGTTATAAATAAAATATTTAGATTATGTTTATATATAATAAGGCTAGAATTATATTACCTATAGAAATATTTACTAAAATTGATGGAGTTATCTGCAACCAACAAGCTCAGTTTCAAAAAGCCTTTTCTAAATATTTTTTACAAGCTTATGTTTTTACAAATCATTTAGATGAAAAATTTCCTTCAATAAAATTTAGACTTGATCATGAACCATTTGATTTAAGCTATATTGAATGGGGTTTTGTTAAGGAAATAACAGTTCAAACTTTTTCTTTTCATTTATTAAAGGACTTTTTAGCATTTATTAAATCTATGTTATTACGAATGGTATATGAAAATGATTTCTTTTACTACTTTCATCTTGAAATCAGTAGCCTTATTGGTATAGCTGAAAGAGAAAATTTTTATCAACTATATCAAATTTGGACTATCTCAAAAATGCTCGAAGGAAGAAACATAATTGCAACTACAAAAAAGAAAGAAAACTTGACAAAATATGTTGACAAGTGTTATAATAATCTTGGTTATTATCAAATTCGAAGCAAGAATAGATCTAATTGCCAAAGCCCAAAATCTACTTCAACAAAAAACTTATAGCTTTTGGACTGATGGTTGAAGAATACTGGAATTTGATGTTGGATATCACTAGGATGATATAAATGAAGAATCTGTTCAACTATTAAAAAATATAGTTGAAATGGAGATTGAAGATTTTTCTTCCCATATAACTGAAGACATCAAAAATACATGGGAAAGTTGGAACTCACCAAGATTGTCAATGGATTCATTAAATTTAGATTAAATTGAAAAAATAAATCTGGATAATATCCAAGAAGGATAGCGTAAAAGACATAGGAAGCTGGGTGAAAAAAACCAATTAAGAAAAAGACAAAAAAGGAAGCAACGTGGAAGCAACCACAATTGAATCTAGACAAAAAGGAAGCAACATGGAAGCAACCACAACTAGACAAAGATGTCATCAATCAAAGATGAGACATCATCCTTATCAGGAAACTATGCGGGATTCAAATTCAATTAAACAGAGTTATGAATTTCTCATATAAAAGGAGGTGGAAAAAGACTAAAAAGGAATTCAAGTTTTGCATTGAATTTAGATTCAAGTTCTCCTTCAACTTACTTCTCAAAGTTTTAAGTCCTTTCTCTCTTTTTTAAATCTTTCATTTACTATTGGTTTCATTCTGTAACTTTAACCACCATTTGTCCTACCTGTAAATGGTATCAGAGCTATAGTGTAACGGTTTCTAGAGAAATAATATCGTAGTATTCATTGTATGTACTATCCTTTATTCTCACTTCTATTTATTTCATGGTTATTTATCTTAAAACACATATATCTATTATTGTCTTACTGTTGCTTTTTTTTACTGGTTGAGACGATTGGCTTTTTAAAGCAAGAGAATTTAATAGATAACAAACTATCTTAGATACCTAAGATAAATTTCATGGAAGAAACTAATTGTCTATACAATGATAAAATTTACAATCATGCTATGCATATTGACTCTAAAAATGAAAATAACATTTCATCAATTAGTAAAGGTTTTAATACCTTAATATATATTACTTTTATATATTTTCATAAGTTATGTAATAAAGTTAATAAAATAAAACAAAAAAGTAAATAATTTAGGAGAAGTAACTGAATTATATTTGAACAACGAATCTAAAGATATTTTATCTGAAGTTAATAATAAATTAGAACAAGTTCTTATTAATAAAAATATAGAACAAGAAATAGATTTAGGTCCTTTATATTATGGTAATAGTAATATAACATTAGCTTTGTTAGAAGAGGAAGACACTATAACACCCTAAATTTTGGGGTTAGAAGTTTTTGGGTTTTGTGGTTAGAGTCAGAGAGAAGGGTGTGCAATTGTGTTTAGTCGCACATTTAAGTGTCAGAATGGGTCTGCTGGTCGGATGGTTTGTTGTGTGTTAGTATACCTCAAGATTCTGGGTTCGAGTCTCTGTGTGCGCATTTCGGAGAAGCATTTTATTTTGTATTGTTTTAAGTTAATATTTATAACTATTTATTTTTAATTTTAATTTTACTTTTATTCTCTATTTTGGTTTCTGGACGTTTTTCTTTTCTTCCTCTCTTGGTTTTCTTTTTCTATTTTTTTCGAAGTTCTTCTTGATTTCCTTTTTCAAAACGGTTTGCTTGTGGTTTGGAGAGTCGCTTCCTCGTCGTCAAGTCGATGTCTGAACGTTTTAGATCACAAAAAAGGTGTGGGGTCCAAACCTCTTTTAATATACTTTCATTTTGTTGTTTTACTGTGGTATTTGACAATCTTTTCGTGTGTTTCGATAAATGGGCAATTGAGACTCGTTTTGTCTGCAATCTCTAGAAATTTAGTGTGTTATGATTGGAGGTCGATTTTTTTTGACCGAAAAATCTCAATTTTTAGGCTGGTTGCGGGTGTTTTTATGGTACCATGGGCGTGTGCCAGTTCACACGGCCGTGTGGAATTATGAATTAGGGTTTTCGGGTGAAATTTGGTGCCACACAATCGTGTGGCCGATTTGGGGAATTTCGTCGATCTTCATACGATCGTGTCCCCTGGGCACACGAGCGTGTGTGTTTGGGGATTAGGGTTTGAGTGTTTTAGTGCCACATGGCTTAGCCACACGGCCATGTGGATAATTTGGGAATTTAGGGATCCTACACGGGCGTGTGTCTTGGACACACGATCAGTAAACCTGTGAGCACTGCAGGCGTGTGAGACCCTCACACGGCCGTGTCTGCCCTGTACTCTATTTTAGTACAAGTGGATAGTGAGTTACACAGCCTACTCCCATGGCCATGTCCCTGGTCCACACGGGCGTGTGCCTCAGTCACACGGCCATGTACCTTCCTTCACACGGGCGTGTGCCTCCGTCGCACGACCGTGTACCCCTCTTCACACGGGTGTTTGACCCTCTACATGGCCTAGGCATTTTCACATGGCCAGAGCACATGGCCGTGTGGTCCTAAGGCACTTATTTTGGTTCTGTGTGTGTTTCTGATCTAGAAATGTTTTTGTATGCTTCAACCCTTGGCTAAGCTTTAGTAAGGGTAGTTAAGACTCCGATTTGGGCTGCGACTTATGTGTTATTTGTAATTTTTATGTGAGATGTCTGACTCTGAACATGGTTAACAGGGTGTGTGTGTGCATATATGTTCTATTTGACTGTCTGTTATTGTGTCACTGTTCTGTGAGATTGTGTGCATACATACACTTGCATAGAGTAAAGTTTTGGGTGGGATTGCAAAGGGAAGGGAGACTGATTCTGATTTGATCTGGCAGTTTTACAGCAACTTATTCGTACAACGATTTATAAATCTTGCATCGCATGTACATCAAACATTACATGTACTATTATTCGATCCGCGATTTAAAGCGCAACATGTCTATATAGCGGATTACCCCGTTGCACTGTACTGCATATACGCCAGCTCTGCTGCATATTATTGTCTTAGTGGCTTAGTCCACATATATGGTGTGTAGGGTTGGATGGGTCTTTCGATGTCCTGTGTGGTGTGTTCTGGTTGGATGAGCTTAACTAGCTCTTATGGGGTGTGATTGGGGGACAGAGAGGTGTGTTGGTTGGATGGGTGGGTTTCAGTACTTGATTGCATTCATGTGCGTCTGTTTGGGTGTAAGACTATTTGTCTGTATTCTGTTTGTTCGAACAACACTTGTGTTGAGTATTCTGGGTGTACTTGGTGTGCTCTGACTGTTACGTGTGTTGAGGTGTTGGTTCTATGCTGTATCTGTTTCTACATATATCTGTAAGTATATTCTGCTACTGATTTTTCGTCTAGAGTTGTCTTCCGTAAGTATGTTATTTTTTGTTTGAACACACACTGAGCTCGTGTAGCTCACCCCTTTAGTGTTTCCCCTTGCAGGTATGTTTCTGAAACTCTGACGCTGGACTCGATATGCAGAGGTCTCGGACAGTCACGATTACAAACAAAATAACAGTTCTACTTTTTAACTTACATTTTGTTATACTGTTTTAAACTGTAAGATTTTACTAAAACTGTGGTACAAGTTCTGATTTTGTTTTTTCGCAAATTTTGCTTTGTTCATAAATTAAACTTAACTGTTATTTTTCGGATTGAGATTTAGAAGACTAAATGTTTTTGGTTCTTAAAGAGAGAAGTATGAATGTAATGGAATTTGAGATAATTTGTTTTGTAAATTTTCCTACGATCACTTCGGTGATCAATGTAACCTCCAGGATTCGGTCTAAACTTCTAAGCTGGGTTTAGGGTGTTACAAACACTTCATTTGAAGAATCATCTACTAAAAATAAAAGGCATAAAAAACCTAAAAAAGAAAAAAGAAAATTACTTATCAACAGAAATATGACTTCAAAACCTATAAACCACTAGAACATTGGAAGAATAAATTTACTAAGACATCTAATAAAAATGAAAAAATAGAATATCTAAAACTTATAGAACAACTTGATGAAAAGCATAAAGATCTACTTGTATTATTTAATTATCATTATATGCTAAACTATGATTCTACAGATAGTAGTAGTTCTAATAATTATATAAACTTAGAAGATATAAAAGTTACAAGTTATAAATCTAAAGAAGAAAATTCTTCAATAGATGAATAGGAAAATATAGATATACCTGAAGCAATGGAAACTGATAAAACAGATCAAGATCTTAATGGAAAAAGATAATTAGATTTGGATCTTCTAAAAGATGATTATTTAAGATCCTTTAATAAAAAAATATGAACAACTTGAAAATACAACTAGAATTTTTGGTAATCAAACCGAAACTATTGCTACTAGTGAAATGAAATCTAAAAAATTAGGAAAGTCGTCTACCCAATCTATTCCACATAGGACAGACGATCTAAAAAAAAAAAAGAAATGTTGTTTAAGGAGGAATATATTTAGATCTATTCCTGCTTGGATTTGATAATAACCAAGATATCATAACACTTGTCAACATATTTTGTCAAGTGTTCTTTCTCTTCTGTAGCTGTAGATAGGTACCCAAAATAGAGTGAGGCTAGGTGAATGAGAAGTGTGCTCTATGTACTACACCTCTGATTGTTGCAAATGTTACAAACGTCAAATTTTGCCCATCCCTTGCTTCCCGAAATGATTAACTCAACCCCAATCTGATTTTATCACTGAAAGAATTAGTAAATGTGATTCAACCCGATTTTATTATAAATAATTTAAATTCAAAACACTTTGAATTAGAATTATTTAATAAGTAATTTAGAATGATTCGATCTTAAAGTGAATAGAATTCATCATCACCCAACATAAAAAACTCGAGCCTAAAATTTAAATAACTTGAAATTAAAAACAAATTCAAACTTGAAAAAAATTTAAAATCAATTCTGGAGGCATAAGAGATATTGCATACCTTCATGGTGTCATAAGAGCATAGTTCCCAAATGGCACAAATTTCATTTCTTTGGCAAGCATGTTGGCAATTATCCTTGTTTGTGTTAGTGAGATTTTTGAGTCTTGATCCCCTATTGCAATGAAATACCTCAAACTTTTAGTCAAAATTTAGGCTAATGGAGCATGAAAGAGACCATTAAAGACTTGACTTACTTGTATAGGAGAATTTGAATATCGCTCCTGAAAGTTACAACAAAATAGGTTTTATATTGATTCCTAAATTATCTATTCGATATTTAGGCCTACACCGCTAACACACCACAAGAAAGAAAGAGTTACAGTTAGACCTATCAATTGAGCAAGTTGGGTCGATTTACATTTGGTTAATATTGATCTAACCAATTTGGGTTTTAAATTTTTGGGTCATTTTAAGTTCAGTTAATTTCAAGTTTAGGTTTAATTTTGAGTTTGAGTTATTTTAGGTTTCGATGCTTGTGTTTTTCAGATCAGATCATTGCATGTTCAGATAATTTCGGTTTGAGTTATTTTTGTTTTTAATCATTTCAAGTTTAAGTTGTTTCGAATCCAGTCATTCAATCCAGCTTTAATTTGAGTCAGTTTGAAATTATTGGAATTATTAACTTTCTATGATCAATTTAGGTTCAGTTGAGTTGAGTTGAGTTGAGTTGAGTTTATGTTTCAATTGATTAAGATAGGAATTGAAGTAACATGTGTAGTTAGTATTGAGAAATCAAGGAAAAGAAAGAGATCCTCCATAGAATTCCCAAACATAAGGCAGATAAGTTGTGTTTTCATGAAGTGCCTCATGAACTTGGGGCTTGTTAAGGTATCCTTGTCACACCCTGGTTTGGTGAACCGATTCGATTTTGGAGACTACGCCAGAGAAGACCGCTTAAGTTGTGAGACTTAGACCGGATAAGGTTGTTAACTTTGTGGTGAAGCGCTACGAAGAACTTTGCCAACACTGCAAAGTGCCAGTTTGAGCGATAGCGAGATTATAGTAGGGTGAGGACCTTATTAGGTGGACTTTCCTACTAATAAGATCGTCACTTGTGTTTTTTTATCGTTACTTAAGTACGTACGATATCTTGTAGGATACTTTTAGGTCATCTAGCATCCTGGTGAAGGTAACATGTCAATAATTAGGACACTTGTAGAGCCTCGTGGGATGTGATTAATAAGTGGAAACATGAGGGAACAAGTAATGATTAGAGGTAATCTTAAATGTGATTTGGACGTGGGTTATCTATAAATAAGATAGTGTGATAGTGGAAAGAAGATTTCTTATTCAGTGTGATAGTGGAGAGAAGATTTCTTATTCATCTTCTCCACCAGCCTTTGTTATTATCGAAAAAACCAGGAGAGTTCTTCTTTGCTAACAAGGGTGCTAACTGTAAAAGTTTAGGAGAACTTCTGTGCTAGTTTTCTGCTGGTAAATTCTTAAACCTAGCTTTAAGTTTTACCAAATATGTAGAAAATAACTTAAGAAAGGATTGGTAGGATTTCTTTAAATACGGGGTAGGAATAGATTCTTGTTGTATAATAAGTCTTTGGTTATTTTCAATGATTAAAGAAGTTGTTTTATTATTTACCTAAGAAATGGGAGAAGGTCCCAACGCAAAAGGAAAAGAATCAGTGAAGTAGATAAAGCTCTGAGTAAAGTATCTTGGTAAGTTTTTCTATACTTTTTGTCAGGTATCTATGTTAGTTTTCTTACTTCTAAACTCACTATAGCCAGGTAAGTGGCTCAGTTATTTGTTTCTAAAGTTCATGACTGATGAGTCCCATTCAAAGAGTCGGTACATGCATGGTTAAACACGGTTAAACAAGCTCAAAAAACTTGGTATACATATACAGTATGAGTACTCCTTCATTGGTACACAAGCTTCATATCAAGATGGGTGTAAGGAGGTACAGGAGGGATGTTTTATATAATGGATAAGAAGACACAAGATAATGTGTTTTGCCTCCAGTATGGCACTTAGATGCAAACCATGATTGGTGAAAACTCAAACTTGCGTGAGAACACTTATGTGTTCATACAAGGAGGGAGTTGAGAGGATACAGAGGTAATGTTGTTATATAACTCAGATGAGCGAACTTGAAGATACAGGAAAAATTGGGTTCTTCGGGATCCAGGATCAGAAGTTAGCACAAGAAAGGGAGTACATATAAAAAAATGGTGCATGTGGTATTGCACGTTCCATGAAAGCATGAACAATAAGCCTATTTGTCATAAATGTTAGTCCACACAAGTGGCGTATTCGTGGAGAAAATATGCACGTGATCGTCATATATGATTTTAGAAACCAATGTTTCTCGCCAAAAAGCTAAGTTGATTTTCGTGCATCCTCAATGTTGCGGGTTTTTATTTTAATTGCACTTCCAAATAAAAATGGTCTTAAACTAAGGGAATACTGCTCTGATAAAAAGGGGGTACCCACCATAACGATAATTTCCTCTTTTATAAAGAAAAGTAAATATGGATGTTTTTTAATCGGTTCAACCTGTGACTCCCCATACCCGGATTCGACGACCAGGTCGGGCGTGGGGTGTTACAATCCTTGTATGCGATCTTTGAAAAATGGATCACCTAGGGTGATCGAACTCATTAGAAGATCTCATAATTGCCAACAACTTTCCAAGATTAGCATTTGCAACATATAATTTTACTAAGACACAATGCACAACATACCTCTGTATGCAATGCCTCGAATTTTTGTAGGTAAAGAGACTGTCCAAACTGACTTGTCGATGTGCAATGGGGCAAAATCAAATCACTCAAGTAAGTATACTCTCCTATTTTTTTAGCTTCTTTGTTCCACATGTCATTGCATTTTGTCAATAAGGACTGGTGAATAAACTCTTTTTCGTACCTCCGTCAATTGCATATCGTTTTTCGTAGCTCCAACAATTCATCTGAGATGACTCCGTTCGACCAAAGAAATTTGGTGTTGTCGATACTAATTTCCCAATCCAAAAGAGGATGTCTCAACTGTATGAATAAGGGGAAAAAGCAAAAGAAATGTTGGACTTTGGCATAAAAGATGAGAAATATTTTTTAAGTAATGAGAGATTAACTGCAAGAGCTATGAGCCTAATTGGACTGCTATTGGAATTTTTATTGTAGTCTAGCACAAAAGTAGCAAGTTGTGGTACATAATGACCTGCAAATTAAAAGTTAATAAGCAAAACATAGATTTAAAAAAGATTGCAAGTAATGAAATTTTTTTCCTACATAGCTTTCCCTGATGAGAAACAAATTAGAGTTTCTGTATTACGGGAATTGTTTGAACTAGTTAACAAGGAAATTTAGATTCTTCTCAGCTGAAGAAAAGGCTCTAAATTAGTGCTCTGAGTTCAACACTTAACCAATGTAGGGCTCATTTCATGGTAAATTATTTTTTACATGTAAAAGTATCATTGACGCTTGTAACACCCCTTACCAGTATTCACCGCCGGAACAGGATACGAGGCATTACTAGATTTGTACATGATCAATCATACAATATCGAGACCTGACTTTCCACTTCAAATTAAAACTTTTCGTAACACCTCTTAACAAGCCTACAAGGCCTAAATCACACTTTAGGAATGGTTCGGGTTCAAATCGAACTCTTTTAAAAGATCCCTAAAAGACTTAGAAAATTTCTCATTAATCAGTCCACACACCTGTGTGGAGGAAAGGACACGCCCGTATGGCATATTATGCCCGTGTTCCACACCGGTGTGGAATTATTTTTCAATTCGAACCGACA
Source organism: Gossypium sturtianum (assembly GCA_025698515.1). NCBI lineage: Eukaryota > Viridiplantae > Streptophyta > Magnoliopsida > Malvales > Malvaceae > Gossypium > Gossypium sturtianum. Next base: position 129,761,681 of record CM046955.1, read on the forward strand.
GGGGTTTTCACACGGCCGGACACACGCCCGTGTCCCCCACACGGCCTTAACACGCCCGTGCCTTAGACCGTGTGCAAAAACCATGGCAGTCTGTTTCTGATGTCATCACCTCAAAAATGTCACACGACCAAGGCACACGCCCGTGTCCTTCGGCCGTATGGCAAATTAAATTCCTAATTTTGGGTGCAGACTTCACACGGTGTGGGCACACGCCCATGTCCATGGCCGTGTCTCCCACACGGTTGAGACACACGACCGTGTCTCTTCCCGTGTGGTTACTACTGAGCATACTAATTTGCAATTCTAGCATGCATGGGGACACACGGCCTCTCCACACGCCCATGGGACTGACCGTGTGTCACACACGGCCTAGACACACGTGTGTCTACCCGTGTGGACAATTGTAAGGCTATCTATCAAGCCATTTTCCACCCTACAAAGCAACCACACTTATACCAAATAAAGTCAACATATATCATGACCATAAGGCACTTCTAAGAACTCAAAATCCAAAACATCCACACAAGCATGCATTACTTGAATTTTATCATGATTGAATATATGAACTTGTCAAGTATTGGTCAATTTCCCATGACCATTTACAAAATGAATTGAACAAAATTAATAGCCAACACTTTGGCTAACAAATATGACATAACAAAATGACCAAGTCCTATACATGCCATACTCAAAATAAATCTAACACCATACTCAAAATAAATCTAACTTTGCTATACAAAAAGAAGTTGATAGTGTGATTTCTGAACTCCGACGTTCCACGAATTCCTGAGCTAGCTTGGCAATACTACAAGGAAAAGGGAAATGAGAGGGGTAAGCATAAAGCTTAGTAAGTTTGTATGAAATAAATAACAACATAAAGGCTCATAATGTCATCCATCCATTGCATTGAATAAAACACAAGTCTTAAGCTCATTGCCATAACTTACTCATGCTTACCCTTACCAATTATATATCATGTCTCATATCGTAAACATTTCTCGTGAATTACTCATATGTACCTGTATCACTTCATCACATAGCTTTAGCACTAGTCTCATTTCTATTATAAGCTTAGCTATTTACTCAATGAATTCACTTGGAATACACGAAATTACATATTATCATCATTCACGTAAATGTGACACCAATGCCACATCCCAGATGTGGTCTTACATGGGATTACCTCTAGATGCCGATGCCATATCCCAGATATGGTCTTATACGGGATCTCATTTCGATTGTCGATGCCATATCCCAGGTATGGTCTTATACGATTCTCATATTCGATGTCGATGCCATATCCCAGATATGGTCCTATACGGGATCTCAATTCGGTGCCAAGGCCATGTCCCAGACATGGTCTTATACGGGACCTTACCCATCTCAAGTCTTGTTGATATTATTCTTTCATTTATCAAAGTCCAACCGGGACTTCGACATCACAATTCTCATCATTTTCTCATTCAACATCATTACTCAAATTCATAGAAATATTATACATCTTCACAAATATCAAACATTTCAAATCATACTAGCATGATGTTGAACTTATTACGCACAAACTTACCTCGATTTCAAAATAGGCCAAATTGCCGATCTAGTCCGATACCTTGCCTTTTCCTCGGTCAAGGTTAATTCCTCGTTCTTCTTGATCTATAATAGCAATTTAGCTGATTTAATTACCACATTAATTAATACATTTCAATAGTCATACTTTGGCAAAATTACTATTTTGCCCTTAGACTTTCACAAAATGACTATTTTACCCTTAGGCTCATAAATCAATTCTAATCAAAATTTTTCCTTTAACGAGCCTAGGTGAACATTTATTACTCTTATAGAAACTCTCAATACTCATTATTTCGCACATTTAACACTTATTTACAACCTTCTCAAAAAGGTCCTTTTAGGTGTTTTCATGGTAACACCCATCACAAAAGTTGTTTATCTAACAACTAAGCCTCATTTTCTTTCATAAAAATGCAGCAAACAACTTAAATGCTCACATGGAAAAACTCTAAACTTTCAACCATTTTGCAAAATAGTCCCCTCTTTAGCTAACTTAAGCTTTAGGGGTTCCAAAAGTACAAATATTATCGAGAAATGATCATCAAAACACTTACTTGTAAGGAGAAGAGCTTGCTAAAATTTTTTAGCTTTCAAACCCCTATTTTGCTGCTAATTTTCGGTGGAGAAGAAGAGAAGAAAAGATGATATCTTTTCTTTCTTTATTTTATTATAAAAATCAATTTAGTCACCAAATTTTTACCTAACCAATTGACCAAGTCTTTTCTTTGTCCCAATGGCCGGCCACCACCCTAAACAAGGCATAATTGCATTTTAGGGACCTCTAATTAGTATTCTATGGCTTTTAGACACCTTTAGCTTGTAAAATAGAACTTTCTCACTTTATGCGATTTAGTCATTTTTCGAAATTAAGCATGAAATCGCTAAAATTAAAGCACCAAAAATTTTCATGCACCTATAATCATGCTATAACTCATAAAATAACATTAAAATAATTCTCCCCAACCTCGGATTAGTGGTTCCGAAACCACTGTTTCGACTAGCCCCTAAATCGGGCTGTTACAATTCTCCCCTCTTTAAAGATTTTCGTTACCGGTGAAAAGGTTGGGATATTGGTTTCTCATAGTCTCCTCGGGCTCCCATGTAGCCTCTTCTACTCCATGTCTTTGCCATAGCACTTTCACAAGGGCTATAATTTTGTTTCTCAATCGTTTGACTTCTCATGCCTAAATCTTAATCGGCTCTTCACCATAAGTCATATCCGGTTGAATTTCTACCTCTGATGGTACAATCACATGTGAAGGGTCCGAACGGTATCGGTGTAACATGGACACGTGGAAGACATCATGAATCTTTTCCAGCTCAGGTGGCAAGGCCAAACAATAAGCTACCGGCCCTATCCTCTCGGTAATCTCATATGGTCCAATAAAACGCGGACTCAATTTGCCTTTCCGGCCAAATCTGAGGACTTTTCTCCATGGTGATACTTTCAGAAAGACTTTATCACCTACTTGAAACTCAAACTCTTTCTGTTTCAAATCCGAATAGGACTTTTGTCTATCTGAGGCAGCTTTCAGACATTCACGTATCACTTTTACCTTCTCTTCGGTTTCTCTGACTAAATTGACCCCGTGAATCTGATTCTCTCTGAGTTCGGTCCAATACAGGGGCGTTCGGTACTTACGCCCATACAATGCCTCATAAGGTGCCATCTTCAAACTCGACTGAAAGTTGTTATTGTAGGCGAATTCCACCAACGGTAAGTATTTCTCTCAATTACCTTGGAATTCCAAGACACAACATCGAAGCATGTCCTCAAGTATCTGTATTACTCTCTCCGGCTGCCCATCGATTTGTGAATGGAAAGCTGTACTAAAACTCAACTTTGTGCCCAAGGCTTCTTGCAACTTTTTCCAAAACCGCGATGTAAATCTCGGATCTCTATCCGAAATAATCAACAATGGAATTCCGTGAAGTCTTACTATTTCTAACACATACAAATCCGCTAACTTATCAAGTGAATAGTCAACCCGTACTGGTATGAAATAGGTTGACTTCGTGAGTCTATCGACCACGACCCATACGGCATCCTTCTTTTTCGGTGACAACGGCAAACCCGTCACGAAGTCCATAGTAATACGGTCCCACATCCACTCGGGAACCATAATAGGCTGAAGTAAACCTGAGGCTACTTAATGTTCAGCCTTCACTTGTTGACAAATTAGACATCTCAATACAAACTCTGAAATGTCTTTCTTCATACTCGGCCACCAATACCATTTTCTCAAGCCATTATACATCTTCGTACTGCCTGGATGTACAGACAAACATCCACTATACGCTTCATGCAGAATCTTCCGAATAAGCTCATCATCTCTGGGTACACAGACCCTACCTCGGAACATCAAACATCCATCAGGATTTACCCGAAAGTCCGACTCAACATTTGACTCACATTGAACTCTTTTACCTTGTAAATCATTGTCGCCTTTCTGAGCTTCATAAATCTCTTGGAGAAACATTGGTCTAGCCCTCAACTCGGCTAGAATAGAACCATCATCTGACAAAGCTATCCATGTATTCATGGCTCTCAGCGCAAACAAGGATTTCCTACTCAAGGCATCAGCGACCACGTTCGCCTTTCCTGGATGGTAGTCAATCACTAGCTCATAATCATTTATTAGCTCTAACCATCTTCTATGCCTTAGATTCAACTCCTTTTGAGTCATCAAGTACTTTAAGCTTTTATGATCGGTGAACACCCGACATTTCTCACCATACAAATGGTGTCTCCAAATATTTAGTGCAAATACAATTGCGGCTAACTCCAAATCGTGGGTCGGGTAATTCTTCTCGTGTGACTTTAATTGTCTAGAGGCATATGCTATCACCTTGCCCTCTTGCATGAGTACACAACCCAATACATTCAAGGATGCATCGCTGTAGACTATGAATTCCTTTCCTGGCTCAGGTTGTATTAAAACTGGAGCCTCAGTCAACAATGCCTTCAGTCTTCCAAAACTCTGTTGGCACTTTTCTGACCACTCAAACTTCACATCTTTTTGCAATAGCCTCGTCATCGGAGTAGCTATCATGGAAAATCCCTTGACAAAACGTCTATAGTAGCCAGCTAGGCCCAGAAAGCTCCTAACCTCGGTTACATTCCTTGGTGGTTTCCAATCCATAATTGCTAAGACCTTACTCGGGTCGACTCTAATTCCATCTCCCGAGATAATGTGCCCCAAAAATCCAACTTCCTTAAGCCAAAATTCACTTTTACTAAACCTGGCATATAATTATTTATCCCTCAAAATTTGCAAAACCATTCCCAACTGCTCGGCATGCTCGTTCTCATCCCAAGAGTAGATCAATATATCATCGATAAAGACTACAAAAAAATTATCCAAATATGGCCGAAATATACGATTCATCAAATCCATAAAAACTGCAGGGGCATTTGTTAAACCGAAAGGCATGACCAAAAATTCATAGTGACCATACCTTGTCTGAAAGGCGATTTTTGGCACATCCAAGTCCTTGACTCTCAACTGATAATATCCCGACCTCAAGTCTATCTTGGAAAACACCGTGGCTCCCTTCAATTGATCAAACAAATCGTCGATTCTTGGCAACGGGTACTTGTTCTTCACAGTTACCTTATTGAGCTGCCGATAATCTATACATAACCTCATGGAACCATCTTTCTTTTTCACAAATAAAACAGGAGCACCCCACGGAGAATAACTCGATCTTGCAAAGCCTTTGTCTGTTAACTCTTGTAACTGTGCCTTCAATTCTTTTAGCTCGGTTGGAGCCATTCTATATGGAGCAATAGAAATGGGGGCAGTACCAGGAGCTAACTCAATCCCAAATTCAATCTCTCTAACCGGAGGTAGCCCTGGCAATTCCTCTGGGAAAACATCTAGATACTCACATACTATGGGCACTAATTCAATTCTTAACTCAGTCTCTCTAGCATTCATCACAAGGGCAAGGTAAGCTTTGTACCCCTTTCTTAGATATTCCTGAGTCAACAAGGAAGATATCATTATTGGCAATCTGTCTTGCTCATCTGATTCTACACGAATAAGATCCCCACTTTCACATTTTAACTCAATAAACTTCCTTCCACAATTCACTATCACTTCATGAGTAGTTAACCAATCCATCCCAAGGATGACATCAAAATCATCAAACGGAAATAACATGAGATTAGCTGGAAAGTAATGACCTCTAATCATCAAAGGACAATCTTTTCATACTCTATCGACTAACACACATTTGCCTAGGGGATTGGACACTCTTATTAAAAATTCGGTAGATTCTACAGGCATGTTCATGCTAGAGACTAATTTCATGCAAATATACGAGTGCGTAGATCCCGGATCAATCAAAGCTACAACATGAGTATCATAAGGAGAAAATGTACCCGTAATTACGTCGGGGGAGAAAGCCTCTTTGCGAGCGCGAATGGCATATGTTCTCGCCGGTGCTCTACCCTCAACTTTTGCAGTCTACCCTCGAGATGTATTCTTACTACTCATTTCATTTCCCAGGTTTCTCTTTGGCCTTCCTCTAGCAGTACCTCCCGGTCTTGCACTCTGAGGTTTCTCTTTCTCACCCACCTCAGGGCAATCTATGATAAAATGGTCTAGATATCCACACTTGAAACAAGCTTTCTCGTTTGCTCGACACTCCCCGGGATGACATTTTCCACACTGCGGACATTCTGGTCTACTCGGTCGAGCGTTGCCAGCACTAGCAACTGAAGTAGTCTAAGCTTTAGACCCCAGGTACTGTCTACCCTTACCTCTACTTGAAAACCCAGCTGAGGTGGCCGATCGAATAGTGAATTCTCTTGATTTCTTGGATGAGGATTGGAATGAGTTGCCTAATTGTCTCTTCTTCGAGTCGCGAGACTCATTTTCAGCCTTCATTTTCTCTTTAACTAGTTTCTCGGCCTTACAGGGTCTACCTACCAGCACCATAAATTCTTTTAGTTCAAGGACACCAACAAACAAACGGACATCCTTATTTAACCCATCTTGTAACACCCTTACCCGGATTCTATGCCGGAACCGGGCACGAGGTATTACCGGACTTGACTTGCTTGATCATTCCACTTTAGGTTATAAAAATTCTTTCCAAATTAAAACTTTTCATTCACTATCGTAACGTCCCTATCATGGGTCAACGAGACCCTTTACACCCGCTCGGGATGTCGAGGAACCAAACTGGAACTTTTCAAACACTTGGAAAAGTTTCACTTAAACAGGGGCCACACGCCCGTGTGAAATGGGACACGCCTGTGTGGGAAGGCTGTGTTGTCACACACGTCCATGTCCCTACCCCGTGTAGGATTTATTTTTATTACGAACTTACAGGGGTTTTCACACGGTCGGACACACGCCCGTGTGCTTGGCCCGTGTGCTCCACACGGCCTAGACACGCCCGTGTCCCTGCCCGTGTGTAAAAACTTGGGTATTCTGTTTGTGATGTCAGCAACCTTATAAGGGTCACACGGCCTAGGCACACACCCGTGTGGCTAGCCCGTGGTCGACACTGACTTACAACACCAACATGCAAGGGACACACGACCAAGTCACACACCCATGGGGCTAACCGTGTGTCACACACAGCCTAGACACACGCCCGTGTGTCTACCCATGTGGATCGATTCAAGGCTATTTTCCAAGCCATTTAGCCACCCTAACTTCCTTATAATCATACACCAACACACAACATTCCCAAATCATCAATTATAACACCTGAATTAACATATTGGGTTCATGAAAATGAAGTCTTCCTCCCATACATGAGGGAGAACTATTTCTAGTACAATTTCAATCGACTTGAGCCATCATCTATGGCTATACACAATCGTCCCATAACTAATTTAGGCCAACACATTTGGCACATTAACTATGACTCAAATTAACTAAAATAAGATCCCTATACATGCCATAACTTAAGAAGACTTGAATCTCATACCCAAGTGTCTTCTCAATAGTGTGAAAACATCTCCGGCAGTCTCCAACCCGAGCTAGTTAAGTTAACCTATAAGAGATAGGAAAGGAAGAGGAGTAAGCAATAATGTTTAGTAAGTTCATATGAATATCATAATCAACTATTGACATTCATTGATTATACTCAACCACAAGGTATTATAATGAGTTTTACTCTTAAACTCATGGTTACCTACTCAATCATTCTTAAGGCTTACTCATTCCGTCTCTTACCACATTCTAACCATACCACAAGCCAAATGCTCATGATAAAATCCATCCATGGCATTAATTAATCATACACAAAGTATTAGGCTTCTTGCCAACTTACTCATACTTGCCCTTATAGAACACATACCGTGTCACATATCGTAAGTGTTCCGTCGTGAATGACTCACGAGTACCTGTATTCACTCATTCACATGACTTTAGTATTAATCTCATTTCTACTGATCCCATTTATCACTAGGGATACACAAAGACGCATAATATCATCATGAATATAAATACGAGGCCAATGCCACATCCTAGATGTGGTCTTACATGGATTCACCTCTAAGTGCCGATGCCATATCCCAGATATGGTCTTATACGGAGTTTCACATCAAGTATCATTGCCACATCCCGGATATGGTCTTATACGATTCTCATATTCAATACCAAAGCCATATCCCAATATGGTCTTATACGGAAATCTCAATTGCGTGCCGATGCCATGTCCGGACATGGTCTTATCTCTGGACCTTATCCACATACATTTCCTATTTCAAATGTTCATCAGGGAACATCCTCACACATTATCATTCTTACTTAGATTTCTACAATAATCAACTGCTTTCATGCAATACATTTATAATTACAGCATATGCAATTAGGATGCATCATTTACACATAACTCACCATGGTTTCATCATATATCGAACTCACCCCAAATGAGTTCTGTCACATACCTGTATCTCTTATGGTATAATCACATACCTCCTCATTTCAACATGCCTGTTGAATTAATCACAATACTAAAGAACATTTTTTAGTTTCATATATATAGAATCTTATCAACATCATACCCTCAATAGGGTCTCACATGAAACACCATATCGATGCCATGTCCCGGACATGGTCTTATACGAATTCTCACACCTAGGCCATATTCTAAATATGGTCTTACACGGGACCTTAATTACCATCATATCATGCTATTTGCATTTCCACTATTCATGGATTAAATCAAGACTTTCATTTCTTGACATCCCACCAAAACGTATTTAACGTATACATGGAGGCAATAAACAATTTATACAACATCAAAATATTAAGATACTTCACTTAGAGTTGCATAATTTAGCACATGAACTTACCTCGATATCGAAAAGGGTAGAAAGGGACCTATTGGTCCATATTTCTCTTTTCTCCCGTTCTATGTCCGAATCTCATTTTCTTTGACCTAGAACAATAGAATTTACTCATTTAATCACCATACTAATCCACACATTTTAAAAATTCCACTTTGGAAAAATTACCATTTTGCCCTTGGATTTTGGCAAAATTATGATTTTGCCCCTAGGCTCGTAAATAAATTTTTATCCAACTTCTTTACTAATCAAGCCTAGCCGATTCATATTCCCTTCTATAGAAACCAAATATTTCAACTATTTCATGCATTTATTACCAATTTTTAACATTTACAACTTAGTCCCAATTAGGTGTTTTCATGACAACACCTTTCACAAAAGTTGTTTCTCATCCTCCTAACTTTCATTTTCTTCCATAAAAACTCAGAAAACAACATAAACTCTCTCATGGCAAGTCCCTAGACTTTCAACCATATTGCAAATTAGTCCCCTCCTTAGCTAGCTTAAGCTTTGGGGACTCCAAAAGTACAAAAATTATCAATTAAAACCATCAAAATCACTTACTTGTAGAGAAGATGAGTTGCTAAAATTTTCAAGCTTTCAAAACCCTCTCTTTGTTGGCATTTTCGGTTGGGGAAGAAAAGAAATGAAAAGATGATAGCCTTTTGCTTATTTCATCTTATTTTATTCATTTAGTCAACAAAAGTTACCAACCCTTGTTAAATTTTTAATTCCTTGTCCCCTTGACCGTCCATCACTTTTAGGAAGGTGTAATTGCACTTTAAAGACCTCCAATTTACATTTTATGGCTATTTGGCACCTCTAGAAAATAAAATAGAACTTTCACACTTTATGTGATTAAGTCCTTTTTTCGCGATTAGGCATGAAATCGCTAAAATTAAGGCACCAAAATTCCCATGCATCCTTATAAACATGTTATAATCACATAAAATAACATGAAAATAATTTTATCTAACCTCAAACTAGTGATCCCAAGATCAATGTTCTGACTAGCCCCTAAATCGGGCTGTTACACATCTTCGAACCTTTTGCACATGATAGCTTCTGTCGATACGCACTCTCGAGTGTATTTGTTGAGCCTTACGAACTCACGCTCATATTCAGTCACTGTCATTCGACCTTGATTTAGCTCTAAGAACTCCTTTCTTTTCTGGTCAATAAACCTTTGACTAATGTACTTCTTCCGGAATTCCTCTTGGAAGAATTCCCAGTTAACTCTCTCCCTTGGTACCACCGACACAAGGGTGTTCCACAACTGATAGGCCGAATCTCTCAAAAGAGATACCACACACTTCATGCACTCTTCAGGCGTGCATGTCAACTCATCGAATACCCTGATGGTATTCTCAAGCCAGAATTCCGCTCTCTCTGGATCATCATCTTTACTAGCTCAAAATTCCTCAGCTCCTTGCTTCCGAATCTTATCGACCGGAGGCCCTTCTCTTCTTACTACCTCTACCACTTGGGGAGCTACAGGAGTGGGCTGAGAAATAGGTGGGGGTGGAGGGGGTTGAGCATTAGGATTTGCTCGTATATACTCAGTATACCAGTTGCTCATCATATGGAAAAAGGCTTCTCGAGCCTCTTCTCCCTGACCCAAAGTCTCAGGTCTACTTTCTACTGGTGCGGTCCCTTGCGCGAGAGCCGGCTCATTACTTGCAGCATCATCGGCCGCAGCTCGGTCGGGATCCATTTACTATATAAAAACACAATTCAAATCGTCAGAAGTCGTCACACTATCATTATGTAAATACTCATATGTATGGCATGTATAGCTAGACTCATACTTACGCTATGTTAGTCCGAGAATTGACTAAACCGTAGCTCTGATACCACTAAATATAACACCCCTTACCCGTATTCACCGCCGAAAGAGGGTACGACGCATTACTAGATTTGTACGTGATCAATCATACAATATCGAGACCTGACTTTCCACTTCAAATTATAACTTTTCGTAACACCTCTTAACAAGCTTACGAGGCCTAAATCACACTTTAGGAATGGTTCGGGTTTAAATCGAACTCTTTTAAAAGATCCCTAAAAGACTTAAAAAATTTCTCATTAATCAGTCCACACGCCCGTGTGGAGGAAAGGACACGCCCGTGTGGAATTATTTTTCAATTCAAACCTAAAAGGGTTTTCACACGGCCGGACACATGCCCGTGTCTCTGGCCCGTGTCCCCCACATGGCCTTAACACGCCCGTGTCTTAGCCCGTGTACAAAAACCTTGGCATTCTGTGTCTGACGTCATCACCCCAAAAATGTCACACGGTCAAGGCACACGCCCGTGTCCTTCGGCCGTGTGGCGAATTAAATTCCTAATTTCGGGTGCAGACTTCACACGGCCTGGGCACATGCCCATGGACCCATGTCCATGGCCGTGTCTCCTATACGGTTGAGATACACGACCGTGTCTCTTCCCGTGTGGTTACTACTGAGCATACTGATTTGCAATTCTAACATGCATGGGGACACACGGCCTCTCCACACGCCCATGGGGCTGACTGTGTGTCACATACGGCCTAGACACACGACCGTGTGTCTACCTGTGTAGACAATTGTAAGGCTATCTACCAAGCCATTTGCCACACTACAAAGCAACCAAACTTATACCAAATAAATTCAACATATATCATGACCATAAGGAATTTCTAAGAACTCAAAATCCAAAACATCCACACAAGCATGCATTACATGAATTTCATCATTATTGAATATATGAACTTGTCAAGTATTGGCCAATTTCCCATGACCATTTACAAAATGAATTGAACAACATTAATAGCCAACACTTTGGCTAACAAATATGACATAACAAAATGACCAAGTCCTATACATGCCATACTCAAAATAAATCTAACTTTGCTATACCAAAAGAAGTTGATAGTGTGATTTTTGAACTCCGACGTTCCACGAATTCCCGAGCTAGCTTGGCAATACTACAAGGAAAAGGGAAATGAGAGGGGTAAGCATAAAGCTTAGTAAGTTTGTATGAAATAAATAACAACATAAAGGCTCATAATGTCATCCATCCATTGTACTGAATAAAACACAAGTCTTAATCTCATTGCCATAACTTACCCATGCTTACCCTTACAAATTATATATCATGCCTTATATCGTAAACATTTCTCGTGAATTACTCATATATACCTGTATCACTTCATCACATAGCTTTAGCACTAGTCTCATTTCTATTATAAGCTTAGCTATTTACTCACTGAATTCACTTGGAATACACGAAATTACATATTATCATCATTCACGTAAATGCAACACCAATGCCACATCCCAGATGTGGTCTTACATGGGATTACCTCTAGATGTCGATGCCATATCCCAGATATGGTCTTATACGGGATCTCATATCGATTATCGATGCCATATCCCAGGTATGGTCTTATACGATTCTCATATTCGATGCCGATGTCATATCCCAGATATGGTCTTATACGGGATCTCAATTCGATGCCGAGGCCATCTCCCAGACATGGTCTTATACGGGACCTTACCCATCTCAAGTCTTGTTGATATTATTCTTTCATTTATTAAAGTCCAACTGGGACTTCGACATCACAATTCTTATCATTTTCTCATTCAACATCATTACTCAAATTCATAGAAATATTATACATCTTCACAAATATCAAACATTTTAAATCATACTAGCATGATGTTGAACTTATTACGCACAAACTTACCTCGATTTCAAAATAGGCGAAATTGCCGATCTAGTCCGATACCTTGCCTTTTCCTCGGTCAAGGTTAATTCCTCATTCTTTTTGATCTATAATAGCAATTTAGCTCATTTAATTACCACATTAATTAATACATTTCAACAATCATACTTTGGCAAAATTACCGTTTTGCCCTTAGACTTTCACAAAATGACTATTTTACCCCTAGACTCGTAAACTAATTCTAATCAAATTTATTCCTTTAACGAGCCTAGGTGAACATTTATTACTCTTATAGCAACTCTCAATACTCATTATTTCACACATTTAACACTTATTTACAACATTCTCAAAAAAGTCCTTTTAGGTGTTTTCATGGTAACACCCTTCACAAAAGTTGTTTATCTAACAAATAAGACTCATTTTATTCCATAAAAATGCAGCAAAAAACTTAAATTCTCACATGGCAAAACTCTAAACTTTCAACCATTTTGCAAACTAGTCCCCTCTTTAGCTAACTTAAGCTTTAGGGGTTCCAAAAGTATAAATATTATCAAGAAATGATCATCAAAACACTTACTTGTAAGGAGAAGAGCTTGCTGAAATTTTTGAGCTTTCAAACCCCTATTTTTCTGCTAATTTTCGGTGGAGAAGAAGAGAAGAAAAGATGATATCTTTTCTTTCTTTATTTTATTATAAAAATCAATTTAGTCACTAAATTTTTACCTAACCAATTGACCAAGTCTTTTCTTTGTCCCTATGGCCGGCCACCACCCTAAACAAGGCCTAATTGCACTTTAGGGACCTCTAATTAGTATTCTATGGCTTTTATACACCTTTAGCTTGTAAAATAGAACTTTCGCACTTTATGCGATTTAGTCCTTTTTCGCAATTAAGCATGAAATCGCTAAAATTAAAGCACCAAAAATTTTCATGCACCTATAATCATGCTATAACTCATAAAATAACATTAAAATAATTCTCTCTGACCTCGGATTAGTGGTTTCGAAACCACTGTTCCGACTAGCCCCTAAATCGGGCTGTTACAACGCTTGTGTAATTCGTGCTAGTATTTTAGTATGAAAATCCAACTCCAATTGGACTCTCAACATACAATATGTTTGATTCTGTTCGTTATGAAAATGAAAACAAGTGTATTGATAGTAACTTAATTTAAGTACGGCTTAACTCCTCTGAACATCCTTAAATTATGGTCCGTATTCTAAATTGATTCCTAAACTTAAAACGTTTTAATTGAGTTAATTTAACCATTAGCTTAAGCGTTAAATGACTGCTCCAAACTGGCATGAAGCATATTTAAAACACATGTGTACCTATTGTTTGAACAATTTGGATCCATAAAATAGTTATACTCATGTTTATAATTTGATCCACGTGTTAAATTTGAGTTGGCATTTAATCTCTAAGCTAGCAGAAGGATTAGGGGTGAAGGAAAAAAAATAAAAAAAATTGAGGAGATCAATGGAATTTTAAATTTTAGAGGAGTCAAAATATAATTTTTACCATTATACTAATAATGGATAATTTTTAAGGGACTTAAACACAATATCACCTTTCTTTGGGGTAAGGGGCAAGGCCTCTGCTTGGTCCCTTGTATTTGCTCCTAAGAAAGACCTAATTGATTCGACACTAATACTTTAAAGACTCGATTATAACATTTTGATGTTTGAGACCAATTTAAAAATTATACCTTAGTTCGAGAACTTCTAGTGGAATTAACCCTTTTCGTTACAAGATGCAACATTTATTATCCATCCTAGAAAAGTTTGTTAAAACAAGATGCAATTTTCACCTTGTTTCACTGTTATTTCTTGCCTATTCTTTTTAATATCCAAGATTTCTGCAGATCTGATAACTAGACTGCCATCTCAACCTAACCATGTCTCGTTCAAGCAACACTCTGGTTACGTTGTTATAGATGCCAAGCATGGTCAAGCTTTGTTGTACTACTTTGTGGAAGTGGATGCTACTACACATCCACTGTTGCATCCCTTAACTTTATGGTTTCATGGAGGTATATGTAGGAGCGAAGTCAGAAAATTTTTTTAGTGGGGGCGAAATTAAATTGTAATTTTTATGATAGTAAAAATATGATTTCACCATTTTAATAATTTATATCTTTATAGTTTTAAAGGATTAAATCAAATTTTTATCATTTTTAGGGGGCAAAGTGTAATTTTACCTTTACTAGTTTAAATTTTAAAAATTTTAAAAAGTCTAAATAAAAAAATTTTCATTTTAGGAAAGATCAGAGCCTTTATCAACCCCTAACTACCCCTGGATATATCATTAAAACATATTTGCAGGTTTTCTTAACATGTTTTCTTGAGGAGACTGTGAACTAAAATTCTTATGAGTCCTAGATGTTCATCACTTAATTTGGGGGCATTTCTGGATTGTTAATTAATACCATTAAATCATTAACCTAAAATCAATAATTTATATGAAAAGGAATTAGTAAAAACATACCAATTCAATCATTTATAGGAAATAAATTAATAAAAGTAAACAGTTCAAGTTTACAAATTACTAATTTTTTTTCAAAAACTAACAACGAGATTAACTTAGTAAAATCAAATAGTAATATCAAATTCTCAATTCTTATACAGTATAAACTTGTAATTAAACCTAATATAAAAGTATATTTGAATATTTAAATAAAACAGAATTTTCGAATCAAACGGATCAAATCAAGTCAGGCATAAATATTTTTTTCTTTTTTACTATTTGAACTTGGCCGGACCCATTTTACTCCTTGAACCACTCTAATAAATAGTATGCAACTTATAATATCCACAAAATTGATGTTCATAAGGAATGTATTTAGGCTCCATTTTTTGTGGACGGTCTGATGACTTTGTCTTCCTTCAAGTATATATATACACATACATATACATGTACATACAAGAACATAACTCTGAAACTTCTATTGAACAGATTTTGCCCATTTTTGGGTCTAAAGAAATTTCGAATAAACAATTATTTTGTGTCCAGTGAATTGATTTTTTTCATTTATTTCTGTTTTATTCATTATCTAATTCGAAATACTTGAAATATATTACTAACACTAATAAAAAAAATCTACAAAAAAGTTAACCCGTAATGTTTAAATTTTTATATCTTGGATTTAAACTTTGGACAACGGATTGAAAGAACTCTTAAAATGAATATTTATTAAAGGAGGCTCGTGGATTTGATTTAGACTAAGAGCTCAGCCCAAAACAAGGCCCAACACTGTATTATTTAATCTCGACGACGAAGTTTTACTTCCTCCTCAATCCTCATATAAAGGCGGTAGCGACTGGAAACGACGGCATTTCAAATATTCGGAACAAGACGAAACTTTATGTATGTATGTATGTATGTATTATATCCGCTGTCAGCTAAGCAATCGTGAACTTTAAACTCAATCCCCCAAAACTTTTCTCAGTTTCAGCCATAACCACAGCCAAATTCTCTTTGGCAAGCTATCGAAAACACTGTCATGGCTATGCAAACCGGAGTAGGTTTGTCGAAGATCTTGATCTTAGCCGGCGCCGGTACCTTTCCAACTGAATTTCTTACTTCAATTCTTCTTTTTTATTTTTCTTACTGTTTTAATTTTGACTTCAACTTGTTAATTTCGTTTTCAGGTTATACGGGTACTGTCCTCCTGAAAAACGGTAAATTATCGGACATATTAGGCGAATTGCAGGTTAGTTTTGATCGTTTTGTTTGTTTTGATTTGCTAGTTTCTCCCTGACGTATGATTCAAATATTTGTCCTTTGGATTTTGTGTTGATTGACTAGGTTTCTACTTTTCATTCTTTTTCGTCTATTAATTTTAGCTTTTAACTCCTTTTTTCCTGATTTGACAGTCGCTGGTGAAGGGACTCGAAAAATCGGGGGAGCAAGCTGATGATTCAGATGCACTTCTAGCTCAGGTATATGAGGAAATAGAGCTTAAATTTTAAATCTTTTGGTTGTAATGTTGATCTTTTTCTATTAATTTGTAGGTGCGTCGTTTGTCAACGGAGATCAGGCAACTGGCATCAGCACGGCAGATAACTGTTCTGAATGGGGATTCTGGCGGTATTTTCTTAATTATATTTGCTTAAATAGTAGTTCTTTTAGGCGCATATATGTGAAACCAGTTTATAATTGCATTAACGGGATTAGATGAAGCATTTTCTAAGTGGATTTGCTTTGGTTGTTTGCTTTTTTCTTGATTTGGCAGGTAAGTTAACCTCTCTTGTAGTACCAGCCGCAACATTGGGGGCATTGGGTTATGGTTACATGTGGTGGAAGGTATGCCATGATTTAATTGATTACCGATATGGTTTCTTTTTTACATAGTAGAATTAACTATCATTTTTATGCAAAATATATCCGCTGACGCCTGCCCTGTTTGTCAATGTTTCATTATTCATTGATATGGTTTCTTTTTCACTATTCTGTGGCTACGTAGAATTAGTTATCTTGTCTTATACAAAATAAAATCCCCCAATGCTTGCCCTGTCACTTTTGATTATTTGCATCTGCATTATTGAACAAAATCGATACTTTTACATATTTATATTAACTTCTACAATTAGCTCTATTACTCTTCATTCATGCTGTCTGCTTTGTAATTTGACTAACATATTTTTTTTCTTTCCTTTTCTAATTACTAGGGTATTTCGTTCTCTGATCTTTTCTGGGTCACAAAACGCAATATGGCGATGGCTGTGGAGAACTTAACAAAACATCTGGATTCCGTCTCAGATGCTCTCTCTGTAAGTTTATGCTCTCTTTGTTGCATTTTCTATCATGTTTTAGGGTTAAATGCTTCACTGAAGCATTTTTCTGTAAAAATGTATTATTTGCCACGGAATTTATTTATTTTACTAAAAGAGGATTTGGCCAGTCAAAGTAATGGTTATTCATGTTAATGGAAAATTGCCTTTTAATTAATTCCATATTCAGTGAGATCGAGTAGAAACCAAAGAACTTTGGTTATAGTCTTTCCAAAAGCAAAAGATTCCTTTTGTACTTACTCTTCCAGTGTGTATTCTTTCTTTTTTGTTCAAGTTCACTGAAGTTATTATTTGATGAAATATTTTGTTGGAAATCTTACTGCAGATTAATATAGTGAGGGTTTTTGTGCTTGTTTACACTTTTTTTAGTGTTGAAGTTTTCTTAATGAATATACATCTTCCAATATGTGTTTTCCTAATTAGTTTTGAAATCAGCTTTTATATTAAAATGGCATGCTATGAGATGTTCATAGAGCCTCTGATTAGTTCATAAATCCTACATTGGCAGGCTGCGAAGAAGCATTTGACTCAACGCATTCAGAACCTGGATGATAAAATGGAAACACAGAAGGAAATCTCGAAGAGCATTCAAACAAGTGTAAGTGCACATGTTTATCCATCTTTGAAGTCAGAATAAGGCCCACTTCCCCATCATCTATTTTCATTTCCTCTTCTTGCATTTTTATGTTTTTAGCTTTAAGTATGGAGTTAAAAGAGTGCAACTGGTTACAACTTACACATTATTGTTTCAAATGTTTCTAACTGCGGAGATAATCTGGCTATGATGTCAAAGATAATATGTAAGTCCAAAATTTTTTGAAACATTTGAACTTTGATGTTAGAATATCAAGGTTATGATGTTTTTTGTTGAGCTTTGATTCTAAGCTTTGCACTAATGAACTTGGTTTTGGGGTTGTAATGCACCAATATATCAAGTGAATTATTGTTTTACCATCACTAATAGTGCTCATATTTGTGGAGCAGGTAGAAGAGGCTCATATGAATCTGTCTAATATTGAATATGATTTGGATGCACTGCAGAGAATGATCTCTGGTTTGGTGAGAGTTCTTTCTTTTTTTCCCTCTAATAATTGTTGCACTTGTTGAGAAGTGGTTGTTAATGGGTGGTGCAGTGGTGGTTCTCTTCTTTCCCTCTTTCAGTTTCTCCCCCCACTTCTGTAGATGTTAAACTTGTTAATGAAGTCATCTGGTTCCTCTAGTAAGACAGAAGAGGAGAATCACTGATTCTTTCTTTTCATGTCTCTATTCTCCTCTTCTTAGGAAGTTCAAATTAAAATCTCATACAGGAATTGCATATTGATAAGACTTGATGAAATAGATATAAATACTCTAATGTATTGAGGAAAAACTCTCTCAAAAGTATGTATTTCTTAGAAATATGTACAACTATATATACATGAAGCTTTGAATCAATTAAGGAAAGAAAATCTCTAATTAGTATATCTAAAAATCAGCTGTAATATATAAAGATATGCTATTCAATGCAATCAAATCAAAAATTCTCAACAAGACTTGAAAGTCTATCTGTTCATATACTTTTAGTTGAATTGTTTTGCTTCTGTAATAATTTTTTTTCTTTCAAATTTTCACCCTTGCAGGATGGCAAAATTGGTTCATTGGAATATAAGCAGGTAGTTAGTTTTTACCTTTTTTTTGTACTTTGCAACACTGAAGTTAAATGTGTAATTCCGGTAGGAAAATACACCAAGTGTAGTTGTAATTCTTAATAGTATTTTTTAATATTGGGATCTTTTTTGTGGCAGGATCTTGCTAATGCTGGTGTGTGGTACCTTTGTAATATGGTTGGTGGAAAGAAAGCAAACATGCCTGAAGCTCTGCAGGTTTGTATCAGTGGAAAGAAAGAAAATATGATATTATTCATTCTGTCGTATTTGACCATATTTAAAAGGGAAAAATGAAAAATAATGAGTGGGTTGGAATTTGTCATTGTAATTTCCATTAGTCTATGTATTTTGGATCATTTCTTCTTTTAAACCTGTGGTAATCCCTACTAGTTTCTGAAAGATAATATGATACGTGTTTCTGCACTCAAGTATGACTTCAATAATTCCATCTGTAAGTCATTTTACGACTATAATCTAATTGTCTGATTTGACATTTGCTTGTAGGAGCAACTTAAACTTTCTGGGAAATCTCGTGCTTTACTTGCATCAGGAACTCCAGCTCTGAAGGTATCTTTCTGAATGTGTAGAAAAAGTTCAAAAATCGAATTCTCTGTAGGAAAATACTCATGCACATTTGCCATTATACTTAAATTTGTTGTGCTCAAATGAAGTGTGCATTGACACAGGTATCGATATTAGTTGAATGTGGTAGCCCAAAGTTTCATGGATGATACACAAGTTAATTGAATGAGCTGTAAATTTTCATTTGCTGATTTAATGTCTAAATCGTAATGTTGACATGTTTATTTCAGGGTCTGAAAGATGTTGCTGATATTTCATCTGGAAATATGAATGATTCAGGAAGAGATGGTTTTGTGAAAGATGGCTTTGATAATTTGGATGAAGAGCCGAGAAGCCTGCAAAGGTTTGATTCTTTTTAAAACCCTAATGCTTTATCAGTTCACGTAAGTTAAACTTAGTGTGCCCAGTAGAAAAATTTTTTGGAGGACAATGTTTTTATCAATATTGGGTTGTCATTGTGGCACTTCAAGGCTTCATTGATGTTATCTTTGGTAGAAAAGATAGAAAAATTGAAAGAAATAATAATTTGTTTCATCTTTTAGTAGAGTTGATAAATGAAAAGAAAATAAAATTATTGAAAAATGCATAATTTTGAACAAACTTCCATATCACATTTTCTCTCTTTATCATTTTAATTTGTTTTTATCTATTAAGATTGAAAATGACGATGTCGCGTCTTTTTTTCTCACATTTCTTTTCTACCATGTACTGAATTTATGTTCGTTTTTTGGGTATGAGGTACGAAAAGGAAAGTAATATTTTGCGGCTGTCAAGCAATGATGGAGATTATGATATTTTGCAGGAGCGTTTCAGCTAGGTGTTGATGGCATTGTGTTCAATTCATAGCTATCATTTTGCAGTGTGGGAGTTGATAGAAGTTACCCATGCCTATAAATAACAGAATCCACCTCATAGATTACGAGAGTGAAAACTTGGCGGTATGCCGTGGACAAAAAATGGTGGAGGCCTTCAATGAGAACTTTCTTCGGAGGCAAATATATACACATTTCAGTTTGCAGATACCCTTTTGTATTTTGATACCTATAGGTAGTTGATCACGTTACTCGTTATCGTGAATTCACGGTTTTAAAACATGTAGTTTGCAGCATATATTTCCCTCTTTTTATTTGCCTTTCGTTAAAAAAGAAAGAAAAAGGGGCGTGCGATATATGACCATTACATCGGCTTAAACCATTCACTAGAGAGCCTCATACATGATCAATGAATACTGTGTCTAAATTGTAAAACCTAATTGATACAGCTCACATCACAATATCCGATTTTTACTCTCGAGTCCGGACAGATTATAATACCATATGATAGGATAGCCAAGAGAGCAATCTACATCGCTTCAAAACACAAGGCAGAGATAATTTTATCTAATCTAAGCTAAAATTCAGAATATTTTGGAAAGCATAACGAAAATTAGAAACCTCCTCATCCTATGACAAAATTTTGAACTACCTATTCCATTCGTAGTCTCCTCCATATCTAGGATTGGCATTATTCGCACGACTTGTATCGTCCGGTTTGGTTGAATTGGCAAAGGCGTGCCAACCTAAAAGATATGGCAAAATGAACTGCAGAGATAGGCAAACCAAAAATTCCAAGTGAATTAGGATATGGTTAATGATATGCTAACATCTATAGACCATACACAAAAAATATTCTCAAAGCATATAAGAAATTAACATTTTCAATCATCAACCCTATGTATGCTGTTGTGCGAGTTGTATTTGTTGAACAATTTGCAGAAGATAAAAGAAAAGACAATTCAATCCCCCACCCTCAACTATACGTCTTAGTACTTGTTACGACAGCAATTTTTGGATATATCCTAAAACCATAGTCCATAGACAGGAAGTCCAAAATAAAAATCAAAACAAAAGGAGAGGAATATCATACGCTGAATGCAGATTTGAGGACAGTGAACTCTCCCCGTGTAATGGGGATATAAACATTTTCGTCCACGTTTAGAAGTTTGTTTTGAACACCTTCAACAAAAAGTCATTAGAAATGTTAGGTCTCAATCTGTCACACGTCGATTATGATCACACATAGCTTGACAAGAAATAAGAGAAAAAATGGGGGTCGGAGGTGCATAAATATGTGCCCATCATTCCCATTCGAACTTTGATTAAAGGAGTTTTGGTTAGAAGATATCACATCAACGTGAGTTTGATCCACCGACAACGGCATCCTCTAACACATAATTAACATTATAGGACAATGAATCATCTCTATACCAAAAGAAAT
Source organism: Gossypium sturtianum (assembly GCA_025698515.1). Classification (NCBI taxonomy): domain Eukaryota; kingdom Viridiplantae; phylum Streptophyta; class Magnoliopsida; order Malvales; family Malvaceae; genus Gossypium; species Gossypium sturtianum. The sequence continues at coordinate 129,783,547 of CM046955.1, forward strand.
AATTAAATATGCACAATTTTTCTAGGGCTACAGTGATAAATGCATCAAATCGAAAATGATTTACAATTGATGTGTAAATGAACTTGAAAAATTATCATTAGACATGGAACTAGGAAAATTATTAATGGTGCTGCATTAAAATTAGATGTTATGGCATCACCAAAGCAAATAATATTCTTAGTTCCTGGAAAGGATTCAACAGAATTGAGCATTACCAAGATTAAAAAAGTGACCAGACCCATCCGGGAGTGGCTCTACCTTCAACACCTTCCTAACCTTTCCTTCATCACTGAAAAATACTACAATGTCATTAGAATTCATCTCAATTAAAAACAATAGTCACAACTTTGCCTTCTTTTTTTTTCTTTTTTTCAACATTTACATATGACAGTCAACTGCAAAATATACTTCATTATAAAAATTTCAACTAATTGTACTGTCGAGAAGTACATGAAGTAAAAAGCTTTACAAGCATGTCACTAGCAGTTACGAATAAATGTGTGGTTCTTGCTTCCTCCATCCAAATGTTAAGCATTTTCATGATTAACAGAAATAACAAGTTATAAGCATTTCTAGGCTTCTAGTCCATTCAAAAAGAAAATCTGATTTAACTCAAGGCGTTGCTTCATAAAACCAACATAACATCCTGCACATGGAACGATTCCTCCTCTATTGAAGAAAAATCTTCTTATCATAAATATATATATTTCTTGCCTTAGACCCTCAATAAACATCTACTTTCGTATAGCATATGAATATATTAGAAACCACAAAACTGAAATGGGATGGGAGATATGTATATATATAGGGGTGAGTATTCGATCGAGTCGAGTCGAATTGAGTCAAAAAATTTCGAGTTAGTTGAATCCTAATTTAGCAACCGAACTCAATTTGAATTTTTTTTGAATCGAGTCGAATCGAGTCAAAAAATTTCGAGTCGAGTCGAGTTAATGAATCTTATTATTTATACTTAATGTTGCATTTACATGGACCGATTATTTAACTAGTAGACGAAGTACAAGCTTTTAGATTAATTTTGAGTAAAGGAAAAAGAGAAAGTGGGGCGATTCGGGAAGGAAAGTAAGACTACTAGGTAAACATTTATCAAAACAACGAAATTTTGCCTTTTAACTTGATAGTTTTGACTCTTAACTTTAGATAAGGTAAACATTTATCAAAACAACGTAGTTTTGTCTTATTTGGATTTTCGAATAACTCGAATTAAGTGTGTGAGCGTTCGGTTGAATCGAGTGAAATTGTTCGAGTTAAATTAGAAAAATTAATAATGTCAAATTAAAATCTTGTTACAATATAACTATTTCCATGTTAGAGCACATAAATTTAAAACCATATATATTTGAAAACTTTTTATAAGCATAATAATAATAATAATAATAATAAGATATTTTAGCATGATAAACTTGAATCATTAATCACTTATTTACAGGGATTTAAATTGCGGTTGCGGCCGCGTTTTCGGTGGCGTTGCGTTTATCGCGGTTGCGGACATAACTGATGCTATGGCGGTCACTGTGGGTATCGCGGTCGTGAATTTTTTTAAAATTCACAACTAATAACTAATAACAAAGTAAAAAAATAGATATCAACGGGAATAGCGAAAAAATAATAGGAATAGCGGCCCGTTATTGCCGCAATTGGCCGTTACCCATTAAATTGCGGCCACAATCCACCGCTATTGGTGTGACTTCGCTTCACACCGCTATTTTCAGCAGTAGCGGTTTCGGACGGCGCCGCTACCACTATATAGCGGCCACTATTCCGCTACCCAATCGCTATTTTAATCCCTGCTTATTTAGATTCCAAAATTATTATTTTATAAAACTTTTAAATTTTCAACTTTTTTATATATTTTTTAGATTTTTTTTAAAAAAAATATAATTTTTTTAAAAATACAAATTTTAGAATTTTTATAAATATTTTTAATTTTAAAAATTATTTTCAATTTTTGAAAATTATTTTGATTTCTTTTGTATTTTTTGTTAAAAGAGAGACCAATTTGCTCATTTTCAAAATTGATAGGGACCAAAAGGGTATTTATACTAATCTGTTATTCGAATTATTCGAGTTATTCAAATTGTAAAAATTCAACTCGACTCGAACTCGAAATCCGGAATTTCTTATTCGAGTTGACTCGAATAATTCGAATAACTCGATTCGATTAACTCAAAATTTAAAAAAAAATTCGATTTTTTTGAATTGAATTTTGCTCACCCCTATATATATATATATATATATATATACATGAAATTACAACTATATCAACAGATCCAATCATAATCAAACATTATAAGCACTGAACTGACTAACTAGGTAACCAATTAACCAAAATAAATCAGGAAGAGAACCCACACATTTACACGAGTTGGGACTCGAACCTATAATCTCAAAGTTTCTAAAGCCTCAATCTTGCCATTAAGCCAAGGCCTCATTGCAGGGATATAAAATATTTAAGCAGTTGCCAGCACAAACATAATGCAAGGGGAAGAGTTCAATTAGCAACTCTAGTATTCAATACACAGAGGGGTGTTTGAGGGTGAGTGGAAGAAAGGGAAGGATAGTACCTTTTTCCTTTAAAAGGATCATGGAAAAATTCACACGACTCCCTCATGCCAAGGCTAATCAGAGTTCCAATTTCAGTAACTGATAATGAGAACACCTGGAGAGAAGCAAGCCAGCAATGGATGTATATCATGTCTCTAGAACGTATTCATCCTTCACAACAAAGATTTTATATTTGATCTACAGTAAACACAGAATGTGGAGACCAAATTATGAATGTCCACATACATGCAAATCTGTGAAGTCTTTTTAACAAGATTTCGGAACAAAGATTCCTTTGTTCTATCTTAATATTTGAACCATGCATTTCTCCAAATATTAGAAACACCATTATCTAAAATGTTAAATGCTTAGTTAGTTTCTTTTTTAAAAAAGCATTAAATCAAAAGCTTATTTAGCATAAGATCACCTGCTTCCTACTCCAATCATATTGTCTAACACCAGCTGCAGGTGCAAACTGTAGCAGCACAAAACCTTCCCTGGATATTTTAAATGCCCCCGACTGTAGATAAAACACATCCAAAGAAAATGAGCGTACAAAACAAAGAAAGACCATCAAAATTTGCAAAATGAACTTAAAAAACGAAGAGGAAACTATGAATGAAACGTACATCTAAAGGCACAAACTCAGGTGCCCTAGGCTCCACAGTCAGAGCAGCCTTCCCTTTGTAAATGGAATGACCTACATAAAACCTAGCCGGCAACCCTGCTGTCAAATAAAACACTTTCAACACTTGAAAAGAAAACACTGATAAAAAAAAGCTACAAACACAAGGCTTTAGCTTTACCTAAGGATGATGGCGAAGTAGAAGAAGAAGAGTCACTAAACCTCTGTTTCTGATCGAAGTATTCAGATTGGCGGCATTTGAGAGAAAACTTGGAGGGTTTAGAGAGGGGATTAAATCTAAAGGAACGGGTTTGGGAGGAGTTGAGTGAAGAGAAAGATGGGAAAAGCTTGGGGTTGGAGATGGAGTTGAGGTTTAAGGTTTGGGGAGTGAGTGGGGGAGAAGATAAGAGTTGAAGTTGCAGCATTCTTTTCTTCTGGGTATTTTCTTTCTTTGGTTCTCTCTCTTCCCACCTATATTTGATTTAATATTTTCTTTTAAGGTTTGGGGGTGAGTGGGGGAGAAGATAAGAGTTGAAGTTTTCTTTTGCGTATTTTATCAAAAGAATCCTTTTCAAATGATAAAAAATTTGATTTTAAGTTTTGTGAGAATTTAGGTTTAAATCTTAAAAGATAAATATATGGGATTAATTTTAATCAATTCTAAAACTTACTTGAAGATAACTTAATTGAAATGTCCTAGGATGGGAAGTTCTTGCTTTAGAAAAAAAAAATTTTATGTTTGTTTCTTTAAGGTATATTATACTATTAATCACTAAATTATGATTAAATTTTTATTTTGGTCACTTAATTAAAAATAGTTATAATTTAATCACTAAATTATTAAAAAAAATTTATTTAAGTCACTGGATATTAAAATCGATCTTACATGACTTTTTCTATTTTATGAAATAATTTTGAATATTATAAATATCAATTAATAACTTAAATAAAAATTATTAAATAGATTTAAATATTTTTAAATAATTCAGTTATTAAATTATAATTTTTTGATAAAATCAAAATAAAAACTTAACCTGACTAATGTCTTCTATCTTTGTTTTAAAACATACATATAAAGTGTTGTGGGGTCGGGAGCTAGAGGCTTATCCTATGCCACACATCGTCTCATTTAGCCAACCACATCGTCTTCTTCAACATCACTTCTAAGTTGGGAAGCCCATTTTAATTTGATAGCTTTATTTCATCTTCTTTTTGGTATTCATACTCTCTCTCGAATCAACTTTTACATATGTAAATGTCTTCACTTTCTCCCTTCTTTCGTCCTCTCCTTCCTCAATGGAGTTTCTTGGTTATTCTCAACTCCAACCCAAAGATTAGCCTCAAACCTTGTGTCTTTTCATCTTCATCTTCATCTTCATCTTCCTACAATAATGATTCAGTTCCTCTGCCTAAACAAAGCCAAGTACTCTCTTCTTCTTTTTTCTACGGGGTTGCTCTTTTTGGTGTTTTTCCCTCCTTTTTTTTTTTTAATGTTATGTTTTTCCTCTGTGGGTGGCAGACACAGTTGGGTTATGATCCTTCAGAGGAGCTATTTGGACTCTCGCCTGTTCCAAAACCAAGGTTTTTAGCACTCCTGCCTGCTCTAATGCTTTCAGTCTACATGCATTGCTTCTTTTGGTTTGCTTTGAGAATCTTGATTTAGTATGTTGTGAATTGTAGCTTTTACATGCTTATTATTCTGCTTTACAATGGTGAGTAGGTTGAGTATGTTTTTTTGGAACTATTGCTCAAATGGCAGCTCCCTCCTGAATTCCCAATATATGTTGTTCAAAAAAAACTTCAACATTTTGCTGCTTTCACATTTCAGCTGACCTGTGACTGTTAGATTGAACTGACATCTCTAGTAATTTACTACTGAATTGATTTCACTTCAGCAGTGCCCTTCCAAAACCAAGATCCTGGTTCGGTCCCAATGGACAATACATCAGAGAGCTTCCTTGTCCAAGTTGCAGGGGGAGAGGTTATACTCCATGTTCCGAGTGCGGTATCGAAAGATCAAGATCAGATTGTTCCCAATGTAATGGAAAGGTACATAGTTGCATTCTTCAATGGACATAGGAACATGACATGTTATCATTATCATTATTATTATTATTAAGTACTTGATGACTCCCATCCTAGCCATTCACTTCCTCATAATGGCAGGGTATAATGACTTGCCGTCAGTGCTTGGGAGATCGTGTGATATGGGAAGAGTCAATAGATGAGCAGCCATGGGAGAAAGCTCGTTCAATGTAATCTCCTTATTCTACTTTCTCTTTTATTCAACATTTAAGTCATTTTTCTCTACTTGATCCACATTTCTGCCTTTTCTCATGTGTATTCTCTTTGGTTTCCTTTTAGGGTGAATCTTATATAATGTCAAGTTGTTAAGTTAATTGCAGTATAGATGAAACCTGTATGAGGCTTTTTGTATTAAAGATCATGATAGTGCTTATCTAAAAATGTTCCTCTAATCTTGTCCAGTTCTCCACTTCGAGTAAAAGAGGATGATGAGGTAGACAATCTAGATTTGAAACTGGATGTGAAGAAAAAATCAAAGCGCGTTTACCAATCACCATCTCCTGAAGTTGGATTGAAGATCAGCCGATCACTAAAAGTTAGTTGGATGCTTGATTCTTGGCTTCATCTTATTGTAACAATTTTAGGCCTTCGTTTTAGTCTTTCATTTGTTTTAAAGAGATTTCCCATTATCTGTTGCCTTATGTATGAAGGCATTAGTGGGGCTTGATGGCAATATAGGTGCCTTGGTGAACTTATCTGAAAGCTGCTTATTGCTTTCTTCTGAATATATATTTGAAGTTGGAGAAAGATGTACATTTTCATGAATTTAATCTTCTTTGTTTAGTTGGATGATTGCAGAGTCTAAATGCCAAAACAGGACTATTTAGTAAAAGAATGAAGATCATTCATCGTGATCCTATGCTTCAAGCTCAAAGGGTGGCTGCCATCAAGGTATATTTGAAATTGTAGAAGAAGCATATACCAGTTTTTGAACTTTGTGTTTTTCTTTTCTTAGAAGCAAAGTGATGCTTTTTGGTAGTAATATTATATGTAATGCAGAAAGCAAAAGGAACAACTGCAGCAAGGAAGCGCGTTTCTGAAGCTTTGAAAGACTTTTTTAGTGATCCAGAGAACCGACGTAAGCGGAGCATTTCTATGAAAGGTTGCTTACATTTTCCATTAAAAGTTTGCTGTTTATATATATCATACTTGCATCAACTGGGGCAGTATAGGCAGTCCCTTTTAAGGTTGGCTTTCTTCTTGTGATGCAGGAGTCAAATTTTACTGCAGAAATTGTGGCCGTGAAGGGCATAGAAGACACTACTGCCCCGAAATTAGAGATAGTTCAGTAGACAAGCGGTTCAAGTGTCGAGTATGCGGAGAAAAAGGCCATAACAGAAGAACTTGTCCAATGTCAAGGTTGAGCAATGAAGGAAGGTCAAGTAGAAGGCGTCACCGTTGCAAAGTTTGTCGCAAAAGTGGTCATAATCGTCGCACATGCCCTCAAGTGATAGGGGTGAGAGACATTTTGACCGCTGGAAGTAGAATATACACCTGCAGGTTATGCCGAAAAGAGGGGCACAATGCAAGGACATGCCCTAGTAACAGTTAATAACACAACAGTTTGATTTTGGGAGGTTATTTGAAGTCACAAACTCAGTGTTTATGTTGTATGATGGATGGATGGTAAATATTGAGAATGTAGAACAAGTTATATATATATATATATATATATTTCGCTATAACAATTTAGCCTTCTCTATAACAGCCATATGCTATAACAATATTTCACTATAATAGTAAAGTTTTTAGTAAAATCTATTTTTTAGGTTTTATTTTAATCTTCTATAAAATATTTTCATATAAGTAGTGTTTGGTGCTTTCTCAAGTTATGATTAAATGCAGTGTGATTCTTTGGAATCTGATTGTCGGGAATGTAATTTAGAGGTGCTCATGGCCGGGCTCAACCAAAATTTTAGGCCTGACCCGAAAAATGGGTCAAAGATTTTGTCCAAGCCCAGCTTAGCCCATATCAAAATTTTTTATTATTTTTTATATAAAATTTTTATAAAAAAATATAATACATAAAAAATATTAAAAACATTAAAATAAATGTTTCGCAATAAAGTAAAAATAAATTTAAAAAAAGTATGTATGCTTAAATAACATTAAGATAGGTGCAACTTAACAAGCAAATGCCTCTAAAATAGTAACAAAATTAACAACAAAACAATAGTTATACAATAACAACATAATAGTAGCAATATAATAGTGAAATGATAGCAAAATAGTGAAAAAATAATAAGAAAATAGAAAAAAAAAAAAAAAAGCAAAAAAAAAACTCATTCAGGTCTAGCCGGGCCGGGCCCGGACCAAAAAAGCCTTACCTGAGGCCTGGCCTATTTTCTAAAGAGGCCTTATTTTTTTGCCTAAGCCTATTTTTCGGGCCTATATTTTTACCCATATACTCCCACTTTTCGGGTAGGCCCAGCCCATGAACAGGTCTAATATAATTGTCAATAAAGTTATTTTACAATGTTTAATATAGATGAGAAGGTATTGATTAAAATACATTAAAGTTAAATTATCACCTTTGAATCACTAAATACTTTCCTAGAAATCTAATGGTAATTTATGAATCTACCCTTATTAAATAAAATATAATATTCATGTATTTATTTTTTATAATAAGTTTTATTCTTAACAAATACTTAGATTAAATGTTTAATATTAAATTTTAATTGATAATTTGTACTTTTTTTTTTCAAAGTCTCAATGTAACATAATTTACACATAATTTACTTGAATGTAATATATAGCTTCTTTGAAATTTGACACATTTGTTTTATCTATTCTACTTCGAAATGGACTCATTTGTTTTATCTATTCTACTTCTAAATGGACTGGCAATCATTTGCTCATTTTTACTTCAATGTAATACATAGCTGCTTTGAAATTTAACACACTTGTCTTATCTATTCTACTTCTAAATGGGCTTCCAATCATTTTCTCATTCTCAAAAATTATTCCTATAAAATTTTGAATAACATACAACAAACCGTAATTCAAAAGCAAATTAGGCAAAAAGGTTATGATCAATCAATCTTAGAGCTAAACCTAAACCTTATTTTTTTTTTCCTTTTGCTCATAAAGAGTCATAAATACTATAATTGAATTTTCAATTAATATACCGAAAAGAAAAGAGAAAAAAAATTGTTGCTATTTTAAGTTTCTTGATTGCTTGCAATGTAGGTGCTGGCCACTATAGCTTGGCACTACCAAAACTGTGCAAATAAATACTCAAAAAACACCAAGGTTTATTTACGCAGTTCTGGTTCCCTATATATGCGAATCCTAGATCAGTAAGTAATTTAACTACCTTTAATCCACAATACAACAAGTGATTCACACTCTATCACTCTCTGAGTATAGAGATCTCACCTTTGCACCTAAAGACTAGAATATTCACCTCTAGATCCTTCCCCTTAGAACTTGGGCAATAACACTTAAACAATGTTTACAATAACAGTTTGCACTTTCTCACAAAACAATTTCTCAAATGAACATATTAGAATGCATTCAGTAAGCTCTCATTACATAACCTAGACAAGCCTAAATTCATATATCAATTTCGGCTTGCAAACATATAATCTAAGTGAATACAAAGTAACTCATTGAAAATAGTTATTATAATATCAATAATCAAAATACAATGAATCGAAGATATGCTCTCCAAAATCAACAATAGTATCTCGATGAAATCTCCACATTCTAAGGACTTAATTGATTCACATGAATCTAATCCAATATTCAAATGTCAAGGATTGGTTTCCATAGACAGACCAAAGTATCTTCAATAACACAACACATTAACAGGTCCAAAGATTTTCTTCATTAAATTGCCAAACCAAATTAGGCAAGTATTTAACCACCTCAGTGGCAGCCTACAGTTAGCACTACCTAGTGCCATTCAACAAATCTCTACTTATTTTGCCTCAACAATCTCCCCCTTTGGCAATTTATTGAACAAAACCAAACAATGTAGGAAACTAAACATCACAATCATTAATAGTTACCCTTCAACACAAACCTCACTCTACTTAGCTCAACTCAGTACATAATATAGTAGCTTTAACTACCATTGCTATGTTTAGAATTCACACCAATAATCAAAATACTAAATTATAACTAAGTAGACAGTAGATAAGGTAAAATGTAACAAAGTAAGCATACACTATAACATAATATCATAGTTCCATATTAGTACCACAATGCCACAACATCATTAATATAAAAATAAGTATCATCATCTCAATTATGCAGACCAAATTGAATAAAAATTCAAAAGAAAAAGAAATCATCACCATATCAAGGTCTGATTCATCTTCAATATCAACATCTTCTGGAAATGTAAGTAGCTTTATCAAACAACAGCAAGACATATACTTCTCATATAGCAACCAAAACATACTCAACACCAGCAACTTCCTTAACCATCTACACTGTAATAGGCCAATTTAGCACGGGCCCATACAAAAAATAATAAACCCAAAATAATAAAACAAAGTCCAAGTCCAGTCCAAAATATATCATTTGGCCCGATCAGAATGGCCCATTACTTGAAAAGATTGAAGGTCCATCTACAAGCTTGACGGATATGGGAACACAATCTTCAAGGATATGCAATCTTAGATATGATATGCAATCCTATAAGATATGGTATGTAATCTTAGAAGATATGGTATGCAATCTTAGATATGATATGCAAATCTTAGATATGATATGCAATCTTAGAAGATATGGTATACAATCTTAGAAGATATGATTTTGTAATCTTAGAGATTTATTTGTAGATACCTTTTAATCTTAGCCGTTGATGTAATTGATCTGTACCGTTGGATTTGGGGAGGCTCAACTATAAATAGAGGCCTCTCCCTTCATTGTAAAACACACTTGAGTTTTGGGGGAAGCAGTAAGAATTCTTGAGAACATTCACTCAAATTTCTCTCCTTCTTGCGTTCTTATTTTCTATGGTTTGTTCTTATTTTATTCTTCATTCATCTTCGTTTTTTCAATCTTTTTTATTTATCCATTTAATTGTTTAATTATTAGTTATTCTTTTATTTTATTCGTTAATTTATTATTTATGTATAGAGATTTATTTTATTTTCACACTTTTGCAAATTTGTATTTTATTTATTTATTCCAAATTTTTACGTGGTATTTATTTCAAGCTGTTTTATTTTATTATTTTAGATATTAATTATTTCAAATAGTTTTATTTTGATTAAGTTTTTTTTATATTATTACTTTAAATTATCTTATATATCATTCATTTTTCTTATTGTTTTATATAACGATTATTTTAAAGTGGTTTTATTTTATATCATTTTAAACTGTTTTATATTATCTATTTTAAGTTTTCGTATATTGTTTATTTTAAACTTATATGTATCTTTTAGGATTTGTCACATATCATTTTCTTTAAGTCATTTTGTATATTATTTATTTAGATTGATATATATATATTGTTTTATATATTACTTATTTAAACTTACTTCTTATATAATATTTATTTTAAAATTCATTTATATATTATTATTTCATATATTATTTATTTATTTATTTATTTTGGATTTATTTCAAACTTTTACATATATTACCTACTTTAAAATTTTTATACATGAATTTATTTTTAAGTTGCTTTTTATTGTCGATTTCAAAATCCTTTTCTTTCACATTATTTGTTTTAACATTGTCCATTATTATTTGAAAGCTTGGTACATTTTGTTTTTTATTTGTTTTTTAGATTTGTTTTTTTTTTTTAAAATTCATTAATTTTTATTTATTAATGTGGCCAAATATACCTTCATATTTCAAAATCCATGATTTTTCAAATTAAAAAATAAGGCAATATTCGATATTTGGGAGTTTTGAGAAAATCGTGCCCTAACTAACTTACTGGGTTTCGATTTTTCTCATTAAGTCCAAATGATTGAGTACTCTTTTGAAATTAAAACATATGAATTTTTAAATAAAAACCTATTCTCGGAATTTAAGATGTTGTGTCCTAACTCACCTGGATGCGACGTTTTGTCATCTCGAGGCAAGGATTTCTAAAAAGCAAAGGATATTCGGTGTTTGGAAAATTCGAAAGATCGTGCTCTAACTTATTGAGTTTTGATTTTTCTTTTAAAATCAAAATAATTGAATGTCCATTTAAAATTAAAGGACATAAGTTTTAAAAAATCAAAAGAATCGTGTTTTAAAATATATTCAAATTTTTGACATTAGGACATTAATTAATCAATTAGGTACCAATTTTTTGGGCGCACGAGGTGCTAATCCTTCCTCGCACGTAACCGACTCAACCCGCTTTCTTGAATTTCGTAGGCCAAAATCAATGTTTTGAAATAAAATGTTTTATAAGGTGATCCGATCACACCTAAGCAAAAAGGGATTGGTGGCGACTCCATTTTCGTTTTTAAAGTCGACCCCCATTTTTAAAATCAACTTTAAAAATGGTTTCGACAGCTTGGCGACTCTACTGGGGACAATAAGAGAGTCAAGCCGTAAAATCGATAATTTCATGTCTTTTTGTCCGAATTTAAAATTCTGATTTAAAAAACCATGATCCTTTTATTGCATGTGGTTCTAATTTTAATATATATCTCTGCATTGCATTACATGACCGTTGTGGTCGCGCCTTTAAGTGGGAGCGAGAAGCTATGCCTTCGTGAGGTTTTTACCTCCGCATGGGCTAGTGGATTGCTTCCAGGATACATTTGTACCTATGTCTTCGTGAATTTTTCACTTCCGCATGGCCATAGGGAAATGTATTCCCCTGAACTAAACTCGGTCCATATGAGCCTATAATGGGTGAGGATCGAGGAATCTGCTGGTTCAAGTACCTCAACTTTAGAGCTGAACCACATATAGACAACCTAAGGACCCACCCTAAGTAGAACTATGTCAAACTTTAGTAGTTACCCAGATAGGTGTTTGTTTATTTTACTTGCTTTACATTTTATTCTGTGGTACTAACTTGTTGTGTTTTATTCTTTGTGCATGTCATTTCATATTTTAAGAGGTATCGATTCACGGTCAGTTTCTAAGTTAGAAAGCTTGTTATGGAGAACGAATTCCTTGATAAAGTGGAAGACAATGCAGTCATCCGCATATGGTCAGAGCAAAGGCAATTAGAGAAAGGGGATAGCTTAGCTGAGGGGTATGTGTCGGAACTACGGGATTTCGCTCGTATCAGTGTCACGCAAAATGAGCTTTAGGAGTTGAAAGGAATATGGACCCAGTGGGATGATGAGGCAAAGCAGCCGTTCTATCGTAATTATGGTGATCTACCCTACTTGCTCGACATCAAGGTAGATAAACATCTGCTCTAGGCTATGACTTAGTTTTGGAACTCTGCTTATAGCTGTTTCACTTTCGGAAAAGTAGATTTAGTACTAACGGTGGAGGAATATACAACTTTGCTTCGCTGTTCAAGGATCCAAGTCGACAAAGCTTATTCTAGGGTTGCTAATGTCCCAACTTTTGTGAAGAAGCTAATGAATATCACGGGGATGAGTGAACAGTGGCAACAGGAGGTTCAAGAGGAAAAGGCCAAAGCTGACCATTGGGAGAGGAAGTTCCTAGAGATGCAGATGCGAAACGAGGCCCTAGAAAAGAGTTTAGCAGAAAGCCAAAAGGAAAAGAGTGGATTAAAAGCTAGAGTGGCTGAATTGGGACGGTCTCTTCATCACCATCGAAGCCGTAATTCTGCGGTTGAGTTGAAGTCAAGTCTGAATAAGATTGAGGAAATGAAGGGCAAGATCGAAAAACTAAAATCGGCATTGTAGAATTGTGAACTCCGGATCAAGCATCTTGAAGCAAGAGAAGGGCATTGAAAGGAAGAGCTCCATCATTCTCATAATCAAGTTAGAAATCAGGATTATCTCATGGGTGAAGCAATAGTTCAGATTCGAGAGGTAGCTGATCACCTACTGGACTTTAGCGAAGACAGGTGATACATTGAGCACGAAGTATGAGCTACAGTCAGATAGTGGTCAAGAGTTAGCCTTGTTGTTTGGGAAAATCAAAACTTTAGGCCTTAGGGCGAAAGCATCTTTGTAGTCCGTTTTATGTAAAGGATTTTGTTTTCTAATAAAGTTTTCTAAAATGAAGTTGAATCTGAATTGATGCCTCATTGCATTCATGCATTTGCATAACATCACATCATATGCATTTAAGTCTATAGAGAGAGCCTAATTAGTTGAAATTATCACAGAAGAGGGAAAGAGAGAGGAAAAAATATGGAAACTGAACACCGTTATGGTACACGTGCCAAGACAAAGAAAATAGATCAAAGATCCGATGGGAATGTTAGGGAATCTAAGCATTAACGACATATTCGAAGAGAGAACCGGGGAATAAAAGTTTTCAAGCCCTTACATACTTGAGAAGATTTTAAACAATGGAACTGTGGAAGGGATCCCTGTATTTTTAAGATTAATCTAGAGTAATATTCAAAACATGCTTTTTGCCTTAAGCCTAGAGACAGTAAGAATCCTTTTGTGAAATAGGCTTATGTCCGAATTTTATTTCAATAAAATGCATCTTTTAAGCAAATATTTTTTTTATTCTTTACATTTCATACTGTACATTCTTTTGTTTTTTTACAATATTCTTTATTCATGACCATACCATACAAATAATCATCCTTAGAATCATTTATTCTTTGGATTTTTTACCTTCGTAACTAGGTACCCAGATATCAACGACATGAGCGACGCGTTATTGCGACTCCTTTTGAATGAGATATGGGTCTAGGGGATCTAAGGACTTTGAAGATGACGGATATTGTAACCTATCTTCTGATTTTGTTAAGAACGGTAGAACAAGATGAAAAATAGATCTCACTCTACAAAGGGTCAGTGGATATCATGAGCCAAGAAAAAAGGTAAAGATTGTAGCCTAGGTCATCACAGAACTAAGGCGAGACATCATTGAGTTATTTTCAAGAATTCAAAGATGTTTTCACACGATCATATCAGGACATACCTGGGCTAATAAGACGCGGGCTAAACATGAGGATCGGGCACTGTTGGACTACCATGGAAGGGGATTGCATCAGTTATACCGTAAATACCGAATTGAAGAAGACGAGATTTATGTGACTCTTCCACTTTCTTCATAGACTTTTCTATATGGAGGGCATGGATGTTATGGGATCGATCTCGTCAAAAGCTTCTAGTTGACATTGAATTATCTTTGTGGTCATCGGTTACTTCACTAAGAGGGGGAATGTTGCTTCATATGCCAATGTTACAAAGTCGATAGTCATCGAATTCTCAAAAAAAAAGGATCAGGCGCTGACAAAGAATGCCAAAAAGGACAATGTCCAAAGTTTGTAGTCTGTTCAAAGATCAGATGCCACATCATAGAGCAACAAAGGCAGCCAAAAAGAAAAAACAAAAAAACAAAACAAGGATTGTAGGGAAGATGACCGAGACTTGTAAATATTGACATAAAGAAGTTACCATTTACCCTCTGTCTTATCGAACGTCGGCTAGAACCTTCACTGGGGCAACACCTTTCTCATTGGAATAGAAACAGTTTTGCCAATTGAACCTAATCGAAGAAAAGGTTAAAAGTTATCCATCACGGTAGGATGGTACAAGCTTATGACAAAAGGTTTGCCTAAGAGAATTTCATGACGGGGACCTGGCATTAAGAAGGATTCTTCTCATACAAAAGGACTTCAGAGGAAAATAAATGCCAAAATTTGGAAAAACCTTATGTGGTGAAGAAGGCTTGTTCTGGAAGATCATTAACCTTGACCAAGATGTATACAAGGACATGCTCAGGCTGGTGAATTCAGATTTCGTCTAAAAGGAGAGGCCAAGGTGAAAACCCGTAAAGGGCGCCTTGAGACCTTTAAAAAAAAAGAAAAAAAAAAGAGGAGAGGCCAAGGCGAAAACTCGCAAAGGGCGCTTTGAGACCAAAAAGGTTTTGAGTCGAAAACCCGAAAAGGGCGGCTCAAATTTTGATAGGGCATGTGGTAGTTTTGCTATGCCTGAATTAACAATGAGGAAGTATGTTACGTCTTGGGGCATCGATAAAGTACTCCGGGTTCCTTAAACACATATTGAGCTTAAAATGGTCCTCAAGAAGTTTGAACAGAGAAGCTCAGACTGCGATATCTGAGGCACCTAGTTTTCCATCTTACCCATTCTGAATTTGTTATCTTTAATTATTTTATTCGTTTCAAAATACACTACCAATAAATTTCCTTCTAGATTGCATTTGTTATCTTTGCTTAACTTATTTGTTCCAAGCTATGCTCTTAATTTCCTTCTTGACCATTGTTATAATCTTTTTCAAGCATTTTGCATTGAAATAACGATTAGTGGACTAATAATACTTTCATAAAAAGAGTTTCGCATATTACTCTGGAAGCTTCAAAATAATATGAGAATCTAAAATAGGACTATTGTTTAGAACTCACCAAGCCTAAGGGTTTGAAATATTGAAAGATGATTATCTCTTCAGATTTTTTTCGGTGATATCATCTCGACAAATGACGAGTAATGTCACCCCAAGTGTACAAGGAGATCATTCTTGGGAAAAGAAAATGATACTTTGCATTCATACAAATATCAGGCATATACATCTGGTCATTACACCCAGCGAGTGGTGTGACAGATAAAATTAATCCCTTACCTTGGAGTTGCAGCAGGATGGATGGAATAAACCAAAGTTGCAGTGGGAGGTACAAACTTTATGTCCCAAAAGGTACATTGGAAGGGACTCTGAAATTACAGCAGGGCAAGCTTGTTGAGCAGAATATGATTGTTTCTTTGGGTTTTCTGTCAAAGATACCAGCTGAATGAGAAAGCATGGTAACGCATCAGTGATAGAACCTTGATGAACTATGAGCAATGACAACCCAAACATTAAAAAGGGATCATTCTCACACTTCCAATTAGGAGCATTTGATTCATTTCGATCATTGCATCCTAATCAGTGTACATTTAACAAAGGATCACTCTCATGACAGTCTGCATTCATGCAAATGTCATCCAAAATATCATTTGGTTAGGAGCATTTGATTCATTTCGGTCATTGCATCTTAATCATTGTACAAAAAAAAAATCATGGCATTTTTGGCATTCATAACACATGTGGCTAGGAGCATTTGATTCATTTTGATCATAGCATCTTGATCATTCAGCATAAACATATGCATATGGAACCGAGTCTACAGGACATGTCCCTCAGAGGACGGTGTAGCAACTGATGAATTCACAGATCTTATCTCCCTAAGTAGTAGTGGAGCATATCAAATTTGGCGAATCCTATCTCCATGTATCGGCAATGGAGCAGATTTTAGCCATTGGTCTAATCTCCTTGATGTAGCAAGGGGCAAAGCTAAAAGTTGATTTTGTTCCCCGAGATGGTAGTGGAGCAGATCAAGATTGAAGTCTTCCTGAGATAGTAAGGAAGCAAATTGGAAAGTTCAGATTTTGTTCCCTAGAGATGGTAGTGGAGCAGACTGAAGATTGAAGTCTTCCTGAGATAGTAAGGAAGCAAACTGAAAAGTTCAGATTTTGTTCCCTCAAGATGGTAGTGGAGCAGACTAAAGATTGAAGTCTTCCTGAGTTAATAAGGAAGCAGACTGAAAAGTTCAGATCTTGTCCCCTCGAGATAGTTGTGGGGCAGGCTGAAGATTATAGTCTTATCTTCCTGATGTAGTAAGGGAGCAGACTAAATAAAATTGTAGATCTTGTCTCCTCGAGATAGCAGTGGGGCAGATCGAAGATGGTGAATCTTATCTTCCTGATGTAGCAAGGGAGAAGATTTTAGCCACTAGCCTCATCTTCCTGATGTAGCAAGGGAGCAAACTAAAAATTGTAGATCTTGTCTTCCTGAGATTGCAGTGAAGCAGATCGAAGATACTAATCTGGCATCCTTGAGTTTGCAGTGGAGCAGATTAAAAATAGCAGATCTGGCTTTCCTGAGATTGCAGTGAAGCAGATCGAAGACATCAGATCTTGTCTCTCTGAGTTTGCAGTGGAGCAGATTGAAGATAGCAGATTTTGTCTCCTTGAAGTTGCAGTTGGATTAGAGACTACTTGAAGAAGATGAGGATCAAGAGGTTAAGGCTCGGCATGACCGGGCAAAATTGGTCCTTTTATAGTCTTTGCTCCATTCTCGTTACACGACAATGAGCAAAGAGGGGCAGCTGTAATAGGCCAATTTAGCCCGGGCCCATACAAAAAATAATAAACCCAAAATAATAAAACAAAGTCCAAGTCCAGTCCAAAATATATCATTTGGCCCGATCGAATGGCCCATTACTTGAAAAGATTGAAGGTCCATCTACAAGCTTGACGGATATGGGAACACAATCTTCAAGGATATGCAATCTTAGATATGATATGCAAATCTTAGATATGATATGCAATCCTATAAGATATGGTATGTAATCTTAGAAGATATGGTATGCAATCTTAGATATGATATGCAAATCTTAGATATGATATGCAATCTTAGAAGATATGGTATGCAATCTTAGAAGATATGATTTTGTAATCTTAGAGATTTAATTTGTAGATACCTTTTAATCTTAGCCGTTGATGTAATTGATCTGTACCGTTGGATTTGGGGAGGCTCAACTATAAATAGAGGCCTCTCCCTTCATTGTAAAACACACTTGAGTTTTGGGGGAAGCAATAAGAATTCTTGAGAACATTCACTCAAATTTCTCTCCTTCTTGCGTTCTTATTTTCTATGGTTTGTTCTTATTTTATAATTCATTCATCTTCGTTTTTTCAATCTTTTTTATTTATCCATTTAATTGTTTAATTATTAGTTATTCTTTTATTTTATTCGTTTATTTATTATTTCTGTATAGATATTTATTTTATTTTCACACTTTTGCAAATTTGTATTTTATTTATTTATTCCAAATTTTTACGTGGTATTTATTTCAAGCTGTTTTATTTTATTATTTTAGATATTAATTATTTCAAATAGTTTTTTTTTTGATTAATTTTTTTTATATTATTACTTTAAATTATCTTATATATCATTCATTTTTCTTATTGTTTTATATAACGATTATTTTAAAGTGGTTTTATTTTATATCATTTTAAACTGTTTTATATTATCTATTTTAAGTTTTCGTATATTGTTTATTTTAAACTTATACGTATCTTCTAGGATTTGTCACATATCATTTTCTTTAAGTCATTTTGTATATTATTTATTTAGATTGATATATATATTGTTTTATATATTACTTATTTAAACTTACTTCTTATATAATATTTATTTTAAAATTCATTTATATATTATTATTTCATATATTATTTATTTATTTATTTATTTTGGATTTATTTCAAACTTTTACATATATTACCTACTTTAAAATTTTTATACATGAATTTATTTTTAAGTTGCTTTTTATTGTCGATTTCAAAATCCTTTTCTTTCACATTATTTGTTTTAACATTGTCCATTATTATTTGAAAGCTTGGTACATTTTATTTTTTTTTTGTTTTTTAGATTTGTTTTTTTTTTAAAATTCATTAATCTTTATTTATTAATGTGGCCAAATATACCTTCATATTTCAAAATCCATGATTTTCCAAATTAAAAAATAAGGCAATATTCGATATTTGGGAGTTTTGAGAAAATCGTGCCCTAACTTACTGGGTTTCGATTTTTCTCATTAAGTCCAAATGATTGAGTACTCTTTTTGAAATTAAAACATATGAATTTTTAAATAAAAAACCTATTCTCGGGAATTTAAGATGTTGTGTCCTAAATCACTGGATGCGACGTTTTGTCATCTCGAGGCAAGGATTTCTAAAAAGCAAAGGATATTCGGTGTTTGGAAAATTCGAAAGATCGTGCGCTAACTTATTGAGTTTTGATTTTTCTTTTAAAATCCAAATAATTGAATGTCCATTTAAAATTAAAGGACATAAGTTTTAAAAAATCAAAAGGATCGTGTTTTAAAATATATTCAAAATTTTGACATTAGGACATTAATTAATCAATTAGGTAGCAATTTTTGGGCGTTACGAGGGTGCTAATCCTTCCTCGTACGTAATCGACTCCTGAACCCGTTTTCTTGAATTTCGTAGGCCAAAATCAATGTTTTGAAATGAAATGTTTTATAAGGTGATCCGATCACACCTAAGTAAAAAGGGATTGGTGGCGACTCCATTTTCGTTTTTAAAGTCGACCCCCGTTTTTAAAATCAACTTTAAAAATGGTTTCGACATACACTATACTCCCCTTTTTTGTTCAACAAACTTGCTAATTAGAATGCTAAAGATCCTTACTCTCTTGATTAGACCAAGGCAGAATGAATGTTGAAGAATATCAAGTTTAAAACAATATAATATAATCAGGAGTACAAGATCACTAGATTGAGCAAACAATTGTGCAATGATCACCTGCTCTACATATCCTTCTTTAGTGCAACCTCTCTGTCCCTAATCTACTATATGATCTTGATCTCAGCACGCATCTTGCCACTCACAATTATGAGATCCAATATAGGATTTCAGATGATCAATCATCCTTTTTTTTGAATCCTTCATTATTGTCTGAAGGGCCAACGTGAGTGGGCACTTCAGCCTCCCCTGTAGTAGCTCTTGCTTCATGGTTTGCTTGTTATATCTGCTCAACATCTTCTTTACCTGCCTGCTCTGCACTAACATGTTTACCCTTTAGCCACTTAGGAGAGAACTTTAACTCGGGAACTGTCCTCTTACATCTTTCAATGATCTTCACAATCTTTAGATTTTGCAGTGTTAGTACTTGGAAAATCAAAAATGGAAATGGTAAGAGGTTTCTAGCATAGCTACAAATTTTTTCACGTCTCGTTTAAATCCAGGCCATTAGTACATTTCTTTTACATGTCGATACATCTTATTTCCTCCGGGATGCATGGCATAAGGGCTAGCATGTGCTTCCTGAAATATGTTTTTTTTTAGACCTTTGTTGTTTGGCACATAATACCTCCATCGGAAGCACAAAATACCCTCGTCATTAAACTCAAAATCTTCAGTTTTGTCGTCCTCCACCTAATTAATCCGTGGGAATAAGGATACATCTAGGGGTTGTTTGGCCTTGATCTCATTGGCTAAGGTGGGTTTCACTTGGGACTCCGCTAGCAAGCCTCCATCATCCACTAGACTTAACCTAAAAAACATTGCTCTTAGATCGGTCATTTGTTTTTTTACTTAGAGCATTTGCCATGACATTAGCTTTTTCAGAGTGATATTCAGTTACACAATCATAATCCTTTAACAATTCTATCCACCTCTATTGCCTTAGGTTCAATTCTTTTTTGGTGAGAAGGTACTTGAGACTATTATGATCGATATAGATGTAGCACTTCTCACAATACAAGTAGTGCTTCCAAATTTTCAGTGCAAAAACCATTCTTGCCAACTTTAGGTCATGAGTCGGATAGTTGCACTCATGTTGTTTCAACTGTCTTGATGCATAGGCAACAACTTATCTGCCTTACATCAACACACGTCGAAGGCCAGTGTAAGACACATCGCTGTACACCACATACTCTTTTCCCAATTCGGGTTGAATTAACATGGGAGCTTGGGTTAACACATCCTTTAGCTTTTCAAAGCTCGCCTATTGATCCTCCATCCATTTAAAAGGAACATTCTTCCTCAACAACTTAGTGGTGCGACTATCAGATGGAACCCTTTGACGAATCTATGATAGTACTCGGCTAAACAAAGGAAAATTCGGATTATGAAAACATTTTTGGGTTGTTTCCATTCTAGGATGGCCTCTATCTTTTCTGAACCTACCCGAATACCCTCTACGGATACCACATGTAACAACCCATTTTCAGTGAAATCAGAATAGTGGTTTCGGGACCACAAATCTGAACTATAAGGAAAATTCATTTTAATATTATTGCATGGCCTGCATTATGATAAGAATGTTATATGAAAATTCTAATAAGAAAATTTTACCGATTATGTGTTTAATTAGGGAAAGGACCAAATTGAATAAAATGCAAAAGTTGAGTTCTAGTATCTAGAATGATCAAATAGCTATAGAATTCAAAACTTGAGGTCCTTATATGGTAATTAGACCATTAAAGAAAAGTCAGTAGATATTTTTGATGAATCATCCATGGAAAAATTAGAAAAGGATAAGGATTAAATTGGAAATGAGAAAAATTAAAAGATGATGACTAATTAAATAGAAAATATCATCTTATTTTGATCATCTTCCCCAAAATATACATGGAAACCCTAGGAAAGAGAAAGCAAGCTTTCTTGTCTTAATTGGGTAAGTATTCTTGTCCCGTTTTTAGTAATTTTTATATTTTTGAGATCGAAATAGTTTAATTTATCTATTTTGGGGATTAATTTGTAAAGATATCAAAGTATAGAAATTTTTACATGGATGAATATGCTGAAAATTTGAAATTTATGGTAGAAAATGAAAAGTTGTTGATAGATAAACAACTTTTGTAAAGTAAATTTTCATGAAATTGTGATTTAGGGACTAAATTGTAAAGATGTAAAATTCATGGAAAATTTGTATAATTTTTATGTAATATATGTGCTGTAAATATTATATGTAAAAATTGGTTAGGCTTGGAATAAGGATTACATTGCACGAATTTTATTTTCCGAACCTAGGGACGAAATCATCATTTATGAAAAGTATAGGGGCAAAATGATAATTTTGCCTAGGAGGTAAATTGAATTAAATTGAGTATGAAATGGATCACATTGATGTTAAATTCATTTATATAGATCCAGAAACCTCAAATACGAAGTTAGATCGAGGAAAAAAAGTGTTTGATTAGTAGATTTCTGTATACGAACAAGTGTTGAGGTAAGTTCGTGTAACTAAATTGTGTACATTTATATGTTTGAATTAAATGTTGTATATATGAATTGTATAAATATCATAAATATATGAAATGATTATATATTCAATAATACCCGAAAAATGTCTAGTCCCGTTTTAATAAATGAAATTCGATGGATACAGAATTACCCGTATTGGTTGTAGTCCAGCATATGTTGCGGACAAACCACAACTCTTACGAGTGTCACGTTATAAGCCCTCTTGAGGTTCTTGTTATATGGTTCTTGCGAGCTGCCCGATAATAGCTCTTCGGAGCGTCCCGATAGGTTGTGATTCTAAATTTGTTGTGGACACACCTTAGCTCTTATGAGCATCCCGATTATAGGCTCTTCATGAGCTTCCTGTTAAATTGGCTCTCAGTGAGCTTCCCGATAGTGCTTACTTGAACTTCCCGATATTGGCTATCCGGAGCTTCCCGTTACATGGCACTTTGTGAGCTTCCTGATAGGCTCTTCGTGAGCTTCCTGATATGGTTCTTTGTGAACTTCCCGATTATGGCTCTTATGAACTTCCCGTTATATAGTCCGGATAAGCTTCCCGATAGGCTCTTTATGAGCTTCCCGAAATGGCTCTGTGTGAGCTTCCCGTTACAAGGCTCGAGAGTATGCTTCCCGATTATGTGCCTTAATTGGGTACCTCTGAATATGTATTGACAGATTTTAGTTTTGTATACTAAAGTGTACTATATGAGCGTATCCATCGATATTTCAAATAAATTCAACGGGTAAAG
Organism: Gossypium sturtianum; assembly: GCA_025698515.1. NCBI lineage: Eukaryota > Viridiplantae > Streptophyta > Magnoliopsida > Malvales > Malvaceae > Gossypium > Gossypium sturtianum. Next base: position 129,806,421 of record CM046955.1, read on the forward strand.
TTCTGACATGGCTAAACTGAACTTGAAATGATTTGTCATTAAAATGTACATGTAATATGAAATAATGATATGGAAAGCATATGTATGTGAAAGTCATTAAATGATGAACTCATCCATGTTCTTGGTATTATGTGAATTACTTGACTAACATGATTGGTGAAGTTGTGTGTTTTAGGCTATAAGCCAAATTGCTTGGATGCATTTTTCTATGCTATCTTAAATGTAAATATATGGTAAGTTAAATTCCTGTTTTACGAACTTACTAAGCATTTGAAATGCTTACATGGTTTTCTTTTCTGTATTTTATAGTGCTCGGAAGCTCGTAAATGTTGGATTCGGTTGGAGCATCATCACACTATCCTTCAGCCCGTTTTGGTATAAATAGAAAACTTTTTTTGGTATAATGACATGTATAGGCTAACTTGACTAATGTTGACATGTACATGGTTGTTTGTAATCTAGCCATTAGAATGGCTAATGATAGTATGTTTAGTGAATATATATATGAGGTTATAACATGGTTAATACATGTGTACTTGGTGTGATTTAATTGAATTATGGAAAGTATATATATTACAAAGGTAAGTTTGGGAACACATGAATGCATGTGATAATATATCATGTTAGATGTCAGACTTAGCTTGGTTATAATGCTTGAATTGGTTTGTATATGTTTTCAAGTGTTTGTGTAGGCTGTTGGCAAATTTTGAGTGAGAAATAAAGATAGGAAATGGCTTCATTTTGTCCACGCGAGTAGACACACGGGCGTGTGTCTTGACTTGTGTGACACACGGCCTGGCACATGGGCATGTGGTTTGGCCGTGTGTCCCCTGCATCTTAAAATTGAGAAATAGAATGCTCTGAATTAGACACACGGACAGAGACACGAGCGTGTATCTCAGCCGTGTGTGTCACATGACCAAGAGCACAGGCGTGTGTCTCGGCCGTGTGAATCCTGCACCTAATTTTTGAAAATTAAATTGACCACACGACCTAGTACATGGGCGTGTGGCTGGCCGTGTGACCCAAGTCAGAGAGTTACATGGGTAAGGACACGGGTTGGGACACGGTCGTGTGCTTCACATCAAATACCCACACAGCCTGAGACTCGGGCATGTCACTTGGCCGTGTGAGCCACACGGCCTACTCACACGAGCGTGTGACCCCGGTATATAAGAAAAATTTTGAAATTTCGTGAAAAATTCACTGAGTTCCCTGTTTAGTCCTGACTTGTTTCTAATGCTTAAATTGGGCCTTGAGAGTCCATTTAAAGGATGGTATGATTATTTTCGGATATGAATAGTAAATGACATGAATTGTTTGTAATTGTTCTGTAAATTCCGATAATGCTCTATAACCTTGTTCTGGCGATGGATATGGGGTAGGGGTGTTACATTTATTGGTATCAGAGCTACGATTTAGCCGATTCTCAGAATAACATAGCAAGTATGAGTTTAGCTATACATGCCATTATATAAATTGTGGTAGTGTGATATCTCTTGACCATTTTAAATGTGTTTTTTTTTCATATAGTAATGTCTTCCAACCAAGCTAGAGCTGAATCCGAGGAAGCTGAGAGCACTGCTCAAGCTTCTGTACAAAGAGCTGCATCTAGTAGTAGTAGAAGGCCCGTATCTGAGGGCCGAGGTGAGGAGGCAAAATAAGCCTTCTTTCAAATGATAAATGAGTGGTTTACAGAATTCATAAAAACAAATTTTTCTGTACAACAACCTCCCCCTCCTGCTCCTCAACTGGTTCCCGATATGCCACAAGGTGCTGAACCTGTTAGAACTGGTAAGCCTCCGGTAGACAAAATTCATAAATCTATGGCAGAAGAATTTAGGGCTACTGCCGAAGATGATCCGGAAAGGGCTGAGTTTTGGTTGGAAAATACCATTAGGGTTTTAGATGAGTTATCATGTACACCAGTTGAATGTCTGAAATGTAATGTATCTCTGCTAAAAGACTCAACCTATCAGTGGTGGAATACCATCATTTTTGTTGTACCGAGGGAAAATATTACATGGGAATTTTTCCAAACTGAATTCAGAAAGAAGTATATTAGCCAGAGATTTCTAGATCAGAAAAAGGAGGAATTCTAGAGCTCAAATAGAGAAATATGACAGTATCTGAGTATGAACGAGAATTTGTTAGATTGAGCAAGTATGCCAGGGAATGTGTTCTGACTGAGGCTGATATGTGTAAACATTTTGAAGAATGATTAAATGAGGACATCAAGCTATTGATTGGAATCCTTGAATTAAGAGAATTTGTGATACGGGCCGATCGAGCACACAAAGCTGAGGAATTAAGTGAAGAAAATAGACAAGCAGAAAGAGAAGCTCAGATTTCTAGTAAGAGATCTATGGGGAAGTCACAAGCATCTGTTTCAAAGAAATCAAAGAAACACTATGATCGTTCTACCACATTTACGGGGTATTCTGGAAAAGAACGAGGCTCTCAATGCTCTAATCCGAGATCTCCGTCTCTACCTGTTACAAGTGTAGGAAGTGTTGGAAGTCCTAAACCAAAATGCAAACATTGCAATAAATTTCATTTCAGTGAATGCCGCATAAGAAGCGGAGCTTGCTTTAGATGTGGTTCTTTTGACCACTATCTCAAAGACTGTTTAGAAAAGCATGTAAAAGATACTGTTCAGACCTCTAGATCGAACACTCCTACCTCGAGGGGCAGACCACCTCGACACTCTGGCAATGTTAGTGGTAGCTGAGGTGTGATAAAAGATTCAACAGTCAAATCTGAAGCCAGAGCACCGGTAAGGACATATGCTATACGTGCAAGAAAGGATGCCTCTGCACCAGACGTCATTACTAGTACATTTTCTCTTCTTGACACTAATATAACTGCTTTGATTGATCCTGGTTCAACATATTCATACATATGCACAAATTTAGTGTCTGTTAAAAATTTATCTATTGAGTTCATTGAATTTGTGGTTAAAGTTTCAAACCCCTTGGGCTAGTATGTTATGGTGGATAAAGTTTGTAAAAACTGTCTGTTGATGGTAAAGGGTTATTGTTTCCCAGCTGATTTAATGTTGTTGTCATTTGATGAATTTGATGTAATTCTGGGTATGGGACGGCTAACTCAGCATGATGCAGTAGTAAATTGTAAACAGAGAAATATTGTATTAAAGTGTCAGAATGGTGAAATACTCCATGTTGAATCTAATAAACTGGATGGGCTGTCTAATGTGATCTCAGTTATATCAGCACAGAAGTATGTCAGAAAAGGGTATGATGCTTATCTTGCATATTTGTTGGACACTAAAGTATCTGAATTGAAGATTATGTCAATGCCAGTTGTTTGTGAGTTTCCTGATGTGTTTCTGGAAGATTTACCAGGATTACCGCCAGTCAGAAAGCTGGAATTTTCTATAGATCTTGTTCCTGGAACAACTCCAATATCAATAGCACCTTATAGAATGGCCCCAACGGAATTGAAAGATTTGAAAACACAGTTGCAAGAACTTACTGACAGGGGCTTTGCTCGACCTAGTCATTCACCTTGGGGTGTACCGGTTCTATTTGTAAAGAAGAAAGATGGATCTTTGAGGTTATGTATTGATTACAGACAACTCAACAAAGTTACAATAAATAATATGTAACACCCCTACCCCGTATCCGTCGCCGAAACAGGGTTACGGAGCGTTACCAAAAATTTTCAGAACATTTACAGACATTTCATGATAATCACTATTCATTCACTGAGATTATACAAAACATCCATTAATTGGACCCTCGAGGCCCAATACGAGTGTAACACCCCTTACCCGTATCCGACGCTGGAATAGGGTACGAGGCATTACTGAACTTATTCACAAGCAAACATTCAAAATCGAAGCATGAATTTCCATTCAAATTTAAAACTTTTAAAAAACATTCATATCGTCCCTAAAATAAGCCTACGAGGCCCAAAACATGCATCGAAAGTGGTTCGGGATTAAACCGAGAACTTTGGAAACTTTTGGGAAATTTAGAAAAATTTTAATGTAAAGGGGGTTACACGCCCGCGTGGGTTTGGGACATGCCCGTGCTTTAGGCCATGTTCAAATTAGGGAGCTTTCTGTTTATGGCGTCATCATCAAATTGAGGTCACACGGCCAAGACACACGCCCGTGTGCTTAGGCCATGTGATCGATTAAATTTTCATAATTTTTCATAAAATAGGTGCAGACTTCACATGGCAAGGGCACACGCCCGTGTTCGAGGCCGCATAGCACACACGGCTGAGACACACGCCCGTTTCTTCGCCCGTGTGATATATTATGGACATTCTATTTTGCATCAATTAAGGTGCAGGGGACACACGGCCAGAACACATGCCCGTGGGGCTGACCGTGTTTCACACACGGCCTAGACACGCCCATGTGGACAAAAACAAGGCTATTTACCAAGCCATTTTGTCACCCTTCCATGCACATACCTACACAACAAAACATAGCACACATCCTAACACATACACTCAACCAAATCAGCCATATCATTCACATGCTATTTTCTATCACATACAACATCACATACTTGTCATCTCAACCATGCAAATTCTCACATCCATGAAAGACATCATCACATGCATATATAACTAAACCAATATTAGCCAATTCCAATGGCCACTTACAAAATGAATTATCCACCATACTTAACACTTAGGAATTTGGTCATACGTTAACATCATACATGTGCCAATTGAACTTCCTTAGCCATTCCAATGGCTAAGTCACAAAATATTACTTACAAGCCTTCATCTAAGCCAAGTAGCTAATACATGCCATTATACCAAAATGAATCATTTAGGTATACAAAAAGAGATTTGTGGATAGTGTGATCTTGCTCCGACCGAATCGTCCAACCTTCGCGAGCCTTACGAGCACTATAAAATAAGGAAAAGCAAAACGGGGTAAGCATTTTCATGCCTAGTAAGTTCGCGTAATAGAAAGAAACTTACCGGTTATAATTATTCAAATAATCATATATATATATATGCATTCATTCCATCAATATTTTGACAAGTTACGTAAATACATTCACTCATTAAACAAGTTAGTCATACACATCATAAAGTTATCAAACCAACATAGATGAGCTCACTATAGTATAAACTTTCATATCATTTCACTATTCCATTTTTCAGGATTTCTTTTCATTGAACTATTGTAATTTCGATGGATACTCAGGTAGTATACTCGAAGTATACATGTCAATCGTTTGCCAATTCACGTCCACAGTGCTCCTTAAGCACATATTCATAGAGCACAGTCTCAAGCCACATTTATATAACAGGATTACCAGTCCAGACTAAATCCCGTCTTTAACATTTGCTCCCAAGAGCTTATTTAGGATTACCAGTCCAGGCTAAATCCTTTCGATAACGATAGCTATAATGAGCCTACTATGGATTACCCGTCCGAGCTAGATCCATTTCATAACATTTACTCAAGAGAGTGTAGCTCAGGATCACCCGTCCGGGCTAAATCCTTTCTATATCATTTTGTTCATTTCAAGGAAATTATTATAATCCATCAAAATACAATGTTCAACCGGGACAATGACATTTTATTTGTTTTTATCATCTTGTGATTATTTCATAGGGTATATCATCACATATATATTATCTCAATTACACAATTCAAATAAAACATAATAACATACCAAATTAAATTACACGAACTTACCTTGAGAATGGTTCGTATTTGAAACTTAACTAATCCGAGACTTTTCGTTTTCCTCGATCTAGTTTTGTAATCGGTTTTTCTGGGTCTATATAAGCGAATTTGACTATCAATTCATCATTTTACACATACATTTACATTAATTTGCATCCTAGACAAAATTACTATTTTGTCTCTAACTTTTTGACATTTTACATTTTAGTCCCTAGGCTCGTAAAATGAAATATGTTCAATTTCTTGGTAACCCAAGCCTAGCCGAACCATTTTCATGCTTATAGCAGTCCACCTTTTCCTTTAAATCAGATTTTTACTACCCATTTTAACTTTTTACAATTAGATCCTTTTTATGCATTTTAATAAAAAATCACCTAGTAAAAGTTGTTTATCACACATCAAACATGAATAATCTACAATAAAACATCAAAATACACATATTTCTAACATGGGTCAAACCCTAGACATCAACCACATCTTAAATTAATGGTAGAAATAGGTAGTTCAAATGATAACGACTTCAAAAACGTAAAGAGCATTAAAAACGGGGCTAAAGCTTGAAAGATGACAAAAACCTAGCTATGGTGTTCTCCCAAATTTTGGCCAAGGTTGAAGAAAGATGAGCAAATTTTGGCTTTATTTTCCCTTTTTATTCTTTTATTTACCAAATGACCAAAATGCCCTTTTTGCCTAACTTTAAAATTTCACCTAATCATGTCCATTTTTGTCCATAAACTTAACTAATGGTCTAATTATCATATAAGGACCTCTAATTTAAAATCTCATAGCAATTGGACACCTTTAACATCTAGAATTCAAGTTTTTCACTTTTTACAATTTAGTCCTTTTTACTAAATTGAGTGCCCAAACATCAAAATTTTCGAACGAAATTTTCACGAAATCATTTCGTAAAACTGTAGACCATAGAAATGTAATAAAAAATGAATTTTACTACGTCAGATTTGTTGTCTCGAAACCACTGTTCCGACTAGGCCCAAAATCGGGCTGTTACAGCGAGTATTAGAATTGAGTTAGGACTTAATCGGAAACTCTAAAAAAAATTTCACAACATTTCAAAAATTTTCCAAGGTGCAGGGCTCACACGCCCGTGTGACCCTGGGACACGCCCGTGCTCGACCTCGTGTAACTCTCTAACTTGTGCACACGGCCATGCCGCACGCCCGTGTGGTTAATTAATTCAATTCAAATTTAAGTGTAGGTTTCAAATGGCCAAGACACACGCCCGTGTTATAGGCTGTGTAGCACACATGGTTGAGACACACGCCCGTGTCTCTGCCCGTGTGATCAATTCTGAACATTCTGTTTCTCAAAATTAAGGTGCAGGGGACACACGGCCTAACTACATACCCATGTACCTGGCCGTGTGTCACACACGGTCTAGACACACGCCCGTGTGTCTGCCCGTATGGACAAAATAAAGCCATTTCTAGCTTCATTTCTCACCCAAAATCACACCCATGACCTGCACTTGACACACACATCCAATACCACCCATTTCCAGCATTCAAATTAAGCAATTCCATCATTCATATGGCATATCATTGCAAGCACAAGTGTTTATAAACTTACCTTGGTTTAACTTAGGCATTACAACATTTGATCACATATACTTAACATAACACATGTGTATATATGTATCAAAATAACCTACTTAGTCATACCAAAATGAACCATTACTAGCCATTCCAATGGCTAGGTTAAAAAACATCATTTTCAAGCTACTATTGGCCAAGTTGTCCTATACATGCCATTAGACCAAAATGATTTTACTAAGTATACCCAAAATGACTAGTTCATAGTGTGAGGATGCAACAAATGATCTCCAACCTTTGCGAGCTTCCGAGCACTATAAAACAGGGGAAATAAAACAGAGTAAGCATTACATGCTTAGTAAGTTCGTATAACGGAAACTAAACTTACCAATCCCGTTTATTAAGTCTAAGCATACAATATCGTGTTTTCCATCCATTAGCAATATTGCTTAAACATATGCACTCAATCAAATATGTTAGTCACCAAAATCTTCATATCAATCAAGTAAGCATAGATGAGATCATCAAGCAATATTCTTTCAAGTCATTATCATTTCATCTTATAATCCTCAAGCCGTGACAAGAGTTGTGTCCGTTGAATCATTGAAATTCTGATGGATGCTCAAGTAGTACACTCGAGGTGTACAATTCGATAATCTGTCAATTCTTATTCAGGGGTACTATAACAGCCCGATTTTGGGGCTAGTCGGAACAGTGGTTTTAGGACCACTAATCCGAGGTTGAAGAAAATTATTTTGGCATTATTTTATGTATTATGGCATAATTATATGGATTTATGAAAATTTTGGTGCATTAATTTTAGCAATTGCATGCTTAATTGTGAAAAATGACTAAATCGCATAAAGTGCGAAAGTTCTATTTTGCAAGGTAGAGGTGTCTAATAGCCATAGAATATTAAATTGGAGGTCCTTAAAGTGCAATTAGGCCATTAAGGGTGCGTTGGCCGGCCATATAGACTAGGGAGACAAGAGCATTAAATTTTGGTCAAATTTGGTGGAATTAGGTGATAAAAAATGAATAAAATAAGACAAATAGAAGAGATATCATCTTTCACTATTCATGTTTCTTCTCCACCGAAAATTGAAGAGGAAATAAGGGTATTTGGAGTTCAAATTATCAGCCAAGCAAAACTCTTGCAAGTAAGTGATTTTAGAGGTCTTTCTTGATATTTTTTGTACATTTGGAACCCTCAAAGCTTAAGCTAGCTAATGAGGGGACTATTTTGCTAAATGATTGAAAGTTTTGGGACTTGCCATGAGAGTGTTCATGTTGTTTGCTGAGTTTTTATGGAAGGAGATGAATGTTAGTGAGTTAAGAAACAACTTTTGTGAAGGGTGTTATCATGAAAACACCTAAATAGGACTTATTTGTAAAGGTAGTAATTGTGTAATAAATGCATGAAATAATTGATTTTGTGAGTTTTTGTAAGAGGAATAAATGTTCAGCTAGGATTGCTTAATGAGAAAATGTGATGAAAAATGATTTACGAGATGAAATAATTGATTTTGTGAGTTTTTGTAAGAGGAATAAATGTTCAGCTAGGATTGCTTAATGAGAAAATGTGATGAAAAATGATTTACGAGCCTAGGGGCAAAATCATAATTTTGCCAAAGTATAAGGGCAAAATGGTCATTTTTGCCTAAGTAGAAATTTTGGTGTAACATGCATTATAAAGTGATTAAATGAGTGAATTTCTTTATTATAGATCAAGAAGAGCGCGGGAACAACCATGACCAGGGAAAGGGCAAGGCTACAGATTAAGTCGTCGACTTATACATTTTGCACTGAGGTAAGTTTATGTGTAAACGATATGTCTTTAATACATATGTTGCTACTTATTGGTGCATTGTATGAATGAGATCATTTATGATGGAAATTGATAGATAGTGAGTAATTTCCGTATGAACATCTGAATAGATGTGTAAGTGCGAAAAAATATCCGTAATTATTCTTTTGGTGGGCTGTGTGCGATACCACCTTATTACTTATTCACGATGGGCTAAGTGCGATACCATCATTTATACTATCATTTGGTGGGCTATGTGCGAAACCACCATATATATATTCTTGTTGGTGGGCTAAGTGCGATACCACCCTATTATTGATTAATGGTGGGCTGTGTGCGAAACCACCGGATACTTAGTATTATTTCGAGAGGTTCATCGAGAAATTATATAAGTGAATGTTTCATGTTGCCTTGTGGTGTTGAGTGCAGGGAATGTGTACAAGTGAATGTGAGCAATATAATTGTTATGTGGTTGGATTGTGGTAAGAAATGAAATGAGTAAGCATGATTGTGGAATTGTGAATTGTTCTTGCTTAGTATATGATGTTATGTATTGTTTAGCATATGTTATGATGCTTATTGTTTACATGTAAACTTACAAAGCTTAAATCTTACTCCCTTTCATTTCCCTTGTTTTATAGTGTCAAAGAGCTATTTCTGGATTCAAAGATAATCGGAAGATCACCCACACTATCGACTTGTCTTGGTATATTTAGACTTAGCATTTTGAGTATGGCATGTATAGGGGCTAGGCTTAATGAAATGTTTTATTGTTTTGGCCAAGTGTGTTGGCTCTTTTAGAGATGAACTCTTTTGTATATTGCCATAGTTGATGGCTCATTAATGCTAATTTATGAAAAGAAGAGGTTATTCATGAATGTGTTAGATGCTTGATGGGGTTGCTTGGTAAATGGTTGATTGGGATTTTATGTTATGTGAATTAGGGTGATGAAAGAGCTTGGCAAATAGCCTTGTTCTTGTCCACACAGGTAGGCACATGGGCGTGTGTCTAGGCCGTGTGTGACACACGGTCAGTGTGTCTAGGGCGTGTGACCAGGCCGTGTGTCCCCTGCATGCTAGTGTTTCAAGTCAGTGTCGACCACGGGCTAGACACACGGGCGTGTGCCTAGGTCGTGTGCCCCTTATAAGGTTGCTGACGTCATAAACAGAATACCCATGTTTTTACACATGGGTGAGGACACGGGCGTGTCTAGGCAGTGTGAAGGACACGGGCCAAAGACACGAGCGTGTGTCCGGCCGTGTGAAAACCCCTGTAGGATTGAAATGAAAAATAAATTCCACACGGGCTAGGGACATGGGCGTTTGTGACCACACGGCTTGCCCACACGAGCGTGTCCCATTTCACACGGGCATGTGGCCCTGTTAAGGAAAAAATTTTCTAAGTATATCAAAGTTCTCGATTTAATTCTGATATCGTCCGTTTGCATATTTAAGGCCTCGTAGGCCCATAATAAGGATGTTATAAATTTGAATTGGAAAGTTTTAATTTGGAAATGAAATTCCATAGCTCAAAGTTGTAAGTTCTAGTGAGTTATGTCCGGTAATGCCTCGTACCCGATTCCGACGATGAATACGGGTAATGGGTGTTACATTTAGTTGTATCAGAGCTATGGTTTAGTCAGTTCTCGGACTACCGTAGCGTGTGTAAGGGTCTAGCTATACATGCCATAGAATACAGTGATAGTGTGGTGACTTCTGACTATATTTAACTATGTTTTTGTATAGTAAATGGATCCCGATCGAGCAGCCACTGATGATGCTGCTAGTATCGCACCGGCTCCCGCGCAAGGGACCGCGCCTTAGAGAGTAGACCCGGGACTATGGGTCAAGGTGAAGAGGCTCAGGAAGCCTTTCTTCACATGATGAGTAATTGGTACACGGAGTATGTATGAGCGAATCCTAATGCTCAACGTCCTCCACCCCTCCTATACCTTAGCCAGTCCCCGTGGCTCCGCAAGGTATAGATTTGGTGAGAACGACCAAACCCCCGGTAGATAAGCTTCAGAAGTAAGGGGCCGACGATGACCCCGAGAGGGCGGAGTTCTGGCTTGAGAACTCAATGAGGGTGTTTGATGAACTCTCCTACACACCTGAGGAGAGCTTGAAATGTGCCGTGTCATTGTTGAAGGACTCGGCATATCGTTGGTGGAAAACATTAACATCGGTAGTTCCAAGGGAGAGAGTGACATGGGACTTCTTCTTAGAAGAGTTCCGAAAGAAGTATATAAGTTAGCGATTTGTTGACCAGAAACGGAAGGAGTTCCTTAAATTGAAGCAAGGCAAGATGACCGTGGCAGAGTATAAGCGCGATTTTGTTAGGTTCAGCAAGTATAAACAAGAGTGTGTGTCTACAGAAGCTATCTTGTGCAAGAGGTTTGAAGACGGGCTGAATGAGGATATCAGACTTCTAGTTGGGATCTTAGAATTAAAAGAATTTGTGGTGTTGGTTGATAGGGCATGTAAGGCCGAGGAGCTGAATAAGAAAAAGAGGAAAGCCATGAATGAGGCCCGAGATGCGAGAAAAAGGCCAATGAGTAAATCGTTCCAAACTCAATCAAAGAGGTCCAAAGAAATAAACCCTCGGACGATTGCTTCAGTGGGGTATTCACATCGAGATCGGGGCAATACATACTCAGGCTCGAGAGTTCAAGCCACCTCGATGGCCAGCATGGGCAATCCAAAGTCAAATAAACTGGAGTGCCCAAATTGTGGCAGACAACATACTAAGGAGTGTTGGGGAAACAACCGTAATTGTTACAAGTGCAGTTCACCCGACCATTTCATCCGGAATTGTCTAGAGAGAGATGAGAAGTAAAGAAAGCAAGAAGTAAGACCAAGTAATGTATCTTCGAGGGGTAGATCACAAAAGAACCGGAGAGGTGGGACTAGTAGTAGAGGTGCGCCAAGAGACTCTGCTGTGAGGTCAGATGGCCGAGCACCTGCAAGGACTTATGCAATTCGCGCTCGCAAAGAGGCATCATCTCCAGATGTGATAACTGGTACTTTTTCTCTTCATGATATCTTTGTAGTTGCTTTGATTGACCCGGGGTCTACTCATTCTTACATTTGCATGAAATTGGGATCTAGCATGAGTATGATTGTTGAGTCTACGGGATTTGTAATAAAAGTGTCAAACCCGTTAGGCAAGCATGTGCTAGTTGACAAGGTGTGTAGGAAATGTCCTTTGACAATTAGAGGTCATTGTTTTCCGGAAAATCTCATGTTGTTGCCGTTTGATGAATTTGACTTGATTCTTGGTATGGATTGGTTCACTGCTCATAATTTTTAGTAAACTGCGGTAGTAAGTTTATTAAATTGAGATGTGTAAATGGAAATGTCATTTGGGTTGAATCAGGTAAATTGGATAGTTTGCCTATAGTGATCTCATCTATAGTAGCTGAGAAATACTTGAGAAAAGGGTATGAGTCCTATCTCGCCTTTGTATTGAATACCCAAGAATCAAAGATAAAGATTGAATCAATCCCGATGGTATGCGGGTATCTAGATGTGTTCCCTGAAGATTTACCCGGATTGCCTCCAGTTAGAGAGGTCGAGTTTGGGATTGAGTTAGTTCCAGGTATAGCACCTATTTCGGTTGCCCCGTATAGGATGACACCATTGGAGTTGAAAGAATTGAAAGTTCAGTTGCAAGAGTTAACGGACAAGGGTTTTGCAAGACCGAGCTATTCACCGTGGGGTGCTCTGGTACTTTTTGTAAAGAAGAAAGATGGGTCGATGAGATTATGCATAGACTACAGACAACTCAACAAGGTGACAGTAAAGAATAAGTATCCTTTACCAAGGATAGATGATTTATTTGACCAATTGAAGGGAGCTACGGTGTTCTCCAAGATAGACCTAAGGTCTGGCTATTACCAGTTGAGGGTTAAGGAGCAAGATGTGCCGAAAACTGCATTTTGGACGAGGTATGACCATTATGAGTTTCTTGTCATGCCATTTGGCTTAACGAATGCTCCTGCAAGTTTTATGGATCTGATGAACCGCATCTTCTGACCGTATTTGGATAAATTTGTGGTTATTTTTATCGATGGCATAAGAGTTGACCCGAGTAAGATCTCGGCTATTGTGGAGTGGAAACCGCCAAGGAATGTGTCGAAAATTAGAAGTTTTTTGGGTTTAGCGGGGTACTGCAGACGGTTCGTAAAAGGGTTCTCCATGATTGCTACCCCGATGATGAAATTGTTGCACAAGGATGTTAAATTTGAATGGACTGAGAAATGCCAACGAAGTTTCGAGAGATTGAAAGCATTGTTGACTGTGGCGCCGATTTTAGTACAACCTGAGTCGGAGAAAGAGTTTGTGGTCTACAGTGATGCGTCATTAAATGGTCTCGGCTGTGTGTTGATGCAAGAGGGTAAGGTAGTAGCTTACGCCTCGAGACAGCTAAAACTGCATGATAAGAATTATCAGACTCATGATTTGGAGTTGGATGCGATCGTCTTTGCTTTGAAGATTTGGCGTCATTTTTTATATGTTGAGAAGTGCCAAATCTTCACCGATCACAAGAGTTTGAAGTACTTAATGGACCAAAAGGATTTGAATTTGTGACAACAGCGGTGGCTTGAATTATTAAAGGATTATGAGTTAGTAATCGATTACCATCCTAGGAAAGCAAATGTGGTTGCGGATGCCTTGAGCAGAAAATCTCTGTATGCTTTGAGAGCTATGAGTACGAGCTTAGCATTGTTTGATGACGGTGCTATATTGGCCGAGTTGAGGGCTAGACAATTATTTATTCAGCAGATATGTGAAGCTCAAAAGAATGATAGTGAGATGCAAGTTAAGAGAGCTCAGTGCGAATCGGGGAATAAATCAGATTTTCGAGTTAGTTCCGAGGATTGCTTGATGTTTCATGATAGAATTTGTGTACCAAAGGATGATGAGTTAATCTGGAAAATTTTACATAAAGCACACAGTGGTTGTTTGTCAGTACATCCGGGCAGTACAAAAATGTACAATGATTTTAAGAAATTGTATTGGTGGCCGGGTATGAAAAGAGACATCTCTGAATTTGTTACAAAATGTTTAGTTTGTCAACAAGTGAAAGCCGAGCACCAAGTGCCCTCAGGATTGCTTCAGCCGATAATGGTTCCAGAGTAGAAGTGGGATTGAATCACAATGGATTTTGTAACGGGGTTACCTATGACTCCGAGAAAGAAAGATGCTGTGTGGGTTATTGTTGATAGATTAACAAAGTCAGCTCACTTTATACTGATACGTGTGGATTACTCACTTGATAAGTTGGCAGAGTTGTATATTGCTGAGGTGGTGAGATTGCGTGGGGTGCCTATATCTATTATCTCGGATAGAGATCCGAGGTTTACTTCGAGGTTTTAGAAGAAGTTGCAAGAAGCCTTGGGTACAAAGTTGAATTTTAGTACTGCTTTCCATCCTCAAACTGATGGCCAATCCGAAAGAGTGATTCAAGTCCTTGAGGATATGCTCCGATGCTGTGTGTTAGAAGTCGAAGGTAGTTGGGAAAAATATCTACCTTTAGTTGAGTTTACCTATAACAACAGTTATCAGTCGAGTATATGAATGGCACCGTATGAAGCTTTGTATGGTCGCAAGTGTCGGACTCCCTTGTATTGGACCGAGCTTAGTGAGAAGCAAATTCACGGGGTCGACCTAGTTAAAGAGACTGAGGAGAAAGTGAAAGTAATCCAAGATAGTCTGGAAGCTGCTCAGGATCCACAAAAGTCATACGCGGATTTAAAAAGGAAAGAAATTGAGTTTCAAGTGGGTGACAAAGTATTCCTGAAAGTATCTCCGTGGAAAAAAATATTGAGATTCGTTCGAAAGGGAAAATTGAGTCCACGATTCATAGGACCGTATGAGGTTATTGAAAGAATTGGGCCAGTAGCATACCGGTTGGCTTTACCGTCAGAGTTAGAGAGAATACACAACGTGTTTCATGTGTCGATGTTGCAGCGATATCGTTCTGATTCTTCGCATGTGGTCCCTCCAACAAATATTGAGATACGACCGTATATGACTTATGAAGAGGAACTAATTAAGATAATGGCTCGAGAGGTTAAATAATTGAGGAATAAGAGCATAGCCTTAGTGAAAGTGTTATGGAAAAAACACAGTGTGGAAGAGGCTACGTGGGAACCGGAAGAAGCCATGAGGGAACAATACCCAAACCTCTTTACTGGTAAGATTTTCGAGGACGAAAATCTCTAAAGGGGGGAGAGTTGTAACAGCCAGATTTTGGGGCTAGTCAGAACAGTGGTTTCAGGACCACTAATCTGAGGTTGAAGAAAATTATTTTGACATTATTTTATGTATTGTGGCATAATTATATGGATGTATGAAAATTTTGGTGCATTAATTTTAGCAATTGCATGCTTAATTGTGAAAAATGACTAAATCGCATAAAGTGCGAAAGTTCTATTTTGCAAGGTAGAGGTGTCTAATAGCCATAGAATATTAAATTGGAGGTCCTTAAAGTGAAATTAGGCCATTAAGGGTGTGTTGGCCGTCCATATAGACTAGGGAGACAAGAGCATTAAATTTTGGTCAAATTTGGTGGAATTAGGTGATAAAAAAAATGAATAAAATAAGATAAATAGAAGAGCTATCATCTTTCACTATTCATGTTTCTTCTCCACCAAAAATTGAAGAGGAAATAAGGGTATTTGGAGTTCAAATTATCAGCCAAGCAAAACTCTTGCAAGTAAGTGATTTTAGAGGTCTTTCTTGATAATTTTTGTACATTTGGAACCCTCAAAGCTTAAGCTAGCTAATGAGGGGACTATTTTGCTAAATGATTGAAAGTTTGGGGACTTTCCATGAGAGTGTTCATGTTTTTTGCTGAGTTTTTATGGAAGAAAATGAATGTTAGTGAGTTAAGAAACAACTTTTGTGAAGGGTGTTATCATGAAAACACATAAATAGGACTTATTTATAAAGGTAGTAATTGTGTAATAAATGCATGAAATAATTGATTTTGTGAGTTGTTGTAAGAGGAATAAGTGTTCAGCTAGGCTTTCTTAATGAGAAAATGTGATGAAAAATGATTTACGAGCCTAGGGGCAAAATCGTAATTTTGCCAAAGTATAAGGGCAAAATGGTCATTTTTCCTAAGTAGAAATTTTGGTGTAACATGCATTATAAAGTGATTAAATGAGTGAATTTCATTATTATAGATCAAGAAGAGCGCGGAAACAACCTTGACCGGGGAAAGGGTAAGGTTACGGATTAAGTCGTCGACTTATACATTTTGCACCGAGGTAAGTTTATGTGTAAACGATACGCCTTTAATACATATGTTGCTACTTATTGGTGCATTGTATGAATGAGATCATTTATGATGGAAATTGATAGATAGTGAGTAATTTTCGTATGAACCTCGGAAGAGATATGTAAGTGCGGAAAAATCTCCGTAATTATTCTTTTGGTGGGCTATGTGCGATACCACCTTATTACTTATTCACGATGGGCTAAGTGCGATACCATCGTTTATACTATCATTTGGTGGCTATGTGGGAAACCACCATATATATATTCTTATTGGTGGGCTAAGTGCGATACCACCCTATTATTGATTACTGGTGGGCTGTGTGCGAAACCACCGGATACTTAGTATTATTTCGAGAGGTTCATCGAGAAATTGTATAAGTGAATGTTTCATGTTGCCTTGTGGTGTTGAGTGCAGGGAATGTGTACAAGTGAATGTGAGCAATATAATTGTTATGTGGTTGGACTGTGGTAAGAAATGAAATGAGTTAGCATAATTGTGGAATTGCAAATTGTTCTTGCTTAGTATATGATGTTATTGATTATTTAGCATATGTTATGATGCTTATTGTTTACATGTAAACTTACTAAGCTTAAAGCTTACTCCCTTTCTTTTCCCTTGTTTTATAGTTTCAAAGAGCTAGTTCGGAATCGAAGATAATCGGAAGATCACCCACACTATCGACTCATCTCGGTATATTTAGACTTAGCATTTTGAGTATGACATGTATAGGGGCTAGGCTTAATGAAATGTTTTGTTGTTTTGGCCAAGTGTGTTGGCTCTTTTAGAGATGAACTCTTTTGTATATTGCCATAGTTGATGGCTCATTAATGCTAATTTATGAAAAAAAGAGGTTATTCATGAATGTGTTAGATTCGTGATGGGGTTCCTTGGTAAATTGTTGAATGGGATTTTATGTTATGTGAATTAGGGTGATAAAAGAGTTTGGCAAATAGCCTTGTTCTTGTCCACACGGGTAGGCACACGGGCGTGTGTCTAGGCCGTGTGTGACACACGGTCAGTCTCATAGGCGTGTGATCAGGCCGTGTGTCCCTTGCATGCTAGTGTTTCAAGTCAGTGTCGACCACGGGCTAGACACACGGGCGTGTGCCTAGGTCATGTGCCCCTTATGAGGTTGCTGACTTCACACACGGGTGAGGACACGGGCGTGTCTAGGCTGTGTGAAAGACACGAGCCAAAGACACGGGCGTGTGTCCGGCCGTGTGAAAACCCCTGTAGGATTGAAATGAAAAATAAATTCCACAAGGGCTAGGGACATGGGCGTGTGTGACCACACGGCCTGCCCACACGGGCGTGTGGCCCTGTTAAGGCAAAATTTTTCTAAGTATATCAAAGTTCTCGGTTTAATTTTGTTATCCTCTGTTTGCATGTTTAAGGCCTCGTAGGCCCCATAATAAGGATGTTATAAATTTGAATTGGAAAGTTTTAATTTGGAAATGAAATTCCATAGCTCGAAGTTGTAAGTTCGAGTGAGTTATGTTCGATAATGCCTCGTACCCGGTTCCGGCGATGAATGCGGGTAAGGGGTGTTACAGGTACCCATTAGGGCACTTAGCAAAGGAACACACTCTCAGGCCACATATCGTATAATAGGATTACCAGTCCAGGTTAAATCCTTTAAATAACGTATACTCAAATGAGCTCGATTAGGATTACCAGTCTAGGCTAAACCCTAATCATAACGTATACTCGAGAGGTATTATATTAGAATTACCCATCTGGGCTAAATTATTTCTATAATGAGGTCAATAGGATTTCTCGTCTGAGCTAAATCCGTCAGCAACAAATGCAGGACCTCATCCATTACGAAAAAGCACATATATTCATCGGAATTCAATATTCAATCGGGACATAACCCTTTTTCACCATTTTCAAGCATGTATTAATTTTCTCATTATAGCATTCAAGTAATGTACATCAATATAAGTCACATTCCATACAAGAAAAACATTCAATTAAACATATTTACATGCCCGATTAAGTTACACGAACTTACCTCTACACTTAATTGCGTAAGTAATCTACTAATCCGAAACCTTTTCCTTCCCTCGATCTAATCTCAAATTTGAGTTGTTCAGATCTATATAAATAACTTTTATCGTCAATTTCACACATTTCATACTCATTGGGACTCAATTTATGTCCTAAGCAAAATTACCATTTTGCCCCTAACTTTTCCATAAATTCCAATTTTGTCCCTAGGCTCGGAAAATGAAATTTGTGCAATTTACTCCCTATTCCAAGCCTAACCAAAATCCCATCACAAATTTTACAGCACATGTACTCATACAAATTTAGAATTTTTCATCAAATTTTACAACTTTACATTTTAGTCCCTAAATCATGTTTTCATCAAAAATCACTTTGTAAAAGTTGTTTATCTATCAATAATCTTTCATTTTCTACCATAAATTTCTAATTTTTAGTATATAAATCCATGACCCATTTTCCATACTTTGATAACTTTTCAAATTGGTCCCCCAAATAGATAGTTTAAACTATCCCGATTCCAAAAATATCAAAATTACTAAAAACGGGACAAGGGAACTTACCCAATTAGGCCTTGAAAGTTTCTTCTCTCTCTCCTAGGGTTTCCATGTGTTTTTAGGTTGAAGATGATGAGAAAATAAGATGATATTTTCTTTTCATGTTTTAATTAATTAAGTATTTTACAATTTCCAATTTAGTCCTTGCCCCTTTTTTATATTTCCATGGATGAGTCACCAAGAATCTACATACTTTTCTTTAATGGTATAATTACCATATAAGGACCTCTAGTTTTGAATTCCATAGCTATTTAATCCTTATAGCTACTAGAATTCAACTTTCGCATTTTATGCGATTTAGTCATTCTCGTAATTAAGCACTTAATCGATAAAATTTTTGTATCAAAATTTTCACACGACATGTCTATCATAATACGGACCATGTAATAAAATAAAAATAAATTATATTTTTGGGTCGGATTTGTGGTCCCGAAACCACTGTTTCGATTTCACTGAAAAATGGGCTGTTACATAATAAGTATCCATTGCCTCAAATTGATGACCTGTTTTATCAGCTGAAAGGTGCTACTGTATTCTCTAAAATAGATCTCTGTTCTGGATACTATCAGTTGCAAGTGAAAGACTCAGATGTACCGAATACAGCTTTCAGAAACATGTATGGACACTATGAATTACTTGTGATGCCATTCGGGTTGACGAGTGCACCTGCAGTATTTATGGATATGATGAACAGAATTTTCAGACCGTATCTAGACAGGTTTGTGGTAGTATTTATTGATGATATCCTAGTATACTCCCGAGATGAAAATGAACATCTGCTTATCTGAGAATTGTGTTGCAAACTCTGCGTGAGAAACAACTATATGCTAAATTCAGTAAATGTGAATTTTGGCTTGGGGAAGTTGGTTTTCTTGGACATATAGTATCTGCTGGAGGCATCAGAGTAGACCCTAATAAAATTTTAGCTATTGTTAATTGGAAACCACCTAAAAATGTATTTGAAGTAAGAAGTTTTCTGGGACAGCTATTTATTATCAGAGGTTTGTAAAAGGGTTCTCAATGATAGCTTCTCTGATGACCCGTCTGTTGCAAAAAGATGTGAAATTCGAGTGGTCTGATAAATGCCAGCAAAGTTTTAACAGATTAAAAGCTTTGTTGACTGAAGCACCTGTGTTAGTTCAACCTGAATCAAGTAAAGAATTTATAATTTACAGTGATGCGTCATTAAATGGTTTAGGTTGTGTATTGATGCAAGAAGGTAAAGTAATAGCCTATGCTTCTAGACATCTAAAACCACATGAAAGAAATTACCCGATACATGATTTGGAGTTAGCAGCCATTGTTTTTGCATTGAAAATCTGGCGGCATTACCTGTTTGGTGAAAAGTGTCACATATTCACCGATCATAAAAGTTTGAAATATCTGATGTCGTAAAAAGACTTGAACTTGAGACAACATAGGTGGCTTGATTTATTGAAAGATTATGATCTTGTTGTTGACTATCATCTGGGAAAAGCTAATGTGGTTGCTGATGCCCTAAGCAGAAAGTCTTTATTTGCCTTGCGAGCAATGAATACTCGGTTGTCATTGTTAGATGATGGTTCAATTATAGATGAATTAAAATCTAAAACTGACATTTTTGCAACAGATCTGTGAAACATAGAAGGGTGATGATGAATTACAAGCTAAACGAGAACAGTGTGAGTTGAATCCTGATTCAGAATATGTGTACAGAAGAATTCATAACTTGTACAGAAGATTTTGAATGAAGCTCATAACGATACTATGTCTGTTCATCCGGGAAGTAACAAAATGTACAATGATTTGAAAAAGATGTACTGGTGGCCGAGAATGAAATGAGATATTTCTGAATATGTAGCTGAATGTTTGATATGTCAGCAAGTAAAAGTTGAACATCAGTTGCCTTCGGGATTATTACAGCCAGTTACAATACCGAAATGGAAATGGGAAAGAGTTACCATGGACTTTGTATCAGGGTTACCCCTGTCTCCAAAGAAGAAAGATGCTATCTGGGTAATCATTGACCGTTTAACATAGTCCGCACATTTTATTTCGGTACGTATGAATTTCTCCCTGGATAGATTGGCTGAATTATATGTTTCCGAGATTGTCAGACTACATGGAGTGCCAGTTTCCATTATTTCAGACAGAGATCCCCGGTTTACATCTCGATTCTAGAGCAAATTGCAAGAAGCTTTGGGTACACAATTACATTTCAGTATTGCATTTCATCCTCAGACTGATGGTCAATCTGAACGTGTAATATAGATTTTAGAGGATATGCTCCGGTGTTGTGTTTTGGAATTCGAAGGTAACAGAGAAAAATATCTACCTTTGGTTGAATTTGCATATAATAATAGTTATCAGTCCAGTATCAAAATGGCACCGTATGAAGCTCTGTATGGTCGTAAATGTATAACTCCATTGTATTGGACAGAGCTTAGTGAGAAAAAGATACACGGAGTTGACTTAGTCCGTGAGACTGAAGAAAAGGTAAAGGTGATTCGGGATAGTTTAAAAGCAGCCTCTGATCGTCAAAAGTCTTATGCCAATTTTAAGCGAAAGGAGATAGAATTTCAAGTAGGAGACAAGGTATTCTTGAAAGTATCACCTTGGAAGAAAGTTCTCTGGTGTGGAAGAAAAGGAAAACTGAGTCCACAGTTTATCGGGCCATATGAGATTATTGAAAGAATCAGACCTGTTGCATATCGGTTGGCATTACCACTAGAACTTGACAGAATTCATAATGTTTTTTCATGTGTATATGTTACGACGGTATCGATTAGATCCTTCACATGTAATTTCTCCAACAAAAGTTGAGATTCAACTTGATATGACTTACAGCGAGGAGCCGATCAAAATCTTAGCACGTGAGATGAAATAGTTAAGAAATAAAAAGGTAGCTTTAGTGAAAGTTCTCTGGCAACGACATGGTTTAGAAGAGGCTACTTGGGAACCGGAAGAAACTATGAGAAAACAATACCCGAACCTCTTTACTGGTAAGATTTTCGAGGACGAAAATTTTTAAGGGGGGAGAGTTGTAACAGCCCATTTTTAGCGAAATCGGAACAGTGGTTTCGGGACAAAAAATCTGAACTATAAAGAAAATTTATTTTAATATTATTGCATGGCCTGTATTATGATAGGAATGTTATATGAAAATTCTGATAAGAAAATTTTACCAATTATGTGTTTAATTAGGGAAAGGACCAAATTGAATAAAATGCAAAAGTTGAGTTCTAGTAGCTAGAAGGATCAAATAGCTATAGAATTCAAAACTTGAGGTCCTTATATGGTAATTAGACCATTAAAGAAAAGTTAGTAGATATTTTTGATGAATCATCCATGGAAAAATTAGGAAAGGATAAGGATTAAATTGGAAATGAGAAAAATTAAAAGATGATAACTAATTGAATAGAAAATATCATCTTATTATGATCATCTTCCCCAAAATATACATAGAAACCCTAGGAAAGAGAAAGCAAGCTTTATTGGCTTAATTGGGTAAGTATTCTTGTCCCGTTTTTAGTAATTTTTATATTTTTTAGATCGAAATAGCTTAATTTATCTATTTTGGGAATTAATTTGTAAAGATATCAAAGTATAGAAATTTTGCCATGGATGAATATGCCGAAAATTTGAAATTTATGGTAGAAAATGAAAAGTTGTTGATAGATAAACAACTTTTGTATAGTAAATTTTCATGAAATTGTGATTTAGGGACTAAATTGTAAAGATGTAAAATTCATGGAAATTTTTTGATTTTTATGAAATATATGTGCTGTAAATATTATATGTAAAAATCAGTTAGGCTTGGAATAAGGATTAAATTGCATGAATTTCAATTTTCGAACCTAGGGACGAAATCATCATTTATGAAAAGTATAGGGGCAAAATGGTACTTTTACCTAGGATGTAAATTGAATTAAATGGAGTATGAAATGGATTAAATTGATGTTAAATTCATTTATATAGATCTGGAAAACTCAAATACGAAGTTAGATCGAGGAAAAAAAGTGTCGGATTAGTAGATTTCTGTATACGAACAAGTGTTTAGGTAAGTTCGTGTAACTAAATTGTGTACATTTATATGTTTGAATTAAATGTTGTATATATGAATTGTATAAATATCATAAATATATGAAATGATCATATATCCGATAATGCTCGAAAAATGTCAAGTCTCGTTTGAATAAATGAAATTTGATGGATACAAAATGACCCGTATTGGTTGCGGTCTAGCATATGTTGCGGACACACCACAGCTCTTACGAGTGTCACGTTATAAGCCCTCTCGAGCTTCCCGTTTTATGGGTCCTACGAGCTTCCTGATAATAGCTCTTAGGAGCATCCTGATAGGTTATGATTCTACATTTGTTGTGGACACACCTTAGCTCTTATGAGCATCCCGATTATAGGCTCTTCATGAGCTTTCTGTTAAATTGGCTCTTAGTGAGCTTCCCGATAGTGCTCACTTGGACTTCTTGATATTGGATATCTGGAGCTTCCCGTTACATGGCTTTTTGTGAGCTTCCTGATAGGCTCTTCGTGAGCTTCCCGATATGGTTCTTTGTGAACTTCCCGATTATGGCTCTTATGAGTTTCCCGTTATATAGCCCGGATAAGCTTCCTGATAAGCTCTTATGAGCTTCCCGAAATGGCTCTGTGTGAGCTTCTAGTTACAAGGCTTGAGAGTGTGCTTCCCAATTATGTGCCTTAATTGGGTACCTCTGAATATGTATTGACGAATTTTAGTTTTGTACACTAAAGTGTATTATATGAGCGTATCCATCGATATTTCAAATAAATTCAACGGGTAAAGTTCTGACATGGCTAAACTGAACTTGAAATGATTTGTCATTAAAATGTACATGTAATATGAAATAATGATATGGAAAGCATATGTATATGAAAGTCATTAAATGATGAACTCATCCATGTTCTTGGTATTATGTGAATTACTTGACTAACATGATTGGTGAAGTTGTGTGTTTTAGGCTATAAGCCAAATTGCTTGGATTCATTTTTCTATGCTATCTTAAATGTAAATATATGGTAAGTTAAATTCCTGTTATACGAACTTACTAAGCATTTGAAATGCTTACTTGGTTTTCTTTTCTCTGTTTTGTAGTGCTCGGAAGCTCTTAAAGGTTGGAGTCGGTTGGAGCATTATCACACTATCCTTCAGCCCATTTTGGTATAAATAGAAAACTTGTTTTGGTATAATGGCATGTATAGGCTAACTTGACTAATGTTGACATGTACATGGTTGTTTGGAATCTAGCCATTGGAATGGCTAATGATAGCATGTTTAGTGAATATATATATGAGGTTATAACATGGTTAATACATGTGTACTTGGTGTGATTTAATTGAATTATGGAAAGTATATATATTGCAAAGGTAAGTTTGGGAACACATGAATGCATGTGATAATATATCATGTTAGATGTCAGACTTGGCTTGGTTATAATGCATGATTTGGTTGGTATATGTTTGCAAGTGTTTGTGAAGGTTGTTGGCAAATTTTGAGTGAGAAATAAAGCTAGGAAATGGCTTCATTTTGACCACACGGGCGTGTGTCTTGACCGTGTGTGACACATGGTGTAACACCCTTAACCTGTATCCATCACCAGACTAGGGTTATGAGATATTACCGATCGAATCATAACATCCAACAACTATTGCTCACACACCAGCATATCATAGTTAATCAATAACACAAAGTCCCTTTAGAAGGTCTACAAGGCCTTAAACATGCTTTAGAAGTGGTTCGGGACTGAACTGATCACATTTAAAACTTTTACGAATCTTAGAAAATTTTCATTTCAAAACAGGGCACGCGCCCGTGTGGCTATGCCGTCTGCCTCACACGGCCATGCCTTGCACCATGTCTTACCCCGTGTGCAACACTGACTTGGGTCACATGGCCTATCACACGCCCGTGTGTTTGGACCGTGTGCAACCCTGACTTGAATCACACGGCCTGTCACACGCCCGTGTGTCTGACCCATGTGCAGGTCTGTCTTGCTTCAAATTGGGACATTGAAGGACACGGTGGCGACACACGCCCGTGTGCTCACCCGTGTGGGCAATTATAGGCCATTTACAAGGCCAAATTGCCACCCATTTTGGGTGATCCCTGCATGTTCAATTCCAACATCTAATTACATACAATCATTCTCCATCTCAAATACCAAATCAAGTATGAAACATACCATTTCTATTTCACCAAAGCATACCATAATGGCCATTCACACAAGACCATATATACACATCACATACACCATTTTCACATAGAAAAACATATACCAAAATCAATCCAAAGTCATGTCCATTTTCAAGCCATATCACATGGCAAGATTTATACATCTCAAAACATTCCACAACTTCACTAGACTATACATGCCATATACCATATATACAACTTTTAAAAAGGTACCAAAATAGATGTCCGATAGTGCGATTGAGTCACTGACGATCCCCGGATCTGAGCTAGCTTTAAATACCACTGTAAAACAGAGAAAGACTTCACACAGTAAGCTTTAAAGCTTAGTAAGTTCGTAATATAACACATTTAGCTCAACAATTCAAATTCAATATGCAAAATTAACTAACACTTGCTTCAATTCACATCACTACTCAATCTCATCCATGGCTTTTACTCACTTTCATACCATATCTATAGGTTCATATACAAGTATTCATAATGCTATTCAATCCAACTCTTTTCATCATCCATTCACATAATATTCCATCTATCTCATACACAGTATCATCACCACATAGGTTCTGTACATACCTGTACCATCACGTATTTATCTATCACATTTACCACTTCAATGCTCAATGCCATAATTCATTCCATCCTCTTTAAACGATCAATGAACTCGCACACTTAGTGCCAACTAATTAGCCGGAGCTATAATAATATCGTACACTTAGTGCCATCACATTAAACCGAATTTGTCTTGGTATCGCACACTTAGTGCCAAATAATACAGCTGATGCTTTATTTATCTCGCACACTTAGTGCCTTTCATCACTGTAACGATTCTATTTACGCACACTTAGTGTCACATATCTTCGAACTCACATTTCACATTACAAACTCCACAATCACATTTCCATTCAATTAATCACATATGAACATTGTTTAATCAATACGTATTATACACGAACTTACCTCGGACATAGAACCAACGATACTAGTCGATCAATCGAGCACTTTGTTCTTGCCTCGATCTAGGTCTGAATTTCTCTTTTCTTGATCTATATAATATAAAATTCAACTCATTCAATCTCATCTTTATATAATATAAAATTCAACTCATTCAATCTCATCTTTACTCAATTCAATTCACAAACACATAATTAGGGCATTTTGCACTTTAACCCTTATAATTTCACACTTTAGCATTTTAGTCCTTATTTCACAAATACATCAAATTCACAAAATCCAATTTAATCCATGCTTAGCCGAATTACCATAGTGCCCCTAGCAGCCCATATTTCACATTTCAACACAAAGTTTCTACATTTCTCAATTAAATCCCAATAATGCATTTTACTCAAAATTACTTTAGAAAATATGTTTATCAATCATCAAACACTTAGTTTTCATCATCAAACATCACAAAGCTCACAAAATCAACAATGGCATAACTCAAAATCATCATTAATTTCACAAATTTAAGCATGGACTTTATAGAACACAAAGCAACGATCACAAAAACGTAAAAATCATAAAAAATCGAACTCAAATCATACCTTAATCACAAACACAAAGTGTCGAACCCTTAAACATGAAAATGGCTTCTTCTTTCTTCTATTTTCGGTGCAAAAAGATGATAAAATGGCCACGAATTGTTTTTGTTTTAATAATCATAACTTAATAACCAAATTACCATTTTATCCATAAACTAAAACATTATAAAATCAATAATTTAATGGCTATTTATGTCAAATTCCACTATCAATGGTCTAATATCAACATAAGGACCTTTCATTTAATAAGCCATGGCAATTAAGCACTTTTAACTACTAGCACACAACTTTTGCATTTTTCGCAATTAGGTCCTTTTTCACAAATCGGCACACAAACAATAAAATTTTCACACAAAAATTTCACACATACTTTATCACATACCATAAACATAAAAAATAATATTAAAATATTTTTTTGACTCAGATTTGTGGTCCTGAAACCACTGTACCGATTAGGGTCTAAACCGAGCTATTACACATGGCCTGGCACATGGGCATGTGGTTTGGCCGTGTGTCCCCCGCATCTGAAAATTGAGAATCAAAATGCTCTGAATTAGACACACGAGCAGAGACATGGGCGTGTGTCTCAGTCATGTGTGTCACATGACCAAGAACACAAGCGTGTGTCTTGGCCGTGTGAATCCTGCACCTAATTTTTGAAAATTAAATTGACCACACGACCTAGCACACGGGCTTGTGGCTGGCCGTGTGACCCAAGCCAAAGAGTTACACGGGTAAGGACACGGGCTGGGACATGGCCCTGTGCTTCACATCGAATACCCACATGGGTTGAGACATGGGCATGTCACTTGGCCGTGTGAGCAACACGGCCTACTCACACGGGCGTGTGACCCCGGTATATAAGAAAAATTTTAAAATTTCGCGAAAAATTCTCTAAGTTCCCTGTTTAGTCCCGACTTGTTTCTAATGCTTAAATTGGGCCTCGAGGGTCCATTCAAGGGATGGTATGATTATTTTCAGATATGAATAGTAAATGACATGAATTATCTGTAATTGTTCTGTAAATTCTGGTAATGCTCTATAACCCTATTCTGGCGACGAATATGGGGTAGGGGTGTTACACCACATGTCCTAGAAACATAACCTCCAACTAGAATTTGCATTTGCTTAGTTTGGCGTACAATTTCTTTCCTCAGAGAATTTGTAGAACCTTTCTAAGGTGTTCATCATGTTCGATTTTAGTTCTTGAATAGACTAAGATGTCAACGATGAATACAATGAGAAATTGATCAAGGAAAGGTTGAAACACTCAGTTCATTAAGTCCATGAAGGTGGCAAGAGTGTTGGTTAAACCTAAAGGCATCACAAGGACTTCATAGTGGCCATATCTAGTTCTAAATGTGGTTTTAGGCACATCCGGCTCCTTTACCTTTAGTTGATTGTACCCCCGACCTTAGATCTATCTTAGAAAACACCGTTGCACCTTGGAATTGATCGAACATGTCATCAATTCTAAGAAGAGGATAGTTGTAACACCCCAAACCCGGCCCACAAGCTCTGACCAGATCTGGTATGCCACTGCGGAAAAACGTTTGAGAAGATTCGACCTAAAGATAAAATCATGACAACTTGTTGAGTTTGTAAAACGGTGACCATTTAAAATCTTAAGTAAAGTGTGGTGTTTATAAAAATATCCTGGTTAAAACTTTATGATACATTTTAGGATATAGTTTTGCCGAAAATAAATCGGTTTCAAAATAATAATTCAATCGTCACTTTGCTTTAACATAATAAAAATACTCAAATAGAAATACTTAAATACTTTAACTGGGCCTTATTACAACAAATAATTAAACAAAAGTTCTTAGTAATAAACTAAATAAAATAAAGAAGATGTCTTCTGCATGGGCCACCTCGTATCCACTCCAACCCGGTCCAATCACCACGAATCATCTGCGATGTTTAATAAAAATTGGGTGAGTCATACAGACTCAGTGTGTAATTAATCCACTGAATTCCACCCACATGTTAACCACATATTAACTCATATATCAGATATCAATTATCAAATTCACATATTATCACATTCTGGGCTTGGCCCATATTCATATCACATTCATCTAATAGGGTAGTTAACCACATAATTTCCACATACCAAGCTTAGCCCATTTCCACACTGATCCACATTCATATACTGGGCTTTGCCCATTTTTACATTAATCCACATATCATATTGGGCTTGGCCCATTTCCACATATGTTCACATACGAAATCATGCAATTATGAAGCCCAACCCAAACCTAGGGTCCATCCGCTACACACCCCCTTATCCAAACCTACCACACACGGGGATTATCAAATCACCCTCTCCTTTTCACTCCAAAGGCAATCATCGCCGCCCACGTGCAATTAAGCACAATAGTCCACAACGCGACCTCGATCAGCGCTAATCCACAATGTAGCCGTAGCTAACACCAAAACCACGATGGGACACATAGTCACTCATCAACCACGATATGGCACATAGCCGATATCAACCACGATGAGGCACATAGCCACTCATCAAGCCACACGAACTAAATCACAATTAATCCACAACGTGACCTCAGTCAACGTCAATCCACGATGTAGCTCAAGGCTAACATCAAAAACCACGATGGGACACATAGTCACTCATCAACCACGATATGGCACATAGCCAATATCAACCACGATGAGGCACATAGCCACTCATCAAGCCACGCGAACTAAATCGCAATTAATCCACAAAGTGACCTCAATCAACGTCAATCCACGATGTAGCTCAAGGCTAACATCAAACCACGTACTCGAAGTACACCCGTACCTTCTTTCATATCCCAACCCATGCACATGCCACATAAAATAATGATACAATGTAATGATGCATGAGCATGTTCATCAAGCATATTATCACATATTCATATTAATAATCACATATCATCATGTTTGGTACTTACCGGATTATCGACATACCCCTTGAGGGTATCCTTATCACAATTTCCACTGCACTAGTTAGCACATTCATAACACATACACATTTCACATACATATCATATACCCGGAAAATGGTGGGTTAATCACACACCTGATCACTTGGAGAACTATGCTTTCGAAAACGATGCTATCACTAGGCGATACTACGGGCTTTTTGCCTATTTCCGCTGGTCCACACCCCGGTGGCCAATCCCTAACTGCCGAGACAGATCTCTTCTTAAACTTTGGGATAGGGACCTTCCCTTTCCCTTCTTGAATGGTATTCGCCTCCATCAACACACTTAATCAGAACAATCGATTTAATCATCAATATACGAATTCTTAACCAAATATCCACAACTTATCATACTTACCGAAAGGGTCTTGAAATCCCAAAAAGCTTGATCTTATGCTTAGATCCTTAATCCCTACATTTGATTAATCACCTACTACTTTAATAAAAAGCCATTCGGCCATAAATCCAAATCCTAGTAGGATTAGTATACTTAAACTTACCTTGTTGCCGTTTGACTTAAGAATCAAGTCTTGAAATCTCTGCTATACTCTTCTTGCATTCGGCCAAGCATTGAATCAATTAACTTGGTTAGTTTTCGGCTTTTGAATAATTAATGAACACATATATTTACCAAACATGGCCTTCACCGAATGCTATAGACACTTACCTTGTGGATTTTAAATCCCAAAACTCACCGAATAACTAGGGAACACGTGGCCTATGGTGTACCTTCGGGAAAAGAATTTCTCCTTCCTTGTGGTCGACACTTAGTAAATCCCGAAAGATCTCTTCAAAGTTTCGAAAACAAGATATTAATGGGGTTAGTCCTAGATTTTGGCAAATCTTAAGAAAAAAGGATGAAACAGAATGAGATCTTACCCTTACTTGAAGAAATCGATTGCACCTTCACTTCAACCTTCAGAGATTCGGCTATGGCTAGATGATGATCTCACAACTTTCGGCTTTTGGAGGGATTAGAAAGAAAAGAGAAGGAAGAATAAAGATGGAGGATTCGGCTAGAACACAAGGTATTTCGGCTTGGCAAAAATAAAAGAAGAAGATTTGGTGAAGAGAATTCGGCAGAGGCTTTCAAAGAACAGAAAATAATGCAGAATGGCCTCTCTTTTCCTTTTATAGCCAAAATTACTAACTTAGAATCCCTTACTTGGCCATCACTCTTCTATTTTAATAGCTTTATCTCTTTAATTATCACTTAAAATAAAAGATAATTCAGCAACTATCCTTACTTAGCCGAAATTATTAAACTCAAAGTCCCTTACTTGGCCATCACTTCTCCCTTATTTTCCTCTTTATCTCTTTATTCAAATTAAAAGAATTTAATCCAACAATTATCTCTTGAAAATAATGATAAATAAATCCCTTATTTATCCACTATTTATAAAATAATAAAAGCTCCTAATTTATAGCCATGTGCCGTCCACTCTCTCTCCTCCTTGTAGCAAAATAAAATTTCTTTTATTTGCTTCCCATGTGACTCGAACTTAGGCCCATTCCTCTTGCATATGGCGCCATTTCCATAGGCCCTAAGTGGCATCTTCAGACCACTTTTCCAAGCCTGTTTGTGTGTCAAATTTCACAAACTTTTTCTTTTAAGGCCACCTTGCCTTAATTTCCCCTTTTAAACCTTAAAACTCGTCATTTCTAGGTCATTTCTAAGTTTCCAAAAATTTTCGATCGGCTCTGTAAACTTGACATTTCCTTACATTTCCATGACATTTCCTTACAAGACATTTCCTTACATTTCCATGACATTTCCTTACAAGACATTTCCTTACATTTCCAAGGTTCTAAAAATGTTCACTTTCCTCTTTTAAACTTAACATTTCCATACATTTCGTGTTTCCAAAAGTGTTCAAAATATATTCATAACACATAAGATATGTCATTTCGTACAATTAAACCAAAAATGCATAGGCCCTTTTCAGGATGTTACAATAGTTATTCTTAACGGTCAGTTTATTCAATTGTTAATAGTCTATGAAAAGCCTTAGGGAGCCATCTTTCTTTTTTTAGAAATAGGACCAGAGCTCACCATGGAGAAACACTGCGTCTCATAAACCCACGGTCTAAAAGTTCCTGAAGTTTGGTTTTCAATTCTTGTAACTCTTTATGTTCCATTTGGTAGGGAGCAATGGACACCGAAATGGTTCTTGGCAACAGTTTGATTTCAAATTCTACCTTACTATCTGGAGGTAACCCTAGAAACTCCTCGAGAAACACATCTGTAAATTCCTTAACAGTTTGGATGCTATCTAAGACAAAGTTATTGGCATTCTCATCCATTACATAAGCTAGATAAGCCTCATACCCTTTCTGAACTAACTTCTCGACAATCATAACAGAGATTACATTGGATAAATAGTTCTATCGCTCCCCAACCATAACAATCTCACTACTTTCAGCCATTTTCAAGGTTACTCTCTTAGAGGCGCAGTCTAGGCTAACTTGGTGTTCCACTAACTAATCCATACCTAGAATCAAATCAAACTCCCCAAAAGGTAACTCTATAAGATATGCTAGAAACACTACCCCTTGAACCTCTAATAGACTTCTCCTATAGACCTTATTTACAGTAACCAATTATCCTAAGGGGCTTACTACAGTAACATCAATAGTGGTTTCCTCTACCCCAACATCCAATTTATCAGACATATTACATGCAACATATGAATGGGTGGATCCTATATCAATTAGGGCAAAGTTGTAACGACCCGAAAGTTAGTGGAGTAAAAAATGGTGGTTTCAAAATACTATTTTTTGATGATAAGATCAGTGAATATTATTTATTAATATTTACGAGGATATTATAGTATTATATTGAAGTTTGGTCTAATAATTGTGGTTATTTGAAAGTTAGATAAGGTACAAGTGTATTAGTCCTAAAGTCGGTGGTTTTAAAGATTAAGGTATCGAGACCTCATTTTCGTAAACCAGACTTGTATTAAATATCTACGAGAGTTATTTTAGAAATGAATTGAATTTCGGTTAGATAATTTCATTGAATTAGTGTGTAATTTGAGTACAGGGACTAAATCGCGTAAGGGTTAAAAGTTGGATTATAGATTGAAATTAATTAAAGGGGCTAAAATAATAAATATGCATTTAATTTATAGTAGTGGATGACATTAATGATATGTGTTATATATACATGATAACTTAATAAATAAATAACATGAAATGTATATATATTATATAATAATAAATAAAATGAAACATAAATGAAAGAAATAAAAATGAAACTGGAAAGTGAGAGAAGAATGCATGCAAATTAAAAAGGAAAGAAAATAAAGAAGAGAAGAGAAGAGAAAGAACGCACGGCTAAGAGACCTAAGGGTTCAAATCTAATTTGGTTAGTGCAATTTAGTCCCTTTTCTTATAAATTTTACGTTTTTGAAATCCCGGTACTTAGAGCTACGCGACCCATGTCATAATTTTTAGTATTTTTTTATAATTTAGATGTTGTTATTGTTGAGTAGCTTAAGTATTATGGGTTAATTTGATAGATTTTAAAGTTAGAAGTGAAAAAGGACTAAATAGTGAAGTTAATTATTGATTTTGAGCAATAGGGACTAAATTGTGAAAATTTTGAAATTTAAGGGGTAGAATTAAAAATAGTGAGCTAAATTTAGCTTAGAGTGAAATTAGTATAAAAATTTGAGTTTAAATGTAGGGATAAATATTAGTCTCGGTTTAGGGACTAAAATTAAGGATTAAGCAAAATATGGTGTAAAGTTTGAAATTAAATGAAATTTTAGTTGTGTATTATTAATCTATTACAATTATTATATTCCGTAGCAAACGTCATCCGAAATCCTCGAGTAAGAAGGGGAAAGACAAGGTCGACGTCGAGTAGCTCGAGATATACGATTTGTGTTTCTATAA
The DNA here is from genome assembly GCA_025698515.1 of Gossypium sturtianum. Classification (NCBI taxonomy): domain Eukaryota; kingdom Viridiplantae; phylum Streptophyta; class Magnoliopsida; order Malvales; family Malvaceae; genus Gossypium; species Gossypium sturtianum. Next base: position 129,839,942 of record CM046955.1, read on the forward strand.
TCTAAACTATTTAAAAACTTTGCTTTTATACATTGCATTATTTTGTAAGTATATATATAAGGTGAGTTATTCATTTGAAACAATTTCATGAGATGTGAATTTGAATTGAATGATTATTAGTGACAAGGTATTAAATTGCATAGTTATAAAATAAAATATTGTATATTGTACATTGTATGAGATATTGGATTTGATATGAAAATGAGATAGTTGGAATCCACGTGTTCGAATCCGAGTCACATTAATAAAGGAAGTAAACGGTAAACTCGAGATAATGCCTTGAGGTGGTAATGATTTGAAAATGACAATGCTATTGAATACCAAGTGTGATAGAAAGAAGTGAAATATAGAATGAAATGTGAATTGGGAACTAAAGTGGTGAATGGATATGTATTTAAGGGATGCTGTTTAATTAAGTATGAAATGAATTGAACTATGATTGAGATAATATTGCATAACATCATTTATTATAACTTGAGTATGTAATTGTATTGTATTTTACTTTTATGTTCAGAATATAGAAATACCACTGAGTTATAATCAGCATGCGATTTTGTTTCCTGTGCGTAGGTTAGGAACTTTCAGCTTATCATCGACATAGCATCCAACAACGAATCCCGAGCTCAATTGTGGTGATGTTTAAATTGTAATGGCATGTACCTAGGAAGTCTTTGTTTGAGGTTGTTTATAATGTTATAATATTTTGGTTTTCTAGTGAAATGATGATTATGTGTATATATGGTAGTGGTTGAGGCTATGTTGGTATAATAGCTTATCTTTATGTTTTCGTATGTGTTACTTTAAAGTTTAGTAGCTTAAGTAGCTAAAAGTCAGTCTAATTATGGAAAAAATTTTTATGAATGAAAGCTTTGAATGGTTGATGCTTTGCTACTATGTTTGATGATATAGAATGCGGTACCAATGAGGGTACATTGGTTAGGCATATTAGATGATTGATTTGGCTTATTTTGAGCATGTTAATTGTGTTTTGAATAGGTCAAATGGTTGGTAATTGAGTTTCTTAGTGTCCAAGTAAGTATGAATTGGTAAACTTGAGTTTTAAGGTACATTTAGGTACACAGGGCCTAGGACACGGTCTATCACATGGTCGTGTTGCACACATGGGTGTGTGCCCTGAACGTGTTGTAAAACAGTATAAGTGTATTTCCCACACGAGCTGACACACGTGCTGGGACACGGCCATGTATCTAAAGTCAGTGAGTTACACAGGCAAAGACAAGGGCTGGGACACGGCCGTGTGTCCCAACTTCAAAAGTCACACAATTTGGGGCGTTCCACACGGCCGTGTGACCACTGGTTTTAGGTATTTTTGAAATTTACCCTAAACTTCCAGAATTGTTTCAAATTAGCCCCTGTTTGTTTTTAAAATATTTTTAGGGTCCCGCAAACTTGTATTAAAGACTGTAAGAATATTTTTACTCTGATTTGGAATGAAATAGCTCACCTAAATTAAGTGAAGTAGGTCATTATACTAATATCACCGAAAGTAGATAGGCAGAGTATAGACCATTACTCTGATGCCAATAATTGGAATAGTCTTGTTTGTATCCAACTTCTAGCTTTCAAGAAGGGATAAATAGTGATAAGAGTGTAGACAGTGGAAGACCAAGTCTAGCTTTGCATAGCATGATTCATTATTCGATTGTATAAAGCACTATTATGAAAATATTTGATTGGCATGATCTTCCCCTATAAAATATATTGTTGTTAATAGTTAGCCTACACCATGGATTGTGATGTTAATAAATGTTGTGATTGGTTAGTAATGCTTGTGAACCTAATCTGACGACAGAGAGAGGTTAGGGGGGATACAAAAGTATGGAACTGAATGGATGATAAAAATACTTGTGATAACATTGGATGCATCTCTATACTCACGTCCTCTAACGACATAAACAAGTGTAGGTTGTCTAACCTCAGTTCGCTTCGCGCCAGTTACTATTTTGACCTCAGCCCCTAAGAGGCAACTGACCCGTTCTCTGATTTTGGGTCAGAGTTTATTCTTGCTCGCTTCGACGAGGACAATCTTTCACCATATTTTCTGTCGACCCACACCACAGGAAATCACCTAAATTTTTCCAGTACTTGCCCATATGGAACTTATTATAGTATGAATAGTTGGGAGTCCTACCCCCAGAATTAGTCATAGCAACCCCTTGCTGCGATCTACCCTTTCTGGCTCATTTTATGGGATAAGTATTCGAGCTAGTTGAACCTGAATCTCTCTTAACTGGGACCTTATTCTTTTCCCGTTGTCTGCGTTCCACCTATTTTATTTCCTCCAAGGTTTTTGGCTTTCTCCACTAGGATCTCAATCATCCGTTCCTAATGTGGAGCAACTTGGATTTTGAGTTCGAATCACAACCGATTTTTGAACCTCACACACTTGTCTTGTTTCGTGGCGACCATTCATTGGGCATAACGACCAAGCCTCGTAAATTCAACCTCATATTCGACACAATCTTATCTCTTTGCTTTAGCTCGATAAACTCGAGTCTGCGGGCCTCCACATACTTAGTGCCCATATATTTCTTTTGAAAGGCCTTTTGGAAGTATTTTGAGGTTATACATTCAGCCTGCGTACCCCTTACCACATGCTGCCACCAACGATAGGCCTTTTCCCTTAGCAAGGACATAGTGCCCTTCAACTTTTGCTCTAGTGTAACACCCTTAACCCATATCCATCGTCGGAATAGGATTATGGAGCATTACCGGAGTTTACATTTCAGAACTATCAAAAATTTTAAAACATTTAATTTATATCATCAATCACAGCAAAACCAATCAATAGCATACATATTGTCCTTTATACGAGTCCTCGTGGCCCTAAAAACACATTAGAAAAAAATCAGGACTAAATCAGAAACATATAGAAATTTTAGGGAAAAGATGAAAATTTACAAACTGCAGGTGTCACACGACCGTGTGGCCAACCATGTGACTCACACGGCTAAGAGACACACCCGTGTCTTAGGTCGTGTGGGCATTCGAAATAAGGACACACGGCCATGTCCCAGCCCGTGTCCGTGCCCGTGTAACTCACTGACTTGGGTCAGATGGCCAAGCCACACGCCCGTGTGCCAAGCCGTGTACCCTTTGAAATAACCTCACACGCCCATGTGCCAGGTCGTGTGCTAGGCCGTGTAAAACCTGACTCGTAACCCTTTGAAAAATACAGGGGACAAACGGCCGTGCTGCCTAGCCGTGTGTCACACACGACTGAGACACACGCCTGTGTCTCTGGCCATGTGTCAGATACGGTTGAGACATACGCCCGTGTCTCTGGCAGTGTGTCACAGACGGTTGAGACACACGCCCGTGTCTCTGCCCGTGTGGATGAAAATAGGCCATTTTACAAGCCATTTTTCTCACCCTTTTCAACATGTACCTATAATCCCTTTTGCACATATATATAAGCCCTCAAAAGGCACCAAAATCATGCATAATCAAGCTAAAAACATATGGTATAATAACACCCAGCAAATATGCCCAAAGCCATCTCAAATGACAACATTAAAACATGTATAACCATGTACTCAATTTGGCCCAAATAATTAATTAACTTCTAACTAATTTTGCATTATTACATAACATTGAATTTACTTACCAAACATACCAAATGGTATTAAGTATACCATTCAACCACTAGCATCAATAGTCATATAAGTCATTCATAACAAAGTACCAATTCACCACATTTACATATGCCACAAGACATTTACAATAAGTATATTTAGACTTTCATTTCATCTTCCATCATTCAAACATAGCAAACCAAACATTCACCATTTCAAGGCTAATATTTACGTGCCAAAACTAAATTCATTACACTACCAAAATGCCATAAGTCAAGCCAAACCAAATGACCATATCAACAACCAAAACACATATGTCAACATTAGCAAAAATACCTATACATGCCATTATAACCTTAACCAAGACATCAAAATCTACCGATATAATCACTGGATAGTGTGATAAATCTCCGACGAGCTTCCAACCCTATCGAGCTTCCGATAGTCTGAAAAGTAAAGAAAAAAATAACTATGTAAGCAATGAATGCTTAGTAAGCTCGTATAAACTTTAATTAGATCAATCCATTTCCAACATGAAATTTATACATATCAAGAATAATCATATACCAATACCACACGATTCATGAAACCAAATTCAACAACTCACAAATTGAATAATTCCACAACATCAATTATACCTATCATCCCTAACAAAGTAGGATTTTATAAAGACTTTAAATATCTTTCAATTTTCTTCCTTTCGTTTGCATGTCATTACTTTCCATTACATTTACTTTCTTTAGCTTAAATAACATCATCAATTCAACTCATCATTCCCTTTTTCATCACTCATTTCATATGTATAATACACAAGACACAAGCATATCATCAACTATAGCCACAAGCTAGTGCATTTAAACATAGCCCTTTTCGAATTAATCACATGATAAGCCATTTCATAAGAAATTGCATAATTTAAACCTTACCTCTTTTTCATAAGTACAAACATGTTTTCATTTAAGAACTTACCATTCCAATGCAACTTATAAGTAAACAGAATACCATTCAACCAATAGCTTGGCACTTGCCTAAGCATCAAACAACAACACATGTTAGCATACTTGAACACATTTCATATAAATTCAACTTTGATAACCTTATTTTCTTAACATGTCACACTTGAGTTTATTACCCGTCTCAACTTACATAATTACCATGTATCAACACATCAAAGATATTCATATGTGTACATGTCATGATACATATCATTATCTTACCATTTCATCATATACGTATATCATCCATTTCAATAAATCAATATATCATGTCCATCATTTCCTTGTATTTCATGTATATACCTGTATTAGTTCATATCGAACTCATATAATCTCGTAACAGAACATTTCCCGTTGAACCATTGGAATAATATCGGATACACGGAAATCTCGCACACTAAGTGCTAACATGTGGTCGAAACTACTATCACATATCTCATATCAGTGCTCTCTTTCGAGCCATATGTGGGTCTGCTCACACAAGCTGTCAGTCAGGACGTAGCTACACAGTGCTGCTCACATAAGCTGTCAAGTAACCGCAACACATGCCGAAAACTTAGCCACTGGTAGGATGTACAAGACCAGCACCCGAAACATGGTAACTCCTAATGACATGTCATTTGTATCCTAAATATTCCAAAGGTTCAAACGGGACACGATAGTCGTCGTGCGTCGTTGAATTTTCCTCGTTTCATTATAAGCTAAATTATATAATAACATATATATATATATATATATCGATTCATTTTCAATAAAATTCATATAATAACATTAAATTTAATCAAAAATATACATAGTATAGTTCATACGAACTTACCTGGCTAAATTGTAGAAATACCAAAGTTTAGGGGCATTTTGGTAATTTTTCATTTTCCTCGATTTTCCACCCGATCTTGATCTAAATTAATAATTTCATTCAATATATTAATTTAAACAATAAAACAATTCATTTCATACAATTTGTTCATTTTTGACATTTTTACAAAGTTACCCCTAAAGTTTTACTTTTATTCAATTTAGTCCCTGAGCCCAAAACATGAAAATTAACCATTTTTAACCAGAATTGAGCTTAGCTGAATGTTCATGGTATCCAAAACATCCCATTTATGGAACAATTTCACATTAAATCCTTGTACTTTTATTAATTTAACAAATTAATCCCTAATCGAAAAATTCATCAAAATCACTTAACAAAAATACTTTTGAATATAAATCAACATCCCAAATTCATCATCTAACATCAAAACTCACAAAATTGTCAATGGAAACATTAAAAATCTTTAACAGTTTCAAAATTGAAGGCACGAGCTAGCTGGACCTAGTTGCAACGATCTCAAAAACATAAAAATCATTAAAAACGGGATGAAAAATACTCACATGCAATCAAAAATAGGGATGGCCGAATGAAGCTTCATCCATGGCTTCTTTTTGTTTGAAATTTTGGTTGAGGAAGAAAAAATAAAGATGAAAGCTTTATGTTTTCTTTATTTATTCATTTAATACCTATTTACCAAATTAACCTTACCTAACCTTAAAAATTACACTAATGCCAAGCCATGTGTAACAACCCATTTTCGATAAAATTGGAATAGTGGTTTCGGGACCACAAATTTGAGTTCAAAAATAAATTTTTTAATATTATTTTATTGTCTACAGTATGATAATAATGTCATATGAAAATTTCGTAAAGAAATTTTACCGATTACATGTTTAATTTGATAAAGGACCAAATTGCACAAAGTGCAAAAGTTGAGTTCTAATAGCTAAAGGGATTAAATAGCTATAGAACTTTAAATTGGAGGTCCTTATATGGTAAATAGACCATTAAAAATGCTTAGTGATTAAGTATGATGATTCATCCATTGAAAATAAAATAAAGAAAAGGACTAAATTGAAAAGTAAAATAATAAAATATGATAAATGATAAAATAATGAAAATATAATCATTTATAAGCTCGTTGGATTGGAAGCTTGGCGGAGATCACTCACACTATCCATCGGCCCATTTCGGTATATATGGTAAATCAATTATGGTTATAATGGCATGTATAGGTTAATTGGTCAATATTGGCATGTATATATTTTGGTTATAATTAGCCATTGGTATGGCTTGTGATGAACATGTTTTGATTTATATAAGAAATTATGTCATGTTTGGTATGTGTTTGAAATGATTCATTTAAGCTAGTATATTTGATAAAATATGCATAAAGGTGAACTTGATATCTAGGTAAGTATGAGTATAAGATTAACATGATAATAAATTATCATTTGAGGTGCCTAAAGGCTCATTGGTTGAATGTTTGTATTGCATTATGAATATGAAAAAATGTTGGTGTAAGTGGAAGACAAATTGGGTCAGAAATGTGGCTTGGAAAATAGCTTATTTTCTTCCACATGGGTAGAGACTCGGGCGTGTGTCTCAACCGTGTGTGACACATGGCCTAGCACATGGGCATGTAATCTGGCCGTGTGTCCCCTGCATCTTAAAAATTAAGAAACAGAATGCTCAGAATTGATCACACGGCCTGGCACACGGGTGTGTGACCCCTGCACCTATACACGGCCTAGCAAACGGGCGTGTGACTTGGCCGTGTGACCCAAGTCAGAGAGTTACATGGCCTGAGACACGGGCGTGTGTCCCTTGCACCTAGGCAAAATTTTGATATTTTTTGAAAATTTTTTGAGTCCCCGGTTTAGCCCCGACCTGACTCTAATGTATATTTTGGGCCTCGAGGGCTCATATAAGGGACATTATGATTGATTTTTGATATAAATGCTATAAGACATGAATTTATCTGTTTATCAGATCTGTAAATTCTGGTAATACTCCATAACCCTGTTCCGACGACAGATACGGGTTAGGGGTGTTACACCATGCACATCCACTATCTCATTTAATGGTCTAATTACAATATAAGGAATTCCACTTTAAATTTCTATAGCTATTAATACATTTAGCTATTAGAACTCAACTTTTGCATTTTACGCGTTTTAGTAATTTTTATCAAATTGAGCAAGTAATCGGTAAAATTTCTTAATGAAATTTTTTTACGTTAATACTATCATGCTGTAAATTATAAAACAATAATAAAATAAATTTTTGACCTCGAATTTGTTATCTTGAAACCACTGTTCCGATTTCACTGAAAAATGGGCTGTTACAACTCTTCCCCCCTTACGAAAATTTCGTCCTCAAAATTTCTCACCTGCTACAAGCTATTAAATCAAGTCTTTCTTCCACTTTTTCAATCGAAGTCCACAAAAATCAATCATAACTCATATCGACTCCGAACTCATATCAGAACTCATTTTAGAACTTGATACTATACCCGAACTTAAATGAGTAGCTTTGATATTCTCCTATCATCACTTTATCATTTGTAGTTGTAAATTGAAAAATATATAGGATTTTTCCTATGTAATTTATCACCTTTTTACTTAAATTCGTTGTTAAAACTAAGTAATTGTTTAATAAATTAATGAAATATGTGAAAATATGAAATTAGGACATAGAAATTATTAAAATGTGATTTTATGCTTTATTATATAGTTTTCATGCATAAAATGAATTATTTTATATTAATTTGAACATATTATATTTTTAAGACATAAAATGCGTCATGCATGATTAAATTAAATAATAATATATAAAATTATATTTAATAATTCATTTTAAAATATTTCATTAATAATTTGGGTCGTAATTAATTATTTAAATTGGATAAATTTTATTCTTTGGTCCTCTAACTTATTAATTTATTTTTGGACAGGTCTGATAGCTTTGTTGGATTACAAAAACTGTCCAAATTGAAGACCAAGTCAACCCAAATTCGGCTACACATGGCTGTCCTCTTAAACCACTTTTTGGTTTAATAACACAAGGTCCTTGCATTGTTGAAGAAATTAGAGATTTGCCCGAAGATTTACATTTGACCGAGTCTCAGTCCTGAGTTATTATGGCATTTAATTTGCTTAAAAATCAAGCAAAAATCAGATCAAATTCCACTAATTGTGGCCGGCCACTCATGGAAGAAGTTTGAAGAGACTAAACCCAGCTATTTTTAGCAAACTACCCACCTCTCTTCACCTATAAATATGACCCCTTCATTCCCTCATTCATCATCCCTCATCCTTCATCATTCTCTCTTTTCTCTCAATTCTCCTAAGCATTTTCCATTTCCCACGCCTAGCATCATCTCTTTATAGAGATTTTAGCAATTAAGCCTCTTAAAGAGCCCTTGGCCGGCCACCTTGGAGAGCCATCAGCAAAGGAGAAAAGCGAAGGAGCCTCGTCTTTCAGAGTCTTGGGTGACAGCCACTCTGATTTGGGTTTAATCTTTCTTTTCTTTAATTTAATCTAAAAATGTTTGCTATGTGTTCTTTGTTCTTATTTACAACAATGTTAGCTTAAGTTTATTTAAGCTAGGATGATTGCTTTGATTAAATAATATTTATTTGATTCATGCTTATAATGTTTGTGCCTCAATCGATCATGTTTTCAATTAAAATCAAGTCTGTATTTCGTTCATACATGATTGAAATGCACCTGAATTAGCTAAGCGATCCTAACCAGACGACGGTTAGTGGACACATAATTGAAATGTGCATGCTCAATTTAGATCCTAACCCGATTAAGTTGCAGGTTACATATGAACTCTAACCAAGCTCTGTTATCTGCATAGTTTTTAGATTTGTGTGATTAAACATTTTCAAACCTAACACGTTCCTATTACCTCACACGAATGCTAAGAAACCCTTAGTAAATAAGGATTAGTAAAATGCGTGTTTACTAAGTAATGGATTCCGAAAGGACCTAATGTGGTTTCTAAACTCATGAAAGATCGAGCTGCCATGGAATGTTTTTCTGAATGTTATTAAGCATGTTGATAATAAATTGAGTTTAATTAATGTAATTGTCCTAGTTTATTTATGTTATAATTGCTGCAAATTGTGTTTAATTTTGCTAAAATCTATTTCATTCATATAGTTTACATACTTAGGATATTTTTCATTAGGGACCATTGTATATTTAATTTTAATCATCACTTCTCAACCATATTGTGTTTTTATTTACCAATTTGTTAGTATAATTTTACAATTAAGTGATTTAACACAAATATAATCCATGTGGAGACGATAACTCGATACTTACTTATTACTTGATAACGACTGTGTACACTTGCACAAACCTACGCGTTACAAGTTTTTGGCGCCGTTATCAGGGATTGTTAACTGTTGCCATAGTCATTTTTTTTGTGAAATTATTTACTTTCAATTTGGTTTATTTCTAACATTTCTAACTTATTCTTTTTAATTTTGTGATTTTCTTTTGAGGTGTTTATCAGCATAGATCGGATTATCGATTTACTCCATGTAGACCCTGAATTTGAGTGAACTTTCAGATGAAGAAGACTCGAACAAATAGCTCAAAGACAAGTTGAGATGGACCTTGGAAATCAGAATCAAGACCAAGGTAATGAAGCCGATCGTGTACGAAATCCCATCCTCATTGCCGATGATAGGGATCGATGCATCAGACAATATCTTTGTGCGATTTTGATGAGTTAAATCCAGAATTAGAAGGCGGATATTGAGGCAACCCAATTTGAATTGAAACCAGTGATGTTTCAAATGCTCCAAACAGTGGGCCAATTCAGTGGTATGCTCACGGAAGATCCACATCTCCACCTTTGATTGTTTATAGAGGTGAGTGATTCATTCAAGATAGCCAGTGTGACTGAAGACGCACTGAGGTTGAAGTTTTTCCCGTACTCGTTGCGAGATCTAGCACGAGCATGGCTCAATTCACTGCCACCAAGTTCCATATCTACATGGAAAGAATTAGCAGAGAGATTTTTGGTTAAGTATTTCTCGCCTAGCAAAAATGTTAAGCTGAGGAACGAGATCACAACTTTCCAACAATTGGATGACGAGTCTTTGTTGCTTGGGAGCGATTCAAGGAGTTACTTCGTAAGTGTCCTCATCATGGGATTCCTCATTGTATCCAGTTGGAGACATTCTATAATGGTCTCAATGCACATACAAGATTGATGGTAGATGCTTCTGCAAATGCTGCAATTTTGTCTAAGTCTTATAATGAGGCTTATGAGATCATCGAGAGGATCGAGAGTAATAACTATCAATGACCAACAAATCAAATAGCTTTAGGAAGACGTGTAGCCGGAGTTCATGAAGTTGACGCCCTCACTTCGTTATCAGCTTAGGTATTTTCTATTTCCTCTATGTTAAAATAGTTTACCGCTAATAGTGCTAATAATTTTGCAGCTCAGCCACCAAGTCCGTTTGAAGTAGTTTCCTGTGTGTACTGTGGGGAAGGTCATTCTTTTGAGAATTGTCCATCAAATCCTGAGTCAGTGTACTATGTGGGGAACCAACATCAAAATAGGAGTGGACAAGGACCCCAATCCAACTTTTACAATTCTTTATGGCGTAATCATCCTAATTTTTCTTGGAGCAACCAAGGAAATGGATCGAACAACAACTTATTGCAGCATAGACCCAACCAATCTCTAGGGTTTAATCAGCAAGCTCCAAAACCACCTCAAGCTGAGGCATCAAACAGTTTGGAGAACTTGTTGAAAGCATACATGGCAAAGAATGACGTTTTGATCCAAAGCCAAGCAGCAACATTGAAAAATTTAGAAAACCAAACGGGTCAGTTAGCTATGGAGCTTTGTAATAGACCGCAAGGAACCTTGCCGAGCGATACTGAGAATTCAAGAAATTTGGGTAAAGAACATATCAAGGCAGTGGCATTGCAAAGTGGTAAAATTCTGGAACCCCAATTGATTGATGTTGAAGATAAGCCCGTTGCGAAGAGTCAACCAGTTGTTGAAATTCCTACACCAAAAGAGTCGGAATCTGTAAAGACTTACAAGGTAGATCCTAACTTAGTGAATTCTGATACTTTAACATCTTCTTTGGATGCAGATTTACCTACTTAGAAGAGTTGTCCGATTCAACCGAAAGTTCCATCACCACCATATCCGCAAAGATTGCAGCAACACAAGCAAAAACATGAGGTGCAATTCAAGAAGTTTTTGGATGTTCTGAAGCAGTTACACATCAATATTCCGTTGGTGGAGGCTTTAGAACAAATGCCAAATTATGTGAAGTTTATGAAGGATATACTATCCAAGAAGAAAAGACTGAGTGAGTATAAGACTGTCGCCTTGATAAAGGAGTGCAGTGCGTTCCTGCAGAACAAACTGCCACCGAAATTGAAAGACCCAGGAAGCTTTACTATACCCTGTAACATTGGTGAATCTTACTGTGGTAAAGCTTTGTGTGATTTAGGAGCAAGTATCAACTTGATGCCTAAGTCTATTTTCAAAATGCTAGGGATAGGTGAAGTAAGACCTACAACTGTGACACTTCAGCTAGCGGATCGATCTTCAGCATATCCCGAGGGAAAGATCAATGATGTTTTGGTAAGAGTCGATAAATTTATTTTTCCTGCTGATTTCATTGTCTTAGATTTTGAAGCAGATAAGGAAGTGCCAATCATCCTTGGGAGACCTTTCTTAGCCATGGGAAGAATGCTAATTGATGTATAGAAAGGTGAACTCATCATACGAGTTCAAGACGATCAGGTAACCTTTAACATTCTTAAAGCGATGAAATTTCCTGATCCGACAGAAGAGTGTTCAGTTATGGAAGAGATAGAAACCTTGGTTTCTATGGAAAGTAATTTTGAAGAAGATACATTGGAGAAAGCCTTAGATCTTGACCCTTTGGAGGATGAAGAAGGTAAAGAAAACATGGCTTTGATAGAAGCCAATCCGAGAAATTTTATTCAATCTACACGGTTTGAACTGTTGGAGTTAGAAGTTAGAGAATTTGTGCAACCCAAGTTGTCAATTGAAGAACCACCTAAACTCAAACTAAAGGTACTTCCTTCCCATTTGAAATACGTTTATTTAGGTGACTGTTCTACTTTGCCTGTGATTATTTCAGCAGAACTGATGAAAGATCAAGAGGAGCAACTAATTGTTGTTCTAAAGAAATTTAAGAAAGCAATTGATTGGACCATAGATGATATTCGAGGTATAAGCCCTTCTTTTTGCATGCATAAAATTATTTTAGAAGAAGGTGAAAGAGCTCGAATTGATGGGCAAAGGAGGCTCAATCCTATTATGAAAGAAGTTGTGAGAAAGGAAGTGATCAAATGGTTAGATGTAGGAATCATCTATCCTATTTTAGATAGTTCGTGGGTAAGTCCGGTGTAGTGTGTGCCAAAGAAATGTGGAATCACGATTGTTGGAAATGAGCGTAACGAGTTGATTCCAACAAGAACTGTTACTGGTTGGAGAATTTGTATTGATTACAGAAAGTTGAATAAAACCACTCGGACGGACCATTTTCTGTTGCCTTTTATAGATCAGATGTTAGATCGACTGGCAGGTAATGAATTCTATTATTTTTTAGATTGCTATTCGGGATATAACCAAATAGTTGTAGCTCCGGAGGACCAACATAAAACAACCTTTACTTGTCCATACGGTATGTTTGCTTTTAGGCGAATGCCTTTTGGTTTATGCAATGCACCTGCAACATTTCAACGATGCTTGATGGCAATATTCACTGATATGGTTGAAATTTTTTTTAAGGTTTTCATGGATGATTTTTCTGTTTTGGTAACACTTATGATATTTATTTGAGTAATTTGGCTAAGGTACTGAAGAGATGCGAAGAAATGAATCTTGTCATTAACTGAGAAAAATGCCATTTTATGGTTAAGGAAGGGATAGTCTTAGGGCATAAAATCTCAAAGAGAGGAATTAAAGTCGATAAAGAAAAGGTGGACGTAATTAAAAGATTACTGGCCCCAATTAATGTGAAAGGAGTCAGAAGTTTCTTAGGCCATGCTGGTTTTTACCGAAGGTTTATCAAAGATTTCTCAAAAATTTCTAAACCGTTGTGTTTGTTGTTAGAGAAAGATACAGTGTTTGATTTCAACAAAGCATCTTTGGAAGCTTTTGAAGATCTAAAAAAATAGTTAATCTCAGCCCCAATAATCGTTACACCTGATTGGAGCTCACCTTTTGAGTTGATGTGCGATGCAAGTGATTATGTCATTGGAGCTGTGATGGGTCAAAGAAGAAACAAAGTGTTTCACCCTATTTACTATGCAAGTAGAACTTTGACGGAGCCCAACTCAATTATACACAGAATCGAAAAGGAACTCTTTGCTATAGTATTTGCTTTTGACAAATTCCGCTCATATCTTATAGGTACCAAAGTTACAGTATTTACTGACCACGCGGCCACTAAATACTTGCTCACGAAGAAAGATGTGAAACCGAGGCTGATTCATTGGATACTTTTACTCCAAGAATTTGACCTTGAGATCCAAGACAGAAAAGGTGTCAAAAATCAAATAGTTGATCATCTGTTGAGGTTGGAGCAAGATGAGGTAACTTGATCATGTGTGCTTATCAACGAGAATTTCCCAGATGAACACTTATTTGAGGCAAGTAGAATTCATGAAACACCTTGGTTTGCTGATTTTGCCAATTATCTTGTATGTGGAATAATTCTTCGAGAAATGACATACCAACAAAGGAAAAAATTCCTTCATGATAGTCGGTATTATTTTTGGGAGGATCCGTTTTTGTTTAAACAGTGTGCAGATAATATAATCCGAAAGTGTGTAGCTGAAAGTGAGATTGCTGAGATCTTGTATCATTACCATTCATCTCCAAGTAGGGGACACTTTGGTGGTTCACGTACTGCAGCAAAGATTTTGTAAGCAGGTTTCTTTTGGCCTACACTATTTAAAGATGCTTATGCTTATGTGAAGAACTGTGATAAATGCCAAAGGATCAGAAATATATCAAGGAGGAATGAGATGCCCTTGACAAACATTTTGGAGATTGAATTGTTCGACGTATGGGGCATTGACTTCTTAGGCCCGTTTCCTTCTTCGTATGGGAACAAATACATCTTAGTTGTTGTGGATTATGTATCCAAGTGGGTTGAAGCTGAAGCATACCCTACAAATGATGCTAAGGTAGTCATGCGATTCCTACATAAGCATGTGTTTACATGATTTGGGACACTAAGAGCTATTATTAGTGATGAAGGTTCTCACTTTGTGAACAAATGGCTTAAGCGGTTGCTTGACAAATATGATGTGAAGAACAAGATTGCTACTACCTATCACCCCTAGTCCAATGGGCAAGTTGAAAGAGTGAACCGTGAAATTAAAGGTATCCTTGAAAAGGTAGTACGCCCTAGCAGAAAAGATTGGTCTCGAAGGCTCGATGATGCATTATGGGCCTATCGAACAACATTTAAGACTCTGTTAGGAATGACTCCTTATCGGTTAGTCTTTGGAAAGGCATGTCATTTTCCATTAGAGTTAGAGAATAAAGCTCACTGGGCTTTGAAACAGTTGAACTTTGATCGTGAGCAAGCCGGTGAGAGAAGGATGTTACAACTTGATGAGTTGGAAGAGCTGAGATTGTTTTCCTACGAGAATGCCAAAATGTGTAAAGAAAGATCAAAGAGATGGCATGATAGTCACATACAACCTCGCGAGTTTAAAGAAGGTCAGAAGGTTTTGTTGTTTAATTCAAGAATGAAGTTATTTCCTGGGAAGCTTAAATCCCGATAGAAAGGACCCTATACCATCTACCGAGTTTATCGTTATGGAGCTTTTGAATTATACGACAATTACAGAGGTACGTTTAAAGTTAATGGTCAACGTCTCAAACACTACTGGGATGGTTAAGTTGAGCGAGTTGAATCCTCGTTCAAATTAATAGACCCTTGATTTTTCGTGAACGCGTTTTGTAAATAAATAAATAATTAGAACTTATTTTCTTAACTTATTACATTTAATTAATTCTGTCTAAGGAGATTAGAACTTAAGCGGGACCGCTGTGACCCCTCCAACCTTTCTGGGAATTAATTTAATGTAAATTGTTAAGAAGAAATTTTCTAATTAAGATTTAAAATTTTTAAGTTTCATTTGTTTTGTTTAAATTTTAAATTTTAATGTTAATAAAGGGGGTCAAATTTGGCCCAAGTACTAATCAGTTTTTTTTTCTTGAGTAAGTTTATAAATACAGTCCGAGTTTGAGGCCCAAGACAACAAAAAAGAGGGAAAAATCCATACTTTGCTGCCACTTCCATTACTAGCCCCCCAAGTAACCCTAATGTAGCTAAATTTTCGCTACATGTTTCTCTAATTCTCCCCTATATAAACTTCTCTTCATTCTACTATTTTTCATATCCCTCAAAACAATTTGCTTAACCCTAAAAATCCCTAAATCTCTCTCTTGTGCCGCTAGCCTCAAATCCCGAAAGAAACCCTAGTTTCTCTTTTTTTTTTACCGAAACCTTCTACTGCCGCCGTAAGAAGATTGTCGAAGCGCCGTTGTTGCTACAACAGAATCACCGTTGTCTCTGCCGCACTATTTTTTCCGTTGCAAGATTGTCACCGTAGTAAGTTTTCACCATCTTGCCAATTTCTCTTTTCCCCTTTGTGCAGAAACTTTGCCAAATTCTCAAGAAAAGATACCATGTCTGGCAAAAGAACCAGATCTTCAAAGACTACTCCTGAAATTCCGATTTTGATCGATGAAGAAGTGAAAGAGAGATTTGATTCAATCTTCAAGCATCAACCTATGATGCCAGAAAAAGGTTTTGACTTGAAGAGTAATGATTTGATGGTTGTTCCTATACCGATTAGAAAGAAAATCAATGCTCTCAAGTGGGAACAATTTTGTAATGCTCGTTCACTTCCCAATGATGAACTAGTTCAAGAATTCTATGCTACTTTGACTATGCAAGTTGCTACTGAGGTTATTTGTAACGTCCCAAATTAGGGAATGTATTTTATTTACTTAAAATTCATGTTGTGCTTAAACGGCTAGCTATTTGATTGTATTTGGGGGTTCTAAGGAGGCCTGGGTTCGAGTCTGAGCTTTGGAAAAATTTTAGTTTTTGGCCCTTAAGAGGAGAGGGCTGTTTACAGTAGGACTTAAATATATTTTTGTATGCTTTGTGACGCAAAGAGCCTGTTGGAAATGAGTGGTGTGGCGTCAATGGGATAACAAGGAAGAGTGGGGTTCGAATCCCACTAATTGCAATTGGAGACTTTTATTTTGTGACTTTAGAGTGGAGGAAGTAGAGTTCGGATCAAACTCTACAAGGAGACTTGGTCAAAAGTTTCAAATGGATGGATGGGAGCGATTCTAAGAGGTTGTGGTGGAGAAAATCGGGGAGGTGGATGAGAATAGGAGTGTTGGCCAAAATTGGGAGTGTTGATAGGATAAAAATTTCGGCTAAGAGGTTGGTATGATGCAAATTCGGCTGAGGGGTCATTTGGGAGCATTTTCGGCAACCTTGAGTGTTAGTAGAAACCGAAACCCTTTTTGCTTTTGGAGTTCTCTTTTTGTTCTTTTTGGGTTTTCTTCTCTGAAGCATTTCGTGTACTTTTCTTTTCTTCTTCTCATCTTGTTAATAGCATTTCATAAACTTTTGTCACTCGTTTTAGCTTTCTCTGGGTTGGCCGAATCTTACTCTTCTTCCCATTTCTCTTCACACTTCACACTTCATTCGATTTCTTTTCTTTTTCTCTTGGCCGTATAGTTACACTTCTCCCTTTTCGATTTCTCCTTTAGCCGAATATCAATTCTTCTAAAGGCTTTGGTTTTCCTTCTGCTAGCTGAATCTTGTAAGCCTAAGCTACATACTCTCTTCATCCTGAATCTTCTTGTTCTTGGTGGTTGGGGCCGAATCCTGCTGTCAAACAACTGACGATTGTCGTCGTTCATTGGTGTTGGTAAGGGTGGAGTAATTCAAATGCTTTCTTAATTCGTTGCTAGTTAGTATTCTTGTGACTTCAGGAGTAAACTTCAGTCTTCCTCTTTTCTCTGTGGGGGTCGAATGTTGGGATGGTTGCTAACTCTCTCTTGTTCATCAAATATTGCTAGGGACCCGTTTTCATTAGCCAAGGAATAAGGCCGATTACCGTTGCACTGTAGGGGATTGCGTCTCGTGGTAAGTAAAGCTAATTAAGTAGGGTATTTCAATATTATGAATCTCCAAGGGCGTTGAGACTAACTAATGATCATTGTTATCATAGGTGCCTCGGGAAGTGTCTCAAACGGCAAGCCAAAGCAGCTGTATTGTTGTTCAATCACAGAATATTGTTGTTCTCACTTCTGTGCTACTGTATGCCGATAAAAGCCGAAAAACTGATAAGCCGTGACTTCGGCATCCGAGATCACTCGAGTGTGCGAGTGCTCGTAGAGATAAATCGAGCCACAATTATTGGCGATAGACCGTTGGGACTGCCACGAACTTTCTCGTGGGCTTAGGCCAAAAATGGGCCTTGTTGGGCCGAAGTGGGCCCAAAGGGGCTAATGGGCCCATAAGGGCGAAATCCACGGTAAGTGCCGGATAATAGATGCGGCTGCGAGGTTCGCAGAACCGTGACCAAAAATGGGCTGAATGGGCCACACAAGCGTGTGGGCCCGCTTGGGCCGAAATTGGGCTTTAGGCCCAGTTGCACCTTTTTGACCAGAAAGGGAACCTGTGTCGCTCGAGGCGACAATAAGCCTCTGGAAAGGCCATTAGATGACTAAAATTTCCAAAATACCCTCGATGTGTAAATTACCAAAATACCCTCGATGGGTAAATTACTAAAATACCCCCAATGGGTTAAATTACTGAACTACCCTCGATGGGTAAAATTATTGGAATACCCCTGAGGGGTGAATTACTGATTTAACCCCAACCAACCAAATGACCGTTATACCCTTAGTGGTAGTATCATTGATGTATGAGTATTAATTGTATGACTGATTTTGATTGTGATGCACTTCATACATGAGTTAATTATGACATGACATACTGCATTGGGTTGGGTTATGGATTTTGGAGGAAGCACTGTACTGGTGGCTCTGCCACGTTATACTGATTTAGTGGCTTTTGCCACGTATACTGATTCTAGTGGCTCAGCCACATATACGATTACTAGCAGCTTTACTGTGTTGATATTAGCAGCTAGACTGCGTTATTGGTGTGTTGGTTGGGTGGGTTAACTTGGTCCCCACATGGTGTGTTGGTTGGTACGGGTGGTGTGTTGGCTGGACTGGGTTAGGTTACATGTCTGTTTTGCATATCATAGGGCTTAGGCCCAGATTGTTACTGAATAGGGCTTAGGCCCAGACTGTTACTGAATAGGGCTTAGGCCTAGAATGTTACTGGATAGGGCTTAGGCCCAGACTGATACTGTATGGGCTTGGGCCCAGACTGTGACTGTAATAGGGGATTACACACTGAGTTCTCGTAACTCACCCTTTTCCTTGACTTTGCAGGTTGTAACACCCCGTACCCGAGTCTGAGGCTAAGACCGAATACGAGACATTACTATGCTTGAACTTTCTTAAACATGTACTTACGGGCTATAAAATTTCGTTCCGGATTAAAAACTTCTCTTTCTTAGTCAAATCAGACATTTCATGGGCCTTCGAGGCCTCAGACTTACGTCCCGAAAATTTTGGAACTCATCTGGAAACTTTCTCTCGAAACAGGGGTCACACATCCGTGTGACTTGGGACACGCCCGTGCACCCCTAAAACATGCCAGTGTCTTTCACCCGTGGAGGATACTGGCAAATTACACACGGCCTGGACACGCCCGTGGCCTTGGCCTGTGTGCCAAACCTTGGCGTTCTGACTTATTCACACGGTCTGTACACCCGCCCGTGTGCATCAACCGTGTGACAATTGAATTTCTAAGTGTCAAGTGCAGACTTCACACGGCCTTGGCACACGCCCATGTGCCAACCGTGTGTATCACACGGCCTGAACAAATGGCCATGTGACCAGCCCGTGGTCTAATTTGACTTAAGATACTAAGGTGCAGGAGACACACGGCCTAGACACACGCCCGTGTATCTATCCTTGTGGGCACTTAGAGGCTATCTTACCAAGCCTTTTACCACTCCCGTTTGCATACATTCATATACTACTTCAAAACATTCTCAAATCATCAATTAAAACACATGAATTAACACATTTAATCATTAAAGAGATAAAGTCTTTATCCCATACACTAGGGAGAACTACTCCCAATACAAATACAGCCAACTTAAGCCATCATCTATGGTCATACACAACCAACTCTAGATTCTCTTAGGCCAATACAATTTGGCTACATCGGTTAGAACTTAATCAACTTTAAAAGAATCCCTATACATGCCATGACTCATAAGGACTTGATACCTCATGCCAAGTGTCTGCTCAATAGTGTGAAAACATCTCCGGCGGTCTCCAACCCGAGCTAGTTAAAATAACCTATAAGGGATGAGAAAAGTAAAGGAGTAAGCAATAATGCTTAGTAAGCTCATTTGCATAATGTGTCAAATATTGATATTCATTGAATAGACATAATTACAAAGTATCATGAAGAGTGTCTCTCATAAACTCATGGTTACTTGCTCAAATATTCTTGAAACTTACTCATTCAATCTCTTACCACATTCTTACCATGTCACAAGCCAATTGCTCGTTCAATTAGCATACATTCCTGCACTGATCACCACATGATCATATAAACAACACATCAAGCATTTTCAATAAGCTGCTCATGCTACTAATATCTCGGTGGTTTCGCACTTAGCCCACAAGTGAATCTCTAATAGGGTGGTATCGCACATAGCCCACCAATCATTTATACTTATGGTGGTTCCGCACTTAGCCCACCTTTCATTTTACATTCATGGATAGTAATCCACATGTATATCTCTATTTCAAATATTCATCCGAGAACATTCTCACACACTTCTATTCTTACTTAACTTTCTATAATACTCGTCTGCATTCACACAAAACATTAATAAACCTATCTCATACAACTAAAGTGTATTGAATACACATAACCCACTAAGGGTTTATCATACACTGAATCCATATCAATTCAATTCTAACACATACTTGTGCTTTTCGTGGTACAACCACACACTTTCTTCCTTTCCACATATACGTTGAATCACTCAAGTTATTAAATAACTCTCTTGAGTCTCATACTCATAATGTCACATAGAATTTATACCCCAATAGGGTCTGACTTGCATTAACATATCGATGCCATGTCCCTGACATGGTCTTATATGAATTCTTACATCGAGGCTATATTCTAATATGGTCTTACACGAGACTTTAACTATCATCATATAATATACATTTCCCATTACTCTTAGATTCAATTCTTTTGACCTCTCATCAAGGATATTTCATACATTCATAGAGTAAATATACATTCCATACAACATTGGAACATTAAATTAACTCATACATAATTGCAACATTCACACATGAACTTACCTCGATGTCGAAAGGGCCGATAGGGACTTTTTGCCCTCATTTCTCTTTTCATCCGTTCTAGGTCCGAAACTCATTTTCTTTGATCTAGAACAATGAAATTTACTAATTTAATCACTTATAAATCATAATACACCATAATCTACACTTTAGGCAAAAATGACTATTTTGCCCCTACACTTTGGCAAAATTACGATTTTGCCCCTAGGCTCGTAAATAAATTTTCATCACATTTTCTTGTTAAACAAGCCTAGATGAACATTTAATCCTCTTACAACTATCCACAATTCCAACTATTTCATGCCTTAATGAATAAATTACAACTTTTGCATTTTAGTCCCAATTAGGTGTTTTCATGACAACATCTTTCACAAAAGTTGTTTCTCATCATCCTATCATTCATTTTATTCCATAAAAATTCATCAAACAACATAAAATATATCATGGTAAGTCCCTAGACTTTCAACCATATTGCAAACTAGTCCTCTCAATAGCTAGCTTAAGCTTTGAGGACTCCAAATATACAAAAATCATCAAAAATAAACACCAATTTGACTTACTTGAATGGAGTAAAGCTTGCTAAAATTTTAAGCTTTCAAACCCCTCCCATGGCTTATATTTTCGTTTGGAGAAGAAAGATAAATAAAAAGATGATAACTTAGCTTATATCATCTTATTTTATTCAATTTTCCAACTAATATCACCAATTTTCTATCATAATAAATGCTTTTGTTCCCTATGTATTATTATGGCCGGCCAACTCACTTAAATAAGGCCAAATTGCACAATTGGGACCTCCAATTAATAATCCATAGCTATTTGGCACCTCTAGCAAATAAAATAGAACTTTCGCACTTTATGCGATTTAGTCCTTTTTCACAATTTAGCTAGAATTCGCTAAAATTAAGGCACCAAAATTTTCATGCATCCTTATAAACATGTTATAACACATAACATATCATGCAAATAATTTTCTCTAACCTTGAATTAGTGATTCCGAGATCACTGTTCCGACTAGCCCCTAAATCGGGTTGTTACACAGGTAATCCCCAGCCATAGAGGATTTGGAGCTGCAAGGGACTCGGAGGTGGCCACACGTCCGATATGTTTTAAAGTTTAACTTCACAACTTTATTTTAGTTTATTTTATTTAATTTATTGGGTTAATAATTTTTGTAATAAGGCCATTGGGATTTTTAACTTTTATATGGTGTTGCTTTTAATTACAACCTGCTAGTCTATTAAACTTGGGTTTTTAAAACAATAACTACTGTTTTCAAAATGTCACGTTTCCGCAACTGGTTGAATTAAACTTCCGTAACAAACAAGGTTTTAATAATAATAATATTTTTGCAAGAAAATGACTTTGAGTAAATCTTGTTTTAATACTAAGCAACGAAAACTGGGATTTTAAATGGTAGAAGGTTTTAAATTATAGAAGGGTTTCCAATGAACGCATAGTTTTCAAACAACACTTTGATGTGACACGTTGGATCCGGTCATTACATCTAGGCTGGGTTTGGGGCGTTCGAAAGAAAAAGGTACCTCTTACTTCTAAGTCCATCAATGATTTGTTTAACTTACCTGATGTTGAAGAAGATGAGTACTACCCTATGATGAACAATATCAATTGGGATTTTCTTCAACAAGTGCTTGATGTTGTGACAAATCCGGGAACCCAATAGATTATAAGAAAGTATGGGAGCCATTCTTGTCGAAGGGAATACCTAAAACCGGTAGCAAAGGTATAGTTTTATTTCATTCGCTACAGTTTTTTTCCTATCTCACATAGTTCCACCATCTCGATGGAACGGATGCTCTTGTTATATGCAATTTTGACAGAAAAGATCATTAGTGTTGGGAAAATTATTCTCAAGGAGATTCATGATTGTGCTAAAAAGAAGAGAGGAAGTGCTTTTTTCTCATCATTAATAACTTCACTTTGCTTAAGGGCCTATGTTAAAACACAAGCAAATCTGAAGGGGCGATATGTTTAAGGGTGCATTACAAATCATGATCTTGAAAGGTTAGTACAGAAGGTGCATGAGCTGAATCAAGGCGAGCAAGAAGAGCCAATTGAGCCAGATATCGTGGAGTCAACAAAGGAAACTGAAACTTAAGCTAATTCAGTTACAGACACTAAAGAGGAAGAATCTGATAAGGAACCGAATAGTCCTAAACTAGTTGAAGGATCTGCAAATCCTGAATGAAGGGTTGAGCCAAAAGAAGAACCAGTCAAGCTAAGTGTTAGACTTGAATCTACAACTCCTATGTTGACTTCTGCAAGTGCTGCAAGGAAATCGGAGTTTTCAATTATGATGGATATGTGCAAGTTCATGCACAATCAACAACAAACTTACTGGAAATATGAAAAAAATTAGAGATGACTCAATTCAAAATACTTTTAAGAATATCTCTAATACTTTTGTTCCTGAGTTCCCAGATGCTATCTTTGAGACATGGATGGAAGATATTGACTATGCAAGTGGAGATGGAGCTAAAGAAGACAAGGGGAATAAGTCAGAAAAATAAAAGGGGGGATTCTTATCTTGTTGTTTATTTAATTATTTTTAGGTTCTTAGGAATTTATTTCTTTCGTAATTAGGATTTAATTTCTACAGAATAAAACATAGCAAGCATGAATAAACTTAACACTTCTTTAGAAAGAAAAAGGCTAAGTGATGTGGTAATGGGAATGAACATGTCTAGGATTGGGTTATTAGGAAAGACTTGGTATTTAAGCAGTCTTAATGACTCACCTTTCTTTCTTTACAACCCTACCTGGTGTTCAGTTTTCATTCATTACTTTTTTCTTGCAATGAGGACATTGCTTCTTTTTAAAAGGGGGGATAAGGCAAACAAATTGCTCAAATTTTTAAAAATTTTCAAGTATGTTTTAATCATTTCTTTCATAAGTATGTTTTAATAAATGAATGTTTAGAGATATTTTTTGTTAATGAGAGAGTTTGTATGCAAGTATGAATGATGATTTTATCTGAGTGAAAGTATGTTATCATGAAGAATGGAATGCTTGTATGATCTTAGCCTTAGTAATGTTTGCCATGAAAACTTAGTTTCTCTTGAGATTAGACATGCATGAAGGTTTATATCTTTAGAATTGACTTAGTAACTTTCTTGAGGCGAAATCCTAGGTGACATAAAAATCTAAAATGATATAGGCACTATTTCTTTGGATCGTTTGAGCCTTTTCAAGCCAACCCTATGATATTAGACCCTTGAAATTGTAATTTTGAGCTTAAAGGCCTGTTTATTGTAATGAACCTACATTATAAGCCACATTACCATCTTTTTATGTTATCCTAATTTTGTGCACCCATCTTAACTAAAGTTGTCTTGGTAATCAACATTTGAGGAAATTTTCAAAAAGATGTATGTGCTCATGCCTAAAAAAAAAACAAAGAAAAGTTTGCTCAGTCTCTAAAAGGAAAAATGCATGAGCTTGAGTTCAAAATAAGTTTGGGGGTGTTCCAAAGGTTCACCTAAAGAAAAAGGCTGTATTTCAAGAAATCCAAGACAAAGTGAAAGGTTAAGATTTTGAAGCCGAAATGTCTCATCTCTTAAAATCCCTACCTTTAACCGAGCCCTATTACAACCTTATAAAAGACCTATTGATTCGATGATTATGTAACCTACATTTGTGGAGAGGAAGTACTAAGTTCAGCATATGAAGATCATAAATAAGCCTTATGATTGTTTGCTTGATTGATAAGAAATTATGTTGAATGAAGAATGTTATCTGTGGCTGTGACATACATACAAACTATGATTCATGTTGGCATATTTTGAAGCTTAGTATAATTTTAAGAAATGTTTGCATATGAATTACTTGTTAATAAAGAAGATCGATGAACATGAAGTTTTTAATGTATGATTATGGGACAAAGATTGATGCTGCTTACACAGTTAGTAATTTTGCCTTAGCAAGACCTTTTGCTGTGCATAAACATTCAGGACGAGCAATGATTTAAGTTTGGGGGTGTGTAAACTGAAAAATATATAGGATTTTTCCTATTTAATTTATCACCTTTTTACTTAAATTCATTATTAAAACTAAGTAATTGTTTAATAAATTAATGAAATATGTGAAAATATGAAATTAGGACATAAAAATTATTAAAATGTGATTTTATGCTTTATTATATAGTTTTCATGCATAAAATGGCTTATTTTATATTAATTTGAACATATTATATTTTTAAGACATAAAATGGGCCATGCATGATTAAATTAAATAATAAAATATAAAATTATATTTAATAATTCATTTTAAAATATTTCATTAATAATTTGGGTTGTAATTAATTATTTAAATTGGATAAAATTTATTCTTTGGTCCTCTAACTTATTAATTTATTTTGGACAGGTCTGATAGCTTTGTTGGATTACAAAAACCGTCCAAATTCAAGACCAAGTCAACCCAAATTCGGCTACACATGGCTGTCCTCTTAAACCACTTTTTGGTTTAATTACACAAGGTCCTTGCATTGTTGAAGAAATTAGAGATTTGCCCAAAGATTTACATTTGACCGAGTCTCAGTCCTGAGTTATTATGGCATTTAATTTGCTTAAAAATCAAGCAAAAATCAGCTCAAATTCCACTAATTGTGGCCGACCACTCATGGAAGAAGTTTGAAGAGACTAAACCCAGCTATTTTTAGCAAACTACCCAACTCTCTTCACCTATAAATATGAACCCTTCATTCCCTCATTCATCATCCCTCATCCTTCATCATTCTCTCTTTTCTCTAAATTCTCCTAAGCATTTTCCATTTCCCACGCCTAGCATCATCTATTCATAGAGATTTTAGAAATTAAGCCTCTTAAAGAACCCTTGGTCAGCCACCTTGGAGAGCCATCAGCAAAGGAGCAAAGCGAAGAAGCGAAGGAGCCTCGTCTGTCAGAGTCTTGGGTGACAGCCATTCTGATTTGGGTTTAATCTTTCTTTTCTTTAATTTAATCTAAAAATGTTTGCTATGTGTTCTTTGTTCTTGTTTACAAAAATGTTAGCTTAATTTTATTTAAGCTAGGATGATTGCTTTGATTAAATAATATTTATTTGATTCATGCTTACAATGTTTGTGCCTCAATCAATCATGTTTTCAATTAAAATCAAGTTTGTATTTCGTTCATATGTGATTGAAATGCACCTGAATTAGCTGAGCTATCCTAACCAGACGATGGCTAGTGGACACATAATTTAAATGTGCATGCTCAATTTAGATCCTAACCCGATTAAATTGTAGATTGCATAACAACTCTAACCAAGCTCTGTTATCTGTATAGTTTTTAGATTTGTGTGATTAAACATTTTCAAACCTAACACGTCCCTATTACCTCAAACGAATGCTAAGAAACCCTTAGTAAATAAGGATCAGTAAAATGCGTATTTACTAAGTAAAGGATTTCGAAAAGACGTAATGTGGTTTCCAAACTCATGAAAGATTGAGTTGCCATGGAATGTTTTTTTGAATGTTATTAAACATGTTGATAATAAATTGAGTTTAATTAAAGTAATTGTCCTAGTTTATTTATGTTATAATTGTTGCAAATTGTATGTTGATAATAAATTGAGTTTAATTAAAGTATGTTGATAATAAATTGATTTTACTAAAATCTATTTCATTCATATAGTTTGCGTACTTAGGATAATTTGCATTAGGGATCATTGCATATTTAATTTTAATCATCACCTCTCAACTATATTGTGTTTTTATTTACCAAGTTGTTAGTATAATTTTACAATTAAGTGATTTAACACAAATACAATCCCTATGGAGACGATAACTCGATACTTACTTATTACTTGATAACGACTGTGTACACTTGCACAAACCTACGCGTTACAGTAGTATAACTACCGAGAAAGTCCTAGTAATCGTCTGTCAAAACATAATCGAGAAACTCGAATTATCAAACTCTGACTGATGCTTCTGACGTGGTTGCATCTGTAACTTTCAACTGATATTTGTTCCCCTTTTTCAAGAAAGTGCCAAGCAATATTATTTTCTCATGTGCGATAACTTCAACAATCAGAACAACTTTAGCTCATAATAACATTTCCTGATCAAAGTTGGCCTGATAGATATATTTCTATATCATGTCTTCAAGAATCTGAATTTCTCACCCTGACTGTCCGTCTATTTACCCGTGAATGCACAAAATTTATTCTTGGACCTGAGGATAGACTTAAATGCGTATAACTCAATTAACTTTTCAAATGAAAAACCTAATCTGATTAAAACAACTGAGTCAATTTTATCTATCAGATAATAACATTTCAGAATAATCCCTTCTTCTTATTGTCAAGACAACCCAGGCATACAATCTATCACAATTCCCTTAGAATACAAATTAAAGATCTTTAAAAACTGCATTAACTCAAATGAAACATAACATCCCATTTTAACTCGTTGACATTAATCAAGATTACATGAGGAATGATAACCCATATACAAATTTGAGCTTGATCTTCCACCGTCTACACTTTTGCCGATGTCAACCCTTTCACGAAAACTAGAAAGGAATTATATATAATAAAGCTATTTCAATTATTAACATTGAAGCTTTGAACTATACCGAAGCCACAACCATTAGATAAAGTAAAACCATAGTGTTATAATAAGACTGACGTTTCGACCGTATAGATAGAACAATACCTCAACATCAATAGTGCACTCCTAATTAGAAGAGGAAAACCGAATGTAGTTCCAATAATAGCCAGTACAGGAACACAACCACTAAAAACCTAAACTCTGTATAACCGTACTTCTATGATTGAACCAGGAATCATAACTGTAATAGATGTAATTACTTTCGACCAATGAATATCCTTTACAGATGAACCATGTTTGATAGATAATGAAATCCAAGATGTGAAGCTATACTAAATTTCCTAGAATATAACCCGTATTGAATGATAAAGAGCTCAATGATATCCCAGAGAAAATCCAAAAGAAGAATATCGCCTATACGCACTGGAAACAATTGTGATAGAGACAATGTAATGTAATTTAGAGCATCAACTAGTAGAAGTAGAAAATAGCATCATATGAGTCTTATCATCAAGTCTTCTATCGAGCATAATGGATTAGAAAACCAAAAAAAAAGATAGAGTAATGTCGATCATGAATCAACCAGACTGACAATAATTCCGCCTAATATTATGATTAGCCAGCCTTTCTATATGATAAGAATCACATCTGAAAATGAACAATTACATATATATCTGAGAATAAAAGAACATATACCCAGAGGAGATCGCTGTAAAATACTCAACTATAAAAACTGCATTAAATATCTTTGCAATTCAAACATTATTCCACTGACTACTACAATCATCAATAATCCCACATCATCCCATTCACTAAATAAATCAATTCAGAATAAATTCTGGTTAACTCATTCTTCAGATACCATACCTAAATAAATTGATTAGTCAAGATTAACTTCTTCTTTAACAGCGATATTGCGTAATCCGAATGATCTTTAGAAAAATCTGATATATCTTCTAAAACCATCTTTACTTGTTAACCCATTCTCAGCCCTGACCGTATTACTAATCATTCAGCCACTGAACTCTTCAGTTTCACACTTGTGAACTTAATCAATATAAATCTTGTGAATTTTATTGTATAAGACGTACAGGTGAGGGGGTGAAGGTCGTAAAGCCTCAAAATTTTGACTCTCATATATACACACATATAACATAACATTCATCATCAACATAATATTATGAACTTTTATTCATACCTTTATGAGTTTCGACTCATCATAATCAACATTTTTACTCAGATACTTGAGTATCGTTTCAGCATTATCAGAATTAGCTTGGTTGGAAAGCAACTCTCTCTAAAAATGAAACAAATCACATCAGCGTTGGGAGATATCACACTATCACATGTTATATAATGGCATGTATTTCTAGACTTCACACATACAACGTTTAGTCCGAGACAGACTAAACCGTAGCTCTGATACCAATAAATGTAACACCCTAACCCATATTCGTCATCGGAATAAGATTACGGAGCATTACCAGAGTTTACATTTCAGAACTATCAAAAATTTTAAAACATTTAATTCATATCATGTAACACCCCAAACCTGGCCTAGAAGTCTAGACTGAATCTGGGATGCCACATTTATCATCGAAGTGATCGTAGGTGAATTTTTGCAAAAACAAGTCGTTCAAAAATTTCTATTTTCAAAACCAAACAAAACGCTCAATCATTAAAATTCCGTTCACAAGTTTAACAGGAATAAATGTACGAGTCAGAAGTTTAAAACGGTAACTCTACCACAGTTTATAAACCATACAGTTCAAAAAGAAACAAATACCAAGATACTATCATTAAACAAAAAGTGCATGATTGTTGTTCACAAGCCTGTCCGAGACCTCCGCATACTGAGTCCAGCGTCCAAAATTCTGAAATGTACCTGAAAGAGGAAACAGAAGAGGGGGTGAGCTACTCGAGCTCAGTGTGAGATCAAAACCAATTAACTACGGAATCAGAGATAGAAAACCAGTAGTAGTCCTGAAATGGAACATACTTACAGAGTTGTACAGAAACAATTGGTACATTCGAAATGGACGTACCGGTAGACAGCAATATTTAGAGCATATCGAAATCACACTCAGTTACACAATCGCAAATACTACTCACTACAGTAACAAAACTCTTAATAGCACTAGTTTCAATTCAGTCAGTCAGATACAATCAGAGTTTAACAATTTCACAGTGTCATAAATGCTTTTCAGTCAAACCGTAAAACAGTCAGTCGCACTCACAAAATAGTCAATAAGATGCATATGAATGCAGTTGAGTTAAAGAAAACCCACCCATCCAGCCAACATACCTCTCGGTCCCCCATCACTCCTTAATAAAGCTATTAAGCTCGTCCAACCAATCACTCCATATAGGACCTCGAAAAACCCATCCAACCCTACACTCCATATGATGTCATCCCGGGTTGCCCGGCAACGATGGCCATCAGCATTGTCGATGACCCTCCAGGTATTAGGACTGCCCTCGACCCTCTGGGTATTGGGGCTAACAGTATACAGATAGACTGCCAGTCACGTATATTACGCAGCAAAGCTAGTGTATAAGCTGTATTGTACAATGCGGTAAACCGCGGTATAGACATGCAGTATGAACTGCCAGATTAGATAGTGGTACGTAGCGTAGCTAACGTACATGTGGTACAGTGCAATGCAGTAATTCGCTATACCGTTAGGTTGCAGTGAAACTGCCAGCTCAGTCAATGGTACGTAGCATAGCTAACGTATATGCGGTACAGTGCAATGTTGTAATCTGCTATACCGTTATTAGTAAAGTCCATGACCCTCAGGGTGTTGGGACCGTCCTCGACCCTCTGGGTATTAGGGGCTATCAGTAACTAGCAGAACAGTTGCCAGTTCAGTCAATCTTCCTTCTTTTCAAAATCCCACCAAAAAATAGTATATGCATATGTATGTTTGCAGTCAGATGTACACGATCAAAATACCAGTTTCAGATAGTTTATCAGAGGCAGACACTCACATCCAATTAGCCAGTTACAGAATTAGACATGTGCACACTCATAACTCGAGTTCAATATCAAGCTTATCGCACAACCAATCACAAATAACACACACATATCAAGCCCAGATCAGAGTCATAATTACCCTCAGTAAAGCTCAGTTGAGGGTTGAAACACCCAGAGTTACGATTAATCTTAAATTTGACCTAAAACCATTATTTGGTGAGATAGGGCCACACGCCCGTGTGCTCCGACCGTGTGGAGCAATCCAGGCCGTGTGGGGGTCCAAACGCCCATGTGAAGGGTAGCACATGGTCGTGTGACTGAGGCACACGCTCGTGTGAAGTAGAGACATGACCGTGTGAACAGACCGTGTAACTCACTGTTCAATCTCGCTAAAATCAAGTGTAGGGCAGACACGACCGTGTGCGGATCTCACACGCCTGTGTGCCCATCAGACACGGCCGTGTGTTCCCAAACACACGCCCGCATGGGATCCCTAAATCCCCAAATCAGTCACACAGCCGTGTGGCCAGGCCGTGTGACCCCAAAACTCTAGAACCCTAATTCCCAATCTAACACGCCCGTGTGCTCGAGGGACACGATCGTGTGAAAGTTGACAAAAATCCCCAAATCGGCCACATGGCCGTATGGCACCCAATTTGGCCCGAAAATCTTAATTCCTAACTCCAAACGACCGTGTGCCAGGGCACACGCCTGTGTAGCCGTCGGGGTGATCACGAAACCACCCTACAACAGACCCAAAACCACCTTTTCAGCCACCAGAACCGTCCCTAACCTTTGCCCTATCAACATATATCAGAAAGTGACGATTTCCCATCACTTCCATCAACTAAAAGCCCAAACGAATGGGTTAGCATACTGTCAAGCAAAGTCGAAAGCAAATATTCACAAACAAAATAAATAGATAAGAACTATGGACAAGGTTCGAATCTCACACCTGTTTGCGATCGGAGAAGACGACAGAGGCGCAAAATTCCCAAATCCACTAATCAACCGTTTTGAGAAATATTTAGAAAGCAGAAGAGAGGGGAGGAAAGGAGAGGAGAATGTGAAAACAGAAAATCCGAAAATAAATAAAAAAGAAAAATAAAAGCAGCTTTAGTCATAAACTAATAATTTAATAATTATAAATAATTATAATTATTAACTAAAAACAAAATAAAATACCTACCAAAATGTTCACACTAAGACTCGAACCTTGAACCATGAGGTTCCCTAACATTCTCTCAACCACTAGACCAACAGGCCTATTCTGACACTAAACTGCACATCCACACACATATTTGCAACCTCCTCACTGTCCCTACGCTTAAAACTCAAAACTTCTAGGCCCAGAATTTGGGGCGTTACATATCATCAATCACAGTAAAACCAATCAATAGCATACATATTGTCCCTTATACGAGTCCTCATGGCCCTAAAAACACATTAGAAACAAATCGAGAATAAATCAGAAACATATAGAAATTTCAGGGAAAAGATGAAATTTTACAAACTGCAAGGGTCACACGGTCGTGTGGCCAGGCCATGTGACTCACACGGCCAAGAGACATGCCCGTGTCTTAGGCCATGTGGGCATTCGAAATAGGGACACACGGCCATGTTCGTGCCTGTGCAACTCACTGACTTGGGTTACACGGCCAAGCCACACACCCGTATGCCAGGCCGTGTACCCTTTGAAATAACCTCACACGCCCGTGTGCTAGACCGTGTAAAACCTGAATTGCAACCCTTTGAAAACTACAGGGGACACACGGCCGTGCTGTCTGGTCGTGTGTCACACACGATTGAGACAAAATCCAGTGTCTTTGCCTGTGTGGACGAAAATATGCCATTTTTCTCACCATTATCAACATGTACCTATAATCCATTTTGCACATATACATAAGCCCTCAAAAGGCACCAAAATCAAGCATAATCAAGCCAAACACATATGGTATAATAATATCCAACAAATATGCCCAAAGCCACCTCAAATGACAACATTAAAACATGTATAACCATGTACTCAATTTGGCCCAAATAATTAATTAACTTCTAACTAAGTTTGCATCATTACATACCATTGAATTTACGTACCAAACATACCAAATGGTATTAGGTATACCATTCAACCACTAGCATCAATAGTCATATAAGTAATTCATAACAAAGTACCAATTCACCATATTTACATTTATGCCACAAGACATTTACAATATGTATATTTAGACTTTCATTTCATCTTCCATCATTCAAACATATCAAACAAAACATTCACCATTTTTAAGGCTAATATTTACGTGCTAAAACTAAATTCATTACACTACCAAAATGCCATAAGTCAAGCCAAACCAAATGACCATATCAATAACGAAAACACATATGTCAATATTAGCCAAAATACCTATACATGCCATTCTAACCTTAACCAAGACATCAAAATCTACTGATATAATTGCTGGATAGTGTGATAAATCTCCGACTAGCTTCTAACCCGATCGAGCTTCCGATAGTCTGAAAAGTAAAGAAAGAAATAACTACGTAAGCAGTGAATGCTTAGTAAGCTCGTATAAACTTTAATCAGATCAATATATTTCCAACATGAAATTTATACATATTTAGAATAATCATATACCGATACCACACGATTCATGAAACCAAATTCAACAACTCACAAATTGAATAATTCCACAACATCACTTATACCTATCATTCCTAACAAAGTAGGATTTTATAAAGACTTTAAATCTCTTTCAATTTTCTTCCTTTCGTTTGTATGTCATTACTTTCCATTACATTTACTTTCTTTAGCTTAAATAACATCATCAATTCAACTCATCATTCCCTTTTTCATCACTCATTTCATATGTATAATACACAAGACACAAGTATATCATCAACCATAGCCACAAGCTAGTGCATTTAAACATAGCCCTTTTCGAATTAATCACATGATAAGCCATTTCATAAGAAATTGCATAATTTAAACCTTACCACTTTTTCATGAGTACAAACATATTTTCATTTAAGCACTTACCATTCTAATACAACTTATAAGTAAATAGAATACCATTCAAACAACAGCTTGGCACTTGCCTAAGCATCAAACAGCAACCCATGTAAGCATACTTGAACACATTTCATATAAATTCAACTTTGATAACCTTATTTTATCAACATGTCACACTTGAGTTTATTACTCATCTCAACTTACATAATTACCATGTATCAACACATCAAAGATATTCATATGTATACATTGCATGATACATATCATTATCTTACCATTTCATCATATATGTATATCATCCATTTCAATATATCAATATATCATGTCCATCATTTCCATGTATTTCATGTAGATACCTGTATTAGTTTGTATCAAACTCATATAATCTCATAACAGAACATTTCCTGTTGAACCACTGGAATAATATTGGATACAGGGAAATCTCGCACACTAAGTGCCAACTTGTGGTCGAAGCCACTATTATCACATATCTCATATCAGTGCTCTCTTTCGAGCCATATATGGGTTTGCTCACACAAGCTGTCAAGCAGGACATAGCTACATGGTGCTACTCATACAAGCTGTCAAGTAACTGCAACACATGCCGGAAACTCAGCCACCGTTAGGAGGTACAAGACCAGCATCTGAAACACAGTAACTCCTAATGACATGTCATTTGTATCCTAAATATTCCTAAGGTTCAAACGGGACTTGATAGTCATCGTGCGTCATTGAATTTTCCTCGTTTCATTATAAGCTAAATTGTATAATAACATATATATATCAATTCATTTTCAATAAAGTTCATATAATAACATTCAATTTAATCAACAATATACATAGTATAGTTCATACGAACTTACCTGGCTAAATTATAGAAATACCAAAGTTTAGGGGCATTTTGGTAAATTTTCCATTTTCCTCGATTTTCCACCCGATCTTGATCTAAATTTATAATTTCATTCAATATATTAATTTAGACAATAAAATAATTCATTTCATACAATTTGGTCATTTTTGACATTTTTACAAAATTTCCCCTAAATTTTTACTTTTATTCAATTTAGTCCCTGAGCCCAAAACATGCAAATTAACCATTTTTACCCAGAATTGAGCTTAGCCGAATGTTCATGGTATCCAAAACAGCCCATTTATGCAACAATTTCACATTAAATCCTTGTATTTTTATTAATTTAACAAATTAATACCTAATCGAAAAATTCATCAAAATCACTTAACAAAATACTTTTAAATATAAATCAACATTCTAAATTCATCATCTAACATCAAAACTCACAAAATTCATCAATGGAAATGATCGTTAAGTTAGAGTCTTAAAATTTATATAATGAATGATCTAGCCTAGAAACTAACTGTGACAACGATTGATGCAAGCGCACCTATCGAACAGTAGTATAGTTTAGTGGCAAGACCGGATTGTCGAACCCAAAGGAACCAAAAGTACTAATACTAACTTTCTTTCTATTATTTAGCCTAAGAATTGAAGTGAATTATTGTTTAATTTAAAATTAACTAACTACTAAGCTAAAGACGCTAAGACAAAGAGAATGAATTGGGGAAATACTTGTGGGAAAAACCAATTGATTAAGACAATACCCAAGGAAGAATCCACCTAGACTTCATTTGTTATTTAACTCTGAACCAGATGATTTATTCACTTGACTTGATCCGTAGGATTCCCTAATGTATATTAATACCTCCGTCGAGGCTACTAACGTCTAACCCTAGGTTAATTAATTGAAATCTCTTTCTAATTAAAACCCCTAGAATTGCATTAACTCGATCTATGGACTCCCATATTAGGTTTGACCCTAATCCGGCAGATTTTCATCATCCTATGTCTAGGGTTGCGATCAACTCCATTTAATTATGCTAGATCTACTCTTAGACATGGACTTTTGCTCCACTGCCTAAGCACATCAATAATTGAATCAATACCCTGAAATATCTAAGAAAGAATTAAGAACACATAATTAAGAACAAATCAAGTATTTATCATATAGTTCAGAAAACAATAACAAGATCCGTCTTAGGTTTCATCCCCCTCAGGTATCTGAGGGGTTTAGTTCATAATAATAAAAAAATACATATCAGAAGAAAAGATAAAACAAAACATAAGAAAACCCTAAAACCCCCTGAAGAAATTGAAGGAGAGATCCGCCGTCTTGAGTATGATTTCGGCTTCTTGAGATGAATCAACTGGCTTTCTTCGAGTAAATCCCATGATTCTGACCTCTCTGGCTCGGCTCCTTGGCCTAGCTGGACGCGCCCTCGACAAAAGCCTTCTGTCGACTCCCCCTTTTAGGTCATACTTAGGGTTTTTATATAGGCTTCGGAATGTGTTTCTTTGCCTCTAAGTATCCTAATCCGAGTGAAATTCCTCTTTGTCACGGCAGGGACACACCCGTGTGGCACGCCCGTGTGAATCGACTTCAGGCCGTGTTCGAGCCTGCTAAAGGGGCACGACCGTGTGGTGAAACCCCAGGCCGTTTCAATTTCTCACTTTGGCCCAATTGGCCCGTTTTAAGCTCGTTTCTCGTTCTTTTCATCCTCCAGTGCTCTCCTGAGTATAAAACATGAAATTAAAGGATTAAGAGCACCAAATTCCATAACTCAAGGGATAAATCATCCAAAAGCATGCTAAATGTGGAGATAAGATATGTTATTATTACGGTTTATCAAATACCCCCACACTTAAGCTTTTGCTTGTCCTCAAGCAAAATTCTCAACTCACAATTAAAATAGAATTTCTTCAATTCATAACCTTCATCCATAATGTTTCATCATAATTCATAGGTAATTCATACATTGATAACTTAACCAGAAAGGTTCCTAAAGATTCAAACAATCAAAGTCATAGTTTTTATAGTACAAAAAATAGGTGTTTCCCTTTACCTAAATAATTACCTTTAATTCAAAATCGACAAAAATTGACATCCTCACTAAAGGTTCACTCAAATCACTCAAAGTGTTTAAGGTTCAAAATTAAGCACTCAGAAGTCGAACATGAAAAGTTAATCCCATAGGCTTGCATGAAAATCAAATCTCTACCACTGTAACATGATATGATACACAAATCAAAAGGTCTTTTATGGGTTGTAACGAGGCTTGGGTTAAAGGTGTGGGTAAAGGCTAAATTAGAGGGTTAGAATCGAGACTGAATTGACAAATTACCTATTAAAAAGTCGTACTAATACTAAATAATTACATCACGAAAACTTAATACTAACAACATGAGCTTCTTCTAAAGATAATGAAATTAACAGTTTGAGCTCAAATAACATAGAGCTAATAATGAATATACTTCGTTTTTTTTAAGAACAAATCATACAATAATAAAGAAATTAACAACTGAAATGGAAAGCATAGTTTAGCTAAGTAATCTGTTCAAATCAGACCTCGATTTAATGCGGGTCAAATTAATAAAAGGGATTTCAACAATAATGGTTTTTTGTTAATGTTGAGGGTGAGTCAATAAAAAGGGTTGTTAGGATCAAAGGGGTTCACTAGGGGTTAATTGTGAAGGTAGGCTTTCTATGGAGTAAGTGGGTTAAAACCTAGGTGCCTTTGTCATCTTAGTATATCAAATCAAAGGTGTGGTCTCAACATGTATAATCGAAGCAAGTTCTAGAATAACAAATCAATGTTGACACACTCATAATCAATAAAGTGAGCAAGAAAAAGAATATGCTCTAAAAGGCTCAAAACCTCACAAAAATTATGGGTTTTTGATGTCAACATTGTAAATTTAAAACTTCAAGGTAATACTTAAATTCAGGTAGACAACCGAACAAATTTTTAATTTCATGAAAAATAGACTTATCATGCTTGATTCTCTAGTCTCCTAAAGTTTAAATCATCACTGCACAATTAACTATGACTTAATCCAAAACATATCAATGAAAATCATAAATCAAAGGAAATTTCATTTTAATCATAATATGAGAAAATTATTTAGGAACAAGACATAATTCAGAAATTTGAGAATAATGCAAAAAGTTAGGCACTTTTTCACGATAAAATTCACCCCCCACACTTAAGATGTACATTTTCCTCAATGTACAAAGATATATAGGAATAATATTTTAAGAAAATCAAAAGAGGGGGAGAAGTGAAACTTCCTGAATTATGGACGAAATCCTTGGAGGATGATCAATGATGAACATGATGACTAGGCATAGGTGAAGGTGGTGGAGAATACTCCGGTGGTGTGTTCGTTCCTTGAGTGGCACCTTGAACCTTTTAAACCGCGAAGTCACAAGATAAAGTTTTTAGGAGTTCTTATTTAATGGACGTTTGTTATAGTTACTCGAGAGTTAAACATCCAGAGATAAAAGAAATTAAATTATACTTAAAAATTTAAAGAGTTTAATAATAAAGGAAAATGAACTAAAATAAAAATAAATAAATAAAAATAAAAATAAAAATAAGAATAAAGAAAATAAAAACGACTCAAAGGTCCTCATCATCGGAGTGATCTCAAGGTAGTGGTGGCGGCGATATGTGAAGAAACTGATAATATCCACCACGGCCGCCTCGCACGGTCGTGTGGATTTATCTCAGCCCGTGTTCTTTAGGCAGTTTCGACCACGGCTGCATTGCACGACCGTAGCATTTAGTCAGAGCCCGTGTCTTGGGGAAAATTTTTGTCCTGTTTCTGCACGATATCTGCCACGCCGATATGCATACTCGTGGTGTCCACACGGCCACGGCCACGGCCATGCCTGTGTGCAAGGCCGTGTGGTATGGAAACCTACGCCTAAAAATTTGGTTAGTTTTTAGTTAGATGCTAAAATTCGAAAATATGGATGTTAGTGGGGTTAGTGCTCGAGGTGTGTCCCGAGAAGCGCTCATTTAAAGTTTTGAGCTAGACTTACCTGTTATTCGTATGGCCATGGTGGTTTACGGATTCGAAACTCCTTTTTCTTACTAATAATTCTATCAACATATGGTTTGAGTCGGGTAATATTTACCTCAAAAGTGCCAAAATTAGGATGAGTTACCTCGACCGTTCCGTATGGAAAGACCTTAAGTGCTGTAAAAGGTGTCGCACCATTTGTATTAAGCTATAAAGCGGCTATTCGAGGGTCAGTTGTATCTGACAGTACCTGGTCCCCAACTTTGAAGTGATTGGTTCCACCTTTAATACTCGATGTCCTAGCCGTGTCAAGAACCTGAAGAGAGATCGTTTCGTCACTTACACGAAATGTGAGCTCACGTGGTAGTTTATTTCAGTAGAATTGCTTTGGGCACACCTGCGTTTAGCTCCACATGCAACGTATCGTCTAACTTCGCTTGTTTGTCAAAACTCTTTTGAAAATTTCCTTGAATCTGGCATCTCCGAAAGATCTTCAAGAAACGACAAGTTAATATGTAATTTCTTTGATAGTTTAAGAAATTTACCGAATTGTTCCTCTGTGTGGTTTTTCTTTATCGCATTGGGGTATGGCACACGAGGTTGGTACTCTGTAATTATCAGTTTTGGTTTATCATGGCTTACCTCAACCTTACCTTCCTCTACCACATTCTCTTGCTTCAATTTTGGTTCATCTAACCCTTCACTATCGTGAGCAGTTATTGCTTGCGGTTGCTCTCTTGGGTTAGTTTCGGTGTTGCTTGGCAAGATACCTTGTGGTCTTTGTAAGATCAGCTTAACAAGCTGACCTATTTGGATCTCGATCCCTTGAATTAATGCCTGCTGATTTTTAAGCATTGTCTCGTTGTTTTGAAAACGGGTTTCTGACACTGCGATAAATTTTGTTAACATCTCCTCAAGGTTCGGCTTCTTTTCCTGCTGGTAAGGTGGTTGTTGAAAGCCTTGGAGGGGTTGTTGTCTCCGATTTCCTTGGCCATCCCACGAGAAATTGGAATGGTTCCACCAACCTGCATTATAAGTGTTACTTTAGGGATTATTTTGAGGTCTAGAATAGTTACCCATATAGTTGACTTGTTCGTTCTCTGTGCTAGGGTTGTAGGATAGATATTCTGTGTTGTTCACCCCTCCTCCATTTGTATCGTATTGTATTATCGGATGTACCTGCGTAGAACCATACCAACTATCAAATTTTTTATTTAAAAGCTCTACCTGGTTAGATAACATGGTGACCGCGTCAAGGTTGAAAACACCGACTGCTTTATTAGGCATTGTCCTCATGTCTTGCCATTGATAATTATTCAGTGACATCTCTTCAGTTTCTGCGAGTGGTATGTTCTATTTCACTGTCAAAAATCAAGGGTCCTGACGAGTTTCTACTAGTCATAAACTAGAGGTACCTGCAAGGAACAAATAAAAGAAAGAAAATTAGCAATGTCAAAAAAAAAATAAAAGTAAATTGCAAAAATTAAAAATGGCTAAAGTAATAAAAATTGAGCATTCTTAATATTTTGGTTCCCCGGCAATGGCGCCAAAAACTTGATCGTTAAGTCAGAGTCTTAAAATTTATATAATGAATGATCTAGCCTAGAAACTAATCGTGACAATGATTGAGGCAAGTGCACCTATCGAACAGTAGTATAGTTTAGTGGTAAGACCGGATTGTCGAACCCAAAGGAACCAAAAGTACTAATACTAACTTTCTTTCTATTATTTAGCCTAAGAATTAAAGTGAATTATTGTTTAATTTAAAATTAACTAACTACTAAGCTAAAGACGCTAAGACAAAGAGAATGAATTGGGGAAATACTTGTGGGAAAAACCAATTGATTAAGACAATACCCAAGAAAGAATCCACCTAGACTTCACTTGTTATTTAACTCTGAACCAGACGATTTATTCACTTGACTTGATCCGTAGGATTCCCTAATGTATATTAATACCTCCGTCGAGGCTACTAACGTCTAACCCTAGGTTGATTAATTGAAATCTCTTTCTAATTAAAACCCCTAGAATTACATTAACTCGATCTATGGACTCTCATATTAGGTTTGACCCTAATCCAGCAGATTTTTGTCATCCTATGTCTAGGGTTGCGATCAACTCCATTTAATTATGCTAGATCTACTCTTAGACATGGACTTTTGCTCCACTGCCTAAGCACATCAATAACTGAATCAATACCCTGAAATATCAAATCAAGAATTAAGAACACATCATTAAGAACAAATCAAGTATTTATCATATAGTTCAGAAAACAATAACAAGATCCATCTTAGGTTTCATCTCCCTCAGGTATCTGAGGGGTTTAGTTCATAATAATAAAAAAATACATCTCAGAAGAAAAGATAAAACAAAACATAAGAAAAACCTAAAACCCCCTGAAGGAATTG
Source organism: Gossypium sturtianum (assembly GCA_025698515.1). NCBI lineage: Eukaryota > Viridiplantae > Streptophyta > Magnoliopsida > Malvales > Malvaceae > Gossypium > Gossypium sturtianum. The sequence continues at coordinate 129,880,742 of CM046955.1, forward strand.
AAGGAGAGATCCGCCGTCTTGAGCATGATTTTGGCTTCTTGAGATAAATCAACTGGCTTTCTTCGAGTAAATCCCACGATTCTGACCTCTCTGGCTCGGCTCCTTGGCCTAGTTGGACGCGCCCTCGACAGAAGGCTTCTGTCGACTCCCTCTTTTAGGTCATACTTAGGGTGTTTATATAGGCTTCGGAATGTGTTTTTTTGCCTCTAAATATCCTAATCCGAGTGAAATTCCTCTTTGTCACGGCAGGGACACGCCCGTGTGGCACGCCCGTGTGAATCGACTTCAGGCCGTGTTCGAGCCTGCTAAAGGGGCACGGCCATGTGGTGAAACCCCAGGCCGTGTCGATTTCTCACTTTGGCCCATTTGGCCCATTTTAAGCCTGTTTCTCATTCTTTTCATCCTCCGGTGCTCTCCTGAGTATAAAACATGAAATTAAAGGATTAAGAGCACAAAATTCCATAACTCAAGGGATAAATCATCCAAAAGCATGCTAAATGTGGAGATAAAATATGTTACTATTACGGTTTATCAGGAAACATTAAAAATCTTTAATAGTTTCAAAATTGAAGGTATGGGCTAGCTGGACCTAATTGCAACGATATCAAAAACATAAAAATTATTAAAAATGGGACGAAAAATACTCACATGGAAGCAAAAATAGGGATGGCAGAATAAAGCTTCATCCATGGCTTCTTTTTGTTTGAAATTTCGGTTGAGGAAGAAAAAATAAAGATGAAAGCTCTATGTTTTCTTTATTTATTCATTTAATACCTATTTACCATATTAACTTTACCTAACCTTAAAAATTACACTAATGCCAAGCCATGCACATCCACTATCTCATTTAATGGTTTAATTACCATATAAGGGTTTCCACTTTACAGTTCTATAGCTATTTAATACCTTTAGCTATTAGAACTCAACTTTTACACTTTACGCGATTTAGTCCTTTTTTTTCAAATTGAGCAAGTAATCGGTAAAATTTCTTAAAGAAATTTTTTTACGGTAATACTATCATGTTGTAGATCATAAAATAATAATAAAATAAATTTTTTGACCTCAAATTTGTGATCCAAAAACCATTGTTCCGATTTCATTAAAAAACGGGCAGTTACATCTGGAGTACAGTCTAAATCCTCCAGAATCCTTTCCGTTGAATTCATCCAGTGCTCAACCACAATGGGAGTCATTTCAACAACAACTTTGAATGTTTCCACCCCATTTAATCGGAGCCTCTCCGCAACAGATCCACGACTCCTCAATCCAGTTTGGGTTCCAACAACCCTTTGCAAAAGCCTCAGCATTGCCTATGTCACTGTGTCATCCTCATTCTATAGCTTCTGCCATAATTGGTGGTAGAATTCTCAATGAACACCTCCTCAGTGATCAAGTTTTCTTCCTAAACAACTGGTGGCTGATCTGCCACAGATCGACGTGGAAAATTAGGTTTTTTCAACATACTTAAGGAGCTTTTTCTCGAGAAAAATAGAGTTTGTAGCATAGTTTTTCGTTATTTTAGTATTTTTGAATAATAAGTGAAAATGTCTTAAGTTTTCTATTTTTTACCTAAATTGGCCTTAGTGCTATTTGGAGGCCTAACGTGTGTTTGAGTGCTATAGGGACGTATTGGAGGTTGAAAACGAACGAGAATGGCACCGAGGGAAAGGTATCGTGATATCTAACCCTTGGAATCATGACACCCCGGACAGTATAGAAGACCAAGGATTCCCTTCAATGGTATCACGATATCCCCTTAGGTATCACGATATCCACCCCCAAGGAAAACCCCAAGTTTTAACACTGCTTGGGATATCGCAATATCCTCTTCGAGGTATCACAATATCACCTTCGTCAAGGGGACAAACTTGGACAAAAAGGGCAACATTTGTCTACTCGACCCACCATTCATACAAGGCACATGTAGAGGTATTTTTGGCATCCAAAAGTCATAGAATACACTTCAAAAAAACCAAAAATTGCTGAGGAGAGAGACTATAACACCCCAAACTCGGCCTAGACATTATGGCCGAATCTGGTGATGTCACATAGAATGGGTTTTGTAAACGGTGTCGTGAAGTTAAAAACCATACCAGTTCAATGGCCTTTATCACTATTATCAATTTCAAGCTCTAATTCATTTAATTGCTTAGTGGTAAATTGTTTTTGTAGTGGAAGCTTTAAAATAAATGTTGTGTTTAGAAAACCGTTCAAGATTTTAGAAAACCCTTGCTTTTGGTAAAATCTGAGTTATGACACATTTAGCAAATTTTAAAATCATAGAATTTCAATCTATCCCGAATTAAAACAAGACAGTCCATAAAGTCTGAATTACATAAAATAAAACCCAGATTAAACCAAAACATAAAAATTAAATCGTAGTCATAACCAATTTGATCATGTGGTTACCGAGAGGCTCCGCTGCACCGATCCGCCTAACTCTGTGGATTACCTGTACAGAATAAACAAAAAGGGGTGAGTTTACATAAACTCAGTGTGTAACCCCACAGAATTAAGCATGCACACAAAAAGCAAACTCAGAATCAGGCAGATACAGATTCGAGCCTAGGCCCATCACCGATACAGATGCATATTAGGGCCTAAGCCCATTTCAGATATAGATGCATATATATACAGATCAGAATCAGAATTCAGATATCCTACCCCCAACCTCTACACACCATCTCTGACCATCCCTACACACCATGTGGGGTTTAAAACACCCACCCAGCCCTACACACCATGTTGTACCGATGCGGCACATATCAGATATAATGCAGCCATGCTGCCAGATAACATGCATAATCTACCTTTCAGAACACTTCCTCCAAAAATATATATATCATCCCACCTCAATAACAGTAACAGATCATACATACAAAATAACATATAATAAATAACAGATCATGCTTTTATTAACAGATAACAGACAGTCGTACGGATCAATAATCAGACATACTCAATGTTAACATGCTCAGTATAGAACATCAGTCAATCAGATCATACAGTTTAGGGTTTAGCCCTTACCGTCCCTACAGTTGGTCCACAGTCGTTTGGGATGACCCATGCTGCCCTAGGGAAAAATTTAGATAAATGGGCCCACATACCCGTGTGGGCCCACACGCCCGTGTGACCCACACGCCCAGATTTGCCTAGCACGTGTGGATCACACGGTCTGACCCAGTTATCACACATCCGTGTGGCATGCTCGTGTGGGCCTACATGCCCGTGTGGCCCATATACACCCAATTCAGTTTAGCCCATGTGGCCCACACGGCCACACTCCAGCCATCACACGGTCGTGTCTTGTGTACGGCTTGGCCTTTGTCGATCACACGGTCGTGTCATCGCACACGGCCTACCACACGGCCGTGTGGCATCGACAGAGGGGTTTTTCAGCTTTTACCAAACCCCATTTTTCTGCATTTCAGGTACACACCTGGTACGATTTTGATGGAATAGCAACTCCAAGCACTCCGAAACCTAAAAATAGTAATCCAAAGACCAATTAGAAGACTTTTAGCGATTCAAGTCTTAATCCCGAAATAACACCCAAGACTCACCGTCGATGAAAAGAAAGTATCGGCATGATCCAAACCATTAGAGTGACTCTCTTTTACCACCGTCTTCTCTTATACAAAATTGACAGAAGTCAATCCATAACTACTCACGATGCCGCCGAACAATAGATATACCTAAGCCCCGATAGGGAAACAGAAGTTACAGAATGCTTAAAAACTTCACTTACCACTCGAACGAAGGATAACAGAAAAATAAAAAATGCAAGAATTCCACAGCAAAATCGGCAGAATTAGAAACAGAACGAAATTTGGGAAAAAGGAAGAAGAAGAACTGACGTCAACTATTTTTGGGAAAGAGGGGAAAATTTTGTGAAACTAAAAGGATTTTACCAGACTAACTCCCAAATCCCATATTTTTCTCCCACTAATCCCCACTCTCAGACTTTCAAAATAACTGGAACTCTTCCAGGCAGCAGAACAAAATTAATACCCACGCTAATGCATGAATTCGAACTCAGGACCTCCAGCACACCAACTCCCTTACCACTCGAACTAGCAGGCTCATTCTGATATGGAATTACATACAATTAAATATAAGCCCACTGAATAGAGATAGGGCTTTATTCCAAAAATAAAAAAATTTTCCAACGGGCTTGAATTTAGGACCTCTCATACACACCCAGAACACTTAACCACTAAAGCAGATACACATTTGTGTCAAACAATTACAGAAACCTAAACAAATATTTTGGGGCATTACAGAGATACACACACATTAGCTTTGTTTAGATTTAGTTTTCTCTAGGTTTTCTTTAGTTTTCTCTACACTTTTTCTAGGGTTTTTAATTTTCTCTTCTTCTACCTTAGATTAGAATTTATTTTTCTGCATTTACTTCTTGTTCTTCTTATTCATTATGTTAGTTAAGTTGGTTAACACTGTACCTAAGGTTTATTTGCATTTGTAGTCTTTGTTTTTTGCTTTCAAGACTATCTAAGCTTTAGTTTAATATATTTTAATTTATTTTACTTTAAATCTGTCAAAGCTTGTTCCTTTTATGTTTCTTGCTTTAGATTTCTTTGTTAAATGCTTTTGGTTTCATGCTCTTTAAGTTTTCTTGCATAAAAATATCAATTTTTATATTTTTCTCAAGCTTTACTTTCATGACTGCTTTGTTTTCCATTGCTATGTTTATTTTCTTTACTTTGAGCATGTGTAGCTAAACCTTTAAGGAGATTGGTTGATGGAGATGTGGATAAACTAAAATCTTTGGACAAAAGGACTAAATCGTAACAAATTGGACTAGTTTGAATAGAACTAAGAACTTAGGTAGTGACGCCCCTAAGGGAATATTAAGATAAAGTGATATCAAAAGGCAATCTTGTCGTGCTCCCGTTCGTTAGTTTTGGATTAACCGGTGAGGTCGAAAGATAAGCCAGACCTAATTCGTCTAAGTCGTTAAAATTGAGATCGGAAGATAAAATGGAGCCACTTAGTAATTTAAGTGATTTATGTTCCGAGTCCGAAATTTTGTGAACCACATCAAAGTCAACCAACCCCTATTAGTTATTTGCTAGATAGTCCCTTCAGTTTACATTTCTTGCAATTTAGTCTTTAGGGTAGAATATTTAATTTTCTTGCAAAAAATCATCTTTTATGGGCTGTCATACTATAAAATCATATTAGTAGCCACTTAGACTCTATTGTGTATGCTAGTTATTGCTCAATCGCCTATTCCTTTGGGTTCAATCCTTGGAATACTTCGGTGTTTCATTGTAACACTATAAGAGTTACAACTGACCTGTATGCTTGTAGTAAAATCGGGCTTCAAAAATTAGTATATAAATTTAGTGTTTTCATACGTACGCGTACAGCCGGTCAGTGGCTCTAAAGGTGCAGCCCTGCGCGGCCTACCCCTACAACGTCTACCTTAGGTGTTCATAATGCTCTGACAGAAGTTTTAAAATTTAAGGTATATCTATAGTTTTCAAACAACAGTTCAAACGTTGGCTATTTCCTAAATTTTTACAGTCTACAGTTCATTTAAAGTCTCAAAAGTAACAGTAACTACAGTAGGACCGACATCAGAGTCTCAGATTCAATTTCCTGCAGAAAATTAATTTTTTTTCAAAATCTTGTGGCATGGTTTTACCCAAAGTACCCATTTAATGCATTCATGCAGATTCACTCCAATTTTCACAGTTCGAGTTTAGGAAAACCTAGGCTCTGATACCACCAAATGTAACCTCCCCAACTCGGCTTAGACGTTAGGCCTGAATTCAGAAGAGTCATCAGCCACCGAAACGGCCTAGTAAGCTATCGCAATTGTAATAGCTCGCCCGGCGGAGACTCAATATTATGTTCCTATTTGGCGTATAGTTGGTAAAGTTAAGGGTAGATTTGAGTAAGTAAAGTATTTGTTTTGGCTAAGTATAGTACTCTCTGTGATTCGCCATTTGGCAAACTTCTAGTTTTGGGAAGACTAAAGTTTGGTGGACTCTTTTGTTAAGTATCCGCCCACCCCAGATGTTTGGGCAAACTCATTATGTTCGCAGTTATAAGTTTATTTTATTTAATGCTTGATGATTTAATTAGCTATGTTGGAATTTAGTTGAGACTTAGTTAGAACCAAACTAGAATATTGTAGATGATTTGACCTAAAACTTGTTAAGTGTGTTTAATCACGAAAATCAAGGGTGTTAGTGGAATTATCTAATTTTTTCCACTAAACCTTGTCTCCAATGCATGAGTATATAAGGATAGTGTTGGCCATCATGAATTACCTTTACATTTTCTTCTTCCTTGAATTTTGCTGTAATTTTCTGAGAAAACTTAGTGTAGAGAGTTTCATCGAAGAGGGTTTACAGAGTTTAGCTAACACCTAAATTTGTACCAATTTATTGGTAATTTCTGAGGAATCCTTAGGTTATTATCGAAGCAATTCACGTGTTTAACGAACTGCATGCATAGACATTAGAATTATTCACGAGGAAAAAAACTTCTCGATTCTAGATTATGTGACACTGATTCTTGCATCCATGATAATTTTCAATAGATTGATGATAATCATCTTTCTTTTAGCTCAAAAAACTAACAAGGGTCTCAATGACAAGGGTAAAGGACCTGTTATGTATATCTGTACTAGAGTTTTTGGTGAGTTCCTTTTGACTTCCATGTGTTGTAGATTTCACTATATATAAATTGTGTAAGGTAAGTAATCTCTCTCAGTAACGTATGAATGCTATATGTGTGAGTAATAATAATCCAGTGTCATCAGTATGAGTTTAGGGTTTAGGGGCATACTACCGATTTTAGAAGAATGGGTAGTCATCCTCGAAGAGTTTATGGGGGACATCAAGGAAAGGCTCGAGGAAGTCGAGGAGGGACTCACCGATGGGTTGCAACCAATGAAGAAGTAGCTCAAGGACTATGTGTGGGAGTCTCTCAGTTCCGTTAAGAATAAGATGATTAGAATAGATGATGCCCATGAGGCTATGATGGCGACCTTGAAAGAGGAGATTTACGGAGTTAAAAAGTGAACTTAAAATCTACAAGGCTCTTTTGGGTAATGGAGGGTTAGTTGCGGCACCCAAGCCTAGTATGGATGTTCCCAAGCCCAAAGAATTTAAGGGGACAAGGTCCGCAAGAGATGTGGACAATTTTCTATGGGGAATAGAGCAATACTTCTGTGCCAAAGGCATCATGGATGATACAACTAAGGTAAATACTATTGCTATGTATTTTACTGAGGTTACTTTATTGTGGCGGCACCGTAGGGCCACAAATGTGAGACATGGTGGGACTAAAATTAGGACTTGGAAGGAGTTTCAAAGGGAGTTTAAAACAAAATTTTACCTAGAGTATGTCGAGGACAATTCTTAGGAAAAGTTACATCGACTTCGTTAACAAGGCGCAGTTAGGGAGTATATGCTAGAGTTTAGTGAACTCACGCTTCATATCTTAGATATGGGCGAAAATGAGGCATTATTTTCCTTTATGGATAGATTGAAGCCATGGGTGAAGAAAGAGTTTCAACGCCAAGGGGTTTAAAAGCTTACCAAAGACATAATTGTAGCAAAATATTTTGTCGAGCAATGGTGGGGGACACAAAGACAAGATTGCTAAGAATGGTGATGGTAAGGCTAAAAATCCGAGGGAAAAGAAGAAGAGTGGGCCTTTAACTTGCTTCCATTGTGATGATCAACATATGGTGAGGGACTGTCCGAAGAAGGCTGCACTTTCTGCCATACAAGGTGACGATAAGGCAACCAAGAATCTTGGCTTGATATTGGGTGGTGTCCAAGACAATTTGAGCAATGGGATGATGTTCGTAGACATCATTGTGGCAAAAAATTGAATGCACTTGACACAAGTGCGTTAGATTTGTTCATGTCCAAAGAGACTGCTCATGACCTTGGGCTCAAAATTGAGAAGGAATCGGGTTGGATCAAGATCAATTCGAAAAGCTTTGAGATAGAGGGTGTGGCGAAAGGAGTGGAACTCTGACTTGGCGGTTGGACTGATAAAGACACCATTAAGGTAATACCACTTGATGACTTTGATTTTATGGTTGGATTAAGTTTTTTTACCAGATTAATGAGGGTATTTTTCCTTCTAGCAATTACATGGTGATCTCGAAACCAAACCATCAATGTATAGTTCAAATGAAAAAAAAATAAGGTATAGAAGGAAAGACCCTATCTGCATTCCAATTTTTTAAAGGAGTACGCAGAGATGAAGTCTCATATTTAGCCATCTTGAAGGCCGATGAAGTCCTTAAGACAATTGGTGAGATTCCAAAAGAGGTGGGACAGTTGTTGCAGTCTTTTTGGGATGTGATGTTTGCCGAGTTTCCCAAGGAACTACCATCAAAGAGGGAGATGGATCACAGGATTGAGTTGCTGCCCAACATGGAGCTGTCAGCTAGATCTCCATACCGTATGTCTTTGTCAAAATTAGAAGAGTTACAAAAACAATTGAAGGAGCTTTTAGATGTGGGATTCATCAGGCCATCTAAATTTCCATTCAGTGTACCAGTGTTGTTTCAAAAGAAGCATGGTGGGTCGTTGAGGATGTGTGCCAATTATCCGGCCTTAAACAAAATCAATGTGAAGAACAGGTACCCAATTCCTTTTATTATAGATTTGTTTGATAGGCTTGGTAGTGCGAGATGGTTTACTAAGTTAGATTTGAGATCGAGGTACCATTAAATTCGAATAGCCGAGGAGGACAAGCCAAAGACAACTTGTGTGACGCGCTATGGTTTGTATGAGTTCCTTGTAATTCCCTTCGGACTAACAAATGCAACAGCCATATTTTGCACCCATATGAATAAGGTACTTCAACCCTTCCTAAATCATTTTGTGGTTGTTGATCTAGACGATGTTGCAGTGTACAGTAAGTCACTTAAGGAGCATGTTAAACATTTGAGGTAGGTGTTCCAAACCTTGCGGGAAATGAGCTATATGTCAAAGAGGAGAACTACTCTTTCGCCCAATGCGAGGTACCATTTTTAGGCCACGTTGTGGGAGCTGGTAAGATCTGGATGAATGAAAGAAAAATTCGGGCCATTGTTGATTTGGAACCAACAACTAATATGATGAAATTGAGATCTTTCCTTAAGTTGACAAACTACTACCGATGCTTCATCGAAGGCTACTCTAAAATCACCGCACCTTTGACGGACTTGTTGAAGAAGGGTAAGGTGTGGGATTGGGATCCTCAATGTGAGAATACCTTTTAACCAAGTGATGTAAGTGATAACAAGAGAGCTTGTACTTGCTTTGTCGGGTTATTCAAAGCCATACGAGGTATGCACGAATGTATCAGACTATACGATTGGGGGAGTACTGATGCAAGATGGGCATCTAATTACTTTCGAGAGTCGAAGGTTTAATGAGACAGAGCAGATATATACAGTCCAAGATAAAAGAGATAACCGTTGTGGTGCATTGTTTGTGCACTTGGAGGCACTATTTTTTGGGTTCTAGGTTTGTGGTATTCATTGATAATGATGCAAATAGTTATTTTCTAACCTAGAAAAAGTTGTCTCCCAAGCAGGTTTGTTGTCAGTTTTCCTAGCAGAGTTTGATTTTAGTATAGAATACAAGTCGGGGAGTGCCAACACTGTGGATAATGCGTTTAGCCGAAAGATGGAGTTTGCTGCAATCAATTAGCCCGATAGCTCTCTATTGGAGCGCATTCGAGAGGGATTGTCTCATGATCCCACAGACAAAAATTTGATCGAGCTTGTCTTTTGGAGGACTACTACTATTGGTCTCACATGGGTGATGATGTTGAGACCTATGTGAAAACTTGTCTAGTGTGCCAACAAGACGAGGTAGAGTTGAAAACTCTGGTTAGATTGCTACAACCTTTGCCCATTCTAGAGCGTCCATGGGAAAGCATATTTATGGACTTTATTGTTTGTTTGCCTAAGTTTGATGGGTTTGCGAGTATTTTTGTTGTGGTGGATAGGTTTTCCAATTATGGAATGTCCATTCCAACAACCAAGAAGTGTTTTGCTGATGAGGCAACTTGTTTGTTCATTAGACATGTGGTGAAATCTTGGGGAGTGCCACAGTTGTAACAACTCGATTTTGGGTCTAGTCAGAATAGTAGTTTCGGGACCACAAATCCAACGCAGTAAAATTTATTTTTATTATATTTCTATGGTCTACAGTTTTATGAAATGAATTCGTGAAAATTTCGTTCAAAAATTTTGACGTTTGGGCACTTAATTTAGTTAAAAGGACTAAATTGCAAAAAGTGCAAAATGTGTATTCTAGAAGCTAAAGGTTTCTAATTGCTATGAAACTTTAAATTGAAGGTCCTTAGATGGTAATTAGACCATTGGTTAAGTTAGTGGACAAAAATGGACATGGAGTAAGAGAATTTTTATGTTTTAAGTTAGGGGCATTTTGGTCATTTAGTATTTAAATGAATTAAAAAGCAAAATCAAGCCAAAATCCTTGTCCATCTTCCTCACCATAGCTCAAATTTATAATGGAAGCCATAGCTAGGGTTTGGCCACTTTCAATCTCGTTTGTAAGTTCGTTCTTGCCCCGTTTTTAATGCTCTTTACATTTTTGAAGTTGTTGTAACTCAATCTTTCTATTTCTACCATCAATTTGAAGAGATGTCAAGGTTCAAAATTTTACCCATGATGTATGTTAGTGTATTTTGATACCTAATGGTGGAAAATGCATGTTTGATGTTGGATAAACAACTTTTGCTAAGTGATTTTCGGTAAAAATGTCATAAAGAACCTATTTGTAAAAGTTATAAAATATGGAGTAAAAGAGCAATTTAATGGAAATTGTGGGATTTTTGGGTATGAAAATGGTTTGTTTAGGCTTGTGTACCAAATAAATTGAACACATTTCATTTTACGAGCCTAGGGACTAGATTGTAAAAATGTGAAACATTAGGGGCAAAAATGTAATTTTGCCATAAATTGATTTTTGGATTGAATTGAACAATGTGAGTATTATATGAGTTAAATTTGTTATTATAGATCAAGAAAAACAAGGCTTGGACCTAGATCGGGGGAAAAATAAAGTGTTTGATGATTAGGTCCCATTTCTACTATTTTTGTACCGAGGTAAGTTCGTATGTAAATAATGCATTATTATATTTATATTTTAAATGCTTTAATATTGTATGAATTGTGATTTACCCTTTGGGTGTATTCGACAAAGTTTCGACAAGCGAGAAATTCCGATTGAACCTTAGGAATAGATAGGATACAAATGTCATGACATTAGGGTTACTGTGATTACGTGTAAGACCATATCTGGGATATGGCATCGATATAAGACTACGTGTAAGACCATATCTGGGATATGGCATCGATATGAGACTTCGTGTAAGACCATAGCTGGCTATTGGCATCGATACGAGATTTCATGTAAGACCATATCTGGGATATGGCATTGGTACGGTACTGTGTGTACGAGATTTCCGAATATCCTTTAGTATTCCAAGTGGTTCAACAGAAAATTTAACGGAAATGCCAAATCTGTGAAAGACTATGATTATGTTGTGAATTGGTACAAGTATGCACGTAAAACTCATAATTAATGAGCTCGATATGTGATGAACCCTCGATAAGGTTGTGATTAAGTAAATTATGACTATGAGATTTTAGTAACATTTATGTTAACTTACATTATGTTAATTGTATGTTAAATGTGTGGTTATGATGCTTATTATTTACATAGGAACTTACTAAGTTATAAAGCTTACTCCCATTTTCTTTTCATGTCTTATAGTGTCACCAAGCTAGCTTGAGGTTTGGAGGTTGTCGGAGATCCACTCACACTATCAACAGTTATTTTGGGTACCAATGAATTTAACATTTTGAGTTATGGCATGTATAGGGGACTTGGTCATTTTGTTATGTGTCATAATTGATTTGGCCAAATGTGTTAGCTTATATTGGTTGAAATTTCATTTTGTATAAGGCCATTGAAAATTGGCTACAATTGGTATGAGCAATTTATATGATGATGCCTTTCTTAGATGTGGGAATTTATATGATTTGAGATGACAAGCGTGTGATGTTTGTGTATGATAGATGATAGTATGTGAATGATGTGTTGATGTCTCGATTGTGGCTGATTTGGTTGTATGTAAATGCTTGGATTGGTGCCATATGATGTTGTGTATGTATGTACAAGTAAGGGTGGCAAAATCGCTTGGTAAATAGCCTTATTTTTGTCGACACGGGTAGACACACGGACGTGTGTCTAGGTCATGTGTGACACATGGTCTACCCCATGGGAATGTGTTTCAGCCATGTGTCCCTTGTACCTTAATTGTTGCAAAATAGAATGTTCAGAATATAGCACACAGACAGAGACACGGGCGTGTGTCTCGCCGTGTGAAGTCTGCACCTATTTTATGAAAAATTATGAAAATTAAATCAATCACACGGCCTAGCACACGGGCGTGTGGCACGGCCGTGTGGCACAAGTTAGAGAGCACCATATTTTGAACACGGCCTGTAGCACGGGCGTGTCTAAGGGTCACATGTGAGCCCTATAACATGAAAAATTTTCTAAATTTTGTAAAATTTTCTAAAGTTCTCGGTTTAGTCCTGAACTACTTCCAAAGCATGTATTGAACCTCGTAGGCTCGTTTTAGGGACGATATGAATGTGTATAAAAAGTTTTAAATTTGAAGGGAAATTTATGACTCGGAAATGTATGTTTGTTTTTGTTTAAGTCCGGTAATGCCTCGTACCCTGTTTCAGCGTCGAATACGGGTAAGGGGTGTTACAATAATCTATCATCACTGATCGAGATGGGCGATTTACGGGTCGATTTTGGACGGAGTTGTTCAAGTTGATAGGATCAGGTTAAACTTTTCCACTAGCATACATTTGCAAACCGACGGGCAAATTGAAAGAGTGAATGCGTTGTTGGAGACGTATATTCGGTACTATGTGAGTGCCACACAAAAGGATTGGCCAAAATTGTTGGATGTGGCCCAATTTTCATACAACTTGCAATGAAGTAGGGCTACGAACCAAAGTCCATTTGAAATAGTGACGGGGTAGTAGCAACTCACACCCCATGTTGTTGTGACCCGTTATATAGGACCAAATCCAACAACTTATCGTTTTGCGAAGGATTGGCAAGAGTAGAATGACTTAGGCAAAGCTTATCTGTACAAGGCAAGTAAGCGAAACAAGAAGTGGGCTAATCAGAATCGTAGGGCTGTGGAATTTTAGGTTGGTGATTCAGTCCTTGTGAAGTTACATTTGATTTTGCACCACAATGGCTTGCACAAGGGGCTTGTGCGGTGGTATAAGGGCCCATTCCAAGTTGTAAAGAAGGTAGGCAAGGGGCCTACAAACTTGAGTTGCCACCAATACTTAAGTTTCATCAAATATTCCATATCAGTATACATAAGCCATTTAATGGGGATCCAAATCGAGGCAAGTCTGAAAGAGCACCAATAAGGGTGAAGGTCTCCTACAACCGTGAATTTGAAAGCGTCGAGGCAGACTGTGTGATTAGACAAAAGTACTATAGGCCACGACATTAATACTTAGTTTCGTGGAAGGGACCTCCCGACAATGGAGCAAGTTAGGAACCTGCTGAGGCCTTATGGCAGTTCAAAGACAAGATAGACCAGTTCAATACAGAGGACACGACGAGATTGTCGCTAGAACAAGTGAGGGAGAATGTCATGGGTTGCGTATAAGAGCCCACAACCATGACACAATTATACGATCCTATTCATTTATGTGCTTTAACCTGTATCGTTGATTTTGGGGAGGCTCAACTATAAATAGAGGTCTCTCCTCCTCATTGTAATTCATTCATTGAGTAATAGAATTCTTGAGAGCATTCACTCAAACATTCTCTCTTGTGTTCTTGCTTTTTTGTGGCTTTATTCATCTTTCGAGTTCCTTCAGCTTTTGTGTTGCTTCCGTCTTGCTTTTCGTTGGTGCCTTGGAGGAATTCTGTTTGAATCCTCAATTGTTGGGAGTTAGGCTGACTTAGGCGTTTCTATAGCAAAAAATTGCCTAAGGCCACATGGATTGTGAGGCTAAAGTTCTAGCCCCGTGACACCAGTACCATCAGTTTGTGATATTTGAGATGTGATTTATGGTGATGGAGAAAAAGTGATGTTTTTGATACCTCCGGTAGGGCAATGATATTGCAAATTGGACTGGAAAATCACGAGAAAACATGCTATTCTGAATAAAAATGATATTAGGAGTTAAGAGGGAGTATTTATATGAATAAGACGTGTGATATTCTTTTGATTCTAAATTCTGGGTACAAGGCTGGCATGAGGATGGGTTGTACATGTCGTGTTTAGTTGACGAATAGTAATTTCCCTTGTGTTATGTAAATGGGCGTATTAAGCCTGTCTGTGTCTTGTGAACGCCATTGGGCGTATTATGATATTACCATGTAAACCCTTCTGAAAGGTTTGGTATTATATTAAGCATTAATTGTAAGATTTATATTACACTCATTTAAGTTTGGGAACTCACTAAGTTCATATGAACTTACTCTGTTATCTTTTCCCTCTCTAGCGTGCTGACTAAAGGAAGGACTTTCTGTTGAAGGGACTACGCCAGAGAACTATTGTTATTGTTAGCCATCTGTTTAGTTTTGTATCATGCATGACTGTTTGGGGTGCCGTGTAATTGTATTTTGGAACCAACGTATATAACGATCTACTATTTTGTCAAGGTACTGTTTCATAAGAATCTTTATAACTTTTAATCTTTAGATTTAATCTAATATATTTTGTTCCATGAGATTTCCTGTTTTCACCTATACGCCCAATAGATTGAATATTGTTTTAACTACCAATAATGTACATTGAAACTTTTGTAAAGTAATAGTCTATCATACGTTTTATACTCATAACCTATAAAGTTTTACAAAGTTTCCATAGAATGATTTGTCCCAAAATTCTTTTGTTAAATTCTTTGAATTTAGGTTGTGGCACATCATACTCGGATCCAATTATTGATCTGGACAAGGTGTGTTACAGTAGTTTTTAAAACAATCATATTAAAACATTTTTTTTTATTTTAGAAGAAAACTTAGTCTATTCTAAGGAAACTCATGAGCCATCAAAAACTGATTTAGATTAACCTTCCTATGTAACGATGACTACATAAAAAAAATTAGTTAATAACCAATTTTTTTATTACTAAAAATTTATTTATAATTTAGCAGTGGAAAAATAATATTTACTTAATTTTAATAAAATCTATGTTTCATACATAATTAATTAAAACCCATGTTTCAACGTTTTAAAAAAAAGATTAAATGTCATACATGCTATAATAAAAGAAAACCCAAATCCTAAGTCTCATGTCACAATTCAAAAATAAAGCATTACAATTTCAAAATCATAAAAATATCAAATAATAAACTTAAAGTATTTTAAAAAATCAAAATTGATTCGAGACCCTCCGAATGTCGTGTCTGCGTCCTAACTTGGTGGGTTATTTGTAGAGATGGAAATAAAAGGGGAATGAGCTATGAAGCTCAGTGTGAGTTCCATCACAAGAAAACCAGTGCAGAAAAATAAACCAAACATACATTATAAAAAATTTTAGTACAATAACAATCATATAGTATAGTGAAAATTGATAGTTTGTTCGAGAATGCTTATGCGTGATAATGCAAAGCAATTGCAATTTAATAGAAAAGAAAAGGCCCTACCCCACCGCTGCACTCCATAGTAAGAGTTCCTTATAACTCTTTTAATCTGGACACTCCAGTTTGTGGTTGAACCACTAGTGTTCCAGGTTAATACGTTGTTAGTAGCTGTGAATACACAACGGGTTTGCAGATAAAAGCTGCCAATGAATTTGTGGATAAATCACTAGTGTTTGCAGGTTAATACGCTTCCAGTAGGTTGTGAATACACAATGTGTTTGCAGATAAAAGCTGCCAGTAAATTTATGGATAAATCACCAGTGTTTGCAAATAAACTACCAGTACTTCCTCCTTTCAATCATCCCACACCATGCAATGCAGTATGACATGCTAATAACAGTATTGTACATAAATAGTAGACATGCTTAGCATGTAATCAGATTAACAATAGTAGTAGACATGTATGTCATGTATTCAGTTTATCAGTAACAGCAGTCATGCTGATCATGCAATTGGAAACACAATGGTACGAGTAACAGTACAATATATTAGTAATCCAATGACAGTAAACATGTACCAATAACATATCATGCGTATACAGTAACAATTTAGTCAATCAAATCATGGGTTCCAACATTATTCATAATATCAGGGACTCAATTGAATGAGATCAAACACTAAAAATAGTTCGGGGACTACTCAGGGACTAAACTGAATAATTCATAAAATTCCAAGTAAAATTGTAAAACAGGGGACACAGACCATTTGGTCAGGCCGTGTGCCATGCTATAAACCGTGTGGAGGGGTTACACGACCGTGTGGCCAAGGCGTGCAACAGATTGTGGCCGTGTGGAAATTGCAAAATTAAGCTATAAGGGAGACACAACCGTGTGAGATTCAAACTAGCCTAGGGTTTCAAAGGCACATGACTGTGCGAGGGGCTGTATGGTCCACTTGTGTGGTGCGCACGCCCATGTGGCCCTATTCATAAACACGGTCAGCCCTAATTTGATTATAAAAGAACACACACCTTTCACCGAGAGTCCAATCGACGTTCCTCATAATCAAATCTGATCCGACGCACCTATAACAAGTTCTTCAAACAACATATTTGCACGAATTAACATTGGGTATCAAGATTTAACAAGATTAACGGAGTTTTTTGCAAGATTCGTAAAGATCGTTTAATCGATCTTATGATTTGCATGGATAGAAATTCTATAAAAATCTAAGTTCAAACACCAGGATTGAGATGTTCTTACCGATTCTTTGACAATATTTTGAAACTTTGACAATTTTAAAAAATTAATCACGAATCAGTTAAATCAAACTTTTACAATCTCAAAAACATAAAATTTATAAGAAATGGACTAGAAAACACTCGCCATAAAAAAATATAAGTCTAATTTCGGCCAAAAAATTAATGGAAGAAGGTGATGACTTTCTTTCTTTCTTTTTAATTATTATGATATAACACATGTGTTATTTACTTTAAATTATAATTATAATTTAATTTAATAAATTTTTAAACATGCAAAGCCATTAACCGTCCACTATCTTCTAAAGTGGCTAATTGTCATTTTAACATTTGGTTTAATCACTATTTTAGTTTTTTAGAAATTAAAAATGTCTAGCAAATAACTTTTATCACTTTTAAGATTTAGTCATTGTACCATAATTAACCACTAATTTGGCAAAATAGCCTATCCAAAATTTAATTCATCTATATAATAACTTTGCAAATATTTAATAAAAAATACCTAAAACTCTGTTTACGAAAACAATGTCCTGATACATCAATTTTCAACACTACTAACTTTAGAGTTAGAACACTTGTGATTTAACTACCTATCCAATTAACAAATTTGTCAGACCAAAATTCAATATAATATTCTAATTGACTCGTAAATATTAATTAATAATATTTATAGACTCGATCATCAGAGAATAAGATTCTGAAATCACCGTTTTCAACACCACTGAAAAACGGACTATTACAAATGCCACCTATTGTGTCTTTATTTTACTTTTCTTTGTGTTCCTCCTGTCTCACATTGGTTTCCCATCTCTGAGTTACTTTAATTCGTTAATGTTACTGGCAATTGGTAAAATTAAAGACTTATCATCTGATTTAGCTTTCCCGGTTGTAATGGAAGAAGTTATTTTTTTAGGTTATATATATGTAATGATATCTTATGGTGGTATGCTATATTCCTGGATTTGGAATATAGTTTTGTATTCTTCTATTTGAACAATACAAGTAGTGAAGAAGACAATCAATCCATGCTTAGTTGAATGGAGTGAGGATGCTAATGTTGATGTCAGGTTTGTCACCAGCCAAGCACTAACGGGTACCAACAACACAATGCGGTGTCCTATTTAAGTCACCTAGCTTTTACAGCCACAATCGCTATGCAAATGAACCTTGGGGTCGCAAAGATGATAACAATTTGAAATAATTGACATGTCACATTCCAAAAACAGTTTAGTAAAATTGGGTATTAGATTGTGGGATCGAGAGAAAAATTGAGTTTAATATCATAGAAATTAAGATAGGATAAAATAAATAACTAAATAATAATGGTAGTAATAAAATAATTGGATTATTCTTATAGGTTAGCAGAGACTAAATGAAAACAGTGGTTAAAGTAGAGGTTAAACGTAAGACTAATAGTTAAAAAGGGGAGCTATTAGAACAAGGGAGAAATAGGAGAGGACTTAGAGGGTAAATAACCCAATTTTTAAAGAAGTTGGTTGGCTATAAAAAGCCACCCATCGCTTTTTTTTTTTTTTTTTTTTTTTTTTGTTTCCCTCCAAACTTTCTTCATTTTAAATTTTTGTTAGATCCAAATTGGAAATTTTCTTTCAACAATTTTTACATATTGTATATTTTCTTACATGTAAACACCCTCTATTTCTTCAATTTTGTAAGAAAATCACTCTTTCTTCTCTAATTTCTCACCTAAACTTAGCTCAGTTTTGCTCTTGGTGCAAATTCGTGGAGGTTTTCGAACTAAAGGTAAATCTATTATTTT
The DNA here is from genome assembly GCA_025698515.1 of Gossypium sturtianum. Classification (NCBI taxonomy): domain Eukaryota; kingdom Viridiplantae; phylum Streptophyta; class Magnoliopsida; order Malvales; family Malvaceae; genus Gossypium; species Gossypium sturtianum. The sequence continues at coordinate 129,899,436 of CM046955.1, forward strand.
CTCATATATTAAATTTTTATTAAGTGTTTTAATTTGGAATTTTCATAGATCTAAACAAAAAAAATTAAAGATCCATAATTTTAAAGCTTCAAGTTGCATAAAAAGGGAGAAACAAGTATTAAAGAGCTAAGTGTTGATATGGAAACAATTTTCAATAAGTGTTTATAGGGTTAAGAGGTTTGTAGATTCGACTTAGTGAAATCTTTAAACAAATTCATGAATTAAAATTAGGATTTAGTATAGGAATTAAACAGAGTAAAATTGTGGCTAAGTAATATGTCAAAAACAAGGTGAGTTGTGCATTTAAGGTAGCGTGTGTGTGCATAACATTAAGGGTGAGCTGATGTACTGAATAGGTTTATATATATAATATAAATATGCGTGTGTGGGTCGTGTTGTATATAATACATATATGCATTTGTGGGTCATGTTTTTATATTATATATATGTGTAAAAAGGTCATGTTATTTATATAATATATATATATATATGCGTTTATGATTATATATGCGTTTAGAGGTATTGTTTTATAAAATATATAAGTATATGGGACTTGGAATGTTTGCTGAAAATTTGACGTGACAAAGGGTCACTAAATAGGTATGTATATATATAATATATATTCGTATATGGTTTTGTAATACTTGTGAATAGATATAAAAATAAATAATGTAATGTGGACTCTTATAACATGCGAATTTTTACTAAGAATGCACATCTATGCAGGCACGAACCTATATGTGAATTATGATCTTTATGGTAATGACTTTGCAAAGTATTTGATGTGTATGTAAAGAGTCAAGTCATTTGGGAGCCTCCATAAGCATGGACAAAGGCAAATAAAAGCTTACTTGAGCATAGTAATTGAAGCAATGGTAGCTAAGGTGAGTGGTCTGATATACTGCATATAAACTTCAGTAGCATATTAAGGTAACATATGCGAACCCCTTACTTTCATACGAGCTTGCAGCATATTATGTGAACCCTATCCTATATGCATGTGAACTACATTATATTTTCATGTGAGCCCTGTAATATAATATGCGAACCCTGTATATGACATGTGAAACCTTGTATGTCAACATGTGTCTCTGTATGCTATGTGCGAACCTACTTGTGTGCAAACAACACCGTGTTATTTTGTGTTCTATACTATATTTGTGAATTGTGTTATATTGTGAACTGTGTTAACTTGGCGAATTATATTATTATGGCTAACTATGTTAACTTGGTGATCTGTATTAATATGGCGAATTGTGCTAATTTTCCAAACTGTGTTTTGTGAGATTTTAAGTTTTATTGCATGTAAGCCAAGCTATTGTGTGCCCTATGCTAAATAAAATATGTGAACTATGATTGATGTGAGCTGGGACATGAATGATATGTGAATTGTGAATTGTATGTGCAAGCTATGTTGCATGCAAACTATATCACTTATGAACCATGCTTTATATGTGAATTGTGAATTGTGATATTATGAACAATGAATTGCGTATTGTGTAATAATGTATGAACTCTGCTTAATTGCAAGCCTATTATACTGAATATTGTGAATGTGTTAAAAAGATATGCTGGCATTGTGACTTCATGGAACCATTGGATATAGTTGGCATACCATAGGATTGTGAGTACTCACTCTTTTTATTGCAATAGACATTATGGCCCGGAGATGCGTTGGAGAGATAAGGGAATGTAGAGCATAGCTCCATTCACCGGAGACAACACAGGAATCTATGAGTCGAGGATAATGAGAGTGTCAGCATTTATGCTACACTTATATCAGAGACCGCGTAAGACTCTTTGAGTCCAAAAGCGAGACGTTATAAGGAGATCTGTTTATCTAGTGTGTAGGTGGTGATAGAGTCCCCTATATGTTTCATAATCACAAAAATGTTAATTTATCATTATTTGAAATATATGAGTTATGATGTGATATGAACTGTTATGTAGTATGAACTGCTATTCAGTATGAATTGTTATCTCATATGAACTGACATTTGATACGAATTGATATCTTATGTGATCTGCCTATTTTATGCGAATTGCTTATTATATGTGCACTGCTTATTTTATGAGTTACGTTATGTCGTGTGAGTTACTATTTTGTGCAAGTTGTAATAATTTATGAATCGTTATTGTATGTCTACCTTCTGACTTGACTGATGTGTTTATTTGTGGTATGTTTGAGCACTCACTGAGCTTTAATAAGCTCACACTCCCTTTTTAAAAACATTGCAGTAATATAGTGTGCGAGGAGGTATGGAAGAGAGCTATCCAAGTGATCCATAACGAGGCTACACCTGGGTATGTTGATGTGTTCCCAAATCAAACGAAGAAGGCAATGTGGGATCAAATTATGAGATTAAGAATTAGAACTAGTTAAAATTGTTGGGTTGTAATTGGACATTAAGGACTCTTTAAATGATTTGGTTTGAAACTTTTATTACCATTTTAAATAGATGATTACATGGTGGATTGTGAATGCTTGATGAATGGTTTGAATAATTGTTCGACTAACTTGTAAGTGCAGGTTGAAGAGTCACTAGTCATCGATAAGCCTTAGATATTTTATGTGTGATTTGGATACAAACATGTGCTTGGTATGCATGAGATGTAACATAGAATTTGGTCAAGTGATGTACACTGCTAAACGCCTACTAACTAATTAATTAATAATGTTATGAGGTTGTGCGAGATGCTTTAATAAATTTTCCATAATAAGACTTATACGTATAAATTCTACAATACTATTTTCAGACCTTGTGAAATGGAGTTTAATTTTTTTTCAACATTTTACTACATTACGATTTAAATCTAATAATTTATTTTTAAATAAATTGGTTTCTAAAACCCTTTGAAAAATAACCTTTTAAAATGCCTTAGTACCTGCATGAATGCTCAACTTGAAACACCCCAAACCCGGCCCACAAGCCTCAACCGGATCTGATATGTTCCTTCGGAAAACTTAACTAAATCTCGTTTCATGATTTGATAAAATATGTCGACTTATTAAAACAAGTTTGAAAATTTAGCGAGTTGGAAACCGAGTTGTAGTTCAGTTTGTATTTCTTAAAAAAAACGTTTCCTTCATTTCTAACAAATTGAAAACAATGCCTGATTTTAGAGCTTATTAAGTTGAAAACCGTAGTGGACTAAGTGTTAAAACATTTGAAGTTGTTTAAGAAAAATGTTTAGTTATTTATTTGCCGATTATCGTGTGAAAAATAAAACTTAGAACATAAAACTTAAACAATTAAATAGTGGCCTTATTACAAACTTTAAAATACCAAATAAATCCCGAAAGAAAAGTATGCTAATATAACACAAAAATCAACCATTCGAAAACCCAAAAACGCTGGGCATGGCCACCCCGTAGTCCTCGCTGACCCGATCCATAATACTAGGCATCACCTGCAAAAAGTTAGCCCACGAAGGGTGAGTCAACAGACTCAATGTGTAACGGCTACACCAAAAACCCAACCGATCATAGCCTTAACCATAACATTTCGGCAAAGCCTATTTTAGTCACATTCGGCCATAAGCCCACACATAGCATATCGGATCATAGCATATCAAATCACATTTAAATAAGATGAAAATGCAATCCCGAGCCCACCTAGATATCCATCTTCTACACACCACCCGTACCTGCCAATAACACCGTGGGGATTACTAAATTGACCCTCCATCCGCTACACACCCTCGAAGGCAGTCGCTGCAGACAACTACACATCGCCCTTATAATGTGGTATAGCCACCAGATAATGTGATAGAGTCACCGGATTCATAATATGTGACATAAGTCACCGGATAATGTGGTAAAACCACAGGAACACTTCCCCTTTATCATTATCACCCATATGCCCATGCATCATACAAAATATACAGATATCATGCAATATACCTTACCCCAAAGCCATAACGAAATTACACATATTTTCATATCAATGTTTATAAACATTATTAACGGAGTGTTAAGGGGTAACGTACCTGAACGCACTATACCATTGAATGGTACCCTTAGCCATGTTATTCGTATTTTTATTAACACATATTTAACGTAATACTATTAATCTATCGGGAATTAGTGTAGGGTTACACACCGATAATGATGAGAATGACACTCGATACCGACACTCTCGCCATCGGATAACAAATGATCCGCTTATCCCTTCCGATGCTGGCCCACAACCCGGTGGCCAATCACGTACGGCAGAAACCGAGCGTTTCTTGAATCTAGGGGTAGGAACTACCCCTTTCTCTCCTCCACGAAATAGATCTGAATCCCGAGACTCCTCCTTTATCTCTGTCGAAAACCCCCTTGCTTGCTTAAATCCTGATAACTATTGTCTGCTCTTGTAGTTGTCGAAATCCCTTGCTTACCTTGAATCTCCAAAATCCCGAAAGATCTCCTTCTAATCGTTGGCTACAAAGAATCCCGAAATCCACCAAACAAGAGTGACCAAACGCAATGATCACTGGCTCTAAGAAATCGACAAGAGGAGAAAGATGATCGGCTTTTAGTGTTTCAAAACAATCGGCTATAGTCCAAAGATACCTTCGGCTTTTGAAAGAATCGCGAGAAGAAGAAGAGAAGAATGATGGTGTAGCTCAAGTTAGGATTCGGCTTAGGGGATTTTGGCTACTAGGTGAATTCGGCTTTTATCAAAAGAATGGAGAAGAGATGTTTGGGACCTTAAGAGTTGCGACAATGATGGGAATGAATGAAAGAGAGGTTTCGGCCTTAGCAAAATAAAGGAGAAGAGAAGGGGTGAGGGTTTCGGTCTAAAGATGAGTAAAGTGAAGAAGAGAATGGAGAAGAGAGTGGCCTTAATGGTCTTCCCAAATTCGGCTAAAGCAACAAAAATAGAGGAGACTTTGAAAGGTTTCTGACTACCACTTTCGACACAAATCTAAGGGAGGAAAAGAAAGCTAAAATGTACCTAAAACCCCTTAAGCCAATTCAGCACTTAACTCCCCCCCTTGTATGACCGAATATGCCCCCTCCAAAGTCCCTTTGCCGGCCAACTCTTCCCCTCTTCTCAAATCCCTTCTTTTTCTCCTACTTTTCCTCTTCTCCCCTCATTCAAAAGTATTTGAATGAGTCAACACTTATCTTTCTCTCTTAGCCGAATTTTCAAATGAATTTGACCAAATCAAATGCTCATCCATTCAGTGTCCCTGTGCCGTCCAACACTGCACTTCCTTGCTGAAAAATAAAAGCCCAAAACGCTACCTGTGCTGCTCGAACCTAAGTCCCTTCACACTCCCTGAGGCGTCACTCTCCTGTGCTCTAAGTGGCGCCTCCCTTGCCACTTTACCAGTTAAGTTCTTGTGTCTTAATCCACATACTAAACTCCTTAAGGCCTAGCTCCCTTAGCTCTCCTTTAAGACTTAAAAATCCAATATTTTTCTAAGGCATCTACCTACTCCCCAGGGTTCCTGAAGCCCCCAAAACACATACAAACCACACACAAGCATGCTACTACATACATTCAAGTTAAAACGCATAACCCCTAAATCCCGGATATTACAGTTCTACCCCCCTTAAAAATAATTTCAGCCTCGAAATTACCTGACTAGAATAGGTGAGGGTATTGCTGCCGCATTGCTTCCTCCGGCTCCCAAGAAGCTTCTTCCGATCCATGGTTATGCCATAACACTTTGACTAGAGGAACTGATTTCCTCCGTAACACCTTCACATCTCGTTCTAGAATCTAAATCGGCTCTTCCTCGTAGGACAAGTCTGACCTCAGCTCCACCTCCTCAACTGGCACTACATGAGATGGATCCGATCGGTAATGACGTAGCATCGAAATGTGGAACACATCGTGCATCTGCTTCAATTTCGAAGGCAACTCTAACTGATATGCCACTGGTCCAACCCGCTTCAAAACCCGATAAGGTCCTATAAACCTGGGACTTAACTTACCCTTGCGACCAAATCTCATCACCTTTTTCCATGGTGAAACTTTCAGAAACACCTGATCCTCTACTGCAAACTCTATCTCCTTCATTTTGAGATCTGCGTGCACAACTTTTGTCTCATCAAACGCTTCCTTCAACCGTGCGAATTACCTTAACCTTTTCTTCGGATTACGCCACAATCTCCGGACCCAAAACATGACGTTCCCTAATTTCTCGTCTAACACGTAGGAGTGCGACACTTCGTCCATACAAGGCTTCGTGACGGTGCCATCCGAATACTTGCTTGATAGCCGTTGTTGTACGCAAACTCGCTAAAGGCAAGAATTCTCCCGACTTCCTCTGAAGTCCATCACGCAACCCCTCAACATATCCTCTAACACTTAAATTACCCACTCAGATTGGCCGTCCGACTGCGGATGAAATGCTGTGCTGAAATCTAATCTGGTGCCCAATGCCTGATGCAATGCTTTCCAAAACCGTGACGTAAACCTCGGATCCCTATCCGAAATAATCGACACCGCACTCAGGCAAACCTCACAATTTCTGCCACATACAATTTTGCCAACCTTTGTAGAGAATAGTCAACCTGCACTGGTATGAAATGTGCAGACTTTGTCAACTGATCCACTATCACCCATACCGAGTCCTTCTTAGTAGGCGTAAGGGGAAGCCCACTAACGAAGTCCATGGTAATTCTCTCCCACTTCCATCTGCGGAATCTTTATCAATTTGAAGCAACCCGAAGGTACTTGGTGTTCAGCCTTGACTTGTCGACACGTTAAACATTTCCCTAAAAATTCAGTAACTCCCGCTTAAGACCAGGCCACCAAAATCGATCCCGTAGATCCTCAGATAACTTACTTCCTCCGGGATGCATAGCATAAGGACTACTATGCGATTCCCAAAGAATTCTCTGTCTTAGTTCCTCATCCTTCGGCATACACACCCTACCTTGGAAACACAACACCGTCCTTCATTTACCCCATAGTCTTCCAATTCCGCGTTTGCACTGCAGTAGCTTAGCACTCGAGATCATCATCTACCGCTTGTTTTTCTTTCACCGACTTAACCATGTCGGCTTCACCGCAACTCGCTAGCAAACTTCCGTCGTCATAAAGGCTAAGATGTGCAAATATCGCCTCGATCCGACACTACTTTCCGACTTAGGGCATCCGCCACTACATTCGCCTTACCCGGTGATACTCTATAGAACAATCGTAGTCTTTCAATAACTCCACCCACCTTCATTGTCTCAAATTTAGCTCCTTCTCGAGTCAACAAATACTTGAGACTCTTGTGGTCCGTGTAGATCACCGACCTTTCTCCATATAAATAGTGCCTCCATACCTTAAGAGCACTGGACTCATCGCTGCCAATTCCAAGTCATGCATCGGATAGTTAACCTCATGTGGCCTTAATTGCCGAGATGCATAAGCGACCACCTTCCCATCTTGCTTCGTAACACATCCCAATCTCGTGTGAGAAGCATCACAAGACACCACAAAATCCTTCCCCGCCTCAGTGAATCAAAACCGAGCTTCGTTAAAACCCTCTCAAGCCTTTCAAGCTCACGCGCTTATCCGCCCATACGAAAGGTACCTCCTTTCTCAACAATTTCATCAGAGGTCTTGCTATTGATGAAAACCCTTCTACGAACCTTTCAGAGTAGCTCTGCTAACCACAAGAAACTGCGAACCTCAGCCACAGAATTAGGTGGTTTCCAATCTAGCACTGCCTCAATCTTCCGAGGGTCTACTCTTATCCCTTCTGCAGACACCACATGACCCTAAAACGCAACTTCCTTCAACCAAAATTCGCACTTGCTAAACTTGGCATATAACTTCTTCTCCCTTAACACCTGTAATACTACCCGAAGATGCTCATCATGTTCTTCCTCAGACTTGGAATACACTAGGATGTCGTCTATAAACACAACGACGAACTGATCCAAGTAGGGTTGGAAACCCGACTCATCATATCCATGAACGCAGCTGAGGCGTTCGTCAATCCGAACGGCATTACTATGAACTCATAATGCCCGTATCTTGTTCGGAAAGCTGTCTTATGGATATCTGCTTCCTTCACCTTAAGCTGATAGTATCCCGACTTTAGATCTATCTTTGAAAATACTGCGGCTCCCTTAAGCTGATCGAACAAGTCGTCTATCCTTGGCAAAGGGTACTTGTTCTTGATGGTCAACTTATTCAACTGCCGGTAATCTATGCACATATGCATAGTCCCGTCCTTCTTCTTCACGAATAGGACCGGTGCTCCTCATGGAGACACACTGGGCCGGATAAACCCACGATCAAGCAACTCTTGGATCTGAGCCTTGAGCTCAACTAACTCCTTTGGTGCCATTCTGTACGGAGCGATAGATACTGGCGCTGTACTAGGTAACAAGTCAATCCCAAATTCCACCTCACGATCCGGAGGCAATCCTGGAAATTCTTCTGGAAAGACATCCGCAAACTCCCTTATCGTCCTGACCCCTTCCACAGCTGCTTCCTTAGCCTCCAAGGCACTAACCAACATCAGAAAAGCCAAACATCCCTTTCTTACCATCTTCTCTGCCTTAAGGGCAGATACTACATTCGACAAGTAATTTCGTCTCTCGCCCATCACCACGACTTCATTGTCGTCAGAAGTTCTCAATGACATGCGCTTAGCGGCCAAGAGTCCATATTCGCACGGGTCACTTCACTAGCTACCCATGCCTAAGATTAGGTCAAATTCCCGAATGGCAACTCCATTAAGTCACCGTAAATCGCGCCCGAACCGAACTAAAGGCACTTCCCTAAAGAGTTTGTCTACTACTACCGATTGCCCTAAAGGACTAAGTACAGTCATCTTCCTAGGTACAGATCTCAAAGTTCACATGCAGAGTTCCGGACACCTCACTAGCGATGTAAGAATGAGTTGAACCTATATCTATCGAGGAATAAAAGGTAATCCAAAAATAAGGAACGCATCTGCGTTATGACATCAGTGCATCACCATCCTCCTCCGACGAATCGCATATACGGCACTGGTTGTCTCACCTTCGTGTTACCACCACCTCTCGCCGGTGTTCGCGACCTCTACCGAGAACCATTACCTCTGCCAACTGGACCACGACCCCTCGACGGCTGTTGTCCACCTCTGCCAGCCTAATTAAAACCCTGACCTACTGGTCGACCCCTATCTGTATCCACCGAACAGTCTCTAATCATATGATCTTTGGACCCACACTTAAAACATCCCCCTGCCTTTTTCCAACATTCTCCCGGTGCATCTTTCCACACCGAGCACAAGTACGGTGATCTCGTCCTCCCGCGAACAACTGCGCGACCTCGCGCCCATCAACTCTAGGTCTCTTTTGAAAATTTCCGGATGACCACCAAGACCCATAGCCCCTCTTATTCCTACGGCCTCTGTCGCGTTCTCGTCTCTCGGTCCGCTTAACTTCTTCAGCTATCCGAGCCTTATCCACTAAGATTGCAAAGTCTCTTTCCCCGTGTGGGGGTAATCAACACTCGCAGCTCATCTCGCAATCCATCTTCGAATCTGACACATCGCTCGTAATCAGTAGCCACAATCCCCCTAGCGTACCGGTTTAACCGCAGAAACTCCGCTTCATACTCCGCTACCGACTTGCTTCCTTGCACTAAATTTAGAAACGCCTTTCTCTGCGAGTCTATGTAGCTAGCTCCGACGTATTTCCCCTCAAACTTAGTCTTAAAATACCCCCACCCACTCGATCTACTGTGGGTACCCTCTCGACGATGAGCCACCACTGGTAGGCCTCATCCCGGCAAATAAACAAAGACACCTTCACTTCTCCTCAATTGTGCGATCCAAATCATCCATGATCCTCTCGATCGCCTCTAACCAATACTCCGCTACGCCCGAGCTACCCCGGATACTCCTCTAAAAACTTCGGCTCCATTTGCTCTAAGTCTCTCAGATACTGACTTTCGAGCCCCATTTCCCATACTAGCTCCTGCCACTCGCTCTAAAACTCGCAGCATAGCCTACGATACAGCGTCATCTCCTCCTGTCTGCTCCTAAAATTCCGCCCCTACAGCTGGTGGCGGTGCCTCATTTTCGTAACCCCGACTGCACTGATCGGTTCTCGACACGTCTATCTATCGCTCGCCGCGCCCACGAGTATTGCGACCACGTCCCCTAGAACTCATGTCTACCGTCGCGGTTTATCTATTTTTACGAAATTTTTATGCATTAGAATCTTTTCACTTCTTGTTTAAAGAGAAGTTTTATGCAATAGAGTTTTAATCAGTGGTTTTTCCGTAGAAGTACACATATACCTAAAGTCCATGTCTCTATAATATAGTTTCCCTATGCCTAATATCTAAAGCATCATACATTAGCATATTCAAAAAAATTTACTAACTACAGTACTTACCTGGCGGACCTGGGCCGAGAACTCGGGTGCCATGCTTCCATAGGACAATTTTAACAAAAATTTTCAAAAACCCTATTTTGGATCAATTTTTTTTTGAAAACATTGTGGGCTTCAAAACCCAAGGTCGAGTGTTTAAAACTGGACTCTGATACCAAGTTGAAACACCCTAAACCCGGCCCACAAGCCTTGACCGGATCTGATATGTTCCTTCAGAAAACTTAAATATATCTCGTTTCATGATTTGATAAAATATGTCGACTTATTAAAACAAGTTTGAAAATTTAGCGAGTTGGAAACCGAGTTGTAGTTCAATTTGTATTTCTTAAAAAAAACGTTTCCTTCATTTCTAACAAATTGAAAACAATGCCTGATTTTAGAGCTTATTAAGTTGAAAACCGTAGTGGACTAAGTGTTAAAACATTTGAAGTTGTTTAAGAAAAATGTTTAGTTATTTATTTGCCGATTATCGTGTGAAAAACAAAACTTAGAACATAAAACTTAAACAATTAAATAGTGGCCTTATTACAAACTTTAAAATACCAAATAAATCCCGAAAGAAAAGTATGCTAATATAACGCAAAATTCAACCATTCGAAAACCCAAAAACGCTGGGCATGGCCACCCCATAGTCCTCGCTGACCCGATCCATAATACTAGGCATCACCTGCAAAAAGTTAGCCCACGAAGGGTGAGTCAACAGACTCAATGTGTAACGGCTACACCAAAAACCCAACCGATCATAGCCTTAACCATAACATTTCAGCAAAGCCCATTTTAGTCACATTCGGCCATAAGCCCACACATAGCATATCGGATCATAGCATATCAAATCACATTTAAATAAGATGAAAATGCAATCCCGAGCCCACCTAGATATCCATCCTCTACAAACCACCCGTACCTGTCAATCACACCGTGGGAATTACTAAATCGACCCTCCATCCGCTACACACCCCGGCTACCACTGCAGACAACTACACATCGCCCTTATAATGTGGCATAGCCACCAGATAATGTGACAGAGTCACCGGATTCATAATATGTGACATAAGTCACCGGATAATGTGGTAAAACCACCAGAACACTTCCCCTTTATCATTATCACCCATATGCCCATGCATCATACAAAATATACAGATATCATGCAATATACCTTACCCCAAAGCCATAATGAAATTACACATATTTTCATATCAATGTTTATGAACATTATTAACGGAGTGTTAAGGGGTAACGTACCTGAACGCACTATACCATTGAATGGTACCCTTAGCCATGTTATTCGTATTTTTATTAACACATATTTAACGTAATACTATTAATCTATCGGGAATTAGTGTAGGGTTACACACCTGATAACAGTGACAATGACACTCTCGATACCGACACTCTCGCCATCGGATAACAAACGATCCGCTTATCCCTTTTCGATCTTCGCCCACAACCCGGTGGCCAATCACGTACGGCAGAAACCGAGCGTTTCTTGAATCTAGGGGTAGGAACTACCCCTTTCTCTCCTCCACGAAATAGATCTGAATCCTGAGACTCCTCCTTTATCTCTGTCGAAAACCCCCTTGCTTGCTTAAATCCCGATAACTATTGTCTGCTCTTGTAGTTGTCGAAATCCCTTGCTTACCTTAAATTTCCAAAATCCTGAAAGATCTCTTTCTAATCATCGGCTACAAAGAATCCCGAAATCCACCGAACAAGAGTGACCAAACCCAATGATCACTGGCTCTAAGAAATTGACAAGAGGAGAAAGATGATCGACTTTTAGTGTTTCAGAATAATCGGTTATAGTCCAAAGATACCTTCGGCTTTTGAAAGAATCGCGAGAAGAAGAAGAGAAGAATGATGGTGTGGCTCAAGTTAGGATTCGGCTTAGGGGATTTTGGCTACTAGGTGAATTCGGCTTTTATCAAAAGAATGGAGAAGAGATGTTTGGGACCTTAAGAGTTGCGGCAATGATGGGAATGAATGAAAGAGAGGTTTCGGCCTTAGCAAAATAAAGGAGAAGAGAAGGGGTGAGGGTTTCGATCTAAAGATGAGTAAAGTGAAGAAGAGAATGGAGAAGAGAGTGGCCTTAATGGTCTTCCCAAATTCGGCTAAAGCAACGAAAATAGAGGAGACTTTGAAAGGTTTCTGACTACCACTTTCGGCACAAATCTAAGGGAGGAAAAGAAAGCTAAAATGTACCTAAAACCCCTTAAGCCAATTTGGCACTTAACTCCCCCCCTTGTATGACCGAATATGCCCCCTCCAAAGTCCCTTTGCTTACGCCAACTCTTCCCTCTTCTCAAATCCCTTCTTTTCTCCTACTTTTCCTTCTTCTCCCCTCATTCAAAAGTATTTGAATGAGTCAACACTTATCTTTCTCTCTTAGCCGAATTTTCAAATGAATTTGACCAAATCAAATGCTCATCCATTCAGTGTCCCTGTGCCGTCCAACACTGCACTTCCTTACCGAAAAATAAAAGCCCAAAACGCTACTTGTGCTGCTCGAACCTAAGTCCCTTCACACTCCCTGAGGCATCACTCTCCTGTGCTCTAAGTGGCGCCTCCCTTGCCACTTTACCAGTTAAGTTCTTGTGTCTTAATCCACATACTAAACTCCTTAAGGCCTAGCTCCCTTAGTTCTCCTTTAAGACTTAAAAATCCAATATTTTTCTAAGGCATCTACCTACTCCCCAGGGTTCCCGAAGCCCCCAAAACACATACAAACCACACACAAGCATGCTACTACATACATTCAAGTTAAAACGCATAACCCCTAAATCCCAGATATTACACAACTGAAGCTTTTAGAATATTTGCTTGTTAAAAATTCAATTAAAAAATTATGTTGATGACTTGATGATTAGAGTACCTTAGCAAAAACAAGACTTTAGGACTTTACATATTTAAATGAATAATTGTGTGAGGTGTGATCGGTTGGATGGTGTGCTTTTGTGGTGTTTTGTCGGAGAGTCACTTTGGTGGCCAATGTCACGTTTGAAATTCAGGTCGGATCGTCCCGGCCGAGGTTTGGGTGCCACACTACAATCATGTTAGAGAAGCAATCGTGTAAGGTGGTTCTTATAGTGTGGGGGTAGCAGAGTGAGGAGTGATAGAGATGGGGGAATAGGGATGGACAATGATAAGGATTAGTGGTTCTTATTGTGGGTGTCGGGCGATGATGAGGATTGATGGTTCTTATGTAGCAAATAAACACAAAAAAAAAATGTTTTGAACTCATTATAAAGAGGTTCCAACTTTAGTCAAAAGTAAAAATATGTCATATCAACAATTCATTAGTGGATTAACGCAATTTTTAATGGGAGTGACCAATTCGAGCAATTATCTTAATTAGAGTAATTAAATTGACAAAGAAAAATAGAGTGACCAAAATAGGAACGACGCTATTTTAAAGTGACCTACTTTATAGTTTACCTTCAATAATTTTATTTTTAAAATATTATAATACTTACTAAATATTTATGCTATATATTAAAATATTATTTTACTTTTACATAAATATTAGTCATTCAAAAATTGTTTAACATGAAATTTTTTGTTTTTAATATAAACATTTTAAATAGTAATGTTTAATAATAAAAATATTTAAACTTTTATATTAATATTATTTAATCATACTATTTATTCTTAAGGCTTGAATCATGTAAACTTATAAATATTTTTAAAATGTTGTATTAAATTATAGTATTAAAAATTCATATTTTTAAATAATGTTTATTTTTTAAATAATTATAAATTATAATCTATATATTTATTATTAAAATAGAAATACAAATAATTTTCAATAAAATATTAAAATATATTTAAATTTTAAATTAATGGAAATTTTATCATCTATTATTATATTAGATAATATTTTTACTAAAACTAATTTTTATTGTCAAATGCATTCAACGCGAAGTGTTCATTTTCTTAAATTGGTTAAATAGTATGTTTTTTTTTTTAATTTCAGTAAAGTAATTTTATTTATTTTTAACATAATTAAATATATGAATTATTTTCATAGTTAAAATATTATTGTAATTGAAAAGTTTTAAATCATAATGAATGCTTGAATGAAAACAAGGAATGAAAGTCTTTTTCTTTTTTGTAATTTTTTAAGCTACTACTTAATGAAAATGCCTAAATGTTATATGCTAATGCATGTATATTATAGTGAAAATGTAATTTAACATGAATATAAAATAGAATTTAAGATTTAATAAAATATTTGATAATATTTAAACTAATTAATAATAAAATATTATTTTAATATCAATTTAATAATATAATAATCAATATAAGATATTTTGTCAATTCAAAGGCAATAAATTGTATTAATTATAAACATGAATATTATATAAAATATAAAATATATATTTAATAATATTAAAAATTAAATTATCAATGTAATATTATTTTATTCTTTTTATATTAAAAATTAAAAAAAATATTCTTAATATAATAACATTTGGCTCTAAATGAAGGGTACAATTGTTCTTTTTTAGGGGTGTTTAAAAATGGTATATATTTAATTATAGAGGTGGGAAATTGGGTGGGTTATTTCGAGTTTAGATTTTTCGAATTCGACCTTTTCAAGTTAGCATATTTCATTTGGGCATTTTAAGTTTGGGTTGTTACAAGTTTAGTTTGAATTTATTTTACATTCGATATAATCAATATATCTACATAATTTAAATTTTTATATCTCAATATAAATGATTAATTTATTATATTTTACAAAAACATAGTTAACTTGACACATTCATGTATTATTATTTTACAGCCTACAATATAGACCATTTTACCAATAAAGGCCCATTTCCAACTTTATTTACGGAAATGGGCCAATTTTTTCATTATTTACCAGAAAGGGCCGAAAACTACCATAACGCGTCCATGTAGGAGCATTTTAGGGGGAAATTACAGCAAATCGCGTCCCTGAGGGAGCGATTTTGCCATGTCAGCACAAAACGCGCTGACGTGGACGCGCTTTGCTGGCGTGGCAGAATCGCTCCCTTGGGGATGCGATTTAGCCCGTGTTTTTCAATGTTTATTGCTATTTGCATGTTTAGTCCCTATGGTTTGTGGGTTTAGGGTTTTAGGTTTGTAGTGTTAGGGTTTTGTTAAAATAATTTAGGATGTTATTTATTTAGGGTTTAAGAATTTTTAAAAAAATAAATCAATGTTTAGAGTTTTTTTTAAAAAATTTAATTAAATTAGGTTTTAGGGGTTTTAAATAAATTAATTAAATTAAGGTTTAGAGTTTTTAAGAAAATTAATTAAATTCGGGTTTAGTTTTTTTAAAATAATTTTGTGTTTAGGTTAAGGGTTTAGAAAAAATTATATTGACAATAATGATTTTTTTTTTTTTTTACAGCAGTTTCAGAAAAATTAATTTTGAAAAGACGGTTCTGAAAAGATAATGTCAAAAACGCTTCAAGTAGGATGCACTGTTAGCAAAATTACAGAAAGAAGCTCCCACGTGGACGCTCTTTTTCTACAGTAGTTTCTGAAAAAAATAATATTGAGAAGACGGTTCTAAAAAAATACTTTCAAAAACGCTTCAAGCAGGATGCACTGTCAGCAAAATTACTGAAAAAAGCTCCCACGTGGATGCTCTTTTTCTACAGTAGTTCCTGAAAAAATAATTTTGAGAAGACGGTTTTGAAAAAATAGTGTCAAAAATGCTTCAGGCAGGATGCACTGTCAGCAAAATTACTGAAAAAAGCTCCCAAGTGGACGCTCTTTTTCTACAGTAGTTCCTGGAAAAATAATTTTGAGAAGACGGTTCTGAGAAAATAGTGTAAAAAACGCTTCAAGTAGGACGCACTGTCAGCGAAATTATTGAAAAAACTCCCACGTGGACGCTATTTTTCTACAGTAGTTCGTGTTTGGCCTTAGGCTATAAATGAGCTAAATTTCATTCCCAGGTTGCATAAGTTACAGCAAGAAAAATTAGAGAGGCTAAGCGAAATAAAAATTGAAGATGAGTGAACGTATTAGTGCTATTATTTACTATGAGGAGGAGGTCCGTGACACCGAGAACGACGTTGTTTTTTTTTTTATCGGAGAACACAACGTGACTGGCTTTTAACCAGAACATAGATTTGACAAAACTTCGTAAAAGAATTAGGCATAAAATCTTAGGAACGATGCCAATGAGAGTTTCGTCTATTAAGTATCTATTTTGTGCTTCGGTTGATCCCCTGACATATGACTCATTTGATATCAAAGGTGGTCGTAGCTTGGAGGCGATGGTGCTGACTCATCTCGCTAGTGGATCACCCTATCTTGAGTTATATGTACAATTTTCATCGCCAAATGAAGCATTTGCAACTTCAACATCTACTATTGTTCGAGAGGAATACACGACCCCTACCCGACACTCCGTTAGTGGGAGGCAAAGTATGGAAGCACTCGTGTTTGGTGGCAATATGGAATACACAACTCCTACACGATAGTCGGTTAGTGGATGGGACATGCACCTCGGTAGGTCGATGTTCGATGCTGGAAATACGTACTGGGGAATGACATCAACTTCTAGTGGTTGCCAATCCACATATGTTTGGGGTGGTTACGAAACGTCCACAAGAAGGGATGATGTACCCCCTACGACGTCCACCGGCGAAGGGACCTCGTACGTTGCAGATGATGGTGGGTTAGATGACGAGTCCGATGTGGATCCACCTCGAGAGCCCGACCCAATGGTGCAGAAGTTGCATTATTTTCTGAACCGGAGTCTGTTCCAACCGAACCTGAATACGTTGAAGGGGGTTAAGATAAAGAAGAAGAAGATCCATAATTCAGGGCGTACTCACCTCCATCCCACATGTATAATGTTGATCTATTGACAGATGATGCAATGGATTTTCCAGATCTACCACACAGAAGACATAATCGTACAAGTTTGTCATTGGATTCGGGTGAATTGGAAGTTGGTAAGGAGTTTTCCAGTAAGGATAGTTTTCTTGGTGTATTGAAACAACATAGCATCATGAACAGGGTTAAATACCACGTGGTTAAATCCAAATTCGAGAAGTCCGAGGCCAAGTGTGCAGTGCAAGACAGTACATGTTTATGGAAAATCATAGCTTCGGTTAGGAAAAAGACAGACTTGTGGGAGATAAAAAAGTACAAAGGTCCATATACCTGTGTTGTCGGTACAGTATCACGGGTGTTTAGGGTTTTTGAATAATACAGTTATTACTTAATGTTGCATTATTTAATGTACTTTGTTGACAGGTGTTTTACAAGATCATCCCAAGATGGATTCAGATATGATAGCTAGTTTAATACTACTGATGGTGAAGGAGAATCCCAGGACTTCTGTGTCGGTCTTAATTGCCAATATTCGTATCCAAGTGAGGTACACGCCCTCTTACCGCAAGGCTTGGATAGCTAAGCAGAAGGCATTGGAAAAGATGCATAGTGGGTGGGACGTTTCATATAATGAGGTGTGAAAGTGGTGTTAGGTGCTGGAGAGGTACGTCCCAAGTTGCATAACAGACCTTGAAACGGGCCCTGTGTACTACAATGATCGATTGCTCCGTAGATGCCAAGTGTTCAAGCGTTTGTTCTGGAGCTTTAAGCAATGTTGGGACGCATTTGTGTACTGCAAGCCATTGGTACAAATTGACGGTACCTTTATGTATGGTAGATATAACCATCGGCTATTGCTAGTTGTGGTACAGGATGGTGGTGGGAGAATCCTTCCAATTGCGTTTGCAATAGCACCGAGGGAGTCAGGTGATTACTGGGATTTCTTTCCTTCTAGGTTAAGGAGGCATGTCTGCCCCCAATATAATATCCGCGTTATATCGGATAGAGGCACTGGAATACTAGCTACAATTGAGCGACAGGGAAGCCTATGGGATCACACACACCATCGGTATTGTCTAAGGCACGTTGCGTCCAACTACTACGGGTAATATCAGTATACCATTGAACGACGGCAAGTGACCAACATGGGTAATTAATATCTATTAATATAATTTTTTTTTGTAATATTCAATTTATTCTGAATGGAAGAGTGGTATGTAATTTTCGCTATCAACTTATATTGGTAGGGTACGAGATCAATAATGACCGTTTTTCATGAGATGTTGGCGTTTTTGCGGTCAGGTAACGAATAAGGCGCAGACTACCTTTGTAACATACCTTTCGATCAGTGGACACAAGCATACGACGGTGGCCTACAATATGGTCATATGACCTCAAACCTGGCTGAATGCATAAATTCTGTTCTAAAAGGAACGCGTCATTTGTCAATAACCTCGGTTGTGTAAGAGGCATATTTCCATTTGGTGGCACTATTTCCAAAGCGAGCAGTGAGTTGTAAAGGCCAAATGCAGTGTAACAGCCCGGTTTAGACCCTAGTCGAAACAGTAGTTTCAGGACCACAAATCTAAGGTCAAAAAAATATTTTAATATTATTTTTGGTGTTTCTAATATGTGATTGAGTATGTGTGAAAGTTCTGTGTAAAAATTTTATTGATTGTGTGCTTAATTAGCAAAAAGGACTTAATCGCATAAAATGTAAAAGCTGTGTGTTGATTGTTAAAGTGTTTATTTGTCATGGCTTTCTAAATGAGAAGTCCTTATGTTGTTAATAAACCATTAAAAGAATGGATGGACAGAAATGGGCTTAGTTGGTGGAAATTTGAATGAATTAATAAAGGGCAAAATGGTAAATGGTGCATTAATGTTAATATAATTAAAATAAAACAAAAAAGATGGCCATATATCATCTTTCTTAGCCGAATTTGAAGAAGAAAAATAAAGAAATAGGGTTTGAAGCATTCGGCCATTGTTAAGCTCAATCAAGGTATGTTTTGAGCTCGGTTTTTAGTGATTTTTATGTTTTTGTGATCGTTGCTTAATGTGTTATCAAACCCATGCTTAAATTTTAGAAATTGATGGTGATTTTGAGATATTCCATTGATGAATATGTGAGTTTTGTGTTGTTAGTTGGTGGAATATGAAAGCTTAGTGTTGGGTTAACATAGTTTGTATTTGGATTTTTGGTAAAATTGAGTAATTTGGGCTAAATTGTGAAAATGAAAAATTGGAGGACTAAAATTTGAAATAAATGAAATATATGGGCTTGTATGAGTATAAGGAGAATTCGGCCTAAGCATGGTATATTGAAATTATGTGTATTTTGTGATTTTATGAAATAGGGACTAAAGTATCGAAATGTGAAAATATGAGGGCTATTTTGTAAAATGCCTTAAATATGTGTGTGTGGATTAAATTGAATGAATTGGTAATTGAATGAGTTAAATTTGAATATGTATAGACCAAGAGAGGAGAGATTCAGATCGAGATCGAGGTAAAGACAAAGTATTTAATTGATCGACTAGTTTCGGTATTTCGACGTCCGAGGTAAGTTCGTATATAATACATGTTGTTCTAATATGTTTTAGTATTATGTAATGAATATATATATGATTATGAGATTAGAAATGCTATGTGCGGAATTGAATTAACTGGCACTAAGTGTGCTTAATTGAAGTCGAAACAGAGATGAATAGCACTGTGTGTGCGAAGTTATGAAAGCTTCGGCTTATTGATTTGGCACTGTGTATGCGATACCGAGATAAGTCGGCTAAAAGAATAAGCACTAAGTGTGCGATGACGAATATGCTTCGGCTATGAATTTGGCACTAAGTGTGCGATTAAATTAAACGGATATCAGAGGTTGATCAAATTGTAATATCGAGCATTGAGTAGTTTGGAAGTTGAATAACTATGTGTTAGCTAAGGTATGTATTGAACCTTTGTGGTTGATGAGATTATATGTGAAACTATGAATGGATGAATGAGTATTTTTGTTACGGATGATATAGTATGAATACTTGAGAATTGATCTATGTGATGGATCTACTTGTTTAATGAGCTTGGTTTGTTAATTTGAATGTATTATGTTACGAACTTACTAAGCTTTTGAGCTTACTGTGTGATATGTTTCTCTATTTTACAGTGTCAGTAAAGCTAGCTCAGATTCGGGAATCGTCAGAGACTTAATCACACTATCGGCTATCTGTTTCGGTACTTTTGAGAAGATGTGTATAAATGTGGTATATAGCATGTATAGGCTAGTTAAAGTGGCATGTTTTGTAGTGAGTAATATTTGCCATGTGATATGGTTTGAGGGTTGAATAATGTTAGTATGAATGTGTGGGAATATATGAGTGATAAATATGGTATGTTTCATGCTTAAATGGTTGATGAAAATTATGGTTTGAATGTGATATGTGGTATGGTTTATATGGTGCTTAACCTATTTAATTGAGATGTGAAATTGGTTGATTTTGGATGGGCTTATTTGAGTAGAAATGATGTATGGTTAGTGATGGTATAATTGATGATGAATTGTTGTTAGTATTGGTATAATTGGATGCATTTTGAGGTATGAATTGGTATTAATTTGAAGCTTGTAGGTGATTGTATGTGTGAGAGGAAAGTTTGGCCTTGAAAATGGCCTATAATTGCCCACACGGTTGAGCACACGGGCGTGTGGCTCGACCGTGTCCTTCGTGGTTGCATTTCAAAACAAGTCAGGTTCGACCACGGGCTAGACACACGAGCGTGTGACTGGCCGTGTGATGCAAGTCAGGCTCGACCACGGGTGAGGCACACGGGCGTGTCTCAGGCCGTGTGGTCAAGTCAGTATGTATGCCCTGTTTTGCCACGGCTTAGATGCACGGGCGTGTCCGAGGCCGTGTGAGGCACACGGCCTACCCACATGGGCGTGTGACCTCTGTAACTTAGAAAAAATGTTTAAATTTCATAAATTTTTGTATGTGTTCGGTTTAGTCTCGACCCCTTTCTAACACATGTTTAAGGTCTCATTGACCTATTTAAGGGACTGTATGATTGTGATTTATTTTTTTGATTGACTTTGTGTTGAAAATGATATGGAATGTTCGGAAATGATTTGTAATGCCTCTTAACCCTAGTCCAACAACGGTTACGGGTTAGGGGTGTTATATTTTATTGGTATCAGAGCTACGATTTATTCGATTCTCGGACTAACGTAGCACGTGTGAGTCTAGCTATACATGCCATATATATAATTGCGATAGTGTGATGAATCCTGACAGCTAAAAATGTGTTTTTATATAGTAATGGATCCCGATCGAGTAGTTGCTGACGATGTAGAGAGTAATGCGCCTGCTCCTGCTCAAGGGACAGCGCCAGCCGCATCTAGGCCGAATGATGGTAGCCAAGAGGGAGAGGCTAAACAAGCCTTCTTCCGAATGATGAGTGAGTGGTTTTCGGAGTTCGTTCGAACGAATCTGGCTGCTCCACAACCTCCACCCCCACAAGGGTCTGTTATGCCACAAGTTGCAGATCCAAATCGATTGAATAAACCTCCTGTGGATAAAATCTGAAAGTACGGGGTCAAAGAGTTTAGGGCCACAGCTGATGATGATGCCGAGCGAGCTGAGTTTTGGCTCGAGAACACAATCCGAGTGTTCGATGAGATGTCGTTGACCCCTGATGAATGTATTAAGTGTGTAGTTTCTTTGTTGAGAGATACGGCTTATAACTGGTGGAAGACGTTGATATCCATGGTTCCGAAAGAGAGAATCACCTGGGATTTCTTTCAAGCTGAATTCCGAAAGAAGTATATCAGCCAACGATTCATAGATCAGAAATGTAAAGAGTTTCGAGTGAAACAGGCCGTATGTCGATTCACGGAGTATGAACGAGAGTTTGTAAGATCGAGCCAATATGCGCTGGAATGTGTTTCGACCGAAGCTACTATGTATAGACGTTTCATTGAAGGGCTGAATGAAGACATTAAATTGTTGGTTGGAATACTTGACTTGAATGAATTTGTTGTGTTGGTTGAACGAGCCTGCAAAGTCGAAGAGCTTAGCAAAGAAAAGAAGAAAGCCGATTCTGAGGTTAGAGATGAAAGAAAAAGATTGATGAGTAAGTCGTCTCAACCTTCAACGAAGAGATTTAGAGATGTGAGAAATCGCTCAAATGTTTCGTCTGGGCATCCGGGTATAGATTGGGTGAGACAAAGTGTTGGACCAAGAGCTCAAATTCTGACTGAATCAAGTGTTGGTAGTGTTAAAAGCAAAAAGCCTGAGTGTAGACAGTGTGGAAGACGACATGTGGGAGAATGCTGGGGTAAGTACAATAATCGAACTTGTTATAAGTGTGGATCACGAGATCACTTCATTCGAGACTGCCCAAAGTTAGCTGAGGAAGAAAATGTTCAGAGTGCGAGACCGAGTAATATGACGGCTAGGGGTAGACCATCCAGAAATACCGAGAATGTGAGTGGAAGTCAAAAAGTGACTACTAATACAGCTGTGAGATCGGAGGCGAGAGCACCTGCCCGAGCCTATGCTATACGCACACGGGAGGAAGCGTCATCTCCAGACGTCATTACTGGTACTTTTACTCTATATGATACTGATGTGATTGCATTGATAGATCCAGGATCTACTCATTCATATGTATGTGTGAATTTAGTATCAAGTAAGATTCTATCTGATGAGTCTACTGAATTCGTAATTAGAGTATCAAACCCCTTAGGCAAGTGTATCTTGGTGGATAAAGTGTGTAAGAACTGTCCATTGATGTTTTGGGATGCTTGTTTTCTAGCTAACTTGATGTTGCTACCATTCGATCAATTTGATATAATTCTGGGTATGGATTGGCTCACTTTACATAATGTTGTTGTGAATTGTAAATGAAAGAGTATTGAATTGAGAAGTCAGAATGGTGAGATAGTTCGAATTGAATCTAGTGATTTGAATGGATTACCAGTTGTTGTATCTGCGATGAAAGCTTTGAATTATGTGAAAAAGGGTTGCGAAGCTTATCTTGCATATGTAATTGATACAAAAGTGACAGAAAAGAAAGTTGAATCTGTACCTGTAGTATGTGAGTTCCCAGATGTGTTTCCTGAAGAACTACCAGGATTACCTTCGATACGAGAAGTTGAGTTTGGTATTGAATTAGTGTCGGGAACGACTCCTATCTTGATAGCTCCGTATAGAATGACACCGACGGAATTGAAAGACTTGAAGTCTCAGTTGCAAGAGTTGACTGATAGAGGATTTGCACGACCGAGTTTCTCGCCCCGGGATGCTCCTGTGTTGTTTGTGAAAAAGAAAGACGGTACTATGAGGATGTGTATTGATTATCGACAATTGAACAAAGTGACGATAAAGAATAAGTATCCTCTGCCACGTATTGATGATTTGTTTGATCAACTGAAAGGAGCTACAGTGTTTTCTAAGATAGATTTGAGATCGGGTTACTATCAGTTGAGAGTTAAAGAATCAGATGTACCAAAGACTGCTTTCAAAACGAGGTACGGACATTATGAATTTTTAGTTATGCCTTTCGAACTAACGAATGCTCCTGTAGTGTTTATGGATTTGATGAATCAGATATTTAGACAATATTTGGATCATTTTGTTGTGGTGTTCATTGATGATATTCTGATTTATTCCTGTGATGAGACACAACATACCGAGCATTTAAGAATTGTGCTACAGACTCTGCGTGAGAAGCAATTGTATGCAAAGTTCAGCAAATGTGAGTTTTGGTTGCGCGAGGTCAGTTTTCTGGGACATATTGTATTAGCTGCGGGAATACGAGTTGATTCGGGTAAGATTTCAGCTATTTTAGAATGGAAGCCTCCAGAAATGTGTCTGAAGTCCGTAGTTTTCGGGGACTAGCAGGATATTATAGGCGGTTTGTGAAAGGCTTCTCAATAATTGCGACTCCGTTAACAAAATTGTTACAGAAAGTTGTTAAATTCGAGTGGTTAGAAAAGTGTCAGCAGAGTTTTAAACAGTTGAAAGCACTGTTAACAGAAGCACCAGTGTTAGTTCAACCTGAATCGTGTAAAGAATTCATAGTTTACAGTGATGCATCGTTGAATGGTTTGGGCTGTGTGTTAATGTAGGAAGGCAAAGTCATCACTTATGCTTCGAGGCAGTTAAAGCCGCATGAAAAGATCTGCGATTCAGGGCGTACTCGCCTCCAGCCCACATGTATAATGTTGATCTATTGACAGATGATGCAATGGATTTTCCAGATCTACCACACAGAAGACATGACCGTACAAGTTCGTCATTGGATTTGGGTGAACTGGAAGTTGGTAAGGAGTTTTCCAGTAAGGATAGTTTTCTTGGTGCATTGAAACAACATAGCATCATGAATGGGGTTAACTACCACATGGTTAAATCCAAATCCGAGAAGTCCGAGGCCAAGTGTGCAGTGCAAGACAGTACATGTTTATGGAAAATCATGGCTTCAGTTAGGTAAAAGACAGACTTGTGGGAGATAAAAAAGTACAAAGGTCCACATACCTGTGTTGCCGGTACAGTATCACTGGGTGTTTAGGGTTTTTGAATAATATAGTTATTACTTAATGTTATATTATTTAACGTACTTCGTTGACAGGTGTTCTACAAGATCATCCCAAGATGGATTCAGATATGATAGCTAGCTTAATACTACTGATGGTGAAGGCGAATCCCAGGACTTCTGTGTTGATCTTAATTGCCAATATTCGTATTCAATTGAGGTACACGCCCTCTTACCGCAAGGCTTGGATAGCTAAGCAGAAGGTGTTGGAAAAGATGCATAGTGGGTGGGACGCTTCATATAATGAGGTGTGGAAGTGGTGTCAGGTGCTGGAGAGGTACGTCCCAGGTTCCATAATAGACCTTGAAACGGGCCCTGTGTACTACACGATCGATTACTCCGTGAATGCCAAGTGTTTAAGCAATGTTGGGACGTATTTGTGTACTGCAAGCCATTGGTACAAATTGACGGTACCTTTATGTATGGTAGATATACCCATCGGCTATTGCTAGTTGTGGTATAGGATGGTTGTGGGAGAATCCTTCCAATTGCGTTTGCAATAGCACCGGGGGAGTCAAGCGATTACTAGGATTTCTTTCTTTCTTGGTTAAGGAGGCATGTCTGCCCCCAATCTGATATCTGTGTTATATCGGATAGAGGCACTGGAATACTAGCCGCAATTGAGCGACAGGGAAGCCTATGGGATCACACACACCATCGGTATTGTCTAAGGCACGTTGCGTCCAACTACTATGGGTAATATCAGTCTACCACTGAACGACGGCAAGTGACCAACATGGGTAATTAATCTCTATGAATATATTTTTTTTGTAATATTCAATTTATTCTGAATGGAAGAGTGGTATGTAATTTTCGCTATCAACTTATATTGGCAGGGTACGAGATCAATAATGATCGTTTTTCATGAGATGTTGGCATTTTTGCAGTCAGTTAACGAATAAGGCGCAGACTACCTTTGTAACATACCTTTCGATCAGTGGACACAAGCATACGACGGCGGCCTACAATATGGTCATATGACCTCAAACCTGGCTGAATGCATAAATTCTATTCTAAAAAGAAAGCGTCATTTGTCAATAACCTCGGCTGTGCGAGAGACATATTTCCATTTGGCGACACTATTTCCAAAGCGAGCAGTGAGTTATAAAGGCCAAATGCAGTGTAACAGCCCGGTTTAGACCCTAGTCAAAACAGTGGTTTCGGGACCACAAATCTGAGGTCGAAAAAATATTTTAATATTATTTTTGGTGTTTATAATATGTGATTGATCATGTGTGAAAGTTCTGTGTGAAAATTTTATCGATTGTGTGCTTAATTAGCAAAAAGGACTTAATCGCATAAAATGTAAAAGTTGTGTGCTGATTGTTAAAGTGTTTATTTGTCATGGCTTTCTAAATGAGAAGTCCTTATGTTGTTAATAAACCATTAAAAGAATGGATGGACAGAGGGCTTAGTTGGTGGAAATTTGAATGAATTAATAAAGGGCAAAATGGTAAATGGTGCATTAATGTTAATATAATTAAAATAAAACAAAAAGATGGCCATATATCATCTTTCTTAGCCGAATTTGAAGAAGAAAAAGAAAGAAATAGGGCTTGAAGCATTCGGCCATTGTTAAGCTCAATCAAGGTATGTTTTGAGCTCGGTTTTTAGTGAATTTTATGTTTTTGTGATCGTTTCTTAATGTGTTATCAAACCCATGCTTAAATTTTAGAAATTGATGGTGATTTTGAGATATGCCATTGATGAATATGTGAGCTTTGTGTTGTTAGTTGGTGGAATATGAAAGCTTAGTGTTGGGTTAACATAGTTTGTATTTGGATTTTTGGTAAAATTGAGTAATTTGGGCTAAATTGTGAAAATGAAAAATTGGAGGACTAAAATGTAAAATAAATGAAATATATGGGGTTGTATGAGTATAAGGAGAATTCGGCCTAAGCATGGTACATTGAAATTATGTGTATTTTGTGATTTTATGAAATATGGACTAAAGTGTCGAAATGTGAAAATATGAGGGCTATTTTGTAAAATGCCCTAAATATGCGTGTGTGGATTAAATTGAATGAATTTGTAATTGAATGAGATAAATTTGAATATGTATAGCCAAAGAAAGGAGAGATTTGGATCGAGATTGAGGCAAAGACAAAGTACTCGATTGATCAGCTAGTTTCGGTATTTCGACGTCCGAGGTAAGTTCGGATATAATACATGTTGTTCTAATATGTTTTAGTATTATGGAATGAATATATATATATGATTATGAGATTAGAAATGCTATGTGCGGAATTGAATTAACTGGCACTAAGTGTGCGTAATTGAAGTCGAAACAGAGATAAATAGCACTGTGTGTGCGAAGTTATGAAAGCTTCGGCTTATTGATTTGGCACTGTGTGTGCGATACCGAGATAAGTCGACTAAAAGAATAGGCACTAAGTGTGCGATGACGAATATGCTTCGGCTATGAATTTGGCACTAAGTGTGCGATTAAATTAAACGGATATCAGAGGTTGATCGAATTGTAATATCGAGCATTGAGTAGTTTTGGAAGTTGAATAACTATGTGTTAGCTAAGGTATGTATTGAACCTTTGTGGTTGATGAGATTATATGTGAAACTATGAATGGATGAATGAGTATTTTAGTTATGGATGATATGGTATGAATACTTGAGAATTGATCTATGTGATGGATCTACTTGTTTAATGAGCTTGGTTTGTTAATTTGAATGTATTATGTTACGAACTTACTAAGCTTTTGAGCTTACTGTGTGATATGTTTCTCTGTTTTGATTGTCGATAAAGCTAGCTCGGATTCGGAATAAATCACCGACTTAATCACACTATCAGCTATCTATTTCAGTACTTTTGAGAAGATGTGTATAAATGTGGTATATGGCATGTATAGGCTAGTTAAAGTGGCATGTTTTGTAGTGAGTAATATTTGCCATGTGATATGGTTTGAGGGTTGAATAATGTTAGTATGAATGTGTGGGAATATATGAGTGATGAATATGGTATGTTTCATGCTTAAATGGTTGATGAAAATTATGGTTTGAATGTGATATGTGGTATGGTTTATATGGTCCTTAACCTATTTAATTGAGATGTGAAATTGGTTGATTTTGGATGGGCTTATTTGAGTAGAAATGATGTATGGTTAGTGATGGTATAATTGATGATGAATTGGTGTTAGTATTGGTATAATTGGATGCATTTTGAGGTATGAATTGGTATCAATTTGAAGCTTGTAGGTGATTGTATGTGTGGGAGGCAAGTTTCGCCTTGAAAATGGCCTATAATTGCCCACACGGTTGAGCACACGGGCGTGTAGCTCGACCGTGTCCTTCGTGGTTGCATTTCAAAACAAGTCAGGTTCGACCACGGGCTAGACACATGAGCGTGTGACTGGCCGTGTGATGCAAGTCAGGCTCGACCACGGGTGAGGCACACGGGCGTGTCTCTGTAACTACCCGATATCTGAGTCCGAAACTGAGACTGGATACGAGACATTACTATACTTGAACTTACTAAAACATGTACTTTCGGGCTGTAAAATTTTGTTTCGAATTAGAACTTCTCTTTCTTAGTCAAATCATACATTTCATGGGCCTACGAGGCCTTAAACTCACGTCCGGAAACTTTCGGAGTTCAACCGGAAACTTTTACTCACTTTGTAAATTTTTCCTCAAAACAGGGGTCACACGCCCGTGTGACTTGGGACACGCCCGTGTACCCCTAAGACATGCCCGTGTCTTCCACCCGTTGTCGACACTGACTAATTTCACACGGCCTTGACACGCCCGTGGCCCTGGCCCGTGTGCCAAACCTTGGCATTCTGACTTATCCACACGGTCCATACACACGCCCGTGTACTTCAGCCGTGTGGCGATTCAAATTCCAAGTGCAAGGTGCAGACTTCACACGGCCTGGGTACACGCCCATGTTCTTGCCGTGCCTCCCACACAGTCTAGACACACGCCCGTGTCTCTACTCCTGTGGGAGATTAGAAGGCTATCTACCAAGCCTTTTTTCCACTCTGAAATCAAGATCAATTTAATACCCTATTCAACAACTCAAGTACTACATGAAAACATGAACAATGATGCAAAATCATCAACATTGGTATAAATAAACTTGGCAAATATTGGCCAATCTCTTTAGCCATATACAAAAGAATACTAAACTTGATAGTCAACACTATGGCTCTTCTTAAAACATAACTCAAAATGAAATGCTTCCTATACATGTCATACTTAATATAAACAACTTGGCTATACCAAAATAGCGATTGATAGTATGCTCCGAGCTCCGACGTTAATGATCCACGAGTTAGCTTGGCGGGACTACATGGAAAGAAAGAATTAAAGACGTAAGCATTTAGCTTAGTAAGTTTGCATGTAGTGCATATAGCAACATATTTGCTTAACATAACTCATTCATCATAAATAAAGGCATTGCCGAACTCATATGCTTGAGCTCACTTACTCTTAATAATTCTTACATCTCTCATGGTACTTACTAGTCTCATGCTTGTAAGGTAAACAAGGTACCTGTATCACTTAATCACAAAGATTAGCATACTTTGCTATGGTAAGCATAATCTTAACTTCATCATTCATAACATGAATAATACTTTTAGTTAACTTTAACTAGCATATTTTGATGATAGCTTTACTTGCTTAACTTTCTTGCTTTCTCATTTATTCTTTACTCTTTTGCCCGATGAATTACTATGAATAACCGAGGATACTGAATCTCATCTCACATATATCTCGATGCCAAAGCCATATCCTAGATATGGTCTTACATGGGATCTCTCAACTTGGTATCGATGCCATGTCTTGACATGGACTTACACGAAGTCTTCCTTGTGTGTTCCCTTGAGAACTTACCATTTCCATGTCTTGACATGGTCTTACTTGGTATCTTTACTCATGAACTGGTCAATGCCGAGCCTTGGCTTGAACTTATATGAAATCTTCCTTGTTACTCACCAATGCCATGCCTTGGCTTGGACTTACATGGGATCTCTATCTCATGATACCTTTTCAATGCCAAGACTTGTCTTGGACTTACATGACATCTTTGCTTGGAGACTCACCAATGCCATGCCTTGGCTTGGGCTTATATGGGTCTTCATCTCATAATAACTCTTCAATGCTAAGGCTTGTCTTGGTCTTACATGATAACTTTCTTGATTGCTGATGCCTTGCCTTGGCTTGGTCTTATACGGGCTTTCTTGTCTCATGTGATAGATCGAGTATCCTAAGTAATTCAACCTCAATCGGGACTTTCTCATGCTTAATCTCACTAATTTCTTTGTTTAACATAACATTAAAAAATCTCATGGAATTAAGATATATTCAACATCATACTAAGCAATTCAATGATATTAATCATAAAGCTTAGAAATCATACAAACTTACCTCAATATACAAAATGTATGTAGAAATGCAATTTAGTCCTCGACTTTGTTCTTGGCTCGGTTTCGATCCAGGCTTCATTTTTTTGATCTATAATAATAATTTAGCTCATTTCATACTCATATTGACTAAACTGACTCATAACTCATACTTTGGCAAAATTACCATTTTGCCTCTAAACTTTCTCATAATTACACTTTTGCCCCTAGGCTCGTAAAGTGATTTTTATTCAACTTTCATGAACTTCATGCTTAACTGATTCATTCTCTCAACTATAGCAACAATCAATTCCCATTATTTCTCATAACTATTACAAATTAGTCCATACTAACATTTTTCATAAAATTCACTTAGGAAAAGATGTTTATCTAACATCAAACTCTCATAATCTTCCATAAAACATCATTTTACATGGATGTCATACATGGGTATATTTATGGACATGAATTCTAGCTCAACTTATAGCTAAAAATAGCTAATTCATGCTACGAGGACTCCAAATGTACGAAGAATATTAAAAACGGGGCTAGGATGCACTTACTAGCAAGCTTCAAAAATTGAAGAACCCTAGCTATGGAGTCTCTCTAATTTTCGACACAAGGGGAAGAAGATGAATAAGATTTTTGTCATCTTTTTCCCTTTTTAATCATTTAATTGATAAATGACCAAAATGCCCTTCTCACTAAACTTTCAAAATTTCTAACTCATGTCCATTTTTGTCCAAAAATTATAATTTGGGAAAATTGCTATTTAAGGACTTCTAATTAATATTCCAAAGCTATTTCATACTAAAAGCTTCTAGAATCTCATATTTTGTAACTTTTGCAATTTAGTCCTAATGGACCATTCAATGATAATTTTATAAAATTTCTACATGAAACTTTCATACTATCATGCAAACATATCTTAAACCTCAAAACTCATTTTACTACTTCGGATTTGTGGTCTCGCACCACTATTCCGACTAGGCCCTAAATCGGGATGTTACAATTCTCCCCCCTTAGGGATTTTCGTCCTCGAAAATGTTACCAGCAAATAGGTTTGGGTGCTGGTTTCTCATGGTTTCTTCTGGTTCCCATGTAGCTTTCTCTATCCCATGTCTTTTCCATAAAACTTTAACAAGGGAGATATTTTTATTCCTCAGCTGTTTGACTTCCCGAGCTAAAATCTTAACTGGTTCTTCACCATAGGTCATGTCGGGTTGAATCTCTACCTCTGACGGAGTAATTACATGTGAAGGGTCTGATCAGTAGCGTCGCAACATAGACACGTGAAACACATCATGTATCTTTTCTAACTCAGACGGCAAGGCCAATCGATAGGCTACCGGCCCAACTCTCTCAGTAATCTCATATGGTCCAATAAAACATGGACTCAACTTGCCTTTCCGGCCAAATCTAAGAACCTTTCTCCATGGTGACACTTTCAAGAAAACTTTATCCCTGACTTGATGCTCTATCTCTTTTCTTTTTAAATCCGAGTAGGATTTTTGTCTATCAGAAGCAGCCTTTAAACTTTCTCGAATTACTTTCACCTTCTGTTCGGTTTATCTAACCAAATCAACCCCGTGAATCTGGTTTTCCTTGAGTTCAGTCCAATAGAAAGGCATTCGACACTTACGCCCATATAAAGCCTCATAAGGCGCCATCTTCAAGCTCGACTGAAAACTATTATTGTAGGCAAATTCTAATAATGGGAGGAACTTTTCCCAACTACCTTGGAATTCAAGAATACAACACCGAAGCATATCCTCGAGTACTTGAATTAACCTCTCTGACTGACCGTTAGTTTGAGGATGAAAAGCTGTACTAAAACTCAATTTTGTACCCAAGGCCTCTTGCAACTTCTTCCAAAATCTGGAGGTGAATCTCGGATCTCTATCCGATATGATTGACAAAGGAACTCCATGAAGCCTTACTATTTCTGAAACATACAAGTTTGCCAACTTGTCGAGTGAGTAATCCACTCGTACAGGTATAAAATGGGCTGACTTCGTGAGTCTATCGACTACCACCCATAAAGCATCTTTCTTGCTCGGTGACAATGGTAAACCCGTTACAAAGTCCATAGTGATACGGTCCCATTTCCACTCGGGAACCATAATTGGTTGAAGCAAACCCGAAGGTACTTGGTGTTCAGCCTTTACTTGTTGACAAATCAAGCATCTTGAAACAAACTCTGAAATATCTTTCTTCATTCTCGGCCACCAATACCGTTGCTTCAAATCATTATACATCTTGGTACCACCTGGATGTACAGATAGACATCCATTATGTGCCTCATGCAACATTTTCTGAATAAGCTCTTTTTTTCTCGGTACACAAACTCTATCTTTGAACATCAGACTTCCATTGGAACTAATCCGAAAATCAGACTCAACATCTGACTCGCACTGAGCTCTCTTTGCTTGCAATTCACTATACTCTTTCTGAGCCTTAAAGATCTCTTGGAGGAACATTGGTCTAGCTCTCAACTCAGCTAGAATAGAACCATCGTCGGATAAGGTCATCCACGAATTCATTGCCCTTAATGCAAATAGGGACTTTCTACTCAAAGCCTCAGCGACCACATTCGCCTTTTCGGGATGGTAGTCAATGACCAACTCATAGTCTTTTATCAACTCTAACCATCTCCGTTGCCTTAAGTTCAACTCTTTCTGCGTAATCAAGTACTTCAAACTTTTGTGATCGGTGACCGACATCTTTCACCATATAAATGGTGTCTCCAAATCTTCAATGCGAAGACTATGACAGCCAACTCTAAATCGTGCGTCGGATAATTCTTCTCATGGGGCTTTAGCTGTCTTGAGGCATAAGCAATCACTTTGCCTTCTTGCATAAGTACACAGCCTAATCCGTTTAAGGATGCATCGCTGTATATCACAAACTCTTTCCCCGACTCGGGCTGTACTAAAACTGGAGCTTCTGTCAACAATGCCTTCAGTTTCTCGATACTTTGTTGGCATCTTTCTGTCCACTCAAACTTCACATTTTTCTGTAACAATTTCGTCATCGGAGTTGCAATCATGGAAAACCCCTTGACGAATCGTCTATAATAGCAGCTAGGCCTAGAAAAATTGTAATCTCAGAGATATTCCTCGGTGGTTTCCAGTCAACAATAGTCGAAATTTTACTTGGGTCCACTTGTACTCCATCTCCCGAGACAATATGTCCCAGAAATCCTACTTCTTTAAGCCAAAAATTCACTTTTACTGAACTTGGCATACAATTGATTTTCTCGTAGAATCAAAAGCGTAAAGTAGGTGCTCAAAGATGCTCGGGCTCATCACGGAATAAATCAATATGTCGTCAATAAAAATGACTACAAACTTATCGAGGTATGGCCTAAAAATGCGGTTCATTAGATCCATGAATACCGCAGGAGCATTGGTCAAACCAAAGGGCATTACTAAAAATTCATAATGCCCATACCTCGTTCGAAAAGCGGTCTTCGACACATCTGAGTCCCTTACTCTCAACTGGTAGTATCCCGATCTCAAGTCTATTTTGGAGAACACAGGGGCTCCCTTTAATTGATCGAACAAATCATCGTTCCTTGGCAATGGATACTTGTTCTTCACTGCCACTTTATTAAGCTGACGGTAATCTATGCACAATCTCATGGTGCCATCTTTCTTTTTCACAAATAAAACTGGAGCACCCCATGGAGAACAACTTGATCTTGCAAAGCCTTTATCTATCAAGTCTTGCAACTGTGACTTCAGCTCTCTCAACTCCGTTGGAGCCATTCTGTAAGGAGTAATAGATATTGGTACAGTACCGAGAGCTAGCTCAATGTTGAACTCAACCTCTCTTACTGGGAGCGATCCCCAGTAATTCCTCGGAAAAATGTCCAA
Source organism: Gossypium sturtianum (assembly GCA_025698515.1). Taxonomy (NCBI): domain Eukaryota; kingdom Viridiplantae; phylum Streptophyta; class Magnoliopsida; order Malvales; family Malvaceae; genus Gossypium; species Gossypium sturtianum. The sequence continues at coordinate 129,933,410 of CM046955.1, forward strand.
GTACTCACATACTATCAGATCGACTCAATCTTTAGCTCTGTTCCTCTAGCATTCATCACAAAGGCAAGATACGCCTCATACCCTTTTCTTATATATCTCTGTGCCATCATATGAGAAATTATTACCGGCGATTTATCTTGTTCATCTGATTCTACATGAAGAGTGTCCCCATTCTCACATCTCATCTCAATATATTTCTTCCCACAATTTACTATTACATCATGAGTGGTCAACCAGTCCATACCAAGAATGATGTCAAACTCATCAAATGGTAACAACATAAGGTTTGCTTTAAAATAATGACCTCTAATCATCAATGGGCAATCATTACATACTTTATCGACTAGCACACTTTGGCCTAATGGATTAGACACTTTAATCACAAATTCTGTAGACTCTATAGGCATACTCATACTGGATACTAGTTTCATGCAAATGTAAGAGTGTGTGGATCCGGGATCTATTAAAGAAATAACTTTAATATCATGAAGAGAAAAGGTACCCGTAATAACATCAGGAGAAGATGCCTCTTCGCGAGCGCGAATGACATACATCCTTGCAGGTGCCCTACCCTCGGGTCTCGCAACCTGCTCTCCAGGGTTACCTCTACCACTTGCTCCACTACCCGGGTTCTTCTGCGGTCTTTCTCTGACCATACTCCCAGATCTCGGGTTCTGAGTTCTCTCTTCTTTCATCATCTGAGGACAATCTTTTATAAAGTGATCTTGAGAACCAAATCTGAAACAAGCATTTTCATGCACTCGGCACTCACCAAGATGACGTCTATCGCACTGTGGGCATTCCAATCTATCAAATCAAATGTTCCCCACACTAGCGACTGAAATAGTCTGTGCCTTATTTCCCGAATACTGTTTACCCTTGTTTCTACTTGAAAACCCTGTGGATGAATTCGATCGGGTGGAGAAATCTCTTGACTTCTTGGAAGAAGTTTGGAATGACTTATTCCACTGTCTCTTTCTCGAGTCACGAGACTCTATTTCAAATTTTCTCTTCTCTTTTACTAGCTTTTCGGCTTTACAAGCCCGCTCCACTAACACAACAAATTTTTTTAATTCTAGGACAGCAACAAACAACTTAATGTCCTCATTTAGTCCATCTTCGAATCTCTTGCTCATGATGGCCTCGGTGGATACACACTCTCGAGCGTATTTACTGAGTCGTACAAACTCGCGCTCATAATCAGACACAGACATCTTGCCTTGCTTCAGTTCTAGGAATTTCTTTCTTTTTTGATCGATAAATCTTTGACTGATGTACTTCTTTCTGAACTCTTCTTGAAAGAATTCCCATGTAATCTTTTCTCTTGGTACTACCGACACCAAGGTGTTCCACCATTGATAGGCAGAATCTCTTAAAAGAGAAACTACACACTTCATGCATTCCTCAGAAGTGCATGACAACTCATTAAATACCCTGATGGTATTTTCTAACCAGAACTCGGCCTTTTCTGGATCATCATCGTTTCTAGCCCGGAATTCTTCTGCCCCATGTTTCCTGATCCTATCAACCGGAGGTTTTCTCCTCTTACCACCTCTACTACTTGAGGGGCTACTGGGATAGGTTGAGGAATAGGCGGGGGTGGAGGGGGTTGTGCATTCGGGTTCATACGAACGAACTCCGTATACCATGTGTTCATTATGTGGAGGAAGGCTTCTCTAGCCTTTTCTTCTCCTCCTTGACTCACCGTAGTGGGTTTATTCTCATTCTCGTTCAAGACACCGTCCCTTGGGAGTCGGGCGCGCGTTACTTTCTCGTCATCCGCAATGACTCTTTCGGGATCCATTAACTATATGTATAAACATAATTTAAGTAAATCGAGAGTCGTCACACTATCATTATAAAAACATTCTTACGTATGGCATGTATAGCTAGACTCGTGCTCATGCTACGTTAGTCCTAGAACCGACTAAACCGTAGCTCTGATACCACTAAATGTAACGACCTGATACCCGAGTCCGAAACTGAGACTGGATACGAGACATTACTATACTTGAACTTACTAAAACATGTACTTTCAGGCTGTAAAATATCATTTCGAATTAGAACTTCTCTTTCTTAGTCAAATCATACATTTCATGGGCCTACGAGGCCTTAAACTCACGTCTGGAAATTTTCGGAGTTCAACCGGAAACTTTTACTCACTTTGTAAACTTTTCCTCAAAATAGGGGTCACATGCCCGTGTGACTTGGGACACGCCCGTGTACCCCTAAGACATGCCCGTGTCTTCCACCCGTGGTCGATATTAACTAATTTCACACGGCCTTGTCATGCCAGTGGCCCTGGCCCGTGTGCCAAACCTTGGCTTTCTGATTTATCCACATGGTCCATACACACGCCCGTGTGCTTCAACCGTGTGGCGGTTCAAATTCCAAGTGCAAGGTGCAGACTTCACAGGGCCTGGGCACATGCCCATGTTTTAGCCGTGCCTCCCACACGGTATAGACACACGCCCGTGTCTCTACTCCTGTGGGAGATTAGAAGGCTATCTACCAAGCCTTTTTTCCACTCTGAAATCAAGATCAATTTAATACCCTATTCAACAACTCAAGTACTACATGAAAACATGAACAATGATGCATAATCATCAACATTGGTATAAATAAACTTGGCAAATATTGGCCAATCTCTTTAGCAATATACAAAAGAATACTAAACTTGATAGTCAACACTTTGGCTCTTCTTAAAACATAACTCAAAATGAAATGCTTCCTATACATGCCATAGTTAATATAAAAAACTTGGCTATACCAAAATAGCAATTGATAGTGTGCTTCGAGCTCCGACATCAATGATCCACGAGTTAGCTTGGCGGGACTACATGGAAAGAAAGAATTAAAGACGTAAGCATTTAGCTTAGTAAGTTTGCATGTAGTGCGTATAGCAACATATTTGCTTAACATAACTCATTCATCATAAATAAAGGCATTGCCGAACTCATATGCTTGAGCTCACTTACTCTTAATAATTCTTACATCTCTCATGGTACTTACTAGTCTCATGCTTGTAAGGTAAACAAGGTACCTGTATCACTTAATCACATAGGTTAGCATACTTTGCTATGGTAAGCATAATCTTAACTTCATCGTTCATAACATGAATAATACTTTTAGTTAACTTTAACTAGCATATTTTGATGATAGCTTTACTTGCTTAACTTTCTTGCTTTCTCATTTATTCTTTACTCTTTTGCCCGATGAATTACTATGAATAACCGAGGATACTGAATCTCATCTCACATATATCTCGATGCCAAAGCCATATCCTAGATATGGTCTTACATGTGATCTCTCAACTTGGTATCGATGCCATGTCTTGACATGGACTTACACGAAGTCTTCCTTGTGTGTTCCCTTGGGAACTTACCATTGTCATGTCTTGACATAGTCTTACTTGGTATCTTTACTCATGAACTGGTCAATGCCGAGCCTTGGCTTAGACTTACATGAAATCTTCCTTGTTACTCACCAATGCCATGCCTTGGCTTGGACTTACATGGGATCTCTATCTCATGATACCTTTTCAATGCCAAGACTTGTCTTGGACTTACATGACATCTTTGCTTGGAGACTCACCAATGCCATGCCTTGGCTTGGGCTTATATGGGTCTTCACCTCATAATAACTCTTCAATGCTAAAACTTGTCTTGGTCTTACATGATAACTTGCTTGATTGCCGATGCCTTGCCTTGGCTTGTTCTTATATGGGCTTTCTTGTCTCATGTGATAGATCGAGTATCCTAAGTAATTCAACCTCAATCGGGACTTTCTTATGCTTAATATCATTGATTTCTTTGTTTAACATAGCATTAAAAAATCTCATGGAATTAAGATATATTCAACATCATACTAAGCAATTCAATGATATTAATCATAAAGCTTAGAAATCATACAAACTTACCTCAATATACAAAATGTATGTAGAAATGCAATTTAGTCCTCGACTTTGTTCTTGGCTCGGTTTCGATCCGGGCTTCGTTTTTCTTGATCTATAATAATAATTTAGCTCATTTAATACTCATATTGACTAAATTGACTCATAACTCATACTTTGGCAAAATTACCATTTTGCCTCTAAACTTTCTCATAATTACACTTTTGCCCCTAGGCTCGTAAAGTGATTTTTATTCAACTTTCATGAACTTCATGCTTATCTGATTCATTCTCTCAACTATAGCAACAATCAATTCCCACTATTTCTATTATGTATGACCAATTTCATAACCATTACAAATTAGTCCATACTAACATTTTTCATGAAATTCACTTAGGAAAAGATGTTTATCTAACATCAAACTCTCATAATATTCCATAAAAAATCATTTTACATGCATGTCATACATGGGTATATTTATGGACATGAATTCTAGCTCAACTTATTGCTAAAAATAGCTAATTCATGCTACGAGGACTCTAAAAATACGAAGAATATTAAAAACAGGGCTAGGATGCACTTACTAGCAAGCTTCAAAAATTGAAGAACCCTAGCTATGGAGTCTCTCTAACTTTCGGCACAAGGGGAAGAAGATGAATAAGGTTTTTGTCATCTTTTTCCCTTTTTAATCATTTTATTGATAAATGACCAAAATGCCCTTCTCACTAAACTTTCAAAATTTCTAACTCATGTCCATTTTTGTCCAAAAATTATAATTTGGGCAAATTGCTATTTAAGGACTTCTAATTAATATTCCAAAGCTATTTCATACTAAAAGCTTCTAGAATCTCATATTTTGCAACTTTTGCAATTTAGTCCTAATGGAACATTCAATGACAATTTCATAAAATTTCTATATGAAACTTTCATACTATCATGAAAACATATCTTAAACCTTAAAACTCATTTTACTACTTGGGATTTGTGGTCTCGCACCACTGTTCCGACTAGGCCCTAAATCGGGATGTTACAGTCTCAGGCCGTGTGGTCAAGTCAGTATGTATGCCCTGTTTTGCCACTGCTTGGACGCATGGGCGTGTCCGAGGCCGTGTGAGGCACACGGCCTACCCATACGGGCGTGTGATATCTGTAACTTAGAAAAAATGTTTAAATTTCATAAATTTTCGTATGTGTTCGGTTTAGTCCCGACCCCTTTCTAACACATGTTTAAGGTCTCATTGACCTATTTAAGGGACTATATGATCGTGATTTATTTTGTTGATTGAATTTGTGTTGAAAATGATATGGAATGTTTGGAAATGATTTGTAATGCCTCTTAACCCTAGTCCGGCAACGGTTACGGGTTAGGGGTGTTACATGCAGGGAGGCCATGTATGGTGTCGGAAGGTATTGCAAGAAATTAACAAGGCGAAGGCGCATGCCAACACCATGCACATAGTGTGTCACGACCGCGACAACCTATGGTTTCGTGTGACGGAGTTTGAAAGACCGAACCAAGGTATTATCGGCGGGCAATATCGTGTAGACCTGAGAAATAGGACTTGCGACTGTGGGACGTTTGATGCACTTTGTTATCCATGCGTTCATGCAATTGCAGCTTGTCAGAATCTCCGTTTGGATCCCATGAGATATGTCAACGAAGTGTACAAAATAGAACACATGTACAATGTGTGCAGACACGTATTCCCACCGGTTCTAGATGAACGTAAGTGACCGTCTGTATCGCTTGCTTCATTTAAGTTGTTACCGAATAGAGAATTACGTCGCAAACCAAAAGGTTGACCTTACTCGAGTAGCATACCTAATAATATGGATATCCGGGAAAGAATGAACCAACTGAAGTTGTGCGGATGATGTAGGAACCCAGGTCATACAATTCAAACATGTCCAAATCGAAATAGTTGATAATTGTTGTAATGAAACTATGTTGCATTATTTCTATTGCCTTATTCAAAAGAACTTCTATTTTATTAAATAGGAAAAAATATAAAAATAATTTACTATTAAAATATTCAAAACAACTTTTATTTTATTAAATGAAACAATATAAAAACAGTTTGTACAAATATTTTAAAAAAATAATGTATGTGCCGGTCGAAATCAGTGCCACATGGGGGTGGTTGACAGTTACGCACTGAATTCCTCCTTGGTTCAGCTTCCGGCGGGGGTTGTGGTTGCTCCGGTGGGGGTTGTGGTTGTTCTGGTTGTGGGTGTTGGGAGGATGACCCACCTTGATAGAATAAAGAATGCGGAGGTATTTACATCACCCACGGCAGAGGTGTTTGTATCCCATAAGGCGATGGGAATTGGTAATGAGATGAGCTCCTCGACGGTGCCTCGTGCGATCTCTCCTGCGATGATGGCCTATATATCGTCGGTTGAGTCGGAGTTATCGGGAAAGGAGATGCACCGGGCCATGCGTTCCAACTTGGCATAGAACTAGGAAAAGGAAATATATAAGGGTTAGGATACATATAAGGGCTAGGATACACACCTAAAATAATCTGAAGGGGCTGTGGTGTGGGCATCGTCGCTTGAGACGTTGGGTCCAGTAATTGTGTGGGCGCTGTTGATGGGCTCGTGTCGTCATCCTTTCTCCTTGGATTTAAAGGGCCCCGTCATTCCCTTTCAACATGGATTTGCCGACGCCTCTACTTTTTCGACAGCAAATATGGTTTGCCATGGATCCTAAACCATGGCATGTAATCCGGCGTGCACGCTAACTCTGGAACGATGATCGGTTCGCGAGTAGGTATATGATCATACCGATTTTCCCAAATTTCTATATATTCCGAGAAAAATATCAGCCAATTCGTATTCGATTGCCGTAAGTCAATTTTGTGCTCATCATCGAGCACCTCAGGTGCCACGGGAATCGGTTATCGGAATCCAAATTGCCGCAATACTCTATCCGTCTAGTGCATCTCGACAGTAGCATAGTTGACCAATGAGACCTTAACATGCCAAATGTTCGGATTTTGAAAGAATTCATCCGGAATTACAGCCCGAATTACCGGATCCTTGTATGGTGTCCATTGAAACTATATGAACGTGATAAAAATATTAGTTATATACATAATACTAAATACTAAATACTGAATATGAAACGACTATGTTATGTATATATATTTTATTTAATACTTACATGCGCTTCCGACCGTTGGTCTAATAGAAGTCGTATATCTTCAAGAGCGGTAGGTATTCCAACATAACTCGCCGAATGGTTCCACTTAATTAAATAAATTTTTAGCATAAAATTATATTTTAAATCTATGTAATAATTGTAAAATCTAATATAAATTTTACCTCGTTATGAGTGGGAATGTATATGGGTGGTTCACTCGAAGACGTAAAAATGAAAAGCGAAACCGAGCCCATGATTGTAGTAGTGATAGGCAACCTCCGATTTTGGCTTTATTTGGTGGCGTCGCCCCGCACATCTCCCGGTACAATGTTGCCAACACGGTAGACCCCCAACTAAGTTCGCCAGTTACTCCAAAATCAACGAGTTTCAGCAGCCACTTCAGATGTAAGAAGTTTCGTGACAAGTGCGGCATCAGGTAACCTCCAATCATCTCAAGGATGTATGCCCGAGCATATCGTATTTTTTTCTACTTCAGTCAAATCATTCCCTGGCTCTAGGAATGTGTCTCGTAACCAACCCATCTCGATCCGAGCTTCGTAAATATTATCCAAAATCGCACCCAAAAGATCGTAGCATATGGCTCCCTAATCTGATTGAACGGACCCGGTGAGTGCGGACCCATCCACCGGCAATCCTAATTGTTACTACACGTCCTCCAAAGTGATGGTACACTCCCCGCATTGAAGATGAAATGTGTGCGTCTTGGGTCTCCAACTCTCTATTAACGCGCTGATGAGTTTCGCATCCAACTTGCACCCCCGGCCTATATTGGCCACGTGCCAAAAACCTGCTTCCCTCAAGTAATTTTCTATCAACGGTGATGGGGGACCAGGCATATTACGAATATAACATTGTAACACCCGATACACAGACTGTTATAAAAAATTATAAAATAAAAATTAATTAAAATTACATAACTAAAAAAATATTAAATAATATTCAAAAATTAAAATTAGTTCGACGAAGATATGTTTATGATCGAGACGAATTAATTCCCCGGCCATTGCTAACACGATCAAATATTTTTGAAATTATAAAAAAATAATACTAATTTAAAAAAATTAAAGGAAATAATTTAATTAAAGAGAGCTTTGAGAAATTTAGGAAGAAATTTAAGAGATTTTTTGAGAAATTTAGAAGAAATGTTGTGTGAAAAAAATAGGAGGGGGTTTTATAGTTTTTTTTTTACCGTTGGACCCCCCAACAGTCAAATTTTTAAATGACCGTTGGGAAAAAAACAAGGGCTAAATTGCGTCCATGAGGGATCGATTTTGCCACGTCAGCAAAGCGCGTCCATGTCAGCGTGTTTTGTACTGACATGGCAAAATCGCTCCCTCAGGGACTTGATTTGCTGAAATTTCCCCCTAAAACGCTCCTACGTAGACACGTTTTATATTTTTCGGCCCTTTCCGGTAAATAATGTAAAAATTAGCTCATTTCCGTAAATAAAGTTGGAAATGGGCCTTTATTGATAAAATGGTCTACAATATATGTTTTAAATATAAAACTCTAATTATTTTATCAATAGTTGGAATAAGAAATATTAAAGATCTCTTAGATGTAAATCATTTAAATTAGAAATTTAATTCTTCAATGTTCCAAGAACTATAAGCTAAAATAATGCTTATGAAATGCAATGACAAATAATCAAGTAAAAAATTAGGTGATAATATCATAGAGGTTATGTGATAATCTCAGTTTCTCAAAAATGATTATATATAAAATAATTATAGCTTTTATAAAACTAGTTAAAAAATATTAGAATTAAATTATTTAATTAGAGAAGAGTGAATGAATGAATGAATGAAATTCTTGCGCCTCACAAAGGAAATGTTGTATCAATATTAAATGATTAAAACTCCTTGCAAGGAGAATGAATACAATAAAGAAAGAAACATTTCCTCAATATCCCCAAGCATCTCGCTCATATCTTGAAGTTGAAAAGCAGTTACATGATGAGAGCTGTTAATTGCGAGTGGTCTAACAAGGCTTGTTTGGGCGGCACTCGAGTGTTCCTGACCACCTCACCAGGAGTGGCACCATGTGAGCCGGCTTATATGCTATCATCTTGTCGCCTCCGAATTTCTTGGCGGCCTTCGGGTCTCCTGATTGAGTGAAAATGGCACCGTTCAACATCAAATCACCCTCTGATCTCCAATCCCAGTTCTTCCACTCTTGCTCAGTTGCATATTCCCTCTTGCAAACCTTCACCCAAAACACCCACCCAAACATTATTAATATTACTTTACATGTGAACTTGAACTTACCTCCAAAACTCACAAGAATGGAATGGCTTACCTCTTTAGCTGCAATGTTACGTGGGGCTCTAAATCGGTTGCCATGGCTGATAATTGTAGGGTGACTGCTGCCTCCAATAGCGGACATGATCCAATGACGGTAATCGTTGTTCACAACATGGACGAAACCAAATCGGACCCTAGGCATCCTTTGTACCAAATTTTTACCGAACTGGGTGAAAGCAACGGTGATTTGCATCTTCTCATCAGCACTGTAGCTGTCGCTTGCTCCAAACAGCATCACCTGCAGTGCAGCAGCCAAATATTTATTTGGATTGATTACAAAAAATAAAAAGTAGGGGGGTGGGGGGGTTTGGATGATTACATCGTTGTGGTCAGTGAAGTGGCAGTTGGAAATGGTAATGGCGGTGGAACCCTGAATAGCATCGATGATACCATCGGAGCACTTGTAAACGGAAAGGTGGTCAAGCCAAACGTTGGTTGCTCCGAAAAGGGAGATGCCATCACCATCGCTCCTTGTCCTCAACCCAAGGTGGTTCTCGCCATCCTTGATCTTGCCACCTTTGCTAGGGAAGATGTTATGGATATGGATGTTATGAATGATGACGTTCTTGGCAAACTGGATGGTAATACCAGCCCCATAAGCAATATGCACATTGGCTCCCCTACCATCGATGGTTTTGTTGCTGGTCATAAGGAGCTCCTCTTTCAACCTAATAATCATCCCCCTAGCGAAAGTGATCCAAAGTGGGCGGTTCTGGATCACAGCATGACGCAAAGTTCCGGGACTTGGGTTAAGAACATCATCGGTAGGATCAGTGACAACGTAAATGGGTCCATCCTTTCCACCGGTAGTACCACGGCCAAATCCAAGTGCGCAATCAGCCAACTTTTTCCTGTTCTTTTCCCAGTTGCGGTCACATCGCCAGCATTGGTCGATAGGGTTGGTTGCTTCACAAGGACCTCCCTTCTGCTTCTTCAACATCCTCCTCGTGGAATTGGTGCGAAACCCCATCAAGGTCCTGGCCACATGGTCGTTGAAATGCTGGGTGACTTCCTCTGGGTTAGGATTGTAAGCCTTCTCCAGGTTTTCTTTAGCTTGCAACTCCCTTTCCCTCCAATAGTCATCATATTCTGCGATGTGAGCCTCGAGGCTAGGGATTATAACCCCCAAGCACAGAAAATACAAAATCAAGCTAAAACTTTTATTTCCCACTCCGGCCATTGTTTCTTTTAGCTTCTTTCTGTGTTCGGATTTCCTATTCGATTCTGTTGGAGAAAAAAAATTATTAAAATGAATGGTTTTTTTCAAGGCCGAAGTCCTGCAAACTGTATGAATGATTTGCAAACAGGACTCGGACAAGAGGAGACAAGCCTCGCCAACAGGTTCAACTTAAGCTTGGTCTGCTTTGAAGAGTAAAGGATCATTGTATATATAGTACTGGGATTGTTTAAAATTAGCAACATACCTCCCTAATTTTAACCATTGCTCCCAGTGCTTTCAGCCGCAACAATTACGGGGACCGTTGGAATACGAATTTTAGCTTTCTAAATTTCCCAATTTGGATAAACTTTGGTTTTTAAAATTCAAAATTCCTTTGATTAAGTTTGTTTATCTAATAAAATTTAGGTTTTTTTTTAATTTATATTTTGATTATAGGGGCTTGAATTTGAGTTCCATTTGTTTTACTGAAAATAGTTTCCGAAAAATAATATCTTTTTCCTATAAAATGACTTATCCTTTTGAAAAGTTAAGTCATTTTTCGGAAAACACAACTCCTTTATAAATAATTTTAATTTCATATAAAAATTAACTTAAGTCAAGCTTAATATTATTATATTAATAATACAAAAAATGTCAATATTATTAAACATACATATTTAATTATATATATTTAATCATATAATAATTTATTGATAAAATTTATTATTTTAATAAATTACTTCATATTTCAATTTTATTTTAATAATACATTTTAAAAAGGTTAATTTAATATAATATGTTGAAAAAATAAAAGATTTGAGAAAATATGTTGATTTCTCCTAAATTTACCGATCTATGCTGTTTTTGGAGAGAGAAAAGAAAACACGTCCAACGGTAACTTTTTCAATTGCTACAAGGACTCCAGCAACCATAATATTTTCTATATAAACCCCTCCAAACTTCATTATTTTCAACCAAATACTCAATACTCATTCTTCCATCCTATATTCTCAATCCTTAATTTTCAATTTCTAATTTTCAATCATCAATCCTCATTTATTTTTTAAATTCTTTTATTGAATTTTATTCTCTTCGATTTTATTTTATTCTTTATAATTTTTAAATGGAAAATCAACTTATTCATTTGGATGACAAGCATATCTCCGGCGTTCAATTACAATGCTAAGAAAATTTATTAAATTATTTAATTTTAAATAATTAATTATTATGTTGTTTAGATTATTAATTTTTATATTTATATACTCAACCCAAAGATCAAATTTTGGAGACGTACATAAACAATTTAAGCGAAGGTGCACCGGATGTCATTTATGGACACTTGCGAGATGCAGGATTTTTATACGTGGCTCGCATGCTCGGGGGACTAAATTGGATCCCCATTTATTAGTGCTTTGGTCGAAAGATGGAGACTGGAGACACACACATTCCATCTTTCTTGCAACGAGTGTACAATTATACTCGAGGGCGTTAGTTTACAACTCGGTCTACTGGTCGATGGGGAAGTCGTTACGGGGCCTGTTATTGGTGCCGATTGGAGTGCAACATGCAAGCAACTATCGAGATGAGATGGTTGGAGGACAACTTCCAAACTATCGAGGCTTTTGCGAGTGACATTGAAAAGGAACAATTCGCGTGTGCATTGATCTTAAGGTTGATCGGGGTCTGCTAATGGTAGATAAATCTTGCAATCTGGTACATTTAAGGAGGCTACTACTAGCCGACTTGAAAGAAGTCAGACGACTTGGTTGGAGATCAACGGTGCTGGTGACATTGTACCGAGAAATGTGTTGAGCGACGATACCCGAAAAACTTAAAATCAACAGTTGCATGCTCTTTCTTCAATCGTGGACATGATATCACCTATCATTTTTATACCCCCTAGTGGAATTCCTTTTTGAATTCCCACTCGTAATATGGTAAAATTCATTTGATAATATCATTACTATTTTTATTTTTCATCGTTGTAATTTTAAAATAACATATTATTTGAATAGGTGGAATAACCCCGCGAGACAGCGGTATATCGACCAAGCTCGAGGATATCCGACTAGCTTTAGATCAACAAACCAAATAGGAGGTTAGTTTATGAATTTCAAAGTTATATAATATTTATTCTAGCACTTGAAATTAAATATTAGACACATGCTAAAAATTATAAATTTGTATTGCAGTTTGTATGGATGCTATATGCGGATTCGAGGATTCAAGAATGTGTTTCGGTCAAATTTTTAACCAATCACAACATTTGGCATGTCAAAGTGTCATTGATAATTTTTGCAACGTTTGAGATGAATGAATCCGACCGAGTGATGCACCAGTTTGGGTGTATGCAACGTATTTTGCCACCACCCTAGGAGTTCAATTACCTACACAAGATTGACTTGCGGAGGAGACTTGAGGAAGATTAGCCAACTGTAACAGCCCGATTTAGGGTCTAGTCGGATTAGTGGTGCGAGACCACAAATTCGAGTTAGTAAAATGAGATTTTAAGGTATTTGAAATGTTTGCATGATATTATGAAAGTTTCATGTGGAAATTTTATGAAAATTTCCATTAAAGGGTCCATTAGGACAAATTTGCAAAAGTTGCAAGATATGAATTTCTAGAAGCTTTTTGTATAAAATAGCTTTGGATTGGTAAATAGAAGTCCTTAAGTAGCAATTTGACCAAATTATAATTTTTGGACAAAAATGGACATGAGTTAGTAATATTTGAAAGTTTAGTAAAAAGGGCATTTTGGTCATTTGGCTTTTTATTGATTAAAAAGGATGAAATAAGTCAAAAATTATATTCATCTTCTTCAAGCTTGGCCGAAACTTTGAAGAACTCCATAGCTAGGGTTTATTCAAGTTTTCAAGCTCATAGTAAATGCATCCTAGCCTCGTTTTTAATATTCTTCATATTTTTAGAGTTCTCGTAACATGAATTAGCTATTTTTAACTATAAGATGAGCTAAGATGCATGTTCAAAAATCTACCCATGTATGGTATGTTTGTAAAATGATGTTTTATGGAATATTATGAGAGTTTGATGTTAGATAAACATCTTTTTCTAAGTGAATTTCATGAGAAATGCTAGTAGGGACTAGTTTGTAAAATTTATGAAATTTGTCATACATGGTAGAAATTGTAAGAATTTGATATTGCAATAGTTGAGACTATTAATCAGCTAAGCATGAAGTATTAGAAAGTTGAATGAAAATCACTTTACGAGCCTTGGGGCAAAAGTGTAATTATGAGAAAGTTTAGGGGCAAAATAGTAATTTTGCCAAAGTATGTGTTAAGAGTCAATTTAGTCAGTATGAGTATTAAATGAGTTAAATTATTATTATAGATCAAGAAAAATGAAGCCCGGACCGAAACCGAGGCAAGAACAAAGTCGAGGACTAAATTGCATATCTAACTATATTTTGTACATTGAGGTAAGTTTGTATGATTTCTAAGCTTTATGATTAATATCATTGAATTGCTTAATATATTGTACAATATTACCATGAAAATGTTTAATGATATGTTAACAAAGAAATTAATGAGATTAAGCATGAGAAAGTCCCGATTGAAGTTGAATTACTTAGGATACTCGATCTATCACATGAGACAAGAAAGTCCGTATAAGACCAAGCCAAGGCATGGTATTGGCAATCAAGCAAGTTATCATGTAAGACCAAGACGAGTCTTGGCATTGAAGAGTTATTATGAGATGAAGACCCATATAAGCCCAAGCCAAGGCATGGCATTGGTGAGTCTCCGAGCAAAGATGTCATGTAAGTCCAAGACAAGTCTTGGCATTGAAAAGTTATCATGAGATAGAGATTTCATGTAAGTCCAAGCCAAGGCTCGGCATTGACCAGTTCACGAGTAAAGATACCAAATAAGACTATGTCAAGACATGGCAATGGTAAGTTCCCTAGGGAACATATAAGTAAGACTTTGTGTAAGTCCATGTCAAGGCATGGCATCGATACCAAGATGAGAGATCCCATGTAAGACCATATCTAGGATACGACTTTAGCATCGAGTTATATGTGAGATGAGATTCAGTATCCTCAGTTATTCATAGTAATTCATCGGGCAAAATAAGTAAAGCTATTATCAAGTTGGAAATGAGTATTATTCATGTTATGAATGATGAATTAGAGATTATGATTATTATAGTAAAGTATACTGATCTATGCGATCAAGTGATACAGGTACCTTATTTACCTCACGAGCATGAGACTAGTAAGAATCATGAGATATGTAATAATCAGTAAGAGTAAGTAAGCTTTAAAAGTTAAAATTTATGATGCCAAATGGTTTATGTTAAGCGAGTATGTTTCTATGTGCATTATTTGCAAACTTACTAAGCCAAATGCTTACGTCTTTATTTTTTTCTTTCCATGTAGTCCCGCCAAGCTAATCTCGTGGATAATCGTCATCGGAGCTCGAAGCACACTATCAATCGCTATTTTGGTATAGCCAAATTGTTCATATTAAGTATGGCATGTATAGGAAACATTTCATTTTGAGAATATGTCTTAAAAAGGGGCAATAGTATGGGCTATCAAGTTCATTATTCTTTTGTATATGGCTGAGCGATTTGCCAAGATTGACTAAGTATGTATCTTTATTGATATCAATGAATCATGTATTGTTGTTCATGAAAGATGTAGTAATTTGAGTTGTTGAATTGAGTATGAGATTGATCATGGTTCAGGGTGGCAATTGGCTTGGTAAATAGCCCACATGTGCCCACACGAATGGACACACGGGCGTTTGTCTAGGCCGCGCGTCCCCTGCACCTTAGTACCTTAAGTCAAAATAGGCTACGGGTTAGTCCCACGGCCGTATGTTTAGGCAGTGTGTGACACACAGTTAGCACATGGGTGTGTGCCCTGGCCGTGTGAAGTCTGCACCTTTCACTTTTAATTTGGATTGCCACACGGCTGAAGTACACGGGCGTGTGTATGGACCATGTGGATAAGTCAGAATGCCAAAGTTTAGCACACGGGCCAAAGCCACGGGTGTGTCAAGGCCGTGTGAAATTAGTCAATGTCAACCACGGGTGGATGACACGGGGTTGTCTTAGGGGTACACGGGCGTGTCCCAAGTCACATGGGCGTGTGACCCTTGTTTCAAGGAAAAGTTCCCGATTGAGTTCCGAATGTTTTCGAATAGATGCTTAAGGCCTCGTAGGCCCATGAAACGTATGTTTGATTAAGAAAGAAGAGTTTCTGTTTCGAAACAAAATTTTACAGCCCGTAAGTACATGTTTCCTTAAGATCAAGTATGGTAATGTCTCGTATCTAGTCTCAGTCTCGGGCGTGGGTATGGGGTGTTACATTTAGTGGTATGAGAGCTATGGTTTAGTCGGTTCTAGGATAACGTAGCACGAGCATGAGTCTAGCTATACATGCCATACGTAAGAATGTTTTTATAATGATAGTGTGACGACTCCTAACGACTTAAATTATGTTTATACATATAGTAAATGGATCCCGAAAGAGCTGTAGCGGATAACGTAGAAAGTAACGCGCCGGCTCCCGCTGAAGGGACGGTGCCTAACGAGAATGACGGCGAGTCAGAGGGGAGGAGAAGAGGCTAGAGAAGCCTTTCTCCATATAATGAACACGTGGTATACGGAGTTCGTTTGCACGAACCCGAATGCTCAAACCCCTCCACCCCCGCCTATTCCTCAACCTATCCCAGTAGCCCCTCAAGTAGTAGAGGTGGTAAGAGGAGAGAAGCCACCGGTTGATAGGATCAGGAAACATGGGGCAGAAGAATTCTGGGCCAGAAAGGATGATGATCCGGAAAAGGCCGAGTTCTAGTTAGAAAATACCATCAGGGTATTCAATGAATTGTCATGCACGTCTGAGGAATGCATGAAGTGTGTAGTCTCTCTTTTAAGAGATTCGGCTTACCAATGGTGGAACACCTTAGTGTCAGTGGTACCACGAGAAAAGATCACGTGGGAGTTCTTTCAAGAAGAGTTCAGAAAGAAGTATATCAGTCAAAGATTTATCGATCAGAAGAGAAAGGAATTTCTAGAACTGAAGCAAGGCAAGATGTCCGTAACTGATTATGAGCGTGAGTTTGTACGACTCAGTAAATACGCTCGAGAGTGTGTATCCACCGAGACCATCATGAGCAAGAGATTCAAAGATGGGCTAAATGAGGACATCAAATTGTTTGTTGCTGTCCTAGAATTGAAGGAATTCGTTGTGCTAGTAGAGAGGGCTTGTAAAGCCGAAGAACTAGTAAAAGAGAAAAAGAAGGTTGAGATTGAGTCTCGTGACTCGAAGAAGAGACAGTGGAATAAGTCATTCCAATCTTCTTCCAAGAAGCCAAGAGATTTTTCCCTCCGATCAGCTTCATCTACCGGGTTTTCAAGTAGAAACAAGAGTAAATCATATTCGGGAAATAAGGCACAGACTACTTCAGTTGCTAGTGTGGGGAACATCCGATCGGATAGACCCGAATGCCCACAGTGTGGCAAACGTCATCTTGGAGAATGCCAAGCGCATGAAAATGCATGTTTTAGATGTGGTGCCCAAGACCACTACATAAAAGATTGTCCTGAGACGATAAAAGAAGAGAGAACTCAGAACCTGAGATCCAAGAATATGGTCAGAGGAAGACTGTAGAGAAACCCTGGAAGTGGGGCAAGAGGAAGAGGTAACCCTAGAGAGCAGGCCGCGAGACCTGAGGGTAGGGCGCCTGCAAGGACTTATGCCATTCGCGCTCGCGAAGAGGCATCTTCCCCGGATGTTATTACGGGTACCTTTTCTCTTCATGATATTAAAGTTATTGCTTTAATAGATCCTGGATCCACACACTCTTATGTTTGCATGAAACTAGTATCCAGTATGAGTATGCCTATAAAGTTTACAGAATTCATGATTAAGGTGTCTAATCCTTTAGGCAAAAGTGTTTTAGTCGATAAAGTGTGTAATGATTGCCCATTGATGATTAGAGGTCATTATTTTAAAGCAAACCTTATGTTGTTACCATTTGATGAGTTTGACATCATTCTTGGTATGGACTGGTTGACCACCCATGATGTAATAGTTAATTATGGGTAGAAATATATTGAGATGAGATGTGAGAACGGGGACATTCTCCATGTAGAATCAGATGATCAAAGTAGATCACCGGTAATGATTTCTCATATGACGGCACAGAAATACATAAGAAAAGGGTATGAGACATATCTGGCCTTTGTGATGAATGATAGAGAAATAGAATTAAAGATTGAGTCAGTACCGATAGTATGTGAGTACCTGGATGTTTTTCCCGAGGAATTACCAGGATTACCACCAGTTAGAGAGGTTGAATTCAACATTGAGCTAGCTCTGCACTCGCACCAATATCTATTACTCCTTACAGAATGGCTCCAACAGAGTTGAGAGAGTTGAAGTCACAGTAGCAAGAGTTAACGGATAAAGGCTTTGCAAGATCAAGTTGTTCTCCATGGGGTGCTCCAGTTTTATTTGTGAAAAAGAAAGATGGCACCATGAGATTATGCATAGATTACCGTCAGCTTAATAAAGCGACAGTAAAGAACAAGTACCCCTTGCCTAGAATCGATGACTTATTCGATCAATTGAAGGGAGCTAATGTGTTCTCCAAAATAGATTTGAGATTAGGGTACTACCAGTTGAGAGTAAAGGATTTAGATGTATCCAAGACCGCTTTTCGAACAAGGTATGGGTATTACGAGTTCTTAGTCATGCCCTTTGGATTGACTAATGCTCCTGCGGTATTCATGGACTTAATGAACCGCATCTTTAGACCATACCTCGACAAGTTTGTAGTTGTTTTTATTGACGACATATTGATTTATTACTGAGATAAGAATGAGCATGATGAGCATCTACAAACGGTTTTACAGACTCTACGAGAAAAACAATTGTATGCCAAATTCAGTAAAAGTGAATTTTAGCTCAAGGAAGTAGGATTTCTCAGACATATTGTCTCGGAAGGAGGAGTTTGAGTAGACCCAAGTAAGATTTCGGCTATAATAGACTGGAAGCCACCGAAGAATATCTATGAGATTAGAAGTTTCCTAGGCCTAGCCGGCTATTACAGACGATTCGTCAAGGGGTTTTCCATGATTGCAACCCCAATGACGAAGTTGTTACAAAAGAATGTGGAGTTTGAGTGGACAGAAAGATGCCAACAAAGTTTCGAGAAACTGAAAGCATTGTTAACAGAAGCTCCAATTTTAGTTTAACCCGATATGGGGAAAGAATTCGTAATTTACAGCGATGCATCCTTAAATGGATTAGGCTGTGTGCTTATGCAAGAAGGCAAAGTGATTGCTTATGCCTCAAGACAGTTGAAGCCTCATGAGAAGAATTATCCGACACACGATCTAGAGTTGGCTACCATAGTCTTCACATTGAAGATATGGAAACACCATCTATATGGTGAGAGATGTCATATTTTCACCGATCACAAAAGTTTAAAATACTTGTTGACGCAAAAAGAGTTGAACTTGAGGCAACGGAAACGGTTACAGTTAATAAAAGACTATGAGTTGGTCATTGACTACCATCCGGGAAAGGCGAATGTGGTCGCCGATGCTTTAAGCAGAAAGTCCCTATTTGCATTAAGGGCAATGAATTCACGAATGACTTTATTCAATGATGGTTCTATTCTAGCTGAGTTGAGAGCTGGACCAGTATTCCTCCAAGAGATCTTTGAGGCTCAGAAAGAAGATAGCGAATTGCAAGCCAAGAGAGTTTAGTACGAGTGTAACATCCTTAAACCGGGGTCTTTGCATTTTATCTGTTGTATGTTGATAGTGGGGTTGTTGTGCTAGTCTAAGGTGTTTAAGGGCTAGGCATAAGCCAGGAATAGGCTAGAGCCTTGTCTAAAATTTTTGTTCAGGATACTTGGAAGGGAGAGCTGAGTGAGTTAGGTGTTAAGGGAAATTACTGGTGTGTTTGGACACAAGGATCCAAGTGGTGAAGTGGCAAGGGAGGCGCCACTTAAGGCACAAGGGAGTGACGCCTCACACAAGCTGGAGGGCCTTGGTTCGAGCTGCAAGAATCCCCTTTTTGCTTATTCTTTTTGACGCCAAGACCAGGAGGAGTTGTGCTCAGGAAGGACTTTGGTGGATAAGGGTTGAAGGAGTCAACAGATTTGGATGGGTGGAAGAGAGAAAAACTAGGAGTTTGAAGTATTCAAATTTGTTTGAATGGGTGATCAGGAGAAAAGTGATGAGTAAATAAAGGGATTGAGTTGGGGTGAGTGTTAGCCGAATCTTGTAGTGGCTAAGAGGTGTTGGAGCATTCGGTTCTTGTGTGTTAGGAGTGTGCCAAAATTTGGGGTGTGGGTTCCTTCTATTTTTGATTTTGGGTGCTAATCTAAGGGGGGTTGGCTGAATGTGGGTGTAGGCTTTGGTGGAGTGTGTAAATTCGGCTAGTTAGGGAACCTTGGAGTTTTTTTCTTTCCATTTCTTTTTGTTGCCGAAATTAAACTCCTCTCAATTGGCATTTTTGCATTTTCTTCTTTTCTCTCATCTACTCCAAAATCGAATACTCTCCTAGGCCTCTTTTTCTTTTCTATTTTGTTGTTGGCCGAATCTACCTTGTTTCCATTCATCAATTGTGTCCCAATTGCCATATTCTTCAAAAGCCGAAAACCCTCTGTAGCCTGCCGAAACATCATTCTTCATTTCCTTCTCTCTCAAAAGCCATAGCCGAAATCACATATTTCATTCTTTCTCGTTATTTTCTCATTCCCTGGTTGCCGAAACCTCTGTCACTTTCTCTTCTTCTTTTCAAGCACTTAGGCCGAATATCACCTGTTAAAGTGTACCTTTCTTTTCCATCTTTTTCTTTGCGTAGGGAAACATTTTCGGCATTTGGGTAAGATCTTAGAACTTTGGCCGAATCTCCTTGACTCTCTCTCGTTCTCTTATCTCTTCTCTCTATCGTTTTGTTTGAAAGGTGAAGCTAAAATCTCTTGGCACTCAAACCCTCTTGTTTGACTCTTGTTGCAGTAGATCACTATCGTTGGGTTACCATCACTTCCAATCGGTTCTGCTAGTGTGTGGTAAGTGTTGCTGTTATTTCAACATTTCTTATTGCGTTGAATGTAGAAAGCGTAACTAAAAGCTTGTAGATCTTGGCCGATTGAAGGGTGTTAAGGAAGGCTTGGTGTTTGTCGTTTTAGGTAAGGGCTTTCGCTCTACGAGTTATGTTAACCCCTTAGATTCAATTTCATTGCTTTAATCTGAGTTAGTGACTAAGGTGTGTTCATGGACTCGAAGGCTAGCCAAGCATTAGGAGGGGGTGGTTCTGAGACCCCAGCACCTAAGTTCAAGAAGAGGGCGGTGTCGGCTGTTCGCGATTGGCCACCTGGGTGTGGGCTGGCATCTGAGCAAAGTAGTAGGCAGATAGCGGTAGTGTTGGTTAACGACAGGGTCGACATAGAGAGCGTTGTATTACGAGTAATTAGGTGTGTAACTCTTACACACTTCATTTGTTAACATGTTTATCATGTATATTTTCAAAAGCCTGAATAACTGTTGAAATGGGTATGTTACCCTTGTGGGTAAAAGCGAGGACTCCGGGTAAGTCCACTTGATTGGCTAACGTTAAATGCCTATGTAAATCTGTATATGCCATGCCACGTGATTTTTATATGTTAAGCATGATTATTATGCCATTAAAAGCATGTTCATAAAAATGGGTATGATGAGAGGAGGGGGAAGGCATGATTCTAGACTGTCACCAGTGGTTTTGACCACACAGTGGGTTGGCCCCGCTTTCTATATTATTGTGACAATGTCTCAGTGGTTTTAACCACCAGTGGTTTTAACCACATACTTCTATCTTTGTGACTCGTCCCAGTGGTTTGGTACCACAGTGGGTTGGCCCCACATGTCGATGTACGGGATTGTCACCAGTGGTTTTGACCACACATATATTATTTGTGACTACGATCACCAGTGGTTTTGACCACCAGTGGTTTGGTACCACACGGGGTAAATTCAGGAGTTTTGGATGGTTAGGTTTTGGGGTTGCATGACATGCATGTTGGCTTATGAAACTGTGTAAGGGCATTAACATTTTCGGGCTGGTGAATTATACACTGAGTCTCGATGACTCACCCCTTCCTTTACATTTTGCAGATGATTCGTAGATCGCGGATGCGGAGCCGGGGCGGACTCGAGGTGGCCATGCGCATTCTCTTTTAGGTTTTATTTTAAATTACTATTTTGGTTTACTTTACTTTAAATTTGGTTTTCGGGTTGTAATAAGGCCACTAACTTTCATTTTGGGGTTTATTTATCTGCTTTATTTCTCACGGAAATTGGTATAAGTTAAACGAAATGGCATGCCTAAATAACCTATAAAAAGAATGTTTTCCAAACTTTCACAACTCATCGGGTTTTTCTAAAACTTTACCATCAGGTAACGGCAAACAAGTAGTAACAACAAGTTAACTGAGTTTTGCTTTAAGACCAAATTTGGACGGTTTTAGCGATATTACTTAAACTAAATCGGCTTTTCATGAAAATCAAAGGTTTTCTTAAAATAAGAGATGACAACTTGTTTTCAATAACTATTCTTTACAAAATTAAAACAACCTCCTGTCTTCTTTAAAAATGTTTTTCCCTGTGACATGCTGGATTCGGTCGTAGCGTGTTGACCGGGTTTGGGGTGTTACAATTTTGGTATCAGAGCCAGGTTCAAAAGCTTGGCTGTGGGCCCGAGGCCCAAAATATTTTCAATAATGGGTTCTGGAATGATTTTGATGAAAAATGCTTGATTTGGGAAGCATGGCGCCGAGTCTCAAAGACCGATCCGCATGGTAAGTACCCCTAGCTCTTTTTATATGATTGTGATGATTGTGATATATTTGGTAGTAATAGGAAATTACTTTAGAGATCGAAACTTGTAGGATTGTGTGAACTTACGAACGATCCCCATAATAAATGTTCATAAAAGCGTCTTTGTAATAATGATGGAACGAATCTAATGCATAAAATTCTCAAATCAGTTAATTCATGAACGGTAGTCATGAGCACCCGAGGACGTGGGCGTAATACGCGTGGTCATGGTAGAGGTAGGATGACTGTGTCGGAACCGCTAGGGTCTGGTCATGGGTCAAAAAATGAGGTACCACCGCCGCCAGCTGTGGGCGTAGAGTTTCAGGATCAGACGGGTGGTGATGATGCAGTGTCACAGGTGATGCTGCGGGTTCTGGAGAGAGTCGCGGGTACAGGCGTCAGAACGGGAGCTCAGAAATCTGTGTCTGGACGACTCTGGGCTAATGGCGCAGAGGTATTCAGGGGTGTATCCGGTGTGGCTCCCAATACAGCTGAGTATTGGCTGGAGGCGATAGAACGTATAATGGACGACTTGGATTTTACGGCTGAGGAGAAGCTGAAGGGGATAGTGTCTCTTCTTCGAGATGAGTCTTATCAGTGGTCGCTCACGGTCAGGGAAGGAGCAATGGCCGATGACATCACCTGGATTTCTTTAAGGCAGCTTATCAGAGGAAGTACGTCGGGGCTGGTTACATTGATGCACAGCGCAAGGCGTTCTTGAATTTGGTCTAGGGGAGTAAGTCAGTATCGGAGTATGAGGCAGAGTTTCTTCGGTTAAGTCACTATGCTCGGGGTATTGTGGCTACGGAACACGAGCGCTGTGTCATGTTTGAGGACGGGTTGAGAGAGGAGCTGCGGATGTTGATTGCTCCACAGTAGGAGAGAGAATTTACGGTCTTGGTAGAGAAGGCCAAGATTGCTGAGGAAGTGAAACAGTCGGTGAGACGGAACCAGGATAGGAATTGGACTAAGAGGAGTTCTGGGTCATTAGGGTCTACCGGGAATCCACAGAAAAGGGCTAGATATGGTGGGCCGAATCAAGCTGCAATGCCTGCTGCTACTAATCAGTGGCCGCCACGGTGTGCTCGGTGTGGGAAGTCTCATTCGGGAGAGTGTTGGACTGGAAACAGAGGGTGCTTCGAGTGTGGGTCAATGGGGCACCGGGTAAGGGATTGTCTGCAGAGATCAGCCAGGATCCAGTCTGAGGGTCCAGGGCATACACAATTCAGGAGGGATGGTCAACAACCACAGAGGGGTCACGGTTCGGCTAGGGGAGGTAATGGTTCTGGACGAGGCCGCAGGACACCGGGCAGAGGTGCTGGGAGCATAGAGGCAAGACAGCCTGGGTTGGTCTATGCAGCGAGGCGTCTAGAATGAGGGCGACGCACCGGATGTCATAACTGGTACGTTTTTAATTTTTGGACTGCCTTATACTGCTTTGATAGACGTTGGTTCGACGCACTCTTATGTTGCCAGTAGTATAGTGGGAACTATGAACTTAGCCTTTGAGATTTCTTCTAGGGAGATGACAGTAATTAGCCCTCTAGGTCACTCTGTAGAAGTAAACAAACTGTATAGGGATGTACCCCTAGAACTTCAAGGGGTAGAGTTTTTGGCCGATCTGATGGAATTGCCATTCGGGGAGTTCGATTTGATCCTAGGGATGGACTGGTTAGTGAGGTACCAAGAAAGTCTGGATTGTACAGCCAAGCGCGTGGTGTTGAGGTCTGTTGGGGGTGAAGAGGTGGTGATGATAGGTATTAGAAGGAATTATCTATCCAATATAGTATCCGCTCTGAAGGCCGAGAAGATGGTGAGAAAGGGTTGTGAGGCGTTCATGGTTCATGTTTGTGCATTGGAGGCCAAGGAATCAACTGTAGGGAATATCCAAACGGTGAAGGAATTTACCGATGTATTCCCAGAAGAGCTTCTGGGTCTGCCTCTGGACCGTGAAATTGAGTTCGGTATAGATCTGTTACCCGGAATCGCGCCAGTGTCTATTGCCCCATTTAGGATGGTGCCGAAGGAGTTGGTGGAACTGAAAGCACAGATTCAGGAATTATTGGACCGGGGTTTTATCCGGCCGAGTGTATCACCTTGGGGAGTGCCTGTGCTTTTTATTAAGAAGAAAGACGGTACAATGCGGATGTGTATAGATTACCGTCAGCTAAATAAGTTGACGATTAAGAATAAGTACCCGTTGCCGAGGATAGACGATCTGTTCGATCAACTTAAGGGCGCATCAGTTTTCTCTAAGATTGATTTAAGGTTGGGGTATCATCAGCTTAAGGTAAAGGAGGTCGATATTCATAAGATAGTGTTTCGCACTCATTACGGGCACTACGAGTTCTTGGTAATGCCGTTCGGGTTGACCAACGCGCCGGCAGCGTTCATGGACATGATGAATCAGGTGTTTCAGCCGTACTTGGACCGGTTCGTCGTAGTGTTTATAGACGACATATTGGTGTACTCGAAATCTGAGGAGGAACATGATACGTATCTGCGTGTGGTTTTACAGATTCTGAGGGAGAAGCAACTATTCGCAAAGTTTAGCAAGTGCGAGTTCTGGCTGAGAGAAGTAACCTTCTTGGGTCATGTGGTGTCAGCTGAGGGGATTAGAGTGGACCCTTGGAAGATTGAGGCGGTATTGGATTTGGAAACCACCTAAGTCGAGAGAGGAGATTCGGAGTTTTCGGGTTTGGCGGGATATTACGAAGATTTGTGGAAGGTTTTCCTTGATTTGTGCAGATTGACCAAGTTCTTTGAGAAAAGGGTTCCATTTGTGTGGTCAGATAAGCAACAGGAGAGTTTTGACAAGTTAAAGAGGATTCTGACAGAAGCTCCAGTTTTGATTTAGCCTGAAGCGGGGAAGGAGTTTACGGTTTATTGTGATGCGTCGCATACTGGCTTGGGTTGTGTGCTGATACAAGAGGGGAAAGTAGTGGCATATGCGTCTCGGCAGTTGAGACCTCACGAAGTGAACTACCCGACGCATGATCTGGAGTTAGCTGCAGTGGTTTTCGCCCTGAAAATTTGGAGGCATTACTTGTATGGGGAGAAGTCTATAGTCTACACGGATCACAAGAGTTTGAAGTACCTCTTGACTCAGAAGGAATTGAATTTGAGGCAGCGGAGGTGGATCGAGTTGTTAAAGGACTACGACTACTCGATTGAGTACCATCCGGGTAAGGCTAACGTAGTGGCTGACGCGTTGAGCCGCAATGTGGTAGTAGACTTAAGAGCAATGTTTGCCCATCTTAGTCTGTATGATGACGGGAGCCTGTTAGCGGAATTGCAAGTGAAGCCGTCTTGAGTAAACTAGGTTAAGGAGAAATAGTTAGTGGATGAAGTTTTAAGTGCTCGGTGTTTGCAAGTACAGAATGGTGGATTGGAGGGTTATAGCTTGAGCAGCGATGGAGTGTTGTGTTTTCAAGGGAAAGTTTGTATGCCGAAGGATGTTGAGTTAAGGCAGAGGATTCTTTAAGAAGCTCATAGCAGTCCATACGCTATGCATCTTGGAGGTAGCAAGATGTACCGAGATTTGCAGGAACAGTTCTGGTGGCCGGGTCGGAAGCGGGAAGTAACCGAATTTGTAAGTAAGTGTCTGACATGTCAGCAAGTCAAAGCTGAGCATCAGTTACCATCGGGTCTGTTGCAGCCGGTAAAGATTTCGCAATGGAAATGGGAAAGGATTACAATGGATTTTGTTAGTGGGCTACCCCTTACGCCCAGCAAGAAAGACTCGGTCTGGGTGATTGTTGATTGTCTGACAAAATCAGCTCATTTTATACCGGTTCGGGTTGATTACTAACTCCAAAAGTTGGCTAAGTTGTATGTAGCGGAAATAGTGAGACTGGATGGAGTGCCGGTGTCGATTATCTCAGATAGGGATCCTAGATTCACATCAAGGTTTTGGAAAGCGTTGCATCAGGCATTGGGTACAAGGTTGGATTTCAGTACGGCATTTCATCCGCAGTCAGATAGGCAGTCAGAAAGGGTGATCCAGATTTTAGAAGATATGTTGAGGGGTTGTGTTTTGGATTTCAGAGGTAGTTGGGAAGAATTTCTACCATTGGCGGAGTTCGCGTACAACAATAGTTATCAGGCAAGTATTCAGATGGCACCATATGAAGCATTGTATGGACGGAAGTGTCGTACCCCTACGTGTTGGACGGAGTTGGGCGAGCATCAATTGTTGGGCCCAGAGTTGGTTGCTGAAACAGAAGATAAAGTTAAGCTGATTCGAGCTCGTCTGAAGGAAGCTTCGGACAGGCAGAAATCTTATGCCGATCTTAAGCGAAAGGATATAGAGCCTGCAGTGGGTGACAAGGTCTTTTTGAAGGTGTCGCCGTGGAAGAAAGTGCTAAGATTTGGTCGGAAGGGCAAGCTGAGCCCTAGGTTTATCGGGCCTTATCGGGTATTGAAGCGGGTAGGACCAGTAGCTTACCAGCTTGAGTTACCATCAGAATTGAGCCAGATTCACGACGTGTTTCAAGTCTCCATGCTTAGACGCTATCGTTCGGATCCGTCTCATGTTGTGCCAGTAGAGGAGATTGAAGTGAGTCCGGATTTGTCTTTTGAGGAGGAACCAGTGCAGATTCTGGATCAGGAAGTCAAAGTCTTACGTAGGAAATCAGTTCCTTTGGTGAATGTGTTATGGCGGAATCATGGAACAGAGGAGGCCACGTGGGAGCCAGAGGATATGATGCGGTAGCAATACCCTCAACTCTTTTGACCAGGTAATTTCGAGGCCAAAATTATTTTTAAGGGGGGTAGAACTGTAACATCCTTAAATCGGGGTCTTTCCATTTTGTCTGTTGTATGTTGATAGTGGGGTTGTTGTGCTAGTCTAAGGTGTTTAGGGGCTAGGCATAAGCCAGGAATAGGCTAGAGCCTTGTCTAAAATTTTTGTTTTGGATACTTGGAAGGGAGAGCTGAGTGAGTTAGGTGTTAAGGGAAATTACTGGTGTGTTTGGACACAAGGATCCAAGTGGGGAAGTGGCAAGGGAGGCGCCACTTAAGGCACAAGGGAGTGACGCCTCATACAAGCTGGAGGGCCTTGGTTCGAGCTGCAAAAATCCCCTTTTTGCTTATTCTTTTTGACGCCAAGACCAGGAGGAGTTGTGCTCAGGAAGGACTTTGGTGGATAAGGGTTGAAGGAGTCAACAGATTTGGATGGGTGGAAGAGAGAAAAACTAGGAGTTTGAAGTATTCAAATTTGTTTGAATGGGTGATCAGGAGAAAAGTGAGGAGTAAATAAAGGGATTGAGTTGGGGTGAGTGTTAGCCGAATCTTGTAGTGGCTAAGAGGTGTTGGAGCATTCAGTTCTTGTGTGTTAGGAGTGTGCCGAAATTTGGGGTGTGGGTTCCATCCATTTTCGGTTTTGGGTGCTAATCTAAGGGGGGTTGGCCGAATGTGGGTGTAGGCCTTGGTGGAGTGTGTAAATTCGGCTAGTTAGGGAACCTTGGAGTTTTTTTCTTTCCATTTCTTTTTGTTGCCAAAATTAAACTCCTCGCAATTGGCATTTTTGCATTTTCTTCTTTTCTCTCATCTACTCCAAAACCGAATACTCTTCTAGGCCTCTTTTTCTTTTCTATTTTGTTATTGGTCGAATCTACCTTGTTTCCATTCATCAATTGTGTCCCAATTGCCATCTTTTTCAAAAGCCGAAAACCCTCTGTAGCCTGCCGAAACATCATTCTTCATTTTCTTCTCTCTCAAAGCCATAGCCGAAATCACATATTTCATTCTTTCTCGTTATTTTCTCATTCCCTGCTTACCGAAACCTCTGTCACTTTCTCTTCTTCTTTTCAAGCACTTAGGCCGAATATCACCTGTTAAAGTGTACCTTTCTTTTCCATCTTTTTCTTTGCGTAGGGAAACACTTTCGGCATTTGGGTAAGATCTTGGAACTTTAGCCGAATCTCTTTGACTCTCTCTCGTTCTCTTATCTCTTCTCTCTATCGTTTTCTTTGAAAGGTGAAGCCGAAATCTCTTGGCACTCAAACCCTCTTGTTTGACTCTTGTTGCAGTAGATCACTATCGTTGGGTTGCCATCACTTCCAATCGGTTCTGGTAGTGTGTGGTAAGTGTTGCTGTCATTTCAACATTTCTTATTGCGTTGAATGCTGAAGGCAGTAACTAAAGCTTGTAGATCTTGGCCGATTGAAGGGTGTTAAGGAAGGCTTGGTGTTTGTCGTTTTAGGTAAGGGCTTTTGCTCTACGAGTTATATTAACCCCTTAGATTCAATTTCGTTGCTTTAATCTGAGTTAGTGACTAAGGTGTGTTCATGGACTCGAAGGCTAGCTAAGCATTAGGAGGGGGTGGTTCCGAGACCCCAGCACCTAAGTTCAAGAAGAGGGCGGTGTCGGCTGTTCGCGATTGGCCACCTGGGTGTGGGCCAGCATCTGAGCAAAGTAGTAGGCAGATAGCGGTAGTGTTGGTTAACGACAGTGTCGACGTAGAGAGCATTGTGTTACGAGTAATTAGGTGTGTAACTCTTACACACTTCATTAGTTAATATGTTTATCATGTATATTTTCAAAAGCCAGAATAACTGTTGAAATGGGTATGTTACCCTTGTGGGTAAAAGTGAGGACTCCGGGTAAGTCCACTTGATTGGCTAACGTTAAATGCCTATGTAAATCTGTATATGCCATGCCACGTGATTTTTGTATGTTAAGCATGATTATTATGCCATTAAAAGCATGTTCATAAAAATGGGTATGATGAGAGGAGGGGGAAGGCATGATTTTAGACTGTCACCAGTGGTTTTGACCACACAGTGGGTTGGCCCCGCTTTCTATATTATTGTGACTAAGTCTCAGTGGTTTTGACCACCAGTGGTTTTGACCACATACTTCTATCTTTGTGACTCGTCCCAGTGGTTTGGTACCACAGTGGGTTGGCCCCACATGTCAATGTACGGGATTGTCACCAGTGGTTTTGACCACACATATATTATTTGTGACTACGGTCACCAGTGGTTTTGACCACCAGTGGTTTGGTACCACACGGGGTAAATTCAGGAGTTTCGGATGGTTAGGTTTTGGGGTTGCATGACATGCATGTTGGCTTATGAAACTGTGTAAGGGTATTAACATTTTCGGGTTGGGGAATTATACACTGAGAGTCGGTGACTCACCCCTTCCTTTACATTTTGCGAGATGATTCGTAGATCGCGGATGCGGGAGGGGCGGACTCGAGGTGGCCATGCGCATTCTCTTTCAGGTTTTGTTTTAAATTACTATTTTGGTCTACTTTACTTTAAATTTGGTTTTCGGGTTGTAATAAGGCCACTAACTTTCATTTTGGGGTTTATTTATCTGCTTTATTTCTCACGGAAATTGGTATAAGTTAAACGAAACGGCATGCCTAAATAACCTATAAAAAGAATGTTTTCCAAACTTTCACAACTCGTCGTGTTTTTCTAAAAATTTACCATCGGGTAACGGCAAACAAGTAGTAACAACAAGTTAACTGAGTTTTGCTTTAAGACCAAATTTGGACGGTTTTAGCGATATTACTTAAACTAAATCGGCTTTTCATGAAAATCAAAGGTTTTCTTAAAATAAGAGACGACAACTTGTTTTCAATAACGATTCTTTACAAAATTAAAACAACCTCCTGTCTTCTTTAAAAATGTTTTTCCCTGTGACATGCTGGATTCGGTTGTAGCGTGTTGACCGGGTTTGGGGTGTTACAGCGAGTCAGGTGTTGAATCCGACTTTCGGATTAATTCCGATGGATGGTTGATGTTTAAAGATAGAGTTTGTGTACCAAGAAAGGAAGAGCTTATTCAGAGAATTTTTCATGAGGCACATAACGGATGTTTATCTATACATCCGGGTGGTACCAAGATGTATAATGACTTGAAGCAACAGTATTGGTGGCCGAGAATGAAGAAAGATATTTCAGAATTTGTTTCTAAATGCATGATTTGTCAGAAAGTAAAGGCTGAACACCAAGTACCTTCGAGTTTGCTTCAACCCATTTTGGTTCCCGAATGGAAATGGGACCGTATCACCATGGATTTTGTAACGGGTTTACCGTTATCACCGAGTAAGAAAGATGCTATATGGGTTGTAGTTGATAGACTTACGAAGTTAGCCCATTTTCTACCTGTTCGAGTGGATTACTCACTCGACAAGTTGGCAAACTTGTATGTTTCTGAAATAGTAAGGCTTCACGGAGTTCCCTTGTCAATCATATCGGATAGAGATCCGAGATTCACATCCAGATTTTGAAAGAAGTTACAAGAGGCCCTGGGTACAAAGTTGAACTTTAGTACAACTTTTCATCCTCAAACTGACGGCCAGTCAGAGAGGTTAATACAAGTACTTGAGGATATGCTTCGGTGTTGTATTCTCGAATTCCAAGGCAGTTGGGAAAAGTTTCTCCCATTGGTAGAATTTGCCTACAATAATAGCTTTCAGTCAAGCTTAAAGATGGCGCCTTATGAGGCTCTATATGGGCGTAAGTGCAGAACGCCTTTATATTGGACTGAACTCAAGGAAAACCGAATTCACAGGGTTGATTTGGTTAGAGAAGCTGAAGAAAAAGTGAAAGTGATACGAGAGTGTTTAAAAGCTGCAGCGGACAGGCAGAAATCCTACTCGGATTTAAAGAGAAATTAGATAGAGTATCAAGTCGGGGATAAAGTTTTCTTGAAAGTGTCACCATGGAGAAAAGTTCTCAGATTCGGCCGGAAAGGCAAGTTGAGTCCATGTTTCATTGGACCATATGAGATTACTGAGAAAGTTGGGCCGATAGCTTACCGATTGGCTTTGCCATCTGAGTTAGAAAAGATACATGATGTGTTTCACGTATCTATGTTACGACGCTACCGATCCAATCCTTCACATATAATTGTCCCGTCAGAGATAGAGATTCGCCCCGACATGACTTATGGTGAAGAACCAGTTAAGATTTTAGCTCGGGAGGTTAAGCAGCTAAGAAATAAAAGTATTGCCCTAGTAAAAGTATTTTGGTAAAGACATGGGATAGAAGAAGCTACATGGGAACCAGAAGAGAGCATGAGAAACCAGTACCCAAACCTATTTGCTGGTAAGATTTTCGTGGACGAAAATCCCTAAGGGGGAGAGAATTGTAACAGCCCGATTTAGGGTCTAGTCAGATTAGTGGTGCGAGACCACAAATCCGAGTTAGTAAAATGAGATTTTAAGGTATTTGAAATGTTTGCATGCTATTATGAAAGTTTCATGTGGAAATTTTATGAAAATTTCCATTAAAGGGTCCATTAGGACAAATTTGCAAAAGTTGCAAGATATGAATTTCTAGAAGCTTTTTGTATAAAATAGCTTTGGATTGGTAAATAGAAGTCCTTAAGTAGAAATTTGCCCAAATTATAATTTTTGGACAAAAATGGACATGAGTTAGTAATATTTGAAAGTTTAGTAAAAAGGGCATTTTGGTCATTTGGCTTTTTCTTGATTAAAAAGGATGAAATAAGTCAATAATTATATTCATCTTCTTCAAGCTTGGCCGAAACTTTGAAGAACTCCATAGCTAGGGTTTATTCAATTTTTCAAGCTCATAGTAAGTGCATCCTAGCCTCATTTTTAATATTCTTCGTATTTTTGGAGTTCTCGTAACATGAATTAGCTATTTTTAGCTATAAGATGAGCTAAGATGCATGTTCAAAAATCTACCCATGTATGGTATGTTTGTAAAATGATGTTTTATGGAAGATTATGAGAGTTTGATGTTAGATAAACATCTTTTTCTAAGTGAATTTCATGAGAAATGCTAGTAGGGACTAGTTTGTAAAATTTATGAAATTTGTCATACATAGTAGAAATTGTAAGAATTTGATATTGCAATAGTTGAGACTATTAATCAGTTAAGCATGAAGTATTAGAAAGTTGAATGAAAATCACTTTACGAGCCTTGGGGCAAAAGTGTAATTATGAGAAAGTTTAGGGGCGAAATAGTAATTTTGCCAAAGTATGTGTTAAGAGTCAATTTAGTCAATATGAGTATTAAATTGGTTAAATTATTATTATATATCAAGAAAAATGAAGTCCGGACCGAAACCGAGGCAAGAACAAAGTCGAGGACTAAATTGCATATCTACCTATATTTTGTACATTGAGGTAAGTTTGTATGGTTTCTAAGCTTTATGATTAATATCATTGAATTGCTTAATATAATGTACAATATTAACATGAAAATGTTTAATGATATGTTAACAAAGAAATCAATGAGATTAAGCATGAGAAAGTCCCGATTGAAGTTGAATTACTTAGGATACTCGATCTATCACATGAGACAAGAAAGTCCGTATAAGACCAAGCCAAGGCATGGTATTGGCAATCAAGTAAGTTATCATGTAAGACCAAGACAAGTCTTGGGATTGAAGAGTTATTATGAGATGAAGACCCATATAAGCCCAAGCCAAGGCATGGCATTGGTGAGTCTCCGAGCAAAGATGTCATGTAAGTCCAAGACAAGTCTTGGCATTGAAAAGTTATCATGAGATAGAGATTTCATGTAAGTCCAAGCCAAGGCTCGGCATTGACCAGTTCATGAGTAAAGATACCAAATAAGACCATGTCAAGACATGGCAATGGTAAGTTCCCTAGGGAACATATAAGTTAGACTTTGTGTAAGTCCATGTCAAGGCATGGCATCGATACCAAGATGAGAGATCCCATGTAAGACCATATCTAGGATACGAATTTGGCATCGAGTTATATGTGAGATGAGATTCAGTATCCTCGGTTATTC
Organism: Gossypium sturtianum; assembly: GCA_025698515.1. Taxonomy (NCBI): domain Eukaryota; kingdom Viridiplantae; phylum Streptophyta; class Magnoliopsida; order Malvales; family Malvaceae; genus Gossypium; species Gossypium sturtianum. The sequence goes on from CM046955.1 coordinate 129,966,527, forward strand.
ATAGTAATTCATCGGGAAAAATAAGTAAAGCTATTATCAAGTTGAAAATGAGTATTATTCATGTTATGAATGATGAATTAGAGATTATGATTATTATAGTAAAGTATACTGATCTCTGCGATCAAGTGATACAGGTACCTTGTTTACCTCACGAGCATGAGACTAGTAAGAATCATGAGATATGTAATAATCAGTAAGAGTAAGTAAGCTTTAAAAGCAGAAATTTATGACGCCAAATGGTTTATGTTAAGCGAGTATGTTTCTATGTGCATTATTTGCAAACTTACTAAGCCAAATGCTTACGTCTTTATTTCTTTCTTTCCATGTAGTCCCGCCAAGCTAATCTCGTGGATCATCGTCATCGGAGCTCGAAGCACACTATCAATTGCTATTTTGGTATAGCCAAGTTGTTCATATTAAGTATGGCATGTATAGGAAACATTTCATTTTGAGAATATGTCTTAAAAAGGGGCAATAGTGTGGGCTATCAAGTTCATTATTCTTTTGTATATGGCTGAGCAATTTGCCAAGATTGACTAAGTATGTATGTTTATTGATATCAATGAATCATGTAGTGTTTTTCATGAAAGATGTAGTAATTTGAGTTGTTGAATTGAGTATGAGATTAATCATGATCCAGGGTGGCAATTGGCTTGGTAAATAGCCCATATGTGCCCACACGAATGGACACACGGGCGTGTGTCTAGGCCGTGCGTCCCCTGCACCTTAGTACCTTAAGTCAGAATAGGCTACGAGTTAGTCCCATGGCTGTATGTTTAGGCCGTGTGTGACACACGGTTAGCACATGGGCGTGTGCCCTGGCCGTGTGAAGTCTGTACCTTGCACTTGTAATTTGGATTGCCACACGGCTGAAGTACACGGGCGTGTGTATGGACCGTGCGGATAAGTCAGAATGCCAAAGTTTAGCACATGGGCCAAAGCCACGGACGTGTCAAGGCCGTGTGAAATTATTCAGTGTCGACCACGGGTGGAAGACACGGGCATGTCTTAGGGTACACGGGCGTGTCCCAAGTCACATGGGCGTGTAACCCCTGTTTCAAGGAAAAGTTCCCGATTGAGTTTTGAATGTTTCCGGATAGATGTTTAAGGGCTCGTAGGCCCATGAAATGTATGTTTGATTAAGAAAGAAGAGTTTATGTTTCGAAACAAAATTTTACAACCCGTAAGTACATGTTTCCTTAAGATCAAGTATGGTAATGTCTCGTATCCAGTATCAGTCTCAGACGTGGGTATAGGGTGTTACATTTAGTGGTATCAGAGCTACGGTTTCGTCGGTTCAGGTATAACGGGAAGCCGTATCTATTGGTGGCTTTATAAAGGTGTAAGAAACATTGTCATAGGAGGCCAAGACGAGATCCCATCAATCCTAGGTCGAGAGAAGATGCCGCGGTGGGATCAACATTTGCTTCATCTCCACCGGAGGAATCGATTATCGTGCAACCTCCCAATCAGTATGGCCCATTTATTGTTGGTTCTAACCCAATTTTTCTATCACAAGCATTACAACATGCACACTCATTCCCCGTATCAACACCTTCAGCTTCAGTTTATTTTACACAAGCACTACAACACACACAATTATTTCCTGCATCAACACCTTCTACAAGGATATATTTTGCACGACCACCACCCACTGTATCATATTACATGTTGACCCCGCCAACAACACTGATGCATCTGGTATTACCGACAATTCTCACCTTCTATCTACAATCGGGCCATGTGACACCATATAGTAACCATTCGATAGTGTCGCAAACACCCCCAACATCATTGTTCTACCGAGGTGGGTCATCCTCGCAATTGTTGACTCAAATAGGGGGGACATAGGATGGGCGGCTAGGGCATGGTCTATAACACCCCAAACTCAGCCTAGACGTAATGACCGGATCCAACGTGTCTTATCAAAGTGTTGTTTGAAAACTATGCGTTCATTGGAAACCCTTCTACAATTTAAAACCTTCTACCATTTAAAATCCCAGTTTTCGTTGCTTAGTATTAAAACAAGATTTACTCAAAGTCATTTTCTTGCAAAAATATTATTATTATTAAAACCTTATTTGTTGCGGAAGTTTAATTCAACTTGATTATGAAACGTGACATTTTGAAAAGCGAGAGTTATTGTTTTAAAAACCCAAGTTTAATAGACTAGCAGGTTGTAATTAAAAGCAACACCATATAAAAGTTAAAAATCCCAATGGCCTTATTACAAAAATTATTAACCCAATAAATTAAATAAAATAAACTAAAATAAAGTTATGAAGTTAAACTTTAAAACATATCGGACGTGTGGCCACCTCCGAGTCCCTCGTAGCTCCAAATCCTCTATGGCTGGGGATTACCTGCACAGTCAAGGAAAAGGGTGAGTTACGAGAACTCAGTGTGTAATCCCCTATTACAGTCATAGTCTGGGCCCAAGCCCATACAGTAATAGTCTGGGCCTAAGCCCTATCCGATGAATGATGCGGGCCTAAGCCCTATTCGATGTGATGCGGGCCTAAGCCTTATGATATGCAAAAAAGACATGTAACCCAATCCAGTCCAACCAACACACCACCCGTACCAACCAACACACCATGTGGGGACCAAGTCAACCCACCCAACCAGCACACCAATAACGCAGTCTAGCTGCTAATATCAATGCAGCAAAACTTCTAGTAACAGTATACGTGGCTGAGCCACTAGAATCAGTATACGTGGCAAAAGCCACTAAATCAGTATAACGTGGCAGAGCCACCAGTATAGTGCTTCCTCCAAAATCCATAACCCAACCCAATGCAGTATGTCATGTCATAATTAACTCATGTATGCAGTGCATCACAGTCAAAATCAGTTATACAATTAATACTCATACATCAATGATACTATCACTAAGGGTATAACGGTCATTTGGTTGGTTGGGGTTAAATCAGTAATTCACCCCTCAGGGGTATTCCAGTAATTTTACCCATCGAGGGTAGTTCAGTAATTTACCCATCGAGGGTATTTCGACAATTTACCCATCAAGGGTATTTCAGTAATTTTAGTCATCTAACGGCCTTTCTAGAGGCCTACTATCGCCTCAAGCGACATAGGTTCCCTTTCTGGTCAAAACAATGCAACTGGGCCTAAAGCCCAATTTCGGCCCAAGCAGGCCCACACGCTCGTGTGGCCCATTCAGCCCATTTTCGATCACAATTTTGTGAACCTCGCAGCCGCATCTATTATCCGGCACTTACCATGGATTTCGCCCCTGTGGGCCCATTATCCCTTTTGGGCCCACTTGGCCCACTTCGGCCCAACAAGGCCCATTACGGCCTAAGCCCACGAGAAAGTTCGTGGCACTCCCAACGATCTATCGCCAATAATTGTGGCTTGGTTTATCTCTACGAGCGCTCGCACGCTCGAGTGATCTTGGATGTCGAAGTCACGGCTTATCAGTTTTTCGGCTCTTATCGGCATACAGTAGCACAGAGGTGAGAACAACAATATTCCGTGATTGAACAGTATGGTAATAGGTGTACGATTACACACCTGCTTTGGTTTTCCGTTTGAGACACTTCCCGAGGCACCTATGATAACAATGATCATTAGTTAGCCTCAACGCCCTTGGAGATTCATAATATTGAAATACCCTTCTCAACTAGCTTTACTTTCCACGAGACGCAATCCCCTACAGTGCAACGATAATCGGACTTATTCCTTGGCTAATGAAAACGGGTCCCTAGCAATATTTGATGAACAAGAGAGAGTTAGCAACCATCCCAACATTCGGCCCCCACAGAGAAAAGAGGAAGACCGAAGTTTACTCCTGAAGTCACAAGAATACTAACTAGCAACAAATTAAGAAAGCATTTAAATTACTCCACCCTTACCAACACCAATGAACGATGAAAATCGTCAGTTGTTTGACAACAGGATTCAGCCCCAACCACCAAGAATAAGAAGATTCAGGATGAAGAGAGTACGTAGCTTAGGCTTACAAGATTCGGCCAGCAGAAGGAAAACCAAAGCCTTTAGAAGAATATATATTCGGCTAAAGGAGAAATCGAAAAGGGAGAAGTGTAACTATACGACCAGGAGAAAAAGAAAAGAAATCAAATGAAGTGTGAAGAGAAATGGGAAGAAGAGTAAGATTCGGCTAACCCAAAGAAAGCTAAAACGAGTGGCAAAAGTTTATGAAAGGCTATTAGCAAGATGAGAAGAAGAAAAGAAAAATGCACGAAAGGTAAAGAAAAGTGCACAAAATGCTTCAAAGAAGAAAACCCGAAAAGAACAAAAAGCGAACCCTAAAAGCAAAAAGGGTTTCGGTTTCTACTAACACTCAAGGTTGCCGAAAATGCTCCCAAATGACCCCTCAGCCGAATTTGCATCATACCAACCTCTTAGCTGAAATTTTCATCCTATCAACACTCCCAATTTCGGCCAACACTCCCATTCTCATCAACCTCCCCGATTTTCTCCACCACAACCTCCTAGAATCGCTCCCATCCATCCATTTGAAACTTTTGACCAAGTCTCCAACTCCCTTTGTAAAGTTTGATCCGAACTCTACTTCCTCCACTCTAAAGTCACAAAATAAAAGTCTCCAATTGCAATAGTGGGATTCGAACCCCACTCTTCCTTGTTATCCCATTGATGCCACACCACTCAGTTCCAACAGGCTCTTTGCGTCACAAAGCACACAAAAATATACTTAAGTCCTACTACAAACAGCCCTCTCCTCTTAAGGGCCAAAAACTAAAATTTTTCCAAAGCTCAGACTCGAACCCATGCCTCCTTAGAACTCCCCAAATACACTCAAATAGCTAGCCGGTCAAGCACAACATGAATTTTAAGCAAATAAAATACAGCCCCTAATTTGGGACGTTACAACTCTACCCCCTTAAAGAAATTTCAGCCTTGAAATTTACCTGACCAGAAGAGGTGAGGGTATTGCTGTCGCATCGCCTCTTCAGGCTCCCACGTGGCTTCCTCTGAACTGTGATTATGCCACAGCACCTTGACTAACGAAACAGATTTTCTCCTCAGCACCTTAACATCACGATCCAGTATCTGTACCGATTCTTCCTCAAAGGTCAGATCAGGTCTAACTTCGATCTCCTCCACCGGCACTACATGTGAAGGATCAGAACGGTATCGCCTCAGCATAGAAACGTGAAACACATTATGTATATGATTTAACTCAGGAGGTAGCTCAAGCTGATAGGCAACCGGTCCCACCCGTTTTAATATCTGGTAAGGTCCGATGAATCTAGGGCTCAGCTTGCATTTTTGCCCAAATCTCAAAATCTTCTTCCATAGTGAGACCTTTAAGAAGACATAATCTCCCACTGCGTACTCCATCTCTTTACGCTTTAAATCAGCGTATGATTTCTTCCTGTCAGATGCTTCTTTTAATCGATATCGAATCAATTTTACTTTCTCCTCGGTTTCAGAAACTAGTTCTGGCCCCAAGATTCACCGCTCACCCAATTCTGTCCAACAAGTAGGGGTACGACACCTACGACCATATAATGCCTCGTACGGTGCCATCTGAATACTGGATTGGTAGCTGTTGTTATGAGCGAATTCCGCTAATGGGAGATAGTCTTCCCAACTGCCCTTGAAATCAATTACACAGCTTCTTAGCATGTCTTCCAAAATCTGAATTACCCTCTCCGACTGACCATCAGTCTGAGGATGAAATGCCGTGCTGAAATCCAACATTGTACCCAAAGCTTCGTGTAACTCTCTCCAGAATTGTGATGTGAATCTAAGGTCCCTGTCCAAAATGATAGACACCGGTACCCCATGCAACCTCACAATCTCAGCCACATACAACTTGGCCAACTTCTGCAACGAGTAATCAGTGCGAACCGGTATAAAGTGGGCAGACTTAGTCAGTCGATCGACAATAACCCATACCGAATCTTTTTTAGTAGGCGTCAGGGGTAGCCCACTAACAAAATATATGGTTATCCTCTCCCACTTCCAGAGTGGAATTTTAACAGGTTGTAGTAATCCAGAAGGCAGTTGATGCTCAGCCTTCACTTGCTGGCATGTCAGACACTTCCCTACAAAATCGGTAACCTCACGCTTAAGCCCTAGCCACCAATATAGTTCACGTAGATCTCGGTATAACTTGTTTCCACCGGGATGCATAGCGTATGGACTACTATGCACCTCCCGTAGTATAGACTGCCTTAACTCAGAATCCCTCGGTACAAAGACTCTCCTACGGAAGCATAACACCCCTTCATTATCCAGCCTAAAGTCCACAGCCTCTCCCTTCTTCACCAGTCGAAAACGAGGAATCAACGATTCATCTAGCAACTGCTTCTCCTTAATTTGACCAATCCAAGTTGGTTTCACTTGAAGTTCAGCTAAAAGACTACCATCCTCAAACAGACTGAGACGAGCAAACATTGCTCTTAGATCAGATACAACCTTACGGCTCAATGCATCTGCTACTACATTAGCTTTTCTCGGATGGTACTCAATCAAGCAATCATAATCCTTAAGCAACTCTATCCATCTTCATTGCCTGAGATTCAACTCCTTCTGAGTAATGAGGTACTTGAGACTTTTATGGTCGGTATAAACGACCGACTTCTCCCCGTACAAGTAATGTCTCCAAATATTTAGTGCGAATACCACCGCAACTAATTCCAAGTCATAAGTGGGGTAATTCACCTCGTGCGGCCTAAGCTGTCGAGACGCGTAAGCCACCACCTTACTCTCTTGCATCATCACACAACCCAAACCCGTGTGCGACGCATCACAGTAGACAATGAATTTCTTTCCAGCCTCTGGCTGTATTAATACCGGGACTTCAGTCAGAATCTTCTTCAGTTTCTCAAAACTCTCCTACTATTTATCAGTCCAAACAAACGGTACTCCTTTACGCAGCAACTTAGTTAGGGGTGCAGCAATCAGTGAGAACCCCTCTACGAACCTTCTATAATACCCAGCCAGACCCAGAAAACTTCGAATCTTGAACACAGTCTTTGGTGGCTTCCAGTCCAATACGGACTCAATTTTTCGAGGATCAACCCTAATCCCCTCGGCAGACACTACATGACCCAAAAATGTCACCTCTCGCAGCCAAAACTCGCACTTACTGAACTTGGCATAAAGCTGCTTTTCTCTCAGTATTTGCAGAGCAATTCAGAGATGTGCATCATGCTCTTCCTCGGTTCTCGAATACACCAGAATATCATCTATAAATACCACCACGAAGCAGTCCAAATAGGGTTGGAATACCTGGTTCATCATATCCATGAAAGCAGCTGGTGCATTCGTTAACCCAAACGGCATGACCAGAAACTCGTAATGTCCATAACGAGTCCGGAATGCAGTCTTGTACACATCTGCCTCCTTAACCCTTAGCTGATGATACCCCGATCTAAGATCTATCTTGGAGAAAACCGAAGCTCCTCGCAGCTGGTCAAATAGATCGTCTATCCTTGGTAAAGGGTACTTGTTCTTAATCGTCAGTTTATTCAATTGACGATAATCAATACACATGTGCATTGACCCATCCTTCTTCTTCACGAACAATACTGGTGCTCCCCAAGGTGACACACTCGGTCGGATAAATCCTCGGTCCAGCAGCTCTTGGATCTGAGCCTTTAACTCTACCAACTCCTTCGGCACCATCCTATAAGGGGCGATGGACACCGGAGCCGTTCCAGGTAGAAGCTCAATGCCGAATTCGACCTCACGATTTGGAGGCAACCTCGGAAGCTCTTCGGGGAATACATCCGGAAACTCCTTTACAGTTCTGACATTCTCAACTGATGGACCTTTAGAATCAGATGTGTTGACATAAGCTAGGAACGCCTCGCAACCTTTGCGAACCAGTTTCTCGGCCCTTAGTGCTGAGATTACATTAGATAAATAATCTCTCTGCTCCCCTATCACAATCACCTCCTCATCCTCCGAAGACTTCAGTACCATACACTTAGCAGCACAATCCAAATTCGCACGGTGCTTCACTAACCAATCCATGCCCAAAATGAGATCAAATTCGCCAAACGGCAGTTCCATCAAATCCGCCAGAAAGACAACCCCTTGGACCTCTAGGGGCACATCTCTAAATAGTATATTCACTCTAACCGACTGTCCCAGTGGACTAATCACTGACATTTCCCTATCAATAATTTCGGACTATATACCCAACGACCCAGACACAGTACATGCAACATACGGGTGTGTAGACCCAATATCAATTAAAGCGGTATATGATACATTATGAATGAGGAACGTACCAGTTATGACATCAGGAGCGTCGCCATCCTCTCGGCGCCGAGCAGTATACACCAACGCTGGTTGCCTCGCCTCTGTGTTCCCAGCACCTTTGCCCGGTGCTTCACGACCTCGTCTCAGCCCATTTCCCCCTCTAGCTGGACCACGGCCTCTCGGTGATTGCCGACCACCTCTCCCTGACTGAACACAACCCCGACCTGCAGCTTGCATCTGAACAGGCCTCTGAGTGCAGTCTCTAACCTGGTGATCCTTGGACCCACATCTGAAACACGCCCCAGTTCTTTTCCAGCACTCTCCCAAATGAGATCTCCCACACTCAGCGCAAGGCTGCGGTCTGACAACAACAACAGGAACCCCAGCTCGGGTTTGCCCCTCAAACCTAGGCCTCTTCTTAGGCCCACCAGAAGAACTTTAGGGCCCAAAATTCCTCTTACTTCTGCCCCTATCCTGCTCACGATTCTGACGCTCAGAGCGTTTCACATCCTCGGTAATCTTTGCCTTCTCAACCAGGACAGCAAAGTCTCTTTCCCTCTGCGGGGCTATCAGTACCCGTAACTCATCCCGGAGACCATCTTCGAAACGCACGCAGCGCTCATACTCAGTCTCGACTATACCCCGAGCATACCGGCTCAACCGCAGAAACTCTGCCTCATACTCTGCTATAGACTTATTCCCCTGGATCAGACTCATAAATTCCTTCCTCCGGGCATCCACATAACTTGCCCCAACATATTTTCCTTAGAAGGCCGTCTTAAAGAAGTCCCATGTCACACTGTCGGCCTGCGTGCCTTCCCTCACGGTAAGCCACCATTGATATGCCTCATCTCGCAGTAAAGACACTGCTCCTTTCAGTTTTTGCTCCACCGTGCAATCGAGATCATCCATTATTCACTCGACAGCCTCCAACCAATATTCTGCTACATTCGGGGCTACACCAGAGATGCCCTTGAAAATTTCTGCCCCATTCGATCGGAGTCGTTCAGAAATTGACCCTCGGCCCACTGACCCAGTACTTGCTCCAGTAACCCTTTCAAGAACTCGCAACATCGCTTGGGGACAGGGCATCATCCCCACCGGCTCGGTCATGAGACCCCGTTTCAGTCACTGGTGACGTCGATGCTTCCCTATCAGGCATATGTCCTGATGCTGAGGACCCAGCCCTAGCACCTCGGCCTCTGCCACGGCCACGTGTACCCCTTCCGCGACCTCTTGTGCTCATATCGATGTAGCATATTTATCTGATTAAAGAGTTTTATGAATCAGCTTATAGTTCTCATAATTACTAACAGATATTTTATGAAAAGAAGTAATTAGGGTTGTTCTCGCAGATCAAATTTACTACAGTTTCCAGTCTCCTATAGTCTCAGTTTCTCTAACTAAGGAGTTTCAGTATGCTACTACTATCCCTAGTAATTCCTTAGTACAGTCATTTCAGTATATAACAGAGTACAGTGTCAGGGAACTTACGGATTTGGTGCCAGAGACTCGGTGTGCCACACTTTCAGTAACATCATTACTTTCCAAACCAAAATTTAAACAGATTAGGAAAAATTTTCAAAACCCATTCCACAGTCGAGTTTTGCAACCTGGCTCTGATACCACTAAATGTAACACCCCAAACCCGACCTAGACGTAATGATCGAAAACCTTCTACCATTTAAAATCCCAGTTTTCGTTGCTTAGTATTAAAACGAGATTTACTCAAAGTCATTTTCTTGCAAAAATATTATTATTATTAAAACCTTACTTGTTGCGGAAGTTTAATTCAACCAGTTGCGGAAACGTGACATTTTGAAAACAGTAGTTATTGTTTTAAAAACCCAAGTTTAATAGACTAGCAGGTTGTAATTAAAAGCAACACCATATAAAAGTTAAAAATCCCAATGGCCTTATTACAAAAATTATTAACCCAATAAATTAAATAAAATAAACTAAAATAAAGTTACGAAGTTAAACTTTAAAACATATCGAACGTATGGCCACCTCCGAGTCCCTCGCAGCTCCAAATCCTCTATGGCTAGGGATTACCTGCACAGTCAAGGAAAAGGGTGAGTTACGAGAACTCAGTGTGTAATCCCTTATTACAGTCACAGTCTGGGCCCAAGCCCATACGGTAACAGTATGGGCCTAAGCCCTATCCAGTAATAGTCTGGGCCTAAGCCCTATTCAGTAACAGTCTGGGCCTAAGCCCTATTCAGTAACAGTCTGGGCCTAACCCCTATGATATGTAAAACAGACATGTAACCCAACCCAGTCCAGCCAACACACCACCCATACCAACCAACACACCATGTGGGGACCAAGTCAACCCACCTAACCAGCACACCAATAATGCAGTCTAGCTGCTAATATCAACGCAGCAAAGCTGCTAGTAACAGTATACGTGGCTGAGCCACTAGAACCAGTATATGTTACAAAAGCCACTAAATCAGTATAACGTGGTAGAGCCACTGATCGTTATGTCAGAGTCTTAAAAATTTATATAATGAGAATGATCGAACCTAGAAACTAACTCTGACAACGATTGAGGCAAGTGCACCTATCGAACAGTAGTATAGCTTAGGCAAGACCGGATTGTCGAACCCAAAGGAACTAAAAGTACTAATACTAACTTTCTTTCTATTATTTAGCCTAAGAATTAAGCGAATGGTTGTTTAATCTAAATTAATTAACTACTAGACTAAAGACTCTAAGACAAAAAAGAATGAATTTGGGAGAATACTTGAGGAAAAACCAATTAGTTAAGATGACACCGAAGGAAGAATCCACCTAGACTTCACTTGTTATCTACTCTGAACCAGACAATGTATTCACTTGACTTGATCCGTAGGATTCCCTAATTTATATTAAACCCTCTCTCGAGGCGAATAACGTCTAACCCTAGGTTGATTAATTGAAATCTCTTTCTAATTAAAACCCCTAGAATTGCATTAACTCGATCTATGGACTCCCATATTAGGTTTCACCGTAATTCGGCAATACCTCGTCACCCTATCTCTAGGCGCGTGATCAACTCCGCTTAACTATGCTAGACCTACTCTTAGGCAGGGACTTTTGCTCCTCCACCTAAGCACATCAAACTTGAATTGATATCCGCGAAATATCAACACAAGAATTAAGAACACATAATTAAGAACAAATCAAATATTTATCATATAGTTCAGCAAACGATAACAAGATTCATCTAAGTTTCATCCCCCTCAGGTATCTGAGGGTTTAGTTTATAACAATAAAAGAAAACACCTTAGAAGAAAAGATAAAACAAAACATAAGAAATCCCTAAAACCCCCTGAAGGAATTGAAGAGGAGATCCGCCGTCTTGAGTAGAATTCTGGCTTCTTGAGATGGATCAACTGGCTATCCTTGAGCGAATCCCCACAAATCTGCCCTCTCTGGCCTAGCAAGATGCCCCTAAACGATAGCTTTGGGCTCCGGCTTCTACCGAACTCTCCGAATAAGTTGCCCCCTAGGGTGTTTATATAAGCTTTGAGATGCCTTACTTGGCCTCCAAGTATCCTAATCTGAATTAAATTCCTATCTGGGTGTTTAAATAGACTTTTGAATGTGTTTCTTCGCCTCCAAGTATCCAAATCCGAGTAAAACTCCTCTTGGCCGCGGCAGGGGCACGGCCATGGCACACGCCTGTGTAAGTTATGGTCAGGCCGTGTCGAGGCTGTTAAGTGAGGCACGGCTGTGTGGTCTTAGGCCCAGGCCGTGTGGATTTCATGATATGGCCCATTACTCCATTTTGGGCCCGTTTTCCGTTCTTTTCATCCTTCGGTGCCTTCCTGAGTATAAAACATGAAAATAAAGGATTAAGAGCACCAAATTACATAAAATAAGGGATAATTCATCCAAAAGCATGCTAAATGTGGGCTTAAAATATGTTACTATTACGGTTTATCAAATATCCCCACACTTAAGCTTTTGCTTGTCCTCAAGCAAAATTCTCAACTTAGAATTAAAACGAACTTTCCATAATTCATAATAGTCATTAATAATGTTTCATCATAATTCAAGGATAATTTATACATGGATAATTCAACTCAAAGAGTCCTAAAGATTCAAAGCAATCTAAGTCATACATTTGCTGGCACAAAACATAGGTGTTTCCCTCATCTAAATAATTACCTTTGATTCAAAATCGACAAGGATTGACATCCTCACTAAAGATTCACTCAAATCACTCAAGGTGTTTAAGGTTCAGAATTAAGCACTCAAATGTCAAACCTAAAAAGTTAATCCCATAGGCTTGCATGAAAATCAAATCTCCACCACTATAAAATGAGATGATACACAAATCAAAAGGTCTTTACTTGAGGTTGTAATGGGGCTTGGGTTAAAGGTGTGGTTAAAGGTGAATTAGAGGGTTAGAATCGAGATTGAATTGACAAATTACCTAACCAGAAACAACGAACTAAATAAAAGTGATTACATCAATTTGAAAAATACTAATACTACGAGCTTCTTCTTCAATATTTGGAATTTAAACATATAAGCTCTTTAATCACAAAACTAATAATGAATATACTTTTGATTTTTTTTTACATCATAAGTACATAACAAAGGATAAATTACTGAAATAAAGACATAGTTAGGCTATTAATCAACTCAAATCTCGATATAAGGGTAGTTAAAAAGGATGGTGATAACAAATAAAACGGGTTTTTGGGTTAGTATTAGTGGGTAAGTCAATAAAAAGGTTGTTGGGATTAAACGGGGTTCACTAGGGGTTAATTATGAAGACAAGCTTTTTAGTGGAGTAAGTGGGTTAAATCCTAAGTGCCTTTATCATCTCTGTATATCAAATTAATAAGTGTGGTCTCGACATGTATAATCGATGCAAGTTCTAGAATAACAAATCAATGTTGACACACTCATAATCAATGAAGTGAGCAAGAAAAAGAATTTATGCTCAATAAGGCTCAAAATCTCACAAAAATTATGGGTATTTTGATGTCAACCTTGTAAATTTCAAACTTCAAAGTAATATTCAAATTCAGGTAGACAACCTAGAAAATTTTTTTATTTTCTTGAAAAATAGACTTATCATGCTTGATTCTCTAGTATTCTTAGAATTCAATCATCAATGCACAATTATCAATGACTTAATCTAAAACATATCAATAAAAATCATAAATCATGGAAATTTCATCCTAATTAGTAATATGAGAAAATTACTTAAAAACAAGACTAAATTCAGGGATTTGAGAATAATGCAAAAATTTAGGCATCCTTAAGATTCACCCCCCACACTTAAGATGTACATTGCCCTCAATGTACAAAGATAGATAATATCATTATAAAATCATACGATAGGGAGAGAGGTGAAACTTCCTGAATTTTGGATGAAGTCAATGAAAATAAACCGGATAGGATTGGAGGTGAACGTGGGGAAGCGCCTCGAACCGTTTGAACTTGAATCCTCAAAGTAGCTGGTCTGATTTTATTGTATCCTAAGCTAAATCTAAATGCCATTGAGAAAAATAAAAATAATAAAGGAAGTAAAAATAAAATAAAAATAAAAATAAAAATAAAAATAGGAATAAAATTAAATAGAGATACAGTCCACGCCCATGTGCCTACCCGTGGTGTCCACACAGCCACGGCCACATGTGCAAGGCCGTGTGGGTGTGGAAATCTATGCCTAAATACGAAAAGAAATAAAACAAAACTAATTAGTAGAGTTAGTGCTCGGGTTGCCTCCCGAGAAGCACTCGTTTAAAGTCTTAAGCTAGACTTACCCTGTTTTCATTTCTAAAAGAAGGTTCACGGAGCTGAAGCTCCTCTCTCATATTCCTAAAATCTTCACCATTATAGATTTTGAGTCGCAGACCATTTACCTTAAATGTGCCCCGAGTTGGATGAGTTACCTCGATTGTGCCATAGGGGAAAATTGTTTTGATCACGAATGGACCTGACCATCTTGATTTCAGTTTCCCAGGGAACAGTTTAAGCCTTGAGTTGTATAGCAGGACCAAGTCCCCTACTTCAAATTGTTTTGATTTCTTTAGACGAGCATCATGCCGTCGCTTTGTTGCCTCCTTGTATAGTTGTGAGTTCTCGTAGGCATCAGCTCTCCATTCGTCTAGCTCGTTCATCTGCATCATTCTTTTCTCTCCTACAGTTTTAAGATCGTAATTTAAGAATTTTATAGCCCAAAAGGCTTTATGTTCTAACTCGAATGGCAGATGACAACTTTTCCCGTTGACAAGTTTGTATGGGGATGTCCCTAGGGGGTTTTAAATGCTGTTCTATAGGCCCATAGGGCATCATATACTTTTAATGCCCAATCTTTTCTGTTTGATTCAATCGTTTTTTCGAGAATACGCTTAAGTTCTCGGTTTGCTACTCCAACTTGCCCACTGGTTTGAGGGTGATATGGGGTAGCTATCCTGTGGTGTACTCCATATTTTTTTAAGACTTTATCAAATTGAGTATTACAAAAATGAGTACCCCTATCACTAATGATGGCTCTAGGTGTCCTAAATTGAGAGAACAGTTTCTTGAGAAACTTAACTACTACTCTGGCATCATTGGTAGGTAAGGCTTCGGCTTCTACCCATTTTGACATGTAATCAACTGCTACTAGGAAGTACTTATTTCTGAATGAACTAGGGAATGGACCCATAAAATCAATACCCCATATGTCAAATATTTCATATGATGGCATGTATATTTGAGGCATTTCATCGCGTTTAGAAATATTACCTGTTCTTTGGCATTTATCACACGAAGTGACGTACTTGTTGGCATCTTTAAATAGAGTAGGCCAATAAAAACCTGATTCGAGTATTTTATGTCTTTGTCTTAATGCCATTGTAATGTCCTCCCTGACGGTCTGAATGGCAATGTTCTAGGATCTTGCTTATACGCCTTTGTAACGCATCTTCGAATTACCTGATCTGTACATATACGAAAAAGAAAGGGGTCCTCCTAGAAATAGTTCTTCACATCAGAAAAGAATCGCTTCTTTTGATGATGTGTTAGCTTTTTCGGTAGGACGTTAGCGGCTAAATAATTCGCAATATCTGCAAACCATGGTACCTCGGAGCAGGTTATAGAAAAGAGTTGTTCCTCAGGGAATGAGTCGTTTATCTCTCTTTCATCAAGTACTTCGATGTGCGGGTTCTCAAGCCTAGAGAGGTGATCTGCTGCAAGATTCTCAGCTCCATTCTTATCCTAAATTTCCAAATTGAATTCTTGTAAGAGTAAGATCCATCGTATGAGTCGGGGTTTTGCATCAGGCTTATTTAAAAGATAACGAAGAGCTGAATGGTTAGTGTAAACGACAACTTTAGATAATATTAGATATTGCCTAAATTTATCAAATGCAAAAACTACAGCTAGCAATTCTTTCTCTGTAGTGGTGTAGTTTTCTTGTGCAGGAGTCACTGTTCTTCTGACATAATAAATTGGCTGAAAATGCTTGTTTCTTCGCTGTCCCAAAACTACACCTACTGCAAAATCACTCGCATCACACATTAGTTCAAAGGGTAGATTCCAATCGGGTGCAATTATAATCGGAGCATTTATTAGTTTGTCTTTAAGGATATTAAATGCATCTAAACATTCCTGATCAAAATTGAAGTGAACATCTTTTTCTAGTAATCTTGTTAAAGGTTTAGCTATTTTAGAGAAGTCTTTAATGAATCTTCTATAAAATCCAGCATGCCCTAGGAAGCTTCTAATAGCCTTTACTGAACTAGAGGGAGGTAATTACTCTATGGTTTCGATTTTTGCTTTATCTACCTTGATCCCTTTACTAGAAATTTTATGTCCTAGCACAATCCCTTCTCGTACCATAAAGTGGCATTTTTCCCAACTTAAAACAAGGTTTGTTTCCTCACATATCATTAGAACTCATTTTAAATTTTTAAGGCAAAGATGGAAAGAATTACTGAATACCGAGAAATAGTCCATAAATACCTCCATAATGTCTTCTACAAGTTCGTCAAAGATTGCCAATATGCAACGCTGAAAAGTAGCAGGAGCATTACATAATCCAAAAGGCATTCTACGATAAGCAAACGTACCGTATGGGCATGTGAATGTTGTCTTTTCTTGATCTTCAGGTGCTATTGGGATTTGGAAATAACCGGAGAGTCCATCTAGGAAGCAATAGTACTTATGCCCAGATAACCTTTCTAACATTTGATCAATGAAGGGCAGAGGGAAGTGGTCTTTTCTAGTGGCGTCGTTCAGCTTCCTATAATCGATGCAAACTCTCCAACCTGTGACTGTTCTGGTGGGAATTAGTTCATTCTTTTCGTTGGCTACCACCGTCATGCCCCCTTTCTTTGGAACAACCTGCACAGGACTTACCCAATTGCTGTCAGAAATAGGATAAATTATTCCAGCATCTAGAAGTTTAATTACCTCAGCTTTCACAACTTCTTTTACGTTGGGATTCAATCATCTTTGAGGTTGCACACATGGCTTGTATTCCTCTTCCATTAAAATTTTGTGGGTGCAAAACGATGGGCTTATTCCCTTAATGTCAGAGATTTTCCAAGCTATAGCTTTCTTATGTTCCTTTAGTACCTGTATTAACTCCTCTTTTTCCTTGGGTTCTAATTCTGAAGAGATAATTACCGGTAGCGTAGAATTGTCCCCAAGGAATGCGTACTCTAGATGTTTCGGTAACTGTTTTAATTCTAATTTGGGTGGTTCATCAATAGAGGGTTTTTGTTTTAGTTCATCATTGACTTCAATGATCTATTTTTCCGTTTTTCTAGATGAAGATGTTTTTAAATTTAGCTCATCGACTTCATCTTCTTCCTCCTCTTCTTGAGTAAGACACAGTTCCATCGTGTCATCATGTATGATTTCCTGTAATGAGTTTTGGATAATATGATCAGTGGTATCAACAAAATAACAGGAATCATCTTGTTCTCTAGAATATCGCATAGCATCATAAATTTGAAAAATAATTTCCTCCTCCCCTATCCTTAATGCAAGTTTACCATCACCTACATCTATAACAGCCCTAGCAGTAGCTAAGAAAGGGCGCCCTAAAATTATAGGAACTTCAATATCCTCATCCATGTCAAGCACAACAAAATCAATAGGGAAAATAAATTTATCAATTTTTACCAAGACATCTTCGATAACTCCTCTAGGATATTTAATAGATCTATCGCTAACTGAATACTCATCCTAGTGGGTTTTGGTTCCCCAAGATCTAGCTGTTTAAACATTTTATAAGGCATTAAATTAATACTGGCATCTAGATCAACTAATGCTTTCTTAATATTTAAACTACCAATTAAACAGGGAATAGTAAAACTTCTGGGTCTTTTAATTTGGTTGGTAATTTGTTTTGGAGGATGGCTGAACATTCTTCATTAAGCTCCACTGTTGATATTTCTTTGAGCTTTTTTTATTAAATCGGGAGTTCTTTTAAGAATTTTGACGTGCATCGGCATGTGTGAAATGGCTTCAACAAAGGATAAGTTAATATGTATTTCTTTAAAAAGTTCAAGAAATTTACCGTATTGGGCATCTAATCGGTCTTTCTTAAACTTTGCCGGATATGGGATTGGTGGTTTACTTTCTTTGTGCACTGGAGTTACATCCTCAACTCCCTCATCCTTTGCTTTGTCATCTTCTTGTGGTATTTTTTTCTTTGGTTCGACTAAATCCTTTCCACTTCTCAGTGTAACCGCCTTTACCTGTTCGGTTCCTTTAGAAAAAATCTCTGATCGAATTTCAGAAACTATCTCAGTAAGTTGTCCAACTGTGTTAGCAAGTTGTCCAACTGACTTAGTGAGTTCCCAAACTTGGCTCTCAATCCCTTTAATTGATGCCTGTTGATTCTTAAGGGTGGTCTCAGTTTCTTGGAGACAGTTATCTGTAGTTGCCATGAATTTTGTCAGCATCTCTTCAAGGTTCGGCTTCTTCTCCTGTGGATAGGGCTGATTTTGGAAATTTTGAGGAGGTTGTTGTCTTTGAATTCCTTGATTTCCTTGACCTCCCCATGAAAAATTTGGGTGGTTCCTCCCACCTGGATTATAAGTATTGCTATAAGAGTTATTATTAGATCTGAAATTATTACCTATATAGTTCATCTGTTCGCTTTCTGTGCGCAGTTGGAAGGGTGGGTACTCAGGATTTGCCACAGTTTCACTTGCGTCGCACTGCATTACTGGATGTACCTGCGAAGACACAAACTATCATGCTTTTTATTCATCATCTCTACCTGGTTTGATATCATGGTTACTGCATCGAAGTTGAAAACTTCGACTGTTTTTGTTGGCCTTGTCCTTGTAACTTGCCACTAATAGTTATTCAGTGACATCTCCTCTATGAATTCGTAGGTTGCTTCAGGAGTTTTGTTGTTCAGGGTTCCACCGACGGCTAAATCAATTAGTTGCCTCGTTGAGGGGTTTACACCGTTATAGAAAGTTTGGACTTGGAGCCACAAGGGTAAACCATGGTGCGGACACCTTCTCAAGAGATCCTTGTATCTCTCCCATGCATCGTATAATGTCTCTAAATCCATCTGCACAAAAGAAGAGATATCATTCCGTAATTTGGCCGTTTTTACCGGTGGGAAATATTTTAATAAAAAATTTTTGGTCATTTGATCCCATGTAGTGATTGACCCTCATGGTAACGAGTTTAACCAATGTTTGGCTTTATTCCTTAATGAAAAGGGAAATAACCGAAGCCGTATGGCATCATCAGAAACGCCATTTATTTTGAAGGTATCACATAACTCTAAAAAATTAGCTATATGAGTATTTGGGTCTTCGTCCTGCAAACCATCAAATTGAACAAATTGTTGAATCATTTGTATAGTGTTAGGCTTTAATTAAAAATTATTAGCAGCTATAGCGGGCCTAACAATACTCGACTCTGCTCCTGTTAAATGAGGTTTAGCATAATCATACATAGTACGTGGAGCATTATTTTCTGCCACATCTTGTGGTGGTGGATTATTCTCATCCATCCCTTCAGTAGGATTGGATTCGTCTTGTTGTTCTTCTTCCTGGTAATTTAGGGCTCGTCTAATTTCTCTGCGATTTCTACGAACGGTTGCATCAATATCACTGTCGTATACTAAAGGTCCTCTCAGGTTCCTTCTAGTCATAAACTAGAGGTACCTGGAAGGAAGAAGTAATAAAATAAGAAAAATTAGCAAATAAAATAAGAAATAAAATTAAATTGCAAAAAAATAAAAATGGCTAAAGTAATAAAAATAGAGTGTTCTTAATATTTTAGTTCCCCGGCAACGGCGCCAAAAACTTGATCGTTATGTCAGAGTCTTAAAAATTTATATAATGAGAATGATCGAACCTGGAAACTAACTCTGACAACGATTAAGGCAAGTGCACCTATCAAACAGTAGTATAGCTTAGGCAAGACTGGATTATCGAACCCAAAGGAACTAAAAGTACTAATACTAACTTTCTTTCTATTATTTAGCCTAAGAATTAAGCGAATGGTTGTTTAATCTAAATTAATTAACTACTAGACTAAAGACTCTAAGACAAAGAAGAATGAATTTGGGAGAATACTTGAGGAAAAACCAATTAATTAAGACGACACCCAAGGAAGAATCCACCTAGACTTCACTTGTTATCTACTCTCGAACAGACGATGTATTCACTTGACTTGATCCGTAGGATCCCTAATTTATATTAAACCCTCTCTCGAGGCGAATAACGTCTAACCCTAGGTTGATTAATTGAAATCTCTTTCTAATTAAAACCCCTAGAATTGCATTAACTCGATCTATGGACTCCCATATTAGGTTTCACAAGTAATCCAACGCCCGTCACCCTATCTCTAGGCGCGCGATCAACTCCGCTTAACTATGCTAGATCTACTCTTCGGCAGGGACTTTTACTCCTCCACCTAAGCACATCAAACTTGAATCGATATCCGCGAAATATCAACACAAGAATTAAGAACACATAATTAAGAACAAATCAAATATTTATCATATAGTTCAGTAAACGATAACAAGATTCATCTAAGTTTCATCCCCCTCAGGTATCTGAGGGTTTAGTTCATAACAATAAAAGAAAACACCTCAGAAGAAAAGATAAAACAAAACATAAGAAATCCCTAAAACCCTCTGAAAGAATTGAAGAGGAGATCCGCCGTCTTGAGTAGAATTTCGGCTTCTTGAGATGGATCAACTGGCTATCCCTGAGCGAATCCCCACAAATCTGCCCTCTCTGGTCTAGCAAGACGCCCCTAAACGATAGCTTTGGGCTCTAGCTTCTACCGAACTCTCTGAATATGTTTATATCAGCTTTGAGATGTCTTACTTGGCCTTCAAGTATCCTAATCTGAATTAAATTCCTATTTGGGTGTTTAAATAGACTTTTGAATGTGTTTCTTTGCCTCCAAGTATCCAAATTCGAGTAAAACTCCTCTTGGCCGCGACAGGGGCACGGCCATGGTACACGCCCGTGTAAGTCGTGGGCAGGCCGTGTCGAGGCTGTTAAGTGAGGCACGGCCGTGTGGTCTTGGGCCCAGGCCATGTGGATTTCGTGATATGGCCCATTTACTCCATTTTGGGTCCGTTTTCCGTTCTTTTCATCCTCCGGTGCTTTCCTGAGTATAAAACATGAAAATAAAGGATTAAGAGCACCAAATTACATAAAATAAGGGATAATTCATCCAAAAGCATGCTAAATGTGGGCTTAAAATATGTTACTATTAAGGTTTATCAGCCACCAGTATAGTGCTTCCCCCAAAATCCATAACCCAACCCAATGCAGTATGTCATGTCATAATTAACTAATGTATGCAGTGCATCACAATCAAAATCAGTCATACAATTAATACTCATACATCAATGATACTACCACTAAGGGTATAAAGGTCATTTGGTCGGTTGGGGTTAAATCAGTAATTCACCCCTTAGGGGTATTCCAGTAATTTTACCCATCGAGGGTAGTTCAGTAATTTCACCTATTGGGGGTATTTCGGTAATTTACCCATCGAGGGTATTTCGGTAATTTTAGTCATCTAACGGCCTTTACAGAGGCCTACTGTCACCTCGAGCGACACATGCTCCCTTTCTGGTCAAAACGGTGCAACTGGGCCTAAAGCCCAATTTCGGCCCAAGCGGGCCCACACGCTCGTGTGGCCCATTCAGCCCATTTTCGGTCACGGTTCTGCGAACCTCGCAGCCGCATCTATTATCCGGCACTTACCATGGATTTCACCCCTGTGGGCCCGTTAGCCCCTTTGGGCCCACTTGGCCCACTTCAGCCCAACAAAGCCCATTACGGCCTAAGCCCACGAGAAAGTTCGTGGCACTCCCAACGTTCTATCGCCAGCAATTGTGGCTCGATTTATCTCTACGAGCACTTGCACGTTCGAGTGACCTCGGATGCCGAAGTCACAGCTTATCGGTTTTTCGGCTTTTATCGGCATACAGTAGCACAGAGGTGAGAACAACAATATTCTGTGATTGAACAGTATGGTAATAGGTGTACGATTACACACCTGCTTTGGTTTGCTGTTTGAGACACTTCCCGAGGCACCTATGATAACAATGATCATTAGTTAGTCTCAACGCCCTTGGAGATTCATAATATTGAAATACCCTACTCAACTAGCTTTACTTACCACGAGACGCGACCCCTACAGTGCAACAGTAATCGGCCTTATTCCTTGGCTAATGAAAACGGGTCCCTAGCAATATTTGATGAACAAGAGAGAAATGCAACCATCCTAACATTTGGCCCCCACAGAGAAAAGAGGAAGACCGAAGTTTACTCCTGAAGTCACAAGAATACTAACTAGCAACGAATTAATAAAGCATTTGAATTACTCCACCCTTACCAACACCAATGAACGACGATAATCGTCAGTTGTTTGACAACAGGATTCGGCCCCAACCACCAAGAACAAAAAGATTCAGGATGAAGAGAGTATGTAGCTTAGGCTTACAAGATTCGGCAAGTAGAAGGAGAACCAAACCTTTAGAAGAATTGATATTCGGCTAAAGGAGAAATCGAAAAGGGAGAAGTGTAACTATATGGCCAAGAGAAAAAGAAAAGAAATCAAATGAAGTGTGAAGAGAAATGGGAAGAAGAGTAAGATTCAGCAAACTTAGAGAAAGCTAAAACGAGTGATAAAAGTTTATGAAAGGCTATTAGCAAGATGAGAAGAAGAAAAGAAAAATGCACAAAAGGTAAAGAAAAGTGCACGAAATGCTTCAGAGAAGAAAACCCGAAAAGAACAAAAAGAGAAATCCAAAAGCAAAAAGGGTTTCGGTTTCTACTAACACTCAAGGTTGCCGAAAATGCTCCCAAATGACCCCTCATCCGAATTTGCATCATACCAACCTCTTAGCCAAAATTTTCATCCTATCAACACTCCCAATTTCAGCC
The DNA here is from genome assembly GCA_025698515.1 of Gossypium sturtianum. Taxonomy (NCBI): domain Eukaryota; kingdom Viridiplantae; phylum Streptophyta; class Magnoliopsida; order Malvales; family Malvaceae; genus Gossypium; species Gossypium sturtianum. The sequence continues at coordinate 129,989,137 of CM046955.1, forward strand.
AACACTCCTATTCTCGTCCACCTCCCCGATTTTCTCCACCACAACCTCCTAGAATCGCTCCCATCCATCCATTTGAAACTTTTGACCAAGTCTCCAACTCCCCTTGTAGAGTTTGATCCGAACTCTACTTCCTCCACTCTAAAGTCACAAAATAAAAGTCTTCAATTGCAATTAGTGGGATTCAAACCCCACTCTTCCTTGTTATCCCATTGACGCCACACCACTCAGTTCCAACAGGCTCTTTGCGTCACAAAGCACACAAAAATATACTTAAGTCCTACTGCAAACAGCCCTCTCCTCTTAAGGGCCAAAAACTAAAATTTTTCCAAAGCTCAGACTCGAACCCAGGCCTTCTTAGAACCCCCCAAATACACTCAAATAGCTAGCCGTTCAAGCACAACATGAATTTTAAGCAAATAAAATACAGCCCCTAATTTGGGACGTTACATGGTCACAGTCAACTACGGAGGAAGGAGGTGAAGTCAGCGATCAACCCTGACGTGCACGTGAAGATAAAGTCGAAGTCGATGAGGAGCTGCCAACCCAACTAGTGCGAGGGAACCCTAGGCGTGCCTGACGCCAACCCGATTGTAGCACACATTCGGGACACCGATGATTATGTTATTTTTTTTTAATTTTATAATTTTTTTTGTATACTTTGTTTTACATCCCAAGTGTACACTTATTTACAATATATGGAACAAATTTATTAAATTGGTTTGATTTGTACAAAATCATATGGTGAGTTTAAAATTTACAATTATTTATGTTATTTTTTCATTTAAGTTTTTCTTCGTTCATTTGTTAAGTACAATATTTTTAGAAAGCAAAAAATTGCCCAAAAGATTCAGAAAAAGGTTAAAATTTTGACTTGTGTATTGTAATATATCTTATTTCAATAATTAATATTAACTTACACTTTACAGAAAAATTAATGAATAAACGAATAAGTTAGTGTTTTCACTACATGAGTTACCATATAGTCATTAGCTTTTCTCTTTAATGCATCCGAGTTGTGTAGACACATGTCGCGTGTGAATTTATAATGCGAATGTGCAGGTGTACACGTTAAATCAAGTAATAAAGTGATGAGTGAGTATCATCTCCTCAGGGATCGAAATTGATTTTAAATAATTGGTTATGCTATTACTTATGAAATTTACTAATTAAATTATGCAAAAGAAACAAATGACAAATTGATAAAAAGAATTAATGAATGGATTAATAAAATCAATTATGAATAAAAAAATGCTAAGGCAATTGAAATTTTGTGGCAATTCTCAAAGAATATGTAGGGAGGATTTGTACTGTCAAATGATAAAGGTTGGAATTACTCAGGCTTTATTCTTATACCAACATAATGCCATGACAAAATCTTGACCATTCTACTGCTTAGAGATTCACTACTACAATCTGCTTCTTTCGAAAGCTAGACTTTGAGCTACCATTTTGAGTTTCTTTGCATGTCTACAGAACTCAAGAATGATACCAAGATTGGTTTTCCTTTCCCTGTACAGATCACAACTTCTATGTCTAGGGTGTTGCAAATATTGTTCCGAATAATTGCTTCTATTAACAGATAATAATCCAATCTAATTAATCTTTTCATAATTAAATCAGATCTACTAACATATCATACAATCATCTATGTCTAGAGCTTGCATGCATGCATTTAAAATATTCACAAATCGGATGAAACAATAATCTACTCAAAATCATATCATGACATTAAAGATAATAAAAATTCACCCAAATAAATCCAACCCAATGAGATTTAGCTCATGGGTTAGACATTCAAATCCAAAACAAAACCATTCAACATCATCATTCAATTTTTCGAATCACAAAGTTCAAATCAAAAAGTAAAGGCATAACTGTAGGAAGCTCTCGCTACTCCAGCTTTCACTTTAATAATGAGATTTGATGCAAAATTCAGGGCAGATTCCTCTTCCCCTTCCTTGCGCCTATGACTTTTCTGCTCTGTATGTTGATACCCTCTCCTCTCTTTTCTAAGATTTCCACGAGAATCTGATGCAGAGAGAAAAACTGCTCTCCAATTCTTCTCTCTCCAAAAATCTTCTCTCTTTTCTTTTCTCTTTCCTCTTTTATAGGGTAGGTCCCTCCTTCTCAGCACACACCTTTGCTTCCTCTTTTTTAGGGTGGTTTATCTGGTACAAGTACAACTGGCTGAGAGTGACGTGGACTGAGTACTGCATCATCTTCCTGAAATTGCCATGGCATTCTTATTAGCAATCCAACCAGCATCTTACCATGGCAATATTTCGCTTCCTTCATTTTCCTACTATTTTCTCTTTTCTCTTCTTCATCCTACACCTACTGCCAACCACAACCAACACCTTTCTTCCTCAATAATAAGAGTAATAGATAATAACATTTATAGCACAATCCAAGCTTTGTTATGCAATATTCTAAAAAAATCCTAAAAATTCAAACATATTTACTTAATTAAAAATAATTGATTCACTCAAAAGGCTTGAAATATAACTCTTTTCAAGAGTGATCACAACCCCAAACCTGAATTATCACTTGTCCTCAAGTAAAATATGTATGAGTATGCATGAATGCATGAATTTTCCAAAACATACAGTTACCATATATATACTGCTAAATCATCTGCCATATATTCTATACCTACATTCTCAATAGACTTCTATTAAAAAAATTAGTTCAAGTTTTGTACGCTTGTTTAGCAAATGAACCGCAGAAAATGTTTCCTAAAAATAAAAGTTCTTAAATAATTATGCAATTCTGATTATAGTAGACCTCTCCCAATTTATTTAGGCTATCTTTCCTCTAAATTCAGTTTCTCTATTCTCACTTCTTCCATCATTTCAAAATTTTAATTACAAATATTATTTATTATATATATAATTTTTTTAAGGAATTCATCTTGCCACATGGTTTCTTTACTTGATAGTCTCAATGGAGCATACACTAGATGGCCAGGTAGTATATCATACCACAATTTTAATGTAATTCACTCATGAAGCTAAGACTTTTAACTTAGAAGATGGATAAAGCAAACAACTACCTCCTTAGCTACTCAGCCTAGAACTATAGTAGAGTGTCCCTAAATCATTGTTATTAAGAAAACTATTTTTTTACTCACTCTTATTCGAACTTTTTTATGATCAATAATACGATGGAGCAAACAAAGCATTACTAACCTATTCAACAGTTTCAAACATTGGAGTGTAAAACTATTGCCATGGTATTCCTTATTATTCATAACCAAATTATTGAATTTAGGTTCAAGAAATTCTAAATGCATCAAAAGAACCCTACTACAGATTAATTGCAATGATATTTAAGCTATTTTACTTTTAGGAATCAACTTTCAAACAACTATACTAAGCTAAACATACTTAATCAACTATCACAATTTTTAAAATTAATCGAATAGTTATTATCCTCACCGATAACAATATACTCAGCATAGTCTGACAATTATTTGGCATTTGTATATACTGGCAAATTGAATGAAAAATGCATGAATATTAAAACATAAATCTACATACTATATTTACAACACAACCTACCCCCAAACCTAAATGATGCATTGTTCTCAATGCATGAACAATTAAATATAACAAAATGCAATGACAACCAAATATGAATGCATGAAACATATGTTATAAAATGAAAAAATTGCAAATACAAACAAAAGCTTGGAAGAAATTGGGTTACTCTAACTGGGTTGGGTTGATTTTCTGGCAGCGCATTTGTAGCGCGGTTGCCTCTCCACTTCACCAGCATAAGCTTGAACTGATTTCCCAACAACTTGCTTGTAGCGCTTCCTTTTAAGCTGGTTAATTGACATCTAGTCTTCATAATCAGTATTTGACTTCGTGAGATCATCAATAAGTTGATGAACAGCACGTTCTTGCTCTGTCATAGGTGCATTAGAGTTTGGTGTAGTGGTAGCATCAGCAGGTGCAGTAGTTTGAGTCACATCAGCATCATCTTTATCAGACTCAATATATACAGGTTCAGTTTTTTCTTCTTCTCCCTATTTTTCCGTAGTCTTCTTTTCTGAGTGGCGTCTTCTTCTTCTTCTTCTTCTTCTTCTTCTTCTTCTTCTTCTTCTTCTTCTTCTTCTTCTTCTTCTTCTTCGTCATCATCGTCGTCTGGTTCCAACAACAATTCTTTAGGAAAAATAGAGAACGTAGGCATAGGTCGGGTAAAGTTCTTCTGAAGAGATTTCTTAATGGCCTTATCTCTTCATCAGACATATCCCCAAAATATGGCCATATCCTCTTAAGCTCATCCAAGATTAGTGGCTAGCCTTAATTGGTGTTTCTCCATCATTTGAAATTGTTGTTACAACATCTTAAGAGTATCAATCATTTTCTATTCAAAGTCACTATGATACGTTGATGGGGCAGCATCAAAAGTCATAGGAGGAGAAATTGTGGATGTAGAACTCGGATGCTGTGGTATTTCTTCCCCACAAGGCGAGTTGCTCTGTTATGTCTCCTTTGTTGGGGAGTGTGTCTTCATTCGCTTTAATAGGGACCTTCACCCTCTGACAAATTTTCGTGATGAGCGACGAAAAATTTAAGGTACTACATTCTTTTGGGAGTAGCTGTGGACTTCTCGAAAGATAATGCTTCCAACATTGATCTTTATGTCCGTCATAATCGAGTGTAAAAATAACAGACGTTCTTTTGAAATAGTTGAGTTGTGAGTAGAAGGGATGAGATGAATTTTAAGGAAATGATACCAGACTCTACAGTGAGGCTTCGATGATACACGGTCAATGGTGTAATAATCATTTCAGGAAACTATCCACTTCGTCCTTTCTACACATAAATCTGTCAGGACTTGGTTGAGTCCTTCAATTGTCACGGTCTTTGACAAATTGGATGTGTTCATCAAGGCCGCTAGATAATTGATAAACCGTAATATATACATATTTTAATCCCACATTTAGCGTACTTTTTGATGATTTATCCCTTGACTTGTGAAATTCGATGCTCCTAATACTTTAATTTCATGTTTTATACTTAGGGAAGCATAAGAGGATAAAAAGAACAAGAAACGGGCTAAAAACGGACCAAATGGGCCAAAGTAGGAAATCAACACGGCCTGGGCCCAAACCACACGGCCGTGCCCCTTTAGCAGGCTCGACCACGGCCTAGATTAGATTCACACGGGCGTGTTGCACGGGCGTGTCCCTGCCGTGACAAAGAGGAATTTCTGTAACACCCCATACCCAAGTCCGAGACCAAGACTGGATACGAGACATTACCATGCTTGAACTCACTTAAACATGTACTTACGGACTATAAAATTTTGTTCCGAATTAAAAGCTCCTCTTTCTCAGTCTATTCATACCTTTCATGAGCCTACGAGGCCTTAAACACTTATCTAAAAACTTTCGGAACTTATTCAGAAACTTTTCTTTAGAGCAGGGGTCACACGCCCATGTTGTCTGGGACACGCCCGTGCACCCCTAAAACATGCCCGTGTCTTTCACCCGTGGTGGATACTAGCAAAATACACACGGTCTGGACACGCCCGTGGCCCCAAACCGTACCTAAAACCCCAGCATTCTGCCAATTGCCCCACGGCCAAGGCACACGCCCGTGCTTACCACCCGTGGTGCACACTGACTACCTTAACACGGCCTAGAGTCTAAACACACAACCGCAGGATCTGGTCCGTGGTCTATTCTCGACTTAAGATACAATGGTCCAGGTGCACACACGGCCTAGACACACGCCCGTGTGTCCATCCGTGTGGGCACTTAGAGGCTATTTACCAAGCCAATTGCCACCCTGAAATCAATACCAAACTCAAGCTCAATTCAACAACTCAAGTATTACATCTTTCATGAACAATATAACATGCTTCATTGATATCAATAACATACATACTTAGTCAATCTTGGCCAATCACTTAGCCATTTACAAAGAATAATAAACTTGATAGCCCATACTTTTGCCCTTTCTAAGACCTATACTCAAAACGAAATGTTTCCTATACATGCCATACTTAATATAATTTCAACTTGGCTATACCAAAATAAGGATTGATAGTGTGCTTCGAGCTCCGACTTCAACGATCCACAAGTTAGCTTGGCGGGACTACATAGAAAGAAAGAATAAAAGACGTAAGCATTTAGCTTAGTAAGTTTGCGTAATGCTCATAGCAACATACTTGCTTAATATAAACCATTTGACATAAACAATGGTATCATAAATTTTAGCTATAAAGCTTACTTACTCATACTTGATTCTTACAAATCTCATGATACTTACTAGTCTCATACTTGTGAGGTAAACAAGGTACCTGTATCACTTGATCACATTGATCAGCATACTTTAGCATAATAATCATAATCTCTAACTTATCATTCATAACATGTATAATACTCATTTTCAACTCGATAATAACTTTGCTTACTCAACTTTCTTATTATCTCATTTGAGCTTTACTCGTTTTCCCCGATGAATTTCTATGAATAACCGAGGATACTAAATCTCACTCTACATATAACTTGATGCCAAAGCCATATCCTAGATACGGTCTTACATGGAATATCTCATCCTGGGTTCGAGGCCATGTCTTGACATGGACTTATACGAAGTCTTTCTCGTGAGTTCCCTTGGGAACTTACCATTGCCATGTCTTGACATGGTCTAACTTGGTATCTTTACTCATGAACTGGTCAATGCCAAGCCTTGGCTTGGACTTACATGAAATCTTTCTTGTTACTCACCAATTCCATGCCTTGGCTTGGACTTACATGGGATCTCTATCTCTCGATAGCTTTTCAATGCCAAGACTTGTCTTGGACTTACATGACATCTTTGCTTGGAGACTTACCAATGCCATGCCTTGGCTTGGACTTACATGGGTCTTCATCTCATAAAAACTCTTCAATACCAAGACTTGTCTTGGTCTTACATGATAACTTTCTTGGTTGCCAATGCCATGCCTTGGCTTGGTCTTATACGGGCTTTCTCATTTCATGTGGTAGATCGAGTATCCTAGGTAATTCAACTTCAATAGGGAATTTCTCTTGCTTAATCTTATTGATTTCTTTGTTTAACATGACATTAAATATTTTCATGATAATATTATACATTATACCAAGCAATTTAATGATATTAATCATAAAGCTTAGAAATCATACAAACTTACCTCGATATACAAAAATGTATGTAGATATGCAATTTAGTCATCGACTTTGTTCTTGCCTCGGTTTCGATTTGGGCTTCGTTTTTCTGGATCTATAATCACAAATAGATCATTTAATACTCACATTGACTAAAATGACTCTTAACACATACTTTTCCAAAATTACTATTTTGCCCCTATACTTTCTCATATTTGCACTTTTGCCCCAAGGCTCGTAAAATGAATCTCACTCAACTTTCTTAAACTTCATGCTTAGATGATTCATTTTCTCTACTATAGCAATCATCAATTCCCACTATTTCTAATAAGTATGACCAATTCCATAACTTTTACAAACTAGTCCTTACTAGCATTTTTCATGAAATTCACTTAGAAAAAGATGTTTATCTAACATCAAACTCTCATAAATTTCCATAAAATATCATTTTACAAGCATGTCACTCTTGGGTAGATTTTTGAACATGCATCTTAGCTCATTTTATAGCTAAAAATAGCTAATTCATAATACGAGAACTTCAAAAATAAGAAGAATATTAAAAACGGGGCCAAGATGAACTTACTAGCAAGCTTGAAAAAATGAAGAACCCTAGCTATGGAGTCTCCAAATTTTTAGCACAAGAGGAAGAAGATGAATAGATTTTTATCATCTTTTTCCTATTTTAGTCAATTATTAGACAAATGACCAAAATGCCCTTCTCTTTAAAAATTTCCCTTTTACTAACTCATGTCCATTTTTTTCCAAAACTTATAATTTGGGCAAATTGCTATTTAAGGACTTCTAATTAATATTATAAAGCTATTTCATACAAAAAGCTTCTAGAAACTCATATTTTGCAACTTTTGCAATTTAGTCCTATTTGATCATTCCATGTCAATTTTACAAAATTTCTACATGGAACTTTAATACTATCAGGCAAACATATCATAAACCTTAAGAACTCAATTTTACTGACTCGGGTTTATGGTCTCGCACCACTATTCCGACTAGGCCCTGAATTGGGATGTTATAATTTCACTCGGAATAGGGTACTTAGAGGCAAAGAAAGACATTCCAAAAGCCTATATAAACACCCTAAAGGCCAAACTTGAGGGAGGCGTCCAGCTAGGCCAAGGAGGCAAGCCAGAGAGGTCAGAATCGTGGGATTTACTCGAAGAAAGCCAGTTGATTCATCTCAAGAAGCCGAAATCATACTCAAGACGGAGGATCTCTCCTTCAATTCCTTCAGGGGGTTTTAGGGTTTTCTTATGTTTTGTTTTATCTTTTCTCCTGAGATGTATTCTTTTATTATTATGAACTAAACCCCTCAGATACCTGAGGGGGATGAAACCTAAGACGGATCTTGTTATTGTTTTCTGAACTATATGATAAATACTTGATTTGTTCTTAATTATGTGTTCTTAATTCTTGTTTTGATATTTCAGGATATTGATTCAAGTATTGATGTGCTTAGGCAGAGGAGGAATAGACCCTGTCTAAGAGTAGATCTAGCATAGTTAAGCGGAGTTGATTGCAACCCTAGAGATAGGATGACGAAAATCTACCGAATTAGGGTCAAACTTAATATGGGAGTCCATAGATCGAGTTAATGCAATTCTAGGGGTTTTAATTAGAAAGAGATTTCAATTAATCAACCTAGGGTTAGACGTTAGTAGCCTCGAGAGAGGTATTAATATAAATTAGGGAATCCTACGGGTCAGTCAAGTGAATAAATCGTGCAGTCAGAGAGTTAAATAACAAGTGAAGTCTAGGTGGATTCCTCCTTGGGTATTGTCTTAATCAATTGGTTTTTCCCACAAGTATTTCCCCAATTCATTCTCTTCGTCTTAGCGTCTTTAGCTTAGTAGTTAGTTAATTTTAGATTAAATAACAATTCCCTTAATTCTTAGGCTAAATAATAAGAAGAAAGTCAGTATTAGTACTTTTGGTTCCTTTGGGTTCGACAATCCGGTCTTGCCACTAAGCTATACTATTGTTCGATAGGTGCACTTGCCTCAATCGTGGTGATAGTTAGTTTCTAGGCTAGATCATTCATTATATAAATATTAAGACTCTCGACACACGATCAAGCTTTTGGCGCCGTTGTCGGGGAACTAAAATATTAAGAACGCTCAATTTTTATTACTTTAGCCATTTTTATTTTTTGCAATTTACTTTTATTCTGTTTTTAACTTTGCTAACTTTTCTCTTATTTGTTTCTAATAGGTATCTCTAGAAAAAACCCGTCAGGACCCTTGACTTTTGTCAATGAAATTAAACATACCGCTCAAACCGAAGAGATGTCACTGAATAATTATCAGTGGCAAGTCATGAGGACCAAGCCTAATAAAGCAGCCGGTGTTTTCAACCTTGACGTGGTCACCATGTTATCTAACCAGGTAGAGCTTTTAAATAAAAAAATTGATGGTTTGTATGGTTCTATGCAGGTACATCCGGTAATACAGTACGATACAAATGGAGGAGGGGTGAATAACATAGAATATCTATCCTACGACCCTAGCACAGAGAACGAACATGTCAACTATATGGGTAACTATACTAGACCTCAAAATAATCTTTATAGTAACACTTATAATGCAGGTTGGAGGTACCATCCCAATTTCTCGTGGGGTGGTCAAGGTAATCAAAGACCGCAACTTCCTCCAAGTTTTCAACAACCACCTTACCAGTAGGAAAAGAAGCCGAACCTTGAGGAGATGCTAACGAAATTTATCTCGGTGTCAGAAACAGGCTTTCAAAACACTGAAACAGCACTTATAAATCAGCAAGCGTCGATTCAAGGGATCGAGAATCAAATAGGTCAGCTTGCTAAGCTGATATCAGAAAGACCATAAGGTATCTTGTCTAGCAACACCGAAACTAACCCAAGAGATCAACCTCAAGCAATAACTGCTCACGATAGTGAAGGGTTAGATGAACCAAAATTGAAGCAAGAGAATGTGGTAGAGGAAGGTAAGGTTGAGGTAAGCCATGATAAACCAAACCCGGTAATTACAGAGTACCAACCTCATGTGCCATACCACAATGCGATAAAGAGAGACCACACAGAGGAACAATTTGGTAAATTTCTTAAACTTCCAAAGAAATTACATATTAACTTGCCGTTTCTTGAAGCTCTTTCGCAGATGCCAGATTCAAGGAAATTTTGAAAAGAGTTTTTGACAAACAAATGAAAGTTAGAAGATACGTCGCATGTGGAGCTAAACACAGTATGCCCACAAATTCTACAAAATAAACTACCACGTGAGCTCACATTTCGTGTAAGTGACGAAACGATCACTTTTCAGGTTCTTGACACGGCTAGAACATCGAGTATTAAAGGTGGAACCAATCACATCAAAGTTGGGGAACAGGTACTGTTAGATACAACCGACCCTCGAGTAGTCGCTTCAGAACTTAATACAAACGGTGCGACTCCTTTTACGGTACTTAAGGTCTTTCCATACGGAACGGTCGAGGTAACACATTCTAATTTCGGTACTTTTGAGGTAAATATTACCTTACTCAAACCATATGTTGATAGAATTGATAGTAAGAAAAAGGAGTTTTGAATCTGTAAACCACCATGGCCATACGAATAACAGGTAAGTCTAGCTCAAGACTTTAAACGAGCGCTTCTCGGGAGGCAACCCGAGCACTAACCCCACTAAAGTCCATATTTTCGAATTTTAGCATCTAACTAAAAAATAACCAAATTTTTAGGCGTAGGTTTCAATACCACACGGCCTTGCACACGAGCGTGGCCGAGGCCGTGTGGACACCACGAGTATGCATATCGGCGTGGCAGATATCGTGCAGAAACAGGACAAAAATTTTTCCCAAGACACGGGCTCCGACTAAATGCCACGGTTGTGCAACGCGGTCGTGGTCGAAACTGCCTAAAGAACACGGGCTGAGATAAATCCACACGGCCTTGCGAGGCGACCGTGGTCGATATTATCAGCTTTTTCACATATCGCCGCCACCACCACCTCGAGATCACTCCGATGATGAGGACCTTTGAGTCCTTTTTATTTTCTTTATTCTTATTTTTATTTTCATTTATATATTTTTATTTTAGTTCATTTTCCTTTATTATTAAACTCTTTAAATTTTTAAGTATAATTTGATTTCTTTTATCTCTGGCTGCTTGACTCTCGAGTAACTATAACAAATGTCCATTAAATAAGAACTCCCTAAAAAATTTACTGATGACTTCACAGTTTAAAAAGGTTCAAGGTGCCACTCAAGGAACGAACACACCACCAGAGTATTCTCCACCACCTTCACCTATGCCTAGTCATCATGTTCATCATTGATCATCCTCCAAGGATTTCATCCATAATTCAGGAAGTTTCACTTCTCCCTCTCTTTTGATTTTCTTAAAATATTGTTCATATATATCTTTGTACATTGAGGACAATGTACATCTTAAGTGTGGGGGGTGAATTTTATCGTGAAAAAGTGTCTAACTTTTTGCATTATTCTCAAATTCCTGAATTATGTCTTGTTCTTGAGTAATTCTCTCATATTACTGTTAGAATGAAACTTCCTTTGATTTATAATTTTTATTGATATGCTTTAGATTAAGTCATAGTTAATTGTGCAGTGATGATTTAAACTTTAGGAGACAAGAGAATCAAGCATGATGAGTTTATTTTCAAAGTTAAAATTTTTTTAGGTTGTCTACCTGGATCTAATTATTATCTTGAAGTTCAAAATTTACAAAGTTGACATCAAAAGCCCATAATTTTTGTGAGATCTTGAGCCTTTTAGAGCATATTCTTTTTTTTCTTGCTCACTTTATTGATTATGAGTGTGTCAACATTGATTTGTTATTCTAGAACATGCTTCGATTATACATGTCGAGACCACACCTTTGATTTGATATACTAAGATGATGAAGGAACCTAGGTTTTAACCCACTTACTCCATAAAAAGCCTACCTTCACAATTAACCCCTAGTGAACCCCTTTGATCTTAACAAACCATTTATTGACTCACCCACTAATATTAACCCAAAACCCATCTTGTATTTGTTATCACCACTTCTCTTGACTAACCCTTTTTGTCGAGATTTGATTTGAGAAGTTGCCTAACTATGTTCTCTATTTCAGTTGTAAATTCTTTCCTATATTCGTATGATTTGTTTTTAAAAAAAAGTATATTCATTATTAGTTCTATGTTATTTGAGCTTAAACTGTTAAATTCACATCTTTAGAAGAAGCTCGTGTTATTAGTATTACAAGTTTTCAATTGATGTAATTATTCATTATCAGTTCGTTGTTCTAAGTTAGGTAAATTGTCAGGTCAATCTCGATTCTAACCCTCTAATTCAGCCTTTATCCACACCTTTAACCCATGTAACACCCCATACCCAAGTCCTAGACTGAGACTGGATACGAGACGTTACCATACTTGAACTTAAGTAAATATGTACTTACGGGCTGTAAAATTTTGTTTCGAAACAGAAACTTCTCTTTCTTAATCAAAACATATGTTTCATGGGCCTACGAGGCCTTAAACACCTATCCGGAAACTTTCAGAACTCAATCGGGAACTTTTCCTCGAAACAGGGGTCACACGCCCATGTGACTTGGGACACGCCCGTGTACCCCTGAGACATGCCTGTGTCTTCCACCCGTGGTCGACACTGACTAATTTTACACGGCCTTGACATGCCCGTGGCTTTGGCCCGTGTGTTAAACTTTGGCATTCTGACTTATCCACACGGTCCATAGACACGCCCGTGTACTTTAGCCATGTGGCAATTCAAATTACAAGTGCAAGGTGCAGACTTCACACGGCCAGGGCACACGCCCATGTGTTAACCGTGTGTCACACACGGCCTAAACAAATGGCTGTGTGATTAGCCCGTGGTATATTCTGACTTAAAACACTAATGTGCATGGGACACACGACCTAGACAAACGCCCGTGTGTCTATCCGTGTGGGCACCTAGAGGCTATTTTCAAAGCCAATTGCCACCCTGAGATCAAGATCAATCCAATACTCAATTCAATAACTCAAGTATTACATCTAACATGAACAAGGATGCATACTTCATTGATAGATAAAAACATACATATTTAATCATTCATAACCCATCTCTTTGGCCATATACAAAAAGAATACTAAGCTTGATAGCCAACACTTTGGCTAATTCTAAAACATAACTCAAAATGAAATGCTTCCTATACATGCCATACTTAATATAAACAACTTGGCTATACCAAAATAGCGATTGATAATGTGCTCCGAGCTCCGATGACGATGATCCACGAGATTAGCTTGGCGGGACTACATGGAAAGAAAGGATTAAAGACGTAAGCATTTCGCTTAGTAAGTTTGCATGTAATGCATATAACAACGTATATATATATACTTAACATACTCATTCATCATAAGCAAAGGCATTGCTAAGTTCACATGCTTGAGCTTACTTACTCTTAATGATTCTTACAATTATCATGGTACTTACTAGTCTAGTGCTTGTAAGGTAAACAAGGTACCTGTATCACTTAATCATATAGATTAGCATACTTTGTTTAGGTAAGCATAATCTTAACTTCATCATTCACAACATGAATAATACTCTTAGTTAACTTTGACTAGCATACTTTGATGATAGCTTTACTTGCTTAACTTTCTTACTTTCTCATTTATTCTTTACTCTTTTGCCCGATGAATTACTATGAATAACCGAGGATACTAAATCTCATCTCACAAATATCTCGATGCCAAATCCATACCCTAGATATGGTCTTACATGGGATCTCTCAACTTGGTATCGATGCCATGTCTTGACATGGACTTACATGAAGTCTTCCTTGTGTGTTCCATTGGGAACTTACCATTGCCATGTCTTGACATGGTCTTACTTGGTATCTATACTCATGAACGGGTTAATGCCGAGCCTTAGCTTGGACTTACATGAAATCTTCCTTGTTGCTCACCAATGCCATGCCTTGGCTTGTACTTACATCGGATCTCTATCTCATGATAGCTTTTCAATGCCAAGACTTGTCTTGGACTTACATGACATCTTTACATGGAGACTCACTAATGCCATGCCTTGGCTTGGGCTTATATGGGTCTTCATCTCATAATAACTCTCCAATGCCAAGACTTGTCTTGGTCTTACATGATAACTTGCTTGATTGCCGATGCCATGCCTTGGCTTGGTCTTATATGGACTTCCTTATCTCATGTGATAGATCGAGTATCCTAAGTAATTCAACTTCAATCGAGACTTTCTCATACTTAATCTCATTAATTTATTTGTTTAACATAGCATCAAAAATCTCATGGAATTAAGATATATTCTACATCATACTAAGCAATTCAATGATATTAATCATAAAGCTTAGAAATCATACAAACTTACCTCAATGTACAAAATGTATGTCGAAATGCAATTTAGTCCTCGACTTTGTTCTTGCCTCGGTTTCAATCCGGGCTTCATTTTTCTTGATCTATAATAATAATTTAGCTCATTTAATACACACATTGACTAAATTGACTCTTAACTCATACTTTGGCAAAATTACCATTTTGCCCCTAAACTTCCTCATAATTACTCTTTTGCCCCAAGGCTCGTAAAGTGATTTTTATTCAACTTTCGTGAACTTCATACTTAGCTGATTCATTCTCTGAACTATAGCAACAATCAATTCTCACTATTTCTATCATGTATGACAAATTTCACAACTTTTACAAACTAGTCCTTACTAGCATTTTTCATGAAATTCATTTAGGAAAAGATGTTTATCTAACATCAAACTCTCATAATCTTTCATAAAACATCATTTTACAAGCATGTCATACATGGGTAGATTTATGAACATGAATTCTAGCTCAACTTATAGCTATAAATAGCTAATTCATAATACAAGGACTCCAAAAATACGAAGAATATTAAAAATGGGGCTAGGATGCACTTACTAGCAAGCTTAAAAAATTGAAGAACCCTAGCTATGGAGTCTCTCAAATTTTCGCCACAAGGGGAAGAAGATGAATAAGATTTTTGTCATCTTTTTCCCTTTTTAATCATTTAATTGATAAATGACCAAAATGCCCTTCTCACTAAACTTTCAAAATTTCTAACTCATGTCCATTTTTGTCCAAAAATTATAATTTGGGAAAATTGCTATTTAAGGACTTCTAATTAATATTCCAAAGCTATTTCAAAGTAAAAGCTTCTAGAATCTCAAATTTTGCAACTTTTGCAATTTAGTCCTAATGGACCATTCAATGACAATTTCATAAAATTTCTACATGAAACTTTCATACTATCATGCAAACATATCTTAAACCTCAAAACTCATTTTACTACTTTGGATTTGTGGTCTCGCACCACTGTTCCGACTAGGCCCTAAATCAGGATGTTACAATTTTCCCCCTCTTAGGAATTTTTGTCCTCGAAAATCTTACCAGCAAATAGGTTTGGGTACTGGTTTCTCATGCTCTCTTTTGGTTCTCATGTAGCTCCCTCTATCCCATGTCTTTTCCACAACACTTTCACTAGGGCAATACTTTTATTTCTTAGTTGTTTGACTTCCCGAGCTAAAATCTTAACTGGTTCTTCACCATAAGTCATGTCGGGATGAATCTCTAACTCTGACGGGGAAATTATATGTGAAGGGTCTGATTGGTAGTGTCGCAACATGGGCACGTGAAACACATCATGTATCTTTTCTAACTCTGATGGCAAAGCCAACTGATAAGTTATCGGCCCAACTCTCTCAGTAATCTCACATGGTCCGATAAAATGTGGACTCAACTTGCCTTTTCGGCCAAATTTGAGAACCTTTCTCCATGATGACACTTTCAAGAAAACTTTATCCCCGACCCGATACTCTATCTCTTTTCTTTTTAAATTCGAGTAGAATTTTTGTCTGTCAGAAGAAGCCTTTAAACTTTCTCGAATTACTTTCACCTTCTGTTCGGTTTCTCTAACCAAATCAACCCCGTGAATCTGGTTTTCCTTGAGTTCAGTCCAATATAAAGGCGTTCGAAACTTGCGCCCATATAAAGCCTCATAAGGCGTGATCTTCAAGCTCGACTGAAAACTATTATTGTAGGCAAATTCTACTAATGGGAGAAACTTTTCCCAACTGCCTTGGAATTCAAGAATAAAACACCGGAGCATATCTTCAAGTACTTGTATTAACTCTCTCGATCGATCATCGGTTTGAGGATGAAAAGTCAGTACTAAAACTCAATTTTGTACCCAAGGCCTCTTGTAACTTCTTCCAAAATCTGGAGGTGAATCTCGGATCTCTATCCGATATGATTGACAAAGGAACTCCATGTAGCCTTACTATTTCTGAAACATACAAGTTTTCCAACTTGTCGAGTGAGTAATCCACTCGTACAGGTATGAAATGGGCCGACTTCGTAAGTCTGTCAACCACAACCCATACAGCATCTTTCTTGCTTGGTGATAATGGTAAACCCGTTCCAAAATCCATGGTGATACGGTCCCATTTCCACTCGGGAACCGAAATGGGTTGAAGCAAACCCGAAGGTACTTGGTGTTCAGCCTTTACTTGCTGACAAATCATGCATTTGGAAACAAACTCTGAAATATCTTTCTTCATTCTTGGCCACCAATACTGTTGCTTCAAGTCATTATACATCTTGGTACTACCTGGATGTATAGATAAACATCCGTTATGTGCCTCATGCAACATTTTCTGAATAAGCTCTTCTTTTCTCGGTACTCAAACTCTATCTTTGAACATCAGACTTTCATTGGAACTAATCCAGAAATCGGACTCAACATCTGACTCGCACTAAACTCTCTTTGCTTGCAATTCACTATCCTCTTTCTGAGCCTCAAAGATCTCTTGGAGGAACATTGGTCTAGCTCTCAACTCAGCTAGAATAGAACCATCGTCAGATAAGGTCATCCACGAATTCATTGCCCTTAATGCAAATAGGGACTTTCTACTTAAAGCATCAGTGACCACATTTGCCTTTCCGGGATGGTAGTCAATGACCAACTCATAGTCTTTTATCAACTCTAACCATCTCCGTTGCCTTAAGTTCAACTCTTTCTGCGTCATCAAGTACTTCAAACTTTTGTGATAGGTGAAAATCTGACATCTTTCACCTTATAAATGGTGTCTCCAAATCTTCAATGTGAAGACTATGGTAGCCAACTCTAAATCGTGCGTCGGATAATTCTTCTCATGGGGCTTTAGCTGTCTTGAGGCATAAGCAATCACTTTGCCTTCTTGCATAAGTACACAACCTAATCCGTTTAAGGATGCATCATTGTATATCACGAACTCTTTCCCTGTCTCGGGTTGTACCAGAACCAGAGCTTCTGTCAATAATGCCTTTAGTTTCTCGAAACTTTGTTGGCATCTTTCTGTCCACTCAAACTTTACATTTTTCTGTAGCAATTTCGTCATCAGAGTTGCAATCATGGAAAACCCCTTGACGAATCGTCTACAATAGCCAGCTAGGCCTAGAAAACTTCTAATCTCAAAGATATTCCTCAGTGGATTCTAGTCCATTATGGCCGAAATCTTACTTGGATCTACTCGGACTCCATCTCCCGCGACAATATGTCCTAGAAATCCTACTCCCTTGAACCAAAATTCACTTTTACTGAACTTGGCATAAAGCTAATTTTCTCATAGAGTCTGCAAGACCGTTCGTAGATGCTCAGCATGCTCATTCTCATCTCGGGAATAAATCAATATGTCTTCGATAAAAATGACTACAAACTTGTCGATGTATGGCCTGAAGATGCAGTTCATTAAGTCCATGAATACCGCGGGAGCATTGGTCAAACCAAAGGACATGACTAAAAATTCATAATGCCCATACCTCGTTCGAAAACCGGTCTTGGATACATCTAAATCCTTTACTCTCAACTGGTAGTACCCAAATCTCCAGTCTATCTTAAAGAACACAATGGCCCCCTTCAATTGATCGAAAAAATCATCGATCCTTGGCAATGGGTACTTGTTCTTTACTGTCACTTTATTAAGCTGACGGTAATCTATGTACAATCTCATGGTGCCATATTTCTTTTTCACAAATAAAACTGGAGCAACCCATGGAGAACAATTTGATCTTGCAAAACCTTTATTTGTCAAGTCTTGCAACTGTGACTTCAACTCTCTCAACTCCATTGGAGCCATTCTGTAAGGAGTAATAGATATTGGTACAGTACCAGGAGCTAGCTCAATGCTGAACTCAACCTCTCTAACTGGTGGTAATTCCTTGTAACATCCTAGAATTAGGGGTTCTGCATTTTGTGCTATTCTATGTGTTTGGCTCATTTAGCTTGCTATTTTGGTGTGTTTGGGGGTCTTGGGAGAGGCTCGGGTTTGAGCCAAAACTTTGGTAAAATTTTTCTTTTTAGGGCACTTCAGGGGGAGAGCTAGTGGATGCAGGCCTTAAGTATGTTTGGTTGTAAATTGATGTCACAGGGAGCAAGGTGGCTTAGTGGTTGGCGTCACAAGGGAGTATGGTAGGAGGAGTGGGTTCGAATCCCACATGTTGTTTTTGGGAGTTCTTTTTGTGCTCAAGGAGGGGAAGAGGTGGCATTCGGCTGGGACTCTACCATGGTGGTTGTGGAATGAGTCAAACAAATTCGAATGGATGGAGGAGAGGAACTTGGGGAGTTTGAATTGGTCAACAAATTTGAATTGGTGGTTGGAGAGTGAATGGAGGAGAAAATTGTGGGAGATGGGGAGAGAGGAGGAGTTTGGCCGAAAGTGGAGTGGTGCTAAGGGGGAGCATTTCGGTTTTAGCTAGTAGGGGTGTGTGCCGAAATTTCTTTTAGCTCTTAGGCATGTCCATCTTAGTATATTCGGACATAGTGTGTAGGGAGAGTGCCGAAATTTCCATTAAGTGCTTTTATCTATTCTTTTCCTTTTCTTTTAAATTTGAGCATTGTTGTTCTCTTGAGCATAGCCGAATCTTTTTCTAGTCTTTTCTCTTATTTTAGCCGAACTTTCTCAATATTTCGTCTCCTCTATTTCTTCCTTCTCTTGACCGAATCACTTTCTACACTCTTTCATTTTCTTGACTTCATTATACCTTAGCCGAATCACTCTTCTTCTACACTTCTTCTATTTCTTCTTCTTTTCTTTTTGTATCTCTATTTCTTGCTTCACTAGCCAAACCTCAGTTAGCCACTATCTTTTCTTTTCTTTTCGTTTTTCTCTTGTTCTACTCCCGAGCCAAAACCCCTCCTGTTTCAAGCTAAACCTGTATCTTTCATCTTTTGTTATTAGCTTAACATCAAGAAGAAAGGTGCTAGGATTCCTTTGGTTGTCGAAAGTCCCGTTCCAATTGGTTTTACTTGTCGTAAGGCCGAATATAGGTACCCTCTCCACTTTGAAGCGTGCTCGTCTTTCATAGGAAGCCGGAACTCTTGTCAGCAGTGGCCAAATCTAAGGCATCTTGTCAAGAGGATAGAACCAATCTATGTTAAGTATTAAGGTAAGAAGATTTCTCTAGTTTCTATATGATTAGTCTCTCTTTGTTGTACTCTGCCATAACCCAACACCTTTGTTAAACAATCGCTGATTTCACTGTGGTACCTTACTGATCGAACTCTCTTCATGGATGCGAGTGCTAGCCATTCTAAGGAGGCATCGACAAGGGAGCCTAAAGGGAGTAGACTCACAGTCTCCGCTCCTAAGTTCAAATGACGTGCAGTATCAGCAATCCGAGATTTTCTGCCGGGTTGTGGTAGAAAGCCGACATCTGTTTGGGATAGACAAATCGTAGTTGTTCGTGATAGTGAGAGTGAGGACGATCAGGAGTGTTTAGTCCTTCGCCTAATCAGGTGTGTAATCCACACGCCTTCATTTGTTTGTTTAGCATTAATATGTGTATTGACTAAAAGCCAGAATAACCGTAACGACGATTGAGATACCCAGCGGGTATGGTCGGAGATACCAGGTAAGTAACCGTTATGATTATGCTATTCGGATAACTTAGTATGATTATATGGGTGTTCATATTATCCGACATACATTGTTATATGTTTGCATTCATCACATTATGATTATATGTTGCATGGGATTGGGATATGATATTGATGAAAAGGGGTAGTGTATATCGGTGACTCTATCACATTATTTCGGTGGCTAGGCCACATATATATCGGTGACTCTGTCACATTGTTTTGGTGGCTAGACCACTTATATAGGTGACTCTGTCACATTATATCGGCTTTGAGCAGCATGACTGTCAGCATGACTGCCAATGAAGAGTGTAGGTGTGTTGAGGTTGGACATCTGGAGCGGTGTGTAGCGGATGGAATACTAGGTTGGGCTGGGTTGCATTGCATTCACTATCTGATATGCCATGTTGTTAGGGCTACGGCCCAATTCAATACGTGTGGGCTTCGGCCAAATTTGTGACTGTGAGGGCTAAAGCCCAATTTGTTTGCGTGGGCTTAGACCAGATTTCGTTTGTAAGAGGAATTACACACTGAGTTATCGTAACACACCCCTCTGCTTAATTTTGCAGGTAATCCCTAGTTCGAGGATTTAGAGCCGAAGAGGACTCTGTGGTGGCCATGCGTTACTTCTTTCGTAAACTCCGTTTTTCTTTATTTTAAACTTATTTTAAATTTGGGAATTTGTTATGTAATAAGGCCTCCGAGATTTGATTTGGTTTTTGATTTAATACGGTTATTTTATATTATGAGATGTTAAATACGGAGTTCTTTCTAAAATACTTTATAAACAATCTTTTTTTCCAAAATATTAACAAACGGATCACAAGCAATAAATAATTAAACTCGGGATTTTCTTGAAACTTCAAAAACTATTTCAAATAACGCATTTTTTGAAAACCACCGAATCCAATTTTTGTATTATAAAACAACCTTTCGGGGTTTGTAATATTTTACAAGAAGCATCAAATCAAGTCTGTTTTTTTTTTTAAAATTGAACCAAAGCTTAAAATTTTTAAACGATCACGAAATTCTTTAACAACCTTTCCATGTGACATGCCGGATTTGGTCGTAACGTCCAGGCCTGGTTTAGGGTGTTACATTTAGTGGTATTAGAGCCAAGTTGCAAAACTCGGCTGTGGATTGGGTTCGACAATGTTTTTCCAAAATTGGTTTGAAATCTAGTTTAAGAAATGTATGCTTTTCTAGAAGTATGGCACCCGAGTCTCCGGCACCAAATCCGTAAGTCTTCTGGCTTTGTTTGTTATTATGAAATGATGTTAGAAACAGTGTTTTATGACTGCTAGCTATAAGAGTTAAGACTTTAGAGGCTGAGACATTAGGAAAATTTGATTCGCGAAAACAACTATTATACTCATTCTGCATAAGACATTTTAATAAACATTGAAGTGAAATGCTAATTCATAAAATTTTTAATCAGATTAATTCGATCTAGTAAACATGAGTATTTGGAGGGCGTGGGCGTGGTGTGCGCAGCCGTGGTAGGCCCGGAGCTTTGGTGGATCCTCAGACTCTGGGCATGTGTCGAAAGGCAAAGTGCTAGCATCGCCAGTAGCAGAAGTGGGGACTCAAGATCAAACTGGAGGGGACGATGCTTTGTCCCAAGCTATGCTGCGTGTTCTGGGGTAGGTTGCGGGAGCAAGAACTGGATCGGTAGCCCGAAAATCTATTCCTGAGCGACTTCGAGCAAACGGGGCTGAGATATTTAGAGGTATTTATGGTGTGGCCCCAAACGTAGTGGAATATTGGCTGGAGGCAGTTGAACAGATTATGGATGATCTGGACTGCACGGCAGAGGAGAAGTTGAAAGGAGCAGTGTCCCTCCTTCGAGATGAGGCGTACCAGTGGTGGCTCACGGTAAGGGAGGGTACTCCAGCGGATCGTATTACCTAGGATTTCTTTAAGACAGCGTTCTAGGGAAAGTATGTTGGGATGAGTTATGTGGATGCCCAGAGGAAAGCATTTCTGAACTTGGTCTAGGGAAATAAGTCTGTGGCTGAATATGAGGCGGAGTTTCTGTGCCTAAGCTGTTACGCCCGGGGTATCGTCGCAACTGATTATGAACGTTGTGTTCGGTTCGAAGATGGTCTGCGAGACGAGCTGCGAGTACTGATAGCTCCGCAGCGAGAAAGAGATTTTGCTATACTAGTTGAGAAGGAAAAAATAGCCGAAGAAGTGAAGCATTCTGAGAGGCAGAATCGGGATAAATACAAGGGCAAGAATAAGAGAAGTTTTGGGACGACAGAGTCTACTGGGGGTTTCTAGAAGAGGCCTAGGTTTGATGGGCCGGGATGAGTTGCGATGCCTGTTGCTGTTGGTCAGTCTCGACCGTGTGCTCGATGTGGGAAATTACATTTGGGGGAGTGTTGGGTAAGAAATAGAGGATGTTTCAAGTGTGGATCTATGGATCATCTGATAAAGAACTGTCCACAAGAGTTGGCCAGAGCGCGGTCGGTAGGTCAAGAATATGCACAATCCGGAAGAGGTGGGCAGCAGCCACCGAGAGGTCGTGTGATGCAGTTAGAGGAGTAAATGGATTTGGTCGAGGCGTGGAGCACCAAGCGGAGGTCTTTGGTAGTCTGAGCACGCAAGACACTGGATTGGTTTATGCGGCTAGACGTCGAGAGGATGGCGATGCACGAGCGTCATAACGATGATGTTTCTTGTATTTGATACACCCTTTACTGACTTTGATAGATATTGGGTCTACACATTCATATGTTGCTGTACTATATACGGGACTTTGAGCATTAAATCGAGCTTCTTTGCTAGAGAAATATCAGTCGTTAGCCCTCTAGGACAATCTGTGGTAGTGAGCAGGTTGTTTAGGGATGTGCCTTTAGAAGTTCAAGGGTAGTGTTTCGGCAGACTTGATGGGCGCCGTTCGCGAGTTCTATCTCGATTTTAGGCATGGGTAGTTAGTTAAGCATCGTGCAAACTTGGATTGTCTTTGCTAAGCGTATGGTGTTAAGAACTCCGGAGGATAAGGAAATAATTGTGATAGGGAAAGAAGAGATTATCTCATCCTATGTAATCTAGGCTTTTGAGAAGAAATTTGAGAGGATGGTGCAAAAAGGGTGTGAGGCGTTCCAAGTTTTCATTAGTGCTTTGGATGTCAAGGAATTGTCCGTAGGGGATGTCGAACGATGAAGGAATTCTCGGACGTCTTTCTGAAGAAGAGCTTAGGGGTTACCTCGGATCGCGAGGTGGAGTTTGGCATTGAGCTACTTTCGGAGCGACTCAGGTGTCCATTGCCCTTATAGGATGGCACCAAAGAAGCCGGTGGAACTTAAGGTTCGAGATCAAGATTTGTTGGATCGTGGATTTATCCGACCAAGCGTATCTCCGTGGGGAGCGTCGGTGTTGTTTGTGAAGAAAAAGGACGGGTCAATGCGTATGTGCATTGACTATCGTTGGTTGAACAAGTTGACGATTAAGAACAAATACCTGTTGCCAAGGATTGACGATTTGTTCGATCAGCTAAGAGGAGCTTCGGTGTTCTCAAAGATAGATTTAAGGTCGGGGTATCATCAGCTAAAGGTCAAGGAGGCGGATATTCATAAGACTGCTTTTCGAACTCGTTATGGTCACTACGAATTTTTAGTGATGATGTTCGGGTTAACGAATGCACTAGCTGCATTTATGGATATGATGAACCGGGCATTCCAACCCTACCTGGATCGGTTTGTCGTGGTGTTCATAGATGATATTTTGGTATATTCGAGGACTGATGAGGAGCATGATTCGCATCTTTGGATAGTTCTGCAGATTTTGAGAGAGAAGCAACTGTATGCCAAATTCAGCAAGTGTGAATTTTGGTTGAAGAAAGTGACCTTTTTAGGGCATGTTGTGTCTGCTGAGGGGATTAAGGTTGATCCCCGAAAGATCGAAGCTGAATTGGATTGGAAACCGCCAAAGTCAGTGTCGGAAATTTGAAGTTTCCTGGGTTTTGCTGGGTATTATAGAAGGTTCGTGGAAGGGTTTTCGTTGATTGCTGCACCTCTAACCAAGCTATTACGAAAAGGAGTACCGTTTGTTTAGGCCGATAAGCAATAGGAAAGCTTTGAGAAGCTAAAGAGGATTTTGACTGAGGCACCAGTACTGATTCAGCCTGAGGCTGGGAAGGAATTTGTCGTCTATTTTGATGCATCGCACACAGGATTGGGCTGTGTGTTAATGCAAGAAGGGAAGGTAGTGGCATATGCGTCTCGGCAATTAAGGCCACATGAAGTGAATTATCCTACTCATGACTTGGAACTAGCGGCAGTGGTGTTCGCTCTAAAGATTTGGAGGCACTATCTGTATGGAGAAAAGTCGATTATCTACACCGACCATAAGAGCCTGAAATATCTCCTTACCCAGAAGGAGTTGAATTTAAGGTAGAGGAGGTGGATTGAGTTATTGAAGGATTATGACTGCTCGATTGAGTATCATCTGGGTAAAGCTAACGTAGTGGCAGATGTGTTGAGTCGTAGGGTGATATCGGATTTGAGGGCAATGTTTGCGCATCTCAGTCTGTATGAAGATGGTAGCCTGTTGGCCGAACTTCAAGTGAAGCCGACATGGGTAAGTCAGATTAAAGAGAAACAATTGTTGGACGAAGTGTTAAGTTCTCGACTTGACAAGTGCAAGGTGGTGAGACAGGGATTTTAGTGCGAGCGGTGAAGGGGTATTATGTTTTCGTGGAAAGGTTTGTATATAGAAGAATTTTGAGTTGAGGCAGATGATTCTGCGGGAAGCGCATAGTAGCCCATACGCTATGCATCCCAGTGGAAGTAAGATGTATCGAGATTTGCGTGAACTGTATTGGTGGCCTTGGTTGAAACGGGAAGTTACTGAGTTTGTGAGTAAGTGTTTGACATGTCAACAGGTGAAGGCGAACATCGATTCTGTCGGGATTCTGATTGAAGGTGAAGATTCCACTTTGGAAGTGGGAGAGAATAACGATGGATTTTGTTAGTGGGCTACCTCTGACGCCTACTAAGAAAGATTTAGTGTGGGTGATTTTCAATTGGTTGACGAAGTCCGCCCACTTCATACCGGTCTGTACTGACTACTCATTACAGAAGTTGGCCAAGCTGTATGTGGCAGAAATCGTGAGGTTGCATGGGGTACCCGTGTCTATCATATCAGACAGGGATCCTAGATTTACATCACGGTTTAGAAGAAGCCACGTGGGAGCCAGAAGATGTGATGCGGCAGCAGTACCCTCACCTCTTTTAATCAGGTAAATTTCGAGGCTGAAATTTCTTTAAGGGAGGTAGAACTGTAACATCCTAGAATTAGGGGTTCTGCATTTTGTGCTAT
This sequence comes from Gossypium sturtianum, assembly GCA_025698515.1. Taxonomy (NCBI): domain Eukaryota; kingdom Viridiplantae; phylum Streptophyta; class Magnoliopsida; order Malvales; family Malvaceae; genus Gossypium; species Gossypium sturtianum. Next base: position 130,014,543 of record CM046955.1, read on the forward strand.
TCTATGTGTTTGGCTCGTTTAGCTTGCTATTTTGGTGTGTTTAGGGGGTCTTGGGGGAGGTCGGGTTCGAGCCAGAACTTTGGTAAATTTTTTCTTTTTAGGGAACTTCAGGGGGAGAGCTAGTGGATGCAGGCCTTAAGTATGTTTGGTTGTAAATTGATGTCACAAGGAGGAAGGTGGCTTAGTGGTTGGCGTCACAAGGAAGCGTGGAAGGGGGAGTGGGTTCGAATCCCACAAGTTGTTTTGTGGAGTTCTTTTTGTGCTCAAGGAGGGGAAGAGATGGCATTCGGCTGGGACTCTACCATGGTGGTTGTGGAATGAGTCAAAAAAATTCAAATGGATGGAGGAGAGGAACTTGGGGAGTTTGAATTGGTCAACAAATTCGAATTTGTGGTTGGAGAGTGAATGGAGGAGAAAATCGTGGGAGATGGGGAGAGAGGAGGAGTTTTGCCGAAAGTGGAGTGGTGCTAAGGGGGAGCATTTCAGTTTTAGCTAGTAGGGGTGTGTGCCGAAATTTCTTTTAGCTCTTAGGCATGTCCATCGTAGTATATTCGGTCATAGTGTGTAGGGAGAGTGCCGAAATTTCCATTAAGTGCTTTTAGCTATTCTTTTCCTTTTCTTTCAAATTTGAGCATTGTTGTTCTCTTGAGCATAGCCAAATCCTTTTCTAGTCTTTTCTCTTCTTTTAGCCGAACTTTCTCAATATTTCGTCTCCTCTATTTCTTTCTTCTCTTGACCGAATCACATTCTACACTCTTTTATTTTCTTGACTTCCTTATACCTTAGCCGAATCACTCTTCTTTTACACTTCTTCTATTTCTTCTTCTTTTCTTTTTGTATCTCTATTTTTTGCTTCACTGGCCGAACCTTAGTTGGCCACTATCTTTTCTTTTCTTTTCTTTTCGTTTTTCTCTTGTTCTATTCCTGAGCCGAAACCCCTCCTGTGTCAAGCTAAACCTGTATCTTTCATCTTTTGTTATTAGCCGAACATCAAGAAGCAAGGTGCTAGGATTCTTTTGGTTGCCGAAAATCCCATTCCAATCGGTTTTACTTGTTGTAAGGCCGAATATAGGTACCCTCTCCACTTTGAAGCGTGCTCGTCTTTCGTAGGAAGCCGAAACTCTTGTTAGCAGTGGCTGAATCTAAGGCATCTTGTCAAGAGGATAGAACCAATCTACGTTAAGTATTAAGGTAAGAAGATTTCTCTAGTTTCTATACGATTAGTCTCTCTTTGTTGTACCCTTCCATAACCCAACACCTTTGTTAGACAATCGCTGATTTCACTGCGGTACCTTACTGATCGAACTCTCTTCATGGATGCGAGTGCTAGCCGTTCTAAGGAGGCATCAGCAAGGGAGCCTAAAAGGAATAGACTCGCAGTCTCCGCTCCTAAGTTCAAACAACATGAGTATCAACAATCCGGGATTTTTCGTCGAGTTGTGGTAGAGAGCCGACATCTGTTTGGGATAGACAGATCGTAGTTGTTCGTGATAGTGAGAGTGAGGACGATCAGGAGTGTTTAGTCCTTCGCGTAATCAGGTGTGTAATCCACACGCCTTCATTTGTTTGTTTAGCATTAATATGTGTATTGACTAAAAGCCGGAATTACCGTAATGGCGATTGAGATACCCAGCGGGTATGGTTGGAGATACCAGGTAAGTAACTGTTATGATTATGCTATTCGGATAACTTGGTATGATTATATGGGTGTTCATATTATCCGACATACATTGTTATATGTTTGCGTTCATCACATTATGATTATATGTTGTATGGGATTGGGATATGATATTGATGAAAAGGGGCAGTGTATATCGGTGACTCTATCACATACTATCGGTACTGACTCAACCTTTAACTCTGTTTCTCTATCATTCATCACAAAGGCCAAATATGCCTCATACCCTTTTCTTATGTATTTCTGTGCCGTCATATGAGAAATCATTACCGGCGATCTACCTTTTTTGTTTGATTCTACATGGAGAGTGTCCCCATTCTCACATCTCATCTCAATATATTTCTTCCCACAATTTACTATTACATCATGAGTGGTCAACCAGTCCATACCAAGAATGATTTCAAACTCATCAAATGGTAACAACATAAGGTTTGCTTTAAAATAATGACCTCAAATCATCAATGGGCAATCATTACATACTTTATCGACCAGCACACTTTGGCCTAATGGATTAGACACTTAATCACAAATTTTGTAGACTCTATAGGCATACTCATACTGGATACTAGTTTCATGCAAATGTAAGTGTGTGTGGATCCGGGATCTATTAAAGTAATAACTTTAATATCATGAATAGAAGAGGTACCCGTAATAACATCAGGACAAGATGCCTCTTCGCGAGCGCGAATGGAATACGTCCTTGCAGGTGCACTACCCTCGGGTCTCGCAACCTGCTCTTTAGGGTTACCTCTACCACTTGCTCCACTACCCGGGTTCTTCTGAAGTCTTCCTCTGGCCATACTCCCAGATCTCGGGCTCTGAGTTCTCTCTTCTTTCATCATCTTAGGACAATCTTTTATAAAGTGATCCTAAGAACCACATCTGAAACAAGCATTTTCATGCGCTCGGCACTCACCAAGATGACGTCTACCGCACTGTGGGCATTCCGGTCTATCAGATCGAAAGTTCCCCATACTAGCGACTGAAGTAGTCTGTGCCTTATTTGCCGAATACTGTTTACCCTTATTTCTACTTGAAAACCCTGTGGATGAAGCCGATCGAGTGGAGAAATCTCTCGACTTCTTGGAAGAGGGTTGGAATGACTTATTCCACTATCTCTTTCTCAAGTCACAAGACTCCATTTCAGATTTTCTCTTCTCTTTTACTAGCTCTTCGGCTTTACAAGCCCGCTCCACTAACACAACAAATTCTTTTAATTCTAGGACAGCAACAAACAACTTAATGTCCTTATTTAGTCCATCTTCGAATCTCTTGCTCATAATGGCCTCGGTGGATACACACTCTTGAGCGTATTTCTTGAGTCGTCTGCACTCAGCGCTCATAATCGATTCTGAGACATCTTGCCTTGTTTTGATTCTAGGAATTCTTTTCTTTTCGATCAATAAATCTTCGACTGATGTACTTCTTCCTGAACTCTTCTTGAAAGAATTCCCATGTAATCTTTTCTCTTGGTACTATCGACACCAAGGTGTTCCACCATTGATAGGAAAAATCTCTTAAAAGAGAAACTCCACACTTCATGCATTCCTCAGAAGTGCATGACAACTCATTAAATACCCTGATGGTATTTTCTAACCAGAACTCGGCCTTTTCCGGATCATCATCCTTTCTTGCTCGGGATTCTTCTGCCCCATGTTTCCTGATCCTATCAATCGGTGGCTTCTCTCCTCTTACCACCCCCACTACTTAAGGGGCTACCGGGATAGGTTGAGGAATAGGCGGGGGTGGAGGGGTTTGAGCATTCGGGTTCGTACGAACGAACTCCGTATACCATGTGTTCATCATACGGAGGAAGGCTTCTCTACCCTCTTCTCCTCCTCTCTGACTCACCGTAGTGGGTCTATTCTCATTCTTGTTAGGCACCGTCCCTTCAGCAGGAGCCGACGCGTTACTTTCTACGTCATCCGCTACAGCTCTTTCGGGATCCATTTACTATATGTATAAACATAATTTAAGTTGTCAGGAGTCGTCACACTATCATTATAAAAACATTCTTACGTATGGCATGTATAGCTAGACTCGTGCTCGTGCTACGTTAGTCCTAGAACCGACTAAACCGTAGCTCTGATACCACTAAATGTAACACTCCATACCCAAGTCCTAGACTGAGACTGGATACGAGACGTTACCATACTTGAACTTAAGTAAACATGTACTTACGGGCTGTAAGATTTTGTTTCAAAACAGAACCTTCTCTTTCTTAATCAAAACATACGTTTCATGGGCCTACGAGGCCTTAAACACCTATCCGAAAACTTTCGGAACTCAATCGGGAACTTTTCCTTGAAACAGGGGTCACACGCCCATGTGACTTGGGACACACCCGTTTACCCCTAAGACATGCCCGTGTCTTTCACCCGTGGTCGACACTGACTAATTTCACACGGCCTTGACACGCCCGTGGCTTTGGCCCGTGTGTTAAACTTTGGCATTCTGACTTATCCACACGATCCATACACACGTGTGTTAAAGGCGTAAGCATTTCGCTTAGTAAGTTTGCATGTAATGCATATAACAACGTATATATATATATACTTAACATATTCATTCATCATAAGCAAAGGCATTGCTAAGTTCACATGCTTGAGCTTACTTACTCTTAATGATTCTTACACATATCATGGTACTTACTAATCTCGTGCTTGTAAGGTAAACAACGTACCTGTATCACTTAATCATATAGATTAGCATACTTTGTTAAGGTAAGCATAATCTTAACTTCATCATTCATAACATGAATAATACTCTTAGTTAACTTTGACTAGCATACTTTGATGATAGCTTTACTTGCTTAACTTTCTTGCTTTCTCATTTATTCTTTACTCTTTTGCCCGATGAATTACTATGCATAATCGAGGATACTGAATCTCATCTCACATACATCTCGATGCCAAAGCCATATCCTAGATATGGTCTTACATGGGATCTCTCGACTTGGAATCGATGCCATGTCTTGACGTGGACTTACACGAAGTCTTCCTTGTGTGTTCCCTTGGGAACTTACCATTGCCATGTCTTGACATGGTCTTACTTGGTATCTTTACTCATGAACGGGTCAATGCCGAGCCTTGGCTTGGACTTACATGAAATCTTCCTTGTTACTCACCAATTCCATGCCTTGGCTTGGACTTACATGGGATCTCTATCTCATGATAGCTTTTCAATGCCAAGACTTGTCTTGGACTTACGTGACATCTTTACTTGGAGACTCACCAATGCCATGCCTTGGCTTGGGCTTATATGGGTCTTCATCTCATAATAACTCTTCAATGTCAAGACTTGTCTTGGTCTTACATGATAACTTGCTTGATTGCCGATGCCATGCCTTGGCTTGGTCTTATACGGACTTTCTTGTCTCATGTGATAGATCGAGTATCCTAAGTAATTCAACTTCAATCGTGACTTTCTCATGCTTAATCTCATTGATTTCTTTGTTTAACATAACATCAAAAATCTCATGGAATTAAGATATATTCTACATCATACTAAGCAATTCAATGATATTAATCATAAAGCTTAGAAATCATACAAACTTACCTCAATGTACAAAATGTATGTAGAAATACAATTTAGTCCTCGACTTTGTTCTTGCCTCGATTTCGATCTGGGCTTTATTTTTCTTGATCTATAATAATAATTTAGCTAATTTAATACACACATTGACTAAATTGACTCTTAACTCATACTTCGGCAAAATTATCATTTTGCCCATAAACTTTCTCATAATTGCACTTTGGCCCCAAGGCTCGTAAAGTGATTTTTATTCAACTTTCGTGAACTTCATGCTTAGCTGATTCACTCTCTCAACTATAGCAACAATCAATTCTCACTATTTCTATCATGTATGACAAATTTCCCAACTTTTACAAACTAGTCCTTACTAGCATTTTTCATGAAATTCATTTAGGAAAAGATGTTTATCTAACATCAAACTCTCATAATCTTTCATAAAACATCATTTTACAAGCATGTCATACATGGGTAGATCTATGAACATGAATTCTAGCTCAACTTATAGCTATAAATAGCTAATTCATAATACGAGAACTCCAAAAATACGAAGGATATTAAAAACGGGGCTAGGATGCACTTACTAGCAAGCTTCAAAAATTGAAGAACCCTAGCTATGGAGTCTCTCAAATTTTCGGCACAAGGGGAAGAAGATGAATAAGATTTTTGTCATCTTTTTCCCTTTTTAATCATTTAATTCATAAATGACCAAAATGCCCTTCTCACTAAACTTTCAAAATTTCTAACTCATGTCTATTTTTGTCCAAAAATTATAATTTGGGAAAATTGCTATTTAAGGACTTCTAATTAATATTCCAAAGCTATTTCATACTAAAAGCTTCTAGAATCTCAAATTTTTCCACTTTTGCAATTTAGTCCTAATGGACCATTAAATGACAATTTCATAAAATTTCTACATGAAACTTTCATACTATCATGCAAACATATCTTAAACCTCAAAACTCAATTTTACTACTTCGGATTTGTGGTCTCGCACCACTGTTCCGACTAGGCCCTAAATCAGGCTATTACGATTCTCCCCCTCTTAGGGATTTTCGTCCTCAAAAATCTTACCAGTAAATAGGTTTGGGTACTGGTTTCTCATGCTCTCTTCTGATTCCCACGTAGCTTCCTCTATCACATGTCTTTGCCACAATACTTTTACTAGGGTAATACTTTTATTTCTTAGCTGTTTGACTTCCCGAGCTAAAACCTTAATTGGTTCTTCACCATAAGTCATGTCGGGATGAATTTCTATCTTTGACGGGGTAATTACATGTGAAGGGTCTGATCGATAGCGTAGCAACATAGACACATGAAACACATCATGTATCTTGTCTAATTCAGACGGCAAAGCCAATCGATAAGCTACCTGCCCAACTCTCTCAGTAATCTCAGATGGTCCGATAAAACGTGGACTCAACTTGCCTTTACGGCCAAATCTGAGAACCTTTATCCATGGTGACACTTTCAAGAAAACTTTATCCCCGACTTGATACTCCATCTCTTTTCTTCTTAAATCTGAGTAAGATTTCTGCCTGTCTGATGCAGCTTTTAAACATTCTCGGATCACTTTATCTTTCTCTTCAGTTTCTATAACCAATTCAACCCCGTGAATTCAGTTTTCCTTGAGTTTAGTCCAATACAAAGGCGTTCGGCACTTACGCCCGTATAAATCCTCATAAGGCGCCATCTTTAAGCTCGACTGAAAGCTATTATTGTAGGCAAATTCTACTAATGGGAGAAACTTTTCCCAACTGCCTTGGAATTCAAGAATACAACACCGGAGCATATCTTCGAGTACTTGTATTAACCTTTCCGATTGACCATTGGTTTGAGGGTGAAAAGATGTACTAAAGTTAAACTTTGTACCCAAGGCCTCTTGCAACTTCTTCCAAAATCTGGAGGTGAATCTCGGATCTCTATCCGATATGATTAACAAAGGAACTCCATGTAGCCTTACTATTTCTGAAACATACAAGTTTGCCAACTTGTCGAGTGAGTAATCAACTCGTAAAGGTATGAAATGGGCCGACTTCGTAAGTCTGTCAACCACAACCCATACAGCATCTTTCTTGCTTGGTGACAACGGTAAACCCGTTACAAAATCCATGGTGATACGGTCCTATTTCCACTCGGGAACTGAAACGGGTTGAAGCAAACCCGAAGGTACTTGGTGTTCAGCCTTTACTTGCTGACAAATCATGCATTTGGAAACAAACTCTGAAATATCTTTCTTCATTCTTGGCCACCAATACTGTTGCTTCAAGTCATTATACATCTTGGTACTACCCGGATGTACTGATAAACATCTGTTATGTGCATCATGCAAAACTTTCTAAATAAGCTCCTCCTTTCTCGGTACACAAGTTCTATCTTTGAACATCAAACTTCTATTGGGACTAATCTGGAAATCAGACTCAACATCTGTCTCGTACTGAGCTCTCTTGACTTGTAATTCACTATCTTCTTTTTGAGCTTCAATGATCCCTTGGAGAAACATTGGTCTAGCTCTCAGCTCAGCTAGAATAGAACTATCGTCGGATAAAGTCATCCGCGAATTCATTGCCCTTAATGCAAATAGGGACTTTCTACTCAAAGCGTCGGCGACCATATTCGCCTTCCCGAGATGGTAGTCAATGACCAACTCATAGTCTTTTATTAACTCTAACCATCTCCGCTGCCTTAAGTTCAACTCTTTCTGCGTCATCAAGTACTTCAAACTTTTGTGATCGGCGAAAATCTGACATCTTTCACCATATAAATGGTGTCTCCAAATCTTCAATGTGAAGACTATGGAAACCAACTCTAAATCGTGCGTCGGATAATTCTTCTCATGAGGCTTTAGCTATCTTGAGGCATAAGCAATCACTTTTCCTTCTAGCATAAGTACACAGCCTAATCCGTTTAAGCATGCATCGCTGTATATCACGAACTCTTTCCCTGTCTCGGGTTGTACTAAAATCGGAGCTTCTGTAAATAATTCCTTTAGTTTCTCAAAAATTTGTTGGCATCTCTCTGTCCACTCAAACTTCACATTTTTCTGTAACAATTTCGTCACCGGAGTTGCAATTATGGAAAACCCCTTGACGAATCATCTATAATAGCCAGCTAGGCCTAGAAAACTTCTAATCTCAGAGATATTCCTCGGTGGATTCCAGTCCATTATGGTCGAAATCTTACTTGGATCTACTCAGACTCCATCTCCCGAGATAATATGTCTCAGAAATCCTACTTCCTTGAGTCAAAATTCACTTTTACTAAACTTGGCATAAAGTTGATTTTCTCGTAGAGTCTGCAAAACCGTTCGTAGATGGTTAGCATGCTCATTCTCATCTCGGGAATAAATCAATATGTCGTCAATAAAAACGACTACAAACTTGTCGAGGTATAGCCTGAAGATGCGGTTCATTAAGTCTATGAATACCGAAGGAGCATTGGTCAATCCAAAGGGCATGACTAAAAATTCATAATGCCCATACCTCGTTCGAAAAGTGGTTTTGGATACATCTGAATCCTTTACTCTCAACTGGCAGTACCCAAACCTCAAGTCTATCTTAGAGAACACAGTGGAGCCATGCCTTTGCTTGGACTTACATGGGATCTCTATCTCATGATAGCTTTTCAATGCCAAGACTTGTCTTGGACTTACGTGACATCTTTACTTGGAGACTCACCAACGCCATGCCTTGGCTTGGGCTTATATGGGTCTTCATCTCATAATAACTCTTCAATGCCAAGACTTGTCTTGGTCTTACATGATAACTTGCTTGATTGCCGATGCCATGCCTTGGCTTGGTCTTATACGGACTTTCTTGTCTCATGTGATAGATCGAGTATCCTAAGTAATTCAACTTCAATCGGGACTTTCTCATGCTTAATCTTATTGATTTCTTTGTTTAACATAACATCAAAAATCTCATGGAATTAAGATATATTCTACATCATACTAATCAATTCAATGATATTAATCGTAAAGCTTAGAAATCATACAAACTTACCTCAATGTACAAAATGTATGTAGAAATGCAATTTAGTCCTCGACTTTGTTCTTGCCTCGGTTTCGATCCGGGCTTCATTTTTCTTGATCTATAATAATAATTTTGCTCATTTAATACACACATTGACTAAATTGACTCTTAACTCATACTTTGGCAAAATTACCATTTTGCCCCTAAACTTTCTCATAATTGCACTTTGGCCCCAAGGCTCGTTAAGTGATTTTTATTCAACTTTCATGAACTTCATGCTTAGCTGATTCACTCTTTCAACTATAGCAACAATCAATTCTCACTATTTCTATCATGTATGACAAATTTCCCAACTTTTACAAACTAGTCCTTACTAGCATTTTTCATGAAATTCATTTAGGAAAAGATGTTTATCTAACATCAAACTCTCATAATCTTTCATAAAACATCATTTTACAAGCATGTCATACATGGGTAGATCTATGAACATGAATTCTAGCTCAACTTATAGCTATAAATAGCTAATTCATAATACGAGAACTCCAAAAATACGAAGAATATTAAAAACGGGGCTAGGATGCACTTACTAGCAAGCTTCAAAAATTGAAGAACCCTAGATATGGAGTCTCTCAAATTTTCGGCACAAGGGGAAGAAGATGAATAAGATTTTTGTCATCTTTTTCCCTTTTTAATCATTTAATTGATAAATGACCAAAATGCCCTTCTCACTAAACTTTCAAAATTTCTAACTCATGTCCATTTTTTTCAAAAACTATAATTTGGGCAAATTGCTATTTAAGGACTTTTAATTAATATTCCAAAGCTATTTTATACTAAAAGCTTCTAGAATCTCAAATTTTGCCACTTTTGCAATTTAGTCCTAATGGACCATTAAATGACAATTTCATAAAATTTCTACATGAAACTTTCATACTATCATGCAAACATATCTTAAACCTCAAAACTCAATTTTACTACTTCGAATTTGTGGTCTCGCACCACTGTTCCGACTAGGCCCTAAATCGGGCTATTACATCTAGGCTAGATCATTCATTATATAAATATTAAGACTCTCGACACACGATCAATAACCCATATTGCACATTGATAGTGTCTTCATCGAACATCACCGAGACACCGCACACATATATAAAAGCATTATCAGGAGAGGTGAGATTAGCATAAAATTCTTTCACTACCTTAGTGAGAACATCATCGGGGTGGAGACAAAAGATTTGCCATCCATGCGTCTCTACAACAGAAGAGATTGCTTCAGAATAGACCATAAAGGGGGCATCTTAGAAAAGGAAACATTTTTCCATGAAAAATGGCCTCTTTGATATGTTCCGGGTATACTTTTCTTCCGTGATTTCGCTAAAGAATGTCCGTGGGTGCACAGAGGTAGAAGAAGATGGTGCTTGGCAAGCCATTTGAGCAAAGATGATGACTGGAAAATGAAAAAGGAGAGATCTTTAAAGTTTTATGGAGTAAAAATAAACAGAGAAGGATGAAGAAGATGAAACGGAAAAGAAGTTGGAAGAGAAGTGAATCGACTAAGGCAAAATGTGAGAGAAAATATAGCAATGACATAGGGGATAAGATTAACCTGAGATTGTACCCTGACACGGAAAAAAAAAAAGAAAAATTAAGCTGAAAAAAGAAAAATAAAAGAAAAATTGTTAAACAAAAAATTAGCTAATATATTAAATAGGATGATGTCTACAAACCTGGGCCATAATGTGCATGCAACAAAAGAAAATAACAGTTAAGGAAACTGGTTTAAGAAACTAAACAAAGAAATTAAAAGCAAAGGAAATGAATAAAATAGTGCAAGAAATAATTATTAAGCAGATCAAAAAATTATGGAATTTTTATCACGACTTATAGGAGCTCCAAAGTAATGTTTTAATCATTAGCCGTTGACTTTGAAAGTAGAACCAGTCTTGATGTCTTTGACTGCTACAGCTCTATGAGAATAGACTTGCACTATCTCAAATGGGCTAGACCAACGAGATTTTAATTTGCCAGGAAATAATTTAAGCCTAGAATTAAATAATAAGACTTGTTGTACAGGTGCAAATTACCGTGGCAAAATCTTGCTGTCATGCCATCGTTTGGTCTTTTCTTTGTACAGCTTGGCATTTTCATAAGCTTGTGCTCTGAATTCTTCCATCTCATTCAACTCCAATAAGCGATTAGTACCAACAGCACTCCAGTCCATATTCAATTTCTTAATTGCCCAATTGCCCAATATGTCTTATGTTCAAGTTCAACGGGAAAATGACATGATTTCCCATAAACAAGCTGGAAAGGCGACATCTCCAATGATATCTTGAATGCATTGCGATATGCCCACAAAGCTTCATCCAATCTGGATGACCAATCTTTATGGGTGGGATTGACTACCTTCTCTAGAATTTGTTTAATCTCTCTATTAGAAACTTCTGCCTGTCCATTTGTTTGGGGATAATATGTTGTAGCAATTTTATGCTTAACTCTATACATGTTCAGAGCATTAGCAACTAATTTACAATCAAAGTGTGAACCTTCATCACTAATTAGAGCACGAGGGGTACCAAACCTGGTAAAAATATTTTTATGTAGAAATTTTAGTATTGATTTGGCATCATTTGTTGGTAGAGCAACAACCTCAACCCACTTGGAAAAGCAATCAATAGCTAAAAGTATGTATACATTGCCCCAAGAAGGTGGGAATGGACCCATAAAATCAATTCCCTATACGTTAAATAGTTTCACTTCTAGAATAGTTTGCAAGGGCATTTCATACCTCCTCGATAGATTTTCAGTTCTTTGACAGCGATCACAAGCTTGAAAAAATTCATGAGCATCTTTAAACATGGTTGGCCAATAAAAACAAGATTGGAGAACTTTTGCAGCAGTTCTCATGGCCCCAAAATGTCCACCATACGGTGCTGAACTTTTGAATCTCGTCATCTGGAACACACCTCTGAATTATCTGGTCTGCAAAATGTTTAAATAAAAACGGCTCATCCCAATAATACTGCTTGGCATAATGGATAAATTTCCTTTGTCTTTGATTTGTGAGCTCAGGTGACAGCAATCCACTAACCAAAAAATTGACGATATCAGCATACCACGGTAATGCCATGGCAGCTAACAGTTGCTCATCTAGGAAATCATCTTGAATGCATTGAATATTAACATCTTATACCAACATAATCCCATGGCAAAATCTTGACCATTCTCCTGCTCAGGCATTCACTACTACAATATGTGTAATATCCCTACACCAGGTCTAGTAGTTTCGGGTATATTTTTCGGGTTCCGAGCGTAAATTTAAGAATTTATCAAGTTAATAGTATTTTTTAAATTTAATTTAGGAGGTCAATTTCATCTAAAATCGATTAAAAAATAATCTATAAAAATAAAAATATTTTTGGAAAATTAATTTTAAAGTAATTAAATAATTATTAGTGAAAATAATTAATTGGGGTCGAAAAAGAATTTTAAAATAATTTTTATTAGGGGTTAATTTGAGTTAAATTTAAATATTAATTAAATTGGATTTAATTTTAAAATAAGGAAAATTTTGGAGTATTTATTTGGCAAATGAACCTTTAAATTCGAAATTTTGGAGGAAAGGATCAATTGGTAAAGTAATAGAAATGTGGGAGTGGCCATTGGGCAAATTTCCCAATTTTTAAATTTCTGATGGGTTGTTTCAGTTTTAAACACAATGCATCTAGCCTACTTTTCACACCATTTACATCATATTAGAGAGCTATAAAATTTGTTTTCTTTGCATGGTTTTAAAGACTTATCATCAGAGAATAGATTCAACAAATTTCCTTCTCAAAATACTCTCTTTTCACCCGAAATTATTCACAAAAGTAGCCAAAAATATTCTGAAATTTCTCAAGATTCTTGAATCAAGATTTACAATCAAAGGATTTAGAACGAATCAAAGGTAATTTTTATTTCTAAACTTATTTTTATGATGATTAAAAGCATATTTACATTATTTTAGTGATAATTACATGATATTTTATCAATGTCATCTTCTTCAAAAGCTTAAGGTGCTTTAATGGTGGATCTTGAATTTTGAGAGGAAATCCACAAATCAATGGATGTTCCAACTCAAAATGGACCTATTAGAAGGTTTTTGATCTTTTTTATCAAGATTAAACATGTTATGTAAGGTAATTTAAAGAAATTAGAATTTCATCATCTTCATGAACCGATTTTTCAAATTTTTGTGAAATTGATTTAAATGTGAAATTGATGCTTAGTATATGTTCATTTGGTCTAGTATTGATGATTGGAAGTGATAAGGAGGGCTGGAGTGATCGATTTTGTGAGGAATCGAGTTTTCGACTTGATGATGCAAATCCGGTAAGGTGACTTTGAGTAAGAATTTTGTGTAGCCTAGTTGATGAAAATTTTTGTTTATTATATCTTTCGAAAGGTGATAATATCTATTTTATCTCTGTTAAAGTTCCAAATCTTGAAGAGAATCGAGCTAATCAAAATTGAAGCTTGGATTTGCTTGGTTGATCACTTAATTGTGGTTGAGTTAGTTGTATGGTAGTGTTATTAAAAGGCGATTTGGTAAATTGACCCTCACTTATGATTAATTGGATGATTATTTACTGATTGTAAATATTTAATTGAGTTTTGGTTGGTTAATTTTGTAAGATTATTGATATATGCTTAAGTGATGAAATTTTTGTTAAGTGTTGGTAAGTGGGCATCTAGTGATTTTATGTGCTTGATTTGATGGATTTTAATGGTGAACTAAGCAAGCATGTTGGAGTTTTTGGTTCATGGTATGTGGATATTTCAATTGATAAATGAACATTGATAATAGTTAATTGGTATGCTAGATTTAATATGATGTTAAAATGGCTATGTTACATGATTCACATATGCATTTGGCACTTTAAATTGAGCACATTATTGACTAAATATGTTATGATTGATTGGTTATATTGGCGTTATTGCATGGTGAATCCATTGGATATAGTTGGCATGCCATAGGATTTGTGAGTACTCACCATATTGATATGTTATTTATGAGCAATGAGGCTTTAGGTGGACTAATTTGGAGTGGATAAGGGAGTGTTGAGCTTGTGTCTCCACTCAACGGGACTGATTTAAAGCGATATAAGGGAGTGTGTGGCCTCAGTCCACTCAATCCGGGACTGATTTTGATTCTGATTAGGAGTAAGGAGATCCCTTTATCCAAAGTATGATCACCTGATTAAGCCATAATTGTATATGCCAATACAAATGTATGAAATGTTATATGCTAAATTGATGATTATATGCCAAGATTAATTATGATTTTTGATACATGGTTGAGCATATGACATTGAACTATTATGGATTGATATTGTGACTGAAAATTTGTATTTGATTGGTTTCGATTTAAGCATGATTTGGGTGCTAATTTACTCGTCGTTTTATTAACATTCACTGAGCTTTTTAAGCTCACACCCTCACATTCGTGGAGTTAACCGACGGGATTGAGGAGCTGAGGAGCCCAGCAAGAGAGTTCCAAGAGATTAAGGCTCAGTAGAGATTTAGTTACACGTTTTAGAGATGTTAATCGGTCATTGTGGAAATTCCGGGACTTAGTTTAATTTAGGTTGTAATTGGACTTGGACATTGGACATTTTTAATTTTGGATGGTTTTATATTATCATATATGCATGTTTGAGTTTGATTATTGAATAATTTACGGTGTATTGTTGTTTGATAACACGGTGATTGGTAACACGGTGTGTGAGGCATGATGTTTACATTAACCATTGTTTAAATGAAGCTTCCATGGAGTGGTTTACTAGCGACTAAGGTACGCCACTTGTTTGAATTAACCGGTAGGTGATATGCATGAAATTGAATGTTTAATTCTATTTAATTGAGGCTTAATTGGTGTTAATAAATTCAATTGAAGGTGTATGAATATGTATGATATTTAATTGTAGCTAAATCGGGTTTAATTGGCTATTAAAATACACAAAATCGGGTTTAAAATTGAATTTTTTGCACAAAAAAAACTACAGTGGACTCTTGGGGGTTTGAATTCTGGTCTTTTTAAATTGGTTCTCTAGTCCGTTTAAATTACAAATTAGTCCTGTAACTTGATAAGTCTAATTAGAGCCTTAAATGATAAGGAAAATTGATAAAATTTTAGGATTAGACTTTTAATTGATAAATGCTTTTAGAAACACACTCAATTTAATAGTCAGGTATAATATTGATAGTTTGAAATTGTTACGATTTAGTCCTTAGTGATAAAACTTGAATTAGACATAGAAAATAAACTTGGATTAAGCTGAAACTTTTAGGGCTTACATAAATTTACTAAAATAGGGTTGGTAAATGTATAGATCTAAATTTAGGTTAGTTTAACCGTAGGTGATAAAATGACAAAAATGTCCTTAGGTTAAATTACTTATAAAAAGTTTAAAATTGGTTCACAAATCACTTCTGCATTAATAAATAAATAATAAATGGATAAGATTGAGGTGTTATAAGGTCCAGGTGTGTCTTAAGAGGTTGTTAGCCAGAGAGTCACTTAGGTGGCTAATGTAACGCTTCGAATTCGGGCCGGTCCGTCTTGGTCGAGTTTGGGTGTCACAATATGCTTCTTTCGAAAGCTAGACTTTGAGCTACCATTCTGAGTTTCTTTGTATGTCTACAAAACTCAAGATTGATACCAAGACTATTATTCCTTTCCCTGTACAGATCGCAACTTCTATGTCTAGAGTGTTGCAAATATTCTTCCGAATACTTACTTGTATCAACAGATAATAATCCAATCTATTTAATCTTTTTATAATTAAATCAGATCTACTAACATGTCATATAATCATCTATGTTTAGAGCTTGCATGCATGCATTTAAAATATTCACAAATCGGATAACGGTAATCTATTCAAAATCATATCATAATAAAAATTCACCCAAATAATTCCAACCCTATGAGATTTAGCTCATGGGTTGGACATTCAAATCCAAAACAAAACCATTCAACATCATCATTCAAGTTTTTGAATCACAAAGTTCAAATCAGAAAATAAAGGCAAAACTGTAGGAAGCTCTCGCTACTCCAACATTCACTTTAATAATGATATTTGATGCAAAACCCAGGGCAGATTCCTCTTCCCCTTTCTTATGCCTATGACTTTTGTACACTATAAGTTGCTACCATCTCCTCTCTTTTTTGAGATTTCCACAAGAATCTGATGCAAAGAGAAAAATTGCTCTCTAATTCTTCTCTCTCCAAAAATCATCTCTTTCTTTTCTTTTCTCTTTCCTCTTCGATAGGGTAGGTCCCTCCCTCTCAGCACACACCTTTTGCTTCCTATTTTTCAAGGAGGTTTATCTGGTACAAGTATAACTAGCTGAGAGTGACGTGTACTGAGTGTTGCATCATCTTCCTAGAATTGCCATGGCATTCTTGTTGGCAATCCAACTAGCATTTTACCATGGCAATATTTCACTTCCTTCATTTTTCTACTCTTTTCTCTCTTCTCTTCTTCATCCTGCACCTACTGCCAACCACAACCAACACCTTTATTCCCCAATAATAAGAGTAACAAATAATAACATTTATAGCACAATCCAAGCTCTGTTATGCAATGTTCTAAAAATATCCTAAAAATGAAAACATATTTACTTAATTACAAACAATTGATTCATTCTAGAGGCTTGAAATATAACTCTTTTCAAGAGTGATCAACACACTGAAGTCATTGAGTTTGCGATTTCTATATTTTCCCCAATCAAGTTTATCTCGGGAATCTTGGGTTGTAGGGCTCAGAAGCAATCAAGTTGGCTTGGCTGAAATGGCCAGAGAGAGAACACTCCCTACAGGGGGCATTTTCATTTAACATGGCAATGAAAATGCTTCCTACAAGAAGCGTTTTCTCTCTAGCCATTTCTACCATGCCAACTTGATTGCCTCTAAGCCCTACAACCTGAGATTCTCGAGATAAATTATTTTTCACTTCATAGCCCGCCCCATCCACTGTATAAATGCTTTTTCTTCATCCCCTACTCACCCACATCTCACTCTCCTCTATTTTTTTTCTTTTCTTGCATGTTGAAATTTTGGGGTTTAATGATTTATTTCTCTCTCTTTGAGAGAAACGTAGTCATAGTTTTAAGTTGTGTTTGGGTCCACAGTGATGTTGTAGAGCTCGGTAACCTACAAATTTCACCTGTCGTGTGAGTATAAAGCCATCACCTGAGAAGTCCAAGTTGACGGTGATTATACCATCCCGGGTTGAATTATAACTAAGGCCTCAAGTTTACAAAGGTTATGATATTAAAGGATGGAACATAACCGGGGTTGTAGTTTATGGTGCTAATGCGGGCACCACAATGAGTTTCTCTGTAACACCCCTTACTCGTACCCAACGCCGGGATAGGGTACGAGGTATTACCGGACTTATTCACAAGCAAACATTTAAAACCGAGACATGAATTTCCACTCAAATTTAAAATTTTCTAAAACATTCATATCGTCCCTAAAATGAGCCAATGAGGCCCAAAACATGCATCGGAAGTGGTTCGGGACTAAACCGAGAACTTTGGAAACTTTTGGAAAACTTAGAAAATTTTCATGAAAAAGGGGTCACACGCCCGTGTGGGTTCAAGACACGCCCGTGTGACCCTAAGACACGCCCGTGCTTCAGACCATGTTAAAATTAGGGAGCATTCTGTTTATGACGTCATCATCAAATTGAGGCCACACGACCAAGTCACACGCCCGTGTGCTTAGGCCGTGTGATCGATTAAATTTTCATAATTTTTCATAAAATAGGTGCGAGACTTCACACGGCGGGCACACGCCGTGTTCAAGGTCGTGCCGTCCACATCTACCGAGACACACGCGCCGTGTCTGCTGCGTGTGCTCACATCGAGCATTCATTTTGCAATTATTTAGGTGCGGAGACACACGGCCGGATCACACGCCGTGGTAAGGGACCGTGTGTCACACACGGCCTGAGACACTGCGCCGTGTGTCTACACGTGTGGACAATAAAAGGGTTATTTACCAAGCCATTTGTCACCCTTATTCACACATACATTCACATCAATTCAAAGGCACATAACATTACGTACTTAGGCAACCAAAGCATCCACATTCATTGTTGAAACATATCAACTTTATATGTTTATCTAACATACTCACTACATTTATTAAGGCCTAAATCAAACATACAAATCCCACATTTATTAGGCATCATTCAATTTCTATCTAGTTACCAAATTATACTCAAATTCATCATCTCATTTATTAGGCATCATTCAATTTCTATCTAGTTACCAAATTATACTCAAATTCCTCATCTCATTAATAGGTCACAATTCCCACATCACACAATCATGCCATAAATCACATTTCCAAATATTTGACATTCACCAAGCATACCATGATCATATCACCATAAACATTGACACATATATGAATATACTTAGGCTTTCAACCATGTTGTCAACATAAGCCAACTTACATGGCCAAATAGCAAACAAGCCTTTGATGATTACAAGCCAACATATTGGCTACAATCATAAAGACACATATAACCAATTGACTTAGTCCCTATACATGCCATAACTCAAAATACATGAACTTATATATACCCAAAATGGTAGCTTGATAGTGTGATAGAATCTCCCGTGATCTCCAAATCGAGCTAGCTTACTAACCCTATAAGACATGGGAAAGGAAAGGGGAGTAAGCTTTAAAGCTTAGTAAGTTCATACGCAAATAATAAACAACATTACTTATACATTGTCATATGAATAACATGACATATATTAACATAACTGCCATTAAAATTCATGAGCATAACTTACTCAATCATATGAATAACATAACTTAAGCCAAAATAAATGACATTAAACTTAATGAGCACATCTTGCTCAGTCATAAGAATAACATATCATTTACCACGATCAACAAACCATTTCAATCCTCCCATAAAACATACACATTAAATATGAGCATTTACATTTCAAGCATATACTCTTACATCTTTCAATTTTCTAAACTCTTACCTTTCCATGCTTCCCTAATCATTTTAATAGGCAATTTTGCCAATCTTTCCTTTATCTCATACCCGATAAATCACAATTTGCATGAATACAACATGTTATGTCATGACTCAATCTAGCCCGAAAGCCAATCACAAAAATCGTCAATCGAATTTACTATGTATTTCATACAACTCAAGTATAGACTTATAATCACAAGGTTTTCATAAAATCATTCTCGTGGAAATCATGAACTCACAATTTTATGAAGTCAATGCGTATAAACTTTACGTACATACCTGTACCAATTCGTAATACTCACATACCTTTTCTCTTCTTTGACATACCCGTTGAATTTTCCGTTGAACCATTTGGAATACTAAAGGATACTCGAGAATCTCGTACATACAGTACCGTACCAATGCCATATCCTAGATATGGTCTTACATGTAATCTCATATCGATGCTAATAGCCCAGCTATGGTCTTACACGAAATCTCATATCGATACCATATCTCAGATATGGTCTTACACGAAATCTCATATCGATGCCATATCACAAATATGGTCTTACACGTAATCTTAGATAACCCTAATGTCATGACATTTGTATCCTAACTACTCCTAAGGTTCAACCGAGATTTCTCGTTTGTCGAAATTTGTCGATTTCATTCAATAGTAAATCACAATTCATATAATAATAAAACAATTTAAAGCATAAATACAATGCATTATTTACATACGAACTTACCTCGGCATCAAAATGGCGAAAAGGACTAAATCGTCAAATACTCATTTTTCCCCGTTCTAGGTCCAAAACTCGTTTTTCTTGATCTATAATATCACATTTAACTCATTTATTATTCACATTATTTAATCCAGTCCAAAAATCACATTATGGCAAAATTACATTTTTCCCCTAAACTTTGACATATTTACAATTTTGCCTCTAGGCTCGAAAAATGAAATCTATTCAATTTCTTTGATTCCCAAGCCTAGCCGATCCTATTTTATACTTATATCAGTCCAAATTTTTCATTCAATCACACTTTTACACACATTTTACAACTTTTACAAACAAGTCCTTTTTGACCTTTTTACCGAAAATCACTTAGCAAAAGTCGTTTATCATACATTAAACTTTCATTTTCTACCATAAAACATCAAAAAACATGCATGTCATACATGGGTAAAATTTTAAACATGAACCCTACTTCAAAATGATGGTAGAAATAGAAAGATCGGGTGAATACGACTTCAAAAACATAAAGAGCATTCAAAACGAGGCTAGGATGTACTTACAATCAAGCTTGAAAGTTGAAGAAAACCCTAGCTATGGTGTCTTGTAAATTTCGGCCAAGGAGAGAAGATGGACACCCATTTTTGACTTGATTTATCCCTTTTTATTCTTTTATTAACTAAATGACCAAAATGCCCCTAAAGCCTTTCATTGAAAATTTTCCTAAACATGTCCATTTTTGTCCATAAAAATAGAAATTGGTCAAATTGCTATTTAAGGACCTCTAATTAAGAATCCATAACTAATTCATACTTAAAGCTTCTAGAACACACATTTTGCAACTTTTGCAATGTAGTCCTAAAAGTCAAATTGGACACTTTACCAACAAAATTTCTCAACGAAACTTTCACACAATCAAGCAATCATATCATGAACCTTAAAACAATCATATAATAAATATTTCTACTTTGAATTTGTGGTCTCGAAAACACTATTCTGACTAGACCCTAAATCGGGCTGTTACATTCTCTTCATTAGAGGAGCATGCTTCATAACTCAAACATAAGCACGAAGAAGGAAAATGCAAGGGGCCTTCCAGTATAGTCAAGTAATTCGTGTTGTCTATCTCCACCGAAGGCGGTGACCTTGTTAGTATAACTTGTTACACCCCAATGCTGTCACAAGTTATAATAACGAGGTCACCACCTTCGGTGGTGATGTATAAGATGCATTACTTGATTATACTGAAATGCCACTAAGTTTTTCTTCCTCGTACTTATGTTTAAGTTTTATAAAGCATCCTTTTCTGATGAGAAGAACTCATTGTCGTATCCACATAACTACTGTCAACTACAACTACATTTATGCTCCATTACTTGACATCATATCCTTTGTAAACTTGAAACCCTAGTTACACTTCAACCCCAGATCGTATAATCACCGTCAATTGGGACATTGAGTTGCAACACGATCCGGCTTCCCGGGTGATAGCTCTATACTCATATGGCAAAGAAAGGAAAACGCGTCATACACGGCACTTTTTCACTGCCACATCAGTGAAAACACGCCCTGTAAAACACTTTTTATTCTCTCTCCTAAAAATACGTCCTACAAGGCGCGTCTTCACTAATGTGGCAGTGAAAAGGCGCCCTGTATGATGCATTTTCCTTTCTTTGTATGACGCATTTTCCTTTCTTTCTCCAAAAACAACGTAGATCTGTAAATTTCGGAGAAATCAACATACTTTCTCAAATCTTTTTTTTTTCAGCATATTCTATTAAATTAACCTTTTAAAAAAATAATTCTAAATAATATTCTTCATATATTATTGAAAAATATTCAATATTAATATTTTAATAATAAATATTTATTACAATTATAAATATATTAATAATAAATGTTTTGTAGTATAAAGGTTAAAATATGTCATAAGTCTATGTACTCTTCACAAATTTGGAATTTAGTCCCTATACTTTTATTTTCTAGAATTTAGTCCCTCTACTTTTCAAATTTGAAAATCAAGTCCAATTGTTAACATTGTTCAAATTTTTTTGTCAATTTTTTCGATGTCACATTTTTAAACAAAAAATACTCACTTGGTAGTCGTATAACTAAAAAATGATTTTATAATTAACCTAAATTTAATAAAATATTTTAATAGTGCTAACAGCTGAACTTGAATTTTGATATCTAAAAAGTAGGACTAAATTCCCAAAAATAAAAGTACATGGAATAAATTTCAAATTTACGAAGAGTACAACAACTTATGCCATGCTTTAACCTAGTATAAAATATAATATGAAATATTTATATGTCAAAGTTAATATAATTTTGTAATATCTAAAACGCAAAAATAAAATAATTTTTTTGTCAAAAATATTTAAACATAATATGAGTATATGAATCAACAAGTCCTTAAACTTTAAAATATTTTAATTGAATCCCTAAAGTATTGAGATTTTACAAATCATATCATTACATCAACTTAACCACTAATTTAGATGTTGAATACTAGTTTGAATTTGATATAGAGCATATTTAGAATACATCCAACAAATTATAAACACGTTAAACTTTTGAACATTAATATCATTATAGAATCTTATCATATTTGCTCTTTTTGATACAATACCTAGAACTACACATAACCCCTCCCCAACCCTTAAATTGGAGGATAATTTGCTTCAATGCACTCGAACCCATGTCCTCCTTCACTGGCAACAATGTCGATGTCAATCGAGCTAAGACTTAATTGGCAAACACGTGTAAACTTATCATATAAACATGTTGGTTATGAAAAACAAACTGTATAAAAAAATTTAGAAGGGTCATTTTCTTAAAATTTAGAATGGTATAAAATAAACTTAATTAAACAATGAAAAGATAAGAAAATCTCAAATGAATGTTTGTTTCATTGAAAACAACTTTTATGAAATATTTTCAGGAAATAAGCTAAACAACAGAAAATATTTCATGCAAATTCATCCAAACACCAAAAAATATTAATTTTTTACAGAAAAGTCATTTTCCAAAAACTATTTTCAGTAAAACAAACGAAGCCTGGATGGATCAAACTCAACTCCATAATAACCTAATTGAATTTGTAACATCCCGAATTAATGGCCTGTGCATTTTGGTGTGTTATATGTTAATGTGTTAATTTAAGAGTTAGGGGTTCAGATTGAGCTCGGGTATGGGATGAGGCCTTGGCTAAATTCTTGTGTAGACACTCTAGAGAATTTAAGATAGGTATTTGTGTTTAAAACATCAAAGTGGGCTTGTGGCCCAGTGGCAAAATGGCGCCACTAAGAGGGAAGGGAGTTGGTGTCACTAAGGGTCCAAGTTTTGGCCACTTGGAGCCCATGTTTTGGGCCAAATTCGGCACCTAAATGAGGCTAGGGGGGACGGCAACAAGGCTAAAATATAGGGGATTTTTAATGTTTTAAAATATGTGATATTATTCGGATAAAGGAGGGAGGAAGTGGTGTGATGTTGGACACTTTTGGATGGGTGTTTTGAGAAAGATAAGGGATAGGATGAGGATCTATCAAGGAGGCTAGTGTTGGCCGAAAATCAAACACAGGAGAGGGGGAAGAATCAGTTTGGTATAGGCAAGGAGTGTGTTAAAAATTTGCCTACTGAGTTCTTGCCATCTTTTTCTTTTCTGCCGAAATCACCACTTCATTCTCCCTCTCCACTTTCTTTTCTTTTTCCTTCTAGTCAAAACCCTCTGAAGTCTCATCAATCACCAAAACACTGTTATTTTCTGTCTCTTCTCTTTCAAACACATTGGCTGAATATCCCTTGTAAGACAGCATTCTTCTTGTTCATCTTTTTCGAGATTTTCTTAAAAGCCGAAATTCCTAGATCTCTAATCTTCTACGCTTCAATCTTCTTCTGTGATTGCGGAATCTTTCTGCAAAGGGGTAGCTGAAACCTTCTGTAGAGGTAAGTGTCGATTGTGCTATATTTTTCCAACCTTCTCCGGCTTTTAGAGACCATAGCCGAATGGCTACATGGTGGACTGATCTTGTGTTTTCTTTCATGGGTGGCATCCGAGAATTTGAAGGAGATTTAATCGCCTAGGATTCTAATCCAGTAGCACTCGAATTATACTACTTTGGGATTCAATCAATTTAGGTAAGGAGATTTATCTTCGTTGTTTTATTAAATCGGTTTATCTCTAATCGACAGATTAACCTTGTTGGGTGGTTACTCAAATCAATCTCTTAAAGTGAAGTCTTTGATCGGTGGCATAGTTATTTGATAATCACGATTCCGGCTAGGGAAAGCATCAATTTCAATAGCATAGCATTAAGCGTAATCGGTGTGTAATTTCTCACACCATCTTTGTTGTCCGATATATATATGCATGAATGTCTATATTCGTTAAATGCGAAATCCGGCATGGTTGTTGAAAACCCGTGGAGGGTAAAGGCGAATCACCGGGTTAGTGATTTCGTCATTCATAAGTGAATGTTTCGTTGAGATGATATGTTTTGTATGTATGTTGATTTCTATGTATGCACGGGGTTGGGTGATTGATGAAAGGGAAGTGTTCGCTCGGTGGCTCTTCCATGATCATTGTTGTAGTGGCTCGCCACGATCTGA
The DNA here is from genome assembly GCA_025698515.1 of Gossypium sturtianum. Taxonomy (NCBI): domain Eukaryota; kingdom Viridiplantae; phylum Streptophyta; class Magnoliopsida; order Malvales; family Malvaceae; genus Gossypium; species Gossypium sturtianum. Next base: position 130,039,105 of record CM046955.1, read on the forward strand.
TTCTCTCGTGACTATGTCACAAATCGTCGGCGATGAGCGACTAAGCTGCAGCATGACCGCCATCGGTGGTGTGTAGCGGTGAGGGTGATTGTAAAAATCCCCAATGGTGTGATTGGCAGGAAAGGGTGGTGTGTAGTGGATGGATCTAGGTTTGGGATGGGCTTTGCTTAATTCTGATATGTGATATTTTGCTATTCTGTTCTGTGGGCTAAGGCCCAACCTGATGGTGCATGAGGGTTGCACACTGAGTCCCGTGACTCACCCCGTTGTTTAACATTTTTTCCAGGTGACACCTACTGCATCGGACCGGGCTGGAGAGGAGCGCAAGGTGGCCATGCAGGAGTTTATTTGATTTAGAAAAAGGGCTGTTAAAATTATTTATTCTTAATATTTTTAGTTACCTTGGTTCATTAATTCATTGTAATAAGGCCATGGGACATTAGTCTTATATTTTTGGTTTTTAGGCTTTACTTTCAGACACTTGAATTATCCGATAAAATTGAAACTAGGGCATGTACTAAGTTTCGGTTTGTAATTCATAAAGGCATCATATAGAATTTATATCTTATATAAAGTATCAAATTATTAAGTTTTCCGGTATAAATGTTTAGACTCAACCAACGTTTTTTTTAAAAAAATGCGACATGTTTTCCTAAATCTTCTTAGTGACATGCCAGATCCGGTCGTGGTGTTTGGGTCGGGTTTGGGGTGTTACAAATTGGTATCAGAGCCAAGTTTAAAACTCGACTTTGGGGATTTTGGGCTCAAAACATTTTCTAAATATGGGTTTTGGAAACATGCATGTTTATAAATAATACAGGATGGTTTTCCCAGCATGGCACCTGCGTCTCCGGCCCAAGTCTGCCAGGTAAGTATTCAGAACTCACTGTGTGTTATATATTTATGTGGGCTTGATGGGCTTTAAGGGAAGTATATTATTTTAATTAGAACTTGATGGACTTTAGGCTTAGTTTAAACAACTCCCTAATTTCATAAGATTTAATCCAACCAAACAAACCTGTGAACAAGTCGCGAGATTAGGGTGTGGCAACAGGCATACGCATGTCTAGGATTGGATTCAGGGAGAGCTTGGTATTTAAGCGGTCCTAGTGACTCACCTCCTCTTCGCTAGAATCCTACCTGGTGCGTTGTGATTGTTCACCTTAGTCATGAGGACTTATTGACGGGCCAAAATTTATAACTAAAACCCGAAAGGGACCAGCCATCCTATTTTTTAAAATTACTAAATTACCCCTGATTTATAAGTGACCAAAATATCCCTGATTTGTAAAATTACCAAAATTCCCCCGGATTGCAAAATTACCAAAATACCCTTCTTTCACAAAATCACCAAGGAACTCTATTTCGGAAAATTACGAAAATACCCTGTAGGATGAATTATGAAAATACCCCTGGGTAGTGAAATGACGAAAATACTCTATGTGTTGAAGGTGGGTTCGTGGATGTTGTCTGTATGTTGATTGTTGAGTGTATGTAGTTTCCTAGAACTAGGAGACAAACTTGAGACTGAAACTTGTGGATGTAATTTCGAATTCGAAAGAACTACTCTTAAACTACTATTCATAAGACTGTTCATGGTTAATCAGTGGAAGAAACCTATTAATTCATAAAATTTCTAATCAGATAAACGTCAATCGGAAGAATGAGTACAAGGGGTCGAGGATGTCCACCGTGGGGTCGTGGTAGGGGTAGGATGACCGTGTCAGAGCCAGCAGGGTCTGGCCACGGGTCAGGAAACGAGATGCCGGATATGCCGGCTGTAGAGGGAGAATTTCAAGACCGAGCGCCACGAGATGATGCGAGATCTCAGCGATGTTACTGAGTCCTCGAAAGAGTTCTTTGGCAGGTGCACGGGTTCAGGAGCTCAGAAATCTATGTCGGAACGACTCCGAGCCAACGGAGCAGAGATGTTTAGGGGTGTTTCTGGCGTAGCCCCTAACACAGCTGAGTATTGGTTAGAAACGAATGAGCGCATAATGGATGACCTCGACTTCACGGTGGAGGAGAAGTTGAAAGGGGTCGTGTCTCTTCTACGAGACGAGGCTTACCAGTAGTGGCTCACGGTAAAGGAGGGTACTGTCGCAGACCGGATTGACTGGGATTTCTTTAAGGAATCATTTCAGGGAAAGTACGTTGGGGCCAGTTATGAGGATGCACAGAGGAAGGCATTTTTGAATTTGGTACAGGAAAGTAAATCTGTGTCCGAGTATGAGGCGGAATTTTTGCGTTTGAGTCGTTACACTCGGGGAATTGTAGCGACTGACTATGAGCGCTGTGTACGGTTCGAAGATGGATTACGGGATGAGTTGAGAGTGTTGGTAGCACCGCAGTGAGAAAGGGACTTTGCCGTCCTGGTTGAGAAAGCTAAAATATCTGAGGAGGTGAAGCGAACTGAGAAGCAAAATAAGGATAAGGATCGGAGTAGGAATAAGAGAAATTTTGGGTCGTCGGGATCATCTAGGAGTTTTCAGAAAAGGCCTAGGTTTGATGGGCCAGCTCGTGCTCCGACATCTGCTACTGGGAGTCAGAATCGATCATGTAACTTGTGCGGGAAAGTACATTTCGGGGAGTGCAGAAGGAGGACTGGTGGGTGCTTCAGGTGTGGGTCTATGGATCATATGGTGAAAGATCGCCCACTGGTGGATCAGTGCATACCAGTGGACGAGGTTCTGATCAGGTTAGGAGGGGTGGTCAGCCATTACCAAGGGGTCATGGCCCAGTCAGAGGAGGAAATGGGTCTGGTTGGGGTCGTGGAGCATCTGGTAGGGGTGCAGGTAATGTAGACGCGAGACAGCCGGGTCTAGTGTATGCAGCTCATTGGCGGGAGGATGGTGACGCACCGAACGTCATAACCGGTACGTTTCTTATAGCTGATAATCTATTTCTTGCTTTGATTGATATTGGATCAACCCACTCTTACGTTGCATGCTCGGTATCTGAGACCCTAAGTATAGACTCTGAAACAACTTCTAGGAAGATGACTGTGGTTAGTCCTTTAAGACAATCTAAGGTAGTGGACAAACTGTTTAGGAACGTACCTTTAGAGACGCAAGGGGTAGTGTTCCCGGCAGACTTAATGGAATTACCATTTGGAGAGTTTGATCTTATCTTAGGAATGGATTGTTTGACGAAACATCGTGCTAAGTTAGATTGTGAGACTAAACGCATGGTGGTGAATACCCCGGAAGGCGGGGAGGTGGTTGTGTTAGGAGAAGGAAGGAATTATTTGTCCAACGTGGTATCTGCCCTGAAAGCTGTTAAGATGATTCGGAAAGGATGTAATGCGTTTCTAGCTTTTATCGGTGCTTTGGATGCTAAGGAGGGTGGTATCGATGAGGTTCGAGCAGTCAAAGATTTTGCGGATGTCTTCCCGAGGAGGCGCCAGGTTACCCGGATCGCGAAGTGGAGTTTGGAATAGAGAGCTTACTTGCGACTCAGGTGTCTATTGCTCCTTATAGAATGGCACCGAAGGAGTTGGTGGAACTCAAAGCTCAGATCCAGGAACTGTTGGATCGTGGTTTTATCCGACCGAGTGTGTCTCCGTGGGGAGCACCAGTCCTATTTGTGAAGAAGAAGGACGGATCCATGCGTATGTGTGTGGACTACCGTAAACTGAATAAGTTAACGATTAAGAACAAGTACCCACTGCCGAGAATCGACGATCTATTCGATCAGCTCAAAGGAGCTTCGGTTTTCTCTAAAATAGATTTAAGGTCGGGTTATCATCATTTAAAGGTAAAGGAAGGGGACATTCATAAGACGGCGTTTCGAACTCGCTACGGTCATTATGAATTTTTGGTGATGCCGTTCGGGTTAACAAATGCGCCAGCAGCATTTATGGATATGATGAATCGGGTGTTCCAACCATACCTTGATCAGTTTGTCGTGGTGTTCATTGATGATATCCTGGTTTATTCCAAGTCCGAGGAGGAGCATGAGGCACATCTTCGTGTGGTGTTGCAAGTTTTGAGGGAGAAGCAGTTGTTCGCTAAGTTCAGTAAGTGTGAGTTCTGGCTAAAGGAAGTAACTTTCTTAGGGCATGTGGTTTCTGCAGAGGGAATTAGGGTTGACCCTCGGAAGATAGAAGCTGTATTGGATTGGAAACCGCCAAGGTCTGTGGTAGAGGTTCGAAGTTTCTTAGGATTGGCAGGGTATTACAGGAGGTTTGTTGAGGGTTCTCATTAATTGCGGCACCTCTAACTAAGTTGTTGAGGAAGGAGTACCGTTTGTTTGGACCGACAAACAAGCAGGAGAGCTTTGAGAAGTTGAAGAAAATTTTGTGAAGCAGGGTGTTAATCCAGCCAGAGGCGGGAAAAGAGTTTAATGTCTACTGTGATGCGTCACACACGGGTTTAGGATGTGTGTTGATGTAAGAGGGAAAGGTTGTTGCCTACGCGTCGCGACAGTTAAGACCGCATGAGTTGAACTACCCCACGCATGATTTAGAATTGGCTGCGGTAGTGTTCGCTCTGAAGATCTGGAGACACTACCTGTACGAGGAGAAGTCAGTTATTTACACTGACCATAAGAGTCTGAAGTATCTCCTCACCCAGAAGGAGTTGAATCTAAGACAACGTATGTAGATTGAACTTTTGAAGGACTATGACTGCTCGATCAAATATCATCAGGGCAAGGCTAACATGGTGGCAGATGCGCTGAGTCGGAAGGCAATAGCGGAGTTGAAGGCGATGTTCGCTCATCTCAGTCTATATGAGGATGGCAGTCTGGTAGCTGAACTCCAAGCGAGACCAACGTGGACTAATCAGATCAAAGAGAAGCAGCTTCTAGACGATGTCTTGAGTGCTCGACTCCGGCAAGTACAAAGTGGCGAAGGAGAGGACTATAGTTTGAATGGTGATAGGGTTCTGTGTTTTCGTGAGAGAATTTGTATGCCAAAGGATGTTGAGTTAAGGCGAGATGATTCTCGCGGGAGGCACATAGTAGCCCCTACGCTATGCATCCTAGAGGGGTGAAGATGTATCGAGATTTGCGAGAGCACTCGGTGGCAGTCAAGCGAGAGGTAACGAGAGAACTGTGGGTAAATGTTTGACGTGTCAAGAGGTGAAGGCGGAACACCGATTGCCTTCGGGGTTGTTGTAGCCGGTGAAGATTCCGATGGAAATGGGAAAGAATCACGATGGATTTTGTTAGTGGGTTACCTCTTACGCCCACTAAGAAGGATTCGGTTTGGGTGATTGTTGATCGGCTGACGAAGTCTGCTCACTTCATACCGGTTTGTGTTGACTATTCTCTGCAAAGGTTGGCTAAGCTATATGTGGCCGAGGTAGTGAGCGCATGGTGTACCGTGTCGATCATATCGGATAGAGACCCTAGGTTCACGCCACGATTCGGAAGGCTCTGCATCCAGCGATGGGAACAAGGTTAGACTTTAGTATCGCTTTCCATCCGTAGACGGATGGTCAGTCTGAGAGGGTAATCCAGATCTTGGAGGATATGTTAAGAGGTTGCATCATTGATTTTGTGGGTATTTGGGAGGAGTATTTACCTGCGCGACTCGCGTACAATAACAAACTACCAATCTAGTATTCAAATGGCACCTTATGAAGCGTTATACGGACGGAGATGTCGTACCCCTACTTGTTGGACAGAGTTGGGTGAGTGTCATGTGTTGGGTCCAGAACTAGTTTCGAAGACGGAAGAAAAAGTTAGGGTAATACGGGCTCGGTTAAAAGAAGCGTCTGATCGGCAGAAATCTTATGCGGATCTAAAGCGTAAGGGGTTGGAATTTGCAGTGGGAGATCAAGTCTTTTTGAAAGTGTCGCCGTGGAAGAAGGTGATAATGTTTGGTCGGAAGGGTAAGCTAAGTCCCCGATTTATTAGACCTTATCGGATACTAGAACGTGTGGGACCAGTAGCGTATCGATTGGAGTTGCCTCTAGGGTTGGAGCGGATACATGAAGTGTTTCATGTCTCGATGCTAAGACATTACCGGTCGAATCCATCGCATATTGTGCCGGTAGAAGAGATTGAAGTAAGGCCAGACTTGTCTTTTGAGGAGAAACCAGTGCAAATCTTGGATCGAGATGTAAAGGTGTTGAGAAGGAAGTCCGTCCCTTTGGTCAAGTCTTTGTGGCGAAACCACGGTGCGGAGGAAGCGACATGGGAGCCAGAGGATGTTATCGACAACAAAGATCCCCATCTCTTACGATCGGAGTAAATTTCGAGGCTGAAATTTATTTTAAGGGGGTAGAACCGTAACATCCCGAATTAATGGGCTGTGCATTTTGGTGTGTTATATGTTAATGTGTTAATTTAAGAGTTAGGGGTTCAGATTGAGCTCGGGTATGGGTGAGGCCTTGGTTAAATTCTTGTGTAGACACTCTAGAGCATTTAAGATAGGTATCTATGTTTAAAACATCAAAGTGGGCTTGTGGCCCAGTGGCAAAATGGTGCCACTAAGAGGGAAGGGAGTTGGCGTCACTAAGGGTCCAAGTTTTGGCCACTTGGAGCCCATGTTTTGGGCCAAATTCGGCACCTAAAGGAGGCTGGGGGGGACGGCAACAAGGCTAAAATATAGGGATTTTTAATGTTTTAAAATATGTGATATTATTCGGATAAATGAGGAGGAAGTGGTGTGATGTAGGACACTTTTGGATGGGTGTTTTGAGAAAGATAAGGGATAGGATGAGAATCTATCAAGGAGGCTAGTGTTGGCCGAAAATCAAACACAGGAGAGGGGAAGAATCGGTTTGGTATAGGCAAGGAGTAAAATAGAAAATTTGCCCTCCGAGTTCTTGTCATCTTTTCTTTTCTCACGAAATCACCACTTCATTCTCCCTCTCCACTTTCTTTTCTTTTTCCTTCTAGTCAAAACCTCTCAAGTCTCATCAATCAGAAACTCTTTATTTTTTCTGTCTCTTCTCTTTCAAACACATTGGCTGAATATCCCTTGTAAGACAGCATTCTTCTTGTTCATCTTTTTCGGGATTTTCTTAAAAGCCGAAATTCCTAGATCTCTAATCTTCTACGCTTCGATCTTCTTCTGTGATTGAGGAATCTTTCTGCAAAGGGGTAGCTGAAACCTTCTGTAGAGGTAAGTGTCGATTGTGCTATATTTTTCCAATCTTCTCCGGCTTTTAGAGACCATAGCCGAATGGCTACATGGTGGACTGATCTTGTGTTTTCTTTCATGGGTGGCATCCCAGAATTTGAAGGAGATTTAATCGCCTAGGATTCTAATCGGTAGCACTCGAATTATACTACTTTCGGGATTCAATCAATTTAGGTAAGGAGATTTATCTTCGTTGTTTTATTAAATCGGTTTATCTCTAATCTGACAGTTAACCTTGTTGGGTGGTTACTCAAATCAATCTCTTAAAGTGAAGTCTTTGATCGGCGGCATAGTTATTTGATAATCACGATTCCGGCTAGGGAAAGCATCAATTTCAATAGCATAGCATTAAGCGTAATCAGGTGTGTAATTTCTCACACCATCTTTGTTGTCTGATATATATATGCATGAATCTGTCTATATTCTATTAAATGCCGAAATCCCGGCATGGTTGTTGAAAACCCGTGGAGGGTAAAGGCGAATCACCAGGTTAGTGATTTCTGTCATTCATAAGTGAATGTTTCTGTTGAGATGATATGTTTTGTATGTATGCTGATTTCTATGTATGCACGGGGTTGAGTGATTGATGAAAGGGAAGTGTTCTGTGCGTGGCTGGCTGCCACGATCCGCTGTAGTGGCTCGCCACGATCTATTACAGTGACTATGTCACAAATCTGATGATGAGCAGCTAACTGCAGCATGACTGCCATCGGTGGTGTGTAGCGGTGAGGGTGATTGTAGAAATCCCCAATGGTGTGATTGGCAGGAAAGGGTGGTGTGTAGCGGATGGATCTAGGTTTGGGATGGGCTTTGCTTAATTTCGATATGTGATATTTTTCTATTGCATTCGTGGGCTAAGGCCCAACCTGATGGTGCATGAGGGTTGCACACTGAGTCTCGTGACTCACCCCATTGTTTAACATTTTTTTCAAGTGACACCTAGTGCATCGGACCGGGCTGGAGAGGAGCGCAAGGTGGCCATGCAGGAGTTTATTTGATTTAGAAAAAGGGCTTGTTAAAATTATTTATTCTTAATATTTTTAGTTACCTTGGTTCATTAATTCATTGTAATAAGGCCATGGGCCATTAGTCTTATATTTTCGGTTTTTGGGCTTTACTTTCCGACACTTGAATTATCCGACAAAATTGAAACTAGGGCATGTACTAAGTTTCGGTTTGTAATTCATAAAGGCATCATATAGAATTTATATCTTATATAAAGTATCAAATTATTAAGTTTTCCGGTATAAATGTTTAGACTCAACCAACGTTTTTTTTTAAAATGCGACATGTTTTCCTAAATCTTCTTAGTGACATGCCAGATCCGGTCGTGGTGTTTGGTCCGGGTTTGGGGTGTTACAGAATTCAAGTTGGTATTAACATATCTATAGTTCGCAGAACAACGACTTGTGACCTGAAATTTTATTTTATCTAACTTTGATCTCATCAATCCTTATAATTAAATGGTATTTGAGATTTAGTCTAAAGATAAAAACTAAAATATTTATATTTAATGAATTAATAGTGTATAAATTAATAACACAATTTTTTTAAAGGTAAACTATAAAAATAGTTATTTTTATTTGTTTCAGGTTACATTTTAGTTACTTATGTTTAAAATGTTACGTTTAGTCGCTTACGTTATCGTGTTGCAACATTTTAGCCACTAAGCGTTAATTGTCATTAACGGTGTAACGGTAAGCTAACGTGACACATTAGATTATCATTTCAAACGAAAATTTTAGGTTAAATTATACAATTGTTCCCTATATTTTTTTCGTTTTGAGCTATTTATTTTTTTCTTTTATGTTCTTTGAACTTTAATTTTTTTTCTTTATTTTCCATTCTTTTCTCCTTCTCCCTCTGTTTTCCTCTTTTCTCCGTTTCTTTTAACGTAATTTTTCTATGCTTTTCATTTGTTAAAACTAGTCCCTATACTTTTATTTTATTTTTTTAACAATTTAAATTGGGAAGATCAATCAAAGAGATGGAGAAGCAGAAGAGAATGGAAAATAAAGAAAATTAAAGTAAAAAGAAAATAAAAGGAAACAAATTGCACAAAATGAAAAAATATGAGGACCAATTGTATAATGTAACCTAATTTTTTTTGTTTGAAATGATTATTTAACGTGTCACATCAGCTTTCAGTGACATAGTTAATGACAATTAACGGCTCAGTGACTAAAACGTTACAACACATTAATGTAAGTGTGTAACACCCTAAACCCAGCCTAGACGGAAAAGCCAAGTTTAGAACGTCACGTTAACTTGCCAGAATACAGACATACTTAGAACGAGTTTTTCAATCCATAGTTAAATCATGAAATCATTCATTATCTAAAAACATAGTTAAAACTTTAAAGTTTAAACACGAAATCAAAGACTTAAATTCACACACAAATATACAATAAGCCTGATAGATGGCCGAGTCCCTCATCTGTCGGCCACATAGTTCTGGGAGTTCCTTGAAAATTCATTCAAAATAGTTAGTGTGTTGCAGCTTAGAATAAGGCAAAAACAAACTAGCCTGCGTGTAATAGCTCAGATATTATTGAGCGTTCAAATAGAAAACTCAATCTTATCAGTCAGATTAATAACTCAAAACAGTTTCGGACACAAAACAGTCCTGATACGTAGCAGATCAGTTACAGATGCAAGTGTAATATAATTACAATAAAAGATTTAGATGTAATACGGAAACAGATACAGATGCAGTTTCCTACCCTAATCGCTACACACCATCTCCATCCACCCTACACACCTTATAGGTATATAATACCCATCCATCCCTAATCTCCTCATAGTGTCTGTAACATCTCGGTTTAGGGCTTAGTCAGAATAGTGGTGCGAGACCACAAATCCGAGGGTTATAAATGAGTTATTGAGGTTTATGCCTTGTATGCATGCTAGTGTGAAAGTTTCATGAAGCAATTTTGTGAAATTGTGGTTGAATTGTCCAAAAGGACTAAATTGCAAAAGTTGAAAAATGTGTGTTTCTAGAAGCTATTTGTGTGAAATAGCTTTAGATTATTAATTAGAGGTCCTTAAATAGCAATTTACCCAAATTCTAATTTTTGGACAAAAATGGGCATGGATGAGTCAAAATTTGAAGTTTATCAAAAAGGGCATTTTGGTCATTTATCAAATAAGTCATTAAAATAGGTGAAAAGATGACAAATTCATTCATCTTCTTCCCCTTTAGCTGTCGAAAATTTGAGAAGCCATTGTTAGGGTTCTTTCAATTTTTCAAGCTTGCTAGGAAGTGCTCTTAAGCCCTGTTTTGATATTCTTTGTATTTTTGAAGTCCCGGTAGCATGAGTAAGCTATTTTTAGCTATTTGATGAGCTATAATGGGTGTTCAAAAATGTGGTCATGAATGACATGCATGTATTTTGATGTTTTATGGAAGATTATGAAAGCTTGATGTAGTAGAAACATCTTTTGTTAAGTGATTTTCCATGAAATGCATGTAGGGACTTGATTGTAAAAACTTTAGTTTGGTCATACATGTGTGATTGAGTGAGATTTGATGAATGCTTTAGTTGAGTAAGTGGTTCGGCTAAGCATGAAAGGATAGAAAGTAGAATAAAAATCACTTTACGAGCCTTGGGGCAAAAGTGTAAATATGAGGAAGTTTAGGGGTAAAATAGTAATTTTGCTAAAGTATGAAATGTGGGTCAATTTAGTCAATGTGTGTATTGAATAAGCTGAATTATTCATTATAGATCAAGAAAAACGAAGCCCGGATCGAAACCGAGGCAAAAGTAAGGTGGTGGACTAAATTGCATATTTCCATACTTTTGAGTATCGAGGTAAGTCTATGCATAAATAATGCATTCATACTTACAATTTGTTAATTCTAGCTAGTGTGTAGCATATTTGAGAACCTATGTGGGATGAATGTAGTAGAAAATATGGAATGAATGTATGATCGAGAATGATTAAGTAAGTAGACTTGTGCATGTGTTGTGATAATGCTAGGTGGTGGGATAAGTGCGATACCATTCTAATGCATATTGACGATGAGCTAGCTATGTGGGATGCTATCGTGAGGTATATCGTCTAGTGGGCTATGTGCTGAACTACTATGAATACCTTTGTGGTAGGCTAAGTGCGATACCACCTTATTAATCAATTGTGGTGTGCTAAGTGCGAAACCACTGAGAAATTGGTCGTGTGGATTAAGCGTGTGTATTAGTGTGTGTGATAGTTGTATGGATTAATTACGTGAATTAGCCGTGTGTAATATTTGTGTGTGGATTAGTTATGTGAACTAGTGTGTGAATAGGTGTGTGGATAAGTTATGTGGATAAACCGTGTGGATGTATTACGAGAAATAATGATGTGTTGTAGATTGTGTAAATGTGACATAGAATGCAGGGGTGCATTTCGATGGTTATGAGTATGTGACTCATGATGTGTTGGAAATGTGGTAAGGGATAGAAAGAGTAAGCATAGTTGTGAATTACTTATGTTGGTATAATGCTAATTGTTGCTTAGCTTATACTATGTTGCTTAATTATTTATGTGTAAACTTACTAAGCTCCAAGCTTACTCCCTTTCTTTTCCCTTGTCTTATAGATTTAAAAGCGTTGAATCGAGATACGATAATCATCAGAAGATAGCCCACATATCAGCACACTTTGGTACATGAAACTTAATGTTTTGTATATGGCATGTATAGGGGCTAGACAAGTTAGTGGATTTTGTTGTAAATGGCTAAGATGTGTTGGCCTTTAGATGGATAGCTTATTTTGTATAATGCCATGGGTGTTGGCTATTACATTATATGAAAGAAAGATGTAGTTTTCTATGTGAGAATGCACTTCAATTTGAGTTGATTATGATGGTGTTAGATGAGTATATGTTGTGTATGTTAGAAGGGTGAAAAGAACTTGACACTTAGTCTTGTTCTTGACCATGTAGATAGACACACGGGCGTGTGTCTAGGCCATGTGTGACACACGGTCGGTCACCACGGGCGTGTCTTTGTGGTCGTCAAGGCCCCCGCATGTTAACATTCTAAATCAGGATAGTCCACGGGCTAGCCACACGGGCGTGTGACTAGGCTTTGAGGTCGTGTGTGTGAAGTCAGTGTGCACCACGGTGGTAAGCACGGGCGTGTGCCTTGGCCGTGGGGCATTGGCAGAATGCTGGGTTTTTAGGCACGATTTGGGGACATGGGCGTGTGTGTCCATGCACGGGCGTGTCTAATCTTGCACGGACGTGTGAGACCTGTATAAAAGAGAAAAATTTTAAGGATTGTAAAAGTTCTGGATTAGTCTCGAGAGCCCTCGTGTGTATGAGTGAGGCCTCGTAAGTCGAGAATGAGGCTATAGAGAGTAATGACGTTGACCCTAAGTGGTGATTAAGTGGTTTGAGTTCGGTAACGCCTCGGGCCCGGTTCTCGGCGTAGAACCCGGGTAAGGGGTGTTACATTTAGTGGTATCAGAGCTATGATTTAACCGTTTCTAGGACTACCGTAGCGGGTGTAAGAGTCTAGCTATACATGCCATAAGTGTACAATGATAATGTGGTGGTTTCTGATGATTTAAATCTTGTTTATTATAGTATATGGATTCCGATCCATTGACTGCTGATGAAGCAGCGAGTAACGCGTCGGCTCTTGCGCAAGGGACTGCGCCCGTTGAGAGTGGACCCGAGGTCAGGGGTCAAGGGGAAGAGGTACGGGAAGCCTTTCTCCAAATGATGAGTAATTGGTACTCGGATTATGTTCGAGCGAACCCTAATGCTCAACCTCCTCCACCTCCTCCTATACCTCAGCCAGATCCAGTGGCTCATCAAGGTATGGATGTGGTGAGGATATCGAAACCCCCGGTGGATAAGATTAGGAAGCACGGGGCTGAGGAGTTTAGAGCTATGGTAGATGATGACCTGAGAGGCGAGTTCGGTTGGAGAACTCGATGAGGGTGTTCGATGAGCTCTCATGCACACCGAGGAAAGTTTGATGTGTGCCGTATCTTTGCTGAGAAATTTGGCATACCATTGGTGGAAGACACTGACGTTGGTAGTCCCGAAAGAGCGGGTGACGTGGGACTTCTTTACGGAAGAGTTTCGGAAGAAGTATATAAGCGAGTTTTCTTCGACCGAAAATGGAAAGAATTCCTTGAGTGAAGCAAGGAAGGATGATGATGAGAGAATCACGAGCGTGAGTTTGTTAGGCTTAGCAAATACGCTCAAGAATGTGTGTCGACAGAGACCATCTTGTGCAAGAGGTTCGAAGATAGGCTGAATGAGGATATCAAACTCCTAGTGGGCATTTTGGAGTTGAAAGAATTTGTGGTATTAGTTGAAAGGGCAAGTAAGGCCGAGGAATTAAGTTCAGAAAAGAGAAGGGCTGTGAGTGAAGCCCGAGATGCGAGAAAGAGGCCGATGGGCAATTCGTATCAAGCCCAGTCGAAAAGATCCAAGGAAGTGAATCCTCGGATGACAACACCAGTTGGTTATTCGCATCGAGACTTGGGCAATACTCGTTCGGGTTCGAGAGTCCAAGCCCCCTCGATGGAAAGTGTGGTCAATACAAAAAGTAAACCGGAATGTCCTAGTTGTGGTAGGTATCACACCGGAGAGTGTTGGGGAAACAGTCGGAAATGTTATAAATGTGGTTCCCCTGACCACTTTATCCGTAACTGTCCCGAGAGGGATGAAAAGGAAGAGAGGCAAGAGCTGAGACCTAGTGATGTGTCTACGAGGGGTAGACCACCAAGGAACCTGAGAGGCGGGAATAGTGGTAGAGGTGCGCCCAGAGATTCTACTGTGAGACCAGAGGGTCGGGCACCTGCGAGGACATATGCTATTCGTGCTCGCGAAGAAGCATCCTCCCCTGATGTGATAACGGGTACTTTTTCTCTCTATGACACCTTCGTTATTGCTTTAATAGATCCAGGGTCTACTCATTCTTATATTTTCATGAGATTAGCATCTAGTTTGAGTATGACCATTGAGTCTACGGACATAGTGGTTAAGGTGTCAAACCCATTAGGAAAGCATGTGTTAGTGGACAAAGTGTGTAAGAATTGTCCTTTATTGTTTGAGAATCATTGTTTTCCGGCAAACCTGATGTTGTTGTCGTTTGATGAGTTTGATTTAATCCTAGGCATGGATTGGTTGACTACCCATAGTGTCTTAGTGAACTGTGGTAGTAAGTTTATTGAACTGAAATGTGAGAGTGGAGATGTTGTTCAGGTTGAATCAGGTGGATCGGATAGTCTACCAGTGATGATTTCTTCCCTAGTGGCTGGGAAATGTTTGAGAAAAGGGTGTGTGTCCTATCTTGCATTTGTTTTGAATACTCAAGAGGTTGGAGTAGAGTTTGAAACAGTGTTAGTGGTATGTGAGTACCTAGATGTATTTCCGGAAGAGTTACCCGGATTACCTCCAGTAAGAGAGGTTGAATTTGGAATTGAGTTGGTTCTGAGAACGGCACCTATTTCGATTGCTCCGCATGAATGGCACCGAGAGTTGAAAGAACTAAAGGTTCATTGCAAGAGTTGACAGATAAGGGTTTTGCAAGACCGAGCTACTCGGCCGTGGGGTGCTCCGGTATTATTCGTGAAGAAGAAAGATGGGTCTATGAGGTTGTGTATAGACTATAGACAACTGAACAAGGTGACGGTTAAGAATAAGTATCCTTTACCAAGGATTGATGATCTTTTTGATCAACTAAAGGGAGCTACAGTGTTCTCCAAGATAGACTTGAGGCCTGGTTATTATCAGCTCAGAGTGAAAGAGCAAGATGTGTTGAAAATTGCATTTCGGACAAGGTATGGCCATTATGAGTTTTTGGTTATGCCGTTTGGTTTGACGAATGCACCTGCGATTTTTATGGATCTGATGAATCGTGTTTTCAGACCATATGTGGACAAGTTTTTAGTTGTCTTCATTGACGACATATTGATCTATTCTCGGGATGAGAACGATCATGAAGAGCACTTGAGAATTGTCTTGTAAACTTTGAGAGATAAACAGTTGTATGCTAAGTTTAGCAAGAGTGAGTTTTGGCTCTGAGAGGTCGGATTCCTAGGACACATGGTGTCAGGTGATGGTGTCAGAGTTGACCCGAGTAAGATATCGGCTGTTATGGATTGGAAACCACCGAGGAACGTGTTAAAAATCAGAAGTTTCTTGGGATTAGCAGGATATTACAGACGTTTCGTAAAGGGGTTCTCCGTGATTGCTACTCCGATGACGAAGTTGTTGCATAAAGATGTCAATTTTGAATAGACTGAGACATGTCAACAGAGCTTCGAGAGACTGAAAATAATGTTAACTGAGGCGCCAGTTTTGGTTCAACCAGAATCGGAGAAGGAGTTTGTGGTTTATAGTGATGCGTCATTTAATGGTCTCGGTTGCGTGTTGATGCAAGAGGGTAAGGTAGTCGCTTACGCCTCGAGGCAGTTAAAGCCGCACGAGAAGAATTATCCTACTCACGATTTGGAGTTGGCTGCGATTATGTTTGCATTAAAGATTTGGCGACATTATTTATATGGTGAAAAGTGCCGAATATTTACGGATCACAAGAGTTTAAAGTATTTAATGGATCAGAAGGATCTGAATCTGAGACAGAGACAGTGGCTTGAGTTGTTGAAAGACTATGAGTTAGTCATTGATTACCACCTGGGAAAAGCGAATGTGGTTGCGGATGCCTTGAGTAGGAAATCCCTGTATGCTCTAAGAGTTATGAGAGCGAGTTTAGTGTTGTCTAATGGTGGTGCTATTTTGGCAGAGTTGAGAGCTAGGCCACTATTTGCTCAACAAATATGTGAGGCTCAGAGAAATGACAGCGATATGCAAGCTAAGATAGCTAAGTGCGGATAAGAAAGTGATTCTGATTTTAGAGTGGATTTGAATGGTTGTTTGATGTATCGTGACAGAATTTGTGTTCCTAAAAATGAGGAGTTGATTAGAAAGGTTTTGCATGAAGCCCACAGTGGATGTTTGTCAGTACATCTGGGCAGTACAAAAATGTACAACGACTTGAGGAAGTTGTACTGGTGGCCGGGTATGAAAAGAGATATTTCAGAGTTTGTATCAAAGTGTCTGATTTGCCAACAAGTGAAAGCTGAGCATCAAGTGCCTTCAGGATTGCTTCAGCCAGTGATGGTTCCCGAATGGAAATGGGATCGGGTTACCATGGATTTTGTAACGGGGTCGCCGATGACTCCGAGAAAGAGGGATGCTGTGTGGGTTGTTGTGGATAGATTGACGAAGTTGGCTCACTTTATTCCAGTACGTGTTGATTATTCACTGGATAAGTTAGCTGAGTTGTACATGGCAGAGATAGTGAGATTACATGGTGTACCTGTATCTATTATATCGGATAGAGATCCGAGGTTTACTTCGAGATTTTGGAAGAAGTTGCAAGAGGCCATGGGTACGAGATTGAATTTCAATACTGCGTTCCATCCGCAATCCGATGGTCAGTCTGAAAGAGTGATTCAAGTTCTTGAAGATATGCTTCAATGCTGTGTGTTAGAATTCGAATGTAGTTGGGAGAGATATCTACCTTTGGTCGAATTCGCCTATAACAATAGTTACCAGTCAAGTATACATATGGCACCGTATGAGGCTTTGTATGGCCGTAAGTGTCAGACTCCTTTTTATTGGACCGAGCTTAGTGAGAAGCAGATCCATGGGGTCGATCTAGTAAAAGAGACCGAAGAGAAAGTGAAAGTAATCCGTAATAGTCTGAAAGCTACTTCGGACCGACAGAAGTCGTATGTGAATTTGAAAAGAAAAGAAATTGAGTTTGAGGTAGGCGACAAAGTATTTTTGAAAGTATCGTCGTGGAGGAATATTATGAGATTTGGACGGAAAGGGAAATTAAGTCCAAGGTTCATAGGGCTGTATGAGATTACAGATAGAATTGGGCCTGTAGCTTACCGGTTGGCTTTGCCGGTAGAGTTGGAAAAGATTCATAATGTGTTCAATGTGTCGATGTTGCGACTGTATCGCTCCGATCCTTCACATGTGATTCCTTCAACAGAAATTGAGATAAGACCGGATATGTCTTATGAAGAGGAGCCGATTAAGATCTTGGCTCGAGAAGTGAAACAGTTGAGAAATAAGAGCATAGCACTAGTGAAAGTGTTATGGCAGAAATATGGCGTGGAAGAGGCTACGTGGGAAACGGAAGAAGCTATGAGAGAGCAACATCCAAACCTCTTTTCTGGTAAGATTTTCGGGGGCGAAAATCTCTAAAGGGGGGAGAGTGGTAACATCCCGGTTTAGGGCCTAGTCAGAATAGTGGTGCGAGACCACAAATCCGAGGGTTATAAATGAGTTATTGAGGTTTATGCCTTGTATGCATGCTAGTGTGAAAGTTTCATGAAGCAATTTTGTGAAATTGTGGTTGAATTGTCCAAAAGGACTAAATTGTAAAAGTTGCAAAATGTATGTTTCTAGAAGCTATTTGTGTGAAATAGCTTTAGATTATTAATTAGAGGTCCTTAAATAGCAATTTACCCAAATTCTAATTTTTGGACAAAAATGGGCATGGATGAGTCAAAATTTGAAGTTTATCAAAAAGGGCATTTTGGTCATTTATCAAATAAGTCATTAAAATAGGTGAAAAGATGACAAATTCATTCATCTTCTTCCCCTTTAGCTACTGAAAATTTGAGAAGCCATTGTTAGGGTTCTTTCAATTTTTCAAGCTTGCTAGTAAGTGCTCTTAAGCCCGGTTTTGATTTTTTTGTATTTTTGAAGTCCCGGTAACATGAGTAAGCTGTTTTTAGCTATTTGATGAGCTATAATGAATGTTCAAAAATGTGGTCATGAATGACATGCATGTATTTTGATGTTTTATAGAAGATTATGAAAGCTTGATGTAGTAGAAACATCTTTTGTTAAGTGATTTTCCATGACAATGCATGTAGGGACTTGATTGTGAAAAACTTTAGTTTGGTCATACATGTGTGATTTAGTGAGATTTGATGAATGCTTTAGTTGAGTAAGTGGTTTGGCTAAGCATGAAAGGATAGAAAGTTGAATAAAAATCACTTTACGAGCCTTGGGGCTAAAGTGTAAATATGAGGAAGTTTAGGGGCAAAATAGTAATTTTGCTAAAGTATGAAATGTGGGTCAATTTAGTCAATGTGTGTATTGAATAAGCTGAATTATTCATTATAGATCAAGAAAGACGAAGCCCGGATCGAAACCGAGGTAAAAGCAAGGTGGTGGACTAAATTGCATATTTCCATACTTTTGAGTATCGAGGTAAGTCTATGCATAAATAATGCATTCATACTTACAATTTGTTAATTCTAGCTAGTGTGTAGCATATTTGAGAACCTATGTGGGATGAATGTAGTAGAAAATGTGGAATGAATGTATGATCGAGAATGATTAATTAAGTAGACTTGTGCATGTGTTTTGATAATGCTAGGTGGTGGGCTAAGTGCGATACCATTCTAATGCATATTGTTGATGAGCTAGCTATGTACGATGCTATCGTGAGGTATATCGTCTAGTGCGCTATGTGCTGAACTAATATGAATACCTTTGTGGTAGGCTAAGTGCGATACCACCTTATTAATCAATTGTGGTGTGCTAAGTGCGAAACCACTGAGATATTGGCTGTGTGGATTAACTGTGTGTATTAGCTGTGTGTGATAGTTGTATGGATTAATTACGTGAATTAGTTGTGTGTAATAGTTGTGTTGATTAGTTATGTGAACTAGCTGTATGAATAGGCTGTGTGGATAAGTTATGTGGATAAACTGTGTGGATGTATTACGAGAAATAATGATGTGTTGTATATTGTGTAAATGTGACATAGAATGCAGGGGTGCATTTCGATGGTTATGAGTATGTGACTCATGATGTGTTGGAAATATGGTAAGGGATAGAAAGAGTAAGCATAGTTGTGAATTACTTATGTTGGTATAATGCTAATTGTTGCTTAGCTTATACTATGTTGCTTAATTGTTTATGTGTAAACTTACTAAGCTCCAAGCTTACTCCCTTTCTTTTCCCTTGTCTTATAGATTTAAAAGCGTTGAATCGAGATACGAGGATCATCGAAGATAGCCCACATATCAAAGACACTTTGGTACATGAAACTTAATGTTTTGTATATGGCATGTATAGGGGCTAGACAAGTTAGTGGATTTTGTTGTAAATGGCTAAGATGTGTTGGACTTTAGATGGATAGCTTTTTTTGTATAATGCCATGGGTGTTGGCTATTACATTATATGAAAGAAAGATGTAGTTTTCTATGTGAGAATGCACTTCAATTTGAGTTAATTATGATGGTGTTAGATGAGTATATGTTGTGTATGTTAGAAGGGTGAAAAGAACTTGACACTTAGTCTTGTTCTTGACCATGTGGATAGACACACGGGCGTGTGTCTAGGCCATGTGTGACACACGGTCAGCCCACGGGCGTGTGCTGTGGCCGTGCGTCCCCTGCATGTTAACAATTTAAATCATGATAGTCCACGGGCTAAACACACGGGCGTGTGACTATGCTTTGAGGTCGTGTGTGTGAAGTCAGTGTGCACCACTGGTGGTAAGCACGGGCATGTGCCTTGGCCGTGGGGCATTGGCAGAATGCTGGGTTTTTAGGCACGGTTTGGGGACATGGGCGTGTGTGTCCATGCACGAGCATGTCTAATCTTGCACGGGCGTGTGAGACCTGTATAAAAGAGAAAAATTTTAAGGATCGTAAAAGTTTCGGATTAGTCTCGAGAGCCCTCGTGTATATGAGTGAGGCCTCGTAAGTCGAGAATGAGGTTATATAGAGTAATGACGTTGAGCCTAAGTGGCGATTAAGTGGTTTGAGTTCAGTAACGCCTCGGGCCCGGTTCCCGGTGTAGAACCCGGGTAAGGGGTGTTACTGTGTCGGTATGACACATTGTAATGTTTACAGTTTCACTGCCAAATCAGATATAATCATAGGTGGTTTGACCACCAAGTCAGTACAGAACACTTCCGTCAATTCATAACTTCCACCCCCTTTTGCGGATGCAGAACAAATGATAGATATATATAATTCAAATGTAGATAAAATCACACACTTCTAGTATAACAGAGTGTCGATATAATCAATATCTAGCTCATATCGATATCCAGAATCAACTAATATTCATGATAAAATAGGTCATACAATTCAATTCAATTCATACACATCCTACGGACGACGTACATTCGCCTCGTACATCAACTACAACTTTAACAGAATTTCAGTTTCCAGGCTCACACGCCCGTGTGGCTCCACACAGCGTGGACACATGCCCATGTGTCAGCCCATGTGTCTCAGATCCGAAGTCAGTGAGTTACACGACTTGGACACACGCCCGTGTGTCAGCCCATGTGATCCAAATCCAAAGTCAGTGAGTTACACGGCCTGGACACACACCCGTGTGTCAGCCTGTGTGACCCTTGCACCTTATTTTTCCCACACACGGTCTAACACACACCTGTGTGGCCTGCCCATGTGACCCAAATCTGAAGTTAGGGAGTTACACGATCCACCACACAGCCTCCCTCACGGCCATGTGTCGTCAACAGTCCCATTTTTATGAAGAAAAATACAGAAAAGAAAGGGGTTTCGATACCCACCTGTTACACGACGCTGTAGAAGCACCCAACTGCAAATTTCAAGGCTAAAACAAGTTCCAAATGTCCAATTCAACAAAACATTTGCAAAACACACAAGTAACAACAATCAATTATCGTTGAAACCTTCGACTCACTACACGAAACGGATGGAAGTCTACTTACTGCAGATTCCCAGTACACGTTCAGTTCCTAAGTAAAGCGAGAAGCATTAGGCGTCTCTTGAGTCACCCCTAGCTCATCGAAACACAACGAACAACAAGATTATCAACAGCTCGAGATTTGAAGAATTTCCCCAATTCGCACAATAACACAATATAACAAAAATAACTGATCTAATTTACCTTAACCCGTACTGGAGCAAGCAATATCGCAACCCAACATAGCTATTACGCAAGATGGACAGAAAAAAAAAGAAGTTTTAAGAACAAATGTAAACTAAAAAAACACGAAAAGAAACGAAAGAGGATGTTTTATAATAGTATAGGGAAGGAACCATTTAAGATCCAGATCAGTTTTACGGAAAAGTGCAAAAACATAAATCCTTGTTGCATACACAAAGACTCGAACACAAAACTAGAGAATTGGCAAACATTTAACCGTTGAACCACCAGGCTCATCATTGATATAAAAACACAAAAAATTAAACTTAAACGAGAAATCCTAAGCTATGGGTTCAAATAAAGAAACTAGCAAAATTCCAAAATCTATGCGACTCAAACTTCAGATCTCAAGTGAGCAAACAGAGCAGACAACCAAGAAGCGGACACATATTCATTGACACAATTTAATAAGAAAAACTCAAATTTTTGGGGCATTACAAAGTGACTAAAACGTAACATTTCAAACATAAGTGACTAAAATGTAATATGAGGTAAACAAAAATGACTATTTTAATAATTTACTTATTTTTTTAATGGAAGAATATATATTCAAATGTTAAAAGATAATATAACACCCTCAAACATAAATTATAAATTAAAATGCAAAATATAAAAAATTATAACACAATTAGTAAATAAAAGGTGTCACTTAATCTTTTTTAATATAAATATTTATATTTATGAAGGATTGGACTACACCCCTAATCCCATCTAATGTGAATTAACAAGCTCATTATTACCAATGTATTTTTATAAACGGGTATGTTTAAAAAATATACATATTTATATATTTATAAACGATTGGATTAATTTTTTTCTTTTAAAATTGAAAAGAAGAGATTTTAACATTTTAAACAAGCTTGTAGGCTTGGGCTGAAGAAAATTCCTGTTCTGTTAAACTTATAAAAGCAAACGACGCCTTACCTAAAAGTGGCAATGGTGTGTTAAATTCAAGTCTGATTTTTCCAAGGTAAAACAAGGTTTTTATTTATTTGATATTTGGATTTACATGTAAAGTTTTGGATTCAAATATTTTGGGTAAGAACCGACTTAGAAATTTTAAAAATTTTATTTAAAGCGTATATATATATATATTTTAATTTTGAAATATTTTATATACGAATTAAAGCCTTCGAAAACCGAAAGTAAAGTTTTAAAAAATAATTTTCAAGAAAATACTGGAAAAAGGGCCTAAATTAAATAAATTTTTAATATTTTTATTTTAAATATAATTATAAAAAATATAAATATGAACATAAAATAATATTTTTTTAAATATTTTTACATAGTGATACAGATTATTTAGATAGTGACTTGACATATGAACATGTCTATTCAATAAATGTTTACAAAATAAGTTACTTTTTTTTAACATAAACTAGTCATTAGAGTTTTATTTTTTTCACTTCACAAAATAATTTATTGATGAAATTTAAAAATTTTGTAAAAAACATTAACAAATAAATATAGCATATTCTAATAAATACACACAATTAATCCATGTGATGCATGAGTAAACTTTTTTTTTAAAATATAAAATATTGAAATCTAATAATGATAGAGTTATATTTTGAAACACGATAAAAAATTAAATAATGAAAAAATGTTAAAAATGTTTCAACTATAATATTTTTCTAAAGCTTTAATTGTACTTAAAACTTCAAAACTTATTGTTTGTAAATTTAAAGATGTGACTTAAAAAAAATTAAAGTTGTATTTTTTAACATTTTGTTTTATTTTCTTACACTTTGAAAATTTATTATTACTTAAAATTATTTTTTTAAAAGGGGATAAATATCAAAATTATATATGAGCTTTGGTCTAATATGCAATGTGTAACACCCCTCACCCGTATTCACTATCAGAATAGGGTTACAAGGTATTCCCGATCAATACACATTATTTATCAAACATAACTTATACATTTAAGCATTCATTCTCAAACACCATTCAATCATATTCACTATGTCCCTTATATGGGCCTACGAGGCCTTAAACATGCTTTAGAAGTGGTTCGGGACTAAACCGATAACTTATAAAAATTTTGGAAACTTAGAAAAATTTCAAACATATAAGGGTCACACGCCCGTGTGAACAGGCCGTGTGCCTCACACGGCTCCAGACACGCCTGTGTCTCAGGCCGTGTGAAAACAGGGCATACATACTGACTTGGGTCACACGGCCGACCACACGCCCGTGTGTCTAGCCCGTGTGCCCTTTGAAGTGGCCACACACGCCCATGTGTCAGGCCGTGTGCTAGGCCGTGTCAATCTTGTAGGGTATATTGACTTATGCAACACGGCCAAGTCACACGCCCGTCTGCTAGGCCGTGTGCCATTTAGGGGGTATACTGACTTGTGCCACACGGCCGGTCACACGCCTATGTGTGAGGCCGTGTGGAGCATACTGACTTCATTTCAATTTCAACACCAGGGGACACACGACCGTGTAGCATGACCGTGTGTCGCACACGGCTGAGACACACGCCCGTGTCTCTGCCCGTGTGGACAAAAATAGGCCATTTGCAAGGCCAATTTGCCACCCTTTCTCATGCTCACCTAAACAACCTAAATGGTACCATTTCATCATACAGTAGGCATCCCAAAACCATCAACCAAGTACAAAAATCATACCATATTCATTTCAACTATTTCAATACTCAATTCCATATCATTTACCTATCCAAATACTTATATCATTAAACATCAATTCACAAGCACTTAACTAATCAAACTAACAACTTCAATCACACCTTATAGATCAATTTCCAAATTCAAATATAACCATAACCACATTCTTGCCAAACATAACCAAATGAGCCATTACTCATGACTATATATACATACTAAAACATATACCATTTACAAGCCAAATCTCATGGTCATTATCACAACCAAAACATATCATCATATCACTAGCCTATACATGTCATATACCATATTTACAAAGCACCAAAAGTACCAACAAGTTGATCGATAGTGTGACGATGTTCCTGATGATCCTCGAGTCCGAGCTAGCTTCGATTATCTATAAAACAGGGAAAGAGCACACAAAGTAAGCTTTAAAAGCTTAGTAAGCCATATACAAATAAAATTACCACATGAATCAACACCATTTCCATCAATAGACAAACTATGAGTAAACACATATAAGCTCATAAACATTTCCCAATGTATACATATTCAATATCATAAGTGAATTCATCAAATACTTCCCTTTTCAATACTTGTATGAATCTCGTACATACCTGAGTCACTTAACTCATTCTCACATTCTTTCTCGACTTGACTTTGCCCGTTGAACCTTTTGGAATTGTTAAGGATACTCGAAAATCACATATAGCTCGTACAATGCCATATGCCAGATATGGTCTTACATGTTATCACATATCGATGCCGATAGCCCAGCTATGGTCTTACTCAAAATCAAATAACGATGCCAATGTCCCAGACATGGTGTAATACCCCCTACCCGTATTCGTCGCCGGAATAGGGTACGAGGCATTACTAGAGTTTACCGAATTAATTTTCTGTTATTACGAGTTAAATACTATTCATTTACCGAAACATGTCATGACGTCCCTTAGATGGGCCTCCGAAGCCCAAAACATACATCGGGACCAAACCGGGATTAAATTGAAACCATAAGAAATTTTTTGCAAAATCCCAAAGTTTCTTTTTATGAGCTCAATATAACCCCTTTATAAATATCTAACATTCCCTGCAATTTTAAACCGAGACCAATCCAAACCAACCAATCTATTTCAACATATTTTCAAGATAGATTCAAGCATATCCATAAGATAACCTCATCACATACCAAAACCAAGATTTGTTAGCCATACCAATGGCTAACCTTACATTCATTTCACATTAACATTTACTTTGTTAGCTTATACATGCCATTGATTCCCAAAATAAAGTTTCTTTATATACCGAAATCTTGAGGTTGATAGTGTGATGTGTCTCCGACTGAATCCGACCTCCGAGCTCTTAACACTACAAAACAGGGAAAAAGGAGACAGGGTAAGCACTTTGTGCTTAGTAAGCTCATGTAACAAGAATTATACTTACCTAATATTTTCAATACAATGCAATAAACATTCATACATCCATTCAATGCATTATTACCCTAACATGCATAAAATCAACATTCAAGTTAGTCCAATAATTTCCATGTATCAGTAATATATACCATGATTGATGAGCTCATCAATACCATGATTTCCATTCCCTTATTATTTTTCAATATTTATCCCGTTGAATTTCTCAAAATTTCGATGGATTTTCAGGGGTACACTTTAGTGTACAAATCCGAGTCCGTCAATTCATATTCATGTGCGAACATTTCCATTTCAGAGAGCATACTCCTGCGAACCTCATCCTTACAGCGGGATTACCAGTCCAGGCTAAATCCCCTGTAATATAAACCCATAAAATATTGTCGGGATTACCAGTCCAGGCTAAATCCCCTACAACGATAATTACTCTAATGAGCTTGGATCTGAATTACCAGTCCAGGCTAAATTCAGACCCTAATTCGAATTACCCGTCCAGGCTAAATCCATTTTCCCCATATTCTTCAGGAGGGCTATATCAGGATAGGATCACCCGTCCGGGCTAGATCCTTTTTACCATCAATTCCTTTTCAGAGATCCATCGAATTTTCCTTTCATTCAACCGGGATTTATTTTCCATTTTCATCAAGAATATCAATACTCCATACAATAAACATCCAAATTATATTCACATCAATAAAATTATATTTCAAGCATTTAAGAATATAATTCAAGTTACACGAACTTACCTCGATACTTGTTCGTATACAAAAATCTACTAATCCCAAACTTTTTATTTTCCTCGATCTAGCTTCGTATTTGAATTTTTTGGATCTAAATAAATAAATTTAATCATCAATTTAATACATTTCATGTTCATATGTAACACTCTCTATAATTCTATTATTATTTATAGTTCATTCAGAGCTATCTCCTTGAGTCATAGTCACTAAATTATTTATATCTTGAGCTACGGAACTCCAAATTAAGATCCGCTTGATTTTTCCGAAACTAGACTCACATATATTCTTACCATAAAATTTTAAGAATTTATAGTTTATCCAATAAATACAGTTAATTCTTTAAAGTCATCCCTGTTCTGCTGTCTGACAGTTTCAACCCTTTTTCACTAAAAATTTATTTTCTCCTAGTACAGAATTCGGATGATGTTCCCGTTTGTTTCTCTTGAAAATAGACTCATTAATAATTTTTAAAATATAAATTTAAGCCCCTAATTATTTTTCTCAAAATTTTGAAGATTTTCCAAAGTCAGAACAGGTGAACCCGAATTCATTGTGCCTTGTCTCACAAAATTTATTATATCTCATGATTTACAATTTCATTGATTACATCGTTTCTTCTATGAGAAACTAGACTCAATAAGATTTAATTTCACTTGTTTTTAATCCTCTAATTCGATTTTCACAATTTATGGTGATTTTTCAAAGTTAGCCTACTGCTGCTGTCCAAAACTGTTTTAGTGCAAGATGTTGATTACCATTTTTCCCCTAAGCTTCCAATAAATGATAATTTCGTCCCTGCTCAATTAACCTCTCAATTGAGCTGATTTTTCTCAATTAACATTTTATTCTATCACTTTAAACTACTTTATAAACTTTGGAAATTAGAATTTTAGCACTAGACTTTAATTCCAAACTTTTTCACAATTAGGTCCTACAAATCAATTTCTATTGAAATTACCTAATAAAATCATCTCATAAACAAATTAAAGCTTCAATTTCATGCTATTTCATCATAAACTTACAGCACTCAACCATGTTGACTTTCAATTTCATCCATGAAATCAAAAACTAATGAATTTAGTAATAGGACCTAGTTGTAAAAATCTTAAAAACACAAAAATTACAAGAAAAGGGCAAGGATTAACTCACTTGGTGCAAAAATTATGAAATACCAGATTGAATAAACCCTTAGGATGTTTTTGGCTGATGATAATGAAGAAAATATGAAGAGAATTCTAGATATTCCAATTTGATCCCATTTTTATTTTAGTAAATTTTGTTATTTCCCATTTTGCCCTTATTTCACCAATTCTCCTGATTTTTCTAGCTTATGCCGCCCAAAATATATCCTTTTGTACTTATTTTCAATTTATGTCCCTCCTCATTTAACAATTGAGCTATTTAATCCTTCTAGTAACTTTTACACCTTTTTCAATTTAGTCCTTTTCACTTAATTAACTACCGAAACGTAAAAATTTTCTAACAAAATTTTAATACCATATTACTAACATTTCATAAATATTTATAAAAATATTTTCGACTCAGTTTTATGAGATCGAGGTTTCGATACCTTGTTTTTACCCAATTTTCTTCAATAATTTTTTTTATTTTTTAAATTTTTTCTATCGATATTTTCATACGATTTTCCTATCATATCAATATTCATGCAAAAATATTAAAATAAATTTCTCTTTAAATCAGATTTTTGGTTACGAAACCACTGTTTCGATAACCCTGAATTTAGGCCATTACAACTCTCCCCCCTTAAGGATTTTTTTAACACCC
Source organism: Gossypium sturtianum (assembly GCA_025698515.1). Taxonomy (NCBI): domain Eukaryota; kingdom Viridiplantae; phylum Streptophyta; class Magnoliopsida; order Malvales; family Malvaceae; genus Gossypium; species Gossypium sturtianum. Next base: position 130,066,748 of record CM046955.1, read on the forward strand.
CAAACCCGACCTAGAAGTTAGGCCCGAGTCCGGAATGTCACATTAAAGGCAAACTCCAAAACAATTTTATAGTATAACAATTTAAGGCCCAAAAGCCCAAAACCCTCGTATCTTGTTAAGCTAAGAGGAAAAACCCACATTTTAGGAAAACGTTCAAATGTTAAGTTATTTCGAAAATCATGATAACTTGAGAAATTTTATTTAAGTTTATTAACTGGATAGTTGAAACAATAAAAATAAACCCCAAAATCTAAAGTCAATTAGGAGATACATGGCCTTATTACAATTCAATGAAAAACAAAGTATTTAAAATAAATTCATTTGAACAAATTAAAAACATTTTATCAGCTTGTAGTGTGGCCATCTCCGAGTCCTCTCCCACGCCGAGCCGTCTATTCAGGATCACCTGAAACATAAAAAAAAGGGGTGTGAGTTTCGAAACTCAGTGTGTACAACCCTTGGCAATCAAATCACATACAAACATTCACATTGGGCCTAAGCCCTATCAAAATTGGTGGTCTTGGGCCTTAGCCCACAATGACCTCATATCATATCATATCGTATCATATACAAACAAGATAATGCAAAACCCATCCCAATAATCCATCCGCTACACACACCATTTCCCTTCCAACCATTACACACCTGTGGGGATTTCTAAATCAACCCACCTATCCTCTACACACCAAAGGTAGCCCGGTTGCGGTACTACTTAATATTGCAGCAAAGCTGCTAATCATATAATGGGCTTAAAGCCTCCGGTGGATCCATGGCCATACGACTATGCGATCCTCAAATCTTCCTCCGTACCATAATTCCCACCCATATGCATCCTAAGCAGAATATCATATGAATGCATCAAACACACGAGTAACATCCATAAACTCATATTCGTCACATAGGGGTATTTTCGTCATTTCACTACGTAGGGGTATTTTCGTAATTCTGCCCTACAGGGGTATTTTGGTAATTTGGAAAAATAGGGGTATCTTGGTAATTTCTCAAGACAGGGGTATTTTGGTACTTTTACAAAACAGGGGTATTTTGGTACTTTTGCAAAACAAAGGTATTTTGGTAATTTACAAATCTAGGGGTATTTTAGTAATTTTACACATAAGAGTATTTTAGTAATTTTACAAATATAAGGATATTTTAGTAATTTTACAAATATAAGGGTATTTTAGTAATTTTACAAATATAAGGGTATTTGGTCCCTCTCGGGTTTTAGTTATAAACTTTGGCCCATAAACAAGTCCTCGGTTAAAGTGAACAAACACTATGCACGGTAGGATCTCGTAAAAGAGGAGGTGGGTCACTCGGACCGCTTAAGTACCAAGCTCTCACTAGATCCAATCCTAGACATGCATATGTCGGTTACCACACTCTAACTAATCAACTTGTCCACAGACATGTTTGATTATTAGATTAAGTCTTATGCGATTTAAGAGTTGTTCAGAACTAGGCCTAAAGTCCATTAAACCCTAGCATACTTGTCTACGTCCCCCATAAAGCCCATATTAAATCCTTACGGCCCAAATCTCATTCATATGGCCTACTAGGCCCAAAACAATTCCAAATCATGTAACATGCGTGACTAACTTAATACGTATGACCAAACCAACCAATTTCATCAAACTTAGCCTCAGGGCCCACCGGGCCCGTTTAGCCACTTTCGACTTTTCGGCTTTTCGGCATTGCTGATATCGTGTGTGTAGTGTTTGTACACACTTGGTAACCACGCGCGCTGTAAACCCCTTAGTCACGAACCTACAATCGACATTACTAGCGATTAACCAAGGTTTTACACATACTAATAAAAACCAAAACCACACCGTACCCTTACCGTGTGCCTCACGTTCTAGTAGCCCTTCCTTTGCTACTATTGGCAATTATCCTCTAGATCTGCACCCAAACACCTATATCATCCAAACCAAGTGACCCATATTGATCATAAATCACCCCTATGAGTCACCTTAGATTCGGCCATTTACTAAACCATGACTGAGTCGAGAACACTTACCACCTTGTTAGCAATCCTTACCTACCACGCTTGCGATTGTTGAGCCTTACCCTTGTTAATACAAGTTAACGACAAGGAGGGGTTAGATAGCCCTCCGGCTTTTAACAAAACACACTAAAAAGTTCAACTAAGCACTTACCGAAATCCTCCTTTGATCCTGCGGCTTAGATAGCTACTAAATAAGATTCGGCTTCCAATCGTGACTAAAAGTAGATAACAGTCAATTGAGGCGAGGGAACAAGTAACAAGGGTTCAGCAAGAGTATAGATTCGGCTAGGAAGGATGATAGTAATTTCGGCAATGAAGGGAATTGGCTTAGCAAAAATTCGGCAAAAAGGCAGAAATCGTTTGAGGGGGAAAATAAAACTAGAGAATGCTCAAAAAAAAAACCCTTCAAGCATTCGGCCCCCTCTCCTTTTAAAGCCACAGATCGAACACTCCCCTCCCTTAGAGTCCCATTCGGCACCATCACATCCTTACTCCCCATCTCCTAACTTTTCTCTCTGATAATACCTTCATCTTATCCGAAATCTCCTCCACAACCATCAGTCCTGCTTACTTCAAACTTTCCACGGCAAGAGTTCAAAATCCACACAACTCTTGCCGTCCACCTATGCAAAATAAAACACTCAAAAATGCACTCCTCCTGCTCGAACCTTGGACCTCTTCAGCTTTCACACACGCCACCTCATAGCTCCCAAGTGACGCCACTTGCGTCCTTGCCACAAGCTCTTTTGTGTCCTATTTTCTCTTAATCTACTTTAGAGACCTCATGCCTGAGACTAGGGTCCACTAAGCAAGAAAAAATATTTTTTTTCCCTAAGGTCTCTCCTATCTCTAAGGCTTCAAATAATCTCGATAATACCTTAAAATTAATATTCTAAGTGCTACACATACACACCAACCTCAGTGCACAGAAATTTAAAGTTTCGGGATTTTTAGGGCGTTACAATTTTCATCCTCAGAGATCTTACCAGTAAAGAGGTTCGGGTATTGTTTCCTCATTGCCTCCTCCGGTTTCCATGTCGCTTCCTCAATCCCGTGCTTTTGCCATAATACTTTCACCAAATTTATCTTTTTATTTCTAAGCTCCTTTGTTTTTCGTGCCAATATCTTGACTGGTTCTTCACTGTAAGTCATATCCGGCTGAATCTCCACTTCTGTCGGAGAAATAACATGTGAAGGATCTGATCGACACTATCGTAGCATAGACACATGAAAAACATTATGAATTCTATCAAGTTCTGGTGGTAACGCCAATCGATAAGAGACTGGTCCAATTCTTTCTATGATTTCATATGGCCCGATAAATCTTGGACTCAATTTACCCTTTCGACCGAACCGGAGAACTTTCTTCCAAGAAGACACTTTTAGGAATACCTTATCACCCACCTTAAATTCAATCTCTTTTCGTTTAAGATCGGCATATGACTTCTGACGATCGGAAGCTTCTTTTAGACTATCCCGAATCAAATTTACTTTTTCTTCTATTTTTCGGATCAAATCAACCCCATGTATCTTCTTTTCACTGAGCTCTATCCAATATAACGGTGTTCTACATTTTCTACCATACAAAGCTTCATACGGAGCCATTTTAATACTAGACCGATAACTATTATTGTAAGCAAATTCAATCAAAGGTAGATATCTCTCCCAATTACCTTCAAACTCTAGTATAAAACATCGAAGCATATCTTCCAATACCTGAATTACATGCTCAGATTGGCCATCTGTCTGAGGATGAAATGCAGTACTAAAATACAACTGAGTACCCAAGGCTTCTTGTAATTTTTCCCAGAAACGAGACGTAAATCGGGGATCTCTATCTGATATAATGGAGACAGGCACTCCATGTAGCCTGACAATCTCAGATATGTACAATTCAGCCAGTTTATCTAAAGAATAATCCATACGTACCGGAATAAAGTGCCTTGACTTTGTCAATCAGTCAACAATCACCCAAATGGCATCTTTCTTCTTCGGAGACAATGTAACCTAGATACAAAATCCATAGTGATTCTTTCCCATTTCCATTCCGGTATAGTGATTGGCTGAAGTAACCCCAAAGGTACCTAATGTTCAGCTTTAACCTGCTGACATACCAAACACTTTGATACAAACTCAGAGATATCACGTTTCATACCCGGCCACCAGTACATCTTTTTCAGATCATTATACATTTTATTACTCCCCAGATGTACATACATAGTACCGCTGTGAGCCTCGTGTAGAATCGTCTGTATGAGCTCAGTATCCTTCGGTACACAAATTTTGCCTCTGAATAATAAACAACCATCTGAACCAATCTGAAACTCTAAATCAATACCTAACTCACACTGTACCCGTTTAACCTGTAACTTCTCATCATTCTTCTGAACTTCACATATTTGCTGTAGAAATGTCGGTTTAGCTCTCAATTCAGCTATGATTGAACCATCACTAGTCAGTGACAACCGGGTATTCATAGCTCGTAAAGCAAACAGAGATTTCTGGCTCAAAGCATCAGCTACAACATTAGCCTTACCCGGATGGTAATCAATAAACAAATCATAGTCCTTTATCAGTTCAAGCCACCTGCTCTGTCTCAAATTCAAATCTTTCTGTGTCATCAAATATTTCAGGCTTTTATGATCAGTATAAATATGACATTTCTCAACATACAAGTAACGTCGCCATATCTTCAATGCAAATACAATAGCAGCTAATTCAAGATCATGTACCGAGTAATTTCTTTCATGTGGCTTAAGTTGTCTTGAAGCATAGGCTATTACTTTACCTTCTTGCATCAAGACACAACCTAAACCATTTAATGATGCATCACTATAAATAATAAATTCTTTGCCCGGTTCAGGCTGTACCAACACAGGTGCTTTCGTCAATAAATCTTTCAATCGGTCGAAACTCTTCTGGCATTCATCAGTCCACTCGAATTTAACATCTTTCTGCAATAAACGGGTTACCGGAGAAGCTATCATAGAGAACCCCTGTACAAATCTCTGATAATAACCAGTTAAAAACAAGAAACTTCTAACTTCAAATACATTCTTCGGTGGACTCCAATTAATAATAGTTGAAATTTTATTCGGGTCTACCCTGATGCCTTCGGCGGATACAGTATGTCCAAGGAAACCCACTTCTCGGAGCCAAAATTCACATTTACTGAATTTAGCATAAAGCTTCTTTTCACACAGAATTTGCAAACACTAATCTCAAATGTTCTGCATGCTCATTTTCATCTCGAGAATAGACTAGAATATCATCAATGAAAACTACTACAAACCTGTCTAAATACGGTCTGAATATCCGGTTCATCAGGTCCATAAATACTGCAGGTGCATTAGTCAGCCCAAACGGCATAACCAGAAACTCATAATGCCCATACCTGGTTCTAAAAGCTGTCTTTGGCACATCTGGCTCTTTTACCCGCAGCTGGTAATAACCTGATCGGAGATCAACCTTTGAGAATACTGTGGCACCTTTCAGCTGATCAAATAAATCATCAATCCGGGGAAACGGGTACTTATTCTTTATAGTTACCTTAGTGAGCTGCCGATAGTCGATACACAATCTCAAATACCCATCTTTCTTTTTCACAAACAGAACCGGAGCACCCCAACGTGAATGACTCGGACGAAAAAAAACCCTATCAACAGGTTCCTGTAACTGTGTCTTTAACTCCTTTAATTCTGTAGGAGCCATCTGGTACGAAGCTATGAAAATCAGAGTAGTTCCCGGAACCAAATCTATAGAGAATTCCACTTCTCTTTCTGGTGGCAACCCTGGTAATTCCTCTCGAAACACATCAAAAAATTCACATACCACTGGCTTTGCCTGAATCTTCGACTCAGATACCTTGGTGTCTAATACATAAGCAAGAAAAGCATCATACCACTTTTTGACATACCTCTGAGCAGTAATAACTGAAATCACATCAGATAATCCCTTTGTCTGATCAGATTTAACCCAGAGTAGCTCACCGTTCTGACATTTTAACAAAATATATTTCTGTCTACAGTTTACTACTGCATCATGCTGAGTTAGCCAATCCATACCCAATATCACATCGAACTCATCAAAAGGAAGTAACATCAAGTCAGCTGAGAAACAATAACCTCTTACCATCAGTGGACAGTTTTTACAAATTTTATCCACTAACACAGACTGGCCCAGGGGATTCGAGACTTTAACCACAAATTCAGTAGGTTCAACGGATAAATTTTTAACAAATGCAAGTTTAACACATATATATGAATGCGTAGAACCAGGATCAATCAATGCAGTAATATCAGTATCAAGTAAAGAAAATGTACCAATAATAACATTCTAACACCCCTTGCCCGTATCCAATCGGAACCGGGTTTGAGGCATTACCTAACTAATCTTGCTTAAACGTCTCGAATAGGGTTATAAAATTTTTTTTAAACCCATCACTTGCACATACTCGGCCTAAGAGGCCCTAAACATACCCCCGAGAGGTATCAGAACTATTCCGAGAACTTTCACGAACTTGGAATGTAACATCCTGATTTAGGGCTTAGTCAGAATAGTGGTGCGAGACCACAAATTTGAGGGTTATAAATGAGTTTTTAAGGTTTATGCCATGTATGCATGCTAGTGTGAAAGTTTCATGAAGCAATTTTGTAAAATTATGGTTAAATTGTCCAAAAGGACTAAATTGCAAAAGTTGCAAAATGTGTGTTTCTAGAAGCTATATGTGTGAAATAGCTTTAGATTATTAAGTGGAGGTCTTTAAATATCAATTTATCCAAATTCTAATTTTTGGACAAAATTGGGCATGGATAAGTTAAAATAGAAAGTTTATCAAAAGGGCATTTTGGTCATTTAACAAATAAGTGATTAAAAAGGAGAAAAGATGAAAAAATCATGCTCATCTTCTTCCCCTCATTGCTTAAAATTTGAAGGAAGCCATAGCTAGGGTTCTTCAATTTTTCAAGCTTGCTAGTAAGTGCATCTAGCCTCGTTTTTTATATTCTTTGTATTTTTGAAGTCCCGGTAGCATGAGTAAGTTATTTTTAGATATTTGATGAGCTATGAAGGATGTTCAAAAATGTGTTCATGTATGACATGCATGTATTTTGTTGTTTTATGGAAGATTATGAAAGCTTGATGTAGTAGAAACATCTTTTGTTAAGTGATTTTCCATGAAAATGTATGTAGGGACTTGATTGTGAAAATCTTAAGTTTGGTCATACATGTGTGTTTTAGTGAGAATTGATGATAGCTTTAGTTGAATAAGTGGTTCGGCTAAGCATGAAAGACTAGAAAGTTGAATAAAAATCACTTTACGAGCCTTTGGGGCTAAAGTGTAAATATGAAAAAGTTTAGGGGCAAAATAGTAATTTTTCTAAAGTATGAGATGTGGGTCAATTTAGTCAATGTATGTATTGAATAAGCTAATTTATTCATTATAGATCAAGAAAGACGAAGCCCGGATCGAAACCGAGGCAAAAGTAATGTGGTGGACTAAATTGCAAGTCTCAATACTTTTTGAGTACTGAGGTAAGTCTATGCATAAACAATGCATTCATACTTACAATTTGTTGATGATAGCTAGTGTGTAGCTTGTTCGAGATTGATTAAGAACCTACGTGGTTCAAGTAGAATGAATGTAGTAGAATTGTGAATGGATGTTTAATTGAGTAAGTAGACATGTGAATGTGTAGTGATAATGCTAGATGGCAGGCTAAGTGCGATACCATCCTAATGCGTATTGACCATGAGCTGGCTATGTGCGATGCTATCGTTAGGTATATCGTTTAGTGGGCTAAGTGAGAAACCCCTATGATTACCTTTGTGGTAGGCTAAGTGCGATACCACCTTATTAATCGACTGTGGTGTGCTAAATGCAAAACCACCGACACATTTGTTGTGTGGGTTAACTGTGTGGATTAGCCATGTGATTGCATTATTAAGTTAATTAGCTGTGTGGATGAATTATTGAGTAATAATGATGTGTTGTATATTGTGTAAATGTGACATTGAATGTAGGGGTGCATTTCGATGGTTATGAGTATGTGACTCATGATGTGTTGGAAATGTGGTAAGGGTTAGAAAGAGTAAGCTTAGTTGTTCATTACTTTTGGTAGTATAATGCTAATTGCTGTTTAGCTTATACTATGATGCTTAATTGTTTATGTGTAAACTTACTAAGCTTAAAGCTTACTCATTTTCTTTTCCCTTGTCTTATAGAGTAAAAGTGTTGAACCGAGATACGAGGATCAATTGGAAGATCGCCCACACTATCAGCACACTCTGGTACATTAGACTCAATGTTTTATATATGGCATGTATAGGGGCTAGACAAATTAGTGAATTTTTGGTGTAAATGGCTAAGATGTGTTGGCCTTTAGATGGATAGTGTATTTTGTATAATGCCATGGTTGTTGGCTATTAGATTATATGAAAGAAAGATGTAGTTTTCTATGTGATATTGCATTTCAATTTGAGTTGATTATGGGTGTGTTGTATGAGTGCATGTTGTGTAAGCTAAGGGTGAGAAGAGCTTAGCAAATAGCTTTGTTCTTGGCCATGTGGATAGACACACGGACGTGTGTCTAGGCCATGTGTGACACACGGTCAGCCCACGGGCGTGTGCTTTGGCCGTGCATCCCCTACATGTTAGTATTGTAAATCAGAATAGACCACGGACTAGTCACACGGGCGTGTGCCTATGGCGTGTGGGATTAATCAGTGTTGGCCACGGGCTAGCCACACGGGCGTGTGTCTAGACTCTGGGCTGTGTTAAGGTAGTCAGTGTGCACCACGGGTTGTAAGCACGGGCGTGTGCCTTGGCTGTGGGGCATTGGCAGAATGATGGGGTTTTAGGCACGGTTCTGGGACATGGGCGTGTGTGTCCATGCACGGGCGTGTGAGACATGTATTAAAGAGAAAAATTTTAAGATTGGAAAAAGTTTCGGTTTAGTCCCGAGAGCCCTCGTGTGTATGAGTAAGGCCTCGTAAGTCGAGAAAGAGGTTGTTGAGATGACTTCAGAGAGTAGTTACGACGAGCCTTTGTGGCGATCAAGTGGTTTGAGTTCGGTTACGCCTCGGGCCCGGTTCCTTGAAGATAAGCTCCTAACTTTTCTCCTTTTTATCTATGATATTATCACTTAAAAATCCACATAAAATCTCCTATTTTATAGCCTTGTAGCCGTCCACCTCTACTAATCCCTAATGCCAAATTTAACTCACTTAAATTAAAAGATTTGGGCCTCATTAAAATTAATACTTGGGCCCCTAATTCCTTGTGTGTGGCGTCACCCTCTCTTCATTTAAAGTGCCGAATTTGGCCTAAAACATGGGCTCCTTGGGACCCAAAACTTGTTCCTTTTTAACTGTTAATGATGCCACTTTAACTGGGCCTTTTGCCTAATTCTAAGCCCAAATTTAGACCCCTATCAATTAAATTAACATAGTAAACCTATCCCTACACTAAATGTATAGGCCCGTAAATTTAGGATGTTACAGTTCTACCCCCTTAAAGAAATTTCGTCCTCGAAATTTCCAACTAACTATTAATCGTACTACCCAAGTCTCACCACTATGCTTTCACAAGCACTCCGATTCTAAAGCCAAAAGAAACACTTAGTATAATATGGTAGAGTACGCGCACAGATGTTAGCATAGAGCGTCCTCGTCCCCCTTATACTCATTTTACCGATTCGTTTATCATTTAGAAATTTTATGAATTATTAGTTTTCTTCCATTGATTAACCACGAGCAGTTTTATGAACAATAGTTTTAAGAGTGGTTTTTTCGAATTCGCATTCACAATCTGATCTCAAGTTTGTAACCTCTAACTAAAATAAAACACATACATCATACAAAAATCATCCAAGCACTTACATTCTTCACGTAAAGGTGTTTTCGTTTATTCACTACCTAGGGGTATTTTCGTAATTTCATCCTACAGGGGTATTTTCGTAATTTTTCATAATAAAGTTCCTTGTTGATTTCATGAAGTAAGGGTATTCTGGTAATTTTACAATCTGGGGGTATTTTGGTAATTTTGAAATCTGAGGGTATTTCGGTAATTTTGAAATCTGGGGGTATTTCAGTAATTTTGAAATTTGAGGGTATTTCGGTAATTTTGCAATCAGGGGTAATTTAGTAATTTTGCAAATCAGAGGTAATTTGGTAATTGTACAAACCAGGGGTATTTTGGTCATTTGACAAAACGAGGGTAGGTTGGTAATTTTTTCTAACCAGGGATATTTCGATGTTGTTGTTGTTGTTTTTTTTTTCAAACAGAGTACTTTGGGGAAAAATCTAGTTTCATGGTCCGGGTTACTCTTATAAACATGAGATTTTCGGGTAAATTTTCAAAACATGGGTATTTTACAAATTCATGGCTGGTTGGTAGTTTTCACAAATCAAACGTATTTTGAAAATTTTGCAAAACTTGAGAAATTTTCTTTCTTTTTTTTTCAAACTAGGGTGAATAGTCACCCTATTCATGGCGGGTTTTAATTATATGGTTTAGCCCATCAACAAGTCCTCGTAACTAGGGTGAATAGTCACCACGCACCAGGTAGGATTCTAGTGAAGAGGAGGTGAGTCGCTAGGACTGCTTAAGTACCAAGCTCTCCTGAATCCACTCCTAGACATGCGTATGCCCATTGCCACACCCTAACTTGGCTAAGGTGAGCAATACTACGCACTGTAGGATTCGGTGAAAAGGAGGTGAGTCACTAGGACTACTTAAATACCAGGCTCTTCCAGATCCAATCCTAGACATGCGTATGCCTGTTACCACACCCTAGTCTTGCGGCTCGTTTACGGGTTTGTTTAGTGAAGTTAAGTCTTATGAGATTTTAAGAGTTGTTTCAGCTAGGCCTAAAGTCCATCAAGTTCTAATCTAACTAATCTACGTCCCATAAAACCCATCAAGCCCACATATATTATATCACACAATGGTTCAGAATACTTACCTAGCGGACTTGGGCCGGAGACGCAGGTGCCATGCTGAGCTAATAGACCTGTATAAATATGCATGTTTCGAAAACCCAACTTTAGAAAACGTTTTGAGCCCAAAAAACCCCCAGAGCCGAGTTTTGAACCAGGCTCCGATACCAATTTGTAACACCCCAAACTCGGCCCAAATGCTACAACCGAATCTGGTATGTCACTTAAGAGATTTTACATAACATGTCGTATTTTGGAAAACAATTACTAGGTTTACACCTTTATTTCGAAAGTTTAATAATTCATTAAAGTATAAAATATTAAGTAACCAATTATCTTGGTAGATTTTATATAAAAATCGAAATTTCATGCAGGTCTTAACTTAATTGAAAACGTAAAACTTAAAACCCAGTAGTAAAAGCCCAACAAAATCCCAAAACATAAATGGTAGTCTAGTGGCCCATGGCCTTATTACAAAGAAATTTGAACCCATTAATTAAATGAAAATCAAATATTAGACTAAGTCTTTTATTGAATTCTCAAAGCTCTGTCACATGGCCACCTTGCTCTCTCTCCATTGATCCGATGCCCTAAGTGTCACCCGAGATGGTTAAAATTAAAGGGTGAGTCGCGAGACTCAGTGTGCAACCCTCATGCACCATTAGATTTGGGCTTTAGACCCATAAAACAGAATAATAAAAATATAAATAACAAAAATAATATGCAAAGCCCAACCCATATCCTAGGTATCCATCCGCTACACGCCCCGCACTCGACCATTCACACCATTGGAGATTTCTACAATCAACCCACACCGCTACACGCCTTGATGGCGATCGTCTTTGCTCATCATCGAGATCATGGCCGTAGCCACTACAATGAATCACGGCGAGGCCGCTACAACAGCATCACGATAAGGAACCGCTACAATAGATCACGGTAAAAACCGCTACAACATATAACTTCCTCCTTTCATCAAACCCAACCCATGCAATCACATAAAATCAGTATACTTATAACATTTAATCAGATCATTTACTAACTCGGTGATTTGCTTTACCCTCTTTGGGTTCCGTCAATATGCTTGGGTTTGAGATTTAACAAAATATGTAATACTTATTTTCATATATTAATCAAACAGATCTAGATGGTGTGGAGAATTACACACCTGATATTGCGAAATCCAATATTCTTAGTCGATGTCCTTACTATCTGGATCTATTATCCTTAATCTATAGCCTTGCTTAAAAACTGGAACAATTGCAAAAATAGGCCTCTCCTATATTCGGCCATGGTTAGTATTCTACCCGATTTTATATATATAAATAAACAAATCCTCTTACCTTGAAATCCCGAAATTGGAGACTTATGATTTTCGGCTTTTAGATCTAGTCGACTAAGGTTCCTTCAAATCCCGAATTGCCGCCCATCATAAAACCATTAAACTATTAGCTTTTGGCTTTTGCCTTTCAAAAACCAGGAATAGATCATGAGAACTAATCAAAAATCAACACTTACCTTAGCATAGGAGATTCGGCTAGCACTAGAGAGAGGATTCGGCAATGCCCATGGAAGATTTAAATGCCTAAGTATAGAACTAATTCTCAAATAGGATGAATAGAAGAAAAGACTATGGATGCTTCTGGCTTCCTAGAGAAATCGACACAAGAAGGAAAAAGTGGAGAAGAGTTTGGCTTTTAAAGAAATTGGAGAAAAGAAATTGAGAGGGAGAGGCTAGGGAATTTCGGCACAATGGGAGAGAAATTTAGGGTTTTCAGGTGTCGAGAATCAAGGAGCTAGCCCCTATTTATAGATATTTTGGCACCTCTTTGCTAAAAACCGAAAATGCCCTTAAAATTCAAGTTGAAAGAGAGGAGAAATTCGACACCCTCCTTGCCATGCGAAGAGCGAATTTTACACTCCTCTAGGTGGTGGATTTTCGGCCAACACTTCCTTGAAGATAAGCTCCTAACTTTTCTCCTTTTTATCTATGATATTATCACTTAAAAATCCACATAAAATCTCCTATTTTATAGCCTTGTAGCCGATCCACCTCTACTAATCCCTAATGCCAAATTTAACTCACTTAAATTAAAAGATTTGGGCCTCATTAAACTTAATACTTGGGCCCCTAATTCCTTGTGTGTGGCGTCACCCTCTCTTCATTTAAAGTGCCGAATTTGGCCTAAAACATGGGCTCCTTGCGACCCAAAAATTGTTCCTCTTTAACTGTTAATGATGCCACTTTAATCTGGGCCTTTTTGCCTAATTCTAAGCCCAAATTTAGACCCCTATCAATTAAATTAACATAGTAAACCTATCCCTGCACTAAATGTATAGGCCCGTAAATTTAGGATGTTACACTTAGCCTACCACAAAGGTAATCATAGGGGTTTCTCACTTAGCCCACTAAACGATATACCTCACGATAGCATCGCACATAGCCAGCTCATCGTTAATATGCATTTGGATGGTATCGCACTTAGCCTACCATCTAGCATTATCACTATACATTCACATGTCTACTTACTCAATTAAACATCCATTCACAATTCTACTACATTCATTCTACTTGGACCACATCGGTTCTCAATCAATCTCGAACAAGCTACACACTAGCTATCATCAGCAAATTGTAAGTATGAATGCATTGTTTATGCATAGACTTACCTCGGTACACAAAAGTATTGAGACTTGCAATTTAGTCCACCCCCGTGCTTTTGCCTCGGTTTCGATTCAGGCTTCGTCTTTCTTGATCTATAATGAATAAATCAGCTTATTCAATACATACATTGACTAAATTGACCCACATCTCATACTTTAGAAAAATTACTATTTTGCCCCTAAACTTTCTCATATTTACACTTTAGCCCCAAAGCCTCGTAAAGTGATTTTTATTCAACTTTCTAGTCTTTCATGCTTAGCCGAACCACTTATTCAACTAAAGCTATCATCAATTCTCACTAAAACACACATGTATGACCAAACTTAAGATTTTCACAATCAAGTCCCTACATGCATTTTCATGGAAAATCACTTAACAAAAGATGTTTCTACTACATCAAGCTTTCATAATCTTCCATAAAACAACAAAATACATGCATGTCATACATGACCACATTTTTGAACATCCTTCATAGCTCACCAAATAGCTAAAAATAGCTTACTCATGCTACCGGGACTTCAAAAATGCAAAGAATATCAAAAACGAGGCTAGATGCACTTACTAGCAAGCTTGAAAAATTAAAGAACCCTAGTTATGGCTTCCTTCAAATTTTCGGCAATGAGGGGAAGAAAATGAGCATGATTTTTTCATCTTTTCTCCTTTTTAATCACTTATTTATAAAATGACTAAAATGCCCTTTTTGATAAACTTTCTATTTTAACTCATCCATGCCCATTTTTGTCCAAAAACTAAAAATTGGGAAAATTGCTCATTAAGGACCTCTAATTAATAATCTAAAGCTATTTCACACATATAGCTTCTAGAAACACACATTTTGCAACTTTTGCAATTTAGTCCTTTTGGACAATTCAACTACAATTTCACAAAATTGCTTCATGAAACTTTCACACTAGCATGCATACAAGGCATAAACCTCAATAACTCATTTATAACCCTCAGATTTGTGGTCTCACACCACTATTCCGACTAGGCCCTAAAATGGGATTTTACAGGATGTGAGTCCTATCTTGTTTTTGTGTTAAATACTAGAGAGGTTGGAGTAGAGTTCGAAATTGTGTCAGTGGTTTGTGAGTATCCAAATGTATTTCCGGAAGAGTTACCGGGATTACCTCTAGTGAGAGAGGTCGAGTTTGGAATTGAGTTGGTTCCGAGAACGGCACCTATTTCAATTGCTCCTTATAGAATGGCACTGGTAGAGTTGAAAGAACTGAAGGTTCAGTTGCAAGAGTTGACAAATAAGGGTTTTACAAGACCGAGCTACTCACCGTGGGGTGCTCCGATATTGTTTGTGAAGAAGAAAGATGGGTCTATGAGGTTGTGTATAGACTATAGACAGCTTAACAAAGTGACGGTTAAGAATAAGTATCCTTTACCAAGGATTGATGATCTTTTTGATCAACTAAAGGGAGCTACAGTGTTCTCTGAGATAGACTTGAGGTCTGGTTATTATCAGCTCAGAGTGAAAGAGCAAGATGTGTTGAAAACTGCATTTCGGACAAGGTATGGCCATTATGAGTTTTTGGTTATACCGTTTGGTTTGACGAATGCACCTGCGATTTTTATGGATCTGATTAACCGTATTTTCAGACCATATGTGGACAAGTTTGTAGTTGTCTTCATTGACGACATATTTATCTATTCTCGGGATGAGAACGACCATGAAGAGCATTTGAGAATTATCTTGCAAACTTTGAGAGATAAGCAGTTGTATGCTAAGTTTAGCAAGAGTAAGTTTTGGCTCTGAGAAGTCAGATTCCTAGGACACATGGTGTCAGGTGATGGTGTCAGAGTTGACCCGAGTAAGATATCGGCTGTTGTGGATTGGAAATTGCCGAGGAACGTGTCTGAAATCAGAAGTTTCTTGGGATTAGCAGGATATTACAAACATTTCGTAAAGGGGTTCTCCGTGATTGCTACTCCGATGACGAAGTTATTGCATAAAGATGTCAAGTTTGAATGGTTGTCTGATGTATCGTGACAGAATTTGTGTTCCTAAAGATGAGGAGTTGATTTGAAAGGTTTTGCATGAGGCCCACTGTGGATGTTTGTCAGTACATTCGGGCAGTACGAAAATGTACAACGACTTGAGGAAGTTGTATTGGTGAACGGGTATGAAAATAGATATTTCAGAGTTTGTGACAAAGTATCTGATTTGCCAATAGGTGAAGGCTGAGCATCAAGTGCCTTCGGGATTGCTTCAGCCAGTAATGGTACCCGAATGAAAGTGGGATCGGATTACCATAGATTTTGTAACGGGGTTGCCGATGACTCCAAGAACGAGAGATGTTGTGTGGGATGTTGTGGATAGATTGACGAAGTCGGCTCACTTTATTCCAGTACGTGTTGATTATTCACTAGACAAGTTAGCTGAGTTGTATGTGGCAGAGATAGTGAGGCTGCATGGTGTGCCTGTGTCAATTATATCGGATAGAGATCCGAGGTTTACTTTGAGATTTTGGAAGAAGTTGCAAGAGGCCATGGGTACGAGATTGAATTTTAGTACTGCGTTCCATCCGCAAACCGATGGTAAGTCTGAAAGAGTGATTCAAGTTCTGGAAGATATGCTTCGATGCTATGTGTTAGAATTCGAAGGTAGCTGGGAGAGATATCTACCTTTGGTCGAATTCGCCTATAACAATGATTATCGATCAGTACAGATGGCACCGTATGAGGCTTTGTATGGTTGTAAGTGTCGGACTCCTTTGTATTGGACAGAGCTTAGTGAGAAGCGGATCCATGGGGTCGATCTAGTGAAAGAAACCGAAGAGAAGGTGAAAGTAATCCGTAATAGTCGAGAGAGTGCTGCTGAATGTGAAGCGTAAGTCATACGCTGGATTTGAAAAGAAAAGAAATTGAGTTTGAAGTGGGCGACAAAGTGTTTTTGAAAGTGTCCCCATGGAAGAAGATTATGAGATTTGGACGAAAAGGGAGATTGTGTCCAAGATTCATTGGGCGGATGAGATTCTGAGATAGAGTTGGGCTGTAGCATACCGGTTGGCTTTGCAGTAGAGTTGGAAAAGATTCATAATGTGTTCCATGTGTCGATGTTGCGGACGGTATCGCTCCGATCCTTCACATGTGATTCCTTCGACGGAAATTGAGATAAGACCAGGATATGTCTTATGAAGAGGAGCCGATTAAGATCTTGGCTCGAGAAGTGAAACATTGAGAAATAAGAGCATAGCACTAGTGAAAGTGTTATGGCGCGAAACATGGTGTGGAAGAGGCTACGTGGGAAGCGGAAGAAGCTATGAGAGAGCAACATCCAAACCTCTTTCCTGGTAAGATTTTCGGGGACGAAAATCTCTAAAGGAGGGAGAGTTGTAACATCCCAGTTTAGGGCCTAGTCGAAATAGTGGTGCGAGACCACAAATCCAAGAGTTATAAATGAGTTATTGAGGTTTATTCCTTGTATGCATGCTAGTGTGAAAGTTTCATGAAGCAATTTTGTGAACTTGTGGTTGAATTGTCCAAAAGGACTAAATTGAAAAAGTTACAAAATGTGTGTTTCTAGAAGCTATATGTGTGAAATAGCTTTAGATTATTAATTAGAGGTCCTTAATGAGCAATTTTCCCAATTTTTAGTTTGTGGACAAAAATGGGCATGGATGAGTTAAAATAGAAAGTTTATCAAAAAGGGCATTTTAGTCATTTAACAAATAAATGATTAAAAAGGAGAAAAGATGAAAAAATCATGCTCATCTCCTTCCCAAAATCATGCTCATCTTCTTCCCCTCATTGCCGAAAATTTGAAGGAAGCCATAGCTAGGGTTCTTCAATTTTTCAAGCTTGCTAGTAAGTGCATCTAGTCTCGTTTTTTATATTCTTTGCATTTTTGAAGTCCCGGTAGCATGAGTAAGCTATTTTTAGCTATTTAGTGAGCTATGAAGGATGTTCAAAAATGTGTTCATGTATGACATGCATGTATTTTGTTGTTTTATGGAAGATTATGAAAGCTTGATGTAGTAGAAACATCTTTTGTTAAGTGATTTTCCTTGAAAATGCATGTAGGGACTTGATTGTGAAAATCTTAAGTTTGGTCATACATGTGTGTTTTAGTGAGAATTGATGATAGCTTTAGTTGAATAAGTGGTTCGGTTAAGCATGAAAGACTAGAAAGTTGAATAAAAATCACTTTACGAGGATTTGGGGCTAAAGTGTAAATATGAGAAAGTTTAGGGGTAAAATAGTAATTTTGCTAAAGTATGAGATGTGGGTCAATTTAGTCAATGTATGTATTGAATAAGCATATTTATTCATTATAGATCAAGAAAGATGAACCCGGATCGAAACTGAGGCAAAAGCAAGGTAGTGGACTAAATTGCAAGTCTCAATACTTTTGTGTACCGAGGTAAGTCTATGCATAAACAATGCATTCATACTTACAATTTGTTGATGATAGCTAGTGTGTAGCTTGTTCGAGATTCATTGAGAACCTACATGGTTCAAGTAGAATGAATGTAGTAGAATTGTGAATGGATGTTTAATTGAGTAAGTAGACATGTGAATGTGTAGTGATAATGCTAGATGGCAGGCTAAGTGCGATACCATCCTAATGCATATTGATGATGAGCTGGCTATGTGCGATGCTATCGTTAGGTATATCGTTTAGTGGGCTAAGTGAGAAACCCCTATGATTACCTTTGTGGTAGGCTAAGTCCGATACCACATTATTAATCGACTGTGGTGTGCTAAGTGCGAAACCACTGAGACATTTGCTGTGTGGGTTAACTGTGTGGATTAGCCATGTGATTGCATTATTAAGTTAATTAGCTGTGTGGATGAATTATTGAGAAATAATGATGTGTTGTATATTGTGTAAATGTGGCATTGAATGCAGGGGTGCATTTCGATGGTTATGAGTATGCGACTCATGATGTGTTGGAAATGTGGTAAGGGTTAGAAAGAGTAAGCTTAGTTGTTCATTACTTTTGGTAGTATAATGCTAATTGTTGTTTAGCTTATACTATGATGCTTAATTGTTTATGTGTAAACTTACTAAGCTTAAAGTTTACTCCTTTTCTTTTCCCTTGTCTTATAGAGTAAAAGTGTTGAACCGAGATACGAGGATCAATTGGAAGATCGCCCATACTATCAGCACACTCTGGTACATTAGACTCAATGTTTTGTATATGGCATGTATAGAGGCTAGACAAATTAGTGAATTTTTGGTGTAAATGGCTAAGATATGTTGGCCTTTAGATGGATAGTGTATTTTGTATAATGCCATGGTTGTTGGCTATTACACTATATGAAAGAAAGATGTAGTTTTCTATGTCAGATTACACTTCAATTTGAGTTGATTATGGGTGTGTTGTATGAGTGCATGTTGTGTAAGCTATAAGGGTGAGAAGAGCTTAGCAAATAGCTTTGTTCTTGGCCATGTGGATAGACACACGGACGTGTGTCTAGGCCATGTGTGACACACGGTCAGCCCACGGGCGTGTGCTTTGGCCGTGCGTCCCCTGCATGTTAGTATTGTAAATCAGAATAGACCACGGACTAGTCACACGGGCGTGTGCCTATGGCATGTGGGATTAATCAGTGTTGGCCATGGGCTAGCCACACAGGCGTGTGTCTAGACTCTAGGCCGTGTTAAGGTAGTCAGTGTGCACCACGGGTGGTAAGCACGGATGTGTGCCTTGGCCGTGGGGCATTGGCAGAATGCTGGGGTTTTAGGCACAGTTTGGGGACATGGGCGTGTGTGTCCATGCACGGGCGTGTCTAATCTTGCACGGGCGTGTGAGACCTGTATTAAAGAGAAAAAATTTAAGATTGGAAAAAGTTCCGGTTTAGTCTCGAGAGCCCTCGTGTGTATGAGTGAGGCCTCGTAAGTCGAGAAAGAAGTTGTTGAGATGACTTCAGAGAGTAGTTACGACGAGCCTATGTGGCGATCAAGTGGTTTGAGTTCGGTTACGCCTTAGGCCCGGTTCCGGCGTAGAACCCGGGTAAGGGGTGTTACATGGAAAACTTTTCAACAAAACAGGGGCCACACGCCCGTGTGGGTCTAGGGACACGCCCGTGTGCCCCTAGGACACGCCAGTGTCTTCCACCCGTGGCCGATCCTGACTATGACGTCATCATTTCACTAAGGTCACATGGCCAAGGCACACGCCCGTGTCCTTAGCCCGTGTGTCGAATTAAATTCCACATTTAAGGTACAGACTTCACACGGCCTGGGCACACGCCCATTCCCTTAGGCCGTGTCTTCCACATGGCTGAGACACACGGCCGTGTCTCTGCCCCGTGGAGCATACTAACTTGCAAACCCAACATGTAATGGGACACACGGTCGATCCACACGCCCTTAGGGCTGACCGTGTGTCACACACGGCCTAGACACATGCCCGTGTGTCTACCCGTGTGGACAATTAGATGGCTATCTACCAAGCCCTTCGCCACCCTACATTACACACATACATACTCCAACTCAAAACAACACAACTCCTAACCCAAGGCACCTCTAAGAACTCATTCCAAAACATTCCAATACAAAAGATAACCAAAAGGTATCTCTAGGAACTCAAAGAATCAAGACAAACACAAGGGCATACACTTCATGAAATTCATCTTCATTAAGCAATAGGATTTGACAAGTATTTGCCTAACATGTAAGGCCATTTACAAAATGACTTTAATAACATACATAGCCAACACTTTGACTAACAATTACAACTTAACAAAATACCCAAGTCCTATACATGCTATACTCAAAATAAGTCTAAATTGTTATACCAAAGTGATGTCGATAGTGTGATTTCCGAACTCCTACGTCCACGTTCCTCGAGTTATCTTGGCAATACTACAAGGAGAAAAGGAAATGAAATGGGTAAGCATAAAGTTTAGTAAGTTTGCATGAAAATAAATAGCAACAATAAGCTCGATATATAATCCATCCATGGCATTAATTAACCACACACAATTCATTGGCTTCTTGCCATACTTACTCATATTGCCCTTATTTAGCACATACCGTGCCACATATCGAATTCATTTCTTCGTGACTCATTCACGAGTACCTGTATTCACTCATTCATATGACTCTAGTGCAATTCTCATTTCTACCTTTAAACTCATCTACTTATCCCATCAATCATTAAGGATAGTCAAAGATGCATATTCATTGTCATTCATGTAGGTATGAAGCCAATGCCACATCCCTGAGGTGGTCTTACATGGAGTCACCTCTAAATGCCAATGCCCTATCCCGGATAAGGTCTTTTAAGGTCTTTCACATCAAATATCGATGCCATATCTCGGATATGGTCTTATACGATTTCCCATATTCATTACCGAAGCCATATCCCTGACATGGTCTTATACGGGATCTCAACTCGGTGCCGAGGCCATGTCCCTGACATGGTCTTATACGGGACCTTATCTATTTCATATCTCGATGATAGCCTTCTCATATTCATTATAGTCCACTAGGACTTCAACATCATATTCAACATTAGTCACTCAAATTAGTAGAGTATCATGCATCAATGTGTTACTAAGCATTCTCAATTATGCTAACATGAATGTTGCATTAATCACATACAAACTTACCTCGATTTTAAAATGAGCCAACTCGTTGGTCTAGTCCAAGACTTTGTTCTTTCCCCGATCGAGGCGGATTCTCGGTTCTTCTTGCTCTATAATAGCAATTTAGCTCATTTCAATCATCATATTAATAAAAGAATTTCACTAATCATGCTTAGGCAAAATTACTATTTTACCCCTAAACTTTGGCAAAATGACCATTTTGCCCCTAGGCTCGGAAATAAATTCTAATCACATTTCTACCTTCAACAAGCCTAGGTGAACATTTAATACTCTTATAGCTATCATCAAAACTCAACATTTCACATAATTACTACAAATTTGTAACCTTTTCAACAAGGTCCAATTAGGTGTTTTCAAGACAACACCTTTCACAAAAGTTGTTCATCTAACAACCAAGACTCAATTTCTTCCATAAAAATGCAGCAAATAAAAATGATAGCTCTCATGGAAAAACTCTAAACTTTTCACCATATTGCACAATAGTCCCCTCATTTGAAAGCCTAAGCTTTAGGGGTCTCAAAAGTACAACTATTTTCAAGAAAACATCACTAGAACACTTACTTGTGAAGAGAAGAGTGTGCTGAAATTTTTGAAGCTTTCAA
The DNA here is from genome assembly GCA_025698515.1 of Gossypium sturtianum. Lineage (NCBI taxonomy): Eukaryota > Viridiplantae > Streptophyta > Magnoliopsida > Malvales > Malvaceae > Gossypium > Gossypium sturtianum. The sequence continues at coordinate 130,088,529 of CM046955.1, forward strand.
CCCCTATTTGGCTGGCAATTTCGGTGGAGAAAGACGGAGAGAAAGATGATATTTTCTCTTTCTTTATTCTAATATTAAACTAGTCAAACAAGTCACCAACTATCAACTACTTTGACCAATTTTTGTCCATCTTTGTCTCCTATGCTAGTCTATGGCCAGCCAAGCAAATATTGGGGGTCTAATTGCCCTTTAAAGACCTCCAATTATCAATTTATGGCTATTTGGTATCTTTAGCTTATAGAATGGAACTTTCGCACTTTATGCGATTTAGTCCTCTCTCGCGATTAAGCGTGAAATCGCTAAAATTAAAGCACCAAAATTCTCATGCACATATACTATCATGCTCTGACTCATAATATGACATGAAAATAAATTTCCCAAATCTCAAATTAGTGATCCCGAGATCACTGTTTCGGCTAGCCCCTAAATTGGGCTGTTACAATTCTCCCCCTTAAGGATTTTCGTCCCGAAAATCTTACCGGTAAAGAGGTTGGGATATTGGTTTCTCATCGTTTCCTCGGGCTCCCATGTAGCCTCTTCTATTCTGTGCCTTTGCCATAAAACTTTCACAAGGGATATGCTTTTGTTTCTTAACTGCTTTACCTCTCGCGCAAAAATCTTAACCGGCTCTTCACCATAAGTCAAATCCGGTTGTATCTCTTCCTCTGTTGGTACTATGACATGTGAAGGGTTTGAGTGGTATCGGCGCAACATAGATACATGAAAAACATCATGAATCTTTTCTAGCTCAAGTGGCAAGTCCAACCGATAAGCTACCGGTCCTATCCTCTCGGTAACTTCATAAGGTCCGATAAAATGCGGACTCAATTTGCCCTTTCGGCCAAATCTAAGGACTTTTCTCCAAGGTGATACTTTTAAGAACACTTTATCACCGGCTTTGAATTCAATCTCTTTCCGTTTCAAATCCGAATAGGACTTTTGTCTATCTGAGGCGACTTTCAAACAATCTCGTATCACTTTCGCTTTCTCTTCAGTCTCTCTAACTAGGTCAACCCCATGAATCTGTTTGTCTCTGAGTTCTGACCAATACAAGGGCGTTCGGCACCTACGCCCATACAATACCTCATAAGGCACCATTTTCAAACTTGACTAAAAACTGTTGTTGTAGGCGAATTCCACCAACTGTAAGTATTTCTCCCAATTACCTTGGAATTCTAAAACACAACATCGAAGCATGTCTTCGAGTATCTAAATCACTCTTTCCGACTGCCCGTCGGTCTGTGGATGAAAGGTTGTGCTGAAACTCAATTTTGTGCCCAAGGCCTCTTGTAACTTTTTCCAAAACCGTGACGTAAATCTCGAATCTCTATCCAAAATGATCGACAACGGTACACCATGAAGTCTTACTATCTCTTACATGTACAAGTCCACTAATTTATCAAGCGAATAATCGACTCGCACTGGTATGAAATGGGCTGACTTTGTGAGTCTATCAACCACAACCCACACCACGTCTTTCTTCTTTGGAGTCAATGGTAAGCCTGTCACGAAGTCCATGGTAATACGGTCCCATTTCCACTCGGGAACCATAATGGGCTGTAGCAAACCCGAAGGTACTTGATGTTCAGCTTTCACTTGCTAAAAAATCAGACATCTCGATACAAACTCGGAAATGTCTTTCTTCATACCAGGCCACCAATACCATTTCCTCAAATCATTGAACATCTTCGTGCTGCCTGGGTGCACATTCAAACATCTGCTATGTGCTTCATGTAATATCTTACGAATAAGCTCATCATTTTTGGGTACACAGACCCTATCTCGAAATGTCAGGCATCCATCAGGATTTACTCAAAAGTCTGATTCAACATTCGACTCACATAAAACTCTCTTGGCTTGCAAACTGTTATCATCTTTCTGAGCTTCACAAATCTCTTGGAGAAACAATGGTTTAGCCCTCAACTCGGCTAAAATGAAACCATCATCCAACAAAGTCATCTGAGTACTCATGGCTCTTAGTGCAAACAATGATTTTCTGCTCAAGGCATCGGCGACTACGTTTGCCTTCCCCGGATGGTAGTCAATCACCAATTCATAATCCTTAATCAGCTCTAACAACTTACATTGCCTCAAATTCAATTCCTTTTGAGTCATCAAATATTTTAGGCTCTTGTCGTCGGTGAAAATCCGACACCTTTCACCATATAAATGATGCCTCCAAATTTTTAACGCAAACACAATTGTAGCCAACTCTAAATCATGAGTCGGGTAATTCTTCTCGTGCGACTTCAATTGCCTTGAGGCGTATGCAATCACTTTACCCTCTTGCATAAGTACACCACCCAATCCGTTCAGGGATGCATCACTGTATACCACGAATTCTCTCCCCGATTTAGATTACACCAAAATCGGAGCCCCAGTCAACAGCATCTTCATTTTTTTAAAACTCTGTTGACACTTCACTGTCCAATCAAACTTCACATCTTTTTGCAAAGTCTCGTCATCGGGGTAGCTATCATGGAAAACCCCTTGACAAAACGCCTATAATAGTCGGTTAGGCCTAGAAAACTCCTTACTTCGGTTACGCTCCTCAGCGGTTTCCAATCAACAATTGTTGAAATCTTACTCGAGTCGACTCTAATCCCATCTCCCGAGACAATGTGCCCCAAAAATCCCACTTCCTTGAGCCAAAATTCACTCTTACTGAATTTGGCATACAATTGTCTTTCTCTTAAAACTTGTAAAACCATCCTCAAATGCTCAGCATGATCATTCTCATCTCGAAAGTAGATTAGTATGTCATCGATGAAAACAACGACAAATTTATCCAAGTATGGCCGAAAAATGTGATTCATCAAATCCATAAAGATCGCAGGGGCATTTGTCAGACCAAAAGGAATGACCAAAAATTCATAGCGGTCGTACCTAGTCCTAAATGCAGTTTTCGGCACATTCGATTCCTTGACCCTAAGCTGGTAGTACCCTGACCTCAAATCTATCTTGGAAAATACCGTGGCTCCCTTCAATTGGTCGAATGGATCATCGATCCTCGACAACGGGTACTTGTTCTTCACAGTTACCTTGTTGAGTTGCCGATAATCTATGCATAGTCTCATAGAACCATCTTTCTTCTTCGTGAATAAAACGGGAGTGCCCCACGGAGAAAAACTCAGCCTTGGAAAACCTTTATCTGTTAGTTCTTGCAACTGCGCTTTTAGCTCTTTTAGCTCGATTGGTGCCATTCTATATGGAGCAAAAGAAATAGGGGCAGCACCCGGAGCCAGCTTAATCCCGAATTCAATCTCTCTAACTGGAGGTAACCCTAGCAACTCTTCCAGGAAAATATCTAGGTACTCGCACACTATGGGTACCGACTCCATTCTCAAATCAGTCTCTTTAGTGTTTAACACAAACGCAAGATAAGCCTCGTACCCTTTTCTTAAATACCTCTGAGTCGACAAGGTTGATATCACTACTGGTGATCTATCTTGCTTATCTGATTCAACACGAATAAAATCCCCATTTTCACTTTTCAACTCAATATGCTTCTCCCCACAGTTCACAATTACCCCATGAGTAACTAACCAATCCATCCCAAGGATGACATCAAACTCATCAACTGGCAAAAGCATAAGATCAATTGGGAAACAATGACCCTTAATCATCAAAGGGCAACCTTTGCAAACTCTATCAACCAACACATACTTGCCTAGAGGATTAGACACTCTTATGATGAATTCGGTAGGCTCTATAGGCATGCTCATGCTAGAGACTAATTTCATGCATATGTATGAGTGGGTAGATCCAGGATCAATTAAAGCTATAACACGAGTATTATGGAGAGAAAAGGTACCCGTAATTACGTAAGGGGAAGATGCCTCTTCACGAGCACGGATGGCTGATAAACCGAAATAGTAACATATTTTAATCCCACATTTAGCATACTTTTGGATGATTTATCCCTTGATTTATGTAAAAAGGTGCTCTTAATCCTTTCTTTTCATGTCTTATACTCAGGAAAGCACCCAAGTATAAAAAGAACGAGAAACGGGCTCAAAACGGACCAAAATGGGCCAAAGAAGAAATCGACACGGCCTGGACTAAAGCCCACATGGCCGTGCCTCCTCAATATACTAGAACACAGCCTGAAGTCGATCTACGGCCGGTGCCTCACTAACTGAGTCCAACACGGCACGGCCACGATTCACGGGCGTGTGCCATGGCCGTGCCCCTGCCAGTGGAGGAGAGTAATTTCACTCGGAAAAGTATACTTAGGGGCAAAAAAACCTGTTTCAAAAGCCTATATAAAGACCCTAAGTATAACCTAAAAGGAGGGATTAGCTAGGCCAAGGAGCCGAGCTGAAAAGGTCAAATTTGTGGGAAACTCTCAAGGGATAGCCAGTTGATCCATCTCCAGAAGCCGGAATTCTACTCAAGACGGAGGATCTCTCCTTCAATTCCTTCAGGGAGTTTTAGGGATTTCTTATGTTTTCTTTTATCTTTTCTTCGACATGTTTTTCTTTATTATTATGAACTAAACCCTTGGATACCTCAAGGGGATGAAACCTAGATGAATCTTGTTATTGTTTTCTGAACTATATAATAAATACTTGATTTGTTCTTGATTATGTGTGCTTAATTCTTGTGTTGATATTTTCTGGATATTAATTCAAGTTGAATGTGCTTAGGTGGTGGAGCAAAAGTCACGCTTAAGAGTAGATCTAGCATAATTAAGCGGAGTTGATAAATGCGCCTAGAGATAGGGTGACGAGAGATTTTGCGGATTAGGGTGAAACCTAATATGGGAGTCCATAGATCGATTTATTGCTATTCTAGGGGTTTTAATTAGAAAGAGATTTCAATTAATCAACCTAGGGTTAGGCGTTATTCGCCTCGAGAGAGGGTTTATTATAAATTAGGGAGTCCTACGGATCAAGTCAAGTGAATAAATCGCAGTTCGGTGTTAGATAACAAGTGAAGTCTAGGTGGATTCTTCCTAAGGGTATCGTCTTAATCAATGAGTTTTTCCCAAGTATTTCCCCAATTCATTTCTTTTGTCTTTGCTTCTTTAGCTTAGTAATTAGTTAATTTAGATTAATAAACAACTTCACTTATTTTAGGCTAAATAATAGAAAGAAAGTTAGTATTAGTACTTTTAGCTCCTTTGGGTTCGACAATCCGGTCTTGCCTAAGCTATACTATTGTTCGATAGGTGCACTTGCCTCAATCGTTGTTATAGTTAGTTCAGTGGTCGATCATTATAAATTTAAAACTCTGAAATACAACAATCAAGTTTTTGGCGCCGTTCTTGAAGGAACTAAAATATTAAGAAAGCTCTATTTTTATTACTTTAGCCATTATTTTTTTATTTTCTGCAATTTACTTTTATTTTTAGTTTTAATTTTAACTTTGCTAAATTTTCTTTCTTTCTTTTTCAATTAGGTACCTCTAGTTTATGACTAGAAGGAACCCGAGAGGACCACTAGTATACGACAGTGATATTGAAGCTACCGCTCGTAGAAATCGCAGAGAAATTAGGCGAGCCCTAAATTACCAAGAAGAAGAGCGAGAAGACGAATCTAATCCTGCTGAAGGGATGGACGAAAATAATCCACCACCACAAGATGTGGCAGAAAATAATGCTCCACGTACTATGTATGATTATGCTAAACCTCATTTAACAGGAGCAGAATCTAGTATTGTTAGGCCTGCTATAGCTGCTAATAATTTTGAATTAAAGCCTAACACTATACAAATGATTCAATAATTTGTTCAATTTGATGGTTTGCGGGACGAAGATCCAAACACTCATATAGCTAATTTTTTAGAGTTCTATGATACCTTCAAAATAAATGGCGTTTCTGATGATGCCATAAGGCTTCGGTTCTTTCCCTTTTCATTAAGGAATAAAGCCAAACAGTGGTTAAACTCGTTACCACGAGGGTCAATCACCACATGGGATCAAATGACCAAAAAATTTTTATTAAAATATTTCCCACCGGCCAAAACGGCCAAATTACGGAATGATATCTCTTCTTTTGTGCAGATGGATTTAGAGACATTATACGACGCATGGGAGAGGTACAAGGATCTCTTGAGAAGGTGTCCGCACCATGGTTTACCCTTGTGGCTCCAAGTCCAAACTTTCTATAACGGTGTAAACCCCTCAACGAGGCAACTAATTGATTCGGTTGCTGGTGGAACCCTGAATAATAGAACTCTGAAGCGACTTACAAGTTTATTGAAGAGATGTCTTTGAATAACTATCGATGGCGAGTTACAAGGACCAAACCAACAAAATCAGCCGGAGTTTTCAACATAGATGCAGTAACCATGCTATCAACACAAGTAGAGATGATGAATAAAAAGCTTGATAGTTTGTGTTCTTTGTAGGTACATCTAGTAATGCAGTGCGACGTAAGTGGAACCGTGGCGAATCCTGAGTACCCACCCTACCAACCGGGCACAGAGAGCGAACAGATGAACTATATAGGTAACAATTTCAGATCTAATAATAACCCATATAGTAATAATTATAACCCAGATTGGAGGAACCACCCAAAATTTTCATGGGGAGGTCAAGGAAATCAAAGACAACAACCTCCTCAAAATTTCCAAAATCAGTCCTATCCACAGGAGAAGAAGCCGAACCTTGAAGAGATGCCGACAAGATTCTTGGCATCCAAAGAAAACCGTCTCCAAGACACTGAAACCACCCTTAAGACCCAACAAGCATCGATCAAAGGGATCGAGAGCCAAGTTAAGGAAGTCACTAAGTCAGTTGAGGAAGTTTCTAAGTCAGTTGGACAACTCGCGAAGCTGATGTCTGAACGATCGCAAGGGCGTCTACTAAGCAACACTGAGATTAATCCAAAGGAGCAAATCCAAGCCATAACAGCTCAAGAAAGTGACGGATTAGACGAACCCAGTCCAATACAAGGAAACGAGGTAGAAAAAAGTAAAGTTGAGGAAACACAAGACAAGCCAAAACCGGTAGTCAAGGAGTATCAACCTCGCATACCATATCCCGAAGCGTTAACGAGAGACGACACAAAGGAATAGTTCGGGAAGTTTCTTAAACTTTTAAAGAAATTACATATTAACTTACCGCTACTTGAAGATCTTTCACAGATGCCAGATTCGAGGAAATTTTTAAAACATCTCTTGACTAACAAACGCAAATTAGACGAGGATCCACATGTGGAATTAAACGCAGTATGCTCAACAATGTTACAGAATAGACTACCACAAAAGCTAAAAGATCCAGGGAGTTTTAAAATTCCATGTTTAATTGGTAGACTAACTGTTGATAATGCATTAGCTAATTTAGGGGCAAGCATAAATGTCATGCCTTATAAATTGTTTAAACAATTAGGTCTAGGGAAACCCAAACAAACTAGGATGAGCATTCAATTAGCTGATAAAACTGTTAGAATTCCTAGAGGTATTACCGAAGATGTTCTTGTAAAAATTGACAAATTCGTTTTCCCAGTAGATTTTGTTGTCTTAGACATGGATGAGGATAATTCGATTCCCTTAATTTTAGGAAGACCCTTTTTTGCAACTGCCAAGATTAAAATTGATGTTGATGCAGGAGAACTCATACTTCGTGTAGGTAATGAGACGGTCACCCTCAAGGCTCTCGACTCGGCCAGAACATCGAGTAATCAAGGTGAGAACATAAATTCTACTGATAACCATTCGGTTAACCCTTATTTTTAGGAAGCACCACAAAAGAATACTACTGAACCCGATCCTAAACCCCATGCCAACAAGGAAGTAGTTCATGAAGATCGAATGATTCAGATCGATGATCTAGATGAGTGGAATACACACTTCAAGGAAAAATTAGGGATACACGGTGAAGAACCGGAACCACACAAGGTAAAACCGAAAGAGCCCCCAGAAGAGCTCATAGGAACAACAAACCACTTCAAAATAGGAGACCAGGTACTGTTAGATAAGGCAGATCCTCGAATATCTCCTCTGGACCCTAACACAAACAAAAAAATACCTTTTAGGGTAACCAGTGTTTTCCCATACGGAACATTCGAGGTAAGTAATCCTATTTTTGGTACTTTTACTATAAACACATCTCGACTTAAATTTTTTCACAATGATACAACTGATAGCATGAGGAAGGACTATCAACTCCTCAAACCACCCTGATGATGCAAACAAGAGGAAAGTCTAGCTTAAGACTATAAACGAGTGCTTCTCGGGAGGCAACCTGAGCACTAACCCCATTAACTTTTACATTTTTATTTTTTCTTATTTATTCTATTTTATCCTTTCTTTATAGTATTTAGCTTTAAACTAACCAAAAGTACAGAATTCTCGGCCACACGGCCTTGCACATGGTCGTGGCCGTGGCCGTGTGGATGCCACGGATCGCTGTACTGACATGGATGAGGTGGTACGAGTCAGAGAGAATCAAATCTTCAAAGTCACGGACTCCAACCACCGCCCCACGGCCCCGACGAAACGCCACGGCCGTGCGATGCGGCCGTGGACAACACTGACTTCTCACCAACGGGCGTGGCAATTAGTAAAATGGGCGTGGGTGAACCAACACGCCTATACACACGGCCGTGCGAGGTGGCCGTGTGAATCGACACGCCTAAGGCGCACGGGCGTGGGGTTGTACCAAGTTTGAAAATCTATTTAAACCCCCTCCCTTCCCTCTTCTCACCCATTCAGCTTATTTAGTTTTGCTTTTCTTTCTCAACCCTCTCCCTATCTTTCCTCTATAATATTTCACTAACTATCGAGCCACGCCATCCAAATGCCGAAGAAGTAGAAGAAACCAAGGACAGCCTCCCTGAGGGAGACCGATTTATATAAGTTCATGCCGGCTGCTTCAATCACACGACAAGCCAAGGACGTTGAAGGCCATTCCATTTTTATTTCATTTTTCTCTTTTGCTTCAATTTCCTTATCTTTATTTCTCTTCTACTTAACTTAGTTTATTTACTTTAGTTTCTTAATTTTAGGATCTAAAGGCTGCTACAAAAGCACCACACCTCCGCCACCGCCAGCACTTCCGCAGCCTTAGAGGATCGTCATCCAGACTGACCCCTCCAACTTTTCTTTCACCACGACCTCTGCCAACTCAAGGAATCCATCCATAATTCAGGAAGTTTCACTTCTCCCCATATCTTATGATTTTCTTATTATCATGCTATTATCTATCTTTGTACATTGAGGGCAATGTACATCTTAAGTGTGGGGGGTGAATCTTAGACGTGCCTAACTTTTTTCATTATTCTCAAAATCCTGAATTTAGTCTTGTTTTTAAGTAAATTCCTCATATTACTAATTAGGATGAAATTTCTAATGATTTATGATTTTTATTGATATGTTTTAGATTAAGTCATTGATAATTGTGCATTGATAATTAAATTTTAAGATACTAAAGAATCAAGCATGATAAGTCTATTTTTTCTCAATTAAAATTTGCTAGGTTGTCGAATTGAATTTAAATATTACTTTGAAGTTTGAAATTTACGAGGTTGATGTCAAAAATACCCATAATTTTTGTGAGTTTTTGAGCCTTATAGAGCATATATTCTTTTTCATCCTCACTTTATTGATTATGAGTATGTCAACATTGATTTGTTATTCTAGAACTTGCCTCGTTTATACATATCGAGACCACACCTATGATTTGATATACATAGATGATTAAGGCATCTAGGTTTTAACCCACTAACTCTATTAAAAGCCTACCTTCACAATTAACCCCTAGTGAACCCCTTTTAATCCTAACAACCCTTTTTATTGACATAACCACTAATATTAACCCAGAAACCCTTTGTTTTTGTTATCCCCATACCTTTTGACTACCCTTATATCGAGATTTGATTTGATTAATAGCCTAACTATGTTTTTATTTTAGTAATTTATCCTTTATTATGTATTTATGATTCGTTCTTAAAAAAAAATCGAAGTATAGTCGTTATTCATTATTAGTTTTGTGATTAAGTGAGCTTATACGTTTGAATTCCAAATATTGAAGAAGAAGCTCGTAGTATTAGTATTTTTTTTAATTGACGTGATTACCTTTATTTAGTTCATTGTTTCTAGTTAGGTAATTTATCAATTCAATCTCGATTCTAACCTTTTAATTCAGCCTCTATCCACACCTTAACCCTAGCCCCGTTACAACCCTGACAAAGACCTTTTGATTTGTGCATCATCTCATATTATAGTGGTGGAGATTTGATTTTCAGGTAAGCCTATGGGATTAACTTTTCATGTTCGACTTTTGAGTGCCTAAATTTTGAACCTTAAACACTTTGAATGATTTGAGTGAATCTTTTGCGAGGATGTCAATCCTTGTCGGTTTTGAATTAAAGGTAATTATTTAGATAAGGGGAGACGCCTATATTTTCTAGCTACAAATCTATGACTTAGATTGTTTGAATCCTTAGGACTCTTTGAATTGAATTATCCATGTATAAATTATCTATGAATTATGATGAAACATTGTTGATAGGAATTATGAATTATAGAAAGTTTGTTTTAATTGTAAGTTGAGAATTTTGCTTGAGGACAAGCAAAAGCTTAAGTGTGGGGGTATTTGATAAACCGAAATAGTAACATATTTTAATCCCACATTTAGCATACTTTTGGATGATTTATCCTTTGATTTATGTAAAAAGGTGCTCTTAATCCTTTCTTTTCATGTCTTATACTTAGGAAAGCACCCAAGAATAAAAAGAACGAGAAACGGGCTCAAAACAGACCAAAATGGGCCAAAGAAGAAATCGACACAGCCTGGACTAAAGCCCACACGGCCGTGCCTCCTCAATATACTAGAACACGGCCTGAAGTCGATCTACACGGCCGTGCCTCACTAACGGAGTCCAACACGGCCTGGCCACGATTCACACGGGCGTGTGCCATGGCCGTGCCCCTGCCGTGGAGGAGAGTAATTTCACTCGGAAAAGGATACTTAGGGGCAAAGAAACCTATTTCAAAAGCCTATATAAAGACCCTAAGTATAACCTAAAAGGAGGGGTTAGCTAGGCCAAGGAGCCGAGCTGAAAAGGTCAAATTTGTGGGAAACTCTCAAGGGATAGCCAGTTGATCCATCTCCAGAAGCCGGAATTCTATTCAAGACGGAGGATCTCTCCTTCAATTCCTTCAGGGAGTTTTAGGGATTTCTTATGTTTTATTTTATCTTTTCTTCTGAGATGTTTTTCTTTATTATTATGAACTAAACCCTTGAGATACGAAGGGGATGAAACTCTCGATGAATCTTTTTATTATTTTAGAACTATATGATAAATACTTGATTTATTCTTGATTATGTGTGCTTAATTCTTGTGTTGATATTTCGCGGATATTAATTCAAGTTGAATGTGCTTAGGATAATTAAGCGGAGTTGATCGCACGCCTAGAGATAGGGTGACGAGATTTTGTCAGATTAGGGTGAAACCTAATATGGGAGTCCATAGATCGATTTACTGCTATTCTAGGGGTTTTAATTAGAAAGAGATTTCAATTAATCAACCTAGGGTTAGACGTTATTCCCCTCGAGAGAGGGTTTAATATAAATTAGGGAGTCCTACGGATCAAGTCAAGTGAATAAATCGTCTAGTTCAGTGTTAGATAACAAGTGAAGTCTAGGTGGATTCTTCCTAAGGGTATCGTCTTAATCAACTGAGTTTTTTCCAAGTATTTCCCCAATTCATTCTTTTTGTCTTTGCGTCTTTAGCTTAGTAATTAGTTAATTTAGATTAATAAATAACTTCACTTATTTTAGGCTAAATAATAAAAAAAAGTTAGTATTAGTACTTTTAGTTCCTCTGGGTTCGACAATCCGGTCTTGCCTATACTATACTACTGTTCGATAGGTGCACTTGCCTCAATCGTTGTTATAGTTAGTTTCAGGATCGATCATGATAAATTTAAAACTCTGAAATACAATGATCAATGGCATAAGTTCTCGTCGGTACTCCACCCTCGACTCTAGCGGCTTGCTCTCTAGATGGATTCTTGCTACCCATCTCATTTCCTGGGTTTCTCAGTGGTCTTCCCCTAGCAGTACTTCCCGATCTTGCATTCTGAGGCTTTTCTTTCTCGTCCACCTCGGGGCAGTCTCTGATAAAGTGGTCTAAGGACCCACATCTGAAACAAGCTTTCTCATTAGCTCGAAACTCACTAGAATGGCGCCTGCCACACTGAGGGCATTCCGGTCTACTTGGTCGGACGTTGCCCACACTAGCAACTGATGTGGTCTGCCCTTTCGACCCCGAAAATTGCTTGCCTTTACTTCGAGTTGAAAACCCCGCTGAAGTGACTGATCGAGTAGCGAAATCCCTCAATTTCTTAGATGAGAATTGGTGAGACTTATTCAGTTGTCTCTTCCTTGAGTCACGAGACTCATTCTCAGCTCTTTTCTTCTCCTTAGCCAACTCTTCGGCTTTACAGGCTCTATCTACCAACACTACAAACTCTTTTAGTTTGAGGACTCCCACATATAAATGGATATCTTCATTTAATCCGTCCTCGAATCTCTTGCACATGACGGCCTCGGTAGACACGCACTCCCAGGCATACTTGCTAAGCCTCACGAACTCTCGTTCGTAATCAGTTACTGTCATACGACCTTCTTTCAGTTCCAAAAACTCCTTTCTCTTATGGTCGATAAATCTCTTGCTGATGTACTTCTTTCGGTATTCCTCTTGGAAGAATTCCCAGCTAACTCTCTCCCTTGGTACCACCAACACCAGGGTGTTCCACCATCGGTAGGCTAAATCTCTCAAAAGAGATACAGCACACTTTAAGCACTCCTCAGGCGTGCAGGATAACTCATCGAATACCCTGATGGTATTCTCAAGCCAGAATTCTGCTCTCTTCGGGTCATCATCTTTACTGGCCCAAAATTCCTCGGCTCCTTACTTCCGGATCTTATCGACCGGAGGCCTTTCTCTTCTCACTACCTCAACCACTTGAGGTGCTACTAGAGCGGGTTGAGGAATTAGAGGAGTTGGAGGGGGTTGAACATTAGGATTTGCTCGGGTATACTCAGTATACCAGTTGCTCATCATATGGAGAAAGGCGTCTTGACCCTCTTCCCCCTGAACCAAGGTCTCGGGTCTACTATAAGCTGGTGCGATCCCTTGAGCGGGAGCCGGTGCATTACTCGCAGCATCATCGGCTGCAGTTCAGTCTGGATCAGAATCCATTTACTACATAAAACACGTGTTTTAAACGTCAGGAGTCATCACACTATCATTACTCAGACACTCGTACATATGGCATGTATAGCTAGACTCGTACTTACGCTACGTTAGTCCTAGAATCGACTAAACCGTAGCTCTGATACCAATAAATGTAACACCCCTTGCTCGTATCCAACCGGAACCGAGTTTGAGGCATTACCTAACTAATCTTGCTTAAACATCTCGAATAGGGTTATAAAATTTCGTTTAAACCCATCACTTGCACATACTCAGCCTAAGAGGCCCTAAACATACCCCCGAGAGGTATCGGAACAATTTCGGGAACTTTCACAAGCTTGGAAAACTTTTCAACAAAATAGGGGCCACACGCCCGTGTGGGTCTAGGGACACGCCCGTGTGCCCCTAGGACACGCCCGTGTCTTCCACCCGTGGTCGATCTTGACTATGACATCATCATTTCACTAAGGTCACACGGCCAAGGCACACGCCCGTGTCCTTAGCCCATATGTCGAATTAAATTCCACATTTAAGGTGCAGACTTCACACGGCCTGGGCACACACCCATTCCCTTAGGCCGTGTCTTCCACACGGCTGAGACACAAGGCCGTGTCTCTGCCTCATGGAGCATACTGACTTGCAAACCCAACATGTAATGGGACACACAGTCGATCCACACGCCCTTAGGGCTGACCGTGTGTCACACACGGCCTAGACACAAGCCTGTGTGTCTACCCGTGTGGACAATTAGATGGCTATCTACCAAGCCCTTCGCCACCCTACATCACACACATACATACTCCAACTCAAAATAACACAACTTCTAACCCAAGGCACCTCTAAGAACTCATTCCAAAACATTCCAATACAAAAGATAACCAAAACGTATCTCTAGGAACTCAAAGAATCAAGACAAACACAAGGGCATACACTTCATGAAATTCATCTTCATTAAGCAATAGGATTTGAAAAGTATTTGCCTAACTTGTAAGGCCATTTGCACAATGACTTTAATAACATACATAGCCAACACTTTGACTAACAATTACAACTTAACAAAAAACCCAAGTCCTATACATGCCACACTCAAAATAAGTCTAAATTGTTATATCAAAGTGGTGTCGATAGTGTGATTTCCTAACTCCTACGTCCACATTCCTCGAGTTATCTTGGCAATACTACAAGGAGAAAGGGCAATGAAAGGGGTAAGCATAAAGCTTAGTAAGTTTGCATGAAAATAAATAGCAACAATAAGCTCGATATATAATCCATCCATGGTATTAATTAACCATACACAATTCATAGGCTTCTTGCCATACTTACTAATACTTGCCCTTATTTAGCACATACCGTGCCACATATCGAATTCGTTTCTTCGTGACTCATTCACGAGTACCTGTATTCACTCATTCAGATGACTCTAGTACAATTCTCATTTCTACCTCTAAACTCATCTACTTATCCCATCAATCATTAAGGATAGTCAAAGACGCATATTCATTGTCATTCATGTAGGTATGAAGCCAATGCCACATCCCCGAGGTGGTCTTACATGGAGTCACCTCTAAATGCCAATGCCCTATCCCGGATAAGGTCTTTTAAGGTCTTTCACATCAAATATCGATGCCATATCTCGGATATGGTCTTATACGATTTCCCATATTCATTACCGAAGCCATATCCCTGACATGGTCTTATACGGGACCTTATATATTTCATATCTCGATGATAGCCTTCTCATATTCATTATAGTCCACTAGGACTTCAACATTATATTCAACATTAGTCACTCAAATTAGTAGAGTATCATGCATCAATGTGTTACTAAGCATTCTCAATTATGCTAACATGAATGTTGCATTAATCACATACAAACTTACCTCGATTTTAAAATGAGCCAACTCGTTGGTCTAGTCCAAGACTTTGTTCTTTCCCCGATCGAGGCGGATTCTCGGTTCTTCTTGCTCTATAATAGCAATTTAGCTCATTTCAATCATCATATTAATAAAAGCATTTCACTAATCATGCTTAGGCAAAATTACTATTTTGCCCCTAAATTTTGGCAAAATGACCATTTTGCCCCTAGGCTCGGAAATAAATTCTAATCACATTTCTACCTTCAACAAGCCTAGGTGAACATTTAATACTCTTATAGCTATCATAAAAACTCAACATTTCACATAATTACTACAAATTTGTAACCTTTTCAACAAGGTCCAATTAGGTGTTTTCAAGACAACACCTTTCACAAAAGTTGTTCATCTAACAACCAAGACTCAATTTCTTCCATAAAAATGCAGCAAATAAAAATGATAGCTCTCATGGAAAAACTCTAAACTTTTCACCATATTGCACAATAGTCCCCTCATTTGAAAGCCTAAGCTTTAGGGGTCTCAAAAGTACAATTATTTTCAAGAAAACATCACTAGAACACTTACTTGTGAAGAGAAGAGTGTGCTGAAATTTTTGAAGCTTTCAACCCCTATTTGGCTACCAATTTCAGTGGAGAAAGATGGAGAGAAAGATGATATTTTCTCTTTCTTTATTCTAATATTAAACTAGTCAAACAAGTTACCAATTATCAACTACTTTGACCAGTTTTTGTCCATCTTTGTCTCCTATGCTAGTCTATGGCCGGCCAAGCAAATATTTGGGGTCTAATTGCCCTTTAAAGACCTCCAATTATAAATCTATGGCTATTTGGTATCTTTAGCTTATAGAATGGAACTTTCGCACTTTATGCGATTTAGTCCTCTCTCGCGATTAAGCGTGAAATCGCTAAAATTAAAGCACCAAAATTCTCATGCACATATACTATCATGCTCTGACTCATAATATGACATGAAAATAAATTTCCCAAATCTCGGATTAGTGATCCTAAGATCACTGTTCCGACTAGCCCCTAAATCGGGCTGTTACAAACATCGGGTGCTGAAGCATCTTCTCTGGCACGGATGGCATATGTCCTAGTAGGTGCTCGTGCTTCAGACCTGCCTGCAGTATCTTTCGTAGCTCCTCGACTACCATTGACATTACCGGATGGTCGAGGTGGTCTGCCCCTCGAAACTGGATTACTCTACTTTGATATCTTTTTAGCTTCTTTTTCACCCATTTCTGAATAATCTCTAAGGAAATGGTCAAAAGAACCACATCGGTAACAAGCCCCGCTCTTTAATCGGCATTCACCAAAATGGGTTTTATTACAATACTGGCATCTCGGCTTAGGACTGCCGACACTACCCATACTAGTCACAGACGGAGTGGGAGATATCGGATTAGCGCGTTGGAAGCCCCGTTCCTTTCCAGAATATCCTGTTACTAAAGTAGGACGATCATAATACCTCTTTAATTTCTACGAAACTAAAGATGATTAAAATTTCCCAATCGATCTTTTACTAAAAACCCGAGCTTCTTTTTCAGCTTATTTCTTTTTTTTGCTCAGTTCCTCTACTTTATAAGCTCGCTCTGCAAGGGTAGCAAGCTCTCGGACTTTAAGAATTTCGATCAATAGCTTGCTATCTTTGATAAACTGAAATAGTAACATATTTTAGACCCACATTTAGCATACTTTCGGGTGATTTAAGCCTTGAATTGTGTAATTTGGTGCTCTTAATCCTTTGTTTTCATGTTTTATACTTAGGAAAGTACCGGAGGATGAAAAGAACGAGAAACGGGCTCAAAACAGACCAAATAGGCCAAATCATGAAATAAACACGGCCTGGGCCCATGCAACACGGCCCTGCCTCCCTAATCAGACCTGAACACGGCCTGGCCGCGATTCACACGGGCGTGTGCCAAGGGCGTGTCCCTGCCGTGGAGAAGAGGAATTTCACTCGGATTTGGATACTTATGGGTAAAGAAACACATTCCAAAAGCCTATATAAACACCCTAGAGGCCAACTTTCAAGGGGGTCCAGCTAGGCCAAGGAGCCAAGCCAGAAAGATCAGATTTGTGGAAATTACTCGCAGGATAGCTAGTTGATTCATCTCAAGAAGCCGGAGTTTTACTCAAGATGGAGGATCTCTCTTCAATTCCTTCAGGGGGTTTTAGAGTTTTTCTTATGTTTTGTTTTATCTTTTCTTTTGATATGTATTCTATTATCGTTATGAACTAAACCCTCAAATACCTGAGGGGGATGAAACTTAAGATGAATCTTGTTATCGTTTGCTGAACTATATGATAAATATTTGATTTGTTCTTAATTATGTGTTCTTAATTCTTGTGTTGATATTTCTGGGATATTAATTCAAGTTTGATGTGCTTAGGTGGAGGAGCAAAAGTCCCTGCCTAAGAGTAGATCTAGCATAATTAAGCAGAGTTGATCGCACGCCTAGACATAAGGTGACGAGATTTTTCCGGATTAGGGTGAAACCTAATATGGGAGTCCATAGATCGAGTTAATGCAATCTTAGGGGTTTTAATTAGAAAGAGATTTCAATTAATCAACCTAGGATTAGACGTTAGTAGCCTCGACGGAGGTATTAATATAACTTAGGGAATCTCACGGATCAAGTCAAATGAATAAACCGTCTGGTTCAGAGTTAGATAACAAGTGAAGTCTAGGTGGATTCTTCCTTGGGTATTGTTTTAATCAATTGGTTTTTTCCACAAGTATTTCCCCAATTTCATTCTTTTTGTCTCATCGTCTTTAGCTTAGTAGTTAGTTAATTTTCTAGATTAAACCGATTCACTTCAATTTTAAGGCTAAATAATAAAAAGAAGGTTAGTATTAGTACTTTCGGTTCCTTTGGGTTCGACAATTCGATCTTGCCACTAAGCTATACTATTGTTCGATAGGTGCACTTGCCTCAATCATTGTCATAGTTAGTTTTTAGGCTCGATCATTCTCATTATAAATTTTAAGACTGTGACACACCAATCAAGTTTTTGGCGCCATGTTGTGGAACCTGAAATATTAAGAACACTCAATTTTTATTACTTTAGCCATTTTTATTTTCTGCAATTTTACTCTTATTTTGTTTTCTAAATTTTAGTCTTTGCTCCTTGTAGGTACCTCTAGTTTATGACTAGAAGGAACCCGACAGGACCTTTAATTTACGATAGTGAGATCAAGCAACCGCCGCTCATGTAAATCGGATAGAAATTAGGCGAAGTCTACAATACACAGAAGAAGAGCAAGAAAACATCATCAATACCACCGAAGAGATGGCCGAAAATAATCTGCTACCTCCAGAGATGGCCGAAAATCAGGCTCCTCGAACTATGTATGATTATGCTAAGCCTAGTTTAGTTGGTACTGAATCTAGTATTGTTAGACCTACTATTGCTGCAAATAATTTTGAATTGAAACCTAACACTATACAGATGATACAACACGATTGTTCGGTTTGATGGTTTGCGGGATGAGGATCCTAACACACACTTAGCGAATTTCACGGAATTCTGCGACACTTTTAAAATTAATGGCGTTACTGATGATGCCATCTGCCTTCGGTTATTTCCCTTTTCTTTGAGAAATAAAGCCAAACAGTGGTTGCATTCTCTTCCCCAAGGATCAATTACTACATGGGATCAAATCACTGAAAATTTTTTATTAAAATATTTTCCACCGGCCAAAACGTCCAAGTTAAGGAATGATATCTCTTCTTTTGTGCAGATGGATTTAGAAACACTTTACGATGCATGGGAGAGATACAAGTATCTATTGAGAAGGTGCCCACATCATGGATTACCCTTGTTGCTACAGGTCCAAACTTTTTACAACGGTGTAAACCCCTCAACTAGGCAGTTGATCGATTCAGCAGTCGGTGGAACTCTGAATAATAAAACACCTGAAGCAGCTTACGAATTTATAGAGGAGATGTCCCTAAATAACTATCGGTGGCAAGTCACGAGGACAAAGCCCACGTAAAGTCGCGATGTTTTCAACCTCGACGCAGTAACCATGCTATCGAATCAGGTAGACGTGTTAACTAAAAAATTTGATGGTTTGTGTAATTCCTTGCAGGTACAACCCGTTATGTAGTGCGAAACAAGTGGAGGTGTGGCGAATCCTGAGTACCCACCCTACGGACATGCCATAGAAGGCGAACAATTGAACTATGTAAGTAATAATTTCAGATATCAAAATAACCCTTATAGAAATACTTACAATCCAGGTTGGAAGATCCACCCCAATTTTTCATGGGGTGGTCAAGGAAATCAAAGACAACAACACCCTCCAAATTTCTAACAGTAGCAGTACCCACAGGAAAAGAAGCCGAACCCTCGAGGAAATGTTGACAAAATATATAGTAGCAACAGAAACACGTTTCCAGAGTATAGAAACACAACTTGAAAAACAAGAAGCATCGACATAGGAGCTCAAGGATCAAATTGGACAACTTACTAAGTTAGTTTCTGAAATACAATCAGAAATTTTACCTAGGCACAAAGAGCAGGTAAAAGTAGTGACGCTAAGAAGTGGAAAGAAATTAATTGAAACGAAGAAAAAGACATCACACGAACCGGATGAGGCAATTGCAACTCCAAATCGTGAGGGAATTAAACCACCGATTCCATATTCAGCAAAGTTGAAAAAAATACCGCTTAGACACACAATATGGTAAATTTCTTGAACTATTTAAACAACTGCATATTAACTTGCCTTTTGTTGAAGCTATTTCGCAAATGCCAACATATGCAAAATTTTTAAAGGAGCTTCTTACAAATAAGAGAAAGTTCGAAGAAATTTCAATAGTGGAACTTAATGAAGAATGTTCAGCCATCATCCAAAACAAGCTACCAACTAAGTTAAAAGATCCAGGAAGTTTTACTATTCCCTGTTTAATTGGTAGTTTGAACATAGAAAAAGCATTAGCTGATCTAGGTGCTAGTATTAATTTAATGCCTTATAGAATGTTTAAGCAACTTGGTCTAGGAGAACCCAAACCCACTAGGATGAGTATTCAGTTAGCTGATAGATCTATTAAATATCCTAGGGGAATTATTGAAGATATCCTGCTAAAATTTGATAAGTTTATATTTCCTGTTGATTTTGTTGTGCTTGACATGAATGAGGACGTAGAGGTACCTTTAATTTTGGGACGACCCTTTTTAGCCACTGCTAGGGCTATCATTGATGTTGGTAATGGTGAACTCGCGTTAAGGGTAGGTGATGAGGAAATTATTTTTCAAATTTTTGAGGCTATGCGATATTCTAGAGAACAAGATGATTCTTGTTACTTTCTTGATACCACTAATCACATTATTCAAGAGTCTTTGCAGGAAATCATGCACAATAACACGATGGAACTCTGTCTTACATAAGGTGAGGGGATAGATGACGATATCGATGAATTGAATCTTAACACATCCTCCCCTAGACAGATGAAAATAGAGGATATTGAAATTAACGATGAACCAAAACAAAAACCCTCCATTGATGAACCACCAAAGTTAGAATTAAAACAGTTGCCAAAACATCTAGAATATGCATTCCTTGGGAAAAATTCTACACTACCAGTAATCATCTCTTCAGAACTGTAACCCAAAGAGAAAGAAGAGTTGCTTAAGGTACTAAGGGAACATAAAAGAGCCATAGCATGGAAAATGTCTGACATTAAAGGAATAAGCCCATCATTCTGCACTCACAAAATTTTAATGGAAGATGAGTATAAACCGTGTGTGCAACCTCAGAGACGTTTGAACCCCAATATGAAAGAAGTAGTTAAAGTTGAGGTAATTAAACTTCTAGATGCAGGAATAATTTATCCTATTTCTGACAGTACTTGGGTAAGTCCTGTGTAGGTAGTTCCAAAGAAAGGAGGCATGACTGTCGTAGCCAACGAAAAGAATGAACTGATTCCTATAAGAACAGTCACAGGTTGGAGAGTCTGTATTGACTATAGAAAACTGAACGATGCCACCAGAAAAGATCACTTCCCTTTGCCCTTTATTGATCAGATGTTAGAAAGATTATCTGGGCATATGTACTACTGCTTCTTGGACGAACTCTCCGGCTACTTCCAAATCCCAATAGCTCCCGAGGATCAAGAAAAGACAACATTCACATGCCCATACGATACGTTTGCTTATCGTAGATTACCTTTTGGATTATGTAACGCTCTTGTTACCTTTCAGCGCTGCATGCTAGCCATCTTTGATGAACTTGTGGAAGACATTATGGAGGTATTTATGGACGACTTCTTGGTATTCGGTAATTCTTTCCATATTTGCCTTAAAAATTTAGAACGAGTTCTAATGAGATGTGAGGAAACAAACCTTGTCTTAAATTAAGAGAAATGTCATTTTATGGTTAGAGAGGGGATCGTGTTAGGACATAAAATTTCTAGTAAAGGGATCGAGGTAGATAAAGCGAAGATTGAAACCATAGAAAAATTACCTCCCCCTAGTTCAGTTAAGTCTATTAGAAGTTTTTTAGGACATGCTGGATTTTATAGAAGATTCATTAAAGATTTCTCTAAAATAGCTAAGCCTTTAACAAGATTACTAGAAAATGATGTTCCTTTCAATTTTGATCAGGAGTGTTTAGATGCATTTAATATCCTCAAAGATAAACTAATAAATGCTCCGATTATAATTGCACCTGATTGGAATCTACCCATTGAACTAATGTGTGATGCGAGTGATTTTACAGTAGGTGCAGTTTTGGGACAGCGAAGGAGCAAGCATTTTCAACCAATTTATTATGCTAGCGAACATTGGCGCTTTGCACAAGAAAACTATACTACTACAGAGAAAGAATTGTCTTGGTCAGTAGTTTTTGCATTTGACAAATTTAGACAAAGATTCGATATTATCTAAAGTTTTCATTTACATCGACCATTGACTCTTCGTTATCTTTTAACTAAACTCGATGCAAAACCTCGACTCATACGTTGGATCTTACTCTTACAGGAATTTGATTTGGACATTCAAGATAAGAAGGGAGCTGAAAATCTCGCAGCAGATCACCTTTCAAGGCTGGAAAACCCACATATCGAGGAACTCGACGAAAGTGAGATAAACGACTCGTTCCCTGAAGAAAAACTCTTTTTTATAACTAGCTCTAAGGTACCATGGTTTGCAGATATTGTGAATTATTTAGCTGCTAAAAAAGTTAACACACCATCAAAAGAAGCAATTTTTTACTAATGTGAAAAATTATTTTTGGGAGGACCCTTTTCTTTTCCGTGTATGTGCAGATCAGGTAATTCGGAGATGTGTTACAAAAGCAGAAGCAAGCAAAATCTTAGAACATTGCCATTCAGGACCATCAAGAGGACACTACAGTGGGGTCAGGACAGCACACAAAACACTCAAATCAGGTTTTTATTGGCCAACCTTGTTTAAGGACGCTAACAGGTATGTTGTTTCATGCGATAAATGTCAGAGAACAGGTAATATTTCTAAACGTGATGAAATGCCTCAGACATACATGTTATCATGTGAAATTTTTTATGTATGGGGTATTGATTTTATGGGGCCATTCCCTAGCTCATTTGGAAATAAATACATCCTAGTGGCAGTAGACTACATGTCAAAATGGGTAGAAGCTCAAGCTTTACCCACTAATGATGCCAGAATGGTAGTGAAATTTCTTAAAAAACTTTTTTCTCGATTTGGAACACCTAGAGCAATTATTAGTGATAGGGGTACTCATTTTTGTAATACTCAATTTGACAAAGTCTTAAGAAAATATGGAGTACACCACAGACATCTACCCTTATCACCCTCAAACTAGTGGACAAGTGGAAGTAGCAAATCGAGAACTTAAGCGCATTCTAGAGAAAACAGTTGAATCAAACAGGAAAGACTGGGCGCTAAAAGTAGACGATGCTTTATGGGCCTATAGAACAGCGTTTAAAACCCCTTTAGGAACATCCCCATACAAACTTATCTACGGAAAAAGCTGTCATCTACCATTTGAGTTAGAGCACAAAGCTTACTGGGCTATAAAATTCTTGAATTACGATCTTAAAACTGCAGGTGAGAAGAGGAGGATGCAGTTGAACGAACTAGATGAATGGCAAGCTGTGGCCTATGAGAACTCACGACTATATAAGGAGGCAACGAAACGACGCCATGATGCCCGTTTGAAACAATCAAAGCAATTCGAAGTAGGAGACTTGGTCCTGCTGTATAATTCAAGACTCAAACTATTTCCTGGAAAGCTGAAATCAAGGTGGTCAGGTCCATTTGTGATCAAAACTATTTTCCCTTACAAAACAGTCAAGGTAACCCATCCAACTCATGGGACATTCAAGGTAAACGGTCATCGACTGAAACTTTATAATGGTGGAGATTTTAGGGGTATAAGAGAGGAACTCCGGCTCCAAGAGCCTCAATTTAGGAATGAAAACAGGGAAATTCTAGCTTAAGACTTTAAACAAGCGCTTCACGGGAGGCAACCCGAGCACTAACTTTACTAATATTATATTGTCAATATTTAGTATCTAACTGAAAACTAACCAAATTTTCAAGCACAGGATTTTCGCACCACACGGCATTGCACACGACCGTGGTTATATCCATGTGAACACCACGTGTTGATACATGGGCATGGCGGAGACCGTATAGAAACAGGACAAAAATTTCCCCCAATACACGGGCTCTGATTATACTCCACAGCCGTGTGACTCGATCGTGGTCGAAACTGTCCAAAAGAACACGAGCTATGATAAAAGACACACGCCCTTGCGGTTAGACCGTGGTCAATACTGACTAAAGCGCCACGGGTGTACGCCACTCTCGTGCATCCAAACAGTGGCGAACACTGACTAAACAAACACGGGCTGCGACAACAGAGCCACGGCCGTGCGATGCAATTGTGGTCTATCCTGACTAAACAAACACAGGCTTGAGCCACGCCCGTACCTACTAACCGTGTGAGGTCCTGACTACATGGACACGGGCGTGACAACAAGAAACACGGGCGTGGGCAACATCTCAACCGCGCCTAAATTTGAAAATCACGAAGCACACTGGCTAAATTAAAGAAACACGGGCGTGGCACCTACCCGTGTCCCCTTTCCTATATAAACCCATCATCCGCCGTTTCTCCCCCCAAATCCCCAACCCTAAACAATTCCCTAAAAACCCTTTCCCCCCCCTCCGGCCACCATCAGAAAATCTCCCCCTCCTTTACTCCCTCTACTCATTATCGCCCTCCTCCCTTTACAATCACATCAAAACAAATACACGCCTATATCTCACCACTCGAAGATTTGACGGGATAGAGACGACTCTTCAGCAGATCTGTCACTACTTCCATATCTCACAACCGCTACCACCTCGCAATCCAGCTGACGACGAGGACCTTTGAGTCCTTCTATTTTTTTGCTATTTTCCATTTTCATCTTTTATTTTTATTTTTATTTTTAAGACTTTTTGCAATTCATGTTTAAAATTTTTATTTATAGTTTAATTTATTTTATCAACTGGTTGTCTAACCCTCGAGTATCTCTAACAACTCTCATTATTTATTTTCTCCCAAACATTTAATTGATGACTTTCGTAGATTAATTAGATTAAATATACAACTCAAGGAACGAAAACATCACTTTTACCTAGTCATCACATTTGTCATGGAACATCCTCCAAGGATTTCATCCATAATTCAGGGAGTTTCACGTCTCTCCATATATCCTTAAATTTTCTACTTAATTGTTTATACATATATCTTTGTACATTGAGGGCAATGTACATCTTAAGTGTGGGGGGTGAACAACCTAAAAAGGTGCCTAACTTTTTTCATTATTCTCAAATTCCTGAAATTAGGTGCCAAACTTTTTGTATTATTTTCAAATCCTGAATTATGTCTTGTTTCTTAAGTAAGTTTTTCATATTATGATTAGAATGAAATTTCTTGTGATTCATGATTTTTATTGATATATTTTAGATTAAGTCATTGATAATTGTGCATTGATAATTTAAACTTTAAAATACTATAGAGTCAAGCATGATAAGTCTATTTTTCATAATTAAAAATTTTTCTAGGTTGTCTACCTGAATGTGAATATTACTTTGAAGTTTGAAATTTGCTAGGTTGACATCAAAAAGCCATAATTTTTGTGAGATGTTGAGCCTTATAGAGCATATATTCTTTTTCTTGCTCACTTTATTGATTATGAGTGTGTCAACATTGATTTGTTATTCCAGAACTTGCATCGATTATACAGGTCGAGACCACACCTTTGATTTGATATACGAAGATGGTAAAGGCACCTAGGTTTTAACCCACTCACTCCACTAAAAAGCCTACCCATCTTATTAACCCCTAGTGAACCCCGTTTAATCCTAACAACCCATTTATTGACTTACCCGCTAATACTAACCCAAAACCCTTTGTTTTTGTTATCACCATTCCTTTTGACTACCCTTATATCAAGATTTGATTTGATCAGTTGCCTAACTATGATCTTTATTTCAGTAGTTAAATTGATCCTTTATTATGTATTTGATTTGTTCTTTAAAAAAATTGAAATATATTCATTATTAGTTTTGTGATTAAATGAGCTTATACGTTTGGATTCCAAATATTGAAGGAGAAGCTCGAATTATTAGTACTATTAGTTTTCAATTGATGTAATTACTTATATTCAGTTTGTTGTTTTTGGTTAGGTAATTTGTCAGGACAATCTCGATTCTAACCTTCTAATTCAGCCTATATCCACACCTTAACCCAAGCCCCGTTACAACCCTGTTAAAGACCTTTTGATTTGTGCATCATTTCATATTATAGTGGTGGAGATTTGATTCTCATGCAAGCCTATGGGATTAACTTCTCATGTTTGACTTATGAGAGCTTTTTCTTGAACCTTAAACACTTCGAGTGATTTGAGTGAATCTTAGTGAGGATGTCAATCATTGTCGATTTTGAATCAGAGGTAATCATTCAGATGAGGGGAAACACCTATATTTTGTGATACAAATGTATGACTTAGATTGTTTGAATCTTTAGGACTCTTTGAGTTGAATTATCCATGTATGAATTATCTTTGAATTATGATGAAACATTATTGATGAATATTATGAATCAAGGAAGTTCGTTTTAATCATGAGTTGAGAATTTTGCTTGAGGACAAGCAAAAGCTTAAGTGTGGGGGTATTTGATAAACCGAAATAGTAACATATTTTAGACCCACATTTAGCATACTTTTAGGTGATTTAAGCCTTGAATTGTGTAATTTGGTGCTCTTAATCCTTTGTTTTCATGTTTTATACTCAGGAAAGCACCGGAGGATAAAAAGAACTAGAAACGGGCTCAAAACGGGCCAAATAGGCCAAATCACGAAATCAACATGGCCTGGGCCCATGCAACACGGCCCTGCCTCCCTAATCAGACCTGAACACGGCCTGGCCACGATTCACACGGGCGTGTGCCAAGGGCGTGTCCCTACCGTGGAGAAGAGGAATTTCACTCGGATTTGGATACTTAGGGGTAAAGAAACACATTCCAAAAGCCTATATAAACACCCTAGAGGCCAACTTTCAAGGGGGTCCAGCTAGGCCAAGGAGCCAAGCCAGAAAGATCAGATTTGTGGAAATTACTCGCAGGATAGCCAGTTGATTCATCTCAAGAAGCCGGAGTTTTACTCAAGACGGAGGATCTCTCTTCAATTCCTTCAGGGGGTTTTAGAGTTTTTCTTATGTTTTGTTTTATCTTTTCTTTTGAGATGTATTCTATTATCGTTATGAACTAAACCCTCAAATACCTGAGGGGGATGAAACTTAAGATGAATCTTGTTATCGTTTGCTG
This sequence comes from Gossypium sturtianum, assembly GCA_025698515.1. NCBI lineage: Eukaryota > Viridiplantae > Streptophyta > Magnoliopsida > Malvales > Malvaceae > Gossypium > Gossypium sturtianum. The sequence continues at coordinate 130,115,383 of CM046955.1, forward strand.
AACTATATGATAAATATTTGATTTGTTCTTAATTATGTGTTCTTAATTCTTGTGTTGATATTTCCGGGATATTAATTCAAGTTTGATGTGCTTAGGTGGAGGAGCAAAAGTCCCTGCCTAAGAGTAGATCTAGCATAATTAAGCGGAGTTGATCGCACCCCTAGACATACGGTGACGAGATTTTGCCGGATTAGGGTGAAACCTAATATGGGAGTCCATAGATCGAGTTAATGCAATCTTAGGGGTTTTAATTAGAAAGAGATTTCAATTAATCAACCTAGGATTAGACGTTAGTAGCCTCGACGGAGGTATTAATATAACTTAGGGAATCTCACGGATCAAGTCAAATGAATAAATCGTCAGTTGAGTTAGATAACAAGTGAAGTCTAGGTGGATTCTTCCTTGGGTATTGTTTTAATCAATTGGTTTTTCCCACAAGTATTTCCCCAATTTCATTCTTTTTGTCTCATCGTCTTTAGCTTAGTAGTTAGTTAATTTTCTAGATTAAACCGATTCACTTCAATTTTAAGGCTAAATATTAAAAAGAAGGTTAGTATTAGTACTTTCTGTTCCTTTGGGTTCTAAAATCTGGTCTTGCCACTAAGCTATACTACTGTTTGATAGGTACACTTGCCTCAATCATTTTCATAGTTAGTTTTTAGGCTCGATCATTCTCATTATAAATTTTAAGACTGTGACACACCAATCAATCTTCATTCAACCCTTCTTCAAATCGTTTACACATTTCAGCTTCTGATTGTACCCATTCCTGAGCATATTTACTCAACCGAAAAAATTCTCTTTCATACTCAGATACCGATCTGTTGCCATGTTTTAGCTCAAGAAATTCTTTTCTTTTCTGATCAAGGAATCTTTGGCTGATATATTTCTTTTTAAATTCGTTCTGAAAGAACTCCCAGGTAATCTCTTCTTTCGGAACCACCGAAGCTTTAGTGTTACACCAATGATAAGCTGTGTCTTTTAGCAATAAGACGGCACATTTCAGACATTCTTCTGGTGTGCATGATAATTCCTCCAAAACTCGAGTAGTATTTTCTAACCAAAACTCAGCCCGTTCGGGATCATCATCAACTACAGCTCTGAATTCTTCTGCCCCATATTTTCTAATTTTATCGACCAGAGCTTTCCCTTTTCTGATAGGTTCGGTACCTGTACCTTGTGGAATCTCGGGAACCGGTGGAGGAGGAGGAGGGGGAGCTTGAGTATGTTGCACTACAAGGTTAGTTCTTATATACTGAGTAAACCATTCATTCATCATTTGATAGAAGGTCATTTTAGCCTCTTCACTTTGGTCCCCTGTCTCGAACCTTCTACTACTGTAGCTTCAACTTCTCTTTGTTCTGGAGCCGGAGCATGACTCTCGACTTCCTCGGGTTTAGCTCGGTTGGCAAGCATTTACTATAAGAAAATCACATTTCAAATGGTCAGGAGATATCGCACTATCAATAATAATTTAATGGCATGTATAGCTAATCCCGTATTTGCTACGTCAGCCCGAGAACCGGCTAAACCGTAGCTCTGATACCAACAAATGTAATACCCCCTACCCGTATTCGTCGCCGGGATAGGGTACGAGGCATTACTAAAGTTTACCGAATTAATTTTCTGTTATTACGAGTTAAATACTATTCATTTACCGAAACGTGTCATGACGTCCCTTAGATGGGCCGAAGCCCAAAACATACATCGGGACCAAACCGGGATTAAATTGAAACCATAAGAAATTTTTCGCAAAATCCCAAAGTTTTTTTTTATGAACTCAATATAACCCCTTTATAAATATCTAACCTTCCCTGCAATTTTAAACCGAGACCAATCCAAACCAACCAATCTATTTCAACATACTTTCAAGATAGATTCAAGCATATCCATAAGAAAACCTCATCACATACCAAAACCAAGATTTGTTAGCGATACCAATGGCTAACCTTACATTCATTTCACATTAACATTTACTTTGTTAGCTTATACATGCCATTGATTCCCAAAATAAAGTTTCTTTATATACCGAAATCTTGAGGTTGATAGTGTGATGTGTCTCCGACCGAATCCGACCTCCGAGCTCTTAACACTACAAAACAGGGAAAAAGGAGACAGGGTAAGCACTTTGTGCTTAGTAAGCTCATGTAACAAGAATTATACTTACCTAATATTGTCAATACAATGCAATAAACATTTATACATCCATTCAATGCATTATTACGCTAACATGCATAAACTCAACATTCAATTTAGTCCAATAATTTCCACGTATCAATAATATATACCATGATTGATGAGTTCATCAATACCATGATTTCCATTCCCATATTATTTTTCCATATTTATCCCGTTGAATTTCTCGGAATTTCGATGGATTTTCAAGGGTACACTTTAGTGTACAAATCCGGGTCCATCAATTCATATTCATGTGTGCACATTTCCATTTCAGAGAGCACACTCCCGTGAACCTCATCCTTACAGCGGGATTACCAGTCCAGGCTAAATCCCCTGTAATATAAACTTATAGAGTATTGTCGGGATTACGGTGCAAAGCTAAATCCTCTGCAACGACAATTACTCTAATGAGCTTGGATCCGAATTACACCAAAGCTAAATTGAGACCTAATTTGGATTACTCGTCCGGGCTAAATCCATTTTTCACATATTCTTCGGGGGGGCTATATCAGGATAGGATCACCCGTTCGGGCTAGATCCTTTTTACCGTCAATTCCTTTTCAGAGATCCATCGAATTTTCCTTTCATTCAACCGGGATCTATTTTCCATTTTCATCAAGAATATCAATACTTCATCAATTATCATACAATAAACATCCAAATCATATTCACATCAATAAAAATATATTTCAAGCATTTAAGAATATAATTCAAGTTACACGAACTTACCTCGATACTTGTTCGTATACAATAATCTACTAATCCCGAACTTTTTGTTTTCCTCGATCTAGCTTCGTATTTGAATTTTCTGAATCTAGATAAATAAATTTAATCATCAATTTAATACATTTCATGCTCATATGTAACATTCTCTATAATTCTATTATTATTTATAGTTCATTCAGAGCTGTCTCCTTGAGTCATAGTCACTAAATTATTTATATATTGAGCTACGGAACTCCAAATTAAGATCTGCTTGATTATTTTGAAACTAGACTCACATATCTTCTTACCATAAAATTTTCAGAATTTATGGTTTATCCAATAAATACAGTTAATTCTTTAAATTCATCCCTGTTCTGCTGTCTGACAGTTTCGACCCTTCTTTACTAAAAATTTATTTTCTCCTAATAAAGAATTCATATGATGTTCCCATTTGTTTCTCTTGAAAATAGACTCATTAATAATTTTAAAAATATAAATTTAAGCCCCTAATTATTTTTCTCCAATTTTTATGATTTTCCAAAGTTATAACAGAGGAACCCGATTTCATTTTGACATTGTCTCACAAAATTTATTATATCTCATGATTTACAATTCCATTGATTACACCGTTTCTTCTATAAGAAACTAGACTCAATAAAATTTAATTTCATATTTTATTCATCCTCTAATTCGATTTCCAAAATTTATGGTGATTTTTCAAAGTTAGCCTACTGCTGCTGTCCAAAAATGTTTTAGTGCAAGATGTTGATTACCATTTTTCCCCTAAGCTTTCAATAAATGATAATTTCGTCCCTGCTCAATTAACCTCTCAATTGAGCTGATTTTTCTCAATTAACATTTTATTCTATCACTTTAAACTACTTTATAACCTTTGGAAATCAAAATTTTAGCACTAGACTTTAATTCCAAACTTTTTCACAATTAGGTCCCACAAATCAATTTCTATTGAAATTACCTAATAAAATCATCTCATAAACAAATTAAAGCTTCAATTTCATGCTATTTCATCATAAACTTACAGCACTCAACCATGTTGACTTTCAATTTCATCCATGAAATCAAAAACTAATGAATTTAGTAATAGGACCTAGTTGTAAAAATCTTAAAAACACAAAAATTCCAAGAAAAAGGCAAGGATTAACTCACTTGGTGCAAAAATTATGAAATACCAGCTTGAATAAACCCTTAGGACGTTTTTGACCGATGATAATGAAGAAAATATGAAGAGAATTCTAGATATTCCAATTTGATCCCATTTTTATTTTAGTAAATTTTGTTATTTTACCATTTTTCCCTTATTTCACCAATTCTCCTGATTTTTCTCAGCTTATGCCGCCCAAAATATATCCTTTTGGACTTATTTGCAATTTATGTCCCTCCTCATTTAACAATGGAGCTATTTAATCCTTCTAGTAACTTTTACACCCTTTTCAATTTAGTCCTTTTCAATTAACTACCCAAACGTAAAAATTTTCTAACGAAATTTTAATACCATATTACTAACATTTCATAAATATTTATAAAAATATTTTTGACTCAGTTTTACGAGATCGAGTTCTCGATACCTTGTTTTTACCCAATGCATTCATAGGGGTTCGCATATGGGGATTTCGTATACTGCTTACTTACTTTCCAAAAATTCAACTAATCAAACATAATGATTTAAGTTTAGATCCCACACTTGATTTGAAGACACAAAAATCTTAATTTGGATGAGGAGATTGACGATCTATTTGGGAGGAGAGGGATCATTTTGAAAACCTTGACTTCTTTTGCTTGAAAATTGATTTGGTAATGGTGGAGAAAAGGAAGAACTTTGGGAGTTTTTCTTAAAAAATTTGCTAAATAAAAATTCTAGGGTTTGAAAAGATTTTCTATTTATGAAACAATTTTCCCAAATTGGAATAGGTTTTAGGAATTCGTGTAGAATTAGGGTTGATTTAAACTAATGACTAAATTTAAAAAAAAATAGTTTTTGGGCTGGGCTAGTTTGAAAATTCAACACTTTTGTGGGGTAAAAATAAGAAAATAAAATATTTTGACTAAATGGTGCACAAGGGTTTCAAACTTAAGACCTAAGGGTAAGTTAAGGCTTTAACACTGAACTAGTAAACTCATTATTGTCAATTTCTTAACAGAAATAATTTTTAAGGCATCCTAAATTAACATTTTTTTTTTAATTTTGCTGATGTGGCATACACGTGGATTGCCACTTCAACATTTGATTAATTTTTTAAAAAATTAAAAATTCAAAAAAATTATAAAGATTATTTTAAAAATCATTAAATTATTAGAAAGTATAAAAATTATAAAAACTATTTTTAATATATTTTCTTTAAATTTTAAAAAATATTCAAATGTTGACATGTCATCCAGTATATGCTATATCAGCAAAGTTAATAGACGTTAACTTTTTCATCAATTTTCGAATAATTTGACAAAAATATAAATTTAATGACTAAAAGAGACAAAAAAAATAAATGGGGGCTAAAATGATTTTTTTTTTTTTTTTAAAGTCGAGGTCTATAAAATTCATTATGCCTTGTAAAAATAATGGTGGAAACGTGAAATTAGAAATTTGTTTTGTTGAGTTTCCATTGGCATACGTTTTTGGTGGAACAATATCATTTCTTTAATCAGATATAGATAGGAGATCCCAACCTTAGACCTCATCCTATTAACAGCGACCACCACCACTTAGCTGAACTTCGATTACAAGATGGCTAGTTTTTTTTTTTTTTAGATCGGTCGGGCGTTGATGAAGAAAACAGCGTTGGATTTTGATGATGCACCAATCTCCTTCATTGTATCCAAGTGCATGTGTCACAAGAACCATGTACATGACATCCTTTGATGTTGTCCTGGGTACATTTAGAGAGAAGACCAACACACTGTCCCTAAGTCCAGTGATAGAGTTAAAAAAAAATTGAATCGAAATTAAATTGTTTATTTTTATCATAGTAAAAATATAATTTCATCGTTTTAATAGCTTATATCTTTATAATTTTTAAAGAGTTAAATTATTTTTTTATCATTTGGGAGGCAGAGTGCAATTTTACCATTATTAATTTAAAACTTTATAAATTATGAAAGGACTAAATTAAAATTTTACCACATGACCGCTGGGTCTCTATTAAGGTCCCCCACTGCCTAAGTCCCTCTACAACGGCCTGCTGCTGTTGAGCTACACCAAGCCCAGCCAGGTACTTCGATATGGCATCTCCTTCAGCTCATTTGATCTGCAATATCTATCTTCTCTGCTTCAGCCTTCTCATTGGCAGCCACCCTCAATCTAGCAGCTATTTATTACGAAGTAAACATGCATCAGACCCATGGACAATTTATTATATTAACGGCACATGCATGTGAATTATGTAACAAATGACCTTAGTACATCAAACTTCCCCAATGTTTCTGTAATAGCCACAGTTGATTGCTTCACTTGAATACACCCAAGAGTTTGCCCCATTTTTGTTATAAAAATATTTAAATTATTGCAACATCAACAAGCATACACGTCCCTTTATTATCTTAGGTATTGTTTGGATCAAACTAGGAAGTTTTTATTGTTAGAAATTGTTCTACGATATATTGGGCTTTATTAAGTTTAGAGTCTAGTTGGGTTAGACACCTAAATAAGAAGTAAAAGCCTCTTAATATCATTTTATCATTCAAAAAATTCTAACTTAAAACTTTACTTAAATATTACTACTCAATTCAACAAGCTGTGGTATTGCCATTAGCCAATAAGTGAAGGCCACCTTTCACACGTTGCTAGATATCCCAACGTTCGTTACGTGCCATAGTAACTTAGTTCAGATTATGAATGTAAGGATTCACCAAGTAAGTTGGTAATTTTAGGGTAATAATACGTTGAATATATAAATACAAAATATTTAGTAATTTATATTAAAGTAAATTATATTTAAAGTCACCAAATTATTAGTAAGTTTATGTTTTAGTTATTGAAATATTCAAAAGTTTTCATTTAAATCACTGAACCATTTGAAATTTTTTATTTAAGTCATTGTACTATCAAGTATTTTTTAAAGTCCAACAAGTGAGATCCAAGCAACGATTTGACGATCGGTATGGTGAATTAGTACCTATCGACGGATAGAATAACATACTTTAGATACAAGTCGATCTGATAATTATAGTTGAAGATTGAAGAATAAAGTTGTTTGGATTTTGGTTCACAAATTCGTGACATTCAAACTTGTTTCATTAAAAAAATTGAACCGTAGAAGTAAAGGGGAAAAAGAGCTTTTGATTGGTGCAGAAGGCACAAATAGAGAATGCCATACAATAATGATTTCAACAACCCAATAAATTAAATAAAAACTTTCAAATAGTTCTGTGACTATTTTTTAACTTTTTGAAGTTGAGTGAATGAAACATAAACTTACTAATAGTTTAGTGACCTTGAATTTAGTTTACCATTTATATCATCTCTACCATGCTAAAAATTTCTTATTGAATTGGTGTTACGAGTTCTACACATAATGAGACTTGAGATTATGATACTATTTTTAGTTATTTTTAGCTATTTATTATTTAAATTTTTAATAAATATACTTTTTACAATTTTCACTGATTGTGCCATAATCTAGTATATTATAATTAGATTATACGTACAAGAATATAAAATTGATACATACATAAATCTATGAAATCTGTTTTCAACTTAAAACTTAATTCGATTATTTTGAATTTAAATTTGGTTCAACTTAATTCAATAATAAAAAGTTAATAATTTGAACTCAAAATTAAAAATGACCAGAATAAATAACTCAAAATAATCTTATCTCATGATGGTCCACCAAAAAATCGATTGATAAACTCAAATAGCTTAAACTAAAAATAGCTCCAACTTAAAATTATTCAAACTGCAAAAATAAACCCAAATGTTTAGCTCCTATAGTGCTATATGTATTTAGACGAGCGACGAAATTTACTTTGAAAAAGTTATAAACAATTATATATATGGTTAAATATATATTTAGATTTAAATACAGTTATGACAAATAATGTTAATTACATGTAAGAAAAGTAAAACAAACAAAGACTAGAATTGTCAAATGAAAGGCCAAATGCACCCACTAGACTTCTACAAATGAAATTTAAGTAGGGAAATAAAAATTCCCTCTAGAAATCATCAATTTTTAAATTAATTTAATAATAAAATTGTAATTTGATTTTTGAAATTTAAAATCCAATTTTAATTCTTTCAAAAATGAAAATTTTATAATTTAATCTTTAGAAAATGTTATAATTTAAATGACCCTCCAGAAAATATTCCTAATTTCTCCCTTGAAACAGTGACGTTTTAGTAGAATCCAAAAATGATAAATTAGTTTATTATTACAACTATTTTTATGAAAGAGACGTAAACTTAGGACCTAATCATGTTTTGCTCATACATAATAATACAGACCTATCCACTTACATTAGAAGTTTATATTATATTATATCAATTTAGTTGGGTTGAATACTTTGGATTTTTCGAATTGCCTTTGGTTTGATTTTTAATTTTTCATAATAATTTTTTGTTTTATATTTTTAAATTTATTTTAACAAAATATTTTATAGTTTTTGAATATTATTTAACAAAGTTTCAAAATTGTTATCATAAATATTACTAAAAAAACAATAATTTATATACGCTATCTGTAAAAAGAATATTTTTTATATAAAATTTTAAATTATTTTTATTATAAAATATTTATATTTATATTATAAAAATTAATTTTAAATTAAATAAAAATTAGATTCTATACACCTAATGGATTTCCAATTTTTCAATCATTCTTACTCAACCCTACGTGGATGGTATAAAATAAAGGTCAAAGTGTTATCCAGATATATGTATTTATTCAGGGTTTAAGATATTGTAGGATTGCCAGGCCATGTCCACGTTCAATCTTTATCTATACAAATGCATGCATGCATGCCCATCACGCAAATTTTGTATCTTACGCAACAGTCTCCCGTATCAGTACGTTATTTCCTTTCTCTTACAATATCTTCGTTCCGTAACCTACATAAAATTTATATTTCACACATTGATAATATATTATTAATGAATTTTTGAAATTTTTATGTAGACATGTAGAAATAACGTATTTAGATATATTTAAAAATATACCATGAAGGATCAAGGGGTCAAGTTAATGAACTGATATCTTTCATTAAAGCATATTATGCTGAAATTACAGAGTTGGGCAGGACATTGCAACAAACAAGTGGTGCTCAAGAAAAGAGATGGAAGCCGCCAGAGGAAAACGTTATAAAGCTAAATTTCGATGCCTCTTTCAACCAAAATATGCATCAAGCAGTCTCAGGAGCGATAGCAAGAAACAATGAAGGTCTAGTAATGGCTGCATGTACTTACCCATGGGACAATATTCCGGATCCGACAACAGCAGAGGCAAGCACTGTCTTCAAGCGTCGTTATGGCCGAGGAAGTGGGGTTCGGGAAATGCGTGTGGAGGGGGACTCATTAACCATAATAAAAAAAGTTAACTCGATGGAGGATGATAGATCTAACATCGACAATTTAATCAAGGAAATAAGGGAAGATTACCCAAGTTTTGAGCGGTGGGCTTCAAACACATACCCAGAGAGGCGAATAGAGCGGCGCATGAAATGGCGAGAGAGGGGCATAAATCGATGAACCCGGATATTGGATTGAGGAAGTTCGGCGACGGTGGAAAGACCGATAATCCAAGGCGGTAGATGAGGAGGATGTAGGTTTTGGGAGTCCGGATGAGAAGGGAAGTGCTAGGTCCAGATGAACTCCTGTTTCTAAGAGACGGAGATAGCGAGGATGAAATAGCGAGAAAAATGGGTCTCGTTTGATTGGTGATAGGGAATTGCTACTGCATGAAAAAGGGAAGAAGTGATAGCCATAGTGTCGTTTTGTTTTTTTAGATAGTGGGTTTCTTTTTCTAATGCTTTATTTATTATTTTTAATTGGTATCTTGCTTTTTTTTTTTTTTTTGTTATAATGGCACCGTCTGTGGTGGCCAATAGGATTATGAATCTCTTTCCATTTCCAAGATTTTGCTATGGTGGCTATTATCTCTTTAATAATAATATCAGTCAGTATTTTTTTAAAAAATAGAATATATTAAATAATGAAATATATTATTTGAAATTAATTGATAATAACACATTAAAATAAAAAAAAGATTAAAATGTGAGTAAAATAAAATTTAAACACACACACACACACATATATATATATATATATATTGGATTAAGAATATTAAATTAATACAATTATTTATGATGATGTTGCCATCATTAATCTTGAGTGGGTGTATATCAAATTAATTTGTGAAACCAACTAAATCAACAACATTATTAATATTTAATATAGAAATTCTCACAATTGATGAAGGTAATAAATTGTGCATAATAAAATCAATATGTATAAAAGAATATTTAAATAAAACTTTAGTTTAGCGGTGAAATTAAGGTTTTAGTATTACAATTTGCTTGGGTTTAAATATCATTATATTATTTTTTAATAAAATGACTAAATTATTATTGAATAATATAATTTATTTTAAATACGGGAGAACATTTAGTAATTTTCCTAACCAAATTGCTGCCCAATTCACTTGTGATACTAACTTAATTAAGAATTTAAATAATAGTATAAATATAATGATACATTATCTAAAATGAAATTAAGTAAATTTATTTTTTTTAATTTATTTGACACACAATAATTTTTTTAAATTTCATAAATTAGATTAACAAGTTATAATGTAAGTTCAATTTGAATTTCATGTGATGGCTTGATGGTCAGGGTATTTATTGTCTCAAGTGTGGCCTAGGTTCAAGTTGCGTTAGTTGCTTTTGTTGTTCGAGTTTTGTCATGTTATTGTAATTAAAAAAAATTAAGTTGGATTTATTTATTTTTAAATAAATTAATGATGGGTGACGATTTTTTTAACGACTTAAACTTTTCATTATTAATTATATAGATATTTTGGATAAAATGCTTGAATTATGTAACACTCCTAACTCGTATCCGTCGCCGGAACAGGGTTACGTAACATTACCAAAGTTTACAGAATAATTACAGATATTTCACATTATTTACTATTCATGTCCGATACTAATCATATTGTCCCTTGAATGGGCCCTCGAGGCCCAATATAAACATTAGAATCAAATCGGGACTTAATCAGGATCTTAGAAAAATTTTCATGAAATTTCAAAATTTTTCCTAGATGCAAGGCTCACATGCCCGTGTGGCCAAGGGACACGCCCGTGTGACCCTATGACACGCCCGTACATCAAGCCGTGTCCTGCCCCGTGTAGCTCTTTGACTTGCATCACACGGCCAAGTCACACGCCCGTGTGCTAGGTCGTGTTACCCACACGACTGAGACACACGCCCGTGTCTCTGCCCGTGTGTCTAAGCCCGTGTACTCAATTCTGAGCATTTTGTTTCTAAAATTTAAGACGCAGGGGACGCACGGCCAGACCACACACTCATGTGCTAAGCTCCGACTTGCATCACACGGTCAAGACACACGCCGGTGTGTCTACCCGTGTGGACAAAATAAAGCCATTTCCTAGCTTTATTTTTCACCCCTTTTAGCCTTGCACCTACACCAACACTTATACACAATTTATCACATTCACCAACCACATTTTCATACCAAAATTTAAGTCTTATACATGTTAATTTATACTCATATTTACCTAGATACTATGTTCACATTTGTGCATATTGTATCAAATATGCTTATTTAATTCATTTATACATATCTCATTGTGATTTCTATTAATCAATCATTTTCAGACATATACCATGATATAGTATTTGATACATAAACACCAAAACATGTTCATAACTAGCCATTCCAATAGCTAGTCATTAACAAATATTTACATGTCATTCCTTGGCCAATTTAACCTATAAATGCCATTATAACCACAATTGTTTAACCTTATATATCAAATTGAGTCGATGGATAGCGTGAGTGATCTCCATCGAGCTTCCAATCCAACGAGCTTCCGATTTACTATAGAACAGGGAAAAATAAAACAGAGTAAGCATATAATGCTTAGTAAGTCTGTATAACTTGGTAATTAACTTACCAACTATTCATATTAAAGATAAACATGTAAATCACAATTAACCATTCGTTCCCAAGCCCTAACACATATTCTCATCACCCTTGTTAGTAACTTATTTCATATAAACATCAAGAAACACATATATGAGCTCAACAATATTCGGATTCTCATACACATGTTTTCCACATCATGTATTCATATAACATATATATACAAATTATTTCCATATTTTTCGGGTACATTCTATAATAATCCATCTCGAGTTTTAGTATATTTCATGTCAGAACTTTGCTCATTATTCAACTGAAATATTGATAATCACACAGATAATACACTCGAGATGTACAAATCTAATCTCATAGATGAATATATTCATCAAACAAATTTCCATGTTCATATATCATAATTTCATACTTCCATATTTCATATAACATCATTTTCATGTACTTCAGGCAGATACATGTAAAAACCCATTTCTTTTCATGTTAGGATTTTACCCGTTGAATTATTGAAAATATTGATGGATACTCAAGTAGTACACACAAAGTGTACAACTCAGTAAATCCGTCAATTCATATTCAGGAGTACCCATTAGGGCACTTAATCAGGAAACACACTCTCGAGCCACATATCATATAGCAGGATTACCAGTCCAGGCTAAATCATTTCTGTAACATATGCTCAGGAGAGCTCAATTAGGATTACCCATTCAGGCAAAATCCTAATTGTAACATATGCTCAAGAGGGATTATATCATGATTACCCGTCCGGGCTAAATCCTAATTGTAACATATGCTCAAGAGGGATTATATCAGGATTACCTGTCCGGGCTAAATCCTATCTGTAATGAGGTTAATAGGATTACTCGTCCGAGATAAATCCCATCAGCAACAAATGCAGAATCTCATTCATTTCGGGAAATCACATATCCATCGATTTTTCATTTATTCAAATGGAATTTGACATTTATCAGGCAATTGTCGAGTATGTGATCAATCTCATATATTTATGCATTTATGCAATTCAAATGTTCACATTCAACTCAAGCATAAAAATAACATTTTTATCATTTATCACTTATCGGGTATTATCATTTATTTCAGGCACTTTCATTTATCGGGCTTTAACGAATATATGATCATTTCACATAATTATGGCATTTATACAATTTACACACACAACATTCAATTCAAGCATATAAACATATAAAATTTAGTTATACGAACTTACCTCAATAAGTGTTCGTGTACATAAAATCTACTAATCTGACATTTTCTCCTTTCCTCGTTCTAACTCCATATTTGGTTTATCCGGATCTATACGAGTAAATTTAACATCAATTTAATGTAATTCATACTCAATTTAGTCTAATTTAGTCCAATTTATACTTTAGGCCAAATTACCATTTTGCCCCTAAACTTTTAATAAATGACGATTTCGTCCCTAGACTCGGAAAATAAAATTCATGCAATTTAATCCTTGTTCCGATAATCCTTGTTCCGAGCCTAACCAAATTTTTCATGTAATATTTACAGCCCATATATTTCATAAAAATCAGAATTTTTACATGGATTTCTCATTTTTACAATTTAGTCCCTAAATCAAGTTTTTATCAAAATTCACTTCGTAAAAGTTGTTTATCTATCAACAACCTTTCATTTTCTACCATAAATTTCATAATTTCAGCATATTGATCCATGGTAAAAATTTTATACTTTGATATCTTTTCAAATTGATCCCCAAAATAAATAGATTAAGTTACCCCGATCTCAAAAATATAAAAATTACTAAAAACGGGGCTTGAATACTTACCTAATTTGACCAAGAAAGCTTGCTTTCTTTTTCCTAGGGTTTCCATGCAAAATATTTGGGGAAGATGATGATAAATGATGATATTTTCATCTTTTATTATTTATCACCTTTATTTTTTTATTCTTCCAATTTTGTCCTTTTTTTAATTTTATTTTTCATGGATGAATCATCGTCCTTAATGACTAAGCATTTTTAATGGTCTAATTACCATATAAGGACCTCCAATTTAAAGTTCTATAGCTATTTAATCCCTTTATCTATTAAAACTCAACTTTTGCACCTTGTGCAATTTGGTCCTTTATCGATTTAAGCATGTAATCGATAAAATTTCTTTACGAAATTTTCACACAACATTATTATCATATTATAGACCATAAAATAATATTAAAATAATTTTTTTTCTGAAATTGAATTTGTAATCCCGAATTACTATTCTAATTTTTAAAAAAATGGGCTGTTACAAATTACGGTTAAAGTGAATAATTTGATATATGTTATAAAAAAATAGACTATTTGAAAGTTGTATTGGAGTTTAGCCATTTTGACTTCAATAGTTTATGCGGTATTAAAGCATAATAATGCCGTGTGATATACGATAGCTAAACATTTATTTCTACATCAACTGAACGAAAGGGAAAAGGAACCAAGTGAAGAAAAAAGAAAATAAATTTGATAGGCATTTCCAGAAGAACCCAAAAAAGAAAAGGGTGATTATATTGTCACAGTTGATCCGTGACGCCCAAATGAGACTATCAGCGGTGTTTTCTTCCAGCTGTTACTCATCGGCAATCGCTAAGAACGCCTTGCAACCACCGTCTCTCATTACTCTTCCCGCCTCCGCCTTTTTGCCGCCGCTGTCCCGCAAGCTATCTTGCCGTCATGGCGTTTCCTACAACCGCCTTTCGTTTCGCGGGAATTCTTCATTTTCTTCCACCGCCGTATCCGCCTCTAAATCGGACAGTCAATCCCAGGTGATCCTCCTCTTGTTTTTGGTAAAAAAATCAATTAATCTAACAAAATGCTTCTGAATTTAATTTCTTTTGGAATTTGGTGCTTGTATGCATACGAACAGTTAAGATAGGTTTTCTTTTTTGTTAGTGACGAGGTTGAATTATAAATTTTGGAGCCAGATAGCAATTTTACCAATACTTCTGGGGGCCAAATAGCAATTTTACCAATATTTGAAGTAGTGGCCAAGGCCCCTGCCTTGCACCCCTGCTGCCGTCTCTGCTTGTACGAATAGTGTTAAGAGAATGCCAAGTTTTAATCTTTTAAAAAACTTCATCGATTTTGTATTTTAAACAAATAATTTTAGATTTTTTTCTCATGCTTAATTTAAGACTCCAGATATCATCAGAAATTCATATAGGATATAAGCATCACTTTTTTTTTTTAATAAAAATAATTAATTAATGCTTGGACTCATACCTGAATTGTTTGATAGTGCGTTATAGAGTACTTAATATGCTATGGGATTTACACTTCTAATAGTCTTTTGGAAAATTTTGTGTGATTTCGTTTCATAAAGTTCTATGAACTATCAACATAAAAATACAATTGAAGTACTAATTTTGCTCCCACAAAATTAAAATTTTTAATAGTTTGTCACCGCAAAGTTGAAAAATATAATGAAATAATAGTTTTACCTTCCACAAAATGAAAAATCATCAAAATGTTAGCATTTCCCACATTTACATATATCAATTTTTGGAATTTTGAGCATAAAAATTTATAAGCTTTCATCATTGTATGACAAATGTGAAAATATATATGATAAGGAAAAAAAAAACCCAACCATTTAGATAATTTTACCATCACTGACATAAAGTACTATGTCTGTCCCTAATTGACCTCCCCTATCAATTCCATATCCCACTCATGCCTTTCATTTGTAAATGCTCAAAATTATATATATGGTCCCAAACTTTTTAATTTAATTATGAAATTAAATGTTGGCCTAAGGTTGTATTCTAAAAAAAATTATAATTAGTACAATCAAATATATGACAGAATGTAATCAATAGAAGGAAAATAAATTATGTTGCAAAGTTGTTTGAGTTGGTCACAAGAGCTGCCAAGGAAATTTGTTGCCTCTTCAATATGAATATCTTCAAATTCAACTTCGCTGTTGTCAAATTATTTGCATCTCAACCATCTTACTTGATATCTGTTACAGGGAAGTGAATCATTTTTCAGGGATACCTTGAGAAGCATGGAAACAGTTTATTTAAATAGAAATCCTACTGCAAAATCCATTTTGGAACTTGTCAGTTCCGTTGATGATGAACAAATTTGCTATGATCATCTGGCTTTCAGGACCTTTGGGGTATGCTTTGTTTACTTTTAAACTGTCTGGGAATCAATTGTACTTCATTATTTTGTATCGAATATTGAGCTCTGTAAACTTTCTGGTATTATAACTTAGGTAAATGGTTATGGGATTAACTCCTTGGCAAGTCTTTTTCTGGATTATGGGTATACCCAAAAGGAGGAACTAAGATTTCCTGCTAAAAAGTTGAAGGCATTGTGGTTTTCTCCTCCCAATAGTTCTTCTCAAGATGGTGGCAGTGGTGTTAATGGGCCCTTGCCAAGAGTATTTATTTCAGAGCTTCTTGTGGATCAACTTAGCCCCAGAGCACAGGTATGTCTATTAGTGGTGCGTTATAAGTCAACACAATGTCAAATAGTTATGCCTTTACCTATCTCTGATATAGAAAGATACCCAAGTTTTTGGTCTAGAAATCTGGCTAAAGATGCTATTGTGAAGTGCCATCATAATTTGCATCTGATGTCCAATTCACTGTGTTCTCCTATGTTCTTACTTTCTTTACTTTTTCATTGCCGGTTCAGGAAATTATTAGAAAATACACCAAAAAATCTGGTAGTGGAAATAAATATGCAGCTCTTGCAAGTGCTCTGGGATCTTTAACATGGGAGAAGCCTTTGTATTCTGAATTTCAACAATTGGCAGGGTACTCTCTTGATTGCGTTTATTTCATTGAGCAAAGAATTTCGAGCACTTCACAACATAATATGAGTTGGCTTTACCTACCGCATCTTAGTGCTATAATACCACACTTCCTACAATACTTTGATTTATAAACAGGCCTCCATTTATGAATGCCTACTTACATTTCTTTAATGCTCAGGGAAAGTGAATATGCTGCCTGGACCCTTGTCAATGGGTATGCACTCAATCATGTCACTATTTCCACACATCGGCTGAAATCTAATTTGAGAAATATCAAAAGCCTCAATGAGTTCATCGAAAAGAATGGGTTCAAGTTGAATTCTGATGGTGGAGTTTTAAAAGGTTTGCTACTTTTACAAACGTGTATTACTGTTTTATTAGAAACTGCTCCTATGCTAGCATTGTGGAGGTACAAAATGCTGAAACTTTTTGAGAGTGAGATTCTACGCATGATGGTTTCCATCACAAGGCATGTTGATCCTAGCAACTAGCTAGTAACTAGTGATGCAATTTCATTGCACACTTCCTTTCTCCTTGTCAGTTAGAAAAAGCGGTGGAGAGTTATTTTATTCAAACATCAACATTCTTGATAGATGCATACAACCAGACTTCTCCCCTGTCCAATGTGATAGAAAAGGACTAGGGATGGTGTGAAGTAAGTGGAGTAAGCTAAAGACTCATAAAAGCGGGTCTTACAAAGTATGAAATGTTAGTTTTTGGTTCTAATAGAACAAGGCCTTTGACATTATGGCACAGGGAAGGGAGCTTAATGAATGAGATTGTTTAAATGCTATATATCATTGGTGTGTGTTTTTTGTAATCATGCCTGAATTAAGGCTCTTTATAGCCTGAAAATACTTTGCACAAACCATATACTAGAAATTAGTAAAGCTATTCGAGGAGCTTTCAAAGTTTTCATTTCTCAGATTTCACCAGCCATTAAGAGGCTAAGATTAGATGCTTCTCTGTATTTTTTTTAAGGCACTTTAGAACTTGCAGTAAAATAGGTATATGATTTAATGCATGCATTTTGTGTGTAGCTTCAAATTCATGGGTAAAATTTATTATTCTCTGATCCTCCTTGTAATGATCAAAGTTTTAGAAATCTTGAATGAACATTTACTTGGCACAGCTGAGATTATTATTCTGCCATACTAGCAAACTGTTAAACCTTTAGCTGAGGCTAAAATTTTCTTAAGAATATTTTGAATGGCAAAGCTATTTATCTAATTAGCTTATAAATGGTTTTTTTATATTTCCCTTCATTCTTCAACCCCTTTTGCTGTTCTAATCACAGCTTTGTGGGTATACTCTTCTTTTGGCAAGTATCGGATATTGGTTTTTAAATGGATTTGAGAATTCAATGTGTCTACTTCCTCGATTTCAGTGAGTCCAGATGGCCTTCTGCTGCAAAGTTCAACTGTGGCGGATTCAATGGCCTTCAGTTTTTCTGACGGTGTTGATGAGTCTGTTCCCTGTTCGTACATTGAGTTTGCAGAACGCCTTGTGCTGCCTCAATACAAAAATCTGTCTGAGAGTGAGGTATTTACAATGTTTTCAGGTGTTTGTTAAGATATTATCTCCTCTAAGACACAAACTGCAAGTTAAGTACAAAAACCTACAATGTAAAAGATGTCCAGTTGTGGACTCACAGTTTTTACCGTTGAATGGTTTTATGGTTTGTACTTGTTTGTTGAAGCCACAAATTCCCTGATTATTGACTAATGTGCAAAAATTAATACTAAAAACAGAGCACGGGTACTGATTACTTTTATAATGACACAGATCAAAGAGTCCCACAGGCGAGATGGATTTGAGGTTGGAAACGCTGATAAAATCTTTGAGAGCACATCGAAAGAGCAGCTTACAAGGAGAGCTTGATGGGGATGGTTA
Organism: Gossypium sturtianum; assembly: GCA_025698515.1. NCBI lineage: Eukaryota > Viridiplantae > Streptophyta > Magnoliopsida > Malvales > Malvaceae > Gossypium > Gossypium sturtianum. Next base: position 130,134,065 of record CM046955.1, read on the forward strand.
ACTACATCTTTACCAAGACCATGGCAATTCAAGGAAAACTCTAGCCAGAGTTTGCTTAATAAGTTAGTCTTCTTTTCAAACATCTTAATGTAAATTAACTAATGTCATCATTGTTGGAAGTGGAAAAATAACTGTATTGAGTGCAATAAAAGAAGAGTTAATTTGAGTTGGTAAATTTTAGTAATTAGTATCTGTTCAACTCTATTTTTGCTGTCGTCCTTAATGCTCTATTCTTATCTGCTAACTTTATGTCCACAACTATCCATCTCAATTGTGTACTAGGCAGTAGTAGCCAAAATCTCACCGTCAATAACTGTTTTCAAGGTTTAAAAGGGTTTAGAGTTGGCACAATTGAAGTAGGGATATTTTCCACAGAATTTTATATGAAACCGCAAACCATATGTGATTAGGACTTGGTGTTGATAATTCCATTGTAGCTACATGCAACTATACTCTTTCAGTCATTTAGATACTACCAAGGAACAAGCACTTGTATACATCAGGGGAAGTAGGAAAGAAAAAACAAGCTAATCTTTTTAATATTTCCAAATAGATTAAAACAACAGATGATAAACATGGCATTTTGCTCCATAAGCTTTTTACTTGCCCTGTCCGTCCCGCTGGGAGGCTAACATCCTAAACATAATATAAACAGCAAACATGTTACTGTGTTGTTTTTTCCCATTGTCTAGGAAGAAATGCTTTGATAGAATACATCTATACTGAGAGAAAAAGGGGGGAAAAGAAATAATTGATGAAAAGAGGTTGGGGAAAAGATAATTTAACTAGTCAACATTATGGTTTACCATTGGGTTTTGGTGATTGATAAGGATATTGATGGTGATAGGGAGAAGCATGGGAACCATTTGGAATGGAAAGACTCCTGTGTCCATTCCTTGAAAGTGAGCTGGCTGGAGCTCGGGTACCATTTCTAGCGAGTGGACTGGATCCGACTCTTTCGGCTTGCATTGTCTGGAAATAATATGATGAGCTTGCCATGTCCTTGAGATTTGGTAGAGGCTTCAATACTTCCACCACTTCACTCATTAGGGGTCTAGCTTTTGGATCACGGCTTAGACAGTGAGCAGCAAGCTGTGCAGCTTTCTGAGCACCTTTAATAGAGAAGTGACCTTCAAGCCTAGGATCGATCAATCTATAGAATCTTCTTCTCTCACCAAGATGAGGTCGAGCCCATTCCACAAGATTGTGTTCTCCATTAGGTCGGTTTTTGTCCATGGATCTTCTACCAGTCAACATTTCAAGTAGAACCACACCAAAACTGTAGACGTCACTTCTTGAGGTAAGATGTCCTGATATAGAATTATGTTTGTTTGAATTAGACAAGGAAAAACTAAATAAAGTGCTCCTTTTTCATACAGATAAGCAGTTCTTGACATCTCCAAGTTAGTTGAGTAGGCCAAAAAGATGTATTACAATAAATCTATAAAGAAGAAATTTTAGAGGTCATCAACGAAACTAACTGCAAAACCCACATAGACGGTGAAAAAGTTTCTAACATGCCAGGTAATCCAATGATTTCCCTGAAAAACATCTTAAATTATTAACTGATATCATAAACTCGAGCTGCCCCCACTCCTGTTAAATGGATACTGCTTCAATGGGACGGAGATGTCAGCAGGCCAAGATTCCATTTAAGGAGCATTCAACTGCATTCTACAAGCAGTTACACCGCAAAATAGTTCATTGTTCATCAGCCAAAGTGCGATAGTATAAAAAGTATCTGCATCTGACAGAGTTTCTGATTTTCTTTAACTGCCTATGTCAAGGAGGTAAGGCTTTCAATACACAGTTACACGTTAAACCACTAAATTTCTTACTATTACACTTAACAGTGGCTACTAAAAGGTCAGGTAACATATAAAGAACCCAATAACGATTAGAGATTCAAGAATCATGCCAAAGGAGGAAGAAGAGCTGGCATGAGCCCAAGTGTGTAAAAATTAAAAAGAATACTGCATGCTGTTAAAAAATACAAATAAGAAACATCATAAAGCAGACAAATCAGGTCACAGCTACCTTGCATATCATTTAACTGTCAAGTATAAAGTTGAGAAAGCATATAAAATAGGGAAGGGAAGGGTAAAGTGGCCAACTTAATCCAGCATCTCCTTTCTATTAAAGCTTACCAGTCATTACATATTCAGGGGCTGCATAGCCATATGTTCCCATCACACGGGTTGATACATGGGTTTTGTCTCCCTCGGGACCATCTTTAGCAAGCCCAAAATCAGAAAGCTTTGCATTATAGTCCTGCAACGACATATTATTAGGTGTAAACCATTCCATAGAAATAATTCTTGCTTTTTTTCTTTTTTTGGGGGGTTAAATAGAAAACTTCACTGAGGTGAAGTTTTTAGCACATACTGCATCTAGTAGGATATTGGAGGTTTTGAAATCCCGATATATCACAGGCCTTTCTGCCTCTTCATGGAGAAATGCAAGACCTTTTGCAGCACCTAGTGCAATTTTCATCCTTATGGACCACGGAAGAGGCAACGATCCTGCATAATTTGCAACAAACAGAGTTACAGTGTTATTTGAAAACATAAAACCCTTGATCAGAGCATATAGCTATAAGAAATATGCAGTATATCAACACCAAGATGTAATTCAAGTCCAGTCTAAAAGGTCAATGTTTTCTAAAGTAGATGGCAGATCCATTATTTTTGGAACTCCAATCTACAATAGACCAGAGATGATATTTGTTGTATCTTCTGACTCAATACCTCTAGAAGATATATATAGCAACGACTGAAACCCAACTTATCATAGTTTTCTGGTGAACATTTATGATGCCTTAAACTGAATATTCTACAGTGAAAAATCATTCATAGACAATATAGCAGCTACATACTTCTGAAGAGGTGGTTTTCCAAGCTTCCACGAGGCATAAACTCATACGCCAACAGTCTCTGATCATCTTCAATGCAATAACCAATAAGCTTAACCAGGTTAGGATGTATGAGATCACCGAGATAATTCACTTCGGCCTGCCAAATTGATGATCCAAGGAACAACAAAGATTAAGTGCTTAGGAGAAACAGAAAGAAAAAGTCAGGCACTGATACGATATAACAAGGAGAAACGCTGAGGAAATGTGCAAACCAGCCATTCTTTATGTCCCTGGAGGCCATCATGGTTGAGTGTTTTAACAGCAACAGTAAGCCCAGTTCCTGGTTTTACTGGAGCAGTTCCATTTTCTTCAATCCATCCCTTGAAAACACAACCAAAACCACCTTCACCAAGAAGACTCTCAGGTCTGAAGTTTCTTGTTGCCAACTTTAGATCATTAAATGTGAACTTCCGTAACCGAGATGCAACTTTAAGCTCATCTTCAAGTTTGGATGTAGATGAACTACTTTCAGCATTGCTAGTGGTTGTGGATGAGACAACAGGAGCTGCCGGTTGATCTTTACTTGTATCATAGGCAGATTTGCTATCTGTTCATCAATGCACAAATTTAACACGTTAGAAGATAAAAACTATATAGAACTCCACGAGGAAAAACATAATGTAGGGGAAATCTGGGGTTTGCACTGTGGGAACTCGAGTTACCACAGACGGTCAAAATGCTGATAATATAATCCCTTTTTGAGTATAAATGATTGTAAAGCATCTTTGAGTTTCTCCATGCATTTGACATTATATCTTTTCTCATCAACAGCATCATTGCTGCCATTACTTCATCTATAACCTCTTCAAAAAATCATTTAAAATTAAGCAGTAACCACAATAGGTTTTTCTTTACATACACACTTTTCATTTGCTGCTATATCATGCATGAGAGTTCAGCAAACCACCTAATTAGTCGGTGGACAAACATATATTTCAAATTCTACACTCAGCAACTGATTTGTTGCACTAAGAATGAAAGTTTTCAGTTTCCAAACCGAGTCATTCCACATATCAATATGGAAACCATGAATGTAAAACAAGTTAAAAATGTTATGACGTGAGAAAAATAAGAGTGCAAGAGAAAATGGAACTAACAACTAGTAGAGCGAGTAAATGCTTACACAAGGTATGGTCAAATTCTTTGGTCTCCACACTATATCGCTATGTCCAAATTTCAAGATCACTCATGAGAACAAGGGTTTAAGAACAATATAGGAGAGTGATTTCCACATTTCATAATAGTTAAGTAGCTCAAGGTTGGAGTTAAACTCATTTGATTAAATAGGTTTCCAACATGTATTATGATTTTCTAAAGATGGTTAACTAGTTAAAATCTACTAATTAATCCCAATCATAACTAGAGAAAAATTCCATTGCGAGAAATTGGTAGTCCACAAGCTGGATGCAGCATCTTACAGGCTGCACCAAGCTAAAATAGCTTCTTACAACTAGCATCACAGCATTCGCATCAATAAATGATCATACAATGAACATATCATTTCATCCAGCAAAAGAAGCCAAAAAATAAAATAAAATAGAGAGAACACCATTCAAATTAACAAAAGGTAAACAAAAAAGGGGGGCAAGTTCTACAATCTAGGAGCAGAGTACAAGAAAAAAAAAGGAATAACATCTAGCAAGAACAAAATGAAAAAAATATATACCATAATTGGTGCTGGTCCCACTAACAGAACTATCAACTTTGGATCTTGAAGAAATGCAGCTTCCAATGAATCTCAACTTAACCCAACACCCTGTTTCTTTCACAGCAGCTTCATCATCAAGATCTTCTTTTTCACTGTTTTTCTTCTTCTTCCTTTCCTTTGATTTGCACGTATCCCAAGACTTCACCTTTCCTTCCTGAAAACCTAATCCCATCTTCTCTCTTCTTCTAACCCTAAAAATTTCTCATACCATCATTACGGAAAAAGCAAAACAAAAACCCACCAAAACTGAAGGAACCCAAATTTTAAAAAATGTTAAATACCCAAAACCCTCACTTCAAAAAAAATAGTAAAAGGCTGGAAAAGCTAAAACAAGAGAAACCCAATTGTGGAAAGACGCAGATTAAAATTAAGCAGGGAAAATAGAGCAAAAAAAAAAAAGAGTAGGAATGTTTTATGGAATCTGGAAATGGTAAAGAGAAACAAGTTTGTTACTTTGTTTTTCCATTTTGGGTTCTTTATTTTAGAGGAGATGGAATTAATAAATCTTACTTGAAAGCAAGAAAATGTACTCTCTCTCTCTCAAAATGCTGAATAGATGTAAAAGTTTTTAAGTTTTGGGTAAATTTTATATATAGTCATTCAACTATTAAAACTTTTCATTTTACGCACTTAAAATAAAAATTTGCAATTTAAATGCTCACATTATATACATAGGTTATTTTGATTATTTCTGCTAAAATCACAAATAAAAAATTGACATAACAAATAAAAAATAATATAATAATAAATTTTACCTTCAACTTTTATCTATTATATCGATTTACTTATAATTTTAAAAAATTAATAATCAAAATTTACAAATATTCTTAATTTAATCCTAATTTTAAATTTCTCACCTCCGTCCCTCTCCCCCTTCCCTTCCCCAACCAGACCTCCTCCACGATTGTCCCGTCCCGTCCCGTCCCTCCTCCCCCCACCCCCACCACAGTCCCTCTCTACTGTGGTGGAAACTCTCAAAGCCGAAGGGAGGACGGCAGTGGTGGAAAGAGAAAGGAAAGATGAGCTTAAAACATCACCATTAACTCCCAACTCCGCAGCACATTGTTTTTGTTTGTAATATGTTGGGTTCCTTATGATTTCATGCTTGTTTTCCCTTTAGAAAAAATCTCACTAGGATTCCCTTAATGGTGTAGATTAAATGTTCAAACATATGATGGAATGAGAAAATACAGAATCCCACTATATCATCTCTGTTAAAACTCGGGAATCTCACTCTGTGTGTTAAAGATATTGCTATTTAAGCCTTTCACCTCTTTCTTTTACCCAAATCAAAAAGAACCTTAGTCATTGATCGTATAGCCCCACACTCGTTGACCTACTTCCAGCTTCAAGATGCAAGGTTAAAAGTTGAAAGGCAATTCATTGTTGCAAAAACACAAATTCACTTTGCTTGGTTGCTTCTTCACCCTTGATTACTGCTCTGCAGACCTTTACTTGGTTACTGGTATGCAGTAAATAAGAACGCGTAAAAACCTATGCTGTTCATGCTTCTTTGCAAATGATTACTGTTGTTGAACCGCAGTGTTCCTCTTCTATTATTGATCATTTGAAACTTTTGTGTTACTGGCATTTCATGGATTTGCATGCTACACCTCTCAATCTTAACCGCAAAACAATGAACAACCGCAATTACAACGTGGCTCAGCACTACTGAACTTGCAACAAGAAATAAGAAACATACAAATGGGTCAGGCCCTGAACTTTAGCCATCAAAGCTTGATGTCAGGAGCAGCAATGTCAGATGAATTTAAGTTTGGATTCCCATCCGATGGCTTATCGGTCATTACAAACAAATGGTGGTAGGGGAGTTCCGGTGGGGGAGGGGGAGAGGGACGTGGTTGGGAGATTTTAAAATTAGGATCAAAATGAGAATATTTATAAAATTTGAGGGTTAAAATTTTAAAATTATGACTAAATTGATATAATATGTAAAAGTTGAGAGCTAAATTTATTATTATACTATTTTTTAATTGTCACGTCACCTTACCATTTGTGATTTTAACGGGAGTAATCAAAATGACCGAACTATATAACGTGAGTGCTTAAATTACAAACTTTTTATTTTAAGTGTCTAAAATGAAAAATTTTGATAGTTAAGTGATTATATTTAGTTTTATTTACCCTTATTTTTTTAATCTAGGGCTGAGGAAATGATTGTTCACCTTTAAATCTAAAATATGATGTAAAACTTAAGAAATGCAAATCATTTATTGTATATTTTATTGTCTTCTTAAATTATTATTCTGTGAAAGGGATTTAGGAGGATAATAATAATATGTTTTACGATAATAATATGTTCTTAAGATATAGTACAATAATAAAAATATTTAGCAGTGACTAAAATATTTTTTCTAACACATTCTAGTATTTAATAATTATATTAAACTCTATTAAATTCAGGATGAAGTTAAATTAGATCCTAACTAAAGATAAAAGTTTTAAATTCAAAACTATGTTGGAGGAATATCTAACTTTTTACCAATAAGGTAAAAGGTTAAATAATAGCCGTGTTTTTTTTTTCTGAAAATTATATTTATTATTGGTATATGCTGAAAATTGAGAAAGTAAAGTATTTTTTTAATTTATCTATTTACGTTATTTTTTAGGGAGAAAGGAAAACGCGTTCTATTAAGCGCGACGCGTTCACTTTGCTAAAAATTGTTTTTTTCTTTTTTTCTTGCGGTTGGAAATTAGAAGTTTGTAAATTTATTTTTGTCCGTATTTGAAATAGACATTGTTATAGTTTTAAGGTATGTTTGAATTTACAGTGGTGCCATAGAGCTGAGTGACCTACAAATTTCATCTAGCATGTGAGTATGGAGCCATCACCCGAGAAGTCAGATCGCGTTGCAACTCAAGGTCCTAGTTAACTGTGATTATACGATCTCGGGTTAAAGTATAACTAGGACTTCAAGTTTACAAAGGTTATGCTATCAAGGGATAGAGCATAAATGGGGCCCCAGTTGGCAGTGGTTTTGCGGGCATAATGATTTTTTTTTCGTCAGAGGAGAATGCTTTATAAAACTTAAACAGAAGTACAAGAAAGAAAAACCAGTGACGTTTTAGTATAATCGAGTAATTCGTTTTATTCATTTCCACCAAAGGCGGTGACCCTGTTACTTAACCTGTGACAAAATTGGGGTGTAACAGGTTTTACTACCAAGGTCACTGCCTTTGGTGGAAATGGATAACACAAATTACTTGATTATACTAGAAAGCCTCTGTGTTTTTCTTCCTTACACTTTTGTATGAGGTTTATAAAGCATGCTCCTCTAACGAAGAGAAACTCGTTGTCGTGCCCTTATAACCACTGCCAACTAGGGCCCCATGTAACACCCTCCACCTGATCCGATCAACCGGATCCGAGTATTGGGTGTTACTTCCTAAAACAAATGTAACCTAGACTCTTCTATTCGCCTACGTTCTAGACGAACAATGACTTAATAAAATTTCTTTAATCTATTTTTCCTGAAATACCTCATATATATTATTATGATTAACTCTTTGTACAATGTATGTTTGCCTTTACATTCTGAAATAAACTACAAAGACCATTACTTAAGATTTTGCCTTTTCTATTACATGTATTCGAAGTATTACTTAATATCTTATGCGCAAACTTCAACTTCGCCCAATGGCTTTCTGTTTGGCTTTCCTTTATCTTTATTCTTCCTCTGTATGCATATTAGCACGGACCACTGCTCCTATAGCGTAGTCGTGGCATAGTCTCTCGTCTCCCATCTTTCTAACAGATCTTACAATCAGAGGCATCCATAATAAGTTCACAAGAACTTAGCGAGACATTATCATACATTTATTCATCATTTCACATTAAATATAAATGATGCACTTTACTTTCTGGAACCAAATAGACACTCATCAAACTCAGCAGGAGCATGTGTTATATCTTTACATACCTTATATTCCTTCATATTCTGTAAACAATCTTACCTTAGTTGTTACCACACGACTTACTTACAAGTTGTACTGGTAACTTACTATCCATTCTTTCATTGTTTCAAGGCAGACAATTGTATTTTATTCAGAGTCAACCACTTTGGAGTTGCCACTGAATCTTTGTTCCGAGTTCAATTCATAAACTGCTCCACTAAGGCGTATTCTTGACTTCAGATGTCTTCTCTTGTCTCCGGAAGCTTCAGACACTCGATCAACAGATAGCCATGAAGACGTCCACTTGACTTAGATAGCCATAGAGGCATCCATACATCATTAGATAGCCATAAATGCGTCCAGATACATACAATAGACTTTGCCACGAAGGCGCTTTCTACATAATCAACCACGAAGGCTCTTCTCACAATAGAATCAGCCAAAAAGGCTCTTCTCACATCAGAATCAGCCAAAAAGCCTCTTCTTACATCAGAATCAGCCACAAAGGCTTCTCCATGATGATTTCGCCACAAAGGCTCACATGTAACAGAGAACAACCACAAAGGCTTACACTTATAACATATTCCGCCATTAGGGCTTACATATAATAAATTCCGCCACTAGGGCTCACATATAACATATTCAGCCACAAACTGTAACACCCCTTATTCGTCCAGGTTGTTGGACCCAAGTAATAAGATGCTACGACAAAATTCAACAATATAATAAATACCTTACTTGATGAAAATTCAATTATTTATAAAAAAATTATGGATATAATTAAATATATTAAATAATTAGAATTATACAAGGACCTAATTATAAAATACAAACATATAGTAAGACTGGATTGTAAAATTATGAAGTTAAAAGTCAATATTGGAAATTCACAGATGGTATCAATACCAAATCGATACCTTCTGAAAATTGATACCAAAATTCAATTCTGTTTACTTGAAAATCAATGGTATCGATATTTTATGAAAAAAGTATTGATACTTAAATAAAAATCGATACCATTTTGACATTCTGTTTGTTTTAAAACTGTTCATATGGTCAAGTATCGATACCAATTCCAAAATATCGATACCTAACATCAAAACGGTAAAATTTCATCTTTTAAGAGTTTATACCATGCCAAATTTACCTAGCAATCAAAAGACAACTATAGCATCTATTCAAACACTTAATATCTAACCAATGTGCCCTAATTGACACCACAGTTCAAATTTTGAAATAATATCACTTTTCACACCAACTAGCAACATTCAAATTCATATATTCATACATAAAGCAAACATATAAAATTACCATATTTCAAATGTAATGCCCCGAATTTTGGGCCTAGAGGTATGGGGTCTTGGGCATAGGGACAGTGGGGAGATTGCACATATGTGTTTAATTGTGCAATTTAGTGACAAGAATGGGCTTGCTGGTCTAGTGGTTGTGTGAGTGTTAGCATACCTTGAGGTCCATGTTCGAGTAGCTGGATGCGCAATTGTGGAGAGTCTTTTATTTTGTTCTGTTTTAGTATTAATTATAAATGTTTATTTATTATATTATATTATATTATTTATTATTTTTTTATTTGTTGATTGTTATTTTTTTGGGTTTTGTTTTTATTTCTGTTAAACTCTTTTCACGTTTTTCCCCTCTTCTCGTTCTTTCTTCCTCTATTGGTTCTTTTACTTTTTATTTTTTCGAACGGTCTCAGCTTGTGAATTCGTGAAGTCGCTCTTCTGTCATCTTCTCTGTCATGTGTGGGAATCGAACTCTGTAACTACGCTATTTAATTTGCTTACTAAATTATGCAAACTTCTTGTCTCGGTTTATCTTGACTGTGCCTAACCCGTTGGTTTTGGGTTTTGAGGCGCTGGAAGTGTGGGAAGATTCCCTTTTCTGATATACATTCGTTGTGGCTAAGGTCGAGTACGACTTTGGTGGCAAAAACACTATTTTTAGGGCTAGTTCGGAGAGGTTTTGTGGCGAGGCACACGCCCGTATGGCCGATTTTGGGGATTTTGTCGACTTTCACACGACCGTGTCATTTGGGCACACGGGCGTGTGGATTTGGGAATTAGGGATTCGGAGTATTAGAGTCACACGGCCATGTGGCTGATTTGGGGATTTAAGAATTCCACACGGACGTGTGTTATGGAACACACGGCCGTGTCTGATGGCCACACGGGCATGTGACACATTCATACGGTCGTGTCTGCCCTACACCTAATATTAGGGAAATTGGACAGTGAGTTACACGGCCTGTTCATACGGCCGTGTCCCTACACCACACGGGTGTGTGCCTCTGTCACACGGTCATGTGCCACCCCTCACATGGGCGTTTGAATCCCCACACGGCCTGGATTGCTCCACACGGCCGGAGCACACGGGCGTGTGGCCTTAACTCGCCAAATTCTGATTTTAGGGCAAATCGAATGCCATTGTGAGTCTATGTGTTCCAAACCCTCGTCTAAGCTTACTGAGGGTGAATACGATTCTGTTCTGAATTTGAATTATGTACTGCTTGTAAGTGAATGTGTGCTATGCTAGGTACTGAATCTGAGTGCATAAGTGTGCACGTTTCTGTAACTGATTGACTAACTGTAAGTGACTACTTTTGAATGACTGCCTGAAATTGTATTCTGAATTGGTGCATCTGCATTCATACATCTGCATACATACATATGCATATAAAGTATTTTGGGTTGGGATTTTGAAGAGAAGGAAGATTTACGATTTGGCAGTTTAACTGCATACTGAAGCCCCTAATACCCAGAGGGTCGAGGGCAGTCCCAATACCCTAAGGGTCATAGACGATTTGACTGTACTGCGGATTTTTGCACTACGCTGTTGATCGCTGTGATTTGTCAAAGTTTTAAAATTTAAAAAAAGAATGATCGAACCTGGAAACTAACTATGACAACGATTTGAGGCAAGCGTGTAACACCCCAAACCTGGCCCATACGGTATGACCGGATCTGTCATGTCACATGAAGAAAACGTGATAAATCCTTACGATTTGTACTAAAATAGGTGTAATTTGATTATGGTTAAGAAAACAAGTTTGGATGTGAATATTTGATAAAATACAACTAATTTTTGAGAGGTTGATTGAAGAGTCGAAAATCGAGGTAGTGAACTTTAAAACCATGACTTTTGAAAATATTGTTGATAGTTCGAGAAAAACTTTCCGAGTTAAAATATTTGTAAAAGTTTGTTATGAAATCCATTTGTTAATCAAATTTGGAAAACCGTTATTTATGATTTTAGAAAAATAATCATTTAAAACAATTCAAGCAAAATAAAAGTACGTCAAACTTAAAGCAAAAGTAAAATACTCCAGAGGCCTTATTACAACTTTAAAACTCGAAATAATAAAAACAACAAAATAATACGAAAAAGAAGTTTACTAAAGTTCGAAAATAACAATCCAAAAGTATGGCCTCCACCGAGTCATCCATGGCCCCAAGTCCTCGTCACTGAGCATTACCTACAAGGGTTAAGAAAAAGGGGAAGTGAGTTACAAGAACTCAGTGTATAATCCCCTTACCGTTGTCCACTGGGCCTGAAACCCATTTAGCAAAATTTTGGGCCTAAGCCCCGTTTTACATAATAATGTATCAAATATATCATATGAATGTAATGCAATCCCAAACCAACCTAATAATCCATCCGCTACACACCACCCGTACCATCCCATCACACCTGTGGGGATCAAGTCAACCCACCACGCCAAACACACCAATCGCAGGCATTATGCCATTTATAACAAATTTTGATTGTGGCCGAGCCACCAGAATCATAGTATCATATTAACAAACATTTTTGTGGATTAGTGCCACCTAATCACTTCTCTTCAACATTTTCCCATCCCATGCAAAATCATGTAAATGCATCATATATAGCAAATCATGATATTTACAAATATAAACAACAATAATTAATTCAGGGATTCATTACAAAAATTCGGCCCATTGTAGCACTTGCAAATCAGCCCATTAAGACCATATATCAAATCGGCCCATTATGACAATATATCAAATCGGCCCGTTAAGGTAATATAATAAATCGGCCCATTAAGGCAATATAACAAATCGGCCCATTAGGGGCAATATAACAAATCGGCCCATTAGGGCGTTTTCGTAATTCTCACAGTGATAATACCGATTTTGGCAATTTTATCAAAAATAGTGTAATTTAGGCCAATTTTCCCGGTTTACTCCATAAAATGATTTTAATCGTAGCGATATATTTCCAATATGATATCAATCTTAAAACCCACGGAAAACGGTGTGAGATTACACACCTGATTACGGTAAGTATTAGGCTTTCTTGATCTTCGACACCTAATATATCATAACGCTCGATTAGTCGACATACGCGATTTAATTAATCAACTCTAAAATAAACGATCTAAAGTGTTTACCCTTGGAATCGTGAACGACCACGATTTGTCGATTCTCCCCGGATGATGGTCCACAACCCGGTGGAAAATCCCGAACCGCCGATACTGCCCTTCGTTTGAATTTAGGAGTAGGGATCGCTAATCCGCTCCTTTTGTGATCTCCAAACGCTTTCCCTTTCGATTCGATATCGCTTATCTCAATTGAAAACAAATCTTAGTCAAAATATTACGTTGATACGAAATGATTGACTAAGGAAAAGGTCGGCTTACCACTAGAATCGTATGATAACAAGTCGATAGATCGAGCGATTTAGTTCCTAAAACATATAGTCGATTATTTCAAATTATTACTCCGTTAGCAACCAATCGAATATTGAATAATATCAATAATCCATAAGACCTCCTTACCTTATCAATATTGGATCCGATTTTACCGTTCAACTTGAGGCTAGAATGATGTTCGGCCTCCCTCTAGAATACTACAAAAGGGAAATTGATCACGTTGAGAGAGTAGAAGAAAATGATGATTTCGGTTAATAGAACCATCCCATGACAAGGGCATACATTCATCATTAAGAGAAGAATTTGAAAAGAAGATTATTACTCACCAATTCGACAAGAAGATAGTATCCAATCACGAAGGAAAAAGAGATAGTGAGGAGACAAGTTGTTATTAGATTCGGCTATGGAGAGAATGAATAAAATAAAAGAATTTGATCAAAGTGAAATTTGATCTTAAGAAGTGGAAGAAGGATTGAAAAGATGATTAAAAAAAAAGAAAGGGAGTGAAGGGTGCTAACTAGTTTCGGTTTTCAAGAGAAGATAAGTGAGAATGATTTGGTCTCAATGGTTTGGTACATTCGGCAAACAAAAAGGAAAAGAAGAAACAAAAATGCACTCTAAAGGCTTGAAGATTCGGCAAAGAGAAGAAGAAATTTGGAGAGAAAGAAAAATGACACAAAATGATGCTAAAGGAATTTTGGCCAAAACAAGCACCAAAGTTTTTACCAAAAGACAAAGAAAAATTCGGCTACCTTTCCCTATACCAAAATTTTCCATAATATGACAATAAGGTCAAAAAAATTTGGCCAACCAAAACTTTCCAAAACATCTCCCTTGAAAAAGGCCAACATGTTCCCTATACTTGCCTTTTCTTTTGATTTCTTTCCCTACCCTCATCCTTTCCTTATTTCTTTAGCCACCTTGCCAAAATTAAAAAGTCTACCTTGCCTTATATACCATCTTCGCCGACACTTAGGGAAAGAATACAAAAAAAAAAAATGTCAAAATTTTGCACTTGATGGGATTTGAACCTCCTCCCTCAAAGTCCTTCATGTGGCGCCATATCCCCTTTACCATAAGCTCCTTTGTGCTAGCAAATTACTCATGGCCACTTACTATATCTCCTTAAAGTGCTAAAATACCAAATTTTTACTAAGGCCCATTTAAACCCCGAGCCTTCTTAAGACCTTAAAACATACACGATTAGTAATTTAACTAGCTTAACGCAAGAAATAATGCAACACATAAAATTCCAAATTTTAGGATGTTACAATTCTACCCCCTTAAAGAGAATTTCGTCCTCGAAATTTACCTGATTAAAAGAGGCGAGGATATTGCTGCCGAATCGCGCCCTCAGGCTCCTATGTAGCTTCCTTCGATCCGTGATTACGCCATAATACTTTGACTAACTGAGATCGACTTCCTTCTCAAAGACCTTAACGTCTCGATCTAAAATCCGTACTGGCTCTTCTTCAAAAGACAAGTCAGGTCTTATCTCAACTTCCTCTACCGGTAGTATATGAGACGGATCCGATCGATAATGCCTTAACATTGAGACATGAAAAACACTATGTATCTGACTCAACTCCGGAGGTAACTCAAGCTGATAAGCCACTGGCCCAACACGCTTCAATACACGGTATGGCCCGATGAACCTAGGGCTCAACTTGCCCTTCCTTCTAAATCTTAAGATCTTCTTCCAAGGTGAGACCTTTAGAAAGACCTGATCTCCCACCGCAAACTCAATATCCTTACGCTTCAGATCCGCATACGATTTTTGTCTATCCGAAGCTTCCTTTAATCGTGCCCGAATTACCTTTACTTTTCCTCCGTCTCTGATATCAGCCCAGGACCCAATAATTGTCGCTCCCCCAGCTCAGTCCAACAAGTAGGAGTACGACTCCTACGACCATACAATGCCTCGTAGGGTGCCATCTGGATGATGGATTGATAACTATTGTTGTATGCAAACTCTGCCAACAGTAGGAAATCCTCCCAACTACCCCTGAAGTCGATCACATGGCCCTTAGCATGTCTTCCAGAATTTGGATTACTCTCTCCGACTGACCATCTGTCTGAGGATGAAATGCCGTGCTGAAATTTAACCTTGTTCCCAAAGCTTCATGTAAAGCTTTCCAAAACCGTGATGTAAACTTAGGGTCCCTGTCCGAAATAATAGACACTGGTACCCCATGTAACCTCATGATCTCTGCTACATACAACTTGGCCAACTTTTGTAATGAGTAATCCGTACGAACATGTAGGAAATGAGCAGTCTTCGTCAACCGATCCACTATTACCCGAATGGAATCCTTCTTAGTAGGCGTTAAGGGTAACCCACTAACAAAGTCCATCGTTATCCTTTCCCATTTCTATAATGGAATTTTCACCGGTTGTAGCAAACCCGACGGCAATTGATGTTCTGCCTTCACCTGCTGACATGTTAAGCACCTACTTACGAAATCAGTAACCTCCCGTTTCAACCCTGGCCACCAATACTGCTCACGGAGGTCTCGATACATTTTATTTCCCCCGGGGTGCATAGCATATGGGCTACTATGCGCCTCACACAGAATCATTTATCTCAATTCCGAATCTTTGGGCATACAAATTCTTCCGCGGAAACACAATACTCCATCACTATTCAATCCAAAATCCCCTATCACACCACCTTCCACTTGCTGAAGTAAGGAACCCAACCTTTCATCTAATAACTATTTTTCCTTAATCTGGCTTACCCACGCAGGCTTCACCTGAAGTTCGGCTAGTAGACTACCATCTTCATACAGGATGAGATGAGCGAACATCGCTCTCAAATCTGATATCACCTTTCGACTTAACGCATCAGCCACCACGTTAGCCTTTCCGAGATGATACTCGATTGAGAAGTCATAATCTTTCAACAGTTCTATCCACCTCCGCTGTCTTAAGTTCAGCTCCTTCTGGGTAAGGAGGTACTTTAGACTCTTATGATCCGTGTAGATAATCGACTTCTCACCGTACAGATAGTGTCTCCAAATCTTCAGAGCAAACACCACTGCAGCTAACTCCAAATCATGAGTGGGATAGTTCACGTCGTGCGGCCTTAATTGACGAGATGCATAAGCCACCACTTTTCCTCCTTGCATCAACACACATCCCAAGCCTGTGTGTGACGCATCACAAGAAACAATAAACTTTTTCCAAACTCAAAGTTGAATCAATACTAACGCTCGTCGAATCTTCTTCAATTTCTCAAAGCTCTCTTCTTTCACGATCCGACCACACAAATGGTACTCCCTTGCGCAATGTACTTAGTTAGGGGGTGCAAGCAATCAACGAAAACCCCTCAAGGAAACACCTGTAATAACCAGCCAACCCTAGGAAACTCCAAATTTCGGCCACTGACTTCGGTGGTTTCCAATCCAACACAGCCTCGACCTTCCGGGGATCAACTCTAATTCCTCCGGCAGACACAACATGCCCCAAAAAGGTTACTTCTTTCAGCCAAAATTCACACTTACTGAATTTGGCATGTAACACCCCAAACCCGGCCTAGAAGTTAGGCCCGAATCTGGTGTGTCACATGGAAGTAAAAACTTGCTTGAGAAATACAGCCTCTTTGTTAAAAACCCAAAACACTTAAGCAATTCATGTCTAATTGAAAATGTAATTATCTTTAAAAACCTTTTCATTTGCGGAAGCATATTTGAAACAAACAATTTACAAAAATGTGACGTTTAGAAATAGAGTTGCAGAAGCATTTTGAAAACGTTGCGAAAACATAGATAAAATACAAGTATTTTTGAAAGATTGATTGATGAGTCAACAATCAAGGTAGTGAACTTTAAAACCGTGTCTTTTGAAAATATCGTTTGAAAGTTCGAGTGAAAACTTCCGTGTTAAAATATTTATAAAAGTTTATTATGAAATCCATTTGTTAATCGATTTTGGAAAACCTTTATTTAAGTTTTAAAAAATTCTCGTTTTAAACAATTTAAGCAAAATAATAAGTATATCAACCATAAAGCAAATAATAAAACACTCCAGAGGCCTTATTACAACATAAAAACCCAAAATAGTAAAGTGAACGGAATTAAAAAAATCTAAAGTTCAAAATAAAACACCGTTTCTAAAGTATGGCCTCCACCGAGTCATCCATGGGCCCAAGTCCTCGTCACGGAGCATTACCTACAAGGGTTAAGAAAAAGGGGGGGTGAGTTACAAGAACTCGATGCAGAAATCCCCTTACAGTCATCCACCTGGGCCTGAACCCGCTTAGAAATATCTTGGGCCTAAGCCCATTTAAGATAATCTTGGGCCAAGCCCAATTACAAAACAATATATATATATGAATGCAAAGTATGCAACCCAACCCATCCATCCAATCTCTCCATTGTATTTCACCCAGTCTCTCTGTGGGGATCAAGTCAACCCACCCGCCGATCTCTCCAATTTGTAGTCAAGTTGCCATTTATACTACTATTTGTGGTTGAGCCACCAGATTCATATACTGGTAAAATGATCGACACAGAGTCGTTAATTCATATGTTAGGCACATAGCCATTATCAGAATTTGTGGCAATGCCACCGGTCTATACTTCTCTTCATTCAAGTTTCCCATCCCATGCAATATGTGATGATGCAATACTATGAAGCAAATATATGCAACCCAACCCATCCAACCAGTCTCTCCCCTATACCAACCAGTCTCTCCTGTGGGGATCAAGTCAACCCACCCCTTGATCTCTCTCCAATTTGCAGACAAGCCGCCATTTATAATAATTTTGTGGCTTAACCACCGAGTATCATATACGGTAATATAATAATCAAAGACACGGCCTTAATCACGATGGCACAAAGCCATATTTAAATTGGCACATAGCCCATATCAGAATTTGTGGCAATGCCATCGGTCTATACTTCTCTTCATTCAAATTTTCCCATCCAATGCAATATGTAAAGATGCATCATACATAATCGTAAAACATCCATATAAAAATAACATCCATTAACCTATTGAATACTTTTTATGAATCAGCCCATTAAAGCAATACGATCATTCAGCCCATTATAACAATCTATCAAATCGGCCCATAGGGGCATTTCGATAAATCGGTAATTTTACCCACTAAGGGTAATTCGGTAATCTCGCAACCTGTGGGTATTTCGATAATTTACACTCCAAGGGTATTTTGGTAATTTTGCAACCCCGAACTTAACTACTAATTTGGGCATAAAAATTTGAAACTGTCCATCTGCGTCATACTGACTAAATTGACTATAACTCGAGTTAGAAAACTCGAAATTTAAATCCGTAAATTTTCGTTGCAACTAGACTCATATATCGTCTTACTACAATTTTTACAGAATTTTTGGCTTAGCCGTTTAGTACAGTTTATTCCTTAAAGTTTCCCTTGTTTCACTATCCAACGATTCTGACCTCTCTTACCTTAATTTCAAATATCTCACTGTACGGTTTTCATATACTGCTCCCACTTGTTTCTATTGAAAATATGCTCACTAAGGAATCTATACATATAAACTATAACTCATAATTAACTTTGTACAATTTTATACGATTTTTCCAAGATAGATCAGGGAACCACGAAGTCATTCAGAACCAGTCTCACTAAAATTAAAATATCTCAGAATAAAAATTCCTTTTCCTTCTCCGTTTCTTCCATATCAAAATAGACACAGTAAACTTTAATTTGATATCTTTTTTTCTTTCTAATTTCCTTTATCCTATTTTTCGTGATTTTTCCAAAATCATGTCACTGCTGCTGACCAAACTGTTTCTTTGCAAAATATGGTTACTACTATGAACATACGCACTCCCGAGTGGTCTCGGATGCCGGTTTCCGATTTTCTTCGGTATTTCGACCGAATCATAGAACATTTCATGCAAACAATCAGAGAGATGTGAGAACACACACCATTTCAAACATGTATTCGAAAGGGTACGGGATTACACACCTTGATTACAAGTTGTGCTTTCTACCGTTTCAACACCACGAATGTGATCTCCCTCAGTGCACCAAAAATCGATCCTACCCTTTGGCTACTGAAATCCCGTCCTAACAATATTTGGTGAGCAAAAGAGTCATTAGCAATTATCCCACCTTTGATCAAAACAAATCTTATAACAACGTTCTTACCCCACTTGCTTGACAAGTCGACGATAACGATTTGGTTAATACAAATCACTTGTGCTCCTTTACCTTGTTGAAAGTCCTAAGCCCAACGATGGCCAAATCGCAGGAAAGAATGTAACTCAAACCCAACAAGAGAGAAAGAAGAACACTCAATTATTAAGGAAAAACTCGGATGAAACAAAGTTATTGACAAAGAGAGAACTACTACTTACCGATTCGATTCAAGAAGTGAGTGCTAACACGAACGAGAAAGAAATAACGTAAAGGAGATGAAGAATTCAAAGGTTCGGTTATGGAGGGAAAAATGGACAAGAAAATTCAGCTATGGTGAAAAGGATTAGAAAAGAAGAGATGCTTGAAGGATTTTGTGAAAAAGAAAAGAAAGAAGAAGAAAGATGTTTGACTAGCTTCGGTTTTCAAGAAAGATAAGTGAACAAATTTTTGGTCTCAATGGTTTGGGTACATTCGACAACAAGAAGAAAGAAAAGAAGAGAATTAAGCTCACCAATGGCTTGAAGATTCTGCAAGAAGGAAATTTGGAGAGAAAAGAAAAATGACACCAAAGTTGCATATAGGAATTTTGGCCAAAAACAATACCAAAACTTTTACCAATTTCCAAAGACAAAATTCGGCTACCTCCCTCTACACCCAAAACCGTCCACATTCATGACCACAATGGTCAAGAATTTGCCAACCATACTTTCCATAACATTTCCCTTAAAAAAGGCCACATGTCCCCCTTACTTTCCCCTTTCTCTTGATTTCTTTCCTCACCTTCATCCTTTCCTATTTTCCTTAGTCATTTTGCCAAAAATAAAAAGTCCACCTTGCCTTATTTACATGCTTGGCCGACACTTAAGGAAAGAGTGCAAAAATAATAGTCAAAATTTGCACACAATGGGATTTGAACCTCTTCCCTCAAGGTACTTCATGTGGCGCCATAACCTCTTTACTATATGCTCAATTATGCAAGCAAATTGCTCTCTTATTTCCATAAGCCTTGATGCCACTTACTATCTCTCCTTAAAAGCGCTAAAACACAAAATTTTACTATAGCCCAACTTGAACCCAGAACTTCATAGAAACCTCGTAACTCTCCAAAATCACCTTCCTAATAAGTCCAACATGAAATAATGCCGTTCTCAAATTCCCATGAATTTTAAAACGCTTCTACGCTCAAGGTCCAATGGGCCCACTAGGTCTAATTCTACTAGGCCCAATTTTGGGATGTTACATGGCATAAAGTTGCTTCTCCCTTAATATCTGCAATACTACCCGTAGATGCGAATCATGCTCTTCTTCATTCTTCGAGTACACCAAGATGTCATCTATGAACACCACCACAAACTGATCTAAATAGGGTTGGAAGACCCGGTTCATCATGTCCATAAATGCAGCTGGTGCATTAGTCAACCCAAATGGCATCACCAAGAACTCATAATGCCCATAATGAGTTCGAAACGCTGTCTTATGAATATCCGCCTCCTTAACCTTAAGTTGGTGATAACCCGATCTCAAATCTATCTTTGAGAAAACCGAAGCTCTTCGCAGTTGATCAAATAGATCGTCGATTCTCGGCAACGGATACCTGTTCTTGATCATCAACTTATTCAACTGTCTATAATCGATGCACATACGCATCGACCCATCCTTCTTCTTGACGAACAAGACCGGTGCTCCCCACGGTGACACACTCGGTCGAATGAATCCCCGATCCAGCAACTCCTGAATTTGAGCTTTAAGCTCCGCTAACTCCTTCGGTGCCATTCTATAAGGAGCAATGGACACCGGAGCCGTTCCTGGCAATAACTCAATGCCAAACTCTACTTCCCGATCCGGAGGCAATCTTGGAAGCTCCTCGGGAAAGACATTCGAAAACTCTTTCACCGTTCTAACACTTTCCACCGACAATTCCTTAGCATCCAAAGCACTAATGAAAGCTAGGAATGCTCCACACCCCTTTCTCACCAACTTTTCCGCCATTAAAGCAGATACCACATTAGATAGATAGTTTCTTCTTTCACCTATCACCATCACTTCCTTATCCTCCGAAGTTCTTAGTAACATTTGCTTTGCAGCACAATCCAAGTTCGCACGGTGTTTCACCAACCAGTCCATGCGCAAAATAAGGTCGAACTCGCCGAATGACAGTTCCATCAAATCCGCCAAAAATATTTCCCCTGAATTTCTAAGGGCACATCCCTAAAAAACTTATTTACTAACAATGACTGTCCTAGAGGACTAATCACAGTTGTTTCTCTAGCAGTAATCTCAGATATAATGTTTAGATTTCCAGATACAGCAAAAGCAACATACGAATGGGTGGATCCGATATCTATCAAAGCAGTAACAGGTACATCAGATATGAAGAACGTACTGGTTATTACATCAGGTGCATCGCCATCCTCTCGATGTCTGACTGCATAAACCAACCCTGGCTGTCTCGCCTCCGCGTTACCCCTATTACCAGTACATCTACTCGATGCACCCTGACCTCATCCTACGCCATTACCACCTCGACCTGGCCCACGGCCTCTCGGTGGCTGCTGAACGCCTCTAGCTGGCTGTGCATCATAGTTACGAACATCCTGAGTCTGAGTAGTCTGTCGAGGGCAATCTTTAAGCCGATGGTCCTTGAACCACATTTAAAACAACCTTCGATTCTCTTCCAGCATTCACCCGGGTGTCATTTTTCGCAATCCACACATGGCTGTAACTGATTGGTAGCAGCTGGTACTCTAGCTCGAGCTGGCTCCTCATTCCTGGGCCTCTTCTGAAACCCTCTAGCAGGACCTGAGTACCTAAAGTCCCTCTTGCTCCTGCCCCTATCCTTGTCTCGGTTTTGCCGCTCCGAGTGCTTAGCCTCTTCAGCTATCTTGGCTTTCTCCACCAGTGTGGAAAAATTTATCTCCTTTTGTGGGGCTATTAGTACCCGCAACTCATCACGCAACCCGTCCTCAAAACGCACACAGCGTTCGTAGTCAGTCGGCACTATTCCCCGGGCATACCGACTCAGACACAAAAATTCCGCCTCGTAAGCTGCCATAGTCTTACCTCATTGGACCAGATTTAGGAATTCCTTCCTTCGGGCATCCACATAGCTAGCCCCGACATACTTTCCCTAAAATGCCGTCTTAAAGAAATCCCAGGTAATACGATCGGCCTGAGTACCTTCCCGAACCGTGAGCCACCATTGATACGCCTCGTCTTTCAACAAGGACACAGCTCCTTTCAGTTTCTGCTCGGTGGTGCAATCCAGATCATCCATGATCCGCTCCACAGCCTCAAGCCAGTACAGTACTCCGCTACATTTGGGGCCACACCCGAGATACCCCTAAAAACCTCGGCACCATTCGATCTGAGTCGTTCCAAAATTGACCCACGAGCTGCTGACCCAGTTCTTACCCCAGCAACCCTTTCCAAGACTCGCAACATTGCTTGGGACAGAGCGTCGTCCTACCTCATACGATCATGTGACCCAGCTTCAGTCACAGGTGACGCAGGTGCGTCCATTTTTGGCATATGTCCCGACGCCTCAGACATAACTCTAGTGCCTCGGCCTCTACCACGGCCACGTCTACAGCGTTCAATTTAATCTGATTACGAGTCTTATGAATCAGTATGCTATTTCAGTGTTTATTAAACAATATTTTATGAAGTATAATAAGTAAAGTTGTTTTCGTAAACGCATCCTATAGTCTCAATCTCTATTGTTTCAATACTTAAAACTAAAAGTTCTAGAGTATTCCTACAGTCATATCAAAATAATCATAATCATACAATGATAACATATACTTACTTGACTTGGTGCCGGATACCCGTGGTGCCATACTTCTTTTAAAACATGCATTTGTAATTTTAAAAAAATTCAAACAGCTTTGGAAAACGTTTTTGAACCTAAACCACAGCCGAGTTTTGCAACCGTGCTCTGATACCATAAAATGTAACACCCCAAACCCGGCCCATGCGGTATGACCGGATCTGTCATGTCACATGAAGAAAACGTGATAAATCCTTATGATTCGTACTAAAATAGGTGTAATTTGATTATGGTTAAGAAAACAAGTTTGGATGTGAATATTTGATAAAATACAACTAATTTTTGAGAGGTTGATAGATGAGTTGAAAATCGAGGTAGTGAACTTTAAAACCGTGACTTTTGAAAATATTGTTGATAGTTCGAGAAAAACTTTTTGAGTTAAAATATTTGTAAAAGTTTGTTATGAAATCCATTTGTTAATCAAATTTGGAAAACCGTTATTTATGATTTTAGAAAAATAATCATTTAAAACAATTCAAGTAAAATAAAAGTACGTCAAACTTAAAGCAAAAGTAAAATACTCCAGAGGCCTTATTACAACTTTAAAACCCGAAATAATAAAAACAACGAAATAATACGGAAAAGAAGTTTACTAAAGTCTGAAAATAACAATCCAAAAGTATGGCCTCCACCGAGTCATCCATGGCCCCGAGTCCTCGTCACTGAGCATTACCTACAAGGGTTAAGAAAAAGGGGAGTGAGTTACAAGAACTCGAGTGTGTAATCCCCTTACAGATTTGTCCACTGGCCTGAAACCCATTTAGCAAAATTTTGGGCCTAAGCCCCTTTTTACATAATAATGTATCAAATATATCATATGAATGTAATGCAATCCCAAACCAACCTAATAATCCATCCGCTACACACCCCAGTACCATCCCATCACACCGTGGGGATCAAGTCAACCCACCCCGCCAAACACACCAATCGCGCAGCATTATGCCATTTATAACAAATTTTGATTGTGGTCGAGCCACCGTAATCATAGTATCATATTAACAAACATTTTTGTGGCGGTGCCACGGAATCAATCACTTCTTCAACATTTTCCCATCCCATGCAAAATCATGTAAATGCATCATACATAGCAAATCATGATATTTACAAATATAAACAACAATAATTAATTCAGAGATTCATTACAAAAATTCAGCCCATTGTAGCACTTGCAAATCAGCCCATTAAGACCATATATCAAATCGGCCCATTATGGCAATATATCAAATCGGCCCATTTAAGCAATATATCAAATCGGTCCGTTAAGGCAATATAACAAATCGGCCCATTAAGGCAATATAACAAATCGGCCCATTAGGGGCAATATAACAAATCGGCCCATTAGGGTGTTTTCGTAATTCTCACAGTGATAATACCGATTTTGGCAATTTTATCAAAAATAGTGTAATTTAGGCCAGTTTTCCTGGTTTACTCCATAAAACGATTTTAATCGTAGCGATATATTTCTAATATGATATCAATCTTAAAACCCACGGAAAACGGTGTGAGATTACACACCTGATTACGGTAAGTACTAGGCTTTCTTGATCTTCGACACCTAAGATATCATAACGCTCGATTAGTCGACATACGCGATTTAATTAATCAACTCTAAAATAAACGATCTAAAGTGTTTACCCTTGGAATCGTGAACCGACCACGATTTGTCGATTCTCCCGGATGATGGTCCACAACCAGGTGGAAAATCCCGAACCGCCGATACTGCCCTTCGTTTGAATTTAGGAGTAGGGATCGCTAATCCACTCCTTTTGTGATCTCCAAACGCTTTCCCTTTCAATTTGATATTTCTTGTCTCCATTGAAAACAAATCTTAGTCAAAATATTACGTTGATACGAAATGATTGACTAAGGAAAAGGTCGGCTTACCACTAGAATTGTATGATAACAAGTCGATAGATCGAGCGATTTAGTCCCTAAAACATATAGTCGATTATTTCAAATTATTACTCCGTTAGCAACCAATCGAATATTGAATAATATCAATAATCCATAAGAACTCCTTACCTTATCAATATTGGATCCAATTTTACCGTTCAACTTGAGGCTAGAATGATGTTCGGCCTCCCTCTAGAATACTACAAAAGGGAAATTGATCACGTTGTGAGAGAGTAGAAGAAAATGATGATTTCGGTTAATAGAACCATCCCATGACAAGGGCATACATTTGGCATTAAGAGAAGAATTTGAAAAGAAGATTATTACTCACCAATTCGACAAGAAGATAGTATCCAATCACGGAGGAAAAAGAGATAGTGAGGAGACAAGTTGTTATTAGATTCGGCTATGGAGAGAATGAATAAAAGAAAAGAATTTGATCAAAGTGAAATTTGATTTTAAGAAGTGGAAGAAGGATTGAAAAGATGATTAAAAGAAAAGAAAGGGAGAGAAGGGTGCTAACTAGTTTCAGTTTTCAAGAGAAGATAAGTGAGAATGATTTGGTCTCAATGGTTTGGTACATTCGGCAAACAAGAAGGAAAAGAAGAAACAAAAATGCACACTAAAGGCTTGAAGATTCGGCAAAGAGAAGAAGAAATTTGGAGAGAAAGAAAAATGACACAAAATGATGCTAAAGGAATTTTGGCCAAAACAAGCACCAAAGTTTTTACCAAAAGACAAAGAAAAATTCGGCTACCTTTCCCTATACCAAAACCGTCCATAATATGACAATAAGGTCAAAAAAATTTGACCAACCAAAACTTTCCAAAACATCTCCCTTGAAAAAGGCCAACATGTTCCCTATACTTACCTTTTCTTTTGATTTCTTTCCTTACCCTTATCCTTTCCTTATTTCTTTAGCCACCTTGCCAAAATTAAAAAGTCCACCTTGCCTTATATACCATCTTGGCCGACACTTAGGGAAAGAATACAAAAAAAAATGTCAAAATTTTGCACTGGATGGGATTTGAACCTCCTCCCTCAAAGTCCTTCATGTGGCGCCATATCCCCTTTACCATAAGCTCCTTTGTGCTAGAAAATTAATCATTTATTTCCATAAGTAATGAGGCCACTTAGTATATCTCCTTAAAGTGCTAAAATACCAAATTTTTACTAAGGCCCAATTAAACCCCGAGCCTTCTTAAGCCCTTAAAACATACACGATTAGTAATTTAACTAGCTTAATGCAAGAAATAATGCAACACATAAAATTCCAAATTTTAGGATGCTACAAAGCGCACCTATCGAACAATAGTATAGTTAAGGCAAGACTGAATTGTCGAACCCAAAGGAACTAAAAGTACTAATACTAACTCTCTTTTTATTATCTAGCCTAAAATAAAGGGAATTGTCATTTAATCTAAATTAACTAACTACTAAGCTAAAGACTCTAAGACAAAGAAGAATGAATTTGGGGAAATACTTTTGGGAAAGACCAATTGATTAAGACAATACCCGAGGAAGAATCCACCTAGACTTCACTTGTTATCTAACACTGAACCAGACGATTTATTCACTTGACTTGTTCCGTAGGACTCCCTAAGTTATATTAATACCTCCATCGAGGCTACTAACGTCTAACCCTAGGTTGATTAATTGAAATCTCTTTCTAATTAAAACCCCTAGAATTGCATTAACTCGATCTATGGAATCTCATATTAGGTTTCACCCTAATCCGGCAAAATCTCGTCACCCTATGTCTAGGCGTGCGATCAACTCCGTTAATTATGCTAGATCTACTCTTAGGCAGGGACTTTTGCTCCTCCACCTAAGCACATCAAACTTGAATTAATATCCCGAAAATATCAAAACAAGAATTAAGAATACATAATTAAGAACAAATCAATTATTTATCATATAGTTCAAAAAACAATAACAAGATTCATCATAGGTTTCATCCTCCTCATGTATATGAGGAGTTTAGTTCATAATGATAAAAGAAAACATCTCAGAAGAAAAGATAAAATAAAACACAAGAAATCCCTAAAACCCCCTGAAGGAATTAAAGAGAGATCCTCCGTCTTGAGTATGGCTCCGGCTTCTTGAGATGAATCAACTGGCTTTCTTCGAGTAAATTCCCACAAATCTACCCTCTTTGGCCTAGCTGGACGCCCCCTGACAAAAGCCTTGGGCTCCCGTCGAACTCCCCGCTTAAGTTACCCCCTAGGGTGTTTATATAGGCTTTAGAATATGTTTCTTTGCCTCCAAGTATCCTAATCCGAGTGAAATTCCTCTTTGTCATGGCAGGGACACGCCCATGGCACACACCCGTGTGAATCGTGGCCAGGCCGTGTTCGAGTCTATTAAGGAGGCACGACCGTGTGATCTTGGCCCAGGTCGTGTCGATTTCTTTCTTTGGCCTATTTGGCCCGTTTTAAGCCTGTTTTCCGTTCTTTTCATCCTTCTATGCTCTCCTGAGTATAAAACATGAAATTAAAAGATTAAGAGCACCAAATTACATAATTCAAGGGATAAATCATCCAAAAGTATACTAAATGTGGGCTTAAAATATGTTATTATTACGGTTTATCAAATACCCCCACACTTAAGCTTTTGCTTGTCCTCAAGCAAAATTCTCAACTTACAATTAAGACAAACTTCCTCGTTTCATAATATTCATCCATAATGTTTTGTCATAATTCACAGATAATTTATACATGGATAATTCAACTCAAAGAGTCCTAAAGATTCAAATAATCTAAGTCATACATTTTGTAGCATAAAAACATAGGTGTTTCCCCTTATTTAAATAATTACCCCTGATTCAAAATCGACAAGGATTGACATCCTCACTAAAGATTCACTCAAATCACTCGAGGTGTTTAAGGTTCAAGAAAAAGCACTCATAAGTCAAACATGAAAAGCTAATCCCATAGGCTTGCATGAAAATCAAATCTTCACCACTATAATATGAGATGATACACAAATCAAAAGGTCTTTAACAGGGTTTTAACGGGGCTTGGGTTAAAGGTGTGGATAAAGGCTAAATTAGAGGGTTAGAATCGAGATTGACCTAACAAATTACCTAACTAGAAAAATGAGCTAATCCTTAATAATTACATAAACTTGTAATACTAATAATACGAGCTTTTTCTTCAAGATGAGGAATTTAAATATGTAAGCTCACTTACTAATAAAACTAATAATGAATAAACTTCGTCATTCATTGTTTTTTTTAAAGAACAAATCATTAAATATTTACAATAATAAGAAAGTACTTTAACAACTGAAATATAGAACATAGTTAGGCAACTGCTCAAAATTAAATCTCGATAAAAAGGGTAGTTAAGAAGAATGGTGATAACAAATACAAAGGGTTTTGGTTTAAAATTAGTGGGTGAGTCAATAAAAAGGGTTGTTAGGATCAAAAGGGGTTCACTAGGGGTTAATTGTGAGGGTAGGCTTTTAGTGGAGTAAGTGGGTTAAAACCTAAGTGCCTTTATCATCTCTGTATATCAAATCAAAGGTGTGGTCTCGACATGTATAATCGATGCAAGTTCTAGAATAACAAATCAATGTTGACACACTCATAATCAATAAAGTGAGCAAGAAAAAGAATATATACTCTATAAGGCTTCAAAATCTCACAAAAAATTATGGCTTTTAGATGTCAACCTCGTAAATTTCAAACTTCAAAGTAATATTCAAATTCAGGTCGACAACCTAAAAAAAAAATTCTATTTTTTTTTGAAAATAGACTTATCATGCTTGATTCCCTAGTCCCTTAAAGTTTAAATCATCAATGTACAATTAACTATGACTTAATCCAAAACATATCACTAAAAATCATAAATCACAGGAAATTTCATTCTAATCATGATATGAGAAAATTACTTAAGAAACAAGACATAATTCAGGATTTGAGAATAATGAAAAAAAAATTAGGCACTTTTAAGATTCACCCCCCACACTTAAGATGTACATTGCCCTTAATGTACGAAGATAGATAAAAACATTATAGTAAGAAGATCAAAAGATAAAGATAGAAGTGAAACTTCCTGAATTTTGGATGGATTCCTTGAAAGTGAGGCTTGTAGGTATTTGATTTGGAGGTGAAAGATAAGTTGGAGGAGGCGTCTTTGGTGGTGGTGTGGTGGCCGCCAACAATTTCTACGCTAGATGAAGAAACTGGGTAACTCGTGAAGAATTAGCCAGGAAATAATAAGGATAATTCAAATTATACTAATTATATATTTAAAGGAAAGAAAAATAAAAGGAAAGAGTGTAAAAAGTGAAATAAAACTAAAATAAAAGATTTAATGGACTGAAAAGTCCTTATTGTTGGATGGTTCGCGGGGTGGGTGTGACGATGAAATGTGAAGGTGCTGACATATCTGGTGCTATTCGTTAACAGCCCCTTAAACCTAAATTAAAGAAATCAAAATATAGTAATATAAATTTAAAGACGAGAAGGATAAAAGAAGATAAATTTAAAATTAAAATAGGAGAAAAAGAAAAATATAAATGGACTCAAAGGTCCCACGGGCGTGTCGCACGCCCGTGTAGATTTCTCAGTTTTGACCACGGTCGAATCGCACAGCCGTGGCGTTTTATCCTAGCCCGTGTTTTGGGATAAGTTTTGTCCTGTTTCCACACGGCCACGGCCACGCCCGTGTGCAAGGCCATGTGGTAGGGAAACCTGCGCTTAAAAATTTGGTTAGTTTTTAGTTAGATGCTAAAATTCGAAAATATGGACGTTAGTGGGGTTAGTGCTCGGGTTGCCTCCCGGGAAGCGCTCGTTTAAAGTCTTGAGCTAGACTTACCTCTCATTCGCATAATCATGGTGGTTTGAGGAGGTGAAAATCCTTTCTCATGCGATCAATTTGGTTATTGATATATAGTTTAAGTCGAGTAGTGTTTACCTTAAAAGTGCTGACTTTAAGATTAGTTACCTCGACTGTTCCATTTGGGAAGATTTTGAGTACCTGATCTCCTATCTTAATCTGGGTTGTCCCATCATTAAGTTTGTCGTGGAGTTGCCTCGTTTTTGCTTCGTGTGCTTTTAGTTCCTCTTTGAAGGGTGTTTTCCACTCGTCTAGTCCATCGATCCGAAGCCTTTGTTCCTCATGAATTTCTTTTTTATTGACACGAGGTCTAAGATCTGGCTCAGTTGTGTAGTTTTATGGTGTTTCCTGTACAGAAGGTTGAATCAAATGATTATTAATAGAAATTATGTTTTTACCTTGATTACTCGATGTCCTAGCCGAGTCAAGAGTGTGAAGAGTGATCGTTTCGTCGCCTACACGAAGTGTGAGTTCACTAAATTGTTCCTCTGTGTGGTCTTTCATCATTTCGTCGGGATATGGCATACGAGGTTGGTACTCTGTAATTGCCGGTTTTGGTATATCATGGCTCAGCTCACCCTTACCTTTATCTGCTACGTTTTCTTGCCTTGGTTCTGGTTCATTTAACCCTTCATTATCGTAAATAGTTGTGGCTTGAATTTGCTCTTTAGGGCTAGTTTCAGTGTTGCTTGGCAAGCTTCCTTGTGGTCGTTCTGAGATCAGCTTAGCAAGCTGACCTGATTGATTCTTGATCTCTTGAAGCGATGCTTGCTGACTTTCAAGTGTTGTCTCATATTTTTGAATACGGGTTTCTGAGACTGCTATGAATTTTGTC
This sequence comes from Gossypium sturtianum, assembly GCA_025698515.1. Taxonomy (NCBI): domain Eukaryota; kingdom Viridiplantae; phylum Streptophyta; class Magnoliopsida; order Malvales; family Malvaceae; genus Gossypium; species Gossypium sturtianum. The sequence goes on from CM046955.1 coordinate 130,164,815, forward strand.
AGCATCTCCTCAAGGTTCGGCTTCTTTTCCTGTGGGTAGGGCTGATTTTGAAAATTTGGAGGGGGTTGTTGTCTTTGATTACCTTGACCACCCCATGAGAAATTGGGATGGTACCTCCAACCTGCATTATAAGTGTCACTATAAAGATTATTTTGATGTCTAGAATAGTTACCCATATAGTGAACTTGCTCGTTTTCAGCACTCGGGTTGTAAGGTGGATATTCTGTATTGCTCATCCCTCCTCCATTCATATTGCTCTGTATTACTGGGTGTACCTACAAGGAACCACATAAACAGTAAATTTTATTACTTAAAAACTCTACCTGGTTTGATAGCATGGATACTGCATCGAGGTTGTAGACATTGGCGGCTTCAGTTGGCTTTGTCCTCATGAATTGCCACTGATAGTTATTTAGTGCCATCTCCTCTATAAACTAAAATTACCTGTCAAAAGCAAATAAAAGAAAAATTAGCAAAGTAAAATAATAAAATAAAAATAAAAATAAAAATAAGAATAAAAATAAATTGCGATAAAATGGCTAAAGTAATAAAAATTGAGCGTTCTTAATATTTTCGCTCTGTGAACATGGCGCCAAAAACTTGATCATTTGTGATTTGTCAAAGTTTTAAAATTTATAAAAGAATGATCGAAACTCGAAACTAACTATGACAACGATTTGAGGCAAGCGCACCTATCGAACAGTAGTATAGTTAAGGCAAGACCGGATTGTTGAACCCAAAGGAACTAAAAGTACTAATACTAACTTTCTTTTTATTATCTAGCCTAAAATAAAGGGAATTGTCGTTTAATCTAAATTAACTAACTACTAAGCTAAAGACTCTAAGACAAAGAAGAATGAATTTGGGGAAGTACTTGTGGGAAAGACCAATTGATTAAGACAATACCCGAGGAAGAATCCACCTAGACTTCACTTGTTATCTAACACCGAACTGCAGACGATTTATTCACTTGACTTGTTCCGTAGGATTCCTAAGTTATATTAATACCTCGTCGTCGAGGCTACTAACGTCTAACCCTAGGTTGATTAATTGAAATCTCTTTCTAATTAAAACCCCTAGAATTGCATTAACTCGATCTATCGACTCCCATATTAGGTTTCACCCTAATCCGGCAAAATCTCGTCACCCTATGTCTAGGCGTGCGATCAACTCCGCTTAATTATGCTAGATCTACTCTTAGGCGGGGACTTTTGCTCCTCCACCTAAGCACATCAAACTGGAATTAATATCCCGGAAATATCAAAACAAGAATTAAGAACACATAATTAAGAACAAATCAAGTATTTATCATATAGTTCAGAAAAAAATAACAAGATTCATCATAGGTTTCATCCTCCTCAGGTATATGAGGAGTTTAGTTCATAATGATAAAAGAAAACATCTCAGAAGAAAAGATAAAACAAAACATAAGAAAACCCTAAAACCCTCTGAAGGAATTGAAGAGAGATCCTCCGTCTTGAGTATGGCTTCGGCTTCTTGAGATGAATCAACTGGCTTTCTTCGAGTAAATTCCCACAAATCTGCCCTCTTTGGCCTAGCTGGACGCCCCCTGAAAAAAGCCTTGGGCTCCCGTCGAACTCCTAGCTTAAGTTGCCCCCTAGGGTGTTTATATAGGCTTTGGAATGTGTTTCTTTGCCTCCAAATATCCTAATCCGAGTGAAATTCCTCCTTGTCACGGCAGGGACACGCCCATGGCACACGCCCGTGTGAATCGTGGCCAGGCCGTGTTCGAGTCTATTAAGGAGGCACGACCGTGTGATCTTGGCCCAGGCCGTGTCGATTTCTTTCTTTGGCCTATTTAGCCCGTTTTAAGCCCGTTTTTCGTTCTTTTCATCCTCTTATGCTCTCCTGAGTATAAAACCTGAAATTAAAGGATTAAAAGCACCAAATTACATAATTCAAGGGATAAATCATCCAAAAGTATACTAAATGTGGGCTTAAAATATGTTACTATTACGGTTTATCACCAGATAAAGACATACATCAAAGATCATCACTGCGCATCATTGATCGATCCGCGTTTTTCATCGCAACTCATCGGTATAGCAGATTATCGCATTGCACTGCACTGCATGTACGTTAGCTACGCTACGTACCACTATCTGATCTGGCAGTTCATACTGCATGTCTGTACTACAGTTTACCGTATTGCACAGTACAGCCTATACGCTAGCTTTGCTGCGTAATATATGAGACTAGCAGTCTATCTACACTCTGTTAGCCTGTAACACCCCAAACCTGGTCTATGCGTTTAGACAAGATTTGGTTTGTCACACCAATCATACATTCGTTTATTTTCATATGGTTAAAATAAAATAGTGCTACAAAAACTTTTTTGAAAATCGAGTTTAATAAGAAGTTAATACAAGGATTTGAAATTTGTAGCTTAAGAATAATACTTGTTTGAAAACTTATCGTCAAGATAAAAATGTCAAAATCTTAAGATGGTTTAAAAGAACTTTGAAAGAATTTTAAATAATTAAAGTGTCCAGAAATTTTGTTATAAAACCAATGTTCTTAAGAAAACTTAACATATTTAAGATAAAACCATATTAAAAGTTTAGAAATAAAATTTAAACCATCCACACAATAAAATCCATAAAAACATATAAGAGGCCTTATTACATAAAACCCATAATGAGATATTTAAGATAATAATCTAAATAAAGTCATAGTTTAATAAAACCCAAGTTTGTAGTATGGCCTCCACCAAGTCATCTCAGGCCCAAGTCCACGTCAATTTCCATTACCGAAATGGTTAATAAAATTGGGTGAGTTACAAAGAACTCAAGTGTGCAACTCACTTACCACCATTTTTAGGCGGATCGTCAAGATATCATTTGGGCTTGAGCCCATTAATGATTTCAACCATACATTGTAAAGTAACATAATTTAAAGAAAAGAATGCATGAAATATGAATTTCCCAAACCAACCTAGTATCCATCCGCTAACACCCCGTACCAACCAACACACTGTGGGGATCAAGTCAACCCACCCCGCCCAAACACACCAATCATGGGCTTAAAGCCCTTAAATAATTTTGTAGTGCACTATCAACTAGATTGTGACATTGTCACCGAACTAGAGGCATTTAGCGAATTTGTGGCAGAGCCACCGAACTAGAGGCAATGAGCCATATTGTGGCAGAGCCACCGAACTAGAGGCAATGAGCCATATTTGTGGCAACTGGCCATTCTTCTCTTCATATAACCCACCCCATGCAATCATGCGTATATAACAAATATAATCATATAATGATTTTCATTAATCCATATCATCGGTGGGCTTATCAATTAACCCTTCATTAGGCTCATATAAACAATTTATCAACTAGCCCATTTAGTAGTTTAGTGACTTTGGCCCATTTTAGCCCAATTTATCTAAAAGCAGTATTTTCGCCCATTTAATCGAACTAGAGTATTATCGGCCCATTTTATCGAACTAGAGTATTATCGCCCATTTTATCGAACTAGAGTATTATCGGCCCATTATTTTCTCGGTTTTAACCGTTTTCATGCATTTACTCAAAAATATGAGTTACTACGTATTTTTTTCCCGTTTTTACTATTTTACGATTTTATCACAGAACTTACAACTTGATGTCCAACCCGAAAATGAGTGTGAAGTTACACACTGGTTATGGAGAGAACTAAACTTTCCCGCTCTTCAACACCTATACGTATTGTGTTAATTAAAACACTATAATCTATAATAAAACCGATCTAACAATAGCGATCTAGAAATTTACCCTCGGATTTTCGTAAGACTTCTACTTGCGATTTCTCTCCGATTGATGGTTCGCTAACCGAATCGAATCCACGAACAAATAATGGTTCGGGAGTACGAACGACTTGACGATTGATTTTCCTCGGTTGAACGTCCACAACCGGTGGAAATCCGGATTCTCAAATGATCCTTTGCTTGTACTTAGGGGAATAAGAACCTCCCTTCTTAGAAGGCTAAACACCGCCCTTTTCTTCCCTATTTTGAATGTCTTCAAAGACAAAGGAAGGTTAATCCAATGATATCAAAATAATCCTAAGGTTTTAAAGATATGATTTCCTTACCACAAAATTGATTCCAACGTTTTGTCACCCACGACTTCTTGATTCCAAACTTCCGTTATCGCACTAAAAGTATAACAAAATAAGCGTTAAAAGAAGGAAGCGTTTATTTTGATCTAATAAAGCCTTCAAACCATCATCAATATTCGCCATAACCACTATTAACTAATCGAAGCGAAAAGGATTCTTACCTATTTCCACGTCGAAAGATAGGATTTGAGAATAATATGGATCTAAGAAGAATTCGGCTATGAAGAAACAAAGAAAAAGAGAAAATAAAATCGGTTATAGGCACTTTAACATTCGGCCATGAAAGTGTAGGTGGAGAGAATTTCGATTGAAAGAAATCAAATAGGAGAGAGATGGTGATGATGTTTTGGTTTCCAAATAGAATGGAAAAGAAAAGAAAGAAAAGATAAGTTTTGAGAGCAATGTATAGTCGGCAATGGGGAGAAGAAAAGAAAAGAATGGTCTCTTTAGGTATTGGTAAATTCGGCACAAAGAGAAAGGCACAAAATTGACACCAAAGTGTAAAAAAAAATGACCAATTTGACAAAAGAAACTAGGCATACCAAGTGCACAATTTCGGCCAAGGAAAAGAGAGTTTGAGAGAATTTTCAAAACTTGCACAAACTAAACAAAATGACCAAAACCAAAGACTAAACTTCCTAGCCAAACTATCACCAAAATTCGGCTCCCCTAGCCATAATGCCGTCCATATGCTTGGTCTTTAGGCCAAGATATTGTTTCCTTAAACAACTCCTTGATTCATGCCTCATATCCTCACATTTTCCTTATTCTTTTGATACCCTTCCTTAAGTTCAAATTTTCCTTATTCCTTTGATATACTAACCAAAAATAACAAGTCAACACCTTCCATATATGCTCTTGGCCGACACTTGCTATACATGGGCGGAAAAATCAAAAATAAAATTCACCTAGATGCTATTTAGGGATTCGAACCTTCACCCCCATGTACTAGCTCATGCGCCAACACCACTTGTCCAACTACTCATCTTATGCTACACATTGACACTTAAATTAATTTATGTGTCAATGCCACTTAGTCTATTTCCATAAATTCTCAAAATTAATATTATTCCTTCTAAAAAATTTTAAACCCTTCTTCAGGACTATACTATTCACGAAAATAAATCGAGAAAATTTTACTTTCTAGAATAATTACTCAAAGCACACATAGAAAATAAATTACTCAAATTTTCGTGGTGTTACAACTCTACCCCTAAAAGAAAATTTAGTCCTCGAAATTTACTCGGCTGAAAAAGGTGAGGGTATTGTTGCCGAATTGCATCCTCAAAGCTCCCACGTAGCTTCCTCCACTCGTGGTTACGCCACAACACTTTGACCAACGGCACAGTCTTCTTTCTTAGCACCTTCACGTCTCGGTCTAAGATTTCCACCGGTTCCTCCTCAAAAGACAAATCCAAATTCAACTCCACTTCTTCTACCGGTGTACTATATGCGAAGGATCCGATCTATAGCGCCTCAACATGGACACGTGGAAAACATTATGAATTTGGCTCAATTCCGAGGTAACTCAATCGATGAGGCCTTTGGACCAACTCGTTTCACCACACGATATGGTCCAATGTATCTAGGACTCAACTTGCCCTTCTTCCCGAATCGAATATCTTCTTCCAAGGTGAGACCTTGGGGAAGACTTGATCTCCTACGGCATACTCGATATCCTTACGCTTGAGATCCGCATACGACTTCGTCTATCGAAGCTTCCTTTAACTGCGTGCGAATAACTTTCACTTTTTCTTCCGTTTGAAATCATCTCGAGGTCCTAACAGCTGCCGATCACCCAACTCGGTCCAACAAATAGGAGAAACGACACCTACGACCATACAATGCCTCGTAGGGTGCCATCTGAATGCTAGATCGGTAGTTTGTTGTTGTCACGCAAATTCCGCTTAACGGTAGAAAATCCTCCCAACTACCTTTGAAGTCGATTACACATCCCCTTAACATGTCTTCGAGAGACCGAATCACTCTCTCCGTGACCATCGATCGAGGATGAAAAGCCGTACTAAAATTAAGCTTTGTACCCAAGGCTTCATGCAAAGCTTTCCAAAATCGAGATGTAAACCTAGGATCCCTATCCGATATAATCGATCTGGTACCCCATGCAACCTCACGATTTTGGATACATACGACTTTCGCCAACTTACGCAGCGAGTAGTCCGTGACGTCTTGGTAGAAAATGAGCGATCTTAAATCGGGACGATCAACAATTACCCAAAGCGAATTTTTCTTAGTAGGTGTTAAAGGTAACCCACTAACAAAATCCATTGTTATCCGCTCCCATTTCCAAAGAGGAATCTTAGCGGTTGCAAAAGACTGACGGCAATTGATGCTCCGCTTTCACTTGGCGACAAGTTAAGCATTTTCCCACAAATTACGAAATCTCACGTTTCAACCTGTGCCACCAATATCGCATTCACGAAGATCCGATACATCTTATTTCCTCCGGGGTGCATAGCATAAGGGCTACTATGCGCCTCCTCAAAATCATTTGCCTCGATCTGAATCCTTAGGCATACAGACCCTTCCACGAAAAACACAATACACCTTACGAATTTATTCCAAAATCCTCAATTTCACCATTTTCCACTTCTTTGAAATAAAAGTCTCAACTTCTCATCTAAAATCTGTTTTTCCTTAATTTGTTCCAACCACATAGGCTTCACTTGAAATTCGCTATCAAACTACCATCCTCATACAAACTCAAATGGGCAAACATAGCTCTCAAATCGAGATACCACCTTACGACTTAATGCGTCCGCCACTACATTAGCCTTTCCGGGATGATACTCAATAGAGAAATCATAGTCCTTTAACAGCTCCACCCATCTTCGTTGTCTCAAGTTTAACTCTTACGAGTAAGAAGATACTTAAGACTCTTGTGATCCGTATAGATGATAGACTTTTCACCATAGAGGTAATGCCTCCAAATCTTTAAGGCAAACACCACTGCCGCTAACTCCAAATCATGAGTAGGGTAGTTCACTTCCGTGCGGTCTCAATTGACGAGAAGCGTAAGCTACAACTTTCCCACTTTGCATCAATACGCGAGCCTAAACCCGTATGTGACGCATCACAATAAAGCTGTAAACTCCTTCCCGACCTCGAGTTGAATCAATACCGCGCTTAGTTAAAACCTTCTTGATCGCTCGAAACTTTCTTGCGCTTATCGGTCCATATAAACAACACTCCCTTCCGCAAAAAGCTTAGTTAGAGGTGCGAGCAATCAATGAGAACCCCTCAACAAAGCGTCTATAATATCCAAACCCAAGAAACTCGAATCTCGACTCACGAGACTTGGTGGTTTCCAATCCAATACCGCCTCAATCTTCCGAGGATCCATCCTTATTCCTTGGTGATACCACATGACCCAAGAAAGTCACTTCTCTTAACCAAAATTCACATTTCTTGAATTTGGCATACAACCGATTATCTCGAAGCACTTGCAATACAATCCGCAAATGCGAGTCATGTTCTTCTTCGCTCCTCGAATAAACGAGAATGTCATCTATGAATACCACCACAAACCGATCTAAGAATGGTTGAAAGACCCGGTTCATCATATCCATAAATGCAAATTGGTGCATTGGTCAACCCAAACGGCATCACTAAAAACTCATAGTGTCCGTAACGGGTTCGGAACATTTGTCTTGTGAATATCCGCTTCTTTCACCTTTAAGTGGTGGTAACCCGACCTTAAATCAATCTTGAGAAAGCGAAGCTCCCTTCAATTGATCAAGCAGTCGTCAATCCTCGGCAGAGGGTGCCGATTCTTGATCGTCACTTATTCAATTGCCTATAGTCAATACACATACGCATTGACCCATCCTTCTTCTTAACAAAAAAACCCGGTGCTCCCCACGGAGACACACTCTCGGTCGAATAAAACCACGATCTAGCAGTTCTTGAATTTGGGCTTTAAGCTCGACAACTCCTTGGTGCCATTCTATAAGGAGCAATGGACACCGGGAGCAGATTCGTGCAAAAGCTCAATACCAAATTCCACTTCCGATCCGGAGGTACACCGGGGAAGTTCTTCAGAAAAACATCGGGAACTCCTTCACCGTTCTCACATCTTCCACCACATGCTTTTTGGCATCTAAAGCACAAATAAATGCTAAAAATGCTCCGTATCCTTTTCTGACTAACTTCTCCGCCTTCAACGCAGAAATCATGTTTGCCAAGTAATTTCTCCGCTCGCCTATCATAACTATCTCCTTATCCTCCACATTTCTTATCGACATACGCCAGGCACAGTCCAATTTCGCGGTGCTTAACCAACCAATCCATGCCCGAATAATATCGATTCGCCAAAAGGCGGTTCCATCAAATTTGCAGAATGTTTCTCCTTGAATTACTAAGGGCACGTCTCTAAACAATTTATTAACCAACACCGATCGTCCCTAAGGGACTAATCACCCTCATCTCTTTATCGGAAATTTGAGTCTAATTTCAAGTTTCGGTTATGGTGCTAGCAATGTACGAATGAGTAGAACCAATATCTATCAAGGCAATAACGGGTACATCGAGAAATGAAGAACGCGTGCGAGTTATCACATCGGTGCATTGCCATCCTCACGACGTCGACCGCATACACCAATCCTGGGCCGTCTTGCATCCGCGTTGCCCCCTAGGACCATTGCCTCGACCCGCGCACCTTGACCACGTCGGCCCCATTACCACCACCACGACTGGTCCCCGACCTCTCGGTGGTTCTTCGAACTCCTCTTGCCGGTGGTACATCAAGAGCACGAACTTCTTGAGTTGTATCCATACGCCGAGGGCAACTCCTATATTGATGCTCCGTCGATCCACATTTATAGCAAGCACCCGTTTTCCTCCAACATTCTCGGAATGTCTTTTTCCACATTCAAAGCACAATCCGACTACGATTAATGACTCATCGGTGCTCTTCCTTGAGTTGGTTCCTCATTAGGGGCCTCTTGAGAATCTTCTCGAAGAACCCGAATGCTTGAGATCTTTCTTGCCTCGAATTTGCTCCCGATTTTGACGTTCGAGTTCTTAGCCTCTTGGCTATCTTGGCCTACTCCACAAGAGCGGCAAAAGTTCTAACTTGTTGTGGGGCTATCGAGAACCCGCAACTCGTCTTTCAAACCGCCCTCGAAGCGCACACAAGCGCTCATGATCCGTTGCCACTATCGTTCGAGCATAGCGACTCAAGCGTAAGAACTCGGCCTCATATGCCGCCACCGTCTTATTTCCTTGCACCAGGTTCAAGAATTCCTTCCTTCGGGCATCCACATAGCTTGTTCCCACATATTTCCCTTGAAAGGAAGCCTTAAAGAACTCCCAATTAACAAAGCAAGATCGGTGCCATCTCGGATAGTAAGCCACCATTGGTAAGCCGTCTCTCAACAAAGATACCGCTCCTCTTAACTTTTGTTCCACAAAGTGCACTCAAGATCGTCCATAATTCGCTCTCTCGCCTCAAGCCAATATTCGACATTGGGAGCTACACCGAGACACCTCGAAAACCTCGGCTCCTTTGGATTTGATCGCTCCGATATCGAACCACGAGCGGTTGGTCGATTACGGATCGGCGACCCTTTCAAGTACTCGCGGCATTGCTCGTGTCACAAAGCATTATCCTCTTCCATATGGTCGTGCGATCCCGTCTCACTCTCGAGTGACGCAGTGCATCCATTTCCGACATATGACCCGGCACATCGATTGCGCCCTAACACCTGCGTCCTCTACCACGGCCACGCCTACGCGTCCACGACCACGTCCTCTAGTGCTCATGGCGACTAATTGGATTTGTCTCGATTTAAGAGTTTTATGAATCGAATAATATTTCAATTGTTTATTAACGATATCTTATGATATGAAAGAGATAGAGTGTTTTCGCATCAATATCCTATTGTCTCAATCTCTACGGTTTTAACACCTAAAACTAGAAGTTCTAGAGTGTTTCTTATAATCATATCACAATGATAATAAACATACAAAGATATCTGAGATACTTACTTGACTTGGCGCGGGATGTTCATGGTGCCATACTACCTTTAATCAAAACTCTAGAAATTATTTTCAAACAAATTTCTTTATTGAACCCAAACCACAGTAGAGTTTTGAAACAAAAGCTCGATACCACTAAATGTAACACCCCAAACCCGGTCTATGCGTTTAGACAAGATTTGGTTTGTCACACCAATCATACATTCGTTTATTTTCATATGGTTAAAATAAAATAGTGCTACAAAAACTTTTTGAAAATCGAGTTTAATAAGAAGTTAATACAAGGATTTGAAATTTGTAGCTTAAGAATAATACTTGTTTGAAAACTTATCGTCAAGATAAAAATGTCAAAATCTTAAGATGGTTTAAAAGAACTTTGAAAGAATTTTAAATAATTAAAGTGTCGAGAAATTTTGTTATAAAACCAATGTTCTTAAGAAAACTTAACATATTTAAGATAAAACCATATTAAAAGTTTAGAAATAAAATTTAAACCATCCACACAATAAAATCCATAAAAACATATAAGAGGCCTTATTACATAAAACCCATAATGAGATATTTAAGATAATAATCTAAATAAAGTCATAGTTTAATAAAAACCCAAGTTTGTAGTATGGCCTCCACCAAGTCATCTCGGCCCAAGTCCACGTCAATTTCCATTACGAAATGGTTAATAAAATTGGGTGAGTTACAAAGAACTTCGAGTGTGCAACTCACTTACCACCATTTTTAGGCGGATCGTCAAGATATCATCTTTGGGCTTGAGCCCATTAATGATTTCAACCATACATTGTAAAGTAACATAATTTAAAGAAAAGAATGCATGAAATATGAATTTCCCAAACCAACCTAGTATCCATCCGCTAACACCCCGTACCAACCAACACACCTGTGGGGATCAAGTCAACCCACCCCGCCTAAACACACCAATCATGGGCTTAAAGCCCTTAAATAATTTTGTAGTGCACTCATCGAACTAGATTGTGACATTGTCACCGAACTAGAGGCATTTAGCCGAATTTGTGTGAGAGCCACCGAACTAGAGGCAATGAGCCATATTGTGGCAGAGCCACCGAACTAGAGAGCAATGAGCCATATTTGTGGCAATCGCCATTCTTCTCTTCATATAACCCACCCCATGCAATCATGCGTATATAACAAATATAATCATATAAATGTGATTTTCATTAATCCATATCATCGGTGGGCTTATCAATTAACCCTTCATTAGGCTCATATAAACAATTTATCAACTAGCCCATTTAGTAGTTTAGTGACTTTGGCCCATTTTAGCCCAATTTATCGAAGCAGAGTATTTTGGCCCATTTAATCGAACTAGAGTATTATCGCCCATTTTATCGAACTAGAGTATTATCGGCCCATTTTATCGAACTAGAGTATTATCGGCCCATTATTTTCTCGGTTTTAACCGTTTTCATGCATTTACTCAAAAATATGAGTTTACTACGTATTTTTTCCGTTTTTACTATTTTACGATTTTATCACAGAACTTACAACTTGATGTCCAACGAAAATGAGTGTGAAGTTACACACGGTTATGGAGAGAACTAAACTTTCCGCTCTTCAACACCTATACGTATTGTGTTAATTAAAACACTATAATCTATAATAAAACCGATCTAACTATAGCGATCTAGAAATTTACCCTCGGATTTTCGTAAGACTTCTACTTGCGATTTCTCTCCGATTGATGGTTCGCTAACCGAATCGAATCCACGAACAAATAATGGTTCGAGATACGAGCGACTCGAGCGCAGTTGATTTTCCTCGGTTGAGCGTCCACAACCGGTGGGAAATCGGATTGATGAAAGCTTGATCCTTTGCTTGTACTTAGGGGAATAACAGAACCTCCCTTCTTGAGAAGGCTAAACACCGCCCTTTTCTTCCTATTTTGAATGTCTTCAAAGACAAAGGAAGGTTAATCCAATGATATCAAAATAATCCTAAGGTTTTAAAGATATGATTTCCTTACCACAAAATTGATTCCAACGTTTTGTCACCCACGACTTCTTGATTCCAAACTTCCGTTATCGCACTAAAGTATAACAAAATAAGCGTTAAAAGAAGGAGCGTTTATTTTGATCTAATAAAGCCTTCAAACCATCATCAATATTCGCCATAACCACTATTAACTAATCGAAGCGAAAAGGATTCTTACCTATTTCCACGTCGAAAAGATAGGATTTGAGAATAATATGGATCTAAGAAGAATTCGGCTATGAAGAAACAAAAGAAAAGAGAAAATAAAATCGGTTATAGGCACTTTAACATTCGGCCATGAAAGTGTAGGTGGAGAGAATTTCGATTGAAAGAAATCAAATAGGAGAGAGATGGTGATGATGTTTCGGTTTCCAAATAGAATGGAAAAGAAAAGAAAGAAAAAGATAAGTTTTGAGAGCAATGTATAGTCGGCAATGGGGAGAAGAAAAGAAAAGAATGGTCTCTTTAGGTATTGGTAAATTCGGCACAAGAGAAAGGCACAAAATTGACACCAAAGTGTAAAACAAAATGACCAATTTGACAAAAGAAACTAGGCTTACCAAGTGCACAATTTCGGCCAAGGAAAAGAGAGTTTGAGAGAATTTTCAAAACTTGCACAAACTAAACAAAATGACCAAAACCAAAGACTAAACTTCCTAGCCAAACTATCACCAAAATTCGGCTCCCCCCCTAGCCATAATGCCGTCCATATGCTTGGTCTTTAGGCCAAGATATTGTTTCCTTAAACAACTCCTTGATTCATGCCTCATATCCTCACATTTTCCTTATTCTTTTGATACCCTTCCTTAAGTTCAAATTTTCCTTATTCCTTTGATATACTAACCAAAAATAACAAGTCAACACCTTCCATATATGCTCTTGGCCGACACTTGCTATACATGGGCGGAAAAATCAAAAATAAAATTCACCTAGATGCTATTTAGGGATTCGAACCTTCACCCCATGTACTAGCTCATGCGCCAACACCACTTGTCCAACTACTCATCTTATGCTACACATTGACACTTAAATTAATTTATGTGTCAATGCCACTTAGTCTATTTCCATAAATTCTCAAAATTAATATTATTCCTTCTAAAAAAATTTTAAACCCTTCTTCAGGACTATACTATTCACGAAAATAAATCAGAAAATTTTACTTTCTAGAATAATTACTCAAAGCACACATAGAAAATAAATTACTCAAATTTTCAGGGTGTTACATAGCCCCAATTCCCAGAGGGTCGAGGACAATGCTGATGATCATCATTGCCGGGCAACCTAGGATGACATCCTATGGAGTATAAGGTTGGATGGGCTTTTCGAGGTCCTACTCGGAGTGCAGGGATGGGTGGGTTGATTAAATCCCCACAGTAAGTGTAGGGTTGGATGGAGATGGTGTGTTGGCTGGATGGGTGGGTTATTTTATAACTCATTTGCACTCATATGCATATGAATGAATCTATGTGACTGAATGTGACTGTACTACTCGACTAAAATGTCTGATTGATCTGTTTGGCTAAATGTGATAATATGACTGAATGTGTTACTGATCGACTGAAAGGCACGTGTGCCTATGCGATTTCTGTAGACTTTCTCTATAAATGTCTGACTGAACTGTTATTGTGATAGTGTGACTGACTTGTGAACTGTTGCTATTGTATTTGAATAGCACATGAGGTTAGGTGTGTCTATTTGTTCCATATGACTGTAAGGTACATATGGTGTGTGTTTGATGTTGGGCGAACTCGCTTAACTGTTATCTATCTGTAAGTGTGTTCTTCTTCTGAACTGCTTTTAGTTCCCTATTTTCGTTTCTGTAGTTAACTGATTTTGATCTCACACTGAGCTCGAGTAGCTCACCCCCTCTTCTGTTTCCCTTTTTTAGGTACAGTTTTTGGGTTTTGGATGCTGGACTCAGTACGCGGAGGACTCGGACAGTCTTGGTGGAAATGAGTTATAAGCTTTTATTTTCAGGTTTAATTGTTATTCGTTTAAGTTGAACTGTAAAGTTTCATAATATTGTGGTACAACTTTTGTTTTAAGTTTTAATTCGTAAGTGCTATACTGTTGAACTTACTGGGGAATTTAAATGATTAAACGTTTTTGAATTGATTCGGGATAAACGTTTTTGAAATTAAATTTTTAAACGACTTGATTTGTAAAATTTTCTCACGATCACTTCGGTGATCAATGTAGCGTTCCGAATTCGGTCTAGACTTTTAGGCCGGGTTTGGGGTGTTACATCAAATGCCATAATAAGACCTTTCCAAATGACCAAAATCAAGTTCACATGGGCATATACATACCAAAACTAAAATCATATATATATGCAATTACTTATCTACTTTGTACTAATTAAAGTTATACCACATGAAACCATTACTCAATTTATGCACCTAACATGTTTATTAAATTCATACTAACATATATATATACATATTAATTATATATATTTTCAACCAAAACACAAAATGTCCATTAACATACAAAATAGGCTTATAACTTAAAAGACTTCTTAGGTACATGCCAAGAACCAAAAGAAAACATCACCAAGGAGTTGAGTCTGGAATTATCTTTGGATGTTGAGTAAACGTACGAACCAAAATTCCTAAACTGCACATGAAATTTAAAAGAACATACTGAGTATAAATCAGTTGCATTTCTATAATACAAACATTACTAGCAAAATATTATGCATATAAATATTCAAATTAAGATTATAAGTTTCTATATAAATATCAACTCAAATGTGCAAATTCATAAAAATACTATCTATTATAAGCACTCTACTAATGTTAATACATGACAATTTCCATTCATACATATCCATTTCATATATATATCATTCTCCATTACAATTTCATTTCATATTCTTGCCATTTCAAATCGATACTCAATTTCATCATTTATTTTCCCTATTAACATGACTCGGATTCTGAAGGATACACGGATCCAACCAACACACCAGTTTGGCACCCAGTGCCTCATCGGATAAATTCAAAGCAAATAATTGCACCCATCACTAAAATAAATTGACACCCAGTGTCTTATCGATTAAACTAAAGTAAATTGGCACCCAATGTGTAACACCCCTAATCCGTATCCGTCATCGGATTAGGGTTACGGAGCATTACCGTACAATCAGAAACATTTAAACTTAACTTCATTCAATGACATAAACAAATCATAAATCAATCATATACATACATATCGTCCCTAAATCGAGCCCTTGAGGCCCTAAAAATACCTTAGAAATGATTTGGGACCAATTTGAAATCATTTGGAAAGTTTAAGAAAAAGTAACAAAAATTTGGAAATAGGGGTCATACGGCTGTGTGCCTTACACGACTGAGCACAAGCCCATGTCTCATGCTGTGTAACCTTCGAACTAGGGATACACGGCTATGTCCTCACCCGTGTAACTCTCTAAGTTGGGTCACACGCTCGTGTGCCAGGCCATGTAACTCTCTGAGTTTCCCCACACGCCCATGTGCCGGGTAGTGTGCTATGCCATGTAACTCACTGACTTACATACAAAGGAACTCTGAAATGACATACGGCCGTGTCGCCAGGCCGTGTGCCCCACACGGCCGAGTCACACACCCATGTCTCAGGACGTGTGGACCCAAATTTGCCTAAAATCAAGCCATTTCCAATACCATTTCATGCATAAACATTTAGGTCTTTTGTGCATATTTTCAAGGCACCAAAACCTCAAAACATATATATAATTGCCATTTCAAGAATCTTAATTCAACTTGTAACACCCCAAACTCGTATCCGTCGCTGGATTAGGGTTATAGAGCATTACCGTACAAATAGAACATTAAAACATACATTTCATACATCATTGAAAACATATTATAATACATTCATTCACATACATATCGTCCCTTAATCTAGCTCTCGAAGCCCTAGAAACACCTTAGAAATAATTCGGGACCAAATTGAAAACATTTGAAAAGTTTAAGAAAAAGTTAGAAAAATTTGACTACAGGGGTCACACGGTTGAGACACACGCCCGTGTCTCAAGCCGTGTAACCTTCGATCTAGGGACACACGGCTATGTCACACGCCCATGTTTCAGGCCGTGTAACTCTCAAAATAGCCCCACACGCCCGTTGGCCAGGCCGTCTAATTAACTGACTTGTATGCAAAGGAACCTACATGAGACACACGATCGTGTCGACACACGGCTGAGTCACACGCCCGTGTCTCAAACTGTATGGACCTAAAATGTGCCTAAAATCAAGCCATTTCCAATACTAATTCATGCATGATCATTTAGACCAATTGTGCACATATTCAAGGCATCAAAAGCCTATTGAAACATACATATAAATACCAATTCAAGAGTCCTAACTCAACTAACCAATATGCCATTCAAGGCACCTCAATTGCAATCATCAAGACCTACCTAAACATGCATATTTTACCACTTACCATTCATCGACTACTAGTTCCAAAAACATACTAAACAAACAACATAAGGTAGCTCAATGACACAAACCATCAAATGATACTAATAAACCATTCTAATCCATTATCAAAAGTGACCAAAAGTACTTTCTAAAGCAAGAATTATAACCTATTATGCATACATGACACCAAAACACAAACACATTTAGTTATTATTTACTTATTCATCAAAAACCACTTTAAAACATCCTATATACATTTCAACCACAAATTCAACTACATAAGTTTATACATGCCACAACCCTAGGAGATACAAAAACTATCAATATCGATGGATAGTGTGAGCCGAAGGTTTGATCCGTCCAAAATGTCAGCAACGATGATCTACAAAACAATCCACAAGAACGAATAAGCTTATAGAGCTTAGTAAGAACATATTATATCATTTAATCTAACAATAATTGAATATGATTCATATATTATTCGATTCAGAGTTACCGGAGTCTAAACAGGGCACAAAAGTGTATTCAGGGGCACCGAAGTGCAAACAGGGGCACGTATGTGTAATTCAACAATAATGTTCTAAAAACATAATAATTAAAGCATCATAATATAAGTACACAAATAGAAATTTGTTTACATATTAAAACACTACAAACTTACCTTGACGGCTAAGACTTAGAAATATGATTGAGCAAATTGTAGCTTTCGCCTTTCCTCGATTTAAATTCGGTTGAGGTTTGTCCTGATCTAAATAAATAATTATATTCAATTAAGTATTTCATTTAATCTCAAACATTCAATTCAATCCATATTTATAAATTTATACATAATTACCATTTTGCCTTAACGTTTTAATTTTCACAATTTAATCCTTAAGCTTATAACTTAAAATCTAACCATTTCTATCAAATTCCATATTAACCAAACATGCAAGGGACCTTGAAACTACTCATATTTATCACCTTTTCACAGTAAAATCCTATAATTTATACCTTTAACAATTTAATCCCTAATTCCAAAATTCATCAAAAATTACTTAACAAGACTAGTTTATTTTTCAACAAAGGTTCATAATCTATCATTTAACATAAAAAATCATTCAAGAACATTCATGACATAACCTTCAATCTTTAACAATTTTACAAATTGCCCCCAGGCTAGCTAGATTAAGCTACAACGATCCTGAAAATATAAAAATCATTAAAACTAACCTAAAAAATGGCCACATGCAAGCACCAAAAATGGTGTTTTTTTTTCAATATTTTGGTGGAAGAAAACCAATTAGAAAGATGATACTATGGAAGAAAACCAATTAGAAATATGATACTATCTTTACTTTGTTTTAATTTACTTTTATTTATTAAATTACAAGTTTAACCTTTGTTATTAACATAAAAATTCACTTAATTTATGTCCATATTTGTCCACTAACCTTAAAAATGGTACAATTACCATCTAAGTCCATGCACTTTAAATTTTCATAGCCATTAGACCCTTTTAACAAATGGAACTCTACTATTACATTTTTTACGATTTAGTCCTTTTCACTTAATTAATCATGCAAACATCAAAATTTCCTAACAAAATTTTAATACAACCTTACAGGTATTCCATAAACATTAAAATAATAATAAAATAAAAATTTACTCTTCAGATTTGTGGTCCCAAAACCACTATTCTGATTTCACTGAAAACGAGTTATTACAACTCTCCCCCTAAAGGAATTTTCGTCCTCGAAAATCTTACTAGAAAATAGGTTCGGGTATTGCATTTTTATAGCTTCTTCTAGTTCCCAAGTAGCCTCTTTTACACCATGTCATTGCCAGAGAACTCTTACTAAAGCTATACTTTTATTTCTCAATTCTTTAACTTCTTGAGCTAGAATTCTGATCGGTTCTTCACCGTACATCATATCAGACTGAATCTCAACATCTACTGGGGATATTACATGTGAAGGATCTGATCGATACTGTCGTAACATCGATACATGGAAGACATTATGAACCTTTTCTAACTCTGACAACAAAGCTAATCGATAAGCTACTGGTCCAATCCTCTCAATGATTTCATATGGTCCAATAAACCGCGGACTAAGCTTTCCTTTTCGACCAAATCGAAGAATTTTCTTCCTAGGTGATACTTTCAGAAATACTTTGTCACCGACTTGAAAGTTTATATCTTTACTTTTCAAATCTGCGTAAGATTACTATCGATCTGAAGCTACTGTCAAAATATCACGTATCACTGTGACATTTTCTTCGATTTCCCGTATCAAATCAACACCAAATACCTTTTCCTTGCTCAGCTCAGTCCAGTATAACAGAGTTCGACACTTTTGACCATACAAAGCTTCGTATGATGCCATTTTAATGCTTGCCTGATAACTGTTATTATATGCAAATTCAACTGACTGCAAAAATCTCTCCCAGTTACCTTCGAACTCCAAGACACAGCATCGAAGCATATCTTCAAGTACCTGAATTACTCACTCAGACTGACCGTAGGTCTATGGATGAAACACTGTATTTAACTGTAGTCGAGTACCTAGAGCTTCATGTAACTTGCTCTAGGATCGAGACGTAAATCGTGGATCTCTGTCAGAGATAACAGAAACTAGCACACCGTGCAATCTAACAATCTCAGCAACATACTACTCTGCCAATCTCTCAAGTGAAAAATTCGCACGCACTGGAATAAAATGCGCGAATTTTGTCAAATGATCTACAATGATCCACACAACATCTTTCTTTCTCGGAGATAGAGGCAACCCTGATACGAAATTCATCGTGACACATTCCCATTTGCACTCTGGAATCATCACATGTTGTAACAAATTAGAAGGTATCTGATGCTTTACTTTAACTTACTGACAAACCAAACATTTTGATACGAAATCTAAAATCTCCCATTTCATACCTGGCCACCAATACATCTAGTTCAAACCGCCGTACATTTTATTGCTACCAGGATGAATCGATAAACTACTACTATGAGCTTTTTGTAAAATCTTTTAAATGAGATCAGAATTTCTCAGAACACAAATTCTATCTTTAAAGTACAAACTATCATCAGAACCAACTTAAAAATCTGAATCAGATGTCGTTTCAATCTGTTTCCGCTTAGTGATTAAATTTTCGTCACATTTTTTAGCTTCACAAATCTGTTGCAGAAATGTCGGTCTAGCTTTTAATTCAACTAAAATTGAACCGTCATTAATCAATGTCAATCGTGTGTTCAAAGCTCGTAAAGCAAACAGAGATTTTCTACTCAGTGCATCAGCAACGACACTAGCCTTTCTCGGATGATAGTTGATAATCAAATCATAATCTTTCAACAATTCAAGTCATCTGCGCTGTCT
This sequence comes from Gossypium sturtianum, assembly GCA_025698515.1. Taxonomy (NCBI): domain Eukaryota; kingdom Viridiplantae; phylum Streptophyta; class Magnoliopsida; order Malvales; family Malvaceae; genus Gossypium; species Gossypium sturtianum. The sequence continues at coordinate 130,184,715 of CM046955.1, forward strand.
CAAATTCAAGTCTTTCTGTGACATCAAATACTTCAGGCTTTTGTGATCTGTGAAGATATGAAATTTTTTTCCATACAAATGGTGTCGCCAAATCTTTAAAGCAAATATGATACCAGCAAGCTCTAAATCATGAGTCGGATAATTCTTTTTGCGCAGTTTCAACTGTCGAGAAGCATACGCTATCACTTTTGTAACAGCCCGACGAAATTGGGACAGTGGTTTCGGGACCACAAATTCGAGCCAGAAATAAAATTTATTTTTATTTTATTATATGGACCGTATTATGTTAGAAAAATCATGTGAAAATTTCGATACGAAAATTTTACCGATTATGTGTTTAATTACGGGAAGGACTAAATCGCATAAAATGCAAAAGTTGAATTCTAGTAGCTATAAGGATTAAATAGCTATGGAATTCAAAACTAGAGGTCCTTATATGGTAATTAGACCATTAAAGAGAAGTATGTAGATATTTTGGTATGACTCATCCATGGAAAAATAAAAAAAAGGCTAAGGACTAAATTGGAAAGATGAAAAGTTATTAAATGACAATTTAATTAAATGAAAAAAAAAACAATTTCATATCATCTTCCACAAATATTTCCATGGAAGCCCTAGGAGAGAGGAAGAATACTTATCAAACTTATTTGGGTAAGTAATTAAGCCCCGTTTTTAATAATTTTAATATTTTTGAAACTGTGATAGCTTAATCTATCTATTTGGGGTATCAATTTGTAAAGTTATCAAAGTATGGAAAATGGGTCATGGATGTATATGCTGAAAATTAGAAATTTATGGTAGAAAATGAAAGGTTGATGATAGATAAACAACTTTTACAAAGTGATTTTTTTGATGAAAACATGATTTAGGGACAAAAATGTAAAGTTGTAAAATTGAAGAAAAATGCTGAATTTTTATGAATACATGTGCTGTAAATTTTTTCATGGGATTTTGATTAGGCTTGGAATAGGGAGTAAATTGCACAAGTTTCATTTTCTGAGCCTAGGGACGAAATGAGAATTTATGGAAAAGATAGGGGTAAAATGGTAATTTTTCCTAGGATGTAACTTGAGTCCAAATGTATATGAGATGTGTGAATTTTATGTTAAATTTACTCGAATAGGTCTGGATAGACCAAATTCATAATTAGAACGAGGAAAAGGGGAAATGTCGGATTAGTAGTTGTTTGTACACGAACCCTTGTCGAGGTAAGTTCGTGTAACTAAATTGTGTTTGTTTACATGCTTGCATTGATTGTGTTTATGTAAATTGTATAAATGTCATGAATATGTGAAATGATTACATATCCAACCAAGCCCGATAAATAAAAATGTTTAAATTAAATTATAATGTCCGATAGATAATAAAGGATAAACGATGAAAATGTTAATTTTATGCTTGGAATGTGATCATTTGAATTATATTGATGTTATAGATGTATGAAATAATCACATATCGGAAAATGATTGAAAATGTTAAATCCCATTTGAATAAATAAAAATTGATGGATAAATGTAATTACCGAAATGAATGAGGTCTTGCATTTGTTGCAGAATGGATTAGGCTCGAACGAGCAATCCTAATGACTTCTTTACAGAAAGGATTTAGCCCGGACGGGTAATCCTGATATAAGTCCTCTCGAGCATATGTTATGGATTGGATTTAGCCCAGACGGATAATCCAGGTCAAGCTCTATAGAGCATATGTCAGAAAAAGGATTTAGCCTGGATAGGTAATCTTGTTGTATACATGTGTGGCTCGAGAGTGTACTCTCTGAAATTGTACCTTATGGGCACTATTGGACATGAATTGACGGATTCTGATTTGGACACCTCAAGTGTACTACCTGTGCATCCATCAATATTTCAGATAAATTCAACGAGTAAAAGTTCTTGACAGGAGAAGATATGAATAAGAAACGAGTTATTACACATATCAGCCTGAAATACATGAAATTGACGATACGTAATAACTGATATATGGAAATATGAAAAAACAATATTGTACATAGAATTTATTTGATGAGTATGTACATCATTTATTATAGACTTGTACACCCTGATTGTATTAATCGTGACCTTGATATTCCGAGTAATATGGGTAAAGTTTTGATATGAAATGATATGAACTTGAGATGAACTATTATGAAATTATACTTGTAGTATAAAGAGATGATTTATACATGTCAAATGAATACATGTTGTGGAAAACATATGTGCATGGAAACTTGATTGTTGTTGAGCCCATATATGTTTTGATGTTACTATGAAGTATATGACTAACAAGGGCAATGAGGACATGTGTAGGGCTTGAGGTCAAATTGATTGAATATGCCTTACATAGTTACCTCAAAATAAAATGAATGGTAAGTTAAGTACCAAGTTATACGAACTTACTAAGCATTTTATGCTTACTTAGTTTTATTTCCCTGTTTTAGAGTAAGTCGGAAGCTCGTTGGATTGGAAGCTCGGCGGAGATCACTCACACTATCCATCGGCTATGTCGGTACAATATGGTAAATCAATTATGGTTGTAATGGCATGTATAGGTTATATTGGCCATATTGGCATGTAAATGTAAATGATGCTTGTAATCTAGCCATTGCAATGGCTAGTAATGGTTTGTTTTGATATATTTTTAATGTTATACTATGGTAGCTACATATGTGTTAAGTAGTTGATCAAATTATGCCTAACATATGGACTAAACCAAGAAAAGATTATGAACATGTATGCATGTAATGGTATGCTATGTTGAATGATAGAGTTTTCTTAACTTGAATGCTTGAAATGGTTGGGATTTGGACGTGAGTTTAAATGCAGGTCATTGGTGCGATTTTGGGTGAGAAATGAAGCTAGAAATAGCTCTATTTTGTCCACACCGGCAGACACACGGGCGTGTGTCTAGACCTTGTGTGACACATGGCCTGGTACATAGGCGCGTGGTTAGGCTGTGTGTCCCCTGCACCTTAAATTCAAGAAAAATAGAATGCTCAGAATTGAGCACACGGGCAGAGACACGGGCGTGTGTCTCAACTGTGTGGGAGACACGGCCTTGAACACGGGCGTGTGTCTTGGCCGTGTGAAACCTGCACCTAATTTTATGAAAATTTAATTAACCACACGGCCTAGCACACGGGCGTGTGGCATGGCCGTGTGCACAAGTCAGAAAGTTACACGGGGTCGAATATGGCCTGCAGCACGGGCGTGTCCCAGGGTCACACAGGCGTGTCCCTTGGACCACACGGGCATGTGAGCCCTGTAACTTGGAAAAATTTCAAAATTTCATGAAAATTTTTTAGAGTTCCCGATTAAGTCCCGACTCGATTCTAATGCTCGTATTGGGCCTTGAGGGTCCAATTAAGGGACATTTTGAATGATCTCAGTTTATGAATAGTAATTTACATAAATTATATAAAATGTTCCGAAGGTTCTCGGTAACGCTCCGTAACCCTATTCTGGCGACGGATACTGGTTGGGGGTGTTACAACTTTGCCTTCTTGCATTAAAACATAACCCAAACCATTCAATGAAGCATCACTATAAATTACTAATTCTTTATTGGACTCTGGCTGAACTAACATAGGAGCCTCGGTTAACAAAGCTTTCAACTGATTAAAACTTTGCTGACATTTCTCGGACCATTCGGATTTAGCATCTTTTTGCAATAGTTTCGTCAATGGCATAGGAATTATCGAAAATCCCTTGACAAATCTTTTATAATATCCGGCTAAACCTAGAAAACTTTTGACTTCAGATACATTTCTCGAAGGTTTCCAGTCCACTACAATTGAGATTTTACTCGGATCAACTCTAATACTATCTGCCAACATTACATGTCCCAAAAATCCGACTTCTCGGAGCCAGAACTCATATTTGATGAACTTAACGAACAATTGTTTTTCGCGTAAGGTTTGTAAAGCAATTCTCAAATGCTGAGCATGCTCTGTCTCATCTCATGAATAGATCAGAATGTCATTAATGAATACAACAACAAATCTGTCTAAATTCAGTTTGAAAATTCTATTCATCAAGTCTATAAACACAACCGGGTGGTGCATTAGTTAGACCAAATGGTATTACAAGAAACTCATAACGTCCGTACCTGGTTTTGAACGTAGTTTTCGGCATATCAGAGTCTTTAACTCGTAATTGATAATAACTAGAACAAAGATTGATCTTTGAAAACACTGTCGCACCTTTCAACTGATCAAATAAATCATCAATGTGCGGCAAGGGATATTTATTCTTGATCATAACTTTATTGAGTTGTCTGTAGTTAATACATAATCGTACCGACCCATCTTTTTTCTTAACAAACAAAACTGGAGCACCCAATGGAGAAAAGATGGGTCGAGCAAAGCCCCTATCCGTCAATTTTTGTAACTATGCTTTCAACTCTTTCAACTCTGTAGGTGCCATTCTATACGGAGCTATCGATATCGGAGATGTTCCTGGCACTAACTCAATAGCAAACTCAACCTCTCTGAACGACGGTAACCCTGGTAATTCCTCTGAAAATACATCTATGAACTCACACATAATCGAAACCGATTCTAATTTCAATTCTGAAACCCTGGAATCAACTATATAAGCGAGCGCTTCATAGCCCTTTTTAACATATTTTCATGCCGTCATAGCTGAGATTATATTAGATGTACCATCCAATCTATCTAATTCAATTCAGATCTGTTTACCATTCTGACATTTTAACACGATATTCTTTCGTCTATAATTTACAACAGCATCATGCAGAGTCAACCAGTCCATACCCAGAATCACATCAAACTCATCAAAGGGTAATAACAACATACTAGCGAGAAAATCGTAACCCCTAGCTTTCAGTGGACATGATCTATAAAACTGATTAACTAGAACACATTGACCCAGGGGATTTGTAACTTTGACAGTATATTCAGTGAACTCAACAGGTAATTTCTTTTTGTCTATTAATGCAGTGCATATATACGAATGAGTTGATCTAGGATCAATCAATGCATATACTTTAATATCAAAGAGAGAAAAATTACCCATAATAAGATTTGGAGCAGTAGCTTCCTCACGAGCTCGGATTGCATAGGCCCTAGCTGGTGTTCTTGCTTAAATCGTTCATTCATCTCGCTATTCTTTCTTCCATCGAGAGTAGCATTCTTAGCGTTTCCAGATCGTTTACCTCTCTGGGAAGTGGTTTTAAGCTTGTTTGAGTGATTACCAAAATAATTTTGCTTTTTTGGACAGTCACGAAGGAAATGATCAGTTAATCCACAACAAAAACAAGCTCCTGACTTTGACCGACACTCACCAAAATGTCTTTTATTGCATTTGTAACACTCCTCACCCGTATTCAATGCTGGAATAGAGTTACGGAGCATTACCGGACTTACAAAACAATTAAACAACTATTTAACATAAAATTGTTCAATTCAATCATTCATCATTCAATCTCAATCAATTTGTCCCTATTAAGAGCCTACGAGGCCTTAAACATGTTTTGGGAGTGGTTCGGGACTAAACTGATACCTCAAGAAATTTTCAACCCTTAGCAAATTTTTCTTCAAATCAGAGGACACACGCCCGTGTGGCCAGGCCGTGTGTCTCACACAGCCACCAAACATGCCCGTGTCACATGCCGTGTGAAAACAGGGGGTACATGCTGACTTGGGTCACACGGCCAACCACACGCTCGTGTGCCCTTCGAAGTGGCCACACAGGCCCATGTGCCAGGCCGTGTGTTAGGCCGTGCCAAACCTATTGGGTATACTGACTTATGCAACACGGCCAAGTCACACACCCGTGTGCTAGGCCGTGTGCCAATTAGAGGGGTATACTGACTTGTGCCACACGGTTGATCACATGCCCGTGTGTGAGACCGTGTGGAGCATACTGACTTCATTTTAATTTCAACACCAGGGGACACATGGTCGTGTAACATAACCGTGTGTCACACACGGCTGAAACACACGCCCGTGTCTCTGCCCATGTGGACAAAAATAGGCTATTTACCAAGCCATTTTTCCACCCATTTTGCACATACCTATACAAGCTCAATTGGTACCAATTTAAGCCACAAATATGCAGCCAAAAGTCATCAACCAATACACAGTGATACTATATCCTTTTCAACCATTTCAATACTCAATTCAATGCCATTTACCTATTCAAATACCTATCAACTCATCTTGCTTTACTAGACATAGTTCACATATATGATTCATTTAATAAAACCATTCCTAATATGCATTATCAATTCAACCTCATTCATTCATTATAGGTCAATTACCTAACTCAAAACAAAGCCATTTACACATCTTTATACATTAACAAAATCATCAACACAAGCCAACTTAAATGGCCCAAAATACATGTTCATCAAACATACCAAAATGACTCAAGCCTTTACATGCCATATACCATATATACACAACTCAAAAGTACCAAAATAGATGTCCGATAGTGCGATGAAGTCTCTGACAATCCCCAGTTTCGAGCTAGCTTCAATATACTATAAAGCATAGAAGAAAATAAATAAAGTAAGCTATAAAGCTTAGTAAGTTCGTATGTATATATGAAATAATCAACATCATTCATTAACAATTCCAAATAGATACATAATTTGCAATTAAAATCTCAATCAATGAGATAACATAAAGTTTAACTACAAAGTAACTCATAAGTTCTCATCTTCTTTTAATTCATCATTCAAACAGTTTTCTGTACATACCTCTACTGATACATATCTATTCTCACCAATTCTCTTATCGAATCACTTCGAGTTTATAAATGCTTACGATATAAGTACGTTGATTTTCCGATGCCATAGTCCAACTATGGTCTTACACATACATTGCCAAGGCCCTGCCGTGGTCTTACATTCACATGCCATAACCCGGTTATGGTCTTATTATCCGATTGCCATAGCCCAGTTATGGTCTTATTCAGTATGTCGTCAACTTAAACCGTACATTTAAATCAAATTCATCACATTTAGCCATAGAATAAATAAAATCTCAATACCATCCATCAATTTAATAATTACACATTCAAGTTCAATTATACGAACTTACCTCGTGTACGGAAATGATGAAACGGATCGACTATTCAATTACTTTGCTTTTTCCCCGGTCTAAGTTTGAATTCCTCTTTTCTTGATCTATAAGTAATCAAAATCAGCTTATTTAATCATCTCTCTATTCAATTTAGTCCAAAACACTTATTTAGATAATTTTACACATTTGCCCCTAATGTTTCACAACTTTTACAATTTAGTCCTTATCACATAAAATTGCAAATTCATGCAATTTAGTACAAACCCATGCTTAGCCGAATTTAATACATGTTACTAGCAGCCCATATTTTCAATTTATTCACACTTTTAACCACCACATTTCACATTTTCTCAATTTAATCCCTTTTTGACATTTTTGTCAAAAATCACTTTACAAAAGCTATTAATCTAACATTAAACCTTCCAAATCTATCATAAATCATCAAATTACTCAAGCATTCAACAATGGAAACATGATATATCTTTAACAGTTTCAAAATTTAGGGTACAGGCTAGCTAGAATATGAAGCAACGATCTCAAAAACGTAAAAATCATTAAAAATCGAGTTAAAACCATACCTTAATCTAGCCTTCAAAGTGGCCGATTGAAAAAGCCCTAACAATGGCTTCCAAGCTTGTAAAATTCGGCTAAGGATGAAGAGAATGAAATAAATTTTTGTTTTGTTTTATTAAATTATACATTAATTACTAAATACCAATTTTAACCTTAAAAATATTTAATAACTACACCAAATACCACTCCACTATCATCCATTAACTCTCAAATGGGTTAATTACTACTTAAGACCTTTACTTTAAGGTTCTATAGCTATTTAATACCTTTAGCTAATAGAACACTACTTTTGCACTTTACGCGATTTAGTCCTTTTTACCCAATTGAGTATTCAAATGCTAAAATTTCTTAACGAAAATTTCACACCATCATATATTCATGCTGTAAACAATAGAATATTAATAAAATAAATATTTCAACTTCGGATTTGTGGTCCCAAAACCACTGTTCCGATTTGACCCAAAACAGGCTGTTACATCATTCCTCACAAATAAGGACGTTTCTCTCAACATTTCTTACACTTCCAACACTAGCCGCTAGAGAATTTACAGACTGAAAATTACTTTGCCTCAGTTTCTCTCTACTCATGAACTCTGAAGGGGCAGCTGATCGACTTGTGTCATTTCTAAATTTCTTCGATGGAGACGTTTGAGTAGGCTTGAATGACCCCCTTTTGTTATAGTCTCGAAATTTCGAATCTGACTGTCATTTACTTTTACAAATTTCTTCAACTTTTTGAGCCAGTTCTGAAAGTTCTACAAATTCTCGTAACATCAACACTGCCACGGACATACGGATATCAGTATTGAACCTGTCCTAAAATATAATACACATTTCCGCTTTATTGGATACTATGTTACGGGTGTTGTAACATCCTAAAATTTTGAGTATCGTTATGATGCATGTTTTGGTGTTTAGCTTGTGTATGATTAAATTTTTGCATGCTTAATATAGTCTTGAGAAGGCTCGAGATTATTCGGAACTAGAATAAATTTTAGTAGTGAGTATTTTATTGAAGTGGATCAAGTGATTATGATGCTTGAGTTAATTTAGTGTAAAGCTAGCATAAGATGAGCTAGTAGCAAGGTGGTGTTAGCGCATGAGTGATTGCTTGAGGGGAGAGGTTCGAATCCCATGGATAGCATTTAGGTGACTTTTATTTTTGTACTTGTATGGCATGTGTCGGTCAAGCTTTACTTATGGTAAGGTTGGACAAATTCTTTTATGGGAAGTAGACTAAGGGAAAAGGCAAGCTTGAATTAAGGGATAGAATTAACTTGATTTTGGGGATAGGATTCTAAAGCTTTGGAAAGTGGAGGAACACAAGGCATGATACAAGGAAGTTGTCTTGGAAACTTTAGCATGGCCACTTTGACCATGTATTTGGACGGCATTATGGACAAAAAGGGGAGCCAAATTTGGTGGTTAGTTTGGGGTAGGATGGTAGCTTGTTAGAATTCTTTTGGTCATAATTTTTGCTCATCCAAAACATCTTTCCTATCATTTCCTTTCTCTCATAGTCGAATGTGTCTTTAGCTTGGAGAAAACAACTTTGTTGAGTTTCATTTAGGCATTTCTTTTTGACCATTTGGTCATTTTTGCTTATCACTCTAGTATCCCATTGTGTGTCTTTCTCCTAGTGCCGAAACTACCAACAAAAAAAGCCATTCCTTTTTCCTTCTCCTTTCCCATTGCCGAATGCATATTGTTCCTAAACTCATCTCTTTTCTCCTTATCTTTTCTTCTTTTTGAAAACCGAATTATAACACCTTCTCTCCATTCTCTTTTCTTCCTCATTTTTATTTATCATTCAAATATTTTCTTCATTATTTTTCTCTCATGGCCGAATGATACTAATCCCATTTTCTTCAATTTTCCCTTCAAACTCGAATCTTCTATTCATCTATATTGTCTTGTTGATTATTCTTTCAACCCTCATTTAAACAATAGGTAAGAGATTTCTTTTTGGTTCTTATGTTGGTTTATGGGTTGTTTTGGCCGAACCTTAAGTGTGGTAAATGAGAGCCTTTTTGATAAAAACCATTGTTCATTTCTCTTAGATAATTTCTTTCGTTATTTTGTTATAGTGAGATAGTGGTGGGTCGAATCATCACATTTTCGAAGACTTCATAAAGCTATTCGAGTTGGAACATATTTGTCAAGGAATCCTTTGGAAATCACTCGAGATTTTAAGGTAAGCCGAGTTCACTCTTTTAAGCCATTAGTATTAAATTTCTGATATATGGTAGGACTAATAATCTTTTGTCAATAGAGACAAATAAGATAGGGACGAAAAGGGTTGTTAATAGTGTTCGGAAGAGGGGCGGTTCCGCTTATTCCCCTAAATTCAAGCGAAGGATTGTTTTGACAATCCGAGATTTTCCATGGGTTGTGGACCCTCATCCGCGAAAATCAATTATTTGAAGTCATTCGTACTCCTGAGCCATTGTTTGTTCGTGGTTCTTCATCGGGTTATGAACCATCAATCGGGGAGAAATCACAAATAGTTGTCATTCGAGATTCCAAGGGTAAGGATCTAGATCGTTAATCATTAGAATAGTTTTATATTAAATATTAGTGTTCTAATCAAGAGTGACATATATTTAGGTATCGACGAGCGGGAAAGTATAGTTCTCACCGTAATCAGGTGTGTAACTTCACACGTATCTCATGGGTTATATTACCGTAAGCGATAGAATAAAAATCGTAAAGTCGGTAAAATTTGAAAATACGGTATATTAGCACTTTTTGTGTGAATGGATGAAACCAGTATTAAGATTGTGGAAAAATTATGGTTTTGCCCTCATTGGGCTATATCTTAGAAAAAAATGATATTTTGGGCCACATGATTATTTGATAAATCGGCCAAAGTGTGAAAATTGTGGAAAAAAGCCACATGTGTATAATGGGCTAAGAAATCGCTAGATCGTAAATGGGCCAAGGTTGGCCAGTTCGTTAAAAAGGGCCAAATTGCTATTTTGGACTAATGGGCCAATTTGATAATTTGTAATATGGGCTTTTTGTTGAAATTTATCTCATGAATATATTGTTATGCATTATATATATACATGACTGCATGGGTTGGGATAAATGACGAAGAGAAGAAAGGCCTGTTGCCAAATATCTAGTTCGGTGGCTCTGCCACAAATATTATAAATGGCCTGTTGCCATAAATATTATATCTGGCTTAATGCCTGCTATTGGTGTGTTGGCGGGGTGGGTTGACTTGATCCCCACAGGTGTATTGGTTGGTACGGGGATGTGTAGCGGATGGAAATTAGGCTTGGTTGGGAATTGCATAACACATGCATTAATTTTTATACTTGATTAATATATATGCATTGTACATTTGTAAATGGGCTCAAGCCCATCTAATTGCTTAAAAGGTATTGGCCCAGTGAACACGGTAAATGGGTTACACATTGAGTTCTAAGTAACTCACCCCGTTTTTTTACCCCTTCTTAGGTAATGATAATTGATGGAGGCTTGGGCCGGGGATGACTTCGTGTGGAGGCCATACTATGAATGATGAGTTATAAAAACTTTTAACTTCTTTTAAGTATTTTTATTTAAGTACTATTTCAATTGCGATGTAATAAGGCCTCTGGTATTATTTTTATGGCTTTTTATGCGTGGATGGATTTTAATATGTTTTAGCTACTTTAGTGAGGTTGTTAATCCTTTATAAATGTCTTTCTTAAACTTGCGTATAAAAAGAGGATTTTTTTTTATATATCACTTACTCGTAAAATTTTGTGAAAACTCTTTTATAAATTTATTTCAACCAATTATTAAAGTTTTTAACCAATTATTTCTATGAAAATCAATTTGTAAATTCTTATGTTTTAAAAAAACATGGTGTTCAAATAAATCTCGATTTTTGATAAACTCCAACTTCAAATCATTTTCAAGAATTGTTTTCATTAAAAACATTGATGCTTAAGTGTAAGTTCGTTTTATGTGGCATGCCAAGTCTGGTCTTAACGCGTAGGCCGGGGTTGGGGTGTTACATTTTATGGTATTAGAGCCCAGTTTCAAAACTCGACTGTGGTTTGGGTTCAACAATAATTTTTGTTTAAAAACTGCTTAAATTTTTAGATTTTATGTTTTAAAGGTAGTTTGGCACCACGAGCATCCGGCACCAAGTCAAGTAAGTATTTGTATATTAAATATTTACTATTGTGAAATGATCATAGGAACACTCTAGAACTTCTAGTTTTAGGTGTTGAAACCGGTAGAGATTGAGACTATAGGACGTGATTGCGAAAACAACTTTATCTCTTATATCTCATAAAATATCGTTAATAAACACCTGTAGTAGTATTCGATTCATAAAACTTGTAATCAGATTAAATTGAATTAGTCATTATGAGCACTAGAGGACGTGGTCGTGGATGCAGTGGATGTGGCCGTGGTAGAGGACGAGGTGTTGCGTTTGAAGCGCCGGGTCATATGCCGGAAATGGATGCACTTGCGTCACTCGGGAGTGAGACTGGATCACCTGATCATACGAGAGAGGACAATGCTTTGACTCAAGCAATGTTACGAGTCCTAGAGAGGGTTGCTGAGACTAGAAGCCCGGTCCAAAGTTCGTGGTTCAATATCGGAACGACTCAAGTCAAGTGGTGCCGAGGTTTTTAGAGGTGTCTCCGGTGTAGCTCGAATGTTACGAGAATATTGGCTCGAGGTCAGAGCGAATTATGGATGATTTGGAGTGCACCGCCGAGCGTAAGCTAAGAGGCTGTGTCCTTGTTAAGGGACGAGGCGTATCAATGGTGGCTTCTTGTTCGGGAAGGCACCGAGGCTGCATTGGTTACTTGGGATTTCTTCAAAGCTACTTTTCAAGGGAAGTACGTCGGGACAAGTTATGTAGATGCCCGGAGGAAGGAATTCCTGAATTTGGTTCAAGGAAGTAAGACGATGGCGACTACGAGGCGTAATTTCTTCGTTTGAGTCGTTATGCTTGCACAATAGTGCCGAATGATCATGAGCGTTGTGTACGCTTTGAAGATGAAATTTGAATGACGAGTTGCGGTAGTGCGATAGCCCCACAACAAGTACGGACTTTTGCCTCACTTGTAGAGAAAGCCAAGATAGCCGAAGAGGCTAAGAACTCGAAACGCGGAGGCGGGAAAGAGTCAGAGGCAAGAGGGATTTTAAGTACTCGGGTTCTTCTAAAAGGTTTCTGAAGAGGCCACAGAATGACGAGCCAGCTCAAGCTAGAGCACGGGTGACTACTAATCAAAGTCGAGATCATGTGCGATTGTGGGAGAGCGACACCCGGGAATCTTTGGAGGAAAAGCGGTGCTCGCTATAAATATGGTTCCAAGGATCATCAGTATAAGAATTGCCCTGGCGGATTGATACGACTCCGGAAGCTCCTAACCCCGATGTTCAGCCAGCTAAAGGTGCTCAGCCAGCCACCGAGAGGCCGTGGATCAGGTCGTGGTGGTAATGGTGTTGGACGTGATCAAGGTGCACGGGTCGAGGTAATGGCTTTAGAGGTAACACGGAGGCAAGGCAGTAGGGGTTGGTCTATGCGGTTAGGCGTCGGGAAGATGGCGATGCACCTGATGTGATAACTGGTACGTTCTTCATCTTTGATGTACCTATTACTGCTTTGATAGATATCGGGTCTACACACTCGTATGTTGCTAGTGCCATAACCGGAATCCTGAATATTAGATTTGAGATTATCGATAGAGAGATGACCGTAATTAGTCCTTTAGGACAGTCGGTAATCATGAATAAATTGTTTAGAGACGTGCCCTTAGAAATTGAAAGAGAAATATTTTTGGCGGATTTGATGGAATTGCCTTTCAGTGAGTTTGATCTTATTTTGGGCATGGATTGGTTGGTGAAGCACCGGGCGCAATTGGATTGTGCTGAAAAGCGAATGTCAATAAGGACTGTGGATAATGAGGAGGTAGTAATGATAGGTGAGCGAAGGAACTTTTTGGCAAATGTGGTATCTGCTTTGAAGGCAGAAAAGTTGGTGCGGAAAGGATATGGAGCATTCCTAGCTTTTGTTAGTACTTTGGATGCCAAGGATTTATTGGTGGAAGGTGTGAGAACGGTGAAAGAATTTCTAGATGTTTTTCCCGAAGAACTTTCTGGTCTACCTCCAGATCGAGAAGTAGAATTTGGCATTGAGCTTTTGCCCGGAACGGCTCTGGTGTCCATTACTCCTTATAGAATGGCGCCGAAGGAGTTAGCGGAGCTTAAAGCTCAAATTCAAGAATTGTTAGATCGGGGATTTATTTGACCAAGTGTGTCTTCGTGGGGAGCACCAATTTTGTTTGTCAAGAAGAAGGATGGGTCAATGCGTATGTGCATTGATTATAGGCAGTTGAATAAGTTGACGATCAAGAATAGGTATCCATTGTCGAGAATTGACGATCTGTTTGATCAATTACAAGGAGCTTCAGTTTTCTCCAAGATTGATTTGAGATCGGGTTATCATCAACTCAAGGTGAAAGAGGCAGACATTCATAAGACGGCATTCCGAACTCGTTATGGACATTATGAGTTTTTGGTGATGTTGTTTGGATTGACTAATGCAATAGCTGCATTTATGGACATGATGAACCGAGTCTTTCAACCTTATCTAGACCGGTTCGTAGTGGTGTTCATAGATGATATCTTGGTATATTCGAGGAATGAAGAAGAGCATGACTCACATTTGCGTATTGTGTTGCAAATTTTGCGAGATAAGCAACTTTATGCCAAATTCAGTAAATGCGAATTTTGGTTGAAGGAAATGACTTTCTTGGGTCATGTGGTGTTAGCCGATGGAATAAGAGTTGATCCCCGGAAGGTTGAGGCAGTGTTGGATTGGAAACCGTCGAAGTCAGTGGCTGAGATTCGGAGTTTCTTCGGTTTAGCTGGTTATTATAGACGCTTTGTTGAAGGGTTTTCGTTGATTGCTGCACCCCTAACTAAGCTGTTGAGAAAGGGAGTACCGTATGTATAGACCGATAAACAGCAAGAAAGTTTCAGCGAAGAAGATTCTCGACTAAGCGCCCGATCTTGATTCAACTTCGAGGTTGGAAAAGAGTTTACCATTTATTGTGATGCGTCACATACGGGTTTAGGATGTGTCTTGATGCAAAGTGGAAAAGTGGTAGCTTACGCTTCTCGGCAGTTGAGGCCGCATGAAGTCAACTATCCTACTCATGACTTGGAGTTGGCTGCGGTGGTGTTTGCCTTAAAAATTTGGAGGCACTATCTCTACGGTGAGAAGTCGATCATTTATACGGACCATAAGAGTCTTAAGTATCTCCTTACCCAAAAGGAGTTGAACTTGAGACAACGGAGATGGGTGGGAGCTGTTAAAGGATTATGACTTCTCAATTGAATACCATCCTGGAAAGGCTAACGAGTGGCGCAGGCGCGTTAGTCGTAAGGTTGTATCGAGTTAAGAGCAATGTTTGCTCATCTCAGTTTGTATGAGGATGGCAGTCTGCAAGCGGAACTTCAGGTGAAGCCTCTGTGGTTGGAGCAAATCAAGGAAAAGCAACTATCAGATGAAAAGTTGGGTCCTTTGTTGCAACAAGTTGAAAGTGGTATAACAGGAGACTTTGAAATGAACAAGGATGGCGTGCTGTGTTTTCGTGGAAGAGTTTGTATGCCCATGGATTCAGATTTGAGACAAATGATTCTACGGGAGGCGCATAATAGCCCTTATGCTATGAACCCCAGAGGAAATAAGATGTATCGTGATCTCCGTGAGCAGTATTGGTGGCCAAGATTAAAGCGGGAGGTTACTGATTTTGTAGGAAAGTGTTTGACTTGTCAACAAGTAAAGGCGGAACATCAATTACCATCGGGATTATTGCAACCGGTAAAGATTCCTCTATGGAAATAGGAGCGGATAATGATGGATTTTGTTAGTGGGTTACCCTTAACACCTACTAAGAAAGATTCTGTTTGGGTGGTAGTAGATCGATTAACGAAGACTGCTCATTTTCTACCGGTTAAATGCTGATTTCTCATTTGCAAAAGTTGGCTAAACTGTATGTATATGAGATAGTGAGGTTGCATGGGGTACCAGTTCTATCATATCGGACAGGGACCCTAGGTTTACATCATGATTTTGGAAAGCTTTACATGAGGCTTTGGGAACAAAGTTAAACTTCAGGACGGCTTTTCATCCTCGATCGGATGGTCATCGAAAGAGTAATTGATTTTGGAAGACATGTTACGAGGTTGTGTGATCGACTTCAGAGGTAGTTGGGAGGATTTTCTACCGTTGGCAGAGTTCACGTATAATAACAGTTACCAATCTAGTATCCAAATGGCGCCCTATGAAGCGTTATATGGTCGTAAGTGTCGTACCCCTACTTGTTGGATTGAATTGGGGGAACGACAGTTGTTGGGTCCTGAATTGATATCTGAGACGGAAGAAAAGGTAAAGGTGATTCGAGCGCGGTTAAAGGAAAGCCGGATAGACAAAAGTCGTATGCGGATCCAAGCGTAAAGATATTGAGTTTACGGTGGGAGATCGAGTTTTTACGAAAGTCTCGCCTTGGAATAAGATTTTTTGATTTGGAAGAAAGGGCAAGTTGAGCCCTAGGTTCATTGGACCGTCTGTGTGTGTTGAAGCGTGTAGGACCGGTGGCCTATCGGCTTGAATTACCTCTCGGAGTTGAGTCGATTCATAGTGTTTTCCATGTTTCTATCTTTGAGGCGTTACAGATCGGATCCGTCTCACCTAGTACCCGAGAAGAAGTGGAATTAAGGGCGGACTTGTCTTTCGAGGAGGAACCAGTGGAAATCTTAGACCGTGTTGTTAAGGTGTTAAGAAAGAAGACTGTGCCGTTAGTTAAGGTTCTTTGGCGAAATCATGGAGCGGAGGAAGCTACGTGGGAGCCTGAGGATGCAATTAGGTAATAATATCCTCACCTCTTTTAACCAGGTAAATTTCGAGGATGAAATTTTTTTTAAGGAGGGTAGAGTTGTAACATCCTAAAATTTTGAGTATCATTATGATGCATGTTTTGGTGTTTAGCTTGTGTATGATTAAATTTTTGCATGCTTAATATAGTCTTGAGAAGGCTCGGGATTATTCGGAACTAGAATAAATTTTAGTAGTGAGTATTTTATTGAAGTGGATCAAGTGATTATGATGCTTGAGTTAATTTAAGTGACGAAAGCTAGCATAAGATGAGCTAGTAGCAATGTGGTGTTGGCGCATGAGTGATTGCTTGAGGGGAGAGGTTCGAATCCCATGGATAGCATTTGGGTGACTTTTATTTTTGTACTTGTATGGCATGTGTCGGTCAAGCTTTACTTATGGTAAGGTTGGACAAATTCTTTTATGGGAAGTAGACTAAAGGAAAAGGCAAGCTTGAATTAAGGGATAGAATTAACTTGATTTTGGGGATAGGATTCTAAAGCTTTGGAAAGTGGAGGAACACAAGGCATGATACAAGGAAGTTGTCTTGGAAACTTTTGCATGGCCACTTTGACCATGTATTTGGACGGCATTATGGACAAAAGGGGGAGCGAAATTTGGTGGTTAGTTTGGGGTAGGATGGTAGCTTGTTAGAATTCTTTTGGTCATAATTTTTGCTCATCCAAAACATCTTTCCTATCATTTCCTTTCTCTCATAGCCGAATGGGTCTTTAGCTTGGAGAAAACAACTTTGTTGAGTTTCATTTAGGCATTTCTTTTTGACCATTTGGTCATTTTGCTTATCACTCTAGTATCCCATTGTGTGTCTTTCTCCTAGTGCCTGAAACTACCAACACAAAAAGCCATTCCTTTTTCCTTCTCCTTCCCCATTGCCGAATGCATATTGTTCCTAAACTCATCTCTTTTCTCCTTCTCTTTTCTTATTTTTGAGAATCGAATTATAACACCTTCTCTCCATTCTCTTTTCTTCCTCATTTTTATTTATCATTCAAATATTTTCTTCATTATTTTTCTCTCATGGCCGAATGATACTAATCCCATTTTCTTCAATTTTCCCTTCAAAGCCGAATCTTCTATTCATCTATATTGTCTTGTTGATTATTCTTTCAACCCTCGTTTAAACAATAGGTAAGAGCTTTCTTTTTGGTTCTTATGTTGGTTTATGGGTTATTTTGGCCGAACCTTAAGTGTGGTAAAGGAGAGCCTTTTTGATCGAAACCATTGTTCATTTCTCTTAGATAATTTCTTTCGTTATTTTGTTATAGTGAGATAGTGGTGGGTCGAATCATCACATTTTCGAAGACTTCGTAAAGCCATTCGAGTTGGAACATATTTGTCAAGGAATCCTTTGGAAATCACTCCGGATTTTAAGGTAAGCCGAGTTCGCTCTTTTAAGCCATTAGTATTAAATTTCCGATATATGGTAGGACTAATAATCTTTTGTCAATAGAGACAAATAAGATAGGGACGAAAAGGGTTGTTAATAGTGTTGGAAGAGGGGCGTTCCGCTATTCCCCTAAATTCAAACGAAGAATTTGTTTCAAACAATCCGAGATTTTCCACCGGGTTGTGGACCCTCATCCGCGAAAATCAATTATTTGAAGTCATTCGTACTCTGAGCCATTGTTTGTTCGTGGTTCTTCATCAGGTTATGAACCATCAATCGGGGAGAAATCACAAATAGTTGTCATTCGAGATTCCGAGGGTAAGGATCTAGATCGTTAATCATTAGAATAGTTTTATATTAAATATTAGTGTTCTAATCAAGAGTGACATATATTTAGGTATCGACGAGCGGGAAAGTATAGTTCTCACCGTAATCAGGTGTGTAACTTCACACGTATCTCATGGGTTATATTACTGTAAGCGATAGAATAAAAATCGTAAAGTCGGTAAAATTTGAAAATACGGTATATTAGCACTTTTTGTGTGATGCATGAAACCGGTATTAAAATTGTGGAAAAATTACGATTTTGCCCTCAATGGGCTATATCTTAGAAAAAAATGATATTTTAGGCCACATGATTATTTGATAAATCGGCCAAAGTGTGAAAATTGTGGAAAAAAGCCACATGTGTTATAATGGGCCAAGAAATCGCTAGATCGTAAATGGGCCAAGGTTGGCTAGTTCGTTAAAAAGGGTCAAATTGCTGTTTTGGACTAATGGGCCAAATTGATAATTTGTAATATGGGCTTTTTGTTGAAATTTATCTCATGAATATATTGTTATGCATTATATATATACATGACTGCATGGGTTGGGATAAATGACGAAGAGAAGAAAGGCCTGTTGCCAAATATCTTGTTCGGTGGCTCTGCAACAAATATTATAAATGGCCTGTTGCCAAATATCTAGTTCGGTGGCTCTGCCACAAATATTATAAATGGCCTGTTGCCACAAATATTATATCTGGCTTAATGCACGCTATTGGTGTGTTGGCGGGGTGGGTTGACTTGATCCCCACAGGTGTGTTGGTTGGTACGGGGGTGTGTAGCGGATGGGAATTAGGCTTGGTTGGGAATTGCATAACACATGCATTAATTTTTATACTTGATTAATATATATGCATTGTACATTTGTAAATGGGCTCAAGCCCATCTAATTGCTTAAAAGGTATTGGCCCAGTGAACACGGTAAATGGGTTACACATTGAGTTCTAAGTAACTCACCCCGTTTTTTTTACCCCTTCTCAGGTAATGATAATTGATGGAGGCTTGGGCCGGGGATGACTTCGTGTGGAGGCCATACTACGAATGATGATTTATAAAAACTTTGAACTTCTTTTAAGTATTTTTATTTAAGTACTATTTCAATTGCGATGTAATAAGGCCTCTGGTATTATTTTTATGGATTTTTATGCGTGGATGGATTTTAATATGTTTTAGCTACTTTAATGAGGTTGTTAATCCTTTATAAATGTCTTTCTTAAACTTGCGTATAAAAAGAGGATTTTTTTTTTATATATCACTTACTCATAAAATTTTGTGAAAACTCTTTTATAAATTTATTTCAACCAATTATTAAAGTTTTTAACCAATTATTTCTATGAAAATCAATTTGTAAATTCTTATGTTTTAAAAAAACATGGTGTTCAAATAAATCTCGATTTTTGATAAACTCCAACTTCAAATCGTTTTCAAGAATTGTTTTCATTAAAAACATTGATGCTTAAGTGTAAGTTCGTTTTATGTGGCATGCCAAGTCTGGTCTTAACGCGTAGGCCGGGGTTGGGGTGTTACAGGTGTACTTGCTTAACTGCACAAATTCCCGTTCATACTCAGCTACAGTCCAATTTCCTTGTCTGAACTCGAGAAATTCTTTCTTTTTCCTGTAAATAAACAACCGGCTAACATACTTCTTGTTGAATTCAGTCTAACAGAAGTCCCAATTAATATGATCATTCAATGTCATCGTGCTTAAAGTATCCCACCATAAATACGCTTCATCTTTCAGTAACGATATCGCACATCTTAAATAATCTTCGGGAGTGCATATCAATTTCAGAAAAACTCTCTTTATATTCATTAGCCAATACTCGACTTTTGAAGGATCATCATCTACCTTACCTCTGAATTCTTTCGCTCCACATTTTTGAATTTTATCCACTAATACTCGGGCAGCCATTACAGGTACAGGGTTTAGAGTATCCAGGGGTGCCAAAGGAGGTACAACAGGGGGTGGAGGTGGTGGAGTTGCAAGATTTGCTTGCTTGAACTCATTGAATCACTGGTTCATCATTTCGAGGAAAATACATTTTTCATCTCATCACCAATGGATTGTGGAATATACGCACTACTTTCAGCTTGAACACTACTTTCAACTTCATTAACTATAGCTCGGTTTGATTCAACTGACATATTGAATCTATAAGAAAATACAATGTTAGAACTGATCAAAAGCATCACACTATCACAGGGAATATGTGGCATGTATATACTAAACTCTACTCAGTTACGTTAGTCCTAGAACTGACTAAATCGTAGCTCTTGTAACAACCCGAACCCGGCCCAAACATTACGACCGAATTTGGTTTGTTACGGAGAAAACTTTTTGAAGCCATTTTAAAACCAATTTAGGTTTTACTGAAAACTCCTCGTTTTTGGTTATCTTGCCGAAACCATACTTAGATTTAATTTGGAAATTTAATTGAGTCAGGTTATTATACAAATTTCGAATGTGCCCGATGGCACGATAAAACATTTTCGTGTTAATTTAAGAAAACATGTGATTTTAATGCAGTTTTAATAATATAGTTTAAAACAAAGTATCCAACATATAAGAAATAACAAAAGTAAAGTTTATGGAGGCCTTATTACAACCAAAATAAAAATAAACCAATAATAAAATAAAATAGCTAAGTTTAAAGTTCAATTTATTCAAGTCCTTTGCATGGCCACCTCGAGTCCATGGCTCCTCAACCGCCATCTACGAGTCACTGAAAAATGTTAAAGGAGAAGGTGAGTCACCAAGACTCGATATGTAACCCTTCCCCGTTTTAAAAACATTTCCATACACAACATATAACGATTAATATGCGAGAATATTATGTGCCCTCAACCTAGCCAACCAAACGCCTTTGTCTACCCCATGTGGTACCAAACCACTTTGGTGACCGTAGTCACAATGTGTTACCAAAACACTGGTGGTGCCAAACCACTGGTGACATATAGTCACGATGTGTTACCAAAACACGGTGTCCGTGAGACACGAATCAATTGATGGGGCCAACCCATCGTGTAATACCAAATCACCGCGCACGATCCCATATCTCAAGTGGGGCCAACCCACGGTGGTGTTAACCACATGGACGAGTCGCTATGAGGTACCAAACCTCTGGAGGTACCAAACCCTCGGTGACATATAGTCACAGTGTGTTACCAAAACACTGGTGGTGCTCGTCAACCACGAAATATCACCGCCCCTCCACTCATTTAACCCACAATAGCCAAATAATCATGAATAGATCTCATACATTTATCACATGTAACATATGAACCATGCTTCCCAAAAGCATCAATAACACATTCATATTAACAGTACTTGCCACGAATCACCACTCATACCGTTATGGTATTAATCCAATGCTACACAAATCGAGTTAGCATACAAAACACTCAAGCACATTTAAATGATTATACGTGTGTATGTACACACTGTCACCACCATGAATAGACTAAATCCAGAAAAGAAAGTTGGTCTCCATGGATCTACTTATCCTATATTCGGCCAAATTCATGGGTTAGTCTTATGGCCTATTCGGCCAAATTAAATTATTAGAGAGGGGTTCCTTGTGAAACGAAATCTTACTGAATATCTTTGAACCCAAGTCACTATACTCCAAATGGTTTGGCTTCCCTGAAATCGGCAACTATTAGTAGCCTCTTAATAACCTTGGCTTTTCTCAATTAGAAGAGTAATTTCCTTATGAGTAGGTACTTACCACTTACTTACCAATTTGATTGACAAAGACAAATGGTTCGAGATCCTTTGTTTTGAGATCCTGGAGTCTTAGGTGAATCGGCTTCAAAAGAAAGTTTAGCCAACCATTAGAATATGTCGGATTTCGGCTTTCCTTAAATCCATATAAGAGAAGAGAGAAGAATAGCATTCGGCTATGGCTACTCACCTTTTCCAAATCGACTGACAACAAATAACTTGAAGGGATCTAACCACTTTGATATTCGGCCAAAGCTAAAGAAGTAAACAGGAGATTCGGCTAGAGACCTCCAAATCAGAGAAAGAAGTTTCGGCACAAGAATATGATGTATATTCGGCTAATGGGGTTAAGAGAAGAGAGGATTCAGCAAGGTAGGTTTCGGCACAAGAGTTTTGTGAAGAAAGGAAATAAAAGAAGAAGAAGAATGAGAGGGTTTAGTGTTATCGGTTTTGCTCAAGGTTGAAAAGAAGAGGAGAGTTGAACTATGGGAGAGTGCTTAGCCGAAATTAGCAAATGATTTACTAAACAAATTCGGCCTCCCTTAGAAAGCTTCTTGTCGTCCACTCCCATCCAAGGAGTTCCAAATTCGACAAACACCTAGTTTTTCTCTAGGCCACCCATTTGAAAATATTTAAATAATTTTGAATACTCAATAATAGTCTCATAATAATCCATTAATTATCCATGAATATCCTCTTATTATCACTATAATTAAACAAATAAAACTCTCATATTATCCTTTAATAATAATATTTAATAAAAGAGTTTGAAGGGAGAAAAATTCTCCCACTTGTGCCGTCCCCTTGGAGTGTAAAAAAGAAGGATGTCTGCGACTCGAACACAAGCTCCCTAGCTCCCCTTGGTGGCGTCAACACTAGCCCCTAAGTGGCCTTCTTTTTGCCACTTTTCCAAGCTGATTTTTGTGTCAAATTATCCCTTATTTATTCTTATAACCCCCACTTGTTAAGGCTCCCTACCTCAAAGCTTGAAAATAATATTTTTCCCACTACTCGAGCTTACTAAAAATCCATAATTAAGCCTTAACATTCCATAAATAATATCACAGCAGTTCATAATAAGAAAATAATTAAATTCCAAATAACCCCATTTTTGGGATGTTACAGTTCTACCCCCCTTAAAATAAATTTCGTCCTCGAAATTCCTTGATCAAAAGAGATGGGGGTATTGCTGCCGCATCACCTCCTCGGGCTCCCACGTAGCTTCTTCCACTCCGTGGTTCCGCCATATCACTTTCACTAAAGGCACTGCCTTCCTACGTAGAACCTTCACATCTCGGTCTACAATCTGAACCGGTTCCTCTTCAAATGATAAATCCGAATTCACCTCAATCTCTGCTACTGGCACGACGTGCGAAGGATCTGACCGATACCGTCTCAACATCGATACATGAAAGACATCATGGATCTGATTCAGTTCTGCCGGCAACTCTAGCTGATAAGCTACCGGTCCTACTCGCTTTACCACTGTATATGGCCCGATGAACCTTGGGCTCAGCTTCCCTTTTCGTCCAAATCTCAACACCTTTTTCCAAGGCGACACCTTCAGAAAGACCTTGTCTCCCACAGCATACTCCATTTCCTTGCGTTTGAGATCGGCATAAGACTTCTGCCTATCTGATGCTTCCTTGAGACGAGACCGAATCACCTTGACTTTGTCTTCCGTCTCGGTTACCAATTCTGGACCCAGAACTTGTCGTTCCTCCAACTCCGTCCAACATGTAGGAGTACGGCACTTTCATCCATATAGGGCCTCGTATGGAGCCATCTGAATACTCGCTTGATAACTATTGTTATAAGCGAATTCCGCTAATGGTAGGTACTCTTCCCAACTACCACTAAAATCCAAGACACAACCTCTTAACATGTCTTCTAAGATCTGTATCACCCTTTCCGACTGTCCGTCAGACTGTGGATGGAAAGCCGTACTGAAATCCAACCGTGTACCCAAAGCTTGATGCAACGCTTCCCAAAACCTTGACATGAATCTGGGATCCCTATCCGAGATAATCGATACTGGCACACCATGCAACCTCACTATTTCACCCACATACAGCTTCGCTAGCTTCTGGAGTGAGTAATCCATTCTCACCGGCATGAAGTGAGCTGATTTAGTCAGGCGATCCACAATTACCCAAACTGCATCCTTTTTGTTGGGCGTAAGGGGTAGCCCACTAACGAAATCCATGGTGATCCTCTCCCATTTCCATTGAGGATCTTTATCGGTTGAAGTAGTCCCGATGGTAATCGATGTTCAGCCTTAACTGCCTGGCATGTCGGACACTTTCCTACGAACTCGGTTATCTCACGCCTCGGCCCGCCACGTAATCTTTTTTGCAAATCTCCATACATCTTGCCTCCTCCGGATGCATAGCATATGGCTGCTATGTGCATCGTGGAGAATTTTCCGCCTCAACTCTTCGCCCTCGCCCGGCATGCATGCTCGCCCTTGAAAACATAGCACTCCATCCCTAGACAGATCGTGCCCCTTCCAAACCACCATCCCGAACTTGTACCCTCTTAGCGCTCAAGCCTTCATCCACTAACCGCTTTTCCTTAATCTCCTCAATCCATGTTGGCTTTACTTGAAGTTCCGCCAAAAGACTCCCATCATCATATAGACTCAACCGAGCGAACATTGCTCTTAAGTCCGTCACCACCTTCCGGCTCAACGCGTCAGCTACCACATTAGCCTTACCGGATGGTACTCGATTGAACAATCGTAGTCCTTTAGTAGTTCAATCCACCGACGCCGTCTCTCAGATTGAGATCCTTCGAGTCGGAAGATACCTCAAGCTTTTGTGATCCGTGTAGACTATCGATTTCTCCCCATACAAATAATGTCTCCATATCTTGAGCAAAGACGCATTGCCGCTAACTCCAAGTCGTGCGTTGGGTAGTTAACCTCATGCGGTCTTAAGCGACGGGATGCATAGGCTACTACCTTCCCATCCTGCATCAACACACATCCCAAACAAAGGTGTGAGATGCATCACAATAGATCGTGAATAACTTTCCCGCTTGAGGCTATACCAAAACCGGAGCTTAGTCAAAATTTCCCTTAGCTTATCAAAGCTTCCTTGCTGCTTCTCCGTCCATACAAATGGAACACCTTTCCTTAGTAACTTAGTCAACGGCGCTGCTATTAGAGAGAATCCTTCCACGAATCTCCGATAGTACCCTGCTAAACCCAGAAAACTTCGTATTTCAGCCACCGACCTAGGTGGTTTCCAATCCAATACTGCTTCAATCTTGCGAGGGTCCACTCTAATTCCTTCCGCCGAGACCACGTGCCCTAAGAAAGCCACTTCCCTCAGCCAAAATTCGCACTTACTGAATTTGGCATATAAGCCGCTTCTCCTCAATACTTGCGTAACTATCCGTAAATGCTTGTCATGCTCCTCTTCGTCTTTTGAATAAACCAATATGTCGTCTATGAACACCACGACGAATTGGTCCAAAGCATCGTTGAAATACCCTATTCATTAAGTCCATAAATGCCGCGGTGCATTGGTCACCGAATGGCATCACCAAGAACTCGAAATGCCCATACCGAGTTCGGAATGCCGTCTTGTGAACATCGACCTCCTTCACCCTTAATTGATGATAACTCGACCTAAGGTCAATCTTTGAGAATACCGACGCACCTTTCGGTTGGTCAAACAAATCATCGATCCGAGGCAACGGGTACTTGTTTTTGATCGTTAACTTGTTTAAGCGACGGTGAGTCGATGCACATCCGCATAGAACCGTCCTTCTTCTTGACAAACAACACACGGGTGCTCCCCACGGAGATATACTTGGTCGAATAAACCCTCATCCAAGAGCTCCACGAATTTGAGCCTTTAGCTCCACCAATTCCTTTGGTGCCATTCGGTATGGTGCTATGAGACACAAGTGCGTTCCGGTAGCAAGTCTATACCGATTCGACTTCCGATCCGGAGGCGCACGGAAGCTCTTCCGGGAACACATCAGCAAATTCCCAACCGTTCGGACCTTTCCAACTACTAACCCCTTAGCTTCCAAAGCATGATTTGAACCAAATACGCCTCACAACCCTTCGACCATCTTTTTGACCTTCAAGGCGGACACTACATTGGATAGGTAATTCCTTCTATCTCCTATCATAACCACTTCATCACCTTCACTGTCTTAAGAACCATGCGCTTTAGCCGCGCAATCCAAATTCGCTTGATACCTAACCAGCCGGTCCATTCCAAGGATCAAATCGAACTCCCCAAACGGTAGTTCCATTAGATCGACCACAAATACTACCCTTGGAGTTCTAGGGTACGCCTCTATAAAGTTTGTCTACTATTACAGAGTGACCTAAAGGGCTAACTACATCATCTCCTAGAAGCGATTTGAGTTTAGGTCCATAGTTCCTACCACACTACTAGCAATGTACGAGTGCGTCGAGCCCACATCAATCAATGCAACATAAGGAAAACCAAAAATTAGAAACGCGTCTGGTTATGACATCCGGTGCGTCACCTTCCTCGCGACACCTCATTTGCAGTAAACTAAGCCGGTGCCTAGCCTCTGTGTTGCCTGAACCTCTGCCGTGAGTTCCACGACCTCGGTTAGGACCGTTGTTTCCTCTGCCATTACCACGACCCTCCGTGGTCCCATACTTCTATTGCGAGTGCGATTACGCCTCGGTGATTCTTAGCTAGTTTCCGGGGACAATCTCGACACGATGCTCCAAAGACCCACACTCAAAACATCCTTTATCACCGGTCCAACAACCTCCCCAATGGGTCTTTCCACGGCCCAGTTACAATCGAGTCGGTCTCTCGATTAGTAGTCGTGGGCCTTGCCGCTGATTTGGCCCACTTGGCCTAGCCTTTTCGAACACTACCGCTTGATCCGGTGACCCAAATCCTCTCTTACGATTATTCCTACTATAACTTTGCCTCACGGCCTCCTTGATCCCTTCGGCTACCTTAGCCTTTTCCACTAGAGATGAGAACTCACGAACTCTTTGTGGGGCAATCAAGTAATCTCAAATCATCTCGAGTCCGTCCTCAAAGCGCACACAAAGACTCATGTTCGATGACACGATGCCTCTCGCATACCTACTCGACCTTAAAAATTCCGCCTCATATTCCGACACGGACTTAGTTCCTTGCACTAATCCCGAAAAGCCTTTCTCTGTAGCGTCAAGTGTAGCTGGTGCCCACATACTTTTTCCGATAGGTGGTTACGAAATACTCCCAAGTCAAATCATCTGTTGTAGCCCCATCTCGAACCGTAAGCCACCACCGTACGCTTCATCCTTTAGAAGCGACATCGCCCTTTCGACTTTTCTTCCCTCGGTCGGTCAAGGTCATCCATGATTCTTTCAGTTGACTCTAGCCGAGATTCTCACTGTGACCGGGTGCCACTCGACACACTCGGAATACCTCCGCTCCGTTAGATCGAAGTCGCCGGGAACAGATTTCCGAGCTCCCACATTTCCACCAGCCCGACCACCATCTCCAAGACTCGCAAAACGAGCTTGCGATACCGCCTCACCACCTGGCCCGATCCGCCTCACCTCTAAAAGTAGGAGGTGGTGGTGGCGGTGGTACCTCATTTTCGAACCTTGTCCCGACTGACGGGTTGAGACATCGTCATCCTACCCCTACCACATCCACGGCGCCCACGTCCTCTAGAACTCATTCTATCTATCTGCGATTTTAATCGATTAAGAAAAATTTTATGCGTTAGCATTTGTTCCACTTTCTTATTCACGAAGAAATTTTATGGATAGAGTTTTAATCAGAGATTCTTTCGAGCAAACAAGGTTTGATTTCCTATCCTAGTTCGCACAAAGAAGTTCATGCATCCATTCCTTAATACTTTCCATACCTATTCGCTCATCGGACATTTACGCCATTTCTATCCTGGGGGTATTTTCGTCTTTTTCCTACAGGGTATTTTCGTAATTTTTCAGAACCAAAATATTTTCTTGATGATTTCCAAAGCTAAGTTGTTGAATATTTGTAAAATAGTTGAAATTTTGAGCAAAACCATTGAACCGATATTTTACGAATCGAGGGCATTTTAGTAATTTTACCCCTAAGGGCATTTACGTAATTTTCCACCATCAAGTTTTGAAAACATTAGGGTTTGTTGTTTCTTTTTTTTTTTTTTTTTTTTGAAACCATGGCTAATTCCCTTTCGGGTTTTAATCATTGTGTTTAGCCTATGACCGAGCCCTCCCGGTCGGGGTGAACCAAAGCTACGCACTGTGCGTAATTCAAGTGAAGAGGAGGTGGGTCACGCGGACCGCTTAAATACCAAGCTCTCACTTTGAACCTTTCTAGACATGCGCACAGAGGTTACCACACCACTGAGCCCTCCGAGTTAGGGTGAACTGAAGCTACGCACTGTGTAGGATACCCGGGAGAGGAGGTGAGTCACGAGGACTCGCTTAAATACTGTGCTCTTAGGATCCAATCCTAGACATGCGCATGTGGGTTACCACACCTAGCTCATTGACTAAGTCATAGGTTGGTTTAATTCCTTAAGTCTTATGCTTCGTTTGTGTTTGAGTAATCTAACCTTAGGGTCCAAGTCCTATAAGTCTATCTACGTTCCATGCTTCCTACCCTTCTACAAAATATAATTCACCAAGAGGTTTAGATGTACTTACCTGGGCGGATTGGTGCCGGAGACTCGGGCCATGCTATTCAAAACCAAAAATCATTCCCTAAGGCCTACCAAAACATTTTTGGGCCTTGGGCCCCCACAGCCGAGCTTTGAACTGGGCTCTGATACCAATTTTGTAACAACCCGAACCCGGCCCAAACATTACGACCGAATTTGGTTTGTTACGGAGAAAACTTTTTGAAGCCATTTTAAAACCAATTTAGGTTTTACTGAAAACTCCTCGTTTTTGGTTATCTTGCCGAAACCATACTTAGATTTAATTTGGAAATTTAATTGAGTCAGGTTATTATACAAATTTCGAATGTGCCCGATGGCACGATAAAACATTTTCGTGTTAATTTAAGAAAACATGTGATTTTAATGCAGTTTTAATAATATAGTTTAAAACAAAGTATCCAACATATAAGAAATAACAAAAGTAAAGTTTATGGAGGCCTTATTACAACCAAAATAAAAATAAACCAATAATAAAATAAAATAGCTAAGTTTAAAGTTCAATTTATTCAAGTCCACTGCATGGCCACCTCGAGTCCAACCGGCTCCTCAACCGCCATCTACGAGTCACCTGAAAAATGTTAAAGGAGAAGGTGAGTCACCAAGACTCGAGATGTAACCCTTCCCCGTTTTAAAAACATTTCCATACACAACATATAACGCTTAATATGCGAGAATATTATGTGCCCTCAACCTAGCCAACCAAACGCCTTTGTCTACCCCATGTGGTACCAAACCATTTGGTGACCGTAGTCACAATGTGTTACCAAAACACCGGTGGTGCCAAACCCTTTGGTGACATATAGTCACGATGTGTTACCAAAACCTTTGGTGTCCGAGACACGAATCAATTGATGGGGCCAACCCATCGTGTGATACCAAATCACCGCGAGACGATCCCATATCTCAAGTGGGGCCAACCCACGGTGGTGTTAACCACGGGGACGAGTCGCTATGAGGTACCAAACCTCTGGAGGTACCAAACCTCTGGTGACATATAGTCACAAAGTGTGTTACCAAAACACCGGTGCTCTCGTCGGCCACGAAATATCACTTTGCCCCTCCACTCATTTAACCCACAATAGCCAAATAATCATGAATAGATCTCATACATTTATCACATGTAACATATGAACCATGCTTCCCAAAAGCATCAATAACACATTCATATTAATGGTACTTACCTGAATCACCACTCATACCGTTATGGTATTAATCCGATGCTACACAAATCAGAGTTAGCATACAAAACACTCAGCACATTTAAATGATTATACGTGTGTATGTACACACCTGTCACCACTGAATAGACTAAATCCGAAAAGAAAGTTGGTCTCCACAGATCTACTTATCCTATATTCGGCCAAATTCATGGGTTAGTCTTATGGCCTATTCGGCCAAATTAAATTATTAGAGAGGGGTTCCTTGTGAACCCGAAATCTTACCTGAATATCTTTGAACCCAAGTCACTATACTCCAAATGGTTTGGCTTCCCTGAAATCGGCAACTATTAGTAGCCTCTTAATAACCTTCGGCTTTTCTCAATTAGAAGAGTAATTTCCTTATGAGTAGGTACTTACCACTTACTTACCAATTTGATTGACAAAGACAAATGGTTCAGATCCACTGTTTTGAGATCCTGGAGTCTTAGGTGAATCGGCTTCAAAAGAAAGTTTAGCCAACCATTAGAATATGTCGGATTTGGCTTTCCTTAAATCCATATAAGAGAAGAGAGAAGAATAGCATTCGGCTATGGCTACTCACCTTTTCCAAATCGACTGACAACAAATAACTTGAAGGGATCTAACCACTTTGATATTCGGCCAAAGCTAAAGAAGTAAACAGGAGATTCGGCTAGAGACCTCCAAATCAGAGAAAGAAGTTTCGGCACAAGAATATGATGTATATTCGGCTAATGGGGTTAAGAGAAGAGAGGATTCAGCAAGGTAGGTTTCGGCACAAGAGTTTTGTGAAGAAAGGAAATAAAAGAAGAAGAATGAGAGGGTTTAGTGTTATCGGTTTTGCTCAAGGTTGAAAAGAAGAGGAGAGTTGAACTATGGGAGAGTGCTTAGCCGAAATTAGCAAATGATTTACTAAACAAATTCGGCCTCCCTTAGAAAGCTTCTTGCCGTCCACTCCCATCCAAGGAGTTCCAAATTCGGCAAACACCTAGTTTTTCTCTAGGCCACCCATTTGAAAATATTTAAATAATTTTGAATACTCAATAATAGTCTCATAATAATCCATTAATTATCCATGAATATCCTCTTATTATCACTATAATTAAACAAATAAAACTCTCATATTATCCTTTAATAATAATATTTAATAAAAGAGTTTGAAGGGAGAAAAATTCTCCCACTTGTGCCGTCCCCTTGGAGTGTAAAAAGAAGGATGTCTGCGACTCGAACACAAGCTCCCTAGCTCCCCTTGGTGGCGTCAACACTAGCCCCTAAGTGGCCTTCTTTTTGCCACTTTTCCAAGCTGATTTTTGTGTCAAATTATCCCTTATTTATTCTTATAACCCCCACTTGTTAAGGCTCCCTACCTCAAAGCTTGAAAATAATATTTTTCCCACTACTCGAGCTTACTAAAATCCATAATTAAGCCTTAACATTCCATAAATAATATCACAATGATTCATAATAAGAAAATAATTAAATTCCAAATAACCCCATTTTTGGGATGTTACAGCTCTGATACCACTAAAAGTAACACTCCTAACCCGTATCCGTCGCCGGAATAGGGTTACATAGCATTACTATACAAACGGAACATTAAAACATACATTTCATACATAATCGAAAACATATTATAGTAAATTCATTCACATATATATCGTCCCTTAATCTAGATCTAGAGGCCCTAAAAACACCTTAGAAATAATTCGAGTCCAAATTGGAAACATTTGAAATGTTTAAGAAAAAGTTAGAAAAATTTGACTACAAAGGTCACACGGCCGTGTGGCCAGGTCGTGTGCCTCACACCACTGAGACATATGCCCGTGTCTCAGGCCGTGTATCCTTCGAATTAGGGACACACGGTCGTGTCCCAGCCAGTGTAACTCTCTAAGTAGGGTCACACGGCTGTGTCACACGCCCGTGTTTCAGGCCGTGTAACTCTCGAAATAGCCCCACACGTCCGTGTGCCAGGCCGTGTACTAGGTCGTGTAACTAACTGACTTGCATACAAAGGAACCTACAAAAGACACATGGCCGTGTCGCCAGGCCATGTGTTACACACAGTTGAGTCACATGCTCGTGTTTCAGACCATGTGGACCTAAAATTTGCCTAAAATCAAGCCATTTCCAATACCAATTCATGTATGATCCTTTAGGCCAATTTTGTACATATTCAAGGCATCAAACCCTATCAAAACATACATATAAATACCAATTCAAGAGTCCTAACTCAACTAAACAATATGCCATTCAAGGTACCTCAATTGCAATCATCAAGACCTACCTAAACATGCATATTTTACCACTTACCATTCATCAACTACTAGTTCCAAAAACTTACTAAACATAAAACATAAGGTAGCTCAATGGCACAAACCATCAAATGATACTAATAAACCATTCTAATCCATTATCAAAAGTGACCAAAAGTACTTTCTAAAGCAAGCATTATAACCTATTATGCATACATGACACCAAAACACAAACACATTTAGTTATTATTTACATATTCATCAAACACCACTTTAAAACATCTTATATATATATTTCAACCATAAATTCAACTACATAAGTTTATACATGCCACAACCCTAGGAGATAAAAAAACTACCAATATCGATGGATAGTGTGAGCCGAAGGTTTGGTCCGTCCAAAATGTCAGCAACGATGATCTACAAAACAATCCATAAGAACGAATAAGCTTATAAAGCTTAGTAAGGACATAATATATCATTTAATCTAATAATAATTGAATATGATTCATATATTATTCGAATCAGAGTTACCAGAGTCTAAACAGGGCATAAAAGTGCATTTAGGGGTACCGAAGTACAAATAGGGGCACGTATGTGCAATTCAGGGGTACCGAAGTACAAACAGGGGCACGTATGTGTAATTTAGATGTAGCGAAGTACAAATAGGGGCACGCATGTGCAATTCAGGGTATCAAAGTACAAACAGGGGCACATATGTGCAATTTAGGGGTACTGAAGTACAAACAGTAGGACATATGTGCAATTCAACAATAATATTCTAAAAACATAATAATTAAAGCATCATAATATAAGTATACAAATAGAAATTTGTTTACATATTAAAACATTATGAACTTACCTTGACGACTAGGACGTAGAAATATGATCGAGCTAATCCGCAGCTTTCGCTTTTCCTCGATTTAGATATGGTTGAGGTTTGTCTTGATCTAAATAAATAATTATATTCAATTAAGTATTTCATTTAATATCAAACATTCAATTCAATCCATATTTCAAATTTATGCATAATTACCATTTTTCCCTTAACGTTTTAACTTTTCACAATTTAATCCTTAAGCTTATAACTTAAAATCTAACCATTTCTATCAAATTCCGTGTTAACCAAACATGCAAGGGACCTTGAAACTACTCATATTTATCACATTTTCATAATAAAACCCTATAATTTATGCCTTTAACAATTTAATCCCTAATTTAAAAATTCATCAAAAATCACTTAACAAAACTTATTTATTTTTCAACAAAGGTTCATAATCTATCATTAACATAAAAAATCATTCAAGAACATTCATGGCATAACCCTCAATCTTTAACAGTTTTACAATTTGACCTCGGGCTAGCTAGATTAAGCTACAACGATCCCGAAAAATAAAAATCATTAAAAACTAACCTAAAAAATGGACACATGCAAGAACAAAGCTAGCCGAACGTTCAAAGCACCAAAAATGGTGTTTTTATTCAATATTTCTATGGAAGAAAACCAATTAGAAAGATGATACTATATTTACTTTGTTTTAATTTACTTGTATTTATTAAATTACTAGTTTAACCTTTGTTATTAACATAAAAATTCATTTAATTTATGTCCATATTTGTCCATTAACCTTAAAAATGGTACAATTACCATCTAAGTCCATGCACTTTAAATTTTCATAGCCATTAGACCCTTTTAACAAATGGAACTCTACTATTACACTTTTTACAATTTAGTCCTTTTCACTTAATTAATCATGCAAACATCAAAATTTCCTAACAAAATTTTAATACGACCTTACAAATATTCCATAAACATTAAAATAATAATAAAATAAAAATTTACTCATCAAATTTGTGGTCCCGAAATCACTATTCTGATTTCACTGATAATGGGCTGTTACACAACTAACCAATATGCCATTCAAAGGCTCCTCAAATGCATTCATCAACACTTACCTAAACATGTCAATTTTACCAAATTTCAAGCATCAATATCTAGTTAAATAGTTTCCAAAACATGCCATAACTTGACCATAATCATACCAATTCAAAACATGCATCATAAGATAGCCAAAATGACATAATCAAGGCATCAAATGGTACTAAGAAAGTTAACTTACACAACTCAAACATGCCAATTCACCAACTAAACATTCAAAAAAATGCCATTATAATTTACCTTATACATGCCATTATAACCTTGGCCAAAACACTTAAAAACTACCGATATTTATGCTGGATAGTATGATAGATCTCTGACGCCAACTAAATCGAGCTTCTGATAATCTATAGAACATAGGAAACAAACTACATAAGGAATTAATGCTTAGTAAGCTCGTATAAACTTAAACACAACTTACCATTTCATTTACACTATGTATATAGCATAAGTGTAATATCAACTAAAACCATAAGTTTGGCATAATGCCTATACAACATTATATTCACAAGTTAGTACTTTTGTACATGGTTCAAATGAATTCATCCATAAATAAGTAATTTACACATGTATTCACATAATTTAAATCACCATTCCTATTCATAAGTTCATGATACATTCCATTTGAACACTTACCATTTCATTTCATTTCATTTTCATACCCATTGAACCATCTAGAATTTCATCGGATACTCGGGAAATCTCACACGAAGTGTGCTTTTACATAAATGTGACCTTCCCTTTACATCATTGCTCACACAAGCTGTGGGTCAGAATGTAAGCTACACGATGCTGCTCACACGAGCTGTGGAGTATCCACAAAAAATACCGGACCTCAGCCATCGGTAGGACATTCAAGACCAACACTCGAAGCATGAAATCCCTAATGACAATTCATTTGTATCCTACGAATTCCTAAGGTTCAATCGGGACTCGATAACCGTCATAACATTGATTTGTTTATACATCATTCAATTAACATTATAAATAACATAACAACATAAAATTTAAATAGCATTAATCCGATAACAGTTCGTACGAACTTACCTCGACAACTAGGGCGTAGAAGTTAAATCAAGCTATTCGAAGCTTTTGCTTTGCCTCGATCTAGGTCCGTACATGGTTTATCTTGATCTAAATAGAAAATTTCAATCCATTTAATACTTATAGTATTCAATTTAATCCACATTTCATATTTATGTAAAACTACCATTTTACCTCTAACATTTTTACTTTTTCACAATTTAGTCCCTAAGCTTATAACATAAAATCTAACCATTTTAATCTCAATCCATATTAAAAAAATATGCAAGGGACCTTGAAACAACTCATGTTTATCATCATTTCACATTAAAAAACTAGAATTTGTACCTTTAATAATTTAGTCCCTAATTTCCAAAATTCATAAAAAATCACTTTACAAAACTTGTTTATTTTTCAACAAGGATTCATAATTTACCATTTAACATCAAAAACCATTCAAGAACATTCATGATATAACCTCAACCTTTAATAGTTTTACAAATTGATCCACGGGCTAGCTAAATTAAGCTAAAATAGATTAAAAAACATAAAAATCATAATAAAAAGGGACTTGAATACACTTACATCCAAGGAAATAGCTTGACCAAACTTGTCTTCCCCTTTAGTGGTGATTTTCGGTTATGGATAAAGGAAATAAGAAAGATGATAGCTTTTTCATCTTTTAATTCTTTAACATTTTCAATTAATTATCAAATTACTTAATTAACATTTAAAACTAACAAAATTTCATTAAAACCATGCCCTGCATATCCACTAATCCATTAAATGGTTTATTTACCATTCAGGTCCCTTGGTTTAATATTTCATAGCTATTGGACCCTTTTAACTAATAGAACTTAACTTTTACACTTTTTACGATTTAGTCCTTCTTACTTAATTAATTATGCAAACATCAAATTTTCTTAACAAAATTTTACTACAACCTTACTAGAATACCATAGACATTAAAATAATAACAAAATAATAATTTACTCATTGAATTTGTGGTCCCAAAACCACTATTTTGATATTACTGAAAACGGGCTGTTACACAGTGCCTCATCGATTCATAGTCGAAGTAACCCTGAACATTTCTTATCCTATGGCATGCCATCTATATCCGACACGGCTCAAATAGTTAATAGGGTTTCCATTTTGTATTTTAATACAACAAATGTCTCAATTTCATATACATTATCATCATGTGTGCATTTATTCCATTTAATCACAACCAAAATTGTCTCATAATATATAATCAATCCATACATGCACAAAGATACATATATTTCTCAAACATACATAATTGAATCATCCTTATTATCAAACGATTCAATCCACCAAATTGAACAAGAATTCTCACCTCAATTACTTACCATGCACAAACAAATCAAAATGTAATAATTTATAAATTAGTTCGGATTATAGAAACACAAACCGTAAACTCTGAGCTATTCGTCAATGACCTTATCTTTTCCCTTCTTTTTCGAGGAATCTGGGTCGACGTTAGCTGCAAAAATAAATAAACCATATATATAGTCAATACAAAAAAAATTTCTCATTTAATTTCTAATTTAAACAACTTTTGCACTTTACTCAATTTAGTCCCTAAAATCGGGACTAGCTTAACTTCCACACTTAACTCTAAATTTTAATATCAATTCCATTCTAAGCTAAATTTAATCCCTTAATTCTCATTTCTACCCCTAAATTTCAAAATTTTCATAATTTGGTCCCTATTACTCAAAATAAAAAATTAACATTACAATTTAGCCCTTTTTCACTTCCAACCTAAAAATCAATCAAATGAGTCCTTAAAGCTTTAACTACTGAACAATAGTAACATCTAAAATCTTAAGCAGTACCAAAAAATAGAACTTGGGTTAGCTAGCTTATAGTACCGGGATTCCAAAGACATAAAAATTATAAGAAAATGAACTAAATTGACTAACCAATTTAAGCTTAAAACATCAAAACTCCTATGGCTGTTCGTGGGTTCTTCTCCCCCCTTAAGCATTCGAAAGTTGTATGAAAAGAGAATGAAAATTTATCTTTCATTCTATTTCCTATAATCTTTTCTTTCATTTTGTTTTTATTATTTTATTATTGTAACGCCCCAGAATTTGGGCCTAGAAGTATTGGGCCTTGAGTAAGGGAATGGTTAGGAAACTGTGCATAAAAGTTCATGTGATCTAGGAAATGACACAATTAAATGTCTGCTTTAGTGGTTAAGGGTCTTGAGAAGTATTGGAGAAGTCTTGGGTTCAAACCTGAGCTCTAGCAAAAATTTTGGTTTTAGGTGAATAAAACCCTGGGAGTAAGTAAGCAGGCTTTAAGAATAAAATGTGGTAAAAGGTGACACAAAGAGAGTGGGTGGTCTAGTGGCAAGGTGGCATTACAGCTGGTAAGAGGTTTGAGGTTCAAGTCTTGGGATGAGAAAGGGAGGTTTATTTTGCAGTTGTGACGCCTAGTGGTTGTGTTGTAGTGGGATTCTACTCAGGTGGTTGTGGAATTGGTCTTAGGGGAGTGATTCATGGGATAAGGATTTGGAGGAGTTTGAAAGTGTTTCAAATTAGGGGTGTTGAGAGATTTGGGGAGTGGAATTAGGGGTATAGTAGTGGTTGGCCGAAAGTGGGTTTCCCATGGTGCAAATTCGGTCATATGACTTTTATTCTCTTGCTGAAATAGGTTGTGCATTTTTGCTCTCCATTTCAAAAACGTTTACCTCTTGTTGTGCTGTTTTTCTCCCTTTTGTGTAATGTGTGTTTTGGTAGCTGAGTACCATTGGTGTCCATTCGGGTAATTGGGTTTTTGTTTTCCCAAATCGTTCTTTGCTGGATCAACTTCCTTTCTCTCCCTCATTGGTACTTTGCCTTTACTTATTTTTGGTTTTGGGTAGCCGAACGTTTCCTCCCTTGTTAGCCGAATATTGTTTGTGCCATCAATCCTCTCCCTTGTCCTTGATTGTCGATTCTCTTCTATTCTCCCTCTCTCTCAAGCCATGGTGGATGACCATCTCATCTTTCTCTCGATTCTAACTTCTCTTCCCTGTCACTCAAATAGTTTCCATTGGCAGAATATCGATTGGTAGGTCCCCGCATCTCTACTCTTTCGGCTTTTCTCCTCTATTTCTTTAGATGC
This sequence comes from Gossypium sturtianum, assembly GCA_025698515.1. Taxonomy (NCBI): domain Eukaryota; kingdom Viridiplantae; phylum Streptophyta; class Magnoliopsida; order Malvales; family Malvaceae; genus Gossypium; species Gossypium sturtianum. The sequence continues at coordinate 130,222,889 of CM046955.1, forward strand.
CGATTCTTATCTTCTTTTTACCTTTGTTATGGTGTTCTTTCGGGTTTAAGGAATTCATGAGGAGTGGAGGAGTTTCCTAGAGCTGTAGAAATGATTGGACCCTTCTCTTTCGTTCTTGACCGAAGGTAATACTGCTCGCAGTGAATGATCTGAACTGGAATATGTTGTCGTGGGTTGGTATTGGCTGAATATGCTTTTCCCTTATTTGGGGTTTGCATTTTCTTTAGGCTGATAATCATAGATTCAACCCATATGTATAAGCAATCCTGATTGCTAAATTCGCTTTATATGCATATAAATAACAAGGAAGGTTAAGATCCTATTGTCAAGTGATTGATAAATACCTTGTTTAAATGTAGGATGGTGCTCGTGGATTTTTAGTACTCTACGTAATCAGGTGTGTATCTGTATACCGTAAATCATTACTGTCGTAAAGCCGAAGAGTGTGTCTCTGTGAGTCGACAAAAGCCGAAACCTAGGCATATGAGGCCTCACGAGCGTGCGATCATTCGTGTGGTAAAATGAGCCCACAATCATAGGCGATAGACTGTAGAGGCCACCACGAGCATTCTCGTGCTCTTGGGCCGTTATGGGCCTCGTATGGCTGAAATGGGCCGTGTGGGCCCAATGGGCTGGTGGGACCCACACGAGTTAAATCCTCGGTAAGTGATCATTGATAGGTTGGTTTATGAGGCTCGCGATGCCGTATGTGAATCTGGACTAAATAGGCCATACAAGCGTGTGGGCCCACTTGGGCCCAATAACGGGTTTTGGGCCCATATACACTGTTCTGGCCATAGAGGTTATCTGAGTCGCTCGAAGCGATGATAGACCCTCTAGGAGGTTGTAATAAGTACTGAGACCCCAATATCTGTAAAATTACTGAAATACCCCTATAAGGAAAAATGACTGTTTTGCCCCTCGAGGGTAAATGACTGACTTGTGTTGTGTTTTAACTGACTTGACTGTGGTTGTGTGACTGATATGCTTTTAATATATGTTTAAATGACTGTTACTGAGCATGGCCATTCTGCATACACCTGTGATGATTGAGCATGACATTCACGACATTGTGCATGGGGTTGGGACATTGTTACGGAGGAAGTGTACGGCCCGTTGCCGTTCTGTACAAGGCTTTCAGCCTTTCTGCGATATTTATGGCTTTTAGCCGTTCTGTTAACCGGCAGCGGTGCTGTGATATTTATGGCTTTTAACCGTCTTTTTTACGGTGCCGAGCCGTTCTGTTGACTTAGTGCCGCAACCGGTGCTAAGCTTGGTGTGTTGGCAGGGTGGGTCGATTTTATCCCCACATGGTGTGTTGGTTGGTACGGGTGGTGTATTGGTTGGATTGGGCTGGATTTGGCTCGCATATTTGCATCGATCATCGATTCTATAATGGGCTTAGGTCCACCTGGTTCTGTTATGGGCTAAGGCCCACCTGATATTGTGTCTGTGATGGGCTCAGGCCCAGTCTATTTTTGCATACCGTATATCTGACTGTTTGTATTATAAGGGATTACACACTGAGTTTTCGCAAACTCACCCTTTTGTCTAACTGTGCAGGTAACCCCTAGCCTTAGGCGATTTGGAGCTGCGAGAGACTCGGAGGTGGCCACACGACCGCTGACGCTCTGCTGTAGACTTTTTATTTGAATTTTATATTTTGGGTTTTAACTCTGTTATAAGGCCTTTGAGGGATTAAATTTTTAAATGGGCTTTATATTTCCTTATTTAAAACTGCTAAACACGAATTTTCAAAAGTAACAACTATTTTTAAAAACACTTAAAAACAGACGTTTTTATATTTTAAACTTTAGTAGCTTCCGCGATTGGAATAACCTAAAGTCTCAATGCCAGACATTAAGTAAAAATTTTTGACGAGATGATTTGCTAAACTCGAGCAAAAGGATTTAAACATAGAAATGAACTTTTGACGACAAACCCAATTTTTGAACGACGCTTTGATGTGACACGCCAGAATCCGCCATAACGTCTGGGCTGGGTTTGGGGGTGTTACAATTATAATTTTATTATAATACCTATTAATGTTAATATAACTTATATAACATATATATAATATATTCATCATGACTGTCCACTACAAATTTAAAGCAAAGGTATATTTGGCTTTCAAGTCCCTTAGCTACATTTTAGCTTATAAATTAATAATAATCACATTTTACCACTTAAGCGATTTAGTCCTTGTACCTTAATTAAAAGCTAATTCAACGAGAATTTCTAACCAAAGTTTAATTCACTTCTAAGATAACTCCATAAATATTTAATAAAAATATTTACGAGTCTGGTTTACAAAACAAGGTCCCAAAATTACACTTTTCGACAACACTGACTTTCGGGTCATTACACAAAAGCTTCCACATATAACAGATTCCATCACTAGGGATCACATATAACATAGAACAGTCACAAAGGCTTCAATATTTCGGTAAATGACATTTTTAACGATAAGGATTTACCTAAACTCAACATTTTGAGGCTTGCCCCTTATCGCCTGGTACTTGCCCAATCGCCCTTTATCTTTTTCCTCACATGACGCCATAGTACCAGACTAGGTCTTACACTATGTGGTCTTCATATCCCCATATAATTCCATAGTCCGAGACTAGGTCTAACACTATATGGTCTTTTTGTCACCATATGATGCCATAGTCCTAGACTAGGTCTTACACTTTATGGTCTTCTTGTTATGGCTGTAGACTTCCATATCAAAATTCGTGTTCACTATCCCGAAAGACTCACACACAAGAAGACTCAACATGCAGACTTATGTACCTCATGCAACTTATGCACAGACTCTTCATGCAGAGACTTATTCATGCAGAGACTCCATCATGGTTTCAGATGTATTTATGCAGTACATACTTCTCAACAGAACAGTGACTTATCATTCAACTCATTATTTCTTGCATATTCATCGTGTGCATACTTTTCTTTTCATAGTAAATGTGCTTTGTCATTTAGGCATCAAGCCACACATGCAAGCTCAATAAATGCACATTTTCATAGAATCAACATATCACACATGCATAGCTTTCATTTTGTTTCATAGATCAGTCTTTCAAAACAAAAGAAATAAAAATATAAACATACATGCTATATGTAACATCCTGAAATTCGGGATTTTATGTTTTGCATGATACTATGCGTTAGGCTAGTTAAAATGTTAGTTGTGTATGTTTAGGGGCCCTAAGAAGGCTTGGGGTTGAGTTGGGCCCTAGTAGAAATTTTTGTGTTTAAGTACTTAAAGGGGAGAAGGTAAGTGGCGTCAAGGCATAAGGGAATAAGTGGGTATTTTGCTAGCACAAGTGGAGCTAGTAGCAGAGTGGTGTGGCGTTACATGAAGAGGCTTATGGGGTGGAGTTCGAATCCCACCTATTGCAACTTGTGGATTTAATTTTTTTGTGCTAATCAGGAGGAAGATGGTAAGTGTCGGCCATGGATCTAAAGAAGGAAAGGAAGACTTTCAAATGATGGAAAGAACACTAAGGAGAAGAGTAAGGAGGAGATCAAGGAGAAAATAAGGAAAGAAATAAAGGAAAGAGATAAGGGGGATATGTTGGCCAAATTTTGGGAGGTGCTTGGGGAAAGAATTTTTGGTCAACCATTACCTTTATGGTGTTAGAGGTATACGGTTTTGGTAGGGGAATGTGGGAGCCGAATTTCCTATAGCCTATTTGCAAGTTTGTGCATGAAAGGTTTTGTTTCTTTTTAACATTTTGGTACTTTCTTTTCCAACCTTTTTCCCTTGTTTTGTCGAAACACTCAAGCCAATTTGTTCACCTTTTTCCTTTGTTTTGCCGAAACACTCAAGCCATTTTGCTATTCTTTTCTTGTTTTTTTTCTCACCGTTCCTCCTATCTTTCTCTCTTCTTTCTTTAGTCGACCATATTTGGAGGATGAATCTTCCTCTTTTCTTTCTCTCAAAGTAGCCGAATACTCTTAGCCATTATCTCTTCTCCATTCTTGCGCGTTGGACATTTCTTCCTTGGTTGAATTGGGTAAGTGGCTTCATTCTATTCCTTTCATCTTCTTTTCTCCCTAGCCGAATGTGTGTCCATCATCATTCGGTTGTTTCACTTTGTTTCTAAACCGAAACACCATTCCCTTTTACTCCCTCATATCGTGATCATCTCATTTTTGTAGTGCTCTAATAGGTTGGCCGAATATCACATCCTTGCCGACTCATCTTTAGCCTTAAGTCGAATCGGTGGGAGTTGGGTTCATCATCGATAAGGTAAGAAGTTTCTTCTTGGTTCATTCGATATCTCTCTACTCGATTATTTTGCAAATCGGATCAAAGGTTATGACTAATCGAGTATTTTAGGGACTAAATCACTCGTTCTTCTCTACTCGTTGACCCTTCGGAAGTAGTGGTAAGCCGAAATCCTCTCCCTAAACAACTACTTTCTCTCATCGTAGTATTATTCTGATCGAGACTCTTTCAATAGAGGCAAGTGGTAGAGTTATTAAGGGAAAATCGATAGGAGGGCAAAAAAGGAGTGGACTTGCAATCTCTACTCCCAAGTTCAAACGCAGGGTGGTATCGGTAGTTCGGGATTTTCCACCAGGTTGTGGACCATCTTCTGGTGAGAGTAGGCAAATCGTGGTCGTTCACGATACGAAAGGTAAGCATTTCTTTAGATCGTTTGATTTAGATTTGGATTAAGACACTATTTTTGTTAGTTAATCGAGTGTTATGGTGTCATAGGTGCCGACGATCAAGAAGGTTTAGTCCTTACCGTAATCAGGTGTAATCTCACACCGAAATCCTGTAAATCCGTGATTCCCCATCATGTTGGAAAAAATAGATCGATGTTGCTTACGAATCTAATAATCGTAATATGGCATGAATCGAGTAACTTGCTTAAACAACGTTAATTTTAAGATCTGTCAAAATCGATATTAATTTGTAAAATTACCAAAATGCCCTTATGGGCCGAATTACTAAAAAGCTCTAATGGGCTGTTTTTACAAAAATGCCCCTATGCGCAGATTTACAAAATGCACTAACGGGCCGATTTTCTAGAATGCCTTAGTGGGCCGAATTACCAAAGTGCTTTAATGGACCGATTCACCGAAATATTTCATTAGATTAATGGTTGTTATATATGTGGATATATTTTTATTATGTTGCATCTTTACATATTGCATGGGTTGGGAAAAATTGTATGGAGAGCAGTGTAGCCTGGTGCCATAGCCACAATTCGTTTATTATTGTGCTTAATTATGATTTCGATGGCTTGACCACAAAATATTATACAAATAGCAGCTTGACTGCAAATTGGTGTGAGCGGCGGGGTGGCTTGACTTGATCCCCACAGGTGTGGTTGGCTGGTCGGGGGTGTGATGGATGGATGGGTTGGGTTACATTCATTTCATTTATTTATTACTATGTAAATGGGCTTAGGCCTAAGATTATGCTATGCGGGTTCAGGCCCAGTGGATGACGGTAAGGGGATTATACACTCGAGTTCTTGAAACTCACCCCCTTTCTTTTCTAAATCCTTGCAGCGATGCTCGATGGCGAGGACTTGGGACCATGGATGACTCGGTGGAGGCCATACTTTTGGAATGATATTTTCAAACTTTAGTAAATTTCTTTTCCGCTTTATTTCGTTACTTTTACTATTTTGGGTTTAAAGTTGTAATAAGGCCTCTGGGATTTTTATTTTGTTTTATGTTTGACGTACTTATTATCTTCCATGAATTGTTTTAAACGAGGATTTTCTGAGATCATAAACAACGGTTTTTCTTAAAATTTATCAACAAACGTATTTCATAACAAATATGTACGAATAATTTAACTTGTATTTTCCTTCGAATTATCAGCAATATTTTCAAAAGTCACGGTTTCTAAAAGATCACTAATTTGAATATTGATTCTTCAATCAACCTCTCTAGATTAGTAGTATTTTTATCGAATATTTCTAATCAAATTTGTTTTCTTAACTATGACCAAATAACACCTACTTTAGTAAGAATCGCAAATTCTTTATACGTTTTCTTCATGTGACATGTCAGATCTGGTCATACCGCATGGGCCGGGTTTGGGGTGTTACATTTTATGGTATCAGAGCCCGGTTGCAAAACTCGGCTGTGGTTTGGGTTCAAAAATGTTTTCTAAAACTGCTTAAAATTTGAATTATAAATACATGCCTTAGAGGAAGTATGGCACCACGAGTATTCGGCACCAAGTCAGTAAGTTTTTGTTTTCATTTTATGATTATTGTGGTATGACTGTAGTAAGAAAAATTCACAAAATAGAGATACTCTAGATCTTTTAGCTTTAGAAGATGAAACTATAGAGATTGAGACTTTAGGATACGTTTTGCGAAAACAACTTTACTTCCTATACTACATAAAACATTATTTAATAAACATTGAATAGCATACTGATTCATAAGACTTTTAATCAGATTAAATCTACTTAACAAACATGAGCGCTAGAGGACGTGGACGCAGTAGACGTGGACGTGGTAGAGGCCGAGGTGCTAGGGTTGTATCTGAGGCATCTGGACATATGTCCGAAATGGACGCACCTACGTCACTGATAACTGAAGCTGGGTCACAAGATCAAATGAGAGAGGACGATGCTCTGTCCCAAGCGATGTTGCAAGTTCTAGAAAGGGTTACTGGGGCAAGAACTGGGTCGGCAGCTCGTGGGTCGATATCTGAGCGACTTATATCGAATGGGGCTGAAGTTTTTAGGGGTATTTTGGGTGTAGCCCCTAGTGCAGCGGAGTACTGGCTTGAGGCGGTGGAGCGGATTATGGACGATCTGGATTGCACAGTTGAGCAGAAACCGAAAGGGGTTGTGTCATTGCTAAGAGACAAGGCGTATCAGTGGTGGCTTATGCATCTCGTCAATTAAGGCCGCATGAGGTGAACTATCCCACTCATGATTTGGAGTTAGCTGCAGTGGTGTTTGCTCGAAGATATGGAGACACTATCTCATGCGGGAGAAGTCGATTATCTACGGACCATAAGAGTCTCAAGTACCTCCTTACCTGGAAGGAGTTGAACTTAAGACAATGAAGGTGGATAGAATTATTGAAAGATTATGATCGCTCAATCGAGTATCACCGAGTAAAGCTAACGTAGTGGCAGATGCGTTGAGTCGTAAGGTGATATCGGATTTGAGAGCGATGTTCGCTCATCTCAGCCTTTATGAAGATGGTAGCTTGTTAGCTGAACTTCAAGTGAAGCCTGCGTGGGTAAGTCAGATTAAGAAAAAGCAGTTGTTAGATGAAAGGTTGGGTTCTAGGCTTCAGTAAGTGGAAGGTTGTGAGAAAGAGGATTTTGGATTAAATAGTGATGGAGTATTGTGTTTCCGCGGAAGAGTTTGTATGCCCAGGGATTCGGAATTAAGACAAATGATTCTGTGTGAGGCGCATAGTAGCCCATACGCTATGCACCCTGGAGGAAACAAAATGTACTGAGACCTCCGTGAGCAGTATTGGTGGCCAGGGTTGAAACGGGAGGTTACTGACTTCGTGAGCAAGTTGTTGATATGTCAGCAAGTGAAGGCGGAACATCAACTGCCTTCAGGGTTGCTACAATCGGTGAAAATCCCACTATGGAAATGGGAAATGATAACGATGGACTTTGTTAGTGGGTTACCTTTAACGCCTACTAAGAAAGATTTAGTATGGGTAATAGTGGATCGGTTAACGAAGTCCGCTCATTTCCTACCGTTCGCACGGATTATACGTTGCGAAGTTGGCCAAGTTGTATATAGCGAAGTCGTGAGGTTGCATGGGGTACCAGTGTCTATTATATATCGAGCGGGGATCCTAGGTTTACATCACGGTTCGAAGGCTTTACATGAAGCTTTGGGTACAAAACTAAATTTCAAAGACGGCGTTTCATCCCATGATGATGGTCGAGAAGAAAGAGTAATCCGATTTTAGAAGACATGTTAAGGGGCTGTGTAATCGATTTCAGGGGAAGTTGGGAAGATTTTCTACCATTGGTAGAGTTTGCATACAACAATAGTTATCAATCCAGCATCCAGATGGCACCCTATAAGGTGTTGTATGGTCGTAGGTGTCGTACTCTTACTTGCTGGACTGAGCTGGGGGAGCGACAGTTATTGGGTCCAGAATTGATCTCAGAGACGGAGGAAAAAGTTAAGGTAATTCGGGCTCGGTTAAAAGAAGCTTCAGATAGACAGAAATCATACGCGGATCTGAAGCGGAAAGTGATAGAGTTCTCGGTGGGTGATCAGGTCTTTTTGAAGGTCTCACCTTGGAAAAAGATCTTAAGATTTGGTGGGAAGGGCAAGTTGAGCCCTAGATTTATCGGACCTTACCGTGTATTGAAACGTGTTGGGCTAGTGGCTTATCAGCTTGAGTTACCTCCAGAGTTAAGTCAAATACATAGTGTATTCCATGTCTCGATGTTAAGGCGTTATCATTCGGATCCGTCTCATGTTGTGCCAGTGGAGGAAATCGAAATAAGACCTGGCTTGTCTTTTGAAGAAGAGCCAGTGCAGATTTTAGATCGGGATATTAAGGTGCTTAGAAGGAAGTCGGTTTCATTAGTCAAAGTATTATGGCATAATCACGGGTCAGAGGAAGCTACATGGGAGCCTGAGGACATGATCCGGCAATAATACCCTTATCTCTTTTAATCGGGTAAATTTCGAGGCCGAAATTTCTTTAAGGGGGTAGAATTGTAACATCCTGAAATTGAGGATTTTATGTTTTGCATGATACTATGCGTTAGGCTAGTTAAAATGTTAGTTGTGTATGTTTAGGGGCCCTAAGAAGGCTTGGGGTTGAGTTGGGCCCTAGTAGAATTTTTTGTGTTTAAGTACTTAAAGGGGAGAAGGTAAGTGGCGTCAAGGCATAAGGGAATAAGTGGGTATTTTGCTAGCACAAGTGGAGCTAGTAGCAGAGTGGTGTGGCGTTACATGAAGAGGCTTATGGAGTGGAGTTCGAATCCCACCTATTGCAACTTGTGGATTTAATTTTTTTTTTGTGCTAATTAGGAGGAAGATGGTAAGTGTCGGCCATGGCTCTAAAGAAGGAAAGGAAGACTGTAACATCCTGAAATAGGGGTTATTCGTGATTGAATTATTTTGCTTGTGTTTAAATTTTTGTGATATTATTTGTGGTGTTATAAGACTTAATTAGGGGTCTTGAGTAAGCTCGGTTTAGTAGGATAATTCTTAGTATGGCTTATTTAATGAAGAGGATTAAATGAGCTTAGCACTTAAGTTAATTTAAGTGTATATTAAAGCACAAGATGAATTAGTGGCAAGTTGGTTAAAGAGCTTGAAAGGTTGCATGAGGTTAGTGGTTCAAGTAGTAGGTATAGCATTTTTAAAAGTTATTTTTGTATGTTAGCTTTAATGGACGGTCAAACATAATTATGATAGGTGGACTAATAATTTTTGGTAAGTTGAATTGTTGTTTAAGGAAAGCATGGAATAAGGGATAAGATTCCTAAGGTTATGGTAAGATATCTTGAAGTTATGGTAAATTGAGGGGACAAAGGCTTGGTTTGTGGGAAATGTTTTGGAAACAAATTCATGGCCTTTATGCCATGAACTTGGACGGCAAAGTGGCTAAAGGGGGGAGCCGAAATTTTACCTTAGTTTGGCTAGGATTGAAGTCTTTTCTTTTTGGTCATTTCTTTCATTTGGTGCAAAAGTTGCAAAACATTTTCTCTCAAACACTTTTCTTTTTGGCCGAATTCTACATTGTAGTAAGCCTAAACTCTTTTGACCATTTGGTCATTTTTGATCATTTGCTATTTTCTCCTTTTCATTCTCTCAAAAACCGAAACTTGCATTAACCTTTTGTTCTCCCATTTGTTTTGCTTAAACATCAAAAACCTCCTATACACTCTTCTTTGCCGAAATTATATTTCTCTTCCCATTATTTTCTTTCATGTCCTATAGCCGAATATACCTCTTTGTTGTGCCGAAAATATTCTTCTTCTATCTTGAATCTCTTAGGCCGAATATTGAAGGTAACATAGTTTTCTTTGGGACTTCTCTAGCAATCGGTTTTTGGTAAGGTGGTAAGGGTTTATTTCAAAGGATTATTCTTTTAAGTTTCGTTTTAAGCCAGAAGGCTAATAAACCTTAATGATGATGGTTGATTGTAGGAAGTGAGGCCGATTCTTTTAGGAGTGTGTTGGATAGTGTTCGAAGGCTTTTGGGGACAAGGAAATTTTGTGTGGCCGATTTGTCTAATCGGTATTTAAGGCTTTCGTTAAATACGGTGTGTGTACATACACATCTTATAACTTTTAATATGCTAAGTGTTATATTATGCCTAATCGATTTATGTAGACATGGATGTAATATCATCATGGTATTAACAAGGATTTGGGTAAGTCTTTGTGACTATGAGATTACTATTTGATGCTTTTGGGAAGCATGACACATTTGGTATGTGTATTATTGGACATATGGCAATGATAAATTTATTAATGTTGTTAAAATAAACCTTTTGCATGATTTGAGTAAATAGACATAATTGTTTGATATGGGTTGATGAGTGGAGGCGGTGATATTCGTGGTCGACGGACACCGGTGTTTGGTAACACATCGTGACTACGGTCACGAGAGGTTTGGTAACAGGTTTGGCACCTCATAGCTGACTTGTCCACGTGGTTAATTCCACCGTGGGTTGGCCCCACTTTGAGATATGGGATAAATGCGCGGTGATTTGGTATCACACGATGGGTTGGCCCCATCATTCGATTTGTGTCTTTGGACACCGAGATTTGGTATCTCCGGTGATTTGGCAAAGACATCTGCGTGACTATATGTCACCGGGTGTTTTGTAACACTGATTGTGTCTTTGGACACCGTGGTTTGGCACCACCAGGTGGTTTGGTACCACACGGGGTAGAAAAAGGCGTATGGATGGTTAGGTTGGGTGCATTTTAAACTTATGCATGTTAATTGGTTATAATTTGTGTATGTTGTTGCACTAAACCAGGGAAGGGTTACACATTGAGTCTTTGTGACTCACCTTCTCCTTTAATTTTTCAGTGATTCGTAGATCGCGGGTGAGGAGCCGGATGGACTCGAGGTGGCCATGCAGTGTGGAGACTTTTAATAAATGAATTTTGGATTTTATTTATCTTTCTTTTAGGTTTATGTTGCTTATTTGTAATAAGGCCTCCTAGTATGATTTTATTATTCTTTGCGTGTTTGAATGTTTGGTTTAAACTACTTGATGATGTTAAAGCGGTTGCACATGTTTTCTCAAATTAAGCATAAAATGTTTTAAAGTACCATCGGGTACATTGAAATTTTTAAACAACTCGACTCAAAGCAAATATTTTAAGTTTGGTTTTTAACAAAGAAAATTTAAATTGAAAGGCATTTCGACTAATTTCAAAATCGGTTTTAAAATGGTTTTCAAAATCTTTTCTCTGTAGCAAACCAAATTCGGTCATATTGTTTGGGCCGGGTTTGGGGTGTTACAAAGACTTTCAAATGATGGAAAGAACACTAAGGAGAAGAGTAAGGAGGAGATCAAGGAGAAAAGACGGAAAGAAATAAAGGAAAGAGATAAAGGGGGATATGTTGGCCGAATTTTGGGAGGTGCTTGGGGAAATAATTTTTGGTCAACCATTACCTTTATGGTGTTAGAGGTATACGGTTTTGGTAGGGGAATGTGGGAGCTGAATTTCCTATAGCCTATTTGCAAGTTTGTGCATGAAAGGTTTTGTTTCTTTTTAACATTTTGGTAATTTCTTTTCCAACCTTTTTCCCTTTTTTTGCCGAAACACTCAAGCCAATTTGTTCACCTTTTTCCTTTGTTTTGCCGAAACACTCAAGCCATTTGCTCTTCTTTTCTTGTTTTTTTTCTCACCGTTCTTCCTATCTTTCTCTTTTCTTTCTTTAGTCGACCATATTTGGAGGACGAATCTTCCTATTTTCTTTCTCTCAAAGTAGTCGAATACTCTTAGCCATTATCTCTTCTCCATTCTTGCGCGTTGGACATTTCTTCCTTGGTTAAATCGGGTAAGTGGCTTCATTCTATTCCTTTCATCTTCTTTTCTCCCTAGCCAAATGTGTGTCCATCATCATTCGGTTGTTTCACTTTGTTTCTAAACCAAAACACCATTCCCTTCTACTCCATCATATCGTGATCATCTCATTTTTGTAGTGCTCTAATAGGTTGGCCGAATATCACATCCTTGCCGACTCATCTTTAGCCTTAAGTCGAATCGGTGGGAGTCAGGTTCATCATCGATAAGGTAAGAAGTTTCTTCTTGGTTCTTTCGATATCTCTCTACTCGGTTATTTTGCAAATCGGATCGAAGGTTATGACTAATCGATTATTTTAGGGACTAAATCACTCGTTCTTCTCTACTCGTTGACCCTTCGGAAGTAGTGGTAAGCCGAAATCCTCTCCCTAAACAACTACTTTCTCTCATCGTAGTATTATTCTGATCGAGACTCTTTCAATGGAGGCAAGTGGTAGAGTTATTAAGGGAAAATCGATAGGAGGGCAAAAAGGGAGTGGACTTGCAATCTCTACTCCCAAGTTCAAACGTAGGGCGGTATCGGCAGTTCGGGATTTTCCACCAGGTTGTGGGCCATCTTCTGGTGAGAGTAGGTAAATCGTGGTCGTTCACGATACTAGGGGTAAGCATTTCTTTAGATCGTTTGATTTAGATTTGGATTAAGACACTATTTTTGTTAGTTAATCGAGTGTTATGGTGTCATAGGTGCCGACGATCAAGAAGGTTTAGTCCTTACCGTAATCGGTGTGTAATCTCACACTTTGAAATCTCTGTAAATCAAGTGATTCACCATCATGTTGGAAAAATAGATCGATGTTGCTTACGAATCTAATAACCGTAATATGGCATGAATCGAGTAACTTGCTTAAACAACATTAATTCTAAGATCTGTCAAAATCAGTATTAATTTGTAAAATTACCAAAATGCCCTTATGGGCCGAATTACTAAAAAGCTCTAATAGGCTATTTTTACGAAAATGCCCCTATGGGCGATGATTACCAAAATGCACTAACGGGCCGATTTTCTAGAATGCCTTAGTGGGCGAATTACCAAAGTGCTTTAATGGACCGATTCAGAAATATTTCATTAGATTAATGGTTGTTATATATGTGGATATATTTTTATTATGTTGCATCTTTACATATTGCATGGGTTGGGAAAAATTGTATGGAGAGCAGTGTAGCTTGGTGCCATAGCCACAATTCGTTTATTATTGTGCTTAATTATGATTTCGATGGCTTGACCACAAAATATTATACAAATAGCACTCATTGCAAATTGGTGTGAGCGGGGTGGGTTGACTTGATCCCCACAGGTGTGATTGGTAGTCGGGGTGTGATGGATGGATGGGTTGGGTTACATTCATTTCATTTATTTATTACTATGTAAATGGGCTTAGGCCCAAGATTATGTTATCTGGGTTCGGGCCAGTGGATGACAGTAAGGGGATTATACATCTCGAGTTCTTGAAACTCACCCCCTTTCTTTTTCTAAATCGTTGCGGTGATGCTCGGGGGCGAGGACTTGGGACCATGGATGACTCGGTGGAGGCCATACTTTTGGAATGATATTTTCAAACTTTAGTAAATTTCTTTTCCGCTTTATTTCGTTACTTTTACTATTTTGGGTTTAAAGTTGTAATAAGGCCTCTGGGATTTTTATTTTGTTTTATGTTTGACGTACATATTATCTTCCATGAATTGTTTTAAACGGGGATTTTCTGAGATCATAAACAACGGTTTTTCTTAAAATTTATCAACAAACGGATTTCATAACAAATATGTACGAATAATTTAACTTGTATTTTCCTTCGAATTATCAAAAATATTTTCAAAAGTCACTGTTTCTAAAAGATCACTAATTTGAATGTTGATTCTTCAATCAACCTCTCTAGATTAGTAGTATTTTTATCGAATATTTCTAATCAAACTTGTTTTCTTAACTATGACCAAATAACGCCTATTTTAGTAAGAATCGCAAATTCTTTATACGTTTTCTTCATGTGACATGTCAGATCCGGTCATACCGCATGGGCCTGGTTTGGGGTGTTACATTTTATGGTATCAGAGCCCGGTTTCAAAACTCTGCTGTGGTTTGGGTTCAAAAATATTTTCTAAAACTGCTTGAAATTTGAATTATAAATACATGCCTCAGAGGAAGTATGGCACCACGAGTATCCGGCACCAAGTCAGTAAGTTTTTGTTTTCATTTTATGATTATTGTGGTATGACTGTAGTAAGAAAACTTCACAAAATAGAGATACTCTAGATCTTTTAGCTTTAGGAGCTGAAACTATAGAGATTAAGACTTTAGGATACGTTTTGCGAAAACAACTTTACTTCCTATACTACATAAAACATTGTTTAATAAACATTGAATAGCATACTGATTCATAAGACTTTTAATCAGATTAAATCGACTTAGCAAACATGAACGCTAGAGGACATGGACGCGGTAGACGTGGACGTGGTAGAGGCTGAGGTGCTAGAGTTGTATCTGAGGCATCTGGACATATGCCGGAAATAGACGCACCTGCGTCACCGGTAACTAAAGCTGGGTCATATTATCGAATGAGAGAGGACGACGCTCTGTTCCAAGCGATGTTGCGAGTTCTAGAAAGGGTTGCTGGGGCAAAAACTGGGTCGGCAGCTCGTGGGTCGATATCTGAGCGACTTAGATCGAATGGGGCCAAAGTTTTTAGGGGTATTTTGGGTGTAGCCCCTAGTGTAGTGGAGTACTGGCTTGAGGCGGTGGAGTGGATTATGGACGATCTGGATTGCACAGCTGAGCAAAAACTGAAAGGGGTTGTGTCATTGCTAAGAGACGAGGCGTATCAGTGGTGGCTTATGCATCTCGTCAATAAAGGCCGTATGAGGTGAACTATCCCACTCATGATTTGGAGTTAGCTGCAGTGGTGTTTGCTCTGAAGATATGGAGACACTATCTGTACGGGGAGAAGTCGATTATCTACACAGACCATAAGAGTCTGAAGTACCTCCTTACCCAGAAGGAGTTGAACTTAAGACAGCGGAGGTGGATAGAATTATTGAAAGATTATGACTGCTCAATCGAATATCACCCAGGTAAAGCTAACGTAGTGGCAGATGCATTGAGTCGTAAGGTGATATCAGATTTGAGAGCGATGTTCGCTCATCTCAGCCTTTATGAAGATGGTAGCTTGTTAGCTGAACTTCAAGTGAAGCCTGCGTGGGTAAGTCAGATTAAGGAAAAACAGTTGTTAGATGAAAGGTTGGGTTCTCGGCTTCAGCAAGTGGAAGGTGGTGAGAAAGGGGATTTTGGATTAAATAGTGATGGAGTATTGTGTTTCCACGGAAGAGTTTGTATGCCCAGGGATTCAGAATTAAGACAAATGATTCTGCGTGAGGCGCATAGTAGCCCATACGCTATGCACCCCTGAGGAAACAAAATGTACCGAGACCTCCGTGAGCAGTATTGGTGGCTAGGGTTGAAACGGGAGGTTACTGACTTCGTGAGCAAGTGTTTGACATGTCAGCAAGTGAAGGCAGAACATCAACTGCCTTCAGGGTTGCTACAACCGGTGAAAATCCCACTATGGAAATGGGAAAGGATAACGATGGACTTTGTTAGTGGGTTACCTTTAACGCCTACTAAGAAAGATTCAGTATGGGTAATAGTGGATCGGTTAACGAAGTCGCTCATTTCCTACTGTCGCATGCGGATTATACGTTACGAGAAGTTGGCCAAGTTGTATATAGCGAGAAGTCGTGAGGTTGCATGGGGTACCGGTGTCTATTATATCGCGGGATCCTAGGTTTACATCACGGTTCGGAAGGCTTTACATGAAGCTTTGGGTACAAAACTAAATTTCAAAGACATGGCGTTTCATCCGCAGATGATGGTCGATGGAAAGAGTAATCCGATTTTAGAAGACATGTTAAGGGGCTGTGTAATCGATTTCAGGGGAAGGTGGGAAGATTTTCTACCATTGGCAGAGTTTGCATACAACTATAGTTATCAATCCAGCATCCAGATGGCACCCTATAAGGCGTTGTATGGTCGTAGGTGTCATACTCCTACTTGCTTTGGTGGATCTTTGCCGGGAAGCGGCAGATTATTGGGTCGCAATTGATCTCGGAGACGGAGGAAAAAGTTAAGGTAATTCAGGCTCGGTTAAAAGAAGCTTCAGATAGACAGAAATCATACGCGGATCTGAAGCGGAAGGAGATAGAGTTCTCTGTGGGTGATCAGGTCTTTTTGAAGGTCTCACCTTGGAAAAAGATCTTAAGATTTGGTGGGAAGGGCAAGTTGAGCCCTAGATTTATCGGACCTTACCGTGTATTGAAACGTGTTGGGCCAGTGGCTTATCAGCTTGAGTTACCTCCGGAGTTAAGTCAGATACATAGTGTATTCCATGTCTCGATGTTAAGGCGTTATCATTCGGATCCGTCTCATGTTGTGCCAATGGAGGAAATCGAAATAAGACCTGACTTGTCTTTTCAAGAAGAGCCAATGCAGATTTTAGATCGGGATATTAAGGTGCTGAGAAGGAAGTCAGTTCCGTTAGTCAAAGTATTATGGCGTAATCATGGGTCAGAGGAAGCTACATGGGAGCCTGAGGACACGATCTAGCAACAATACCCTCATCTCTTTTAATCGGGTAAATTTCGAGGCCGAAATTTCTTTAAGGGTGTAGAATTGTAACATCCTGAAATTCGGGATTTTATGTTTTACATGATACTATGCGTTAGGCTAGTTAAAATGTTAGTTGTGTATGTTTAGGGGCCCTAAGAAGGCTTGGGGTTGAGTTGGGCCCTAGTAGAAATTTTTGTGTTTAAGTACTTAAAGGGGAGAAGGTAAGTGGCGTCAAGGCATAAGGGAATAAGTGGGTATTTTGCTAGCACAAGTGGAGCTAGTAGCAGAGTGGTGTGGCGTTACATGAAGAGGCTTATGGGGTGGAGTTCGAATCCCACCTATTGCAACTTGTGGATTTAATTTTTTTTTGTGCTAATCAGGAGGAAGATGGTAAGTGTCGGCCATGGCTCTAAAGAAGGAAAGGAAGACTTTCAAATGATGGAAAGAACACTAAGGAGAAGAGTAAGGAGGAGATCAAGGAGAAAATAAGGAAAGAAATAAAGGAAAGAGATAAGGGGGGATATGTTGGCCGAATTTTGGGAGGTGCTTGGGGAAAGAATTTTTGGTCAACCATTACCTTTATGGTGTTAGAGGTATACGGTTTTGGTAAGGGAATGTGGGAGCCGAATTTCCTATAACCTATTTGCAAGTTTGTGCATGAAAGGTTTTGTTTCTTTTTAACATTTTGGTACTTTCTTTTCCAACCTTTTTCCCTTGTTTTGCCGAAACACTCAAGCCAATTTGTTCACCTTTTTCCTTTGTTTTGCCGAAACATTCAAGCCATTTTGCTCTTCTTTTCTTGTTTTTTTTTTCTCACCGTTCCTCCTATCATTCTCTCTTCTTTCTTTAGTCGACCATATTTGGAGGACGAATCTTCCTATTTTCTTTCTCTCAAAGTAGCCGAATACTCTTAGCCATTATCTCTTCTCCATTCTTGCGCGTTGGACATTTCTTCCTTGGTTGAATCGGGTAAGTGGCTTCATTCTATTCCTTTCATCTTCTTTCCTCCCTAGCCGAATGTGTGTCCATCATCATTCGGTTGTTTCACTTTGTTTCTAAACCGAAACACCATTCCCTTCTACTCCCTTATATCGTGATCATCTCATTTTTGTAGTGCTCTAATAGGTTGGCCGAATATCACATCCTTGCCGACTCATCTTTAGCCTTAAGTTGAATCGGTGGGAGTTGGGTTCATCATCGATAAGGTAAGAAGTTTCTTCTTGGTTCATTCGATATCTCTCTACTCGGTTATTTTGCAAATCGGATCGAAGGTTATGACTAATCGATTATTTTAGGGACTAAATCACTCGTTCTTCTCTACTCGTTGACCCTTCGGAAGTAGTGGTAAGCCGAAATCCTCTCCCTAAACAACTACTTTCTCTCATCGTAGTATTATTCTGATCGAGACTCTTTCAATGGAGGCAAGTGGTAGAGTTATTAAGGGAAAATCGATAGGAGGGCAAAAAGGGAGTGGACTTGCAATCTCTACTCCCAAGTTCAAGCGTAGAGGCGTATCGGCGATTCGAATTTTCCACCAGGTCGTGGACCATCTTCTAGTGAGAGTAGGCAAATCGTGGTCGTTCACGATACTAAGGGTAAGAATTTCTTTAGATCGTTTGATTTAGATTTGGATTAAGTCACTATTTTTGTTAGTTATTCGAGTGTTATGGTGTCAGAGGTGCCGACGATCAAGAAGGTTTAGTCCTTACCGTAATCAGGTGTGTAATCTCACACCGAAATCCTGTAAATCCGTGATTCACCATCATGTTGGAAAAATAGATCGATGTTGCTTACGAATCTAATAACCGTAATATGGCATGAATCGAGTAACTTGCTTAAACAACATTAATTCTAAGATCTGTCAAAATCAGTATTAATTTGTAAAATTACCAAAATACCCTTATGGGCCGAATTACTAAAAAGCTCTAATGGCCCGTTTTTACAAAAATGCCCCTATGGGAAGATTTACCAAAATGCACTAACGGGCCGATTTTCTAGAATGCCTTAGTGGGCCGAATTACCAAAGTGCTTTAATGGACCGATTCACCGAAATATTTCATTAGATTAATGGTTGTTATATATGTGGATATATTTTTATTATGTTGCATCTTTACATATTGCATGGGTTGGGAAAAATTGTATGGAGAGCAGTGTAGCCTGGTGCCATAGCCACAATTCGTTTATTATTGTGCTTAATTATGATTTCGATGGCTTGACCACAAAATATTATACAAATAGCAGCTCGACTACAAATTGGTGTGAGCGGCGGGGTGGGTTGACTTGATCCCCACAGGTGTGATTGGCTGGTCGGGGGTGTGATGGATGGATGGGTTGGGTTACATTCATTTCATTTATTTATTACTATGAAATGGGCTTAGGCCCAAGATTATGCTATACGGGTTCAGGCCCAGTGGATGACGGTAAGGGGATTATACATTGAGTTCTTGAAACTCACCCCCCTTTCTTTTTCTAAATCGTTGCAGGTGATGCTCAGGGACGAGGACTTGGGACCATGGATGACTCGGTGGAGGCCATACTTTTGGAATGATATTTTCAAACTTTAGTAAATTTCTTTTCCGCTTTATTTCGTTACTTTTACTATTTTGGGTTTAAAGTTGTAATAAGGCCTCTGGGATTTTTATTTTGTTTTATGTTTGACGTACTTATTATCTTCCATGAATTGTTTTAAACGGGGATTTTCTTAGATCATAAACAACGGTCTTTCTTAAAATTTATCAACAAATGGATTTCATAACAAATATGTACGAATAATTTAACTTGTATTTTCCTTCGAATTATCAAAAATATTTTCAAAAGTCACGGTTTCTAAAAGATCACTAATTTGAATGTTGATTCTTCAATCAACCTCTCTAGACTAGTAGTATTTTTATCGAATATTTCTAATCAAACTTGTTTTCTTAACTATGAACAAATAACGCCTACTTTAGTAAGAATCGCAAATTCTTTATACGTTTTCTTCATGTGACATGTCAGATCCGGTAATACCGCATGGGCCGGGTTTGGGGTGTTACACTATAGGAAAAAAAGAATTCATATGATACTCATAAAACCCTCACATTTTCCTCACATAATCCTTACCTTTTGCATCTTCAAATATCAATGCTGGGTTTCCTTTTTGAGTAGATCAGCAAACCATAAACATTAAACCAGAGAAAACTCATCAAGATCTGCTCATCTAACTCATTTTTCCTTTCACTTCAAACATTAAAATCACATAGCAAAGCTCTACACCAAGCTTGCTTTACCAAGTTAAACAGAATTGCCTTTTGGTAGCTTAGCATGCAAGGTTGGGAAACTTACATTACAATGGGCATTTTAGAGCTGATCCTCTCATTCCCGGCTCATCCTGAAGGATGAAAGGAATTTCCTCTCTACTCATCCTTATATAGGCAAAGAATACTTCTTGAGTAAGTAAAGGAACAGTGACCATCACTTACCCGGTCAGCTAGATATTTTTCC
Organism: Gossypium sturtianum; assembly: GCA_025698515.1. NCBI lineage: Eukaryota > Viridiplantae > Streptophyta > Magnoliopsida > Malvales > Malvaceae > Gossypium > Gossypium sturtianum. The sequence goes on from CM046955.1 coordinate 130,243,002, forward strand.
TTGCCCCGTTAGATGTTTGACACGCGTCTTAATCCATGTGATCACCAGTTAGATGCACGATAGCTGTAAAGCAACACGTAGGAGCATATCGCCAAATTTATAGCTTATGCCTAGCTCCTAACCCATCATTCGTTAGAGTGTAGCTAATAGCTCGACTGATCACGCATTGGCACATCACACCTTCTTAGCGATGACTCTATTACTTGAGTCCATTATGTGCTTTACTGGGCATCCTTTCCTAATGGTGTCTTGCATTAAATTTTGTTATAGACTATGAACCCACATATATGTCAAAAGTCTTAGTAGGGTGGATAGCATTTTACTTTCCTACACACTACAGAGCTCGCTATTCGTCAGACCCTATACTTAACCTAGATGAGATTTCCTATCTGCTTTTGGTTTTGCTTTCCCGAGGAGAGAGATAATATATCTTTCTTGTCTTATACGTTTTGACTTGTCCCTTGACTTTATTGGGACTCAAGAATTGTCAAATTAGTCAATTGGTGGTCTTATCCAAATCTTCCAAATTCCAAGAAAACTAATCAAGTGTTTTCCTTTGGTTCTTAACTACTTAGTTCATATTCGGTTAATCCCTAACCATCTTTTCCTCATATCTTAACCGGATCAAGGACAATGTTACTAGGTGCACTTATTGCTAACATATGCTTCTCGTTACAATGTTCATTTACCTATAACAGACTCACCCATCATATGCACGCTAATAGAGGCTTTTGGGGGCGAACCTTTTTTTAATAACTTACTTATTATTCACTTCGTGTTAACCTAGTGTCTTCCAAATCCAAAGATGTCACGGGCGCACCCAAATGGTTATTATCTTTAGACTAGCTTTAACACTATTCACTTCTAGACTCATCTTATTCGTCTTATTCTCTTAATAGTATTCGGGTACTAAGATTCTATCAGATAGGATGTTACACCCCAGTTATTCTCCATCCTTTGACAGCATAACCTTTTTAAACTTGAAGCCTTAGTTACACTTCAATCCGAGACTGTATAATCACCGTAAACTTGGACCTCGAGTTGCAATACGATCTCGACTTCTCAAGTGATGGTTCTATACTCACATGGCAGGTGAAATTTGTAGGTTACCGAGCTCAACAACATCACCATGAACCCACATAGAACTTAAAACTATGACTATATCTCCCTCAAAGCCAAAGAGAAATAAATATTTAAACTTGCAAATTTCAACAAGTAAGAAAAAGAAAAAAATAATTTAAAGGAGACTGAGATATGTTGGAGTAGAGGATGAGAACGACCATTTATATAGGGATGGGGCGAGGTGTAACATCCCAGTTTTGGTGGATCCGAGAAAAAGGTGAATAGATGTGAAGGTTATCTATTTTGGCGCATTTTGGTAGTTAGTCTGCCAATTTATAAGCTTCTGGCAAACTAATGTTTGGCGTATAAAGAATCAACCCATAGAAGTTTCTTAGGATTTAAATCTTGTAGTATTCTTCAATTGAAAGAGTACGACAAGTTAAGAGTACACCTCAAAAGTTCTGGTTGGGTATAACAAGCCTATCAAGCATATGAGAAAGTTGTAGACAATTAAAGTATCTTTAAGGCCATGACGTATATGAGTTATCGCTAATAGGTATAGTATGCCAGGTTTACTCGAACGATGCATAAAATGGGTTCTGTAACGTGATTGGTTGGGGGTCAACTAAAGGGATTGACTGGTCAAATAGCATCGATATTAAATTTTCTTTTATATTTTTTTCGATTTTTGTAGGACATGAAAGAGACAACTTCTGTATGCATTTTGACACTTGTCAAGACCCATTAAGAGGTACTGGGTGCATATATATATGGTAAGAAGGGAACGTTCAGATGGTTTTTCCTTCTTTCAATATTACTCTCTGGTTCTTTTTTAAACTTAAATGTTCTCTTCTTCTTTATTAAGTTAGAAGCTAAGGTTTTTGAGTTAATCAGTGGAGGTTCTACCTCCTAGTAAGTCTAATAGCTTTGCATGTTAAGTTTTTGAAAGGTTAAGGATGTTAAGAAACATATAAACAGTAAGTTATGAATAAGAGGCCCTACATAGGGGTCGTTTGTAGTTGAAATGATAGCAAATTGTCTGGAAATAGTTTTTTAATGGTGGTTCCATGTTCTTTAAGTAATTATTCCTATTGGTTCGGCAAAGACGTTCGAGTTTGAAACTCCAAGCTATAGTATAGGTGAGTATTAGATGAGTCTCTACCCTGATTAATGTAAGTTAATTTAAATTGTAAATGCGCATGTTGATATCATCATAGATAACTGGTAAGTGAGTGAAGCATTGGAACATTGCAGCATGTTCACAATTGAATTGGGAAAATACTTTTGGGAAAACCAATTGATTAAGACAATACCCGAGGAAGAATCCACCTAGACTTCACTTGTTATTTAACTCTGAACCAGACGATTTATTCACTTGACTTGATCCGTATGATTCCCTAATTTATATTAATACCTCTTTCGAGGCTACTAACGTCTAACCCTAGGTTGATTAATTGAAATCTCTTTCTAATTAAAACCCCTAATGTTGTATTAACTCGATCTATGGACTCCCATATTAGGTTTGACCCTAATCCAGTAGATTTTCGTCATCCTATCTCTAGGGTTGCGATCAACTCCGCTTAACTATGCTAGATCTACTCTTAAACAGGGACTTTTGCTCCACTGTCTAAGCACATCAATACTTGAATCAATATCCTGAAATATTAAAACAAGAATTAAGAACACATAATTAAGAACAAATCAAGTATTTATCATATAGTTCAGAAAACAATAACAAGATCCGTCTTAGGTTTCATCCCCCCCAGGTATTTGAGGGGTTTAGTTCATGAATAATAAAGAATACATCTCAGAAGAAAGTAAGTAACAAAACATAAGAAAAACCCTAAAACCCCCTGAAGGAAATTGAAGGAAAGATCTTCCGTCTTGAGCGTGATTCCGGCTTCTGAGATGGATCAACTGGCTTTCTTGGAGTAATCCCCTGTGTTCAGACCCTCTGGCAAAGCCGCCTCAGACCAAAGACACACTTTTAGGTTATACTTAGGGCGTTTATATAGGCTTCCGGAATGTCTTTCTTGGTCCAAAAGTATCCTATTCCGAATGAAACTCATCTTGGCTATAGCAGGGACACGCCCGTGTGACACGCCTGTGGTCGACTCTCTTGGCCGTGGTCGATCCTGTTTGCCACACACGACCGTGTGATCTGGCCATGTACGATGTTCTAGGCCATGTCTTGATTTTTACTCGAAACACATGGCCGTGGGTGATAGTCCAGGCCGTGTGAGTCTCTAAGGTAAGCCCATTTGCTCCGTTTTCAGCCCGTTTCCCGTTCTTTTCATCCTCCGATGCTTTCCTAAGTATAAAACATGAAATTAAAGGATTAGGAGCATCAAGTTCCACAATTCAAAGGATAAATCATCCAAAAAGTATGCTAAATATGGGATTAAAATATGTATATATTACGGTTTATCAAATACCCCCTACACTTAAGCATTTGCTTGTCCTCAAGCAAAATTCTTAGTTCACAATTAAAATTAACTCCCCTCAATTCATAATCTTCATCAATAATGTTTCATCATAATTCATAGGTAATTCATACATTGATAATTTAACCAGAAGATTCCTAAAGATTCAAACAATCAAAGTCATAGTTTTTATAGTACGAAAAATAGGTGTTTCCCCTTACCTAAATAATTACCTTTAATTCAAAATCGACAAAAATTGACATCCTCACTAAAGGTTCTCTCAAATCACTCAAAGTGTTTAAGGTTCAAAAATAAGCACTCAGAAGTCGAACATGAAAAGTTAATCCCATAGGCTTGCATGAAAATCAAATCTCCACCACTGTAAAATGATATGATACACAAATCAAAAGGTCTTTAAAAAGGGTTGTAACGGGGCTTGGGTTAAAGGTGTGGATAAAGGTTGAATTAGAGGGTTAGTATCAAGACTGAATTGATAAATTACCTAACTAGAAGAGTAACTAAAGCTTAAATAATTACATCAATTGAAAACTTAATACTAATAACAAGAACTTAATACTAATAACATGAGCTTCTTCTCAAAATATAAAATTAACTACTTAAGCTCCAATAACAAAGAAGTAATAATGAATAGATTCCTAATTTTTTTTAAGAACAAATCAAGTACAATAATAATATAGCATTTAATAACTGAAATAAAGAAAATAGTTAAGTAACCGATCAAATCAAATCTCGATATAAGGGTAGTCAAGAGAAATGGTGATAACAAATACAAAGTGGGTTTTGGGTTAATATTAATTGGTGAGTCAAGAGGCGGTTTGTTAGGATTCAAAGGGGTTCACTAGGGGTTAATTATGAAGGTAGGCTTTTTATGGAGTAAGTGTGTTAAAACCTAGGTGCCTTTATCATATTAGTATATCAAATCAATGGTGTGGTCTCGACATGTATAATCGAAGCAAGTTCTAGAATAACAAGTCAATGTTAATATACTCATAATCAATAAAGTGAGCACGAAAAGGAATGTATGCTCTAAAAGGCTCAAGATCTCAGTAAAATTATGGGCTTTTGATGTCAACCTTGTAAATTTCAATCTTCAAGGTAATAATTAGATTCAGGTAGACAACCTAACAAATTTTTAATTCTGAAAATAAACTCATCATGATTGATTCTCTAGTCTCCTAAAGTTTAAATCATCACTACACAATTAGCTATGACTTAATCCAAAACATATCAATAAAAATCATAAATCAAAGGAAATTTCATTCTAACAATAATATGAGAAGATTATTTAAGAACAAGATATAATTCAGGGATTTGAGAATAATGCAAAAAGTTAGACACTTTTCACGATAAAATTCACCCCCACACTTAAGATGTACATTGCCCTCAATGTACAAAGATAGATAATGATTAGTAAGAAAGTCATAAGAGAGGGAGAGAGGTGAAACTTCCTGAATTATGGATGAAATCCTTGGAGGATGATCAATGATAAACAGTATAACTAGGTATAGGTGATGTGTTCGTTCCTTGAGTGGCACATTGAACCTTTTTACACTGCGAAGTCATCAGTTAGAATTTAGGGATTACTAGTTAATGAATGTTGTTATAGATACTCAGAGTTAGACAGCCAGTGATAAAGGAAATTCAACTATACTAATAAAAGTTTTAAAATAAGAAAGGTAAATAGTTTAATTATAAAAGAAAATAAACTAAAATAAAAAAGAAAAAAAGAAAATAAAAATAAAAGTAACAATAACAATAACAATAAGAATAAAGAAAATAAAAGGACTCAAAAGTCCTCGTCATCTGATAGGTCGCGAGGTGGGGGCGGCGATGAAATGTGAAGGTGCTGACATATCTGGTGGAGGGTGCCGTCGATGTGATCGAAACGCTGAAGCATTGCTGCTCGAATCGTGTTAGGCGCTCAGATATGTCTGGACTTGAAGCAGCTGCATGAACTGGTCGACGAGGGGGGTGTGGCATCGAAGGTGGCTCCTCGTGCTGTGGAGGGACATCATCAGTAATGTCCTCTAGGTCGACGGTAGCTTGTGATAGCCTATACTGGGGAGGATCGAACCCACGGCGGTGCTCAATCATCCTCATGTGGATCATCATCTGGATGCCCTGTAGGGGCATCTGTCCTATCAGTCTGAGTGAGGAGGACTGAGCAGCGGTGTTGAGTAGCCCAAAATACCGAGCCAGACGTGTGATGTAGGGACCCATGGAGATGACCCCTCTCCTATGCTGCTCCGTCTGATGTTGAATGGCGCGAGCTATGAAGTAGGCTAAGTCGAAGACGTGCCCGTTCACCATGCACCATATGAAGTAGGTGTCGTGAGTGTTGACGACGCCGGTGCTCTCTCGCCTACCTGTCAATGTATGAGCTAAGATGGCGTGTAAGTACCTCAGGGATGGGGCGAGAGCTGTCGCCTTGGAGCGACTAGGGTCATAGGAGGCTGAAGTGGGGGCTATGTTATTCCAACATCTAGAAGGGGAGTTATGGATGTGGCGATGGAGATTCTCGAGATCATTGTCCGCCATGAATTCGTCAGTGTAGAGCTCTTAGGCGACCTCGAATTGTGGGACACTCAGTTCATGTACAATGCCTCCAAGATGAAATTGGACTGTGCTGGGGTCATCGTGGTTCGTCATCACCGTCTGGAGGTGGAATATGGAACAGAGCTCCAAAGTGAGCTCTAGGTATGTGGGCTCAATGATCTCGAAGAATTTCCCCCATGGGTCGGTAGTCAGGAGGGCCCAGACGTCGTCGGCTAGTTGGACCTGCTCCAAGGCAGTCCAATCAATGCGCCTCCCTATGCCGACGGGTCGCATGCGAAGTATCTGAAAAAGGTCCTCCTGTGATCTCGGAGGGAACTGTAAGAATGGGTGTCGTACTTCGGCGGATGCGCATGTCGATGATGAACCGGGTCCCTTTCATTTTTTCGAAACAGGGACTGCGATTTTCTTGCCTCGGGAAGACAACATTATGTTCCTGTAAAATAGAATGAAAAACATCATCCCATAATGACGATACCTATGAGTCCAAAATTGTAATCTTATGATAATGACAATTTTTCCTAACTATTCTCTTAATACCAAGGGTTCAAGGCATTCAAAAATCATAGTTTAACTATCCATAATGCTTAAGTGATCATTAGTACTGAAAATAATTAACAAGAATGAATGCTAAAGAAGAAAACAAAGAATTTAAGGGAATACATCTAAGATCTAAAAAGAACAAGCATGGAATATATAGGATTAAACAGTAAAGTAGAGAGTGGAGGGTGTAGAATGGATAGATAGAGGTGTGGAGATGGCGCACGGTCATTGAGGGATGATGCACGGGCATGTTCTACGATTAGGTGATGGAACACACGGGCTAAAAATGATCCACACGGGCGTGTCTCACGCCCATGTCGTTTACTCAGTATCGACTGATAAACCGAAATAGTAACATATTCTAGGCCGACATTTAGTATGCTTTTGGATGAATTATCCTTTGATTTATGTAAAAAGGTGCTCTCAATCCTTTCTTTTCATGTCTTATACTCAGGAAAGCACCCAAGGATAAAAAGAATGAGAAACGGGCTCAAAACGGACCAATGAGGAAATCAACACGGCCTGGACTTGGACCCACATGGCCGTGCCAAGTCAATCATCTAGAACACGGTCTAACCCCGACTCACACGGCCGTGTCTCATTAAAGAAATCCGAACATGGCCTGGCCACGATTCACACGGGCGTGTGCCATGGCCGTGCCTCTGCCGTGGAGAAGAGCAATTTCATTCGGAAAGGATACTTAGGAGAAAGAAACGTATTTCAAAAGCCTATAAATACACCCTAAGTATGACCTAAGAAGGGGGCCCAAAGCCATCGTCTAGGGGCGTCGTGCTAGGCAGGAGAAGAAAGCGATTTGTGGGGATTCACTCGAGGATAGCCAGATTGATCCATCTCAAGAAGCCAGGATTATACTCAAGACAGAGGATCTCTCTTTCAATTCCTACAGGGGGTTTTAGGGATTTCTTATGTTTTATTTTATCTTTTCTCTTGAGATGTTTTCCTTTATTGTTATGAACTAAACCCTTCGGATACCCGAAGGGGATGAAACCTATGATGAATCTTGTTATTGTTTTCTAAATTATATGATAAATACTTAGTTTGTTCTTAATTATGTGAGCTTAATCCAAATTTAATGTGCTTAGGTGGAGGAGGAATAGACCCTTCCTAAGAGTAGATCCAACGTAACTAAGCGGAGTTGATCACACGCCTAGAGATAGGGTGACGAGATTTTGCCGGATTAGGGTGAAACCTAATATGGGAGTCCATAGATCGATTTACTGCTATTCTAGGGGGTTATTATGAGAGAATGAGAGTTCCACTAATTAACCTAGGGTTAGACGTTATTCACCTCGAGAGAGGGTTTAATATACGTTAGGGAGTCTTACGGATCAAACTAAGTGAATAAACCATATGGTTCAGTGTTAGATAACAAGTGAAGTCTAGGTGGATTCTTCCTAGGGTATCTCCTAAATCAACTGAGTTTTTCCCAAGTTATTTTCCAAATTCATTCTTCTTTGTCTTAGAGTCTTTAGTTTAGTAGTTAATTAATTTAGATTAATAAACAACTTCACTTATTTAGGCCAAATAATAGAAAGAAAGTTAGTATTAGTACTTTTAGTTCCTTTGGGTTCGATAATCCGGTCTTGCCTAAGCTATACTACTGTTCGATAGGTGCACTTGCCTCAATCGTTGTCGAGTTAGTTTCGTGTTCGATCATTCTTTTATAAATTTTAAAGCTACGATTCACAAAGTGATCAAGTTTTTGGCGCCATGTTTTCTGGAACTAAAGTATTAAGAAAGCTCTATTTTTATTACTTTAGCCATTATTTTTATTTTTTCGCAATTTATTTTTATTTTTTAGTTTTAATTTTAATTTTGCTAAATTCTCTTTCTTTCTTTTCCTAGCAGGTACCTCTAGTTTATGACTAGAAGGAACCCGAGAGGACCTTTAGAATACGACAGTGATATTGAAGCTACCGCTCGAAGAAATCACAGAGAAATTAGGTGAGCCCTAAATTACCAAGAAGGAGAGCGAGAAGACAGATCCAATCCTACTGAAGGGATGGACAAAAATAATCTTCCACCACAAGATGTGGGAGAAAATAATGATCCTCGTACTATGTTTGATTATGCTAAACCTCATTTAACAGGAGCCGAATCAAGTATTGTTAGGCCTGCTATAGCTACTAATAATTTTGAATTAAAGCCTAACACTATACAAATGATTCAACAGTTTGTTCAATTTGATGGTTTGCGGGATTTAAGATCCAAACACTAATATAGCTAATTTTTTTAGAGTTCGTGATACCTTCAAAATAAATGGCATTTCTGATGATGCCATACGACTTCGGTTATTTCCCTTTTCATTAAAGAATAAAGCTAAGCGATGGTTAAACTTCGTTACCACGAGGGTCAATCACTACATGGGAACAAATGACCGAAATTTTTTATTAAAATATTTCCCACCGGCCAAAACGGCCAAATTACGTAATGATATATCTTCTTTTGCGCAGATGGATTTAGAGACATTATACGATGCATGGAAGAGATATAAGGATCTCTTGAGAAGGTGTCCACACCATGGTTTACCCTTGTGGCTCCAAGTCCGGACTTTCTATAACGGTGTAAACCCCTCAACGAGACAACTAATTGATTCAACCACGGTGGAACCTTGAATAATAGAACTCACGAGGCGACCTACGAGTTTATTGAAGAGATGTCATTGAATAACTATCGATGGCAAGTTACAAGAACAAGGCCAACAAAAACGGCCCGAGTTTACAACCTCGATCAGATAACCATGCTATCAAATCGGTAGAGTTGATGAATAAAAAGCTTGATAGTTTGTGTTCTTCGCAGTACATCCCGGTCATGCAATGCGACGCAAGTGGAGGCGTGGCGAATCTCGAGTACCCACCCTACCAACCAGGCACGTAGAGCGAGTAGATGAACTATATAGTTAACAATTTCAGATCTAATAATAACCCATATAGTAATAATTATAATCTAGGTTGGAGGAACCACCCAAATTTTTCGTGGGGAGGACAAGGAAATCAAGAAAATCAAAGACAACAACCTCATCAAAACTTCTAAAATCAGCCCTATCCACAGGAAAATAAGCCGAATCTTGAAAAGACGTTGAACAAATTCATAGCATCCACAGAAGCCCGTCTCCAAAAAATTGAGGTAACACTCAACACCCAACAAACATCGATCAAAACGATTGAAAACCAAGTTGGAGGACTTACAAAGGCAATCGGGGAAATTACCCAGTCACTCGGACAAATTGCGAAGCTATTATCCGAACGACCGCAAGGGCGTCTACCGAGTAATACTGAAATTAATCCAAAGGAGCAAATCCAAGCCATATGACTCAAGCGAAAAGTAGATGAACCCGGTCCAAGACAAGGAAACGAGGTAGAAAAAGGTAAAGTTGAGGTAACACAAGAAAAGCCAAAACTGGTAATCAAGGAGTACCAACCTCGCATACCATATACCGAAGCGTTAACAAGAGACAATACAGAGGAATAGTTCGGTAAGTTTCTTAAACTTTTAAAGAAATTACATATTAACTTACTGCTACTTAAAGCTCTTTCACAGATGCCAGATTTGAGGAAATTTTTAAAACATCTCTTGACGAATAAGCGCAAGTTAGACGAAGATCCACATGTGGAATTAAATGCAGTGTGCTCAGCAATGTTACAAAATAGACTACCACAAAAGCTAAAAGATCCAGGGAGTTTTACAATTCCATGTTTAATTGGTAGACTAACTGTTGATAATGCATTAGCTGATTTAGGGGCAAGCATAAATGTCATGCCTTATAAATTGTTTAAACAATTAGGTCTAGGGAAACCCAAACAAACTAGGATGAGCATTCAATTAGCTGATAAAACTGTTAGAATTCCTAGGGGTATTATCTAAGATGTTCTTGTAAAAATTGACAGATTCATTTTCCCAGTAGATTTTGTTGTCTTAGACATGGATGAGGATAATTCGATTCCCCTAATTTTAGGAAGACTCTTTTTAGCGATTGCCAGGACTAAAATTGATGTTGATGCAGGAGAACTCATACTTTGTATAGGTAATGAGACGGTCACCCTCAAGGCTCTCGACTCGACTAGAACATCGAATAATCAAGGTGAGAACGTAAATTCTACTGATAACCATTCGGTTAACCCTTATTTTCAGGAAGCACCACCAAAGAATACAACTGAACTCGATCCTAAACCCCATGCTGACAAAGAAATAACTCTTGAGGAACGAGGGATTCAGTTCGATGATCTAGACGAGTGGAAGACACACTTCAAGGAGAAAATAAGGATACACGACAAAGAAACAGAACCACACAAGGTAAAACCGAAAGAGCCGCTAGATGAGCTCATAGGAACAACAAACCACTTCAAAATAGGGGACCAGGTACTGTTAGATCAGGAAGATCCTCGAATATCCCCTCCGGACCCTAGCACAAATAAAGAAATATCTTTTAGGGTAACCAGTATTTTCCCATATGGAACAGTCGAGGTAAGTAATCCTATTTTTGGTACTTTTATTATAAACACATCTCGACTTAAATTTTTTCACGAAGACACAAATGATAGCATGAGGAAGGACTTCCAACTCCTCAAACCACCCTGAAGATGTAAATGAGAGGTAAAGTCTAGCTTAAGACTATAAACGAGCGCTTCTCGGGAGGCAACCCGAGCACTAACACAATTTATTTTTACATTTTGCTTTAAATTTATTTTTCTTTTTTCTTTTCTTTACACCTAGTTACAAACTAACAAGGGGTGCGAAATTCCAGGACACACGGCCTTGCACACGACCGTGGCCGTGGCCGTGTGGACCATAAGAATCCCCGTACTGACATAGCAGAGGCCGTGTGTAACATCCTGAAAAGGGCCTATGTATTTTTGGTTTAATTGTACGAAATGACATATCTTATGTGTTATGAATATATTTTGAACACTTTTGGAAACCTGGAAATGTATGGAAATGTTAAGTTTAAAAGAGGAAAGTGAACATTTTTAGAACCTTGGAAATGTAAGGAAATGTCTTGTAAGGAAATGTCATGGAAATGTAAGGAAATGTCTTGTAAGGAAATGTCATGGAAATGTAAGGAAATGTCAAGTTTACAGAGCCGATCAAAAATTTTTTGGAAACTTAGAAATGACCTAGAAATGACGAGTTTTAAGGTTTAAAAGGGGAAATTAAGGCAAGGTGGCCTTAAAAGAAAAAGTTTGTGGAATTTGACACACAAACAGGCTTGGAAAAGTGGTGCAAGATGCCACTTAGGGCCTATGGAAATGGCGCCATATGCAAGAGGAATGGGCCTAAGTTCAAGTCACATGGGAAGCAAATAAAAGAAATTTTATTTTGCTACAAGGAGCAGAGAGGTGGACGGCACATGGCTATAAATTAGGAGCTTTTATTATTTTATAAATAGTGGATAAATAAGGGATTTATTTATCATTATTTTCAAGAGATAATTGTTGGATTAAATTCTTTTAATTTGAATAAAGAGATAAAGAGGAAAATAAGGGAGAAGTGATGGCCAAGTAAGAGACTTTGAGTTTAATAATTTCGGCTAAGTAAGGATAGTTGCTGAATTATCTTTTATTTTAAGTGATAATTAAAGGATAAAGTTATCAGATAGAGGAGTGGTGGCCAAGTAAGGGACTCCTTAGATGATAATTTCGGCTATAAAAGGAAGGAAGGAGGGCTACTCATCAATTTGTGCTTCCTCCTTTCTCTGCCGAATTCTTAGTGCTCTCTTCTCTTCTTTTCTTTCTTTTATTTTTGCCAAGCCGAAATACCTTGTGATCTAGCCGAATCCTCCATCTTTATTCTTCCTTCTCTTTTCTTTCTAATCCCTCCAAAAGCCTAGAAAGTTGTGAGATCATCATCTAGCCATAGTCGAATCTCTCTGAAGGTTGAAGTGAAGGTGCAATCGATTTCTTCAAGTAAGGGTAAGATCTCATTCGGTTTCATCCTTTTTTCTTAAGATTTACCGAAATCTAGGACTAACCCCATTAATATCTTGTTACCGAAACTTTGAAGAGATCTTTCGGGATTTACTAAGTGTCGACTACAAGGAAGGAGAAGTTCTTTTCCGGAGGTACACCATAGGCCACGTGTTCCCTAGTTATTCGGTGAGTTTGGGATTTAAAATCCACAAGGTAAGTTAAGTATACTAATCCTACTAGGATTTGGATTTATGGTCGAATGGCTTTTTATTAAAGTAGTAGGTGATTAATCAAATGTAGGGATTAAGGATCCAAGCATTAGATCAAGCTTTTCGGGATCTCAAGGAAATTTTAAGCGAATCAGTGTGTACCCCACACTAACTTTTAATAAGATTGATGGTAATATGTAATATATGCATGTTTATAAGAATGTGGCTAAGGTACCATAATATGGTACAAAGTACTCAGTGCACGTTTCCTACTTCCACTAGGATTATGAAATATGTTATTTATAACATGTGAAAATTTATAAGAATGTGAATTTAAGTAGGATATGCATGATATGAATAATATGGGTCATTCGGGATATATGAAAAGGGGAAGTGAATGTGATGACTACGGTCTCACTATCCGAATGTGGTGACTTCGGTCACATTATCCGAATGTGGTAAACCGGTTACATTATCTCGAATGTGGTGTCTCATGACACAATTATCTCAGTGGCTATGCCACAAATTTTATATGGGCGATGAGCACGCCGATCGCAGCTGATCGCAGCTTCGATGGTGTGTAGCGGATGGAGGGTCGACTTAGTAGTCCCCATGGTGTGATTGGCGAGTGCACGGGTGTGTAGCGGATGGACAACTAGGTTTGGGTTTGGGAATACATCATAACTTTTGTATTCTATGTTTTGAATGTGTAATATGTGATATGCCTGATTCTATTATGATTTAGTGTCGTGTACACATTGAGTCTGTTTGACTCACCCGTTTGGGAACATTTTTCAGTGTGATGAGCAGTGATGGACCGGGACTAGCAGAACTTGTGGTGGCCATGCTCAACATGAAGTTTATATTTTTGAGAACTCTTGAATTTATTTTAGTACTTTGAATTATTTTGGGAATTATTTGATGTAATAAGGCCATAAGGCCATAGTTGAATTACTTTACACTTATTTTTATGATTATGAATTTTATCTATTAAAATTTAATTAAAATTTCTTTTAAACTAAACCCTAAATATTTTGTCACTTAAGATAAAAGGGATTTCATTATAAAACGGACCTATTTTCAACACAAGCCCAACCCAAAACAACATTTTTCTTAAAATCACACAATTTTTCCTAAGAACAAAAGAATTTTAAACCGGTTTACTTGAGGAACATACCAAATCTGGTCAAAGCTCGTGGGCCGGGTTTGGGGTGTTTCACCGTGTGAATCAACTCCAACCACTTTTTGATGTCACGGATCCAACCACTACACCACGGGCACCGACAAAGGGGCACGGCCGTCCCCCATGACCGTGAGAAGCTACTGACTTTACAACCACTGGCATAACACGCCCGTGCCTTAAAATTGTGCCAACATACTGACTTGTCGAACACAGGCTAGACACGAGCGTGGGGAACCAACACTCCCTAGAACATGGCCGTGCGGGGTGGCCGTGCGAATCGACACACCCTCTATCCACGGGCATGGGAGAGCCTCAGATACAAAATTTTATTTAAACCCCACAGCCCTTCCCCCTATCACCTCACCTTCTTCCATCTTATTTTTCTTTCAAAAATCTCTCTCCTTTCCTTAGAAACAAAGCCTCTATCACTCTTGAGCTACAACAAAATCATATCCATGGCAAAGAAGCGTAAAAGGCCAATCTCCTCAAAGGAGACCGATTCACATGAGTTCATGCCGGCAGCTTCATCCAAACGACAAGCCAAGGATATTTGAGGCTATCTAGTTTTTATTTCATTTTTCTCTTTTGCTTCAATTTCCTTCCCTTTAATAATCTTATGCTTAATTTAGTTTATTTTGTTTTAGTTTCTTGTTTTTAGGTTCTTAAGGCTACTTGGGAATCACGCCACTTCCACCATCACCAGCACATCCGTCACTTTCAACGTCATAACCACCTCTCGAACCATCTACCAATAAGGATTCTCAAGCCCCTTTATCTTTTAAACTTAGTTTATTTTCCTTCTTAGTCTCCTTCTCTTTACCTTTCCTGTCTTTAATTATATATTTAATTTATTTTAAATTTGTCTTAATAAATCCTGGCTAATCCCCCACGAGTCTCCCAATTTCTTCATCTAGCGCAGAACTCGTGGGCAACCACCACATCTAGACTGGCCCTCCAACTTATCTTTCACCACGACCACTGCCAACTCAAGGAGCCATCCATAATTCAGGGAGTTTCACTTATCCCCATATCTTCTGATCTGAACATTACATCTATATTATCTATCTTTGTACATTGAGGGAAATGTACATATTAAGTGTGGGGGGGTGAACAACCTAAAAAGGTGCCTAATTTTTTTCATTACTCTCAAATTTCTGAAATTAGGTACCAAACTTTTTGCATTATTCTCAAATCCCTGAATTTAGTCTTGTTTGAAAGTAAATTACTCATATTACTAATTAGGATGAAATTTCTGATGATTTATGATTTTTATTGATATGCTTTAGATTAAGTCATTGATAATTGTGCATTGATAATTAAATTTGAAGAATACTAGAGAATCAAGCATGATAAGTCTATTTTTCAGAAATTTTCTAGGTTGTCAAACTAAGTTTAAATATTACTTTGAAGTTTGAAATTTACGAGGTTGACATCAAAATACCCATAATTTTTGTGAGTTTTTGAGCCTTATAGAGCATAAATTCTTTTTCTTGCTCACTTTATTGATTATGAGTATGTCAACACTAATTTGTTATTCTAGAACTTGCATCGATTATACATGTCGAGACCACACTTTTGATTTGATACACAGAGATGATTAAGGCACCTAGGTTTTAACCCACTTACTCCATTAAAAGTCTACCTTTACAAATTAACTCCTAGTGAACCCCTTTTAATCCTAACAACCCTATTTATTGACTCACCCACTAATATTAACCCGAAACCCTTTGTTTTTGTTATCACCATTCCTTTTGACTACCCTTATATCAATATTTGATTTGATTAATAGCCTAACTATGTTTTTTATTTCAGTTATGTATTTATAGTTTGTTCTTAAAAAAAAAGTATATTCATTATTAGTTATGTGATTAAACGAGCTTATACATTTAAATTGCAAATATTGAATAAGAAGCTCGTATTATTAGTATTATTAGTTCTCAATTGATGTAATTATTATTATTAGTCATTAGTTCTTAGTTAGGTAATTTGTCAATTCAATCTCGATTCTAACCTTCTAATTCAGCCTTATTCCACACCTTAACCCTAGCCCTGTTACAACCCTAACAAAGGCCTTTTGATTTGTGTTTCATCTCATATTTCAGTGGTGGAGATTTGATTTTCATGCAAGCCTATGGGATTAACTCTTCATGTTTGACTTTTGAGTGCCTAAATTTTGAAACTTAAACACTTTGAGTGATTTGAGTGAATCTTTTGTGAGGATGTCAATCCTTGTCGATTTCAAATTAAAGGAAATTATTTAGATAAGGGGAGACACCTATATTTTCGTGCTACAAAATCTATGACTTATATTGTTTGAATTTTTAGGACCCTTTGAGTTGAATTATTCATGTATAAATTATCCCTGAATTAGGATGAGACACTATCAATAGCAATTATGAATTATACAAAGTTCGTTTTAATTGTAAGTTGAGAATTTTACTTGAGGACAAGCAAAAGCTTAAGTGTGGGGGTATTTGATAAACTGAAATAGTAACATATTCTAGGCCCACATTTAGTATGCTTTTGGATGAATTATCCTTTGATTTATGTAAAAAGGTGCTCTCAATCCTTTCTTTTCATGTCTTATACTCAGGAAAGCACCCAAGGATAAAAAGAACGAGAAACGGGCTCAAAACGGACCAATGAGGAAATCGACACGGCCTGGACTTGGACCCACACGGCCGTGCCAAGTCAATCATCTAGAACACGGTCTAACCCCGACTCACACGGTCATGTCTCATTAAAGAAATCCGAACACGGCCTGGCCACGATTCACACGGGCGTGTGCCATGGCCGTGCCTCTGCCGTGGAGAAGAGCAATTTCATTCGGGAAAGGATACTTAGGGAGAAAGAAACGTATTTCAAAAGCCTATAAATACACCCTAAGTATGACCTAAGAAGGGGGCCCAAAGCCATCGTCTAGGGGCGTCGTGCTAGGCGAAGAGAAGGCAGATTTGTGGGGATTCACTCAGGGATAGCCAGTTGATCCATCTCAAGAAGCCAGGATTATACTCAAGACGGAGGATCTCTCCTTCAATTCCTACAGGGGGTTTTAGGGATTTCTTATGTATTGTTTTATCTTTTCTCTTGAGATGTTTTCCTTTTTTGTTATGAACTAAACCCTTCGGATACCCGAAGGGGATGAAACCTATGATGAATCTTGTTATTATTTTCTAAATTATATGATAAATACTTAGTTTGTTCTTAATTATGTGAGCTTAATCCAAATTTAATATGCTTAGGTGGAGGAGGAATAGACCCTGCCAAAGAGTAGATTCAACGTAATTAAGTGGAGTTGATCGCACGCCTAGAGATAGGGTGACGAGATTTTACCGGATTAGGGTGAAACCTAATATGGGAGTCCATAGATCGATTTACTGCTATTCTAGGGGGTTATTATAAGAGAACGAGAGTCCCACTAATTAACCTAGGGTTAGACGTTATTTGCCTCGAGAGAGGGTTTAATATACGTTAGGGAGTCTTACGGATCAAACTAAGTGAATAAATCGTATGGTTCAGTGTTAGATAACAAGTGAAGTCTAGGTGGATTCTTCCTAGGGTATCTCCTAAATCAACTGAGTTTTTCCCAAGTTATTTTCCAAATTCATTCTTCTTTGTCTTAGAGTCTTTAGTTTAGTAGTTAATTAATTTAGATTAATAAACAACTTCACTTATTTTAGGCTAAATAATAGAAAGAAAGTTAGTATTAGTACTTTTAGTTCCTTTGGGTTCGATAATCCGGTCTTGCCTAAGCTATACTACTGTTCGATAGGTGCACTTGCCTCAATCGCTGTCAGAGTTATTTTCCAGGTTCGATCATTCTTTTTATAAATTTTAAAGCTCTGATTCACAGTGATCATCGACCACGGTTGCATCGCACGGCCGTGGCCCTTTAATTGCAGCCCGTGTTGTTTACTCAGTTTTAGCCATGGTCTCATCGCACGGTCGTGGTTTTTTATCGTAGCCCGTGTTGGGAAAAAATTTTCTCTTCCTTGGCCTACACGGTCTCTGCCACGCCCATATGCTTCCTCGTGGTGTCCACACGGCCACGGCCACGCCCGTGTTTTAGGTCGTATGGGAAGGAAATCCTACGCTTATGAAATTAGTTAGTTCTTAGTTAGATGTTATCAACAAAAATATGAATGTTAATGAGGTTAGTGCTCGAGTTGCCTCCCGAGAAGCACTCGTTTAAAGTCTTAAGCTAGACTTACCCTGTTTTCATTTCTATATGAGGGTTCACGGAGCTGAAGCTCCTCTCTCATATCCCTAAAATCTTCACCATTATAAATTTTCAGTCGCTGACCGCTTACCTTGAATGTGCCATAAGTCGGATGAGTTACCTCGATTGTGCCGTAGGGGAAAATAGTTTTGATTACAAATGGACCTGACCATCTTGATTTCAGCTTTCCAGGGAATAATTTGAGTCTTAAATTATAAAGTAACACGAGATCTCCAACTTTGAATTGTTTAGATCGCTTTAGACGAGCATCGTGGCGTCACTTTGTTGCTTCTTTGTATAATCGTGAGCTCTCGTAGGCTTTTTCTCGCCACTCATCAAGCTCGTTCAACTGCATCAATCTTTTCTCGCCTGTAATTTTAAGATCGTAGTTTAAAAATTTTATAGCCCAGAATGCTTTATGTTCGAGTTCAAATGGTAAATGACAGCTCTTCCCGTAAACAAGTTTGTATGGGGATGTTCCTATGGGAGTTTTAAAGGCGGTTCTATAGGCCCATAAAGCATCGTCTACTTTTGCTGCCCAATCTTTCCTGTTTGATTCTACAGTTTTCTCTAGGATACGTTTAAGTTCTCTATTGGATACTTCGACTTGTCCACTGGTTTGAGGGTGATAAGGGGTAGCTGTTCTATGGTGTACTCCGTATTTCTTTAAGATTTTCTCGAATTGAGTGTTACAAAAATGAGTACCCCTATCACTAATGATTTCTCTAGGTGTTTCAAATCGAGAGAAGAGTTTCTTAAGAAATCGTACTACCACTCTTGCATCATTAGTGGGTAAAGCTTGAGCTTCCATCCATTTTGACATGTAATCAACCGCTACGAGGATGTATTTATTCCTAAATAAGCTAGGGAATGGGCCCATAAAATTGATACCCCATACATCAAATATTTCACATGATAGCATATATGTTTGAGGCATTTCATCGCGTTTAGAGATATTACATGTTCTCTGACATTTATCACATGAATTAACATACCTGTTAGCGTCCTTAAACAGAGTGGGCCAATAAAAACCTGATTTGAGTGTTTTATGTGCTATTTTCGTCCCACTGTAATGTCCTCCTGTTGGTCCTGAATGAAAATGTTCTAGGATTTTGCTTGCTTCTTCCTTCGCGACACATCTCCGAATTACTTGATTTGCACATATACGAAAAAAAAAGGGTCCTCCTAAAAATAGTTTTTCACATCAGTAAAGAATCGCTTCTTTTGCTGATGTGTCAACCCTTTTGGTAAGATGTTAGCAGCTAAATAATTTGCGATATCTGCAAACCAGGGTACCTTGGCGTCGGATATAGCCAAAAATTGTTCTTCAGGAAACTAATCATTAATCTCACTTTCATTAAGTTCTTTAAGATGTGGATTTTCAAGTCTAGAAAGATGGTGTGCTACCAAGTTTTCAGCTCCTTTCTTGTCATGAATTTCCAAATCAAATTCCTGTAAAAGTAAAATCCATCTTATGAGTCTAGGTTTTGCATCAGATTTAGTGAAAAGATAACGAAGGGCTAAATGGTCAGTGAAAACGACGACTTTAGATAATACTAAATATTGTCTAAATTTATCAAATGCAAAAACCACAGCTAGCAATTCTTTTTCTGTGGTGGTGTAATTCTCTTGTGCGATCGTCAGTGTCTTGCTAGCGTAATAGATCGGTTGGAAATGCTTGTCTCTTCGCTGACCCAAAACTGCACCTACTGCAAAATCACTCACATCACACATTAGTTGAAAGGGTAAATTCCAATCAGGTGCAATAATAATTGGGGCATTTGTTAATTTAGTCTTTAGAGTATTAAATGCATCTATACATTCCTGATCAAAATTGAAAGGTACATCTTTTTCTAGTAATTTCGTCAAAGGCTTAGCTATTTTAGAAAAATCCTTAATAAATCTTCTATAGAAACTGGCATGTCCTAAAAAACTTCTAATAGCCTTAACTGAATTGGGAGGAGGTAATTTTTCTATGGTTTCAATTTTTGCTTTATCAACCTCAATCCCTTTACTAGAAATTTTATGACCTAACACAATCCCTTCTCGAACCATGAAGTGACACTTTTCCCAATTAAGCACAAGGTTCGTTTCCTCACATCTCATTAAAACTCGTTTTAAATTTTTAAGGCAAAGGTGGAATGAATTATCGAATATCAAAAAGTCGTCCATAAATACCTCCATAATATCTTCCACAAGTTCGTCAAAGATGGCCATCATACAGCGTTGAAAAGTAGCAGGAGCGTTACTGTAACATCCCGAAATTGGGCCTAGAAGAGTTGGGCCTATTGGGCCCCGAGCGTAGAAGCATCTTAGAATTTTTGAGAATGGTATAATTGAAAGTTGGACTTATTAGGTAAGTGAATTTGAAAGGTTACGGGGTTTCCATGAAGTCCCGGGATCAAACCTGAGCTTTAGGAAAAATTTTGGTTTTAGGTGAATAAAACCTTGGGAGTTAGAAGGTAGGCTTTAAGAATAAAATGAGGAGAAAAATGAAACAAAAGGAGTTGTGGTCTAGTGGAAAATGGCGCCACATAAGAGACAAGGGAATGACGCCACAAGGGAGCAAAGGGTCCAAGGTTCAAGTCTTGGCACTTGTATTTCATTCTGATTTATCTTTTTTAGTGAACTTAGACGTTGGTCATAGACTCATATTTAGTTGTGCATGATTTTAGACACAATAGGAGCTTGTGGCTTAGTGGAAAGTGGCGTGAAATGGCTGATGTGAGAGCTTGGGTTTGAATCCCTCAAGCAGCATGTGGGGAGTTTTTATTTTGTGCTAAGCAGGTGGAAGAAGTAGAGTTCAGCTAGAACTTTACATGGTAGATGGAGAAGTGGTCAAACATTTTCGAATGTGTGGAGGAGAGTGAATAGTAGAGCAAATGGGGGAGAGAATCGTGGGATTCAAGTGAAAGGAAGTGTTGGCCGAGTGTGGGGGTCTCTAAGGGGGGAATTTTGGCCAGAGTGGTAACTTGAAGGTGCATATTTGGCCTTGAGAGGGGAGGTGCCGATTTTTCAAGTTCTCTTGGGTGTAAATTTTGGCTTTTTACGTTTGGACGATAGCATATCGGGTCTTTCGTTTTCATTTTCTTTTCTTTTGCCGAAAACTCAACCTCTCTTCTCCTATTCTTCTCTCATTTCAAATATTTTCTCCTTATTGGTTGGTAGCCTAAGCAAGTGTAGGTCGAAAACTCTTTTGCTCATCTTTCCTTGTCCATCTATTTTTATTCTTGCTTTTTCACTTCATCTCCCTCCCTTGTTTTCTCCATAGCCGAATCTTTTCTCTACTCTCTTATTCTCTCTTTCCGTCCATTTCTTTTTGTGCCTTCCGATTTTATTTTTGCTAACTCTTTCTTCTCCTTAAGCCGAATCTTCCCTTTCTTCTCCAGGTTGAAACTATTTCTTCTATCCCTTGCTACCAGCCGAAACTTCTCCCACTCATTCATCCATTTGTGACATTGGTCCCTACTTCAATCTCTTTCCCCTTAGCCGAATAGTTACAAGGCCGAACCTGAATACTCCTTCCCACCTTGAGTATTACACATTTCTTTCTTTCGTGCGGAAGCCAAACTCGTGAGCAATTGCCGAATCGGTGGCACTTTGGTAAGTATTTCTTTGGCCGAATGTAGGTAATAGAGTTTTATTATTCGGTTGTTTCTTACTCAAGCCGAATGGCTATTTGATTTCTTTTAGGGCCAAGAGTAAGGGGTATTAACATCTCTTTTTGTTCCAAACACTACTAGGGTCTCGACGTGCCTAACCAAACAACCGATTAAACATCTTCTTTTGCAGTGGATCGCTTGGCTACTGGTGCGTAATCTCGAGAGTTATTCATGGAGACAGGAAATAGCCAGTCTGAGGGGGGAATAAGAAGTGGGCCTAATGGAAGTGGACTTGTGACCTTCGCTCCCAAGTTCAAGCGACGTAGAGTGTCTGAAACACCCCAAACCCGGCCCACGAGCCCTGACCGGATCTGGTATGTTCCTCGAGTAAAACGTTTCAAATTCATGTTTATTACTTTGGAAAATTTGGGTGGTTTATAAAAAAAAATGCCGAGTTGTTTTGGAGTTAATCTTTAATTCGAAAATCGTTTGTGTTTAGGTGTCTAAACATTTAAAATTTATTTTTAAGAAAAGTTGCTTAAACTTTAAATTGATAAAAATTGTATCATAATAAAATAAATAAAAATGCATGCATAATCAGTTTATAGCTATGGCCTTATTACATCAAAGCAAAACCCGAAATAAATCCAAAATACTTAGAAGTAAAAAGTCCAAAATTAAAATAAAGTCTGAGTTGAACATGGCCACCACTAAGCTCCTGCCGACCCGATCCGTTACTGAGTGTCACCTGAAAAAATATCCCACAACGGGGTGAGTCAAACAGACTCAGTGTGTAAAACCATCAGCAATCCCAACGATTTAGGCACATCAAATCATATACCAACCATCACACCGTGGGGACTACTAAGTCGACCCTCCATCCGCTACACATCATCGAAGGCAGTCACTGCAGACGACATGCTCATCGCCCTTATAAATTGTGGCATAGCCACCAGATAAAGTGACAAAGTCACCAGATAGTAATTTGTGACATTAGTCACCACATTCAGATTTCGTGACATGAGTCACCACATTCAGATATTGTGGTATAAACCACCAAATCACTTCCCCTTTCCATATAACCCATATGCCCCATGTCACACAGAATATGCAATATCATGCCTTATGCCTTATTTCACATTCTTATCGATATTCACATATGTACCATATTCCAAATATTCATATCATAATAATATTCATATCATTTATTAACATAATGTTAAGGTTACGTACCTGAGTACTTTGTACCATCACATGGTACCTTTGCCCACTTTTCACATTATTATTAACACATATATTAAATTGATGCCATAAATCGATTAAGAGTTAGTGTGGGGTACACACCTGGTTTACTAACGTGTTCACTGAATTCCGAAAGTCTCGATCTAATGCTCTAGATCCTTAGTTCCTATATTCGGCCAACACTTAGTACTTTTAGTAAAAAGCCATTCGGCTAAACAATCAAATCCCGAAGGATTATTGCAATCAAAATCCTTACCTTGCTGCCAATTTGATTACTAATCAAATCCCGAAACTTTGTGACACTCCTTCCTTGCAATCGACCAATACTAGATCACCTGACTTGGTTAGTTTTGGCTTCTAAATAATTAAGAAACATATTTGAATCACTAAATATAGACTTGGCCGAATATTCAGGTTCACTTACCTTGCGAGTCTTAAATCCCGAAATTGCTACTTGCTCTTGGTGATGTCGAGATCCCTATAGTTATATGTTAGATTCGGTTTTAACACTTAATCCCATGAAAGTGGCCCATGGCTGAATGCTTCATATCACTTACCTCGATCACTTCCAATCCCGAAAGACTCCTTCACGCTGGCTACAACCAAAACACGAAATTATGGCTTAATACACATTCGGCCATCCTTAGAAATCAAGGCTTAACCATTGATTTCGGCACTCAAATGGAAAGAAACCCATAACCGATTGCTAGGAGAGAAATACTTACCACTACACGTTGTTTGAAGAGACTAAAAGAGAGTGGCCGACAGCACCTTCCTTGGGGATTCGGCTTCCAAGAAAATATTAAGAAAGAGAGAGCACATGGTTCGGCTATGGCTCTCAAAGGGTTATGAAATATTCGGCTACAAGAGGAAGGGGTAAGGTTGAAGGGAAAGAAAGAAAAAGATGACTTGGGAAACACTTAGGAGAATTTGGCCAGAAGACTTAAGGAGAAAGAAGAAGAGAATGGATGCTTACTAAAAGAAAAATTCGGCACTTACTCCCTTGCCACACTTCTAAGCCGAAAAAAAAAATGCAAGCCCCTAGAGTCCTATATTCGGCCACTACATCTCCTCCTATCACATCCCTTTTTCTGTTCCTACTTTCTCTCTTCTCTACCCATTCAAAATAATTTGAATGGTCAACCATTATCTCCCCTCATCTAGCCGAATTTTAAAAAAAATATCAAGACTTATCCTCATCTTTTTGAAGTCCTCATGCCGTCCAACACTTCTCCTCTCCTTGACCCCAACATGCAAAATAAAAGCCACACTCCCATGCTGCCAACATGATTCGAACCTCCTCCCTTCTCCCTTGCTTGAGGCGTCACATACCAAGACCCTAAGTGGCGCCTCCAAGCCACTTTACCAAGCCCAATCTTGTGTCATAAATCCCCCCGCAATTTCTCTTAAGGCCCCCTTAGCCTGGCTCCCCCTTTTTAGACTTAAAGTCAAATAATTTCTAAGGCATTTGACTATACACTAGGGTTCACAAAATTCATATAAAACACATTCATATACACATAAGCATGCTACTTCATACAATTAGGCATTAATGCATAAGCCATAAATCTCGGATGTTACAGTTTTACCCCCCTTAAAATAATTTCGACCTCGAAATTACCTGGCTAAAATAAGTGAGGGTATTACTGTCGCATTGCTTCTTCTGGCTCCCACGAAGCTTCTTCCGATCCATGATTATGCCATAACACTTTGACTAAAGGAACTGACTTCCTTCGTAGCACTTTCACATCTCGTTCCAAAATCTGAATCGGCTCTTCCTCGTAGGACAAATCTGGTCTTAGCTCCATCTCCTCAACTTGTACTACATGAGATGGATCCGATCGGTAACGATGTAGCATAGAAACGTGGAATACATCGTGCATCTGCTACAATTCCGAAGGCAACTCTAACTGGTATGCCACTGGACCAACTCGCTTCAATACCCGATAAGGTCCTATAAACCTTGGACTTAATTTCCCTTTGCGACCAAATCTCATCATCTTCTTCCAAGGTGAAACCTTAAGAAACACTTGATCTCCCACAGCAAATTCTATTTCCTTTCGCTTAAGGTCCGCATACGACTTTTGCCTGTCAGATGCCTCCTTTAATCGTGCCCGAATTAACTTAACCTTTTCTTCGGATTCTGCCACAATCTATGGACCCAAAACTTGACGTTCTCCTAATTCTGTCCAACACGTAAGAGTGCGACACCTCCGTCCATACAGTGCTTCATACGGTGCCATCGTATCACGGCTTGATAGCTGTTATTATATGCAAATTCTGCTAAAGGCAAGTATTCTTCCCAACTTCCTCTAAAGTCTATTACACAGCCTCTCAACATAACTTCCAACACTTGGATCACTCGCTCAGATTGATCGTCTGACTGTGGATGAAATGCCGTACTAAAGTCTAATCTGGTGCCCAAAGCTTGATGTAGTGCTTTCCAGAACCGAGACGTAAACCTTGGATCCCTATCTGAGATAATTGACACCGGCACTCCATGCAACCTCACAATTTCCGCCACATACAACTTCGCCAACCTCTACAAAGAATAGTCAACCCGCACTGGTATGAAATGCGCGAATTTTGTCAATCGGTCCACTATCACCCATACCGAGTCCTTCTTAGTAGGCGTAAGGGGAAGCCCACTAACGAAGTCCATGGTGATTCTCTCCCACTTCCACTGCGGAATCTTTATCGGCTGAAGCAACCCTGACGGAACTTGGTGTTCAGCCTTCACTTGCTGACACGTCAAGCACTTCCCTACAAATTCTGTAACTTCCCTCTTAAGACAACGCCACCAAAACTGTTCCCTTAGGTCTCTATACATCTTACTACCTCCAGGATGCATAGCATAGGGGCTACTATGCGATTCCTGAAGAATTCTCCGCCTTAACTCCGTATCCTTAGGCATACAAACCTTACCCTTGCAACACAATACTCCCTGGTCATTAATACTATAATCTTCCAACTCTCCACTCTGCACTTACCGTAGCTTAGCACTTAGATCATCATCCATTAACTGACTTTCCTTCACCTCATTCAACCATGTCGGCTTAACTTGCAATTCTGCCAGCAAACTTTCGTCGTCATACAAGCTCAGATGTGCAAACATCGCCCTCAGATCCGACACTACTTTTCGACTTAGGGCATCTGCTACCACATTCGCCTTGCCCGAATGATATTCAATAGAACAATCGTAGTCTTTCAATAACTCCACCCACCTTCGCTGTCTCAGGTTTAGCTCTTTCTGAGTCAACAGATACTTAAGGCTCTTGTGGTCTGTGTAAATCACTGACTTTTCTCCATATAAATAGTGCCTCCATACCTTAAGAGCAAAGACCACCGCCGCCAATTCCAAGTCGTGCATCGGATAGTTAACCTCATGTGGCCTTAATTGTCTAGACGCATAAGCAACTACTTTCCCATCTTGCATTAAAACACATCCCAACCCTGTGTGGGAAGCATCACAGTACACCACGAAATCCTTCCCTGCCTCCGACTGTATCAAAATCGGAGCTTCAGTCAAAACCCTCTTAAGTTTCTCAAAACTCTCCTGTTGCTTATCTGTCCATACGAAAGGTACTTCCTTTCTCAAAAACTTCGTCAAAGGTGCGGCTATTGATGAGAACCCTTCTACAAACCTTCTGTCCCAAGAAACTACGAACCTCCGCCACAGACTTAGGTGGTTTCCAATCCAACACTGCCTCAATCTTCCTAGGATCCACTCTTATCCCTTCTGCAGACACTACATGCCCTAAGAATGCAACCTCCTTCAGCCAAAATTCACACTTGCTAAATTTGGCATAAAGCTTCTTCTCCCTTAATACTTACAACGCAACCCGGAGATGCTCATCATGCTCCTCTTCAGACTTGGAATATACTAAGATGTCGTCTATGAACACAACGACAAACCTATCCAAGTAAGGTTGAAAAACCTGGTTCATCATATCCATGAACGCGGCTGGGGCGTTCGTTAATCCGAACGGCATTACTAAGAACTCATAATGCCCGTATCTTGTTCAGAAGGTTGTCTTATGGATATCTGCTTCCTTCACCTTAAGTTGATGATATCCAGACCTTAGATCTATCTTCGAGAATACTGCTGCCCCCTTCAATTGATCGAACAAGTCGTCTATCCTCGGCAAGGGGTACTTGTTCTTGATGGTCAGCTTATTCAACTGACGATAATCTATGCACATACGCATAGTTCCATCCTTCTTCTTCACAAACAAGACCGGTGCTCCCCATGGAGACACACTGGGTCGGATAAACCCACGATCAAGCAACTCTTGGATTTGAGCCTTGAGCTCAACCAATTCCTTTGGTGCCATTCTGTACGGGGCGATTGACACAGGAGCTGTTCCCGGTAGCAAGTCAATTCTAAACTCCACCTCCCTATCAGGGGGTATTCCAGGTAACTCCTCCGGGAAAACATCCACAAATTCCCTTACGGTTCTTACTCCACTAACTCCTTCTTCTTTTGCATCCAACGCACTAACGAAAGTCAATAATGCCTTGCACCCTTTTCGAACCATCTTATCAGCCTTTAATGCAGAAACTATGTTAGACAAGTAGTTTCTTCTTTCTCCTATCATAATTATCTCCTCATCCTCCAGGGTCCTTAACTCCATTCGCTTAGCTGCACAATCCAATATAGCCTGATGTTCCACTAGCCAATCCATGCCAAGTATGAGATCAAATTCTCCGAAAGGTAGTTCCATCAAGTCGATAGAGAATATCACTCCCTGAATCTCTAGAGGTACATTGCGAAATATTCTATTCACCACTACAGTTTGACCTAACGGGCTTACTACAGCCATTCTGCCTCTACCACACCCTCGCGTAATACGACCACGTCCCCTAGAACTCATGTCTACTATCGCGATTTAATCTGTTTTAAAAAGTTTTATGCATTAGTCTTTGTTCCACTGATTACCCACGAACAAGTTTTATGTAAGGAAGTTTAGTAGTAGTTCTTTCGATCATTTCAGAGTTTTGTTTCAAGTCTTCTATCCTAGTTCAGAGAAAGATGCACCTTCATTCAGTAGTATCTACTACACACATTCATCACTTGTACATTTTTGTCCATTTTAATCCCAGAGGTATTTTCGTAATTTGTCCTATAGGGGTATTTTGGTAAATTTTCAAATCAGGGTATCTTGATATTTTGCAAAAATAGGGGTTTTTGGTATTTTTGTAAAGTAAGAATATTTTAGAAAAAATTGAGGGTAGTGTGGTAATTTCATAAACCAAGGGTATTTTAGTAATTTCTCAACCCAGGGGTATTTTAGTAAATTTTTGTAAATCGAGAATATTTCAAAAATTTTTCTTTTTAAGGTCTAAAATAGTTTTTACAAATCAAAGGGGTAATTTGGTGATTTTAAGACTAAGGTTTTTTTTTTTATAAAACAGTGTAGCTGGTCCCTTTCGGGTTTTAATTATTGAATTTAGCCCGTGAATAAGTCCTCTTGGTTAGGGTGAACCGTTACTACGCACCAGGTAGGATTCGAGTGAAGAGGAGGTGAGTCACTAGGACTGCTTAAATACCAGGCTCTCCCTGAATCCAATCCTAGACATGCGCACAATGGTTGCCACACCCTAACTCGGCGACTTAACCACAAGTTTGTTTAGTTAGGCCTTAAAGTTTTATGTAATTCTTGTGTTGAAGTAAGCTAATCCTAGGGTTCAATAACTTAATATGCTAATCTACGTTCCCGTTATTCCCATATACAAATCATACAATAAATCATACAACAGTTAGGGGTACTTACCTGGTGGACTTCGGGTCGGAGACTTAGGTGCCATGCCAGAAAACCTGCTTAATTTCAAAAATTTTCACGAAAACTTGTTTGGGCTCAATTTTGAAAACGTTGTGGGCTTTAAACCCAAGGCCGAGATTTTAAAACTGGGCTCTGATACCAAACTGAAACACCCCAAACCCAGCCCACGAGCCCAAATCGGATCTGGTATGTTCCTCGAGTAAAACGTTTCAAATTCATGTTTATTACTTTGGAAAATTTGGGTGGTTTATAAAAAAAAATGCCGAGTTGTTTTGGAGTTAATCTTTAATTCGAAAATCGTTTGTGTTTAGGTGTCTAAACATTTAAAATTTATTTTTAAGAAAAGTTGCTTAAACTTTAAATTGATAAAAATTGTATCATAATAAAATAAATAAAAATGCATGCATAATCAGTTTATAGCTATGGCCTTATTACATCAAAGCAAAACCCGAAATAAATCCAAAATACTTAACAGTAAAAAGTCCAAAATTAAAATAAAGTCTGAGTTGAACATGGCCACCACTAAGCTCCTGCCGACCCGGTCCGTTACTGAGTGTCACTTGAAAAAATATCCCACAACGGGGTGAGTCAAACAGACTCAGTGTGTAAAACCAACACCAATCCCAACGATTTAGGCACATCAAATCATACACATATAATGAATATAAATAATGATACAATCCTGTACCCAAACCTAGATAACCATCCGCTACACATCACCCGTACCAACCATCACACCGTGGGGACTACTAAGTCGACCCTCCATCCGCTACACATCATCGAAGCGCGCGGCCGCAGGCGACATGCTCATCGCTCTTATAAATTGTGGCATAGCCACGTGATAATGTGACAAAGTCACCAGATAGTAATTTGTGACATAAGTCACCACATTCGATTTCGTGACATGAGTCACCACATTCGAATATTGTGGTATAAACCACGGATCACTTCCCCTTTCCATATAACCCATATGCCCCATGTCACACGAATATGCAATATCATGCCTTATGCCTTATTTCACATTCTTATCGATATTCACATATGTACCATATTCCAAATATTCATATCATAATAATATTCATATCATTTATTAACATAATGTTAAGTTTACGCACTGAGTACTTTGTACCATCACATGGTACCTTTGCCCACTTTTCACATTATTATTAACACATATATTAAATTGATGCCATAAATCGATTAAGAGTTAGTGTGGGGTACACACTGGTTTACTAACGTGTTCATCGAATTCGAAAGTCTCGATCTAATGCTCTAGATCCTTAGTTCCTATATTCGCCAACACTTAGTACTTTTAGTAAAAAGCCATTCGGCTAAACAATCAAATCTCGAAGGATTATTGCAATCAAAATCCTTACCTTCTTTGCTTGATTTGATTACTAATCAAATCCCGAAACTTTGTGACACTCCTTCCTTGCAATCGGCCAATACTAGATCACCGACTTGGTTAGTTTTTGGCTTCTAAATAACTAAGAAACATATTTGAATCACTAAATATAGACTTGGCCGAATATTTCAGTTCACTTACCTTATGAGTCTTAAATCCGAAATTGCTACTTGCTCTTGGTGATGTCGAGATCCCTATAGGTATATGTTAGATTCAGTTTTAACACTTAATCCCATGAAAGTGGCCCATGGCCGAATGCTTCATATCACTTACCTCGATCACTTCCAATCCCGAAAGACTCCTTCACGCTGGCTACAACCAAAACACGAAATTATGGCTTAATACACATTCGGCCATCCTTTGAAATCAAGGCTTAACCATTGATTTCGGCACTCAAATGGAAAGAAACCCATAACCGATTGCTAGGAGAGAAATACTTACCACTACACGTTGGTTGAAGAGACTAAAAAAGAGTGGCCGATAGTACCTTCCTTGGGGATTCGGCTTCCAAGAAAATATTAAGAAAGAGAGAGCACAGGGTTTGGCTATGGCTCTCAAAGGGTTATGAAATATTCGGCTACAAGAGGAAGGGGTAAGGTTGAAGGGAAAGAAAGAAAAAGATGACTTGGGAAACACTTAAGAGAATTCGGCCAGAAGACTAAAGGAGAAAGAAGAAGAGAATGGATGCTTACTAAAAGAAAAATTCGGCACTTACTCCCTTGCCACACTTCTAAGCCGAAAAAAAAAATGCAAGCCCCTAGAGTCCTATATTCGGCCACTACATCTCCTCCTATCACATCCCTTTTTCTGCTCCTACTTTCTCTCTTCTCTACCCATTCAAAATAATTTGAATGGTCAACCATTATCTCCCCTCATCTAGCCAAATTTTAAAAAAAATATCAAGACTTATCCTCATCTTGTTGAAGTCCTCATGCCGTCCAACACTTCTCCCCTCCTTGACGCCAACATGCAAAATAAAAGCCACACTCCTATGCTGCCAACATGATTCGAACCTCCTCCCTTCTCCCTTGCTTGAGGCGTCACATACCAAGACCCTAAGTGGCGCCTCCAAGCCACTTTACCAAGCCCAATCTTGTGTCATAAATCCCCCATAATTTCTCTTAAGGCCCCCTTAGCTTTGGCTCCCCTTTTAGACTTAAAGTTAAATAATTTCTAAGGCATTTGACTACACACTAGGGTTCACAAAATTCATACAAAACACATTCATATACACATAAGCATGCTACTTCATACAATTAGGCATTAATGCATAAGCCAGAAATCCCGGATGTTACAGTGTCAGCGGTGCGAGACTTTTTGCCTGGATGCAGAAAGGCGTTGTCATCTGATTTAGATAGACAAATTACAGTTGCTCGCGCTAGTGAAGGTGACGACGATAGTGAGTGTGTAGTACTCTATGTGATTAGGTGTGTAATCTCACACCCTTTCTAATGCATGTTTGCAATGTTCTGAGATTCGGTCAAAAGCCGAAAAGTCAGAAAACCAGCATCTGTGACCACTCGAGCGTACGAACGCTCATAGTGGTAAATCGAGATACGAGTAATGATGGTAGGCCGTTGAGAGAGTCACGAGCACTCTCGCGATACTAAGGCCGTAACGGGCCTAACCGAGCCGAAGCGGGCCAAATGGGCCCAATGGGCTACCCAACCCATTTGGGCCAAACTGTTAGAAAACTGTCAAATGATAAGTCTGAATGCGAAATCTGCGATTCTGAGCACGAAATCATGCGAGAGGGGCCACACAAGGGTGTAGGCCCGTTTGGGCCTAAAATAGAATTTAGGCCCAATAGTCCCGTAGAGAACCAATAAGGGTCCCGTGTCGTTCAGGGCGACAGTAAGCTATTGAAAAGCCGTAAATTGATACATTATTGAAATACCCTCATTGGGTAAATTACTGAGATACCCTCGTTGGGTAAATTACTAAGATACCCTCGTTGGGTAAAATTACTATTATACCTTAGGGGCAGTTTTGGTATGATTGCGTATAACTTGATTAACTGCCACGATGATACATTTTGCATACACTGAAATATTATGCCATGACATGTTGCATTGGGATGGGTTATAATGATGGAGGAAGTGCTGTACTGGTGGCTATGCCACAATATACTGATTTCAGTGGCTCAGCCACATATATCGTCATTGGCGCCTTTGTTGCGTTTATACCGACAACTTTGACCGCATTTTTGGAGTGTAGGGTTGGGTGGGTTGACTTGGTCCCACATGGAGTGTGTAGGGCTGATACGGGTGGAGTGTAGCGGATGGACTATTAGGTTGGGGCTGCATTTTCTGTTTGCATTACCATGATTTTGGGCCGTGGGCCCAAATCGACATCAGATGAGGCTTAGGCCCGCATCGAGACCATGATTGTGGATCGAATCGAGATTGCACATCGAGTTCTTGTAACTCACCCGTTGTTTCAACCTTGCAGCGATCCCAAAGCGTTAGTGGATTTGGAGCTGTGGAGGACTCTGTGGTGGCCATACACCGGGAATTATTCTCGTGAACTTAGTAAATTTATGTTTTGCTTTATTTTAGTTTAATTATTGATTTGGGGTTAATATTTCTGTAATAAGGCCATTGGTTTATTTTCTTTTAAGTTTTCCTTTATAACTGCTAAATTTATAAATACGTAGTTTTTCCCAAAACGACACCTACTGTTTTCAAATATATCACATTTTCGTAATTCACTGAAATTGTTTTTTGTTTTAAACAAGCTTTTGGGTTTAATAACAATGATAACAATAATAATGTTTTTACAAGAAAACCACAAAAAACAAATTTGATTTTTCTCAAACAACAAAGCTCAAGTTTTCAAAAAGGAATGCGAACTTTTTAACAAACGCGCAAGCTTTTAAACAACCCTTCTATGTGACATACCAGATCCGGTCATAACGTCTAGGCCGGGTTTGGGGTGTTACAGTTACATAAACCAAAAGGCATTCTTCGATAAGCAAACGTACCGTATGGACATGTGAATGTTGTCTTTTCTTAATCTTCAGTAGTTATGAGGATTTGGAAGTAGCTAGAGAGTCCGTCTAGGAAGCAGTAGTACATATGCCCAGATAATCTTTCTAGCATCTGATCAATGAAGGGTAAAGAAAAGTGGTCTTTTCTTGTGGCATCATTTAGTTTCCTATAGTCGATGCAAACTCTCCAACCTGTGACTGTTCTTGTTGGAATTAATTCATTCTTTTCGTTAGCTATGACAGTCATGCCTCCTTTCTTTGGAACAACCTGCACATGACTTACCCAAGAACTATCAGAAATAGGATAAATGATTCCAGCATCTAAAAGTTTAATTACCTCGGTTTTGACAACTTCCTTCATATTGGGATTTAGTCATCTTTGAGGTTGCACACATGGTTTATATTCATCTTCCATTAAGATTTTGTGGGTACAAAACGATAGGCTTATCCCTTTAATGTCAGAGATTTTCCAGGCTATGGCTCTTTTATACTCCTTTAACACCTGTAGTAACTCTTCTTTCTCATTGGGTTCTAGGTCTGAAGAAATAATTACCGTTAGTGTAGAATTGCTCCCAAGGAATGCGTACTCTAAGTGTGTTGGTAACTGTTTTAATTCCAATTTGGAGGGTTCTTCAATAGAGGGCCTTTGTTTAGATTCGTCATTTATTTCAATGCCCTCATACTCTTTTTGTCTTTAGGAGGAACTATTAGGATTTATTTCAATTTTTGTTTCCCCCATCTCATTGGCATCATCATCTACCTCCTCGCCTTGAACAAGACACAGTTCCAACGTGTCTTTATGTATTATTTCCTAAAAAGTATCTTGAATAAAATGATCAATAGAGTCAATAAAATAACAGGAATCATCTTGCTCTTTAGAGTATCGCATAGCATCATAGATTTTAAAGATAATCTCCTCATCACCTACCCTAAGCGCAAGCTTACCATTACCTACATCAATATTAGCCCTAGCAGTGGCTAAAAATGGGCGTCCTAAAATTAAAGGTACTTCAACATCTTCATCCATGTCGAGCACAACAAAGTCAACAGGGAATATGAATTTATCAACTTTAACTAAAATGTCTTCAATAATTCCCCTAGGGTATTTAATAGATCTATCTGCTAGTTGGATACTCATCCTAGTGGGTTTTGGTTCCCTAAGACCGAGGTGCTTGAACATTTTATAAGGGCATTAAATTAATACTGGCACCTAAGTCAGCTAATGCCTTCTCAATATTTAAACTACCAATTAAACAAGGAATAGTAAAACTTCCTGGTTCTTTTAATTTGGTTGGCAACTTATTCTGGAGAATAGCTGAGCATTCCTCGTTAAGCTCTACGGTTGATAGTTATTCAAGCTTCCTTTTATTCGTTAAGAGCTCCTTTAGAAATTTTGCCTATGTAGGCATCTGTGAAATAGCTTCAACAAAAGGTAAGTTAATATGTAATTGTTTAAAGAGTTCAAGAAACTTACCAAATTGTGCGTCCATGCGGTCTTTCTTCAACTTTGCTGGATATGGAATTGGTGGTTCTTTAAATGCCGGTGTTACATTCTCGTTTACTTCCTCTTCTTTTTCTTTAGCAATTTCTTTTGGCATCTTTCTTTCAGTTTCAACCAACTCCTTTCCACTCCTTAGTGTAACTGCTTTCAGATGCTCTTTTGAATTAGGTGAATTACCTGGTTACTTTTCGTAAACTAACTTGATTAGCTGTCCAAATTTATCCTTTGAAGTGATTCTTGTTGAGTTTTCAATGCCGTTTCGATATTCTGGAAATGAGTTTCTGATGTCGAGATGAACCTTTCCAGCATCTCCTCAAGGTTCGGCTTCTTTTCCCGTAGGTAGGGCTGTTATTGAAAGCTTGGAGGGGGTTGTTGTCTCTGATTTCCTTGATTTCCTTGACCTCCCCATGAAAAATTGGGATGATTCCTCCAACCTGCATTGTACGTGTTACTATAAGGATTATTTTGAGGTCGAGGATTATTACCCATATAGTGAAGTTACTCGTTTTCAACGCTCGGGTTGTAAGGCTGGTACTCTGTATTGCTCATCCCTCCTTTATTTACATCGTACTGCATCACTGGATGTACCTGCGAGGAACCACACAAACCATCAATTTTCTTACTTAAGAGTTCTACCTGATTTGATAGCATGGTTACTGCGTCGAGGTTGAAGACACTGGCAGCTTTTGTCGGCTTTGTCCTCATAACTTGCCACAGATAGTTATTCATTGACATCTCTTCAATGAATTTGTAAGCCACTTCAAGGGTTTTGTTATTTAGGGTTTGTAACACCCCAAACCCGGTCAATACACCACGACCGAATCTGGCATGTTACGGGGAAAAACGCGTTTGAGGGGTTAGGTTTCAGGTTAAAGATTCGATAAAAACAAAGCTCTTTGTCATATTTTATACTTGTCAAAATCTGGGGCATGATTGCTTTAAAACTGGTAGTGAATTTTGAAAACCCGGAAATTTGAAAACTTGGTTGACTCCATAAGTAAGACAAATACATATCGTTTGAGAATCCCAAGTAATCTCCTTCTTGATGCTTAAAAACATTTTGGGTTTAGTGTGAAAAAAAAATCTCTAGTTCTAGAAATTGTTTGAGTGGCATTTATTTTTAATGTTTTAGGGTGATACCCGATGGCAAAGTTTAAAACATATCGCGTTGTAGTTTGAAAACCTCATCTTTCCAAGTTTTATCCAATATTAGTCCAATTCTTTGTTAAGGCATATTTGAAATCACATTTAAACATATAAATAACCAAAGCATAACTTTAAAAGGCCATTTACAATCCCAGCAAAACCAAATGAAAATAAAGGAAAGAAAGTACCAAGTATTTAAATGAGTGAAAATCTGAATTTATTCATGGCATGAGCACCTCGAGTCCACCCGGCTCCATGTCCGCAATCTAAGTGTCACCTGAAACGATAAGGAGAAGGTGAGTCGCAAGACTCGAGTGCATAAATCCCTCTCCGAATAACGCAACATGCTAACACACATCATAGCAATGCAATACAAGTAATGCACCCAATCCTAGCCATCCGCACTCCATTTCTACCCCATGTGGTACCAAACCACCGGTGGTGCCAAACCACTAGTGACCCAAAGTCACGATATCCATAATTGTGGTGCCAAACCACTTTGGTGACCCAAAGTCACGAATAATCCAATGATGGGGCCAACCCATCGTGTGATACCAAATCACCGGGCGTTAATCCGTATAAGAGGCCGTCAGGCTGTGGGCCAACCCACGTGGTGCTAAGCCACGGGGACGAGACGCTATGAGGTGCCAAACCTCTGGTGTCCCAAAGACACGAATGTGATACCAAATCACCGTGACCGAAGTCACGAATCCATTGATGGGGCCAACCCATCGTGGTGATACCAAATCACCGGGCGTCAATCCCGTATAATCAATCGTGGGGCCAACCCCATCGTGGTGCTAAGCCACCGGGATGAGACGCGAGGTGCTAAAACCTCCGTGACCCAAAGTCACAATAATCAATCTGTGGTACCAAACCACTTTGGAGGTGCCAAACCTCCGTGTCCCAAAGACACGGATATCATATTCCCCTCCTCTCATATCACCCATAACATATCATACTAATGCAAATCGTGCAATATATGTAATCATGCTAACATGTTTAACATTGTATCTCATATCACATACATCATCGATCATGATATCATATACCATTAATAGAACTCGTAATGAAACGGGCTTACAGAATCCGCGTGCACATACCCCATAGGGTATCATATCAATCAACCACACTGTTTGACAATCAGGTTTATTAAACATATTACTAAGCAATGAGTGTGTTAGTTACACACCTGCTAACACGCGAGCTTTAAACTCAACAAATCGATCTACAATCTTAACACACCTTGCTCCTAGAATCGGCCAAACATAGGATTAGTCACCTATACCATTCGGCCAAAACCCAATAAACCAAAGGGGTTAACATTCAACCCTTACCTTGCAAATGGGTTGGTTTCCTACCAAACCCCGAACCAAACGGTGGTTCTTCTGACAATCGGCCTTCCTCTACAACACAAATAATCAGTCTCACAAGGCTATGACTTTAACGAAAACAAAAAGAATAGACTAAAAGAACTCGTTCTTACCACCACCTACCTATTGCTTTACAGAGATAGAAGGCCCCTCTCGATTGCTCCCAAAATCCAGAAGTCCTACAATCCAATCGGTTACAACACAAGAGATTAACACCCTTCAACCAATGCTGAAATCGGCCCTTAATCAAACCCAAATCGATTGAGAAAAAGAAAGAGAGAAAATGACCATTCGGCCAAACTCTTACCTACCACCAACCGAAAGAAAACAAGAACCCAACACGTTCACCACCCTTCTAATATTCGGCCACCAAGGAACTACTAAGAGAGAGGAGAGTTTCGGCCAAGAGGAATGGAAGAAACAAATGGAGACAAACGGCTTGAGCTTTGAATAAAAAGACAGGAATAAGAGATGAGTAGAGAGTGGGGACTTTCGGTTTGAAAGCAAATAGATGAAGAAAGTGTTTTGGAGGATAAGATTCGGCTACCAAAGTTTAAGAAGGAAAAAAGAAAATGTGAGAAGGAGAGATACCAAATTCGGCTTGACACAAAGTGAAGAAGCAAAGAAATGGAAGGGTGAATAGCAAAAGAAGCAAAACACAATTGTGTCTTCAAGATGACATTCGGCTATCAATGAAAGTCAAAAGCAAAGAACAAAGCAAATTCGCAAAGGTTGTCAAGATTTCGGTTTCAAGAAAGAAAATGAAAAAATGAGAGAACACTCTTTAGAAAATTCGGCTAACAAAAGACCAAAGAAAGAACTTTTGCTTGACACTCCAAAGACCGAAAATGCACAAAAGCCTAAGTGAATTTCGGCTAACACCCCTAACTCACTCACCCAACCGGCCACTCCCAAAACTCTCCTAAAATTCGCCACATCTCCCCAAACACTCCACACCACCACTTCAAATTATTTTGAACAAGTCCACTTCCTACAATCACTCTCCACCCACCATTTGAGCATTTGACTTGGTCTTAGGCAGAGTTTGAACCGCCTACAACTCCTCCTCCATGCCGTCAAAATGAGAGCAAAAATGTGGGATTTTCGCAACTTGAACACAGGACCTCCTCCCGTGCAAGTGACGCCAAACACAAGCCCCAAGCGGCGCATGCTTTGCCATCTTACTAGCTCAACTCTTGTGCTAACTTTTCACCAAAAATTATTCATAAACCCCACTCCTTCAAACTCCTCTCACATAAAACTTAAAACCAAAATTTTTCCTACCACTCCGCTTATACTAAGCTTACAACTAAGCCCCAAAACAACACAAAAGCAACATTGCAAAGCAACCACATGCAAAACAATGCAATAACAAAATAGCCCCTATCCTCGGATATCACAGTTCTAATTCTAAAAAAATAATTTCGGCCTCAAATTACCCGATCAAAAGAGTTGAGGGTATCATTGTCTCATCACATCCTCGGGTTCCCACGTAGCTTCTTCCACGCCATGGTTCCGCCATAGCACCTTTACGAGGCACCGACTTCCTACGCAAAACCTTCACATCCCGCTCTAGGATCTCGCATAGGTTCCTCCACCATGGTCAAACCGGATTCACCTCGATCTCTTCCATCGCTACGACATGCGATGGATCGAACGATAACGCCTAAGCATCAAAACGTGAAATACATCGTGAATCGACTCAACTCGCCGGCAACTCAAGCCTGGTAAGCTCATGGTCCCACTCGCTTTAGTACCTTATACGCCCAATAAACCTCTGACTTAGCTTGCCTTTCCTTCGAATCTCAATACTTTCTTCCATGGCGAGACCTTCAGAAAACTTGATCCCCACAAAGAAACTCTATATCTCTCGCTTGAGATCGCAGATAAGACTTACGCCTATCCGAAGCTTCTCTCAATCGAGCTCGAATCAACTTAACCTTGTCTTGGCCTCTGCGCAACCAACTCTGGTCCCAACAATTGGCGTTCACCCAACTCCGTCCAACATGTAGGTGAGTGACACTTCCTACCATACAACGCCTCATATGGTGCCATTTTGATGCTTGCTTGGTAACTATTATTGTAGGCGAACTCGGCTAATGGCGTAAACTCCTCCCAACTACCTACTCAAATCCGAACACAACCTCTTAGCATATCCTCTAAGATCAGATAACCCTTTCCGATCGCCCGCCGATCGCGGGTGAAAAGCCGTGTTGAAATCAAGCGCGCACTCCAAAGCCCGATGCAACGCTTTCGTAACCTTGACGTAAATCGGGATCCCTATCCGAGATAATCGACATCGCACACCGTGCAATCTCACTATCTCGACACATCTGGCCTTCGCCAACCTCTCAAGTGAGTAATCAACCCTTACCGGAATGAAGTGAGCTGATTTAGTGAGACGATCCACAATTACCCAAACTGAGTCTTTCTTGCTCGGCGTAATAGGTAATCCACCGACGAAATCCATAGTTATTCTTTCCCACTTCCATTGTGGAATCTTCTTTGGTGAAGCAAACCCGACGGCAATCGATGCTCACCTTGACCCTCACCGACATGTCCGACACTTCCCTACAAACCCCGTCACTTCTTTCTTCGCACCGCCACCAAAATTGCTCTCTTAGATCTCTATACATCTTGCTTCCTCCAGGATGCATAGCGTATGGGCTGCTATGTGCGCCCCGACGAATCTCTCCGCCTCAGCCAACGTCTTTCGGCATACAAGCTGCGCGCTTGAAAACACAACACTCCATCACTAGATAAATTGTAACCCTCCAAACTACCATCCGCGCACTGAGACCTCTGCGCACTCAAAACCTCATCTTCCAATCTGCTTTCTCTCGACCGCTCAACCCAAGTAGGCTTAACCTACAGCTCCGCTGTAATACTTCCGTGCGCCATACAAACTCGGATGGGCAAACATCGCTCTTAAGTCCCCAAACAACCTTACGGCTCAACGCGTACGCCACCACGTTAGCCTTGCCCGGATGATATTCAATCGAACAATCATAATCCTTGAGCAATTCAATCCATCTCACGCCTCAAATTCAAATCCTTCTAAGTCAAAAGATACTTTAGACTCTTGTGATCTCTGTGTAGACTATCGATCTCTCTCCGCATAAGTAGTGCCTCCAAATTTTCAAGGCGAAGACTACCGCCGCTAACTCCAAGTCGTAAGGCGTCGGATAATTGACCTCATGTGGCCTCAATCGCGAGATGCGTAAGCCACAACCTTACCTTTCTCGCATCAAAGACACAACCCAATCCCGTATGTGATGCATCGCAATACACTGTGAAATTCTTTCCGGCCTCAAAGTTGAAATAAAACAGAGCTTCAATCAAAATCTTCTTTAGTTTGTCGAAACTCTCCTATCGCTTCTCACCCAAACAAATGGAACCCTTTCTTAACAACTTGGTCATAGGCGCTGCGATCAATGAAAAACCTTCTACAAATCTTCGGTAGTATCCTGCCAAACCCAGAAAACTCCGAATCTCAGCCACTGACTTAGGCGGCTTCCAATCCAAAACTGCCTCAATCTTCCGAGGATCTACCCTAATCCCCTCAGCCGACACTACATGACCCAAGAATGTCACCTCCCTGAGCCAGAACTCGCACTTACTAAATTTTGCATAAAGCTGTTTTTCCCTCAGAATCTGCAGTACTATTCGCAAGTGTACATCATGCTCCTCCTCTGTCTTTGAGTATACTAAGATGTCGTCAATAAAAACCACTACGAACTGATCCAAATACTGCTGAAACACCCTATTCATCATATCCATGAATGCCGGCAAGCGTTAGTCAACCCAAACGGCATTACGTAAATTCGTAGTGCCCATACCGAGTACGAAAACGTCTTGTGGATATCCGCCTCCTTCACCTTCAATTGGTGATACCTGGACCTTAAATCAATTTTCGAGAATACCAAGCACCCTTGACTAATTAAACAAGTCATCTATCCGCGACAACGGATACTTGTTTTTGATCGTCGACTTATTCAATCAAGCGGTAGTCTATACACATCCGCATGGTACCATCTTTCTTCTTAACAAAGAGTCATTGGCGCTCCCCAAGGTGAAACACTTGGCCTAATAAAGCCTCGATCCAACAACTCGGATCTCGAGCCTTTAATTCCACTAACTCCTTTGGCGCCATCCTATACGGAGCAATAGACACCGCGGCGCAGATTCGAAGAATGCATCTATCCCGAACTCTACCTCACGATCTGGTTGCAAGCCCGAAAGTTCCTTTGGAAACACATCAACAAATTCTTTAACTGTCCGGACCTTTTCCACAGCAGATTCCTCAGCCTCCAAGGCATACACGTGAACCACATACGCTTCACAGCCCTTCCTGACCATCTTCTCCGCTTTCAGAGCAGATACCACGTTGGATAAGTAATCTCTTCTATTACCTATCATGACTACCTCAACACCCTCAGCCGTCTTTAGAACCAAACGCTTAGCTGCGCAATCCAATCTAGCCTGGTATTTAACCAACCAGTCCATTTTGAGAATCAGATCGAACTCCCCAAACGGCAGTTCCATCAGATCAGCCACAAACACTACCCCTTGGAGTTCTAGGGGTACATCTCTATACAGCTTATCTACGACTACAGAGTGACCTAGAGGGCTAATGACTGTCATCTGCCTCGAAGTAGTTTCAGAGTTTAAGTCCATGGTCTCTACTATGCTACTAGCAACGTATGAATGCGTTGACCCCACATCAATTAAAGCAGTATATGGAGAACCAAAGATCAAAAACGTACCGGTTATGACGTCCGATGCGTCACCCTCCTCTCGGCATCTCGCTGCATACACCAACCCAGGCTGTCTTGCCTCAGAGCTACTCCGCACCTCTCGCCGGTGCTCCGCGGCCCCACCAGAACCATTACCTCCTCTCGCCATTACCACGACCCTCTGCGGT
This sequence comes from Gossypium sturtianum, assembly GCA_025698515.1. NCBI lineage: Eukaryota > Viridiplantae > Streptophyta > Magnoliopsida > Malvales > Malvaceae > Gossypium > Gossypium sturtianum. Next base: position 130,285,107 of record CM046955.1, read on the forward strand.
GGCGGTCCATTATTCTCGAATCGAGTACGGCCCCCGCCTCGGATCGAATCCTAGTCAACTTACGCGGACGGTCCTCACACGGTGATCCAAAGAGCCACACTCGAAACATCCTTTTCCACCGGTCCAAAGAACCTCCCCAATGAGATTTCCCACAACGGTTACACTGTGTGGGTCCCGACACTGAATGCAGACCTACCAGATCGATTCGGCCCACTTTGTCTAGCTCTTTTCTGCGGATTACTCGGACGACCCGTAAGATCCAAAACTCCTCTTATGTCTGTTCCTATCCATGTTTTGCCTCACGCATTCTTTAACACCCTCGGCTACCTTAGCCTTCTCAACCAGATCGGCAAACTCATGCTCCCGCCAGGAGCAATCAGCAGCCTTAATTGTCTCTCGCACCATCCTCGAATCGAACACACCTCTCGTGTTCGGTAGCCACAATGCCCCTAGCATACCTACTCACTTCAAGAATTACGCCTCGCACCGACACGGCACTTACTCCCCGAACTAGCCTCAAAAATGCTTTTCACAGCGTCAATGTAGCTAGCTCCAATGTACTTTTTCCGATAAGCTCTAAAATAATCCCAAGTGAGATCCTCCGCGCAGCCCCGTCTCGAACCGTGAGCCACCACCGGTATGACTCATCCCGAAGGAGCGATACTATCCCCTTCACTTCTCCTCAAGAAGATCAGTCCAGATCATCCATGATCCGTTCCGTCGCCGCTTCCACCAATACTCGGTGGCTTTGGAGCAACACCGTAAACACCTCTAAATACCTCGGCCCCATTTGCTCGGAGTTGCTCAGCACGATTTCCTAGCTCCTACGCCTCCACTTACTCCGGCTACCCTTTCCAGAACTCGCAAAGATCGTCGCTGCGGCTCATACATCATCGGCCCGATCTCGAAATTCACCACCTCCGGTGGTGGTGGTGCCAGATCTCATTCTCGACTCACTGCAGACTCTACCGGTTCGTAAACCGTCATCCTACCCCGACCACGCCCACGTGTATTACGACCACGCCCACCCCGAGTGCTCATGACTACGATCTCGACTTAGCCGATTCGTAAGTTTTATGCATCGATTTATTTCGCTATTTAAAAGAAACGATCTTATGAATATTTCTTTTTAAAGAAATTTTTGTTTTCGCAAGTCGTGGACCCAGTGGTTTCAGATTTCTAAAGTAATTGCTAGTCATTCCATCATATTACACCAACATCGTGAATCACAAGAATAATAAGGAGTACTTACAGGCGGATTGGTGCAGGAGACTCAAGCCATGCCTTCCAAACCATATACTTTGAAACAAAAACATTTAAAAACAAAAATTCTTAAAACATTTTGGGCCTCAGCCCACAAATGAGCCTTGAACTTGGCTCGATACCACAATTTTAACACCCCAAACCCTGGTCAATACACCACGACCGAATCGGCATGTTACTGGGAAAATGCGGTTGAGGGTTAGGTTTGAGTTAAAGATTCGATAAAAAAAGCTCTTTGTCATATTTTATACTTGTCAAAATCTTGGGCATGATTGCTTTAAAATCGGTAGTGAATTTTGAAAACCGGAAATTTGAAAACTTGGTTGACTCCATAAGTAAGACAAATACATATCGTTTGAGAATCCCAAGTAATCTCCTTCTTGATGCTTAAAAACATTTTGGGTTTAGTGTGAAAAAAATCTCTACTTCTAGAAATTGTTTGAGTGGCATTTATTTTTAATGTTTTAGGGTGATACCCGATGGTAAAGTTTAAAACATATCGCGTTGTAGTTTGAAAACCTCATCTTTCCAAGTTTTATCCAATATTAGTCCAATTCTTTGTTAAGGCATATTTGAAATCACATTTAAACATATAAATAACCAAAGCATAACTTTAAAAGGCCATTTACAATCCCAGCAAAACCAAATGAAAATAAAGGAAATAAAGTACCAAGTATTTAAATGAGTGAAAATCTGAATTTATTCATGGCATGAGCACCTCGAGTCCACCCGGCTCCATGTCCGCAATCTAAGTGTCACCTGAAACGATAAGGGAGAAGGTGAGTCGCAAGACTCAGTGCATAAATCCCTCTCCTGAATAACGCAACATGCTAACACACATCATAGCAATGCAATACAAGTAATGCACCCAATCCTAGCCATCCGCACTCCATTTCTACCCCATGTGGTACCAAACCACTGGTGGTGCCAAACCACTGGTGACCCAAAGTCACGATATCCATAATTGTGGTGCCAAACCACTGGTGACCCAAAGTCACGAATATCATATTCCCCCTCCTCTCATATCACCCATAACATATCATACTAATGCAAATCGTGCAATATATGTAATCATGCTAACATGTTTAACATTGTATCTCATATCACATACATCATCGATCATGATATCATATACCATTAATAGAACTCGTAATGAAACGGGCTTACCCGAATCTGTGCACATACCCCATAGGGTATCATATCAATCAACCACCTTTGTTTGACAATCGGGTTTATTAAACATATTACTAAGCAATGAGTGTGTTAGTTACACACTGCTAACACGCTTGAGCTTTAAACTCAACAAATCGATCTACAATCTTAACACACCTTGCTCCTAGAATCGGCCAAACATAGGATTAGTCACTTATACCATTCGGCCAAAACCCACTAAACCAAAGGGGTTAACATTCAACCCTTACCTTGCAAATGGGTTGGTTTCCTACCAAACCCGAACCAAACGGTGGTTCTTCCGACAATCGGCCTTCCTCTAAAACACAAATAATCAGTCTCACAAGGCTATGACTTTAACGAAAACAAAAAGAATAGACTAAAAGAACTCGTTCTTACCACCACCTACCTATTGCTTTACAGAGATAGAAGGCCCCTCTCGATTGCTCCCAAAATCCAGAAGTCCTACAATCCAATCGGTTACAACACAAGAGATTAACACCCTTCAACCAATGCCGAAATCGGCCCTTAATCAAACCCAAATCGATTGAGAAAAAGAAAGAGAGAAAATGACCATTCGGCCAAACTCTTACCTACCACCAACCAAAAGAAAACAAGAACCCAACACGTTCACCACCCTTCTAATATTCGGCCACCAAGGAACTACTAAGAGAGAGGAGAGTTTCGGCCAAGAGGAATGGAAGAAACAAATGGAGACAAACGGCTTGAGCTTTGAATAAAAAGACAAGAATAAGAGATGAGTAGAGAGTGGGGACTTTCGGTTTGAAAGCAAATAGATGAAGAAAGTGTTTTGGAGGATAAGATTCGGCTACCAAAGTTTAAGAAGGGAAAAAGAAAAATGTGAGAAGGAGAGATACCAAATTCGGCTTGACACAAAGTGAAGAAGCAAAGAAATGGAAGGGTGAATAGCAAAAGAAGCAAAACACAATTGTGTCTTCAAGATGACATTCGGCTATCAATGAAAGTCAAAAGCAAAGAACAAAGCAAATTCGGCAAAGGTTGTCAAGATTTTTCGGTTTCAAGAAAGAAAATGAAAAAATGAGAGAACACTCTTTAGAAAATTCGGCTAACAAAAGACCAAAGAAAGAACTTTGCTTGACACTCCAAAGACCAAAAATGCACAAAAGCCTAAGTGAATTTCGCTAACACCCCTAACTCACTCACCAAACTGGCCACTCCCCCAAAACTCTCCTAAAATTCGCCACATCTCCCCAAACACTCCACACCACAACTTCAAATTATTTTGAACAAGTCCACTTCCTACAATCACTCTCTACCCACCATTTGAGCATTTGACTTGGTCTTAGGCAGAGTTTGAAGCGCCTACAACTCCTCCCCTCCATGCCGTCAAAATGAGAGCAAAATGTGGGATTTTATAACTTGAACACAGGACCTCCTCCTCGCAAGTGACGCCAAACACAAGCCCCAAGTGGCGCATGCTTTGCCATCTTACTAGCTCAACTCTTGTGCTAACTTTTCACCTAAAATTATTTATAAACCCCACTCCTTCACTCCTCACATAAAACTTAAAACCAAAATTTTTCCTACCACTCCTAGCTTATACTAAGCTTACAACTAAGCCCCAAAACAACACAAAAGCAACATTGCAAAACAACCACATGCAAAATAATGCAATAACAAAATAGCCCCTATCCCTGGATATCACAGGGTTCCACCGGCGGCTGCATCAATAAGCTGCCTAGTTGAGGGGTTCACACCGTTATAGAAGGTTTGAACCTGTAGCCATAATGGTAACCCATGATGAGGGCACCTTCTCAATAAATCCTTGTATCTAACCCATGCATCTTAAAGTGTCTCTAAATCCATCTGTACAAAAGAAGAGATATCATTCCTCAATTTAGCCGGCGGAAAATATTTTAACAAAAATTTTTCAGTCATTTGTTCCCATGTAGTGATTGATCCTCGTGGAAAATAATTCAACCACTGTTTGGCTTTATTCCTTAAAGAAAAGGGAAATAACCGAAGCCGAATGGCATCATCAGAAACGCCATTAATTTTAAACGTATCACATAATTCCAAAAAGTTCGCTAAGTGTGTGTTAGGATCCTCATCCTGCAAACCATCAAACTGAACAAATTGTTGAATCATCTGTATAGTGTTAGGTTTCAGTTTAAAATTATTTGCAGCGATAGTAGGTCTAACAATACTTGATTCAGTTCCTATTAAATTAGGTTTAGCATAATCATACATAGTTTGAGGAGGAGGATTTTCGGCAACCACAGGAGGAAGTGGATTATTCTGGGGATCAGCCATCTCTTCCGTGTTATTAATATCGTCCTCTTGCTCTTCTTGTGTGTATTGTAGTCTTCACCTAATTTCTCTTCGATTTCTGCGAACGGTTCCTTCTATATCACTATCGTAAAGTAGAGGTCCTGACGGGTTTCTTCTAGTCATAAACTAGAATACCTGCCAGAAGCAAGGAAAAAGAAAAAATAGCAAAGTTAAAATAAAAATAAATTGCAAATAAATGGAATGGCTAAAGTAAAAAAAATCAAGTGTTCCTAATATCTTAGTCCCCAGCAACGGCGCCAAAAACTTGATCGTGCTCGAAACTAACTATGACAACGAATAAGGCAAGCGCACCTATCGTTCGGTAGTATAGCTATGGCAAGACCGAAAATATCGTATCCTCAAGGACCAAGAGTACTAGTAGTTACTATCTTTTAATTATCTAGCCTAAGTATTAAGGGAATTGATGTTTATCTAACTAATTACTAAACTAAAAATACTAAGACAAAGAGAGTGAATTGTGAAAATACTTTTGGGAAAACCAATTGATTAAGACAATACCCGAGGAAGAATCAACCTAGACTTCACTTGTTATTTAACTCTGAACTAGACAATTTATTCACTTGACTTGATCCGTAGGATTCCCTAATTTATATTAATACCTCTTTCGAGGCTACTAACGTCTAACCCTAGGTTGATTAATTGAAATCTCTTTCTAATTAAAACCCCTAGTGTTGCATTAACTCGATCTATGGACTCCCATATTAGGTTTGACCCTAATCCGATAGATTTTTGTCATCCTATTGATCGTTGGTTTCAATAGTCTTAATATTTATATAATGAATGATCTAGCCTAGAAACTAACTATCACCACGATTGAGGCAAGTGCACCTATCGAACAGTAGTATAGCTTAGTGGCAAGACCGGACTGTCGAACCCAAAGGAACCAAAAAGTACTAATACTGACTTTCTTCTTATTATTTAGCCTAAGAATTAAGGGAATTGTTATTTAATCTAAAATTAACTAACTACTAAGCTAAAGACGCTAAGACTTAGAGAATGAATTGGGGAAAATACTTGTGGGAAAAACCAATTGATTAAGACAATACCCAAGGAGGAATCCACCTAGACTTCACTTGTTATTTAACTCTGAACCAGACAATTTATTCACTTGACCTGATCCGTAGGATTCCCTAATTTATATTAATACCTCTCTCGAGGCTACTAACGTCTAACCCTAGGTTGATTAATTGAAATCTCTTTCTAATTAAAACCCCTAAGGTTGCATTAACTCGATCTATGGACTCCCATATTAGGTTTGACCCTAATCTGGCAGATTTTCGTCATCCTATCTCTAGGGTTGCGATCAACTCCGCTTAATTATGCTAGATCTACTCTTAGACAGGGTTTATTCCTCCTCTACCTAAGCACATCAATACTTGAATCAATATCCTAAAATATCAAAATAAGAATTAAGAACACATAATTAAGAAGAAATCAAGTATTTATCATATAGTTCAGAAAACAATAACAAGATCCGTCTTAGGTTTCATCCCCCTCAGGTATTTGAGGGGTTTAGTTCATAATAATAAAAGAATACATCTCAGAAGAAAATATAAAACAAAACATAAGAAAACCCTAAAACCCGCTGAAGGAATTGAAGGAGAGATCCATCGTCTTGAGTATGATTTTGGCTTCTTGAGATGAATCAACTGGCTTTCTCCGAGTAAATCCCACAATTCTGACCTCTCTGGCTTGGCTTCTTGGCCTAGCTAGATGCCCCTTGACAAAAGCCCACTTTTAGGTTATACTTAGGGTGTTTATATAGGCTTCGAAATGTGTTTCTTCGCCTCTAAGTATCCTAATCTGAGTGAAATTCCTCTTTGCCACGGCAGGGACACGCCCGTGCAACACGCCCGTGTGAATCAAATTGTAGACCGTGGTTGGGTCTGCTAGGGAGGCACGGTTGTGTAAATCGAGTTGTAGGCCGTGGTTGGGTCTGCTAAGGAGGCACGACCGTGTTGATTTCCTACTTTGGCCCATTTGGTTCGTTTTTGGCCCGTTTCTCATTCTTTTCATCCTCATATGCTTTCCTAAGTATAAAACATGAAAATAAAGGATTAGAAGCACCAAATTCTACAATTTAGGGAATAAATCATCCAAAAGTATGCTAAATATGGGATTAAAATATGAACATATTATAGTTTATCAAATACCCCCACACTTAAGCATTCGCTTGTCCTCAAGCAAAATTCTCAACTCACAATTAAGAACTAACTTTCCTCAGTTCATGATTCTCATTAACAATGTCTCATCATAATTCATAGATAATTCATTCATGGATAATTCAACTCAAAGAGTCCTAAAGATTCAAACAATCTAAGTCATATATTTTTGTAGCATGAAAACATAGGTGTTTCCCCTAATCTAAATAATTACCTCTAATTCAAAATCGACAAGGGTTGACATCCTCACTAAAGATTCACTCAAATCACTCGAAGTGTTTAAGGTTCAGGATAAAGCACTCGTAAGTCAAACATGAAAAGTTAATCCCATAGGCTTGCATGAAAATAAAATCTCCACCACTATAATATGAGATGATACACAAATCAAAAGGTCTTTAAAAAGGGTTGTAACGGGGCTTGGGTTAAAGGTGTGGATAAAGGCTGAATCAGAGTGTTAGAATCGAGATTGACTTGAAAAATTACCTAACTAGAAACAACGAACTGATAATGATTAATTACATCAATTGAAAACTTGTAATACTAATAGCACGAGCTTCTTTTAAAGATGTGAATTTAACTATTTTAAGCTCATAGAACATATAACTAATGATGAATAGATTTTCTAACGTTTTTTTTAGAACAAATCAAGTAATAGGAAAGAACTTTAACAACTGAAATATAGAACATAGTTAGGCAACTGCTCAAAATCAAATCTCAACAAAAAGGGAGTCAAGGAATGGTAATGGGTGAGTCAATAAAAGGGTTGTTAGGATTAAAGGGGTTCACTAGGGGTTAATTGTGAGGGTAGGCTTTTAGTGGAGTAAGTGGGTTAAAACTTAAGTGCCTTTGTCATCTCTGTATATCAAATCAAAAGTGTGGTCTCGACTTGTATAATCGAAGCAAGTTCTAGAATAACAAATCAATGTTGACACACTCATAATCAATAAAGTGAGCAAGAAAAAGAATATGCTCTAAAAGGCTCAAAATCTCACAAAAAAAATTATGGGTTTTTGATGTCAACCTTGTAAATTTCAAATTTCAAGGTAATCATTAGATTTAGGTAAACAATCTAACAAATTTTTAATTCTGAAAATAAACTCATCATGCTTGATTCTCTAGTCTCCTAAAGTTTAAATCATCACTGCATAATTAACTATGACTTAATCCAAAACATATCAATGAAAATCATAAATAAAAAGAAATTTCATTCTAATAGTAATATGAGAAAATTTACTTAAGAACAAGACATAATTCAGGGATTTGAGAATAATAAAAAAAGTTAGGAACTTTTTCAAAATAAAGTTCACCCACCACACTTAAGATGTACATTGTCCTCAATGTACAAATATAGCAATTGTAATAAGAAAAGCACAAGATAGGGAAAGAGGTGAAACTTCTTGAATTTTGGATGGAGCAAGAGAAAAAAATCATGGAAGTTCAGGCCGAGTTGGAGGAAGACATTCCTGTGGCGACGGTGTCTATGGTTGTGCTGGGGTGATTCCCAAGCAGCCTTTAGAACCTAAAACCAATAAACTAAAATAAAATAGATTAAATTAAGCATAAGAGAGTCAAAGAGAGGAAAATAAAGGAGAAGAGATAAAACATAGGTAAAATAATTGGACTCAAATGTCCTTGGCTTGTTGGGTCGATGAAGCGCCGCGGCATGAACTTATGTAGATCGGGTCTCGCACGGGAGGCTGTGCTGTTAGGTCCTACCGCTTCTACGGCATGGGGATGGTGGTGAGGATGGTGAAAGAAAAGGAATGAGGGGAAGGGAAAGGGGAAAATGAAGGGAGAGGATAGTGAGAAGGGAAAGGGGTTAGTGGCTGGGGGTTGGTGGAAGAAGAATTTGGGGAGAAGGTGAGAAGAAAAGGGGGAGGGCCTTAAATAAGAAACAAGGACTTGGTGCTGCCCACGCCCGTATGCTATGGGCATGTTCGGTCACACGGCCGTATCGCACGGCCGTGTGATGGCTCGTTCGTTTCTCCCTCGCCTGTGTAGAGGTCTCCACGCCCATGTTTCTTTCTCAGTGTCGGCCACGGCCTCAAAGCACAGGCGTGTCTCATACCCTTGTGACTTCCTTAGTGTCGGCCACGGTCATTCATCTTTCTAGCCACATCACAAGGCGAGAACTATACAACCCAAAATATACCATATTTACTAGCCTATACATGCCATATTCAAATATATACATCTTCCAAAAGTACCAAAATAGATAGCCGATAGTGTGATTGAGTCGCTGACGAGCCCCGAATCCGAGCTAGCTTTAATTACACTGTAAAATAAAGAAAACTTCACACAGTAAGCTTTAAAGCGGTCGTGTGATTATAGCAGTCCGTGATCTGGGGATTTTTCTTCCTTAGCTCGTACGACCTCTGCCATGCCAGTGTGTAAATCCATGATGCCCACACGGCCATGACCATGCCCGTGTGCAAGGCCGTGTGGCACAAAAACCTATGCTTTATTTACTTTGGTTAGTCTTTACTTAGGTACTAAAAATCAAAGATATGAAAATAAAGGGGGTTAGTGCTCGGGTTGCCTCTCGAGAAGCGCTTGTTTAATGTCCTAAGCTAGACTTACCTTTCATTCGCACGATCATGGTGGTTTGAGGAGTTGAAACTCCTCTTCCCTGCTATCAATTCTAACAATATATGGTTTGAGTCGAGTGGTGTTTACCTTAAAAGTTCCGAATTCAGGATTAGTTACCTCGACTGTTCCGTATGGGAAGACATTCAGTACCGTAAAAAGGATTTCTTCGTTTGTATTACGGTCTGAGATAGCGACTCGAGGGTCTTTCTCATCCAACAATACCTGATCTCCTATTTTGAAGTGATTCGCTGTTCCTTTAAGCTCGTTTAGGGGTTCCCTCGATTTTGCTTCGTGTGTTCCTAGTTTCTCCTTGAAACGTGTTTTCCACTCGTCTAGTTCGTCAATATGAAGCCTTCGATCCTCATGAATTACTTCTTTGTTGTCATGATGTCTAGGATCTAGCTCAGTTGTATAGTTCTGTGGTGCTTCCTGAAAAGAAGGTTTAACTGAATGGTCATTAATAAAATTAATTTTCTCACCTTGATTACTTGATATCCTAGCCGAGTCAAGAGCCTAAAGACTGATTGATTCGTTACCTACACGGAGTATGAGTTCACCTATATCAATGTCAATTTTAGTTCTAGCAGTTGTTAAAAAGGGTCTTCCCAGAATTAAAGGGATTGTGTTGTCCTCATCCATGTCTAAAACAACAAAGTCTACTGGGAATACAAATTTATCAATTTTCACGAGTACATATTCAATTATACCCCTAGGAATTCTAATAGTTTTATCAGCTAATTGAATGCTCATCCTAGTTTGTTTGGGTTTCCCTAGACCTAGCTGTTTAAACATTTTATAAGGCATAACATTTATACTTGCCCCTAAATCAGCTAAAGCATTATCAATAGATAAACTACCAATTAAGCATGGAATTGTAAAACTCCCTGGATCTTTTAATTTTCGTGGTAGTTTGTTTTGTAGAATTGCTGAGCATACTGCGTTTAGCTCCACATGCGATGCCTCATCTAACCTCTGTTTGTTTGTCAAAAGCTCTTTTAAAAATTTCCTTGACTCTGGCATCTGCAAAAGAGCTTCAAGAAACGGTAAGTTAATATGTAATTTCTTTAAAAGTTTAAGAAATTTACCGAATTGTTCGTCTGTGTTGTCCTTCTTCATTGCATCAGGGTATGGTATACGAGGTTGGTACTCCTTAATTACCGGTTTTGGCTTATCATGACTTTCCTCAGCTTTATCTTTTTCTACCACATTCTCTTGCCTTAAATTGGGCTCATCTAACCCTACACCATCATGAGCTATTATGGCTTGAATTTGCTCCTTTGGGTTAGTCTCAGTGTTGCTTGGTAGGCTTCCTTGCAGTCATTCGGAGATCAGCTTAGCAAGTTGCCCTAACTGGTTCTCGATCCCTTGAATCGATGCTTGTTGATTTTTAAGTGTTGTTTCAGTGTTTTGGAAACGTGTTTTCGACACCGCTATGAATTTTGTCACAGATCTCCTCAAGGTTCGGCTTCTTTTCCGTGGGTAGGTGTTGTTGGAAGTTTGGAGGGGGTTGTTGTCTCTCGATTTCCTTGACCTCCCATGAGAAATTGGGGTGGTTCCTCCAACCTGGATTATAATTGTTACTATAGGGTTATTTTGAGATCTAAAATTGTTACCCATATAGTTCATCGCTCGCTTTCTACGCCTGTGGTTGTAGGGTGGATATTCCGTATTGTTCGACCCTCCATTCGTATCACATCGCATCCTTTGGATGTACCTGCGAAGAACTATATAAACCATCAATCTTTTTATTTAAGAGTTCTACCTGATTGGATAGCATGGTTATTGCGTCGAGGTTGAAAACTCCGGCTGTTTTTGTTGGCCTTGTCCTTGTGACTTGCCACTGATAGTTATTCAGTGACATCTCTTCAATAAACTCGTAGGCCGCTTCAGGAGTTTTGTTATTCAGTGTTCCGCCGGCGGCTGAATCAATCAACTGCCTGGTTGACAGGTTTACACCATTATAAAAGGTTTGCACTTGTAGCCACAAGGGTAATCCATGGTGTGGGCACCTTCTCAATAGATCTTTGTATCTCTCCCATACATCATAAAGTGTCTCTAAATCCATCTACACAAAAGAAGAGATATCATTCCTTAACCTAGTCGTTTTAGCCGGCGGAAAATATTTTAATAAAAAATTATCGGTCATTTGATCCCATGTAGTGATTGACCCTCTTGGAAGAGAATTCAACCACAGTTTGGCTTTATTCCTCAAAGAAAAGGGAAATAATCGAAGACGAATGGCATCATCAGAAATGCCATTTATTTTGAAGGTATCATAGAATTCAAGAAAATTCGCTAAGTGTGTGTTAGGTTCCTCATCCTGCAAACCATCAAACTGAACAAACTGTTGTATCATCTGTATAGTGTTAGGTTTCAATTCGAAATTATTTGCAGCAATAATAGGTCTAACAATACTTGATTCAGTACCAACTAAACTAGGCTTAGCATAATCATACATAGTACGAGGAGCAGGATTTTAATCCATCGGGTTTGCGGCAACTACAGGGGGTAGCGGATTGTTATCAGCCATCTCTTTGGTAGTATTGGTTTCCTCTTCTTGCTCTTCTTCTATGTAATTTAAGCTTCGCCTTATTTCTCTATGATTTCTGCGAACGGTACCTTCAATATCACTGTCGTAAATTAAGGGTCCTGTCGGGTTCCTTCTAGTCATAAACTAGAGGTGCCTGCAAGGAACAAATAAAAGAAAGAAAATTAGCAATGTCAAAAACAAAATAAAAGTAAATTGCAAAAATTAAAAATGGCTAAAGTAATAAAAATTGAGCGTTCTTAATATTTTGGTTCCCCGGCAACGACGCCAAAAACTTAATCGTTGGTATCGATAGTCTTAATATTTATATAATGAATGATCTAGCCTAGAAACTAACTATCACCACGATTGAGGCAAGTGCACCTATCGAACAGTAGTATAGCTTAGTGGCAAGACCGGATTGTCGAACCCAAAGGAACCAAAAAGTACTAATACTGATTTTCTTCTTATTATTTAGCCTAAGAATTAAGGGAATTGTTATTTAATCTAAAATTAACTAACTACTAAGCTAAAGACGCTAAGACTCAGAGAATGAATTGGGGAAATACCTGTGGGAAAAACTAATTGATTAAGACAATACCCAAGGAGGAATCCACCTAGACTGCACTTGTTATTTAACTCTGAACCAGACAATTTATTCACTTAACCTGATCCGTAGGATTCCCTAATTTATATTAATACCTCTCTCGAGGCTACTAACGTCTAACCCTAGGTTGATTGATTGAAATCTCTTTCTAATTGAAACACCTAAGGTTGCATTAACTCGATCTATGGACTCCCATATTAGGTTTGACCCTAATCTGGCAGATTTTTGCCATCCTATCTCTAGGGTTACGATCAACTCCGCTTAATTATGCTAGATCTACTCTTAGACAGGGTTTAGTCCTCCTCTGCCTGAGCACATCAATACTTGAATCAATATCCTGAAATATCAAAACAAGAATTAAGAACACATAATTAAGAACAAATCAAGTATTTATCATATAGTTCAGAAAACAATAACAAGATCCGTCTTAGGTTTCATCCCCTCGTGTATTTGAGGGTTTAGTTCATAATAATAAAAGAATACATCTCAGAAGAAAATATAAAACAAAACATAAGAAAACCCTAAAACCCCCTGAAGGAATTGAAGGAGAGATCTGTCGTCTTGAGTATGATTTCGGCTTCTTGAGATGAATCAACTGGCTTTCTTCGAGTAAATCCCACAATTCTGACCTCTCTGGCTTGGCTCTTTGGCCTAGCTGGACGCCTCCTGACAAAAGCCCCCTTTTAGGTTATACTTAGGGTGTTTATATAGGCTTCAGAATGTGTTTCTTCGCCTCTAAGTATCCTAATCCGAGTGAAATTCCTTTTTGCCACGACAGGGACACGCCCGTGTGAATTGAATTGTAGACCGTGGTTGGGTCTGCTAGGGAGGCACGACCATGTAAATCAAGTTGTAGGCCGTGGTTGGGTCTGCTAAGGAGGCACGGCTGTGTTGGTTTCCTACTTTGGCCCATTTGGTCTGTTTTTGGCCCGTTTCTCGTTCTTTTTATCCTCCTATGCTTTCCTAAGTATAAAACATGAAAATAAAGGATTAGAAGCACCAAATTCTATAATTCAGGGAATAAATCATCCAAAAATATGCTAAATGTGGGATTAAAATATGAACATATTACGGTTTATCACCTATCTCTAGGGTTGCAATCTACTCCGCTTAACTATGCTAGATCTACTCTTAAACAGGGACTTTTGCTCCACTGTCTAAGCACATCAATACTTGAATCAATATCCTGAAATATTAAAACAAGAATTAAGAACAAATCAAGTATTTATTTTATAGTTCAGAAAACAATAACAAGATCCGTCTTAGGTTTCATCCCCTTCAGGTATTTGAGGGGTTTAGTTCATGAATAATAAAGAATACATCTCAGAATAAAGTAAATAACAAAACATAAGAAAAACCCTAAAACCCCTGAAGGAAATTGAAGGGAAGATCTTCCGTCTTGAGCGTGATTACGGCTTCTGAGATGGATCAATTGGCTTTCTTGGAGTAATCCCCTGTGTTCAGCCCTCTCTGGCTTTGCCTCCGACCAAAGACACTTTTTAGGTTATACTTAGGGCATTTATATAGGCTTCAGAATGTGTTTCTTGGCCCACAAGTATCCTATTCCGAATGAAACTCATCTTGGCTATAGCAGGGACACGCCCGTGTGACACGCCTGTGGTCGACTCTCTTGTCCGTGGTCGATCCTGTTTGCCACACACAACCGTGTGATATGGCCGTGTACGATGTTCTAGGCCATGTCTCGGTTTTTACTCAAAACGCACGGCCATGGGTGATAGTCCAGGCCGTGTGAGTCTCTAAGGTAAGCCCATTTGGTCCATTTTCGGCCCGTTTCTCATTCTTTTCATCCTCCGATGCTTTCCTAAGTATAAAACATGAAATTAAAGGATTAGGAGCATCAAATTCCACAATGCAAAGGATAAATCATCCAAAAAGTATGCTAAATGTGAGATTAAAATATGTATATATTACGGTTTATCAACAATTGAGGTAAATGAGTTATTGTATGAATAACATGATGTGTGATGTAAATGCATGTAAAATATTGTATGGAAAGGTAAATGTTGTTAAGAGAATATTAACTAGTCAAGTATGTGAACGAATTTGGGTAAGTGTATTCTGTGTGGGATGAAACATCCATTTTTGATGCCTCTAGTAGGGTAGGTACGTTGCTAATCGGACAGACAAATGACGATGATAACGAAATTACTCTTGGTGATGCCTCCAGTGAGATATAGATTGGACTGGTAGATCACGACATGAAATTATGTATAAGACCATGTGGTAGAGACCCATGGCATTGTATGATAATGAGAATACTCATGGTGATGCCTCTAGTGATGTAACACCCCTCGCCTGTATTCACCGTCAGAATAGGGTTACGAGGTATTACCGATCAATTCACAACATATAGCATACATTCTCATAAATCATTTAATACAATCACATTGTCCCATATAAGAGCATATAAGACCTTAAACAAGCTTTAGAAGTGGTTCGGAACTCAACCGATAACATACGAAAATTTTGGAAACTTAGAAAAATTTCAAACATACAAGGGTCACACGCCCGTGAACAGACCGTGGGTCTCACACAGCTCCAAACACGCCTGTGTCTCAGGCCGTGTGAAAACAGGGCATACATATTGACTTGGGTCACATGGCCGTCCACACGCCCGTGTGTCTAGCCCGTGTGCCCTTCGAAGTGGCCACACACGCCCGTGTGCTAGGCTGATCACTGTAAATCAGAGTTTTAAAATTTATAAAAGAATGATCAAACCTGGAAACTAACTCTGACAATGATTAAAGGCAAGTGCACCTATCGAACAGTAGTATAGTTTAGGCAAGACCGGATTATCGAACCCAAAATAACTAAAAGTACTAATACTAACTTTCTTTTTATTATTTAGCCTAAAATAAGTGAAGTTGTTTATTAATCTAAATTAATTAACTACTAAACTAAAGACTCTAAGACAAAGAAGAATGAATTTGGAAAATAACTTGGGAAAAACTCAGTTGATTTAGACGATACCCTAGGAAGAATCCACCTAGACTTCACTTGTTATCTAACACTGAACCATACGATTTATTCACTTAGTTTTATCCGTAAGACTCCCTAACGTATATTAAATCCTCTCTCGAGGCGAATAACGTCTAACCCTAAGTTAATTAGTGGAACTCTTGTTCTCTTATAATAACCCCTTAGAATAGCAGTAAATCGATCTATGGATTCTCATATTAGGTTTCACCCTAATTCGGCAAAATCTGGTCACCCTATCTCTAGGCGTGCGATCAACTCTGCTTAATTATGTTGGATCTACTCTTAGGCAGGGTCTATTCCTCCTCCACCTAAGCACATTAAATTTGGATTAAGCTCACATAATTAGGAACAAACTAAGTTATTATCATATAATTCAAATAATCAAATAACAAGATTC
Source organism: Gossypium sturtianum (assembly GCA_025698515.1). Taxonomy (NCBI): domain Eukaryota; kingdom Viridiplantae; phylum Streptophyta; class Magnoliopsida; order Malvales; family Malvaceae; genus Gossypium; species Gossypium sturtianum. The sequence continues at coordinate 130,301,156 of CM046955.1, forward strand.
ATCATAGGTTTCATCCTCTTCGGGTATCCGAAGGATTTAGTTCATAACAATAAAGGAAAACATCTCAAGAGAAAAGATAAAACAAAACATAAGAAATCCCTAAAACTCCCTGAATGAATTGAAGAGGAGATCCTCCGTCTTGAGTATAACTCTGACTTCTTGAGATGGATCAACTGGCTATCCCTGAGTGAATCCCCACAAATCTGCCTTCTCTGGCCTAGCACGACGCCCCTAGACGATGGCTTTGGGCCCCCCTTTTTAGGTCATACTTAGGGTGTATTTATAGGCTTTTGAAATACATTTCTTTCTCCCTAAGTATCCTTTCCCGAATGAAATTGCTCTTTTCCACGGCAGAGGCATGGCCATGGCACACGCCCGTGTAAATCGTGGTCAAGTCGTGTTCGGATTTCTTTAATGAGACACGGCCGTGTGAGTCGGGGTTAGACCGTGTTCTAGATGATTGACTTGGCATGGCCGTGTGGGTCCAAATCCAGGCCGTGTCGATTTCTTCTTAGGTCCGTTTTGGTCCATTTTGAGCCCGTTTCTCGTTCTTTTGATCCTTGGGTGCTTTCCTGGGTATAGGACATGAAAAGAAAGGATTAAGAGCACCTTTTTACATAAATCAAGGGATAATTCATCCAAAAGCATACTAAATGTGGGCCTAAAATATGTTACTATTTCGGTTTATCAAATACCCCCACACTTAAGCTTTTGCTTATCCTCAAGCAAAATTCTCAACTTACAATTAAAACGAACTTCCTATAATTCATAATAGTCATTGATAGTGTCTCATCATAAATCAGAGATAATTTATACATGGATAATTCAACTCAAAGTATCCTAAAAATTCAAATAATATATGCCTTATATTTTGTAGCGCAAAACATAGGTGTTTCCCTTCATCTAAATAATTACCTCTGATTCGAAATTGTCAAGGATTGGCGTCCTCACTAAAGATTCACTCAAATCACTCAAAGTGTTTAAGGTTCAAAATTTAGGTACTCAAAAGTCGAACATGAAGAGTTAATCCCATAGGCTTGCATGAAAATCAAATCTCCACCACTGAAATATGAGATGAAACACAAATCAAAATGTCTTTGTTAGGGTTGTAATGGGGCTTAGGTTAAGGGTATGGAATAAGGCTAAATTAGAGGGTTAGAATCGAGTTTGAATTGACAAATTACCTAACTAAGAACTAATAAACTAATAATTACATCAATCTAAAACTAATAATACTAATAATACGAGCTCCTTCTTCGATATTTGGAATTTAAATAAATGTATAAGCTCATTTAATCACATAACTAATAATGAATAATGGATATACTTCGTTTTTTTTAAGAACAAACTAAATACATAATAAAGGATAAATTACTAAAATTCATAATTAGGCAACTAATCAAATCAAATCTCGATATAAGGGTAGTCAAAAGGAATGGTGATAACAAAAACAAAGGGTTTCTGGGTTAATATTAGCGGTTATGTCAATAAATAGGGTTGTTAGGATTAAAAGGGGTTCACTAGGGGTTAATTTGTGAAGATAGGCTTTTAATGGAGTTAGTGGGTTAAATCCTATGTGCCTTTATCATCTCTGTGTATCAAATCAAAAAATGTGGTCTCGACATGTATAATCGATGCAAGTTCTAGAATAACAAATCAGTGTTGACATACTCATAATCAATAAAGTGAGCAAGAAAAAGAATATATGCTCTATAAGGCTCAAAAACTCACAAAAATTATGGGTATTTTGATGTCAACCTCGTAAATTTCAAACTTCAAAGTAATATTAAACTCAGTTCGACAACCTAAAAAAATTTTCATTCAGAAAAATAGACTTATCATGCTTGATTCTCTAGTATTCTTAGAATTTAATTATCAATGCATAATTATCAATGACTTAATCTAAAACATATCAATAAAAATGATAAGTCATCAGAAATTTCATTCTAATTAGTAATATGAGTAATTTACTTTCAAACAAGACTAAATTCAGGGATTTGAGAATAATGCAAAAAGTTTGGCACCTAAATTAAGAAATTTGAGAATAATGAAAAAAATTAGGTGCCTTTTTAGGTTGTTCACCCCCCACACTTAAGATGTACATTTCCCTCAATGTACAAGGTTAGATAATAACACAATACTACTAAAATCATAATATATGTGGAAAAGTGAAACTTCCTGAATTATGGGTGGATTCCTTGAGTCGGAGGTGACGGATGACTTATGTAGCAGTGAGTTACTCCTAGTGATTTGTTCGTTATTTTTTAGTGTACCAGCTGTGAAGTCATTAGTTAGATGTCTAGGGGTCGAAATTAAACCAGTGTTTGTTAGTAGTATTCTAAGGTTAGATAGCCAATGATAATATGAATAAAATAAGGGTATGAAACATATATGGCAGAAGAGTTTAAAATTAAGACAAATAAAAAATAGAACGAAAGAACTAAAAATAAAGAAAACTAAGAATAAGGAAAATAAAAAGACTCAGAGGTCCTCATCATCAGCTGGATCCTGCGGTGGTGTTGGTGGAAGTGGCGGGATTCCCAAGCAGCCTTAAGAACCTAAAAACAAGAAACTAAAACAAAATAAACTAAATTATGTAGAAGAGAAGTAAAGATAAAGAAAATAAAGGAGAAGATAAAAATAAAAGAACAGATAATTGGTCTCAAAGACCCTTGGCTTGTTGTTTGGATGAAGTCACTAAGCATGAACTCAGTGAATCGGTCTCCTTTGAGGAGATTGGCCTTTTACGCTTCTTTGCCATGGATATGATTTTGTTGTAGCTCAAGAGTCTGAGGATTTATTAGGAAAAGGAAAAAAAAAGGGAGAAAAGAAAGAAAGGAAGAAGAAGAAGAGTATGTAAGGAGAGAAAGGAGAGGGGCATGGTATTTAAATAGAATCTCAAGTCTGGCAATTTACCACGCCCGTGGGTTGAGGGTGTGTCGATTCAAACGGCCGCATCGCATGGTCGTGTTCCTAGGCGCATTGGTTACCCCACGCTCGTGTCTAGCCTGTGTTCGACAAGTCAGTATGTTGGCACGGGTTTAAGGCACGGGCGTGTTCTACCCGTGGTTGGAAAGTCAGTAGCTTCACACGATTATGGGGCACGGCCGTGCCCCTTTGTAGGTGCCCATGGTGTAGTGGTTGGAGTGGTTGGAATTGATTCGCACGGCCTCTGCTATGTCAGTATGGGGATTCTTATGGTCCACACGGCCACGGCCACGGCCATGTATAAGGCCGTGTGTCCTGGGATTCTGCACCCCTTGTTAGTTTTAAAGCTAGGTGTAAAGAAGATAAGAAAAAGAAAAATAAATTTAAAGCAAGATGAAAAAATAAATTGTGTTAGTGCTCGGGTTGCCTCCCGAGAAGCGCTCGTTTATAGTCTTAAGCTAGACTCTCCTCTCGTTCGCTTTGTCAGGGTGGTTTGAGGAGTTGGAAGTCCTTCCTCATGCTATCATTTGCGTCTTTGTGAAAAAAATTAAGTCGAGATGTGTTAATAGTAAAAGTACCAAAAATAGGATTACTTACCTCGACTGTTCCGTGTGGAAAAACACTGGTTACCCTAAAAGATATTTCTTTGTTTGTGCTAGGGTCCGGAGGAGATATTTGAGGATCTGTCTGATCTAACAGTACCTGGTCCCTTATTTTGAAGTGGTTTGTTGTTCCTATTAGCTCTTTTGGGGGCTCCTTCGGTTTTATCTTGTGTGGTTCCGGTTCTTCGTCGTGTATCCCTAATTTCTCTTTGAAGTGTGTCTTCCACTCGTCTAGATCATCGAACTGAATCCCTACGTCTTCATGAGTTATTTCTTTGTTGGCATGGGTTTTAGGACCGGGTTCAGTTGCATTCTTTGGTGGTGCTTCCTGAAAATAAGGGTTAACCGAATGGTTATCAGTAGAATTTACGTTCTCACATTGATTACTCGATGTTCTAGCCGAATCGAGAGCCTTGATGGTGACTGTCTCATTACCTACGCAAAGAATGAGTTCTCCTGCATCAACATCAATTTTAGTCCTGGCAGTTGCTAAAAAGGGTCTTCCTAAAATTAGGGGGATCGAATTATCCTCATCCATGTCTAAGACAACAAAGTCTACTGGGAAAACGAATCTATCAATTTTTACAAGAACATCTTCGATAATACCCCTAGGAATTCTAACAGTTTTATCAGCTAATTGAATGCTCATCCTAGTTCGTTTGGGTTTCCCTAGACCTAATTGTTTAAACAATTTATACGGCATGACATTTATGCTTGCCCCTAAATCAGCTAACGCATTATCAACAGTTAGTCTACCAATTAAACATGGAATTGTAAAACTCCCTGGATCTTTTAGCTTTTGTGGTAGTCTATTTTGGAGAATTGTTGAGCACTTTGCGTTAAGTTCCACATGTGACGACTCGTCTAACTTCCGTTTGTTTGTCAGAAGCTCTTTTAACAATTTCCTAGAATCTGGCATCTGCGAAAGAGCTTCAAGTAATGGTAAGTTAATATGTAATTTCTTTAAAAGTTTAAGAAACTTACCGAACTGTTCTTCTGTTTCGTCTCTTGTTAGCGCTTCGGGATATGGTATGCGAGGTTGGTACTCCTTGAATACCGGTTTTGGCTTGTCTTATGGTATCTCATCTTTACCTTATTCTACCTCGTTTCCTTGTGTTGGACTGGGTTCGTCTACTTCTTTGATTTCTTGAGCTGTTATGGCTTGGGTTTGCTCCTTTGTATTAATTTCAGTATTACTCGGTAGACGCCCTTGCGGTCGTTCGGATAATAGCTTTGCAATTTCTTCGACTAACTGGGTAATTTCCCCAATTACCTTTGTAAGTCCTCCAACTTGGTTCTCGATCTTTTTGATCGATGTTTGTTGGGTATCGAGTGTTACCTCAGTTTTTTGGAGACGGGCTTCTGTGGATGCTATAAATTTGTTCAATGTCTCTTCAAGATTCGGCTTCTTTTCCTGTGGATAGGGCTGATTTTGAAAATTTTGAGGAGGTTGTTGTCTTTGATTTCCTCGATTTCCTTGTCCTCCTTACAAAAAATTTGGGTGGTTCCTCCAACCTGGATTATAATTATTACTATATGGGTTATTATTAGATCTGAAATTGTTACCTATATAGTTCATCTGTTCGCTCTCTGTGCCCGGTTGGTAGGGTGGGTACTCAGGATTCGCCACAGTTCCACTTGCGTCACACTGCATGACTGGATGTACCTGCGAAGAACACAAACTATCAATCTTCTTATTCATCAACTCTACCTGATTTGATAGCATGGTTACTGCGTCGAGGTTGTAAACTCTGGCTGTTTTTGTTGGCCTTGTTCTTGTAACTTGCCACTGATAGTTATTCAGCGACATCTCTTCAATAAACTCATAGGCTACCTCAGGAGTTCTATTATTCAAGGTTCCACCGGCAGCTGAATCAATTAGTTGTCTTGTTGAGGGGTTTACACCGTTATAGAAAGTCTGGACTTGGAGCCACAAGGGTAAACCATGGTGTGGACACCTTCTCAAGAGATCCTTATATCTCTCCCATGCATCGTATAATGTCTCTAAATCCATCTGTACAAAGGAAGATATATCATTACGTAATTTGGCCGGTGGGAAATATTTTAATAAAAAAATTTCGGTCATTTGTTCCCATGTAGTAATTGACCCTCGTGGTAACGAGTTTAACCACTATTTAGCTTTATTCTTTAATGAAAAGGGAAATAACCGAAGTCGTATGGCATCGTCAGAAATGCCATTTATTTTGTAGGTATCACAGAACTCTAAAAAGTTAGCTATATAAGTGTTTGGATCTTCGTCCTGCAAACCATCAAATTGAACAAATTGTTGAATCATTTGAATAGTGTTAGGCTTTAATTCAAAATTATTAGCAGCTATAGCAGGCCTAACAATACTAGATTCGGCTCCTGTTAAATGTGGTTTAGCATAATCAAAAATAGTACGAGGAGCATTATTTTCTCCCACATCTTGTGGTGGAAGATTATTTTCGTCCATCCCTTCAGTAGGATTTGATCTGTCTTCTCGCTCTCCTTGGTATTTAGGGCTCGCCTAATTTCTCCGCGATTTCTTCGAGCGGTAGCTTCATCGTATTCTAAAGGTCTTCTCGGGTTCCTTCTAGTCATAAACTAGAGGTACCTGTGAGGAAAAGAAAGAAAGAAAGTATAGCAAATTTAAAATTAAAACTAAAAATAAAGATAAATTGCGAAAAATAAAAATAATGGCTAAAGTAATAAAAATAGAGTTTTCTTAATATTTTAATTCCCCGAAAACGGTGCCAAAAACTTGATCGCTGTAAATCGGAGTTTTAAAATTTATAAAAGAATGATCGAACCTGGAAACGAACTCTGACAACGATTAAAGGCAAGTGCACCTATCGAACAGTAGTATAGTTTAGGCAAGACCGGATTGTCGAACCCAAAGGAACTAAAAGTACTAATACTTTCTTTTTATTATTTAGCCTAAAATAAGTGAAGTTGTTTATTAATATAAATTAATTAACTACTAAACTAAAGACTCTAAGACAAAGAAGAATGAATTTGGAAAATAACTTGGGAAAAACTCAGTTGATTTAGACAATACCCTAGGAAGAATCCACCTAGACTTCACTTGTTATCTAACACTGAACCATACGATTTATTCACTTAGTTTGATCCGTAAGACTCCCTAACATATATTAAACCCTCTCTCGAGGCGAATAATGTCTAACCCTAGGTTAATTAGTGGAACTCTCGTTCTCTTATAATAACCCCTAGAATAGCGAAGAAATCGATCTATGGATTCCCATATTAGGTTTCACCCTAATCCAAGCAAAATCTCGTCACCTTATCTCTAGGCGTGCGATCAACTCCGCTTAATTATGTTGGATCTACTCTAGGCGTGGTCTATTCCTCCTCCACCTAAGCACATTAAATTTGGATTAAGCTCACATAATTAAGAACAAACTAAGTTATTATCATATAATTCAAATAATCAAATAACAAGATTCATCATAGGTTTCATCCCCTTCGGGTATCCGAAGGATTTAGTTCATAACAATAAAGGAAAACATCTCAAGAGAAAAGATAAAACAAAACATAAGAAATCCCTAAAACCCCCTAAAGGAATTGAAGAGGAGATCTTCCTTCTTGAGTATAACTCTGACTTCTTGAGATTGATCAACTGGCTATCCCTGAGTGAATCCCCACAAATCTGCATTCTCTGGCCTAGCATGACGCCCCTAGACGATGGCTTTGGGCCCCCCTTTTCAGGTCATACTTAGGGTGTATTTATAGGCTTTTGAAATACGTTTCTTTCTCCCTAAGTATCCTTTCCCGAATGAAATTTCTCTTTTCCATGGCAGAGGCACGGCCATGGCACACGCCCGTGTAAATCGTGGTCAAGTCGTGTTCGGATTTCTTTAATGAGACACGACCGTGTGAGTCGGGGTTAGACCGTGTTCTAGATGATTGACTTGGCATGGCCGTGTGGGTCTAAATCCAGGCCGTGTCGATTTTCTCTTAGGTCTGTTTTGGTTCGTTTTGAGCCCGTTTCTCATTCTTTTTATCCTTAGGTGCTTTCCTGAGTATAAGACATGAAAAGAAAGGATTAAGATCACCTTTTTACATAAATCAAGGGATAATTCATCCAAAAGCATACTAAATGTGGGCCTAAAATATGTTACTATTTCAGTTTATCATAGGCCGTGTACTAGGCCATGCCAAACCTGTAGGGTATACTGACTTATGCAACACAGCCAAGTCACACGCCCGTGTGCTAGGCCGTATGCCATTTAGGGGGTATACTGACGTGTGCCACACGGCCGATCACACGCCCTTGTGTGAGACCGTGTAGAGCATACTGACTTCATTTTAATATCAACACTAGGGGACACATGGCCGTGTAACATGACCGTGTGTCACACACGACTGGGACACACGCCCGTGTGGACAAAAATAGGCTATTTACCAAGCCATTTTGCCACCCCAAATTACCATCCACCTACATAACTCACCTGACACATAATAATAGCATAATTGGACATTCTAAGCAATCAAATCAAGATCAAAACATGCTTTCCCAATATCAACAATGCAATTATCTAAATACCAAATTAGGCCATTCAAATTCATACCAAAAACTCATCATCGTAATCCATCAATGTGGCTACCATCAAATATGCATTATTTGCCTTATTTCACTAGCATATCAATATTCAAAATGCTACTATTTGATATCATAATACCTATCATCAACAAGCATCACTATTTCACTCATCAACTCATAACATAAGCCATTTGCACAATTATAAACACAACTCAACCAAACATAGATATTCATAAGCCAACTCAATTGGCTACATCATTCGCCAAAATGACTCAAGCCTATACTTGCCATATACCATATTTATACAACTCAAAAGTACCAATTAGATGTTTGATAGTGCGATGATGTTCCCGATGACTCCTGGATCAAAGCTATGTAACACCCCGAACCCAGTCAACACACCACGACCAAATCTGGCATGTCACAGAGAGAAAACATTTCGAAGAAAGCAAGTTGCAGGTTTAATTTCAGTGAAAAACTCTTTGTTTGCTTTGTGTTTGCAGAAATCCGGTGCATGTATAGTTGAAAACATTAAGTTGCGCAGAAATCCCAAAAATCTTTTTAAAACTCGTTTGCCATTCATTACTTAAGAAAACATCTAGTCTATTGGAAACCCGGATGAAATTAACTTAATTACTGTAAAACCATTTGTATTTGAGCTTTTAAAAAAAAATAACTTAGATTTGATAATCATTTAAGTTGGCTTTGTTATCATGTGAATTGTATTACCCGATGGTAGAGTTTAGAAAACTCGTTGCGTAGCTTAGTTTGAAAACTTTGATTATCAAGTTATTAAAGCAAATCAAGTAATTACTTAGTCATATTTAAAACCAAATCCAAAGCAGATAAAATAATCAAAAACATAATTTAAAGGCCTTGTTACAAACCCAAATAAAACTGAAATATAAAGTCAAGTACCCAAGTCGAAAATCCATGTAAACCGAAAACAAGTATCGCATGGCCACCTCGAGTCCACCCGGCTCCTCATCCGTGATCTACGAGTCACATGAAAAGATTAGGGAAGAGGTGAGTCACCAAGACTCAGTGCATAATCCCCCTCCCGATTATAGCAACGTGCTTACACAAATCATAATCAAGCAAACATATCATGCACCCAAACCTAGCCATCCACAACTCCTTTTTCTACCCCGTGTGGTACCAAACCACTGGTGGTGCCAAACCACTGGTGACCCAAAGTCACTGATATCAATAATAATGTGGTGCCAAACCACTGGTGACCCAAAGTCACGAATAATCCAATTGTGGGGCCAACCCACGTTGTGATACCAAATCATGGCGACAATCTGTTTTTATCAAATATGGGGCCAACCCATCGTGGTGCTAAGCCACTGGGGACGAGTCGCTATGAGGTGCCAAACCTCTGGTGACCCAAAGTCACGAAATCAATCGTGGTACCAAACCACTTGGTGGTGCCAAACCATGGTGACCCAAAGTCACAGATATCAATCTTCCCCCTCCTCTCATATCACCCACAATAATGCAATGCACATACAAATCATGCCATCATGCTTAATCATTAGACATATATCGAACATACATAGATAATATCATCAGAAATCATGTGCCGTAATCTCAACAAAACGGACTTACCCGAAATCCTTGCTCATACCCATAAAGGTATCATATCGAAATCTACACAGTTTCGACTTTTAACATAGTTTAGGTTATTAACAAGTTTACAACGATTATGAAGTGTGTAAGTTACACACTGGTTACTAACGCGACATCGAATCTCAAGATCCCGATCTAATGCACTAGATCCCTTTTTCCTACATTCGGCCAAACCAAGATCATTAACAAAGGCCATTCGGCTAAACTAGTAAATCCCGAAGGGTTAACGCACAACCATAATCCTTACCTTACTGCCTTTCGCGCTTAAATCAAATCCCGAAGCACTCGATAACACGTCTTCCCTACAATCGGCCAAGACTAAACAAGATCACTAATAGCCTTCGGCTTTTCAAACAAATAAGAGGAAGATCAAATTGATATGCATCCTTACCACTGACTTACTGAGACCGATTGACAGAGAATAAATAACCCCGATCCACTGCTTCAAAATCCCGGAGATCCTAGAAGAAATCGATTCCAAAGATGGTTAGGAATCATGTCAACAAATGCCAAAATTCGGCTTTTGTCCTATGTGAGTCGACAGAGAAAAGAAAGTGAGAATAGAGGAGATCGGTCATGACAGACTTACCTATTCCAAACTGATTAGAGAAGAAATCAAGGGAGATCTCTGCTTGATTGATATTCGGCCAATAGTTAGAATGAGAAGGGGAGAGTTTGAGAGATTTCGGCAATGGTGATGGATCTCAAGGTGATTCGGCTATGGCTTGAGAAAAGAAATCAAAAGATTTGGCCAAGGCACTTTGATGCAAATGAAAGAACAACAAGGCTTTCGGCTTTTCAACACAAAGGAAGGATGGAAGAGATTGAAGAAGAAAAAGGGAATGAGAATGAATGGATTCGGCAAAGGGAGGAAGAAAAGATTTCGACACAAGGTGATTGAGAGAAAAGAAAGATGAAGATTGCCGAAAAGAGAAGAGCAAGAAAGTGCCAATGGGGTTTCAGTTTCAAAGGAGAAAAAGAGAGAGCTTCAAATGAGGATTCGGCTAGGTGCTTCAAAGGGTATTCGACAAGTACCAAAAGAGGTTCGGCTTTTGTTTCAAATGGTGCATTCAGGGAAGAAATCGACAAGATTAAGGGGGAGGTTTCAGCTTTTGCTCACAACCGAAAGCACTTATGCTAGACTTAGCCGAAAATGTCACCTAGCTTGACTTAGCAATTTCGGCACTTCCCCCTCTAGACTCCCAACCGATTACTCCTCCTCAACCAAGAGTTCAAATTCAGCCAACTGCTCAAATTTCTCCTGGCCACTTGTTCAAATGAGTTTGAATTAGTCAAACTCCTAAATTCTCTCTTCTCCACCAGTTTAAATCAGTTTGACTTGATCAACAGTTATCCTGTCAGAGTTTGAGCTGAGCACAACTCTTCCTCAGCTTGGCGTCAAAATACTAAGCAAAAAATAAGATCTCCGCTGCTCGAACCTGAGCTCCCCCTTCCCTGCATGTGGCGTCACTCCTCAAGGCCCTAAGTGGCGCCTCCTTGCCATTTTACCAAGGCAATTCTTGTGCTTAACTTTACCACGGAATATACTTAACCCCTAGCTCCTTCAGCTCCCCTTAACCAAAGCTTAAAACAAAATTTTTCCTATAGTTCGGGCCTACCCTTGGCTCATACCTAGACCCTAAAACATCCCAATTAACATCACAACCAAGCCATACACATGCAAATAGTTCAAACACAATAGCCCCTATTTAAGGATGTTACAAGCTAGCCTTGATTCACTATAAAACATAGAAAAAATAACACAAAGTAAGCTTCATAGCTTAGTAAGCTCGTACGTGAATAACTTAATTCATCATATAAATACAAATCAACCAATTATACATAACATCACCATATACACATTAACTACAAACCTTTTTCATGTCTCAAAACATGATCAAATACCATCTCATCGAACTTTCTTTATTTAATACTCAAATAGGTTCTCATGACGCACTGACGCTCGCACTAACCTCTTTCTCAACCACATCATTCATTTACCCGTTGAACCATTCAGAATAGAAGTCAGATACTCAAGAATCTCAATCGATAAGTACCTATACCATGGCCCGAAGCCAAATCAAGGTAACTTATCCCGGAGTACCTATACCATGGCCCGTAGCCAAATCAAGGTAACTCCTTTCTGAAATACCTATACCATGGCCCATAGCCAAATCAAGGTATCACTCGCACCCGTAGTGCCGATATCATGGCCCGAAGCCAACACAATAACCTAATGACACGTCACTAGCATCCTAAACTATTCCTAAGGTTCAGCTGGGAATTTACACTTGTCGATTTCATCGTCGAACATATCCGTAGAGGCGTATTCACAATTCAAATATTATCCGTATCTCATAAAAACAGTTTATGCGATATCAAAGCATTTAACATATATTTATAATGAAATTACCGCATACGAACTTACCTCGTATTCGAAATTGACAGATCGGATCGACTACTCGATAACCTTGCTTTTCCCCCGATCTAAATCTGAATTCTTTCTTTCTTGATCTATATGTATTCAAAATTAACTCATTTAATCATATATTTATTCAATTTAGTCCAAAAATACACATTTGGGAATATTTGCATATTAACCTTTAAACTTTCACATTTACTCAATTTAGCCCATATTATGCATTTTCATCAAAAATCACTTAACAAAACATGTAAAACTATCATCAAAAATTCATATTTCATCTTCAAACACCAAAGAACACATAAAATCATCGATGGTAACTCTCAAAATCTTTAACAGTTTCAAAATTAAAGGTACGAGCTAGCTAGAACACGAAGCAACGATTACAAAAACATATAAATCATTAAAAACGAGCTAAAACCGTACCTTAATCAAGCTTAGAGTTGGCCGCATATCTCAACCCCTAAATGTCTTTCTTCTTCCTTTTTTTTAGGTTCAAAATGATGATAATATGAACAAAATTTTCTTTTGTTTTATTAATATTAATCTTATTTATCAAATACCAAAATTAATCTTAATTATAAACATATATAAACACATAATGGATGGAAAAAATTGTCCACTTACATTACCAATGGTCTAATATCATCATAAGGACCTTTGGTTTAATAAACCATAGCAATTAAACACCTTTAACAAATAGAATGCAACTTTTTCATTTTACGCTATTAAGTCATTTTTGTCAAATTGAGTAATTAAACGATAAAATTAGCTCACAAAATTTTCACTCCTACATACTATCATGCTGTAAACACCAAAAATAATATTAAAACAATTTTATGACATCAGATTTGTGGTTTCGAAACCACTGTTCCAATTTAGCTAAAACTGAGCTGTTACAAATGAGATGCTGGACTGGCAGATTACGACATGAAAATATGTATAAGACCATGTGGAAGAAATCCCATAGTACCCTTTGAGATAGTCCAATGGGACACTAAACATGTAAATCCTCTGGGATGTAACACCCTCTACCCGACCCGAATAACCGAATCTAGATATCAAATGTTACCACATACAATCACTTAACATAAATTTTAAACAAAGTTATTAATAATATTTTTCAACATATTTCTTGATATTTTATTTAATTACATAATATATAATGAATAATATCCAAAATTTCAATTGGCACTTAAAGGTAATATAATATATTACAACACGATAATTTATTATTAACAGACTTTCATGGTGCAGAGAACTATAAACCACACTCCTACGATATTTCATGTATGTATAGTATCCTAGCTCGTCGTTTCCTTGGCACAATCCTGGCTCGGTCTCTTCTGGCGAACTCAATTATATAGCTACACCTGAAACATGAACACAATGCTTATAAGTTCACATATACTTAGTCAGTTTGAATGTAATTTCCTATGAAATCTTTCGAGTTGAATTCCTCATCTTAAGAGTTTGGAACCCCACTCAATGAAACACCCCACACCCGGCCCACGAGCCTGAACCGGATCTGGTATGTTCCTTAAGTAAACCGGTTTCAAAATTCTTTGTTTCTTAGAGAAAATTTGTGTATTTTCAGAAAAATTTCGTTTTGGGTTGGGCTTAGATTAAAACCCATTTATTTAATTTTATAAATCCAATTTAATTAAGGTGACAAAAGAATTTTTTTGAGTTCATTTTTAAGAAAAATAATTTTGTACTTACTTACATCCAAATTAGTTCGTGACATAATATCTAATAGTAAAGCAAAAAAAAAAAAAATAAAGAAATTCACTTGGGCCTTATGGCCTTATTACATCAATGAAAACCAAAAATAATAAAATTTAAGTACTTAATATAAATAATAAATCCCAAATAATAAAAGTCTTTCCTTGCTATGCATGGCCACCTTTAGCTCCCCGCCGACCCGGTCCATTACCGATCATCTCCTGAAAAATATTCTCCAACGGGTGAGTCAACAGACTCAATGTGTACACAAACTAACATTCAACAATTCTGCATACATGTTCATATCAAAGACATTTAAAAAAATGATGCAACCCAAACCCAAGCCTATTTGTCCATCCGCTACACACCACCCGCACTCGCCAATCACACCGTGGGGACTACTAAGTCAACCCTTGTAATATCCGGGTTAGGGGCTATTTTGTTGTTGCATGATATTGCATGTGTTGGTGTGTTGTGTTGTTGTTTGTGTAGTGTCGGGGCTTAATTGTAGGCTAGGAGTGTGCCCGAGTAGGTAGGAAAATTTTTATTTTTAGGCTTTATAGGAGGAGCTGATGGAGCCGAGGATATGTATTTTATTTGGTGTTTTGTTGCACAAATGAGGAGCTGGCAAAGTGGCAAGGCATGTGCCACTTGGAGCTTGAGGGTGGCGTCATCTACAAGGGGAGAGATCCCGTGTTCAAGTCGCAGAGTCCCCATTTTGGTTCCCATTTTGGACGGCATGGAGGGAGAGGTAGAAGGCAATTAGAATTCTACTTTGGACTTGGTCTTCCCATTCAAATGGAGGGTGATGAGGGATTTTAGGAGGAAGACTTGGTCAAACATGTTTGAAGGAGTGGTGGTGAGTGAATGGAGGATATTGGCCGAATTTTTGGGTGTTTGGAGTGGGAGTGGACGGCTTAGTGTGGAAGAGGATGTGCCGAAATGCACTTTCTACCTTGTGCATTTTCGCCAAAAGTAATTGGTAAGCAAAAGTTCTCTCATTTTGTCAAACAAGCCGATTTTCTCAAAGATTTTCTCTCATTCTTTTTGCTTTTGAAAACCGAAATACCACACTCCTAAAACTCGCCGAAATATCTTTGATCTTTGGTGTTCATTTGGTAGCCGAGTATCCTCCTCTTCATCTCCTTTTCCTTGGTTCATTTGTGAAGTTTCGAATTCTCCATTCATCTTCCCATTTCTTTGTGCCGAAACTATTTCTTCTTTTGTTCAATTGTGCAAGCCAAGCTCTCTCTTCTCAAACATTCTTTTCTCTTCTTGAAACTTTGGTAGCCGAATCTTATCTTCCAAAACACTTTCTTCACCTATTTGCTTTCAAAACTGAAAGTCCCCACTCTCTACTTATCTTTTATTCTTGTCTTTTGTTCAAAGCTCAAGCCGTTTGTCTCCATTTGTTCCTTCTATTCCTCTTGGCCGAAACTCTCTCTCTCTTAGTAGTTCCTTGGTGGCCGAATATTAGAAGGGTGGTAATCGTGTTGGGTTCTTGTTTTCTTTCGATTGGAATGGGGTAAGTGTTTGGCCAAATGGCCATGTCCATCTTCTCTAGTTCTATGTTGAATTCGGTTGGATTAAAAGCTCATGATTGGTTGTGGTTGAAAGGGTATTAACCTTCGTTAATCATCTTGTGATAGGGTCTTTGGATATTGAAAAGTAACCAAGAAGAGTT
This sequence comes from Gossypium sturtianum, assembly GCA_025698515.1. Classification (NCBI taxonomy): domain Eukaryota; kingdom Viridiplantae; phylum Streptophyta; class Magnoliopsida; order Malvales; family Malvaceae; genus Gossypium; species Gossypium sturtianum. The sequence continues at coordinate 130,316,692 of CM046955.1, forward strand.
TTCACTTTTTAACCGATTGTAAGCAAAGTGGTTGTGGTAAGTGATTGGTATTATCACTAATCGCTCAATCTTTTGGTTTCGATTAAGTCAAGATCATTAAAGTTTAACTCTCTCTTTAGGGTTGGTCGATTGTCAAGGGGAATCACCGCTGATTCGAGATTTGGTGGGAAACCAAATCAAGTTTAAAGGTGAGGGTTTGATATGGATTCTTTTGGGGTTAGATGGTCTTGGCCGAATGTGATAAGTTGTCTAATGCTCTTATTTGGCCGATTATAGGAGCAAGATAATCAAGGGGGCTTAGATCTGCTCGAGGGGTTTAAGGTCGTTGTTTTCTGTGTGTGTAACTAACACACCCATACTTAGTAATATTATTAATAACTCGATTACTTTGTAAAACCAAAACAAGATGATGGATTAATTGGTACCCAAGTGGGGTATATGTACGGATCCGGTAAGTCCGTAGCATTACGAGTTCTATTGATGTATACTCAATATTATGATCTATGTTATGTATGCTATGAGATATAATGCTTGGCATGTTGGCATGATATGCATGACTTGTATGAGATGCATGATCACATGAGTATGGCATGATGATGGGTGATATGAGTGGAGGGAGGATGATGATATCCGTGTCTTTGGGACATCTGTGTCTTTGGGACACCAGAGGTTTGGCACCTCCAAAGTGGTTTGGTACCACAGCTTGATTTTGTGACTTCGATCACCAGTGATTTGGTATCACATTTGTGTCTTTGGGACACCAGAGGTTTGGCACCTCATTGCGACTCGTCCATGTGGTTAACACCACCGTGGGTTGGCCCCACTTTGAGATATGGGATCGTCTGCTAGTGATTTGGTATCACACGATGGGTTGGCCCCATCATCGGATTTATGATCTGCGGTCACCAAAGTGATTTGGTATCACACCGTGTCTTTGGGACACCGTGAGGTTTGGCACCTCATTGCGACTCGTCCCCGTGGTTAACACCACCGTGGGTTGGCCCCACTTTGAGATATGGGATCGTCTCGCTAGTGATTTGGTATCACACGATGGGTTGGCCCCATCATTGGATTATTCGTGACTTTGGGTCACCAGTGGTTTGGCACCACACTTATGGATATCGTGACTTTGGGTCACCGGTGGTTTGGCACCACGGTGGTTTGGTACCACACGGGGTAGAAAAGGTGATATGGATGGTTAGGATCGGGTTGCATTAATCATGTTGCTATGTATGATGTGTGTTAGCATGTTGTTTTATCGGGAGCGGGATTTATGCATCGAGTCATTCGACTCACCCTCTCCTTTGACATTTCAGTGGCACTTAGACGCGGACATGGAGCCTGGATGGACTCGGGGTGCTCATGCCACGCTTAATAAAGTTTTACTCGGACTTTATAATTTGGGTACTTTAGCTTGCTTTTTATTATTTGGGTTTTGTTTTGGATTGTAAAAGGCCTTTAAATTATGCTTTATGATGTTTATGCTTTAAATAGACTTTAATATGCCTTAACAAAATAAGTGGGTTGAAATTTTACTAAAATTCGGAAAGACAATGATTTAAAAACTATAACGCAAAGTGTTTTAAACTATACCATCGGGTATCTCACCATGACTTGCATTAGAAACTCAAACGATTTCCAAATCAAAACTCGATTTTCTACCAAGTTAAAATGTCTTAAGTAACACTAAGAAACTATTTGAATAATGAAATGGAATAAACTCGCTTTAACTACATCTTTTGGTTAAGCTTTCAAAATTTTTTTGGGTTCTCTCGAATATACCACCCGATTTCAAACAAGCCTACTCAAATTTTCTTCAAATACACTAGATAGTGAAGTGTTTACATCCCGCTTTTAAACGAAAAACCTAAACCTCTCAAGCACGTTTTCCCGTGAACATACCAGATTCGGTCGTGGTGTATTGACCGGGTTTGGGGTGTTACAATTGTGGTATCGAGCCGTGTTTAAAGGTTTCTTGTGGGCCCGAGGCCCAAAATGCTTTCAAAAGTCTGTTTTAAGTGTTTTGTTTGAAAAAATGGTTTGAAGGGCATGACACCGAGTCTCCCGCACTGGGCCGCCTGTAAGTACCCTTACTATTGCTTGTGATTTATTGATGTGATCGGATGATTGCAATAGTGGATTACTTTAGAAATCAAATCGATAGGATTCTCGTGAACTCGCGAAAACAAAGCTTCTTTACTATTCATAAGACTTTACTTTAAAACAATGGAATAAATATCGATGCATAAAACTCCTAAATCGACACGTAGAGAATTTAGTCATGAGCGCTAGAGGTGGACGTGGTTGTGGACGCAGGTCGTGGTAGGATGACTATTTCGAACCCGTAGGGTCCGGTCGTGGGTCGAAAATGAGATACAGGCACCGCCACCACCGGAGGTGGTGAGTTTCAAGATCGATCGATGACGCAGCGTGTCACAGCGCGCGCCGTGAGTGTTGGAAAGGGTAGCCGTGTAGGTGGTGGTGCAGGAGTTAGGAAAATTGCTCGAGCGACCGCAAACGGGGCCGAATTCTTTCGAGGTGTTTCGGTGTTGCTCCCAAAGATCGCCGAGTATTGGCCGGAGGCAACGGAGCGGATCATGGATGACTCGACTTGATCGCCAAGAGAAGCTGAAGGGCATAGTATCGCTTCTCCGGGATGAGTCATATCAGTGGTGGCTCACGGTTCGGGACAGTGTGGCAGCAGAGGATCTGACATGGGATTATTTCAGGGCTGCGTATCAAAAGAAGTACATTGGGGCTAGTTATATTGACTCTCAATAAAGGCATTTCGAGGCTTGTCCAAGGAGTAAGTCTGCATTTCCAGTATGAGGTCGAGTTCTTGAAGCTGAGCCGGTATGCTAGGGGTATTGTGGCTACTGAACACGAGAGGTGTGTTCGTTTCGAGGATGGTCTGAGAGACGAGTTGAGGCTGCTGATTGCTCCTCAGCAGGAGCGTGAGTTTGCTGTCCTGGTTGAGAAGGCTAAGGTAGCCGAGGGTGTTAAGGATTCCGTGAGGCGGGGTATGGACAGAACAGCATAAGAGGAGCTTTGGGTCTTCCGGATCGCTTCGGGTAATCCTCAAAAAGGGCTAGACAGCAGTGGGCGAATCGGGCCTGGGTAGGGTTGTTGCCGCTAGTCGAGGACCGCCGCAGTGTAACCATTGTGGGAGATATCATTGGGGAGGGCCGTTGGACCGGTGGAAAAGGTTGTTTTGAGTGTGGTTCTCTCGGATCATCGCGTGAGGGACTGCCCCGCATAAGTTGGCCAGATTCAGATTTGAGAGTCGTGGCCGTACTCGGGATTCAGAGTAGTGAACCGCCACCGCAGAGGGGCCGTGGTAATGGCAGAGGTAGTAATGGATCCGTCGGGGCCGTGGAGCACGGCGGGTGCGGGTAGTTCTCGACGCCTTGATACCGGGTTAGTGTATGCAAAGAAGGCGCCGAGAGGAGGGCGACGCACCGGACGCCATAACCGTGACGCTTTTGATCTTTGGTTCTCTTTTACCGCTTTGATTGATGTGGGTTTGACGATTCTTACATGGCCGTAGAGTATAGTAGAGACCATGGACTTAGACTCGAGATATCTTCTAAGCGCATGACCGTAATTAGCCCTTTAGGTCACTCGCGTGGTAGTAGATAAACTGTTTAGAGATGTACCCTAGAACTCCAAGGGGTAGTGTTTGTCGGCCGATCCGATGGAACCGCCGCTTGGGGAGTTCGATCCGATTCTTGGGATGGATCGTTGGTTAAGTACCAGCGAAGTTGGATTGCGCGCTAAGCGCATGGTTCTAAGGACGATCGAGGTGATGAAGTGGCTATGATAGGTAATAGGAGAGATTGCTTATCTAATGTGGTATCTACTCAAGGTAGAGAAGATGGTCGAAGGGCCGTGAGGCGATGTGGTTCATGTGTATGCCTTGGAGGCTAAAGAGTCTGCTGTAGAGAAGGTTCGTGCTGTTAAGGAATTTGCTGATGTGTTTCCTGAGGAGCTTCCGGGTTTGCCGCCAGATCGTGAGGTAGAGTTCGGGATAGATCTGTTACCCGGAACTGCGCCAGTGTCTATTGCTCCGTATAGGATGGCGCCAAAGGAATTGGTGGAGCTTAAGGCTCAGATTCAAGAGTTATTGGATCGAGGTTTTATCAGGCCAAGTGTTTTGCCGTGGGGTGCGCCGGTACTCTTTGTTAAGAAGAAAGATGGTACGATGCGGATGTGCATAGACTACCGCCAGTTGAATAAGCTGAGGATTAAAAACAAGTATCCGTTGCCACGGATAGATGACTTGTTTGATCAGCTGAAGGGTGCAGCGGTATTTTCTAAGATTGACTTGAGGTCTGGGTATCACCAGTTAAAGGTGAAAGAAGCGGATATTCACAAGACAGCGTTTCGGACTCGGTATGGGCACTCGCGAATTTACGTAATGCCGCTCGGGTTGACTAACGCACCGGCAGCAGATTTATGGATATGATGAATAGAGTATTTCAGCCAAAGATCCGGATCAGCCTCGTCGTGGTTTTCATAGACGACATCTTGGTGTATTCAAGAACAGAGGAAGAGCATGATGCGATTTGAGAGTTGTGCCGCAGATTTTGAGGAAAAGCGACTCTATGCTAAGTTCGATGAAGTGCGAGTTCGCTTAGAGAAGTGACTTTCTTGGGACATGTAGTGTCTCACTGATGGGATTCGGTGGATCCTCTGAAAATTGAGGCGCTTTTGGATTGAAGCCGCCTAGGTCGCTGGTCGAGATTCGAGTTTTCTGGTTTGGCAGATACTACCGGAAGGTTTGTAGAGGGTTTCTCGATTGATTGCAGCACCAATGACCAAGTTGTTAAGGAAAAAGGTTCCGTTTGTTTGGACTGAGAAACAGCAGGAAAGCTTCGATAAGTTAAAGAAGATTTTGACTGAAGCTCCGGTTTTAATTCAACCCGAGGCTGGTAAGGAATTCACGGTCTACTACGATGCATCACATACGGGGTTGGGTTGTGTCGATGCAGAAGGTAAGGTTGTGGCTTACGATCTCGCAAATTGAGGCCACATGAGGTCAACTATCCGACGCAGATCCGGAGTTAGCGGTCGTAGTCTTTGCGTTGAAGATTTGGAGGCACTACTTGTACGCGAGAGAGATCAATAGTCTACACCGATCATAAGAGTCCAAGTACCTCTTGACTCGTAAGGATTTGAATTTGAGGCGCGCAGATGGGTTGAGTTGCTTAAAGATTACGATCGCTTGATTGAGTATCATCCGGCAAGGCTAACGTGGTGGCGCACGCGTTGAGCCGTAAGGTTGTTTCGGACTTAAGAGCGATGTTTGCCCACTTGAGTTTGTATGACGACGGAGTATTCTCGCAGAAAGGTGTTGCCTACTTGGGTTGAGCAGATCGTGAGAGAAACAGCTTAGAGGATGAGGTTCGAGTGCGCCAAGGTTGCAAGTGCAGGATGGTGGTTTGGAGGGTTACAGCCTTGTCTAGTGATGAGGTTCTGTGTTTCCAAGGTAAGGCTTGTATGCCTAAAGATGTTGAGTCGAGACAGAAGATTCTTCAGACGCGCATAGCAAATCCTTATGCTATGCATCCCGGAGGTAGCAAGATGTATAGAGATCTTAGAGAGCGCTTTTGGTGGCCTGGCTTGAAGAAAGAGGTGACAGAGTTTGTTGGGAAGTGCCTCGACTTGTCGCCAGGTCAAGGTCGAACATCAATTGCCGTCGGTTTGTTTGCTTCACCGTGAAGATTCCTCGCATGGAAGTGGGAAAGGATAACCATGGATTTTGTCATGGGTTACCGCCACGCCAAGCAAGAAGGATTCGCTTTGGGTAATTGTGGATCGATCGACTAAATCACTCATTTCATTCCGGTGAGAGTCGACTATTCACTTCGTGCTTGGCGGTAAGTATGTTTCGTAGATAGTAAAGTTGCACGGTGTGCCAAGATCGATAATCTCGGATAGGGATCCCGATTTACGCCAAGGTTCGGAAAGCGCTGCATCAAAGCTCTGGTACGCGGTTGGATTTCAAAGACGGCATTCGCAAATCGACGGCAATGTAAAGAGTTATTCAGATCTTAGAGGATATGCCGAGAGGTTGTGTCCTCGGATTTTAGAGGTAGTTGGGAAGAGTTTCTACCATTAGTCGAGTTTGCCTACAACAAAAGCTACTAAGCGAGCATCAAGATGGCACCATATGAGGCGTTGTATGGTAGGAAGTGTCGATCACCTACGTGTTGGACCGGAGTTAGGTGAACGCCGCTTGTTAGGACCCGAGTTGGTTGGTCGAGACCGAAAACAAGGTTAAGTTGATTCAGCTCGGTTGAAGGAAGCTTCGACCGCGTAAGTCTTATGCCGATCTTAAGCGGAGAGACATAGAGAGTTTTTCGTGGGGATCAAGTGTTTCAAGGTCTCGCCATGGAAGAAGGTTTTGAGGTTCGTAAAGAAAGGCAAGCTAAGTCCGAGGTTTATTGGGCCGTATAAGGTTTTGAGACGAGTGGGACCAAAGTGGCGATCAACCGGAGTTGCCAAGCAGAGCTTAGTCGATTCACGACGATTTCACGCTTTCGATGCTTCGACGTTATCGCTCGGATCCGCCGCATGTGGTAGCAAAGTGGAAGAGATCGAGGTAAATCCAGACTTGACTATGGATGAGGAACCCGTGCGCATTCTTGATCGGGATGTGAAGGTTCTCGCGAGGGAAGTCCTCAGTGCCTTTGGTTAAGGTACTTTGGCGGAATCATGGCGAGAAGAAGCTACGTGGGAACCCGAGGATATGATGAAACAAAGAAGCATTCGCAACTCTTTTGATCGTAATTTTGAGGCCGAAATTATTTTAAGGGGGTAGAAACCGTAATATCCCGGGTTAGGGGCTATTTTGTTGTTGCATGATATTGCATGTGTTGGTGTGTCGTGGTTGCTGTTTGTGTAGTGTCTGGGGCTTAATTGTAGGCTAGGAGTGTGCCCGAGTAGGTAGGAAAATTTTTATTTTTAGGCTTTATAGAGAGGAGCCGATGGAGCCGAGGGATATGTATTTTATTTGGTGTTTTGTTGCACAAATGAGGAGCCGGCAAAGTGGCAAGGCATGTGCCACTTGGAGCTTGAGGGTGGCGCCATCTACAAGGGGGAGAGATCCCGTGTTCAAGTCGCAGAGTCCCCATTTTGGTTCCCATTTTGGACGGCATGGAGGGAGAGGTAGAAGGCAATTAGAATTCTACTTTGGACTTGGTCTTCCCATTCAAATGGAGGGTGATGAGGATTTTAGGAGGAAGACTTGGTCAAACATGTTTGAAGGAGTGGTGGTGAGTGAATGGAGGGATATTGGCCGAATTTTTGGGTGTTTGGAGTGGGGAGTGGACGGCTTAGTGTGGAAGAGGATGTGCGAAATGCACTTTCTACCTTGTGCATTTTCGGCCAAAAGTAATTGGTAAGCAAAAGTTCTCTCATTTTGTCAAACAAGCCGATTTTCTCAAAGATTTTTCTCTCATTCTTTTTGCTTTTGAAAACCGAAATACCACACTCCTAAATCGGCCGAAATATCTTTGATCTTTGGTGTTCATTTGGTAGCCGAGTATCCTCCTCTTCATCTCCTTTTTCCTTGGTTCATTTGTGAATTCTAATTCTCCATTCATCTTCCCATTTCTTTGTGCCGAAACTATTTCTTCTTTTGTTCAATTGTGCAAGCCAAGCTCTCTCTTCTCAAACATTCTTTTCTCTTCTTGAAACTTTGGTAGCCGAATCTTATCTTCCAAAACACTTTCTTCACCTATTTGCTTTCAAACTGAAAGTCCCCACTCTCTACTTATCTTTTATTCTTGTCTTTTGTTCAAAGCTCAAGCCGTTTGTCTCCATTTGTTCCTTCTATTCCTCTTGGCCGAAACTCTCCTCTCTTAGTAGTTCCTTGGTGGCCGAATATTAGAAGGGTGGTAATCGTGTTGGGTTCTTGTTTTCTTTCGATTGGAATGGGGTAAGTGTTTGGCCAAATGGCCATGTCCATCTTCTCTAGTTCTATGTTGAATTCGGTTGGATTAAAAGCTCATGATTGGTTGTGGTTGAAAGGGTATTAACCTTCGTTAATCATCTTGTGATAGGTCTTTGGATATTGAAAAGTAACCAAGAAGAGTTTTCACTCTTTTAACCGATTGGTAAGCAAAGTGGTTGTGGTAAGTGATTGGTATTATCACTAATCGCTCAATCTTTTGGTTTCGATTAAGTCAAGATCATTAAAGTTTAACCGTTTCTCTTTAGGGGTTGGTTGATTGTCAAGGGGAATCACCGCTTGATTCGAGATTTGGTGGGAAACCAAATCAAGTTTAAAGGTGAGGGTTTGATATGGATTCTTTTGGGGTTAGATGGTCTTGGCCGAATGTGATAAGTTGTCTAATGCTCTTATTTGGCCGATTATAGGAGCAAGATAATCAAGGGGGCTTAGATCTGCTCGAGGGGTTTAAGGTCGTTGTTTTTGTGTGTAACTAACACACCCATACTTAGTAATATTATTAATAACTCGATTGCTTTGTAAAACCAAAACAAGATGATGGATTAATTGGTACCCAAGTGGGGTATATGTACTGATCCGGTAAGTCCGTAGCATTACGAGTTCTACTGATGTATACTCAATATTATGATCTATGTTATGTATGCTATGAGATATAATGCTTGGCATGTTGGCATGATATGCATGACTTGTATGAGATGCATGATCACATGAGTATGGCATGATGATGGGTGATATGAGTGAGGGAGGATGATGATATCCGTGTCTTTGGGACACCGTGTCTTTGGGACACCAGAGGTTTGGCACCTCCAAAGGGTTTGGTACCACAGCTTGATTTTGTGACTTCTGGCCACCGGTGATTTGGTATCACATTTGTGTCTTTGGGACACAAGAGGTTTGGCACCTCATTGCGACTCGCCCCTCGTGGTTAACACCACCGTGGGTTGGCCCCACTTTGAGATATGGGATAAATCTCGCTAGTGATTTGGTATCACACAATGGGTTGGCCCCATCATCGGATTTGTGATCGCGGTCACCAAAGTGATTTGGTATCACACTCGCGTGTCTTTGGGACACCGTGAGGTTTGGCACCTCATTGCGACTCGCCCCTCGTGGTTAACACCACCGTGGGTTGGCCCCACTTTGAGATATGGGATCGTCTCGCTAGTGATTTGGTATCACACGATGGGTTGGCCCCATCATTGGATTATTCGTGACTTTGGGTCACCAAAGTGGTTTGGCACCACACTTATGGATATCGTGACTTTGGGTCACCAGTTGGTTTGGCACCACCAAGGGTTTGGTACCACACGGTAGAAAAGGCGATATGGATGGTTAGGATCGGGTTGCATTAATCATGTTGCTATGTATGATGTGTGTTAGCATGTTGTTTTATCGGAGCGGATTTATGCATCGAGTCATTCGACTCACCCTCTCCTTTGACATTTCAGTGGCACTTAGACGCGACATGGAGCCGGATGGACTCGGGTGCTCATGCCACGCTTAATAAAGTTTTACTCAGACTTTATAATTTGGGTACTTTAGCTTGCTTTTTATTATTTGGGTTTTGTTTTGGATTGTAAAAGGCCTTTAAATTATGCTTTATGATGTTTATGCTTTAAATAGACTTTAATATGCCTTAACAAAATAAGTGGGTTGAAATTTTACTAAAATTTGGAAAGACAATGATTTAAAAACTATAACGCAAAGTGTTTTAAACTATACCATCGGGTATCTCACCATGACTTGCATTAGAAACTCAAACGATTTCCAAATCAAAACTCGATTTTCTACCAAGTTAAAATGTCTTAAGTAACACTAAGAAACTATTTGAATAATGAAATGGAATAAACTCGTTTTAACTACATCTTTTGGTTAAGCTTTCAAAATTTTTTTGGGTTCTCTCGAATACACCACCCGATTTCAAACAAGCCTACTCAAATTTTCTTCAAATACACTAGATAGTGAAGTGTTTACATCCCGCTTTTAAACGAAAAACCTAAACCTCTCAAGCACGCTTTTCCAGTAACATACCGATTCTGGCCGTGGTGTATTGACCGGGTTTGGGGTGTTACAACCTCCATCCGTTACACACCATCAAGCTGATCGCTGCAATGACGTGCTCATCGCCCATATAATTTGTGTCATTAGACACCATATTCAAATAATGTAACCGGTTACCAAATTCGTGTAATGTAACCAAGTTACCATATTCAAATTTTGTGACCGTAGTCACCATATTCCGCTGGTGAGACCAAGTCAACACCTTCTTCCCTTTCACATATAGCCCAAATGCCCCACATATTTTATCATGCACAACATACTTATTTTCTCATTCATGTTACTATTCACATGTTCAAAATATATCACATTCGTAATCCTATCAAAAATAGGAAATGTACCTAGGTATTCTTTACCACATTTGTGGTACTTAGCCACATTCTCATTCTTATGCATATTCATATATTAAAAAATAATAATTATTGCCATAATATATTGAAAATTAGTGTGAGTACACACCGATTCGCTTAATAGATTCCTTGAAATCTCAAGAACGATCTACCGATCTAGATCTTTAACTCCTATATATGGCCAATTATTAAAACATATTAACAAACCTATTTGGTTTAAAAACCAAATCCTAGTAGGATTTGTATTACTTACCTTGTTGCCAAATTGATTAAATCTCAAATTGTGGTATTCCTCCCTTAAATTCGGCTAGCCACCAAAAACATGTATTTTCATCAGTTTCTGACTTTTGGAAAGAAAAGGAGATACTTTTAGATACCAAAGTAACCCTTGGCCGATTAGATCTATACACTTACGGCAATTTGCAATTCCCGAAAACAATCCTTGCCTTGTATGTCCTGTGAAATCCCTATAATTATATGTTAATTTTAATCTCACATATAATCCATAACTTTGACCAAATATGTGTATATCTTACCTTAGATCCTTGAATCCGGAAGATTCCTCCTTGTATTCGAAGTTGTAGAAACTTGATAAACCCCTTGTAGATTCGGCCATAAAACAGGAATAGGGATTAGACCCTTCTCTTTCGGTAAATAGAAAAGAAAAAGAACTTGAATAATGCTTAACCTTACCTTTAATGCTTTGACCGATTGCTTCCTTGCCTAGAGCCACAGAGATTCGGCTATGAGATTTTAGTCAGGGATCAAAAGAAAAGGGCTTTGGCTTGACAGATGAAGAAAAGAGAGGAGTAAAAGATGAATAGAAAATTCTAAGCAGGGGGTTTTGCTATGTAATTTTCAAGCAAAGCTTAGAAAAGATGAGAGAATAGCCTTTAACTCTCCTTCTTAGCCGAAATTATCAATAGGAGAGTCCCTTGCTTGGCCACTACTCCTCTTATGATAATATTATCTCCTTTATTAAAAAAATAAAAGTGTTAAATCCATTATTATCTCTTCTAAATAATCTAAATTAAAAAGCTTTTATTTATCACCTTATTAAGCAATATTAATGGAAATAAAACACCTCCCTTTTCTAGAAACAATTGCCGTCCACCCCCTTAGCCCGGGAAGCAAAAATAAAACTTAATTTATTTGCTTCCCTTGTGATTCTAACCTGTGCTCATGCCTCTTGCACATGGCGCCATTTCCATAAGCCATAAGTGCCATCTCGTGCCACTTTTCCTAGCCCGTTTGTGTGTCAAATTTTACCAACTTTTTCTTTTAAGGCCCCCTTGCCTTAATTTCCTATTTTAAACTTTAAAACTTGGCATTTCTCGATTATTTCTAAGTTTCCTAAAATTTTCGATTGGCTCAGAACTTGCCATTTTTCTTACATTTGTGTTTCGAAATGTTCACTTTCCATTTTGAAACATTTCCAAAAATGTTTAGGTTTGCAAAAATGTTCAAGTTTCCAAAATATTCAGGTTTCCAAAATGTTCATTTCCATTTCTATGCATTTCTAGAATTCCAAAAATACCAAAAATTTATTCATAGTGCTTAAGACTTGTCATTTCGTACAATTAAACTGAAAATGCATAGGCCCTTTCGAGGACGTTACACTCAATCCTTGGGCAAATACTTTCACAATACTGGATACAGGCCAATTTCCCTGCTGAATATATCACTCATACTTCACATTTTAATTGAATCCAACTCTTTCTAGTCAGTATGAATCAGAATCTTTCTTACAACCTAAGATAATTCTTAGCAGATTACCTATACAGAACCCCTTCCTACGGATTTCCTCTTTAATCTTACGCTTTACATTTTTCAAAATGATTATTCACAAATACTAATACTTGGCGGACACATACTAATTACTCTTGCACTTTATGGAATCCCATACTGAATTGAATAGCTATCAGGCTATCGACCATATCACATCCTGAGTCAAATCCAAACCAAACTCATACTAACAATATAATCTTCCAGATCATTTAGAAGAATTCTCAATGTCCATGTCGCATAACATAAGTATGCTGATCTGCCGTAATTCAGTGTAGCAGATTAAACTAGTTTTCGCACTTTAGGAGCTTGAACATAAGCATTTTAGTTAAGTTTTAAATACTTTTTCGTAAGTTTAGTTAAATTCAATAAATTGTGTAATTTAAGTCTTTTATTGACCTTAGGGGCCAAATGAGGCCTAAGGGTGAGCTAATATACTCTATGAGCGTGCATGAGACCACTAGAAGGCATAATAACTCGATACTGGTTATTGTGTTGCAACACGGAGCATTAGATGTCATAACATAAGGAGCAAAATAGAAGAATTCCAAGACTGCATTCGATGTCGCAACACAGCTTGGGGATTTCATGACATACCCCTGAAGATACCCTAAAGATGAGCATACTGCCCTCAATGTCGCGACACAGGACCTGGTGTGTCGGGACATTACCTATGTATGGGAAATAATTATGAGCTAGGGGAGTTTTTTCTGCACAATCAAATGCTAAGCACGAGGGCAGCTGACCTTGGGTTAAGGACGACGACCACTCTAAAGTTTATAAATAGGCTCATTTAACACATGTCATGGAAACATTTTCATATTGTATAATTTCTTCTTTAGATTTAGTCTTTAGTTTTCTCTTTTCCTAGGTTTTCGATTTTATTTCAGTTCTTGTTATTTGCTTTTGTGGGGAAATCAGATTTGTGAAATACCATCAAACTCTATGAGGATTGACGCTTAAATTCTAATACAAATCAGACTTCTACTAAACTTTATTCTCTTGAATTTTTTCTTCATGTTTATTCTTTATATCAAGTTTATATTGTTTATTAGATCCATGAGGAACTAATCCTTTTCTAGGGGATTAGCAAGTGGATATATGATTAATTATCTATTTTGTAATGGTTTCTTAGTATATTAGTTGTTCAGGAGAGGAAGAACCTAAACCCTAAGCATGAAAACCCTATGAAGTCATTAAGGTGGAAATTAACCTAGATTTAGTATGACATATCCGTGAACACCTTAACCCTAATCCAACCTGGACTGTGAGGTTGAGAGATAAGTAGTTCTTGCTAACTTAGTATTTTAGTGGAAGATTGAAAGATTCTGTTGGGGTATTGACTAGTTAATTGAACAAGAAAATCCGGAACGATAGTTGGTTATGATTATGCCTAGATTTGATATATATTTTATTATTTGATTTTTCGTGATTTATTTCATTATTTTCTTTAGGTGAGTATTCCGAGGATCGTACCCAAAGGGAGTGAACACTATATTAATACTAATTTTAACATAAATAGATCTAATTAATACTCTAATCAAATTCTAGTATGAATAATTAAAAGAAGACATTTTGGATTATAATAAAATAATAATAAAAGAAATAAAGGAAAATTAAATGAATGAAAAGCAAGAAATTAATTAAAGAAATATATATCAAATCTAGGCATGGGTGATTAGCTTGCTTCGGTACTCTTAATCAACTATCGTCTCGGGTTCTCTTATTCAATCAACTAGTCAATACCCTAGTAGGATCTTGCGATACGTCCACTGAAGTACTGAGTCGGCAAGAACTACTTATCTTCTAACTTCATAGTCCAGACCGATTTAGGGTTAAGGTGTTCACAGTTAGACCATACCAATCTTGGGTTAATTCCCACCTTAATGACTTCCTAGGGTTGTTAGGCCTAGGGTTTAGGTTCTTCTTGTCTTGAATAGCTGATCTGTTAAGAAATCCCTACAAAACAGTTAATTATTCATAACTCCACTCACTAATCCCCCGCAGGGGAATGAGTTCCTCATGTATCTAATAAACAATATGAACTTGAATAAATGGATGAACATAAAGAACGATTTCAAGAAAAGATTTTAGAAGAAGCTTGATTATATTGAAATAAAGCATAGAATCCTCATAGAGTTTGAGATTAATTTCAGAATATGATTTCTTCCCAAAGGTAAATAGCAAAAATGGAAATAACATATAAACCCTAAAATAAAAGAAAAACTAAAATCTAAAACTAAAGAGAATATTATACAAAGGAAAAAGGGTGTTAAAACATATGTTAGCTGAGCCTATTTATAGACTTAGGATAGCCATCGTCCTTAACCTTAGGTCAGCTGAGATTCTCGAGCTTAAAGCTGGATCGTACGGACCAAAATGCCATTGACTCGTATTAATTTCCCGTACAGAGACGATGTCGCAACACACCAAGTCCTGTGTCGCGACATCGAGGGCAGTATGTTCAGCTTCAGGAGTATGTCGTGGCAACTTCAGGTTGTGTCGCGCCATCGAAGGTAGTCTTGGATTTCTTTAGTGTTGCTCCCTATGTTGCGGCATCTTATGCTTCATGTTACAACCTAGTGACCATTATTGAGTTATTATGCCTTCTAATGGTCTTCTACACACTCACAAAGTGTATTAGCTCACCCTTAGGCCTTTTTTGGCCCCTAGGGTCAATAAAAGACTCGAATAATACATTTTATTACACTTAACTAAACTTGCTAAAAAGTAATTAAAACATAACTAAAATACTTATGTTCAAGCTCCTAAAGTGTGAAAACTAGTTTAATCTACTACACCGAATTACGATAGATCAAACTCCCCCACACTTAAGTCATTGCTTGTCCTCAAGCAACACAAACAAAAATAATAAATGAAAAGACGACCCTTGAGTAAGAATGATGCCAGTGTTAGTGTTGAGCACATGAATAGATATTTCATATTTGAATATAACCTTGGCATGAGATATAACTGACTTACCACTTTTGGTATCAAACACCTAAGTTCAGTATGTTACAAAGCATACAAGCATTAAAGGTCTCAAATGTAGGAATCCATCAATAAATTATACAAATAATTTGGTCATCCTAGCAGAATACAAATAGTTATAAATGTAATTATTCAATATGATTTCGAATTGTGAATAAATTTACCTAGATCATCAAGGGATTTTTGGCTTGTAACGTTCTAAGGCTTAGGACATGTATGGATTTCAAGAATAGTAAGCATCAAAAAGTTTCAAGGATGAAGATAGTTTGACACATCATATTGTCCCTAGTTTTCCCCTTAGTTACCCTTTCCTACTCACCGCCATATATCTCCTTCTCTCACCTTCCTTATTTCTCCACATAGGAAGTCACAACATAATATAACAACCATGGTTAGCTCACAAGTTTTTGTGCACTAATGAACGAGTTTTTCTACTTTAGTGACTTTGTCACATTTTCTTTTTTTTAACACATCTCAATCATAAATGCTTTCTTTCTTTTCAGGTACATTTTCCACTCATTTTGATTTTCTTTTTAAAATTTTCTTTTGTTTCACATTTTGGCTAACCTATAATCACTATATCACATTGATCCCTCCTATTTCACTCTATTTTTACAAAATCTGTAACGACCCGACAGTTAGGGTGTCGAAAAATGAAGTTTGGGACTCTATTTTTGTAAAATGAACCCATAAATATTTTTATTTAAATATTTACGAGGTTGATTTAGTAGTGAATTAGATTTTAATTGAGTGAATTTTGTGAAATTAAGAGTTATTAAAGCATAAGGACTAAATCGCGAAAAGATTAAAAGTTGAATTATAGATTAAAATTAATTAAAGGGACTAAAATAACAAATATACATTTATTCTTAGTAGTGGATGACATTAAATATTGCATATATATGTTAACTTAATATATATTTAAGTTATATAATGATAATATTAGTTAATGTATTAAAACAAAACAAAATATATTTCTTTCTTTATTTCTTTACATGCAAAACAAAATTGGGAAAGGAGAAAGAAAAGAAGAAGGGTTAACACACGACCATAAGGGCTTTCAACTTTTTAACTTCAATTGGTTAGTCAATTTAGTCCTTTTTCTTGTAATTTTTATATTTTTGGAATCTTAGTGTTTAGAACTACCCGACCCATTTTGAAAATTTAGTATTGATTAAGATTTTAGATGTTGTTATTATTGAATAGTTTTAGTATTAGGGATTAAATTGTTAGATTTTTAAGTTAGAAATGGAAAATGACTAAATCGTAGAGCAAATTGTAAATTGTGTAATAAGGACTAAATTGTGGAAAATTCAAAATTTAAGGGTATAATTGAAAATAGGAAGTTAAATTTATTTTAAAATGAAATGAGTATAAAAATATAGATTTAAATGTGAAGATTAAAAATTAGTCTCGATTTAGGGACTAAATTGAAATTTAAGCAAATATTGAGCAAAAATTAAAATATTCAATGTGGAATTGAATGGTGTAATATTGATGCATTTTAATTGTTTTATTTTGTAGCTAACGTCGTACCAGAATCCTCGACTAAAAAGGGGAAGGATAAAATCAACGTCAAATAGCTCAGAATCCACGGTTTATTTTTCTATAATCCAAACTAAGTTGTTAATTATTGTATTTTGAATTATTGTATCTGGTAAGTAGTTGAGGTGAGTACTGTAGTACTTTGAGATTGAATTGAATTTATAGTTGATTGAAATGGATTGATTTGGTATATATTATGAATGTATTCATTATGTGAAAATTGAAATGAATATATGTTTAAATGTGGTAATGTGCAAATATGAGAAATGGACATTTGATGTATTTGTAAGTGAAATAGAACCCAATTAACTATTTCAGGCTAAGTCGGATATAGATGGCATGCCATAGGATAGGAAGAGTTCAGGGATTTCTTCAACTTTGGGTCGATGAGGCACTAGGTTCCAATTTGCTTCGGTTTAACCGATGAGACACTAGGTGTCAATTTATATAGCGCTAGGCGCAGTTATTACTTCGGATTTATTCGATGAAGCACTGAGTGCCAAACTGGTGTGTTGGTTGGATCTGTGTAACCATCCAAGTCCGGGACGTGTTAATAACGGTAATTAAATAATAAAGTTATGTAATTGATATTGAAATGGCAAAGTATGTGAATTGGAAATGAAAAAGTGGGTTGGAAAATGAAATGTGAACTATGTTGTGAACATAAATGAGATATATGAGTAATGCACTCATGGATTGAACATGGGTTGGTTTGTGCCATTATATAAGTGAATTGTTAAATGATCTAAGAAAAGCTATTTATATAGCAAGTAATGTGAATTGAGATATATGTTAAAACCAACTAAGTATGAATACTTGTGAAGGATGAGCATAACATGAAATAATGTGGTAATATGCATGAAATTGAAATGGTGATAGTTTAGATGGTAGTATGATTTTATAATTAAATTTGAGCATTCATGTATCATATCATGTCTTTAAATGTTCAGATTATAGAAATATCACTGAGTTTTACTCAGAGCGCGCTTTTTTTTTCCGTGCGCATGTTAGGTACTTCTCTTTTGATCACCGACTCAGCATCCAACAATGATCTCGAGCTCAAGTGTGGTGATGTTTATTTTTGTAATGGCATGTACCTAGGATGTTTTTGGTTGATAGTTATTTTGTGAATGTGATGTAAATTTGGGTTATAAGTATAATGATGGACATTGTATATAAATATATGATTGTGTTTGAAGCCATATGTTTGGTATGTTTGTGACGCCCCAAAAATCTCTTATATATTTATTTTCGTATGTTTGTGACACAACTGTATGCCTGCTTCAGTGGTTAAGTGTTCTGGGAAGTGTCTGAGAGGTCCCAAGTTCAAGCATTAGCTTGGGCAAAATTTTGTTTTTAAATGAATTAACCCCTATCTCTAATCAGTAGGCTTATAAATATCTGTTCGTAAAATATGTCAGAATGGGCCTACTGGTCTGGTGGTTAAGGGGAGTGTCAATGTGCTGGGGGTCTTGAGTTCGAATCACTGTACGAGTAAGGGGGATGTTTTTTTTGTACTTGTGCCGTGAAGGAGTTTAAAATGTGGTAAAATACTGAGTTTTTGAGATGTGTGGGAGGTTGTGGATGGTTTGGGGTGTTTTGATTGAGTGGGGAGTCATGTGGAGAGATTTGAAGAGTGAAAATAGGAGAAATTAAGGGATTGTGATAGGATTAGATTTCTTTTTTTTCAAAATACGGTTTTTCCTTCCCCAGTTTTGCTGAAGCCGAATTTCTTTGTTCTTTCTCTCCTACCAAAAGTTTCCTTTAGTTTTTCCCTCTCCATCTTTCTCTTTTATTTTATTCTCTTGGTTCTGTTGATTTTCTCTTTTCCTATTTGCTGCGGATTTCTTTCATTTCATAACCTTCTTCTTGTTGTCGCGACTTATTTCTTCAATATCTTTGAGCAGTGACAGTAAGTTTTGCTATTATAGCTTCCATCCTATTATTGTTCTTTGTCTAATGGGAGTTCTATTTCTGGTTAGGAGACCTTTAAGCAACTATAGAAATTTCGGGCGGTGCCGTTTAATTACAAATCCACTGTTGTTCGTCGAAGGTAAGGTTGTCTATAGTTCTGGAAATTGTTTGTTCTTAATGCTTTGATTAAAAGTGACTAATTGGAGGGGTACTTCTATTTCCTGCTTGGTTGCAGCTGAATTATTGTTCCTTTGGCCTCTGCCTTTGCCTCTTTCAATAGTCGTTTTCCCATTCCATATTTTCGCGCATTCGATAAGTGAGGTGCGTCTGCTTTTCGGTTAGTTAATTAAGGGTTTACTAAAGGTTGTTTTATGGCTAGGACTCGATCAAAGAGCAATGGGCTGTTGATTGACACTTTGGCAGTAGGGAATCGCCATTCTGTTTTTCGTCTGAGGTAAGTTGTAGTGATTGGAAACAGTTGGGCTGATCGTAGCTTCATTTAGTTTTGTTGATATCACTGATTTTTGAGCTTGGAGTTGTCGACTCTAGGTCTTGGAGTGCTCGTGGTTGGGTTAGCAGCGGAAATAGACCAGGTGTCTAACCACAACACTGGAAACTAAAATCGGCATAAAGCCGAAAAGTAAGGCCGTGTGACCAAACACTGGTGCGTGATCGATGAGGCTGTCTGTGAGTAGTACATGGGCCAGACCGGATTGGGCCGTATGGGCCACACAGGCGTGTGGGCCCACACGAGCATGTGAGATTTTTGTACCAAGCCATGTGATCTACACGGCCAAGGCAATTTTGAGCCGTGTGGGCCACACTGGCGTGTGGGCCCACACGGGCAGACAACATGGGCTTATGGGCCCATTTCCATTGTTTAACTGCTAAGGTTGCACGGGTCGCCCGAGTCGACTATGGATCTACTGTAGGGCCGATAAGCTTACTTAGACCCCTAATTGACTAAAATGACTATATGAATGATACGATTATGCATGTTATTAAGCATGATGATGTAACATCTTTAAATCGGGGTCTCTGCATTTTGCATGGGGTTGCATGTGATGTTATGTCTGCTGTGTTTGTTTGATAAGTTTTGGGGTCTAGGCATGACCTCGGGTTAGTCCTGGGTAATGGCCAAAATTTTGTTTTTAGCACTTAAGGAAATAGAGCTAGGGGAATTAGGGGTTAAAAGAATTTATTGGAGGTTTAAGACACAAGAATTTCCTTGGTAGAGTGGCAAGGGAGGCACTACATGTGTACAAGGGAGGTGACGCCACAGGGAGAGTGGGAGGACCTTTGTTCGAGAGTTACGTAAATCCCCTTGTCGCTATTTATTTTTGACGCCACGCATGGGGGAGAGGTGTGCTCGGGTGGGACTCTCAAGATTGGATGGGGATAGAATCATCGATTTTGAATTGGATGGAGAGGAGGAAAATGTGGAGTTTGACTCATTCAAACCAATTTGAATGAGTGGATGGGAGGAATTCAAGGAGAGATGAAGGGGACGGCAAGTGTTTGAGTAGGAGTGGGTTGAGCTTAGCCGATTTTTTTTGGGATGTGGTGTGAGTTTGGGGAAACAATCAGTTTGGTACTTGAGAAGGGGGGGTTTGCCAAATGTTCTTAGTAGCCATAGGAAGGTGCATTTTCGGCTAGCTGAGGGGTCCTTTTCATTTCGTGTAGTGTCATAACCGAAACACCAAAGTGCATTCTCTTCTCTTCTCTCTTTTGGCAATTTGGGCACTTGGCCGATTCATTTTAGTAACCCCTTGAAGAGCCGAAACTCCCTCTTTACCGAAACCATTTCTTGCTCACTTCTTCTTCTTCTTCTTCTTCTTTTTGCTCAAGGCCGAAACCAACAACCTCTCCCCCATTTGGCATCTCTTCTTTTCTCTTTCAAAACCCATTGTTCCGAATCTCTTCTTCTCCATTGCATTATTCTTCTTCATCTTTCCATTGTTCAAAAGCCGAAACCTTGTTGTTTTCTTCTTGGTCGAATATTCTTAGCCTCATTCTCTTCTTTTCTCACGTGTGTTAATCTCTCTATAGTGCCGAATCTTTTGCTAGTTCTTTTGCTTGGGTTAGCCGAATCTCCTGGTAAGTGATTTCTCCTTCTTTTATTCTTGATTGATTTGAGGACTGTCAAATCTCTTTTGCCTTTCCTTTGGCACTCCTTCAATCATTGGTAATCGAGATCTTAACTTACTCTTGTTCTGTGTAGTAGCCGAGATCCCTAAATAACACTAGGGTGTGCCGAAATTTGGTGTTGAGAGGCCGAATCAATCATTAAGGGAGGAGTACAAATTGATTCGGTGGACCTTCGAGATTTGGTGGCTGATTTAGGTAAGGGTTTTAACGATTCCAGATCTGTTTCCCATTCGTTCAAAAGTCGAAGGCTAATCGTTTATGTGCATCAGGGTGTGGTCGATTGCAAGGGGGTTCATTATGTAGTTTCGGGATTTGGTTGGAAACCAAATCGACACTAAGGTAAGGAGTTGGGTTCATGCGATATATCCTTCGGGATTTCTGTTTGTGCCGAATAGGCTTTTTAGTTACTAACAAGGTGTTGGCGATTGTAGGAAAGGAAACAACGCCGGGATTTCGCTAGATTTGAGTAGTTTCGGGATTTTATTTAGATCCGCGATTAGTCAGGTGTGTAAACGCTTACACACTTTATTATTTTAATTATGCTTATTATGTTACTATACAACCCTTGGTATTAGTGACTTTGCCTTGCGGCATAAGCTTGGATTCCGGGTAAGTCCCCTATTCTGTGATTTACGATATATATATCTGTGTCATTATGTTCTGCTAAATGCTATGTAACCTATGTTTTGCATGACCATTCGATATTATGACACGTATGTGATGAACATGATGATGGGTTGATGAGAGGAGGGGGATGATTTATTTGGACTGTCACCAGTGGTTTTGACCACAAGATGGGTTGGCCCCATCAGTTGATTTGTGACTACGGTCACCAGTGGTTTTGACCACACTATTGATATGATTTGTGACTAAGTCCCAGTGGTTTTGACCACACGATTGATATTTGTGACTATGGTCACCAGTGGTTTTGACCACACATGGATTATTGTGACTCGTCCCGGTGGTTTGGCACCACAAAGGTTGGCCCCACATGATATTACGGGATTGTCATCAGTGGTTTTGACCACACGATGGGTTGGCCCCATCATTGATATATATGTATTTGTGACTTCAGTCACCAGTGGTTTTGACCACCAGTGGTTTTGACCACACGGGGTAGTTAAAGGAGATTGGATGGTTAGGTTATGGGTTGCATGATTTGCATGTTTTGCTAATGATCTGTGTAAGTGGTTGAATTATCGGGTTGGGGATTTATACACTGAGTCTTGGTGACTCACCCCTTCCCTTACATTTTGCAGATGAGGCATAGATCACGGATATGAAGCCGGGGAGGACTCGGGGTGGCCATGCAGATTTGTTTTTGGGTTTTCGACTTTAACTTATTATTTCGGTTTATTTGATTTTTCCCTAAATTTGGTTTTGGTTTTGTAATAAGGCCGCTAAGTTTATTTTGGTTTTATTTTCACTTGATTTTATTCTGCTTATAAATTACATGTTGGATTTATGGATATGATAAAATTAACCGGTAAAAAGCAAGGTTTTCTAAACTATATCTCCTCGGGTTTTCAAACGTTACCATCGGGTAACAACGATCATAACATAATCAGAGGTAACCTGGATGAATTTACAAACTCTAAATCTTTCTCTCAACTTCAAAGGCATATGGATAAACTCTCCACACAACCGTTTTTAGTCAAAATCAAACGTTTTTCTAAATTTGGTATTAACAAGTGGGTTTCCAAACATGAGTTTTCCCAAATTTCTTAACACCTATAAGACAATCTTGAACATCACCTATTACTAAGTTTTTGTTTCTCAGATACGATAAAAGGGTTTTATAAAATCTAACCTAGAACTTGTGTTTCCAAAAATGTTTTCACTCCAGTAGCACGCTTGGATTCTGGTCGTGGTGTGTTGACTGGTTTAGGGTGTTACAATTTTGTATATGAGCCAGTTCAACAGCTCTACTGTGGCCCGAGGCCCAAAAATGTTTTAAAAGGATTGTGAAAGGCTTTTATGGGAAAAGTGTAGTGATGGAAAGCATGGCCCCGAGTCTCCTAAGACCCATCCGTCCGGTAAGTACCCCGAACTATTGATTGTTGAGTATATGATTATGATGATGGCATGATGGAATAGTAGTAGGAACTACTTTAGGGACATGAACCATAGGATGATGTGTACTCGCGAAACAATTCTTTACTAAAACTTTTCATAAGACTGTGCTTTAACAGACTGCGGAATAAAAGTCTAACGCATAAAATTGTTAAACAGCTTGAATATATAAGTAGATATAAGTGCACGTGGACGTGGGCGTAATACTCGTGGACGAGGTAGGGGTAGGATGACGGTCTCAGAACCAGTAGGGTCCGGACATGGGTCGAAAAATGAGGTACCACCACCGCCAGCTGTGGGAGCGGAATATCAGAATCAGACGGGTGGTAACGATGCAGTGTCGTAGGCTGTGCTGCGAGTGCTAGAGAGGGTTGCAAGTGCAGGAGTAGGAACGGGAGCTCGAAAATCTGTGACCGAGCGACTCAAGGCTAATGGTGCAGAGGTATTCAGAGGTGTGTCTGGTGTGGCACCTAGTACGGCGGAGTATTGGTTGGAGGCGACAGAACGTATCATGGATGACCTGGATTTTTAGCCGAGGAAAAGTGAAGGGCATAGTATCTTTCTTTGCGAGATGAGTCATATCGGTGGTGGCTCGCTAGGGAGGGGACAGATCAATGGCAGATGACCTCACTTGGGAATTTTTTAGGGCAGCCTATCAGAGGAAGTACATAGGGGCTAGCTATGTTGATGCGCAGCGTAGAGCTTTCTTGAACTTGGTCCAGGGTAATAAAACTGTAGCAGAATATAAGGCGAAATTTCTTCGGTTGAGTCGGTATGCACGGGGTATTGTGGGCACAGAGCATGAGCGTTGTGTCGGATATGAGGATGGGCCTGAGGACGAAGTGCGGATGATAATTGCCCCACAAAGCCAGAACGAGTTTGCCGTACTAGTGGAGAAAGCTAAGGTTCTTTGAAGGGGTAAGACGATGTAAGGCGCGGAATCGGGATAGGGGTTGGAATAAAAGGAGTTTCGGATCATCCGGGTTTTCTAGGAACCAGCAGAAAAGGGTTAGATATAGTGGGCGAATCAAGCCGCTAGGCCACCGCCGCTAATACTCGATGGTCGCCACGGTGTGCTCGATGTGGGAAGTCTCACACGGGGAATGTTGGGTGTAACAGGATGCTTTGAGTATGGCTCGATGGGGCATCGAGTTAGGGATTGTCCACTGAGATCAGCTAGGCTGCAGTCTGAGGATCAGAATCGTGCACAGTTTAGGAGGGATAATCAGCAGCCACAGAGGGGCCGAGGTTCAGCGGGAGGTAATGGCTCTAGTAGAGGTCGTGGAGCACCGGGCAGAGGTGCAGGTGGTACAGAGGCGAGACAGCCTGGGTTGGTCTACCCAGCGAGGCATCGAGAGGAGGGCGACGCACCGGATGTCATAACCGGTACGTTCTTAATTTTTGGAGTACCTTATAATGCTTTAATTGATGTTGGTTCGACGCACTCGTATGTTGCTAGTAGCATAGTGGAAACCATGAACTTAGACTCTGAGATTACTTCTAGGAAGATGACCGTGATAAGCCCTCTAGGTCACTCTGAGAAGTAAGTAAACTATATAGGATGTACCCTAGAACTTCAAGGGGTCGTGCTTCTGGCTGACTTGATGGAACTACCATTTGAGGAGTTCGATCTAATTCTCGGGATGGATTGGCTACTTAAGTATCAAGCTAGTTTGGATCGCGTGGCTAAGCGCATGGTGTTGAAGACCATGGAAGGTGTTGAGGTGGTGATGATAGGTAATAGGAGGGATTACTTATCTAATGTTATCTCTCTGAAGAAGGTCGAGAGAAAATGGTTAGAAAGGGTTGTGAATCATTTTTGGTGCATGTTTGTGCTTTGGAAGTTAAAGATGCAGCTGTGAAGAATGTTTGAACTGTAGGGGAATTTGCTGATGTTTTTCCAGAGGAACTCTCGGGTATACCTCCTGACCGCGAGGTTGAGTTCGGTATAGACTTGTTACCCGGAACTGCGCCAGTATCTATTGCTCCATATAGGATGGCGCCGAAAGAATTAGTGGAGTTAAAGGCTCAGATTCAGGAGTTGTTGGACAGAGGTTTCATCCGACCGAATGTATCACCTTGGGGAGCTCCAGTGCTTTTTGTTAAAAAGAAGGATGGTACGATGCGGATGTGTATAGACTACCGCCAGCTGAACAAGTTGACAATCAAGAACAAGTATCCGTTGCCCAGGATTGACGACTTGTTTGATCAACTCAAGGGTGCATCGGTTTTCTCTAAGATCGACCTTAGGTCGGGGTATCATCAGCTCAAGGTGAAGGAGGCTGATATTCATAAGATGGCATTTCGTACTTGGTATGGGCACTACGAGTTTTTGGTAATGCCTTTCGGTTTGACCAATGCACCGGCAGCATTCATGGACATGATGAATCGGGTGTTTCAGCCGTATTTGGATCAGTTCGTCGTAGTGTTTATAGACGATATTTTGGTGTACTCAAAATCTGAGGAGGATCATGACGCGCATCTTCAGGTAGTTCTGCAAGTTCTGAGGGAAAAGCAGTTATACGCCAAGTTTAGTAAGTGCGAGTTTTGGCTTAAGGAGGTAACTTTCTTGGGTCATGTGGTATCAGCTGAGGGAATTAGGGTGGATCCTCGTAAGATTGAGGCGGTATTGGATTGGAAACCACCCAAGTTGATTGCGGAGATTCGGAGTTTTCTGGGTTTAGCAGGATATTACAGGAGGTTCGTGGAAGGTTTCTCTTTGATCGCAGCACCGTTGACTAAGTTGTTAGGAAAGGGGTTCCGTTTGTGTGGACGGAGAAACAACAAGAGAGTTTCGACAAGTTGAAGAAGATTCTAATCAAGCTCCGATTCGATTCACCGAGGCAGAAAGGAATTCATTGTTTATTGTGATGCATCACATACTGGCTTAGGGTGTGTGCTGATGCAAAGTGGAAAAGTGGTAGCGTATGCATCTAGGCAGTTGAGGCCTCATGAAGGTAACTATCCGACGCATGACTTAGAATTAGCTGCAGTGGTTTTCACCTTGAAGATTTGGAGGCATTACTTGTATGGGGAGAAGTCGATAGTGTATACGGATCATAAGAGTCTGAAGTACCTCTTGACTCAAAAGGATTTAAACTTGAGGCAGCGAAGGTGGATAGAGTTGTTGAAGGACTACGATTGCTCGATTGAGTACCATCCGGGTAAGGCTAACGTAGTAGCGGATGCGTTGAGCCGTAAGGTGATAGCTGACTTGCGAGCGATGTTTGCTCACCTCAGTCTTTATGATGATGGAAGTCTTTTGGTAGAATTGCAAGTAAAGCCGTCTTGGATTGATCAGGTTAAGGAGAAACAGTTGACAGATGAGGTTTTGAGTGCTCGGAGGTTACAAGTGCAGGATGGTGAATCTGAGGGGTACAACTTGGATAGTGATGGAGTACTGTAATTTCAGGGGAAGGTATGTATGCCTAAGGATATTGAATTGAGACAACGGATTCTTCAAGAAGCTTATAGCAGCCCATACGCTATGTATCCTAGAGGCAGTAAGATGTATCGTGATTTGAGGGAACAATTCTGGTGGCCAGGTCTTAAGCGGGAAGTAACTGAGTTTGTAAGCAAGTGTTTGACATGCCAGCGAGTTAAGGTCGAGCATCATTGCCATCAGGCTATTGCAATGGTAAAGATTCCACATGGAAGTGGGAAAGGATTACGATGGATTTTGTCGTTGGGCTTCCCTTACGCCTAGCAAGAAGGACTCAGTCTGGGTTATAGTGGATCGTTTGACTAAGTCGGCTCATTTCATACCGGTGAGGGTTGATTATTTGCTTCAGAAATTAGCTAAGTTGTATGTGGTAGAGATAGTGCGGTTGCATGGGGTGCCAGTGTCCATTATCTCGGATAGGGATCCCAGGTTCACGTCGAGGTTTTGGAAAGTTTTGCATCAGCTTTGGGTACCAGATTGATTTCAAAGACGGCTTTTCACCCGTAGTCGATGGATGGATACCGAGAGGGTAATCCAGATTCTGGAAGATATGTTAAGGGGCTGTGTTCTGGATTTCAGTGGTAGTTGGGAGGAGTACCTACCTTTAGCAGAGTTCGCTTATAACAATAGTTATCAAGCGAGTATTCAGATGGCACCATATGAGGCACTCTATGGGCGGAAATGTCGTACTCCTACGTGTTAGACAGAACTGGGTGAACAACAGATGTTGGGCCCTGAGTTAGTGGCAGAAATAGAAGATATGGTAAAGGTAATTCGGGCTCGTCTTAAGGAAGCGTCGGACAGGTAGAAATCTTACGCTGATCTTAAGCGCAGGGATATTGAGTATGCAGTGGGTGATAAGGTCTTTCTGAAGGTTTCACCCTGGAAGAAAGTTTTGAGATTTGGTCGGAAGGGCAAGCTAAGTCCTAGGTTTATCGGGCCATATACTGGTGTTGAAGCGAGTGGGACCGTGAGCTTATCGCCTTGAGTTGCCGTGAGAATTGAGTCGATTCACGATGTTTTTCACGCCTCAATGCTTAGGCGCTATCGATCGATCCGTCACATGTTGTACGGTTGAGGAGATAGAGGTGAGTCCCGATTTGTCTTTCGAGGAGGAACAGTGCACGGATTTTGGATCGGGATGTCAAGGTTCTACGACGGAAGTCGGTGCCTTTGGTGAAAGTATTATGGCGGAACCATGGTACGGAGGAGGCCACGTGGGAACCAGAGGATGTGATGCGGTAGCAATACCCTCAACTCTTCTGACCAGGTAATTTCGAGGTCAAAATTATTTTAAGGGGTAGAACTGTAACATCCTTAAATCGAGGTCTCTGCATTTTGCATGGGGTTGCATGTGATGTTATGTCTCATTGTGTTTGTTTGATAGGTTTTGGGGTCTAGGCATGACCTCGGGTTAGTCTGGGTCATGGCCAAAATTTTGTTTTTAGCACTTAAGGAAATGGAGCTAGGGAATTAGGGGTTAAAAGAATTTATTGGAGGTTTAAGACACAAGAATTTCCTTGGTAGAGTGGCAGGGAGGCGCTACACAGTACAAGGGAGGTGACGCCACAGGAGTGGGAGGACCTTGGTTCAAGTTGCGAGAAATCCCCTTGTCGCTATTTATTTTTGACGCCATGCACAGGGAGAGGTGTGCTCGGTGGGACTCTCGAGGATTGGATGGGGATAGAATCATCGGTTTTGAATTGGATGGAGAGGAGGAAAATGTGGAGTTTGACTCATTCAAACCAATTTGAATGAGTGGATGGGAGGAATTCAAGGAGAGATGAAGGGGACGGCAAGTGTTTGAGTAGGAGTGGGTTGAGCTTAGCCGAATTTTTTTGGGATGTGGTGTGAGTTTGGGGAAACAATCAGTTTGGTGCTTGAGAAGGGGGGTTTGCCGAATGTTCTTAGTAGCCATAGGAGGGTGCATTTTCGGCTAGCTGAGGGGTCCTTTTCATTTCGTGTAGTGTCATAACCGAAACACCAAAGTGCATTCTCTTCTCTTCTCTCTTTTGGCAATTTGGGCACTTGGCCGATTCATTTTAGCAACCCCTTGAAGAGCCGAAACTCCCTCTTTGTCGAAACAATTTCTTGCTCACTTCTTCTTCTTCTTTTTTTTCTTCTTCTTTTTGCTCAAGGCCGAAACCAACAACCTCACCCCATTTGGCATCTCTTCTTTTCTCTCTCAAAACCCCTTGTGCCGAATCTCTTCTTCTCCATTGCGTTATTCTTCTTCATCTTTCCATTGTTCAAAAGCCGAAACCTTGTTGTTTTCTT
Organism: Gossypium sturtianum; assembly: GCA_025698515.1. Lineage (NCBI taxonomy): Eukaryota > Viridiplantae > Streptophyta > Magnoliopsida > Malvales > Malvaceae > Gossypium > Gossypium sturtianum. Next base: position 130,345,250 of record CM046955.1, read on the forward strand.
CTTGGCCGAATATTCTTAGCCTCATTCTCTTCTTTTCTCACGTGTGTTAATCTCTCTGTAGTGCCGAATCTTTTGCTAGTTCTTTTGCTTGGGTTAGCTGAATCTCCTGGTAAGTGATTTCTCCTTCTTTTCTTCTTGATTGATTTGAGGACTGTCGAATCTCTTTTGTCTTTCCTTTGGCACTCCTTCAATCGTTGGTAATCGAGATCTTAACTTACTCTTGTTTTGTGTTGTAGCCGAGATCCCTAAATAACACTAGGGTGTGCCGAACTTTGGTGTTGAGAGGCCGAATCAATCATTAAGGGAGGAGTACAAATTGATTCGGTGGACCTTCGGGATTTGGTGGCCAATTTAGGTAAGGGTTTTAACGATTCCAGATCTGTTTCCCATTCATTCAAAAGCCGAAGGCTAATCGTTTATGTGCATCGTGGTGTGGTCAATTGCAAGGGGTTCATTGTGTAGTTTCGGATTTGGTTGGAAACCAAATCGACACTAAGGTAAGGAGTTGGGTTCATGCGATATATCCTTCGGGATTTTTGTTTGTGCGAATAGGCTTTTTAGTTACTAACAAGGTGTTGGCCGATTGTAGGGAAAGGAAACAACGCCGGGATTTCGCTAGATTTGAGTAGTTTCGGGATTTTATTTAGATCGCGATTAGTCAGGTGTGTAAACGCTACACACTTTATTAGTTTAATGATGCTTATTATGTTACTGTATAACACTTGGTATTAGTGACTTTGCCTTGCGGCATAAGCTTGGATTCCGGGTAAGTCCCCTATTGTGTGATTTCTTATATATATATCTCGTGTGTCATTATGTTCGCTAAATGCTATGTAACCTATGTTTTGCATGACCATTCGATATTATGACACGTATGTGATGAACATGATGATGGGTTGATGAGAGGAGGGGATGATTTATTGGGACCTGTCACGGTGGTTTTGACCACAAGATGGGTTGGCCCCATCGGTTGATTTGTGACTACGGTTACCAGTGGTTTTGGCCACACTATTGATATGATTTGTGACTAAGTCCCAGTGGTTTTGACCACACGAGTGATATTTGTGACTACGGTCACCAGTGGTTTTGACCACACATGGATTATTGTGACTCGTCCCAGTGGTTTGGTACCACAGTGGGTTGGCCCCACATGATATTACGGGATTGTCATCAGTGGTTTTGACCACACGATGGGTTGGCCCCATCATTGATATATATGTATTTGTGACTTCGGTCACCAGTGGTTTTGACCACACGGGGTAGTTAAAGGAGATTGGATGGTTAGGTTATGGATTGCATGATTTGCATGTTTTGCTAATGATCTGTGTAAGTGGTTGAATTATCGGGTTGGGGATTTATACACTAAGTCTTGGTGACTCACCCCTTCCCTTACATTTTGCAGATGAGGCATTGATCGCGAATATGAAGCCGGGGAGGACTCGGGGTGGCCATGCAGATTTGTTTTCGGGTTTTCGACTTTAACTTATTATTTCGGTTTATTTGATTTTTCCCTAAATTTGGTTTTGGTTTTGTAATAAGGCCGCTAAGTTTATTTTGGTTTTATTTTCACTTGATTTTATTCTGCTTATAAATTACATGTTGGATTTATGGATATGATAAAATTAACCGGTAAAAAGCAAGGTTTTCTAAACTATATCTCTTCGGGTTTTCAAACGTTACCATCGGGTAACAACGATCATGACATAATCAGAGGTAACCTGGATGAATTTACAAACTCTAAATCTTTCTCTCAACTTCAAAGGCATATGGATAAACTCTCCACACAACCATTTTTAGTCAAAATCAAACGTTTTTCTAAATTTGGTATTAACAAGTGGGTTTCCAAACATGAGTTTTCCAAAATTTCTTAACACCTATAAGGCAATCTTGAACATCACCTATTACTAAGTTTTTTTTTCCTGTATACGATAAAAGGGTTTTATAAAATCTAACCGGTAACTTGTGTTTCCAAAAATGTTTTCACTCTGTAGCACGCCAGATTTGGTCGTGGTGTGTTGACTGGGTTTGGGGTGTTATAGATGATGTTCCACTGATTTGATACTGTATGCCCTGATTTTATGCATGATATTATGTTTTAGCATGTCATATATGTATACTTCATTGCATTGGGGTGGGGGTTATATTGTTCAGAGGAAGTGTACTGAAAGGCCTCGAGCCTAATTTACTGGCAGCACAGCTGCAAACCACTGTCTAGTGCCGCATTCGGTACTTATTGGAGTGTAGGGATGGGTAGGTTGATTATATCCCCACATGGAGTGTAGGGTTGGACGGAGTTGGAGTGTAGAGGCTGGCTGGGTAGGATTTAATACTATATATCTGTTACTGTACTGATTATTGATACTGTAATGGGCCAAGGCCCAAATGCATGACTGCTTCTGTATTGCAATGGGCTAAAGCCCTAACTGAGACTGAAACTGTTACTGAAATGGGCTGAGGCCCAGACTATGATTGCATTCTGTATGCTTGATTATATGGGGATTACACACTGAGTTTTCGTAAACTCACCCTTTTATTTTATCTGTACAGGTAATCCTCATACTTAGGCGGATCGAAGCGGCGGAGGACTTAGCGGTGGCCACACGACCCCTTTTTACACTGTTTCATAATTACTTAGGTTTTTAAAGTTTTATTTGGGGTATTTTACTGTAATAATGGCCTCTTTGGATTTTTTCTTTTAATTTGGGGTTTCTATTGTTTTGATTTACAACTGCTAGTAGTAGGGATAATCGAGTTTTCAAAATGAATCAAACATTTTAACAAGATACGCACAAATATGCAAACTGTTTTAAAAAGCTTCCGCAATAAGTGACATTTTGAAAATTAATAACGTTTTGAAAGAGAATAACTTTTGAATATGAATCACATTTGAAATTGATCGACACGTCTTGGAATTAAGCATAAGAGAGTACAAAGAAGTGATAAAGAAAGGAGGTTTTTGACGACAATTCACTTTTCGAAAAACACTACCATGTGACACCGCCAGATTCGGCCATAACGTCTAGGCCGGGTTTAGGGTGTTACAATGTTAGTTTGACTTAATGCTTGATATGTGTGTGTTTAACTAAAAACTTAATATCTTAGGTAGCTATATGTTAGGCTAATATGGTTGATTTTGGCAAGCATGAAACCTTGATTTGAATGATGCCTTGTTGATGTGTTTTGATGATATAAAATGTGGTACCAATGAGGGTACATTGGTTAGCCACCTAAGATGGTTGTTTTGTAATGTTTGTTTAATCATATTTTGAATAGGTTAAATGATTGGTATTTGAGTTACTTAATGCCCAAGCAAGTAGGAAATGGTAAACTTGAGTTTTAAGGTACATTTAGGTGCACACGGCCTGAGACATGTTCTGTCACATGGCCGTGTGTCACACACGGGTAGCACACACGGGCGTGTGCCCTGAACGTATGGAATAATTGCATTAGAGTAGTGCCACACATGAGCTGAGACACAACTAGGGACACGACCATATGGTCCAAGTCGGAGAGTTACATGGGTAGAGACACGGGTTGGGTCACGGCTAAAAATATGTTGCATTTATTTCATGCATTGAGCCTAAAAATATCAAAGAAGCTTTGAATGATGAATATTGGATATTGATTATGCAAGATGAATTAAATCAATTTGAGAGAAGCAATGTATGGACCTTCGTAGAAAGACCATGTGATAAATCTACTATAGGTACTAAGTAGGTTTTCAAAAATAAGCTAGATGAGAGTGGTAACATGGTGAGGAACAAGGCTAGGCTAGTTGCTCAAGGTTACACTCAAAAGGATGGAATAAACTATGATGAAGCTTATGCTCCCATAGCTAGGATGGAATACATTAGAATGCTTTTAGATTTTGCATGCTTTAATGATTTTAAATTGTATCAAATGGATGTTAAAAGTACTTTTCTAAGTGGTTTTATAAATGAAGAAGTGTATGTTGAACAACCACTTGATCTTGAATATTCAAAATTTCCAAATCATGTTTTCAAACATTCAAAAGCTTTATATGGTTTGAAAAAAGCTCCTAGAGCTTGGTATGAAAGACCATCTAATTTTCTAATTGAAAAAGACTCTTGTAAAGGGAAGATTGACACAACACTTTTTATTAAAAGAAAAAACAAGGATTTATTAGTGGTTCAAATATATGTTGATGTTATTTCTGGAGCTACTATTGATCTTCTTTGTCAAGATTTTTCAAAGCTAATACAAGGTGAATTTGAGATGAGCATGATGGGAGAACTAAACTTCTTTTTGAGGCTCCAAATCAAGTAAAGGAAGGATGACATCTTCATCAATCAAGATAATTACACAAAGGAAATGCTCAAGAATTTTAGGATAGACAATCTCAAATCACAAGCTACACCTCATTAGCTCTTCTACAAAGCTTGACAAACATGAAGAAGTTAAATGTGTAGATATAAAATTATATAGGTCAATGATTGGTTCTTTGTTTTATCTTACTGCAAGTAGACCCAACATTAAGTTTAGTGTTTGCTTATGTGCTAAATATCAATCTTGTCCTAAGGAATCTCATTTACAAGCCATTAAGAGAATTTTCAAGTACCTTAGAGACACTCCTAATTTAAGTCTTTGGTATCCTAGAGACTCTTCATTTAGCTTGCATGCTTTCTCGGATGCAGATTTTGGAGGTTGCAAACTAGATAGAAAGAGCACCTTCGGTACTTGTCAATTCTTAGGCAACATGATAATTTCATGGTTTTCAAAGAAACAAAATAGTGTTGCATTTTCCATCACCGAAGTGGAATACATTTTTGTCGGTAGTTGTTGTGTTCAAGTTTAATGGAGGAAACAACAATTTATGGACTATGAAATTGAAGTAGATACCATTCTAATCAAGTGTGACAATTCTAGTGTCATTTGTCTCACTAAAAATCTCATCCAACATTCTAAGACTAAGCACATTGAAATAAGACATCATTTCATTAGAGATCATGTCCAAAAGGGAGATGTAGTTCTAGAATTTGTTGAAACCTTAAAACAATTAGCTTATAATTTTACTAAGACATTAGATAAGGAATGATTTTTGACCTTAGAGGAGAATTAGGTATTGCTACCTTACCTTAATCTTGTTTTCGAATGAATTTTCACACTTCGCTTATTTTCAAAATGTTTTATGACTTAAAATTGATTGCAAAAGTATATATGCATGATTTATATGACTCTTATGTGCAATAAGTTAGGGGTGTTAATGTTGCCTGTTTAGTCTATTTTGACCTATTTGGTCTAGTTTACATAATTTTTAAATGCCTTTGTGTATGCTAAATTAGACTGTATTTGATGTAAATGTTCATTTTTTGCATATTTATGATCTATGATTCATATGCATCAAGCTTTTTATTCTATACAATTAAGTGTATGAAATCATTAGAAATGGCCAAAATGATTGCATCCTTTGAGTTATTTTTCTTTTCCTATTCTATGTGATTGCACCTTAATATTTATTTGGTATTTTAAGATACCTTAATGTTTATTTGCAAATGTTAGTTCACTTGTTCTAATTTATATATTTTGACTAACCACTTTCTTTTCCTTTTAAGTTTTATTTGTTTATTTTTAATATAACAAAAAGGGGAGAAAGAAATGTAAATTTAATTGGTATTCAGTTGATTATTTTTTAATGATTAATCATTTAATGCCAACACCTATGTGACCAGTTTTTCACACTCAAGTCATTGTTTCAAAATTATAAAATCAAGTCATTGATTCAAATTGAACGTAGAAAATTCAAAAACAAATTTACCAATATATTTTGTTATATCAAAAAGGGGGAGATTGTTAAACTAGCTTTATTTGATAAATGATTTTGATATAACAAAAAAAAATATTTTTAAATAAAGTTTGTTTTTGAACAAAGAAGTTATAAAGTTCAAAGCATAAAAGTCATTTCAAGACTACCAAACATGTTAGAAAATGTTTTGAACACTTCGAAAAAGTTTGGAAAAAGTTCAAAAATGGTTTAAACTTTTTTAACTTAATTGAAACATTTTTAAATCGATTTAAAAACTACTCCCTACAAAATGTATCAATACCTTTCATAAAGTATCGATACCCATACAATTTTCATCAAAACATTTTTCAAGATTGATATCAATCTTGTTTACTGACTTGAAACAAAAATTGAACAATCATAAAAAGTATCGATACTTATTGTATTCTTATTGATATCATTTTTGCATTCTGACTTGATAATTTTTCAAAAAATTACAAAAAGTATCAGTACGATTTACTAGGTACCAATGAAATGTCTTTGGAATCATTGTAAACTAACTTTAACGTTTACTGAATAAGGCATTAAATGATACTAGTATGGGTACATGTAGAAAAAGTATCGGTACTTTTTGTTGCAGGTGAATTTAATGATCTGATATTTTCATCCCCAACGACTCAATTTATTTTCTCAACAAACACTGTAACATCTCGCCCGGCGAAGCCCTGTTGCTCAAGTGTTTTTGTAGGAATAAAAATTTTAGAATGGGTTTTGGGTAAGTGAGGTGTTGGATTTAATTAAGAAGTTGAAGTCTACGGATATGCCTTTGGGTGAAGTCTCGGTTAGGGGAATAAGTCAAAAGGAAGCGAGGGAGTGGTTCTAACTGCCCAAACGATATTTGGAAGATAGATTGGGAGAACTAAAAACATTGGGATATTAAGTGAAAATATCTTAGAGAGTGAAACATCTCTAGAAGTGAAACTTGGTAAACTGTTGAGGAATTTTGAGTAATGGAGAATATCGTCGGAAGGTGTTTGTAACACCCCAAACCCGGACTATGCGTTTAGACAAGATTTGGTTTGTCACACCAATCATACATTCGTTTATTTTCATATGGTTAAAATAAAATAGTGCTACAAAAACTTTTTTGAAAATCGAGTTTAATAAGAAGTTAATACAAGGATTTGAAATTTGTAGCTTAAGAATAATACTTGTTTGAAAACTTATCGTCAAGATAAAAATGTCAAAATCTTAAGATGGTTTAAAAGAACTTTGAAAGAATTTTAAATAATTAAAGTGTCCAGAAATTTTGTTATAAAACCAATGTTCTTAAGAAAACTTAACATATTTAAGATAAAACCATATTAAAAGTTTAGAAATAAAATTTAAACCATCCACACAATAAAATCCATAAAAACATATAAGAGGCCTTATTACATAAAACCCATATGAGATATTTAAGATAATAATCTAAATAAAGTCATAGTTTAATAAAAACCCAAGTTTGTAGTATGGCCTCCACCAAGTCATCTCCGGCCCAAGTCCACGTCAATTTCCATTACCTGAAATGGTTAATAAAATTGGGTGAGTTACAAAGAACTCAGTGTGCAACTCACTTACCACCATTTTTAGGCCGGATCGTCAAGATATCATCTTTGGGCTTGAGCCCATTAATGATTTCAACCATACATTGTAAAGTAACATAATTTAAAGAAAAGAATGCATGAAATATGAATTTCCCAAACCAACCTAGTATCCATCCGCTAACACCCCCGTACCAACCAACACACCTGTGGGGATCAAGTCAACCCACCCCGCCCAAACACACCAATCATGGGCTTAAAGCCCTTAAATAATTTTGTAGTGCACTACCGAACTAGATTGTGACATTGTCACCGAACTAGAGGCATTTAGCCGAATTTGTGGCAGAGCCACCGAACTAGAGGCAATGAGCCATATTGTGGCAGAGCCACCGAACTAGAGGCAATGAGCCATATTTGTGGCAACTGGCCATTCTTCTCTTCATATAACCCACCCCATGCAATCATGCGTATATAACAAATATAATCATATAAATGATTTTCATTAATCCATATCATCGGTGGGCTTATCAATTAACCCTTCATTAGGCTCATATAAACAATTTATCAACTAGCCCATTTAGTAGTTTAGTGACTTTGGCCCATTTTAGCCCAATTTATCGAAACAGTACTTTGGCCCATTTAATCGAACTAGAGTATTATCGGCCCATTTTATCGAACTAGAGTATTATCGGCCCATTTTATCGAACTAGAGTATTATCGGCCCATTATTTTCTCGGTTTTAACGTTTTCATGCATTTACTCAAAAATATGAGTTACTACGTATTTTTTCCCGTTTTTACTATTTTACGATTTTATCACAGAACTTACAACTTGATGTCCAACAGAAAATGAGTGTGAAGTTACACACCTGGTTATGGAGAGAACTAAACTTTCCCGCTCTTCAACACCTATACGTATTGTGTTAATTAAAACACTATAATCTATAATAAAACCGATCTAACTATAGCGATCTAAAAATTTACCTCGGATTTTCGTAAGACTTCTACTTGCGATTTCTCTCCGATTGATGGTTCGCTAATCGAATCGAATCCACGAACAAATAATGGTTAGGAGTACGACGACTTGAACAGTTGATTTTCCTCGGTTGAACGTCCACAACCCGGTGGGAAATCCCGGATTCTTGAAATGATCCTTTGCTTGTACTTAAGGGAATAACAGAACCTCCCTTCTTCCGAAGGCTAAACACCGCCCTTTTCCTTCCCTATTTTGAATGTCTTCAAAGACAAAGGAAGGTTAATCCAATGATATCAAAATAATCCTAAGGTTTTAAAGATATGATTTCCTTACCACAAAATTGATTCCAACGTTTTGTCACCCACGACTTCTTGATTCCAAACTTCCGTTATCGCACTAAAGTATAACAAAATAAAGCGTTAAAAGAAGGAACGTTTATTTTGATCTAATAAAGCCTTCAAACCATCATCAATATTCGGCCATAACCACTATTAACTAATCGAACGAAAAGGATTCTTACCTATTTCCACGTCGTCGAAAGATAGGATTTGAGAATAATATGGATCTAAGAAGAATTCGGCTATGAAGAAACAAAGAAAAAGAGAAAATAAAATCGGTTATAGGCACTTTAACATTCGGCCATGAAAGTGTAGGTGGAGAGAATTTGATTGAAAGAAATCAAATAGAGAGAGATGGTGATGATGTTTGGTTTCCAAATAGAATGGAAAAGAAAAGAAAGAAAAGATAAGTTTTGAGAGCAATGTATAGTATAGTCGGCAATGGGAGAAGAAAAGAAAAGAATGGTCTCTTTAGGTATTGGTAAATTCGGCACAAAGAGAAAGGCACAAAATTGACACCAAAGTGTAAAACAAAATGACCAATTTGACAAAAGAAACTAGGCTTACCAAGTGCACAATTTCGGCCAAGGAAAAGAGAGTTTGAGAGAATTTTCAAAACTTGCACAAACTAAACAAAATGACCAAAACCAAAGACTAAACTTCCTAGCCAAACTATCACCAAAATTGGCTCCCCTAGCCATAATGCCAGTCCATATGCTTGGTCTTTAGGCCAAGATATTGTTTCCTTAAACAACTCCTTGATTCATGCCTCATATCCTCACATTTTCCTTATTCTTTTGATACCCTTCCTTAAGTTCAAATTTTCCTTATTCCTTTGATATACTAACCAAAAATAACAAGTCAACACCTTCCATATATGCTCTTGGCCGACACTTGCTATACATGGGCAGAAAAATCAAAAATAAAATTCACCTAGATGCTATTTAGGGATTCGAACCTTCACCCCATGTACTAGCTCATGCGCCAACACCACTATTGTCCAACTACTCATCTTATGCTACACATTGACACTTAAATTAATTTATGTGTCAATGCCACTTAGTCTATTTCCATAAATTCTCAAAATTAATATTATTCCTTCTAAAAAATTTTAAACCCTTCTTCAGACTATACTAACCACGAAAATAAATCGGAAAATTTTACTTTCTAGAATAATTACTCAAAGCACACATAGAAAATAAATTACTCAAATTTTCAGGGTGTTACAACTCTACCCCTAAAAGAAAATTTCGTCCTCGAAATTTACTGGCTGAAAAAGGTGAGGGTATTGTTGCCGAATTGCATCCTCGAGGCTCCCACGTAGCTTCCTCCACTCCGTGGTTACGCCACAACACTTTGACCAACGGCACAGGTCTCTTCTTTCTTAGCACCTTCACGTCTCGGTCTAAGATTTCCACCTGGTTCCTCCTCAAAAGACAAATCCAAATTCAACTCCACTTCTTCTACCGGTACTATGTGCGAAGGATCCGATATATAGCGCCTCAACATGGACACGTGGAAAACATTATGAATTTGGCTCAATTCGAGGTAACTCAATCGATAGGCCCTTTGGACCAACTCGTTTCACCACACGATATGGTCCAATGTATCTAGGACTCAACTTGCCCTTCTTCCCGATCTGAATATCTTCTTCCAAGGTGAGACCTTGGGGAAGACTTGATCTCCTACGGCATACTCGATATCCTTACGCTTCAGATCCGCATACGACTTCGTCTATCAGAAGCTTCCTTTAACCGTGCTCGAATAACTTTCACTTTTTCTTCCGTTTGAGAAATCATCTCGAGTCCTAACAATGCCGATCACCCAACTCAGTCCAACAAATAGGAGAAACGACACCTACGACCATACAATGCCTCGTAGGGTGCCATCCGAATGCTAGACCGGTAGCCATTTGTTGTTGTACGTAAATTCCGCTAACGGTAGAAAATCCTCCCAACTACCTTTGAAGTCGATTACACATCCCCTTAACATGTCTTGAGATCTGAATCACTCTCTCCGTGACCATCGATCGAGGATGAAAAGCCGTACTAAAATTAAGCTTTGTACCCAAGGCTTCATGCAAAGCTTTCCAAAATCGAGATGTAAACCTAGGATCCCTATCCGATATAATCGATCTGGTACCCCATGCAACCTCACGATTTCGGATACATACAGCTTCGCCAACTTCGCAACGAGTAGTCCAAAGACGCATCTTTGGTAGAAAATGAGCGATCTTAAATCAGACGATCAACAATTACCCAAGCAGAATTTTTCTTAGTAGGTGTTAAAGGTAACCCACTAACAAAATCCATTGTTATCCGCTCCCATTTCCAAAGAGAAATCTTAAGCTGGTTGCAAAAGACTGACGGCAATTGATGCTCGCTTTCACTTGGCGACAAGTTAAGCATTTTCCCACAAATTCGAAATCTCACGTTTCAACCTGTGCCACCAATACTCATTCACGAAGATCCCGATACATCTTATTTCCTCCGGGTGCATAGCATAAGGGCTACTATGCGCCTCCTCAAAATCATTTGCCTCAGATCTCGAATCCTTAGGCATACTGCAGACCCTTCCAAAAAAACACAATACACCTTACGAATTTATTCCAAAATCCTCAATTTCACCATTTTCCACTTGCTGAAATAAAAGTCTCAACTTCTCATCTAAAATCTGTTTTTCCTTAATTTGTTCCAACCACAGAGGTTTCACTTGAAGTTCCGCTACCAAACTACCATCCTCATACAAACTCAAATGGGCAAACATAGCTCTCAAATCGATACCACCTTACGACTTAATGCGTCCGCCACTACATTAGCCTTTCCAGGATGATACTCAATAGAGAAATCATAGTCCTTTAATGACTCCACCCATCTTCGTTGTCTCAAGTTTAACTCTTTCTGAGTAAGAAGATACTTAAGACTCTTGTGATCCGTATAGATGATAGACTTTTCACCATAGAGGTAATGCCTCCAAATCTTTAAGGCAAACACCACTGCTGCTAACTCCAAATCATGAGTAGGGTAGTTCACTTCGTGCGGTCTCAATTGACGAGAAGCGTAAGCTACAACTTTCCCACTTTGCATCAATACGCAGCCTAAACCCGTATGTGACGCATCACAATAAAGCGTAAACTCCTTCCTGACCTCGAGTTGAATCAATACCGGCGCTTCCGTTAAAACCTTCTTCAGTCGCTCGAAACTTTCTTGCTGCTTATCAGTCCATATAAACAACACTCCCTTCCGCAAAAGCTTAGTTAGAGGTGCAGCAATCAATGAGAATCCCTCAACAAAGCGTCTATAATATCCACCAAACCCAAGAAACTCCGAATCTCGCCACCGACTTGGTGGTTTCCAATCCAATACCGCCTCAATCTTCCGAGGATCCATCCTTATTCCTTGGTGATACCACATGACCCAAGAAAGTCACTTCTCTTAACCAAAATTCACATTTATCGAATTTGGCATACAACTGATTATCTCGAAGCACTTGCAATACAATCCATAAGTGCGAGTCATGTTCTTCTTCGCTCCTCGAATAAAACGAATGTCATCTATGAATACCACCACAAACCGATCTAAGAATGGTTGAAAGACCCGGTTCATCATATCCATAAATGCATTTGGTGCATTGGTCAACCCAAACGGCATCACTAAAAACTCATAGTGTCCGTAGCGGGTTGAACATTTGTCTTGTGAATATCCGCTTCTTTCACCTTAAGTGGTGGTAACCCGACCTTAAATCAATCTTGAGAAAGCGAAGCTCCCTTCAATTGATCAAACAGTCGTCAATCCTCGGCAGAGGGTACCGATTCTTGATCGTCACTTATTCAATTGCCTATAGTCAATACACATACGCATTGACCCATCCTTCTTCTTAACAAACAAAACCGGTGCTCCCCACGGAGACACACACTCGGTCGAATAAAACCACGATCTAGCGGTTCTTGAATTTGGGCTTTAAGCTCAGACAACTCCTTCGGTGCCATTCTATAAGGAGCAATGGACACCGGAGCAGTTCGAGCAAAAGCTCAATACCAAATTCCACTTCCCGATCCGAGGTACACCGGGAAGTTCTTCAGAAAAACATCGAGGAACTCCTTCACCGTTCTCACATCTTCCACCAACGACTTTTTGGCATCTAAAGCACAAATAAATGCTAAAAATGCTCCGTATCCTTTTCGCACTAACTTCTCCGCCTTCAACGCAGTAAATCATGTTTGCCAAGTAATTTCTCCGCTCGCCTATCATAACTATCTCCTTATCCTCCACATTTCTTATCGACATACGCTTTTCAAAGCATGATCCAATTTTCGCGGTGCTTAACCAACCAATCCATGCCCAGAATAATATCGAATTCGCCAAAAGGCAGTTCCATCAAATTTGCCAGGAATGTTTCTCCTTGAATTACTAAGGGCACGTCTCTAAACAATTTATTAACCAACACCGACTGTCCTAAGGGACTAATCACCCTCATCTCTTTATCGGAAATTTCAGAGTCTAATTTCAAGTTTCCAGTTATGGTGCTAGCAATGTACGAATGAGTAGAACCAATATCTATCAAGGCAATAACGGGTACATCAGAAATGAAGAACGTACCAGTTATCACATCAGGTGCATTGCCATCCTCACGACGTCTGACCGCATACACCAATCCTGGCTGTCTTGCATCCGCGTTGCCCCTAGGACCATTGCCTCGACCGCGTGCACCTTGACCACGCCCGGCCCCATTACCACCACGACACGGTCCCGACCTCTCGGTGGTTCTTTGAACTCCTCTTGCCGGTGGTACATCAAGAGCACGAACTTCTTGAGTTGTATCCATACGCCGAGGCAACTCCTATATTGATGCTCCGTCGATCCACATTTATAGCAAGCACCCGTTTTCCTCCAACATTCTCCGGAATGTCTTTTTCCACATTCGGCACAATCGACTGACGATTAACGACATCGGTGCTCTTCCTTGAGCTGGTTCCTCATTAAAGGGGCCTCTTCAGAATCTTCTCGAAGAACCCGAATGCTTGAGATCTTTCTTGCCTCGAATTTGCTCCCGATTTTGACGTTCCGAGTTCTTAGCCTCTTGGCTATCTTGGCCTTCTCCACAAGAGCGGCAAAAGTTCTAACTTGTTGTGGGGCTATCGGAACCCGCAACTCGTCTTTCAAACCGTCCTCGAAGCGCACACAACGCTCATGATCCGTTGCCATTATCGTTCGAGCATAGCGACTCAAACGTAAGAACTCGACCTCATATGTCGCCACCGTCTTATTTCCTTGCACCAGTTCAAGAATTCCTTCCTTCGGGCATCCACATAGCTTGTTCCCACATATTTCCCTTGAAAGGAAGCCTTAAAGAACTCCCAATTAACCAAAGCAAAGATTGCCATCTCGGATAGTAAGCCACCATTGGTAAGCTTCGTCTCTCAACAAAGATACCGCTCCTCTTAACTTTTGTTCCACAAAGTGCACTCAAGATCGTCCATAATTCGCTCTCGCCTCAAGCCAATATTCAGCGACATTGGGAGCTACACGAGAGACACCTCGAAAACCTCGGCCCACTGGATTTGATCGCTCCGATATCGAACCACGAGCGGTTGGTCGATTTCTCGATCCAGCGACATTCTTTCAAGTACTCGCAGCATTGCTCGTGTCACGCGCATTATCCTCTTCCATATGGTCGTGCGATCCCGTCTCACTCTCGAGTGACGCAGTGCATCCATTTCCGACATATGACCCGGCACATCGATTGCGCGCCCTAACACCTCGCCCTCTACCACGGCCACGCCTACCGCGCCCACGACCACGCCCTCTAGTGCTCATGGCGACTAATTGGATTTAATCTGATTTAAGAGTTTTATGAATCGAATAATATTTCAATTGTTTATTAACGATATCTTATGATATGAAAGAGATAGAGTGTTTTCGCATCAATATCCTATTGTCTCAATCTCTACGGTTTTAACACCTAAAACTAGAAGTTCTAGAGTGTTTCTTATAATCATATCACAATGATAATAAACATACAAAGATCTGAGATACTTACTTGACTTGGCGCGGGATGTTCATGGTGCCATACTACCTTTAATCAAAACTCTAGAAATTATTTTCAAACAAATTTCTTTATTGAACCCAAAACCACAGTGAGTTTTGAAACAAAAGCTCGATACCACTAAATGTAACACCCCAAACCCGGTCTATGCGTTTAGACAAGATTTGGTTTGTCACACCAATCATACATTCGTTTATTTTCATATGGTTAAAATAAAATAGTGCTACAAAAACTTTTTGAAAATCGAGTTTAATAAGAAGTTAATACAAGGGTTTGAAATTTGTAGCTTAAGAATAATACTTGTTTGAAAACTTATCGTCAAGATAAAAATGTCAAAATCTTAAGATGGTTTAAAAGAACTTTGAAAGAATTTTAAATAATTAAAGTGTCCAGAAATTTTGTTATAAAACCAATGTTCTTAAGAAAACTTAACATATTTAAGATAAAACCATATTAAAAGTTTAGAAATAAAATTTAAACCATCCACACAATAAAATCCATAAAAACATATAAGAGGCCTTATTACATAAAACCCATATGAGATATTTAAGATAATAATCTAAATAAAGTCATAGTTTAATAAAAACCCAAGTTTGTAGTATGGCCTCCACCAAGTCATCTCGGCCCAAGTCCACGTCAATTTCCATTACGAAATGGTTAATAAAATTGGGTGAGTTACAAAGAACTCAGTGTGCAACTCACTTACCACCATTTTTAGGCCGGATCGTCAAGATATCATGTTGGGCTTGAGCCCATTAACATGATTTCAACCATACATTGTAAAGTAACATAATTTAAAGAAAAGAATGCATGAAATATGAATTTCCCAAACCAACCTAGTATCCATCCGCTAACACCCCGCACCAACCAACACACCTGTGGGGATCAAGTCAACCCACCCCGCCCAAACACACCAATCATGGGCTTAAAGCCCTTAAATAATTTTTGTAGTGCACTCATCGAACTAGATTGTGACATTGTCACCGAACTAGAGGCATTTAGCCGAATTTGTGGCAGAGCCACCGAACTAGAGGCAATGAGCCATATTGTGGCAGAGCCACCGAACTAGAGGCAATGAGCCATATTTGTGGCAACTGGCCATTCTTCTCTTCATATAACCCACCCCATGCAATCATGCGTATATAACAAATATAATCATATAATGATTTTCATTAATCCATATCATCGGTGGGCTTATCAATTAACCCTTCATTAGGCTCATATAAACAATTTATCAACTAGCCCATTTAGTAGTTTAGTGACTTTGGCCCATTTTAGCCCAATTTATCGAAACAGAGTATTTTCGGCCCATTTAATCGAACTAGAGTATTATCGGCCCATTTTATCGAACTAGAGTATTATCGCCCATTTTATCGAACTAGAGTATTATCGGCCCATTATTTTCTCGGTTTTAACCGTTTTCATGCATTTACTCAAAAATATGAGTTACTACGTATTTTTTCCCGTTTTTACTATTTTACGATTTTATCACGAACTTACAACTTGATGTCCAACCCGAAAATGAGTGTGAAGTTACACACTGGTTATGGAGAGAACTAAACTTTCCCGCTCTTCAACACCTATACGTATTGTGTTAATTAAAACACTATAATCTATAATAAAACCGATCTAACTATAGCGATCTAAAAATTTACCCTCGGATTTTCGTAAGACTTCTACTTGCGATTTCTCTCCGATTGATGGTTCGCTAACCGAATCGAATCCACGAACAAATAATGGTTCGAGGAGTACGAACGACTTGAGCAGTTGATTTTCCTCGGTTGAACGTCCACAACCCTTGGAAATCCCGGATTCTTGAAAACTTGATCCTTTGCTTATACTTAGGGGAATAATGTAACCTCCTTCTTCCGAAGGCTAAACACCGCCCTTTTCCTTCCCTATTTTGAATGTCTTCAAAGACAAAGGAAGGTTAATCCAATGATATCAAAATAATCCTAAGGTTTTAAAGATATGATTTCCTTACCACAAAATTGATTCCAACGCTTTGTCACCCACGACTTCTTGATTCCAAACTTCCGTTATCGCACTAAAGTATAACAAAATAAACGTTAAAAGAAGGAACGCGTTTATTTTGATCTAATAAAGCCTTCAAACCATCATCAATATTCGCCATAACCACTATTAACTAATCGAAACGAAAAGGATTCTTACCTATTTCCACGTCGAAAAGATAGGATTTGAGAATAATATGGATCTAAGAAGAATTCGGCTATGAAGAAACAAAGAAAAGAGAAAATAAAATCGGTTATAGGCACTTTAACATTCGGCCATGAAAGTGTAGGTGGAGAGAATTTCGATTGAAAGAAATCAAATAGAGAGAGATGGTGATGATGTTTTTGGTTTCCAAATAGAATGGAAAAGAAAAGAAAGAAAAAGATAAGTTTTGAGAGCAATGTATAGTCGGCAATGGGGAGAAGAAAAGAAAAGAATGGTCTCTTTAGGTATTGGTAAATTTGGCACAAAGAGAAAGGCACAAAATTGACACCAAAGTGTAAAACAAAAATGACCAATTTGACAAAAGAAACTAGGCTTACCAAGTGCACAATTTTGGCCAAGGAAAAGAGAGTTTGAGAGAATTTTCAAAACTTGCACAAACTAAACAAAATGACCAAAACCAAAGACTAAACTTCCTAGCCAAACTATCACCAAAATTCGACTCCCCCCCTAGCCATAATGCCGTCCATATGCTTGGTCTTTAGGCCAAGATATTGTTTCCTTAAACAACTCCTTGATTCATGCCTCATATCCTCACATTTTCCTTATTCTTTTGATACCCTTCCTTAAGTTCAAATTTTCCTTATTCCTTTGATATACTAACCAAAAATAACAAGTCAACACCTTCCATATATGCTCTTGGCCGACACTTGCTATACATGGGCAGAAAAATCAAAAATAAAATTCACCTAGATGCTATTTAGGGGATTCGAACCTTCACCCCCATGTACTAGCTCATGCGCCAACACCACTTGTCCAACTACTCATCTTATGCTACACATTGACACTTAAATTAATTTATGTGTCAATGCCACTTAGTCTATTTCCATAAATTCTCAAAATTAATATTATTCCTTCTAAAAAAATTTTAAACCCTTCTTCAGGACTATACTAACCACGAAAATAAATCAGAAAATTTTACTTTCTAGAATAATTACTCAAAGCACACATAGAAAATAAATTACTCAAATTTTCAGGGTGTTACAGTGTTGCATGCCAAGTTTTGCTAGTTAGGGTGTTGGTTATATTCTAATGAGATGTTTAGGAATGAACGATGGAATTGACCCAAAAATATTTAGTTATACATGTAACTTTGGATTGTTGTACATGTTTCCTTACCGCTGTAAACCACCCATATGGCAGGCAGAGTAAGATTGTGATGTGTGTTTAGTTTCCATAGGGAAAAAGGTTGTATATTTAGGTAATCAAGAATTGTAAGACGGGTTTTCCCTCTTGCTTCCTCAAGAAAAACTTCTTTGGTCTATATCTAAAGAAATCTGAAGTACTTCCTTTGGTCACGAAAGCTAAGGGTTGATCTGGATTCCCACCCATGGGTACTTCATGTCAAGGTAAGGTTTGTAATCTTCCATGCTATGTTGTAAAAGAGTAGGCATGTTTCTATTGGGTAAGGTTGAGAACCTAAAGCTTTATTTGGGGGATATGGGTGGGTCTTGATGAGGTTCCATGTTATGAAGCAATAATTGCCACTGGTCGTTCGATGGAAGTTTGGAGCTAAAAAGGGGGTAAAAATCAAGTGAGTCCTTAGGCTGACTCTTATATGTAGTATGTATGTTCTATAAAATTCTATACTAAGTGGCCAAAGCATGTGATCGAAACTAGTAAAGTATGTTGTGATGAATCTCATAAGAAAAGTAAGACTTAGGATTCTGAAAGACTATGTGTGCTTATGTCTAAAAATAAGAATGAGTCTAAGATGAAGTGCATGTATGTCTGATAAGCATAAGAATGTCTGTCTTGAATGAGTCAATGCATGATGAGTCTGTGTCTATCTCCAGAGTTGTCTCAAGGGGTCCGTCAGACTAAAAACACGAATCTCTGAAACGACAAGTCCATGGGCATGGCACTAAAGACCATATCGTCTAAGACCGTAACTGGTGGGTTATGGTGTCATATGGGAAGAAGACCATATTATGCAAAACTGAAATTTATGGGTTATGCCATCATATGTAAAAAGTAGAAGAAGGTTATTGCATAATGTGGTTCTCTTTGTGTCCCAGGACGATGAGGGAAAAACCTCACTAAGTGTGAGTCTAGGAAAATCCCTATCGCCTAAATCACCAGGAGAAGGAAATCCTTTATGGTGAGTACTGAATGTTAAGGAATGATTTTATCGTAAAACTCTGGACAGAAAAGCCTTTGTGGCGAGTATTGAATGTTAAGGAATGCCTTTAGGGCAAAACTCTGGATAGGAAAGTTCTATAAGTAGTGTTAGGACTAACTACGTACAGTATTAAGGTATGGATATAGAAGCAAAAGTGCGCCAATGTAAGTGGCGAGCCAAGAGTATTCTGTCTGTTGGGTTCTTTAAAGAGGGAACGGTTAAGGGAATCATGAGAGGCAAAAGATGATCTTGGCATATAGCGTGACACCTATGGCATAATGAATGGAACCTTAGAGATGTACTTACTGAGAAAAAATTGAAGAAATGATACAATAAAATAGAGGAAAATGGAGTTTTCGAATATGATCTAGGTAAAAGAAGGTTTACTTACTAAGTACGCATGAACTTACTTCTGTGCTTTTATGTCACAGGTACGCTGAGATGGGACTAACCCTAGAGGGATGATGCCAGTGCTACTTTAAGGGTGTGGCAAGTTGGCTATTATGGATATAGAGCAGAATTTGGCTGGTGTGATTGAGTTTAATGGAATTAACGAAATAAGTCAAGAGATTCACTTGTAAGTCCCTATAATGGGTACCAAATATGTTGATGAACCTACTAAAATCAATATCACCAACTAGAAGTAAATGATTAGAACTGTGTAATTGAGTCGCACCATCATTATGTAAAGCCCATCAAGGCCAATGTAATTATATACTATGGCTCAGATGCAAATTCAGTTAGAAGATTTTTCAAATGAGTTGTAAATTTTTTATAAGTCCGTCAAAAGCCTGTAACGGAAAAGTGTAACACCCAAGATCTGGATCTGGCAGATCGGATTAAGTTTCGGATGTTACAAGTTTTGTATCAGAGCCTAGGTTTAGTTGATTTTCGGATAATGAACGATGAAGAAGCCTTGTAGGCATAACACACCTAGCTATGTATAGATAGTTTTTTTTTTGTATGTAAGGTAAAGAATGTAAAGGAAGGGGTAAATAAGACAGTAGAAAGGAAAAAAGAGATTACTTCATTGATAAAAGAACAATATATATACAAAGACGAAAGAAAGAAAAAAGAAAGTACAAAACAAGATAAAAGAGCATTTCAGGCTCCCCTTTAGAGGGTTGACTGACGGGATTGATCGAAGCCTCCTCTTACCAAGTATGACTTTCAGGGTTTTTCTCTACGCCTGCCAAGTTCTCTACTTTACCCTCAACTTCGGGTGTGGTGGGGGTAGAAAAGATAACATCTTGCCTCCACTCTTCTTGGAAAACCTCCTACTCCTCGCCATCGGGGTTGTAAACATCAAAGTTGAGTGAATCCATAGAGACACCGTTTAGATATTAAAAGTCTACCTTGCCCAAGTTAAAAGGACCTGTTGCCACATGGGCATGTAGGATTAAGTTTGCTTTCCACTCTTGCGGGGCCTCAATAAGGTTCTTCTTTTTATCTTCCTGATATTTTCTAAGGGCCTCTCCCTAGGATTGGCATAGCTGTTTCAACTCTACCCTATGCCTCTCTCTTAGGTTTTAGACCTCTCTTCAAAGGAAAATTTTTCATTTTCTAAGTGGCCAATCTTATCTTTAAGTTGATTGATTTTAGTCTGAGCATACCTGTAACGCCCCAAAAATATAGGGTATTTAATTTTTCATGTTCTGACAAAATTGCTTGTTTGCTTTAATGGCTAAGTGATTTGGGTGTGTATGGGGGTATTTGAGAAGCCTGGGTTCAAGTCTTGGCTCTTACAAAATTTTAAATTTTTCCCTTAAATGAACCTGGACACTGGCACTTAGGCTTTATTAATAATAATGCTTGTTTAATGACACAAGAAGAGCTTGTGGCCTAGTGGCAAGTGGCGTGTTGTGTAACTATGAGGTCTGAGGTTCAAATCCTGGGTGAAGCAATGGAGTGTTTATTTTGCTGCTTGAGCTGGAAAGGTAGAAGAGTTGGGCTGAAACACTGCTGATGAGGTGTTTGAATTGGTCATGGAGAGATTGTAGGAGCAAATCGTGGAGAGGATTAAGGGAGAGTATTGTGGAGAGAATCAAGGAAGTGGAAGTGTCTAGGAGTGTGGGTGTCGAATTGGGGGATAGGAAATTTGGCTGAGGAGTTTTTCCTCATTTTTGGTCAGTTTTGTCACCAGTTTTTGGACTTTTCTCCCTTTTCTCTCTAGTGCCGAATTTGCAACTTACCACTCGTGCTTTTTTACTTTTCGGTTCCGGCTGTTCTTTCTTTTGGAAGTGACCATTCCTTTCTCTCTTGAATCAACCTCTGCTGAAACTCTCCTTTCAAGTTTCAGTCTACTGCCTTTTCATTTCTCTGGCTTATTTTGTTTCAGCCGAACCCTACCTTTGCCTCTCCCTTGTGTTTCTTTTCTTTTTCGACAGTTGTTAGGTGGTTGATAAACCATAATTTACACATATTTTAACCCCATGCTTGGCTTAATTTTGGATGATTTTCCATTGAATTTGATGAATTCGATGCTCCTAATCTGTTAATTTCATGTTTTATACTCAGGAGAGTTTAGGGAGTCGAAAGGAACGAGAAACGGGCCAAAAAGGGGCAAAACGGGCCTACTTAGGAAATCAACACGGCCTGGACCATTGGACACGACCGTGTTTTTCGAGTAAGGATCAACCACTGCCTGGACTATCGACCACAGGCAGATCACACGGCCGTGTTTGGCGAGCAGGATCGACCACAGCCAAGGGATTCCACCACGGGCATGTCACACGGGCGTGTCCCTGTCGAAATCAAGATGAATTCTATTCGGAATGGGATACTTGTGGGCCAAGTAAGCTATCTCAAAGCCTATATAAACACCCTAGGGCAAAACCTAAAAGGGGAGCTCGACAAGACGTCGAATAGACGCCGAGTATAAGGAGAAAATACTCCAAGACAGCCGTCGGGAACAGCTTAGGAGAAGGATCTCCATCAAGACTAAAGATCTCCCATGAAGTTCTTTAGGATTTTTTTTGGTATTCTTATGTTTTGTTGTTTTTCCTGTTTTACGATGTTTCCCTCTTTTAGTATGAACTAAATCCCTTAGATACCTAAGGGGATGAAACCTAAGACAGATCTTATTATTATTTGATTTATGAGATAAATACTTGTGCTTATTCTTAATTGTGAGTTCTTATTCTTGTTTTGATAATTCAGGTTATTGAATCAAGTCGAATGTGCTTATTCAGCGGAGCAAAAGTCCCTGTTTAAGAGTAGATCAACGCAATTAAGTGGAGTTGATTGCAACCCTAGAGATAGGGCGACGAAAATTTGTCGGATTAGGGTCAAACCTAATAGGAGAATCCATAGATCGAGTTAATGCGACAATAGGGGTTTTAATTAGAAAGAGATTTCAATTAATCAACCTAGAGTCAGTTGTTAGTAGCCTCGAAAGAGGTATTAATATAATTTAGGGATTTCTACGGATTAAGCCAAGTGAATAAATGCATGAATCAAAAGTAATAAGTGAAGTCTAGGTGGATTCTTCCTTAGGTATTGCCTATCTCATCTAAGTTGTCCAAAAGTATTTTCCCAATTTACTCTCTGTCGCGTTCATAGTTAGTTAAATTAGTTAGTAAATTTTAGATTAAAAATAAATCCCTTAATTATTAGGCTAGATAATAAAAAGATAGTTAATACTAGTACTCTTGGTCCTTGAGGATACGATATTCCGGACTCACCACAGCTATACTACTGTTCGATAGGTGCGCTTGCCTTTGTCGAAATAATAGTTAGTGTCGAGTTCCAGCAAGTTTTTGGTGCCGTTTCCTGGGACTAAGATATTAGGAACGCTAAATTTTTATTACTTTAGCCACTTTTTTTACTTTTTATTGCAATTTAGTTTCTTGTCTACTTTTCTAATTTTTCTTTCTTTGCTTCTGGCAGGAGTCTCTAGTTTATGACTAGAATAAACCCGTCAGGACCCTTGCTTTTTGACAGTGAGATTGAAAGTACAACTCGCAGAAATTGAAGAGAAATAAGGCAAAGCCTAAAATACATAGAAGAAGAGCAAGAAGACGAAACTAATACTACAAAAGAGATGGCTGATAATAATCCGCTACCACCTGTGGTTGCCGCAAACCCGGTGAATCAAAATCCTGCTCCTCGTACTATGTATGATTATGCTAAACCTACTTTAATAGGAACCGAATCAAGTATTGTTAGACCTGCTATTGCTGCAAATAATTTTGAACTGAAACCTAACACTATACAGATGATTCAGCAGTTTGTTCAGTTTGATGGTTTGTAGGATGAGGGTCCAAACAATCACTTGGCAAATTTTCTAGAGTTTTGCGACACTTTCAAAATAAATTGCGTTTCTGATGATGCCATTCATCTTCGGTTGTTTCCATTCTCGTTGAGGAACAAAGCTAAATAGTGGTTGAACTCGTTACCACGAGGATCAATCACTAAATGGGATCAAATGACTGAAAAATTTTTACTTAAATATTTTCCGCCGGCTAAAACGGCTAAGTTGAGGAATGATATTTCTTCCTTTGTGCAGATGGATCTAGAAATACTCTATGATGCATGGGAGAGATATAAGGATCTACTGAGAAGGTGCCCTCACCATGGGTTACCTTTGTGGCTACAGGTTCAAGCCTTTTACAACGGTGTGAACCCCTCAACCAGACAATTGATTGATTCAGCCGCCGGTGGAACCCCAAATAACAAAACCCCTGAAGTGGCTTATGAGTTTATAGAGGAGATGTCACTGAATAACTATCAGTGGCAAGTTACAAGGACAAGGCCAACAAAAGTCGCCATTATTTTCAACCTCGACGCAGTAACCATGCTATCAAATCAGGTAGAACTTCTCGATAAGAAAATTGATGGTTTGTGTGGTTCCTCGCAGGTACATCCAGTAATGCAGTGCGATACAAATGAAGGAGGGATGAACAATACAGAATACCCACCCTACAACCCTGGCATAGAAAACCAACATATGAACTATATGGGTAATAATTCTAGACCTCAAAATAACCCTTACAGTAACACTTACAATCCAGGTTGGAGAAACCATCCAAATTTCTCATGGGGTGGCCAAGGAAATCAGAGACAACAACCCCCTCCAGGCTTTCAACAACAACCCTACCCACAAGACAAGAAGCCGAACCTTGAGGAGATACTAACAAAATTCATCGCGGTGTCAGAAACTCGTTTCCAAAACACCAAAACAGCATTTAAAAATTAGCAAGCGTCAATTCAAGGGCTTGAGAACCAAATAGGTCAGCTTGCTAAGCTGATCTCAGAACGACCACAAGGAAACTTGCCAAGCAACACTGAAACTAACCCAAAGGAGCAAATTCACGCCATTACTGTTCATGATAGTGAAGGGTTAGATGAATCAAAATTGAGGCAAGAGAATGTGGTAGAAGAGGGTAAGGTTGAGGTAAGCCATGATAAACCAAAACTAGTAATCACAGAGTACCAACCTCGTGCGCCATACCCCAATGCGATAAAGAAAGACCACACAGAGGAACAATTCGATAAATTTCTTAAAGTTCTATAGAAATTACATATTAACTTACCATTTCTTGAAGCTCTTTCGCAGATGCCAGATTCAAGGAAATTTTTAAAAGAGCTTTTGACAAACAAACAGAAGTTAGACGATACGTCGTATGTGGAGCTAAACGCAGTGTGCTCAGCAATTCTACAAAATAAACTACCACGAAAATTAAAAGATCCAGGGAGTTTTACAATTCCGTGCTTAATTGCTAGTTTATCTGTTAATAACACTTTGGCTGATTTTGGGGCAAGCATAAATGTTATGCCTTATAAAATGTTTAAACAGCTAGGTCTAGGGAAACCCAAACAAACTAGGATGAGCATTCAATTAGCTGATAAGACTATTAGAGTTCCTAGGGGTATAATCAAAGATGTATTAGTAAAAATTGATAAATTCATATTCCCAGTAGACTTTGTCGTTTTAGACATAGATGAGGACAATAATATTCCTTTAATTTTAGGAAGACCCTTTTTGGCAACTGCTAAAACCAAAATTGATGTTGGTACAGGGGAACTCATACTTCGTGTAGGTGACGAAACGATCACTCTCCAGGCTCTTGACTCGGCTAGGACATAGAGTAATAAAGGTGAGAACATAAATTCTATAAATGACCATTCAATTCAGCCTTCTTTTCAGGAAGCACCACGAAATTACACATCTGAGTCACATCCTAAACCTCGTGCCAACAAGGAAATAACTCATGAGGAACGAAGGCTTCAGATCGATGAACTAGACGAGTGGAAGACACATTTCAAGGAGAAACTAAAAACACACGAAGAAAAAACGAGGAAACTCCATGTCAAACTTAAAGATGGGACATACCAATTTCAGATCGGGGATCAGGTATTGTTGGACAAGACAGACCCTCGAATAGCCATTTCAGACCTTAATACAAACAAAGAAATCCCTTTTAAGGTACTCAATGTCTTCCCATACGAAACAATCGAGGTAACTAATCCTAAGTTCGGCACTTTTAAGGTAAACACTACTCGACTCAAACTATATAGTGATCATAGAACTGATAGCAGGGGAGAGGAGTTTCAACTCCTCAAACCACCATGATTATGTGAATGAAGGGTAAGTCTAGCTTAAGACTTTAAACGAGCGCTTTTCGGGAGGCAACCCGAGCACTAACTTCACTAATGTCATATTTTCGATTCTTTAGCATCTAACTCAAAACTAACCATATTAACGAAGCACAGTTTTCCCTACCACACGGCCTTGTACACGGGCGTGGCCGTGGCTGTGTGGACACCACGAATTTGCACACCGACGTGGCAGAGATCGTACGAACCAAGGACGAAAAATCCCTAAACCACGGGCGGCGATAAAATGCCACGGTCGTGCGATATGGCCGTGGCCGACACTGAGAAAGCTACACTGGCATGGAAAAATCTACACAGGCGTGGGAGAAACGAACGAGCCACCACACGGCCGTGCGATATGGTCGTGTGACCTAACCCGGCCGTGCGATATGGTCGTGTGACCTAACACGCCCATGGCACACGGGCGTGGGCAGAAACCAGGTCTCTGATTCCTATTTAAAACCCCCCTTCTTCTCATTTTCTCCCCAAATTCTTCTTCTCCCAAACCCCAGCCACCACACCCCTTTCTTTTCTCACTATCTTCTCCCTTCATTTTCCTTCCCCTTCCCCTCATTCTTTTTCTTTCACCATCCTCACTAGATTCTCCATGTCGAAGAAGCGAAAGGACCCTAGTACAGTCTCCCTATGCGAGACCGATCTACATAAGTTCATGCCGGCCGCTTCATTTACTCGACAAGACAAGGACTTTTGAGTCCATTTAATTTTTCTTTTTCTTTTCTCTTATCCTTTATTTTCCTTCTCTTTATCTTTCTTGTGCTAAATTTTTATTATTATATTTTGATTTCTTTAATTTAGGTTCGAAAGGTTGTTAGGGAATCACCACACCATGACCCTAGTATCCACCTCCAACTTCATCTATGCCCAACTTACCGTTTCTTTTCCTTGACTCCATCCAAAGTTCAGGAAGTTCACTTCTCTCCCTATCTTATGATTTTATACTTTTTCGATATCTATCTTTGTACATTGAGGACAATGTACGTCTTAAGTGTGGGGAGGTGTCAACAATACTGTCCCTGAATGATATCTTGTCTTAAGTAATTTTCTCATATTACTGTTAGAATGAAATTTCTTTTGATTTATGATTTTCATTGATATGTTTTGGATTAAGTCATAGTTAATTGTGCATTGATGATTTAAACTTTAAGATATTAGGGAATCAAGCATGATAAGTCTATTTTTCGTAATTAAAATTTCCAGGTTGTTTTCCTAAATTTAAATATTACTTTGAAGTTTGAAATTTGCAAGGTTGACATCAAAAACCATAATTTTTGTGAGATTTTGAACCTTTTAGAGCATATATCTTTTCTTGCTCACTTTATTTATTATGAGTGTGTCAACATTGATTTGTTATTCTAGAACTTGCTTCGATCATACATGTCGAGACTACACCTTTGATTTGATATACTGAGATGATAAAGGCACCTAGGTTTTAACCCACTTATTCCACTAAAAAGCCTACCCGTTTAATTAACCCCTAGTGACCCCCTTGAAGCCTAATCAACCATTTCTTGACTCACCCATTAATATTAAACCAAAACCCATTTTTGTATTTGTTATCACCATTTCTCTTGACTACCCTTATATCGAGATTTGATTTGATCAGTTGCCTAAGTACATTCTTTATTTCAGTTGTTAAATTCTATCTTATTATTGTAAATACTTATTCCTAAAAAAAGAGGGAAATTTATTCATTATTAGTGTTATGAGCTTAAACTGTTAATTTCATTATCTTTAGAAGAAGCTCGTGTTATTAGTATTAAGTTTTCAATTAATGTGATTATTCAGTATTAGTAAAATTTTCCTAGTTAGGTAATTTATCAATTCAATCTCGATACTAACCCTCCAATTCAGCCTTTATCCACACCTTTAACACAAGCCCCATTACTACCCTTTAAAAGACCTTTTGATTTGTGTATCATCTCATTTTATAGTGGTGGAGATTTGATTTTCATACAAGCATATGGGATTAACTTTTCATGTTTGACTTCTGAGTGCTTAATTTGAACCTTAAACACTTTGAGTGATTTGAGTGAATCTTTAGTGAGGATGTCAATTCTTGTCGATTTTGGATCAAAGGTAATTTTTTAAGATGAGGAGAAACACCTATGTTTACGGGCTACAAAAATTTATGACTTAGATTGTTTGAACCTCTAGGACTCTTTTTGTTAAATTATCAATGTATGAATTATCTATGAATTATGATGAAACATTATTGATGAGAATTATGAATTAAGAAAGTTAGTTTTAATTGTGAGTTGAGGATTTTGCTTGAGGATAAGCAAAGGTTTAAGTGTGGGGATATTTGATAAACCATAATTTACACATATTTTAACCCCATGCTTGGCTTAATTTTGGATGATTTTCCATTGAACTTGATGAATTCGATGCTCCTAATCTGTTAATTTCATGTTTTATACTCATGAGAGTTTAGGGAGTCGAAAGGAACGAGAAACCGGCCAAAAAGGGGCAAAACGGGCCTACTTAGGAAATCAACACGGCCTGGACCATTGGACACGGCCGTGTGTTTCAAGCAAGGATCAACCACGGCTTGGACTATTAACCACGGGCAGATCACACAGCCGTGTGTGGCGAGCAGGATCGACCACGGCCAAGGGAGTCCACTACGGGCAAGTCACACGGGTGTGTCCCTGTTGAAATCAAGATGAATTCTATTCGAAATGGGATACTTGTGGGCCAAGTAAGGCATCTCAAAGCCTATATAAACACCCTAGGGGGAAACCTAAAAGGGGAGCTCGACAGGACATCGAATAGACACTGAGTAGAAGGAGAAAATACTCTAAGACCTCCGTCGGGAATAGTTTAGGAGAAGGATCTCCTTCAAGACTGAAGATCTCCCATCAAGTTCTTTAGGAGTTTTTTGGGTTTTCTTATGTTTTGTTATTTTTCCTCTTTTTACGATGTTTCCCTCTTTTAGTATGAACTAAATCCCTTAGAGACCTAAGGGGATGAAACCTAAGACAGATCTTATTATTATTTGATTTATGAGATAAATACTTGTGCTTATTCTTAATTGTGAGTTCTTATTCTTGTTTTGATAATTCAGGTTATTGATTCAAGTCGAATGTGCTTATTCAGTGGAGCAAAAGTCCCTGTTTAAGAGTAGATCAACACAATTAAGCGGAGTTGATTGCAACCCTAGAGATAGGGCGAAGAAAATCTGTCGGATTAGGGTCAAACCTAATAAGGGAATCCATAGATCGAGTTAATGCGACAATATGGGTTTTAATTAGAAAGAGATTTCAATTAATCAACCTAGAGTCAGTTGTTAGTAGCCTCAAAAGAGGTATTAATACAATTTAGGGGTTTCTACGGATTAAGCTAAGTGAATAAATCGCATGAATCAAAAGTAATAAGTGAAGTCTAGGTGGATTCTTCCTTAGGTATTGCCTATCTCATATAAGTTATCCAAAATTATTTTCCCAATTTACTCTCTGTCGCATTGATAGTTAGTAAATTTTAGATTAAAAATAAATCCCCTTAATTATTAGGCTAGATAATAAAAAGATAGTTAATACTAGTACTCTTGGTCCTTGAGGATACGATATTCCGGACTCACCACAGCTATACTACTGTTCGATAGGTACGCTTACCTTTGTCGAAATAATAGTTAGTTTTGAGTTCCATCAGTGGTGACCGAAAGTCCCTCTCCTCCCTTCTTGATTGGCTTCTCTTCTTACTTGGGCTGAAACCCAAGTGCTGTCCCTCTCTGTTTCGATTCTGCAACGGCTTTGACAGTCGGTAAGTGCTCAAAATCCATCCTCTGTTTTACTTTTAAAACCAAATGCATCTCTGCTCTTCCTTTCTTTTCCAAAACCGAATAACCCCATTAACCGATTATTATTTCATTCTTCTTGTACTGCACCCTTTGCGATTCCAGGGTCTTCCTCAAGGAGTGGTGAAGTGTGAACGGCTTGGAGGAGTCACACTTTCGTTATCAAAACGTCCGGTAAGGTAATAAAGATTACCTCATGTTTTTGGGGTTGGCCGAATATGCCCTACCACTTACTAATCGGTTCTTGACTGTACTTTAGGAAGGCAGCGAAGGCGTGTGATCGTTTTTGGACAGCGATCGTTTAGGGATTAAGATCACCCTCATTCAAACAAGGTAAGAAAGATATCTCAGATTAAGTGCTAGTAAGAGGGTGTTACCCTAACAATTAAGGACTAACATCGGATCTCGATGATTCTAGGTTGGGTGCTCGTAGATCTTCGAACGACGTCGTAAAAAGGCGTGTAATCACACTACCTCAGCTATGAATCGGCAAAAGCTGAAAAGTCGAAACGTCAGCATTTGAGGCCTCACGAGCGTGCGAACGCTCGTGTGGAAAACATAGCCCACAACCGTGGGCGGTAGACTGTAGAGGCAACCACGAGCGTTCTCATGCACTTGGGCCGTTAAGGGCCTCGTTGGGCCGAAATGGGTCGTGTGGGTCCAATGGGCTCATGGGCCCCACACGGATAAAATTTACGAAAAGTGGTAGAAACTGGATTGGGCTATGTAGAGCACATAGCCGTGATTGAATTTTGGCCAGATGGCCCACACGAGCGTGTGGGCCCATTTGGGCCGAATATTGGGCATTAGGCCTATTTACACTGTTTCGACCAAATGGATTATCGGTGTCGCTCGAGGCAACTGTAGGCCTTCGGAAAGGTCGTAAACTGTACCGAGACCCTAATGAGTAAGATGACTGAAATACCCCTAAAGAGTAAAATGACTGAAATACCCCTAATGAGTAAAATGACTGAAATACCCCTAGGGAGTAAAATGATTGAAATACCCCTAGTGAGTAAAATGACCAAAATACCCCTAAAGGGAAAAATTACCGTTTTACCCCTAATACATGAAAATGACTATTTTACCCCTAGAGATAGATTGACAGATGAAAATATGTACTGTATGACTGTACTGAGTAGGACATGTTGCATTCACGAAATATTGATGACATGGCATATTGCACGGGGTTGGGATTCTGTTATGGAGGAAGTATCAGCATTGTGGCTCTCGCCCACATATCGCGATCTTGGTGGCTCGCCACAATTATCGCATCGTGGCCTTGCCACATATCTCGCATCTTGGTAGCTCTACTACGTTATTATTCATCGCGCCTATGCCGCAATATTGGTGTGAGAAATTTGGGTGGGTCGACTTTGTCCCCACGTGGTGTGTTGGGTTGGTACGGGTGGTGTGCTGGCTGGATTGGGGTGGGTTTGCATACTTGCACCATACTGATATTGTATCGGGCTTAGGCCCATACTGTTTCTGTATTGGGCTAAGGCCCACACCGCATCAGCATCGAGCAGGCTCGTGCCTGCATCATTCTCGCATGTACTACCGATTGAGTGATGGGGATTACACATTGAGTTCTCGTAACTCACCCTTTTCTTTTAATCGCACAGAAATCCCCTAATTAGTGGATTTAGAGCTGTGAGGGACTCGGAGGGGGCCACACAAGCGAGGATGTCTGTTTAAATGTAGTTTATCCAATATTTTATATTGGGTTGATATTTTTGTAATAAGGCCTCTGGTGATTTTTAATTTCTTTTCATTGGGTTTTTTTAATTTCTTATTTTGAACTGCTAAACAGATACAAATAAGTTTTCACATCTAATAACTGTTTTACATGGCAAACACATATTTTCAACTTCAAGATAACCGTAAATGGAGTAGCTTCTGCGAATTTAAACCCACGGTAACAAACATTGTAACCGTTTTACTAAGTGGTGGTTTTTATAACTTACCAATTGTTTCCTAACAAATAAGAACTAAATGGATTTTTACTCAAACGTTTTCTCCCATCAGACTTTGATTTCGAAAAACACTTTGATGTGACACGCCAGATTCGGCCGTAACGTCTAGGCCAGGTTTGGGGTGTTACATTTAGTGGTATCAGAGCCAGGTTGCAAAACTCGGCTGTGGAATGGGTTTGAAAAGTTTTTTTGAAAGTAGATTTTTATGATTTGAAATGTTTTAGAAAGATGTACAAGTGTGGCACACCGAGTCTCCGGCGCCAAATCCATAAGTTCTCTAAATCAGATTACTGTTATACTGTGAAACTCTAGATAAAGGAAACTGAGACCGTAGGTGACTATAAACTGTAGTGAGACCTCGATCTGCAAAAACAAACCTCTAATGACTGTTTTTCATAATACATTTGTTAATAATTACTGAAATTATAAGCTGATACATAAGAATTTTTAGTCAGATAAAGCGCATATCGAAATGAGCACAAGAGGTACTCGTGGAAGGGGTACAGGGGGACGAGGTAGAGGCCGAGGAAGTGCTCGGGCTGGATCGTCGGCATCAAGCCATATGCCTGCTAGGGAGGCACCAGCCTCACCAATAACTGAGACGGGGTCTCATGATCGAGCAGCTGGGGATGATGCTCTATCCCAAGCAATGCTCCACGTTCTAGAGAGTGTTGCTGGAGCTAGTACTGGAACAGTGGGCCGAGGGTCGATTTTGGAGCGACTCCGGTCTAATGGGGCAAAAATTTTTAGGGGTATTTCTAGGGTAGCCCCAAATGTGGCGGAGTACTGGTTAGAGGCGACTGAGCGAATAATGGATGACCTTGACTGTACTATGGAGCAAAAATTAAAAGGGATAGTGTCCTTACTGCGAGATGAGGCTTACCAATGGTGGCTCACCGTGAGAGTGGGTACGCAGGCCGATCGTGTGACATGGGATTTCTTTAAGGCGGCATTTCAAGGAAAGTACGTGGGCGCAAGTTATGTGGACGCCCGACGAAAGGAATTTCTAAGCCTGACCTAGGGGAGTAAGACAGTGGCAGAATATGAGGCAGAATTCCTGTGGTTGAGTCGGCATGCTCGAGGGATAGTAGCAAGTGAGTATGAACGCTGTGTGCGATTTGAGGATGGCCTTCGGAATGAGTGAAGGGTATTGATAGCTCTACAGAGGGAGCGAGATTTTGCTGCTCTTGTGGAAAAAGCAAAAATTGCTGAAGAGCTGAATCGCTCGGAGTGCCAAAATCGTGAAAAAGACAAGGGCAGAAATAAGAGGGATTTTGGGCCCTCAAGTTCTTCTGGGAGGCCTATTAAGAAACCAGATTTGAAGGGCCGGTTCGGATTAGAGTTCCTGTTGCTATTAATAGACCGCAGCCTTGCGCTGATTGTGGGATAGCTCACCAGGGTGAGTGCTGGAAGAGGATTGGGGCATGCTTTAGATGTGGGTCCATGGATCATCGGGTTAAGGATTATCCTCAGAGGCCTATTCAGATGCAAGCTGCAGGACTGGGTCATGTTCAGCCAGTGAGAGGTGGTCAGCAGCCACCGAGAGGCCGTGGGCAGGCCAAAGGTGGAAACGGTATGGGACGGGGTCATGAAGCCCCAGGCGGAGGTGCTGGTAACAGTGAGGTGAGGCAGCCAGCTTTAGTCTCTGCTGTTCGTCGTCGAGAGGATGGTGACGCCCCTGATGTCATAACCGATACGTTCCTAATTTACAATGTACCTTACACTACTTTAATTGATATTAGGTCTACACATTCGTACGCTGCATGCACTATGTCAGGAACTTTGGGTATTTAGTTCAAAAATACTGTTAGTGAGATGACTGTGATAAGCCCACTGTGATGTGCCTCTTGAGGTCCAAGGAGTAATTTTTTCCAGCGGAGTTGATGGAACTACCGTTTGGTGAATTCGACCTTATTTTGGGTATGGATTGGCTGGTGAAACACCGAGCTAGTTTGGGCTGTGCTGCTAAGCGTATGGTGTTGAAGACTACTGAGGATGAGGAGGTGGCTGTGATTGGGAAGCGAAGGAATTATTTTTCTAACGTGATCTCAGCATTAAGGGCAGCAAAACTGATTCGCAAGGGTAGTGAAACATTTTTAGCCTACGTTAGTATTTCTGATTCTGAAGGTTCTTCTGTCGGAGATATTAGAACTGTTAAGGATTTTCCGGATGGATTTCCTGATGAGCTCCTTGGGTTGCCTCCGAATCGCGAAGTCGAATTTGGTATTGAGCTCTTACCTGGAACAACTCCAGTGTCCATCGCCCCATATAGGATGGCACCGAAGGAGCTGGTGGAGTTAAAGGCCCAAATTCAAGAGCTACTGCACCGAGGATTCATTCGACCGAGTGTGTCTCCATGGGGAGCACTAGTATTGTTCGTAAATAAGAAAGACGAGTCCATGCGCATGTGCATCGATTATCGCCAACTTAATAAATTGACCATCAAAAATAAGTATCCCTTGTCGAGAATCGATGATCTTTTTTATCAGCTGCGAGGAGCTTCAATTTTCTCCAAAATAGATATTCGCTCTGGGTACCATCAGCTTAGAGTTAAGGAAGCTGATGTGTATAAGGCTGTGTTTAGGACTCGGTATGGTCATTTTGAGTTCCTAGTGATGCCGTTTGGGCTGACGAATGCACCAGCTGCTTTCATGGACTTGATGAACCGAGTATTCCAGCCCTACCTGGATCGGTTCGTGGTGGTATTTATAGACGATATCTTGGTGTATTCGAGAATCGAGGATGATCATGATGCATATCTCTGAATTGTTCTGTAGATTTTAAGGGAGAAGCAACTCTACGCTAAGTTCAGCAAGTGTGAGTTCTGGCTGCGAGAAGTGACATTTCTTGGTCACGTGGTGTCTGCCGAGGGGATCAGGGTGGATCCTCGAAAAATTGAAGCCATACTGGACTGGAAACCACCTAAGACCGTATCGAAAATTTGAAGCTTTCTGGGTTTGGCAGGGTATTACAGACATTTTGTTAAGGGGTTCTCATTAATTGCTGCACCTCTGACTAAGTTGCCGTGTAAAGGGGTACTGTTCAATTAGACTGATAAGCAGCAAGAAAGTTTTGAGAAACTGAAGAAGGTTCTGATTGAAGCCCCTGTCTTGATACAGCCAGAGTATGGGAAGGAATTTACTGTCTACAGTGATGCATCACACATTGGATTGAGTTGTGTGCTGATGCAGGAGGGTAAGGTGGTTGCTTATGCGTCCCGTCAGCTTAAGCCTCACCAGGCGAATTACCCAACTCATGACTTGGAGTTAGCTATGGTGATATTCGCACTGAAAATTTGGAGGCATTATTTATACGGCGAGAAGTGTATTTTATACATAGATCACAAGAGCCTCAAGTACCTCCTTACTCAGAAAGAGCTGAATCTTAGGCAGTGAAGATGGGTAGAGCTGCTTAAGGATTACGACTGCTCGATTGAGTATCACCCTGGTAAGGCTAACGTGGTAGCTGACACACTGAGCTGTAGGGTTGTTTCTGATTTGAGAGCAATGCTTGCTCGTCTCAGCTTGTATGATGATGGTAGCTTGTTAGCTGAGCTCCAAGTGAGACCGACTTGGATTGAACAAATTAAGGGGAAACAGTTGGTGGATGAGTCACTGGTTTCTCGTTTCCGGCAAGTTGAGAGTGGAGAGACTACAGATTTTGGGTTGAATGGTGAGGGAGTACTGTGTTTCCGTGGGAGAGTCTTTGTACCGAAGGATTCTGAGTTAAGGCAGTCTATACTGCGAGAGGCGTATAGTAGTCTATACGCTATGTATCCTAGTGGAAACAAGTTATACCGAGATATTCGTGAGTTGTACTGTTGGCCAGGACTAAAACGCGAAGTTATTGATCTTGTGAGTAAGTGCTTAACATGCCAGCAAGTCAAAGATGAGCATCAACTGCCTTCAGGGTTACTGCAGCCAGTTAAATTCCACTTTGGAAATGGGAGAGAGTAACCATAGATTTTGTGAGTGGGCTGCCCTTAACGCCCACTAAAAAGGATTCGGTATGGGTTATTGTAGACCGACTGACTAAATCTGCCCATTTTATACCAGTTCGTACGGATTACTCGTTGCAGAAGCTGGCAAAGTTGTATGTGGCTGAGATTGTGAGACTGCATGCGGTACCAGATTCCATCATATCTTACAGAGACCCTCGATTCACGTCTCGTGTAACACCCTATACCCGAGTCTGAGGCTAAGACCGGATACGAGACATTATTTGGCTTGAAATTTCTTAAACATGTACTTACGGGCTACAAAATTTCGTTCCTAGACATGGTCTTACATGGGATCTCTCAACTTGGTATCGATGCCATGTCTTGACATGGACTTACATGAAGTCTTCCTTGTGTGTTCCCTTGGGAACTTACCATTGCCATGTCTTGACATGGTCTTATTTGGTATCTTTACTCATGAACTGGTCAATGCCGTGCCTTGGCTTGGACTTACATGAAATCTTCCTTGTTACTCACCAATGCCAAGCCTTGGCTTGGACTTATATGGGATCTCTATCTCATGATAGCTTTTCAATGCCAAGACTTGTCTTGGACTTACATGACATCTTGCTTGATTGCCGATGCCATACCTTGGCTTGGTCTTATACGGACTTTCTTGTCTTACTTGGTAGATTGAGTATCCTAAGCAATTCATTTTCAATTGGGACTTTCATATCCTTACTCATAGTAACTTCTTTGTTTAATAAATCATTAATCATTTTCATGGAAATAATGTGCATATAACAACATCACAAGCAATTCAATGAAAATATTCAAGAAGTTTGAAAATCATACAAACTTACTAAAATTAGCTCGGTTGGGAATCATCTCTGTCTTAACAAAACAATTTCGTTAGAGCCGGGAGACATCACACTATCACGATCCGCATATGGCATGTATAGCTAGACTCTTACTCACGCTAGGTTAGTCCGAGAACTGACTAAACCATAGCTCTGATACCACTAAATGTAACACCCCATACCCGAGTCTGAGGCTAAGACCGAATACGAGACATTACTTTGCTTGAACTTTCTTAAACATGTACTTACGGGCTACAAAATTTTGTTCCGCATTAAAAACTTCTCTTTCTTAATCAAATCATACATTTCATGGGCTTACGAGGCCTCAGACTTACGTCCCGAAACTTTCGAAACTCATCTGGAAACTTTCTCTCGAAAAAGGGGTCACACGCCCATGTGACTTGGGACACGCACGTGTACCCCTAAGGCATGCCTGTGTCTTCCACCCGTGGTGGATACTGTCAAATTACACACGGCCTTGACATGCCCGTGGCCCTAGCTCGTGTGCCATACCTTGACATACTGACTTATTCACATGGTCTGGAGCACACGCCCATGTGCTAACCGTGTGTCACACACGGTCTGAACAAACAGACGTGTGATTAGCCCGTGTTCTAATCTGACTTAAGACATTAAGGTGCAGGGGAACACGGCCTAGACACACGCCCGTGTGTCTATCCGTGTGGGCACTTAGAGGCTATCTACCAAGCCTTTTACCACTCTCATTTGCATACAATCATATATCATCACATAATTTCACATAGCTTCAATATAACTCTTGAATTAAAGACATATAACCATAGGAGAAATAAAGTCTTTATCCCATACACTAGGGAGAACTATATCCAATACAATTACAAACAACTTAAGCCATCATGTATAGCTATACACAACCAAATTATAAATTCCCTTAGGCCAACACAACTTGGCTACATCAGTTAGAACTTAATACATTTTAAAAGAATCCCTATACATGCCATGACTCAAAAAAACTTGAAACACCATACCAGGAGTCTACTCGATAGTGTGAAAACATCTCCGGCGGCCTCCAACCCGAGCTCATTAAAAACCTATAAGAAATGTGAAAAGAAAAGGAGTAAGCAAAAATGCTTAGTAAGTTCATCTGTATACAACTGACAAATACTGATATTCATTGAATATCTATGACTGCAAGGTGTTATAATGAGTTTTTCTCATAAACCCATGGTTACTTACTCAACCACTCTTGAAGCTTACTCATTCTATCTCTTACCACATTCTTACCATGCCACAAGCCAGTTGCTCGTTTAATTAACATACATTCCTGCACTGATCACCACATGATCATATAAAACAACACATCAAGCATTTTCAATAAGCCATTCATAATACTAAACTCTCAGTGGT
Organism: Gossypium sturtianum; assembly: GCA_025698515.1. Classification (NCBI taxonomy): domain Eukaryota; kingdom Viridiplantae; phylum Streptophyta; class Magnoliopsida; order Malvales; family Malvaceae; genus Gossypium; species Gossypium sturtianum. The sequence goes on from CM046955.1 coordinate 130,382,861, forward strand.
TTCGCACTTAGCCCACCATTGAATCTCTAATAGGGTGGTATCGCACACAGCCCACCAGTCATTTATACTTATGGTGATTTCGCACTTAGCTCACCAATCATTTATAAGCGATGGTATCGCACACAGCCCATCGATTACTAATAAATTAGGTGATAATGCACATAGCCCACTGTTAATCATATAATTGATAGTATCGCACACAGCCCATCATCACCATCAATAAGATGATAACGCACATAGCTCACCGTTATTTTTACATTCATGGATAATAATTCACATGTATATCTCTATTTCAAATGTTTATTCGAGAACATCCTCACACACTTCTATTCTTACTTAACTTTCTACGATACTCGTTCGCATTCACATAATGCATTAATAATTCTATCTCAAACGACTAAGATGTATTGATTACACATAACCCACTAGAGGTTCATCATATACTGAGTTCATCTCAAATTGTTAAATAACACTCTTGAGTCTCATACATAGTGTCACATTGACATCATACCCTAATAGGGTTTTACTTGCATTAACATATCGATGCCATGTCCCTAACATGGTGTTATACAAATTCTTACACCTAGGACGTATTCCAATATGGTCTTACACGAGACTTTAACTATCATCATAATTTGCTATATACATTTCCCATTACTCTTAAATTCAATTCTCTTGACATCTCATCAAAGATATCTCATACATTCATAGAGTAAATATACATTCCATACAGCATTTGAATACTAAAATAACTCATACATAATTGCAACATTCGCACATGAACTTACCTCGATGTCGAAAGGGCCGAAAGGGACTTTTTGCCCACATTTCTCTTTTCACCCGTTCTAGGTCTGAAACTCATTTTCTTTGATCTAGAACAATGGAATTTACTGATTTAATCACTTATAAATCATAATACACCATAATCTACACTTTAGGCAAAAATGACTATTTTGCCCCTATACTTTGGCAAAATTATGATTTTGCCCCTAGGCTCGTAAATAAATTTTCATCATATTTTCTTGTTAAACAAGCCTAGTTGAACATTTAATCCTCGTACAACTATCCACAATTCCATCTATATCATGCCTTAATGAACAAATTACAACTTTTGCATTTTAGTCAGAATTAGGTGTTTTCATGACAACACCTTTCACAAAAGTTGTTTCTCACCATCCTATCATTCATTTTCTTCCAAAAAAACTCATCAAACAACATGAACTCTAACATGGTAAGTCCCTATACTTTCAACCATATTGCAAACTAGTCTTCTCAATAGCTAGCTTAAGCTTTGAGGACTCCAAAAATACAAAAATCATCAAGAATAATCATCAAAATGACTTACTTGAAGAGGAGATGAGCTGCTGGAATTTTGAGCTTCAAAAACCCCCATTCTTGTTTGTATTTTTGGTGGAAGAAGAGAAGAAATAAAAAAGATGATACCTTTTTGCTTATTTCACCTTATTTTATTTCTTTTTAATCACCTAACATGACCACATTTAATGCTCTTGTCCCCTTAGCTTTCGTTGATCGGCCAAACTAATCCCCATGGCCTAATTGCACATTTGGGACCTCCAATTTATAATCCATAGCTATTTGGAACCTTTAGCAAATAATATAGAACTTTCGCACTTAATGCAATTTAGTCATTTTTCACAATTTAGCTAAAAATCGCTAAAATTAAGGCACCAAAATTTTTATGCATCCTTATAAACATGTTATAACACATAACATAACATGAAAATAATTTTCTATATCCTCAAATTAGTGATTCTGAGATCACTGTTCTGACTAGCCCCTAAATCGGGCTGTTACATCTCAGTTCTGGAAGAAATTGCACGAGGCTTTGGGTACTAGATTGGACTTCAGTAATGCATTTCATCCTCAGTCAGATGGTCAGTCAGAGAGAGTGATTCAGATACTGGAGGACATGTTAAGAAGTTGTGTTATCGATTTCCGAGGCAGCTGGGAAGACTATTTGCCACTAGTAGAGTTCGCATATAATAACAGCTACCAGTCCAGTATTCAAATGGCACCGTACGAGGCGTTGTATGGTCGTAGGTGTCGTACCCCTACCTGTTGGACTGAGCTGGGCGAGCGGCGAGTTTTAGGGCCAGAGTTAGTTTCTGATACCGAAGAAAAGGTAAAACTAATTCGAGACCGGTTGAAGGAGGTGTCTAATAGGCAGAAGTCTTACGCAGATCTTAAATGCTGAGAGATCGAGTATTCCGTGGGAGACTCCGTATTTCTCAAGGTCTCTCCATGGAAAAAGATGCTGAGGATTGGGCAAAAGGGTAAGCTTAGCCCTAAGTTTATTGGGCATTACCGTATACTGAAACATGTGGGACCGGTCGCCTATCAACTTGAGTTGCCTTCGAAATTAGATCAGATTCACAATGTGCTCCATGTCTCCATGCTGAGGCGTTACCGCTCCGATCCCACACATATAGTACCAGTCGAGGGGATTGAGGTTAGGCCAGATCTGACTTTCGAGGAGGAGCCAGTGCAGATATTGGACCGTGAGGTTAAGGTACTAAGGAAGAAATCGATCCCACTGGTTAAAGTGCTTTGGCGGAATCACGGTACCGAGGAAGCCACATGGGAGCCTGAGGAGGTGATGCAACAATAATACCCTCACCTATTCTGACCAGGTAAATTTCGAGGTCAAAATTTCTTTTACGGGGGTAGAATTGTAACGCCCCAAAAATATAGGGTCTTTAATTTTTCATGTTCTGACAAAATTGCTTGTTTGCTTTAATGGCTAAGTGATTTGGGTATGTATGAAGGGTATTTGAGAAGCCTGGGTTCAAGTCTTGGCTCTTACAAAATTTTAAATTTTTCCCTTAAATGAACCTGGACACTGGCACTTAGGCTTTATTAATAATAATGCTTGTTGAATGACACAAGAAGAGCTTGTGGCCTAGTGGCAAGTGGCGTGTTATATAACTATGAGGCCTGAGGTTCAAATCCTGGGAGAAGCAATGGAGTGTTTATTTTGCTACTTGAGCCTGGAAGGCAGAAGAGTTGGACTAAAACACTGCTGATGAGGTGTTTGAATTGGTCATGGAAAGATTGTAGGAGCAAATCATGGAGAGGATTAAGGGAGAGTATTGTTGAGAGAATCAAGGAAGTGGAAGTGTGTAGGAGTGTGGGTGCCGAATTGGGGGATAGGAAATTTGGCTGAGGAGTTTTTCCTCATTTTTGGTCAGTTTTGTCACCAGTTTTTGGACTTTTCTCCATTTTCTCTCTAGTGCCGAATTTGCAACTTACCACTCGTGCATTTTTGCTTTTCTGTCCCGGCTGTTCTTTCTTTTGGAAGTGACCATTCCATTCTCTCTTGAATCAACCTCTGCCGAAACTCTCCTTTCAAGTTTCGGTCTACTTCCGTTTCATTTTTCTGGCTTATTTTGTTTCAGTCGAACCCCATCTTTACCTCTCCCTTGTGTTTCTTTTCTTTTTCGACAGTTGGTAGGTGGTGACCGAAAGTCCCTCTCCTCCCTTCTTGATTGGCTTCTCTTCTTACTTAGGCTGAAACCCAAGTGCTATCCCTCTCTGTTTTGGATCTGTAACGACTCTGACAGTCGGTAAGTGCTCAAAATCCATCCTCTGTTTTACTTTTAAAATCGAATGCATCTATGCTCTTCCTTTCTTTTCCAAAACCGAATAACCCCATTAACCGATTGTTATTTCATTCTTCTTGTATAGCACCCTTTGCGATTCCAGGGTCTTCCTCAAGGAGTGGTGAAGTGTGAACGGCTTGGAGGAGTCACACTTTCATTCTCAAAACGTCTGGTAAGGTAATAAAGATTACCTCAAGTTTTTGGGGTTGGCCAGATATGCCCTACCACTTACTAATCGGTTCTTGACTGTACTTTAGGAAGGCATCGAAGGCGTGTGATCGTTTTTGGACAGCGATCGTTGAGGGATTAAGATCACCCTCATTCAAACAAGGTAAGAAAGATATCTTGGATTAAGTGCTAGTAAGAGGGTGTTACCCTAACAATTAAGGACTAACATCGGATCTCGATGATTCTAGGTTGGGTGCTCGTAGATCTTCGAACGACGCCGTAAAAAGGTGTGTAATCATACTATCTCCGCTATGAATCGGCAAAAACTGAAAAGTCGAAATGTCAGCATTTGAGGCCTCACGAGCGTGCGAACGATCGCGTGGAAAAACTGAGCCCACAACCGTGGGCGGTAGACTGTAGAGGCCACCACGAGTGTTCTCGTGCACTTGGGCCGTCAAGGGCCTCGTTGGGTCAAAATGGGCCATGTGGGCCTAATGGGCTCGTGGGCTCCACACGAATAAAATTTACGAAAAGTGGTAGAAACTGGATTGGGCTATGTAGAGCACATAGCCGTGATTGAATTTGGGCCAGATGGGCCACATAAGCGTGTGGGCCCATTTGGGCCGAATATTGGGCATTGGGCCCATTTACACTGTTTCGACCAAATGGATTATCTGTGTCGCTCGAGGCGACTATAGGCCTTCGGAAAGGTCGTTACCTGTACCGAGACCCTAATGAGTAAAATGACTGAAATACCCCTAGGGAGTAAAATGACTGAAATACCCCTAATGAGTAAAATGACTGAAATACCCCTAGGGAGTAAAATGACTAAAATACCCCTAGTGAGTAAAATGACCAAAATACCCCTAAAGGGAAAAATTACCGTTTTACCCCTAATACATGAAAATGACTGTTTTACCCCTAGAGATAGATTGACAGATGAAAATATGTACTGTATGACTGTATTAAGTAGGACATATTGCATTCACGAAATATTGATGACATGGCATACTGCATGGGGTTGGGATTCTGTTATGGAGGAAGTACTGTTACTGGTGGCTCTGCCACAATTATCATTCATCGTGGCCTTGCCACATATCTGCATCTTGGTAGCTCTACTACGTTATTATTCTTGGCGGCTATGCGTCGCAATATTAGTGTGTGAGGGTGGGTGGGTCGACTTTGTCCCCACGTGGTGTGTTAGGTTGGTACGAGTGGTGTCTTTGTTTGGATTGGGGTGGGTTTGCATACTTGCACCATATCGATATTGTATCGGGCTTAGGCCCCATCTGCTTTTCTGTATTGGGCTAAGGCCCACACCGCATCAGCATCTTGAACAGGCTCGTGCCTGCATCATTCATTCGCATGTACTACTGATTGAGTGATAGGGGATTACACATTGAGTTCTCGTAACTCACCCTTTTCTTTTAACTGTACAGGAAATCCCCAGAATTAGTGGATTTGGAGCTGTGAGGGACTCGGAGGGGGCCACACAAGCGAGGATGTCTGTTTAAACGTAGTTTATCCAATATTTTATATTGGGTTGATATTTTTGTAATAAGGCCTCTGGTGATTTTTAATTTCTTTTCATTGGGTTTTTTTTTAATTTCTTATTTTGAACTGCTAAACGGATACAAATAAGTTTTCACAACTAATAACTGTTTTACAAGGCAAACACATATTTTCAACTTCAAGATAATCGTAAATGGAGTAGCTTCCGCAAATTTAAACCCACGATAACAAACATGGTAACCGTTTTACTAAGTGGTGGTTTTTATAACTTACCAATTGTTTCCTAAAAAATAAGAACTAAATGGATTTTTACTCAAACGTTTTCTCCCATCAAACTTTGATTTCGAAAAACAATTCGATGTGACACGCCAGATTCGGCCGTAACATCTAGGCCGGGTTTGGGGTGTTACAATACCCATATTCGCTCTTCAAAGTTGCAATCTGAGCAGATAGCCTCGCTATCATAAAACTCAAGTCTTGATACTTTCGATGGATATCAACTAAGGCATCTTCCTTAGATTTTACAAACCTTTCCAAATATGTTATTTTGTATTTATAACCCCAAATATTGTGCTCTAAAGATGAGATCTCTAAAATTTGTGCCATGAGGGAAAACATCTTCAAAGGACTAGGAAGAAAGATAAGAGGAGAAGGCTTCTTGTAACTGCAGTGGTAGCAAACTTAGCCTGTAACACCCCTTACCCGTGTTTAGCGCTAAAACAGAGTATGAGGCGTTACTTAGCTCAAAACACATACTAACATGCATTTTCGGGTCATAAAAGTCCGTTCAAATTTAAAACTTTTCAAACTTCCTCTTAACGTCCTTAATATGGGCCTATGAGGTCCAAAACATACCTTAGAAATGATTCGATATTAATCCAGGCACATTAGAAAACTTTGGAAAATTTCACTAAAAATAGGGGCACCCGCCCGTGTGGCAAGGGACACTCCCGTGTGGACAGACCGTGTGGTCACACATGCCCATGTCCCTAGCCGAGTGGATTTATTTTTCAATTTGAACCTATAGGGGTTTTCACATGGCCTGGCACATGCCCGTGTACATGGCCCGTGTCCCTCACATGGCCATGACACGCCCGTGTCTCCGCCCTTGTGTAAAAACCTTGACATTCTGTTTCTGACGTCATCAACCCAATAAGGTCACACGGCCAAGGCACACGCCCGTGTGGCGAATTAAATTCCTAAAATCAAGTGCAAACTTCACACGACCTGGGCACATGCCCATGTCCTATGGCCGTGTCTTCCATACGGATGAGACACACGGCCATGCCTTAACCCGTGTGGTTACTACTGGGCATTCTAATTAGCCAACTTAGGGTGCAGGGGGACACACGGCCAAACTACACGCCCATGGGGTAGACCGTGTGTCACACACGGCCTAGACACATGCTCGTGTGTCTACCCGTGTGGACAAAAACAAGGTTATTTACCAAGCCCTTTCTGCCACCCTTACATGTACTAACATAAACCACATAAAATAACCTACTCATTCATGCATTAATATACCAAATATTCAACCAAGAAATTTTGCAGAATCATGAAAAAAACATCATCATTTTCATATATCAATAATAAGTAATAGCCATCATCCATGGCCTTATACAAAATAAATCAATCTTCAAGACAAGCCAACACCTTTGGCCAAAACAATATGACACTTGACAAAGACCAAGTCCCTATACATGCCATACTCAAAGTGATAATTCTAACTATACCAAATGTTCAGATTGATAGTGTGATCGAGCCTCCGACTTCTGTTGATTCTCGAGCTATCTTGGCGATACTATAAGAAAATGGAAAAGAAAGGGAGTAAGCATTAAGCTTAGTAAGTCGCATGTAAATAATTAACAACAAATTACCATGCATTATCATACTCATAAAATATTATAAACTTGCACATAATTCTCAAATGATTAAAGGCATAACTTACTCAATTTCACCCTTACTAATCATACAACATAATTCGAGCTCATTTCTCATGAATTTCACGTAGGTACATGTATCACTTACAATATAGTCAAAAAAAATTTCTCACTTTTGAAACAAGCTCTAAATTACCCGTTGAACCAATTGGAATACCAAAGGATACTCGACAAGCCTCACATAAGAGAGTATGATGCCGATGCCATGTCCCAGACATGGTCTTACACTGGTTCACGTATCGAGGCCGATGCCATGTCCCAGACATGGTCTTACACTGGCTCACGTATTGAGGCCGATGCCATGTCCCAGACATGGTCTTACACTAGCTCTCATCTCAATGTTGATGCCATGTCCCATACATGGTCTTACACTAGCTCTCGTATTGTGGCCGATGCCATGTCACATGTAACAGTCTGAATTTGACCCTAATCAGAACGGTGGTTTCGGGACCACGAATCTGAGTTTGAGAGATATTTAAATATTATATTCTGTGCTTATTATGCATGAATTAATGTGTGTGAAAATTTCGTAGAAAAATTTTATCATTTGTGTGTTCAATTTGACAAAAGGACTTAATCGCGTAAAGAGTAAAAGTTGCATACTATAGTGAAAAGTGCTAGAATGATGATGGCTTTTTAATATGAGGCATTAAAAGGGAAAATAGCCCATTTTTAAGTTAGTGGGTGGCATATGACAAGATTGACCTTAATTTATATGTTGTTTTTATATTTTTATTAAAGGTTAAAATAGTAAAACATAAAAAAAAATGTTATTATATGTTTAATAATATGAAATTAAAAGCCATCATGTTTGTTATTTCTTCTTCATTGCCGTATGTGAGCTAGGAAATAAAGGTTTAAAGGTTTTGAGCATTCGGTCATACATTCAAGCTAAATCGGGTATGTATTTTTAGTCGGTTTTTGATAATTTTTACGTTTTTGTGATCGTTGCTTCGTATACTATCTGACCCATGTTAAAATTTTTGAATCTAAGCATGCTTGATGTTCGGCTATTGATAGGTTCATATGGTTTTTGATGTTTGATGATTTTAGATAAAAGATAAGTTAAGGATTAGTATTTTATGTATTGGAAGTTTTGATGAATTTTTGTTTTTAGGGCCAATTTGTAAAAATAAAATTTTAGAGGGGTTAAATTGCAAAATAAATAAAATAGAAGGGCTTGTAAAGCCCCTAGGAATATTCGGCCCTTGTATAGTCTTGGAAAATTGGGAGTATTTTGTGTTTTGTGTAATTAGTACCAAAATGCAAAATTTTGAAATAGTAGGGGTAAAATAGTAAATTACATGTTGATGTGTTTTGGGACTAAATTGAAGTGATTTGTACTTGAATAAGCTGAATTTAATGTGTTTTAGATCAAGAGCAAAGAAAAACGGAATTAGATCGGGGGAAGACGAAGGTTCTCGAATAGCCGATTTGCACGGTCTATCGACAGCCGAGGTAAGTCTTTAAGCGAATATATGTTAATAAATGATTTATAATTATATTGAATGATAAAATTTGAATACTTTTGGCATGAATATGTGAACTAGCCGAATACAAGGGTGCTAAATTGAATTGATTGAAGTGTTATAAAATGTGATGTGAACAAATAAAATTTTTGATTGGATATGTGAAAATAATTGGTGATATATGAGTTGTTGTAAAGTTAGCTCTATGGACTGTGAATTGAAGAATAACCACACTGATATTCGGGCTTTGAGCCTAGCAGGCCTCGTGCCGGTGACATATTTCGGGCTTTGTGCCTAGCAGGCCTCGTGCCGGTGACATAATTCGGGCTTAGTGCCTAGCAGGCTTAATGCCGGTGTTATGATTTCGGACCTCGAATCAGCAGGCTTAGTGCCGGTATGTGTGAGATTCAGGTAATGTTAGTAATATCTAGCTAATGAATTAAGTATGCCTAAGCTTTTGGGAGTGAATTTGCAATTCGGTTATAAGGTATGTATTAAGCATACTTTAATGTTAGGACTATATGCTATATTGCTAAGTAAATGAAATGGCGGAAGAAAGTGGTGTCTTTATAATAGATGGAATGTAATTATGATGTATACTATGATTGAAATGTTTATAGAAAAGCATGAAAGTAGTAAATATTTGTATAAGTAAAATTATAAGTATAAGTGGATAATTATTTTATTCAGTATATAATATACTACGGTGAAGAAATGAAAGTTGATATATGTACAGGGAGAAGAGATATTCGGTTTGGGTAAATTAAATATCAAGTCTTGGATGTTTCATGTTAGGAAATGTTCTATTGAATGCTTGTATACTCGATTGTCATATTGAGGTTGCTTAAGACTTACTAAGCTAGCATGCTTACCTTGCGTGTAACCCTTGTTTGTTTTATAGATTTCGTTTAAGCTACGGGCTCAAAGGATCGTCGGAAGTATCAACCACACTATCAACTCCTTTTGGTACTTATATATTTGGTTTTTAAATAAAAAGGCATGTATAGACTAACTCTATGTCTGAATATTGTTTTGATGATTTATAATAGCCATGCGAAAATGGCTAGTTCTTAATGTTAATATTAAATGATGTAAATCTATCCTTGGTGTGTGATGCGTGCATGTTTCGGTTGGATAAATAAATGAATGCATGATATAGGTATAATTATATTTATACATGTTTCATGCTGAATAGGTAGGATTTGTGACATATATCCATGAAACTATTTGGTTTATAAATAAGTTCTGAGTAATAATTAGTATTATGGTTGCTCGGTTATGAAATGATGTTATTAGAAGTGTATTTTTTTTATGAAGAGTGGGTGTGAAAATGAATAAATGTCTCAAACTTGCAGGTTATAAAATGGAATGATCGAGTCTTATATTTATGCTTCATAAATCTATGGATTCAGGATATCTTTGTCATAAATGGGAAAATTAGATAAGAGCATATGTGCATGCATTATATGTTCGGATAAATTAATTGAGTAGTAAGTTTGGGTTAGAAGTGCATGAAACTGTAATGTCTAAATGTTATGAAACGAAATGAAAGAAATAGGTTTGTATTATGTGGAATTCGAATATGTGGTTGATTAAATGATATGTTGAAATGGTAAAGATGATGAGTTTATAAATCATGGTAAATGCGAACCTAGATTGAGTCTTTTGTATGTGTGCGGATATACTATAAAATGATATGAGAGTTTATGATTAACTATGCATGTGCATATGAGTTATGAAATGACAAGTTGATAATTTAATAAGTGATAGTTATATTTATGTTACTGCATATGCATAAAGTGATAGGCGCATACTCAAACTTATGATAAACATTTAAATGACATATAATCTTTAATTCAACGGTTGATTTGTACAAGCATGAATTAAATCTCTTTGAGTTTAATAAACATATGAATTGTGATAAATGGATGTAATGATCTGTATTGAGTCCGGTAATGCTTCATAACCCTAATCCGGCGACGGGTACGGGTTAGGGGTGTTACATTTTATTGGTATCAGAGCCAGGTTTAGTCGATTCTAGGACTACCGTAGAGCGTTAGAGTCTAGTTATACATGCCTTTGTTACATATTGATAGTGTGGTGACTTCTGACATTCTGAATCGTGTTTTATATAGTAAATGGACACCGATCTGAAAGAGCCGTAGCGGATGATGTAGAGAGTGTAGCGCTGACCGTGCACAAGGATCATCTTGCGCAGACTCTCGACTCATTTCGGGTAGCCACGAGGGGAGGCTAAACAAGCCTTCTATCAGATGATGAACGAGTGGTTTACCCAGTTTATTCAGACTAACCCGGCTGTACAACAACCTCCACCCCCGAATAATCCAACTCCGATACCTTCAGCACCCCCGATGATAGATCCGATGAGATCTAGTAGGCCTCCAGTTGATAAAATTAGGAAATTTAGGGCCGAAGAATTCAGGGCCAATGATGATGATGACGCAGAGCGAGCCAAAATGTGGCTTGATAACACTATTCGGGTACTTGATGAGCTATCTTGTACTCCAGACGAATGCCTGAAGTGTGCTATATCTTTACTTCGGGACACTGCATATCACTGGTGGAATACACTAGTATCAGTGGTTCCGAAAGAAAAAGTGACGTGGGATTTCTTCCAGAATGAATTCCGCAAGAAATATATCAGTCAAAGATTCATTGATCAAAAACGAAAAGAATTTCTTGAACTGAAACAGGGGCGAATGACCGTGACAGAATATGAACGGAAATTTGTCAGGCTCAGCAGATATGCTAGAGAGTGTGTTTCTACTGAAGCCATTATGTGCAAAAGGTTCGAAGACGGTTTGAATGAAGATATAAAGTTGCTTGTTGGTATTCTTGAAATCAAAGAGTTTGTGACTCTAGTCGAGCGAGCTTGCAAAGCTGAAGAGCTCGGGAAGGAGAAAAAAGAAAGGTCGAGACAGAAGCTAGAGACACTCGTAAGAGATCGTCTGTAAGACCTTCTATTCTACATCTAAGAAGTTCAGAGATGACTTCAGCCGACATAAAGCTACTTCAGACTTACCTAGACGAGATCGACCTCCAGTGGGCTCCCGAGCTACCTCGATGGCCAGTGTTGGTAATGCTCCATAGAATCGAGTTGAATGCAAGCACTGTGGGAAATGGCATTCCGGGAGTTGTAGATTCTGTGATCGGTCTTGTTTTAAGTGTGGATCGTCAGATCATTTTATTAGGGAATGTCCGATGTTAGTTGAGCAGAATACAGTTCAGAACATTAAGTCGGGCAACACGTCAATACGAGGTAGACCACCGGACATATCTGTGTAATGTAGGTGGTAGTCAGAGAGGAATGAAGAACACTGCAGTTTAATCTGAGGCTAGAGCTCCAGCTAGAGCTTATGCTACACGAGCCAGAGAGGATGCTTCCTCCCCCGATGTCATTACCGGTACTTTCACCCTTTATGATACTCATCGTGATTGCATTGATTGATCCTGGTTCGACTCATTCATATGTGTGTGAAACTCTAGTATTCGGTAAGACTACGCGATTGAGTCTCACTCGAGTTTGTGATTCGTGTGTCCAACCCTTTGGGTAGATGTGTGCTTGTTAACAAAGTGTGTAGAGGTTGCCCATTGATGATTCGGGATTCTTGCTTTCCCACCGATTTAATGTTGTTGCCCTTCGATGAGTTCGATATGATTTTGGGAATGGACTGGTTAACTTCACATGATGCAGTGGTGAATTGCAAAAGAAAGCTTATTGATTTGAGATGTCAGAACGGGGAGATCATCAGAATCGAATCCAGTGATTTAAGTGGGTTTCCTACAGTAATATCTTTGATGGTAGCCCGAAAGTACGTGAGAAAAGGGTGTGAAGCTTATTTGGCCTATGTACTGGATAATAAAGTGTCTGAAAAGCATATTGAATCTGTACCGGTTGTGTGTGAATACCCAGATGTGTTTCCGGAAGAACTACCGGGTTTACCACCAGTACGAGAGATTGAGTTCGGCATTGAATTAGTACCGGGAATGACTCCGATTTCGATAGCTCCGTATCGGATGGCACCTACTGAGTTAAAAGAGTTGAAAGCGCAGTTGAAAGAGTTGACAGATAGGGCTTTTGCACGACTAAGCTTTTCCCCTTGGGGTGCACCAGTTCTTTTTGTGAAGAAGAAAGATGGAACGATGCGAATGTGTATTGATTATCGGCAACTGAATAAGGTAACTATAAAGAATAAGTAACCGTTACCTCGGATTGATGACTTGTTTGATCAGTTGAAAGGGGCTTCAGTATTTTCGAAGATAGATTTGAGATCGGGCTATTATCGGGCCATGAGTCGAGATACAGATGTGCCAAAGACTCGCATTCCGCAGACGCAGGTACGGACATTTTGAGTTTCGGTTATGCCTTTTGGACTCACTAATGCACCTGCTGTTTTTATGGATCTAATGAATCGAGTCTTCGACAGCTTTTTGGATCGGTTTGTAGTAGTGTTTATTGATGATATACTTGATCTACTCCAAAGATGAAACCGAGCATGCCGAGCATTTTAGATTAGTGCTACAAACTTTGAGAGATCACTTGATTGTATGCGAAGTTTAGTAAGTCTAAGTTCTGGATGAAAGAGGTTAGCTTTTTGGGACATGTTGTTTCAAAGATCGTGTATTCGAGTCGATCCGAACAAAATCTCGGCTATACTTGATTGGAAGCCACCGAAAAATGTTTCGAGATTCAAGCTTTCGGGACTTGCGGGCTACTACAGACATTTGTAGAAAGGTTTTTTCGTGATAGCTACACCTTTGACAAAGCTACTACGTAAAGATGTAAAGTTCGAGTGGTCGGAAAAGTGTCGAAGAGTTTCGATCGGTTGAAAGCCCCGTTGGATCAAGTTCCGCTTTAGCTCACCTGAATCGGGTAAGGAATTTGTCGTGTATTCTTATGCTTCCTTGATGGTTTGGGCTGCGTATTGATGCAGAAGCCAAAGTAGTAGCCTACGATCGAGACAATTGAAGCCGCATGAAAGAAATTATCCGACGCATGATTTAAAGCTTGCGCAGCCATTGTGTTTGCAATGAAGATTTGGCGTCATTACTTATTCAAGAGAAATGCCATGTTTACTCGGATCACAAAAGTCAAGTATTTGATGACTCAAAAGAGACGAATTTAAGACAGTAGCGGTGGTTGGAATTGCTAAAAGATTACGAATTGGTAATTGACTATCATCCGGGAAAAGCTAACGTTGTTGCGGATGCACTAAGTCAAAAATCATTGTTTGCTCTTCGTAAGTTGAACGCACATGTGGTTATATCTAGAGATGGGTCGATCATAGCTGAAATGAAGGCTAGACCGTTGTTTATTCAGCAAATTTGCGATGCACAGAAAGTTGACAAAGATATGACTTCTAGATGAGCACAATGTAAAAATGATTCAAAGGCAGAGTTTTGAATTGATAAAAATTACTATTTGAGCTATAAAGGCCGATTGTGTGTACCGAGAAATGCTGATTTGATTCAGATGATTCTGAGCGAGGCTCATAGTGGTCGATTATCAATACATCCGGGTAGCACAAAGATGTATAATGATTTGAAACAGTTCTATTGGTGGCCGGGCATGAAACGGGATATATCTGAATTTGTTTCGAAATGCCTAGTTTGTCAGCAAGTAAAAGCTGAGCATCAAGTGCCATCCGGATTACTTCAGCCAATCATGATACCTGAATGGAAATGGGATAGAATTACAATGGATTTTGTATCCGGTCTCCCTTTGACACCAAGTAAGAAAGATGCCGTCTGGGTTATAGTTGATAGACTGACTAAATCAGCTCATTTTGTGCCAGTTCGTTCAGACTATTCACTCGATAAACTGGCTGAATTGTATGTATCACAGATTGTGAGATTGCATGGTGTACCGAGTTCCATTGTTTCAGACAGAGACCCGAGATTTACATTGCGGTTTTGGAAGAAGTTGCAAGATGCATTAGGTACTAAACTTTATTTCAGTACAGCCTTTCATCCGCAGACAGATGGTCAGTCTGAGCGAACTATTTAGATACTTGAGGACATGTTGAGATGTTGCGTTCTTGAGTTTGAAGATACGTGGGAACGATACCTACCTTTGATTGAATTTGCTTACAATAATAGCTTTCAATCTAGTATCAAAATGGCGCCTTATGAAGCCTTGTACGGGCGAAAATGTCGAACACCATTATACTAGACTGAGCTCAGCGAGAATAAGGTACACGGGGTTGATTTGATTAAAGAAACAGAGCAGAAAGTAGCTATTATTAGAGACAATTTGAAAGCTGCTTCGGATCGTCAAAAGTCCTATGCTAATTTGAAACGTAAAGACATTGAATTTCAGGTCGGAGATCGAGTATTCTTAAAAGTTTCTCCGTGGAAGAAAGTACTCTGATTTGGTCGAAAAGGCAAGTTGAGTCCGAGATTTATCGGACCGTATGAAATCATCGAACGTATTGGACCTGTTGCATATAGATTGAGGTTACCCTCTGAGTTGGAAAGGATACACGATGTATTTCACGTTTCGATGCTTCGTAGATATAGATCAGATCCGTCACATGTGATTACTCCATCCGAGATTGAAATCGACCCGATATGACATACGAGGAAGAACCGATCGTATTTTAGCTCGTGAAATGAAAGAGTTAAGAAACAAAAGAATCCCATTAGTGAAGGTACTATGGTATCGGCATGGAGTGGAAGAGGCTACGTGGGAGCCCGAGGATTTAATGAGGCAACAATATCCGACTTTGTTTAATCGGTAAGATTTTCTGGGGACGAAAATCCCTTAGGGGAAGAGTTGTAATGATCGAATTTGACCCTAATCGGAACGGTGGTTTCGGGACCACGAATCCGAGTCCGAGAGATATTTAAATATTATATTCGTGGCTTATTATGCGTGAATTAATGTGTGTGAAAATTTCAGAGAAAAATTTTATCATTTGTGTGTTCAATTTGACAAAAGGACTTAATCGCGTAAAGAGTAAAAGTTGCATACTATAGTGAAAAGTGCTAGAATGATGATGGCTTTTTAATATGAGGTATTAAAAGGGCAAATAGCCCATTTTTAAGTTAGTGGGTGGCATATGACAAGATTGACCTTAATTTATATGTTGTTTTTATATTTTTATTAAAGGTTAAAATAGTAAAACATAAAACAAATGTTATTATATGTTTAATAAAATGAAATTAAAAGCCATCATGTTTGTTATTTCTTCTTCATTGCCGTATGTGAGCTAGGAAATAAAGATTTAAAGGTTTTGAGCATTCGGTCATACATTCAAGCTAAATCGGGTATGTATTTTTAGTCGGTTTTTGATAATTTTTACGTTTTTGTGATCGTTGCTTCGTATACTATCTGACCCATGTTAAAATTTTTGAATCTAAGCATGCTTGATGTTCGGCTATTGATAGGTTCATATGGTTTTTGATGTTTGATGATTTTAGATAAAAGATAAGTTAAGGATTAGTATTTTATGTATTGGAAGTTTTGATGAATTTTTGTTTTTAGGGCCAATTTGTAAAAATAAAATTTTAGAGGGGTTTAATTGTAAAATAAATAAAATGGAAGGGCTTGTAAAGCCCCTAGGAATATTCAGCCCTTGTATAGTCTTGGCAAATTGGGAGTATTTTGTGTTTTGTGTAATTAGTACCAAAATACAAAATTTTGAAATAGTAGGGGTAAAATAGTAAATTGCATGTTGATGTGTTTTGGGACTAAATTGAAGTGATTTGTACTTGAATAAGCTGAATTTAATGTGTTTTAGATCAAGAACAAAGAAAAATGGAATTAGATCGGGGGAAGACGAAGGTTCTCGAATAGCCGATTTGCACGGTCTATCGACAGCCGAGGTAAGTCTTTAAGCGAATATATGTTAATAAATGATTTATAATTATATTGAATGATAAAATTTGAATACTTTTGGCATGAATATGTGAACTAGCCGAATACAAGGGTGCTAAATTGAATTGATTGAAGTGTTATAAAATGTGATGTGAACAAATAAAATTTTTGATTGGATATGTGAAAATAATTGGTGATATATGAGTTGTTGTAAAGTTAGCTCTATAGACTGTGAATTGAAGAATAGCCACACTGATATTCGGGCTTTGAGCCTAGTAGGCCTCGTGCCGGTGACATATTTCGGGCTTTGTGCCTAGCAGGCCTCGTGCCGGTGACATATTTCGGGCTTTGTCCCTAGCAGGCCTCGTGCCGGTGACATAATTTGGGCTTAGTGCCTAGCAGGCTTAATGCCGGTGTTATGATTTCGGACCTCGAATCAGCAGGCTTAGTGTCGGTATGTGTGAGATTCAGGTAATGTTAGTAATATCTAGCTAATGAATTAAGTATGCCTAAGCTTTTGGGAGTGAATTTGCAATTCGGTTATAAGGTATGTATTAAGCATACTTTAATGTTAGGATTATATGCTATATTGCTAAGTAAATGAAATGGTGAAAGAAAGTGGTGTGTTTATAATAGATGGAATGCAATTATGATGTATACTATGATTGAAATGTTTATAGAAAAGCATGAAAGTAGTAAATATTTGTATAAGTAAAATTATAAGTATAAGTGGATAATTATTTTATTCAGTATATAATATACTACGGTGAAGAAATGAAAGTTGATATATGTACAGGGAGAAGAGATATTCGGTTTGGGTAAATTAAATATTAAGTCTTGGATGTTTCATGTTAGGAAATGTTCTATTGAATGCTTGTATACTCGATTGTCATATTGAGGTTGCTTAAGACTTACTAAGCTAGCATGCTTACCTTGCGTGTAACCCTTGTTTATTTTATAGATATCGTTTAAGCTACGGGCTCAAAGGATCGTCGGAAGTATCAACCACACTATCAACTCCTTTTGGTACTTATATATTTGGTTTTTAAATAAAAAGGCATGTATAGACTAACTCTATGTCTGAATATTGTTTTGATGATGTATAATAGCCATGCGAAAATGGCTAGTTCTTAATGTTAATATTAAATGATGTAAATCTATCCTTGGTGTGTGATGCGTGCATGTTTCGGTTGGATAAATAAATGAATGCATGATATAGGTATAATTATATTTATACATGTTTCATGCTGAATAGGTAGGATTTATGACATATATCCATGAAACTATTTGGTTTATAAATAAGTTCTGAGTAATAATTAGTATTATGGTTGCTCGGTTATGAAATGATGTTATTAGAAGTGTATTTTTTTTATGAAGAGTGGGTGTGAAAATGAATAAATGTCTCGACTTGCAGGTTATAAAATGGAATGATCGAGTCTTATATTTATGCTTCATAAATCTATAGATTCTGGGATATCTTTGTCATAAATGGGAAAATTAGATAAGAGCATATGTGCATGCATTATATGTTCGGATAAATTAATTGAGTAGTAAGTTTGGGTTAGAAGTGCATGAAACTGTAATGTCTAAATGTTATGAAACGAAATGAAAGAAATAGGTTTGTATTATGTGGAATTCAAGTATGTGGTTGATTAAATGATAAGTTCGAAATGGTAAAGATGATGAGTTTATAAATCATGGTAAATGCGAACCTAGATTGAGTCTTTTGTATGTGTGCAGATATACTATAAAATGATATGAGAGTTTATGATTAACTATGCATGTGCATATGAGTTATGAAATGACAAGTTGATAATTGAATAAGTGATAGTTATATTTATGTTACTGCATATGCATAAAGTGATAGGCGCATACTCAAACTTATGATAAACATTTAAATGACATATAATCTTTAATTCAACGGTTGATTTGTACAAGCATGAATTAAATCTCTTTGAGTTTAATAAACATATGAATTGTGATAAATGGCTGTAATGATCTGTATTGAGTCCGGTAATGCTTCATAACCCTAATTCGGCGACGGGTACGAGTTAGGGGTGTTACATCACAGACATGGTCTTACACTAGCACACATATCAACGCCGATGCCATGTCCCAGGCATGGTCTTACAGCGCACATATCGCTCAAATGTCATGGCTTGGATACCCAATCTATTCCTAAGGTTCAACCGGGAGTATATCACATCAACTTTCCTCATGCATATTCATAGCAATAATCAAACATTTTATGCAATATCAATTGTTTAATGCATAGATACAATATCGTTGTATTATTTACGTACAACTTACTTCGGTATACAAAAAGTTAGCGACTAAATTGAATTAGTATATTAGCTTGGTTTTTCCCCGATCTAGGTCCGGACTCCGTTTTTCTTGATCTATGATGATAAAATTCACTCATTTAATCACCACATTAATCAAGAAATTTCAAAATTCCTAATTTTTTTAAAATTATTGTTTTGCCCCTAGATTTTCACATAATTACGATTTTACCCCTAGACTCGTAAAATGATTTTAATCAACTTTCCTCATTAACCCAGCCTAGCCGAATCTATTTTAAGCTTATAGAAACTCAAAAATCCAATTATTTCATGCATTTACCACCTATTTTACAACCTTTACAAAAAGGTCCATTTTAGGTGTTTTCATGAATACCCCTTTCACAAAAGTTGTTTATTTAACAACCAAGTTTCATTTTCTTCCATAAAAATTCAGCAAACAACACTAATGTTCTCATGGCAAAACCCTAGACTCTTAACCATTTTGCAAAATTGTCCCCTCATTAGCTAGCTTAAGCTACAAGGGTTCCAAAAACACAAAAATCAACAAAAATAACCATCAAAATCACCTACTTACAAGGGTTATAAGTTGCTGAAAATTTTCAAGCTTCCATGGCTGTTTTCTTTGGGGGAAAATCGATGGAGAGAAGAAAGATGAAAGATGATATCTTTTCTTCTCTTTATTTTATTTTATTTCATCAATTAAGTCACCTAAGTCCTTTTTCAAATTTAAGCAAGTAGTCACTAAAATTAATTCACTCAAATTTTCATGCACTCATATAATCATGCCATAACACATAAAATAATATTAAAAATAATTTCTATGACCTCGGATTAGTGGTTCTGAAACCACTATTCTGACTAGCCCCAAAATCGAGCTGTTACATAGCCTCTTCTAAATGATTGAATCGAGAGGAGTAGGAAATGGCACTAAATCTATGAGGCCACGCCAAGGAAAGTTACTATTTGATTCTGTAAGGGTTATGCCCTTTATTGAAGAGGGGAGGACAGATGACTAAATTTGAGGGATTGCATCCATGGGGTTCTCTGATGAATAAGGATTAGTATTATATCTGGTAGAGCCTGCTCAAGGGGCAGAGCCTTCGGGCACTGAAGGAATTGTAGGAGGAACTGGAACTGAAAGAGAGTGAGTGATGATTATAGCAGATTCCTTACTTGATTGATGCCCCAGGAAGGATGGGCACTCACTACTTCTAGGTTTTTGAGTGCCTTCGATGAACCTGGCCCTTTCTTGCTGTCAATGTAATAGCCCGATTTAGGGGCTAGTCAGAACAGTGATCTTGGAATCACTAATTCGAGGTTAGAGAAAATTATTTTCATGATATTTTATGTGTTATAACATGTTTATAAGGATGCATGAAAATTTTGGTGCCTTAATTTTAGCGATTTCTAGCTAAATTGTGAAAAAGGACTAAATCGCATAAAGTGCGAAAGTTCTATTTTAATTGCTAGAGGTACCAAAAAGCTATGGTTTGTAAATTAGAGGTATTTAAAGTGCAAATAGGCCATTTTGGAGTGTGATGGCCGGCCATGTTGTATGGGAGACAAGAGCATTTAATGCTTAGTCAAAATTTGGTGAGAAAAGATGAATAAAATATGACAAAAAGAAAAGCTATCATCTTTTTTATTTCTTCTTTTCCTCCACCGAAAATAGCAGCCATGGGAGGGGTTTTTGAATCTTAAAATTTCAGCAAGCAATTCTCCACTCAAGTAAGTGATTTTGATGGTATTTCTTGAAGACAATTGTACATTTGGAGTCTCCAAAGCTTAAGCTTTCTAAAGAGGGGACTAGTTTGCAATATGGTTGAAATTCCAGGGACTTTCCATGATAGAGTTCATGTTGTTTGATGAGTTTTTATGGAAGAAAATGAATGATAGGATGATGAGAAACAACTTTTGTGAAAGGTGTTGTCATGAAAACACCTAATTGGGACTAAAATGCAAAAGTTGTAATTTGTTCATTTAAGCATGAAATTGATGGAATTGAAAATAGTTGTAAGAGGATTAAATGTTCAGCTAGGCTTGTTTAATAAGAAAATGTGATGAAAATTTATTTACGAGCCTAGGGGCAAAATAGTAATTTTGCCAAAGTGTAGGGCAAAATAGTCATTTTTGCCTAAAGTTTAGATTATGGTATATCATGATTTATAAGTGATTAAATCAGTAAATTTCATTGTTCTAGATCAAAGAAAATGAGTTTCGGACCTAGAACGGATGAAAAGAGAAATGTGGGCAAAAAGTCCTTTTCGGCTCTTTCGACATCGAGGTAAGTTCATGTTTGAATGTTGCAATTACGTATGAGCTAATTTAGTATTTCAATGTTGCATGGAATGTATATTACTATATGAATGTATGAATGTCTCTTGATGAGATGTCAATGGAATTAAATTTAGAGAAATGGGAAAGGTGTATAAAGCACGATAGGACAATGGTTAAAGTCTCGAATACGACCATATTGGAATATGGCCTCGGTGTAAGAATTAAGTATAAGACCATGTCGGGACGTGGCATCGATATGTTAGTGTATGTAAGACCCAATTGGGGTATGATGATAATGAGAACTATGTGCATGAGACTCAAGAGAGTTATTTAACAATTCGAATGATTCAATGTATATGTTGAATGTATGTGGTTGTACCATGAGTAGCACAAGTATGCGTAGAACTGAATTGAGATGAATTCAATATATGATGAACCCCTAGTGGGGTATGTGTAGTTTATACACCTTAGTTGCATGAGACAGATTTATTGATGTCTTGTGTGAATGATAACGAAAAGTAGAAAGTTAAGTAAGAATAGAAGCATGTGAGGATGTTCTCGAATGAACATTTGAAATAGAGATATACTTGTGGATTATTATCCATGAATGTAAATAACGGTGAGCTATGTGTGATATCACCTTATTAATGGTTAGTGATGGGCTGTGTGTGATACCATCAACTATATTATTTATTGGTGTGCTGTGTGCGTTACCACCTGATTGATTAGTAACCGATGGGCTGTGTGCGATACCATCGCTTATAAATGATTGGTGGGCTGTGTGCGTTACCACTTGATTGATTAGTAATCGATGGGCTGTGTGCGATACCATCGCTTATAAATGATTGGTGGGCTGTGTGTGTTACCACCTGATCGATTAGTAATTGATGGGCTGTGTGCGATACCATCGCTTATAAATGATTGGTGAGCTAAGTGTGAAATCACCATAGGTATAAATGATTGGTGGGCTGTGTGCAATACCACCCTATAAGAGATTCAATGGTGGGCTAAGTGCGTAACCACCGAGAGATTTGTAGTATGAGCTACTTATTGAAAATGCATGATGTTTTGTTTTGTATGATCTTGTGATGATCAGTGCAGGAATGTATGCTAATTAAACGAGCAAATTGGCTTGTGGCATGGTAGAAATGTGGTAAGAGGTAGAATGAGTAAGATTCAAGAATGATTGAGTAAGTAACCATGAATTGATGAGAAAAACTCGGCATATTGCCTTGGGGTTATGTATATTCAGTGAATATTAATATTTGTCAGATTATGCAGATGAACTTACTAAGCATTATTGCTTACTCCTTTACTTTTCTCATCTCTTATAGGTTTCATTACTTAGCTCGGGTTGGAGACCATGGGAGATGTTTTCACACTATCGAAGGCACACACGGTATGAGGTATAAAGTCTTAAGAGTCATGGCATGTATAGGGATTCGTTTAAAGTTGATGAAGTCTAATTGTTGTAGCCAAATGTTGTTGGCCTAAGAGAATTTATAGAATGGTTGTGTATAGCCAGTGATGATGGCTTAAGTTGTTGTAAATGTTGTGGGAACAATTCTCCCCAGTGTATGAGAGGAAAACTTTATTTTCATGAACAAAATGTGTTAATTTATGAGTTTCAATTGATGATTTGAGAATGTTTTGAAGAAGTATATGAATGTATGCAAACAAGAGTAGTAAAAGGTTTGTAAGATAGCCTCTGAGTGCCCACACGGATAGACACCTGGGTGTGTGTCTTGGCCGTGTGTCTCCTGCACCTTAGTATCTTAAGTCAGATTAGGCCACAGGCTGGTCACACGGCCGTTTGTTCAGGCCGTGTGATACACACGGTTGGCACATGGGCGTTTGCCAAGGCCGTGTGAAGTCTGCACTTGGCACTTAGAAATTCAAGTGTCACACGGTGCGCACACTGCAGGCGTGTGTACGGGCCCGTGTGGATAAGTCAGAATGCCAAGGTTTGACACACGGGCCAGGGCCACGGGCGTGTCCAGGCCGTGTGGATTTTGCCAGTATCCTCCACGGGTGAAAGACACGGGCATGTTTTAGGGGTGCACGGGCGTGTCCCAAGTCACACGGACGTGTGACCCCTATTTCGAGAGAAAGTTTCCAAATGAGTTTCAAAAGTTTCGGGACGAAACTATGAGGCCTCGTAGGCCCATAAAATGTCTTATTTGACTAAGAAAGAGAAGTTTTTAATTCAAAATGAAATTTTATAGCCCGTAAGTACATGTTTAAGAAAGTTTAAGCATAGTAATGTCTCGTATCCGGTCTTAGCCTCAGACTCAGGTAAGGGGTGTTACATTTAGTGGTATCAGAGCATGGTTTAGTCAGTTCTCGGACTAACCTAGTACGAGTAAGAGTCTAGCTATACATGCCATATGTGGACAGTGATAGTGTGATGTCTCCCGGCTCTAACGAAATTACTTTGTTAAGACAGAGATGATTCCCAACCGAGCTAATTTCAGTAAGTGTGTAAGATTTTCAAGCTTCATGGATATTTTCATTGAATTGCTTGCTATGTTGTTAAATGCACATTATTTCCATGAAAATGTTTAATGATTTATTAAACAAAGAAGTTACTAAGAGCATGTATATGAAAGTCCCGATTGAAAATGAATTACTTAGGATACTCAATCTGCCACATGAGACAAGAAAGTCCGTATAAGACCATATCAAGACATGGCATCGGCAATCAAGCAAGTTATCATGTAAGACCAAGACAAGCCTTGGCATTGAAGAGTTACTATGAGATGAAGACCCATATAAGCCCAAGCCAAGGCATGGCATTAGCGAGTCTCCAAGCAAAGATGTCATGTAAGTCCAAGACAAGTCTTGGCCTTGAAAAGCTATCAAGAGATAGAGATCCCATATAAGTCCAAGCCAAGGCATGGCATTGGTGAGTAACAAGGAAGATTTCATGTAAGTCCAAGCCAAGGCTCAGCATTGACCAGTTCATGAGTAAAGTTACCAATAAGACCATGTCAAGACATGGCAATGGTAAGTTCCCAAGGGAACCCACAAGCAAGACTTCGTGTAAGCCCATGTCAAGACATGGCATCGATACCAAGTAAGAGATCCCATGTAAGACTATATCAAGGATATAGCATTGGAATCAAGATACATGTGAAATGAGATTCAGTATCCTCAGTCATTCATAGTATTTCATCGGGCAAAAGAGTAAATCTTAAATGAGATAGTAAGAAAGTTAGTAGTAAAGTTGATATTATGTCATGCTAGTGAAGGCTGACTAACAAGTATAATTCATGTTATGAATGATGATGTTGAGATTATGCTTGTTATAGTAAAGTATACTGATCTATGTGATCAAGTGTTACAGATACCTTGTTTACCTTACAAACATGAGACTAGTAAGTACCATGATGTATGTGAGAAGCAGTAAGAGTAAGTAAGCATTTGAGATTTGTGATGCCATTGTTTATGATAAATATGTCCACATGGTTAAATCCCACATGTGACTGTTAAAGTAGAGAATGAATGATGTTTTGTTTTATGACTCTGTTATGAAGCCAGACATATTATGGTGTGGAAGTTAAAACTGAAAAGTTTGACTAAGTAGAATGCAGGAGATGAGTACGATCGTTCAATAATAAAATGATGAATAAGACCATGGTTGGATCATGGCGGTACATGTGATCCCATATAAGACCATGTTTGGGGCATGGCATTGGCATCGATACAAGATCCCGTACAAGACCATATCTGGGATATGGAATCAACATCGACATGAGTTTCTATATAAGACCGTATCTAGGATATGGCATTGGTATTGATATGAGATTTCGTGTAAGACCATAGCGAGGCTATGGCATCGTGACGACATGTAAAGCAATAGCTAGGCTATGATGTTGTGATACGAGTAAGACCATAGTTGGACTATGGCAATCAAGTAAACGACGTACTCAAAACCCGTAAGACATTCTCTAGATTAATAAAGAATAGTAAGAGGAAATAGAGTTAAATGTTGAGTACTCAAGTAGACCTTAATGTGAAACTTGAGTAAGTGAAGTCACAGTTCGAAAGTATAAGTGATAGAAACAATTGTAGCGTGATAAATATGAAAACTCCCTTGAGGCGAGTTGTGTGACTATGATGATATTTCATTGTCAATGAGTAGTAAATCATATGTATGTAGTCACGAGAGTTAGGTTAAGGGACTTTGCAACCTCACTCCCTTACCACAGTTGAATTTTGATGAGACGTTATGAGAGTTAAGTTGAGTAATTTTGCATCGGATTAATGCAATAATTATGTTAGCATGATTAAGAATATCTTGTATCACATCGATGCATAATACTCTACTAAATAGAGTAACTGTTGTTGAACATGAGGTTGAAGTCCTAGAAGACTAAAATGATGAGGCTATCATCGAGATATGAGATAGACAAGGTCTCGTATAAGACCATGATCGGGACATGGCCTCGGCACCGAGTTGAGATTCCGTATAAGACCATATCCAGAATATGGCATCGATATTTGATGAGGAAGTCCACATAAGACCTTATCAGGGATATGGCATTAGCATTTAGAGGTGACTCCATAAAAGACCACCTCGGGAATGTGGCATTGGTTTTGTACCTACATGAAGGACGATGAACATACATCTTTGATTATCCCTAGTGATCAATGGGACAGATAGATGAGTCTAGAGGTAGAAATGAGAATGGTACTAAAGTCATGTGAAAGAGTGAAAACATGTACTCGTGAATGAATCATGAAGAGACGATTACGATATATGACACGGAACGTGTTATATAAGTGTAAGTATGAGTAAGTTGGCTAGAAGCCTATGGTTTGTGCATGGTTAGTTAATGCCATGGATGGGATTATAATGATCTCCTTTAGTATTATGTACTAATACATGTTTCCCTTCAGGGATGATGTAGTTGTTCTTTTCATAAATTGTGATTGTGTGAGAATGTTAGCTGATAGTAAAAATCAGACAAAACGGTTGTCGATTTAGTTAATTGAAATCGACATTTCCTTTATCTCCTCGTAACCTTAATTGGGTACCTTGAGGAGGAAATTGGTGATGATTCGTGTATAAGAGGTGAAATCACAAGTTTCACGTTGTGTGATGGGTTTTCGGGTAAGCCGAATAGAGTTAACGAATTTGATCGAGATGTCCCTGCTATCGTGAGATATGACGATCATAAAGGTTCTAGATTGGCATAGCAAGAGAAACTCAGATGAGAGTGTGCTTAAAATATGTTCTTGGTATGGAGAAAAGAGTAGATTAATGTATTGAGATATGATTCAAGTTCTGTGTATATTCACGCATGAATCAGTAAAGGGAATAAAATTCTGTGTGTACATGAGTAGGGAGCATAATATAAAGATATGCTCATCAAAATGTTCAAACCATGTTAGTTGAGTTGAAAGCTATTGAAAGAACTGATTATTTGAAAGTTCTAGTACTGAGATCAGTCTGAATCGAGAGAAAGAGTTGACAGGTTGGTGATCTAGAGACAATCACTTTTGTGTCTGTGTTGTGAGTTAGATATTATGTATTGATCCATGGGAAGATTGATGTGTATTTTTTGAATTTTTATAAGTGAGGGTATCTTATGCTACAGAAGATTTTGAAGATGAAATAGTGGAAACGGCTTGAGCTATTACAATGGTGGGTATAGTTATTGTGATACTACTCAGATAGTAGACATAGTACAGATGTCTGAATGAAAGATCCATGTTTAGTAATGTGAGTTAGTTACTCGGTTGACTCTAGTTGGTAATATCCTAGTTTGAGTGAGGTTAATGACTATAGTGAGTCTTCCTTTCGCAACGTAAGAGTTCGGAAGTGTTATAATAAATGGTATATTAAATAAGTTATCCATGTTGGATAAGATTTCTGTTGTTCATGCTTCCTCGAGATAGAAAGTGAATGATGTTGAATCCAGAACTTATACAAGAGTTCTGGTATGAGATTTAGTAGTAGCATATCTACTAATGCACAAGTAAGGAAATGCAGTTATGTGCATAAATGTTTTGACAATAGGGTACATTTCACTATATGGTCGAGTTATAGTCAGAAGTAGTTGATCACTAAAAGCTGAATTTTTAAAGCGTACAAGTCAAGAATATTATAGTTAGTAAATGCTTGAATGAGAAAATGAGATACAACCTTATAGATTTCAAATTTGATTTGACAAATTCCCAAGAAGGGGAAAGTCATTCAAATTGTAGTGAATCAACCAGTAAAGATTCGAATGATCATTTGGACATGTGCGGAGTTCCAAATTGGTAGATTACAGAGTATATGCCCAAGAGGAAGAATAACCTAGGTCTCAAGTTACATTTCGACCTTATGTATCATAGTTTAAGAGTTGTTTGCAAGAGAAATTTTAGGATAGTGGACTCGTGATTTTGAAGAGTAGATGGAAACGTTTTAAGAATGTTGGCAACAACTCCTCCTGATTAGATTTTTGGGGACGAAAATCCCTAAGGGGGGAGAATTCTAACAGCCCGATTTAGGGGCTAGTCGGAACAGTGATCTTGAAATCACTAATTCAAGGTTCGAGAAAATTATTTTCATGATATGTTATGTGTTATAACATGTTTATAAGGATGCATGAAAATTTTGGTGCCTTAATTTTAGCGATTTCTAGCTAAATTATGAAAAAAGGACTAAATCGCATAAAGTGTGAAAGTTCTATTTTAATTACTAGAGGTACCAAAAAGCTATGGTTTGTAAATTAGAGGTCTTTAAAGTGCAAATAGGCCATTTTGGAGTGTGATGGCCGGCCATGTGGTATGGGAGACAAGAGCATTTAATGCTTAGTCAAAATTTGGTGAGAAAAGATGAATAAAATATGACAAAAAGAAAAGCTATCATCTTTTTTATTTCTTCTCTTCCTCCACCAAAAATAGCAGCCATGGGAGGGGTTTTTGAAGCTTAAAATTTCAGCAAGCAATTCTCCACTCAAGAAGTGATTTTGATGGTATTTCTTGAAGACAATTGTACTTTTGGAGTCTCCAAAGCTTAAGCTTTCTAAAGAGGGGACTAGTTTGCAATATGGTTGAAAGTCTAGGGAGTTGCCATGATAGAGTTCATGTTGTTTGATGAGTTTTTATGGAAGAAAATGAATGATAGGATGATGAGAAACAACTTTTGTGAAAGGTGTTGTCATGAAAACACCTAATTGGGACTAAAATGCAAAAGTTGTAATTTGTTCATTTAAGCATGAAATTGATGGAATTGAAAATAGTTGTAAGAGGATAAAATTTTCAGCTAGGCTTGTTTAATAAGAAAATGTGATGAAAATTTATTTACGAGCCTAGGGGCAAAATAGTAATTTTGCCAAAGTGTAGGGGCAAAATAGTCATTTTTGCCTAAAGTTCAGATTATGGTATATCATGATTTATAAGTGATTAAATCAATAAATTTCATTGTTCTAGATCAAAGAAAATGAGTTTCGGACCTAGAACGGATGAAAAGAGAAATGTGGGCAAAAAGTCCTTTTCGGCTCTTTCGACATTGAGGTAAGTTCATGTGCGAATGTTGCAATTACGTATGAGCTGATTTAGTATTCCAATGTTGCATGGAATGTATATTACTATATGAATGTATGAAATGTCTCTTGATGAGATGTCAATGGAATTAAATTTAGAGAAATGGGAAAGGTGTATAGCACGATAGGACAATGGTCAAAGTCTCGAATACGACCATATTGGAATATGGCCTCAGTGTAAGAATTCGTATAAGACCATGTCAAGGACGTGGCATCGATATGCTAGTGTATGTAAGACCCAATTGGGGTATGATGATAATGAGAACTATGTGCATAAGACTTAAGAGAGTTATTTAACAATTCGAATGATTCAATGTATATGTTGAATGTATGTGGTTTTACCATAAGTAGCACAAGTATGTGTAGAACTAAATTGAGATGAATTCAATATATGATGAACCCTAGTGGGGTATGTGTAGTTGACGCACCTTAGTTGCATGAGACAGATTTATTGATGTATTGTGTGAATGATAACGAGTACCGTAGAAAGATAAGTAAGAATAGAAGCATGTGAGGATGTTCTCGAATGAACATTTGAAATAGAGATATACTTGTGGATTATTATCCATGAATGTAAATAACGGTGAGCTATGTGCGATATCACCTTATTAATGGTTAGGGATGGGCTGTGTCCGATACCATCAACTATATTATTTATTGGTGGGCTGTGTGCGTTACCACCTGATTGATTAGTAATCGATGGGCTGTGTGCGATACCATCGCTTATAAAGGATTGGTGGGCTGTGTGCGTTACCACCTGATTGATTAGTAATCGATGGGCTGTGTGCGATACCATCGCTTATAAATGATTGGTGAGCTAAGTGCAAAATCACCATAGGTATAAATGATTGGTGGGCTGTGTGCAATACCACCCTATAAGAGATTCAATGGTGGGCTAAGTGCGTAACCACCGAGAGATTTGTAGTATGAGAGACTTATTGAAAATGCTTGATGTGTTGTTTTGTATGATCTTGTGATGATCAGTGCAGGAATGTATGCTAATTAAACGAGCGAATTGGCTTGTTACATGGTAGAAATGTGGTAAGAGATAGAATGAGTAAGATTCAAGAATGATTGAGTAAGTAACCATGAATTGATGAGAAAAACTCGGCATATTGCCTTGGGGTTATGTATATTCAGTGAATATTAATATTTGTCAGATTATGCAGATGAACTTACTAAGCATTATTGCTTACTCCTTTACTTTTCTCATCTCTTGTAGGTTTCATTACTTAGCTCGGGTTGGAGACCGCCGGAGATGTTTTCACACTATCGAGCAGACACACGGTATGAGGTATCAAGTCCTTAAGAGTCATGGAATGTATAGGGATTCATTTAAAGTTGATGAAGTCTAATTGTTGTAGCCAAATGTTGTTGGCCTAAGAGAATTTATATAATAGTTGTGTATAGCCAGTGATGATGGCTTAAGTTGTTGTAAATGTTGTGGGAACAATTCTCCCCAGTGTATGAGAGGAAAACTTTATTTTCATGAACAAAATGTGTTAATTTATGAGTTTCAATTGATGATTTGAGAATGTTTTGAAGAAGTATATGAATGTATGCAAATAAGAGTAGTAAAAGGTTTGTAAGATAGCCTCTGAGTGCCCACATGGATAGACACACGGGCGTGTGTCTAGGGCCAGGTGTGTCTCTGCATCTTAGTATCTTAAGTCGATTAGGCCACGGGCTGTCACACGGCCGTTTGTTCAGCCGTGTGATACACACTGGTTGGCAGCATGGGCGTGTGCCAAGGCCGTGTGAAGTCCGTGACTTGGCACTTAGAAATTCAATTGTCACATCTTCGCCGCACACTTTGGGCGTGTGTACGTGCCGTGTGGATAAGTCGAATGCCAAGGTTTGGCACATGGGCCGTGGCCACGGGCGTGTCTAGGCCGTGTGGATTTTGCCAGTATCCTCCACGGGTGAAAGACACGGGCATGTTTTAGGGGTGCACGGGCGTGTCCCAAGTCACACGGACGTGTGACCCCTGTTTCAAGAGAAAGTTTCCAAATGAGTTTCGAAAGTTTCAGGACGAAAGTCTGAGGCCTCGTAGGCCCATGAAATGTCTGATTTGACTAAGAAAGAGAAGTTTTTAATTCGGAACAAAATTTTATAACCCGTAAGTACATGTTTAAGAAAGTTCAAGCATAGTAATGTCTCGTATCCGGTCTTAGCCTCGGACTCGGGTATGGGGTGTTACAGTCAATTTATGTGATGGTGCATCAATGGTCTTTCCTTGGCTTGAAGCTCTCTTAAGATTCAAAAAAATATCCATGCCTCGAGGTTAAGAATGTGATGAAGATCCTGCACCACTAACAGGTGAATTAGCATGACCTGAAGATATAATTGTCCAATTTCTTGGACACAGATTATAGATGTGATAAAATTATGAAAGAGGCTCTCTAATGTTCCCCAATATAACATGCGCCAATTCACTATCCCAGTTATAGGGCCAAGCTTGAAGGGCGAATCGCACAGAAGAATCAACTCTTGGGCTGGTGGAAAAGGTCAGGCTGTAACCATTAGGAGTCTGGTTCTTTAAACAATACTGGAACACAACCCTGACTGAAACTAACTCTACCAAATTAAGAATGCAACCACCTTTTAGCCTATGGTATTGTATTTCGACCTCATAAGCATCTTCCGACTAGCATGCGCCGCAGACACTTTCTCGAGGAAGGGACCATTTAGTGGGTAAACCAAAACCAGAATTGAGCGTGCTTACCAACCTTATGTATTTATCCTTCCTCAAATGAAGGTTAAAAATCTTATTTCTAATAAGAGGTAAGTAGTCGAACCTGAAACTAAAGTGAGCACTGCCAATAAACGCTCCTATCCTCTAAACCTTGAGTTGGTAAAATCTTTGGAAGTCTTCTAGTAATGGGCATTCATCGTGTATGCAACAGACAATGAAGAACTCCGCTACTGTCCACCAGGATGTGGCTGATTACTGGCTTGGAGCAATCCCATAAATATTTGGTACGACACAAAAGAATGGGTGAAGAGGTAGATGAAACCCAGCCTCCAACAAGATTAGTGGCAAAATAAAGTCGAGAGAACTGAAACTGGGCCAACACCAATTGGAAAGTTGGAAATCGTAAGAAAAGTTACGGTTCTAGTGGCCTCAAGTCCCCAGGTAACAATTCATCTCCTCCTGAGTGGTGGAGCAATCGCATACCTCCGTCTCTATAACCGAAGGAATTTTGTGAGTAATGTTTCGAATAGTCTGGTTATAATCCCTTCCTCTGGTGGTGGTTTTTCTCATAATTCAGGATTAAAGTTCAACAAGACGAAAGAAGAAGGGAGTTACCTATGAAGAAAATTGGGATCGGAGAATGAAGATATCAAAAGATCCAGCAAAGGCATGTTAAGGTTTCAAATAAATGTGCAAAGTAACCAAAGAAGAGTTTCAGTACCGATTTAAATAGAATCAACTTACTCAAGAAGTTTTCCAAAAGAGGAGCGATTCGACTTCTCTAATGAATGTTTGATCTCTGTCCTAAGGAGGTAAGTGAATGTTTAGGAACTTTGTGATGGTGGTTAAAATTCAAAGGCACCCAACTTATAGTACGCACTTGGCAGGAAAATCATTAGTCTGGTGTACAAGTGTAACCTTTCAAGTTAGAAATTTCGGGGAAGAAATTTCTTAAGTGGGGGAGAGTTGTAACATTGTAACATTCCACCTGGTGAAGCCTTAGTTCTCGAGTGTTGTTGTAGGAATAAGAAATTTAGAATAGGTTTCGAGTAAGTGAGGTGTTGGATTTAATTAAGAGGTTAAAGTCTACGGGTACGCCTTTGGGCGAAGTCTTGGTTAGGAGAATAAGTCAAAACGAAGTAAGGGTGTGGTTTTAACCGCCCAAACAATACTTTGGTGGATATTGATGTGTCTCTAACTAACTACGATCACAATAAAGGCAAGCGCACCTATCGAACAGTTGTATAGTTATGGTAAGACCGAAAATATCGTATCCACAAGGACCAAGAGTACTAGTAATTACTATCTTTCTATTATCTAGCCTAAGAATTGGAGTGATTTCTTTTTAAATTAAAACTAAGTAAGAGCACGACAGAGAATGAATTTAGGAAAATACTTTTAGACAACTTATATGATAAAGGCAATACCCAAGGAAGAATCCACCGAGACTTCACTTATTACTTTTGATCCATATGATTTATTCACTTGACTTAATCCGTAGAAATCCCTAAATTATGTTAATACCTCTTTCAAGACTAAAAACAACTGACTCTAGGTTGATTAATTGAAATCTCTTTCTAATTAACACCCCTATTGTCGCATTAACTCGACCTATGGATTCCCTTATTAGATTTGACTCTAATCTGGCAGATTTTCGTCACCCTATTTCTAGGGTTGCAATCAAATCCGCTTAATTGTGTTGATCTACTCTTAAACAGGGACTTTTGCTCCACTGAATAAGCACATTCGACTTGGATTAATAACCTGAATTATCAAAACAAGAATAAGAACTCACAATTAAGAATAAGAACAAGTATTTATCTTATAAATCAAATAATAATAAGATCTGGTCATAGGTTTCATCCTCCCTAGGTATTTAGGAGTTTAGTTCATACTAATAGAGGGAAACATCATAGAATAGGAAAAACAACAAAACATAAGAAAACCCAAAAACTTCAAGAGAAATTGATAGGAGATCTTCAGTCTTGATGGAGATCCTTTTTCTGAGCTGCTCCAGATGGCTGTCTTTGAGTATTTCCTGCCTTTTATTCTACGTGTCCCTTTAGGTTACCCCCTAGGGTGTTTAAATAGGATTTGGAACACCTTTCTTGGCCCACAAGTACCCTATTCCGAATAGAATTAAAGTTGGGTTCGGCAGGGACACGCCTGTGTGACACGCCCGTGGAGGATTCCTTCGGCCGTGTTCAATTCTTGTCGTCACACACGGCCGTGTGATTCGTCCGTGTACGTTGATCCAGGCCGTGTTTGATTTTGCTCGTAACACACGGCCGTGTTTGATAGTCTAGGCCGTGTTGATTTCTAAGGTAGGCCCATTTTGTCCCTTTTTGGCCCGTTTCTCGTTCTTTTCGACTCCCTAAGCTCTCCTGAATATAAAACATGAAATTAAGGGATTAGGAGCATCGAATTCATCAAATATAATGAAAATTCATCCAAAAATAAGCCAAGCATGGAGTCAAAATATGTA
The DNA here is from genome assembly GCA_025698515.1 of Gossypium sturtianum. Taxonomy (NCBI): domain Eukaryota; kingdom Viridiplantae; phylum Streptophyta; class Magnoliopsida; order Malvales; family Malvaceae; genus Gossypium; species Gossypium sturtianum. Next base: position 130,416,708 of record CM046955.1, read on the forward strand.
TAAATTATGGTTTATCAAATATCCCCACACTTAAGCTTTTGCTTGTCCTCAAGCAAAATCCTCAACTCAAAATTAAAATTAACTTCTCTCAACTTATAATTTTCATTAATAATGTTTCATCATAATTCACAGGTAATTCATACATTGGTAACTTAACTAAAAGAGTTCTAAATATTCAAACAATCCAAGTCAAAATTTTTATAGCATGAAAACATAGGTGTTTCCCCTTACCTAAATAATTACCTTTAATCCAAAACCGACAAGAATTGACATCCTCACTAAAGATTCACTCAAATCACTCAAAGTGTTTAAGGTTCAAATTAAGCACTCAGAAGTCAAACATGAAAAGTTATTACCATAGGCTTGCATGAAAATCAAATCTCCACCACTATAAAATAAGATGATACACAAATCAAAAGGTCTTTTAAAGGGTTGTAATGGGGCTTGGGTTAAAGGTGTGGATAAAGGCTGAAAGAGGAGGTTAAAATCGAGATCGAATTGACAATTTTCCTAGCTAGAAACAATGAACTAATAATGAATAATTACATCAATTGAACTTATCACTAAAAACATGAGCTTATTCTCAGAATATGAAATTAATTATTTAAGCTCAAATAACATAGAACTAAGCAATGAAATATATATATTATTATTATTACTTTTAAGAATAAGAACAAGTGTTAATTGAAACAAAGAAAATAGTTAGGCAATTGATCAAATCAAATCTTGATAAAAGGGGAGTCAATAAAGTAGGAGAAGTAAAAATTTGGTTTTGGGTTAATATTAATGGGTGAGTCAAGAAATGGTTTATTAGGCTCAAAAGGGTTTACTAGGGGTTAATTATGAAGGTATGCCTTTTGGTGGAATAAGTGGGTTAAAACCTAGGTGCCTTTATCATCTCAGTATATCAAATCAAGGGTGTGGTCTCGACATGTATAATCGAAGCAAGTTCTAGAATAACAAATCAATACTGACACACTCATAACCAATAATAAAGTGAGAAAGAAAAGAATATGCTCTAAAAGGCTCAAAATCTCACAAAAATTATGGTTTTTGATGTCAACCTTGCAAATTTCAAACTTCAAAGTAATATTTTAAATTTAGGGAAACAACCTAAGATTTTTAATTCTGAAAATAGACTTATCATGCTTGATTCTCTAATGTCTTAAAGTTTAAACCATCCATGCACAATTACCTATTACTTAATTCAAAACATATCAATAAAAATCATAAGTTAATAAAAGTTTCATTCTAATAGTAATATGAGAAAATTTACTTAAGAACAAGGCATAATTCAGGGATTTTTCTGATAATCAATTAAATAACCTCCCCACACTTGAGATGTACATTGTCCTCAATATACAAAGATAAATAATAGCAATTTAGTAAGAAAATCATAAGATAGGGAGAGAAGTGAAACTTCCTGAATTATGGATAAAATCCTTAGGGAGTGAAAATAGAGCCAATGATAAACATGATGAACTAGGCAGAGGTGAAGGTGAGGGAGAATACTCTGGTAGTTTGTTCATTCCTTAGTAGCACCTTGAACCTTTTGAAACTGCGGAGTCATCAGTAAAGTTTTAGGGGGTTTATTAATGGACGTTGTTATGGTTACTCGATAATAGACAGCCAGATATAAAAAGAAATCAAAATATACTAATAAAAATTAAGGACAAGAAAGATAAAAAGAAATAGTTTAAAAATTAAAATAAAGAAAATGAAAAATAAATGGACTCAAAGGTCCTCGTCCCTAGATGGATCGTGAGGTGGGGGTGGCGGCGATATGTGAAAATGCTGACAAATCTATTGCAGCGTCGCCTTGATGCTGTCAAATTGTCAAGCGTTATCGTTAAATTACTGAGTACAGTATTGCTAGAATCAAGTGAGGCACTCAGAAATGTCAGTCAGTGAAGCTGCCGCATGAACTAGTCGGTGGGGTGGTGGTGGCGCAGACGGTGGCTCCTCATGGTGTGGAGGGACATCATCAGTAATGTCCTCTGGAGCGTCCTGATTGGTGGTTGTCGATAGACGGTATTGAGAAGGATTGAACCCACGGTGACGTTCAATCGTCATCATATGAGTCATCGTTGCGATGCCCTATGGGGACATCTGCCCCATAAGCGTGAGCGAGGAGGACTGAGCTGCGGTGTTGAGGAGACCAAAATGGCGAGCCAAGCGCGTCGCATAGGGGCCCATGGAGATGACCCTTCCCCGATGTCGCTCCGTCTGATGCTGAATGGAGAGGGCGATGAATTAAACTAGATCAAACACGTGCCCGTGTGCCATGCACTATAGAAAATAGGCGTCGTGGGTGTTAACGACGCCGGTGCTCTCTCGTCTACCCGTTAAAGTATGAGCCAGGATGGCGTGTAAGTACCTCAAAGATGGGGCAAGAGCAGAGGCCTTGGATCGACTGGGATCATATGTCGCCGAGGCAGGGACTAAATCTCTCCAACATGACGAAGGGGGGTAGTGGATGTGGCGATGGAGGTCCTCGAAGTCGTCGTCCTCCATGAACTCGTCGGTGTAAAGTCCCAATGTGACCCCAAACTCTGGAATACTCATCTCTAGTACGAGGCCCCCAAGACGGAATTGGACTGTGCCTGGGTCATCAAAGTTGGTCATCACCGTCTGAAGGTGAAATGTGGAACAGAGCTCCAGAGTGAGCTCTAAATATATCGGCTCGACGATCTCGAAGAAGTGCCCCCATGGGTCGGTAGTCAGGAGGGCCCGGACGGCGTCGGCTAGTTGGACCTGCTCCAAGGCGGCCCAATCAATGCACCTACCCATGCCGAGGGGTCGCGCACGAAGTATCTGAAAGAGTTCCTCCTGGGGTCCCGGAGGAAACTGTAGGAACAGGTTGCGTACTTTGGGAGAGGCACTCGAAGAGGTTGCACTAGATCCCTTCCGCTTTTTTGATGCGGGGACAGCGGTCTTTTTGCTGCGTGGGGGTGTCATTACGTCCTGAGAATGCAAAAGTTTATCACTAATTCAAGAATCGTTGCCAGCTAAAAATGTACTGTCCTGGTATTCCTAAGTATAATCCTATAATGTGAATGAGATTATGAAGTAATGCTAAAGCAGATACTGAGTTTAGACAGTATGAAAATATGGTAAGCTTAAAACAATAGTATTAGCAATGGAATTTCAGAGAGAATAGACTAAAATAAGATTAATGAAATTGACAAGATCACTAGTAAGTAGTATAATAATTAAACTTAGTAATAAAATTAAACTAAATAAATAATCAAAAGAACTAAAAATTTGAAATAGAAATTGTAATAATAATTAAAATAATAGTAATCACAAAGAATCAAAATGAAAGAAAGAAAGAAAGAAGGAGAAAGGTGAACCGACGGGAGGCGGTGGTCAGAGCACGGACGGGGCAGTGGCGCATGGGCATGGTGGTCTTACATGGGCGTGGATTGCGTGCTGTACGTGTGGAGAAAAGAGGGAAAGAGGAAAGGGAAAGGAGAAAGATGAGGGAACGAGGAGAAGGGGGACGCGAAGGGAGGAGGGGGAGTCGACGGTGGTGGCCGGAATAGGGTAACTGACTAGAGAGAGTGGGGAGCGGCTGGGGTTTTTAGGGGGGAAAATTTGGGGAGAAGATGAATAGTGGGGTGGTTTAAATAAAAATTGGGGCACACGGTCGAGGACCACGCCCGTGTGCCCTGTTCTTAGCTCGTGTGTTTCGTAAATTTTTAATTAGGGTGCGTCTGAATTGTGGCCCACGCCCATGTTCTCTGGGCGTGTTGGGTCACACAGCCGTGTGATGCTTCGTTCGTTTCTCCCACGCCCGTGTTAATTAGTTAGTGTCGACCACAGCCTATAGACACGGGCGTGTTGCACACCCATGTGACTTACTCTGTTTCACCCATGGCTTTTTGGCACGGGCGTGTCACATGCCCGTGTGACTTACTCAGTATCGACCACGACCGTATCGCACGGCCGTGGCCTTTTATTGCAGCCCGTGCTCTCGAGTCAGTTTTGACCACGGCTTAATTGCACGGGCGTGTCGCACGCCCGTGTCATTTACTCAGTATCAACCATAGCCGCATCGCACGGCCATGGCACTTTATTGCAGCCCGTGTTTTCGAGTCAGTTTCGACCACGGCCGCATCGTACGGCCGTGGTGTTTTATCGTCGCCCGTGTTTTTGGAAAAAAAAATTCCTTGGCCCGCACGGTCTCTGCCACGTCCTTGTACCTACTCGTGGTCGCCACACGGCCACGGCCACGCCCGTGTGCAAGGCCGTGTGGTAGAGAAACCTGCACCTATTAAATTGGTTAGTTTTTAGTTAGATGCTAAAAATCAAAAATATGGACGTTAGTAATTTAGTGCTCGGGTTGCCTCCCGAGAAGCGCTCGTTTAAATTTTTAAGCTAGACTTACCCTGTTCTCATCTCTATATGAAGGTTCACGGAGCTGAAGCTCTTTTCTCATATCCCTAAAATCTTTAGCATTATATAGTTTAAGTCGTTGACCATTTGCCTTGAATGTGCCATAAGTCGGATGAGTTACCTCAATTGTGCCATAGGGAAAAATGGTTTTGATTACGAATGGACCTGACCATCTTGATTTCAGCTTTCCATGAAACAATTTGAGTTTCGAATTATATAGTAGAACAAGATCTCCAACCTCAAATTGCTTCGATTGCTTCAAACGAGCATCATGGCGTTGCTTTGTTGCTTCCTTATATAAACGTTGAGTTCTTGTAGGCATTAGCTCGCCACTTATCTAGCTCATTCAACTGCATCATTCTTTTCTCACCTGCAAGTTTAAGATCATAGTTTAAGAATTTTATAGCCCAAAATGCTTTTTGCTCTAATTCAAATGGTAGATGACAACTCTTTCCATAGACAAGTCTACATGGGGATGTTCCTATGGGGGTTTTGAAAGCTGTTCTATAGGCCCATAAAGCATCGTCTAGTTTTAATGCCCAATCTTTCCTGTTTGATTCTACGGTTTTTTCTAGAATACGCTTAAGCTCTCGATTGGCTACTTCAACTTGTCCACTGGTTTGAGGGTGATAAGGGGTAGCTGTTCTGTGGTGTACTCCATATTTCTTTAAGATTTTATCAAATTGAGTATTACAAAAATGAGTACCCCTATCACTAATAATTGCTCTAGGTGTTCCATATCAAGAGAAGAGTTTCTTAAGAAATCTCACTACCACTCTAGCATCATTAGTAGGCAAAGCTTGAGCTTCCACCCATTTTGGCATATAATCAACCGCTACTAAGATGTATTTATTCCCAAATGAGCTAGGGAATGGACCCATAAAATCAATACCCCATACATAGAATATTTCACGTGATAGCATATACGTTTGAGGCATTTCATCGCGTGTAGAGATATTACCTGTTCTCTGACATCTATCACACGAAGTAACATACCTGTTAGCGTCCTTGAACAGAGTGGGCCAATAAAAACCTGATTCGAGTGTTTTATGTGCTGTCCTAGTCCCACAGTAATGTCCTCCTCTTGGTCCTGAATGGCAATGTTCTAGAATTTTGCTTGCTTCTGCCTTTGTAACACATCTCTAAATTACTTGATCTGCACATACACGAAAAAGAAAAGGGTCCTCCCAAAAATAGTTTTTCACATCAGCAAAGAATCGCTTCTTTTGAAGATGTGTCAACCATTTTGGTAGGATGTTAGCAGCTAAGTAATTCGCAATATCTGCAAACCAAGGTACCTCAGAGTTGGATATAGATAAGAGTTGTTCTTCAGGAAATGAGTCATTTATCTCACTCTCATCGAGTTCTTTGATATGTGGATTTTCAAGTCTAGAAAGATGGTCTGCCGCGAGATTTTTAGCTCCTTTCTTATCCTGAATTTCCAAATCAAATTCCTGTAAGAGTAGAATCCATCTTATGAGTCGAGGTTTTGCCTCAGATTTAGTTAAAAGATAACAAAAAGCTGAATGGTCAGTGTAAATGACAACTTTAGATAATATCAAATACTGTCTAAATTTATCAAATGCAAAAACCACAGCTAGCAACTCTTTTTCTGTGGTGGTGTAATTTTCTTGTGCGGCCGTCAACGTCTTGCTAGCGTAATAAATCGGCTGAAAGTGCTTGTCTCTTTGCTGTCCTAAAACCGCACCTACTGCAAAATCACCCGCATCACACATTAGTTCAAAGGGTAAATTCCAATCAGGTGCAATTATAATTGGAGCATTTATTAATTTATTTTTGAGGGTATTAAATGCATCTAAGCATTCCTTATCAAAATTGAAAGGCACATGTTTTTCTAATAATTTCATTAAAGGCTTAGCTATTTTAGAAAAATCCTTAATAAATCTTCTATAAAATCCACCATGTCCTAAAAAACTTCTAATAGCCTTAACTGAACTAGGAGGAGGTAATTTTTCTATGGTTTCAATTTTTGCTTTATCAACCTCAATCCCTTTACTAGAAATTTTGTAACCTAACACAATCCCTTCTCGAACCATAAAGTGACACTTTTCCAATTAAGCACAAGGTTAATTTCCTCACATCTCATTAGAACTCATTTTAGATTTTTAAGGCAAAGGTGGAAAGAATTACCGAACACCGAAAAGTCATCCATAAATACCTCCATAATATCTTCCACAAGTTCATCAAAGATGGCTAGCATGCAACGCTGAAAAGTAGCAGGAGCATTACATAATCCAAAAGGCATTCTACGATACGCAAACGTACCATATGGACATGTAAATGTTGTCTTTTCTTGATCCTCAGGAGCTATTGGGATTTGGAAGTAGCCAGAGAGTCCGTCTAGGAAGCAATATTACATATTCCCAGATAATCTTTCTAACATCTAATTAATGAAGGGTAAGGGAAAGTGATCTTTTCTCGAAGCATCGTTTAACTTCCTATAGTCAATGTAGACTCTCCAACCTGTGGCTGTTCTTGTTGGATTCAATTCATTCTTCTCGTTGGCTACAACAGTCATGCCTCCCTTCTTTGGAACAACCTGCACACGACTTACCCAAGTACTGTCAGAAATAGGATAAATAGCTCTAGCATCTAGAAGTTTAATTACCTCAGCTTTAACAACTTCCTTCATGTTGGGATTTAATCGTCTTTGAGGTTGCACACACGATTTATATTCATCTTCCATTAAAATTTTGTGGGTGCAAAACGATGGGCTTATCCCTTTAATGTTAGAAATCTTCCAGGCGATGGCTCTTTTATGCTCCTTTAGTACTTGTAGTAACTCGTCTTTCTCATTGGGTTCCAATTCTAAAGAAATAATTACCGGTAGTGTAGAATTATCTCCGAGGAATGCATACTCTAAGTGATTTGGTATCTGTTTCAATTCCAATTTGGGAGGCTCTTCAACAGAGGGTTTTTGTTTTAGTTCGTCATTTATTTCAATGCCCTCATACTTCTTTTGTCTTAGGGGGAAGTAATAGAATTTAACTCAATTTTTATCTCCCCCATCTCATTGGTATCATCATCTGCCTCCTCACCTTGGGTAAGACACAGTTCCAACGTGTCTTTATGTATGATTTCTTGAAAAGAAACTTGAATAGAATGATTAATAGCGTCGATAAAATAACAGGAATCATCTTGATCTCTAGGGTATCGCATAGCATCATAAATTTTAGAAATAACTTCCTCATCACCTACCCTAAGTACAAGTTTACCATCACCTACATCAATAACAGTGCTAGCAGTAGCTAAGAATGGGCGTCCTAAAATTAAAGGCACCTCAACGTCCTCATCCATGTCAAGCACAACAAAATCAACAGGGAATATGAATTTATCAACTTTTACCAAAACATCTTCAATAATCCCCCTAGGATATTTAATAGATCTATCAGCTAATTGGATACTCATCCTAGTGGGTTTTGGTTCCCCAAGACCAAGCTGCTTGAACATTTTATAAGGCATTAAATTAATACTGGCACCTAAATCAGCTAATGCTTTCTCAATATTTAAACTACCAATTAAACAGGGAATAGTGACACTTCCTGGATCTTTCAATTTGGTTGGTAGCTTATTTTGGAGAATAGCTGAACATTCCTCGTTAAGCTCTACGGTTGATAGCTCTTCAAACTTCCTTTTATTTGTTAAAAGATCTTTTATGAATTTTGCGTACGTCGACATCTGTGAAATAGCTTCAACAAAAGGTAAGTTAATATGTAATTGTTTAAAAAGTTTAAGAAATTTACCGAATTGTGCATCCATACGGTCTTTCTTCAACTTTGCCGGATATGGGATCGGTGGTTTATACTCTTTAAGTACCGGTGTTACATTCTCGTTTGCTTCTTCACCCTTTGCCTTATCAGTTTCTTGTAGCATCTTCTTTTCAGCTTCAACCAACTCCTTCCCACTCCTTAGTGTAACTGCCTTCACATGCTCTTTTGGTTTAGGTTCGGTATTACTAGGTAAACTACCAGGTTGCCTTTCGGAAACTAACTTAACCAGCTGTCCAATTTGATTCTCAAGCCCTTGAATCGATTCTTGCTGATTTTTCAACGCCGTTTCGGTATTCTGAAAATGAGTCTCTGCCACCGAAATAAACTTTGCTAGCATATCTTCAAGGTTCGACTTTCTCTCTTACTGGTAGGATGGTTGGAAACTTGGAGGGGGTTGTTGTCTCTGATTTCCTTGACCACCCAATGAAGAGTTGGGATGGTTCCTCCAACCTGGATTATAAGTGTTACTATAGGGATTAATCTAAGGTCTAGAATTATTACCCATATAGTTCATCTGTTCGTTTTCTATGCTAGGGTTACAGGATGGATATTCTGTATTGCCCATTCCTCCAATATTCGTATCGCAATGCATCGCTGGATGTACCTGCGAAGAACCCCACAAACCATCAATCTTTCTATTTAAAAGCTCTACCTAGTTTAGTAGCATAGTGATTGCGTCGAGGTTGAAAACACTGGCGGCTTTTGTCGGCTTTGTTCTCATGACTTGCCACTGATAGTTCTTTAGTGACATCTCTTCTATAAACTCGTAAGCCGTTTTAGGTGTTTTGTTGTTAAGGGTTCCACCGGCGGCTGCATCAATCAATTGCCTAGTTGAGGGGTTCACACCATTATAAAAGGTTTGAACTTGTAGCCATAAACGTAACCCATGGTGAGGGCACCTCCTCAACAAGTCCTTGTACCTCTCCCATGCATCGTAAAGTGTTTTTAAATCCATCTGCACAAAAGAAGAGATATCATTTCTTAACTTAGCCGTTTTAGCCGGCGAAAAATATTTCAATAAGAATTTGTCGGTCATCTATTCCCAAGTAGTGATAGAACCTCGTGGTAACGAGTTGAACCACTGTTTAGCTTTGTTTCTTAACGAAAAAGGGAATAACCGAAGGCGAATGGCATCGTCAGAAATGCCATTTATTTTGAAAGTATCACAGAATTCTAGAAAATTTGCTAAATGAGTATTTTGGTCTTCATCCTGCAAACCATCAAGCTGAACAAACTGTTGAATCATTTGAATAGTGTTAGGATTCAGTTCAAAATTATTTGCAGTAACAGCAGGTCTAATAATACTCGATTCAGTTCCTGTTATATTAGGCTTAGCATAATCGTACATAGTACGAGGAGCAGAATTTTCTGCAACCACCGGGGGTAGCAAATTATTATCAGCCATCTCTTCGGTAGTATTAGTATCGTCCTCTTGCTCTTCCTCTATATAGTGTAAGCTTCGCCTTATCTCTCTTCGGTTTCTGCAAGCTGTACTTTCAATCTCATGTCCTAAAGTAAAGGTCCTGACGAGTTTCGTCTAGTCATAAACTAGAGACACCTACCAGAAGCAAAGAAAGAGAAAAATTAATAAGAGTAGAAAAAAATAAAAAAAAAATTGCAATAAAAAATGGCTAAAGTAATAAAAATTTAGTGTTCCTAATACCTTAGTCCCCGGCAACGGCGCCAAAAACTTGATGTGTCTTTAACTAACTACGATCACAATAAAGGTAAGCGCACCTATCGAATAGTAGTATAGTTATGGTAATACCGGAAATATAGTATCCACAAAGACCAAGAGTACTAGTAATTACTATCTTTCTATTATCTAGCCTAAGAATTGGAGTGATTTCTTTTTAAATTAAAACTAAGTAAGAGCACGACAGAGAATGAATTTAGGAAAATACTTTTAGACAACTTATATGATAAAGGCAATACCCAAGGAAGAATCCACCTAGACTTCACTTATTACTTTTGATTCATATGATTTATTCACTTGACTTAATCCGTAGAAATCCCTAAATTATGTTAATATCTCTTTCAGGACTAAAAACAACTGACTCTAGGTTGATTAATTGAAATCTCTTTCTAATTAAAACCCCTATTGTCGCATTAACTCGATCTATGGATTCCCTTATTAGATTTGACTCTAATCTGGCAGATTTTCGTCGCCCTATTTCTAGGGTCGAAATCAACTACGCTTAATTGTGTTGATCTACTCTTAAACAGGGACTTTTGCTCCACTGAATAAGAACATTCGACTTGGATTAATAACCTGAATTATCAAAACAAGAATAAGAAATCACAATTAAGAATAAGAACAAGTATTTATCTTATAAATCAAATAATAATAAGATCTGTCATAGGTTTCATCCTCCTTAGGTATTTAGGGAGTTTAGTTCATACTAATAGAGGGAAACATCATAGAATAGGAAAAACAACAAAACATAAGAAAACCCAAAAACTTCAAGAGAAATTGATAGGAGATCTTTAGTCTTGATGGAGATCCTTTTTCCGAGCTGCTCCCGATGGCTGTCTTCGAGTATTTCCTACCTTCTATTCTGCGTGTCCCTTTAGGTTACCCCCTAGGGTGTTTAAATAGGATTTGGAACACCTTTCTTGGCCCACAAGTACCCTTTTCCGAATAGAATTAAACTTGGGTTCTGCAAGGACACGCCTGTGTGACACGCCCGTGGTGGATTCCTTCGGTCGTGTTCGATTCTGGTCGTCACACACGGCCGTGTGATTCATCCGTATACGTTGATCCAAGCCGTGTTTGATTCTGCTCGTAACACACGACCGTGTTTGATAGTCCAGGCCGTGTTGATTTCTAAGGTAGGCCCATTTTATCCTTTTTTGGCCCGTTTCTCGTTCTTTTTGACTCCCTAAGCTCTTCTGAATGTAAAACATGAAATTAAGGGATTAGGAGCATCAAATTCATCAAATCTAATGAAAATTCATCCAAAAATAAGCCAAGTATGGAGTCAAAATATGTATAAATTATGGTTTATCAGATATATTGGGCGAACTGTTAACATTGGGATATTAAGTAAAAATGTCTCAAAGAGCGAAACTGATCGTTGTATTTCAGAGTTTTAAATTTATAATGATCGATCCTGGAACTAACTATAACAACGATTGAGGCAAGTGCACCTATCGAACAGTAGTATAGCTTAGGCAAGACCGGATTGTCGAACCCAAAGGAACTAAAAGTACTAATACTAACTTTCTTTCTATTATTTAGCCTAAAATAAGTGAAGTTTTTTATTAATCTAAATTAACTAATTACTAAGCTAACACGCAAAGACAAAAAGAATGAATTGGGGAAATACTTGGGAAAACTCAGTTGATTAAGACAATACCCTTAGGAAGAATCCACCTAGACTTCACTTGTTATCTAACACTGAACCAGACGATTTATTCACTTGACTTGATCCGTAGGACTTCTAATTTATATTAAACCCTCTCTCGAGGCGAATAACGTCTAACCCTAGGTTGATTAATTGAAATCTCTTTCTAATTAAAACCCCTAGAATAGCAGTAAATCGATCTATGGACTCCCATATTAGGTTTCACCCTAATTCGGCAAAATCTCGTCACCCTATCTCTAGGAGCGCGATCAACTCCACTTAATTATGCTAGATCTACTCTTAAGCAGGGACTTTTGCTCCACCACCTAAGCACATTCAACTTGAATTAATATCCGCGAAATATCAACACAAGAATTACGCACACATAATCAAGAACAAATCAAGTATTTATCATATAGTTCAGAAAACAATAACAAGATTCATCTAGGTTTCATCCCCCTTAAGGTATCTGAAGGGTTTAGTTCATAATAATAAAGAAAAGCATCTCAGAAAAAAAGATAAAACAAAACATAAGAAATCCCTAAAACTCCCTGAAGGAATTGAAGGAGAGATCCTCCGTCTTGAGTAGAATTCCGGCTTCTGGAGATGGATCAACTGGCTATCCCTTGAGAGTTTCCCACAAATCTGACCTTTTCGGCTCGGCTCCTTGGCCTCGCTAATCGCCCTGACAAAAACCCTGGCAGAAGGCTTCTGCCCAACTCCCCGATTAAGTTGCCCCCTAGGGTGATTATATAGGCTTTGAGATGTGTTACTTGACCTCCAAGTATCCTAATTTGAGTGCAATTCCTAATTGGGGGTTTAATTAGACTTTGGAGTGTGTTTCTTTGGCTCCAAGCATCCAAATCCGAGTAAAACTCCTCTTGGCCGCGGTAGGGCATGGCCTCTGGCACACGCTCGTGTAAATCGTGGCCAGGCTGTGTTGGACTCCGTTAGTGAGGCACGACCGTGTAGATCGACTTCAGGCCGTGTTCTAGTATATTGAGGAGGCATGGCCGTGTGGGCTTTAGTCCAGGCCGTGTCGATTTCTTCTTTGGCCCATTTTGGTTCGTTTTGAGCCCGTTTCTCTTTCTTTTTATTCTTGGGTGCTTTCCTGAGTATAAAACATGAAAGGAAAGGATTAAGAGCACCAAATTACATAAAATAAGGGATAATTCATCCAAAAGCATACTAAATGTGGGATTAAAATATGTTACTTTTACGGTTTATCAGAAACATCTCTAGGAGTGGAACATGGTAAAATGTTAAGGAATTTCGAGTAATGGAAAAAATGTCTCAAAGAGTGAAACTGTAACACCCTAAACCCGGCCCATACGGTATGACCGGATCTGGCATGTCACATGAAGAAAATGTGTAAAGAACTTATGATTCTTACTAAAGTTGATGTTATTAGGTTATAGTTAAGAAAAACAAGTTTGATTATAAATATTCGATAAAAAAATATACCACTAATCTCGAGAGGTTGATTGGTGAATCGAAAATCAAACTAGTGAACTTTAAAAACCGTGACTTTTGAAAATTATGTTGATAATTCGAAGGAAAATCCAAGTTAAATTATCTGTACATATTTGTTATGAAATCCGTTTGTTAATCAATTTTGGAAAACCGTTGTTTAAGATCTCAGAAAAATCCCCGTTTAAAACAATTCATGGAAAATACTAAGTACATCAAAACATAAAGCAACATAAAAATATTAGAGGCCTTATTACGACTTTAAACCCAAAATAGTAAAAGTAACGTAAATAAAGCGAAAAAGAAATTTACTAATGTTCAAAACATCATTCCTAAAGTATGGCCTCCACCGAAGTTATCCATGGCCCCAAGTCCTCACATCGAGCATTACTGCAAGGATTAAGAAAAGGAGTGAGTTATAAGAACTCAGTGTATAATCCCCTTACCAGTCATCCACTTTGGGCCCGAACCCAAGATAGTAACATTTTGGGCCTAAGCCCATTTACATAACATTATTTAAATGAAATTAATGCAACCCAACCCATCCATCCATCACACCCCCGACCAGCCAATCACACCTGTGGGGATCAAGTCAACCCACCCCGTCGCTCACTCTAATTTGCAGTCGAGCTGCTATCGTATAGTATTTTTGGGGTCAAGCCACCGAAATCATAATTAAGCACAATAATAACTGAATTGTGGCTATGCCACCCAGCTACACTGCTCTCCATACCATTTTTTCCACCCCATGCATTATGTAAAGATGCATCATGCAAAAAAAATATCCAAATATATATAACAACTATTAAGCTAATGAAATATTTTGGTGAATCGGCCCATTAAGCACTTTAGCAATTCCGCCTACTACGGGCACTTTAATAATTCGACCCATCGAGGGCATTTTGGTAAATCAACCCCTTTAAGGGCATTAAAGCAATTCGACCCATTAAGGCATTTCGATAAATCGGCCCATAAAGGGCATTTTAGTAATTCGGCCTTTAAGGGCATTTTCGTAATTAATCAAGTTAATACCGATTTTGACCGATCTTAGGATTAATGTTGTTTAAGAAAGTTACTCGATTCAAGCCATATTACGGTTATTAGATTTCTAAGCAACAACGACCAATTTTTTTTTCCAACATGATGGTGAATAACGAATCTACGGGATTTCGGTGTGAGATTACACACCTGATTACGTAGAGCACTAAACCTTCTTGATCGTCGGCACCTATGATACCATAACACTCGATTAACTAACGAAAAGAGTTTCTTAATCCATATCTAAACAATCGGTTTATCACACTTACCCTCACCACCGCGAACAACCACAATCTGCCTATTCTCACCGAATACTGGCTCTCTTCCACAACCCGGTGGAAAATCCTGAACTGCCGATACCGCCCTACGTTTGAACTTGGGAGTAGAGATTGCATGTCCACTCCCTTTTCGTCCTCCTATCGATTTTCCTTTAGTATCGCTACCACTTGCCTCCATTGGAAGAGTCTCGGTTAGAATAATATTACAATGAGAGAAGTAGTTGTCTAAGGAGAGGGTTTCGGCTTACCACTACCTCCGAAGGATCAACGAGTAGAGGAGAACGAGTGATTTATTCCCTAGAATAATTGATTAGTCAAATCTATCGATCTGTTTAACAAAATAACCGCGTAGATATCGAATGGACCAAGAAGAAACTCCTTACCTTGATCGATGATGAACCCGACTTCCACAAATTCGATTTATGGCTACGGTTAAGTCAACAAAAATGTGAGATTCGGCACCCCACAAGATCACTACAAAAAAGAGAACACGAGATGAGGGAGTAGGAGGAGATGGTAATTCGGTTTTAGAGATAAAATGAAACAACCAAATGATGAGGGTCAACATTCTGTCATAGAGAAAAGAAGATGAGAGGAGAGAATGAATCTACTTACCCGATTCAACCAAGGAAGAAAGTGCCCAACACACAAAAATGGAGAAGAGATAAAGGGTTAAGATGGTTCGGCTATTTGGAGAGATGGAAACAAGGAAGATTCGGCCACCAAATATTGTCGACTAAAGAAAAAGAGAGAAAGATAGAAGAAACGGTGAGAAAAAAGAAGAAAAGATAGAAAAAGAAGCGTCAGAGAGTTTCGGCTAACACCAAAGAAAAGATGAGCCAAAAATGGCTTGAGTGTTTCAGCAAGTAAGGGAAAAGTTTGGAAAAGAAAAGCACAAAATGTTAACAAGAGGAAAAACTCTTCATGCTCAAAACTTGCAAAACTATTTTGAGAATTTCGGCCCTTTACCCCGTACCAAAACCGTATGCCCCTTACACCAAAAAGATCATAGTTGACCAAATTTCTTTCCCCATACACCTCCCAAAATTCGGCCAACATATCCCCCTCATCACTATCCTTTATTTCTCCTTAATTCCCTCCTCAATCTCCTCTCCATCATCTCAATCAAATGGATTTGAATGAATCTTCCTTTCCTTCTTTAGAGTCATGGCCGAATCTTACCATCTTTCACTTGATTAGCACAAAAATTAAATCCAAAAGTTGCAATAGGTGGGATTCGAACTCCACCCCTTAAGCCCCCTTGATGTGACGCCTCACCACCTTGCTACTAGCTCCTCTTGTGCTAGCAAAATACACACTTATTTCCTTAAGTCTTGACGCCACTTACCATCTCCCCCTTAAGTGCCTAAACACAAAAATTTTCCCAAGGCCCAGCTCAACCCCAAGCCTTCTTAGGGCCCCTAAACATATACAACTAACATTCTTAACTAGCCAAACACATATCATAATGCAAAACAGAAAATCCCAAATTTCAGGATGTTACAATTCTACCCCATTAAAGAAATTTCGGCCTCAAAATTTACCTGATTAAAAGAGATGAGGGTATTGGTACCGGATCGTGTCCTCTGGCTCCCATGTGGCTTCCTCTGACCTGTGATTACGCCATAATACTTTGACCAATGGAACTGATTTCCTTCTCAGCACCTTTATATCCCGATCTAGAATCTGCACTGGCTCTTCTTCAAAAGACAAGTCAAGTCTTATCTCGATTTCCTCCACTGGCACAACATGAGATGGATCCGAACGATAACGCCTTAACATCGAGACATGAAATACATTATGGATCTGACTTAACTCCGGAGGTAACTCGAGTTGATAAGCTACTGGCCCTACCTGCTTCAATACTCGGTAGGGACCGATAAATCTGGGGCTCAACTTACCCTTCCGTCCAAATCTTAAGACTTTTTTCCAAGGAGACCTTCAAAAGACCCGATCTCCCACTCGAAAACTCTATCTCCTTCCGCTTCGGATCTCGCATACGATTGCCTGCATTCGAGGCTTCTTATAATCGAGCCCGAATTACCTTAACTTTTTCCTCCGTCTCCGGGATTAACTCTGGACCCAATAACTATCGCTCTCCCAGCTCAGTCCAGCAGGTAGGAGTACGACACCTACGACCATACAACGCTCTCGTAGGTGCCATGTGGATTTGGATTGATAGCGCGTTTGTTGTAAGCAAACTCTTCCAATGGTAGAAAATCTTCCCAACTACCCACGAAATCGATCACATAGCCCCTTAACATGTCTTCTAAAATCTGGATTACTCTTTCCGTCGACCATCGATGCGTGGATGGAATGTTGTCTTTGAAATCTAGCCTTGTTCCCAAAGCTTCATGTAGAGCCTTCCAAAAGCGTGATGTAAACCTAGGATCCCTGTCTGATATGATAGACATCGGTACCCCATGCAACCTCACGATCTCTGCTATATACAACTTGACCAAATTCTGCAATGAATAATCCGTACGAGCAGGTAGGAAATGAGCAGTCTTTGTTAACTGATCCACTATCACCCATACTGAATCTTTCTTAGTAGGCGTTAAGGGTAACCCACTAAAAAAATCCATCGTTATCCTTTCCCATTTCCATAGTGGGATTTTCACCGGTTGTAGCAACCCTGAAGGCAGTTGATGCTCCGCCTTCACTTGCTGACATGTCAAACACTTGCTCACGAAGTCAGTAACCTCCCGTTTCAAACCCGACCACCAATACTGCTCACGGAGGTCTCGGTACATCTTGTTTCCCCCAGGGTGCATAGCATACAAGCTACTATGCGCCTCCCGCAGAATCATATGCCTCAGTTCAGAATCCCTCGGCATACAAACTCTTTCGCGGAAACACAATACTCCATCACTATTCAATCCAAAGTCCCCTATCTCACCACTTTCCACTTGCTGAAGTCGAGAACCCAACACTTCATCCGAAAACTGCTTTTCCTTAATCTAACCTACCCATGCAGGCTTCACTTGAAGTTCAGCTAACAGACTACCATCTTCATAAAGGCTGAGATGAGCAAACATCGCTCTCAAATCTGATATCACCTTACGACTCAACGCATCTGCCACTACGTTAGCTTTACCTGGGTGATACTCAATTGAGCAGTCATAATCTTTCAACAATTCTATCCACCTCCGTTGTCTTAAATTCAACTCCTTTTGGGTAAGGAGGTACTTCAGACTCTTATGGTCCGTGTAAATAATTGACTTCTCCCCGTAAAGATAGTGTGTCCATATTTTTAGAGCAAACACCACTACAGCTAGCTCCAAATCATGAATGGGATAGTTCGCCTCATGCGGTCTTAATTGACGAGATGAATAAGCCACCACTTTCCCCTCTTGTATCAACACACATCCCAAGCCCATGTGTGATGCATCACAATATACAATAAACTCTTTACCGGCCTCAGGCTGAATCAATACTGGCGCTTCTGTCAGAATCTTCTTCAATTTATCAAAGCTCTCTTGCTGCTTATCTGACCACACAAACGGTACTCCCTTACGCAACAGCTTAGTTAGAGGTGTAGAAATCAACGAAAACCCCTCAACGAACCGCCTGTAATACCCAGCCAAAACTAGAAAACTCTGAATTTCTGCCACTGACTTCGGTGGCTTTTAGTCCAATATAACCTCGATCTTCCGGGGATCAACTCTAATTCCCTCGGCAGACACAACATGCCCTAAAAAGGTCACTTCCCCCAGCCAAAATTCACACTTACTGAATTTGGCATATAGTTGCTTCTCCCTTAATATCTGCAATACAACCCGTAAATGCGAATCATGCTCCTCTTCAATCTTTGAGTACACCAAGATGTCATCTATGAACACCACCACAAACCGGTCTAGATAGGGTTGGAAGACTCAGTTCATCATGTCCATAAATGCAGCTGGTGCATTTGTCAACCGAAATGGCATCACCAAAAACTCGCAATGCCCATAACGAGTTCAGAACGCAGTCTTATGAATATCCTCCTCATTGACTTTTAACTGGTGATACCCTGATCTCAAGTCTATCTTCAAGAAGACCGAAGCTCCTCGCAGCTGATCGAACAGATCATCGATCCTTGGTAACGGATACTTGTTCTTGATCGTCAATTTGTTCAATTGTCTATAATCGATGCACATACGCATCGACCCATCCTTATTCTTAACGAATAACACCGGTGCTCCCCACGGTGACACACTTGGTCGAATAAACCCACGATCCATCAGCTCCTGGATCTGAGCTTTAAGTTCCACTAGCTCATTCGGCGCCATTCTGTAAGGGGCTATGGACACTAGAGCCGTTCCTGGCAACAGCTCTATGCCAAATTCCACCTCCCGATTCGGAGGCAATCTTGGAAGCTCCTCGAGAAAGACGTCTGAAAACTCTTTCACCGTTCTAACACTCTCTACCGACAACTCTTTGGCATCCAAAGCACTGATGAAGGCTAAGAACGCTTCACACCCCTTTCGTACCAACCTTTCTGCTTTTAAAACAGATACCACATTAGACAGATAATTTCTTCTTTCACCTATCATCATCACTTCCTTTTTCTCTGAAGTTCTTAGTACCATCCGCTTTGCAACACAGTCCAAGTTCGCACGGTGCTTAACCAGCCAGTCCATGCCCAATATAAGGTCGAACTCCCCAAACGGCAGTTCCATCAAATCCGTCAGAAAAACTACGCCCTAAACTTCTAAGGGCACATCCCTAAACAACTTATTTACTACCACCGACTGTCCTAAAGGGCTAATCACAATTGTTTCTCTAGCAGTTTTCTCAGATCTAATATTCAAAGTTCCAGACACAGCACATGCAACATACGAATGGGTAGATCCAATGTCTATCAGAGCGGTAAAAGGTACAACAGATATGAAAAACGTACCGGTTATGACGTCCGGCGCATCGCCCTCCTCTTGAGGTCGATCGCATAGACCAAACTCGGGCCGTCTCGCCCGTGTTACCCCCGTTACAGCACTCTCTACCGGTGCACCCGACCTCGCCCTACACCATTACCACCTCGACTGGTCCACGGCTCTCGCCGCCGAGCGCGCCCGGCTGGCTGCGCAAATCGCCATTTAACTACCTAAGTCCGAAACAGGTTCTCGAGGGCAATCCCTAAACCGATGGTCTTTGGATCCACATCTCAAACAATCGCGCTTTCTTCCAAAGACTCACCCGAGTGAAGTTTCCCACAATCCACACAAGGTCAGAATTGATTGATAGTAGCTGGAGCACCCACTGAACCGGCCCTCATTCTTGGGCCTTTTTCAAACCTCTAGCAATACCGAATATCCAGAGTCTCTCTTGTTCTCGCCCTATCCTTGTCTCGATTTTGCCATTCCGAGTGTTTTACTTCTTCAACAATCTTAGCTTTTTCCACTAGTGTAGCAAAATTCCTCTCATTCCGTGGGGCTATTAGTACCCGCAACTCATCGCGCAACCCATCCTCAAACGCACACACAGCGTTCAGAATCGTCGGCAAGACTATACCTCGAGCATACCGACTGCACGCAGGAACTCTGCCTCGTATGCTGCCACAGATCTACCTTCTTGGACCAAATTCAGGAATTCCTTTCTTCGGGCATCCACATAGCTAGCACCGACATATTTTCCCTGGAATGATGTCTTAAAGAAATCCTGTGTAATACGCTCACCGAGTACCTTCCCGAACGTTGAGCCACCACCGACACGCCTGCCTCTCTCTCAAGAATGACACAACCCCTTTCGTTTCTACTCATTGCACAATCCAGATCGTCCATAATTCGCTCCACCGCCTCAAGCCAAGACTCGCTACACTTGGGGCTACACCCAAAATACCCCTAAAAACTTCGGCCCCATTCAATCTAAGTCACTCAGATATCGACCCACGAGTCGCCGACCCGTTCTAGCCCCAAAGAACCCTTTCCGCAGACTGTAACATCGGTTGGGACAGAGCGTCGTCCCCTCCCATTCGATCATGTGACCTGGGCCTGAGCCATCGTGAAGTCAGTGCGCCATTTCCCAGAGATATGTCCCAATGCCTCGAGATAAAACTCTAGCACCTCGGCTCTACCACGCCACGCCTACCGCTGGGCCCACGCCCTCTAGCGCTCATGTTCACTAAGTCGATTTAATCTGATTAAAAGTCTTATGGATCAAGATGCTTATTCAAATGTTTATTAAACAATGTTTTATGAAGTATAAGAAGTAAATTTGTTTTCGCAAAACGTATCCTAAAGTCTCAATCTCTACAGTTTCTGCTCCTAAAGCCAATAGTTCTAGAGTAATCCTGCCATGTGAAGTTTTCTTACTACAGTCATACCACAATAATCATAAAATGAAAACAAAGACTTACTGACTTGGTACCGAATACCTGAGGTGCCATACTTCCTCTAAGGCATGTATTTATAATTTAAATTTCAAGCAGTTTTAGAAAACATTTTTAAACCCAAACCACAGCCGAGTTTTGCAACCTGACTCTGATACCATAAAATGTAACACCCCAAACCCGGCCCATGCGGTATGACCGGATCTGGCATGTCACATGAAGAAAATGTGTAAAGAACTTATGATTCTTACTAAAGTTGATGTTATTAGGTTATAGTTAAGAAAAACAAGTTTGATTATAAATATTCGATAAAAAATTATACCACTAATCTCGAGAGGTTGATTGGTGAATCGAAAATCAAACTAGTGAACTTTAAAAACCGTGACTTTTGAAAATGATGTTGATAATTCGAAGGAAAATCCAAGTTAAATTACCTGTACATATTTGTTATGAAATCCGTTTATTAGTCAATTTTGGAAAATCGTTGTTTAAGATCTTAGAAAAAATCCCCGTTTAAAACAATTCATGGAAAATAATAAGTACATCAAAACATAAAGCAACATAAAATATCAAAGGCCTTATTACAACTTTAAACCCAAAATAGTAAAAGTAACGAAATAAAGTGGAAAAGAAATTTACTAATGTTCGAAAACATCATTCCTAAAGTATGGCCTCCATCGAGTTATCCATGGCCCCAAGTCCTCATTACTGAGCATTACCTGCAAGGAATAAGAAAAATGAGTGAGTTACAAGAACTCAGTGTATAATCCCCTTACCGTCATCCACTAGGCCTAAACCCGCATAGTAACATTTTGGGCCTTAGCCCATTTACATAACAGTATTTAAATGAAATGAATGCAACCTAACCCATCCATCCATCACACCCCCGACCAGCCAATCACACCTGTGGGGATCAAGTCAACCCACCCCGCCACTCACTCCAATTTGTAGTCGAGCTGCTATCGTTTAGTATTTTTGTGGTCAAGCCATCGAAATCATAATTAAGCACAGTAATAAATGAATTGTGGCTATGCCACCAGGCTACACTGCTCTCAATACCATTTTTCCCACCCCATGCATTATGTAAAGATGCATCATGCAAAAAAAATATCCAAATATATATAACAACTATTAAGATAATGAAATATTTCGGTGAATCGGCCCATTAAGCAATTTGGCAATTCGGCCCACTATGGGCACTTTAATAATTTGACCCATCGAGGGCATTTTGGTAAATCAACCCCTTTAAGGGCGTTAAAGCAATTCGATCCGTTAAGGCATTTCGATAAATCAGACCATAGAGGGCATTTTAGTAATTCGACCTTTAAGGGCATTTTTGTAATTAATCAAGTTAATACCGATTTTGACCTATCTTAGGATTAATGTTGTTTAAGCAAGTTACTTGATTCAAGCCATATTACGGTTATTAGATTTGTAAGAAACAACGATCATTTTTTTCCAACATGATGGTGAATAACGAATCTACGGGATTTCAGTGTGAGATTACACACCTGATTACGTAAAGCACTAAACCTTCTTGATCATCGGCACCTATGATACCATAACACTCGATTAACTAACGAAAAGAGTTTCTTAATCCATATCTAAACAATCGGTTTATCACACTTACCCTCACCACCGCGAACAACCACAATCTGCCTATTCTCACCGAATACTGGCTCCCTTCCACAACCCGGTGGAAAATCCCAAACTGTCGATACCGCTCTACGTTTGAACTTGGGAGTAGAGATTGCAAGTCCAATCCCTTTTTGTCCTCCAATCGATTTTTTTTAGTATCGGTACCACTTGCCTCCATTGGAAGAGTCTCGGTCAGAATAATATTACAATGAGAGAAGTAGTTGTCTAAGGAGAGGGTTTTGACTTACCACTACCTCCGAAGGATCAACGAGTAGAGGAGAACGAGTGATTTATTCCCTAGAATAATCGATTAGTCAAATCTATCGATCGTTTAACAAAATAACCGCGTAGATATCGAATGGACCAAGAAGAAACTCCTTACCTTGATCGATGATGAACCCGACTTCCACAAATTCGATTTATGGCTACGGTTAAGTCAACAAAAATGTGAGATTCGGCACCCCACAAGATCACTACAAAAAAAGAACACGAGATGAGGGAGTAGGAGGAGATGGTAATTCGGTTTTAGAGATAAAATGAAACAACTGAATGATGAGGGTCAACATTCGGTCGTAGAGAAAAGAAAATGAGAGGAGAGAATGAATCTACTTACCCGATTCAACCAAGGAAGAAAGTGCCCAACACGCAAAAATGGAGAAGAGATAAAGGGTTAAGAGGGTTCGGCTATTTGGAGAGATGGAAACAAGGAAGATTCGGCCACCAAATATTGTCGACTAAAGAAAAAGAGAGACAGATAGAAGAAACAGTGAGAAAAGAGAAGAAAAGATAGAAAAAGAAGTGTCATAGAGTTTCGGCTAACACCAAAGAAAAGATGAGCCAAAAATGGCTTGAGTGTTTCGGCAAGTAAGGGAAAAGTTTAGAAAAGAAAAGCATAAAATGTTAACAAGAGGAAAAACTCTTCATGCTCAAAACTTGCAAAACTATTTTGAGAATTTTGGCTCTTTACCCCCTACCAAAACCGTATGCCCCTTACACCAAAAACATCATAGTTGACCAAATTTCTTTCCCCATACACCTCCCAAAATTCAGCCAACATATCCCCCTCATCACTATCCTTTATTTCTCCTTAATTCCCTCATCAATCTCCTCTCCATCACCTCAATCTCTTCTCCATCATCTCAATTAAATGGATTTAAATGAATCTTCCTTTCCTTCTTTAGAGTCATGGCCGAATCTTACCATCTTTCACTTGATTAGCACAAAAATTAAATCCAAAAGTTGTAATAGGTGGGATTCGAACTCCACCCTTTAAGCCCCCTTCATGTGACGCCCCACCACCTTGCTACTAGCTCCTCTTGTGCTAGCAAAATACACACTTATTTCCTTAAGTCTTGACGCCACTTACCTTCTCCCCCTTAAGTTCCTAAAGACAAAAATTTTCCCAAGGCCCAGCTCAACCCCAAGCCTTCTTAGGGCCCCTAAACATATACAACTAACATTCTTAACTAGCCAAACACATATCATAATGCAAAACAGAAAATCCCGAATTTCAGGATGTTACAGAAACATCTCTAGGAGTGGAACATGGTAAAATGTTAAGGAATTTCGAGTAATAGAGAATATCGCTAGAAGGCGTTGCATGCCAAGTTTGGCTAGTTAGGGTGCTAGGTATACCCTAATAAGATGTTTAGGAAAAATGATGGAATTAACCCAGAAACATTTATTTATACATGTATCTTTGAATTGTTTTACACATTTCCTTACCGCTATAAACCACCCGTATGGCAAGTAGAGTAAGATTGTGACACAAGTCAAGTTTCCATAGGGACAAATGTTGTATATTTAGGTAATCAGGAATCGCAAGACGAGTTTTTCCTACTCCTTCCTCGAGAAGTAGTTCTTTGGTCTAAATTTAAAAAAATTTAAAGTACTTCCTTCCTTCACGAAAGTTGAGGGTTGATGCATCGTGAACTAACTAAAAATTTGACTAAGGCTAGTGCACTTATCAATTAATAGTATAGCTATGGTGAGCAAAGATATCATTCCCACGAAGACTAAAAATACTAGTAATTATTGTCTTTCTATTATTTAATCGAATACTTCGAGTTATTGATTAAAAATAAAATGAACTAATTTAATTAACTAACGAACATGACAAAGAACAAATCAGGAAAATAAATGATTAACAACCAAGATGCGAAACAATACCCAGGAAAGAATTCTCCTAGATTTCATCTGTCACCATCGATTTAAATTTATTCAATTTTTTTACTTAGTATCTTAATCCGTAGTGTAATAGCCCGATTTTGGGGCTAGTCAGAACAGTGGTTTCAGAACCACTAATCCGAGGTTGAAGAAAATTATTTTGATATTATTTTATATGTTATAGCATGATTATAGGGATGCATGGAAATTTTGGTGTTTTAATTTTAGCAATTGTATGCTTAATTGTGAAAAATGACTAAATCGCATAAAGTGCGAAAGTTCCATTATACAAGATAGAGGTGTCTAATAGCAATAGAATATTAAATTAGAGGTCCTTAAAGTGAAAATAGGCCAATAATAGTGTGTTGGCCAGCCATAGAGAGAAGGGAGACAAGGGCATTAATTTTGGTCAAAATTTGGTAAAATTAGGTGAGAAAAAAATGAATAAAATAAGATAAATAAAAGAGATATCATCTTTCACTATTCACACTTCTTCTCCACCAAAAATTGAAGAGAAAATAGGGGATTTTGGAGTTAAAACTTTCAGCCAAGCTATTCTCTTACAAGTAAGTGATTTTAGAGGTATTTCTTGATAATTTTTGTACTTTTGGAGCCCCTAAAGCTTAAGCTAGCTAATGAGGGGATTATTTTGTAAAATGGTTGAAAGTTTAGAAACTTGCCATGTGAGTGTTCATGTTGTTTTCTGAGTTTTTATGGAAGAAAATGAATGTTAGAGGGTTAAGGAATAACTTTTGTGAAAGGTGTTATCATGAAAACACCTAATGGGACTTAGTTGTAAAGATTGTAATTTAGTAATAAATGCATGGAATAATTGGTTTTTTAAGTTGTTGTAAGAGAAATAAATGTTCAGCTAGGCTTGTTTAATGAGAAAATGTGATGAAAAATGATTTACGAGCCTAGGGGCAAAATCATAATTTTGCCAAAGTATAAGGGCAAAATGGTCATTTTTGCCTAAGTAGAAATTTTGATGTACCATGAGTTATATAGTGATTGAATGAGTAAATTTTATTATTATAGATCAAGAAGAGCGAGGGAACAACCTTGACCGAGGAAAAGGCAAGGTTACGAACTAGACCGTTGATTTATACATTTTAGATCGAGGTAAGTTTATGTGTAAACGATACCTCTTTAATATATATGTCATTATTTATTGATGCATTGTATGAATGAGATCAATTATGAGTGATTGATTGAAATTGATAGATAGTGAGTAATTCTCGTATGAACCTCGGAATAGAAATGTAAGTGCGGAAAAATATCCGTAATCATTATTTGGAGGGTTGTGTGCGATACCACCTTAATATTTATTCACGATGGGCTGTGTGCAATACTATCGTTTGTATTTTCATTTGGTGGGCTATGTGCGAAACCACTGCAATTATTCTTGTTGGTGGGCTATGTGCGATACCACCCTATTATTGACTATTGGAGGGCTGTGTGCGAAACCATCGGGTACTTAGTATCATTCCGAGGGGTTCATCAAGAAATTCATGAGCAATGTATATTTCTATATGGTTGGAAGGTGGTAAGAAATGAGATGAGTAAGCATGATTATGAAAATATGAATTGTTCTTACACAATATCTAATGTTTTTGGTTGTTTTGCATACGATATGATGCTTATTGTTTACATGTAAACATACTAAGCTTAAAGCTTACTCCCTTTCTTTTCCCTTATTTTATAGTGTCAAAGAGCCAGCTCGGGATACGAATATAATTAGAAGATCATCCACACTTTCAACTCATCTCGATATATTTAGACTTAGCATTTTGAGTATGGCATGTATAGGGCCTAGACTTAGTGAATTGTTTTGTTGTTTTGGCCAAGTGTGTTGGCTCTTTTAAAGATGAACTTTTTGTAAATAGCCATAGTTAATGGCTCATTACTATTAATATATGAAAATATGAAGTTATTCATGAATGTATATGATGCATGATTGGGTCGCTTTGTTAATGGTTGAATGTAAATTATGTTGTATGAGTTAGGGTGATAAAAAGGGCTTGGCAAATAGCCTTATTCTTGTCCACACAGGTAGGCACACGAGTGTGTGTCCAGGCCGTGTGTCACACACGGTTAGTCCCATGGGTGTGTGACTGGGCCATGTGTCCCCTGCATGTTAATGTTGCAAGTCAGTGTTAACCACGGGCTAGACACACGGGCGTGTGCCTAGGCCGTGTGCCCCTTACGAGGTTGCTGATGTCATAAACAGAATACCCAGGTTTTCACATACGGGTGAGGACACGGGCGTGTCTAGGCCGTGTGAAGGACACGGGCCAAAGACACGGGCGTGTATCCGGCCGTGTGAAAACCCCTGTAGGTTCAAAAAGAAAAATAAACCCCACACGGGCTAGGGACATGGGTGTGTGTAACCACATGGCATTCCCACACGGACGTGTCCCATTTCACACGGGCGTGTGGCCCTGTTTAAGCAAAAATTTTCTAAGTATACAAAAGTTCGCGGTTTGATTTTGAGACCCTCCGTTTGCATGTTTATGGCCTCGTAGGCCCATAATGAGGATGCTTTGGATGTGAATGGGAAGTTTTAAGTTGAAATGAAATTTATAGCCCAAAGTTGTATGTTCAAGTGAGTTATGTCCAGTAATGCCTCGTACCCGATTCCGGTGATTAATACGGGTAAGGGGTGTTACATTTAGTGGTATCAGAGCCAGGTTTAGTCGGTTATCGGACTACCGTAGCATGTGTAAGAGTCTAGCTATACATGCCATGAAGGTATATTGATAGTGCGGTGACTTCTGACAATTCTAAACTTTGTTTTTATATAGTAAATGGATCCCGACCGAGCGGCTGCTGATGACGCTGCTAGTAACGTGCCAGCTGCCGCGCAAGGGATCGCGCCTGTAGAAAGTAGACCATAGACTATGGGTCAAGGAGAAGAGGCTCGAGAAGCCTTTCTCCAAATTATGAGTAATTGGTACACGGAGTATGTACGAGTGAACCCTAATGCTCAACCCCCTCCACCCCCTCCTATACCTCAGCCAGTTCCTGTGGCTCCTCAAGGTATAGATTTGGTAAGAATGACCAAACCCCCGGTCGATAAGATTCGAAAGTAAGAGGCCGAGGAATTCAGGGCCAATATAAATGATGACCCTGAGAGAGCGGAGTTCTGGCTTGAGAACTCTATACGAGTATTCAATGTACTCTCTTGCACGCCTAAGGAGAGCTTAAAATGTGCTGTGTCATTGCTGAGGGAGTCGGCATATCGTTGGTAGAAAACACTGACATCTGTAGTACCGAGGGAGAGAGTGACATAGGACTTCTTCTTAGAAGAGTTCTGAAAGAAGTACATAAGTCAGAGATTTGTGGATTAAAAACGGAAAGAGTTCTTCGAATTGAAGCAAGGCAAAATGACTGTGCCAGAGTATGAGCGCGAGTTTGTTAGGCTCAGCAAGTATGCACAAGAGTGTGTGTCTACAGAAGCTATCTTGTGCAAGAGGTTTGAAGATGGACTGAATGAGGATATCAGATTACTACTTGGGATCTTGGAATTGAAAGAATTTGTGGTGTTGGTTGATAGGGCATGCAAGGCCGAGGAGCTGAATAAGGAAAAAAGAAAAGCCATGATAGAGGCCCGAGATGTAAGGAAGAGGCCGATGAGTAAATCGTACCAAACTCAATCAAAAAGGTCCAAGGAAATAAACCCTCGGACGACTGCGTCAGTTGGATATTCACATCGAGATCGAAGTGATACATACTCGGGCTCGAGAGTTCAAGCCACCTCGATGGCAAGCGTGGGCAATACAAAGTCAAATAAACCGGAGTGTCCAAATTGTGGTAGACAACATATTGGGGAGTGATGGGGAAACACTCGAGCTTGCTACAAGTGTGGTTCACCAGACCACTTCATTCGGGACTGTCCAAAGAGGGATGAGAAAAATAGAAAATAAGAAGTAAGAGCGAGCAATGTACCTTCGAGGGGTAGACCACAAAGGAACTCGGGGAGCAGGACTAATAGTAGAGGTGCACCCAGATATTCTGCTGTGAGATTAGAAGGTCGAGCACCTGTAAGGACTTATGCCATTCGCGCTCGCGAAGAGGCATCATCTCTAGATGTGATAACGGGTACTTTTTCTCTTCATGATATCTCTATTGTTGCTTTGATTGATCCGGGGTCTACCCATTTTTACATTTGCATGAAATTGGCCTCTAGCATGAGTATGATTGTTGAGTCTACAAAATTTGTAGTAAAAGTGTCAAACCCGTTAGGCAAACATGTGCTAGTTGACAAGGTGTGTAGAAATTGTCCTTTGATAAATTAGAGGTCATTGTTTTCCGAAAAATCTCATGTTGTTGCCGTTTGATGAATTTGACCTAATTCTTGGTATGGATTGGTTGACTGCTCGTAATGTTTTAGTAAACTGTGGTAGTAAGTTTATTAAATTGAGATGTGTAAATGGAGATGTCATTCGGGTTGAATCAGGTAAATCGGATAGTTTGCCTGTAATGATTTCATCTATGGTAGCTGAGAAATACTTGAGAAAGGGGTATGAGTCCTATCTCGCCTTTGTGCTAAATACTCAAGAGTCAGGGGTAAAGATTGAATCAGTGTCGGTGGTATGTGAGTATCCAGATGTGTTTTTGAAAGAGTTACTCGAATTGCCTCCAGTTAGAGAGGTCGAGTTTGGGATCGAGTTAGTTTCGGGTACGGCACCTATTTCGATTTCTCCGTATAGGATGACACCATTGGAGTTAAAAGAGTTGAAGATTCAGTTGCAAGAGTTAACGGACAAGGGTTTTGGAAGACCGAGCTATTCACCGTGGGGTGCTCCGATACTTTTTGTGAAGAAGAAAGATGGGTCGATGAGATTGTGCATAGACTACAGACAACTCAAGACAGTGAAGAATAAGTATCCTTTGCCAAGGATAGATGATTTATTTGACCAATTGAAGGGAGCTATGGTGTTCTCTAAGATAGACCTAAGGTCTGGCTATTACTAGTTGAGGGTTAAGGAGCAAGATGTGCCAAAATCTGCATTTCGGACGAGGTATGGTCATTATGAGTTTCTTGTCATGCCATTTGGCTTAACAAATGCT
Source organism: Gossypium sturtianum (assembly GCA_025698515.1). Lineage (NCBI taxonomy): Eukaryota > Viridiplantae > Streptophyta > Magnoliopsida > Malvales > Malvaceae > Gossypium > Gossypium sturtianum. Next base: position 130,446,214 of record CM046955.1, read on the forward strand.
CCTGCAATTTTTATGGATCTTATGAACTGTATCTTCCGACCGTATTTGGATAAGTTTGTGGTTGTTTTTATCGATGACATACTAATTTATTCCCGAGATGAGAGTGAACACGCAGAGCATCTGAGAATTGTTTTGCAGACCTTAAGAGACAACGAGTTGTATGCTAAATTCAGCAAGAGTGAGTTTTGGCTCCGAGAGGTCAGATTCTTAGGACATATTGTGTCGGGTGATGGAATTAGAGTTGATCCTAGTAAGATCTCAGCCATTGTGGAGTGGAAACCGTCGAGAAATGTGTCAGAGATTAGAAGCTTTTTGGGTTTAGCGGGGTACTACAGACGGTTCGTAAAAGGGTTCTCCATGATTGCTACTCCGAGGACGAAACTATTGCATAAAGATGTTAAGTTTGAATGGACTGAGAAATGCCAACAAAGTTTCTAGAGATTGAAAGCATTGTTGACTGAGGTGCCGATTTTAGTACAAGCTGAGTCGGGGAAAGAGTTTGTTATCTACAGTGATGCGTCATTAAATGGTCTTAGCTGTGTGTTGATGTAAGAGGGTAAAGTAGTAGCTTACGCCTCGAGACAGCTAAAACCACATGAGAAGAATTATTTGACTCACGATTTGGATTTGGCTGTGATCGTTTTCGCTTTGAAGATTTGGCGTCATTATTTATATTGTGAGAAGTGTCGAATCTTCACCAATCACAAGAGTTTGAAGTACTTGATGGACCAAAAATATTTGTATTTGCGACAACGGCGATGGCTCGAATTATTGAAGGATTATGAGTTAGTAATTGATTACCATTCGGGGAAAGCGAATGTGGTTGTGGATGCCTTGAGCAGAAAATCCCTGTATGCTTTGAGAGCTATGAGTACGAGCTTAGCGTTGTCTGATGATGGTGCTATATTGGCCGAGTTGAGGGCTAGACCATTATTTATTCAGTAGATATGTGAAGCTCAAAAGAATGATAGTGAGATGCAAGCTAAGAGAGCTCAGTGCGAATCGAGAAATGACTCTGATTTTTAGGTTAGTTCAGAGGATTGCTTGATGTTTCATGATAGAATTTGTATACCAAAGGACGATGAGTTAATCCAAAAAGTTCACATGAAGCACACAGTGGTTGTTTGTCAGTACACCCGGGCAGCAAAAAAATGTACAATGATTTGAAGAAGTTGTATTGGTGGCCGGGTATGAAAAGCGACATCTCCGAGTTTGTTACAATATGTTTAATTTGTCAACAAGTGAAAGCCGAGCATCAAGTACCCTCGAGATTACTTCAGCCGGTGATGGTTCCAGAGTGGAAGTGGGATCGAATCACAATGGATTTCGTAACGGGGTTACCAATGACTCCGAAAAAGAAAGATGCTGTGTGGGTTATTGTGGATAGATTAACGAAGTCGACTCACTTTATACTGGTGCGTGTGGATTACTCACTTGATAAGTTGGCCGAGCTATATATTGTTGAGGTGGTGAGATTACATGGAGTACCTATATCTATTATCTCGGATAGAGATTCGAGATTTACTTCGAGGTTTTGGAAGAAGTTGCAGGAAGCCTTGGGTACAAGATTGAATTTTAGTACTGCGTTCCATCCTCAAACCGATGGCCAATCTGAAAGAGAGATTCAAGTTCTTGAGGACATGCTCCGATGCTGTGTGTTAGAGTTCGAAGGTAGTTGGAAAAAAAATATCTACCTTTGTTTGAGTTTGCCTATAACAACAGTTATCATTCGAGTATACAGATGGCACCGTACGAAGCTTTATATGGTCGCAAGTGTCGAACTCCCTTGTATTGGACCGAGCTTAGTGAGAAGCAAATTCATGGAGTCGATCTAGTTAAAGAAACCGAGGAGAAAGTGAAAGTGATCCGTGATAGTCTGAAAGCTGCTTCGGATCGAAAAAAGTCATACGCAGATTTAAAAAGGAAAGAAATCGAGTTTCAAGTGGGGGACAAAGTATTTCTGAAAGTATCCCCGTGAAAGAAAATATTGAGGTTTGGTCGAAAGGGCAAATTGAGTCCACAATTCATAGGGCCGTATGAGGTTATTGAAAGGATTGGGCCAGTAGCATACCGGTTGGCTTTGCCGGCAGAGTTAGAGAGAATACACAATGTGTTTCATGTGTCGATGTTGCAGCGTATCGTTTCGATCCTTCACATGTGATCCCTCCAACAGAAATTGAAATACGACCGGACATGACTTATGAAGAGGAACCAATTAAGATATTGGCTCGAGAGGTTAAACAGTTGAGGAATAAGAGCATAGCCTTAGTGAAAGTGTTATGGAAAAAACACGGTTTGGAAGAGGCTACGTGGCAACCGGAAGAAGCCATGAGGGAACAATACCAAAACCTCTTTACCGGTAAGATTTTCGGGGACAAAAATCTCTAAAGGGGGCGAGTTGTAACAGCCCGATTTTGGGGCTAGTCGGAATAGTGGTTTCAGAACCACTAATCTGAGGTTGAAGAAAATTATTATGATATTATTTTATATGTTATAGCATGATTATAAGGATGCATGGAAATTTTGGTGTATTAATTTTAGCAATTGTATGCTTAATTGTGAAAAAGGACTAAATCGCATGAAGTGCGAAAGTTCCATTATACAAGATAGAGGTGTCTAATAGCCATAGAATATTAAATTGGAGGTCCTTAAAGTGCAATTAGGCCAATAATAGTGTGTTGGTCGGCCATAGAGACAAGGGAGGCAAGGGCATTAATTTTGGTCAAAATTTGGTGAAATTAAGTGAGAAAAAAATGAATAAAATAAGATAAATAAAAGAGATATCATCTTTCACTATTCACACTTCTTCTCCACCGAAAATTGAAGAGAAAACAGGGGATTTTGGAGTTAAAACTTTCAGCCAAGCTATTCTCTTACAAGTAAGTGATTTTAGAGGTATTTCTTGATAATTTTTGTACTTTTGGAGCCCCTAAAGCTTAAGCTAGCTAATGAAGGGACTATTTTGCAAAATGGTTGAAAGTTTAGAAACTTGCCATGAGAGTGTTCATGTTGTTTTCTGAGTTTTTATGGAAGAAAATGAATGTTAGAGGGTTAAGGAATAACTTTTGTGATTGTTTTATCATGAAAACACCTAAATGGGACCTAGTTGTAAAGGTTGTAATTTAGTAATAAATGCATGAAATAATTGGTTTTGTGAGTTGTTGTAAGAGAAATAAATTTTCAGCTAGGCTTGTTTAATGAGAAAATGTGATGAAAAACGATTTATGAGCCTAGGGGCAAAATCATAATTTTGCCAAAATATAAGGGCAAAATGTCATTTTTGCCTAAGTAGAAATTTTGATGTACCATGAGTTATATAGTGATTGAATGAGTAAATTTTATTATTATAGATCAAGAAGAGCGTGGGAACAACCTTGACCGAGGTAAAGGCAAGGTTACGGACTAGACCATTGATTAATACATTTTGCACCGAGGTAAGTTTATGTGTAAACGATACCTCTTTAATATATATGTCATTATTTATTGTTGCATTGTATGAATGAGATCAATTATGAGTGAGATTGATTGAAATTTATAGATAGTGAGTAATTCTCGTATGAATCTCGGAATAGAAATGTAACTGCGGAAAAATATCCGTAATCATTATTTGGTGGGCTGTGTGCGATACCACCTTATTATTTATTCACGATGGGCTGTGTGCGATACCATCGTTTATATTGTCATTTGGTGGGTTATTTGCGAAACCACCGCAATTGTTCTTGTTGGTAGGCTATGTGCGATACCACCCTATTATTGACTATTGGTGGGCTGTGTGCGAAACCACCGGGTACTTAGTATCATTCCGAGGGGTTCATCGAGAAATTTGTCTAAGAAAATATATTTCATGTGGCTTATGGTGATGAGTGCAGGGAATGTGTGCAAGTAAATGTGAGCAATGTATATTTCTATATGGTTGGAAGGTGGTAAGAAATGAGATGAGTAAGCATGATTATGAAAATATGAATTGTTCTTACACAATATCTAATGTTTGTGGTTGTTTTGCGTACGGTATGATGCTTATTGTTTACATGTAAACTTACTAAGCTTAAAGCTTACTCCCTTTCTTTTCCCTTGTTTTATAGTGTCAAAGAGCCAGCTTGGGATACGAAGATAATCAGAAGATCATCCACACTATCAACTCATCTCGGTATATTTAAACTTAGCATTTTGAGTATGGCATGTATAGGGCCTAGACTTAGTGAATTTTTTTGTTGTTTTGGCCAAGTTTATTGGCTCTTTCAAAGATGAACTTTTTGTAAATAGCCATAGTTAATGGCTCATTACTATTAATATATGAAAAGATGAAGTTATTCATGAATGTGTATGATGCATGATTGGGTTGCTTGGTTAATGGTTGAATGTAAATTATATTGTATGAGTTAGGGTGATAAAAAGGGCTTGGCAAATAGCCTTATTCTTGTCCACACGGTTAGGCACACGGGTGTGTGTTTAGGTCGTGTGCGACACACGGTCAGTCCCATGGGTGTGTTACTGGGCTGTGTGTCCCCTGCATGTTAATGTTGCAAGTCAGTATTGCCCACAGGCTAGACACACGGGCGTGTGCCTAGGCCGTGTGCCCCTTATGAGGTTGCTGATGTCATAAACAGAATACCCAGGCTTTCACACACGGGTGAGGACACGGGCGTGTCTAGGCCGTGTGAAGGACACGGGCCAAAGACACAGGCATGTGTCCAGCCGTGTGAAAACCCCTGTAGGTTTGGAAAGAAAAATAAATTCCACACGGGCTAGGGACATGGGCGTGTGTAACCACACGGCCTGCCCACACAGACGTGTCCCATTTCACACGGGCGTGTGGCCCTGTTTAAGTAAAAATTTTCTAAGTATACAAAAGTTCCCGGTTTAATTTCGAGACCCTCCGTTTGCATGTTTAAGGCCTCGTAGGCCCATAATGAGGATGCTTTGGATGTGAATGGGAAGTTTTAAGTTGAACTGAAATTTATAGCCCAAAGTTGTATGTTCAATTGAGTTATGTTCAGTAATGCCTCGTACCAGTTCCGGCGATGAATACGGGTAAGGGGTGTTACATTTTGTCGGAACAGTGGTTTTGGGAACCACTAATCCGAAGTTGAAGAAAATTATTTTGATATTATTTTATATGTTGTACCATGATTATAAGGATGCATGGAAATTTTGGTGTTTTAATTTTAGCAATTGTATGCTTATTTGTGAAAAAAAGACTAAATCGCATAATGTGCAAAAGTTCCATTATACAAGATAGAGGTGTCTAATGTCCATAGAATATTAAATTGGAGGTCCTTAAAGTGAAATTAGGCCAATAATAGTGTGTTGGTCGGCCATAGAGACAAGGGAGACAACGGCATTAATTTTGGTCAAAATTTGGTGAAATTAGGTGAGAAAAAAATGAATAAAATAAGATAAATAAAAGAGACATAATCTTTCACTATTCACACTTCTTCTCCCCCGAAAATTGAAGAGAAAATAGGGGATTTTGGAGTTCAAACTTTCAGCCAAGCTATTCTCTTACAAGTAAGTGGTTTTAGAGGTTTTTCTTAATAATTTTTGTACTTTTGGAGCCCATAAAGCTTAAGCTAGCTAATGAGGGGACTATTTTGCAAAATGGTTGAAAGTTTAGGAACTTTCCATGAGAGTGTTCATGTTGTTTGCTGAGTTTTTATGGAAGAAAATGAATGTTAGAGGGTTAAGGAATAACTTTTGTGAAAGGTGTTATCATGAAAACACCTAAACGGGACTTAGTTGTAAAGGTTGTAATTTAGTAATACATGCATGAAATAATTGGTTTTGTGAGTTATTTTAAGAGAAATAAATGTTCAGCTAGGCTTGTTTAATGAGAAAATGTGATGAAAAACGATTTATGAGCCTAGGGGCAAAATTGTAATTTTGCCAAAGTATAAGGGCAAAATGGTCATTTTTGCCTAAGTAGAAATTTTGATGTACCATGAGTTATATAGTGATTGAATGAGTAAATTTTATTATTATAGATCAAGAAGAGCGTGGGAACAACCTTGACCAAGGAAAAGGCAAGGAGGCAAGGTTACAGACTAGACTGTTGATTAATACATTTTGCACCGAGGTAAGTTTATGTGTAAACGATACCTCTTTCATATATATGTCATTATTTATTGATGCATTGCATGAATGAGATCAATTATGAGTGAGATTGATTGAAATTGATAGATAGTGAGTAATTCTCGTATGAATCTCAGAATAGAAATGTAAGTGCGGAAAAATATCCGTAATCATTATTTGGTGGGTTGTGTGCGATACCACCTTAATATTTATTCACGATGGGCTGTGTGCGATACCATCGTTTATATTGTCATTTGGTGGGCTATGTTCGAAACCACCGCAATTATTCTTGTTGCTGGGCTATGTGTGATACCACCCTATTATTGACTATTGGTGGGCTGTGTGCGAAACCACCGGGTACTTAGTACCATTCCGAGGGGTTCATCGAGAAATTTGTCTAAGAAAATATATTTCATGTGGCTTATGGTGATGAGTGCAGGGAATGTGTGCAAGTAAATGTGAGCAATGTATATTTCTATATGGTTGGAAGGTGGTAAGAAATGAGATGAGTAAGCATGATTATGAAAATATGAATTGTTCTTACACAATATCTAATGTTTGTGGTTGTTTTGCATAAGGTATGATGCTTATTGTTTACATGTAAACTTACTAAGCTTAAAGCTTACTCCCTTTCTTTTCCCTTGTTTTATAGTGTCAAAGAGACAGCTGGGGATTCGAAGATAATCAGAAGATCATCCACACTATCAACTCATCTCGGTATATTTAGACTTAGAATTTTGAGTATGGCATGTATAGGACCTAGACTTAGTGAATTGTTTTGTTGTTTTGGCCAAGTGTGTTGGCTCTTTTAAAGATGAACTTTTTGTAAATAGCCATAGTTAATGGCTCATTACTATTAATATATGAAAAGATGAAATTATTCATGAATGTGTATGATGCATGATTGGGTTGCTTGGTTAATGGTTGAATGTAAATTATGTTGTATGAGTTAGGGTGATAAAAAGGGCTTGGCAAATAGCCTTATTCTTGTCCACACGGGTAGGCACACGGGTGTGTGTCTAGGTCGTATATGACACACGGTCAGTCCGATGGGTGTGTGACTGGGCCGTGTGTCCCCTGCATGTTAATTTTGCAAGTCAGTGTTGACCACAGGCTAGACACACGGGCGTGTGCCTAGGCCGTGTGCCCCTTACGAGGTTGCTGACGTGATCGTTGCTCGAAACTAACTATGACAACGAATAAGGGAAGCGCACCTATCGTTCGGTAGTATAGTTATGGCAAGATTGGAAATATCGTAACCTCAAGGACCAAGAGTACTAGTAGTTACTATCTTTTTATTATTTACCCTAAGTATTAAGGGAATCGATGTTTAATTAACTAATTACTAAACTAAGGATGCTAAGACACAGAGATTGAATTGGGAAAATACTTTTGGGAAAACCAGTTGATTAAGACAATACCTGAGGAAGAATCCACCTAGACTTCACTTGTTATTTAACTCTGAACCAGACGATTTATTCACTTGACTTGATCTGTAGGATGCCCTAAGCACATCAATACTTGAATCAATATCCTGAAATATTAAAACAAGAATTAAGAACACAAAATTTAGAACAAATCAAGTATTTATCATATAGTTTAGAAAACAATAACAAGATCCGTCTTAGGTTTCATCCCCCTCAAGTATTTGAGGGGTTTAGTTCATAATTATAAAAGAATACATCTCAGAAGAAAGTAAATAACAAAACATAAGAAAAACCTTAAAACCCCCTGAAGGAAATTGAAGGGAAGATCTTCCGTCTTGAGTGTGATTCTGGCTTGTGGGATGAATCAACTGGCTTTCTTGGAGTAATCCCTTGTGTTCAGCCCTCTTGGCTTTGCCTCCGACCAAAGACACTTTTTAGGTTATACTTAGGGCGTTTATATAGGCTTCGGAATGTCTTTCTTGGCCCACAAGTATTATATTCCGAATGAAACTCATCTTGGCTATAGCAGGGACACGCCCGTGTGACACACCCGTGGTTGACTCTCTTGGCCGTGGTCGATCTTGTTTGCCACACACTGCCGTGTGATCTGGCCGTGTACGATGTTCTAGGTCGTGTCTCAGTTGTTACTCGAAACGCACGGCCGTGGGTGATAGTCCAGGCCGTGTGAGTCTCTAAGGTAAGCCCATTTTGCCCGTTTTTGGCCCGTTTCTCGTTCCTTTCATCCTCCGATGGTCTCCTAAGTATAAAACATGAAATTAAAGTATTAGGAGCATCAAATTCCATAATTCAAAGGATAAATCTTCCAAAAAGTATGCTAAATGTGGGATTAAAATATGTATATATTACGGTTTATAAAATACGTCATAAATAGAATACCTAGATTTTCACACACGGATGAGGACACGGGCGTGTCTAGGCCGTGTGAAGGACACGGGCCAAAGACACGGGCATGTGTCCGGCCGTGTGAAAACCCTTGTAGGTTTGAAAAAAAAATAAATTCCACACGGGCTAGGGACATGGGCGTGTGTAACCACACGGCCTGCCCACACGGACGTGTCCCATTTCACACGGGCGTGTGGCCCTATTTAAGCAAAAATTTTCTAAGTATACAAAAGTTCCCGGTTTGATTTCGAGACCCTCCGTTTGCATGTTTAAGGCCTCGTAGGCTCATAATGAGGATGCTTTGGATGTGAATGGGAAGTTTTAAGATGAATTGAAATTTATAGCCCAAAGTTGTATGTTCAAGTGAGTTATGTCCAGTAATGCCTCGTACCCGGTTTCGGCGATGAATACGGGTAAGGGGTGTTACATTTAGTCAGAACAGTGGTTTCAGAACCACTAATCTGAGGTTGAAGAAAATTATTTTGATATTATTTTATATGTTGTAGCATGATTATAAGGATGCATGGAAATTTTGGTGTTTTAATTTTAGCAATTGTATGCTTAATTATGAAAAAGGACTAAATCGCATAAAGTGCGAAAGTTCCATTATACAAGATAGAGGTGTCTAATTGCCATAGAATATTAAATTGGAGGTCCTTAAAGTCTAATTAGGCCAATAATAGCGTGTTGGCCGGCCATAGAGACAAGGGAGACAAGGGCATTAATTTTGGTCAAATTTTGGTGAAATTAGGTGAGAAAAAAATGAATAAAATAAGATAAATAAAAGAGACATCATCTTTCACTATTCACACTTCTTATCCATCAAAAATTGAAGAGAAAATAGGGGATTTTGGAGTTCAAACTTTCAGCCAAGCTATTCTCTTACAAGTAAGTGGCTTTAGAGGTATTTCTTGATAATTTTTGTACTTTTGGAGCCCCTAAAGCTTAAGCTAGGTAATGAGGGGACAATTTTGCAAAATGGTTGAAAATTTAGAAACTTTCCATGAGAGTGTTCATGTTGTTTGCTGAGTTTTTATGGAAGAAAATGAATGTTAGAGGGTTAAGGAATAACTTTTGTGAAATGTGTTATCATGAAAACACCTAAACGGTACTTAGTTGTAAAGGTTGTAATTTAGTAATAAATGCATGAAATAAATGGTTTTGTGAATTGTTGTAAGAGAAATAAATGTTCAGCTAGGCTTGTTTAATGAGAAAATGTGATGAAAAATGATTTACGAGCCTAGGGGCAAAATCATAATTTTGCCAAAATATAAAGGCAAAATGGTCATTTTTGCCTAAGTAGAAATTTTGATGTACCATGAGTTATATAGTGATTGAATGAGTAAATTTTATTATTATAGATCAAGAAGAGCGTGGGAACAAGCTTGATCGAGGAAAAGGCAAGGTTACGGACTAGACTGTTGATTAATACATTTTGCACCGAGGTAAGTTTATGTGTAAACGATACCTTTTTAATATATATGTCATTATTTATTGATGCATTGTATGAATGAGATCAATTATGAGTGAGATTGATTGAAATTGATAGATAGTGAGTAATTCTCGTATGAATCTCGGAATAGAAATGTAAGTGTGGAAAAATATCCGTAATATTATTTGGTGGGCTGTGTGTGATACCACCTTATTATTTATTCACGATGGGCTGTGTGTGATACCATCGTTTATATTGTCATTTGGTGGGCTATGTGCGAAACCACCGCAATTATTCTTGTTGGTGGGCTATGTGTGATACCACCCTATTATTGACTATTGGTGGGCTGTGTACGAAACCACCGGGTACTTAGTATCATTCCGAGGGGTTCATCGAGAAATTTGTCTAAGAAAATATATTTCATGTGGCTTATAGTGATGAGTGCAGGGAATGTGTGCAAGTAAATGTGAGCAATGTATATTTGTATATGGTTGGAAGCTGGTAAGAAATGAGATGAGTAAGCATGATTATGAAAATATGAATTGTTCTTACACAATATCTAATGTTTGTGGTTGTTTTGCATACGGTATGATGCTTATTGTTTACATGTAAACTTACTAAGCTTAAAGCTTACTCCCTTTCTTTTCCCTTGTTTTATAGTGTCAAAGAGCCAGCTCGGGATATGAAGATATTCAAAAGATCATCCACACTATCAACTCATCTCGATATATTTAGACTTATCATTTTGAGTATGGCATGTATAGGGGCTAGACTTAGTGAATTGTTTTGTTGTTTTGGCCAAGTGTGTTGGCTCTTTTAAAGATGAACTTTTTGTAAATATTCATAGTTAATGGCTCATTACTATTAATATATGAAAAGATAAAGCTATTCATGAATGTGTATGATGCATGATTGGGTTGCTTGGTTAATGGTTGAATGTAAATTATGTTGTATGAGTTAGGGTGATAAAAAGGGATTGGAAAATAGCCTTATTCTTGTCCACACGGGTAGGCTCACGGGTGTGTTTCTAGGCCGTGTGTGACACACGGTCAGTCCCATGGGTGTGTGATTGGGCCGTGTGTCCCATGCATGTTAATTTTGCAAGTCAATGTTGACCATGGGCTAGACACACGGGCGTGTGCCTAGGCCGTGTGCCCCTTACGAGGTTGCTGACGTAATAAATAGAATACCTAGGTTTTCACACATGGGTGAGGACACAGGCGTGTCTAGGCCATGTGAAGGACACGGGCCAAAGACACGGGCGTGTGTTCGGCCGGTTGAAAACCCCTGTAGGTTCGAAAAGAAAAATAAATTCCACACGGGCTAGGGACATAGGCGTGTGTAACCACACGACCTGCCCATACGGGCGTGTCCCATTTCACACGGGCGTGTGGCCCTGTTTAAGCAAAAATTTTCTGAGTATACAAAAGTCCTCGGTTTGATTCTGAGACCCTCCGTTTGCATGTTTAAGGCCTCATAGGCCCATAATGAGGATGCTTTGGATGTGAATGGGAAGTTTTAAGTTGAAATGAAATTTATAGCCCAAAGTTGTATGTTCAAGTGAGTTATGTCCAGTAATGCCTCGTACCCGGTTCTGGCGATGAATACGGGTAAGGGGTGTTACACGTAGAAATCCTTAAATTATGCGAATATCTTTTTCGAGCATAAGAGCAACTGACTTTAGGTTGATTAATTAAAATTTCTTTCTAATTAAAATCCATATTATTGCATTCTATGGATTCCCCTATTAGATTTTCCTCTAATCTGGTAGATTTATGTCATCCTATTTCTAGGATTGCATGTAACTTTACTCAATTATGCAAGATCTACTCTTACACAGGGTCTATTCAACCTTCGATTTAAGCACATTAAATATTGATAAATAATCTTGAAATATTAAACCAAGAATTAAGCACTCATAATAGAGGACAAGAAACTAAGTATTTACTGTGTAAAATAAAAATCAAATGATGGAACATATGATAGGGTTCATCTCCCTTAGGTGTTTAGAAAGTTAGTTCATACTTGAAATTAGAAACATCCAAGATACAATATAACTGAAAGAAACAAAGGAACTCATGAAAATCTCCTAAAAAATCAACAGAGAATCTTCAATCTTGATGGAAATATGCTTCAAAATCAACTTCAATGGTGTTTTTCGAGTTGTTTTCTTGAATATTCTTTGACGGCTCACTCCTATCTTATTATTTTTGTCATATATACATCTTAGAATGCTCGAAAAACCTAAAAATCACGCTTTTCTGCTATTCAGAGTGTAAATTCATGCAATCAACACAGCCTGCCACATGGACTTTTGGTAGCTCATGTGTGTCACACGGCCGTGTGTCCAGGACGTGTGGAATGGGTCAGCTCATGTGGCTCCTGTAGCTTGCTCTGATTTTTCAATTTTCGCTCGTTTTTCACTCATTTTGCTCCCAAATGCTCTATTAAGTATAAAAACATGAATTTAAAAGATCATTAGCATAAAATTCACAATTAACATCGAATAGTCACCAAAAAATTCTTTAAGAATGAGATTAAAACATATTACTTTTAGCACTTATCAAATATCCCACACTTAAGCATTTGCTTGTCCTCAAGCAAAATCTTCAACCTACATTCAAGTTAACTTCCCTCAACTTATTATTTTCAATGATAATGTTTTAGGATAATCCACAGATAACCATGCATTGGAAATTCAAACTAAAATGAAATTGAAGAATAAAAGCAATCTAAGTAGAAAATTTTAAAGCACAAAAAACATAGGCGTCTTCTTATCTCAATAATTACTTGAAATCCAAACTCAACAATACTTAACACCCTCACTAAAGCACTCAAAGTGTTTGAGATTCAAGTAATATGCGCTCAAAAGTTGAACGAGAAATGTTATTAGGCTTGCTTGAAAATAAAATCTCCATCACAATAAAAGTTGAGATGATACACCAATCAAGAGGTCGTTGTAAAGTTGTAATGGGGCTTAGGTTAAGGGTGTGGAAAAGGTCAAAAAAAGTTGGTTACAATCGAGAGTTGAGTTGATAAGTTACCAAACCAAGAAAAATCAATTGCTGAATTAAAAAAGTTTACATCAACAATAAATAAATAGAGCAAATGAGCTTTTCAACAGAATATGAAACTAACGATTCAAGCTCAATCAAAATTTTTTCTATATATATTTTTCTTTTTTTGAAAAAAAATTCAGCAATACAAATGATGAAACATAGTTCGACAATTGACCAAATCAAATCTTGATAAAGAGGGAGCCAATATATCAAATCACTAATGTGGTCTCGACATGTATAACCAAAGAAAGTTTTAGAATAACAAATCAAGTTGACGTACACACAACCAAAAATAAAATGAGCACGAATAAATATATGCTTATAGACTCAAAAGCTCACAAAAAAATATGGTTTTGATGTCAAACTTGCAAATCTAAAATTTCAAGATAATTCTTTAGTTTAGGGAGACAACCTAAAATAATAATTTCTGAAATAAAACTTATCATGCTTGACTCTATCGTGTCTTAAAGTATAAATCAAACAGTACACAAAAATCCACAAATTATTCCAAAATAGAATCACTAAAAACTCCAAATTGAAAAAAATAACTTTAATGATAGGTTTGATAAAATTACTTAAACACAAAAAAAAAAATAAAGATACTATATCGCATAAACATATAAACATTCTCCCCACACTTAAGATGTACATTACCCTCAATGTACAAATAGATGTAAACAAAATAAGCAAAAAAATCATAAAGAAGGGAGAGAACTGAAACTATCTTGAATTTGGATGATTTCACCGGAATAGTGAAATTCGGAATCGCACGAGATTCTGAATTAAGTACATGGTTCCAAGCACCCTAATAAGAAGATAGACAAAAATAAAATAAGATAAAGAGGTGACAAAACAAATAGAAAATAGTCAACAAAACAATAACAGTAAAATACATGATAAAATAAAATAAAACATAGAAGTCTAAAAAATAAAATAAAAACAAATAACAAGAAAAATAAAAGTACAAATAGAAATAAAAAATAAAAAAAAAACATAAAATCTAAATAATTCAAAAGAAAATAACAAAAAAATCTAATTCTATTTTAATAATCAACTTAGCAAAATAAAAATGAAAATAATAATACTAATAATGATAATAATAGAAATATAACTAATATAAAAAATAAAAAATAAACAAAAAGAGAGGATGGTTCGGTGGGTGGGTACCCACGGTGGTGGGGGGTGAAAACCCCCTAGAATTAAAAAATAGTACACGACCATGTGTTAGACCATGCGAGCCACACGGCCGTGTGGTAAAGTCGTGTATTTCTCTAAGGCTGTGTGGCTTATTAGAAAATTTTAAAAAATTGCTCAAGTGTTCACACGGCCTGTGACACGCCCGTGTGGCTAGGTGGGCATGTCACTAGGCCGTGTGCACCACATGGCTGTGTCGCCAAGGCATGTATCATCACCTAAATCGTGTGCTGTTGTCGTTCGCTTCTCCCATACTCGTGTGCATGGGTGTGTGGGTTACGCGGTCGTGTCGCCAGGCCGTGTGACTTCACTTAGACCGTGTGGGTCAAATTTTTTTTTTTTGAAAATGTTGCTCCAGTAATCACACGGTCCATGACATGACCATGTCACCACGCAATGTGGATAACCCTAGATCGTGTGGTCCACCTTTTTTAAAAAAAAATATTTTTTTTATTTTTTTTATTTTTTAATAAATTTATTTCTTCTTTTTTTTTCAAAATTTTTAAGTAATAATAAAAATATAAGTGTACTAGGCACGCAACATAATTAAAATAAAATAAAAATACACACGAGTTGCCTCCCGAGGAGTGCTTATTTAAAGTCTAAGCTCGACTTTCCTTTTCAAGCTCACGGTTAAGTCAGATTTTAGAGCCAAATCTCCTCTATCTTTTTATCAATATCACCACCAAAATAAAGTTTGAGGCAATGACTATTTACCCTGAATGTGTCGTAATCAGGGTGTGTTACCTCAATGGTTCCGTATGGGAATACGTTTTGTACCAAAAATGGATTCGACCATCTTGACTTAAGCTCTTCAGGGCACATCAATGGATCTAAATTGTCTAGCAGCACTTTGTCTCCATCTTTGAATTGGTTCTTCCTCTTTAAATGCACACCATGGTGTCGCTTTGTTATGTCTTTGAGCATTCTCAATTTCTCATAAGCCTTTGGTCCATCTAATTCTTCAGGCTGCCCCATCCATTTTCCACTCATCCCTTGATTTTTATCACATTGAAAGGGATACGATTTTAACATGTATTCGTGAGTGATTTTCTACAAAAAAATGTTGAGCCGCATGATTACTAACATTAACAGAATAATGAGTATCATTTCGCTCACTAGAAACTCTCACAACATCACGTGCTTGAAGAATAACCTCTTCATCATCTACCCTTAGCACAAGTCCACAATTACCCACATCAATAACGGATCTAGCAGTGGCTAAAAAAGGTCGACCTAAGATCATGGGTAGCTCAATATCCTCATCTATGTCCAATATAACAAAATCGACAAGGAATATAAATTTATCGACTTTAACAAGTACATTTTCAATAATGCCCCTAGGATACTTAATTGATTTGACAGCTAATTGAATACTCATTCTAGTGGGTTTTGATTCCCCGAGACCAAGTTGCTTGAACGTTTTATAAGACATCAGATTTATACTAGCACCCAAATCAGCCAAAGCTTTTTCAATATTTAAGCTACCAATAAAATAAAGGATAGTAAAACTCCCTGGATCTTTAAGTTTGGTGGGTAGTTTGTTTTGGAGAATGACCGAGCACTCCTTATTGAGTTCCATAGTGGACAAGTTTTAGATTCAACTTCTTTTTAGGCTCAACTAACACCTTTCCACTTCGTACAGTGATTGCGTGGACTTGCTCTTTTGTGTTGGTTTGAATGTTACTAGGTAAACTAACTTGTTGTCTCTCCGAAACATATTTAGCAAACTGACTGATTAGATTCTCGAGTCTCTGAATAGATGTCTGTTGATTCCTCAAAGTTGTCTCAGTGTTCTTGAATCTAGTTTTTGACACTGAAATAAATTTCATTAACATCTCTTCTAGATTCAGCTTCTTTTCTTGCTGATAAGGTTGCGGAAAACCTGGAGGGGTTGTGACCTTTGATTTCCTTGACCACCCCAAGAGATATTCAAATGATTCCTCCATCCTGGATTATAATTATTGCTATAGGGGTTATTCTCAGGTCTAGAGTTATTACCCATAAAGTCGACTTGCTCATGCTCCATGTTAGAACCGAAGGGTAAACATTCTAAATTTATCATCCTCACTCCAGTCGCATCACATTGCATTATCGGATTCATCTACTTAGCCATACTCAAACCATCAATTTTCTTACTTAGTGCCTCCACCTAACTAGTCAACATAACAACTACATCTATATTAAAAACATCGGCTGCTTTAGTAGACTTTGTTCTCATAACTTGCCATTAATAGTTATTCAGTGTCATCTCCTCAATAAATTCTTAGGCTGCCTCAATTGTCTTATTATTAAGTGTTCTACCAGCTGCTGCATCAATTATTTGTCTAGTCGAGGGAATCAAACCATTGTAAAATGTTTGGACTTAAAGCCACAAAGGTAACCCATGATGAGGGCACTTTCTCAGAAGATCCTTAAATCTCTCTCATGCATCATACAATGTCTCAAGCTCGAGTTGATTAAAAGAAGAGATTTCATTCCACAACTTAGTTGTTTTGGCCAGTGGAAAATACTTCAACAGAAACTTCTCAATCATCTGAGCCCAAGTTGTAATGGAACCCCATGGAAATGAATTCAACCACTATTTTGCCTTGCTCCTAAAAGAGAATGGGAACAACCATAAGTGTGTGACTTCATCAGTAACACCATTAATCTTGAATGTGTCATAGATCTCCAAAAAGTTAGCTAAATGAGCATTTAGATCTTCATCTTGTAACCCATCAAACTGGACATATTGTTGCACCATTTTAATTGTGTTGAACTTAATCTCAAAATTGTTTGCAGCAATAGTCAGTCTGACAATACGCGACTCATCCCTAATAAGAGTGGGCCTTAGCAAAGTCATACATAGTCCAAGGAGCTTGTGTGACACCCAAAACCAAACCGGAACAGACCAACCCGAATCCGAAGTAACATATTAGCCACCTAAGTGACTCTCTAGCACAAAACCACCCCAAAACACACCCCAACCTTATAATACCTCAATTCTAACTAATAACTATTTAATTTAATTGTGGAAGCAATTTATGAACCATTTTAAAACTATTTTTAAGGATTTAACCCTAAGGGTATTTTAGTTATTTTACCGCCTAAAACTAAATGATCCCAGTTTTAATTCTAAATAATTACCAAACTCATTTTAATCAATTTTGGGAAACCCCTAAAATTCATTTTAATTAACCAGATTTCCTTAATCCATTACTAATTAAGGCTATATTAGCTAAGTTTTATTACTTTAATCATATATATACAATTTTAATTAATCTAATTACAACTAATAAACAACATGTATTCATAATTTAAACATTCAAAATCATTCTTTACAAACAACAATTAAATCATACAATGGACTTACCTTAGCCACAAAGCTATCCACTGCTTGACAAGCTACAATTAAAATGTATTAATGAAAAATTCTTGCTTCAATCACCATGATATCCCTTAGCAACATACCATAATCCACACAACATTTAACCATAAAATCAATCATTAAAAAAAACAAGTATAACATCTCAAAATAAAAATCCAAATAAAAGTCTCAAATGTCCATTACAAGTATATCAAATTAACTCAATTGAGTGTCACAATGCCCTCTAAAATTTCTAAAGAAGAGTCCTTAATCTATACCACCAAATAGATTTAAACTTGGACTAGCCTTGCCTTTGCTCCTCAACTCCCCAAAGCAGGAAAAAAAACTCTGCACAAAGCTGTGAGGGTGTGAGCTGCAAAAGCTCAGTGAGTGGCCATGAATTCACTAAGTAAATCACAACAAAAACATACTTAAACCAAGACAAATCATGTATCAAATTTTGAGTATATGAATCATAGTTTCAATTATATTTTCATACTCAATTATAGCATTCAATTGACTGAAATTTCCAGCAACAATGCAACATCATAACATCATAATTCCATATGTTTTCCACGAGTAAAAATAACATTTATTATGGCATATGGAAACATATTTAATTAACAAACAAGCACTTATATTGGCAAATGATATCCATGGAAAATATAAACATGCGATCATGCATTGGATAAATGAATCTCCGATCTCCCAAATATCGAATACAATACTCCAGTTGAGTGGAGTATCAAGTAGCTATGTTTGGACCTCTATTCTGATTAACAATGCCTCTCCACGTTGTGGAGCTTAAACAGAGATAAAATACATGTTACAAGCTATCATTAATAACAAGAAAATTGAAAAAATCATGAACTACACGGATCTAAAATGTCTCTCCAATCTACCTAATCGAAAACTCACGGTATAGCCGAAAAGAAAATTTCAACCCCTAAATGACCATCTCTGCACCAAAAACCATTTCTAAACATCATTTCTAATATATCAACACAAAACCTAAGCATCAATTTCATCAAACAAACTGTTTCATAATTTTCCGAAAAATCAACTCATGTTCTTAGTTAAAAATGGATTTATCAAAATTGATCAATCAAACGAGTTTAATTTTTTGTTTTCTGATAAAAACCTCTTAATAAACATGATTTGAGCTTAGATATCCATTTAAACTTGGATTCCAACTAAAAACCTTGAATTCACCATTGATGAATTTCATGTTCAAGAGAGAAGAGATCAATATTTGAAAAACCATTTTAATTGATTTAAATAAAAAATAATGATTAAAACCAACTTTAAAATGAATTTAGAGTTGAGAAATTACCTTCAATTGATCTAGAATCATCAATATTGAAGATTGGATCAAAATCTTTGAAGAACTCGGATGAGTTTTTTCCCATATTTGAAAATCTTTTCTGGAGAATTTTGAGAGAATTTGGAGAAAATTAAAGGTGAGATCTAATCTTTGATATGTGTGCTTCAAAAATGAAAATGAAAAACGAGAGAAAACGCTTAGAAATCGGGTGAAAATTGTGTGTGAAGTGAGGGGGGTGCAGTGTTTTTGAGCTAAAGAGCCCCTACCTGATTTTCAAAAATCAGGGAAATGGCCATCAGGCCACTCCCACAATTCCCTTATTTTACAAAGTACTCATTTCCCTCCAAAATTCCCAAAATATGGGTAATTTGCCATAAAACCACTCAATCATTTCCCTTGTCTTGCAAAATGGTCCTATGTAATTAATATTTTCAATTCTCTTAATTAAACCCCCATTTTAATTTATTTTTCAATTCTAATTTGACCCAAAATATTTATTTTACCCAAAAATTATTTAAAACTATAAAATTATTTTTTATAAAAATATTTTTATTTTTTCGGAATATTATTTCTCGATTTTTTTAAATGAAATTAAGCTAACTAAACTAATAGAAAAATTACTAATAACCCTGATTAACTCCTAATTTTTCACTTGGAACCCGATAAACTTACCCGAAACTACTAGACCTATTTTTAGGGCCTTACAACTCTCCCCCTCTTAAAAGAAATTTCGTCCCCGAAATTTACCTGAATCGAACAAATACGGATACTAACGCCTCATGATATCTTCCAACTCCCAAGTGGTTTCCTCAGTCTTGTGGTTGTGCCACAAAACTTTCATCAGTGGAATAGTCTTACTATGAAGCAACTTGACCTCACAGTCTAAGATCGCAACTGGTTCCTCCTCATACGAAATGTCAAATCAAACCTCAATCTCCTCAATAGGAACAAAATGGGAAGGATCTGATCTATACCTCCGAAGCATGGAAACATGTAAGACATCGTGAATGCGCTCAATCTTAGGTGGCAGCAGAAGATGATAAGCAATCGGTCCAATCCACTCAATCACCTCGTAAGCGCCAATGAACCTCGGACTAAGCTTACCTTTTCACCCGAACCTCAAAACCTTCTTCCAAGGTGAGACCTTCAGAAACACCTTATCATCAACCTGATACCCAATATCTCGACATCTCAAGTCAGCGTAAGATTTCTGCCTGTCTGAAGCAACCTTCAACTGCTCACAGATAAGTTTTGCCTTGTCCTCAATCTAATGGACCAAATCTGAACCCAAATTCCTCTTCTCCTCCATGATAGACCAACATAGTGGAGTCCTACATTTCCTACCATAAAGTGCCTCAAACGGAGCCATCTGAATACTCCTCCGATAACTGTTGTTGTACGCGAACTCAGCCAATGGCAAATGTCGCTCCCAACTGCCACCAAAATCAATAGCACAACTCCGAAGCATATCATCAAGAATCTAGACCACCCTCTCAGACTGACCATCTGACTGCATATGATACGTTATACTAAAGTGAAGCTTCGAACCCAAAGCTTTATGCAACGTCTTCTAGAACCTCGACGTTAACCATGGATCTCTGTCTGATATGATTGAAACTAGAACACCATGCAATCTGACAATCTCCCTGATGTAAAGCTCGTCCAACTGCTGAAAACTAAAAGTTGTACGCGTAGGTAAGAAATGCACACACTTTGTAAACCGATCCATTATCACCCAAACTGAATCCTTCCGAGATGGAGTCAACGGCAAAACAAAAACAAAATCCATCGTGATACACTCTCATTTCCACTTTGGAATCCTGATCGATTGAAGTAACCTAGACAGACGTTAATGCTCAGCTTTAACCCTTTGGCAAACTAAACATCTACCAACAAAATCAGCTACGTCATTCCTCAACCCTGGCCACCAATATAAAACCCGAAGATCCTAATACATTCTTTTCCCACCGGGATGCATAGTATATGGACTACTATGAGCCTTGGTAAGAATCATATGTATCAGATCCCAATCCATCGGAACACACATCCAACCTCTGAAGCAAAGGACATCATCAGCATTGAGACCAAAATCTCCAAGAACACCCAACTCAACCTGACGGATACAACACACCAAAATCTCATCGAACGGATGCCTCTCTCAAATTTGTTGTGCAAGGGTCGGCTTCACCTAAAGCTCAACCAACAAACCACCATCCTCAGAAACTGACAACTTTGCGAACATCATCCTCAAGTCAATCAAAGACTTTCGACTCAAGGCATCTGCAACAACATTTGCCTTTCTCGGATGATACTCAATCACACAATTGTAGTCCTTCAGTAGCTCAATCCAACACCTCTGTCTCAAGTTAAACTCCATCTGCGTAAGGAGATACTTAAGACTCTTGTGATCGGTGTAGATCACACACCTCTCACTATACAAATAATGACACCAAATCTTGAGTGCAAAGACTACGACAGCCAACTCCAGATCATGGGTCGGATAGTTACACTCGTGCGGTTTCAACTATCTCGATGCATAA
This sequence comes from Gossypium sturtianum, assembly GCA_025698515.1. Lineage (NCBI taxonomy): Eukaryota > Viridiplantae > Streptophyta > Magnoliopsida > Malvales > Malvaceae > Gossypium > Gossypium sturtianum. The sequence goes on from CM046955.1 coordinate 130,467,511, forward strand.
GTAGCTACCTTTACTTCTTGCATCAACACACAACCCAATCCTGTGTAAGAAGCATCACTGAAAACAACATACACCTTACTAGACTCTAGTTGTGTCAATACAGGTGCTTTAGTCAGAACCAACTTCAGCTTCTCAAAACTCCTTTGCCTCTCATCAGTCCACTTAAAGGCAATATTCTTCTAAACCAACTTCATCAATGGAGTAGCAATACACGAAAACCCCTCGACGAAACTGTAACATCCCAAAAATCAAGGGTTAGTAGAATCGGGTTTGTAAATCGAGAAAGAGTAGTCATGCCTTAATTTTTGAGATTATCTATGCATTTTTAAGAAATAAATGAGGTATTGGTTTGTTGGATAAGTGTTAGTGAAACTTTTCTTAAAACCCAAGTTGAAATCCCTTCTCTTGCATCATTTTTATTATTTTGCAAAATTTGCCTTAAACCCTATTATGTGACATGCCTTGTTTTTAAAATAAATATTGCAAAATTATTCCAAGAATGAGGAAGAATCCTAGTGGTTAAAATAAATATGAGAAAGCATGAAAATTAAATGAGGTCCCAAGTTTGAATCATTTTCCTTGCGAAATAATTAAAATTTCCAAAATCTTTTTTTTAATGTGTGTGCCATCCATACTCTTGAACCCTAACTATAAAAATTTTTATTGTATTTATTAGCCTTTAATTCCATTTTTCCCCACCTTTGTCGTTCACCCTCTTCCTCTCCTCTTTTCTCTTCAGTTTTCTTTCTTTCTCCCACTCTTGTCGTCGCCTACACTTCCCATTTTACCATAGCATTCTTCTTCTTTTTGCATCAAGATTGTGCACCATGTCCTTTACTCTATTTATGCCATTTATCCTCATCTAAATCAGCCTCAAGTCTGAAATCTTGAACCCCAAGATCGATCCCGAACATTGTTAAGAAAGTGTCATTGCCATTTCTCTCAACTAGTTTGGGTAAGATCTCTTTTCTCTTCAATTTCTTGATTAATCTTGTCAATTAAAAACAAAAATTTCCAAATCTGGAATTTGGGGGGTTTTAAATGATTTCAAAGGTATTTTTTCAGATTTTAATGAGATCTCAAGCCATTTGAAAATTCAGCCCCAATTTTGGCCACCATGGGTGGTGGTGCGTGCGCCTATGTGAAAGAAAGGGGGTTATTTTGTTTCTTGAGTCTTGCTCATATTTTTCCAGCATTAAATTGTGTTATGGAACCCTCATAATCAGCCTTTAATCACATGTTAATTAGGGAGAGACGTTCTTGATCAATTAGCCAATCGGATCCCACAAATCGTGAAATGTAAGTGCAATTAAAGATAACTAGTTTGTTATTTTGACATAGTTGTTAGGTAAAGGTTATGAATTGATTAAATGAAGGAATTTAATAATTAATTTAGCTACTTATTTTCCAGTATTTTATTAAATTAGGTGCTGACCCAAACGCCCCAAATCATCCGTAAAGGCGAAGAATGATTGTACGTACGGTTCGCATCGATATAGTGTAAGGAATCTAACTAGTTTGGATTCATAAAATAGTTATAATTTCAACGATTTGTTTGAACTCATAAGTGGGTGTTTGGGGGATGGTTTAATGATAAATTTATTGAAATTATACTGAATTTTGGTTTAGCGAATTATTAAGAAAAATTGGAAGATTCACTAGTGTGCTGCGAGGAAGCAAAAAATAAGGTGTGGGTCCTAAACTCATAAAATTGTTTGAAAATGTTAAATATCATGTTATATTTGATGAATTAGATTTATTATTGGATTGAATTAATAGAAAAATTATTGATTTTTTTAGTGGTCGAACCAGGTACGTTTCGAGCCTTAAAAGATTGACATGTTGGCAAAATTGCTAGTTTGATAGTATGAATGTTTAATTGAGTTTGTAATTGTATATTTGAGTTATGAGATATTGAATGTTTGACTGAATGATATAATGTGTTGAGATATTAAGCTTATGTATGATTTAAACACTTGAGGTATTTTTTATATTGTGTACTGAAAAGGGTGCTATTTATGCATAATGAAAATTCGTAAAGTATGTGAAATTGAACGATATTGATTAATACTAACACAATGGTAATTTGAAAGATTGGAACATTGTTTTCATTTACTGAAAGTATGTGATTTATGTACGAGATTGTGTGACATATTGCATATGCATTGGGTTGGGATTTTGTAGTAGACGGAAGAGTTCTGTGGAGTACTGACGGCATATTAAGTCCTCATTATTTGTAGTCAGTGCACTGCACCTGGAGTACCGAGGGGAATGACGATTTATCACATTTTTACTGGTAGTTTATTTGTATTTTTACTGGCAGAATTTTCTGCATATTATTATTGGTGGTTTTAACCACAACGGGCTTAAGCCCATAATGTTTTGGAGTTCAGATGGCAGGTTCTGGGAACTCGTGGTGTAGCGGATGGTATGGGTATGAACCTTTTTGCATTGCATCTTGCTCATGACATATTCGAATGTTATTGATTTATGATATGTGTTGTATTGTGTTGTATTGAATGGTATCGAAATTAATGACTGTTACTCGAATGAATGATGTCCCATGCTCATACACCATCTGACATCAATTTGATAATGGCTATGAAATGATATGAAATTCCTACGATGGTTTTGTTTTCTTCTATTAAAGCTAATTTGTTTCACTATATTCGACATTTATGTTTGTTTAAATAATTGTTCGACTCAAACTAAGCTTTTCATAAGCTCAGCCCCCAATAGTGTTTAACTTTTCATGTAAACCTCGAAATTAGGACCGGACTCGGCATTTGAAGAATCACCTTGGACCTCAGACTATTTTTAATAAGTATTATTAAGTCTTTATTTGTTTTGGTTTGTAACTTTGATCGTTGTTTTCGCGATGTCAAAGTCTTAAAATTTATAAAAACAATGATCGAACCTGGAAACTAACTATGACAATGATTTGAGGCAAGCGCACCTATCGAACAGTAGTATAGTTTAGTGGCAAGACCAGAATGTCGAACCCAAAGGAACCAAAAGTACTAATACTAACTTTCTTTTTATTATCTAGCCTAAAATAAGTGATGTTGTTATTTAATCTAAATTTAACTAACTACTAAGATAAAGACGCAAAGACAAAAAGAATGAATTGGGGAAATACTGTTGGAAAAACTCAGTTGATTAAGACGATACCCTTAGGAAGAATCCACCTAGACTTCACTTGTTATCTAACTCGAACTGCACGATTTATACACTTGACTTGATCCGTAAGACTCCCTAATGTATATTAAACCCTCTCTCGAAGCGAATAACGTCTAACCCTAGGTTGATTAATTGAAATCTCTTTCTAATTAAAACCCCTAGAATTGCATTAACTCGATCTATGGACTCCCATATTAGGTTTCACCCTAATCCGACAAAATCTCGTCACCCTATCTCTAGGCGCGCGATCAACTCCGCTTAATTATGCTAAATCTACTCTTAAGCAGGGACTTTTGCTCCTCTACCTAAGCACATCAAACTTGAATCAATATCCCAGAAATATTAACACAAGAATTAAGAACACATAATTAAGAACAAATCAAGTATTTATCATATAGTTCAGCAAACGATAACAAGATTCATCTAAGTTTCATCCCCTTCAGGTATCTGAAGGGTTTAGTTCATAATAATAAAAGAAAACATCTCAAAAGAAAAGATAAAACAAAACATAAGAAATCCCTAAAACCCCCTGAAGGAATTGAAGGAGAGATCCGCCGTCTTGAGTAGAATTTCGGCTTCTTAAGATGGATCAACTGGCTATCTTCGAGTGTTTCCCACAAATCTGACCTTTTCGGCTCGGCTCCTTAGCCTAGCTCACCGCCCCCTTCTAGGTTATACTTAGGGTGTTTATATAGGCTTTTGAAATAGGTTTCTTTGCCCCTAAGTATCCTTTTCCGAGTGAAATTGCTCTTTTCCACGACAGGGACACGACCATGGCACACGCCCGTGTGAATCGTCTTTAGGCCGTGTTCAGACTTTTAATGAGGTGACACCCCCATGTAAATCATGATCAGGCCGTGTTCTAGTCTATCCAGGAGGCACGGCCGTGTTGGCTCAAGTCAAGGTCGTGTCAATTTTCACTTTGGCCCAATTTGGTCCGTTTTGAGCCCGTTTCTCGTTCTTTCCATCCTCCGGTGCTTTCCTGAGTATAAAACATGAAAATAAAGGATTAAGAGCACCAAATTACATAAAATAAGGGATAATTCATCCAAAAGCATGCTAAATGTGGGATTAAAATATGTTACTTTTACGGTTTATCAAATACCCCCACACTTAAGCTTTTACTTGTCCTCAAGCAAAATTCTCAACTCATAATTAAAACGAACTTCCCTCAATTCATGATAGTCATTGATAATGTTTCATCATAATTCAACGATAATTTATTCATGGATAATTCAACTCAAAGAGTCCTAAAGATTCAAACAGTCTAAGTCATACAATTGTAGCACAAAACATAGGTGTTTCCCCTCATCTAAATAATTACCTCTGGTTCAAAACCGACAAGGATTGACATCCTCACTAAAGATTCACTCAAATCACTAAAAGTGTTTAAGGTTCAGAATTAAGTACTCAAAAGTCAAACATGAAGAGTTAATCCCATAGGCTTGCATGAAAATCAAATCTCCATCACTATAATATGAGATGATACACAAATCAAAAGGTCTTTAATAGGGTTGTAACGGGGCTTGGGTTAAAGGTGTGGATAAAGGCTGAATTAGAGGGTTAGAATCGAGATTGAATTGACAAATTACCTAACTAGAAAAAATGAACTGATAAATAATTACATCAATTGAAAACTTGTACTAATAATACTCTAATATGAGCTTCTTCTTCAGTAATTGGAATTTAAACGTATAAGCTCACTTAATCACAAAACTAATAATGAATACACTTCGATTTTTTTATTTTTTTTAAGAACAAGTCAAATACGATCATGAGAAATAACTTTAACAACTAAAATATAAAACATAGTTAGGCAACTGCTCAAAATCAAATCTCGACAAAAAGGGTAGTCAAGAGGAATGGTGATAACCAATACAGACTGGGTTTTGGGTTAATATTAGTGGGTGAGTCAATAAATAGGGTTGTTAGGATTAAAAGGGGTTCACTAAGGGTTAATTATGGAGGTAGGTTTTTTTTTTTTAGTGGAGTGAGTGGGTTAAATCCTAGGTGCCTTCATCATCTCTGTATATCAAATCAAAGGTGTGGTCTCGACATGTATAATCGATGCAAGTTCTAGAATAACTAATCAATATTGACACACTCATAATCAAAAAGTGGGCAAGAAAAAGAATATATGCTCTATAAGGCTCAAAATCTCACAAAAATTATGGGTATTTTTATGTCACCCTCGTAAATTTCAAACTTCAAAGTAATATTTAAGTTCAGGTAGACAACCTAAAAAATTTTAATTCTGAAAAAATTAGACTTATCATGCTTGATTCTCTAGTATCCTTTAAGTTTAATCATTAATGCACAATTATCAATGACATAATCTAAAACATATCAATAAAGATCATAAATCATGGAAATTTCATTCAAATCATAATATGAGAAACTTACTTTAAGACAAGGCATAATTCAGGGATTTTCAAGTGATACTATAGTTAACCCCCCCACATTTAAGATGTACATTGTCCTCAATGTACAAAGATAGATAATAGCAAAATAAAATCATAAGATAGGGAGAGAAGTGAAACTTCCTGAATTTTTAATGAAAAGAAACCAGATAGGATTGGCAGAGGTGAACGTGGGGGAGCGTCTTGAACCGTTTGAAATTGAATCCTCGAAGTAGCCGGCCTGATTTTATTGTATCCTAAGCTAAATCTAAATGGTATGAAGAATAAGAAGAAAAATAATAAAGAAAATAAAAATAAAAATAAAAGTAAATAATGGAAAATAAAAATAAAAATAAAAATAAAAGTAAATAATGGAAAATGAAAGAAGAAAGAAGAAAGACAACTGAAAAAGAAAAGAGAAGAAAGGGGGTCTAAATAGAGATTATGGATCTGGTGGTTGCCCCTGCCCTTGTACCTTCCTGTGGTGGCCACACGGCCACGGCCACGGCCGTGTGTAAGGCCGTGTGGTCTGGAAATCTGCACTTTGGTTAGTTTATAGTTAGGTGCTAAAAAAAGAATAAAAGTAAAAGAAGAATTAAAAATGTAAAAATTTATGGGGTTAGTGCTCGGGTTGCCTCCTGATGGTTGTATTTCAGAGTTTTAAAATTTATAAAGATAATGATCGAACCTGGAAACTAACTATGACAACGATTGAGGCAAGTGCACCTATCGAACAATAGTATAGCTTAGGCAAGACCGGATTGTCGAACCCAAAGGAACTAAAAGTACTAATACTAACTTTCTTTCTATTATTTAGCCTAAAATAAGTGAAGTTGTTTATTAATCTAAATTAACTAATTACTAAGCTAAAGACGCAAAGACAAAAAGAATGAATTGGGGAAATACTTGGGAAAAACTCAGTTGATTAAGATGATACCCTTAGGAAGAATCCACCTAGACTTCACTTGTTATCTAACACTCAAACTGGATGATTTATTCACTTGACTTGATCCGTAGGACTCCCTAACGTATATTAAACCCTCTCTCGAGGCGAATAACATCTAACCCTAGGTTAATTAATTGAAATCTCTTTCCCATTAATAACCCCTTAGAATAGCAGTAAATCGATCTATGGACTCCCATATTAGGTTTCACCCTAATTCGGCAAAATCTCGTCACCCTATCTCTAGGCGCGCGATCAACTCCGCTTAATTATGCTAGATCTACTCTTAAGCAGGGACTTTTGCTCCACCACCTAAGCACATTCAACTTGAATTAATATCTGCGAAATATCAATACAAGAATTAAGCACACATAATTAAGAAGAGTATTTATCATATAGTTCAGAAAACAATAACAAGATTCATCTAGGTTTTATCCCCCTTCAGGTATCTGAAGGGTTTAGTTCATAGTAATAAAAGAAAACATCTCAGAAGAAAAGATAAAACAAAACATAAGAAATCCCTAAAACCCCCTAAAGGAATTGAAGAGGAGATCCTCCGTCTTGAGTAGAATTCCGGCTTCTTGAGATGGATCAACTAGCTATCCCTTGAGAGTTTTCCACAAATCTGACATTCTCAGCTCAGCTCTTTGGCCTAGCTGACCGCCCGTCGACTCCCCTCGACAGAGGGTTTCTGTTGAACTCCCTGAATAAGTTGCCCCTTAGGATGTTTATATAAGCTTTGAGATGCCTTACTTGGCCTCCAAGTATCCTAATCTGAATTAAATTCCTATTTGGGTGTTTAAATAGACTTTTGAATGTGTTTATTTGCCTCCAAGTATCCAAATTCGAGTAAAACTCCTCTTGACTGCAGCAGGGGCACGGCCATGGCACACGCCCGTGTGAATCGTGGCCAGGCCGTGTGGACTCCGTTAGTGAGGCACGGCCATGTGGTCTTTGGTCTAGGCCGTGTTCAAGATTATTGAGGAGGCACGGTCGTGTGGTCTTGGGCCCAGGCTGTGTCAATTTCGTGATGTGGCCTATTTGGCCCGTTTTAAGCCCGTTTCTTGTTCTTTTCATCCTCCGATGCTTTCCTGAGTATATAACATGAAAAGAAAGGATTAAGAGCACCGTTTTACATAAAATAAGGGATAATTCATCCAAAAGCATGCTAAATGTGGGCTTAAAATATGTTAATTTTACGGTTTATAACCTCCCAAGAAGCGCTCGTTTATAGTCTTAAGCTAGACTTTACCTCTCATTCGTATGGTCATGGTGGTTTGAGGAGGTGAAAATCCTTTCTCATGCGATCAATTCGGTTGTGGATATAAAGTTTAAGTTGAGTAGTGTTTACCTTAGAAGTGCTAAATTTAGGATTAGTTACCTCGACTGTTCCATCTAGGAAGATTTTGAGTACCTGATCTCCTATCTTAAGCTGGGTTATCCCATCGTCAAGTTTGTCATGGAGTTGCCTCGTTTTTGCTTCGTGTATTTTTAATTTCTCTTTAAGTGTGTCTTCCACTCGTCTAGTCCTTCGGTCCGAGGCCTTCGTTCCTCATGCATTTATTCTTTATTGAAACGAGGTCTAGGATCTGGCATCTGCGAAAGAGCTTCAAGAAACGACAAGTTAATAAGAAACTTCTTTGGAGGTTTAAGAAATTTACCGAATTGTTCCTCTGTGTGGTCTTTCTTTATCGCATTGGGGTATGGCATATGAGCTTGGTACTCTGTAATTACCGGGTTTGGTAAATCATGGCTTACCTCAACCTTACCTTCACTTACTATAGGCTCTTACCTTGGGTCAGATTCCACTAACCTTTCACTGTCATGAGCTGTTACGGCTTGAATTTGCTCTTTTGGGTTAGTTTCAGTGTTGCTTGGTAGACGCCCTTGCAGTCGTTCAGAAATTAACTTTGCAAGTTGTCCAACTGACTTAGTAAGTTCCCTAACTTGGTTTTCGATCCCTTTGATCGATGCTTGTTGATTATTAAGCGTTATCTCAGTTTTTTGGAGACGGGTATGCGTGGTCGCCATGAATTTTGTCAAGCATCTCCTCGAGGTTCGACTCCTCTTCCCGTTGGTAAGGTGGTTGTTGAAAATTTGGAGGAAGTTTCGGTCCTTGGTCGCTTTGATCATCCCACGAAAAATTAGGATGGTACCTCCAACCTGCATTATAAGTGTCACTATAAAAATTATTTTGAGGTCTAGAATAGTAACCCATATAGTCGACTTGTTCGTTCTCTATGCCATATCCATAGGGTGGGTACTTAAGATTAAGATTGCACGCCTCGCTTGTTTCGTCATCGCATAGCTGGATGTATCTACGAAGAACACAAATCATCAAACTTTTTATTTAACATCTCTAAGCTGGTTTGATAGCCCGGTTATTGGGTCGAGGTTGTAGATATCGCACGCTTTTGTTGGCTTTGTCCTCATAACTTGCCACCGATAGTTATTGATGCCATCTCCTCTATCTGCCAAAATCAAATAAAAGAAAATTTAGCAAAGTAAAAATAATAATAATAATAATAATAATGGCTAAAGTAATAAAAATAAATCTTTCTTAATATTTTAGTTCCCCGGCAACGGCGCCAAAACCTTGATCGTTGTTTTCGCGATGTCAAAGTCTTAAAATTTATAAAAAGAATGATAGAACCTACAAACTAACTATGACAATGATTTGAGGCAAGCGCACCCATCGAACAGTAGTATAGTTTAGTGGCAAGACCGGAATGTCGAACCCAAAGGAACCAAAAGTACTAATACTAACTTTCTTTTTATTATCTAGCCTAAAATAAGTGATGTTGTTATTTAATCTAAATTTAACTAACTACTAAGATAAAGATGCAAAGACAAAAAGAATGAATTGGGGAAATACTGTTGGAAAAACTCAGTTGATTAAGACGATACCCTTAGGAAGAATCCACCTAGACTTCACTTGTTATCTAACTCTGAACCAGACGATTTATTCACTTGACTTGATCCGTAAGACTCCCTAATGTATATTAAACCCTCTCTCGAAGCGAATAACGTCTAACCCTAGGTTGATTAATTGAAATCTCTTTCTAATTAAAACCCCTAGAATTGCATTAACTCGATCGATGGACTCCCATATTAGGTTTCACCCTAATTCGGAAAAATCTCGTCACCCTATCTCTAGGCGCGCGATCAAATCCGCTTAATTATGCTAAATTTACTCTTAAGCAGGGACTTTTGCTCCTCCACCTATGCACATCAAACTTGAATCAATATCCCGGAAATATTAACACAAGAATTAAGAACACATAATTAAGAACAAATCAAGTATTTATCATATAGTTCAGCAAACGATAACAAGATTCATCTAAGTTTCATCCCCTTCAGGTGTCTGAAGGGTTTAGTTCATAATAATAAAAGAAAACATCTCAGAAGAAAAGATAAAACAAAACATAAGAAATCCCTAAAACCCCCTGAAGGAATTGAAGGAGAGATCCACCATCTTGAGTATAATTCTGGCTTCTTGAGATGGATCAACTGGTTATCTTCGAGTGTTTCCCACAGATCTGACCTTTTCGGCTCGGCTCATTGGCCTAGCTCACTGCCCCCTTCTAGGTTATACTTAGGGTGTTTATATAGGCTTTTGAAATAGGTTTCTTTGCCCCTAAGTATCCTTTTCCGAGTGAAATTGCTCTTTTCCACGACAGGGACACGGCCATGGCACACGCCCGTGTGAATTGTCTTTAGGCCGTGTTCGGACTTTTAATGAGGTGACACCCCCATGTAAATCGTGATCAGGCCGTGTTCTAGTCTATCCAGGAGACACGGCCGTGTTGGCTCAAGTCCAGGCCGTGTCGATTTTCACTTTGGCCCAATTTGGTCCGTTTTGAGCCCGTTTCTCGTTCTTTCCATTCTCCGGTGCTTTCCTGAGTATAAAACATGAAAATAAAGGATTAAGAGCACCAAATTACATAAAATAAGGGATAATTCATCCAAAAGCATGCTAAATGTGGGATTAAAATATGTTACTTTTATGGTTTATCAAACTTTTAATTATTTCTGCTCTGTGGCCTGGTAAATTTTCTTTTGGGATTTTTGCATGGATGGGTTACTCAAGCATAATAATCAGAAAATGGTTGATATCGGGCTTAAGTAAAAGTTAACATTGTTCCCTAATTTCTCCTGATTTGCAAATGAATCGTTTTTGAAAAACAATTTGACAAGGCAACTAGATTTCCAAAATGAATTGAAAAATTATTTTTCCGATGCATCTGTTTAACATTGAGTTTTTTTTAAAGAATAGCGACAAGCAAACGGTTTTTCTAAAACAACACTATCAACAATAAAATGAATCCTAAGTATACACGACCTAATGAATGAATGCTTTTAAGCTAACTCAAAGTACAACTATGATTTTCTCTAAAATGAGTTTATTTAAGGTCTTCAAAAGTAACGTAAGTTAGCTTAGCCATTTCGGTGGCTAATGTGTCCTTTTCAATCTAGCCATAACGTCTAGGTCAGGTTTGGGAGGTTACAAAAATGATGATAATAACCAGGTAAGCCCAAGAAACTCCTGACCTCAGACACAGACCTTGGCGGCTTCCAATCCAAGATCGCCTCAACCTTTTTCGGATCAACCCAAATACCCTCGATTGAAATGACATGTCCAAGAAAAACCACCTCTCGAAGCCAGAACTCACACTTGCTCAGCTTGGCATACAGTTGATTCTCCCTCAAAATCTTAAGAACCACTCTCAAATGCTTGTCATGCTCATCCTCTGATCGAGAAGACACCAATATATTATCTATAAAAACAACAACAAATCGATCCAAATAGGAATGGAATATACGGTTCATCATGTCCATAAATGCGATAAGTGCATTCATCAACCCGAAAGGCATGACAAGAAACTCAAAATGCCTATAACGATTCCTAAACGCCGTCTTCATAACATTCGCATCCTTCACCTTCAACTAATAATACCCAGATCTCAAATCAATCTTCAAGAAAACTGAAGCTCCCCGAAACTAGTCAAACAAATCATAGATCCTCGAAAGTGGTGCTCCTTACAGCAACACACTCGGTCAAATGAAACCCTAGTCCAACAACTCCTGCAACTAAAGTTTCAACTCCTTCGACTCCTTAGATTCCATAGGTAAGGCACAATTGACACCGGAGCTGTATCAGGATAGAGCTCAATACCAAAATCAACTTCTCTATCCGGCAGAATACCAGGCCACTCCTCAGGAAAAACATTTGGAAAATCACAAACTGCACGAATCTCATCCAACCTTAACTCCCTACTATCAGCATTCAGGACGTAGGCTAGATAAGCTTCGCAACCTTTCCGGACTAGCTTCTTGGCTCTAAGTGCAGAAACCACATTGGAGAGCGACTCAGACATCTCTCCAACAACAATCTCAGAGCCACCAGCATAATATAGAGTTACCAACTGCGCCTCACAGTCGACCTTCGCCCAATGCTCGGTCAACCAATCCATCCCAATGATAACATCAAATCCCCAAAACAAAAACTCTAAAAGATCTACAAGAAACACTTTTCCCTGAACCATCAGAGGACAATATCGATAAACCTAATCAACTACTATATTATCACCCAACGAACTCCTCATAGTAACACCGAACATAGATGTATCTATAGAAATCCCCAACTCTCTAGCTATATCTCTCAGAATAAATGATCTTGTAGCACCAGAATCTACTAAAGCTAGAAGAGAAAAAGAATGTAGTGTGAATGTACCTACGATGACATCAGTGGCCCCTCTAGTCTGGGGCTCTCTAACTGCATATACTCTAGCTTGACCTCCAGTCTCAACTCGAGCAGCTCCTCTCTGTCCAAACCCTCTACCATAATCACCTCTACCACGGCATCTCCCTTAAGTTGGAGTAGGTGCAGCAGCAATGATAGTAGCAGCAACAGGCTGGTGTCTAGCCATAACTACCCTCCTAGGGCAATCTCTAATACGATGCTCCATCAATCCACAAGCAATACAGGCACCAGTCACCCTCCAACACTCACCAGGATGTCTACGGTTACAATGCTCGCACAACGGCATCATAGCACGTCCTTAATCACTGGCGTCAGTCACAGCTCTTGTGATCTGTCTAACCAGACCCTGGCCTGCAACAACTCGTCATCTAGACCTCCCAAAATGACCTCTCTTGGCCTTTCGGCCAAATCTACTAGCAGATTTAGACGACCTCTTAACGATCCCAGCAGTAACAGCTTTGGGCTCCTCACCCAAAGTCTCCTCTAAAGCTCGGGCCTTCTCAACCAACTCGTTAAAGACCTCAGCAGACTGCGCTACCAGATACAACTTAATATCCTGGTTCAGTCCAAACTTGAACGTCTTACAATGACTAGCCTCTTGAGCCACTAACTCAAGCGCATACTGGCTCAGACGAATGAACTCTGCCTCGTACTCATCCACAGGCAAAGTACCCTGAACCAAATCCATGAACTCGCATCTCCTCTCCTTCAGATATTACTCTCCCATGAACTTCCTCCAGAAAGACTCTAGGAGAAAGTCTCAATCCACTCTCTCAGGTGCAGTAACACACTCGACTGTCACTCACCAGCGATGAGCCTCACCATCTAGCAACAACACAGTGAACCCAAGCTTATCCTGATTAGAACAGGCCATCTGACCAAGGATACGGGTAACTCTCTCCAACCAGTACTCATCACAAGTAGGGTCTCCTCCCCTAACTCCCCGAAACTCCTTACTACCTAGAGCTCGTAGACGCTCTAATGGTAATCCTTGGCAAACAGGAGTAGCATTGGCACCAGTGATACGCTACAGTACCCCAATCATCTCAGACATCAAGTGCTCAACTCGATCCAGATAAGCATCCTCACGCGACTGCGACAGTGCATCCCCATGCGGCAGCAGTGATACATCCTCATGTGGCTGCGGTGGTGTTGGCAATGCACTGTGACTACCTCGTCCTAGTCACAGAGGCATAACGTAGACCGAATACTAAAGAAAAAAAGTAGGGAAAACGTACCAGGAGTGAGTAGCGGTAAGCCAAGGCTTAACTAAGTATAATTTCCTATAGGGCATTATGTTCCTGGTTCCTACCCTAGAAGACGGTTTATAAAACAAAGAACATGCAGGGGTAAAACAGGCAATTTCAAGCAATATTATAAAATAGGCTAGGCTCTGGGGTTACAAAACTTGTGACCTTTAATGTTTAACAAATTTGGCTCTGATACAACCAAATGTGACACCCCAAACCCGACTGAAACAGACCGTCCCGAATCCGAAGCAACACATTAGCCACCGAAGTGACTCTCCAGCACAAAACCACCCCAAAACACACCCCAACCTTATAACAACTCAATTCTAACTAATAACTGTCTAATATAATTGTGGAAGCGATTTGTGAACCATTTTAAAACTATTTTTAGGGATTTAACCCTAAGGGTATTTTAGTCATTTTACCATATAAAACTAAACGATCTTGATTTTAATTCTAAATGATTACCAACTTCCTTTTAAACAATTTTGGGAAACCCCTAAAATTTATTTTAATTAACCATTTTTCCTTACTCCATTTACTAATTAAGGCTATATTAGCTAATTTTATTACTTTAATCATATATATACAATTTTAATTAATCTAATTACAACTAATAAGCAACATGTATTCATAATTTAAACATTCAAAATCATGTTTAACAAACAACAATTAAATCATACAATGGACTTACCTTAGCCACAAAGCTATCCACTCCTTGACAAGCAACAATTAAAATGTATTAGTGAAAAATTCATGCTTCAATCACCATGTTTTCAATCACCATGATATCACTTAGAAACATGCCATAATCCACACAACATTTAACCATAAAATCAATCATTAAAAAACACAACTATAACATCTCAAAATTAAAATCCAAATAAAAGTCTCAATGTCGATTACAAGTATATCAAATTATCTCAATTGAGTGCCACAATGCCCTCTAATGTTTCTAAAGAAGAGTCATTAATCTATACCACCAAGTAGCCTTAAACTTGGACCAACCTTTCCCTTGCTCCTCAACTCCCCAAAGCAAGAAAAAAAAACTTTGCACAAAGCTGTGAGGGCGTGAGCTGAAAAAGCTCAGTGAGTGGCCATGAATTCAATAAGTAAATCACACCAAAAACATACTTAAACCAAGACAAATCATGTATCAAATTTTGAGTATATGAATCATAGTTTCAATTACATTTTCATGCTCAATTATAACATTCAATTGACTAAAATTTCCAGCAACAATGCAACATCATAACATCAAAATTCCATATGTTATTCTACGAGTAAAAATCACATTTATTATGGCATATGGAAACATAATTTAATTAAGAAGCAAACACTTATATTGGCAAATGACATCCATGGCAAAATATAAATATGTGATCCTGCATTGGATAAACGAATCTCCAATCCTCCAAATATCGAATACAATACTCCGATTGAGTGGGGCGTAGCCACACACTCCCTTATATCACCTCGAAATTGCCAATAATTGAGTGGAGAAAAAGGATCAACACTCCGTTATCTACTCTAACAAAATCAATACTCCTAGAGCCATATGCTCACAAATAACACATATAGTGGTAAGTACTCACTAATCCTATGGCATGCCATCTATATCCAATAAATCCACCATGCAATGTTGCCAATATAACCAATCATACAGGGCATAAAAACTGATATTTAAACACTTAATTCATGATATGAAAATTCAATTTAAATAATGTTACTTAGCAATTTTAGTACCAACATAGATAAGCACGATAAGTGTCTTTGTCCATGGATCTAAAACCAATCATAAAACCATCATCAAGTGCTCTAATATACAGTAATCCATGCTCTAATTATTATTAAATACAATCCAAATTGTCGAAACAATTTTTATATTTGGTAAAACGGGGTTGACTTTTAAAAATGAAAGTGGGAGTCGCCACCAATCCCTTTTTACTTAGGTTTGATTGGATCACCTTGCAAAACGTTTTATTTTAAAACATCTGATTTTTGGTCCACGAAAAACAAGAAAACGGGTTCGGGAGTCGGTTACGTATGAGGAAGGGTTAGCACCCTCATAACGCCCAAAAATTGGTACCTAATCGATGGAATCATGTCCAAATGTTTGAAATTTAATAAACATTTAAAATATGACTAAAAAAAAGCTGAACAATTTGATTTAAAACTTGAGATTTCTTTGTTCCGAAAGAATACAAACATCACATCCAGCACGTTAGGACATGATATTTTTAAACCCTCGTAACTAAAATCATCTCATAATTTACGAAATTTTATCAAAAGGGTATTTAATTATTTAGTCAAACGGAAAATCGAAACCCAGCACGTTAGGGCACTATTTCCCGAATTTCTAAATACTCAACATTGCCTTATTTTAAAACCTTTAGGTAAAATATAGTAATTTTGCAAAATGCATTTTATTTTAAAACGACGATCTTATGAAAGTATCATATTAATACATTATCAAACATCAAAAGCAATTATAGTATACTAACATTTAATATAGGCAATAAAGAAATAATAATACAAAATATGACAAATAATAATTCCTACACTAAAGCAATTGTAAATACATGATGAAGTATAAACAAATACAATAAACAATAAAATAAATATGAACACATTTCATGCAGGTTGAAAATTTTCATACAATAACCTATACCAAGTAATAAATAAATACAAATATATATATATATATATATATTGAGAAAATGAATAAAATACATTTTAAAATAAATAAATAATTTATATTTATAAAACTACATTTTTAAGAATGAATAATTTACTATGCAATATAAGTATTTTTAGATAAAATAAAATTTTCTAAAATAATATAAGATATAATACTATATAATATATAAGATATAATGTAAATACTAATGTATAATGTAACACCCCAAACCCAGCCCATGAGCCCTGACCGGATCTGGTATGTCACAGAGTAAAAAAAATGGTTTGAAATATTTCGATTAATCGGTGAAAATCTGAAAATTTGTTGAGGTTATAAAACGGTGTCCATTAAAAACTCAGATGGGTTGATTTTCTAACCATGGTTGAGTTGAAACCTTTTTCCCTTTAAAAAAACATTTGATCATATAAATTTTTTTAGAAAACATCAGTGTTATTGATAACTTGGTGAATTTAGTTTTTCTACCGAGGGTAACACTTTTGAAAACTCGTAAAAGTACTTAGTTTGAAAACGTCACTTTTAATCGATTCATTTAGCAATTTATAAAATCATTAGTAATATAGTAGAAGTAAAGTAAAAACAATCGCTTGAACATCCAAAATAATAACTAGCGGCCTTATTACAACCCAAACCTAAAATTTAGTAAATAATAAACTTTAAACGTATTAAACAAAGTTTCCAATCCAAGGAACAAGCATGGCCGCCTCGAGTCCTCTCCGGCTCCATCTCCGCGATCTACTCATCATCGCAAAATGATATGGGAAGGGTGAGTCACCAAGACTCGGTGTATAAATCCCCAACCCGAAGTGCAAACTCATACACAAAATATTAGTAAGTCATGCAAAACATGCAACCCAAAACTAGCCATCCATACTCCTTTAACTACCCCGTGTGGTCAAAACCACTTTGGTGGTCAAAACCACCGTGACCGGAGTCACAAATCAAGTGATGGGGCCAACCCATCGTGTGGTCAAAACCACCGATGACCATAGGTCACAAATATCAATATGTGGTCAAAACCCTTTGGTGGTACCAAACCACCGGGACTTAGTCACGATTTATATCAACGAAGTGTGGTCAAAACCACTTTGGTGACGATCCATAGAGAATATTCCCCCTCCTCTCTTTAATCCCGTTACCAACATGCTCATATCATGCTTAACATATTATCATAAAACATACATATAAGTCATGGCATAATATCTTACCCATCATGTCATTCACATAACATAGTTAAAGTCATAAGTAACTTACCCGGGATCCATGCTCATGCCACAAGGCAAATCACCATCACAATAGTTAGCCGTAACATAATAAGCAATGCCTACTAATATAGTGTGTAGAAGTTTACACACCTGTTTAACCGAAGATCTAAGGAGAAATCCCGAATTTATACGATATCACAAAATCCCGAAAGGTATTCCCGTATTGCTCCTTGGTTGCCGATTTGGTCTCCTACCAAATCCCGAAACTGCACTTATTCATGAAATGGTTGAGATCCCAAAACGAATTGAAATCCCAGAAAACTCCTTCAATGTCCCTTAACGTTACCTACACACAAGAGAACACATCACCTATTGTCTTAAGAACACATTCGGCCAACCTTACCAAGGCTTTTACACATGCTTTCGGCACACCAGCGGAATAGAAAAGAAATCGAATGCTAAAGAGAGACACTTACCAACCTTTGAAATCGACAGCACCTTCCTTTGGGGATTCGGCCTATGCTCTATATGGTAAGGAATATTCGGCTCAAAAGAAAAAGGGTATGGAGTCGGGCTTGAAAGAAAGAAAGAAGGTGAAAGGAGAGACTTAGAGTGTTTCGGGAAAGATGGGTGGAGGGTTTTTGGCACAAAGTTTATTGTATGTTCAAAAGAAAAGATCAAAAAGTATCAAAGGAGGAGAAAGGGGCTTCGGTTTGAACAACCATGAAAGAAAAATAAAAGTAAAATGTGTTAGCCGAAAATACTCCCTAGAACTCCTTCAAAACAACAACTCAAGTCCCTAGAGTCCCTATTTCGACCATTGCTCCCCATGTGATAAATCTTTATCTTTTATTTATCCCCCACATAAACTAAATAAAAACAATGTTTATCCTTTATCCCATCCCTTTATCACCTCTTCAAATAAATAATAAAATATTATTTATCCCACACTTCCAACCGAATTCAAAGCAAAGCCTCCAGCTTATCTTCATCCAATTTAGAGCCCATGTGCAGACCATCAGCTCACTCCCATCACGCCAGCATGGAAAAAAATAAAACACCCATTTGTTGTCCACGCTACTCGAACATGGGACCTGCTGGACAAGCTTATAGGTAACGCCTGTGTGCGCGCTGCCAAGGCGTTTCTTTGTGATATAAATTCGTCACAATTTCTTTTAAGAGCTCCTTTGTTAGCTCCCCCTTGTCTTAACTCCAGGTACAAAAATAAAACATACTTTGCGCTTCCATCATGACTCGAACTTGAGTCCTCCCTCCTGCTTGGGGCGGCATTCACCAAGGCCCTAAGTGGCGGCCCCAAGCCTCTTTACCACTCCGACTTTCATGTCCACCAACCTTGCCATTTATTTTTAAGGCCTTCCTAGCCCAATTTCACTTGTTGACGCGAAAAGGAAAAATAAAACACTCCCATGCCATCACTGACCTCGAACCTCCCTGCTCAAGGCGTCATTTGCCCAAGCCTTAAGTGGGGTCCTTAAGCCACTTTACCAAGCCCCTTTTCATATCCAAAAACTCCCAAATTTTTCCTTAAGGCCTCCTTCACCCAGCTCCCCCTTTTATACTTAAAATCCAACATTTTCCCAAAGCTTTCCCCTTCATCCTTGGGTTCTAAAAACTCCTAAAACATCACCAAACACACTTAAAGCCTACTAATACTTGAGTTATGCTCCAAACGCATAACCCCTAATCCAGGATGTTACATATAAGTTACAAATAAAAAATATAATGATAAATAATAATAATTTTTAAAAAAGAATAATACATAAAAAAATACGTATATATACGAATTTTATATAGATAATAAGAATATTTTAATATTTTAATATAATCAAATAACTAAATATAATATTAGAATAATTAAAAAAGGGTTTTAAAATGAGTAAGGACTAAATAGCAATAAAACAAATATAAAAGGACTAATTTAAAATGCGCGTCACACTGTAGGGACTCATTAGGCAATTATGCCTTCTTCCCAAAACGACGTCGTTCTGATTTTAGCCTTCAAAGAGCTCGAGGGACTAAATTGAAAAAAAAAAACAAAACTTAGGGCTAATTTAGTAAAGAATAAAAATTCAAATTGGACCGAATTAAAAATATTGAAAAAAGCGGAAGGACCAAAGAGGCAATTATCCCCATTTAACAAAACGCGCGGATCCTACCCGAATTATCGGGTCAACACGCGGATCTGATTGTAAAACGACGTTGTTTTGGCGCTTATCAGTTTAAGCGAAAACGGCGTCGTTTATACGAGGCTATATAAGTCAGTTTCTTAAAAAAAATCATTTTGACATTCATTTTAAAAAAAAAAAAAAAAGAATCAGAGAGCCCCCCAAATGCTCTCAAATTCTCCTCGCCTCTGTCCGGAGGAGTCGTCGGACGTCATAGGCCACGCACCGCACGCACCACACGCGCCTCCGTGGACGGTGGCTGGAGGCCTAAAACCTCCGATTTTCGGCATCTTCGAAAGGTAAACACTCATTTTTTATTTTTTTTAAAACGTTTGTATATGCATGAATGTATCAAAAAAAAAACCGAATGAAAAATATATAAAAAAAATCACCTTTACGGAAAAAAATTCTGTATATTATTTCTGGATTTTCTTTTTTTGGTACTCTCTGTTTCTGTGTATTCTCCTGTGTATTGTGTGTATTTTTTGCCTATTCTCTCTCCCATTGTATCTAAGTCCCTTCGGTTTACATATTAGGGGCTTTTATAACCCGAAAATAAAATAGGAAAGAAAAAAAAATGCCATGTTTGTTGTGTTCTGCTGCTGTTTTCTTTCCTCTTTTGCAGGTCGTCGACGAAGGTTTCGGCGATGGTGCGGGATTCGCGCGCGGATTGCGGCGCGACTGAAGGCTAGCATGGGCTGGAAGAGTTGATTGTGGCGCGACGATTAAGTTCTTGCTGGGGCGAAGCTTGCGGCGCCTAGGGTTTCAAAAACCCTAGGTCTTCTGGTTTCTGTTTATGTTTTTGGGCCTCTTTGGGCCGTGTAATTTGGGTTGGGGTAATTGGGTTAGTTTAGGTTTGAGTGTGGTTGCTGAGTATTGGGGTAATGAGTTTAGTTGGGCCACGGGTAATTGGTTTTGGACTGTAATTGTTAAATGGACCTTGTAAAAATGGATTGTGCTGGACATTTGTTTTTTTTTTATATTATTTTTTTATTTCTGAATAAAATGGGCCCGGGCAAAATGGGCTAACTACAGCTGCCCCACTTTGCTCATTGTCGTGTAACGAGAATAGAGCAAAGACTATAAAAGGCCCAATTTTTCCCGATCTTGTCGAGTCTTGACTTTTGGTCCTCGTCTTCTTTAGATGGCTTCCAACTCCATTATAACTTCAAAGGGATAAGGCTGAAAGTGCTTTTGATCTGCTTCCTACAACTTTAGGAAGATAAGATTTTCTGTCTTCAGTCTACTCCACTGTAACTTCAGGGAGACAAGGCTGAAAGTATCTTTGGATCTGCTTCCTGCAACTTCAGGAAGATAAGATCTTCTGTCTTCAGTCTACTCCACTTTGCAACCGGGGAGATAAGGTGAAAGGGCTTTTGATCTGCTTTATGCAACTTCAGGAAGATAAGATCTTCTTTCTTGATCTACTCCACTTTGCAACTTCGGGAGATAAGACTAAAAGTGTCTTTTGATGACCGCTTCTGCAACTTCAGGAAGATAAGATCTTCTATCTTGATCTACTCCTTTGCAACTTCAGGAGATAAGGCTGAAAGGGCATTTGATCTGCTTCTTGCAACTTCATAAAGATAAGATCTTCTGTCTTCAGTCTACTCCACTTTGCAACTTCAGGAGATAAAGGTGAAGGGGCTTTTGATCTCGCTTCTGCAACTTCGGGAAGATAAGATCTTCTTTCTTGATCTACTCACTTTGCAACCGGGGAGATAAGACTCGAAAGTGTCTTTTGATCTACTTCCTGCAACTTCAGGAAAATAAGATCTTCTTTCTTCAGTCTACTCCACTGCAACTTCAGGGAGATAAGACTGAAAGTGTTATTGATCTGCTTCCTGCAACTTCAGGAAGATAAGATCTGCAAATTCACCGGTATTGCTACACCGTCCGCTGAGGGACATGTCCTGTAGACTCGATTTAGTATGTTTATGTCACATGACTAAGATGCTATGATCAGAATGAATCAAATGATTCTATATTTATGTAACATGTCATGAAGATGATTCCTTTTAAAGGATTAGGATTAGGATGCAATGATCAGAATGAATCAAATGCTCCTAATGAAATTTGCTATGATACAAAAAATGTTATGAGTATGATTCCTACTCTAGGTGTTATCACTCATCTATTCTTCATTCTTGTTCATCAATCATATTCTGCTCAACAAGCTTGCCCCAATATAATTTCAGAGTCAACTTCGCTTGGATCTTGAGAACACAAGGCTTGTACCATCCTACCACAATGGGAATAGAAACTCTTTCAATCCAACCCATCTGTAATTTTCAGGGTATAGGGTTTATTTCGAATTCAACCCATTTTACCAAAATTCAGGGTTTCTTAGTTTGTCACATCACCCCTCAACTGTTATGACCTGATGTCATCACTTACTTCCATCACATCAACTCATTTACTTTGTCCAATTATCAATTGGACCAAGAATTTAGAGAAATAGTCTGTAACACCCCTTACCCGGGTTCTACGCTGGAACCGGGCCCTATGCGTTACCGAACTCAAACCACTTGATTGCCACTTAGGCTCGTCGTAACTACTCTCTGAAGTCATCTCAACAACCTCTTTCTCGACTTATGAGGCCTCACTCATACACACGAGGGCTCTCGAGACTAAACCGGAACTTTTTTCCAATCTTAAAATTTTTCTCTTTTATACAGGTCTCACACGCCCGTGCAAGATTAGACACGCTCGTGCATGGACACACACGCCAATGTCCCCCAACGGTGCCTAAAACCCCAGCATTCTGCCAATGCCCCACAGCCAAGGCACACGCCTGTGCTTACCACCCGTGGTGCACACTGACTACCTTAACACGGCCTAGAGTCTAAACACACGCCTGTGTGGCTAGCCCATGGCCAACACTGGTTAATCCCTCACGCCCTAGACACACGCCCGTGTGGCTAGTCCGTGGTCTATTCTGATTTAAAATACTAACATGCAGGGGACGCACGGCCAAAGCACACGCCCGTGGGCTGACCGTGTGTCACACATGGCCTAGACACACATCCGTGTGTCTATCCACATGGCCAAGAACAAAGCTATTTGCTAGGCTCTCCTCACCCTTATATCTTACTCAACATACACTCATACAATACATCCATAATCAACTCAAATTGAATTGCAATCTCACATAGACAACTATAACTTTCTTTCATATAATGTAATAGCCAACAACCATGGCATTATACAAAATAAGCTATCCATCTAAAGGCCAACACTTCTTAGCCATTTACAAAAAAATTCACTAACTTGTCTAGCCCCTACACATGCCATATACAAAACATTAAGTTTCATGTACCAAAGTGTGCTGATATGTGGGCTGTCTTCTGATAATCCTCATTTCTCGATTCATTGCTTTTAATCTATAAGACAAGGGAAAAGAAAAGGAGTAAGCTTTGAGCTTAGTAAGTTTACACATAAACAATTAAGCATCATAGTATAAACTAACCCACAAATAGCATTATACTAACATATAATATACCATTGTGCTTACTCTTTCTATCCCTTACCACATTTCCAACTCATCATGAGTCACATACTCATAACCATTGAAATGCACCCCTGCATTAAATATCACATTTACATAAAATAAAAAACCTCATTATTTCTCGTAATACATCCACACAGTTAATTCACACAGCCAATATCTCGGTGGTTTCGCACTTAGCACACCATAATTGATTAATAAGGTGGTATCGCACTTAGCCTACCACAAAGGTATTCATAGTGGTTCAGCACATAGCCCACTAGACGATATACCTCACGATAGCATCGCACATAGCTAGCTCATCGTCAATATGCATTAGGATGGTATCGCACTTAGCCCACCATCTAGCAATATCACAACACATGTACAAGTCTACTTACTTAATCATTCTACTTAAACCACATAGGTCCTCAATCATTCTCGATCATACATTCATTCACAATTTCTACTACATTCATCCCACATAGGTTCTCAAACATGCTACACGCTAGCCAGCATTAACAAATTGTAAGTATGAATGCATTATTTGTACATAGACTTACCTCGATACTCAAAAGTATAGAAATATGCAATTTAGTCCACCACCTTGCTTTTGCCTCGGTTACGATCCGGGCTTCGTCTTTCTTGATCTATAATGAATAAATCATCTTATTCAATACACACATTGACTAAATTGACCCACATTTCA
Organism: Gossypium sturtianum; assembly: GCA_025698515.1. Taxonomy (NCBI): domain Eukaryota; kingdom Viridiplantae; phylum Streptophyta; class Magnoliopsida; order Malvales; family Malvaceae; genus Gossypium; species Gossypium sturtianum. The sequence goes on from CM046955.1 coordinate 130,491,332, forward strand.
TACTTTAGTAAAATTACTATTTTGCCCCTAAACTTTCTCATATTTACACTTTAGCCCCAAGGCTCGTAAAGTGATTTTTATTCAACTTTCTATCCTTTCATGCTTAGCCAAACCACTTACTCAACTAAAGCATTCATCAATTCTCACTAAATCACATATGTATGACCAAACTAAAGTTTTTCACAAACTAGTCCCTACATGCATTTTCATGGAAAATCACTTAGCAAAAGATGTTTCTACTACATCAAGCTTTCATATTCTTCCATAAAACATCAAAATACATGCATGTCATACATATGTACATTTTTGAACATCCATAATAGCTCACCAAATAGCTAAAAATAGCTTACTCATGCTACTAGGACTTCAAAAATACGAAGAATATCAAAAACCGGGCTTAGGAGCACTTACTAGCAAGCTTGAAAAATTGAAAGAGCCCTAACAATGGCTATTGGAATTTTCGGCAGCTTGGGGGAGAAGATGAGTGAATTTTTGTCATCTTTTCACCTATTTAATCATTTAATAACTAAATGACCAAAATGCCCTTTTTGATAAACTTCAACTTTTAACTCATCCATGCCCAATTTTGTCCAAAAGTTAGAATTTGGATAAATTGCTATTTAAGGACCTCTAATTAATAATCTAAAGCTATTTCACACATATAGCTTCTAGAAACACACACTTCGTAGCTTTTGCAATTTAGTCCTTTTGGACAATTCAACCACAATTTCACAAAATTGCTTCATGAAACTTTCACACCAGCATGCATACAAGGCATAAACCTCAATAACTCATTTATAACCCTCGGATTTGTGGTCTCGCACCACTATTCTGACTAGGCCTTAAACTGAGATGTTACAACTCTCCCCCCCTTTAGAGATTTTTGTCCCCGAAAATCTTACCAGTAAAGAGGTTTGGATGTTGCTCTCTCATCGCTTCTTCTGTTTCCCACGTAGCCTCTTCCACACCATGTTTCTTCCATAACACTTTCACTAGTGCTATGCTCTTATTTCTCAACTGTTTCACTTCTCGAGCTAAGATCTTAATCGGCTCTTCTTCATAAGACATATCCGGTCTTATCTCAATTTCCGTCGAAGGAATCACATGTGAAGGATCAGAGCGATACCGTCGTAACTTCGACACATGGAACACATTATAAATCTTTTCCAACTCTACCGGCAAAGCCAACCGGTACGCTACAGGCCCAATTCTATCTGTGATCTCATACGGCCCTATAAATCTTGGACTCAATTTCCCTTTTCATCCAAATCTCATAATCTTCTTCCACGGGGACACTTTCAAAAACACTTTGTCGCCCACTTCAAACTCAATTTCTTTTCTTTTCAAATCGCGTCACGACTTACATCCGGTCCAAGCGACTATCGACTATTACGGATTACTTTAACCTTCTCTTGAGTTTCTTTCACTAGATCGACCCCATGGATCCGCTTCTCACTAAGCTCGGTCCAATACAAAGGAGTTCGACACTTACGACCATACAAAGCCTCATACGGTGCCATCTGTATACTCGACTGATAACTATTGTTGTAGGCGAATTCGACCAAAGGTAGATATCTCTCCCAACTACCTTCGAATTCTAACACACAGCATCGAAGCATATCTTCAAGAACTTGAATCACTCTTTCAGACTGACCATCGGTTTGTGGATGGAACGCAGTACTGAAATTCAATCTCGTACCCATGGCCTCTTGCAACTTCTTCCAAAATCTCGAAGTAAACCTCGGATCTCTATCCGATATAATAGACATAGGTACACCATGCAATCTCACTATCTCTGCCACATACAACTCACCTAACTTATCCAGTGAATAATCAACACGTACTGGAATAAAGTGAGCCGACTTTGTCAATCTATCCACAACAACCCACACAGCATCTCTCTTTTACGGAGTCATCGGCAACCCCGTTACAAAATCCATGGTAATCCGATCCCACTTCCATTCGGGTACCATTACTAGCTGAAGCAATCTTGAAGGCACTTGATGCTCAACTTTCACTTGTTGACAAATTAAACACTTGGTCACAAACTCTGAAATATCTCTTTTCATACTCGTTCGCCAATACAACTTCCTCAAGTCGTTGTACATTTTCGTACTGCCCGGATGTACTGACAAACATCCACTGTGGGCCTCATGCAAAACCTTTCGAATCAACTCCTCATCTTTAGGAACACAAATTCTGTCACGATACATCAGACAACCATTCAAATCCACTCGAAAATCAGAATCACTTTCTGATCCGCACTTAGCTATCTTAGCTTGCATCTCACTGTCATTTTTCTGAGCCTCACATATTTGTTGAACAACTCACATATTTGTTGAACAAATAGTGGCTTAGCTCTCAACTCTTCCAAAATAGCACCATCGTCAGACAATGCTAAACTCGTGCTCATAACTCTTAGAGCATACAAGGATTTCCTACTCAGGGCATCCGCAACCACATTCACTTTTCCCAGGTGGTAGTCAATGACTAACTCATAGTCTTTCAACAACTCAAGCCACCGTCTCTGTCTCAAATTCTGATCCTTCTGATCCATCAAATACTTTAAACTCTTATGATCCGTAAAGATTCGGCACTTCTCACCATATAAGTAATGTCGCCAAATCTTTAACGCAAAAATAATCGCCGCTAACTCCAAATCATGATTCAGAAAATTCTTCTCATGTGGTTTTAGCTGCCTCGAGGTGTAAGCGACTACCTTACCCTCTTGCATCAACACGCAACCGAGACCACTAAACGACACATCACTGTAAACTATGAACTCTTTCCCCGATTCTGGTTGAACCAAAACCGATGCCTCAGTCAACATTATTTTCAGTCTCTTGAAGCTCTGTTGACATGTCTCAGTCCATTCAAACTTGACATCTTTATGCAATAGTTTCGTCATCGGGGTAGCAATCACAGAGAACCCCTTTACGAAACGTCTGTAATATCCTGCTAATCCCAAGAAACTTCTAATTTCAGACACGTTCCTCGGTGGTTTCCAATCCACAACAGCCGATATCTTACTCGGGTCAACTCTGACACCATCACCTGACACCATGTGTCCTAGGAATCCGACCTCTCGGAGCCAAAACTCACTCTTGCTAAACTTAGCATACAACTGCTTATCTCTCAAAGTTTGCAAGACAATTCTCAAATGCTCTTCATGATCGTTCTCATCCCGAGAATAGATCAATATGTAAATCAATGAAGACAACTACAAACTTGTCCACATACGGTGCGAAAACACGGTTCATCAGATCCATAAAAATCGCAGGTGCATTCGTCAAACCAAACGGCATAACCAAAAACTCATAATGGCCATACCTTGTCCGAAATGCAGTTTTCAACACATCTTGCTCTTTCACTCTGAGCTGATAATAACCAGACCTCAAGTCTATCTTGGAGAGCACTTTAGCTCCCTTTAGTTGATCAAAAAGATCATCAATCCTTGGTAAAGGATACTTATTCTTCACTGTCACCTTGTTCAGTTGTCTATAGTCTATACACAACCTCATAGACCCATCTTTCTTCTTCATGAATAATACCAGAGCACCCCACGGCGAGTAGCTCGGCCTTGCAAAACCCTTATCTGTCAACTCTTGCAACTGAACCTTCGGTTCTTTCAACTCTACAGGTGCCATTCTATATGGAGCAATTGAAATAGGTGCCGTTCCCAGAACCAACTCAATTCCAAACTCGACCTCTCTCATTGGAGGTAATCCGGGTAACTCTTCCGAAAATACATCTGGATACTCACATACCACTGGCACTGTTTCAAACTCTACTCCAATCTCTCGAGTATTCAACATAAAAGCAAGATAGGACTCACATCCTTTTCTCAAACATTTCTCAGCCACTAGGGAAGAAATCATCACTGGTAGACTATCCGATCCACCTGATTCAACCCGAACCACACCTTCACTCTCACATTTTAATTCAATAAACTTACTACCACAGTTCACTAAGACATTATGGGTAGTCAACCAATCCATACCTAGGATTAAATCAAACTCATCAAACGGCAACAACATAAGGTTTGCCGGAAAACAATGATTCTCAATCAATAAAGGACAATTCTTACACACTCTGTCCACTAACACATGCTTTCCTAACGGGTTTGACACCTTAACCACTAAGTCCATAGACTCAACGGTCATACTCAAACTAGATGCTAACCTCATGCAAATATAAGAATGAGTAGACCCTGGATCTATTAAAGCAATAACGAAGGTGTCATAGAGAGAAAAAGTACCCGTTATCACATCAGGGGAGGATGCTTAGCGCGAATAGCATACGTCCTTGCAGGTGCCCGACCCTTTGGTCTCGTAGCAGAGTCTCTGGACGCACCCCTACCACTATTCCCACCTCTAGGGTTTCTTGGTGGTCTACCCCTTGCAGACACATCACTAGGTCTCATCTCTTGTTTCTCTTCCTTATCATCCCTCTAAGGCGGTTTGGATAAAGTGGTCGGGAACCACACTTATAACATTTCCGACTATTTCCCCAACACTCTCGGTGTGATATCTACCACAACTTGGACACTCTGGTTTGCTCTTCGTATTGCCCACACTTTCCATCGAGGAGCTTGGACTCTCGACCCGAGCGAGTATTGCCCAAGTCTCGATGCGAATAACCCACTGGTCTTTGTCGTCCGAGGATTCACTTCCTTGGATCTTTTGGTGGCCTTGGTATGACTTGCCCATCGACCTCTTTCTAGCATCTCGGGCTTTACTCACGACCCTCCTCTTTTTCGAACTCACTCTTTGGCCTTACTCGCCCTCTCAACTAATACCACAAATTCTTTCAACTCCAAAATGCCCACTAGGAGTTTGATGTCCTCATTCAGCCCATCTTCGAACCTCTTACGCAAGATGGTCTCAGTCGATACACAATCTTGAGCGTATTTGCTAAGCCTAACAAACTCACGCTCATATTCCGCCACTGTCATTCTTCCTTGTTTCAACTCAAGGAATTCCTTCCTTTTTCGATCAGTAAACCTCTAGCTTATATACTTCTTCTGGAGCTCTTCCAGAAAAAATTCCCACGTCACCCGCTCTCTCGCGACCACTAGCATCAACGTCTTCCACCAATGGTAAGCCGAATCCCTCAGCAAGGATACGGCACACTTCAAACTCTCTTCAGGCGTACATGAGAGTTCATTAAACACCCTCATCGAGTTCTCCAACCAGAACTCCACCCTCTCTGGGTCATCATCTACCTTAGCTCTAAACTCCTCAGCCTCGTGTTTCCTAATCTTATCCACCGAGGGTTTCGATATCCTCACTACATCCATACCTTGAGGAGCCACTGGATTTGGTTGAGGTATAGGAGGAGGAGGTGGGGGAGGTTGACCATTAGGGTTCGCTCGAACATAATCCGAGTACCAATTGCTCATTATCTGGAGAAAGGCTTCTCGTCCCTCTTCCCCTTGACCCTTAACCTCGAGTCCACTTTGAACAGACACTGTTCCTTGCGCAGGAGCCAGCGCATTACTAGCTGCTTCATCAGCAGTCGATAGATCGGAATCCATATACTATATAAAACAAGATTTAAAATCATCAGAAACCACCACACTATCATTGTACACTTATGACATGTATAGCTAGACTCTTACACCCGCTACGGTAGTCCTAGAAACGGCTAAACCATAGCTCTGATACCACTAAATGTAACACCCCTTGCAGGTTCTCTACGGGCAAGGGCCCGAGGCGTTGCCGAACTCAAACCATTTGATCGCCACTTAGGCTCGTTGTAACTACTCTCTGAAGTCATCTCAACAACCTCTTTCTCGACTTATGAGGCCTTACTTATAGACACAAGGGCTCTCGAGACTAAACCGAAACTTTTTCCAATCTTAATTTTTTTCTCTTTTATACAGGTCTCACATGCCCGTGCAAGATTAGACACGCTCGTGCATGGACACACACGCCCATGTCCCCCAACCATGCCTAAAACCCCAGCATTCTGCCAATGCCCCACGGCTAAGGCACACACCCGTGCTTACCACTCGTGGTGCACTGACTACCTTAACACGGCCTAGAGTCTAGATACACGCCCGTGTGGCAAGCCCGTGGGCAACACTGGTTAATCCCTCACGCCCTAGACACACACCCGTGTGGCTAGTCCGTAGTCTATTCTGATTTAAAATACTAACATGCAGGGGATGCACGGCCAAAGCACACGCCTGTGGGCTGACCGTGTGTCATACATGGCCTAGACACACGTCCGTGTGTCTATCCACATGGCCAAGAACAAAGCTATTTGCTAGGCTCTCCTCACCCTTATATCTTACACAATATACACTCATACAATACATCCATAATCAACTCAAATTGAATTGCAATCTCACACAGACAACTATAACTTTCTTTCATATAATGTAATAGCCAACAACCATGGCATTATACAAAATAAGCTATCCATCTAAAGGCCAACACTTCTTAGCCATTTACAACAAAATTCACTAACTTGTCTAGCCCCTAAACATGCCATATACAAAACATTAAGTTTGATGTACCAAAGTGTGTTGATATGTGGGCTGTCTTCTGATGATCCTCGTATCTCGATTCAACGCTTTTACTCTATAAAACAAGGGAAAAGAAAGGGAGTAAGCTTTGAGCTTAGTAAGTTTACACATAAACAATTAAGCATCATAGTATAAACTAACCCACAAATAGCATTATACTAACATATAATATACCATTGTGCTTACTCTTTCTATCCCTTACCACATTTCCAACTCATCATGAGTCACATACTCATAACCATTGAAATGCACCCCTGCATTAAATATCATATATACATAACATACAACACCTCATTATTTCTTGTAATACATCCACACAGTAAATTCACACAGCCAATATCTCGGTGGTTTCGCACTTAGCACACCACAATTGATTAATAAGGTGGTATCGCACTTAGCCTACCACAAAGGTATTCATAGTGGTTCAGCACATAGCCTACTAGACGATATACCTCACGATAGCATCGCACATAGCTAGCTCATCGCCAATATGCATTAGGATGGTATCGCACTTAGCCCACCATCTAGCATTATCACAACACATGTACAAGTCTACTTACTTAATCATTCTACTTAAACCACATAGGTCCTCAATCATTCTCGATCATACATTCATTCACAATTTCTACTACATTCATCCCACATAGGTTCTCAAACATGCTACACACTAGCCAGCATTAACAAATTGTAAGTATGAATGCATTATTTGTGCATAGACTTACCTCGATACTCAAAAGTATAGAAATATGCAATTTAGTCCACCACATTGCTTTTGCCTCGGTTACGATCTGGGCTTCGTCTTTCTTGATCTATAATGAATAAATCAGCTTATTCAATACACACATTGACTAAATTGACCCACATTTCATACTTTAGCAAAATTACTATTTTACCCTAAACTTTCTCATATTTACACTTTAGCCCCAAGGCTCGTAAAGTGATTTTTATTCAACTTTCTATCCTTTCATGCTTAGCCAAACCACTTACTCAACTAAAGCATTCATCAATTCTCACTAAATCACATATGTATGACCAAACTAAAGTTTTTCACAAACTAGTCCCTACATGCATTTTCATGGAAAATCACTTAGCAAAAGATGTTTCTACTACATCAAGCTTTCATATTCTTCCATAAAACATCAAAATACATGCATGTCATACATATGTACATTTTTGAACATCCATAATAGCTCACCAAATAGCTAAAAATAGCTTACTCATGCTACTAGGACTTCAAAAATACGAAGAATATCAAAATTCGGGCTTAGGAGCACTTACTAGCAAGCTTGAAAAATTGTAAGAGCCCTAACAATGGCTATTGGAATTTTTGGCAGCTTTGGGGAGAAGATGAGTGAATTTTTGTCATCTTTTCACCTATTTAATCATTTAATAACTAAATGACCAAAATGCCCTTTTTGATAAACTTCAAATTTTAACTCATCCATGCCCAATTTTGTCCAAAAGTTAGAATTTGGATAAATTGCTATTTAAGGACCTCTAATTAATAATCTAAAGCTATTTCACACATATAGCTTCTAGAAACACACATTTTGCAACTTTTGCAATTTAGACCTTTTGGACAATTCAACCACAATTTCACAAAATTGCTTCATGAAACTTTCACACTAGCATGCATACAAGGCATAAACCTCAATAACACATTTATAACCCTCAGATTTGTGGTCTCACACCACTATTCTGACTAGGACCTAAATCGGGATGTTACATATTCTCTATCCAGACTCTTCTTTCTCAAATATTTCTATGCACATGGAAATTCTAAACAATTGTCCTGTTTTGGTTCCTTGTCTTATCTAGAAATTTCCAAAGTAATATGTAGAACTTCTTTTTCTGAAATTATTAGTTCGCCAATCATTATTTCAATGCAACACATTTATGAATAATGGGTAACAAATAAATTGATCTCAAAAAGAGTTAAAATTGAATAAATTATCCAAAATAAAATTAACTGGGAACATATCTTTGAGAAGAAAAAGAATCCCAAGATAGTAAAATGAATAGGATAAAAATCAGATGCCCTAGATATCGCCGATTGAGCTTCTATATACAAACTTTATGAAGACTGCCTTGAGCTCAACATGTGTTTAGAAGACCCAAAGTACTTTGTTGATGCCCCGATATGCAACATTCTTCATTTCATTGTTGATTCAAGTGTAGCAAGATGACTGCGTGTCCATTTAGAATTTGAGCCGCCATTTTTGGGTTTTCAACTCAAAACCCCTTTGGTCTCAAGGCGCCCTTTGCGAGTTTTTGCCTTGGCCTCTCCATTTTTTTCTTTTTAGAAACTCAAAGTGCCCTTTGCGGATTTTCACTTTGGCCTCTCCTCCTTTTCAAGCAAAATACTTTTTGACTGAATCAGAGTTCACAGGGTTGGGTAAACTTTTCCCGTCCATTTCGGTCAAGATCAATGCTCCTCTAGAGAAAGCCTTCTTCACCACATATGGTCCTTCCCAATTCGGCATCCATTTTCCTCTGGAATCCTTTTTTATGGGAAGGATCTTTTTCAATACAAGGTCCCCCTTATGAAACTCTCTTGGGTGAACTTTCTTATTATAGGCTCGCATCATTCGTTTTTGGTACATCTGACCATGACGAATAGCCCTTAGCCTCTTTTCTTCAATTAAGTTCAACTGATCATACCGAGCCTGGATCCATTCAGCCTCATCCAACTTTATTTCTGACAAAACCCGAAGAGAGGGAATTTCAACTTCAATGGGTAGAACAGCCTCCATTCCATAGACTAACGAGAAGGGCGTTTCCCTAGTAGAGGTTCTGACGGATGTTCGATAAGCATAGAGTGCAAACGGTAATTTCTCATGCAAATCCTTATAAGTCTCAGTCATCTTCCCTACTATCTTCTTGAATTTTTGTTGGTCGTTTCCACTGCCCCATTCATTTTTGGACGATATGGAGACGAGTTGTGGTGTTTGATCCCAAATTGACTATAAATTTCTGCTATCGTGTTGTTGTTCAAGTTCAGTGCATTATCTGATATGATCCTCTCGGGCATTCCATATCGACAAATGATCTCCTTCTTCAGGAAGTGACTAACTGCTGACTAAGTGACGCTAGCATATGAAGCAGCCTCTACCCATTTTGTGAAGTAGTCAATTACCACGAAGATGAATCGATGTCCATTCGAAGCTTTTGGTGAGATTGGTCCAATAACATCCATGCCCCACATGGAAAATGGCCATGGGGAAGTCATAACGTGCAAAGGTGACGGAGGCACATGAATTTTATCTCCGTAGATCTGGCATTTATGACATCTCTTAGCATAGTTGATACAATCACCTTCCATGGTGGACCAATAATACCCAAATCTCATTATTTGCTTGGCCATTGTGAATCCATTAGTGTGTGTTCCACAGACGCCCTCATGAACTCCCTCTAGGATCTTCCTAGCTTCGCCTGTATCAACGCATCTCAATAATACTTGATCTTTTCTCTTTTTGTACAAGATATCCCTGTCCAAAACATAGTCAGAGGCCAATCTTCTTAAAGTCCTTTTCTCATTCTCAGTTGCGTACTCCGGATATTCACGATTTCTTACATATCGTAATATATCCTGATACCAAGGGTGATCATCTCTTTCCTCCTCTTCTATGTCATAGCAATGAGCTGGAACTTCGAAGATACTCATCTGAATAGGTCTCATATCTTCTGGTCTATTTACTTTGATCATAGAAGCCAGGGATGCCAAGGCATCAACCATCTGGTTTTTATCTCGTGGGAGATAATTAAAAGTGATCTCATCGAACTCTTCAATCAATCCCAGAACTATTTTTCGATAATCACTTAGCTTGGGATCTCTTGTCTCACATTCTCCTTTAAGCTGGTAGATTACTAAGGCAGAATCTCCATACACTTCTAGTACTCTGATCTTACGCTCTACGGCTGCTCGAATTCCCATGATGCATGCTTCATATTCTGCCATGTTGTTGTGCAATCAAAATCCAGTTTGCATGTGAATGGGTAATGATCACCACTATGGGATATCAAGATTGCCCCAAATCTATTTCCCACAGCATTCGATGCTCCATCAAATTTTAGCTTCCATGGATAGTCTTCAGTATTTTCCACATACATTAACTCCTCATTCGAGAAATCAAAGCTCAATGGTTCATAATCCTCTAAGGCTCTGCTAGCCAAAAATTCTGCTACTGCGCTCCCTTTTATAGCCTTTTGGTTCACATAGACTATATCAAATTCAGACAGCAAAATCTGCCACCTAGCCATCCTTCCATTCAAAGCTGTGGACTCCATCATATACTTTAACGGATCAAGCTTCAAAATTAACCATGTAGTATGATATAGCATGTACTGCCTCAACCCCCGAGTTGTCCAAATCAAGGCGCAACATAATTTCTTGATTGACGAATATCTCATTTCACAATCAGTGAACTTTTTACTGAGATAGTATATCGCCCTTTCTTTTCTTCTTGACTCATCGTGTTGTCCAAGTACACATCCCATGGATTTATTGAATACTGACAAATACAGTATCAATGGTCTATTTGGATTAGGCGGAGATAGTACTGGTGCATTTGACAGATACTGTTTGACTTTGTCAAAAGCTCTCTGGCATTCATCATCCCATACACCTTGGTTGTGTTTCTTGAGAAGACGAAATATGGGATCACATTTCTCAGTTAATTGTGAAATAAACCGAGCAATGTAATTTAACCTTCCAAGAAAACCTCAGACTTCCTTCTGAGTGCGCGGTGGAGGCAATTCTTGTATAGCTTTGACTTTACTTGAGTCAACTTCAATTCCTCTCTGGCTGACCACGAAACCTAATAATTTTCCTGACCGAGCTCCGAAAGTACACTTTGTCGAGTTGAGCTTCAATTGAAATTTTCTCAACCTCAAAAACAATTTCTTCAAAACCTCAATGTGTTCCTTTTCCGTTTGAGATTTGGCAATCATGTCATCAACATATACTTCAATCTCTTTGTGCATCATGTCGTGGAACAATGTTACCATGGCCCTCTGATATGTTGCTCCTGCATTCTTTAGTCCGAATGGCATTACCTTATAACAAAAAGTACCCCACAATGTTATAAAGGTAGTTTTCCCCATATCCTCAGGGTGCATCGTGATCTGATTGTATCCTGAAAAGCCATCCATGAAGGAAAATAATAAGTATCCCGCCGTATTATCCACCAATATGTCGATATGCGGGAAAGGGAAATTGTCCTTTGGGCTAGCTTTATTTAAATCCCTATAGTCCACACACATCCGGACCTTTCCGTCTTTCTTAGGGACAAGAACAATGTTGGCAACCCACTCTGAGTATTTGACCACTTGTAGAAAACCAGCATCAAACTGTTTTTGGACCTCTTCTTTTATTTTCAACACTACATCAGGCCTCATCCTTCGTAGCTTTTGCTGAACTGGCTTGCACTCTTCTCTTATGGGAAGGCGATGCACCACAATATCAGTACTTAGACCAGACATATCTTGGTATGACCATGCAAAGAAGTCCTTGAATTCCCGTAACAACTCAACAAGATCTTGTTTCGTCTCCTTGGCTATGCGTGTTCCAATTTTCACAACCTTTCCTTCCTCCAAGGCTATGTTCTCTATCTCCTCCTCATGGGGTAAGATCTGTTTCTCCTCTTGCTTGACCATTCTTAACAAATCTGGAGATAAATCACAATCTCGGCCACCTTTAAAATCCTGAGATTCCTCTAAACACATGTCTTGCTCAAAGTGGACCTCTGGATCTGTATTATTGTTGCTCACATCATTGATATCTAGGGACCTGTGATGGGTACCAAAGAATGTATAAAGAACAAATGAATTCAAGAACAATTATTCACATGATATGAATGAGAAATAAAAAATTTGGAATGAAATTAGAAAGTGAAAAGAATGAAATGAAAGAATATTTGCTCAAGTTAATTATCAAAAATGTATTTTATTGAAACAACAATTTCTGAACATGAGCCTATTTCACAAAAGAAATCTTATTGTTCCTAGGCTAAAAAAACAACAAGAGCGTTCTGAACATTACTCTGTGCAATCTCTAAAAACTACAGGAAGTTCCTCTGCAGTCCAATTGTTCAAAACGCTTCCGAGTTCATAAGGGCGAATGCCCAACAGGTTTCCTTGTTCAAATTCTTCCCCATGTATAGCATTGATGTAAGGACTTTCTAATAACCCTCTTTCAGGGTGAATTATCCCTCCGGATACAAAGGTCTGGGATATGTGGGGGAATGTCATTCCCACTTGACTTTTTCCCTGTTTAGCCGTGCCCTTCTTCTCTCTTGCTTTTTCTCGATTTCTTTTCTCCTCTGTCTGGCATCTGGCCTAAAACCCAAGCCAAAATGGTCTCTTTTCTCTTTTAGCAATGGCACTTGAATCTTTCCTTGGAGATGTCTGCCTAGTCCTTTTCCTAGTAGGGCTCCCTTTCCCACCATCATGTGTAAGCCCATCCTCGTGGTCTTGGATATCTTGGGCACCGGAACTTTATTTCCTTCCAAAATGAATGTTCCGTTGACGAACTCTAAAGACCGAAAAGAACACTCAATGGCCTCCTCATTTGTCTCTACATATGGTGCATCATTGGTAACAGTCGCTATGACGTCTTCCTCTGCGTTTATAGTAACCAATCGACCATCCGTCACCAGTTTCAGTTTTTGATGAAGGGATGAGGGCACTGCCCCTGCAGAATGAATCCAGGGCCTTCCCAGCAAGCAATTGTACGAGGGCTTGATATCCATCACCAAAAAATCCACTTCATACGTGTTTGGCCCAATATGCAACGGTATATCAATTCTTCCCATCACCCTTCTCTCGGTGCCATCAAACGCTCTCACTATGTTCTGGCATGTCTTCATGTGAGAACTGTCTATCGGTAACCTCTTCAATGTCGAAAACGGTAAGACATTCAAGGCTGACCCATTGTCGATTAGCACGCTCGGAAGAGTATATCCCTTACAACGAGTAGTTATGTGTAGGGCCTTGGTTGATCCCATACCCCCAGGTGGAATTTCATCATCGCTGAAGGAAATAAAATTATAAGCACTTATGTTACTAACCAATCGGTCAAGTTTATTGACAGATATATCTTTAGTAACGTAAGTCTCATTCAGCACTTTCATCAAAGCCTCACGATGTACTTTTGAACTTAAAAGTAAGGCTAACGCTGATATGCGAGCCGATTACTTACGCAGCTGCTCTACCATACTGTATTCACTGTGCTTCAAGAATTTTAAAAATTCTTTAGCCTCTTCCTCATTTACAGGTTCGTTGATAAGGACGCTAGGTCCTTTCCCTGGTTCAACTGCCACAGTCTTCGATCTTGCTAGTTCTGTTCTGACGTTTACCGAGTCGTAACGCCTTCCACTTCGTGTGTAGAATCCCTCACTTTGGACCTCATTGGAAGTACTAGTTGAGTTTTCCACTCCCGGTGTCGTCACATTACAATCGTAATTCCGTGGTACCATCTTGTTATCCTTGTAAGAAAAGGAAACAGGTTTCTGGATTACAACTTTAGGCGCAAATTGTGCTCCACCTTCTGTATTTCTCGGTCGAGAAATTATGATCCTCGGATAATTGACCTATTGCTTTGTCAATTCTTCTTCAGTTGCACATACGTTTCTTTCCTCTGAGCCTTCTTCATAAAACTTCAATTCCTTATTTTCCATAAGGCTCTGTATCAGGACCCTAAACTCAGCACATTCCTAGATCCCATGTCCCTCAGCTTCGTGGAACTCACAGTAGTTCCTTGGTTCGTCACCTCCTTCCTCTGAACTTGATTCTATTAGTCCCCTTCTTACCATTTCCCTCCAAACCATTCTCAACGGGGTTTTCACCTCTGAGATATCCCCCTTGGTCCTTCTCACGACATCTTCTCCGATCGCGTTTATCCCCTTATCTCCATGATTGGGTAATGGGTTCTCCGAACTAGGTGTATCATCGAACTTCACAATCCCCATCTTGGTGAGCCCCTGAACTACCTTTTTGAAGGCAGTGCAACTTTCTATTGAGTGCCCCGATATTCCCGCGTGGTAATCACAATGAGCGTTGAAGCTATACCATTTAGGATATGGGGGTTGTAACGGCTGTAGATAATATGGGGACACTACACGTGCATCAAATAAGCTTTGATATAGCTCCTTATACGTCATTGGGATTGGCATAAATTGGAGCTTTTCAAAATTTTGTCTTGGGCCTGATTCTTGTCTTGTTGACCCTTGTTGCCCGGCAGTAACTACTTTTGGCTGGCTAACAATAATTGCCTTTGAGTACCCTTTGTTATATGTACTCGTATTGTTCACCTCATTGTCCGTTTTCCTAGGAGCAGACCTCCTAGTGGTTTCTCTCGCTTTAATCTTACCACCCCTTATGGCATTTTCTATCATTTCCCCTGCCATCACTATATCTGCGAAGCTTTTGGTGGTGCTTCCTATCATATGGGTGATAAAAGGTGCCATTAGAGTGTTGATAAACAACATGGTGGTATCCTTTTCCAGGAGAGGTGGTTGAACTTGCATGGCAACTTCCCTCCATCTTTGCGCGTATTGCCTGAAGCTTTCATTCGATTTCTTTTCCATGTTTTGCAACATGATTCTATCAGGCATCATGTCTGTGACATGATTGTATTGCTTCATGAAGGCTTGAGCTAAGTCTCTTCATGAGCTAATATTAGCGCGGCTAAGTTGATTGTACCACCTAGACGCTGCTCCCGTCAAACTATCTTGGAAACAATGAATCAAAAGTTGATCATTGTTCACGTAACCAGTCATGCGTCTACAGAACATAGTGATGTGGGCTTCAGGGCAACTAGTCCCATTGTACTTCTCAAATTCCGGCATTTTGAATTTATGAGGAAGCACCAGATCTGGGACCAAACTAAAATCCTTTGCGTCAATACCATGGTGATGGTCGGCATTTTCAAAAGCCTTGAATTTTTCTTCCAACCATCTACAACGATCCTCCAACTGTCTTGAAGATTCAGTTCTGATCCCCTCTCTCTCTACCATGTCCAGATCAGGAATAACAGGATTAGCGGGGTTATCCCCTGGGTTGGATCCTATGCCAACTTGAAAATTCATGGGCATTCCAGTGTCAGCTTGCCCTTGCTGAGGCCTAATTGTGATAGGAAGCCTTATGGGATATTCCTCAGGTTGTGTTTGTACATGTGGTGGAGTGAATCCCCTAGGAAAATCCTCATTGTCTTCAGCGTTAACTATGGGACCCTTTCCCTTGTCCATTGCCCCACTCATCATCTGGGCCATTTGAGTCATCATTTTCTTTTGTGCCTCCAACATCTGGTCCCTCATCTCTTGTTAGAGTTTTTCCATCTGCTCTTGCATGTCTCTTTGGAAGTTTTCCAATCTTTGATCCATTTTCTTTGATTTGGCATGTGTACCGTAAGGATGTTCAGCTTCCAGATTTTCCTTCCCTTTTTCTCTCTCTCTCTATTATAATTTCAACTAATTAGACTCTCTCTATGGACTTAAATGCAAATGATATGATGTAATGCAAATGCATGAATGCAAAGAGGCATCGATTCTTATTCAACTTCATTTTAGAAAACTTTATTATAAAACAAAATCCTTTACATAAAACGGACTACAAATATGCTTTCACCCTAAGTCATAAGGTTTTGATTTTCCCAAGCAAGGAAGCTAACTCTTGACTACGATCGGACTGCAGCTCATACTTCATGCTCAACGTATCAGCCTGTGATGCCAAACTCTTTAGATGATCAGCTATCTCTCGAATCTGAACTATTGCTTCACCCATGAGGTAATCTCGACTTCTAACTTGATCATGAGAATGGTGAAGCTCTTCCTTCCAACGCCCTTCTCTTGTTTCAAGAAGCTCGATCCGAAGTTCACAACTGTGCAATGCTGATTCTAACTCTTCAATCTTACCCTTCATTTCCTCGATCTTGTTCAGGCTTGACTTTAACTCGATCGCGGAATTACGGCTTCGATAGTGATGAAGAGACCATCCAAGTTCAACCACTCTAGCTTTTAATTCTCCCTTTTAATTTAAACTTTCTGCCAAGTTTTTCTCTAAGGCCTCGTTTCGCGCTTGCATTTCTCGAAACTTCCTCTCCTAATAGTCAGCTTTGGCCTTTTCCTTCTGGACCTCTTGTTGCCACTGTTCCAAAGTCTTCCCCAATCCAGCATTCCTCATCGATAGACGCATCTTCTTATATTCAGTCTTCAAGCTATCTCGATCTTCCTCAATCTTTCTTTTCTCCTTTCTTACTTTCTCAGCTTCTGATTTCTGAACATCCACATCTAGCCTCAAGTACATCTTTTCTTCTTCTAGCTTCTCTATCTTCTTTCCGAGCTCTAAACTTTGCCTTTCGAAGTCTTGCTTTATAATCTCTAACTCCGATGGGACCACTTGTAAATACTCTTTCATCGATCGAGCACCCTCCAAACTTGGCCCAAGGATGTTATCATTGATCCTTTCACTCGACCACTTCTTGTATTCTGGGGTTGTCATTGGCCTTTTAGTCAATATCTTCATACGGCGAGCCTGCTTCCAAGCCTCAGAAATCTCTTGAATCTTCTTCTTATAATTATCCCCCTTATATGAAAATTCACTTTGAGCTAACCCATGTGTCACTGGTATGAACTGTCTTGCTTTGTATTGCCTTAGCACGAGCAACGGTGCATATCCAATAGCTCCCCATATTCCAGGCAGAGGTACCCAATCAAAATTTCTGCACGGATAAAGGATTTCGTCGGGAACCAACCAAGGGGCTTTCCACTCAACGTCTTCCTCTCGAAGGTTTTGAAGAATTTCCATCCACCTTTCCTCTGATAGATCGTCTCTCCTTGTCGTAGCTATGGTCTCATTTAAGGGAGAATAACCTTCAGAGAACACTCGGTAAGGAACCCTGTCAACCTTCCAAAAATGATTGTGAAACCAAACAATTAATAAATGTGTGCATCCAATGAATCTACCTTCACCAGCTCTCCGACATGCATTTAAAGATCTGAACGTCTCGGCTAATATCGCAGGTACAGGTGTGACCCCTTTGTTAAGTCGATCGAATAAATCAGTAACTACTTTATCTATATGTATTAGAGCTTTGGGGAAGATCACCAAACCATAAATACATAAGGCAAAGACGTCGATCCTCTTCTTTTCATCTGTATGTGCTAAGATCAGGTCTCTCAAACTCACCCAAGGTATGCATCTACCTTCACCTTTCTCTTGGATTCTAGCTGTAATCCACTGTTCACTCATCCCTGTGATACTCATCAACTTCTTCACAAAAGTTGGTACACTGGTAGCCCTAAAATAAGCTTTGTCGACTTGGAACCTCGAACAGCGAAGCAAGGTCGTATATTCCTCCAGCGTGGGCACTAAATCTACTTCCCCGAAAGTGAAACAGCTATAAGCAGAGTTCCAAAATTGAGTCATAGCCCGAAATAGATGCTTATCTACCTTGATGTCGAGTAAGTAGGGTAGATCGCCATAATTATGATAGAACGTCTGCTTTGACTTATCGTCCCACTGGGTCCATATCTCTTTCAACTCTTGGAACTCGTTCTGTGTAATACTAATACGAGTAAAATCCTATAGTTCAGATACATACCCGTCAACTAAGCTATTTCCTTTCTCCAATTGTGTTTGCTCTGACCATGTGCGAACAGCTGCATTGTCTCCCACTTTATCAAGGAACTCATTCTCCATAACCAGCTTTCTAACTTAGAAACTGACTGTGAATCGATACCTCTAAAAATATGAAATGACATGCACAAAAATGAAACACAACGAGTTAGTACCACAGAATAAAATATAAAGCAAGTGAAATAAACACACACCTATCCAGTAACTACTCTGATGCGGCATAGCTCTACCTAAGGTGGGTTCTTAGGGTTTACTATATGCGGTTTGGTTCTAAAGTTGAGGTACCTGAACCAGCAGATTCCTCGATCCTCACCCATTATAGGCTCATATGGACCGAGTTCAGTTCAGGGGAATACATTTCCCTATGGCCATGCGGAAGTAAAACTTCACGGAGACATAGGTACAGATGTATCCCGGAAGCAATCCACTAGCCCGTGCAGAGGTGAAAACCTCACGAAGGCATAGCTTCTCACTCCCACTTAAGGGTACGACCACGACGGTCATGCAATGCAATGCAAAAATACTTTACAAGATTAGAAAACATGCAATAAAAGGATCATGTTTTTTTTTCAATCAGAATTTTAAATTCGAACAAAAGGACATGAAATTATCGATTTTACGGCTTGACTCTCTTATTGGTCCCCAGTGGAGTCGCCAAGCTGTCAAAACCATTTTTATATTTGGTAAAACAGGGTCGACTTTTAAAAATGAAAGTGGGAGTCACCACCAATCCCTTTTTACTTAGGTGTGATTGGATCACCTTGCAAAATGTTTTTGTTTTAAAACATCTGATTTTTGGTCGACAAAAAACAAGAAAACGGGTTCGGGAGTCGGTTACGTATGAGGAAGGGTTAGCACCCTCATAACGCCCAAAAATTGGTACCTAATCGATAGAATCATGTCCAAATGTTTGAAATTTAATAAACATTTAAAATATGACTAAAAAAACTGAACAATTTGATTTAAAACTTGAGATTTCTTTGTTCCGAAAGAATACAAACATCATATTCAGCACGTTAGGACACGATATTTTTAAACCCTCGTAACTAAAATTATCTCATAATTTATGAAATTTTATTAAAAGGGTATTTAATTATTTAGTCAAACGGAAAATCGAAACCCAGCACGTTAGGGCACTATTTCCCGAATTTCTAAATACTCAACATTGCCTTATTTTAAAACCTTTAGGTAAAATATAGTAATTTTGCAAAATGTATTTTATTTTAAAACGATGATCTTATGAAAATATCATATTAATACATTATCAAACATCAAAAGCAATTATAATATACTAACATTTAATATAGGCAATAAAGAAATAATAATACAAAATATGACAAATAATAATTCCTACACTAAAGCAATTGTAAATACATGATGAAGTATAAACAAATACAATAAACAATAAAATAAATATGAACACATTTCATGCAGGTTGAAAATTTTCATACAATAACCTATACCAAGTAATAAATAAAAACAAATATATATATATTGAGAAAATGAATAAAATACATTTTAAAATAAATAAATAATTTATATTTATAAAACTACATTTTTAAGAATGAATAATTTACTATGCAATATAAGTATTTTTAGATAAAATAAAATTTTATAAAATAATATAAGATATAATACTATATAATATATAAGATATAATGTAAATACTAATGTATAAGTTACAAATAACAAATATAATGATAAATAATAATAATTTTTAAAAAGAATAATACATAAAAAAATAAATACATATATACGAATTTTATATAAATAATAAGAATATTTTAATATTTTAATATAATTAAATAACTAAATATAATATTAGAATAATTAAAAAAGGGTTTTAAAATGAGTAAGGACTAAATAGCAATAAAACAAATATAAAAGGACTAATTTAAAACGCGCGTCACACTGTAGGGACTCATTAGGCAATTATGCCTTCTTCCCAAAACGACGTCGTTCTGATTTTAGCCTTCAAAGAGCCCGAGGGACTAAATTGAAAAAAAACAAAATTTAGGGCTAATTTAGTAAAGAATAACAATTCAAATTGGACCAAATTAAAAATATTAAAAAAATAGAAGGACCACAGAGGCAATTAGCCCCGTTTAACAAAACGCGCGGACCTTGCCCGGGTTATCGGGTCAACACGCGGATCTGATTGTAAAACGAAGTCGTTTTGGCGCTTATCAGTTTAAGCGAAAACGGCGTCGTTTATACGAGGCTATATAAGTCAGTTTCTTAAAAAAAATTCATTTTGACATTCGTTTTAAAAAAAAAAAAAAAATCAAAGAGCCCCCCAAATGCTCTCGAATTCTCCTCGCCTCTGTCCGGAGGAGTCGTCGGACGTCATAGGCCACGCACTGCACGTGCCACACGCGCCTCCGTGGATGGTGGCCGGAGGCCTAAAACCTCCAATTTTCGGCGTCTTCGAAAGGTAAACACTCCTTTTTTATTTTTTTAAAACGTTTGTATATGCATGAATGTATCAAAAAAAAAATAAAACCGAATGAAAAATATATAAAAAAATCACCTTTGCGGAAAAAAATTTATGTATATTATTTCTGGATTTTTTTTGGTACTCTCTGTTTCTGTGTATTCTCCTGTGTATTTTGTGTGTGTTTTGACTATTCTCTCTCCCATTGTATCTGAGTCCCTTCGATTTACATATTAGGGGTTTTTATAACCCGAAAATAAAATAAGAAAGAAACAAATGCCATGTTTGCTGTGTTCTGGTGTTGTTTTCTTTCCTCTTTTGCAGGTCGTCGATGAAGGTTTCGGCGGTGGTGCGGGATTCGCGCTCGGATTGCGGCGCGACCGAAGGCTAGCGTGGGCTGGAAGAGTTGATTGCGGCGCGACGATTGAGTTCTTGCTGGGGCGAAGCTTGCGGCGCCTAGGGTTTCAGAAACCCTAGGTCTTCTGGTTTCTGTTTAAGTTTTTGGGCCTCTTTGGGTCGTGTAATTTGGGTCGGGGTAATTGGGTTAGTTTAGGTTTGAGTGTGGTTGCTGAGTATTGGGCTAGTGATTGTAAAAATGGACTGTGCTGGACATTTTTTTTTTATTATATTATTTTTTTATTTCTGAATAAAATGGGCCCGGGCAAAATGGGCTAACTACACAAATTAATCATACCAAACACACAATTCATAATTTCCATAAATCATTTACAAATATACTTATATAAAATTAAAATCAATTTTAATAATCTATGTAACATCCTAGATTAGGGGTTATGCGTTTGGAGCATAACCCAAGTGCTAGTGGGTTTTAAGGGTATTTGGAGATGTTTTAAGAGTTTTTAGAACTTTAGAATGAGGGTGAAAGCTTTGGAAAAATTTTGGATTTAAGTGTAAAAGAGGAAATTAGGGTGAGGAGGCCTTAAGAATAATTTGTGGGCGTTTTGGGTTATGAAAGGGGCTTGGTAAAGTGGCTTAAGGGCGCCACTTAAGGCACGGGAATAGCGCCAACAAGGGTTTGGAGTTCGAGTCTTGAGGGCAGCATGAGAGTGTTTTATTTTTGTATTTTTGCGTCAAGAAGGGAGGTTGGGTGAAGACGGCGGCTTTAAGGAAATATGCGAGTGGTCTTTGGACATAAAGCGAGGCCTTGGTAAAGTGGGCAAGGCGGCACTTAAGGACTGGAGGTGGCGCTGGCGCAGTCTTTGGTTCGAGTTGCGAGAGGAAGCGAATGGGATTTTAATTTTATACGTCAAGTAGGAGCTTGGCAGGAGGTCTTAAAAGAATTTGTGGCGGGTTTATGTCATAAAAAATGCCTTGGCAGAGTGGCTTGGGGCGTTATTGCAGCTTGCTCCAGTAGGTCCCATGTTCGAACCTGGCGGGCAGCAAATGGGTGTTTTAAATTTTTGGGGCTTTTGGCGAAGGAAAGGAATTGGACGGCAATTGGATTTTTAATTTGATGAGGATTAAGTTTGCTTTTATTTTGGAATTCGGCTAAGAGCAGGATTTTTGTGAATTTAAATTGTTTATTTTTAATGTGAGATAAGAAGATAATTAAGGTTTTATTTTATTTTATTTAGATATATAGATAGAAGATTAAGGAGAAGATAATAATTGTTTTAATTTAGTTATTTTTGAATAAGCTTAGAGATTAAATAGGAGATGGATAAATGTTGACTTATTCAATTTATTTTGAATAAGTATTGAAGAGGGAAATAAGAGATTGATTTGGATTTGATAAGTGGAGATAGGTGTGTCGAATTGTGTAGTTAAATAGGAGTGATCACTGTTGAAATTCTTTTCTCCAATTATTTTTCCTTTGCTTGAAATTCTCCTCTCAACTCACTCCCTCATTGTGCCAAATTCTAAGAAGCTAAAAAGGCCATTTGTGTTTTTTCTTCTCCTCTATTTGTTAGCATTAGCCGAATCCTATAAGCTTCCTTTCTCTTTTCTTTGCTTGGCACCCAAAAGAAACATCATAGCCGAATACACTTTCTTTCTCTTGTGGCCGACTTTTCCATCAACATTTGAAGGGCTTAGCCGAACCTTTCTTCGCAAGCAACGATAGTGGAAGCATTAAAGGAGTTTCGGGATTTGGAGTACTCAAGGGATTTCGACAGTTTCATAGTTAAGTGGTGATTCGGGATTTTTGGTAAGCAAGGTAAGTGGTATATAGTTTCGGCCATAGGCCATTTTATAAGTTTAGGTATGACCGATTGTGTATAATAATTTTTAGGGGCTAATCGACAAGTAAGCAGAGTATCGGGATTCTAGATCGTGTTAGATTCGAGTAGTTCGGAATTTCGCTAGAAAGTCAGGTGTGTGATTAACCCACCGTTTTCCGGGTTTTGCTATATTTGCATGTGTGATTTATGTGCTAACCAGTGCAATGGCAGTTATGTGGTGATTACCCTGAAAAGGGGTATAACGATAATCAGGTTAGTATTATCTGTTGATAAGAATGTGAAAGTGCCGATGTGAATGTGATAATGCCTATAAAAATGTGATTGTCTGCCTTAATAACATGTGCATGCATTTATTATTATTATGCCACTATTACATGCTGCATGTGCATGGGTGGGATATGGATATGAAGGAAGGAAAGGGTGTACATTATGTACGTGGTCTGATGTTAGCCTTGTGCTACATTGGCGCTTGATGTTAGCTGTGTGCTTCATCAAGGGAGGTGTTGGCTAGGTGCCCACCTCGGCGGTTGATAGTGTGTGCATCACCTTGGGTGAATGATATGTGGGATCACTTAGGTGATCGGTGGGCTCACCACGGCCTTGAGCGGCAAGTGCGCCAAGGTAAGATATGTGGATCACTATGTGATCGGTGGATTAGCCACGGCCTTGAGCAAGCAAGTGCGCCAAGGTAAGATATGTGGTTCACTATGTGAGCGGTGGATTAGCCACGGCCTTGGGGAGGAGTCTGCGCTAAGGTAGGAGTAGCGGATGGACCCTAGGTTGGGTTGGGCTTCATAATTGCATAACTTTGCATATTATTTTGATTTGTGGATTAATGTGAAAATGGGCAAGGCCCGGTTGATATGTGGATTATTAAGAAAAGGGCCAAGCCCCAGTATATAAATGTGGATCGGTGTGGAAATGGGCTAAGCCCGGTATGTGGAAATTTTGTGGTTAACTACCCTATTATATGAATGTGATATGAATATGGGCCAAGCCAGAATGTGGTAATATGTGAATATGATATTTGTTATCGATATATGGGATAATATGTGGATAACATGTGGGTGGAATTCGGTGGTTTAATTACACACTGAGTCTGTATGACTCACCCAATTTTTACCAACATTTCAGGTGATGCTTGGACCGGGTTTGGAGTGGATACAAGGTGGCCTATGCAGAAAGATATTTTAATTAATTAAGTATTTATGTTTTCAGTATTTTGATTAAGTGTTTATTGTAATAAGGCCCATTAAAGTATTTAAGTATTTTTATTAAGTATCTTTATTATTATGTTTTATTATGGATTGACAATTGAGGTATCTATCGCCAATGGTTTTATTTTCTTAAATTTGTACATAATAAAGTTTTGAATCCGGTATTTTATAACAATTAAATTTTTACTTAGAATATTTTAAGTCACAAAAAATGTTTTATTAAAGGCAACAAATTTTTAACGGTTTTTACTCTTAAGTAAGAATATTTTTGAACGTGTTCGCAGATGGCATTTCAAATTCGGTCGTAGTGAATGGGCCGGGTTTGGGGTGTTACAAATTGGTATCAGAGCCCGGTTCAAAACTCGGCTTTAAGGGTTTTGGGTCCAAAAATAATTTTTTCAAAGATGGGCTTTTCAAAAGTATGGGCTTTCATAAACTTTTCAGTTATTCGGCATGACACTGTATCTCAGACCCATGATCCACCGGTAAGTACCCTTGACTCTTTGAAGTGAAATGTGTATGTGAATGTTATAAGTATGAAGGAGCGTAGATTAGTGAACTAGGATCTGTTGAACCCTAGGACTAGTGCACTCAAACACATGCATAAGACTTAAGGACTATTAAACAAACCTGTGAAGTAAGTCGCCGAGCTAGGGTGTGGCAACTGTTGTGTGCATGTCTAGGAGTGGATTCAGTAAGAGCTTGGTATTTAAGCAGTCCTAGTGACTCACCTCCTCTTTACTCGAATCCTACCAGTGCGTAGTAAACTGTTCACCCTAACCAAGAGGACTTATTCACGGGCTAAACCAATCATTAAAACCCGAAAGGGACTAGCCATGCAGTTTTATAAAATTCCTAGTTTTAAAATCCCTAAATTACCCTTTTAATTGTAGTAAAAGATTATTGTGAAAATTTTTCCAAAATATCTCCGATTTACAAAATTACAAAAATGCCTCTGTATTGTAAATTACTAAAATACCCCTAGTGGTAAAATTACAAAAATGCCCTTGGTTTCTAAAATTACCATATTACCCTCATTTTTAATAAAATTTTCCTACTTTGTAACAGTATTCAAAAACCATATTTTACAAAATACCAAGATACTCTGACTTGGGAAAATTACTAAAATGCCCCTGACTTCCAAAATTACCAAAATAAACCCGATTTCTGAAATTTCGGCAATACCTTTGATTTATCTTTTAGAATTTAATTAGGAATAGGCTAGGTTTTCTAGTACTATAAATAGGGGATGGAGTGGCACATATTTGACATCTTTTTTTTTCTGTAAACACTCCTTCTCCCAAAAACTCTGTCTTTTGTTCTCTCCATATTTTCTTCAATAAAAATCTCATTTCTATTATATTTATTTCTTTCCCAAAAATCATGAGCCACTAAACCAATCTAGCCGAAGGTTGTCAAAATTCCCCAAAAAGGTTCATGAGGCTTAGAACCCGCGCTTAGCCTTCTTAACAAGATATTCATCGCTTCTCCGCATTACGAGGCTGACGCTTCCGTCCATGTCCCTTAATAGGTGATCTTTTCGACTTGTGCAAGGAACGGCCGCTTTGTACGTTTTGGGAAGGTTGCACAGTCAGTTCGTTAGCTTTCTGCGTCAGAGGTTCGTGAATCCAAGAGACAAAACGGCGTGATATTCGCCGTTAGGAAGTGATGATCTAGCAGAAGATAGTCCCACAAAAGCGATTATTGGCTAGAGTCAAGCTCCACCAAATTTTAAGTCTAAATCCTTGGAGCTGGTGGTCGTAGGCGTCCTCTTCCACTATAACTAGCTTATCCTGCTCGAGAAGGGTTACTTAAAAGCCAAGGATTGAACCTAAGGTGGAACGAGACAACCGGAGGCTAGAATCTCGCCACATAAGAGACTTACTCTTCCCTAAACTCTGTTTATTTTCATATTCCTCATTTTAATTTTCGCAATTTATTTAATTTCACAATTTCAATTCACTTTAAATTCTGTTTTTATTTTTCCAGATCGAAATTCTTAATTCTGTTTTTTTTTATTTTTCAAGAACGCAGGTTTTCTTGGCCAAGAAATTGTTCAGGATTTCAAAAAACGAGCATTCGTACAATTCGGTCCCTGAGGATTCGACCCTACTTCCCCTTTACTGTTATTTTTACTATTTTACAGGGAATAGGATATTTTTGGTGCTTTCAACGACGCATCAAATTTTGGCGCCGTTGCCGGGGACCGGTAACGTACTAATCTTGTTTTTTTTTTGTTTCTTATGACCAGATCTGCTTCAGGAACTCTTGCATTTGATTCGGAGATTGAAAAGACTGCAAGAGCTAATCGCAAGGAAACAAAGCTAAGAAAAAAGCAGTCAACGGTGGTTGGGACTCAAAGTAATCCACCGCCAGAAATCAGAATCGACGACAAAGCAGAGTCTAGGGTTAACAAAAACCCTACTCAAACTTTTGAAGGCGAAAAAGTTGAAGTCGATTCCCCAGAAGAAGTGCTTAACGCTAGGGTTGAGGGAAACCCAAAATTAGCACAACAACCAATGGCTCAAACAATTCGGCAACTGGCCGAAGCTCCGGCAGAACAACTGCCACTATGCATCGCGTATCCTACTATGGATACTGATTTTGAATTAAAGTCAGGCTTAATCCAATTACTGCCAACTTTTCGTGGGTTGCAAAACGAAAATCCCCACAAGCATTTGAAAGAGTTTCATATGGTTTGTCTTAGCATGAAACCTCGTGGGAAGTGGCGAGGATCAAATCAAATGCGGGCTTTCCCTTTTCCTTAGCGATTCTCGCTAAGGAATGGTTATTTTATTTACCCCCTAGATCTATTACAACTTGGGCTGATTTATCTCGTTTATTTCTCAATAGGTTTTTTCCAGCATCCAGAGCAGCTGAGCTAAGAAGAGAGATCGTTGGAATAAGGCAAAAAGAAGCAGAGTCTCTTTACGACTATTGGGAGCGGTTTAAGAAATTGTGCGCAAGCTGCCCGCAACATGGTATAACGGAGCAATCTCTCCTCCAATACTTTTATGAAGTCTTGACACCTATGGAGATGAATATGGTAGACACTGCTAGTGGAGGAGCGTTGGTCAACATGACTCCCCAACAAGCAAGGGACTTAATCTCCACAATGGCTGCAAATTCTCAACAATTCCGAGCCAATACTGAACCCCCTAGAAGGGTTCACCAGCTAAGTAATTCAACCTTAGAGGATAACGTTGATAGACTTACTAATATGATGAATTCTCTTATTACAGAAAAACCAAAAGACAGCCCGGTTGTGCGAAATATGTGCTACGCCTGATCATACAACTGATGCATGTCCTAGTTTGTATGACGATACCATGGCTCATCTGGATGCTGTGGGAATTTTCCCTGGGCCACCAAAAAGGCGATACGACCCCTATGCTAATACCTACAACCCAGGGTGGAGGGACCATCCTAACTTGAGTTATGGGACCAATCCACGAAATATCCAGCCATACCAAAATCGGTTCCCGCAACAGCCGCAAGGCTCAGGTAATTCTCTAGAAGCTTTGGTCAATAAGTTAGCAGCTAATGTTCTTGATTTTCAACAGAAAACTGAGGCATCCATAAGAGAGTTGACCACATCAATTGAGAAATTGAACTCTCAAGGGAAGTTGCCGTCACAAACAGAACCAAACCTGAGACAAAATGCGAATGCAGTGACGTTGCGTAGCGAAAAAGTACTGGAATCAATTCCTAACAGGAATCTTGGCCAAGAAATCGCCCAGGAAAAACCCCAAAAAGACAAACAGGTCCGACCAAAACCTCCACTGCCTAAAATTCAACCTCCATTTCCAGAACGTTTCAACCAATGTTGAAGAGGTAAAGAGGACAAGGAGATCCTTGAAACATTTAGGAATGTCGAGATCAACATTCCGCTGTTGGATGCCATCAAGCAAATTCCATGGTATGCTAAATTTCTTAAAGAGCTTTGCACCAACAAGCAAAAATTAATAGGTAATGAAAGTGTAAAGTTGGTAAAGATGTATCCGCAGTGTTACAGCGAAAAATGCCGGCGAAATGCAAGGATAGGGGCATGTTTGCAATACCAAGCAAAATAGGCCATTTGGGAATTAAGAAGGCTATGTGTGATCTAGGGGCCTCTATAAATGTAATGTCATATTCTATTTATGAATCACTTAACGCGGGTTTTTGACAAAAACAGGTGTTATCATTCAGTTGGCGGACAGGTCTGTTGTGCATCCAGAATGAGTCCTTGAGGATGTTTTGGTAAAAGTTAACGAGCTCATTTTCCCTGCAGATTTTTATGTGATTAAAATGGAGGAGGACAGCACTCCTAGATCTTCAGACCTCTTGTTGGGTCGACCTTTCCTTAGTGCAGCTAGTACTAAAATCGACGTTCAAAGTGGAACTCTCACGATGGAGTTTGATGGGGAAATCGTAAAGTTTAATGTCTACGACGCCATTAGCCATCTAAGCGAAATCTTGAGCGTAAATCGTATCGACATAATTGACACTTTAGTGGAAGAGAATTTTGAGTCAATTTATGGAGATAATTCTGAACTTGATGAATTTGAATCTGTTAATGAGTTATCATCTCCGAATACTAAACTTTTACCTTCTGTTATACAGGCACCAGAGTTGGAGTTGAAACCACTTCCTGAGCATCTGAAATATGCATTTTTGGGGAAGGGTAATACCCTACCAGTCATAGTCTCCAATAAACTCTCCACACACGAAGAAGAAAGTTTGGTTGATGTACTAAAAAATCATAAGGAGGCAATTGGCTGGACCATTACAGAATTAAAAGGGATAAGCCCTTTGGCATGCACACATAGGATCCCCTTGGAGGAAAATATGAAACCAATGAAAGAGACGCAAGGACGATTAAACCCAAATATGGTGGATGTGATAAAAAAAGAGAATTTCCAAGCCCATACGAACGAAAGAATTCAGCCGGAACAGCCCCAATACTAGTTGAGGCGTCAAGCTAGCGACGTTAAACAAGCGCTTGTTGGGAGGCAACCCAACCTTTATTTTTTACTTTTCTTAATTTTTATTATTTATTATTTTATTTCATTTTATTAGTATTTATTATTTTATTTTATTTTATTAGTATTTATTATTTTATTTATTATTTATTACTTTATTTTTGGATATTGATAAAATTCTCTTCTTTTATCTAGGTACACTAACGCGAAAATAGGGACAAAAAGGAGAAAAACTAAAAAATTGGCATGAAACAGCTCTTATTCCATCCCTATTCCAGTCTAGAATAGCGCATTCCTGCCCTAGATTCCCTAAAACCTGCCTCCAAACACTCACCCTTCAGCCAAACA
Organism: Gossypium sturtianum; assembly: GCA_025698515.1. Lineage (NCBI taxonomy): Eukaryota > Viridiplantae > Streptophyta > Magnoliopsida > Malvales > Malvaceae > Gossypium > Gossypium sturtianum. The sequence continues at coordinate 130,520,662 of CM046955.1, forward strand.
CCATTCTTATACACCCCCAAACCCTAAAAATAAACCCATTTTTACACCAAAAATCCCATCAGCCGCCGCACCTTCTTCCCCACCCCTCCATCATCGATTTTCAGCCACCAAGGTGAGAACCCGAAGCTGAGCTGTCCCCGCACGCGTCACCTACCCCATCGCCACCCTTCATCAGTTTGCCTTCTTCTTCCTTTCCGCACGAAACCACCGCACCATCGCCCTCCTCTCCGCGTGTGCCGTCCTTTACGACAGTAATTACACGGGGAGTTCTTCTAAACTTTTTCCACCTATTTGTTTATTTTCTTCCACATCGAGGACAATGTGTTTTAAGTGGGGGAAGGTATTCCTCATTATTTCTGCCATTTTATCTGCTACTTTTACTGTTGTGTTGCTGTTGTTGTTGCCTTGTGCTCGTTTCTGCCCACATTTATTTTTTTCGAATATTCTACCTCTTTTCATGCCCAAGAATTTGACCATGACTTGGCCACTGTTTGACCTCCATGCATGATTCTTATCTACTGAGTTAATTATGATTTTGCTTGATAGATTTCATCTCCACTATTTTATTTCTTTTAGTTAAAATAATTATGATTAATAGAGTTAACCTTATTTTGGTTTTAGTAAATTTGATTAAGTTTAAATACAAAGAGGACACTTAATACAATTGCATGCTTAAAATATGTTCATGACTATTAAGGTGGTTACTTAAACTTATTTTTGACACTTGATTGTTTTTCCTAAGTCCTCCAAAATTAAAATTTCGTTTAATAATAATAATGTTTCCGTGGTTATGAGTGCAGCTTAAGACGTGACTAGCTGAGTAACCGGGGTAGGGTGCTTGGGTTGTCATCCTATTTCGCGTCAAAAGGTTGTGTGACGTGTTAGGTAAAACTCCGCTAACCGGAATTAATTTTTAAGAATGTGTTGGGCTGAGTAACCGGGGTGAGGTGCTTGGCTGTCATCTCTCTTCGCTTCAAAAGGTTCGATATGTTCTTAAGAAAAATAAAAATTAGGAATGTGTTGGGCTGAGTAACCGGGGTGGGGTGCTTGGCTGTCATCTCTCTTCGCGTCAAAAGGTTCAATATATTCCTAAGTGAAAGTAAATAAATAAAGTTAAAATTAAAGTAAAAAAGAAAAAAAATAAAGAAAAGAAAAAATAAATAAATAAATATGCATTAATAAAATTTGGGGACTAAAGGGAGAAATAAATAAGGTGTCTTGATAGGTTTGGTAAATTACCTAATTTTCATGAAATAATCCAGGTCGATCTTAATTTTGTGTGTGTTAATTGGAACACTTTTTCAATTTCACTTAAATCAAGCTAAGGGTTCTCTTTATTTTTCATATGCATTTTGACTAATTTTTATAAAACTTTGAAGTAGAATTTCTTTCATGGCAGGATCTAATTTTCACAGTGGACAGGAACCATACTTGAGGGCAAGCATGGGCTAAGTAGGGGGGAATTTGAGAATACTCTAGAACGTCATATTTTTATGTGCTAATTGCATATTTATTTTGAGTATGATTCTACTAATTTGGGCTATTTATGGTCTTTTATCTTTTAGGGACTAAATTGAAGGCAAAAGTAAATTTAAGGGTAAAAGCGTGAAATTAAAGATGAATTGGGCCAACATGCGTGACAGAGGGAAAAAGGTGGTCTTAGAAAATACAAACATGGAATACCTACGGACAAAAATGCAAAAGAAGAGATTTTATAGCACAAGACTCTATTTAATGTTATTAGGATAATTATTAAGGATAATTATTTAGATTTAATTTTAGGATTTATTTTCATTTATCTTTATTTATCTTTAATTATCTTTATTTATTTGTATTTATCTTTTAGAATTTAATAGGAATAGGCTAGGTTTTCTAGTACTATAAATAGGGGATGGAGTGGCACATATTTGACATCTTTTTTTTCTATAAACACTCCTTCTCCCAAAAACTCTGTCTTTTGTTCTCTCCATATTTTCTTCAATAAAAATCTCATTTCTATTATATTTATTTCTTTCCCAAGAATCATGAGCCACTAAACCAATCTAGCCGAAGGTTGTCAAAATTCCCCAAAAAGGTTCATGAGGCTTAGAACCCACGCTTAGCCTTCTCAACAAGATATTCATCGTTTCTCCGCATTACGGGGCTGACGCTTCCGTCCATGTCCCTTAATAGGTGATCTTTTCAACTTGTGCAAGGAACGGTCGCTTGTACGTTTTGGGAAGGTTGCACAGTCGGTTCGTTGGCTTTCTACGTCAGAGGTTCGTGAATCTAAGAGACAAAACGGCGTGGTATTCACCGTTGGGAAGTGATGATCTAGCAGAAGATAGTCCCACAAAAGCGATTATTGGCTAGAGTCAGGCTCCACCAAATTTTAAGTCTAAATCCTTGGAGCTGGTGGTCGTAGGCGTCCTCTTCCACTATAACTGGCTGATCCTGCTCGAGAAGGGTTACTTAAAAGCCAAGGATTGAACCCAAGGCGGAACGAGACAACCGGAGGCTAGAATCTCGCCACATAAGAAACTTACTCTTCCCTAAACTCTGTTTATTTTCATATTCCACATTTTAATTTTTGCAATTTATTTAATTTCACAATTTCAATTCACTTTAAATTCTGTTTTTATTTTTCCAGATCGAAATTCTTAATTCTATTTTTTTTATTTTTTAAGAACGCAGGTTTTCTTGTCCAAGAAATTGTCCAGGATTTCAAGAAACGAGCATTCGCACAATCCGGTCCCTGAGGATTTGACCCTACTTCCCCTCTACTGTTATTTTTACTATTTTACAGGGAATAGGATATTTTTGGTGCTTTCAACGACGCATCAAATAGGCATGCTTACCAATTGCCTTTAAAAACCACCCACCTTCACACTTTGCTTCTCAAGCCAAAGTGTATCAAGTAGTTGTGTTTGGACCTCGATTCTGATTAACAATAGCCTCTCCTCATTGTGGAGCTTAAACAGATATAAAATACATGTTAAAATCTATCATTAACAACAAGAAAATAAAAAAATCAAGAACTACACGGATCTAAAACACCACTCCAATCTACCTTATCGAAAACTCACGGTATAGCGAAAACACAAATTTCAGCCCCTAAATGACCTTCTCTGCACCAAAAACCATTTCTAAACATCATTTCTAATCTATCAACACAAAACCTAAGCATCAATTTCATCAAACAAACCGTTTCATAATTTTTCGAAAAATCAACTCATGTTCTTAGTTAAAAATGGATTTATCAAAATTGATCAATCAAACGAGTTTACTCTTTTGTTTTCTGATAAAAAACCTCTTAATAAACATGATTTAAGCTTAGATATCCATTTAAACTTGGATTCCAACTCAACACCATGAATTCATCATTGATGAATTTCATGTTCAAGAGAGAAGAGATCAAGATTTGAAAAACCATTTTAATTGATTTAAATTGAAAATAATGATTAAAAACAACTTTAAAATGAATTTAAAGTTGAGAAATTACCTTCAATTGATCTAGAATCATCAATATTGAAGATTGAATCAAGATATTTGAAGAACTCAGATGAGTTTTTTCCCAACTTTGAAAATCTTTTCTGGAGAATTTTGAGAGAATTTGGAGAAAATAAAAGATGAGATCTAATCTTTGATATGTGGGCTTCGAAAATGAAAAAGAAAAATGAGAGAAAACGCTTAGAAATCGAGTGAAAATTGTGTGTGAAGTGAGGGGGTTGCAGTGTTTTTGACCTAAATAACCTCAATCTGATTTCAAAAATTGGGAAAATTACCATCAGGCCACTCCCACAATTCCCTTTTTTTACAAAGTAATCCTTTCCCTCCAAAATTCTAAAAATATGGGTAATTTGTCATAAAACCACTCAAACATTTCCCTTGTTTTGCAAAATTGTCCTATGTAATTAATATTTTAAATTCTCTTAATTAAACTCCCATTTTTATTTATTTTTCAATTCTAATTTGACCCAAAATACTTATTTTACCCAAAAATTATTTAAAACTATAAAATTATTTTTTCTAAAAATATTTTTATTTTTCGGAATATTATTTCCCGATTTTGTTTAAAATTGAATTAAGCTACCTAAACTAAGAGAAAAATTACTAATAACCCCGATTAACTCTTAATTTTTCACTCGGAACCCGGTAAACTTACCCGACACTACTAGACCTATTTTTAGGGCCTTACAACATGAGTTGCAAGAGGTTGCTAATTACCAGGATTATCATCCATCTCAACAGTAATGTCCTTTTGCTCTTAATCGTCTATTAAAACTTGTTGACCTTACCTTGCTTCTCTAACTTCTTTTCGATTTCTGCGAGTAGTCTTTTCAATCTCAGTGTCAAAAATTAACGGTTCCAACGGGTTGCCTCTACTCATAAACCAAAAGAACCTGTAAGAATAAAACAAAAAGAAAACAATTAAAATGTAACAATTAAATTAAAAACAAAATAAAAAATGACTAAATTAATAGAAAAAAGTTTTCCTAATATTCTAGTCCCAGGTAATGGTGCCAAAAACTTGATGCGTCGTGAACTAAGTAAAAATTTGACTAAGGCAAGTGCACCTATCAATTAAAAGTATAGCTACAGTGAGCAAAGAAATCATTTTCACGAAGACTAAAAATACTAGTAATTATTGTCTTTCTATTATTTAACTAAATACTTCAAGTGATTGATTAAAAATAAAATAACATAATTTAATTAACTAACTAACTCGACAAAGAACAAATCGGGAAAATAAACAATACCAATGAAAGAATTCACCTATATTTCATTTGTCACTATCAATTTAAATTTACGCAATTTCTTTAGTTAGTATCTTGATCCTTAGAAATCCCTAAATTATGCAAATATTTCTTTCGAGCATAAGAGCAACTAACTCTAGGTTGATTAATTGAAATTTCTTTCTAATTAAGACCCCTATTATCGCATTCTATGGATTCCCATATTAGATTTGACTCTAATCCGGTAGATTTATGTCATCTTATTTCTAGGATTGCATACAACTCCACTCAATTACACAAGATCTACTCTTAAATAGGGTCTATTCAACCTCCGATTTAAGCACATCAAACATGGATCAATAATCTAGAAATATTAAACCAAGAATTAAGCACACATAATTGAGAACAAGAAACTATGTATTTATTGCGTAAAATAAAAATCAAACGACAGAATCTATCATAGGGTTTATCTCCCCTAGGTATTTCGAAAGTTAGTTCATGCTTGAAAGTAGAAACATCCAAGATACGGTATAAGCAAAAGAAACAAAGAAACACATGATAATCTCCTAATAAATCAACTGGGAATCTTCAATCTTGATGGAAATCTACTTCAGAATCGGCTTCAATTGTGTTTTCGAGTTATTTTCTTGAATATTCTATGACGACTCACTCATATCTTCTTATCGTTGTCATATATACATCTTAGAATGCCCAAAAGAACCCTAAAAATAGTGATTTTTCGCTATTTAGAGTGAAAAATCCGCGCAATCGACACTGCCTACCACATGGCTGTGTGGTAGCCCGTGTGTGTCACACGACTGCGTGTCCATGACGTGTGGAATGGGTGATCAGCCGTAATTCAGTGTAGCAGATTAAACTAATTTTCTCACTTTAGAAGCTTGAAAGCAAGCATTTTCAGTAGGTTTTAATTATGTTTTTGTAAGTTTCGTTAAGATTAATGAAATGTACAAATGGAGTCTTTTATTGACCTTAAGGGTCGAATGAGGCCTAAAGGTGAGCTAATGAACTTTTTAAGTGTATAGGAGACATTAGAAGGCATAATAAACAGATATTGGTCCCTGTGTTGCAACATAGGGAGCAGAATGGAGAAATCACGAAACTACCTCCAATGTCGGGACACAGACTAAGAGTGTAGTGACACACCCCTGAAGATATCCCAAGAGGAGTATACTGACTCTTTTGTTGTGACACAGGTCGTAGTGTGTCGCGACATTGACTCTGGACGGAATTAAACACGAGTCAAGGGGCGTTTTGGTCTGCACAATCAAACGTAAAGCACGGGAACGTCAACTAACCTAGGTTTAAGGATGACGACCACCTAAAATCTATAAATAGGCTCATTTGTCACATGTTAAAGAAACCATTTACTTAGCCTAGAATTTAACTTTTAATTTCAGTTTAGTTTTTCTTCTTATTAGTTTTTAGGTTTATTTTTAGTTTATTCTTTGTTCGATCTCAAGAGATCTAATTTGTGGAGACAATCAAACTCTACACTTCAATTCATTTATCGTGTTCGCTCTTTACATCAATTCCATATTTTTTATGAAAGCCATGAGGAACTAATCCTTCTATGGGGGATTAGTGAGTGGAGGTATGATCTATCAACTGTTTTGTAGGGTTACTCAATGGATCAGCTTTTTGGGAAAAGAAGAACTTAAAACCCTAGGCCTGACAACCCTAGGATGTCATCAAGGTGGGAATTAACCCAAAATTGGTATGGCCTATCCGTGAACACCGTCACCTCAAGTCAGTCTGGACTGCGAGGTCGGAAGATAAGTAGTCCTTACCGAATCGTTATTTGATTGGAAGATCGGAAGATCCTGCTCGGATAGCTACTAGTTGATTGATGAAGAATCCGAAGCGATAGTTGATTGGGATTATCGAAGCGAGCTAATTACCCATAATCAGATTTGATTTATTCTATTCTTTAATCTCTTGAATTTTATTTCTTTATGTTATTCTATTTTATTATTATTAAAAACCATAAAAACTCCTTTTATTTTTACTTTCGTATTATAACTGATTTAAAGTACTAATTAGATCTTTTAGTGTTTAAGTTAAAATTAATCTAGCACTCGCCTCCCTTGGGTACGATCCTCGGAGTACTCACCTACTCCGTTGTAGCTATATTATAACTAGACTCGTATACTTGCGGATATCGCCTCATATATCTATATCTTGTACTACAATATTCACACTCTAAACATTAGTACGTCCAGAGCTGGTCAAGTTGTTGGCCCCGTTGCCGGGGAGGCAACGTCACTAGTTTGATTTTAATTTTTGCACTCCAAAAAGAATAATTAGGAAATTTTTAGGTTATAGATACAATTTATTTATCTGTAAGAAAAACTACTAACATTATGCAGGTTTTAGGAACTTTGTTTGATATAGACTGTCTACGATCTAGCATTTCTTGTCCTATGATTCATAACTCACATTTTGAACTAAATCCTTCTTTACTAACATAGGTTTCTGAAAATGTTAGGTTTACCGATTGTAAAACTGAGGACCCTATAGCGTTTTTACAGAGATTTGAACATATATGTAGCATCGTTACTTCTGTAGGCATTCCACCAGATGCTATCAAATTGTTATTAATTCCATTTGCACTGGATGGGAAGGCAAAAATATGGCTAGAAGTGCTTCCCCCAGACACTATTACTACATAGACTGAGTTTGTGCAGCTTTTTCTTCACAGAGAAGTACCCATGACAAATATACTCAGTACTTATACACAATTATTTTATTTTAAGCAATTTATTACTAAAACATTGGGACAGGCATGGGAAAGGTTTAAAACAATTCTCATATCCATATTAGGCGAGGGTATGTCTCCATACAAATTAGTTTATAGTAAGAACTGCCATTTACCAATTGAATTGGAAAAGAAGGCATATTAGGTGATCAAAGAGTTAAATCTGGACGTGGAATTAGCTAAGAAAGAAAGACTATTTCAACTCTAGGAATTGGAAGAATTCCATTTTTATGGCCTATGAAAATACTAAAATGTATAAGGAGAGGAGTAGACTTTGATAGGATATGAAGATTAGAAAGCGTGAACTTCTATCTAGACAGAAAGTTCTTTTGTTCAACTCAAGATTAAAATTATTTCCTGGCAAACTTAAATCAAGATGGACAGGTCCATATACCATACACCAGGTAACTCCTCATGGAACAAAAGAGCTGATCAGAAAAGGAGGACAACTTTTTCAAGTAAATGGCCAAGAGTAAAACATTATTTTGGAGGAATAATCAGCACAGTAGTTGATGAACAAATCTTGCATTGTAACGCGCTATGGGATTTGCAAGGAATCAAGGGGAAATTAACAAATGAAACGAGTGATGATGAAGAAGATGACCAAAGTGTTGATTTCGCAAAATATAAAGGAATCTAGCCTACATATTGCGACACCGCTCCTGAATGTCGCAACAACGAAAAATAGTCAAAACATGGAATTTGCTTTTGATGTCATGACATCACTGAGGGATGTCGCGACAACACTGTGTAACTTTATTTTCCGAATGTAACACCCCAAACCCATCCCATGCGTTACAACCAGATCTGACATGTCACATAAGGGAAAACGTATAAAAACCTTGTGATTCGTACTAAAATAGGTATTATTTGGTTATGGTTAAGAAAACGAGTTTGATTAGAAATACTACTAATCCCGAGAGGCTTAATTGAAGAATCGATATTCAAATTTGTGATATTAAAACTGTGACTTTTGAAAATATTATTGATAATTTGAAAGATATTCCAAGTTAAATTATTTATAAATATGTTATAAAATCCTTTTGTTAATCAACTTTGAAAAAAAATCGTTATTTATGATTTTAGAAAAAAATCCCATTTTTAAACAATTTAAGTGAAATAATAAAAATATCCCAAACACAAAGAAAAATAAACATAGTCCAGAGGCATTATTACAACGTTAAAATCCAAAATAGTAAAAGTAATGAGATAAAGCAGAAAAGGAATTTACTAAAGTTGAAACACCATTTCTAAAGTATGGCCTCCATCGAGTCATCCATGGCCCAAGTCCACATTCTTGAGCATTACCCGCAAAGGTTAAGGAAAAGGGTGAGTTACTAGAACTCGAGTGGATAATCCCCTTACCGACATCCACTGGGCCTGAATCCATTTAGAAATAACTTGGGCTTAAGCCCATTTACATAACAATATTAAAATGATATGAATGTAACCCAACCCATCCATCCATCACACCCCGAGGCACCAATCACACTGTGGGGATCAAGTCAACCACCCCGCCGCTCACACCAATTCGCAGGCAAGTTGCCATTTATAATATATTTGTTTATTATGGCCAAGCCACTGAAATCATAAGTGATATTTTTGTGGCAATGCCACCAGGCTACACTGCTCTTCATACAATTTTTCCCAACCCATGCAATATGTAACATGCAACATACATAATAAAGCATAATAACCACATATATGTACAACCATTATTAATCCAATAATTTATTACAGTGCATCGGCCCATTATAGCACTTTGTAATTCGGCCCATTAAGGCATTCTAGTAAATCGGCCCATAGGGGCATTTTCGTAAATCGGCCCATAGGGGCATTTTCGTAATTTTAACAATTTTAATACCGATTTTGACAAGTTTATAGTAATAATGTAATTTAAGCAAATTTCTCGATTTGTGCAATATTACGATTTTTAGCCATATAAATAATAACGAGCTATTTTCCAACGTGATATCTTATCATGAATCTACGGGATTTCGGTGTGAGATTACACACCTGATTACGGTAAGGATTAGTCCTTCTTGATCGTCGACACCTATGACAACATAATACTCGATTAACTAGCATAAGAGGTTTTTCTTAATCCAAATCTAAATCAACGATCTAAAATACTTACTCTCAATATCGTGAATGACCACGAATTGTCTATTTTCACCGGATGATGGTCCACAACCCGGTGGAAAATCCCGAACCGCCGATACTGCTCTACGCTTGAACTTAGGAGTAGGAATAGCAAATCCACTCCTTTTGTGTTCTCCAATCGCTTTTCCTTTCAAATCGGTTCCACTTGCCCCCATAGGAAAAATCTCGATTAGAAAACTACTATGAGAGAAAGTAGTTGTTTTAGTGATAGGAGTAGGCTTACCACTATTTCCGAAGGATCCACGAGTGAATAAGAATGAACGATTTAGACCCTAAAATAACCGTTTAGTCCAAACTATTATTCCGTTTAGCAACTAATCGAATAATGAGCGATATCAAATAATCCAGAAAGAAACTCCTTACCTTAATGATATTGAATCTGATTTCCTCCGATTGACTTAAGGCTAGAATTGAATCGGCTAGGATGATATTCGGCCACTCACTTAGAATACTACGAAAAAGAGGATGATTAAGATGTGAAGGAGTAGGAGGAAACACCATTTTGGTTTAGAAACAAGATACACAACCGAATAGTGATAGACACTTATTCGGCTAGAAAGAAAGGAAAAATGAAAAGAGAAAAAGAAACCACTTACCGATTTGATCGAAGAAGAGGGTGTTAACACAAACGAGAAAGAAATTGTGAAGGAGAGATTAAGGGTTGAAAGGTTCGGCTACGGAAAAAAGAAAATGAACAAGAAGATTCGGCTATGAGAATATGGGTTGAAGAAGAAGAAAGAAAGGTTGAAGAATTTGTGAAAAAGAAAAGAAAGGATGGAGAAAGAGTGCTTAACTAGTTTCGGCTATCAAAAGGGGAAATGAGCAAAATAAATTGGACACAATGGCTAGATGGTTTCGACAAAACAAAGGAAAAAGAGATGCTCACTTTTGGCTTTGGAGTTTCGGCAATGAGGGAAGAAATTGGAGAAAGAGAACACCAAAAAAAAATGCTAAAAGAAACAAGCCATACAAGCACCTAAAATTTGCCAAAAGACTAATGCAAAATTCGGCTACCAAGACCCTTCCCAAAACCGTGTATCCTTTTACCAAAATGATCAAAATTGACCAAAAACTCTTTCCAAAACATCTTCCACATTATAGGCCAACATGTTCCCTTCTCTTTCCTTTTCTTTCATTTCTTTCCTTCTTTCTCCCTTATCTTCCTCCTTACCATATTCCTTAGCCTCCTTTCCATCAATAAAAAGTCTCCCTTACCATAAATAGGACCATGGCCGACACTTGGGATAGGAGTACAAAAAAAATAAATCCAAAATTTGCAAAAGATGGGTTTTGAACTCCTTCCCTCCATGCTCTCCACTTGACGCCATAACCTCCTTGCCATATGCTCACTTATGCTAGCAAAATACACACTTATTTCCTTAAGCATTGATGCCACTTACCTTCTCTCCTTAAAGTGCTCAAACACAAAAATTTTGCTAAGGCCCAACTCAATCTCGTGCCTTCTAAAGACCCCTAATCATACACAATTAACATTTTTAACTAGCCTAAAGCATGATATACTTCAAAACGTAAAATTCTGAATTTCAAGATGTTACAATTCTACCCCCTTAAAGAAATTTTGGCCTCGAAATTTACCTGCTTAGAAGAGATGAGGATATTGTTGCCGAATTGTGTCCTCTGGCTCCCATGTAGCTTTCTCTGTCCCGTGATTACGCCATAAAACTTTGACTAATGAACCGACTTCCTTCTTAGCACCTTAACATTTCGATCTAAAATGACTTGCTGGCTCCTTTTCAAAAGACAAGTCAGGTCTTATATCGACTTCCTCCACAGGCACAATATGAGATGGATCCGAGCGATAACGCCTTAACATCGAGACATGGAATACACTATGTATCGACTTAACTCGGAGGTAACTCCAAGCGATAAGCCAGCGCCCAACACGCTCAAGATACGGTATGGTCCGATGAACCTAGGGCTTAACTTGACCTTACGTCCAAATCTTAAGATCTTCTTCCAAGGTGAGACCTTGAAAGACTTGATCTCCCACCGCAAACTCTATATCCTTACGGTTAAGATCGCGTCACGATTTACATGCAGCCGGAAGCTTCTTTTAAACGAGCCCAAATTACCTTAACTTTTTCCTCCGTCTCGAGATCAACTCGGGACCCAATAACTATCGCTCTCTAGCTCGATCCGGCCAAGTAGAGTACGACACCTACTACCATACAACGCCTCGTAGGGGTGCCATCCGGATCTTTGGATTGATAGTTGTTGTTGTATGTAAACTCGCGCCAATGGTAGAAAATCTTCCCAACTACCCCTGAAATCGATCACACGACCCCTTAACATGTCTTCTAAAATCTGGATAACCCTCTCCGAGTGACCATCGATCTGCGGATGAAAACGCCGTCTTTGAAATTTAGCCTTGTACCCAAAGCTTCATGTAAAGCCTTCCGAACCGTGATGTGAACCTAGGATCCACATGCGATATGATGACTTTGGTACCCCACGTAACCTCACGATCTACGCTACATACAACTTGGCCAACTTACGCAGCGAATAATCCGTATGAACAGGTAGGAAATGAGCAGTCTTCGTTAACCGATCCACTATAACCCATACTGAATCTTTCTTAGTAGGCGTTAAGGGTAACCCACTAACAAAATCCATCGTTATCCTTTCCCATTTCCATAATGGAATTTTCACCGGTTGTAGCAACCCTGACGGCAGTTGATTTTCCGCCTTCACCTGCTGACATGTCAAGCACTTACTCACGAAGTCGGTAACCTCCCGTTTTAACCCTGGCCACCAATACTGCTCACGGAGGTCTCGGTACATTTTGTTTCCCCTGAGGTTCATAGCATATGGGCTACTATGCGCCTCACGCAGAATCATTTGTCTCAATTTCGAATCCTTGGGTATACAAACTCTTTCGTGGAAACACAATACTCCATCACTATTCAATCCAAAATCCCCTATCTCACTACCTTCCACTTGCAGAAGTCGAGAACCCAACGCTTCCTCAATCAACTACTTTTCCTTAATCTGGCTTACCCATGCAGGCGTCACCTGAAGTTCGGTTAACAGGCTACCATCTTCATACAGGCTGAGATGAGCGAACATCGCTCTCAAATCCGATATCACCTTACGACTTAACGCATCTGCCACCACGTTAGCCTTTCCTGGATGATACTCGATTGAGAAGTCATAATCTTTCAACAGTTCTATCCACCTCCGCTGTCTTAAGTTCAACTCCTTCTAGGTAAGGAGGTACTTCAGACTCTTATGATCCGTATAGATAATCGACTTCTCACCGTACAGATAGTGTCTCCAAATCTTCAGAGCAAACACCACTGCAGCTAACTCCAAATCATGAATGGGATAATTCACCTCATGCGGCCTTAATTGACGAGATGCATAAGCCACCACTTTTCCCCCTTGCATCAACACACATCCCAAGCCCGTGTGTGACGCATCACAATAAACAATAAACTCCTTACCAGCCTCAGGTTGAATCAATACTGGTGCTTCTGTCAGAATCTTCTTCAATTTCTCAAAGCTCTCTTGCTGCTTATCTGACCACAAAAATGGTACTCCTTTACGCAACAGCTTAGTTAGGGGTGCAGCAATCAACGAAAACCCCTCAACAAAACGCCTGTAATACCCAGCCAAACCTAGAAAACTCGAATTTACGCCATCGACCGGTGGCTTCGAGTCCAACACGGCCGACCTTTCGAGGATCAACTCTAATTCCTTGGGCAGACACAACATGCCCCAAAAAGGTCACTTCCCTCAGCCAAAATTCACACTTACTGAATTTGGCATACAATTGCTTCTCCCTTAATATCTGCAATACGACCCGTAAATGCGAATCATGCTCCTCTTCAGTCTTTGAGTACACCAAGATGTCATCTATGAACACCACCACAAATCGGTCTAGATAGGGTTGGAAGACTCGGTTCATCATGTCCATAAATGCAGCTGGTGCATTAGTCAACCCAAACGGCATCACCAAAAACTCGTAATGCCCATAACGAGTTCGAAACACAGTCTTATGAATATCCGCCTCCTTGACCTTAAGCTGGTGATATCCCGATCTCAAGTCTATCTTCGAGAAAACCGAAGCTCCTCACAGCTGATCGAAGAGATCATCGATCCTCGGTAACGGATACTTGTTCTTGATCGTCAACTTATTCAATTATCTATAATCGATGCACATACGTATCGATCCATCCTTTTTCTTAACGAACAAGACCGGCGCTCCCCATGGTGATACACTTGGTCGAATAAATCCGCGATCCAACAACTCCTGAATTTGAGCCTTAAGCTCCGCTAACTCCTTCGACGCCATTCTATAAGGAGCAAAAGACACCGGAGCCGTCCCTGGCAACAGCTCAATGCCAAACTCCACCTCCCGATCTGGAGGTAATCCTGGAAGCTCCTCGGGAAAAATGTCTGAAAACTCTTTCACCGTTCTAACACTCTCAACCGACAACTCTTTGGCATCCAAAGCACTGATAAAGGCTAAGAACGCTCCACACCCCTTTCGCACCAACTTTTCTGCCTTTAAAGCTGATACCACAATAGACAGATAGTTTCTTCTTTCACCTATCATCATCACTTCCTTATCCTCTGAAGTTCTTAGCACCATTTGCTTTGCAGCACAGTCCAAATTCGCACGATGCTTAACCAGCCAGTCCATGCCCAAAATAAGATCGAACTCGCCAAATGGCGGTTCCATCGATCCATGAAATATTTCCCCCCCGAACTTCTAAGGGCACATCCTTAAATATCTTATTTACTACCACCGACTATCCTAAAGGGTTAATCACAGTTGTTTCTCTAGCAATAATCTCAGCTCTAATATTCAGAGTTCCAGACACAGCACAAGCAACATACGAATGGGTGGATCCAATATCTATCAAAGCGATGCCAAGTACATCGGCTATGAAGAACGCACGGTTATGACGTCCGATCGCGTCGCCATCCTCTCGACGTCGACCGCATAGACCAAACTGGCCGTCTCACCTCCGTGTTACCCTCGCACGGTACCTCTACCCGATGCACCTTGACCTCGTCCTACACCATTACCACCTTGACCTGGCCCACGGCCTCTCGGCGACTGCTGAGCGCCTCCAGCCGGCTACGCAAATCTGTTATGAACTACCTGAGTTTGATCAGGCTTTTGAGGGCAATCCTTAAACCGATGGTCCTTGGATCCACATCTGAAACAACCACCAGTTCTCTTCCAGCATTCTCTCGAGTGAAGTTTCCCACAATCCACGCAAGGCTGTAACTGATTAGTTGTAGCTTGGACTCTTACTCGAGCTGGCTCCTCGTTCTTGGGCCTTTTCTGAAACCCTCTAGCAGGACTTGAGTACCCAGAGTCTCTCTTGATCCTGCCCCTATCCTTGTCTCGATTTTACCGTTCCGAGTGCTTAACCTCCTCAGCTATTTTAGCTTTTTCCACAAGTGTGGCAAAATTCCTCTCCTTCTGTGGGGCAATCAGTACCCGTAACTCATCACGCAACCCGTCCTCAAAACGAACACAGCGTTCATAATCAGTCGGCACTATTCCTCGGGCATACCGACTCAGACACAGAAACTCCGCCTCATATGCTGCCACAGATTTACCTCCTTAGACCAGATTCAGGAATTCCTTCCTTCGGGCATCCACATAGCTAGCCCCGACATACTTCCCCTGGAATGCTGGCTTGAAGAATTCCCAGGTAATACGATCAGCTTGAGTGCCTTCCCGAACAGTGAGCCACCACTGATACGCCTCGTCTCTTAGCAATGACACAGCTCCTTTCAACTTCTGCTCAGCGGTGCAATCCAGGTCATCCATAATCCGCTCCACTGCCTCAAGCCAGTACTCCGTTACACTAGGGGCTACACCCGAAATACCCCTAAAAACTTTAGCCCCATTCGATCTGAGTCGTTCAGATACCGACCCACGAGCTGCCGACCCAGTTCTTGCCCCAGCAACCCTTTCTAGAACTCACAACATTGCTTGGGACAGAGCGTCGTCCTCTCTCATTCGTTCGTGTGACCCAGCTTCAGTCACAGGTGACATAAGGGCGTCCATTTTCGGCATATGTCCCGATGCCTCAGATACAACTCTAGCACCTCGGCCTCTACCACGGCCACGTCTACCGCGTCCACGTCCTCTAGCGCTCATGTTTACTAAATTGATTTAATCTGATTACAAGTCTTATGAATCAGTATATTATTCAATGTTTATTAAACAATGTTTTATGAAGTATAGGAAGTAAAGTCGCTTTCACAAAACATATCCTAAGGTCTCAATCTCTATAGTTTCAGCTCCTAAAGCTAAAAGTTCTAGAGTATTTCTACAGTCATACCACAATAATCATAAAATGAAAACATAAACTTACTTGACTTGGTGTCGGATACCCGTGGTGCCATACGTCCTTTAGATCATGCATTTATAATTTAAAATTTTAAACAGCTTTGGAAAATGCTTTTGAACCCAAACTACAGTCGAGTTTTGCAACCGGGCTCTGATACCATAAAATGTAACACCCCAAACTCGGCCCATGCGTTACGATTGGATCTAACATGTCACATAAGGGAAACCGTATAAAAACCTTGTGATTCGTACTAAAATAGGTATTATTTGGTTATGGTTAAAAAAACGAGTTTGATTAGAAATACTACTAATCCCGAGAGGTATAATTGAAGAATCGATATTAAAATTTGTGAAATTAAAACTGTGACTTTTGAAAATATTGTTGATAATTTGAAAGATATTCCAAGTTAAATTATTTATAAATATGTTATAAAATCCTTTTGTTAGTCAACTTTGGAAAAAAAAAATCGTTATTTATGATTTTAGAAAAAATACCCTTTTTAAACAATTTAAGTGAAATAATAAAAACATCCCAAACACAAAGCAAAATAAAAATAGTCCAGAGGCCTTATTACAACTTTAAAATCCAAAATAGTAAAAGTAACGAGATAAACAGAAAAGGGAATTTACTAAAGTTCGAAACACCATTTCTAAAGTATGCCCTCCACTGAGTCATCCATTGCCCAAGTCCACATTACTGAGCATTACCTGCAAAGGTTAAGGAAAAGGGGTGAGTTACTAGAACTCAGTGCATAATCCCCTTACTGACATCCACTAGGCCTGAATCCATTTAGCAATAACTTGGGCTTAAGCCCATTTACATAACAATATTAAAATGATATGAATGTAACCCAACCCATCCATCCATCACACCCCCGACCAGCCAATCACATTTGTGGGGATCAAGTCAACCTACCCCGCCGCTCACACCAATTCGCAGGCAAGTTGCCATTTATAATATATTTGTTTATTGTGGCCAAGCCACTGAAATCATAAGTGATATTTTTGTGGCAATGCCACCAGGCTACACTGCTCTTCATACAATTTTTCCCAACCCATGCAATATGTAACATGCAACATACATAATAAAGCATAATAACCACATATATGTACAACCATTATTAATCCAATAATTTATTACAGTGCATCGGCCCATTATAGCACTTTGTAATTCGGCCCATTAAGGCATTCTAGTAAATCGGCCCATAGGGGCATTTTCATAATTTTAACAATTTTAATACCGATTTTGACAAGTTTATAGTAATAATGTAATTTAAGCAAATTTCTCGATTTGTGCAATATTACGATTTTTAGCCATATAAATAATAACGAGCTATTTTCCAACGTGATATCTAATCATGAATCTACGGGATTTCGGTGTGATATTACACACTTGATTACGGTAAGGATTAGTCCTTCTTGATTGTCGACACCTATGACAACATAATACTCGATTAACTAGCATAAGAGGTTTTTCTTAATCCAAATCTAAATCAACGATCTAAATTACTTACTCTCAATATCGTGAACGACCACGATTTATCTATTTTCACCGGATGATGGTCCACAACTCGGTGGAAAATCCCGAACCGCTGATACCACTCTACACTTGAACTTAGGAGTAGGAATAGCAAATCCACTCCTTTTGTGTTCTCCAATCGCTTTTCCTTTCAAATCGGTTCCACTTGCCTCCATAGGAAAAATCTCGATTAGAAAACTACTATGAGAGAAAGTAGTTGTTTTAGTGATAGGAGTAGGCTTACCACTATTTTCGAAGGATCCACGAGTGAATAAGAACGAACGATTTAGACCCTAAAATAACCGTTTAGTCCAAACTATTATTCTGTTTAGCAACTAATCGAATAATGAGCGATATCAAATAATCCATAAAGAAACTCATTACCTTAACGATATTGAATCCGATTTCCTTCGATTGACTTAAGGCTAGAATCGAATCGGATAGGATGATATTCAGCCACCCACTTAGAATACTACGAAAAAGAGGATGATTAAGATGTGAAGGAGTAGGAGGAAACACCATTTCGGTTTAGAAACAAGATACACAACCGAATAGTGATAGACACTTATTCGGCTAGAAAGAAAGGAAAAAATGAAAAGAGAAAAAAAACCACTTACCGATTTGATCGAAGAAGAGGGTGTCAACACAAATGAGAAAGAAATTGTGAAGGAGAGATTAAGGGTTGAAAGATTCGGCTATGGAGAAAAGAAAATGAACAAGAAGATTCGGCTATGAGAATATGGGTTAAAGAAGAAGAAAGAAAGGTTGAAGAATTTGTGAAAAAGAAAAGAAAGGATGGAGTAAGACTGCTTAACTAGTTTCGGCTATCAAAAGGGGAAATGAGCAAAATAAATTGGACACAATGGCTAGATGGTTTCGGTAAAATAAAGGAAAAAGAGATGCTCACTTTTGGCTTTGGAGTTTCGACAATGAGGGAAGAAATTGGAGAAAGAGAACACCAAAAAAAATGCAAAAAGAAACAAGCCATACAAGCACCCAAAATTTGCCAAAAGACTAATGCAAAATTCGGCTACCAAGACCCCTCCCAAAACCGTGTATCCTTTTACCAAAATGATCAAAATTGACCAAAAACTCTTTCCAAAACATCTTCCACATTATAGGCTAACATGTTCCCTTCTCTTTCCTTTTCTTTCATTTCTTTCCTTCTTTTTCCCTTATCTTCCTCCTTACCATATTCCTTAGCATCCTTTCCATCAATAAAAAGTCTCCCTTACCATAAATAGGACCATGGCTGACACTTGGGATAGGAGTACAAAAAAAATAAATCCAAAATTTGCAAAAGATGGGTTTTGAACCCCTTCCCTCCATGCTCTCCACTTGACGCCATAACCTCCTTGCCATATGCTCACTTATGCTAGCAAAATACACACTTATTTCCTTAAGCATTGATGCCACTTGCCTTCTCTCCTTAAAGTGCTCAAACACAAAAATTTTGCTAAGGCCCAACTCAATCCCGTGCCTTCTAAGGACCCCTAATCATACACAATTAACATTTTTAACTAGCCTAAAGCATGATATACTTCAAAACGTAAAATTCTGAATTTCAAGATATTACACCGAACTAACAATAACTGCTGGCGTTCTTTTGGTTTAATTATATTAGGACTCTTATTCTTTAACTTCTTGCTTAGTAGAAATAAACTATAACTCTTGAATACTTTATTCTTTCCTTCTAATCTATAAATAGGTCACATGGATCCTCTCATTTATCACCAGCAAAGAAAGAAAAAGAAATCAAATTGCAGACATAATAGATTGTGCAGGGAATTTCAGCAAAAAATATATTATCAATTGGCTAGCTTTAGTGTGAGCGCTTCAAGCCCAGTTGTTGAGTTCCAAGAAGGCAACATGAATAAATAATTCCAAAAACTAGAGCCATATACCTTCATTCAAGAACAAGGATTTGATCCTCTAATGAGAAATTGCAAAGGAATATGTGAGAATGTAACAAAAAGAGAATGGTCGAAATTTTGTTTGTCATCTGAAGAGCCTACGATAATTCCCATGGTGCAAGAATTTTATCTTGCATTAAAACAAAGGGAAGCAACTAGACCATTCTACGAGATGGGTTCTCTTGTGAAGGTTAGAGGAGATAATGTTCCAGTAACTGAGATAAGTATTTGCCAATTTTATGATGCGGCATATTATTATCGCAGTTATCTCTATAAAATAAATCTGAAGGAATTCAAAAATATATACGGAAGAAATATTAAGATTTTTAACGGAAGGTAAAGAGATGTGGACATATCAGATAGGAACAAAATACCTGAGACATTCAATCAAGAGTTAATAACACCAAAAGCTAATATTTGGATGAAGTTTGTCTGTTCGAGAATCTGGCCTACAATAGAGATGTCCAAGATTGGCCCAATTCAAGCTATCATAACATATGGGATACTCCGAAAGAAACAAATATGTATTGGTTACATGGATATACAAGAATATGGTTAACTGTGCAAGGAATTTAGGAAAGGGAATATTTTTCCCTCATTTGATTATAGAATTGTGTAAAATAGTAGAAGTCCCAATTGAACGGATGGATAAAACCATGAATCCCCCAAGAAAATTACTCGGTGATGACATATTCAAGTAATTTATTCTTCTACAAGCAAAACAGAAAGAGGAAAGGAGAAAAAGAGGATTTCAAGAAGATGATGAATAATATTTAACATTAAGTTAGTAGGATTTTAATTTTTAGGAGTAGATGGATTTAGGTAAATTAAATGTGTTTCTTATTATGGTTTTGTATTTTTTTTTATTGCTAAATTAAATATTTCTTTTATGGATTATATTAAGGATTATTTAAATTTTTTTAAAGATTAGGAACAAATATAAAACTTTTAGTTGTCTTGTAGATTGTTCAAATTTTCTATGTAGGAGCCCAACGCAAAGAAGACACAACAATTTGAGCTATCAATGAATAGAGGAGGAGGCACCCACCATTAGCAATTGAAATGACCACGATTAATCGGGTAACTTCTTTTCTTATCTTTTTATGGGCTACACATTGAGGACAATGTGTTAACTAAAGTGTGGGGGGATAACATAGAAAATTTGTTTTACGTTTTTCTTCAATTTTCTTGTCATATGTGTGCTTGAGCTTGTAGAAATACAAGTGATTGGTTAGGAGCATGTACATAAGCTGCTTGTGTTTACAAATAAATTTGGCATGATTATAAGTGATTTAATTTTTTTTATTATTAGACTACTAAGTTCTATATGTTACATTGTAAATAGGCATTAAGCAATCAATTGTACCAAATGATATAAAAAATACAAGGAAACGAGCATGCTAGTATGAATGATAAATGGTTGAATTTGAGTTTGTTTAGTTAATTAAATTTGTGCATATAGATATTAAGGCATGACCTAAGGCATTGCTTGGAACACATCCAGAGCCAAAAAGCTGACCCATTTATATTCACCTTTAGTACCGATTTATGAGCCTATTAACACTTCTTGATGAACCTCATTACAAACCTCGAGCCTGAAACATTAATTTGTATTTGTCCTTTTTCTTTGGTCCTGCACTGCATGACTAGAGACTTCTGGCCATACGTATTGAAGGTTAAGTAGATACATCACGGTAGAGTTTGTAAAAACAGAATGAAATGTGTGATATAGAAACTATAAGTTAGCCTAAAAGTGCGAAACAAAAAGAAAAATTCAAAAAAAAATCAGCATGAGTAGAAAAAGTCTTGAAACAACGAAAAAAGCATTTGTGAGTGAGATGAGATGAAAAATAAAAGTGACAAAGTCACAAGAATAAGAAAAACTTGTTCATTAGTGTACAGAAAATCGTAGGCTAGCCGTAGTTACTATGTTATGCTATGATTTCCTATGTGGAGAAACAAGGTGAGAGAAGGAGAAATAAGGCGGTGAGCGGGTAAGGGTCACTAAAGGGGAAAGAATAGGGATCAATACGATGTGCCAAACTATTTTCGTGTCTGTAACCCCTTTTGATGCTTATTGCCTTTGAATTCCATACCTGTCCTAAGCCTCAAAATGTTACAAGCCAAAAAGTCCTATGTGACCTAAATATCCTTATGCATGAATGGACATTATATTAAACAATCGCATAAATAACTATTTGTATTCTGCTCGGATAATCTAATTACTTGTATGATTTATTGATGGATCCCTACAGGTGAAACCCTTAATGTTTGTATACTTTGTAATATACTGAACTTAGATGTTTGTGGTCAAAAGTGGTAATTCAATTATTCATCATGTCAAAGTTGTTAGTGAATATGAAATGCCTAAGTCATGTGCTCCGAAGTCAATACTTGTATCATATTTTCTTAAGGGATGTGGCTTTTATTTCCTATTTGTTTGTGTTGCTTAAAGATAAACAATGACTTAAGTGTGAGGGAGTTTGATCTGCCGTAATTTAGTGTAGCATATTAAACTAATTTTCACACTTTAGAAGCTTGAAAGCATGCATTTTTAGTATGTTTTAATTATGTTTTTGTAAGTTTCATTAAGATTAATAAAATGTGCAAATTGAGTCTTTTATTGACCTTAAGAGCCGAATGAGGCCTAAGGGTGAGCTAATGAACTTTGTAAGTGTGCAGGAGACCATTAGAAGGCATAATAAATAGATATTGGTTGCTATGTCACAACACAGAATGATCAATGTCGCAACATAGGGAGAAGAATGGAGAATCACGAACTGCCTTCGATGTTGCGACACAGACTAAGGGTGTTGCGACACACCCCTGAAGATATCCCAAGAGGAGTATACTGAATGTTAAGGAATGCCTTTATGGTAAAACTCTAGACAGGAAAACATTTGTGGTGAGTACTAAATGTTAAGGAACGCCTTTGGGGCAAAACTCTAGACAGGAAAGCCTTTGTGCCGAGTATTGAATGTTAAGGAACGTCTTTGTGGAAAGACTCGGGAAAGGTAAGCCTATGTGGCAAAACTCTAAAAGAAAATTCCTCTGTGGCACATCTCTAGACATGATAGCCTTTCTGGCTATCTCTGGAAAAGAATGCCTTAGTGACACAATCTAAAGAATGGTCCTTATGGTAACTATTTGAAAGAAACGCCTCTATGGCGAACATTGAACAAAAAGAAAGGAATCCATGGCGAACTATAATAAAACAGTGTATTAAGTCTTTTGAAGGAATGATAAGTATGGCAGACTCTGAAAGGAAAGTTTCATAAGCAGTGTTTAGACTAAC
Source organism: Gossypium sturtianum (assembly GCA_025698515.1). Lineage (NCBI taxonomy): Eukaryota > Viridiplantae > Streptophyta > Magnoliopsida > Malvales > Malvaceae > Gossypium > Gossypium sturtianum. The sequence continues at coordinate 130,543,380 of CM046955.1, forward strand.
CGCGTGTAGTAGTAAGGTATGAATAGAAAAGCTAGAGTTCGCCAATGTAAGTGGTGAGCCAAGAGTATTCTTTCTGTTGGGTTCTTTGAAGAGGGAATGGTTAAGGGAATCATGAGAGGTAAAGGATAATCTTGGCATGTAGCATGACACCTATGGCATAATGAATGGAACCTTAGAAATGTACCTACCGAGAACAAATCAAAGAAAAGATACAAAGAGATAGAGGAAAATGGAGTTTTCGAATATGATCCAGGTAAAAGAAGGTTTACTCACTAAGTTTGCATGAACTTACTTCTGTGCTTTTATGTCACAAGTAAGCTGAGATAGGACTACGCCAGAAGGAACAATGCCAAGGCTACGTCAAGGGTGTGACGAGTTGGCTATTATGCATAAAGAGTAGAATTTGGCTGGCGTGATTGAGTTTAATGGAATTAACGAAATAAGTCAAGAGACTCGCTTGTAAGTCCCTGTAATGGGTACCAAACACGTTGATGAACCTACTGAAATCAATATCACCAACTAGAAGTAAATGATTAGAACTACGTAATTGAGCCTCACCATCATTATGTAAAGCCCATCATGGCCAATGTAATTATATACTAGGCCTCAGATGCAAATTCAGATAGAAGATTTTTCAATTGAGTTGTAAAATCTTTATAAGTCCATCAAAAGTCTGTAATGGAAAAATGTAACACCGGATATCAGGATTCGGCGGATCGGATCGGATCGGGTTTAGAGCCTTATAAACACAACAGTTGGAAATAAATTAGAGGGTATATATAACAGCTTCTAAAGGTCCTACAACTATAAGAAAGTATATTCAAGCAAAAAGATCAATAAAACAACTTTTGTGCAAACTATTTACATGTTTTTCTTTCATACACTTGTGAGTTTTATTTTCATTGTATTTGCTCAAGTGTTTTTCATTGTAATTGAGCTTAATTTGCAAATACATTGATCTTGTAAGGATTATTTCTTTGTTTGCTTCTTTGTATCTCTTTGAGGGGGTTTGTGTCTTAAGGTTTGGGTAGAAACCTTAAGGGAGTTTGTAAGGTTAAACCTTGTCCTTAAAGGTTATCAATTAGTGAATTTGGGAAAATTCTTAGTAGTGAAAAGTTAAGGTAGTGGAGTAGGAAATTGGGGCCAAACCATTTTAAATTCTTATGTTCATTTTTCTATCATTTCTCTCTAGCATCCACAAAATTTTTAAAAGCTAATTCAACCCCTCTTGGCAATTTCGGTTTGATTAATTGAACTAACAAATTTGGTACCCCCGAGCATGCAATTAACTATTTAAAATTAAATAATTTAATAATATTTTCTCATCATTAGTAATTGAATGTCGAAAATATTTTTATCATCCAAACGAATAAACTGATTTGTCCTTTTACAAATCATAAGGAATAAAATAAAATCGAAGATAATAAGATTCAGAGAAAGATTTAAAATTAATAATTGAGAATTGGGAATTGAGAATTAAGAATTGAGGATTGAGGACTGAGGATTGAGGATTGAAGATTGAGGAGTGAGGATTGAGTATTGAGTTGAAAAGATGAAGTTTGGATGGGTTTATATAGGAAAAATTATGGCTATTGGACCCCTAGTAGTCGTTGGAAAAGTTATCGTTGTGTAAATCGGTAAATTTAAAAAAGCAACAACATAGTTTCTATTTAAGTTATTGAACTATTAATAAATTTACGTTTTGATCATTTAATTTTAAAAAAAAATTACGTTAATACCTGTTGAATTATTTGAAAGTTTTTATTTAAGTTATTGAACTATTCGATATTTTTTATTTAAGTCATTGGGTTGTTAAGTTTTTTTATTAAAAAAAGTTCGGGTAGCGAGCTCCAAGCAACAATTTAATAATCAATATAGTGGATCAGTACCCATTGACGAGTAGAAGAATATACCTTAGATCTAAGTCGATCTGATGGTTAGTGTCAGAGATTATAAAATAAAATTGTTTGGGTTTTGGTTCGCAGATTTGTGAAGTTTAAAATTGTTTCATGAAAAAAAAATTGAACTATAAAAGAGAAAAGAAATGAGAGCTTTATATTGGTATAGGCACTGTGAATAGTGAAAGTCATACAACAGAGATTTTAATAACCCCGTGACTTAAATGAAAATTTTCGAATAGTTCAATGACAATTTTATAACTTTTTAAAATTTAGTGATCAAAATATAAACTTACTAATAATTTAATGACATTAGATTAAGGTCTAGTTCCTTTACTATTGTTGATTCTCTCATCGTTTGTTATTTAATTTCTAGAAAAGTATTTAAATTTAAAATATATTTACTTCCTATGTTTGAAAAACATCTATTTATTCTTTGGGTTTGATAAAAATCATTAATTCCAACTAATTATTTATTAAATAAAATTTAAATAAAAATAACTTTTTATTATTTATTATTTCTATTTATTTTTTATCTTAATTTTTATATTCAATATTTTAATTAAATATAATGAAAATTTAATTAATAATAAAATTATTGTAAATGTTATTAAATTATATGCTATATCATATTCTAATATGATCATAGGTCAAACATAATACACTTTTCAATTAATTTATCTAAGTTTTTTTTTTAAAAGTTACAAGCACAATCAAAATTGTAATTATAAAGACTACATCCAAACAAAACTATATCAAGAAAATTATATCAAGATTAATTATTATAAAGCTTGACCTAAATGATAATTAGAATATATGTATATCTAAATTAGAATAAATTTATATAAGATCCACATTTAGTAGGATAAAACCTTAATATAAACTGAGAACTCACATATAATTTACATAGAGTGAACCTCAAACCTAAGATCTAAAGTTTCTAGAACTTAAATATTGTCATTAAACTAAGATGTTATTACTTGCATAAGTTTATTCTAATAAAATTGTTATCAATGATAATTACATTTTTGTTTTTGTATTCTCTTTTACTTATTGTATCGTTTTTCAATATTTTTGTGTAAATATATGTTAAATATTTAAATTTTAATTATATATGCATATTATTTTTTAGATAAATTCAATTTTTTCTTTTTATATTTTAATAAAAAATTAACCTTCTAAATAGTAACTAATTAATTTTCATAAAAAATAATTTAATGAATTAATAATTTCAAATTTAATATATAATTAAATTAAGTGTAAATTTTAATTTTAATTTTAATTGAAGTCAAATATATTTTTTTATAAAAAATAAAAAATATTTAACTGTATAACACTTCAATATATAATAAATTTTATTATTTTATAATTAAAAATAAAAAACACGGATAGATAAAAACAGCAATGATATAATTATCTTTTTATTTTAAAATTTAGAATAATGAATTATTTTTGTAAATCAAATCAAAAGATTTGAAAAGGCAAAATCTGGGCTGTCCGCAAGAAAAAAGGGTAGCAGTGGCCCTAATGGGAGAGAGATTACCCATACAGGCTTTGGAGGGACGGGCAGTAGGCAGCAAAACATGGGCAAGGCGGGTTAGAGAAAGGAAAATGGAGTGGGACCTACTGAGATGGTGACGTGTCCGCCAACCTTGGGCTTCCATTGAAAATTTAATTCATGCTTCTCTTTTTTGTTTTGTTTTTTAATCCATTTTATTTAACCTTTATATATTATTCTAAAAGAAAAAAACAACAAAGACCAAATACCCATTGATAGTTAATTCTTTAATTTTGGTAGAAATCTGGTTTCTGACTTGACTGACACACTACCACTTCAAGCTCTAAAACAGTATATTTTCTCTAAAATAACATTAAAAAATATCAGCACATCTAAAAAATCACTTTACTTTTTTGCAATTTTTTACTGGGCAAATGAATCTTAATTCACCAATAAATAAATATGCCAAAGTCTTAAAAAATATGATTTTCTTTTTAATACAAAAATTACAAATGCTGAAATGATAAAAATGACAACATAAATACGTACGATAAAATGATATTACCAGTCTTTTCTAATTTCGATATTAAATAAATTAAACATTTTAAAATTTTGGAACATTAATAATTTAAAAAATGAGCATATGAATGACAATTAATTATATTATTAATATTTTTATCAATTTTACATAACTTTATCATTATAATAATGAATTTAATCCTTAAAGATACAAATTCTAGTTATTCTTATTTATATTTGTAAAGTTAATTATATATATATATATTATTTTCAAATTTTTAGATTTTTAAAAATTCACATTCTCTTTTTTTTTTTCTTTTAAACCATTATCAGAATATTATGTAATAAAGTTTAATTCGTTATTATTTCAATAATAATTATGTACTATTAACATTAAATATTAATTGTCATAATTAATTACCTTTAATTGTTCACTTTAAAATTGATAGAGATAAAATAACTTTTGTAGAGGGATCAAGGTATTGAAAAAGTATAACTTGGTTTCTTAAAGGTTGTGATCCCGGACTCAATTTTGAACGACCTTTACCCTACTCTTATAGAAAAAAGAAAAGAAAAACCTCGAGCTTTGAGAGTGAGCAAATGTAAAAGATAATACCAGCATCACATGTAGTGCACTCAAGACATGCCATTTCAATAAGTTTAAAGCAGTGGATCATATAAAAGGATTACAAATTCACAATTCTGAAAGGGTAACATGGGTTGTGTTTGAATCCTAACAAGTTTTCTGTTGCCTGATTATCTGTAAAAGCACTCAGGTCTTGGTGATTTTTTTTTTTTTTTTTTTTGCAACAAATACAGTTTTCACACCTTTAGGTTCATCTACAATACAAAGAACATTTGTTTTTCCCCCCACATCAATAGGGGTATTATAACAAATGCCATTCTCAAGATTGCAGTTTACAAGAAAATCATTCGCGGTTGTATTCTTTCAGACGAATCAGCAACACAATTCTGTTTCTGCTCATAGTAAGAAGATACCTACTGCGTACTGATGGTTCTGGAAAATCCGAATGATGCTTTGATGACGGCTAAAAATAACATAACGAAATACAAGTTGCAATCCATCCTAAATAATCCCTGTGGAGATGCTAGAAGTCGCATTTATCATCAATGAGTGCTCAGGGATATATGTAAGACCTGTAGCACCAAAAATGGATTCATCATCAAAATCATCGGATTTGGGTAGACCATCGGCATTATATTTAATAATATCCAGAAGAGAAGTGTCACATTCTACTGAATAAATAACTAGATAGAAATGAACAAAACCTGCAAAATGTGCAAGGGACAACGTATGCATAAATTAGAAACTTCCTTAATGGCTGGTGATTGTGATCCAGAAATGGCATGCATTTTTTTGCTACTCAGCAGAGGTTTTCTTTCAGTGTCAAGCACAGATATATGACATAACATTAATACACGGATAGCTATCATAAATAAATACTGTAAAATAAACATTAACCACACTTATTCTAACATATGGGCAAGGCAAATGATAAGTAGAAATTTCAACAAACGGATACCTTTCTCCTTAACATAAATCTGTAATGTGTCAAGAGTGATTATGCCATCAGTCAACGGAAGTAGCTCAAGCTTAATGGTAGCCGTAGATTGAGCAGGAACACATCTGAAGCAACCGATGTCATTGTTACCATTTGTATATTCAGTATTAGAAACAATATTACAGAAGTTGATGAATTACCCTAGTGGTACTCGACTCTGCAGCCAGAGATGAGTACATCCCAAACCCGAAGTTGGAATGAAATCAGCTGTTGGAGTCAACTGCGCATTGGAAGAAGTAAACTTAGCCCCAGCATCACCATTCTGTTTTTGATTCTCAGATAGACTGGGCATTGAGACTGCAGTAGTGCGCCTCTCACCACCTGCTTTCCCTGCAAGCTCAGAGAAACCAACAAATGGGCTCATTGGTGTTGTTGGAGAAGAATTCAAGGACACCACAGATGGAGGTGAGGTTAAGGATGTTGGAGCAAGAACTGTCATAGTTAGATCTTCATCAGACAAATTTGAAGCCTGAAGAGTTAAAACCTGACAATCATACCAAGTCAACAAGAATTAACACAGATAAATAGATGGTGTGCAAGCAAGAGAGAGCCAGAATCAAATTGTATAAAACCTGAACTGGAAGCTGAGTGATTCCTTCATTGGGTCCAGAATATTGTCCTGACATCTCAGATGCTACAGAGATCATAAGATCCCTTGAAACTCGTGGTCTCCAACTTGTTGGCTGCTTGAAAAACAATCTTGATTCTACATGAAACATAAAAGATTGATATGTTAATAGTTTGAACATGTAGTTATACAAAATTTGCCAGATCATAGCGTACACCAAGGGAAATGTACATACCTGTGTAATTGCAACGAAATGATACCATAACCGCATAGTGGTTAACAACCGAAACACTCCCCTTTCTATCAGAGGTCATGGAAGGAGGTTGCAAAGCGGACGATTTAGATTTTTCTCCATGAGTTTTGAGATCCTTCCACATAGAAGACACTGGTTTTAAAATAAAAGAGTGCTCTTCACCCCTCCTGCAACAAAACCATCAATAAACTCATGAGGATAGATAACTCTTCCCACTTCCCAGAACCTAAGACAGTCAATACAACTCAGCTAAACCTTAACTTTAAACACATTTCAAGATGTTAGATAATGGCCAAATATGTGTATGCTCCAAAGGCAGTCCTCATTAGACAAGGGTTTATTTTTAATTTACAGTTAAATATTCCACAACAATTAGGTTTTCTTGCTCATTAAAGAAGTACTAGCGACATTGTGCCACACACCCTAAGCAAGTATGTCTGGAATTCTAGATAAACCACAGAAGACAAATATTTTTCTTTTACAGGTAGTACCTTAATCATAAAGCTAAAATGCTACACATCAAAGAGCCATTAAAATAAAATAATTAAGGGACCTAGAGTGAAAATGGAGAATTCTCATCTACAATCAATTAGAGATTATAGGGAGATATTATAGGGATTTTTCTATGATTTGATCTTATTTTTGGTATGTTGTAATAAAGAGAATCCGCGGATAAATGCCAGATCTCTCATTTATTTTCTTTTTCCTTAGTTTGTGGAGGATTTCCCCCTGTTATGCCCTAGTTTGTGGCTTGCTATAACAGCAGCCACTCCTATATACATATGTAATCTGAATTATTCAGAAATATAAGCGAAAACTCTCAATTTCTAAAGAAAACAACCTGAGAGCTAGATTTGGTAAACTATGGTCATCTCCAGCTTCAATACATGATATTGGTAGGGAAGCAGGTGGTCCACCTCTAGAGGCCTCTTCTAAAATAACTGTTATAGCATCTACGAATACTACAATATCTGGTACATTTTCTGGAGAGATATTCTGCAAAATAACTTCATAAGTGAATAAACAAACCTAGAGTTGAGAGGAAGTATTTACCATTTATCAAGAAAAGTGAACACTAAGGTTTACCTTTATCTGAACACAAAGAAGATCATCTGTATTGCAGTCAGCAGCATAAGAATGGATCTCAATGGGTTGAATTATTTGAAGTTTCCTCCTCCATCTTCTTCCTGGGATATGGATCCCTTCTAATCCACAACGGACCGAAAATCTTTCTCGCTCTAGTGACACACCCCGATATGATAAAAGCTCTTCAATCCCTGTTATTTTACCCTTTGAATTCTTCTGAGAAGAGTAATGATCTACATCATCAAGGTCAAATGATGGTTTAGAACTCTGGGCTTTAACAGGTCCAGCAGGAGGTGTAACATTTTGAGGAAGTGATGACATGGAATAACTTCTAAAATGACTAAAAGAAAAGAGCGGAGAGCCAGAGGAGGCAGAAACACCAGGCCTCTGAGATGGGCTACCAATTCCAGAAGCAGATCCTAGAGGCGGAGGGGATAAAGTAAGAGGTGTAGGAAGAGTGTTATCCAGAGGAAGCAACCATTTCAACAGTTCTCCACATGGGTCTTGATTTGTATATACTAAGTTGTCCTGATTCTTAGAAGACGGGTTTCTGTCCTGATATTTTTCAAACTGAAGAATTTCAATGACAGGATCTCTAAGAAAATCAACACCAACATTCACTTTTAAAAGTACCTGCATCCTTCCAAACAGAGAAGCAGAATGAGAATCAGTACTCTGGATCAGAAAGTCACCTAGCAAGGAGCTAAATAATAACAAAGTTAATATGCCAATTAACACAAATAAATATGACAAATACGAAGAAAAAAAGCATTACATATAAGAGCTTCTGCAATCAATTGCAGAACCAGAGCAGGAGTTAACTGAGAGCAATTTAAAATAGGGATCAACTTTTGGAAAAAGCCTAGAAAGTAGAAGCAAGAACAAGCAAGTGGCCAGGTAGCAACTAGCATACTGAAAATACAATCTTATCACAATTAGTTTACACGAGTAGCATTGTCTTTTAGGTTTGCTAGCAGTAGCACTCATAAAATGATACAGAAGAAATTTACTTGTTGAATGCCCCAGATTTCTAACAAGATATTGAATGTGGAAAAATATAGTCCTAAACTGTACTAACAAATGTCAATCTTCTCCTCCCTCCATTTATGTCAAAAAAGTTTATCCTACCTGATGTTAATCCATGGAAGATGGAGGCAAGGAGTTCTACATGAAATCAAGGTACTGAACAATGGAGCCCCCACCTCGTCATCAATATGCTCAATCTTAATAACTTGGCTCCAAAATCTATCTATTCCAACCACCACCACCCCCTTTTCTTTTTCCCTTTTTCTGTTCAATTTCCTGTTTAATTCAAAGAATTCTTGTCGGGAAAAGGAGACAGTTTGTGGAATAGGGAGGTAGATTCTTTCCAGTCTTTGAAGTGAGGGGTTAGACAACAGTTTAGCCTCTAATTGGAAGCAAGAGCAGAAAGCAATTGTTCGAGTAAGAGGTAGAGGCAATGGTAGTAGAAGTGCACTGCCTGTCTGTGTCCCCTGCCCTCTGCCATTGTCCTCCCTATGCAAGTCAGCGATTTTAAGATACAGAAATTACTACACCAACTGATTGGTTACCATTAGACACCCTTCATAATCAGAAAGAAATATCAAGAAGCTACTATGATAACATGATTTGCATGTAAAATAGAAACAATAAACTTTCAACCTGTCAGCTAACAAAATTAAAAGCAGATGTCTCCAGCATTTATCCAAGTCAAAGCAAATAGGAAAACAATAATTAACAATTTAGTTCTTCTGTGATGCTTACCACTATGTCTCCACTGGAAAGAGAGCAACACTTAATAGAATCTCTAGCTACTCCTCCAGAAACATTAGCATCAAAATTTCCTCTATCAATCACTGCATTTTGTCTAGATATATTCTTGGCAGCGTTTTTGGTTTCATTTGCAATAGATTGTCGGCTATCCATCTCAGACGACTCAGAAGCTTTCTCAAAAGCACCTTTTTTTGACCATAGAGGCTCACCTGACTCTGCAATCCTGACAAAGAAATGAGAGTTCTTAAACCTTTTTAACAGTGTTTCAGTCTGTCTTCTGTGATCTTCCATCCTAAGAAATGATTCACTAGCAGAGACATCCTTAGCTGGATCAATCTTATCTTTCTCCAAGTTTTCACCATTTTGATCCATTACTGCACCGTTAAGACTCGCATCCCCTCCTTCAGGCACTGAATTTGTCTCACCTTCCATGTTTCCATTTTGTTTCTGAGCACCCCTTCTCTTGCCACTTTTACACATCACTGCAGCAACTTTAAATGGGGTAATAATTTCTGTTTCCTGATTACATGCTGATAAGCATGCTAGAACATGAACTTGTTCTCCTGAAGAAGAAAACAGGATTAAGGTTCAAGTTACAAACACATATTTCATGAATACAAGCCAACTGTATGCTAAATCAGAAAGAAGCAAGAGGATCAAAAAACAAAAAGATACCAGGAAAAACAAAAGAACGATCCAGGGAACGCAATGAACTTATGTCTGGTGCACGGTTCCAGTCATCAGGGAGATCCCCTGCAAATGAGTATCAAGATTAGACATACAACAAAGAAATATCATATAAGGGAAGTAGATCAACAAAACCAAAGTACAAATTTCAGGAAGATGTAATTCGTAAACAAGTCGTGTCAGGAAAATCTTGTCAAGTTGAAGTGTATCTAATGTAACTCCAGAAGAACTAGGACATTTACCTTTCTGGACACACTCTAGTTTCCAGAAGTTGTAAATCAGCAATAAAAACAAACATCAGAACATTGCTCTTCCACACAACCATAATTGTTTGGATTTTAAAAGCATATACTATGGAGTCATACACTCAAAACAAGGACCACTTTTACAAGTTGAACTTTTTCAAAGGAATAAGGAGAGGGGAGAAAAAGGAAAGAAAATGAGCAAAAGCCAATCATTAAAGCTATATCTAGAGACAGATCCAAAAATATTGTTTACATTAGCTACCTTTAGAGGTTAGTATACACTTACTATATGGAATGGTGATCCATCCATCTTCTTCACAAACATCAATGTGGTTCTCTGCGACAGAAGATTTCTTATCACTCCCAACACCAGCATTCTCACCTAAATGTCCATTGGTTTCGGCATCATGGTTTTCAACTGTAGGGTACTCTGGAAATGGATCTTCACCTATAAGCCCTTCCAAAGATGTTGCAGAACTCGAAACATAAGTAGATTCCGCCACCTCTTCTTGTACTGGAGGTGGCTCTGGCACTGCCTGTTGATTAGACCGCAACAGCAGAAAGTTCATTGTTTCCACCAAAATCAGCTTCTGCAAAATCAAACACCAAAGACACTTTACAACTCGAATACTAAAAGTACAAGTTGCAACAGGAAACAAGAACGCCACCAGAACAGGTGCATCTCATGCTTGTATCTCATTCGGAATCAGTCTCGATTTCTCAAATGAAACTGAAGATTAAATGTAAAGCAAGCAGCATGATCAAAACCACTCAGAGAACATTCCCTTTTCCTACAATAACCTTAACTACATAAGCGGATCTTGCCCTCAAGTCTAATAATTACCTTGAATTTCAGCTTTCCGAAGTTCACAATAAAGTTGAAGTAAAAGAAAACTAATATAAATAATTCAAACAAAGTAAAATCACTGAAATAAATCCTTTTTACACTGGATTAACCATGAACAATCTAAATTTCCTCATCATGAAAAATTTATAACCAGGAAATTCCAAAGCAAGACAAAATTCAAAAAAAAAAAAAACGAAGAATGAAAAGAAAAAAGAAAAACAAAAATGCCATTGAACAATTTGCTTTCGATCAGACATAGCAAAGAAATTAGTCAAATAGATGATGAGAAAAAGGAAATCCTAAATTGTTTTACCTGATCGGAGATCAAAGGCTGTGGAGGGTTTTCGTTTTCGTTTTCTTTTTCGTTTTCGTTTTCGTTTTCGTTTTCGTTTTTTTTTTAATTGTTTTTTGTTTGGTGCCAGGGAAATGGGAGATCCAATTACCTGACGGGACTCTATAACTTGATCGGTTGTTCGATCTCGTTCTAGGTCGTTTGATTATTTTTTCGTTTTCGAGGTTGATTACCTTCTGGCCCGAGTTAGAACCGTATGAAATTAAGCCCTCAGCATTTAGCCCATCCCCATTCAGCAATTGCCTTTTGCAGCCCAATTCTTTTCCTTTTCTCTGACATTCTAATCGCATTCAATCCAATTAAATATAGGATGGGTTTGGATTCAATCCAATTAAATATAGGATGGGTTTGGATAGGTGATACGTTTACCTGCGGTTAGTGTAAAAACAGCGGTGGCAGTGAGATTAGATACTGTAGCGACACTGTAGCGTGAGACAAAAAGTAAGCTAAACGCACCGCATCGCACTCAATCGCCCATCCAAACCCACCCTTAGAATCGAATTACCTAAAATTCATAGGATTATAGAAATATAAAACTACGGAAATATTGAGTATGTTATATTACACCATTCGATTCATTTGACTGAAAGAAGATTTTTATATTTGGTTGACGAAATATACTATTACCTACAAACATATTTTACTAAATTGACATTGTTATAGAATTTATTTGTTTAAACAAATTTAGTTCCTTTAATTTTTTTCTTAATTTTCATAAAATTATTATAAATTATGATAATTCATATTTTTATTATAATTTATATATTGTTAAACCCCTATTTTATTATAATTTATATACTATTAAGTGAATATATGATGTTAAAATCAATTTATAAATTATAACTGTATATCATAATCATAATTAATATATTAATAAATAAAATTTTAGAGTAGACATAATAATTATAATTTTAAAGTATCAAATTAATATTTCAATGTTAAGAAAAAAGAGATTATTGTTTTTAATTAAACTTAAATTTTATTTAAAAAAAAGATAAAATTTATTAAAATAATACAAACAGAGGGTAAATTAGTCCAAAATTTAATATTACACCCATAAACAGATGTAAGAATTAATTGTATTGACATTACACCCTATATTACAACATATTGACACTATCTAGGAATATAAAAATTATAGGGTAATTGGAATGTTGAGAATTTAAATAATGTAATCTTATTCCAAAATGTGAGATTACATGATATAATGTTATATTCAACGAATCAAACACACTCTTAGTGTTGCTTTTTTTTTTTTTATCTATAAGACTCAAACTCAAAACTTTACTTAAGCAACACCGAGTTCCTTACCACGTTATCTAATAATCAGATAACTTATTTTTCTCTACTTAAGCTCCTTTTGGATGTTGTTTGGCTCTAGTGAGATGAGATTTCTCTCAATTTTTGTGCACTCACACCACAATATTCTCTTTGGAAAAAAATTGCTTTTATTTGGTCAAGACATTCCTAACGCACTACAACTCTAGTTTTCCACTAGGGTGTAAAAGTTATGCATACAAGATTTTTTGTTCTTTTTTGGAAAGTAAATATTTTCATTAAAATTGAAAAGAATTCAAACAATGTAACCTTATTCTAAATGTGAGATTAATGTTATATTCAACGAATCAAACATACTTTTAGCGTTGTTTTTTTTATTTATTTATAAGACTCAAACTCAAAACTTTGAGCAACATTGAGTTCCTTACCACGTTATCTAATAATCAGCTAACTTTTTTTTTTCTACTTAAGCTCCTATCGAATGTCATTTGGCTCTAATAAGATGAGATTTCTATCAATTTTTGTGCACTCGCACCACAATATTCTCTTTGGGAAAAAATGCTTTTATTTGGTCAAGACACTCCCAACGCACCACAACTCTAGTTTTCCACTAGGGTGTAAAAGCTATGCATACAAGATTTTTTGTTCTTTTTCGGAAAGTAATTGTTTTCATTAAAATTGAAAAGAGGGTACACGATGAAAAGAGAACACTCATGAAACATCAGTGGTTTGAATAGAAAAAAAAACCCACAAAAATAGGATATATGATGAAGAGAAAACATGGTACATGAGTTGTAGAGTAAGAGACGAAAGCATCAACGATTTGACGAAAGTGGGGTACAAGTAGTGGCAAAGCCAATGGGCTAGTAGGGGCTCAACCCCCTCTAAAATGGAAAATTTTTCATTTAAGCCCCTTTATAATCTATAAAATATTAAATTAGTAATGGTAAAATTGCACTTTGACCTCCCAAAAATGATAAAAATTTGATTCAATCCTTTAAAAATTATAAAGATATAGGCTATTAAAATGATGAAATTGCATTTTTACTATCGTAAAAATATATAATTTAATTCTGACCCCCCAAAAATTTTCTAGTTTCACCCCTGGCTATAAGAATCACTAATTGGAACATTTTAGAGGAGACCAAGCATCATCAACTCTATTTTCGGATCCACATGTTCATGTTGGAAAAAATCCGATTCGAAAATAGTTTTCTAGTACAACGAAAAATTAAAATTTTAAAAACTGAGTCGATTTGTGATATTTATAGCAATAAACCTTTTACTGAAATTGCACCTGTGTTTTCAGCTAGATGGATCATTGTCGTTCTCTACTTTCAACCAAACGATCTTCTCCACTATTCTCGTACCATAAATTGCTTCGAGTGTTGGCTCGAATGAATTAGAATCAAACACAGAACCAAAAATTATTTACTTTACTTTCAGTGGGAAAACAAAATTCTCTCTTTAATAGAAACCAGTTGAATTATTATTTCGAAAAATAAAATTTATACTTAGAAAATAAATTCTCACTATTTTTGAGTAGAATAACAATATCTCAAAATTTTGTATTTAGCCCTATCGATGCCATCTATTTATAGAGAGAAGAAGTGAAACGCTTATTGAATTAGTAGAAGCCTATTTTAATAGAAAAATAAAATCCTAGTCTAACTAGGAGAGAGAAAGGGGCGGCAACCCTAGTTAAATATACTAGGGTTTTTCGTCCTATGTATTAGCATGAGGGGCTTTTGGGCCTCTCCGGTATCAAGTCCAATTATAAGTACTTCTTGAACTTTTAACCTAGTACTTTATAATTTAATCTAATCCAATACATGTTTTTCTATTTTCCAAAATAAACATCATAAATTAATTAATTAATTTATCAATTAAATAATTTTCTCAACCCGATTCTAATTCTGTTAAAATCATTGCAAATTTACCGTAAAAAATCTATTAGAAAGTATATTTAATATTTCTACAATCAACGGATTCACTATGACCAATTAATTTAATTCTATTTTTTAACTTCAATTAATTAATTAATTAATTAATAATTCAAAAACCCATAAATTAATTTTTTAGGTCATTTCCATTTGTGAGAAAACCACATTCATTTTCGAATATTTCTCATTTCTCCAACTTTACCATTTTTGTTCATTTAATTCAAAATGCAATTCATTTCCGGTTTCAATGAGCTAGCGGAGGGACCGATTGGACATATGTGATTAATGCTCAAATGATTTATAATTAAGTTCTAGCTTTTTGCCTATAAATTATAAATTCATTACTCACGAAATCATTCCACTATAGTATCGTGACTGAGCTCTCCCTAACGACATACCATTACAAAAGTAACTCGATCAGTGCTTATCTAATGACATTATCATAAGTGTGTTGCCCTCATAGGATATCCTTAATCTCTTTGGGATAAATTTGCTCTCCC
Source organism: Gossypium sturtianum (assembly GCA_025698515.1). Classification (NCBI taxonomy): domain Eukaryota; kingdom Viridiplantae; phylum Streptophyta; class Magnoliopsida; order Malvales; family Malvaceae; genus Gossypium; species Gossypium sturtianum. Next base: position 130,558,410 of record CM046955.1, read on the forward strand.
AATATGATCTTATTTTATCTCATGGTAACCATTACATCTTCCTTCATGAAAAGCAATTACTATCAAATAGTAATCAAGTCATTCATCACAAAGACGAATGACCTGTGGTCAAATTTGCTTTTCATCTATCATGTAGTGTGTCACACCCCAAAATAGGGCCTAGGAGTTTTGAGGGTAAAATGGGAATTTTAGCTTATATGTGTTCGGAATTTCGTTAGCATGGTATTCGGAAATATTTTTGACTATGGTATTTTGAAAATCAAGTCAAATTTTGAAAAAGATGTTCAAATAACCTCTAATTTGGAAAATTGGACTGGTTTGTAAAAGGGTTTAAATTGTGAGTTTTTGTAAGGCAATTAAACCAAAACTTTAAAATGAACCTAATAACCCCCATCTACAGTTTTATTTTCACGATAGTTTCTCTTCATCTTGTTGTGTCATCCCTTGCTCTCCCAAGCCTCTCTCGGTCGATTTTGTTCTTCAAATCCTAATTCCATTGATTTCTTCCATCCTCATATCATTAAATCTCCTTAAAATTTCAAGAAAAACACCCAAAACACCATAGATTTCTTTATTGTTAAGCTTTTGGGTTTTTGATCAAACACTCATTTTTTTGTCAAATAAGGTAACGATTCGATTCCATATTAGTTTTTGAGGTTATTTGATCCTTTAAACTGAATTTTTAGACGTTAAATCTCATGTTTTAAATAAAAGCCGAAAATTGGGTCGTTAATGGTGGATTTTAGCATTTTGGGTAAAAATGTGGTTTCAAAGTGTTTTTCAATTAGTTTTGATGAGATTAGAAGGTTTCTAAATTTACTTTAAATTTTTGTTAAAGATTTCTAAGAATTTAATGAATTTTCATGAAAATTGTCACAAACATGTCAAAATTTTCAATACCATGAATTGGGTAGTTTTGCATAGTTTAAAGGTTGAGAATTAGTCGTAGGTGAATAATTAGTTGAATAGAATTTGTTATAGAAAAAAATATTGATTATAGACTGAGATATTTGACTTTCAAGTTTGTTATGTCGAAAGTTTCGGTTACATGAGAACTTAGCTTAGGCTTATGTTTTTGACTGCTTGAGGTGATGTAACACTCTAGGCGAATCCCACATTGGCAAAGCATGGGAGAGACCTCTGCTATATAACAGAGTAGCAACACTTAAGTGGTAAGAGGTCTTTGAGGGGTGTATGGGCGCTCCTAAAAATAAAGTCGTAAGGGTCATATGTACCCAAAGCAGACAATATCTTATCGGGCTAGGTGTTGGCTATGACATTTATTGGTATTAAAGCCACTTGTCGTGCCTCTTGAGCGATTGTAGGGCAAACCTCAACGAGGACGCTGAGTCCCTATAGGGGGTGAATGTAACACCCTAGGTGAATCCCACATCTGTAAAGCATGGGAAAGACCTAGGCTATATAAAGGGGTAGCAACACTTAAGTGGTAAGAGGCCTTTTGAGGGTGTATGGGTGCTCTCAAGAACAAAGCTGTGAGGGTCCTGTGCACCCAAAGCGGACAATATTTTACCAGGCTGGGTGTTGGATATGACATTTATCTAAATGTAACCTCCTAAACCCGGCCTAGATGTTATGGCTGAATCGTGAAAGTCATATTGGTCACCCAATCAACGAACCTACTCTATCGATAGTTGAAACCTCAAAAACACTCTCTTTTTATAAATTCGCGGTTTCCTTAATTTATTTCGGAAAGTGTTTATTTAATTAATCCAACCATTATTAAGTCAAGATAGCAAATTAAATGTGGTTTTCGAAAAACTCAATACACATCATTGCCTTTGAAAAATATTTTGTTTATCTTGGTTACAGCGGAAAATATACCATACTATCCCAATTATTAACTTAGCCAAATAACATGCATACTTTAATTTATATATATAAATTCGAAAATCCATCCTAAGAATGAAAATCATGCATGCATGAAAATCCCCAAAACGAAAATAGTCTCAAACCACAGTTTTAAATAATTTTACAATTCAAAAACTGAATAATAATAGGAAAGAAAACTAAATAAATAAAATCATAATGGTGTTTCAAGTCCGAAGTCCACCGTACGTCTGCATGCTAATTCTTATCCTAAGTTCGTTCATTACCTAAGAAGTTGAAGTAACGGGGTGAGCTTAGCAAGCTCAGTATGAGTCTAAACAATCAAGCATATTACATACATTCAAGCATTTTCTCACAGAACCAAATAACACAATCAACATCAATAGTAGCATTCTTATGTAACATGATCATGACATAATGCACATGTGAGTCCTACCCATACCATCAGCTGCACACCATGAGTTCCCTAAAACCCGTCTGCCAAACTCCAATGTATGTGAGCAAAGCTTGATGTGGTAGAAACCACCGTATAACATAAATGTAGAAAATCTGTCGAATAACATATAATGCGATAAAATCGCCAGTATCATATAATGCGATAAAATTGCCAATCCCCTCGGTACTCCAGGTGCAGTGCACTGACTACGTTTAAATGCAGACTTAATATGTTGCCAGTACTCCACGAAACTCCTCTGTCAACCAAAAATAACCCGCCCCGATGCAGATGCAATATATCACACAATCTCATACATAGCCATAAGTCATACTTTCACATTTTATTGACATTTTCAATATATTCCCTCCATTATTAAATACTTTCAGTGAATGAAAATAATATTTCAACTTTCAATTTACCAATAAAATGGTATTATTCAACAAATCACAATTTCATGTTCATTTATAACTTTTCTTTGTGTGCATGTATAGCAGTCTTTCGAACATATCATAACAAATCACTTGTACGAATATATCATGCTTAAGCCTTATTTCATTCATAATCATGCCATACATGCAACCCAAACATATATCAAACTAACCAAACATTCATGACAATGTCAATCAATCAATCATTTAGTCAAATTACCAACAGTGCTACCATGCCAAATAGTTAGAGCTCGTAACGTACCTGATTCGGCCACTTACAAATTTAATTACTTAGCTATTAAGCCAAGCCCAATCAGCAAGCTAAATCATCTATTCAATCATAATAAGTATAATTACCAATTAATTTTTTATAGTTTAGGTCCTACACCTTATTTACGCTCTTTTGCAGCACACTAGCGAATCTTACGGTTTCTTTAATAAACTTTAAAATGGACCTAAATTAAATTTTTAAAAAATAAATCAGTATATAACTCAATTAATTCACCTCTTAAACATCCCCTAAACACCCACTTATGGGTTCGATCCAATCATCACAATTACCATTATTTTTCGAATCCAAACTAGTTAGATTTCTTACACTATTTTGATGCGAATCGTATGTGAGAACGTCTTTTGGCTTTACTGTTGATTTGGAGCGTTTGGGTCAGCACCTAACACATTTAAATACTGGAAAATAAGTATCTAATCTTGATTAAAATCCTTCTTTTAATCAATCCATAACCTTTTTCCCAAAATCTATGTCGAAATAACTAACTAGTTTATGATTACCTACACTTACGCACCCCGAATTGTCAGATTCAATTTGCCGATTGGTCAAGAATGATTTTTCCTAATTAAAACATGTTTCAAGGCTGATTAGGAGGGGTTCAAGAACCCAAAATCATGATGGAAAAATATGGGAAATAATTAAAGAAAAAAACCCCCTTTCTTGCCCATAGGTGCACGCACCACCACTAGTGGTGGCCAATTTTGGGGCTGATCTAAAACCACTTTTGAAATTGATTAAAAATCTGGAAAAATACCCATTAAATACTTAAAAATCTTCCAAGTTCCAGATCTGGAAATTTAGGTTTTTATTTTTCAAGATTTATCAAGAAAACGAGAGAGAAATAGATTTTACACAAACTAGATGCTATGAGGGACAGTGGCACTTTTTGGCAACATTAGGAATCGATCTTGGAGACTCAAAATTTCAGATTTGGGGCTTATTTAATTAGATAAAATGAAAGCAATATGATGGAGGAGATGATGCAAAATCTTGTAGCAAAAAGAAAAGAAAAAAATGATAAAACTAGGTGTTATAGGTGATGGCAACTATGGAGGAAGAAAGAAAAACTGAAGATCAAGGAAGAGAGGAAAGGGGAGAGACAACTAGGGTGAGAGAAAAAAAGAATAAAGGCTGATTAGTTTGTGTAAAATTAACATTTATACTTAGATTACAAGGGTATGGACAGCACAACATTAAAAACAAGAGATTTTTGCAAAATTTAATTATTTTGCAAGGGAAGGGATTTGAACTTGGGACCTCAAATTAAATTCCATGCTTTCACATTTAACAACTAACCACTTAGCTAAATCCTTATTTTTGATATAATTATACATTCTCAATAAGCTAAATTTTGGGATGTTACAGAGTCCTTAGCTAATTGTGATTGTGTTGTTGTGTGATTTATTGTGTTGAAGCTTCAAATTTGTTAGGACCTTCTACGAGTTAAGGAAAGACTAGTTTGGGATTTCGACATTTCAACGAAAGTGTAATTGGTGAGTGTTTAAAATAGCTGCTTGTGGATACGATTCATTACGTTAATTGGGAATTTATAAGTAGCCTAAACCCCTACTCTAAATTACGAGTGTAAGTTTTCTCATACCCATATTTAAGTTGTGATATATATGCTTGTGTGGTTGTGAAAATGTGTACCAAGATGTGTTACTATGACATATGAAATATGTTTGTGATGACTGTTGATAAAGTGTAAGTGTGGGCATGTTATTCATGCCAAATGACAGTGATAATGTTGTGATAATGATGCTAATTTGCAGTGGTAGTGAGTGGAAAATCAGTAAGTAATATGTGTTATTTACTGTGGATAGTTTGGCCTTCTGACATTATGAGACTGTTGGATAGAGTTGGCATGCCATAGGATTGTGAGTACTCACCTATATGTGTTGTGTTTTTGGGGCGTTGAGGCCCGAGATAGTTTTGGAGAGATAAGGGAATGTGAGCTAAGCTCCATTCATCGGGATATGTTTTGTGTGTTGGAGAGTGCTAGCTATATGCTACACTTTTTGAGATATGTTCGACTTTATGAGTCATTTGGTGTGTTTGAGATCCGTATATCCGATGTGTGGTGATAGAGCTCACTTTATGTTTCATAACTCAAGTGCCAAATTATCAATAAATGTGTTTTTGGTGAAATGGGATATATGATCAAAAGAGTATACGTATATTATGTAAATGAATCGGTGAATAATGAATGAATAAGTAATATGGTATTAAAGGTTGAATTGTTGTAATTGTGCTATATAGTTGTTTCGTTAATGCATAATGACATGTTTGCATGGTAGTTATTTTGATCATTCGTTGAGCTTGCTAAGCTCACCCACTCCTTTTAAAACCATTGCAGATTAGTTTTGTTTCGGTGTGAGCGGTGTGGTTCCAAGGGAGTGATCCAACCAAGGCCTTAGCATTATTTCTTAGGTGTTTATTTATTCGTTTTTGTTATGGGAAATATAGGCAATGTGGTAGATTTATTGCATGAATTATTCCATGATGTTTTGGTTATTTTCATAGCTTAATTAATCTTAGGATTTATGGATATTGCTCATGTTATATCGTTTGGTTACCCGAACATGTTTTCGATGATTGAACTGTTATTGTGGTCATTTTGATGTTTACTTGACGATGTATTAGTTACATGTTGAATAGTTATTAGTTAGAATGGATTATATGCCTTAAATTGTTGTATTTTTGTGGTTTAGAACAGAGGTATCGATATTTGGGTTTTAAAAATGATACCTCCATGATTTTTGAAAGTGCAAGAAGTCAGTAATGTAATTTGGTATCGACAGCATATCACGAGTATCGATACTCGGGATAAAATAATTGATACTTTATGAAAGGTACCGATAATTTTTTATATTTTGATTTTAAATGAGAAACAGAATGCTATTTTGGTATCAATTCTCCAAGCAGTATCGATACCATTTGAAAGAAATATCGATACATTATCGATACCTACGTGTATGATTCGAAATTTTTGTTTGGTGGTTTAAAAGCATGTTTAATTCTCGTTTTAGGTTTACTTGATGAATGTTTAGTATGCTTTAATGATGACTGGAATGTGTATGACGTATAATTATTACAAAAGCTAATATGGAAGATGTTTTCTTAATAACGAGATCATTTGTAATGCGTATGATGTGTGATGGTGGAGTGACATCTTGATATTCGGGCTCGGCGACTGGGCCGGGTATAGGGTGTTACATAGTGCCATTGAGAGGATATCATTTACCCTTGTCTTGGGTTATAAATTCCATTGTTGTGAATAATGCTACATACTGCAGAAGTCATATATCCAATGCATCAGCTTTTGGTTCATTATCTATTTGAACTCAGGGTTTTACTTACACCAAAGTATAAGAGTCACACATACATAGTCCATCATCCATTCAGGATTAATGTATGACACACTTTGATTGTTACAAGTGAATAAATTCATATATAGATTCAGGATTTATTCTTCTTGGGTCCAATCCGATGTACTATTAGTCCAGTTAGCCACATCTATGTCTCTATCTATTGGGAGTCATCCGTTCCAATGTCCAAAATAAGGCATCTCCCCAATTGGACTTGATAGACGACATATTAGTCCTCAAATCGGTTTGCTCATTTTCGATTAAACTAAGGATATGTTTAGATTCGTCTACTGATATAAGTTGTCTTTTTATATTACGATCCAACCACGTAATACCGTTTAGTATCAGTTTAAACATTAGACAACCAGTGAGTCAATATTTTCTTCTATTTGCTTTGCATGCAAAAATTACATGAGGATATTATACAAAGATTATTAATGTAATTTATGAATCATTTCATTAACTAATTTGTTCAAAAAATAATAAGTATATAAACAAATATACTACACTTAAAAACATCAGATTTAACAGTTGAAACACATATCAATAAGTAACAATGTAGCGTCTCACAAGTTGTCGAAGGTAAAACTTCGATTTGGGGAAGAAATGGTATATGTGCACAGATTGGTTGATTATAAGCCTCCATATTATTATATTAATAAAAGTGGTGTATTTTATAAATATGTATTATAATATAAACATAAATAAAAAATAGGAAAGTAAATATTGTTATAAATATTATTATATAATTAATATAATTTTTTTATATAACAATCTAATAAATATATAAGTTTTTAGCATAAGTATATTTTAAATTATTATTTAATATAAAATAAATAAAATAATTTATTTTTAATATAAATATAATTTTCAATTATTTAAATTTATTATAAATATGACTTTAATATTTTTTTAATTATTTTTTAATCAAAATATAATTTGAATTTATGGTTTATTATTTAATATAAATATAAATTTGACTATTTATTATATTATAAACGCATTGTAAACTTATGTCTATAATGGTCATTTTCTTTTTTAATCTCACTACATCACCGTATTTGAATCAAACACATATTTCTACCATTAATTTTAATCCCATTGCTATAGTACTCAAGCTTCCTTTAGATGGGTTGTGTTTGACTCCAATGAGGCTAAAAAATAGTATTGACAGTTAGATTAGTTACTGTAGTAGTCAGATTAAAAACTGTAGAGGTAAGATTAAAAATAGAGATAGGATGTGTGTTTGGATTCAAATGTAGCTATAATAGTGAGGTGACAATATAAAATGACTACTAAGGATATTAGATTAAAAATAATATTATAATAAAAGTTTTTGAATTATTTTATTTTTATGAATTTATTAAAAATATGTGATTCTGTAATTTTATTTAATAAAATATTAATATGTATCATAATATTTTTATAAATATTTTAATTAATTATATAATAATTTCAAATTAGTTATTATATTAAATGATAATTATTTTTATAATTAATTCATTTCTTTATAACAATGTGAAGTATTATTTTCACAAATAATAACATCATACATGAATCGATTTATAAGGTATCTACTTGGAATTTTTTACTACATGAAAATATATTCACATAAGACGTAACAAGTTTCATTCATATTGAAATTTAGATTATTACACAAAGTTTCTTTAGGAAGACATTCATTAGACTAGCCAAAATTGTTTCTCTTAACATTGCGATTGTAATGTCCCTTTCTCTGTTAGAAGAACTCGATTCACCTCGATCAAAATGACATGTAGAGGTTGACATATTGGTTTATCCTCAAATTATCTAAAATCTTCATCATTTGATCTAGCATGTGGTCACGCCTCGAAATATAGGGGGTTAATTGTAAAAAAAAAAAATCAAGAAAATGAATAGGCTTGATAGTTAAATAGTTAGTACACTCCTAAGAGATCCTAAGTTTAAGCCACTCATCTCTCATTTATTTGCTTTTTATTTTCAGCAAATTAGGATGAAAAATCATACTAAAATAAATATTATTTAGAGTAGAAACCTATTAATAAATGGGCAATAACTTAATGGTTAAGCATTTGCTCCTTCCCTTTATTGAACTAAGTTCGAGCCATCCCATTTTTAAGGCTCTTTCAATTTTATTTAGGTAGAATAGAGGGAAATTACCATGCAACCCCTCAAAGTTTGAAAACCCTAGCTATTTAGTCCCTTTTCCCCTAATTACACTAGGATTATGTTTATTTTTCCATTCTAATTAGAATTTCTCTTCTCTCTCCCTATTTCATCTAATATTATTTTCTATCCTCTTCTTTGCATCAAATTTTCTCTTCATTGCTAAAATTGTTTTTGCTTTCCCGAATCAAATCATCCTACATCCAATCGTTCTTTCTATCGGTTTTGTAATTGCCATCAATAGCATCCCTACCTTTGCCAAGAATCGGTAAGTACATCTTGTTTATGATGTTTAGATCTTAAATTTTTGTAATATTTTTATCCGACGCTAATCTTATGTTTGATTAATCAATCTTTTTTTTTGTTCTTGCCGAATCTTTCAATAATCTTGATAAATCTAGAAATCAATTGTTAACTCGTGTATAAATGTCATTTGAAGGACCCGATTTAGGCTAATCAAATCAGATTTGATCGTGAGGAACGTCAATTGAACTTTTGGTGAAAAGTGTGTGTTCTTTTACAAGCGAATCGGGGCAAATCGTGCCTAGGATTAGGGCCACGCGGGCGTGAGGACCACATGGCCATGTGCCCTGGAAACCCTAGTGTAGGTCGTGAACCACATGGCCTAGACCCTCCCTTACGGCCTTCCACACGGGCGTGTCTCCCCTGTAGGTTAATTTTTGTATTTGCCACACAATCGTGCAACCCTTCCACACGACCTATAGACTTCCATACGGCCGTGTGACCTCTGTTTTACAAATTTTATAGTTTTACTGAGAAATTTATGATATGTTCAGTTTAGTCTATGTATATGTCCTGAATTGTTTTTAGAGTTATTATTTGCTCAATTCAATCCATGATATTGTGATATTCTGGTGTAACACCCCAAAGTTGGCAGATTCGTGAAGAAAGTGAATAGATATGAATTTGGTGCAATATGGTAGTATAGCCCGCCAATATATAGACTTTTGGCGAACTAAAGTTGGCACAAATGTAACAGCCCGATTTAGGGGCTAGTCGGAACAGTGATCTCAGGGTCACTAATCCGAGGTTAGAGAAAAATATTTTCATGTTACTTTATGTGTTATAACATGTTTATAAGGGTGCATGAAAATTTTGGTGCTTTAATTTTAGCGATTTCTTGCTTAATCGCGAAAAAGGACTAAATCGCATAAAGTGCAAAAGTTCTACTTTATTTGCTAGAGGTGCCAAATAGCTATAGAATATCAATTGGAGGTCCCAAATGTGCAATTTGGCCTTGTTTTAAGTGAGTTGGCCGACCATGTGACATAGGGGACAAGAGCATTTAATTTTGGTCAAAATTGGTGGAAATTAGGTGGAAAATGAATAAAATAAGATGAAATAAGCAAAAAGCTATCATCTTTTTATTTTCTTCTCTTCTTCCACCGAAAATACAAGCAAGAATGGGGGTTCTTGAAGCTGAAAATTTCAGCAAGCTTTTCTTCACTCAAGTAAGTGATTTTGATGATTTTAATTGATAAATTTTGTACTTTTGGAGTCCCCAAAGCTTAAGCTAGCTAATGAGGGGACTAATTTGCAATATGATTGAAAGTCTAGGGACTTGCCATGAGAGAGTTTATGTAGGTTGCTGAATTTTTATGGAAGAAAATGAATGTTAGAAAGATAAGAAACAACTTTTGTGAAAGGTGTTGTCATGAAAACACCTAATTTTGGACTAAGATGCAAATGTTGTAGTTTGTTCATTATGCCTGAAATAGTTGGAATTGTGGATAGTTGTAAGAGGATTAAATGTTCAGCTAGGCTTGTTTAATAAGAAAATGTGATGAAAAGTGATTTACGAGCCTAGGGGCAAAATCATAATTTTACAAAAGTATAGGGGCAAAATAGTCATTTTTGCCTAAGTGTAGATTATGATGTATTATGATTCATAAGTGATTAAATGAGTAAATTATATTGTTCTAGATCAAAGAAAACGAGATCCGAACCTAGAATGAGAGAAAAGAGAAATGTGGGCAAAAAGGTCCCTTTCTACCCTTTTCGGTATCGAGGTAAGTTCATGTGTTAAATTTTATAACCTTGAGTGAAGCATTTGAAATATTTGATGTTGTATAAATTGGTTATTTCCTCTATGTGTACGTTAAATATGTTTTGATATGATGTCAAGACATGAAAGTCTTGATTTAATCCATGAATAGTGGAAATGTAATTAGTGTGATACGATGGTAGTTAAGGTCCCGTGTAAGACCATATTGGAATATGGCCTCGGTGTGAGAATTCGTATAAGACCATGTCGGGGACATGACATCGATATGTTAATGCATGTAAGACCCTATCGGGGTATGATGTCAGTGTGACATTAGGTGTATAAAACTCAAAAGTGTCATTTAACAATTTAAGTGATTCAACGGGTATATCGAAAATGAAAAAGTATGTGGTTGCACCACGAGAAACACAAGTGTGTGTTAGAATTGAATTGAGATGAATTCAGTATATGATGAACTCCTAGTGGGTTATGTGTAATCAAAGTACCTTAGTTGCATGAGATAGATTTATTGATGCATTGCGTGAATGCGAACGAGTATCGTAGAAAGTTAAGTAAGAATAGTAGTGTGTGAGGATGTTCTCTGATGAACATTTGAAATAGAGAAATACATGTGGATAACTATCCATGAATGTATAATAATGGTGAGCTATGTGCGATATCACCTTATTAATGGTTAGTGATGGGCTGTGTGCGACACCATCAACCATATTATTATTATGAGAGGGTCGTGTAATGCGTTACACACCGATTAATTAGTAATTGATGGGCTGTGTGCGATACCATCAACCATATTATTATCGGTGGGCTGTGTGCGTTACCACCTGATTAATTAGTAATTGATGGGCTGTGTGTGATACCATCGCTTATAAATGATTGGTGGGCTATGTGCGATGCCACCCTACTAGATATCAATGGAGGGCTGAGTGCGAAACCACCGAGAGTTTGGTAGTATGGGTGGCTTATTGGAAATGCTGGATGTGTTGTTCTACATGATCATGTGGTGACCAGTACAGGGATGTATGCTAATTAACACGAGCAGTTGTGTAACAGCCCGATTTAGGGCCTAGTCGGGATAGTGGTGTGAGACCACAAACCCGAGTAATTAAAATTGAGTTATTAAGTTTTATGACATGTTTGCATCATAGTATTAAAGTTCCTTGTAGAAATTTTGTGGAATTGACATGGAATGATCAAAAAGGACTAAATTGCAAAAGTTGCAAAATATGAGTTTCTAGAAGATTTTTGTATGAAATAGCTTTAGAATATTAATTATGAGTCCTTAAATAGAAATTTGCCCAAATTATAAATTTTGGATAAAAATGGACATGAGTTAGTAAAATAGAAATTTTTAAAGAGAAGGGCATTTTGGTCATTTGTCTAATAAGTGATTAAAATAGGAAAAATATGATAAAATTTCATTCATCTTCTTCCTTCCCTTGCCAAAAATTTGAAGACTCCATAGCTAGGGTTCTTTATTTTTTCAAGCTTGCTAGTAAGTTCATCTTAGCCCCGTTTTTAATATTCTTCGTGTTTTTGAAGTCCTCGTATTATGAATTAGCTATTTTTAGCTATAAAATAAGCTAAGATGCATGTTCAAAAATTAATCTATGAATGACATGCTTGTTAAATGATGTTTTATGGAAGATTATGAGAGTTTGATGTTAGATAAACATCTTTTCCTTAATAAATTTCATGGAATATGATAGTATGGGCTAGTTTGTAAAAGTTTTGAAATTAGTCATACCTATTAGAAATAATGAGAATTGATAATGGCCATAGTAGAGAAAATGAATCAGCTAAGCATGTAGTCTAATAAAGTTGAATGAAAATTATTTTACGAGCCTTGGGGAAAAAGTGCAAATATGAGAAAGTATAGGGGTAAAATAGTAATTTTGCCCAAGTATGAGTAAAGGGTCAATTTAGTCAATGTGAATATTAAATGATCTATTTATGACTATAGATCAAGAAAAACGAAGTCCGGATCGGCGAGGCAAGAACAAGGTCGAGGACTAAATTGCATACCTAGCTACATTTTGTATATTGAGGTAAGTTTGTTTGATTTCTAAGCTTTATGATTTATATCATTGAATTGCTTAGTATAATGTACAATATTATTATGAAAAATGTTTAATGTTATGTTAAACAAAGAAATTAATGAGATTAAGCATGAGAAAGCCCCGATTGAAGTTGAATAACTTAGGATACTCGATCTACCACATGAAACAAGAAAGTCCGTATAAGACCAAGCCGAGGCATGGCATCGGCAAGCAAGCAAGATATCATGTAAGTCCAAGGCAAGCTTGGCATTGAGTAAGATATCATGTAAGTCCAAGGCAAGCTTGGCATTGAATAAGTTATCATGTAAGTCCAATGCAAGCTTGGCATTGAGTACGATATCATGTAAGTCCAAGGCAAGCTTGGCATTGAATAAGTTATCATGTAAGTCCAAGGCAAGCTTGGCATTGAACAAGTTATCATGTAAGACCAAGACAAGCTTGGCATTGAAAAGTTATCAAGAGAAAGAGATCCCATATAAGTCCAAGTTAAGGCATGGCATTGGTGAGAACAAGAAAGACTTCGTATAAGTCCATGTTAAGTCATGGCCTCGAAATTTAGATGAGATTTAGTATCCTCGGTTATTCATATAAATTCATCGGGCAAACGAGTTAAGCTCCAAAGAGATAACAAGAGAGCTAAGTAAGTAAGGTTATTATCAAGTGAAAAAGAATATTATTCATGTTATGAATGATGAATTAGAAATTATGAGTATTATGTTCAAGTATCTTTGATCAATGTGATCTAGTGATACAGTACTTTGTTTGCCTATCAAGTATGAGACTAGTAAGTTTCATGAGTTATGTAAGAATCAGGTATGAGTAAGTAAGCTTTATATAGCTGAATTTATGATGCCATTGTTTATATCAAATGGTCTTTATTAAGTAAGAATGTTGCTATGTGTATTATGCAAACTTACTAAGCTAAATGCTTATGTCTTTCATTCTTTCTTTCCATGTAGTCCCCTAAGCTAATATTGAGGATCACAGTCATCTGAGCTCGGAGCACACTATCAATCGCTATTTTGGTATAGCCAAGTTGTTTATTTAAGTATGGCATGTATAGGTAGCATTACATTTTGAGTAAATGTTTTAAGAAGAGCCAAAGTATAGGCTATTAAGTTGGTTATTCTTTTTTGTATATGGCTAAGTGATTGGCCAAGTGTGTATGTTTATAATTATCAATGAAACATGTAGTATTATTCATGAATGATGTAGTATTGAGTTGTTGTAAATGAGTATGAATTGGATCTTAATTTCGTGGTGGCAATTGGCTTGGTAAATAGCCTCTAAGTGCCCATACGGTTGGACACACAGGCGTGTGTCTAGGCCGTCGCGTGAACCGCACCTTAGTCTTATAAGTAAGGATAGACCACGGATTAATCCCATGGCCATGTGTTAAGGCCGTGCATGACACACGGTTAGAACATGGGCGTGTGCCCTGGTCGTGTGAAATAAGTCGGTATATCAAGATGTAGTACACGGTCTAGGTCCCACGGGCGTGCCGGGGCCGTGTGGAAATTGGCGAGAATCATCGAGTTTTTAGGCACGGATCGAGGACATGGCCGTGTATGCCTATGCACGGCGTGTCTTATATTACACGAGCGTGTAACCCCTGTTTCAAAAAAAGTTTTTCGATAAGGTTACGAAAGTTTACGAAGACGAGTTTAAGGCCTCGTAGGCCCATGAAATGTACTGAATTGTTTAAGAATGAGAAGTTTTAATTTTGAAACGAAATTTTATAGCCCGTAATGTCATGATTAAGTAAGTTCAAGCATAGTAATGTCTCGTATCTGATCTGAGCCTCGGACTCAGGTATGGGGTGTTACATTTAGTGGTATAAGAGCCAGGTTTAGTCGATTCTAGGACTAACGTAGCATGAGCACGAGTCTAGCTATACATGCCATACGTAAGAATGTTTTTATAATGATAGTGTGACGACTCCTGACGACTTAAATTATGTTTATATATATAGTAAATGGATCCTGAAAGAGATATGGCGGATGACGTAGAAAGTGCGCGCACCGGCCCATTTGAAGGGACGGTCTTACGAATGAAATGAGAATAGACCCATTACGGTGAGTCAAGGAGGAGGAGAAGAGGCTAGAGAAGCCTTCCTCCATATGATGAACACATGGTACACGGAGTTCATTCGTAGAACCCGAATGCACAACCCCCTCCACCCCCACCTATTCCTCAACCTATCCCAATAACCCCTCAAGTAGTAGAGGTGGTAAGAGGAGAGAAGCCTCCGATTGATAGAATCAGGAAACATGGGGCAGAAGAATTATGGGCTAGAAAAGATGATGATCTGGAAAGAGCTGAATTCTGGTTAGAAAATACCATCAGGGTATTTAATGAGCTATCATGTACACCTGAAGAGTGCATGAAGTGCGTGGTTTCTCTTTTAAGAGATTCTGCCTATCAATGGTGGAACACCTTGGTATTAGTAGTCCCAAGAGAGAAGATCTCGTGGGAATTTTTCCAAGAAGAGTTCAAGAAAAAGTATATCAGTCAAAGGTTTGTGGACCAGAAAAGGAAGGAATTCCTAGAACTGAAACAAGGCAAGATGTCTGTAACTGACTACGAGCGTGAGTTTGTAAGACTCAGCAAATACGCTCGAGAATGCGTATCCACCGAGGCCATCATGAGTAAGATATTTGAAGATGGGCTAAATGATGACATCAAACTGTTCGTTGCTGTCTTAGAACTAAAGGAATTTGTGGTACTAGTAGAGAGGGCTTGTAAAGCCGAGGAGCTAGTAAAAGAGAAGAGAAAGTCTGAAATGGAGTCTCGTGACTCGAGAAAGAGACAGTGGAATAAGCCATTCCAATCTTCATCCAAGAATTCAAGAGATTTCCCTACCTGATCGGCTACTTCCACTGGATTTTCCAAGAAAGACAAGAGTAGACAGAATTCGGGAAACAAAGCACAGACTACTTTAGTTGCGGTGTAGGAATATTCGATCGGCGACAGACCGAATGCCCTGATGTGGCGACGTCATCTCGGTGAATGTCGAGCGCATGAAAATGCATGTTTCAGATGTGGTTCCCAGGACCACTACATAAAAGATTGTCCAGGGATGATGAAAGAGGACAAAACTCAGAACCCGAGATCTGGGAGTATGGTCAGAGGAAGGCCACAGAGAAACCCCGAAAGTGGGGCAAGTGGAAAAGGTAACCCTAGAGAGCAGGCCGCGAGACCCGAGGGTAGGGCACCTGCACGGACTTATGCCATTCGCGCTCGCGAAGAGGCATCTTCCCATGATGTTATCACGGGTACCTTTTCTCTTTATGATGTTAAAGTTATTGCTTTAATAGATCCCGGATCCACCCACTCTTACATTTGCATGAAATTGGTGTCCGATATGAGTATGCCTATAGAGTTTACAGAAATTGTGATTAAAGTATCTAATCCTTTAGGCAAGAGTGTGTTAGTTGATGAAGTATGTAAAGATTGCCCATTAATGATTAGAGGTCATTGTTTTAAAGAAAACCTAATGTTGCTACCATTTGACGAGTTTGACCTCATTCTCGGTATGGACTGGTTGACTGCCCAAAATGTAATAGTTAATTGTGGGAAGAAATACATTGAAATGAGATGTGAGGATGGGGAAACCCTTCACATAGAATCAGATAAACAGAGTAGATTGTCAGAATTAATTTCTCATGTGACGGCACAGAGATACATGAGAAAGGGGTACGAAGCATATTTGGCCTTTGTGATGAATGAAAAAGAAACAGAGTTAAGTATTGAGTCAGTGCCAATAGTATGTGAGTACGTGGATGTGTTTCCTGAGGAATTGCCAGGACTACCACCAGTTAGAGAGGTTGAGTTCAGCATTGAGCTAGCTCCCGATACTGTACCAATATCTATTACTCCTTACAGAATGGCTCCAACGGAGTTGAAGGAGCTGAAGTCGCAGTTACAAGAGTTGACAGATAAAGGCTTTGCAAGGTCAAGTTGTTCTCCCTAGGGTGCTCCGGTTTTATTTGTGAAAAAGAAAGATGGCACTATAAGATTGTGCATAGATTACCGTCAACTTAATAAAGTGACAGTAAAGAATAAGTACCCATTGCCTAGAATCGATGATTTGTTCGATCAGTTGAAAGGAGCCACTGTGTTCTCCAAAATAGACTTGAGATCAGGGTACTACCAACTACGAGTAAAAGAATCAGATGTGCCTAAAATAGCCTTCCGAACAAGGTATGGGCATTATGAATTTTTAGTCACGCCCTTTGGTTTGACCAATGCTCCGGCGGTATTCATGGACTTAATAAACCGCATGTTTAGACCATACCTTGACAAGTTTGTAGTCGTTTTCATTGACGACATACTGATTTATTCCCAAGATGAGAATGAGCATACTGAGCACCTACGGACAGTTTTACAGATTCTACGAGAAAATCAATTATGTGCTAAGTTCAGTAAAAGCGAATTTTGGCTTAAGGGAGTAGGGTTTCTGAGACATATTGTCTCGGAAAAAGGAGTTCGAGTGGACCCCAGTAAGATTTCGACCATAATGGACTGGAATCCACCGAAGAATATCTCTGAGATTAGAAGCTTTCTAGGTCTAGCCTGCTATTATAGACGATTCGTCAAGGGGTTTTCTGTTATTGCAACCCCGATGACTAAATTGTTATAGAAAAATGTAAAATTTGAGTGGACTGAAAAATGCCAACAAAGTTTTGAGAAACTGAAAGCGATGTTGACGGAAGCCCCAGTTTTGGTTCAACCTGAGACAGGGAAAGAATTTGTGATTTACAGTGATGCATCCTTAAATGGATTAGGCTGTGTACTTATGCAAGAAGGCAAAGTTATTGCTTATGCCTCCAGACAATTGAAGCCTTATGAGAAGAATTATCCGACGCATGATTTAGAGTTGGCTGCAATAGTCTTCGCATTGAAGATATGGAGACATCACCTATATGGTGAGAAATGTCAGATTTTCACTGATTACAAAAGTTTGAAGCACTTGATGACGCAGAAAGAGTTAAACTTAAGGCAACGAAGATGGTTAGAGTTGATAAAAGATTATGAGATGGTCATTGATTACCATCCCGGGAAGGCGAATGTGGTCGCCGACGCTTTGAGCAGAAAATCCCTATTTGCATTAAGGACAATGAATTCACGGATGACTTTGTCCGACGATGATTCTATTCTAGCTGAGTTGAGAGCTAGACCAATATTCCTCCAAGAGATCATTGAAGCTCAAAAAGAGGATAGTGAATTGCAAGTTCAGAGAGATCAGTGCGAGACAGATGTTGAGTCTGACTTCCGGATTAGTCCCAATGGAAGTCTGATGTTTAAAGACAGAGTTTGTGTACCGAGAAAAGAAGAGCTTATTCAGAGAATTTTGTATGAGGCCCATAATGGATGTTTATCTGTACATCCGGGTAGTACCAAGATGTATAATGACTTGAAACAACAATATTGGTGGCCGAGAATGAAGAAAGATATTTCAGAATTTGTTTCCAAATGCTTGAGTTGTCGACAAGTAAATTTGAACACCAAGTACTTTCGGGCTTGCTTCAACCCATTTTAGTTCCGGAGTGGAAATGGGACCGTATTACTATGGATTTTGTAACGGGTTTACCATTGTCTCCGAGCAAGAAAGATGTTGTATGGGTTGTGGTTGATAGACTTACGAAGTCAGCCCATTTTATACCTGTACGAGTTGATTACTCACTAGACAAGTTGGCAAACTTGTATGTTTCAGAAATAGTAAGACTTCATGGAGTTCCCCTGTCAATCATATCGGATAGAGATCCGAGATTCACATCCAAGTTTTGGAAGAAGTTACAAGAGGCCTTGGGTACAAAGTTGAACTTTAGTACCGCTTTTCATCCTCAAACTGACGGTCAATCAGAGAGGTTAATTCAAGTGCTCGAGGATATGCTCAGATGTTGTATTCTTGAATTTCGAGGCAGTTGGGAAAAGTTTCTCCCATTAGTAGAGTTTGCCTACAATAATAGTTTTCAGTCGAGCTTAAAGATGGCGCCTTATGAGGCTTTATATGGGCGTAAGTGCCGAACGCCTCTTTATTGGACTGAACTTAAAGAAAACCAAATTCACGGGGTTGATTTGGTTAGAGAAGCTGAAGAGAAAGTGAAAGTGATACGAGAAAGTTTAAAAGTGCATCGAGACAGATGAAGTCCTATTCGGACTTAAAGAGAAAAGAGATCGAGTATCAAGTCGGAGATAAAGTTTTCTTGAAAGTGTCACCTTGGAGAAAAGTTCTCAGATTTGGCCGAAAAGGCAAGTTGAGTCCACGTTTTATTGGACCGTATGATATTACCGAGAAAGTTGGGCTCAGTAGCTTACAGATTGGCCACGCCATCGAGTTAGAAAAGATACATGATGTGTTTCACGTGTCAATGTTAAGACGCTACCGATCGACCCTTCACATGTAATTCCCGATCGAGAAATAGAGATTCATTCTGACATGACTTATGGTGAAGAACCAGTTAAGATTTTAGCTCAGGAAGTCAAGCAGCTAAGGAATAAAAGTATTGCCCTGGTAAAAGTATTGTGGCAAAGACATGGAATAGAAGAAGGTACGTGGGAACTAGAAGAGAGCATGAGAAACCAATACCCAAATCTATTTGCTGGTATGATTTTCGAAGACGAAAATTCCTAAGAGGGGGAGAATTGTAACAGCCCGATTTAGGGCCTAGTCGGGATAGTGGTGTGAGACCACAAACCTGAGTCAGTAAAATTGAGTTATTAAGGTTTATGACATGTTTGCATCATAGTATTAAAGTTCTTTGTAGAAATTTTGTGGAATTGACATGGAATGATAAAAAAGGACTAAATTGCAAAAGTTGCAAAATATGAGTTTCTAGAAGCTTTTTGTATGAAATAGCTTTAGAATATTAATTATGAGTCCTTAAATAGCAATTTTCCCAAATTATAAATTTTGGACAAAAATGGACATGAGTTAGTAAAATAGAAATTTTTAAAGAGAAGGGCATTTTGGTCATTTGTCTAATAAGTGATTAAAATAGGAAAAAGATGATAAAATTTCATTCATCTTCTTCCTTCCCTTGTAGAAAAGTTGAAGACTCCATAGCTAGGGTTCTTCATTTTTTCAAGCTTGCTAGTAAGTTCATCTTAGCCCCGTTTTTATATTCTTCGTGTTTTGAAGTCCTCGTATTATGAATTAGCTATTTTTAGCTATAAAATAAGCTAAGATGCATGTTCAAAAATTCATCTATGAATGACATGCTTGTTAAATGATGTTTTATGGAAGATTATGAGAGTTTGATGTTAGATAAACATCTTTTCCTTAATGAATTTCATGAAATATGATAGTATGGACTAGTTTGTAAAAGTTTTGAAATTAGTCATACCTATTAGAAATAATGAGAATTGATAATGGCCATAGTAGAGAAAATGAATCAGCTAAGCATGTAGTCTAAGAAAGTTGAATGAAAATTATTTTACGAGCCTTGGGGCAAAAGTGCAAATATGAGAAAGTATAGGGGCAAAATGTAAAAGGGTCAATTTAGTCAATGTGAATATTAAATGATCTATTTATGACTATAGATCAAGAAAAATGAAGCCCGGATCGAAACCGAGGCAAGAACAAGGTCGAGGACTAAATTGCATACCTAGCTACATATTGTATATTGAGGTAAGTTTGTATGATTTCTAAGCTTTATGATTTATATCATTGAATTGCTTAGTATAATGTACAATGTTATTATGAAAAATGTTTAATGTTATGTTAAATAAAGAAATTAATGAGATCAAGCATGAGAAAGCCCCGATTGAAGTTGAATAACTTAGGATACTCGATCTACCACATGAAACAAGAAAGTCCGTATAAGACCAAAGTCGAGGCATGGCATCTGGGCAAGCAAGCAAGATATCATGTAAGTCCAAGGCAAGCTTGGCATTGAGTAAGATATCATGTAAGTCCAAGGCAAGCTTGGCATTGAATAAGTTATCATGTAAGTCCAATGCAAGCTTGGCATTGAGTACGATATCATGTAAGTCCAAGGCAAGCTTGGCATTGAATAAGTTATCATGTAAGTCCAAGGCAAGCTTGGCATTGAACAAGTTATCATGTAAGACCAAGGCAAGCTTGGCATTGAAAAGTTATCAAGAGAAAGAGATCTCATATAAGTCTAAGTTAAGGCATGGCATTGGTGAGAATAAGAAAGACTTCGTATAAGTCCATGTTAAGTCATGGCCTCGAAATTTAGATGAGATTTAGTATCCTCGGTTATTCATATAAATTCATCGGGCAAACGAGTTAAGCTCCAAAGAGATAACAAGAGAGCTAAGTAAGTAAGGTTATTATCAAGTTAAAAAGAATATTATTCATGTTATGAATGATGAATTAGAAATTATGAGTATTATGTTCAAGTATATCTTTGATCAATGTGATCTAGTGATACAGTACTTTGTTTGCCTATCAAGTATGAAACTAGTAAGTTTCATGAGTTATGTAAGAATCAAGTATGAGTAAGTAAGCTTTATATAGCTGAATTTATGATGCCATTGTTTATATCAAATGGTCTTTATTAAGTAAGAATGTTGCTATGTGTATTATGCAAACTTACTAAGCTAAATGCTTATGTCTTTCATTCTTTCTTTCCATGTAGTCCCGCCAAGCTAATATTGAGGATCACCGGGATAGTTCCGGTACCTCTCGGAAGTATGTGTAGGGCCTCCTAGGCCGATTATGTACAAGTGATGAGTTTAAACGAAATTTTATAACCCCGATCAAGATGTTTAAGAAAGATTAGTAAACTAATGCCTCAAACCCTATTCCGGCTTGAATACGGATAAGGGGTGTTACAACAAAAGTATCCACTCGTAAAAGTATCTAAGGATTTCATCTAGGGTTAATTGAAGAAAGAGTACGGCAAATGAAAGGTATGCCTCAGAGTTTTGATTAAACATGAAACGCCTACTAAGTATATGGGAAAGCTATAAGGGACTAAAGTGTCTTTAAGACCACGCCAAACGAGGGTCTTCGCCAAGATATAGTATGACCGGGTTGTATGAGTATTGTTCAAATTGGATCTCATATCGGGTTAGTTGAGAGTTGTTGGGATTTTACAGCAACAAAAGGCAAAGATAAAAGTAAAAAGCAGAGCAACAAAATGAATGAGGGATCACTTGTACACTAAAACAAGCCAACTAGATAACTCATTATAAGCAGCATGGTTGGCCATTTCTCAGCAAGAGTAAATTAGATTGATTTGACCTCCCCGTGATTGGTCAATAGTGAGGATAATATTTTCCAAATTTTTATTCACCTACCCTGAAACTAGTAAGGAAATCGGGAGACCAAGATTTTATTTAAGGGAAATGGACACTTCGAATGGTTTTAGGCTATCTGTTTAATGTTCGGGTTATTCTTTCTAACCTCAACATCCTCTTCTTTCTCTTTGATAAGGTTGAACTAAGATAGGTGAATCAGCCTTCTGGTAAGTCTTACAGTTTTGCACATTACGACTATAGAAGGAAAAAGTGTTACAGAAAGACCCTGCATGGGGGTTGCTTGTAGTTAAAATATTAGTAAAATGCTTGTAATAAGGATTCTAATAGAAATCTTATGATCATTTGAGCAGTTGTTATTGGGTCGGGAAGGACTACCGAAGCAGAAGCTCTGGGTCGAGGTAAAGGTAGGCCTCTGGTGAGTCTCTAGACTTGACTCCCGCATATCATGTAATTATGAAAATGCATGTCTTGAGACATATCTACAAATATGTAAATGAGGTGAATAATGTACAGCATGGTACAAAGTTGTGTACTATATGGTATAGTTACTAGCGTGTGTGTAGTTCTTGTGTTATGATTCATGATTATATGGGTTCAGTGCCTGACAATTTCTGAGTTATGTAAAAATATGAGAAAGAGATTTATTGTGTAGCATTTGGTAGGACAGTTGTAATGATAACCGGACTGACAAATCACAACATAAATCGTGGAAGTCCATGGCCATGGCATCATATCATAATATGCTAATAGGGCAAGAAGGTATAAGACCATGTAGGAAAAGCCCATGACATCCACCGAAATGGTCTGCCGAGACAATAAACATGGATTTATCTGGAAAGCCTTTGTAGCAAATTTTCTGAAAAGCCTTTGTGGCAAATTCTCTGGAAATGCTTTGTGGAAAATCCTTTGAAAAGCCTTTGTGGCGTGTTATCTTGGAAATAAATGGAATGAATTCTATAACGTTCAACTGGGGAGATGTTAGTCTGCCGTGTGTGAGATTTGAGTATGATGGTGAGGCATTTTTCGGTAGAATACTAGACAGAGTAACCATCTATGGAATCCGTCATAGTGATCTGCCATGACAGGGAACTTAAGACATCTGGGATGTTGGTGGAGTATAAATCTGCCATACCTGAGAACAATTGAATCCTACATTCTGGTAATCACTAGTGTATGTAACAAATCCGCCAAGAATAGAATCCATTGGGTAGTGATCTAAGAAGTGTATCCAACTACAACTGCAAGGGACTTGTGTAAAGCTATTAATGTGAAAAGAGTGTAAGATGGTTAAGTGCAATATTTGACTTATGGTTATCCGCCAATTGAGAATCAAAATTGTATCCGCCATTGTCTAATAGGGAAACCCAACTCATGGGGGGTCAAGGAATCTACATTATTGTAAAAAGGTACAATTGAGTGAGACCCGAAAAGTTCCTTGGAAACTTATATACGTGTTTTGGGTTGCAGGTATGTGAGTGGAACCTGTATGCCAGGAGGGACCAAGCCAGGATTGTGCCAGGATAGCTGATGGGTGTCGAAACCACCAAATATAAATCTCCTACGCTCTAATTGAATTAAATAGTAGTATAAAGAAGTAGGGTCGATCCTATAGGGACTGAGACTCCTAATTTTCGTGTTATGTGACCAGATTCTTGAGTCTAGGCAGCTATTGTGCCCACGACTTGTATGCGCAAAGCTAAAAAAATAAATAAAAAGGGATTTTAGTTGATAAAGGAAAATAAAAATAAAAATAAAAATGAATAGAACATAATAATAACAGAATGATAATTGCAAAATAAAATTAAGTAATTTGAATTAAATTGGTAAATCAAATATGTGAATGCTTAGCCTTAGCCTCGGTACACTTCAAACTTGAATTGATTCTTGAAAATGGATTTTTCCTTCCAAAAGATAAGATGGTTATAGTGATCAAGGATGCCTCAACTGCCAACTCTTCCTTGTGTAGTTGGTTTTGGTACGATCTACAAACCAACCATTACCAGTTATCTAACCACGTAACACATGTTCGCAATTTAAGATCTTGGTAGCCTTGCGATCTAGAAGAGCCCAACTCAAATTAGTGGCCTTAATCGCGTGGTTTGTTTAAATTCGGTCACTATCTCCCTTGACGGAATCCAACTAGCTTTTTCCAATTGGACATGCCAATTTGTTCGCGGGAACTCGAATATGGCAGACGACTGACTCGCTTTCCCAACTATACGCCAAAATAACTTCCTCGTGCACTTTGAGCTAAAATTGGATTAACATTGAGGGATGAATGTGACTATCCCATATTCCAAAGAGATAATGAATATCGTGTTGTAAGATTTTAGTGCAGATTCATTTTTCACAATTCTCGATCGGAACGATGACCAGACTAAAGCTAAATGGGGATTAGTTGAGCATGAGATTAATCATGCTTTGTAGGATTATGAGAATAGATTTTAATGTAATGTTGATAGGTGAAAAAGGGGGGGACATAAAGAGCAATTGTACATAAATAAGAAAAATAAAGGAATTGGAAGAGTTCTTGACAAGCTACAGACTTAAGAAAGGAAAGAATTATTTTGAATTCAAGGCTTAAGACTGTTTGTTTCCATGCCACAATTACACGACCTTTATACACCTTTCAAAAGCTAATTTTAGAATGATTTCCTCTTAAAATTATGTTTAACAACAAAAAAATGGATATTTTCCTAATTATAGGATTTGACAAAATCAAAATCTGATTTTTTTATTAGCCACCAATTCTGTAACTTTTTAATTTGGCCCATTTTCTTGCTTTTTGTTCCAATTTAGCCCATTTTGCTTGTCCTTTTTTTGAACTTCGGCATTCCAGTTGCATCCTGATAAAATTTAAACATGAAATCACAAGCTTAGTAGCATTCCATTCAAGATTTGACCAAAAATAAGTACATTAAACACACAAAATTAGCTTTCTATCAAATCCCCCCTACTTAGCGATGCTTGTCCTCAAGCATGTTGTGTATTCCCATACTAAAAATCATTCAAAAACTTTTTCCAAAATCAAGTCTCCTTCCACAACCAAGCATAATGCAAACAATTTAAGTGAAAACAGTTGCTAGGTTCAACCAAAAAGCATTTTATAAAACTCTAATGCTAGGAAAAAATCAACTACTTCACTAAATTAAAGCTTAATCAAACTTACAAGGCGCTCGTTCTCAATCAAAATTTTCAACAAGTTTGGGACGTAGTCGAATCTTTTTATGTGAAATGAAATGAAAACCAAAACACTTCACCATGGTTACTCAATTTGACATGTCTCCAAACAGATTATTTTTTCTTACTTATGGCAGCACGGTTAGCGGAGCATTTGCAAGTTTCGGTTTGTCACTTGAATCTTTTGATGCGAAATGAGATGACAACCTAAGCACTTAATCCCAGTTACTCAATTTGGTCACATTTCTGAAATCTTCACTCATAACGAAGCCATTAGGGAGTATGTATATATATATTTTAATATTTCAACTTTTTTTTTGACAAAGGATAAAATTACTTAAATGAGACTTGAGTACTTTTGCTAAGCAAGTTTAAAGAGCTAACAATTTCCATGAAATGTTGACTTAGCTTGAAATATCCCACTTTTAATTGGTGTCGAAACAGTGGTTTTGGGACCACAATTTTGTCTAATGAGTCTATAATTTATAGGTATTTAATATTTTTAGGGTTGTGTGTTGTCATATTAAGATTTGGTCAGTTGATTTTATTGTTTACTTAGTTAATTTAAGAAAAAAGACTAATTTGTAAAAGTTGTAAAATCTAGTCATAATTGAATTGTAATGATTTGATGGTTTAATTATCAAATGAGAGAGGACTTATTGTAAGAGCCCGATTTAGGGGCTAGTCAGAATAGTGGTTTCGGAACCACTAACCCGAGGTTGGAGAGAATTATTTTGATGATATTTTAGGAGTTAGAGCATGATTATATAGGTGCAAAAGAATTTTGGTGCTTTAATTCTAGCGATTGCATGCTTAATTGCGAAAAATGACTAAATCGCATAAAGCGCGAAAGTTCTATTTTTCAAGCAAAAGGTGTCTAAAAGCCATAGAATATTAATTGGAGGCCCTTGAAGTGCAATTAGACCCCTAAAGATAAGGTGGCCGGCCATAGGAGACAAACAATGTCAAATTGGTCAAAGTAGTTGATATTAGGAGGACTAAATTGATGTTTTATAATAAAATAAAGAAAGAAAAGATATCATCTTTTCTCTCCATCTTCTCCACTGAAAAATACAAGCAAAATAGGGGTTTGAGAGCTCAAAATTTTTAGCAACTTCTCACATTTGAAAGTAAGTGACTTTGGTGATTTTTCTTGATAATAATTGTACTTTTGGAACCCCTAAAGTTTAAGCTAGCTAAAGAGGGGACTATTTTGAAAAATGGTTGAAAGTTTAGAGTTTTTCCATGTGAGCATTTATGTTGTTTACTGCATTTTTATGGAAGAAAATGAGTCTCAGTTGTTAAATAAACAACTTTTGTGAAAGGTGTTTCCATGAAAACACCTAAAAGGACCTTTTTGTAAAGGTTATAAAATATGTGGTAAATGTGTGAAATGATGAGTATTGAGAGTTTCCATAAGAGTAATAAATGTTCACCTAGGCTTGTTAAAGAAAGAAATTTGATTAGAATTGATTTTCGAGCCTAGAGGTAAAATAGTCATTTTGTGAAAGTATGAGGGCAAAATGGTAATTTTGCCAAAGTATGAATTTTGAGATGTGTTGATTAATGTGATTATTAAATGAGCTAAATTGTTATTGTAGATAAAGAAAAACGAAGAATTAACCTTGACCGAGGAAAGCGCAAGGTATCGGATTAGATCGGCAATTTGGCCTATTTTGAAATCGAGGTAAATTTGTGTGTAATAAATTCAACATCGTGTTATTAAGCTTTAAAATGTTTGATATTAATGATGATGCATATTGTTTCTATGAATTCGAGTAATGATGTGAACGATGAAATATTGAGAACCTATGATGTTGAAGTCCCAGTTGGACTTAAATCAATGAGAGAATATTATCATCAATACTTGAGATGGGTAAGGTCCTGTATTAGACCATGTCTGGGACGTGGCCTCGGCATCAAATTGAAATCCCGTATAAGACCATATCTGGGATATGGCATTAGCATTGAATATGAGAAACGTATAAGACCATATCTGGGATATGGCATCGACAATCGATATGAGATCCCATATAAGACCATATCTGGGATATGGCATCGACATCTAGTAGTGACCCTGCGTAAGGCCACATCTGGGATGTGACATTGGCATTGTAATTATGTGAATGAGGATGATCATGTATCCTTGAATATCCCAAGTGATTCAAAGGGGTAAATAGTTAAGCTTATGATAGAGATGGGATTAATGCTAAGACTATGTGATGAAGTGATACAAGTATATATGAGTAATTCACGAGAATGGTTTACGATATGTGGCATGGTATGTAATCGGTAAGAGTAAGTATGAGTAAGTTATGGAAATGAGCTTAAGACTTGTGTTTTTATTCAATAAAATGGAAGGATGTCATTATGAGCCTTTATGTTGTTGTTTATTCATGCAAACTTACTAAGCTTTATGCTTACCCCTCTCATTTCCCTTTTCCTTGTAGTATTGCCAAGCTAACTCGGGGATCGTGGGACGTCGGTGTTTGGAATCACACTATCGACTACTCTTTAATATAGCTAAGTTAGATTCATTTTGAGTATGGCATGTATAGGGCTTGGTCATTTTGTTATGTCATATTTGTTAGCCAAAAGTGTTGGCTATTAATGTTGTTCAATTCATTTTGTAAATGGTCATGGGAAATTGGCCTATACTTGACATGTTCATATATTCAATGATGATGAATTTCATGAAGTGTATGCTTGTGTGGATGTCTTGATTATGAGTTCTTAGAGGTGCCATATGGTCATAAAATGTGTTGAATTGAATTGGTTTAAGTATGGTTACTTTGCAAGGTGGCATTTGGCTTGGTAGATAGCCTTACAAATATCCGCACAGGTAGACACATGGGCGTGTGTCTAGGCCGTGTGTGACACACGGTCAACCCCATAGGCGTGTTGATAGGCCGTGTGTCCCCATGCATGCTAGGTTGGCAAGTCGGTAAGCTCAGTAGTAATCACAAGGGCAGAGACACGGCCATGTGTCTCAGCCGTGTGAAATGCACGGCCATGGATTTGGGTGTGTGCCCAGGCCGTGTGAAGTCTGCACCTGAAATTGAGAATTTAATTAGACACACGATCTAAGGACACGGGCGTGTGCCTTGGCCGTGTGACCTTAGTGAGGTGATGACGTCATAAATAGAATGCCAAGGTTTCTGGCACACAGGCTAAGATACGGGCGTGTCATGGCCGTGTGAGGAACACGGGTCAGGGACACGAGCGTGTGTCCGGTCGTGTGAAAACCCCTGTAGGTTCGAATTTGAAAATAATTCTACACGGGTGTGGAACACGGGCATGTGAATTTTCCACACGGGCGTGTGGCCCTGTTTTATGTCAAATTTGTCTAAGGGTTCAAATGTTTTCGGTTTAGTCCCGAATCATTCCGGGTATGAGTTTAGGGTCTCGTGGACCTATAATAAGGACATTATGGTCTCGAATGAAAAGTTTTAATTTTATATGAAGTTTAATGGATCGATATCGCATGATTGAGCAAGTTAAGCACGGTAATGCCTCGTTACCCGATTCAGGTCTCGAATACGGGTAAGGGGTGTTACATTTAGTGGTATCAGAGCTACGGTTTAGTCGATTCTCAAACTAACATAGCGTGAGTATGAGTCTAGCTATACATGCCAAATGAATGAGTATTTGCATAATGATAGTGTGACGACTCCTGACGATTTGAATTATGTTTTTATATAGTAAATGGATCCCGATCGAACTGCAGCTGATGATGCTGCAAGTAATGCACCGGCTCCCGCGCAAGGGACCGCGCCAGTAGAAAGTAGACTCGAGACTTTGGGTCAGAGAGATGAGGCTCGAGAAGCCTTTCTCCATATGATGAGCAACTGGTATACCGAGTTTATTCGAGAAAATCCTAATGCTCAACCCCCTCCTCCCCCACCTATTCATCAGCCCGCTCCTGTAGCTCCCCAAGTGGTAGAGGTAGTAAGAAGAGAAAGGCCTCCGGTCGATAAGATCCGAAAATAAGGAGCTGAGGAATTTCAGGCTAGTAAAGATGATGACCCGGAGAGGGCGGAATTCTGGCTTGAGAATACCATCAAAGTATTCGACGAGTTGTCATGCACACCTGATGAGTGCATGAAATGTGTGGTATCTCTCTTGAAAGATTCGGCCTATCAGTGATGGAACACTCTTATGTCGGTGGTACTACGGGAGAGAATTAACTGGGAATTATTCCAAAAGGAATTTCGGAAGAAGTACATTAGCCAAAGGTTCATTGACCAGAAAAGAAAGGAGTTCTAGAGCTAAAGTAAGTTCGAATAACGGTGACTGAATACGAAAGCGAGTTCGTAAGGCTCAACAAATACGCTCGAGAGTGCGTATCGTCAGAAGCCATCATGTGCAAAAGGTTCGAGGATGGGTTAAATGTGGATGCCCGTTTGTTTGTTGGTGTCCTCGAACTAAAAGAATTTATGGTGTTGATAGACAGAGCCTGTAAGGCCGAGAAACTGGTTAAAGAGAAAAGGAAGGCTGAAAACGAGTCTCACGACTCAAAGAAGAGACTATTAGGCAAGTCATTCCAATCCTCATCCAATAAGTCAAGAGATTTCACTATTCGATCGGCCACTTCAGCTGGGTTTTCGAGCAGAAGTAAGGGTAGATAGTACCCGGGATCTAAAGCTTAGACTACTTCGGTTGCTAGTGTTGGCAACGCTCGACCGAGTAGACCGGAATGTCCGCAGTGTGGCAAACGTCATCCCGGGGAGTGTCGAGCAAACAAGAAAGCTTGTTTCAAGTGTGGATCCCTAGACCATTTTATCAGAGATTTCCCCGAGGTGGGTGAGAAAGAGAGACCTCAGAATGCAAGACCGAGAAGTACTGCTAGAGGAAGACCACAGAGAAACCTGGGAAATGAAATGAGTAGTAAGAACATATCTAGGGAGCAGACTGCAAGAGCTGAGGGTATAGCACCGGCGAGAACATATGCCATTCGTGCTCGCAAGGAGGCATCCTCCCCCAACGTGATTACGGGTACATTTTCTCTCTATGATACTCATGTTGTAGCTTTAATTGATCCGGGGTCTACCCACTCGTATATTTGTATGAAATTAGTCTCTAGCATGAGTATGCCTGTAGAGTCTACTGAATTTGATAAGAGTGTCGAATCCTCTAGGCAAATGTGTGTTGGTCGATAGAGTATGCAAAGGTTGCCCTTTGATGATTAAGGTTCATTATTTTCCGACTAATCTCATGTTGTTGCCGTTTGATGAATTCGATGTCATCCTTGGGATGGATTGGTTAACTAGTCATGATGTGATAGTGAACTGTGGAAGGAAGTTTATTGAGTTAAGGTGTGAAAGTGGGGATCTTATTCGTGTTGAATCAGATGAGCAAGAGAGATTGCTAGTAGTGATATCTTCCTTGCTTACTCAGAAGTATCTAAGAAAGGGGTACGAACCTTTCCTTGCTTTTATGATGAATGCTAGAGAGACTGAGTTAAGAATTGAATCAGTGCCCATAGTATGTGAGTATCCGGATGTTTTCCCAGAGGAATTTCCAGGGCTACCTCTGGTTAGAGAGATTGAATTTGGGATTGAGTTAGCTCATGGTACTGCCCCATTTCTATTGCTCCATATAGAATAGCTCCAACCGAGCTAAAAGAACTGAAAGCACAGTTACAAGAGTTGACGGATAAAGGCTTCGCAAGACCGAGTTATTCTCTATGGGGTGCTCCCGTATTATTTGTGAAGAAAAAGGATGGTTCTACGAGGTTATGTATAGATTATTGGCAGCTCAATAAGGTAACTGTGAAGAACAAGTACTCGTTACCAAGAATCGATGATTTGTTTGATCAACTGAAGGGAGCCACAGTGTTTTCCAAGATAGACTTGAGGTCCGGATATTATTAGTTGAGAGTCAAGGACTCAGATGTGTCGA
Source organism: Gossypium sturtianum (assembly GCA_025698515.1). Classification (NCBI taxonomy): domain Eukaryota; kingdom Viridiplantae; phylum Streptophyta; class Magnoliopsida; order Malvales; family Malvaceae; genus Gossypium; species Gossypium sturtianum. The sequence goes on from CM046955.1 coordinate 130,589,343, forward strand.
AAACCACATTTTGGACAAGGTATGGCCACTATGAATTTTTGGTCATGCCTTTCGGTTTGACCAATGCCCCTGCAGTTTTCATGGATTTGATGAATCGTATCTTTCGGCCGTATTTGGATAAATTTGTAGTAGTTTTTATCGATGATATATTGATCTACTCTCGAGATGAGAATGTGCATGCCGAGCATTTGAGAACGATTCTGCAAATTTTGAGAGATAAATAATTGTATGCCAAGTTTAGTAAAAGTGAATTTTGGCTTAAGGAAGTTGGATTTTTGGGGCACATTGTCTCGGGAGATGGAATTAGAGTTGACTCGAGTAAGATCTCAGCAATTGTGGATTGGAAGCCACCAAGGAATGTAACTGAGGTTAGGAGTTTTCTGGGCCTAGCTGGCTACTATAAACGTTTTGTCAAGGGATTTTCCCTGATTTCTACTCCGATGACGAGGTTGCTACAAAAAGATGTAAAGTTTGAATGAACAGAAAAGTGCCAATAGAGTTTTGAGAAACTAAAGGCGTTATTGATTGAAGCTCTTATTTTAGTGCAACCGGAGCCGGGAAAAGAATTCATGGTTTACAGCGATGCATCCCTGAATGGATTAGGTTGTGTACTCATGCAAAAAGGCAAGGTGATAGCATATGCCTCTAAACAATTAAAGCCACACGAGAAGAATTACCCGACCCACGATTTAGAGTTAGCTGCAATTGTATTTGCACTAAAGATTTAGAGACACCATTTGTATGGTGAGAAATGTCGGGTGTTCACGGATCATAAAAGCCTAAAGTATTTGATGACTCAAAAGGAGTTGAATCTAAGGCAGAGAAGATGGTTAGAGCTAATAAAGGATTATGAGTTAGTGATTGACTACCATCCAGGAAAGGCGAACATGGTTGCCGATGCCTTGAGTAGGAAATCCTTGTTCGCGCTGAAAGCCATGAATACACGGATGGCTTTGTCAGATGATGGTTCTATTTTAGCCGAGTTGAGGGCTAGACCGATGTTTCTTCAAGAGATCTGTGAAGTTCAGAAAGGCGACAATGATTTACAAGCTAAAAGAGTTCAATGTGAGTCAAATGTTGAGTCGAACTTTCGGATAAGTCCTGATGGATGTTTGATGTTCCGAGATAGGGTCTGTTTACCCAAAGATGATGAACTTATTCGGAAAATTTTGCACGAAGCACATAACGGATGTTTGTCTGTACATCCAGGCATTACTAAGATGTATAATGACCTGAAGAAATGGTATTGGTGGCGGTGTATGAAGAAAGACATTTCTGAGTTTGTATCGAGATGCCTAATTTGTCAACAAGTGAAGGCTGAACACCAAGTACCTTCGGGTCTACTTCAGCCTATTATGGTTCCCGAGTGGAAATGGGACCGTATTACTATGGACTTTGTGACGGGTTTATCGTTGACGTCGAAAAAGAAAGATGACGTATGGGTCATAGTGGATAGACTCATGAAGTCAGCCCATTTCATACCAGTAAGGGTCGACTATTCGCTTGATAAGTTAGCGGATTTGTATGTGTCAGAAATAGTAAGACTTCACGGTGTACCGTTTTCGATTATTTCGGATAGAGATCCGAGATTTACGTCACGGTTTTGGAAAAAGTTGCAAGAGGCCTTAGGCACAAAATTGAGCTTTAGCATAGCTTTCCATCCACAAACCGATTAGTAGTCAGAAAAAGTAATACAAATACTTGAAGACATGCTTCGATGTTGTGTATTGGAATTCCAAGGTAATTGGGAGAAATACTTACCGTTGGTGGAATTCGCCTACAATAACAGCTTTCAGTCAAGTTTGAAAATGGCGCCTTATGAGGCATTGTATGGGCGTAAGTGCCGAATGCCCCTGTATTGGACTGAACTCAGGGAGAGTTAGATTCACGGGGTCGATTTAGTCAGAGCAACCAAAGAGAAAGTAAAGGTGATACGTGAGTGTCTAAAAACTGCCTCAGATAGACAAAAGTCCTATTCATATTTGAAACGGAAAGAGATTGAATTTCAAGTAGGTGATAAAGTGTTTCTGAAAGTATCACCATGGAAGAAAGTCCTCAGATTTGGCCGTAAAGGCAAATTGAGTCCGCGTTTTATTGGACCTTATGAGATTACCGAGAGGATAGGGCCGGTAGCTTATCGTTTGGCTTTGCCACCTGAGCTGTAAAAGATTCATGATGTCTTCCACGTGTCTATGTTACGCCGATACCGTTCGGACCCTTCACATGTGATTGTACCATCAGAGGTAGAGATTCGACCAGACATGACTTATGGCGAAGAGTAGGTTAAAATTTTGGCCCGAGAGGTCAAACAGTTGAGAAACAAAAGTATATCTCTTGTGAAAGTCCTATGGCAAAGGCACGGGGTAGAAGAGGCTACATGGGAGCCTGAGGAGACTATGAGAAACCAATATCCCAACCTTTTCACCGGTAAGATTTTCGGGGACGAAAATCCTTAAGGGGGAGAATTGTAACAGCCCGATTTAGGGGCTAATCAGAATAGTGGTTTCAAAACCACTAACCCGAGGTCAGAGAGAATTATTTTGATGATATTTTATGAGTTAAAGCATGATTATATAGGTGCATAAAAATTTTGGTGCTTTAATTCTAGCGATTGCATGCTTAATTGCGAAAAAGAACTAAATCGCATAAAGTGCGAAAGTTCTATTTTTCAAGCAAAAGGTGTCTAAAAGCCATAGAATATTAATTAGAGGCCCTTAAAGTGCAATTAGACCCCTAAAGATAGGGTGGCCGGCCATAGGAGACAAACAATGTCAAATTGGTCAAAGTAGTTGATATTAGGTGGACTAAATTGATGTTTTATAATAAAATAAAGAAAGAAAAGATATCATCTTTTCTCTCCATCTTCTCCGCCGAAAAATACAAGCAAAATAGGGGTTTGAGAGCTCAAAATTTTCAGCAACTTCTCACATTTGAAAGTAAGTGACTTTGGTGATTTTTCTTGATAATAATTGTACTTTTGGAACCCCTAAAGCTTAAGCTAGCTAAAGAGGGGACTATTTTGCAAAATGGTTGAAAGTTTAGAGTTTTTCCATGTGAGCATTTATGTTGTTTGCTGCATTTTTATGGAAGAAAATGAGTCTTAGTTGTTAAATAAACAACTTTTTTGAAAGGTGCTTCCATGAAAACACCTAAAAGAACATTTTTGTAAAGGTTATAAAATATGTAGTAAATGTGTGAAATGATGAGTATTTAGAGTTTCCATAAGAGTAATAAATGTTCACCTAGGCTCTTTAAAGAAAGAAATTTGATTAGAATTGATTTCCGAGCCTAGGGGTAAAATAGTCATTTTGTGAAAGTATGAGGGCAAAATGGTAATTTTGCCAAAGTATGAATTTTGAGATGTGTTGATTAAGGTGATTATTAAATGAGCTAAATTTTTATTATAGATCAAAAAGAACGAAGAATTAACCTTGACCGAGGAAAGCGCAAGGTATCGGATTAGATCGGCAATTTGGCCTATTTTGAAATCGGGGTAAGTTTGTGTGTAATAAATTCAACATCGTGTTATTAAGCTTTAAAATGTTTGATATTAATGATGATGCATATTGTTTCTATGAATTCGAGTAATGATGTGAACGATGAAATATTGAGAACCTATGATGTTGAAGTCCCGATTGGACTTAAATCAATGAGAGAATATTATAATCAATACTTGAGATGGGTAAGGTCCCGTATAAGACCATGTCTGAGACGTGGCCTCGGCATCGAATTGAAATCTCGTATAAGACCATATCTGGGATATGGCATCGGCATTGAATATGAGAAACGTATAAGACCATATCTGGGATATGGCATCGACAATCGATATGAGATCCCGTATAAGACCATATCTGGGATATGGCATCGGTATCTAGAAGTGACCCCACATAAGACCACATCTGGGATGTGGCTTTGGCATTGTAATTATGTGAATGAGGATGATCATGTATCCTTGAATATCCCAAGTGATTCAAAGGGGTAAATAGTTAAGCTTATGATAGAGATGGGATTAATGCTAAGACTATGTGATGAAGCGATACATGTATATGTGAGTAATTCACGAGAATGGTTTACGATATGTGGCATGGTATGTAATCGGTAAGAGTAAGTATGAGTAAGTTATGGAAATGAGCTTAAGACTTGTGTTTTTATTCAATACAATGGAAGGATGTCATTATGAGCCTTTATGTTATTGTTTATTCATGCAAACTTACTAAGCTTTATGCTTACCCCTCTCATTTCCCTTTTCCTTGTAGTATTGCCAAGCTGACTCGGGGGTCGTGGGACATTGGAGTTCGGAATCACACTATCGACTACTCTTTGGTATAGCCAAGTTAGATTCATTTTGAGTATGGCATGTATAGGGCTTGGTCATTTTGTTATGTCATATTTGTTAGCCAAAAGTGTTGGCTATTAATGTTGTTTTCATTTTGTAAATGGTCATGGGAAATTGGCCTATACTTGACATGTTCATATATTCAATGATGATGAATTTCATGAAGTGTATGCTTGTGTGGATGTCTTGATTATGAGTTCTTAGAGGTGCCATATGGTCATAAAATATGTTGAATTGAAATGGTTTAAGTATGGTTGCTTTGCAAGGTGGCATTTGGCTTGGTAGACAGCCTTACAATTGTCCACCCGGGTAGACACACGGGCGTGTGTCTAGGCCTTGTGTGACACACGGTCAGCCCCATGGGCGTGTTGATAGGCCGTGTGTCCCCATGCATGCTAGGTTGGCAAGTCAGTAAGCTTAGTAGTAATCACACGGGCAGAGACACGGCTATGTGTCTCAGCCGTGTAGAAGGCACAGCCATGGATATGGGTGTGTGCCCAGGCCGTGTGAAGTCTGCACCTAAAATTGAGAATCTAATTTGACACACGGTCTAAGGACAGGGGCGTGTGCCTTGGCCATGTGACCTTAGTGAGGAGATGACGTCATAAACAGAATGCCAAGGTTTTTGGCACACGGGCTAAGACACGGGCGTGTCTGTAACACCCCAAACCCGACCTAGACGTTATTGCCGAATCTGGCAATATCACATGGTAGTGTTTCTTGAAATAAATGAGTTGTCGTAAAAACCTCTTTTCTATTTAACCTCCATACAAAATCTTGTGTTAAATCTAGGATGTGTCGTTAATTTTCAAACGTAGTTCATTATTACAAAATTATTCTTTCCCAAAACGTTGTTAATTTTCAAAACGTCACTTGTTGCGGAAGCTTTGTAAATCAGTTTACGTATTTGAGTGTATTTTGTTAAAACAGTTGATTCTTTTTTAAAAACCCGATTAACCCTACTACTAGCAGTTGTAAATCAAAACAATAAAAAACCCAAATTAACCATGAAAATCCAAAAAGGCCATTATTACGGCAAATTACCCCAAAATAAAATTTAAAATCATTTTAAGTACTAATCGAATAATTTAGGTCATGTGGCGACATCGGATTCCTCCGCCGCACCGATCCGCCTATGTCTTGGGGTTACCTGTACAGTCAAGTCAGAAGGGTGAGTTTTCGAAAACTCAGTGTGTAATCCCATATAAAGCAATCGGATAGGTAGAAGGCAATCACAGTCTGGGCCTAAGCCCTTTTCAGAATCAGGGACAATATCAGTTTGGGCTTTAGCCCATCTCAGTACAGAGGCAGTCATGCATTTGGGCCTTGGCCCATTACAAGATATCGAATCGATGCTGAAGATCAAATTATGCAGTATACAAGTCCTACCCAGCCAACCTCTATACTCCATCTCCGTCCAACCCTACACTCCATGTGGGGATATAATCAACCCACCCATCCCTACACTCCAAAAAGTACCGAATGCGGCACTAAACAGTAGTTTGCAGCTGAGCTACCAGTAAGTTAGGCTCGAAGCCTTTTAGTACACTTCCTCCGATCCATATAAACCCATCCACATGTAATGCATCATATAATCATGTCATGCCAAATCATGGTATCATATGTGTATTCAGTACAGTTTTAACAGCATGCTCAAAATACAGTCGTACAAGTATATATATAAAGTACATGGATATAACAGTCATTCAGTCATTTAGGGATCTAAGTAATCTTACCGATCCTACAGTAGGTCCACAGTTGACTCGGGCGACCCGTGCAACCTTAGCAGTCAAAACAGTGAAAATAGGCCCACAAGCCCATGTACTTTGCCCATGTAGGCCCACACGCCCGTGTGACCCACAAGGCCCAAAATAGCCTTAGCCGTATGGATCACACGGCCTGGCCCAATAATCTCACATGCCCGTGTAGTTCACCCGTGTGGGGCCACACACCCGTGGGGCCCACACGGCTCAATTCGGCCCAGCCCATGAATCGCTCATGGCCTACCTCATCGATCACATGCACGTTTCCGATAACACGGCCTACCACATGGGCGGCCACACGCCCGTGTGGTGTCGACAGTCTCACTTTTCGGCTTTTCGCCAATTTTCGTTTGCAGAGTTGTGTTTACACACCTGGTTACGAAAAATGCGCACACCGCTCTTAAGCACTCCAACCTATGTTCGACAATAACATACAATTAATCACATATCAATTGGATTAAAACGACCCCTCTTCAAAACACTTGTTGTAACACCCCAAACCCGGTCAAAACGCTACGACTGAATCTGGCATGTCACAGGAAAGAAGAATTTTGAAAACCGAGTTAACGTCATGAGTTGGGAAAAATCTTTGATTTCATAAAATAGAATTTTATATTGAGTGATCAATTGAAAATAACTTTGAGTCTTAGTTTGAAAATTTTAGTTACTTTGCTACTAAAACCCGTTGGTTAATTAATCAATTGTAGAATCTCAAAATCCCATAATCATTAAGTTTTGGAAATCATCCATTTGAATTAGTTTATTAGGCATGCCTTAGTGATCAAAAACAAAATAAAAGAAAATTAACAAAAACAGATAAAACCAAGTTAACGTTTTAATGGCCTTATTACATTACCAAAATCCAAATTAAAGTAGAATAAACCAAATAACCACTTAAGATAAAACCCAAAATACTATGCATGGCCACCTTGAGTCCACCTCGGCTACCCATATCTCATGGTCTAAGGATTACTGCAAAATTTAACGGGAGGGTGAGTCACCGAGACTCGGTGTGTAAATCCCCGTCCAAAAGATTTTTGAGCTCTCACGATTCATATGCAAAGTATGTATGCCATGCAACCCAACCAACCTAATGTGCTCATCCACCGTAGCTCCCTGTGTCTACCCAATATTTGTGGCACCTAGCCATTGGGTGGTACCTAACCACTGGTGGTTCCAAACCACTGGTGACAAAAGTCACAAATTAATAATATGTGGGGCCAACCCACTTGTGGTGCCAAACCACTGGTGACAATCCCTATTATCAATACGTGGGGCCAACCCACTGTGGTACCAAACCACTGGGACGAGTCACAAAAATAAGATATATGTGGTACCTAACCACTGGTGGTTCCAAACCACTGAGACTTAGTCACAAATTAATAATATGTGGGGCCAACCCACTTTTGGTACCAAACCACCAATCGTGACACCGAAAGAGATCATGTTTCCTCCCTCTTCTCATCATGCCCCAATTTCATGTTCATGCTTTACAATATGGTATGATCAAGCTAATAATGTACAACAACATTCATTTCACTCATACATGCATCCATAAATAATAACAGACATAATAGGACTTACAGAGAGTCCTTTTATCCACAAAGGTAACTTAGTGATCCATACCATCACTTCGCTTTTGGCCAAACACAGATAACAACATAATTAGCATATAAAGTGTGTAAGAGTTACACACCGATAATCACGTAACACAACGCTCTCTATGTCGACGCTTATCGCTAATGAGACACAATCGCTATATCGCCTACTACTCGCTTGAAACCGCCCACAACCCGGTGGCCAATCTCGAATCACGACATCGCCGCTTCTTAAACTTAGGGGCTGGGTTTACGGGTCCAACCCCCTCCTTAGAATCGCTGGCATTCGAGTCCATGGAACAGATTTTGGTCAGAAGACCGAGTTAACACATAGAGTAAGGTGTGAATAGATTAACACGTTTAGCTGAATAGATCTCCTTACCTAGATCGACAAAAGTCGAAGCTTTAGGCTTGATTCACAAGTCAAACGAATCCTGAAAGTCTCCAAAAGAATGCGACACTACCCCCACCTATATTCGGCCAAGAGTTTAAAGAATGGGATGACTGCCTTCGGCACTCAACGCAAGAAAGATGATTGAAACGAAAAGAAAACTCTTACCACAATCACTAGAGAAATCGATTGGGAGTGACGGAAGATTAGTAACGGTGATCCACTACAATTAAGAGTCGAAAGAGGAGATTACGAATGTCAGAGGGTCTCGGCTAACCAACAAATAAGAACCGAATGAGAAGTTTCGGCTTCCCACTTAAAGAAATCAGGAAAAGAAAGTGAATGAGTAGATTGATTAAAGAGATTCGGCCGAACCAAAAAGAACTTACAAAAATGAAGTTGTTACGCTCTTGAAAAGGAAGAGATAAAGGAGAAAGGTGCTATTCACCAAAAGATATTCGGCTAAAGTATTCGAAAGAAAAGAGAGAAGAGTAAATGATTTTTCTGGTAAAAGATGTGGCTTGTAAGGTTTCGGCTTTGATGTTATTGGCAAAGAAAATAAAACAAAGATGATGAGTGGAAGGCAAAGTAGGTTTCGGCCAAACACCAAAAGAAGAAAAGTAAAAGAAGAGACTGAGGAATGGGTAGAAGAGAAGATGAAAGAAAAGTGCAAGTTGGTCTTCTTAGTTTCGACTACAAGTCATAGAGGAAGAAAATGATAGTTGGCTAGACAATTTCGGCAAAAGAGAGTAAGAACAAAAAGGGAGAAACTAGAATAAAGAGCACACTCACAAATGCCGAAAAAAGAAACATCTACACCCCTACACACTACTTAGTCCACTTAAATTCGGCACCCACACCTCCTTGCCAAAACCGAATGCTTCACACCCCTCACACTCCTCACAATTTCGGTTAACACTTCCCCTCTCCCCTCAAACACCATGCCGTCCCTTCCATCTCTCCATGATTCCCTCTCCTCTACTCATTCAAACCAATTTGAATAGTTCAAACTCCTAAAATTCCTCTCCACCATCCATTCAAAACGTTTGACTCAATCAACACTCCCCTCCTTAAGTGCCCTTGTCGAATCCACCACTTGCCTCTCCATGCGCAAAATAACAGCCCCAAAATGCTCTCCTTGCAGCTTGAACTTGATCCCCCGGCCTCTCACGATGCGTCACCTACCTCAACCTTTAAGTGGTGCCTCCTTGCCACTTTACTAAGACACCTCTTTGTGTCATCCAACACAAACAAAATCCCTTAAGGCCTAATTCAACTAGCTTCCCCTAAAGGTGCTCAAAAACAAATTTTTCCCCAAGACTCCGACTTACCCACAAATCATTCCTGGACCCCAAAGTACCCTAAACTAGCATGGTAACCATAGCATTCACACACAAACATATAAAATGCAAAGGCCCCAATTCAGGATGTTACAATTCTACCCCTCTTAAAAATAATTTCGGCCTCGAAATTACCTGGTCAAAAGAGATGAGGGTATTGCTGTCGCATCGCTTCTTCTAATTCCCACATGGCTTCCTCTGATCCATGGTTCCGCGACAACACTTTCACCAAAGGAACCGATTTTTATGCAATACTTTGACATCACGATCCGTAATCCGAATCGGTTCCTCTTGAAAGATAGATCGGGCCTTACTTCAATCTCTTCTATGGTACAACATGAGACAGATCTCGAGCGGTAGCGTCTTAACATCGAAACGTGAAACACGCCATGGATCTCGACTTAACTCAAGGTAGCTCGAGTGGTAGGCTACCGGCCCCACACGCTTCAACACGCGATAAGGCCCGGAGCAATCGGGGTTTAACTTGCCTTCTTCGCCCAAATCTCAAAGACTTTCTTCCACGGCGACACCTTTAAGAACACTTGGTCACCCACCTCAAACTCTATGTCCTTACGCTTTAGGTCGCGTGGGACTTCTCGTCTGTCCGAGGCTTCCTTCATCGAGCCCAAATTATCTTAACCTTATCTTCCATTTCAAAGAACCAACTCCGGACCTAAAAATTGACGCTCACCCAACTCTGTCCAACACGTAGGTGTACGACACCTCCGACCATACAACGAATCATACGGTGCCATCTGAATACTAGATTGGTAGCTATTGTTATACGCGAATTCCGCCAACGGTAGAAATTCTTCCCAACTACCTCTGAAGTCTAAGACAGATCCCTCAACATATCCTCCAAGATCGAATTACCCTCTCTCGACCGCCCATCGGATCGTGGATGAAACGCTATACTAAAGTCCAACTTCGTACCCAATGCTTGATGCAATACCTTCCAAAATCTTGACGTGAACCTATGGTCCCTATCTCGAGATGATAGACACCGGTACCCCGTGCAACCTTATGATCTCCGCTATATACAACTTAGCCAACTTTTTTTGCAGAGTAATCGACCCGAACGGTATGAAATGAGCGGATTTTGTCAAACGGTCAACTATTACCCAAACCGAATCCTTCTTAGTAGGCGTAAGGGGTAGCCCACTAACAAAATCCATCGTAATCCTTTCCCACTTCCACTTGTGGAATCTTGGTGGTTGCAGAAGAACCCCGAAGGCAATCGATGTTACGCTTTACCGCCGACACGCCAAACACTTACCCACAAATTTAGTTACTTCTCTCTTTAATCTCGCCACCAAAATCTGTTCCCGCAAATCCGGTACATCTTACTACCTCCGGGATGCATAGCGTATCGGCCGCTATGTGCTTTTCAAGAATCTTACGCCTTAACTCCACATCTTTTGGCATGCAAACCTTTCCACGGAAACATAACACTCCATCATTGCTCAAACTGAAATCCTCCATTCCACCCTCTTGTACTTTAGAAGTCGAGCGCTCCAAACATCGTTTGATAATTGTTTCTCTTTAACCTGATTCACCCATGTCGGCTTCACTTGCAACTCTGCTATTAAACTTTCGTCATCATACAAACTAAGGTGGGCAAACATTGCTCTTAAGTCTGATATTACCTTACGGCTCAATGCGTCTGCCACCACGTTAGCTTTACCCGGGTGGTACTCAATCGAGCAGTCGTAATCTTTCAACAACTCGATCCACCTCCGCTGTCTTAAATTCAACTCCTTCTGAGTAAGGAGATACTTCAAACTCTTGTGATCCGTGTAAACGATGGACTTCTCCCCATACAAGTAATGTCTCCAGATCTTCAGGGCGAAAACCACTACTGCCAACTCCAGGTCATGCGTCGGATAATTTACCTCGTGAGGTCTCAGTTATCGAGAAGCATACGCTACCACCTTCCCCTCTTGCATCAGCACACATCCTAACCCTGTATGCGACGCGTCACAATAGACAGTGAACTCTTTCCCGCCTCAGCCGATTAACACCAAGCTTCGTCGAATCGCTTTAACTTCTCAAAACTTTCTTGTTGCTTGTCAGACCACACAAACGGAACCCCTTTTCTTAACAACTTAGTTAACGGTGCTGCAATCAAAGAGAACCCTTCCACAAACCTTCTGTAATACCCAGCCAGACTAAGAAAACTCCGAATCTCTGCCACAGACTTAGGTGGTTTCCAATCCAACACGGCTTCAATTTTCCGAGGGTCAACCCTAATCCCCTCCGCTGACACCACATGACCTAAAAAGGTAACTTCCCTTAGCCAGAACTCGCATTTACTAAACTTAGCGAACAACCGCTTTTCCCTCAGTGTTTGCAAAACCACTCGAAGATGTGAATCATGCTCCTCCTCGGACTTCGAGTACACCAGGATATCGTCTATAAACACTACGATGAATCGGTCCAGATACGGTTGAAAAACTTGGTTCATCATGTCCATAAACGCTGCTGGCGCATTGGTCAATCCAAACGGCATCACCAAGAATTCGTAGTGACCATAGCGAGTACGAAACGCCGTCTTATGAATATCCGCCTCCTTAACCTTAAGTCTGGTGATATCCCGACCTCAAATCTATCTTAGAGAAGACTCGATGCTCCTTAAGTTAATCAAACAGATTGTCTATCCCGTGAACGGATACTTATTTTTGATCGTTAACTTATTCAATCGATGATGTAGTCAATACACATTGCATTGACCCGTCCTTCTTCTTAACAAATAGCACTAGTGCTCCCCAAGGCGATACACTCTTACCGGATGAAACCCGGCCTAACAATTCTCGAATCTGCGCCTTGGCTCCACTAACTCCTTTGGCGCCATCCTATATGGGGCAATAGACACTGGTGCCGCTCCTCGGAAAAGATCAATACTAAACTCCTCCTCACGATCTGGTGGCAAACCCGGAAGCTCTTCTGAGAAAACATCAGAAAATTCCTTTACCGTTCGAACATCCCCCACAGCTGATTCCTTGACCTCCAAAGCACAAACATAAGCCACAAATGCCTTACACCCTTTTCTCACCATTTTCTTGGCCTTCAAAACGGATACCACATTGGATAGGTAATTCCTTCTCTCACCTATCACCACCACCTCTACACCCTCAATAGTTCTTAACACCATACGCTTGGCTACACAGTCCAGATTTACTTGATACTTCACTAGCCAATCCATACCTAAGATCAAATCGAACTACCAAACGACAGTTCCATCAGATCAGCCGAAAAAACTACCCCTTGAACTTCCAGAGGTACATCATTATACAGTTTATTCACCACTACAGATTGTCCTAGAGGGCTAACTACAGTCATCTCCCTAGAAGAAGTCTCATAGTCTAAGTTCAGAGTTCCCGCTATAATACTAGCAACAAAAGAGTGCGTCGAACCAATATCAATCAAAGCAGTATAAGGCAAACCATAAATTAGGAACGTACCGGTTATGACATCCGGCAAGGCCACCCTCCTCTCTCGCAAGATAGCCGCATAGACCAACCCAGCCATCTCTTGCATCCGTATTCTAAAGACTCTCGCCCGGTGCTCCACGGCCCCGTCCGAAACCATTACCTCCTCTGGGTGGACCACGACGACCCTCCGCGGTTGTCGACCATCCCTTCGAATTGTGCACGCCCTGACCTCTCGACCGTGCCCTAGTTGGCCTCTATGGGCAATCCTCACCCGATGGTCCATTGACCCACATCCAAAACATCCTCTACCACCGCCCAACACTCTCCCGAATGAAACTTTCCGCATCGAGCACATCGCGGTGGCTACTGCTAAAGAATGAGCTTTGCGGCTTGAATCGCTCGCCTAATCTAGCCCTTTTCTGAAAACCCCCAGCAGACCCTGATGGCCCAAAACTCCTTTTATTCCTATTTCTCTCCTGATTCTGCTTCTCGGACTACTTCACCTCCTCAGCTACCTTAGCCTTTTCCACAAGAACAATAAATTCTCTCTCTCGCTGTAGAGAAATCAACACTCGCAACTCATCTCTCAGCCCATCCTCAAACCGAACACAGCGCTCATGGTCCGTGGCCATAATACCCCGGGCATAACGGCTTAACCGAAAGAATTTTGCCTCGTACTCAGACACCGACTTACTCCCTTGAACCAGATTCAAAAATGCCTTACGCTGCGCATCCACATAACTTGACCCGATGTACTTCCTCGAAATGCTATCTTGAAGAAATCCTGGTGATATCATCACCATCGTGCCATCCCTGACCGTGAGCCACCACTGATAGGCTTCGTCTCGAAGAAGGGATACCACTCCTTTCAATTTCTCCTCCGTCGTGAAGTCAAGATCATCCATTATACGCTCAATCGCTTCCAACCAAAGATTCACCACCGCGTTGGGAGCTATACCGGAAACACCCCTAAATACTTCCGCTCCATTGGCTCGGAGTGGCTCGCATACGCATTTCCGCCCCGCACCCATGCCCGCTCCAAAGAACTCTCCAAGACCAGTAGCATCGCTCGAGACAACTGCGTCGTCTCCACCCATTTAGTCCTGAAACTCGGTTCCCACGGTTGGCGGTGGCGGCACCTCATTTCTCGACCCATGACTGCACTCCTACCGGTTCCGATACAGCAATCCTACCCCTACCACAACCACGTACATTACGTCCACGTCATCGAGTGCTCATGACTAACGTTCACAATTTTGATCTGATTAAGAGTTTTATGAGTTAGCTTTCTTCCACTGTTTATTACCGAATAGTCTTATGAGTATATTATCGAGTATTTGTTTTGTGCGGTTGCATACATTCCTACAAGCTTCGGTCTTTAAAGTAAATTTCCTAATACTAGCATTCCTATCACAAAACAATTAAATCATACAATCAATAATTAGAAAACTTACCGTTGCGAATCGATGCCGGAGACTCAGGTGCCATACCTCCTAGAAACGTGTATTTTGTTAAAAACCATTTTTCAAACCATCTATTGAAAAATAATTTGGGCCATATACTCACAGCCGAGCTTTTGAACCAAGCTCTGATACCACAATTGTAACACCCCAAACCCGATCAAAATGCTACGACCGAATCTGGTATGTCACAGGAAAGAAGAATTTTGAAAACCGAGTTAACGTCATGAGTTGGGAAAAATCTTTGATTTTATAAAATAAAATTTTATATTGAGTGATGAATTGAAAATAACTTTGAGTCTTAGTTTGAAAATTTTAGTTACTTTGCTACTAAAACCCGTTGGTTAATTAATCAATTGTAGAATCTCAAAATCCCATAATCATTAAGTTTTGGAAATCATCCATTTGAAGTAGTTTATTAGGCATGCCTTAGTGATAAAAAACAAAATAAAAGAAAATTAACAAAAATAGATAAAACCAAGTTAACATTTTAATGGCCTTATTACATTACCAAAATCCAAATTAAAGTAGAATAAATCTGAAATAACCACTTAAGATAAAACCCAAAATACTATGCATGGCCACCTTGAGTCCACCTCGGGTCCATATCCGTGGTCTAAGGATTACCTGCAAAATTTAACGGAGGGGGGTGAGTCACCAAGACTCAGTGTGTAACTCCCCGTCCAAAAGATTTTTGAGCTCTCACACAGATTCATATGCAAAGTATGTATGCCATGCAACCCAACCAACCTAATGTGCTCATCCACCGTAGCTCCTGTGTCTACCCAATATTTGTGGCACCTAGCCACTGGTGGTATCTAACCACTGGTGGTTCCAAACCACTGGTGACAAAAGTCAAAAATTAATAATATGTGGGGCCAACCCACTTGTGGTACCAAACCACTAGTGACAATCCCTATTATCAATACGTGGGGCCAACCCACTATGGTACCAAACCACTGGGACGAGTCACAGAAATAAGATATACGTGGTACCTAACCATTGGTGGTTTCAAACCACTGAGACTTAGTCACAAATTAATAATATGTGGGGCCAACCCACTTGTGGTACCAAACCACTTGGTGATGAAACGAAAGAGATCATGTTTCCTCCTCTTCTCATCATGCCCCAATTTCATGTTCATGCTTTACAATATGGTATGATCAAGCTAATAATGTACAACAACATTCATTTCACTCATACATGCATCCATAAATAATAAAGACATAATAGGACTTATCCGGAGTCCTCGCTTTATCCACAAAGGTAACTTAGTGATCCATACCATCACTTGGCTTTTGGCCAAACAGGATAACAACATAATTAACATATAAAGTGTGTAAGAGTTACACACTGATAATACATAACACAACGCTTCTATGTCAACGCTTATCGCTAATGTGACACAATCGCTATCCGGGTACTACTCTTCCCGAAGCGCGCCCACAACCCGGTGGCCAATCTCGAATCGGCACGACATCGCCACTTCTTAAACTTAGGGCCGGGTTTACGGGTCCAACCCCGCCCTTAGAATCGTTGGCATTCGAGTCCATGGAACTGATCTTGGTCAGAAGACCGAGTTAACACATAGAGTAAGATGTGAATAGATTAACACGTTTAGTTGAATAGATCTCCTTACCTAGATCGACAAAAGCCGAAGCTTTAGGCTTGATTCACAAGTCAAACGAATCCCAAAGTCTCCAAAAGAATGCGACACCACCCCACCTATATTCGCCAAGAGTTTAAAGAATGGGATGATCGCGCCCGGACTCAACGCAAGAAAGATGATTGAAACGAAAAGAAATCTCTTACCACAATCACTAGAGAAATCGATTGGGAGTGACGGAAGATTAATAACGGTGATCCACTGTAATCAAGAGTCGAAAGAGGAGATTACGAATGTCAGAGGGTCTCGGCTAACCAACAAATAAGAACCGAATGAGAAGTTTCGGCTTCCCACTTAAAGAAATCAGGAAAAGAAAGTGAATGAATAGATTGATTAAAGAGATTCGGCCAAACCAAAAAGAACTTACCAAATGCCGGAGTTGTTCTACTCTTGAAAAGGAAGAGATAAAGGAGAAAGGTGCTATTCACCAAAAGATATTCGGCTAAAGTATTCGAAAGAAAAGAGAGAAGAGTAACAGAGTTTTTGGTAAAAAGATATGGCTTCAGAAGGTTTCGGCTTTGATGTTATTGGCAAAGAAATAAAACAAAGATGATGAGTGGAAGGCAAAGTAGGTTTCGGCCAAACACCAAAAGAAGAAAAGCAAAAGAAGAGACATAGGAATGGGTAGAAGGGAAGATGAAAGAAATGTGCAATTTGGTCTTCTTAGTTTCGGCTACAAGTCATAGAGGAAGAAAATGATAGTTGGCTAGACAATTTCAGCAAAAGAGAATAAGAACAAAAAGGGAGAAACTAGAATAAAGAGCACACTCACAAATGCCTAAAAAAGAAACATCTACACCCCTACACACTACTTAATCCACTTAAATTTGCCACCCACACCTCCTTGCCAAAATCGAATGCTTCACACCCCTCACACTCCTCACAATTTCGGCTAACACTTCCCCTCTCCCCTCAAACACCATGCCGTCCCTTCCATCTCTCCCTGATTCCCTCTCCTCCACTCATTCAAACCAATTTGAATAGTTCAAACTCCTAAAATTCCTCTCCACCATCCATTCAAAACGTTTGACTCAATCAACACTCCCCTCCTTAAGTGCCCTTGCCGAATCCACCACTTGCCTCTCCATGCGCAAAATAACAACCCCAAAATGCTCTCCTTGCAGCTCGAACTTGATCCCTGCCAGCTCCCCTGAGGCGTCACCTACCTCAACCTTTAAGTGGCGCCTCCTTGCCACTTTACTAAGACACCTCTTTGTGTCATCCAACACAAACAAAATCCCTTAAGGCCTAATTCAACTAGCTTTCCCTAAAGGTGCTCAAAAACAAATTTTTCCCCAAGACTCCGACTTACCCCCAAATCATTCCTGGACCCCAAAGTACCCTAAACTAGCATGGTAACCATAGCATTCACACACAAACATATAAAATGCAAAGGCCCCAATTCAGGATGTTAATCTTGTCCAAAAGATCGATTGCCACTTGCCTTGTTTGAACAACTGAGGCCTTACATACTTAAATCGTTGATAAGGAGTGATCACTAGCTCCACGGTTAGTACTTGTATTCCAGCCGAACCCCTATTAATAATTATTCGCATGACTAGGTTGAAACAAAATGAAAATCAACTTACTGAAAACGCAAATCCATGCCTAGGTGAAAGAAACTATCGTCCTACAACCAAAAAGAAGGCCAAAAGCACAACGACTCGATAGAGACAAAAGATAGAACAACCGTACCCCTAGCAGTAATCGGAAACTTAATCCAAATAAATAAATAAAAAGAAAGAAACTAAAAATAGGGATTGTAGGTAGCGAAATTTGTAGCAAAAAGGGAGGTGTTTGGTGAAGCAACCATTTCGGCAGAACAACCATTGCGCACCAAAAACCGATTGGACAAAGAATAAAAAGAGAACGACCGGAAGAGGCAGGTTTCGATTACAAGGAGGGATGAGAGAAAGAAAAAACCAAAAGGTAAATTTGGCAGAAAAGCAAACAAGATGAAAAGAGAGAAAATTGCCAAAACCGAAAGAATTGTGAGAGTGAGAGGAAGAGTGCCGAAATTTTTAGCCCACCAAATATGGGATAACTTCAAAATCCCCAAATCTTCTCCTAAAAACTCTCCAACCTTCCCACTACTCAGACTTTTAATGAAACAAAAACTCTAGCCGTCCATAATAGCAAAAATAGTGCCCACACCAGTACTCGAACACAGGACCTCCAACACGCCAACACCATACTTATCCACTAGACCAGCAGGCCCATTCTGACATATTTTACAAACATATAATTATAAGCCTACTGACCTAAGATAGGGGTTTATAAATTTGAAAAAAAAATTTGCCCAAGCTAATGCTTGAACTTGGGACCTCTTAGACACTTCCCAGAACACATAACCCCTGAAGCAGATAGACATTATGTCAAAACCATACGAGAATAATTATAAAGGATTTTTGGGGCGTTACAACTCTACCCCCTTAAAGAAAATTTTGGCCTCAAAATTTTACTCGATCGAAACACAGATGAGGATATCTGTGCGCATCGCATCCTCAGGCTCCCACGTGGCCTCCTCAGAACTATGATTACACCAAAGAACCTTAACCAGTGGGATGGATTTTCTTCTTAGAACCTTCACATCACGATCCAATATCTAGATTGGCTCCGCTTCAAAGGTCAGATCTGGCCTAACCTCGATTTCCTCAATTAAAATGCGTGGGATCAGAGCGGTAGTGCCTCAACATAGAAACATGGAACACGTTGTGAATTTGCTCAAACTCTGGAGGTAGCTCTAACTGGTAAGCAACTGGTCCCACACATTTCAGTATGCGGTAAGGCCCGATAATTCTAGGGCTCAACTTGCCTTTACGTCCAAACCTCAGTACCTTCTTCCATGGCGAGACCTTGAGAAAAATGGAGTCCCCCACAGAACACTCTATCTTTTGACGCTTCAGGTCTACATAGCACTTTTTCCTGTCAGATGCCACTTTCAGTTAGTCTCGAATCAATCTAACTTTGTCCTTAGTATCAGAAACAAGTTCAGGGCCATCCAAATGCTAGACTGATAG
The DNA here is from genome assembly GCA_025698515.1 of Gossypium sturtianum. Lineage (NCBI taxonomy): Eukaryota > Viridiplantae > Streptophyta > Magnoliopsida > Malvales > Malvaceae > Gossypium > Gossypium sturtianum. Next base: position 130,608,348 of record CM046955.1, read on the forward strand.
CTGTTGTTATAAGCAAACTCCACAATCGGCTGGTAATCCTCCCAACTGCCTTGGAAGTCAATCACGCAACTCCTTAACATGTCATCCAGTATCTGAATCACCCTTTCTGACTGACCGTCAGTCTGAGGATGGAACGCAGTACTGAAGTCCAATCTTGTACCCAAAGCTTCATGTAGCTTCTTCCATAACCGAGACGTGAAGCGAGGATCCCTATCAGAAATTATCGAAATCGGTACCCCATGAAGTCTCACTATCTCAGAGACATACAGTTTAGCCAGCTTCTGCAGAGAGTAATCGGTACGAACCGGTATGAAGTGGGCGGACTTGGTCAATCGATCCACGATGACCCATACTAAATCCTTCTTAGTGGGTGTGAGGGGTAACCCACTAATGAAGTCCATAGTTACACGCTCCCACTTCCAAAGCGGAATCTTAACTGGCTGCAACAATCCCGAAGGTAATTGATGCTCAGCCTTAACCTGCTGGCATGTCAAACACTTGGCCACAAATTCAGTAATCTCTCGTTTAAGACCTGGCCACCAATATAACTCACGAAGGTCTCGGTACATCTTATTTCTACCAGGATGCATAGCATAATGGCTACAATGCACCACTCTCAGTATACACTGCCTCAATTCAGTATCTTTCGGTACACAGATTCTCCCACGGAAATAGAGCACCCCTTCGCTATTTAATCCAAAATCCACAGTATTCCCACTCTCAATCTGTCAGAAGTGAATACCCAAAGACTCGTCCTCCAACTGTTTACCCTTAATCTGCTCTATCCACGTCGATTTAACTTGAATTTTGGCAAAATCCAAGTCATGCGTCAGATAATTCGTCTCATGCATCTTAAGCTGGCGAGACGCATACGCTACCACCTTACCCTCTTGTATCAACACACATCCTAAGCCGACATGTGATGCATCGCTGTAAACAGTAAACTCTTTTCCAGACTCTGGTTGTATCAGAACAGGAGCCTCTGCCAGTACAGTCTTGAGCTTCCCAAAGCTCTCTTACTATGCGTCAGTCCAGTTAAACGGCACACCCTTACGTAGCAACTTAGTCAAGGGTGCGACGATCAGTGAAAACCCCTCTACAAATCGTTGATAATATCCTGCCAGTCCTAGAAAACTGCGGATCTCAGCTACAGTCTTAGGCTGTTTCCATTCCAATACTGCCTCTATCTTTCGAGGATCGACCCTAATCCCCTCAGCAGAAACCACATGTCATAGAAACGTTACTTCACGTAACCAGAACTCACATTTACTGAACTTGGCGTACAGTTGTTTCTCTCGCAAAGTCTGCAGGACCACTCTGAGGTGTTCATCATACTCACCCTCAGTCTTCGAATACACCAGTATGTCGTCAATAAATACCACTACGAACCACTCCATATAAGGCTGGAACACTCGATTTATTAGATCCATGAAAGCTGCTGGTGCATTCATCAGTCTGAATGGCATCACTAGGAACTCGTAATGACCATAGCGAGTCCTAAACGACGTCTTATGCACATCATCTTCCTTAACTCTTAACTGGTGATACCCTGATTGGAGATCAATCTTGGAGAAAATTGAAGCCCCTCAGAACTGGTTGAACAGATCATCTATCCTCGGTAGGGGGTACTTATTCTTGATGGTCAGCTTGTTCAGTTGGCGATAGTCAATACACATACGCATGGATCCATCCTTCTTTTTCACAAACAGTACTGATGCCCCCCACAGAGACACACAAGCTCCTTCGGTGCAATTCTATAAGGGGCGATGGACACCGGAGCTGTACCAGGAAGGAGCTCAATCCCAAACTCTACTTCACGATCCGGAGGTAACCCGAGTAGTTCTTCAAGAAAAATGTCTGAAAAGTCCTTAACCGTCCTGATATCCTGTAACAACCCGATTATGACCCTAATCGGAACGGTGGTTTTGGGACCACGAATCTGAGTTAGAAAAATATTTCAATACTTTATTTGATGTCTATGTTATGTGGTTGAGCATGTGTTAAAATATCGTAGGCTAATTTGTCTGTTTGGACGTTTAATTTTAGAAAAAAGGACTTAATTGCAAAGGTGGTAAAAGTAGCATTTATTTAAATTGAGTGATTAAATTAATTTGTCTTCTTTAATATGTGGACTTAAGTTGCAAATTTCCCAATTGATTTGTAAGTGGACGGAAACATGCATCCATTATGTATTTTAATATTAGTTTTATGTGTGATATAATAATGATAATACATATAATATATTAAATAAGCATATTATAATAAAAAAAAGAAGAGAAAAACAATTGCATGTTCATCTTTTCATCTATTTGGCCGAAACTAAAGAAATAAAAGAAGAGAAAAAGCTTCCAAGGGGTTTCGGCAATACTTAGGCTTAATTAGGTAAGTTTAAGCTTTGGATTTTTGATGATTTTTGCATTTTTGAGATTGTTATTCACTCTACTTTCAAGCCCATGTATTGATTTTGTGTATTGGTCATGTATGTGAGATATACCATTGATGATAAGTTGAGTTTTATGATGATTTTTGGTATTAAAAGTAAGATTGGAGCAAGATGAACATCTTTTGTTTTGAGTTTTTGGTGAATGTAGCTAATTAAGGATTAATTTGTGAAAATTTTATCTTAAAGGGTTAAATTGAAAAATTTATGAAATATATGGACATGTATAGTCCTTATGAAGATTCGGCCCTTAAGTTATTTATTCAAATTGTGTGTATTTTGTGTTTTATGCAAATAGGACTAAATTGTAAAAAGTGTGAAATATTAGGGGCAAAATGGTAATTTGCCCATTTATGTGTTTTTGGGCTAAATTGAATAAAAATATATTTGAATGAGCTTAATTTGAACATGTTTAGATCAAGAGCCAAAGAAAATGGACTTGGATCGGGGAAAAGCGAAATTAATCGAATAGTCAGGCGTGATGTCGTCGATATTCGAGGTAAGTCTCTAAGCAAATAAACATCGTAAATTATTTACGTAACCTAGTATATGCTGAAATTTGGAAACATTGTAACTAGATTATGAAATAGCCGAATTTGGCTAAGTATAATAATTGATTTGGTTAAGTTATTTTAATGATATATGATATTTGAATGTTCGCACAATGAGTTCGAAAAGAGTAAAAGGTTCGATATATGAAATGATTTGTGTGAGACAACTTAAAGTATTACTATTCAGTCTTTGAGCCTAGCAAGCCTTGGGCTGGTGAACTTATCGGGCTTTATGCCTAGTGTGCTTATTGCCTAGGTGAATGAATATCGACTTCTTGGTCTAGCAGGCTTAGTGCCGGTGTGTGATTCAGGCTTATGCCTAGCAGGTTTTATACCGGTGATCTATATTACGAGCTTATGCTTATGAAATGATTGAGTTATGGTGGCAATTGAACAAGCTAAAGCTTATTTAAATGAATTAGATTATATTCGGCCATAAGGTATGTATTTATATAGGTATATGTTATATGTGATGTTTATTGAGTAAGTGAGTTGATAGATAATGTGTTTGTATATTCGGCTTTTTGGATATGTGGATAAATTGATATTGAGTTGATGTTGTTTACTTGCAAACATGAGATTGTTAAATAGATGTATATGTATGTATATATATATATACATTCGGCTATGTGAAAATTTTATGTATATACATTCAGTTATGTGGGATGTCATATATATATACATTCGATTATATGTGATTAAATTCTACAAGGTACTTACTAATTTGGTTGTATATGGAAACATATTGAATTATATGTAATTGGTAAGTTTGTATTTTTTTTTTTAGTAAAATAGTGGTGTTTTGGATTTGATAAGTGATAATTAAAATACTATGGAAGGATGGTGGTATTCGGCCATGATGGCTCAATTGTACTATGTAATTATATTAAAGTTATAAAATGATTGGTTTAAAATATTTGAATATTTGATTGAATGGTTATATTTGCTTAAGACTTACTAAGCAAAGTTAGCTTACTCTGTGTGATTGCTATTCTGTTTTATAGATTTTGGTCAAGCTACGAGCTCAGGGGATCGTCAACGAAGTCATCCACACTATCAACTTATTTTGGTACTTTTAAAGTTTGGGTTTTGAACTTAAGGCATGTATAGGCTAGTTAATTGATTAGATAATATTTTGATGATGTAAATAGAAGCCATGCGAAAATGGCTTGGTTTAAATGTTAATGACCTAATGTCTAAATGATTTTATTCGTATATGTGTACGTCCTGCTTGAATTTTGAATTCGGTGTTGATATGAGTTTATGTTAAGTGTTTATATATGAGTATATATACTTATATATATGTTTGGCATGAAGTCTATGTTTATGACTTAAAATTTCTGCTTTTGGGAAGTTGACATATGTGTATTTGAATATGTTTGGGTTATGGATTGATGAAGACTTGCTATTGAAGTGATTATTTGAAACATGAATAAATTGGAGATCATTTATATTGCAAATTGCATATTTGGTTAAAAGATGAAATCATAGGTTAGATAATTGGGAATGGCATATTCGATTATAATTTACATGTGAGCATGTGTATTAAGTTCAATTTATGTGTTTCGGACAATGAGAAGGATATTTGGTATTTTGATTCGATTATGTTCTTACAAATGAATTGAGGTATACTTTGTTTGGATGAATTTATTTGGTCTATCTGAATTCGGTTGAACAAGGCATCATGCAACCACATATATGTATGTTTAGATTTAGTAATTGTTATCTAGTTTTAGGAAGTAATTATGAACATGTGCATATTCGGTTAATGTGGCTTAAATGACCAAATGAATAGTATCCATTGTTAGTTGTTGCAATTATTTATTTTTGAATTTAACTAAAGGGGTATAAGATATGTATGAAATTGTTTAAGCATATTTAAAAAAAAAAAACGAAATTATTCATAATGCTTTCGGTTGTGACTATGTGAGCAGTAATTGTTTGTGGTGACTTGTGCTATGTTCGGTAATGCCTTGCAACCCCAATCTGGCGACGGATACGGGTTAAGGGTGTTACATTTGATTGGTATCGCTTATGGTTTAGTCGATTCTAGGACTACCGTAGTGCGTGTGAGTCTAGCTATACATGCCTTAAATTATAATGCGATAGTGTGATGACTTCTGACACCTGAATTGTGTTTTTATATAGTAAATGGATCCTGATAGAGATGTAGCTGATGATGGCGAGAGCGTAGCGCCTAATCCCGTACATGGGACAGCGCTGGTAGAATCTCGACCTATCTCGAGTAGCCATGAGGAGGAGGCTAAGCAAGCCTTCTACCAGATGATGAACGAATGGTTTACTCAATATATCCGGACTAATCTGGCTGTGCAACAACCTCCACCCCTGAATAATCCATCTCTGATACCTATGGTACCTCCGATGGTAGATCTGATGAGATTTAGCAGGTCTCCTATAGACAAAATCAGGAAACACGGGGCCGAAGAGTTTAAAGCTAATGATGATGATGATGCAGAACGAGCTGAGCTGTGGCTTGATAATACTATCCGTGTGTTCGACGAGCTATCATGTACTCCAGATGAATACTTAAAATGTGCTATATCCTGATTACGGGACACCGCATATCACTGGTGGAATACACTAGTATCGGTGGTTCCGAAAGAGAAAGTGACCTCGGAATTCTTCCAGACTGAGTTCCGTAAGAAATATATCAGTCGGAGATTCATCGACCAAAAACGTAAAGAATTTTTGGAATTGAAACAAGGTCGTATGACCGTGACTGAGTATGAACAGAAATTTGTGAGATTAAACCGATATGCTCGTGAATATGTTTCAACCGAGGCTATCATGTGTAAAAGATTCGAAGACGGTTTGAATGAAGACATTAAGTTGTTGGTCGGCATACTTGAGATTAAAGAGTTCGTGGTACTTGCTGAATGAGCCTGTAAAGCCGAAGAGCTTGGAAAAGAGAAAAGAAAAGCTGAATTTGAAGCTAGAGACATCCGTAAAAGATCATCGAGTAAGACCTTTCATTCAGCATCAAAGAAGTTCAGAGATGAATCCAGTCGACATAAAGCTACTTCAGACTTTTCTAGACGAGACCAAGACCGACCTCCTGTGGGTTCCCGAGCCACTTCGATTACTAGCGTTGGTAATGTCCAGCAGAACCGGGTTGAGTGCAAGCATTATGGAAAATGGCATTCTGGGAGTTGTAGATTGCATGATCGGTCATGTTTTAAATGTGGATCGATGGATCATTTTATTCGAGAGTGCCCGATGTTAGCCGAGCAAAATATTGTTCAGAATGCGAGACCGAGCAATGTATCAGTGCGAGGCAGACCACCCAGGCATTCGGGAAATGTAGGTGGCAGTCAGAGAGGAACAAAGGATACTACGGTTCGATCAGAGGCTCGTGCACCTGCTAGAGCATATGCTATACGCGCTCGTGAGGATACTTCTTCCCTAGATGTTATTACCGGTACTTTCACTCTTTATGATACTAATGTTATTGCATTGATTGATCCTGGTTCGACTCATTCTTATGTGTGTGAAACATTAGTATCCAGTAAGACTCTACCTGTTGAGTCTACTGAATTTGTGATTCGGGTATCAAACCCCTTGGCCGGTGTGTTATGGTTAACAAAGTGTGTAAAAGATTCCCGTTGATGATTCGGGAATCATGTTTCCCAGCCGATTTGATGTTGTTGCCTTTTGACGAATTCGACATAATGTTGGGCATGGACTGGTTGACTTTGCACGATGCTGTTGTAAATTACAAAAGAAAGACTATTGATTTGAGATGTCAGAACGGTGAAATTATTCGGATTAAATCTAATGATCTGAATGGATTACCAACAGTAATATCTTCGATGTTAGCCTGGAAATACGTGAGAAAGGGTTATGAAGCTTATTTTGCTTATGTGCTTGATAGTAAAGTGACTGAAAAGAGAATTGAATCTGTACCAGTTGTGTGCGAGTATCCGGATGTGTTTCCTGAAGAATTACTGGGTTTGCCACCTGTACGAGAGGTAGAGTTTGGTATTGAGTTATTACCGGGGACGACTCCAATTTCGATAGCTCCGTATCGGATGGCACCTACAGAATTAAAAGAGTTGAAAGCACAGTTGCAAGAGTTAACAGATAGGGGTTTTGCACGACCGAGTTTCTCTCCCTGGGGTGCACCAGTCTTATTTGTGAAAAAGAAAGATGGAACTATGCGAATGTGCATTGATTACCGTCAGCTAAATAAGGTGACTATAAAGAATAAATACCCGTTGCCACAGATTGATGATTTGTTTGATCTGTTGAAAGGGGCTTCAATGTTTTGAAAGATAGATTTGAGGTCGGGTTATTATCAGTTGCGAGTCAGAGATTCCGATGTGCCAAAGACTGCTTTTTGAACGAGGTACGGACACTATGAGTTTTTGGTTATGCCTTTTGGACTAACTAATGCACCTGCTGTTTTTATGGATTTGATGAATCGGATTTTTAGTCAGTATTTGGATCAATTTGTGGTAGTGTTTATAGATGATATTCTGATCTACTCCAGAGATAAAACCGAGCATGCCGAGCATGAAACACCCCAAACCCGGCCCACGAGCTTTGACCAGATTTGGTATGTTCCTCAAGTAAACCGGTTCAAAATTCTTTTGTTCTTAGGAAAACTTGTGTGATTTTAAGAAAAATATTGTTTTGGGTTGGGCTTGTGTTGAAAACAGGTTTGTTTTATATTGAAATCCCTTTTATCTTAAGTGACAAAATATTTAGGGTTTAGTTTAAAAGAAATTTTAATTAAATTTTAATAGATAAAATTCATAATCATAACAAATAAAAATAAGTGTAAAGTAATTCAACTATGGCCTTATGGCCTTATTACATCAAATAATTCCCAAAATAATTCAAAGTACTAAAATAAATCCAAGAGTCCTCAAAAATATAAACTTCATGTTGAGCATGGCCACCACAAGTTCTCGCTGTCCCCGGTCCATCACTGTTCATCACCAAAAATGTTCCCCAACTGGGTGAGTCAAACAGACTCAATGTGTACACGACACTAAATCATAATAGAATCAGGCATATCACATATTACACATTCAAAACATAGAATACGAGGTTATGATGCATTCCCAAACCCAAACCTAGTTGTCCATCCGCTACACACACCCCGCACCTACCGGTCACACCGTGGGGACTACTAAGTCAACCCTCCATCCGCTACACATCATCATCGGCGATCGCTGCAATGACGTGCTCATCGCCCATATAAAATTTGTGGCATAGCCACGAGATAATTGTGTCATGAGACACCATATTCGAGATAATGTAAGAAGTTACCACATTCGAGATAATGTGACCGAAGTCACCACATTCGAGATAGTGAGACCGTAGTCATCACATTCACTTCCCCTTTTTCATATATCCCGAATGACCCATATTATTCATATCATGCATATCATACTTAAATTCACATTCTTATAAATTTTCACATGTTATAAATAACATATTTCATAATCCTAGTGGAAGTAGGAAACGTACCTGAGTACTTTGTACCATATTATGGTACCTTAGCCACATTCTTATAAACATGCATATTTTACATATTACCATCAATCTTATTAAAAGTTAGTGTGGGGTACACACTGATTCGCTTAAAATTTCCTTGAGATCCTAAAAGCTTAATCTAATGCTTGGATCCTTAATCCCTACATCCGATTAATCACCTACTACTTTAATAAAAAGCCATTCGGCCATAAATCCAAATCCTAGTAGGATTAGTATACTTAAACTTACCTTGTGGATTTTAAATCCCGAAACTCACCGAATAACTAGGGAACACGTGGCCTATGGTGTACCTTCGGGAAAAGAACTTCTCCTTCCTTGTAGTCGACACTTAGTAAATCCCGAAAGATCTCTTCAAAGTTTCGGCAACAAGATATTAATGGGGTTAGTCCTAGATTTCAGAATATCTTAAGAAAAAAGGATGAAACAGAATGAGATCTTACCCTTACTTGAAGAAATCGATTGCACCTTCACTTCAACCTTCAGAGATTCGGTTATGGCTAGATGATGATCTCACAACTTTTGGCTTTTGGAGGGATTAGAAAGAAAAGAGAAGGAAGAATAAAGATGGAGGATTCGGCTAGAACACAAGGTATTTTGGCTTGGCAAAAATAAAAGAAAGAAAAGAAGAGAAGAGAGCACTAAGAATTCGGCAGAGAAAGGAGGAAGCACAAATTGATGAGTAGCCCTCCTTCCTTCCTTTTATAGCTGAAATTATCATCTAAGGAGTCCCTTACTTGGCCACCACTCCTCTATCTGATAACTTTATCCTTTAATTATCACTTAAAATAAAAGATAATTCAGCAACTATCCTTACTTAAATAAATTATTAAACTCAAAGTCCCTTACTTGGCCATCACTTCTCCCTTATTTTCCTCTTTATCTCTTTATTCAAATTAAAAGAATTTAATCCAACAATTATCTCTTGAAAATAATGATAAATAAATCCCTTATTTATCCACTATTTATAAAATAATAAAAGCTCCTAATTTATAGCCATGTGCCGTCCACCTCTCTGCTCCTTGTAGCAAAATAAAATTTCTTTTATTTGCTTCCCATGTGACTCGAACTTAGGCCCATTCCTCTTGCATATGGCGCCATTTCCATAGGCCCCAAGTGGCATCTTGGACCACTTTTCCAAGCTGTTTGTGTGTCAAATTTCACAAACTTTTTCTTTTAAGGCCACCTTGCCTTAATTTCCCTTTTAAACCTTAAAACTAATCATTTCTAGGTCATTTCTAAGTTTCCAAAAATTTTCGATCGGCTCAGTAAACTTGACATTTCCTTACATTTCCATGACATTTCCTTACAAGACATTTCCTTACATTTCCAAGACATTTCCTTACATTTCCATGACATTTCCTTACAAGACATTTCCTTACATTTCCAAGGTTCTAAAAATGTTCACTTTCCTCTTTTAAACTTAACATTTCCATACATTTCCGTGTTTCCAAAAGTGTTCAAAATATATTCATAACACATAAGATATGTCATTTCGCACAATTAAACCAAAAATGCATAGGCCCTTTTCAGGATGTTACGCTTCTACCCTCCTTAAAAATAATTTCGTCCTCGAAATTACTTATTAACGAATAATCGTACATCTTAACTCACCGCACTACGCTTATGCTGCACTCTCGATCTTAATAGAACCATCATACTTTCTAGGCACAATCTCTAAGTTCACGCGTCCTCGTAACTCATTTCTAACGTCGCGATTTAATCCGATTAAAGAGTTTTATGCATCGAATTTTTTTGTTCCACTTATTAACCGCGAATAGTTTTATGAAAAGAGATGTGTAAAAGTGGTTCTTTCGATCAAACAAAGTTCTCAACTCAAATTCACTATTCAGAAAGTCACGTTCACATTCATCAACCAATTATGAACTTTCGCTCATTGAGAGAAATGTGGTAGTTTTCATTGTTGTTGTTTTTCCACTACCTGGGGTATTTTTCGTAATGTGTTCTACAGGGTATTTTCGTAAATTTTTCCAAAAGAAAGAGTTCCTTGGTGATTTCGTCACAAAGTATTTTGGTATTTTTAAATTCCCGGGGTATTTTGGAAAAATTTTAAAATCTGGGGGTATTTTGGTAATTAACCAGGGTAAATTTGTAAAGTTTAATAAATCAGGGATATTTCAAAATTTGCAAAACTTTGAGGGTTCTTTTTGAGAATTTTACTTTCCAAAACGGTGATGTTGCAAAAATTTTGAAAATCAGGGTCATTTTGGTAATTTTGTGAGTTAAGGGCAATTTCGTAATTTTTCTCCAAATCAAGGTATTTTTGATAATTTGCAAATTAGGGTTTTTGAACATTTTATAAAGTAATGAAAATTTTGATAAGAACTATGGGTATTTTGGGAATTTCATAAACCAAAGGTATTTTTGTAATTTACCACTGGGTATTTTTGTAATTTTATAAATCAAAAATTTTTGAAAGAATTTTGTAAAAATAGTTCTCACAAATTAAAAAGGTAATTTTAAGAGTTTTAAAGCTAGGGTTTATAAAAACACGGCTAGTTCCTTTCGGGTTTTAGTCATTGTGTTTAGCCTATGACCGAGTCCTCTTGGATAGGGTGAACCGAAGCTACGCACCTGTGCAGGATTCCAAAGTGAAGAGGAGGTGAGTCACTAGGACCGCTTAAGTACTGTGCTCTTTCGGATCCAATCCTAGACATGCGCACAATGGTTACCACACCCTAACTCGGCGTCTTAGTCATAGGTTTGTTTAATGGAATTAAGTCTTATGTGTTTGTGTTTGAGTAAACTAGTCCTAGGGTTCAAGTTCCTATCATGCTACTCTACGTTCCATTCCTCTTCTACCCTTCCATAATTCATAACATAAAACACATAATCACACAAATGGTTAGGGGTACTTACCTGGTGGATTGTGGGTCGGAGACTTCGGTGACATGCCAGAAAACCTGCTCATCTTCAAAAATACTTTCATAAAACTCATTTGGGCTCGATTTGAAAACGTTTTGAACCTTAGCCCACAGGCCGAGAGTTTAAAACTGGGCTCCGATACCAAACTGAAACACCCCAAACCCGGCCCACGAGCTTTGACCAGATTTGGTATGTTCCTCAAGTAAACCGGTTCAAAATTCTTTTGTTCTTAGGAAAACTTGTGTGATTTTAAGAAAAATATTGTTTTGGGTTGGGCTTGTGTTGAAAACAGGTTCGTTTTATATTGAAATCCCTTTTATCTTAAGTGACAAAATATTTAGGGTTTAGTTTAAAAGAAATTTTAATTAAATTTTAATAGATAAAATTCATAATCATAATAAATAAAAATAAGTGTAAAGTAATTCAACTATGGCCTTATGGCCTTATTACATCAAATAATTCCCAAAATAATTCAAAGTACTAAAATAAATCCAAGAGTCCTCAAAAATATAAACTTCATGTTGAGCATGGCCACCACAAGTTCTACCGCCCCGGTCCATCACTGCATTCATCACTGAAAAATGTTCCCCAACGGGTGAGTCAAACAGACTCAATGTGTACACGACACTAAATCATAATAGAATCGGGCATATCACATATTACACATTCAAAACATAGAATACAAAAGTTATGATGCATTCCCAAACCCACACCTAGTTGTCCATCCGCTACACACCCCGCACACCGCCGGTCACACACCGTGGGGACTACTAAGTCAACCCTCCATCCGCTACACACCATCGAAGGTAGTCGCTGCAGTCGACGTGCTCATCGCCCATATAAAATTTGTGGCATGGCCACCAGATAATTGTGTCATGAGACACCACATTCAGATAATGTAACCGAAGTTACCACATTCAGATAATGTGACCGAAGTCACCACATTCAGATAGTGAGACCGTAGTCATCACATTCACTTCCCTTTTTCATATATCCCGAATGACCCATATTATTCATATCATGCATATCATACTTAAATTCACATTCTTATAAATTTTCACATGTTATAAATAACATATTTCATAATCCTAGTGGAAGTAGGAAACGTACCTGAGTACTTTGTACCATATTATGGTACCTTAGCCACATTCTTATAAACATGCATATTTTACATATTACCATCAATCTTATTAAAAGTTAGTGTGGGGTACACACCTGATTCGCTTAAAATTTCCTTGAGATCCCGAAAAGCTTAATCTAATGCTTGGATCCTTAATCCTTACATTTGATTAATCACCTACTACTTTAATAAAAAGCCATTCGGCCATAAATCCAAATCCTAGTAGGATTAGTATACTTAAACTTACCTTGTGGATTTTAAATCCCGAAACTCACCGAATAACTAGGGAACACGTGGCCTATGGTGTACCTTCGGGAAAAGAACTTCTCCTTCCTTGTAGTCGACACTTAGTAAATCTCGAAAGATCTCTTCAAAGTTTCGGCAACAAGATATTAATGGGGTTAGTCTTAGATTTCAGCAAATCTTAAGAAAAAAGGATGAAACCGAATGAGATCTTACCCTTACTTGAAGAAATCGATTGCACCTTCACTTCAACCTTCAGAGATTCGGTTATGGCTAGATGATGATCTCACAACTTTCGGCTTTTGGAGGGATTAGAAAGAAAAGAGAAGGAAGAATAAAGATGGAGGATTCGGCTAGAACACAAGGTATTTCGGCTTGGCAAAAATAAAAGAAAGAAAAGAAGAGAAGAGAGCACTAAGAATTCGACAGAGAAAGGAGGAAGCACAAATTGATGAGTAGCCCTCCTTCCTTCCTTTTATAGCCGAAATTATCATCTAAGGAGTCCCTTACTTGGCCACCACTCCTCTATCGATAACTTTATCCTTTAATTATCACTTAAAATAAAAGATAATTCAGCAACTATCCTTACTTAGCCGAAATTATTAAACTCAAAGTCCCTTACTTGGCCATCACTTCTCCCTTATTTTCCTCTTTATCTCTTTATTCAAATTAAAAGAATTTAATCCAACAATTATCTCTTGAAAATAATGATAAATAAATCCCTTATTTATCCACTATTTATAAAATAATAAAAGCTCCTAATTTATAGCCATGTGCCGTCCACCTCTCTGCTCCTTGTAGCAAAATAAAATTTCTTTTATTTGCTTCCCATGTGACTCGAACTTAGGCCCATTCCTCTTGCATATGGCGCCATTTCCATAGGCCCTAAGTGGCATCTTGAGACCACTTTTCCAAGCCGTTTGTGTGTCAAATTTCACAAACTTTTTCTTTTAAGGCCACCTTGCCTTAATTTCCCCTTTAAACCTTAAAACTCGTCATTTCTAGGTCATTTCTAAGTTTCCAAAAATTTTCGATCGACTCTGTAAACTTGACATTTCCTTACATTTCCATGACATTTCCTTACAAGACATTTCCTTACATTTCCAAGACATTTCCTTACATTTCCATGACATTTCCTTACAAGACATTTCCTTACATTTCCAAGGTTCTAAAAATGTTCACTTTCCTCTTTTAAACTTAACATTTCCATACATTTCCAGGTTTCCAAAAGCGTTCAAAATATATTTATAACACATAAGATATGTCATTTCGTACAATTAAACCAAAAATGCATAGGCCCTTTTCAGGATGTTACAGAGCACCTGAGACTTGTGCTACAAACTTTGCGAGATAAACAGTTGTATGAAAAGTTTAGTAAATGTGAATTCTGGTTGAGTGAAGTCAGTTTTCTGGGCCACGTTGTTTCAGCATCAAGTATTCGGGTTGATCCGAATAAAATATCGGCTATACTCGATTGGAAACCACTAAAAAATTTTCTGAAATTCGGAGTTTTCTGGGGCTTGCTGGTTACTACAGACAATTTGTGAAAGGTTTTTATATGATAGCTACACCGTTGACAAAGCTATTACAGAAAGATATTAAGTTTGAATGGTCGGAAAAGTGTCAGAAAAGTTTCGATCAGTTGAAAGCTCTTTTGACCGAAGCTCCAGTGTTAGTCCAACCTGAACTGGGTAAGGAATTTGTTGTTTATAGTGATGCATCTTTGAATGGATTGGGTTGTGTTTTGATGCAGGAAGGAAAAGTCATAGCTTATGCTTCGAGACAATTGAAGCCACACGAAAGAAATTACCCGACACATGATTTAGAGCTAGCAGCCATTGTGTTCGCGTTAAAGATTTGGCGGCATTATCTGTTCGGTGAGAAATGTCATGTTTATTCAGATCACAAGAGTTTGAAGTATTTGATGACTCAGAGAGATTTGAACCTGAGACAACGCAGATGGTTAGAACTGTTGAAAGATTACGAGTTAGTGATTGACTATCATCTGGGAAAAGCTAATGTTGTTGCAGATGCTTTAAGTCGAAAGTCATTATTTGCTCTCCGTGCGTTGAATCCGCATATGATTATGTCTGATGATGGTTCGATAGTAGCCGAATTAAAAGCAAGACCGTTGTTTATTCAACAAGTTTGTGATGCTCAGAAAGTTGATAAAGATTTGATGGCAAAACGAGCTCAGTGTAAAAGTGATGTTGAGTCAGAGTTTCGAATTGATGAGAATGACTACTTGACGTTCAAAGACCGAATATGTGTTCCGAGAAATTTGGATTTAATTTAGATGATTTTAAATGAAGCTCACAGCAGCCGATTGTCTGTACATCCGGGTAGCACGAAAATGTATAATGATATGCAACAGTTCTATTGGTGGCCTGGTATGAAACGGGACATATCTGAATTTGTCTCGAAGTGCTTAGTTTGTCAACAAGTAAAGGCCGAACATCAGGTGCCTTCTGGGTTACTTCAGCCGATCATGGTACCTGAGTGGAAGTGGGATCGAGTCACGATGGATTTTGTATCGGGTTTGCCATTGACGCCGAGTAAGAAAGATTCAATCTGGGTTATTGTTGATAGATTGACAAAATTGGCCCATTTTATTCCGGTACGTACGGATTTCTCACTCGATAAGTTAGCTGAGTTGTACATATCGCAGATCGTATGATTGCACGGAGTACCTATTTCTATTGTTTCAGATAGAGATTCGAGGTTTACATCGCGGTTTTGGAAGAAACTGCAGGATGTTCTAGGTACCAAATTGCATTTCAGCACTGCTTTTCACCCTCAGACGGATGGCCAATCTGAACGTGTTATTCAAATACTCGAGGATATGTTGAGATGTTTCGTTCTTGAGTTTGAGGGTACGTGGGAACGATACTTGTCTTTGATTGAATTTGCGTATAATGACATCTTTCAATCGAGTATCAAAATGGCACCTTACGAAGCTTTGTACGGTCGTAAATGTCGTACACCTCTATATTGGACCGAGCTAAGTGAAAGCAAGATACACGGGGTTGATTTAATCAAAGATACTGAGCGGAAAGTAAAAGTAATTCGAGAAAGTTTGAAAGTTGCCTCAGATCGTCAGAAGTCGTATGCGGACTTGAAACGTAAAGATATAGAGTTTCACGAGTATTTTTGAAAGTCTCGCCATGGAAGAAGATACTTAGTTTTGGTCGTAAAGGAAATCTGAGTCTGAGATTTATTGGGCCGTACGAAGTCATTGAGCGTATTGGGCCAGTTGCGTACAGACTTATGCTGCCATCTGAGTTAGACAAGATTCACAATGTCTTTCATGTATCGATGCTTCGACGATACCGATCCGATCCTTCTCATGTGATCAGCCCATCAGAGATTGAAATTCAGCCCGATTTAACTTATGAGGAAGAACCGATTCACATTTTAGCTCGTGAAGTTAAAGAGTTGCGAAATAAGAAAATCTCGTTGGTTAAAGTTATGTGGCATAAGCACGGGGTTGAGGAAGCGACCTGGGAAACTGAAAAATCAATGAAAGAACGCTACCCACAATTATTCAACGGTAAGATTTCCGGGGACGAAAATCCCTTAAGGGGGGAGAGTTGTAACAGCCCGATTATGACCCTAATCGGAACGATGGTTTCGGGACCATGAATCCGAGTTAGAAAAATATTTTAATACTTTATTTGATGTCTATGTTATGTGGTTGAGCATGTGTTAAAAAATCGTAGGCTAATTTGTCTGTTTGGACGTTTAATTTTAGAAAAAGGACTTAATTGCAAAGGTGGTAAAAGTAGCCTTTATTTAAATTGAGTGATTAAATTAATTTGTCTTCTTTAATATGTGGACTTAAGTTGCAAATTTCCCATTTGATTTGTAAGAGGACGGCAACATGCATCCATTATGTATTTTAATATTAGTTATATGTGTGATATAATAATGATAATACATATAATATATTAAATAAGCATATTATAATAAAAAAACGAAGAGAAAAACAATTGCATGTTCATCTTTTCATCTATTTGGCCGAAACTAAAGAAATAAAAGAAGAGAAAAAGCTTCCAAGGGGTTTCGGCAATACTTAGGCTTAATTAGGTAAGTTTAAGCTTTGGATTTTTGATGATTTTTGCATTTTTGAGATTGTTGTTCACTCTACTTTCAAGCCCATGTATTGATTTTGTGTATTGGTCATGTATGTGAGATATACCATTGATGATAAGTTGAGTTTTATGATGATTTTTGGTATTAAATGTAAGATTGGAGCTAGATGAACATCTTTTGTTTTGAGTTTTTGGTGAATGTAGCTAATTAAGGATTAATTTGTGAAAATATTATCTTAAAGGGTTAAATTGAAAAATTTATGAAATATATGGACTTGTATAGTCCTTATGAAGATTCGACCCTTAAGTTATTTATTCAAATTGTGTGTATTTTGTGTTTTATGCAAATAGGACTAAATTGTAAAAAGTGTGAAATATTAGGGGCAAAATGGTAATTTGCCCATTTATGTGTTTTTGGGCTAAATTGAATAAAAATATATTTGAATGAGCTTAATTTGAACATGTTTAGATCAAGAGCCAAAGAAAACGGACTTGGATCGGGGAAAAGCGAAATTAATCGAATAGTCGGTTTTCGTCGTCCGTCGATATTCGAGGTAAGTCTCTAAGCAAATAAACATCGTAAATTATTTACGTAACCTAGTATATGCTGAAATTTGGAAACATTGTAACTAGATTATGAAATAGCCGAATTTGGCTAAGTATAATAATTGATTTGGTTAAGTTATTTTAATGATATATGATATTTGAATGTTCGTACAATGAGTTCGAAAAGAGTAAAAGGTTCGATATATGAAATGATTTGTGTGAGACAACTTAAAGTATTACTATTCAGTCTTTGAGCCTAGCAAGCCTTGGGCTGGTGAACTTATCGGGCTTTATGCCTAGCAGGCTTATTGTCGGTGAATGAATATCAGACTTCGGGTCTAGCAGGCTTAGTGCCGGTGTGTGATTAAGGCTTATGCCTAGCAGGTTTTATACCGGTGATCTATATTACGAGCTTATGCTTATGAAATGATTGAGTTATGGTGGCAATTGAACAAGCTAAAGCTTATTTAAATGAATTAGATTATATTCGGCCATAAGGTATGTATTTATATAGGTATATGTTATATGTGATGTTTATTGAGTAAGTGAGTTGATAGATAATGTGTTTGTATATTCGGCTTTTTGGATATGTGGATAAATTGATATTGAGTTGATGTTGTTTACTTGCAAACATGAGATTTTTAAATAGATGTATATGTATGTATATATATATATACATTCGGCTATGTGAAAATTTTATGTATATACATTCGGTTATGTGGGATGTCATATATATATACATTCGATTATATGTGATTAAATTCTACAAGGTACTTACTAATTTGGTTGTATATGGAAACATATTGAATTATATGTAATTGGTAAGTTTGTATTTTTTTTTTAGTAAAATAGTGGTGTTTTGGATTTGATAAGTGATAATTAAAATACTATGGAAGGATGGTGGTATTCGGCCATGATGGCTCAATTGTACTATGTAATTATATTAAAGTTATAAAATGATTGATTTAAAATATTTGAATATTTGATTGAATGGTTATATTTGCTTAAGACTTACTAAGCAAAGTTAGCTTACTCTGTGTGATTGCTATTCTGTTTTATAGATTTTGGTCAAGCTACGAGCTCAGGGGATCGTCAACGAAGTCATCCACACTATCAACTTATTTTGGTACTTTTAAAGCTTGGGTTTTGAACTTAAGGCATGTATAGGCTAGTTAATTGATTAGATAATATTTTGATGATGTAAATAGAAGCCATGCGAAAATGGCTTGGTTTAAATGTTAATGACCTAATGTCTAAATGATTTTATTCGTATATGTGTACGTCCTGCTTGAATTTTGAATTCGGTGTTGATATGAGTTTATGTTAAGTGTTTATATATGAGTACATATACATATATATATGTTTGGCATGAAGTCTACGTTTATGACTTAAAATTTCTGCTTTTGGGAAGTTGACATATGTGTATTTGAATATGTTTGGGTTATGGATTGATGAAGACTTGCTATTGAAGTGATTATTTGAAACATGAATAAATTGGAGATCATTTATATTGCAAATTGCATATTCGGTTAAAAGATGAAGTCATAGGTTAGATAATTGGGAATGGCATATTCGGTTATAATTTACATGTAAGCATGTGTATTAAGTTCAATTTATGTGTTTCGGACAATGAGAAGGATATTTGGTATTTTGATTCGATTATGTTCTTACAAATGAATTGAGGTATACTTTGTTTGGATGAATTTATTTGGTCTATTTGAATTCAGTTGAACAAGGCATCATGCAACCACATATATGTATGTTTAGATTTAGTAATTGTTATCTAGTTTTAGGAAGTAATTATGAACATGTGCATATTCGGTTAATGTGGCTTAAATGACCAAATGAATAGTATCCATTGTTAGTTGTTGCAATTATTTATTTGTGAATTTAACTAAAGGGGTATAAGATATGTATGAAATTGTTTAAGCATGTTTTTTTTTTAAAAAAACAAAATTTTTCATAATGCTTTCGGTTGTGACTATGTGAGCAGTAATTGTTTGTGGTGACTTGTGCTATGTTCGGTAATGCCTTGCAACCTCGATCCGATGACGGATACGGGTTAAGGGTGTTACATATCTTTAACCGAAGAATCCCCAGAATCTGAAACACTGATGTAGGCCAGATACTCCTCACATCCCTTAAGGACCAACTTCTTGGCCCTCAATGCAGATATCACATTCGATAAATAGTTCTGACGCTTCCCAATTATGACTACCTCGCTGTCCTCCTCAGTTTTCAGTACAACCCTTTTTGAGGCACAATCTAAGCTCACTCGGTGTTTGACTAACCAGTCCATTCCTAGTATCAGATCAAATTCTCTAAAAGGCAGTTCCATCAGATCAGCCACAAAGATAGCTCATTGAACCTCTAGAGGAACATCTCTAAACAGTTTGTTAACCCTCACCGATTGTCCCAGCGGACTAAGTACAATGACTTCACTCGTAGAGCTCTCGACCAGTAAGCCCAAGTTTTCAGATACGGTACAAGCTATATAGGAGTGAGTGGATCCTATATCTATCAGTGCAGTATAAGGTACTTTATAAATAAAGAACGTACCCGTAATGACGTCTGGAGCATCTCCATTCTCTCAGTGACGTGCAGCATAAACTAGAGCCGGCTGCCTCGCCTCAGTATGACCGGCACCTCTCCCCGGTGCTCTCTGACCACGGCCCAGACCGTTACCACCCCTGGCCTGACCACGGCCTCTCAGTGGCTGCTGAACTACTCTCGGTGGTGCAGTACCCATGCCAGAAGCTTGCATTTGATTGGACCTCCGCGGGAAATCTCTAATACGGTGCTATAATGAACCGCATCTCAAACAAGCCCCAGTTTTTTTCCCAAAGATCGCCACGATGGCGTCTACCATAATCGATTACATGGCGATCGCCCGAAGAGCAAACAATAGGAGCCCCAACTCTGATCGGCCCATCCAATCTGGATTTTTTCTTAAGCCTCTGAATGGAACTCGAGGGCTCCGATTCTCTCTTATTCCTACACCTCTCACTGTTCTGGCGCTCAGCGCGCTTCACTTCCTCGGTGATATTCACCTTATCAACCAGTGCCGCAAAGTCTCAATCCCTCTGTGGAGCTATCAGAACCCTCAGATTATCCCTGAGGCCATCCTCGAAGTGAACAAATCGCTCTTACTCAGTCGCCACCATTCCTCACGCGTAGCGACTTAGTCGCAGAAATTCGGCCTTGTACTCGGCCACTGATCTATCCCCCTGAGTCAGATTCAGGAACTCTCTCCTACGGGCATCCACATAACTGAAACCACATATTTCCCCTTGAAGCGGTCTTAAAGAGCTCCCAGGTCAGTCGATCGGGCTGAGTGCCCTCCTTAACAGTGAGCCACAACTGATATGCCTCATCTCGTAGCAACGATACAGCACCCTTTAATTTTTGCTCAGAGGTGCATTTCAGGTCATCCATAATCCTCTTTATGGCCTCAATCCAGTATTCAGCCACATTGGGGCCACCCCAGCAATGCCCCTAAAGAGCTCAGCTCCGTTAGACCGGAGTCGTTTCGTAATCGATCCGTGAGTACCGTCCGCGAGTACCTCTTGTGCTCATTATCTATTCGTGTTAGTCTGTATTTACAGTTTTATGCAGCAATTTGCAGTTCCAGTGTTTATTAACGAATATTTTATGAAAACAATATCAGAAGTGTAAAGTTTATTTTGTATATCGCAGTGTCAATCAATGCCTATCGATTTTTCGACAGTATCAGTATACACTAACTTGAGTGTTTTCAGTACAGTCTATCTATAGTAGTTTCGGTACATACTATCAATAGCATTTTCAGTTTTTAAATAGATAACAGTTCAGAGGACTTACAGGATCGGTGCCGGAGACTCGGTGTACCACACATTTAGTGAAAACATTTCACGTCATTTAGAAATTAGTTCTTAGAGAATCAAATCTTAAAAACCCAAATCCACAGCCAATTTTTGAAACCTGGCTCTGATACCACTAAATGTAACACCTTAAACCTGGCCTAGACGTTATGGCCGAATCTGGCGATGTCACATGGTAGTGTTTCTTGAAATAAATGAGTTGTCGTAAAAACCTCTTTTCTATTTAACCTCCATACAAAATCTTGTGTTAAATCTAGGATGCATTGTTAATTTTAAAACATAGTTCATTATTACAAAATTATTCTTTTCCAAAACGTTGTTAATTTTCAAAATGTCACTTGTTGCGGAAGCTTTGTAAATCAGTTTGCGTATTTGAGTGTATTTGGTTAAAACAATTGATTCTTTTTTAAAAACCCGATTAACCCTACTACTAGCAGTTGTAAATCAAAACAATAAAAATCCCAAATTAACCATGAAAATCCAAAAAGGCCATTATTATAGCAAAATACCCCAAAATAAAATTAAAAATCATTATTAAGTACTAATAGAATAATTTAGGTCGTGTGGCGACCTAGAAGTCCTCCGCCGCACCGATCCGCCTATGTCTGGGGGTTACCTGTACAATCAAATCAGAAGGGTGAGTTTTCGAAAACTCAGTGTGTAATCCCATATAAAGCAAACAGATAGGTAGAAGGCAATCACAGTCTGGGCCTAAGCCCCTTTTTCAGAATCAGTGACAGTATCAGTTTGGGCTTTAGGCCATCTCAGTACAGAGGCAGTCATGCATTTGGGCCTTGGCCCATTACAGTATCAGTAATAAGTATAGTATCAAATTATACAGTATACAAGTCCTACCCAGCCAGCCTATACACTCTATCTCCGTCCAACCCTACACTCCATGTGGGGATATAATCAACCCACCCATCCCTACACTCCAAAAAGTACCGAATGCAAGACTAAATGAAGAGTTTGCGGTGAAATTTGTCGAGAAGTTAGGCTCGAAGCCTTTCAGTACACTTCCTCCGATCCATAGAAACCCATCCTCATGCAATGCATCATACAATCATGTCATGCCAAATCATGGTATCATATGTGTATTCGAAGACAATTTTAACAAAGACGCTCAAAAATACGATGCGTACATGTATATATATAAAGTACATGGATATAACAGTCATTCAGTCATTTAGGGATCTAGGTAATCTTACCGACCCTACAGTAGGTCCACAGTCGACTCGGGCGACCCGTGCAACCTTAGCAGTTAAAATAGTGAAAATGGGCCTACAAGCCCATGTACTTTGCCCATGTGGGCCCAAAATGGCCTTAGCCGTGTGGATCACACGGCCTGGCCCAATAATCTCACACGCCCGTGTGGTTCATCCGTGTGGGGCCCACACGGCCCAATTCGGCTCGGCCCATGAATCGCACATGGCCTGCCTTGTCGATCCCACGCCCGTGTCCGATCACACGGCCTACCACACAAGCGGCCACACGCCCGTGTGGTGTCGACAGTCTCACTTTTCGGCTTTTCACCGATTTTCATTTGCAGAGTTATGTTTACACACCTGGTTACGAAAAATGCGCACACCGTTCTTGAGCACTCCAACCTATGTTCGACCATAACACACAATTAATCACATATCAATTGGATTAAAACGACCCCTCTTGAAAACACTTGTCTAAAAGATCGATTGCCACTTGCCTTGTTTGAACAACTGAAGCCTTACACACTTAAATCGTTGATAATGAGTGATCACTAACTCCACGGTTAGTACCTATATTCCAGCCGAACCCCTATTAATAAGTAATCACATGACTAGCTTGAAACAAAATGAAAATCAACTTACTGAAAATGCAAATCCATGCCTAGGTGAAAGAAACTATCGGCCTACAACCAAAAAGAAGGCCAAAAGCACAACGACTCGATAGAGACAAAAGATAGAACAACCACACCCCTAGTAGTAATCCATAACTTAATCCAAATAAATAAATAAGAAGAAAGAAACTGAAAATAGGGATTGTAGGTAGCGAAATTGGTAGCAAAAAATGGAGGTGTTTGGTGAAGCAACCACTTCGGCAGAACAACCGTTACGCACAAAAATCCGATTGGACAAAGCAAAAAAAGAGAACGACGAGAAGAGGTAGGTTTCGGCTACAAGGAGGGATGATAGAAAGAAAAAAAAACAAAAGGTAAAGTCGGCAGAAAAGCAAACAAGATAAAAAGAGAGAAAATTGCCAAAACCGAAAGAATTGTGAGAGTGAGAGGAAGAGTGCCGAAATTTTCAGCCCACCAAATATGGGATAACTTCAAAATCCCCAAATCTTCTCCTAAAAACTCTCCAACCTTCCCACTACTCAGAATTTTAATGAAACACAAACTCTAGCCGTCCATAATAGCAAAAGTAGTGCCCACACCAGTACTCGAACACAGGACCTCCAACACGCCAACACTCTACTTATCCACTAGACCAGCAGGCCCATTCTGACATATTTTACCAACATATAATTATAAGCCTACTTACCTAAGATAGGGGTTTATTCATTTGAAAAAAAATTTCCCAAGCTAATGCTTGAACTTGGGACCTCTCAAACACTTCCCAGAACACATAACCACTGGAGTAGATAGACATTGTGTCACAACCATACGAGAATAATTATAAAGGATTTTTGGGGCATTACAGTGTCGTGGTCGTGTGAGGGACACGGGCCAGGGACACAGGCATGTGTTCGGTCGTGTGAAAACCCCTGTAGGTTCGAATTTGAAAATAATTCCACATGGGTGTGGAACACGGGCATGTGAATTTTCCACACGGGTGTGTTCCATCCTTCACACGGGTGTGTGGCCCTATTTTATGTCAAATTTGTCTAGGGGTTCAAAAGTTTCCGGTTTAGTCCCGAATCATTCCAGGTATGAGTTTAGGGTCTCGTGGACCTATAATAAGGACATTATGGTCTCGAATGAAATGTTTTAATTTGACATAAAGTTTAATGGATCGATATTGCATGATTAAGCAAGTTAAGTACGGTAATGCCTCGTTACCTGGTTCAGGTGTCGAATACGGGTAAGGGGTGTTACACTTATGTAGTAATTAGACAATAGTGAATATAGATGGACAGTTAAGGGCTTTTAAATTGTTAAAATGTATGTTTGTTTAAAAAGGTAAAATTGTAATTAAATAAAATTAAACTAAAGAATAATAAAAATAAAATTTACATAATCTTCTCTAAGGGTTCTTCCACCAAAAATCAAGAGGGAAATCTCCATTTTTAGAGCTTAAGGTTTAGCCATCACCAATTTCTTGCATGTAAGCCTATTTTAAACCTGTTTCTTAGTTTTTATATTTTTGAGATCATTGTAACTAGGACCAACTAACTTGTAGCTTCATTTTTGAAACTGTTAAGGATTTTGGATTTTTCCATTGATGGTTCTTAGTTATTCTTGATGTTATATAGTGAATTTGTAGTCTTGGTTGTTTATTAAGATTATTTTGTAAAGTGATTTTTGTTAGTTTTTAGTTAAAGGATTAAATTGACAAACTATTAAAATTTAAATAGAAATTTTATGAATTGTGAATAATTAAGAGCTGTACTAGTTTAGAAAGAAATTCGGCTAGCATGAAAAATGGCAAAATTTTTTTTAAATTTGGAATTTCGGGTTTAAGGACTAAATTGTGAGAAATGTAAAAGTTTAGGGAAAATATGTAAATAAAAAAAGGGTTACATGCATAGAAGTAGTTTGATAATGCATTTGAATTTATTAAGTTGAATTTAATTATTATATAGATCAAGAACTGAGTCAAAAAGATAATAATCGAGGAAAAGGAAAAATTGCGGAGTAGTCCATGCGAAGAAACTTGTAGCAGATAGTAGGTAAGTTCATAGTTTAAATGAATTAATTTGTATTTATATGTAAATTGATGTTGTTATGAATTAGAGAATTAAATAGTTGTTAAACATTTTATATTGAAATGTTAATTACGTATTGATTGCTAATAAGAATAAGTTGAGTATGTATTTGTTGAAAAATGGTTGTAATTATGAATTATGAAATCTTGGAATGAATATACTGGTTTTGCAGAATATGTATGAACATTGTGAAAGTGCCTCTGATGTGTTATTGTGATGAATTTAGATAAATGCCCGTTTGAACGTAGTAAACGATTAGGATATAATTGGCATGCCAATAGGGTTAGTATACGCGCTTGTACGGGATTGCACTTCTATGCCTCTGTTTTCACTTTAGTGCCTCTGTCTATACTTCGATGTCTCTATTTGCACTACGGTGCCTCTGATTGCACAATCGTGCCTTTGTTTACACTTCAGTGCCTCTATTACGCATTTATGATGCCTTTGGTGTGGTGTAGTTACTCGAGTATCTGAGTCAAGGTACTATAGTTCATCGGGCAAAGTGTTAATTGATTTACAACTTCATCACTTAATACTATTGTATATTTATGACTGACCGCCTTCAGAAGTACTTAGGTAAAGAGTGTGAATACTGCAATAAAATATAGAAATATGAGGTGGTATTCGCAAGTTTACGGGTCAAGTTGTAATATAGTTTTTCAACAAAGTAGGTGAGTACTCCAAGGATCGTACCCAAGGGAGGCGAGAGCTAGATCAATTCTAACCTAAACACGAAAATATCTAATTAGTGCTTTAAATCAATTATAGTACGAGAACATAATAAAAGGTTTTTTTTAGGTTTTTTTATAGTGATAAAATAAAATAACATAAAAGAAATAAAATTCAAGAGATTGAAGGGTATAATGAATCAAATCTTGATTATGGGTGATTAGCTCGCTTTGGTAATCCCCATCAACTATCGTTTTGGGTTCCTTGTCAATCAACTAGTGGCTACCCTAGTAGGATCTTCCGATCTTCCACTAACATAACGAGTCAACAAGAACTACTTATCTTCCAACCTCACAGTCGAAACTGGCTTGGGGTGAAGGTGTTCATGGATGGGCCCTACCAATTTTGGGTTAATTCGCACCTTGATCTCTTCCCAGGGCTGTCAAGCCTAGGGTTTGTTTCACGTTCTTTCTTTCCCAAATAGCTGATTCCTTGAGTAACCCTACAAAACAGTTAATAGATCATACCTCTACTTACTAATCCCCCATAGGAGGATTAGTTCCTCATGGCTTTCATAAACATTATGGAATAGATGGAAAGGGAGAACATGGTAAATAAATTGAAGTGTAGAGTTTAAGAAAAGCTTGATTTATATTAAGAATAAATGCAAATCCATAGAAGTTGATCGTCTTCACAAATCAGGTCTCTAGAAAGAAAATAAAGAACAGGATAGAACTAAAACCTAAGAAAGAAAGAAAAGCTAAACTAAAAATTAAAAGAGAGAATTTATGCTAAGTAAATGGTGTCTATAACATGTGCCAAAGGAGCCTATTTATAGATTCTAGGTGATTGTTGTCCTTAACCCTAGGTTGTCTGATGTTCTCGAGCTTTAAGTTTGATTGTGAAGACCAAAGCACCCCCATTTCGTATTTAGTTTCTGATCAAGAGTCGATGTCGCGACACAACAGGACCTATGTCACAACATTGTAGTCAGCATACTCCTCTTGAGCTACCTTCAGGGGTGTGTCGCGGTATTGAAGGAAGTCTTGAGATTTCTCTATTCTGCTCCCTATGTTGCAAAATTGGTCATCTTGTGTTGCGACGTAGCGACCAGTATAAGTTTAGTATGCATTCTAAAAGTTTCCTGCACACTCACAAAGTGCGTTAACTCACCCTTAGGCCTCATTCGGCCCTTAAGGTTAATAAAAGACTCAATTTACACATTTTATTAACTTATTAAAAACTTAAGAAAACATAATTCAAACCTACTAAAAATGCTTGTTTTCAAGCTCCTAAAGTTCTATAATTAGTTTAATCTACTACACCAAATTACGGCAGATCAAACTGCTCGACACTTAAGTCATTACTTGTCCTCAAGCAACATGAACAAAAACAAGAAATAAAAATGACGACCCTTGAGCAAATATGATACAAATATTAATTTCAGAGCACATGACTTAGGCATTTTACATTCACTCACAACTTTAACATGATTAATACTTGATTTACCACTTTTGACCACAAACATCTAAGTTCAGTATGTTACAAAGTATACAAGCATTAAGGGTTTCACTTGTAGGGATCCATTAACAAATCATACAAGTACTTTGATTATCCGAGCAGAATACAAATAATTGTTTATGCGTATGTTTAGTATGATGTCCATTCATGTATAAGGATATTTAGGTCACATAGGAA
The DNA here is from genome assembly GCA_025698515.1 of Gossypium sturtianum. Lineage (NCBI taxonomy): Eukaryota > Viridiplantae > Streptophyta > Magnoliopsida > Malvales > Malvaceae > Gossypium > Gossypium sturtianum. Next base: position 130,635,878 of record CM046955.1, read on the forward strand.
TTTTTGGCTTGTAACGTTTTGAGGCTTAGAATAGGTATGGAATTCAAAGATAGTAAGCATCAAGAGAGTTACAAACACGAAAATAGTTTGGCACTTTATATTGATCCCTATTCTTTCCCCCCTAATGACCCATACCCACTCACTGCCTTATTTCTCCTTCTCTCACCTTTATTGTCTCTCCATATATAGGAAATCATAGCATGACATAGTAAGTACGGCTAGCCTACGAGTTTCTATGCAGTAATGAACAATTTTTTCTATATTTTGTGACTCTGTGACTTTTCTCTTTTTCAATACATCTCACTCATGAATGGTTTTTCGCCGTTTCGAGACTTTTTCAACTCGTACTAATTTTCTTTTTGGATTTTTATTTTTGTTTTGTACATTAGGCTAACTTATTGTTCCTATATCACATCAATATTTCCTATTTCACTCTATTTTTACAAACTCCGTTGTGATGTATCTACTTAACCCTCAATACGTATGGCTGTAATGCTCAGTTTGTGCAAGTGTACATAGTTGTTATCAAATAATAAGTAAGTAGAAGAGTTATCGTCTCCACAGGGATTGTGTATGTTGATCAATATATTGCAAAATTAGAGTTAACAATTTGATGATAAAAACACAATATCTTGAGTGATGGGTGATTAACTAAATTAAATTATCTAGAGGCAAGATTGATCCCTAATGCAATTTAAACTAAATGTGAAGTATGAAATGAAATGTATGAATGAATTTAGCAAAAACACAAACTTCAATAATCAATAACATGAATAGGCTAGGATAATTACATCATTAAACTTAGCTTATTTTTATCATGCTTAACAGTGTTAAAAAATTATTCCATGGCAACTCGATCTTTCATGAGTTTGGAAACCAAATTAAGTCCTTTCAAAATCTTTTACTTAGTAAAACATGCATTTTATTGTTCATAAATAACTAAGGGTTTCTTAGGATTCATGTGAAGTAGAAAGAACGGGTTAGGTTTGAAATAGTTTAATCACATAAACCTAAAACCTATGCAAGATAATAGATTTCGTTAAAGTTATTATGAACTTTTAATTTAGTCGAGTTAGGATCTAAATTAAGCATGCACATTTCAATTCTTGTGTCCACTAGTTATCGTCTGGTTAAGATTGCTCAGCTAATTCTAATGCATCCAATAACGTATGAATGAAATACATACTTGAGTTTAATCGAAAACATGATCGATTGAGGTACAAACACTATAGATAAGATTTAAACAAACTTCATTAAATAAAGGCAATCATCCTAGCTTGTAACACCCCTAACCCATATCCGTCGCCAGAATAGGGTTACGAAGCACTATCGTAAAAACATAACTCAAACCATTCATTCTCAACTTTTCATAATCATTGAAAAATCCAATCAAACATATGCATAATGTCCCTAATTTGATCCCTCAAGGCCTTAGAAACACTTTAGAAATGATTCGAGACTAAATCAGAAACATTTAAAACTTCATGGAAAAAGATGGAAAAATTCACACTGCAAGGGTCACACGGCCGTGTGGCCAGGCCGTGTGACTCACACGGCTGAGACACACGCACGTGTCTTAGGCTGTATGGACATTTGAAGTAGGGACACATGACCATGTCCCAGCCCGTGTTCGTGCCTGTGTAACTCTTTAACTTGGGTCACACAGCCAAGCCACACGCCCGTGTGCTAGGTCGTGTAACTATCGAAATGCAACCTTCAAAAACCTACAGAGGACACACGACCATGTCACTTGGCCCTGTGTTGTACACGGCTGAGACACACACCCATGTCCTAGGCTATGTGGACAAGAAATAGGCCAAATTCAAGCCATTTCTTTCACCCAATTCAAGCACATCCTTACAAGCCATTTGCACATATGACCAAGGTATTAAAACATGTTCAAACATGCATAAAATGACCAATTTCCATTCAACCAATATGCCATAAAGGCACCTCAAACACATACATTAATCATACCTAAACTAGTGCATATTTAACCATTTAGCAACTAACTTTTTTCCATACCAAAACATACCACAATTGACACATACCAACCTTACCATATTAGATTCATGCCATAGAAAAATAACTTTACTATTTGAACCATGTAACACCCCTCGCCCGTATTCACCGTCAGAATAAGGTTACGAGGTATTATCGATTAATTCATAACATATAACACACATTTATCAAACATAAAGCATTCATTCTCATTAATCATTTAATACAATCACATTGTCCCTTATAAGGGCCTACAAGGCCTTAAATATTCTTTAAAAGTGGTTCGGGACTAAACCAATAACATACAAAATTCTTGGAAAACTAAGAAATTTTTCAATCATTCAGGGGTCACACGCCCATATGAACAGGCCGTGTGCCTCACACGGCTTCAGACACGCCCGTGTCACAGGCCGTGTGAAAATAGGGCATACATACTGACTTGGGTCACACGACCGACCACACGCCCGTGTGTCTAGCCTGTGTGCCCTTCGAAGTGGCCACACACGCCTGTGTGCTAGGCAGTGTACTAGACCGTGCCAAACCTGTAGGGTATACTGACTTATACAACACAGCCAAGTCACATGCCCGTGTGCTAGGCTGTGTGCCATTTAGGGGGTATACTGACTTGTGCCACATGGCCGGTCACACGCCCGTGTGTGAGACCGTGTGGAGCATACTAGCTTCATTTAATATCAACACCAGGGGACACATGGCCATGTAACATGACCGTGTGTCGCACACGGCTGAGACATACGTCCGTGTGGACAAAAATAGGCCATTTGCAAGGCCAATTTGCCACCCATTATGCACATACCTATCAAATCTCAAATAGCACCAATTCATCACACAACTAAGCAGTCAAAATCATCATCCAAATGCCCAAATCATACCATATCCATTTCAACCAAATTCAATACTCAATTCAGTACCAATTACCTATTCAAATACTTATCAACTCAACTTCTAAAATCATACTTCACCAAAGCACTTCTCAAGCATTAAACTCCATAAATCAATTTAACCATTTGCAACTATAAAACCATAACCATTTTCATACTAAACATACCAAAATAAGACATCACTCATGGCTATATATATACAACCAAAACATAAGCTTTACAAGCCATTTCTAATAGCTAAACATACAACCATATTAACATCATTTACAAGCCAACTCTCATGGCTATATTCATAACAAAAATACCACAAGTAGCCTATACATGCCATATACCTGATCATTGTTTTATGCGATGTCAAAGTCTTAAAATTTATAATGAGAATGATCAAACCTAAAAACTAACTATGACAATGATTGAGGCAAGTGTACCTATCGAACAGTAGTATAGCTTAGTGGCAAGATCGGATTGTCGAACCCAAAGGAACTGAAAGTACTAATACTAACCTTTTTATTATTATTTAGCCTTAAAATTGAAGTGAATCGGTTTAATCTAGAAAATTAACTAACTACTAAGCTAAAGACGATGAGACCAAAAAGAATAAAATTAGGGAAATACTTGTGGGAAAAACCAATTGATTAAGACAATACCTAAGGAAGAATCCACCTAGACTTCACTTGTTATCTAACCCTGAACCAGACGATTTATTCATTTGACTTGATCTGTAAGATTCCCTAATGTATATTAAACCCTCTCTCGAAGCGAATAACGTCTAACCCTAAGTTGATTAATTGAAATCTCCTTCTAATTAAAACCCCTAAGATTGCATTAACTCGATCTATGGACTCCCATATTAGGTTTCACCCTAATCCGGCGAAATCTCGTCACCCTATGTCTAGGCGTGCGATCAACTCCGATTAATTATGCTAGATCTAATCTTAGGCAGGGACTTTTGCTCCTCCACCTAAGCACATCAAACTTGAATTAATATCCGCAAAATATCAACACAAGAATTAAGAACACATAATTAAGAACAAGTCAAATATTTATCATATAGTTCAGCAAACGATAACAAGATTCATCTAAGTTTTATCCCCCTCAGGTATTTAAGGGTTTAGTTCATAATGATAATAAAATACATCTCAAAAGAAAAGATAAAACAAAACATAAGAAAAACTCTAAAACCCCCTGAAGGAATTGAAGAGAGATCTTCCATCTTGAGTATAACTCCGGCTTCTTGAGATGAATCAACTGGCTTTCTTCAAGTAATTTCCACAATTCTGATCTTTCTGGCTCAGCTCATTGGCCTAGCTGGACCCCCCACAGAGGGCTTCTCTGAACCACCTTTTAAGTTGCCCCCTAGGGTGTTTATATAGGCTTTGAGATGCCTTACTTGGTCTCCAAGTATCCTAATCTGAGTTAAATTCCTATTTAGGTGTTTAAATATTCTTTGGAATGTGTTTCTTTGCCACCAAGTATCCAAATCCGAAAAAAACTCCTCTTGGCCGCGGCAGGGGCACGGTCATGGCACACGCCCGTGTAAATCGTGGCCAGGCCGTGTTCAGGTCTGATTAGGGAGGCACGGCCGTGTTGCTTGGGCCCAAGCCGTGTCGATTTCGTGATTTGGCCTATTTGGTCCATTTTAAGCCCGTTTCTCGTTCTTTTCATCCTCTAGTGCTTTCCTGAGTATAAAACATGAAAACAAAGGATTAAGAGCACCAAATTACACAATTTAAGGCTTAAATCACCCAAAAGCATGCTAAATGTGGGTTTGAAATATGTTACTATTTCGGTTTATCAAATACCCCCACACTTAAGCTTTTGCTTATCCTCAAGCAAAATTCTCAACTCCTGATTAAGATGAACTTTCTTGATTCATAATATTCATCAATAATGTTTCATCATAATTCAAAGATAATTTATTGTTTCATCATAATTCAAAGATAGTTTATACATGGATGATTCAACTCAAAGAGTCCTAAAGATTCAAACAGTCTAAGTCATACATTTTGTAGCATAAAACATAGGTGTTTCCCCTCATCTGAATGATTACCTATGATTTAAAATTGACAAGGATTGACATCCTCACTAAAGATTCACTCAAATCACTCGAGGTGTTTAAGGTTCAAAAATTAAGCACTCATAAGTCGAACATGAAAAGTTAATCCCATAGGCTTGCATGAGAATCACATCTCCACCACTATAATATGAGATAATACACAAATCAAAAGGTCTTTAATAGGTTGTACTTGGGGCTTGGGTTAAGGTGTGGATATAGGTGAATTAGAAGGTTAGAATCGAGATTGACCTGACAAATTACCTAACCAGAAACAATGAACTGAATATAAATAATTACATCAATTGAAAACTTGTAATAATAATACCACTACTAGTACGAGCTTCTTTTTCAACAATTGGAATTTAGATGTATATGCTCACTTGATCACAGAACTAATAATGAATATACTTTTTTTTAAGAACAAGTCAAGTAATAAGAAGATAGAATTTAACAACTGATAAAGAAAATAGTTAAGTAGTCGATCAAATTAAATCTCGATATAGGGGTAGTCAAGAAGAATGGTGATAACGAATACAAAGGGTTTTGGGTTAATATTAGTGGGTGAGTTAATAAAAAAGGGTTGTTAGGATTAAACGGGGTTCACTAGGGGTTAATTGTGAAGGTAGGCTTTTGGTGGAGTAAGTGGGTTAAATCCTAGGTGCCTTCATCATCTCTGTATACCAAATCAAAGGTGTGGTCTCGGCATGTATAATCGATGCAAGTTCTAGAATAACAAATCAATGTTGACACACTCATAATCAATAAGGTGAGCAAGAAAAAGAATATATGCTCTATATGGCTCAAAATATCACAAAAATTATGGGTATTTTGATGTCATCCTCGTAAATTTCAAACTTTAAAGTAATATTCAAATTCAGGTAGACAACCTAGAAAAAAATTTTTAATTCTGAAAAATAGACTTATCATGCATGATTCTCTAATATCCTTCAAATTTAATTATCAATGTACAATTATCAATGACTTAATCCAAAACATATCAACAAAAATCATAAATCAGGGAAATTTCAATCTAATCATAATATGAGAAACTTACTTTAAGACAAGGCATAATTCAGGATTTGAGAATAATGCAAAAAGTTTGGCACTTTTAAGATTCACCCCCCACACTTAAGATGTACATTGCCCTCAATGTTCAAAGATAGATAATAGCAAAATAATAATAAAATCATAAGATAGGGAGAGAAGTGAAACTTCCTGAATTTTTGATGGAGTCAATGAAAAGAAACCGGATAGGAATTGGCAAAGGTGAACGTGGGGGAGCGCCTTGAACAGTTTGAATTTGAATCCTCGAAGCAGCCGGCCTGATTCTATTGTATCCTAAGCTAAATCTAAATGGCATGAAGAATAAGAAGAAAATAATAAAGAAAATAAAAGAAAAATAAAAGAAATAAAAATAAAAATAACAATAAAAATAAAAGTAAATAATGGAAATTGAAAGAAGAAAGACAATTGGAAAAGAAAAGAAGAAGAAGGGGGGTTTAAATAGAGATGCAGCCCGTGTTTTGGGAAAATTTTTTCCTGTTGCCACACGTCTATGGCCACGCCCTTTTACCTACCTATGGTGGCCACACGGCCACGGTCACAGCCGTGTGCAAGGCCGTGTGAGTATGGAAAACCTGCGCCTAAATATGGAAATAAATAAAACTAAACTAATTAGTAGGGTTAGTGCTCGGGTTGCCTCCTGAGAAGCGCTCATTTAAAGTCTTGAGCTAGACTTACCTGTTATTCGCATAATCAGGGTGGTTTGAGGAGGTGAAAATCCTTTCTCATACGATCTATTCGGTTTTTGATATATAGTTTAAGTTGAGTAGTGTTAACCTTAAAAGTGATGAATTTAGGACTAGTTACCTCGACTGTTCCATCTGGGAAGATTTTGAGTACCTGATCTCCTATCTTAAGCTGGGTTGTCCCATCGTTAAGTTTCTCGTGGAGTTGCCTCGTTTTTGCTTCGTGTATTTCTTTGAAGTGTATCTTTCACTCGTCTAGTTCATCGATCTGGAGCTTTCATTCCTCATGAATTTCTTCTTTATTGACACGAGGTCTAGGATCTGGCATCTGCGAAAGAGCTTCAAGAAACGGCAAGTGTAACATCCTGAAAAGGGCCTATGCATTTTCGGTTTAATTGTACGAAATGACATGTCTTATGTGTTATGAATGTATTCTGAACATTTTTGGAAACTAGGAAATCTAAGGAAATGATTTAGAAATGATTCAAAAGAGGAAAGTGAACATTTTTGGAAACTTGGAAATGTAAGGAAATGTCAAGTTTAAAGAGCCAAACGAAAATTTTTGGAAACTTGGAAATGAAAGGAAATGACCTAGAAAATGTCGAGTTTTAAAGTTTAAAAGAGGAAATTAAGGCAAGGTGGCCTTAAGAGAAAAAGTATGTGAAATTTGACACAAAAATAGGCTTGGAAAAGTGGCCTGAAGATGCCACTTAGGGCCTCTGAAAATGGCGCCACATGCAAGGGTGTTGGGCCTGAGTTTGAGTCACAAGGGAAGCAAATAAAAGAAGTTTTATTTTGCTTCCAGAAGCAGAGAGTTGGACGGCACCAAGGCATTTGGAAAAGAGTCCTATTCTCTTTAAATTTCGGCTAAGGGGTGGATAAATGGTGATTTATTTTGATTATTTTCAAAGAGATAATTAGAGGATTATTCTTATTAATTTTAAATAAAGAGATAAAGATAAGAGGAGTGATGGCCAAGTAAGGGATACTAGGTCTAGTAATTTCGGCATTTAGGGGAAAAGAGAGGCCATTCTACCTATTTTCTTTTCTTCCCAACTAAGTCTCTGCCGAAAATCCCCTAGCAAACTCTCTTCTTTCTCTTTATGTTTGCCAAGCCGAAATCCTCTTCTCCCTAAATCCACCATTGCCGATTCTCCCTAAGAGAAAATCCCTCTCTTTTCAATTCAGTTGAACCATAGCCATCTAGCTTCCAAGTATTCATAGCCGAATATTTGAAGGGTTTCGAACAAAGGTGCAGTCGTCTTCTTCAAATAAAGGTAAGATCAAAGTTTGATTTCTGTTCTTTCTTTTAAGGACTTGTCGAAATCTCAAAGGCTAATTCTTATTGTATTCTTTGACCGAATTATTAAGGAGAGATTTTGGGATCTTTGCTAGTGTCGACTTTTAAGGGAGATAGTTCGAGATCTAGCCAACCAAGGTAAGTACATATTCGGCCAAGGGCTATGAAAAGGTGATTTAAATGTTAGAAGTGGATCTAACAGATATCCTATAGGTTTCGACATCTCCATAACCAAGGGATACTTTCGAGATTTGGAAATCGCAAGGTAAGTGCCTAAATACAACCGGCTAAGGCCATGTTTGGTATTCTAGATCTATTTCTCATATGTTTTAAAAGCCGAAAACTAACAAGTTAGGAGTTTTGGTGGCTAGCCGATTTCAAGAAGGAACTCAGCAAGTTTTCGGGATTTGATTTTTAATCCAATCGGCACAAGGTAAGTTTAAGTATACTAATCCTACTAGGATTTGGATTTATGGCCGAATGGCTTTTTATTAAATTAGTAAGTGATTAATCAAATGTAGGGATTAAGGATCTAAGCGGTAGATCAGATTTCGGGATTTCAAGGAAATTGTTAGGTGTGTACCCCACACTACTTCATAATATGTTTTATGGCTATGTCTAATTAAATATGTGATAATAAGAATAAGAAAGTGGCTAAGGTACCATGTTATGGTACTAAGTACTCAGGTACGTTTCCTACTCCTACTAGGAATATGAAATATGTTATTTGTAACATGAGAATAAGAATGTGATCTTTGGCATATTAATGCATATTACAAAATGGGGCATACGGGTTATTGAAAGGGGAAGTGAATGTGGTGACCTAAGACCACGAACGCGGTGACCTAAGACCGCGATATCTGAATGTGGTGACCTAAGACCACGAACGTGGAACGTGGTGACCTAAGACCGCGATATCTGAATGTGGTGACCTAAGACCACGAACGCGGTGACCTAAGACCACGATATCTGAATGTGGTGACCTAAGACCACAAATGCGGTGACCTAAGACCGCGATATAGAGTGTAGCGGAAGGAGGGTCGACTTAGTAGTCCCCACGGTGTACAAAAGTTGAGTGCGGGGAGTGTAGCGGATGGCTTATTAGGTTTGGGTTTGGGAATGCATCATAATTTGTATGCTATGATATGAATGCGTAACATTTGTATGCCTGATTCTATTTTGATTTAGTGTTTGTGTACACATTGAGTCTGTTTGACTCACCCCGTTGGGGAATATTTTTCAGGTGATGATTAGTGATGGACCGGGACGGCAGAACTAGTGGTGGCCATGCTCAGCTTGAAGTTTATATTTTGTTTTATGGACTATTAACTTTTAAGCACTTTAAATTATTAGGGATTTTATTTGATGTAATAAGGCCATAGTGAACTCTTTTATTTCTGTTTTTATTTATTATGTTATTAAATTTTATTTATTAAAGATTAAGTTAATTAAATTTAAAATAAAACCTACATGTTTTGTCACCTTAAATAAATGGATTTCAATATAAGATAAATTGGTTTTCAACACAAGCCCAACCCAAAACAATTTTTTTAAAATCGCACAAATTTTCCTTAAGTAACAAAAGAACTTTGAACCGGTTTACTTGAGGAACATACCAAATCTGGTCAAAGCTCGTGGGCCGGGTTTGGGGTGTTTCAGTTTGGTATCAGAGCCCAATTTTAAAACTCTCGGCCTGTGGGCTAAGGCCCAAAACGTTTTCGAATCAAGGCCAAATAAGTTTTATAAAAATATTTTATGAAATCAAGCAGGTTTTTCGGCATGGCACCCAAGTCTCAGACCGAGGTCCACGGTGAGTACCCTATCCCTTGTGTGATTTTTAATATGATCTGTAGAAGGGTAGAAATGTAATGGAGCGTAGAATAGTATGATAGGTACTTGAACCGTAGGTCTAGTCTACTCAAACACAAATACATAAGACTTAAATGCCTAAACAAACCTATGGCTAAGTCGAGGAGTTAGGGTGTGGTAACCCACGTGCGCATGTCTAGGATTGGATCCTAGGAAGAGCTTGGTATTTAAGCGGTCTAGTGACTCACCTCCTCTTCGCTGGAATCCTACCAGTGCGTAGCTTCTGGTTCACCCTAACCAAGAAGACTCGGTGGGTGTGGCAACCTGCATGCGCATGTCTAGGACCGGTTTCGGTGGGAGCTTGGTACTTAGCGGTCCGCGTGACTCACCTCCTCTCCACTCGAATCCTACAGTGCGTAGCTTTGGTTTCACCCCAACCAAGAGGACTCGGTCATAGGCTAAACACAATAACTAAAACCCGAAAGGGAACTAGTAGTGTTTTTTTTAAAAAAAAAAACCTAGTTCTAAAACTCTTAAAATTACCCTTTTTAATTCGTGAGAACTATTTTTACAAAATTTTTCGAAAAATTTTCGAATTGCAAAATTACTAAAATACCCCTAGCGGTAAAATTACAGAAATGCCCTTGGTTTATGAAATTTCCAAAATACCCCCGAGATTTAAAATTTCCAAAATGCCCCCGAGATTCAAAATTTCCAAAATACCCCTGGATTTCAAAATTTTCCAAAGTACCCCGGGAATTCAAAATTACCAACACATTCTTATTGACAAAATCAATAAGGAACCTTATCTTGAAAAACTACGAAAATACCCCTGTAGGAAAAATTACGAAAATACCCCTGGGTAGTGGAAAAACAACAACAATGGAAACTACAACATTTCTCTGAATGAACGGAAGTTCATAATTGATTGATGGATGTATGAATGCAAAGACTGTGTGCATGTATGAATACAAAAGAACCACTCCTAAAATCCCTTTTCATAAAACTTCTTCAGGGGTAATAAGTGAAACAAGCACTAATTCATAAAACTTTTTAATCGGATCGTGACGGTAGAAATGAGCTCTAGGGGACGTGGTCGTAACGCATTTGAGGACGCGGTAGAGGTAGAATGACCGTGTGTTGGAACCCGTTAGATCGGTCGTGGTCCGACAACGAGATGCCACCACCACCCCGGTGTTGGTGTTGAGCGGCAAGCTACGCAGCGGGGATGATCTTTGTGTCGCAGTGTGCTTGCGAGTTCTAGAGTTGGTGGCTGGTGCGCAGAGGAAATTCGGAGCCCGTAAGTCGGTACTGGCGACTTCGTGCAACAGAGCCGAGGTGTTCCGTGGAGTGTCGGAGTGGCACCCGATCACGTGAGTATTGGTTGGAATCAACTGAGCGGATCATGGATGAACTAGATCTAACCCCTGAAGAGAAGGTGAAAGGAATGGTGGCGTTCCTACGCGATGAAGCGTACCAATGGTGGCTCACAGTTCGTGATGGTGCCACAGTTGAGGATCTGACGTGGTACTATGTTAAGATGGCTTATCAGAAGAAGTATGTCGGTACACGGTATACTGATGAGCAAAGGAAGGCATTTATGGCGCTGGTTCAAGGGAACAAGTCCGTGGCAGAGTATGAAGCTGAGTTTCTGAGGCTGAGCCGTTATGCTCGAGGAGTGGTGGCTACGGAGCATGAACGGTGTGTCCGATTTGAGGACGGTTTACGGGATGATTTAAGGCTGTTGATAGCTCCGCATCAGGAACGAGAGTTTTTTGCTTTAGTGGAGAAAGCTAAGGTAGCTGAGGGGATTAAGGATTCTACAAAGTGAACTTCGACCGCAACAGCGAGAAAAGAGGCTTTGGTTGGTCGTCAGATCATCTCGGGAATAAAAGGCCTAGAGTTGATAGGTCGCGAGGTCGCTCAAGTCGCTACTGGGAGAGGCGATATCATCCTTGTGACCAGTGTGGGAAGAAACACTTAGGAGAGTGTTGGAAAAAGACGGGAGGATGTTTCAGTTGTGGGTCTAAGGACCACATGATTAAGGATTGTCCTACGAAACCGGATGGGAATCAACCAGCAGCTCAGAATGTTAGTCAGGCTGGTAGAGGTGTACAATAGCCTCAACGAGGTCGTGGTTCGAATAACAGAGGTAATGGTGCTGGCAGAGGACGTGGAACGCAGGGCAGAGGTACTGCTAATACTGAGGCAAGGCAATCGGGTTTGGTTTATGCGGGTCGCCGGAGGGAGGATGGAGACGCGCCGGACGTCATAACCGGTACGTTCCTTATATTTGGGAAACCTTATTATGCTCTGATTGATGTGGGCTCGACCCATTCCTATGTTGCATATAGTGTAGTAGAAACACTAGGCCTAGACTTTGAACTCTCTGATAGGCAGATGACTGTAGTAATCCTATTAGGCCAAACTGTAGTGGTGGATAAGATCTTTCGGAGTGTACCCCTAGAAATTCAGGGAGTGAACTTTCGGGCTACTTAATGGAGTTACCCTTCGGAGAATTTGACCTCATACTTGGGATGGACTGGCTAGTAGAGCATTGAGCCGTGTTGGATTGTGCGGCTAAACGAATGGAACTAAGAACCCCGGAGGGTGAGGTGATTATCACGATAGGAGAAAGAAGAAACTACTTGTCTAATGTAGTTTCGGCACTAAAGGCTGAAAGGATGGTTCGGAAAGGGTGCAAGGCGTTTTTAGCCTTCGTAAGTGCGTTAGATGGAAAGGAGGAAGGAGTCAATGGAGTTAGAGCGGTAAGGGACTTCGTGGATGTGTTTCCAGAGGAATTACCAGGAATACCCCCAGATAGAGAGGTGGAATTTGGAATAGACTTGCTACCAGGAACAGCTCCTGTGTCAATCGCCCCATACCAAATGGCGCCAAAGGAGTTAGTTGAGCTCAAGGCTCAGATTCAAGAATTGCTGGATCGTGGGTTCATCCGACCCAGTGTGTCTCCATGGGGAGCACCGGTCTTGTTTGTGAAGAAGAAAGATGGGACTATGCGAATGTGCATAGACTATCGTCAGTTGAATAAACTGACCATTAAGAACAAGTATCCTTTGCCAAGGATAGAAGACTTGTTCGATCAGCTAAAGGGGGCAGCTGTGTTTTCAAAGATAGATCTACGGTCGGGATATCATCAGTTGAAGGTAAAGGAGGCAGATATCCATAAGACCGCCTTTAGGACAAGATACGGCCATTATGAGTTTGTAGTAATGCCGTTTGGGTTGACGAACGCCCCAGCCACGTTCATGGATATGATGAACCGGGTTTTTCAACCCTACTTGGATCGGTTCGTTGTTGTGTTCATCGACGATATCCTAGTATACTCCAAGTCTGAGGAAGAACATGATGAGCATCTACGGATAGTGCTACAAGTACAAGGGAAAAGAAGCTCTATGCCAAATTCAGCAAGTGTGAATTTTGGCTTAAGGAGGTGGCATTCTTAGGACATGTGGTATCCGCAGAGGGAATAAGGGTGGATCCTAGGAAGATCGAGGCAGTGTTGGATTGGAAACCACCTAGGTCCGTGGCTGAAATCTGAAGTTTCTTAGGTTTGACAGGCTATTACAGGAGGTTTGTAGAAGGGTTCTCGTCAATAGCCGCGCCTTTGACAAAGTTATTGAGGAAGGAAGTACCCTTTGTATGGACGGATAAGCAACAGCAGAGCTTTGAGAAGCTCAAGAAGGTCTTGACTGAAGCTCCAGTGTTAATTCAGCCGGAGGCAGGAAAGGAGTTTGTGGTATACTGTGATGCTTTGCATATGGGATTAGGGTGTGTTCTAATGCAAGATGGAAAAGTGGTCGCTTATGCGTCTCGATAGTTAAGGCCTCATGAGGTTAACTACCCAACCCACGACTTGGAATTGGCGGCAGTGGTCTTCGCTCTTAAGGTGTGGAGGCACTACCTTTATGGAGAAAAGTCGATAATTTACACGGATCAAAAGAGTCTCAAGTACTTGTTGACTTAGAAGGAGTTGAACCTAAGACAGAGAAGGTGGGTGGAGCTATTAAAGGATTATGATTGTTCGATCGAGTATCACCCAGTCAAGGCGAATGTGGTAGCAGATGCCTTAAGTCAAAAAGTGGTGTCGGATCTAAGGGCGATGTTCGCACACTTAAGTTTGTATGATGATGGAAGTCTGCTGGCAGAATTGCAAGTCAAACCCACGTGGTTGAATGAAGTAAAGGAAAGTCAATTGTTGGATGAGGACTTAAGTGCTAAGCTACAAAGCAAGTACTGAGCGGAGAGTTAGAAGATTATGGTGTTAACAATGAGGAGTATTGTGCTTCAAGGGAAAGGTGCGTATGCCAAAAGACGAGGAGTTAAGACAAAGGATTCTTCGGGAGGTGCATAGTAGCCCATATGTTATGCATCCCGGAGGCACTAAGTTGTACAGGGATTTAAGGGAACAGTTCTAGTGGCCTGATCTTAAGCGGGAAGTTATTGAATTCGTGGGGAAATGTCCGGCGTGTCGACAAGTTAAGGCTGAACACCAAGTTCCATCGGGATTACTTCAGCCAATCGAGATTCTGCAGTGGAAGTGGGAGAGAATCACCATGGACTTCGTTAGTGGGCTTCCCCTTACGCCTACTAAGAAGGACTCGGTATGGGTAATAGTGGACCGTTTGACCAAGTCCGCGCATTTCATTCCAGTAAGAATGGATTATTCTCTTCAGAAGTTGGCCAAATTATATGTAGCAGAAATTGTGAGGTTGCACGGAGTACCGGTATCGATCATCTCCGATAGGGACCCAAGGTTTACGTCTCGGTTTTGGAGGGCACTTCATCAAGCTTTAGGCACTAAGTTGGATTTCATTACGGCCTTTCATCCACAGTCGGACGGGCAGTCCGAACGAGTAATCCAAGTGTTGGAGGATATGTTGAGAGGCTGTGTGATGGATTTCCGAGGAAGTTGGGAAGACTATTTGCCTTTAGCTGAGTTCGCCTACAACAATAGCTATCAGGCTAGCATTCGGATGGCACCATATGAAGCGTTGTATGGTCGGAAATGTCGAACACCTACTTGTTGGACTGAGTTAGGAGAACGTCGAGTTTTGGGCCCGAGTTAGTGGCGTAAATCAAGAGAAGGTTGAGATAATCAAGGCACGGTTAAAAGAAGCCTCGATAGGCGAAAGTCGACGCAGGACCTTAAGCGGAAGGAAATAGAGTTTGAAGTGGGAGATCAAGTGTTTTACGAAAGTCTCGCCTTGGAAGAAGGTGATGAGATTTGGGCGAAAAGGGAAGTTAAGCCCAAGGTTTATAGGGGCCCTATCGAGTGTTGAAGCGAGTTGGACGATGGCGTATCGATTAGAGTTGCCACCGGAGTTGAAACAGATGCACGACGTATTCCATGTTTCCATGCTACGTCGATATCGGTCGGATCCATCTCACGTAGTACCCGGTTGAAGAGGTGGAGCTAAGGCCGGACTTATCCTATGAAGAGGAGTCGATTCGGATATTGGGCGTGATGTGAAAGTGCTACAGAGGAAGTCAGTTCCTCTAGTCAAAGTGTTATGGCGCAATCATGGATCGGAAGAAGCTTCGTGGGAACCAGAAGAGGCAATGCGACAGCAATACCCTCAATTATTTTAGTTAAGAAATTTTGAGGACGAAATTATTTTAAGGGGGTAGAAGCTGTAACATCCACGAAAAGGGCCTATGCATTTTCGGTTTAATTATGCGAAATGACATGTCTTATATGTTATGAATGTATTACGAACATTTTGGAAACTAGGAAATGTAAGGAAATGATTTAGAAATGATTCAAAAGAGGAAAGTGAACATTTTTGGAAACTTGGAAATGTAAGGAAATGTCAAGTTTAAAGAGCCAAACGAAAATTTTTGGAAACTTGGAAATGAAAGGAAATGGCCTAGAAAATGTCGAGTTTTAAAGTTTAAAAGAGGAAATTAAGGCAAGGTGGCCTTAAGAGAAAAAGTATGTGAAATTTGACACAAAAACAGGCTTGGAAAAGTGGCCTGAAGATGCCACTTAGGGCCTCTGAAAATGGCGCCACATGCAAGGGTGTTGGGCACTGAGTTCGAGTCACAAGGAAGCAAATAAAAGAAGTTTTATTTTTCTTCCAGAAGCAGAGAGTTGGACGGCACCAAGGCATTTGGAAAAGAGTCCTATTCTCTTTAAATTTCGGCTAAGGGGTGGATAAATGGTGATTTATTTTGATTATTTTCAAAGAGATAATTAGAGGATTATTCTTATTAATTTTAAATAAAGAGATAAAGATAAGAGGAGTGATGGCCAAGTAAGGGATACTAGGCCTAGTAATTTCGGCATTTAGGGGAAAAGGGAGGCCATTCTACCTATTTTCTTTTCTTCCCAACTAAGTCTCTGTAGAAAATCCCTAGCAAACTCTCTTCTTTCTCTTTATGTTTGCCAAGCCGAAATCCTCTTCTCCCTAAATCCACCATTGCCGATTCTCCCTAAGAGCAAATCTCTCTCTTTTCAATTCAGTTGAACCATAGCCATCTAGCTTCCAAGTATTCATAGCAAGAATCTTTGAAGGGTTTGAAAAAAGGTGCAATCGTCTTCTTCAAATAAAGGTAAGATCAAAGTTTGATTTACATTTCTTTCCTTTAAGGACTTGTCGAAATCTCAAAGGCTAATTCTTATTGTATTCTTTGACCAAAATATTAAGGAGAGATTTACGGATCTTTGCTAGTGTCGACTTTTAAGGAGATAGTTCGAGATCTAGCCAACCAAGGTAAGTACATATTCGGCCAAGGGCTATGAAAAGGTGATTTAAATGTTAGAAGTGGATCTAATGAGATATCCTATAGGTTTCGACATCTCCATAACCAAGGGATACTTTCGAGATTTGGAAATCATAAGGTAAGTGTCTAAATACAATCGGCTAAGGCCATGTTTGGTATTCTAGATCTATTTCTCATATGTTTTAAAAGCGAAAACTAACTAGTTATGAGTTTTGGTGGCTAGCCGATTTCAAGAAGGAACTCAGCAAGTTTTCGGGATTTGATTTTTAATCCAATCGGCACAAGGTAAGTTTAAGTATACTAATCATACTAGGATTTGGATTTATGGCTGAATGGCTTTTTATTAAATTAGTAAGTGATTAATCAAATGTAGGGATTAAGGATCTAAGCGGTAGATCAGATTTCGGGATTTCAAGGAAATTGTTAAGCAGATCAGGTGTGTACCCCACACTACTTCATAATATGTTTTATGGCTATGTCTAATTAAATATGTGATAATAAGAATAAGAAAGTGGCTAAGGTACCATGTTATGGTACTAAGTACTCAGGTACGTTTCCTACTCCTACTAGGAATATGAAATATGTTATTTGTAACATGAGAATAAGAATGTGATCTTTGGCATATTAATGCATATTACAAAATGGGGCATACGGGTTATTGAAAGGGGAAGTGAATATGGTGACCTAAGACCACGAACGCGGTGACCTAAGACCGCGATATCTGAATGTGGTGACCTAAGACCACGAACGCGGTGACCTAAGACCGCGATATCTGAATGTGGTGACCTAAGACCACGAACGCGGTGACCTAAGACCGCGATATCTGAATGTGGTGACCTAAGACCACAAATGCGGTGACCCAAGACCGTGATATGGAGTGTAGCGGAAGGAGGGTCGACTTAGTAGTCCCCACGGTGTACAGGTTGGTACGGGGGAGTGTAGCGGATGGCTTGTTAGGTTTGGGTTTGGGAATGCATCATAATTTGTATGCTATGATATGAATGCGTAACATTTGTATGCCTGATTCTATTTTGATTTAGTGTTTGTGTACACATTGAGTCATTTGACTCACCCGTTGGGGAATATTTTTGGTGATGATCGGTGATAGAGGCAGGGGGACGGCAGAACTTGTGGTGGCCATGCTCAGCTTGAAGTTTATATTTTGTTTTATGGACTATTAACTTTTAAGCACTTTAAATTATTAGGGATTTTATTTGATGTAATAAGGCCATAGTGAACTCTTTTATTTCTACATTTTTTATTTATTATGTTATTAAATTTTATTTATTAAAGATTAAGTTAATTAAATTTAAAATAAACCCTACATGTTTTGTCACCTTAAATAAATGGATTTCAATATAAGATAAATTGGTTTTCAACACAAGCCCAACCCAAAACAATTTTTTTAAAATCGCACAAATTTTCCCTAAGTAACAAAAGAACTTTGAACCGGTTTACTTGAGGAACATACCAAATCTGGTCAAAGCTCGTGGGCCGGGTTTGGGGTGTTTCAGCAAGTTAATATGTAATTTCTTTGGAGGGTTAAGAAACTTACTGACTTGTTCCTCTGTGTGGTCTTTCTTTATCGTATTGGGGTATGGCACACGAGGTTGGTACTCTGTACTTATCGGGTTTATTAGATCATGGCTTACCTCAACCTTACCTTCACTTACAACAGGCTCTTGCCTAAAATTTGTCTCGTCTAACTCTTCATTATCTTGAGCTGTTATGGCTTGAATTTGCCTCTTTTCCCTAGGTAAGCTTTCTGATTGTATTTTAGAAACTAACTTAGTAAGTTGCCCAATTTGATCCTTGAGCTCCTGTGTCGATGCTTCCTGTTTTTCAAGTTTTGTTTCTATATTTTGGAAACATGTCTCTGTGGCTGCTATGAATTTTGTCAACATCTCCTCAAGGTTCGACTCCTCTTCCTGTTGGTGAGGTGGTTGTTGAAAATTTGGAGGAAGTTCCGGTCTTTGGCTACTTTGATCATCCCACGAGAAATTGGGATGGTACCTCTAACCTGCATTATAAGTGTCACTATAAAAATTATTTTGAGGTCTAAAATAGTTACCCATATAGTTGACTTGTTCGCTTTCCATGCCATGTCCATAGGGTGGGTACTCAGGATTCGCCACACCTCTACTTGTTTCTTGACTTTGCATAAGCTGGATGTACCTGCAAAGAACACAAACCATCAATCTTTTTATTTAACAATTCTAACCGATTTGATAGCCTGGTTACTGCGTCGAGGTTGAAGAAACTAGCGGCTTCTGTTGGCGTTGTTCTCATAACTTGCCACTGATAGGTATTCAGTGCCATCTCCCCTATAAACTAAAATTACCTGTCAAAAGCAAATAAAAGAAAAATTAGCAAAATAGAAATAAAATTTAATTGCACAAATAAAATATGGCTAAAGTAATAAAAATTAAGTGTTCTTAATATTTCAGTTCCCCGGTAACGACGCCAAAAACTTGATCGTTGTTTTATGCGATGTCAAAGTCTTAAAATTTATAATGAGAATGTTCAAACCTAAAAACTAACTATGACAACGATTGAGGCAAGTGTACCTATCGAACAGTAGTATAGCTTAGTGGCAAGACCGAATTGTCGAACCCAAAGGAACCGAAAGTACTAATACTAACCTTCTTTTTATTATTTAGCCTTAAAATTAAAGTGAATCGGTTTAATCTAGAAAATTAACTAACTACTAAGCTAAAGACGATGAGACCAAAAAGAATAAAATTAGGGAAATACTTGTGGGAAAAACTAATTGATTAAGACAATACCCAAGGAAGAATCCACCTAGACTTTACTTGTTATCTAACCCTGAACCAGACGATTTATTCATTTGACTTGATTCGTAAGATTCCCTAATGTATATTAAACCCTCTCTCGAAGCGAATAACGTCTAACCCTAGGTTGATTAATTGAAATCTCTTTCTAATTAAAACCCCTAAGATTGCATTAACTCGATCTATGGACTCCCATATTAGGTTTCACCCTAATCCGGCAAAATCTCGTCACCCTATGTCTAGGCGTGCGATCAACTCCGCTTAATTATGCTAGATCTACTCTTAGGCGGGGACTTTTGCTCCTCCACCTAAGCACATCAAACTTGAATTAATATCCGCGAAATATCAACACAAGAATTAAGAACACATAATTAAGAACAAGTCAAATATTTATCATATAGTTTAGCAAACGATAACAAGTGTAACACCCCAAACCCGGCCCATGCGTTATGACCGGATCTGATATGTCACATGAGAAAAACGTGTTAAATCCCTTTTGATTTATACTAAAATAGATACTATTTTGTTATAATCAAGAAAACATGTTTAATTAGAAATATTTGATAAAATACTACTAATCCTCGAAAGTTAATTGAGAAATCGAAAATTTGAACTAATGATCTTATAAAACCGTGTCTTTTGAAAATATCGTTTGAAAGTTCGAGTGAAAACTTCCGTGTTAAAATATTTATAAAAGTTTATTATGAAATCTATTTGTTAATCGATTTTGGAAAACCTTTATTTAAGTTTTTAGAAAATTCTCATTTTAAACAATTTAAGCAAAATAATAAGTATAACAACCATAAAGCAAATAATAAAATACTCAGAGGCCTTATTACAAACATAAAAAAACCCAAAATAGTAAAGTGAACGGAAATAGAAATTTAAAGTTCAAAATAAAACACCATTTCTGAAGTATGGCTTCCACCGAGTCATCCATGGCCCAAGTCCACATCACTGAGCATTACCTACAAGGGTTAAGAAAAAGGGGGAGTGAGTTACAAGAACTCAGCGTGAAATCCCTTACCGTCATCCACTAGGCCTGAACCCA
This sequence comes from Gossypium sturtianum, assembly GCA_025698515.1. Lineage (NCBI taxonomy): Eukaryota > Viridiplantae > Streptophyta > Magnoliopsida > Malvales > Malvaceae > Gossypium > Gossypium sturtianum. Next base: position 130,656,278 of record CM046955.1, read on the forward strand.
TATAGCAATATCATGGGCCTAAGTCCTTTCACATAACAATCTTAAAATGAAGCAAATGTATGAATGTATGCAACCCAACCCATCTTAGATATCCATCCGCTACACACCACCCGTACCATCCCATCACACCTGTGGGGATCAAGTCAACCCACCCCGCCAAACACACCAATCGCAGGCAAGTTGCCATTTCATAATATTTGTGGCTGAGCCACCAGAGTCATAATTATGCGTGGCATAGCCACTATACAGATTGTGGCAGAGCCACCAGAATATCATATACGGTAATACAATCGGCACACAGCCTTGGGTAAATATGATTGACACAGAGTCGTTAATTCATATGTTAGGCACATAGCCCCGGGTAAATACGTTTAGCACAAAGCCATAATCACGATGGCACAAAGCCATATTTAGGTTGGCACATAGCCATTATCGAATTTGTGGCGAGCCACGAATAACAGATTATCGTGGCATAGCCACGATGTGATTGTGGCGAGCCACGGAATTAGAATATATCATTGTGATCAAAGCGCTTTTCATAATATTTGTGGCAAAGCCACCAGGCTACACTTCTCTTCAACATTTTTCCCATCCCATGCAAAATATGTAAATGCAACATTCATAGTAAGGAATAATATTTACAAATATAAACAATAATTATTAATCCAGAAATTTGTTACGATAAATTGGCCCATTATAACACTTTGCAATTCGACCCATTAAGGCATTCTATCAAATCGGCCCATAGGGGCATTTTCGTAATTTTGACCCATAGGGGCATTTTCGTAATTTGGCCCATAAGGGCATTTTTGTAATTCGGCCCATAAGGGCATTTTTGTAATTCGGCCCATAAGGGCATTTTTGTAATTCGGCCTATAAGGGCATTTTCGTAATTCGGTAATCTTACCCACTAAGGGTAATTTGGAAATCTCGCAACCAGTGGGTATTTGGTAATTTACCCTCCAAGGTTATTTTGGTAATTTCGCCTTGAGACTTAACTACTAATGTGGGGCATAAAAATTGAAACTGTCCATCTGCATCATATTGACTAAACTGACTATAACTCGAGCTAGGAAACTCAAAATTTAAATCCGTAAATCTTCCTTGAAACTAGACTCATATATCTTCTTCTTAAATATTTTCCAGAATTTTTGGCTTAGCCGTTTTGTACAGTTTATTCATTAAAGATTCCCTTGTTTCACTGACCAACGGTTCTGCCTCTCTTACCCAAAATCCAAATATCTCACTGTAAAGTTTTCATGTGTTGCTCCCACTTATTTTTATTGAAAATAGGCTCACTAAGGAATCTACACATATAAATTATAACTCATAATTCACTTTTTACAATTTTAAACAATTTTTCCAAGACAGAACAGGGAACCACGAAGTCAATCAGAACCAGTCTCACTAAAATTAAGATATCACAGAATATACAATTCCTCTTCCTCCTCTGTTTCTTTCATATAAAAATAGACACTGTAAGTTTTAATTCGATATCTTATTTGCTTTCTAATTCCCTTTCTCCTATTTTTCGTGATTTTTCAAAATCACATCACTGCTGCTGACCAAACTATTTCATTTCAAAATATGGTTACTACTACAAACATACGCACGCCCGAGTGGTCACGGATGTCGGTTTCCAGTTTTTCTTCGGTATTTCGACCGAATCACAGAACATATCATACAAACATTCAGAGAGGTATGAGATTACACACCATTTCAAACATGTATTCGGAAGGGTACGGGATTACACACCTTATTCAGAATCCATAACACGATACTCTCCACGGCACCAATAATCCGAGTCTCTTATTACGAGGGATAGGTGATCGGGCAATTTGGTTCCTTGTTGATAATGGATTCGATTTCCACCACTTGACTTATGACTAGAATGATATTCGGCCACCCACTAAGATCACAACTCGATCAGGAAGAGATTGTCCAAGGCAAAAAGAGAAGAAGTAGTGAAGAGATGGAATGATACTAGATTCGGCTTTGGAAGAAAATCAAACAAGAAGATGTGATCTTAAAGTGATGTCGATTTTAGAGAAGAGGAAAGATTGAAGAAATGGTTAAAAGAAAAGAATGGGTGATGGATGGATGCTAGATGGTTCGGCTATCAAGGGAAGGTGATGCAAGAGATGAATGTTTCGACCAACAAAAGAGAAAGAAAATTGCACAAATGTGCTAGGAGGTTTCGGCCAAGAGGAAAGGAATTGGAAAAATAAAAATCACCAAAAAGGCTAAGAAGAAAAGTAACCTCTCAAGCACTAAAACTTACAAAATGCCTAAAGGATTTTGGGCTCTCCTTTACCCCCTCAAAACCGTGTATACCAAACCAAAAGGTCAAAAATTTTGGCCATCAAAACATTCAAAACATTTTCCTCTCTTTGGGCCAACATGTTCCCTATACTTGCATTTTCTTTTGATTTCTTTCCCTACCCTCATCCTTTCCTTATTTCTTTAGCCACCTTGCCAAAATTAAAAAGTCCACCTTGCCATATATACTTCCTTGGACGACACTTAGGGAAGAGAAGCACAAAAAAATAAATTCAAAATTTTGCAATAGATGGGATTCGAACCTCAGACCATTAGTACACTCCACACGCCACTTTCCACCTTTACCAATAGACTCCTTGTGCTAGCAAAATGCACACTTATTTCCTTAAGTCATAATGCCACTTGCCTTCTCTCCTTAAGTGCTCAAATACAAAAATTTACCTATAGCCTAACTTGAACCCGTAACTTCCTAGAAACCTCGTAACTTTCCAAAATCACCTTCCTAATAAGTCCAACTTGAAATAATGTCGTTCTCTTGTTCTCAAAAATTTTAAACACTCCTACACCCAAGGCCCATTGGGCCCAATCCTACTAGGCCCAATTTTGGGTCGTTACAACAAGATTCATCTAAGTTTCATCCCCCTCAGGTATTTGAGGGTTTAGTTCATAATGATAATAAAATACATCTCAAAAGAAAAGATAAAACAAAACATAAGAAAAACTCTAAAACCCCCTGAAGGAATTGAAGAGAGATCCTCCGTCTTGAGTATAACTCCGGCTTCTTGAGATGAATCAACTGGCTTTCTTCAAGTAATTTCCACAATTCTGATCTTTCTGGCTCGGCTCCTTGGCCTAGCTGGACCCCCTCACAGAGGGCTTCTCCGAACCACCTTTTAAGTTGCCCCATAGGGTGTTTATATAGGCTTTGAGATGCCTTACTTGGTCTCCAAGTATCCTAATCTTAGTTAAATTCCTATTTAGGTGTTTAAATATGCTTTGGAATGTGTTTCTTTGCCATCAAGTATCCAAAACCGAAAAAAACTCCTCTTGGCCGTGGTAGGGGCACGGCCATGGCACACGCCCGTATAAATCGTGGCCAGGCCGTGTTCAGGTCTGATTAGGGAGGCACGACCGTGTTGCTTGGGCCCAGGCCGTGTCAATTTTGTGATTTGGCCTATTTGGTCCATTTTAAGCCCGTTTCTCATTCTTTTCATCCTCCGGTGCTTTCCTGAGTATAAAACATGAAAACAAAGGATTAAGAGCACCAAATTACACAATTCAAGGCTTAAATCACCCAAAAGCATGCTAAATGTGGGTTTGAAATATGTTACTATTTCGGTTTATCAATACCATAATTATACAACTCAAAAGTACCAATCAGATGCTTGATAGTGCGATGATGTTCCCGACGACTCCCGGATCCGAGCTAGCCTTGATTCACTATAAAACATAGAAAAATAACACAAAGTAAGCTTCATAGCTTAGTAAACTCGTATGTGAATAACTTAATTCATCAAATAAATGCAAATCAACCAATTTTACACAATATCACCATATACAGATTAACTACAAACCTTTCTCATGTCTCAAAACATGATCAAATACCATCTCATCAAACTTTCTCTATTTAATACTCGAATAGGTTCTGTACGTACCTGTATCGCCTCGTACTAACCTCTTTCTCAACCACATCATTCCTTTACCCGTTGAACCATTCGAAATAGAAGTCCGATACTGTAACACCCCAAACCCGGTCAATACACCACGACCGAATCTGGTATGTTACGGGGAAAACGTACTTGAGAGGTTTAGGTTTTTCGTTTAAAAGCGAGGATGTAAACACTTCACTATATAGTGTATTTGAAGAAAATTTGAGTAGGCTTGTTTGAAATCAGGTGGTGTATTTAGAAAACCCAAAAATTTTGAAAGCTTAACCAAAAGATGTAGTTAAAACGAGTTTATTCCATTTCATTATTCAAATAGTTTCTTAGTGTTACTTAAGACATTTTAACTTGGTAGAAAATCGAGTTTTGATTTGGAAATCGTTTGAGTTTCTAATGCAAGTCATGGTGAGATACCCGATGGTATAGTTTAAAACACTTTGCGTTATAGTTTTTAAATCATTGTCTTTCCAAATTTTAGTAAAATTCCAACCCACTTATTTTGTTAAGGCATATTAAAACAAAACCCAAATAATAAAAAGCAAGCTAAAGTACCCAAATTATAAAGTCTGAGTAAAACTTTATTAAGCGTGGCATGAGCACCCCGAGTCCATCCCGGCTCCATGTCCGCGTCTAAGTGTCACCTGAAATGTCAAAGGAGAGGGTGAGTCGAATGACTCAGTGCATAAATCCCGCTCCCGATAAAACAACATGCTAACACACATCATACATAGCAACATAATTAATGCAACCCGATCCTAACCATCCATATCGCCTTTTCTACCCCGTGTGGTACCAAACCCCTTTGGTGGTGCCAAACCACTGGTGACCCAAAGTCACGATATCCATAAGTGTGGTGCCAAACCACTTTGGTGACCCAAAGTCACGAATAATCCGATGATGGGGCCAACCCATCGTGTGATACCCAATCACTAGCGACAATCCCGTATCTCATAAGTGGGGCCAACCCACGGTGGTGTTAACCACAGGGACGAGTCGCAATGAGGTGCCAAACCTCTAGTGTCCCAAAGACACAGCGGTGTGATACCAAATCTTTGGTGACCGCGATCACAAATCCGATGATGGGGCCAACCCATCGTGTGATACCCAATCAGCGGCATCAATCCCGTATAATCAGCTGTAGGGCCAACCCACCGTGGTACTAAGCCACTGGGACGAGATCTTTGAGGTGCCAAACCTCTCGGTGACCCAAAGTCACAAAATATCAACTGTGGTACCAAACCACCTGGAGGTGCCAAACCTCTGGTGTCCCAAAGACACAAAGGTGTCCAAAGACACGGATATCATCATCCTCCCTCCACTCATATCACCCATCATCATGCCATACTCATGTGATCATGCATCTCATACAAGTCATGCATATCATGCCAACATGCCAAGCATTATATCTCATAGCATACATAACATAGATCATAATATTGAGTATACATCAGTAGAACTCGTAATGCTACGGACTTACCCGGATCCGTACATATACCCCACTTGGGTACCAATTAATCCATCATCTTGTTTTGGTTTTACAAAGCAATCGAGTTATTAGTAATATTACTAAGTATGGGTGTGTTAGTTACACACACGGAATATGAGGGCCCTAATCCCAAAGAAAAGATCTACAATCTTTAAACTCCTTGCTCCTAGAATCGGCCAAACATAGGGGTTAGATACTTAAGACCATTCGGCCAAGGACTTTTAAGCCAACAGGAGTCATTATCAACCCTTACCTTTGTACTTGATTTGGTTTCCTACCAAATCTCGAATAAAGCAATGATTCTCCTTTAACAATCGGCACCCTAATGAAACAAATAGTTAATCTCCAATCACCTTTGACTTAATCGAAATCAAAAGATTGAACTAACAATAATATACCAATCACTTACCCTCTACTTGCTAATCGGTTTACAAAGAAGGAAGACTCCTCTTGATTACTTCCAAAATCCGAAGGCCCTATCATGAATTCGATTCCAACATAAGAGGTTAACTCCTTTCAACATATGCCCAAAATCGGCTATTAACCCAACCAAAACCGATAAATCATAAGAGAGGGAAGAAATGGCCATTCGGCCTAGCACTTACCCAACACCAACCGATGATTCGGCCTACACAACCACCAGGAGAAGGGAGATATTCGGCTAAGTTAAAGACTAATAGAAGAGAAAAGAGATTCGGCTAGAATAAGCAAAAGAATTTTGTGTCCAAAAGAAAAAGAGAATCGGCCAAGGTCTTGAGAAGAGAAGAAAATGGAAAAGAGAGATAGGTGCTTTTCGGTTTTGGAGAAAAAGAAATGGAATAGATGAATGAAGATTTCGGTTTTAGGGACAAGGTAAGTTCCGACACAAAAAGAATGGAGAAGATGAATGGAGAATTCGATTGAGAAGGAAATGGTAAGTTTCGGCTCTTATGAAAATAAAGAAATTATGAGAGGGAGAGAAGAGAGCATTCGGCTATATTGGAATTAAGAGAAACAAAGGCAAGTTTCGGCTAAGGTGTATGTTGCTTACACTTTCGGTTTCAAGGGAGAAATGGAATACTTACTTGAATATTGGTAACAAAGAAGAAACTCTCTGACATTCGGCTAACAACTTGACCAAAAGGGAGAATTTTAGCTAGACATACCAAGACCGAAAATGAAAGAAAAACACTAGAAATGCCAAAAGCATTTTCGGCATAGTCACTTCTCACACCAAGCCGTCACTCCCCCCCCCAAACTCCTCCTAAAAATTCGGCCAAGTCTCCCCATTCACTCACCACCACTCCTTCAAACTTGCTTGACCAAGTCTTCCTCCTAAACTTCCTCTCCACCCTCCATTTGAATGTGTAGACCAAGTCCAAGGAAGAATTCGAATTGCCTTCTACCTCTTCCTCCATGCCGTCCAAAATGAGTGACAAAATAGGGGATCTCTGCGACTTGAACTCAGGATCTCTCCCCCTTGTAGATGACGCCACACTCAGCTCCAAGTGGCACATGCCTTGCCACTTTGCCAACCTCATTTTTGTGTAACAACTACCAAATAAAATACATATCCTCAGCTCCAACACTCCTCCCTACACCTAAGGCTCAAAAACTAAATTTTCCCCATTCCTCGGGCATACTCCTAGCCTACAACTAAGCCCCTAAGACACGAAATAGCAACATAGCACACCAACACCTGCAATATCATGCAACAACAAAATAGCCCCTAACCCGGGATATTACAGTTCTACCCCCCTTAAAATAATTTCGACCTCGAAATTACCTGATCAAAAGAGTTGAGGGTATTGCTACCTCATCATATCCTCGGGTTCCCACGTGGCTTCTTCCACGCCATGATTCCGCCAAAGAACCTTAACCAAAGGCACAGACTTTTCTACGCAGAACCTTCACATCCCGATCAAGAATGCGCATGGTTCTTCTTCCAAAGTCAAATCTGGATTTACCTCGATCTCTTCCACTGCTACCACATGCGATGGATCCGAACGATATCTCCGAAGCATCGAAACGTGAAATACGTCGTGAATCTGACTAAGCTCTGCTGGCAATTCCAGTTGATACGCCACTGGTCCCACTCATCTCAAAACCTTATACGGCCCAATAAACCTCGGACTTAGCTTGCCTTTCCTTCCGAATCTCAACACCTTCTTCCAAGGTGAGACCTTCAGGAAAACTCGATCCTCCACAGCAAACTCTATATCTCTCCGCTTAAGATCAGCATAAGACTTCTGCCGGTCCGAAGCTTCCTTCAATCGAGCCTGAATCAACTTAACCTTATCTTCAGTCTCAGCAACTAACTCTGGTCCCAACAACTGACGTTCACCTAACTCCGTCCAACACGTAGGTGAGCGACACTTCCTACCATACAACGCCTCATACGGTGCCATCTTGATGCTCGCTTGATAAAGCATATTGTAGGCAAACTCATTTAATGGCGTAAACTCTTCCCAACTACCTCAAATCCGAACACAACCTCTCGGCATATCCTCTAAGATCCGAATAACCCTTTACGATTGACCGTCGATTTGCGGGTGAAAAGATCTTTGAAATCCAAGCGAGTACCCCAGTCCGATGCAATGCTTTCCGAACCAGCGTAAATCGGGATCCCTATCCGAGATTATCGAAAGCGTACACTGTGCAACCTCACTATCTACAAACATACTGTTTTGCCAACACGAAGTGAGTAGTCAACCTCACGGAGGAAAAAGTGAGTGATTTAGTCGAGACGATCCACCACTACCCAAATGAATCCTTCTTGCTTGGCGTAGCGGTAATCCACTAACGAAATCCATGGTTATCCTTTCCCACTTCCATCGAGGAATCTTCACAGTCAAGCAAACCCGACGGCAATCGATGTTCAGCTTGACACTGTGACATGTCGGACACTTCCCAACAAACTCTGTCACCTCTTTCTTCAAGCCCGCCACCAAAATCGCTCTCTAAGGTCCCTATACATCTTGCTACAACCGGGATGCATAGCATAAGGACTCGCTATGTGCGTCTGAAGAATCTTACGCCTCGGCTCAATATCTTTAGGCATACAAGCCTTACCTTGGAAACACAGAACCTCATCACTAGACAAGTCTGTAACCCTCCAAACCACCATCTCGCACTTGTAACCTTCGCGCACTCGAGAATCTCATCCTCTAATCTGTTTCTCTACGATCTGCTCAACCCAAGTAGGCTTAACTCGCAACTCGCGAGAATACTCCCATCGTCATACAAGCTCAAATGGGCAAACATCGCTCTTAAGTCCGAAACAACCTTACGGCTCAACGCGTGCGCCACCACGTTAGCCTTGCCGGATGATACTCAATCGAGCGATCGTAATCTTTCAAAGCAACTCAACCCATCTGCGGCGCCTCAAATTCAAATCCTTACGAGTCGGTAGATACTTGGACTCTTATGATCCGTGTAGACTATCGATCTCTCTCCGTACAAGTAGTGCCTCCAAATCTTTAAGGCGAAGACTACGACCGCTAGCTCCAAATCGTCGCGTCGGATAGTTGACCTCATGTGGCCTCGGTGCCGAGAAGCGTAAGCCACAACCTTACCTTCTTGCATCAAGACACATCCCAATCCCGTATGTGATGCATCACAATAGGCTGTGAATTCCTTACCGGCCTCGGGTTGAATCAAAGCTGGAGCCTCGGTCAAAATCTTCTTTAACTTATCGAAGCTTTCTGTTGTTTTTCGGTCCAAACAAGCGGAACTTCTTTCCTTAACAACTTGGTCATGGGCGCTGCTATCAACGAGAAACCCTCAACAAACCTTCGGTAGTATCGGCCAAACCAGAAAACTCCGAATCTCGACCAGCGACCTAGGCGGCCTCCAACCCAAAAGCGCCTCAATCTTCCGAGGGTCTACCAGAATCCCTCGGTGACACTACATGCCCCAAGAAAGTCACTTCTCTAAGCCGTAACTCGCATTTCTCGAACTTAGCATGAGTCGCTTTTCCCTCAAAATCTGCAAGCACCACTCGCAAATGCGCATCATGCACTTCTTACGTCCTGAGTACACTAAGATGTCGTCTATGAAAACCACAACGAACTGATCCAGATACTGTTGAAACACCCTATTCATCATATCCATAAATGCTGCCGGTGCGTTAGTCAACCCGAACGGCATTACCAGGAATTCGTAGTGCCCATACCGAGTCCGAAACGCTGTTTTATGGATATCAGCCTCCTTAACCTTTAACTGATGATACCCAGACCTCAAGTCAATCTTCGAAAATACCGCAGCACCCTTCAGCTGATCAAACAAATCATCTATCCGTGGCAACGGATACTTGTTCTTAATCGTCAGCTTATTCAACTGGCGGTAGTCTATACACATCCGCATCGTACCATCTTTCTTCTTAACAAAAAAGTACCGGCACACCCCACGGCGAAACACTTGGCCTAATAAAACCCCGATCCAATAACTCTTGGATCTGAGCCTTAAGCTCCACCAATTCCTTTGGCGCCATCCTATATGGAGCAATAGACACTAGCGCAGTTCCGGGTAACAGATCTATCCCGAACTCTACCTCACGATCTGGCGGCAAACCCGGAAGCTCCTCAGGAAACACATCAGCAAATTCCTTAACAGTACGGACCTTCTCTACAGCAGACTCTTTAGCCTCCAAGGCATACACATGAACCACATACGCCTCACAGCCCTTCCTGACCATCTTCTCTGCCTTCAGAGCAGATACCACATTTGATAAGTAATCTCTCCTATTACCTATCATAGCCACTTCATCTCCCTCAACCGTCTTAAGAACCATGCGCTTGGCGCGCAATCCAACCTTGCACGGTACTTGACCAGCAGTTCATCCCAAGAATCGGATCGAACTCCCCAAGCGGCGGTTCCATCGATCAAGACAAACACTACCCCTTGGAGTTCTAGGGGTACATCTCTAAACAGCTTATCTACCACTACAGAGTGACCTAGAGGGCTAATTACAGTCATCTGCCTAGAAGATATCTCAGGGTCTAAATCCATGGTCTCTACTATACTACTGGCAACATAAGAGTGCGTTGAACCCACATCAATCAAAGCAAAGTATAAGGAGAACCAAAGATCGAACGCGTACGGTTATGACGTCCGGTCGTCGCCTCCTCTCGGCGCCTCGTTGCATACACTAATCCAGCCATGCGGTATCGAACTACCCGCACCTCTGCCCGGTGCTCCACGGCCCCGACCAGAACCATTACCACCTCTGCCATTACCACGGCCCCTCTGCGGTGGCGGTCCACTACTCCTGAACCGACACGACACGACTCTCGGGATCAATCCTAGCCAACCTACGCGGACAGTCCCTCACGCGATGATCCAGAGAACCACACTCAAAACAACCTTTTCCTCCAGTCCAACAACCACCCCAATGGGATTTCCCACACTGGTTACACTGCGGCGGCGGTCCTCGCCTAGCAAAGACAACAAACCTACTCGGGTGATTTGACCCACTCGGTCTAGCCTTTCTACGTGGATTACCCGACGATCCGAGAAGACCCAAAGCTCCTCTTATGCCTATTTCTCGTCCATGCTCTGCGCCTCGCGACTCTTTAACACCCTCGGCTACCTTAGCCTTTTCAACTAAGGCAAAAACTCGCGCTCTGCGAGGAGCAATCAGCGATCTCAACTCGTCTCATGAGACCATCCTCAAAACGAACACACCTCTCATGTTCGGTGGCTACAATACCCCGGCATACCTACTCAGCTTCAAGAACTCACTGCGTACTCGAAGCAGACTTACTCCCTGAACAAGCCTCGAAATGCCTTTCACTGGAATCAATATAACTAGCCCCAATGTACTTCTTTTGATACGCACCTGAAATAATCCCATGTCGGATCCTCAATTTGCCACCTTTGTCCGAACCGTGAGCCACCATTGATATGACTCATCCGGAGAAGCGTACGATGCCCTTCAACTTCTCTTCAGATTAAGTCCAGATCATCCATGATCCGCTCGGTTGCCTCGGCCAATATTCAGCGGTGCTAGGAGCAACACCAGATACACCTCGAAAGAATTCGGCCCCATTTGCCGAAGTCGCTCAGCACGCAATTTCTAACTCCCTGCACCACCACCTACTCCAGCTACTCTTTCCAACACTCGCAGCATCGCCTGTGACACTGCGTCGTCTCCAGTCTGATCTTGGAACTCACCACCTCCAGCTGGTGGCGGAGCCAGTATCTCATTTTTCGACCACGACCGGATCCTACGGGTTCAGAAACCGTCATCCTACCCCTACCTCTACCACGAGTATTACGACCACGTCCGCCTCGAGTGCTCATGACTAAAATCTCTACGTATCTGATTAAAGAGTTTTATGCATCAATATTTATTCCACTATTTTAAAGCAAATCTTATGAATATTTAAGGAGATTTGTTCTCGCGAGTTCACAAAATCCTATCAGTTTCAATCTCTAAAGTAATGTACTATTGCTAATCATCAAATCACATCACATCCAACAAATCACAAGCAATAGTAAGGGGTACTTACCTAGGCGAACTGGTGCCGGAGACTCGGTGCCATGCCTTACAAACCATATATTTAAAAACAAAGACTATCAAACAAACTTTTAAAACGTTTTGGGCCTTGGGCCCACAGTAGAAGCTTTTGAACTTGGCTCGATACCACAATTGTAACACCCCAAACCGGTCAATACACCACGACCGAACGGTATGTTACTGGGAAAACGTATGCTTGAGAGGTTTAGGTTTTTCGTTTAAAAGCAGGATGTAAACACTTCACTATATAGTGGATTTGAAGAAAATTTGAGTAGGCTTGTTTGAAATCAGGTGGTGTATTTAGAAAACCCAAAAATTTTGAAAGCTTAACCAAAAGATGTAGTTAAAACGAGTTTATTCCATTTCATTATTCAAATAGTTTCTTAGTGTTACTTAAGACATTTTAACTTGGTAGAAAATCGAGTTTTGATTTGGAAATCGTTTGAGTTTCTAATGCAAGTCATGGTGAGATACCCGATGGTATAGTTTAAAACACTTTGCGTTATAGTTTTTAAATCATTGTCTTTCCAAATTTTAGTAAAATTCCAACCCACTTATTTTGTTAAGGCATATTAAAACAAAACCCAAATAATAAAAAGCAAGCTAAAGTACCCAAATTATAAAGTCCGAGTAAAACTTTATTAAGCGTGGCATGAGCACCCCGAGTCCATCCGGCTCCATGTCGCGCGTCTAAGTGTCACTGAAATGTCAAAGGAGAGGGTGAGTCGAATGACTCGATTGCATAAATCCCGCTCCCGATAAAACAACATGCTAACACACATCATACATAGCAACATAATTAATGCAACCCGATCCTAACCATCCATATCGCCTTTTCTACCCCGTGTGGTACCAAACCACTGGTGGTGCCAAACCACTGGTGACCCAAAGTCACGATATCCATAAGTGTGGTGCCAAACCACTGGTGACCCAAAGTCACGAATAATCCGATGATGGGGCCAACCCATCGTGTGATACCCAATCACTAGCGACAATCCCGTATCTCATAAGTGGGGCCAACCCACGGTGGTGTTAACCACAGGGACGAGTCGCAATGAGGTGCCAAACCTCTGGTGTCCCAAAGACACAAGGTGTGATACCAAATCACTTTGGTGTGTGCGATCACAAATTCGATGATGGGGCCAACCCATCGTGTGATACCCAATCACTAGCGTCAATCCCGTATAATCAATCGTGGGGCCAACCCACCGTGGTACTAAGCCACTGGGGACGAGACGACGAGGTGCCAAAACCTCTCGTGACCCAAAGTCACAAAATATCACCGTGGTACCAAAACCACCGAGGTGCCAAACCTCCGGTGTCCCAAAGACACAGTGTCCCAAAGACACGGATATCATCATCCTCCCTCCACTCATATCACCCATCATCATGCCATACTCATGTGATCATGCATCTCATACAAGTCATGCATATCATGCCAACATGCCAAGCATTATATCTCATAGCATACATAACATAGATCATAATATTGAGTATACATCAAGAGAACTCGTAATGCTACGGACTTACCGGATCCGTACATATACCCCACTTGGGTACCAATTAATCCATCATCTTGTTTTGGTTTTACAAAGCAATCGAGTTATTAGTAATATTACTAAGTATGGGTGTGTTAGTTACACACTGGAATAACGAGGGCCCTAATCCCAAAGAAAAGATCTACAATCTTTAAACTCCTTGCTCCTAGAATCGGCCAAACATAGGGTTAGATACTTAAGACCATTCGGCCAAGGACTTTTAAGCCAACAGAGTCATTATCAACCCTTACCTTTGTACTTGATTTGGTTTCCTACCAAATCTCGAATCAACGATGATTCTCCTTTAACAATCGGCACCCTAATGAAACAAATAGTTAATCTCCAATCACCTTTGACTTAATCGAAATCAAAAGATTGAACTAAAAATAATATACCAATCACTTACCCTCTACTTGCTAATCGGTTTACAAAGAAGGAAGACTCCTCTTGATTACTTCCAAAATCAGAAGGCCCTATCATGAATTTGATTCCAACATAAGAGGTTAACTCCTTTCAACATATGCCCAAAATCGGCTATTAACCCAACCAAACCGATAAATCATAAGAGAGGAAGAAATGGCCATTCGGCCTAGCACTTACCCAACACCAACCCATGATTCGGCCTACACAACCACCGGAGAAGGGAGATATTCGGCTAAGTTAAAGACTAATAGAAGAGAAAAGAGATTCGGCTAGAATAAGCAAAAGAATTTTGTGTCCAAAGAAAAAGAGAATCGGCCAAGGTCTTGAGAAGAGAAGAAAATGGAAAAGAGAGATAGGTGCTTTTCGGTTTTGGAGAAAAAGAAATGGAATAGATGAATGAAGATTTCGGTTTTAGGGACAAGGTAAGTTCCGACACAAAAAGAATGGAGAAGATGAATGGAGAATTCGATTGAGAAGGAAATGGTAAGTTTCGGCTCTTATGAAAATAAAGAAATTATGAGAGGGAGAGAAGAGAGCATTCGGCTATATTGGAATTAAGAGAAACAAAGGCAAGTTTCGGCTAAGGTGTATGTTGCTTACACTTTCGGTTTCAAGGGAGAAATGGAAGACTTACTTGAATATTGGTAACAAAGAAGAAACTCTCTGACATTCGGCTAACAACTTGACCAAAAGGGAGAATTTTAGCTAGACATACCAAGACCGAAAATGAAAGAAAAACACTAGAAATGCCAAAAGCATTTTCGGCATAGTCACTTCTCACACCAAGCCGTCACTCCCCCCCCCCCCAAACTCCTCCTAAAAATTCGGCCAAGTCTCCCCATTCACTCACCACCTGTAACATCCCCAAACCCGGCCCATTCACTACGACCGAATCTGGTTATGTCACTGGGAAAAGACGGTTGAACATCTTCTTAATTTAAAATAAAACATCGTAGTTTGCTGAATTTTGGAAAACATATCTTTGGAATAAAACTTTGCTATTAAACTCATTCATTTTTAAAACTTTAGTTTATAATATCCAATTTGAATAAATAGGTTGCAAACCATAAATCATTTTCACGTAGCAACTTAATTTAAATAAACCATAGTTAAAGTAATACCAAAAACATAAAATGGCCTTTATTACAACCCAACAATTCAAATAAAGTACTTATATCAAAATCAAGCATGGAATAATTGAACATCATCTTTGGCATGGGCCACCTTGTCCTCTCCGATCCCGGTCGCTTTTTATGCACTACCGAAATGGTTAAGGAAAAGGTGAGTCACCCCGGACTCGATGTGCTACCCTTTTTCCGGATTAGCAAAATATCACATACAAACATAATCATGATCATCATGCATCCCAATCATATGCACCCAATCCTAACCGTCCATACACCTTTTCTACCCGTGTGGTACCAAACCCTTTGGTGGTGCCAAACCACGGTGACGTATAGTCACAATGTGTTACCAAAACACCGGTGACCAAGTCACAAATCCAATGATGGGGCCAACCCATCGTGTGATACCAAATCATGGCGACAATCCTCGTATCTCAAAAGTGGGGCCAACCCACGGTGGTGTTAACCACGGGGACGCAGTCGCAATGAGGTGCCAAACCTCTGGTGTCCCAAAGACACAAATGTGGTACCAAACCACTGGTGACCGTAGTCACGATAATCGAGTGATGGGGCCAACCCATCGTGTGATACCAAATCACTGGCGTCAATCCCTCAATACCGCCTTGTGGGGCCAACCCACTGTGGTGCAAAACCACGGGGACGAGACGCTGAGGTGCCAAACCTCTGGAGGTGCCAAACCTCTGGTGACCGTAGTCACAAAGTTGTGTTACCAAAACACTGGTGCTCGTCAGCACAAAATATCACTGCCCCCTCCACTCATATCACCCATCATCATACCAACTCATGTATAGTATTCAAATCATGCAAACATGTTTAACGTTGCATCTCATAGCACATACATCATAAATCATGACATCATGTATCAATAACAATACTCATAATGAAACGGACTTACGAATCCGTGCACATACCCCATAGGGTATCATATCACTCAACCATACTATTTTGGGTTTACCAATCAATCAGTTTATCAAACATATACAAAGCAAGAAGTGTGTTAGCTTACACACGATTACTAATGCGACTATCAAATCCAGTAGATCAAGATCTAACGCACTAGATCCCCATTCCTTAACACTTTTCGAGCACTAGCCACAACCCGAGATATGCGAGATCAAGCCTTCCCTACAATCGGCCAAAACTAAACAACATAATCATGCTAATCAACCTTTAAGGGTAAAATCGTAATTTTACCTACTAGGGGTATTTTCGTAATTTACCCACCAAGGGTATATCGGTAATTTCGTACTGGAATGGCCTTTCCAAAGGCCTAGTGTCGCCCGAAGCGACCCAACTACCATTTCGGTCGAAATGGACTATGGGCCTAAAGCCCAATTTCGCCCATTCGGGCCCCTGCACACGTGTGGCCCACCTAACACAAATCTAGCCACGTATATGAGATTCACCTAATCTAGTTCACTATATACTACACAATCGCACAATTTACTCATAAGGGCCCACGGGCCCATTGGGCCCACTTCGCCCATCGAGCCCAGCGACCCAACCCACGAGAATACTGCGATGGCCTCAACTATCGCGCCGAAGCCCCACACGTGCGCGCCGCGCGCTCGTGCTACTACTATTGCCGTGACCGGCACTTCGGCATTTGCCGCTCTACAACTAGAGTAGAGAGAGTTACACACCGATAGGACTGCGGTGTTGTCTGCGCTCCGACCACTCCCGTGCCCAAACGCCTCCAAGATGTGTTTACTCTCCCCTAGGATGCTCCTTATATAGCTAGCTCTTCACCTTCATTCTTTGTGTCTTTCCGATGTGGGATCCTTCGATGAGAGTTTAAATTCAACTGAAACTCTTCCCGTCTGCATCAGCAAAATAAATACTCCCTTGCTTCTCATGAGATTCGAACCCGTGCTCCCTTCAACATAATCCACGCCGCTAGCAACTTGGCCACAAGCTCCTCTTGTGTCTTAAACCATGCGCAACTAAATATAAACTATAGCCAAATTCGAGGTCCAAGTAAAAAGAAAACCAAAATGCAAAAGCCAAGTCTTGAACCTTGGACCTCCTTCCTTCCCTTGTGGCGTCACCCCTTGTCTCTTAAGTGGTGTCACTTTGCCACTACACCACACACTCCACTTGTGTCATTTTCCTCCATATTTTATTCTTAAGGCCTACACTGCCAACTTCGAGGTTTTTTCCACCTAAAATCAAAATTTCCCCAAAGCCAATATTTGATCCCGGGACTTCATAGAAGCCTTCTAACCTTCCAAAATCACTTATCCAATAGGTCCAACTTGCATTTAAGCCGGTCTCTTGTTCTCCAAAAATTTAAACGCTACTACGCCTAAGGCCCATTGGGCTCAATTCTCCTAGGCCCAATTCCTTTTACCCTAA
This sequence comes from Gossypium sturtianum, assembly GCA_025698515.1. Classification (NCBI taxonomy): domain Eukaryota; kingdom Viridiplantae; phylum Streptophyta; class Magnoliopsida; order Malvales; family Malvaceae; genus Gossypium; species Gossypium sturtianum. The sequence continues at coordinate 130,673,668 of CM046955.1, forward strand.
AAATCTAAATTTTCCAAAGCCTTCCCTTCTCATCCCAACATTCTTAGAGCCTCTAAAACTCAACCAAGCACTCCCAAAAACCTACTAACACTTGATTTATACCCCATATGCACAAAGCCCTCTAAACTGTGGTGTTACGGTTCTACCCTCCTTAAAATAATTTCGTCCTCGAAATTACTTGTCTAAACTAACGACCAATTCTCTTCCACTACGCTATCGCTGCGCACTCGATCTCCAAGAGCTAACATACTTTACGAGCAACAAAAACAAACAAATCACCAAAGCGCGCTCTACCACGCCCACGAGAAGTACGACCACGCCCCTAGAACTCATATCTAGCGTCGCGATTTAATCTGATTAAAAGTTTTATGCATTAGAAATTTTGTTCCTTCGTTTAATCCACGAGCAAATTTTATGAATGTAAGTTTCGGAAGTCGTTCTTTCGAGCAATCAAAGTTTTGATTCTAAAGTAATCCACTATTGCAATCATCCGATCACATCAATAACTCACAAGCAATAGTAAGGGTACTTACCGGTGGACTTCGGTCTGAGGTACAGTGCCATGCCGAAAAAAACTGAAAAATATTTCACTAAACCCATATCTTTGAAAACCCATTTAAAAATGTTTTGGGCCCAAAACCCTCAAAGCCGAGAGTTTTGAACCGGGCTCGATACCAAATCAGAACATCCCCAAACCCGGCCCATTCACTACGTAGAATCTGGTTATGTCACCGGGAAAAGACGGTTGAACATCTTCTTAATTTAAAATAAAACATCGTAGTTTGCTGAATTTTGGAAAACATATCTTTGGAATAAAACTTTGCTATTAAACTCATTCATTTTTAAAACTTTAGTTTATAATATCCAATTTGAATAAATAGGTTGCAAACCATAAATCATTTTCACGTAGCAACTTAATTTAAATAAACCATAGTTAAAGTAATACCAAAAACATAAAATGGCCTTTATTACAACCCAACAATTCAAATAAAGTACTTATATCAAAATCAAGCATGGAATAATTGAACATCATCTTGGCATGGGCCACCTTGTCCTCTCCGATCCCGGTCCGACTTTATGCACTACGAAATGGTTAAGGAAAAAGGTGAGTCACCCGCACTTCGCATGTGCTACCCTTTTCCCGGATTAGCAAAATATCACATACAAACATAATCATGATCATCATGCATCCCAATCATATGCACCCAATCCTAACCGTCCATACACCTTTTCTACCCCGTGTGGTACCAAACCACTGGTGGTGCCAAACCACTGGTGACGTATAGTCACAATGTGTTACTAAAACACCGGTGACCGAAGTCACAAATCCAATGATGGGGCCAACCCATCGTGGTGATACCAAATCATTTGGCGACAATCCCAGTATCTCAAAAGTGGGGCCAACCCACGGTGGTGTTAACCACGAGGACGAGTCGCAATGAGGTGCCAAACCTGCGGTGTCCCAAAGACACAAATGTGGTACCAAACCACCGGTGACCGTAGTCACGATAATCGAGTGATGGGGCCAACCCATCGTGTGATACCAAATCACCTGGCGTCAATCCTCAATACCGCCTTGTGGGCCAACCCACCGTGGTGCAAAACCACGGGGACGAGACGAGGTGCCAAACCTCTGGAGGTGCCAAACCTCCGTGACCGTAGTCACAAAGTTGTGTTACCAAAACACGGTGCTCGTCAAGACAAAATATCACCGCCCCTCCACTCATATCACCCATCATCATACCAACTCATGTATAGTATTCAAATCATGCAAACATGTTTAACGTTGCATCTCATAGCACATACATCATAAATCATGACATCATGTATCAATAACAATACTCATAATGAAACGGACTTACTCGAATCGCGCACATACCCCATAGGGTATCATATCACTCAACCATACTATTTCGGTTTTACCAATCAATCGCTTTATCAAACATATACAAAGCAAGAAGTGTGTTAGCTTACACACACGATTACTAATGCGACTATCAAATCCCGTAGATCAAGATCTAACGCACTAGATCCCCCATTCCTTAACACTTTTCGAGCACTAGCCACAACCCGAGATATGCGAGATCAAGCCTTCCCCTACAATCGGCCAAAACTAAACAACATAATCATGCTAATCAACCTTTAAGGGTAAAATCGTAATTTTACCTACTAAGGGTATTTTCGTAATTTACCCACCAAGGGTATATCGGTAATTTCGTACCTGGAATGGCCTTTCCAAAGGCCTAGTGTCGCCCCGAGCGACCAACCACCATTTCTGGTCGAAATGGACTATTGGGCCTAAAGCCCAATTTCCGGCCCATTTGGGCCCACACGCTCGTGTGGCCCACCTAACACAAATCTAGCCACGTATATGAGATTCACCTAGTCTAGTTCACTATATACTACACAATCGCACAATTTACTCATAAGGGCCCACGGGCCCATTGGGCCCACTTCGCCCATCGAGGCCCAAGCACCCAACCCACGAGAATACTCACGATGGCCTCAACTATCGCGCCGAAGCCCCACGCGTGCGCTCGCACGCGCTCGTGGCTACTATTGCCGTGGACCGGCGCACTTCGGCATTTGCCGCTCTACAACTAGAGTAGAGAGAGTTACACACACGATAGGACTCGGTGTTAATCCGCGCTCAGACCACTCCCGTGCCCAAACGCCTCCAAGATGTGTTTACTCTCCCCTAGGATGCTCCTTATATAGCTAGCTCTTCACCTTCATTCTTTGTGTCTTTCCGATGTGGGATCCCTTCGTCGATAGAGTTTAAATTCAATGAAACTCTTCCCGTCCAGCACCGCAAAATAAATACTCCCTTGCTTCTCATGAGATTCGAACCTGTGCTCCCTTCAACATAATCCACGCCGCTAGCAACTTGGCCACAAGCTCCTCTTGTGTCTTAAACCATGCGCAACTAAATATAAACTATAGCCAAATTCGAGGTCCAAGTAAAAAGAAAACCAAAATGCAAAAGCCAAGTCTTGAACCTTGGACCTCCTTCCTTCCCTTGTGGCGCCACCCCTTGTCTCTTAAGTGGTGTCACTTTGCCACTACACCACACACTCCACTTGTGTCATTTTCCTCCATATTTTATTCTTAAGGCCTACACCGCCAACTTCCAGGTTTTTTCCACCTAAAATCAAAATTTCCCCAAAGCCAATATTTGATCCGGGACTTCATAGAAGCCTTCTAACCTTCCAAAATCACTTATCCAATAGGTCCAACTTGCATTTAAGCCGGTCTCTTGTTCTCCAAAAATTTAAACGCTACTACGCCTAAGGCCCATTGGGCTCAATTCTCCTAGGCCCAATTCCTTTTTACCCTAAAAATCTAAATTTTCCAAAGCCTTCCCTTCTCATCCCAACATTCTTAGAGCCTCTAAAACTCAACCAAGCACTCCCAAAAACCTACTAACACTTGATTTATACCCCATATGCACAGCCCCTAAACCAGGGTGTTACACCACCACTCCTTCAAACTTGCTTGACCAAGTCTTCCTCCTAAACTTCCTCTCCACCCTCCATTTGAATGTGTAGACCAAGTCCAAGGAAGAATTCGAATTGCCTTCTACCTCTTCCTCCATGCCGTCCAAAATGAGTGACAAAATAGGGGATCTCTGCTGACTTGAACTCGGGATCTCTCCCCTTGTAGATGACGCCACACTCGGCTCCAAGTGGCACATGCCTTGCCACTTTGCCAACCTCATTTTTGTGTAACAACTACCAAATAAAATACATATCCTCGGCTCCAACGGCTCCCTACACCTAAGGCTCAAAAACTAAATTTTCCCCATTCCCTCAGGCATACTCCTAGCCTACAACTAAGCCCCTAAGACACAGAAATAGCAACATAGCACACCAACACCTGCAATATCATGCAACAACAAAATAGCCCCTAACCCGGGATATTACAGATACTCAAGAATCTCAATCGATAAGTACCTATACCATGGCCCAAAGCCAAATCAAGGTAACTTATCCCAGAGTATCTATACCATGGCTCTAGCCAAATCAAGGTATCACTCGCACCCGAAGTGCCGATATCGTGGCCCGAAGCCAACACAATAACCTAATGACATTTCACTAGCATCCTAAACTATTCCTAAGGTTCAACCGGGAATTTACACTTGTCGATTTCATTGTCGAACATATCCGTAGAGACGTATTCACAATTCAAATATTATTCGTATCTCATAAACACAGTTTATGCGATATCAAAGCATTTAATATATATTTATAATGAAATTACCACATACGAACTTACCTAGAGTACGAAAACAGCGAAATGAGTCAATTACTCGATAATCTTGCCTTTCCCCCGATCTAATTCCGGATTCCTCTTTTCTTGATCTAAATATATTCAAAATTAACTTCTTTAATCAACCACTCATTCAATTTAGTCCAAAACATACATTTAGGCCTATTTGCACTTAAGCCCCTAAACTTTTACATTTTTAATAATTTAGTCCCTATTTCACAAATACACAAAATTCACATATTTTCAATAAACCCAAGCTTGGCCGAATTACATATAAGTCCCTAGCAGTCCAAAACTTTCATTTATTTCACATTTCAACCACTCAATTTGTATATTTCACAATTTAATCCCTATTATGCAATTTCATCAAAAATCACTTTACAAAACATGAAAATCTATCATCAAAAATTCATATTTCATCTTTAAACACCAAAGAACACATAAGCTCATCAATGGCAACTCTTAAAATCTTTACTTGATTTTGAAATTAAAGGTACAGCTAATGTAGATTGAGCTGCAACGATTACAAAAACATAGAAATCATCAAAAACCGAGCTAAAACTGTACCTTAATCAAGCTAGGAGAGTGCCGAACCCTAAAAAGCTTCAACCCTTTCCTTCTTTTCTAATTTTCGGTTGTAAGTGAGAAAGATGAACATAAATTTCATTTGTTTTTATTTTATTAACCTTTATTATCAAATTACAAAACTAACCTTATTATAAATCATTAAATAACACATAAATGTTGTCCATAAAAGTCCATTATCATTTAAAATGGTCTAATTACCATTTAAGGCCATCATATTTAAAAGCCAGAGCTATTTGACACTTTTAACAAGTAGAATGCAACTTTTTCATTTTACGCAATTAAGTCCTTTTTCTCAAATTGAGCAATTAAACGACAAAATTAGCTCACGAAATTTTCACACATACATGCTATCATGCTGTAAATACCAAAAATAATATTAAAATAATTTTTTGACATCAGATTTGTGCTTCTGAAACTACTGTTCCGATTTAGCTAAAACTGGGTTGTTACAAACCACTTCTCTCATGTATCAAAACCATATAAATGACACAAAACTAGCCATTACCAAATGGTTCCTACATCCAATATATATACATAACAAATTTAGGTCCAAATTTTCATAATTCAATCAAACATACTTGATTAAATTTCATATCAAAACATGCCCTAAATGATCACTTTGCAAACATGCCAACACATACCACTTTGGCCATAAAACCATGCATCAATTTGATCATATAAACACTAATCATTTAGCATCAAAGTGCCAAAAGCACACCAACCATCAAGGCATCAAAATAACGTAAGTTTCACAAATTCAAAGCAACATTACATGGAAATATCATTAAATAACATTAGACATAGTCCTCATATACATGCCATTATAACCATGACCAAAGCATCAAATTCTATCGATAAAATTGATGGATAGTGTGATGGATCTCTGACTAGCTTCCAACCCGATTGAGCTTCCGATAATCTATAAAGAAAAGGAAAATAACTACGTAAGAAATGAATGCTTAGTAAGCTTGTATAAACTTTAAGCATAATACTCCATTTCAATAATAAACTTTATAGAATAAAAATAAATCTATGCCAATGTCATAAGATTCATAAATCGATATGATCATCAACTCACAAACGAGTAAGTTTATTAATGTCGCATATATTTATCATTAATAACATGATAGGATTTTATGGGACTTAATAGATAATCATCAACCTTTCTATAAGATTATACACTTTTCTATCTACTTCTTTTTCATTTCGTTCCCAATGCTTATCATAAGCCTAAACAACATTATCAATTCCCGACTTAGTGTGTTTATCCATGATATAGGTATATTCATCCGTAGCATACGTAAATTTCTCACATATAACACATCATTCAAACTCAATACTCCCTTTTCTTCAAATTTCATTTCAACTATGAATTTACCATTTCATTACCTTTCCTCTCTCGTTCCATATGCATAACACACAAGTTATAATCATAACATCAACCATGACTACAAGCTAGTGCATTTAAACATAGCTCTTTTGGAATCAACTACATAATCAACCATTGCATAAGAAATTACATACTTTATTTTATTCCACCTTTTCATGGACATAAGCACATTACCAATTGAGTACTTATCGTTCCAATGTATTTCATTAAAATTAAACATGATATAATTCAATCATAAACTTGGCACAAGCCTAAGCACCAACAACAACACATGTTAGCATAATTGAATATAGTTCATGTGAACTTAACATAGATAACCATTATACTTGAGCATGATCCAATTGAATTTATCATCCTTCATAACATATCATGTTTTCCATGTACCACCATTTCAATAAGTTTAATACACACATGTCTTGGTTCATACTAAACACTTACCATTTCATTTGCATAACACAAAAGACATAAACATAACATTTGCCATAGTCACAAGCTAGTGATTAAACACATAACTTAGCAATATCATCACATGGCAAGATATGGTACATAAACATAGCATCACTTAAATCATACCTGTCATAATCATGAATATTCATACTTTGATCATTGGAACATCATACCTTTCCATATTTTTCATAGTGAAGTCAATCGGAACCCTTACCGGAGCTCACACAAGTGTCCTAAACGATGGTCGAAACCATCCCTTTTTTTTTAATCGATGGTCGAAACCATCCTTTTTCATATTCAATGGTCGAAGCCATCCCTTTTCCTATTCGATGGTCGTCACCATCCCTTTTCATATTCGATGGTTGAAACCATCCATTTTCTTTAATCGATGGTCAAAGCCATCCCTTTTCATATTCGATGGTCGTCGCCATCCCTTTTTATATTCGATGGTCGAAACCATCCTTTTCATATTCGATGGGCGTCGATACTTCATGGATTTTCTATCAAGACATGATATGATAATATAACACGATAGCATTTAAAACAACAATTTAAAGCGCTATTTAAACGTACCAACTTACCTGGCTAAGTTGCTGAAATGACAAAGTACAAGGGCATTTTAGTAATTTTCCATTCTCCTCGATTTTCCACTCGATCTTGATCTAAATTAAAAATTGTATTCAACCTATTAATTTAGACAGTGAAACAATGTATTTTATACAATTTAGTCATTTTGAAATTTTTACAAAATTGCCCCTATCATTTTACTTTTATTCAATTTAGTCCCTGAGCCTAAAACATGCAAATTAACCATTTTTAATGCCAATTCACATCAGTCGAGTATTCATGGCACACAAAACAACCCACATTTGCAATAATTTCACATCAAATCATTGTACTTTTACTATTTCAACAATTTTGTCCATAATCAGAAAATTCATCAAAATCACTTAACAAAATACTTTTAAATAACAACTAATATTTCAAATTCATCATTTAACAACTAAAATCACATATATTTAGAAATGGTAACCTTCAAAATCTTTAACAATTTCAAAATCGAAGGTACGGGCTAGCTGGACCTAGTTGCAACGATTTCAAAAACATCAAAATCATTAAAAACGGGTAAGAATTACTTACCATGCAAGAGGAAACCACCATGGCCGAAAGCTTCATTCTTATTCCATGGTGTTTTCGGTTGTTGAAGAAGAAACCAAAAAGATGATGATAATTTAGCCTTCTGTTTTTATTTTTATTTTAATTTAATTTATCAAATTACCATTTTTATCCTTGGTTAATAATTAAATAAATCACCAAATCCATGTCCATATATGTACACTAATTCCTTAAATGGTTTAATTACCATTTAATTCCCTTTTCCTTTATTCAATAAACCATTTAATCACACAATCAAATAGTGATCAAATTTTACATCTTTTACGATTTAGTCCTTTTTAATTAATTAACTATCGAGACGTTAAAATTTTTCAACGAAACTTTAATACCACCTTAATGAAACTCCGTAATATTTATAAAAATATTTACGATTTGGTTTATAAAAACGAGGTCTCGATACCTTATTTTCTAAAATCACTTGACCTTAGGGTCTTACCACTTGAACTTAATAAATCGCTTAAATAACATAAATTATCAAATCAAAAAACTTTTTAAAATCACATTTGACTCGTAAATATTAAATAATAATATTTACAAACTTAATCGTTGGATTTGGTGGCCTCGATACCACTATTTTCGACACCACTGAAAAATGGGCTGTTACATAGCTAAACAAATTTAAACTACGATTGTTGATAACAAGATAATAAAGCACATTGCAAACATGATTAAAATAAAAATAACAAAGTAAAGGAAGAAGAAACTCTGTCGAAACAACAATCTCGTGAACTCTGATTGAAGATGTTTTCCTCTGATCCTTGTGTTACTCTTTTGCTAATGGCTCCTCAAGGTGGCTGGCCAAGAGATAATATTATCAAGGTTTTTGGCTAAGAAAGAAAATATGAGATGCTATGTGTGGAAATGAAGAGAGGAAATGAGAGAATGAATGATGATTGAGAAATGTGAAGAATGAGGGATGTAGGGATGATGGATGATTGAAATGGGGAATGAGTGGGGGTATTTATACTTGAAGTAGATGGTAGAGTTTGCTAAAAATAGGGATTGGAATCCCTCCATTTTCTCCATTGCTTGGACGACCATATTTTGTGGAATAAGGTGGATGATGATTCTTTTCTTTGAGTATAGAATCATGCTAAATTTAGCCATGGGTTAGACGGTTTCAAGGGCAATCTTTGTGTGCTGATTTCCAATAATTCTCCAAATGTAGTGTAACACCCCTAACTCGTTTTCATCGCCAGATTAGGGTTACAGAGCATTACGGATCAATCAAAAATCATATAAAATCACAAAATTTAATAAACTAAACATATTAAAAACTGTTCATTCATAATCAATTTGTCCCTAAATTGAGCCTTCGAGGCCCTAAAAATAGTTAAGAAGTAATTCATGACTAATTTGAAATAAAATGAAAATTTTAGGAAAAAACATGAAAAAATTGGAAAACAGGGGTCACACGGTCGTGTGGAACCTCCAAGGCCATGTAACTTTCGAACAAGGGACACACGGGCATGTCTGAACCCGTGTAACTCTCTGAGTAGGGTCACGCGGTCGTGTCACACGCCCGTGTGCCAGGCCGTGTAACTCACTGATTTAAATATTTAAGAACTCTCAAATGACACAAAGCCGTGTCGCCAGGCCATGTGCCTCTCATAGCTGAGTCACACGCCCATGTCTTAGGCTGTGTGAACCCAAAATTACCTAGCCATTCCAAAACCATTCCATGCATAACTATTCAACCATTCATGCATACTTTAAAGGGACCTAAACATCACCTAAACACAAATCAAAATGCCATTTCAAAATATCATTTCAACTAATCAATATGCCATTCAAAGGCACCACATTATACAATTCAACAACTATCAACACATGCCAAAAATGTACCACTTCACACATGCTAACCTAATTCAACTAGGTACCAAAGCATACCACTTATAATCATTTTCAAACCATACAAAACATACCATAAGAGTCTTATATACAAGCACAATAAGGTAACCAAATGACCTAACTTGACAAGGCATCAAAATGTACCAAACCAACATAACTTTCAAAACTTATACATACCAAAGACATTATTAACACATTCATCAAAATACCATTCTCAAACCATTACAAACATACCAAAAGATAATGCTTTTCAATCACTAAAAGTGATCAAGATGACCTTACTTAACAAGCAATACAAGTCCATCATGTAAACATAAACTTCAAGCCAAAAGCATACTAAATCAACCATTTAATACATCTATGAACCATCAGTACAAAAGACATATACATGCCATTATTAACCTTGGCCAAAAATACTCAAAAACTACCTAATTGACTGCTGGATAGTGTGATAGGTCTGCGTCGTGCTTCCAACCAAATCGAGCCTTCCGATGATCTACAAGAAAAGAAAACAACTAATGTAAACAATAATGCTTAGTAAGTTTGTATAAAGGCAACTTAACTATTGGACATTTTAGAATAAACATCTAAGCAGTATTTTCATTATATCAAAAGCTAACTTTCATTTTGTTCACCACATCTCTCATTGAAATTGGTGTAGCCTTGCATGTACATATATATACATTTTTCCTTATAAGCATTTCATATAACCATTTCACTTAAACATTTCTTTTTACCATAACACTTACACATTACATATAATCATTCTGTAATTCATCTTTCGTTTCAAACTTTCATATAAACATATCATCCCGGAATCACTTACTTTCACTAAATAATGTGGAAACTAAATAAATAAATTAATCATACATGATATTCATTTACGAAGCACTTATAGGTTAAGAAATAGGTGTTTTAGGGGTTTAAAATTGGGTAAATTAAGGTTAGGCCGCCGGGTTGCACAAATGGGTTGGGCCAACTGTAGTGTTATATGTGTATTTTTAAGATCCCCCAACCTGAGTTTTTCAAAGACAGATAAATGCATCAAACTAATACGAGCTCCTAAGTCACATAGAAATCTATTAAAATAAATGCTCCCTATCTCTATGGGAATAGTAAAACTTCCTGGGTCTTTTAATTTTTGGGGAACCCTGTAATGCTCAGTTTGTGCAAGTGTACACAGCCGTTTAAGTAATAAGTAAGTAAATGAGTTATCGTCTCCACAAGGACTGTATAGGTTAATCGATTATTGTAAAATTATAAGTTAACAATTTGGTAAAAAAAACACAATAATTTGAGTGATGATGATTAAACTAGATTAATTTAACTAGATGCAAAATTGATCCCTAATGCAATTTTAATCTAAGTATGCAAATTATCTAAATGTATGAATGAAATTAGCAGCAAAAACACAACTTCAACAATCAATAACATGAATAGGCTAGGATAACTACATTAATCAACTTGATTCATTTTCATCATGCTTAAAAGTGTTCAGAAAACATTCCATGGAAACTCGATCTTTTATGAGTTTGGAAACCAGATTAAGTCCTTTTGGAATCTTTTACTTAGTGAAACAAGCATTTTACTGATCATATTAAACTAAGGGTTTCTTAGTATTTACGTAAAGTAATAGGGGCGGGTTATGTTTGAAACTGTTTAATCACATAAACCTAAAAACTATGCAAGATATAAAGCTCATTAAAGTTATTATGAACCTTCAATTTAGTCGGGTTAGGATCTAAATTAAGCATGCACTTTTCAATTATTGCATCCACTAGTCATTGTCTGGTTAGGATCGCTCAGCTAATTCTAATGCATCCAATCACGTATGAATAAAATACATACTTGAATTTTATTGAAAACATGACTGATTGAGGCACAAACACTTTAAACATGAACCAAATGAATCTCATTGAATTAATGCAATTAACCTAGCTAAATAGATTTGAGCTACCATTGTTGATGTCAAGATCACATAACACATTGCAAACATAATTAATTTAAAACAACAAGTAAGGGAAGAATAAACTATATTTCAAGTTGGTAGTCTCGCAGACTCTGATTAAAGGTGTTTTCCTCTGCTCCTCCTATTGTACCTTTGCTAATGGCTCCTCAAGGTGGCCGGCCAAGAGATGATCTTTTCAAGGCTCTTGGTGGCTAAAAACTAAGGGAAAATGGAATGATAGGCGTGGTGGATGAAGAGAGCAAGAGAGGGAATGAAAAATGTTGTGAAAATGAGGAATGAAGGGATGAGTAAGGGATGATTTGAAAAAGGTGAGATAGGTGTGGTATTTATACTTGAAGTATGTGGGAGAGTTTACTAAAAATAGAAGCAAAAATCCCTTGGACTTCTCCCTCCTATGGCCGGCCATGATATGTGGAAGAGAAGGTGGTTTGGTTGCTTGATTCAAGCATGAAATCATGCTTGAATCATGCAAGGGGTGGACGGTTTCTCAAGAAAATCTTGTGTGTTGATTTCCAATGTTCTTCCAAGTGTGAGGACCTTCAAATAATTGTCCCAAAATTGATTTCTTGGCTGCCCAATTGTGATTGCCGAATTGGGCCTCTCTTCTCTTGAACTGTACAGTTAATGTAACAGTCCAATTTAGACCCTAGTCAGAACAGTGGTTTCGGGACCACAAATCCAAGTTAAAATAATATTTTAATATTATTTTTCGTGCTTATGATATATGAACTAGTATGTGTGAAATTTCTGTGCATTAATTTGTCCGATTGTGTGCTTAATTTGGCATAAGATTAAGTTGTGAAAAATGCAAAATTTGCATGCTTTATGAGAAGACACCTATTTGAGATGGCTTTTAAAATGGGGAGGCCTTATGTGGCAATTAAGCCAATTATAAGATAGTGGAAGGTTAAATGACATAATAACCTTAATATCAATTTGTCTTATATGATTAATAGATGGGTAAATTGGTAATTGAATTAATAATGTATTATTAATGAAACAAAAGTATGAAAATAGCATGGTTATCATCCTTAGTGCCGAAAATTACAAAAGAAAAAGAAGAAAGAAGAACATCTAGGTTTCGGCTAAGTATAAGCTTGATTCAAGGTATGTTTGACTTCAGTTTTTGATAATTTCTATGTTTTTGCAATCGTTGCTTCGTATGCTATAAAACCCATGTTGTAATTTGAAGAATTGATGATGTTTGTGAGATGTGCCATTGATGAAATGGTAAGCTTTGTAATGAGTACTGGTGTTAAATGAAAGATATGTGTTTAATGAACATGTTTTATTCTTGAATTTTTGATGAATTTAGCTAATTAGGGCTAAATTGCAAAAATAGCATGTTGAGGGACTAAAATGTGAAATAAATGAAATGTATGGATTGATATGATCATGGGGTGTATTTGGCTAAACATGGGTGTAAGCAAATTAAGTGTAATTTGTGATTTTGTGAATTAGGGACTAAATTGTCCAAATGTGAAAATCTGAGGGCTAATTTGTAAATTGCCCTAAATGTGTGTTTTTGGATTGAATTTAATGTGTTGGTAAATAAAAGGGTTAAATTTGAATATGTATAGATCAAGAACTGAAGAAAACAGACTTAGATCGCGGGAAAGTGAAAGTAGTCGAATAACCGAGTCCGAACGAATATCCGAATCTGAGGTAAGTCGATATACAAATAAATGTATTTGTATTGAATTATATATGTTCATATGACTATTGATAAGGATTAATGCACATGAGACGATGTATACATGAATTCTGAGATAGAATCGACATAGTGTCAACGTCCGAGAAGTCCCGTTTGAACCTAGGAATAGATAGGATAGTATATTTCATGACATAGGTGTCCGATATGTGATATCATGTAAGACCACATTTGGGAAGTTGGCATTGATTTGAGATATCGTGTAAGACCACGTCTGGGATGTTGGCATCGATATGAGATTTACATGTAAGACCATGTCTAGGACATTGGCATCGCATTGATTCATGTAAGACCCTGTTTGGGACAGTGGCATCGATATCTGGTTACATGTAAGACCACGCCTGGGACGTTGGCATTGTACGACTATTCTGATCACTCTGAGTTTCCTATTAGATTCCAAACGGTTCAACGGGCAAATCCGAGAAATGAACGACTATGTGAGTGGTATATCTATTTCAGGTACGTTTGCAAAGTACACTATGTGTGTATGAAAGGTAAGTGTCTATATGAACTTATTAAGATGAATATGTATATTGAAATGATGAGATAATATGTGAAGATATGCTTGAAAGAGCTATGTGAATAAGTGATATTTGAGTTAAAGAATGTGGTAAGATATGGCTAAGCATATGAGCCAAGGAATATGTGATGAATTTGCTATGAGAACTATAAATGCCATTGTATTAATTTGAGTATTGTATTTTATGCTAAGTCTATTTGTATATGGCTTACTAAGCTTTTGAAAGCTTACTCTGTGTGTGTTTGCTCTATTTTATAGATCGTCGAAGCTACTGAAGGCTCGGGGACCGTCGAGGATCGTCATCACACTACTCAAACTTGTTTTGGTATTTTGAAAATGTGTATATAGCTAAATATGGCATGTATAGGCTAGTTATTTGGAATAAGTTTGAGATATGAATTTAGCCATGTGATGTGGCTAGTTATGTGTTGGTATTATGCATTTGTGAATATGGTATATGATGTTGGTTTTAGCATTATCTTATGACTATGAAATGGACTTGTTTATGGTAAGCATATGGATGAATTTTTGAGTATGTATGTTTGATCAAAGAAATGGTTATATGAAAGGTAAATGTAGATAAATCATACTTGAATGTATATGTGTTCTGGTTGTGTAAATTGATAGATAAGTTTGCATGATTTGAGTTGAAATTGGATAAGATGGCATGTTGATCTTTTGACATGATTTTGATTGTCAATTGTGCTTGAGATGAATTGGTATATTGCTTGTAGGTATGACCCTAATGTGGGTGGCATTATGGCCTTTCAAATGGCCTGTTTTGCTTACACGGCCGTGGCACACGGGCGTGCCTAGTAGCCGTGTGAATAAGTCAGTAGATAGCCTAATTTTACACGGCTATGGTACACGGACGTGCCTGATGGCCGTGTGATCAAGTCAGTAGCTAGCATAGTTTCACACGACCATGGCACACAAGCGTGTCTGGTGGCCGTGTGGACAAGTCGATGGTATGCTCTGTTTGTACGGCGGGAGACACATGGGTGTGTCTCGGTAGTGGCGTGGAAGGCACACGGCCTGACTGCACGGGCGTGTGACCTTTATAGTTTTGAAAAATGTTGAAAACTTTGGAAAATTTTCTAAGTGATCGGCTCAGTCCCGGCCCAATTATAAAGCATGTTTGAGGTCTTGTTGACCTAATTAAGGGACGCTTTGATGTGAAATGATGACTAAGTTATGAATTATCGGTAAAAGTCTCTGATCTGTCCGGTAACGCCTGTAACCCTAATTTAGCGACAGATACGGGTTAGGGGTGTTACATTTGATTGGTATCAGAGCTACGGTTTAGTCGATTCTCAGACTAACGTAGCATGTCAAAGTCTAGCTATGCATGCCATATATCTGAACTGTAATAGTGTGATAAATCCAGACGTGAAAAATGTGATTTTTGTATAGTAATGGATCCCGAAAGAGCCGTAGCTGATGATGTAGAAAGCAATGCGCCTTCTCCCGCTCAAGGGACAGCGCCCTCTGATTCGAGACCGGCTACGAGCGGTCATGAGGGAGAAGCTAAACAAGCTTTCTTCCAAATGATGAGTGAGTGGTTCACTTAGTTCGTAAGAAATAATCCGGCTGTTTCACAACCTCCGCCCTCACCTAATCTCCCTCAGACATCTGCTGTGCCTCTGACTATGAATCTGAATCTATTGAACAAGCCTCCGGTCGACAAAATCCGTAGGTATGGGGCTGAAGAGTTTAGGGCTACCAGTGATTACGATGCCAAGAAAGCCGAGTTCTGGTTAGAAAACACTATCTGGGTATTTGATGAGATGTCCTTGACTCCGGAGGAAAGTATTAAATGTGTTGTATCATTGCTACAAGACGCGGCCTATTAGTGGTGGAAAACTCTGATTTCTGTTGTTTTGAAAGAGCGGGTCACATGGGACTTCTTTCAGATTGAGTTCTGGAAGAAATACATCAGTGAGAGATTTATTGATCAGAAATGAAAGGAATTTCTGGATTTGAAACAGGGCCGTATGTCTGTCACTAAATACAAACGAGAGTACGTAAGACTAAGTCAGTATGTTCGAGAATGTGTATCAACCGAAGAAATAATGTGCAAAAGGTTCGAATATGGTCTTAATGAAGATATCCGTTTACTAGTTGGGATTCTGGAGATAAAAGAGTTTGTTGTACTTGTTGATCGAATGTGCAAAGCTGAGGCACTCGGGAAAGATAAAAGAAAAGATAAGTCTAAAGCCAGAGATATGAGAAAGATATTTTCGAGTAAATCATTTTTGTCTGCATCAAAGAAATTCAGAGATAAACAAAGCCGTTCAAAACCTAATGTGAGACATTCGAATAGAGATCGAGCTAGATCACAAATGAGCTCCAAAACTCCAGCAACTTCAATAGCAAGTGTTGGAAATGTACGATCTGAGAAACCTGAATGTAAGCATTGTGGAAAAAGGCATCCAGGAAGTTGTAGATTGAATGATCGAGCTTGCTTTAGATGTGAATCATTAGATCATTTTATCCGTGATTGCCCAGAATCTATTGAGCAAGAGACTGCCCAGAATCTGAGATCCGATAATGTTTCCGAGAGAGGTAGACCTTCTCGAAATGCAAGGAATGTTAGTGGTAGTCAGAGAATTACGAGAGATACTGTTGCAAGATCTAAAGCTAGAGCGCCTACTAGGGCGTATGCCATCCGAGCTCGTGAGGAAGCTTCATCTCCCGATGTTATTACTGGTACTTTTACTCTTTATGATACTTCTATGATTGCATTAATAGACCCTGGTTCTACTCATTCGTATGTATGCATGAATTTAGTATCCGAGAAGACTTTGCCCGATGAGAGTCTCTTCGAGTTTGTTATAAAAGTATCGAACCCCTTCGGTAAAAGTGTCCTGGTTGACAAAGTATGCAAGAATTGTCCGTTAATGTTTCGAGATATATGTTTTCCTGCTGATCTGATGCTATTACCATTTGATGAGTTTGATATCATTCTGGATATGGATTGGTTGACATTGCATGATGCTGTTGTGAACTGTAAAAGAAAGACTATTGATTTGAGATGTCCGAATGATGAAATAGTTAGGGTTGAGTCTAATTATTTGAATGGATTGCCTGCTGTGATATCTGTATTGGAAGCTCAAAGATATATGAAAAAGGGATATGAGGCATATTTTGCTTATGTGATTGATTCAAAAGTATCTGAAAAGAAAGTTGAATCAGTGCCAGTAGTTTGTGAATTTTCTGATGTATTCCCTGAAGAATTGCCGGGTTTACCTCCGATACGTGAAGTTGAATTTGGAATTAATTTGTTGCCTGGTACGACACCTATTTCAATAGCTCCGTATAGAATGGCACCAAAAGAGTTGAAAGAGTTAAAGTCACAGCTGCAAGAGTTGACTGACAGAGGGTTTGCCAGACCGAGTTTCTCGCCTTGGAGTGCTCCCGTTCTGTTTGTGAAAAAGAAAGATGGCACGATGAGAATGTGCATTGATTATCGTCAGTTGAATAAAGTAACCATAAAGAATAAATATCCATTGCCCCAGATTGACGATTTGTTCGATCAACTTAAAGGAGATACTGTGTTTTCTAAAATAGATCTGAGATGGGGATACTACCAGTTGAGAGTGAAAGACTCAGACATCCCGAAAACTGCTTTCAGAACAAGGTACGGGCATTATGAGTTTTTAGTTATGCCTTTCGAACTAACAAATGCTCCTGCTATTTTTATGGATCTGATGAACAGAGTTTTCAGACCGTACCTAGATCAATTTGTTGTTGTATTCATTGACGACATTTTGATATATTCATGGGATAAAACTGAACATGCTGAGCATCTAAGGATTGTGTTGCAAACTCTGGGAGAAAAGCAATTGTATGCGAAATTCAGCAAATGTGAATTCTGGTTGTGTGAAGTCAGTTTTCTGGGACATATTGTATCGGCCTCTGGAATACGAGTTGATCCGAGCAAGATTTCTGCTATTCTGGAATGGAAACCTCCGAAAAATGTGTCTGAAGTCCGTAGCTTTCTGGGACTCACTGGTTATTATCATCGGTTTGTAAAAGGATTCTCGATGATAGCTACTCCGTTGACTAAATTACTTCAGAAAGATGCGAGATTCGAATGGTCCGATAAATGTCAGAAAAGTTTTGATCAGTTCAAAACTTTGTTAACTGAAGCTCCAGTGTTAGTACAGCCAAAATCGGGCAAAGAGTTTGTAATATACAGTGATGCTTCATTGAATGGTTTGGGATGTGTTCTGATGCAGGACGACAAAGTAATAGCTTATGCCTCGAGACAACTAAAGCCGCATGAAAAGAATTATCCGAAACACGACCTTGAGCTAGCTGCGATTGTGTTAGCATTAAAGATTTTGCGACATTATCTGTTCGGTGAGAAATGTCACGTGTTTTCAGATCATAAAGGTCTGAAATATTTGATGACTCAGAAAGATTTGAATCTACGACAGAGAAGATGGTTAGAGCTAATAAAAGATTATGAACTTGTAATTGATTATCATCTGGGTAAAGCAAATGTTGTATGTGATTTCAGGTTTATACCCTAGTAAACTTGATGGTTTCGGGACCACAAATCGAAGTCAATAAAATATTTTAATATTAATTTACGTGTCTACGATATGTGATTAACCATATGTTAAAGTTTCGTGAATTAATTCATCCGTATGTGTGTTTAATTTGAGCAAAGGACTAAATCGCATAAAACGAAAAAGTAGCCTTCTATTTGATTAATGGCTAAATCGGTGTGGCTTTTAAGTGTGGAGGACTTATGTGGCAATTTAGCCACTATTTTGGTTAGTGGACGACATTAGGTAATGAAATGTGTATATATATGTTTTTATATATATTGATTTTTATAAGTTAAAGTTTATATTATATATTATATAGTTATAATATAATAAAAGAAACATGATAGTGGATTTCATTCATCCATATACCACCGAAAAACATGAAAAGAAAAGAAAGAAAATTTAGCTAGGGTATTCGGCCATTTGAGGGCTTAATTTAAGGTATGTTTTTCTTTGATTCTTGATGATTTTTATGTTTTTGAGATTGTTGCTTAGTCTACTATCAAGCCTATGTTGTAATTTGAAGAATTGATGATATTTGTGAATTGTGCCATAGATGAATTGATAAGATTTATGATGAGTTTAGTTGTTAAATGAAAGATATGTGTTAGATGAACATATTTTGTTCTTGAAATTTTGATGAATTTAGCTAATTAGGGCTAAATTGAGAAAATATCAATTTGAAGGACTAAATTGCAAAATTGATGGAAAATATGGGCTTGTATGATATACATAAGCATTCGGCTAAGCATGAGCATGTGATGATTTTGTGTATTTGATGTTTTGAGAAAAATGGACTAAATTGATAAAATGTGCAAATGTGAGGGTTAAGTTGCAAATAACCCTAAATGTGTAATTTTGGATTGAAATGAATATGTTGGTTAATAAAAGGGTTAAATTTGAATATGTTTAGATCAAGAACTGAGGAAAACGGACTTAGATCGCGGGAAAGCGAAAGTAACCGAGTAGCCATTTCCATTTCCATTAAATCGAATCCAAGGTAAGTCATTATGCAAATAAACATATTTGTATTGAATTGAGAATGTTCACATAACTATTGATAACGATGAATGTTTATGAGATGATGTGTACGTGAATTTTGATATAAGAACGACATAGTGACAATGTCCAAGAAGTCCCGTACGAACCTAGGAATAGATAGGATTAGCTATGTCATGACATAGGTATCTATTCTGATATATCATGTAAGACCACGTCTGGGACGTTGGCATTGATTCGAAATTCAGTGTAAGACCACGTCTGGGACGTTGGCATCGATATGAGCTTTATGTGTAAGACCATGTCTGGGATATTGGCATCGTATTGATTCGTGTAAGACCCTGTCTGGGACAGTGGCATCGATATTTAAGTGCATGTAAGACCTCGTCTGGGACATTGGCATTGTATGATTATTCTGAGTTTCTGAGCATCCTATTAGATTCCGAACGGTTCAAAGGGCAAGTCTGTGATACAAAAGGTTACGTGGATTATAAATCTGTTTCAGGTACGTTTAATAAGTACACAAGGTGTGTATGAAAGGTAAGTATCTATATGAACTTACTAAAATGAATATGTGCAATGGAATGATGAGATGATATGTGCAATTATGCTTAGATGAACTATGTGCATATGTGGTAATGAGTTGAAGTATGTGATAAATTATGGCTAAACAATTGAGCCAAACTCTATGTGAGTTGTATATGCTATGATAACCATTATTGTCATTGTATAAATATGCTATGTACATTTTAAGTTAAGTTTATTTGTATATGACTTACTAAGCTTCTAGAAAGCTTACTTTGTGTGTGTTTTCTCTGTTTTATAGATCGTCAAAGCTACTGAAGGCTCAGGGACCGTCGAGGATCGTCATCACACTACTCAACTTGTTTTGGTACATTTTGAAAATGTATATAGCCAGATATGGCATGTATAGGCTAGTATTTGGTATAAGTTGATATACGAACTTAGCCATGTGATGTGGCTAATTATATGTTGATGTTTTACCTTTAATGAATATGATATATGGTGTAAATTTTGGTATGGTTTGATAGCATATGAAATGGTTAAGTTTATGGTAAGTATATGGATGAATTATGCTTGTGTTTACATGAGTTCTAGTCTTGTAAATTGGCATGATTGGAATTTGTTTTGATTATAGAGTTTGGATGGTTATTTCGATAGGTTCTTGGTTGTCAAATGTGCATGAGATATATTGGTAATTTGCTTGTAGGTATGACCCTATGTGGGTGGCATTATGGCCTTGCAAATGGCCTGATTTGCCACACGGTTGTGGCACACGGGCGTGCCTGATGACCGTGGGTGTAAGTCAGTATTTAGCTAAGAGTGCACGGCCATGGCACACGGGCGTGCCTAATAGCCGTGTGGTTTAGTCAGGATCGACCATGGACAAGGTACACGGGCGTGCTTGGTAGCCGTGGAGTTAAGTCAAGTTCGACCACGGGGGAGACACATGGGCGTGTCTAGCAGCCGTGGGAGGCACATGGCCTGCCCACACGGGCGTGTAACCCCTAAAACTTAGAAAATTTTTAAATTTACGAGAATTTTCGTATGTGTTTCGGTTTAGTCCCGACTCTGTCTAATGCTTAACTATGGTCTCGTTGACCTATAGATGAGACATGATTAGTGTGATTGATGAATTATTTTATGAATTGTCTGTTAAAGTTTCTGATCTGTCCAGTAACACCTTTAACCCTAATTCGGCAACGGATACGGGATAGGGGCGTTACATTTTAACTGATTCTTTAAGTCAGAAATCACTGTCTGTATTCCGTGCTATGAATGCTCAATTAGATCTGTCTGATAATAGTTCAGTGTTAGCTGAATTGAAAGCGAAACCGTTGTTTATACAACAAATATGTGAAGCTTAGAAAGTTGATAACAAATTGTTAGCAAAGCGAACTCAGTGTGATCCGAATTCTGATTCTGAATTTCGAATTGATAATGATGATTGCTTGAGATTTCGAGATCGAATCTGTGTTTCGAGGAATCCAGAGTTGATTCAGTTGATTTTGAATGAAGCTCATAGTAGTCGTCTATCTATTCATCCGGGAAGTATTAAGATGTACCGTGATTTAAAGCAACACTATTGGTGGTCTGGTATGAAACGAGACATTTCCGACTTTGTTTCGAAATGTTTAGTCTGTCAGCAAGTTAAAGCTGAACATCAGGTTCCGTCCAGTTTGTTACAACCGATTCTGATTCTCGAGTGGAAATGGGATAGAGTGAAAATGGATTTTGTTTCGGGATTGCCTCCGACTCTGAGAAAGAAAGATGCGATTTGGGTCGTAGTTGATCGATTAACGAAATCTACGCATTTTATTTCGGTACGATCTGATTACTCACTTGATAGATTAGCTGAGCTTTATATTTCTGAGATATTGAGATTGCACGGGGTGCCACTATCCATTGTGTCCGATAGAGATCCGAGGTTTACATCACGATTCTGGAAGAAATTACAAGAAACTTCAGGCACAAAATTGCATTTCAGTACAGCTTTTCATCCACAAACGGATGGTCAATCTGAGCGAATCATTCAGATTCTCGAGGATATGTTAAGATGTTGCATCCTTGAATTTGATGGTACGTAGGAACAGTACCTACCACTGATTGAATTTGCGTATAACAACAGTTTTCAGTCAAGCATTAAAATGGCACCTTATGAAGCTTTGTACGGACGCAAATGTCTTACACCTCTGTATTGGACCGAGCATAGTGACACGGGATTGATTTGATAAAAGATACTGAACAAAAAGTGAGAGTAATCCGTGATAGTCTGAAAGCAGCGTCTGATCGTCAGAAGACCTATGCGGACTTGAAACGAAAGGATATCGAATTTTAGATCGGTGACAAAGTGTTCTTGAAAGTGTCTCCGTGGAAGAAAGTACTCCGATTTGGACGTAAAGGCAAGTTGAGTCTGAGGTTCATCGGGCCATATGAAATCATTGAACGTATTGGGCCAGTTGCATACAGATTGTTATTGCCACCTGAGCTAGAAAAGATTCATAATGTGTTTCATGTATCGATGCTCTGTAGATACCGATCCAGTCTGTCACATGTAATTGCTCCGTCTGAAATTGAAATCTGATATGATATGAATTATGAAGAGGAACCGATCCGTATCTTAGCTCGTGAAATGAAAGAGTTGAGAAATAAGAAATTATGTTAGTAAAAGTATTGTGGCATCGACACGGAATAGAAGAGGCTACGTGGGAGCTTGAAGATTCAATGAGACAGCAATATCCGAATCTGTTTAACGGTAAGATTTTTGGGGACGAAAATCCCTAAGGGGGGAGAATTGTAACAGTTCGGTTTAGACCCTAGTCGGAACAGTGGTTTTGGGACCACAAATCTGAGTTAAAATAATGTTTTAATATTATTTTACGTGCTTATGATATATGAACTAGTATGTGTGAAATTTATGTGCATTAATTTGTCCGATTGTGTGCTTAATTTGGCATAAGGATTAAGTTGTGAAAAATGCAAAATTTGCATGCTTTATGAGAAGAAACCTATTTGAGATGGCTTTTAAAATGGGGAGGCCTTATGTGGAAATTAAGCCAATTATAAGATAGTGGAAGGTTAAATGACATAATAACCTTAATATCAATTTGTCTTATATGATTAATAGATGGGTAAATTGGTAATTGAATTAATAATGTATTATTAATGAAACAAAAGTATGAAAATAGCATGGTTATCATCCTTAGTGCTGAAAATTAGCAAAGAAAAAGAAGAAAGAAGAACATCTAGGTTTTGGCTAAGTATAAGCTTGATTCAAGGTATGTTTGACTTCAGTTTTCGATAATTTCTACGTTTTTGCAATCGTTGCTTCGTATGCTATAAAACCCATGTTGTAATTTGAATAATTGATGATGTTTGTGAGATGTGCCATTGATGAAATGGTAATCTTTGTAATGAGTACTGGTGTTAAATGAAAGATATGTGTTTAATGAACATGTTTTGTTCTTGAATTTTTGATGAATTTAACTAATTAGGGCTAAATTGTGAAAATAGCATGTTGAGGGACTAAATTGTGAAATAAATGAAATGTATGGATTGATATGATCATGGGGTGTATTCGGCTAAACATGGGTGTAAGCAAATTAAGTGTAATTTGTGATTTTGTGAATTAGGGACTAAATTGTCCAAATGTGAAAATGTGAGGGCTAATTTTTAAATAGCCCTAAATGTGTGTTTTTGGATTGAATTCAATGTGTTGGTAAATAAAAGGGTTAAATTTGAATATGTATAGATCAAGAACCAAAGAAAACAGACTTAGATCGCGGGAAAGCGAAAGTAGTCGAATAACCAAGTCCGAACGAATATCTGAATCCGAGGTAAGTCGATATACAAATAAATGTATTTGTATTGAATTATATATGTTCATATGACTATTGATAAGGATGAATGCACATGAGACGATGTATACATGAATTCTGAGATAGAATCGACATAGTGTCAACGTCCGAGAAGTCCCGTTTGAACCTAGGAATAGATAGGATAGTATATGTCATGACATAGGTGTCCGATATGTGATATCATGTAAGACCATGTCTGGGACGTTGGCATTGATTTGAGATATCGTGTAAGACCACGTCTGGGACATTGGCATCGATATGAGATTTACGTGTAAGACCATGTCTAGGACATTGGCATCGCATTGATTCGTGTAAGACCCTGTCTGGGACAGTGGCATCGATATCTAGTTACATGTAAGACCACGTCTGGGACATTGGCATTGTACGACTATTCTGTTCACTCTGAGTTTCCTATTAGATTCCGAACGGTTCAACGGGCAAATTCGAGAAATGAACGAATATGTAAGTGGTCTATCTATTTCAGGTACGTTTGCAAAGTAAACTATGTGTGTGAAAGGTAAGTGTCTATATGAACTTATTAAGATGAATATGTATATTGAAATGATGAGATAATATGTGAAGATATGCTTGAATGAGCTATGTGAATATGTAACGCCCCAAATTTTTGGGCCTAGTAGAATTGGGCATCGGAGTGTTTAAAATTTTTTTGAGAATAAGAGGACGGCACTAATGCGAGTAGGACCTATTAGGTGAGTGATTTTAGAGTGTTTAGAGGGTACTACGAAGTCCCGAGTTCAAGTTAGGCCATAGGAAAAATTTTGATTTTTAGCCTTAGTGGAACCCTGATCTCTAATGGTATGACTCATAAATAAATTAGGGTAAAATAAGACACAAAAGGAGTTGTGGTCTAGTGGAAAATGGCGCCACATAGGAGACAAGGAAGTGACGCCATAGAGGAAGCAAGGGGTCCAAGGTTCAAGTCTTGGCTCTTGAAATTTATTTTAGTTTCTATTTTAAATAAATCTGGAAGCGAGTAGGTAGGCTTTATAGTTAAATGTGTTGGACTTATGACACAAAGGAGCTTGTGACCTAGTGGTGGTGGCGTGACATGGCTATCGAGAGGACTTTCGTTCGAATCCCTTTGCACGCAAAGGTGGACTATTTTGCTAAGGAGTCATTTTTTTAGGATTGATAGAGAATCCCACATCGGGAAGCTAGCATGAGGATAGGCAAGAAGCTGGCTTTAAATAGAGCAAACCATGAGGAGAGTAAGCATACCTTGCTTGGCTTATCCCTTTCGCTTTGTGGCATGCTCGTTTGGGTTAGGCGTTGGATCATTCGTTGATCTGTATGCCGTTGGGTCGTGGTGGTGGTGACCGAAGTTGATCGACACACCCCTTGGGGGTCAAGGGTGCGATCATTGTTGGCTTCTGCGCAGAATAGTGTTCAGAGCGCGGATTAACTTCAGATTCCTATTAGGTGTGTATTTCGCACTACTCTAGCTATAGAGCAGCAAATGCCGAAATGCCGGACACATGGTGATGGTAGCCACACGAGCGTGCGAGCGCACGTGTGGGAGCTTCAACGCGATAGTTGAGGCCCTCATGAGTGTTCTCATGGGTTTAGGCTGCCTTGGGCCGAGTGGGCCCAATGGGCCCGTGGGCCCATGTGAATAAATTGTATGATTATGTAGTAGATATTTGACTGGTCTATGTGAATCTCATATTTGTGGCTAGATTTGGGCTGAATGGGCCACATGAGCGTGTGGGCCCATTTGGGCTGAGAATGGGCCCTAGGCCCATTCGCATCATTATCTCTATTTAGAATCCTTTGGTTAAACTAGGCAAATCGCAGTTGATCGCTCTAGTGAAGGTGACGGCGCTCGTGATTATTTAGTACTCTACGTGATAAGGTGTGTAACCGTATACACTGTTCTGATTGTTAATCGGTTGAAAAGCCGAAGGTGCGTATATTGTATTATCTTAACTGTTGATTGGCATTATGCCAAAAAGCCGAAATACCGACGAACGATGCCATACGAGCGTGCGATCGCGCGTGTGGTGAACCGTGCCCACGGAGCGTGAGCGTGCGATGCGAAAGGCCACCATGAGCGAATTCATGGGCTTGGGCCGTAGTAGGTCACTTGGGCTGGAATGGGCCTCGATGGGCCAATGGCCCGTAGGGCCCGCGAATGCAAGTCACACTGTTAAATGGGAAATAGATAGGCTTATCATGTCGCGCACATGACTTAGGTGCTTTGGGCCGCGTCAGGCCGAAAGGGGGTCGTGTGGGCCCAATGGGCTTGTGGGCCCACACAGATGAAATGTCCGTGATGTGATAAGTTATGGATTTGGGCTGTGCCGTTGCATAGCCGTGGTTGTTTTTAGGCTAAATGGGCCACATGAGTGTGTGGGCCCACTTGGGCAAGGTAATGGGCCTTAGGCCCATCTTCGCCGTTAAGTCAAGTTAGATTTCCTAAGTCGCTCGAGGCGACGGTGGACCTTCTATTGGGTCGTTAATACCCTCGATTTATAAAATTACGGCTATACCCTCTGTTTGTAAAATTACAGAAATACCCTCGGTTTGTAAAATTACTAAAATACCCTCAGCTTGTAAAATTACTAAAATACCCTCGGTTTGTAAAATTAATGAAATACCCTCAGTTTGAAAAATTACTGAAAAACCCTCAGTTTGTAAAATTACTAAAATACCCTCAGTTTTTAAAATTATTGAAATACCCTCAGTTTGTAAAATTACGAAAATACCCTCAGTTGGTAAAATTACCGAAATACCCTCAGTTAGAAAAATTACTGAAATACCCTCTATGGGTAAAGTTACCGAAATACCCTTTATGGGTAAAGTTACCGAAATACCCTCTATAGTTAAAGTTACCAAAATACCCTCTATGGGTAAAGTTACCGAAATACCCTCGATGGGTAAAATTACCGAGATGCCCTTAAGGGGTGAAGTGATCGTTTTACCCTAACCGATTAAATGACCGTTGTACCCTTGTGGTAGTATCAGTGTTGTATGTGTTGATTGTATGATTGATTATGTTTGAGATGCACTGCATACATGGATTAGTTATGACATGACATACTGCATTGGGGTGGGTTTTCTGATTTGGAGGAAGTACCATTATAGTGGCATGGCCACGTATTCTGATTCTAGTGGCTCAGCCACGTATATCGTTGTTAGCAGCTAGGCTGCATTATTGGAGAGTTGGCTGGGTGGGTCGACATGGTCCCCACATGGAGAGCTGGTTGGTATTATTGGAGAGTTGGCTGGGTGGGTTGACTTGGTCCCCACATGGAGAGCTGGTTGGTATTATTGGAGAGTTGGCTGGGTGGGTTGACTTGGTCCCTACATGGAGAGCTGGTTGGTGTTATTGGAGAGTAGGTTGGGTGGGTTGAGTTGGTCCCCACATGGAGAGATGGTTGGTACGGGTGGTGATTTGGTTTTAAGGGTTGGGTTACATGTCCGTTTGCATTGATATGATTTAGGGCTTAGGCCCGGTATTACTGAAATAGGGCTTAGGCGTAATCGATATCAGTATGGGCTCGGGCCCAAACTGTGACCGTAATAGGGGATTACACACTGAGTTCTCGTAACTCACCCTGTCTTTTAACTGTACAGGTAATCCCCAGCCTTAGAGGATTTGGAGCTGCGAGGGACTCGGAGAAGACCACACACTGCTTATGCTTGCTGTTTTGATTATATTTAAATATTTTTGTTTGGGTTGTTATAAGGCCTCTCTAATTTTAACTTATTATTTCTGATATTCATTTATGATGTTTTCTAACTGCTAAAAGTGGGATACGATTTCCAAAACGATAAATTGACTTCAAAACACTACCTTTCCGCAATGTTTTCAAAATTCTTCTGCTACTCAATTTTTAAACATCACGTTTTCGTATAGTATTTATTTTAAATATGCTTCCGCAACAGATAAAGTGTTAAAATTTACGTTTGCAAGTGGTTAACAATTGGTTAAGTGTTTTGAGTTTTAACAAAGAGGCTTTAACTCTCGAACAAGTTTGAACAAACAAGAAACATGGTTTTGAAAAACACTTCCATGTGACACGCAAGATTCGAGCCTAACTTCTAGGCCGAGTTTGGGGTGTTAAATTTAATGGTATCAGAGCCAGGTTGCAAAACTCGGCTGTGGATTGGGTCTTCAAAATTGAATTTTCGAAAGTATTGTTTCAAAAAGTCTTGAAAAGATTTTAAGTTCTAAAATTGTAT
This sequence comes from Gossypium sturtianum, assembly GCA_025698515.1. Classification (NCBI taxonomy): domain Eukaryota; kingdom Viridiplantae; phylum Streptophyta; class Magnoliopsida; order Malvales; family Malvaceae; genus Gossypium; species Gossypium sturtianum. The sequence continues at coordinate 130,701,732 of CM046955.1, forward strand.
TGACCGTTTTTCGAAAGTGTGGTACACCGAGTCTCCGGTGCCGAATCCGTAAGTTTCTGAAACTGTTATTAGTTTCATTGAAAAGCAGTAGATAAAGATACTATGATTTCTTATATATTAGACTGTATGGCTATACTTAAACTTAGAGTTGTATTTATTCTGTGTATATTCTGGAAATGATTTGCGTGTGATATCCATCCGCTCTGATGGATAAATAGTGAGGTGTGTGCTAGTATTATTGAGGTTAGAGTGCGCAGCGAGAGCGTAGTGTGCTAGGATAGGATGTGCGACTGTTCTTATAGTTGGAAATTTCGAGGACGAAATTTCTTTAAGGGGGTAGAATTGTAACGCCTCGAATTTTTGCGCCTAATAGAATTGACCCTATTGGGCCTTGGGCATGGTAGCGTTTAAATTTTTTTTGAGAACAAGAGGACGGCACTAATACGAGTTGGACCTATTAGGTGAGTGATTTTAGAGTGTTTAGAGGGTACTACGAAGTCTCAGGTTCAAGTTAGGCCATAGGAAAAATTTTGATTTTTAGCCTTAGTGGAACCCTGATCTCTAATAGTATGACTCATAAATAAATTAGGGTAAAATAAGACACAAAAGGAGTTGTGGTCTAGTGGCAAATGGCGCCACATGGGAGACAATGAAGTGACGCCATAGAGGAAGCAAGGGGTCCAAGGTTCAAGTCTTGGCTCTTGAAATTTATTTTGGTTTCTATTTTAAATAAATCTGGAAGCGAGTAGGTAGGCTTTATAGTTAAATGTTTTGGACTTATGACACAAAGAAGCTTGTGTCCTAGTGGTGGTGGCGTGACATGGCTATCGAGAGGACTTTGGTTCGAATCCCTTTGCACGCAAAGGTGGATTATTTTGCTAAGGAGTCATTTTTTTAGGATTGATAGATAATCCCACATCGGGAAGCTAGCATGAGGATAGGCAAGAAGCTAGCTTTAAATAGAGCAAACCATGAGGAGAGTAAGCATACCTTGCTTGGCTTATCCCTTTCGCTTTGTGGCGTGCTCGTTTGGGTTAGGCGTTGGATCATTCGTTGCTCTGTATGCCATTGGGTCGCGGTGGTGGTGGCCGAAGTTGATCGACACACCTATTGGGGGTCAAGGGTACGATCATTGTTGGCTTCTGCGCAGAACAATGTTCAGAGCGCGGATTAACTTCAGATTCCTATCAGGTGTGTATTTCGCACAACTCTAGCTGTAGAGCAGAAAATACCGAAATACCGGTCACACGGCGATGGTAGCCACACGAGCGTGCGAGCGCACGTGTGGGAGCTTCGGCGCGATAGTTGAGGCCCTCATGAGTGTTCTCATGGGTTTAGGCTGCCTTGGGCCGAATGGGCCCAATGGGCCCATGGGCCCATATGAATAAATTGTATGATTGTGTAGTAGATATTGGACTGATCTATGTGAATCTCATATCGTGGCTAGATTTGGGCTGAATGGGCCACACGAGCGTGTGGGCCCATTTGGGCTGAGAATGGGCCCTAGGCCCATTCGCATCATTATCTCTGTTTAGAATACTTTGGTTAAACTGGGTAAATCGCAGTTGATCGCTCTAGTGTAGGTGATGGCGCTCGTCATTATTTAGTACTCTACGTGATAAGGTGTGTATCCGTATACACTGTTCTGATTGTTAATCGGTTGAAAAGCCGAAGGTGCTTATATTGTATTATCTTAACTGTTGATCGGAATTATGCCAAAAAGCCGAAATACCGGCGAACAATGTCATACGAGCGTGCGATTGTGCGTGTGGTGAACCGTGCTCACGGAGCGTGAGCGTGTGATGAGAAAGGCCACCATGAGCAAATTCATGGGCTTGGGCCGTAGTGGGTCACTTGGGCTGGAATGGGCGTCGATGGGCCAATGGGTCGTAGGGCCCACAAATGCAAGTCACACTGTTAAATGGGAAATAGATATGCTTATCATGTCGCGCACATGACTTAGGTGCTTTAGGCCGCGTCAGGCCGAAAGGGGGTCGTGTGGGCCCAATGGGCTTGTGGGCCCACACAGATGAAATGTCTGTGATGTGATAAGTTATGGATTTGGGCTGTGCTGTTGCATAGCCGTGATTGTTTTTAGGCTAAATGGGCAACACGAGTGTGTGGGCCCACTTGGGCAGGGTAATGGGCCTTAGGCCCATCTTCGACGTTAAGTCAAGTTAGATTTCCTAAGTCGCTCGAGGTGACGGTGGACCTTCTGTTGGGTCATTAATACCCTCGATTTGTAAAATTATGGAAATACCCTCGGTTTGTAAAATTACTGAAATACCCTTAGTTTTAAAATTACTGAAATACCTTCAACTTGTAAAATTACGGAAATACCCTCGATTTGTAAAATTATTAAAATACCCTCAGCTTATAAATTTACTGAAATACTCTCAGTTTGTAAAATTACTAAAATACCCTCAATTTGTAAAATTACTAAAATACCCTCGGTTTGTAAAATTACTGAAATACCCTCAGTTTGTAAAATTATAGAAATACTCTCAGTTGGAAAAATTACCGAAATACCCTCTATGGGTAAAGTTACCGAAATACCCTCTATGGGTAAAGTTACCGAAATACCCTCTATGGTTAAAGTTACCGAAATACACTCTATGGGTAAAGTTACCGAAATACCCTCGATGGGTAAAATTACCGAGATGCCCTTAAGGGGTGAAGTGATCGTTTTACCCTAACCGATTAAATGACCGTTGTACCCTTGTGGTAGTATCAGTGTTGTATGTGTTGATTGTATGATTGATTATGTTTGAGATGCACTGCATACATGGATTAGTTATGACATGACATACTGTATTGGGGTGGGTTTTCTGATTTGGAGGAAGTACCGTTATAGTGGCATGGCCACGTATTCTGATTCTAGTGGCTCAGCCACGTATATCGTTGTTAGCAACTAGGCTGCATTATTGGAGAGTTGGCTGGGTGGGTCGACATGTTCCCCACATGGAGAGCTGGTTGGTATTATTGGAGAGTTGGCTGGATGGGTTGACTTGGTCCCTACATGGAGAGCTGGTTGGTATTATTGGAGAGTTGGCTGGGTGGGTTGACTTGGTCCCCACATGGAGAGCTGGTTGGTATTATTGGAGAGTAGGTTGGGTGGGTTGACTTGGTCCCCACATGGAGAGATGGTTGGTACGGGTGGTGATTTGGTTTTAAGGGTTGGGTTACAGGTCCGTTTGCATTGATATGATTTAGGGCTTAGGCCCGCATCGTTATCGAATAGGGCTTAGGCCTGCATCGATATCAGTATGGGCTCGGCCTGCATTGTGGACCGTAATAAGGGATTACACACTGAGTTCTCGTAACTCACCCTATCTTTTAACTGTACAGGTAATCCCCAGCCTTAGAGGATTTGGAGCTGCAAGGGACTCGGAGAAGACCACACACTACTTATGCTTGCTGTTTTGATTATTTTTAAATATTTTTATTTGGGTTGTTATAAGGCCTCTCTAATTTTAACTTATTATTTCTGATATTCATTTATGATGTTTTCTAACTGCTAAAAGTGGGATACGATTTCCAAAATGATAAACTGACTTCAAAACACTATGTTTCCGCAACGTTTTCAAAATGCTTCTGCTACTCAATTTTTAAACATCACATTTTCGTATAGTATTTATTTTAAATATGCTTCCACAATAGATAAAGTGTTAAAAGCTACGTTTGCAAGTGGTTAACAATTGCTTAAGTGTTTTGAGTTTTAACAAAGAGGCTTTAACTCTCAAACAAGTTTGAACAAACAAGAAACATGGTTTTGAAAAACACTTACATGTGACACGCCAGATTCGAGCCTAACTTCTAGGCCGAGTTTGGGGTGTTACAGAATAAGTGATATTTGAGTTGAAGAATGTGGTAAGATATGGCTAAGCATATGAGCCAAGGAATATGTGATGAATTTGCTTCGAGAACTATAAATTCCATTATATTAATTTGAGTATGTGTATTTTATGCTAAGTCTATTTGTATATGGCTTACTAAGCTTTTGAAAGCTTACTCTGTGTGTGTTTGCTCTGTTTTATAGATCGCCGAAGCTACTGAAGGCTCAGGGATCGTCGAGGATCGTCATCACACTACTCAAACTTGTTTTGGTACTTTGAAAATGTGTATATAGCTAAATATGGCATGTATAGGCTAGTTATTTGGTATAAGTTTGAGATATGAATTTAGCCATGTGATGTGGATAGTTATGTGTTGGTATTATGCATTTGTGAATATGGTATATGATGTTGGTTTTAGCATGATCTTATGACTATGAAATGGACATGTTTATGGTAAGTATATGGATGAATTTTTGAGTATGTATGTTTGATCAAAGAAATGGTTATATGAAAGGTAAATGTAGATAAATCATACTTGAATGTATATGTGTTTTGGTTGTGCAAATTGATAGATAAGTTTGCATGATTTGAGTTGAAATTGGATAAGATGGCATGTTGATCTTTTGGCATGACTTTGATTGTCAATTGTGCTTGAGATGAATTGGTATATTGCTTGTAGGTATGACCCTAATGTGGGTGGCATGATGGCCTTGGAAATGGCCTGTTTTGCTTACACGCCCGTGGCACACGGGCGTGCCTAGTAGCCATGTGAATAAGTCAGTAGCTAGCCTAATTTTACACGGCTATGGTACACGGACGTGCCTGATGGCCGTGTGATCAAGTTAGTAGCTAGCATAGTTTCACACGGCCATGGCACACGGGCGTGTCTGGTGCCGTGTGGACAAGTCAGTAGGTATGCTCTGTTTTGGCACGGCCAGAACACATGGGTGTGTCTAGTAGCCCTGGAAGGCACACGGCCTAACTGCACGGGCGTGTGACCTTTACAGTTTTGAAAAATATTGAAAACTTTGGAAAATTTTCTAAGTGATCGGCTCAGTCCCGGTCCAATTATAAAGCATGTTTGAGGTCTTGTTGACCTAATTAAGGGATGCTTTGATGTGAAATGATAACTAAGTTATGAATTATCGGTAAAAGTCTCCGATCTATCTGGTAACGCCTGTAACCCTAATCCAGCGACGGATACGGGTTAGGGGTGTTACAGTTAATGACCCAACTAGCTTGTAGACTTGACCAACATGTATCATATTTTTTTATTGGGTCAAGGTGGCATCTTGGTGACCCATTAAGCTTGGTCTTTCCGTCCAACACATGAGAATAATAGCTCATGTCCATGGAACATTATAATAAACTCAACTCTATGGTCCCACTATATAAGTAAATTTAACATGTTAATAAATAACACGAAATACTTTAATTTTATGCACAAAATCATATAAAAAAGCAAAATTTTGCATACTTTATAATTCATGTCCATTATTAATGTTTAAGCAAAATTCACTTAATTAATTAACAAATACTCAAGATTAATATTATTTTTAAGTAAAAAGGTTGTAAAAATTTCTAGAAAATTCCTATATAATTTTGAGTTTACACACCCCCAAACTTAAACCATTGTTCGTCCCGAGTAATGTTCAGGCACATTAAAAAATTTTGCCAAGGCAATTTTGCAATATGATTAAGCAGCATCAATCTTTGCACATAATCACGCATCAACAAAATCACGCTCACAAACTCTTTTTATTGATAAGTCGCTCATATGCAAACATTATTTCAAAATTTTTATTCTAAGTGTGGAAATATGCTAGCATAAGTCATAGAGTGCATGCTTTTCAAGATCATACATACCATTCACCATTCAATCAAAATTTCTTATCAATCAAATAGAACAATCACAATGTTTAATTAATGGTCCTCATATGTTAAACTTAGCAATTTCTCTCCACTAATGTAGTCAACATAATCATCAAAATCAGTAGGTCTTTTATCCAGTTGTAATGGGACTAGGCTTAAGGTAAGGATAAAAGAGAAGTGAATTTTTAGGTTCAGTAATCTTAACCCTAGCTTTGACTTGGATCAATTCGAGGAACATCTGCAACTAATGGGTTCTTCACCCCCCCAAACTTAATTTTGAAGCACATGCCCAATATTTCTTAATACTTTGAACTTTTTATTTTGTTGTTTTTGCTTGACATTCGAATAGAGCTCTCTCTCTATCTTTTAAAACACCTCTGAACATTTGAAGAACATGTACATCTATTTGAATTTTTTCTCGATCTTTGCTTACCAAGACAAGTAAAGTTAAGATAGTTGCAAAAATAAGAAAAAAATTAAAAAGATGGTAACATGGCTTATTATGTAGGTAAACAGCAAACATACGCTTTAAGGCTCAAATTAAGGTTTCAAGGGTCACATTCATATGGTAGGCTTGAAAGGCTCAAACGATCCAAAGAAAATGTGCCTAAATCATGTTTAGATTCTTATGCCTCCTAGGATTTCACCTCAAGAAAGTTACTAAGTCAATTCTAAGGATTAAGCATTCCATAACTCAAGATAACATCAAAAATCATACTTGCATTTGAGCTAACTTATGAATTTTTTTATTATCTAAACATCATTTTATTTTAGCTTACTTATGTGTAATTATTGAAACATACTTAAGAAAAAAATTTAAAATTCATGCTAACTACTAAAATTTCATGCTAATATTTCCCTACCCCCACCATAAAAAGAAACTATGTCCTTATTGTGTAAGCAAAGTAATGAATGAGAATTGAACACCAGGTAGGATAGCAAGAAAGAGAGGTGAGTCATGAAGACTGCTTAAGTACCAAGTCTCTCTCAACAATCCAATCCTAGACATGTTCATTCACATTACCACACTACTTAGCTTTTTTTTATTAGGGTAGAGGCATTTAACTTTATTTTATTAATGCTTGCAATTTTATTGTGTGAAAACAAAATACTAACTGTGAAAGTAACTAACTAAAACTAATAAGAAAAAGAAATCCCCCCTTTTTTAAATTTGAATCGTCATTTAAGTCTTTCTCTTTTCCCTTCTTGGTCGCACTTGATCCCAAAAGCTATTTTTGCCATGTCTCAAAGATATGATCTGGGAAATCATAATTTTCAACTATGACAGATATGTGGAAATTCAGGCATAACCAACAACAAGCCTATTTGAATATGCAAAAGTTAGACATGGTGATTTTCTCGAAAAATAGGCAGAATTTTGACAAAAGGGAAGGAAAAGAAATCGGTAATGGATGGTAGCAAGAGGTTTGCGATGCTGATAGGCTTGCAATAGTAACAAGATTGCAGTGGCGAAAGGCTTGCAGTGATGATAAGATTGCTCTGGCAAGAGCTATACAACGACGATAGTAAGGCTCCGAAAAAAGACTTGTAGTGGCAATAAGGAGGGTTTTGCGACAAGGGAAGGAAATTTGGGAGATTCTTCAGGATTTAAGGTCAATGGCTAAGAGAAAAAAGAATAAGTGGCTAGGGTTTAAGCAAATTGCTTGAATGGTTGTGAAAAATATGGTGGTAAAAAGGGGTTTATATTGTAACGCCCCAAACCTAGCCTAGAAGTCTAGACCGAATTTGGAATGCTACATTGATCACCGAAGTGATCGTGGGAAAATCTTTACAAGTAATTTATCTCAGTGGACCAAAATTATCTAAAATCGTTTAAAAACCAACCAGTAAAGATTTACAATAAAACTCAATATAAAACCCATTTAATATACGAATAAAATCATAAAATGTATATATAATGATTTGTAAACTAAACAGGAACTAGAAGCGATTCGTAAGAAGAACATACTTACAGACATATAACAGTTAAGCGAGTTCGCCTAACATCAAACACACACCATATGTACCTTACAATCATATGGAACAAATAGACACACGTAATCTCACGTGCTATTAAAATACAATAGCAACAGTTCACAAGTCAGTCACACTATCACAATAACAGTTTAGTCAGACATTTATAGAAAAAGTCTATAGAAATCGCAAAGGCGCACGTGCCTTTCAGTCGATCAGTAACACATTCAGTCATATTACCACATTCAGCCAAACTGATCAATCAGGCATTTCAGTTGAATAGTACAGTCACATTCATCACATAGATTCATTCTGATGCATATGAGTGCAAATGAGTTATAAAATAACCCCATCCAGCCAACACACCATCTCCGTCCAACCCTACACTTACTGTGGGGATTTAATCAACCCACCCATCCCTGCACTCTGAGTAGGACCTCAAAAAGCCAACCCAACCTTATACTCCATAGGATGTCATCCCGGGTTGCCCGGAAACGATGATCATCAGCATTGTCCTTGACCTTTAGGGAATTGGGATCGCCCTTGACCTTCTCGGAATTGGGGCTAACAGTGTGCAGATAAACTGCCAGTCTCATATATTACGCAGCAAAGCTAGCATATAAGCTGTACTGTGCAATACGGTAAACCGCGGTACAGACATGTAGTATGAACTGCCAGATCAGATAATTGTATGTAGCGTAGCTAACGTACAAGCGGTACAGTGCAATTCGGTAATCCGTTATACCGATGAGTTGCGTAAAACCGCGATCACCAATGATACGCAACGACATCGATGTATGTATGTCCTGCGGTGTAGTGCGTAAATCCACAAAGACTGATCAAATCGTCCACGACCCTCAGGGTATTGGGACTGCCCTCGACCCTCTGGGTATAAGGGGCATGTAACGCCACGAATTTTTGGGCCTAGTAGAATTGAGCCTATTGGGCCTTGGGCATGGGAGCGTTTAAAATTTTTTTGAGAACAAGAGGACGGCACTAATGCGAGTTGGACCTATTAGGTGAGTGATTTTAGAGTGTTTAGAGGGTACTACGAAGTCCCGGGTTCAAGTTAGGCCATAGGAAAAATTTTGATTTTTAGCCTTAGTGGAATACTGATCTCTAATGGTATGACTCATAAACAAATTAGGGTAAAATAAGACACAAAAGGAGTTGTGGTCTAGTGGCAAATGGCGCCACATGGGAGACAAAGAAGTGACGTCATAGAGGAAGCAAGGGGTCCAAGGTTCAAGTCTTGGCTCTTGAAATTTATTTTGGTTTCTCTTTTAAATAAATCTGGAAGCGAGTAGGTAGGCTTTATAGTTAGATGTGTTGGACTTATGACACAAAGGAGCTTGTGTCCTAGTGGTGGTGGCGTGACATGGCTATCAAGAGGACTTTGGTTCGAATCCCTTTACAAACAAAGGTGGATTATTTTGCTAATGAGTCGATATTTGAGGATTGATAGAGAATCCCACATCGAGAAGCTAGCATGAGGATAGGCAAGAAGCTGGCTTTAAATAGAGCAAACCATGAGGAGAGTAAGCATACCTTTCTTGGCTTATCCCTTTCGCTTTGTGGCGTGCTCGTTTGGGTTAGGCGTTGGATCATTCGTTGATCTGTATGCCGTTGGGTTGCGGTGGTGGTGACCGAAGTTGATCGACACATCCCTTGGGGGTCAAGGGTGCGATCATTGTTGGCTTCTGCGCAGAACAATGTTCAGAGCGCAAATTACCTTTAGATTCCTATCAGGTGTGTATTTCGCACTACTCTAGCTGTAGAGCAGCAAATGCTGAAATACTGGTCACACGGTGATGGTAGCCACACGAGCGTGCGAGCGCAAGTGTGGGGGCTTCGACGCGATAGTTGAGGCCATCATGAGTGTTCTCATGGGTTTAGGCTGCCTTGGGCTGAGTGGGCCCAATGGGCCCGTGGGCCCATGTGAATAATTGTATAATTGTGTAGTAGATATTTGACTGGTCTATGTGAATCACATATCTGTGGCTAGATTTGGGCTGAATAGGTCACACGAGCATGTGGGCCCATTTGGGCTGAGAATGGGCCCTAGGCCCATTTGCATCATTATCTCTGTTTAGAATACTTTGGTTAAACTGGGCAAATCGCAGTTGATCGATCTAGTGAAGGTGACGGCGCTCGTGATTATTTAGTACTCTACGTGATAAGGTGTGTATCCGTATACACTGTTCTGATTGTTGATCGGTTGAAAAGCCGAAGGTGCGTATATTGTAATATTTTGACTGTTGATCGGCATTATGCCGAAAAGTCGAAATATCGGCGAATGATGCCATACGAGCGTGTGATCGCGCGTGTGGTGAACCGTGCTCACGGAGCGTGAGCGTGTGATGAGAAAGGCCACCATGAGCGAATTCATGGGCTTGGGCCGTAGTGGGTCACTCGGGCTGGAATGGGCCTCGATGGGCCAATGGACCGTAGGGCCCGCGAATGCAAGTCACACTGTTAAATGGGAAATAGATGGCTTATCATGTCGCGCACATGACTTAGGTGCTTTGGGCCGCGTCAGGTCGAAAGGGGGCCGTCTGGGCCCAATGGGCTTGTGGGCCCACACATATGAAATGTCCGTGATGTGAAAGTTATTGATTTGGGCTGCGCCGCGTTACGCCGTGGTTGTTGTTTTTAGGCTAAATGGGCCACACGAGTGTGTGGGCCCACTGGCAGGTAATGGGCCTTAGGCCCATCTTCATCGTTAAGTCAAGTTAGATTTCCTAAGTCGCTCGAGGCGACGGTGGACCTTCTTTTGGGTCGTAAATATCCTCGGTTTGTAAAATTACAAAAATACCCTCGATTAGTAAAATTACAAAAATACCCTCGGTTTGTAAAATTACTGAAATACCCTCAGTTTGTAAAATTACTGAAATACCACCGGTTTGTAAAATGTCTAAAATACCCTTGGTTTATAAAATTACGGAAATACCCTCGGTTGGTAAAATTACGAAATACCCTCAGTTTATAAAATTACAGAAATACCCTCAGTTTGTAAAATTACGGAAATACCCTCAGTTTGTAAAATTACTGAAATACCCTTAGTTTGTAAAATTACGGAACTACCCTCAGTTTGTAAAATTAGTGCAATACCCTCGGTTTGTAAAATTATGAAAATACCCTTGGTTTGTAAAATTACTGAAATACCCTCGATTTGTAAAGTTATTGAAATACCCATGATTTGTGAAATTATCGAAAGACCTGTGAGTTTTGAAATTACTGAAATACCCTCAGTTTATAAAATTACTGAAATACCCCTGGTTTACAAATTAATAAAATACCCCTGTAGGGTAGAACTACCGAATTACCCCTGTAGGGTAGAAACACCGAATTAACCCTGTAGGGTAGAATCACAGAATTACCCCGTAGGGTAGGATCACCGAAGTACCCCTGAGGGGTAGGATTACCGAAATACCCTTATGGGGTAAATGACTGTTTTGCCCTTGTGGGTAAATGACTGACTTGTGCTATGATTTGACCGATTTGGATTGTGATCGTATGATCGTGTGTTTTAACTGACTTGACTGTGGGCGTGTGACTGATATTCTGTTAATATGAGTTGAAATGACTGTTACTAAGCATGTCTATTTTGCATACACGTGTAATGATTGAGCATGACATACACGACATATTGCATGGGGTTGGGATTTGTAATTGGAGGAAGTATCGCATCAGCGGTGGCTCGCCACGTTTATCGCTTCTAGTGGCTTTGCCACAATATAACGATTTTAGTGGCCCGACCACGCTCACTATTATTAGCAGCTCTACTGCGTTAGTATTATGTACTAGTGGCTCTGCCACATTTTACTGTTATAGTGGCATCGCCACGTCATCTGATTTTAGTGGCTCAGCCACGTATACTATTATAAGACGATTTGTTGCGTTGTTATTAGCAGCTAGGCTGTGTTATTGGTGTTCTGGCTGGGTGGGTCGACTTGGTCCCCACGTGGTGTGTTGGTTGGTACGAGGAGGTGTGTTGTTTGGACTGGGTTGGGATGCATCCTCATCATCGTTGCATATCTGTTTATGAGATCTCACATTGTGATCGGGCTTAGGCCACTTGTTCTCGCTATTTGTTTGGGCTAGGCTCAATTGATTACATTATGGGCTATGACCCAAATGATATTGTAGTGGGCTTTGACTCACGTATGCTCGAATCGATCAGCATCTTGTTACTCTTAAAGGGCTTTGGCGCATTCGGTTCTGCTTTACATTATCCGATTGTTACTCTAGTAAGGGGATTACACGCTGAGTTTTCATAAACTCACCCCGCTTTTTAATCGTGCGGTAATCCTCTCACCTTTAGACGGATCGGAGCTGCGAGGGACTCGGAGAAGACCACACACTACTTATGCTTGCTGTTTTGATTATTTTTAAATATTTTTATTTGGGTTGTTATAAGGCCTCTCTAATTTTAACTTATTATTTTTGATATTTATTTATGATGTTTTCTATCTGCTAAAAGTGGAATACGATTTCCAAAACGATAAACTGACTTCAAAACACTATGTTTCTGCAACGTTTTCAAAATTCTTCTACTACTCAATTTTTAAACATCACGTTTTCCTATATTATTTATTTTAAATATGCTTCCACGAAAGATAATGTTTTAAAAGTTACGTTTGCAAGTGGTTAATAATTGCTTAAGTGTTTTGAGTTTTAACAAAGAGGCTTTAACTCTCAAACAAGTTTTAACAAATAAGAAACATGGTTCTGAAAGTATTATTTCAAAAAGGCTTGAAAAGATTTAAAGTTCTGAAATTGTATTGACTGTTTTCCAAAAGTGTTGTACACCGAGTCTCCGGCGCCGAATCCGTAAATTTCTGAAACTGTTGTTAGTTTCGTTGAAAAGCAGTAGATAAAAATGCTATGATTTCTTAGATATTAGACTGTATGGCTATACTTAAACTTAGAGTTGTATTTATTCTATGTATATTCTGGAAATGATTTGCGTGTGATATCCATCCGCTCTGATGGATAGATAGTGTGGTGTGTGCTAGTGTTATTAAGATCAGAGTGCGCAGCGAGAGAGTAGTGTGCTAGGTTAGGATGTGCGACTGTTCCTATAGTTGGAAAATTTTGAGGATGAAATTTCTTTAAGGGGGTAGAATTGTAACGCCCCAATTTTTTGGGCCTAGTAGATATGTGCCTATTGGGCCTTGGGCATGGGAGCGTTTAAAATTTTTTTGAGAACAAGAGGACGACACTAATGCGAGTTGGACCGATTAGGTGAGTGATTTTGGAGTGTTTAGAGGGTACTATGAAGTCCCGGGTTCAGGTTAGGCCATAGGAAAAAATTTGATTTTTAGCCTTAGTGGAACCCTGATCTCTAATGGTATGACTCATAAATAAATTAGGGTAAAATAAGACACAAAAGGAGTTGTGGTCTAATGGCAAATGGCGCCACATGGGAGACAAGGAAGTGACGCCATAGAGGAAGCAAGGGGTCCAAGGTTCAAGTCTTGGCTCTTGAAATTTATTTTGGTTTCTCTTTGAAATAAATCTAGAAGCGAGTAGGTAGGCTTTATAGTTAAATGTGTTGGACTTATGACACAAAGGAGCTTGTGTCCTAGTGGTGGTGGCGTGACATGGCTATCGAGAGGACTTTGGTTCGAATCCCTTTGCACGCAAAGGTGGATTATTTTGCTAAGGAGTCGATTCTTGAGGATTGATAGAGAATCCCACATCAGGAAGCTAGCATGAGGATAGGCAAGAAGCTGGCTTTAAATAGAGCAAACCATGAGGAGAGTAAGCATACTTTTCTTGGCTTATCCCTTTCGCTTTGTGGCGTGCTCGTTTGGGTTAGGCGTTAGATCATTCGTCGATCAGTATACCATTGGGTGGCGATGGTGGTGACCGAAGTTGATCGACACACCCCTTGGGGGTTAAGGGTGCGATCATTATTGGCTTCTGCGCAGAATAGTCTTCAGGGCGCGGATTAACTTCAGATTCCTATCAGGTGTGTATTTTGCACTACTCTAGCTGTAGAGTGGCAAATGCCGAAATACCGGTCACACGGCGATGGTAGCCACACGAGTGTGCGAGCGCACGTGTGGGAGCTTCGACGCTATAGTTGAGGACCTCATGAGTGTTCTCATGGGTTTAGGCTGAATTGGGCCGAGTGGGCCCATGTGAATAAATTGTATAATTGTGTAGTAGATATTTGACAGGTCTATGTGAATCTCATATCTGTGGCTAGATTTGGGTTGAATGGGCCACACCAGTGTGTGGGCCCATTTGGGCTGAGAATGGGCCCTAGGCCCATTCGCATCATTATCTCTGTTTAGAATACTTTGGTTTAACTGGGCAAATCGCAGATGATCGCTCTAGTGAAGGTGACGACGCTCGTGATTATTTAGTACTCTATGTGATAAGGTGTGTGTCCGTATACACTGTTTTGATTGTTGATCGGTTGAAAAGTCGAAGGTGCGTATATTGTACTATTTTGACTGTTGATCGACATTATGCCGAAAAGCCGAAATACCGGCGAACGATGCCATACGAGCGTGCGATCGCGCGTGTGGTGAACCGTGCTCAGGGAGCGTGAGCGTGTGATGAGAAAGGCCACCGTGAGCGAATTCATGGGCTTGGTCCGTAGTGGGTCACTTGGGCTGGAATGGGCCTCGATGGGACAATAGGCCGTAGGGCCCGCGAATGCAAGTCACGCTGTTAAATGGGAAATAGATAGGTTTATCATGTCGCGCACATGACTTAGGTGCTTTTGGCCGTGTCAGGCCGAAAGGGGGGCGTGTGGGCCCAATGGGCCTGTGGTCCCACACAGATGAAATGTCCGTGATGTGATAAGTTATTGATTTGGGCTGTGCCGTTGCATAGCCGTGGTTGTTTTTAGGCTAAATGGGCCACACGAGTGTGTAGGCCCACTTGGGCAGGGTAATGGGCATTAAGCCCATCTTCGATGTTAAGTCAAGTTAGATTTCCTAAGTCGCTCGAGGCAACGGTGGACCTTCTGTTGGGTCGTAAATACCCTCAGTTTGTAAAATTACGGAAATACCCTCGGTTAGTAAAATTATGGAAATACCCTCGTGTAGTAAAATTACTGAAATACCTTCAGTTTGTAAAATTACTGAAATACCATCGGTTTGTAAAATTTCTGAAATACCCTCGGTTTATAAAATTATGGAAATACCCTTGGTTTGTAAAATTACAAAATACCCTCAGTTTGTAAAATTACTGAAATACCCTCGGTTTATAAAATTATAGAAATACCCTTGGTTAGTAAAATTACGGAAATACCCTCGGTTTGTAAAATTACTGAAATAACCTCAATTTGTAAAATTACAAAAATACCCCCAGTTTGTAAAATTACTAATATACCCTCGTTTTGTAAAATTACGAAAATACCCTCAGTTTGTAAAATTACTAAAATACCCTCGGTTTGTAAAGTTACTGAAATACCCCTGATTTGTAAAATTACTGAAAGACCCGTGAGTTATGAAATTACTGAAATACCCTCAGTTTTTAAAATTACTGAAATACCCCTGTAGGGTAAAACTACCGAATTACCCCTGTAGGGTAGAATCACCGAATTACCCTTGTAGGGTAGAATCACCGAATTAACCCATAGGGTAGGATCACCAAAGTACCCCTGTGGGGTAGGATTACCGAAATACCCTTATGGGGTAAATGACTATTTTGCCCTTGTGGGTAAATGACTGACTTGTGCTATGATTTGACTGATTTGACTATGACCGTATGACTGTGTTTTAACTGACTTGACTGTGGGCGTGTGATTGATATGCTGTTAATATGTGTTGAAATGACTTTTACTAAGCATGGCTATTTTGCATACACGTGTAATGATTGAGGATGACATATACAACATATTGCATGGGGTTGGGATTTGTAATTGGAGGAAGTACTGTACTAGTGGCTCTGCCACATTTTACTGCTCTAGTGGCTTCGCCACGTATACTGATTTTAGTGGCCTGGCCACATTCATTGTTATTAGCAGCTCTGTTGCATTAGTACTATGTACTTGTGGCTCTGCCAGGTTTTACTGTTATAGTGGCATCGCCACGTAATCTAATTTTAGTGGCTCAGCTACGTATACTATTATTAGCAGCTTTGTTGTGTTGTTATTAGCAGCTAGGCTGTGTTATTGGTGTGCTGGCTGGGTGGGTCGACTTGGTCCCCACGTGGTGTGTTGGTTGGTACGGAGGTGTGTTGGGTCGGTGGGTTGGGATGCATCCTCACACCTTGTTGCATATCTGTTTATGAGATCTCAGAATCGCATCGTGCTTAGCCACTTGTTCGCTATTGGTTTGGGCTAGGCCCAATTGATTCTGTTATGGGCTGTGACCCAAATGATATTGTAGTGGGCTTTGACTCACGTATGCTTTGAACTGATTGTACTGTTACTCTTAAAAAGCTTTGGCCCGGTGTTTGATTTCTATTATTTCAGATATCCGATCGTTACTCTAGTAAAGGGGATTACACATCGAGTTTTCATAAACTCACCCCGTTTTTAATCATGCGGGTAATCCTCAGCCTTAGACGGATCGGAGCTGGGAGGGACTCGGAGAAGACCACACACTGCTTATGCTTGCTGTTTTGATTATTTTTAAATATTTTATTTGGGTTGTTATAAGGCCTCTCTAATTTTAACTTATTATTTCTGATGTTTATTTATGATGTTTTCTAAATGCTAAAAGTGGGATACGATTTTCAAAACGATAAACTGACTTCAAAACACTATGTTTCCGCAACATTTTCAAAATGCTTCTGCTACTCAATTTTTAAACATCACGTTTTTTTTATATTATTTATTTTAAATATGCTTCCGCAACAGATAAAGTTTTAAAAGTTACGTTTGCAAGTGGTTAACAATTGCTTAAGTGTTTTGAGTTTTAACAAAGAGGCTTTAACTCTCAAACAAGTTTTAACAAACAAGAAACATGGTTTTGAAAAACACTTCCATGTGACACACCAGATTCGGGCCTAACTTCTAGGCCAGGTTTGGGGGTGTTACATTTAATGGTATCGAGCAGGTTACAAAACTCGATCGTGGATTGGGTCTTCAAAATTGAATTTCGAAAGTATTGTTTCAAAAAGGCTTGAAAAGATTTAAAGTTCTGAAATTGTATTGACCGTTTTCCAAAAGTGTGGTACACCGAGTTTTCGACGCCGAATCCGTAAGTTTCTGAAACTGTTGTTAGTTTCGTTGAAAAGCAATAAATAAAGATACTATGATTTCTTAGATATTAGACTGTATGGCTATACTTAAACTTAGAGTTGTGATATCCATCCGCTCTGATGGATAGATAGTGTGGTGCGTGCTAGTGTTATTAAGATCAGAGTGCACAGCGAGAGCGTATCCATCCGCTCTGATGGATAGATAGTGTGGTGCGTGCTAGTGTTATTAAGATCAGAGTGCACAGCGAGAGCGTAGTGTGCTAGGTTAGGATGTGCGACTGTTCCTATAGTTGGTAATGTCGAGGACGAAATTTCTTTAAGGGGGTAGAATTGTAACGCCCCGAATTTTTCGGCCTAGTAGATATGGGCCTATTGGGCCTTGGGCATGGGAGCGTTTAAATTTTTTTTGAGAACAAGAGGACGGCACTAATGCAAGTTGGACCTATTAGGTGAGTGATTTTGGAGTGTTTAGAGGGTACTACGAAGTCCCGGGTTCAAGTTAGGCCATAGGAAAAAAATTGATTTTTAGCCTTAGTGGAACCCTGATCTCTAATGGTATGACTCATAAATAAATTAGGGTAAAATAAGAGACAAAAGGAGTTGTGGTCTAGTGGCAAATGGCGCCACATGGGAGACTATGAAGTGATGCCATAGAGGAAGCAAGAGGTCCAAGGTTCAAGTCTTGGCTCTTGAAATTTATTTTTGTTTCTCTTTTAAATAAATGTGGAAGCGAGTAGGTAGGTTTTGTAGTTAAATGTATTGGACTTATGACACAAAAGTGCTTTGTGTCCAAGTGGTGATGGCGTGACACGGCTATCGAGAGGACTTTGGTTTGAATCCCTTTGCACGCAAAGGTAGATTATTTTGCTAAGGAGTCGATTTTTGAGGATTGATAGAGAATCCCACATCGAGAAGCTAGCATGAGGATAGGCAAGAAGCTGGCTTTAAATAGAGCAAACCATGAGGAGAGTAAGCATACCTTTCTTGGCTTATCCCTTTCGCTTTGTGGCGTGCTCGTTTGGGTTAGGCGTTGGATCATTCGTTGATATGTATGCCGTTGGGTCGCGGTGGTGGTGACCGAAGTTGATCGACACACCCCTTGGGGGACAAGGGTGCGATCATTGTTGGCTTCTGCGCAAAAGAGTGTTCAGAGCACGGATTAACTTCAGATTCCTATCAGGTTTGTATTTCGCACTACTCTAGCTGTAGAGCAGCAAATGTCGAAATGCCGGTCACACGGCGATGGTAGCCACACGAGTGTGCGAGCGCACGTGTGGGAGCTTCGACGCGATAGTTGAGGCCCTCATGAATGTTCTCATGGGTTTAGGCTGCCTTGGGCCGAGTGGGCCCAATAGGCCTGTAGGCCCATGTGAATAAATTATATGATTGTGTAGTAGATAGTTGACTAGTCTATGTGAATCTCATATCTGTGGCTAGATTTGGGTTGAATGGGCCACACAAGCGTGTGGGTCCATTTGGGCTGATAATGGGCCCTAGGCCCATTCGCATCATTATCTCTGTTTAGAATACTTTAGTTTAACTTGGAAAATCGCAGTTGATCGTTCTAGTGAAGGTGACGGTGCTCGTGATTATTTAATACTCTACGTGATAAGGTGTGTATCCGTATATACTGTTCTGATTGTTGATCGGTTGAAAAGCCGAAGGTGCGTATATTGTACTATTTTGACTGTTGATCGGTATTATGCCGAAAATCCGAAATACCGCTGAACGATGCCATACAAGCGCGAGACCGCGCGTGTGGTGAATCGTGCTCACGGACGGTGAGCATGTGATGAGAAAGGCCACCATGATCGAATTCATGGGCTTGGGCCGTAGTGGGTCACTTAGGCTGGAATGGGCCTCGATGGGCCAATGGGCCGTATGGCCCGCGAATGCAAGTCACACTGTTAAATGGCAAATAGATAGGCTTATCATGTGGCGCACATGACGTAGGCGCTTAGGGCCGCGTCAGGCCGAAAGGGGGCCGTGTGGGCCCAATAGGCTTGTGGGCCCACATAGATGAAATGTCCGTGATGTGATAAGTTATTCATTTGGGCTGTGCCGTTGCATAGCCATGGTTGTTTTTAGGCTAAATGGGCCACACGAGTGTGTGGGCCCACTTGGGCAGGGTAATGGGCCTTAGGCCCATCTTCGCCTTAAGTCAAGTTAGATTTCCTAAGTCGCTCGAGGCGACGGTGGACCTTCTGTTGGGTCGCAAATACCCTCAGTTTGTAAAAATACTGAAATACCCTCAGTTTATAAAATTACTGAAATACCCTCAGTTTGTAAAAATACTAAAATACCATCGGTTTGTAAAATTATGGAAATACCCTCGGTTTGTAAAATTACTCAAATACCCTCAGTTTGTAAAATTACTGAAATACCCTCAATTTGTAAAATTACTAAAATACCCTCAGCTTGTAAAATTACTGAAATACCCTCAATTTATAAAATTACTGAAATACTCTCAATTTTTAAAATTACAGAAATACCCTCAGTTTGTAAAATTACTGAAATACCCTCGTTTTGTAAAATTATGAAAATACCCTCGATTTGTAAAATTACTGAAATACCTTCGGTTTGTAAAGTTAATGAAATACCCCTATTTTGTGAAATTACCGAAAGACCCGTGAGTTATGAAATTACTGAAATACTCTCAGTTTTTAAAATTACTGAAATACCACTGGTTTGAAAATTATTGAAATACCCCTGTAGGGTAAAACTACCGAATTACCCCTGTAGGGTAGAATCACTGAATTACCCCTATAGGGTAGAATCACCGAATTACCCCGTAAGGTAAGATCACCAAAGTATCCCTGAGGGGTAGGATTACCGAAATACCCTTATGGGGTAAATGACTATTTTGCCCTTGTGGGTAAATGACTGACTTGTGCTATGATTTGACTGATTTGACTATGATCGTATGATTGTGTTTTAAGCCCGACTTGGCTTGTGGGGCGTGTGGTGATATCTTTGTTAATATGTGTTGAAATGACTGTTACTAAGCATGGCTATTTTGCATACACGTGTAATGATTGAGCATGACATACACAACATATTGCATGGGGTTGGGATTTGTAATTGGTGGAAGTACTGTACTAATGGCTTTGCCACGTTTTACTGCTCTAGTGGCTTCACCACGTATACTGATTTTAGTGGCCTGGCCACGTTCACTATTATTAGCAGCTCTGCTACGTTAGTACTATGTACTAGTGGCTCGGCCAGGTTTTACTGTTATAGTGGCATCGCCACGTAATCTGATTTTAGTGGCTCAGCCACGTATACTGTTATTAGAAGCTTTGCTGCGTTGTTATTAGCAGCTAGGCTACGTTATTGGTGTGCTGGCTAGGTAGGTCGACTTGGTCCTCACGTAGTGTGTTGGTTGGTAAGGGAGGTGTGTTTGCTGGACTGGGTTGGGATGCATCCTCATACTGTTGTATATTTTTTTATGAGATCTGTCACTGTACTGGGCTTAGGCCACTTGTTCTGCTATTGGTTTGGGCTAGGCCCAATTGATTCTGTTATGGGCTGTGACCAAAATGATATTGGAGTGGGCTTTGACTCACGTATGCTTTGAGCCGATTGTCTTTGTTACTCTAAAGGGCTTTGGCCTGCATCATTCGATTTTTTTACGTATACTAATTGTTACTCTAGTAAGGGGATTACACATTGAATTTTCATTAACTCCCCCCGTTTTGAACTGTGCAGGTAATCCTCAGCCTTAGACGGGTCGGAGCTGCGAGGGACTCGGAGAAGACCACACACTGTTTATGCTTGTTGTTTTGATTATTTTTAAATATTTTTATTTGGGTTGTTATAAGGCCTCTCTAATTTTAACTTATTATTTCTGATATTTATTTATGATGGTCAGCTTGTTCAACTGACGGTAATCTATGCACATACGCATAGTTCCGTCCTTCTTCTTTACAAACAGAACTGGTGCTCCCCATGGAGACACATTGGGTCGTATGAACCCACGATCCAACAACTCTTGGATTTGAGCCTTGAGCTCAACTAACTCCTTTGGCGCCATTCGATATGGAGCGATTGACACAAGACCTGTTCCCGGTAGTAAGTCTATTCCAAACTCCACCTCTCTATCTGGGGGTATTCCTGGTGATTCCTCCAGAAATACATCTTCAAAGTCTTTCACCGTTCTAACTCCGCTGACACCTTCTTCCTTTCCACACAATCCAACA
The DNA here is from genome assembly GCA_025698515.1 of Gossypium sturtianum. Taxonomy (NCBI): domain Eukaryota; kingdom Viridiplantae; phylum Streptophyta; class Magnoliopsida; order Malvales; family Malvaceae; genus Gossypium; species Gossypium sturtianum. Next base: position 130,722,784 of record CM046955.1, read on the forward strand.
CGGCTCGATGCTCTACTAGCCAGTCCATCCCAAGTATGAGGCCAAATTCTCCGAAGGGTAACGCCATTAAGTCAGCCCGAAAGTTCACTCCCTGAATCTCTAGGGGTACATTCCGAAAGATCTTATCTACCACTATAGTTTGGCCTAATGGGCTTACTACAGTCATCTGCCTATCAGAAGGTTCAGAGTCTAGGCCTAGTGTTTCCACTACACTACATGCAACATATGAATGGGTCGAGCCCACATCAATTAAGGCATAATAAGGCCTGTTAAAAATAAAGAACATACCGGTTATAACATCCGGTGGCGTCACCATCCTCCCTCCGGCGAACCGCATAAACCAAACCCGGTTGCCTTGCCTCAGCATTAGTAGCACCTCGGCCCTGTGTTCCACGGCCTCTGCCAGTACCATTACCTCTGTTGCCCGAACCACGACCCCGTTGAGGCTGCTGTCCGCCTCTACCCGGCGACTAACGACCGAGTGCGATCGACTCTCATCCGGTTTCTTGGGACAATCCTTGAGCATATGGTCCTTGGACCCACACCGAAAACATCCTCCGTTTTTTCGGCCTCCCTAAGTGCTTCTTTCCACAATGCTCACAAGGACGACATCGCCATCCTGTACCCGACTTGCGATTTGCGGCCCATCAACTCTAGGCCTCTTATGAACCTTTCCAGATGGTCTAAAACCTCTTTTGGGCTTATTCCTATCCACAGCCTGCTTGGTAGAATCCTTGATTCCCTCGACCACCTTGGCCTTTTCTACCAAGCGAGAGAACTCCCGCTCCCCGATGCGGGGCTATCAACGATCTCAAATCGTCTCTTAGTCCGTCCTCAAAGCGGACACGGCGCTCATCTTTCGATTGCCACTACCCTCGAGCATAGCGGCTCAACCTCGAATTCGACTTCATATTCCGCCATGGACTTGTTCCTTGAACCGGCCCCGAGAAAAGCCTTCCTTTGCTCATCTCAGTATACTTGGTTCCCACATATTTCTTACGAAATGCTTCCTTAACATACTCCCGAGTCGAGATCCTCGGCCGTGGCACCATCGAACAGTTAACCACCATTGATACGCTTCATCGCGTAACAATGCCACCATCCCTTTCAACTTCTCCTCGAGGATCGGATCAAGCTCATCCATTATGCGCTCGTCGCTTCCAACCGATCTAACCAGATTGGGTGCTACTCGAACACTCCACGAAACATTTTCGCTCCATTAGCTCGGAGCCGTTCGAGTACTGGACTTTCGATTTCTGAATTTCCTCCTGCACGACCACCAACTCCAAAACTCGCAAAGTACGACTGCGACACACGGCATCATCCCCGTCCGAGTTTGTTGCTCAACACCAACGGTAGGGGTGGTGGTGGTGGTGGTGGTATCTCATTGTCGGACCCTTGACCCGATCTAATGGGTTACGACACCGTCATCCTTCCTCTACCTCATCCACGACGACCACGTCCTCTAGAAGCTCATTTCTAACGTCAAAATCGATTGAAGTTTTATGAGTTAGTGCTTACATTTCACTTGATTACTCATGAAGGAATTTTATGAAAAGAGTTTTAGGAGTGGTTCTTTTCGTATGCACACACGATCTTTCCATTCATTCATCCATCAAACAATTATGAACTCGTTCATTCGAGAGAAAGGTTGTAGTTTTCATTGTTATTGTTTTTCCACTACCTGGGGGGGTATTTTAAGTAATTTGTCCTCTGAGGGCATTTTCGTAATTTTTCAAAAGGAAAAGTTCCTTGGTGATTTCGTCAAAAATTATTTTGGTAATTTCAAAGTCTCGGAGTAATTTGGAAAAAAATTTTGAAATCAGGGTATTATTCGGTAATTTTTGACTGAGGGTATTTTGGTAACTTTTATAAGCCAAGGGCACATTTGTAAAAGTTAACAAATCAACAATATTTTAAAAGTTATAAGACTTTGAGGGTTCTTTTGTGAATTGTTCTTTTCAAAGCGATGATGTTGCAAAAATTTTGGAAATCGAGGTCATTTTGGTAATTTTGTAAGTTAGGGGAAATTTTGTAATTTTCCACAATTCAAGGTATTTTTGATAGTTTGCAAATTAGGGTTTTTGAACATTTCTAAAATAATGAAATTTTGGCAAATTGTTGGGTAGTTGGTCATTTTATAAACCAAGGGTATTTTGGTAATTTTACCACTAGGGGCATTTTTGTAATTTCATAAAGCGAAAATTTTTAGGAGAATTTTGTAAAGATGGTTTTCATGAATTTAGAAGAGAGTTTTAAAACTAGGGTTTTATTGTGTTTATAGAAAACACTGACTAGTTCCCTTCGGGTTTTAGTTATCGTGTTTAGCCTATGGCCGAGTCCTCTTGGTCGGGGTGAACAAAGCTACGCACCCAGCAGGATTCGAGTGGAGAGGAGGTGAGTCACGCGGACTACTTAAATACCAAGCTCCCACCGAAACCATTCCTAGACATGCGCACTGAGGTTGCCACACCCACGAGAGCCCTGCGGGTTAGGGTGAGCCGAAGCTACGCACTGTAGAATTCTGCGAAGAGGAGGTGAGTCACTAGGGACTGCTTAAATACTGTGCTCTTAGGATCCAATCCTAGACATGCGCATGCAGAGGTTACCACACCCCTAACTCGGTGACTTAGCCATAGGTTTGTTTAGTGTATTAAGTCTTATGTGTTTGTGTTTGAGTAAACTAGTCCTAGGGTTCAAGTTCCTATCATACTATTCTACGTTCCATGCCTTTTCTACCCTTCCATAACTCATAAATCACATAATCATACGGATGGTTAGGGGTACTTACAGTGGATTTGAGGTCGGAGACTTAGATGCCATGCGTAAAAACACGCTTATTTCTTAAGATACTTTCAAAAAGAACTTACTTGGCTCGATTTGAAAATGTTTTGGGCCTTAGCCCACAGTAGAAGTTTTAAAGCGGGCTCGATACCAAATTAAAACACCCACACCCGACCCACGAGCACTGGGATGGATCTCGTATGCTCCTTGAAGAAACCGGTTTCAAAGTTTTTGTTACTTAGAGAAAATTTGTGTAATTTTAGAAAATTATCGTTTTGGGTTGGCTTAAGTTGGAAACCCATTTATTTTACTTAGAAATCATTTAATTATGGTGACAAAACAATTTTAAGGTTTATTTTGAAAGGAATAATTTTAATTAAACTTTAATAAAAATAATTCTTAACATAATAAAAAATAAAAAATAAAATGTATAAAGAAATCCAACTTGGGCCTTATGGCCTTATTACATCAATCAAAACCCAAAAATAAAACTAAAGTACTTAGTAAAAATAAAAGTCCAAATCTTTAAATTTCTCCTTGCGATGCATGGTCACCTTGACTCCTATTGACCGGTCTATTAATGCTCATCACCTGAAAAATATTCCCACAGCAGGGTGAGTCAACAGACTCAATGTGTAACCAACACTAACATTCAATAGATCAGGCATATCTATTCATATCAAACATTTATTCATACAATGAGATATCAATGATGATGCAACAGAACCCAAAACCTAGATGCCATCCGCTACACATCCCCGTACCAACCTCGCACACCATGGGGACTACTAAGTCAACCCTCCATCCACTACACACCTTTGAGCGATCATTTGCGATCGGCGTGCTCATCGCCATATAAAATTTGTGGCATAGCCACCAAATATAGTTGTGTCAAAAGACACCAGATTCAGATAATGTAACTGAAGTTACCACATTTAGATAATGTGACCGAAGTCACCACATTCAGATAGTGAGACCGAAGTCATCACATTCACTTCCCCTTTCTCATAAATCCCGAATGACCCATATTTTTTATAACATGCATCTCATACTTAAATTCACTTTCATATATATTTTCACATGTTATAAAATAACATATTTCATAATCCTAATGGGAGTAGGAAACGTACCTGAGTACTTATGTACCACATTAGGGTACTTAGCCATATTCACATTAAAATATATATATATACATAGATTAAATATTGCCATGTATCATATTAAATGATAGTGGGGATTACACACTGATTTCGCTTAATGAAGTCCTTGAAATCTCAAGAACTGATCTACTGATTTAGATCCTTAACTCCTATATTCGGTCAATCATTTAAACATATTAATAAACCTTTTCAACCACAATCCAAATCCTAGTAGGATTTATACACTTACCTTGGTGTCAATTTCCTTTTTGTCCAAATCCCGAAACCTTGCCTTATAAGTCTGTCGAAAATCCTTGAGTCTTAGAAATCCCGAAGAAAACCTTCCAAATTTCGGCCATGGAATTCTAAAGGAGTTAGATTCCTATATTTCGGCTAAAAAGAGAGATTGAAAATCAAATAATGGCTGATCTTACCTTTTTGAATGAAATCGGCAACACCCTTCTGTCACAACAAAGATTCGGCTTTGGCAGAATTTTGGCTTGGTTGGATTGTGTTTTTGGTTTTGAATAAAAGAGAGAGGAGGCTAGGGAATTCGGCTAGACAAAGGAAAAGAGAAAAGAAGAGGAGAGAACCCTAAGAATTTCGGACAGGCGGAGAAAAAAAAAAGCGATGAGTATCCCTCCTTCCTTCCTCCCTTTTATAGGCGAAATTATCGACTAAGGAGTCTCGACTTGGCCACCACTCTTCAATTTGATAGCTTTATCCTTTAATTATCATAAAATAAAAGAGTTTAATCTAGCCTTTATCTCATGGAAATTACGATAAATAAATTCCTTTTGAAAATACTTAAGATAAATTATCATTTATCTCTCCAATAAAAAAACCTTTATTTATCCTTAATAGTTGAATTTTAAAGAGGATAAACCTCCCTTTTCTAGAAGCCTTGCCGTCCACTCCTTGGCTTATGGAAGCAAAAATAAAACCTCCTTTATTTGCTTCCCAAGTGACTCAACCAGGCCCAACCCCTTGCGGTGGCGCCATTTCAGAGGCCCTAAGTGACATATTCGGGCCACTTTTCCAAGCCTGTTTGTGTGTCAAATTTCACAAACTTTTTCTTTTAAGGCCACCTTGCCTTGATTTCCTATTTTAGAATTTAAAACTTGACATTTACAGGTCATTTCTAAGTTTCCTAAAATTTTCGATCGGCTCAGTAAACTCGCCTTTTCTTACATTTCCAAGTTTCAGAAATGTGTACTTTCCATTTTGAATCATTTCCTTACATTTCCGAGTTTCCAAAAGTGTTCATGTCTATGCATTCCTGTGTTTCCAAAATGTTCATTTCCATTTTATTTCCATACATTTCCGAATTTCCAAAAATATTAAAAATTTATTCATATTACTTAAGACTTGTCATTTCGTACAATTAAACCGAAAATGCATAGTCCCTTTCCAGGATGTTACACCGTAGTTTTCTGGGGTTAGCTGGTTATTACCGTCGATTTGTGAAAGGATTTTCAGTGATAGCTACTCCGTTAACTAGATTGCTTTAGAAAGATGTTAGATTTGAATGGTCGAACAAATGCCAGAAAAGTTTTGATCAGTTGAAAACTCATAATGAAGCTCGGTGTTAGTACAACCAGAATCGAGTAAAGAATTTGTGATTTACAGTGATGCTTCATTAAACGGTCTGGGATGTGTTTTGATGCAGGAAGGCAAAGTTGTAGCTTATGCTTCGAGACAATTGAAGCCTCATGAAAAGAACTATCCGACACACGATCTCGAGCTAGCTGCGATTGTATTTGCACTAAAGATCTGGCGCTATTATTTGTATGGTGAGAAATGTCACGTGTTTTCGGATCATAAAAGTCTGAAATATCTGATGACTCAGAAAGATTTGAATCTGCGTCAAAGAAGATGGCTAGAGCTATTAAAAGATTATGAACTTATGATAGATTATCATCCGGGCAAAGCAAACGTTGTTGCTGATGCATTGAGTAGAAAATCATTGTTTGCACTATGTGCTTTGAATGCTCAGTTAGATATGTCTGATGATAGCTCTATGATAGCTGAATTAAAAGCAAAACCATTGTTTATACAGCAAATATGTGATGCTCAGAAATCTGATAATGAGTTATTAGCAAAACGAGCTCAGTGTGATTCGAATTATGAATCTGAATTTGAATGGTTGATGATTGCTTGAGATTCCGGATCGTATCGTGTTTCGAGAAATCCGGAATTGATTCAGTTGATTTTGAGTGAAGCACATAATAGTCATCTATCTGTTCATCCGGGGAGTACTAAAATGTACCATGATTTGAAGCGACTCTATTGGTGGTCTGGTATGAAGCGTGATATTTCTGACTTTGTTTCAAAATATTTAATCTGTCAACAAGTTAAAGCTGAACATCAAGTTCCATCTGGGTTGTTAGAACCGATTTTGATTCCTGAGTGGAAATGGGATAGAGTAACAATGGATTTTGTTTCTGGTTTGCCTCAGACTCCGAAAAAGAAAGATGCGATTTGGGTCATAGTTGACCGATTGACGAAATCTGTCCATTTTATTCCAGTAAGATCTGACTACTCACTTGATAGATTAGCTGAGCTATATATTTCTCAGATTGTGAGATTGCACGGGGTGCCACTATCCATTGTGTCAGATAGGGATCCGAGGTTTACATCGAGGTTCTGGAAGAAATTGTAAGAAGCTTTAGGAACGAAACTGCATTTCAGTACAGCTTTTCATCCACAAAAAGATGGTCAATCCGAACGGATTATTCAGATTCTTGAAGATATGTTAAGATGTTGTATACTTGAGTTTAATGGTTCGTGGGAACAGTATTTGCCATTGATTGAATTTGCATACAATAATAGTTTTCAGTCGAGCATCAAAATGGCACCATATGAAGCTTTGTACGGTCGTAAATGTCGTACACCTCTGTATTGGACATAGCTACATGGGGTCCATTTCAGGTACGTTGATTTATACACTAAGTGTGTATATAAGGTAAGTGCCTATGTGATCTTACTATGATGATTATGTATATTGGAATAACATTATGATATATGAAAGTGAGCATGAATGAGCTATGTTTATATAAGACTTTTGAATTGATGAATGTGACAAATATGGCCAAGTACATGGATCAAAGCATATATGTGATAGTTTGTTAAGTCATTAAGAAGTGCCAATCTACCTATGTATATATATGCTTTTCATACTAAGTTTGTTTGTATTATGACTTACTAAGCTTTTGGAAAGCTTACTCTGTGTGTGTGTTTTCTCTGTTTTATAGGTCGTCAAAGCTACTGAAGGCTTGGGATCGTCAAGGATCGTCATCACGCTACTAAATTCATTTTGGTACACTTTGGATATGTATATAGCTAGATATGGCATGTATAAGCTAGTATTTGATATGAGTTTGTTATATGAACTTAGCCATGTGATTTGGCTAGTTATGAGTTGAGAATTTGCTTGAATGAATGTGATATGTGAAGTATGTTTTGGCATGGTTATTTGATACATGAAATGGTCAAGTTTTGATTAAGCAAAGGAATGAATTATGCTTGTGATGAGATGATTTTTAGCCTTGTAATTTGGATGGTTATTTTGGTATGATTTTGGTTGTCAAAAAGGCATGAGATGCCTTGATGATTTTACTAGTAGGTATGACCCATTGGGTGACATTTTGGGCTTGCAAATGGCCTATAATGTCATACGGTTTGTAACTGCAGCGTGCCTAGTGACCGTGGGGCTAAGTCGTTAGCTAGCCTAATAGCACACGGCCAAGACACACGGGCGTGTCTAGTAGCCGTGTGAGAAAGTCAGTATATGTCCTAAGAGTACACGGCCTTAGCACACGGGTGCTGGGTGGCCGTGGATGTGAAGTCAGATTCGACCACGGCCAAGGCACACGGGTGTGCTTGGTGGCCATGGATGTGAAGTCAGATTCGACCACGGCCAAGGCACATGGGCGTGCTTGGTAGCCGTGGATGTGAGGTTAGATTCGACCACGGGGAGGACACACGGGGGTGTCCAGCAGCCGTGGGAGGCACACGGCTTGCCTACACGGGCGTGTGACCCCTGAAACTTAGAAAAGTTTTAAATTTCCATGAAATTTCGTAAGTGTTCCGGTTTAGTCCCGACCCGGTTTATAAGCATGTTTTAGGTCTCGTTGACCGTATTAAGGGACATTATGTTTGAGATTGATGGATGAATGTATGAACTTCTTAAAATGTTTCCGATCTGCCTGGTAATGCCTTTAAACCTAATCCAGCGACGGATACGGGTTAGGGGTGTTACAAAAGGAGTTGTGGTCTTATGGCAAATGGCGCCACATGGGAGACAAGGAAGTGATGCCATAGAGGAAGCAAGGGGTCCAAGGTTCAAGTCTTGGCTCTTGAAATTTATTTTGGTTTCTCTTTTAAATAAATCTGGAAGCGAGTCGGTAGGCTTTATAGTTAAATGTGTTGGACTTATGACACAAAGGAGCTTGTGTCCTAGTGGTGGTGGCGTGACATGGCTATCAAGAGGACTTTGGTTCGAATCCCTTTGCACGCAAAGGTGGATTATGTTGCTACGGAGTCGATTTTTGAGGATTGATAGAGAATCCCACATCGGGAAGCTAGCATGAGGATAGGCAAGAAGCTGGCTTTAAATAGAGCAAACCATGAGGAGAGTAAGCATACCTTTCTTGGCTTATCCCTTTCGCTTTGTGGCATGCTCGTTTGGGTTAGGCGTTGGATCATTCGTTGATCTGTATGCCGTTGGGTCACAGTGGTGGTGACCGAAGTTGATCGACACACCCCTTGGGGGTCAAGGGCGCGATCATTGTTGGCTTCTGCGCAGAACAGTGTTCAGAGCGCGGATTAACTTTAGATTCCTATCAGGGGTGTATTTCGCACTACTCTAGCTGTAGAGCGGCAAATGTTGAAATGCCGGTCACACGGTGATGGTAGCCATACGAGCGTGCGAGCGCACGTGTGGTAGCATCGACGTTATAGTTGAGGCCCTCATGAATGTTCTCATGGGTTTAGGCTGCCTTGGGCCGAGTGGGCTCATGTGAATAAATTGAATGATTGTGTAGTAGATATTGGACTGGTTTATGTGAATCTCATATCTGAGGCTAGATTTGGGCTGAATGGGCCACACAAGCGTGTGGGCCCATTTGGGCTGAGAATGGGCCCTAGGCCCATTCGCATCATTATCTCTGTTTAGAATACTTTGGTTTAACTGGGCAAATCATTGTTGATCGTTCTAGGGAAGGTGACGGCGCTCGTGATTATTTAATACTCTACGTGATAAGGTGTGTATTCGTATACACTGCTCTGATTGTTGATCGGTTGAAAAGCCGAAGGTGCGTATATTGTACAATTTTGACTGTTGATCGGCATTATGCCGAAAAGATAAAATATCGGCGAACGATGCCATACGAGCGTGCGATTGCGCGTGTGGTGAACCGTGCTCACAGAGCGTGAGCGTGTGATGAGAAAGGCCACCATGAGCGAATTCATGGGCTTGTGCCGTAGTGGGTCACTTAGGCTGGAATGGGCCTCGATGGGCCAATGGGCCGTAGGGCCCGTGAATGCAAGTCACACTGTTAAATGGGAAATAGATAGGCTTATCATGTTGCGCACATGACTTAGGCACTTTGGGCGTCAGCCCGAAAGGGGGTGTGGGCCCAATGGGCTTGGGGGCCCACACAGATGAAATGTCCGTGATGTGATAAGTTATTGATTTGGGCTGTGCCGTTGCATAGCCATGGTTGTTTTCAGGCTAAGTGGGCCACACGAGTGTGTGGGCCCACTTGGGCAGGGTAATGGGCATTAGGCCCATCTTCGCCGTTAAGTCAAGTTAGATTTCCTAAGTCGCTCGAGGCGACGGTGGACCTTCTATTGGGTCGTAAATACCCTCGATTTGTAAAAATACTGAAACACGCTCGGTTTGTAAAATTACTGAAATACCCTTGGTTTGTAAAAATACTAAAATACCCTCGGTTTGTAAAATTATTGAAATACCCTCGGTTTGTAAAATTACTGAAATACCCTCAGTTTATAAAATTACTGAAATACCCTTGGTTTGTAAAATTACTGAAATACCCTCGGTTTGTAAAATTATTGAATTACCCTCAGTTTTTAAAATTACGAAAATACCCTCGGTTTGTAAAATTACTAAAATACCCTCGATTTGTAAAATTACCGAAATACCCTCGGTTTATAAAGTTACTGAAATACCCCTGATTTGTGAAATTATCGAAAGACCGGTGAGTTATGAAATTACTGAAATACCCTCAGTTTGTAAAATTACTGAAATACCCTTGGTTTACAAATTATTGAAATACCCCTATAGGTAGAACTACCGAATTACCCCTGTAGGGTAGAATCACCGAATTACCCCTGTAGGGTAGAATCACTGAATTACCCCGTAGGGTAGGATCACCAAAGTACCCCTGAGGGGTAGGATTACCGAAATACCCTTACGGGGTAAATGACTATTTTGCCCTTGTGGATAAATGACTGACTTGTGCTATGATTTGACTGATTTAACTGTGATCGTATGACTGTGTTTTAACTGACTTGATCATGCGGGCGTCGCGATCGATATGCGTTTGTTAATATGCGTTGAAAATGATTACTAAGCATGGCTATTTTGCATACACGTGTAATGATTGAGCATGACATACATGACATATTGCATGGGGTTGGGATTTGTAATTGGAGGAAGTACTGTACCAGTGGCTCTGCCACGTTTTACTGCTCTAGTGGCTTCGCCACGTATACTGATTTTAGTGGCCTGGCCACGTTCACTCTTATTAGCAGCTTTGCTGCGTTAGTACTATGTACTAGTGGCTCGCCACGCGTTTCTTTATATTATAGTGGCATCGCCACGTAATCTGATTAATGGCTCAGCCACGTATGCTGTTATTAGCAGCTTTGCTTCGTTGTTATTAGCAGCTAGGCTGCGTTATTGGTGTGCTGGCTGGGTGGGTCGACTTGGTCCCCACGTGGTGTGTTAGTTGGTAGGAGAGGTGTGTTGGCTGGATGGGTTGGGATGCATCCTCACTTGTTGCATATCTGTTTATGAGATCATCATCCTTCATCTTGGGCTTAGGCCACTTGTTACGCTATTGGTTTGGGCTAGGCCCAATTGATTCTGTTATGGTCGTGACCCAAATGATATTGTAGTGGGCTTTGACTCACGTATGCTTTGGCCGTATCATATTACTCTTAAAGGGCTTTGGCCAGGCATCATTTCGATTTGGTTTACGTATCTTCGATTGTTACTCTAGTAAGGGGATTACACATCGAGTTTTCATAAACTCACCCCGTTTTAATTGTGCGAGTAATCCTCTCACCTTAGACGGATCGAGTCTGCGAGGACTTGGAGAAGACCACACACTTTGCTTATGCTTCTTTGTTTTGATTATTTTTAAATATTTTTATTTTGTTTGTTATAAGGCCTCTCTAATTTTAACTTATTATTTCTGATATTTATTTATGATGTTTTATAACTGCTAAAAGTGGGATACAATTTCCAAAATGATAAACTGACTTCAAAACACTACGTTTCCGCAACATTTTCAAAATGCTTCTGCTACTCAATTTTTAAACATCACGTTTTCGTATATTATTTATTTTAAATATGCTTCCGCAACAGATAAAGTTTTAAAAGTTACGTTTGCAAGTGGTTAACAATTGCTTAAGTGTTTTGAGTTTTAACAAAGAGGCTTTAACTCTCAAACAAGTTTTAACAAACAAGAAACATGGGTTTGAAAAACACTTCCATGTGACACGCCAGATTCGGGCCTAACTTCTAGGCCGGGTTTGGGGGTGTTACATTTAATGGTATCAGAGCCAGGTTGCAAAACTCGGCTGTGGATTGGGTCTTCAAAATTGAATTTCTAAAAGTATTATTTCAAAAAGGCTTGAAAAGATTTAAAGTTCTGAAATTGTATTGACCGTTTTCCGAAAGTGTGGTACACTGAGTCTCCGGCCCCGAATCTGCAAGTTTCTGAAACTATTGTTAGTTTTGTGGAAAAGCAGTAGATAAAGATACTATGATTTCTCAGATATTAGACTGTATGGCTATACTTAAACTTAGAGTTGTATTTATTCTGTGTATATTCTGGAAATGATTTGCGTGTGATATCCATCCGCTCTGATGGATAGATAGTGTGGTGCGTGCTAGTGTTATTAAGATCAGAGTGCGCAGCGAGAGCGAAGTGAGCTAGGTTAGGATGTGCGGCTGTTCCTATAGTTAGAAATTTCGAGGACAAAATTTCTTTAAGGGGGTAGATTTGTAACGCCCTGAATTTTTGGGCCTAGTAGATATGGGCCTATTGGGCCTTGGGCGTGGGAGCGTTTAAATTTTTTTTGAGAACAAGAGGATGGCACTAATGCGAGTTAGACCTATTAGGTGAGTGATTTTGGAGTGTTTAGAGGGTACTACGAAGTCCCGGGTTCAAGTTAGGCCATAGGAAAAATTTTGATTTTTAGCCTTAATGGAACCCTGATCTCTAATGGTATGACTCATAAATAAATTAGGGTAAAATAAGACACAAAAGGAGTTGTGGTCTAGTGGCAAATGGTGCCACATGGGAGACAAGGAAGTGATGCCATAGAGGAAGCAAGGGGTCCAAGGTTCAAGTCTTGGCTCTTGAAATTTATTTTTGTTTCTCTTTTAAATAAATCTGGAAGCGAGTAGGTAGGCTTTATAGTTAAATGTGTTAGACTTATGACACAAAGGAGCTTTTGTCCTAGTGGTGGTGGCGTGACATGGCTATCGAGAGGACTTTGGTTCGAATCCCTTTACACACAAAGGTGGATTATTTTGCTAAGGAGTCGATTTTTGAGGATTGATAGAGAATCCCACATCGGGAAGCTAGCATGAGGATAGGCAAGAAGCTGGCTTTAAATAGAGCAAACCATGAGGAGAGTAACCATACCTTTCTTGGCTTATCCCTTTCGCTTTGTGGCGTGCTCGTTTGGGTTAGGCGTTGGATCATTCGTTGATTTGTATGCCGTTGGGTCGCGGTGGTGGTGACCGAAGTTGATCGACACACCCCTTGGGAGTCAAGGGTGCGATCATTGTTGGCTTCTGCGCAGAACAGTGTTTAGAGCGTGGATTAACTTCAGATTCCTATCAGGTGTGTATTTCGCACTACTCTAGCTATAGAGCGGCAAATGCCAAAATGCCGGTCACACGGCGATGGTAGCCACACGAGCCTGCGAGCGCATGTGTGGGAGCTTCGACACGATAGTTGAGGCCCTCATGAGTGTTCTCATGGGTTTAGGCTGCCTTGGGCCGACTGGGCCCAATGGGCCTGTGGGCCCATGTGAATAAATTGTATGATTGTGTAGTAGATATTTGACTAGTCTATGTGAATCTCATATCTGTGGCTAGATTTGGGTTGAATGGGCCACACGAGTGTGTGGGCCCATTTGGGCTGAGAATGGGCCCTAGGCCCATTCGTATCATTATCTCTGTTTAGAATACTTTGGTTTAACTGGGTAAATCGCAGTTGATCGCTCTAGTGAAGGTGACGGCGCTCGTGATTATTTAGTACTCTACGTGATAAGTTGTGTATCCGTATACACTGTTCTGATTGTTGATCGATTGAAAAGTCGAAGGTGCGGATATTGTACTATTTTGACTGTTGATCGACATTATGCCAAAAAGCTGAAATACCGATGAATGATGCCATACGAGCGTGCGATCGCGCGTGTGGTGAACCGTGCTCACGGAGCCTGAGCATGTGATGGGAAACGCCACCATGAGCGAATTCATGGGCTTGGGTCGTAGTGGGTCACTTGGGCTGGAATGGGCCTCGATGGGCCAATGGGCCTTAAGGCCCGCGAATGCAAGTCACACTGTTAAATGGGAAATAGATAGGCTTATAATGTCGCGCACATGACTTAGGTGCTTTGGGGCGTCAAAGAAAGAAAGGGTCCGTGTGGGCCCAATGGGCTTGTGGGCCCACACAGATGAAATGTCCGTGGTGTGATAAGTTATTGATTTGGGCGTGTGCCGTTGCACACCGTGGTTGTTTTTAGGCTAAATGGGCCACACGAGTGTGGGGCCCACTTAAGCAGGTAATGGGCCTTAGGCCCATCTTCGCCGTTAAGTCAAGTTAGATTTCCTAAGTCGCCCGAGGCAATGGTGGACCTTCTGTTAGGTCGTAAATACCCTCGGTTTGTAAAATTACTGAAATACCCTCGGTTTGTAAAATTACTAAAATACCCTCGATTTGTAAAATTAATGAAATACCCTCGATTTGTAAAATTATTGAAATACCCTCAGTTTGTAAAATTACTGAAATACCCTCAGTTTGTAAAATTACTGAAATACCCTCAACTTGTAAAATTACTGAAATACCCTCGGCTTGTAAAATTACTGAAATACCCTCCATTTGTAAAATTACTGAAATACCCTCGGTTTGTAAAATTACGAAAATACCCTCGATTTGTAAAATTACTGAAATTCCCTCGATTTTTAAAATTACTGAAATACCCTTGATTTGTGAAATTACCGAAAGACCCGTGAGTTATGAAATTACTGAAATACCCTCAGTTTGTAAAATTACTAAAATACCCTTGGTTTACAAATTATTGAAATACCCCTGTAGGGTAGAACTACTGAATTACCCCTGTAGGGTAGAATCACCGAATTACCCCGTAGGGTAGAATCACTGAATTACCCCGTAGGGTAGGATCACCAAAGTACCCCTGAGGGGTAGGATTACCGAAATACCCTTATGGGGTAAATGACTATTTTACCCTTGTGGGTAAATGACTGACTTGTGCTATGATTTGATTGGTTTGACTGTGATCGTATGACTGTGTTTTAACTGACTTGACTGTGGGCTTGTGACTGATATGCTGTTAATATGTGTTGAAATGACTGTTACTAAGAATGGCTATTTTGCATACATGTGTAATGATTGAGCATGACATACACGACATATTGCATGGGGTTGGGATTTGTAATTAGAGGAAGTATCGTATCAGAGTGGCTCGCCACGTTTATCGCTCTAGTGGCTTCGCCACGATATCGCATTTTAGTGGCCCGCCACGCTCATCGCTATTAGCGGCTCTGCTGCGTTAGTACTATGTACTAGTGGCTCTGCCACGTTTTATTGTTATAGTGGCATCGCCACGTAATCTGATTTTAGTGGCTCAGCCACGTATGCTGTTATTAGCAGCTTTGCTTCCTTGTTATTAGCAGCTAGGCTGCGTTATTGGTGTGCTGGCTGGGTGGGTCGACTTGGTCCCCACGTGGTGTGTTGGTTGGTAGGGGAGGTGTGTTGGCTGGACTGGGTTGGGATGCATCCTCATCTTTGTTGCATATCTGTTTATGAGATCATCACTTCGCATCGGGCTTAGGCCACTTGTTCTGCTATTGGTTTGGGCTAGGCCCAATTGATTCTGTTATGGGCTGTGACCCAAATGATATTGTAGTGGCCTTTGACTCACGTATGCTTTGAACTGACTGTACTGTTACTCTTAAAAGGCTTTGACCTGCATCGTTTGATTTCTATTTACAGATATCCGATTGTTACTCTAGTAAGGGGATTACACACTGAGTTTTCATAAACTCACCCCGTTTTTAACTGATTGCTACTGTGCAGGTAATCGGGGTGGCTCACACGGCCAAGTGACATGCCCATATCTTACACCGTATGGGTATTCGATGTGAAGAACACGGACGTGTCCCGGCCCGTGTCCTTACCCATGTAACTCTCTAACTTGGGTCACACGGCCAGCCACACGCTCGTGTGCTAGGCCGTGTGGTCAATTTAATTTTCGAAAATTAGGTGTCGGATTCACACGGCCAAGACACACACTCGTGTTCTAGGTCATGTGACACACACGGTTGAGACACACGCCCGTGTCTCTGCCCATGTGTCTAATTTAGAGCATTCTATTTCTCAATTTTAAGATGTAGGGGACACACGGCCAAACCACATGTCCATGTGCCAGGCCGTGTGTCACACACGGTCAAGACACACGCCCATGTGTCTACCCGTGTGGACAAAATAAAGCCATTTTCGAGCTTTATTTCTCACTCAAAATTTACCAACAACCTACACAAACACTTGCAAACATATACCAACCAATTCAAGCATTATAACCAAGCCAACTCTGACATCTAACATGATATATTATCACATGCATTCATGTGTTCCCAAACTTACCTTTGTAATATATATACTTTCCATAATTCAATTATCACACCAAGTACACTTGTATTAACCATGTTATAACCTCATATATATATTCACTAAACATACTATCATTAGCCATTCCAATGGCTAGATTACAAACAACCAAGTACATGTCAACATTAGTCAAGTTAGCCTATACATGCCATGTAACACCCCCAAACCAGGCCCACAAGTCCTGACCGGATCTGGTTATGTCACTGCGGAAACCGTTTGCAAAATCTTTGACTTGAGAATAAAACTTGAAAATTTTATTAACCTTTGGAAACCATGTCTTTTCTTTCAAAATTATAAATAAAGCTTTGTTATTAAAAATAATCCATATTAAAACTTTAGTATAAAAATATATAAATACTTTGATTAAATAGGTTGCTAAAACTAAAATTATCTTCACATAATAATTTCTTTTAAGTAAACCATAATATCAAGTAATATCAAAAATAGTGATAACAAAAAAATAATAATAATAATAAGGCCCTTATTACAAAAATAATTAATCCAAGTACTCGATAATAAAACGCATAAAGAAAAGATTAAAACGCCCTCTGCATGGGCCACCTTGTATCCACTCCAACCCGATCCGATCATCCTGTCACTGCGATGTTGGATAAATAATTGGGTGAGTCATACTGCACTCGAGCAGGTGTAGTTAAAACCACTAATATCCACCCACATGTTAACCACAAATCAACCCAATCAAATGCAACATGTAAATATAAGCAGACGTTACCATGTTCGGGCTTGGCCCACATTCAATCCACATTCAAGAAATCTCGGGCTAGGCCCTTTCTCATTAATCCATCGACATCGGGCTTGGCCCATTTCCACGTATGTTCTCAAAACATACAAATCCACAAGTCATATTGGGCTTGGCCCATTTCCATATCAATTCATAACGAAACCATGCAATCATGATACCCAACCCAATCCTAAGGTCCATCCGCTACACACCCCCTTATCCAAACCTACCACACACTGGGGACTATCGAGTCACCCTCTCCTTTTCCTCCATAAAGGCAACCAATGCCATCCACGATGTAGCGTATAGCTAACATCAAACCACGATGGAGCACACAAAGAATCCATCAAGCCACGATATGGCATAAAGCCCATATCAATCAAGGTAACCACGCGAACCAAATCGCAAAGATCCACAACGCGACCTCGATCGGCGCCAATCCACGATGTAGCACAAAGTCGACATCAACCAAGTACTCAAGTACACCCGCACCTTCTTTCAAAACCCACCCATGTACATGTAACATAATATGATCTTTGAGATGATGCATGTACATGATATTCACAATCATAGGCATGCTCACATAGTTAAAATCAATTATCACATATTAGCCAATTTGCTACTAACCTGGTCGTCATCATACCCCTTTAGGGTATCCATTACACATATGGCACTGCATTCATTAGTAAACATATAACACAACAGATATCATACAAATCCCGGAAACAATGGTCTAACCACACACCTTATAACCTGAAGCTCTAACCCTTCGATCCCGACACTATCGCTCAACGAAACTACGGCCACTTGCCTATAGTTTTCTGTTGTTGGCCCACACCCTGGTGGCCAATCTCGTACAGCAGAAACGGATCTCTTCTTGAACTTCGGGATGGGAGCTTTCCCTTGCCCACTTTGACTGGCACTCGCATCCATCGACGATACTTAATCAGAACCACACGATTAATCACAACAATCAAAATCTACAAATATCGAATCTAGATCACCTATTAACATCCTTACCGAAATACTGAGATCCCGAAGGCTTTCCTTTGCTTCTGTCGATTTGCCCTATAACCAAAGTCAGAGTGGGTCAACACCTAAGTACTCAAAATAAGGCCCATGTCCGAATATTAATGAATCACTTACCCCTTACCTTACAACCGACTTGGTTTCCTACCAAATCCCGAGTCAAGCGATGGTTCACCTCGATAATAACATGTTTCCAAACAAAAACCGAAATCGGTTCTTACCTTGAAAGAGTCGATGAGAACACAAGGATGGGATAGCAATAGGCATTCGGCTACCATTACTTACCTTTTCCAATGATTGAAAGAGACACCTCAAGGAGATCAGCACCACTCTACTATTCACCAAGATGAAGACAAATAGAAAAGGGAGATTTCGGCAATAAAAGGGAGAGATTCGGCTACCAAAGTGATGAAAGAAAACAAAAGAGATGAGAGGAGGTTGTTGGTATTCGTTCAACAATTAAAATGGAGAACAAAGTGAATAGGGAATTTTTAGGAGAGCTAAGAACAAAAGAAATCGAAGTAGACAGAATGAGGTTTAGGGGGTTCAAGTGAATATTCGGCTACTAGCAAAATTTAGGTGGCACCACTTACAACTTTTTGGCAGGAGTCTAAAAGAATAATTCGGCATTCTACCCCCCTATTTATAGCCTTCGGTCACTACTCCCACGTGAAGAAGCCAACATGCGGCCACCACCTATGGCCACTAATTCAATTTAATTTGAAATAAACCAATCCCTTACTATTTTATCCATACTTTATCTCTTTATCAAATCAAAATAACCCAATAACAACCATTATCTCTAATTTAAACTAACTAAAATAATCCTATATTATCTAAAATAATAAAATAACAAAAGCCATCCCCTACCTATCAGCCGAATTCAAAAATGATTAACGAAGATTCGTCTAATCCTTATCTAAAAACTCCCATGTGCCGTCCAATTAGCAAAAAGCCAAAGAAGAAAAATAAAAACCAATTGCGGCCTCCAAGGTTCGAACATTGGACCTTCTTTGCTGCACGCCTTACTTCCAACGCCTGTGCCACTCGGCCACTTTGATTTTATGACATAAAGCCACACCATTAATTCTTAAAGCCTTCAAACTCAAGCCCATAACCGCATATGAAAAATAAACGCCAAAATGTCTTGCCCCACTCGAACCAGCGCCCTTGCTCTTCTTGACGCCTAAGTGGCGCTTGAGAGCCACTTCGCCAATGAGCTCTTTGCGTCACAAACTCCTTCCGGCTCTTTTTAAGGCCTCCTCCCTTTAAACGCGGATCCAAAAATTCAAAAACCACTTTTGTTGCCTTCTTGAATCGAACCCTGCACCTCAATAGCGCTACCTTCCCAAGCCCCAAGAAGCGCCCTCCATGCCACTTCACCCAACTGTCTCTTGTGTCCTAAAATCCACCAATTTATTTATAAAGCCTTCCCGCCCTATTTCCCTTTTACACCAAAAATCCAAAATTTTCCAAAGCCTTCCCTTTCACCCGAGCATTCTTAAAACCTCTAAAACACCTCCAAACACACCCAAAAACCTACCAACACCGAATTATACTTAAATTGCCTAGCCCCTAAACCAGGTGTTACAATTCTACCCTCCTTAAAAATAATTTCGTCTTGAAATTACTTATTACCGAATAATCATAACTCGCTATTCTACTTCTCTGCTGCGCAGACTGATCTTAATCTATCATACTCCCATTACACAGTCTTTAAGTTCTCTCTCAAGATCCAAATCATACAAGAAAGAGCTAACTTACAAACAAGGAAAGCAATTAAAGAATATTCCAAAACAAAGGAGCTTACCCGATATCACATCTTTGGTTGACTCGACTAGAACCATTCCTTCCATGACTTGAACCACGACCCTCGTCGCCGAGGACAATTCTTAACCGGATGTGCCTTAGATCCACACCGAAAACATTCTTTACTATTTCCCCAACACTCTCCTGTGTGAGGTCTTCCACATCGAGCACAAGAACGATTCCGATTCTCAGCAACTGGCACAGGTGGACGTACCGTATTCTCAACTCTCGGTCTTTTCTGAGCATCTCCAAACGATGCTGACGGTCCAACCCTTCTCTTATTCTTGTTCCTATTCTTTTCTCAGTTCTCCCTGATAGTCTTCTTAACCTCTTCAGCGATCCGAGCTTTCTCCACTAGCACCGTGAAGTCTCTCTCCCTCTGTGGAGCAATCAGCATTCGAAGTTCATCTCGCAATCCGTCCTCAAACCGGATGCACCTATCATAATCAGTGGCCACAATTCCCTTAGCATACTGGCTTAACCGCACAAATTCCGCTTCGTACTCAGCTATCGACTTACTTCCTTGCACTAGATTTAGAAACGCTTTCCTTTACGAATCCAAGTAGCTTGCTCCAACATACTTTCCTTCGAACTTTTCCTTAAAATATCCCCAATCCACTCGTTCTGCCCGGACACCTTGCCTGACAGTGAGCCACCACCGATAAGCCTCGTCCCAAAGTAACGAGACAGCACCTTTTTGCTTTTCCTCTGGGGTACAATCTAAGTCGTCCATAATTCTTTCGACTCCTTCTAGCCAATATTCTGCTGCATTCAGAGCTACTCCTGACACTCCTCTAAAGATCTCGGCTCCATTCGATCTAAGCCTTTTCGATACTGACTTCCGGGTTCCATTTCCCTTACTAACTCCTGCTACTCGTTCTAGCACTCGTAACACGGCCCGCGATACTGCGTCATCTTCTCCGTCTCGATCTTGCCCTTCTACTTCTTTGGCGGCACTTCACTTTCTCGACCCATGGCGGACCCTATCGATTCCGATCTTCGCCATTCTACCTACCTCTGCTGCGCCCCTAGAACTCATCTCTATCGTCGTGATTTAACTCGATTAACAAGTTTTATGCATTAGAAATTGTTCCACTATTTAACCATGAGCAAATTTTATGAAATGAAAGATATTTAGAAGTAGTTCTTTCGATCACACAATGTTTGATTCGAGTTTACTACTCTAGTTCAAGAATCACATTCACACACACATCCGTTCATCAACAAGGACACATTCCTTCCTCATTAAAGGCACATCGGTGGTATCCACCACACACATTCACTATTCGGACCTTTTCGCCGCGCTTCTACCCTGTGGGTATTTTCGTCATTTTCCTATAGGGGTATTTATGGTAATAAACCAAAGCGATTCAAAAACTTTAATAAGTCAGATCTTTTGAAATTCCCAAAATTGAAGAGTATTTTTGAAAATTTCGCAATTTGAAGATATAGCAGATTTTAGAAACCTGTGGGTATTTTGGTAATTTTTGTCAATGTGGTAATTTTGTAAATTTCCAAAGTCGGGGTATTATTTTTTTCCATACAGAAAATTGGGTACTTTTGCAAAGTAAGAAAATTTTATTAAACTTGGGGTTAAACAGGAAATTTTGAAAGTCGGGGCATTTTAGTAATTTTCAACACTGTGGGTGTTTTCGTAAATTTTCCAAATCGGAGTATATTGATATTTTGAAAACTAGAGATTTTGGTATTTTGCAAAGTAAAAATCATTTTAACAAAAGTGAGAGTAGTAAAGTGTAATTTTACAATACTGAGGGCATTTTTGTAATTTTGCCGCTAGGGCATTTTGGCAATTTTGGGTAAATCGAGACAATGTTGTTCAAAACCAGATTTAGGGTTTACAAACCAAAAAGGGTAAATTTGAAAATTTTAAAACCAAGAATTTTAAAGCAAGAAGGCTAATCCCTTTCTGGGTTTTAATAATTGGTTGACTGTGAACAAGTCCTCTTAGTTAAGGTGAACCGTAGCTACGCACCAGGTAGGATTCAAGTGGAGAGGAGGTGAGTCACGCGGACTGCTTAAATACCAAGCTCCCACTGAATACCACTCCTAGACATGCGCACACAGGTTGCCACACCTTAACTCGGCGGCTTACTTCACAGGTTTGTTTAAGAGCTTTAAGTTTTATGCATATGTTTGAGTAGACTAGTCCTAGGGTTCAACAGATCCTAGTTCACTAATCTACGAGCCCAACTAAGCCCATAATGATTCATAATAATACAAACACTTCAAAAGTCCAAGTACTTACCTGATGGACTTCGGGTCGGAGGTACAGGTGCCATGCCAGAATAACCTGAAAAATTTCTTAAAAGTCCATATTTTTGAAAAGCCCATTTTGAAAATGTTTTTGGGCCCAAAACCCTCAAAGCCGAGTTTTGAACCGGGCTCTGATACCAAATCAGTAACACCCCAAACCCGCCCACAAGTCCCGACCGGATCCGGTTATGTCATCAACTGGAAACCGTTTGCAAAATCTTTGACTTTGAATAAAACTTGAAAATTTTATTAACCTTTTGGAAACCATGTCTTTTCTTTCAAAATTATAAATAAAGCTTTGTTATTAAAAATAATCCATATTAAAACTTTAGTATAAAAATATATAAATACTTTGATTAAATAGGTTGCTAAAACTAAAATTATCTTCACATAATAATTTCTTTTAAGTAAACCATAATATCAAGTAATATCAAAAATAGTGATAACAAAAATAATAATAATAATAATAAGGCCCTTATTACAAAAATAATTAATCCAAGTACTCGATAATAAAACGCATAAAGAAAAGATTAAAAACGCCCTCTGCATGGGCCACCTTGTATCCACTCCAACCCGATCCGATCATCCTGTCACTGCGATGTTGGATAAATAATTGGGTGAGTCATACGGACTCGGTGTGTAGTTAAAACCACCGATATCCACCCACATGTTAACCACAAATCAACCCAATCAAATGCAACATGTAAATATAAACAGACGTTACCATGTTCAGGCTTGGCCCACATTCAATCCACATTCAAATGCTTTGGGCTAGGCCCTTTCTCATTAATCCATCGATTCGGGCTTGGCCCATTTCCACGTATGTTCTCAAAACATACAAATCCACAAGTCATATTGGGCTTGGCCCATTTCCATATCAATTCATAATGAAACCATGCAATCATGATACCCAACCCAATCCTAAGGTCCATCCGCTACACACCCCCTTATCCAAACCTACCACACACCGAGGGGACTATCGAGTCACCCTCTCCTTTTCCCTCCATAAAGGCAACCAATGCCATCCACGATGTAGCGTATAGCTAACATCAAACCACGATGGAGCACACAGCAATCCATCAAGCCACGATATGGCATAAAGCCCATATCAATCAAGGTAACCACGCCGAACCAAATCGCAAAGATCCACAACGCGACCTCGCCGGGCGCCAATCCACGATGTAGCACAAAGTCGACATCAACCACGCACTAAGTACACCCGCACCTTCTTTCAAAAACCCACCCATGCACATGTAACATAATATGATCTTTGAGATGATGCATGTACATGATATTCACAATCATAGGCATGCTCACATAGTTAAAATCAATTATCACATATTAGCCAATTTGCTACTAACTCGGTCGTCATCATACCCTTTAGGGTATCCATTACACATATGGCAATCGCATTCATTAGTAAACATATAACACAATGGATATCATACAAATCCACGGAAACAATGGTCTAACCACACACCTTATAACTGAAGCTCTAACCCTTCGATCCCGACACTATCGCTCAACGAAACTACGGCCACTTGCCTATAGTTTTCTGTTGTTGGCGCACACCTTGGTGGCCAATCTCGTACAGCGGAAACGGATCTCTTCTTGAACTTCGGGATGGGAGCTTTCCCTTGCCCACTTTGGATCGCACTCGCATCCATCGACGATACTTAATCGTAACCACACGATTAATCACAAGCAATCAAAATCTAAAAATATCGAATCTAGATCACCTATTAACATCCTTACCGAAATACTGAGATCCCGAAGGCTTTCCTTTGCTTCTGTCGATTTGCCCTATAACCAAAGTCGAGTGGGTCAACACCTAAGTACTCAAAATAAGGCCCATGTCCGAATATTAATGAATCACTTACCCCCTTACCTTACAACCGACTTGGTTTCCTACCAAATCCCGAGTCAAGCGATGGTTCACCTCGATAATAACATGTTTCCAAACAAAACCGAAATCGGTTCTTACCTTGAAAGAGTCGACAGAACACAAGGATGGGATAGCAATAGGCATTGGCTGCCATTACTTACCTTTTCCAATGATTGAAAGAGACACCTCAAGGAGATCAGCACCACTCTACTATTCACCAAGATGAAGACAAATAGAAAAGGGAGATTTCGGCAATAAAAGGAGAGATTCGGCTACCAAAGTGATGAAAGAAAACAAAAGAGATGAGAGGGAGGTTGTTGGTATTCGTTCAACAATTAAAATGGAGAACAAAGTGAATAGGAGAATTTTAGGAGAGCTAAAAATAAAAGAAATCGAAGTAGACAGAATGAGGTTTAGGGGGTTCAAGTGAATATTCGGCTACTAGCAAAATTTAGGAGGCACCACTTACAACTTTTTGGCAAGAGTCTAAAAGAATAATTCGGCATTCTACCCCCTATTTATAGCCTTCGGTCACTACTCCCACGTGAAGAAGCCAACATGCGGCCACCACCTATGGCCACTAATTCAATTTAATTTGGAATAAACCAATCCCTTACTATTTTATCCATACTTTATCTCTTTATCAAATCAAAATAACCCAATAACAACCATTATCTCTAATTTAAACTAACTAAAATAATCCTATATTATCTAAAATAATAAAATAACAAAAGCCATCCCCTACCTATCAGCCGAATTCAAAAATGATTAACCAGTATTCGTCTAATCCTTATCTAAAAAACTCCCATGTGCCGTCCAATTAGCAAAAAGCCAAAGAAGAAAAATAAAAAACCAATTGCAGCCTCCAAGGTTCGAACACAGGACCTTGCTGCTGCACGCCTTACTTCCAACGCCCAGGCCACTCGGCCACTTTGATTTTTATGACATAAAGCCACACCATTAATTCTTAAAGCCTTCAAACTCAAGCCCATAACCGCATATGAAAAATAAAACGCCAAAATGCTGCTGCCCCCACTCGAACCAGCGCCCTTGCTCTCCTTCAGCGCCTAAGTGGCGCATGAGAGCCACTTCGCCAGCGAGCTCTTTGCGTCACAAACTCCTTCCAGCTCTTTTTAAGGCCTCCTCCCCTTTAAACGCCAGATCCAAAAATTCAAAAACCACTTTTGCTGCCTTCTTGAATCGAACCCCTGGACCTCAATGGCGCTACCTTCCCAAGCCCCAAGCGGCGCCCTCCATGCCCCTTCACCCAACTGTCTCTTGTGTCCTAAAATCCACCAATTTATTTATAAAGCCTTCCCGCCTCTATTTCCCTTTTACACCAAAAATCCAAAATTTTCCAAAGCCTTCCCCTTTCACCCGAGCATTCTTAAAACCTCTAAAACACCTCCAAACACACCCAAAAACCTACCAACACCTGAATTATACTTAAATTGCCTAGCCCCTAAACCAGGGTGTTACATGCCACTATACCAAAACAAGTTTTCTATTTATACCAAAATGGGCTTAAGGATAGTGTGATGATGCTCCGATCGACTCCAACCTTTACGAGATTCTGAGCACTATAAAACAGAGAAAATAAAACCAAGTAAGCATTTCAAATGCTTAGTAAGTTCGTATAATAGGAATTTAACTTACCATATATTTACATTTAAGATATCATACAAAAATGCATCCAAGCAATTTGGCTTAAAGCATAAAACACACAACTTCACCAATCATGTTAGTCAAGTAATTAACATATTACCAAGAACATGGATGACTTCATCACTTAATGACTTTCATATACATATGCTTTCCAATCATTATTCCATATTACATGTACATTTTAATGACAAATCATTTCAAGTTCAGTTTAGCCATGTCAGAACTTTACCCGCTGAATTTATTTGAAATATCGATGGATACGCTCATATAGTACACTTTAGTGTACAAAACTAAAATCCGTCAATACATATTCAGAGGTACCCAATTAGGGCTGTAATAGTCCAGTTTATACCCTAGTCGGAATAGTGGTTTTGGGACCACAAATTTGAGTCAAAAAATATTTTAATATTATTTTTTTGTGCTTATAGTATGTGAATTAAAATTTGTGAAATTTTCGTGATTTAATTTATCTGTTTGTGTGTTTAATTTGCAAAAAGGACTAAATCGCAGAAAATGCAAAAGTGACTTGCTATTTGTTAAAGTGCTATATTGACATGGCTTTTTAAATATGAAGTCTTTATTATGAAAATGGACCATTGATATTGTTAATGGACATTAATAACCATCCCTTATGTGTTATTATTTGTTTTTATTAAAGGTTAAATATGTAAATTAGTTAATAAAGTTAGTTAAATAAAATAAAATCATTTTCATTCATCATTTTCACTTGTTCTTGCTGAAAATAAGAAAAGAAAAAGAGTCATCTTCAAGCTTAGGGTTCGGCACTTCTAAGTATTGATTAAGGCATGGATTTTGTTCGGTTTTTGATAATTTCTATGTTTTTGTGATCGTTGCTTCGTGTTCTTTTAAGCCCATACCTTAATTCATGAAATTGATGATGATTTTGAGTTATGCCATTATTGATATTGTGAGCTTTGTGATGTTAAATGGTGAAATATGGAAGATGTGTGATAGACTAATATGTTTTGTCTTTGAATTTTTGATGAATTTGACTATTATGGGCTAATTTGTGAAAATGAGAAATTGAAAGACTAAAATGTGAAATAAATGAAAGATATGGGTTGATAGGGATCTATAGAGAATTCAGCTAAGAATGGGTCATACTGAATTTTGTGTATTTTATGATTTTATGAAATAGGGACTTAAATGTCAAAATGTGAAAATGTGAGGGCTAATTTATAAAATCCCCTAAATATATGTATATGGTTTGAATTGAATGAATTGTGTTATTAAATAGCCAAATTTGAATTTATATAGATCAAGAACAAAAGAAAACAGAATTAGATTGGGGAAAATCGAAAGTGGTCGAGTAGTCGTTTCCATCCGTTCGTATCCGTACGAGGTAAGTCTATATACAAATAAATGTGTTTGACTTGATTTATTCATGCTTATATGAAATTGAATTGTGATGAATGATTATGGAAGATGCATATGTGAAGTCCGAGAAAGCTTCGACAATGTGTCAATGTCCGAAAAGCCCTGTATGAACCATAGGAATAGTTTGGATACGTATGTCATGACATAGGATTTCGATATGTGTTATCATGTAAGACCACATCTGGGACGTTGGTATCGATTTATTACGTGTAAGACCATGTCTAGGACATTGGCATCGTATATGATTTCGTGTAAGACCCTGTCTGGGACAGTGGCTTCGATATTTGATTACATGTAAGACCACGTCTGGGACGTTGTCATTGTACGAGCTCTCAGAAATATTCGAGTATCCTTATGGATCCGAACGGTTCAACAGGCACTCCGAGAAATGAATGATTATGTGAAATGTGTTTCCGATGCAGGTACGTTTGAAATGTATGCAAAGTTCGAGTATGAAAAGTAAGTATATGTGAAAATGTGAAATTGAGATACATGTATGAGATCATTGAAATAAAATGTGTTATATAAAAATGTGCTATGATCAAATAAGCTACATGGAGATGTGATATGTTTGTAAGCAAGTGGTTAGGAACAATTAAGCTAAAAGAGAAATATGAATTTGCTATTGTATTATGCCATAATTTATGTGAATGAAATGGTTTATGAATGTTCTATATGATAAGTTTATTTGTATATGGCTTACTAAGCTTTTGAAAGCTTACTTTGTGTGTGTTTGCATTGTTTTATAGATTATCAAAGCTACTGAAAGCTCGGGGATTGTCGAGGATCATCACCACACTATCGAACTATATTTTGGTACCCTTTTGAAATGTACATATTGAAGTATGGCATGTATAGACTAGAGAATTTAAAATTATGCTTTGAAATATGTATATATATATATATATATATATATATATATATAGCCATGTGATATGGCTTGTTAATGAATATGATTATGGGTGAATTTAGTCCAAGCTATGTGATGTAAGTGTTGATATGTTTGATGAGCTCATGAATGGCCAAATGAGATGGTCAATTTTGGTATGTTTTGGCTGCTTTTGGGTCATAGTTTGATGCTTGTAGGTATAACCTAAAATGAGTGGTAATTTGGCCTTGGAAATGGCCTATAATTTCCCACACGGTTGAACATACGGGCTTCTGTCCCGACCGTGTTCCTCCTTGTTTAATTTGAAGCTAGTCAGAATTGCACACAAGCTAGACACACGGGTGTGTGGCAGGACGTGTGACTCAAGTCAGCATTGCACACGAGCCAGACACCTAGGCGTGTGACAGGTCGTGTGATTCTAGTCATTTTTGCACACGGGTTGAGACATGGTCCAAGGCACGGCCGTGTGAGGCACACGGGCTAGCCATATGGGTGTGTGCCCTGTTTTTAAAAAGAAAATTTTCTAAGTTCCATAAGGGTCCGTATGAGATTGGTTTAGTCCCGAAGCTTCTCTAAAGCATGTTTAAGGTCTCGTAGACCTTTTAAAAAGGATAAAGTGTTTGTGAATGATGATGATTTGTTGATACATAATGTATGTTTGTGAAATATTTGTGAAATGTTCTGATATGTCTGGTAATGCCTTTTAACCCTCGTCTGGCGACGGATATGGGTTAGGGGTGTTACAATTTTTTGGTATTAGAGCTACGATTTAGTCGATTCTAGGACTAACGTAGCTTGTGAGAGTCTAGCTATACATGCCATATATATGAACTATGATAGTGTGATGAATCCTGACAGATAAAATGTGTTTTTGTATAGTAAATGGATCCAGAACGAGCTGTAGCTGACGATTTTGAAAGTAATGTGCCTGCTCCCGCTCAAGGGACAGCGCCGTCTGATTCTAGACCGATTACTAGCGGTCAGGAAGGAGAGGCTAAACAAGCCTTCTTCCAAATGATGAATGAGTGGTTCAGTCAGTATATTAGAGCAAATCTGGCTGTTCCTCAACCTCCGCCCCCACCTAATCCCCCTCAGATTCCTGTTGTACATCCGGTTATGAATCTGAATCTGTTGAATAAGCCTCCGGTCGATAAAATCTGAAAGTATGGGGCCGAAGAGTTCAGGGCCACTAATGGTGATGATGCCGAGAAAGCTAAATTTTGGCTCGAGAAAACAATTCGAGTATTTGATGAGATGTCATGTAGTCTTGATGAATGTGTGAAGTGTGCCGTTTCTTTGTTGAGAGATGCAGCTTACCAATGGTGGAAAACTTTGACTTCTGTTGTTCCGAAAGAATGAATTACCTAGGATTTCTTTCAATCTGAATTTCGGAAGAAGTACATTAGTTAGAGATTCATTGATCAAAAGCAAAAAGAATTTTTGGAATTGAAACAGGGCCGGATGTCTGTTATAGAATACGAGTGAGAATTTGTGAGACTGAGCCAGTATGCACGAAAATGTGTCTCGACCGAGGCAATAATGTGTAAAAGGTTTGAAGACGTCTTGAATAAAGATATCCGTTTGCTAGTTGGAATTCTGGAAATAAAAGAGTTTGTTGTGCTTGTGGATCGAGCGTGTAAAGCTGAAGAACTCAGGAAAGATAAAAGAAAATCTGAATTAGAAGCTAGAGATGTGAGAAAGAGATCCTCAAGTAAATCATTTTAGTCTGCATCAAAGAAATTTAGAGATGAGTATAGCCGTTCAAAGGCTAATGTGGGACATTCGAGCAGAGATCGTGATAGATCGCATTCGAGCTTCAAAATTCCAGCTACTTCGATAGCTAGTGTTGGAAATGTCAGATCTGATCGACCTAAGAGTAGACATTGTGGTAAAAGACATCCGGGCAATTGCCGATTACATGATCGAGCTTGTTTCAAATGTAGATCTTTAGATCACTTTATTCGAGACTGTCCCGAGTCTGTTGAGCAAGAGATTGTACGGAATTCGAAGTCGAATAATGTTTCAGCTAGAGGTAGACCTCCCAAAAACATGGGAAATACGAGTAGTAACCAGAGAGCTACGAAATATACGGCTACAAGATCTAAGGCGAGAGCACCTACCAGAGCTTATGCTATTCGCGCTCGTGAAGAAGCTTCGTCTCCATATGTCATTACCGGTACTTTTACTCTTTATGATACTTCAGTGATTGCATTGATAGATCCAAGGTCTACTCATTCATATATATGCATAAACTTTGTATCCAGTAAGACTTTGCCTATTGAGTCTACTGAATTTGTAATTAAAGTATCAAACCCCTTAGGTAAGTGTGTTCTTGTTGATAAAGTGTGCAAGAATTGTCCGTTGATGTTTCAAGATATTTGTTTTCCGGCTGATCTAATGTTATTACCCTTTGATGAGTTTGATATAATTCTGGGTATGGATTGGCTAACATTGCATGATGCTGTTGTGAATTACAAAAGGAAAACTATTGATTTGAGATGTCAGAATGATAAGGTAATACAGATTGATCCAGTGATTTGAATGGGTTACCGGCTGTGATATCAGTGATGAAAGCTCAGAATTATGTGAAAAAGTGTTACGAAGCCTATTTTGCTTATGTGATTGATACTAAAGTGATAGAAAAGAAAGTTGAATCTGTGCCTGTGGTTTGTGAGTTTTCTGATGTGTTTCCTGAAGAATTATCGGGATTACCTTCGATACAAGAAGTTGAGTTTGGCATTGAGTTAGTACTAGGGACGACTCCGATTTCAATAGCTCCGTATAGAATGGCTCCGACAGAATTGAAAGAATTAAAGTCTCAGTTTCAAGAGTTGACTGATAGAGGATTTGCACGACCGAGTTTTTCACCGTGGGGTGCTCCTGTTTTGTTTGTGAAAAAGAAAGATGGCACGATAAGAATATGTATTGGTTATCGTCAGTTAAACAAAGTGACCATTAAGAATAAATATCCTCCACCCAGAATCAATGATTTGTTTGATTAGTTGAAAGGAGCTTCTGTGTTTTCAAAGATAGATTTGAGATCGGGATATTATCAGTTGCGAGTAAAAGATTCAGACATTCTGAAAACTGCTTTCAGAATAAGGTACGGGCACTATGAGTTTTTAGTTATGCCTTTCGGACTAACCAATGCTCCTGCTATTTTTATGGACTTGATGGACAGAATTTTCAGATCGTATTTAGATTGATTTGTTGTTGTATTCATTGACGACATTTTTATTTATTCGCATGATGAAATTAAGCATGCTGAACATTTGAGAATTGTGCTACAAACTCTGCGTGAAAAGCAATTGTATGCAAAGTTTAGTAAATATGAGTTCTGGTTGCGTAAAGTTGGCTTTTTAGGGCATATTGTGTCAGCATCAGGTATACAAGTCGATTCAAACAAGATATAAGCTATCTTAGAGTGGAAGCCTTCGAAAAATGTGTTTGAAATCCACAGTTTTCTGGGACTTGCTAGTTATTACAGACAGTTCGTAAAAGGGTTTTCGGTGATTGCAACTCCACTGACAAGATTGCTTCAGAAAGATCTGAAATTCGAGTGGTCTGAAAAGTGTTAGAAAAGCTTTGATCAGTTGAAAGCTCTATTGACTGAAGCTCCAGTGCTAGTACAGCCAAAATTTGGTAAAGAATTTGTAATATATAGTGATGCTTCGTTGAACGGTCTGGGATGTGTTTTGATGCAGGAAGGCAAAGTTATAGCTTATTCCTCGAGACAATTGAAACCGCATGAAAAGAATTATCCGAAACATGAGCTTGAGTTAGCTTCGATCGTGTTTGAGTTAAAAATTTGGCGCCACTATCTTTTCGGTGAAAAATGTCATGTGTTTTTAGATCATAAAAGTCTAAAGTATTTGATGAATCAGAAAGACTTGAATCTGCAATAGAGAAGATGGTTAGAACTGTTAAAGGACTACGAGCTTATGATAGATTACCATCCGGGAAAAGCAAATGTTGATGCTGATCCTTTGAGTCGGAAATCATTGTTTGTGCTATGTGCAATGAACGCTCATTTGGTTCTGTCTGATAATGGTTCAGTTTTAGCCGAATTGAAAGCGAGACCGATGTTTTTACAGCAGATTTGTGATGCCCAAAAAGTTAATAACGAAATGTTAGCGAAACGAGCTCAGTGTGATTTGAACTTTGATTCTGAATTTCGAGTTGATGTTGATGATTGTTTTAGATTCTGAGATCAGATTTGTGTTCCGAGAAACCCAGAGTTGATTCAGTTGATTTTGAAAGAAGTTCATAGCAGTAGCTTATCTGTTCATCCGGGAAGTATAAAGATGTATAATGATTTGAAACAACTTTACTGGTGGCCTGGAATGAAAAGAGATATCTCTGATTTTGTTTCTAAATGTTTAATCTGTCAGCAAGTTAAAGCTGAACATCAGGTGCCATCCGGTTTATTACAACTGATTATGATTCCTGAGTGGAAATGGGATAGAGTGACGATGGATTTTGTTTCAGGTTTGCCTTTAACTCTGAGAAAGAAAGATGCGATCTGGGTTGTAGTTGACAGATTGACAAAATCAGCTCATTTTATTCCGATGAAAATGGATTATTCGATTGATAAGTTAGCTGAGTTATACAGTTCTGATATTGTGAGATTGCACGGGGTGCCATTATCTATCGTGTCTGACAAAGATTTGAGGTTTACTTTACAGTTTTGGAAGAAATTACAAGAGGCTTTAGGTAAAAAATTGCACTTCAGTACTGCTTTTCACCTGCAGACGGATGGTCAATCCGAGCGGATTATTCAGATACTCGAGGATATGTTGAGATGTTGCATTCTTGAGTTTGAAGGTTCGTGGGAACAGTATTTGCCATTGATTGAATTTGTGTATAATAATAGTTTTCAATCGAGCATTAAAATGGCACCGTACGAAGCCTTATACGGTCGTAAATGCCGAACACCGTTATACTGGTCAGAGCTCAGCGAAAATAAGATTCACGGGGTTGATTTGATTAAAGAGACTGAACAGAAAGTAAAAGTGATTCGAAATAGTCTAAAAGCAGTGTCTGATCGATAGAAATCATACGCAGACTTGAAACGAAAAGATATTGAGTTTGAGATTGGAGATAAAGTGTTTTTGAAAGTGTCTCCGTGGAAGAAAATACTCCAATTCGGTAAAAAGGGTAAATTGAGTCTGAGATTCATTGGGCCGTATGAGATTATCAAACGTGTTGGACCGATTGCTTTTAGACTGTTGCTACCATCAATGCTTCGATGATACAGATCAGATCCTTCGCATGTAATTTCTCCATCTGAGATAGAGATTCAATCTGATATGACTTATGAAGAAGAACCAATCCGTATTTTAGCTCGCGAGGTTAAAGAATTGAGAAATAATAAAATTCTATTAGTAAAAGTATTATGGCATCGACACGGGGTCGAAGAAGTTACGTGGGAACCTGAAGATGCTATGAGAGAGCAATATCCGAATCTGTTCAACGGTAAGATATTCGGGGACGAAAATCCCTAAGGGGGAGAATTGTAATAGTCTGGTTTATACCCTAGTCAGAATAGTGGTTTCGGGACCACAAATTCGAGTCAAAAAATATTTTAATATTATTTTTCCGTGCTTATAGTATATGAATTGACATGTGTGAAATTTTCGTGATCTAATTTATCTGTTTGTGTGTTTAATTTGCAAAAAAGACTAAATAGTAGAAAATGTAAAAGTGACTTGCTATTTGTTAAAGTGCTATATTGACATGGCTTTTTAAATATGAAGTCCTTATTATGCAAATGGACCATTGATATGGTTAATAGACATTAATAACCATCCATTATGTGTTATTATTTGTTTTTATTAAAGGTTAAATATGTAAATTAGTTAATAAAGTTAGTTAAATAAAATAAAATCATTTTCATTCATCATTTTCACTTGTTCTTGCCGAAAATAAGAAAAGAAAAAAGTCATCTTCAAGCTTAGGGTTCGGCACTTCTAAGTATTGATTAAGGTATGGATTTTGTTCGGTTTTTTATAATTTCTATGTTTTTATGATCGTTGCTTCGTGTTCTTTTAAGCCCATACCTTAATTCATGAAATTGATGATGATTTTGAGTTATGCCATTATTGATATTGTGAGTTTTGTGATGTTAAATGGTGAAATATGGAAGATGTGTGATAGATTAATATGTTTTGTCTTTGAATTTTTGATGAATTTGACTATTATGGGCTAATTTGTGAAAATGAGAAATTGAAGGACTAAAATATCAAATAAATGAAATATATGGGTTGATAGGGATCTATAGAGAATTCGACTAAGCATGGGTCATACTGAATTTTGGGTATTTTATGATTTTATAAAATAGGGACTTAAATGTCAAAATGTGAAAATGTGAGGGCTAATTTGTAAAATGCCCTAAATATATGTATATGGTTTGAATTGAATGAATTGTGTTATTAAATAGCCAAATTTGAATTTATAAATATTAAGAACAAAAGAAAACGGAATTAGATCGGGGGAAATCGAAAGTGGTCGAGTAGTCGTTTCCATCCGTTCTAACCATACGAGGTAAGTCTATATACAAATAAATGTGTTTGAGTTGATTTATTCATGCTTATATGAAATTGAATTGTGATGAATGATTATGGAAGATGCATATGTGAAGTCCGAGAAAGCTTCGACAATGTGTCAATGTCCGAAAAGCCCTGTATGAATCATAGGAATAGTTAGCATACGTATGTCATGACATAGGATTCTGATATGTGTTATCGTGTAAGACCACGTCTGGGACGTTGGCATTGATTTATTATTTACGTGTAAGACCCTGTCTGGGACAGTGGCATCGATATTTGATTACATGTAAGACCACGTCTGGGACGTTGGCATTGTACGAGCTCTCAGAGATATTCGAGTATCCTTATGGATTCCGAACGGTTCAACAGGCACTTCGAGAAATGAATGATTATGTGAAATGTGTTTCCGATACAGGTACGTTTGAAATGTATGCAAAGTTCGAGTATGAAAAGTAAGTATATGTGAAAAATGTGGAATTGAGATACATGTATGAGATCATTGAAATAAAATGTGTTATATACAAATGTGCTATGATCAAATAAGCTGCATGGAGATGTGATATGTTTGAAAGCAAGTGGTTAGGAACAATTAAGCTAAAAGAGAAATATGAATTTGCTATTGTATTATGCCTTAATTTATGTGAATGAAATGGTTTATGAATGTTTTATATGATATGTTTATTTGTATATGGCTTACTAAGCTTTTTAAAGCTTACTTTGTGTGTGTTTGCATTATTTTATAGATTATCGAAGCTACTAGAAGCTCGGGGATCGTCGAGGATCATCACCACACTATCGAACTATATTTTGGTACCCTTTTGAAATGTACATATTGAAGTATGGCATGTATAGACTAGAGAATTTAAATTATGCTTTGAAATATGTATATATATATATAGCCATGTAATATGGCTTGTTAATGAATGTGATTATGGGTGAATTTAGTCCAAGCTATGTGATGTAAGTGTTGATATGTTTGATGAGCTCATGAATGGCCAAATGAGATGGTCAATTTTGGTATGTTTTGGCTACTTTTGGGTCATAGTTTGATGCTTGTAGGTATAACCTAAAATGAGTGGTAATTTGGCCTTGGAAATGGCCTATAATTGCCCACACAGTTGAACACACGGGCGTGTGTCCCGACCGTGTTCCCCACTGTTCAATTTGAAGCTAGTCAGAATTGCACATGAGCTAGACACACGGGCGTGTGATAGGCCGTGTGACAGGCCGTGTGACGGGTCAGACATCTGGGCGTGTGACAGGTCGTGTGATTCTAGTCAGTTTTGCACACGGGCTGAGACATGGTCCAAGGCACGACCGTGTGAGGCACACGGGCTAGCCACATGGGCGTGTGCCCTGTTTTTAAAAAGAAAATTTTCTAAGTTCCGTAAGGTTCCATATGAGATTGGTTTAGTCCCGAACCTTCTCTAAAGCATGTTTAAGGTCTCGTAGACCTTTTAAAAGGGATAAAGTGTTTGTGAATGATGATGATTTGTTGATACATAATGTATGTTTGTGAAATATTTGTGAAATGTTCTGCTATGTCTGGTAATGCCTCTTAACCCTCGTCCGACGACGGATACGGGTTAGGGGTGTTACAAGGGCAGATAATCGGGAAGCACACTCTCGAGCCTTCTAACGAGAAACTCACATAGAGCCATTTTGGGAAGCTCATAAAGAGCATATCGGGAAGCTTATCCGGGCTATATTACGGGAAGCTCATAAGATCCATAATCGGAAAGTTCACAAAGAACCATATCAGGAAGCTCACGAAGTGAAACACCCCAAACCCGGCCCACGAGCCTTGATCGGATCTGGTATGTTCCTCAAGTAAAACGGTTCAAAACTTTTTGAGCACTTTAGAAAAATTCGGTTGGTTTTGAAAGAAAATTTTTAATTTGTGTTAGGCTCGAGTTGAAATCAAGTTTATCTATTTGAAATCTAGGTTTTGTAAAACTATATTACTCCATTTCAAAATTTGTCCTAAATAAAAAAAAATTCATTCACGTTTAGGCGTCAAAACATCTAACGTTTTTTTTAAAGGAAAAATTCATTTGAGTTCAATTAAATAAAATCGTATCAAAATAAAATAACTTAAAGACATGCATCAACAGTTTAATATCAGTGGCCTTATTACAAACGAAAACAATACCCCAAAAACTCCAAAAAATATAAAATATAAAAGTCCCAAAATTAAATAAAACTTCAAGCTGAGCATGGCCACCACTAAACTCTCGCCGACCCGGTCCATCACTGATCGTCACCTGAAAGAAAATGTTCCCCAACGGGGTGAGTCAAACAGACTTAATGTGTAACCAACACTAGACCTCAATAATTCAGGCATATCATATTAATTCATAAATATATATAACAGATAAAAGTAGTGATGCAAACCCGAACCCAATCCTAGATACCATCCGCTACACATCACCCGTACCAACCTGCACACCGTGGGGACTACTAAGTCAACCCTCCATCCGCTACACATCATCGAAGGCAGTCGCTGCAGACGACATGCTCATCGCCCTTATAAATTCGTGGCATAGCCACCAGATAATTATTATGTGACCGAAGTCACCATATTAAGATAATGTGACCGAGGTCACCACATTCACTTCCCCTTTCATAATAACCCATATGCCCATGTCATACATATCATGCAAAAATCATGCCTTATTTCACATTCTTATCATGTTCACATATGCCATATCAGTTCATTTCATACTCATAGTAGGAGTAGGAAAACGTACCTGGGTACTTTGTACCATTGCATGGTACTTTAGCCACATTCACATTATTATAAGCATACATATTAATTTAAGCCATAATCTAATAGAGTTTAGTGTGGGGTACACACCTGATATACTTAACAAATTCGCTGAAAGCCCCGAAAAATCCCGAAAAATCCCGATCTACTACTTTAGATCCTTGATTCCTATATTCGGCCAACACTTAGATCAATATCATAGGCCATTCTACCAACAACAAACCTTAGTCTCAAAAGCCTTCGGCTTTTCAACTACTAAAAGAATAATGAACTAACATAGATCCTTACCACTTGATTTACCAAAATTGATTGTCAAAGAAAAGAGGCTTAGATTGACTGCTTCCAAAGTCTTGAAGAACCTACAAGAAATTGATTCCTATGAATGGTTAGAATCTTGCTAACAATTGCCCAAAAATCGGCTTTTGCTCACATGAAAATCGTGAGAGAGAAGAATAAAGGAACAAAGAAATTCGGCCAACACTACTTACCCTTCTCAAAACCGATTGAAGAAGAACCCAAAAGAGATTAACCCTTGTTGATATTCGGCCAAGACAAATAAAAAGGAAAATGGGAAATTTTGGCAAAGTGGTTGAGTGATGAAAGGAGTTTGGCTATGGTTGATTAAAGATAACAAATAGAATTCGGCTAGAGTGAAAAGAGAAAGAAAAAAGAAAATAAAAAGGAAGAGAGAGATGGGAGGTTTAAGGTGTTGCGGAAATGGTTGGATTGGGAGAGAAAAGTTTCGGCCTTAGCAAGGTAAAAGAGAAGAAGATGCACAAATGGTTTCGGCTTTAGGTCAAGAAAGAAAATAGTGCACAAGTGATCTCCTATTTCGGTTTCCAAAGAAAAACACACAAGCTTTCTAGACAACTAAATTGCACAAAAGAATGCCCAAACCTCACTATGCATATTCGGCCAAGAGGAAAAGATGAGAGAAACACTATTGCTTTTGGGAGAGCAAAAAGGCCAAAATGAAATTTCTCCCAAGCTACCAACTTTTCCCAAAACTTACCACAAAAATCGGCTCCTCCCTTAGTCCACAAAACCATCCATGTTCATGGACAAAATTCCATTAAAAAGTTTCCAAACCTCATCCCTTAATCCATGCCTTATGTCCCCTTATCATTCCAAAAGCTTAGGATTTCATTCCTTAAGTTAATCACTTGCCTTTTTCCCTTAGTCTACTATCCATAAAAGAAAATAGTCCAACCTTACCTTAATTAGAGTTGACCGACACATGCCATACACATGCAAAAATAAAAGTCACCTTATTACCATCCATGGGATTCGAACCTCTTCCCTCATGCAATTACTCATGCGCCAACACCACTTTACTACTAGCTCATTTATGCTAACATTAGACACTTAAATTTACTTAAGTGTCAAGATCACTTAATCCACTTCACTAAATTTTCAATACTAAAAAAATTATTCTAGCTTCATTAATAATTCCAAGCCTTCACTAGACTATATTAAACACACAATAAAATCATACCCAGCTAACACAAGTAACAAGATGATACTCAAATTTTTAGGATATTACAATTCTACCCCTTAAGAAAATTTTCATCCTCGAAATTACCTAATCAAAAGAGTTGAGGAAATTCTTGTCTCATCACATCCTCCTGGGTTCCCACGTAGCTTCTTCTGCGCCATGGTTCCGCCATAATACCTTCACTAATGGAACTCGACTTCTGCGCAACACTTTCACATCTCGATTTAGAATCTGCTCTTGGTTCCTCTTCCACCGTCAGGATCTGGGCTCACCTCTATTTCCTCTACTGCTACGACATGCGATGGATCAGAACGATAGTGTCTAAGCATGGAGACATGGAACACATCATGCAACTGCTTCAACTTTGAAGGCAACTCTAACTGATATGCCACCTGGTCCAACCGCTTCAAAACCCGATAAGGTCCTATAAACACGGGACTTAACTTTCTCTTGCGACCAAATCTCATCACCTTCTTCCAAGGTGAAACCTTTAGGAACACTTGATCCCCACAAAGAAATTCTATATCCTTCCGCTTAAGGTCTGCGTGACGACTTTTGCTGTCGGATGCCTCCTTTAATCGAGCCCGAATTACCTTAACCTTTTCGCCGGATTCGACCACCATCTCGGGACCCAAAACTTGACGTTTCCCATTACCCGCGCCCAACACATAGGAGTGCGACACTTCCAGTCCATATAGTGCTTCGTGACGGTGCCATCCGAATACTCGCTGGTAAGTAGCTTTGTTGTTGTAAGCAAATTCCGCTAAAGGCAAAAATTCTTCGACTTCTCTGAAGTCTATCACACAAACCCCTCAACATATCCTCTAACACTTGGATTACTCAATCGCATGGCCGTCCGATTGTGGATGAAATGCCGTAGTGAAATCCAATTTAGTGCCTAACGCTCGATGTAGCTTTCCAAAACCGAGAAGTAAACCTTGAGTCCCTATCCGAAATGATAGATACCTGGCACTCCATGCAACCTTACAATTTCGCCACATATAATTTTGCCAACTTCGCAAGGAATAGTCGACTCTTACCAGGAATAAAATGCGCGGACTTGGTCAAAGCGGTCCACTATTACCCATACCGAGTCCTTCTTGGTAGGCGTAAGGGAAGCCCACTAACGAAGTCCATGGTAATTCTCTCCCACTTCCACTGTGGAATCTTGATTGGTCAAGTAGTCCGACGGAACTCACGATGTTGGCCTTAACTTGCCGACATGTCAAACACTTGCCAACAAATTCGCAACTTCCCATTTTAGACCAGGCCACCAAAACTGCTCCCTTAGGTCTCTCAGACAACTTAGTCCCTCCGGGATGCATAGCATAAGGGCTACTATGCGACTCGGAAGAATCTTACGCCTAAGCTCCTCACTCTTCTAAGCATACTGGACCTTTCCCTTGAAACACAATATTCCATCACCGGACATCTTGTAATTCTCTAGACCACCATTACGCACTTGCCGCATCTTAGCACTTAAATCCTCTTCGCTAACCGACCCTCTTTTACCTCATTTAACCATGTCTGGCTTGACTTGCAACTCGCTGCTAGCGAGACTTCCATCGTCATACAAACTCATATGTGCAAACATCGCTCTTAGATCTCGACACCACTTTTCGACTTAGGGCATCCGCCACTACATTCGCCTTGCCGGGTGATACTTTATGGAACAATCATAGTCCTTCAAGAACTCCACCCACCTTCGTTGTCTCAAGTTCAACTCCTTCCGAGTCACAGTACTTAAGGCTCTTATGGTCAGTGTAGATCACCGACTTTTCTCCATAGAGATAGTGCCTCCATACTTTAAGAGCAAGACCATCACGCCAATTCCAAGTCATGTGTCGGATAGTTAACCTCATGAGGCCTCAATTGCCGGAGACGCATAAGCAACTACCTTTCCATCTTGCATTAACACGCATCCCAATCCTCGTATGAGAAGCGCCACAATACACCACAAAATCCTTCCCGCCTCGAAATTTGAAATCAAAGCTCGAGCTTCACCAACACTTCCTTAAGCTTTCAAAGCTCTTTTGTTGCTTATCCGTCCATACACGAAAAGGTACTTCCTTCCTTAGCAACTTTGTCAAAGGTGCGGTGATCGATGAGAACCCTTCAACAAACCTTCTGTAGTAGCCTGCCAATCCCAAGAAGCTACGAATCTCAGCCTCGAACAAGTCATCTATCCTTGGCAAAGGATACTTGTTCTTAATGGTCAGCTTATTCAACCGATGATAATCTATGCACATACGCATAGTTCCATCCTTCTTCTTTACAAACAGACCGTGTGCTCACGGAGAGACACACTGGGTCGAATAAATCCACGATCAAGCAACTCCCGAACTGAGCCTTGAGCTCAACCAACTCCTTTGGTGCCATTCGGTAAGGGGCAATTGACACGCGAGCTGCTCTCGGCAGCAAGTCAATTCCGAATTCCACTTCACTATCCGGGGTATTCTGTAATTCCTCCGGAAACACATCTTCAAAATCCCTTACGATTCTAACTCCACTAACACCTTCTTCCTTTGCATCCAATGCACTAATGAAAGTCAAGAAAGCCTTGCACCCTTTCTCAACCATCTTCACAATTTGCTTAAAGTCTTTAAACTACGTTAGACAAGTAGTTTCTCCTTTCTCCTATCATGACTATCACTTCGCCCTCCTCGGGGTCCTTAACTCCATTCGCTTAGTCCGCATACCCAACACACCGATGTTCCACTAGCCAATCTATACCAAGTATAAGATCGAATTCTCAAGGGTAGTTCCATTAAGTCGAGAGGGAAAGTTCACTCCCCAATCTCGAGAGGTACACTCCTCGGAAAGATTTTATTCACCACTACGCTTTGGCCTAGAGGGCTTACTACGCTCATCCGCCTATCGTAAAGTTTAGAGGCTATGTCTAGAGTTTCAACTACTCTACATGCAACATAAGAATGGGTCGAGCCCACATCAATCGATCAACATAAGGTTTACCAAAAATAAAGAACGTATTCGGTTATAACGTCCGGGTGCGCTTCCATCCTCCCTTCGACGAACCGCAGATACTAGACCCAAATTGCCTTGCCTCAAGATACTCGCACTCGGCCCCGTGTTCCTCGCCCCTCGCCAAGACCGCTCACCTCTACCATTCGGACCACGACCTCGGCCGAGGTCTGCCTGCCCACCTCACGGCCCGACATATTCGCTGCCGCGGGCGACTCTCCGTCTCATCTTAATGGGACATCCTTAATCCTATGGTCCTTAGACCGCACATAAAGCATCCGCCCGCCTTCTTCCAACACTCTCCTAAATGCATCTTCCTACACCGATAACATATACGATCACGCCTCCTGCACGCGGCCTGTCGACCACGCGGCCCTCTCGCCTAGGCCTCTTTTGAACATTTCCCCGACGATGGCCGACGATCCAAAACCCTCTTTCTCGCTATTTGAACTGAAGTTACGCTCATACGGTGTTCTTGATTCCTTCGGCCACCTTAGCCTTCTCTACCAACGCGGCAAACTCACGCTCTTGATGTGGGGCTATCGGTAACCTCGAGATCATCCGCTTGGTCGAATCTTCAAACCCGGACACACCGTTCATGCTCTGTAGCCACCCTCCTCGAGCATGCAGATCTGGGCCAACCTTAGAATTACGACCCGTACTCATACCACGGACTTGTTCCTTGAACCCGACCACTGAAAAGCCTTTCTCTGTTCATCGAGTATAACGTGTGCTTGACATACTTTTTACGACAGGTCGGTCGCAGAAACATCCATAATTCACTGCAAGGGCTCTGACAATCATCACCAGCATCTTGGGTGCCACACCAGACACGCCACGGGGTGCATCTCACTTTCCGCGTGGCTCTCGAGTCACTGGCATGTCACTTCCGAAAGTTCCCGCGTTTCCACTCCGTCAATCGACCTGTTTAACGAACTCAAAGTGATGTACCGCGACTGCAAGATACGGCCTC
This sequence comes from Gossypium sturtianum, assembly GCA_025698515.1. Classification (NCBI taxonomy): domain Eukaryota; kingdom Viridiplantae; phylum Streptophyta; class Magnoliopsida; order Malvales; family Malvaceae; genus Gossypium; species Gossypium sturtianum. Next base: position 130,765,339 of record CM046955.1, read on the forward strand.
CTCATCCCGTCAGGTCTTGCTTTGTTCCGCGACCAACGAATGGTGGTGGTGGTGGTCGGTACCTCACTTAGAACGCCTTGATCTCGACCTAACGTGGGTTCTCGACCGCACTATTCAAATTTCTCAACCATCTGTTCTCAGACGTTACGAACACACGTCCCTGTGAGCTCATTTCTACTATCGTGCTTTAATCAGAGTTAGAAATTTTAAGGATTAGTCCTTGTTTCACCGATTATTCGCAATAAAAATTTTTTGAATAGAGGATTCAATAGTGGTAGTTCTTCTGATCGATCAAAGTTCAAGTCTTCTATCCTTATTCAGAGGAACATACATTCATTCAATATTCCTACCACACACATTCATTATTCAAAGCTTTTAGTCTATTCCTTTACGGTGCTGTTCATCATTTATCCTCTGGTATTTATCCTATAAAGCGAGTTGGTAATAAACTGAATAAATCAGGGTATTTTCACTTAATGTAAAACTTGGAGGTTCTTTGAAATTTGTTTTCGTCGGTGTTCTTTGTAGGATTTGTTTTGAAAATCGAGGAGTCATTTGTATTTTGTAAAACAAAGAGGGTAATTTAAGTAAAATTTCCAAATTGAAATGTTTTAATATTTTGCAAAAATAGAGTTTTTGAACATTTTATAAATGAGAAATTTTAATGAAAGCCCCCATGAGTAGTATGGACATTTTATAAACTAAGGCATTTTTGGTATATGGTAATTCTGGCAGATAATCAGATATGGCTGAAATATTTGGAAAAATTAAGCCAGTCTGCTAGCTAAAGGAGTGATTTCGGGTGATTTAAACCAGCAAAGTAAGGTTTCTTACAAGCCTAATCCCTTTCTGTTTAGCGCATATCGAAGTTTTAATTTTATGACCTATGAATCATCAGTCCCCTTCAAGTCGGGGGAAGCATGCAGGTGTGAGATTCACGAGGTGATATAGTGCAGGAGTCGCTGCCCAAATGCCAGTACCGCCTTAGGATTCATGTGTGACATTGTGCTAAGCCACGCAGATTCCCCCATTCTTAGTCTACTGTTGTGCTTTTTAACACTTAATCTAAGTCTTATGGTGTGATTAACTTGTCTTCAGGTTTATGACATCAGCACGACTTCGCCTCTACCATACAGGTTCATGCAGTCATGCTAAAATCACCAGTTGAAATATATGTAATTACGCACTTGAATTCGATAACTGGGTGGTGCGCATGCTGAAGAACGCTGTAAAAAGCTTCAGCACTTGCTTGGTCATATACTGGCAACAATAGAACTTTTATATCATACCAGAGAAGTAAACCCTTGCTGCATTAAATCTCAAAGTAGAAACACTACAAGCAACAGCTCGACTGTGACAGGTACCCAGTAATCTTCCGGAAACATGGCTCTGCCTAAACTTTGTTACCAGTAGTGGGTCGGTTTGGAAAGAAAGAAAATTTAATTATGAGTAACTGAGCAATGAATGAAATCGGTTTGATTTTTTGAAATCAGGCATGGTACCATATTCCATTTGGTATATTGTCTAATTTGAACTAAATTAGGAAATTACTTGGAGTTTACTAAGAAACTTATTTCAAAATAAATATTGAGCATGCATCCTTTATTTAATTATCGGTGGCCTTATTTTATTGGCGGGCCTTAACTGAAAAATACACTCAAAAATAACCCAAAATATAAAAAAAATTATAAAGTCCTAAATAACAGTCGTCGAGGCTGATGGCAACCTGCACTAACCGCATAGGCCCGTCATCACCATCGTCCGAAGAAATGTCTTCCTCGGGGGGCGAACAAGCAACTAACTACTCAGAAATATTCCGTATATCATGAATTCAAATGTATACAATTATGACAGATATAAAGATAGTTATGATGCAACCAGGGCAACTTAGGGTACTACAGCCATTATCACCGCACTTCCACCTGTAGGGGGACATAAGTAAGTCAATTCTTCTCCATCCACACACATAATACCTTAAGAGAAGGCATCATTCACTTGCATTTACATCATAACGGCCTATAAATTGCGCTCAGTGATTATTCAAGTAGGACCGAGTTCACTTCACGCATCAGTGGCACTACGGCTCTACCCCCTCAAATCACTTATGTACCATATCATGCATGTAAATCATGCCTATTTCACATTCTTTATCATGCCATATACCACGGCATTTCATACTCACTTAAGGAGGAGAGGGTGGTATCACTGTGCTTTTGCACCACTTCCACATATATATCCACTATGGGCTATAAGCATATTATGGCTCTCGATCTAGAGCTTTAGTAGGTACACACGGTATTCTTAATAACGCTGCTGAGCCCTCTGCAATCCTTACTGGAATTCACTTACTTAGATCCTGTCTTATATCTGACCAATGGACAGACACGTGACTTCTACTAATAACAAACAAACTCCAGTCTCCAAAGTGCCTATCTATTTCAACTGTCTGGGTAAAGAATAATTAGAATCATACCAGATCCTTACTATGAATTTTACCAATCGATTGTCAAAGAAAAGAGGTTTAGATCGACTTGGTTTCTGAAAGTTTCTGTTAATCTACAAGAAAAGAAATTACATGCGAATGGCCAGAATCTTGCAATAATCTCAAAATCAAGGCATTCGGTCGCATGAAAATCAGCAAAGAATAGTAACAAGTAAAATTCACTTAAACATCATGATCGCATCTTCTCTAAGCTGGACAACAGTTAACTCAAAGATTAACTCTGTTGATATTGACGGCCACAAGAAGGATAACCAAAAGGAATGAATTCCGGCAAAGTATTGGGGAAGAAGGGATTGCCAGGAACATATGGGGATAACAAAATAGAGAATCTAAATTTACTTAGAGGAAAGAAAGAAAAGAGGCCATAAAGGTTTGAGAGTGAGGCTTCATGTTAACATACTTGGGAGAAAAAGCAAGGGTAAAGAAGCACACCACATAAATGGTTTGCTTGTAGGTCAGAGGTAAGGCCAAATTAGTGATCTTTGGCTGACCGTCAAAGAAAACAACAAGCTCTTCAGAACACTATGGTATAAAGTGTTAAATGCTCAACCTCTCACCACACCCAAGAGGAAGAGAGAAACACTATTCTTGAGATAAAGGCCAAAATATTCCTCAAGCTTTACTACTTCCCAAACTACTAGCACTACTCCTTAGCTAAAAAACTACTCATGTTCAGTGACAAATTCCACTAAAAAAGTTTCAAACTCATCCTAATCCATACCTTATACCTCTTTATCATTCCAAATAGGATCTCCTTAAGCTAATCACTGCCTTTCCTTAGTTCACATCCATAGAAATATCAATCTACCTTGCACTGCTGGAATGAATACACACATACTGTTACTATCCATGGGAGAGGATCGAACTCTTCTCGTACATTATTCTCACCCTAAACCTCCTGCTCTTTTACTACTAGCCCATGCTAATATTATGACACTTAATCTATTTCTGCTAAGAGATCACTAATCCACTACTAATTTTCACACTAAAAAATGTATTCAAGCTTCATGATAATCCAAGTCTTCAATTCACCATACAAATATACATGATTAAAATCATACGACTTACACACAGTAAATAGTGATGCTTCCAAATTCTTGTGGATGGACAATTTACTCTTCAAGAAAATTGTCCGGGATTACCAATCAAAAGAGTCGAGAGTGCATTGTCCCATCCCATCCTCCTGCTCTCGATTAGCTCCGGGGCGCCATGGTTCACATGCCACAATACAGCTATTACTTGAAATGACTTCACCACACTACATTCCACCCAGAGGAATCGAGATGCTGGTTCTCCTTTCCTGCGAGACCTGAATTCACACTTATTTCCCATCGCGCTCTTTACATACGGCGACATGGATCAGGTAATCTATAGCTCCTAAGCATAGACATGGAAACACATCACGCAAATCCACCAACTCTTGAAGGTAATAAGCTGGATAATGCATCAGCGGTCCAACTCCGTTCAAACCCGATAAGTCCAAGTTATAAAACTCTGACTTAACTTTCCTTATCAATTAAATGTGGGTCCTCATCACCTTTCTTCCCAGCAGGTGTGAAGTCTTAGAACACTTGATCTCCAGCGCAAATTATAGTCCTTAAAAGCAAGGTGTGACTGATTTGGTCTTCATTGATGCCTCTCCTTTTAACACTACTGCACCACGAACCTCCGGATTCAGCACCATCTTCAGACCTAAAATCCTCGATGCTCACCCGTGGCCTAATACATAGGAGTCGCGAGCACTTTTTAGATCGGCCCATATGGTTAAGGCCAAATAGACCATCCTAATACCGCCTAAATCAAGCGCAAGAATTCTTAAAGCGCAAAATTTCCAGCCGGCTTTCTCTCTGGAAGTCTACACCTGATGTTCGACATATCCTCTAACACTTGGATTACTCGCCGCAATTGTGACCAGTACAGATGAAATGTCCGATGAGGAAATCCAAATTTCTTAACAACGACGTGTTTCAAACCGGTAGTATACTCTTGAGTCCTTATCCTAAAATGATAGATAATGACACTCCATGCAACTAATTTCTTCTGCCATATAATTTTTGCCAACTGCAAGGAATGATTCCATTCAAATAATATGTGCGGACTTTGGTCAAACGTCCCATTAGCCTTTACTATACCAATCCTTTCTGTGGAGAAGGATGTAAACCTGGTCATAAGTAAGTCCATGGTAACTTTTCTCCCACTTCCCCAGCCCAAATCTGATTAGCCGCTAATGTTGGAGTTCGACAGCGTTCAAATGGTGACCGGTCGAAGGTGTCAAAATGCACCACAATTACGTAACTTCTTCCCATTTGAGACAGACACAAAACCTCCAGTTCCCTGTGCATAAACTTTAACTCCTCCCTGGACGTACGATGAGCCTATGCACACAAGAATCTTACTGGCTAAGCTCACCGCATGGACCTTCTCAAAACACAATGTCAATACCATCCGTGAATTCTCACAGTACTACTCGTGCGCAAGACTGTCGCACTTGGTACTTTCAAGTCTCTACTCCAACCCTCTTTTTTACCTCATATTTAACCGCCCGCCGACGCTACGCTGACTTGCATACGTTCGCTCCACTGCTTTTAACTCGTGCGACCGCTTCCTTAGATTCGGATACGATTGCTAATCTTTAGGCTTGTGTGGCATGTTAATCCAATACATTATTGGTGGGATACTCTGCTGAACACCCACTCTTGATGCCTTCACTTACTCATCTATGCAAGTTCAACTCTTAGGAGTCACTTATATTCCCTTATGACGGTCGTAAGATCGCGACTCTCTCCATGTAGATAGTGCCTCCACACGGCCTAAGAGTACAGACGCACTGCGCTACCTCCAGTCGCGCTGCCTCGGACAAGCTGTCTCGTAGAGTCTCTTTCACCTGCTAACAAGGCGATAAAGCAATCATCGATTACCGTGATCCAACACTGCAGGAGAAGCCAACACACTACAAATCCTTCCGTCGGCCGAAGCCGCGAATTAGTCCAATCGCTGGCCAAGCCACAAATAAGACTCTTCCTTGTTTTCAAAGTATCTGCTGCTTATCCGCTCCATAGCTTAGCACAGTGCCCTCCTTCTCAAGACTTTACGCTAAAAGGGGCGATCATGAGAACCTCTTCTACAAACCTTCTCAGAGCCTCGCCAATCCTGCTACGAATCTCTACCACGGTGGCACTTAGGAGGTTTCCAATCTAGGCGATGCCTAATCTTCCGTTCTTATTCCTCTTCAGCATGCAGACACCATAGTTCCTAAGAATGCATCTTCTAAGCCAAATTCATACTTGGCCTTGGCGCTAAGCCCTCAACACTTGCAACACAACCCCTGGTATGCTCATCATGCACAGGGACGATACTCACTAACGAATGCTTCCATTCATTCATTATACAACCTAAACGGCATACTACTTTCAAGAACTCGTAGCGTCTATCTTATTCTAAAGCCAATCTTATGGATATTCGCTCCTTCACCTTAAGTACCATGATATCCCCACTGTAGGATCTATCTTCAAAAATACCGCTCTTCACCGATATCAGAACAAGTCATCTACGGCCTTGCAAAAGGATACTGTTCCAATGGTCGCCTTAGTTCAACTCCATGCACATACGCATAGTTTCATCTCTTTGCAAAACGGATCTAATTTCCTAATTTCGCAGACATTAATCCTAAATAACTAAAGTGATCACTCCTGAATCCCCAACTGAGTTCAGTCAACAACTCTTGTGCTATTCGTAAGGGGCGGGCAATTGGACATGAGTCCGCCCAAAAGAAGTCACTTACCCACTTCTCATCCTGGGGTACTGCACTAAACACATTCAAAAATCTCAGGGGCTTCTAAATCTAATCACACCTCTTTCCTTTTGCATCCAACGCACTATCGAAAGCCAAGAAAGCTGCACTCTCTTTCTCCCGAACCATCATGTGCAAATTCATCACAGGCCGGCTACCAAGTTTGAATCACAGATATAGCCTTCCTCTATTACGACTACTATCATTCCGTCAACAATCCTTAATCCACGCTTAGTCGCATAGTCCGCATGTTCCAATCAGCTGAAATTTCGATGTCCACTAGCCACCATACAAGTATAAGGAAGATCAATTCTAGTTCCATTAAGCTTGCCAGAGCTACTCCTAACTAGTGCTAAAGCATTTATCTACTCACTACGGTTTCCAGCAGTTACCATACACAACACTCCCTACAGAAAGTTCAGTGAAGCACCAGAGTTTCTAACCCATCCCATGTAACATAAGAAATAATGAAATGAGCCTATCAATCGAGCAACATAAGGTTTACCAAATGTTAATGCACGCTCTGGTTACATAAATCGCTAAAAAGCAAGGTATGTCCATCCCCTCCATTTAAATCGCTGCACACTGCTCCAAATGGCTCGTTCGACATTTGCGAATTTCCTACTCAGATTCTGGCTTCCCAAAGACTGGCAAAGACTTTGGCCAATATCGGACTCTCGACCGCGACTCGGCCGTAGGCGCTTCTGCACACCTTACACCTGACGCCCGCCGCCAGCTCACCTCTGAGCCGGATATACCCTCAATCATACGTGTCTAGGACACTCATACTTAAAAGTGATCCACTGGCTCTCTCTTCCAAACACCTCTAAACGCATTCCACTGGAGCAATACGCATATATCCGTTATCCATACCTGTTATCCCATCAACGCGGCCCAAATTTAGCCCTTTTTTGAAACATTCTCATGGACCGATTGCATGCCATATTCCTCGCTATTTCAAACCGGAAGTCGGTTCGTGAATTTTGATCTTCCGCACTTTTAAATGCGCACGCCCCTAGAGCTCATTTCTACTATCGTGCTTTAATCAGATTAAGAAATTTTATGAATTAGTCCTTGTTTCACTGATTATTCGCGAAGAAATTTTTTTTTTGAATAGAAGTTCAATAGTGGTTCTTTCGATCAATCAAAGTTTCAAGTCTTCTATCCTTATTCAGAGGAACACATTCATTCAATATTCCTACCACACACATTCATTATTCAAAGCTTTTCAGTCTATTCCTATGCCAGGGGTATTTTCATCATTTATCCTACAGGGTATTTTGGTAATAAACTGAGGTCAAATTGAAAATCTTAATAAATCAAGGGTATTTTCTAAAATGTGCAAAACTTGGAGTTCTTTTTGAGAATTTGTTTTCCAAATCGGTGTTGTTGTAGGAATTTTGAAAATCGGGGGTCATTTTGGTAATTTTGTAAAACAAGGGTAATTTCGTAAAATTTCCAAATTGAAGTATTTTAATATTTTGCAAAAATAGAGTTTTTGAACATTTTATAAAGCAAGGAAATTTTAATGAAACTGTGAGTAGTATGGACATTTTATAAACTAAGGGCATTTTTGTAATTTTATAGCCAATGGTATTTTAGTAATTTGTAAATCGGAAATATTTTGGAAAAATTTTCAAGCTAAATTCTGCTACCATTTAAAAGGGTAATTTGGTGATTTAAAACCGAAGTTTTTATGAAAATATAGCTAATCCCTTTCGGGTTTTAGTTATTGAGTTTAGCTTATGGTCGAGTCCTCTTGGTTAGGGTGAACAGGAAGCTACGCACAGGTAGGATTCCAGCCAAGAGGAGGTGAGTCATGAGGATTTGCTTAAGTACCAAGCTCTTCGGATCCAATCCTAGACATGCGCACAAAGGTTGCCACACCCTAACTCGGCGACTTAGTTCACAGGTTTGTTTAATTAGGCACTTAAGTCTTATGTGATTGTTGGGGTAAACAAGCCCTAGGGTTTAAGTACCTATCATGCTATTCTACATTCCATTTCTACCCTTCTACAGTTCATGCTATAAATCACCCAAATGAAATAGAGGTACTTACAGTGGACTTGAATTGAGGAGACTTGGGTGCCATGCCTGAAAACTCGCTCTTTTAGAAAAGTTTTTCTCAAGACTTGTTTGGGCCTTATTTTAAAAACATTGTGAGCTTTATACCCAAGGCCGAGAGTTTAAACCTTGCTCGATATTCAAGCTGAAACACCCCAAACCCGCCCACGAGCCTTGATCGGGTCCAGTATGTTCCTCAAGTAAAGCGGTTCAAAACTTTTTGAGCACTTTAGAAAAATTCGGTTGGTTTTGAAAGAAAATTTTTAATTTGTGTTAGGCTCGAGTTGAAATCAAGTTTATCTATTTGAAATCTAGGTTTTGTAAAACTATATTACTCCATTTCAAAATTTGTCCTAAATAAAAAAATTCATTCACGTTTAGGCGTCAAAACATCTAACGCGTTTTTTTATTTTTATTAGGAAAAATTCATTTGAGTTCAATTAAATAAAATCGTATCAAAATAAAATAACTTAAAGACATGCATCAACGATTTAATATCGGTGGCCTTATTACAAACGAAAACAATACCCAAAATAACTCCAAAAATATAAAATATAAAAGTCCCAAAATTAAATAAAAGTTCAAGTCGAGCATGGCCACCACTAAACTCCCGCCGACCCGCCCATCATTGATCGTCACCGAAGAAAATGTTCCCAACGGGTGAGTCAAACAGACTCAATGTGTAACCAACACTAGACCTCAATAATTCAGGCATATCATATTAATTCATAAATATATATAATGAGATAAAAGTAGTGATGCAAACCCAACCCAATCCTAGATACCATCCGCTACACATCACCCGTACCAACCCGCACACCGTGGGGACTACTAAGTCAACCCTCCATCCGCTACACATCATCGAAGAGCGGCGCTGCGGACGACATGCTCATCGCCCTTATAAATTCGTGGCATAGCCACCAGATAATTATTATGGGACCGAAGTCACCATATTCGGATAATGTGACCGAGGTCACCACATTCACTTCCCTTTCATAATCACCCATATGCCCATGTCATACATATCATGCAAAAATCATGCCTTATTTCACATTCTTATCATGTTCACATATGCCATATCGAGTTCATTTCATACTCATAGTAGGAGTAGGAAAACGCACTGCACAGGTACTTTGTACCATTGCATGGTACTTTAGCCACATTCACATTATTATAAGCATACATATTAATTTAAGCCAGTAATCTAATAGAGTTTAGTGTGGGGTACACACCGATATACTTAACAAATTATTTGAAAGCCCAGAAAAATCCGAAAAATCCCGATCTACTACTTTAGATCCTTGATTCCTATATTCGCCAACACTTAGATCAATATCATAGGCCATTCGCCAACAACAAACCTTAGTCTCAAAAGCCTTTGGCTTTTCAACCACTAAAAGAATAATGAACTAACATAGATCCTTACCACTTGATTTACCAAAATTGATTGTCAAAGAAAAGAGGCTTAGATTGACTGCTTCCAAAGTCTTGAAGAACCTAGGAGAAATTGATTCCTATGAATGGTTAGAATCTTGCTAACAATTGCCCAAAAATCGGCTTTTGTTCACATGAAAATCGACAGAGAGAAGAATAAAGGAACAAAGAAATTCTGCCAACACTACTTACCCTTCTCAAAACCGATTGAAGAAGAACCCAAAAGAGATTAACCCTTGTTGATATTCGGCCAAGACAAATAAAAAGGAAAATGGGAAATTTTGGCAAAGTGGTTGAGTGATGAAGGGAGTTTCGGCTATGGTTGATTAAAGATAACAAATAGAATTTGGCTAGAGTGAAAAAGAGAAAGAAAAAAGAAAATAAAATGAAAGAGAGAGATGGGAGGTTTAAGGTGTTGCGGCAATGGTTGGATTGGGAGAGAAAAGTTTCGGCCTTAGCAAGGTAAAAGAGAAGAAGATGCACAAATGGTTTTGGCTTTAGGTCAAGAAAGAAAATAGTGCACAAGTGATCTCCTATTTCGGTTTCCAAAAGAAAAACACACAAGCTTTCTAGACAACTAAATTGCACAAAAAGAATGCCCAAACCTCACTATGCATATTCGGCCAAGAGGAAAAGATGAGAGAAACACTATTGCTTTTGGGAGAGCAAAAAGGCCAAAATGAAATTTCTCCCACGCTACCAACTTTTCCCAAAACTTACCACAAAAATCGGCTCCTCCCTTAGTCCACAAAACCATCCATGTTTGAAACACCCCAAACCCGGCCCACGAGCTTTGACCAGATTTGGTATGTTCCTCAAGTAAACCGGTTCAAAGTTCTTGTCCTTAGGAAAAATTTGTGCGATTTTAAAAAAATTGTTTTGGGTTGGGCTTGTGTTGAAAACCAATTTACCTTATATTGAAATCCATTTATTTAAGGTGACAAAACATGTAGGGTTTATTTTAAATTTAATTAACCTAATCTTTAATAAATAAAATTTAATAACGTAATAATTAAAAACAGAAATAAAAGAGTTCACTATGGCCTTATTACATCAATTAAAATCCCTAATAATTTAAAGTGCTTAAAAGTTAATAGTCCATAAAACAAAATATAAACTTCAAGGTGAGCATGGCCACCACAAGTTCGCTGCTTAGGTCCATCACCGATCATCACTGAAAAATATTCCCCAACCGGGGGTGAGTCAAACAGACTCAATGTGTACACAAACACTAAATCAAAATAGAATCAGACATACAAATGTTACGCGTTCATATCATAGCATACAAATTATGATGCATTCCCAAACCCAAACCTAATAAGCCATCCGCTACACTCCCCCGTACCAACCTGTACACCGTATGGACTACTAAGTCGACCCTCCTTCCGCTACACTCCATATCGCGGTCTTAGGTCACCGCATTCGTGGTCTTAGGTCACCACATTCAGATATCGTGGTCTTAGGTCACCACATCCAGATTTCATGGTCTTAGGTCAGCACATCCAGATTTCGTGGTCTTAGGTCACCACATTCACTTCCCCTTTTCAATAACCCATGTGCCCCATAACATATATTATGCATTAACATGCCAACTTTCACATTCTTATCACATATTAAATATAACATGTTTCATAATCCTAGTAGGAGTAGGAAACGTACCTGAGTACTTAGTACCATAACATGGTACCTTAGCCACTTTCTTATTCTTATTATCACATATTTAATTAGACATAGCCATAAAACTTATTATGAAGTAGTGTGGGGTACACACCTGATCTGCTTAACAATTTCCTTGAAATCCCAAAATCTGATCTACCGCTTAGATCCTTAATCCCTACATTTGATTAATCACTTACTAATTTAATAAAAAGCCATTCGGCCATAAATCCAAATCCTAGTAGGATTAGTATACTTAAACTTACCTTGTGCCGATTGGATTAAAAATCAAATCCAAAACTTCTTTGAGTTCCTTCTTGAAATCGGCTAGCCACCAAAACTCCTAACTAGTTAGTTTTCGGCTTTTAAAACATATGAGAAATAGATCTAGAATACCAAACATGGCCTTAGCCGATTGTATTTAGACACTTACCTTGCGATTTCTAAATCTCGAAAGTATCCCTTGGTTATGGAGATGTCGAAACCTATAGGATATCTGTTAGATCCACTTCTAACATTTAAATCACCTTTTCATAGCCCTTGGCCGAATATGTACATACCTTGGTTGGCTAGATCTCGAACTATCTCCCTTAAAATTCGACACTAGCAAAGATCCCGAAATCTCTCCTTAATATTTCGGTCAAAGAATACAATAAGAATTAGAATTAGCCTTTGAGATTTTCTCTTGCCTTAATTTTCTCTTTTAAACTTTAAAACTCGACATTTTCTAGGTCATTTCCTTTCATTTCCAAGTTTCCAAAATTTTTTGTTTGGCTCTTTAAACTTGACATTTCCTTTCATTTCCAAGTTTCCAGAAATGTTCGCTTTCTTCTTTCGAATCATTTCTAAATCATTTCCTTACAATTCCTAGTTTCCAAAAATATTAGAATACATTCATAACATATAAGACATGTCATTTCGTACAATTAAACCGAAAATGCATAGGCCCTTTTTCAGGATGTTACAGTTCTACCCCCTTAAAAATAATTTCGTCCTCAAAATTTCTTAACTAAAATAATTGAGGGTATTGCTATCGTATTGCCTCTTCTGGTTCCCACGAAGCTTCTTCCGATCCATGATTGCGCCATAACACTTTGACTAGAGGAACTGACTTCCTCCGTAGCACTTTCACATCACGTTCCAATATCTGAATCGGCTCCTTTTCGTAGGATAAGTCTGGCCTTAGCTCCACCTCTTCAACTGGTACTACGTGAGATGGATCCGATCGGTAACGACGTAACATGGATACATGGAATACGTCGTGCATCTATTTCAACTCCGGTGGCAACTCTAACTGATACGCCACTGGTCCAACTCGCTTCAACACTCGATATGGCCCTATAAACCTTGGGCTTAACTTCCCTTTGCGCCCAAATCTCATAACCTTCTTCCAAGGCGAGACTTTCAGAAACACTTGATCTCCCACTTCAAACTCTATTTCCTTCCGTTTAAGGTCTGCGTGACGACTTACGCCGCCATCGTGAGGCTTCTTTTAACCGTGCCTCGATTATCTCAACCTTCTCTTGATTTACGCCACTAACTCTGGGCCCAAAACTCGACGTTCTCCTAACTCAGTCCAACAAGTAGGTGTTCAACATTTCCGACCATACAACGCTTCATATGGTGCCATCCGAATGCTAGCTCGACGATATTTGTTGTTGTAGGCGAACTCATTTAAAGGCAAATAGTCTTCCCAACTTCCTTGGAAATCCATCACCTGACCTCTCAACATATCCTCCAACACTTGTATAACTCGCATCGCCTGCCCGATCGATTGTGGATGAAAAGCCGTAGTGAAGTCTAACTTAGTGCCTAAAGCTTGATGAAGTGCCCTCCAAAACCGAGGCGTAAACCTTGGGTCCCTATCGGAGATGATCGACACTGGTACTCAGGTGCAACCTCACAATTTCCGCTACATATAATTTGGCCAACTTCGAAGAGAATAATCCATTCTTACTGGAATGAAATGCGCGAACTTGGTCAAATGGTCCACTATTACCCATATCGAGTCCTTCTTAGTAGGCGTAAGGGGAAGCCCACTAACAAAGTCCATGGTGATTCTCTCCCACTTCCACTGTGGAATCTCGATTGGCTGAAGTAATCCTGATGGAACTTGGTGTTCAGCCTTAACTTGCTGACACGTCAGACATTTCCCCACCAATTCAAGAACTTCCCGCTTAAGATCGAGGCCACGAAGCTCGTTCCCTTAAATCCTGTACAACTTAGTGCCTCCGGGATGCATAACATATGGGCTACTATCGCGCCTCCCGAAGAATCCTTTGTCTTAACTCCTCGTCTTTTGGCATACAGACCTTTCCCTTGAAGCACAATACTCCCTCATTGTTAACACCATAATCTTCTAACTCTCCGTTCTGTACTTGCTGTAGCTTAGCACTTAAGTCCTCATCCAATAATTGACTTTCCTTTACTTCATTCAACCACGTGGGTTTGACTTGCAATTCTGCCAGCAGACTTCCATCATCATACAAACTTAAGTGTGCGAACATTGCCCTTAGATCTCGCACACCACTTTTCGACTTAAGGCATACGCTACCACATTCGCGTTGCTCGGGTGATACTCGATCGAACAATCATAATCTTTTAATAGCTCCACCCACCTTTTGTCTTAGGTTCAACTCTTACGAGTCAACAAGTACTTGAGACTCTTGTGATCCGTGTAAATTATCGACTTTTCTCCATAAAGATAGTGCCTCCACACCTTAAGAGCGAAGACCACTGCCGCCAATTCCAAGTCGTGGGTTGGGTAGTTAACCTCATTAGGCCTTAACTGTCGAGACGCATAAGCGACCACTTTTCCATCTTGCATTAGAACACACCCTAATCTCGTATGCGAAGCGTCACAATATACCACAAACTCCTTTCCTGCCTCTGGCTGAATTAACACTGGAGCTTCAGTCAAGACCTTCTTAAGCTTTTCAAAGCTCTGCTGTTGCTTATCCGTCCATACAAAGGGTACTTCCTTCCTCAATAACTTTGTCAAAGGCACGGCTATTGACGAGAACCCTTCTACAAACCTCCTGTAATAGCCTGCCAAACCTAAGAAACTTCAAATTTCAGCCACGGACCTAGGTGGTTTCCAATCCAACACTGACTCGATCTTCCTAGGATCCACCCTTATTCCCTCTGCTGATACCACATGTCCTAAGAATGCCACCTCCTTAAGCCAAAATTCACACTTGCTGAATTTGGCATAGAGCTTCTTTTACCTTAATACTTGTAGCACTATCCGTAGGTGCTCATCATGCTCATCCTCTGACTTCGAGTATACTAAGATATCGTCGATGAACACAACAACGAACTGATCCAAGTAGGGTTGGAAGACCCGGTTCATCATATCCATGAACGAGGCTGGAGCGTTCGTCAACCCAAACGGCATTACCACAAACTCAAAATTGCCGTACCTTGTCCTAAAGGCCGTCTTATGGATATCTGCCTCCTTCACCTTCAACTGATGATATCCAGACCTTAGATCGATCTTTGAAAATACGGCGGCCCCCTTAAGCTGATCGAACAAGTCGTCTATCCTTGGAAAAGGGTACTTGTTCTTGATGGTCAGCTTATTCAACTGAAGATAGTCTATGCACATTCGTATAGTCCCATTTTTCTTCTTTACAAACAAGACCGGTGCTCCCCATGGAGACACACTGGGTCGGATGAACCCACGATCCAACAATTCTTGAATCTGAGCCATGAGCTCAACTAACTCCTTTGGCGCCATTCGGTATGGGGCGATTGACACTGAGAGCTATTCACGGTAGCAAGTCTATTCCAAATTCCACCTCCCTATCCGGGGTATTCACAGTAATTCCTCCGAAACACATCCACGAAGTCCCTTACCGCTCTAACTCCATTGACTCCTTCCTCCTTTCCATCTAACGCACTTACGAAGGCTAAAACGCGCTGCACCCTTTCCGAACCATCCTTTTAGCCTTTAGTGCAGAAACTACATTAGACAAGTAGTTTCTTCTTTCTCCTATCATGATAATCACCTCACCTTAGGGGTTCTTAGTTCCATTCGTTTAGCCGCACAATCCAACACGGCTCGATGCTCTACTAGCTTGATCCATCCCAAGTATGAGGCCAAATTCTCAGAAGGGTAACTCCATTAAGTCACCCAGAAAGTTCACTCCCGAATTTCTAGGGTACACTCTGAAAGATCTTATCCACCACTACTGTTTGGCCTAATGGGCTTACTACAGTCATCTGCCTATCAGAGAGTTCAGAGTCTATGCCTAGTGTTTCCACTACACTACATGCAACATAGGAATGGGTCGAGCCCACATCAATCGAGCATAATAAGGTTTCCCAAATATAAGGAACGTCACGGTTATGACGTCCGTGGCGTCTCCATCCTCCCTCCGTGAACCGCATAAACCAAACCCGTTTGCCTTGCCTCAGTATTAGCAGCACCTCTGGCCTGCGTTCCACGTCCTCTGCCAGCACCATTACTGTAACATCCTAAATTAGGGGTTGTGTGTAATTTAATTAATTTCCCATGTGGGTGCCTGAAGAATAAATATTATGATTTATTTGGCATGTTTTAAGACCTAAAAATAATCCCGAGCTAAGCGACTTAGTATTAAAATTTATTTTTATTGTGTTTAAAGGAGGAAGCTAGGCGAGTTAGGGGTTATAAGTAATTTAGGTGGGTTTATGCCGTAAGAAATGGGTTAGTAGAAGTGGCGTGGTGCTCTAAAAGATTGCTAGGGTCTCAAGTTCGAACTGCAAAGCGGTGATTTGGTTTCACTTTGCGTCAATTAAGGGAATTGGGCGGTATGCTTTAAAAATAAATAGCCGGGGAAATGGACATGAAAGTGTAGTTGGCAAAGTCGCTCCATGCGGCGCTTAAGATTTGGAAGTGGCGCTAAAGAGGGCTGGGTTCGAGCCAGGCGGCAACAAAGGGTGTTTTAATTTTTGGGTTTTTTGGGCGCTAGGCCTAGGAAGGCCTTATAATTAAATCGGGGGCTAATTGACATGAAAGGCGGTGGAAGAGTTGGTTTGGGGCGCATCATGCGACAAAGGGACCTAGCTGGTCCTAGGTTGAGTAGTTGGGGCCGAGGTTTTGCGTTTTAATTTTTATATGCGATCTTTGGGCTTTGGTAAGAAGGCTTTAAAAGTTAATGTGGTGGTTAATTGACATGGAAGTCAAATTGGGAGAGTTGGTGCAGGCGCTTAAGTGGGGGAGGCTGAGTGGGGTCTCGGTTTGAACCCCAAAGAATCTGCAAATGGGTTTTTATTTTGTTTTAGTTTTCTTCTTTGGCGTGAGTGGGAGGGTTGGTTGCTATTTGGACTCTTCAAGTGATAAAATTAAGCTTATTATTTTGTCTATATTAAATTTGGAAGGGGATTGTATTAGTGGTTTAATTTTGTTTAAATTGTTTAAGATAGGATAGAAGATAAGTGCTATTATCTTAGGTGATAATTAATAGTTTAATTATCAAAGAAAGAGAAGAGAATTGGGCGACATTAGGACTCTTTGGAAATTTTGTTTTTTTGTGACAGCAAATAGAGCAAAAATTCCAGCAACTATTTTCTTCTTCTTTTCCTTTTTTTCTTCTTGAATTTCCCCTAGGAAATCCTTCAAAAATTTTCCAGCTTTCTTCTATTTTATTTGGCCAAAAGTCACCTTTGATTTCTCCTACTAAATCTCCTTTTTCTTTCTTCCACCATTGGCCGAATAATTCACCACTTTGTTGCTTGAATTTCCTCTCTTTGTTACTAATAAAATTTCAGCATCTTCTCCTACTTTTTGTTCTTCTTTTTCACATGTTTCAGACCTTGCTTATTATTTTAACCGACAATAGCTGAATTCCCTTCTCCCTACTTTGAGAAATCTTGGTCGAATATTAAAGCAAGGGTGTTCTCCTCTTTCGTATTCTTCAATCGGCTTGGTAAGGTGGTAAGGATCTACATATGTATTTAGTATTCGTTTTAACCGAAGGCTACTAACTTATTGATTGCCGCTTTTTGGAAGCAGAGGCACTTTGAGGGTGGTGTTTAGTACTCAAAAACGTGTAGGGACAAGTAGATCTAACTCTCCAGTCTTTGTCAATCGGTTTAAGAGGAAGGTAAGTGGTGGTAAGGACCTGATTTAGTAATCTTTTTCCTTTAGGTATTCGTTAAGCCGAAGGCTTGGAGGTTAACTATTTTGTGTCTTAAGGTGTGGCCGATTGTCGTAGGTAAACTATCGTTTGGCTCGGGATTTGGTAGGAAACCAAATCATTTGTAAGGACAAGAGATCTAGTGACCGTAGATCGGATTTTCGGATCTAGGAATTACGATAGTAACAGGTGTGTAAGATCTCTACACACTTTATTAATTTACATGACATTATTATTTGTTTTGATTATTTTGATTGTGATTAGCTTGTGGCATAATCACGGATTTGAGTAAGTCCTGTCTTGTAACTTTGGATATATGTTATATGCCATCACATGATGTTTAATACTATGACATGATATTTATGAAATTGATGAATAAGCATGTGATGGTGGGATTGATGAGAGAGGGGGATGAAATATGGGTGTCGTCGATGGTTTTGACCACAAGATGGGTTGGCCCCATCAGATTATTTGTGACCTATGGTCATCGGTGGTTTTGACCACAACGATTGAATATTCGCGACTAAGTCCCGGTGGTTTGGTACCACGATGGTTTTGACCACACTTGATATTTTGTGACCTATGGTCATCGGTGGTTTTGACCACACGATGGGTTGGCCCCATCATTTAAATTGTGACTTTAAGTCATCGGTGGTTTTGACCACACGGGGTAGAAAAGGAGTATGGATGGCTAGTTGGGTTGCATGAGCATGTTTATTAATGAATTGTGTATGAGATATATTTTCCGGGTGGGGGATTTACACACTGGGTCTTGGTGACTCACCCCTTCCCTTAACATTTTGCAGATGGGTAGATCGCGGAGATGGAGCTGGATGGACTCGAGGTGGCCATGCAGTGGACATTTTAATAAATGAACTTGGATTTTATTTTATCTTATTTTATGTTGGTTTATTTTAATTAAGTTGTAATAAGGCCTCCTAGAATTATTTTATTATTGTTACATGTTTTGAATATTTGTTTAAACTATTTAATTATGTTAAAAATGAATTCACATGTTTTCCCAATCAAACGTAAAATGTTTTAAAAATGCCATCGGGCACATTTGCAATCTATAAACAACCCGACTTAATAAATATTTCTAAGCAACACTAAGTATGGTTTTTAACAAGTGACTTGAAAACACAAGGTTTTCGACAAAACTTAAATCGGTTTTAAAATGGTTCTCAAATTGTTTTCTCTGTAGCAAACCAAATTCGGTCGTAGCGTTTGGGCCGGGTTTGGGGTGTTACAAAATGGTATCAGAGCCCAGTTCAAAGCTCGGCTGTGGGGGCCCAAGGCCCAAAAATGTTTTGGTAGGCCTTATGGAATGATTTTAGGTGTTTGAACAGCATGGCCCGAGTCTCCGGCACCAATCCGCCCAGGTAAGTACTCCTAACTTCTGTATGAATTATTTTCTGTAGAAGGGTAGGAAGCATGGAACGTAGATAGTATGATAAGTGCTTTAAACTTTAGGACTAGTTACCCTAAACAAGGACATAAGACTTTAAAAGCCTAATTAAACAAACCTACGACCAAGTCACCGAGTTAGGGTGTGGTAACCCTTGTGCGCATGTCTAGGATTGGATCCGGAAGAGCTTGGTACTTAAGCAGTCCTCGTGACTCACCTCCTCTTCGCGGGATTCCTACCTGGTGCGTAGCTTCGGTTCACCCTAACCAAGAGGACTCGGTCTTAGGCTAAACACGCTAAATAAAACCGAAAGGGATTAGCCATTTTAAGGAAAACTCTAGTTTTAAAATCACTAAAATATCTCTTCTAAATAGTAGGACAAATTTATTTTTGGAAAATTTTCAAAATATTCTCGATTTATCAAAATTACCAAAATGCCCCTAGTGGAAAAATTACGAAAATGCCCTTTGTTTTAGAATTTACCATATTACCCCGATTTCAATAAATTCTCAAAATTTGTATTTCAAAATAATACCACGACTTTTGAAATTTACAAAATTATCCACGATTGACAAATTTATGAAACTACCCACAGGGTAGGGAATGATCGAGAAATGTCCAAAGTAGTGAAGTGAATGTTGTGGATGAATGTGAATGTGATTCTACGAATTAGAATAGTGAATTTGAACTGGAAACTTTGATTGATCGAAAGAACAACTTCTGAAAACTTCGTTTCATAAAACTGTTCGCGGATTAACAAAGTGGAACAAAAGTACTAATGCATAAAACTCTTTAATCAGATTAAATCGCGACGTTAGAAATGAGTTCTAGGGGATGTGTTAGATTTGTTAAGATCAGAGTGCGCTTGTAAAGAACGAGGATGACGAGTTAAGGATGCACGATTGAGCGATAATAAGTAATTTCGAGGACGAAATTATTTTAAGGGGGGTAGAATTGTAACATCCTAAATTAGGGGTTGTGTGTAATTTAATTAATTTCCCATGTGGGTGCCTGAAGAATAAATATTATGATTTATTTGGCATGTTTTAAGACCTAAAAATAATCCCGAGCTAAGCCTGACTTAGTATTAAAATTTATTTTTATTGTGTTTAAAGGAGGGAAGCTAGGCGAGTTAGGGGTTATAAGTAATTTAGGTGGGTTTATGCCGCAAGAAATGGGTTGGTAGAAGTGGCGTGAGTGCGCCTAAAAGATTGCTAGGGGTCTCAAGTTGAACTGCAAAGCGTGCAGTTTGGTTTCACTTTTTGCGTCAATTAAGGGAATTGGGCGGTATGCTTTAAAAATAAATAGCCGGGGAAATGGACATGAAAGTGTAGTTGGCAAAGTCGCTCCATGCGCTGCTTAAGAGCTGGAAGTGGCGCTAAAGAGGGCTGGGTTCGAGGCGGCGGCAACAAGGGTGTTTTAATTTTTGGGTTTTTGGGCGCTAGGCCTAGGAAGGCCTTATAATTAAATCGGGGGCTAATTGACATGAAAGGCGGTGGAAGAGTTGGTTTGGGGCGCATCATGCAGCAAGGGACCTATTTGGTCCTAGGTTCGAGTAGTTGGGGCCGAGGTTTTGCGTTTTAATTTTTATATGCGATCTTTGGGCTTTGGTAAGAAGGCTTTAAAAGTTAATGTGGTGGTTAATTGACATGGAAGTCAAATTGGGAGAGTTGGTGCAGGCGCTTAAGTGGGAGGCTGCAGTGGGGTCTCGGTTTGAACCCAAAGAAGCTGCAAATGGGTTTTTATTTTGTTTTAGTTTCTTTCTTTGGCGTGAGTGGGAGGGGTTGGCTGCTATTTGGACTCTTCAAGTGATAAAATTAAGCTTATTATTTTGTCTATATTAATTTGGAAGGGGATTGTATTAGTGGTTTAATTTTGTTTAAATTGTTTAAGATAGGATAGAAGATAAGTGCTATTATCTTAGGTGATAATTAATAGTTTAATTATCAGCAAAGAGAAGAGAATTGGGCAGCATTAGGACTCTTTGGGGGCTGTTTTTGTACAGCAAATAGAGCAAAAATTCCAGCAACTATTTTCTTCTTCTTTTTCCTTTGCTGCTGCCGAATTTCCCCTAGGAAATCCTTCAAAAATTTTCCAGCTTTCTTCTATTTTATTTGGCCAAAAGTCACCTTTGATTTCTCCTACTAAATCTCCTTTTTCTTTCTTCCACCATTGGCCGAATAATTCACCACTTTGCTGCCGAATTTCCTCTGCTGTTACTAATAAAATTTCAGCATCTTCTCCTACTTTTTGTTCTTCTTTTTCACATAAGCCGAACCTTGCTTATTATTTTAACCGACAATAGCCGAATTCCCTTCTCCTACTTTGAGAAATCTTGGTGAATATTAAAGCAAGGGTGTTCTCCTCTTTCGTATTCTTCAATCGGCTTGGTAAGGTGGTAAGGATCTACATATGTATTTAGTATTCGTTTTAACCAGAAGGCTACTAACTTATTGATTGCCGCTTTTTGAAGCAGAGGCACTTTGAGGGTGGTGTTTAGTACTCAAAAAGCGTGTAGGGACAAGTAGATCTAACTCTCCGTCTTTGTCAATCGGTTTAAGAGGAAGGTAAGTGGTGGTAAGGACTGATTTAGTAATCTTTTTCCTTTAGGTATTCGTTAAGCCGAAGGCTTGGAGGTTAACTATTTTGTGTCTTAAGGTGTGGCCGATTGTCGTAGGTAAACTATCGTTTGGCTCGGGATTTGGTAGGAAACCAAATCATTTGTAAGGACAAGAGATCTAGTAGCGTAGATCGGATTTTGGGATCTAGGAATTACGATAGTAACAGTGTGTAAGATCTCTACACACTTTATTAATTTACATGACATTATTATTTGTTTTGATTATTTTGATTGTGATTAGCTTGTGGCATAATCACGGATTTCGGGTAAGTCCCCTGTCTTGTAACTTTGGATATATGTTATATGCCATCACATGATGTTTAATACTATGACATGATATTTATGAAATTGATGAATAAGCATGTGATGGTGGGATTGATGAGAGGAGGGGGATGAAATATGGGTGTCGTCGGTGGTTTTGACCACAAGATGGGTTGGCCCCATCAGATTATTTGTGACCTATGGTCATCGGTGGTTTTGACCACAACGATTGAATATTCGCGACTAAGTCCCAGTGGTTTGGTACCACCAGTGGTTTTGACCACACTTGATATTTTGTGACCTATGGTCATCGGTGGTTTTGACCACACGATGGGTTGGCCCCATCATTTAAATTGTGACTTTAAGTCATCAAGTGGTTTTGACCACGGGGTAGAAAAGGAGTATGGATGGCTAGTTGGGTTGCATGAGCATGTTTATTAATGAATTGTGTATGAGATATATTTTCCGGGTGGGGATTTACACTTTGGGTCTTGGTGACTCACCCCTTCCCTTAACATTTTGCGGATGGGTAGATCGCGGAGATGGAGTGGATGGACTCGAGGTGGCCATGCGGTGGACATTTTAATAAATGAACTTGGATTTTATTTTATCTTATTTTATGTTGGTTTATTTTAATTAAGTTGTAATAAGGCCTCCTAGAATTATTTTATTATTGTTACATGTTTTGAATATTTGTTTAAACTATTTAATTATGTTAAAAATGAATTCACATGTTTTCCCAATCAAACGTAAAATGTTTTAAAAATGCCATCGGGCACATTTGCAATCTATAAACAACCCGACTTAATAAATATTTCTAAGCAACACTAAGTATGGTTTTTAACAAGTGACTTGAAAACACAAGGTTTTCGACAAAACTTAAATCGGTTTTAAAATGGTTCTCAAATTGTTTTCTCTGTAGCAAACCAAATTCGGTCGTAGCGTTTGGGCCGGGTTTGGGGTGTTACAATTACCTCTGTTATTCGAACCACAACCTCGTTGAGGCTGTTGTACACCTCTACCAGCCTGACTAACATTCTGAGCTGCTGGTTGATTCCCATCCGGTTTCGTAGGACAATCCTTAATCATGTAGTCCTTAGACCCACACCTGAAACATCCTCCCGTCTTTTTCCAACACTCTCCTAAGTGTTTCTTCCCACACTGGTCACAAGGATGATACTGCCCTCCTGTAGCAGCTTGCTGACCTCGCGGCCTATCAACTCTAGGCCTTTTATTCCCAGATGATCCTGACGAACCAAAGCCTCTTTTCTCGGTACATTGCGGTCGAAGTTCCGCTTTGTAGAATCCTTAATCCCCTCGGCTACCTTAGCTTTCTCCACTAAAGCGAGAAAAAACTCGTTCACGATGCGGAGCTATCAACAGCCTTAAATCATCCCTCAAACCGTCCTCAAATCGGACACACCGTTCATGCTCCGTAGCCACCACTCCTCGTGTCAGCCTTAGAAACTCAGCTTCATACTCTGCCACGGACTTGTTCCCTTGAACCAGCCCCATAAATGCCTTCCTTTGCTCATCGATTATACACAGGTGCCGACATACTTCTTCCGATAAGCCGTTAACATAGTCCCACGTCGGATCCTCGTTTGTGGCACCATCACGAACCGTGAGCCACCATTGGTACGCTTCATCGGCGTAGGAGCGCCACCATTCCTTTCACCTTCTCTTTGGGGTTAGATCTAGTTCATCCATGATCCGCTCGGTTGATTCCAACCAATACTCGGTGGTACCGGGTGCCACTCGACACTCCACGGAACACCTCGGCTCGTTGGCACGAAGTCGCTCGGTACCGACTTAGGGCTCCGAATTTCCTCTGCACCAGCCACCAACTCTAGAACTCGCAGACACGACTGCGACACAAGATCATCCACATGCGTGCTTGCTTTGCTCTCAACACCAACAACCGGGGTGGTGGTGGCATCTCGTTGTCGGACCACGACACGATCTAATGGGGTTCGACACGGTCATTCTACCTCTACCACGTCCCTAAATGCGTTACGACCACGTCCCTTAGAGCTCATTTCTACCGTCGCGATCCGATTAAAAAGTTTTACGAATTAGTGCTTGTTTCACTTATTACCCGCGAAGAAGTTTTATGAAAAGAGATTTTAGGAGTGGTTCTTTCGTATTTATACATGCACACTGATCTTTGCATTCATACATCCATCAATCAATTATGAACTTCCGTTCATTCGGAGAAATGTTGTAGTTTCCATTGTTGTTGTTTTTCCACTACCTGGGTATTTTCATAATTTGTCCCTGTGGTATTTTCGTAGTTTTTCAAGATAAGGTTCCTTGTTGATTTTTTCAATAAGAATGTGTTGGTAATTTTGAATTCCCAGGGTACTTTGGAAAATTTTAAAATCCAGGGGTATTTTGGAAATTTTGAATCTCGGGGGTATTTTGGAAATTTCATAAACCAAGGGCATTTTTGTAATTTTACCGCTAGGGGTATTTTAGTAATTTTGTAATTCAAAAATTTTTCGAAAAATTTTGTAAAAATAGTTCTCATGAATTAAAAAGGGTAATTTTAAGAGTTTTAGAACTAGGTTTTTTTTTAAAAAAACACGGCTAGTTCCCCTTCGGGTTTTAGTTATTGTGTTTAGCCTATGACCGAGTCCTCTTGGTGGGGTGAACAAAGCTACGCACAGGTAGGATTCAGTGGAGAGGAGGTGAGTCACGCGGTGCTTAAGTACCAAGCTCCCACTGAAACCGGTCCTAGACATGCGCATGAGAGGTTGCCACACCCACCGAGTCTTCTTGGTTAGGGGTGAACCAGGAAGCTACGCACAGTACGATTCCAGCGAAGAGGAGGTGAGTCACTAGGATTTGCTTAAATACCAGGCTCTTAGGATCCAATCCTAGACATGCGCATTGTGGGTTACCACACCTAACAACTCGCGACTTAGCCATAGGTTTGTTTAGGCATTTAAGTCTTATGTATTTGTGTTTGAGTAGACTAGACCAACGGTTCAAGTACCTATCATACTATTCTACGTTCCATTACATTTCTACCCTTCTGAGATCATATTAAAAATCACACAAGGGATAGGGGTACTCACACAGTGGACCTCGGGTCGGAGACTTGGGTGCCATGCGAAAACACGAAATAAAAGTCCATGTTTTGAAGAGCCCATTTAAAAAAAATATGTTTTTGGACCCAAAATCCACAAAGCCGAGTTTTGAACCGGGCTCTGATACCAAACTAAAACACCCCAAACCCGGCCCACGAGCTTTGACCAGATTTGGTATGTTCCTCAAGTAAACCGGTTCAAAGTTCTTGTCCTTAGGAAAAATTTGTGCGATTTTAAAAAAATTGTTTTGGGTTGGGCTTGTGTTGAAAACCAATTTACCTTATATTGAAATCCATTTATTTAAGGTGACAAAACATGTAGGGTTTATTTTAAATTTAATTAACCTAATCTTTAATAAATAAAATTTAATAACGTAATAATTAAAAACAGAAATAAAAGAGTTCACTATGGCCTTATTACATCAATTAAAATCCCTAATAATTTAAAGTGCTTAAAAGTTAATAGTCCATAAAACAAAATATAAACTTCAAGTGAGCATGGCCACCACAAGTTCTCGTAGTCTGGTCCATCACCGATCATCACACGAAAAATATTCCCCAACGGGGTGAGTCAAACAGACTTAATGTGTACACAAACACTAAATCAAAATAGAATCGGGCATACAAATGTTACGCATTCATATCATAGCATACAAATTATGATGCATTCCCAAACCCAAACCTAATAAGCCATCCGCTACACTCCCCCGTACCAACCTGTACACCGTGGGGACTACTAAGTCGACCCTCCTTCTGCTACACTCCATATCGCGGTCTTAGGTCACCGCATTCGTGGTCTACGCTACACTCCATATCGCGGTCTTAGGTCACCGCATTCGTGGTCTTAGGTCACCACATTCAGATATCGTGGTCTTAGGTCACCACATCCAGATTTCGTGGTCTTAGGTCACCACATCCAGATTTCGTGGTCTTAGGTCACCACATTCACTTCCCCTTTTCAATAACCCATGTGCCCCATAACATATATTATGCATTAACATGCCAACTTTCACATTCTTATCACATATTAAATATAACATGTTTCATAATCCTAGTAGGAGTAGGAAATGTACCTGAGTACTTAGTACCATAACATGGTACCTTAGCCACTTTCTTATTCTTATTATCACATATTTAATTAGACATTGCCATAAAACTTATTATGAAGTAGTGTGGGGTACACACCTGATCTGCTTAACAATTTCCTTGAAATACCAAAATCTGATCTACCGCTTAGATCCTTAATCCCTACATTTGATTAATCACTTACTAATTTAATAAAAAGCCATTCGACCATAAATCCAAATCCTAGTAGGATTAGTATACTTAAACTTACCTTTGTGCCGATTGGATTAAAAATCAAATCCCGAAAACTTCTTTGAGTTCCTTCTTGAAATCGGCTAGCCACCAAAACTCCTAACTAGTTAGTTTCCAGCTTTTAAAACATATGAGAAATAGATCTAGAATACCAAACATGGCCTTAGCCTATTGTATTTAGACACTTACCTTGTGATTTCCAAATCTCGAAAGTATCCCTTGGTTATGGAGATGCCGAAACCTATAGGATATCTGTTAGATCCACTTCTAACATTTAAATCACCTTTTCATAGCCCTTGGCCGAATATGTACTTACCTTGGTTGGATAGATCTCGAACTATCTCCCTTAAAAGTCGACACTAGCAAAGATCCCGAAATCTCTCCTTAATATTTTGGTCAAAGAATACAATAAGAATTAGAATTAGCCTTTGAGATTTCGACAAGTCCTTAAAGGAAAGAACAGAAATAAAACTTTGATCTTACCTTTATTTGAAGAAGACGATTGCACCTTTGTTCGAAACCCTTCAAAGATTCGGCTATGAATACTTGGAAGCTAGATGGCTATGGTTCAACTGAATTGAAAAGAGAGGGATTTGCTCTTAGGGAGAATCGGCAATGGTGGATTTAGGGAGAAGAGGATTTCGGCTTGGCAAACATAAAGAGAAAGAAGAGAGTTTGCTAGGGGATTTTAGTGAGAGACTTAGTTGGGAAGAAAAGAAAATAGGTAGAATGGCCTCTCTTTTCCTAAATGCCGAAATTACTAGGCCTAGTATCCCTTACTTGGCCATCACTCCTCTTATCTTTATCTCTTTATTTAAAATTAATAAGAATAATCCTCTAATTATCTTTTTGAAAATAATCAAAATAAATCACCATTTATCCACCCCTTAGCCGAAATTTAAAGAGAATAGGACTCTTTTCCAAATGCCTTGGTGCCGTCCAACTCTCGCTTGGAAGCAAAATAAAACTTCTTTTATTTGCTTCCCTTGTGACTCGAACTCAGGCCCAACACCCTTGCATGTGGCGCCATTTTCAGAGGCCCTAAGTGGCATCTTCATGCCACTTTTCCAAGTCTGTTTTTGTGTCAAATTTCACATACTTTTTCTCTTAAGGCCACCTTGCCTTAATTTCCTCTTTTGAACTTTAAAACTCGACATTTTCTAGGTCATTTCCTTTCATTTCCAAGTTTCCAAAAATTTTTGTTTGGCTCTTTAAACTTGACATTTCCTTTCATTTCCAAGTTTCCAGAAATGTTCGCTTTCCTCTTTCGAATCATTTCTAAATCATTTCCTTACATTTCCTAGTTTCCAAAAATATTCAGAATACATTCATAACACATAAGACATGTCATTTCGTACAATTAAACCGAAAATGCATAGGCCCTTTTTCAGGATGTTACAATGTTCATGGACAAAATGCCATTAAAAAGTTTCCAAACCTCATCCCTTAATCCATGCCTTATGTCCCCTTATCATTCCAAAAGCTTAGGATTTCATTCCTTAAGTTAATCACTTGCCTTTTTCCCTTAGTCTACTATCCATAAAAGAAAATAGTCCAACCTTACCTTAATTAGAGTTGACCGACACATGCCATACACATGCAAAAATAAAAGTCACCTTATTACCATCCATGGGATTCGAACCTCTTCCCTCATGCAATTACTCATGCGCCAACACAACTTTACTACTAGCTCATTTATGCTAACATTAGACACTTAAATTTACTTAAGTGTCAAGATCACTTAATCCACTTCACTAAATTTTCAATACTAAAAAAAAATTATTCTAGCTTCATTAATAATTCCAAGCCTTCACTAGACTATATTAAACACACAATAAAATCATACCCGGCTAACACAAGTAACAAGATGATACTCAAATTTTTAGGATATTACACGAAGAGCCTATTAGGAAGCTCGCAAAGAGCCATGTAACGGGAAGCTCTGGATAGCCAATATTGAGAAGTTCAAGCAAGCACTATCGGGAAGCTCACTAAGAGCCAATTTAACAGGAAGCTCATGAAGAGCCTATAATCGGGATGCTCATAAGAGCTAAGGTTAGTCCACAACAAATGTAGAATCATAACCTATCGAGACGCTCCGAAGAGCTATTATCAGGAAGCTCGCAAGAACCATATAACGGGAAGCTCGAGAGGGCTTTTAACAGGACGCTCATAAGAGTTGTGGTGTGTCCAGAACATATGCTGGACCACAACCAATACGGGTAATTCTGTATCCATCGAATTTCATTTATTCAAACGAGACTTGACATTTTTCGAGCATTATCGGATATATGATCATTTCATATATTTATGATATTTATACAATTCATATATACAACATTTAATTCAAACATATAAATGTACACAATTTAATTTCATGAACTTACCTCAATACTTGTTCGTATACAGAAATCTACTAATCCAGCACTTTTTCTTTTCCTCGATTTAACTTCGTATTTGAGTTTTCTAGATCTATATAAATGAATTTAACATCAATTTAATCCATTTCATAATCAATTTAATTCAATTTACATCCTATGCAAAATTACCATTTTGCCCCTATACTATTCATAAATGATGATTTCATCCCTAGGTTCGGAAAATAAAATTCATGCAATTTAACCATTATTCCAAGCCTAACCTATTTTTACATATAATATTTACAGCACATATATTTCATAAAAATAAAAAAATTTCCATGAATTTTACATCTTTACAATTTAGTCCCTAAATCACAATTTCATGAAAATTTACTTTACAAAAGTTGTTTATCTATCAACAACTTTTCATTTTCTACCATAAATTTCATTTTTTCAGCATATTTATCTGTGGAAAAATTTCTATACTTTGATATCTTTACAAATTAATCCCCAAAATAGATAAATTAAGTAATTTCGATCTCAAAAATATAAAAATTACTAAAAATGGGACAAGAATACTTACCCAATTAAGCCAAGAAAGCTTGCTTTCTCTTTCCTAGGGTTTCCATGTATATTTTGGGGAAGATGATGAAAATAAGATGATATTTTCTATTTAATTAGTTATCATCTTTTAATTTTTCTCATTTCCAATTTAATCCTTATCCTTTTCTAATTTTTCCATGGATGATTCATCAAAAATATCTACTAACTTTTCTCTAATGGTCTAATTACCATATAAGCACCTCAAGTTTTGAATTCTATAGCTATTTGATCCTTCTAGCTAACAGAACTCAACTTTTGCATTTTATTCAATTTGGTCCTTTCCCTAATTAAACACATAATCAGTAAAATGTTCTTATCAGAATTTTCATATAACATTCCTATCATAATGTAGGCCATGCAATAATATTAAAATAAAGTTTCTTTATTGTTCATAATTGTGGTCTCGAAACCATTGTCTAATTTCACTGAAAACGGGCTATTACAACTCTCTCCCCTTAAGAATTTTCGTCCTCGAAAATCTTACCGGTAAAGAGGTTCGGGTATTGTTTTCTGATGGTTTCCTCCGGTTCCCAAGTAGCCTTTTCTAAACCATTTCGTTGCTAGAGAACTTTCACTAAAGCTACCTTTTTATTTCTTGACTCTTTCATCTCACGTGCTAAGATTTTGAGCGGTTCCTCGCTGTAAGTTATATCAGGTTGAATCTCAACTTTCTGTTAGAGAAATTACATGTGAAGGATCTGATCGATACTGTTGTAACATAGAAACATGAAAAACATTATGAATTCTATCAAGTTCTGGTGGTAATGCCAACCGATATGCAACAAGTCCAATTCTTTCAATAATCTCATATGGCCCGATAAACCGTGGACTTAGTTTTCCTTTTCAGCCAAACCGGAGAACTTTCTTCCAAGGTTATACTTTCAAGAATACCTTGTCTCCAACTTGAAATTCTATCTCCTTTTTCTTAAAATCGGCATAAGACTTTTGACGATCAGAGGCTGCTTTTAAACTATCCCGAATCACCTTTACCTTTTCTTCAGTCTCACGGACTAAGTCAACTCCATGTATCTTTTTCTCACTAAAATCTGTCTAATACAATGGAGTTCTACATTTACGACCATACAGAGCTTCATACGGTACCATTTTGATACTGGACTGATAACTATTATTATATGCAAATTCAACCAAAGGTAGATATTTTTCCCAGTTACCTTCGAATTCCAAAACACAACACCGGAGCATATCTTCTAAAATCTATATTACACGTTCAGATTGACCACTAGTCTAAAGATGAAATGCAGTACTGAAATGTAACTGCGTACCCAGAGCTTCTTGCGATTTACTCCAGAATCGAGGTGTAAACCGGGGATCTCTGTTTGAAATAATGGAAACTGGCACTCCATGTAGTCTGACAATCTCAGAAACATATAATTCAACCAACCTATCCAGGGAGAAATTTATATGTACCGGAGTAAAATGTGCGGACTTCGTTAAACAGTCAACGATTACCCAGATAAGATCTTTCTTCTTTGGAAACAGGGGTAACCCTGATACAAAGTCCATGGTAACTCTTTCCCATTTCCATTATGGTATTGTAACTGGCTGTAATAATCCCGAAGGCAACTGATGTTCAGCTTTTACTTGCTGACATATCAAACATTTAGCTACATATTCAAAAATATCTCGTTTCATTCCCGGCCACCAAGACATCTTTTTCAAATCATTGTACATTTTGTTACTTCCCGGATGAACAGACATAGTACCATTATGAGCTTCGTTCAAAATCTTCTGTACAAGTTCTGAATTCTTTGGTACACATATTCTGCCTCTGAATCACAAACAACCATTAGACCCAATCTAAAATTCTAAATCAGGATTCAACTCACACTGTTCTTGTTTAGCTTGTAATTCATCATCACCCTTCTGAGTTTCACAGATCTATTGCAAAAATGTCGGTTTAGCTTTTAATTCATGTAACACCCCAAACTCGGACAAGACACCACGACCGAATCTGGTATGTTACGGGGAAAAACGTTTTTGATTGATCAGATTTTTTGTTTAAAAGCGGGGCGAAAACATAGTGAGATTGAAGAAAAGTGGAGTAGGCCTGTTTGATTAGATTTTGAAAACGTACCCAAAGTATATAGTTAAAAACGAGTTGATTTCACTTAGCATTTCCAATAGTTTCTCAGTACTTTTTGAAACATTTTTGACTTAGTAGAATATCGAGTTTGGTTTGAAAATCCTTTGAGTTTACTTTATAGCAAAACATAGTGAGATACCCGATGGCATAGTTTCAAACACATTGCGATATAATTTTGAAAACGTTGTCTTTCCAAGTTTTAGTAAAATTTCATGCCAAGTTATTTGTTAAGCAGGTTGAGAATCTAATTAAAACATACCCATCATAAAACATAATTTAAAGGCCTTTTACAAATCCAAATTAAATCTCAAATAAAAATAAATAAGGTAAAGTACCCAAAGTGAATAGTCTGAGCAAAACTTTTATTAAAGCATGGCATGTGCACCTCGAGTCCACCAGGCTCCATGTCGCGACTACGAATCACTGAAATGTCAAAGGAGAGGGTGAGTCGAATGACTCGATGCATAAATCCCGCTCAGATGAAACAACATGCTAACACACATCATACATAGCAACATGATAAATGCAACCCGATCCTAACCATCCGTATCGCCTTTTCTACCCGTGTGGTACCAAACCCTTTGGTGGTGCCAAACCACTGGTGACATATAGTCACAATGTGTTACCAAAACACCTTTGGTGTCCCAAAGACACAATATCCATCAATGTGGTGCCAAACCCTTTGGTGTCCCAAAGACACGTTTGTGCTACCAAAGCACGGTGACCGAAGTCACAAATCCAATGATGGGGCCAACCCATCGTGTGATACCCAATCACTAGCGAGACGATCCCATATCTCAAAGTGGGGCCAACCCACGGTGGTGTCAAACCACGGGGACAAGTCGCAATGAGGTGCCCAACCTCGGTGTCCCAAAGACACAAATGTGCTACCAAAGCACTTTGGTGACCGTAGTCACAATAATCGAATGATGGGGCCAACCCATCGTGTGATACCCAATCACTAGTGACGATCCCATATCTCAAAGTGGGGCCAACCCACGGTGGTGTTAACCACAGGGACAAGTCGCAATGAGGTGCCCAACCTCTGGTGTCCCAAAGACACAAGTGTGCTACCAAAGCACTGGTGACCCAAAGTCACAAAGTGTGTTACCAAAACTTTGGTGCTCAATCGACAAAATATCACTTTGCTCCCTCCACTTATATCACCCATCAACATACCAACTCATGGGATCATGCATATCATGCCAACATGTCTAGTATTACATCTCATAGCAAACAAAACATAGATCATAATACCCAAGGTATCCATAATAGAACTTGTAATAAATTAGACTTACCGGATACGTGCACATACCCCGTTTGGGTATCCAATAATCCATCATCTTTGTCATGATTTTAATAGGCAAACAGGTTTAATAACAATATTACTAAGTATAGTGTGTTAGTTTACACACAGTAAATACGAGTCTAAAAATCGACAAAAGCGATCTAAGGCTCCTTGATTCTGGCTCCTATAATCGGCCAAAAGAAAACCATTAGGCAACCACAACATTCAGCCAACATCAATTAACCAAGGGGTTAATGTTGATCCCTCACCTTGCTAATGGTTTGATTTCTTATCAAACCCGAACCACAATAGTTCTCCTTCCAACAATCGGCCAACCCCAATTGATTCACAATGGGAAAAGGCTCCAATGATTGCTTTGAAATCTTTGATTGCCCTAAGGTGAGATGTTTAAAGCGAATGGTTAACCCTCTTCCATAAACCAAAACAACATAACACTTGAGAGATAGGGAAATGGCCATTCGGCCAAGAGCTTACCAACACCCAATATTCGGCCAAAGAGGACTTCTAGGAGAGGAGAGATTCGGCCTAAGTGTTTAACACACCCTTATACTCGGTTACGAAGGTAAAAGAGAAAGAATAGAAATGAAAAGGAAATAGGGTTACGGCAACAAGGTGCTTTGGAAGAAAGTTTCGACAAATAGGCAATTGAGAAGAAGAAAGAAATAAAAATAAACAAACAAAAAAAAATAGAGGGAGGTACCTTCGGCTTTGGAAAGAACAAATAGATGAAGAAAATGTCTTGGGTAAGATTCGGCTACAATGTTTCCAAGCAAAGAAGAAGAAAGCAAATATGAAAAAGGGAGATAGTAGTTTCGATTTACAAAATTGAAGAAAAGAGAAAGATGGGAAAGGGTATTCGGCTACAAGTACTCTAGGGAACAAAGATGCAAACTTTCGGCAGCTTGTTGAGGTTTGGTCTTTGGGTTTCAAAAGATGTAAAACAAAACAAAGAGAAATGAAAAACACCCTTAGAACTTCGGCTAACAAATGACCCAAAGAAGAGACTTTTACTCCTTGACAAAAAGTGACCGAAATTACCTAGGTTGCTAAGGTGAATTTCGGCTAACATGTTCCCACACTTAGCCGTCCACTTCCCCCACTCCAACACCCCCACAAATTCGGCCATAATCCCCAAACACCCTCACCACCACTCATTTGAAATGAGTGGACCAAGTCCTCCTCCACATTTTGCTCTCCACCTTACATTTGAAAGTGAAGACCAAGTCCAAGTAGAATTTCACTAGCCTTCTACCTCTCCTCCATGCCGTCCCAAAAAGAAGCCAAAATGGGGACTCTGCAGCTCGAACACTGGACCTCCACCACAAGTAGATGACGCCACACCAAGCTCCCCATGTAGCGCATGCTTTGCCACTAAGCTAGCTCCTCTTTTGTGCAACAAAACCTCAATTAAAATTCTTAAACCCAGCTTCCTCGGCTCCCTTCACTTAACACCCAAAAACAAAATTTTCCCATTCCTCGGGCACACTCCTAGCCCACAATTAAGCCCCTAAAACAGGAATAGCAACACACGACACACTAAACTCATGCAATATCATGCAACAACAAAATAGCCCCTAACCCGGGATATTACGGTTCTACCCCCTTAAAATAATTTCGACCCGAAATTACGATCGATCGAAGAGTTGCGGGTATTCTTTGTCTCATCATATCCTCGGGTTCCCACGTAGCTTCTTCTACGCCATGATTCCGCCAGAGTACCTTAACCAAAGGCACAGGACTTCTTACGCGAGAACCTTCACATCTCGATCAAGAATCGCGCACGGTTCCTCCTCCATGGTCAAATCTGGATTTACCTCGATCTCTTCCACTTTGCTACCACGTGCGGCGGATCCGAACGATACCTCGAAGCATCGAAGCGTGAAAAAGCGTCGTGAATCGACTAAGCTCTGCGGCAACTCAAGGCTGATACGCTCTTTGGTCAAACTCGTCTCAATACCTTATACGGCCCAATAAACCTCGTACTTAGCTTGCCTTTCTTCCGAACCTCAACACCTTCTTCCAAGGCGAGACCTTCGAAACACTCGATCCCCACAGCCAAACTCTATATCTCTCCGCTTAAGATCGGCATAAGACTTACTGCCGGTCCGAAGCTTCCTTCAATCGAGTGAATCGACAACCTTGTCTTCGGTCTCGACCAACCAACTCGGGTCCCAACAAGCGGCGTTCACCTAACTCAGTCCAACACGTAGGTGGCGACATTTCCTACCATACAGCGCTTCATACGGTGCCATCTTGATGCTCGCAGTAAGCGTTGTTGTAGGCAAACTCGACTAATGGTAGAAACTCCTCCCAACTACCTCTGAAATCCAAGATACAACCTCTCGGCATATCCTCTAAGATCCGAATGACCCTTTACGATTGGCCGTCGATTCATGGATGAAAAGCGTCTTTGAAATCCAAAGCGAGTACCCGAGCTTGATGCAATGCTTTCGAGAACCAGCGTAAACACTGGGATCCCTATCCGAGATTATCGAAAGCGGCACACCGTGCAACCTCACTATCTCGACACATACGACCGCTAAGCACGAAGTGAGTAGTCAACCCTCACAGGAATAAAGTGGTGATTTAGTCGATCGATCCACCACTACCCAAATCTGAATCTTTCTTGCTTGGCGTAAGCGGTAACCCATTGACGAAATCCATGGTTATCCTTTCCCACTTCCAGCGAGGAATCTTCACGGTGAAGCAACCCCGACGGCAAGCGATGCTCGCCTTGACACTGTTGACAAGTCGGACACTTCCCAACAAACTCTGTCACCTCTTTCTTCAAGCCAGGCCACCAAAAGCGCTCTCTAAGATTCCTATACATCTTGCTACCTCGGGATGCATAGCATAAGGAGGCGCTATGTGCGTCTGAAGAATCCTCTGCCTCGACTCAACATCTTTAGGCATACAAGCCTTACCTTGGAAACTGAGAACCTCATCACTAGACAAGTTTGTAACCCTCCAAACCACCATCCTGCACTTGCAACCTTCGCGCACTCAGAACCTCATCCAATAACCTGTTTCTCTCGATCTGCTCAACCCAAGTAGGCTTAACCTGCAACTCTGCCAGAATACTCCCATCGTCATACAAACTCAAGTGGGCAAACAATGCTCTTAAGTCTGAAACAACCTTACGGCTCAACGCGTCTGCCACCACGTTAGCCTTGCCCGGATGATACTCAATCGAACAGTCGTAATCTTTTAGCAACTCAACCCATCTGCGCTGCCTTAAATTCAAATCCTTCTAAGTCAGTAGATACTTTAGACTCTTGTGATCTGTGTAGACTATCGATCTCTCTCCGTACAAGTAGTGCCTCCAAATCTTTAAAGCGAAGACTACAGCTGCTAGCTCCAAATCGTGCGTCGGATAATTGACCTCATGTGGCCTCGATTTTGCGAGAAGCGTAAGCCACAACCTTACCTTCTTGCATCAGCACACAACCCAAGCCCGTATGTGATGCATCGCAAAAGACTGTGTACTCCTTACCAGCCTCAGGTTGAATTAGAACCGGAGCCTCAGTCAAAATCTTCTTTAACTTATCGAAGCTTTCCTGCTTTGCTTCTCGGTCCATACAAAGCGGAACTTCTTTCCTCGGCAACTTGGTCATGGCGCGCTATCAGCGAAACCCTCAACAAACCCGGTAGTATTCGGCCAAACCAGAAAACTCGAATCTCGATATGACTTAAGCGGCTTCAATCCAAAAGCGCCTCAATCTTACGAGGATCTACTCGAATCCCTCGATCGACACTACATGACCCAAGAAAGTCACTTCTCTAAGCGAACTCGCACTTACCGAACTTAGCATAGAAGTTGCTTTTCCTCAAAATCGCAACACCACTCGCAAATGCTTATCATGCTCTTCCCTCGTCTTGAGTACACTAAGATGTCGTCTATGAAAACCACGACGAACTGATCCGGATCTTTGTTGAAACACCCTATTCATCATATCCATAAACGCAGCTGCGGTGCGTTAGTCAACCCGACGGCATTACGAGAAATTCGTAGTGCCCATACCGAGTCCGAAGCTTATTTGTTTTATGGATATCGACCTCCTTAACTCTTAGCGGTGATACCCGGACCTCAAGTCGATCTTGAAAATACCGCAGCACCTTCCGGTGATCAAACAAGTCATCTATCCGTGGCAGCGGATACTTGTTTTTAATCGTCGACTTGTTCAAGCTGGCGGTAGTCTATACACATCCGCATCGTGCCATCTTTCTTCTTAACAAAAGTATGGCGCACTTGCACGGGGAAACACTAGGCCTAATAAAACCTTGATCCAATAACTCACGGATCGGGCCTTAAGCTCCACCAATTCCTTTGGCGCCATCCTATACGGGCAATAGACTTTGGCGCGATTCAGGGTAATAGATCTATTCGAACTCTACCTCGCGATCTGGCGGCAAACCGGGAGTTCCTCGGGAAAAACATCAGCAAATTCCTTAGCAGTGCGAACCTTCTCCACAGCCAGACTCTTTAGCCTCCAAGGCATACACATGAACCACATATGCTTCACGACCCTTCACGACCATCTTCTCGCTTTCGGAGCGGATACCACATTTGATAAGTAATCCCTCCTATTACCTATCATAGCCACCTCTTCACCCCCAACCGTCTTAAGAACCATGCGCTTGGCGCGCAATCCAACCTCGCTGGTACTTGACCAGCGGTCCATCCCAAGAATCGGATCGAACTCCCCAAGCGGCGGTTCCATCGGATCGGCGACAAACACTACCCCTTGGAGTTCTAGGGGTACCTCTCTAAACAGTTTATCTACTACTACAGAGTGACCTAGAGGGCTAATCACGGTCATACGCCTAGAAGATATCTCGAGTCTAAATCCATGGTCTCTACTATACCGCGGCAACATAAGAGTGCGTTGAACCCACATCAATCAAAGCGGCATAAGGAGAACCAAAAATCAAAACGCGTCTTGGTTATGGCGTCGGTGCGTCGCCCTCCTCCGGCGCCTCGCGGCATACACTAATCCGGTACATGCGGCATCGAACTACCGCACCTCTGCCGGTGCTCCACGACCCCAACTAGAACCATTACCACCTTTGCCATTACCACGGCCCCTCTGCGGTGGCGGTCTATTACCTCTGAACCGATTACGGTACGACTCTCGGTGAATCTGGCCAACCTACGCGGGCGGTCCCTCACACGGTGCTCAGAGAACCACACTCGAAGCAACCTTTTCCTCCAGTCCGGCAACCACCCCAATGAGATTTCCCTGCCCGATCACCGCTGCGGCGGTCCACGCCTAGCGAGCAACAAACCTAGCGGTGGTTCGGCCCACTCGGTCTAGCTCTCTTCTGCGGATTGCCGGCGATCCGAGAAGACCCAAAGCTCCTCTTATGCCTATTTACGTCCATGCCTGTCTCGCGACTCCTTAACACCCTCGGCTACCTTAGCCTTCTCAACCAAGACGGCAAACTCGCGCTCTGGCGAGGAGCAATCAGCGATCTCAACTCGTCTCGCATGACCCATCCTCGAAATGCACACACCTCTCATGCTCGGTGGCCACAATGCCCACGGCATACCTACTCGACTTCAGGAACTCACCTCGTACTCGAGAATGATTTACTCCTCCTGAACAAGCCTCGAAATGCCTTCCATTTGGGAGTCAATATAACTAGCTCCGATGTATTTCTTTTGATATGCAACCACGAAATAATCCCATGTCGGATCCTCTGCTGCGCCACCTTTATCTCGAACCGTGAGCCACCAGCGATATGACTCATCCGGAGAAGCGTCACGATGCCCCCGGCTTCTCTTCAGCGATCAAGTCGGATCGTCCATGATCCACTCGGTTGCCTCCGGCCAATACTCGGTGATCTTTGGGAGCAACACCGAAACACCTCGGAAGAATTCGGCCCCATTTGCGAGTCGCTCGAGAGCAATTTCCTAACTCTGCACGCACCACCACCTACGGCTGCTACCCTTTCCAACACTCGCGCGATCATCGCTGTGACCGCTGCGTCGTCCCGGTCGATCTTGGAACTCACCACCTCCGGTGGTGGCGGAACCGGTATCTCATTTTACGAACCACGGCCCGGATCCTACGGGCTCGAAACCGTCATCCTACCACGACCTGCGTCCACGACCACGTCCACCTCTAGTGCTCATGACTAATCTTCCTACGTATCGATTAAGAATTTTATGCATCAGTATTTATTCCACTTGTTTAAAAGCAAGTCTTATGAATATTAAGGAGGATTTGTTCTCGCGAGTTCACAGAATCCTATCAGTTTCAATCTCTAAAGTAATATACTAGTGCTATTCATCAAATCATATCGCATCCAATCAATTCACAAGCAATAGTAGGGTACTTACCTGGGCGGCTGAGTGCTGGGAGACTCGGTGCCATGCCTTTCAAATCATACTTTACGAATAAAGACTAACAAAACAATCTTTTGAAAACATTTTGGGCCTCGGGCCCCTGGTAAAACCTTTGAACTTGGCTCGATACCACAATTGTAACACCCCAAACTCGGACAAGACACCACGACCGAATCTGGTATGTTACGGGGAAAAACGTTTTTGATTGATCAGATTTTTCGTTTAAAAGCGGGGCAAAAACATAGTGAGATTGAAGAAAAGTGGAGTAGGCCTGTTTGATTAGATTTTGAAAACGTACCCAAAGTATATAGTTAAAAACGAGTTGATTTCACTTAGCATTTCCAATAGTTTCTCGATTACTTTTGAAACATTTTTGACTTAGTAGAATATCGAGTTTGGTTTGAAAATCCTTTGAGTTTACTTTATAGCAAAACATAGTGAGATACCGATGGCATAGTTTCAAACACATTGCGATATAATTTTGAAAACGTTGTCTTTCCAAGTTTTAGTAAAATTTCA
Source organism: Gossypium sturtianum (assembly GCA_025698515.1). Classification (NCBI taxonomy): domain Eukaryota; kingdom Viridiplantae; phylum Streptophyta; class Magnoliopsida; order Malvales; family Malvaceae; genus Gossypium; species Gossypium sturtianum. The sequence goes on from CM046955.1 coordinate 130,804,849, forward strand.
TGCCAAGTTATTTGTTAAGCAGGTTGAGAATCTAATTAAAACATACCCATCATAAAACATAATTTAAAGGCCTTTTACAAATCCAAATTAAATCTCAAATAAAAATAAATAAGGTAAAGTACCCAAAGTGAATAGTCTGAGCAAAACTTTTATTAAAGCATGGCATGTGCACCTCGAGTCCACCCCGGCTCCATGTCATGACTACGAATCACTGAAATGTCAAAGGAGAGGGTGAGTCGAATGACTCAGTGCATAAATCCCGCTCCCGATGAAACAACATGCTAACACACATCATACATAGCAACATGATAAATGCAACCCGATCCTAACCATCCGTATCGCCTTTTCTACCCGTGTGGTACCAAACCACTGGTGGTGCCAAACCCTTTGGTGACATATAGTCACAATGTGTTACCAAAACAACTGGTGTCCCAAAGACACAATATCCATCAATGTGGTGCCAAACCACTTTGGTGTCCCAAAGACACGTTTGTGCTACCAAAGCACTTTGGTGACCGAAGTCACAAATCCAATGATGGGGCCAACCCATCGTGTGATACCAATCACTAGCAGACGATCCCATATCTCAAAGTGGGGCCAACCCACGGTGGTGTCAAACCACGGGGCCAAGTCGCAATGAGGTGCCCAACCTCACGGTGTCCCAAAGACACAAATGTGCTACCAAAGCTTTGGTGACCGTAGTCACAATAATCGAATGATGGGGCCAACCCATCGTGTGATACCCAATCACTAGTGAGACGATCCCATATCTCAAAGTAGGGCCAACCCACGGTGGTGTTAACCACGAGGACAAGTCGCAATGAGGTGCCCAACCTGCGGTGTCCCAAAGACACAAGTGTGCTACCAAAGCTTTGGTGACCCAAAGTCACAAAGTGTGTTACCAAAACACTTTGGTGCTCACAAATCGCACAAAATATCTTTGCTCCCCTCCACTTATATCACCCATCAACATACCAACTCATGGGATCATGCATATCATACAAGTCATGCATATCATGCCAACATGTCTAGTATTACATATCATAGCAAACAAAACATAGATCATAATACCCAAGGTATCCATAATAGAACTTGTAATAAATTAGACTTACCCGGATACGTGCACATACCCGTTTGGGTATCCAATAATCCATCATCTTGTCATGATTTTAATAGGCAAACAGGTTTAATAACAATATTACTAAGTATAGTGTGTTAGTTTACACACACTGGTAAATCTGAGTCTAAAAATCCTGACAAAAGCGATCTAAGGCTCCTTGATTACTGGCTCCTATAATCGGCCAAAAGAAAACCATTAGGCAACCACAACATTCGGCCAACATCAATTAACCAAGGGGGTTAATGTTGATCCCTCACCTTGCTAATGGTTTGATTTCTTATCAAACCCGAACCACAATAGTTCTCCTTCCAACAATCGGCCAACCCCAATTGATTCACAATGGGGAAAAGGCTCCAACTTACTGCTTTGAAATCTTTGATTGCCCTAAGGTGAGATGTTTAAAACGAATGGTTAACCCTCTTCCATAAACCAAAACAACATAACACTTGAGAGATAAGGGAAATGGCCATTCGGCCAAGAGCTTACCAACACCCAATATTCGGCCAAAAGAGGACTTCTAGGAGAGGAGAGATTCGGCCTAAGTGTTTAACACACCCTTATACTCGGTTCTGAAAGGTAAAAGAGAAAGAATAGAAATGAAAAGGAAATAGGGTTACGGCAACAAGGTGCTTTGGAAGAAAGTTTCGACAAATAGGCAATTGAGAAGAAGAAAGAAATAAAAATAAACAAACAAAAAAAAATAGAGGAGAGTACCTTGGCTTTGGAAAGAACAAATAGATGAAGAAAATGTCTTGGGTAAGATTCGGCTACAATGTTTCCAAGCAAAGAAGAAGAAAGCAAATATGAAAAAAGGAGATAGTAGTTTTGATTTACAAAATTGAAGAAAAGAGAAAGATGGGAAAGGGTATTCGGCTACAAGTACTCTAGGGAACAAAGATGCAAACTTTTTGACTTGTTGAGGTTTAGTCTTTGGGTTTCAAAAGATGTAAAACAAAACAAAGAGAAATGAAAAACACCCTTAGAACTTGGCTAACAAATGACCCAAAGAAGAGACTTTTACTCCTTGACAAAAAGTGGCCCGAAATTACCTAGGTTACTAAGGTGAATTTCGGCTAACATGTTCCCACACTTAGCCGTCCACTTCCCCACTCCAACACACCCCACAAATTCGGCCATAATCCCCAAACACCCTCACCACCACTCATTTGAAATGAGTGGACCAAATCCTCCTCCACATTTTGCTCTCCACCTTACATTTGAAAGTGAAGACCAAGTCCAAGTAGAATTTCACTAGCCTTCTACCTCTCCTCCATGCCGTCCCAAAAAGAAGCCAAAATGGGGACTCTGTGACTCGAACTCTTGGACCTCCACCACAAGTAGATGACGCCACACCAAGCTCCCCATGTAGCGCATGCTTTGCCACTAAGCTAGCTCCTCTTTTGTGCAACAAAACCTCAATTAAAATTCTTAAACCCCAGCTTCCTCAGCTCCCCTTCACTTAACACCCAAAAAACAAAATTTTCCCATTCCCTCAGGCACACTCCTAGCCCACAATTAAGCCCCTAAAACACCGGAATAGCAACACAGCACACTAAACTCATGCAATATCATGCAACAACAAAATAGCCCCCTAACCCGGGATATTACAATTCAGCTATAATTGAACCATCATTTGACAATGACAACTGAGTATCCATTGCTCGCAAGGCAAATAAAGACTTTCTGCTTAGGGCATCAACAACCACATTAGCTTTTCTCGGATGATAGTTAATAACAAGATCATAATCTTTCAATAATTCAAGCCACCTGCATTGTTTTAAGTTCAAGTCTTTTTGCGACATCAGATACTTCAAACTTTTATGATCGGTGAATATGTGACACTTTTCACCAAACAGGTAATGCCGCTAGATTTTTAATGCAAAAACAATGATTGCTAACTCCAAATCATATATCGGGTAAATTCTTTCATGTGGTTTTAGCTGTCTAGAAGTATAGGCTATTACTTTACCTTCTTGCATCAATAAACGACCTAAACCATTTAATGACGCATTACTGTAAATTATAAATTCTTTACTTGATTCAGGTTGAACTAACAAAGGTGCTTCAGTCAACAAAGCTTTCAATCTATCAAAACTTTGCTGGCATTTATCAGACCACTCGAATTTCACATCTTTTTACAACAGACGGGTCATCGGAGAAGCTATCATTGAGAACCCTTTTACAAACCTCTGATAATAACCAGCTAGTCCTAGAAAACTTCTGACTTCAGATACATTTTTAGGTGGTTTCCAATTAACAATAGCTGAAATTTTATTCGGGTCTACTCTAATGCCTTTAGCAAATACTATATGTCCAAGAAAACCAACTTCCTGAAGCCAAAATTCACATTTACTGAATTTAACATATAGTTGTTTCTCACGCAGAGTTTGCAACACAATTCTCAGATGAGCAGCATGTTCATTTTCATCTCGGGAGTATACCAGGATATCATCAATAAATACTACCACAAACCTGTCTAGAGACGGTTTGAAAATTCTGTTCATCAGATCCATAAATACTGCAGCTGTATTCGTCAACCTGAATGGCATCACAAGGAATTCATAGTATCCATACCTGGTTCTAAAAGTTGTCTTCAGTACATCTGAGTCTTTCACTCGCAACTAATAGTATCCAGAACATATATCTATTTTAGAGAACACAGTAGCACCTTTCAGCTGATCAAACAGGTTATCAATTTGAGGCAATGGATACTTATTCTTTATTGTAACTTTGTTGAGCTATCTGCAATCAATACATAACCTCAGAGATCCATCTTTCTTCTTTACAAATAGAATCGGTGCACCCCAAGGTGAATGACTAGGTCGAGAAAAGCCCCTGTCAGTAAGTTCTTGCAACTGTGTTTTCAACTCTTTTAATTCTGTTGGGGCCATTCTATAAGGTGCTATTGATATTGGAGTTGTTCCAAGAATAAGATCTATAGAAAATTCCACCTTTCTAACTGGCGGTAATCCTGGTAATTCTTCCAAAAACATATCAGGAAACTCACAAACAACTGGCACTGACATAATCTTTGATTTGGATACTTTAGTGTCCAACACATATGCAAGATAAGCATCATAACCTTTTCTAACATACTTCTGTGCTGATATAGCTGAGATCGCGTTAGACAGCCCATCCAGTTTATCATATTCAACATGGAGTATTTCACCATTCTGACACTTTAATACAATATTTTTATGTTTACAATTTACTACTGCATCATGTTGAGTTAGCCAGTCTATACCCAGAATTACATCAAATAGCAACAACATTAAATCAGCTGGGAAACAACAACCCTTTACCATCAATGGACAGTTTTTACAAAATTTATCCACCATAACATACTGGCCTAGGGGATTTGAAACTTTAACCAAAAATTCAGTGAACTCAACAGATAAATTTTTAACAGGCACTAAATTTGTGCATATGTATGAATGTGTTGAACCAGGATCAATCAAAGTAGTTATATCAGTGTCAAGAAGAAAAAATGTACCAGTAATGACGTTTGGTGCAGAGGCATCCTCTCTTGCACGTATAGCATATGTCCTTGTTGGTGCTTTGGCTTCAGATTTGACTATTGAATCTTTTGTCACACCTCGGCTACCACTAACATTGCCGGGGTGTCGAGGTGGTCTGCCCCTCAAGGCGGGAGTGTTCGACCTAGAGGTCTAAACAGTATCTTTTACAGGCTTTTCTAGACAGTCTCTGAGATAGTGGTCAAAAGAACCACATCTAAAGCAAGCTCCACTTCTTATGCGGCATTCACCTAAATGCAATTTATTTCAATGTTTGCATCTTGGTTTAGGACTTCCAACACTTCCTACACTTGTAACAGATGGAAACGGAGATATCAGATTAGAGCATTGAGAGCCTCGTTCTTTTCTAGAAGACCCCGTAAATGTGGTAGAATAATCATAGTGTTTCTTTGATTTCTTTGAAACAGATGCTTGTGACTTCCCCATAGATCTCTTACTAAAAAATCGAGCTTCTCTTACTACTTGTCTCTTTTCTTTACTTAATTCCTCAGCTTTGTGTGCTTGATTGGCCAGTATCACAAATTCCCTTAATTCAAGGATTCCAATCAATAGCTTGATGTCATCATTTAATCCTTCTTCAAAATGTTTGCATATATAAGCCTCAGTTGGAACACATTCCCTGGCATACTTTCTCAATCTAACAAATTCTTGTTCATATTCAGATACTGTCATATTTCCCTGTTTGAGCTCTAAAAATTCCTTCTTTTTCTGATCTAGAAATCTTTGGCTAATATACTTTTTTCTGAATTCTGTTTGGAAAAATTCCCATGTAACATTTCCCCTCGGTACAACAGAAATGATTGTATTCCACCACTGATAAGCTGAGTCTTTTAGCAGACACATTTCAGACATTCAGCTGGTGTACATGATAACTCATCTAAAACCCTAATGGTATTTTCCAACCAAAACTCAGCCCTTTTCGGATCATCTTCGACAGTAGCCTTAAATTCTTCTGCCCTATATTTATGGATTTTATCTACTGGAGGCTTACCAGTTCTAACTGGTTTAGCACCTTGTGGCATATCGGGAACCAGTTGAGGAGCAAGAGGGGGAGGTTGTTGTATAGCAGGATTTGTTCTTATGAATTCTGTAAACCACTCATTCATCATTTGAAAGAAGGCTTCTTTTGCCTCCTCACCTCAGCCCTCAAATATGGGCCTTCTACTACTACTAGATGCAACTCTTTCTACAGAAGTTTGAATAGTGCTCTCAGCTTCCTCGGATTCAGTTCTAGCTTGGTTGGACGACATTACTATATAAAAAAAAACACATTTAAAATGGTCAGGAGATATCACACTATCATAATTTATAAAATGGCATGTATAGCTAAACTTATACTTGCTATGTTATTTAGAGAATCGGCTAAACCATAGCTTTGATACCAATAAATGTAACACCCCTACCCCGTATTCGTCGTCGGAACAGGGTTATAGAGCATTACCAAAATTTACAGAACAATTGCAGACAATTCATGTAAATTACTATTCATATCCAAAAATAATCATACCATCCCTTGAATGGACCCTCAAGGCCCAATTTAATCATTAGAAACAAGTCGGGACTAAACCGGGAACTCAGAGAATTTTTCACAAAATTTTAAAATTTCTCTTATATACTGGGGTCACACGCCCGTGTGAGTAGGCCATGTGGCTCACACGGCCAAGTGACATTACTATGTCTCAGGCCGTGTGGGTATTCGATGTGAAGCACACGGCCGTGTCCTAGCCCGTGTCCTTATCCGTGTAACTCTCTAACTTGGGTCACACGGCCAGCCACACGCCCGTGTGCTAGGCCGTATGGTCAATTTAATTTTTGAAAATTAGGTGCAGGATTCACACAGCCAAGACACACGCCTGTGTGCCAGGCTGCGTGTCACACACAGTCAAGACACACGCCTATGTGTCTACCATTGTGGACAAAATGAAGTCATTTCCTAGCTTTATTTCTCACTCAAAATTTGCCAACAACCTACACAAACACTTGCAAACATATACCAACCAATTCAAGCATTATAACCAAGCCAAATCTGACATCTAACATGATATATTATCACATGCATTCACGTGTTCCCAAACTTACCTTTGTAATATATATACTTTCCATAATTCAATTAAATCACACCAAGTACACATGTATTAACCTCATATATATATTCACTAAACATACTATCATTAGCCATTCCAATGGCTAGATTACAAACAACCATGTACATGTCAACATTAGTCAAGTTAGCCTATACATGCCATTATACCAAAACAAGTTTTCTATTTATACCAAAACGGGCTGAAGGATAGTGTGATGATGCTCCGACCGACTCCAACATTTACGAGCTTCCGAGCACTATAAAATAGAGGAAAGAAAACCAAGTAAGTATTTTAAATGCTTAGTAAATTCGTATAATAGGAATTTAATTTACCATATATTTACATTTAAGATAGCATACAAAAATGCATCCAACCAATTTGACTTATAGCCTAAAACACACAACTTCACCAATCATGTTAGTCAAGTAATTCACATAATACCAAGAACATGGATGAGTTCATCATTTAATGACTTTCATATACATATGCTTTCCATATCATTATTACATATTACATGTAAATTTTAATGACAAATCATTTCAAGTTCAGTTCAGGCATGTCAGAACTTTACCCATTGAATTTAATTGAAATATCGATGGATACGCTCATATAGTACACTTTAGTGTACAAAAATAAAATTCGTCAATACATATTCAGAGGTACCTAATTAAGGCACATAATCGGGAAGCACATTCTCAAGCCTTGTAACGAGAAGCTCACACAGAGCCATTTCGGGAAGCTCATAACGATCCTATCGGGAAGCTTATCCGGGCTATATAACGGGACGCACATAAGAGCCATAATTGGGAAGTTCACAAAGAACCATATCGGGAAGCTCACGAAGAGCCTATCAGGAAGCTCACAAAGAGCCATGTAACGGGAAGCTCCGGATAGCCAATATCGGGAAGTTCAAGCAAGCACTATCGGGAAGCTCACTAAGAGCCAATTTAAAAGGAAGCTCATGAAGAGCCTATATTTAGGAAGCTCACTAAGAGCCAATTTAACAGGAAGCTCATGAAGAGCCTATAACTAAGTGTGTCCACAACAAATGTAGAATCACAACCTATCGGGACACTCCGAAGAGCTATTATCGGGAAGCTAAAAAGAACCATATAACGGGAAGCTCGAGAGGGCTTATAACGGAAAGCTCATAAGAGCTGTGGTGTGTCCGCAACATATGCTGGACCACAACCAATACGTGTAATTCTGTATCCATCGAATTTCATTTATTCAAACGGGACTTGACATTTTTTGGGCATTATCAGATATATGATCATTTCATATATTTATGATATTTATACAATTCATATATACAACATTTAATTCAAACATATAAATGTACACAATTTAGTTACACGAACTTACCTCAATACTTGTTCGTATACAGAAATCTACTAATCCAACACTTTTTCTTTTCCTCGATTTAACTTTGTATTTGAGTTTTATGGATCTATATAAATGAATTTAACATCAATTTAATCCATTTCATACTCAATTTAATTCAATTTACATCCTAGGCAAAATTACCATTTTGCCCCTATACTTTTTATAAATGACGATTTCATCCCTAGGTTCGAAAAATGAAATTCATGCAATTTAATCCTTATTCAAAGCCTAACCTATTTTTACATATAATATTTATAGAACATATATTTCATAAAAATAAAAATTTTCCATGAATTTTACATCTTTTCAATTTAGTCCCTAAATCACAATTTCATGAAAATTTACTTTACAAAAGTTGTTTATCTAACAACAACTTTTCATTTTCTACCATAAATTTAAAATTTTCAGCATATTCACATGTGGTAAAATTTCTATACTTTGATATCTTTACAAATTAATCCCCAAAATAGATAAATTAAGTAATTTCGATCTCAAAAATATAAAAATTACTAAAAACGGGACAATAATAGTTACCCAATTAAGCCAAGAAAGCTTGTTTTCTCTTTCCTAGGGTTTCCATGTATATTTTGGGGAAGATTATGAAAATAAGATGATATTTTCTATTTAATTAGTTATCATCTTTTAATTTTTCTCATTTCCAATTTAATCCTTATCCTTTTCTAATTTTTCCATGGATGATTCATCAAAAATATCTACTAACTTTTCTTTAATGGTCTAATTACCATATAAAGACCTTAAGTTTTGAATTCTATAGCTATTTGATCCTTCTAGCTAGTAGAACTAAACTTTGGCCTTTTATTCAATTTGGTCCTTTCCCTAATTAAACACATAATCGGTAAAATTTTCTTATCAGAATTTTCATATAACATTCCTATCATAATGTAGGCCATGCAATAATATTAAAATAAAGTTTTTTTTATTGTTCAGATTTGTGGTCCCGAAACCACTGTCCGATTTCACTGAAAACAGGTTGTTACATGTACGATATGAAATCAAGATTAAATTCAATGGTTGATGCAATTGTATAATATGCATGTGGTTCCTTTTGATTTGTTCAATCTGTTATATGTATATTTGATGCATGTAATATGTTTAACAAAAAGTTACGGTTGATTAATACACTATTTGTTAAGGGTTAACGAATATGTTTAGGAGCAGTGGGGTTTTCATTGAAGTTAACAGTTAACTTATTGGAATTTTTGAAAGGGAACAATAGTTGTTCCAGTAATCCTATTCGGAATTTTACTTGCGCGAAAAGGTCCGTACCTTGGCCCTTCGCAGGCCTCACAGATCCCCAGATTTACCATTGTTCTACTTTTAACAATTAACTAAAGAATAAAACATAACATATTTTATTTTACAAGTATGTTGTATATTATGGTTGATTTGCACGGTGTTTGGAAATGCATGGTTATAACCCAATAACCCTTTTATTTTATTATTTGAAAAGGTTGTAAATATTATAAATACGACCTGCATGTCGTGCCTTATTGTTTTTCTCTTGTATTTCTCTTTTCATCTCACTCCCTCGTATGTAAAATGAGTTTCTACAAATTGTAAATTGCATGAGTTGTTGTGGGCCAGACGAGAAGAAAGATGGGCCAACTTAAGTAGAAAAAAAGCTTGTGAAGTGGCTTACACCTTTAGGTTTCCTTTTGGTTCTCCCATTTTCTTGAGAAGTACCACCTTAGTTTATGGGCTATAACTATTGCATTTATTTTCTGCTTTATTTATTCATGTATGAGATGCTATGGATGTCTAGAACATGCCAAATTTTAAGTAAGTTAAAATTTGATAACTATAAACAAGATTAATTGATGAGATCAATTAAAGGAATAAATGGACTAAAGTAGACCATAATTGGTCAGTGCAACCTTAATAAAATTCCCTCAATCAAAATATTAAGTCAACATTGCATTCCAATCATTGCCCTCGTGAAGGCCTCTATCGATACTATGTAGGTTCTGCTAAAGCGAAGTACTAGTATCTATCTTTGTTAAACGCGCAGAATAAGCTAGTGATATTCGCTGGTTAAAACATTGGTTTGTGACTTAACTAGGTTACTCTAATATGATTAGAAACCTAGAGGCAAGTAATTTGGATAAATCATAAGATGATTAGGACAAGAGTTGTTCACCCAATATTTAAGACTTATATGTGATGTAATTAGCAAGTGTTGCTTACCTAAATAACCATAATCTTGAATGGAAAGCCAAAGCTGACATAAGAGGAGGTGTGATAAACCGTAAAAGTAACATATTTTAATCCCACATTTAGCATACTTTTGGATGATTTATCCCTTGATTTATGTAAAAAGGTGCTCTTAATCCTTTCTTTTCATGTTTTATACTCAGGAAAGCATCCGAGGATGAAAAGAACGAGAAACGGGCTTAAAACGGACCAAATTAGGCCAAAATAGAAATCGACACGGCCTGGGCCCAAGACCACACGGTCGTGCCTCATTAAAAGTTCGAATACGGCCTAGCCACGATTCACACGAGCGTGTGCCATGGTCATGTCCCTACCACAGCCAAGAGGAGTTTTACTCGGATTTGGATACTTGGAGGCAAAGAAACACATTCAAAAGTCTATTTAAACACCCAAATAGGAATTTAATTCAGATTTGGATACTTAGAGGCCAAGTAAGGCATCTCAAAGCTTATACAAACACCCTAAGGGGCAACTTATTCGGGGAGTTCGACAGTAGCCGGAGCCCAAAGCTATCGTTTAGGGGCATCTTGCTAGGCCAGAGAGGACAGATTTGTGGGGATTCACTCAGGGATAGCCAGTTGATCCATCTCAAGAAGCCGGAATTATACTCAAGACGGAGGATCTCCTCTTCAATTCCTTCAGGGAGTTTTAGGGATTTCTTATGTTTTGTTTTATCTTTTCTTCTGAGATGTTTTCTTTTATCGTTATGAACTAAACCCTCAGATACCTGAGGGGGATGAAACTTAGATGAATCTTGTTATCGTTTGCTGAACTATATGATAAATATTTGATTTGTCCTTAATTATGTGTTCTTAATTCTTGTGTTGATATTTTGTGGATATCGATTCAAGTTTGATGTGCTTAGGTGGAGGAGCAAAAGTCCCTGCCTAAGAGTAGATCTAGCATAGTTAAGTGAAGTTGATCGTGCGCGTAGAGATAGGGTGACGAGGTGTTGCCGGATTAGGGTGAAACCTAATAGATCGAGTTAATGCAATTATAGGGGTTTTAATTAGAAAGAGATTTCAATTAATCAACCTAGGGTTAGACGTTATTTGCCTCAAGAGAGGGTTTAATATAAATGAGGGAATCCTACGGATCAAGTCAAGTGAATACATCGTGCAGTTTGAGTTAGATAACAAGTGAAGTCTAGGCGATTCTTCCTTGGGTGTCGTCTTAATCAATTGGTTTTTCCTCAAGTATTCTCCCAAATTCATTCTTCTTTGTCTTAGAGTCTTTAGTCTAGTAGTTAATTAATTTAGATTAAACAACCATTCACTTAATTCTCAGGCTAAATAATAGAAAGAAGGTTAGTATTAGTACTTTTAGTTCCTTTGGGTTTGATAATCCGGTCTTGCCTAAGCTATACTACTGTTCGATAGGTGCACTTGCCTCAATCGTTGTCAGAGTTAGTTTCCAGGTTCGATCATTCTCTTTATAAATTTTAAAACTCGACTGACATAGCGATCAAGTTTTTGGCGCCGTTGCCGGGGAACTAAAATATTAAGAAAGCTCAATTTTTATTACTTTAGCCATTATTATTATTATTATTATTATTTTTATTTTTATTTCTTTTACTTTGCTAAATTTTATTTTATTTGATTTTGGCAGATAGAGGAGATGGCACTGAATAACTATCAGTGGCAAGTTATGAGGACAAAACCAACAAAAGCAGCCGATATCTACAACCTCGACCCAATAACCAGGCTATCAAACCAGTTAGAGATGTTAAATAAAAAGTTTGATGATTTGTGTTCTTCGCAGATACATCCAGTTATGTAGTACGAAACAAGCGGAGGCGTGGCGAATCTTAAGTACCCACCCTACGGATATGGCATAGAGAACGAACAAGTCCACTATATGGGTAACTATTCTAGACCTCAAAATAATTTTTATAGTGACACTTATAATTCAGGTTGGAGGTACTATCCTAATTTCTCGTGGAATGATCAAAGTAGCCAAAGACCGGAACTTCCTCCAAATTTTCAACAACCACCTTACCAACAGGAAGAGGAGTCGAACCTTGAGGAGATGCTGACAAAATTCATGGTAGTTACAGATAACCGTCTCCAAGACACTGAGACCACCCTTAAGAACCAACAGGCATCAATTAAAGGGATCGAGAGCCAAGTTGGGGAACTTACTAAGACAGTTGGACAACTTACTAACACAGTTGGACAACTTCCAAAGATAATCTCAGAACAACTACAAGAAAGCTTGCCAAGCAACACTGAAACTAACCCAAAAGAGAAAATTCAAGCCGTAACAGCTCATGACAGTGAAAGGTTACTGGAATCTGACCCAAGGCAAGAGCCTGTAGTAAGTGAAGGTAAGGTTGAGGTAAGCCATGATTTACCAAACCTGGTAATTACAAAGTAACAAGCTCATATGCCATACCCCAAGGTGATAAAGAAAGACCACACAGAGGAACAATTCGGTAAATTTCTTAAACCTCCAAAGAATTTTCTTATTAACTTGCCGTTTCTTGAAACTCTTTCGCAGATGCCAGAACCTAGACCTCGTGTCAATAAAGAAGAAATTTATGAGGAACGAAAGCTTCGGATCAATGAATTAGATGAGTGGAAGATACACTTCAAAGAAATACACGAAGCAAAAACGAGGCAACTCCACGAGAAACTTAACGATGGGATAACCCAGCTTAAGATAGGAGATCAGGTACTCAAAATCTTCCCAGATGGAACAGTCGAGGTAACTAATCCTAAATTCAGCACTTTTAAGGTAAACACTACTCGACTTAAACTTTATATTCACAACTGAATTGATCGCATGAGAAAGGATTTTCACCTCCTCAAACCACCATGACCATACGAATGAGAGGTAAAGTCTAGCTCAAGACTTTAAACGAGCGCTTCTCGGGAGGCAACCCGAGCACTAACTCTACTAATTAGTTTCGTTTTATATCTTTTCATATTTAGGCGTAGGTTTCCACACCCACACGGCCTTGCACACGGTCATGGCCGTGGCCGTGTGGACACCACGGGTAGGCACATGGGCGTGGACCGTATCTCTATTTAATTTTATTCCTATTTTTATTTTTATTTTTATTTTTATTTTTACTTCCTTTATTATTTTTCTTTTTCTCAATGGCATTTAGATTTAGCTTAGGATATAATAAAATCAGACTGGCTACTTTGAGGATTCAATTTCAAACGGTTCGAGACGCTTCCCCATATTCACCTCCACTCAATTCCTATCCGGTTTCTTTTCATTGACTCCATCCAAAATTCAGGAAGTTTGACTTCTCTCCCTATCTTATGATTTTATTATTATTTTGCTATTATCTATCTTTGTACATTGAGGACAATGTACATCTTAAGTGTGGGGGGAATAACTATAGTATTATTTGAAAATCCCTGAATTATATCTTGTCTTAAAGTAAGTTTCTCATATTATGATTAGAATGAAATTTCTATGACTTATGGATATGTTTTAGATTAAGTCATTGATAATTGTGCTTTGATAATTAAATTCTAAGAATACTAGAGAATCAAGCATAATAAGTCTATTTTTTGAAATTAAAATTTTTTAGGTTGTCTACCTGAACTTAAATATTACTTTGAAGTTTGAAATTTACGAGGTTGATATCAAAATACCCATAATTTTTGTGAGATTTTGAGCCTTATTGAGCATAAATTCTTTTTCTTGCTCACTTCATTGATTATGAGTGTGTCAACATTGATTTGTTATTCTAGAACTTGCATCGATTTCACATGCTGAGACCACACCTTTGATTTGATATACAGAAATGATAAAGGCACCTAGGATTTAACCCACTTACTCCACTAAAAACCTACCTTCATAATTAACCCCTAGTGAACCCCTTTTAATCCTAACAACCTTTTTATTGACTTACCCACTAATACTAACCTAAAAACCCTTTGTATTTTTTATCACCATCCTTTTTAACTACCCTTATACCGAGATTTGATTTGATTAATAGCCTAACTATGATTTTTATTTCAGTAATTTATCCTTTGTTATGTATTTATGATGTAAAAAAAATATCAAAAGTTTATTCATTTTTAGTTTTGTGATTAAAGAGCTTATACGTTTGAATTCCAAATATTGAAGAAGAAGCTCGTAGTATTAGTATTTTTCAAATTGATGTAATCACTTTTATTTAGTTCATTGTTTCTGGTTAGGTAATTTGTCAATTCAATCTTGATTCTAACCCTCTAATTCAGCCTTTAACCTCACCTTTAACCCAAGCCCCATTACAACCCTGCTAAAGACCTTTTGATTTGTGTATCATCTCATTTAATAGTGGTGGAGATTTGATTTTCATGCAAGCCTATGGGATTAACTTTTCATGTTCGACTTTTGAGTGCCTAATTTTGAACCTTAAACACTTTGATTGGTTTGAGTGAATCTTTAGTGAGGATGTAAATCCTTGTCGATTTTAAATCAGAGGTAATTATTTAGGTGAAGGGAAGCACCTATGTTTTGTGCTACAAATGTATGACTTAGATTGTTTGAATCTTTAGGACTCTTTGAGTTGAATTATCCATGTATAAATTATCCTTGAATTATGATGAAACACTATTGATGAATATTATGAATTATGGAAAGTTCGTTTTAATTCTAAGTTGAGAATTTTGCTTGAGGACAAGCAAAAGCTTAAGTGTGGGGGTATTTGATAAACCGTAAAAGTAACATATTTTAATCCCACATTTAGCATACTTTTGGATGATTTATCCCTTAATTTATGTAAAAATGTGCTCTTAATCCTTTCTTTTCATGTTTTATACTCAGGAAAGCATCCGAGGATGAAAAGAAAGAGAAACGAGCTTAAAACGGACCAAATTGGGCCAAAATAGAAATCGACACAGCCTGGGCCCAAGACCACACGGTCGTGCCTCATTAAAAGCCCGAATACGGCCTAGCCACGATTCACACGGGCGTGTGCCATGGCTGTGTCCTTGCCGCGGCCAAGAGGAGTTTTACTCGGATTTGGATACTTGGAGGCAAAGAAACACATTCAAAAGTCTATTTAAACACCCAAATAGGAATTTAATTTAGATTTGGATACTTGAAGGCCAAGTAAGGCATCTCAAAGCTTATATAAACACCCTAAGGGGAAACTTATTCGGGGAGTTCGGTAGAAGACGGAGCCCAAAGCTATCGTTTAGGGGCGTCTTGCTAGGCCAGAGAGGGCAGATTTGTGGGGATTCGCTCAGGGATAGCCAGTTGATCCATCTCAAGAAGCCGGAGTTATACTCAAGACGGAGGATCTCCTCTTCAATTCCTTCAGGGAGTTTTAGGGATTTCTTATGTTTTGTTTTATCTTTTCTTCTGAGATGTTTTCTTTTATCGTTATGAACTAAACCCTCAGATACCTGAGGGGGATGAAACTTAGATGAATCTTGTTATCGTTTACTGAACTATATGATAAATATTTGATCTGTTCTTAATTATGTGTTCTTAATTCTTGTGTTGATATTTCGCGAATATCGATTCAAGTTTGATGTGCTTAGGTGGAGGAGCAAAAGTCCCTGCCTAAGAGTATATCTAGCATAGTTAAGCGGAGTTGATCGCGCACCTAGAGATAGGGTGACGAGGTGTTGCCGGATTAGGGTGAAACCTAATATGGGAGTCCATAAATCGAGTTAATGTAATTTTAGGGGTTTTAATTAGAAAGAGATTTCAATTAATCAACCTAGGGTTAGACGTTATTCACCTCAAGAGAGTATTTAATATAAATGAGGGAATCCTACGGAACAAGTCAAGTGAATACATCGTCTGGTTCAGAGTTAGATAACAAGTGAAGTCTAGGCGAATTCTTCCTTGGGTGTCGTCTTAATCAATTGGTTTTTCCTCAAGTATTCTCCCAAATTCATTCTTCTTTGTCTTAGAGTCTTTAGTCTAGTAGTTAATTAATTTAGATTAAACAACCATTCGCTTAATTCTTAGGCTAAATAATAGAAATAAAGTTAGTATTAGTACTTTTAGTTCCTTTGGGTTCGATAATCCGGTCTTGCCTAAGCTATACTACTGTTCGATAGGTGCACTTGCCTCAATCATTGTCAGAGTTAGTTTCCAGGTTCGATCATTCTCTTTATAAATTTTAAAACTCGACTGACATAATGATCAAGGTGAAATATGGATCCTTACCCATTAGAAAAACTTTCAAGAAAGTCTTTCCGAAATTAAAATATGAGGGTTATTAATTTTGAATAAAATAGTGGGGGCATCATTAAGTAAAGTCTTTTTAATGATTAATATAAACTTGGTAAATTTACTCACTCGCATATTTCATTATTGTAGATATATTATGGCTGCAAACACAAATACGCTCTCATTGTGATCGATCCTTAAGAAGGACAAATTGAATGGTTTGAATTTCCTTAAATAGTTTTGTAACTTGAGGATTGTCCTCAAACAAGAACATAAATTATATGTCATTGAACAACCCCTTCTTAATGAACCGCCTATTAATGCCTTGAGGGCTTATAGAGATGTTTACAAGAAGCATCTCAATGATATGGTAGACATTGGATGTCTTATGCTTGCCACTATGAATATTGAGCTTCAAAAGCAACATGATGACATGGTTGCTTGTGATATGATCGAGCCCCTGAAAGAACTTTATCAAGGGCAAGCACGATAAGAGAGGTTCGATACCTCTAAGGCCCTTTTCAAATGAAAGTTGGTAGAAGAAAGCCCAGTAGGACGTCATGTTCTTAAGATGATAGGATATATTGAGAGCCTATCTAAACTTGGATTTCCACTAAGCCAAGAGTTCCCCACCGATGTTATTCTGCAATTGTTGCCTAATAGCTATAGCCAATTTGTCCTCAATTTTAATATGAATGAAATTGACAAGACTCTGTCATAGTTACTCATCATGTTGCAAACTGCTGAAGGTAACATGAAACAGATTGGACCCAAGCCCATTCTGATGGTCCGTAAAAAGAAAGGCAAGGGTAAAGCTAAAGCTTAGACAAAGCCCAAGGGCAAAGGCAGGCCCAAGTCTAAAAATGGAAAGGCTGCACTGAAGCCCAAAGGGGGGTGGCTAAGGAAGGAAACTACTTCCATTGTGGTATGACTGGACATTGGAAAAGGAACTGCCCTGTCTATCTTTAGGAAGTCAAGAAGGCCAAAGCAAGTGGGGCGTCTACTTTAGGTATTTTTGTTATTGATACTAATTTATCAACTACTACGTCTTGGGTATTAGATACTGGTTGTGGTTCTCCTATTTTTACTTCTGCACAGGGACTACAAATGAGTAGGACTCTGGCTAGAGGAGATGTGGACCTACGAGTTGGAAATGGGGCAAGAGTTGTTGAATTAGTTGTAGGATCATATACTTTGTCTTTGCCTAATGGACTTGTTTTATTTTTAGAGGATTGTTATTTTGTGCCTAGTTTGACTAAGAACATTATTTTGATTTCTTCTTTAGACAAAATTGGTTTTGATATAATAATTAAGAATACTTGTTGTTCCTTTTATCTCAATAATGTTTTCTATGGTTCGACACAATTGGTAAATGACCTCTATATTTTAGATCAAGTTAATCCCATTTACAACATAAATACTAAAAGATCTAAAATAAATGACTCAAATCAAACTTATCTTTGGCATTGTCATTTTTGCCACATAAATGAGAAACGCATATCCAAACTCCATAAAGATGGTTTCTTGGATTCATTTGTTTTCGAAAAAATTGAAGTATGTGAATCTTGTTTATTGTGAAAAATGACTAAAGCTCCTTTTACTAGTAAAAGTGAGTGGGCTAATGGTTTATTGGGCCTAATACATATTGATGTATGTGGACCAATGAACACACATGCCAAAGGTGGATTTCAGTACTTCATTACTTTCACTAATGATTTTAGTAGATAGGGGTATGTTTATCTCATGCGCCATAAGTCTGAAGCCCTTGAAAAGTTCAAAGAATTCAAAAATAAAGTACAAAATCAATTAGGAAAAAACTATCAAGACACTTCGATCTAATCGAGGTAGAGAATTTTTTAGCCCAGAGTTTGATGACCTTTTGAAGGAATGTAGGATAGTCTCACAACTTACTCCTCCTAGTACTCCTCAATGGAATGGAGTTTTTGAGAGAAGAAATCGAACTCTGTTAGACATGGTTCGATAAATGATGAGTCATGTTGATCTACCGGCTTCCTTTTGGGGACATACACTTCAGACAACTGCTTTCACACTGAATCGTGTTCCAACTAAATCAGTTCAAAATACGCCATATGAGATGTGGACTGGAAATGTCCTAGTATGTCTTTTATGAAAATTTGGGGTTGTGAAGCTTATGTTAAACGTCAGACGTCTACTAAGCTTGAACCCAAATCTGAAAAGTGTATATTTGTGGGATATCCAAAAGAAACCAAAGGATATTATTTCTTTAATCCTACTGAGAACAAAGTGATTTCTGCTAGGACTAGTGTCTTCCTAGAAAGAGAATTTGTCTCTAAAAAAGGAAGTGAGAGAAAGATTGAACTTGAAGAAATTCAAGAACAACAAAATACCATTGAACCAGAGATAGAAAAATAGCAGGTTCCACAAGAAATTGACGAACAAGTAACTACTGTAGAAACACAACCACCATGCAGATCTTTAAGAGAATGCCATGCACCTGAGAGATATGGATTTCTCGTTACAACACATGGTGATGTTCTTCTTATGGATCAAGATGAGCCTAGGAATTATCAAGAAATGGTGGCGAGCCCAGACTCTGAGAAATGGTTAGAGGCCATGAGGCCTGAGATGGATTCCTTGTCAAAAAACCAAGTATGGATCTTGGTTGACCCACCTGAAGGGGTTAAACCCATAGGGTGCAAGTGGATTTTCAAAAATAAAACCGACATGGATGGTAATGTACAAAAATACAAAGGGCGATTAGTCGCTAAAGATTTTTGCCAAGTTCACGGTGTCGACTATAATGAAACTTTTTCTTCTGTTGCTATGTTTAAATCCATCCAAATCTTGCTCGCAATAGTTGCATTTCATGATTATGAAATCTGGCAGATGGACGTCAAAACAGCTTTACTTAATGGGAAACTTGAAGAGGATGTATACATGACACAACTTGAAGGTTTTGTTGATATGAAAGATGCTAGAAAGATATAAAACCTATAAATATCCATTTATGGATTGAATCAAGCTTCTTGAAGTTGGAATCTTCATTTTAATGAGGCAATCAAAGAGTTTGGTTTTATCAAAAATGAAGATGAGCCTTGTGTTTATAAGAAAGTTAGTGGGAGCACTATTGTATTCTTGGTACTGTATGTAGAATACATACTTATAATAGGAAATGACATACCTACCCTACAGTCTGTTAAGACTTGGTTAGGGCGTTGTTTTTCTATTAAGGACTTGGGTGAGGCCAACTACAATTTAGGAGTCAAAATCTATAGAGATAGATTAAGGTGACTCGTAGGTTTAAGCCAAAGTACATACATTGATAAAGTATTGAAAAGGTTCAGTATGGAAGAATCTAAGAAAGGATTCTTACCTATGAGACATGGTATATCACTTTCGAAGGAAATGTGTCCTTCAATTCCAAAAGAGAGAGAGCGAATGAGTAAGATTCCATATGCTTCGACAATTTGGTCTATCATGTATGCCATGTTATGTACTCGTCCAAATGTATCATATGCTTACACATGATGAGTCGGTATTAAGTAGATCCCGGTGAAGGTCATTGGGTAGTAGTTAAAAATATCCTTAAGTACTTGAGAAGGACTAAGGATATGTAACAACTCGTTTTTAGTCAAATCGGAACAGTGATTTTAGAACCACAAATCTAAATTTGAAGTATTTATTTTATTATTTTAATAAGGTCTACAGCATGATAAAATTATTCTGTGAATGTTTCGTGAAGAAATTTTACTGTTTGAAAGCTTAATTTGGTAAAAATGACTAAATCGCGTAAAATGTAAAATGCATGTTCTATTAGTTAAGGTGTCAAATAGCTTTGGCTTTTAATTATGGTGGCCTTAAATGGTAATTAGACCATTTTAATTGTGAGTGGACAAAGATGGACAAGCATTAAGTGTTTTTTAAGTTATATTAATAAGGTTAATTTGGTAATATGTTTAATAAGGTTATATTAAATAAAAAAAGTCATTTTATTCATCTTTCTTCATCTTTGTTGCCGAAAATTGAAGAGAAAATAAAGCTATTCTTTAGGTTTTTCCGTTCGGTCACTTTGGAGCTTAATTGTAAGTTCATCTTAGCCCGGCTTTTAATGATTTCTATGTTTTTGAGATCGTTGCTTCGTAAGATTTAACATGTTGCCATTGTTGAATGTTTGAGTAAATTGATATTGATGATAGACTATGAAGGTTTATTGATAGATTTACTAGCTTTGTAAATTGATTTTTGATAAAAATGTCAAAAAGGAATTACATTGGGAAAATGTAAAATTATGTCAGTAAAAGTGTGAATAAATAAAAGATATGGGTTGCTAGGGACTCCATTAAAATTCGGCTAGCATAGTTAAGGGTCTAATTGCATGATTTTACATTTTTACGAGCTAAGGACTAAATTGTAAAAATGTCAAAATAGTAGGGTCAAAAGTGTAATTTTTCCATAAGGTGATTTTTGGGCTAAATTGAATGGAATGAATATTGAATGTTTTTATAATGTATAGATCAAGATAAGCCGACATCGGAATTAGATCGTGGAAAAAGAAAAGTGGACGAATAGTCGATATTTGCTATCCGAGTGATACGAGGTAAGTTCGTATAATTAGAATCGAACTTTTAAATACTTGTAATTTTTTGAAATGAATATATGTAATTTAGTAAATGATTTACTTGAAATTAAAATGCCTTAGTGATATATTATGATGGTTACCGAGCCCCGTTTGAATCGTAAGAATTCGTAGGATGCGAGTGACATGTAACTAGGGTTACTGTTTTGGTCGAGCTCCTGCATTTTTTGCGGACTCACCACAGCTCGTATGAGCTTACCGATATATCAGCTCGTAAGAGTTTACTGTTTTCAGCTCAATAGACCTTACTGTCCATCAGCTCAGAAGGAGCTTACTGATCATTGCTCGAAAGAGCAAAAATGATAATGAATTGACGGATTACTGATTTATATGTTATGTATATCACCCAAGTATCTCTCGATATTCTAATAGGGTCAACGGGCATAAATTTTGTTATTGGTTATGTGAAAAAGATATGTGTTATATGGATGAGTTATCGTTACAGTTATCGAATAAATTACTGTTCATATGATTGAGAATGAAATGTTTTAAATGATGTACATGATATATGTGAATTTGATATGATACAATGTTTGAGTATTAAATTGAGATAATAGATGATTACATGCACTTATATGACTAACTTGTTAATGAATGCTTGTGTATAGGCATTAGGCAAGTGAATTTGGTATACTTTATTTAATTGTTTGATTGTGTATAAATGGTAAGTTTAATTTTGAATTATACGGGCTTATTAAGCTTTAAAGCTTACTCTATTTCCTTTCCATGTTTTATAGAGTTTCAATAGCTCGCTCGATCCGGATAAAGTCAGAGTTACGCATCACACTATCCAGTTGTTTTTTGGTACTTTTGAACTCTTGGATATTTGTAAATATGGCATGTATAAGCTAGTTATAAAGACGATAGTTATGGTTACTTGAGATAGTGATTTTGGTACATGTTATAGTATAAGTTTAAGCCATGTGATTTGGCTTAACTTGGTGTAATGTTTTGGTTGTGTATAAGTGTTCAAATATGGTATGTTTTGGAAAATAGTAGATGGAATGGAAATATGCAAATGTTGTCTTGATTTGTAATAGGGATATGAATGGAAAATGCATGATATCAATTAGGTATTTGAATACTATGTCAAATTGGTATAAAATGTGTATGAAATGTTGTGGATTGGCTACCTATTGGGTTGTAAAATGTTGCAATCTATGCTTGTGCATGCATGTACAAATAGGGTGGCAAGAGGGCTTTGCAAATATCCTATTTTTGTCCACACAGGCAGAGACACGGGCGTGTGTCTCAGCCGTGTGCGACACACGGTCATGTTACATGGCCGTGTGTCCTTTGGTGTTGATATTAGAACCAAGTCAGTATGCTCCACACGGTCTCACACACGGGCAAGTGACTGGCCGTGTGGTACAAGTCAGTATACCCCCTAATTGGCACATGGCCTAGCACACGGGCGTGTGACTTGGCTGTGTTGCATAAGCCAGTATATCCTACAGTTTTGGCATAGCCTAGCACATGGCCTGGCACACGGGCCTGTGTGGCCAATTCGAAGGGCACACGGGCTAGACACACGGGCGTGTGGTTGGCTGTGTGACCCAAGTCAGTATGTACCCCCTGTTTTCACTACAGTGGAGACACGGGCGTGAACAGTGGCCGTGTGAGACACACGCCCACAGTCTGCTGGTGTGTGTCCTCTGTATTAAGAAAAATTTGCAAAGTTTTGTCAAAGTTTATAAGTTATCAGTTTAGTCCTGAATTGCTCCTAAAGCATGTTTAAGGCCTCGTAGGCTATTGTAAGGGACAAATTGAATGATGATTGTATGAAATGATTGAATGCATGAGAAATGTATGGTTATATGTGTTATAAGTCCAGTAATGCTCCGTAACCCTATTCTGACGTTGAATACGGGTGAAGGGTGTTACATTTATTGGTATCAGAGCTATGGTTTAGTCGATTCTAGGACTAACGTAGCGTATGTGAGTCTAGCTATACATGCCATATATATAAACAGTGATAGTGTGATGACTCCTAACATTTTCAAATGTGTTTTTCATATAGTAAATGGATCCTGATCGAGCTGTAGTAGATGAGGTTGAGAGTAATACACCTGCTCCTGCTCAAGAGACAGCGCCTTCTGATTCTAGACCCGTAACGGGCAGCCAAGGAGGAGAGGCTAAAGAAGCCTTCTTCCAAATGATGAATGAATGGTTCACACAATACATTCGTACAAACCCAGATGCTTAACAACCTCCACCCCCACCTATTCCCCAACCGATCACTGTAGTTCCTCAAGGTATGGATCCTTTGCGATTGAATAAACCACCTATTAATAAAATACAGAAACACGGGGCTGAGGAATTCACTGTTAACGATGACCCTGAGAGAGCCGAGTTTTGGCTTGAGAACATGATTCGGGTATTTGAGAAACTATCTTGCACACCTGAAGAATGTTTAAAATGTGTTGTATCACTGTTGAGAGACACTGCGTATTAGTGGTGGAATACCTTGATATCCGTAGCTCCGCGGGAAAGAGTTACTTGGGAGTTCTTTCAAGTTGAATTCAGAAAGAAATACATCAGCCAAAGGTTCATTGATCAGAAACGAAAGGAATTTCTTGAACTGAAACAGGGTCGTATATTAGTAACAAAATATGAAAGAGAGTTTGTACGACTCAGTAAATATGCTCGTGAATGTGTTTCTTCCGAGGCTATAATGTGTAAAAGATTCGAAGATGGATTAAATGAAGAAATCAGAATATTAGTTAGGATTCTTGAGCTGAAAGAGTTTTTCGTTCTATTTGATAGAGCTTGTAAAGCCTAAGAGCTTTGCAAAGAGAAAAGAAAAGCTGATTCTGAGGCTAGAGACTTTAGAAAGAGATTTGTGGGAAAATCACATCAGTCAGCATCAAAGAAATCTAGAGAATATCATCCTCGTTCTACTACTTCTGCGGGAATTTTGATCAGAGATAGAGATACGAGACATTTCAGCTCTAAACCTCAGACGACATCTGTTACCACTTGGGTAGTGTTAGAAATGTTGGACCTAAATGTAAGCACTGCAATAAGTGACATTACGGTGAATGTAGAATATTGAGCGGAGCTTGTTTTAAATGTGGATCTCTTGATCATTATCTTCGGGACTGTCCAGAAAAGTCTATAGCTGAAAGAGATCAACCGGTGAAAGCAAGTAATACGGCTACTAGAGGGAGACCACCCCGAAACACTGGGAATGCGAGTGGTAACCGAGGTGCTATGAGAGATTCTGCTGTGAGATCTGAGGCACGAGCACTTGCTCGAGCTTATGCTATTCGTGCACGGGAGGAGGCATCATCGCTAGACATTATTACCGATACTTTTTCTCTTTTTGATACTGATATAATTAAGTTGATAGATCCTGGATCAACCCATTCATATATATGTATGAATCTAGTATTTAAAAAGAATTTACATGTCGAGTCTACAGAGTTTGTAATTAAAGTATCGAACCCCTTAGGCAAGTCTGTTTTAGTTGATAAGATTTGTAAGAATTGTCCTTTGATGACTCGGGGTTATTATTTTTCGGCTGACTTGAGGCTTCTACCGTTCGATGAGTTTGATGTGATTTTTGGTATGGACTGGCTGACTATGCATAATGCAGTTGTGAATTGTAGATGAAAGATTATCGAATTGAAATGTCAAAACAGTGAAATTCTTCAGATTGAGTCTGATGCTTTGAGTGAATTACCTACTGTGATATCGTCTATGTTAGCTTAGAAATGTATGAAAAAGGGCTATGATGCATATCTTGCATACGTATTAGATACTAAAGTGTTTGAATCAAAGATTGAATCTATACTTGTTGTTTGTGAGTTTTCGGATGTATTTCCAGAAGAATTACCAGGTTTGCCACCGATCAGAGAGGTTGAATTTGGTATTGAATTAGTACCGGGAACAACACCGATATCGATAGCTCCGTACAGAATGGCTCCAACAGAATTAAAAGAGTTGAAAGCTCAGTTACAAGAATTGACAGATAGAGGTTTTGCACGACCGAGTTATTCGCCCTAGGGTGCACCAGTATTGTTCGTAAAGAAGAAAGATGGCACGATGAGAATGTGTATCGATTACAGATAGCTGAATAAAGTGACCATAAAGAACAAATACCCTCTACCGCAGATTGATGATTTATTTGATCAGTTGAAAGGGGCTATAGTATTTTCAAAGATTTATTTGAGATCGGGTTATTATCAGTTGCGAGTTAAAGAGTTAGATGTGCCGAAGATAGCATTCAGAACGAGGTACAGACATTATGAATTCTTGGTTATGCCTTTCAGATTAACTAATGCTCCGGCAGTTTTAATGGACTTGATGAACCGGATATTCATACCGTATTTAGACAGATTTGTTGTTGTATTCATTGATGACATTCTGATCTATTCGCGAGATGAATTTGAACATACTGAGCACTTGAGAGTTGTGTTACAAACTCTACGTGATAAGCAATTATTTGCAAAGTTCAGCAAATTTTAATTTTGGCTCCGAGAGGTTGGATTTCTGGGGCATATCGTTTCAGCTGAAGGTATTAGAGTTGGCCCGAGTAAGATTTCTGCTATTGTTGATTGGAAACCTCCGAGAAATGTGTTTGAAGTTCATAGTTTTCTGGGATTAGCAGGCTATTATCGAAGATTCTTGAAAGGATTTTCGATGATTGCGACACCGATGACTCGACTACTTCAAAAAGATGTGAAATTTGAAAGGTTAGAAAAATGTCAGCAGAGTTTCGAACAGTTTAAAGTACTGTTAACTGAAGCACTAGTTTTGGTTCAACTTGAATCGGGGAAAGAGTTCGTGATTTATAGTGATGCGTCATTAAACGGTCTGGGATGTGTTTTGATGCAAGAAGGAAAAGTTATAGCCTATGCTTCCCGACAATTGAAACCCTATGAAAAAAACTATCCTACGCACGACTTAGAGTTGGCTGCAATTGTGTTCGCATTGGAAATTTGGCGACACTACTTATACGATGAAAAATGCCACATTTATACGGATCACAAAAGCTTAAAATATCTGATGTCACAGAAAGATTTGAACCTACGACAATGAAGATGGCTCGAGTTATTGAAAGATTATGAGTTTGTGATTGATTACCACCCGGGAAAAGCTAATGTTGTTGCTGATGCCCTGAGCCGAAAATCTTTGTTTGCATTACGAGCAATGAATACCCAGTTGATGATTTATGATGATGGGTCTATTTTAGCTGAATTAAAATCTAAACCGGTATTTGTTCAACAAATATGTGAAGCTCAGAAAGATGACCATGAATTGCAAGTTAAAAAAATTCAATGTGAGGCTATCCCTAATTCAGAGTTTCAAATTGGAGCCGATGATTGTTTAAGGTTTCGAAATAGAATTTGCATACCGAGAAAGTCAGAACTCATTCAGAAGATTTTGCACGAAGCATACAATAGCTGCTTATCTGTTCATCCGGGAAGTACCAAAATGTACAATGATTTGAAACAGTTTTATTTGTGGCCAGGTATGGAACGAGATATCTCAGAGTTTGTTTCTAAATGTTTGATTTGTCAGCAAGTCAAAGCTGAACATCAAGTACCATTGGGTTTACTGCAGCCTGTGATGATTCACGAATGGAAATTGGATAGAGTTACAATGAATTTTGTGTCGAGATTGCCCCTAACTCCAAAAAAGAAAGATGCTATCTGGGTTGTCGTTGATCGACTAACTAAATCTACTTATCTCATACCGGTACGTACAGCTTTCTCACTTGATAGACTAGCTGAATTGTACATTTCTAAGATTGTTCGATTGCACGGGGTGCCACTATCTATTATTTCTGATAGAGATTTGAGATTTACGTCGCGATTCTGGAAGAAATTGCAAAAAGCTTTAGGTACAAAGTTGAACTTGAGATCGCTTTTCATCCTCGGTCGACGGTCGGGACCAGAGAGAGTTATACAGATTCTCAAAGACATGTTGAGATGTTGTATTTTAGAGTTTGAGGGCAGTTGGGAAAAATACTTACCGTTGATTGAGTTTGCGTATAATAACGGTTTTTAGACGAGTATAAAGATGGCACCGTACGAAGCTTTATACGGTCACAAATTTTGAACTCTGCTATACTGGACTGAACTAAGTGAGAAAATGATTGACGGGGTTGAATTGATTAGAGAAACTGAAGAAAAAGTGAAAATGATTCGCGACAGTTTAAAATGGTTTCAGATCGACAGAAATCATATGCAGATTTGAAACGTAAAGAAATTGAGTTTCAAGTCGGGGACCAAGTGTTTTTAAAGGTGTCACCGTGGAAAAAGGTTCTTCGATTCGGTCGTAAAGGAAAACTGAGTCCGGGATTTAACGGACCATATGAGATCATCGAAAGAATAGGGCCTGTAGCATATCGACTAGCTTTACCGTCAGAACTTGAAAAGATTCATAATTTATTTCATGTTTCTATGCTACGTCAATATAGATCCGATTCGTCACATGTGATTTCTCCGGTAGATGTTGAGATACAGACTGATTTGACATATAGTGAAGAACCGATCAAGATTTTAGCTCATGAAATCAAAGAATTGAAAAATAAATGCATAGCCCTAGTAAAGGTTCTTTGGCATAAACACGGGATCAAGAAAGCTACATGGGAACCCGAGGAAGCTATGAGAAAACAGTACCCTAACCTATTCACCGGTAAGATTTTCAGGGACGAAAATCCTTAAGGGGGGAGAGTTGTAACAGCTCATTTTTAGTCAAATCAGAATAGTGGTTTTAGAACAACAAATCCGAAGTCAAAATATTTATTTTATTATTTTAATAAGGTCTACAGCATGATAGAATTATTGTGTGAATGTTTCGTAAAGAAATTTTACTGTTTGAATGCTTAATTCGGTAAAAAGGACTAAATCGCGTAAAATGTAAAATGCATGTTCTATTAGTTAAGGTGTCAAATAGCTTTGGCTTTTAATTATGGTGGCCTTAAATGGTAATTAGACCATTCTAATTGTGAGTGGACAAAGATGGACAAGCATTAAGTGATTTTTAAGTTATGTTAATAAGGTTAATTTGGTAATATGTTTAATAAGGTTATATTAAATAAAACAAAGTCATTTTATTCATCTTTCTTCATCTTTGTTGCCGAAAATTGAAGAGAAAATAAAGATATTCTTTAGGTTTTTCCATTAGGTCACTTTGGAGCTTAATTGTAAGTTCATCTTAGCTCGGTTTTTAATGATTTCTATGTTTTTGTGATCGTTGCTTCGTATTCTAGCTAGCCCGTACCTTAGATTTTGAAACTGTTAAAGATTTAACATGTTGCCATTGTTGAATGTTTGAGTAAATTGATATTGATGATATATTATGAAGGTTTATTGATAGATTTACTAGTTTTGTAAATTGATTTTTGATAAAAATGTCAAAAAGGAAATGTGAAAATGTAAAATTATGTCGGTAAAAGTGTGAATAAATAAAAGATATGGGTTGCTAGGGACTCCATTAAAATTCGACTAGCATAGTTAAGGGTCTAATTGCATGAATATGCATTTTTACGAGCTAAGGACTAAATTGTAAAAATGTCAAAATAGTAGGGTCAAAAGTGTAATTTTGCCATAAGGTGATTTTTAGGCTAAATTGAATGGAATGGATATTGAATGCTTTTATAATGTATAGATCAAGATAAGCGGAGGTCAGAATTAGATCGGGGAAAAAGAAAAGTGGACGAATAGCCGATATTTGCTATCTGAGTGATACGAGGTAAGTTCGTATAATTAGAATTGAACTTTTAAATACTTGTAGTTTTTTGAAATGAATGTATGTAATTGAGAAAATGATTTAATGTATGTAATTGAGTAAATGATTTACTTGAAATTTAAATGCCTTATTGATATATTATGATGGTTACCGAGCCTCGTTTGAACCGTAAGAATTCGTAGGATAGGAGTGACATGTCACTAGGGTTACCGTTTTGGTCGAGCTCCTGCATTTTTTTTAGACTCTCCACAGCTCGTATGAGCTTACCGATATATCAGCTCGTAAGAGTTTACTGTTTTCAGCTCAATAGAGCTTATTGTCCATCAGCTCAGAAGGAGCTTACTGATCATAACTCGAAAGAGCGGAAATGATAATGAATTGACGGATTACTGATTTATATGTTATGTATATCACCCGAGTATCTCTCAATATTCTAATAGGTTCAACGGGCATAAATTCTGTTATTGGTTATGTGAAAAAAATATGTGATATATGGATGAGTTGCTGTTACCGTTATCGCATGAATTACCGTTTATATGATTGAGAATGAAATGTTTTAAATGATGTACATGATATATGTGAATTTGATATGATACAATGTTTGAGTATTAAATTGAGATAATAGATGATTACTTGCACTTATATGACTAACTTGTTAATGAATGCTTGTGTATAGGCATTAGGCAAGTGAATTTGGTATACTTTATTTAATTGTTTGATTGTGTATAAATGGTATGTTTAATTTTGAATTATACGGGCTGATTAAGCTTTAAAGCTTACTCTGCTTCCTTTCCATGTTTTATAGAGTTTCAATAGCTCGCTCGATCCGGATAAAGTCAGAGTTACGCATCACACTATCCAGTTGTTTTTTGGTACTTTTGAACTCTTGGATATTTGTAAATATGGCATGTATAAGCTAGTTATAAAGACGATAGTTATGGTTACTTGAGATAGTGATTTTGGTACATGTTATAGTATAAGTTTAAGCCATGTGATTTGGCTTAACTTGGTGTAATGTTTTGGTTGTGTATAAGTGTTCAAATATGGTATGTTTTGGAAAATAGTAGATGGAATGGAAATATGCAAATGTTGTCTTGATTTGTAATAGGGATATGAATGAAAAATGCATGATATCAATTAGGTATTTGAATACTGTGTCAAATTGGTATAAAATGTGTATGAAATGTTGTGGATTGGTTGCCTATTGGGTTATAAAATGTTACAATCTATGCTTGTGCATGCATGTACAAATAGGGTGGCAAGAGGGCTTTGCAAATATCCTATTTTTGTCCACACGGGCAGAGACACGGGCGTGTGTCTCAGCCGTGTATGACACACGGTCATGTTACACGGCCGTATGTCCCCTGGTGTTGATATTAGAACCAAGTCAGTATGCTCCACACGGTTTCACACACGGGCGTGTGACTGGCCGTGTGGTACAAGTTAGTATACCCCCTAATTGGCACACGGCCTAGCTTTGCAGTGTGTGACTTGGTTTGTGTTGCATAAGTCAATCTGACCCTCTAGTTTTGGCACGAGCCCTAGCATCTGACACTGGCATATGGGTGTGTGTGGCCAATTCGAAGGGCACACGGGCTAGACACACGGGCGTGTGGTTGGCCGTGTGACCCAAGTCAGTATGTACCCCTTGTTTTCACACGACTGGAGACACGGGTGTTTCTGGTGGCCGTGTGAGACACACTGCCTAGTCTCACAGGCGTTTGTCCTCTATATTAAGAAAATTTTTCAAAGTTTTGTGGAAGTTTATAAGTTATCGGTTTAGTCCTGAACCGCTCCTAAAGCATGTTTAAGGCCTCGTAGGCTATTGTAAGGGACAAATTGAATGATAATTGTATGAAATGATTGAATGCATGAGAAATGTACGGTTATATGTGTTAGAAGTCCGGTAATGCTCCGTAACCCTATTTCGACGTTGAATACAGGTGAGGGGTGTTAGAGGATAGATTCCTTATATATAAGGGTGAGAAAGAGCTAAGTGTAAAAGGTTACACTGATGCTAGCTTCCAAACCGACAAGGATGATTCACGATCACAATCGGGTTTTGTGTTTTTCCTTAATGGTGGCGCTGTGAGCTGGAAAAGTTCAAAGTAAGGTACAATTGCTGATTCTACAACAATGGCCGAGTATATTGCAGCTAGTGAAGCTGCAAAAGAGGTTGTTTGGATCAAGAATTTCATATCTGAACTATGGGTTGTGCCTAGCATATCAGATGCTATAGAACTTTATTGTGACAACAATGGAGCCATTGCAGAGGTAAAGGAACCCAAATCTCACCAGCGATCCAAACATATACTTAGGCGTTTTCATCTCATTCGAGAAATCATTGATCAATGAGATGTAAAAATTTGCAGAGTACCAACAGATGATAACATTGCTGATCCACTGATGAAGCCTCTGACACAGTAGAAGCATGATCGTCACACTAAGTCACTTGGTATTAGATATATGAGTGATTAGTCTTAGTGCTAATGGGAGATTGTAACATCCTAGATTTTGGGGTTCTGCATTTAATATGTGTTGTGTGTTTATGCTATGCTCTGTGTGTTAATTTGGTGTGTTTGGGGGTCCCGGGAAGGCTTGGGGTTAAGCCTAAGCCTTGGTGAAAATTTTACTTTTAGGCACTGTAAGGGAGAGCTAGCTGAGGTAGGTCTTAAGGGTATTTAATTGTGTGTTGATGACATAAGTAAGGAGTTGGTTAAGTGGCAAGGAGGCACCACTTAGAGTGCTTGAAGAGGCGTCACAAGGGAGAAGCTACAGAGGGAAGGGGTTCAAGCCGCGTCGTCAACAATGTGGAGTTTTGTTTTTGCGTCTAAGGAGCTTGGGTGGCGAAGTTCGGCTAGGACACTTCAAGGGGGAGTGTTGAATGAGTCAAATAATTTGAAAGAGTGGCCATGTGTGAAAGGTGGAGTTTGAAATATTCAAACTATTTTGAATGGGTGAACAAGAGTGAATTTAGGAGGAAAATATGGGATTGAATGTTGGTGGGGTGATGGCCGAATTATGGGATGCTTGATGTGGGGGGAAAAAGTCGGTTTTGGGCTGGTAATGTGTGTGCCGAAAATCTGTAGGGGTCTTAAGTTTTTCCTTTGTTCTCTTGAAGTACATTCGATCGTTAGGGAAGTGGATAGTGCCGATTTTGGTAGGTTCTTTTGAGCTCTTTTGTTCTCTTTGAGTTATTAACCCCTATATGCCGAAATTGCTAGCCAACTTTTATTTCTTCTTTTCCTTTGATCTTTAGCCGAACCCTCTTTTACTTGGTAGTCAAATTTTAGCTTCATCTTACTTATCATTTCCACCGTTCTTCCTCTTCTTTTCTTTTCCCTCTTAAGCCAAAACCTCTTGAGCTCTCTACCGAATCTCTCTTTCTCTCTACTCATACTTTTTAACTTCACAATCGAAAGCACCACACCATTTCCTTGCAATCCATCTTTCTTCTCTACTCTTCTTCTTAACTAAGCATATTCTGCTTCTTTTCCTTCTTGTTATGTTGATCATAGCCGAATCTTCTTGTTACATCAAGAGTGGACATCCTTCCTATCGGTTTTGCATATAGCTGGCGGTGGACTCTTCACTCGTTAATCTTTTGGCTCGGTAAGGAGCTGTTCTTTCTTTCCCTTCTCGTTTATCTTTCTTCTTCTTTTGGTTCGATTTAACTGAAGCTTTGACTCACTTCGTTGGGCAAGGGCCGATTGTAGAGGGGGTGTTTCATCATCTCTTTTCCGTGTGACCAGCCTTCAAGGGGGGATTTTGGTAAGTAGCTATGGGTCGTTTGGTGGTAAGAGATTCTTGTCAACTTCCTTGGCCGAAAGGCCACTCTTTTTAAGGCTTATGGAGAATCGGTTTTAACATAGTGATGTTTTAGGGACTCAAACAATTTCTTAGGCCAATCTGTTGGCGTTCGGCTTCTGTTAATCTAGGTAAGCGACTTCTTTGTTATGAGTATCTATCCTTTCGTTCTTTTCATTACTTTAACCTGGTTCTCTGATCAAGATCTGTCATGGATTCGAATGCCAGTCAAAGGAAGGAAGGGGTTGGACCCGTAGTCTCAGCCCCTAAGTTCAAGAAGCGATCTCAGATCGTAGCATGACGAGGCGGCAGCGGGTTGTGGACCGTCTTCAGAGCAGAATAGGTAGATAGCCGTCGTCCCTGCTAACGAGAGTGTCGATGTAGAAAGCATAGTATTACGTGTTATCAGGTGTGTAAAATTTCACACTCTGCTATTAGTTTGCGTTATGTATTGTTTGGGCTGAAAAGCCGAAGTGACTGGAAATACAGTCGCAATGCCCATGTGGGTAAAGCTGGGGATACCAGGTAAGGGATTATATCGTTCTATTAACGGGTATGAAAATGTATGTTATAATCTGTCACTTTGTTGAGAGCATGTTGCATTCATTTGTTATGTATGTTCTGCACGAGTTTGGTATGTGATGCGAAAGGGGAAGTGTTGGAGACTGTCACAGTGGTTTGGTACCACAAGTGGGTTGGCCCCACATATCTGATTCAGTGACCATGTCTCGGTGGCTTGGTGCCACGGTGGTTTAATACCACGTATATATATACGAATGATTCAGTGGCTCGTCCCAGTGGTTTGGTACCACAGTGGGTTGGCCCCACATATATTCATCAGGGATTGTCACGGTGGTTTGGTACCACGGTGGGTTGGCCCCACATATGTTAATAGTGGCTTGGTGCCAGATATGAGGCGTGTAGCGGATGGAGG
This sequence comes from Gossypium sturtianum, assembly GCA_025698515.1. Classification (NCBI taxonomy): domain Eukaryota; kingdom Viridiplantae; phylum Streptophyta; class Magnoliopsida; order Malvales; family Malvaceae; genus Gossypium; species Gossypium sturtianum. The sequence continues at coordinate 130,838,399 of CM046955.1, forward strand.
GTTGATTGTAGAAATCCCCACGGTGTGTTGGGCTGGTACGGGTGGCTTGTAGAGGATGGAAAAAAAATTAGGTTGGGCTGGGATGCATTCTATTCATATTTGTGTATGCTATATCTTGAGTGGGCTAAGGCCCAATGTGTGATTGTGGGATTGAAATCATTTATGTGACATAAGGGATTTACACATGCGAGTCTTGGTGACTCCCTGCACGCCTAATGTTGCAGTGTCAGTAGATCGTGGATCAGGGAGCCGAGGCGGACTCGTGGAGGCCATAAAATGTTCTTTTCATAAATTCGTTTCCTTTCTACAAATAATTTTAATTGGGGATTTTGTTATGTAATAAGGCCTTCTTAAGTTAATATTTGGTTCTTCTTAGTTATTATTTATTTAAGATATGACATTATTATATTTTAACACGAAAGTTAAGATGGAGTTTTTAAAACATAAGTATCATAAAACAACCGTTTTCTCTCAAATGCCAACAAAGATAACAAATTTTCGATTAACCCAACTCGGAAATCTTTCTTAAAACTACAAATCACTGTTTTTACACTATCACCTAAAACGAAAAGTTTCAAACCTTCGGTTTTCTTTAAAATTCCCAAAGTCCTCTTTACAACCATTCCCTGTGACGTTCCAGATCTGGTCGTAACGTCTAGACTGGGTTTGGGGTGTTACAGAGATTGTTTGAGTTTACCTAAAGGCCAATGATGAGATGATTGTAATAACATACTTGTTTTACCTCGTTTATTAATATAAGGCATTGTCATTATTATTTCAGTTTATTTTCTATGTATATAAATAAACTGTTTTATAATAATGTCCTGAGAAGAATATGATCATTCTTAAAAGTTCCTTAGTCTTATACTATTGTGGGCTTGGATAACAATAATGCATTAAGACTAACATGTAGTTGATTTTTGACAAAGTGTTGTCATTGACATAGGGATGTCAAAATCAATACATGAGTATATGTTAGCGAACGACATATTGGACTGACCTACTATGAGTATGTTTCTTGGATTATTATATAATAGTCACAACATTACTCACAGTGATAACTATGTATACGATCCATAGACTTGAGATCATCATTGTCCTAACATAGTGAGTCGTATATTTTGATATAGTCAAACGTCTATTGTAAAAGGTTGTACTATAAAGACTGATGTTGGGTATGCCACAATCTATGTAGTGGGATATGATTGATCAAGATAGGATTTATCCCTTATATAGAATGGGAGAAATATCTTAGGCCACTTGATGAAGTGAGACTATAAATGTATGGCCATGCTAAAGTAAGTTAATATGAGATATTACACTTATTTGTTTATTATAGTCTACTTCGGGTATCAAGAAACATGAGATTGGACTTTACAAGTGTGACAATTCCATGACTTGTGTCCAATCGAGATATAAAGGACAGAAGGATATAATACATGAAAATTTATCACGGAAAGGTTATGTTGTACCATGGCTTCTTGTAACTTGGGTAGCGATGATGCATTGCTAGATGCCACGCATTGCTTGTAACATTAGAAGTGTTCTAGTATTACTACCAATGTTACAAGAGTCTTCAGGGTCACACCCTATGGTTGAAACAAACAGAATCTAAACACAGTTGGTATTAAATTTAACTGTCACGAGAATTATATTAATTATTAAGTTAATTTAATTTGACAGTTAAATAATAAACACAATATATGTACAAATTTGTTGTACAAGAATAGAGAACATAATTAAAATAAATGCATGAATTTGATTCATATAAAATATTAATTATGATCTATTTACTGAAATTATTAAAATAAAGTATTATAATAATTAATTTCGATCAAACATAATATATATATGGAAATTAATATCCTTTTGGAAAGGATATTACACTGTGATATTTTCATATATTATGGCACCAAAAAGGGGATTCCGTTTTATTATTTAGGGAATATAAAATAAAAGGAAAGGACTCATAAAATAAAACCCTAGGGTGCAGAAGAGTGTTTAACCAACATTCACCACAAAAAGAAAAGAACCTAGGTTTAGCAGCCGCATTTCTTTTTCAGAAAAAAGTCTCTGAATCGTTCAGTGAGAGTTTTTGTTTGTTCGTTCACAGTAGGGTGGACAACGTAGAGGCCGGGATGATTCTATTGTGATTTTGGATCGGCAGCGTGCGAAGGGAACTAAAACAACAGTGGTTCCTTCGTATTTTTTAGAGTACAAAAGGTATATTTTTCAAACCTTTTCTTTTTGATTCGTTCCTCGTGCATGGTTTCCTGGTTTGGATCACCGGAATAATTTTTCTGCTACGCCACGGGGGGTCCCAGTGACCCAACTGTTGGAACGCCGGCACCCCCATGGCGCAGCAAAATAAAATTAATTTCGGCGATCCAAACCATGAATCCACGTGTGAGGAACGAATCGGGGTGAAATAATGGTTTCGAAATTACTGAAACTTCAATATGAGTAGACAACGACGCCTCGGCAATAAGAATTCTGATCTATTGTCGAACCAAGCCTCAACCTTTTCCAATTTTGGCCTCTACGTAATCCATCCAGTTTGACGATGAACGGAAGAAATCTCCAAAACTTTTTTAGAAGTTTCTTTGCTTGACGGCTGCTAGACCTCACAATCAATCTTTTAAGGTATCTTAAAAGCTCTGTATTACCCTAATACCTTTTATAACTGGTATATATATAATGAATCATAAAAATAAATAAATATAATAATGTTTAACCAAAAATTATAATTACATTAATTATAACAAGGATTTCGGTAAACTATATTTATTTAAATTTATATACGAACCAAATTCATATATTAATAGAACTATGTTCTCATTATGTGTACAACATCCTTGTACATATAATATGTTCAATATTTGATTGCCCAATTAAATTAATTCTTTAATTAATTTAATTCATGTGACAACCAAACACAATACCAACTATGTTTTATTCCGTTCATTTCAACCATAGGGTGTGACCTTGTAGGTTCTTGTAACGTTAGTAGTAATACTAGAACAATTCTAATGTTACAAACAATGAGTGGCATCTAGCAATGCATCATTGCTACCTAAGTTACAAGAAGTCATGATTCAACATAACCTTTTGTGATTAACCTTTCATGCATTAATCCTTAAGTCCTTTATCTCTGGAATGGACACAAGTCATGGAATAGTCACACTTGCATAGTCCATCCCATGTTTCTTGATATCTTGAGTAGACTATGATATACAAATTAGTATGACATCTCATATCAACTTATTTGAGCATTGCCATGCATTTCTAGTCTCACTCAATCAAGTGGCCTAAGATATTACTCCCATTATGTAAGAGGGACTTATCCTATATTGATCAACCATATCCCTCTACATAGATTGTGGTATATCCAACATCAGGCTTTATAGAACAACCAGTTACGGTGTACATTTGACTGTATCAAAATATACAACTCACGATGTTGGGATAATGATGATCTCAAGTCTGAGGATCATATACATATTAATCACTATGAGTAATGTTGTGACAATTACATAATAATCCAAGAAACATACTCATAGCGGGTCAGTCCAATATGTTGTTCTCTAACACACATATTCATGCATTGATTTTGACACTCCATATCAATGACAACACTTTATCATCAATCAACTACATGTTAGTCTTAATGCATTATTGTTGTCCTAGTCAATAATAATACTTGACTAAGGATCTTTTAAGAATAATCATATTATTCTCAGGACATTATTATAAAACAGCTTATTTGTACACACAGGAAAAAAAATTGAAACAATAATGACAACGCTTTATATTAATAAACACGGTAAATCAAGTATGTTATTACAACCATCTCATGATTGATATTTGGGCATACTCTTACAATCTCCCACTAGCACTAAGACCAATCACTCATATATCTAATACCAAGCGACTTAGTGTGACGATCATGCTTCTGCTGTGTCAGAGGCTTGGTCAGGGGATCAGCAATGTTATCATTTGTAGGTACTCTGCATATCTCTACATCCCCTCGATCGATAATCTCTCGAATAAGATGGTAGCGCCTAAGTATATATTTGGATCGCTGGTGAGATCTAGGTTCTTTAGCTTGTGCAATGGCTCCATTACTATCACATCGGAGTTCTATAGCATCTGATATGCTAGGCACAACCCCTAGTCCAGTAATGAACTTCTTGATCTAAACCGCTTCTTTTGCTGCCTCACTGGCTGCAATGTACTCGGCCTCTGTTGTAGAATCGGCTACTGTACTTTCCTTTGAACTCTTCCAGCTCACAGCACCACCATTAAGGCAAAACATAAAACCTGATTGCGATCGAGAATCATCCTTGTCGGTTTGGAAGCTAGCATCAGTGTAACCTTTTACACTTAACTCTTCCTCACCTCCATATATTAGGAACGTATCCTTAGTTCTTCTTCAGTACTTAAGGATTTTCTTAACTGTGGTCCAGTGACCTTCACCGAGATCTACTTGGTACCTGCTCGTCATACTTAAGGCATATGAGACATCTGGACGGGTACATAACATGGCATACATGATAGATCCAATAGCGGAAGCATATGGAATTTTACTCATGCGTTCTCTCTCTTGTGGAGTTGAAGGACACATTTCCTTTGAGAGTGAAATACCATGTCTCATAGGTAGGAATCCTCTCTTAGATTCTTCCATACTAAACCTTTTAAGTACTTTATCTATGTATGTACTTTGGCTTAGACCTAGTAGTCGTCTTGATCTATCTCTATAGATCTTGACTCCTAAGATGTAAGTGGCTTCGCCCAAGTCCTTCATAGAAAAACAACTTCCTAACCAAGTCTTAATAGACTGCAAGGTAGGTATGTCATTTCCCTTGATAAGTATGTCATCCACATACAGTACCAAGAATGTGATAGTGCTCCCACTAACTTTCTTGTAAACACAGGGTTCATCTTCTGTAATGACCTGAATTTGGGCCTATTAGAATTGGGCCCATTGGAACTTGGGCGAAGGAGCGTTTAAAATTTTTAAGAACAAGAGAACGACTCTAATACAAGTTGGACCTATTCGGTGAGTGATTTTGGAAGGTTAGGGGGCTTCTATGAAGTCCCGGGATTAAACTTGAGCTTTAGGAAAATTTTGGTTTTAGGTGAAAAAAACCCTGGGAGTTGGTAGGTAGGCTTTAAGAATAAAATGTGGAGAAAAATGACACAAGTGGAGTGTGTGGTGTAGTGGCAAAGTGACGCCACATAAGAGACAAGGGGGTGACGCCACAGGGAAGGAAGGAGGTCCAAGGTTCAAGTCTTAGCTCTTGCATTTTGGTTTTCTTTTTAAATGGACTTTAGAATTTGGCTATAGATTTATATTTAGTTGCGCATGGTTTAAGACACAAGAGGAGCTTGTGGCCAAGTGGTTAGTGGTGTGGATTATGCTACAAGGGAGCCTGGGTTTGAATCTCATGGAAAGCAAGGGAGTATTTATTTTGCGAATTGGACGGCAATAGTTTGAGTTGGATTTAAACTCTTGTGAAGGATCCCACATAGGAAAGATACAAAGAAGGAAGGTGAGAAGCTAGCTATATAGAGAGCATTCTATGATAGGAGGAAGGATACCTTGGAGGGTGTTTGGGCACAGGAGTGGTCGGAGCGTGGATTAGCACCGATTCCTATCGGTGTGTAACTCTCTACTCTAGTTGTAGAGCGGCAAATCTTTGAAGTGCGGTCACGACAATAGTAGTTACACGAGCGCGCGAACGCGCGTGTGGGGCTTCGACGCGATAGTTGAGGCCATCAGTAGTATTCTTGTGGGTTGAGGTCGCTTGGGGCCACGATGGGCCGAAGTGGGCCCAATGGGCCCGTGGGCCCAATTGAATAAAATGTATGACGGTGTAGTATATAGTGAACTAGACTAGGTGAATCTCATATACGTGGCTAGATTTGTGTTAGGTGGGCCACACGAGCGTGTGGTCCGAATGGGCCGAAATCGGGTTTTAGGCCCAATAGTCGAATCTGACCGGAAATGGTAGTTGAGTCGCCGAGGCGACATTAGGCCTTTGGAAAGGCCATTGCAGGTGCGAAATTACTGAAATACCCTTGGTTTACAAAATTACTGAAATACCCCTGGTTTGCAAAATTACTGAAATACCCTCAGTTTGCGAAATTACTATTTTACCCCTAAACGATAAAATGACCGTTGTACCCTCGTGGTAGTACTAGCGCCGTATGTGTTAATTGTATGATTGATTACGTTTGAGATGCGTTGCATACATGGATTGGTTATGAGTAGAATTACCGAACTACCCCTGTAGGGTAGGATTACCGAAATACCCTTATAGGATAAAATGACTGATTTGCCCTTGTAGGTAAATGATCGAACTGTGCAATGAGTGGACTAATTTGGCTGTGGTTGTATGACTGATATGCTTTTATTACATGTTTAAATAATTGTTATTGAGCATGGCCATTTTGCATACACGTGTAATGATTGAGCATGACATACACGACATATTGCATGGGGTTTGGGATTATTAATACAGAGGAAGTGCTAATAGGATCGCATGGTCGCTTGACGACTGTGGATTCCCCGAAGGCTTTATAGCCACCGCAAGCTTTTTAGCCACCGAGCAGCCATGCTATACCGATAATGTTACTGAGGGCTGTGTGCCATTAATATGGGCTTCGTGCCGTAATTATGGGCTTTGTGCCAATACCGAAGGCTCTGTTCCGATATTATGGCTTTGTGCCAATCATATTTACCGTGGCTATGTGCCTAACTTATATATCGATGACTCGTGTCGATCATATTTACCAAGGCACGTGTGCCGATTATATTACAAATCATCGATGGCTATGTGCCAAATATAATACAGTCAATGATGGCTTTGTGCCAATTGTAATACCGCTACTGAAGGCTTTTTAGCCACCGAGCAGCTATGCTGCACCGATAATGTTAGTGCCACAACCGGTGCTACATAAGGAGTGTAGGGATGGGTGGGTCGATTAAATCCCCACAGGAGTGTAGGGTTGGACAGGAGACGGAGTGCAGGGTTGGTATGGGCATTAACGCATTGCATATCTGGATTATATTACTGAGATGGGCTTAGGCCCCGATTTATATGTATGACATGTGACATTTGACTTGGGTTAAGGCCCAACCGAGGCTATTTTGGGCTAATGCCCAATTGCCACCATTACTTTGATGGGCTTGGGCCGAATTGTTTTGATGCATGTTCTTACAGATTTTGTTCGTAAGGGGAATTACACACTGATTTTTCGTAAACTCACCCCTTCTTTTTAATTTTTCTTAGGTAATCCTCAGTAAGCGGTTCGACGTACTAGAGGACTCGGAGGTGGCCACACTATGAGCAGCTTAAATTTTAGTATTTTATTCTACTTTATTTAAAGCGTTTTCGTATTGGGTTGTAATAAGATTGCTTTTAATTTCTAGTTTTTATTTGGGATATTTATTTACTATGTTTTTATCTGTTAAAGGTAGATCACGGTTTTCAAAACAATAACTGTTTTCAAAACACTTCGCTTTCGTAACTAAGTTGTAAATATCACGTTTTAATAAGTCAATTGTTTTAAATTAAGCTTCCACATCGAACAAGGTTTTGAAGGTAATGACTTCTTAATAAATGTCGATTATTAATAACAATCGCAAACTGAGACTTTAGTTTTTAAATATCAAGAAGGGTTTTCAATGAAAACGCGGCTGTCAAAAAAACACCTCAATGTGACACGCCAGATTCGGGCCTAACTTCTAGGCTGGGTTTGGGGTGTTACATCTTCATTTTTGATAAAACCAAACTCTTTGATTGCATCGTTAAAACGAAGATTCCAACTTCGAGAAGCTTGCTTTAATCCATAAATGGATATTTGTAGCTTACATATCTTTCTAGCATCCTTTGGATTGACAAAACCTTCAGATTGTGTCATGTACACATCCTCTTCAAGTTTCCCATTAAGGAAAGTTGTTTTGACGTCCATCTGCCAGATTTCATAATCATGAAATGCAGCTATGGCAAGCAAGATCCTAATGGATTTAAACATAGCTACAGGAGAAAAGGTTTCATCATAGTCAACACCATAAATTTGGCGAAAACCTTTAGCGACTAATCGCCCCTTGTATGTTTGTACATTGCCATCCATGTCGATTTTCTTTTTGAAAACCCACCTGCACCCTATAGGTTTAACCCCTTCGGGTGGGTCAATCAAAGTCCATACTTTGTTTTCATACATGGAATCCATTTCAGATCCCATGGCCTCAAGCCATTTCTCAGAGTCTGGGCTCGTCACTGCTTCTTGATAAGTCCTAGGCTCATCTTGATCTATAAGAAGAACGTCACCATGTGTTGTAATGAGAAATCCATATCTCTTAGGTGCATGGAGTTCTCTTAAAGATCTGCACGGTGGTTGTGTTTCTACAGCAGTTACTCGTTCCTCAATTTCTTGTGAAATTTGCTGTTGTTCTATCTCTGGTTCAGTGGTATCTTGTGATTCTTGAATTTCTTCAAGTTCAATCTTTCTCCCACTTCCTTTTCTAGAAATAAATTCTCTCTCTAGGAAGACACCAGTCCGAGCAACAAACATTTTGTTCTCAGCAGGATTAAAGAAATAATATCATTTGGTTTCTTTCGGCTACCCCACAAAAATACACCTTTCATATTTGCGTTCAAGCTTAGCAGACATCTGAAGTTTAACATAAGCTTCGCAACCCCAAATTTTCATAAAAGACATACTGGGACGTTTCCCAGTCCACATCTCATATGATGTCTTTTGAATTGATTTAGATGGAACACGATTTAGTGTGAAAGCAGCTGTCTCAAGTGCATGTCCCCAAAAAAAGTCGGTAGATCAGCATGACTCGTCATTGATCGAACCATGTCTAACAGAGTTCGATTTCTTCTCTCAAAAACTCCATTCCATTGAGGAGTACCAGGAGGAGTAAGTTGTGAGACAATCCCACATTCCTTCAAAAGATCATCAAACTCTAGGCTCAAATACTCTCCACCTCGATTAGATCGAAGTGACTTGATAGTTTTGCCTAGTTGATTTTGTACTTCATTTTTGAATTCCTTGAACTTTTCAAGGGACTCAGACTTACGGCGCATGAGATAAACATACCCATATCTACTGAAATCATCAGTGAAAGTAATGAAGTAGTGAAATCCACCTCTGGCCTGTGTATTTATTGGTCCACATACATCAGAATGTATTAGGCCCAATAAATCACTAGCTCGTTCACTTTTACCAGTAAAAGGAGATTTAGTCATTTTTCCCAATAAGCAAGATTCATATACTTCAAATTGTTCAAAAACAAATGAATCTAAAAAACCATCTTTATGGAGTTTGGATATGCGTTTCCCACTTATGTGGCCCAAACAACAATGCAAAAGATAAGTTTGATTTGAGTAATTTATTTTAGATTTTTTAGTATTTATGTTGTAAATGGGATTCATTTGATCTAAAATGCCATTAATCAATTGTGCCGAACCATAGAAAACATTATTGAGATAAAAGGAACAACAATTATTCTTAATAATTATCTCAAAACCAATTTTGTCTAAACAAGAAATTGAAATAATGTTTTTAGTTAAACTGGGCACAAAATAACAATCCTCTAAACATAAATCAAGTCCACTAGGCAAAGATAAAGTATATGTTCCCAAAGCTAATGCAACAATTTTTGCCCCATTTCCAACTCGCAGGTCCACATCTCCTCTAGCCAAAGTCCTACTCCTTTGTAGTCCCTGTACAGAAGTACAAATATGAGAACCACAACCAGTATCTAATACCCAAGAAGTAGTAGTTGATAAATTAATATCAATAACATAAATACGAAGCGGCACGTTCCGCTTGTTTTGGCCTTCTTGATTTCCTCAAGATAGATAGGCGATTCCGCTTCCAATGTCGATCACAAAGACAATGAAAGCGGTTTCCTTCCTTAGACACCCCACCTTTAGGTTTTAGTGCAGCCTTTCCTTTTCCAGGCTTGGGCTTACTTTTGCCCTTGGGCTTTGTCTGAACTTTGGCCTTTCCCTTGCCCTTGTTGTTACGGACCATCAGTATGGGCTTGGGTCCAACCTTTTTCATGTTGCCCTTGATTCGTAACATCTTGAGCAAGCATGGAGAGTCTTGTCAATTTCATTCATATTGAAATTGAGGACAAACTGGCTGTAGCTATCCGGCAACGATTGTAGAATAACATCAGTGGACAACTATTGGCTCAATGGAAAACCAAACTTAGACAGGCTTTCAATATAGCTAATCATATTAAGGACATGAGGTCCTACTGGGCTTCCTTCAGCCAGCTTACATTGGAATAGGGCCTTAGAGATATCAAACCTCTCTTGCCGTGCTTGCCCCTGATAAAGTTCTTTCAGGTGCTCGATGATATCATAAGCAACCATGTCCTCATGTTGCTTCTGAAGCTCAGGATTCATAGTGGCAAGCATAAGACATCCAACATCTACCACGTCATCGAGATGCTTCTTGTAAGCATCTCTATCAGTCCTCGAGGCATTAGCGGGTGGTTCATTAAGAAGTGGTTGTTCAATGACATATAATTTTTGTTCTTGTTTGAGGACAATCCTCAAGTTACGAAACCAGTTAAGAAAATTCAAACCATTCAATTTGTCCTTCTCAAGGACCGATCGCAATGAGAGTGTATTAGTGTTTGCAGCCATAATATATCTACAACAATTAAATATGCGTGTGAGTAAATTTACCAAGTTTATATCAATCATTAAAAAGACTTTATTAAATGATGTTCCCACTATTTTATTTCAAAATTAGTAACCCTCATATATTAATTTCGGAAAGACTTTTTCAAAAGTATTTCTAGTGGGTTAAGGATCCATATTTCACCTCCTCTTAAGTCAGCTTTGGCTTTACTCTCAAGACTATGGTTATTTAGGTAAGCAACATTTGCTAATTACATCATATGTAACTCCTAATATTTGGTGAACAACTCTTGTTCTAATCATCTTATGATTTATCCAATTTACTTGCCTCTAGGTTTCTAATCCTATTAGAGTAACCTAGTTAAGTCATTAACCAATTTTTAACCAGCGAATATCACTTGTTTATTCTTCACGTTTAACCAAGATAAATACTAGTACTTTGCTTTGGCAGAACCTACATAGTATTGATCGAGGCCTTAACGAGGGCAAAATTGGAAGGCCATGTTGACTTAATATTTTAATAGAGGGATTTTATTAAGGTTGTTTCATCTCACCAATTATGGTCTACTTTAGCCCATTTAGTCTTTTAATTGATCTCATCAATTAATGGGGTTTATTATTATCAAATTTTAATATATTTAAAAATGGCATGCTTTAGACATCCATAGCATCTCATACATGAATAAATAAAGCAATAAATAAATGCAATAGTTATAGCCCATAAACTAAGGTGGTTCAATCCCAAGCCAATGGGAGAACCAAAAGGAAACCTAAAGGTGTAAGCCGTTTCACAAGCTATCAGTCCACACTAGTTGTCCAATCTTCCTTCTCGTCTAGCCCACAGCAACTCTTGCAAATTAAAATATGCAGAAACTCGTTTTACATACGATGGAGTAAGATGAGAAGAGAAATACAAGAGAATAGTAGTAAGGCATGACACGTAGGCCGTATTTATAAAAAAAATACAACCTTTTATCAAATGGGTCATAGGGCTATAACTATGCATTTCAAACACCGTGCATGTCAAGAATAGCATACCTAATTCAACGATTTGCTAAAGTAAATTATAAAATATCCTTTCAACCTTTTGTGGCCCACCAAGTTTATTAATTTTTATTAACAAAACATACTGTAAGAAGACGGGGTCTGAGGCGGTCGGAGGAAGCGAGAATTGTCACGGTAGAAGCAAGGGGTGCGGGGGCGGAGCCCCCGCGGTATGGACCAGGGGTGCGGGGGGCGGAGCCCCCGCGGTACGAACCGCATACCCCAGTCAAATGAAACCTCACGATTTGATAACTTTTATCAACAGAATCGTGTTTTCAGGATTTTAATCCTTGAGGTTTCATATCGGAACAACCCTTGTTCCACTAGCGATTAACTCTTATCGAAATTGTAAATACCACCGTCGCATCATTACTGATTTGTTAATAGTTACTTGATAATAACATAAAATCGAATCGGCCACAACACCATGATTAACATTTAATCAATTATCGAAAGGAACAGTTATCCGGTTATGCTTAAACGATTTAAATAGTCGAAAACGTAATAAAATTAAAGCATGCATCTCATACAATTGCATCACCCAAGTATTTAAACCCGAGTCCGTATCACACAAGTGGCTCTGATACCACTGTTGGAACACCGGTACCCCCATGGCGTAGCAAAATAAAATTAATTTGGCGATCCAAACCATGAATCCATGTGTGAGGAATGAATCGGGGTAAAATAATGGTTTCGAAATTACCGAAACTTCAATCTGAGTAGACAGCGACGCCTCGGCAATAAGAATTCTGATCTACTTTCAAACCAAGCCGCAACCTTTTCCGAATTAGGCCTCTGTGTAATCCACCCAGTTTGACGATGAACGGAAGAAATCTCCAAAACTTGTTTTGGAGGTTTCTTTGCTTGACGGCTGCTAGACGTCACAATCAATCTTTTAGGGTTTCTTAAAAGCTCTGTAACCCTAATACCTTTTATAATTTGTATATATATAATGAATCATAAAAATAAATGAATATAATAATGTTTTAACCGAAAATTATAATTACATTAATTATAACAAAGATTTCGGTAAACTATATTTATTTAAATTAATATACGAACCAAATTCATATATTAATAGAACTATGTTCTCATTATGTGTACAACATCCTTGTACATATAATATGTTCAATATTTGATTGCCCAATTAAATTAATTCTTTAATTAATTTAGTTCATGTGACAACCAAACACAATACCAACTATGTTTTATTCCGTTCATTTCAACCATAGGGTGTGACCCTGTAGGTTCTTGTAACGATAGCAGTAATACTAAAACGATTCTAATGTTACAAACAATGAGTGGCATCTAGCAATGCATCATTGCTACCTAAGTTACAAGAAGTCATGATTCGACATAACCTTTTGTGATTAACCTTTCATGCATTAATCCTTAAGTCCTTTATCTCTGGAATGGACACAAGTCATGGAATAGTCACACTTGTATAGTCCATCCCATGTTTCTTGATATCTTGCGTAGACTATGATATACAAATTAGTATGACATCTCATATCAACTTATTTGAGCATGGCCATGCATTTCTAGTCTCACTCAATCAAGTGGCCTAAGATATTACTCCCATTATGTAGGAGGGACTTATCCTATATTGATCAACCATATCCCTCTACATAGATTGTGGTATATCCAACATCAGCCTTTATAGAACAACCAGTTATGGTGTACATTTGACTGTATCAAAATATACAACTCACGATGTTGGGATAATGATGATCTCAAGTCTGAGGATCATATACATATTAATCACTATGAGTAATGTTGTGACAATTACATAATAATCCAAGAAACATACTCATAAGTCCAATATGTTATTCTCTAACACACATATTCATGCATTGATTTTGACACTCCATATCAATGACAACTCTTTATCATCAATCAACTACATGTTAGTCTTAATGCATTATTGTTGTCCTAGTCAACAATAATACTTGACTAAGGATCTTTTAAGAATAATCATATTATTCTCAGGACATTATTATAAAATAGTTTATTTGTACACACAGGAAAAAAACTGAAATAATAATGACAACGCTTTATATTAATAAACATGGTAAATCAAGTATGTTATTACAACCATCTCATGATTGATCTTTGGGCATACTCTTACACCAACAACTACAACAATTAATCCATGAGCTTCAATAGCAACCGCATGCTCACTCTAAATATAGCTGGAATGGAAATGGTGGTTGTTGGCAGCAATACAGATCTCAGGAGGGATCTTTTCCACTATTTCCAAGATAGTCCATTGGGGGGCCACTCTAGAATACATGCCACATGGCACCACATCTCTAGTTTACTTTACTGGAAGGGTCTATCTAAGGATGTTAAAAACTAGGTGCAAGAATGTTTAACTTGCCAAAGATGCAAAGCAGACCTCGCAGCCTCCCCTGGTGTAACACCCCAAACCCGGCCTAGATGTTACGACCGGATCTGGCATGTCACATGGAAGGGTTATTAAAGAAACTTCACGTTCGATAAAAACTTTGAGTTTTGTTTCTTATGAAAAATCCAACTTGTTTTATAGTTCTCTTGCAAAAACATCTTTGATGCTGTTTTCGATGACTTTGTTTATAAATAATCAGATTCAATGAATTCCAGGAAAAAGGTTATTTTGAAAAGAGTTATCATTGTTAAGGAAATCCAGACTTTTATCAATTTCAACTTGTAAACCGTTCGTTAACATTTTGGAAAAACAGTTGTTAATGTTTTAAGAAAATCCCGTATTGAACATTTATGAATAAGAAATAATCAAATTAAAAACTAAAACCAAATAAAATACCAAAGGACTTATTACAAAATATAAACCCAGATTAAAATAAAATCATTAGTAAAGTAAAACGAAATTTACTAAAGTAATGATGTATGGCCACCACAGAGTCTATCTCGGCTCCAAATCCACAAAGCTAGGGATTACCTGCAAAATTAAGCAGAGGGGTGAGTTACAAGAACTCAATGTGTAATTCCCCAATCGGACATTAATTGGGCCTAAGCCCAGAGAAGCAGATTGGGCCTTAGCCCTAATATAAGCAATCTGGCTGAATCCCATACGGAGACGAATTGGGCCTTGGCCCTATCAACATGGTATAACAAATAATGAATGCAATGCAATGTAACCCAACCCATCCTAGTAATCCATCCGCTACACACCACCCGTATCCAACCTAACACACCTGTGGGGATTTCTACAATCAACCCTTCATCCGCTACACACCTCGATGGCAGTCACACTGCTCATCGCCAAAATTGTGACAGAGCCACCGAAATATGTGGCAGAGCCACCGAAATATGTGGCAGAGCCATCGAAATATACTTCCCCGATCATCAATATAATATCCCACTCCCATGCAACATATCATGTCATAATAATCCGTGTGTATGCATTAATGTACCAACATAGCAGATATACTAAATATACAAACATGCTCAGCCTACCCTTAAAGGTATGATAGTAAATTTACTCACCTGGCTGTATCCAAACCTCCCTGTTAGGGATATCTCATTAGCTTACCCACTAAGGGTATTTCGACTTTTAGCCAACACACAAATAGTTTCATAGTAAAACAAATAAAAGTGTGATTACACACCTGATTACGACGAGAACTAAACACTCACGGTCGTCGTCACCTTCACTAGCGCGAGCAACTGCGATTTGCCTATCTATTCTAGATGTCGACTCCCTTCCACAACCCGGTGGAAAGTCTCGAACTACTGACACCCTCCGCTGCTTAAACTTGGAAGTAGGAACTCTGAGTCCACTTCCAAATGGCACCCTTCCTGATCCTCCCTCTGATCGGCTATTGCCTGCCTCCATGAAGAACTCTTGATTAATAAAGTAGCACAGAAACTGCAGTTTACTAAGCAAGATTCCGGCTAAATACAAGTAGAGAACAAAAGGTGACGTGTTAGGGGAACAACAAGATTCAACCCTACTCAGAAATAATCAAGATTAAAAGTATTTCGGCTTGAACAAAGCCAGGAGAAGAAAGAACGAGAGAAAGTCGAAGAAACAGAGCCATTACCAAAATACAAGGGGTGAGCCGAATGGGATGACAAGATTCGGCCACTGTCTAACAAGAGCTTTGGCCACCACGAATGAACACACACACAATTCAGAATGAAGAGAAGTATTCCGACTCGACCCTAATGTAAAGAGTTAGAAGATAACTGTTTCGATTCTTTAGAAGAGAGAAGAAAATAAGAACATACAAAGAGAAGAACCTATTACCTTGCAACTAGCAAAACTGAATGAAGAGGGACCTTCAGCAGTTGTTCCTAGTTTCGACTTCCACACGCTCCTAAAAGAGGGTAGTATAAACCCAAACGTTAGTACCAAAGTAACATTCAGCCCTCCCGCAATAAAAGTGGAGACCGAAGCTAACTCTCCAAAAAGGCATCCACATAGCAACACGTCACAATAAAAGTAAATACAAGCTTCACCATATCCACCAACCTTCGAAAACTAAGACTATTCAAGCGATAAGTGGTTTGCTAGCACCCAACAGATTTATCCTCGAATTACAGATGAGTCGAAAGAGAAACAGAGGTCCGGCCTTGCAAGAAGAATGGATTCGGCTTTAGAGTGAAGGGAAAGGAAAGAAACGATAAAAAAGAAAAATAAAAGAAAAGATATTACCTTGCTCACCACAGTGCCGAATAACCAAGGTAGATTCGGCAACCCAAGCCCCTCACTCTTCAAGCAACTCGGTTCTGACTAACAACGAGGAATAAAGAGGCCGACTTCAAATTGGAGAGGAGGGAAAGGTTCGCCCTAAGAAAAAGAGAGTGCAAACGAAGAAAGCAAACAGATGGATGAGAAAAGATGAGTAGGTGAATTCGGCTATTGATGCTTGTCAACTAACAAGGAAAAGTAGGTGTCTAAAATGAGAAAGAAAATGGGGAAAAACAAATAGGGGTTTCGGCTAAGAAAAGGAAACAACCAAGTACCCGAAACACTTAAGTAGCAAATGTCGAAAATGCAAAGGAAAGAAAAGAGGAAACACTAAGATGCACTAGAGAATTTCGGCACACCACCCCTCACTTGACCGAATATGCTACCTAACACCCCCTAGCCGCATTTTCACCCCCTCCCAAGCTCCCATTTTCGGCCAACTATCACCACACTCCCAAATCCCCTTGATTTTCTCTTTGATTTACTCTCCATCCCTCATTCAAACCCATTTGAAACATTTGACCAATTCAAATCTCCTCAATCTCCTCACCAGCTTCCATTCAAACTTGATTGACCAATTCAACACCTGCTTGGTAGAGTCCCACACCCACTCCACCTCTTCTCCACCCTGGCACAAAATGAAGCTCCAAAAAGCAACATGTGGGATTCGACCCTCACTCCCCTTACATGTTTGTTGACGCCATCACAACTAAGCCACACACTCCACTTGTGTCTTAAAACATACACAACTAAAGATAAGTCTCTAGCCAAAGTCTGATTCCATTTAAAAGAAAATAATCTAAAAGAAAATGCAAGTACCATGACTAGAACCTTGGATCCCTTGCCTCCCTATGGCGTCACTCCCTTGCTACCTAAGTGGCGCCACTTTGCCACTTCACCACAACTCTTTTTGTGTTAGCAAAGCACTAACAATTTCCCTTAAGCCCTGCCTCCTACAGCTCTCTCCACTTAAGTGCCCAGCAATAAAATTTTCCCATGGCCCAACTTGATCCCGGGACTTCATAGAACCCCGTAACCTTCCAAAATCACTTACCTAAAAGACCAACTTGCACTTATGAAATTCCCCTACTCACAAAAATTTTAAAATGCTCCCACACTCAAGCCTATTCTACTAGGCCCAAATTCGGGTCATTACAAGTCTACCCCCTTAAAGAAATTTCGTCCTCAAAATTTTCAACTATAGGATCAGCTCTAACCTACCACACTACGCTCATGCTGCGCACTCTGATTCTAATACCCTTCTAACCTACTTTAGAAACCTCTTCACATAATCAAATAACCAACCCCAGAAGTAAACAGTTATCTACCACTCATACATAATTTTTTTTTTTACACTCAAACATCCCATCCAACCAAAACATACCTGACTTGATGGTGATGAAACACTCTCGAGCCTTATGCTCATTAGACCCGCATCTCAAACATGCTCCTGACCTCCTTCGGCATTCCCCCGGATGACGCCTCTTGCAATATTCACAAGTCGGAAAGTTTGGACGTGCCTTAACACGCTTCACAGAACGAGACTGCGACCTTGAAGAACCACGATCTCTTTTCTTCTTACAGTCCACGCACCTAACTCGAAGTGCCTCACCGATTCCTTTAACTTCCTCCAAAACCTCCCTAACTAGCTGAGTCAACACGTCAGCCCCAGCTCGATCATGAGATCTCGTCTCGGCCACTGGCGATGCCGGCGCCTCCCTTTCGGGCACATGCCCTGATTCTAAGGATCCAGCCCTAGCACCTCGGCCTCTACCACGGCCACGTCTAACACGTCCACGCCCCCTTGTACTCATAATGATGTTACGTGTTAATCTGATTAAAAGTTTTATGAGTCAGTATATAGTTCAAATGTTTATTAATAGATGTCTTATGAAAACAGGTATAAAAGTTGCTTTCATGAATCGATCTCCTATTGTTTTAGTCTCTGGTCTTAACTCTTATAACTATGATCCACAGTATACTATTATTAACTACAATCATATTATCCACAGTCATAAAATAAGGGAACTTACAGATTTGGTGCCGGGGACTCGGGTGCCATACTTCCCAAAAAGACCTATAATTTTAAACCATGTTGCAAATTAATTTTTAGAAAACATTTGTGAACCCATTCTAAAGTCGAGTTTTGCATCCGGGCTCTGATACCAAAAAATGTAACACCCCAAACCCGGCCTAGACGTTACGATCGGATCTGGCATGTCACATGGAAGGGTTATTAAAGAAACTTTGCGTTCGATAAAAACTTCGAGTTTTGTTGCTTATAAAAAATCCAACTTGTTTTATAGTTCTCTTGCAAAAACATCTTTGATGCTGTTTTCGATGACTTTGTTTATAAATAATCAGATAAAATGAATTCCAGAAAAAACGTTATTTTGAAAAGAGTTATCATTGTTAAGGAAATCCAGACTTTTATCAATTTCAACTTGTAAACCGTTCGTTAACATTTTGGAAAAACAGTTGTTAATGTTTTAAAAAAATCCCGTATTGAACATTTATGAATAAGCAATAATCAAATTAAAAACTAAAACCAAATAAAATACCAAAGGCCTTATTACAAAACATAAGCCCAGATTAAAATAAAATCATTAGTAAAGTAAAACGAAATTTACTAAAGTAGTGATGTATGGCCACCACAGAGTCTGTCTCGGCTCTAAATCCTCAAAGCTAGGGATTACCTGCAAAATTAAGCAGAGGGGTGAGTTACAAGAACTTAGTGTGTAATTCCCCAATCGGACATTAATTGGGCCTAAGCTCACAGAAGCAGATTGGGCCTTAGCCCTCACATAAGCAATCTGGCCAATGCCCATACAGAGACAAATTGGGCCTTGGCCCTATCAACATGGTATAACAAATAATGAATGCAATGCAATGTAACCTAGCCCAGCGTAGTAATCCATCCGCTACACACCACCCGTATCCAACCCAACACACCTGTGGGGATTTCTACAATCAACCCTCCATCCGCTACACACCTCGATGGTAGTCACGCTGCTCATCACCGAAATTGTGGCAGAGCCACCGAAATATGTGGCAGAGCCACCAAAATATACTTCCCCGATCATCAATATAATATCCCACTCCCATGCAACATATCATGTCATAATAATCCGTGTATGCATTAATGTACCAACATAGCAGATATACTAAATACACAAACATGCTCACCCTACCCTTAAAGGTATGATAGTAAATTTACTCACCTGGCTATATCCAAACCTCCCTACTAGGGATATCTCATTAGCTTACCCACTAAGGGTATTTCGACTTTTAGCCAACACACAAATAGTTTCATAGTGAAACAAATAAAAGTGTGATTACACACCTGATTACGATGAGAAATAAACACTCACGGTCATCGTCACCTTCACTAGCGCGAGCAACTGCGATTTGCCTATCTATTCTAGATGTCGACTCCCTTCCACAACCCGACGAAAAGTCTCGAACTGCTGACACCCTCCACTGCTTAAACTTGGGAGCAGGAACTGCGAGTCCACTTCCAAATGGCACCCTTCACGATCCTCCCTCGATCGGCTATTTGCTCGCCTCCATGAAGAACTCTTGATTAATAAAGTAGCACGCAAAGCAGCAGATTTACTCGGCAAGATTACGGCTAAATACAAGTAGAGAACAAAAGGTGGCGTGTTAGGGAACACCAAGATTCGAACTCCCCAAAAATAATCAAGATTGAAAGTATTTCGGCTTGAACAGAGCCAGGAGAAGAAAGAATGAGAGAAAGACGAAGAAACTGAGCCATTACCTAAATACAAGGGGTGAGCCGAATGGGATGACAAGATTCGGCAACTGTCCAACAAGAGCTTCGGCCACCACGAATGAACACACACATGATTCAGAATGAAGAGAAGTATTCCGGTTCGACCTTAATGTAAAGAGTTAGAAGATAATTGTTTCGATTCTTTAGAAGAGAGAAGAAAAGAAGAACATACAAAGAGAAGAACCTATTACCTTGCAACTAGCAAAACTGAATGAAGAGGGACCTTCAGCAGTTGTTCCTAGTTTCGACTTCCACACGCTCGTAAAAGAGGGTAGTATAAACCCAAACGTTAGCACCAAAGCAACGTTCGACCCTCCCCCAATAAAGGAGGAGACCGAAGCTAACTCTCCAAAAAGACATCCACATAGCAACACGTCACAATAAAAGTAAATACAAGCTTCACCTTATCCACCAACCTTCGAAAACTAAGACTATTCAAGCGATAAGGGGTTTGCTAGCACCCAACAGATTCGTCCTCGAATCAGAGATGAGTCAAAAGAGAAGCAGAGGTTCGGCCTTGCAAGAAGAATGGATTCGGTTTAGAGTAAAGGGAAAGGAAAGAAATGATAAAAAGAAAAATAAAAGAAAAGATATTACCTTGCTCACCACAGTGCCGAATAGTCAAGGTAGATTTAGCAACCCAAGTCCCTCACTCTTTAGGCAACTCGGTTCTGACTAATAATGAGGAATAAAGAGGCCAACTTCAAATTGGAGAGGAGGGAAAGGTTCGGCCTAAGAAAAAGAGAGTGCAAACAAAGAAAGCAAACGGATGGATCAGAAAAGATGAGTAGATGAATTCGGCTATTGATGCTTGTCAACTAACAAGGAAAAGGTGTCTAAAATGAGAAAGAAAATGGGGAAAAGCAAGTAGGGGTTTCGGCTAAGAAAAGGAAACAACCAGGTACCCGAAGCACTTAAGTAGAAAATGCCGAAAATGCAAAGGAAAGAAAAGAGGAAACACTAAGATGCACTAGAGAATTTCGGCACACCACCCCTCACTTGACTGAATATGCTACCTAACACCCCCTAGCCGCATTTTCACCCCCTCCCAAGCTCCCATTTTCGGCCAACTATCACCACACTCTCAAATCCCCTTGATTTTCTCTTTGATTTACTCTACATCCCTTATTCAAACCCATTTGAAACATTTGACCAATTCAAATCTCCTTAATCTCCTCACCACCTTCCATTCAAACTTGATTGACCAATTCAACACCTGCTTGGTAGAGTCCCACACCCA
Source organism: Gossypium sturtianum (assembly GCA_025698515.1). Lineage (NCBI taxonomy): Eukaryota > Viridiplantae > Streptophyta > Magnoliopsida > Malvales > Malvaceae > Gossypium > Gossypium sturtianum. The sequence goes on from CM046955.1 coordinate 130,859,842, forward strand.
CTCCACCTCTTCTCCACCCTGGCACAAAATGAAGCTCCAAAAAGCAATATGTGGGATTCAAACCTCACTCCCCTTACATGTTTGTTGACGCCATCACAACTAAGCCACACACTCCACTTGTGTCTTAAAACATACAAAACTAAAGATAAGTCTCTAGCCAAAGTCTGATTCCATTTAAAAGTTTGTGAAATTTGACACACAAACAGGCTTGGAAAAGTGGTCTGATGATGCCACATAGGGCCTATGGAAATGGCGCCATATGCAAGAGGAATGGGCCTGAGTTCGAGTCACTTGGGAAACAAATAAAGGAGGTTTTATTTTTACTTCCAGAAGACTGAGGTGGACGGCACATGGCTATAAATTAGGAGCTTTTATTATTTTATAAATAGTGGATAAATAAGGGATTTATTTATCATTATTTTCAAGAGATAATTGTTGGATTAAATTCTTTTAATTTGAATAAAGAGATAAAGAGGAAAATAAGGGAGAAGTGATGGCCAAGTAAGGGACTTTGAGTTTAATAATTTCGGCTAAGTAAGGATAGTTCTTTGAATTATATTTTATTTTAAGTGATAATTAAAGGATAAAGTTATCGGATAGAGGAGTGGTGGCCAAGTAAGGACTCCTTAGATGATAATTTCGGCTATAAAAGGAAGGAAGGAGGGCTACTCATCAATTTGTGCTTCCTCCTTTCTCTGTCGAATTCTTTAGTGCTCTCTTCTCTTCTTTTCTTTCTTTTCTTTTGTCAAGTCGAGATTAAGTAATTGTTGGAACCTAGCCGAATATTTTCCTCTCCATTAGAAGTCATAGCCGAATCCTCCATCTTTATTCTTCCTTCTCTTTTCTTTCTAATCCCTCCAAAAGCCGAAAGTTGTGAGATCATCATCTAGCCATAGCCGAATCTCGAAGGTTGAAGTGAAGGTGCTGTCGATTTCTTCAAGTAAGGGTAAGATCTCATTCGGTTTCATCCTTTTTCTTAAGATTTCTTTGAAATCTAGGACTAACCCCATTAATATCTTGTTGCCGAAACTTTGAAGAGATCTTTCGGGATTTACTAAGTGTCGACTACAAGGAAGGAGAAGTTCTTTTCCCGAAGGTACACCATAGGCCACGTGTTCCCTAGTTATTCGGTGAGTTTTAGGATTTAAAATCCACAAGGTAAGTTTAAGTATACTAATCCTACTAGGATTTGGATTTATGGCCGAATGGCTTTTTATTAAAGTAGTAGGTGATTAATCAAATGTAGGGATTAAGGATCCAAGCATTAGATCAAGCTTTTCGGGATTTCAAGGACTTCGTTAAACGAATCAGGTGTGTACCCCACACTAACTTTTAATAAGATTGATGGTAATATGTAAAATATGTATGTTTATAAGAATGTGGCTAAGGTACCATAATATGGTACAAAGTACTCAGGTACGTTTCCTACTTCCACTAGGATTATGAAATATGTTATTTATAACATGTGAAAATTTATAAGAATGTGAATTTAAGTATGATATGCATGATATGAATAATATGGGTCATTCGGGATATATGAAAAGGGAAGTGAATGTGATGACTACGGTCTCACTATCGAATGTGGTGACCGGTCACATTATCTTAATGTGGTAACCGGTTACATTATCTCGAATGTGGTGTCTCATGACACAATTATCTGAGTGGCTATGCCACGAATTTATATGGGCGATGAGCACGTCATTGCGGCGACTACCTTCGATGGTGTGTAGCGGATGGAGGGTGGACTTAGTAGTCCCACGGTGACCTGGAAGGTGCGGGGTGTGTAGCGGATGGACAACTAGGTTTGGGTTTGGGAATGCATCATAACTTTGTATTCTATGTTTTGAATGTGTAATATGTGATATGCCCGATTCTATTATGATTTAGTGTCGTGTACACATTGAGTCTGTTTGACTCACCCGGTTGGGAACATTTTTTTAGGTGATGAGCAGTGATGGACCGGGACGGCGAGAACTTGTGGTGGCCATGCTCAACATGAAGTTTACATTTTTGAGGACTCTTGAATTTATTTTAGCACTTTGAATTATTTTGGGAATTATTTGATGTAATAAGGCCATAAGGCCATAGTTGAATTACTTTACACTTATTTTTATTTATTATGATTATGAATTTTATCTATTAAAATTTAATTAAAATTTCTTTTAAACTAAACCCTAAATATTTTGTCACTTAAGATAAAAGGGATTTCAATATAAAGCGAACTGTTTTTTCAACACAAGCCCAACCCAAAACAATATTTTTCTTAAAATCACACAAGTTTTCCAAAGAACAAAAGAATTTTGAACCGGTTTACTTGAGGAACATACCAAATCTGGTCAAAGCTCGTGGGCCGGGTTTGGGGTGTTTCATCAACAAATTTGAATAGATGAAGGAGAGGAAATTGTGGAGTTTGAACTTTTTAAACTCGTTTGAATGTGTGGCCATGAGAATTTTGAAGAATCGGGTAAGGGAGTTTAGTGTTGGCCGAATGCCAAACACTAAAGGTGATGGAAGAAGTCGGTTGAGGTAGCTAAGGGTATGCCGAATGTCATTAGTAGTTTGGGAGAGTAATTTTGGCAAGTGGAGAAAACTTTCTTCTTCTTCTTTCATTTAGGGTCAAAACCGAAACCTCACCTGCATCATTTTCTTTTTCTACTTTCGGCAATTGGGGTGCTTGGCCGAATTAATCTTGCTATTTCCTTGAAGAGCCGAAACTCTACTTTTATTCTCTTTTATTTCTTTTCGAGTCATTCATTCTTAGCCGAACCTACTACTACTACTTCTTCTCTTTTCTTCGGACTATTTTTTTCTCTCCTATCCCTTGATCATAGCCGAAACACCTTACCATTCTTCTCCTCTAGTCCTTGTCAACCCTTCCTTGTTTGGGGTAGATTGTTCTTTATTCTCTCAAATATTTCTTAAAGCCGAAACTGTCTTCTTTTCTCTATTTCTTTGGTTCGTGATCAAGCTTCAACAACATTCGCTTTGGTAAGTTTTGCTTTAGCCGAATCACTTCAATCTTGTAATCTCTTGGGTTGTCTTTTTGATTCTTATATCTTTTACCTAACTTGCCGAATTTCTTCATCTTCAAGGCTTGTGCCGATTTCGTAGGGGGCTAGTCGGATCTTTTGGCCAAGTTAGTATCGATTGCTTCGGGCCTTTATCTTTTCCTTTCGGGTTCTCTTGACTAAGCCGAATGGCTATTTGTGTAATAATGCTATATTGGCCGATTATAGGAAGGAAGTGGTCAAGCGTTTGGATTCCCGGGGGTTGCACAATTCACGGTTTAGCTCTCAACTATTCGAAATCTGACGATCTAGGTAAAAATCTACTCTTTCGGGTTAACTTTATTTTAAGTTAGTTGCTGTGTTAATCCAATTTAGTGACAAGGGTATTATGGATTCGAAGGCTAATCAAGTAGTAAGTGGAGCTAGATCCGAGACCCCAGCCCCTAAGTTCAAAAAGAGGGCGGTCTCAGCGGTTCGTGACTGGCTACCGGGGTGTGGGCCGACATCCGAACAGGAGAGTAGACAAATCGCGATAGTGTCGATTAACGACAGTATCGACGTGGAGAGTGTAGTTTTGTGCGTGATCAGGTGTGTATCTCTTACACACTTCATAAGTAATGTGCTAATTATGTTTACCGTTAAAAGTGAAATAACTTTTGAAATCGATGTGTGTTACCCTTGTGGGTATGAGCGTGGACTCGGGTAAGTCCCTTGTTGATTGTTTATCGATATATGCAGTTATACCATTTGTTTAAGCTATGCTATGTGATATTTGCATTATAAACATGTCAATATGCCATGGAAAATGTGTTCATGATGATGGGTATGTTGAGAGGAGGGGGAAGGATGATTTAGACTGTCACCAGTGGTTTTGACCACACAGTGGGTTGACCCCGCTTTCCATATGATTTGTGACTAAGTCTCAGTGGTTTTGACCACCAGTGGTTTTGACCACCAGTGGTTTTGACCACACATGGATTATTGTGACTCGTCCCAGTGGGTTGGTACCATAGTGGGTTGGCCCCACATGATTGATTACGGGATTGTCATCAGTGGTTTTGACCACACGGTGGGTTTGCCCCACCGTATGATTTGTCACTACGGTCACGAGTGGTTTTGACCACACTTATATGATTTATGACTACGGTCACGGTGGTTTTGACCACGGTGGTTTTGACCACGGGGTAGACACGGGAGTTCGGATGGTTAGGTTGGGTTTGCATGATTTGCATATTGACTTATGAATTGTGTAAGTGCCTTGTTATTATCGGGATGGGGATTTATGCACTGAGTCTCGGTGACTCACCCCTTCTCTTACTTTTTGCATATGAGGCATAGATCGCGGATGTGGAGCCGAGTGGACTCGAGGTGGCCATGCGCTATATATTTTTCGGGTTTTATTTCAATTACTATTTTGGGTTAATTTACTTTTAAATCTGGTTTTGAATTTGTAATAAGGCCACTAAAATTTATTATTTTTGGTTTTGTTTTTCTGCTTTTATGGTTATCATATTACGCTTAAGTTACATAACATAGCATGCTCAAATAACCTGTAAAACCAACATTTTCGAAAATTATACATCTTATCGGGATTTTTTTCCAAACTTTACCATCGGGTAATAATAAACAAATGAGGACAACAAACTAACTCAGACTTCTCCAAATTAAGTTTTTCTCTATGTTCAAATACAAGACGGTTTTTAACTTTACTATTTTAAACTCCCTCAGGATTTCATGGAATCAAACGCTTTTTCCAAAATAAGGATCGACAAATGATTTTTTTATTTTTTTTCTCAAAAGAGTTTTTTTCTTTTTACCCTGTGACATGCCGGATTCGGTCGTAGCGTGTTGACCGGGTTTGGGGTGTTACAATTTTGGTATCAGTGCCAAGTTCAAAAGCTCGGCTGTGGGCCCAAGGCCCAAAATGATTTTAGAGTGGGTTATGAAAGGTTTTTTTACGGTTGGGAAAGCATGGCACCGAGTCTCAAAGACCGATCCGCCTGGTAAGTACCTAACTATTATTTATATGCTTGTAATGATGATGCTATGACTAATAGGGAATCACTTTAGAGACTGGAACCTTAGGATTGTGTGTGAACCTACGAAAACAATCCCCGTACTAAACTATTCATAAGACTGTGCTTTAATAACAGTGGAATAGGTCTAACGTATAAAACTTTTAAACCAGATCAATTCGTGAGCGATAGTCATGAGTGCACGGGGCGTGGGCGTAATACTGCGTGGGCGAGGTAGAGGTAGGATGGCGGTGTCCGAACCGGTAGGGGTGCGGACATGGGTTGAAAAACGAGGTACCACCACTGCCAGCTGTGGGCGCGGAATTTCAAGATCAGACGGGTGGTGATGATGCAGTGTCACAGGCGATGCTGCGGGTTCTGGAGAGAGTCGCGAGTGCAGGCATCAGAACGGGAGCTCATAAATCTATGTCCGAGCGACTCCGGGCTAATGGCGCGGAGGTATTCAGAGGTGTATCTGGTGTGGCTCCCAATACGGCGGAGTATTGGCTGGAGGCGACAGAACGTATCATGGACGACCTAGATTTTACGACTGAGGAGAAGCTGAAGGGGATAGTATCTCTTCTCTGAGATGAGTCATATCAGTGGTGGCTCACGGTTAGGGATAGAGCAATGGCAGACGACATCATTTGGGATTTCTTTAGGGCAGCCTATCAGAGAAAGTACATTGGGGCTAGTTATATCGATGTGCATGCGGCGTAAGGCGTTCACGAATTTGGTTCGTGGGAAATAAGTCGATGATCGAGAATATGAGGCGAGAATTTCTTGGTTAAGTCGGTATGCACGGGGTGTTGTAGGCACGGAACAGGAGCGCTGTGTCAGATTTGAGGATGGGTTGAGAGATGAGCTGTAGATATTGATTGCTCTACAACAGGAGAGAGAATTTACAGTCTTAGTAAAGAAGGCTAAAGTTGCTGAGGAAGTGAAACAGATAGTGAGACGGAACCAGGATTAGAGTTGGAATAAGAGGAGTTCTGGGTCATCAGGGTCTGCCGGGAATCAGCAGAAAAGGGCTAGATATGGTGGGTCAAATCAAGCTGCGAGGCCTGTTGTTGCTGCTACTCAGTGGCCGCCACGGTGTGCTCGATGTGGGAAGTCTCACACGGGGGAATGTTGGACCGGAAATAGAGGGTGCTTCGAGTGTGGGTCAATGGGGCACCGGGTAAGGGATTGTCTGCAGAGGTCATCTAGGTTTCAGTCTGAGGGTCAGGGCCATACATAGTTCAGGAGGGATGGTCAGCAGCCACAGAGGGGTCGCGGTTCGGCCAGGGGTGGTAATGGTTCTGGACGAGGCCGCGGAGCACCGGGCAGAGGTGCTGGGAGCACAGAGGCGAGACAGCCTAGGTTGGTCTACGCAGCGAGGCGTCGAGAGGAGGGCGACGCACCGGACGTCATAACCGGTACGTTCTTAATTTTTGGACTGCCTTATATTGCTTTGATAGATGTTGGTTCGACACACTCGTATGTTGCAAGTAGTATAGTGGAAACTATGAACTTAGACTTTGAGATTACTTCTAGGGAGATGACAGTAATAAGCCCTCTAGGTCACTCAGTAGAAGTAAGTAAACTGTATAGGGATGTACCCCTAGAACTTCAAGGGGTAGTGTTCTTGGCTGACCTGATGGAACTGCTGTTCGGGGAGTTCGATCTGATTCTCGGGATGGATTGGCTAGTGAAGTACCAGGAAAGTTTGGATTGCGCCGCTAAGAGCATGGTTTTGAGGACATTTGAAGGTGAAGAGGTGGTAATGATAGGTAGTAGAAGAGATTATCTATCTAATGTGGTATCTGCTCTGAAGGCCGAGAAAATGGTGAGGAAGGGTTGTGAGGCGTTCATGGTGCATGTGTGTGCTTTGGAGGCCAATGAATCAGTTGTGGGGAATGTCTGAACGGTGAGGGAATTTGCCGATGTATTCCCAGAAGAACTCCCGGGTCTACCTCCGGACCGTGAAGTTGAGTTTGGTATAGATTTGTTACCCAGAACCGCGCCAGTGTCTATTCCCCCATATAGGATGGCGCCGAAGGAATTGGTGGAGCTAAAAGCACAGATTCAGGAATTATTGGACCGGGGTTTCATTCGACCAAGTGTATCACCTTGGGGAGCGCCTGTGCTCTTTGTTAAGAAGAAAGACGGCATAATACTGATGTGCATAGACTATCGCCAGCTGAATAAGTTGACGATCAAGAACAAGTATCCGTTACCGAGAATAGACGACCTGTTTGATCAGCTTAAGGGTGCATCGGTTTTCTCTAAGATAGATCTTAGGTCGGGGTATCATCAACTCAAAGTGAAGGAGGCTAATATTCATAAAACGACATTTCATACTTGTTATGGGCACTACGAGTTTTTGGTAATGCTGTTCGGGTTGACCAATGCACCGGCAGCGTTTATGGACATGATAAATCGGGTGTTTCAGCCGTACTTGGACCGGTTCGTCGTGGTATTTATAGACGATATTTTGGTATACTCAAAATCTGAGGAGGAACATGATGCGCATCTATGGGTGGTTCTACAGATTCTGAGGGAGAAGCAACTATTCGCCAAGTTTAGTAAGTGCGAGTTCTGGCTTAAGGAGGTAACTTTCTTAGGTCATGTGGTGTCGGCTGAGGGGATTAGAGTAGACCCTCGGAAGATTGAGGCGGTGTTAGATTGGAAACAACCTAAGTCGGTAGCAAAAAATTGGAGTTTTCTGGGTTTGGCAGGATATCACAGAAGATTTGTGGAAGGGTTTTCTTTGATTGCAGCGCCGTTGACCAAGTTGTTGAGAAAAGGGGTTCCATTTTTATGGACGATTAGACAGCAGGAAAGTTTCAACAAGTTAAAGAGAATTCTGACAGAAGCTCCGGTTTTGAAATAGCCTGAAGCGGGGAAAGAGTTTACAATTTATTGTGATGCATCGCATACTGGTTTAGGATGTGTACTGATGCAAGACGGGAAAGTGGTGGCATATGCGTCTCGGCAGTTGAGACCTCATGAAGGCAATTACCCGACACATGATCTGGAGTTGGCTGCAGTGGTTTTCACCCTGAAGATTTAGAGGCATTACTTGTATGGGGAGAAGTCGATAGTCTACACAGATCACAAGAGTCTGAAGTACCTCTTGACTCAAAGGATTTGAATTTGAGGCAGCGGAGGTGGATCGAGTTGTTAAAGGACTATGATCGCTCGATTGAATACCATCCGGGTAAGGCTAACGTAGTAGGCGCGCGCGTTGAGCCGTAAGGTGGTAACGGACACGAGCGATGTTTGCTCACCTTAGTCTATATGACGACGGGAGTCTATTGGCGCAGTGCAAGTAAAGCCGACTTGGGTAGATCAGTTAAGGAGAGACGGTGGTGGATGAGGTTACGAGTGCTCGGAGGTTGCAAGTGCAAAGTGGTGAATTGGAGGTTCTGACTTGGGCGTTGATGGAGTCTTTGTATTTTCAAGGGAAAGTATGTATGCCAAAGGACGTTGAGTTGAGACAATGGATTCTTTAGGAAGCTCATAGCAGCCCATACGCTTATGCATCCCGGAGATAGCAAGATGTATTGGGATTTGCGGGAACGAGCTTCGTGGTCGTGGTCTTAAGCGAAGGAAATGGCGAGTTTATGAGTAAGTGCTTGACGTGCCAGCAAGTTAAAGCTGAGCACCAATTACAGTCGAGTTTGTTGCAGCCGGTAAAGATTCCGCGATGGAAGTGGGAAAGGATTACGATGGATTTCGTCGATGGGCTACCCTTACGCCTAGCAAGAAGGATTCGATGCAGGTAATTATTGATCGTCGACAAATCGGCCCATTTCATACCGATTCGGGTTGATTATTCGCGCAAAGGTGGCTAAGTTGTATGTAGCGGAGATAGTGCGATTACATGGGGTGCCGGTGTCGATTATTTCATATAGGGATCCCAGATTCACGTCAAGGTTCTGGAAAGCATTGCATCAGGCATTGGGTACGAGGTTGGACTTGAGCATGGCTTTTCACCGCGCAATGGACGGACGATCGAGAAAGGGTAATTCAAATCCTAGAAGATATGTTAAGGGGTTGTGTTCGGATTTGCCGTAGTTGGGAGGAATATCTACCATTGGCGGAGTTCGCGTACAACAACGATTATCAGCGAGTATCCAGATGGCACCATATGAGGCATTATATGGGCGGAAGTGTCGTACTCCTACGTGTTGGACGGAAGCTGGGTGAATGGCGGATGTTGGGTCCGGAGTTGGTTCAAAGCTTGGTGGATAAGGATAAGGTGATTCGGGCAAATTCGAAGGAAGCGTCTGACAGCGTAAGTCTTATGCCGATCTCAAGCGTAGGGATATAGAGTTCGTAGTGGGTGACAAGGTCTTTCTGAAGGTATCGCCGTGGAAGAAAGTGTTGAGGTTTGGTCGGAAGGGCAAGCTAAGCCCTAGATTTATCGGGCCGTTTACGGTGTTGAAGTAAGTGGGACCAGTAGCTTACCAGCTCAAGTTGCCGTCAGAGTTAAGCCAGATTCATGATGTATTTCATGTCTCCATGCTTAGGCGCTATCGATCAGATCTGTCTCATATTGTGTCAATGGAGGAGATAGAGGTGAGCTCAGACTTGTCTTTCGAGGAGGAACCAGTGCGGATTTTGGAGCGGGATGTCAAAGTTCTGCGTAAGAAGTCAGTTCCTTTGGTGAAAGTATTATGGCGGAACCATGGTACGGAAGAGGCCACGTGGGAACCAGAGGATGTGATGCGGCAGCAATACCCTCAACTCTTTTGACCAGATAATTTCGAGGCCGAAATTATTTTTAAGGGGGTAGAACTGTAACATCCTTAAATCGGGGTCTCTGCATTTTGTGTGTTGCATGTGTTAGCATGTTTGTTGTGCTAGTTTAGGGTGTCTTGGGGTCCAGGCATGAGCTCGGGGTAGGCCCGAGTCATGGTAAAAAAAAAAATTTTTGGGTACTTGGAAGAGGGAGTTAAGGGAGTCAGGTGATAAGAGGAGCTGTTGGAGTGTCTTGACACAAATAACCAGTGGTAAAGTGGCAAGGGAGGCGCCACTCAGGCACAAGGGAAGTGACGCCACATGCAGGAAGGAGAGCCTAGGTTCGAGCAGCAGAATTCCCTTTCTGCTTGTTGTTTTTGACGCCAAAGCTAAGGAGGTAGTGTGCTCAGGATGGACTCTCTTGGATAAGGATGGAAGAGGTCAACAAATTTGAACAGATGAAAGAGAGGAAATTGTGGAGTTTGAACTTTTCAAACTCGTTTGAATGTGTAGCCATGAGAATTTTGAGGAATCAGGTAAGGGAGTTTAGTGTTGGCCGAATGCCAAACACTAAGGGTGATGGAAGAAGTCGGTTGAGGTAGCTAAGGGTATGCCGAATGTCATTAGTAGTTTGGGAGAGCAATTTCGGCAAGTGGAGAAAACTTTCTTCTTCTTCTTTCATTTAGGGTCAAAACCGAAACCTCACCTGCATCATTTTCTTTTTCTACTTTCGGCAATTGGGGTGCTTGGCCGAATTAATCTTGCTATTTCCTTGAAGAGCCGAAACTCTACTTTTATTCTCTTTTATTTCTTTTCGAGTCATTCATTCTTAGCCGAACCTACTACTACTACTTCTTCTCTTTTCTTCGGACTATTTTTTTCTCTCCTATCCCTTGATCATAGCCGAAACACCTTACCATTCTTCTCCTCTAGTCCTTGTCAACCCTTCCTTGTTTGGGGTAGATTGTTCTTTATTCTCTCAAATATTTCTTAAAGCCAAAACTGTCTTCTTTTCTATATTTCTTTGGTTCGTGATCAAGCTTCAACAACATTCGCTTTGGTAAGTTTTGCTTTAGCAGAATCACTTCAATCTTGTAATCTCTTGGGTTGTCTTTTTGATTCTTATATCTTTTCCCTAACTTGCCGAATTTCTTCATCTTCAAGGCTTGTGCCGATTTCTTAGGGGGCTAGTCGGATCTCTTGGCCAGGTTAGTATCGATCGCTTCGGGCCTTTATCTTTTCCTTTCGGGTTCTCTTGACTAAGTCGAATGGCTATTTGTGTAATAATGCTATATTGGCCAATTATAGGAAAAGAGTGGTCAAGCATTTGGATTTTCGGGGGTTGCACGGTTCGCGGTTTAGCTCTCAACTATTCGGGATCTGACGATCTAGGTAAAGATCTACTCTTTCGGGTTAACTTTATTTTAAGTTAGTTCTTTGTGTTAATCCGATTTAGTGACAAGGGTATTATGGATTCGAAGGCTAATCAAGCGATGAAGTGGAGCTAGATCCGAGACCCCACCCCTAAGTTCAAGAAGAGGCGGTCTCGTGGTTCGTGACTAGCCAGGGGTGTGGGCGGCATTCGGCGAGGAGAGTAGACAAATCGCGGTAGTGTCGATTAACGACGATGTCGGCGTGGAGAGTGTGGTTTGCGCGCGTGATCGGTGTGTATCTCTTACACACTTCATAAGTAATGTGCTAATTATGTTTACCGTTAAAAGCGAAATAACTTTTGAAATCGGTGTGTTACCCTTGTGGGTATGAGCTTGGACTCGGGTAAGTCCCTTGTTGATTGTTTATCGATATATACAGTTATACCATTTGTTTATGCAATGCTATGTGATATTTTCGTTATAAACATGTCAATATGCCATGGAAAATGTGTTCATGATGATGGGTATGTTGAGAGGAGGGGAAGGATGATTTAGACTGTCACGATGGTTTTGACCACACAGATGGGTTGGCCCCGCTTTCCATATGATTTGTGACTAAGTCTCGGTGGTTTTGACCACCAGTGGTTTTGACCACACATGGATTATTGTGACTCGTCCCAGTAGGTTGGTACCACAGTGGGTTGGCCCCACATGATTGATTACGGGATTGTCATCAATGGTTTTGACCACACGGTGGGCTGGCCCCACCATATGATTTGTGACTACGGTCACCAGTGGTTTTGACCACACTTATATGATTTGTGACTACGGTCACCAGTGGTTTTGACCACCAGTGGTTTTGACCACACGTGGTAGACACAGGAGTTCGGATGGTTAGGTTGGGTTTGCATGATTTGCATATTGACTTATGAATTGTGTAAGTGCCTTGTTATTATCGGGATGGGGATTTATGCACTGAGTCTCGGTGACTCACCCCTTCTCTTACTTTTTACAGATGAGGCATAGATCGCGGATGTGGAGCCGGGTAGACTCGAGGTGGCCATGCACTATATATTTTTCAGGTTTTATTTCAATTACTATTTTGGGTTAATTTACTTTTAAATCTGGTTTTGGATTTGTAATAAGGCCGCTGAAATTTATTATTTTGGGTTTTTTTTTTCTGCTTTTATATTTATCATATTACGCTTAAGTTACATAACATAGCATGCTCAAATAACCTGTAAAATCAACATTTTCGAAAATTATACATCTTATCGGGATTTTTTTCCAAACTTTACCTTCTGGTAATAATAAACAAATGAGGACAACAAACTAACTCAGACTTCTCCAAATTAAGTTTTTCTCTATGTTCAAATACAAGACGGTTTTCAACTTTACTATTTTAAACTCCCTCAGGATTTCATGGAATCAAACGATTTTTCCAAAACAAGGATCGACAAACGATTTTTTTTTCTCAAAAGAGTTATTTTCTTTTTACCCTGTGACATGCTGGATTCGGTCATAGCGTGTTGACCGGGTTTGGGGTGTTACAATAGCTATGAGATCGGACACGAGAGCACCTGCCCGAGCCTATGCTATACGTGCACGAGAGGAAGCATCATCTCCAGACGTCATCACTGGTACTTTTACTCTATTTGATACTGATGTGAATGCATTGATAGATCCACGATCTACTCATTCCTATGTGTGTGTGAATCTAGTATTGAATAAGACTCTACCTGTTGAGTCTACTAAATTTATGGTTAGAGTATCGAACCCCTTAGGCAAGTGTGTCTTGGTGGATAAGGTGTGCAAAAATTGCCCATTGATGTTTTGTGATATATGTTTTCCGGCTAATTTGATGTTGCTACCATTTGACAAATTTGATATAATTCTGGGTATGGATTGGCTCACTTTGCATAATGCTATTGTGAATTGTAAATGAAAAAGTATCGAATTGAGAAGTCAGAACGGTGAGATAGTTCAATTTGAATCCAGTGATTTGAGAGGGTTACCAGTTGTTGTATCTGCAATGAAAGCTCTGAACTATGTGAGAAAGGGTTGTGAAGCTTATCTAGCATATGTGATTGATACAAAAGTGTCAGAAAAGAAAGTTGAATCTGTACCTGTGGTTAGTGAGTTTCCAGATGTGTTTCCTGAAGAATTGTCGGGATTACCTCCAATCAGAGAAGTTGAATTCGGTATTGAATTAGTTTTGGGACCGACTCCTATCTCTATAGCTCCGTACAGAATGGCACCGACCGAATTGAAAGAGTTGAAGTCTCAGTTGCAAGAGTTGACAGATAGAGGGTTTGCAAGACCTAGTTTCTCGCCCTGGGGTGCTCCTGTGTTATCTGTGAAAAAGAAATACGGTACTATGAGAATGTGTATTGATTACCGACAATTAAAAAAGTGATAATAAAGAACAAATATCCATTACCTCGTATCGATGATTTGTTTGATCAATTGAGAGGAGCTACAGTGTTTTCTAAGATAGACTTGAGATCGAGTTACTATCAGTTGAGAGTCAAAGAATTCGATGTGCCAGAAACTGCTTTCAGAACAAGGTACAGACATTATGAATTCTTAGTGATGCCTTTTGGGTTAACGAATGCTCCTGCAGTGTTTATGGATCTGATGAATCATATATTTAGACCGTATTTAGATCGCTTTGTTGTGGTGTTCATTGGTTATATTTTGATTTATTCCTGTGATGAGACGCAACATGCCAAACATTTGAGAACTGTGTTACAGACTCTACGTGAGAAACAGTTGTATGCTAAGTTTAGAAAATGTTAATTTTGGTTGCGTGAAGTTGGTTTTCTGGGGCATATTGTATCAGCTGCAGGAATACGAGTTTATCCGAGTAAGATTTCAGCTATTTTGGAATGGAAGCCTCCGAGAAATGTGTCTGAAGTCTGTAGTTTTCTGGGACTAGCAGGATATTATAGACGATTTGTGAAAGGCTTCTCGATGATTGCAACTCTGTTAACGAAGTTGCTACAGAAAGATGTTAAATTTGAATGGTCGGAAAAGTGTCATCAGAGTTTTGAGCAGTTGAAAGTATTGTTGACGGAGGCACTAGTGTTAGTTCCACCGGAATCGGGTAAAGAATTCATAGTATATAGTGATGCATCGTTGAATGGTTTGGGCTGTGTACTGATGCAAGAAGGTAAAGTCATTGCTTATGCTCCGAGGCAGTTAAAGCCGCATGAGAAAAATTATCCGATGCATGACCTTGAATTGGCCGTGATTGTGTTTGCGTTGAAGATTTGGCGGCATTATCTATTTGGTGAGAAATGTCATATTTATACAGATCATAAGAGTTTGAAATATTTGATGACTCATAAAGAATTGAATTTGTGACAGAGAAGATGGCTAGAACTGTTGAAAGATTACGAACTTGTGATTGATTATCATCCGGGTAAAGCTAATGTGGTAGCTGACGCTTTGAGCCGAAAGTCTATACGTGCTTTGCGAGCAATGAATGCTCAGATAAATCTGTGTGATGATAGTGTGGTTTTAGCCGAGTTAAAAGTAAAGCCGATGTTTGTACGCCAGATTTGTGATGCCCAGAAAAGTGATGTTGAAATGATGGCTAAACAAACTCAGTGTGAATTGAATGGTGATACAGAATTTTGAGTTGATCGTGATAATTGTTTGAGATTTAGAAATTGGATTTGTGTTCCGAAGAATTCAGAATTGATTCAGCTAATTTTGAATGAAGCTCATAATAGCCATTTGACTGTTCACTCGGGAAGTACGAAAATGTACAATGATTTGAAACAATTTTATTGGTGGCATGGTATGAAACAGGACATCTCTGACTTTGTGTCAAAATGTTTAGTTTGTCAGCAAGTTAAAGCTGAACATCAGGTTTCGTCCGGTTTGTTACAACCGATCATGATTCCTGAGTGGAAATGGGAGAGAATTACGATGGACTTTGTGTCGGGATTACCTTTATCTCCGGGAAAGAAAGATGCAATCTGGGTGATAGTTGACAGATTGACGAAATCAGCTCATTTTGTTCCGGTGAGAACAGACTTTTCACTTGATAGATTGGCTGAATTATATATTGCTTTGATTATGAGGTTGCACGGGGTGCCACTATCTATTGTGTCTGACAGAGATCCGAGATTTACCTCGCGATTTTGGAAGAAGTTGCAAGAGGCTTTAGGCACAAAATTGCATTTCAGTACTGCTTTTCATCCGCAAACGGATGGACAATCCGAGCGGACCATTCAGATTCTTGAAGATATGTTGAGATGTTGTATACTTGAGTTTGATACTACGTAGGAAAAACATTTACCGTTGATTGAATTCGCGTATAACAGCAGTTTTCAATCTAGTATCAAAATGGCACCGTATGAGGCTCTTTATAGTAGAAAATGTCGAACTCCATTGTATTGGGTGAGCTAAGTGAGAATAAGATTTACTGGTGATCTTATAAAAGAGACCTGCGAGAAAGTGAAAGTGATACGTGACAGTTTGAAAGCGGCTTTAGATCGTCAAAAGTCTTATGCAGATTTGAAACGAAAAGATATTGAATTCGAAGTTGGCGATAAAGTGTTTTTGAAAGTATCTTCGTGGAATAAAATATTTCGATTTGGCCAGAAAGGCAAACTGAGTCCGAGGTTCATCGGACCGTATGAGATCATTAAGTGAGTTGGGTCAGTTGCTTATAGATTGATGTTAACACCAGAGTTAGAAAAGATTCATAACGTGTTTCATGTGTCGATGCTTCGACGGTACAGATCTGACCCGTCTCATGTAATTGCTCCTACTGAGGTTGAGATTCATCGGACTTGTCGCATCTGGTGAGAACCGATTCGAATTTTGGCACGAGAGACTAAAGAGTTGAGAAACAAAAGAATTTCCTTAGTGAAAGTATTATGGCACAAACACGGAATTGAAGAGGCTACGTGGGAGTTTGAAAACGTTATGAGAGAGCAATATCCGCATCTATTTACTGGTAAGATTTTCGGGGACGAAAATTCCTAAGGGGGGAGAGTTGTAACAGCCCGGTTTAGACCCTACTCAGAATAGTGGTTTTGAGACCACAAACTTGAGGTCGAAATAATATTTTAATATTATTTTCTGTGTGAATAATATGTGATATAGCCTGTGTGAAAATTCTGTGTGATAATTTTCTTCGACTGTGTGCCGAATTAGAGAAAGGACTAAATCGCATAAAGTGTAAAATGCTGTGTGCTGATTGTTATATGCCTAATTGTTGTTGTCTTTATAATATGGAGGATTTATATTGCAATTAGGCCATTTTATTTAGTAGTGGACGGCAACATGTATATATTATATACTTTTATATGTTTAATTTTATAAGTAAAATTAATATTATATATTAAAAATTATTATAATAAAACAAAGGCATTAAAAAGCCATTAACCTTGTGTTCATCTTTCTACTATGACCAAAACAAAGAAAAGAAAAAGAAAATAAGAAAGAGCTAGGGCATTCGGCCATTTCTAAGCTCAATTCAAGACCAAGAGAGGAGAGGTTCGGATCGAGATCGAGGCAAAGATAAAGTGCTCGATTGATCGACCATCTCGATAGTTCAACGTCTGAGGTAAGTTCAGGCATAATACGAATATTTAGTTATGTTAAATGCTATGAAATGAATGTTATATTGATATTGAAATGTGGATGCTATGTGAGAGTTTGAGTTTGAGTTATGTGGCACTAAGTGTACGTATTCGGAAACGTGATTGAGATGCTTAGCACTGTGTGTACGAAATAATATAAACTTCAACTTTGTGGTTGGCACTGTGTGTGCGATACCGATTAAAGAGAGGTTTGATATAAAAGCACTATGTGTGCGATGTTAATTAAGCTTCGGCTAAATATCTGGGCACTAAGTGTGCGATTGAATCGAAGAAGAGACGGAAGTTGATCGAAAGGGGAAAGTGAGTATTGAGTAGCAAATGTAATTGATTACTAGGTGTTGGCTAAGGTACGCTCGGAACCTATGTGATTGATGAATCTATTAATGAGATTATGAAATGTTAAATGAACATATTAGTTTTGGATGATATGATATATATATGTATATGCGAAATAATCTATGTGGTGGTTTGTTTGATTTAAATGTGTTATGTTACAAACTTACTATGCTTTGGAAAGCTTATTTGTGTGATTTGTTTCTCGCTGCGATTGTTGTCAAGTAAAAGCTAGCTCGGATCAGGGATCACAAAGATAACAATCACACTATCGGGAATTTATTTTGGTACTTTTGGACAGACATGTATAGGCTAGATGTTATGATATGTTTTGAAAGGTTTAATACTTTCCATGTGATTTGGCTTGGAAGTTGAAAGATGTTGAATTGATGAATGAGCTATGAATATGGTATATTTCATGACTTAGTTGATTGGGAAAGATGTGGTTTGAAGTTGAACTTTGATATGGATTACCTGATGTTTGGGTTATATATGTTTTGAAGTGTATAATTGTCACTTTAAATGGCTTTAGTTGTGATGCTAATGAGCATGGAAGTAAATGGTTTAGTTGGTGATTGAATAATGCATGAAATGGTATGATTGAATATATTTGAAAGCATGAATTGGTATTGTGTTGATGCTTGTAGGTATGACCCATGTGTGGGTGGCAAGTTGGCTTTGCAAATGGCCTGTTTTGTCTACACGATTATGGCACACGGGTGCCTAGTGACCCTGGGATATAGTCAGTATATAGCCTAAGAGTATACGGCCATGGTACACGGGCGTGCCTGGTGGCCATGGGGATAAGTCAGTGTATTGCTTAAGAGTACACGGCCTTAGCACACGGGCGTGCTTGGTGGTCGTGTGGGGAAGTCAGAATACATACTCTGTTCTGGCACGGCCTTGACACATGGGTGTGTCTGGTGATCGTGTGAGGCACACGGCCTAATTGCACCGGCGTGTGACCTCAACAGTTTTGAAGAATGCTTCAAATTTAGAAAACTTTCTTAAGTGTTCGATTTAGTCCCGACCCTTCTCTAAAGCATGCTTAAGGTCTCGGTGACCTATCTAAGGGACATAGTGATTGAAATTGATAACTTGTTTTATGAAATGTCTATAAACATTTCCAATTCGTCAGGTAATACCTTTAACCCTAATCCGGCTACGGATACGGGTTAGGGGAGTTACATTTCCACTGCATACCATTTACAAATGGATGGTCAAATAGAGGTCTTAAATAGATGTTTGGAAGGCTATTTATGGTGCATGACAGGTGTGAGACCTAGTGATTAGGCCAATTGGTTACCTTTAGCTGAATGGTGGTATAATACCACATATCACACAGTCATACACTCTTCCCCTTACACAACACTTTATGGTCAAGACCCTCAGTTGCACCAACCTTATCTTGCTAGCTCCTCACTAGTGGCTACTGTGGATTGTAGCTTGCGAGCAAGAGAAGCAGCTCGACAGCTACTCAAATTTCATTTAAAAAGATCTCAAGCAAGAGTGAGACAGTTGGTTGATAAAAAAAGATCAGATAGAGAATTTTAGGTTGGAGATTTGGTTTATCTTCGATTGCAACCTTATCGGGAACACTCTATTTGAAGAATAGTGAACCAAAAAGTATCCCCCAAATACTTTGGCCCGTATCCTGTTGAAGCTAAAGTGGGCCGAGTTGCTCATAGACTATCCTTACCTGTTGGCTTGAGAATTCACCCTACCTTCCACGCATCACAACTAAAAAAACATATTGGTCGAACACCTCATTCTCCGTTGCTACCCTTAGTAGGATCTGAGGGTGATCTACTGAAAGTTCCAACCAAGATAGTCGATAGACGTATGGTCAAAAAGGGTAACTAGACCATCATTGAGGTTTTAGTGGAATGGCCGAACACTTTTCCTGAGGACTCAACATGGGCAAATTTCAATGAACTTCGTAAGAAATTTTCAGACTTTGATCATTGAGGACAAGGATCATGTTCAAAGGAAGAGTAATTGATATGGGACAGAATGCTGCTTCAACACAATGGTCTACTTTTTTTAATTTACTATTAATTTTGTTAATTAGATGTTCTTTTAATGTTTTTTAGTTGATGCTAAATGTAACACCCCTAACCCGCATTTGTCGCTGGAATAGGGTTACAAGCATTACCGTACAATTCGAACATTTAGAATTAATTTCATTCGAAAATCATAAACATAACTTAAACCATTCCTACATGCATATATCGTCCCTAAATCGAGCCCTTGAGGCCCTAAAAATAATTTAGAAACAAATCGGGACCAATTTGAAATAATTTGGAAAGCTTAGGAAAAAATTAGAAAACTTGAAAACAGGGGTCACATGGCTGTGTAGCAAGGCCGTGTGCCTCACACAGCTGAGACACACGCCCGTTTAACCTTTGAACTAGGGACACACGACCGTGTCCCAGCCCGTGTCCTCACCCATGTAACTTACTAACTTGCACCTTAAGCATTCAACAGGTGACACACGGTCGTGTCGCCAAGCCGTGTGTCTCACAGGCTGAGTCACACGCCCGTGTCTCTGGCTGTGTGGACCTAAAATGTACCTTAAACAACAATTTTACCATTTCAAGCTTACTTGGGCCTTAAGCAATTCAAATACCAATCATTTAACCTATTCAAAATACGATTAAACATACTCAAAACATGCCAAAACAATCATCCTAAATGCCTAACCAATGTACCATTATTGGTACCACATTTTATATCATCAAAACACATCAACAATGCATCATCCAAATTAAAGTTTAAAGTATGCTAAAATCACTCAATTTAGCCTAACATAAAGCAACTTAAGACATCACGCTTTAAGTTTCATACACATATCAAGCCTTTGGTCAAAACACATACTAACATTTAGCTTCAAACATAAACATATACTTATAACTCAATTTACATCACATTCACCAAACAACTAACAACCAAAGACACCCTAGGTACATGCCATTACAAAAACATCACCACACTTCAGATTGGGATTGTTGTTGGATGCTGAGTCGGTGATCAAAAGAGAGTACCTAACCTGTGCATGGAAAACAAAACTGCATGCTGAGTAAAACTTAGTGATATTTTTATAATCCGAACATTTTGAGACATGATATGATACATGAATGCTCAAATTGAATTATATCATCATACTACTATCTAAACATACAATTACAAGATATCACCATTTCAATTTCATGCATTTCATTACCTTATTTGATGCTATACTCAATTTTCATAAGTATTCACCTTTAGTTGGTTTGAACATATATCTCAATTCACATCACTTGCTATATAAATAGCTTTGCATAGATCAATCAACAACTTACTTATATTATGGCACAAACCAATCCACATTAAGCAACTTCACTTATTCGAATAACCACAAGTATATCTAAAGCATTTGAATTTATTTCACAACTTTAATAATCTAACTCAAGAATATATCATAACTTCTAATGAATAAATGTATATACAAAAGTAAATATAATCTTCTTTAGTAATACCTACAACCATCCTTCTTAGATGATTCATAAAACCTTGATGTATAGTCCAGTTGATACACGACACCCGGTGCCTAGCGGATAATTTGCGAAAGAGTTTGTGCCTAGAACTAGTCGGATAAACCAATAGATGTGTGCCTAGCACTAGTTAGATAAACTGACGGAAGTTGCGCCCAGCGCAAGTTGGATAAACCGATGAATAATTAGTGAGCCCAGCTCTAGTTGGATAAACCAACGATATTTGCGCCCAGCGCTAGTCGGAAAAATCGACGAATGTGTGCCCCAACATTAGTCATATAAACTAACGAAAGTTACGGCCAGCGCTAGTTGAATGAACCAACAATATCAATTACTCATTCGCAAGTCCATAAAATCACATTTATTAACTCAATATCACATTTCATAACTCAATATCACATTCACTTCAATTATCTATTAATCAACTCAGTATCACATTCACTTCAATTATCTATTAATCATTCATTAATTGATTCCATAATGCCACATTTTATCTATTTATGATTTTTTCAATATCCATTCAATATAGCTTAACCAAACACAAATAAAAACATCGGTAAATAATAATTAACAATTAACTAATTAAATTAAGTAAATGACGTTCGAGTTCCAAGACTACGAACTTACTTAGCATGTAAACACGAGATTTTATTTAACTCCATACATTAACCAACATTATTCAACTTCAATCTCATCATTCGGCAATACATCTCCGTATATAACATTTCCATACTATCAATTTAAATTCTAATAATTTATTGATTCATTTCATAATGTCACATTTCATGTATATAATACACAATTTCTCATTTCATAATTTAATCATTTGCATATATGTAAATATAATTAAGATATCAAAGTAATAATTAAGTATTCAAATTAAATAAATAGAGTTTGAGTTCAAAGACTACGAACTTACCTGGCTAAATTGCAGCAATAACTAAGAACAAGGGCTATTTGGTAATTTTCTATTCGCCTTGATTTTCCACTCGTTCTTGATCTAAATTAATAATTTTATTCAATTCATTAATTTAGATAATAAAATCACTCCATTTTATGCAATTTAGTTCTTTTTGACATTTTTACAAAATTGCCCTCAACTTTTCATTTTTATTCAATTTAGTCCTTATGTCCTAATCATGTAAATAAACCAATTTTATTGAAAATTCATACCAGCCGTATGTTACTAGCATTCAATATAGCCCACATTTGTAACAATTTCACATCTAGCCCTTGTATTTTTATTATTTCAACAGTTTAATCCCTAATCGTTAAATTCATCAAAATCACTTAATAAAATACTTATAAATAACAACTAATACCTCAAATTCATCATTTAACATATAAAATCACAAATATTCATCAATGACAACATTCAAAATCTTTACTTGATTTTAAAAGCGAAGAAGGTGACAAAATTTGGACCTAGTTGCAACAATCTCAAAAACATGAAAATTATTAGAAACAGACCTCAAAATCTCCCACATGCATCAAATTTTGTTTGGTCGAAACTCCCATGCTCCAAAAATGCAGTTTCTCTCGTCCAAGAAGAAGAACATAGAAACAAATATGTTTTTCCTTTCTTTTATTTTAGTTATTACTTATTATTTAATTTATTAATATTAAATTATATCATATAAACTAACAAAAGAATAATCACCAGCCGCCCACTCATATATAATATGGTATATTTACCACATTAGTCCATAATTTTACATTTTCATAGCTATTAAACACCTTTAGTTAGTAGAATTCAACTTTCACACTTTTTACGATTTAGTCATTTTTACTTAATTAACTATCCAAACATTAAAATTTCTTAACGAAACTTTAATACAACCTTAATAACCCTCTGTAAATATTTATTAAATATTTACAGCTAGGTTTATAGAAACGAGGTCCCGATATCTCATTTTCTAAAACCACTTGACTTTAGGGTCTTACCACTTGAACTTAATAAATCATTTATATAACATAAATTGTAACACCCCAAACCCGGCCCATTCGTTACGACCGAATTTGAAATGCCACTGCGGACAAACGTTTGAAGACTGATTTCACTTTTGGAAAAAACATTAAAAATTTTGTCATTTGAAAACCAGGTCCAATTAAAAATTCCAAATAATATAAGCTTGACAAAAATATCCAAATTAAAAGCACTTCCAAATAATAATTTAATGGTCGTCTAGCTTAAACATAATAAAAATGCTCAAATAGAAATACTTAAATACTTTAACTGGGCCTT
Source organism: Gossypium sturtianum (assembly GCA_025698515.1). NCBI lineage: Eukaryota > Viridiplantae > Streptophyta > Magnoliopsida > Malvales > Malvaceae > Gossypium > Gossypium sturtianum. The sequence continues at coordinate 130,882,698 of CM046955.1, forward strand.
ATTACAATAAATAATTAAACAAAAGTTCTTAGTAATAAAATGAATAAAATAAAGAAGATGTCTTCGCATGGGCCACCTCGTATCCACTCCAACCCGGTCCAATCACCACGAATCATCTGCGATGTTTAATAAAAATTGGGTGAGTCATACTGCACTCGAGTGTGTAATTAGTCCATGAATTCCACCCACATGTTAACCACATATTAACTCATATATCGATATCAATTATCAAATTCACATGTTATCATATTCTAGGCTTGGCCCATATTCATATCACATTCATCTAATAGGTAGTTAACCACATAATTTCCACATACTCGGGCTTAGCCCATTTCCACATTAATCCACATATCATATTGGGCTTGGCCCATTTCCACATATGTTCACATACGAAATCATGCAATTATGAAGCCCAACCCAAACCTAGGGTCCATCCGCTACACACCCCCTTATCCAAACCTACCACACACCGGGGATTATCAAATCACCTCTCCTTTTCACTCCAAAGGCAATCATCGCCATCCACGTGCAATTAAGCACAATAGTCCACAACGCGACCTCAGTCAGCGCCAATCCACGATTAAGTCGTAGCTAACACCAAAACCACGATGGGACACATAGTCACTCATCAACCATGATATGACACATAGCCGATATCAACCACGATGAGGCACATAGCCACTCATCAAGCCACGCCGAACTAAATCGCAATTAATCCACAACGTGACCTCAGTCAACGTCAATCCACGATGTAGCTCAAGGCTAACATCAAACCACGTACTCGAAGTACACCCGTACCTTCTTTCATATCATATCCCACCCATGCACATGCCACATAAAATAATGATACAATGTAATGATGCATGTGCATGTTCATCAAGCATATTATCACATATTCATATTAATAATCACATATCATCAGGTTTGGTACTTATGGATTATCGACATACCCTTGAGGGTATCCTTATCACAATTTCCACTGCACTAGTTAGCACATTCATAACACATACACATTTCATACATATCATATACCCAGAAAATGGTGGGTTAATCACACACCTGATCACTTGGAGAACTATGCTATTGATACTGATGCTATCACTAGGCGATACTACGGCTATTTGCCTACTTTCTTGTTCTGACGCTAGTCCACACCCTGGTGGCCAATCCCTAACTGCCGAGATAGATCTATTCTTAAACTTCAGGATAGGGACCTTCCCTTTCCCTTCTTGAATGGTATTCGCCTCCATCAACACACTTAATCGTAACAATCGATTTAATCATCGAGATACGAATTCTTAACCAAATATCCACAACTTATCATACTTACCGAAAGGGTCTTGAAATCCCGAAAAGCTTGATCTAATGCTTAGATCCTTAATCCCTACATTTGATTAATCACCTACTACTTTAATAAAAAGCCATTCGGCCATAAATCCAAATCCTAGTAGGATTAGTATACTTAAACTTACCTTGTTGCCGTTTGACTTAAGAATCAAGTCTTGAAATCTCGCTATACTCTTTCTTGCATTCGGCCAAGCATTGAATCAATTAACTTGGTTAGTTTTCGGCTTTTGAATAATTAATGAACACATATATTTACCAAACATGGCCTTGGCCGAATGCTATAGACACTTACCTTGTGGATTTTAAATCCCGAAACTCATCGAATAACTAGGGAACACGTGGCCTATGGTGTACCTTCGGGAAAAGAACTTCTCCTTCCTTGTGGTCGACACTTAGTAAATCCCGAAAGATCTCTTCAAAGTTTCGGCAACAAGATATTAATGGGGTTAGTCCTAGATTTTGGCAAATCTTAAGAAAAAAGGATGAAATCGAATGAGATCTTACCCTTACTTGAAGAAATCGATTGCACCTTCACTTTAACCTTCAGAGATTCGGCTATGGCTAGATGATGATCTCACAACTTTCGAATTTTGGAGGATTAGAAAGAAAAGAGAAGGAAGAATAAAGATGGAGGATTCGGCTAGATCACAAGGTATTTCGGCTTGGCAAAAATAAAAGAAGAAGAAGATTTGGTGAAGAGAATTCGGCAGAGGCTTTCAAAGAACAGAAAATAATGCAGAATGGCCTCTCTCTTCCTTTTATAGCCGAAATTATCATCTAAGGAGTCCCTTACTTGGCCACCACTCCTCTATCTGATAACTTTATTCCTTTAATTATCATAAATAAAAGAGTTTAAATCCAACATTTATCTCTTCAAAATAATCCAATTTAAAAATCCTTTATTTATCACCCTTTTTAATCGAATATTTATGAAAATAAAACACCTCCTTTCTAGAAGCATGTGCCGTCCACCTCGGTCTTACGAAGCAAAAATAAAACCTCCTTTATTAGTTTCCCAACTGACTCGAACTCAAGCCCATTCCTCATGCATATGGCGCCATTTCCATAGGCCCTAAGTGGCATCTTTAGACCACTTTTCCAAGCCTGTTTGTGTGTCAAATTTCACAAACTTTTTCTTTTAAGGCCACCTTGCCTTAATTTCCCCTTTTAAACCTTAAAACTCGTCATTTCTAGGTCATTTCTAAGTTTCCAAAAATTTTCGATCGGCTCTGTAAACTTGACATTTCCTTACATTTCCAAGTTTCCAAAAATGTTCACTTTCCATTTTCCTTACATTTCCTAGTTTCCAAAAATGTTCACCTTCATTTTTAAACTTAACATTTCCATACATTTTCGAGTTTCCAAAATGTTCATTTCTAACTTATTTTCACTCATTTTTGGGTTTTAGAAAATATTCAAAATTTATTCATAATACTTAAAACATGTCACTTCATACAATTAAACCGAAAATGCATAGGCCCTATTTTAGGATGTTACAGTTCTACCCTCCTTAAAAATAATTTCGTCCTCGAAATTACTTATTAACGAATAATCGTACCTCTTAACTCACCGCACTACGCTTATGCTGCGCACTCTGATCTTAATAGAATCATCATACTTCCCTTCGAACTTAACCTTAAAATAATTCCAATTCAATCGATCTGCCGGGACACCTTGTTTGACAGTGAGCCACCATCGATAAGCTTCGTCTCGGAGCAACGAGACAGTGCCTTTCAGCTTTTCCTCATCAGTACAGTCCAAATCGTCCATTATTCTTTCGACTGCTTCCAACCAATACTCCGCTACGTTCGGAGCTACTCCAGATACTCCTCTAAAAACTTCAGCCCCGTTGGACCTAAGCCTTTCCGATACCGACTTCCGAGCTCCACTTCTCGTGCTAGCTCCTGCCACACGTTCTAGTACTCGCAACATAGCTTGCGACACTGCTTCATCTTCTCCTATCGGATCTTGATCCTCTGTGCCCACAGCTGGCGGCGGCACATCATTTTCTGACCCATGGCCAGACCCTACTGGTTCCGATACTGCCATTCTACCTCTACCGCATCCACGACGACCACGTCCCCTAGAACTCATTTCTAACGTCGCGACTTATCTGATTAAAAAGTTTTATGTATCAGAATTTTGTTCCACTTATTAACCGCGAACAATTTTATGATATAAAGATATTTAGAAGTAGTTCTTTCGATCACACAAAGGTTCAGTTCAAGTTCACTACTCTAATTCAGAGAGTCACACTCACACTCACATTCATAGACAGAGACACATTCATTCATCAACAAGAACACATTCATTCAGTGGTATCTACCACACACATTCACTATCCAGACATTTCTGCCCGTTCCTATCCCAGGGGTATTTTCGTCATTTGTCCTACAGGGGTATTTTGGTAATAAATCGGGGTCACTTCGAAAATATTTTTCAAATTAAAGGTATTTCAGAATTTACAAAATCTCTGGGTTATTTTGTTTTCCAAATCAGAGGTGTTGCAAAAATTTTAGAAATCGAGGTTATTTCAGTAATTTTGGAAGTCAGGGGCAGTTCCCTAAATTTTCCAAATCAGGGTATTTTGATATTTGTAAAACAGAAGTTTTTGATATCTTTGTAAAGTAGAAATATTGTAGCAAACGTCGAGGGTATTTTTGAAAATCTTAAGAACTAAGGGTATTTTAGTAATTTACAATACATGGGCATTTTTGTAATTTTGTAAATCAGAGATATTTTGGAAAAATTTTCACAATAATCTTTTACTACAATTAAAAGGGTAATTTAGAGATTTTAAAACTAGGGTTTTTATCATGGCTAGTCCCTTTCGGGTTTTAATTATCGGGTTTAGCCCGTGAATAAGTCCTCTTGGTTAGGGTGAACCGTATCTACGCACCAGGTAGGATTCGGGTAAAGTGGAGGTGAGTCGCTAGGACTGCTTAAATACCAAGCTCTTACTGAATCCACTACTAGACATGCGCACAGCAGTTGCCACACCCTAGCTCGGCGACTTACTTCACAGGTTTGTTTAATAATCCTTAAGTCTTATGCATGTGTTTGAGTAGACTAGTCCTAGGGTTCAACAGCCCTAATATTCTAATCTACGAGCCCAAATAAGCCCATAATAGTTCACATAAACAAGTCACTTCAACAATTAGAAGTACTTACAGTGGACTTGCCGAGATACAGTGCCATGCCGAATAGCCTGAAATAGTTCATAAATTCTTATATTTTTGGAAAGCCCATTTTGACAAATGTTTTTGGGCCCAAATCCCTCAAAGCCGAGTTTTGAACCGGGCTCTGATACCAAAACTGAAACACCCCAAACCCGGCCCATTCGTTACGACCAAATTTGAAATGCCACTGCGGAAAAACGTTTGAAGACTGATTTCACTTTTGGGAAAAACATTAAAAATTTTGTCATTTGAAAACCAGGTCCAATTAAAAATTCTAAATAATATAAGCTTGACAAAAATATCCAAATTAAAAGCACTTCCAAATAATAATTTAATGGTCGTCTAGCTTAAACATAATAAAAATGCTCAAATAGAAATACTTAAATACTTTAACTGGGCCTTATTACAATAAATAATTAAACAAAAGTTCTTAGTAATAAATGAATAAAATAAAGAAGATGTCTTTGCATGGGCCACCTCGTATCCACTCCAACCCGGTCCAATCACCACGAATCATCTGTGATGTTTAATAAAAATTGGGTGAGTCATACTGGACTCGGTGTGTAATTAGTCCACCGAATTCCACCCACATGTTAACCACATATTAACTCATATATCGGATATCAATTATCAAATTCACATGTTATCATATTCGGGCTTGGCCCATATTCATATCACATTCATCTAATAGGGTAGTTAACCACATAATTTCCACGTACTGGGCTTAGCCCATTTCCACATTAATCCACATATCATACTCGGGCTTGGCCCATTTCCACATATGTTCACATACGAAATCATGCAATTATGAAGCCCAACCCAAACCTAGGGTCCATCCGCTACACACCCCTTATCCGACCTACCACACACCGGGGATTATCAAATCACGCTTTCCTTTTCACTCCAAAGGCAATCACTGCCGCCCACGTGCAATTAAGCACAATAGTCCACAACGCGACCTCTCGGCGCCAATCCACGATGTAGCCATAGCTAACACCAAAACCACGATGGGACACATAGTCACTCATCAACCACGATATGGCACATAGCCGATATCAACCACGATGAGGCACATAGCCACTCATCAAGCCACGCGAACTAAATCGCAATTAATCCACAACGTGACCTCGCCAATGTGAATCCCACGATGTAGCTCAAGGCTAACATCAAACCACGCACTCGAAGTACACCCGTACCTTCTTTCATATCATATCCCACCCATGCACATGCCACATAAAATAATGATACAATGTAATGATGCATGTGCATGTTCATCAAGCATATTATCACATATTCATATTAATAATCACATATCATCAGGTTTGGTACTTACCGGATTATCGACATACCCTTGAGGGTATCCTTATCACAATTTCCACTCGCACTAGTTAGCACATTCATAACACATACACATTTCACATACATATCATATACCCGGAAAATGGTGGGTTAATCACACACTGATCACTTGGAGAACTATGCTTTGATCGATGCTACCACTAGGCGATACTACGGCTATTTGCCTACTTTCTTGTTCGACGTTGGTCCACACCCGGTGGCCAATCCCTAACCGTCGAGACAGATCTCTTCTTAAACTTCGGATAGGGACCTTCCCTTTCCCTTCTTGAATGGTATTCACCTCCATCAACACACTTAATCGTAACAATCGATTTAATCATCAATATACGAATTCTTAACCAAATATCCACAACTTATCATACTTACCGAGAAAGGGTCTTGAAATCCCGAAAAGCTTGATCTAATGCTTAGATCCTTAATCCCTACATTTGATTAATCACCTACTACTTTAATAAAAGCCATTCGCCATAAATCCAAATCCTAGTAGGATTAGTATACTTAAACTTACCTTGTTGCCGTTTGACTTAAGAATCAAGTCTTGAAATCTCTCGCTATACTCTTCTTGCATTCGGCCAAGCATTGAATCAATTAACTTGGTTAGTTTTCGCTTTTGAATAATTAATGAACACATATATTTACCAAACATGGCCTTGGCTGAATGCTATAGACACTTACCTTGTGGATTTTAAATCCGAAACTCACCGAATAACTAGGGAACACGTGGCCTATGGTGTACCTTCGGGAAAAGAACTTCTCCTCCCTTGTAGTCGACACTTAGTAAATCCCGAAAGATCTCTTCAAAGTTTGGAAACAAGATATTAATGGGGTTAGTCCTAGATTTGGCAAATCTTAAGAAAAAGGATGAAACCGAATGAGATCTTACCCTTACTTGAAGAAATCGATTAGACCTTCACTTCAACCTTCGTGAGATTCGGCTATGGCTAGATGATGATCTCACAACTTTCGGCTTTTGGAGGGATTAGAAAGAAAAGAGAAGGAAGAATAAAGATGGAGGATCTGGCTAGATCACAAGGTATTTCGGCTTGGCAAAAATAAAAGAAGAAGAAGATTTGGTGAAGAGAATTCGCAGAGGCTTTCAAAGAACAGAAAATAATGCAGAATGACCTCTCTCTTCTTTTATAGCCGAAATTATCATCTAAGGAGTCCTTACTTGGCCACCACTCCTCTATCTCGATAACTTTATCCTTTAATTATCATAAATAAAAGAGTTTAAATCCAACATTTATCTCTTCAAAATAATCCAATTTAAAAATCCTTTATTTATCACCCTTTTTAATCGAATATTTATGAAAATAAAACACCTCCTTTCTAGAAGCATGTGCCGTCCACCTCAGTCTTCTAGAAGCAAAAATAAAACCTCCTTTATTTGCTTCCCAAGTGACTCGAACTCAGGCCCATTCCTCTTGCATATGGCGCCATTTCCATAGGCCCTAAGTGGCATCTTCAGACCACTTTTCCAAGCCTGTTTGTGTGTCAAATTTCACAAACTTTTTCTTTTAAGGCCACCTTGCCTTAATTTCCCCTTTTAAACCATAAAACTCGTCATTTCTAGGTCATTTCTAAGTTTCCAAAAATTTTCGATCGGCTTTGTAAACTTGACATTTCCTTACATTTCCTAGTTTTCAGAAATGTTCACCTTCCATTTTTAAACTTAACATTTCCATACATTTTCAGGTTTCCAAAAATGTTCATTTCTAACTTATTTTCACTCATTTCCGGGTTTCCAAAAATATTCAAAATTTATTCATAATACTTAAAACATGTCACTTCATACAATTAAACCGAAAATGCATAGGCCCTATTTTAGGATGTTACATAAATTACCATATCAAAAACCTTTTTAAAACCATATTTGACTCGTAAATATTAAATAATAATATTTATGAACTTACTTGTCAGATTTGTAGCCCCGAAACCACTGTTTCTGACACCACTGAAAAATGGGTCATTACACAAAAACTCTATGGTTTTTTTAGTGAAACGGTGTGTATAAGGAATTGCTAAAACACATTGTTTCAGTCCTAGCTTAATAAGTAAAATGGTGCGTAGCTGATAACTATTTTGACAACTGTTTTCTGATTATTATCTTGTACCCATCATTTGTCCCTATTTGAGCACCAATGAGGCTCAGAGAACGGTTATGAATGAACAGACTGGAATTCTAGCCTTCTCTACTCTTCATCTTCTTCTCTAAAGTTTTCTTCTTCTTCCTCCTTCTCTCTTATCTTCTATTTTCTATGTATCACTTACCAAGCTTTTCAAACTATTGCATAAGTTAGTTAAGTATTAGTTCTTTTTTAAATTAGACTTATGAAAATATTTTGAAACAACTATTCAAAGTAAAGAATGAAAATATGGAACATTTACATCATGAATTCTTTTTTTTTAATCCAAAGTTTCGATCATTTTGATGAATATAAATAATTAATTCAAGTTTATTTTAAATATTAAATTTTTTGTTCTTAATTTATATTGATCTTAATACCAACTTTCATAATTTTAAAAAGTAAACATTTATATCATTATCATGACTATGTATTCAAATTGAGTAAAACCCTATATGGTCTCACATAGACACCTTATGCAAGGTATGAAAGGCTATGTCAGTTCCTTATTGCTCAAGGTTTTGAAAAGGGTTCTGTTAATTTGAGATGAGTATGGTTGGTGAATTGAGCTACTTATTTAGATTCCAAATTAAGCAAATGAAAGATGGAGCTTTTCTTTCACAAGAAAAGTGTGGTGAAAAAGTTTAAGTTAGAAAATGCTAAAGCGACTAGGACACTTATGGTTATTGGTGAGAAACTGTTTAAAGATGAGAAGGGAATGCCTATAGAGACCACTTATAGAAGTATGACTGGTAGTTTGTTATATCTTACTACTAGTAGACCTAATTTATCATTTAGTGTGAGAGTATGTTGGCCCAGTTTGAGACCACTGCCTCAAGCCAATATTCAGCGACATTTGGAGCTACACCTGAGACACCTCTGAAAACCTCAGCGCCACTTGATTTCAATCGTTCCGATATCGACCCACGAGCTGTTGGCCCAGTTCTAGCTCTAGCGACCCTTTCAAGGACTCGCAGTATTGCTTGTGTCACCGCATTATCTTCTTCCATATGATCATGTGATCCCGTCTCACTTTCGAGTGACGCAGGTGCATCCATTTCCGGCATATGATCCGGCGCTTCAGTTGCGCCTCTAACACCTCGTCCTCTACCACGGCCACGTCTACCGCGTCCACGACCACGTTTTCTAGTGCTCATAGTGACTGATTTAATCTGATTAAGAGTTTTATGAATCAGAATACTATTTCAGTGTTTATTAACGATGTTTTATGATATGAAAGAGATAGAGTTGTTTTCGCAACCATATCCTATTGTCTCAATCTCTACGATTTTCAACACCTAAAACTAGAAGTTCTAGAGTGTTTCTTATGATCATATCACAATGATAATAAACAATCAACATACAGATACTTACTTGACTTGGCGCGGGATGCTCATGGTGCCATACTACCATTAAATCAAAAAGTCTAGAAATTTGAGTTGTTTCTCAAACAAATATCTCTGTTGAACCCAAACCACAGCCGAGTTTTGAAACTAGCTCTGATACCATTAAATGTAACACCCCAAACAAGGTCTATGCATTAAGACGAGATTTGGTTTGTCACACCGAACGAACATCCAAAATTTCTCTAATGATTTAAGTAAAACAGTAATGCAAAACCTTTAGAAATAAGGTTTAATAAAAACTAAGTACAATGATTATGAATTAAGAAAAATACTTGTTTGAAATCTTATATATATTAGTCAAAACCTTAACGTAGTTTTAAAAGAATTTGAAAGAAATTGAAAAGTAATTTAGGTGTCCAAAATTGTTATAAAACACAATATTTTTTTAAGAAAACTTTATAGATTTAACATAAGCCCATATTAAGAGTCTTAAAATAAAATTAAATCCATCCACACATAAAAATCCATAAAAATATAATTAGAGGCCTTATTACATCATACCCAAAATAGTAATTAAAATAAATAACTTAAATAAAGTTCATAGTTTATAAAACCCAAGCTCGTAGTATGGCCTCCACCAAGTCATCCCCGGCCCAAGTCCACATCAAATTCCATTACCTGAGATGGATAATAAAACGGGGTGAGTTACAAAGAACTCAGTGTGTAACTCACTTACCACCATTATTGGGCCAGACCATCAATGCATTAATTTGGGCTTGAGCCCAATTGTAACACCCTTAACCCATGTTTGTTGCCGAATTAGGGTTACGGGTGTTACCATGTAAGTTAAAAACTTCAGTTCACTCGATTGAAACTTAATCGTTCATCTTTATCAATGTTTTAATAATAATAAACAAATAATTTCACATGTGTAACACATACTTGATATATCAATCTAAGTCATATACAATATAATCATCGATGAACTTAAAATGACTAAAAAATGTATACTACAACATTATCACTTAACTATACAGATTTCATACAATGTACTTCCTATTAATACCTATTTCATAAGGCATAAACCTATTTCCACATAACAAAAAATATGCAACTTATTACATAACACATACATGCTTATAATTTGGCCGAATATACAAGACCTCATTTTCAACATTTCATGTTGATTCCCTAGCACAAACCAAGTTTTGGTAATTTCATATACTCAAATTTAATAAGTGACTTCACAAGCAAAATATTTATATATCATAATTATAAACATCTTCTATATTCGACTATGAGCCTAAACAAATAATTCATTAAACATGTTAACTACATTTGCAACTATCACCTAGGTTTGGCCGAATACACATACATGCATTACTCACATAATTCCTACTTAACAAATTGATTGAAGTTGTCACGCTTATACAATTCCCGAATAATACTCAACTAGCATATATCTACCTTGACTTAGACATGCAAAGATTAACTTAAATGCCAATCCACCTGACTAATTTAACACAAACATTGGTTTTACACGCAAGAAATCATATAGAATGCATAAGATTAAAATAAAGAAACAACCATGACCAAACTGTTGAAACCGAACACTGTAACCACATTGTCAAAAATAAATAAAAACCAAACTTATAATGTATGTTTAAGCCATTTTTGCATGGCTATTTTATATACATATAAACATAACATCATTCCAACATTTAGCTAGCCTATACATGCCTTTGATTCAAAAATAACCAGCTTAAAAGTACCAAAATGGGATGATAGTGTGGTTGACTTCACCAACGATCCTTCGAGCCCGTAACATGACTAAAATCTATAAAACGAATAATGAACACACAAAGTAAGCTCACTAGCTTAGTAAGTCTCAAGCAAATATAATTACAAGGATCATACACTCAAACATATTAAGTGTTCAGGCTTATAATATTGAACATAAATTCTTCAATATATAAAAATAATGTACATAGCCGAATACTAGTTATTCCCATAATTTAAATATTATAACTATATCAACTTGAACATATAATATCAAAAACTCATAATTATTGTATTTAACCGTATATTCTGAGTCACATGAACACATCTAAAAAAAAAAATCAATCTCATATGTCTATTTATACATATATGCAAACCCTTTCAAACTCTTTTACCATTGATCTTTCCATTTGTAACCGAGTCTTCAATGTAATAAGCATATATGTATATGTGTATATATATATATATATCAATTCCATACGCATATAAAATTCATTCACATTAATGATGAGCATCATCATTACAAAGAAACATACTTATAGAGTCATTGTAACACCCAAAAATTTGAGTATCGATTATTGCATGTTTTGGTGTTTAGATTATGTAGGAAAAATTTTCTTATTTCTTTTTGTGCCTACTATAGTTCGGAAGAAGAGTATAGAATTATTCGGGTATGAAATATTTTTTTAGTTCGAGAATTTATTGAAGTGAAGCAAGTGGCATTGACACTTAAGTTGAATTAAGTGTTAAATAGTAGCATAAGATGAGTAAATGGCAAAGTGGTGTTGGCGCATGAGTTAGTGCATGAGGGAGAAGGTTCGAATCCCTTGTTTAGCATCTAGATGAATTTTATTTTTAATTTTTCTGCACATGTATAGCAAGTGTCGGCCAAGTACATATATGGTAAGTGTTGACCTTGTTATTTTTGGTTAGTATATCAAAGGATTAAGGAAAGTGTTAACTTATGGTATAGAATCAAGAAAGTTTGGAAAGATATTGGGACATAAGGAATATATCAAGGAAAAGTTTTGGAAACAAATTCATGGTCATTTGACCAATGAATTTGGACGGCAATGAGGCTAGGGGGGAGATTGGCCGAATATGCTTGTAGCTTGGTAAGGTTTAGGAGTTGTTTTTGGTCATTCTTAGTTTTTGTGCAAGTTTTGCAACCTTTTCTCAACCCTTCTCCTTTAGCCGAATTTGAGCATTGGTAAGCCTTAATTTTTTTAACCATTTGGTCACTTTTGTCTATTACTTTGGTATTCTTTGTATGCCTTTTCTTTTAGTGCCGAAATCACCTATACCAAAAAGCCATTCTTTTTCTTTTCTTTTACCATTGCCGAATGTACCTAGCTCCTAAACACATCTTTTCTTCTCTTCTCTTTGAAAACCGAAACAACATCATCACCAACTTTTCTCTTATTTTTATTTCTTTTCACTCAAATATTCTCCATTAAACTCTCTCATGGCCGAATGCTAGTGTGCCCATAGCCGAAACATTATCTCTTTTTCTTTGGTTATACATAGTCGAATCCTTCATCAAACATCATTCTCAATCCTTTCTTTTCGATCGTGGTCAATAGGTAAGAATTATTTTTAGTTACGATTAGTTAATAGTTCATACTATTAACGTTTCCATTCGTTATATTTTATTGCGATAACGGAAGATAGGGGATCAAGTGTTCGTGAGTAACATAGAAAGTTGGAATCGATTTAAGTGTTAAGGAAACGTTTGGACGACTCTCGTATTGTGGGACAAGGATTATTGTGGTAAGGAAATTTCACTCTTAAAAACTTTTGGTCATATTGTTTTGGTATAATATTAGAATGGTTAATGATCTTTTGTCTTCTAAGACATTCAAAATAGGGAAGAAAAGGGCGGTGTTTAGTTTTCGGAAGAAGGGAGGTTCCGTTAATCCCCCTAAGTATAAACAAAGGACTGTATCAGCAATCCGGGATTTCCCACCGGGTTGTGGACGTTCATCTGAGGAAAATCAATTGTTTGAAGTAGTTCGTACTCCCGAACCATTAATTGTTCGTGGATTTGATTCGGTTAACGAACCATCAATCAGGGAGAAACCGCAAGTGGAAGTAGTTCAAAAATCTGAGGGTAAATTTTAGATCGTTATGTTTAAATCAGTTTTATTATTAGATTATAATGATCATAAGTTATCGTGATATGTATAGGTGTTGACGAGCGGGAAAGTTTAGTCCTCACCATAGCAAGGTGTGTAACTTCACACTCATTTTCGGGTTAGATACCTAATCATAAGTACTGTGATAAAATCGTGAAAATGGTAAATTCGAAAATTATGTAGTAATTGATACTTTTGTGAAAATACATGAAAACGGTTAAAACCAAGAAAAATACGAAAAACTGCTAGATTGACATAATGGGCCAAAAACCCTCTAGTTTGATTTATGGGCCAAAAACCCTTTAGTTCGATATATGGGCTAAAAATATTCTAGTTTGATATATGGGCCAAAGTTTGCTAAATTTTATAATTGGGCCGAAAAATTGCTAGATTGTTAAATTGGGCCGAAAAATTGCTAGATTGTTAAATTGGGCCGAAAAACTGCTAGATCGATAAATTGGGTCAAAAGACTGCTAGATCGCTAAATGGGCCAAAAACCTTCTAGTTTGACATTTGGGCCTAAGTTCGCTAGATTGCTAAATGGGCTAAATACTATTTTGTTTAATGGACCCAAATGAAAAGTTTAATTAAAAACTCATTTGTATTATGGGCTACTTAATAAATTATTTATGATTAAAGTTTGTTATTCATACATAATTGCATGGGATGGGATACATGATGAAGAGAAGTAAGGCACGTGGCCATGAATCTAGTTCGGTGGCTCTGCCACAAATGTTGGCTTAATGCCTCTAGTTGGTGACTATGTCACAATCTAGTTCGGTATTGCACTACAATATTATTTAAAAGGCTAAATGCCTACGATTGGTGTGTTTGGCGGGGTGGGTTGTCTTGATCCCCATGTGTGTCTTTGGTTGGTACGGGGTGTGTAGCGGATGGAAATTAGGTTTGGTTGGGAAATTCATTTTTACATGCATTTTATATATGTTATTTCATTTTACATTGTTAAACTTTGTAATTGGGCTCAAGCCTAAATTAATGCCTTGATGGTCTGGCCCAATAATGGTGGTAAGTGAGTTACACACTGAGTTCTTTGTATCTCACCCCGTTTTATTATCCATCTCAGGTAATGGAAATTGATGTGGACTTGGGCCGGGAATGACATGGTGGAGGCCATACTACGAGCTTGGGTTTTATAAACTATGAACTCTATTTAAGTTACTTATTTTATTTTGGGTATGTTGAAATAAGGCCTCTAATTATATTTTTATGGATTTTTATGTGTGGATGGATTTAATTTTATTTTAAGACTCTTAATATGGGCGTATGTTAAAATCTATAAAGTTTTCTTAAAAGTATTGTGTTTTATAACAATTTTGGACACCTAAATTATTTTTCAATTTCTTTCAATTTTCTTTTAAAACTACGTTAAGGTTTTGCATTACTGAGTACTTAAGTCGTTAGAGAAATTTTGGATGTTCGTTCGATGTGACAAACCAAATCTTGTCTTAACGCATAGACCTGGTTTGGGGTGTTACATTTAATGGTATCAGAGCTAGTTTCAAAACTCGGCTGTGGTTTGGGTTCAATAAAGATATTTGTTTGAGAAACAACTCAAATTTCTAGACTTTTGATTTAAAGGTAGTATGGCACCATGAGCATCCCGCGCAAGTCAAGTAAGTATCTCAGATTTGGTTGTTTATTATTATTATGATATGATCATAAAAAAACACTCTAGAACTTCTAGTTTTAGGTGTTGAAAACCGTAGAGATTGAGACAATAGGATATGGTTGCGAAAACAACACTATCTCTTTCATATCATAAAACATCGTTAATAAACAAGCCCGAAATAGTATTTTGATTCATAAAACTCTTAATCAGATTAAATCGGTCATTATGAGCTCTAGAGGACGTGGTCGTGGACGCGTGAGAGGCGTGGCCGTGGTAGAGGACGAGGTGTTAGAGGCGCAACCGAAGCACCGGATCATATGCCGTAAATGGATGCACTGCGCCACTCGAAAGTGAGACGGGATCACATAATCATATGGAAGAAGATAATGCGGTGACGCGAGCAATGCCGCGAGTCCTTGAAAGAGTCGCCGAGCTAGAACTGGGCCAATAGCTCGTGGGTCGATATCGAACGATTGAAATCAATTGGCGCTTTGAGGTTTCGTGAGGTGTCTCTGTGTAGCTCCAAATGTCGCTGAATATTGGCTTGAGGCGGTGGAGCGAATTATGGACGATCTTGAGTGCAATCGTGGAACAAAAATTAAGGGAGCGGTGTCCTTGTTAAGGGACGAAGCATACCAATGGTGGGCTTATCAGACGAGAAGGCAACCGAAGTCGCATTAGTTAATTGGGAATTCTTTAAAGTTTCCTTCCAAGGGAAATAGGTAGGAACGAGTTATGTTGATCCCGAAGGAAGGAATTTTTGAATCTGGTCCAAGGAATAAGAGGCGATGTGAGATATGAAGTCGAGTTTTTGCGCTTGAGTCGCTATGCTCGAACAATAGTGGCAAATGCAGATCATGAGCATTGTGTACGCTTTGAGGATGGCTTGAACGATGAATTGCGGGTTTTGATAGCCCCACAACAAGTTAGAACTTTTGCCACGCTTGTGGAAAAGGCCAAGATAGCGAAGAGGCTAAGAACTCGGAACGCGAGAATCGGGAGCGAGGTAGAGGCAAGAGAGATATGAAGTATTCTGAGTTCTTCAAAAAGGTTTACGAAGAGGCCTCGAACGCGAGGAACCGGCTCAAGGAAGAACACCTGTAGTCGTGAATCAGTCGAGATTGTGCTTTGATTGTGGGAAAAGGCATTCTAGAGAGTGCCGAAAGAAAACGGGTGCTTGCTATAAATGCGGTCGATGGATCATCAATATAGGGATTGCCCTCGTCGAATGGATACAACTCGGGAAGCTCGTAATATCGATGCACCACCGCAAGAGGAATTCAAAGCAACCACCGAGAGGTCGTGGACCGTGTCGTGGTGGTAATGAAAGTGGACGTGGTCAAGGTGCAATGGTCGAGGAAATGGTCCTAGAGGCAACGCAGATGCAAGACGACCCAGGATTGGTATATGCGGTTAGACGCCGCGTGAGGATGGTAATGCACTGATGTGATAACTGCACGCGTTCTTCATTTTTGATGTACCTATTATTGCTTTGATAGATATTGGTTCTACCCATTCGTATGTTGCTAGCACCATATCCGGGAACTTGAAATTAGACTCAAATCTCTCGATAATGAGATGAAGGTAATTAGTCCTTTAGGACAATCGGTATTGGTAAATAAATTGTTTAGAGATGTGGCCTTAGAAATTCAAGGAGAAATATTTTTGGCAAATTTGATGGAGTTGCCTTTTGGCGAGTTCGATATCATTTTGGGCATGGATTGGTTGGTTAAGCAAGGCGCTAAATTGGATTGTGCTAAAAGCGGATGTCAATAAGGACGGTGGAGGATAAAGAAATAATTATGATAGGCGAAGCGAAGGAATTACTTGGCAAATGTGGTATCTGCACTTAAGGCAGAAAAGTTGGTGCGAAAAGGGTATGGAGCATTTTTAGCATTTATTAGTGCTTTAGATGCCAAAGAGTTGTCAGTGGAAGATGTGAGGACAGTGAAGGAATTTCCAGATGTATTTCCGGAAGAACTTCCCGGTGTACCTCCAGATCGGGAAGTGGAATTTGGTATTGAGCTTTTGCCCGGAGCGGCTCCAGTGTCCATTGCTCCTTATAGAATGGCACCGAAGGAGTTGGCGGAGCTTAAAGCTCAAATTCAAGAATTGCTAGATCGAGGCTTTATTCGACCGAGTGTGTCTCCGTGGGGGGCACCGGTTTTGTTTGTTAAGAAGAAAGATGGGTCGACACGTATGTGTATTGACTACAGCAATTAAATAAATTGACGATCAAGAATAGGTACCCTCGCCAAGAATTGACGACTGTTTGATCAATTGAAGGGAGCTTCAGTTTTCTCCAAAATTGATTTGAGATCGGGTTATCATCAGCTTAAGGTGAAAGAAGCGGATATTCACAAGACGGCTTTCCGAACTCGTTATGGACATTATGAGTTTTTGGTGATGCCGTTTGGGTTGACCAATGCACCAATTTGCATTTATGGATATGATGAACCGGGTCTTTCAACCATACTTAGACCGGGTTGTGGTGGTATTCATAGATGACATTACGGTATATTCGGGGAATGAAGAAGAGCATGATTCGCATTTGCGAATTGTATTGCGATTGCCGAGATAATCAATCGTATGCCAAATTCGGTAAATGTGAATTACAGTTAAGAGAAGTGACTTTCTTGGGTCATGTGGTGTGTCACGAAGGAATAAGGGTGGATCCTCGGAAGATTGAGGTGTATTGGATTGGAAACCACCAAAGTCGATGAGTCGAGATTCGGAGTTTCTTGGGTTTTGGCTGGTTACTATAGACGCTTTGTTGAGGGGTTTTCGTTGATTCTTTCTTTGTAATATCCCGGGTTAGGGGCTATTTTTTTTTCGTTGTTGCATGTTTTGCATGAGTTTGTTATCTTTGCGTTGTTGTTGGTGTTGTATCGGGGCTTAATTGTAGGATAGGTGTGTGCCCGAGTAGGTAAGAAATTTTAGTTTTTGAGCTAAGGCATTAGGAGCCGAGGAAGTGGGGCTTTTAAATTTATTTTGGGAGTTTGTTAGCACAAGAAACAAGTTGGTGGAGTGGCAATGTAGGCGCCACTAAGGCTTGGAGTGGGTAACGCCTAAAGCAAGGTGGAGGCCTTGTGTTCGAGCTGCGGAGTGGCCACTTTTTTGGCACTCATTTTGTGGCATGGAGGAGGAGTTTGTAGGCGGTTCAAACTCGCTTTGACTTGGTCTTCACATTCGAATGGTGGGTGGAGAGGAATTTTAGGGTGTTGACTTGTTCAAAACAATTTGAACTTGTGGCTTGGAGTGTTTTGGGGGATTCTAGCCGAATTTTAGGGGAGTAGGAGGGGGAGAAGTGGACGGCTTGGTGTGGTAAGTGGTAGTGCCGAAACTCACTTTGCCAAGCTAGGCATTTTCGGTCATAGTCAATTCCAAGCAAAAGCTCTCCCTTGGTCTTTTGTTAGCCGATTCTTCCTCAAAATAAGTCTCTCATTTTCTATTCCTCTTTGAAACCGAAAGCTTCAAGCAACCATACCTTGTCGACTTCTCTTTTGGGCATCTAGCCGATTGGGTGCAATTGCTTCTCTTAATCCTCATGCGTTGCGAAACTAGCTACCCATCTCTCCTCGTATTTTTCATTCCTTCTCTTAAAACACTTGAGCGAAACTCCACCTCTCCAAAACATTTCCATCTCTTCTCTTGCTAGCGAAACCATATCAACTTGCCCCAAACGTTCTTCTATTTTCTCAAATCCTAGTGCCAGTAATCTCCATTTCTTCTCACCTATGTTCTTTCTTTTCTTTTAATCCAAAACCGAAAACAAGAGTGTTAAACACCTAGTGCCGATTTCTCCTTTCTATTGTTTACAACTTAGCCGAATATTCCCTCTCCTAGAAGTCCTGGTTTGGCCGAATATTGGGTGTTGGTAAGTGCAAGGCCGAATGGCCATATCTTCTTTTGTTTTGGTTCTTTGTTGGTTATGGTTCGGTTAAGAGCCGATTCCAGTCTTTGCTAATAAGAGAAAATCGTCGGTTTGGAAACCGATTCTGTTTTTAGGCCTTTTGATCGTGGGGTGTTAGAGGAGGCGATCAATTGGAGCTTTATTTGCAAGTGGCCGATTGGTAAGTAAAAAGGGTAAGCGGTTGGTATATTTGTGTCAGTACAATTAGTTGATTTCGATTAAGGTTCAAGTGATTGATGATTCCATTTTCTTTTAGGTGGAGGCCGATTGTCAAAAAGAACCACTACTGGTTCGAGTATTGGTTAGGAAGCAAACCAATAGCAAGGTTAGGGTTTGAAACTAACCCCTTTGGGTTTAGATGTCTTTGGCCGAATGGTCTTAGTACCTAACCCTATGTTTGGTCGATTGTAGGAGTTAGCAATCGAGGGACGTAGATCGTTCGTTGGGATTTTAGACTCAGAGCTATCGTGTGTGTATACTAACACACTTATATTTAGTAATATCGTTAATAACACGTGCAATGACTAATGAAACGATGGTGACTATTATGATACCCTCATGGGTACGAGTTTGGACTCGTGTAAGTCGATTGCTATTATTATGAGTTATTGATGATCCAGTATGATACCATGGTTATGGATATGTGACATGGGGTATGAGATTAGCCATATTGGCATGATATGCATGATAGTATGATATGCATGATAGCATGATATTCATGATTTCATGAGTTTGGCATGTTGATGGGTGATACGAGAGGAGGGAGCAAGTGATGTATGTGTCTTTGTGAGCACGGTGCTTTGGTAGCACACTTTGTGACTTTGGGTCACGGAGGTTTGGCACCTCCAGAGGTTTGGTACCTCGGCGTCTCGTCCCAGTGGCTCAGCACCACAGTGGGTTGGCCCCACAGATGATTATACGGGATTGACGCCGGTGTTTTGGTAACACACGATGGGTTGGCCCCATCACGCATTTGTGACTACACGGTCGGTGCTTTGGTAGCACATTGTGTCTTTGGGACACCAGAGGTTTGGCACCTCATTGCGACTTGTCCCCGTGGTTTAACCACCGTGGGTTGGCCCCACTTGAGATATGGGATAAATGCCGCTAGTGTTTTGGTAACACACGATGGGTTGGCCCCATCATCATTGGATTCGTGATTTTGGTCACGGTGCTTTGGTAGCACAACCGTGTCTTTGGGACACCGGTGCTTTGGTAGCACATTGACGGATATTGTGTCTTTGGGACACCGGTGCTTTGGTAGCACATTGTGACTATATGTCACCGGTGGTTTTGGTACCACCACGGGGTAGAAAAGGCGATATGGATGGTTAGGTTTGGGTTGCATTAATCATGTTGCTATGTATGATGTGTGTTAGCATGTTGATTCTTTGGGAGGCGGATTTACACATCTGAGTCACTCGACTCACCCTCTCCTTTGACATTTCAGGTGACTCGTGAGACGCGGACTTGGAGCCGGGATGGACTCGAGGTGCTTATGCCATCTTTGAATAAAGTCTTTACTCAGACTCTATATTTTGGGTACTTTAGTTATTTACTTTTATTTGGGGTTTTTTTATTCGGTTTGTAAAAGGCCTTTAAAGTTATGTTTTATGTTGTTTATATTTTAAGTTGATTTTAATATGCCTTAACAAAATAAGCCGGAATAAATTTTACTAAAACCTGGAAAGATAATGTTTTCAAAATTATAACGCGACGTGTTTTTAAACTATACCATCGGGTATCACACTAAGTCTTTTGACAAACAAATACAACTGGTTCCCCAAACCAAACTTGTAGTTCATTTAAGTCTAGAAGCGTTTTATGTATCACTAAGAAACTAAGGAGGTTTTAAATGGTTTTAACTTGTTTTAACTACAAATTCTAGCTATGTTTTCAAAATCTCCGGGTTTCAAATACATCAACTGTTTTCCAAACAAGACTACTCAAATTTGTTCAAACACACTGTGTTTTCACTCCACTTTTAAACGAAAAATCTAGTTTTCCCAAAACGTTTTCCCCGTAGCATACCAGATTCGGACGTGGTGTCTTGTCCGGGTTTGGGGTGTTCTGTTGCACCCCTAACTAAGCTTTTGCGAAAGGGAGTACCGTTTATATGGACTGAAAAACAGCAAGAAAGTTTCGATGAATTGAAGAAGATTTTGACGGAAGCGCCGGTATTGATTCAACCTGAGGCTGGAAAGGAGTTTACAGTTTATTGTGATGCGTCGCATACGGGATTAGGTTGCGTATTGATGCAAAATGGGAAAGTGGTAGCTTATGCTTCTCGTCAGTTGAGACCACACGAAGTAAACTACCCTACTCATGACTTGGAGTTAGCTGCAGTGGTGTTTGCTCTAAAGATTTGGAGGCATTACCTCTACGGTGAAAAGTCTATCATCTATACGGATCACAAGAGTCTTAAGTATCTTCTTACTCAGAAGGAGTTAAACTTGAGACAACGAAGATGGGTGGAGCTGTTAAAGGACTATGATTTCTCAATCGAGTATCATCCTGGAAAAGCTAATGTGGTAGTGAGCAGCGTTAAGTCGTAAGGTGGTATCTCGATTTGAGAGCAATGTTTGCCCATTTAAGTTTGTACGAGGATGGTAGTCTGATAGCGGAACTTCAGGTGAAGCCTCTGTGGTTGGAGCAAATTAAGAAAAAGCAAATATTAGATGGAAAGTTGGGACCTTTACTTCAACAAGTTGAAAATGGAGGAATAGAGGATTTTGGTATAAACACGGAAGGTGCGTTGTGCTTTCGTGGAAAAGTCTGTATGCCTAAGGACTCAGATCTGAGACAAATGATTCTTCAAGAGGCGCATAGTAGCCCTTATGCTATGCACCCCGGAGGAAATAAGATGTATCGGGATCTTCGTGAACAATATTGGTGGCCAGGGTTGAAGCGTGAGATTTCTGAATTTGTGGGAAAATGTTTAACTTGTCAGCAAGTGAAGGCGGATCCGGTAAAGATTCCTCTTTGGAAATGGGAGCGGATAACAATGGATTTTGTTAGTGGGTTACCTTTAACACCTACTAAGAAAAACTCTGTTTGGGTAATTGTTGATCGTTTGACGAAGATCGCTCATTTTCTACCGCTCGCAGACGCGGATTACTCGTTACGTGAAGTTGGCTAAGCCGCATGCGATCCGAAATCGTGAGGTTGCATGGGGTACCTGTGTCTATTATATCAGATAGGGATCCTAGGTTTACGTCACGGTTTTGGAAAGCATTGCATGGAGCTTTGGGAATAAAGCTAAACTTCAGTACGGCTTTTCATCCTCAGTCAGATGGTCAATCGTAAAGAGTAATTCAGATTCGGAAGACATGTTAAGGGGTTGTATAATCGACTTCAAAGGTAGTTGGGAGGATTTTCTACCATTGGCGTAATTTGCTTACAACAATAGCTATCGATCTAGCATTCGGATGGCACCCTACGAGGCATTATATGGTCGTAGGTGTCGTTTCCTAGTTGTTGGACTGAATTGGGCGAACGACGGATGTTAGGTCGGAGTGATCTTCGAAGCGGAAGAAAAAGTAAAAGCTATTCGAGTAAGGTTAAAGGAAGCTTGAGATAGACAAAGGTCGTATGCAGATCCGAGCGTAGAAGTATCGAGTATGCTGTGGGGGATCAAGTGTTCTTGAAGGTCTCACCTTGGAAGAAGATCTTTAGGTTTGGGAAGAAGGGCAAATTGAGTCCTAGATACATTGGACCATATCGTGTGGTGAAGCGTGTTGGTCCAGTGGCCTATCGATCGAATTACCTCCGGAGTTGAGCCAAATTCATAATGTTTTTCATGTTTCCATGCTGAGGCGCTATAGATCGGATCCTTCGCACATAGTACCGGTAGAAGAAGTGGAGTTGAAGTCAGACTTGTCTTTTGAGGAGGAACCAGTGGAAATCT
This sequence comes from Gossypium sturtianum, assembly GCA_025698515.1. Classification (NCBI taxonomy): domain Eukaryota; kingdom Viridiplantae; phylum Streptophyta; class Magnoliopsida; order Malvales; family Malvaceae; genus Gossypium; species Gossypium sturtianum. The sequence continues at coordinate 130,905,419 of CM046955.1, forward strand.
TAGACCGAGATGTTAAGGTGCTAAGAAAGAAAACCGTGCCATTGGTCAAGATTTTATGGCGTAACCACTGAGTGGAGGAAGCTACGTGGGAGCTCGAGGATGCAATTCGACAACAATACCCTCACCTTTTAAACCTGTAAATTTCGAGAGGACGAAATTTTTTTAGGAGGGTAGAGTTGTAACACCCAAAAATTTGAGTATCGATTATTGCATGTTTTGGTGTTTAGATTATGTAGGAAAAATTTTCTTATTTCTTTTTGTGCCTACTATAGTTCGGAAGAAGAGTATAGAATTATTCGGGTATGAAATATTTTTTTTAGTTCGAGAATTTATTGAAGTGAAGCAAGTGGCATTGACACTTAAGTTGAATTAAGTGTTAAATAGTAGCATAAGATGAGTAAATGGAAAAGTGGTGTTGGCGCATGAGTTAGTGCATGAGGGAGAAGGTTCGAATCCCTTGTTTAGCATCTAGATGAATTTTATTTTTAATTTTTCTGCACATGTATAGCAAGTGTCGGCCAAGTACATATATGGTAAGTGTTGACCTTGTTATTTTTGGTTAGTATATCAAAGGATTAAGGAAAGTGTTAAATTATGGTATAGAATCAAGAAAGTTTGGAAAGATATGGGGACATAAGGAATATATCAAGGAAAAGTTTTGGAAAGATATGGGGACATAAGGAATATATGGTCATTTGACCAATGAATTTGGACGGCAATGAGGCTAGGGGGGAGATTGGCCGAATATGCTTGTAGCTTGGTAAGGTTTAGGAGTTGTTTTTGGTCATTCTTAGTTTTTGTGCAAGTTTTGCAACCTTTTCTCAACCCTTCTCCTTTAGCCGAATTTGAGCATTGGTAAGCCTTAATTTTTTTAACCATTTGGTCACTTTTGTCTATTACTTTGGTATTCTTTGTATGCCTTTTCTTTTAGTGCCGAAATCACCTATACCAAAAAGCCATTCTTTTTCTTTTCTTTTTACCATTGCCGAATGTACCTAGCTCCTAAACACATCTTTTTCTTCTCTTCTCTTTGAAAACCGAAACAACATCATCACCAACTTTTCTCTTATTTTTATTTCTTTTCACTCAAATATTCTCCATTAAACTCTCTCATGGCCGAATGCTAGTGTGCCCATAGCCGAAACATTATCTCTTTTTCTTTGGTTATACATAGCCGAATCCTTCATCAAACATCATTCTCAATCCTTTCTTTTCGATCGTGGTCAATAGGTAAGAATTCTTTTTAGTTACGATTAGTTAATAGTTCATACTATTAACGTTTCCATTCGTTATATTTTATTACGATAACGGAAGATAGGGGATCAAGTGTTCGTGAGTAACATAGAAAGTTGGAATCGATTTAAGTGTTAAGGAAACGTTTGGACGACTCTCGTATTGTGGGACAAGGATTATTGTGGTAAGGAAATTTCACTCTTAAAAAATTTTGGTCATATTGTTTTGGTATAATATTAGAATGGTTAATGATCTTTTGTCTTCTAAGACATTCAAAATAGGGAAGAAAAGGGTGGTGTTTAGTTTTCGGAAGAAGGGAGGTTCCGTTAATCCCCCTAAGTATAAACAAAGGACTGTATCAGCAATCCGGGATTTCCCACCGGGTTGTGGACGTTCATCCAATGAGAATCAATTGTTTGAAGTAGTTCGTACTCCCGAACCATTAATTGTTCGTGGATTTGATTCGGTTAACGAACCATCAATCGGGGAGAAACCGCAAGTGGAAGTAGTTCAAAAATCCGAGGGCAAATTTTAGATCGTTATGTTTAAATCAGTTTTATTATTAGATTATAATGATCATAAGTTATCGTGATATGTATAGGTGTTGACGAGCGGGAAAGTTTAGTCCTCACCATAGCAAGGTGTGTAACTTCACACTCATTTTCGGGTTAGATACCTAATCATAAGTACTGTGATAAAATCGTGAAAATGGTAAATTCGGAAATTATGTAGTAATTGATACTTTTGTGAAAATACATGAAAACGGTTAAAACCGAGAAAAATACGAAAAACTGCTAGATTGACATAATGGGCCAAAAACCCTCTAGTTCGATTTATGGGCCAAAAACCCTTTAGTTTGATATATGGGCTAAAAATATTCTAGTTTGATATATGGGCCAAAGTTTGCTAAATTTTATAATTGGGCCGAAAAATTGCTAGATTGTTAAATTGGTAGAAAAATTGCTAGATTGTTAAATTGGGCGAAAAAGCGCTAGATCGATAAATTGGGTCAAAAGATCGCTAGATCGCTAAATGGGCCAAAAACCTTCTAGTTTGACATTTGGGCCTAAGTTCGCTAGATTGCTAAATGGGCTAAATACTATTTTGTTTAATGGACCCAAATGAAAAGTTTAATTAAAAACTCATTTGTATTATGGGTTACTTAATAAATTATTTATGATTAAAGTTTGTTATTCATACATAATTGCATGGGATGGGATACATGATGAAGAGAAGTAAGGCTGTGGCCATGAATCTAGTTCGGTGGCTCTGCCACAAATGTTGGCTTAATGCCTCTAGTTCGGTGACTATGTCACAATCTAGTTGGTGAGTGCACTACAATATTATTTAAAAGGCTAAATGCCTACGATTGGTGTGTTTGGCGGGGTGGGTTGTCTTGATCCCCATAGGTGTCTTTGGTTGGTACGGGGTGTGTAGCGGATGGAAATTAGGTTTGGTTGGGAAATTCATTTTTACATGCATTTTATATATGTTATTTCATTTTACATTGTTAAAATTTGTAATTGGGCTCAAGCCCAAATTAATGCCTTGATGGTCTGGCCCAATAATGGTGGTAAGTGAGTTACACACTGAGTTCTTTGTAACTCACCCCGTTTTATTATCCATCTCAGGTAATGGAAATTGATGTGGACTTGGGCCGGGAATGACATGGTGGAGGCCATACTACGAGCTTGGGTTTTATAAACTATGAACTCTATTTAAGTTACTTATTTTATTTTGGGTATGTTGTAATAAGGCCTCTAATTATATTTTTATGGATTTTTATGTGTGGATGGATTTAATTTTATTTTAAGACTCTTAATATGGGCGTATGTTAAAATCTATAAAGTTTTCTTAAAAGTATTGTGTTTTATAACAATTTTGGACACCTAAATTATTTTTCAATTTCTTTCAATTTTCTTTTAAAACTACGTTAAGGTTTTGCATTACTGAGTACTTAAATCGTTAGAGAAATTTTGGATGTTCGCTCGATGTGACAAACCAAATCTTGTCTTAACGCATAGACCTGGTTTGGGGTGTTACAGTCATCCACTTCATCACATCGTACTTAACTAAAACGATAATAAATTAACTTACTCTATTCTTTGCTAATATAGTAGGCCAACTCTTACCCGGGCTTTCAGTACATAGCACTGCACATGTGTGTCACCTTAGTTAAATTTTCGATTTCTCCGTTTATAGCATTTCACTCGCCTTAAGCCTGCTAAACCTGAAGTCTGAAATTTGAACACCGGCATTGCTTTCTTTGGGCAATAAACCGAAATAGTACACCGGCACAAAGCTCCGCTAGGCAAATAGCTGAAATGATTCACCAAGCACAAGGCACGCTAGGCAATAAGCCCGAAATAATTCAGGCACAAGGCACGCTAGGCAATAAGCCCGAAATAGTACACTGCACAAGGCACGCTGGGCAATAAGCCCGAAATAGTACACCGGCACAAAGCCTGCTAGGCAAATAGCTTGAAATGATTCACCACTATTAATCATTCGTTTCACATTTCTTAGTGCTAAATTCACAAACATTTCATAAACTTCATATCTATTTCACATATCAAACCAAATTTACATATTCACATTACTTTAAACGAAATAAAGTCAATCCAATAAACATATACTACCACATTCAGCTATCACATAGATTTATACCCAAATTTGTCAAATATAATCATTTAATATATTCATAATTAATTTTTCATCATACACTTGCTTAAGGACTTACCTCGGATTTCGTCGGACACATTTAAGATAGTTATCCGTGAACTTGCGTTTTCCCCAATCCAAAACCCGGTTCTTTATGATCTTGATCTAGAATATCAAATTGAACCCTTTTAATTACATTTCCATTCAATTAAATACAAATATACAAAATCATGTAATTTACCAATTTACCCTTGACCTTTTCAACCTATTCAATTTAATCCAGTAATGTACCACAATACAAAATACAACTAATTGAGATTTCTTCTCAATGGCCGAATGGTCACTAGGTCCCTACGAGTCTCCATAAACCTTCCTTCTATCATTTTAACCCTTCCACTATTTAATTTAGGCAATTGACTCTTAGTACTTAATTCACCCAATAACCATATCTAAATATAACCATTCATCCATGGCCAATTACACTATATATATATAACCAGAACATCAAAACAAGATAAAAATTCATGAATGGTCATCTCAACATTCGGCCGAATATAAGGGCATCATCATGCATAAATTAAAACAATCTTCCTACAAGCTTAAACTACTTCTTTCCATTTCATCTAAATTCATTAACACAACAAGTTATAAATTATCTCCCATGGCCGAATCTCATCATGCCTAACATCCAAAAATTTTAGCATGCTTTCGGCAATGCTCAAGATAACCCACCCATTTACACATAATTTTTCTAATTTAAAACTCAAATTCTCACCTTAACACCACATGCAAGGCCGAATGAGGGAGGATGGATTTCTTCCTTTCTTTCAAGAGAATTTTGGTGAAGAAGATGAAACAAAGGAAGAGAAAATGATTTTTTTTTTTTTGGTTATTTTATTATACCATATAATTCATATTATCCTTCATAAAATATAACTTTAACATTATAAAATAATAAAAGAAATCCTCCCCCATCATCATTGCCGTCCACTTACATAAAAAGTGGAAATTTGACATGCAAGCCCTTGCATTAAAATAAAATAATTTAATTACCTATTTAATATCATGCACACTACTTTTACTACTTATCTATTCAATCCTTTTTGCTAGATTAGCACACCAATAAGCAAATTGACTCACCAAATTTTAACACATGCTCTATCATAGATCATAAACTCAATATAAAATATTAAAATATTCTACTGACTCAGATTCGTGGTTCCGAAATCACCGTTCTGATTAGGGTCAAATTCAGACTGTTACAACTCTACCCCCTTAGGGATTTTCGTCCCCGAAAATCTTACTGTTAAACAAAGTTGGGTATTGTTGCCTCATTGAGTCTTCAGACTCCCACGTAGCCTCTCAACTGCATACCGATTCCATAACACTTTTACTAACGAAATTTTCTTGATTCTCAATTCTTTCATTTCCCGAGCTAAAATACGGATTTGTTCCTCCTCGTACATCATATTGGATTGGATTTCAATCTCAGACAGAGCGATCACATGCAACGGATCAGATCGATATCTATGAAACATTGAAACATTAAATACTTTGTCGTCGGTCTCAAATTCTATATCTTTTTATTTCAAGTCTGCGAGAGGACTTACGATGATCGAATCTTTGCTTTCAAACAATCTCGGATCAATTTCACTTTTTGTTCTGTATCTTTATCAAATCAACCTCATGTAACTTATTCTCACTGAGTTCAGTCTAGTAAAGAGGTGTACGACTTTTATGTCCGTACAAAGCTTCATATGGTGCCATTTCAATACTAAATGCGAAAATTATTATTATACGTAAATTCAATCAATGACAGTACTATTCCCCGAACCATAAAACTCTAGTACACACAAACACATTAACATACCTTCAAAAATATGAATAGTTCGTTTAGATTGACCATCTGTTTGCGAATGAAAGATCATCTTTGAAATGTAATTTTGTGCCCAAAGCTTCTTGCTATTTCTTCTGAATCGTTTTGCAAATCTCGAATCTTTATCTAACACAATAGATAATGGCACCGTCTTTGTCTCACAACTTTAGTAATAATAAACTCGTTCAATCTTTCTAGTGAAAAATCAGATCTTACCGAGACGAAATGGGCAGATTTAGTTAATCAGTCAACTACGGCGCAAATCACATATTTTTATTTTTATTTTTATTTTTATTTTTATTTTTTTGGAGTCAAGGCCATTCAGAAACAAAGTCTATTGTTACTCTATCTCATTTCCACTCAGGAACCAAAATAGGATGTAGAAATTTAGACGGAACTTGATGTTCAACTTGCACTTGCTGACAACTAAGCATTTCAAAACAAAGTCAGAAATATCTCGTTTCATACCAGACCACCAGTAGTATTGCTTCAGATCATGGTACATTCTTGTACTTCCCAGATGAACAGATAAACAACTATTATGTGTTTCATTCAAAATCAATTGAATTTACTCTGGATTTCTCGGAACACAGATACTATCCCGATATTTAAAACAATCATCCACAATTTAAAATTCAGATTCAAAATTAATTTCACACTGAGCTCATTTCGCTAGCAATTCATTATTAGACTTACGAGCTTCATATAGTACATGTTGTAAAAACAACGATTTTGTTCTCAATTCCTCTACTACAAAACTATCATCCGACAAGTCTAATTGTGCATTCAAAGCACATAATGCAAACAATGACCTTCTACTCAACGCATCAGTAACAACGTTTGTTTTACCCAAATGATAATCTAACATCTTTCTGAAGCATTCTAGTCAACGGAGTAGCTATCGCTGAAGATTCTTTTTATAAATTTACGGTAATAACTAGTTAAGCCCATAAAACTATGAACTTCAGACACATTCTTTGAGGGTTTCCAACTCAAAATAGTAGAGATCTTACTCGGATCTACTAGGACTCCAGAAGCTGACACAATATGTCCCAGAAGACTAATTTCATACAATCATGATTTACATTAGCTGAATTTTATGTATAATTGTTTTTCTCTCAAAGTTTGCAACAAAATTCTCAAATGTTCAGCATGCTCCTTTTTATCACGTGAGTAAATCAAGATGTCATCTACAAATACCACAACAAATCAATAACAAATTTGACTTCACGAATCAGAGGCCAACCCGATAACTCTTCAAGAAATACATCAGAAAACCCACAACAATAGGCACTGATTCAACTTTCTCCTCAGATTTTCTTGAGTCAATCACATAAGTAAAATATGCTTCACAACTCTTTTTCACATAATTCTTAGCTTTCGATATTGATATTACAGCAGGCAATCCATTCAAATCATCTGACTCAATGCTTACAATCTCATTATTCGGACATCTCAAATTTATCACCTATCTTTTGCAATTAGCAAAAGCATCATGCCACAAATAACCAATCCATACCCAGAATAATATAGAATTTATTAGATGGCAAGAGCATCGATCGCGAGGAAGCGGATATCTCAAAACATTAACAGACGAGTTCTTGCATATATAATCAACCAAAACACTTTTACCTAAAGAGTTCAATGCTTTTATGACAAACTCGATAGATTCTCTGAGGCAAAGTCTTAATAAATCACGAGTTCATGCACATGTATGAATGTGTAGAACCAAGGTCTATCAAAGCAATTCTGAAGTACCAAAAGAGTAAAAATACCGGTTATTATATCAAATGATGAAGCTTCTCTCAAGCTTGGATAACATACTCTCGGCAGTACTCTAGCTTTGTATCGACAACACTGTCTCTCATAGTTCTCGACTACCACCGATGTTTCTTACATTCTTTCAAGATCTACCTCTCACAAGTACACTATCGGATCTCAAATTACGAACAATCTCTAAACCAGCGGACTCGGGACAATCTCGAATAAAATGATCAAGCGATCCACATACAAGCAAACTTTGTCATTAAATCTACAACTTCTCGGATGCCTCGGCTTGTAAGCTCGGTCAACGAGTACAACGAACTCTTCTATTTTCAAAATCTCAACTAGCAACCGAATATATATATATATATATATATTTAAGGCCATCTTCAAATCTTTTGCACATTATAGCTTCGGAGGGTATACATTCTCATGCATACTAACTCAATCTCACAAACTCTAGTTCATACTGAGAAATAGTCATTCGACCACTGTTTTAATTCAAGAATCTTAAGCGATATCTTTCTTATGGAACTCGATCGGAAGAATTCCCAAATCACTTTTCTCTTTCGAGTCCACCAATACTAGTGTATTCCACCGGTGTGGTGTCCTCAATAGTGATATTGCACTTTTTAAACCTTCCTCCGGAGTACATGATAACTCATCGAACATTTGAATAGTATTATCAAACCACGGCTCAGTTCATTTTGCATCATCATCGTCATTAGTTTTAAACTCTTTGACTCCGTGTTTCTGATTTTAGCTACGGGATGTCTGTCCAATCTAATCGAATTTACTATCGGAGGTACCATAGGTATCGGAGTTGGATTGTCGGGGTGGAGGTTGTTGCCGGTCGGGTTAGTCCGGATATATGGAGTAAATCATTCGTTCATCATCTAGTAGAAGGCTTACTTAGCCTCCCCTCGTGGCTACTCGAAAAGATCGAGAGTCTATCGGCGCTGACCCATGAGCAAGATCAGCGCTACGCTCTCAACATCATCGCCTATGGCTCGCGCAGAGTCCATTTACTAAATATAACACATTTCAAATGTCGAAGTCACCACACTATCGTATTATAATTTAAGGCATGTATAGCTAGACTCACACGTGCTCACGGTAGTCCTAGAATCGACTAAACCGTAAGCTCGATACCAAATTAAATGTAACGCCCTTAACCCATGTTTGTTGCGAATTAGGGTTACGGGTGTTACCATGTAAGTTAAAAACTTGATTCACTCGATTGAAACTTAATCGTTCATCTTTATCAATGTTTTAATAATAATAAACAAACAATTTCACATGTGTAACACATACTTGATATATCAATCTAAGTCATATACAATATAATCATCGATGAACTTAAAATGACTAAATAATGTATACTACAACATTATCACTTAACTATCTGATTTCATGCAATGTACTTCCTATTAATACCTATTTCATAAGGCATAAACCTATTTCCACATAATCAAAAATATGCAACTTATTACATAACACATACATGCTTATAATTTGGCCGAATATACAAGACCTCATTTTCAACATTTCATGTTGATTCCTAACACAAACCAAGTTTTGGTAATTTCATATACTCAAATTTAATAAGTGACTTCACAAGCAAAATATTTATATATCATAATTATAAACATCTTCTATATTCGACTATGAGCCTAAAAAATAATTCATTAAACATGTTAACTACATTTGCAACTATCACCTAGGTTTGGCCGAATACACATACATGCATTACTCACATAATTCCTACTTAACAAATTGATTGAAGTTGTCACGCTTATACAATTCCCGAATAATACTCAACTAGCATATATCTACCTTGACTTAGACATGCAAAGATTAACTTAAATGCCAATCCACACGACTAATTTAACACAAACGTTGGTTTTTACGCAAGAAATCATATAGAATGCATAAGATTAAAATAAAGAAACAACCATGACCAAACTGTTGAAACCGAACACTGTAACCACATTGTCAAAAATAAATAAAAACCAAACTTATAATGTATGTTTAAGCCATTTTCGCATGGCTATTTTATATACATATAAACATAACATCATTCCAACATTTAGCTAGCCTGTACATGCCTTTGATTCAAAAATAACTTGACTTAAAAGTACCAAAATGGGATGATAGTGTGGTTGACTTCACCAACGATCCTTCGAGCCGTAACATGACTAAAATCTATAAAACGAATAATGAACACACAAAGTAAGCTCACTAGCTTAGTAAGTCTCATGCAAATATAATTACAAGGATCATACACTCAAACATATTAAGTGTTCAGGCTTATAATATTGAACATAAATTCTTCAATAAATAAAAATAATGTACATAGCCGAATACTAGTTATTCCCATAATTTAAATATTATAACTATATCAACTTGAACATATAATATCAAAAACTCATAATTATTGTATTTAACCGTATATTCTGAGTCACATGAACACATCTAAAAAATAAAATCAATCTCATATGTCTATTTATACATATATGCAAACCCTTTCAAACTCTTTTACCATTGATCTTTCCATTTGTAACCGAGTCTTCAATGTAATAAGCATATATGTATATGTGTATATATATATATATATCAATTCCATATGCATATAATATTCATTCACATTAATGATGAGCATCATCATTACAAAGAAACATACTTATAGAGTCATCCACTTCATCACATCGTACTTAACTAAAACGATAATAAATTAACTTACTCTATTCTTTGCTAATATAGTAGGCCAACTCTTACCCGAGCTTTCAGTACATAGCACTGCACATGTGTGTCACCTTAGTTAAATTTTCGATTTCTCCGTTTATAGCATTTCACTGGCCTTAAGCCTGCTAAACCTGAAGTCTAAAATTTGAACACCAAACATTTAGCTTTCTTTGGGCAATAAACCGAAATAGTACACCGGCACAAAGCCTGCTAGGCAAATAGCCTGAAATGATTCACCGGCACAAGGCCTGCTAGGCAATAAGCCCGAAATAATTCACCGGCACAAGGCCTGCTAGGCAATAAGCCCGAAATAGTACACCGGCACAAGGCCTGCTAGGCAATAAGCCCGAAATAGTACACCGGCACAAAGCCTGCTAGGCAAATAGCTTGAAATGATTCACCACTATTAATCATTCGTTTCACATTTCTTAGTGCTAAATTCACAAACATTTCATAAACTTCATATCTATTTCACATATCAAACCAAATTTACATATTCACATTACTTTAAACGAAATAAAGTCAATCCAATAAACATATACTACCACATTCAGCTATCACATAGATTTATACCCAAATTTGTCAAATATAATCATTTAATATATTCATAATTAATTTTTCATCATACACTTGCTTAAGGACTTACCTCGGATTTCGTCGGACGATTTAAGACGGTAGTTATCCGTGAACTTGCGTTTTTCCCCAATCCAAAACCCGGTTCTTTATGATCTTGATCTAGAATATCAAATTGAACCCTTTTTAATTACATTTCCATTCAATTAAATACAAATATACAAAATCATGTAATTTACCAATTTACCCTTGACCTTTTCAACCTATTCAATTTAATCCGTAATGTACCACAATACAAAATACAACTAATTGAGATTTCTTCTCAATGGCCGAATGGTCACTAGGTCCCTACGAGTCTCCATAAACCTTCCTTCTATCATTTTAACCCTTCCACTATTTAATTTAGGCAATTGACTCTTCAGTACTTAATTCACCCAATAACCATATCTAAATATAACCATTCATCCATGGCCAATTACACTATATATATATAACAGAACATCAAAACAAGATAAAAATTCATGAATGGTCATCTCAACATTCGGCCGAATATAAGGGCATCATCATGCATAAATTAAAACAATCTTCCTACAAGCTTAAACTACTTCTTTCCATTTCATCTAAATTCATTAACACAACAAGTTATAAATTATCTCCCATGGCCGAATCTCATCATGCCTAACATCCAAAAATTTTAGCATGCTTTCGGCAATGCTCAAGATAACCCACCCATTTACACATAATTTTTCTAATTTAAAACTCAAATTCTCACCTTAACACCACATGCAAGGCCGAATGAGGAGGATGGATTTCTTCCTTTCTTTCAAGAGAATTTCGGTGAAGAAGATGAAACAAAGGAAGAGAAAATGATTTTTTTGGTTATTTTATTATACCATATAATTCATATTATCCTTCATAAAATATAACTTTAACATTATAAAATAATAAAAGAAATCCTCCCCATCATCATTGCCAGTCCACTTACATAAAAGTGGAAATTTGACATGCAAGCCCTTGCATTAAAATAAAATAATTCAATTACCTATTTAATATCATGCACACTACTTTTACTACTTATCTATTCAATCCTTTTTGCTAGATTAGCACACCAATAAGCAAATTGACTCACCAAATTTTAACACATGCTCTATCATAGATCATAAACTCAATATAAAATATTAAAATATTCTACTGACTCAGATTCGTGGTTCCGAAATCACCGTTCTGATTAGGGTCAAATTCAGACTGTTACACCAATTACAAATTTTAACAATATAAAATGAAATAATATATATATAATGCATGTAAAATGAATTTCCCAACCAAACCTAATTTCCATCCGCTACACACCCCGCATCAACCAAAGACACACTGTGGGGATCAAGTCAACCCACCCCGCCAAACACACCAATCGTAGGCATTTAGCCTTTAAAATAATATTGTAGTGCACTACCGAACTAGATTGTGACATAGTCACCGAACTAGAGGCATTAAGCCAAATTTTTGTGGCAGAGCCACTGAACTAGATTCATGGCCACAGGCCTTACTTCTCTTCATCATGTATCCCATCCTATGCAATTATGTATGAATAACAAACTTTAATCATAAATAATTTATCAAGTAACCCATAATTACAAATGAGTTTTTAATTAAAATTTTCATTTGGGCCTATTAAACAAAATAGTATTTAGCCCGTAAAGCAATCCAGTGAACTTTGACCCATATTTCGAACTAGAAGGTCTTTGGCCCATCTTATCGATCTAGCAGTTTTGTGGCCCAATTTATCGATCTAGCAGTTTTATGGCCCAATTTATCGATCTAGCAGTTTTATGGCCCAATTTATCGATCTAGCAGTTTTATGGCCCAATTTATCGATCTAGCAGTTTTATGGGCCAATTTATCGATCTAGCAGTTTTATGGAAATTTCTCGGTTTAGCCGTTTTCATGCATTTACACAAAAGTACTAATTACTACAACATTTCCGATTTGGCCATTTTTACGATTTATCAAATTACTTACGGTTTAGTATCTAACCCGAAAGATAAGTGTGAAGTTACACACCTGATTATAGTGAGAACTAGACTTTCCCGCTCGTCAACACCTATACGTATCACGATAAATTAGAATCACTATATTTTATTAACGAAATCAATCTTAGAAATTAACGATCTAACTTTTACCCTCGGATTTTTGAACTACTTCTACTTGCGGTTTCTCCCCGATTGATGGTTCGTTAACGAATCAAATCCACGAACAAATAATGGTTCGGAGTACGAACTACTTCAAACAATTGATTCTCCTCGGATGAACGTCCACAACCCGGTGGAAATCCCGGATTTTGAAAGCAAATCCTTTGTTTATACTTAGAGGGAATAACAGAACCACCCCTCTTCCAAACACTATACACCGCCCTTTTCTTCCCTATTTTGATTGTCTTCAAAGACAAAAGATCGTTAATCCAATCAAAATATGACTAAGGGTTTAAGGGTGAAATTCGCTTACCACAAAGATCCTTGTTCCAAAATAAGAGAATCGAGCAAATCGTTCTATGATACTCACGAACACTTGAGTTCCGGTCTTCCACTATCGCACTAAAGTATAACAAATAAAAACGTTAATAGAGTGAACGTTTATTTCGATCTAAGAAAGCCTTTATACCACTATCAAGATTCGGCCATGACAACTATTAACTAACATGAACTAAAAGAATTCTTACCTATTGTCCACGGTTGAAAAGAGACGATTGAGAAAGATGTTTATGAATAGTGAAAAATTCGGCTATGATTAACCAAAGAAAAGAGAAAATGGGTCGGCTATGGGCACACTAACATTCGGCCATGAGAGAATTAATGGAGAAAATTTTGATTGAAAAGAAATAAAAGAAAGAAATAAAAGATGGAAGAAAAAGATGATGATGAGGATTCGGTTTTCAAAGAGAAAGAAAAAGATGTGATAAGAAGCAAGGTACATTCGGCATTGGGAAAAAGAGAAGGAAAAAGAATGGTCTTTTTGGTGTTAGCAATTTCGGCACTATGACAAAACAAACAAAAGAGTACTAGTGTGATATGCAAAAATGACCAAATGGTCAAAAGATTAAGGTTTACCAAAAGCTCAATTTCGGCCAAGTGAGAAAGGTTGAGAAAGAATTACAAAACTTTGCACAAAAGTTGCTAGGAATGACCAAAACGAACTCCTAATCCTAGCCAACTACTAGCATATTCGGCCAACCTTCCCCCTAGCCATATTGCCGTCCACATTCATTGGTCAAATGACCATGAATTTGTTTCCAAAACACTTTCCTTGATACTTGCCCTATGTCTCCATATCTTTCCATATTTTCTTGATTCCATACCATAATTTCACTCTTACCTTATTCCTTTGATATACTAACCAAAAATAACAAGGTCAACACTTACCATAAATAAGCAGCGACACTTACCATAGAAGAGCAAAATAAAAGTTGTCCAAATGTTATACAAGGGATTCGAACCACTCCCCTCATGCAATATCTCATGCGCCAACACCACCTTGCCATTTACTCATCCTATGCTACTTTTTAACACTTAATTTAACTTAAGTGTCAATGCCACTGCTCCACTTCAATAAATTCTCAAACTAAAAATTATTCCATACCGAATAATTCTATACTCTTCTTCGGGACTATAATAGGCACTAAAAGAAATAAGAAAATTTTCCTTCATAATCTAAACACCAAAACATGCAATAAATCGATACTTGAATTTTAGGGTGTTACAACTCTACCCTCCTTAAAGAAAATTTAGTCCTCGAAATTTACAGTTGAAAGAGGTGAGGTATTGTTGCCGAATTACATCCTCGAGGCTCCCACGTAGCTTCCTCCGCTCCGTGATTACGCCATAAAACCTTGACCAACGGCACGGTTTTCTTTCTTAGCACCTTAACATCTCGGTCTAAGATTTCCTTTGGTTCCTCCTCAAAAGACAAGTCTGAATTTAACTCCACTTCTTCTCCAGGTACTATATGCGAAGGATCCGATCTATAGCGCCTCGGCATGGAAACATGAAAAACATTATGAATCTGACTCAACTCCAGAGGTAATTCGATCTGATAGGCCACTGGACCAACACGCTTCACCACACAATATGGTCCAATGTATCTAGGACTCAATTTGCCCTTCTTCCCAAACCTGAAAATCTTCTTCCAAGGTTAGACCTTAAAGAAAACTTGATCCCCCACAGCATACTCGATACTTCTACGCTTCGGATCTGCATACGACTTTTGTCTATCCGAAGCTTCCTTTAACCGTGCTCGAATAGCTTTTACTTTTTCTTCCGTTTCAGAGATCAGCTCTGTAACAACCCGAACCCGGCCCAAACATTATGACCGAATTTGGATTGTTACGGAGAAACTTTTTGGAACCCATTTTAAAACCAATTTAAGTTTTGTTGAAAACTCCTCATTTTTGGTTATCTTGCCGAAACCATACTTAGATTTAATTTGGAAATTTAATTGAGTCAGCTTATTATACAAATTTCAAATGTGCCCGACGGCACGATAAAACATTTTCGTGTTAATTTAAGAAAAACATGTGATTTTAATTTAATTTTAATAATATAGTTTAAACAAAGTATCCAACATATAAGAAATAACAAAAGTAAAGTATATGGAGGCCTTATTACATCCAAAATAAAAATAAACCAATAATAAAATAAAATAGCTAAGTTTAAAGTTCAATTTATTCAAGTCCACTGCATGGCCACCTCGAGTCCAACCGGCTCCTCAACCGCCATCTACGAGTCACTGAAAAATGTTAAAGGAGAAGGTGAGTCACCAAGACTCAGTATGTAACCCTTCCCCGTATTTAAACAATTTCATACCTGACATATAATCAATCATCGTGTGCTAAGTCATGCACCCAACCTAGCCAACCAAACGCCTTTGTCTACCCTGTGTGGTACCAAACCACTTTGGTGACCGTAGTCACAATGTGTTACCAAAACAACGGTGGTGCCAAACCACCGGTGACATATAGTCACGATGTGTTACCAAAACACGGTGTCCGTAGACACAAATCGGGTGATGGGGCCAACCCATCGTGTGATACCAAATCACCGCGACGATCCCATATCTCAAGTGGGGCCAACCCACGGTGGTGTTAACCACGGGGACAAGTCGCTTTGAGGTACCAAACCTCTAGAGGTACCAAACCTCGGTGACCGTAGTCACGAGTGTGTTACCAAAACACCGGTGCTCACAAGACAAAATATCCTTGCCCCCTCCACTCATTTAACCCACAATAGTCAAATAATCATGAATAGATCTCATACATTTATCACATGTAACATATGAACCATGCTTCCCAAAAGCATCAATAACACATTCATATTAACAGGTACTTACGAATCACCACTCATACCGTTATGGTATTAATCCGATGCTACACAAATCAGAGTTAGCATACATAGCACTCAGCACATTTAAATGATTATACGTGTGTATGTACACACCTGATATCGATGATAGTCCTAAATCCCGAAAAGAGGAGTCGGCCTCCCTAGATCTCTCTGCACCTATATTCGGCCAACCTTAGAATTAGCACTATGGCCTATTCGGCCAAACCAAAATATTAGAAGGGTTCCTTATGATCCCGAAATCTCACCTTTGCTTTTGCTACTAACCACGGCACTCAATTCCGAATCTGCTGTGTCAACTACCATTGGTTAGTACTAATACTCATAACCAAAGCTTTCGGCTTTTGAATACAACATAGGCCTTACCCACACTTACCAATTTCGGTTGACAGAGAATGACGGCTTAGATCGAACACCTTAGAATCCCGACACCTAAACAAAATCGTTCCAACATTTCTTAGCCACCAAACAAATTTGGCTTTTCTCTTATAACCAAGTCGACATAGGAAAATAATAGTGTGGGAGAGTTTTGGCATACTTTACCTCACTCGATATTCGGCCAAGACTTCACGGATTAGGAAGGAAGAAATTTCGGCACTTCAAATGGTGTATTCGGCCAATGGTGAGTTTACTGGAAAGAACAGAAGTTTCGGCTAGGAGTCTTGAGAAGAGGAAGGAATGAAATTCGGCTAATGTGAAAGAAAAATAATGGAAGAGGTAATCAGAATTTTGGCTAAGGGTTTAAGAAAATAAAGAAAAATTAGAAGGAAATAGGGTTAGGGTTTTTTGGCTAGCAGAGATGGAAAAGAAAAATAAGGTGGTGGATGGTGGTATTTATAAGCATTGGCACCCCCCCTTAGCTTGTCAGTCCACACTACTCCACCAGGGAGTTCAAATTCCAACAATTACCTTGGACCACTCCTAGCCACCCATTTAGAAATATTCAAATACTTTGATTAATCAAATAATAATTCTATAATAATCCAAGATAAAAATCAACTAATGTCTTTATTATCCTATCTTTTATCACCTTTTCAAATTAAAAAAAAAATCAAAACAAATGCTAAGCTTATCCCAAATTTCCAATGCCCATGTGCCTATCAACTAGCCGAATAAGCACCCATGTGCAGGCCAACTCTTCACCCACGTTAGCAGCAAAATAAAAAGGAAAAACTCATTTTGCTACCTCCTAGATTTGAACCAGGGACGTTTAACAGCAGCAGCCCCTCCAACGCCCCAGGCCAACTCTCCCATCCGACTTTCTTGCTATAGAACCTTATCTTTTAATTTTAAGCCTACCTCTCGGCCCTTACGCTTTAACGCATAAAACCCAAAATAGAAACGTTCCCTTCGTTCCTCGAACCCGAGACTTCTCTCCTCAAGTGGCGCCTGTGCCACTCTTACTCACCGGACTTTCATGCTACGAACCTTCCCAATTATTTTTAATGCGTTCATATTTTTGGCCCCCTTCATTCAACGCCCTAAAAAAAATAAAAACAAAATAAATTCTCCCTTTCCAAGATTCGAACCCAAGACCTCCCTTGCAAGCCCTTAAGTCATCAAGCCAACACGCCAATTACAACCTTGTGTCAAATTTCCTTAAATTTTATTTAAGCCCTATCGTTACCTAGCTCCTTCCTTGTACACACTTTAAAAATAAATTTTTAACACTGGGTCAGGCCTAGCTCGGGTTATTTTTAGACCCTTAAACATGTCAAATAAAGCCTAGAATTTAACTCTTCAAGCACACACATGGGAAAATATTTAAAATAATTAAATTCTCAACAACCCCTAATTTAGGGTGTTACAAGCTCAGGACCTAACATCCGTCATTCGTCCAATTTAGTCCAACAACTAGGAGAACGACACCTACGACCATATAATGCCTCGTAGGGTGCCATCTGAATGCTAGACTGATAGCTATTGTTGTAAGCAAATTCTGCCAACGGTAGAAAATCCTCCCAACTACCTTTGAAATCGATTACACATCCCCTTAACATGTCTTCCAGAATCTGAATTACTCTTTCTGATTGACCATCTGACTGAGGATGAAAAGCTGTACTGAAGTTTAGCTTTGTTCCCAAGGCTTCATGCAAAGCTTTCCAAAACCGTGACGTAAACCTAGGATCCCTATCTCGATATAATAGACACACGGTACCCCATGCAACCTCACGATTTCGGATACGCACAACTTAGCCAACTCTCAGAACGAGTAATCCGCATTTAACCGGTAGAAAATGAGCAGTGTTCGTCAAACGATCCACAATTACCCAAACGGAATTTTCCTTAGTTGGTGTTAAAGGTAACCCACTAACAAAATCCATTGTTATCCGCTCCCATTTCCAAAGAGGAATCTTTACCGGTTGTAATAATCCTGACGGCAATTGATGCTCCGCCTTCACTTGCTGACAAGTTAAACATTTTCCCACAAATTCAGAAATCTCACACTTCAACCCTGACCACCAATATTGTTCACGAAGATCCCGATACATCTTATTTCCTCCGGAGTGCATAGCATAAGGGCTACTATGCGCCTCCCGTAGAATCATTTGTCTCAGATCTGAGTCGTTAGGCATACAAACTCTCCCACGAAAACATAACACACCTTCCGTGTTTATGCTAAAATCCTCTATTCCACCATTTTCAACTTATTGAATTAAAAGTCCCAACTTCTTATCTGATATCTGTTTTTCCTTGATTTGCTCTAACCACAGAGGCTTCACCTGAAGTTCCGCTATCAGACTACCATCCTCGTACAAACTCAAATGGGCAAACATTGTTCTCAAATCAGATACCACCTTACGACTTAACGCGTCTGCTACCACATTAGCTTTTCCAGGATGATACTCGATTGAGAAATCATAGTCCTTTAACAGACTCCACCCATCTTCGTTGTCTCAAGTTTAATTCCTTCCGAGTAAGAAGATACTTAAGACTCTTTTGATCCGTATAGATGATAGACTTTTCACCGTAGAGGTAATGCCTCCAAATCTTTAGAGCAAACATTACGCGCAGCTAACTCCAAGTCATGAGTAGGGTAGTTTACTTCGTGCGGTCTCGGTGACGAGAAGCATAAGCCACCACTTTCCCACTTTGCATCAATACACATCCTAAGCCCGTGTGTGACGATCGCAAGAAACTATAAACTCCTTTCCAACCTTCAGTTGAATCAAGATCGGGCGCTTGTTAAAATCTTCTTCAATTTCTCGAAACTTTCTTCTTTGTTTATCGGTCCATATATATGGTACTCCCTTCCGCAATAGCTTAGTTAGGGTGCAGCAATCAACGAAAACCCTCAACAAAGCGCCTATAGTAACCAGCCAAACCCAAGAAACTCCGAATCTCACTCATCGACTTTGGTGGTTTCCAATCCAATACTGACCTCAATTTTCCGAGGATCCACCCTTATTCCTTGGTGATACCACATGACCCAAGAAAGTCACTTCTCTTAACTGTAATTCACATTTATCGAATTTGGCATACAGTTGATTATTTCAAGTAAGCGCAATACAATTCGCAAATGCGAGTCATGCTCCTCTTCTTTCCTTGAATATACGCGAATGTCATCTATGAATACCACCACAAACCGGTCTAAATATGATTGAAAGACCGGTTCATCATATCCATAAATGCGGTTCAGCATTGGTCAACCCAAGCGGCATCACCAAAAACTCATAATGTCCATAACGAGTTCGTAAAAAAGCCGTCTTGTGAATATCCGCTTCTTTCACCTTAAGTCGGTGATATCCTCGATCTCAAATCAATTTTGAGAAAACGAAAGCTCCCTTCAATTGATCAAACAGTCATCAATTCTCGGCAGAGAGGTACCTATTCTTGATCGTCAATTTATTTAATTGTCTGTAGTCAATACACATACGCATTGACCCATCTTTCTTCTTAACAAACAAAACAAGCGGTGCTCCCACGAGACACACTCGGTCGAATAAAACCCCGATCCAACAATTCTTGAATTTGAGCTTTAAGTCGCGCTTAACTCCTTCCGCATCAACTTTTACGCTTTAACGCAGATACCACATTTGCCAAGTAATTCCTTCGTCGCCTATCATAACTATTTCTTTATCCTCCACCGTCCTTATTGACATCCGCTTTTCAAAGACAATCCAATTTCGCCGGTGCTTAACCAACCAATCCATGCCCAAAATGATATCGAACTCGTCACGAAAGGCAATTCCATCAAATTCGCCAAAAATATTTCTCCTTGAATTTCTAAGGGCACATCTCTAAACAGCTTTATTTACTAATACCGATCATCCTAAAGGACTAATTACCTTCATCTCACTATCGGAAATTTTAGAGTCTAAATTCAATTTTCTAGATATGGTGCTAGCAACATACGAATGGGTAGAACCAATATCTATCAAAGCAATAACAGATACGTCCAAGATGAAGAACGTACCAGTTATCACATCAGTGCATTGCCATCCTCACGACGCCTAACTCGCATATACCAATCCCCGGCCGTCTTGCATCCGTGTTACCTCTAGGACCATTGCCTCGACCCGCCGCACCTTGACCACGCCCGGCCCCATTACCACCACGACCGGTCCACGACCTCTCGGTGGTTCTTTGAATTCCTCTTGCCGGTGGTGCATCAAGATTATGAGCTTCCGAGTTGTATCCATTCGACGAGGGCAATTCCTATATTGATGATCCATCGACCGCATTTATAGCAAGCACCCGTTTTCTTCCAAAGACTCTCCTCGAATGCCTTTTCCCACAATCAAGACAATCTCGACTCGATTCACGATTCTGTGTTCTACCTTGAGTCTGGTTCATCATTTCGAGGCCTCTTGAAACCTTCTTGAAGAACCCGAATACTTCATATCTCTCTTGCCTCTAGCTCGCTCCCGATTCTCGACGCCCGAGTTCTTAGCCTCTCTTTGGCTATCTTGGCCTTTTCCACAAGCGTGGCAAAAGTTCTAACTTGTTGTGGGGCTATCAAAACCCGCAATTCATCGCTCAAGCCATCCTCAAAGCGTAATAACGCTCATGATCCGTTGTCACTATTGTTCGACCATAGCGACTCAAGCGCAAAAACTCACTTCATATGTCGCCACTCGTCTTATTCCTGGACCGATTCAGGAATTCCTTCCTTCCGCATCAACATAACTCGTTCCTACATATTTCCCTTGGAAGGAAACTTTAAAGAATTCCCAATTAACTAATGCGGCTTGATTGCCTTCTCGGATAGTAAGCCACCATTGGTATGCTTCGCCTTAACAAGGACACCGCCCCTTAGTTTTTGTTCCACAGTGCACTCAAGATCGTCCATAATTCGCCTCCACCGCCTCAAGCCAATATTCAGCGACATTTGGAGCTACACCGAGACACCTCTCAAAAACCTCAAAGACCACTTGATTTCAATCGTTCGACATCGACCCACGAGTATGTTGGCCCGGTTCTAGCTCTCCAATGACCCTTTCAAGGACTCGCAGCATTGCTCGGGTCACCGCGATTATCTTCTTCCATATGATCATGTGATCCCGTCTCACTTTCGAGTGACGCAGTGCATCCATTTCCGGCATATGATCCGCGCGCTTCGATTGCGCCTCTAACACCTCGTCCTCTACCACGGCCACGCCTACCGCTGGGCCCACGACCACGCCCTCTAGTGCTCATAGTGACTAATTTAACTCGATTAAGAGTTTTATGAATCGTAATACTATTTCGATGTTTATTAACGATGTTTTATGATATGAAAGAGATAGAGTTGTTTTCGCAACCATATCCTATTGTCTCAATCTCTACGATTTTCAACACCTAAAACTAGAAGTTCTAGAGTGTTTCTTATGATCATATCACAATGATAATAAACAATCAATATACAGATACTTACTTGACTTGGCGCAGGATGCTCATGGTGCCATACTACCTTTAAATCAAAAAGTCTAGAAATTTGAGTTGTTTCTCAAACAAATATCTTTGTTGAACCCAAACCACAGCCGAGTTTTGAAACTAGCTCTGATACCATTAAATGTAACACCCCAAACCAGGTCTATGCATTAAGACGAGATTTGGTTTGTCACACCGAACGAACATCCAAAATTTCTCTAATGATTTAAGTAAAACAGTAATGCAAAACCTTTAAAAATAAGGTCTAATAAAAACTAAGTACAATGATTATGAATTAAGAAAAATACTTGTTTGAAATCTTATATATATTAGTCAAAACCTTAACGTAGTTTTAAAAGAATTTGAAAGAAATTGAAAAGTAATTTAGGTGTCCAAAATTGTTATAAAACACAATATTTTTTTAAGAAAACTTTATAGCTTTAACATAAGCCCATTTTAAGATTCTTAAAATAAAATTAAATCCATCCACACATAAAAATCCATAAAAATATAATTAGAGGCCTTATTACATCATACCCAAAATAGTAATTAAAATAAATAACTTAAATAAAGTTCATAGTTTATAAAACCCAAGCTCGTAGTATGGCCTCCACCAAGTCATCCCCGGCCCAAGTCCACATCAAATTCCATTACCTGAGATGGATAATAAAACGGGGTGAGTTACAAAGAACTCAGTGTGTAACTCACTTACCACCATTATTGGGCCAGACCATCAAGGCATTAATTTGGGCTTGAGCCCAATTACAAATTTTAACAATATAAAATGAAATAATATATATAAAATGCATGTAAAATGAATTTCCCAACCAAACCTAATTTCCATCGCTACACACCCCGCACTCAACCAAACACACTGTGGGGATCCAATCAACCCACCCCGCCAAACACACCAATCGTAGGCATTTAGCCTTTAAAATAATATTGTAGTGCACTACCGAACTAGATTGTGACATAGTCAGCGAACTAGAGGCATTAAGCCAAATTTTTGTGGCAGAGCCACCGAACTAGATTCATGGCCACAGGCCTTACTTCTCTTCATCATGTATCCCATCCCATGCAATTATGTATGAATAACAAACTTTAATCATAAATAATTTATCAAGTAACCCATAATTACAAATGAGTTTTTAATTAAACTTTTCATTTGGGCCTATTAAACAAAATAGTATTTAGCCCGTAAAGCAATCCAGTGAACTTTGACCCATATTTCGAACTAGAAGGTCTTTGGCCCATCTTATCGATCTAGCAGTTTTATGGCCCAATTTATCGATCTAGCAGTTTTATGGCCCAATTTATTGATCTAGCAGTTTTATGGCCTAATTTATCGATCTAGCAGTTTTATGGCCCAATTTATCGATCTAGCAGTTTTATGGAAATTTCTCGGTTTAGCCGTTTTCATGCATTTACACAAAAGTACTAATTACTACAACATTTCCGATTTGGCCATTTTTACGATTTATCAAATTACTTACGGTTTAGTATCTAACCCGAAAGATAAGTGTGAAGTTACACACCTGGTTATAGTGAGAACTAGACTTTCCCGCTCGTCAACACCTATACGTATCACGATAAATTAGAATCACTATATTTTATTAACGAAATCAATCTTAGAAATTAACGATCTAACTTTTACCCTCAGATTTTTGAACTACTTCTACTTGCGGTTTCTCCCCGATTGATGGTTCGTTAACCGAATCAAATCCACGAACAAATAATGGTTCGGGAGTATGAACTACTTCAAACAATTGATTCTCCTCGGATGAACGTCCACAACCTGGTGGGAAATCCCGGATTGCTGAAACAGTCCTTTGTTTATACTTAGGGGGAATAACGAAACCACCCCTCTTCCGAACACTATTCACCGCCCTTTTCTTCCCTATTTTGATTGTCTTCAAAGACAAAAGATCGTTAATCCAATCAAAATATGACTAAGGGTTTAAGGGTGAAATTCGCTTACCACAAAGATCCTTGTTCCAAAATAAGAGAATCGAGCAAATCGTTTTATGATACTCACGAACACTTGAGTTCTGGTCTTCCACTATCGCACTAAAGTATAACAAATAAAAACGTTAATAGAGTGAACGTTTATTTCGATCTAAGAAAGCCTTTATACCACTATCAAGATTCGGCCATGACAACTATTAACTAACATGAACTAAAAGAATTCTTACCTATTGTCCACGGTTGAAAAGAGACGATTGAGAAAGATGTTTATGAATAGTGAAAAATTCGGCTATGATTAACCAAAGAAAAGAGAAAATGGGTCGGCTATGGGCACACTAACATTCGCCATGAGAGAATTAATGGAGAAAATTTTGATTGAAAAGAAATAAAAGAAAGAAATAAAAGATGGAAGAAAAAGATGATGATGAGGATTCGGTTTTCAAAGAGAAGGAAAAGAGAAAGAAAAAGATGTGATAAGAAGCAAGGTACATTCGGTAATGGGAAAAAGAGAAGGAAAAAGAATGGTCTTTTTGGTGTTAGCAATTTCGGCACTATGACAAAACAAACAAAAGAGTACTAGTGTGATATGCAAAAATGACCAAATGGTCAAAAGATTAAGGTTTACCAAAAGCTCAATTTCGGCCAAGGGAGAAAGGTTGAGAAATAATTACAAAACTTTGCACAAAAGTTGCTAGGAATGACCAAAACAAACTCCTAATCCTAGCCAACTACTAGCATATTCAGCCAACCTTCCCCCTAGCCATATTGCCGTCCACATTCATTGGTCAAATGACCATGAATTTGTTTCCAAAACACTTTCCTTGATACTTGCCCTATGTCTCCATATCTTTCCATATTTTCTTGATTCCCTACCATAATTTCACTCTTACCTTATTTCTTTGATATACTAACCAAAAATAACAAGGTCAACACTTACCATAAATAAGCTTGGCCGACACTTACCATAGAAGAGCAAAATAAAAGTTGTCCAAATTTTATACAAGGGATTCGAACCACTCCCCTCATGCAATATCTCATGCGCCAACACCACCTTGCCATTTACTCATCTTATGCTACTTTTTAACACTTAATTTAACTTAAGTGTCAATGCCACTTGCTCCACTTCAATAAATTCTCAAACTAAAAATTATTCCATACCCGAATAATTCTATACTCTTCTTCAGGACTATAATAGGCACGAAAAGAAATAAGAAAATTTTCCTTCATAATCTAAACACCAAAACATGCAATAAATCGATACTTGAATTTTAGGGTGTTACACTTCTAATGGAGAGGAAAATATTCGGCTAGGTTCCAACAATTACTTAATCTCGACTTGACAAAAGAAAAGAAAGAAAAGAAGAGAAGAGAGCACTAAGAATTCGGCAGAGAAAGGAGGAAGCACAAATTGATGAGTAGCCCTCCTTCCTTCCTTTTATAGCCGAAATTATCATCTAAGGAGTCCCTTACTTGGCCACCACTGCTCTATCTGATAACTTTATCCTTTAATTATCACTTAAAATAAAAGATAATTCAGCAACTATCCTTACTTAGACGAAATTATTAAACTCAAAGTCCCTTACTTGGCCATCACTTCTCCCTTATTTTCCTCTTTATCTCTTTATTCAAATTTAAAAGAATTTAATCCAACAATTATCTCTTGACAATAATGATAAATAAATCCCTTTATTTATCCACTATTTATAAAATAATAAAAGCTCCTAATTTATAGCCATGTGCCGTCCACCTAAGTCTTTCTGGAAGCAAAAATAAAACCGCTTTATTTGCTTCCCAAGTGACTCGAACTCGTGCCCATTCCTCTTGCATATGGCGCCATTTCCATAGGCCCTAAGTGGCATCTTGCACCACTTTTCCAAGCCTGTTTGTGTGTCAAATTTCACAAACTTTTTTTCTTTTAAGGCCACCTTGCCTTAATTTCCCTTTTAAACCTTAAAACTCGTCATTTCTAGGTCATTTCTAAGTTTCTAAAAATGTTCACTTTCCTCTTTTAAACTTAACATTTCCATACATTTCGTGTTTCCAAAAGTGTTCAAAATATATTCATAACACATAAGATATGTCATTTCGCACAATTAAACCAAAAATGCATAGGCCCTTTTCAGGATGTTACGTTCTACCCTCCTTAAAAATAATTTCGTCCTCGAAATTACTTATTAACGAATAATCGTACATCTTAACTCACCGCAATACGCTTATATGCGCGCGACTCGATCTTAATAGAACCATCATACTTTCTAGGCACAGTCTCTAAGTTCACGCCCCTAGAACTCATTTCTAACGTCGTGGTTTAACTGATTAAAAAGTTTTATGCATCGTAAATTTTGTTCCACCGATTATTCGCGAACAGCTTTATGAAAAGAGATATTCGTAAGTAGTTCTTTCGATCAACCGAAGTTTCTAGTTCAAGTTCACTACTCTAACTCAGTGGAGTCACATTCACATTCATAAGCGAGAGACACATTCATTTTTCCATGAAGTCACATTCATTCACAACATCATTCACTACACTTTTATGGCCATTCCATCCATTTCCCTACCTGTGGGTAATTTCGTTCTCTACAGGGTATTTTGGTAATAATCGGGGTCAATTTGAAAATATTTTTCAAATTAGAGGTATTTCAGAATTTACAAAATCTCTGGGTTATTTTGTTTTCCAAATCAGAGGTGTTGCAAAAATTTCAAAAATCGAGGTTATTTCGGTAATTTTGGAAGTCAGGGGCAGTTTTGTAAATTTTCCAAATCAGGGTATCTTGTTATTTGTAAAACAAAAGTTTTTGATATCTTTGTAAAGTAGAAATATTGTAGCAAACGTTGAGGGTATTTTTGAAAATCTTAAGAACTAAGGGTATTTTAGTAATTTACAATACAAGGGCATTTTTATAATTTTGTAAATCGGAGATATTATGGAAAAATTTCACAATAGTCTTTTACTACAATTAAAAGGGTAATTTAGGGATTTTGAAACTAGGAATTTTATAAAATCGCATGGTTAGTCCCTTTCGGGTTTTAATGATTGGTTTAGCCCGTGAATAAGTCCTCTTGGTTAGGGTGAACCGTAGCTACGCACTGTGCGGGATTCCAAACAAGAGGAGGTGAGTCACTAGGATTTCGCTTAAGTACTGTGCTCTTAGGATCCAATCCTAGACATGCGCACAATGGTTACCACACCCTAACTCAAGCGCCTTAGTCATAGGTTTGTTTAATGGAATTAGGTCTTATGTGTTTGTGTTTGAGTAAACTAGTCCTAGGGTTCAAGTTCCTATCATGCTATTCTACGTTCCATTCCTCTTCTACCCTTCCATAATTCATAACATAAACCACATAATCACACAAATGGTTAGGGTACTTACCTGGTGGATCATGGTCGGAGACTTAGGTGCTGTGCCGTAAAACTTGCTCATTTTCAAAAATACTTTCATAAAACTCATTTGGGCTCGATTTGAAAACGTTTTGGGCCTTAGCCCACATGCCGAGAGTTTAAAGCGGGCTCGATATCAAATCTGAAACACCCCAAACCTGGCCCACGAGCTTTGACCAGATTTGGTATGTTCCTCAAGTAAACCAGTTCAAAATTCTTTTGTTCTTAGGAAAACTTGTGTGATTTTAAGAAAAATATTGTTTTGGGTTGGGCTTGTGTTGAAAACAGGTTCGTTTTATATTGAAATCCCTTTTATCTTAAGTGACAAAATATTTAGGGTTTAGTTTAAAATAAATTTTAATTAAATTTTAATAGATAAAATTCATAATCATAATAAATAAAAATAAGTGTAAAGTAATTCAACTATGGCCTTATGGCCTTATTACATCAAATAATTCCCAAAATAATTCAAAGTACTAAAATAAATTCAAGAGATAAACTTCATGTTGAGCATGGCCACCACAAGTTCTGCCGTCCCGGTCCATCACTGTTCATCACCTGAAAAATGTTCCCCAACGGGGTGAGTCAAACAGACTCAATGTGTACACGACACTA
The DNA here is from genome assembly GCA_025698515.1 of Gossypium sturtianum. NCBI lineage: Eukaryota > Viridiplantae > Streptophyta > Magnoliopsida > Malvales > Malvaceae > Gossypium > Gossypium sturtianum. The sequence goes on from CM046955.1 coordinate 130,933,473, forward strand.
AATCATAAAAGAATCAGGCATATCACATATTACACATTCAAAACATAGAATACAGGTTATGATGCATTCCCAAACCCAAACCTAGTTGTCCATCCGCTACACACCCCCGTACCTACCAGTCACACCGTGGGGACTACTAAGTCGACCCTCCTTCCGCTACACTCCAAATCTGCGGTCTTAGGTCACCGCATATTGTGGTCTTAGGTCACCACTTTTAGATTACTGTGGTCTTAGGTCACCACTTTTTAGATATCACGGTCTTAGATCACCGTGTTCGTGGTCTTAGGTCACCACATTCACTTCCCCTTTCAAAACAAAACCATGTGCCCCATATAATAATATGCATAATATGCCAGAGTTCACATTCTTATCATATTCTCATGTTACAAATAAAATTTTTCATATTCCTAGTAGAAGTAGGAAACGTACCTGAGTATTTAGTACCATAACATGGTACCTTAGCCACTTTCATATTCTTAATATCACATATTTTAATTAAACACAGCCATAAAACATATTAAGAATTAGTGTGGGGTACACACCTGATACACTTAGCGGTTCACTTAAATCCCGAAAAACCGATCTATCGCTTTAGATCCTAAATCCCTACATTTGGCCACATTTAGTATTTTAGGAAAAAGCCTATTCGGCTAATTTAATCAAATCCCTAAGGATTATCGTATCCACTTTCTTACCTTGCTGCCGATTTGATAATTAATCAAATCCCGGAAACTTTGTATTCTTCCCCTTTGAAATCGGCTAATCACTAGATCCCTTGAATCGGTTAGTTTTCGGCTTAAAACACATAAAAATAGATCTAACTACTAAAATAGGCCTTGGCCGAATATTCATAGTCACTTACCTTAAGGATCTTAAATCCCGAAATTATCCACTGGTTATAGCTTCTGTTGAAATCCTTAAAACCACATGTTAGATCAACTTCTAACCTTTAATCACAATCAATGGCCCTTGGCCGAATGTCAGATATGACTTACCTTGATGGTCAAATCCCGAAGATCTTTTCCTTTATAGTCGACTATGGCAAAAATCCTGAAAGAATCCCTTTCTTGAAGAAATCGACAGCACCTATGCTTGAAGCTCCTCAAAGATTCAGCTTTCGATGGATTGGAAAGAAAAGAGAAGGAAGAATAAAGATGGAGGATTCGGCTATGGCTTCTAATGGAGAGGAAAATATTCGGCTAGGTTCCAACAATTACTTAATCTCGACTTGACAAAAGAAAAGAAAGAAAAGAAGAGAAGAGAGCACTAAGAATTCGGCAGAGAAAGGAGGAAGCACAAATTGATGAGTAGCCCTCCTTCCTTCCTTTTATAGCCGAAATTATCATCTAAGGAGTCCCTTACTTGGCCACCACTCCTCTATCTGATAACTTTATCCTTTAATTATCACTCAAAATAAAAGATAATTCAGCAACTATCCTTACTTAGCCGAAATTATTAAACTCAAAGTCCCTTACTTGGCCATCACTTCTCCCTTATTTTCCTCTTTATCTCTTTATTCAAATTTAAAAGAATTTAATCCAACAATTATCTCTTGACAATAATGATAAATAAATCCCTTATTTATCCACTATTTATAAAATAATAAAAGCTCCTAATTTATAGCCACGTGCCGTCCACCTCAGTCTTCTGGAAGCAAAAATAAAACCTCCTTTATTTGCTTCCCAAGTGACTCGAACTCAGGCCCATTCCTCTTACATATGGCGCCATTTCCATAGGCCCTAAGTGGCATCTTCAGACCACTTTTCCAAGCCTGTTTGTGTGTCAAATTTCACAAACTTTTTTCTTTTAAGGCCACCTTGCCTTAATTTCCCCTTTTAAACCTTAAAACTCGTCATTTCTAGGTCATTTCTAAGTTTCCAAAAATTTTCGATCGGCTCTGTAAACTTGACATTTCCTTACATTTCCATGACATTTCCTTACAAGACATTTCCTTACATTTCCATGACATTTCCTTACAAGACATTTCCTTACATTTCCAAGGTTCTAAAAATGTTCACTTTCCTCTTTTAAACTTAACATTTCCATACATTTCCAGGTTTCTAAAAGTGTTCAAAATATATTCATAACACATAAGATATGTCATTTCGTACAATTAAACCAAAAATGCATAGGCCCTTTTCAGGATGTTACATTCGGTATATAAAAGTATGAGTAGGGTTTAAAATGGTTTTGATTTATGGCTTTGTTTCAAAATTTGTATTGCTGATAATTAAATATGTATTTTGGTTTGATAAATGTATGTATGGTGATATATGACTGTGATGATCTGAGTTTGACTTGGTAATGCCTCTTTACCCTAGTCCGGCGATGGACACGGGTTGGGGGTGTTACATTTTATTGGTATCAGAGCTACGGTTTAGTCGATTCTAGGACTACCGTAGCGCGTGTGAGTCTAGCTATACATGCCTTATTTATATAAACGATAGTGTGGTGACTTCTGATATTTCAAACTATGTTTTATATAGTAAATGGATCCTGACAGAGCCGTAGCTGATGATGTAGAGAGTGTAGTGCCTGATCGCGCATGCGGGTTAGCGCCGGTAGACTCTCGACCCGTCTCGGGTAGCCACGAGGGGGAGGCTAAGCAAGCCTTCTCCCAGATGATGAATGAATGGTTTACCCAGTTCATTCAGACTAACCCAGCTGTACAACAACCTCCACCCCCAAATAATCCAACTCCGGTACCTTCAGCACCTCCGATGTTAGATTCGATGAGATCTAGTAGGCCTCCTGTTGATAAAATCAGGAAATATGGGGCCGAATAATTCAAAGCTAATGATAATGACGATGCAGAACAAGCTGAGATGTGGCTCGATAACACTATTCGGGTACTTGATGAGCTATCCTGTACTCCTGATGAATGCCTGAAGTGTGCTATATCTCTACTTCGGGACACTGCATATCACTGGTGGAATACACTAGTATCAGTGGTTTCGAAAGAAAAAGTGACTTGGGATTTCTTCCAGATCGAGTTCCGTAAGAAATATATCAATCAGAGATTCATCGATCAGAAACAAAAAGAATTTCTAGAACTAAAACAGGGTCGTATGACTGTGACGGAATATGAGCGGAAGTTTGTCAGATTGAGCCGATATGCCCTAGAGTGTGTATCAACTGAAGCCATTATGTGCAAAAGATTTGAAGACGGTCTGAATGAAGACATAAAGTTGCTTGTGGGCATTCTTGAGATCAAAGAGTTCGTAGTACTTATCGAACGAGCTTGCAAAGCTGAAGAGCTTGGGAAAGAGAAAAGAAAGACTGAAATAGAAGCTAGAGACACTCAAAAAAGATCATCGAGTAAGACTTTCCATTCAGCGTTTAAGAAGTTCAAAGATGACTTCGGCCGACATAAAGCTACTTCAGACCTGTCTAGACGAGATTGACCTCCAGTGAGTTCCCGAGCCACTTCAATGGCTAGTGTTAGTAATGTTCAGTAGAACCGGGCTGAGTGCAAGCATTGTGAAAAATGGCATTCTGGGAGTTATAGATTCCATGATCAGTCCTGCTTTAAATGTGGATCGTCGGACCATTTTATTCGAGAGTGCCTGATGCTAGCCGACCAAAATACTGTTCAGAACACTAAACCGAGCAACACGTCAGCACGAGGCAGACCACCCAGACATTTAGGCAATGTAGGTGGCAGTCAGCGAGGGACGAAGGACACTGTAGTTCAATCAGAGGCTCGAGCACCAGCTAGAGCTTATGCTATACGAGCCAGAGAGGATGCTTCTTCCCCAGATGTCATTACCAGTACTTTCAAACTTTATGATACTACTGTGATTCCATTAATTGATCCTGGTTCGACTCATTCATATGTGTGTGAAACTCTAGTATCCAGTAAGACTCTGCCTGTTGAGTCTACTGAGTTTGTGATCCGTGTGTCCAACCCTTTGGGTAGATATCTTTTCATTGATAAAGTGTGTAAAGGTTGCCCGTTGATGATTCGAGATTCCTGCTTTCCAGCTGATTTAATGTTGTTGCCTTTTGACGAGTTCGATATAATTTTGGGAATGGACTGGTTAACTTTGCATGATGCAGTGGTGAATTGCAAAAGAAAGATTATTAATTTGAGATGTCAGAACGGTGAGATCATCCGGATTGAATCTAATGACTTGAATGGGTTACCGGCAGTAATATCCTCGATGTTAGCTCATAAGTATGTGAGAAAAGGATGTGAAGCTTACTTGGCTTATGTGTTGGATAATAAAGTGTCCGAAAAGCAGATTGAATCCATACCAGTTGTATGTGAATACCCAGAGGTGTTCCCTGAAGAATTGCCGGGTTTATCGCCAGTTCGAGAGATAGAGTTTGGTATTGAATTAGTACCGAGGACGACTCCAATTTTGATAGCTCCATATCGGATGGCACCTACTGAATTGAAAGAGTTGAAAGCATGATTGCAAAATTGTGATGATAGGGGCTTTGTACGACCGAGCTTTTCTCCTTGGGGTGCACGGTTCTATTTTTGAAAAAGAAAGATGGAACTATGCGAATGTGTATTGATTATCGGCAAATTGAATAAGGTGACTATAAAGAATAAATACCCGTTGCCTCGTGATTGATGACTTGTTTGATCGGTTGAAAGGGCCTTGAGTGTTTTCAAGATAGATTTGAGATCGGGTTATTATCGCCATAGTCGAGATTTCGATGTGCCAAAGATCGCATTCGAATGAGGTAATCGACATTTTGAATTCTTAGTCATGCCTTTTTGACTTACTAATGCACCTGTTGTTTTTATGGATTTGATGAATCGGGTGTTTAGACAGTATTTGGATCGGTTTGTGGTAGTGTTTATAGACGATATTTTGATCTACTCCAGAGATGAAACCGAACATGTCAAGCATTTGAGATTGGTGCTACAAACTTTGCGAGATCAACAGTTGTATGCAAAGTTTAGTAAGTGTGAATTTTGGATGAAGGAAGTCAGCTTTTTGGGTCACATCGTTTCAGCATCAGGTATTCGGGTTGATCCGAACAAAATATCGACTATACTTGATTGGAAGCCACCAAAGAATGTTTCTGAAATTTGAAGCTTTCTGGGACTTGCAAGATACTACAGACGATTCGTCAAAGGTTTTTCCATGATAGCTACACCTTTGACAAAGCTACTACAGAAAGATGTCAAGTTCGAGTGGTCGGAAAAGTGTCAGAAAAGTTTCGATCAGTTAAAAGCCCTTTTGACCGAAGCTCTAGTATTAGCTCAGCCTGAATCGGGTAAAGAATTTATTGTTTATAGTGATGCTTCGTTAAATGGTTTGGGTTGCGTTTTGATGCAGGAAGGCAAAGTCATAGCCTATGCTTCGAGACAATTGAAGCCTCATGAAAGAAATTATCCGACTCATGATCTGAAATTAGCAGCCATTGTTTTCGCATTAAAAATTTGGCGTCATTACTTATTTGGTGAGAAATGTCATGTTTATTCAGATCACAAAAGTCTGAAGTACTTGATGACTCAGAAAGATTTGAACTTGAGACAACGCAGATGGTTAGAGCTGTTGAAGGACTATGAATTAGTGATTAACTACCATCCGGGGAAAGCTAACGTGGTTGCGGATGCCTTAAGTCAAAAATCATTGTTTGCTCTTCGTGCGTTGAACGCACATATGGCTGTGTCTGGTGATGGTTCGATCATAGCCGAGATGAAAGCAAGACCGATGTTTATTCAGCAAATTTGTGATGCACAGAAAATTGACAAAGATATGATTGCTAGACGAGTTCAGTGTAACATCCTTAAATTGGGGTCTCTGCATTTTGCATAGGGTTGCATGTGATGTTATGTCTGCTGTGTTTGTTTGATAGGTTTTGGGGTCTAGGCATGACCTCGGGTTAGTCCTGGGTCATGGCCAAAATTTTGTTTTTAGCACTTAAGGAAAGGGAGCTAGGGGAATTAGGGGTTAAAAGAATTTATTAGAGTTTTAAGACACAAGAATTTCCTTGGTAGAGTGACAAGGGAGGCGCTACACAGGTACAAGGGAGGTGACGCCACAGGGAGCTGGGAGGACCTTGGTTCGAGTTGCAGAAATCCCCTTGCTGCTATTTATTTTTGACGCCACAGGCGGAGAGGTGTGCTCTCGGGTGGGACTCTCGGATTGGATGGGGATAGAATCATCGATTTTGAATTGGAGGGAGAGGAGGAAAATGTGGAGTTTGACTCATTTAAACCAATTTGAATGAGTGGATGGGAGGAATTCAAGGAGAGATGAAGGGGACGGCAAGTGTTTGAGTAGGAGTGGGTTGAGCTTAGCCGAATATTTTTGAGATGTGGTGTGAGTTTGGGGAAACAATCGGTTTGGTGCTTTAGAAGGGGGTTGCCGAATGTTCTTAGTAGCCATAGGAGGGTGCATTTTCGGCTAGATGAGGGGTCCTTTTCAATTCGTGTAGTGTCATAACCGAAACTCCAAAGTGCATTCTCTTCTTTTCTCTCTTTTGGCAATTTGGGCACTTGGCCGATTCATTTTAGCAACCCCTTGAAGAGCCGAAACTCCCTCTTTGCCAAAACCATTTCTTGCTCACTTCTTCTTTTTCTTCTTCTTCTTCTTCTTTTTTCTCAAGGCCGAAACCAACAACCTCACCCCCATTTGGCATCTCTTCTTTTCTCTCTCAAAACCCCTTGTGCCGAATCTCTTCTTCTCCATTGCGTTATTCTTCTTCATCTTTTCATTGTTCAAAAGCCGAAACCTTGTTGTTTTCTTCTTGGCCGAATATTCTTAGCCTCATTCTCTTCTTTTCTCACGTGTGTTAATCTCTCTGTAGTGCCGAATCTTTTGCTAGTTCTTTTGTTTGGGTTAGCCGAATCTCCTGCCGAGATCCCTAAATAATACTAGGGTGTACAGAACTTTGGTGTTGAGAGGCCGAATCAATCATTAAGGGAGGAGTACAAATTGATTCGGTGGACCTTCGGGATTTGGTGGCCGATTTAGGGTGTGGTCGATTGCAAGGGGGTTCATTGTGTAGTTTCGGGATTTGGTTGGAAACCAAATCGACACTAAGGTAAGGAGTTGGGTTCATGCGACATATCCTTCGGGATTTCTGTTTGTGCCGAATAGGCTTTTTAGTTACTAACAAGGTGTTGGCCGATTGTAGGAAAGGGAAACAACGCCGGGATTTCACTAGATTTGAGTAGTTTGGGATTTTATTTAGATCCGCGATTAGTCGTGTGTGTAAACGCTACACACTTTATTAGTTTAATGATGCTTATTATGTTATTGTATAACCCTTGGTATTAGTGACTTTGCCTTGCGGCATAAGCTTGGATTCCGGGTAAGTCCCCTATTATGTGATTTACGATATATATATCTATGTCATTATGTTCTGCTAAATGCTATGTAACCTATGTTTTGCATGACCATTCGATATTATGACACGTATGTGATGAACATGATGATGGGTTGATGAGAGGAGGGGGATGATTTATTTGGACTGTCACCAGTGGTTTTGACCACAAGATGGGTTGGCCCCATCAGTTGATTTATGACTACGGTCACCAGTGGTTTTGACCACACTATTGATATGATTTGTGACTAAGTCCCAGTGGTTTTGACCACCAATGGTTTTGACCATACGATTGATATTTGTGACTACGGTCACCAGTGGTTTTGACCACACATGGATTATTGTGACTCGTCCCAGTGGTTTGGTACCACAGTGGGTTGTCCCCACATGATATTACGGGATTGTCATCAGTGGTTTTGACCACACGATGGGTTGGCCCCATCATTGATATATATGTATTTGTGACTTCGGTCACCAGTGGTTTTGACCACTAGTGGTTTTGACCACACGGGGTAGTTAAAGGAGATTGGATGGTTAGGTTATGGGTTGCATGATTTGCATGTTTTGCTAATGATCTATGTAAGTGGTTGAATTATCGAGTTGGGGATTTATACACTGAGTCTTGGTGACTCACCCCTTCCCTTACATTTTATAGATGCGGCATAGATCGCGGATATGGAGCCGGGGAGGACTCGAGGTGGCCATGCATCTTAGTTTGGTTTTGACTTTAACTGCTATTTCGTTTAATTAAATTTCTTTAAATTTGGTTTTGGGTTTTGTAATAAGGCCGCTAAGTATTATTTTGGGTTTTTATTATTTACTTTTATTTTGGTTACGTCATACTTATGCTGGGTTAATGGACTTTTTAAATTAACCGGTAAAAAGCAATGTCTTCAAAACTATATCTCTTCGGGTTTTCAAACGTTACCATCGGGTAACAAAGTTCACACAATAATAAGGTAACTTGGATGTTTTTATAACTCAAATTTTTAAATCACCTTAAAGGCAAATGGTTTTAGACTTGATTGTACTCATCGCATTCAGTTTTAATAAGTAACCAATGTTTCCTAAAATCGGCAGTAACAAATGGGTTTTCACTCGCGAGTTTTCCAAATATTTCAACATCTACTAAAACAACCACAACCTCATTACTGAGTTCTCTAAACCCTAAAGCAATAAAAGAGTCTTCTTTAAAAGTTTTCGACAAACTTATGATTTCAAAAATGTTTTCGCTCCGTAACATACCAGATTCGGTCGTGGTGAGTTGACTGGGTTTGGGGTGTTACAATTTTGGTATCAGAGCCAGGTTCAATAGCTCGGCTGTGGGCTCGAGGCCCAAAAATGTTTTAAAAAGGATTGTGAAAGGCTTTTATGGGAAAAGTGTAGTGATGGAAAGCATGGCCCCGAGTCTCCAGACCCATCCGCCTGTAAGTACCCCGAACTATTAATTGCTGAGTATATGATTATGATGATGGCATGATGGAATAGTAGTAGGAACTACTTTAGGGACATGAACCATAGGATGATGTGTACTGCTGAAACAATTCTTTACTAAAACTTTTCATAAGATCGTGCTTTAACAGACAATGGAATAAAAGTCTAACGCATAAAATTGTTAAACAGCTTGAATATATCAGTAGATATGAGTGCACGTGGACGTGGGCGTAATACTCGTGGACGAGGTAGGGGTAGGTTGACGGTCTCGGAACTAGTAGGGTCCGGACATAGGTCGGAAAATGAGGTACCACCGCCGCCAGCTGTGGGAGCAGAATATCAGGATCAGACGGGTGGTAACGACGCAGTGTCACAGGCTGTACTGTGAGTGCTAGAGAGGGTTGCGACTGCAGGAGTAGGAACGGGAGCTCGGAAATCTGTGACTGAGCGACTCAAGGCTAATGGTGCAGAGGTATTCAGAGGTGTGTCTGGTGTGGCACCTAGTACGGCGGAGTATTGGTTGGAGGCGACAGAACGTATCATGGATGACCTAGATTTTTCAGCTGAGGAAAAGCTGAAGGGCATAGTATCTTTGCTGCGAGATGAGTCATATCAATGGTGGCTCACAGTTAGGGACGGAGCAATGGCAGATGACCTCACTTGGGAATTCTTTAGGGCAGCCTATCAGAGGAAGTACATAAGGGCTAGCTATGTTGATGCGCAGCGTAGAGCTTTCTTGAACTTGGTCTAGTGTAATAAAACTGTAGCAGAATATGGGGCAGAATTTCTTCGGTTGAGTCGGTATGCACGGGGTATTGTGGGCACAGAGCATGAGCGTTGTGTCAGATTTGAGGATGGGCTGAGGGACGAGCTGCGGATGATAATTGCCCCACAGTAGGAACGAGAGTTTGCCGTACTAGTGGAGAAAGCTAAGGTTGCTGAAGGGGTAAGACAGTCTGTAAGGCGGAATCAGGATAGGGGTTGGAATAAGAGGAGTTCTTGATCATCTGGGTTTTCTGGGAACCAGCAGAAAAGGGTTAGATATAGTGGGCCGAATCAAGCTGCTAGGCCAGCTGCTGCTAATACTCAGTGGCCGCCATAGTGTGCTCGGTGTGGGAAGTCTCACACGGGGGAATGTTGGACTGGTAACAGGGGATGCTTTGAGTATGGCTCGTTGGGCCATCCAGTTAGGGATTGTCCACAGAGATCAGCTAGGCTGCAGTCTGAGGATCAGAATCGTGCACAGTTTAGGAAGGATAATCAGCAGCCACAGAGGGGCCGAGGTTCAGGCAGGGGAGGTAATGGCTCTGGTAGAGGTCGTGGAGCACCGGGCAGAGGTGCATGTGGTATAGAGGCGAGACAGCCTAGGTTGGTCTATGCAGCAAGGCGTCAAGAGGAGGGCGACGCACCGGACGTCACAACCGGTACGTTCTTAATTTTTGGAGTACCTTATAATGCTTTAATTGATGTTGGTTCGACGCACTCGTATGTTGCTAGTAGCATAGTGGAAACCATGAACTTAGACTCTGAGATTACTTCTAGGAGCATGACGATGATAAGCCCTCTAGGTCACTCTGTAGAAGTAAGTAAACTGTATAGGGATGTACCCCTAAAACTTCAAGGGGTCGTGTTTTGGGTGATTTGATGGAACTCCATTTGGGGAGTTCGATCCGATTCTCGGGATGGATTGGTTAGTAAAGTATCAGGCTAGTTTGGATTGCGCAGCTAAGCGTATAGTGTTGAAGACCATGGAAGGTGTTGAGGTGGTGATGATAGGTAATAGGAGAGATTACTTATCTAATGTTGTCTCTGCACTGAAGGCTGAGAAAATGGTTAGAAAGGGGTGTGAATCATTTTTGGTGCACGTTTGTGCTTTGGAAGCTAAGGATGCAGCTGTGAAGAATGTCCGAACTGTGGGGGAATTTGCCGATGTTTTTCCAGAGGAACTCCTTGGTATACCTCCTGATCGCGAGGTTGAGTTTGGTATAGACTTGCTACCCGGAACTGCACCAATATCTATTGCTCCATATAGGATGGCACCGAAAGAATTAGTGAAATTAATGGCTCAGATTCAGGAGTTGTTGGACAGAGGTTTTATCCGACCGAGTGTATCGCCTTGGGGAGCTCCAGTGCTTTTTGTCAAGAAAAAGGATGGTACGATGCGGATGTATATAGACTACCGCCAGCTGAACAAGTTAACTATAAAAAACAAGTATCCGTTGCCCAGGATTGACGACTTGTTTGATCAACTCAAGGGTGCATTGATTTTCTCTAAGATTGACCTTAGGTCTGGGTATCATCAGCTCAAAGTGAAGGAGACTGATATCCATAAAATAGCATTTCGTACTCGGTATGGGCACTACGAGTTTCTGGTAATGCCTTTTGGTTTGACCAATTCGCCGGCAGTATTCATGGACATGATGAATCGGGTGTTTCAGCCGTATTTGGATCGGTTCATCGTAGTGTTTATAGACGACATTTTGGTGAGGAGGATCATGACGCGCATCTTCGGGTGGTTCTGCAGGTTCTGAGGGAAAAGCAGTTATACGCCAAGTTTAGTAAGTGCGAGTTTTGGCTTAATGAGGTAACTTTCTTGGGTCATGTGGTATCAGCTGAGGGAATTAGGGTGGATCCTCGTAAGATTGAGGCGGTATTAGATTAGAAACCACCCAAGTCAGTTGCAGAGATTCGGAGTTTTCTGGGCTTAGCAGGATATTACAGGAGGTTTGTAGAAGGGTTTTCCTTGATTGTAGCACCGTTGACTAAGTTGTTGAGAAAAGGGGTTCCGTTCGTGTGGACTGAGAAACAGCAAGAGAGTTTCGACAAGTTGAAGAAGATCCCGATCAAGCTCGGTTCGATCCACTGAGGGGGAAAGGAATTCACCGTTTGTCTATTGTGATGTATCACATACTGGTTTAGGTGTGTGTCTTTGATGCAAGATGGAAAAGTGGTAGCGTATGCATCTCGGCGATTGAGGCCTCATGAAGGTAACTACCCGATGCATGACTTGGAGTTGGCTGCAATGGTGTTTGCCTTGAAGATTTGGAGGCATTACTTGTATGGGGAAAAGTCGATAGTGTATACGGATCATAAGAGTCTGAAGTATCTCTTGACTCAGAAGGATTTAAATTTGAGGCAGCGAAGGTGGATTGAATTGTTGAAAGATTACGACTGTTTGATTGAGTACCATCCGGGTAAGGCTAACGTAGTAGTTGATGCGTTGAGCCGTAAGGTGGTAGCAGACTTGCGAGCGATGTTTGCTCACCTTAGCCTTTATGATGATGGGAGTCTTTTGGCGGAATTGCAGGTTAAGCCATGTTGGATTGATCAGGTTAAGGCGGGGCAGCTGGCAGATGAGGTGTTGAGTGCTTGAAGGTTGCAAGTGCAAAATGGTGAATCTGAGGGTTACAACTTAGATAATGGTGGAGTACTGTGTTTTCAAAGGAAGGTATGTATGCCTAAGGCCACCGAGTTGAGACAGTGGATTCTTCAGGAAGCTCATAGCAGCCCATACGCTATGCATCCTGGAGGCAGTAAGATGTATCGTGATTTGAGGGAACAGTTCTGGTGGCCAGGTCTTAAACGGGAGGTAACTGAGTTTGTGGGCAAGTGTTTGACATGCCAGCAAGTTAAAGCTGAGCATCAATTGCCATCAGGGCTGTTGCAGCTGGTAAAGATCCCACAGTGGAAGTGGGAGAGGATTACGATGGATTTCGTCAGTGGGCTTCCCCTTACGCCTAGCAAGAAGGACTCAGTCTGGGTTATAGTGGATCGTTTGACTTAGTCGGCTCATTTTATACCGGTGAGGGTTGATTATTCGCTTCAGAAATTAGCCAAGTTGTATGTGGCAGAGATAGTGCGGTTGCATGGGGTGCCAGTGTCTATTATCTCGGATAGGGATCCCAGGTTCACGTCGAGGTTTTGGAAAGTTTTGCATCAGGCTTTGGGTACCAGATTGGATTTCAGCATGGCTTTTCACCCGTAGTCTGATGGACAGTCTGAGAGGGTAATCCAGATTCTGGAAGATATGTTAAGGGGCTGTGTTCTGGATTTCAGTGGTAGTTGGGAGGAGTACCTACCTTTAGCAGAGTTCGCCTATAATAATAGTTATCAAGCGAGTATTCAGATGGCACCATATGAGGCACTCTATGGGCGGAAATGTCGTACTCCTACGTGTTGGACAGAACTGGGTGAACGACAGATGTTGGGCCCTGAGTTAGTGGCAGAAACAGAAGATAAGGTAAAGGTAATTCGGGCTCGTCTTAAGGAAGCGTCGGACAAAGCGTAAATCTTACGATCGATCTTAAGCGCAGGGATATTGAGTATGTAGTGGGTGATAAGGTCTTTCTGAAGGTTTCGCCCTGGAAGAAAGTTTTGTGATTTGGTCGGAAGGGCAAGCTAAGCCCTAGGTTTATCGGGCCATATATAGTGTTGAAGCGAGTGGGACCAGTAGCTTATCAGCTTGAGTTGCCAGTAGAATTGAGTCAGATTCACGACGTTTTTCACGTCTCAATGCTTTGGCGCTATCGATCAGATCCGTCACATGTTGTACTAGTTGAGGAGATAGAGGTGAGTCCTGATTTGTCTTTCGAGGAGGAATCGGTACGGATTTTGGATCGGGATGTCAAGGTTCTACGACGGAAGTCAGTGCCTTTGGTAAAAGTATTATGGCGAAACCATGGTACGGAGGAGGCCACGTGGGAACCAGAGGATGTGATGCGGCAGCAATACCCTCAACTCTTCTGACCAGGTAATTTCGAGGTCGAAATTATTTTAAGGGGGTAGAACTGTAACATCCTTAAATCGGGGTCTCTGCATTTTGCATTGGGTTGCATGTGATGTTATGTCTGCTGTGTTTGTTTGATAGGTTTTGGGGTCTAGGCATGACCTCGGGTTAGTCTTGGGTCATGGCCAAAATTTTGTTTTTAGCACTTAAGGAAAGGGAGCTAGGGGAATTAGGGGTTAAAAGAATTTATTGGAGGTTTAAGACACAAGAATTTCCTTGGTAGAGTGGCAAGGGAGGCGCTACACAGGTACAAGGGAGGTGACGCCACAGGGAGCTGGGAGGACCTTGGTTCGAGTTGCAGAAATCCCCTTGCTGCTATTTATTTTTGACGCCATAGGCAGGGAGAGGTGTGCTCAGGTGGGACTCTCAGGATTGGATGGGGATAGAATCATCAGTTTTGAATTGGAGGGAGAGGAGGAAAATGTGGAGTTTGACTCATTCAAACCAATTTGAATGAGTGGATGGGAGGAATTCAAGGAGAGATGAAGGGGACGGCAAGTGTTTGAGTAAGAGTGGGTTGAGCTTAGCCGAATTTTTTTGGGATGTGGTGTGAGTTTGGGGAAACAATCGGTTTGGTGCTTGAGAAGGGGTTGCTAGAATGTTCTTAGTAGCCATAGGAGGGTGCATTTTCGGCTAGCTGAGGGGTCCTTTTCATTTCGTGTAGTGTCATAACCGAAACACCAAAGTGCATTCTCTTCTCTTCTCTCTTTTGGCAATTTGGGCACTTGGCCGATTCATTTTAGCAACCCCTTGAAGAGCCGAAACTCCTCTTGCCGAAACCATTTCTTGCTCACTTCTTCTTCTTCTTCTTCTTCTTCTTCTTTTGCTCAAGGCAGAAACCAACAACCTCACCCCATTTGGCATCTCTTCTTTTCTCTCTCAAAACCCCTTGTGCCGAATCTCTTCTTCTCCATTGCGTTCTTCTTCTTCATCTTTCCATTGTTCAAAAGCCGAAACCTTGTTGTTTTCTTCTTGGCCGAATATTCTTAGCCTCATTCTCTTCTTTTCTCACGTGTGTTAATCTCTCTGTAGTGCCGAATCTTTTGCTAGTTCTTTTGTTTGGGTTAGCCGAATCTCCTGCCGAGATCCCTAAATAATACTAGGGTGTACCGAACTTTGGTGTTGAGAGGCCGAATCAATCATTAAGGGAGGAGTACAAATTGATTTGGTGGACCTTCGGGATTTGGTGGCCGATTTAGGGTGTGGTCGATTGTAAGGGGGTTCATTGTGTAGTTTCGGGATTTGGTTGGAAACCAAATCGACACTAAGGTAAGGAGTTGGGTTCATGCGACATATCCTTCGGGATTTCTGTTTGTGCCGAATAGGCTTTTTAGTTACTAACAAGGTGTTGGCCGATTGTAGGAAAGGGAAACAAGGCTTCGGGATTTCACTAGATTTGAGTAGTTTCGGGATTTTATTTAGATCCGCGATTAGTCAGGTGTGTAAACGCTTACACACTTTATTAGTTTAATGATGCTTATTATGTTACTGTATAACCCTTGGTATTAGTGACTTTGCCTTGCGGCATAAGCTTGGATTCCGGGTAAGTCCCTATTATGTGATTTACGATATATATATCTGTGTCATTATGTTCTGCTAAATGCTATGTAACCTATGTTTTGCATGACCATTCGATATTATGACACGTATGTGATGAACATGATGATGGGTTGATGAGAGGAGGGGGATGATTTATTTGGACTGTCACCAGTGGTTTTGACCACAAGATGGGTTGGCCCCATCAGTTGATTTGTGACTACGGTCACCAGTGGTTTTGACCACACTATTGATATGATTTGTGACTAAGTCCCAGTGGTTTTGACCACCAGTGGTTTTGACCACACGATTGATATTTGTGACTACGGTCACCAGTGGTTTTGACCACACATGGATTATTGTGACTCGTCCCAGTGGTTTGGTACCACAGTGGGTTGGCCCCACATGATATTACGGGATTGTCATCAGTGGTTTTGACCACACGATGGGTTGGCCCCATCATTGATATATATGTATTTGTGACTTCGGTCACCAGTGGTTTTGACCCCCAGTGGTTTTGACCACACGGGGTAGTTAAAGGAGATTGGATGGTTAGGTTATGGGTTGCATTATTTACATGTTTTGCTAATGATCTGTGTAAGTGGTTGAATTATCGGGTTGGGGATTTATACACTGAGTCTTGGTGACTCACCCCTTCCCTTACATTTTATAGAAGAGGCATAGATCGCGGATATGGAGCCGGGGAGGACTCGAGGTGGCCATGCATCTTAGTTTGGTTTTGACTTTAACTGCTATTTCCTTTAATTAAATTTCTTTAAATTTGGTTTTGGGTTTTGTAATAAGGCCGCTAAGTATTATTTTGGGTTTTTATTATTTGCTTTTATTTTGGTTACATCATACATATGCTGGGTTTATGGACTTGTTAAATTAACCAGTAAAAAGCAATGTCTTCAAAACTATATCTCTTCGGGTTTTCAAACGTTACCATTGGGTAACAAAGTTCACACAATAATAAGGTAACTTGGATGTTTTTATAACTCAAATTTTCAAATCACCTGAAAGGCAAATGGTTTTAAACTTGATTGTACTCATCGCATTCAGTTTTTATAAGTAATCAATGTTTCCTAAAATCGAAAGAATGAATGGGTTTTCACTCATGAGTTTTCCAAATATTTCAAAATCTACTAAAACAACCACAACCTCATTACTGAGTTCTCTAAACCCTAAAGCAATAAAAGAGTCTTCTTTAAAAATTTTCGACAAACTTATGATTTCAAAAATGTTTTCGCTCCGTAACATACCAGATTCGGTCGTGGTGTGTTGACCGGGTTTGGGGTGTTACATTTAGTGTGAAAATGATGCAGAGTCAGAGTTTCGAATTGATGCAAATGATTGTTTGAACTTCAAAGGCCGAATATGTATTCCGAGGAATGTGGATTTGATTCAGATGATTTTGAACGAGGCTTATAATAGCCGACTATCGGTACATCCGGGTAGCACGAAAATGTATAATGATTTGAAACAGTTCTATTGGTGGCCTGGCATGAAGCGGGATATATCTGAATTTGTTTCAAAGTGTTTTATTTGTCAGCAAGTAAAAGCCGAGCATCAAGTGCCTTCTGGGTTACTTCAGCCAATTTTGATACTTGAATGGAAATGGGATAGAATTACTATGGATTTTGTATCCGGTTTGCCTACGACACCGAGCAAGAAGGATGCAGTCTGGGTTATAGTAGATAGACTGACCAAATCAGCTCACTTTGTGCCGGTTCGTACAGACTATTTGCTCGATAAACTTGCTGAGTTGTATGTATCTCAAATTGTGAGATTACATGGTGTGCCGAGTTCTATTGTTTCAGATAGAGACCCGAGATTCACATCGCAATTTTGGAGGAAGTTGCAAGATGCTTTGGGTACTAAACTCCACTTTAGCACAGCCTTTCATCCGCAGACAGACGGTCAGTCTGAACGAACCATTCAGATACTTGAGGACATGTTGAGATGTTGCATCCTTGAGTTTGAAGGTACGTGGGAAAGATACTTACCTTTGATTGAATTTTCTTATAATAACAGTTTTCAATCTAGTATCAAAATGGCACCTTACGAAGCTCTATATGGCCGCAAGTGTCGTACATCGTTGTACTGGACCGAGCTCAGTGAAAATAAGATACACGGGGTTGAATTGATTAAAGAGACGGAATAGAAAGTGACTATAATCAGAGATAGTTTGAAAGCTACCTCGGATCGTCAAAAGTCCTATGCTGATTTGAAACGCAAAGACATTGAGTTTCAGGTCGGAGACCGGGTATTCTTGAAAGTTTCTCCGTGGAAGAAGGTACTCCAATTTGGTCGGAAAGGCAAGCTAAGTCCGAGATTCATCTGACCGTACGAAATCATCGAACGTATTGGGCCTGTTGCTTATAGATTGAAGTTGCCCTCTGAATTAGAAAAGATACACAATGTATTTCATGTTTCGATGCTTCGTAGATATAGATCAGATCCGTCACATGTGATCGTTCCGTCTGAGATTGAAATCCGATCCGATATGACGTATGAGGAGGAACCGATCCATATTTTAGCTCGGGAAATGAAAGAGTTGAGAAACAAGAAAATTCCATTAGTGAAAGTACTATGGAATTGGCACAGAGTTGAAGAGGCTACGTGGGAGCCTGAGGATTCAATGAGGCAACAATATCCGACTTTGTTTAACTGTAAGATGTTCGGGGACGAAAATCCCTACGGGGGAGTGTTATAACAGACCGAATTTGGCCCTAATCGAAACGGTGGTTTCGGGATCACGAATCTGAGCCCAAAATTTTTTTTTATATTATTTTTGGTGCAAAATATATGTGATTTATGATGTGTGAAAGTTTCATATAAAAATTTTATCGTTTGAGTGTTTAATTTAACAAAAAGGACTAAATCGCGTATATGTAAAAGTTGCATACTATAGTGGAAAGTGCTTAAATGATGATGGCTTTCTAATATGGAGTATTAAAAATGTAATTAACCCATTTTATGAGTTAGTGGGCGGCAAAGGTCAAGTGTGACCTTATATTATAAGTTGTTTTTATTATTAATTAATGGTTAAAATGGTAAATCATTAAAAATGTTATTATATGTTAAATTATATGAAATTAAAAGCCATTCTTTTTGTTCTTCATCCCTCATTTCCGTATGTTAGCTAAGAAATAAGGGTTTAAAGACTTTGAAGTGTTCGGCCATCATCTAGCTCAATTTAAGGTGTGTTTTACTTTTTCGATAATTTTTTACGTTTTTAAGATCGTTGTTTTGAATATTAGTTGACCCATGGTTGAATTTTTAAATTTGAGCATGCTTGATGTTCGGCCATTTACATGTTCTTGTGGTTTTTGATGTTTGATGAGTTTATATTAAAGATATGTTAAAGATTAGCATGTTTTGTATTGGAAATTTTAGTGAATTTGAGTACTTTTGGCTAAATTGCAAAAATGAATTTTTGAGGGGGCTAAAATGCAAAATAAATGAAAGAAATGGACTATATGGTCCCTATAAATATTCGGCCCTAAGGTGTTATAGTGAAATTTTGTGTATTTTGTGTTTTGTGCAAATAGGACTAAATTGAAAAATGTGAAATATTAGGGGTAAAATGGTAATTTGCCCATTTATGTGTTTTGGGACTAAATTGAGATGAAATGTGCTTGAATGAGGTAAATTTAATGTGTTTAGATCAAGAACAAAGAAAAACAGATTTGGATCGGGGAAAGGCAAAGGTTAACGAATAGCCGGTCTTTGCTGTCCGTCGATAGTCGAGGTAAGTCTTTAAGCAAGTTAATATCATCAGTATCGACTATAACCTAGTATACATGTTAAATTATGAACTTGTGGATTGAAATATGATTAAGCCGAATGTGTGGAAGTAGTTTAGCAATGATATGTAATCGAAGTATTTGAGTTCATTAAATTAAGTGATGTGAATTATATGTGATATTTGTGATCTTGTTATTGTGTAATGTGAATGAGTTGGTTTGGTGAAATGTTTCGGGCTTATTGCCTAGCAGGCCTTGTGCCGGTGATTTGTATCGGGCTTTGATGCTAAGCATCCTTGTGTCGGTGAAATGTTTCAGGCTTATTGCCTAGCAGGCTAAATGCCGGTGATTGAATTTCAGACCTTTGGTCTAGCAGGCTTAATGCCGGTGTATATTTCAGGCTTTGATGCCTAGCAGGCTTGATGCCGGTGATGTATTATAATTGGAGAAATCATGAATCATATAAGGTGAAATATAGTTAATGTATCGAGCTAAAAGCTCAGGTAAGTATATGCCCTTTTATATTTACAAGGAGTAAGGTAAGTTGGTATAATACTATTTGAGTTAAGATAATACGATAAGAATTTAGTTATGTGCTATTGAGCTTACTATTGATGTGTATGAACATTATATAATAGAAATTGAGCTTAATGTACTATTTTGGAGATTCGGCTACAAGTAGAAATGTTAAGGGTGAAAAGATTTGGAGTGTGATTGTATATGTGTATAAATAAGTTAATGAGGTGGATATGAATGTTCTACTCATATGACTTGGAGTATGCGATTACATGTAATATATTTTTTGTGTTTCGATGAATTACATGTTATGGTAATAAAGTGCAAATACTTAGGTTAATAATTTGATAGTATTCGACCATGTTTAAATTCACATATTGTAATGTATATATATTCAATTCCATAAGCCTAAAGATTAAAAGGTTCAAGTGTTTGATTGTTATATTAACATTTGCTTGAGACTTACTAAGCTAGTAAGCTTACTCCGTATGTGTTCATTGTTCTATTTTATAGATTTTGGTCAAGCTACGGGCTCAAAGGATCGTTGGAGGAGTCAACCACACTATCACCCCTTTTTGGTACTTATTTACTTGGTTTTTGAATCTAAGGCATGTATAGGTTAGACTAAGTTGTAAAATCAATGAAATTTGGTCTTGTATATAAGTATAGTCTAGCCTTACGAAAAAGGCTTATTCCCTTTGGTTAACTTAAGTTTTTATACTCATCGACATAATGGTTGGATTTTAAAGTTAAGTTTGGATATATGTGTGAATGGTTGAATGCTTGATATGCTTGGTTCTTAGAAAATTTTATCCTTGGACTGTTACATGCTTATCTAGGTCGATGTATGTTATAGAGGTTATGTTTGCGGTTAAGATAATTCTATGTGCTTTGGGTCTAATATGTTTTACAAATGATTATAAAGGTACGGATGCTAATGGTAAGAAGGGAATTTGTTTTAGGGTTATTTCAAATGCATGTCCAAGTGGTAAATGAAACGATTTGGTTAGTTAATATGAAAAATTGTAAAGATTAGGTAAACAAATATTTATATTCGAATTTGGTATGCATGGTAAGGCTAAATATGTGCAACACAAATGTGGATTTTATTTTTGGAATTATGCGCATACTATGTTAGTACCATGGGCATGTTTGGTTATGTTATTACATATTAATGTCTCATATGTGAATACATATACCATAAAGTACTATGGTTTATATGCTTAATATGCATAATATATGAAATGATAAGTTGACATGTGAAGGAGGTAATAAATATAGTTATATTCAATATATGTGAATAAAGTGAATGGTATTTACTGGAATATGTATTAAATATTTGAAAAGCATATATTTGAAGATGAAATGGTTCGGTATATAAAAGTATGAGTAGGGTTTAAAATGGTTTTGATTTATGGCTTTGTTTCGAAATTTGTATTGCTGATAATTAAATATGTATTTTGGTTTGATAAATGTATGTATGGTGATATATGACTGTGATGATCTGAGTTTGACTTGGTAATGCCTCTTTACCCTAGTCCGGCGACGGACACGGGTTAGGGGTGTTACACGTGTAACCCTTCCACACGACCTATAACTTCTTACACGGCCTGGCCAAATGGGCATGTGACCCTTGTTTTACAGTTTTGGCCAGAATTTCGTGAACTATTCATTGTAGTCTTTGTATAGTCCCCAAACTATTTTTAGTGTTTTATTTCATTGAATTGAGTCTCTGATAACATGAATAATGCTGGACTCCATGATTTGAGTGACTGAATTGTTATTGTATATGCATGATATGTGAATGTTACATGTCTACCATCACCGTGTTTCTGATAAACTGTTACTGTTACTATTACTCTTACCATTATATTACCAATGGCATGATCAACATGCCTACTGTTACTATTAAATTGAACACATGTTAAACATGTCTACTGCTACTGTTGAACTGAATACATGTCAAGCATGTCTACTGTTTTAAATGATACAGTTAAAAGCATGTCATACAACATTGCATGGGGGACAATATGAAAGGACGAAGTACTGACCGTTTAATAATCTGCAACATTGGTGGTTTATCCACAAATTACTGACAAATTTTATCAGCAAATATGTTTTGCATTTACAACAAGTGGCAATTTATTTGCATATTACTGGTGGTTCATCCAAAAATTACTGACAACTTTTACTTGCAAATATGTTATGCATCCACAACAAGTAGCATTTTATTTGTCAATGTTTTTAACTAAAAATACTGGTGGTTAATTTAAAATTTTTACTACTGGCAGTTTTTCAGCATATTACTGGTGGTTTATCCATAATGCGATGTGTAGGGATGGATGAGTTATGGGGAACTCTTACTGTAGTGTGTACCGGAGTTGGGTAGGATCTTTTCTATTAAACTGACACTGCATTGCATTCATAAGCATATGCATATAAAATTATGGATACTGAGATACTATATTGATGAGTTGATCTGAAATATCGATATTCTAAATTGCTATTCCAATCGTGATTATTTTATGAGTTGTCATTCTATAGGATTTGTCTACTGTTTGCACTGATTTTCTTGTGATTGAACTCACATTGAGCTTCTTAAGCTCACTCCCCTTATTTTTCATCTTTATAGATAACCCACCAGGTTAGGACGCGAACTTGGCATACGTAAGGCTCGGCTCAGATTATTTTTTGCATCAAAATATCTTAGATTTACTATTTGAAGTTTCTGCTATTTTGGAATTGTATCACTTTTTTTAAAATGTGGCATGGGACTTTGATTTTAGGTTTATTTAGCATGCATGGTATTTAAATTAAATTTAGGGTATTGAAACATGGATTTAGAATTAATTATGCATAAAATAATTCTGGTTTTACTTGATTAAAGCTAAGTTGAATATCACTTTTCCGCTGCTAGAATATAAATAATTTTTTAGATAATAGATAAATTGAAAATTAGCTAAGTTTTCAAAAATAGTCACCGTTACAAGGAAAATGTTAAACTTAATAGGTTTTTATTAACTTGTGAATTTTTTTTTTTTTGAAAATGAGCTAAGTTTTCTTCTAAGATATACAAATGTTTTAAAATGATTGTCTCATAAACGCCGTTAGCTTTTGGGTCATTTCGGTGATCAATGTAATGTTCTGAATTCAGGTCTAACGTCTAGGCCGGGTTGGGGAGATTACAAATATAATATAATACATATAACAAGGTTTTGGAGCATTAATTGTAATTTAAAACCTAAATCAATATGCATTTTGAATGAACATTATTCATGGAAAAAAATTTACCTTTGTCCAAACAAAGAATAAAATTTCAGTAACAAATAATATACACTGAAATTTTGTAGTCATCCAATTGTTATTTATATAATAATGTAACACCCCAAACCCAGCCCATTCGATACGACCGAATTTGAAATGCCACTGCGGAAAACGTTTAAAAATATTCTTACTTAACAGTAAAAACCGTTAAAAATTTGTTGCCCTTGATAAAACATTTAAAACATTCTAAATAAAATTAAGTGGTGATAAAAATACCGGATTCAAAACTCTAATATGAATTTTGAGATATAAATAGCTTTTAAAATTAAACTACCAAAATATTAACTTAATTACAAATCCAACTGAAACATAGCAAAATTCAAATACTTTAAGGCCCTTATTACAACAAATAACTATTCAAAAATACTTAAAATATGAAGTTAATAAATTCTATTATATAATGAAAACAACTTCTTCTCGCATGGTCCACCTCGTATCCACTCCAACCCGGTCCGATCATCATCTATCACTGCGATGTTGATAAAAATTTGGGTGAGTCATACTGCACTCGGTGTGTAATTAATCCACTGAATTCCACCCACATGTTAACCACATATTAACCCATATATCAGATAACAAGATAACATATTCACATAATAACACATTCGGGCTTGGCCCATATTCATGTCACTTATCGTGTAACAGTGGTAATTAACCGCATAATTTCCACATATCGGGCTTAGCCCATTTTATGACCGATCCATATTCATATATTGGGCTTGGCCCATTTTCACATTAATCCACATATCAATTGAAATGCAAAGTGCACCCAACCCAACCTAGGGTCCATCTCTCTACAACCCCCGTATCCGACTACCACACACCGGGGATTAACAAATCACCCTCTCCTTTTTACTCCAAAGGCAATCAATGCCGCCCACGTGCAATTAAGCACAATAATCCACAACGACCTCGATCAGCGCCTAATCCACGATGTAGCCGTAGCTAACACCAAAACCACGATGGGACACATAGTCACTCATCAACCACGATATAGCACATAGCTTATATCAACCACGATAAGGCACAGAGCTACTTATCAAGCCACGCGAACTAAATCGCAATTAATCCACAACGTGACCTCAGTCAACGTCAATCCACGATGTAGCTCAAGGCTAACATCAAACCACGTACTCGAAGTACACCCGTACCTTCTTTCATATCATATCCCACCCATTTACATGCAACATATAATAATGTCATGATAATAATGCATGTACAGGTTGTTCAGACATACAATCTCATTCATATAGGCACATTCACATTCTTTCAATAATCAACACAAACCTGGTATTCGATATACCCCTCTAGGGTATCCATATCACATCACTATCACTGCACTAGTTAACCCATAAACATAACACATACAAATATAGCATAAACCCGGAAATGATGGGTTAATTACACACCGATCACTTTGAGAACTACGCTTTTCGAGCATCGATGCTATCACTAGGCGATACTACGGCTATTTGCCTACTTTCTTGTTCGACGTATTTGGTCCACACCCGGTGGTCAATCCCGATCGCAAAAACGAATCTTCTCTTAAACCGGGATAGGGGCTATCCCTTGTCCTCCTTGACTAGCATTCGCCTCCATAGCGATACTTAATCGAGATCAACCGGTTAATCACTACTACTTTAATATATCAAATCAAATCTACATTTACTAAATATCCTTACACGAAATAAATCTTGAATCCCGAAGCTTGTCCTAGTTCTCACGACTTGCCCCTAATTAACCATAATACCAATCGATCACATTTAAAAACCCTAAAGATGGCCCTTGGCCGAATGCCTTATTGGCCTACCTTGAAGAATCAAAACTAATTACCAAAGGAGAATTCACTTACCACTATTACACGTTTGCTTTGAAGAGCCTAAAGTAAGTAGTCGACAGCACCCTCCTTTAAAGATTCGGCTTAGAGCACAACAATGATGGTTTCGGAACTTAATGGTGAAGAGAAAACGCAACAATGGAGAGGGTTTTATGCCTGGAGATTTCGGCAACAAAGAACAACGACAGAGGGGTTTTAGCTTTTGTGACTTGCGGCAAAACAAAGAGAATAGGCACTTTAACCTTCGGTTATGGCTTCAAAGAAATAGAAATAGATTTGGTGTTGGATGAAAGAAAAGAATGAGAGGTGTGAGTGGGAAGAAATTCGGCACAAAGAAATTTAAAGAAAAGATATCAAAGATGATTACTCCCCCCTTATAAAGAATTCGGCTACTATATCCTTGCTATTATCAAACTCTTTGATAATCTCCTCTATTATCTCCTTAACAAATAAAATAAATTAATCCAACATTAATCCCTTATCAAACTCCTATATTATCTCTTATCACCTATTTAAACCAAAATAAATAAAATAAATCCTTATTTATCTCTTCTTCATCTTGCACAAAATAATTAAACCAACAATTATCCTACTTGAATAAATAAAACAACAATTATCTATTATCTACCAACTTAAAATAAAATAAAATAATCATCAATTATCCTACCTTAGCCGAAATTAATAGGAGAATAAGTGAATCCTCATCCAATTAAAAGTCCCCTGTGTCGTCCACTTTCTTCCAACTCTACCTTGTGAAAAAGCAAAATAAAACACTCCCCTTGCTGCTCACCACCTCGAACCCAAGACTGCTGGAGCCCTTAGACATAGAAGCTGCAGATAACGCCCCTGTGCCACTTTGCCAAGGCGCTTTTTTGTGACATGATTCACCTGTAATTTCTTTTAAAACCTCTTTCGCCAGTGCCTTCTTGACGCAAAAATAAACACTCCTTCCTGCTTCCTTCGCAACTCGAACCAAGGCCCTTAACCCCACTGCATATGGCGTCCATTGCCACTTTACCACATGATTCCTTGTGTCATTAATTCCCTAAAAATTTCTTTAAAGCCTCCTTAGCCCAGTTCCCCTTTTTGACGCAAAAATAAAAGTCTTTAATGCTTCCCATGATGCTCGAACCTTTTCCCTCCTGAACTCCCTTTTGACGCAACCTCCCAAGCACCTAAGGTAGCGTCCCAAGCCACTTTACCAAGCCCACTTTCATGTCCATAAACTCCTAAAAATTTTCCTTAAGGCCTCCTTCACCTAATTTCTCCTTTAAAAATAAAATTCTAATATTTTTCCAAGACTTCCTCCTACATCCTTGGATTCTCAAAACCCTTAAAACATGCTCAACCACACTTAAAGCCTACTAACAGTTGAGTTATGCTCCAAACGCATAACCCCCAATTTAGGATATTACAAATAATTATTTTATAAAACACATAAACAGCGTACACTATTTGGGTAAAAAATAATCTACAGCTGTTATAGAAAAATTAATAAAACAATAAATAAAAGAGGATGAAAATATGAGAGAATTTCATTGTTTTATTTTCACTTACAAGGTGCTATTTATAAGCTCCTTTACATTCAATTAATAAAGGTATTACATTTAATGAATTAAAGTTTCTTAATTACTCTATTTAATAATCTCCTGATTATAAATTAAGTAAAGAGTTTTATCTCATTACTTTAATATGCTTAAAGGGGGGTTATGACATCCATTTAATTTACAACACTCCCCCTTGGATGTCTTTTAAAAAAGCATGTGCCTTATTAAAACATTTATTAGGAAAAACCCAGTGGGATAAAAACTTAATGAAGGAAAAAGAGTACACAATCTCCTATTACAAGTTGCCTTGAAACACCCTAAACCTGGCCCACGAGCTTTGACCAGATTTGGTATGTTCCTCAAGTAAACCGGTTCAAAATTCTTTTGTTCTTAGGAAAACTTGTGTGATTTTAAGAAAAATGTTGTTTTGGGTTGGGCTTGTGTTGAAAACAGGTTCGTTTTATATTGAAATCCCTTTTATCTTAAGTGACAAAATATTTAGGGTTTAGTTTAAAAGAAATTTTAATTAAATTTTAATAGATAAAATTCATAATCATAAAAATAAGTGTAAAGTAATTCAACTATGGCCTTATGGCCTTATTACATCAAATAATTCCCAAAATAATTCAAAGTACTAAAATAAATTCAAGAGTCCTCAAAAATATAAACTTCATGTTGAGCATGGCCACCACAAGTTCTGCCAGTCCCGGTCCATCACTGTTCATCACTGAAAAATGTTCCCAACAGGGTGAGTCCAACAGACTCAATGTGTACACGACACTAAATCATAATAGAATCAGGCATATCACATATTATACATTCAAAACATAGAATACAGGTTATGATGCATTCCCAAACCCAAACCTAGTTGTCCATCCGCTACACACCCCGCACCGCCGGTCACACCGTGGGGACTACTAAGCAACCCTCCATCCGCTACACTCCATCGAAGGCAGTCGCTGCAGTCGACGTGCTCATCGCCCATATAAAATTTGTGGCATAGCCACCAGATAATTGTGTCATGAGACACCACATTCAGATAATGTAACCGAAGTTATCACATTTAGATAATGTGACCGAAGTCACCACATTCAGATAGTGAGACCGAAGTCGTCACATTCACTTCCCCTTTTTCATATAACCCGAATGCCCCATATTATTCATAGTATGCATATCATACTTAAATTCACATTCTTATCATATTTCACATGTTAAATATAACATATTTCGTAATCCTAATAGGAGTAGGAAACGTACCTGAGTACTTTGTACCATATTATGGTACCTTAGCCACATTCTGATAAACATGCATATATTACATATTACCATAAATCTTATTAAAAGTTAGTGTGGGGTACACACCTGATTCGCTTAAAATTTCCTTGAGATCCCGAAAAGCTTGATCTAATGCTTGGATCCTTAATCCCTACATTTGATTAATCACCTACTACTTTAATAAAAAGCCATTCGGCCATAAATCCAAATCCTAGTCGGATTAGTATACTTAAACTTACCTTGTGGATTTTAAATCCCGAAACTCACCGAATAACTAGGGAACACGTGGCCTATGGTGTACCTTCGGGAAAAGAACTTCTCCTTCCTTGTAGTCGACACTTAGTAAATCCCGAAAGATCTCTTCAAAGTTTCGGCAAATAAGAATATTGATGGGATTAGTCCTAGATTTCGGCAAATCTTAAGAAAAAAGGATGAAACCGAATGAGATCTTACCCTTACTTGAAGAAATCGATTGCACCTTCACTTCAACCTTGAGAGATTCGGCTATGGCTAGATGATGATCTCACAACTTTCGGCTTTGGGAGGATTAGAAAGAAAAGAGAAGGAAGAATAAAGATGGAGGATTCGGCAATGGCTTCTAATGGAGAGGAAATATATTGGCTAAGTTCCAACAATTACTTAATCTCGACTTGACAAAAGAAAAGAAAGAAAAGAAGAGAAGAGAGCACTAAGAATTCGGCAGAGAAAGGAGGAAGCACAAATTGATGAGTAGCCCTCCTTCTTTCCTTTTATAGCCGAAATTATCATCTAAGGAGTCCCTTACTTGGCCACCACTCCTCTATCTGATAACTTTATCCTTAAAATAAAAGATAATTCAGCAACTATCCTTACTTAGCCGAAATTATTAAACTCAAAGTCCCTTACTTGGCCATCACTTCTCCCTTATTTTCCTCTTTATCTCTTTATTCTAATTAAAAGAATTTAATCCAACAATTATCTCTTGACAATAATGATAAATAAATCCCTTATTTATCCACTATTTATAAAATAATAAAAGCTCCTAATTTATAGCCATGTGCCGTCCACCTCTCTGCTCCTTGTAGCAAAATAAAATTTCTTTTATTTGCTTCCCATGTGACTCGAACTTAAGCCCATTCCTCTTGCATATGACGCCATTTCCATAGGCCCTAAGTGGCATCTTCAGACCACTTTTCCAAGCCTGTTTGTGTGTCAAATTTCACAAACTTTTTCTTTTAAGGCCACCTTGCCTTAATTTCCCTTTAAAACTTAAAAATCGTCATTTCTAGGTCATTTCTAAGTTTCCAAAAATTTTCGATCGGCTCTGTAAACTTGACATTTCCTTACATTTCCATGACATTTCCTTACAAGACATTTCCTTACATTTCCAAGACATTTCCTTACATTTCCATGACATTTCCTTACAAGACATTTCCTTACATTTCCAAGGTTCTAAAAATGTTCACTTTCCTCTTTTAAACTTAACATTTCCATACATTTCAGTGGTCCCAAAAGTGTTCAAAATATATTCATAACACATAAGATATGTCATTTCGTACAATTAAACCAAAAATGCATAGGCCCTTTTCAGATGTTACAGCTTCTACCCTCCTTAAAAATAATTTCGTCCTCGAAATTACTTATTAACGAATAATCGTGACATCTTAACTCACCGCACTACGCTTTATGTTGCGCACTGATCTTAATAGAACCATCATACTTTCACAGTCTCTAAGTTCACGCCCCTAGACTCATTTCTAACGTCGCGATTTATCTGATTAAAAAGTTTTATGCATCAAAAATTTTGTTCTCACGATTATTCGCGAACGATTTTATGAAAAGAGATGTTTAAAAGTGGTTCTTTCGATCAAACAAAGTTCTCAACTCAAATTCACTATTCGAGAAAGTCACGTTCACATTCATCAACCAATTATGAACTTTCGTTCATTCAGAGAAATGTGGTATTTTTCATTGTTGTTGTTTTTCCACTACCTGTGGGTATTTTCGTAATTTTCCCTACACAGGTATTTTGGTAATAAATCGGGGTCAATTCAAAAATATTTTTCAAATTAGAGGTATTTTGAATTTACAAAATCTCAAGGTTATTTTGTTTTCCAAAGCAGAGGTGTTGTAAAAATTTGTAAATCGAGGTTATTTCGGTAATTTTGGAAGTCAAAGCGCCAGTAAATTTTCCAAATCAGTGGTATCTTGTTATTTGTAAAATGAAGTTTTGATATCTTTGTAAAGTAGAAATATTTTAACAAAAGTCGAGGGTATTTTTGAAAATCTTAAGAACTAAGGGTATTTTAGTAATTTACAATACAGGGCATTTTTGTAATTTTGTAAATCGGAGATATTTTGGAAAAAAATTTCACAATAATCTTTTACTACAATTAAAAGGGTAATTTAGGGATTTTAAAACTAGGGTTTTTATCATGGCTAGTCCCTTTTGGGTTTTAATGATTGGTTTAGCCCGTGAATAAGTCCTATTGGTTAGGGTGAACGGTTACTACGCACCAGATAGGATTCGAGTAAAGAGGAGGTGAGTCGCTAGGACTGCTTAAATACCAAGCTCTTACTGAATCCACTCCTAGACATGCGCACAATAGTTGCCACACCCTAGCTCGGCGACTTACTTCACAGGTTTGTTTAATAGTCCTTAAGTCTTATGTGTTTGTGTTTGAGTAAACTAGTCCTAGGGTTCAAGTTCCTATCATGCTATTCTACGTTCCATTCCTCTTCTACCCTTCCATAATACATAACATAAACCACATAATCACACAAATGGTTAGGGGTACTTACATGGTGGACTGCGGGTCGGAGACTTAGGTGCCATGCCAGAAAACCTGCTCATTTTCAAAAATACTTTCATAAAACTCATTTGGGCTCGATTTGAAAACGTTTTGGGCCTTAGCCCACAGGCCGAGAGTTTAAAACTGGGCTCTGATACCAAACTGAAACACCCCAAACCCGGCCCACGAGCTTTGACCAGATTTGGTATGTTCCTCAAGTAAACCGGTTCAAAATTCTTTTGTTCTTAGGAAAACTTGTGTGATTTTAAGAAAAATATTGTTTTGGGTTGGGCTTGTGTTGAAAAACAGTTCGTTTATATTGAAATCCCTTTTATCTTAAGTGACAAAATATTTAGGGTTTAGTTTAAAAGAAATTTTAATTAAATTTTAATAGATAAAATTCATAATCATAAAAATAAGTGTAAAGTAATTCAACTATGGCCTTATGGCCTTATTACATCAAATAATTCCCAAAATAATTCAAAGTACTAAAATAAATTCAAGAGTCCTCAAAAATATAAACTTCATGTTGAGCATGGCCACCACAAGTTCTCTCGTCCCGGTCCATCACTGCTCATCACCTGAAAAATGTTCCCAACGGGTGAGTCCAACAGACTCAATGTGTACACGACACTAAATCATAATAGAATCAGGCATATCACATATTATACATTCAAAACATAGAATACTGAGTTATGATGCATTCCCAAACCCAAACCTAGTTGTCCATCCGCTACACACCCTCTGCACCGCCACTACACCGTGGGGACTACTAAGTCAACCCTCCATCCGCTACACTCCATCAAGGCGATCCGCTGCAATGACGTGCTCATCGCCCATATAAAATTTGTGGCATAGCCACTGAGATAATTGTGTCATGAGACACCACATTCGAGATAATGTAACCGGTTATCACATTCGAGATAATGTGACCAGAAGTCACCACATTCAGATAGTGAGACCAAGTCGTCACATTCACTTCCCTTTTCATATAACCCGAATGCCCCATATTATTCATAGTATGCATATCATACTTAAATTCACATTCTTATCATATTTCACATGTTAAATATAACATATTTCGTAATCCTAATAGGAGTAGGAAACGTACCTGAGTACTTTGTACCATATTATGGTACCTTAGCCACATTCTTATAAACATGCATATATTACATATTACCATAAATCTTATTAAAAGTTAGTGTGGGGTACACACCTGATTCGCTTAAAATTTCCTTGAGATCCCGAAAAGCTTGATCTAATGCTTGGATCCTTAATCCCTACATTTGATTAATCACCTACTACTTTAATAAAAAGCCATTCGGCCATAAATCCAAATCCTAGTAGGATTAGTATACTTAAACTTACCTTGTGGATTTTAAATCCTGAAACTCACCGAATAACTAGGGAACACGTGGCCTATGGTGTACCTTCGGGAAAAGAACTTCTCCTTCCTTATAGTCGACACTTAGTAAATCTCGAAAGATCTCTTCAAAGTTTCGGCAAATAAGAATATTGATGGGATTAGTCCTAGATTTCGGCAAATCTTAAGAAAAAAGGATGAAACCGAATGAGATCTTACCCTTACTTGAAGAAATCGATTGCACCTTCACTTCAACCTTCAGAGATTCGGCTATGGCTAGATGATGATCTCACAACTTTCGGCTTTTGGAGGGATTAGAAAGAAAAGAGAAGGAAGAATAAAGATGGAGGATTCGGCAATGGCTTCTAATGGAGAGGAAAATATTCGGCTAGGTTCCAACAATTACTTAATCTCGACTTGACAAAAGAAAAGAAAGAAAAGAAGAGAAGAGAGCACTAAGAATTCGGCAGAGAAAGGAGGAAGCACAAATTGATGAGTAGCCCTCCTTCCTTCCTTTTATAGCCGAAATTATCATCTAAGGAGTCCCTTACTTGGCCACCACTCCTCTATCTGATAACTTTATCCTTAAAATAAAAGATAATTCAGCAACTATCCTTACTTAGCCGAAATTATTAAACTCAAAGTCCCTTACTTGGCCATCACTTCTCCCTTATTTTCCTCTTTATCTCTTTATTCAAATTAAAAGAATTTAATCCAACAATTATCTCTTGACAATAATGATAAATAAATCCCTTATTTATCCACTATTTATAAAATAATAAAAGCTCCTAATTTATAGCCATGTGCCGTCCACCTCTCTGCTCCTTGTAGCGAAATAAAATTTCTTTTATTTGCTTCCCATGTGACTCGAACTTAGGCCCATTCCTCTTGCATATGGCGCCATTTCCATAGGCCCTAAGTGGCATCTTCAGACCACTTTTCCAAGCCTGTTTGTGTGTCAAATTTCACAAACTTTTTCTTTTAAGGCCACCTTGCCTTAATTTCCCCTTTTAAACCTTAAAACTCGTCATTTCTAGGTCATTTCTAAGTTTCCAAAAATTTTCGACCGGCTCTGTAAACTTGACATTTCCTTACATTTCCATGACATTTCCTTACAAGACATTTCCTTACATTTCCAAGACATTTCCTTACATTTCCATGACATTTCCTTACAATACATTTCCTTACATTTCCAAGGTTCTAAAAATGTTCACTTTCCTCTTTTAAACTTAACATTTCCATACATTTCCAGGTTTCCAAAAGTGTTCAAAATATATTCATAACACATAAGATATGTCATTTCGTACAATTAAACCAAAAATGCATAGGCCCTTTTCAGGATGTTACATGCCTCGTTAAAATCCTTTACCAGGAAAACCCAGTGGGACAAAACCTTGGTTAAAGGAAAAGAGTACAACATGTTTTAGACTCCCCTAATGGCAACATCACATTATATCTTTGAGTCGACGCATTCCTGTAACACCCCAAACCCAGTCTATGCGTTAAGACCAGATTTGACATGTCACACGAAATGAACATACGTAAAGTCTTTTTAAAGATTTAAAGAAAATGGATTTTTTTTTAAAAAAAAACTTTTTGACTTGGAGTTTATTGAAAATCGAGGTTGATTGGTAAATCTAATAATTTAAGACGTAAGGATTTATAAATTGAAAACTTAGAAAAATTTATTTAATATTCCAAGAAATTTAAAGAAAAGAGTTCGAAAGAAATTTTGAAAACAAAGATTTTAAAAGAATTGCTACAGAAAATTTCCGAGTTAAAAATATTTAAGAATGAAACCTTTTTCGCACGTATATTTGAGGAAAACGTTTATTTCTATTTTGAAGGAAATTAATTTCGCTTAAGTATTTAAATCATAGTTATAAAATCCATCCACAAGTAAAACATCCATAAAAATTTAACCAGAGGCCTTATTACAACATAACTTAAATAGCAAATAATAAAAAGTACTTAAAGAAATCCGAAATTTAAATAACCCATTATTCGTAGTATGGACTCATCGAGTCGCCCCCGCCCAAGCCTCCATCATTGATCATTACCGAGAAGGGTAAGGAAAACGGGGGTGAGTTACTTAGAACTCAGTGTGTAAACCACTTACCATCGTCCACTGGGCCAAAATCCAATTTAGCATTTATTGGGCCAAAGCCCAATACAAATATAACATAATAACATGTATTAAATGAATGTAATATGCAATTCCCAAACCAAACCTAATTTCCATCCGCTACACACCACCCGTACCAACCAAGCACACACTGTGGGAGCTTTAGTCACCCACCCCGCTAACACACCAAAATAGGCATTAAGCCATTTATCAATTTGTGGACAGCCACCAGATTCTGAGTTTTCATGGCATTTGCCATTTTTTGATTTGTGGCGAGCCACTAGAATTTTGTAGCAAAGCTACCAGAACTTCTCTTCGTCAATATCCCAACCCATGCAAATCATTTATATAATATGCATATTCATTTACAACAATGCATTCATATAATTATTACGAACAATATGGCCCATTATAAAAAAAATTCCATAATCTGGCCCATATCACTCTTTTTGGCCCATAAACCAAATATCACATTTGTTCCATATATCAATTATCACATTTGGCCCATATATCGAATCTCACATTTGGCCCATATATCAAATATCACATTTGGCCCATATATCAAATATCACATTTGGCCCATATATCAAATATTACATTTGGCCCATATAGGGTAATCTCATAATTTTTACAGTCTTAATACCGATTTCATAGTCTTTACCATTTTAATAATGATTATGCCATTTTTCCCGATGTCACTAACATGTGATTTAATCAAACGATTAACACGATATAATTATCTAACCCATGGAATACAGTGTGAGATTACACACCTGATTACGGTAAGCACTACACTTTCCTGATCGTTGACACCTAAAAATATTTTTAACGCTCGATTAGAACATTAACACTTATAGTAAATCTATTCTAAGATAAACGGTCTAGGATTTTTACCCTCGGAATCGCGAATAAATATGATTTGCTGGTTTTCCCCGGTTGACGGTCCACAACCCGTTGGAAAATCCCGAATAGCTAATGGCTCAGAACTGCGAACAACCTCGAATAGTTGATTCTCACCGGATGAGGGTCCACAACCCGGTGGAAAATCCTGGATTGCCAAAAGCGACCCCTTCGTTTGAATCTAGAGGGGATCGTGAATCCGTTCCTTTTCCAATCACTATTCACCACTCCTTTTGATTCGATCTTGTTTGCCTCCATTGACAATTAAATATTATTCCAAACTAATATTTTATAATTAAAAACGATTGGTCTTATGAGCGAAGTCGGTTTACCACAAAATCCTTACGTTCACAGGATTAAAATCGAACGATGGAGTCCCTAAGATAAAAATCAGTTAATCACCCTATCTTTAATAAGTAAAATGAAATCCTAGAAAGTAATCCTTACCTTAGGTTTTTGAACAGAATCCTAATGATAACACGATGACTTCAGACACTCCAAGTTTCAGCCTTCCACTAAGTTTCAATTGATCAAAGTGTGAGTAGAAGAAAAATGGTTGAGAAGGAATTATGTGTGAAGTAAAAGGTTCGGCTATAGTGAAAAATTGGAGAGGATGATGCTTAATGATATTCGGCCATGGTGATTATTAAAGAGGGAATGATGTTGAGAGTTTTTGCAAGAAACAAAAGAAGAAGAAAATAAGGTGTTTAGATTTCGGTTCTTTTTAAGAATGGAAGATGAATAAAGAAAAGGTTTTGAGACTAGTGTGCATTCGGTAAAGAAGAAAAGAGAGGAAAAGAATA
The DNA here is from genome assembly GCA_025698515.1 of Gossypium sturtianum. Taxonomy (NCBI): domain Eukaryota; kingdom Viridiplantae; phylum Streptophyta; class Magnoliopsida; order Malvales; family Malvaceae; genus Gossypium; species Gossypium sturtianum. The sequence continues at coordinate 130,968,732 of CM046955.1, forward strand.
ATGGCCCTTCAAGGTTATGTGGTTTCGGCACAAAGAGGAAATGGTTTGTAGAGAATGAACAAATAAGACCGAAATGGTCAAAAAATGAAATGCCCAAAAGAAAACAAAGGTTTACCTATTGTTCATGGTACATTCGGCTAGGGAGAGGAAATTGGAGAGAAAATTTTTGAAGAGAAACACAAAAATGCCAAAATGCCAAAGTGACCAACTAGCACCTAAACCTTACCAAAAGCCAACAAAAATTCGGCCACCCCCTAGCCCCTAAAACCGTCCAAGTGCATGGCCATATGGTCAAAGTTTGGCCACCCCAAACTTTCCATAACATTTTCCTTGTTATAAGCCTTGTGTTCCCCCTTCATGCCTTTTCCATTTGATTCCCTTCCTTAAAATTAAAACTTTCCTTTTCTCTTAGCCACCTTACCATAAAAATAAAAGTCCTACTTACCATATGTACTAGACTTGGCCGACACTATGAGGAAGAAAAGCAAAAAAATAACATTCTCATATGTACATCAAGGGATTCAAACTCCTTCCCTCAAGGAACACATACGGCGCCATCTCCTCTTTACTACTAGCTCACTTATGCTAACTTTTACCATATATTTACCTTAAGCTTTAAGGTCACTTGTTCCATTTCATTAAAGTACTAATTACCAAAATTTATTCCAAATCCAAATAAATCCTGAGCCTTCTCGAGACTATAAAAACACACACATTGGAAAGTTTAACTAGCTGAGCACCAAAATAATGCAACATATAAAAATTCAATTTTTTTTTAGGATGTTACAATTCCAATCTTGTTTCGTAGTCTTTCAAATGTTGAAGTTGGCAATGCCTTGGTAAAAAGATCTGCTAAATTATCACTAGAATGAATTTGTTGAACTTCTATGTCACCTTTCTTCTCAAGATCATGAGTAAAGAATAATTTTCGTGAAATATGTTTCATTCTGTCACCTTTGATATAACCACCCTTTAATTGAGCTATACATGCTGCATTATCTTCGTATAAGATAGTTGGCATATTTTCCTGTAAAGGCAAATTACATATTTTCTGGATATGTTGGGTTAATAACCTTAGCCAAACACACTTTCGGCTTGCCTCATGCATTGCAATTATTTCAGTATGATTTGAAGAGGCAGCAGCTAATGTTTGCTTTGTTAAACGCCATGATATGGCAGTACCTCCACATGTAAATAAATATATGGTTTGAGATCGACCTTTATGTGGATCTGATAAATATCCAAACATCAAAGATAACCAACTAATAGGGATTTTGAATCATTTGAATAAAATAACCCCATATCAATGGTCCTCTAAGATATCTAAATACATGTTTAATTCCATTCCAATGTCTACGTGTTGGAGAGGAACTAAATCTTGCTAACAAGTTTACAAGAAAAGCTATATCAGTCTTGTGTTATTTGCAAGATACATCAATGCTCCTATGGCACTTAGATATGGTAATTCAGGACCAAGAAACTCTTCATCATTCTCACAAGGACGAAATTGATCTTTATTCACATCTAACGATTGTACAACCATCAGGGTACTCAATGGATGTGCTTTATCCATATAAAATTTATTTAAGATCTTTTTCGTATAAGTTGACTGATGGACATGAATTCCATCTTTTAAATGCTCGATCTGCAGACCAAGACAAAATTTTGTTTTTTTGAGATCTTTCATCTCAAATTCTTTCTTTAAATAATTTACTGCATTTTGAAGCTCTTCTGGATTTCCAATAATATTTAGATCATCAACATAAATAGCAATTATCACAAAGTTTGATTCAGACCTTTTTATAAAAACACATGGGCAGATTGGATCATTTTTATAACCTTCTTTTAACAAATATTCTGTAACAACCCAAACCCGGCCCAAACACTACGACCGAATTTGATTTGTTACCGAGTAAAACCTTATGAACACCATTTCAAAAAAACATTTAATTTTCATTGAAAACCCTCGCTTTTTGGTTGTCTTGTCAAAGCTACCCTTAGGTTTAATTTGGAATTTTAATTAAGTCCAATTGTTATACCAGTTTCAAGTGTACCCGATGGCACGATTAAGCTTTTTCGTGTTAACTTAAGAAAACATGTGATTTAATTCAATTTAATGATATGGTTTTAAGTAAATATCCAACATAAAGAAAAACACAAATAGAGTTTATGGAGGCCTTATTACAACCAATAGTAAAAATAAGCAAATATAAAGTTCTATAAATTTAAATCCTTTGCATGGCCACCTCGAGTCCAACTGGCTCCTCCACCGCCATCTACGAGTCACTGAAAAATGTTAAAGGAGAAGGTGAGTCACCAAGACTCGATATGTAACCCTTCCCCGGTTAATACAACGTTTCATACACAACATATATGATCAATTATGCATAGTATCGTGTACCCAACCTAGCCAACCAAACACCTTTGCCTACCCCATGTGGTACCAAACCCTTTGGTGACCGTAGTCACGATGTGTTACCAAAACAACGGTGGTGCCAAACCACGGTGACGTATAGTCACAATGTGCTACTAAAGCACGGTGTCCGTAGACACAAATCGGGTGATGGGGCCAACCCATCGTGTGATACCAAATCACCGCGACGATCCCATATCTCAAGTGGGGCCAACCCACGGTGGTGTTAACCACGGGGACAAGTCGCTATTGAGGTGCCAAACCTGCGGAGGTACCAAACCTCGGTGACGTATAGTCACGGTGTGTTACCAAAACATCGGTGCCCGTCTACACGAATACACCGCCCCTCCACTCAATCAACCCACATAGTCAATAAATCACATATAGATTTATCATATGTATTATCACAAACATGCTTCCCAAAAGCATAAAATAGCAATCATATGCACAGTACTTACTGGTTACCCCGTATACCGTTATGGTATTCAAGCCATTGCCACATACATCAAGTTAGCAATCACATTACTTAGCATAATTTAATAAGTTAAATGGTGTGTATGTACACACTGTCATCACCACGGTAATCTAAGTCCCAAAAGAGAGTCGGCCACCTAGATCTATCGGCACCTTTGCTTTTTGTTACGAACCACGGCACTTTCGAGGCACAGATCCGCTTTACCAAGTAATTGGTTAATCGATCTGATTAATAGCCTTGGCTTTTAATCACCACTTAATAACTTACTAAAATAGATCTTACTAACTCTTACCAAACCGTTTACTAGAGAGGAAGAGTCTGAGTCGACTAACTCCGATCCCGAAGTCCTTAAGTGATATCGGCTTTTCCAAATCAACTGTCGATAATACCTTGATGGGATCTAACCACTTTGATATTCGGCCAAAGCTATTAAAGAAGTAATCGGGAGATCGAGAGAAGAGGTTTCGGCACAAGGATATGAAGTGTATTCGGCTGAGGAGAGTTTAACAAGAAGAAAAGGGATTTTGGCAAAGGTTAAAGTATAGGTTCGGCTAGTGTGGAAGAAGAAGAAAAGATGGTGAAGGTGGAAGAGGGGTTCGGCTAGAGAGTTTGAGGGGATGGAAAAATAAAAGAGAATGAAGAATGAGGGCTAGGAATTTGACAAGCAAACAAGAATGACAAAAAGAGAAGCAAGGGGGCCAATGATGCTTTTATAGGCATTCGGCCCCTATCAAGCTTGCAGTCCACTCCTTCTCATGAGGAGTTCAAAATTCATCAAACTTCCCCAATTGCTCCTGACCACTCATTCATTTTAATTCAAATAATTTTGAATTAAATCATAATAATCTCTTATTAATCCATGCAATATCCTTAATATCCAATTAATATCCCTTTAAAATACTTGATTATCCCATGATAATAAATTACACCCTTATTATCCAAAATAAAAAGAATTTAAGGAGAGAAATTCTCTCCCCTTGTGCCGTCCCAAATAAAAACAAAAAGAGGAGGATTTTGTGATTCGAACACAAGCTCTCCCTTGTGCATTGTGGCGTCAACTCCAAGCACTTAAGTGGCCTCCCCCTTTTGCCACTTTTCCAAGGCTTATTTAGTGTCAACTTATCCCCACTTATTCTTTTAACACCCCTCCGCTAAGGCTCCTTACCTTTTAAATTAAAAACTGAATTTTCCATTAAACCGAGCCAACTCAAAGCCTTAAATTGATCATTATTATTCCATAAATAATGACACAGCAGTTCATACATAAGAAAAATTATCAAATTCCGAATAACCCCACATTTGGGATGTTACAGTTCTACCCCCCTTAAAATAAATTTCGTCCTCGAAATTCCTTGATCAAAAGAGATGGGGGTATTGCTGCCGCATCACCTCCTCGGGCTCCCACGTAGCTTCTTCCACTCCGTGGTTCCGCCATAACACTTTTACTAAAGGCACTGCCTTCCTTCGTAGAACTTTCACATCTCGATCTATAATCTGAACCGGTTCTTCTTCAAAAGATAAATCCGAGCTCACCTCGATTTCTGCTACTGGCACAACGTGCGAAGGATCGACCGATACCGCCTCAAAGATTGATACATGAAATACGTCATGAATCGACTCAATTCTGCCGGCAACTCTAGCTGATAAGCTACCGGTCCTATTCGCTTCACAACAGTATATGGCCCAATGAACCTTGGGCTCAACTTCCCTTTCCGTCCAAATCTCAACACCTTTTTCCAAGGCGACACCTTCAGAAAGACTTTGTCTCCCACAGCATACTCCACTTCCTTGCGTTTGAGATCGGCATAAGACTTCTGCCTATCCGATGCTTCCTTGAGACGAGACCGAATCACCTTGACTTTGTCTTCCGTCTCGGTTACCAACTCTGGACCCAGAACTTGTCTTTCTCCCAACTCTGTCCAACATGTAGGAGTACGACACTTTCGTCCATATAGAGCCTCGTATGGAGCCATTTGGATACTCGCTTGATAACTATTGTTATAGGCGAATTCCGCTAATGGTAGGTACTCCTCCCAACTACCACTAAAATCCAAAACACAGCCTCTTAGCATGTCTTCTAAAATCTGTATCACTCTTTCCGACTGTCCGTCAGACTGTGGATGGAAAGCCGTACTGAAATCTAACCGTGTACCTAAAGCTTGATGCAATGCTTTCCAAAACCTTGACGTAAATCTGGGATCCCTATCCGAGATAATCGACACTGGCACGCCATGCAACCTCACTATTTCACCCACATACGCCTTTAGCTAGCTCGGAGTGAGTAATCCATTCTCACCGGCATGAAGTGAGCTGATTTAGTTAGGCGATCCACAATTACCCAAACTGCATCCTTCTTAGTGGGCGTAAGGGGTAGCCCACTAACAAAATCCATGGTGATCCTCTCCCATTTCCATTGAGGGATCTTTATCGGTTGAAGTAGTCCCGATGGTGGTGATGTTCAGCCTTAACCCGGCCGACACGTCGACACTTCCCTACGAACTCCGTTATCTCACGCTTCAACCTGTGCCACGGTAATCATTTCGCAAATCTCCATACATCTTGCTTCCCCAGGATGCATAGCGTATGGGTCGCTATGTGTATCTTGGAGAATTTTCTCGCCTCATTCTGTATCCTTTGGCATACATACTCGTCCTAGAAAACAAAGCACTCCATCACTAGACAGATCAGTATCCTTCCAAACCACCGTCTTGAACTTGTACTCTCTTAGCGCTCAAGCTTTCATCTATTAATCGCTTTTCTTTAATCTCCTCAATCCAAGTCGGTTTTACTTGAAGTTACGCCAAAAGACTCCCATCATCATACTGGACTTAACCGAGCGAACATTGCTCTTAAGTCCGTCGTCACCACCTTCAGGCTCAATGCGTCGGCTACCACATTAGCCTTACCGGATGGTACTCGATTGAACAATCATAGTCCTTTAGTAGTTCAATCCATCGACGCTGCCTCTCGATTCGAGATCCTTTTGAGTCGAAGATACCTCAAGCTTTTGTGATCTGTGTGTAGACCATCGACTTCTCCCCATACTGGGTAATGTCTCCATATCTTGATTGCAAAGACGACCATTGCTAACTCTAAGTCGTGAGTTGGGTAGTTAACCTCATGCGATCTTAAGCGACGGGATGCATAGGCTACTACCTTCCCATCTCGCATCAACACACATCCCAAACCGGTGTGAGATGCATCACAATAAAGCGTGAATAACTTTCCCTTCAGTTGCACCAAACCGGAGCTTAGTCAAAATCTTCCTTAACTTATCAAAGCTTTCTTGCTGCTACTCCGTCCATACAAACGGGACACCTTTCCTTAGCAACTTAGTTAATCTGGTATTGCTATTAGAGAGAATCCTTCCACGAATCTCCGATAGTACCTGCTAAACCAGAAAACTTCGTATTTCACCCCACCGCCCTAGGTGGTTTCCACTCCAATCTTGCTTCAATCTTGCGAGGGTCTACCCTAATTCCTTCAGCTGATACTACATGACCTAGAAAAGCCACCTCCCTAAGCCAAAATTCACACTTACTGAATTTGGCATATAACTGCTTCCCCCTCAACACTTGCAGAACTATCCGTAGATGCTTGTCATGCTCCTCTTCTGTCTTTGAATAAACCAGTATGTCGTCTATAAACACCACGACGAAGCTGGTCCATCTTCTTTGGAATACTCTATTCATCAGGTCCATGAATGCCGCCGGCGCATTAGTCAACCCGAATGGCATTACTAAGAACTCAAAATGCCCATACCGAGTTCGGAATGCCGTTTTGTGAACATCAGCCTCCTTCACCCTTAATTGGTGATAACCTGACCTAAGGTCTATCTTCGAAAACACCGAGGCACCCTTCAGTTGATCGAACAAGTCGTCAATCCGAGGCAGCGGATACTTGTTCTTGATCGTTAACTTGTTCAATCGACGGTGAGTCGATGCACATCCGCATAGAACCGTCCTTCTTCTTGACAAACAACACAGCGCGCCCCACGGAGATATACTTGGTCGATAAACCCTCTATCCAAGAGCTCACGAATTTGAGCCTTTAGCTCCACCAATTCCTTTGGTGCCATTCGGTATGGTGCTATAGACACAGTGCCGTTCTGTAGCAAGTCTATACCGATTCGACTTCTCGATCCGGAGGCAAACCGGAAGTTCTTCCGGGAATACATCAGCAAATTCCCCAACCGTTCGGACCTTTTCGATTACTAACCCTTAGCTTCCAAAGCACAGACTTGAACCAGACACGCCTCACAACCCTTCTTGACCATCTTTTCACCTTCAAGGCGGTCACTACGTTGGACGGATAATTCCTTCTATCTCCTATCATAACCACTTCATCACCTTCGGTGCCTTAAGGACCATGCGCTTGGTCACAAGATCAACCTTGCTTGGTACTTAACCAACCAATCCATACCAAGGATCAAATCGAACTCCCCAAACGGTAGTTCCATTAGATCAGCTACAAATACTACCCCTTGGAGTTCTAGGGGTACGCCTCTATAGAGTTTATCTACGACTACGGAGTGACCTAAGGGGCTAACTACAGTCATCTCCCTAGAAGCAGTTTGAGTCTAGGTCCATAGTTTCTACACCACACTACTAGCAATGTACGAGTGCGTCGAGCCCACATCAATCAATGCAACATAAGGAAAACCGAAAATTAGAAACGTACCGGTTATAACATCCGGTGCGTCACCTTCCTCGCGACACCTCGCTGCGTAAACTAAGCCAGGCTGCCTAGCCTCTGTGTTGCCTGAACCTCTGCCTTGAGTTCCACGACCTTGGTTAGGACTGTTGTTTCTTCTACCATTACCACGACCCCTCTGTGGTCCCACATTTCTACCCTGAGCACGGTTCTGTCCTTCTGGCTGTTTCTTAGCTAGTTTTTGGGGACAATCTCTGACGCGATGCTCCAAAGATCCACACTCAAAGCATCCTTTGTCACCAGTCCAACATCCTCCCCAATGGGTCTTTCCACAGCGATTGCACTGAGTCGGCCTCTGATTAGCAGTTGTGGGCCTTGCTGCCTGATTGGGCCCACTTGGCCTAGCCTTTTTCTGAGCACTTCCGCTTGACCCAGCTGACCCAAAACTTCTCTTCTGATTGTTCTTACTATAGTTCTGCCTCACAGCCTCCTTGATTCCTTCGGCTACCTTAGCCTTTTCCACTAGAGACGAAAACTCACGAACTTGCTGCGGGGCAATTAGTAACCTCAAATCATCTCGGAGTCCATCCTCAAAGCGGACACAACGCTCATGTTCAGTAGCCACGATGCCTCTCGCATATCTACTCAGCCTTAAAAATTCCGCCTCATATTCCGACACGGACTTAGTTCCTTGAACTAATCCCAGAAAAGCCTTTCTCTGCGCGTCAGTGTAGCTAATGCCCACATACTTTTTTCGATGGCGGTTACGAAATACTCCCAAGTCAAATCATCTGCTTTGTAGCCCCATCTCGAACCGTTAGCCACCATCGATACGCTTCATCCTTTAGAAGCGACACGCCCCTTTTCGACTTCTCTTCTTGACAAAGTCAAGGTCATCCATGATCCTTTCGGTTGACTCTAGCCAATATTCATTGCAGACTGGGTGCCACTCGACGACACCTCGGAATACCTCCGCTCCGTTAGATCGGAGTCGCTCGGGGGACGATTTCCGAGCTCCAACACTTCCACCAGCCCCGACCACCATCTCCAAGACTCGCAACATAGCTTGCGATACCGATTCGCCACCGATGCGCTCGGCCTCACTCTCTAAAAGTAGGAGGTGGTGGTGGCGAGTGGTACCTCATTTTCCGAACCTTGTCCCGACTGACGGGTTCGGACACCATCATCCTACCCCTACCACGTCCACGGCGTCCACGTCCTCTAGAACTCATTCTATCTACCGCGCTTTTAATCGATTAAGAAAAATTTTATGCGTTAGTACTTTTGTTCCACTTTATTACCCGCGAAGAAGTTTTATGGATGAGGTTTAATCTGAGAGATTCTTTCGAGCAAACAATGTTTGATTTCCTATCCTAGTTCACACAAAGAAGTCCATGCATCCATTCCTTAATACTTTCCATACCTATTCACTCATCGGACATTTACGCCATTTCTAACCTGTGGGTATTTTCGTCTTTTTCCCTACAGGGTATTTTTCGTAATTTCCAGAACCAAGATATTTTGCTGATGATTTCCAAAGCTAAATTATTGAATATTTGCAAAATAGCTAAATTTTTGGGCAAAACCGTCGAATCAATATTTTATGGGTCGAGGGCATTTTGGTAATTTTACTCCTAAGGGTATTTTCGTAATTTTCCACAAGTCAAGGTTTAGAGAAAAACTTTGTATACCTAGTGTTCTAGGGTTGAGAGGGTTATTGGACAAGTTTTGAAAACGTTAGGGTGGTTATTCATTCCTTTCGAAAAACAAGGCTAATTCCCTTCTCGGGTTTTAATCATTGTTTTTAGCCTATGACCGAGAGCCTTCCCGGTCGGGTGAACCAAAGCTACGCACTGTGCAGAATTCAAGTGAAGAGGAGGTGGGTCACGCGGACCGCTTAAATACCAAGCTCTCTTTGAACCTTTCTAGACATGCGCATGAGGTTACCACACCACCGAGCCTTCTACGAGTTAGGGTGAACAGAAGCTACGCACGGCAGGATACTGCGAAGAGGAGGTGAGTCACGAGGACCGCTTAAATACCAAGCTCTTAGGATCCAATCCTAGACATGCGCATGCAGGGGTTACCACACCTAGCTCATTGACTAAGTCATAGGTTGGTTTAGTTCTTTAAGTCTTATGCTTCGTTGTGTTTGAGTAATCTAACCCTAGGGTCCAAGTCCTATAAGTCTATCTACGTTCCACGCTTCCTACCCTTCTACAGAATATAATTCACGTAAAGGTTTAGATGTACTTACAGGCGGATCGGTTTGAGAGACTCGGGCCATGCTGCTTAAAAACCCAAAAATCATACCATAAGGCCTACCAAAACATTTTTGGGCCTTGGGCCCCCACAGCCGAGCTTTGAACTGGGCTCTGATACCAATTTTGTAACAACCCAAACCCGGCCCAAACACTACGACCGAATTTGATTTGTTACCGAGTAAAACCTTATGAACACCATTTCAAAAAAACATTTAATTTTCATTGAAAACCCCTCGTTTTCGGTTGTCTTGTCAAAGCTACCCTTAGGTTTAATTTGGAATTTTAATTAAGTCCAATTGTTATACCAGTTTCAAGTGTACCCGATGGCACGATTAAGCTTTTTCGTGTTAACTTAAGAAAACATGTGATTTAATTCAATTTAATGATATGGTTTTAAGTAAATATCCAACATAAAGAAAAAACACAAATAGAGTTTATGGAGGCCTTATTACAACCAATAGTAAAAATAAGCAAATATAAAGTTCTATAAATTTAAATCCACTGCATGGCCACCTCGAGTCCAACCGGCTCCTCCACCGCCATCTACGAGAGTCACTGAAAAATGTTAAAGGAGAAGGTGAGTCACCAAGACTCAGTATGTAACCCTTCCCCCGGTTAATACAACGTTTCATACACAACATATAACAGTCAATTATGCATAGTATCGTGTACCCAACCTAGCCAACCAAACACCTTTGCCTACCCCATGTGGTACCAAACCACTGGTGACCGTAGTCACGATGTGTTACCAAAACACTGGTGGTGCCAAACCACTGGTGACGTATAGTCACAATGTGCTACCAAAGCACCGGTGTTAAAGAGACACAAATCGGGTGATGGGGCCAACCCATCGTGTGATACCAAATCACCGCGCAGACGATCCCATATCTCAAGTGGGGCCAACCCACGGTGGTGTTAACCACAGGGGACAAGTCGCTATTGAGGTGCCAAACCTCTGGAGGTACCAAACCTCGGTGACGTATAGTCACGGTGTGTTACCAAAACACTGGTGCCCGCGTTAACACGAATACACCGCCCCTCCACTCAATCAACCCACATAGTCAACGGTCACATATAGATTTATCATATGTATTATCACAAAGCATGCTTCCCAAAAGCATAAAATAGCAATCATATGCACAGGTACTTACCTGGTTACCCCGTATACCGTTATGGTATTCAAGCCATTGCCACATACATCAAGTTAGCAATCACATTACTTAGCATAATTTAATAAGTTAAATGGTGTGTATGTACACACCTGTCACCCACGGTAATCTAAGTCCCAAAAGAGGAGTCGGCCACCTAGATCTATCAGCACCTTTGCTTTTTGTTACGAACCACGGCACTCGAGGCACAGATCTGCTTTACCAAGTAATTGGTTAATCGATACAGTTAATAGCCTTCGGCTTTTAATCACCACTTAATAACTTACTAAAATAGATCTTACTAACTCTTACCAAACCGTTTACTAGAGAGGAAGAGTCTGAGTCGACTAACTCCCGATCCCGAAGTCCTTAAGTGATATCGGCTTTTCCAAATCAACTGTCGATAATACCTTGATGGGATCTAACCACTTTGATATTCGACCAAAGCTATTAAAGAAGTAATCGGAGATCGAGAAGAGGTTTCGGCACAAGGATATGAAGTGTATTGGTGAGGAGAGTTTAACAAGAAGAAAAGGGATTTTGGCAAAGGTTAAAGTATAGGTTGGCTAGTGTGGAAGAAGAAGAAAAGATGGTGAAGGTGGAAGAGGGGTTCGGCTAGAGAGTTTGAGGGGATGGAAAAAATAAAAGAGAATGAAGAATGAGGGCTAGGAATTTTGCAAGCAAAGCAAGAATGACAAAAGAGAAGCAAGGGGGCCAATCGATGCTTTTATAGGCATTCGCCCCTATCAAGCTTTAGTCCACTCCTTCTCATGAGGAGTTCAAAATTCATCAAACTTCCCCAATTGCTCCGACCACTCATTCATTTTAATTCAAATAATTTTGAATTAAATCATAATAATCTCTTATTAATCCATGCAATATCCTTAATATCCAATTAATATCCCTTTAAAATACTTGATTATCCCATGATAATAAATTACACCCTTATTATCCAAAATAAAAGAATTTGAGGAGAGAAATTCTCTCCCCTTGTGCAAATCCCAAATAAAAACAAAAAGAGGAGGATTTTGTGATTCGAACACAAGCTCTCCCTTGTGCATTGTGGCGTCAACTCCAAGCACTTAAGTGGCCTCCCCCTTTTGCCACTTTTCCAAGGCTTATTTAGTGTCAACTTATCCCCACTTATTCTTTTAACACCCCTCCGCTAAGGCTCCTTACCTTTTAAATTAAAAACTGAATTTTCCATTAAACCGAGCCAACTCAAAGCCTTAAATTGATCATTATTATTCCATAAATAATGACACAGCAGTTCATACATAAGAAAAATTATCAAATTCCGAATAACCCCACATTTGGGATGTTACATATTCACTAAGACGATTGTTCCACATACGTCCAGATTGTTTTAATCCATATAAACTTTTTTTTAATCTGATTGAGCAATTTTCCCGGGAAACACTATATCCTTCAGGGATTTTAAATCCTTCTGGGATTTTCATATAAATTTCACTATCAAGTGTACCATACAAATAGGCTGTAACAACATCCATTATACGCATGTGAAGATTTTCACATACTGCCAGACTAATAAGGTATCTAAACGTGATTGCATCCACCATAGGAGAATATGTCTCTTCATAATCAATTCCGGGTCTTTGCGAAAATCCTTGTGCTACAAGTCGTGATTTATATGTTACGACTTCATTTTTCTCATTTCATTTTCGTACAAATATCCATTTATATCCTACCGGCTTTACATATTTAGGTGTTTGGACTATAGGTCCAAAAACCTCGCGTTTAGAAAGTGAATTTAATTCTGCTTGAATTGCGTCTTTCCATTTTGGCCAATCTTTTCTATTTCTACATTCCTCAATAGATTTAGGCTCAGGATCCTCATTTTCTTTTGCTATTTCTGTAACACCCCAAACCCGACCCAAACACTACGACCGAATTTGGTGTGCTACAGAGAAAGTATTTTATTTTTTTTAAAAATCCCTTTAGGCCAAATTAACTTTTTGATAAAAGATAGCGTCCGATTTAAAACATTTGAGGTGTATAAACACCATACTTAGGTTTATTTTAAAAATATTCATTAAGTCGATTGTTCGATTCGTGTGTGCCCGATGGCACGATAAAACATTTTGCGATTAAAATTTTATAAAACATGTGGACTTAATTTAATGTTAAGAAATAGTTTAAACAAATTAATCCAAAACATAGAATAATAAAAATTATATCTAGGAGGCCTTATTACAACTTAATTAAAATAAAACCAACATTAAATAAAATAAAACAAAATCCAAGTTCTTCTAATTAAAATTTCCATCTTTGCATGGCCACCTCGAGTCCATCAGGCTCCATCTCCGCGATCTACTCATCCGCAAAATGTTAAGGAAAAGGGGTGAGTCACCGAGACTCAATGTGTAAATCCCCCACCCGGAAAATACATCTCATACACAATTCATTAATAAATATGCTCATGCAACCCAACTAGCCATCCATACTCCTTTTCTACCCCGTGTGGTCAAAACCACTGATGACTTAAAGTCACAATTTAAATGATGGGGCCAACCCATCGTGTGGTCAAAACCACCGATGACCATAGGTCACAATATATCAAATGTGGTCAAAACCATCGGTGGTGGTACCAAACCACCGGGACTTAGTCGCAAATAATCAATCGTTGTGGTCAAAACCACTGATGACCATAGGTCACAAAATAGTCTGATGGGGCCAACCCATCTTGTGGTCAAAACCACTGACGACAGTCCATAATTCATCCCCTCTCTCTCATCAATCCCACCATCACATGCTTATACATCAAATTTCATAAATCATGTCATAGTATTAAACATCATGTGATGGCATGCAAACATATATCAAAAATTACAAGTTAGGGGACTTACCCGATATCCATGATTATGCCACAAGCTAACCACAAACAAAAGGTCTAAGGAAAATAATAACAGCATGTAAATTAATAAAGTGTGTAGAGAGATCTTACACACCTGTTACTATTGTAATTCCTAGATCCCGAAAAGCCGATCTACGATGCTAGATCTTGACCCTACATTCGGCCAATTGTCAGTGTTAATACCCAAGGCTTATTCGGCCCTATCTACTCAATACCAAAAGTTCTTACCAAGGTTCTCTTGCGGTCCTACCTTTGAGTGGATTTGATTTCCAACAACCCTGAAACCTTATTTAGCCCCTAAGTCCATGGCACACATATTAGTTTGGCATTTAAACAATAAACTTTTATCAAAGGCCCTTGGCCGAATGTGCTTACCAACTCACCCTTGGAAAAATAAATCCCGCAAGCACACTTATTGAAAATCGGCAGCACCTTTTTCCCCCAAGGGAGATTCGGCCCAAGCACAATTGGAGGACTGGAATTTTGAGAATAGGAGAAGGGGTATTCGGCTAAGAAGAAACAGCAATGCTGGAAATTTCTAAGCAAATTTTTGGCTAAGAGTTAGGAGAGAATTCGGCAGCACAATGAAGAGAGGAAGAAGAAAAGAGTTTTGGTTGAACTTTTTGACACTTCTTTGCTATACAAATTGATTATAGACAGCCCCCAAAGAGTCCTCAATCAGCAACCACCTTGTTTTTGTGATAATTCCAGCCTTGAATTATCCAACATAATGCAAGGTTTAATCTTCCCTGTATCTTCTAATCTTCTTTGAACTATTTAAAAGCAAATAAACTACCTACAATTACCCCCTTCCAGCCGAATTTGAGAGTCCAAAATTGAACCAACACTCTCCCATTCACGCCAGCAGCATAAAAAAAAATAATAATAATAAAATACCCAAAGTGCAAATTTTGGGGGTTCGAACCAGCGACCTAGTGAAAGCAACAACAGCAGCCTCCCTTAACGCCCCTTTCCAACCTTCCCAATTGACTTTCATGTCAAATTACCCCACCATTTAATTATAAGGCCTTCTTCCTGGCCCTCCTCCTTTTAACGCAAAAAAGCCCAAAATAAAATGCTCCTTGCGTCCCTTGTGTCTCGAACCCGAGACCTGCCACTCTTAAACTCTTAAGTGGCGCCCCAAGCCACTCCAACCACTTGGACTTTCATGCTCAAACCTTGCCCGAAATTTCTTTAAAGCCCTATCTCACCTAGCTCCCTCCTTTTAGGTACTTAAAAAAAAAATTAATACTAAGTCAGGCTTAGCTCGGGTTTAATTCTAGACCTTAGAACATGCCCAATAAATCATAATATTTATTTCTTCAAGCACACACACACACATGGGAACAATTAATTAAATTTTCAAACACCCCTAATTCAGGATGTTACAATTTCAATAGCAACATTATAAGCAAAATTATTGTCGGCAACTATATTTTTTCGGTTCCATCTTTTTCCTGAAGTAACATAACTTATTGAGATTTCTTTGTTATCACCATTTTTAGGTACCTGAACCTCTTCTTGGGTTTTTTGATTAGTTATATCTTTGGCCTCTTCTGGGGCACTTGCCTCCACAATATTACCATCTTGAATAATTGATCCTTTCTTTTTACGAGGATTTTTATCTTTGGAACCGATTGATCTTCCACGCTTTAGGCGTGGATTACTTTCTTTTGCACTAACAATTTGCTTTATTGGGATATCAATTCATATTGGAGCATTTTCAGCTGGTATGTGAGATTTTGTAATTCTCTTTAGGTCAGTAAATGAATCTGGCAGTTGATTGGCAATCTTTTGCAAATGTATAATCCTTTGAACTTCTTGTTCACATTGACTTGTACGAGGATCTAATTGAGATAATGATGATCCATTCCATGTAATTTCTTTTACCACTTGTATTTTCTCTCCCCCTAATGTTGGGAATGTTATTTCATCAAAATGACAATCAATAAATCGTGCAGTAAATAAATCTCCTGTTAATGGTTCAACATATTTAATTATAGAAGGAGATTCATAACCAACATATATTCCCAACCTCCTTTGAGGACCCATCTTTGTGAGTTGTGGTGGAGCAATTGGAACATATACTGCACATCCAAAAATTCTAAGATGGGAAATATTTGGCTCCTGACCAAAAGCCAATTGTAATGGGGAGTACTTATTATAACTTGTTGGCCTTAAGCGCACAAGTGCTGCTGCATGCAAAATAGCATATTCCCAAGCTGTAATAGGGAGATTTGTTCTCATAAGCAATGGTCGAGCTATTAGTTAGAGGCGTTTGATAAATGATTCAGCTAAACCATTTTGAGTATGAACATGAGCTATAGGATGTTCAACTTTTATCCCAATTGACATACAATAATCATTAAAAGCTTGGGATGTAAACTCACCAGCATTATCAAGACGAATAGTTTTGATTGCATAATCTGGAAATTGTGCTCTTAGTCAAATTATTTGAGCAAGTAGTCTCGCAAACGCCGGGTTGCGAGTCGATAATAAGCACACATGTGACCACCTACTAGATGCATCTATTAATACCATAAAATATCTGAATGGTTCACATAGTGGATGAATGGGCCCACATATATTACCTTGAATACGTTCCAGAAATGCTGGAGATTCAATCCCAACTTTAGCTGGTGATGGTCTAATAATCAATTTTCCTTGAGAACAAGCGACACAAGATAAATCCTTGAATTCAAGAATCTTTTGTTTCTTTAATGGGTGTCCAATTGAATTCTCGATGATTCTTCGCATCATAATAGATCCGGGATGGCCTAATTGGTCATGCCAAATAGTAAAAGTATGTGGTTCTACAAACTTCTAGTTTGTAGTAACATGTGACTCAATTGTACTAATATGTGTATAATATAAACCTGATGAAAAAGCAGGTAACCTTTCCAAAATATATTTCTTTCCATATTAAACATTTGTAATATATATATATTCAACATTTTTCTCATTCATAGTCTCAATATGATATCCATTAAGACGAATATCTTTAAAACTCAATAAATTTCTTTCAGACTTGGTGGAATATAAAGCATCATCAATGATAAATTTTGTACCTTTAGGTAATAATATAATAGCTCTTCCAGAGCCTTCAATAAGTTTTGAACTACCCGATATTGTATTAACATGGGCATTACTCATTGTCAAATGAGAAAAATATTTTTATCTTTGAGTATCGTATGTGTTGTAGCAAGATTCGCAAGACACATGTCTTCATTGATTTTGGGTCCATCGAAATTTTGTTGAATATTCATATTCTTCATAAAAACAAACAAAATATAATATGAGAAACATTGCAATTATTTATTAAATATACAAATTATTCTTTATGCAAGAAAATAAAATATACTTAAAATAGCATAAAAATGTCAAAATAACATCAATTTTTCTAATGATTCTCAAAGAAATCTGCCACATCTAGGTGAGTTATATTATTAAGGTCATTAAATTTATCATCCTCGTAGGCATGGTTAGTTTTATTATTATAGTGAATATCTTCATCTTTTGCCTCCATTTCATCATTTTGGGATATAAAATTTGTCTCCATATGCTTTCTCTTCCTTTTAATGGATGCTTGATAAAGTTTCACTAAATGCTCAGACGTACGATAGGTACGTGACCAATGCCCCTTCATACCACATCGGTAGCATATATTCTCAACAATCTTTGAAGGATTATTTTGACCACTTCTTTTTTGTCTTTCATTGTTATTCTTTTTCTGGTGGTTAGAAGTATCATTGTTATGACCACCATGATAACGATTACTAATACGTCCTCGACCACGTCCCCCACTACGTCCACAACCACTTTGTGACTTCTATATTTTCTATTTTCATAATTATTGTGTACTGCTACATTCACTTCAGGGAATGGTGCAGAACCAGTGGGACGAATTCCATGATTTTTCATCAATAGCTCATTATTTTGTTCAGCCACCAAAAGGTATGAAATCAATTCAGAATACCTTTTAAAACCTTTTTCACGGTATTGCTGCTGCAGGAGCACATTAGTAGCGTGAAAGGTTGAAAATGTTTTCTCTAACAAGTCCTCATAAGTTATGTTTTCTCCACATAATTTTAGTTGAGAACTAATTTTGAAAAGTTCTGAATTGTATTCACTTACAGTCTTAAAATCTTGTAATCGTAAGTGAATCCAATCATAATGAGCTTTAGGGAGTATCACAGTTTTCTGATGGTCAAATCGTTCTTTCAAATTTTTCCACAACTCAAGAGGGTCTTTCACAGTGAGATATTCCACTTTTAATCCTTCATGCAAATGATGACGGATGAAAATCATTGCTTTTGCCTTGTCTTGATTAGATGCTTCTTTATCTGCTAATATAGTATTTCCTAGACCTTTAGCATATAGGTGAATTTCAGCATCTAACACCCATGACAAATAATTCTTGCCTGATGTCTAAAGCCGCAAATTCAAGTTTGGCAAGATTGGACATTATAATCACTTAAATCAAAATAAAAAAAATATTAGTAAAATAATAAGTATTCTCAATCGTGAAATAATTCAATTATATATACCAAATTTGCTAAATAATAATATGTATGTCAAATATTAGCATAAAGAGGAATAGTCATAATAATAACTTAACACAAATTAAATTAATTGAAATTTCTTTTAATAAAAAAAAAACATCTATATATAATTATCATTATTAGATTTTAGTTGTAAAAATAAATGTGCAAATGTTACCCAAAGAAAATATTTTATCTAGAAAATAAAATAAAAGAATTATGAAAATACGTATACCGTATATAGTTTAACGGGAGTTATACGGGCAAATTATATAAAGTCGAAATGACGTGAACTTCACTTTGAACTCGTAGAAGCTCGTGCTGGTAATGTGTTATAGAAAAATTAATAAAAAATAAATAAAAGAGGATGAAAATACGAGATAATTTCCTTGTTTTATTTTCACTTATAAGGTGTTATTTATAAGCTTATTTACATTCAATTAATAAAGGTATTACATTTAATGAATTAAAGTTTCTTAATTACTCTATTTAATAATCTCCTGATTATAAATTAAGTAAAAAGTTTTATCTCATTACTTTAATATGCTTAAAGGGGAGTTATGACATCCATTTAATTTACAACAACAACAATATTTTCAGGTTAAAATGAAAATAACCTTAAGTGAAATAGTTTATTATTCGACAAGTGGACGTGCTCTTTATACGACACTAACTTTTGTAATGATGTGACTCCCATTTATTGAAATTACATTTTCCTACTAATTGTTATAATAGTAATTTATTTAAAACTAATGGACACATTATTTAGGTCATTTTACCCAAAAACACCTATTTCTAATATTATTTACGGAAATGGGCTAATTTTTTTATTATTTACCGGAAAAAGCTGAATTCCTCGAAAACGCGTTCACGTCAGTGCGATCTCAGGTACTGTGTTAGTAAAACGCGTCTCTGAGGGAGTGTTTTGTCCACGTCAGCACAAAGCGCTTCCTTGAAGGAGCGCTTTGCTGATGTGGCAAAAACGCTCCTCCAGGGACGCGTTTTAGCCCATGTTTTTTTTCTAAAAAAAAACTTATTCTCGAATTAAATTTTCAAAAAGGTCATTTTTTAAATATTATAAAAATAGACCAATTTTTTAAAAAATTTACGAGAATAAACCTTTATAAAGGCTCAAAGTGACAACACCATTTTTTCTTAAGGTGTCACCAATTGATATTGAAATATAACTTACAAATCAAATCTTTATATAGACCCAAAGTCTCATTTCTCTTGTTTTCTTAAGCAATGTGGGATATGAAATATGTGTATATATAGACTCATGAATAGGTTTGTAGCTTGTTCCTAAACAATGTGGGATTCCTTCCTCTTTTAACTAAGAACATGAGATTAAATGCTACACTATATTTGATATTTTTTTTTACAAAACAATTTCTATTTTTTTTATATTTTGTTATCATTTTCTCATATTATAAAATTATCTTTTGAGATCTTTAATCTTGTTGCATTTTAGAATTGTTAACATATACGAAAGAACTATTAAAAAAAGAGAGAACAAATTGCACATATGAAACTTGTACATGCAATAATCTTCTATTCAATTTTAAATATTTGAAGTTAATATCAATGCAATTCTAATTTTTAAAATAATTTTCCATTATTTAAATTTAGAAGTTATACTTTTAATTTTTTATTATTTATTTTATTTTATATTATGAATATTTGATTAATAAATAAATGGTGAGTATTTGGTACTCAAATAGTATTTTTTTGTAATTTTTAAAAAATTGATATATCTTTTTAAAAATTTATTTATTTTTAATATTTTACTATACTCATTAATTTTTTAATTCTAATTTTAATTTAATTTTCATCACCTAATGAATGCCGATAAATTTATTTCAGATATATTTTGACTAGATAGATAATCTATTTAAACATAGTATATAATTATGTTAAATAAGTTTTTTTTATAGAAATATATAATATACATAAAATATAATAATTATTTTCATATTTTATATCTAGATTAAATTACATTAGTAGTCACTTTGAAACACCCCAAACCCGGCCCACAAGCCCGACCGGATATGGTATGCTTCTTAAGAAAAACTCATTTTTTTGTCGTTTTGTAATAAGATGTAATTTTTGGGGTAAAAGAATAAATTTAAGTACGAACTTGATAAAAACCGTTTTTAATACGATTATCGAAAATATTTAATTGATTAGTTGAAATTGATCGTAGCAGAATATAAATTTAAAACGTAGAAGTAACATAACTAATGGCGGCCTTATTACAAAAACATATCCCAAAAAAAAAAAACCGAAATATATAAGAAAACGTAGTAAGTTTAATAAAAAGTGAAAATTTCAATTTACGGAGTTGAGCAATGGCCACCACGCGATCCTCTTTGACCCGGTCCAAAATCATTGTGTATCACCTGAAAAAGTTATCCCACGAAGGGTGAGTCAACAGACTCAATGTGTAACATTATACTAAAAGTCCAATCGATCATAGTAACAAAGTCCATAATATAACAAATCAATAATAATATGATTAAATCACATATACATATAAATGAAATGCAATCCCGAACCCAACTTAGATATCCATCCGCTACACACCACCCGTACTACCAATCACACCATGGGGATTTCTAAATCGACCCTCCATCCGCTACACACCATCGAAGGCAGTTGCTGCAGTCAACTAGCACATCACCCTTATAAATTGTGGCATAGCCACCAAATAATTGTGACAGAGTCACCCGATTTATAGTATATGACCGAAGTCACCGGATTCATAATATCGTGACCGAAGTCACCGGATTATGTGGTAAAACCACCGAAACACTTCCCCTTTCAATATTGCTCATATGCCCATGCAATAACATATTATTTCAATATCATGCCATATACCCCATAATCATATCGGAATCGAAAACATTTCATATTATGCATATAGCATTATTTATGATATAAATATCATGCCTTTGAATCATAATCCCAAAATCATAATCAATTATTGAATATGTTTCATATAAAAAAAAACTTACATAGTACGAAGAAAAAAAACGCATTACCTCAATTCATCGTACCATTGAGTGGTACCCAAAGCTATAATCGTTCATATTTCATTATAAACACATCTATATAAATAAAGCTACTAATCAATTAGATGTTTAGTATAAGTTACACACCTTGCAAACACAAAGAGCGATAGAAACTTTAGGATTTCCGACTCTTGCCTACACGTCGATGTAACCTACATATCACTATGTGAGAAATCGGTTATCACTAAAAGATATGGCCTTTGGCCGAATATCATTATCCCTTACCTTGGATTATTCAAATTTGAATGATCTCTTCCTAATGTTGACTACAAGACAACCCCGAAAATCTTCCTTCAAAGGTTTAGCCACGGAGAAATAAGAGGATTAGTTTCCTAAAATCGATTAATCCAAAGAAAATAAAGAAAAACCATTGATAGAAAAGCCTTACCCGAACACGATGATCGATTAACCCTTACTAGAACTATCAAGAAATTCGCCTTAACAACTTAAAAGAAAAAGAATGATAATTTTTGGCTTTAACAAAAGAAAGAAAAGGAAGGAAAAGAATGATGAAAAGGTATAGGATAATTTTTAGGTTATGATAGGAAAAAGGAAGAGAGGAAGAGAATGAAAAAGAAAATAAAAGAGAATGCTTTTGGTGTAAGATGGATTCGTCACTAGAGAGGAAGAAAAGAATGGTAAATGTCTTCAAAGATGACAATATTTTGGTTCCAAAAGAAAGTAAACTTGAGAGGAAAAGAAGAAATAAAAGTATCTATTTGGTCAAAATGCAAAGGCCAAAACAAAGCAAACTTTTTACCAAATGCCTATTGATAAATTCGGTTAAGAGAAATATTTTTGGACAAAGGAAAATGCACAAATTGACAACTTTTGGTCAACTAAAACCTCCCAAATCCCATACCAAAAATTCGGCCAACACAATAGCCTACACAATCCCCCTTTTTCCTCCTTAATTCTTCCCTATCAACCCCATAATTTCCAACACAATTAAACCACTCCCTTAGCCCCTTATGCCGTCTAGGTTCATGGTCACATGACCATGGAAAAGCTTCCAAAACAACACCCACTCTTCAAGCCTCTTGTCCCCTAAACTTTCCTTATCCACTTGATTCCTTACCATAACTCCTAACTTGCCTTTTCCTATTGGTCTACTATCCAAAAATAAAAGAATAGTCCATCTATTAAGGATAAGGTTTGACCGACACTATAGGGAAGAAAACAAAAATTAAAATTCCTCCCAATTGCTAGCTAAAGGATTCGAACCTCTCACCTCATGCATTCACCCATGCACCTTCACCACTTTACCAATAGCTCAACTTATGATCAAAACATCAAATTAATTCTCTTAAGGCCAAACTTGCTTAGTTCCCCTTCTAAGATTAAAATCTAATATTTTCTAAGGCAATCCTTTACTTTCTAAAATTCCCAAAGTCCCTAGAACTCATACAAAGAGCACATAACAACAATACACACATTCAAGCTTAAAATTTTCATAACCCCTAAATCGGGATATTACAGTTCTACCCTCCTTAAAAAAATTTTCGCCCCGAAATTACTCGACAAGAATAAGTGAGGATATTGCTGTCGTCGCATAGCCTCCTCCGGCCCCACTAAGCTTCTTTCAATCCATGATTGCGCCATAATACTTTGACGAGAGGAACTGATTTCCTCCGTAACACCTTTACATCTCGATCTAGAATTTGAATCGGCTCCTCCTCATAGGACAAATCGGGTCGTAGTTCTACCTCCTCAACGGCACTATATGAGATGGATCCGACCGTAACGACGTAACATCGAAACATGAAACACATCATGCATTTGATTCAACTTCGAAGGTAACTCTAACTGATATGCCACTGGTCCAACCCGCTTCAAAACCCGATAAGGTCCTATAAACCTGGGGCTTAACTTTCCTTTGCGACCAAATCTCATCACCTTTTTCCAAGGCGAAACCTTTAGGAACACTTGGTCTCCCACAACAAACTCTATGTCCTTTCGTTTCAAATCTGCTGCACGACTTTTGCCTATCCAATGCCTCCTTCAACCGAGCCCGAATTACTTTAACCTTTTCTTCGATTCAGCCACAATCTCTGGACCCAAAACCCGACGTTCCCTAATTCTCGCCCAACACGTAGGAGTGCGACACTTTCGCCCATATAGTGCTTCATACGGTGCCATCCGAATCGGCTTGGTAATGTTGTTGTACGCAAACTCGCTAAAGGCAAAAATTCTTCCCAGACTTCCTCTCAAATCTATCACACATCCCCTTAACATGTCCTCTAATACTTGGATTACTCGCCGCATCGCCATCGATCGTGGATGAAATGTCGCATCAAGTCTAATCGGGGCCCAAAGCTCGATGTAATGCTTTCAGAATCGAGACGTAAACCTCGGATCCCTATCCGATATAATCGACATCGCACTCCATGCAATCTTACAATCCGCGCCACATACAACTTCACCAATTTCGCAAAGAGTAATCAATTCGCACAGAATGAAATGTGCAGCACTTCACAATCGATCCACTATCACCCACACCGAATCTTTCTTGGTAGGCGTAAGGGGAAACCCACTAACAAAGTCCATGATGATACGCTCCCACTTCCATTGCGGAATCTTTATTGGTGAAGCAATCCCGATGGAACTTGGTGTTCAAAGCCTTAACTTGCGACACGTTAAGCACTTCCCCACAACTCCGTAACTCTCGCTTAAGACCAGGCCACCAAAATTGATCCCGAAGATCCTGCACAACTTACTACCTCCGGATGCATCGCATAAGGACCACCATGCGATTCCTAAAGAATTGTTCGCCTAAGCTCCTCATCCTTCGGCATACAGACCTTACCCTTGAAACACAAAACTCCATCGCTGTTAACACCATAATCTTCCAACTCTCCATTTTGCGCTTGCTGTAGCTTAACACTTAAATCATCATCTACCAACTGTTTTTCTTTCACCTGACTCAACCACATCGGCTTTACTTGTAATTCCGCCAACAAGCTTCCGTCGTCATAAAGACTAAGATGTGCGAACATCGCTCTTAGATCCGACACCACTTTCCTACTTAGGGCATCTGCCACTACATTCGCCTTGCCCGGGTGATACTCTATCGAACAATCGTAGTCTTTCAACAACTCCACCCATCTTCGTTGTCTCAGATTCAGCTCCTTCTGAGTCAGCAGATACTTAAGACTCTTGTGGTCCGTGTAGATTACTGACTTTTCTCCATACAAATAATGCCTCCACACTTTAAGAGCAAAGACTACCGCTGCCAACTCCAAGTCATGCGTCGGGTAGTTAACCTCGTGAGGCCTCAATTGCCGAGATGCATACGCAACCACCTTCCCGTCTTGCATCAAAACACATCCCAATCCAATGTGAGACGCATCACAATACACCACAAAGTCCTTCCCTGCCTCAGGCTAAATCAACACCGGAGCTTCAGTCAAAACCCTCTTAAGCTTCTCAAAGCTCTCTTGCTGCTTATTCGCCCACACGAAAGGTATCTCTTTTCTCAACAACTTCGTCAAAGGTGCCGCTATCGAGGAGAATCATTCGACGAACCTTCTGTAGTAACCCGCTAATCCCAAGAAACTACGAACTTCAGCTACAGACTTAGGTGGTTTCCAATCTAACACTGCCTCAATCTTTCGAGGATCCACCCTTATCCCTTCCGCAGACACCACATGGCCTAAAAACGCAACTTCTTTCGGCCAAAATTCGCACTTCTTTGAATTTGGCATAAAGCTTCTTCTCTCTCAACACTTGCAACACTATCCGAAGATGCTCATCATGTCAGAATCTCGGACTTGGAATACACAAGAATGTCGTCTATAAACACAACAACAAAATGATCCAAGTAGGGTTGAAAACCCGATTCATCATATCCATAAACGCTTGGCTGGGCGTTCATTCAATCCGAACGGCATTACCAAAAATTCATAATGCCCATATCTTGTTGGAAAGTCGTCTTATGGATATTCGCTTCCTTCACCTTCATTGATGATACCCCGACCTTAGATCTATCTTTGAGAATACCGCAGCTCCCTTAAGTCGATCGAACAAGTCGTCTATCCTTGGCAAAGGATACTTGTTCTTGATGGTTAGCTTATTCAATCGCTTGTAATCTATGCACATACGCATAGTCCCGCCCTTCTTCTTCACGAACAAGATCGGTGCTCCCCATGGAGACACACTAGGTCGGATAAACCCACGATCAAGCAACTCTTGAATTTGGGCCTTAAGCTCAACCAACTCCTTTGGTGCCATTCTATACGAGCGATAGATACCGGCGCTGTTCTGCAATAAATCAATCCAAAATTCCACCTCCCGATCCGAGGCAACCCCGAAGTTCTTTCGGAAAGACATCCACGAATTCTCTCACTGAGCCCCGACCTCTTCAACAGGATTTGCCTCTTTAGCCTCCAAGGCACTCGACCAACATAAGAAAAGCCAAACAACCTTTCCTAACCATCTTTTCTGCCTTAAGAGCGGATACTACATTTGATAAGTAGTTCTGTCTCTCGCCCATTACCACAACTTCCTTATCGTCCATAGACCTTAGTGACATCCGCTTAGCAGCACAATCCACATTCGCACGATACTTCACTAGCCAATCCATGCCTAGGATCAAATCAAATTCTCCAAATGGCAACTCCATTAAATTAGCCGGAAACTGCGTCCCTTGAACTTCTAAAGGCACTTCCTTAAAGAGCTTATCTACTACTACACAATCATTCTAAAGGACTAAGTACGATCATCTTCCTAGGTACATGGGCCTCGAGTTCACATGTAGAGTTCCAGATACTTCACTAGCGATGTAAGAATGAGTTGACCCTATATCTATCAAAGCAATAAAGGGAAACGAGTAAATAAGAAACGCATCTGTTGATAACATCAGTGCATCACTATCTTCCTCCGACGAACCGCATACACCAAACCGGTCTGTCTAGCCTCGGTGCTACATCGCCTCCGCCTGCGAGTCCCGTAACCTCTACTGTAACCATTACCTCCGCCACTCGAACCACGACCCCTCATTGGTCTTTGCCCACGCACACTGATTAGAACCCCCGACCATCTGAACGATTCCTCTCGTGATCAATGGACAATCCCTAATCATATGATCCTTGGATCCGCACTTAAAACATCCCCGTCTTCTTCCAACATTCTCCGGGTGCATTTTTCCACACCGAGCACAAGTAATGTGATCGTCCTCCCGTAGCATCTTTGTGAAGTCGCGCCCCTCAACTCTAGGTTTCTTTTGGAAATTCTCGGATGACCTCAAAGATCCATAGCTCCTCTTATTCTTATTCTAACCTCGATCTCTGTTCTGTCTCTCGGTCCGCTTGACTTCTTCAGCTATCCTAGCTCTATCCACTAAAACTGCAAAATCTCTCTCTCGATCACGATTGCAATCATCACTGCAGACTCATCTCGCAACCCATCCTCAATCGACACTCCGCCATAATCGTGTAGCTACAATCCTCTCCGCATAACGGCTTAATCGCGGGAACTCCGCTTCATATTCAGCCTATAAACTTATTTCCTTGTACTGCATTCAGAACGCCTTTCTCTCGAGAGTCTATGTAACTAGCTCCAACATATTTCCCTTCAAACTTGATCTTAAAATACCCCAATCTACTCGATCCGCAGCAGGAATACTCTTTGATAGTGAGCCACCATTGATACGCCTCGTCACGAAGCAACGAAACAAAGACCTTTCAATTTCTCTCGGCGGTGCAATCTAAATCATCCATGATCCTCTCGATCGCCTCTAGCCAAGATTTCGCTACATTCGAGCTACCCCAGATACTCCCTAAAAACCTCACTCCGTTAGATCTAAGTCTCTCACCATCGACTTTCGTGCTCCATTACTCATACTAGCTCCCGCTACTCGCTCTAGGACTCACAACATAGCTTGCAATACAACGTCATCTCCTCCGGTTTGCTCTTGAAATTCCACTCCAAACACTGTATGGAGCTTCATTTTTGAACCCCGACTGGACCTAATCTGGTTCCAAATGACCATTCTCGCTTCTACAGTGACTACGACGACCTCTGGCCCCTAGAACTCATGTCTACTTAGCGCCTTATCTCGATTAAGAAGTTTTATGCATTAGTATTTTGTTTCACATGTTATCCACGAGCAAATTTTATGAAAAGGAGTTTTCGTAAGTAGTTCTTTCGATCAATCAAAATTTCTAGTTCAAGATCACTATTCTAATTCAAAGAATCACACATTCACATCAATTGAGACACATTCACTCATCCACAACATTCAACACACTTCTATGAGCATTTTGTCCCGTTCCCAACCTGTGGTAAATTCGCCATTTTCTACTGTGGTATTTTGTAATTTTGGAAGTCGAAAATACTTTGAGAAATATCTTCAAAATAGTTTGTACAGATCAAAAGGGTAATTTAGTGATTTAAAACTAGAGTTTTTATAAATCGCATGGCTAGTCCCTTTCGGGTTTTAATTATCAAGTTTAGCCCGTGAATAAGTCCTCTTGGTTAGGGTGAACCGTAGCTACGCACTGCAGGATTCGAGTAAAGAGGAGGTGAGTCGCTAGGATCGCTTAAATACCAAGCTCTTCTTTGAATCCACTCCTAGACAAGCGCACAATGGTTGCCACACCGTAACTCGCGACTTACTTCTGTGTTTGTTCGGGTTGTTTTTAAGTCTTATGCCTATGTTTGAGTGCACTAGCCCTAGGGTTTAATAGATCCTAGTTCTCTAATCTACGAGCCCAAGTATGCCCATATAACAATCGTATAATAATTCACTCAATAATTTGAGGTACTTACACTGGTGGACTTCGGTCAAGAACTCGGGTGCCATGCTTCCATAAAACCATTTTTAACCAAAAATTTTCAAAATCATTCATTTGGGCCAAATTTTGAAAATGTTGTGGACTTCAAAACCCAAGGCCGAGTGTTTAAAATCTGGGGCTCGATACCAAGTTGAAACACTCCCAAACCCGCCCACAAGCCCGACCGGATATGGTATGCTTCTTAAGAAAAACTCATTTTTTTGTCGTTTTGTAATAAGATATGATTTTTGGGGTAAAAGAATAAATTTAAGTACGAACTTGATAAAACCGTTTTTAATACGATTATCGAAAATATTTAATTGATTAGTTGAAATTGATCGAGCAGTAATATAAATTTAAAACGTAGAAGTAACATAACTAATGGCGGCCTTATTACAAAAACATATCCCAAAAAAAAACCGAAATATATAAGAAAACGTAGTAAGTTTAATAAAAAGTGAAAATTTCAATTTACGGAGTTGAGCAATGGCCACCACGCGATCCTCTTTGACCCGGTCCAAAATCATTGTGTATCACCTGAAAAAGTTATCCCACGGAGGGTGAGTCAACAGACTCAATGTGTAACATTATACTAAAAGTCCAATCGATCATAGTAACAAAGTCCATAATATAACAAATCAATAATAATATGATTAAATCACATATACATATAAATGAAATGCAATCCCGAACCCAACTTAGATATCCATCCGCTACACACCACCCGTACCTACCAATCACACCATGGGGATTTCTAAATCGACCCTCCATCCGCTACACACCATCGGCGCGCTTTGCGATCAACTAGCACATCGCTTCTTATAAATTGTGGCATAGCCACCAAATAATTGTGACAGAGTCACCGGATTTATAGTATATGACCAAGTCACCGGATTCATAATATCGTGACCGAAGTCACGGATTATGTGGTAAAACCAGGAACACTTCCCTTTCAATATTGCCCATATGCCCATGCAATAACATATTATTTCAATATCATGCCATATACCCCATAATCATATCAGAATCGAAAACATTTCATATTATGCATATAGCATTATTTATGATATAAATATCATGCCTTTGAATCATAATCCCAAAATCATAATCAATTATTGAATATGTTTCATATTAAAAAAAACTTACATAGTACGAAGAAGAAAAAAACGTACCTCAATTCATCGTACCATTGAGTGGTACCCAAAGCTATAATCGTTCATATTTCATTATAAACACATCTATATAAATAAAGCTACTAATCAATTAGATGTTTAGTATAAGTTACACACCTTGCAAACACAAAGAGCGATAGAAACTTTAGGATTTCCGACTCTTGCCTACACGTCGACAGAACCTACATATCACTATGTGAGTAATCGATTATCACTAAAAGATATGGCCTTTGGCCGAATATCATTATCCCTTACCTTGTATTATTCAAATTTGAATGATCTCTTCCTAACGTTGACTACAAGACAACCCCGAAAATCTTCCTTCAAAGGTTTAGCCACGGAGAAATAAGAGGATTAGATTCCTAAAATCGATTAATCCAAAGAAAATAAAGAAAAAACCATTGATAGAAAGCCTTACCCGAACACGATGATCGATTAACCCTTACTAGAACTATCAAGAAATTCGGCCTTAACAACTTAAAAGAAAAGAATGATAATTTTGGCTTTAACAAAAGAAAGAAAAGGAAGGAAAAGAATGATGAAAAAGGTATAGGATAATTTTCGGTTATGATAGGAAAAAGGAAGAGAGGAAGAGAATGAAAAGAAAATAAAAGAGAATGCTTTTGGTGTAAGATGGATTCGGCACTAGAGAGGAAGAAAAGAATGGTAAATGTCTTCAAAGATGACAATATTTTGGTTCCAAAAGAAAGTAAACTTGAGAGGAAAAGAAGAAATAAAAGTATCTATTTGGTCAAAATGCAAAGGCCAAAACAAAGCAAACTTTTACCAAATGCCTATTGATAAATTCGGTTAAGAGAAATATTTTTGGACAAAGGAAAAATGCACAAATTGACAACTTTTGGTCAACTAAAACCTCCCAAATCCCATACCAAAAATTCGCCAACACAATAGCCTACACAATCCCCCTTTTTCCTCCTTAATTCTTCCCTATCAACCCCATAATTTCCAACACAATTAAACCACTCCCTTAGCCCCTTATGCCGTCTAGGTTCATGGTCACATGACCATGGAAAAGCTTCCAAAACAACACCCACTCTTCAAGCCTCTTGTCCCCTAAACTTTCCTTATCCACTTGATTCCTTACCATAACTCCTAACTTGCCTTTTCCTATTGGTCTACTATCCAAAAATAAAAGAATAGTCCATCTATTAAGGATAAGGTTTGACCGACACTATAGGGAAGAAAACAAAAATTAAAATTCCTCCCAATTGCTAGCTAAAGGATTCGAACCTCTCACCTCATGCATTCACCCATGCACCTTCACCACTTTACCAATAGCTCAACTTATGATCAAAACATCAAATTAATTCTCTTAAGGCCAAACTTGCTTAGTTCCCCTTCTAAGATTAAAATCTAATATTTTCTAAGGCAATCCTTTACTTTCTAAAATTCCCAAAGTGGAACACCCCCAAACCCGGCCCACGAGCCTTGACCGGATCTGGTTATGTCACTGCGGAAAGACGGTTGGAAATCTTTGACTTTAGAATAAAACTTGAAAATTTATCATCTCTGAAAATCGTGTCCAATTAAAATTTAATAAATAATATAAGCTTGCTGAAAACTTCCGAATTAATACATTATTATAAGTTGCTATAATATGAATCTTTTGCGAAAATATTTCTAAGTGTAGTGTAAACTTCAACATTAATAAATAGAGTACTTTAAATAAAAAGTAGCCCTTATTACAAAATAATTAATCCAAGTACTTCAAACTAAAATGCTTGAAATAAAAATATTCAAAACGTCTACTTCTGCATGAGAATCTGCTTCTGCATGAGAATCTGCTTCTGCATGGCCACCTTTGTATCTACTCCAACCCGTCCACTAATCACGACTCACTGCGATGATTAAAAAGTTGGGTGAGTCATACTGACTCAGTGTGTAAGTTAACCACCTTTGAAATCCACCCACATGCTAGCCACATAATATCCCAATTATCAAATGCAACAAGTAATATATATACTCATTTTAAACATTTACTACAACTGGCTTGGCCCACATTCAAATCATACTCAAATATGGGCTAGGCCCATTTCTCAATAAACCACATATCAACCTGGCTTGGCCCATTTCCACGTATGTTCCCAAAACATACCTATCCATATGTCATATTGGGCTTGGCCCATTTCCATATTATTACAAAAATAATGCAACATGATTCCCAACCCAACCTAGGGTCCATCCGCTACACACCCCCTTATCCAGCCTACCACACACCGAGGGGACTATCGAGTCACCCTCTCCTTTTCCCTCCAAAAAGGCAACCAATGCCATCCACGATGTAGCGTATAGCTAACATCAAACCACGATGGAGCACACAGCAATCCATCAAGCCACGATATGGCATAAAGCCCATATCAATCAAGGTAACCACGCGAACTAAATCGCAAAGATCCACAACGCGACCTCAGTCAGCGCCAATCCACGATGTAGCACAAAGTCGACATCAACCACGTACTCAAGTACACCCGCACCTTCTTTTCATAACCCACCCATGCACATGCCACATAAAATATAATCGTGATCATGCATGCACATGCTTATTAATGTCCATAAACATACTCATAAACAAATAATCACACTGCAATAGATTCGATACTAACCTGGTCATCGCTATACCCTTTAGGGGTATATATGGCACACTCATTACTGCACTTGTTAGTAAAACATATAACACACAAAACCCGGAAACAGTGGGTTAGTTACACACCTTATTACTAGGAGTTCTAGACTCTCGATCCTCGACGCTATCGTTTAGCGAGACTACCGTTATCCGCCTATCGTTTTTACATGGTTTGGCCCACACCCGTGGCCAATCTCGTGCATAAGCAGAAAACGGATCTTTTCTTGAACTTTGGGATGGGAGCTTTCCTTTCCCTTCTTGATCGGTATTGGCCTCCATCGAAAGTCACTTAATCGAACCACACGATTAATCAACGAAGTCATAATCAACTAATTCTAAGTCACTTACTAATATCCTTACCGAAATAACTGAGATCCCGAAGGCTTCCCTTGCTCTTGTCGATATGCCCCTTAGATGATCGAATCCAAGAGACTTCCTCAATGCTTCCTTCTTTCCGGCTACACACAAGAGAACATACTTAATGGCACTATGACAATCGGCCATGCCAAAACTAAGGCCAACCATTCGGTTTTGGCCACTACCACAAGGAATTCATAAATCGATTACTAAGGGCAGAACATACTTACCACTCTTGCTTAAGATTCGGCCAAGCACACTAGGACACCAAGGGAGATCAGCACCACTCTACTATTCGGCCAAGATGACACTAAATAGGGGAAGGGAATTTCGGCACACCAAGAGGGAGAGGGAGAGATTTAGCAAAGACTTGGAGAATAATTGGCATTCTACCCCCCTATTTATAGCATTCGGCCACCCCCCCCTTGAAGACTCCAAAATTCGGCCAACACCTTCCTAGCCACTAATTCAATTCCATTTGAATTAGTTCACTTCAAAACAAGTTGAATTACTCCACTATTATCCCACTTATCACTAAAAAAAACAAATAAATAATAATTATCCCATACTTCTAAATAACTAAATAGATAAATAAAATAAAAAAACACATTATCCTCATCTAAATAAGAGTCTTCTAGCCGCCCAACACTTCCAAAATTGCTGCCAAAAAGTAACAAAAATTAAATTCCAAAACACGGCTCCCTTGGTTCGAACACGGGACCAATCACGTGACACTTCTCCTCCAACGCCTGTGCCACTCGGCCACATTGATTTTTATGCTAGAAACCCCCAACATTTTATTTTAAATCCTTTCTACTCAAGCCCATAACCACCAACAAAAATAAAACGCCAACTGCAGCTCCAGGAGCTCGAACCCGCGCCTTATCACTCCTCCAGCGCCTAAGTGCCGCAGACGAGCCACTTCACCACCCATCTTTCTTGTCCGAATTCCTCACCATATACCTTTAAGGCCTTACAAAGCCCAATGCCCAAAACAAAAATAAAACGCCAAATGCTTCTCCGGCCCCTCAAACCGCGACCTCACTCCCCTCCAGCGCCTAAGTAGCGCCAAGAGCCACTTCTCCCAATTGGACTTTCATGCCCATCAAACCGCCTTTTGTTTTTAAGGCCTACCTAGCCCAATCCCTCGACGCGAAAATAAAACAAAGCTCACGCCGCTTGGACTCGAACCCAAGCCCCACTGGCGCTACTTCCATTTCTAAAGCAAACGCATGAAACCACTTTGCGGATCCTTTCTTGCGTCCTAAACTCCCCCAATTAATTTTAAGGCCTTCCTGCCCTATTTCCTCCTTTTTACCCTAAAAATCTAAAAATTTTCTAAGGCATTCCTTGCCTTCTAGGGTTCTCCAAACCCCTAAAAATTCCTCCAACATGACCATATGCCTACTAACTGCTCGAGTTATGCTCCAAGCGCATAACCCCTAAACCAGGGTGTTACAATTCTACCCTCCTTAAAATAATTTCGTCCTCGAAATTACTTACTACCAAACGTCCATACAACCTATCTTACCACCTTACGCTTATGCTGCGCACTCTGATCTTACTAAGGCTATCGTACCTACACAATCTCTAAATTCGCGCTCAAAATTCGAAACACCTCTCTTAGCAACACAGAAAAGGCTAACTCATAAGCAAGCAAAGTAGTTAAAACATGTACCAAAGCAAAGAAGCTTACCTAATATCACATCCTTGGTTGACTCCGACTAGAACCATTCCTTCCATGACTTGAACCACGACCCCTCGTCGCTCGAGGACAATTCTTAACCAGATGTGCCTTAGATCCACACCGAAAACATTCTTTACTACTTCCCCAACACTCTCCTGTGTGAGGTCTTCCACATTGAACACAAGAACGATTCCGATCCATTGGTACAAATGCATGCACAAGATTCTCGATCCTTGGTCTTTTCTAGGCATTACCCAACGATGCGGACGATCCAACATTTCTCTTATTCTCGTTCCTATTCCTCTCTCGGTTTTCTCTTATAGTCTTCTTAACCTCCTCGATGAATCCGAGCTTTCTCCACTAGCACCTTGAAGTCTCTCTCCCTCTGCATGAGCAATCAAGATTCGAAGTTCATCTCGCAATCCGTCCTCAAACCGGACGCACCTCTCATAATCGGTGGCCACAATTCCCTTAGCATATCGGCTTAACCGCACAAATTCCCGCCGACTCAGCCTATCGACTTACTCCCTTGTACTAGTTTTAGAAACGCTTTCCTTTGCGCTGCGTCTAAGTAACTTGCTCCAACGTACTTTCCTTCAAACTTTTCCTTAAAGTACTCCCAATCCAATCGATCTGCGGTATACCTTGTTTGATGATGAGCCACCAACGATAAGCTTCGTCGCGAAGTAATGAAACAACACCTTTCGACTTTTCTTCGTTGGTACAGTCCAAATCGCCCATGATTCTCTCGATCGCTTCTAGCCAATACTCCGCTACGTTCGAGCTACTCCAGATACCCTCTAAAGATCTCACCCGTTCAATCTAAGCCTTTCCGATCATCGACTTCCGAGTTCCATTTCCCCTACTAGCTCTTGCCACTTGCTGTAGCACTCGTAGCATGGCTCATGGCTGCGTCATCTTCACCTATCTTATCTTGCTCCTCTGCGACCATTCTTTGGCGGTGGCACTTCACTTTTTCGACCCATGGCGGGACCCTACCGGTTCCGGTCGCCATTCTATCTCTACCGCGTCCCCTAGAACTCATCTCTATCGTCGTGATTTATCTGATTAAGGAGTTTTATGCATTAGAAATTGTTCCACTATTTAACCACGAGCAAATTTTTATGAAAGAAGGGTATTTTAAAGTAGTTCTTTCGATCACACAAGGTCTCAGTTCCAGTTTGTTACCCTAATTCCAAGAATCACATTTACACACTCACACATTCATTCGTCCACAAGAACACATTTCTCCCTCAATAGAGGCACATTCAGTGGTATCTACCACCCACATTCACTATTCGGACATTTCTGCCCGTTTCTACCCCAGGGGTATTTCCGTCATTTTGTCCTACAGGGACATTTTCGTCATAAACCAGAGCGATTCAAAACTTTAATAGGTCAGGATCTTTTTGAAATTCCCAAAATTGAAGAGTATTTTCGAAAATTTCGCAAATTGAAGGTATAACAGGATTTTGGTAACCAGGGGTATTTTGGTAATTTTGTCAATCAGGGTACTTTTGTGAATTTCCAAAGTCAGGGTTATTATTTTGAAATACAGAAAATTGGGTACTTTTGCAAAGTAAGAAAATTCTATTAAGCTTGGGGTTAAAACAGGAAATTTTAAAAGTCGGGGCATTTTAGTAATTTTCAACATAGGGGTAAATTTTGGAAATTTTAAAACTAAGGATTTTAAAACAGTAAGGCTAATCCCTTTCGGGTTTTAATAATTGGTTTAGCCTATGAACAAGTCCTCTTGGTTAAGGTGAACCGTAGCTACGCACTGTAGGATTCGGTGAAGAGGAGGTGAGTCACGAGGATCGCTTAAGTACCAAGCTCTTAGGATCCACTCCTAGCCATGCGCACAATGGTTGCCACACCTTAATCCCTCGGCGACTTAATCACGTGTTTGTTTAGTAACCTTAAGTCTTATGCATGTGTTTGAGTAGACTAGCCCTAGGGTTCAACAGATCCTAGTTCACTAATCTACGAGCCCAACTAAGCCCATAATAGTTCATATATCAAATTACTTCACAAGTCTGAAGTACTTACCTGGTGGACTTCGGGTTGGAGGTATAGGTGCCATGCCAGAATAACCTGAAAAAAAATTTCTTAAAAGCCCATATTTTAAAAAAAAGCCCATTTTGAAAATGTTTTTGGGCCCAAAACCCTCAAAGCCGAGTTTTGAACCGGGCTCTGATACCAAACTGTAACACCCCCAAACCCGGCCCACGAGCCTTGACCGGATCTGGTTATGTCACTGCGGAAAGACGGTTGGAAATCTTTGACTTTAGAATAAAACTTGAAAATTTATCATCTCTGAAAATCGTGTCCAATTAAAATTTAATAAATAATATAAGCTTGCTGAAAACTTCCGAATTAATACATTATTATAAGTTGCTATAATATGAATCTTTTGCGAAAATATTTCTAAGTGTAGTGTAAACTTCAACATTAATAAATAGAGTACTTTAAATAAAAAGTAGCCCTTATTACAAAATAATTAATCCAAGTACTTCAAACTAAAATGCTTGAAATAAAAATATTCAAAACGTCTACTTCTGCATGAGAATCTGCTTCTGCATGGCCACCTTTGTATCTACTCCAACCCGTCCACTAATCACGACTCACCTGCGATGATTAAAAAGTTGGGTGAGTCATACAGACTCAGTGTGTAAGTTAACCACTGAAATCCACCCACATGCTAGCCACATAATATCCCAATTATCAAATGCAACAAGTAATATATATACTCATTTTAAACATTTACCACAATCTGGGCTTGGCCCACATTCAAATCATACTCAAATACTGGGCTAGGCCCATTTCTCAATAAACCACATATCAACTGGGCTTGGCCCATTTCCACGTATGTTCCCAAAACATACCTATCCACATGTCATATTGGGCTTGGCCCATTTCCATATTATTACAAAAATAATGCAACATGATTCCCAACCCAACCTAGGGTCCATCCGCTACACACCCCCTTATCCAAACCTACACACACTGGGGACTATCGAGTCACCTCTCCTTTTCCCTCCAAAAAGGCAACTAATGCCATCCACGATGTAGCGTATAGCTAACATCAAACCACGATGGAGCACACAAAGCAATCCATCAAGCCACGATATGGCATAAAGCCCATATCAATCAAGGTAACCACGCGAACTAAATCGCAAAGATCCACAACGCGACTTGATCGGCGCCAATCCACGATGTAGCACAAAGTCGACATCAACCACGTACTCAAGTACACCCGCACCTTCTTTTCATAACCCACCCATGCACATGCCACATAAAATATAATCGTGATCATGCATGCACATGCTTATTAATGTCCATAAACATACTCATAAACAAATAATCACACCGCAATAGATCCGATACTAACTGGTCATCGCTATACCCTTTAGGGGTATATATGGCACACTCATTCTTCGCACTTGTTAGTAAAACATATAAACACAAAAACCGGAAACAGTGGGTTAGTTACACACCTTATTACTAGGAGTTCTAGACTCTCGATCCTCGACGCTATCGTTTAGCGAGACTACCGTTATCGCCTATCATTTTTACATTCTTTCGCCCACACCACCGTGGCCAATCTCGCATGCCAGAACGGATCTTTTCTTGAACTTTGGGATGGGAGCTTTCCTTTCCCTTCTTGACTGGTATTGGCCTCCATCGAAAGTCACTTAATCAGAACCACACGATTAATCAACGAAGTCATAATCAACTAATTCTAAGTCACTTACTAATATCCTTACCGAAATAATCTGAGATCCCGAAGGCTTCCCTTGCTCTTGTCGATATGCCCCTTAGATGATCGAATCCAAGAGACTTCCTCAATGCTTCCTTCTTTCCGGCTACACACAAGAGAACATACTTAATGGCACTATGACAATCGGCCATGCCAAAACTAAGGCCAACCATTCGGTTTTGGCCACTACCACAAGGAATTCATAAATCGATTACTAAGGGCAGAACATACTTACCACTCTTGCTTAAGATTCGGCCAAGCACACTAGGACACCAAGGGAGATCAGCACCACTCTACTATTCGGCCAAGATGACACTAAATAGGGGAAGGGAATTTCGGCACACCAAGAGGGAGAGGGAGAGATTTAGCAAAGACTTGGAGAATAATTGGCATTCTACCCCTATTTATAGCATTCGCCACCCCTTGAAGACTCCAAAATTCGGCCAACACCTTCCTAGCCACTAATTCAATTCCATTTGAATTAGTTCACTTCAAAACAAGTTGAATTACTCCACTATTATCCCACTTATCACTAAAAAAAACAAATAAATAATAATTATCCCATACTTCTAAATAACTAAATAGATAAATAAAATAAATAAAAAAAACACATTATCCTCATCTAAATAAGAGTCTTCTAGCCGTCCAACACTTCCAAAATTGCTGCCAAAAAGCAACAAAAAAATTAAATTCCAAAACACAGCTCCCTTGGTTCGAACCTGGGACCAGTCTGCTGCACACTTCTCCTCCAACGCCCAGGCCACTCGGCCACATTGATTTTTATGCTAGAAACCCCCAACATTTTATTTTAAACCCTTTCTACTCAAGCCCATAACCACCAACAAAAATAAACGCCAAGCTGCAGCTCCGGGAGCTCGAACCCGCGCCTTATCACTCCTCCGGCGCCTAAGTGCCGCGACGAGCCACTTCACCACCCATCTTTCTTGTCCGAATTCCTCACCATATACCTTTAAGGCCTTACAAAGCCCAATGCCCAAAACAAAAATAAAACGCCAAATGCTTCTCCGGCCCCTCGAAACCGCGACCTCACTCCCCTCCAGCGCCTAAGTAGCGCCCAAGAGCCACTTCTCCCAATTGGACTTTCATGCCCATCAAACTGCCCTTTTGTTTTTAAGGCCTACCTAGCCCAATCCGACGCGAAAAAAATAAAACAAAGCTGCTGCCGCTTGGACTCGAACCTGTTTCCCCATTTGGCGCTACTTCCAAACCCCTAAAGCGTGCAGCATGAAGCCACTTTGCGGATCCTTTCTTGCGCCCTAAACTCCCCAATTAATTTTAAGGCCTTCCTTTATTCCTATTCCTCCTTTTTACCCTAAAAATCTAAAAATTTTCTAAGGCATTCCTTGCCTTCTAGGGTTCTCCAAACCCCTAAAAATTCCTCCAACATGACCATATGCCTACTAATCGCTCGAGTTATGCTCCAAGCGCATAACCCCCTAAACCGTGGTGTTACAATTCTACCCTCCTTAAAATAATTTCGTCCTCAAATTACTTACTACCAAACGTCCATACAACCTATCTTACCACCTTACGCTTATGCTGCATGCACTCTGATCTTACTAAGGCTATCGTACCTACACAATCTCTAAATTCGCGCTCAAAATTCGAAACACCTCTCTTAGCAACACAGAAAAGGCTAACTCATAAGCAAGCAAAGTAGTTAAAACATGTACCAAAGCAAAGAAGCTTACCTAATATCACATCCTTGGTTGACTCCGACTAGAACCATTCCTTCCATGACTTGAACCACGACCCCTCGTCGCTCGAGGACAATTCTTAACCAGATGTGCCTTAGATCCACACCGAAAACATTCTTTACTACTTCCCCAACACTCTCCTGTGTGAGGTCTTCCACATTGAACACAAGAACGATTCCGATCCATTGGTACAAATGCATGCACAAGATTCTCGATCCTTGGTCTTTTCTGGGCATTACCCAACGATGCGGACGATCCAACATTTCTCTTATTCTCGTTCCTATTCCTCTCTCGGTTTTCTCTTATAGTCTTCTTAACCTCCTCAGCAATCCGAGCTTTCTCCACTAGCACCTTGAAGTCTCTCTCCCTCTGCGGAGCAATCAGCATTCGAAGTTCATCTCGCAATCCGTCCTCAAACCGGACGCACCTCTCATAATCAGTGGCCACAATTCCCTTAGCATACTGGCTTAACCGCACAAATTCCGCTTCGTACTCAGCTATCGACTTACTCCCTTGTACTAGTTTTAGAAACGCTTTCCTTTGCGCGTCTAAGTAACTTGCTCCAACGTACTTTCCTTCAAACTTTTCCTTAAAGTACTCCCAATCCAATCGATCTGCCGGTATACCTTGTTTGACAGTGAGCCACCAACGATAAGCTTCGTCGCGAAGTAATGAAACAACACCTTTCGACTTTTCTTCGTTGGTACACCCAAATCGTCCATGATTCTCTCGACTGCTTCTAGCCAATACTCCGCTACGTTCGGAGCTACTCCAGATACCCCTCTAAAGATCTCAGCTCCGTTCAATCTAAGCCTTTCCGATACTGACTTCCGAGTTCCATTTCCCCTACTAGCTCTTGCCACTTGCTGTAGCACTCGTAGCATGGCTCGCGAAACTGCGTCATCTTCACCTATCTTATCTTGCTCCTCTGCGACCACTGCTGGCGGTGGCACTTCACTTTCTGACCCATGGCCAGACCCTACTGGTTCCGAAGCTGCCATTCTATCTCTACCGCGTCCCCTAGAACTCATCTCTATCGTCGTGATTTATCTGATTAAGGAGTTTTATGCATTAGAAATTGTTCCACTATTTAACCACGAGCAAATTTTTA
The DNA here is from genome assembly GCA_025698515.1 of Gossypium sturtianum. NCBI lineage: Eukaryota > Viridiplantae > Streptophyta > Magnoliopsida > Malvales > Malvaceae > Gossypium > Gossypium sturtianum. The sequence continues at coordinate 131,009,394 of CM046955.1, forward strand.
TGAAAGAAGGGTATTTTAAAGTAGTTCTTTCGATCACACAAGGTCTCAGTTCCAGTTTGTTACCCTAATTCCAAGAATCACATTTACACACTCACACATTCATTCGTCCACAAGAACACATTTCTCCCTCAATAGAGGCACATTCAGTGGTATCTACCACCCACATTCACTATTCGGACATTTCGCCGTTTCTACCCTGTGGGTATTTCCGTCATTTTGTCCTACAGGGACATTTTCGTCATAAACCAGAGAGCGATTCAAAACTTTAATAGGTCAGGATCTTTTTGAAATTCCCAAAATTGAAGAGTATTTTCGAAAATTTCGCAAATTGAAGGTATAACAGGATTTTGGTAACCAGGGGTATTTTGGTAATTTTGTCAATCAGGGTACTTTTGTGAATTTCCAAAGTCAGGGTTATTATTTTGAAATACAGAAAATTGGGTACTTTTGCAAAGTAAGAAAATTCTATTAAGCTTGGGGTTAAACCGGAAATTTTAAAAGTCAGGGGCATTTTAGTAATTTTCAACATAGGGGTAAATTTTGGAAATTTTAAAACTAAGGATTTTAAAACAGTAAGGCTAATCCCTTTCGGGTTTTAATAATTGGTTTAGCCTATGAACAAGTCCTCTTGGTTAAGGTGAACCGTAGCTACGCACTGTAGGATTCCAAACAAGAGGAGGTGAGTCACGAGGATCGCTAAGTACCAAGCTCTTAGGATCCACTCCTAGCCATGCGCACAATGGTTGCCACACCTTAACTCGGCGACTTAATCACAGGTTTGTTTAGTAACCTTAAGTCTTATGCATGTGTTTGAGTAGACTAGCCCTAGGGTTCAACAGATCCTAGTTCACTAATCTACGAGCCCAACTAAGCCCATAATAGTTCATATATCAAATTACTTCACAAGTCCCAAGTACTTACAGTGGACTTGGGTTGGAGAGGTATAGGTGCCATGCGAGTAATAACTTGAAAAAAAATTTCTTAAAAGCCCATATTTTAAAAAAGCCCATTTTGAAAATGTTTTTGGGCCCAAAACCCTCAAAGCCGAGTTTTTGAACAGGGCTCGATATCAAATCAGAACACCCCAAACCCGCCCACGAGCCTTGACCAGGATCTGGTTATGTCACCATGGAAAGACGGTTGGAAATCTTTGACTTTAGAATAAAACTTGAAAATTTATCATCTCTGAAAATCGTGTCCAATTAAAATTTAATAAATAATATAAGCTTTTGAAAACTTCCGAATTAATACATTATTATAAGTTGCTATAATATGAATCTTTTGCTAAAATATTTCTAAGTGTAGTGTAAACTTCAACATTAATAAATAGAGTACTTTAAATAAAAAGTAGCCCTTATTACAAAATAATTAATCCAAGTACTTCAAACTAAAATGCTTGAAATAAAAATATTCAAAACGTCTATACGCATGAGAATGCTTACGCATGGCCACCTTTGTATCTACTCCAACCCGTCCACTAATCACGACTCACTGCGATGATTAAAAGTTGGGTGAGTCATACAGACTCGATGTGTAAGTTAACCACTTTGAAATCCACCCACATGCTAGCCACATAATATCCCAATTATCAAATGCAACAAGTAATATATATACTCATTTTAAACATTTACTACAACTGGGCTTGGCCACATTCAAATCATACTCAAATCTTGGGCTAGGCCCATTTCTCAATAAACCACATATCAACTGGGCTTGGCCCATTTCCACGTATGTTCCCAAAACATACCTATCCACATGTCATATTGGGCTTGGCCCATTTCCATATTATTACAAAAATAATGCAACATGATTCCCAACCCAACCTAGGGTCCATCCGCTACACACCCCCTTATCCAAATTTACCACACACCGGGGACTATCGAGTCACCCTCTCCTTTTCCCTCCAAAAGGCAACCAATGCCATCCACGATGTAGCGTATAGCTAACATCAAACCACGATGGAGCACACAGCAATCCATCAAGCCACGATATGGCATAAAGCCCATATCAATCAAGGTAACCACGCGAACTAAATCGCAAAGATCCACAACGCGACTTGATCGGGCGCCAATCCACGATGTAGCACAAAGTCGACATCAACCACGTACTCGAAGTACACCGCGTGCCTTCTTTTCATAACCCACCCATGCACATGCCACATAAAATATAATCGTGATCATGCATGCACATGCTTATTAATGTCCATAAACATACTCATAAACAAATAATCACACTGCAATAGATCCGATACTAACCTGGTCATCGCTATACCCTTTAGGGGTATATATGGCACACTCATTACTGCACTTGTTAGTAAAACATATAACACACAAAACCTGGAAACAGTGGGTTAGTTACACACCTTATTACTAGGAGTTCTAGACTCTCGATCCTCGACGCTATCGTTTAGCGAGACTACCGTTATCTGCCTATCATTTTCTGTTGCTGGCCCACACCCTGGTGGCCAATCTCGTACAGCAGAAACGGATCTTTTCTTGAACTTTGGGATGGGAGCTTTCCCTTTCCCTTCTTGACTGGTATTGGCCTCCATCGAAAGTCACTTAATCAGAACCACACGATTAATCAACGAAGTCATAATCAACTAATTCTAAGTCACTTACTAATATCCTTACCGAAATAATCTGAGATCCCGAAGGCTTCCCTTGCTCTTGTCGATATGCCCCTTAGATGATCGAATCCAAGAGACTTCCTCAATGCTTCCTTCTTTCCGGCTACACACAAGAGAACATACTTAATGGCACTATGACAATCGGCCATGCCAAAACTAAGGCCAACCATTCGGTTTTGGCCACTACCACAAGGAATTCATAAATCGATTACTAAAGGGCGAACATACTTACCACTCTTGCTTAAGATTCGGCCAAGCACACTAGGACACCAAGGAGATCAGCACCACTCTACTATTCGGCCAAGATGACACTAAATAGGGAAGGGAATTTGGCACACCAAGAGGGAGAGGAGAGATTTAGCAAAGACTTGGAGAATAATTGGCATTCTACCCCTATTTATAGCATTCGGCCACCCCCTTGAAGACTCCAAAATTCGCCAACACCTTCCTAGCCACTAATTCAATTCCATTTGAATTAGTTCACTTCAAAACAAGTTGAATTACTCCACTATTATCCCACTTATCACTAAAAAAAACAAATAAATAATAATTATCCCATACTTCTAAATAACTAAATAGATAAATAAAATAAAAAAAAACACATTATCCTCATCTAAATAAGAGTCTTCTAGCCGTCCAACACTTCCAAAATTGCTGCCAAAAAGCAACAAAAAAATTAAATTCCAAAACACAGCTCCCTTGGTTCGAACACAGGACCCATCACTGCACACTTCTCCTCCAACGCCCAGGCCACTCGGCCACATTGATTTTTATGCTAGAAACCCCCAACATTTTATTTTAAACCCTTTCTACTCAAGCCCATAACCACCAACAAAAATAAAACGCCAACTGCAGCTCCAGGAGCTCGAACCCGCGCCTTATCACTCCTCCAGCGCCTAAGTGCCGCACGAGAGCCACTTCACCAGCCCATCTTTCTTGTCCGAATTCCTCACCATATACCTTTAAGGCCTTACAAAGCCCAATGCCCAAAACAAAAATAAAACGCCAAATGCTTCTCCGGCCCCTCGAAACCGCGACCTCACTCCCCTCCAGCGCCTAAGTAGCGCCCAAGAGCCACTTCTCCCAATTGGACTTTCATGCCCATCAAACCTGCCCTTTTGTTTTTAAGGCCTACCTAGCCCAATCCCCTGACGCGAAAATAAAACAAAACTGCTGCCGCTTGGACTCGAACCCAAGCCCCCCACTGGCGCTACTTCCAGCCCCCTAAAGCAGCGCATGAAGCCACTTTGCCAGATCCTTTCTTGCGTCCTAAACTCCCCCAATTAATTTTAAGGCCTTCCTGCCCTATTCCCTCCTTTTTACCCTAAAAATCTAAAAATTTTCTAAGGCATTCCTTGCCTTCTAGGGTTCTCCAAACCCCTAAAAATTCCTCCAACATGACCATAAGCCTACTAACTGCTCGAGTTATGCTCCAAGCGCATAACCCCTAAACCAGGGTGTTACACAAAGTCCCTAGAACTCATACAAAGAGCACATAACAACAATGCACACATTCAAGCGAAAATTTTCATAACCCCTAAATCCGGGATATTACACACTTAACTATATTTTTTAGCTATCGAATTATAAAAACTTACAAAATGATCACTCAACTATTAGTAATTTTTTAAATATTTATTTTTTAATATTTTACCATACTCATTTTATATTTTATAATTTTTTTTTTACTTATAGAGTTTAAAAGTTTTATTTATAATGTAACAAATGTTAACTTTTTGTAAAAAAATTTAAACTCTAAGTAAAAAAATATTAATTATAGTGTAGCCTTTAATCTCATATTGTTAGTTAAAAGAGGAATGAATCCCACATTGTTTAGGAACAAGCTGCAAAACTATTCATGAGTCTATATATACACATATCTCATATCCCACATTGCTTAAGAAAACAAGGGAAATGAGACTTTGGGTATATATAAAGATTTGCTTTGTAAGTTTTATTTTCATATTTGTAATAGCCCATTTGTGCGGGCCCATACCATTTAAAAAAAACCAAAAAAAAAAACAAAAAATAATAATAATGTCCAGTCTGTTTACAAGCCCAAAACAGACTACCCAGACCCAACACCCTGTTAACCCTAACCCAATTAACAAGCCCGACAAGCCCATTTCTTTTCAACATTTTCAGCTTCTGGAAAACCCTAGCAGGGGCCTCGCGCCGCCGCCTCCATACCAACCTTCACCGTCGAACATCACGCCGTCATCAGTGCGTGAATCTCACCCCTATTGCCGTCGTACATGCCTACAAAAACTGTAACACCCCAAACCCGGCCCAAACGCTACGACCAGATCTGGTATGCTACGGGGTTTATTGTTAAAAACTTTGCTTTGATGGTTTTTGGAAATCTCAGTTTCGTTATTTAGGCACTTGTTAAAAATAAGATATTTGATGAAAACCTTCGCTTTTTCTTTGAACGTGTTTGGAAAACCCATTTTATTACTTTTTACGACTTAAGTCCTTGAACATAAATTTTTAAACTGTAAACATTAACAAATATAAAGCGATAACCTAAGCCATTGGGCCTTATTACATAAATAGTCCCGAAATTAAAACTTAAAGGAAAACCCAAAATAGTTCATGAAAATAAATAAAATAAAACTTGATGGCCCCTCGAGTCCGCCTCGGCTCCCATGTCCACGATCTCATCGCTCATCCGAAAAGTCGTGAAAAATAAAGAGGTGAGTCACCAAGACTCGGTGTGCAAATCCGAAAACACATAAAAGGCTTTAGGCCCACAAACACATTATGGGCCTTGGCCCATACACAATGGCAACAGAATATTTACATGCAACATGGCCCAACCCAACCTATAAATCCATCCTCTACACACCAGCCGTGCATCAGCCAACACACCTTGGGGATTTCTACAATCAACCCACCAACCGCTACACACCATATCGACGGTCATGTCGCCTATTCCTAACAATCAGAATCAATTTAACGTGGCTTAGCCACCGATCACTATTGTGACCTAATTTACTGATTCGTGGTTTAACCACCGATCACCAAGTGACCTATTAACATGCTCTTCCCTTCATCGTATTAACCCTATCCCATGCATACATCCAAGCAAATTCAAAACAAGATACTACCTAAAAGATCACGGGTTTTTACATATATCGATACACACATAGAGAAGTTTCTATGGTTACGTACCTGGCATCCTTTGCCTACCCTTTTTGGGTAATACGACTATCCATACAACCTTTTTCCGGCTACTAGCCCATAGCATATATATACAGATTAATTAGTGTGATAGAGATCTACACACTTGATTACAGTCAAGACGAGACCTTCTATGTCGACACTATCAGAAACCGATACGACTGCTAACTGTCTAAGATTTTGTTCTGACACCGGTCCACAACCCGGTGGCCGATCCCGAACTGCTGAAACCGCTCGTTTCTTAAACTTAGGGATTGGTTTAACAGATCCAATCCCCTCCTTCACCTGATCGATATTTGATTCCATCCAAAAGACCTTTTCAGTTGCTACCATCATAACATATGGTTAAGATCATAAATACAATAGCGAATCTAACGAGAATCCACAGAGAACCCCTTACCTTGAAATCCCGAAAGAGATGGAGTTTAGAGCCTAGCGATTTTCGGTTTTTAGATCTAGACGATCTACTTCGATTCCTGATGTGTCGCCCAACACATAAACACAATAAACCAACGATCCATTAGCCTTTCGGCTTTGATGAAGAAATCGGCGAAAAGAGAAGAATAGACAAGGGTATTCGGCTATGGAGATGAAAGCAATGAAATTTCGGCTTTTGCATAAAAGTGGAGATGAGAGAATAGGATTAGGGATTTTGGATTAGCAGAGGATGAGAGAAAAGAATGAGAGAAACCCTAATGCCAAAAATAAAAAGATATTTTCCCCACTAAACGCATAGGCCCATTAATTCAGGATGTTACAATTCTACCCCCTTAAAGAAATTTCGGCCTCGAAATTACGATCGATCGTAAAAGATGAGGGTATTCTTTGCGCATAAGCTTCCCTGGTTCCCAAGTAGCCTCCTCAGAACCATGATTCCGCGATAGAACCTTAACCAATGGAACCGTCTTCCTTCGCAATACTTTGACATCACGATCCAAAATTTCCACTGGTTCCTCTTCAAAAGATAAATCGGGTCTTACTTCGATTTCTTCCACAGATACCACATGGGATGGATCCGAACGGTAACGTCTTAACATAGAGACATGGAACACGTTGTGAATCTGGCTTAGCTCAGAAGGTAGCTCTAGCTGATAAGCTACTGGTCCCACTCGTTTCAACACCCGATATGGTCCGATAAATCTGGGACTTAATTTACCTTTTCGTCCAAACCTTAGTACTTTCTTCCACGGCGACACCTTCAAGAAAACTTGGTCACCCACTACAAATTCTATGTCCCTACGCTTTAAATCAGCATAGGACTTCTGTCTGTCCGACGCTTCCTTTAGTCGAGCCCGAATTACCTCTACCTTTTCCTATGTCTTGGTAACCAATTCCGGACCCAAAATTTGACGTTCCCTTAATTCCGTCCAACAGGTAGGTGTACGACACCTCCGCCCGTACAATGCTTCATAGGGCGCCATCTGAATACTTGATTGGTAGCTATTGTTGAACGCAAACTCCGCCAACGGTAAGAACTCTTCCCAACTACCCCTGAAGTCAATGACACATCCTCTTATCATGTCCTCTAAGATCTCGAATACCCATTTCATCGTCCATCGGTCTGAGGATGAAATGCCGTACTAAAATCCAACTTCGTACCCAACGTTTGATGCAACGCCTTCCAAAATCGTGAGGTGAACCTAGGGTCCCTGTCCAATATGATTGATACTGGTACCCCATGCAACCTCACTACCTCCGCTATGTATAGCTTAGCCAATTTCTGCAGAGAGTAATCGACACGTACTGGTATGAAATGAGCAGACTTCATCAAGCGGTCAACAATCACCCAGACCGAATCTTTCTTAGTAGGCGTGAGGGGTAGCCCACTAACAAAGTCCATTGTGATCCTTTCCCACTTCCATTGTGGAATCTTCACCGGCTGCAACTGAAACTCCCTAAACCTGGCCCACAAGCCCCGACCGGATCTGACATGCCCCTTGAGTAGAACTCGTTTTTTTTTCTTTTTTTAAAAAAAAATATGTTGATTTCGAAGAAAAATATATTTGAAGTATGTTCTTGCTGAAAATCGTGTTGTGATTTAAGTTTGTGTCACATTAAACGCGTTATCGTATGATTTTAGAAAAATTACAAGTCAATAGGAAACCAAGTTTAAAACTTATTATTATTTTGGAAACCTTAGGTGTTTAGGTGTCAAAACAGTTCAAGTTATTTATCGAAAATGTTTAGTTATTTAGCTGAAGTTGATCGTATCAGAATAAGAATTTAAAACGTATAAATAACATAGCTAACGGTGGCCTTATTACCAAAACATAACCCAAAATAAATCCCGAAATAAATAACGAAAAGCGAAATGAGTTTAATTAAAAGAAAACCAAAATACTGAGTTGAGCATAGCCACCACCTAGTCCTCGCTGACCAGGTCCATCACGCTAGGTGTCACCTAAAAAAGATATCCCACGAGGGGTGAGTCAACAGACTCAATGTGTAACAGTACACTAAAACCCAATCGATCATAGCCTTAACGATAAGACTTTGGCAAAGCCCATTTTAATCATATTTAGCCATAAGCCCATAACATATCAAATCAGATAATGACAGATTATATCTCGTGTATATATAGAATGAAATGCAATCCCGAACCCACCTAGATATCCAGCCGCTACACACCACCCGTACCTGCCAATCACACCGTGGGGATTACTAAATCAACCCTCCATCCGTTACACACCCTCGAAAGCGATCGCTGCGAGTCAAGCGCACATCGCGCCTTATAAATTGTGGCATGGCCACGGATAATTGTGACAGAGTCACCGATTCATAATATGTGACCGAAGTCACGGATAATGTGGTAAAACCACGGAACACTTCCCTTTATCAAAACCACCCATATGCCCATGCAACACACATAATATTCAGATTTTATACATTATACCCCAAAATCATAACGGAACATACATATTTCGTATCCATGCTCATAGCATTATTAACGAAGTATTAGGGGTTAACGTGCACGAATACCATGTACCTTTGAATGGTACCTGCGACCATTATCATACAGATTAATTATTAACACATGCTATCATTAATACTAACAATCTATCGGAAATTTAGTGTAGGCTACACACCTGATAACCGTGAGTACAATACTATCGATACCAACACTCTCGCTAGCAGGGATAACAATGAACTATTTATCCCTTTTCGACGCTGGCCCACACCCCGGTGGCCAATCACGAACAGCAAAAATCGAGCGTTTCTTGAACTTAGGGGTAGGCACTACCCCTTTCTCCCTTCCACTGGTATTCGCATCCATTGAGGCACACTTAATCAGAAAACCTGGTTAACTAACATACAAGATCTTAATTGAACAAAATCTACAACTTAAAACACCCTTGCGAGAAGATCGAATCCGAGACTCCTTTAATACCACTGTCGATCTGCCCCTAAAAGACCATAGTCAGATTCGGCCAACCTTAATAGACAATATGGTCTTCGGCCCAAGATTACACTTACTTACCTTGGATCTCGAAATCCTGAAAGATCTCCCTTTGAATTCGGCTACAAATAAATCCCGAAATCCCCCCTTCAAGGTTTCAGCCAAAGAGAATAAATGGGATTAGATTCCTAATTTTCGGCTAATCCAAAAGATAAGGAAAGAAAATCGAATGACAGTTGATTCTTACCCCTAACGCTGAGATCAATTGCACCCTTGCTTGAAACCACAGAGAGATTCGGCTAGATGGTGATTGATATGTTTCGACTTTGGGTTTAATGAACAATCGACTAAGGCTTACTTGTGCTTTCGGCTTTTGATGGATTATGAAAAGAAGAAGAGGGAGATGGAGTGTGATGCGATTTGGATTGGTGACAAAGGAAGATTCGGCTTTAACAAATAAGAAGAAAAGAGATGAAGTTTAGAGAGATTCGGCAATGGTGGTATTTTGGTTGAAAAGGTTACAGCAATGGAGGTCTTTGAGAGAGAGAGGTTTCATCTAGAACAAGTTAAAAGAGAAGAGAAGAGAAAATGATGGTGAGGCCCATAACAAAAGAATGGAGAGGGAGAGGATGAGGCTTAGAAGTTGCGACAATGGTGAAATAAAATGGATGAGAGGTTCGGCCTAATCAAAATAAAGAGAAGGGATAGATGATCAAAAGAGAAAGAGGTGCACAAGTGGTCACTTGCTTGGTTTACGGTCTAAAAAGAAAAAGAACACAAAAGCTTTTGAAAAAAAAAAAATCGTACAAGAAAAATGCCTAAACCCCACCATGCATATTCGGTTTCTCCCCCCTTCAACATGACCGAAAATGTCATCAAAACAATCCCCTGGCCGGCCAACTCTCCTTCCCCTATCGATTTCCTTCTTTTTCTCCTACTTTTCCTCTTCTTTACTCATTCAAAATAATTTGAATGAGTTAACACTTATCTCCTCTCTTTAGCCTTATTTTGAATGAGTTTGACTTAATCAAATGCTCATCCACTTAGTGTCAGTCTGTCAGCCCACTACCTCTCCTCCTTGCTGCAAAATAAAAGCTCTAAATGCTTCCCTTGCTGCTCGAACCTAAGCCCCCTTCTCATCGCTTATGGCGTCACCTTCCAAGGCCCTAAGTGGCGCCTCCCTTGCCACTTTGCCAACTGGTTACTTGTGTCTAAAACCCCACACAATTTTTCTTAAGGCCTATCTTGCTTAGCTCCCTTTAAGCTTAAAAATCCAATATTTTTCTAAGGCATTCACCTACATTCTAGGGTTCCCGAAACCCCCAAAACACATTCAAACCACACATAGGCATGCTACCACATACATTTAAGTTAAGGTGCATAACCCCTAAATCCCGAATATTACAGTTCTACCCCCTTAAAATAATTTCGACCTCGAAATTACCTGGCTAGAACAAGTGAGGGTATTACTGTCGCATTGCCTCCTCTGGCTCCCACGAAGCTTCTTCCGATCCATGGTTACGCCATAACACTTTGACTAGAGGAACTGATTTCCTCCGTAACACCTTCACATCCCGCTCTAGAATCTGAATCGACTCTTCCTCGTAGGATAAATCGGTCTTAGCTCTACCTCCTCAAACGGCACTACATGAGATTGGATCTGATCGGTAACGACGTAGCATCGAAACATGAAACACGTCGTGCATCTGCTTCAACTCCAAAGGCAACTCTAACTGATATGCCACTGGTCCAACCCTTTTCAAAACCCTATAAGGTCCTATAAACCTGGGACTTAACTTTCCTTTGTGACCAAATCTCATTACCTTCTTCCACAGCGAAACTCTTAAAAACACCTGATCCCCCACAGCAAACTCTATTTCCTTCCGCTTAAGATCTGCGTACGACTTTTTCCTGTCAGAAGCCTCCTTCAACCGTGTCTGAATTGCCTTAACCTTTTCTTCAGATTATGCCACAATCTCTAGACCCAAAACCTGACGTTCTCCCAACTCTGTCCAACAAGTAGGAGTGCGACACTTCCGTCCATATAGCGCTTCATATGGTGCCATCCGAATACTGGCTTGATAGCTGTTATTGTACGCAAAATCCACTAAAGGCAAAAACTCCTCCCAGCTTCCTCTGAAATCTATCACACAGCCCCTCAACATATCCTCTAATACTTGGATTACCCGCTCAGATTGACCGTCCGACTGCAGATGAAATGCCGTACTAAAGTCCAATCTAGTGCCCAAAGCCTGATGTAATGCTCTCCAGAATCAAGATGTAAACCTCGAATCCCTATCCGAAATAATCGACACCGGTACTCCATGCAACCTCACAATTTCTGCCACATACAATTTCGCCAACTTCTGCAAAGAATAATCAACCCGTACTGGTATGAAATGTGCAGACTTCGTCAATCGATCCACTATCACCCATACCGAGTCTTTCTTAGTAGGTGTAAAGGGAAGCCCACTAACGAAGTCCATGGTAATTCTCTCCCACTTCCACTGTGGAATCTTTATCGGCTGAAGCAACCCCGAAGGTACTTGGTGTTCAGCCTTGACTTGCTGACACGTTAAACACTTCCCTACAAATTCTGTAACTTCCCGCTTAAGGCCAGGCCACCAAAACTGATCCCACAGATCCCTGTATAACTTACTTCCTCTAGGATGCATAGCATAAGGACTACTATGCGATTCTCGAAGAATTCTCTGTCTTAGTTCCTCATCCTTCGGCATACATACCCTACCCTGAAAGCACAATATTTCGTCACTGCTTACACCATAGTCTTTCAATTCCCCATTCTGCACTTGCCGTAGCTTAGCACTCATATCCTTGTCTACCAACTGTTTCTCTTTCACCTCATTCAACCATGTCGGCTTGACCTGCAACTCTGCTAGCAAACTTCCATCGTCATACAAGCTAAGATGTGCAAACATTGCCCACAAATCCGACACTACTTTCCGACTTAAGGCGTCTGCCACTACATTCGCCTTGCCCGGGTGATACTCTATAGAATAATCGTAATCTTTCAGTAACTCCACCCACCTTCGTTGCCTCAACTTCAACTCCTTCTGAGTCAGTAGATACTTAAGACTCTGGTGGTCTGTGTAAATCACTGACTTCTCTCCATATAGATAATGCCTCCATACCTTAAGAGCAAAGACTACCGCTGCCAACTCCAAGTCATGCGTCGGATAGTTAACCTCATGTGGCCTTAATTGCCGAGATGCATAAGCGACTACCTTCCCGTCTTGCATCAGAACACATCCTAATCCTGTGTGTGAAGCATCACAATACACCACAAAATCCTTCCCTGCCTCAGGCTGAATCAAAACCGGAGCTTCAGTCAAAACCCTCTTAAGCTTCTCAAAGCTTTCTTCTTTGCTTATCCGCCCATACGAAAGGTACCTCCTTTCTCAACAACTTCGTCGGAGGTCTTTGCTATTGATGAGAACCCTTCTACGAACCTTCTGTAGTAGCTCTGCTAACCCCAAGAAATCGCAAACCTCGACCCACGGACTTAGGTGGTTTCCAATCTAGCATCGCCTCAATCTTCCGAGGGTCTACTCGATCCTTCTGCGGACACCACATGACCCAAAAACACAACTTCCTTCAACCAAAATTCGCACTTGCTAAACTTGGCATATAACTTCTTCTCCTTAACACCGCAATACTACCGAAGATGCTCATCATGTTCTTCCTCGGACTTGGAATACACTAGGATGTCGTCTATAAACACAACAACGAATCGATCCAAGTAGGGTTGGAAAACCCGATTCATCATATCCATGAACGCGGTGGGCGTTTGTCAATCCGAACGGCATTACTAAGAACTCATAATGCCCGTATCTTGTCCGGAAAATTTGTCTTATGGATATCGCTTCCTTCACCTTGGTGATGGTATCCCGACCTTAGATCTATCTTTGAAAATCTCGCGGCTCCCTTTGCCGATCGAACAAGTCGTCTATCCTTGGCAAAGGGTACTTGTTCTTGATGGTCACCTTATTCAACTACCGGTAATCTATGCACATACGCATAGTCCCGTCCTTCTTCTTCAGGAATAGGACCGGTGCTCCCCATGGAGACACACTGGGTCGGATAAACCCACGATCAAGCAACTATTGGATCTGAGCCTTGAGCTCAACTAACTCCTTTGGTGCCATTCTGTACGGAGCGATAGATACTGGCGCTGTACCAGGCAACAAGTCAATCCCAAATTCCACCTCACGATCCGGTGGCAACCCTAGAAGTTCTTTCGGAAAGACATCCACAAACTCTTTTACCGTCCTAACCCCTTCCACAGCTGCTTCCTTAGCCTCCAAGGCACTAACAAGCATCAAAAAAGCCATACATCCCTTCCTTACCATCCTCTCCGCCTTAAGGGCAGATACTACATTCGACAAATAGTTCCGTCTCTCACCCATCACCACAACTTCATTGCCGTCAGAGGTTCTCAACGACATGCGCTTAGCAGCACAATCCACTTTTGCATGGTACTTCACTAACAAGTCCATGCCTAAGATTAGATCAAATTCCCCAAATGGCAACTCCATTAAGTCAGCCGAAAACTGCGTCCCCTGAACTTCTAAAGGCACTTCCTTAAAGAGCTTGTCTACTACTACTGATTGCCCTAAAGGACTAAGTACAGTCATCTTCCTAGGTACAGTCTCAAAGTTCACATGCAGAGTTCCAGACACCTCACTAGCGATGTAAGAATGAGTTGACCCTATATCTATCAGAGCAATAAAGGGTAATCTAGAGATAAGGAACGTACCCGTTATGACATCAGGTGCGTCACCATCCTCCCTCCGACGAACCGCATATACCAGACCTAGTTGTCTCGCCTCCGTGTTACCACTTCCTCTACCTGGTGTTCTGCGACCTCTACCAGAACCATTACCTCTGCCAATCGAACCACGACCCCTCGGCGGCTGCTGTCCACCTCTACCAGCCTGATTAAAACCCTGACCTGCTGGTCGGCTCCTATCCATTTCCACCGGACAGTCCCTAATCATGTGATCCTTAGACCCACACTTGAAACATCCCCCTGTCTTTTTCCAACATTCTCCCGGGTGCATCTTCCCACACTGAGCACAAGTACGGTACTGTCCTCCCGCAGTAACCTGCTGACCTCATGGCCCATCAACTCTAGGTCTCTTTTGAAAATTTTCGGATGACCCTGAAGACCCATAGCTCCTCTTATTCTTACCCTGACCTCTGTCCCGGTTCTGTCTCTCGGTCCGCTTAACTTCTTCAGCTATCCTAGCTTTATCCACTAAGATTGCAAAGTCTCTTTCCCGTTGCTGGGCAATCAACACTCGTAGCTCATCTCGCAATCCATCCTCGAATCTGACACATCGCTCGTAATCAGTAGCTACAATTCCTCTGGCATACCGGCTTAGCCGCAAAAACTCTGCTTCGTACTCCGCTACCGACTTGCTTCCTTGCACTAAATTTAGAAACGCCTTTCTCTTTGAGTCTACGTAGCTAGCTCCAATGTATTTTCCCTTGAATTTAATTTTAAAATAACCCCAATCCACTCGATCTGCAGGGGTACCCTCTCTGACAGTGAGCCACCACTGGTAGGCCTCATCCCGAAGCAACGAAACAGCACCTTTTAGCTTCTCCTCAACAGTGTAGTCCAAATCATCCATGATCCTCTCGACTGCCTCTAACCAATACTCCGCTACGTTCGGAGCTACCCCAGATACTCCTCTAAAAACCTCGGCTCCATTTGCTCTAAGTCTCTCAGATACTGACTTTCGAGCCCAATTTCCCATGTTAGCTCCAGCTACCCGCTCTAACACCCGCAGCATAGCTTGCGATACTGCGTTATCTCCTCCCGTCTGCTCCTGAAATTTCGCCCCTACAGCCGGTGGCGGCGCCTCATTTCGGAACCACGACTGCACGGCGGTTACGACACGATCATTTACGCCTCTGCCGCGCCACGAGTATTGCGACCACGCCCCTAGAACTCATGTCTACCGTCGCGGTTTATCTATTTTTTCGAAATTTTTATGCATTAGAATCTTTTCACTTCTTGTTTAAAGAGAAGTTTTATGCAATAGAGTTTTAGTCAGTGGTTTCTCCGTAAAAGTACACATATACCTAGGGTTCATGTCCCTATAGTATAGTTTCCTAAGCCTATCATCTATAGTATCATATATTAGCACATACAAATCAACTTATCATTTAAAGAACTTATCTAGCAGACTTGGGCCGAGAACTCGGGTGCCATGCTTCCATAGGACCATTTTAACAAAAATTTTCAAAAACCCATTTTGGCTCAAATTTTGGAAACGTTGTGGGCTTCAAAACCCAAGGCTGAGTGTTTAAAACTTGGCTCTGATACCAAGTTGAAACACCCCAAACTCGGCCCACAAGCCCCGACCGGATCTGGCATGCCCCTTGAGTAGAACTCATTTTTTTTTTTAAAAAAATATGTTTATTTCGAAGAAAAATAGATTTGAAGTATGTTCTTGCTGAAAACCGTGTTGTGATTTAAGTTTGTGTCACATTAAAACGTTATCTGTATGATTTTAGAAAAATTTACAAGTCAATAGGAAACCAAGTTTAAAACTTATTATTATTTTGGAAACCTTAGGTGTTTAGGTGTCAAAACTGTTCAAGTTATTTATCGAAAATGTTTAGTTATTTAGCTGAAGTTGATCGTATCAGAATAAGAATTTAAAACGTATAAATAACATAGCTAATGGTGGCCTTATTACCAAAACATAACCCAAAATAAATCCCGAAATAAATAAGGAAAAGCGAAATGAGTTTAATTAAAAGAAAATCAAAATATCGAGTTGAGCATGGCCACCACCTAGTCCTCGTGACTGTGTCCATCACGCTAGGTGTCACTGAAAAGATATCCCATGAGGGGAGAGTCACTGAGACTCAATGTGTAACAAGACACTAAAACCCAATCGATCATAGCCTTAACGATAACACTTTGGCAAAGCCCATTTTAATCACATTTAGCCATAAGCCCATAACATATCAAATCGATAATGACAGATTATATCTCGTGTACATATAGAATGAAATGCAATCCAGAACCCACCTAGATATCCGGCCGCCACACACCACCCGTACCGCCAATCACACCGTGGGATTACTAAATCAACCTCCATCCGTTACACACCTCGAAGGCGATCATCGCGATCCAGCGCACATCGCCCTTATAAATTGTGGCATGGCTACGGATAATTGTGACAGAGTCACCGATTCATAATATGTGACGAAGTCACCGAATAATGTGGTAAAACCACGGAACACTTCCCCTTTATCAAAACCACCCATATGCCCATGCAACACACATAATATTCAGATTTTATGCATTATACCCCAAAATCATAACGGAACATACATATTTCGTATCCATGCTCATAGCATTATTAACGAAGTATTAGGGGTTAACGTGATCAATACCATGTACCACTGAATGGTACCCGCGACCATTATCATACAGATTAATTATTAACACATGCTATCATTAATACTAACAATCTATCAAAAATTTAGTGTAGGCTACACACCTGATAACCGTGAGTACAATACTATCGATACCGACACTCTCGCTAGCGCGAGGATAACAATGAACTGTTTATCCCTTTTCGACATCGCCCACACCCGGTGGCAATAATCATGAACAAGTAGAAACCAGCGTTTCTTGAACTTAGGGGTAGGCACTACCCCTTTCTCCCTTCCACTGGTATTCGCATCCATTGAGGCATACTTAATTAGAAAACCCAGTTAACTAACATACGAGATCTTAATTGAACAAAATCTACAACTTAAACACCCTTACCGAGAAGATCTGAATCCCGAGACTCCTTTAATACCACTGTCGATCTGCCCCTAAAAGACCATAGTCAGATTCAGTCAACCTTAATAGACAATATGGCCTTCGGCCCAAGATTACACTTACTTACCTTAGATCTCGAAATCCCGAAAGATCTCACTTTAAATTCGGTTACAAATAAATCCCGAAATCCCCCTTCAAGGTTTTCGCCAAAGAGAATAAATGGGATTAGATTCTTAATTTTCGGCTAATCCAAAAGATAAGGAAAGAAAATCGAATGACAGTTGATTCTTACCCCTAACGCTGAGATCGATTGCACCCTTGCTTGAAACCACAGAGAGATTCGGCTAGATAGTGATTGATATGTTTCGGCTTTGGGTTTAATGAACAATGGACTAAGGCTTACTTGTGCTTTCGGCTTTTGATGGATTGTGAAAAGAAGAAGAGGGAGATGGAGTGTGATGCAATTTGGATTGGTGACAAAGGAAGATTCAGCTTTAACAAATAAGAAGAAAAGAGATGAAGTTTAGAGAGATTCGGCAATGGTTGTATTTTGGTTGAAAAGGTTGCGGCAATGGAGGTCTTTGAGAGAGAGAGGTTTCATCTAGAACAAGTTAAAAGAGAAGAGAAGAGAAAATGATGGTGAGGCCCACAACAAAAGAATGGAGAGGGAGAGGATGAGGCTTAGAAGTTGCGGCAATGGTGAAATAAAATGGATGAGAGGTTCGGCCTAATCAAAATAAAGAGAAGGGATAGATGATCAAAAGAGAAAGAGGTGCACGAGTGGTCACTTGCTTGGTTTACGGTCTAAAAAGAAAAAGAACACAAAAGCTTTCGAAAAAAAGAAATCGCATAAGAAAAATGCCTAAACCCCACCATGCATATTCGGTTTCTCCCCCCTTCAACATGACCGAAAATGTCATCAAAACAATCCCCTTGCTGGCCAACTCTCTTTCCCTTATCGGTTTCCTTCTTTTTCTCCTACTTTTCCTCTTCTTTACTCATTCAAAATAATTTGAATGAGTCAACACTTATCTCCTCTCTTTAGCCTTATTTTGAATGAGTTTGACTTAATCAAATGCTCATCCACTTAGTGTCCCAAAGGCCGCCCACTACCTCTCCTCCTTCTTTGGAAAATAAAAGCTCCAAATGCTTCCCTTGTCGCTCGAACCTAAGCCCCCTTCTACCGCTTGTGGCGTCACCTTCCAAGGCCCTAAGTGGCGCCTCCCTTGCCACTTTATGGCCCAGTTACTTGTGTCTAAAACCCCACACAATTTTTCTTAAGGCCTATCTTGCTTAGCTCCCTTAAGCTTAAAAATCCAATATTTTTCTAAGGCATTCACCTACATTCTAGGGTTCAGAAACCCCAAAACACATTCAAACCACACATAGGCATGCTACCATATACATTTAAGTTAAGGTGCATAACCCCTAAATCCTGGATATTAAGAATAACAACCACGATGGTAATCGATGTTCCACCTTTACTGCGACGATGGTCAAACACTTCCCCACAAATTCGATCACCTCTCGTTTTAAACCCGGCCACCAAAACTGATCTAGCAAATCTCGATACAACTTACTTCCTCCAGGGTGCATAGCGTATGGACTACCATGCGCTTCTTGCAAAATCTTATGCCTCAACTCAGGATCTTTTGGCATACACACTCTCCTTTGAAAACATAATAGCCCTTCCTCATTCACACTAAATTCTGTTGATCCTTCACTTGATCCTACCAGAAACTTCTCCTTTAGCAACTCGTTAGTCTGCTGTTTCTCCTTAACCTGACTGACCCAAGAGGGTTTCACTTGAAGTTCAGCTAAGAAACTCCCATCATTATATAGACTAAGGTGAGCAAACATTACTCTCAAGTCAGAGATTACTTTACGACTCAAGGCATCCGCCACCACGTTAGTTTTACCCGGATGGTACTCGATCGAGTAGTCATAGTCCTTTAGCAACTCGATCCACCTCCTTTGCCTTAGATTCAACTCCTTCTGGGTCAAAAGGTATTTTAGGCTCTTATGATCGGTGTAAATAATAGATTTTTCCCCGTACAGGTAATGCCTCCAGATCTTCAGGGCAAAAACCACTGCCGCTAGTTCCCAATCATGTGTGGGATAATTTGATTCGTACGGTCTCAACTGCCGAGATGCGTACGCCACAATGTTTCCACCTTGCATCAACACGCATCCTAGTCCTGTGTGTGAAGCATCACAGTAAATCACGAACTCCTTTCCAACCTCTGGCTGAATCAACACTGGAGCCTCCGTTAAAATCCTTTTTAACTTCTCGAAACTCTCTTGCTGCTTATTAGACCAAACAAACGGAACCTCTTTCCGTAATAACTTAGTCAATGGTGCCGCAATTAAAGAAAATCCCTCAACAAACCTTCTGTAATACCCGACCAAACCAAGGAAACTCTGAATTTCTACTACCGACTTAGGCGGCTTCCAATCCAACACCGCTTCAATCTTCCAAGGGTCAACCCTAATCCTCTCTGCCGACACAATGTGACCTAGAAAAGTAACCTCCCTTAGCCAAAATTCGCACTTACTGAATTTGGCATACAACTGCTTCTCCCTTAGAATCTGCAGAACCACCCGAAGATGTGAATTATGCTCCTCTTTCGATTTTGAATAAACCAGAATATCATCTATGAATACCACGACAAACCGGTCCAAGTAGGGTTGAAATACTCGGTTCATCATATCCATAAACGCTGCTGGTGCGTTAGTCAACCCAAATGGCATCACCATGAATTCGTAGTATCCATAGCGAGTCCTAAAAGCCGTCTTATGGATATCTGCCTCTTTGACCTTAAGCTGATGGTACCCTGACCTCAGATCTATCTTTGAAAAGACTGAGGCCCCCTTCAGCTGATCGAACAAGTCATCGATCCTTGGCAATGGGTATTTGTTCTTGATGGTCAACTTATTCAACTGACGATAGTCAATGCACATTCGTATCGATCCATCCGTCTTCTTAACGAATAACACCGGCGCTCCACAAGGCGACAGACTTGGTTGGATAAACCCTCTATCCAGCAACTCCTGAATCTACGCTTTCAATTCCACCAACTCCTTTTGCGCCATCCTATACGGAGCAATAGATACTGGCGCTATTCCCGGAAGAAGATCAATACCAAACTCCACTTCACGATCCGGGGGTAATCTCGGAAGCTCCTCTGGGAAAACATCAGGAAATTCCTTCACCGTCCTGACATCTCCGACAGTTAGTTCCTTGGCTTCCAGAGCCCGAACAAACATTAGAATTGCCTCGCATCCTTTCCTCACCATCATTTCTGCCCTTAAGGCAGACACCACATTTGACAAACAGTTCCCCCTTTCACCTATCACCAACACTTCACCGCCATCGGGAGTCTTTAACACCATACGCTTGGCTGCACAGTCCAAATTCGCTTGATACCTCACTAACCAATCCATTCCTAAGATCAAATCGAACTCCCCAAACTAGTTCCATCAGATCACCCAAAAAGCTACCCCTTGAACTTCGTGGGTACATCCTTATACAGTTTGTTCACCACTACAGTTTGTCCTAGAGGGCTCACTACAGTCATCTCCCTAGAAGAAGTCTCATAATCTAAGTTCAAAATTCCTGCTGTGGAGCTATCAATACACGCAAATCATCCCTCATACCATCTTCAAATCGAACACAACGTTCATGCTCTGTGGCCACCATTCCTCGAGCATAACGGCTAAGGCGTAATAATTCTGCTTCGTACGCAGCCACCGACCTACTTCCTTGCACTAGATTCAGAAATGCTCTACGTTGCACATCCACATAACTTGTCCCAATGTATTTACTCTGAAACGCCATTTTGAAGAAGTCCCAAGTGATACAGTCAGCCACCGTACCATCCTTAACCGTAAGCCACCATTGATAAGCTTCGTCCCACAGGAGAGATACAACCCCTTTTAGCTTTTCCTCTTCCGTGAAATCCAGATTATCCATTATAAGCTCAACTGCCTCCAACCGATTTTCGGATGTACTCGGGGCTATTCGAGAAATTCCCTAAACACTTCGCCCCATTAGCTCTAAGTCGCTCCGACGCATTTTCGTGCTCTCCGTGCCACGCCGCCCCAAAGAACCCTCTCTAAAACCCTTAACATCGCTCGACACACGCGTCATCTCCAAAATTGCCCGGTCACGAAATTCCACCTCCGCGGTGGTGGTATGCGGCATCTCGTTTCGCACCCATAACCGGATCCTCATCGGTTCGGCATACGACCATCCTACCCTACCTCGCCACGCGCGTAGGGCGCCCCCGACCCCTTGTACTCATTCTATCGATTCGCGTTTATCCGATTAGAAATTTTATGAATTATTAATTTCTTCCATCGATTAACCACGAACAATCTTATGGATGATAGTTTTAAGAGTAGTTCTTTCAAATTCGAAATTATATTTACGGGTTTCAGTCACAAGTCTATATCTCCTAGTTCCACATACATTCAACCATCATACATCAACATACAAGTAGCATCCATGAACCCACATTCATCACGTAAGGGTATTTTCGTCATTTCACTACCCAGGGGTATTTTCGTAGTTCTTTTCTACAGGGTATTTTTCATAATTACACAAAATAGGGTACCTTGGTGATTTTTCGAAATAAAGATATTTTGGTATTTTTGCCAACCGGTGGTTTTCGGTAATTTCACAGATTTTGGTAATTTTACAAATTTGGGGTATTCTGGGAAATTTTCACAAATCAAGGGTATTTTAGAAATTTTACAAAACTAGGGGGTATTTTTAGTAATTTTGTAAAATTGGGTGGCTGGTCCCTTCCGGGTTTTAGTTATAAATTTTGACCCGTCAACAAGTCTTCGTGGCTAAAGTGAAGCAATACTACGCACTGTAGGATAGGATTCAAGAGGAGGTGAGTCACTAGGATCGCTTAAATACCAAGCTCTCTCTCCTCGAATCCAATCCTAGACATGCGCATGCTCTGTTGCCACACCCTAACCCAAAGAATCGGTTTACGGACATGTTTAGTTAGATTAAGTTTTATGAATTTAAAGAGTTTGTTTAAACTAGGCCTAAAGTCCATTAATTCCTAACATGCTAGTCTACATCCATAAAGCCCATCAACCCAACATGCATATCACATCAAGAGTTAGAATACTTACCTGCGTGGATCGGGTGCCGGTAGACTCGAAGGCCATATCTCAACCATAGCATTTTACCAATTTATAAACTACTGGACCCATTTCACAGCCCGAGTTTTGTAACTTGGCTCTGATACCAAAATGTAACACCCCAAACCCGGCCCAAACGCTACGACCAGATCTGGTATGCTACGGGGTTTATTGTTAAAAACTTTGCTTTGATGGTTTTTGGAAATCTCAGTTTCGTTATTTAGGCACTTGTTAAAAATAAGATATTTGATGAAAACCTTCGCTTTTTCTTTGAACGTGTTTGGAAAACCCATTTTATTACTTTTTACGACTTAAGTCCTTAAACATAAATTTTTAAACTGTAAACATTAACAAATATAAAGCGATAACCTAAGCCAAGGGGCCTTATTACATAAATAGTCCCGAAATTAAAACTTAAAGGAAAACCCAAAATAGTTCATGAAAATAAATAAAATAAAACTTGATGGCCCATCGAGTCCGCTTCTCGGCTCCCATGTCCACGATCTCTCGCTCATCCGAAAAGTCGGGGAAAAATAAAGGGTGAGTCACCAAGACTCGAGTGTGCAAATCCCGAAAACACATAAAAGGCTTTAGGCCCACAAACACATTATAGGCCTTGGCCCATACACAATGGCAACAGAATATTTACATGCAACATGGCCCAACCCAAAACCTAAAAATCCATCCTCTACACACCAGCCCGTACCAGCCAACACACCTTGGGGATTTCTACAATCAACCCACCAACCGCTACACACCATATCGACAATCATGCTGCCTATTCCTAACAATCAGGAATCAATTTAACGTGGCTTAGCCACCGATCACTATTGTGACCTAATTTTCTGATTCGTGGTTTAACCACCGATCACCAAGTGACCTATTAACATGCTCTTCCCCTTCATCGTATTAACCCTATCCCATGCATACATCCAAGCAAATTCGAGCAGTATACTACCTAAAAGGTCACGAGTTTTTTCATACATCGATACACACATAGAGAAGTTTCTATGGTTACGCACTGCATCCTTTGCCTACCCTTTTTGGGTAATAATGACTGCTCATATGCCTTTTCCGACTTTTTTAGCCCATAGCATATATATCAGATTAATTAGTGTGATAGAGATCTACACACACGATGATCAAGACGAGACCTTCTATGTCGACACTATCAGAAACCGATACGATCGCTAACGAGTCTAAGATTTTGTTTCGACACGGCCCACAACCCGTGGCCAATAATCCCGAATCATTAAATCGTTGTTTCTTAAACTTAGGGATTGGTTTAACAGATCCAATCCCTCCTTCACTGATCGATATTTGATTCCATCCAAAAGACCTTTTCAGTTGCTACCATCATAAAATATGGTTAAGATCATAAATACAATATCGAATCTAACGAGAATCCACAGAGAACCCCTTACCTTGAAATCCCGAAAGAGATGGAGTGTAGAGCCTAGCGATTTTTGGCTTTTAGATCTAGACGATCTACTTCGATTCCCGATGTGTCACCCAACACATAAACACAATAAACCAACGATCCATTAGCCTTTCGGCTTTGATGAAGAAATCGGCGAAAAGAGAAAAATAGACAAGGGTATTCAGCTATGGAGATGAAAGCAATGAAATTTCGGCTTTTGCATAAAAGTGGAGATGATAGAATAGGATTAGGGATTTCGGCTTAGCAGAGGATGAGAGAAAAGAATGAGAGAAACCCTAATGCCGAAAATAAAAAGATATTTCCCCCACTAAACGCATAGGCCCATTAATTCAGGATGTTACAAAAACGCAATTAACAGTGAAAATCAGGATCTTGTATTTATTATTTTAGGATTTATTTCGGTTATAAAAATATAGTGTAAATAAAAAAAGGGGGGATCAATAGAAAAATTGGAGATTTAGATACCGAATACCAATACAAAAGCAATCAATTTTTTTTTCATTTTTCTATTATTTTCGTCTAATTTTTTTATACATACATTTTAATACACACGAAATAAAGAACGAGAGAGGAAGGAAAGAAAGGTACCTAAGTGGCCCTCGTTGTCGGAAGTCATCGTAGGCGTCGGAATCAAACCGAGCGAAGTCGGTACCTTGGTTTCTTCTCCTTTCTTTCCGCATTCGGGCTAAGAAGGTTAAGCCTTCACATCTTTTCCAAAAAGGGGTTAAACACTGCATCTCGCGAAGCCCAGGCCACCGTCCTAGGCCAAGGCGCGTCAGACCTCCGACGAAGTCAGCGCCGGCCGAATAGAAGATGGAGGGGGTTGAGGGAAAAGAAGGCTTTCCTTAAAAAAAAATTTTAGACCTGTAAAAATGAATTTTAAGAAAAAAATAGGGCTTAAGTGGGAATTCAAAAACGGCACCGTTATGTAACACCCTAAATTTGGGCCTAGAATAAGTGGGTTCGTGTGTCGAGAGAATGGATTTTTGTCGTTAAAAAAAAACTTGTAATTATTGTTTACTAATTTTTCCTCCTTTTTAAATATATTAACTGAATTATAATAAAATTTAATGTGGCATAATATTAAACTATATGTAGTCAATTTATGCATCAATTTATCAAATATTTTCCATAACTTTGTCCTTGTCATATAATTAAGTATTTTATTTATGTTATCAGTGTGATGAACGAAGTTATAATTTAGAAATATTAATTTTTCTATTGTTCTCGATTTAATTTTTATATTTTAATATAATTTAGTTCTTATATTTTTTTTATAATATCAATTTCTATCGTTAAATTTTCATTAATATACAATATGAGTATATATAATTTGAATGTACTAAAAAAAATTAATATGTGGTTTATACTAAAATAAGATAATGGTCAATTTTTAATTGACCCCTAGATTATGCTAAAATTTGGGGATTTGATTTATATGCTTTACTTTTACACAGTTTGTCCCTCTACTTTTATAATGTCACTAATGCATTTAAATAGTTAATTTTTCTTAAAAATATTATTCAAACAGAAATAAATTATTTTATCATGAAAAGTTTGAATGGACATTGTCTTTTAAAAAAAATTATTATTGCATATTTAGTTTAATTTTTTTTGGGAGGTTTAGGAAGGGTTGGTAGTGTTGGAAAAGTCCTAGGCTCGATCTAGGGCTTTAGCAAAAATGTTGTTTTTTTTTAGAGAGGTTGGTGGTAGTCATAAGGCTTTTAAAATATTGTTGGGTTAAAAGATTTCACAAAGAAGTAGGTGGTCCGTGGCTTGGGGCGTTGTGAATAAGTTGGAGGTCAAAGGTTCAAGTCTTGGGTATGGCAAAAATTTTATCACAAGATATGATAGTATGAAGGCTGAGTTTAGGCCTTATAATTAGTTGGGCCTATTTCATGACACAAGGAAACGCTTGGCCCGATGGCAAAGGCGTTAGGAGTAGTAGGGGAACAAGGTTCTAGTTGCGTTGTCTTGTGAAATGTTGGGTTTTTTTAAGTAAACTGGAGCACGGAATAAAGGTTGATAATTAATTGGGAAGAAATTATGACTCAAATGAAACGGGTGGCGCAGTGGCAAGGACGACGTGCCTCATAGTGAAAAGGGCGGAGGTTCGAATTTGGGTGTCGGTTAATATTTTTGGATTTCTTAGGATGATTTGGTCGCTGGAAAGTATACTTTAAAAGAAGTTGACAACGGAATATATCACAAGAATGGTTCTGGTGCAGTGGCTAGTAGCGTGTGGTTGTGCTTGGAGGTCTCGGGTTCGAGTTGCCTTGTGCGCAATAGCTTGAAATTTTGTTGCTGGCGTGGGAAGGTATTTGAATTGGACCAAAATGCCAAAAGATGGTCATTGTTGGGAAGCTATTTGAATGAAATTCAAATTGAATTTTTGGGCTAAATAAAAGGACTTTTTGATGAGGATAAATTTTTAAGATAATAAAGAAATTTAATTAGTGATAAGTTTGAGTTGATTAGGGAGTGTAGGTTTATTCTATTTATTTATTTATTTATTTTAGTATATATGGGTACCGAATTTTCCCTTTTCTTTTAGCTTGACTTTTAGTTATCAGGAAGGGCGTTTTCGGGTTTGAACAATAGGTGCCAAAATTTCTATAAATAGGGGAGGATATCTCATTGATTCTGACATTTAAACCCTAATTTCTTCTCCTTCCCTTGTGCCGAAATTCTTAGTCTCTCCCTCTCCAATTTCTTTTCTTCAATTTCTTCAAAAGCCGAAACCTCTTCTCTATTCTTTTTCCCTTTGAGCCGATTTCTCTAAAAAGCCGAAATCTCCATAGTTTTTCTTTATTCATCCTAGTTGAGAATTAGTTCTTCCGGCATTTAAATATTTTTCTTTGACATTACTGAATCTTCTCTCCAAGTGCTAGCCGAATTCCCTATACTAAGGTAAGTGTCGATCATTAGATCTCATATTCTATTTCCGGTTCTTGAAAGGCAAAAGTCGAAAAACTAATAGTTTAATGGTGCTATGTTGAGGCGGCATTTAGGGATTTGAAGGAGACACGATTGTCTAGATCTAAAAGCCGAAAATCGTTAGTCTCTAAGTATCATACCTCTTTTTGGGATTTTAAGGTAAGGTAGTTTTCTCTAGATTTTCGTTACGTTAGACTATCGTATTCGTAATCTTAACCCTATGTTATGGATGAACAACCACATGTTACGATGGTAGCAACTGATAAGGTCCCTCGATGGAATCAAATATGGTTCAGCAAAGGAGGGATTGGATCTCAGAAACCAATCCCTAAGTTTAAAAAGCGAGCGGTGTCAGCAGTTCGGGATTGGCCAGTAGGTTGTGGACCTGCATCCGAACAAAATCTTAGACAGATAGCAGTTTTAGAGCATCTGATAGTGTCGACATAGAGAGTGTCGTCCTAACGGTAACCAGGTGTGTAACTTCTCACACCATTAGATTGTTTATATATATATATGTATATGTGTAATAAATCTGCTATACTCTGTTAAATGCTAAAATCCCGGCATAACGTTTGAAAACCCGAGAAGGGTAAAGGCTAAATATCAGGTTAGTGCTTTCTGCCATTCTTCAGTGAATGTTTCTGCTAAAAAGATATGTTTTGCATGTAAATTTCTATGTATGCTCGGGGTAGGGTAATTGATGAAAAGGGGGAAGTGTTTTGTTCTGGTAGCTTATGCCATTTCAGCCTGGTGACTCTATCACGATTTGACGATGAATGACTAACTCTACAGCATGACCGCCATCGATGGTGTGTAGTGGTGTGGGTTGATTGTAGAAATCCCCAATGGTGTGATTAAGGTAAGGGTGGTGTGTAGCGGTTGGAAACCTAGGAGTTGGGTTGGGCTTTGCATAATTTCTGTTATAATATATTCGATATATGTTACGAGGGGCTAAGGCCCAAATCTAATGGTGCATGTGGGTTGCACACATCGAGTCTCGCATGACTCACCCTATTATTTTAACAATTTGTGTAGCACTTAGTGCATCGACAGGGTGGAGAGGAGAGCAAGGTGGCCATGCGATAGAAGTCTTGAGGATTAGAAAAAAAGACTTTATTTTATTTATTTTTAAGAAATTTGTCTTAAGTGGGTTTTATATTTCGTTGTAATAAGGTCTTGGGCCACTAGACTATTATTTATGTTTTTGGGTTTAAGTTGGGTTTAATTATTAGACATTTTTATTTTTATGATTAAAATTAAGCTAAGACATGTACAAGGTTTCTTTTTTTTTGGATTTTAATTAAAATTCATCAAGGAAATTTATAACTTTATATCTTATATGACTTAATAAATTATTAAGTTTTCGGTATTAATGATTAAACCCAGAGATCGTTTTCCAAAATGCAACATGTTTTGCAAAATCACTCAAGTGACATACTAGATCCGGTTGTAGTGTTTGGGCCGGGTTTGGGGTGTTACAGTTTAAGTAAATAAAGACCCGCGCGTGACCCTACCCATCAATGAGGGTCCGCGCGTTTCTGCCTGTGGGGAAAATTGCGGGACAAGCCCTTCCATGTTTCTTGAATTTTCAAATAAGTTTTTTTTTTGAATTTTGCCCAGGAATTTTGCGCTTCATTCCAACTTAGCCCTTATTTAAACGCCGCGCTTCGGTATTTGGATATTTTCCTTTTAAATCCCTGATCATTTGTGCGCATCCCATTCTGGTCTTTGACTCTGTTTTACTAGTTTGTAAATTGTCCTTTTGATTTAGTTTTTATTACAATTGAGTATTATTATTCATTTTATATTTTTATCCTGTGTAATTTTTTTTTAAAATTTATTTAATCATTCATTTCTTAAAATTGTTTTAACGTAGTATCGCAAATTATTTTATGAATTCTACATTGTTTTAATTATTTTTTATATATATTTGTATAAAACTTTTAAATGGTTCTTATATAATTTTTTTTTTATTTTAAAATTTTCTTTATATATGTCTCTTTGTTTTAAAATTTATAGGATATTTACTTCAAATAATTATATTATACATTTTTTTTTTGTAGATCACGTTTTTTATGAAAAATTGGCTTTTAAATCTATTTATGTTTATATATTTTCTTTTAAACATATATATGTAATTATTATTAATTTATTATTATTTTCTATTATTATTACTATTATTATTAACATATCATTGTTTTTGTATTATTTAACTACTTAATTTTATATTATCTTTATTATATTATATATATTTTTTGTATTTACTCACATCATTTTAATTATTATTTTCATAATTGTTATTATTATAATTTTCATTTTGTTTTTTTAATTATTATTTAAACTGTTATCAATTTTCACTTATTTATTGTTTTTATTTATTATTAGTTTGTTATTTTATTCATATTGTTGATTCTTTTTTATCTCATATGTAAAGTTTCATATTTATTTCGTAGTTTTTATCTTTCGTTATTTACTACTTTATATCTTTTATTTGTTTATTCACACTCTTTTATTTGTTTATTATTTTTATGTTTGCTTAGTATAATGACTTTATTTCATGCATTATTCACTATTTTATGTTATTTTCCTTTTAATTGTCTATATTAGTATGAAATGTTAGTATATCATGTAATTTTCGT
Organism: Gossypium sturtianum; assembly: GCA_025698515.1. Classification (NCBI taxonomy): domain Eukaryota; kingdom Viridiplantae; phylum Streptophyta; class Magnoliopsida; order Malvales; family Malvaceae; genus Gossypium; species Gossypium sturtianum. The sequence continues at coordinate 131,038,593 of CM046955.1, forward strand.
AAATTGTTTTTTTGTATTCACGTTTTATAATGTATTAATGCAATATTTTACTCGAATCATTTTTAATAAAAATACATTTTGCTAAATTGTCGCATTTTATTCAAAAGTTTTCTTAAAAATATACGCTGATATATAATATGTAACACCCCAAACCCGGCCCATGCGGTATGACCAGATCTGGCATGTCACATGAAGAAAACGAGTAAAGAACTTGTGATTCTTACTAAAGATGTTGTTATTAGGTTAAAATTTAAGAAAACAAATTTGATTCGAAATATTTGATAAAAATACTACTAATTTTGAAAGGTTGATTGAAGAATCGATAATTGAACTAGTGATCTTTTAAAACCGTGACTTTTGGAAATGACATCGATAATTTGAAAGAGAATCCGAGTTAAATTATTTGTACAAGTTTGTTATGAAATCCATTTGTTAATCAGTTTAAAAAAAAACGTTATTTATGATTTTAGAAAATCCCCATTTAAAACAATTCAAGAAAAATATTAAATACGTCTAAACATAAAGCAAAATAAAACATAATCCAGAGGCCTTATTACAACTTTAAAACACAAAATAGTAAAAGTAATGAAATAAAACAGAAAACAAGTTCACTGATGTTCGAAAACATTATTTCCAAAGTATGGCCTCCACTGAGTCATCCATGGGCCCAAGTCCTCATTACTGAGCATTACCTGCAAGGATTAAGAAAAAGGGGTGAGTTACTAGAACTCAGTGTATAATCCCCTTACCAGTCATCCATCGGCCCGAACTCCGCATAGCATAAACTTGGGCCTAAGCCCATTTACATAACAATAATTAAATGAAGTAAATGTATGCAACCCAACCCAATCCATCCGTCACACCCCCGACCAGCCAATCACACCTGTGGGGATCAAGTCAACCCTCCCCGCCCCTTACACCAAAATTGCAGCCAAGCTGCTAGAGTATAGTATTTTTGTGGTCAAGCCACCAAAAACATAATTAAGCACAATAATAAATAGATTTGTGGCAATGCCACCAGGCTACACTGCTCTCCATACAATTTATCCCATCCCATGCAATATATGAAAATGTATCATACAAAATAAAATAAAATATCCACATATATACAACAACCATTAATCTAGTGAATTAATTCGGTGAATCGGCCTATTAAGGCACTTTGATAGTTTGGCCCATTTAGGCATTATAGCAAATCGGCCCATAGGGGCATTTTGGTAAATCGACCCATAGGGGCATTTTGGTAAATCGGCCCATAGGGGCATTTTCGTAATTTAATAAATTAATACCAATTTTGACAGATCTTAGAATTAACATCGTTTAAGCCAATAAAACGATCTATTCTTCCAACATAATGGTGAGTAATGAATCAACGGGATTTCGGTGTGAGATTACACACCTGATTACGGTAAGGACTAAACCTTCTTGATCGTCGGCACCTATATCACCATAATACTCGATTAACTAACATAAGAGATTTTTCTTAATCCAAATCTAAATCAACGATCTAAAATGCTTACCCTTAATATCGTGAACGACCACGATTTGTCTATTCTCACCGGATGATGGTCCACAACCAAGTAGGAAATCCCGAACTGCCGATACCGCCCTACGTTTGAACTTAGGAGTAGGAATTGCAAATCCACTCCCTTTTTGTCCTCCTAACGCTTTTCCTTTCAAATCGCTACCACTTGCCTCCATTGAAAAAGTCTTGGTCAGTAAAATACTACTATGAGAGAGTAGTTGTTTAGGGATAGGATTCGCTTACCACTACTTCCGTAGGATCAACAAGTAGAGAAGAACGAGCGATTTAGTCCCTAATATAACCGATTAGTCAAATCCATCGATCCATTTTAACGAAATAACCAAGCATTGAGATATATCGAAATGAACCTTGAAGAAATTCCTTACCTTAACAATAATAGATCCAACTTCCACCGATTGGGCTTAAGGCTAGAAATGAATCGGCAAGGGTGGAATATTCGGCCACCCACTAAAACACCAAATCGATCAAGGAAGAAATGCCCAATAAGCAAGCAAGAAGAAGAAGAAATAGTGTGATTAAAGTTTCGGCTATTTAGAGAGAAAAGATCAAACAAGATTCGGCTATCAAAATATTGGTTTAAGAAGAAGAGAGAAGGATTGAAGAAATGGTGAAAAAGAAAAGGAGAGATGGAAAAAGAGTGCTAGATAGTTTCGGCTAACAAAGGGAAAATGAGCAAAATGAGGTGAGTGTTTCGGCAACAAAGGAGAAAGGTGAACAATTTTGGCTTTAGAGTTTCGGCAAGCAAAGGAGAAAGAATTGGAAAAGAAAACACCAAAATGCTAAAAGAAAACAAGCCTCTCACGCACCAAAACTTTGTAAAAAGCTATATGAAATTCGGCTCCCTCATTCCCCCTACCAAAATCGTGCATCTCTTTACCAAAAAGATCAAGGTTGACCAAAAATTCTTTCCCAAACACCTTTCATAAAATCGGCCAACATGTTCCCCTCCCTTATCCCTTTCCTTTATTTCTTTCCTTGTTTTTCCCTTTCTTTCCTCCTTACCATATTCCTTAGTCTTCTTTCCATCACTAGAAAGTCTTCCTTTCCTTATTTATTGCCATGGCCAACACTTTGGAAAGAAGCACACAAAAAAAATTAATCCAAAAATTTGCACTAGGTGGGATTCGAGCTCTACTCCTTAAGCCTCTTCCTGTGACGCCACACCACTCTGCTACTAGCTCCACTTGTGCTAGCAAAATACACACTTAATTCCTTAAGTCTTGATGCCCCTTACCTTCTCTCCTTAAAGTGCTTAATCACAAAAATTTTACTAAGGCCCAACTCAACCCAAAGTCTTCTTAGGACCCTTAAACATACACAATTAACATTCTTAACTAGCCTAACGCATGATATAATGCAAAACATAAAATCTCGAATTTCAGGATGTTACAATTCTACCCCCTTAAAAAAATTTCGGCCTCGAAATTTACCTAATTAGAAGATATGAGGTTATTGTTGTCGGATTGTGTCCTCTGGCTCCCATGTAGCTTCCTCTGACTCATGATTACGCCATAATACTTTGACCAGCAGGACTGACTTTTTTCTTAGCACCTTAATATCCCGATCTAAAATCTACACTGGCTCTTCTTCAAAAGACAAGTCAGGTCTTATCTCAACTTCCTCCACTGGTACAACATGAGACGGATCCGAACGATAACGCCTTAACATCGAAACATGAAATACGCTATGTATCTGACTTAACTCCGGAGGTAACTCAAGTTGATAAGCCACTGGCCCAACACGCTTCAATACACGATAAGGTCTGATAAATCTAAGGCTCAACTTGCCCTTCCTTCCAAATTTTAAAATCTTTTTCCAAGGTGAGACCTTCAAAAAGACCTGATCACCCACAGAAAACTCTATCTCCTTCCGCTTCGCATCCGCTGCGTCACGATTTATATCCGTCCAAGCTTCTTTTAACCGAGCCCGAATTACCTTAACTTTTTCCTCCGTCTCCGAGATTAACTTTCAGGACCCAATAGTTTGTCGCTCCCGATTCGATCCGGCCAAGTAGGAGTACGACACCGGCGACCATACAACGCCTCATAGGGTGCCATCCGGATCTTTGGATTGATAGCTATTGTTGTATGCAAACTCGCCAATGGTAGAAAATCTTCCCAACTACCTCTGAAGTCGATCACAGCCCCTTAACATGTCTTCTAGAATGGATTACTCTCTACGATGACCATGCATCTGCTCGGGTTAAACGCCATGAAATTTAGCCTTGTACCCAAAGCTTCATGTAGAGCCTTCCAAAACCGTGATGTAAACTTAGGATCCTGTGCGATATGATAGACATCGGTACCCCATGCAACCTCACGATCTACGCTACATACAACTTGGCTTATACGCAACGAGTAATCCGCATTTAACAGTAGGAAATGAGCGGACTTCGTTAACCGATCCACTATCACCCATACTGAATCTTTCTTAGTAAGCGTTAAGGGTAACCCACTAACAAAATCCATCGTTATCCTTTCCTATTTCCATAGTGGGATTTTCACCGGTTGTAGTAACCCTGAAGGCAGTTGATGTTCCGCCTTCACCTGCTGACATGTCAAGCACTTGCTCACGAAATCAGTAACCTTCCGTTTCAACCCTGGCCACCAATACTGCTCACGGAGGTCTCGGTACATTTTGTTTCCCCCAGGGTGCATAGTGTATGGGCTACTATGCACCTCACGCAGAATAATTTGTCTCAATTCCGAATCCCTGGGCATACAAACTCTTCCGCGGAAACACAATACTACATCACTATCTAATCCAAAATCCCCTATCTCACCACCTTCCACTTGCTAAAACCGAGAGCCCAACCTTTCATCCAACATCTACTTTTCCTTAATCTGACTTACCCACGCAGGCTTCATTTGTAGTTCAGCTAACAAGCTACCATCTTCATAAAGGCTGAGATGAGCAAACATCGCTCTCAAATCTGATATCACCTTACGACTCAATGCATCTGCCACTACGTTAGCTTTTCCTGGATGATACTCCATTGAGCAGTCATAATCTTTCAACAATTCTATCCACCTCCGCTGTCTTAAGTTCAACTCCTTCTGGGTAATGAGGTACTTCAGACTCTTATGATCCGTGTAGATAATCGACTTCTCCCCGTATAGATAGTGTCTCCATATCTTTAGAGCAAACACCACTGCAGCTAACTCTAAATCATGTGTTGGATAGTTTGCCTCATGCGGCCTTAATTGACGAGATGCATAAGCCACCACTTTTCCCCCTTGCATCAACACACATCCCAAGCCCGTGTGTGACGCATCACAATAAACAGTAAACTCCTTACCAGCCTCAGGCTAAATCAATACTGGTGCCTCTGTCAGAATCGTCTTCAATTTCTCAAAACTCTCTTGCTGCTTATCTGACCACACAAACGGTACTCTCTTACGCAACAACTTAGTTAGAGGTGCAATAATCAACGAAAACCCCTCAACGAAACGCCTGTAATACCCAGCCAAACCTAGAAAACTTTGAATTTCTGCCACTAACCTCGGTGGCTTCTAGTCCAATACAGCCTCGACCTTCCGGGGATCAACTCTAATTCCTTCGGCAGACACAACATGCCCCAAAAAGGTCACCTCCTTCAGCCAAAATTTACACTTACTGAATTTGGCATACAGCTGCTTCTCCCTTAATATCTGCAATACTACCCGTAGATACGAATCATGCTCCTCTTCTGTCTTTGAGTACACCAAGATATCATCTATGAACACCACCACAAACTGATCTAGATAGGGTTGGAAGACTCGGTTCATCATGTCCATAAATGCAGCTAGTGCATTAGTCAACCCAAACGGCATCACCAAGAACTCATAATGCCCATAACTAGTTCAGAATGCAGTCTTCTGAATATCTGCCTCCTTAACCTTTAACTGGTGATACCCCGATCTCAAGTCTATTTTCGAGAAAATCGAAGCTCCTCGCAGCTGATCAAACAGATCACCGATCCTCGGTAACAGATACTTATTCTTGATCGTCAACTTATTCAATTGTCTATAATCGATTCACATACGCATCGACCCATCCTTTTTCTTAACGAACAAAACTGGGCCTCCCCACGGTGACACACTTGGTCGAATAAATCCACGATCCAACAACTCTTGGATCTGAGCTTTAAGTTCCACGAGCTCCTTCGGTGCCATTCTGTAAGGAGCAATGGACACCGGAGCCGTTCCTGGCAACAGCTCAATACCAAATTCCACTTCCCGATCCGAAGGCAATCCTGAAAGCTCCTCGGAAAAGACGTCTGAAAGATCTTTCACCATTCTAACACTCTCTACTGATAACTCTTTGGCATCCAAAGCACTAATGAAGGCTAAGAACGCTTCACACCCCTTTCGTACCAACCTTTCTGCCTTTAAAGCAGTTACCACATTAGACAGATAATTTATTCTTTCACCTATCATCATCACTTCCTTATCCTCTGAAGTTCTTAGTACCATCTGCTTTGTAGCACAGTCCAAGTTCGTACGATGTTTAACCAGCCAGTCCATGCCCAAAATAAGATCGAACTCCCGAACGGCGGTTCCATCAAATCCGCTTGAGAGAAATACTACCCCCGAACCTCTAAGGGTACATCCTAAACAACTTATTTACTACCACCGATCATTCTAAAGGGCTAATCATAGTTGTTTCTCTAGCGATAATCTCGATTTAATATTGAGTTCCGACATACAAGCACATGCAACATACAAATGGGTGGATCCAATATCTATCAAAGCGGTAAAAGGTACATCAGATATGAAGAACGTACCGGTTATGACGTCCGGTACGTCACCATCCTCTCGACGTCTGACCGCATAGACCAACCCTGGCTGTCTCACCTCCGTGTTGCCCCTATTTTCGGTACCTCTACCCGGTGCACCCTGACCTCGTCCTACACCATTACCACCTCGACCTGGCCCACGGCCTCTCGGTCACGCTTTGAGCGCCTCCGGGTTGCTGCGCAAATCATTACAAAGCGCGCCTGGTTTGATCCAGGCTTTCGAGGGCAATCCTTAAACCGATGGTCCTTGGATCCACATCTGAAACAACCACCAGTTCTCTTCCAGCATTCACCCGAGTGAAGTTTTTCACAATCCACACAAGGTTGTAACTGATTGGTAGTAGCTGGAGCACCCACTTGAACTGGCCCCTCATTCCTGGGCCTTTTCTGAAATCCTCTAGCAGGACCTGAATACCCAAAGTCTCTCTTGTTCCTGCCCCTATCCTTGTCTCGATTTTGCCATTTCGAGTGCTTAACTTCCTCAGCTATCTTAGCTTTTTTCACAAGTGTAGCAAAATTCCTTTCCTTCTGTGGGGCTATCAGTACCCGTAACTCATCACGCAATCCATCCTCAAAATGCACACAGCGCTCATGATCAGTTGGCACTATTCCCCGGGCATACCGACTCAGACGCAGAAACTCCGCCTTGTATGCTGCCACAGATTTACTTCCTTGAACCAGATTCAAAAATTCCTTCCGTCGGGATTCTACATAACTAGCCCCAACATATTTTCCCTGAAATGCTGTCTTAAAGAATTCCCAGGTAATACGATCAGCCTGAGTGCCTTCCCGAACAGTGAGCCACCACCGATATGCCTCGTCTCTTAGCAATGACACAACCCCTTTTAGTTTCTGCTCAGATGTGCAATCCAGATCGTCCGTAATCCGTTCCACCGCCTCAAGCCAGTACTCTGCTACACTTGGGGCTACACTCGAAATACCCCTAAAGACTTCGGCCCCATTCGATCTAAGTCGCTCGGATATTGACCCACGAGCTGCCGACCCAGTTCTTGCCCCAGCAACCCTTTCCAGTACTCGCAACATCGCTTGGGAAAGAGCGTCGTCCTCTCTCATTCGATCATGTGACCCAGCTTCAGTCACTGGTGACGCAGGTGCGTCCATTTCAGGAATATGTCCCGATGCCTCAGATATAACTCTAGCACCTCGGCCTATACCACGTCCACGTCTACCACGTCCACGTCCTCTATCGCTCATATTTACTAACGTCGATTTAATCTGATTACGAGTCTTATGAATCAGTATGCTATTCAATGTTTATTAAACGATGTTTTATGGAATATAGGAAGTAAAGTTGTTTTCGCAAAACATATCCTAAAGTCTCAATCTCTATAGTTTTAGCTCCTAAGCTAAAAGTTCTAGAGTATCTCTATTTTGTGAAGTTTTCATACTACAAACATACCATAGTAATCATAAAAGGAAAACAAAAACTTACTGACTTGGTGCCGGTTACCCGTGGTGCCATACTTCCTCTAAAACATGCATTTATAAATTAAATTTCAAACAGCTTTGGAAAACGCTTTTGAACCCAAACCACAGCCGAGTTTTGCAACCGGGCTCTGATACCATAAAATGTAACACTCTAAACCCGGCCCATGCGGTATGACCAGATCTGGCATGTCACATGAAGAAAACGAGTAAAGAACTTGTGATTCTTACTAAAGATGTTGTTATTAGGTTAAAATTTAAGAAAACAAATTGGATTAGAAATATTTGATAAAAATACTACTAATTTTGAAAGGTTGATTGAAGAATCGATAATTGAACTAGTGATCTTTTAAAACTGTGACTTTTGGAAATGACATCGATAATTTGAAAGAGAATCCGAGTTAAATTATTTGTACAAGTTTGTTATGAAATCCATTTGTTAATCAATTTAAAAAAACGTTATTTATGATTTTATAAAATCCCCATTTAAAATAATTCAAGAAAAAAATTAAATACGTCTAAACATAAAGCAAAATAAAACATAATCCAGAGGCCTTATTACAACTTTAAAACACAAAATAGTAAAAGTAATGAAATAAAATGGAAACGAAGTTCACTGATGTTCGAAAACATTATTTCCAAAGTATGGCCTCCACTGAGTCATCCATGGTCCCAAGTCCTCATTACTGAGCATTACCTGCAAGGATTAAGAAAAATGGGTGAGTTACTAGAACTTAGTGTATAATCCCCTTACCGTCATCCACTGGCCTGAGCCCGCATAGCATAAACTTGGGCCTAAGCCCATTTACATAACAATAATTAAATGAAGTAAATGTATGCAACCCAACCCAATCCATCCATCACACCCCCGACCAGCCAATCACACCTGGGGGGATCAAGTCAACCCACCCCGCCGCTCACATTTCAAATCGCAGCTGGTCGCTAGAGTATAGTATTTTTGTGGTCAAGCCACCAAAAACATAATTAAGCATAATAATAAATAGATTTGTGGCAATGCCACCAGGCTACGCTGCTCTCCATACAATTTATCCCGTCCCATGCAATATATGAAAATGTATCATACAAAATAAAATAAAATATCCACATATATACAACAACCATAAATCTAGTGAATTAATTCGGTGAATCGGCCCATTAAGGCACTTTGATAGTTCGGCCCATTTAGGCATTATAGCAAATCGGCCCATAGGGGTATTTTGGTAAATCGGCCTATAGGGGCATTTTTGTAAATTGACCCATAGGGGCATTTTCGTAAATTAATATCGATTTTGACAGATCTTTGAATTAACATCGTTTAAGCCAATACAATGATCTATTCTTCCAACATAATGGTGAGTCATGAATCAACTGGATTTCGGTGTGAGATTACACACCTGATTACGGTAAGGACTAAACCTTCTTGATCGTCGGCACCTATATCACCATAATACTCGATTAACTAACATAAGAGATTTTTCTTAATCCAAATCTAAATCAACGATCTAAAATGCTTACCCTTAGTATCGTGAACGACCACGATTTGTCTATTCTCACCGGATGATGGTCCACAATCAGGTGGGAAATCCCAAACTGCCGATACCGCCCTACGTTTGAACTTAGGAGTAGGAATTGCAAATCCACTCCCTTTTTGTCCTTCTAACGCTTTTCCTTTCAAATCACTACCACTTGCCTCCATTGAAAAAGTCTTGGTCAGTAAAATACTACTATGAGAGAGAGTAGTTGTTTAGGGATAGGATTCGGCTTACCACTACTTCCGTAGGATAAACAAGTAGAGAAGAACGAGCGATTTAGTCCCTAATATAACCGATTAGTCAAATCCATCGATTCGTTTTAACGAAATAACCAAGCATTGAGATATATCGAAATGAACCTTGAATAAATTCCTTACCTTAACAATAATAGATCCAACTTCCACCGATTGGGCTTAAGGCTAGAAATGAAATCGGCAAGGATGGAATATTCGGCCACCCACTAAAACACCAAATCGATCAAGGAAGAAATGCCCAATAAGCAAGCAAGAAGAAGAAGAAATAGTGTGATTAAAGTTTTGGCTATTTAGAGAGAAAAGATCAAGCAAGATTCGGCCATCAAAATATTGGTTTAAGAAGAAGAGAGAAGGATTAAAGAAATGGTGAAAAAGAAAAGGAGAGATGGAAAAAGAGTGCTAGATAGTTTCGGCTAATAAAGGGAAAATGAGCAAAATGAGGTGAGTGTTTCGGCAACAAAGGAGAAAGGTGAACAATTTTGGCTTTAGAGTTTCGGCAAGAAAAGGAGAAAGAATTGGAAAAGAAAACACCAAAATGCTAAAAGAAAACAAGCCTCTCACGCACCAAAACTTTGTAAAAAGCTATATGAAATTCGGCTCCCTCATTCCCCCTACCAAAACCGTGCATCTCTTTACCAAAAAGATCAAGGTTGACCAAAAATTCTTTCCCAAACACCTTTCACAAAATTGGCCAACATGTTCCCCTCCCTTATCCCTTTCCTTTATTTCTTTCCTTGTTTTTCCCTTGCTTTCCTCCTTACCATATTCCTTAGTCTTCTTTCCATCACTAGAAAGTCTTTCTTTCCTTATTTATAGCCATGGCCGACACTTTGGAAAGAAGCACACAAAAAAAAATTAATCCAAAAATTTGTACTAGGTGGGATTCGATCTCTACTCCTTAAGCCTCTTCATGTGACACCACACCACTCTGCTACTAGCTCCACTTGTGCTAGAAAAATACACACTTAATTCCTTAAGTCTTGATGCCCCTTACCTTCTCTCCTTAAAGTGCTTAATCACAAAAGTTTTACTAAGGCCCAACTCAACCCAAAGTCTTCTTAGGACCCCTAAACATACACAATTAACATTCTTAACTAGCCTAACGCATGATATAATGCAAAACATAAAATCCCGAATTTTAGGATGTTACATAATATTTGGGGGGCTTCGAAAAATTGTACCCTAACTCACTGGGTTTCGATTTTTTTTTTGTTGAACCTAAAATATTAAGTATCCCTGTTTGAAATTAAAACCTATAAGCTTCAAATCAAAATTTATTCTCAGAATTCAAGATTTTGTATCCTAACTTATGGAATATGATGTTTTGTGTCTTGAGGTAAAGATTTTCTACAAATAAAAACAAGCTTAGTTTCAAAATCTTGAAATGTTGCATCCTAACTCATTGGTTGTGGCATTTTATGTCTTTGAGATAAGCGAGCCTTGGCTTTCTTTCAAATAAAAGGATCATATTTTAAATTTTCTCAAATTTTTGACATTAGGTCAATAACTAACCAATCCGGTACCAATTTTGGGTGTCACGAGGGTGTTAATCCTTCCTCGTACGTAGCTGACTCCCGAACTCATTTTCTTGGATTTCGTAGACCAAAATCAATGTTTTGAAATAAAACGTTTTATAAGCTGATCCGATCACACCTAAGCAAAAAGGGATTGGTGGCAACTCCCGTTTTCATTTTTAAAGTCGACCCCGTTTTCCAAAAATAAAAATGGTTTCGACAGCTTGGCGACTCCACTGGGGAATAATAAGAGAGTCAAGCCGTAAAATTGATTATTTCCTATCTTTCTGTCTAAATTTGAAAATTCGATTTGAAAAATTATGATCCTTTTTATTGCATGTTTTAATTTTATAAAATATCTCTGTATTACATTGCATGACCGTTGTGGTCACACCCTTTTAAGAGGGAGTGAGAAGCTACTCCTTCGTGAGGTTTTCACCTCCGTGCAGGATAGTGAATCACTTTCGGGATACATCCGTACCTATGTCTTCGTGAGATCTTCATCTCTGTGCAGCCATAGGGAAATGTATTCCCCTGAACTGAACTCGGTCCATATGAGCCTATAATGGGTGAGGATTGAGGAATCTGTTGGTTCAGGTACCTCAACTTTAGAGCTAAATCACATGTAGAAAACCTAAGGGCTTACCCTAGGTAGAACTATACCAAACCTTAGCAATCACCTAGATATGCGTTTGATTATTTGCTTTATGTTTTATTTCATGTTACTAACTGGTTGTGTTTTTATTTTGGTGCATGTCATTTCATATTTTAAAAGGTATCGATTCACGGTCAGTTACTAAGTTAGAAAGCTGGTTATGGAGAATGAATTCCTTAATAAAGTGGAAGACAATGCAGCCGTCCGTAGGTGGTCAGAGCAAACACAATTAGAGAAAGGGGATAGCCTAGCTGAAGGGAACACATCAGAATTATGGGACTACACTCGCATCAGTGTGACGCAGAACAATCTCCAGGAATTAAGAGAAATATGGGATCGGTGGAGTGACGAGACCAAGCAGTTGTTTTACTGCAGCTATGGGGATTTGCCGTACTTGTTGGATATTAAGGTAGATGAACATCTGTTTCGGGCCATCACCCAATATTGGAATCCTGCGTATAGTTGCTTTACTTTTGGAAGGGTTGATTTGGTACCCACGGTGAAAGAGTATATAGTTCTATTGCATTGTCCCAAGATTCAAGTTGACAAAGCTTACTCAAGGGCTGCTAGTGTTCCGACCTTTTTGAGAAAATTAATGAGTATTACAGGGATGAGTGAACAGTGGGTCATAGCCAGAATCAAGCAAAAAGGTGAGTGTAAATGCATCCCATGGAAAGTTTTGAAGGATTTGATTCTAGTGCATCCTGATATAAAAAGAAGGTCGATGTTTTTGCTTTGAGTATATACGGATTAGTGATCTTCCCTAGGGCACTGGAATATGTGGATAAAGCAGTCTCTGATATTTTTAATCGACTTGACAAACAAGTCACGCCTGTTCCTGTAATCTTGGCTGAGACATTTTGATCGCTGAATGCATGTAGGAGATCTGGCAAAGGTAGATTTATAGGATGTGCGCAGTTGTTGTTGGCTTGGTTCCACAGTCATTTCTGGAATGTGGATAAGGTTTCCTATCGGGTCTTCTCAAAAAATTATTCCCTATTAAAAGAGATAGTGGCTACCCCAAGGAGAGATGACATATCAGAAGAAAATTGTATAGCACTTCTACGAAATCTCCAAGAAGAGGACGTCGAGTGGAGAGCTCCCTGGATGCTTCCTGATGAGGTGCTGTACCGGTGTAGGAGTTTTGATTGGGTCCCTCTACTTGGAATTTGGGAAGCCATTGGATATGCACCCTTGCTCCACTGAGACAATATAGATCGAGGCAGTTCATACCGGCTACACATGGGTTGGCTCAATGTGAGTTTTCGTATAAGGGAGATAGCTACAAAAAGAGGGTTAAGGAGATTTCTAATGTCTGGAATCAGACCCGTCGTATGAAGAGAGTGGACGTATATCCAATGACGACCCTAGAGTACAATGGATGGTGGAGTAGAAGAGTCAACGACAATATCCTTGTGCCAAGTTTAGAAGACGCTTGATCGATCGAAGAGCATTTACGAGTGGTCCCATCAGAATTAGAGATTGTAAAACAAGATTTTGAAAGGAAGAGTTCAGAGCTTGGAAAGATGATAGAGAAGTTGGAAGAAGAAAAAATGTACCTGAGATTGTGGATGTTCAGAAATCAGAGACCGAAAAATTAAGAAAAGGGAAGAAAAGGGTCGAGGAAGATCTGGACAGGCTAAAGACAGAGTATAAGAAGCTGAGTCTATCAATGAAAAATGCTGGATTGGGGAAGACTTTGGAACAGTGGCAACAGGAGATTCAAGAGGAAAAGGCCAAAGCTGACCGATGGGAGAGGAAATTCCATGAAATTCAGGCGCAAAACAAGGTCCTAGAAAGGAGTTTGGCAGAGAGACAGAAGGAGAAATATGGATTAAAGGCTAGAGTGGCTGAACTTGGACGGTCTCTTCATCACCATCGAAGCTGTAATTCTGCTATCGAGCTAAACTCAAGTCTGAACAAGATTGAGGAAATGAAGGGCAAGATCGAAAAATTAGATTCGGCATTACAAAATTGTGAACTCCGGATCGAGTTTCTTGAAGCAAGAGAGGGGCATTGGAAGGAAGACCTTCACCATTTTCAGGATCAATTTAGAAATAGGGATTACCTTGTGGGTGAGGCCATAGCTCAGATTCGAGAGGTAGCTGATCATTTACAGACACTGGCAGTACAGGCTGATACGTTGAGCATGAAATATGAGCTGCAGTCAGATCATGGTCAAGAGTTAGCCTTGTTGTTTAGGAAAGTTAAGACTTTAGGCATTAGGGCGAAAGCATATTTGTAGTCCGTTTTATGTAAAGGATTTTATTTTCTAATAAAGCTTTCTAAGTGAAATTGAATCAGAATCGATGCCTTTTTGCATTCATGCATTTGCATTACATCACATCATATGCATTTAAATTTATAGAAGGACCCTAATTAGTTGAAGTTATCAAAGAGAGATAAATAAGAAAAAGTTAATCTAGAAACTAAACACCGTTACGGTACACGTGTTAAAAAAAAGAAAGAACATGGATCAGAGGCTCGAGCAGTTCCAAAGAGACATGCAAGACCAGCTGGAAGAGCAGTTGGCAATGATCCAGCAAGACATGAGGGATCAAATGATGGAATCCCAAAGAAACATGATGACTGAAATGGCTCAATTACTGACTAGGGCGACGGACAAAGGAAAAGGTCCCATGACTAATACTTGAGAAGATAATGAGGATTTTCTTCCGGGTTTTACCCCACCGCATGCACAAACACAACCTGAAGCATATCCTCGAAGGCCATCTGTTATAATGAGGCCTCAACAAGGTCAAGTTGATACTGGGGTGCCCATGAATTTTCAAGTTGGTTCAGGATCTAACCCAGGAGATAATCCTGTTAATCCTGTTATCCCTGATTTAGAAAAGCGAAGAGGGAACCGGGGAACGAAGTTTCCAAGCCCTTGCATACTTAGGAGTGTTTTGAATAATGGGACTGTGGAAGAGATCCTTGTATTTTTAGAGCTAATCTAGAGTAATATTCAAAACACGCTTGTTGCCTTAAGCCTAGAGGCAATAAGAATCCTTTTGTGAAATAAGCTTGTGTCTGGAATTTTTATTTCAATAAAATGCATCTTTTTAAGCAAATATTCTTTTATTTTTTCATTTCATACTGTACAAACAATTTTTCTTAGTTTTTTCTTTTGTTTAGACTTGCTTTCAAGTATTCTTTCATTCTTCATTCATGACCATACAAATAATCATTTCTTTGAATCATTTATTCTTTGGAATCTTCCTTTGAACCTACAATAGGTCTCCAGATATCAACGATGTGAGCAACGCTGCTACTGACTCAGAGTCTCCTTTCGAGTAAGATATGTGTCTAGAGGGATCTCAGGACTTTGAAGATGACAGAGATTGTAACCTATCTTCTGATTTGTCAAGAATGGTAGAGCGAGATGAAAAATAGACCCTACTCTACAAAGGGTCAGTGGATATTATGAGCCTAGAAAGGATGTGAAGATTATAGGCTAGCTCACCACAGAAATAAGGCAAGATATCATTGAGTTATTTTTAAGAATTCAAAGATGTTTTCGCACGATCATATCAAGACACGCCTGGGAAAATCTTAAAAGAGGTCCATAAGGGTGTTTAAAGAACATGATAATGGTTCTACAATAGCCAGGCTAATCATAAGGTTCGGGTACTATTGGTCTACCATAAAAGGGAGATTGCTTCAGTTATGTCGTAAATGCTAAATTGAGGAAGACAAGACTTATGTGCCTCATCTATTTCTTCACAGATTCTTTATATGTGGGGAATGGATATTATGGGACTGATCTCGTCAAAAGCTTCTTGACAATGTTACAAATTTGATAGCCATCAAATTCTCGAAAAAAAAAAGATCAGGTGCCGACAAAGAGTGCTAAAAAGGACAATGTCAAAAGTTTGGAAGTTTGTTCAAAGATCAGACGCCATATCACAGTGCAGTAAAGGCAGCAAAAAAAAAACAACAAAACAAGGATTGTAACATCCCGAAATTGGGCCTAGTAGAATTGGGCCCAATGGGCCTTGAGCGTAGAAGCGTTTTAAAATTTTGAGAACAAGAGAACGGCATTATTTCAAGTTGGACTTATTAAGAAGGTAATTTTGGAAAGTTACGAGGTTTCTATGAAGTTCCGGGTTCAAGTTAGGCCTTAGTAAAATTTTGTGTTTAAGCCTATTAAGGAGAGATAGTAAGTGGCATCAAGGCTTATGGAAATAAAAGAGTAAATTGCTAGCATAAATGAGCAATTGGTAAAAGGGTTATGGCGCCACATGTAGTACCTTGAGGGAAGAGGTTCGAATCCCTTTGTGTGCAATTTTGACTTTTATTTTTGCATTCCTTCCTTAGTGTCGGCCAAGGTATATATATGGCAAGGTTGACTTCTTTATTTTTGGTATGGTGGCTAAAGGAATCAAAAGGAAAAGGCAAGTAAGGGGAACAAGTGGCTTATTTCATAGAGAATGTTATGGAAAGTATGGTTGGCAAAATTTTGACCCTTATGGCTATGCATGTGGACGGTTTTGGGGGTAGATAGGTAGCTAAAATTTTACTTTGGCTTTTGGTAAGGTTTTGGTATTGTTTTGGCCAAAAATCCCATTTGCAACTTTGTGTCATTTTCTCCCAAATTGCTACTCTCTTTGTCGAAATCTTCTAGCACAATAGTGCATTTTTTCTTCTCTTTGGATTGGTCACATATTCATCTTTTGTCCATCTTCCTTGATAGCCAAAACTTCAAGTTGATATTAAACAAATTCTTCTTCTTTCTTCTTGATTGCCGAAACTCTAAAGCCATTAGTGAGTATTTTTCTTTCTTTGTTTTGCCGAAACCACCTAGCCTAATTGATCATCTTCTCCATCTTCCAAGTTGGGTTTTTCTTTCTTGATTAAATCGGGTAAGTGTTTTTATTCAAATCTTTTCATTCTTTTTCTCTTTAGCCGAATGACAGTCCCTCATTATTTGGTTGTTTCATCTTGATTCTAAAACCAAAATGGTGTTCTCCCTTACTCCCTCGCATCTTGATAATCTTTTATTTGTAGTATTCTAGTGGATTGGCTGAATACCACATCATTGCCTAATCATCTCAAGTCATAAGTCAATTGGTGGGAATTGGGATTATCATCGATTAAGGTAAGGAGTCTTTTCATAGTCCATTCGATATCACTACTCAGTTATTGTGTTAATCGGATCGAAGTTTCGACTAATAGATTATGTTTTAGGGATGAAATCACTTGATATGTTCTACCTTCGGACATAGTGGTAAGTGATTCAAGTGTAAGTGATACGAAATCTTTTGGAAATCCGAGGCTAACTTTTGGTTGGTATTGTTCTAGGTCATCGACGAATGGTTCGTTAGGAAATCAAAATCAAGTGTGTAATCCCGTACCTTCCAAATACATGTTTGATATGGTGTGTAATCTCACATCTCTCTGAAAGTTTGTATGAAATATTCTGTGAATCGATTGGAATACCGAAGAAAACCAAAAACTGGCATCCGTGATCACTCGGGCGTGCGCATGATCGTAGTGGTAATCGTATGTTGTAATAAAACAGTTTCGATCGTAAAGCGATGGCGTATATTTGAAAAATCACGAAAAATAGGAGAAAAGGAATTACAAAGTGAATAAGATATCAGATTAAAGATTACTGTGTTTATTTTGATATGGAAGAAACGGAGAAGGAAAATAAATTTTATATTTTGAGATATCTTAATTTTAGTGAGACTGGTTCTGAATGACTTCGTGGTTCCCTGATCTGTCTTGGAAAAATCTTATAAAATTGTACAAAGTGAATTATGAGTTATATTTTATATGTACAGATTCCTTAGTGAGTCTATTTTCAATAGAAACAGTACAAAGTGAATTATGAGTTATATTTTATATGTACAGATTCCTTAGTGAGTCTATTTTCAATAGAAACAAGTGGGAGAAACATATGAAAACTGTACAGTGAGATATTTGAATTTTGGGTAAGAGAGGTCAGAATCATTGGTCAGTGAAACAAGGGAATATTTAAGGAATAAACTGTACTAAATGGCTAAGTCAAAAATTCTTGAAAACTTATAGTAAGAAGATATATGAGTCTAGTCTCAAGGAAAATTTATGGAGTTAGATTTCGAGATTCCTAACTAAAGTTATAGTCAATTTAGTTAGTACGACGCAGATGGACAGTTTCGATTTTTATGCTCCACATTAGTAGTTAAGTCTAGGTTGCGAAATTTCCAAAATGCCCCTATGGGTCAAAATTACGAAAATGCCCCTATGGGTCAAAATTACGAAAATGCCCCTAAAGGGCCGAATTACGAAATTATTTAATGGGCCGATCTGATATTTTGTTAGATGGGCTGATCTGGTATTTTGATAAATGGGCCAATCTGATATTTTGATAAATGGGCCAATCTGATATTTTGATAAATGGGCCAATCTGATATTTTGATAAATGGGCCGATCTGATATTTTGATAAATGGGCCAATCTGATATTTTGATAAATAGGCCAATCTGATATTTTGATAAATGGGCGATCGATATTTTGCTAAATGGGCCAACTCGATATTTTGCTAAGTGGGCCAATCTGATATTTTGCTAAGTGGGCCAATCTGATATTTTGCTAAATGGGCCAAATCTGATATTTTGCTTAATGGGCCTTTTTGATTAATTGAGATCATGGGCCATAATTTTGTAATAAATATCTGAATAAATTACGGTTGATATATTGTGATTTTGTTATGCATTATATACATGATTTGCATGGGATGGGATAATGATAAAGAGAAGTTCTGGTAGCTCTGCTACATAAATCTAGTGGCTCTGCCACAAATCTGAAAAATGGCAATGCCATGTAAATTCTGTTAATCTGGTGGCTTGTCCACAAATCTGATATAAATGGCTTAATGCCTATGTTTGGTGTGTTGGCAGGGTGGGTTGACTAAGGATCACCCACAGGTGTGTTGGTTGGTACGGGTGGTGTGTAGCGGATGGAAAAATAGGTTTGGTTTGGGAATTGCATATCATATGCATATTATATTTGATACATTATTGTTGTTGTAAATGGGCTTAGGCCCAAAATATTGCTACTTGGGTTCCGGACCAATGAATAACGGTAAGGGGATTTCACACTGAGTTCTTGTAACTCACCCCCTTTCTCTTAACCCTTGTAGGTAATGATCAATGATGGAGACTTGGGCCATGGATGACTCGGGTGGAGGCCATACTTCAGAAACGGTTTATTTGGACTTAGATTTCTATTTCGATCACTTTATTACTTTACTATTTTGAGTTAAATGATGTAATAAGGCCTCTGGTTTATTTTGTTTTGCTTATTGTTTGACGTACATATATTTTTGCTCAAATTACCTTAAATAAAGATTTTTCTAAAATGGATTAACAAATGGATTTCAAAATAAACCTTTATAAATATTTTAACACGGAAGTTATTTTCTCGAACTATCAAACAATATTTTCAAAAGTCACGGTTTTGTAAGATCATTAGTTTCGATTATCGATTTATCAAACAACCTCTCAAAATACTTGTATTTTATCTACGTTTCCGCAACGTTTTCAAAATTCTTCTGCAACTCTATTTATAAACGTCACATTTTCGTAAATTGTTTATTTCAAATATGCTTCCGCAAACGAAAAGGTTTTTAAAGATTATTATGTTTTCAAGTAGTTAACAATTACTTAAGTGTTTTTGGTTTTAACAAAGAGGCTGTATTTCTCAAGCAAGTTTTTAATAATCGCAAAGATGGTTTTTACTTCGATGTGACACACCAGATTCGGGCCTAACTTCTAGGCCGGGTTTGGGGTGTTACAAGGATCATGGGAAAGATAACTGAGACTTGTAAAGATTGACATAAAGAAGTTACCATTTACCCTCTGTCTTATCGAACGTCGGCTAGAACCTTCGCTGGGGCAACACATTTCTCATTGGAATAAAAACAGTTTTGCCAATTGAACCTAATCGAAGGAAAAAAGGTTAAAAGCTATCTCTCACGGCCAGATGATGCAAGCTTATGACAAAGAGGTTCATCCTAGAGAATTCCATAAGGGGAACCTGAAGTTGGATTTCAGAGAAAAGCAGATGCCAAACTAGGAAGGACCTTATGTAGTAAAAAGGGCCTGTTTTAGAGGAGCATTAATTTTGATCGAGACGAATGGCGAAGACTTGCCCAATTCGGAAAATTCAGGTTCAGTCAAGAAGTATTTTACCTGAAAAGGGAAAAGGTGAAAACCCGCAAAGGGCACCTTGAGATCAAATATTTTAAAAAAAAGGAAAGTAAGAAAAGAAGAGAAAATAGGAGAGGCCAAGGCAAAAACCTGCAAAGGGCGCTTTGTGACCAAAGGGGTTTTGAGCCGAAAACCCGAAAAGGGAAGCTCAAATTTTGATAAAAAATAGGGCATGTGGTAGTCTTGCTATGCCTGAATTAACAATGAGGAAGTATGCTACGTCTTGGGGCATGGACAAAGTACTCCGGATCCTCTAAACACGTATTGAGCTCAAAATGGTCCTCAAAAAGTTTGTACAGAGAAGCTCAGGCTGCGATATCTGGGGCACCTAGCTTCTATCTTACCCATTTTTAATTTGCTATCTTTGATTACTTTATTCTTTTCAAGATACACCACTTTTCTTTTATGGCCATGGCTATCTTTGATTATTTTATTCTTTTCAAGATACACCCCAATCAATTTTCTTTTATTGCCTTGGTTATCTTTGATTAACTTATTTGTTTCGAGCTATGCTCCTGATTAATTTCTTTCTCGTCCATTGTTGTGATCTTTTTCAAGCATTTTATATTGAAATAACGATTAATGGACTAATAATACTTTCATAAAAGGAGTTTCACATATTACTCTGGAAGCTTCTAAATAATATGAGAATCTGAAACAGGACTATTGTTTAGAACTCACCAAGCCTAAGGATTAGAAACATTGAAAGATGATTATCTCTTCAAATTTTTATTGGATAAGATATTTCGTCAGTGATACCATCTCGACAAATGACAAGCAATGTCAACCCAAGTGTAAAAAGGGATAATTTTCGGGAAAAGAAAAATGATACCCTACATTCATGCAAATTTTATGCACATACATCTGGTCATTACACCCAGGGAATGGTGTAACAAATCAAATTGATTGAAGATGATATAAATTCTATACCTCTGAGTGGTAACAGATTGGATGGAAAAAACCAAATGTTATTCCCCTGAAGTTGCAGTGGGAGGTACAAACTTTATGTCCCAAGGTTCAAGTGGAGTGGACTCAGAATTACCATGGGGAAAATTATTTGAGCAGAATATGATTGATGCTTCGTGAGGAACGAAGATGAAACCTTGATGAATAAATGAGTGATGACACCTGAAATAGAAATCATTCTCATAACATTTTTGCATTCATATATCATAGCATGTCTAAATAGGAGCATTTGACTCATTTCGATCAAGGCATCCTAACTATTAGGCATAAGCAGATACCCATTCTACAGGTTATGTCCTCTAGAGGACAATGTAGTAAGGTAGATTGAAGATATTAGTCTGGTCTCCCTGAGTTTGCAGTGGAGCAGACTAAAAATAACAGATCTGACATTCCTGAAGTTGCAGTGAAGCAGATCAAAGACATCAGATCTTGTCTCCCTGAGTTTGCAGTGGAGCAGATTAAAAATAACAGATCTGGCATTCCTGAAGTTGTAGTGAAGTGGATTGAAAACATCAGTCTGGCATCCCTGAGTTTGCAGTGGAGCAGATTGAAGATAGCAGATCTTGTCTTCCTGAGATTGCAGTGAAGCAGATCGAAGATACCATTCTAGCATCCCTGAGTTTGCAGTGGAGCAGATTGAAGATAGCAGATCTTGTCTTCCTGAGGTTGTAGTGAAGCAGATCAAAGACACCAATCTTGTTTCCTTGAAGTTGCAGTGGAGCAGACTAAAATAGTAGATCTGGCCTTCCTGAAGTTGCAGTGAAGCAGATCGAAGACATCAGCCTTGTCTCCCTGAGTTTGCAGTGGAGCAGGCTAAAAGATAGTAGATCCTGCCTTCCTGAGGTTGCAGCGAAGCAGATCGAAAACATCAGTCTGGCATCCCTGAGTTTGCAAAGTGGAAGCGGATCGAAGATAATGATCTTGTCTTCCTAAGGTTGCAGTGAAGCAGATCAAAGACACCAGTCTTGTTTCCCTGAAGTTGCGAGTGGAAGCGAGACTAAAATAGCGACTCCGCCTTCACGAAGTTGCGTGTGAAGTAGATCGAAGACATCAGCCTTGTCTCTCTGAGTTTACAGTGGAGCAGGCTAAAAGATAGTAGATCCTACCTTCCTGAGGTTGCAGCGAAGTGGATCGAAAACATCAGTCTGGTATCCCTGAGTTTGTAGTGGAGCAGACCGAAGATAGCAAATCTTGTCTTCCTGAGTTTGCAGTGAAGCAGATCAAAGACATCAGCCTTGCCTCTCTGAGTTTGCAGTAGAGCAGGCTAAAAGACAGCAGATCTTGCCTTCCTGAGATTGCAGTGAAGCGGATCGAAGATACTAGTCTGGCATCACTGAAGTTACAGTGAAGCAGACTGAAGATAGCAGATCTTATCTTCCTGAAGTTGCAGGAAGCGGATTAAAGATATCAACCTGGCATCCCTGATTTTGCAGTGGAGCAGACTAAAGATAGTAAATCTCGTCTTCCTGAAGTTGCAGTGAAGCAGATTGAAGATACTAGCCTATCTCCCTGAAGATACAAACATTTGACAAGACTGGGCAAAATGGGTCTTTTTATCGTCTTTGCTCTATTCTCGTTATACGACAATGAGCAAAGAGGGGCAGCTATAATAGCCCATTTGTGCTCGGGCCCATACCATTAAAAAAAACAAAATAATAATAATAATGTCCAGTATGTTTACAAGCCCAAAATAGACTACCCAGACCCAACACCCTGTTAACCCTAACCCAATTAACAAGCCCGACAGGCCCATTTCTTTTCAACATTTTCAGCTTCTGGAAAACCCTAGCAGGGGCCTCGCGCTGCCGCCTCCATATCAGCCTTCACCGCCGGACATCACGCTGCCATCAGTGCGTGAATCTCGCCCCTATCGCCGCCGTACATGCCTGCAAAAACGTAATTAACAGTGAAAATCGAGATCTTGTATTTATTATTTTAGGATTGATTTCGGTTATAAAAACCGAGTGTAAATAAAAAAAGGGGGATCAATAGAAAAATTGGAGATTTAGATACCGAATACAAGTACAAAAGCAATCAATTTTTTTTTTCATTTTTCTATTATTTTCGTCTAATTTTTTTATACATACATTTTAATACACACGAAATAAAGAACGAGAGAGGAAGGAAAGAAAGGTACCTAAGTGGCCCTCGTCGTCGGAAGTCGTCGTAGGCATCGGAATAAAACCGAGCAAAGTCGGTACCTTGGTTTCTTCTCCTTTCTTTCCCCATTCGGGCTAAGAAGGTTAAGCCTTCACATCTTTTCCAAAAAGGGGTTAAACACTACATCTCGCGAAGCCCAGGCCACCGTCCTAGGCCAAGGCGCGTCAGACCTCTGACGAAGTCAGCGCCGGCCGAATAGAAGATGGAGGGGGTTGAGGGAAAAGAAGGCTTTCCCTAATTTTTTTTTTGAGACCTGTAAAAATGAATTTTAAGAAAAAATGGGGCTTAAGTGGGAATTCAAAAACGGCGCCGTTTAAGTAAATAAAGACCCGCGCGTGACCCTACCCATCAATGAGGGTCCGCGCGTTTCTGCCTGTGAAAATTGCGGGAAAAGCCCTTTCGTGTTTCTTGATTTTTCAAATAAGTTTTTTTTTTTTGAATTTTGCCCATGAATTTTGCGCTTCATTCCAACTTAGCCCTTATTTAAACGCTGCACTTCGGTATTTGGATATTTGCCTTTTAAATCCCTGATCATTTGTGCGCATCCCATTCTCGTCTTTGACTCTGTTTTACTAGTTTGTAAATTGTCCTTTTGATTTAGTTTTTATTACAATTGAGTATTATTATTCATTTTATATTTTTATCCTGTGTAATTTTTTTTAATTTATTTAATCATTCATTTCTTAAAATTATTTTAACGTTGTATCGCAAATCATTTTATGAATTCTACATTGTTTTAATTATTATTTTTATATATTTGTATAAAACTTTTAAATGGTTCTTATATAATTTTTTTTTTATTTTAAAATTTTCTTTATATATGTCTCTTTGTTTTAAAATTTATAGGATATTTACTTCAAATAATTATATTATACATTTTTTTTTGTAGATCACGTTTTTTATGAAAAATTGGCTTTTAAATCTATTTATGCTTATATATTTTCTTTTAAACATATATATGTATATTATTATTAATTTATTATTATTTTCTATTATTATTTTTATTAACATATCATTGTTTTTGTATTATTTAACTACTTAATTTTATATTATCTTTATTATATATATATATATATTTTGTATTTACTCACATCATTTTTATTATTATTTTCATAATTGTTATTATTATAATTTTTATTTTGTTTTTTAAATTATTATTTAAACTGTTATCAATTTTCACTTATTTATTGTTTTTATTTATTATTAGTTTGTTATTTTATTCATATTGTTGATTCTTTTTTATCTCATATGTAAAGTTTCATATTTATTTCGTAGTTTTTATCTTTCGTTATTTACTACTTTATATCTTTTATTTGTTTATTCATACTCTTTTATTTGTTTATTATTTTTATGTTTGCTTAGTATAATGATTTTATTTCCTGCATTATTAGCTATTTTATGTTGTTTTCCTTTTAATTTTCTATATTAGTATGAAATGTTAGTATATCATGTAATTTTCGTAAATTGTTTTTTTTGTATTCACGTTGTAATAGGCCCATTTCGCCCGACCCATTAGAAACTCATTTCATTCAAATAATAATAATAATAAAATGTCCATTTTACAAGTCCATTTAAAACTAATACCCAAAACCCAATTACAAACCAAACTACCCATGACCCATTACACCCTCAGACCCAATCTTAGCCTGACCCAAAACCTACGGGGCCTAGAGTGGCCCAACACCCGAATAATGTCAGAAACCTAGGGTTTCCTGGAAACCCTCGCGCCGCAAGCAGCCCCGACACCAGCCCTCAGTCACGCCGTCATCAACGCGCGGACAGCTCCTCGCCACCGAGATCCTCGCCGTTGACCTGCACAAAAAAGGAAAGAACACAGCAAAACGGAAAATAATGGCAGAAAACAAGCAAAAACAGATTTTGTATTTATTTTTCTTCTATTTAATTTTGGGATATAATTCTGTAAACAAAACACAAGAATAGGGAGAAAAAAATACGCAAATATTCAAAAAAAAAATACAGAGAAATAAACTACGAAAACCTGTTTACAGAGGTGATTTTCGTTCTTTTTTTTTTGTTATTTTATCTTTTCCTTCGATTCATGCATATTTTATATACAAAATAGTGTTAAAAAAGGGCGAAGTTTTACCTTTGGGCCACCGTGGGCGACGGCGCGTGAGACGTGTGTGCGATGACTGCCAGAGGTCGAGCGACCTGTGAAGGCAGGGCACCTATCTGGGGCCTCTGCCATTTTTTATTTAAAAATCGGTGTTTAAAATGATTTTTAGGTTAATTTTTTAGTTTTTATAGGGCATCCACAAGACGCCGTTTTGGTGTGGTCTGTTAGTGACCAAAACGGTGTCGCTTATAGGCTTTAGATCCGCGCGTTGACCCGAAAATCTGGGGAGGATCCGCGTGTTTTTATAAAAAGGGCAATTTGCCATTTTAATCCTTCCGCAATTTTATTAGTTTTAATTTCGTTCAATTTAACCTTTTTTTTATTTTTCAAATTAGCCCTAAAATTTATACTTTGTTTCAATTTAATCCTCGAGATACTAAAAGGCTAATATCAGAACGACGTCTTTTTGAAAATTTGGCATAATTGCCATATTAACCCCTACGGTGTTTCGCGTGCTTTAATTTAATCCTTTTATATTTATTTTTATTGCTATTTAATCCCAGTTTCTTTATTTATTCTTAAAACTTTTTTTTATTTTATTTTATTTTTTTATATGGAATTATTTTATCATATTAAAATTTTATATTATTTTTATTATTTGTATATTAATTTATTAATAGTATAAATTTTTTATGTATTGTTTTTCTTAAATACATATTATTTTTATATATTAAATTATTACTATTTATTATTTTATTTAGTTTAATATTATTTATATATATTACATATTATTATTTTTTATATATTTTAAATTTTTTTAATATTATATAGTATTATATTATATCATATAAAATCTTATTTTGTATAAAAATTTTCATATTGTATAACATGTTTCGTTTATATTATTTATATTATATTTTTAGATATCTTTATTTAAAATTATTATATACTATTTATTAATCGTTTTTATCATATATTATCATTTATATATGTACTAAATTATTAAATTATATATTTATTATAAGTATCCCTATATTTTTTATAAAGTTTTTTTTATATACATATTAATTATTTTACAAAATTATCATATTTTTTTTTATTTTTTTATTTTGTTTTGTTATAATTTTTATTTAGTGTTTAAATATATTGTTAATTTATTTATTTCTCATATTTTATCTTATTTGTAGAATTTAATATCCATTTCTTGAATTTTTATGTTTCCTATAGATTTTAAATTGTTATTGCATATTTTATAACTTGTATTTATTTATTTATGTTTTTTTATTTTGCTTAATATTGTTTTAGCATAATCCTTTTATTATGTGTATCATTTGCTATGTCATATTATTCTTTTGTTAATTGTCTATATTATTTGTTAATACGACTTGTATTTATAGTGAATTGCTATTTGATATTTATATTTTGTAATGTATCAATGCAAAATCGAATTCATATCATTTTTATAAAAACACATTTGCAAAATTGTCGTATTTTATTCAAAGTTTTTTTTAAAAATTACGGTGATATGTAATATTTGGGGACTTCGAGAAAAATTGTGCCCTAACTCACTGGGTTTCGATTTTTCTCGTTGAACTTAAGATATTAGGTATCGCTTTTCTTTTAAAATTGAAACTTATAAACTTCAAATCAGAACTTATTCTCGGGTATTCAAAACGTTGTATCCTAACTTATTGGATATGATGTCTTGTGTCTCGAGGTAAGAATTTTCTACAAATAAAGGCGAGCCTAGTTTCGAAGTCATAAGATGTTGCATCCTAACTTATTGGGTATAGCATTTTATTTCTTTGAGATAGGTAAGTTTTGGTTTTCTTTCAAATAAAAGGATCATATTTTAAAAATTTTCAAATTCTCAACTTTAGGACATGATTTCATCAATTAGGTACCAATTTTTTTGGCGTTACGAGGGTGCTAACCCTTCCTCGTACGTAACCGACTCCCGAACCCATTTTCTTTTATTTTGAAGACCAAAATCAAGGTTTTGAAATAAAACGTTTTATAAGGTGATCTAATCACACCTAAGTAAAAAAGATCGGTGGCGACTCCATTTTCGTTTTTAAAGTCGATCCCCGTTTTTCATAAAAACTTAAAAATGGTTTCGACAGCTTGGCGACTCCGCTGGGTACCAATAAGAGAGTCAAGCCGTAAAATTGATTATTTCATGTCCTTTTGTTCAAATTTAAAAATCTGATTTGAAAAACTATGATCCTTTTTATTGCATGAGGTTCTATTTTTATAAAATATTTCTACATTGCATTGCATGACCGTTGTGGTCACACCCTTTAAGTGGGAGTGAGAAGCTACTCCTTCGTGAGGTTTTCACCTCCGTGCAGGATAGTGAATCACTTTCGGGATATATCCGTACCTATGTCTTCGTGAGATTTTCATCTCCGTGCAGCCATAGGGAAATGTATTCCCCTGAACTGAACACGGTCCATATGAGCCTATAATGGGTGAGGATCGAGGAATCTGCTGGTTCAGGTACCTCAACTTTAGAGCTAAACCGCATGTAGAAAACATAAGAATCCACCCTAAGTAGTACTATGTCAAACCTTAGTAGTTACCCAGATAGGTGTTTGTTTATTTTACTTGCTTAATATTTTATTCTGTGGTACTAACTTGTGTTTTATTTTTGTGCATGTCATTTCATATTTTAAGAGGTATCGATTCACGGTCAGTTTCTAAGTTAGAAAGCTGGTTATGGAGAATGAATTCCTTGATAAAGTGGAAGACAATGCAGCCGTCCGTAGGTGGTCAGAGCAAACGTAATTAGAGAAAGGGGATAGTCTAGATGAAGGTTACACATCAGAATTATGGGACTACACTCGCATCAGTATGACACAGAACAATCTCCAGGAATTAAGAGAGATATGGGATCAGTGGAGCGACGAGACCAAGCAGTTGTTTTACAGCAGCTATGGGGACTTGCCATACTTGTTGGACATTCAGGTAGATGGACATCTATTTCGAGCCATCACCCAATATTGGAATCCTGCGTATAGTTGCTTTACTTTTGGAAGGGTTGATTTGGTACCCACGGTGGAAGAGTATACAGTTCTATTGCATTGTCCCAAGATTCAAGTTGTCAAAGCTTACTCAAGGGCTGCTAGTGTTCCGACCTTTCTGAGAAAGTTGATGAGTATTACGGGGATAAGCGAACAGTGGGTCACAGCTACAATCAAGCAAAAAGGTGAGTGTAAGTGCATCCATTGGAAAGTTTTGAAAGGTTTGATTTTAGTACATCCTGATATGAAAAAGAGGATAGATGTTTTTGCTTTAAGTATATACGGGTTAGTGATTTTCCCTAGGGCATTGGGATATGTGGATGAAGCAGTCTCAGATATTTTTTATCGACTTGATAAACAAGTCACACACTGTTCTGCAATCTTATTTGAGACATTTCGATCATTGAATGCATGTAGGAGAGAAGTGTGAAAGCGATTTATAGGATGTCTTGTGATTGTTGTTGGCTTGGTTCCATAGTCATTTTTGGAAGGTGGATAAGGTTTCGTATCGGGTCTTCTCAGAAAATTATTCCCCATTAAAAGAGACAGTAGCTACCCCGAGGAGAGATGACATATCAGAGGAAAATTGGACAGCGATTCTACGAAATCTTCAAGACAAAGACATTGAGTGGAGAGCCCCCTGGATGGTTCCTGATGAGGTGCTGTATCGGTGCGGGAATTTTGATTGGGTCCCTCTACTTGGAATTCAGGGAGCCATTGGATATGCACCCTTGCTCGTACTGAGACAATATAGATCAAGGCAGTTTGTACTGGCTACACATGGATTAGCTTAAAGCGAGTTTTCGTATAAAGGAGATAGCTACAAGAAAAGGGTTAAGGAGATTTCTAATTCTTGGAATCAGACTCGTCGCATGAAGAGAGTGGACGTAAGCCCAATGATGACCCCAGAGTATAGTGGATGGTGGAGTAGAAGAGTCAATGATAATATCCCTATGCCAAGTCTAGAAGGCGCTTGATCGATCGAAAAGTACTTGCAAGTGGTCCCATCAGAATTGGAGATTATAAAACAAGATTTTGAAAAGAGGAATTTAGAGCTCGGAAGGAGAATAGAGAAGTTGGAAGAAGAAAATATGTACCTGAGCTTAGACGTGGATGTTCATAAACTGAAGGCCGATAAGTTAAGAAAAGGGAAGAAAAGGGTCGAGGAAGATCTACATGACCTAAAGACAAAGTATAAGAAGTCATGGCTATCGATGAAAAAATGCATTGGGGAAGACTTTGAGCAGGCAACAGGAGGTTCAAGAGGAAAAGGCCAAAGTGACCATTGGGAGAGGAAGTTCCTAGAGATGCAGATGCAAAACGAGGCCCTAGAAAAGAGGTTAGCAGAAAGCCAAAAGGAAAAGAGTGGATTAAAGGCTAAAGTGACTGAACTAGGACGGTCTCTTCACCACTATCGAAGCCATAATTCTGCAAACGAGCTAAAGTCGAGTCTGAACAAGATTGAGGAAATGAAGGGCAAGATTGAAAGATTATAATTGGCATTGTAGAATTATGAACTCCGGATCGAGCATCTTGAAGCAAGAGAAGGGTATTGGAAGGAAGAGCTCCACCATTCCCATGACCAAGTTAGAAATTGGGATTATCTCATGGGTGAAGCAATAGTCCAGATTCGAGAGGTGGCTGATCACCTACAGACCTTGGCAGTACAGGCTGATACATTCAGCACGAAGTATAAGCTACAGTCAGATTGTGGTCAAGAGTTAGCCTTGTTGTTTGGGAAATCAAAATTTTAGGCCTTAGGGCGAAAGCATATTTGTAGTCCGTCTTATGTAAAAGATTTTGTTTTCTAATAAAGTTTTCTAAAATGAAGTTGAATCTGAATCGACGCCTCCTTGCATTCATGCATTTGCATTACATCTCATCGTATGCATTTAAGTCCATAGAGAGAGCCTAATTAGTTGAAATTATAACACAGAGAGAGAGAGAGAGGAGGAAAACCTGGAAGCTGAACACCATTACGGTACACGTGCCAAGACAAAGAAAATGGATCAAAGACTTGAACAATTCCAGAGAGACATGCAAGACCAAATGCAAGAGCAATTGGCAAAGCTCCAACAAGAAATGAGAGACCAAATGTTGGAAGCTCAAAGGAACATGATGGCTCAAATGGCCCAGATGCTGAACGGGGCGATAGACAACGGAAAAGGTCCCATGGCTATTGCAGGAGAAGATAGCGAAGGCATTTCTCTGAGTTTTACCCCACCTCATGCACAAACACAACCTGAAGAGTATCCCCAAAGGCCTTCTGTCACAATTAGGCCTCAACAGGGGCAAGCTGATACTAGACCGCCCATGAACTTCCAAGTTGGCTCAGGATCTAACCCAGGAGATAACCCTGCTAATCATGTTATCCCTGATTTGGATATAGCAGAGAGGGAAGGGACAAGAACTGAATCTTTGAGGCTGTTAGAGGATCGCTGTAGATGGTTGGAAGAAAAGTTCAAGGCTTTGGAAAATGCCGATCATCACCATGGTATTGACGCAAAAGACTTGATTTTGGTTCCAGATTTGGTGCTTCCTCATAAATTTAAGATACCAGAATTTAAGAAGTACAATGGGATGGTGCCTACGAAGCCCACATCACTATGTTCGTAGGCGGATGGTAGCCACGTGAATAATGATCAACTTTTGATTCACTGTTTCCAAGACAGTTTAGTGGGGGCAGCATCCAGGTGGTACAATCAACTCAGCCGTGCTAGGATTAGCACCTGGAGACCTAGCCCAAGCCTTCACGAACCAATACAATCATGTAACGGACATGACGCCTGACAGAATTACCGTACAAAACATGGAAAAGAATTCAAATGAAAGCTTCAGACAATACGCGCAAAGATGGAGGGAAGTTGCCATGCAAGTTCAGCCACCTCTCCTAGAGAAGGAAACCACCATGGTTTTTATCAACACCCTGAAAGCTCCATTCATCACTGATTGTTATGTTAGAGTATTAAAATTTTATATAAAGAATGATCGAGCCTAGAAACTAACTATGACAATAATTAAGGCAAGCGCACCTATCGAACAGTAGTATAGTTTAGTGGCAAGACCGGAATGTCGAACCCAAAGGAACCAAAAGTACTAATACTAACTCTCTTTCTATTATTTAACCTAAGATTTAAAGAATTTTTTGTTTAAACTAAAATTAACTAACTACTAAGATAAAGACGCTAAGACAAAGAGAATGAATTGGGGAAAATATTTG
Source organism: Gossypium sturtianum (assembly GCA_025698515.1). NCBI lineage: Eukaryota > Viridiplantae > Streptophyta > Magnoliopsida > Malvales > Malvaceae > Gossypium > Gossypium sturtianum. The sequence goes on from CM046955.1 coordinate 131,069,960, forward strand.
TAGGGAAAACCAATTGATTAAGACAATACCCGAGGAAGAATCCACCTAGACTTCACTTGTTATCTAAATCTGAACCAGACGATTTATTCACTTGACTTGATCCGTAGGATTCCCTAATGTATATTAATCCCTCTCTCAAGGCGACTAACGTCTAACCCTAGATTGATTAATTGAAATCTCTTTCTAATTAAAACCCCTAGAATTGCATTAACTCGATTTATGGACTCCTATATTAGGTTTGACCCTAATCCGGAAGATTTTTGTCACCCTATCTCTAGGCGCGCAAGCAACTCCGCTTAACTATGCTAGATCTACTCTTAGGCAGGGACTTTTGCTCCACCACCTAAGCATATCAGTACTTGTATCAATATCCTGGAATATTAAAGAAAGAATTAAGAACACATAATTAAGAATAAATCAAGTATTTATCATATAGTTTAGCAAACGATAACAAGATTCATCTTAGGTTTCATCCCCCTCAGGTATCTGAGGGTTTAGTTCATAATTATAAAAGAATACATCTCAGAAGAAAAGATAAAACAAAATATAAGAAAAACCCTAAAACTCCCTGAAAGAATTAAAGAGAAGATCCTCCGTCTTGAGTATGACTCGGGCTTCTTGAGATGAATCAACTGGCTTTCTTCGAGTGAATCCCACAATTCTGACCTCTCTGGCTCGGCTCTTTGGCCTAGCTGGACGCCCCCGACAGAAGGCTTCTATCGACTCCCCCTTTTACGTCATACTTAGGGTGTTTATATAGACTTTGGAACGTGTTTCTTCGCCTCTAAGTATCCTAATTTGAGTGAAATTACTCTTTGTCACGGCAGGGACACGCTCTTGGCACACGCCCGTGTGAATCGTGGCCAGGCCGTGTTCGAGTCTATCAATGAGGCACGACCGTATGGATTTGGCCCAGGCCGTGTCAATTTCTTTCTTTGGCCCATTTTGTCCGTTTTAAGCCCGTTTTCCATTCTTTTCATCCTTCTATGCTCTCCTGAGTATAAAATATGAAATTAAAGGATTAAGAGCACCAAATTACATAATTCAAGGGATAAATCATCCAAAAGTATGCTAAATGTGGGCTTTAAAATATGTTACTGTTACGATTTATCAAATACCCCCACACTTAAGCTTTTGCTTGTCCTCAAGCAAAATTCTCAACTCACAATTAAAATAGAATTTCCTCAATTCATAACCTTCATCAACAATGTTTCATCATAATTCAAAGATAATTCATACATGGATAATTCAACTCAAAGAGTCCTAAAGATTCAAACAATCTAAGTCATAGTTTTTATAGTACGAAAAATAGGTGTTTCCCCTCCTCTAAATAATTACCTCTAATTCAAAATCGACAAGGGTTGACATCCTCACTGAAGATTCACTCAAATCACTCAAAGTGTTTAAGGTTAAAAAATAAGCACTCAAGAGTCAAACATGAAAAGTTAATCCCATAGGCTTGCATGAAAATCAAATCTCCACCACTGTAAAATGATATGATACACAAATCAAAAGGTCTTTTATGGGTTGCAACAGGGCTTGGGTTAAAGGTGTGGATTAAGGCTAAATTAGAAAGTTAGTATCGAGACTGAATTGACAAATTACCTAACTAGAAAGTTGTACTAATACTGAATAATTACATCACGAAAACTTAATACTAATAACATGAGCTTCTTTTAAAGATAATGAAATTAACAATTTAAGCTCAAATAACATAGAACTAATAAAGAATATACTTCATTTTTTTTTTAAAACAAATCAAATACATAATAAAGGATAAATTTAGCTACTGAAATAAAGATCATAGTTAGGCAACTGATCATATTAACTCTCGATATAAGGGTAGTCAAAAGGAATGGTGATAACAAATACAAGATGGGTTTTGGGTTAATATTAGTGGGTGAGTCAATAAATGGATTGTTAAGATCAAAGGGGTTCACTAGGGGTTAATTGTAAGGGTAGGCTTTTAGTGGAGTAAGTGGGTTAAAACCTAGGTGCCTTTATCATCTTAGTATATCAAATCAAAGGTGTGGTCTCGACATGTATAATCGAAGCAAGTTCTAGAATAACAAATCAATGTTGACACACTCATAATCAATAAAGTGAGCATGAAAAAGAATATATGCTCTAAAAGGCTCAAAATCTCACAAAAATTATGGCTTTTTGACATCAACCTTGTAAATTTAAAATTTCAAGGTAATAACTAGATTCAGGTAAACAACCTAAAAAAATTTTTAATTACGGAAAATAGACTTATCATGCTTGATTCTCTATTATCTTAAAGTTTAATCATCAATGCACAATTAACTATGACTTAATCTAAAACATATCAATAAAAATCATAAATCAAAGGAAATTTCATTCTAATTAGTAATATGAGAAAATTACTCAAGACAAGGATATAATTCAAGGATTTGAGAATAATGCAAAAAGTTAGGCAATTTTAAGATTCACCCCCCAAACTTAAGATGTACATTGCCCTCAATGTACGAAGATAGATAAAAACATTATAGTAAGAAGATCAAAAGATAGGGATAGAAGTGAAACTTCCTGAATTTTGGATGGATTCCTTGAGAGTGAGGCTTGTAGGTATTTAATTTGGAGGTGAAATATAAGTTGGAGGAGGCGTCTTTGGTGGTGGTGTGGTGGCCGCCAACAATTTCTGCGCTAGATGAAGAAATTGGGTAACTCATGAAGAATTAAACATGAAATAATAAGGATAATTCAAATTATACTAATTATATATTTAAAGGAAAGAAAAATAAAAGGAAAGAGTGTAAAAAGTGAAATAAAACTAAAAGAAAAGATTTAATGGACTGAAAAGTCCTTATTGTTGGATGGTTCGCGAGGTGGGTGTGACGATGAAATGTGAAGGTGCTTTCATATCTAGTGGAGGTTGGTGCTGTTCACTAACAGCCCCTTGAACCTAAATTAAAAAATCAAAATATAGTAATATAAATTTAAAGACGAAAAGGATAAAAGAAAAGAAATTAAAAGCTAAAATAAGAGACAAAGAAAAATATAAATGGACTCAAAGGTCCCACGGGCGTGTCGCACGCCCGTGTAGATTTCTCAGTTTCGACCACGGCCGAATCGCACGGTCGTGGCATTTTATCGCAGCCTGTGTTTTGGGATAAGTTTTGTCCTGTTTCCACACGGCCACGGCCACGGCCGTGTGCAAGGCTGTGTGGTAGGGAAACCTGCGCTTAAAAAATTAATTAGTTTTTAGTTAGATGCTAAAATTCGAAAATATAGACGTTAGTGGGGTTAGTGCTCGGATTGCCTCCCGAGAAGCGATCGTTTATAGTCTTAAGCTAGACTTACCTCTCATTCGTATAATAAGGGTGGTTTGAAGAGTTGAACATCCTCTCTCATGCTATGAGTTCTACTATCATGATAAAGTTTAAGTCGAGTAGTATTTACTTTAAAAGTGCCGAAAATAGGATTACTTACCTCGACTGTTCCGTATGGGAAGACATTGATTACCTTAAAAGAGATTTCTTTGTTTGTATTAGGGTCGGGAGGAACAATTCGAGGATATTTCTTATCTAACAATACCTGATCTCCTATTTTAAAGTGATTTGCCGTTCCTATTAGCTCGTCTGGTGGTTCCCTCGGTTTTACTTCGTGTATTTCTAGTTTCTCCTTGAAATGTGTCTTCCACTCGTCTAGGTCATCAACTTGAAGCCTTCGATCCTCATGAGTTATTTCCTTATTGTTATGAGATGTAGGATCTGGCTCGGGTGTGTAGTTTCGTGGTGCTTCCTGAAAAGAAGGTTTAACCGAATGGTCATTAATAGAATTTATTTTCTCACCTTGATTGCTCGATGTCCTAGCTGAGTCGAGAGCCTGAAGACTGATTGATTCGTCACCTACATGGAGTATTAATTCACCTGTACCCACATCAATTTTAGTTCTGGCAGTTGCTAAAATGGGTCTCCCTAAAATTAAGGGGGTATTATTGTCCTCATCCATGTCTAAAACAACAAAGTCTACTGGGAATACGAATTTATCAATCTTCACGAGTACATCTTCAATTATACCCCTAGGAATTTGAATAGTCTTATCAGCTAATTGAATGCTCATCCTAGTTTGTTTCAGTTTCCCTAGACCTAGTTGTTTAAACATTTTATAAGGCATAACATTTATGCTTGCCCCTAAATCAGCTAAAGTGTTATCAATAGATAAACTACCAATTAAACATGGAATTGTAAAACTCCCTGGATCTTTTAATTTTCGTGGTAGTTTATTTTGTAGAATTGCTGAGCACGTTGCGTTTAGCTCCACATGCGACGACTAGTCTAATCTCCGTTTGTTTGTCAGAAGCTCTTTTAAAAATTTCCTCGAATCTGGCATCTGCGAGATAGCTTCAAGAAACGGTAAGTTAATATGTAATTTCTTTAAAAGTTTAAGAAACTTATCGAATTGTTCTTCTGTGTCGTCTTTCTTCAACGTATCGGGGTATGGTATACGAGGTTGGTACTCTTTAATTACCGGTTTCAGCTTATCATGACTTACCTCGTTCTTACCTTTCTCTACCACATTCTCTTGGCTTACCTTAGGCTCAACTAACCCTACACTTTCCTGAGCTGTTATGGCTTGAAGTTGCTCCTTTGGGTTAGTTTCTGTGTTGCTCGGTAGGCTTCCTTGCGGTCGTTCGGAGATCAGCTTAGCAAGTTGCCCTAACTGGTTTTCGATCCCTTGAATCGATGCTTGTTGATTTTTAAGTGTTGTCTCGGTATTCTGGAAACGAGTTTTTGACACCGCTATGAATTTTGTCAGCATCTCCTCAAGGTTTGGCTTCTTTTCCTATGGGAAGGGCTGTTGTTGGAAGTTTGGAGGGGGTTGTTGCCTTTGATTTCTTTGATCACCCCATGAGAAACTGGGGTGGTTCTTCAAACCTGGGTTGTAAGTATTGCTATAAGGATTATTTTGAGATCTAAAATTATTACTTACATAGTTCATTTGTTCGCCTTCTATGCCATGTCCGTAGGGTGGGTACTCAGGATTCGCCATACCTCCACTTGCTTCGTACTGCATAACGGGTTGTATCTGCAAAGAACCACATAGACCATCAACCTTCTTATTTAACATCTCTACCTGATTTGATAGCATGGTTACTGCGTCGAGGTTAAAAACACTGGCAGCTTTCGTGGGCTTTGTCCTCGTGACTTGCCACTGATAGTTATTCAGTGACATTTCCTCTATAAATTCGTAAGCTGCTTCAGGTGTTTTATTATTCAGGGTTCCACCGGCGGCTGAATTAATCAACTACCTGGTTGAAGGGTTTACACCATTATAAAAGGTTTGGACCTGTAGCCACAAGGGTAATCCATGGTGTGGGCATCTTCTCAATAGGTCTTTGTATCTCACCCATGCATCATAGAGTGTTTCTAAATCCATCTCACAAAAGAAGAGATATCATTCCTTAACTTGGCCGTTTTGGCTGGCGGAAAATATTTTAATAAAAATTTTTCGGTCATTTGATCCCATGTAAAGAAGAGAATGCAACCGCTGTTTGGATTTATTCCTCAACGAAAAGGGAAACAACCGAAGACGTTTGGCATCATCAGAAATGCCATTTATTTTAAAGGTATCACAGAATTCTAGAAAATTTGCTAAGTGTGTGTTAGGATCCTCATCCTGCAAACCATCAAACTGAACAAACTATTGTATCATCTGTATAGTGTTTGGTTTCAATTCGAAATTATTTGCAGCAATAGTAGGTCTAACAATACTCGATTCAGTTCCAGTTAAATTAGGTTTAGCATAATCATACATAGTTCGAGGAGCCTGATTTTTGGCCACCTCTAGAGGTAGCGGATTATTCTCAGCCATCTCTTCGGTGGTATTGGTTTCGTCTTCTTGCTCTTCCTCTATGTAATTTAAGCTTCGCCTTATCTCTCTACGATTTCTACGAATGGTACCTTCAATATCACTATCGTAAATTAAGGGTCCTGTCGGGTTCCTTCTAGTCATAAACTAGAGGTACCTACAAGGAACAAATAAAAGAAGAAAAATTAGCAAAGTTAAAAACAAAATAAAAGTAAATTGCAAAAATAAAAAATGTTTAAAGTAATAAAAATTTAGCGTTCTTAATATTTTGGTTCCCCGGCAACGGCGCCAAAAACTTGATCGTTATGTCAGAGTCTTAAAAATTTATATAAAGAATGATCGAGCCTAGAAACTAACTATGACAACGATTGAGGCAAGCGCACCTATCGAACAGTAGTATAGCTTAGTGGCAAGATCGGATTGTCGAACCCAAAGGAACTAAAAGTACTAATACTAACTTTTTTCTTTTCCACGGAAGGGACACGGCCATGGCACACGCCCGTGTAAGTCGAGTTGTAGGCTGTGTTCGAGCCTGCTAAAGAGGCACGGCCGTGTGGTGAAACCCTAGGCCGTGTCAATTTCTCACATTGGCCAATTTGGCCCGTTTTAAGCCCGTTTCTCATTTGTTTCATCCTCATATGCTCTCCTGAGTATAAAACATGAAATTAAAGGATTAAGAGCACCAAATTCCATAATTCAAGGGATAAATCATCCAAAAGCATGCTAAATGTAGAGATAAAATATGTTACTATTATGGTTTATCAAATACCCCCACACTTAAGCTTTTGCTTGTCCTCAAGCAAAATTCTCTACTCACAATTAAAACGAACTTCCTCGATTCATAATATTCATTAATAATGTTTCATCATAATTCAAAGATAATTCATACACGGATAATTCAACTCAAAGAGTCCTAAACATTCAAACAATCTAAGTCATACATTTTGTAGCATGAAAACATAGGTGTTTCCCTTTATCTAAATAATTACCTCTGATTCAAAATCGACAAGGATTGACATCCTCACTAAAGATTCACTCAAATCACTCGAGGTGTTTACGGTTAAGGAAAAAAAAAAACTCATAAGTCAAACATGAAAAGTTAATCCCATAGGCTTGCATGAAAATCAAATCTCCACCACTATAATATGAGATGATACACAAATCAAAAGGTCTTTAACAGGGTTGTAACGGGGCTTGGGTTAAAGGTGTGGATAAAGGCTAAATTGGAGGGTTAGAATCGAGATTGACCTGACAAATTACCTAACTAGAAACAACAAATTGATAGTAAATAATTACATTAATTGAAAACTAATAATACTAATAATAACACGAGCTTCTTCTAAAGATGTAAATTTAACTGTTTTAAGCTCATAGAACATAGAACTAATAATGAATATACTTCGATTTTTTTTAAGAACAAATCAAGTAATAATAAGATAGAATTTAACAACTGATAAAGAAAATAGTTAAGTAATCGATCAAATCAAATTTCGATATAGGGGTAGTCAAGAAGAATGGTGATAACGAATACAAAGGGTTTTGGGTTAATATTAGTGGGTGAGTCAATAAAAAGGGTTGTTAGGATCAAAGGGGTTTACTAGGGGTTAATTGTGAAGGTAGGCTTTTTATGGAGTAAGTGAGTTAAATCCTAGGTGCCTTTATCATCTCTGTATATCAAATTAAAGGTGTGGTCTCGACATGTATAATCAATGCAAGTTCTAGAATAACAAACCAATGTTGACACACTCACAATCAATAAGTGAGCAAGAAAAAGAATATATGCTCTATAAGGCTCAAAATCTCACAAAAATTATGGGTTTTTGATGTCAACCTTGTAAATTTCAAACTTCAAAGTAATATTCAAATTTAGGTAGACAACCTAAAAAAAATTTAATTTCTAAAAAATAGACTTAAAATGCTTGATTCCCTAGTATCTTAAAGTTTAAATTATCAATGTACAATTAACTATGACTTAATCCAAAACATATCAATAAAAATCATAAATTACAGGAAATTTCATTCTAATCATAATATGAGAAAATTACTTAAGAAACAAGACATAATTCAGGATTTGAGAATAATGCAAAAAGTTAGGCACTTTTAAGATTCACCCCCCCACACTTAAGATGTACATTGCCCTCAATGTACAAAGATAGATAGGAATTCATAAAATCAAAAGATAAGGAGAGATGAAACTTTCTGAATTTTGGATGGATTCCTTGAGTTGGAGGTGTGGAAACTTGATTCGGAGTTGAAACATAAGTTGGAGGAGGCGTCTTTGGTGGTGGTGGAGTGGCCGCCAACAATTTCTGCACTCGATGAAGAAATTGGGTAACTCATGAAGAATTATCCAGGAAATAATAAGAATAGTTCGAATTATACTAATTATATATTTAAAGAAAAGAAAAATAAAAAGAAAGAGTTTAAAAAGTGAAATAAAACTAAAAGAAAAGATTAATGGACTGAAAAGTCCTTATTGCTGGATGGTTCGCGAGGTGGGTGTGATGATGAAATGTGAAGATGTTGACATATCTGGTGGAGGGTGGTGCTGTTCGTTAACAGCCCCTTGAACCTAAATTAGAGGAATCAAAATATAATAATATAAATTTAAAGACGAGAAGGATAAAATAAAAGAAATTGAAAATTAAAATAAGAGAAAAATAAAAATATAAATGGACTCAAAGGTCCCACGGGCGTGTCGCACGCCCGTATAGATTTCTTAGTTTCGACCACGGGCGAATCGCACGACCGTGGCATTTTATCGCAACCCGTGTTTTAAGATAAGTTTTGTCCTATTTCCACACGGCCACGGCCACGCCCGTGTGCAAGGCCGTGTGGTAGGGAAACCTGCGCTTAAAATTTTGGTTAGTTTTTAGTTAGATGTTAAAATTCGAAAATGTGGACGTTAGTGGGGTTAGTGTTCGGGTTGCCTCCCAAGAAGCGCTCGTTTAAAGTCTTGAGCTAGACTTGCCTCTTATTCGCATAATCATGGTGGTTTGAGGAGGTGAAAATCCTTTCTCATGTGATCAATTCAGTTACTGATGTCGAGTAGTGTTTACCTTAAAAGTGCTGAATTTAGGATTAGTTACCTCGACTGTTCCATTTGGGAAGATTTTGAGTACCTGATCTCCTATCTTAAGCTGGGTTGTCCCATAGTTAAGTTTTTCGTAGAGTTGCCTCGTTTTTGCTTCGTGTGTTTTTAGTTCCTCTTTGAAGTGTGTCTTCCACTCGTCTAGTTCATCGATCCGAAGCCTTTGTTCCTCATGAATTTCTTCTTTATCGACACGAGGTCTAGGATCTGGCTCGGTTGTGTAGTTTCGTGGGGTTTCCTGTACAGAAGGTTGAATCAAATGATTATTAATAGAATTTATGTTTTTACCTTGATTACTCGATGTCCTAGCCGAGTCAACAGCTTGAAGAGTGATCGTTTCATCGCCTACATGAAGTGTGAGTTCACCGAATTGTTCTTCTGTGTGGTCTTTCATCATTGCATCGAGATATGGCACATAGGTTGGTACTCTGTAATTACCGGTTTTGGTATATCATGGCTCACCTCAACCTTACCTTTATCTGCCACGTTTTCTTGCCTTGGTTCTGGTTCATTTAACCCTTGTGGTTGTTCTGCTATGATCTTGGCAAGTTGTCTTAACTGGTTCTCGATCCCTTGAATCGATGCTTGTTGATTTTTAAGTATTATCTCATTGTTTTGAAAACGGGTTTCTGACACTACGATAAATTTCGTTAGCATCTCCTCAAGGTTTGGTTTCTTTTCCTGCTGGTGAGGTGGTTGTTGAAAACCTGGAGGAAGTTGTGGGCTTTGATTACCTTGACCATCCCACGAGAAATTGGGATGGTACCTCCAACCTGCATTATAGGTGTCACTATAAAGATTATTTTGAAGACTAGAATAGTTACCCATATAGTTGACTTGTTCGTTCTCTGTGCTAGGGTTTTAGGATAGATATTCTGTGTTGTTCACCCCTCCTCCATTTTTATTGTACTGTATTACTGGATGTACCTACATAGAACCATACAAACCATCAATTTTTTTATTTAAAAACTCTACTGGTTTGTGACATGGTTCTTGCGTCGAGGTTGAAGACACTGGCAGCTTCTGTTGGCTTTGTCCTCATGAATTACCACTGATAGTTATTCAGTGCCATCTCCTCTATAAACTAAAAGTACCTGTCAAAAGAAAATAAAAGAAAAATTAGCAAAGTAAAATAATAAAAATAAAAATAAAAATAAAAATAAAAATAAATTGTGATAAAATGGCTAAAGTAATAAAAATTGAGCGTTCTTAATATTTCAGTTCCCCGGCAACGGCGCCAAAAACTTGATTGTTATGTCAGAGTCTTAAAAATTTATATAAAGAATGATCGAGCCTAGAAACTAAGTATGACAACGATTGAGGCAAGCGCACCTATCGAACAGTAGTATAGCTTAGTGGAAAGACCGGATTGTCGAACCCAAAGGAACCAAAAGTACTAATACTAACTTTCTTTCTATTATTTAACCTAAAAATTAAAGGATTTGTTATTTAAACTAAAATTAACTAACTACTAAGCTAAAGAAGCTAAGAAAAAGAGAATGAATTGGGGAAAATTGTTGTGGGGAAAACCAATTGATTAAGACAATACCCGAGGAAGAATCCACCTAGACTTTACTTGTTATCTACTCTGAACCAGACGATTTATTCACTTGACTTGATCCGTAGGATTCCCTAATGTATATTAATACCTCTCTCGAGGCGACTAACGTCTAACCCTAGGTTGATTAATTGAAATCTCTTTCTAATTAAAACCCCTAGAATTGCATTAACTCGATCTATGGACTCCCATATTAGGTTTGACCCTAATCCGACAGATTTTCGTCACCCTATCTCTAGGCGCGCGAGCAACTCCGCTTAACTATGCTAGATCTACTCTTAGGCAGGGACTTTTGCTCCACCACCTAAGCACATCAGTACTTGAATCAATATCCTGGAATATCAAAGCAAGAATTAAGAACACATAATCAAGAAAAAATCAAGTATTTATCATATAGTTCAGCAAACGATAACAAGATTCATCTTAGGTTTCATCCCCCTCAGGTATTTAAGGGTTTAGTTCATAATAACAAAAGAATACATCTAGAAGAAAAGATAAAAAAAACTGAAACACCCCAAACCCGACCCACGAGCTTTGACCAGATTTGGTATGTTCCTCAAGTAAACCGGTTCAAAATTCTTTTGTTCTTAGGAAAACTTGTGTGATTTTAAGAAAAATATTGTTTTAGGTTGGGCTTGTGTTGAAAAACAGAGTTCGTTTTATATTGAAATCCCTTTTATCTTAAGTGACAAAATATTTAGGGTTTAGTTTAAAAGAAATTTTAATTAAATTTTAATAGATAAAATTCATAATCATAATAAATAAAAATAAGTGTAAAGTAATTCAACTATGGCCTTATGGCCTTATTACATCAAATAATTCCCAAAATAATTCAAAGTACTAAAATAAATCTAAGAGTCCTCAAAAATATAAACTTCATTTTGAGCATGGCCACCACAAGTTCCGTAGTCCGGTCCATCACTTTATTCATCACCGAAAAATGTTCCCAACGGGTGAGTCAAACAGACTCAATGTGTACACGACACTAAATCATAATAGAATCAGGCATATCACATATTACACATTCAAAACATAGAATATAGGTTATGATGCATTCCCAAACCCAAACCTAGTTGTCCATCCGCTACACACCCCCGTACCTGCCAGTCACACCGTGGGGACTACTAAGTCAACCCTCCATCCGCTACACACCATCGAAGGCAGTCGCTGCAGTCGACGTGCTCATCGCCCATATAAAATTTGTGGCATAGCCACCAGATAATTGTGTCATGAGACACCACATTCGAGATAATGTAACGAAGTTACCACATTCAGATAATGTGACCGAAGTCACCACATTCAGATAGTGAGACCGTAGTCATCACATTCACTTCCCCTTTTTCATATATCCCGAATGACCCATATTATTCATATCATGCATATCATACTTAAATTCACATTCTTATAAATTTTCACATGTTATAAATAACATATTTCATAATCCTAGTGGAAGTAGGAAACGTACCTGAGTACTTTGTACCATATTATGGTACCTTAGCCACATTCTTATAAACATGCATATTTTACATATTACTATCAATCTTATTAAAAGTTAGTGTGGGGTACACACCTAATTCGCTTAAAATTTCCTTGAGATCCCGAAAAGCTTAATCTAATGCTTGGATCCTTAATCCCTACATTTGATTAATCACCTACTACTTTAATAAAAAGCCATTCGGCCATAAATCCAAATCCTAGTAGGATTAGTATACTTAAACTTACCTTGTGGATTTTAAATCCCAAAACTCACCGAATAACTAGGGAACACGTGGCCTATGGTGTACCTTCGGGAAAAGAACTTCTCCTTCCTTGTAGTCGACACTTAGTAAATCCCGAAAGATCTCTTCAAAGTTTCGGCAACAAGATATTAATGGGGTTAGTCCTAGATTTCAGCAAATCTTAAGAAAAAGGATGAAACCGAATGAGATCTTACCCTTACTTGAAGAAATCGATTGCACCTTCACTTCAACCTGAGAGAGATTCGGTTATGGCTAGATGATGATCTCACAACTTTCGGCTTTTGGAGGATTAGAAAGAAAAGAGAAGGAAGAATAAAGATGGAGGATTCGGCTAGAACACAAGGTATTTCGGCTTGGCAAAAATAAAAGAAAGAAAAGAAGAGAAGAGAGCACTAAGAATTCGGCGAGAGAAAGGAGGAAGCACAAATTGATGAGTAGCCCTCCTTCCTTCCTTTTATAGCCGAAATTATCATCTAAGGAGTCCCTTACTTGGCCACCACTCCTCTATCGATAACTTTATCCTTTAATTATCACTTAAAATAAAAGATAATTCAGCAACTATCCTTACTTAGCGAAATTATTAAACTCAAAGTCCCTTACTTGGCCATCACTTCTCCCTTATTTTCCTCTTTATCTCTTTATTCAAATTAAAAGAATTTAATCTAACAATTATCTCTTGAAAATAATGATAAATAAATCCCTTATTTATCCACTATTTATAAAATAATAAAAGCTCCTAATTTATAGCCATGTGCCGTCCACCTCTCTGCTCCTTGTAGTAAAATAAAATTTCTTTTATTTGCTTCCCATGTGACTCGAACTTAGGCCCATTCCTCTTGCATATGGCGCCATTTCCATAGGCCCTAAGTGGCATCTTCAGACCACTTTTCCAAGCCTGTTTGTGTGTCAAATTTCACAAACTTTTTCTTTTAAGGCCACCTTGCCTTAATTTCCCCTTTTAAACCTTAAAACTCGTCATTTCTAGGTCATTTCTAAGTTTCCAAAAATTTTCGATCGGCTCTATAAACTTGACATTTCCTTACATTTCCATGACATTTCCTTACAAGACATTTCCTTACATTTCCAAGACATTTCCTTACATTTCCATGACATTTCCTTACAAGACATTTCCTTACATTTCCAAGGTTCTAAAAATGTTCACTTTCCTCTTTTAAACTTAACATTTCCATACATTTCCAGGTTTCCAAAAGTGTTCAAAATATATTCATAACACATAAGATATGTCATTTCGTACAATTAAACCAAAAATGCATAGGCCCTTTTCAGGATGTTACAGTTCTACCCTCCTTAAAAATAATTTCATCCTCGAAATTACTTATTAACGAATAATCGTACATCTTAACTCACCGCACTACGCTTATGCTGCGCACTCTGATCTTAATAGAACCATCTTACTTCCTAGGCACAGTCTCTAAGTTCACGTCCCCTAGCACTCATTTCTAACGTTGCGATTTAATCTGATTAAAAAGTTTTATGAATTAGTCTTTCTTTCACTTATTTACCCGCGAAGAAGTTTTATGAAAAAGAATTTAGGAGTGGTTCTTTCGTATTCATACATGCACACAGTCTTTCCATTCATTCGTACATCCATCAAACAATTATGAACTTTCGTTCATTCAGAGAAACGTTGTAGTTTTCATTGTTATTGTTTCTCCACTACCCAGGGGTATTTTCGTAATCTTGTCCTACAGGGGTATTTTCGATATTTTTTTTTTAAAATAAAAAGTTTCTTGGTGATTTTCCGACAAGTATTTTAGAAATTTTAAGTTCCCGGGGTATTTTGGAAAAATTTTAAAATCCGGGGTATTTCGGAAATTTTTTTGACCTCGGGGGTATTTCGGTAAATTTTCACAAGCCGGGGTAAATTTGTATAAATCGGAAATCTTTTGGAAAATTTTGTAAGGATGGTTTTCATGAATTTAGAAGAAAGTTTTAAGAGTTCTAAAACTAGGGTTTTGTTGTTTTTATAAAAACACGGCTAGTTCCCTTTCGGGTTTTAGTTATTGTGTTTAGCCTATGACCGAGTCCTCTTGGTCAGGGTGAACCAAAGCTACGCACCAGGCAGGATTCGAGTGGAGAGAAGGTGAGTCACGCGGACTGCTTAAATACCAAGCTCCCACTGAAACCATTCCTAGACATGCGCACAAAGGTTGCCACACCTACTGAGCCCTCTGGGTTAGGGTGAACCGAAGCTACGCACCAGGTAGGATTCCTGCGAAGAGGAGGTGAGTCACTAGGACTGCTTAAATACCAGGCTCTTCCGGATCCAATCCTAGACATGCGCACAGGGGTTACCACACCCTAACTCAATGACTTAGCCATAGGTTTGTTTAACGTTCCTTAAGTCTTATGTGTTTGTGTTTGAGTAGACTAGTCCTAGGGTTCAAGTTCCTATCATGCTATTGTACATTCCATTCCTTTTCTACCCTTCTAATATTCATTACACATAATCACACAAATGGTTAGGGGTACTTACCTGGTGGACTGCGGGTCGGAGACTTAGGAGCCATGCCAGACTTAGGAGACTTAGGAGACTTAGGATGTTACCAAAACATAAGGAAAACCCTAAAACCCCCTGAAGGAATTGAAGAGAAGATCTTCCGTCTTGAGTATGACTTCGGCTTCTTGAGATGAATCAACTGGCTTTCTTCGAGTAAATCCCAGGATTCTGACCTCTCCGGCTTGGGTCCTTGGCCTAGCTGGACGCCCCCTAAAGGTTGGCCTTTAGGGTGTTTATATAAGATTTTGGAATGTGTTTCTTTGCCTCTAAGTACCCTAATCCGAATAAAATTCTTCTTTTCCATGACAGGGACATGCCCATGGCACACACTCGTGTAAGTCGAGTTGTAGGCCGTGTTCGAGCCTGCTAAAGAGGCACGGCCGTGTGGTGAAACCCAGGCCGTGTCGATTTCTCACTTTGGCCCATTTGGCCCGTTTTAAGCCCGTTTCTCGTTCTTTTCATCCTCCTATGCTCTCCTGAGTATAAAACATGAAATTAAAGGATTAAGAGCACCAAATTCCATAATTCAAGGGATAAATCATCCAAAAGCATGCTAAATGTGGAGATAAAATATGTTACTATTACGGTTTATCAAATAAAAAACTTGATCATGTACGTTAGAGTCTTAAAATTTTATATAAAGAATGATCGAGCCTAGAAACTAACTATGACAATGATTGAGGCAAGCGCACCTATTGAACAGTAGTATAGTTTAGTGGCAAGACCGGAATGTCGAACCCAAAGGAACGAAAAGTACTAATACTAACTCTCTTTCTATTATTTAACCTAAGATTTAAAGAATTTGTTGTTTAAACTAAAATTAACTAACTAATAAGCTAAAGACGCTAAGACAAAGAGAATGAATTGGGGAAAATATTTGTGGGGAAAACCAATTGATTAAGACAATACCCGAGGAAGAATCCACCTAGACTTCACTTGTTATCTAACTCTGAACCAGACGATTTATTCACTTGACTTGATCCGTAGGGTTCCCTAATGTATATTAATCCCTCTCTCAAGGCGACTAACGTCTAACCCTAGGTTGATTAATTGAAATCTTTTTCTAATTAAAACCCCTAGAATTGCATTAACTCGATCTATGGACTCCCATATTAGGTTTGACCCTAATCCGGCAGATTTTTGTCACCCTATCTCTAGGCGCGCGAGCAACTCCGCTTAACTATGCTAGATCTACTCTTAGGCAGGGACTTTTGCTCCACCACCTAAGCACATCAGTACTTGAATCAATATCCTGAAATATCAAAGCAAGAATTAAGAACACATTATTAAGAACAAATCAAGTATTTATCATATAGTTCAGCAAACGATAACAATATTAATCTTAGGTTTCATCCCCCTCAGGTATTTGAGGGTTTAGTTCATAATTATAAAAAAAATACATCTCAGAAGAAAAGATAAAACAAAATATAAGAAAAACCCTAAAACCCCCTGAAGGAATTAAAGAGAAGATCTTTCGTCTTGAGTATGACTCCGTCTTCTTGAGATGAATCAACTGGCTTTCTTTGAGTGAATCCCACAATTCTGACCTCTCTGGCTCGGCTCCTTGGCCTAGCTGGAAGCCCCTGTCAGAAGGCTTTTGTCGACTCCCCCTTTTAGGTCATACTTAGGGTGTTTATATAGACTTTGGAATGTGTTTCTTCGCCTCTAAGTATCCTAATTTGAGTGAAATTCCTCTTTGTCACGGCAGGGACACGCCCTTGGCACACGCCCGTGTGAATTGTGGCCAGGCCATGTTTGAGTCTATCAATGAGGCACGGCCATGTGGATTTGGCCCAGGCTATTTTGATTTCTTTCTTTGGCCCACTTGGTCCGTTTTAAGCCCGTTTTCCATTCTTTTCATCCTCCTATGCTCTGCTGAGTATAAAACATGAAATTAAAGGATTAAGAGCACCAAATTACATAATTCAATGGATAAATAATCCAAAAGTATGCTAAATGTAGGCTTTAAAATATGTTACTATTACGGTTTATCAATCACCCACGTGATAGGATGTTCTACCAAGAGTTTTGCGGATATAGTGATGGCAGGAGAAATGATTGAAAATGCCATAAGGGGTGGCAAGATTGGGGGAAACCACTAAAAGGTCTGCTCCTAGGAAAAAGGACAATGAGGTGAATAATACGAGTACATACAACCAAGGGTACTCGAAGGCAATCACTGTTAGCCAGCCAAAGGTAGTTACGGCTGGGCAACAAGGGTCGACCAGAAAAGAATCGGGCACCGAGAGAAGAGTGATGGGAAGGATTGACATACCGCTGCTAATTGGGCCAAACACATATGAGGTGGACTTTCTAGTGATGGATATTAAGCCCTCTTACAATTGCTTGCTGGGAAGGCCCTGGATTCATTCAGCAGGGGCAGTGCCCTCATCTCTGCACAAAAAGCTGGCCCAGTAAGTGAGAAGGTGGTGTTGGTTACTATAAACGCGGAGGAAGATATCATAGCGACTGTTACCAATGAGGCACCATATTTAGAGGCGAATGAAGAAGCAACTGAATGCTCTTTCCGATCTTTAGAGTTCGTGAACACAACATTTATTTTAGAGGGGAATGAGGTTCCAATGCCTAAGATATCCAGAACCACGAGGATGGGCTTACAAATGATGGTATGGAAAGGAGCCCTACCAGGAAAAGGATTGGGCAGACATCTTCAAGGAGAGATTCAAGTCCCAACAGTGAAAGAGAAAATAGACCGCTTTGGCTTGGGTTTCAAGCCAGATGCTAGACAAAGGAAAAGGGAAATAGAGAAGAAGCAAGAGAGAAGAAGGGAACGACTGAATGGGGAAGAAGTTGAGTGGGAATCAATGACATTCCCTCACATATCCTGCATCAGTTGTATCGAGAGGGATAATCCACTCGGAGAGAGGATTATTGGAAAATGAAAATCTTCATATCAATGCCATACACGAGGAAGAAACTGGGCAAAGAAACCTGTTGGGCATTCGCCCTTATGAATCTGGAAGCGTTTTGAACAATTGGATGCGCAGAGGATCTTCCTGTAGTTTTTAGAGATTACATGAGTAATGTGAGAACACACTTGTTGTTTTTAAGCCTAGAAACAATAAGATTCCTTTTGTGAAATAGGCTCATGTTCAGACATCTTTTGTTTCAATAAAATACATCTTTAATGATCAAATTTGGCAAATATTCTTTCATTTCTTACAGTCTTTTGATTTTCTAATTTCATTCCAAATTTTTTATTCGCATTCATATCATGTGAATAGTTGTCCTTGAATTCATTTGTTCTTTGTACATTCTTTTGTGCCTACCACAGATCACTAGATATCAATGACATGAGCAACGATACTACAGATCTAGAGGTCTATTTTGAGCAAGACATGTGTTTAGAGGAATCTCAGGATTTTGAATGTGGCAGAGATTGTGACTTATCTCCAGATCTGTTAAGAATGATAAAGCAAGAAGAGAAACAAATTTTACCCCATGGAGAGGAGGTAGAGAACATAGCCTTAGAGGAAGGAAAGGTTGTGAAAATTGGAACACACATAGCCGAAGAGACGAAGCAAGACCTCGTTGAATTATTGCGGGAATTTAAGGATGTATTTGCATGGTCATACCAAGATATGCCTAGGCTAAGTACTGATATTGTAGTGCATCGCCTCCCCATAAGAGAAGAGTGCAAGCCAGTTCAGCAAAAGTTACGAAGGATGAGGCCTGACGTGGTGTTGAAAATAAAAGAGGAAGTCAAGAAACAGTTTGATGCAGGTTTTGTTCAAGTGGTCAAATACTCAGAGTGGGTTGCCAACATTGTTCCTGTCCCTAAGAATGATGGAAAAGTTCAGATGTGTGTAGACTATAGGGACTTAAATAAAGCTAGCCCAAAGGACAATTTCCCTTTGCCTCATATTGACGCATTAGTGGATAATACGGCGGGATACTCATTGGTTTCCTTCATGGATGGTTTTTCGGGATATAATCAGATCAAGATGCACCCTGAGGATATGGAGAAAACTACCTTCATAACATTGTGCGGTACCTTTTGTTATAAGGTGATGCCATTCGGGCTGAAGAATGCAGGAGCGACATATCAAAGGGCCATGGTAACCTTATTCCACGACATGATACATAAAGAGATTGAAGTATATGTCGATGACATGATTGCTAAATCTCAAACAGAGAAGGAACACATTGAAGTCTTGAAGAAGTTGTTTCTGAGGTTGAGAAAATTTCAATTGAAGCTCAACCCGGCAAAGTGTACTTTCAGAGCTTGGTCAGGGAAATTACTGGGTTTCATAGTCAGTGAAAGAGGAATCGAATTTGACTCAAATAAGGCCAAAGCTATACAAGAACTGCCTCCACCGCGCACTCAAAAGGAAGTCCGAGGTTTTCTTGGAAGATTAAATTACATTGCTCGGTTTATTTCACAATTAACCGAGAAATGTGATCCCATATTTTGTCTTCTCAAGAAACACAACCAAGGTGTATGGGACGAGGAATGCCAGAGAGCTTTTGACAAAGTCAAACAATATCTGTCAAATGTACCAGTACTATCTCCGCCTAATCCAGATAGACCATTGATACTGTACTTGACAGTGTTCAATAACTCCATCGGATGTGTGCTTGGTCAACACGATGAGTCAGGAAGAAAAGAAAAGGCGATATACTATCTCAGTAAAAAGTTCACTGAATGTGAAATGAGATATTCATCGATTGAGAAATTGTGTTGCACCTTGATTTGGACAACTCGGAGATTGAGGCAGTATATGCTATATCATACAACCTGGTTAATTTCAAAGCTTGATCCGTTAAAGTATATGATGGAGTCGACTGCTTTGAATAGAAGGATGGCATGATGGCAGATTTTGCTCTCTGAATTCGATATAGTCTATGTGAACCAAAAGGCTATAAAAGGGAGCGCAATAGCAGAATTTCTGGCTAGCAGAGCCTTAGAGGATTATGAACCTTTGAGCTTTGATTTCCCTAATGAAGAGTTAATGTATGTGGCAACTACTGAAGAATGTCCGTGGAAGCTAAATTTTGATGGAGCGTCAAATGCTGTGGTAAATGGAATTGGGGCAATCTTGGTATCCCCTAGTGGTGATCATTATCCATTCACATGAAAATTGGATTTTGATTGCACAAACAACATGGCGGAGTATGAAGCATGCATCATGGGAATTCGAGCAGCTGTAGAGCATAAAATCAGAGTGCTAGAAGTTTATGGAGATTCTGCCTTAGTAATCTACCAGCTTAAAGGAGAATGGGAGACAAGAGATCTCAAACTAAGTGATTACCGGAAAATAGTTCTGGGATTGATTGAGGAGTTCGATGAAATTACTTTTAAATATCTCCTACGTAATGAAAATCAGATGGCGGATGCTTTGGCAACCCTGGCTTCTATGATCAAAGTAAACAGACCAGAGGATATGAGACCTATTCTGATGAGTATTTTCAAAGTTCCAGCTCATTGTTATAACCTGGAAGAGGAGGAAAAAGATGACCACCCTTGGTATCGTGATATATTGCAATATGTAAAAAATCGTGAATACCCAGAGCATGCAACTGAGAATGATAAAAGGACATTAAGAAGATTGGCATCTGACTATGTTTTAGATGGGGATATCTTGTACAAAAAGAGAAAGGATCAAGTACTATTGAGATGCGTTGATGCTGTTGAAGCTAGGAAAATCCTGGAAGAAGTTCATGAGGGCATTTGTGGAACGCACGCTAATGGATTCACAATGGCCAGGCAGATAATGAGATTTGGATATTATTGGTCCACCGTGGAAGGAGATTGTATCAACTATGCCAAGAGATGTCATAAATGCCAGATTTATGGAGACAAAATTCATGTGCCTCCGTCACCTTTGCATGTTATGACTTCCCCATGGCCTTTTTCCATGTGGGGCATGGATGTTATTGGACCAATCTCACCGAAAGCTTCGAATGGGCATCGGTTCATCTTCGCGGTTATGGACTACTTCACGAAATGGGTAGATGCTGCTTCATATGCTAGCGTCACTAAGTCAGCAGTTAGTCGGTTCTTGAAGAAGGAGATCATTTGTCGATATGGAATGCCCGAGAGGATCATATCAGACAACGCATTGAACTTGAACAACAGCACAATAGCAGAAGTTTATAGTCAATTCGCGATCAAACACCACAACTCGTCTTCGTATCGTCCAAAAATGAATGGGGCAGTGGAAGCGGCCAATAAAAACATCAAGAAGATATTAGGAAAAATGACTGAGACGTATAAGGATTGGCACGAGAAATTACCATTTGCACTCTATGCTTATCGGACGTCTGTCAGAACCTCTACTGGGGCAACTCCTTTCTCACTGGTCTACGGGATGGAGGCAGTTCTACCTATTGAAGTGGAAATACCTTCTCTCCGAGTTTTATCAGAAATAAAGCTGGATGAAGCTGAATGGATCCAGGCTCGATATGATCAGTTGAACTTAATTGAAGAAAAGAGGCTAAGGGCTATTCGTCACGGTCAGATGTACCAAAAATGAATGATGCGAGCCTATGATAAAAAAGTCCGCCCAAGAGAGTTTCACGAGGGGGACCTTGTACTGAAAAAGATCATTCCCATACAAAAGGATTTTAGAGGAAAATGAATGCCGAATTGGGAAGGACCATATGTAGTCAAGAAAGCTTTCTCTGGAGGTGCACTGATTCTAACTGAAATGGATGGGAAAAGCTTACCCAATCCTTGAACTCGGACTCAGTCAAAAAGTACTTTGCTTGAAAAGGAGAAGAGGCCAAGGTGAAAACCCGCAAAGGACGCCTTGAGACCAAAGGGGTTTTGAGTTGAAAACCCGAAAAGGGCGGCTCAAATTTTGAATGGACATGCAGTGATCTTGCTATACTTGAATAAAAAAGAAATGAAGTATGTTGCATATCGGGGCATCAACAAAGTACTTTGGGTCTTCTAAACACATGTTAAGCTCAAAGTAGTCTTCATGAAGTTTGTATATAAAAGCCCAATCTGTGATATCTAGGGTATCTGATCTTTGTTCTTTTCATTTTACTATCTTTGGATTCTTTTTCTTCTCAAAGATATGTTCCCAGTTAATTTCCTTTGTATCTTTGATAATTCATTTAACTCTCTTTGAAATCAATTTATTTGTTACCCATCATTCATAAACATGTTGCATTGAAATAATGATTGATGAACTAATAAATTCAAAAAAGAAGTTCTACATATTACTTTGGAAATTTCTAGATAAAACAAGAAACTGAAACAGGACAATTGTTTAGAATTTCCATATTTGAGAAAGAAGAGTCTTGATGGAGACTATTTCTCTGAATTTTTGGTCCAATAGACTATTTCTCGGAGAATGGTAGGACAGACCAATTTGACGGGGAAAGATTCAAAACCCCTAAATTATGGTGGAATGAATTGAAGTTGAAACAAATCTTGTATCCTTAAATTGCAGTAAGGACAGACAGAAAAAGTTGCGATTCCTGGAGGGATGGTTTGAAGGAGTTATAAACCTTGTGTCCCCAAAGTTCGAGAGGAATGGGCCCTAAAATTTCCATGGGGCAAATTATTTGAGCAAGAAAATGATGCTTCAAAGGAAATGAAGATGAAACCTTGACGAATGAATGAGTGATAACACCTCGAGTAGGAATCATACTCATATCATTTTTGCATTCACATATCATAGCATGGCTGAATAGGAGCATTTGATTCATTTCGATCACGGCATCCTAATCATTCGGCATGAGCATATACCCATTCTACAGGTCATAGGATGATGTAGTAGGGTAAATAGTCACTTTCAGTCTTGTCTCCCTGAAGTTGCAGCGGAGTAGATTGAAGACAACAGATCTTACCTTCCTGAAGTTGCAGGAAGAAGATCGAAGACATTAGTCTTGTCTCCCTAAAGTTGCAGCGGAGTAGACTAAAGACCACAGATATTACCTTCCTGAAGTTGCAGGAAGAAGACCAAAGACCTCAGCTCGACCTCCCTAAAGTTATAGTGGAGCGAACTGAAGAAAACAGATCTGGCATTCTTGAAGTTGTAGTGAAACAGATCGAAGACATCAGTCTTGTCTCCCTGAAGTTGCAGTGGAGTAGATTAAAAATGACAGATTTTACCTTCCTGAAGTTGCAGGAGGAAGATCGAAGATACCAATCTGGCATCCCTGAGTTTGCAGTGGAGCAGATTAAAATAGCAGATCTGGCGTTCCTGAAGTTGCAGTGAAGCAGATCAAAGACATCAGCCTTGCCTCTCTGAGTTTGCAGTAGAGCAGGCTAAAAGACAACAGATCTTGCCTGTAACACCCCGAACCCGATCAACACACCACGACCGAATCTGGCATGTCATAGAGAGAAAACGTTTCGAAGAAAACAAGTTGCCGGTTTAATTTCAGCGAAAACTCTTTGTTTGCTTTGTGTTTGCAGAAATCTGATGCATGTATAGTTGAAAACGTTAAGTTGCTTAGAAATCCTGAAAATCTTTTTAAAACTCGTTTGTCATTCATTACTTAAGAAAACATTTATGTCTATTAAAACCCGAGTGAATTTAACTTAGTTACTGTAAAACCGTTTGTATTTGAGCTTTTTTTAAAAAAAAACTTAGATTTGAAAATCATTTAAGTTGGCTTTGTTATCATGTGAATTGTATTACCCGATGGTAGAGTTTAGAAAACTCGTTGCGTAGCTTAGTTTGAAAACTTTGATTATCAGGTTATTAAAGCAAATCAAGTAATTACTTAATCATATTTAAAACCAAATCCAAAGCAGATAAAATAATCCAAAACATAATTTAAAGGCCTTGTTACAAATCCAAATAAAAACCAGAATTTAAAGTAAAATAACCAAATCAAATGTCCATGTAAAACCGAAGCAATTATCGCATGGTCACCTCTAGTCCACCCGGCTCCTCATCCGCAATCTACGAATCACCTGAAATGATAAGGGAAGAGGTGAGTCACCAAGACTCAGTGCATAATCCCCCTCCCGATTATAGCAACATGCTTACACAACTCATAATCAAGCAAACATATCATGCACCCAAACCTAGCCATCCACAACTCCTTTTTCTACCCCATGTGGTACCAAACCACTGGTGGTGCCAAACCACTGGTGACCCAAAGTCACTGGTATCAATAATAATGTGGTGCCAAACAACTGGTGACCCAAAGTCACGAATAATCCATATGTGGGGCCAACCCACGTTGTGATACCAAATCACTGGCGACAATCCCGTTTTATCAAATGTGGGGCCAACCCACTGTGGTGCTAAACCACTGGGACGAGTCGCTATGAGGTGCCAAACCTCTGGTGACCCAAAGTCACGAAATCAACCGTGGTACCAAACCACTGGTGACCCAAAGTCACTGATATCAATCTTTCCCCTCCTCTCATATCACCCACAATAATGCAATGCACATACAAATCATGCCATCATGCTTAATCATTAGACATATATCGAACATACATAGATAATATCATCATAAATCATATGCCGTAATCTCAACAAAACGGACTTACCCGAAATCCTTGCTCATACCCATAAAGGTATCATATCGAAATCTACACAGTTTCGGCTTTTAACATAGTTTAGGCTATTAACAAGTTTACAACGATTATGAAGTGTGTAAGTTACACACCTGGTTATTAACGCGATTACTGAATCCCGAAGATCAAGATCTAACGTACTAGATTCCCCCCTTTCCTACATTCGGCCAAAACCAAGATCGTTAGCAAACCCATTCGGCTACACTTGTAAATCCTGAAAAGTTAACGCATCTAGTAACCATCCTTACCTTAACGCTTTTCGATCACCAGTCACAACTCGAGATATACGAGATAGAGCTTTCCCCTACAATCGGCCAACACTAAACACTTAATCTTAATAGCCTTTGGCTTTTCAAATAACTAAGAGAAAGATTGAATCGGCATGAAACCTTACCACTGACTTATTGAGACCGATTGACAGAGAATAGATGACCCTGATCCACTGCCTCAAAATCTCGGAGATCCTAGAAGAAATCGATTTCACAGATGAATGAGAACCAAAACAAATGCCGAAATTTGGCTTTTGGTTCTATGTAAGTCGACAGAGAAAAGAAGAAGAAAATAGAAGAGATTCGGCCAAGAACACTTACCCACTCCAAAACCGATTAGAGAAGAAGACCAAAGAGATCTACCCTTGATTGATATTCGGCCAAAGTGTTGGAATAAGAAGAGAAGTGTAAAGGGAGATTTCGGCAATGGTGGTGGAACAATCAAAGGAGTTTCGGCTATGGCTTTTGAAAGAAGAGCAAAAGAGATTCGGCTTTGCAAGGAATCAAGAGAAGATTGATGGACTTTCGGCACAAGAGGGAATGAAGAGAAAAGAAGGTTGTTGATTTGAGAAGAAGAGATGTTGATGGGGTTTTGAACAAATATGAAAGAAAAGAGAGAAAGAAGTGAAAGGGATTCGGCCTTGAAGAGATTCGGCCAAAGGGGTTTCGGTTCAAAGAAGAAAGAGAGAGAGCTTAATTGGTTCCAAGTAACTTCGGCTAAGCACCTTGAGAAGAAGAAGAAAAAGAAATGGCACTAAGGAAGTTTAGATGGGCATTCGGCTAGGTGCTTCAAAGAGAATTCGACAGGTGCAAAAGGGATTTCGGATTTTGTTTCAAATGATGCATTAAGGGAGAAAAAACGACAAGACTAAGGGGGTTTCGGCTTTGGCTCACAACCGAATGCACTTATGCTAGACTTAGCTGAAAATGTCACCTAGCTTGACTTAGCAATTTCGGCACTTCCCCCTCTAGACTCCCAACCGATTACTCCTCCTCAACCAAGAGTTCAAATTCGGCCAACTGCTCAAATCTCTCCTGACCACTCGTTCAAATGAGTTTGAATTAGTCAAACTCCTAAATTCTCTCTTCTCCACCTGTTTAAATCTGTTGACTTGATCAACAGTTATCCTGTCAGAGTTTGAGCTGAGCACAACTCTTCCCTCTCTGGCGTCAAAAAGGATTAGCAGCAAGGGATTTCTGCAGCTCGAACCCAAGCTCTCCTTCCCCTGCTTGTGGCGTCACTGCTCAAGGCCCTAAGTGGCGCCTTCTTGCCACTTTACCAAGGTAATTCTTGTGCTTAACTTTACCACGGATTATACTTAACCCCTAGCTCCTTCAGCTCCCCTTAACCAAAGCTTAAAAATAAAAATTTTCCTATAGTTCGAGCCTAACCTTGGCTTATACCTAGACCCTAAAACGTCTCAATGAATAACACAACCAAGCCATACACATGCAAACAGTTCAAACATAATAGCCCCTATTTAAGGTTGTTACATTGCCTTCCTGAGATTGCAGTGAAGCGGATCAAAGATACTAGTCTGACCTCCCTGAAGTTGCAGTGGAGCAGATTAAAAGATAGCGGATACTGCCTTCCTAAAGTTGCAGTAGAGTTGGAAGCCATTTGAAGAAGACGAGGACCAAGAAGTCAAGGCTTGGCAAAGACAGGCAAAATTGGACCTTTTATTGTCTTTGCTCTATTCTCGTTTCACGACAATGAGCAAAGAGGGGCAGCTGTAATAGGCCAATTTTGCCCGGCCCATTAGAAACCCATTTCATTCAGAAAAAATAAAAAAAAAAAAATAAAATGTCCATTTTACAAGTCCATTTAAAACTAATACCCAAAACCCAATTACAAACCAAACTACCCATGACCCATTACACCCTCAGACCCAATCTTAGCCTGACCCAAAACCTACGGGGCCCAGAGTGGCCCAACACCCGAATAATGTCAGAAACCTAGGGTTTCTTGGAAACCCTCGCGCCGCAAGCAGCCCCGACACCAGCCCTCGGTCACGCCGTCATCAATGCGCAGACAGCTCCTCGCCACCGAGATCCTCGCCGTTGACCTGCACAAAAAAGGAAAGAACACAGCAAAACAAAAAATAATGGCAGAAAACAAGCAAAAACAGATTTTGTATTTATTTTTATTCTATTTATTTTTGGGATATAATTCTATAAACAGAACACAAGAATAGGGAGAGAGAAAAATACGCAAATATTCAAAAAAAATACAGAGAAATAAAATACAAAAACATGTTTACAGAGGTGATTTCCGTTCTTTTTTTTGTTATTTTATCTTTTCCTTCGATTCATGCATATTTTATATACAAAATAGTGTTAAAAAAGGGCAAAGTTTTACCTTTGGGCCACCGTGGGCGACAGCGCGTGAGGCATGTGTCCGATGACTGCCGGAGGTCGAGCGACCTGTGAAGGCAGAGCACCTAGCTGGGGCCTCTGCCATTTTTTTTTAAAATCGATGTTGAAAATGATTTTTAGGTTAATTTTTTAGTTTTTATAGGGCATCCACACGACGCCGTTTTGGTGTGGTCTGTTAGTGACCAAAACGGTGTCATTTATAGGCTTTAGATCCGCGCGTTGACCCGAAAACCTGGGGAGGATCCGCGTGTTTTTATAAAAAGGGCAATTTGCCATTTTAATCCTTCCGCAATTTTATTAGTTTTAATTTCGTTCAATTTAACCTTTTTTTTTATTTTTCAAATTAGCCCTAAAATTTATACTTTGTTTCAATTTAATCCTCGAGCTACTAAAAGGCTAATATCAGAACGATGTCGTTTTGAAAATTTGGCATAATTGCCATATTAACCCCTACGGTGTGTTGCGCGCTTTAATTTAATCATTTTATATTTATTTTTATTGCTATTTAATCCCGGTTTCTTTATTTATTCTTAAAACTTTTTTTACTTTATTTTATTTTTTTATATGGAATTATTTTATCATATTAAAATTTATATTATTTTTATTATTTGTATATTAATTTATTAATAGTATAAAACTTTTATGTATTGTTTTTCTTAAATACATATTATTTTTATATATTAAATTATTATTATTTATTATTTTATTTAGTTTAATATTATTTATATATATATTACATATTTTTTATATATTAGTTATTATATTATATTTTTAAAATTTTGTATATTATATAGTATTATATTATATTATATAAAATCTTATTTTGTATAAAATTTATTCATATTGTATAACATGTTTCGTTTATATTATTTATATTACATTTTTAGATATCTTTATTTAAAATTATTATATACTATTTATTAATCGTTTTTATCATATATTATCATTTATATATGTACTAAATTATTAAATTATATATTTATTATAAGTATCCCTAGATTTTTTATACTCTAAGTTTTTTTTATATACATATTAATTGTTTTACAAAATTATCATATTTTTTTAATTTTTTTATTTTGTTTTGTTATAATTTTTATTTAGTGTTTAAATATATTGTTAATTTATTTATTTCTCATATTTGATCTTATTTGTAGAATTTAATATCCATTTCTTGAATTTTTATGTTTCCTATAGATTTTAAATTGTTATTGCATATTTTATAACTTGTATTTATTTATTTATGTTTTTTTATTTTGCTTAATATTGTTTTAGCATAATCCTTTTATTATGTGTATCATTTGCTATGTCATATTATTCTTTTGTTAATTGTCTATATTATTTGTTAATACGACTTGTATTTATAGTGAATTGCTATTTGATATTTATATTTTGTAATGTACCAATGCAAAATCGGATTCATATCATTTTTATAAAAACACATTTGCAAAATTGCCGTATTTTATTCAAAGTTTTTTTTTTTAAAAAAATTACGGTGATATGTAATATTTGGGGACTTCGAGAAGAATTGTGCCCTAACTCACTGGGTTTCGGTTTTTCTCGTTGAACTTAAGATATTAGGTATCCCTTTTCTTTTAAAATTGAAACTTATAAACTTCAAATCAAAACTTATTCTCGGGTATTCAAAATGTTGTATCCTAACTTATTGGATATGATGTCTTGTGTCTCGAGGTAAGAATTTTCTACAAATAAAGGCGAGCCTAGTTTCGAAGTCATAAGATGTTGCATCCTAACTTATTGGGTATAGCATTTTATTTCTTTGAGATAGGTAAGTTTTGGTTTTCTTTCAAATAAAAGGATCATATTTTAAAAATTTTCAAATTCTGAACTTTAGGACATGATTTCATCAATTAGGTACCAATTTTTTGGGCGTTACGAGGGTGCTAACCCTTCCTCATACGTAATCGACTCCCGAACCCGTTTTCTTGTATTTTGTAGACCAAAATCAAGGTTTTGAAGTAAAACATTTTATAAGGTGATTCAATCACACCTAAGTAAAAAAGATCGGTGGCGACTTAATTTTCGTTTTTAAAGTCGATTTTCGTTATTCATAAAAACTTAAAAATGGTTTCGACACACGTTGAAACACCCCACACCCGGCCCACGAGCCTGAACCGGATCTGGTATGTTCCTTGAGTAGACCGGTTTCAAAATTCTTTGTTTCTTAGAGAAAATTCGTGTATTTTCAGGAAAATTTCGTTTTGGGTTGGGCTTAGATTAGAAACCCATTTATTTAATTTTATAAATCCAATTTAATTAAAGTGACAAAAGAATTTTTTTTGAGTTCATTTTTAAGAAAAGTAATTTTGTACTTACTTACATCCAAATTAGTTCGTGACATAATATCTGGTAGTAAAGCAAAAAGAAATAAAGAAATTCACTTGGGCCTTATGGCCTTATTACATCAATCAAAACCCAAAAATAATAAAACTTAAGTACTTAATATAAATAACAGTCCCAAATAATAAAAGTCTTTCCTTGCTATGCATGGCCACCTTTAGCTCCTGCCGACCCGGCCCATTCGATCATCTCTGAAAAATATTCCCAATGGGGTGAGTCAAATGAGACTCAATGTGTACACAAACTAACATTCAACAATTCAGGCATACATGTTCATATCAAAGACATATTCATAAAAAGAATGATGCAACCCAAACCCAAGCCTATTTGTCCATCCGCTACACACCACCCGTACCTGCCAATCACACCGTGGGGACTACTAAGTCAACCCTCCATCCGCTACACACCATCGAAGGCAGTCGCTGCAGTCGACGTGCACATCGCCCATATAATTTGTGTCATTAGACACCATATTCAAATAATGTAACCGAAGTTACCAAATTCAGATAATGTAACCGAAGTTACCATATTCAAATTCTGTGACCGTAGTCACCATATTCCGTTGGTGAGACCGAAGTCAACACCTTCTTCCCCTTTCTCATATATCCCGAATGCCCCATAAATTTTTTTATATCATGCATAACATACTTTAATTTCTCATTATTCACATGTTAACAATATATCATATTCGTAATCCTATCGAAAGTAGGAAACGTACCTGGGTACTCTTACCACATTTGTGGTACTTAGCCACATTCACATTCTTATGCATATTCATATATTAAAATAATTGCCAAATGTTATATCGAAAGTTAGTGTGAGTACACACCTGATTGGCTTAATAGATTCCTTGAAATCCCGAAGAACGATCTACCGATCTAAAGTTTAGATCTGTTAATTCCTTGTTTGCCGGTTGGATTGATCAAGTTCCCAAAAAATTACTAGTATCCCTTTTTCCTTGAAATCGGCTAACACTAAATCATGTAATTTTGTCAGTTTCTGACTTTTGGATCAATGAAAAATAATTCTAAATACCAAAAATAAGCCTTGGCCGATTAGATCTATGTACTTACCTTACGCTTTCCAAATCAAGAGGATTCCTTGCCCTATATATCCGCCTTAAAATCTTCATGTTAGATTTAATCTAACATATACATCATAACCTTTAATCAAATAAATTTATCTTACCTTAGATCCTTGATCCTTATATTCGACAGATTGTAGACCCCTTTAGATGTCGTAGTTGATTGCTCCTTTACTTAGAATCAACAAAGATTCGGCTTTGACAAGAGAAACAGAGAAGAAAATAGAAGAAGAGGAGATGGATTTTGCTTAAAGAAAAATTCGCAGAGAGGGGAGAGAGCTAGGAAAATTTCGGCACAGAGGAAGAGAAAGCAAACGTTGATGAGTAGCCCTCCCGCCTCCTTTTATAGCCGAAATTACCAGCCTAGGAGTCCCTTACTTGGCCACCACTCTCTCTTTTGATAATATTATCTCTTTTATTTAAAAGATAAAAGCCTTTAATCCATCAATTATCTCCTCAATTTTCTTAAAAGAAAATCCTTTATTTATCACTTATTATTCACATATTTATGCAAATAAAACTCTTCCTTTTCTAGAAACCCATGCCGTCCACCTCAGCCTTGGAAGCAAAAATAAAACTTATTTATTTGCTTCTCAAGTGACTCGAACCTGTGCCTATTTCCTGCATGTGATGCCATTTCAGAGGCCCTAAGTGACATCTTCAGCCACTTTTCCAAGCCTGTTTGTGTGTCAAACTTCTCCAACTTTTTCTTTTAAGGCCCTCTAGCCCTTATTTCCTATTTTGAACTTTAAAATTTGACATTTCGGCATCATTTCTAAGTTTCCTAAAATTTTCGATCGGCTCTGTAACTTGCCATTTTTCTTACATTTCCAGGTTTCCCGAAATGTTCAGGTTTCCAAAATGTTCAGGTTTCCAAAAATGTTCAGGTTTCCAAAATGTTCATTTCCATTTCTATGCATTTCTAGAATTCCAAAAATACCAAAAATTTATTCATAGTGCTTAAGACTTGTCATTTTGTACAATTAAACCGAAAATGCATAGGCCCTTTCCAGGATGTTACACACGTTTTATAATGTATTAATGCAATATTTTACTCGAATCATTTTTAATAAAAATACATTTTGCTAAATTGTCGCATTTTATTCAAATTTTTTTTTAAAAATATACGGTGATATATAATATTTGGGGGGCTTCGAAAAATTGTACCCTAACTCATTGGGTTTCGATTTTTTTTTTGTTGAACCTAAAATATTAAGTATCCATTTTTGGAATTAAAACCTATAAGCTTCAAATAAAAATTTATTCTCGGAATTCAAGATGTTGTATCCTAACTTATGGGATATGATGTTTTGTGTCTTGAGGTAAAAAATTTCTACAAATAAAAGCAAGCTTAGTTTCGAAATCTTGAAATGTTGCATCCTACCTCATTGGTTGTGGCATTTTATGTCTTTGAGATAAGCGAGCCTTGGCTTTCTTTCAAATAAAAGGATCATATTTTAAATTTTCTCAAATTTTCGACATTAGGTCAATAACTAATCAATCCGGTACCAATTTTGGGCGTTACGAGGGTGTTAATCCTTCCTCATCCGTAACCGACTCCCGAACCTGTTTTCTTGGATTTCGTAGACCAAAATCAATGTTTTGAAATAAAACATTTTATAAGGTGATCCGATCACACCTAAGCAAAAAGGGATTGGTGGCGACTCCCGTTTTCGTTTTTAAAGTCGACCCCGTTTTCCAAAAATAAAAATGATTCCGACAATATTAATTGGTGACACTTTAAAAAAAATGGTGTTGTCACTTTGAGCTTTTATAAAGGTTTATTCTCGTAAATTTTTAAAAAAGTTGGTCTATTTTTATAATATTTAAAAAATGACATTTTTTGAAAATTTAATTCGAGAATAGGTTTTTTTTGGGGAGAAAAAAACACGGGCTAAAATGCGTCCCTGGAGGAGTGTTTCTGCCACATCAGCAAAGCGCTCCTTCAAGGAAGCGCTT
Organism: Gossypium sturtianum; assembly: GCA_025698515.1. Taxonomy (NCBI): domain Eukaryota; kingdom Viridiplantae; phylum Streptophyta; class Magnoliopsida; order Malvales; family Malvaceae; genus Gossypium; species Gossypium sturtianum. Next base: position 131,102,264 of record CM046955.1, read on the forward strand.
TGTGCTGACGTGGATCAAACGCTCCTCCAGGGACGCGTTTTGCTGACACATCACCGAGAGCGTCTTTGGCGTGGGACGCGATTTCGCGGAATTCGACCATTTTCGGTAAATAATTAAAAAATTGGCCCATTTCCGTAAATAATTTTTGAAATGGGCGTTTTTGGGTAAATTTATCCCTATAAATTATTACATGTTATAGTTCGGTATTCTGAATTTCCTAAAATTCTAACTTATTCTTGTAGATGATAGTAATTAAAACACCTATTTAGTTTTTCAATAATTCTCTATTTAATCTTACAATATTAGTCCCTTTTGTTTTAAATAGTTTTAAATAGTTTTAAATAAGTTTTTTGTTGTCACTAATTATATGAATATAATTACAACCTTAATGATATATTTTAAATTTTAATTTTAATTTTACAATTAAATAAAAACATATATTTAAATAAATATAATTATTAAATTTTACAATTAAATAAAAACATATATTTAAATATTAAAAAACTTTATAAACAGAATTTTATATTTTTAAAAACAAACATTATAATCTAACTATTTTAATATTAGTAATTCTATAGACACAATTTTAAATTTTAGAATTAACTTTTAATTAAATATATAAAATATTACGATAAATTTATTTTACATTTTTTTGCCACCACATTTATTTAACATTTTGAAACTTTCATCAAACAATCGTGGAACATGTTAATATTGTGCTAACTTATTAAAATAGTGTTTATAAATAGGATAATATATTTTAAGATACTATATAATTCTAATTGAAGTAAGCACACCTTTTCAAATTATTGCACGAGTTAATTAATTATTAGTTATTTTTAAATCAAACTTATAAAAATATTTTGAAATAACTATTCAAAGCAGAGATTGAAAATATGAAACATTTACATCATGCATTATTATTTAAAAATTTAAAAGTTTAGATCATTTTGATGAATATAAATAATTAATTCGAGTTTATTTTAAATATTAACTTTTTTATTCTTAATTTGTATTGATCATAATACCAACTTTCATAATTTTAAAAAGTAAACATTTATATCATAATCATGACTAGGTGTTCAAATTGAGTAAAACCCTATATGGTTTCAAATAGACACCTTGTGCATGGTATGAAAGGCTAACTCATTTCCTTATTGCTCAAGGTTTTGAAAGGGGTTCTGTTAATTTGAGATCAGTATGGTTGGTGAATTGAGCTATTTCCTTAGATTCCAAATTAAGCAAATGAAAGATGGAGCTTTTCTTCCACAAGAAAAGTGTGGTGAAAAAGTTTAAGCTGGAAAATGCTAAAGCGACTAGGACGCTTATGGTTAATGGTGAGAAACTGTCTAAAGATGAGAATGGAATGCCTAGAAAGACCACTTACACAAGTATGATTGGTAGTCTCTTATATCTTACTACTAGTAGACCTAATTTATCATTTAGTGTGAGAGTATGTGCTAGATACCAGGCAAGTCCAAGAGAGTCCCATGTTAAAACTATTAAGAGGATTACTTGATATGTCCATGAAACTACTAATTTAGGAATTTCATTCTCAAAGGATAATGTTATGAGTCTAGTTGGTTATAGTGATGTTGACAGGCCAAGTAACATTGATGATAGTAAGAGTACATCAAGTGGTTGTTTCTATATTGGTTCGAACTTGGTGTCATAGTACAGTAAGAAGCAAGCTTCAATTTCATTGTCTACCGCAGAAACTGAGTAGATTACTGCAAGGAGTTGTTGTGCTCAACTACCACGGATGAAGCAAATGATGAAAGATTTTGGGGTTGAGTTGGATATGAATCGTTACACCAAATCAGTTAATGACTTAAATAATAGTAAGTGTAGCTAGTATATATAAGGAAATATGCATTAAAAATCACAGCAAGGGTTCAATTATGCCTCCAATCTCTATAATGTTTAGACTATTAAAATCCAATCCTTATTTTTTAAAATTTACATGATTTAGTCCTTTACTTATCCAATTTAATTTTTTTCCAGAAAAAAATCTAATTGGTAACACAACTAATAAACTTTCATTAAATTTGAATACCTAGTATTTTTATATTGAAAGGTCCAATTAAAAAATTAAAGTCCAATTGATATCACATATTCAGATTTAATAGAAATCAACCAACAATGTTACCAATTGAACTTTTACTTTTTAAATCAACCGAGTGGAAGAACTAAAATCTTGAAATTGAAAGCAAAGAGATTGAATCTCAAAATGTTAAAGAGTAGAGGGATTGGAGAAGAATTAAAGCAAAATTTATTTGTGATTTCCAAAATTAGGCGCTCAAAATGTCGTAAAAAATGCAAGAAAATTCTCAACTATTTTTATCAAAAAAAAAAATCCCAACGTTTTGTAAGCGCGAGAAACACTGATAGCCAAGTGTGTTTTGTAAATTTTATAATTCTAATGAATCCCGGTGTCCTATAAATAGGAACATGATGGTGGTGTTCCATGCAGATCAAGCTCGAGTTCCACAATTTGGAATCGTAGCTTGTCTCTCCTATCCTGTCAAGGTCCTGTTTGCATCCAACTAGTTGTTTCCAGGACCTAGGCTTTGATAGTTAAAATAAAAACCACCATGGGTATTGCTGGTTATAGTTATAGTTGGTTTTTGTTGTCATTTTTCGCCCTAATCCCAACACTAAGAGCTCACATCGCTGAATATGACGAGTATTGGAAAGCACGAGAATTGGAAGCCATTGAGAACCTGAACAAGGCTTATCACCCCAATCCGGAGGAGGTGGTCCGGCATTACAATGACCACTTTGCCAAGACCATGCTAGAGTATAATAGCACCAGAAGGGCGTTGAAAGGAAAGAAAAAGGGTCCCTGTGAGATTACCAACCCTGTTGATAGTTGTTGGCGATGTGATCCTAACTGGGTAAAGAACAGGAAGAGGTTGGCCGACTGTGCCCCTGGATTTGCTCGTGGTACTACAGGTGGAAAGGACGGCAAGTTTTACGTGGTCACTGACCCTAGTGATGATATTGCTAACCCCAAGCCCGGAACTCTGCGTCATGCAGTCACTCAACTCAGGCCACTTTGGATCACTTTCAAAAAATCCATGATCATCAAGCTGGAACAGGAGCTCATTGTTACAAGCGACAAGACCATTGATGGAAGGGGAGCTAATGTGCATATTTGCTATGGTGCTGGTATTACTGTCCAGTTTGCTAGGAATGTCATTATCCATGGCCTCCATATCCATCACATTAAACCCGCTACTGGTGGCATCGTTAGGGATGCTGAAAACCACCTTGGGTTAAGGACTGCCAGCGATGGAGATGGGATCTCTCTTTTTGGAGCAACCAACATTTGGCTTGACCATCTTTCCCTTTATGATTCATCTGATGGTCTTATCGATGTTATTCAGGGTTCCACTGCCATTACCATTTCAAACTGCCATTTCACTGACCACAACGAGGTAATCTTACTTTCTTTTCTATTTTAAACTAAGCTCGAAGAGGTTTTTTTTCTTTTTAGTGACAAAACAATATAATTAAAATGAAAAAATTGTAGGTGTTGTTGTTTGGAGCAAGCGACACCTACGTTGCTGACGAGAAGATGCAGATCACTGTTGCTTTGAACCGCTTCGGTAAAGGATTGGTGGACAGGATGCCTAGGTGTCGATTAGGTTTTTTTCATGTCGTCAACAATGACTACACTCATTGGTTCATGTATGCCATTGGCGGCAGTAGCCACCCTACAATTATCAGCCAGGGCAACAGGTATATCGCGTCAAGCATCTACGTAACTAAGCAAGTGACAAGTAGGGGCTACTTATCACCAGAACAGTGGAAGCAATGGAACTGGGTATCACAGGGTGACCACTTCGTGAACGGTGCCTATTTTACTCCATCCGGTGATCCGAATGCCAGCAAGCTATTCGGTGCTGACAAAATGATGTCTTTCCAACCCGGTCGATTGGTCCCCAGACTCACAAGGTATGCCGGAACACTCCACTGCAGAATTGGTCGCCCTTGTTAAAAAAATTATTTTGATATGCATACGTCCTCTCTTTTTGTTATGTACAACATTTGATACCCGTGCATTGTTCAATTGGGATTTATTGGGAATGATTACCAGGAAATGTTATTATTTGATTTCACCCTATCTTTTTCTTTCTACTTTTAATAGATAATTAGAAATCTTATCACACGTGTACATGTGAAAACCATAATTTTAACCCGAGACATAAACAAAGACAAGGATATTCTTTCTATTCTAAAAAGAACTCTTGAATGAAAAGAAACTAATCTGAAAGAGAACTATAAACAAATAAAAATAGAAGATCTGTTTTGACATGAAATGGATATATCCATATTTTCTGACTTACCTTTATGAAATGATAAAATATGGCAAAACCTATACCAAAAGTTGGCTCAAGTAGGAATGGCGCAGTAGTGCACGGAAAAGTGCACGTAGAATACAAAAAGAGTTATTCATGTTCAAGCAAGTTTTAACAATAGTTTGAAGCTAATAAATAATAACACTAATTATCATGGTGTTGTAATCAATTGTAAGTTGGTGTTGGCATCAACCCAATAAAATACATTAATCTAATATATCTAATATATATTCTATTGCAAGGTTTTCTGGCATTTTTTGAAACCTTAAGTTTTGAGTTTAGAATTTGCCATGTGTCACCAATCATTTTAAAGTTGTCTAATTAACTAAATTTTTTAACATTCATCAATAATCATGGACTAAGACCAATAAGTTTCTATAAATTTGGTATGTCCCAACTTATATATTCGGGTACTCGGTTATTTTGTAAAACACATCATTTTGAAAAAAGAAAGAAAGAAAAATTATGAGTGTTCTTGATATAGTAATATTCTTATTGCAGCAATGGTAATGGTGATTCCTCCCGATGTACTTGCATCACCATAAACTAAACTCAGTTTTTTACTACATCATTTAAAATGGACAGATCAAGTATATATATATAAGGTGGTGTATGAGTTTGCTCAACGTGAGTTGAGAATCCAACCAAGGCCCTTAATATTGTCGAAAGATTTGTTTCAAGAAGTTCACTTGGCAGGTTTGAGCTTCCACAAATGACGTGTTACTTTTACTAATATAGAGTCAAATATTGAAGCAAACAAACTTGCAAAGGAAACAGTACATAGGATTAATAATTTGGTGTCTATGTTTTGTGTAAGTAAATTGTTTAATTCCACTTTTTAATTTGCAGGTGCCAATGGTTGAGTTCAAATGAGTTATATTTTAGTGTGTTCTACGACATCATTGCACTGTTGTTATTGAGTCTCACTATAACTTTATTTGTAGTTATATTTACATTAAAAAATACTTTACTTTTTGACAATAATTTTTATTGACCCAAAATTGCAAATTTAGTTTATTTTTATATTTTAATTTTGAAGATTTGTTTATATTATATTTTTTTCTTTCACAATTATTTTTACCTAAAAAATATTAACATTATCGAAACCATTTTTAAGTTTAAAAAAAAAACAGGGATCGACTTTAAAAACGAAAATGGAGTCGCCACCAATCCCTTTTTACTTAGGTGTGATTGGATCATCTTATAAATCGTTTTATTTCAAAACATTAATTTTGGTCCGCGAAATACAAGAAAACGGGTTCGGGAGTCGGTTACGTACGACGAAGGGTTAGCACCCTCGTAACGCCAAAAACTTGGTACCTAATTGTTAGTTTCATGTCCTAATGTCGAAATTTTGAAAAATTTTAAAATACGATCCTTTTATTTGAAAGAAAACCAAGATTTACCTATCTCAAAGAAATAAAATGCTACACCCAATAAGTTAGGACGTAACATCTCATGACCTTGAAATTAGGCTCACCTTTGTTTATAAAAAATCCTTATCTCGAAGTACAAAACATCATATCTAATAAGTTAAGATATAATATTTCGAATTCCCGAAAATAAGTTTTGATTTTAAAATTTATAGGGTTTTTAAAAAGGGGAGGATACTTGATATCTTAAGTTCCACGAGAAAAATTAAAACCTACTAAGTTAAGGTATAATTTCCTCAAGTCCTCAAGTATCACGATCATTTGTTTTTAATATTTGAATAAAATGTGTCAATTCTAAATGTATTTTTTGTAAAAAGGAAAAAAATAGTTTGAGTAAGACATTGCATGAATACATTATAACAATTATGCCAAATAGCAATTACAGATCATATTAACAATTACTACTAATGAATAATTAAAGAATGAATAATACGAAAATATAAGTGATGCAAATAATAGAATAATTATACTAAAGCAGAATATAAAAATGATAGATGAATAAAATAAAAAAAGGATAAACAAATATAAGATATAAAGCAGTAAGTAACAAATAAATATAAAGCTTTACATGCATATCAACATAGAATGAGTTATTATAGATATTGTAAATTAAGAAACATATGGCTTTAAATAAAATGATGTGGAATAATAAAAATATGAATTATAAAAAAATGAATTAATATGTACAAATGATGTGGAGTATTTAAAAAAACAATATATATATATATATTCAAAATAAGAAAATAAGTAAAATATATTGTTAAAGAAATAAATAATGTATAACTTTAAATAAAATTACATTTATAATATAATAATCTAATACATATATATTTCATATAAACAATATAAATAAATTTATGTTATACAATATAAATAAATTTTATACAAAATAAGATTTTAGAAGTAATATATGATATAATATAATACTATATAATATAGAAATTTAAAAAAATGTATAATATAATAACTAATATATAAATCATAAAAATAATATGTAATAAAAATAATATTAAACCAAATAATAAATAATAATAATTTAATATATATAAGGATAATACATATAAAAAAAATATATATAAATTTTATACTATTAATAAATTAATATATAAATAATAAAGAAAATAATATAGATTGTTTAATATAATAAAATAATTTAATACAATAAAATAAAATAAAAAGATTTTTTTTAAAAAAAATAAACAAAGGTTAAATAGCAATAAAAATAGATATAAAAAGGACTAAATCAAAACACGCGTTAAACCATAGGGACTTATTGGGCAATTATGCCTTCTTTCCAAAACGACGTCGTTCTGATTTTGGCCTTTAAGCAGCCCGAGTACTCAATTGAAAAACAATACAAATTTAAGGGCTAATTTAAAAAAAATAAAAATTCAAATTGTACTGAATTAAAAAATACTAAAATAGCGGAAGGACCAAAGAGGGAATTAGCCCTTTTAACAAAAAACGCGCGAATCCTTCCGAGTTTTCGGGTCAACGCGCGGATCCTCCGTAAAACGACGCCGTTTTGGTTATTAAAGGGCTATACCAAAACGACGTCGTGTGAATGGGCTATAAAAGCTAAAAAAATAGCCCAAAATTCATTTTAACCCCGAAATTTAAAAAAACAGAGCCCCCCTTTTTATTCTCTCTCGCCTTCGCCTATGGGCGAGATTCCTCCGCCGCAGCGCCGTGACGCGCGCCTCTTACGCTGCCTCACACGCCGTCTCACGCGCCGTCGTTCGCGACGGTTCTTCGGTGAGAAGTGCCCCTTTTCGAAAGGTAATCTCGTTTCTTTTTATTTTTAATGCTATTTTATATATAAAAATGTGCATGAAATCGAAAAGAAAGAAGGAAAAAAAAACTTAACGAAGAAAAGAAACCACCTTCTGTTTTTCCGATTGATTTATGTTTTTTTATTTTGTATGTATTTTTTTCTGTCTGTTTTGTGAAGTATTTTTCGTATCCCATTTTACAGATTTCATGGGGTTTTTATAACCCGAAAACAAAATTGAAAATCCTATTTTTACTGCTACTGTCTGCTATTCTTTCCATCTTCTGTCGTTGTTTCTTTCCTTTCGCAGGTAAATGGCGAAAATCTCGGCGGTAGCGAGGGCTAGGCTGCGGTACGAGGGGATGGGCGTGATTGGAGGCTGGACGAGGCTTGCGGCGCCTAGGGTTTTAGAAACCCTAGGCCACTGAAACTATTTGAGTTTTTGGGCCCCTTTGAGCCGTGTAGATTTTGGGTTAGGGTCTGTTGGGTCAGGGTGTAACGGGCCACGGGTTTAGTCTGGGTTGCTGGTGGTATTTGGTTTGGGGTGTAAGTGGGTTTTGGTATTTGGGTAGGCTGTTTTAGGTATTGGGTCGGTGGTAATGGGCCATTAAATTTGGGCTCTATAAAAGGACACTGGACATTTATTTTTTTTTATTTTTCAATTTTGGTTTTCACGGGTCCGGGCAAAATTGGGTTCTTACAGCTGCCCCTCTTTGCCCATTGTCGTGTAACGAGAATAGAGAAAAGACTATAAAAGGACCAATTTTGCCCGATTTTTGCCTAACCTTGACTTCTTGATCCTCGTCTTCTTCAAATGGCTTCCAAATCCACTGCAACTTTAACGGTATTGGATCTTCATCTCAATTTTGATTTTAGAAATAAGTACGATGGCTTCAATCTGCTTCACCGTAACTTCAGGAAGGCAATATCAGCTATCTTTAATCTGCTCCGCTGCAAACTCAGGGATGCCAGATTAGTATCTTCGATCTGGTTCACTGCAATTTCAGAAATACCAGATCTGCTATTTTTAATCTGCTCCACTGCAAACTCAGGGATGCCAGATCTGATGTCTTCGATCTGCTTCCTACAACTTCAGGATTGCCAAATCTACTATTTTAATCTGCTCCCTGCAAACTCAGGGATGCCAGATTGGTATCTTCAATCTGCTCCACTGCAAACTCGGGGATGCAAGATCTACTATCTTCAAATCGCTTCCGCAAACTCGGGAATGCCGATCGCTATCTTCAATCGCTTCCTCGCAAACTCGGGAATGTCGATCCGCTATCTTCAATCGCTTCCCGCAAACTCGGGAATGCCGATTCGCTATTTTTAATCGCTCCATCGCAAACTCGGGGATGGCAGATTAGTATCTTCGACCGCTTATCGCAATCTTAGGAACGCCAGATTCGCTATTTTTAATCTGCTCCATCGCAAACTCAGGGATGCCAGATTAATATCTTCGATCTGCTTCACTGCAATATCAGGAATGCCAGATATGCTATTTTTAATCTGCTCCTCCGTAAACTCGTGGATGCCGATTAGTATCTTCGATCCGCTTCATCGCAATCTCGGGAATGCCGGATCTACAATCTTGATCCGCCCCACTACTATCTCGAGAGGACAAAATCTAAACTTTTTGATCCGCTTCCTTACTATCTCGGGAAGACTTCAATCTTCAGTCTGCTCCACTACCATCTTAAGGGAACAAAATCTGAACTTTTTAGTTTGCTTCCTTACAATCTCAGGAAGACTTCAATCTTCAGTTTGCTCCACTACTACCTCTAGGGAACAAAATCTGAACTTTCCAATTTGCTTCCTTACTATCTCAGGAAGACTTTAATCTTCAGTCTGCTCCACTACCATCTCTAGGGAACAAAATCTGAACATTCCAATTTGCTTCCTTACTATCTCAGGAAGACTTCAATCTTCAGTCTGCTCCACTACCATCTTTAGGGAACAAAATATGAACTTTCCAATTTGCTTCCTTACTATCTCGAAAGACTTCAATTTTGGTCTTCTCCACTACCATCTCGGGGAACAAAATCGAACTTTTAGATCGCCCTTGCTGCTACATCAAGGAGATTAGACCAATGGCTAAAATCGCTCCATTGTCGATACATGGAGATAGGATTCGCCAAATTTGATATGCTCCACTACTGCTTAGGGAGATAAGATCTATGAATTCACTAGTTGCTACACCGTCCTCTGAGGGACATGTCCTGTAGACTCGGTTCCATATGCATATGTTTATGCCGAATGATCAGGATGCTATGATCAAAATGAATCAAATGCTCCTAGCCACATGTGTTATGAATGCCAAAATTGTCATGATTTTCTTTTGTACAATGATTAAGATGCAATGACCAGAATGAATCAAATGCTCCTAACCAAATGGTATTTTGGATGACATTTGCATGAATGCAGACTGTCATGAGAATGATCCTTTGTTAAATGTTTTGGGTTGTCACTGCTCATAGTTCATCAAGGTTCTATCACTGATGTGTTACCATGCTTTCTCGTTCAATTTGGTATCTTTGTGAAAACCCAAAAAAACGATCATATTCTCGCTTCAAGCAAGCTTGCCCCCCATTGTAATTTTAGAGTCCCTTCCACTGTACCTTCCGGGACATAAAGTTTGTACCTCCCACTGCAACTTCAGGGGAATAACATTTGATTTCTTCCATCCATCCTGTTACCACTCAGAGGTATGGAATTTGTATCATCCTCAATCAATTTGATCTGTTACACCATTCCCTGGGTGTAATGACCAGATGTATGAATGCAAGGTATCATTTTTCTTTTCCTGAGAATGATCCCCCTTTACACTTGGGTTGACATTGCTCGTCATTTGTCGAAATGGTATCACCGACGAAATGTCTTATCCAATAAAAATCCGAAGAGCTAATCATTTTTCAATATTTCCAACCCTTAGGCTTGGTGAGTTCTAAACAACAGTCCTGTTTCAGATTCTCATATTATTTAGAAGCCTCCAAATTAATATGCGAAACTCCTTTTATGAAAGTATTATTAGTCCATTAATCGTAATTTCAATGTAAAATGCTTGAAAAAGATCACAATAATGGACGAGAAAGAAATTAATCAAGAGCATAGCTCGAAACAAATAAGTTAATCAAAGATAACCAAAACAATAAAACAAAATTGATTGGGGTGTATCCTGAAAAGAATAAAGTAATCCAAGATAAAAAATTCAAAAATGGGTAAGATAGAGGCTAGGTGCCCCAAATATCGCAGCCTGAGCTTCTCTGTACAAACTTCTTGATGACCATTTTGAGCTCAATATGTGTTTAGAGGATCCGGAGTACTTTTTCCATGCCCCAAGACGTAACATACTTCCTCATTGTTAATTCAGGCATAGCAAGACCACCACATGCCCTATCTTTGATCAAAATTTGAGCCGCCCTTTTCAGGTTTTCAGCTCAAAACCAATTTGGTCTCAAAGCGCCCTTTGCGGGCTTTTGCCTTGGCCTCTCCCTCTTCTTCTTCTTCTTTTTCTTTTTTTTTGGAAATTTGAACTCAAGGCGCCCTTTGCGGGTTTTCACCTTGACCTTTCCTCTTTCAGATAAAATACTTCTTGACTGAACCTGAATTCACCGGATTGGCAAGTCTTTGGCATCCATCTCGGTCAATATCAATGCTCCTCCAGAATAGGCCTTCGTTTCAACCTAAGGTCTTTCCCAGTTTGGCATATGCTTTCCTCTGAAATCATTTTGTAGAAGAAAGATCTGTTTCAACATCAGGTTCCCCTTGTGGAATTCTCTAGGATAAACCTCTTTGTCGTAAGCTCGCATCATCTGACCGTGATGGATAACTTTTAACCTTTTCATCGATTAGGTTCAATTGGCAACAATGCTTCCATTACATAAACCAATGGGTAAGATGTTGCCCCAGCGAAGGTTCTGGCCGACGTTCAATAAGACAGAGGGTAAATGGTAGCTTCTTATGCCAATCTTTACAAGTCTTAGTCACCTTTCATATTTTTTGTTTTTTTTTGTATTTTTTCTTTTGGCAACTTTTGTTGTGATTGTGATATGTCATCGATCTTTGGTTAAACTGTAAACTTTAACTTTGTACAGTTATACATTATTAAACGTGATCCTTTATGGCATTCTTTGCTGGCATCTGATCCTTTCCTTTATTCTCTTTTTTTTTGGAATTTGATGATTGTCGACTTTGCAATATTGGCATATGAAGCAACATTCACCCACTTAGTGAAGTAACCGATGACCACTAAGATAATTCAATGTTAACTAGAAGCTTTTGACGATATCGTCCCCATGACATCCATGCCCCACATATAGAAAAGTTTGTGAAGAAAATGGAAGAGTCACATAAATCTTGTCTTCTTCAATTTCGATTTTATGTATAATCGATGTGATCCCCTTCAGAACACCCCAAACCAGTCTATGCGTTAAGACAAGATTTGGTTTGTCACACCGAAACGAACATCCAAAATTTCTCTAATGATTTAAGTAATCAGTAATTCAAAACCTTAACGTAGTTTTAAAAGAAAATTTAATAGAAATTGAAAAAAATATTTAGGTGTCCAAAATTGTTATAAAACACAATATTTTTAAGAAAACTTTATAGATTTTAACATACGCCCATATTAAGAGTCTTAAAATAAAACTAAATCCATCCACACATAAAAATCCTTAAAAATATAATTAGAGGCCTTATTACAACATACCCAAAATAAAATAAGTAACTTAAATAGAGTTCATAGTTTATAAAACCCAAGCTCGTAGTATGGCCTCCACCATGTCATTCCCGGCCCAAGTCCACATCAATTTCCATTACCGAGATGGATAATAAAACGGGGTGAGTTACAAAGAACTCGGTGTGTAACTCACTTACCACCATTATTGGGCGGACCATCAAGGCATTAATTTGGGCTTGAGCCCAATTACAAATTTTAACAATATAGCATGAATAAAGTAAATATAATGCATGTAAGATGAATTTCCCAACCAAGCCTAATTTCCATCCGCTACACACCCCGCGTCAACCAACCAACACACTGTGGGGATCAAGTCAACCCACCCCGCCAAACACACCAATCGTAGGCATTAAGCCTTTTAATATTATTGTAGTGCATCATCGAACTAGATTGTGACATAGTCACCGAACTAGAGGCATTAAGCCAACATTTGTGGCAGAGCCACCGAACTAGATTCATGGCCACAGGCCTTACTTCTCTTCATCATGTATCCCATCCCATGCAATTATGTTATGAATCATAAATAATTTATTAAGTAATCCACAACACAAATGAGTTTTTAATTAAACTTTTCATTTGGGTCCATTAAACAAAATAATATTTAGCCCATTTAGCAATCTAGCGAACTTAGGCCCAAATGTCAAACTAGAAGGTTTTTGGCCCATTTAGCGATCTAGCAGTCTTTTGACCCAATTTATCGATCTAGCAGTTTTTCGGCCCAATTTAACAATCTAGCAATTTTTCGGCCCAATTTAACAATCTAGCAATTTTTCCTTCAACTTTAACCATTTTCATGCATTTTACACAAAAAGGGTTAATTATCACATAAATTTCGATTTTGTCCTTTTTACGATTTATCATAATACTTATTGCTTAGTATCTAACCCGAAAGATAAGTGTGAAGTTACACACCTTGCTATGGTGAGGACTAAACTTTCCCATTCATCAACACCTATACATATCACGATAACTTATGATCATTATAATCTAATAATAAAACCGATTTAATCATAACGATCTAAAATTTTACCTCGGATTTTTGAACTACTTCCACTTGCGGTTTCTCCCGATTGATGGTTCGTTAACCGAATCAAATCCACGAACAAATAATGGTTCGGGAGTACGAACTACTTCAAACAATTGATTCTCCTCGGATGAACGCCCACAACCCGGTGGGAAATCCGGATTCTTGATACTGATCCTTTGTTTATACTTAGGGGATTAACGGAACCTCCTTCTTTCAAAAACGAAACACCGCCCTTTTCTTCCCTATTTTGAATGTCTTAGAAGACAAAAGATCATTAACCATTCTAATATTATACCAAAACAATATGACCAAAAGTTTTTAAGAGTGAAATTTCCTTACCACAATAATCCTTGTCCCACAATACGAGAGTCGCCCAAACGCTTCCTTAACACTTAAATCGATTCCAACTTTCTATGTTACACACGAACACTTGATCCCCTATCTTCCGTTATCGCACTAAAATATAACGAATGGAAACTTTAATAGTATGAACTATTAACTAATCAGAACTAAAAAGAATTCTTACCTATTGACCACGATCGAAAAGAAAGGATTGAGAATGATGTTTGATGAAGGATTCGGCTATGTATAACCAAAGAAAAAGAGATAATGTTTCGGCTATGGGCACACTAGCATTCGGCCATGAGAGAGTTTAATGGAGAAAATTTGAGTGAAAAGAAATAAAAATAAGAGAAAAGATGGTGATGATGTTGTTTGGTTTTCAAAGAGAAGAGAAGAAAAAGATGTGTTTAGGAGCTAGGTACATTCGGCAATGGTAAAAAGAAAAGAAAAAGAATGGCTTTTTGGTATAGGTGATTTCGGCACTAAAAGAAAAGGCATACAAAGAATACCAAAGTAATAGACAAAAGTGACCAAATGGTTAAAAAAATTAAGGCTTACCAATGCTCAAATTCGGCTAAAGGAGAAGGGTTGAGAAAAGGTTGCAAAACTTGCACAAAACTAAGAATGACCAAAAACAACTCCTAAACCTTACCAAGCTACAAGCATATTCGCCAACCTCCCCTAGCCTCATTGCCGCCCAAATTCATTGGTCAAATGACCATGAATTTGTTTCCAAAACTTTTCCTTGATATATGCCTTATGTCCCCATATCTTTCCAAACTTTCTTGATTCTATACCATAAGTTAACACTTTCCTTAATCCTTTGATATACTAACCAAAAATAACAAGGTCAACACTTACCATATATGTACTTGGCCGACACTTGCTATACATGTGCGTAAAAATTAAAAATAAAATTCATCTAGATGCTAAACAAGGGATTCGAACCTTCTCCTCATGCACTAACTCATGCGCCAACACCACTTTGCCATTTACTCATCTTATGCTACTATTTAACACTTAATTCAACTTAAGTGTCAATGCCACTTGCTTCACTTCAATAAATTCTCGAACTAAAAAAATATTTCATACCCGAATAATTCTATACTCTTCTTCCGAACTATAGTAGGCACAAAAAGAAATAAGAAAATTTTTCCTACATAATCTAAACACCAAAACATGCAATAATCGATACTCAAATTTTAGGGTGTTACAACTCTACCCTCCTAAAAAAAATTTTCGTCCTCGAAATTTACCTGGTTGAAAAAGGTGAGGGTATTGTTGTCGAATTGCATCCTCAGCTCCCACGTAGCTTCCTCCACTCCGTGGTTACGCCATAAAATCTTGACCAACGGCACGGTTTTCTTTCTTAGCACCTTAACATCTCGGTCTAAGATTTCCTTTGGTTCCTCCTCAAAAGACAAGTCGACTTCAACTCCACTTCTTCGACCGGCACTATGTGCGAAGGATCCGATCTATAGCGCTCAAAGATGGAAACATGAAAAACATTATGAATTTGGCTCAACTCCGAGGTAATTCGATCTCGATAGGCCACTGGACCAACACGCTTCACCACACGATATGGTCCAATGTATCTAGGACTTAATTTGCCCTTCTTCCCAAACCTAAAGATCTTCTTCCAAGGTGAGACCTTCAAGAACACTTGATCCCCACAAAGATACTCGATACTTCTACGCTTGGATCCGCATACGACCTTTGTCTATCCGAAGCTTCCTTTAACCTTGCTCGAATAGCTTTTACTTTTTCTTCCGTTTCGCAGATCACCCGGACCTAACATCCGCCGTTCGCCCAATTCGGTCCAACAACTAGGGGAACGACACCTCAC
The DNA here is from genome assembly GCA_025698515.1 of Gossypium sturtianum. Lineage (NCBI taxonomy): Eukaryota > Viridiplantae > Streptophyta > Magnoliopsida > Malvales > Malvaceae > Gossypium > Gossypium sturtianum. Next base: position 131,117,785 of record CM046955.1, read on the forward strand.
GACCATATAATGCCTCGTAGGGTGCCATCCGAATGCTAGATCGATAGCTATTGTTGTAAGCAAATTTCGCCAATGGTAGAAAATCCTCCCAACTACCTTTGAAGTCGATTATACAACCCTTAACATGTCTTCCAGAATCTGAATTACTCTTTCGATTGACCATCCGATCGAGGATGAAAAGTCAGATGAAGTTTAGCTTTGTTCCCAAAGCTCCATGCAATGCTTTCTAAAACCGTGACGTAAACCTAGGATCCCTATCTCGATATAATAGACACGGTACCCCATGCAACCTCACGATTTCGGATACGCATACCTTAGCCAACTTCAGAACGAGTAATTTGCATTTAACCGGTAGAAAATGAGCGATCTTCGTCAAACGATCAACAATTACCCAAATGTAATTTTTCTTAGTAGGTGTTAAAGGTAACCCACTAACAAAATCCATTGTTATCCGCTCCCATTTCCAAAGAGGAATCTTTACCGGTTGTAATAATCCTCGACGGCAATTGATGTTCCGCCTTCACTTGCCGACAAGTTAAACATTTTCCCACAAATTCGTAAATCTCACGCTCAACCCACGCCACCAATATTGTTCACGAAGATCCCGATACATCTTATTTCCTTCGGGGTGCATAGCATAAGGGCTACTATGCGCCTCTCGAAGAATCATTTGTCTCAGATTCGAGTCCTTAGGCATACTGAGACTTTTCCACTTAAAGCACAATACACCTTCCGTGTTTATACCAAAATCCTCTATTCCTCCATTTTCAACTTGTTGAAGTAAAGGTCCCAACTTTCCATCTAATATTTGCTTTTTCTTAATTTGCTCCAACCATAGAGGCTTCACCTGAAGTTCCGCTATCAGACTACCATCTTCGTACAAACTTAAATGGGCAAACATTGCTCGCAAATCGATACCACCACGACGACTTAACGCGCTGCTACCACATTAGCTTTTCCAGGATGATACTCGATTGAGAAATCATAGTCCTTTAACAGACTCCACCCATCTTCGTTGTCTCAAGTTTAACTCCTTCCGAGTAAGAAGATACTTAAGACTCTTGTGATCCGTATAGATGATAGACTTTTCACCGTAGAGGTAATGCCTCCAAATCTTTAGAGCAAACACCACTGCAGCCTAACTCCAAGTCAAGAGTAGGGTAGTTTACTTCGTGTGGTCTCAATCGACGAGAAGCATAAGCTACCACTTTCCCATTTTGCATCAATACGCAACCTAATCCCCGTATGCGACGCATCACAATAAATCAGAACTCCTTTCCAACCTCAAAGTTGAATCAATACCGACACTCCGTCAAAATCTTCTTCAATTCATCGAAACTTTCTTGCTATTTTTCAGTCCATATAAACGGTACTCCCTTTTCGCAAAAGCTTAGTTAGGGGTGCAGCAATCAACGAAAACCCCTCAACAAAGCGCCTATAGTAACCACCAAACCCAAGAAACTCCGATCTCTCACTCATCGACTTTGGTGGTTTCCAATCCAATACTGACCTCAATCTTCCGAGGATCCACCCTTATTCCTTGGTGACACCACATGACCCAAGAAAGTCACTTCCCTTAACTGAATTCACATTTATCGAATTTGGCATATAGTTGATTATCTCGGAAGTAATCGCAATACAATTCGCAAATGCGAATCATGCTCTTCTTCATTCCCCGAATATACGAGAATGTCATCCGTGAATACCACCACAAACCGGTCTAAGTATGGTTGAAAGACCGGTTCATCATATCCATAAAATGCGGCTAGTGCATTGGTCAACCCAAACGGCATCACCAAAAACTCATAATGTCCATAACGAGTTCGGAAAGCCGTCTTGTGAATATCCGCTTCTTTCACCTTTAAGTTTGGTGATAACCCGATCTCAAATCAATTTTGGAGAAAATCAAGCTCCTTCAATTGATCAAACAGTCGTCAATTCTTGGCAGAGGGTACCTATTCTTGATCGTCAATTTATTTAATTGCTCGTAGTCAATACACATACGCATCGACCCATCTTTCTTCTTAACAAACAAAACCGGTGCTCCCACGGAGACACACTCTGGTCGAATAAAACCTCGATCTAGCAATTCTTGAATTTGAGCTTTAAGCTCGCCAACTCCTTCGGTGCCATTCTATAAGGAGCAATGGACACCGGAGCCGCTCCGGCAAAAGCTCAATACCAAATTCCACTTCCCGACCGAGGTACACCGGGAAGTTCTTCCCGAAATACATCCGAAATTCCTTCACTGTCCTCACATCTTCCATCGACAACTCTTTGGCATCTAAAGCACTAATAAATGCTAAAAATGCTCCATACCCTTTTCGCACCAACTTTTCTCGCCTTAAGTGCGGATACCACATTTGCCAAGTAATTCCTTCTTCGCCTATCATAATTATTTCTTTATCCTCCACCGTCCTTATTGACATCCGCTTTCAAAGACAATCCAATTTCGCCGCCTGCTTAACCAACCAATCCATGCCCAAAATGATATCGAACTCGTAAAAGGCAACTCCATCAAATTTGCCAAAAATATTTCTCCTTGAATTTCTAAGGGCACATCTCTAAACAATTTATTTACTAATACCGATTGTCCTAAAGGACTAATTACCTTCATCTCATTATCGTAAATTTTGAGTCTAATTTCAAGTTCCCAGATATGGTGCTAGCAACATACGAATGGGTAGAACCAATATCTATCAAAGCAATAACAGGTACATCAAAAATGAAGAACATACCAGTTATCACATCAGGTGCATTACCATCCTCACGGCGTCTAACTGCATTTACCAATCCCGGCGCGTCTTGCATCCGCGTTGCCTCTAGGACCATTTCTCGACCCGCGCACCTTGACCACGCCCGCCCCATTACCACCATGACTGGTCCACGACCTCTCGGTGGTTGCTGAATTCTCTCTTGCGGTGGTGCATCAGTATTACGAGCTTCCTGAGTTGTATCCATTCGACGAGGGCAATTCCTATATTGATGATCCATCGACCCGCATTTATAGCAAGCACCCGTTTTCTTCCAGCACTCTCCAGAATGCCTTTTCCCACAATCAGCACAATCTCGACTCTGATTCACAGCTACAGTGTTCTTCCTTGAGCTGGTTCCTCGCCCGAGGCCTCTTCAGTAAACCTTTTGAAGAACACGAATACTTCATATCTCTCTTGCCTCTAGCTCGCTCCCGATTCTCGACGTTCGAGTTCTTAGCCTCTTCGGCTATCTTGGCCTTTTCCACAAGCGTGGCAAAAGTTCTAACTTGTTGTGGGGCTATCAAAACCCACAATTCATCGTTCAAGCCATCCTCAAAGCGCACACAACGCTCATGATCCATTGCCACTATTGTTCGAGCATAGCGACTCAAGCGCAAAAACTCACTTCATATGTCATCACCGTCTTATTCCCTTGGACCAGATTCGTAAATTCCTTCCTTCCGCATCAACATAGCTCGTTCCTACATATTTCCCTTGGAAGGAAACTTTAAAGAATTCCCAATTAACTAATGCGACTTCAAGTGCCTTCTCGCATGAGAAGCCACCATTGGTATGCTTCATCCCTTAACAAGGACACCGCTCCCCTTAATTTTTGTTCCACGATTGCACTCAAGATCGCCCATAATTCGCTTCCATCGCCTCAAGCCAATAGTCGCGACATTTGGAGCTACACCGAGACACCTCTCGAAAACCTCAAGACCACTTGATTTCAATCGTTCCGATATCGACCCACGAGCCGTTGGCCCGGTTCTAGCTACAAACGACCCTTTCAAGGACGCGAGCATTGCTCGCGTCACCGCATTATCTTCTTCCATATGATTATGTGATCCCGTCTCACTTTCGAGTGACGCAGTGCATCCATTTCCGGCATATGATCCGGTGCCGGTTGCGCCTCTAACACCTCGCCCTCTACCACGCCACGTCTACGCGCGCCCACGACCACGCCCTCTAGAGCTCATAATGACCGATTTAACTGATTAAGAGTTTTATGAATCAAAATACTATTTCAGCTTGTTTATTAACGATGTTTTATGATATGAAAGAGATAGAGTTGTTTTCGCAACCATATCCTATTGTCTCAATCTCTACGGTTTTCAACACCTAAAACTAGAAGTTTTAGAGTGTTTCTTATGATCATATCACAATGATAATAAACAATCAATATACTGAGATACTTACTTGACTTGGCGGGGATGCTCATGGTGCCATACTACCTTTAAATCAAAAAGTCTAGAAATTTGAGTTGTTTCTCAAACAAATATCTTTATTGAACCCAAACCACAGCCGAGTTTTGAAACTAGCTCGATACTATTAAATGTAACACCCCAAACTGTGGTCTATGCGTTAAGACAAGATTTGGTTTGTCACACCGAACGAACATCCAAAATTTCTCTAATGATTTAAGTAATCAGTAATGCAAAACCTTAACGTAGTTTTAAAAGAAAATTTAATAGAAATTGAAAAAAATATTTAGGTGTCCAAAATTGTTATAAAACACAATATTTTTAAGAAAACTTTATAGATTTTAACATACGCCCATATTAAGAGTCTTAAAATAAAACTAAATCCATCCACACATAAAAATCCATAAAAATATAATTAGAGGCCTTATTACAACATACCCAAAATAAAATAAGTAACTTAAATAGAGTTCATAGTTTATAAAACCCAAGCTCGTAGTATGGCCTCCACCATGTCATTCCCGGCCCAAGTCCACATCAATTTCCATTACCTGAGATGGATAATAAAACGGGGTGAGTTACAAAGAACTCAGTGTGTAACTCACTTACCACCATTATTGGGCCAGACCATCAAGGCATTAATTTGGGCTTGAGCCCAATTACAAATTTTAACAATATAGCATGAATAAAGTAAATATAATGCATGTAAGATGAATTTCCCAACCAAGCCTAATTTCCATCCGCTACACACCCCGCACTACAACCAACACACACCGTGGGGATCAAGTCAACCCACCCCGCCAAACACACCAATCGTAGGCATTAAGCCTTTTTAATATTATTGTAGTGCACTACCGAACTAGATTGTGACATAGTCACCGAACTAGAGGCATTAAGCCAACATTTGTGGCAGAGCCACCGAACTAGATTCATGGCCACAGGCCTTACTTCTCTTCATCATGTATCCCATCCCATGCAATTATGTTATGAATCATAAATAATTTATTAAGTAATCCACAACACAAATGAGTTTTTAATTAAACTTTTCATTTGGGTCCATTAAACAAAATAATATTTAGCCCATTTAGCAATCTAGCGAACTTAGGCCCAAATGTCAAACTAGAAGGTTTTTGGCCCATTTAGCGATCTAGCAGTCTTTTGACCCAATTTATCGATCTAGCAGTTTTTCGGCCCAATTTAACAATCTAGCAAATTTTCGGCCCAATTTAACAATCTAGCAATTTTTCGGCCCAATTTAACAATCTAGCAATTTTTCCTTCAACTTTAACCATTTTCATGCATTTTACACAAAAGGGTTAATTATCACATAAATTTCGATTTTGTCCTTTTTTACGATTTATCATAATACTTACTGTTTAGTATCTAACCCGAAAGATAAGTGTGAAGTTACACACCTTGCTATGGTGAGGACTAAACTTTCCCGCTCGTCAACACCTATACATATCACGATAACTTATGATCATTATAATCTAATAATAAAACTGATTTAATCATAACGATCTAAAATTTTACCCTCGGATTTTTGAACTACTTCCACTTGCGGTTTCTCCCCGATTGATGGTTCGTTAACCGAATCAAATCCACGAACAAATAATGGTTCGGGAGTACGAACTACTTCAAACAATTGATTCTCCTCGGATGAACGTCCACAACCCGGTGGGAAATCCCGGATTGCTCGATACATGATCCTTTGTTTATACTTAGGGGATTAACGGAACCTCCTTCTTTCAAAAACTAAACACCGCCCTTTTCTTCCCTATTTTGAATGTCTTAGAAGACAAAAGATCATTAACCATTCTAATATTATACCAAAACAATATGACCAAAAGTTTTAAGAGTGAAATTTCCTTACCACAATAATCCTTGTCCCACAATACGAGAGTCGCCCAAACGTTTCCTTAACACTTAAATCGATTCCAACTTTCTATGTTACACACGAACACTTGATCCCCTATCTTCCGTTATCGCACTAAAATATAACGAATGGAAACTTTAATAGTATGAACTATTAACTAATCAGAACTAAAAAGAATTCTTACCTATTGACCACGATCGAAAAGAAAGGATTGAGAATGATGTTTGATGAAGGATTTGGCTATGTATAACCAAAGAAAAAGAGATAATGTTTCGGCTATGGGCACACTAGCATTCGGCCATGAGAGAGTTTAATGGAGAAAATTTGAGTGAAAAGAAATAAAAATAAGAGAAAAGATGGTGATGATGTTGTTTCGGTTTTCAAAGAGAAGAGAAGAAAAAGATGTGTTTAGGAGCTAGGTACATTCGACAATGGTAAAAAGAAAAGAAAAAGAATGGCTTTTTGGTATAGGTGATTTCGGCACTAAAAGAAAAGGCATACAAAGAATACCAAAGTAATAGACAAAAGTGACCAAATGGTTAAAAAAATTAAGGCTTACCAATGCTCAAATTCGGCTAAAGGAGAAGGGTTGAGAAAAGGTTGCAAAACTTGCACAAAACTAAGAATGACCAAAAACAACTCCTAAACCTTACCAAGCTACAAGCATATTCGGCCAACCTCCCCCCTAGCCTCATTGCCGTCCAAATTCATTGGTCAAATGACCATGAATTTGTTTCCAAAACTTTTCCTTGATATATGCCTTATGTCCCCATATCTTTCCAAACTTTCTTGATTCTATACCATAAGTTAACACTTTCCTTAATCCTTTGATATACTAACCAAAAATAACAAGGTCAACACTTACCATATATGTACTTGGCCGACACTTGCTATACATGTGCAGAAAAATTAAAAATAAAATTCATCTAGATGCTAAACAAGGGATTCGAACCTTCTCCCTCATGCACTAACTCATGCGCCAACACCACTTTGCCATTTACTCATCTTATGCTACTATTTAACACTTAATTCAACTTAAGTGTCAATGCCACTTGCTTCACTTCAATAAATTCTCGAACTAAAAAAATATTTCATACCCGAATAATTCTATACTCTTCTTCCGAACTATAGTAGGCACAAAAAGAAATAAGAAAATTTTTCCTACATAATCTAAACACCAAAACATGCAATAATCGATACTCAAATTTTAGGGTGTTACACCTTCCATGGTAGACCAACAATACCTGATCCTCATGTTTAGCTCATGTCTTAATAGCCCAGGCATATCTTGATATGATCATGCAAAAACATATTTGAATTCTTGAAAATAACTCAATGATGTCTCGCATTATTTCTATGGTGAGCTAGACTACAATCTTTACTTCTTTTCTAGGCTCATAATATCCAATGACCCTTTGTAGAGTAAGGTCTGTTTCTTGTTCTACCATCCTTAACAAATCAGAAGGTAGGTTACAATCTCTGTCATCTTCAAAGTCCTGAGATCCCCCTAAACACATATCTTACTCGAAAGGAGACTCTGAGTCAGTGGCAGCGTTGCTCACATCGTTGATATCTGGAGACCTATTGTAGGTTCGAAGGAAGATTTCCAAAGAATAAATAATTCAAAGAACGATTATTTATATGGTCATGAATGAAGAATGAAAGAATATTTGAAAGAAAGTCCAAAGAACAAAAAAACAATTGAAAAAAAAAAGAATATTTACTCAAAAGGATGCATTTTATTAAAATAAAAATTATGGACATAAGCTTATTTCACAAAAGGGTTCTTATTGCCTCTAGGCTTAAGGCAACAAGCGTGTTTTGAATATTGCTCTAGATCCGCTCTAAAAATACAAGGATCCCTTCCACAGTTCCATAGTTTAAAATCTTCCCAAGTATGTAAAGGCTTTTATTCCCCGATTCAGATATGTCATTAGTGTTCAGATTCCCCAACGTTCCCACCGGGTCTTTGATATCTTCAATTTATTATACATCAGGCCTTGCACTAAGGCCCTAAGCTCGATGCATTCTTGGATCTCATGCCCCCATCACGCTTAACCGAAAAGTTGGGTAACGAAATTTCTGCACCAGAGGGACCATTGAATTTTACGATACCCAATCTGACGAATCTTTTGATTATCTTTTTAAAAGCGACGCAGTTCTCGATTGAATGTCCTGTAATTCCCCCATGGTATTCGCATTGGCCATTTACGTCGTACCATTTGGGGTATGGGGCCGTGATATTGGCTCTATATAAAAGGGGATATGACATGTGCGTCAAACAAAATTCGGTACAACTCCTATACATGATTAGAATGGATGCGAATCGAGGTTTCTCCGAGTTCAGTCTTGAATTGGGTTCTTGCCCTGAGGAGACCTGATGGCTGATAATTACCGTCCTTGGCTGGCTTACTGTGATCGGCTCTAAATGGCCCTTGTTATACCTTCTCGTACTATTCGCTTTATTTTCCTTTTTCTTCGGGGCTTTTAAAGTACACTCTCCTTTTTATTTTGTGTCTGACAGTACGACCGGTTTGGCTCGATCATCATCCGGGTTAAAATCTGAACCCATCGAGAAGTTCAGTAGGGCCAAAGCATCGGTCTGACATTGGGGTCCAATAATGACGGGTATCTCATGCAAATGCGTGTCTAGTTGAATCGAGACACCTATTGGGGAATAAACGATGTCATCATCATCATCCACATCGTTGACCACTGGACCACTCCTTTTTTCAAACCCTCCGGCTAGTAACTGGGTTAGCTGTCCTATCATATTCCTTTGGAATTCTAGCATTTGTTCCCGCATTTCTTGTTGAATCTTGGTCAATTGCCCCTGCATCTGTATTTGCATTTGCTCTATTCTTTGCAACCTTTGTTCCATGTTTTCCAGATTAACTGAAATATTTTTAACTAATTAGGGTCCTTTTGTAAAAGTCTAATGCAAATGATGCAATGCAATGCAAATGCATGGAATGAATGCAAAAGAAAGAGAGGCGTTGATTCTGAATTCAGTTACATTAGAACAACTTTTCTAGAAAATAAATTTCTTTACATAAAACTGATTACATACGCGGCCTTGCCCTCATATTCCAAGCAAAAACATCAATCCCCTTCTTCGCAAAGGTCAAATCTTGCAAACTTCAAATAGATGCCTCCACTTGCTCCTTTTTGCTTGGGCCGCAACTCATTACTCACTTATCCTCGTAATGCTCATTAGCCTCTTCAAGAAAGCCGAGACATGGTGATTCCCGAATAGCCTTTGTCATCTCGAATCCTTGGGCAATAAAGTCTTGTATTCCTTCACGGACTATCGGTCTTCTCTCATTTACTTAGACCATATTCGGACGACCGTATTATAATCCACTTTATCAAAAAATCTATTTTCTCATGACAAACTATTCTATTTAGCAATCGAATTTGAATCAGCACCTCTTTTCTATGATGTAAATTCAATGCAACCAAAACAAAACAAAACACGTTAGCACATGCGAAATAAATAACATAGAACACCTATCTGGGTGACCACTAGGGTTTAATATAGCTCAATCTAGGGTTGGCTCTTAAAGAACACTATATATGGCTTAGCTCTAAAGTTGAGGTACCTGAACCAGCAGATTCCTCGATCCTCACCCATTATAGGCTCATACGGACCGAGTTCAGTTCAGGGGAATACATTTCCCTATGGCTATGCGGAGGTGAAAACCTCACGAAGACATAGGTACGGATGTATCTCGAAAGCAGTCCACTAGCCCATGCGGAGGTGAAAACCTCACGAAGGCATAGTTTCTCACTCCCACTTAAGGGTGCGACCACAACGGTCATGCAATGCAATGCAGAGATTAAAAATTAGAACCATATGCAATAAAAGGATCATGATTTTTTTAAATCAGAATTTTAAATTCAGACAAAAGGACATAAAATTATCGATTTTACGGCTTGACTCTCTTATCATTCCCCAGTGGAGTCGCCAAGCTGTCGAAACCATTTTTAAGTTTTAAAAAAATGGGGATCGACTTTAAAAACGAAAATGGAGTCGCCACCAATCCCTTTTTACTTAGGTGTGATTGGATCACCTTATAAATCGTTTTATTTCAAAACATTAATTTTGGTCCGTAAAATACAAGAAAATGGGTTCGGGAGTCAGTTACGTACAAGGAAGGGTTAGCACCCTTGTAACGCCCAAAACTTGGTACCTAATTGTTAATTTCATGTCCTAATGTCGAAATTTTGAAAAATATTAAAATACGATCCTTTTATTTGAAAGAAAACCAAGATTTACCTATCTCAAAGAAATAAAATGCTACACCCAATAAGTTAGGACGTAACATCTCATGACCTTGAAATTAGGCCCACCTTTGTTTTATAAAAAATCCTTATCTCGAAGTACAAAACATCATATCTAATAAGTTAAGATATAACATTTCGAATTCTCGAAAATAAGTTTTGATTTTAAAATTTATAGGGTTTTTAAAAAGGGGAGGATACTTGATATCTTGAGTTCCACGAGAAAAATTAAAACCTAGTAAGTTAAGGTATAATTTCCTCGAAGTCCTCAAGTATCACGTATCGCTGTTTTCTAATATTTGAATAAAATGAATCAATTCTAAATGTATTTTTTGTAAAAAGAAAAAAAATAGTTTGAGTAAGACATTGCATGAATACATTATAACAATTATGCCAAATAGCAATTACAGATCATATTAACAATTACTACTAATGAATAATTAAAGAAAGAATAATACGAAAATATAAGTGATGCAAACAATAGAATAATTATACTAAAGCAGAATATAAAAATGATAGATGAATAAAATAAAAAAAGGATAAACAAATATAAGATATAAAGCAGTAAGTAACAAATAAATATAAAGCTTTACATGCATATCAACATAGAATGAATTATTATAGATATTGTAAATTAAGAAACATATGACTTTAAATAAAATGATGTGGAATAATAAAAAATATGAATTATAAAAAAAATGAATTAATATGTACAAATGATGTGGAGTATTTTAAAAAAAAAAAAATATATTCATAATAAGAAAATAAGTAAAATATATTGTTAAAGAAATAAATAATATATAACTTTAAATAAAATTACATTTATAATATAATAATCTAATACATATATATTTCATATAAATAATAAAAATAAATATATGTTATACAATATAAATAAATTTTATACAAAATAAGATTTTAGAAGTAATATATGATATAATATAATACTATATAATATAGAAATTTTAAAAAAATGTATAATATAATAACTAATATATAAATCATAAAAATAATATGTAATAAAAATAATATTAAACCAAATAATAAATAATAATAATTTAATATATATAAGGATAATACATATAAATATATATATATATATATATATATATATAAATTTTATACTATTAATAAATTAATCTATAACTAATAAAGAAAATAATATAGACTGTTTAATATAATAAAATAATTTAATACAATAAAATAAAATAAAAAGATTTTTTTAAAAAAATAAATAAAGGTTAAATAGCAATAAAAATAGATATAAAAAGGACTAAATCAAAACGCGCGTTAAACCACAGGAACTTATTGGGCAATTATGCCTTCTTTCCAAAACGACGTCGTTCTGATTTTGGCCTTTAAGCAGCCCGAGTACTCAATTGAAAAACAATACAAATTTAAGGGCTAATTTAAAAAAAATAAAAATTCAAATTGTACTGAATTAAAAAATACTAAAATAGCGGAAGGACCAAAGAGGGAATTAGCCCTTTTAACAAAAACGCGCGGATCCTTCCGGGTTTTCAGGTCAACGCGCGGATCCTCCGTAAAACGACACCGTTTTGGTTATTAAAGGGCTATACGAAAACGACGTCGTGTGAATGGGCTATAAAAGCTAAAAAAAATAGCCCAGAATTCATTTTAACCCCGAAATTTAAAAAAATAGAGCCCCCCCCCTTTTTATTCTCTCTGGCCTTCGGCCTATGGCCAGGATTCGGCCCAGGCGCCGTCGCACGCGCCCTCCCACGCGCCGTCTCACGCGCCGTCGTTCTCGACTGTTCTTCGATGAGAAGTGCCCCTTTTCGAAAGGTAATCTCGTTTTTTTTTTATTTTTAATGCTATTTTATATATAAAATGTGCATGAAATCAAAAAGAAAGAAGGAAAAAAAAACTTAACGAAGAAAAGAAACCACCTTCTGTTTTTCTGATTGATTTCTATTTTTTTATTTTGTATGTATTTTTTTCTGTCTGTTTTGTGAAGTATTTTTCGTATCCCATTTTACAGATTTCATGGGGTTTTTATAACCCGAAAACAAAATCGAAAATCCTATTTTTATTGCTACTGTCTGCTATTCTTGCCATCTTCTGTCGTTGTTTCTTTCCTTTCGCAGGTAAATGGCGAAAATCTCGGCTGTAGCGAGGGCTAGGCTACGGTGCGAGGGGATGGGCGTGATTGGAGGCTAGACGAGGCTTGCGGCGCGAAGGCTTGCGGCGCCTAGGGTTTCAGAAACCCTAGGCCATTGAAACTGTTTGAGTTTTTGGGCCCCTTTGGGCCGTGTAGATTTTGGGTTAGGGTCTGTTGGGTCAGGGTGTAACGGGCCACGGGTTTAGTCTGGGTTGCTGGTGGTATTTGGTTTGGGGTGTAAGTGGGTTTTGGTATTTGAGTATGCTGTTTTAGGTATTGGGTCGGTGGTAATGGGCCATTAAATTTGGGCTCTGAAAAGGACACTGGACATTTATTTTTTTTATTTTTCTATTCTGGTTTTCACGGGCCCGAGCAAAATTGGGTTCTTACAAACATGATGTTAAATTTTATTTTGTATAAATGTATATTTAATTAACTGAAAACATGATCATTTTATTTTATTGTAACTTTTAAATTTATTAACAATAATTGCATAATTTCAAAATTTGTGATTAAAATGTTTGAAAATTCATAATATCAAATTTAAGGTATACTATGTTACTAATTATGACATAAAACTTAACTGACAAAAGATGGAACCAAAATTTATTCGGTAAATGGAATAAAATATTATCATCATCATCATCGAAAATGGTAGTTTGTTCATAATAGTTATTAAATTGTTATAGATATTATTGAGAACACTTTTAAACTTCTAATCAAAATTTATATTATGAAAATAATTAAATGATTAATAAAATTAGTAATATGAATAAAAATTATCAATTATATCAAATTAATTGATTTAAAAACTCAAAAATATTTTAATTTTAAAAAAATGAAATTATTTGTTTATATACATTTCTTTGAAGTTTCATATCTAATTCTCAACTTGAATAATCATATTTATGACTCTCTCCATAAATAAACATATTTATAATATTAAAGTAGTGTTTGGAAAGACATCTAGTAATTGGATTTGGTTGTAATTATCTGTAATTACAATAAAATGACATGTTTGGGTAACCATTTTAATTGGCAAGTTCCTTTGAATTGGATGTAATTGTTAAATTAAGTTTTATTTGATAATATGTTTTTATATAAAAAAATTTAAGTGTTTTTTGAATAAAAGTTAAATTTGAACAAAATTGACAAAATGATTTCTCAAATAAAGTCTAAGAGATAAAATTTTCAATCCTTACTTTAAAACTCTTAGAACATTTTTTAATCAACCTCAAAATCAAGTTAAAATGATTTTAATCAAGTAAGAACCATTTTAACTAGTCAAACTATTTTTAAAATAAGTCAGAAAAGCTCCAGGCAAAAACTATTGATACCTTTTGGCCAAGTATCAATAGTTTTCAAAATATCGATACCCCTTTGAAAAACGATACCAAAATAACATTCTGTTTTTCACGAATTCAGCTAAGTATTGATCTGGTATCGATAAAATTTTTCCAGTATCGATATTTAAGCTCCAGCGGTCACTGAATTTTTCATTTAATGCAAAAATTATCGATACCATTTTATCTAGTCTCGATATGCACTGTTGCGGGTGAATTAAATGCACTGGTTTTCACATCCCCAATGGCTCTATTCATTTCTCCAACAACCACAATGGTTGGAAATTAATTAAGGTTATAAATACCAGCTTTCAAATATCCTACAAAAACAAGAGAGAATATTCAAGCTTAAAGATCAATCAAACAACCTTTGTGCCAAAATTTTCTATACTTTTCTTTCATACACTTGTGAGTTTCATTATTATTTCATTAGCTAAAATGTTCTTCTTTGTAATTGAGCTCAATTTGCAAACACATCGATCTTGTAAGGATAATTTTTTTTTTTTGCTTCTTTGTACCTCTTTGAAGGGGTTCGTGTGTAACATCCTAAAAATCCGCGTATTGATATATTGCATGTTTTGGTGTTTAGCTTATGAATGAAAATTTTCCTTTCTTCTTTTTCGTGTTTATTATAGCCTTGAAAAGGGCATAGAAGTATTCTGGTATAGAATAATTTTTAGTATTGAGAATTTATTGAAGTGGATCAAGTGACACTGATACTTAAGTTAATTTAAGTGTCTAAAATTAGCATAAGATGAGTAATTGGCAAAGTGGTGATGGCGCCATAAGTTGGACTTGAGGGAGAGGTTCGAATCTCCTAGCATGCAATTTAGGAGCTTTTATTTTTGGCTTTTCCTAGCATGTGTCGGCCAAGCATCAAACATGGATAAGATGGACTAAATTTTTATGGTAAGGATATTAAGGTTTATGGCAAGCATGATTTAAGGGATGGAATGGCTTGATTTTGGGGATAAGATTCTCAAACTTTAGGAAAATGGAGGATTGCAAGGCTTGAATCAAGGTTGATGTTTTGGTAACTTCTTCATGGCCATTTTGACCATGAACATGGACGGCATTGTGGACTAAGGGGTTGGCCGAATGTGTTAGTAGCTTGGCTAGGATTAGGAGTTAGCTTTTGGTCATTTCTAGCATTTTTGTGCAAAATTTGCAATTCTCTTCTCAACCTTTCTTTTAGCCGAATTTGAGCTTTTGGTAAGCTTTGTTTTTGACCATTTCATGTTACCATTTGGACACATTTTTGCTTAGCATCTCAAGACATTTTCTCTTTTGGATGAAATACCAAAGCTAAGATCATTTTCGTTTCCTTCTCCTTTTCCCCATTGCCGAATGTACCTTACTCCTAAACTCATCTCTTTTCTTTTCTCTTTTCTCTCTTGAAAAGCCGAATCAACATCATCTCCTTCCTTCATCCTTCTACTTTCTTCTCAACTAAATTTTCTTCATTATTTTCTCCCATGGCCGAATGCTAGATTGCTCCATTGCCGAACCATTTTTCCCTTCCTTTGTTATTCATAGCAGAATCTCCTACTATACATAGGTATTCTTCTCAAACGCGTTTCTTTTTCAATCGTGGACAATAGTGTGATTTTGGAGGACCGAAACTCAAGTGTTCGTGAGTATAGTGAATCGTTGGAATCGATCTAAAGAGTTAAGGTAAGGAGTTTATTCAAAGATTCTCATATTACTCGTCATTTTGATATAGATGGATTATAACTCGATTTCAATTTAGGGACGTATCCGCTCAATTCGTATATTGTGGAACAAGGATATTTCGTGGTAAGGCAATCTCACCCTTGTAACCGTTAGTCATAATTTCGATATATTTAGTCGGACTCATGATCTTTTGTCATTAGAAATAATCAAAATAGGGACGAAAAGGGTGGTGAATAGTGTTCGGAAGAGGGGTGGTTCCGCTATTCCCCCTAAGTTTAAGCAAAGGACTGTTTCAAAGAATCCAGATTTTCCACTGGGTTGTGGACGCTCATCCGAGGAGAATCAGTTGTTTGAAATCGTTCGTACTCCCAAACCTTTGTTTGTTCGTGGATTTTTATCGTGTAACGAACCATCAATCGAGGAGAAACCACAAATAGAAGTGGTTCAAAATTTTGAGGGTAAAGTCTAGATCGTTATTTCTAAGATTCGATATGTGAATAAATTATAGTGTTCTAATTTATCGTGATGTGTTTAGGTATCGACGAGCGGGAAAGTCTAGTTCTCACAGTAACCAGGTGTGTAACTTCACACTTATCTCTCGGGTTAGATACTAAATCGTAAATATTTGGATAAAATCGTAAAGATGGCAAAATCAGAAAATACATAGTAATTAACACTTTTGTGTAAATGTATGAAAACCGTTAAATTCATGGGCCGAAAACTGCTAGATTGTTAAATGGGCCGAAAACTGCTAGATCGTTAATGGGCCGAAAATTTGCTAGATCGATATATGGGCCCAAGTTAGCTAGATTGCTAAATGGGCTAAATGCTATTTTATCTTATGGGCTCAAATGAAAATTTGTAATATAGACTCACATGTATGGTAGGCCTTTTGTTAAATTATTACATGGATATAAATTGTTATGCATACCTGATTGCATGGGTTGGGATAATTGTTTAAGAGAAGAAAGGCCTGTTGCCAAAAATCTAGTTCGGTGGCTTTGCCACAAAATTTTAATGGCTTAATGCCTCTAGTTCGGTGACTTTGTCACAATCTAGTTCGGTGGTGCACCACAATATATTTAAAATGGCTTATTGCCTACGATTGGTGTGTTGGCGGGGTGGGTTGACTTGATCCCCACAGGTGTGTTGGTTGGTACGGGGGTGTGTAGCGGATGGAAATTAGGTTTGGTTGGGAAATTTCATTTTGCATGCATTTAATTTATTATATTATATTCGTAAATGGGCTCAAGCCCAAAATAATGCCTTGATTATCCGGCTCAATGAACGTGGTAAGTGAGTTACACACTGAGTTACGAGTAACTCACTCTATCTTTTAACCATTTCGGGTGATGGAAATTGACGAAGGCTTGGGCCGAGGATGACTTCATGGAGGCCATACTACGAATATGGGTTTTTATAAACTATGAACTTTTATTAAGTAATTTCTTTTAATTACTATTTTGGGTATGATGTAATAAGGCCTCTATTAATACTTTTATGGATTTTTATGTGTGTGGATGGATTTAAATTTCCTTTAAAACGTTGAAGATGCTTTAACTATTCGTGTTTTTAAATCCTTTTGAACTCTTTAAAAACTACTTTAAAGATTTAAACAATTAAAGTACTAAATGATAAGATTTCAAACTAGTATTTCTTAATTCATCAAATTTTAAATCATTTTTCTAAATTTTTAACTAAACATCATTTTCGAAAGGTTTTATAGAACTGTTTACCTAAAACATTAGAGTATTAAATGAAT
The DNA here is from genome assembly GCA_025698515.1 of Gossypium sturtianum. Taxonomy (NCBI): domain Eukaryota; kingdom Viridiplantae; phylum Streptophyta; class Magnoliopsida; order Malvales; family Malvaceae; genus Gossypium; species Gossypium sturtianum. The sequence goes on from CM046955.1 coordinate 131,135,023, forward strand.
GATAGATCAATGTAACAAACCAAATCTCGTCTTAACGCATAGACCTGGTTTGGGGTGTTACATTTAATGATATCAGAGCCAGTTTCAAAACTCGGCTGTGGTTGGGTTCAACAACAATTTTTGTTTGAGAAACAGTTTAAATTTTTAAACTTTATGTTCTAAAGGTAGTATGGCACCACGAGCATCCGGCACCAAGTCAAGTAAGTATTTGTATATTGATTGTTATTATTGTGATATGATCATAGGAACACTCTAGAACTTCTAGTTTTAGGTGTTGAAAACAATAGAGATTGAGACTATAGGACGTGATTGCGAAAACAACTTTACCTCTTATATCTCATAAAACATCGTTAATAAACACTAAAATAGTTTTCTGATTCATAAAACTTGTAAACGAGAATAAACCAAATTAGTTATTATGAGCACTAGAGGACGTGGTCGTGGGCGCGCGGTAGGCGTGGTCGTGGTAGAGGACGCAGGTGTCGCTGCGTCAAGCGCGGGTCATGTGCCGGAAATGGATGCACTCGCATCGCTCGAGAGTGAGACGGGATCACATGATCATATGGAAGAAGATAATGCTTTAACACGAGCAATGCTGCGAGTCCTTGAAAGGGTCATTTGGACCTAGAGTGGGCCAACAAATCGTGGGTCGATATCGGAGCGATGAAATCAAGTGGTCTTTGAGGTTTCGAGAGGTGTCTCGGTGTAGCTCCAAATGTTGCGAATATTGGCTTGAGGCGGTGGAGTGAATTATGGAAGACCTCGAGTGCAATCAGAGAACGAAACTAAGAGGAGCGGTGTCCTTGCTAAGGGACGAAGCTTATCAATGGTGGCTTCTTGTCAGGGAAGGCAATCAAGTCGCATTAGTTAATTGGGAGTTCTTCAAAGCTGCCTTTCAGGGGAAATATGTAGGCACAAGTTATGTGGACGCCCGAAGGAAGGAATTTTTGAATCTGATTCAAGGAAATAAGACGGTGGCAGCTTATGAAGTCGAAGTTTTTACGTCTGAGTCGCTATGCTCGGACAATAGTGCCAACGAACCATGAGCGTTGTGTACGCTTTGAGGATGGGTTGAATGATGAGTTGCGGGTTCTGATAGCCCCACAACAAGTTAGAACTTTTGCCACGCTTGTGGAGAAAGCCAAGATAGCCGAAGAGGCTAAGAGCTCAGAACGTCAGAATCGGGAAAGAGTTAGAGGCAAAAGAGATATAAAGTATTCGGGTTCTTTAAAAAGGTTTCTGAAGAGGCCTCGGAATGATGAGCCAGCTCAAGGAAGAGCACCTGTAGCTAATAATCAGAGTCGAGACTGTACTGAATGTGGGAAACGACATTCCGGAGAGTGCTGGAGGAAAATAGGTGCTTGTTATAAATGTGGTTCAATGGATCATCAATATAAGAATTGCCCTCGACGCATGGATACGACTCAAGAAGTTCGTAATCTTTGAAACACACAGTAAGCAAGAAGAGGAACTCGCAGACCACCGAGAGGTCGTGGATCAGGTCGTGGTGGTAATGGGGCTGGACGTGGTCAAGGTGCATTGGGTCGAGGCAATGGTTCTAGAGGTAACACGGATGCAAGACAGCCAGGATTGGTATATGCAGTTAGACGCCGCGAGGATGGCAATACACCTGATGTGATAACTGGTACGTTCTTTATCTTTGATGTACCTGTTACTGCTTTGAAAGATATTGGTTCTACCCACTCGTATGTTGCTAGCGCCATATCTAGAAACTTGAATCTAGAATCTGAAATTACCGATAGTGAGATGATGGTAATTAGTCCTTTAGGATAGTCGGTAATTGTAAATAAACTGTTTAGAGACATGCCCTTAGAAATCCAAGGAGAAATATTTTTGGCAAATTTGATGGAATTGCCTTTCGGCGAGTTCGATCTAATTTTGGGCATGGATTGGTTGGTTAAGCACCCGGCGCTTTTGGACTGTGCTAAAAAGCGGATGTCGATAAGGACTTCGGATGATAAAGAAATAGTAATGATAGGCGAACGAAGGAATTACTTGGCAAATGTGGTATTTGCGTTAAAGGCAGAAAAGTTGGTGCGAAAAGGGTAGGGAGCATTTCTCGCTTTTATTAGTGCTTTGGATGCCAAAGAGTTATCAGTGGAGGACGTGAGAACGGTGAAGGAATTTTCGGATGTATTTCGAAGAACTTCCTGGTGTACCTCCGGATCGGAAGTGGAATTTGGTATTGAGCTTTTGCACTCGAACGGCTCCAAAGTGTCCATTGCTCCTTATAGAATGGCACCGAAGGAGTTGCGAGCTTAAAGCTCAAATTCAAGAATTCTTTGGATCGAGATTTTATTCGACCGAGTGTGTCTCCGTGGGGAGCACCGGTTTTGTTCGTTAAGAAGAAAGATGGGTCGATGCGTATGTGCATTGATTCTGAGCGATTGAATAAATTGACGATCAAGAATAGGTATCCTTTACCGAGAATTGATGACTGTTTGATCAATTGAAAGGAGCTTCAGTTTTCTCCAAAATTGATTTGAGATCGGGTTATCACCAGCTTAAGGTGAAAGAAGCAGATATTCATAAGACGGCATTCCGAACTCGTTATGGACATTATGAGTTTTTGGTGATGCCGTTTGGGTTGACTAATGCACCAGCTGCATTTATGGACATGATGAACCGGGTCTTTCAACAATATTTAGACCGGTTTGTGGTGGTGTTCATAGATGACATTTTGGTATATTCAAGGAATGAAGAGGAGCATGACTCGCATTTGTGTATAGTATTGCAGTTACTTCGAGATAATCAACTTTATGCCAAATTTAGTAAATGTGAATTCTCGTTAGGGAAGTGACTTTCTTGGGTCATGTGGTATCATTTGAAGGAATAAGGGTGGATCTCGAAAAATTGAGGTCAGATTGGATTGGAAACCGCCAAAGTCGTGAGTCGAGATTCGGAGTTTCTTGGGGTTGGTGGTTATTATAGACGTTTTGTTGAGGGTTTTCTCCGATTCTTTGCACCCTAACTAAACTCATTGCGGAAAGGGTACCGTATATTTGGATTGAAAAACAACAAGAGAGTTTCGAGAAATTGAAGAAGATTCTCGACGGAAGCACTTTTGATTCACTGAGGCCGGAAAGGAATTTATCGTTTATTGTGATGCATCTCACACGGGTTTAGGTTGTGTCTTTGATGCAAAGTGGAAAAGTAGTGGCATATGCTTCTCGTCAACCGAGACCGCACGAAGTAAATTACCCCACTCATGACTTGGAGTTAGTCATGCGGTAGTGTTTGCTTTAAAGATTTGGAGACACTATCTCTACGCGGAGAAGTCCATCATTTACACGGATCACAAGAGTCTTAAGTATCTTCTTACTCGAAGGAGTTAAACTTGAGACAAAGAAGATGGATAGAACTGTTAAAGGATTATGATTTCTCAATCGAGTATCATCCGGGAAAGGCTAATGTGGTCTGATTTGAGAGTAATGTTTGCTCATCTGAGTTTGTATGAGGATGGTAGTCTATTAGCGGAACTTCAAGTGAAGCCTCTGTGGTTAGAGCAAATCAAGGAAAAGCAGATATCAGATAAAAAGTTGGGACCCTTAATTCAGCAAGTTGGGAGTGGTGAAATAGAGAATTTTGGTATAAACACGGATGGAGTGCTGTGTTTCCGTGGAAGAGTTTGTATGCCTAAGGACTCTGATTTGAGACGAATGATTCTGCAGAAGGCACATAGTAGCCCTTATGCTATGCACCCCGGAGGAAATAAGATGTATCGGGATCTCCGTGAATGATTGGTGGGCGGTGGTTGAAGCGTGAGATTTCTGAGTTTGTGGGAAAATGTTTGACTTGTCAACAAGTGAAGGCGGAGCATCAATTGTCGTCAGGCTTATTACAACCGGTAAAGATTCCTTTTTGGAAATGGGAGCGGATAACTATGGATTTTGTTAGTGGGTTACCTTTAACACCTACTAAGAAAAATTCCGTTTGGGTAATAGTTGATCGATTGACGAAGACCGCTCATTTTCTACCGGTTAGATGCGGATTATTCATTACGAAGTTGGCTAAGTTGTATGTATACGAAATTGTGAGGTTACATGGGATACCAAAGATCTATTATATCGAGATAGGGATCCTAGGTTTACATCACGATTTTGGAAAGCTCGCATGAAGCTTTGGGAACAAAGTTAAACTTCAAGACTGGCTTTTCATCCTCGATCGGATGGTCATCGGAAAGAGTAATTCAGTTATTGGAAGACATGTTAAGGGGATGTGTGATTGATTTCAAAGGTAGTTGGGAGGATTTTCTACCGCTATGAATTTGCGTATAACAACAGCTATCAGTCTAGCATTCAGATGGCACCCTACGAGGCATTGTACGGTCGTAGGTGTCGTTCTCCTACTTGTTGGACTGAATTGGGCGAACGGCAGATGTTAGGTCCGGAGTTAATATCGGAGACGGAAGAAAAGGTAAAAGTCATTCGAGCACGGTTAAAGGAAGCTTCGGATAGACAGAAGTCATATACAGATCTGAAGCGTAAGGATATCGAGTTTGCTGTGGGGGATCAGGTCTTTCTGAAGGTCTCACCTTGGAAGAAAATTTTCAGATTTGGAAGGAAGGGCAAGTTGAGTCCTAGGTTCATTGGACCATATCGTGTGATGAAGCGTGTTGGTCCAAAGTGGCTTATCGATTGAATTACCTCGGAGTTGAGTCAAATTCATAATGTTTTCCATGTTTCCATGCTAAGGCGTTATAGATCGGATCCGTCACACATTGTGTGCTGGTAGAAGAAGTGGAGTTGAGATCAGACTTGTCTTTCGAGGAGGAACCAAGTGGAAATTTTAGACCGAGATGTCAAGGAGCTAAGAAAGAAGACAAAGTGCCGTTGGTCAAGGTTTTATGGCGTAATCACGAGCGGAGGAAGCTACGTGGGAGCCTGAGGATGCAATTCGACAATAATACCCTCACCTCTTTTAACTGTAAATTTCGAGGACGAAATTTTCTTTAAGGAGGGTAGAATTGTAACATCCTAAAAATCCGAGTATCGATATATTGCATGTTTTGGTGTTTAGCTTATGAATGAAAATTTTCCTTTCTTCTTTTTTCGTGTTTATTATAGCCTTGAAAAGGGCATAGAAGTATTCTCGTATAGAATAATTTTTAGTATTGAGAATTTATTGAAGTGGATCAAGTGACACGATACATAAGTTAATTTAAGTGTCTAAAATTAGCATAAGATGAGTAATTGGCAAAGTGGTGATGGCGCCATAAGTTGGACTTGAGGAGAGGTTCGAATCTCCTAGCATGCAATTTAGGAGCTTTTATTTTTGGTTTTTCCTAGCATGTGTGTCGGCCAAGCATCAAACATGGATAAGATGGACTAAATTTTTATGGTAAGGATATTAAGGTATATGGCAAGCATGATTTAAGGGATGGAATGGCTTGATTTTGGGGATAAGATTCTCAAACTTTAGGAAAATGGAGGATTGCAAGGCTTGAATCAAGGTTGATGTTTTGGTAACTTCTTCATGGCCATTTTGACCATGAACATGGACGACATTGTGGACTAAGGGGGTTGGCCGAATGTGTTAGTAGCTTGGCTAGGATTAGGAGTTAGCTTTTGGTCATTTCTAGCATTTTTGTGCAAAATTTGCAATTCTCTTCTCAACCTTTCTTTTAGCCGAATTTGAGCTTTTGGTAAGCTTTATTTTTGACCATTTCATGTTACCATTTGGACACATTTTTGCTTAGCATCTCAAGACATTTTCTCTTTTGGACGAAATACCAAAGCTAAGATCATTTTCGTTTCCTTCTCCTTTTCCCCATTGCCGAATGTACCTTACTCCTAAACTCATCTATTTTCTTTTCTCTTTTCTCTCTTGAAAAGCCGAATCAACATCATCTCCTTCCTTCATCCTTCTACTTTCTTCTAAACTAAATTTTCTTCATTATTTTCTCTCATGGCCGAATGCTAGATTGCTCCATTGCCAAACCATTTTTCCCTTCCTTTGTTATTCATAGCCGAATCTCCTACTATACATAGGTATTCTTCTCAAACGTTTCTTTTTTCAATCGTGGACAATAGTGTGATTTTGGAGGACCGAAACTCAAGTGTTCGTGAGTATAGTGAATCGTTGGAATCGATCTAAAGAGTTAAGGTAAGGAGTTTATTCAAAGATTCTCATATTACTCGTCATTTTGATATAGATGGATTATAACTCGATTTCAATTTAGGGGATGTATCGCTCAATTCGCATATTGTGGAACAAGGATATTTCGTGGTAAGGCAATCTCACCCTTGTAACCGTTAGTCATAATTTCGATATATTTAGTCGGACTCATGATCTTTTGTCATTAGAAATAATCAAAATAGGGACGAAAAGGGTGGTGAATAGTGTTCGTAAGAGGGTGGTTCCGCTATCCCCTAATTTTAAGCAAAGGATTGTTTCAAACAATCCGGGATTTTCCACCGGGTTGTGGACGCTCATCCGAGGAGAATCAGTTGTTTGAAATCATTCGTACTCCCGAACCTTTGTTTGTTCGTGGATTTTTATCGGGTAACGAACCATCAATCGAGGAGAAACCACAAATAAAAGTGGTTCAAAATTTTGAGGGTAAAGTCTAGATCGTTATTTCTAAGATTCGATATGTGAATAAATTATAGTGTTCTAATTTATCGTGATGCGTTTAGGTATCGACGAGTGGGAAAGTCTAGTTCTCACAAGAACTGTGTGTGTAACTTCACACTTATCTCTCGGGTTAGATACTAAACCGTAAATATTGGGATAAAATCGTAAAGATGGCAAAATCAGAAAATACATAGTAATTAACACTTTTGTGTAAATGTATGAAAATCGTTAAATTCATGGGTCGAAAACTGCTAGATCGTTAAATGGGCCAAAAACTGCTAGATCGTTAATGGGCCGAAAATCTGCTAGATCGATATATGGGCCCAAGTTAGCTAGATTGCTAAATGGGCTAAATGCTATTTTATCTTATGGGCTCAAATGAAAATTTGTTATATAGACTCACATGTATGGTAGGCCTTTTGTTAAATTATTACATGGATATAAATTGTTATGCATACCTGATTGCATGGGTTGGGATAACTAATGAAGAGAAGAAAGGCCTGTTGCCAAATATCTAGTTCGGTGGCTTTGCCACAAATTTTAATGGCTTAATGCCTCTAGTTCGGTGACTTTGTCACAATCTAGTTCGGTGGTGCACCACAATATATTTAAAACGGCTTATTGCCTACGATTGGTGTGTTGGCGGGGTGGGTTGACTTGATCCCCACAGGGTGTGTTGGTGGTACGGGGGTGTGTAGCGGATGGAAATTAGGTTTGGTTGGGAAATTTCATTTTGCATGCATTTAATTTATTATATTATATTCGTAAATGGGCTCAAGCCCAAAACAATGCCTTGATTATCCGGCTCAATGAGCGTGGTAAGTGAGTTACACACCGAGTTCGAGTAACTCACTCTATCTTTTAACCATTTCTGTAATGGAAATTGACGAAGGCTTGGGCCGAGGATGACTTCATGGAGGCCATACTACGAATATGGGTTTTTATAAACTATGAACTTTTATTAAGTAATTTCTTTTAATTAGTATTTTGGGTATGATGTAATAAGGCCTCTATTAATACTTTTATGGATTTTTATGTGTGTGGATGGATTTAAATTTCCTTTAAAACGTTGAAGATGCTTTAACTATTCGTGTTTTTAAATCCCTTTGAACTCTTTAAAAACTACTTTAAAGATTTAAACAATTAAAGTACTAAATGATAAGATTTCAAACTAGTATTTCTTAATTAATCAAATTTTAAATCATTTTTCTAAATTTTCAACTAAACATCATTTTCGAAAGGTTTTATAGAACTGTTTACCTAAAACATTAGAGTATTAAATGAATGATAGATCAATGTAACAAACCAAATCTCGTCTTAACGCATATACATGGTTTGGGGTGTTACATCGTGTCTTATGGTTTGAGGTAGAAACCTTAAGGGAGTTTGTAAGGTTAAACCTTTCCTGAAAGGTTATCAAATTAGTGAATTTAGAAAAATCCTTAGTTGTGGAAAGCTAAGGTAGTGGAGTAGACAATTGGGGCCTAACCACTATAAATCGAAGTGTTTATTGTCTCTATCCTTTTCTTAGCAACCACAAATTTTTAAGAGGCCAATTCACCCCCTCTTGGTGATTTCAAGTTGAATTATTGAGCTAACAATTGGTATCAAGGTTTGTCTCTGTTAGATGGTTTAACAACCAAAGAGTAGATCCTTGAGGAAGCTCAATAATCATCAACTCAATTCCTACAATGACGTTTACTTCTGACTCAATTTTTCTTGGTGAGTCTCAATATATGTCCAAGCCTCCTTATTTCAATGGTTCCAATTATTCATATTAGAAGACAAGGATAATGCTATTCATCCAAGCAAATGATCTTGTGGTTTGGGACATTATTATGGATGGCCCTTCAATACCAAGAAGGAGAGCTCTTAGTTCCAAAGAGTAAGAAAGAATGGAACGAAGAAGATAGAAGGAGTATTCAACTCAACGCTAAGGCCATGCACACTCTCATTTGTGCACCTAGTTCAGATGAGTATTGTAGAGTATCGTTATGTTCAAATTCCAAGGAGATATGGGATAAACTTGAGGTAACTCATGAGGGAACTAGCCAAATGAATAAGTTAAAGGTGGGAATCCTCACTCTCAATTACGAGATCTTCAAGATGAAGCCCGAGGAGGACATCAAAACAATGTTCGATAGATTCACCATCATCATTAATGGACTAAAATCTTATGGGAAGACCTATCCCAATGAATAAGTTGTGAGGAAGATGCTTCGAAGCTTGCCAAAATCATGGGAAGCCAAAGTGACCTCTATTGAAGAGGCAAAGAATTTAGCAATGTTGACCTTGGATGAGCTCATTGGTTCTTTTCCTACACATGAGATGGGGCTCAATTAAAGGGTAGAAGAAGATAAGAATGAGAGGAAGAAGGTTGGTGTTGCTCTCAAATCCACCACCATTGAAGATAGTGAATCAAGTGAAGAGGTGGATGAGGACAAAGAAATAACCATGTTTGTTAGGAGATTCAAGAAGTTTATGAGGTCCAATAGAAGGAGAAAATTCTAAAACAAGGAAGGAATCAAGCTTGAATCTACCAAGGAGAAGGACCCTATCATATGCTATGAATGCATGAAGTTGGGACACATCAAGTTCTATTGTCCCTAATAAAAGGAAAAGGGGTCAAGAAAACAAACGCTGAAGACTCATGTTGCTACTTGAAGTGATGAGGATTCATCCGGTAATGAAGAAAAAGAAGTAGCCAACCTTTTCCTTATGGCCATTGATGATCCTAAGGTAACTTCTAACTCACCTATTTCAAATTCTTATTCTTTTGATGAGTTGCAAGATGTCTATGATGAATTAGGCATGGAGTTTGAATTAATGGTTTCAAAATATAGTAAAACTATTTCAAAACTAAAAGATGAAAATAATTCACTCTCTAAAGTCAAGCATGAACTTGAAAGTAATATAAATGATTTTGAGAAAAAGAATTGTGACTTGCATAATTTACTTTCTAAAGTTCATGAGGATCATCAAAAGCAACTTGAGTTGCTTAAGAGTGAAAAAGCTCACTCTAACAAAGTTTTACCAAAAAGATTTCTAAGAGGAGAAAGCTCAAACAAAAACTTTGTTAAAACTAGTTTTAATTTCTATAAACATAGAGGTCCCCCAAGTTTTTAGAAAGGAAAAATTATTAAAAGTGTGTGGGTCCCTAAAGGACTCATAACTACTCAAGATAAGGACATCCTTTCAAAATGGATACCTAAAGAGACTAAAATTATAGGAACTAATGCTTATAGACCCAAAAGAATTTCAATACCAAAAATCAAAGTTTGATGCAATCGTAAACCAACCAAAAAATTGACTAAGGCAAGTACACCTATCAATTAATAATATAGCCACGGTGAGCAAATATATTGTTCCCACGAAGACTAAAAGTATTAGTAATTACCGTCTTTATATTATTTAACATATAAATTTGAGTGATTGATTAAAACTAAAATTAACTAAATTAATTAACTACGAACGCGACAAAGGAAAAATTAGGAAAATAATCGAATAATAACCAAAAAGTGAAACAATACCTAGGAAAGAATTCACCTAGACTTCAACTGTCGCTATCAATCTAAATTCCACAATTTTTTCACAAAGTATCTTAACCAATAGAAATCCCTAAATTATGCTAATATCTCTTTTGAAAGTAAGAGGAACTGACTCTAGGTTGATTAATTGAAATTTCTTTCTATTTGAAACCCATATTATCGTATTAACTCAATCTATAGATTCCAGTATTAGATTTGACTCTAATCCGATAGATTTATGTCATCCTATTTCTAGGATTTCATGCAACTCCACTCAATTACGCAAAATCTACTCATAAACAGGGTCTATTCCTCCTCTGATTTAAGCACATCACAGGGCTCAATAGTCTAGAAATATTAATCTAAGAATTAAACACACATAATTGAGAACAAGATCTAAGTATTTATTGCGTAAAATAAAAATCAAAAGACAAAATTCATCATAGGGTTCCTCTCCCTAGGTATTTAGAAAATTAGTTCATGCTTGCAAATAAAAACATCCAAAATGTAGTATAACCACAAAAAACAAATAAACTTATAATAATATCCAAAGAAATCAAAAGGGAATCTTGAATCTTGATGGATATCTGGTTCAAAATCGGCTTCAATGGTGTTTTTCGAGTTGTTTTCTTAAGTATTCTATGACGGCTCACTCCTATCTTCTTATTTTTATCATATATAGGTCCTAGAATGCCCAAAAAAACCCTAAAAATTGCTTTTTTCTGCTGTTCAGAATGCAATTTGCAAAATCGACATGACCTACCACATGGCCGTGTGGCGGTACGTGTGGCTCACATGACCGTGTGTCTAGGTCATGTGGCCCTTGTACCTTGCTCCGATTTTTCAGTTTCCGCTCGTTTTTTGCTCCTTTTTCTCCCAAATGCTCTCCTAAGTATAAAAACATGAATTTAAAGGATTAGGAGCATAAAATTCACCATTAACATCGAATAATCATCCAGAAACGCATTAATAACGAGGTTAAAATATGTTACTTTTAACACCTATCAAAGTTTAATTCTATGTTTGTAGGAAGAGGAGTACTGATTCAAGGTGGGCAATTCAAGCAAAATATCATGGTACCTTGATTGTGGATGCTCAAAGCACATGATTGGTCTAACACCCTAGTTCTAGCCAATTTAAAGTTTTGGCGCATAGCAGTAAAAAGATTATCTAGCATAGTGTAATTCGGCCAAATGATTATTTGTCGTATAGGTGTGGGTGGATAGTAACTACCACGAGAGTAAGTAAGAATTTGATTTACTGATCTTCTACCATATATTAAGGAGAAGCCTGTGCTAAGTGGTTAAGATTATTGTCACATGAGAAATGATATGCGAATTGTGCAAGTATACATGTCGAATCAAGTATTAAAGTGATAAGTGAGATCATCTCTACAAGGATTGGTTAGGTATAAAATGATTGAGTGATTATAATGAAGTATGATTAATGTTATGATGAAAATAATGATAAGAATGTAACATTAGTTTGAAGGAATAATGATGTGTTGTAATATGAATAACTAATAAATAATGGAAAAATGCTATGACAAAACAAGAATAAGAATGTAATGGCAAATTCGAGAATAATCACGTGAATAATATGTAAGTGAACAAGTAAACAACTAAAAATGCTATGGAGAAGATACTAATGCAAAGGATACAGGATCTACGATGATGATTTAGAAGGTCGGGATAATTAAAAATCTACCCTTACTGACATTAATAACTTGACAAAACCATACTCAGTCTACTAGTCAGAAGAGTTCTAAGATTGTTTGTTTCTTTCGAGAACAAGACCTCAAGTTACCTTGCCTTAAGCAATATATGTCTACAGGCCTTTAGTATGGTACCCTGCACTATTTTGTTTTCTTTCCATATGAATGTTGCTCTATGTCTAAAGGCTACTACAAGTTTTCAATAGAAGGCTCCCTCATATCATTCAATTTCAATCTCATTAACCTAACCTTGTCAAATTTAGATTAATTTAATGAATATGTTGTACATCCATATATGTCCAGAGTTTACAAACATGCAATTTCATAAAGAACCATTAAATGAAACAGTGTATTAAATCAGATCTAAGCTTCAGTAATTAAAGAAAATAAGAATTTCATCAAGTAATCCAACCCTATGAGATTTAGCTCATGGATTGGCAATTAAAATTCAAATCCAAATTATCATTAAACATCATTTCAACAAATCAATTTACGAAGAGCAATCAAGAAATAATGGAAGAACTTCGGGAGGATAGCTTTCACTTATCCAGCCTACACTACAGTGATACAATATCCTGTGGTGGCTGAGAGCGACTACCTTCATCCTCCTCTTCCCGACTTTGCTCAGCTGCTACCCTCTATTTTTTCCTAAGGATCTCCCTTTTTTTTGTTTTCCCCCCTTTAGGGCTTCCTCCTTTGGCTTTTTATAACCTTTTTCCCTAGGGTAAATCCAGCAACCCATGATTTTCTTCCCTCTTTTTTAGGCAGATTTTTTTTTATACAAGTATAGTTGGGCTGAAACTGGTATGCGTTGAGTATTGACTTAGTTTTCTTCTTGGAATTGCCACAGCACCCGTGTTGATAAATTGTCCAAACATTTTCCCCAACAAACCTTCACTTCTTGTTCTTCATCCTGCACCTGCCAATCCACCACCACACACAACCCTTCCACAAGCAATTAAAAATAACTAACATTTAAGTATAGTCCAAGCTCCTAATGTAATGTTAAAACAAAACAATACTAATGGAATGTCCTAAAGTGCAACTAAATGTACCTAAGTACAGGAAATTAGCTAGATCTAAAAGCATGAAATATAACTTTTTTCAAGAGTTATCAAGTATGTAATGGCCTACCCGACAAAGTCCTAATATTCAGTTACTGTTTAATGAGATAAAAACCTGGTGGAGAGAGGATTTCGAAAGGAGTGCTCGTAAAAGGCGTAGTACGCCATGTTAGTAGAGTAATGAATTCCTCCGGATGTACTAACGTCCAGAGTGTGAATACTGCAATAAAATATAGAATGAAAAGGCAGTTTCTACAAGTATACGGGTCGAGTTGTAATATAGTTTTACAACGAAGTAAGTGAATACTCCGTGGATTGTACCCAAGGGAGGTGAGTGCTAGATCAATTCTTACCTAAAAAACAAAACCTCTAATTATTACTTTAAATAAATTATAGTACAAGAACATAAAAGAAATATTTTTAAAGTTTTTAGAGTAATAAAATAAAATAACATAAAATAAATAAAATTCAAGAGATACAAGAGTAGAGTAAATCAAATCTCGATTATGGGTGGTTAGCTAACTTCGGTAATCCCCATCAACTGTTGCTTTGGGTTCCTCGTTAATCAACTAGCCGCTACCCTAATAGGATCTTTCGGTCCTTCACTAACATAATGAGTCAACAATTACTACTTATCTTTCGACCTTAAAGTCCAAACTAGCTTGGGGTAAAGGTTTTCACGAATAGGGAATACCAATTTTGGGTTAATTCCCACCTAGATGACTTCCCGGGGTTGTCAGGCCCATGGTTTGTTTTACCTTATTCCTTTACCAAATAGTTGATCCATTGAGTAACACTACAAAACAATTAATAGATCATACCTCCACTCGCTAATCCCCCACAGAGGGATTAGTTCCTCATAGCTTTTAGAAAGAACATGGAGTAGATGAAAGAATTAATCATGGTGAATGAACTGAAGTAAAGAGTTTCAAAAAAAGCATGGGTGATATTAATAATAAGCGCGAATCCAAAAAAGTTGATCTCCTTCACAAATCAGTTGTCTTGAAAGAAAACAAAGAACAAATAAACTAAACCTTAAAAAAACCCTAAGAAAGTAAGAAAACTAAACTAAATCAAAATAGAGAATCTAAGCTAATGGAATGGTGTCTATAACATGTGCCAAATGAGCTCATTTATATCCTTCAGGTGGTTGTCATTGTAACATCCCAAAGATGGGGCTATTTGGAATTAAATTATTTTTCTTATGTTGAACCACTGTGATATTATTTATGGAATAATAAAGGTTAATTAAGGGTCTTGAGTAGGCTCGGTTTAGTAGAAAATTTTTATTTGGAAGCTTTAAAGGTAGGGAGCCTTAGCAGGTAGGGGTTACAAGAATAAATAGAGGATTTAATGGCATAAAAATCAGCTTGGAAAAGTGGCAAAAGGAGGGCCACTTAGGAGCTACATGTGACGCCACAAGGGATAAGGGAGAGCCTTGGTTTGAGTCACAAGATTCTCCTTTTTGCTCTTTAAGTGGGACGGCAATAAGAGGGAGAGTTTTTCTCTCTTTAATCTCTTTTAAATTGTATTTTTATTTGATTAATTCTAAGGATAATAAGGATGTATTTTATTTATTTATTAGATATTATGGGATTAACACTAAAAGGATGGTAAGAGAGAATTTAGGCCTTGGAATAATTCAAATTATTTTGAATTGGTTTAAACAATTGGTCAAGAGGAATTGTAGGAGGTTAGCCGAAATTTGAACTCCTCATGAGAGGAGTGGACGGCAAGTAGGAGGGGGGGTGCCGAATGCCTACAAAAACCTCAACCTACCACATTGTTTTCTTTTTTAGCTATTAGTCGAAATTCCCAACCTCTTCCCTCCTTGTTTTCTTTTTTTTTCTATTCTCTCAAGACCTTGGCCGAAACTCCTCCCATACTTCTTCTTCATTCCCTTTTTCCACTCAAAAGCAAGCCTTGATCAATAATGAAATCAACCTTAGCCGAACCTACTCCCTAGACATAACCGAATTGTCCTCCTCCATATTTTGAAGTCTTGGCCGAATATTAAAGCAAGGGTAAGTATGTCGAAACTCCTCTCCCATACCCCTTCTCTCTGTTTACTTGATTAAATGGAAAAGCCGAATTATTTCAGTGGCTAATCAGTGATGGAATCGATTCTGTTTAGGTGCCGGGATCTTAAGGTATACGATCCAAGCCCAGTCCCTGTCAAGTGACTTTGGTAAGGATCTATATTTATTTACTATTCGTTTAAGCCAAAGGCTAATAACTCTAGTGATGGCCGAATGTAGGAGTGAAGCAGGAGTCGCATATCAAGTACCGAAGTGAGTACTCAAGGGGGTGATAGGTAAGGTTTCGGGTTCACAAGGAACCCTTCTCAATTTGGTTTGGGCCGAATAGGCCATGGTACTGACCCATGTATGTGGCCGAACATAGGAACCAGTAGATCTAGGTGGCCGACATCTCTTTTCGGGATTTAGACGATTCAGTGGTGACAGGTGTGTACATACACACGTATAACTTGTTAATGTGCTGATTGTTGTGAATGCTATCTTGATTTTATGTAGCATTGGATAATATACCATATCGGTATAGGTGGTGATTCAGGTAAGTACCTGTTAATATGAATTTGTTATTCGATGCTTTTGGGAAGCATGATGTATTGATACATGAGATTTTAGTATGGGATGACATGAAACATATACATATGTGGTGATGTGGGATTGATGAGTGGAGGGGGTAGTAATCGTGCGTGACGGCGGGCACCGATGTTTTGGTAACACCCGTGACTACGGTCACCAGAGGTTTGGTACCTCCGGAGGTTTGGTACCTCATAGCGACTCGGCCCCCGTGGTTAACACCACCGCGGGTTGGCCCCACTTGAGATATGGGATCGTCGCGGTGATTTGGTATCACACGATGGGTTGGCCCCATCAAGCGATTCGTGTCTACGGACACCGATGTTTTGGTAACACATCGTGACTATATGTCACCAGTGGTTTGGCACCACCGGTGGTTTGGTACCACAGTGGGGGTAGACAGTGGCGTTTGGTTGGCTAGGTTGGGGTACATAATATTCTCGCATATTAATTGTTATATGTTGTGTATGGAAATGTCTTTAAAAGCAGGGGAAGGGTTACATCACGAGTCTTGGTGACTCACCTTCTCCTTTAACATTTTTCAGTGACTCGTAGATGGCGGTTGAGGAGCCGGTTGGACTCGAGGTGGCCATGCGGTGGATTTATGATAAATTTTATTTCCGGTTTTAGTTTATTTGGATGTAATAAGGCCTCCGATATTTTTTTGTTATTTTTCATATGTCGAATAATTGTTTTAGACTATGATTATCAATATTAAATTAAAGTCACATGTTTTCCCAAATTAACACGAAAATGTTTTCATCGTGCCATCGGGCACACTCGATATTTTATAATAACTGGTTGAATTAATTTTAAATAAATTCTAAGTAAGGTTTATGAAACAATCAATTGAAAAGGTTTTGGCAACTAAGAATTTTACTTTCCAAAAGTGTTTTCCAAAATATCTTCCATTGTAACAACTAGATTGACCATAGTGTTTGGGTCGGGTTTGGGTTGTTACAAAATTGGTATCGAGCCAGTTCAAAGCTCGGGTGTGGGGAGCCCAAGGCCCAAAAATGTTTTGGTAGGCCTTATGGAATGATTTTTGGTTTTGAACAAAGCATGGCCCGAGTCTCGGCACCGATCCGCCAGGTAAGTACATCGAAACCTCTTTGTGAATTATATTCAGTAGAAGGGTAGGAAGCTTGGAGCGTAGATAGACTTATAGGAACTTGAACCCTAGGATTAGATTACTCAAACACATAAGCAGAACATAAGACTTAAGGAACTAAACCAACCTATGACTTAGTCAATGAGCTAGGGTGTGGTAACCCCACATGACGCATGTCTAGGATTAGATCCGAAAGAGCACTGGTATTTAAGCGATCCTCGTGACTCACCTCCTCTTCGCGGGTATCCTGCAGTGCGTAGCTTCGGTTCACCCTAACTCGAGAGGGCTCGGTGGTGTGGTAACCTCATGCGCATGTCTAGAAAGGTTCGGTGAGAGCTTGGTATTTAAGCGGTCCGCGTGACCCACCTCCTCTTCACTCGGACTCGCTGGTGCGTAGCTTTGGTTCACCCCGACCGGGAGGGCTCGGTCATAGGCTAAACACAATGATTAAAACCCGAAAAGGGAATTAGCCATGTTTTCGAAAAAGAATGAAACAACAAACCCTAATGTTTTCAAAACTTGTGCAATAACTTTTTTTTCAAATCCGAGAACATTATTTTTACAACGTTTTTTTCTCGAAAAACTTGATTGTGGAAAATTACAGAAATGCCCTTAGGGGGGTAAAATTACTAAAATGCCCTCGGTTCATAAAATATCAGTTCAATGGTTTTGCTCAAAAATTTCAACTATTTTACAAATATTCAACAACTTAGCTTTGGAAATCATCAACAAAATATTTTGGTTCTGGAAAATTACTAAAATACCCCTGTAGGAAAAAGACGAAAATACCCCTGCGTTAGAAATGGGCAGAAATGTCTGATGAGCGAATAGGTATGGAAGGTATTAAGGAATGGATGCATGAACTTCTTTGTGCGAACTAGGATAGGAAACTGAAACCTTGGTTGCTCGAAAGAATCTCTGATTAAAACTCTATCCATAAAATTTCTTCGTGAATAAGAAAGTGGAACAAATGCTAACGCATAAAATTTTTCTTAATCGTCAGTTAAAAGCGCGGTAGATAGAATGAGTTCTAGAGGACGTGGACGCCGTGGACGCGGTAGGGGTAGGATGATTGTCCGAACCCGTCAGTCGGGACAAGGTTACGAAAATGAGGTACCACCGCTACCACCACCTCCTACTTTTAGAGTGAGGAGGCGAGGATCGGGCCAGGTGGTGGCGGTATCGCAAGTCGATTTTGCGAGTCTTGGGGATGGTGGTGGGGCTGGTGGAAATTTGAGAGCTCGGAAATCTATCCCGGCGACTCCGATCTAACGGAGCGGAGGTATTCCGGGTGTGTCGAGTGGCACCCGGTGCGTGAGAACATCTGGCTAGAGTCAAGCTGAAAGGATCATGGATGATCTTGACTGGACCGAGGAAGAAAAAGTGAAAAGAGCGTTGTCGCTTCTAAAGGATGAAGCGTATCGGTGGTGGCTTACGGTTCGAGCAGGACTCTGCAGATGATCGACTTGGGAGTATTTCAAAACCACCTATCGGAAGAAGTATGTGGGCACCGGCTACAGCGACAGCGTAGAGAAAGGCTTTTCGGGATTAGTGCAAGGAACTAAGTCGAGGTGTCGAGTATGAGGCGGAGTTTTTAAGGTGAGTAGGTATGCGAGAGGCATCGTGTCTACTAAACATGAGCGCTGTGTCCGCTTTGAGGACGGACTCGAGATGATTTGAGGTTACCGATTGCCCATGATGAGGTTCGTGAGTTCTCATCTCTAGTGGAAAAGGCTAAGGTAGCCGAAGGGATCAAAGAGATTTGTGAGGCAAAGTTATAGTAGGAATAATCGAGAAGAGAGGATTTGGGTCAATTTGGATCAAGCGGTAGTGTTTAGAAAAGGCTAGGCCAAGTGGGCCAAATCAGGCGGCAAGGCCCACGACTACTAATCAGAGGCCGACTCAGTGTAACCGCTATGGAAAGACCCATTGGGGAGGTTGTTGGACCGGTGATAGAGGATGTTTTGAGTGTGGGTCTTTGGAGCATCGTGTTAGAGATTGTCCCCGGAAACTAGCTAAAAATCAGCCAGAGGGGCAGAATCGTACTCAGGATAGAAATGTGGGACCACAGAGGGGTCGTGGTAATGGCAGAGGAAACAACGGTCCTAACCGAGGTCGTGGAACTCAGGGCAGAGGTTCAGGCAACACAGAGGCTAGGCAGCCTGGCTTAGTTTACGCAGCGAGGCGTCGCGAGGAGGGTGACGCACCGGATGTCATAACCGGTATGTTTTTAATTTCTGATCTTCCTTATGTTGCATTAATTGATGTGGGTTCGACGCACTCGTACATTGCTAGTAGTGTGGTAGGAACTATGGACCTAAACTCTGAAACTGCTTCTAGGGAGATGACTGTAGTTAGCCCTTTAGGTCACTCTGTAGTGGTAGACAAACTTTATAGAGGCGTACCCCTAGAACTTCAAGGGGTAGTATTTGTGGCTGATCTGATGGAACTACCGTTTGGGAGTTCAATTTGATCCTTGGAATGGACTGGTTTGGTTAAGT
This sequence comes from Gossypium sturtianum, assembly GCA_025698515.1. Classification (NCBI taxonomy): domain Eukaryota; kingdom Viridiplantae; phylum Streptophyta; class Magnoliopsida; order Malvales; family Malvaceae; genus Gossypium; species Gossypium sturtianum. The sequence goes on from CM046955.1 coordinate 131,154,143, forward strand.
ATCAAGCGAATTTGGATTGCGCGGCTAAAGCGCATGGTTCTTAAGACAGTGAAGGTGATGAAGTAGTTATGATAGGGGATAGAAGGAATTACCTATCCAATGTAGTGTATGCGCCTTGAAGAAAGGTGAAAAGATGGTCAAGAAGGGTTGTGAGGCGTATTTGGTTCGAATCGTGCTTTGGAAGCTAAGGGGTCGAGTAGTTGGAAAGGTCCGAACGGTTGGGGAATTTGTTTGATGTGTTCCCGGTAAGAGCTTCGGTCCGCCTCAGATCGGAAGTCGAATTCGGTATAGACTTGCTACAGGCGGCACTGTGTCTATAGCACCATACCGAATGGCACTAAAGGAATTGGTGGAGCTAAAGGCTCAAATTCAGGAGCTCTTGGATAGAGGGTTTATTTGACCAAGTATATCTCCGTGGGGAGCACCTGTGTTGTTTGTCAAGAAGAAGGACGGTTTTATGCGGATGTACATCGACCACCGTCGATTAAACAAGTTAACGATCAAAAACAAGTACCCGTTGCCTCGGATCGATGACTTGTTTGACCAACTGAAGGGTGCGTCGGTATTCTCAAAGATTGACCTTAGGTCAGGTTATCATCAATTAAGGGTGAAGGAGGCTGATGTTCACAAGATGGCATTCCGAACTCGGTATGGGCATTACGAGTTCTTGGTGATGCCATTGGGTTGACCAATGCACCGCGGCATTTATGGACTTAATGAATAGGGTATTTCAACGATTACTTGGACCAATTCGTCGTGGTGTTCATCGGCGACATATTGGTTTACTCAAGGACGGAGGAGGAGCATGACAAGCATTTGCGAGTAGTCCTACAAGTGTTGAGGAAAAGCGGTTATACGCCAAATTCGATGAAGTGCGAATTTTGGCTTAGGAGGTGGCTTTCTTAGGTCATGTAGTATCGGTGAAGGAATTAGAGTAGACCTCGCAAGATTGAAGAGTATTGGATTGGAAACCACCTAGGTCGGTGGGTGAAATACTGAAGTTTTCGGGTTTAGCGGGGTACTATCGAGAGATTCGTGGAAGGATTCTCTCTAATAGCAGCGCACTGTTAACTAAGTTACTAAGGAAAGGTGTTCCATTTGTATGGACGGAGAAGCGGCAAGGAAGCTTTGATAAGCTAAGGAAAATTTTGACGGAAGCTCGGTTTTGGTACGACCAAGCGGGAAAGTTATTCATGATCTATTGTGATGCATCTCATCTTGGTTTGGGATGTGTGTTGATGCTGAGGATGGGAAGGTAGTAGCCTATGCATCCCGTCGATTAAGACCGCATGAGGTTAACTACCCAACGCACGACTTGGAGTTAGCGGCAGTCGTCTTTGCTCTGAAAATATGGAGACATTACCTGTATGGGGAGAAGTCGATAGTCTACACGGATCACAAAAGCTTGAGGTATCTTCTGACTCAGAAGGATCTGAATCTGAGGTAGCGTCGGTGGATTGAACTACTAAAGGACTACGATTGTTCAATCGAGTACCATCCGGGTAAGGCTAATGTGGTAGCTGATGCGTTGAGCCGGAAGGTTGTGACGGACTTAAGAGCAATGTTCGCTCGGTTGAGTCTATATCATGATGGGAGTCTTTTGGCGGAACTCCGAGTTAAGCCAACATGGATTGAGGAGATTAAGGACAAGCAGTTAGTGGATGAAGGCTTGAACGCTAAGAGGGTACAAGTTCAGGATGGTGGTTTGGAAGGGTACGGTCTGTCTAGTGATGGAGTGCTATGTTTTCAAGGGCGAGCATGCATGCCGAAGGATGAAGAGTTGAGGCGGAAAATTCTCCATGATGCACATAGCAGCCCATATGCTATGCATCGGGAGGAAGCAAGATGTATGGAGATTTGCAAAAACAGCAGTGGCGGGGTTGAAGCGTGAGATAAGCGAATTCGTAGGAAAGTGTCCGACATGCCAGCGAGGTTAAGGTGAACATCGATTACCATCGGGACTGCTTCAACCAGTAAAGATTCCTCAATGGAAATGGGAGAGGATCATCATGGATTTCGTTAGTGGGCTACCCTTACGCCCAACAAGAAGGATGCGATTTGGGTAAATGTGGATCGCTCGACTAAATCGGCTCACTTCATGCGGTGAGAATGGATTACTCACTCCGAAGCTAAGCGGTTGTATGTGGGTGAAATAGTGAGGTTGCATGGTGTGCCGAAGATCGATTATCTCGGATAGGGATCCCGATTCACGTCAAGGTTCTAGAAAGCGTTGCATCAAGCTTTGGGTACACAGTTAGATTTCAAGACGGCTTTCCATCCACAAATCGACGGACGATCGGAAAGGGTGATGAGATCTTAGAAGACATGTTAAGAGGTTGTGTCTTGGATTTTAGTGGTAGTTGGGAAGAGTACCTACCATTACGGAATTCGCTTATAACAATAGTTATCAAGCGAGTATTCAGATGGCTCCATATGAAGCCCTATATGGACCGAAAATGCCGTACTCCCACATGTTGGACGGAGTTGGGGAACGACAAGTTAGGTCCAGAATTGGTAACAGAGACTGAAGACAAAGTCAAGGTGATTCGGTCTCGTCTCAAGGAAGCATCAGATAGGCTGAAGTCTTATGCCGATCTCAAACGCAAGGAAATGGAGTATGTTGTGGGAGACAAGGTCTTTCTGAAAGTGTCGCCTTGGAAAAAGGTGTTGAGATTTGGACGAAAAAGAAGCTAAGCCCAAGGTTCATCGGGCCATATCTGATTATAAAGCGAGTAGGACCGGTAGCTTATCAGCTAGAGTTGCCGGCAGAACTGAATCAGATCCATGACGTATTTCATGTATCAATGCTGAGACGGTATCGGTCAGATCCTTCGCACGTTGTGCCAGTAGCAGAGATTGAGGTGAACTCGGATTTATCTTTTGAAGAAGAACCGGTTCAGATCTTAGATCGAGATGTGAAGGTTCTACGAAGAAAGTCAGTGCCCTTAGTGAAAGTGCTTTGGCGGAACCATGGTGTGGAAGAAGCTACGTGGGAATCTGAGGATGTAATACGGCAGCAATACCCCCATCTGTTTTAGCTAGGTAATTTCGAGGACGAAATTTATTTTAAGGGGGGTAGAACTGTAACATCCCAAAGATGGGGCTATTTGGAAATAAATTATTTTTCTTATGTTGAACCACTGTGATATTATTTATGGAATAATAAAGGTTAATTAAGGGTCTTGAGTAGGCTCGGTTTAGTAGAAAATTTTTATTTGGAAGCTTTAAAGGTAGGGAGCCTTAGCGGGTAGGGGTTACAAGAATAAATAGAGGATTTAATGGCATAAAAATCAGCTTGGAAAAGTGGCAAAAGGAGGGCCACTTAGGAGCTACATGTGACGCCACAAGGGATAAGGGAGAGCCTTGGTTCGAGTCACAAGATTCTCCTTTTTGCTCTTTAAGTGGGACGGCAATAAGAGGGAGAGTTTTTCTCTCTTTAATCTCTTTTAAATTGTATTTTTATTTGATTAATTCTAAGGATAATAAGGATGTATTTTATTTATTAATTAGATATTATGGGATTAACACTAAAAGGATGGTAAGAGAGAATTTAGGCCTTGGAATAATTCAAATTATTTTGAATTGGTTTAAACAATTGGTCAAGAGGAATTGTAGGAGGTTAGCCGAAATTTGAACTCCTCATGAGAGGAGTGGACGGCAAGTAGGAGGGGGTGCGAATGCCTAGAAAAACCTCAACCTACCACCTTGTTTTCTTTTTAGCTATTAGTGAAATTCCCAACCTCTTCCCTCCTTGTTTTTTTTTTTCTATTCTCTCAAGACCTTGGCCGAAACTCCTCCCATACTTCTTCTTCATTCCCTTTTTCCACTCAAAAGCAAGCCTTGATCAATAATGAAATCAACCTTAGCCGAACCTACTCCCTAGACATAACCGAATTGTCCTCCTCCATATTTTGAAGTCTTGGCCAAATATTAAAGCAAGGGTAAGTATGTCGAAACTCCTCTCCCATACCCTTTCTCTCTGTCGACTTGATTAAATGGAAAAGCCGAATTATTTCAGTGGCTAATCAGTGATGGAATCGATTCTGTTTAGGTGCCGGGATCTTAAGGTATACGATCCAAGCCCAGTCCCTGTCAAGTGACTTTGGTAAGGATCTATATTTATTTACTATTCGTTTAAGCCAAAGGCTAATAACTCTAGTGATGGCCGAATGTAGGAGTGAAGCAGGAGTCGCATATCAAGTACCGAAGTGAGTACTCAAGGGGGTGATAGGTAAGGTTTCGGGTTCACAAGGAACCCTTCTCAATTTGGTTTGGGCGAATAGGCCATGGTATGACCCATGTATGTGGCCGAACATAGGAACCGAGATCTAGGTGGCCGACATCTCTTTCCGGGATTTAGACGATTCAGTGGTGACAAGTGTGTACATACACACGTATAACTTGTTAATGTGCTGATTGTTGTGAATGCTATCTTGATTTTATGTAGCATTGGATAATATACCATATCGGTATAGGTGGTGATTCGAGTAAGTACCATTAATATGAATTTGTTATTCGATGCTTTTGGGAAGCATGATGTATTGATACATGAGATTTTAGTATGGGATGACATGAAACATATACATATGTGACCCGATGTGGGATTGATGAGTGGAGGGGCGGTATTAATCGTGCCGATGTGCACCGATGTTTTGGTAACACCCGTGACTACGGTCACGGAGGTTTGGTACCTCCAAAGGTTTGGTACCTCATAGCGACTCGTCCCGTGTAGTTAACACCACCGTGGGTTGGCCCCACTTGAGATATGGGATAAATCGCGGTGATTTGGTATCACACGATGGGTTGGCCCCATCAAGCGATTCGTGTCTCACGGACACCAGTGTTTTGGTAACACATCGTGACTATATGTCACCGATGGTTTGGCACCACCCGGTGGTTTGGTACCACAATGGGGTAGACAGTAGCGTTTGGTTGGCTAGGTTGGGGTACATAATATTCGCATATTAATTGTTATATGTTGTGTATGGAAATGTCTTTAAAACGGGGAAGGGTTACATACTGAGTCTTGGTGACTCACCTTCTCCTTTAACATTTTTCAGGTGACTCGTAGATGGCGGTTGAGGAGCCGGTTGGACTCGAGGTGGCCATGCGGTGGATTTATGATAAATTTTATTTCCGGTTTTTAGTTTATTTGGATGTAATAAGGCCTCCTGATATTTTATTTTTTTGTTATTTTTCATATGTCGAATAATTGTTTTAGACTATGATTATCAATATTAAATTAAAGTCACATGTTTTCCCAAATTAACACGAAAATGTTTTCATCGTGCCATCGGGCACACTCGATATTTTATAATAACCTGGTTGAATTAATTTTAAATAAATTCTAAGTAAGGTTTAACGAAACAATCAATTGAAAAGGTTTTCGGCAACTAAGAATTTTTACTTTCCAAAAGTGTTTTCCAAAATATCTTCCACTGTAACAACTAGATTCGGCCATAGTGTTTGGGCCGAGTTTGGGTTGTTACAGTCATCCTGAACCCTAGGTCATATGATGTTCTCGCGCTTTATGTTTGATTGTATGTATTGAGAAAGGTGGTATAGAATATGCCTGAATTAAGCTTGAATTGGTTGGTTAAAATGTAATGTTATCTTATGTTTTGGTGTCTATTGGGTTGATGTAGGTATTCACAAATTTGGGTGGCAAAATGGCTTGGTAAATAGCCTATTTTTGTCCACACGGGCAGAGACATGGGCGTGTGTCTCAGCCGTGTGTGACACACGGTTATGTACACGGTCATGTGTCCCCTGGTGTTGAAAGTAAAACCAAGTCAGTATGCTCCACACGGCCTCACACATGGGTGTGTGACTTTTCCGTGTGGCATAAGTCAGTATACCCTACAGGTTTGACACGGCCTAGCACACGGCCTGGCACATGGGCATGTATGGCCATTTGTAGGGCACACGGGCTAGCCACACGGGCGTGTGTATTGGCCGTGTGGCCCAAGTCAGAGAGTCACACGGGGTTGAACATAGGCTGGGACACGACTATGTGCTCCCATTTCGAATGTCCACACGGCCTATGACACGGGCGTGTCTGTTTCTCACACGGCCGGGCCACACGAGCGTGTGTCCCCTATTTTTGAGAAAATTTTATAAATGTTCAAAAAGTTTCCAAAGTTATCGGTATAGTCCCGAACCACTCCCAATGCATGTTTAGGGCCTAGTAGGCTCGTATTAGGGACGATATGATTGTGTTGATTAATATTTGAATAAAATTTGGAAATGTATGAGTAAATGAATGTGTACTTGTGTTATAAGTCCGGAAATTCTCTGAAACCCTATTCTAGCGTTGAATACGGTGAGGGGTGTTACATTTATTAGTATCAGAGCTACGGTTTAGTCGATTCTCGGACTAACATAGTGTGTGTGAGAGTCTAGTTATACATGCCATATATATAACCTGTGATAGTGTGATGACTCCTGATAATTTAAACTGTGTTTTCATATAGTAAATGGATCCCAATCGAGCTGTAGCTGACGATGTCGAGAGTAATGCGCCAGCTCTCGCTCAAGTGGTAGCACCGTTTGAATCTAGAAATGTATCGAGTAGTCACGGAGGAGAGGCTAAAGAAGCCTTTTTCTAAATGATGAACGAATGGTTCACGCAATTTGTCTGGACAAATCTGGCTGCTCAACAACCTCCAGCCCAACCTAATCCCCAACCGGCTCCCGTAGCTCCTCAAGTTGTAGAACTTCAATGATTGAATAAGCCTCCAGTTGATAAGATTTAAAAGTACAGGACAGAAGAGTTTAGAGCTACCGTTGATGATGATCCCGAGAGAGCTGAATTTTGGCTTGAAAATACTATTCGGGTATTCGATAAGCTTTCGTACATGCCATCTGAGTGTTTAAAGTGTGCTATTTCATTATTGAGAGATACAACATATCAGTGGTGGAATACTTTAGTGTCTCTGGTGCCGAGAGAAAGAGTTACTTGGGAATTATTTCAAACGGAGTTTCGGAAGAAATATATAAGTCAGAGATTCCTCGATCAAAAGCACAAAGAATTTTTAGAACTAAAACAGGGTCGTATGACCGTGACTAAGTACGAAAGAGAATTTGTGCGGTTGAGTAAGTATGCTCGGGAATATGTTTCTACCGAAGAAATCACGTGTAAACAGTTTGTTGACGGGTTTAACAAAGATATTAAACTTCTAGTCGGAATCCTAGAATTGAAAGAATTTGTTGTCTTGGTTGATAGGGCTTGCAAAGCTGAGGAGCTTAGCAAAGAAAAGATAAAAGCCGATTCAGAGGCTAGAGACTAAGAAAAAAGATCGATGAGTAAGCCATACCAATCTTCGTCAAAGAAATCCAAAGATTCGTACACTTGTCCAAATGCTTCAATCGGGCATTCGAACAGAGATCGTGGAAAACAATACTCAAGTCCTAAAGATCAAGCTACATCAGTATCGAGTGTTGGTAGTGTGAGAAATTATAGACCTGAATGTCAGCAATGCGGGAGACGACATCCTGGTGAATATAGAATGAATAACCGGGCTTGTTTCAAATGTGGTTCACAAGATCACTTTATTCGAGATTGTCGTGATTTAAATGAAAAAGATAAATCTCAGAATGCAAGATCAAGCAATACAACTACTAGAGGGAGGCCACCAAGAAATGCGGGAAATGCGAGTGGTAATTGCGATGCTATGAGAGATTCTACAGTGAGATCTGATGCTAGAACACCTGCTAGAGCTTACGCTATTCGCGCTCGCGAAGATGCGTCATCACCAGATGTTGTCATCGGTACATTTTCTCTTTACAACACTAATGTTATTGCATTGATTGATCCTGGATCGACTCATTCGTATATATGTATGAATTTGGTATCTAATAAGAGTTTTCCTGTTGAGTCTACTGAGTTTGTGATTAAAGTATCGAACCCCTTAGGCAAGTATGTTCTAGTTGGTAAAGTTTGCAAGAACTGTCCTTTAATGACACGGGGTTACTGATTTGATGCTTTTGTCATTTGATGAGTTCGATGTAATTACGGGTATGGATTGGTTGACATTGCATGATGCTGTAGTAAATTGTAGACGAAAGACTATTGAATTGAAATGTTAGAACAATGAAATCATTCGAATTGAATCAGATGAATAGAGTGAATTACCTGTTGTGATTTCGTTTATGTCAGCTCAGAAATGTGTGAGAAAAAGTTGTGAAGCTTATCTTGCTATTGTTTTAGATACAAAAGTGCCTGAATCTAAGATTGAATCAATACAAGTTGTCTGTGAATATCCGGATGTATTTCCAGAAGAATTGTCGGGGTTACCACTGATCAAAAAAGTTGAATTTGCTATTGAGTTAGTATCGGAAACTTCACTAATATCTATAGCTCCGTACAGAATGGCTCCAACAGAGTTGAAAGAGTTGAAATCTCAGTTGCAAGAATTAACAAATAGAGGTTTTGCATGACCTAGTTTTTCACCCTGGGGTGCGCCAGTATTGTTCATAAAGAAGAAAGACGGGTCAATAAGAATGTGTATTGACTATAGACAACTCAACAAGGTTACAATAAAGAATAAGTGTCCGTTTCCAAGAATAGATGATTTATTTGATCATTTGAAAGGTGCAACAATGTTTTCAAAGATTGATCTACGGTCTGGTTATTATCAGTTACGAGTTAAAGATTTAGATGTGCTGAAAACTACATTCAGAACGAGGTACGAAAATTATGAATTTCTTGTTATGCCTTTCGGGTTGACTAATGCTCCTACAGTCTTTATGGATTTGATGAACCGAATTTTTAGACCGTATTTAGACAGATTCATTGTTGTGTTCATTGACTACATTCTGATCTATTCACGAGATGAGTCTGAGCACGCCGAGCATTTGAGAATTGTGTTACAAACCTTGAGAGATAAGCAACTCTATGCTAAATTAGTAAATGTGAATTTTGGCTTCAAGAAGTCAGATTTTTGGGACACATTGTTTCAGCGGAAGGTATACGCATTGATCCGAGTAAGATTTCCATAGTTGTTGACTGGAAACCACCGAGAAATGTATACGAAGTTAGAAGTTTTCTGGGGTTAGCTGGTTGTTATTGACGTTTTGTTAAAGGATTCTTGATGATTGCTACACCGATGACCAGATTGTTACAGAAAGATGTGAAGTTCAAGTGGTCAGAGAATTGTCAATAGAGTTTTGATCAGTTGAAAACATTGTTAACTGAGGCACCAGTTTTAGTTCAACCTGAATCGGGTAAAGAGTTGGTGATATATAGCGATGCGTCATTGAGTGGTTTGGGTTGCGTTTTGATGCAAGAAGAAAAAGTTATAGCTTATGCCTCTAGACAGTTAAAGTCGCATGAAAAGAATTATCCGACGCATGATCTAGAGTTGGCCGTTATTGTATTTGCATTAAAGATTTGGCGACATCATTTGTACGGCGAGAAATGCCACATTTTTACTGATCAAAAAAACTTAAATTATATAATGACTCAGAAAGACTTGAATTTGCGACAACGGAGATTGCTCGAGCTATTAAAAGATTACGAGTTAGTAATTGATTATCATCCGAGGAAAGCAAATGTGGCCGCAGATGCTTTGAGTAGAAAATCTCTGTTTGCTTTGAGAGCGATGAATACCCAGTTAACCTTATCTGATGATAGTTCGATTCTAGCAAAGTTGAAAGCTAAACCGATATTTCTTCAGCAAATTTGTGAAGCTCAGAAATATGATAATAAATTACAAGCCAAAAGAGTGCAATGTGAGTCGACTAGTGATTCTGACTTTCAGATCGGATCTGATGATTGTTTAATGTTCCGAGGTAGAATCTGTGTACCAAAGAATTCTGAGCTCATTCAGAAAATTTTGCACGAAGCACACAGTGGTTGTTTATCTGTTCACCTGGGGAGTACAAAAATGTACAATGATTTGAAATAATTGTATTGGTGGTCGGGTATGAAACGAGACATTTCAGAGTTTGTATCGAAATTTTTAGTTTGTCAACAAGTTAAAGCTGAACATCAAATGCCATCTACAGCCTGTGATGATACTAGAATGGAAATGGGATAGAGTTACAATGGATTTCGTATTGGGATTGCCCCTGTCTCCGAAAAAGAAAGATGCTATCTGGGTTGACGTAGATCGACTGACGAAATCAGCACATTTCATTCCGGTACGTACAGACTATTCGCTTGATAAACTGGCTGAATTGTACATTTCAGATATTGTTAGATTGCACGGGGTGCCAGTTTCGATTATTTCGGATAGAGATCCAAGGTTTACATCGCGATTTTGGAAGAAATTACAAGAAGCTCTGGGTACGAGGTTGAATTTTAGTACATCATTTCATCTGCAAACTGACGGTCAGTCTGAGAGAGTAATTCAAATTCTCAAAGATATGCTTCGATGTTGTGTTTTAGAGTTCGAACGCAATTGGGAGAAATATTTGTCGCTGGTTGAATTTGCTTATAACAATAGCTTTCAATCGAGCATAAAGATGGCACCATACGAAGCTTTGTATGGTCGCAAATGCCGAACTCCGTTGTATTGGACTGAACTTTGTGAGAAAAAGATTCACGGGGTTGATTTGATCCGAGAGACTGAAGATAAAGTGAAAGTAATTCACGACAGTCTGAAAGCAGCTTCAGATCAACAGAAATCATACGCGGATTTGAAACGAAAAGACATTGAATTTCAGATCGATGATAAAGTGTTTCTGAAAGTATCTCCATGGAAGAAAATACTTAGCTTTGGTCGCAAAGGCAAATTGAGTCCACGTTTTGTCGGGTCATATGAGATCATTGAAAGAATAGGTCCAGTGGCATATCGGCTAGCTTTACCGACAGAGTTAGAAAAGAGCCACAATGTGTTTCATGTGTCAATGTTGCGCCGATATAGATCAGATCCATCACATGTAATTTCTCCGACAGAAATTTAGAGTCAACCTGCATGACATACAATGAAGAACCGATCAGAATTTTAGCTTAAGAGGTTAAAAAGTTGAGAAATAAAAGCATAGCTCTAGTAAAAGTACTTTGGCAACGACACGATGTCGAAGAGGCTACGTGGGAACCTGAGGAAGCTATGAGAAAACAGTACCCTAACCTCTTTTCTGGTAAGATTTTCATGGGCGAAAATCCCTAAGGGGGGAGAGTTGTAACAACCCGTTTTTAGTCAAATCGGAACAGTGGTTTTGGGACCACAAATCTGAGGTCAAAATAATTATTTTATTATTATTTTAATGTCTACATCATGATAATATGTTTGTGTGAAAATTTCATTAAGAAATTTTATCGTTTGATTGGTCAATTTGATAAAAAGGACTAAATCGCGCGAAGTGTAAAAGTGATGATCTATTAGTTAAATGTATTTAATAGATAAGGAATCTTAAATTAGAGGTCCTTATGTTGTAATTAGACCAATATTAGTGTGAGTGGACAAAGATGGACATGATTAATGAATTTTAATGAATTAATAACAAGGTTAATTTGGTAATTTGTAAATATAAGTTAATTAAATAAAACAAACATAATTTTAAGGCTTCCATCCTCTTCTAGCCAAATTTAAAGAAATAAAAAGACACCATTTTTGTGCTTTGAAGGTTCGGCCATGGTACCTTGAGCATGTAAGTGATTTTTAACTTGGTTTTTAATGATTTCTATGTTTTTGTGATCGTTGCAACTAGGTCTAGTTAGCCCAGGGACTATTTTGCAAAATTGTTAAAGATTTAGAAAGTTGCCATTGATGAATAAGCATGTATTTTGATGTGTGATGATAGATTTTGAATGTTTGATGATAGTTATACAAGTTTTGTTAAGTGATTTTTTGTGAAAATGCAAATTAGGGATTAATTTGTGAAAAGTGTAAAATTCATGGTTAAAATGTGAAATAAATGAAAAATATGGGCTGCTAGGGGCATAATTGTAATTCGGCTAGCATGGGTTAGTATTGAATTTCATGAATTTGTGATTTTATGAAATAAAGACTAAATTGTAAAAGATGTGAAATATTAGGGGCAATTGTATAAAAATGCCTTATAGTGAATTTTGGACTAAATTGAATAGAGAGATGATTAAATAAGTTAATTTTGATTACATATAGATCAAGAAAAGTGAAACTCGGATCTAGATTGAGAGAAAAACAAAGTTATCGACTAATCTACTCGTTTCGTCGTTTTTACATCCGAGGTAAGTTCGTATGTAATAAGCATTGTTATAATTATGTTTTAAATGCTTTGATATTGTATGAACTATGAATACGAGACTACGAACATGTTTGATAATGATTTGACGACAATTAGGCATTAAAATTCCCGGTTGAACCTTAGGAATAGATTTGGATACTAGTGACATGTCATTAGGGAATTTATGTGATTATGTGATTCGGGTGCTGGTCATGTACGTCCTACTAGTGGCTGAGTATATAAGCATGTATTGCGGTTACTTGACAGCTTGTGTGAGCAGCACTGTGTAGCAACGTCTTGACCCACAGCTTGTGTGAGCAGGCCCGTTGATAGCTCGAGAGTGAGCATATATGTGTTATGTGATCGAGATAGCTTCGGCTATATATGTGGCACTTTGTGTGCGAGTTTCCCATGTATCTGATAGTATTCTAAATGGTTCAACGGGTAAATGAAAGATGTGGTTGAGTATGAGATTGATACGAGATATTACAGGTATGTACATGGACCACATAAGCTTTAAATCGAAGATATTGTGAAATGCACATATAAACATTTGATTAAGCATGTGAAAGGTTTGTTAGTTAAATGATCTATATGTTGCTATATTTAATTGGTTGATATGTATTTATGATTGAATTGAGTTTATTTCATATGAGCTTACTAAGCTATAAAGCTTACTTTGTTTATTTCTCCATGTTTTATAGTGATTTCAAAGCTAGCTCGGATTTGGGGATCGTCGGAGACTTCGTCACACTATCCTACTATCATTTGGTACTTTTGAACTTTGGTATTTTGGTATATGGCATGTATAGGGACTTTGGTCATTTTGGTATATTTTGTAATGTGTTGTGCCACATAAGTTGGCTTGTAAATGCTTATGTTGTGGTTTGTATATATATAGTCATGAGTGATGGCTCATTTTAGGCTATTTTGGTATGTTTGAATCATGTATATATATGTGTGTCTATGTCTTGTGGAATGTGTGGAATGATGGTTGTGTGATGCTTAATGGTAATAGACATGATGAGTATCAAATTGTTGAATTGTGGATATAGATTTGCTTGTGAATTTTAGGTTAATTTATGCATATTTGAAAGTGTACATTTAATTGAATTGTATATGTAATGTTGGTCTAAATGGTATGGTATATTTTGTGTCTTGTGTGTATTGAGAAAGGTCGTATAGATTATGCATGAATTAAGCTTGAATTGGTTGGTTAAAATGTAATGTTATGCTATGTTTTGGTGTCTATTGGGTTGATGTAGGTATTCACAAATTTGGGTGGCAAAATTGCTTGGTAAATAGCCTATTTTTGTCCACACGGGCAGATACACGGGCGTGTGTCTCAGCCGTCTGCGACACACGGTTATGTACACGGTCGTGTGTCCCCTGGTGTTGAAATTAAAACCAAGTCAGTATGCTCCACACGGCCTCACACACGGGCGTGTGACTTGGCTGTGTGGCATAAGTTAGTATACCCTACAGGTTTGACATGGCCTAGCACACGGCCTGGCACACAGGCGTGTATGGCCATTTGTAGGTCACACGGGCTAGACACATGGGCGTGTGTGTTGGCCGTGTGACCCAAGTCAGAGAGTTACACGAGGGTCGAGACACGAGTGGGGCACACGCCATGTGCTCCCATTTCGAATGTCCACACGGCCTGTGACATGGGCGTGTCTGTTGGCCGTGTGAGACACACGGCCGGGCCACACGGGCTTGTGTCCCCTGTTTTTGAGAAAATTTTATAAATTTTCAAAAATTTTCCAAAGTTATCGGTTTAGTCCCAAACCACTCCCAATGCATGTTTAGGGCCTAGTAGGCTTGTATTAGGGACGATATGAATGTGCTGATTGATATTTGAATAAAATTTGGAAATGTATGAGTAAATGAATGTGTAATTGTGTTATAAGTCCGGTAATGCTCTGAAACCCTATTCCGGCATTGATTACGGGTGAGGGGTGTTACATCACCTATATGATGTCCATTCATGCATAAGGATGTTTAGGTCACATAGTCGTTTATACGTATGTTTAGTATATTGTCCATTCATGCATAAGGATGTTTAGGTCACATAGGACTTTCTGGCTTGTAACGTTCTGAGTCTTAGGACAAGTATGGAATTCAAAAACAGTAAGCATCAAAAGGGTTACAAACACGAAAATAGTTTGGCACATCGTATTAATCCCTATTCTTCCCCCCTTAGTGACCCTTACCCTCACCGCCTTATTTCTCCTTCTTTCACCTTCATTGTCTATGATTTTTTATGCACTAATGAACGAGTTTTTCTTTCTTTTGTGACTTTGTGACTTTTCTCTTTTTCAATACATCTCACTCATGAATGCTTTTTCACTATTTTAACAATTTTTTCTACTCGTACTAATTTCCTTTTTTGGATTTTTCTTTTTGTTCCACACATTATGAAACACCCCAAACCCGGCCCACGAGCTTTGACCAGATTTGGTATGTTCCTCAAGTAAACCGGTTCAAAATTCTTTTGTTACTTAGGAAAAACTTGTATGATTTTTAAAAAATATTGTTTGGGTTGGGCTTGAGTTGAAAACAAATTTATCTTATGTTAAAACCCATTTATTTAGGGTGACAAAACATTTAGAGTTAATTTTAAAAAGGAATTTACTTAAACTTTAATTGATAAAAATCCATAAACATAATAAATAAAAGAAAAATAAAGTAAACCACAATGGCCTTATTATATCAATGATCCCAAAGTAAAACTTAAAATACTTAAAATAAATTGAAAGTCCAAATCATAAATTTCTTGCTATGCATGGCCACCTTTAAGCTCCTGCCGACCAGGTCCATTCTTGCTCATCACTTGAAAAATATTCCCAAAGCGGGGTGAGTCAACAGACTCAATGTGTACACAACACTAAGTCATAATAGAATCAGGCATGCAAATGATACACATTCAAATCATAGAATACAATTAATGATGCATTCCCAAACCCAAACCTAATTAACCATCCGCTACACACCACCCGTACTTGCCGGTCCACACCGTGGGGACTACTAAGTCAACCCTCCATCCGCTACACACCATCGAAGGCGATCATTTGCGATCGACGTGCTCATCGCCCATATAATTTGTGTCATTAGACACCATATTCAAATAATGTAACGAAGTTACCAAATTCGAGATAATGTAACCGAAGTTACCATATTCAAATTTTGTGACCGTAGTCACCATATTCGTTGGTGAGACCGAAGTCAACACCTTCTTCCCCTTTCACATAGATCCCGAATGCCCCATAAATTTTATATCATGCATAACATACTTAATTATCATTCATGTTACTATTCATATGTTCAAAATATATCATATTCATAATCCTATCAGTAGGAAGGAAACGCACTGGGTACTTTTACCACATTTGTGGTACTTAGCCACATTCACATTCTTAGGCATATTCATATATTAAAATAATTGCCATATGATATATCGAAGGTTAGTATGAGTACACACATTCTTAATAATACATTTAATTTAAACATAGCCATGAACCTATCAAAACTTAGGGTAGGGTACACACTGATTTGCTTAACGAATTCCTTGAAATCCCGAAATTTGATCTACTGCCTTAGATCTCAAATTCCTACATTTGATTAATCACTTACTAATTTAATAAAAAGCCATTCGGCCATAAATCCAAATCCTAGTAGGATTAGTATTCTTAAAACTTGCCTTGAAATTCTCAAATCCCAAAATCCTTGTATCCTCCTCACGAAATCCCTATAACTACATGTTAGATCAATTTCTAACATTTATTCACAACAAATAACCCTTAGCCGTATGTTAAATATGACTTACCTTAGATTCTTAAATCCGAAATTCACCGAATAACTAGGAACACGCGGCTTATGGTGTACCTTCGAGAAAAGAACTTCTCCTTCCTTGTAGTCGACACTTAGTAAATCCCGAAAGATCTCTTGACAACAGATATTAAGGGTATTAGAATCTTGATTTCGACATGACCTTAAAAGAAATAGAATGAGAATCTAACCTAATCTTACCTCATCTGAAGAATTTGATGGAACTCTTGCTTGAACCCTTAGCAAGATTCGGCTATGGCTTTGATGTGGATAACAATTTTCGGCTCTTGAGGCTTAGTGAGAAATCGACTAGGGCTATTGGTATCTTGGCTTTTGATTGTGTTTGTAATAGAAGAAGAAAATAAAAGAGAAAAAGAGAATAATGGCAGAGAAAATTTAGCAGAGAGAAGAGGAGAAACTTTAGAGAATTTTGTGAGAGGTTTTCTTAAAAGAAAAGAATGAATGAAGAATAGCCTTACTCTTCCTTTTATAGCCAAAATTACTAGCTAGAGTCCTTTACTTGGCCACCACTCTTCTATTTTGATAGCTTTATCCCTTGATTTATCACTTTAATAAAACTTAATCCAATAATTATCTCTTATCTCTTAATAAAAATAATACTAATAATAATCCTCTTTTATCTCTTCCTTATCTATCAAAATAAAAGAAATAATATCCACATTTATCTCTTGAAAATAATCTAAAATAAATCCATTATTTATCCCTTATTTATCCACCATTTATCTCTTAAAAATAAAAGAATAAAAGCTCCTAATTTATAGCCATGTGCCGTCCACCTTTCTTCTCGGGAAGCAAAATAAAATTTCTTTTATTTGCTTCCCATGTGACTTCGAACTCAGGCCCAACACCTTGCATGTGGCGCCATTTCCAGAGGCCCTAAGTGGCATCTCCGTGCCACTTTTCCAAGCCTGTTTGTGTGTCAAATTCCTCATATTATTTTTCTTAAGGCCACCTTGCCTTAGTTTTCTCTTTTAAGCCTTAAAACTTGACATTTCTTTACATTTCCAAGTTTCCAAAAATTTTCGCAGCTCTTTAAACTTGACATTTCCTTACATTTCCAAGTTTCAGAAATGTTTACTTTCCTCTTTTGAATCATTTCCACATCATTTCCTTACATCCCCTAGTTTCCAAAAATGTTCACTTTCCTCTTTTAAACTTAACGTTTCCAAAGCATTTCCTTACATTTCCTTACATTTCCATACATTGCCTTACATTTCCATACATTTCCATGCACCTTAGGGTTACTAGAACTCCTCAGAACACATCCAACACACGAACGCATAACCCCTAATCTAGGATGTTACAGTTCTACCCTCCTTAAAAATAATTTCGTCCTCGAAATTACTTATTGCTGTTGCATACAATCCTTCTCACCGCACTATGCTTTCACATTTGCGCACTCGATCTTAATAGAACCATCATACTTTCTAGGCACAATCCCTAAGTTCACGTCCCCTAGAACTTATTTCTAACGTCGCGATTTAATCCGAGTAAAAAGTTTTATGAATTAGTCCTTGTTTCACCGATTATTCGCGAAGAATTTTTATGGAAAAATTTTAGGAGTGGTTCTTTCGTATCCATACATGCACACAGTCTTTACATTCATACATCCATCAATCAATTATGAACTTTCGTTCATTCGGAGAAATGTTGTAGTTTTCATTGTTGTTGTTTTTCCACTACCTAAGGGTATTTTTGTAATTTGCCCTCTACAGGTATTTTTGTAATTTGTCAAAATGAGGTTCCTTGGTGATTTTGTCAAAAAGTATTTTGGAATTTTTAAATTCACAGGGTATTTTGAAAAATTTTGAAATCCGGGTATTTTGGTAATTTTGGAGCTCTGGGGTATTTTGGTAATAAACCATGGTAAATTTGTAGAGTTTAATATTTTCAGGGTATTTCCAAATTTTGCAAAACTTTGAGGGTTCTTTTTGAGAATTGTACTTTCCAAAACGGTGATGTTGCAAAAATTTGGAAATTAGGGTCATTTTGGTAATTTTGTAAGTTAGTGGCGGTTTGTAATTTTCCAAAATCAAGGTATTTTGATATTTTGCAAATTAGGTTTTTGGACATTTTATAAAGTAATGAATTTTTGATAAGAACTGTGGGTATTTTGGAAATTTCATAAACCAAGGGCAATTTAGTAATTTTGCAAATAGGGGGTATTTTAGTAATTTTTATAAATCAAGAATACTTGTAAAATTTTATAGAATCATGTTTGCAATTTAAAAGGATAATTTTAAGAGTTTTAAAACTAGGTTTTTTTTTTGAAAATACGGCTAGTTCCTTTCGGGTTTTAGTTAGGGGTTTAGCCTATGAATAAGTCCTCTTGGTTAGGGTGAACCAGAAGCTACGCACTGTAGGATTCTGCGAAGAGGAGAGGTGAGTCACTAGGACCGCTTAAATACTGTGCTCTTAGGATCCAATCCTAGACATGCGCACAATGGTTGCCACACCCTAACTCGGCGACTTAGTCATAGGTTTGTTTAATGGTCCTTAAGTCTTATGCACTTGTGTTTGAATAGACTAGTCCTATGGTTCAATAGATTCTAGTTCACTAATCTACGTTCCATTCCATTTCTACCCTTCTA
Source organism: Gossypium sturtianum (assembly GCA_025698515.1). Taxonomy (NCBI): domain Eukaryota; kingdom Viridiplantae; phylum Streptophyta; class Magnoliopsida; order Malvales; family Malvaceae; genus Gossypium; species Gossypium sturtianum. Next base: position 131,172,739 of record CM046955.1, read on the forward strand.
CAAATCATAATATAAATCACACAAGAGATCAAGTACTTACAGTGGATCATGGGTGGAGACTTAGGTGCCATGCCAGAAAACCACGCTCATCTTCAAAAATACTTTCATAAAACTCATTTGGGCTCGATTTGAAAACATTTTGGGCCTTAGCCCACAGGCCTAGAGTTTAAAACTAGGCTCTGATACCAAACTGAAACACCCCAAACCCTACCCACGAGCTTTGACCAGATTTGGTATGTTCCTCAAGTAAACCGGGGTTCAAAATTCTTTTGTTACTTAGGAAAAACTTGTATGATTTTTAAAAATATTGTTTGGGTTGGGCTTGAGTTGAAAACAAATTTATCTTATGTTAAAAGCCATATATTTAAGGTGACAAAACATTTAGAGTTAATTTTAAAAGGAATTTACTTAAACTTTAATTGATAAAAATCCATAAACATAATAAATAAAAGAAAAATAAAGTAAACCACAATGGCCTTATTATATCAATGATCCCAAAGTAAAACTTAAAATACTTAAAATAAATTGAAAGTCCAAATCATAAATTTCTTGCTATGCATGGCCACCTTTAAGCTCCTGCACAGACCAGGTCTATTACCGCTCATCACACTGAAAAATATTCCCCAAACGGGGTGAGTCAACAGACTCAATGTGTACACAACACTAAGTCATAATAGAATCAGGCATGCAAATGATACACATTCAAATCATAGAATACAATTAATGATGCATTCCCAAACCCAAACCTAATTAACCATCCGCTACACACCACCCGCACTGCCGGTCACACCGTGGGGACTACTAAGTCAACCCTCCATCCGCTACACACCATCAGGCGCGATCGCAATGATCGGCGTGCTCATCGCCCATATAATTTGTGTCATTAGACACCATATTCAAATAATGTAACCGAAGTTACCAAATTCGGATAATGTAACCAGAAGTTACCATATTCAAATTTTGTGACCGTAGTCACCATATCCCGTTGGTGAGACCAAGTCAACACCTTCTTCCCCTTTCACATAGATCCCGAATGCCCCATAAATTTTATATCATGCATAACATACTTAATTCTCATTCATGTTACTATTCATATGTTCAAAATATATCATATTCATAATCCTATCAGAAGTAGGAAACGTACCTGGGTACTTTTACCACATTTGTGGTACTTAGCCACATTCACATTCTTAGGCATATTCATATATTAAAATAATTGCCATATGATATATCGAAGGTTAGTATGAGTACACACATTCTTAATAATACATTTAATTTAAACATAGCCATGAACCTATCAAAACTTAGGGTAGGGTACACACCTGATTTGCTTAACGAATTCCTTGAAATCCCGAAATTTGATCTACTGCCTTAGATCTCAAATTCCTACATTTGATTAATCACTTACTAATTTAATAAAAAGCCATTCGGCCATAAATCCAAATCCTAGTAGGATTAGTATTCTTAAAACTTACCTTGAAATTCTCAAATCCCAAAATCCTTGTATCCCTCTGTCGAAATCCCTATAACTACATGTTAGATCAATTTCTAACATTTATTCACAACAAATAACCCTTAGCCGTATGTTAAATATGACTTACCTTAGATTCTTAAATCCTGAAATTCACCGAATAACTAGGAACACGCGCTTATGGTGTACCTTCGGGAAAAGAACTTCTCCTTCCTTATAGTCGACACTTAGTAAATCCCGAAAGATCTCTTGACAACAGATATTAAGGGTATTAGAATCTTGATTTCGATGAAATTTTTAAAAGAAATAGAATGAGAATCTAACCTAATCTTACCCTTATGAAGAATTTGATGGAACTCTTGCTTGAACCCTTAGCGATGATTCGGCTATGGCTTTGATATGGATAAAAATTTCGGCTCTTGAGGCTTAGTGAGAAATCGACTAGGGCTATTGGTATCTTTGGCTTTTGATTATGTTTGTAATAGAAGAAGAAAAGAAAAGAGAAAAAGAGAATAATGGCAGAGAAAATTCGGCAGAGAGAAGAGGAGAAACTTTAGAGAATTTTTGCAGAGGTTTTCTTGAAAGAAAAGAATGAATGAAGAATAGCCTTACTCTTCCTTTTATAGCCAAAATTACTAGCTAGAGTCCTTTACTTGGCCACCACTCTTCTATTTTGATAGCTTTATCCCTTGATTTATCACTTTAATAAAACTTAATCCAATAATTATCTCTTATCTCTTAATAAAAATAATACTAATAATAATCCTCTTTTATCTCTTCCTTATCTATCAAAATAAAAGAAATAATATCCACATTTATCTCTTGAAAATAATCTAAAATAAATCCATTATTTATCCCTTATTTATCCACCCTTTATCTCTTAAAAATAAAAGAATAAAAGCTCCTAATTTATAGCCATGTGCCGTCCACCTCACTTCTTCTGGAAGCAAAATAAAATTTCTTTTATTTGCTTCCCATGTGACTCGAACTCAGGCCCAACACCTTGCATGTGGCGCCATTTCCAGAGGCCCTAAGTGGCATCTCGGGCCACTTTTCCAAGCCCTGTTTGTGTGTCAAATTCCTCATATTATTTTTCTTAAGGCCACCTTGCCTTAGTTTTCTCTTTTTAAGCCTTAAAACTTGACATTTCTTTACATTTCCAAGTTTCCAAAAATTTTCGTTTGGCTCTTTAAACTTGACATTTCCTTACATTTCCAAGTTTCCAGAAATGTTTACTTTCCTCTTTTGAATCATTTCCACATCATTTCCTTACATCCCCTAGTTTCCAAAAATGTTCACTTTCCTCTTTTAAACTTAACGTTTCCAAAGCATTTCCTTACATTTCCTTACATTTCCATACATTGCCTTACATTTCCATACATTTCCATGCACCTTAGGGTTCCTAGAACTCCTCAGAACACATCCAACACACCCACTGAGCCCACTATCTCATGAATTACACACGAACGCATAACCCCTAATCTAGGATGTTACACATTAGGCTAACTTATAGCTCCTATATCACACCAATCTTTCCTATTTTACTCTATTTTTACAAACTTCACCGTGATGTATGTACTTAACCCTCAATACGTATGGCCAGACGTCTATAGTCATGCAATGCAGGACCAAAGAAAAAGGGTAAATACAAATTAAAATTTAAAGCTCGGTGGTTTGTACTAAGGTTTTTCAAGAAGTGTCAACAAGCTCAAAGATCAGTACTAAAGGTGAAATATAAATAGGACAACTTTTTGGCTGAGGATGTGTTCCAAACAATGCCTTAGGTCATCCGTAAATATCTCAACATGCATAAACTTAATCAACCAAACAATTACAAATTCAACCATTTATCATTCATACTATCATGCTCGTTTCCTTGTATTTTCTATATCACTTGGTACAACTAATTGCTTAATACCTATTTACAGTGTAACATATAGGAATTTAGTTGTCTAATGCTCAAAATTTTAAAATCACCTACCATCATGCCAAATTTATTCGTAAACTTTCAAGCAACCTATGTACATGCTCCTAACGGACCACTTGTATATCTACAAGCTTAAGCACACAAAAGAAAAAAATCAAAGAAAAACAAAATTCCTATGTTATCCCACACACTTTAGTTGACATATTGTCCTCAGTGTGTAGCCTATAAAAAAGATAAGGAAAGAAGTTACTTGACTGATCATGATTGCTCCAACTCCTATCAGTAGGTGCTTATTCCTTTGCTCGTATAAAGTTCAAATTGTTTGTGTCTCTTTTGGGTTCCTACATAGAAAACTTAAACAAAATGTAATCTAACTGAAACCTATGATTAGTCCTACTCCTACAAAGTTAAAATCATCTAGAAATTAATACAAGTCTTCCTAAAAACAAAATAAAAATGCTCAACCCTCCTCATCCTCATCCCATTGTAGTGGTCGCCTCATTTCCTTTAGAGCTTTGCTTTTTCCTTTTACATATGTTTGGCGAGAGCTCAAACTTTTTGAAGGCACATATCGATTTGGGCTTCGTATGAGAGGCCCTTTTAGTGTAAAAAATCACGGCTGAAATGTCATTTCGTTTTCGTCCTCCATTCCAAGGTACTTTTGAAAAGCACCTTCTTCCTCAAGATTAGCCCCATCATCTTGGTGAGTTGGACTTGGACTGAACATATATGAGGGATAATTTGGAGCATGTAACTCATTCATCCTTGCGAATTCTTGAAGTACTTGTCCTGTTTCCTGCATCCATTAAATCATTCCGTCAAGTTTTGCATCTATGTCTCCGCGTACTCCCTTCGATTGATCTTTTTGTTTGAGTGATGTTGATACATCCATTTTCTTCTTCCTTCTTTGATTCCATTCAATTATTTGCTTCCATTGAAGCTCAACATACTAGGTATATAAAGTATCTCCGATGATACTTCTCGTAGGTTTCATAAAATGCTTGTTTTCATTCATTGGCACTTCTGTAACACCCCAAACCTGGCCTAGACGTTATGGCCGAATCTGGCGTGTCACATTGAAGTGTTTTTTGTAAACCATGTTTTCATTGAAAACCCTTCTTGAAATTTGAAACATCTTGCCATTTAAAACTTGTACAAAACCTCAGTTTGTGTTTGTTTATTTCCAATTGTGGTTTATTAAAAAGTTATTCCCTTTTAAAATGTTATTACCTTTAAAACCTTTTTTGTTGCAGAAGCTTAATTTAAAACAAATGATTTACGAAAACGTGATATTTAAAAATTGAGTTGCGGAAACGTAACGTTTGAAAATAGTTATTGTTTTGGAAAACCGTGTTCTACTTCTAGCAGATATAAATCACAATCAATAAAATCCCAAATTTAAAATCCAGAAAATATAGAGGCCTTATCACAACTTTGAATCAAAATCAAAGTGCTTAAGTAAATGAGCAAAGCAGAAGTGCGATTGTGTGGCCCTCTCTCGAGTCCCTCATGACTCCGAACCATCCAACACGGGATTACGAAAGGTTAAAACAGAGGTGAGTTTACGAAAAAACTCGATGTGTAATCCCCTTATTAAAGAAAGCGATCAAGATATGTGAAACAAAATTAGTGCGGGCACGAGCCTTTTCCGCGATATGATGACAGTTCGATTCAGAGTATAAGTGGCCAAAGCCCAAAACAATATCATTTGGGTCACAGCCCATAACAGAATCAATTGGGCCTAGCCCATCACAGTATCAGTATGGTACACATGTGCAACCCACCCCAATCCAGCCAACACACCACCCGTACCAACCAACACACCATGTAGGATAAAATCGACCCACCCAGCCAATACACCAATATTGCAGCATAGCTGCCAGTAATAATAACGTAGCAGAGCTACTAGTATCAGTATCGCAGTAAGGCTGCCAGTAACAGTAACGCAGCAAAGCTACCAGTAGCAGTATATGCGCGGCTTTAAGCCTTCAGTAACGGTCTCATAATTGGCAAATAGCCATCGGTAACTATAATAAGATCGGCACATAGCCATCAGCTACGGTAATATAACCGGCACACAACCATGGGTAAGTATGATCGACACAAAGTCATAATCAAGACGGCACAGAGCCATAATTAGGTTGGCACAGAGCCATAATCAGATTAACTGGCTTAAAGCCATCGGTAGGTCCACAGTCGTCTCGTACGACCCGTGTGACCTTAACAGATCATTACTTGGTCCACAGTCATCTCGTGCGACCCGTGCGACCCTATCAGAACAGTACTTCCTCCATAACCAATATCCCAACCCCATGCAGTATGTCATGTATGTAGAATGTCTGGCCCACAAATCATCATATCATTCACAGTTACGTCAATCAAATCATAGTCATACAATCAAAATCAAATCAGTCAAATCATAGCAGAAATCAGTCATTTACCCTACAAGGGCATTACGGTCATTTTACCCTACAGGGGCATTACGGTCATTTTACCCTACAGGGGTATTACGGTCATTTTACCCTACAAGGGTATTATGATCATTTTACCGTACAGGGGTATTACGGTCATTTTACCCTACAGGGGCATTACGGTCATTTTACCCTACATGGGTATTACGGTAATTCTACCCTACAGCGGTATTATGATCATTTTACCTACAGGGGCATTACGGTCATTTTACCCGATAGGGGTATTACGGTAATTTTACCCTACAGAGGTATTACGGTCATTTTACCCTACAGGGGCATTACGATCATTTTACCCTACAGGGGTATTTCAGTAATTCCACCCTACAGGGGTATTTTGGTCATTTTACCTACCTTGGGGTCTCGGTACAGTTAACAACCTTTCCGAAGGCCTACAGTCACCTCGAGCGACACAGATAATCCATTTGGTCAAAACAGTGTAAATGGGATCAAAGCGCAATATTCGGCCCAAATGGGCCCACACGCTCGTGTGGCCCATTTGGCCCAAATTCAATCACGGCTATGTGAACTTCATAGCCCAATCCAGTTTCTGCTACTATTCGTAAATTTTATCAATGTGGGGCCCACGAGCCCATTAGGCCCACATGGCCCATTTCGACCCAACGAGCCCCATAACGGCCCAAGTGCACGAGAACCCTCGTGGTGGCCTCTTCAATCTACCACCCACGGTTGTGGGCTCGATTTTTACCCCCCGGGTGATCGCACGCTCGTGAGGCCTCAAATGCCGAAGTTTCGACTTTTCGACTTTTGTTGATTCAGAGCGGAGATAGTGTGATTACACACCTGTTTACGGAGTCGTTTCAAGATCTACGAGCACCCAACCTAGATTCATCGAGATCCAATGTTAGTCCTTAATTGTTAGGGTACACCCTCATAATAACACTTAACCCGAAATACCCTTCTTACCTTGTTTGAATAAGGGTGACCTTAATCCCTCAACGCTCGCTGTTCAGAAACGATCACACGCCTTCGCTGCTTTCCTAAAGTACAGTCAAGAACCGATTAGAAATTTGTAAGGCATATTCGGCCAACCCCAAAAACATTAGGTAACCTTATTACCTTACCGGACATTTGAGAATGAAAGTGTGACTCCTCCAAACCGTTCACACTTCACCACTCCTCGAGGAAGACCCTAGCATCGCAATGAGTGCATTCGGTTTTAAAAGAAAAGCAGAAAATAGATTTTGATCACTTACCGATAGTCAGAACCTTTGCAGTAGATTGACGCAGAGAAGGATTAACAACAGTGATATTCGGCCAACAAAGAATAGAAGATGAACAGAAGTTAAAAGAAGAGAAGGGAAGGTTCGGCTATGAGAGAAAGAAAATGTCAAAGATGAGGAGAAAAATGACACAAATGGTCAGAAGGGAAATGACACGAGTTGTCAGTTTTGTAGTAGAGATAAGATTTGAGAGAACCCAAAGTGAAAAAAGTGAAAAAAAACCCCAAACTCTCAGTAAAGAAATTCAGCACTCTCCTATCAACACTCACAAGAACCGAACACGGAAATCCTAGTGCCGAAAAATGCTCCCTCTTTTCCCCCTAGCCGAATTTCACTAAGGCCTTAGAGTCCCAATCAGCCACAACACCCTACCAACCTCCCATTTTCAAATTTCCTTGATTTTCTCCCCAATCTCCTCCTTGATTTGCTCCACAAAACCCTCCAAGACCAATTCAAACTTCACCTGACAGAGTTTCAGTCTAACTCCACTTCTCATGGTGCAAGGAAATAAAATAAAAACTCCCTTGCGCATCTTGAGACTCGAACTTGAGCTCCCTTGCAACCTTGAACACGCCACTTACCACTGGAGCACAAGCTCTTCTTGTGTCATGATTTCACCAAAAATATTTATAAAGCCTTCAAGCTAAGGCCAAGATTCACTTAAGAGCAAAAAGCAAAAATTTTGCTAAATCCCAGGTTTGAACCCAGGACTTCTCCAACACTCCCAACTCTTCCTAAATAGCTTAGCCACTAAAGCAAACAAGCAATTTGTCATTTCCTTGCACACATAAATTTTTTATGTGCAGTCTTGATAAACCATAATAGTAACATATTTTAAGCCCACATTTAGCATGCTTTTGGATGATTTAAGCCTTGAATTATGTAATTTGGTGCTCTTAATCCTTTGTTTTCATGTTTTATACTCAGGAAAGCACCAGAGAATGAAAAGAACAAGAAACAGGCTCAAAACGGACCAAATGGGCCAAATCATGAAATCGACACGGCCTGGGCCCAAGACCACACGATCGTGCCTCATTAATGGACTCGAACATGGCTTGACCACGACTTACACGGGCGTGTGCCAAGGGCGTGTCCCTGCCGTGGTAAAGAGAAATTCTATTTGGATTAGGATACTTAGAGGCGAAGTAACACATTCCGAAGCCTATATAAACACCCTAAGTATGACTTAAGAGGGGGAGCCCAAGGTTGTTGTCAGGGGGCGTCCAGCTAGGCCAAAGAGGGCAGATTTGTGGGAATTTACGCGAAGAAAGCCAGTTGATTCATCTCAAGAAGCCGGAGTCATACTCAAGACGGAGGATCTTCTCTTCAATTCCTTCAGGGGGTTTAGGGTTTTTCTTATGTTTTGTTTTATCTTTTCTTCTGAGATGTTTTCTTTTATCATTATGAACTAAACCCTCAGATACCTGAGGAGGATGAAACCTAAGATGAATCTTGTTATTGTTTTCTGAACTATATGATAAATACTTGATTTGTTCTTAATTATGTGTTCTTAATTCTTGTTTTGATATTTCCGGGATATTGATTCAAGTTTGATGTGCTTAGGTGGAGGAGCAAAAGTCCCTGCCTAAGAGTAGATCTAACATAATTAAGCGGAGTTGATCGCACGCCTAGACATAGGGTGACGAGATTTTGCCAGATTAGGGTGAAACCTAATATGGGAGTCCATAGATCGAGTTAATGCAATTCTAGGGTTTTTAATTAGAAAGAGATTTCAATTAATCAACCTAGGGTTAGATGTTAGTAGCCTCGACGGAGGTATTAATATAACTTAGGGAATCCTACGGAACAAGTCAAGTGAATAAATCGTCTGGTTCAGTGTTAGATAACAAGTGAAGTCTAGGTGGATTCTTCCTCGGGTATTGTCTTAATCAATTGGTTTTTCCCACAAGTATTTCCCCAAATTCACTCTTCTTTGTCTTAGAGTCTTTAGCTTAGTTAATTTAGATTAAACAATAATTCACTTCAATTCTTAGGCTAAATAATAAAAAGAAAGTTAGTATTAGTACTTTTAGTTCCTTTGGGTTCGACAATCCTATCTTGCCTTAACTATACTACTGTTCGATAGGTGCACTTGCCTCAAATCGTTGTCATAGTTAGTTCCCAGGTTCGATCATTCTCTTTTTATAAATTTTAAAACTTTGACAAATCATAGCGATCAAGTCTCCTAGCTGATCCAACGCTCAAGGCCCATTCCTTCAAGGCCCAAATTCGGGGCGTTACAATTCACCCCTCCTTAAAGAAATTTTGTCCCCGAAATTTCCAACTGTCAATCGTCACACAAACTTCACCACCACGCTCCTGTTGCACACTCTGATTTCAAAATATTATTACCACCTCTTGAACCACGTTCGTGAGTATCTCTTATGCCCATTGTCTATTCGCGTTTTATCAGAACTAACAGTTTTATGCAGATCGAAGTTTCACTACAGTTTTCAGTTTCCTATAGTTTTAGTTTGCTCTTTCTAGAGTGGTATGGTCTAATTTCTAAAGTAGCCATATTTCTTCCTAACTTACTGCATTTCAGTTTCTAAACAGACAAAAGTATTCAAAAAACTTACGGATTCGGCACCGAAGACTCGGTGTGCCACACTTTACAGAAGAAATATCTCAAACACTTCACATACTGAAAAACAACTTATTGAAATCTGAAATTTGAAAACCCATTCCAGAGTCGAGTTTTGCAACTAGGCTCTGATACCACTAAATGTAACACCCCAAACCCAGCCTAGACGTTATGGACGAATCTGGCGTGTCACATTGAAGTGTTTTTCAAAACCATGTTTTCATTGAAAACCCTTCTTGAAATTTGAAACCTCTTGCCATTTAAAACTTGTACAAAACCTCAGTTTGCGTTTGTTTATTTCCAATCGTGGTTATTAAAAAGTTATTCCCTTTTAAAATGTTATTACCTTTAAAACCATATTTGTTGCGGAAGCTTAATTTAAAACAAATGATTTACGAAAATGTGATATTTAAAAATTGAGTTGCGGAAACGTAGCGTTTGAAAATAGTTATTGTTTTGGAAAACCATGTTGTACTTCTAGCAGATATAAATCACAATCAATAAAATCCAAAATTTAAAATCCAGAAAATATAGAGGCCTTATCACAACCTGAATCAAAATCAAAGTGCTTAAGTAAATGAGCAAAACAGAAGTGCAGTTGTGTGGCCCTCTCCGAGTCCCTCGCAGCTCCGAACCGTCCAACACTGGGGATTACCTGAAAGGTTAAAAACAGGGTGAGTTTACGAAAAACTCAGTGTGTAATCCCCTTATTAAAGAAACAATCAAGATATCGTAAAGCAGAATCGATGCGGGCCTAAGCCCTTTCACGATATGAAGTACATTTGATTCAGAGTATAAGTGGCCAAAGCCCAAAACAATATCATTTCGGTCACATCCCATAACAGAATCAATTGGGCCTAGCCTATCACAGTATCAGTGTGGTACACATATGCAACCCACCCCAATCCAGCCAACACACCACCCTTACCAACCGACACACCATGTGGGGATAAAATCGACCTACCCAACCAACACATCAATATTGCAGTATAAGCGCGAATAATAACGCAGTGAGAGCCGCGATATCAAGATCGTAGCAAGGTCGCGATGCGATGAACGCAAACAAAGGCGCGATGCGATATGCACGCGGCTTTAAGCCTTCAGTAACGGTCTCATAATTGGCACATAGCCATCGGTAACTGTAATAAGATCGGCACATAGCCATCAGCTACGGTAATAAAATCGACACACAGCCATGGGTAAGTATGACCGACACAAAGTCATAATCAAGGCGGCACAGAGCCATAATTAGGTTGGCACAGAGCCATAATCAGATTAACTGGCTTAAAGCCATCGGTAGGTCCACAGTCGTCTCGTGCGACCCGTGCGACCTTAACAGATCATTACTAGGTCCACAGTCGTCTCGTGCGACCCGTACGACCCTATCAGATCAGTACTTCCTCCATAACCAATACCCCAACCCCATGCAGTATGTCATGTATGCAGAATGCCTGGCCCACAAATCATCATATCATTCACAGTTACGTCAATCAAATCATAGTCATAGAATCACAGTCAAATCAGTCAAATCATAGCAGAAATCAGTCATTTACCCTACAAGGGCATTACGATCATTTTACCCTACAGAGGTATTAAGGTCATTTTACCCTACAGGGGTGTTACGGTCATTTTACCCTACAGGGGTATTACGGTTATTTTACCCTACAGGGGCATTACGATCATTTTACCCCACAAGGGTATTACGGTAATTTTACCCTACAGGGGTATTACGGTCATTTTACCCTACAGAGGCATCATGGTCATTTTACCCTACAGGGGTATTACGGTAATTCTACGCTACAAGGGTATTACAGTCATTTTACCCTATTGGGGCATTATGGTCATTTTTCCCTACAGGGGTATTACGGTAATTCTACCCTACAGGGGTATTTCGATAATTCTACAGTAAAGGGGTATTTTTGTCATTTTACCTACCTTGGGGTCTCGGTACAGTTAATGACCTTTCCGAAGGCCTACAATCACCTCGAGCGACACAGATAATCTATTTGGTCAAAATAGTTTAAATGGGCTCAAAGCCCAATATTCGGCCCAAATAGGCCCACACGCTCGTGTGGCCCATTTGGCCCAAATTCAATCACGGCTATGCAAACTTCATAGCCCAATCCAATTTCTGCTACTTTTCGTAATTTTTATCCGTGTGGGGCCCACGAGCCTATTGGGCCCACACGGCCCATTTCGGCCCAACGAGGCCCATAACGGCCCAAGTGTACGAGAACCATCGTGGTGGCCTCTTCAATCTACTGCCCACGGTTGTGGGCTCAGTTTTACCACCCGGGCGATCACACGCTCGTGAGGCCTCAAATGCCGAAGTTTCGGCTTTTCGGCTTTTGCCGATTCACAGCGGAGATAGTGTGATTACACACCTGTTTACGGAGTCGTTTCAAGACTACGAGCACCCAACCTAGATTCATCGAGATCCAATGTTAGTCTTTAATTGTTAGGGTAACACCCTCATAATAACACTTAACCCGAAATACACTTCTTACCTTGTTTGAATGAGGGTGACCTTAATCCCTCAACGCTCGCTGTTCAGAAACGATCACACGCCTTCGCTGCTTTCCTAAAGTACAGTCATGAACCGATTAGAAATTGGTAAGGCATACTCAGCCAACCCCAAAAACATGAGGTAACCTTATTACCTTACCGGACGTTTGAGAACGAAAGTGTGACTCCTCCAAACCGTTCACACTTCACCACTCCTCGAGGAAGACCCTAGCATCGCAATGAGTGCATTCGGTTTTAAAAGAAAAGCAGATAACAGATTTTGATCACTTACCGATAGTCAAAACCTTTGCAGTAGATCGATGCAGAGAAGGATTAACAACAGTGATATTCAGCCAAAAAAGAATAGAAGATGAATAAAAGTTAAAAGAAGAGAAGGGAAGGTTCAGCTATAAGAGAAAGAAAATATCAAAGATGAGGAGAAAAATGACACGAATGGTCAGAAGGGAAATGACACGAGTTGTCAGTTTTGTAGTAGAGATAAGATTTGAGAGAACCCAAAGTGAAAAAAGTGAAAAAAAACCCCAAACTCTCAGTAAAGAAATTCAGCACTCTCCTATCAACACTCACAAGAACCGAACATGGAAATCCTAGTGCCGAAAAATGCTCCCTCTTTTCCCCCTAGCCGAATTTCACTAAGGCCTTAGAGTCCCAATCAGCCACAACACCCTACCAACCTCCCATTTTCAAATTTCCTTGATTTTCTCCCCAATCTCCTCCTTGATTTGCTCCACAAAACCCTCTAAGACCAATTCAAACTTCACCTGACAGAGTTTCAGTCTAACTCCACTTCTCATGGTGCAAGGAAATAAAATAAATACTCCCTTGCGCATCATGAGACTCAAACTTGAGCTCCCTTGCAACCTTGAACGCGCCACTTACCACTGGACCACAAGCTCCTCTTGTGTCATGATTTCACCAAAAATATTTATAAAGCCTTCAAGCTAAGGCCAAGATTCACTTAAGAGCAAAAAGAAATTTTTTTTCTAAAGCCCAGGTTTTAACCCAGGACTTCTCCAACACTCCCAACTCTTCCTAAATCGCTTAGCCCTTAAAGCAAACAAGCAATTAGTCATTTCCTTGCAGACATAAATTTTTTATTTGCAGTCTCCTAGCTGATCCCATGCTCAAGGCCCATTCCTTCTAGTCCCAAATTCGGGGCGTTACAACTTCTGCCTGGCGGCATTGAGCCGTTACGAGGTGGGGGAAGAAAAGTCCAACTTTTTGGCTTTGTAGACATTGCTTCATTTCTCAAAAGATGCAACGCCCTACATACACCTGTCTACACTATAGAATACCATATAAAAAAACTGCTTGAAATAAATTAATATTAGAAACATTCAATGTGGGTGCAATTCGTGGGAACTTTAGTGTCTGGCCTATAGTTCTAGCTATCCCTGCCTTGTGTTAAAAATTTTATAACATCTTCCATGTTAATGTTTTGAAATTTTTCTAAGTACGTATTATTAATAAAATCTTTCTCGTAAAATGGAATGTTATAAAATTCACATATATCATTAGGGGGGATTGGAAAGTCTTCCCCCTCGTACCTCAACATTAGTTATTACTACATTATATCCATGTTTAATCATTTGGTCCTTAAGGGACGCATAAAATTCCTGAATCACAAGTACATTTGCATTATTCATGGGAGTAATGCAAAACGACTCCCATTGATGATAACAGACCAAAGTCCAAATTTCTTTGCAGTGGATCATTGAGGGTTCAAATCTTTATTCCTGAATTAGTTGTCTCCCTTGTGAGTCAAGAAAATATTTTTCAATATTGGCATTATGGAATCGTATAGGGTCGAAAACATGTGGGGTTTCTGGAACATGAGTTCTCTTGTTCTTTCTAGGAGGCATAGTATAAACAATGTTTCTAATAAATATGAATAGTAATCAATAAAACACTAGAAAAGTTTGAGAATACTTGAACCTCAACTTTTAGACTTGTCTGCACTTCCTCTTGATGATAACTCCTTCCAATGTAGCTTCTTGAATTGGGAATGAAGGATTAGGGCTTAAGTTTTGAGGAGAGAGAGAGAGTTTTGGAGGTTAAGGATTTTATAGAGGTTTTATAGGATTGTAAGTGTTAGAATGAAGTTGGATTAAGGTAGAAGGGTGTTTCCATGTTTAAAAGGGTGTTTTTTTTAGTGTTAATAGTTAGGTAAAATAAGGATTATTCTGTCGGGTTGCACAACCGGGTCGGGTTGACCCTACAAAAAATTGCAGTGGTGTATCAACACAAGGGTTCTGTGTCGCGACATCCCTAGTAGATTACCCTTGTCGCGACAGTGGGGCTCGATGTCGCGACACACCCTACAATTTTGAAATTCTTAAAAAATGTCTTCTACATTACGACACAGGTTAGTCATGACGCAACCTTGGGTCGATGTATGAACTTTCTTCACTACTGCCCTTGATGTTGCAACACAGAATTGTCTCTGTCGTGACATTAACCTTTTTTCCCAAATATCTGCCTTCAGAATGCTTTCTAGATCTTGTTAGACTTGTCTTTAACCTACATTAACAATTAGGTTAGCGGAATATACCATTGGTATAGTTAGTAATAGTCAAATGATGGGAAAATGTTAGGTCTTGTTGCCAGACTCGTCCGTCAACTCAATCAATCTGCACCAATGAGCTCCATTTAATTTGTTTCTATCTATATTAGTCCAACACCCATCATGCCATTCTATTTGTCTATGGTTGTTTCCTTATCTGAATTTACCTTTTTGGCCTACTTTAACAACAGACAACTCTTTCCACAGGTCATAACTATTAATGATTTGCAAAGCCACGTAATTATACAACCACTTTAGCATGCACTTAGCATTCTTACTTCACAAAAAGGTTGAACAATACGGTTCAAACTTGCCGCTTATTATGTCTTTGCTCATCTCATCGCTTTAGAATAGTTTTTTAGGTGTACTTGAGATGATGATTAGCACCAGTGTTGACGAAAGGATTAGCAAAGGTGTTTTCACTAAGTCTTTTAGATTCCAACTTTGCAGACTTTTTAATTCATTCATTTGTGGTCTCTCCATGTGTTTACAGGTAACTTCCTTGCATGGCTCTTGTAATGCCCGAACATTCCGTGATGCTTGCAAGTCAAGACCTATGCTCATTAATTGCCCCGTTTGACCCAATCTTGCTATACGATCATGGATTTTGTCTATATATACTCCTCCAATTCTTTTTAGCATTCAAAAAATTTTTACACCATCAAATCTCTAAGGTACCTAGTTTAGAACTATTTTTATGAAAAGGGTAGTCAATTCAGGTTCACCAGTTTGGTCTAGTAGTATGTTTGTATTTTGCTCTGAAAATTCCTAATCGACAGACACTCTTCCACTAGATCGGCCTTAATTACCATTGTCTCAATTGGTTGGTCTACGCTATGTTGCTATTGTATTACGGCCTTATGGGCGGAACCCAAAATTTCTAAGACAATGAGTTCCATGCTGATCTGATTCTGCGGTTCGCTGACCATTTCCCCTACTAGCTCTATATCTTTTTCTTTAGCAGTTGCATTTAATTTGTCTGAATGTTCTTCTGTCTGCTGAGATAGATAGTAGTGTGGGATTTCTCCTTTTTCACAAGCATCAACAGCGACATTCTCTTCTTTGCTCAATTTTGGAATTAGCACTTCTTGGTACATTTCTGATGGCATATCATCATGGCCATTATCATATTGGGAAAGAACTAGGGTTTCTCCTCGGAGTTGAATTAATTCAAGCATTAGTAATCATTGATTCTCTTGGATCTCCTAATCTTCGTAGACTCCTTCTTTGTAAATATCTTTGTCATAGTTGAAGTCTTCATCAGACCACATATAATAAAAGTCATCCATGACTTTGTTCTGGCTGATTATTTGGTTAACGGTGTCTAAGATTCCTAAAAACAATTGTTAGAAGTGTTGATTGAAAAAATAAATTGGAAGTAGTAACTATAACCTAAAAATTTCCTAATTATTCTTTTAAAGTGCAAAAATTAAAATCGATCTATCATTGCCTCCCCAGCAACAGCGCCAATAACTTGATCGCCTCTAGACGTACTACTGTCTAGAGTGTGAATACTGCAATAAAATATATAACGACAAGGAAGTGTTTGCAAGTATACGGGTCGAGTTGTAATATAGTTTTACAACAAAGTAAGTGAATTCTCTGAGGATAGTACCCATGGGAGGTGAGTGCTAGATCAATTCTTACCTAAACACTAAAAGATCTAATTAGTTTATTAAATAAATTATAGTACGAGAAAATAAAAGAAAGATTTTTAAAGTTTTTAGATGTAACATGTAACACCCTGATTTAGGGGCTATGCAATTTGGGTATAATTCCAGTTTTGGAAGGTTTTTGGGTGTTTTTGGATGTGTTTTAGAGGTTTAAGAATGCTTGGATGAAAAAGGAAGGGCTTTGGAATTTTTTTTTTATTTTTAGTGTAAAAAGGGGAAATGGGGTAGGAAGGCCTTAAAATATTTTTCTGGAGTTTAGGACACAAGAAAGGATGTGGCAAAGTGGCATAGAGGCTCTACTTAAGGTCTTGGGAAGGAGGCGCCTAAGAGCTCAAGGGTTCGAGTCTAAGCGGCAGCAATGTTGTTTTATTTTTACGACAAGGGACTGGGCTAAGTAGGCCTTAAAAATAAATGTCCAAGTTGATGGACATGAAAGTCCAATTGGCAAAGTGGCTCTTGGGCGCTACTTAGGCGCTGGAAGGGAGGGAGGTCGCGGTTTCGAGGGGCCGGAGAAGCATTTGGCGTTTTATTTTTGTTTTGGGCGTTGGGCTTTGTAAGGCCTTAAAGATATATGGTGAGGAATTCGGACAAGAAAGATGGGCTGGTGGAGTGGCTCTCATGCGCCACTTAGGCGCTGGAGGAGAGCAAGGGTGCAGGTTCGAGCGCCTGGAGCTGCAGGTTGGCGTTTTTATTTTTGTGCGGTTATGGGCTGAGATAAGAAGGGTTTAAAAATAAACGTTGGGGTTTCTAGCATAAAAATCAAAGTGGCCGAGTGGCACAGGCGTTGGGGGCAAGGTGTGCTGTGTGGTCCTGTGTTCGAACCAAGAGAGCTGCGTTTTGGAGTTTAATTTTTATTCCTTTTTGGCAGCAATTTTGAAGGTGTTGGACGGCTAGAAGACTTTTATTTAGATGAGGATAATGTTTTTTTTATTTATTTTTATTTATCTATTAAGTTATTTAGAAGTGTGGGATAATTATTATTTATTTTTGATAAGTAGGATAATAGTGGAACAATTCAAATTATTTTTGAATTGAACAAATTCAAATTGATTTGAATTAGTTGGCCGAATCTTGGAGTCTTCTAGGGGGTGGCCGAATGCTATAAATAGGGGGGGTAGAGTGCCAATTATTCTTCAAGTCTTTTGCCAAATCTCTCCCTCTCCCTCTTGGTGTGCCGATTTCTCCTTTGGCCTTTGTAGTCAAATATTTCTTTTGTTTTATTTTAATCCCTTGATAGCCGAAATCTTTAGCCCTCCATCTCTCTTCTACTTTATCAAGTTTGAAGCCGAACCGGTGAAGTGTGGTGCTGTCGACATCTAAAGATTGTAGCGCCAAGGAGTCTAAAGGAAGGTCTCGAATTGTTTGGACTCATCAAGGTAAGAGTGGTAAGGTATTCGGCCTTAGGCCTTATTATGTAATATTGTGTTGACCGAAGAGTGGCTATGTTCTTTTTAGGGGCAAATCGACAGAAGTGCAGAGGAGCCTTTGAGATTTTAGATCGTTTCGGTAAGTAAGTTAAATTGTAGTTATTCGCCTGAGATCTTGTATTATGACGTTTAACCAAAGGATTCTGATTAAGTGATTACGATGGACGTGGATACGAGTACCAGTCAAAGTGGGAAAGGGAAAGTCCCCATCCCAAAGTTTAAGAAAAGATCCGTTTCTGCTGTACGAGATTGGCCACCAGGGTGTGGACGTGCAACAGAAAACGATAGACAGATAACGGTAGTCTCGCTAAACGATAGTGTCGAGGATCAAGAGTCTAGAACTCCAAGTAATAAGGTGTGTAACTAACCCACTGTTTCCGGGTTTTATGTGTTATATGTTTTACTAACAAGTGCAGTAATAAGTGTGCCATATATACCCCTAAAGGGTATAGCGATGACCAGGTTAGTATCGGATCTATTGCAATGTGATTATTTGTTTATGAGTATGTTTATGGACATTAATAAGCATGTGCATGCATGATCACGAATATATTTTATGTGGCATGTGCATGGGTGGGTTATGAAAAGAAGGTGCGGGTGTACTTGAGTGCGTGGTTGATGTCGACTTTGTGCTACATCGTGGATTGGCGCCGATCGAGGTCGCGTTGTGGATCTTTGCGATTTAGTTCGCGTGGTTACCTTGATTGATATGGGCTTTATGCCATATCGTGGCTTGATGGATTCTTTGTGTGCTCCATCGTGGTTTGATGTTAGCTATACGCTACATCGTGGATGGCATTGGTTGCCTTTTGGAGGGAAAGGAGAGGGTGACTCGATAGTCCCCTGGTGTGTGGTGGTATTTGGGAAGGGGTGTGTAGCGGATGGACCCTAGGTTGGGTTGGGAATCATGTTGCATTATTTTTGTAATAATATGGAAATGGGCCAAGCCCAATATGACATGTGGATAGGTATGTTTTGGGAACATACGTGGAAATGGGCCAAGCCCAGTTGATATGTGGTTTATTGAGAAATGGGCCTAGCCCAGTATTTGAGTATGATTTGAATGTGGGCCAAGCCCAGATTGTGGTAATTGTTAAAATGAATACATATTACTTGTTGCATTTGATAATTGGGATATTATGTGGCTAGCATGTGGGTGGATTTCAGTGGTTAACTTACACACTGAGTCTGTATGACTCACCCAATTATTTATCCAACATCGCAGGTGAGTCGTGATTAATGGACCGGGTTGGAGAGGCTGCAAGGTGGCCCATGCAGAAGGAGACGTTTTAAATATTTTCTTTATGCATTTTAGTTTGAAGTACTTGGATTAATTATTTTGTAATAAGGGCCACTTTTGATTAAAGTACTCTATTTATAGTTGATAAAGGTTTCATAGTATTTAGTAATATTTTTTACAAAGGATTTATATTATAATAAATTATAATAAAATTTTAATTCAAACCAAGCTTATATTATTTAATAATTTTTAATGGACTTACTTCCCGAAAGTTAACAAATTTTCAAGTTTTACTCAAAAGACAAAGATTTTTAACCGTCATTCCGCAGTGACATAACCAGATCCGGACGGGACTCGTGGGCCGGGTTTGGGGGTGTTACATAACACCCCAAACCCGGCCTAGAAGTTAGGCCCGAATCTGGTGTGTCACATGGAAGTAAAAACCATCTTTGCGATTATTAAAAACTTGCTTGAGAAATACAGCCTCTTTGTTAAAACCAAAAACACTTAAGCAATTGTTAACTACTTGAAAACATAATAATCTTTAAAAACCTTTTCGTTTGCGGAAGCATATTTGAAATAAACAATTTACGAAAATGTGACATTTATAAATAGAGTTGCAGAAGCATTTTGAAAACGTTGTGGAAACGTAGATAAAATACAAGTATTTTGAGAGGTTGTTTGATAAATCGATAATCGAAACTAATGATCTTACAAGACCGTGACTTTTGAAAACGACGTTGAAAATTCGAAAGAGTAAATATCCGTGTTAAAAATATTTGTAAAAGTTTATTTTGAAAATTCAATTGTTATTCGATTTTGGAAACCATTATTTAAGTTTTCAGAAAATTCCATTTTTAAACAATTTAAAATAATAATAATAAAAGCATCCCAACCATAAAGCAAAATCAAAATAGTCCAGAGGCCTTATTACAACATTTAACCCAAAATAGTAGAGTAATAAAATAAACGAGAAAGAAGTCTAAAGCCCAAATAAACCATTTCTGAAGTATGGCCTCCCTCGAGTCATCCATAGCCCAAGTCCATATCATCAAGCATTACCTACAAGGGTTAAGAGAAAGGGGGGTGAGTTACAAGAACTCAGTGTGAAATCCCTTATCGTTATTCATTGGGCGGAACCCAATTAGCAATATTTTGGGCCTAAGCCCATTTACAACAACAATAATGTATCAAATATAATATGCATATGATATGCAATTCCCAAACCAAACCTAGTTTTCCATCCGCTACATACCACCCGTACTCAACCAAAGACACCTGTGGGGAGCTTTAGTCACCCACCCGCCAACACACCAAACATAGGCATTAAGCCGATTATATCAAATTTGTGGACAAGCCACCAGATTAACAGAATTTACATGGCATCGCCATTTTTCATATTTGTGGCAGAGCCACCAGAATTATGTAGCAGAGCTACCAGAACTTCTCTTCATCATTATCCCATCCCATGCAAATCATGTATATAATGCATAGCCATTCACAACAATTTATTCAGATATTTATTACAAAATTATGGCCCATTACAGCAATTAATCAAAAGGCCCATTAAGCAAAATATCAGATTTGGCCCATTTAGCAAAATATCAGATTGGCCCATATAGCAAAATATCAGATCGGCCCATTTATCAAAATATCATATTGGCCCATTTATCAAAATATCAAATTGGCCCATTTATCAAAATATCAGATTGGCCATATAGCAAAATATCAGATCGGCCCATTTATCAAAATATCAGATTGGCCCACTTATCAAAATATCAGATTGGCCCATATAGCAAAATATCAGATCGGCCCATTTATCAAACTATCAGATTGAGCCATTTATCAAAATATCAGATTGGCCCATATAACAAAATATCAGATCGGCCCATATAATAATTTCGTAATTCGGCCCTTTAGGGGCATTTTCGTAATTTCGACCCATAGGGGCATTTTCGTAATTTCGATAATTTACCCACTAAGGGTAATTCGGTAATCTCGCAACCTAAGGGTATTTTGGAAATTTCGCAACCTAGACTTAGCTACTAATGTGGAGCATAAAAATCGAAACTTTCCATCTGCATCGTACTAAGTAAATTGACTATAACTTGAGTTAGGAATCTCGAAATCTAACTTCGTAAATTTTCCTTGAGACTAGACTCATATATCTTCTTACTATAATTTTTCCAGAATTTTTGAATTAGCCATTTAGTACAGTTTATTCCTTAAAGATTCCCTTGTTTCACTGACCAACAATTCTGATCTCTCTTACCCAAAATTAAAATATCTCACTGTACAGTTTTCATATGTTGTTCCCACTTGTTTCTATTGAAAATAGAGTCACTAAGGAATCTGTACATATAAACTATAACTCATAATTCACTTTGTACAATTTTATAAGATTTTTCCAAGATAGATCAGGGAACTACGAAGTCATTCAGAACCAGTCTCACTCAAATTAACATATCTCAGAATATAAAAATCCTTTTCCTTCTCCGTTTCTTCCATATTAAAATAGACACAGTAAGATTTAATTCGATATCTTATTCACTTTCTAATTCCCTTTCTCCTATTTTTCGTGATTTTCCAAAAACACGTCACTGCTTCTAACCGAAACTATTTTATTACAAAATACGATTACCACTGCGATCATACGCACGCCCGAGTGATCACGGATGCCGGTTTTTGGTGTTCTTCAGTATTTTGACCGATTCACAGAATATTTCATACAAACTTTCAGAGAAGTGTGAGATTACACATCATTTCAGATATGTATACGAAAGGTACGGGATTACACACCTTGATTAGGATTCCCTAAAGAACCACTCTTCGTTGACCCACTATATCCGAAGGATTTGCAAATAGGATATATCAAGTGGTTTCGTCCCTAAAACATAATCGATTAGTCGAAACTTCAATCCGATTTGCAACATAGCCAAATAGAGATATAACGAAAAATCCAAAATGAACCCCCTTACCTTATCGATATTGGATCCAATTTCTACCGTTTGACTTCAGCTAGAACAATACACGGTCTCCCACTTAAAGCACTACGAAAAGAGAGTGATTAAGACATGAAGAAGTGGAGGATAACACCATTTTTGGTTACGATCACGATTTACAATCGAATAGTGATAAATACTTATTCGGCTAAAGAGAAAAGAATATGATCATAGAAAAGAATTCACTTACCGATTCAATCGAAGAAAAGAGTGTCAACCACTTGAGAAAATGATAAAGAAGAGATGAATGAACAAATTTTGGTCTCAATGGTTTGGGTACATTCGGTAACAAGAAGAAAGAAAAGAAGAGAATATGTTCTTTAGTGGCTTGTAATTTCGACACAAGGTAGAAAGAAATTTTGAGAATACCAAATAGTGCAAAGAGAAAGGTTTTGGCCTAACAAGCACCAAAAATTCAATCAAAAGGCAAAGGAGAATTCGACTATCAAGGAAGGTGGAAAGAAAATGAGTATGTGACCAAACAAAAGAGAGAAACAATGCACTATTGTGCTAATATGTTTCGGTAAGGAGGGTTGCAAATTGGGAGAAATGACACAAAGTTGCCAAAGGGAATTTTTGCCAAAACACTACTAAGTCTTTACCAAATGCCAACTAAAAATTCAGCTACCTATTCTCCCCAAAACCGTCCACATGCATCCCCCCTAGGATAAGAGTTTGGCCACCCAAGCTTTCCAAAACATCACCCACAGAATAAGCCTCATGTCCCCCTTTCTTTCCTATTTCCCTTGATTCCTTTCCCCAACTTCAACCTTGCCTTATTCATATAGCCACCTTACCAAAAAATGAAGTCAACCTTGTCATGAATGCCTCTTGGCCGACACTTAAGGAAAGAGTGCAAAAATAATAGTTAAAGTTTGCACACAATGGGATTTGAACATCTTCCCTCAAAGTCCATCACTTGATGCCATAACCTCTTTACCAATAGCTCATTTATGCAAGCACATTACTCATTTATTTCCATAAGCCTCGATGCCACTTACTATCTCTCCTTAATAGGCTTAAACACAAAATTTTACTAAGGCCCAACTTGAACCCGAAACTTCATAGAAACCTTGTAACTTTCCAAAATTACCTTCTTAATAAGTCCAACTTGAAATAATGTCGTTCTCTTGTTCTCAAAATTTTAAAACGCTTCTACGCTCAAGGCCCATTGGGCCCAATCCTACTAGGCCCAATTTTGGGATGTTACATTAGAGTAATAAAATAACATAGAATAAATAAAATTCAAGAGATAAAAGAGTAGAGTATAGAGTAAATCAAATCTTGATTATGGGTGATTAGCTCACTTTGGTAATCCCTATCAACTATTGCTTCAGGTTCACTGTCAATCAACTAATCGCTACCCTAGTAGGATCTTCTGATTTTCCACCAATATAACAAGTCAGTAAGAACTACTTATCTTCCGACCTTACAGTCCAGACTAGCTTGGGGTGAAGGTGTTCACAAATGGACAATACCAATTTTGGGTTAATTCCTTCCTCGATGACTTTCCGTAGTTGTTAGGCCCAGGGTTTGTTTCCGTTCTTCCTTTCCCAAACAGCTGATCCATTGAGTAACCCTATAAAATAATTAATAGATTATACCTGTAACACTCCTAACCCGTATCCGTCGCCAGAACAGGGCTACAGAACATTACCAGATTTTTCAGTACATTTACAGATAATTCATGTCAAATTCTATTCATTTTCTTAATATTATTCATATCGTCCCTTAAATGGAACCTCGAGGCCCAAAATGAGTATTAGAATCAAATCAGGACTAAATCGGGAACTCAAAAATTTTCACGAAATTTCTAAAATTTTCCAAGATAAAGGGCACACACACCCGTCTGGTCCAAGGGACACACCCGTGTGACCCTAGAACACGTCCATGCTGCAGGCCGTGTTCGACCTCGTGTAACTCTCTGACTTGTGCCACACGGCTGGCCACACGCTCGTGTGCTAGGCTGTGTAACAAACCTGGCTGAGACACATGCCCATGTCTCTGCCCGTGTGCTCAATTCTGAGCATTCTGTTTCTCAAATTTAAGGTGCAAGGGACACACGGCCTAACCACACGTCCATGTACCAGGCCGTGTGTGTTACCCCAAACTCCTCTTCGTCACAGATTAGAGTTATGGGCATTACTGTACAATTGGAACATTTATAATTAATTCCATTCGAAAATCATAAACATAACTTAAATCATTCCTTCATACACATATCGTCCCTAAATCGAGCCCACGAGGTAAAAAAAATACTTTAGAGACAAATCGAGACCAATTTGAAATCATTTGGAAAGTCTAGGAAAATTTCAGAAAAATTGAGAACAGGGGTCACACGGCCGTTTCTCTGGCTGTGTGGACCTAAAATGTACCTCAAACAACAAAGTTACCATTTCAAGCTTACTTGGGCCTTATGCAATTCAAATACCAATCATTTAACCTATTCAAATTACGATTAAACATACTCAAAACATGCCAAAACAATCATCCTAACTGCCTAACCAATGTACCCTCATTGGTACCAC
Source organism: Gossypium sturtianum (assembly GCA_025698515.1). NCBI lineage: Eukaryota > Viridiplantae > Streptophyta > Magnoliopsida > Malvales > Malvaceae > Gossypium > Gossypium sturtianum. The sequence continues at coordinate 131,197,392 of CM046955.1, forward strand.
ATTTTATATCTTCAAAACACATCAACAATGCATAATCCAAATCAAAGTTTAATGTATGCAAAAAATCACTCAATTTAGCCTAACCTAAAGCTACTTAAGACATCAAGCTTTAAGTTTCATACACATCAAGCCTTTGGTCAAAACACATACTAACATTTAGCTTCAAACATAAACATATATTTATAACTCAATTTACATCACATTCAAAAAAAAACTAACAACCAAAGACATTCTAGGTACATGCCATTACAAAATTAAACATCACCACAATTGAGATCGGGATTGTTGTTGGATGCTGAGTTGACATTCAAAGAGAGTACCTAACCTGCACACATAAAACAAAACTGCACGCTGAGTAAAACTCAGTGATATTTCTATAATCCGGACGTTTTAAGACATGATATGATACATGAATGCTCAAATTGAATTATATCATCATACTACTATCTAAACATATAATTACAAGATGTCACCATTTCAATTAATTTCATACACACATGCCTTGGCTCATATTAAACACTTACCATAGCCACAAGCTAATGATTAAACACATAACTTAGTGATATCATCATATGGTAAGATATAGTACACAAACATAACATCTCTTAAATCATACCTTTCATATTCACAAATATTCATACTTTAATCATTGGTACATGATACCTGTCCATATTTTTCGTAGTGAAGTCAATCGGAACCCTTATCGGAGCTCACACAAAATGTGCTAAACGATGGTCGTAACTATCCTTTTTCTATAATCTATGAATATTTTGAAGACGATTGAAACCTTGATACACATTTCCTTTGTTCCATAGTCCAACTATGGTATTACATATGCATTTCCATGGCCCTGCCATGGTCTTACATTCGTAGTGCCATAACCCAATTTTGGTCTTATCATCAGAATGCCATAGCCTAGCTATGGTCTTACATATAAACACTGCCATGGTCCAACCATGGTGCCATAACCCAGTTATGGTCTTATCATCAGAATGCCATAGCCCAGCTATGGTCTTACATATAAACACTGCCATGGTCCAACCATGGTCTTTCATCCATAGTGCCATAACCCAGTTATTGTCTTATCATCAGAATGCCATAGCCCAGCTATGGTCTTACAAATAAACACTACCATAGTCCGACCATGGTCTTACGTCCATAGTGCCATAACCCAGTTATGGTCTTATCATCAGAATGCTATAGCCCAGCTATGGTTTTACATATAAACACTACCATGGTCCAACCATGGTCTTATATTTGAATAATTGCCATAGCCTCACTATGGTCTTACGTGCGAATGCAACTTGTCTCCATTGATATCAGAAATTATCATTTTCGTAATTTTTTTACAATTCATGTTCTATCAATAATCAATTTAATATCAGCAATTTTACATCATTTAAACTTTAATCTTCATAAACACTTAGAAATATAATTGAGTTCATATTAATGAACTTACAAAGATAATTTGTAGTAATGGCTCCGAGTTTCTCAATCAATGATCGACGTAATATCAATTTGTTATTTTTGTTTTCAATTACACACATCAATATAATCTAATATTATGCAATTAGGTTCATATATTTCACTTAAATATAAACTAAAATTAAACTGAACGAAAGTTGCGCCCAGCGCTAGTCGAACGAATCGACGATGTCAATTATTCATTTGCAAGTCCATAATTTTTACTTTTCATAACTCAATATCAAATTTCATAATTTAATAACACTTCCACTCCAATTATCTACTAATCATACATTAATTTATTTCATAATGTCACATTCCATAAACCTCCATTCAATTGAGTTAACTTATACCTCCATAAACTTCCATTCAATTTAATTAACAATTTATAAAGTTCGAGTTTGGGGACTACGAACTTACCTAAAACCGCAGATCACTTTCGGACACCATCACTCAGCTTGGATTGAAGCATCGGATACAAAAACTTTAGCCTTCATGTACAATTAATTTTGACATTCAATCCCCTTAAATTTCAGCTTGTAAAACAGTTAATAGCAGTTTTGGACAACATAGTCTTCATCCATTTAGACAACATTCTTTAACATCTAAATAGCTCATTTATATATAATTTATATAGCATTTGTTCATTAACAACTTCAACCATTATTAACATAAATTTCAAGTCACTTAGACAACATTCATTGACGTCTAAACAATAATTTTTCTGCTGCATTAATACACCAAATAGTAGTCCTTAAAACAGCATATTTTTCTGCTGCATTAATACACCAAACAACAGTCCTTAAAACAACATAAATACAATCACTTAGACAACATTAATTGACACCTAAACAACAATTTTTCTGCTGCATTAATGCACCAAACAGCAGTCCTTAAAACAACATATTTTTCTGCTGCATTAATACACCAAACAACAATCCTTAAAGCAACATAAATACAGTCACTTAGACAACATTAATTGATGTCTAAACAACAATTTTTCTGCTACATTAATATACCAAACAGCAGTCCTTAAAACAACATATTTTTCTGCTGCATTAGTACACCAAACAACAGTCCTTAAAACAGCATAAATACACCACTCTCTGAACATCATTAACAACGCAATATTCGAACAGCATCAATACCATAATCAGACAGCATAAATAGGGCACCAATTAACAATACCAACAAGGTAAAATTCGGACAACAATTTAACAGTTTAAACAATTATCAAACACAAGAGAATAAAAGTTCAAGGAAAACTCACTAAGGTTCCCAACACCGATTCTACCTATTCAATTTGCTCCTTCCCTTTTCTGCTACAGCCTTCTCCCACCTTGTTAGATAAATACAATCAACCCCAGAGTTACAGAAATGGAGTATAACAACACAAGCATTCACTAAATTCTTTTAACACAAGTGAGAAACTCTTCATCTACTAGACATGCAACATTTACAACTAGAAAAGAAACTCTTCTCTTCTCCCACATATTCAGTCAAGCTCAAATCAACAATGCAACCAGAATTTGTCAACGGAAAGCTGTTGGCAAGGGAGAGTTTAGAAGAGTTACCCTTCTACTTGAAAATTTTAACTTCTAAGCAAACAAATTTCATGGTTTTCCACTACATGCAGCCAGCCTCTCCTCTCTAGCTTCATTCGAAAGAGACAAGGAAGCAAGATAGACGAAATAAAAATTGAAGTCTTTCCTTTAATTTTCTATTTAATTTACTCCCACTTCATTTACTAATTGTCACTTTAATAATAATAATATATATAATATATAATATCCTCATAAACATCCACTATCAAAATCTATAAAAACAATGGTCTATTTATTTAATAAGTCCTTCAATATAGATTCACCTTATAATTTAGTATTAATTCTTACTTTTATCACTTATTTGATTTAGTCCCTTTATTTTAATTAAACACTCTTTTTCAAAATTACATAACCAAAAGTTTAATTCACTTCTAATATAACTCAGCAAATATTTTTATTAACTATTTACGAGTCTGGTTTAGGGAAACGAGGTCTCGATACCTCAATTTCCAAAACCATCGATTTTAGAACTGATACACTTGTATCTTGTCTAACTTTCCAATAATTAAAATTATTAGACCAAACTTCAATATAATATTGTAATATCCTCGCAAATATTAATAAATAATATTCACTGATCCTATCATGGGAAATAGTATTCCGAAACCACCGTTTCCGACTTCATTGACTTTCGGGTCGTTACAGTGTGTCACACACAGTCAAGACACACGCCCGTGTGTCTACCCGTGTGGACAAAATAAAGCCATTTTCTAGCTTTATTTCTCACCCAAACTCTGCCAATGACCTACACCAAAACTTTCATTAATATACCAACCAATTCAAGCATCATAATCAAGTTAATTTTAACATCTAACAGGGTACAACATTACATGCATTCATGTTTATAATCCTACCCTTTTGTTAACATACATGTTAACATAATTTAATCAACCACACTAAACACATGGATATTCATCATGGTATACTTTATAAATTTTGCCAAAACAAGTCTTTACTAGCCATTCCATTGGTTAGATTACAATCAACCATTTACATGTCAAAATGGTCAATTTACCTATACATGCCATTATAACCATAACTGATTTACCATATGTACCAAAATGAGCTGATGGATAGTGTAAGTGATCTCCGCCAAGCTTCCAATCCAACGAGCTTCCGATTTTCTACAAAACAGGGAAATAAAACTAAGTAAGCATATAATGCTTAGTAAGTTCGTATAACATGGTACTTAACTTACCATTTATTCTATTTCAAGATAAACATGTAAGGCATATTCAATCAATTTGATCTCAAGCCCTACACAAATCCTCATTGCCCTTGTTAGTAATATAATCCATAATAACACCAAGAAACATATATGGGCTCAACAATAATCAAGTTTCCAGGCACATATGCTTTCCACATCACGTATTCATTTAACATGTATAAATAATATCTTTATATTACAAGTATATTTTCATAATAATTCATCTCGAGTTCAGATTATTTCATGTCAGAACTTTACTCATATAATTTGAAATATAAATGCTGTAACACCCTAAAATTCAAGTATCGATTTATTGCATGTTTTGGTGTTTAGATTATGAAGGAAAATTTTCTTATTTCTTTTCATGCCTATTATAGTCCTGAAGAAGAGTATAGAATTATTCGGGTATGGAATAATTTTTAGTTTGAGAATTTATTGAAGTGGAGCAAGTGGCATTGACACTTAAGTTAAATTAAGTGTTAAAAAGTAGCATAAGATGAGTAAATGGCAAGGTGGTGTTGGCGCATGAGATATTGCATGAGGGGAGTGGTTCGAATCCCTTGTATAACATTTGGACAACTTTTATTTTGCTCTTCTATGGTAAGTGTCGGCCAAGCTTATTTATGGTAAGTGTTGACCTTGTTATTTTTGGTTAGTATATCAAAGGAATAAGGTAAGAGTGAAATTATGGTAGGAATCAAGAAAATATGGAAAGATATGGAGACATAGGGCAAGTATCAAGGAAAGTGTTTTGGAAACAAATTCATGGTCATTTGACCAATGAATGTGGACGGCAATATGGCTAGGGGGAAGGTTGGCCGAATATGCTAGTAGTTGGCTAGGATTAGGAGTTTGTTTTGGTCATTCCTAGCAACTTTTGTGCAAAGTTTTGTAATTCTTTCTCAACCTTTCTCCCTTGGCCGAAATTGAGCTTTTGGTAAACCTTAATCTTTTGACCATTTGGTCATTTTTGCATATCACACTAGTACTCTTTTGTTTGTTTTGTCATAGTGCCGAAATTGCTAACACCAAAAAGACCATTCTTTTTCCTTCTCTTTTTCCCATTGCCGAATGTACCTTGCTTCTTATCACATCTTTTTCTTTCTCTTTTCCTTCTCTTTGAAAACCGAATCCTCATCATCATCTTTTTCTTCCATCTTTTATTTCTTTCTTTTATTTCTTTTCAATCAAAATTTTCTCCATTAATTCTCTCATGGCCGAATGTTAGTGTGCCCATAGCCGACCCATTTTCTCTTTTCTTTGGTTAATCATAGCCGAATTTTTCACTATTCATAAACATCTTTCTCAATCGTCTCTTTTCAACCGTGGACAATAGGTAAGAATTATTTTAGTTCATGTTAGTTAATAGTTGTCATGGCCGAATCTTGATAGTGGTATAAAGGCTTTCTTAGATCGAAATAAACGTTCACTCTATTAACATTTTTATTTGTTATACTTTAGTGCGATAGTGGAAGGCCAGGAACTCAAGTGTTCGTGAGTATCATAGAACGATTTGCTCGATTCTCTTATTTTGGAACAAGGATCTTTGTGGTGTTTAATTTCACCCTTAAACCCTTAGTCATATTTTGATTGGATTAACAATCTTTTGTCTTTGAAGACAATCAAAATAGGGAAGAAAAGGGCGGTGAATAGTGTTCGGGAGAGGGGTGGTTCCGTTATTCCCCTAAGTATAAACAAAGGATTGCTTTCAAAGAATCCGGGATTTCCACCGGGTTGTGGACGTTCATCCGAGGAGAATCAATTGTTTGAAGTAGTTCGTACTCCCAAACCATTATTTGTTCGTGGATTTGATTCGGTTAACGAACCATCAATCGGGGAGAAACCGCAAGTAGAAGTAGTTCGAAAATCCGAGGGTAAAAGTTAGATCGTTAATTTCTAAGATTGATTTCGTTAATAAAATATAGTGATTCTAATTTATCGTGATACGTATAGGTGTTGACGAGCGGGAAAGTCTAGTTCTCACTATAACCGGTGTGTAACTTCACACTTATCTTCGGGTTAGATACTAAACCGTAAGTAATTTGATAAATCGTAAAAATGGCCAAATCGGAAATGTTGTAGTAATTAGTACTTTTGTGTAAATGCATGAAAGCGGCTAACCCAGAAATTTCCATAAAGCGCTAGATCGATAAATTGGGCCATAAAGCGCTAGATCGATAAATTGGGCCATAAACCGCTAGATCGATAAATTGGGCCATAAAGCGCTAGATCGATAAGATGGGCCAAAGACCTTCTAGTTCAAATATGGGTCAAAGTTCTTTGGATTGCTTTACGGGCTAAATACTATTTTGTTTAATAGGCCCAAATGAAAAGTTTAATTAAAAACTCATTTGTAATTATGGGCTACTTGATAAATTATTTATGATTAAAGTTTGTTATTCATACATAATTGCATGGGATGGGATACATGATGAAGAGAAGTAAGGCCTGTGGCCATGAATCTAGTTCGGTGGCTCGCCACAAAAATTTGGCTTAATGCCTCTAGTTCGGTGACTATGGTCACAATCTAGTTTTGTAGTGCACTACAATATTATTTTAAAGGCTAAATGCCTACGATTGGTGTGTTTGGCGGGGTGGGTTGACTTGATCCCCACAGGTGTGCTGGTTGGTACGGGGGTGTGTAGCGGATGGAAATTAGGTTTGGTTAGGAAATTCATTTTACATGCATTTTATATATATTATTTCATTTTATATTGTTAAAATTTGTAATTGGGCTCAAGCCCAAATTAATGCCTTGATGGTCTGGCCCAATAATGGTGGTAAGTGAGTTACACATCGAGTTCTTTGTAACTCACCCCGTTTTATTATCCATCTCGGGTAATGGAATTTGATGTGGACTTGGGTAGGGGATGACTTGGTGGAGGCCATACTACGAGCTTGGGTTTTATAAACTATGAACTTTATTTAAGTTATTTATTTTAATTACTATTTTGGGTATGATGTAATAAGGCCTCTAATTATATTTTTATGGATTTTTATGTGTGGATGGATTTAATTTTATTTTAAGACTCTTAATATGGGCTTATGTTAAATCTATAAAGTTTTCTAAAAAAAAATATTGTGTTTTATAACAATTTTGGACACCTAAATTACTTTTCAATTTCTTTCAAATTCTTTTAAAACTACGTTAAGGTTTTGACTAATATATATAAGATTTCAAACAAGTATTTTTCTTAATTCATAATCATTGTACTTAGTTTTTATTAAACCTTATTTCTAAAGGTTTTGCATTACTGTTTTACTTAAATCATTAGAGAAATTTTGGATGTTCGTTCAGTGTGACAAACCAAATCTCGTCTTAACGCATAGACCTGGTTTGGGGTGTTACAAATGCCACACGAGTAGTACACTCAAGGTGTACAAATCCATAATCAAGGATGAACATATTTATCAAATAAGTTCCATGTACAAATATCATCATCTCATATTTCCATGTATCAATTATCATATATCATCATTTTCATGTATTTCAGGAAGATACGTGTAATGAATAATTTCTTATTCATATCTTCTCATATCAAGATTTTTACCCGTTGAATTTATTTGAAATATCGATGGATACATATGTAGTACACTCGAGGTGTACAAATCAGGATACTTCAATTCATATTCAGGGGTACCCGTTAGGGCACTTAATCAGAAAGCACACTTTTGAGCCACATATCATATAACAGGATTACCAGTCCAGGCTAAATCCTTTCTGTAACATATGCTTAGAAGAGCTCAATTAGGATTACCAGTCCTGGCTAAATCCTAATTGTAACATATGCTCAAGAGGGATTATATCAGGATTACCTGACCAGGCTAAATCCTATCTGTAATGAGGTCAATAGGATTACTTGTCTGAGCTAAATCCCATCAGCAACAAATGCAGGACCTCATTCAATAAGGGAAATCACCTTTATCCATCGATTTTCATTTATTCAAACGGGATTTAACATTTTTCAAGCATTATCAGGCATGTGATTATTTCATACATCTATAACATTCATATAATTTAAATAAACACATTCCACATTCATTTCAAGCATAAAAGTAACATTTTTATCATTTATCATTTATCAGGCATTATCATTGATCGGGCTTTGTCAGATATGTTTTCAATGTCATATATATATACGATATTTATATAATTCACATAAAAAAAATCTATTTCAAAAATTTAAATATACAATTTAGTTACATGAACTTACCTCGACAAATGTTCGTAGATATAAAATCTACTAATCCGACATTTTTCTCTTTTTATCGTTCTAGCTCCGAATTTGGTCTATCTGGATCTATATGAGTAAATTTAACATCAATTTAATACAAATTAAACTCAATTCAGTCCAATTTACATCTTAGGAAAAAATACCATTTTGCCTCTAAACTTTTAATTAATGACGATTTCGTACCTAGGCTCGGAAAATAAAATTCATTCAATTTACTTCTTATTCCAATCCTAACTAAAATTTCAATATAAAATTTACAGCACATGTATTCTATAAATTTCAGAATTTTTCTTCAATTTACACAACTTTACAATTTAGTCCCTAAACCATGTTTTCATCAAAAATCACTATGTAAAAGTTGTTTATCTATCATCAACCTTTCATATTCTACCATAAATTTCAAATTTTCAATATATTCATCCATAACATAATCTCTATACTTTGATAACTTTTCAAATTAATCCCCCAAATAGATAGATTAGACTATCCCGATTTCAAAAATATAAAAATTACTAAAAACGGGGCTTGAATACTTACCTAATTTGGCCAAGAAAGCTTTCTTTCTCTTTCCTAGGGTTTCCATGGAATATTTGGGGAAGAAGATGATATAAAATGATTTTTATTTCTATTTAATTATTTATCATCTTTTAATTTTATCACTTTCCAATTTAGTCCTTAGCCTTTTTCTAATTTTCCATGGATGAATCATCCAAAAATATCTACTAACTTTTCATTAATGGTCTAATTACCATATAAGGACCTCAAATTTAAAGTTCTATAGCTATTTAATCCCTTTAGCTATTAGAACACAACTTTTGCACTTTACGCGATTTAGTCCTTTATAAAATTAAACATGTAATCAATAAAATTTCTTTACAAAATTTTCACACAATATTATTATCATACTGTAGACCATAATAGTATTAAAATAATTTTTCTTTCCGGGCTCGGATCTGTGGTCCCGAAACAACTGTTTCGATTTTATCAAAAATTGGGCTGTTACAATACCTTTTCTCGCTAATCCCCCACAAAGGGATTAGTTCCTCATGGCTTTCATAAACAACATGGAGTAGGTGGAAGAATTAATCATAGTGAATGAATTAAAGTAGAGAGTTTAAGAAAAGCCTGATTGATATTAATAATAAGCGCAAATCCACAGATGTTGATCTCTTTCACAAATCAAATCTCTTGAAAGAAAACAAAGAACAAATAAGCTAAACCCTAAAAAAACATAAGAAATTAAGAAAACAAAACTGAAACCAAATAGAGAATCTAACCTAATTGAATGGTGTCTATAACATGTACCGAGGGAGACTATTTATAGCCTTCAGTTGGCCGTCGTCCTTAACCCTAGGTAGGCTGACATTCCCGAGCTCTAAGTTTGATCGTACGGACCAAAACACCCCTGCTTCATGTTTAACTTCCGTCCCAGAGCTGATATCGCAACACACTAGGACCTGTGCCGTGATAGAGGTGTTACTCTACCTTGAGACGTCTTCAGGGGTATGTCATGACACCTTCAGTCTGTGTCACAACATCGAAGGTAGTTTTGTATTTTCTGCATTCTACTTTCTATGTTGCGACATCGGGCCTCCCGTGTTGCAACATAGCATCTAGTATCGGTCTAAAATGCCTTCTAATGGTCTCTTGCACACTCACAAGGTACGTTAGCTTTCCTTTAGGCCTTATTCAGCCCTTAAGAACAATAAAAGACTCAATTTGCATTATTTTATTGAATGTAACTAAAGCTAACAAAACTTAAATTAAATATAATGAAAATGCTTGTATTCAAGCTCCTTAAGTGCGAAAAATAGTTTAATCTACTATAGCGTATTACAGTAGATCAAGTAACAATGCTAGTTTCATTGTGAGTATAATAATTAGGACCCCGCTATTTAGGGTAACCAGGTTTTTTCCATATTGAAATCTTATTTATATTTTTATTTAAAATTGTAGACAATTAACGAAGATATTTTGAAAGGGTGTGACACGTGTCAAGTTTCTATGGGAATATGGGTCATATCTGTAAATAAATATTAGTTAAATTGACTGGAGAGAGAGAGATTTTTTATCTTCTTCTTTCCTTTAAAAATGTTGTTGTGGCTTTCTTTGGAAGCCGTTTACGGTTTGCTGCCGTTGGGTTGTAACTAAAGATCATATCTAAAGTGTAAGATTACTTCGTATTCTGGTGAGTATTTCAGTTATGCAGGTGGAATTCTGAATAGTAAGTTGTTAAATTTGGTTGAACGTTAAGATTAAAGAAAAAGGGGCTTTGTATGGGGTTGTCCATGTTTGAAAAATGGTTAAAGGTATATGAATGGGTTTTGACGATGTTTTTATGTTCCTTTAGTAGTGATTTCTTGTTAGATGGTTGGATCTGGAGTTTTGAACGATAATAGGTGAGGATCAAGTGAGTTTCTACACTAACCCTTCTATATATTTTTTGTTCATACTAAAATATATCTATATAAAATTAATTAAACTATGAATCTAAAATCATGGATAGTATGGAAATCATACTTATACAAATAATGGGATGAAGGTATGTGTGTAGGATATGAATTCTGGCGATTTCATACTTGTAAAGGAATGGGGATGAGTTAAGATTAAGTTAAAGAATAAGTAGCCAGGTCGAATATGAGTTCTCTCATGAGGAATCCTATAAACCTTTTAGATAATTCATTTATAATTTAAGTTCCAGAAGAAATGAATGAGTGCATGAATGATTGTTGAGGATAGCATGAACATAAAGTAAGTTATGTGCACGAATGACCGTAGGCATCCGTCAGACCAAGTTTGGCAAGCATATAACATCATGGTATGCAGATTATGTCAATTATATTATAAGAGGGGTCTTTCCCGTATAGGCATCTTGGCAACATAAAAAAGGATAGCCCACGAATCAAAAATTATGTTTGGGAGGAACCATATATGTTTCGACAATGTGTGGATCAATTAGTTCGGAGGTGTATAGCAGAGGAAGAGAAAGACATGATCTATCGTAATTCAGTGTAGCAGATTAAACTAGTTTTCGAACTTAAGGAGCTTGAATACAAGCATTTCCATTACATTTTACTTAAGGTTCTTTAGTTGGGAAGATCAGCCTAGTAGGACTCCAGATGAGTCCTTTGTTTTTCCTTGATGTGTATCTACATATGAGCGAAAAGTCGCCGTGGCTACGCCAGCCACTAGTGGCAGTAATTCTGAGGATGGTGTTGACACATTGACCCAATCTATGTTAGGATTTCTATAGAGGGTCTTCTAGACCATGTTGGAGAGGACTAATGAGGTTAATGTAAGTAAGGTTGTTGAGTGTGAGTGTAATAGTCATGGTAAGGCTCGAAATAAGAGAGGTCTTAGTTCCTCAAGGTTGGAGCCACGTTCTACAAAGCTGGCCAGATTTCAGAAAGGTAATGTAAGTGGTTCTTGTAGTGGTTCAGATTTTTTGGTCTGTGGGTTCTGTAGTAAGCGCCATCTGGGCGAGGGCTAGAAAAAGTCTAGAACGTGTTTCAGATGTGGCTCCATGGAGCATCGAATAAAGGATTGCCCTTGTTGACCACCTGTAACACCCCTAACCCGTATCCGTTGTCGGAACAGGATTACGGAGCTTTACTGGAACTTTCAGAACATTTACAAATAATTCATGTAAATTACTATTCATTAACTGAGATTATTAATATCGTCCCTTAAATGGACCCTCGAGGCCCAATAAAAGCATTAGAATCGAGTCGAGACTTAATCGGAAACTCTAAGAATTTTTCGTGAAATTACAAAAATTTTCCAAGTTGCAGGGCTCACACGCCCGTGTGATCCGAGGGACACGCCCGTGTGACCCTAGGACACGCCCGTGCTACAGGCCGTGCTCGACCTCGAGTAACTCTCTGACTTGTGCACACGGCCATGCCACACGCCCGTGTGATAGGCCGTGTGGTTAATTAAATTCTTTCGAAATTAGGTGCAAGTTTCACAAGGCCAAGACACACGCCCGTGTCTCTGCCCTTGTGCTCAATTATGAGCATTCTGTTTCTCAAAATTAGGTGCAGAGGACACAAGGCCTAACCACACGCGCATGTACCAGGCCGTGTGTCACACACGGTCAAGACACACGCCCGTGTGTCTTCCCGTGTGGACAAAATAAAGCCATTTCTAGCTTTATTTCTCACCCAAAATCACACCAATATCTTGCACTAAAATTCACCTCCAAATACCAACCATTTCAAGCATTCAAATTAAGCAAACTCTATCATTCCACAAGGCATATCATTACATGCATACATGTTTATAATCTTACCTTGGTTTAATCTAGGCATTAGTATCTTTATCACATTCACTTAAACCACATGTATGATTAACATAATAATCTACTTCATAATACCAAAAATAGACCATTACTAGCCATTCCAATGGCTAGGATACAAAACATCATTATCAAGCCAATTAAGGCCAAGTTAACCTATACATGCCATTATACCAAAATGATTTGCTATTCATATACCCAAAATAAACTGGTGGATAGTGTGATGATGCTCCAATGATCTCCAAAATTTGCGAGCTTCCGAGCACTATAAAATAGGGGAAAATAAAACAGAGTAAGCATTACATGCTTAGTAAGTTCATATAACAGAAACTAAACTTACCAAATCACATTTATTAACATTAGCATTCAATAACATGCTTTTCATCAATTTGGCAAATTTACCTAAACACATACACTCAATCAAACAAGTTAGACACATAATGTTCACATATGCATCAAGTAAGGAAAGATGAACTCATCATGCAATATTCTTTCAAGACATTATCATTTCATCTTATAATTCTCTCATCATGCCAAGAGTTTAATCCGTTGAACCATTGAAATTCCGATGGATGCTCAAGTAGTACACTCGAGGTGTACGGTTTAATAACCTATCAATTCTTATTCAAGAGTACCCATTAGGGAACTTAATCAATGGACACACTCTTAAGCCACATATCATATAACAGGATTACCAGTCCAGGCTAAATCCTTTATGTAACGTATGCTCAAAAGAGCTCAATTAGGATTACTAGTCCAGGCTAAATCCTAAATGTAACATATCCACGAGAGGTATTATATTAGGATTACCCGTCCGGGCTAAATCCTTTCTATAATAAGGTCAATAGGATTACTCGTCTGAGCTAAATTCGTCAGCAACAAATGTAGGACCTCATGTATTTCGGGAAAGCACATATATTCATCGGAATTCAATATTCAAACGGAACTTAACCTTTTTTCAATCATTTTAAGCATGTATTCATTCTTATATTGTAACATCCAAACAATTCACATAAATAATAATCACATTTCATACAACACAACATTTAATTTAACATAGTTACATGCTCGATTAAGTTACACGAACTTACCTCGACACTTGTTCGCGTATAAAATCTACTAATCTGAAACCTTTTCTTTTCCTCGGTCTAACCTCGAATTTGTGTTGTCTGGATCTATATAAATAACTTTAATCATCAATTTCACACATTTCATATTCATTTGGAATCAATTTACGTCCTAGGTAAAATTACCATTTTGCCCCTAACATTTCCATAAATTCCAATTTTGTCCCTAGGCTCGGAAAATGAAATTTATGCAATTTACTCCTTATTCCAAGCCTCACCAAAATTTTAATGTAGAATTTATAGCACATATTTTCTAGAAATTTCAGAATTTTTCATCAATTTTCACAACTTTACATTTTGGTCCCTAAATCATGTTTTCATCAAAAAATCACTTTGTAAAAGTTGTTTAACTATCAACAACGTTTCATTTTCTACCATAAATTTCAAATTTTCAGCATATTCATCCATGACCCAAATTTCATACTTTGATAACTCACCCAATTGATCTCCCAAATAGATATATTAAGCTATCCCTGTTTCAAAAATATCAAAATTACTAAAAACGGGAAAAGAAAACTTACCCAATTATACCATGAAAGTTTCTTCTCTCTCTCTTAGGGTTTCCATGTATTTTAGGTTGAAGATGACATAAAAATAAGATGACATCTTTTATCATCTTTTTTATTAATTTAATTATTTCAATTTCCAATTTAGTCCTTGCCCTTTTTCTAAATTTCCATGGATGAGTCACCAAAATATCTACTTACTTTTCTTTAATGGTCTAATTACCTTATAAGGACCTCAAGTTTTGAATTCCATAGCTATTTAATCCTTATAGCTACTAGAATTCAACTTTTGCATTTTATGCGATTTAGTCCTTCTCGTAATTAAGCACATAATCAAAAAAATTTCTTATCAGAATTTTCACATGACATTTCTAACATATTACAAACCATGTAATAAAAAAAATTATTTTTTGATCGGATTTGTGGTCCCGAAACCACTGTTCCAATTTCACTGAAAAATGGGCTGTTATAACTCTCCCCCTAAGGATTTTCGTCCTAAAAAATCTTACCAGTAAAGAGATTTGGATATTGCTTCCTCATAGTATCCTCCGATTCCTAGGTAGCCTCTTCTATACCGTGTCGTTTCCAAAGAACTTTTACGAATGCTACCTTCTTATTTCTTAACTCCTTTGTTTCACGTGCCAGAATTTTGATTGGTTCCTCACTGTAAGTCATATCATGCTGTATCTCAACATCTATCGGAGAAATAACATGTGAAGGATTCGATCGATACCGTCGTAACATAGACACATGGAAAACATTATGAATCCAATCAAGTTCTGGTGGTAAAGCTAGCCGATATGCAACCGATCCAATTCTTTCTATAATCTCATATGGCCCAATGAACCGTGGACTCAGTTTTCCTTTACGACCAAACCGGAGAACTTTCTTCCAAGGTGATACTTTCAAGAATACCTTGTCACCGACTTGAAATTCTAGTTCTTTTCGTTTAAGATTAGCATAGGACTTTTGACGATCAGAGGCTGATTTCAAATTGTCTCGAA
The DNA here is from genome assembly GCA_025698515.1 of Gossypium sturtianum. Lineage (NCBI taxonomy): Eukaryota > Viridiplantae > Streptophyta > Magnoliopsida > Malvales > Malvaceae > Gossypium > Gossypium sturtianum. Next base: position 131,212,836 of record CM046955.1, read on the forward strand.
TTACTTTCACTTTTTCCTCGGTTTCACAGACTAAGTCAACTCTTTGTAACTTTTTCTCACCGAGTTCAGTCCAATTCAATGGAGTTCTACATTTGCGACCATACAAAGCTTTATACGGTGCCATTTTGATACTGGACTGATAACTGTTATTATAAGCAAATTCAACTAAAGGCAAATATTGTTCCCAGTTACCTTCAAACTCAAGTATACAACACTGAAACATATCTTCCAAGATCTCAGATACACGCGTTGATTGACCATCATGTCTGGGATGAAATACAAGTGCTAAAGTGTAATCGAGTACCTGAGCTTCTTGCAATTTGCTCCAGAATCGAGATGTAAACCGAGGGTCTCTATCTGAAATAATGGAGACAGGCACTCCATGCAATCTAAAAATCTCAGAGACATAATTCAGCCAATATATCCAAGGAAAAGTCCATACATACCAATATAAAGTGTGCAGACTTTGTCAAACGATCGACAATTACCTAAATAGCATCTTTCTTCTTTGGAGACAGGGGTAACCCCGATACAAAGTCCATAGTAATTCTTTCCCATTTCCATCCGGTATCGTAATTGGCTGTAATAGTTCAAAAGGCAACTGATGTTCAGCTTTTACTTGCTGACATATTAAACATTTAGATACAAACTCAGAAATATCTCGTTTCATTCCCGGCCACCAGTACATCTTTTTCAGATCATTGTACATTTTATTACTACTAGGATGAATAGACATGTTACCATTATGAGCTTCATTCAAAATCTTCTGTACTAGTTTTAAACCTTTCGGTACACATACTCTGCCTTTGAATAACAAACAACCATCAGTCCCGATCTAAAATTCTGAGTCAGGAGTCGATTCACTTTGTATCCGTTTTGCTTGCAATTTACAATCATTTTTCTGAGCTTCAGAGATCTGCTGCAAAAACATTGGTCTAGCTTTTAACTCAGCTATGATTGAACCATCATCAGATAATGACAATTGGGTATTCATTGCTAGCAAAGTATACAGAGATTTTCTGCTCAGAGCATCTGCAACTACATTGGTTTTTCCCGGATGGTAGTCAATAACAAGATCATAATCTTTCAGTAATTCAAGCCACCTGCGTTGTCTCAAATTCCAATCTTTCTGTGACATCAAATATTTCAAACTTTGATGATCAGTGAATATGTGACATTTTTCACCAAATACATAATGCCGCCAGATTTTCAATGCAAGCACTATGGCTGCCAATTCAAGGTCATATGTCGGGTAGTTTCTTTCATGTGGCTTTAGCTATCTTGAAGCATAGGCTACTACTTTACCTTCTTGCATCAAAACACAGCCTAAACCATTTAACAATGCATCACTATAAATTATAAATTCCTTACCTGATTCAGGCTGAACTAACACTGGTACTTCTGTCAATAAAGCTTTTATTCTGTCAAAACTCTGCTGACATTTATCAGACCACTCAAACTTTACATCTTTCTGTAACAAACGAGTCATCGGAGAAGCTATCATTGAAAAACCTTTTACAAACCTCCGATAATAACTAGCTAGTCCCAAAAAAACTCCGGACTTCAGACACATTCTTCGGTGGCTTCCAATTAACAATGGCTGAAATTTTATTCGGGTCTACCTTGACACCCTCAGCAGGTACTATGTGATCAAGAAAACTAACTTCCCGTAGCCAAAATTCACATTTACTGAATTTGGCATACAATTGTTTCTCTCGTAGAGTTTGCAACACTATTCTCAAATGCTCAGCATGTTCATTTTAATCTCTGGAGTAAACTAAAATATCATCTATAATTACCACCACAAACCTGTCTAAATATGGGCTAAAAATTCTGTTCATCAAATCCATAAACACTGTAGGTGAATTTGTTAAACCAAATGGCATCACAAGAAACTCATAGTGTCCATACTTGGTTCTAAAAGCTGTCTTGGGTACATCTGAATCTTTTACCCGTAGTTGATAGTAACTAGAACGAAGATCAATCTTTGAAAATACAGTGGCACATTTTAACTGGTCAAAAAAGTCATCAATACAAGGCAATGGATACTTGTTCTTTATTGTTACTTTGTTGAGCTATCTGTAATCAATACACAGCCTCAATGATCCATCTTTCTTCTTTACAAATAGAACCAACACACCCCAAGGTGAGAAACTAGGTCGAGCAAAACCTGTGTCAATCAATTCTTGCAACTATGCTTTCAACTCTTTTAGCTCAGTAGGAGCCATCCTGTAAGGTGCTATGGATATAGGTGTTGTACCCGGAACAAGATCTATAGAGAATTCCACTTCTCTATCCGGTGGTAAACCAGGTAATTCTTCTGGGAATACATCAGGAAATTCACATACGACCGGGACTGACTGAATCTTTGACTTAGATACTTTAGTATCCAACACGTATGCAAGATAAGCATCATACCCCTTTCTGACATATTTCTGTGCTTTGGAGCTAGTTCTATTTCTTTTTCAACTCTTTCTGGACAATCTCTGAGAAAATGATCAAGTGAACCACATCCATAACAAGCTCTACTTCTAGACCGACATTCCCCATGATGAAATTTGTTACAATGTTTACATTTTGGTTTGGGATTACCAACACTACCCACACTGGTCACAGATGGAGATGAAGACCTCGGGTTAGAATGTTGGGAGCCCCGCTCTCTTCCAAAATATCCCGTAGAGGTGGTAGCACGATCATAATACTTCTTTAATTTCTTAGAAGCAAATGATTGTGACTTACTCATAATTCTTTTTCCAGAAACCCGAGCCTCTCTTTCAGCTTGTTTCTTCTATTTACTTAATTCTTCAGCTTTGTGTGCTCGTTCGACCAGTACCACAAATTCCCTTATTTCAAGAATTCCAATCAACAATTTGATATCTTCATTTAAACCCTCTTCAAAGAGTTTACACATCTCGGCCTCTGACTGGACCCATTCTCTGGCCTATTTTCTCAATCGAACAAATTCTCGTTCATACTCGGATACAGTCATATTTCCCTGCTTGAGTTCTAAAAATTCTTTCTTTTTCTGATCCATGAATCTCTAACTAACATATTTTTTCTGAATTCAGCCTTGAATAATTTCCATGTAACATTCTCTCTCGTTACCACTGAAGTTATGGTATTCCACCAATGATAAGTTGTGTCTTTCAGTAGAGATACTGCACATTTCAGACATTCAGTAGGTGTACAGGATAATTCATCAAAAACCCAGATGGTATTTTCCAACCAAAATTCAGCCCTTTCTGGATCATCATCTGCAGTAGCTCTAAATTCCTCTGCCCCATATTTACAAATTTTATCTGCCGGAGGCTTACCAGTTCTAGCGGGTTTAGCACCTTGTGGTACCTCAGGAACCGTTTAATGAACAGGTGGGGGAGGAAGTTGTACAGCAGGGTTTGTTCTCAGATACTGTGTAAACCATTCATTCATCATTTGAAAGAAGGCTTGTTTTGCCCCCTCACTTTGGCCCTCAGATACGGGCCTATCACTACCAGATGCAGAAGCAACTCATTGAACTTAAGCTGAAGCATTGCTCTCAACTTCCATGGATTCAGCTCTAGCTCGGTTGGATGACATTACTATATGAAAAAGACATTTAAAATGATCAGGAGACATCACATTATCGCAATTTATATAATGAAATGTATAGCTAAACTCGTGTTTGCTATGTTCAATTTGAGAATCGACTAAACCGTAGCTCTGATACCACTAAATGTAACACCCCTAACCCGTATCCATCATTGAAATAGGGTTACAGAGCATTACCAGAACTTTAAAAATATTTACAAATAATTCATTTAAAATACTATTCATTAATCGAGATTATTAATATCGTCCCTTAAATGGACCCTCGAGGCCCAATACAAGCATTAAAATCTAGTCGAGACTTAATCGAAAACTCTAATAATTTTTTTGCGAAATTACAAAAATTTTCCAAGTTGCAGGGCTCACACACCCGTGTGGTCTGAGGGACACGCCCGTGTGACCCTAGGACACGCCCGTGCTACAGGTCATGTTCTACCCCGTGTAACTCTCTGACTTGTGCACACAGCCATGCCACACGCCCGTGTGATAGGCCGTGTGGTTAATTAAATTATTTCAAAATTAGGTGTAGGTTTCACACGACCAGGACACACGCCCGTGTTCTAAGCCGTGTGGCATACACGGCTGATACACACGCCCATGTCTTTGCCCATGTGCTAAATTCTGAGCATTCTATTTCTTAAAATTTAGGTGCAAGGGACACACGGCCTAACCACACGCCCATGTACCAGGCCGTGTGTCACACACGGTCAAGACGCAAACCCATGTGTCTGCCCGTGTTGACAAAATAAAGCCATTTCTTGCTTTATTTCTCACCCAAAATCACACCAATGTCCTACACTAAAACTCACATCCAAATACCAACCATTTCAAGCATTCAAATTAAGCAAACTCTATCATTTCACAAGGCATATCATTACATGCATACATGTTTATAATCTTAATTTGGTTTAATCTATTCATTAGCATCTTTATCACATTCACTTAAATCACATGTATGATTAACATAATAATCTACTTCATAATACCAAAATAGACCATTACTAGCCATTCCAATGGCTAGGATACAAAACATCATTATCAAGCCAATTAAGGCCAAGTTAACCTATACATGCCATTATACCAAAATGATTTTCTATTCATATACCTAAAATAAGCTAGTGGATAGCGTGATGATGCTCCAATGATTTCCAACCTTCGCGAGCTTTCGAGCACTATAAAACATGGGAAAATAAAACGGAGTAAGCATTGCATGCTTAATAAGTTTGTATAACATAAACTAAACTTACCAAATCACATTTATTAACATTAGCATTCAATAACATGCTTTTCATCAATTTGGAAAATTTACCTAAACACATACACTCAATCAAACAAGTTAGACACATAATGTTCACATATGCATCAAGTAAGGATAGATGAAGTCATCATGCAATATTCTTTCAAGACATTATCATTTCATCTCTTTATTCTCTAATCATGCCAAGAGTTTAGTCCGTTGAATCATTAAAATTCCGATGGATGCTCAAGTAGTACACTCGAGGTGTATGGTTCAATAACCCGTTGGAAACACGGAAATTTATACACTTTTTCATGCCCTTTTTAACCCAAATTTATGCAGTTTCGATTAAATTCTTGTCGGAAAATAATTAAATATTATAAAATAATTAAATTGTTCTAAAAATATGAACATGATGAATTTTAATTAATTTTATAGTTAATTTTGATTTATTTTGACTATTTTCGACAGATTCGCACAAAGGGCAAAAATTGGCTCGGCAGACACTGCTCGAAGAATAAAACCGAGAAGCAATTTGAAGTATCGAGGTGAATTTATTTCCATCCCAAGACGGTCCAATTATGAATATTTAATCATAATATAATTAATTTTAATTTATTCCCAATTTAATTTGGGCTAAATAAATTAATCTTAATTAATTATGAAAAAGGCCCAGTTGAACCGCATCAGGTGAACCAAACCGGTTGAACCGAACCAAGCAAAGAGTTGGGCAGCCCAAACCGTCCATATGCTGGCCCAAATCAGCTTATTAGCTGATTAATTAAGCTTTCAAAGAAGCCCTTGAAGACTTTTCAAAGTTGCATTCAAACCCCTCCAAATTTAGTGGCTTTGTAGATTTGCCCCATGCCTTATTTAGCAAAGTTGAAACCATTAACTTTGCCACATAGATGGCCGGCCAAGGGAGGTCTCTTTTTCTAATACTATTTGCTATTTTTAGCAGCCATGATCAGCTATAAATACCACCCCTTGCTGCTCATTCAAACAAATCCCTCAAGCCTCCAACATTCTCCTCTCTCACTTTCTCTCAACTCCCATTTTCCATTTTCCCTTTTTGTGTTCTTGTGCCGATTTCTCCTCTTGGAAAAGAGGTGTTTTCCCAGCCATTTGGAGTGCCAATTGGAGTGTTCAAAATCCACCTTGATAGCCGAGGAAAACAGAGAACGAAGAACGGAGCAGTCAGACAAGCCACGGAGAAACAGCGGATTTGTTTCTTGTTCCCTGTCTCTTTAAATTTCGTTGTTGTTTTGACAAACATGTTTATGAATATTTATGCTATTGGAATGGTTAATTTAATCATCTTAGCTTGAATTTAATTCGTGTTGGGTTGATTGCATTTCGTCCTATTAAATTATTAAAATTTTGTTTATACTGTTAAAAGGCCTCGGTTGTAACAACCCGAACCCGGCCCAAACATTATGACCGAATTTGGTTTGTTACGGAGAAAAACTTTTTGAAAATCATTTTAAAACCAATTTAAGTTTTGTTGAAAACTTCTCGTTTTTGGTTATCTTGCCGATACCATACTTAGATTTAATTTAGAAATTTAATTGAGTCAGGTTATTATACAAATTTCAAATGTGCTCGATGGCACGATGAAAACATTTTCGTGTTAATTTGGGAAAACATGTGACTTTAATCTAATATTGGTAATCATATTTTAAAACAATTATTCGACATATGAAAAATAACAAAAAAAAATAAAATAAAATATCGGAGGCCTTATTACATCCAAATAAACTAAAAACCCGAAATAAAATTTATCATTACTAAGATTAAAGTTCATTTAATTTAAATCCACCGCATGGCCACCTCGAGTCCAACCGGCTCCTCAACCGCCATCTACGAGTCACCTGAAAAATGTTAAAGGAGAAGGTGAGTCACCAAGACTCGAGATGTAACCCTTCCCCGTTTTAAAGACATTTCCATACACAACATATAACAATTAACGTGCATAATATTATGTGCCCCAACCTAGCCAACCAATCGCCACGGTCTACCCTGTTGTGGTACCAAACCTTTGGTGGTGCCAAACCACTGGTGACATATAGTCACGTTGTGTTACCAAAACACTGGTGTCCGTAGACACGAATCGCTTGATGGGGCCAACCCATCGTGTGATACCAAATCACTGGCAGACGATCCCATATCTCAAGTGGGGCCAACCCACGGTGGTGTTAACCACAGGGACGAGTCGCTATGAGGTACCAAACCTCTGGAGGTACCAAACCTCCGTGACCGTAGTCATAGTGTGTTACCAAAACACTGGTGCCCGTCGGCACAATTAATACTGCCCCTTCCACTCATCAATCCCACATCAGTCACACATGTACATGTTTCATGTCATCACATACTTAAATCTCATGTATCAATACATCATGCTTCCCAAAAGCATCGAATAACAAATTCATATTAATGTGTACTTACTCGAATCACCATCTATACCGATATGGTATATTATCCAATGCTACATAAAATCAAGATAGCATTCACAACAATCAGCACATTAACAAGTTATACGTGTGTATGTACACACTGTCACCACCGAATCGCCTAAATCCCGAAAAGAGATGTTGGTCACCACAGTTCTCTCGCACCTATATTCGCCAACATAGGATTAGTACTATGGCCTACTCGTCCAAACCAAATATTTAAAAGGGTTCTCCTTTTGAACCCGAATCCTTACCCGAGTGCCTTTAAATAATTACTCCAAGCGCTCGCTTCCTAATAATCGGCAACCTTATGTTAGTAATCTTGGCTTAATCACTAACTAAATAACTTGCTCAAATTAGATCTTACCTACTCGCTTTGAATACTAGCTTTGACTCTCGAATCACGAATCGGTTCACAAACTATAATCAGTCATTGAATAATGTCAATCGCCTTCGCTTTTAATCACTTAAAATAATAATCCATTAACAATAGGCCCTTACCACCACTTACCAACGTCGACAATTAACAAATGAAGGCTTGATTGAAATATCCCCGAGTACCTTCACTAATCGATTGCCACAAGAAATCCCGAGAACACCTTTGTCTTCCCGATATTCGCCACAAGGAATCTTAATAGGGGAAGGAGATTTGGCAACAAGGGTGGAGGTTATTCGGCTATGAGAGATAGGAAAAATATAGGGATTTCGGTTTAAGAAGAAAAGAAATAGATGAGATTTGGAAGTGTGGAGAATTCGGCAAAAGACTAAGAAAAGAGAATGGTTTTCGGGGAATGAAAAAGAATTGAAAAAAATGGAATATTGGGAAGGGTAAAATTCGACTATGCATCAAATGAAGAAAAAAATAAGATGGCACATAGGTGCTTTTATAGGCATTCGGCACCCCCCCTTTTGAGCTTGCCGTCCACTTCTCCTTGAAGTGTTTAAAAATTCACTCACTACCTAAAATAATTCTAGGCCACTCATTTGAAGCAATTCAAATTGAATTTGAATACTTAATAATAATAATCAAATAATAATTCCATTTAATCCTATTTGTTTATCACCTCTTCAAGATAATAATAAAATAAATTAATATTATCCACCCCACTCCAGCCGAATTTGAGAGTCCAAATTGAATCCATTCACGCCAGCAGCATAAAAATAAAATGAAACAAATAAAAACTCAAAGTGCAGCCCCTGGGGTTCGAACCAGCGTCCCCAAGCAGCAGCACCTTTAAGCGCCCCAACCAACTCTTCCATTTCGCTTTCATGCCATAAAGCCCCCTTATTTATTTTTAAATCCCGCCTTCTTGACCCATCACCACATAACAAAATAAAAATGCCAAAATGCCGCTCCAGCCCTCGAAACCGCGCCTCTCTCCCCTCCAGCGTCTAAGTGACGACGCTAGCCACTCCGCCAATTGGACTTTCATGTCCACCAAGCCACACCATTAATTTTAAGGCATACTTAGCCCAGTCCTTGACGCACAAAAATAAAACAAAATTGTCGCCCCCAGAGCTCGAACCCTTGCTCCCCTAGGCGTCACCTTCCAAAGCCCCCAAGCAGCGCCTCCACGCCACTTTGCCAGATCCTTTCTTGCGTTTTAAACTCCCCCAATTTATTTTTAAGGCCTTCCTGCCCTATTTCCCCTTTATACCCTAAAAATCAAAAATTTTCCAAAGCCTTTCCCTTTCATCCAAGCATTCTTAGAACCTCTAAAACTCATCCAAGCACTCCCAAAAACCTACTAACACTTGATTTATACCCATTATGCACAGCCCCTAAACCAGGGTGTTACAATTCTACCCCCCTTAAAAATAATTTCGTCCTCGAAATTACTTATTATCGCTCAATCGTGCATCCTTAACTCGTCATCCTACGTTACTGCTGCGCACTCTGATCTTAAAGAACTATCATACTTTCTACACATTCCCTACGTTCATAATCCAGGTTCCATACTCTTTACTAGCAATCATAAGAATGAACTAACGTAACCATAACCAAGACAATTGAGGGTATTCCAAAATTAAGAAACTTACCCGTTGTCATGTCTCGCACATCTTCCTCCTCACGATACCCAACCGCATAAACCAACCTTGGTTGCCTCGCCTCTGCACCTCAAAGACCTCGGCCACGCCCGCTACCATTTGCATTACCTCTAGCCGCACTCGACCCCCTCCGTGGTGGTCCTTCATTTCTAACTGCGTGCAGTTCGACCCTCCGGTTGGTTCCTAGCTAGCTTTCGAGGACAATCCTTACACGGTGATCGAATGACCCACATTCAAAGCACCCTTTACTTCCACCAAACATTCTCTGAATGGGGTTTCCCGCATCTAACACACATCGAGGTGGCCAGCGAGCGGAGCTTTGTGGTTCTTTCTGATTCCCCAAATCTAGCCTTCTTCTCCACATTACTGCCCGATCCAAGCGATCCAAAGCCTCTCTTTTGGTTGTTCCTATCATGCTTTTGTCTTACGGTCTCCTTGATCCCTTCGGCTACCTTAGCCTTTTCCACTAGAGACGAAAACTCACGAACCTGCTGTGGGGCAATCAGCAACCTCAAATCATCTCTAAGCCCGTCCTCAAAGCGGACACAGCGCTCATGTTCAGTAGCCACAATGCCTCGAGCATATCTACTCAGCCTTAAGAATTCCGCCTCATATTCTGACACTGATATAGTTCCTTGCACTAACCCCAAAAAAGCCTTTCTCTGCGCGTCAGTGTAGCTGGTGCCCACATACTTCTTCTGATAGGTGGTTTTGAAATACTCCCAAGTCAAATCATCTGCTGTAGCCCCGTCTCGAACCGTAAGCCACCACTGATACGCTTCATCCTTTAGAAGCGACACTGCCCCTTTCAGCTTTTCTTCTTCAGTCAGGTCAAGATCATCCATGATCCTTTCAGTTGACTCTAGCGATGATTCGCACGCACTGGGTGCCACTCCCGACACACCCTGAATACCTCGCTCCGTTAGATCGGAGTCGCCGGGGACAGATTTACGAGCTCCCAAATTTCCACCAGACCCACCACCATCTCCAAGACTCGTGAAAGCGACTTGCGATACCGCCTCACCACCGGGCCCGATCCTCGCTCCTCACTCTCTAAAAGTAGGAGGTGGTGGTGGCGGTGGTACCTCATTTTCGAACCTTGTCCCGACTGACGCGGGTTCGGACACCGTCATCCTACCCCTACCGCGCCCACGGCGCCCACGCCCTCTAGAACTCATTCTATCTACCGCGCTTTTAACTGATTAAGAAAAATTTTATGCGTTAGCATTTGTTCCACTTTCTTATTCACGAAGAAATTTTATGGATAGAGTTTTAATCAGAGATTCTTTCGAGCAAACAAGGTTTGATTTCCTATCCTAGTTCGCACAAAGAAGTTCATGCATCCATTCCTTAATACCTTCCATACCTATTCGCTCATCGGACATTTCGCCCATTTCTAACCTGTGGGTATTTTCGTCTTTTTCCTACTGTGGGTATTTTTCGTAATTTTCCAGAACCAAAATATTTTTCTTGATGATTTCCAAAGTTAAGTTGTTGAATATTTGTAAAATAGTTGAAATTTTTTGAGCAAAACCATTGAACTGATATTTTATGAACCGAGGGCATTTTAGTAATTTTACCCCCCAAGGGCATTTCTGTAATTTTCCACAATTAAGTTTTCGAGGAAAACGTTGTAAAAATAATGTTCTCGGATTTGAAAAAAAAGTTATTGCACAAGTTTTGAAAATATTAGGGTTTGTTGTTTCATTCTTTTTCGAAAACATGGCTAATTCCCTTTTCGGGTTTTAATCATTGTGTTTAGCCTATGACCGAGCCCTCCTAGTCAGGGTGAACCAAAGCTACGCACCAGGCATAATTTGAGTGAAGAGGAGGTGGGTCACGTGGACCGCTTAAATACCAAGCTCTCACCGAACCTTTCTAGACATGCGCATAGAGGTTACCACACCACTGAGCCCTCTGAGTTAGGGTGAACCGAAGCTACGCACCAAGTAGGATACCTGCGAAGAGGAGGTGAGTCACGAGGATCGCTTAAATACAGGCTCTTCGGATCAATCCTAGACATGCGTCAAGGGGTTACCACACCCTAGCTCATTGACTAAGTCATAGGTTGGTTTAGTTCCTTAAGTCTTATGTTCTGTTTGTGTTTGAGTAATCTAACCTTAGGGTCCAAGTCTTATAAGTCTATCTACGTTCCATGATTCCTACCCTTCTACAGAATATAATTCACCAAGAGGTTTAGATGTACTTACCTGGGTGGATAGTTGCAGGAGACTCGGGCCATGCCGTTCAAAACCCAAAACATTTCAAATCCCTTAATAAGGCCCACTAATAGTAAAACCAAACCTTTTTGGGCCTTGGGCCCCACAAGTAGAGCTTTGAACCGGGCTCTGATACCAATTTTGTAACAACCCGAACCCGGCCCAAACATTATGACCGAATTTGGTTTGTTACGGAGAAAAACTTTTTGAAAACCATTTTAAAACCAATTTAAGTTTTGTTGAAAACTTCTCGTTTTTGGTTATCTTGCCGAAACCATACTTAGATTTAATTTGGAAATTTAATTGAGTCAGGTTATTATACAAATTTCAAATGTGCCCGATGGCACGATGAAAACATTTTCGTGTTAATTTGGGAAAACATGTGACTTTAATCTAATATTGGTAATCATATTTTAAAACAATTATTCGACATATGAAAAATAACAAAAAAAAATAAAATAAAATATCAGGAGGCCTTATTACATCCAAATAAACTAAAAACCCGAAATAAAATTTATCATTACTAAGATTAAAGTTCATTTAATTTAAATCCACCGCATGGCCACCTCGAGTCCAACCGGCTCCTCAACCGCCATCTACGAGTCACCTGAAAAATGTTAAAGGAGAAGGTGAGTCACCAAGACTCAGTATGTAACCCTTCCCCCGTTTTAAAGACATTTCCATACACAACATATAACAATTAACGTGCATAATATTATGTGCCCCAACCTAGCCAACCAATCGCCACAGTCTACCCCGTTGTGGTACCAAACCACTGGTGGTGCCAAACCACTGGTGACATATAGTCACGTTGTGTTACCAAAACACTGGTGTCCGTAGACACGAATCGCTTGATGGGGCCAACCCATCGTGTGATACCAAATCACTGGCAGACGATCCCATATCTCAAGTGGGGCCAACCCACGGTGGTGTTAACCACAGGGACGAGTCGCTATGAGGTACCAAACCTCTGGAGGTACCAAACCTCTGGTGACCGTAGTCACAGTGTGTTACCAAAACATCGGTGCCCGTCGGCACAATTAATCACGCCTCCACTCATCAATCCCACATCGATCACACATGTACATGTTTCATGTCATCACATACTTAAATCTCATGTATCAATACATCATGCTTCCCAAAAGCATCGAATAACAAATTCATATTAACAGTACTTACACGAATCACCATCTATACCGATATGGTATATTATCCAATGCTACATAAAATCAAGATAGCATTCACAACAATCAGCACATTAACAAGTTATACGTGTGTATGTACACACACTGTCACCACCGAATCGTCTAAATCCCGAAAAGAGATGTTGGTCACCACAGTTTCTCTCGCACCTATATTCGCCAACATAGGATTAGTACTATGGCCTACTCGGCCAAACCAAATATTTAAAAGGGTTCTCCTTTTGAACCCGAATCCTTACCCGAGTGCCTTTAAATAATTACTCCAAGCGTTCGCTTCCTAATAATCGGCAACCTTATGTTAGTAATCTTGGCTTAATCACTAACTAAATAACTTGCTCAAATTAGATCTTACCTACTCGCTTTGAATACTAGCTTCAAAGACCGAATCACGAACTGGTTCACAAACTATAATCAGTCATTGAACAATGTCAATCGCCTTGACTTTTAATCACTTAAAATAATAATCCATTAACAATAGGTCCTTACCACCACTTACCAACGTCGACAATTAACAAATGAAGGCTTGATTGAAATATCCCCGAGTACCTTCACTAATCGATTGCCACAAGAAATCCGAGAACACCTCTGTCTTCACGATATTCGCCACAAGGAATCTTAATAGGGGAAGGAGATTTGGCAACAAGGGTGGAGGTTATTCGGCTATGAGAGATAGGAAAAATATAGGGATTTCGGTTAAGAAGAAAAGAAATAGATGAGATTTGGAAGTGTGGAGAATTCGGCAAAAGACTAAGAAAAGAGAATGGTTTTCGGGGAATGAAAAAGAATTGAAAAAAATGGAATATTGGGAAGGGTAAAATTCGGCTATGCATCAAATGAAGAAAAAAATAAGATGGCACATAGGTGCTTTTATAGGCATTCGGCACCCCCCCTTTTGAGCTTGCCGTCCACTTCTCCTTGAAGTGTTTAAAAATTCACTCACTACCTAAAATAATTCTAGGCCACTCATTTGAAGCAATTCAAATTGAATTTGAATACTTAATAATAATAATCAAATAATAATTCCATTTAATCCTATTTGTTTATCACCTCTTCAAGATAACAATAAAATAAATTAATATTATCCACCCCACTCCAGCCGAATTTGAGAGTCCAAATTGAATCCATTCACGCCAGCAGCATAAAAATAAAATGAAACAAATAAAAACTCAAAGTGCAGCCCCTGGGGTTCGAACCAGCGTCCCCAAGCAAAGCAGCACCTTTAAGCGCCCCAACCAACTCTTCCAGCCCGCCTTTCATGCCATAAAGCCCCCTTATTTATTTTTAAATCCTGCCTTCTTCAGCCCATCACCACATAACAAAATAAAAATGCCAAAATGCCGCTCCAGGCCCTCGAAACCGCGCCCTCTCTCCCCTCCAGCGTCTAAGTGACGCACGCTAGCCACTCCGCCAATTGGACTTTCATGTCCACCAAGCCACACCATTAATTTTTAAGGCATACTTAGCCCAGTCCCTTGACGCACAAAAATAAAACAAAATTGCTGCCCCAAAGGCTCGAACCCTTGCTCCCCTAGGCGTCACCTTCCAAAGCCCCCAAGCAGCGCCTCCACGCCACTTTGCCAGATCCTTTCTTGCGTTTTAAACTCCCCCAATTTATTTTTAAGGCCTTCCTGCCCTATTTCCCCTTTATACCCTAAAAATCAAAAATTTTCCAAAGCCTTTCCCTTTCATCCAAGCATTCTTAGAACCTCTAAAACTCATCCAAGCACTCCCAAAAACCTACTAACACTTGATTTATACCCAATATGCACAGCCCCTAAACCAGGGTGTTACATCGGTAAAATGCTTGATTAAGTAAAATCATGTTTAAGTTATCTGGCATTATAATTGTTTAGATAGATAATGAATTAATTATTTAAACGCGTTGAAATTGTAATTAATGGAAACAATACTTAACTGTGCATGTTTAATTCTTCTAAGGTAGCTGAAGATTAAATTAGCATTGTATTTGGCGATACATATGCCTTGCATAACTTGCAAGATTTTTTGTGATTAAATTGTTTCAAGGTAAAAATACTTTGTTATCTCACATGATCTTTTATATGTTTATTAGGTTGAATTAATCGGTTGAATCACATAGGGATATGTGATAGATTGTTTAATTTAATAAGTATGTATGTGCAATAACATGTTTACTCTTAGAAGTCTGTTCAATCGATCGAATTTGCATAGAAATATGTACAAGAGATGAATGGATTTTTATTTGTAAATGTGTTCATAAGTTAGCAAATTACCGAAAGTTGCCATGTTTTAATGTGTATAAACACAAGTTTAATAATTCTAAGGTAAGAAATGTGATTATTCCAACACAATTATGTCATCTTGATTAAAATCAGCTTTTGAAATCGTGCATTAGAACTTTGTTTTATTTTATTTTACTTTGTTTTTCCTTTAGTTTTTAAATATTTCTTAAATCCAATTATTTTTCCTTTACCAAAGTGTTTGAAAACATTTTCATAAATAGTTCTTTTACGGTCCACGTGGGTACGATAACTCGACATTTACTTGTCACTTTATTACTTGTTACGATTGTGTACACTTACACATTTCCACCGTTCCAAGTTTTTGGCGCCGTTGTCGGGGACTGTTTTAAAATACATTATTTGTGGAAATGTTAATTTTGCATTTTGGTCTATTTTTTTCTGTTAAATTTTATTTCTATTCTTTTTTGTGTGTGTTTGTTTTAGAGTATTTGTCAAATTATTGACTTACTTCCTGTAAACCCTGAAATTGAAAGGACTTTCTGACAAAGGAAAAGACAAGCGAACCAAAGAAGGACCGAATATATGAATTTCGAAAATCCAAACTAAAATCCAGAAGGAACATTCTCTTATAATACTTACAATCTGATCATTGTTGCCGATGATAAAAACTATGCCATTCAACAATATGCCATTCATCTATTCAACGAGCTCAATCCGAGTATTAAGAGACCCGAAATTGAGGCACAACAATTCGATTTGAAGCCAGTCATGTTCCAAATGTTGCAAAATATGGGTCAATTAGTGGGATTCCTAATGAAGATCCACATCTTCATCTTCGGCTATTCATGGAAGTGAGTGACTCATTTAAACTAGTCGAAGTGACTGAAGACGCCTTGAGACTGAGATTATTTCCATACTCCTTAAGAGATAGAGCACGAGCATAGTTGAACTCCCTACCGTCCGGTTCTATAACTACATGGCAAGAGTTGGTTGAACGTTTCTTAATGAAATATTTTCCTACATCTTTAACCGCCAAGATTCGAAATGAAATCACTTCATTTCAGCAACTTGATGAAGAATCTTTATATGAGGCAAGGGAGCGGTTTAAGGAGTTATTAAGAAAGTGCCCTCATCACGGCATTCCTTACTGCGTTCAAATGGAGACTTTCTATATTGGTCTCAATATTCATACTAGAATGATGGTGGATGCTTCGGCAAATGGAGCCCTTCTTTCTAAGTCTTATAACGATGCTTACGAGATTATTAAAAGAATTGCCAGCAATAACTATCAGTGGCCAACCAACCGAGCAGCCTCAGAAAGACGAGCAGCAGTAGTTTCTTTGAAAATTGCCCATCGAATCAAGAGTCAAATTATTACATAGGAAATCAGAATTGGAATGGTCCACAATCAAATTTTTACAACTCTTCATGGAAGAATCATCCAATTTCTCCATGGAGTAATCAATGGGCGGACCATAACGACTCTGTTATGCCATTTCGACCAAATTATCCATTAGAATATTCTCAAAAAGTGCAACAACCCACACCAACTGAATCTTCAAGTAATCTTGAGAATTTGCTAAAGGCGTACATAGCGAAGAATGATGAACTAATCCAAAGCCAAGCAGCAACATTAAAGAATTTAGGAAACCAAGTGGGACAGCTAGCCAATGAGCTCAAAAGCAGACCCCAAGGTATTTGGCCGAGTGATCTGTAAAATCGAGAAGCACGGGCAAAGAGCATTGCAAAACCGTCACTTTACAAAGTGGGAAGACATGGGAACCCAAAACTGTCAAGGTTGAAGATAAGCCTGTTGTAGCTCAAGACAAAGAGAAAGTTCAACCAAGTGTTGAAACTCCTGTGTCACATAAGTTAGATTCAGTGATTCTTGATAAGGTAAACTCTAAACCAGTTAGTTCTGATTATCTAACAACCTTGCTAGATGCAGAAAAATTTCCATAGAAGAGTTGTCTGGTTAAAGCTAAGATTCCACCATTGCCATATCCTCAATGATTCTAGAAGCAGCAACGAGATACTCAGTTGAAAGAAATTTTTGATGACAAGGTAACTTTTAATGACTTCGATACAGCTAAATCCCCGGATGTAATTGAAGACTGTTTTGCTATTTCCAAGATGGAATCACTGGCTTGTACAGAGCTGGAGCTCAATTCTATAAATGATCCGTTAGAATGTATTCTGCTAGCAGATTCACCAAGCGATGATGAAGACGAGAAATGTTTGGCTTTGTTAGAAGCTAAAATGAAAGGATTCACTCAGGAAGTTCCACTGGAATCATTAGAGTTATTATCTCGGGAGTACACTGTAACATCCTGAAATTCGAGAATTTATGTTTTACATTATACCCTGCGATAGGCTAGTCAATAGTGTTAATTGTGTATTTTTAGGGGCCCTAAGAAGACTTGGGATTGAGTTGGGCCTTAGCAAAATTTTTGTGTTTAAGCACTTTAAGGAGAGAAGGTAAGTGGCATCAAGGCTTAAGGAATTAAGTATGTAATTTTGCTAGCACAAATGGAGCATTGGCAAGGTGGTTGTGGCGTGAAATGGCAGAGGGGAGAACTTGGGTTCGAATCCCACCTAGTGCAAATATTTTGGATTAAATTTTTTTTGTGCTATATGGTAAGTGTCGGCCATGGCATCAAAGATGGTAAGGAAGACCTTTTATTGAAGGAAAGAACACAAGGGAGAAGAGTAAGGAGAGAAACAAGGGAAGAATAAGGAAAGACAAAGAAAAAAGGTAAGGGAGGGGACATGTTGGCCGATTTTGTGAAAGGTGTTTAGGAAAGAATATTTTTGGTCAACCATCATCTTTTGGGTGTTATGGGCACACGGTTTTGTTAGGGGGAAGGGAGAGCCGAAATTCCTATAGCTTATTTGCAAGATTGTGCATGAAAGGTTGGTTTTCTTTTAACATTTTTGTGCATTTTTTTCCAATCTTTTTCCTTTGTTGCCGAAACACAAAATGACCAAAACACTCAATCCATTTTGGTTCATTTTCTTTTGGTAATAGCCGAACCTCTCTAATACTCCTTTGTCCATCACTTCTTTTCTCTTTTTTTTTTACCATTTCCTCAACCATTCTCCTTTTCTCTTAAATCGACACTACTTTATGGCCGAACCTTCCTTGTTCCTTTCTCTTCAATAGCCGAATCTTTATCATCTTCTCTCTTCTCCATCTTGCGTGTTGGGCATTTCTTCTTTGGTTGAATCGGGTAAGTGGCTTCGTTCTTTTCCTTTCATTTTCTTTTCTTCCTAGTCGAATGTGCGTCCATCACTATTCGGTTGTTTCACTTTGTTCTAAACCGAAATATCATCCCCTCCCAAACTCTCAAATCTTGATCATTTTCTTCTTATAGTATTCTAGTGGGTTGGCCGAATATCACATCCTTGCCGATTCATCTCTAGTCTTAAGTCAATCGGTGGAAGTCGGATCTATTATCGTTAAGGTAAGGAGTTTCTTTATGGATTATTTCGACCTCTCAATACTTGGTTATTCCATTAAAACGAAATGATAGATATGACTAATCGATTGTTATAGGGATTAAATCGCTCGTTTTCTTTTACTCGTTGGTTCTTCGGAAGTAGTGGTAAGCCGAATCCTACCCCTAAACAACTATTTTCTCTCATAGTAGTATTTTTCTGACTGAGACTTTTTTTCAATGGAGGCAAGTGGTAACGATTTGAAAGGAAAATCGATTGGAGAGAAAAAAGGGAGTGGATTTGCAATTCCTACTCCCAAGTTCAAACGTAGGGCGGTATCGGCAGTTCGGGATTTTCCACCGAGTTGTGGACCATCAGCCGGTGAGAATAGACAAATCGTGGTCGTTCACGATATTAAGGGTAAGCATTTCATTAGATCGTCTGATTTAGATTAATAAAACATCGTTTGTTGGTTAATCGAGTGTAATGGTGATTTAGGTGCCGACGATCAAGAAGGTTTAGTTCTTACCGTAATCAGGTGTGTAATCTGACACAGAAATCCGTAGATTCGAGATTTGATATTATGTTGGAAAAGTAGATCGTTATTATTTATAGAGTTAAAAATCGTAATAGGGCATAAATCGAGTAACTTGCTTAAATTAATATTATTTCTAAAGATCTGTCAAAATTGGTATTAAATTGCTAAATTATGAAAATGCCCCTATGGGCCGATTTACCAAAATGCCCCTGTGGGCCGATTTACCAAAATGCCCCTATGGGCCGATTTGCTAGAATGCCTTAGTGGGCCGAATTTCCAAAGAACTATAATGGGTCGATTCACTTTAATAAATTACTTGATTAATGGTTGATATTTATATGTGGATGTTTTATGTTATATTATTATGTACGTAGCATTTTTACATATTGCATGGGATGGAAAAATTGTATGGAGAGAAGCGTGTACTTTGGTGGCATTGCCACAATTTGTATATTATTGTGCTTCAATATGATTTCGGTGGCTTGACCATAAAAATACTATATGATAGCAGTTTGACTGCAAATTTTGGTGTGAGCGGTGGGGTGGGTTGACTTGATCCCCACAGTGTGATTGGTCAGTGGTCGGGGTGTGTGATGGATGGATGGGTTGGGTTGCATACATATACTTCATTTTAATTATTACTATGTAAATGGGCTTAGGCCCAAGATTATGCTATGCGGGTTCAGCCCAGTGGATGACGGTAAGGGGATTATACACCGAGTTCTTGTGACTCACCCCCTTCTTTCTTAACCCTTGCCAGGTAATGCTCCGTAATGAGGACTTGGGCCCATGGATGACTCGGTGGAGGCCATACTTTGGAAATAATATTTTCAAATATTAGTAAACTACTTTCCCGTTTTATTTCACTATTTTTACTATTTTGGGTTTTAAGTTGTAATAAGGCCTCTGGAATATTTTTATTTTGCTTTATGTTTAGTCGTACTTATTATCTTGCTTGAATTGTTTTAAAATGATGATTTTTATAAAATCATAAATAACGGTTTCCAAAATTGATTAACAAATGGTTTTCATAATGAATATGCATTAATAATTTAACTCGGATTCTATTTCAAATTATCAAAGTCATTTCTCAAAAGTCACTGTTTTAAAGTTCACTAGTTCGATTTTTGATTCATCAATCAACCTCTCGAAATTGGTAGAGTTTTATGAAATATTTATAACCAAACTTGTTTTCTTGACCATGACCAAATAACACCTATTTTAGTAAGAATCACATGTTCTTTATACGTTTTCTTCATGTGACATGTCAGATCCGATCATACTGCATGGGCTGGGTTTGGGGTGTTACATACACACAACCAGAAGTGTTGATTGAAGAGCCAGTCAAATTGGAACTGAAGACTTTGCCCCCTCATTTGAAATATGATTGTTTGGGTTTATCTCTATTTTTACCTATCATGATTTCAGTTGAGTTCACCAAGAATCAAGAAGAAGAGTCATTTGTTGTTTTGGAAAAGCACAAGAAGGGTGTCGGATGGATTATTGCGAGATATTGAGTCACGGCCGAGGATTTGTAGGAATTACAGGATGTTAAATAAGGCCACGAGAAAAGATTATTACTGATTTTCTTTCCCTAATAAGATGTTGGATGATTTGATGGGAAAGAATATGATTACTTCCTAGATGGTTATGGTTGGTATGACAAATGGCCATTTGACACCACCATAGCCAATGACGATCCTCTGAATAAAATGGAGGAGTTCTATTCACTTTCTCTATCGTTATTTTATATTTTTAGTTTTTTTTTTAAAAAATGGTAGACTTAGATAAAATTTCCTTTGCTTCATTACATTAATTAAAACTCTGTCTAGGAGATTGGGACTTAAGCGGGACCATCTGTGACCCCTCCAGTCTTTCCTGGGAGTTTAATTTAATCCAAGCACTAATTTCAGTTTACTTGACAGGAGCTTAGGATCCAAAAGGAGCGCCATTGGGCGTAAGCCACTGCTAAAAAGGGAAATATTGAACCCTTTCCCGCACAACCCTATAGCCCTTACCTAGCTCCACCGCCTAGCCCAGATCTTCGTGATGAGCTGCTAAAGCTGATGGACTTAATGCAACACATGCAATGGCAGCAACAAGCCTACTGGAGATACTCAAAAATAAGGGATGACTCGATGAGGACTGCCCTTAAGAAAATTTATAATGACCCATTTATTTTTGTGCCTGAGTTTCCAGATTTCATATTTGAACCATGGATTTCATCATCGAAGAGGGAGCAAGGCGATTCATGCAAAGGCAATACTGATGGAGTAAAAGATGAGTCGAATTCGGAAGGATCGGCAAACAAATAAAAAGGGAGGACTTTAACTTTAGCTTATTTTTTTTTAAAGTTATTTTAGGACTAGGTGAATTAGGGATTTTTATTTTTGCACAATAAAACGAGAGATAGGAATCATGAATAAAATTTGAACAAGTCACTAAGGCTAAAGTGTGGCAATAGATATATACATGTCTAGGATTGGATTGTAGAGAGAGCCTGGTACTTAAGCAGTCAATTTGACTCACCTCCTCTTTTCTAAATATCCTACCTGGTGTATAGTATCTATTCACTTTAAACAATGAGGACATTGTTCACTTTAAGTAGGGGGACCGAAAATTTGAATTACTTTCACTCAGAATAAAATTTTTCTTTTAATTATGATTAGGATATATTTTGTTCAATAATTTGAAATCTTGTTAAGTATGCTGAACTTCAGTATTAATAAAGTTCTATTATTTCAATAAGTTATTATGTTAGCTTAATAATGATATGAATGTGTTTTTAATAAAGCATGCAAATTCGTACCATAAAATTTTTAGTTCCCTACGACAAAATTAGGCATGCATGAAAGTTTAAGTCTTTAGAATTGACTTACTAATTTCTTGAGGCGAAATCCTAGGAAGCATGGAATATTGAAAATGATTTAGGCAACTATTGTTTGGACCGCTTGAGCCTTTCAAGCCGACCCTGATAAAATTATCCTTTGAAACCCAACTTTGAGACTATATGGCCTAGTTTTATTTGGACCTATGCAATATTTAGCCATCAATTTTCTTTTCATTATCTTTAAAATTGTCCCAAACAATAGACTTAGTACTATTCAAAATATCGTTTGGAAATAAGTTTGGGGGAGTTAAAAAGAAGTATCAATTGCTCGAAAAATTGTAGTACATGAAGCAACTGCTCGAATTTGATCTTGGAAAAAAAAACATATGTACTCAAAAATGGTCGAAAGAGCAAAATTTGGTGTATCAAGGGTGAGAATTCCGAAGGTTCGATTTTAAGCTGAGTCTAGGGTTTTTAAGCCAAGAATTTGTCTATCTTTTACCTACTCCTAAGCCCAGCCACGTTACAACCTTATTAAAGACCTATTGGTTCAAAATTCCAATGTTACCTACATTAGTGGAGAGAAATTGTTCTGTTCAACATATGAAGACATCAGTTAAGCTTAATGATTGCAGTTTAATTTTGAATAAGGAATTAAAATCAAATTGGTAGGAATTAACATGTCTTTATTAAGAAACATTTAGTCTAATTTTGCTAGTATAATAGTTATTGGGTGTAATTTGAACAATATGTATACTTAAGTAGCATAATTATCAAATTTCTTATTTTTGAGCATAAGTATATTAAATTCATAATTTTGAGAATAAAGTTGTTCTGAAGGAGTTTTTCAAAGGTGTTTCCGAGGACTTTTTTTTCAAATTTGTGCATTACTCGGGACGAGCAATGAATTAAGTTTGGGGGTGTGGAAACACGGAAATTTATACACTTTTTCATGCCCCTTTTAACCCAAATTTATGCAGTTTCGATTAAATTCTTGTCGAAAAATAATTAAATATTATAAAATAATTAAATTTTGCTAAAAATATGAACATGATGAATTTTAATTAATTTTATAGTTAATTTTGATTTATTTTGACTATTTTCGACAGATTCGCACAAAGGGCGAAAATTGGCTCGGCAGACACTGCTCGAAGAATAAAACTGAGAAGAAAATTGAAGTATCGAGGCGAATTTATTTCCAGCCCAAGACTGTCCAATTATGAATATTTAATCATAATATAATTAATTTTAATTTATTCCCAATTTAATTTGGGCTAAATAAATTAATCTTAATTAATTATGAAAAAGGCCCAGTTGAACCGCATCAGGTGAACCAAACCGGTTGAACCGAACCAAGCAAAGAGTTGGGCAGCCCAAACCGTCCATATGCTGGCCCAAATAAGCTTATTAGCTGATTAATTAAGCTTGCAAAGAAGCCCTTGAAGACTTTTCAAAGTTGCATTCAAACCCCTCCAAATTTAGTGGCTTTGTAGATTTGCCCCATGCCATATTTAGCAAAGTTGAAACCATCAACTTTGCCACATAGATGGCCGGCCAAGGGAGGTATCTTTTGCTGCTACTATTTGCTATTTTTATCAGCCATGATCAGCTATAAATACCTCCCCTTGCTGCTCATTCAAACCAATCCCTCAAGCCTCCAACATTCTCCTCTCTCACTTTCTCTCAACTCCCATTTTCCATTTTCCCTTTTTGTGTTCTTGTGCCGATTTCTCCTGTAACATCCTAGATTAGGGGTTATGCGTTTGGAGCATAACTCAAGTGTTAGTAGGTTTTAAGTATGTTTGGAGGTGTTTTAAGGGTTTTTAGAACCCAAGGATGAAAGGGAAAGCTTTGGGAAAATGTTGGATTTTAAGTCTAAAATAAGAAACTAGGCGAAGGAGGCCTTAAAGGAAAATTGTAGGAGGTTATGGACATGAACTTGGGCTTAGTAAAGTGGCTTGGGATGCTACTTTAGGGGCTTGGAGGCTTGCGTCAAAAGGGAGTGTAGGAGGGAAGAGGTTCGAGTAACTTGGGAAGCAAATAGACTTTTATTTTTGCGCCAAAAGGGGAACTGGGCTAGGTCTGCCTTAAAAATAAATGGCAAGGGTAAGGGACATGAAAGTTGGGTTGGCTTAGTGGCTACCGTGTGCCACTTAGAGGCTTGGAGGTGGATGGGCGCAGTTCGAGTCTTTGAAGCGGCGTTTTGCATTTTAATTTTTGGGGTAAACGGCCCGGGGAGGTCTTATAAATAAATAAAGGGGCTTTATGGCATGAAAGTCGGGTGGAAGAGTTGGCAAGGGCGTTGGCGGAGGGGTTGCGATGGGGTCTTGGTTTGAATCCCAAGAATTTGCAAATGGTTTTTTTTTTTTTCTTTGTTGGCGTGAATTGGCTGCACATGGTCCCTTGTTTCTTTCAATTTGAGTTTGACAAGCACATGGTCTCTTCTATTTTTCATTATTTATTTGATAATTGTTAAAGGATAAGAGAATAAACAGGAATTGGTAAAAGATTAATCTAGTTTTTGGTCTTTGCATTAATTTGGGGTGTTTGCTAACCTTTATTTTATTTTATTATTATTTATTTAGGAAGGCAAAGGTGGCTTTATTGTTTAATTGTTTTGAAGAGGTGAAGGGATAATGGGGCTTTTAAATTGTTTTTTTAATTGAATTATTATTTGAGTAATCCTTAAGAGTTGGTAAGAGAGAACTTAGGCATGTGAGCATTCAAATTATTTTGAATAGTTTAAATTTAGTGGCCAAGAGAAATTGTAGGTAGTTGTTGAATTTTAAACTCTTCAAAGAAGAGTGGACGGCAAGCATAGGTGTAGGGGGGGCCGAATTTGCTTAAGGGAATTACTTGGAATTTTCGGCTAGCAATTTTCCTAGCCTTCATCTTTTCTTTTTCATTCTCTTCCAAAACCGAAAACCATTCTCCTTTTTCTTAGTCTTTGGCCGAAATCTCCACACTTCAATATCTCATCTATTTCTTTTATCCTTAAACCGAAATCCCTATAATTTTCCTATCTCTAATAGCCAGAATAACCTCCACCCCTTGTTGCCGAAATCTCTTATCTCCTATTAAGATTCATTGTGGCCGAATATCGTAGACAGAGGTGCTTTTGGTTTCTTTTGGCAATCGGTTGGTGAAGGTAAGAGATGACCGAAACCCTCTTCTCTATATTATCTTCTCTGTCGACATCTACAAAGGGTAAGGGCTGATTTTGGTATTTAATAAGCAAGGATGTTAATACCCTTTTGGAACCGATTGGTTATAGGGCCTTCAGGATTTGAAAGCGAGCAAGTGAATCCATCATCGTCTGGCAATCAATTTTTGGACAAGAGATCTAACGACGTAGATCGGATTTTGGGATCTAGGAATTCGGTAGAAAGCAGTGTGTAAACTCTTTACACACTTTATTAATAAACTTGCTATAATATTGTCTTGAGTACAAATTTTGGTAGTGATCTATTATATGCTTGCGGGCTTAAGCATGGTTTCCGGGTAAGTCCCCTAACTTGTGATTTTTGATATATGATTTGCATGCCATCACATGATGATTAAATGCTACGGTATGATTTATGAAAATTGTTATAAAAGCATGTGATGGTGGGATTGATGAGAGGAGGGGATGAATTATGGGTATCGTCGCGTGGTTTTGACCACAAGATGGGTTGGCCCCATCAGATTATTGTGACCTATGGTCATCAGTGGTTTTGACCACAACGATTGATTATTTGCGACTAAGTCCCAGTGGTTTGGTACCACCAGTGGTTTTGACCACATTTGTTATATTGTGACCTTTGGTCATCAGTGGTTTTGACCACACGATGGGTTGGCCCCATCATCAGATTTGTGACTCTAAGTCATCAGTGGTTTTGACCACCAGTGGTTTTGACCACACGGGGTAGAGAAGGAGTATGGATGGTTAGGTTGGGTTGCATGTGCATGTTTATTAATGACTTGTGTATGAGTTATCTTACCGGGTGGGGGATTACACACTGAGTCTTGGTGACTCACCCCTTCCCTTAACATTTTGCAGATGGGTAGATCGCGGAGATGGAGCTGGATGGACTCGAGGTGGCCATGCAGTGGAGATTTTAATTAGACGAACTTGGACTTTGTTTTATTTTATTTAATGTTGGTTTATTTTAATTAAGTTGTAGTAAGGCCTAGACATAATTTTATTATTCTATGTTTGGATTAATTTGTTAAACTATTTTCTAACATTAAATTAAGTACACGTGGTTTCTAAAATTTTAAATCGCAAAAATGTTTTATCGTGCCATCGGGCACACCTGAATCGATAACAATCTGACTTAATGAATATTTTTAAAATAAACCTAAGTATGGTGTTTATACACCTCAAATGTTTTAAATCGGACGCTATCTTTTATCAAAAAGTTAATTTGGCCTAAAGGGATTTTCAAAGAAAAAAAAATACTTTCTCTTTAGCACACCAAATTCGGTCGTAGCGTTTGGGCCGGGTTTGGGGTGTTACATCTCCTCTTGGAAAAGAGGTGTTTTCCCAGCAATTTGGAGCAGAAATTGTAGTGTTCATAAGCCACCTTGATAGCTGAGGACAACGGAGAATGAAGAACGGAGCAGTCAAACAAGCCACGGAGAAACACCGAATTTGTTTCTTGTTCCCTGTCTCTTTAAATTTCGTTGTTGTTTTGACAAACATGTTTATGAATATTTATGCTATTGGAATGGTTAATTTAATCAGCTTAGCTTGAATTTAATTCGTGTTGGGTTGATTGCATTTCATCCTCTTAAATTATTAAAATTTTGTTTATACTGTTAAAAGGCCTCGGTAAAATGCTTGATTAAGTAAAATCATGTTTAAGTTATCTGGCATTATAATTGTTTAGATAGCTAATGAGTTAATTATTTAAACGCATTGAAATTGTAATTAATGGACACAATACTTAATCTGTGCATGTTTAATTCTTCTAAGGTAGCTGAAGATTAAATTAGCATTGTATTTGGCGATACATATGCCTTGCATAACTTGCGAGATTTTTTGTGATTAAATTGTTTCAAGGTAAAAATATTTTGTTATCTCACATGATCTTTTATATGTTTATTAGGTTGAATTAATCGGTTGAATCACATAGGGATATGCGAGAGATTGTTTAATTTAATAAGTATGTATGTGCAATAACATGTTTACTCTTAGAAGTCTGTTCAATCGATCTAATTTGCATAGAAATATGTACAAGAGATGAATGGATTTTTATATGTAAATATGTTCATAAGTTAGCAAATTACCGAGTTGCCATGTTTTAAGAGGTATAAACACAAGTTTAATAATTCTAAGGTAAGAAATGTGATTAATCCAACACAATTATGTCATCTTGATTAAAATTAGCTTTTGAAATCGTGCATTAGAACTTTGTTTTATTTTATTTTACTTTGTTTTTCCTTTAGTTTTTAAATATTTCTTAAATCTAATTATTTTTCCTTTACCAAACTGTTTGAAAACATTTTCATAAATAGTTCTTTTTGCAGTCCCTGTGGGTACGATAACTCGACATTTACTTGTCACTTTATTACTTGTTACGATTGTGTACACTTGCACATTTCCACCATTCCACCCGTCAATTCTTATTCAAGAGTACCCATTAAGGCACTTAATCAAAGAACACACTCTCGAGCCACATATCATATAACAGGATTACCAGTCCAGGCTAAATCCTTTATGTAACGTATGCTCAAAAGAGCTCAATAGGATTACCAGTCCAGGCTAAATCCTTATTGTAACGTATGCACGAGAGGTATTATATCAGGATTACCTGTCCGAGCTAAATCCTTTCTATAATGAGGTTAATAGGATTACTCGTCTGAGCTAAATCTATTAGCAACAAATGTAGGACCTCATGATTTTGGGAAAGCACATATATTCATCAGAATTCAATATTCAAATGGAACTTAACCCTTTTTCAATCATTTCAAGCATGTATTCATTCTTATATCATAACATCCAAACAATTCACATAAATAATAATCACATTTCATACAACACAACATTTAATTTAACATAGTTACATGCTCGATTAAGTTACACGAACTTACCTCGACACTTGTTCGCGTATAAAATCTACTAATCCGAAACCTTTTCTTTTCCTCGGTTTAACCTCGAATTTGTGTTGTTCAAATCTATATAAATAACTTCAATAATCAATTTCACAAATTTCATATTCATTTGGACTCAATTTACGTCATCGACAAAATTACAATTTTGCCCCTAACTTTTCCATAAATTCCAATTTCGTCCCTAGGCTCGAAAAATGAAATTTATGCAATTTACTCCCTATTCCAAGCCTAACCAAAATTTCAATGTAGAATTTACACATTTTCTATAAATTTCAGAAAAAAATTTCATCAATTTTCACAACTTTACATTTTAGTCCCTAAATCATGTTTTCATCAAAAAATCACTTTGTAAAAGTTGTTTATCTATCAACAACCTTTCATTTTCTACCGTAAATTTCAATTTTCAAAAAATGAAAGTTTCTTCCCTCTCCCCTAAGGTTTCCATGTATTTTAGGTTGAAGATGACATAAAAATAAGATGATATCTTTTATCATCTTTTTAATTAATTTAATTATTTTAATTTCCAATTTAGTCCTTGCCCTTTTTCTAAATTTCCATGGATGAGTCACCAAAATATCTAATTACTTTTCTTTAATGGTCTAATTACCTTATAAGGACCTCAATTTTTGAATTCCATAGCTATTTAATCCTTATAGCTACTAGAATTTAACTTTTTCATTTTATGCGATTTAGTCCTTCTCGTAATTAAGCACATAATCAATAAAATTTTCTTATCAGAATTCTTACACGATATTTCTAACATATTACGGACCATGTAATAAAATATAAATAATTTTTTTTCGGATCGAACTTGTGGTCCCGAAACCACTGTTTCAATTTCACTGAAAAATGGGCTGTTGCACCACCTATTCAGAGGCAAGCCCAAAAAAAGACTCAAACTTTGGGGAGCTGGAACCAATGTCGAGACAGGTATTGGTATAGGATACTTTGTTATGTGTGTTGTACAGCTTTGGATATGGTTGGTTTTTGGTTGTTAGTGTGGTGTTCGCATGTTAGTAAGTTAGATCCGTAAGTGTAAGGTTAGGTATTTATTTGATAGTACGTTTGAGATTAGAGTGCACAGCGGAAGCATGGTAGAAAATTGTGCGAGTTAGCGACTGTTAGGTAGTGGCAAATTTCGGGGACGAAATTTCTTTTAGGAGGGGTGCTTGTAACACCCCAATATTGAGGTTATAAGAATTAAGGTTTATTGGGTTAGGGTCAATGGTTCGGATAGAACTTTAAGTGAGTTTCTACATTTTGGAAACAAGAATGTGCTTTCTCCTTTCTCTGGTTCTTTGTTTCTTTCTCCTTTTGGGTTTCAATATCAATGTTAACTGTTGCCTTCAAGTTTTGTTTTGCTCTTATCCTTCGCTTAATTAGAAATCTAATCAGGTGAGTGCCGATAGAGTAAAGGCGAAGCGACCGATTCTTAGTGCCTTGGAACTTCTATCAGGTGTGTCTCTAGAATTTATGTAATTGGGGTCAATTTGGTTTTTAGTTTCATCACTTACAGCCAATTTTGGGGTGGTTTATGAACCACACAGGAGTGTGTCACACACGGGCAGTCCACACGACTATGTACTGCTTAGAAATTTTGTAACTTTTCGAGTCACACGGCCTGGAGTGTGTTGCACAGGCTGGCCAAACATCCGTCTGACCTCTGTCAAGGAAAGTTATCGATTGCACACGGGCGTATCCTTTAACCACACAACCGTGTGCCTCAATCATACGGGCGTGTCATTTAGCTACATGGTCGTGTCTCTCCTTCTTCTTAATTGTGTAATTTTATCACACGGGGTTAGAGAGTTACACAATTTTCCCACACAGTCGTGTACTCCTATCACACGAGCGTGTCCCTCAGCCACACTAGCGTGTCCGTCAATCACACGGTCGGGTATCTTGGTAACACGATCTGAACCTTCCTACATGGCTGTGTGGTCCTATTTTTGTAGTTTGGGCACTATTTTTTGCAAATTGATTCGTTTTGACCCTTGGTTTATTTCTTACATGTTTATGCCTTTGTAGAGATGTTTGGAGCACTGATTACGGTTACGGTTGGCATAATACTGATAGAATAATTTATTAATAAATATTTGTAAGGTGTAGTTCTGATATTCGTATAGATTTGGAAATATGTTTATACTATGGAAACTTTGGTATATGTAAATGTTTGTACATGATGATATGGAAATTTTTTATACTGGTTTTGCTATTTTATAATTGATTATGTGAAATTCTGAATTGATGTACGTATCTGCATTGAGGATTTTGCATATGCATTTTGGGCCGGGATTTGATGATGAAGAGAAGGAAGTTTGTTTTGAAGTAGTTAAATTGCATTATTATAATTTAACAGTAAAACTGCAATATTGTTAGCAACTTGACTACTTTACAATCATATGACATACGACCACACTATTGGTGTGTATTGGTTGGATGGGTCTACCATAACCCAACATTGGTGTGTAGAGGCTAGAAAGGAGTTTCGTATACCCTTATTGGTGTTTTTGTGGGATTTTCAGAGCTGGTGTGTGGCGGTTGGCTAGGTGGGATTTTGTACCACACTTCATCAGAACTCATTGTGCATATCTGTTAAGTGTCATTTTGATGTTACGCGTTACTCTGGTATGTTATCTAATTGTGTTTTGAAATTTTCCTATTGAAAGTTTGTACGATTAATTAGCTTTGCTTTTATTGTGATTGTTCTGTCACTGCCTACTTGCAGTTGTTTTAAACTCACACTGAGATTTCAGATCTCACTCCCTTACAGCATGTTTGGTTCAATGTAATGGTTATTCCATTACATGCCTATCTGAGCTTATTCTATGGGCCCACACAAGCATACGTTTGCTTCAATGGAATACCTATTACGGGTGTATTCCATGCCGCCTTAAGCCAAGCGATTTCTATTCCCTTCCTTCTTCACCGTTTAGCTATTCGTTGCTTGAAGAACCCTTTTTACCCTTACCAAAATTTCACCTCAAAACACTCTCAATCGGGGTGACCATTTCACGTACCCTTCTACTCCAGGCATTCCTCTTCTTCATCCAAGGTCAGGTAAACATTTTTGCTTCTACTTCCTGCACATCATCTTCCTTCATCATCCCAAAATTTCACCTCAAATCTCTTCTTTTTTTCCCAATCTTTTTCCTAAAATCGGTTCCCCCCATCCCCTCCTCCCCCCGAAATCCCAAAATTTCACCTGAAATCTCTTTTTTTTTTCCATTTTATTTTTCCCAATCCATTTCTTCCCTACCCCGATTCCCTTTATTTTCTCCCCCAATTTCCCCAAATCTCCAGCCCTCTACATCTCCATCAGCAGCCCTCTGCTGCATCTCCATCGCATGGCCAGTAATTTACTTCAGTAACTTATATGAGCGCAAAGATTCTCATTCTATGTATGGTTGTTTAAAGCTGGTTTGTTCTCTAAGCTGTGTTACTCCTACTCTTCATTTTTGTTGAAGCATTGGAAAAATTTAAACGTTACTGTATCTTGAATCTTAGTAACATAAATTTGAAGAATTGTACGAGATAATGAGAGTAGAATGCGTTTAATTTTCTCTCCTTGTTACATCAATCTATTTTCAATTATATGGAAGTTGAATCGGATTTTTAAGTTTACCTTGGGTATTTTAAGTGGCTTGGTAATTTGCAACATTTTTAATCCAAAGTTGATTATTTCTTAATCTGGACTTATTATGTATAGGTCAAGGAGATATTGTCTCATTATCCATCCAACTACAAGTAATCTGCAGATTATTCCTTTGCTAGATCTTACTCAGCAGTGACATGGAGGATGGCTTCCAGCCAAAGCAATGAATGCAGTATGTGGCATGAATAGTGTTAAATAAATTTGATTACATGCATTAATACTCTCAAATTAGTAATTTTTAAGTGTTTAAAAGTTTGTGATGTTTAGTTAATATGAAGAATTAGACTGATGATTCATTTGGGCTTGAAAACTAACCACTTTTGGAGGTGAAGTTCAGTCTTCTTTTTGGCTTCATATTAAATGTTTGCCTGTCATCGGTTTTCGGTTTGCAATAAATATCTTTGTTTTTAAGCCAAAATGCATTACTGGACTTGTACTTCGTGACATATGTATAGTTTTTAACCTATAGTGCTAAATATAATAGAAAATGATTGCTTTTAGATAAACTCTTTGTCATGTCAGAGCTGTTAAGTACTTAACTGAAGAAAAATATCCCGAATCATATTTTATTATATTTTCAACAATTTCAATGTTTTATTG
Organism: Gossypium sturtianum; assembly: GCA_025698515.1. Lineage (NCBI taxonomy): Eukaryota > Viridiplantae > Streptophyta > Magnoliopsida > Malvales > Malvaceae > Gossypium > Gossypium sturtianum. The sequence goes on from CM046955.1 coordinate 131,244,957, forward strand.
TCTGATTAAATTACCAATTTCTTTTTGAGTACTCCTTTTATAGTTAAAAATTTCCATGTTTGGTAGCAAATTTGTGCAAGTAGGTGGTTAATTTGATTCAGCTGACTGCCGACCTAATACTAATATCCAAGAAAAGAATTACTAGTGTTAATCAGGCTAGCAAGTTGGTTATTATTTTCCTATGATGTCACCGTATGCATTGCTATCCTTATCATTGTTTTACACAAAATCCATGCTAGGAACTTTGTTAAGGAAATTAAATTTAAGTTCATGTTGGATCATGCAGATGATGCCCTCTATTTTTTTATGACATACAAAGCTAAAGGGAATTCTTAAGCATGTTGTTTCATTGGACTAGTAGTACACGATCTTGTGTTAATATAATATTTGACCTGATTGAAGATTCAAGTTGATGAATGTATAGAGCCTGTAAAGAAAGGAAAAGTCGTATAACTATATGACTACAAATTATTACATCTAGAATTATTTGAACTGAGGTTCAATTTGATTGTTAGACCAAATACATAATTGTATCATTTCAATATTTGTCTTTTCAATAGCTAGGCCTTTATATCGAAATTGCAAAAGACTGAAATTTGGCTAGATCTTTTAACCACCGAAAGCTATCGCTAGCAAATTGTTTTGGATGATATGAATTTAGAATTGAAGAGTATTTAATGAGAATTTTTGTGAGGAAGAACATAGCCATTGAGAGTTATAAAGTTTTGTTTGTATGAGTTAATTTGATAAATTAATTATCTTGTGGATATCCAAGTTGGAAGATGATTATAGTTTGCTTTGTTTACTGACTTTTTCTGCATTGGTTCAATTATCCTTGCCCTACGTGATGTAAGTGATGTGTTTTTAGAAGCACTAAAGTTTTCAAGTATTCTCGAGAGAGAGCTTGGAGCAAGTGTGTGCTTTGGATTATTTGCCATCTCCCGGCTCTTCTTTGCGTCGATATTCTTTCCATTTTGGGTCATTAAAACCTCAAGGTTTGCCTTTATGGTTTATGATTTGGTTTTAGTACATTCTGCATCTTGGTGATCATGCATCTCATTGTCATTGTTTATCTCTCACATCTATGATGTTCGGGAGTTTCTAAATCTTTGAGTCATATCCCATGTCCCTATACTATGTTTTCAATACTATGTTGCTGATGCTCCTTGTGTTCCATGTGTACTTGTGTTCCTTGTTTTCAATACTATGTTAATTGGGATGTTAAAGTGTTGTAAGTTGAGGTGTTTAAATGGTGTAAATTGAAGATGATTTATTCTTTGTGATTGAGGTGTATAAATGTTATTAATTGAGATGTTAAAGTGATGCAAAATGAAGTGTTTAAATGTTGTAAATTGAAGTGTAAAAGTGCTGCAAATTGAAGTATTTAAATATCGTGAATTGAAGTGTAAGATCACGCAAATTGAATTGTTTTAAAATCGCAAATTGAACTGTTTAGTTCTTTGGAAATTTAGATGTTTATGGCTGTATTTGAGTTGTATAAATGTTGTTAATTGGGGTGTTAAAGTGTTGTAAGTTGACGTGTTTAAATGGTGTAAATTGAAGATGATTTATTGCTGTGATTGAGGTGTATAAATGTTGTTAATTGAGATGTTAAAGTGATGCAAAATGAAGTGTTTAAATGCTGTAAATTGAATTATTTTAGTGCTACAAGTTGAAGTATTTACATACTTATTTAAATGCTGTAAATCTAGCTACCTATTATGTCTTAATGTTGTCAAATGTTAATTTGTTTTTTTTCCTTAAGATAATTATGTCAGGTTTTTCAGAATCAAATATTTCTTCCCAAAGTTCTCGAGGAACCAAAAGGAAATGGGTTCCAGAAGAAGATGCTGCGTTGGTTTCTTGTATGCTCGACTTGCACAATGTTGGAACCTTTAATGCTGATACGGGATTTAAAGCTGGTTATTTAAATGAGTTGGAAAGAATGTTAGAAAAAGTTTTACCCAATTCAATGTTGAAGGCTAAACCTAATATTGAATCGAGGATTAGACTACTGAAAAGGGATTGGTCAATCGTTTATGACATGCTTAATGGAAAAAAACAATAGCGGTTTTGGTTGGGATGAGCATAGGCAGCTCGTTGTTGCTGAAGATGCGGTGTGGAACTCATATATAAATGTAAGAATTATTTCAAGTCTTTATTATCTTATTTTCACCAAAGTTATAACTAATATGAATTCGTCTTTTTTATAGAGTCATAAAGAAGCTGGTCAATTTAAACATCGTAGTTTCCCTTATTACGACCAACTTACTGCCATTTACGCAAAAGATCGAGCCACTGGGAAAGATGCTCAAAGCATTACTGATATCATTGAAGAAATAAATCTTGAGGATGTAGCTGCTACAAATATTCATGAAGAAAGAAACGAATTCTATGATTGTGAAGCTAATATCTCTTTGGATGACATGGATGTTTCAGCTACAGAATCGCAACCAGCTAGAAACCAAGGGAGTTCTACATCTTCAAAGAAGAAAAAAAGGAATTCTGATTCGAGTGATCATGTTTCTTCTTCATTTCATGATGTCGCCACTTTATTGGCGGAAAACATGCGGGTTGTTGGCGAACAACTCAAGAGGAGTATTGCCTCCGATGCGGTAATTCAACAAAAGTCGGAAGAATTTGGACCATCCAAGAAAAAGCTATAAATTTATATCCAACATTATGTGAAATAGAAGGTTTAAGCGTGGATGAACGTTTTGAGCATTGACAAAAATTCCAGATCATCCAACGCAAATGCTCATTTTCTTTAGTTTACCTTCTTCTTGCATGCGATTGGAATGGGTCGAGAAGATTTCTTCTTTGAGCATTAAAAATCATAGTTGTATTGATGATATTTTGGTAACTTTTTGTGTTTGTAATTTTGGGACGGTATGTTTTAGCTTGGTATTATATTAATCTATTTCTTCTAATTATTTCTAAAAATCAACATGTCAATCATATGTTTCAATCCTTAGATAAGGTGCACAAAGCAAGATATAAAAACTATAGGGATTGCAATAGAAATGTATACTATACTATAATATAAAGCATGCAAGACATGTACTTTAATCATATAAATTAATTAACTAATACATAGCAAGGATCAGGAGTTCATCTATTTTGATTAAAATTAGCCTTTAAAGATGCATGGCATAAGTTAAAATTAACTTACTTATATATATTTCATGTAACCTTTTGTTAATATATGAATATTATGTTTATGCAAAATATAAATTCTCAAGTTATTTATTACTTCTAATATTTTTTTATTGTAGAATAATTAAATTATTTGTTTCAATAATAATATTTTAGCACATTAAATATGCATTACAATTTAAAAATAATAAAATAGATTATATATATATTTTATAGTATTATATATTTTGATTTTTAATTCATATAATAAATATATTAAGAATGTTATTAAATTATTTTTATTAAATTATATTTAATAATAATTATGTTAAAATATGATTAAATTATTTATTATTTTTATTAAATTATTTTTAATAATAATCTTATTAAAATTTAATAACAATAACAATAATCATCTACCTAAAAAAATTTCGCTAAGGGTATTACGGTCATTTTAGTTCTTTTCCTTATGCTATTACAACATCATTCCATTCAACCAAACACAAGAATTCTATTACAGCTCTATTCCATTACATTCAACCAAACAGTTGAATTACTTATTACAGCTCTATTACATTACAACTCTATTCCATTACACCTCTATTCCATTACACCTCTATTCCATTACAGCGAACCAAACGTGCCGTTAGTTTTTTCCCTTTCAGATAATCCACGAAGATAGGTGTCAGACTCAGCAAAACAGAGGTCTCTAAAGTTCCCATTTCAGTTTGCGTTTTTAAATAAAAATTTATGAAGTTCTGTAATTTGTTTTCAGTTGGGTTTGTAATAATTTTTATAAGGTATATAGTATGAGTTTTGATTCTGGACTCGTAGAGTAGCGGGTTTTGGTTTCAAACTAAATTTATGATTCCATGCATAGGTTTTAATGATTGTCTATGGTTTTCATTCAAATTAAAAGTCCAAGAGTTTTGCGTTGTGAATTTTGGTTTGAAGTTTCAGTTTTTACAAATTACTACTTTGTTTTGGTTACAAAATTAGTACATAAAATGTGACCTCCGAAATACAGTCAAAACGTCTGGGTCGTGTTTTGTGGTGTTACATTTAGTGGTATTAGAGTTAGGTTTGTAAAAACTCAACTGGTGATTTTTAATGTGTCTCCATGCATGGATTTAAAAGGTTTTTTGATAAAAACATACCATAGTTTTTTGAAATTATGTTTGTCAAGCAAAGTGTCTGAGACTCTGATACTGGTCCAAAGGAAACTCTAAAACTGTAAGATTAGGATTATAATGGTTTAGATATTTATCTTTAAATTTTTTGTTGTGTAATTGTAGAGACCTTAATAATTTAGACTCAAAAACTGCTATGGGATCTGATGGTCAACAAAATCGGGAAGATCAGCCTAGTAGGACTCTAGATGAGTCCTCTATTTCTTCAGAGCGTGTGTCTGCATATGAGCTGGTAATCGCCATGGCTAGGCCAGCCACTGGTTGCAGTAATTCTAAGGCTAGTGTTGAAACATTAACCCAATTTGTGTTGGGAGTTTTGGAGAGGGTCTTCAAGACCATGTTGGAGATCACTAAGGAGGTTAATGAAAGTAAGTGTGCTGAGTGTGAATGTAAGGGTCATGGTAAAGCTCAGAATAAGAGATCTTCTAGTTATTCAAGGTTGGAGCCACGTTCTACAAAGCGGGCCAGATTTTTGAAAAGTAATGTTGTAACATCCCGAATTTGGGCCTAGTAGGATTGGGCCCAAAGGGCCTTGAGCGTAGTAGCGTTTAAAATTTTTGAGAGCATGAGAACGGCTTTAATGCAAGTTGGATCTATTAGGTGAGTGATTTTGGAAGGTTAGGGGGCTTCTATGAAGTCCCGGGATCAAATTTAGGCTTTAGGAAAATTTTGGTTTTAGGTGGGAAAAACCCTGGGAGTTAGTAGGTAGGCTTTAAGAATAAAATGTGGAGAAAATGACACAAGTGGAGTGTGTGGTGTAGTGGCAAAGTGACGCCACTTAGGGAGCAAGGAGGTGACGCCACAAGGAAGGAAGGAGGTCCAAGGTTCAAGGCGTGGAACTTGCATTTCTTTTAGATTATTTTATTAAATGAATTTAGAGCTTGGCCATAGACTTATCTTTAGTTGGGCATGTTTTAAGGCACAAGAGGAGCTTGTGGCCTAGTGGCAAGGTGGCGTTACAGCTGGCAAGAGGTCTGAGGTTCAAGTCTCGGGACCAGCAAGGGAGTATTTATTTTGCGGATTGGACGGCCAGAGTTTGAGTTGGATTTAAACTCTGCTAGCGGAGGGATCCCATATCGGAGAGATACAAAGAAGGAAGGTGAGAAGCTGGCTATATATAGAGCTATCTATGATGGGAGGAAGGATACATTGGAGGGTGTTTGGGCATAGGAGTGGTCGGAGCGCGGGTTAGCACCAGATTCCTATCAGGTGTGTAGTTCTCTACTCTAGTTGTAGAGCGGCAAATTGCCGAAATGCCGGTCACACGGCGATATGGCGATAGTAGCCACACGAGCGTGCGAGCGCACGTGTGGGGGCTTCGATGCGATAGTTGAGGCCTTATTAGTATTCTTGTGGGTTGAGGCTGCTTGAGCCACGATGGGCCGAAGTGGGCCCAATGGGCTTGTAGGCCAATATGAGTAGATTGTATGATTGTGTAGTATGTATTAGACTAGACTAGGTGAATCGCATATACGTGGTTAGATTTGTACTAGGTTGGCCTCACGAGTATGTGGGCTCGAATGAGCCGAAATCGGGTTTCAGGCCCAATAGTCCGGTAATGACCGAAAATGGTAGCCGAGTCACTCGGGGCGACATTAGGCCTTCAGAAAGGCCATTACAGGTTCGAAATTACTGAAATACCCTTGGTAGGTAAAATTACTGTTATACCCTTAGAGGTTGATTAGCTTGATTATGTTGTATTCTGTTTATCTGATTATGATGGTAATTCATGTTATACGTTATATTTGATAAATGTTTTGCATACATGACATACTGCATACACGAATTATTATGTCATATTGCATGGGCTTTAAGAATAAAATGTGGAGAAAATGACACAAGTGGAGTGTGTGGTGTAGTGGCAAAGTGACGCCACTTAGGGAGCAAGAAGGTCTGAGGTTCAAGTCTCGGGACCAGCAAGGGAGTATTTATTTTGCGGATTGGACGGCCAGAGTTTGAGTTGGATTTAAACTCTGCTAGCGGAGGGATCCCACATCGGAGAGATACAAAGGAGGAAGGTGAGAAGCTGGCTATATATAGAGCTATCTATGATGGGAGGAAGGATACCTTGGAGGGCGTTTGGGCATAGGAGTGGTCGGAGCGTGGGTTAGCACCAGATTTCTATCAGGTGTGTACTTCTCTACTCTAGTTGTAGAGCGGTAAATTTTCGAAATGCCAGTCACACGGCGATAGTAGCCACACGAGCGTGCGTGCGCATGTGTGGGGGCTTCGACGCGATAGTTGAGGCCTCATTAGTGTTCTTATGGGTTAAGGCTGCTTGGGCCACGATGGGCCGAAGTGGGCCTAATAGGCCCGTGGGCCCATATGAGTAGATTGTATGATTGTGTAGTATGTATTATACTAGACTAGGTGAATCGCATATACGTGGTTAGATTTATGCTAGATGGGCCTTACGAGCGTGTGGGCCCTAATGGGCCGAAATTAGGTTTCAGGCCCAATAGTCCGGTAACGACTGAAAATGGTAGTCGAGTCGCTCGGGGCAAATTAGGCCTTCGGAAAGGCCATTGCAGGTGCAAAATTACTGAAATACCCTCGATAGGTAAATTACGAAAATACCCTTGGTAGGTAAAATTACTGTTATACCCTTAGAGGTTGATTAGCTTGATTATGTTGTATTCTGTTTATCTGATTATGATGGTAATTCATGTTATACGTTATATTTGATAAATGTTTTGCATACATGACATACTGCATACACGAATTATTATGTCATATTGCATGGGCTTTGGGATATGATTGAAAGGGGAAGTGTGATCCTAAGACTGTCACTAGTGGTTTGGTACCACAAGTGGGTTGGCCCCACATTATTTTATCCAGTGACTATGTCTCAATGGTTTGGTACCACAGTGGGTTGGCCCTACATAAATTCATCAGGGACTGTCACCAGTGGTTTGGTACCACAAGTGGGTTGGCCCCACATATATTATAATTTGTGACTCTGTCACCAGTGGTTTGGAACCACCAGTGGTTTGGTACCACAGTGGCTTGGTGCCACAGGCGTTTGGATGATTCAGGTGTGTAGAGGATGGAAAACTATGTTGGGCTGGGCTGCATTGCATACATGTCATATATGCTATATTGAGTGGGCTAAGGCTCAATGTGCATCTGGGGCTTAAGGCCCGATTGTGTTGTAAGGGGAATTACACACTAAGTCTTGGTGACTCACCCCTCTGCTTAATTTTGATGATAATCCCTAGTTCGAGGATTTGGAGCCGAGGAGGACTTTGCAGTGGCCATACAGTATTTCTTTCGTAAATACGTTTTCTTTATTTGAAACTTATTTTAGATTTGGGAATTTGTTATGTAATAAGGCCTCTGGGATTTTATTTTGGTTTTAATTTTAACTCGGTTATTATCTATTGCTGATTGTTCAAACGGGGTTTTCCTCAAACATTAATAGTTGTTTTCTAAAATATTAACAAATGGATCACAAGCTAATAATAACTAAACTTGAAATTTTTAAACGATCACAAAGTTTCTTTAACGACCTTTCCATGTGACATGCCAGATCCAGTCGTAACGTCTAGGCCGGGTTTGGGGTGTTACAAATGCAAGTTGTTCTCGTAGTGGTTCAGATTTTTCGGTATATGGGTTCTATAGTAAGCACAATCTGGGTGAGTGTCGAAAAATGTCTGAAGTGTGTTTTAGGTGTGGGTCCATGGAGTATCGAATTAAGGATTGTCCTCGTCGACCGCCTGTTCAGAGGCAAGCCCCGAGAAAGACTCGAAAACAGGGAGCTGGAATCAACGTCGAGACAGGTATTGATATATGATACTTTTTTTTGTGTGTTGTACTACTTTGGATACGATTGATATTTTGGTTGTTAGTGTAGTGTTCGTGTGTTAGTAAGTAAGATCCATAATTGTAAGGTTATGTATTTTTTTGATAGTGCGTTTGACATTAAAGTGCCCAGCGTAAGTGTGGTAGCAAATTGTGCGAGTTAGCAATTATTAGGTAGTGGGAAATTTCGAGGACGAAATTTCTTTAAGGAGAGGTGAGTTGTAACTCCCCCGAAATTGGGGTTAGAAGAATTAAGGTTTGTTGGGTTAGGGTCAATTGTTCAGATGGACCTTTAAGTGAGTTTATCCATTTTAAACAAGAATGGATATGCTGGTTTAGTGGTAAGGCTTCAAATTACTCTTTGGTTTTGTGTTCGAAATCCTTGTGTACGTTAAGTGGGAATTAATTTTATTGTATTTTGTTTTGGTTTTGGTTTCAACTTTGAAAAAAAAATCTTATTGGTCTTTTGTTAAATATTATTTTTAATTATTTAACTTTATTTTATTTTAGTTTTTTAAATTAGAAAGTCCCTAAAATTTCTCTCCATTTTTCCTTGTCACGTTAGTTTAGTTTCTCTTTCTCTAAATTTTCAGATTTTGAGTTTTGGCTTTCTCCTTTCTCTTGTTCTTTGTTCCTTTGTCCTTCTGGGTTTCAATATCATTGTTAACTACTTCCCTGCAAGTTTTGTTGTGCTCTTATCCTTCGCTTAAGAAGACATTGAATAGGGTGAGTGTCGATAGACTAAAGGTGAATGCGTCGATTCTTAATGCCTTGCAACGTCTATCAGGTGTGTTTCTGGCATTTATGTAATTGAGGGTTGATTTGGTGTTGAGTTTCATCACTTATAGCCGATTTTGGGGTGTTTTATGAACAACAAAGGCAGCCACACGGACTTCTGCCGCTTAGAAATTTGGTAAGTTTTTTAGTCACATGGCTCGGGGTGTGTGGCAAAGGCTAGCCACATAGGCTTGTGATTGCTGTTAGGGAAATTTATCAATTCCACATAGGCGTGTCATTTAGCAACACAATCGTGTGCCTCATTCACACCGGCGTGTCATTCAGCCACACAACCGTGTCTCTCCTACTTTTTAATTATGTATTTTTTTACACGGGGTCAGAGAGTTCCACAGTCTACCCACACGGTCGTGTACCCCTGTCACACGGGCATGTCCCTTAGCCACACGAGTGTGTCCCTCAGTCACATGGTCGCGTATCTTGGTCTCACGGTCTGAACCTTCCCACACGGCTGTGTGGTCCTGTTTTTGCAGTTTTGGCATAGTTTTTGGAAATTGATTCATTCTAATCCCTGGTTGATTTCTTACATGTTTCAGCATCTATAGAGATGTTTGGAGCACTAATTATGGTTACGATTGGCGTAATACTATTAGAATAATTATTAATAAATATTCGTAAGGTGTTGTTCTGATATTCGTATAGATTGGAAATATGTTTATGCTATGAAAACTTTGGTATATGTAAATGTCTGTACATGATGATCCGAAAATTTTTCATACTGATTATGCTATTTTATAATTAATGCTACGCGTTACTCTGATATGTTATTTGATTGTGTTTTGAAATTTTTCTATTGAAAGTTTGTACGATTAATTAGCTTTGCTTTTTTTGTGATTGTTCTGTCACTGCCTACTTGCATTTGTTTCAGACTCACACTAAGCTTTCTAGCTCAGTCCCTTAGTTTTTTCTCTTTTAGGCAATCTACGAGGATAGGTGTTGGACTCAGCAAAATGGATGTCCCTGAAGTTCCCATTTTAGTTTACGGTTTTAAATAAATATTTATGAAGTTTGGTAATATGTTTTCAGTTGGGTTTGTAATAATTTTTATAAGGCCTATGGTATGCGTTTTGATTCTGGACTGGTAAAGTAACAGGTTTTGGTTTCAAATTTAATTAATGATTCCATGCATGGGTTTTAATGATTGACTATGGTTCCCATTCAAGGTGAAAGTCCAAGATTTTACGTTGCGAATTTTGGTTTGAAGTTTCAGTTTTTACAAATTGCTACTCTGTTTTGGTTACAAAATTAAAACATAAAATGTGACCTCCGAAATTCGATCGAAACTTATGGGCTGGGTTTTGGGGTGTTACAAATTGAGTTGGGATGTGTATTTGAATTTGATAAGATTGAATTTAATTATTATAGATCAAGATTTGATTTGTATAGAATATAACTGACGTCCTTCGGACATACCAACGTCCAAAGTGTGAATACTACAACTAAAAATATAGCTTGGAGGCGGTGTTCGCAAGTATACGGGTCAGGTTGTAATATAGTTTCTTTATAATGAAACACTTGGCAAGTATTCCGAGGATCGTACCCAAGGGATTGCAGTTTAGGGAAAACTACTATTAAGCCAATTACCAAAAATAATTACTAATCTACTCGAGCCACAAATTAGTAGTGTTGATTAATAAGCAAGATGATTATAATAATAAACTAAATAAATTAAACTAAACCTAAATCTACTCCTAGATTCTTGTAACGGCTTTTCCTATTCCTTATTTTGACTACGGGAGTTGCCTAGATCCAATTGTTTTACCTAATTACTTATTAATGTAGAGTTCTAATCAATCAAATAGTTGATACCCTTGCAGGATCTTACGATCCTCCACTAGAATATCGAGTCAACAAGAACTACTTATCTTCCGGCTTCACAGTCCAGACCAATTCGGGTTTAAGGTTTTCATTGATAGACCATACCAATTTTGGGTTAATTCCAACCTAAATGACTTCCTAGGGTTGTCATGCCTAGGGTTTAAGTTCATCATCTCCCAAATAGTTGATTCGCTAAGAAACTCTATCATTCAATAAATTAATTAAGTTACAATAATTGAAACATAAAAAATATTTAGAAAGCACAAATTGATTCTAATCTTTACACAAACATTCATTTAACAATGTTAAAGAAAGAAATATAAAGAAGAGAATAAGGAAAAGAGATGCTCATGGGTTTATCGATAAAAGCGTGGTTTCGTAACAATCTCCCATCGTGGAAGTCTCACTTCGGAATAGGATCTTTTCATTATAAGAACATAAAATAACCTAAGAAAAAACTAGGAATGAAAGAAAACCATAAAATTGTATGTTTAACCTGATTATAATGGCCTTTATATATGCTCAACTTGGAATATTAAAGTGCCTAAATTATCCTTGAAGTCCTTAGAGTTCGATTAGGATAAATACATCTAAATTCCCTCCAAAACATAGTGAAAACGTGCAGGAATTTTTTGGCTATACAGGGCATTGGTTTCAACACAGGCCTGTAGTGTTGTAACATTAGAGTCTGATGTCGCGACATAGAAGGGCTGTGTCGTGACATCGAGGGTAGTTTTGCTCTAGAACTTGTTTTTAGCTTTTGTCTTCGACATTGAGACATCAATATCTTGGTGTCGTGACATAAGCATCAGTTTTGACCCGAATAAGCATCTTAAGCGCCTGAATTGACCTACAATACCATGTAACCTTTTTTAGATATATAAAATGTAATAAAAACTACTAAAAAACATAAATTACTACTTTAAGTATGAAAACCTAATTATATACTAAGATGCTTTGATTTAACTATCAAACAAGCTAAAGTTATGTATAAAAAGGGTATAAATAATAGTGTAATTCAGGGTAGATCACACCCCCACACTTAACTTGTTGCTTGTCCTCAAGCAACCAAAACACATATATTGGAAAAAAACTTCATACGAAAATGACTTAATTTCTTTCTTTAAACAAGTGAAAGTTAGTGAAGATGGATGTAAATAAGAACCTCACACCTAATCTCCCCCACACTTAACTTTTTGCTTGTCCTCAAGAAAACAAAGTTAGACACATAGCGTGCAATAATAAGACGTCCCTTGGATTTTACTACTACGAAGAACATGATTGTCAAATATCAAAGGTATAACAATTCTTATCGTACATATAACTTAATCTTGATAGTTCGATGCCTTGAAATTTTTTAAAGTAAATTAGTATTAGTTTACAAAGTTACATTACTAACAAATTAGAAACAATTTTCATGACCAAATGTTTAATAGTATCACCATTAACATAACTCAAATAGATATGTAGCAAACACAATCATGTGAATAAAAAACATTCATTAAATAAAATTGTTAGCAATTCTAGAAGATTATCCATATAGAATGCTTAAGTCACATTGGTCTACTAGGCTTGTAACATTCCGAGGTTTAGGACAGTATGAGTTCAAAGAAAAATATGGCTCAAAATGGTTCAAAAACTAGAAATAGTTAGGCACATGAAATTGTTCCCTCTCTTCCCCCTTAATGTCCCATCCAAGCTCACTGCCTTTTGTCCCCCTCTCTCACCTACCTTATCTCTCCATGTAGGAAGATACAATATAATACTAGCAACTATGCTCAGCTTTAACGAGTTTTGGTGTACTGATTACTTTGTTTTTCTCACTTTTGTGACTTTGTTTTGTCACTTGACTTTTTACTCTTTTCTTAGTCACAGTGCGTTTGTTCGATACTTTTTCCACTTATTTTGACTTTTTCTAGATTATTTTTCTTTTTCGCACATTTTTGCTCGACCTATAACATGATTTCTTCCGTTTTCGCTCTTTTTTTTAAACCACCATGATGCATCTACCTAAACCCTCAATATCTATGGCCTGACGTCTATTTCGTAATGTATTAAAGGACCAAGGATAGGGGAGAGTTCATGTTTAATGTGTGATCTTTGAGTTTCAATTCTATTGGTTCATAAAATAAGAGTTATTAGGCTCAAATAAGAGGACTAGGGATTCATAGCATTAATGTATGTTCATTTGAGAATTGCCTATTCAAACAATGCTTTAGGTCATCCCTAAGCATTCCACCACACACAATTTCTTTCATGCTTCAAATTAAATCGAATGAATAACAATAAATTTAAGCATTCATGTCTCTATGACTATTTATAAGACATATATCTCATATGACATATTCAAACATTTTTACTTAGGTACTCCTAATCAATTATGTTGAACACCCTATACCCGGCCTAGTTGCCAGGCCCGAGTACGGGATGCCACACCACCGTCTCGTCTCATGTTCATGAAACAGGAAGCTAGATTCAAGCAAATCGATAATCTTTTGTTAAGATGAGCAAGTTTTAATACGTCCCAATTGTAACACCCCTAACCCGTATCTGTCACCAGAGTAGGGTTACGAGGTATTACTGATCAACTCACAACATATAGCATACATTTATCAAACATAAAGCATTCATTCTCATAAATCATTCAACACAATTACATTGTCCCTTATAAGGGCCTATGAGGCCTTAAACATGCTTTAGAAGTGGTTCGGGACTAAACCGATAACATACAAAAAATTTTGGAAACTTAGAAAAATTTCAACCATACAGGGGTCACATGCCCGTGTGAATAGACCGTGTGCCTCACACGACTCCAGACACGCCCGTGTCTCTGGCCGTATGGAAACAGGGCATACATACTGACTTGGGTCACACGACCAACCACATGCCCGTGTGTCTAGCCCGTGTGCCCTTCGAAGTGGCCACACACGCCCGTGTGGCAGGCCGTGTGCTAGGCCGTGCCAAACCTGTAGGGTATACTGACTTATACAACTCGGCCAAGTCACACGCCCGTGTGCCAATTAAGGGGGTTACTGACTTGTACCACACGGCCAGTCACACGCCCGTGTGTGAGACCGTGTAGAGCATACTGACTTCAATTTAATTTCAACACCGGGGGACACACGGCAGTGTAACATGACCGTGTGTCACACACGGCTGAGACACACGCCCATGTCTCTACCCGTGTGGACAAAAATAGGCCATTTGCAAGGCCAATTTTCCACCCAACTTTAATGTACCTACACAAGGCAAAATGGTACCATTTCATCATACAATTAGGTAGCCAAAATCATCAACCAAATGCACAATTCATACCATTATAATTTCATCTATTCCAATTCTCAAATCACTACCATTTACTTAGCCAAATACATGCCAAAACAATATCAAACAATATGGTTCATTTAATATAATTCACATAACCATTATAACTTCCATAATGTCTTGGTTACAACCATGCCAAAACAAACCAAAATAAGCCATCACTCATGGCTATATATATATAAACCAAAACATATACATTTACAAGCCATTTCTAATAGCCAAACACACATCAATATTAACATCATTTACAAGCCAAATCTCATGGCTATGATCACAACCAAAATACCACATCTAGCCTATACATGCCATATACCATAAATGTATAATCCAAAAATACCAACTTAGATGTTTGATAGTATGATGATATTCCCGACGACTCCCAGATCTGAGCTAGCCTTGATTCACTATAAAACATAGAAAAATAACACGAAGTAAGCTTCATAGCTTAGTAAGCTCGTATGTGAATAACTTATTTCATCGAATAAATGCAAATCAACCAATTACACATGACAAAACCATATACACATTAACTACAAACCTTTCTCATGTCTCAAAACATGATCAAATACAAACTCATCTAACTTTCACTATTTAATACTCGAATAAGTAATGTCCGTACCTGTATCGCCTCGTACTAACCTCTTTCTCAACCACATCATTCTTTTACCCGTTGAACCATTCAGAATAGAAATCGGATACTCAGGAGTCTCGTACGATAAGTACCTATACCATGGCTCGTAGCCAAATCAAGGTAACTTATCCAAAGAAATATTATCATGGCCGTAAGCCAAATCATCTGATATGCATGACCCGAAGCCAAATCAGTAAAATACGCACCCAAAGTGCTAATATCATAGCTCGAAGCCAACTCAACGTATCACTTACTGACATGTCAATAGTATCCAAAACTATTCTTAAGGTTCAACCGGGCTTTCACACATTTCATTTCTATCATCGAATGCATCCGTAAAGTCGTTTTCACAATTCATACATTATCCATAATCCCGTTTTAACAATTTATGCAATATTAAAGCATTTTAACATACATTTATAATGTAATCATCACATACGAACTTACCTTATATTCGAAATTGACAGATCGGGTCGACTACTCGATAACCTTGCTTTTCCCCTGATCTTAATCTGAATTCTTTCTTTATTGATCTATATGAATTCAAAATTAACTTATTTATTCATCTACTCATTCAATTAATCCAAAAATACACATTTGGGCATTTTTACACATTAACCCCTAAACTTTTGCATTTAATCAATTTAGACCCTATTTCACAAATACACAAAATTCACACAATTCAACGGAACCCATGCTTGGCCGAATTATATATAGGTCCCTAGCACTCCAAAACTTTCATTTATTTCACATTTCAACCACACAATTTGCACATTTCACAATTTAATCCCTATCATGCATTTTCATCAAAAATCACTTAACAAAACTTGTAAAACTATCATCAAGCTTTCATATTTCAACATTAAACATCAAAGAACACATAGATTCAACAATGGCAACTCTCAAAATCTTTAACAGTTTCAAAATTAAAGGTACGGGCTAGCTAGATTGAGCTGCAATGATTACAAAAACATAGAAATCATCAAAAATCGAGCTAAAATCATACCTTAATAGCCAAAAGAAGTTGCTGAAATTTCAAGCTTTAAACTAGCTAGGTTTTGTTCTAAATTCGGTGGTGAAGAATTAAAAGATGATGATTTTATTTTGGTTTTATTACATTAACCTTATTTCATGAATTACCAAACTAACCTTAATAATAAAACATTTATATCATCCATTTCATGTCCATAAATGTCCACTTAAACAACTAATGGTATATTTACAACATAAGGACCTTTGATTTATTAAATCATACCAATTAAACACCGTTAACAAGTAGAATGCAACTTTTGCATTTTTCGCGATTTAATCATTTTTATCAAATTAACCAACCAATCGATAAAATTAGCTCATGAAATTTTCACACATATCAAATAACATGCTATAAATACCAAAAATAATATTAAAATAATTTTTTGACATCAGATTTTTCGTTCCAAAACCACTGTTCCGATTTAGCTAAAACCGAGCAGTTACACCAATAGTTACTTTACCAATGTTACATGCAAATCATTCATTATTCGATCATACATACAGCCAGAATCATGCTTAAGGGCTATTTCACAAATTTTCATAAAAATTTCTTTAGGTATCGATACTGACATACAAGTATCGATAATTTCCTTAAGTGGTATCAATACTGTAACATCTGGGATTTAGGGGTTCTGCATTTATCTCATTTCTATGTGTTTAGTACGCTCTGTGTGTGGTTTAAGTATGTTTGGGGTTTTCGGGAAGGCCTAGGGTTATGCCGGAACCTTGTCCAAAATTTTACTTTTGGACCTTAGGAGGGCAGCTAGTGGGGGGCAGGACTTAAGGTTTGTAACTCGTGTAGATTGACACAAGAATTTAAATGGTGAAGTGGCAAGGAGGAGCCACTTAAGGTACAGGTAGTGACGCCTCAAGGGAGTTGAGGGGGAGCAGGTTCGAGTCGCGTGGAACTCAATTTAGATTTCTTTTTGGCGTCAAGAAGAGTAGAGGCGGAGTTCGACTGAGACACTTCAAGATGGGAGAGTGGACTGAGTCAAATAACTTGAATGGCGGCTGAGAGAGAAAAGTGGAGTTTGAAGTGTTCAAACTATTTCAAACGGGTGATCAGGAGGAATTTGAGGAGAAAAAAAAGGGATGGGCATGGTGAACTGGGTGTTGGCCGAATATCAAACTCTTAGTAGAGGGGGTGATCGGTTTTTTGTGGCTAGGGTGTGGCGAATTTCTACCCTGAAAGCATAGGTTTTTTTTTTGTTGTTCTCAAATAGTGCATTTTCAGCTTTTGGGTTGGTGAGTGTCGAAATTTTGAATAGTCAAGTGAGAGTTCTCTTCCCATTTTCGGCATTTGAGGTTTCTTTCATCCCCTTCTCCATTTTCTGCTAAAGCCGAACCTACCCAAGTCTTGCCGAAAATTCTTCTCCTTCTTTACCATTTCTATCACTTCTTTTCATTTCATTTCACTCTTCTTCTCTCAATTGTTATTTTTCTCAAAAGCCGAAACCCCTAACCCCTTATCATCTCCATTTTCTATGCTATAGCCGAATGTCCCTTGTCCATAGTTCTCTTTTCTGATTTCATCTACGAGTCGAATACACTTTGTTCATTATTCTCTTCTCCATTCTTTTTCTTCTTTTGGCCGAATCCCTCTATCTATTCTCCTATATCTCTCTTCATTTTCTCTAAAAGCCTTATTCCCATTTTTGGTTCTTTTACTTTGATCTCTTTTGCCATAGTTATTGCCGAATCCTCTTAGGTGTATCCGAATCTACTGTGTTAAGGTAAGCGGTGATTTCCCCTATTTTTTTATTCCCTTTTCAATTTTGAAGCCAAAGCTGAATGGCTAATGGGATTGGTAGGGCCACCGTTGGATTAATAATTCTTATTTGTTCTTGTGTTCTCTTTAGGGCGCTACTTCGGGAATTGAAGGAAATCTGATCATCTGAGTCCCTAAGCCAGAAACCGTTGATCTTTGAACCCTATCTCTCTTTTTAGGATTTCAAGGTAAGGGTGTTCTCTTTAGATTTTGTTTAGGTCCATTATCTTAACCCTGAATTGTTGGCAAACAATCATGTTTCCTTATAGCATCACCTGACAAGATCTTTTGATGGAATCCAATACCGATCAAGCAGAGGAAAGGGTTGGACCCAGTGAACCCACCCTAAGTTTAAGAGACGAGGTGTGTCGTGATGCGAGATTGGCCAGCTGGGTTGTGGGCGGCTTGGAACGAGTCATAGGCGGATAGCGATGCGTTTTACGCTATCGATAGTGTCGACATAGAAAGTGTTGATTTACGTGTTATCAGGTGTGTAAAACCCTCACACACTTTATTTATGTTTAACTGTATGATTAATTGTATGGGGTGAGAAGCCGAGAAAGGCTGTGTGTGAGCGATCGTGAAACCCTTATGGGTAAGGCTAAGGTTGCCAGGTACGTGACGGTATCGTTTCTTTGCATGGATGGATGTATGTTGTAAATCTATACATTGTGGTTGTTATGTTGCATTTGTTATGATGGATAGGTTAAGGTTACATTCATTATGTCATATGGGTATGATGCATGAGATACGGGAATGTTGATGCAGGGGAAGTGATAAGGTCACGCGGTGATCGGTGGCTCTGCCACAATCGATTTTATAAGGTCACTTAGTGATCGGTGGCCCTGCCACAAATGATATGTTGAGGTCACATAGTGATTGTTGTTATAACCGACAGCCTGACTGTCATGATGGCATGTAGAGGATGGAAAATGCTAGGTTGGGCTGGGCTTAATGCATTCATGTAGTTGCATGATGTCATGAGTGGGCTAAATATGAGATGATAGGTCGTGGGCCGTGCTGAGTGTTTGATGGTTTTATACATTGAGTCTCTGTGACTCACCCTTTTTGCTTAACCTTTTAGGTAATCAGTAGATTATGGATATGGGAGCTGAGGCGGACTCGTGGAGGCCATAAAGACTTTGCTTTACGTAAACTTTTCCTACTTTACTTAAATTTTAATTGGGGATTTTATTTATGTAATAAGGCCTTTCTAAATTAATATTTGGGTAATATTTTATTTAGTTATCATTTAGTTAAGAGGAAATGACACTATGCAACTTTATTCACGAAAATGCACAAAAAGGGGTTTTCGAAATACGAGTAACTCAAAACATATGTTTTCTATCAAGAATCACCAAGCTTAACGAATATTTAATTAACAGGAAGTCAAAATTTTTCCTACACTTTCAAATCACTGTTTTCAAGACATTGCATAAATCGGGAAGTTTTCAAATCTACGATTTCTCCTAAATGAAACAACATTTCATTTTTACTTCACTTTGTAACATACTAGATCTTGTCGTAACGTTTAGGCTGGGTTTGGGGTGTTACAATTTTGGTATCAGAGCCTAGGTTGCAAAACTGGGCTGTGAAATGGGTTTAACGGTGCTTACAAAATCGATGTTGATGTTAAAATGTTTTGATTGGAATATGGAATCGAGAGTCTCTGGCTTTGATCCACCTGTAAGTATTCTGATTATTTGATGGTACATGCATAGGATGGTTGTTAGCTTAAAGATATATGCTTGTTAATCTTAGGGATGCAAACTATAGAGACTGAACCCTCTAGGTCGTGATGTGTTCTGCGAAAACTACTCATTAAAGATATTACTCATAAAACTGCTCGGTATTAAATAGTGAAAGATACTAATTCATAAAAACTTTTAATCAGATTAAAACGCGATAGTAGACATGAGTACTAGGGGACGTGGACGTAGTGTGCGTGGACGTGGTAGAGGCAGGATTGCTGTGTCGGAACCAGTAGGGTCTGGTCATGGGTCCGGAAATGAGATGCCGCTACCGCCAACCGGGGAAGCAGAGTTTTAGGACCAAACGGGTGGAGACGACGCGGTGTCTCAGGCGATGTTGCGAGTTTTGGAGAGAGTTGCCAGGGCAGGTTTGGGTACAGGAGCTCGAAAATCGGTGTCATAACGAATTCGAGCTAATGGAGCAGAAATGTTTAGGGGTGTTTCTAGCACAGCCCCTAATGTAGCTGAGTACTGGTTGGAGGTCGTTGAGCGTATAATAGATGATCTCGATTTTACAGAGGAGGAAAAGTTAAAAGGAGTTGTGTCTCTTCTGCGGGACGAGGCGTATCAATGGTGGCTTACAGTCAGAGTTGGTACTGTGGCTGACCGCATTACCTGGGATTTCTTTAAGTTGTCATTCCAGAGTAAGTACATTGGGTCGAGTTATGTGGATACACAGCGAAGGGCATTTTTGAATTTGGTACAGGGGAACAAGTCGGTGGTTGAGTATGAGGCGGAATTCTTACGCCTTAGCCGATATGCCCGTGGGATGGTGGCCACAGACCATGAGCGTTGTGTCCGATTCGAAGATGGGTTGAGGGATGATCTACGTGTGCTGATAGCTCCACAGCGAGAAAGGGAATTTGCTATTTTAGTGGAGAAGGCTAAGATAGCCGAGAAAGTGAAGCGGTCAGAGAAGCAGAATCGGGATAGAGATAGAGGTAGTAATAAAAGGAGTTTTGGATCATCAGGTTCAGCTGGGCGTTTTCAGAAAAGACCTAGGATGGATGGGCCGAGTCGAGTTGAGAGATCTATTGCTGATCATCGGTCTCAGCGGTGTGCTCGATGTGGAAAATTTCATGTGGGTGAGTGTTGGAGGAGTAACGGAAGATGTTTCAGGTGTGGGTCTACTGATCATCAGATTAGAGACTGTCCACAAGAGCGGAGCGGTGCAAGGCCAGGAAGTCAGGGTTATGCTCAACCGGGGAGGGGTGGTCAGCAGCCACAGATAGGGCGCGGTCCAGTCAGAGGAGGTAATGGTTTCGGTCGGGGCCGTGAAACACCAGGCAGAGTAGCCGAGAACACTAATGCGAGGCAGCCGGGGTTAGTCTACGCAGCTAGACACCGAGAGGAGGGTGATACATCGGACGTCATAACCGGTAGGTTCCTTATCTATAGGTTGCCTTATACTGCTTTGATTGATATCGGGTCAACACATTCTTATGTTGCTAGTGTGGTATCAGAAACTTTAAGTTTAGACTCTGAGATTACCCCTAGGGAGATGACTGTACTTAGCCCGTTAGGACAATCAGTAGTGGTGAACAAACTTTATAGGGATGTACCTCTAAAAGTTCAAGGGGTAGTTTTTCTGGCTGACCTGATGGAACTGTCGTTCGGAGAGTTCGACCTGATCTTAGGTATGGACTGGCTGGTAAAGTATCAAGCAAATTTGGATTGTGCAACCAAGCGCATGGTGTTAAGAACTCTCGAGAGTGAAGAAGTGGTGGTAATAGGTGAGAGGAGGAACTACCTATCTAATGTGGTGTCCGTCTTAAAAGCTGAGAGGATGGTGAGGAAAGGGTGTGAGGCATTTATAGCTTATGTCTGCGCTTTGGAAGCCAAGGAATCAACTTTGAAGGATGCGCGAACAGTGAAAGAATTTTCTAATGTTTTCCCGAAGGAGCTTCCGGGGTTACCTCCCGATCGCGAGGTGGAGTTTGGTATTGACCTTTTTCCGGGAACAGCGCCTGTATCCATCGCACCGTACAGGATGGCGCCAAAGGAGTTGAAGGAGTTGAAAGCGCAGATTCAGGAACTGTTAGATCGGGGTTTTATTCGACCAAGTGTATCACCTTGGGGAGCACCGGTATTATTTGTTAAGAAGAAGGATGGATCAATGTGTATGTGCATTGATTACCATCAATTGAACAAGTTGACAATCAAAAATAAATACCCGTTGCCGAGGATTGATGACTTGTTCGTTCAGCTGAAGGGGGCGTCGGTTTTCTCAAAGATAGATTTGAGGTCGGGGTATCATCAGCTTAAGGTCAAGGAAACATATAGTCATAAGACGGCTTTCAAGACTCGCTATGGCCATTACGAATTCCTGGTAATGCCATTCGGGTTGACCAATACACCAGCAGCGTTTATGGACATGATGAATCGGGTTTTCCAACCCTATCTGGATCGATTCATCGTGGTATTTATAGACGATATCCTGGTCTATTCAAGATCGGAGGAGGAGCATGACTCGCATCTTCGGGTGGTTTTACAAATCCTGAGGGAGAAGCAATTGTTCGCCAAATTTAGTAAGTGTGAATTTTGGCTGAAAGAAGTTACCTTTTTGGGCCATGTAGTGTCCGCTGAGGGGATTAGGGTTGACCCTCGGAAAGTCAAGGCTGTGTTGGAATGGAAGCCACCTAGGTCTGTGGCAGAAATCCAGAGTTTTCTTGGTTTGGCTGGGTACTATAGAAGGTTTTTGGAAGGGTTCTCATTAATTGCAGCACCTCTAACTAAGTTGTTGAGAAAAGGGGTACCTTTTGTTTGGTCTGAGAAGCAGCAGGAGAGTTTTGAAAGGCTGAAAAGGATTTTAATGGAGGCTCCGGTGTTGATACAGCCCGAGGCTGAGAAAGAGTTTGCAGTTTATTGTGATGCATCACACACGGGTTTAGGGTGTGTATTGATGCAGGAGGGGAAGGTGGTAGCGTATGCGTCTCGGCAGTTGAGACCGCATGAG
Source organism: Gossypium sturtianum (assembly GCA_025698515.1). Taxonomy (NCBI): domain Eukaryota; kingdom Viridiplantae; phylum Streptophyta; class Magnoliopsida; order Malvales; family Malvaceae; genus Gossypium; species Gossypium sturtianum. The sequence continues at coordinate 131,267,158 of CM046955.1, forward strand.
TTAAATTACCCCACGTATGATTTGGAATTAGCGGCAGTGGTGTTTGCTCTGAAGAGTTGGAGGCATTATCTGTATGGGGAGAAGTCTGTTATTTATACAGACCACAAGAGTTTAAAATACCTTCTCACCTAGAAGGAATTGAATTTGAGGCAGCGGCGGTGGATTGAGCTATTGAAGGATTACGATTGCTCGATTGAGTACCATCTGGGTAAAGCTAACTTGGTGGCTAATGCATTAAGTCGTAGGGTGATCTCTGACTTGAGAGCAATGTTTGCTCACCTCAGCTTATATGATGATGGAAGTATATTAGCTGAACTGCAAGTGAAACCTTCTTGGGTCAGTCAGATTAAAGAGAAGCAGTGGGCCGATGAGTTGTTGAAGTCAAAATTTCAGTTAAGAGCAGGTGTTGGGACCGCAAAATTCAGTGTGAATAATGATGGGGTAGTGTGCTTTCGAGGAAAGATTTGCATGCCGAGGATCTGAGAGTTAAGGGTAAGATTTTGCAGAATCGCATAGCAGCCCATATGCTATGCATCCTCGGGGAAGTAAGATGTATCGAGATCTGCGAGAGCAATTTTGGTGGCCGGGGTTGAAGCGGGAGGTAACCGATTTTGTGGGTAAGTGCTTGACGACGCGTCGGCGGTGAAAGCGAGAACATCGGTTGCCTTGTGGTTGTTGCGACCTATAAAGATTCCGCGATGGAAGTGGGAAGGGATCACGATGGATTTTGTTAGTGGGCTACCTCTTACGCCTACCAAGAAAGACTCGATATGGGTGATAGTGGATCATTTGACGAAGTCTGCTCATTTCATACCAGTTCAGGTTGATTACTCTTTACAGAAATTGGCTAAGTTGTATATAGCCGAGATCGTGAGGTTGCACGGGGTACCAGTATCTATCATTTCAGGCAGGGACCCTAGGTTTACGTTGAGATTTTGGAAGGCATTGCATCAAGCGCTGGGTACAAAGTTAGATTTCAGCACAGCGTTTCATCCACAGTCTGATGGGCAATCGGAGAGGGTAATCCAGATCTTGGAGGATATGTTGAGAGGTTGCGTCATAGACTTCAGAGGAAGCTGGGAGGAGTTTCTGCCGTTAGCGGAATTTGCATACAACAACAGTTACCAATCTAGTATTCAGATGGCACCGTATGAAGCGTTGTATGGTCGAAAGTGTCGCACCCCTACTTGTTGGACTGAATTGAGTGAGCGTCAGATGTTGGGGCCAGAATTGGTTACTGAGATAGAGGAGAAGGTTAAGTTGATTAGGGCTCGGTTGAGAGAAGCATCTGATAGGCAGAAGTCTTATGCAGACCTGAAACGGAAGGAAGTAGAGTTCGCAGTTGGTGATCGGGTTTTCTTAAAGGTCTCACAGTGGAAGAAGGTATTAAGGTTTGGACAGAAGGGTAAGTTAAGCCCCAGGTTCATCGGGCCTTATCGGGTGTTAAAGCGTATGGGACCAGTAGCCTATCAGCTCGAGCTACCTTCGGAGTTGAGTCAGATTCATGATGTGTTTCACATTTCGATGCTAAGACGCTATCGTTTGGACCCATCCCATGTTGTGCCAGTGGCAGAGATTGAAGTGGGGCCCGATCTATCTTTTGAAGAAGAACCGGTGCAGATCTTGGGTCATGAAGTCAAAGTATTGCGTAGGAAATCAATTCCTTTGGTTAAAGTGTTGTGGCGAAACCATGGATCGGAAGAAGCTACGTGGGAGCCAGAGGATGTAATGCGGCAGTAATACCCTCATCTCTTTTGACAAGTAATTTTGAGGCCAAAATTTTTTTAGGGGTGTAGAACTGTAACATCCGGGATTTAGGGGTTCTGCATTTATCTCGTTTATATGTGTTTAGTATGCTCTGTGTGTGGTTTAAGTATGTTTGGGGTTTTCGGGAAGGCCCAGGGTTATACCAGAACCTTGGCCAAAATTTTACTTTTGGACCTTAGGAGGGCAGCTAGTAGGGGGCAGGACTTAAGGTTTGTAGCTCGTGTAGATTGACACAAGAATTTAAATGGTGAAGTGGCAAGGAGGCGCCACACTAAGGTGCACAGTAGTAACGCCTCAAGGAGCCGAGGGGAGCAGTTCGAGTCGCATGGAACTCAATTTAGATTTCTTTTGGCGTCAAGAAGAGCAGAGGCGATTTCAGTGAGACACTTCAGGATGGGAGAGTAGACTGAGTCAAATAACTTGAATGGGTGGCTGAGAGGGAAAAGTAGATTTTGAAGTGTTCAAACTATTTCAAACGGGTGATCAGGAGGAATTTGAGGAGAAAAAAAAGGGATGGGCATGGTGAGCTGGGTGTTGGCCGAATATCAAACTCTTAGTAGAGGGGGGATCGGTTTTTTGTGGCTAGGTTGTGCCGAATTTCTACCTTGGAAGCATAGGTTTTTTTTTTGTTGTTCTCAAATAGTGCATTTTCGGCTTTTGGGTTGGTGAGTGCCGAAATTTTGAATAGCCAAGTGAGAGTTCTCTTCCCATTTTCGGCATTTGAGGTTTCTTTCATCCCCTTCTCCATTTTCTGCTAAAGCCGAACCTACCCAAGTCTTGCCAAAAATTCTTCTCCTTCTTTACCATTTCTATCACTTCTTTTCATTTCATTTCACTCTTCTTCTCTCAATTGTTATTTTTCTCAAAAGCCGAAACCCCTAACCCCTTCTCATCTCCATTTTCTATGCTATAGCCGAATGTCCCTTGTCCATAGTTCTCTTTTCTGATTTCATCTACGAGCTGAATACACTTTGTTCATTATTATCTTCTCCATTCTTTTTCTTCTTTTGGCCGAATCCCTCTATCTATTCTCCTATATCTCTCTTCATTTTCTCTAAAAGCCTTATTCCCATTTTCGGTTCTTTTACTTTGATCTCTTTTGCCATAGTTATTGCCGAATCCTCTTGGGTGTATCCGAATCTGCTGTGTTAAGGTAAGCGACGATTTCCCCTATTTCTTTATTCCCTTTTCGGTTTTGAAGCCAAAGCCGAATGGCTAATGGGATTGGTAGGGCCACCGTTGGATTAATGATTCTTATTTGTTCTTGTGTTCTCTTTGGGGCGCTACTTCGGGAATTGAAGGAAATCTTATCATCTGAGTCTCTAAGTCGAAAACCATTGATCTTTGAACCCTATCTCTCTTTTCGGGATTTCAAGGTAAGGGTGTTCTCTTTAGATTTTGTTTAGGTCCATTATCTTAACCCTGAATTGTTGGCAAACAATCATGTTTCTTATAGCATCACCGACAAGATCTTTTGATGGAATCCAATATCGATCGAGCACAGAAAGGGTTGGACCGTGAACCCACCCCTAAGTTTAAGAGAGCGGCCGTGTTAGCGAGACGAGATTGGCCACGGGTTGTGGGGCGGCCGAACAGAAGTCGTGAGGCGGATAGCGATTGTTTTTCGCTATCGATAGTGTCGACATAGAAAGTGTTGATTTGCGTGTTATCAGGTGTGTAAAACCCTCACACACTTTATTTATGTTTAACTGTATGATTAATTGTATGGGCTGAGAAGCCGGAAAAGGCTGTGTAGACAGTCGTGAAACCCTTATGGGTAAGGCTAAGGTTGCCAGGTACGTGACAGTATCGTTTCTTTGCATGGATGGATGTATGTGGTAAATTTGTACATTGTGCTTGATATGTTGCATTTGTTATGATGGATAGGTTAAGGTTACATTCATTATGTCATATGGGTATGATGCATGAGATACGGGAATGTTGATGCAGGGGAAGTGATAAGGTCACGCAGTGATCGGTGGCTCTGCCACAATCAATTTTATAAGGTCACTTAGTGATCGGTGGCCCTGCCACAAATGATATGTTGAGGTCACATAGTGATCGTTGTTATAACCAAACTGACTGGTATCGTGATGGCGTGTAGAGGATGGAAAATGCTAGGTTGGGTGGGCTTGATGCATTCATGTAGTTGCATGATGTCATGAGTGGGCTAAATATGAGATGATAGGCCGTGGGCCGTCTTTGAGTGTTTGATGGTTTTATACACCGAGTCTCGTGACTCACCCTTTTTGCTTAACCTTTCGGTGTCGTGAGATTGTGGATATAGGAGCTAAGGCAGACTCGTGGAGGCCATAAAGACTTTGCTTTACGTAAACTTTTTCCTGCTTTACTTAAATTTTAATTGGGGATTTTATTTATGTAATAAGGCCTTTCTAAATTAATATTTGGGTAATATTTTATTTAGTTATCATTTAGTTAAGAGGAAATGACACTATGCAACTTTATTCACGAAAATGCACAAAAAGGGGTTTTCGAAATACGAGTAACTCAAAACATATGTTTTCTATCAAGAATCACCAAGCTTAACGAATATTTAATTAACAGGAAGTCAAAATATTTCCTACACTATCAAATCACTGTTTTCAAGACATTGCATAAATCGGGAAGTTTTCAAATCTACGATTTCTCCTAAATGAAACAACATTTCGTTTTTACTTCACTTTGTAACATACCAGATCTGGTCGTAACGTTTAGGCCGGGTTTGGGGTGTTACAAATACCACTTGGAAAAATGATACCAATTGAGCATACTGTTTCTGGATTAAAAACCCAACTGTCAAAAATTATCGATACCACCAAACCAAGTATTGATATTTCTTCCCCGAGTATCAATACTCGAGCAAAGGTATCGATACCAAATCGCTATTCTATTTGCTGTACATTTTAATCCACAAAGGTATCAATTTTTGAAGCCTAATATCGATACCTCTGCTACTAGAGCTAAAAATGCAATATAGGAAAGCAAATAATTCATCTCAAATAGTTCCTAAACTACATGCATCAAGTACTAAGTTAAATAACTGTTCATACGACTTAATCAACAGTACAAAATACCAAAAACGAGTCCGAACAATTATCGTCATGCCGACATCAATGTTTATAGTCCTAAACAATAGTAATAACACGATGTTCTTAGAAACCAAATCTATTATTCAGAAATCAATGTAATTATAACAAATCTACCAAATTGCCTATTACCCCAAAACAAATAAAAATAATTAAGCACCTACGAAGAATAACCAAACTTCCTTGGATCACTCCCTTGGAAACCAGACCGCCCACACCGTGGCGTCAGTAATGTAACGCCCCAAAATTTTAATTTTTGATTTCGTGTATGTGTGACACACAATGTCTATCTGCTTCAGTGGTTATGTGTTCTGGGTGTGTGTGAGAGGTCCCAAGTTCAAGCCTTACTTGGGCAAATTTTGGTATTTTTATAAATAAAGCCTTAACCTTGTGCAAAGGGCTTAAGTTTAAATGTTGGGTAAATTACATCAGAATGGGCCTGCTGGTCTGGTGCTTAAGTGGTGAGTTATTATGGTGGAGGTCTTGTGTTCGAATCCCTGTGCAGGCAAAGGTATTATTTTTTTTGCTCAGATTTCAGGATAGAGTTGTGTAATAGGGGGATTCTGAGTAGTGGATGTGAAGTGGGAATTAGGGGAGAAGATTAAGGGATTGTGGGTTATCGGGATTTTATTTTATTTTTTCCCACAACCGATTCTTGGCTCCCTTTTCCAAAAAAAAAAATTTCTACCGTCTATTCTTCTCCCTCTCCTCTTGCCGAAATTCTTTGAGTTTTTCCATCTTTCTCTTCTTTTTCTTCTTCTTGATTTTTCCCTAATCCATTTATTTTCCTCCGTTTTCGCATACGGTTAGTGCTCGCTTAGTTTCGATAAGTGTTTCTCTTCGTTTTTGTCATGAATCTCTTAGCGACTGAAGTGGTAATGTTTTTTCTCTGCGATTTAGGCGTAGGGGAAGGCTCGGACTGGTGTATTCAATGTTCTCGTCTTAACAATAATTAAACGGAGGGTTATCGTTGGTGGTAAGTTGGGTTTCTGTTCGTTCTTGGTTGTTAATTCACTTGTAAACCCGTTAAATTGATGTTGAGTATCTTGATTTTAGACCTTGAAGTGCTCGGGAGTGATTAGGCATCAAAACGATACCAGGTGTGTACCCGAAACATAGAAAATGGGGTTCAGTGAAAAGCCAAAATTGCTTGCTATCGATAAATAAGAGAAATAAGAGAAAATGATGCGAAAAATTGTAGAGAAAGAAAATAAGGGTGTTAAAAACTAGGAAATCAACATTTTGCACTAAAATAGTTTTGGACAGCAGCAGTGGTCTAACTTTGAAAAATCATAAAAAAATAGTGCAAATTTAGTTAGAGGTTAAATAAAATATGAAATTAAAATTTATTGAGTCTAGTATTTCATGAAAGAAACAGTGTAAGCAATGGAATTGTAAATCATGAGTTATAATAATTAGACAAGGTCGGAATGATTTCGGGTTCCCCTGTTCTAACTTTGGAAAATAATAAAAAATTGTAAAAATATAATTATGGGTTTAAATTTATATGTTTAAATCCTTAATAAGTCTATTTTCAAGAAAAAAAACAGAAACATCATCTAAATTTTGTACTAAGAGATAAATAATTTTTAGTAAGGAAAGGTTGAAGCTGTCAAACAGCAGAATAGGGATAACTTTAAAGATTTTACTGTACTTATTTGATAAACTATAAATTCTAAAAAATTTATGGTAGAAAGGTATTTGAGTCTAGTTTTAAAAACATCAAGCGGATCTTAATTTGGAATTCTTCATCTCAAGATATAAATAATTTAGTGATAATGACTCAAGTAGACAACTTTGAATGAACATATAAGTAAATAGTGAAAACATATATGAGTATTGAGCTAGCATGGGTTACTTTAAAAATGGATCACACAGCCAAGGCCAATTTGGGTCGAGTGGGCCACATGGGCGTGTGGGCCCACACGGGCAGATCACATGGGCATGTGGGCCCATTTTTACCGAAATGTTTTTAAGGTAGCACGGGTCGCCCAAGTCGACTGTGAACCTACTGTAGGGTCGGTAAGCACTACTTAGAACCCTAAATGTGTGAAATCGACTGAATGATATCTGTACTGGGCATGTTAATATCTAAACTGAATATATGTATTGAAATTGCATAATAGCATGTCACCCATTGTGTGTTGCATTGCATTGGGTTGGGGGTTGTTATTCGGAGGAAGTGTACTAAAAGGCTTTAAGCCTAATTTACTGGTAGCTCAGCTGATAACTATTGTATTGTGCCGCATTCGGTACTACTTGGAGTGTAGGGATGGGTGGGTTGATTATATCCCCACATGGAGTGTAGGGTTGGACGGAGATGGTGTGTAGAGGCTGGTTGGGTAGGATTTTGCTCTTTGCATAAGCTATACCGCTCATCGACGTCTGTGATGGGCTAAGGCTTTCTTGCATTTTGACATTGTCTTGAGATGGGCTAAGGCCCAAATCACATCGAGCATCTTGAAAAGGGCTTAGGCCCAAGAGGCATTCAATCGCTACAGACCGTGTGAATACTAATTGTTTGTTTGTTTCTGCGGGATTACACACTGAGTTTACGTAAACTCACCCTTTTTGTTTAATGTGCACAAGTAATCCCCAGACTGGACGGATCGGTGCGGCGGAGGACTCGGCGGTGGCCACACGTATTTTAAACTATTTTAATTTTAGTTTTGGTATTTATTTCTTAATTATTTTCTGGGTTATTTTTTATGTAAATTGAACTTTTTGGACTGTTTGCTTTTATTTTGGATTTTAGACTGTTTTCGTGGATTTAAAAACTGCACAAACTCAACGAACAAACGGTTTTCTCTAAAACAAAGGGGTTTTCTAAGATGGACGAACTTACCTAATTAACTCGGTTTTTCATAACATAAATTATTTCTAAAGCTTCTGCAACGAATTATGTTTTAAATTAATCGATTAAATAAGTAAGCGATTTTGGAGTCAACAAGAGTAAATAAATGAAAACGATTTTATCGTAACAACTTAGTTTCAACACGCTATTTAGGACATCGCCAGATTCGGCCATAACTTCTAGGCTGAGTTTGGGGTGTTACAAGTAATCAGCATATGTTGAAATGAGGGGGTGAGCTTTAACAAGCTCAGTGAATGCAATAATTTCTATAACATAAACATATCATCATACAACACAACCAGACATTTACTCACAAGTACCACATTCTTAGGTCTAGCATCATATAATATTAAATCATGATTAGTCTAAAAGGTCATTCTCATAACACATATACATAATCATTCAAGCATAAAACATATTCCACACAATTATATAAAATACGATAAGATGACACTTGGATTATGAAACATGTAGTGAGCTTTATCATCACACATTGGATACACGGATCTCCTTACATAACATAGACTCGTAGAGTCAAACATGTCCCAAAAGTGAAGTGTATAGCTAGCATTCTCCTTATTTCCCCTCACATGTCCCGTTGGATGGAGCTTAGCTCACATTCCCTTATCCTCCAAACATGTTCTAGGGCCTCAACACCCAAAACCTCTATACATATAAGTGAGTACTCAAAACCTTATGGCATGCCAACTATATCCAATGGTTCTGAGATCACAAGGCCAAAATATCTGAAAAGCATCACATATTACTTACCGACTAACTGAGCACTAACACTGCATATTAGCATCTTTTGCAAAACACTAGCATAGTCATATATCATGTATCTTACACATTTATTGGATGCATATGATTAAACTTTACACAATAAGCACCATATCCACATATCACATATCATTCATATTAAATAACCACATAACCACAAGACAAGTATGGTTCAAGAAAAATTACACTCGAAATTTAGAGTAGGGGTTTAGGCTACATCCAAATTCCCAACAACACATGACTCATGTTTACGAGTAGCAATTCTATACACTCACCACTTTATGCTTTTATCGAAAACTGAAAGCTCAACTAACACTTCCCTAGCTTGTAGCAAGCTCTAACAAATCTGAAGCTTTACATACATGAATCATACAATAACCATAGTCAAATATCAACCAAGAATCCACTCAAACCAACTAAAATACAAGCTTTAAGCTAAGCTCTCATGTAACTTAAACTATTAGCATAACAAACTTTATATACTAATATCTCGATCTATACTCAACCTTTTTGCTTAAATCAGTTCTGTTCATCTTCTTAATCATCTACACCTAATTCACAACCTTCAAACAAGACAAATCTACTCAATTCATGGTATTGACATTTTTCGACATCTTTTAGGCAATTTTCAAAAAATTCATTAAAACATGAGACATCATTAACAAAATTTCAAGATAAGTTTAAAAACATTCTAATCATGCTAAAACAAGTTGAAAAACACTTTGAAACCATGTTTTAACTCGAAATTCTGAAATCCACCATTAATGGTTCAGTTTTTGGCTTTTATTTAAAACATGCGATTCGAGGGCTAATAATTCAGTTTTAGAATCTAAATAACATAATGGATTCATGAATGATTACCTTTTTTGAAGGAATGAACAAGTTTTGACGAAAATTCAGAAAACCCAAGTTTGAAGAAGATGGTGAAATCTATGGAGTTTTGGGTGTTTTTCTTAGGCCTTTTTTATGGTAGATGACTTAGGATGATAAGAAATCAATGTACTGTATTTTGGAACTAAAAAATCAATAGACTAGCTAAGGATATGGCAAGGGGTGGCACAAGTTTGAAAGAAAAAGAAACATACGTGAAAAACATGTTGATGGGGAAGAAATAGGTTCAATTTTACAAAATGGTAAAACTACAACATAAATGTCATACTATTTTGACTTTGTTACAAATAAATCATTTTTCAAAATTAAGGGTTTCTAGAACACTTTTTCAAAATTGATTTGACAGTTAAGGTGCCATAGCCGAAAACATTATCAAGTACCAACCTTACGAAATTTCGAGCACATATAGGCCAGAATTCCTAAAATACCCCTAAAACTCCTAGGCCCTATTTTGGGGTGTTACAATTCTCCCCTTCTAAAAAGAATTTTGTCCTCAAAATTACCTGAGCTAAACAAATAAGGATTTTGGCATCTCATCATTTCCTTAATTTCCCAAGTAGCCTCTTCCACTTTCTGGTTGCGCCACAAAACTTTAACCAAGAGACTCTTTTGTTTCGCAACACTTTCACTTCATAATCTAAAATCTCAATTGGTTCTTCCTCGTGAGAAAGATCATCACAGAATTCAATTTCCTCAATAGGAACTAAATGCGACGGATTAGAACGATACTTCTTTAACATAGACACATGGAAAACATCATGAATTCTTTCAAGCTCTGGCGGTAACTTGAGACAATAAGGTACTGAACCTATCCTCTCAACAACTTCATAAGGTCCAATGTATCTTGGACTTAACTTACCCTTCCTACCAAATCTCAAAACATTCTTCCACGGTGAAACCTTCAAAAATACCTTATCACCAACTTGAAACTCGATATCTCGACGTTTCAAATCCGCATAAGATTTTTGTCTGTTTGACGCTACTTTCAAACGGTCAAAAATTAGTTTTACCTTCTCCTCAGTCTCACGATCTAAATCTGGCCCAGCAACTCACCTCTCATCTAATTCTGTCCAACACAAAGGAGTTCTACACTTCCTACCATATAATGCTTCAAAAGGTGCCATATGAGTACTTGCTTGAAAATTGTTGTTGTAAGCGAACTCTTCTAAGGGCAGATATTGCTCCTGTAACAGTCTGGTTTAGACCCTAGTCGAAATAGTGGTTTCGAGACCACAAATTTGAGTTTAAAAAATATTTTAATATTATTTTTTTGCTTACAGTATGTGATTAAGCATGTGTGAAAGTTTCGTGAATTAATTTTGTTGTTTGTGTGCTTAATTTGAGAAAAGGACTAAATCGCATAAAATGTAAAAGTAGGCTTCTATTTGATTAAGTGCTTAATTGATGTGTCTTTCTAAATGTGAGGCCCTTATGTTGTAAATTGGCCATTAGACCTTGGGATGGACGATTATGGGCTTATTCTGCATGGTTTGCTTATTAAATTTCAAAGGTTAATTTGGTAAAAAGCATATTAATGGGTAATAAAATAAAACAAAACATAACTGAGCCATGCATTAGTGTTCATCCACCAATTGTAAAAGAAAGAAAAATAGGTTTAAAGCCTTTGAATGTTCGGCCATTACTAAGCTCAATTGAGGTATGTTTTTATTTCGGTTTTTGATAATTTCTACGTTTTCGTGATCGTTGCTTCGAATACTTCAAAACCCATGCCTTAATTTTGTGAATTGATGTAACATCCCAAAATTGGGCCTAGTAGAATTGAACCTATTGGGCCCATTGGGCCTTGAGCGTAGAAGTGTTTTAAAATTCATGGGAATTTGAGAACGGCATTATTTCAAGTTGGACTTATTAGTTAAGTGAATTTGGAAGGGTACGAGGTTTCTAGGAAGTTCCGGGTTCAAGATAGGTTATAAGTAAATTTTTATATTTAGGCACTTTAAGGAGAGAAGGCAAGTGACATTATGACTTAAGGAAATAAGTGAGCATTTTGCTAGCATAAATAAGTATTTGGTAAAGAGGATGTGGTGTCACTTGAAGGAGCATGAAGGGAAAGGGTTCGAATCCCATCTATTGCAATTTTGGATTTTTTTTTTTTTGTGCTTTCTTTCCAAGTGTCGGTCATGGTAATATTTAAGGCAAGGGAAGACTTTTTAATTATAGGAAGGTGGCTAAGGAAATACGGTAGGGAGGTAAATTAGGAGAAGTGAAGGAAAGAACTAAAAGAAAATGGCAAGAGAAGGGAACATGTTGGCTAATATTGTGGGTGATGTTTTGGAAAGATAATTGGGTCAACATCTATCCTTTGGACAAAAGATGCCACACGGTTTGTTAGGGAAAAAGGAGAGCAGAATTTTCTCTTTTCTCTTTAGTCATTTTGCTAAGTTTTAGTGCATGAGAGGTATTTTTCTCTTTGAGCCATTTGTGTCTCTTTTCCAAACTCTTTTCCCCTTTTGCTTTGGCCGAAATCCCTAGTCCATTTGTCCATTTTCTCTTTTGTTTTGGCGAAATCTTCAATGCATTCTTGGTCATTTCTCTTGATAGCCGAATTTCAATCATCTTCTCTTCTCCATCTTGCGAGTTGAACACATCTTTTTTAATCGAATCGTGTTCTAGTGTGCGGTCTTAAAGCACATTCTTGCCGATCCCTCTCTAGTCTTAAGTCAATCGATTGAAGTCGGATCTATCATCATTAAGGTAAGGGGTTCATTTTTGGATTTTTCGTTATATCTTTATTTGGCTATGTTGCAAATCGGATTGAAGTTCGACTAATCGATGATGTTTTAGGGATGAAATCACTCGATATATTCTATTTGCTAATCCTTCGGATATAGTGGTAAGTGATGCAAGTGTAAGTAATACGTTGGGTATGAAATCTTTTGGAAATCCGAGGCTAACTTTTGGTTGGTATTGTTCTAGGATCAAAGAAGAGTGGTTCTTAAGGAAATCCAAATAAGGTGTGAAATCCCGTACCCTTCCGAATACATGATTGAAATGGTGTGTGTTCTCACATCTCTCTGATTGTTTGCATGAAATGTTTTGTGATTTGGTCGTAATACCAAAGAAAACCGGAAACCGGCTTCCGTGATCACTCGGGCGTGCGTAGGTTCATAGTGGTAACCATATTTTTGCAATGAAAGAGTTTTGGTCAGCAGCAGTGACGTGATTTCAAAAAATCATGAAAAATAGGAGAAAGGGAATTAGAAAGTGAATAAGATATCGAATTAAATCATACTGTGTCTATTTTTATATGGATGAAACGGAGAAGGAAAAGGAATTTTATATTCTGAGATATATTAATTTTAGTGAGACTGGTTCTGATGGACTTCGTGGTTCCCTGTTCTGTCTTGGAAAAATCGTATAAAATTGTACAAAGTAAATTAAGAGTTATAATTAATATGTACGGATTCCTTATTGAACCTATTTTTAATAAAAACAAGTGGGAGCAGCATATGAAAACCGTACAGTAAGATATTTGAAATTAAGATAAGAGAGGTCAGAATCGTTGGATAGTGAAACAAGAGAAATTTTAAGAAATAAACTGTACTAAATGGTTAAGTCAAAAATTCTGGAAAAAATTTTATAAGAAGATATATGAGTCTAGTTTCAATGAAAATTTATGGATCTAAATTTTGAGGTTTCTAACTCGAGTTATAGTCAGTTTAGTCAGTATGACGCAGATGGACAGTTTTAATCTTTTTGCCCTAAATTAGTAATTAAGCCTGGGTTGCGAATTTACAAAATTACTTTTGGAAGGTAAATTATCGAAATACCCCTGGGTTGCAAGATTACCGAATTACCCTTAGTGGGTAAGATTATCGAATTACGAAAATTCCCTATAGGTCGAATTACGGAAATGCCCCTAAAGGGCCGAATTGTTATATTGCCTTAATGGGCCGATTTGTTATATTGCCTTAATGGGCCGAATTGATTGATTGCCTTAATGGGCCGAATTGATATACTGCTTAATGGGCCGATTTGATATATTGCTTAATGGGCCAATTTGTTATATTGCCTTAATGGGCCGAATTGATTGATTGCCTTAATGGGCCGAATTGATATACTGCTTAATGGGCCAATTTGATATATGGCTAAATGGGCCAATATGATACATGGCTTAATGGGCCGATTTGATAAAATGCCCTAATGGGCCGATTTTGTAAAGTGTTAATGGGCCAAATTGTTTGTAATAAATCTCTGAGTTATTAATGATCGTGGTTATATTGTAAATATTATGATTTTACGATGTATGTTGCATTTACATAAGTTGCATGGGATTGGGATATTGATGATCGGGAAGTGTAATTTGGGGCTCTGCCACATATTGCAGTGACTCTGTCACATTTTGTCAGTGGCTAAGCCACGTATATTCTCGTTATTCTGGTGGCTTATCCACAATTCGAATTTGATATAAATGGCTAAATGCCTATGATTGGTGTGTTGGCGGGGTGGGTTGACAAAAGATCCCCACAGTGTGTTGGATGGTACGGGTGGTGTGCAGGTGGATGGATTATTAGGTTGGTTTGGGATTGCATTACATTTATACATTTGCTTCATTCTAAGATTGTTTTGTAAAGGGCTTAGGCCCAAGATGATTGCTATATGGGCTCGGCCCAAGAATTTTGTTATATGGGTTCAGCCCAGTGGATGACTGATAGCGGATTTCACACTCGAGTTCTTGTAACTCACCCCCTTTCTTTTTAATCTCTGTAGGTAATGTCTCAGTAAAGAGGACTTGGGCCCATGGATGACTCGGTGGAGGCCATACTTGAAATGGTGCTTATTCGAACTTTAGATTTCTATTTCCGTTCACTTTACTATTTTTGTTTTTATGATGTAATAAGGCCTCTGGAGTATTTATTTTTGATTTATGTTGACGTACTTTAATTTTGCTGGAATTGTTTTTAAATGGGAATTTTTCTAAAAACTTAAATAAAGATTTTCCAAAATTGATTAACAAAAGGATTTCATAACAAACTTTTACAAATAATTTTAAATCGAATTTTCTTTAAAATTATCAATGACATTTTCAAAAGTCACGGTTTTACAAGATTACTAGTTCGATTATCGATTTATCAAACAACCTCTCAAAATACTTGTATTTTATCTACGTTTCCGCAACGTTTTCAAAATGCTTCTGCAACTCTATTCTAAACGACACATTTTCGTAAATTGTATATTTCAAATATGCTTTCGCAACCGAAAAAGTCTTTAAAGATAATTACGTTTTCAAGTAGACAACAATTGCTTAAGTGTTTTGAGTTTTAACAATGAGGTTGTATTTCTCAAGCAAGTTTTTTGCAAAGATGGTTTTTATTCCCATGTGACACACCAGATTCGAGCCTAACTTCTAGGCCGGGTTTGAGGTGTTACATTTTATGGTATCAGAGCCCGGTTGCAAAACTCGGCTGTGGTTTGGGTTCAAACACGTTTTCAAAGCTGTTTAAAATTTTAAATTATGTTTGTTCCAAAGGAAGTGTGGCACCACGGGTATCCGGCACCAAGTCAAGTAAGTATATGTTATCATTTTATGATTATTGTGTTAGTACTGTGGTAAGAAAATTCCACAAAATAGAATACTCTAGAACTTTTAGTCTTAGGAGCTGAAACTATAGAGATTGAGACTATAGGATGCGTACTACGAAAACAACTTTACTTCCTATAATCCATAAGACATTGTTTAATAAATATTAGAACTATAGACTGATTCATAAGACTTTTAATAAGATTAAATCGACATTAGTGAACATGAGCACTAGAGGACGTGGACGCGGTAGACGTAGACGTGGTAGAGGCCGAGGTGCTAAGGCTAGATCTTCAACATCGGGGCGTATGCCCGAAAGGGAGGCGCCGACATCGCCAGTGGCTGAGACGGGGTCTTATGATCGAGCTGGAATTGATGAGCTGACTCAGCTAGTTAGGGAGCTTGTGGAGGAGGTTAGAGAAATTGGTCGAACACTTCGAGTTGGACGCGTGGACTGTAAGAAGGAATTTGATCGCGGTTCTCTAGGGTCGTAGTCTCGTTCTGTGAAGCGTGTTAAGGCACGTCCAAACTTTTCGGCTTGCGATTATTGCAAAAGGCGTCATTCGGGAGAATGCTGGAGGAGGTCAGGAGTATGCTTGAGATGCGAGTCTAAGGAGCATAAGGCTCGGGATTACGTTATCACCATCAAGTCAGGTATGTTTTGGTTGGAGTGATGATTGAATATAGAAAATTCTATGTATAAGTGGTAGATAACTGCTTGCTTCTGTGGTTAGGTGTTTAGTTGTGTGAAAGAGAATTCAAGATTATGTTAAAAGTACATTAGTGTTATTAAGATCAGAGTGCGCAGCAAAAGCATAGTGGTATGATTTAAGCGGTTCGGTTAGTAGTTAGTTGGAAATTTTGAGGACGAAATTTCTTTAAGGGGGTAGAATTGTAACATCCCAAAATTGGGCCTAGTATAATTGAACCTATTGGGCCCATTGGGCCTTGAGCGTAGAAGCGTTTTAAAATTCATGGGAATTTGAGAACGACATTATTTCAAGTTGGACTTATTAGTTAAGTGAATTTGGAAGGTTACGAGGTTTCTAGGAAGTTTCGGGTTCAAGATAGGCTATAAGTAAATTTTTATATTTAGGCACTTTAAGGAGAGAAGGCAAGTGGCATTATGACTTAAGGAAATAAGTGAGCATTTTTCTAGCATAAATAAGCATTTGGTAAAGAGGATGTGGTGTAACTTGAAGGAGCATGAAGGGAAAGGGTTTGAATCCCATCTATTGCAATTTTGGATTTATTTTTTTTTTTTGTGCTTTCTTTCCAAGTTTCGGTCATGGTAATATTTAAGGCAAGGGAAGACTTTTTAATTATAGGAAGGTGGCTAAGGAAATATGGTAGGGAGGTAAATTAGGAGAAGTGAAGGAAAGAACTAAAAGAAAATGGCAAGAGAAGGGAACATGTTGGCTAATATTGTGGGTGATGTTTTGGAAAGATAATTTGGTCAACATCTATCCTTTGGACAAAAGATGCCACACGGTTTGTTAGGGAAAAAAGGAGAGCAGAATTTTCTCTTTTCTATTTAGTCATTTTGCTAAGTTTTAGTGCATGAGAGGTATTTTTCTCTTTGAGCAATTTGTGTCTCTTTTCCAAACTCTTTTCCCTTTTTGCTTTGGCCAAAATCTCATAGTCCATTTGTCCATTTTTCACTTTTTGTTTTGGCTGAAATCTTCAATGCATTCTTGGTCATTTCTCTTGATAGCCGAATTTCAATCATCTTCTCTTCTCCATCTTGCGAGTTGAACACATCTTCTTTAATCGAATCGTGTTCTAGTGTACGGTCTTAAAGCACATTCTTGCCGATCCCTCTCTAGTCTTAAGTCAATTGATTGAAGTCGGATCTATCATCATTAAGGTAAGGGGTTCATTTTTGGATTTTTCGTTATATCTTTATTTGGCTATGTTGCAAATCGGATTGAAGTTCGACTAATCGATGATGTTTTAGGGACGAAATCACTCGATATATTCTATTTGCTAATCCTTCGGATATAGTGGTAAATGATGCAAGTGTAAGTAATATGTTGGGTATGAAATCTTTTGGAAATCCGAGGCTAACTTTTGGTTGGTATTGTTCTAGGATCAAAGAAGAGTGGTTCTTAAGGAAATCCAAATAAGGTGTGAAATCTCGTACCCTTCCGAATACATGTTTGAAATGGTGTGTGTTCTCACATCTCTCTGATTGTTTGCATGAAATGTTCTGTGATTTGGTCGTAATACCAAAGAAAACCAGAAACTGGCTTCCGTGATCACTCGAGCGTGCGTAGGTTCATAGTAGTAACCATATTTTTGCAATGAAACAGTTTTGGTCAGCAGCAGTGAAGTGATTTCAAAAAATCATGAAAAATAAGAGAAAGGGAATTAGAAAGTGAATAAGATATCGAATTTAATCTTACTGTGTATATTTTGATATGAAGAAACGGAGAAGGAAAAGGAATTTTATATTCTGAGATATCTTAATTTTAGTGAGACTGGTTCTGATGGACTTCGTGGTTCCCTGTTCTGTCTTGGAAAAATCGTATAAAATTGTACAAAGTAAATTAAGAGTTATAATTAATATGTATGGATTCCTTATTGAACCTATTTTTAATAGAAACAAGTGGGAGCAGCATATGAAAACCGTACAGTAAGATATTTGAAATTAAGATAAGAGAGGTCAGAATCTTTGGACAGTGAAACAAGGGAAAATTTAAGAAATAAACTATAGTAAATGGTTAATTAAAAAATTCTGGAAAATTTTTATAAGAATATATATGAGTCTAGTTTTAGGAAAAATTTACGGATCTAAATTTCGAGTTTTCTAACTCAAGTTATAGTGAGTTTAGTCAGTATGACGCAGATGGACAGTTTCAATCTTTTTGCCCCAAATTAGTAATTAAGTCTGGGTTGCGAATTTACCAAATTACCTTTGGAAGGTAAATTATCGAAATACCCCTGGGTTGCAAGATTACCGAATTACCCTTAGTGGGTAAGATTATCGAATTACGAAAATGCCCTATGGGCCGAATTACGGAAATGCCCCTAAAGGGCCGAATTGTTATATTGCCTTAACGGGCCGATTTGTTATATTGCCTTAATGGGCCGAATTGATTGATTGCCTTAATGGGCCGAATTGATATACTGCTTAATGGGCCGATTTGATATATTGCTTAATGGGCCAATTTGTTATATTGCCTTAATGGGCTGAATTGATTTATTGCCATAATGGGCCGAATTGATATATTGCTTAATGGGCCGATTTGATATATTGCTAAATGGGCCAATTTGATACATGGCTTAATGGGCCGATTTGATAAAATGCCCTAATGGGCCGATTTTGTAAAGTGTTAATGGCCCAAATTGTGTGTAATAAATCTCTGAGTTATTAATGATCGTGGTTATATTGTAAATATTATGATTTATGATGTATGTTGCATCTACATAAGTTGCATGGGATTGGGATATTGATGATCGGGGAAGTGTAATTTGGTGGCTTTGCCACATATTCTGGTGACTCTGTCACATTTTGTCTGGTGGCTAAGCCACGTATATTCTGTTATTCTGGTGGCTTGTCCACAATTCGAATTTGATATAAATGGCTAAATGCCTATGATTGGTGTTTTGGCGGGGTGGGTTGACAAAAGATCCCACGGTGTGTGTTGGATGGCATGCAGGTGGTGTGTAGCGGATGGATTATTAGCTTGGTTTGGGATTGCATTACATTCATACATTTGCTTCATTCTAAGATTGTTTTGTAAAAGGGCTTAGGCCCAAGATGATTGCTATATGGGCTCCGGCCCAAGAATTTTGTTATATGGGTTCGGGCCCAGTGGATGACTGATAAGGGATTTCACTCGAGTTCTTGTAACTCACCCCCCCTTTCTTTTTAATCTCTGTAGGTAATGCTCCGTAATGAGGACTTGGGCCCATGGATGACTCGGTGGAGGCCATACTTCAAAAATGGTGTTTATTTTGAACTTTAGATTTCTATTTCCGTTCACTTTACTAGTTTGGTTTTTATGATGTAATAAGGCCTCTCGAGTATTTATTTTTGCTTTATGTTGACGTACTTTAATTTTGCTTGAATTGTTTTTAAATGGGAATTTTTCTAAAAACTTAAATAAAGATTTTCCAAAATTGATTAACAAAAGGATTTCATAACAAACTTTTACAAATAATTTTAACTCGGATTTTCTTTAAAATTATCAATGACATTTTCAAAATTCACGGTTTTAAAAGATTACTAGTTCGATTATCGATTTATCAAACAACCTCTCAAAATACTTGTATTTTATCTACGTGTCCGCAACGTTTTCAAAATGCTTCTGCAACTCTATTCTAAATGACACATTTTCGTAAATTGTATATTTTAAATATGCTTTTGCAACCGAAAAAGTCTTTAAAGATAATTACGTTTTCAAGTAGACAACAATTGCTTTAGTGTTTTGAGTTTTAACAATGAGGCTGTATTTCTCAAGCAAGTTTTTCGCAAAGATGGTTTTTACTCCCATGTGACACACCAGATTCGGGCCTAACTTCTAGGCCGGGTTTGGGGTGTTACATTTTATGATATCAGATCCCGGTTGCAAAACTCGGCTGTGGTTTGGGTTCAAACACGTTTTCAAAGCTGTTTAAAATTTTAAATTATGTATGTGCCAAAGGAAGTATGGCACCACGGGTATCCGGCACCAAGTCAAGTAAGTATATGTTATCATTTTATGATTATTGTATTAGTACTGTGGTAAGAAAATTCCACAAAATAGAATACTCTTGAACTTTTAGTCTTAGGAGCTGAAACTATAGAGATTGAGACTATAGGATGCATTACTCTGAAAACAACTTTACTTCCTATACTCCATAAGACATTGTTTAATAAATATTAGAACTATAGAATGATTCATAAGACTTTTAATAAGATTAAATCGACATTAGTGAACATGAGCGCTAGAGGACGTGGGCCGCGGTAGGCGTGAGCGTGGTAGAGGCCGAGGTGCTAGGGCTAGATCTTCAACATCGGGTTTATGCCCGAAAGGGAGGCGCTGACATCGCCGATGGTGAGAGACGGTCTTATGACCGAGCTAGAATTGATGAGCTGACTCAGCTAGTTAGGGAGCTTGTGGAGGAGGTTAGAGAAATTGGTCGAACACTTCGAGTTGGACGCGTGGACTGTAAGAAGGAATTTGATCGTGGTTCTCTAGGGTTGCAGTCTCGTTCTGTGAAGCGTGTTAAGGCACGTCCAAACTTTTCGGCTTGCGATTATTGCAAAAGGTGTCATTCGGGAGAATGCTGGAGGAGGTCAGGAGTATGCTTGAGATGCGGGGCTAAGGAGCATAAGGCTCGGGATTGCTTTATCACCATCAAGTCAGGTATGTTTTGGCTGGACGTGATGATTGAATATAGAAAATTCTATGTATAAGTGGTAGATAACTGCTTTCTTCTGTGGTTAGGTGTTTGGTTGTGTGAAAGAGAATTCAAGATTATGTTAAAAGTACATTAGTGTTATTAAGATCAGAGTGCTTGTGTGAAAGCATAGTGGTATGATTTAAGCGGTTCGGTTAGTAGTTGGTTGGAAATTTCGAGGACGAAATTTCTTTAAGGGGGTAGAATTGTAACATCTCAAAATTGGGCCTAGTAGAATTGAACCTAGTGGGCCTTGAGCGTAGAAGCGTTTTAAAATTCATGGGAATTTGAGAACGACATTATTTCAAGTTGGACTTATTAGTTAAGTGAATTTGGAAGGTTACGAGGTTTCTAGGAAGTTCCGGGTTCAAGATAGGCTATAAGTAAATTTTTATATTTAGGCACTTTAAGGAGAGAAGGCAAGTGGCATTATGACTTAAGGAAATGAGTGAGCATTTTGCTAGCATAAATAAGCATTTGGTAAAGAGGATGTGGTGTCACTTGAAAGAACCATGAAGGGAAAGGGTTCGAATCCCATCTATTGCAATTTTGGATTTTTTTTTTCTGCTTTCTTTCCAAGTGTCGGTCATGGTAATATTTCAGGCAAGGGAAGGCTTTTTAATTATAGGAAGGTGGCTAAGGAAATATGGTAGGGAGGTAAATTAGGAGAAGTGAAGGAAAGAACTAAAAGAAAATGGCAAGAGAAGGGAACATGTTGGCTAATATTGTGGGTGATGTTTTGGAAAGATAATTGGTTCAACATCTATCCTTTGGACAAAAGATGCCACACGGTTTGTTAGGGAAAAAGGAGAGCAGAATTTTCTCTTTTCTATTTAGTCATTTTGCTAAGTTTTAGTGCATGAGAGGTATTTTTTCTATTTGAGCAATTTGTGTCTCTTTTCCAAACTCTTTTCCCTTTTTGCTTTGGCCGAAATCTCCTAGTCCATTTGTCCATTTTTCTCTTTTTGTTTTGGCCGAAATCTTCAATGCATTCTTGGTCATTTCTCTTGATAGCCGAATTTCAATCATCTTCTCTTCTCCATCTTGCGAGTTGAACACATCTTCTTTAATTGAATCGTGTTCTAGTGTGTGGTCGTAAAGCACATTCTTGCCGATCCCTCTCTAGTCTTAAGTCAATCGATTGAAGCCGGATCTATCATCATTAAGGTAAGGGGTTCATTTTTGGATTTTTCATTATATCTTTATTTGGCTATGTTGCAAATCGGATTGAAGTTCGACTAATCGATGATGTTTTAGGGACGAAATCACTCGATATATTCTATTTGCTAATCCTTCGGATATAGTGGTAAGTGATGCAAGTGTAAGTAATACATTGGGTATGAAATCTTTTGGAAATCTGAGGCTAACTTTTGGTTGGTATTGTTCTAGGATCAAAGAAGAGTGGTTCTTAAGGAAATCCAAATAAGGTGTATAATCCCGTACCCTTCCGAATACATGTTTGAAATGGTGTGTGTTCTCACATCTCTATGATTGTTTGCATGAAATGTTCTGTGATTTGGTTGTAATACCAAAGAAAACCAGAAACCATCTTCTGTGATCACTCGGGCGTGCGTAGGTTCATAGTGGTAACCATATTTTTGCAATAAAACAGTTTTGGTCAGCAGCAGTTATGTGATTTCGAAAAATCATGAAAAATATGAGAAGGGGAATTAGAAAGTGAATAAGATATTGAATTAAAGCTTACTGTGTTTATCTTGATATGGTAGAAATGGAGAAGGAAAAGGAATTTTATATTCTGAGATATCTTAATTTTAGTGAGACTGGTTCTGATGGACTTCGTGGTTCACTGTTCTGTCTTTAAAAAATCGTATAAAATTGTAAAAAGTAAATTAAGAGCTATAATTAATATGTATGGATTTCTTATTGAACCTAGTTTTAATAGAAACAAGTGGGAGCAGCATATGAAAACCGTACAGTAAGATATTTGAAATTAAGATAAGAGAGGTCAGAATTGTTGGACAGTAAAACAAGGGAAACTTTAAGAAATAAACTGTACTAAATGGTTAAGTCAAAAATTCTGTAAAAATTATCGTAAGAAGATATATCAGTCTAGTTTGAAGGAAAATTTACGGATCTAAATTACGAGGTTTCTAACTCGAGTTATAGTCAATTTAGTAGGTATGACGCAGATGGACAGTTTCAATCTTTTTGCCCCAAATTAGTAATTAAGTCTGGGTTGCGAATTTACCAAATTACCTTTGAAAGGTAAATTATCAAAATACCTCTGGGTTGCAAGATTACCGAATTACCCTTAGTGGGTAAGATTATCGAATTACGAAAATGCCCTATGGGCCGAATTACGGAAATGCCCCTAAAGGGCCGAATTGTTATATTGCCTTAACGAGCCGATTTGTTATATTGCCTTAATGGGCCGAATTGATTGATTGTCTTAATAGGCCAAATTGATATACTGCTTAATGGGCCGATTTGTTATATTGCTTAATGGGTCAATTTGTTATATTGCCTTAATGGG
Organism: Gossypium sturtianum; assembly: GCA_025698515.1. Classification (NCBI taxonomy): domain Eukaryota; kingdom Viridiplantae; phylum Streptophyta; class Magnoliopsida; order Malvales; family Malvaceae; genus Gossypium; species Gossypium sturtianum. Next base: position 131,289,960 of record CM046955.1, read on the forward strand.
CCGAATTGATTGATTGCCTTAATTGGCCGATTTGATATACTGCTTAATGGGCCAATTTGATACATGGCTTAATGGGCCGATTTGATAAAATGCCCTAATGGGCTGATTTTGTAAAGTGTTAATGGGCCAAATTAATTGTAATAAATCTCTGAGTTATTAATGATCGTGATTATATTGTAAATATTATGATTTACGATGTATGTTGCATTTACATAAGTTGCATGGGATTGGGATATTGATGATCGGGGAAGTGTAACTCTGTCACATTTTGTCTGGTGGCTAAGCCACATATATTCTGTTATTCTGGTGGCTTGTCCACAATTCGAATTTGATATAAATGGCTAAATGCCTATGATTGGTGTGTTGGCGGGGTGGGTTGACAAAAGATCCCCACAGGTGTGTTGGATGGTACGGGTGGTGTGTAGCGGATGGATTATTAGCTTGGTTTGGGATTGCATTACATTCATACATTTGTTTCATTCTAAGATTGTTTTGTAAAAGGGCTTAGGCCCAAGATGATTGCTATATGGGCTCCGGCCCAAGAATTTTGTTATATGGGTTCGAGGCCAGTGGATGACCAGTAAGGGATTTCACACTCGAGTTCTTGTAACTCACCCCCTTTCTTTTTAATCTCTGTAGGTAATGCTCCGTAATGAGGACTTGGGCCCATGGATGACTTGGTGGAGGCCATGCTTCAGAAATGGTGTTTATTTTGAACTTTAGATTTCTATTTCCGTTCACTTTGCTATTTTGGTTTTTATGATGTAATAAGGCCTCTGGAGTATTTATTTTTGCTTTATGTTGACGTACTTTAATTTTGCTTGAATTGTTTTTAAATGGGAATTTTTCTAAAAACTTAAATAAAGATTTTCCAAAATTGATTAACAAAAGGATTTCATAACAAACTTTTACAAATAATTTTAACTCGGATTTTCTTTAAAATTATCAATGACATTTTCAAAAGTCACGGTTTTAAAAGATTACTAGTTCGATTATCGATTTATCAAACAACCTCTCAAAATACTTGTATTTTATCTACGTTTCTGCAATGTTTTCAAAATGCTTCTGCAACTCTATTCTAAATGACACATTTTCGAAAATTGTATATTTTAAATATGCTTTCGCAACCGAAAAAGTCTTTAAAGATAATTACGTTTTCAAGTAGACAACAATTGCTTTAGTGTTTTGAGTTTTAACAATGAGGCTGTATTTCTCAAGCAAGTTTTTCACAAAGATGGTTTTTACTCCCATGTGACACACCAGATTCGGGCCTAACTTCTAGGCCGGGTTTGGGGTGTTACAATTGATGATGATTTTGAAATGTGCCATTGATGAATTCATGAGTTTTGTGATATTTGAAGATGAAATATGAAAGATATGTGATGGATTAACATAGTTTGTCTTTGGATTTTTGATGAATTTGAGTAATTTGGACTAAATTGAGAAAATAATATTTTGAGGGACTAAAATGTGAAATAAATGAAAAATATGGGTTGCTAGGGACCTATATAGAATTCGGCTAAGCATGGGTTATATTGAATTATGTGTATTTTGTGATTTTGTGAAATAAGGACTAAAATGTCAAAATGTGAAAATATGAGGGTTAATTTGTAAATTGCCCTAAATGTGTGTTCTTGGATTGAATTGAATGAATTGGTGAATAAAATAGTTAAATTTGAATATGTATAGATCAAGAACCGAAGAAAACGGATTTAGATCGAGGAAAGTCGAAAGTGATCGAATAGTTGAATCCATCTGTTTATTCAAACTCGAGGTAAGTCTATATACAAATAAATGTATTTGAATTGGTTTATTTATGTACCTATGAAATTTAATTGTGATGAATGTGTACGAGATGTTATATACATGAAATTTGAGAAAGCGTCGACAAAGTGTCAATATCCGAAAAGTCCCGTATGAACCTAGGAATAGATAGGATTTTATATGTCATGACATAGGTTTCTGATATGTGATATCGTGTAAGACCACGTCTGGGACGTTGGCATCGATTTTAGATTTACGTGTAAGACCATGTCTGGGACATTGGCATCATATTTGATTCGTGTAAGACCTTGTCTGGGACAGTGGCATCGATATTCGGTTACGTGTAAGACCACGTCTGGGACATTGGCATTGTACGATTATTCTGAGTATTCCGAGTATCCTATTTCATTCCATATGGTTCAACGGGCAATTCCGAGAAAATGAAAGACTATGTGAAATGTATAACCGAATCAGGTACGTTTGAAATATACACTATGTGTGTGTATGAAAGGTAAGTATATATATATGAACTTACCTAGGTGAAATATATGCTTAGATTTGATGAAATAAAAATGTGATATATGTGAAAATGTGCTATGATCAAATGAGGTATTTGGAGACAAAATACTGATGGTAAGAAATGGCTATACAAATGAGCCAATGATATATTAAGAATTTGCAATTGATATATATATGAATGATCTTGTGTTTGATATGATACTTAATGTTTATATGTTAAGTTTATTTGTATATGGCTTACTAAGCTTTTGAAAGCTTACTCTGTGTGTGTTTGCACTGTTTTATAGATCGTTAATGCTACTGAAGGCTCGGGGATCGTCGAGGATCGTCACCACACTATCCAATCATATTTCGGTATCTTTTGAATATGTATAGATTTTAACTATGGCATGTATAGTCTAGTTGAAATGGTTGTTACATTGAATTGGTAAGTTTGTGGATGAATTTTACTTAGAAATGTTTGTGATTAGATTGAGCTAAATGATGCATAAGTTGAAGTGTTTGTTATGCTCATGAGTGGTTAGAAAAGATGATCATTCTGGTATGTTTACATTGCTTTTAATGCTTGGATTGATGCTAAATTGTGCTTGTAGGTGTAGCCCAAAGTGTGGGTGGCATTTTAGCCTTGCAAATGGCCTATAATTGCCCACACGGTTGATCACACGGGCGTGTGGCTCGACTGTGTTCCTCATGGTTCCATTTCAAAACAAGTCAGACTCGACCACGGGCTAGACACACGGGCATGTGACTGGCCGTGTGATGCAAGTCAGGCTCGACCACGGGTGAGGCACACAGGCGTGTCTCAGGCCGTGTGGTCAAGTCAGTATGTATGCCCTTTTTTGCCACGGCTCGGACACATGATTAGTCTAGACTATTCCTCTAAGAGGGTAATTCTGAGTTCTGATAATGATTCTAAGATTGTTTTGATTGGCAAGCGTCGAGATTACCTCTCTAATGTGGTCTCCGCTCTGGTAGCCGAAAAGTTAGTTTGGAAAGGCTGTGAGGCATATCTGGCCTTTATGTCTGATTCTAACTTTGCAAAACCTTCTGTTAATGAAATTCGGACTGTAAGGGACTTCCTGGATGTTTTCCCTAAGGAGTTGTCGGGGTTACCTTCAGACAAGGAGGTCGAGTTTGGTATTGAATTCTGCCAGGTACAACTTCTGTATCTATTGCCCCTTATCGCATGGCACCAAAGGAGCTTATGGAGTTAAAGGTTCAGCTTCAGGAAATTCTCAATTAAGGGTTCATTAGGCCGAGTGTGTCTCTATGGGGAGCACCGGTGCTATTTGTAAAGAAAAAGAACGACAGGATGAGAATGTGTGTGGATTATTGCCAGCTGGATAGGTTGATGGTAAAGAATAGGTATCCACTTCTGAGGACCGGTGACCTGTTTGATCAATTTCGTGGGGCATCTGTATTCTCTAAGATCAATCTCCATTCTGGGTACCATCAACTAAAAGTTAAAGTGGCTGATAAGTATAAGACTACTTTTAGGAATCGTTACGGACATTACGAGTTCCTAGTCATGCCATTTGGTTTGACAAATGCTCTGACTGCATTTATGGATATGATTAACCAGGTGTTTCAATAGTATTTGGATTAGTTCATTGTGGTTTTTAGCGACGATATTCTGATTTATTCTAAGACTAAGAAGGAACATGATGAGTACCTTAGAGTAGTTCTGCAGATACTCTGTGAGAAATAGCTCTATCCTAAGCTGAGCAAGTGTGAATTCTTGTTGTATAAGGTCACCTTTCTAGGGCATATTGTTTCTACTGAGGGGATCCGAGTTGATCCTAAAAAGATTGAGGCTGTGATCATGTGGAAACAGCCTAGGAATGTGTTTGAGATTCGAAGTTTCCTAGGGTTGGCACGTTATTACCGGAGGTTTACTGAGGGGTTCTCGTTTATCGCAGCTCCTTTGACTAAGCTATTGCATAAAAACACACCTTTCGTGTTGTCTGATGAGCAAAAAGTGAGTTTTGAGAAGCTCAAGTTCGTTCTAACTCAAGCACCTGTTCTAGTACATCTTGAATCTAGAAGAGAGTCTGTAGTTTACAGTGATGCTTCGCACATTGGATTGGGTTGTTTTGTAATGTAGGATGGTAAGGTTGTGGCTTATGCGTCTCGACAGCTTAAGTCACACGAAGGCAACTATCCCACGCATGATCTTGAGTTCGTTGTGGTTGTCTTCACTCTGAAAACTTAGAGGTATTATATGTATGGTGAGAGGTGTATCATTTACACCAATCACAAGAGCCTTAAGTATCTGTTGACTCAGAAAGAGTTGAACCTTAGGCAACGTAGATGGGTGAAGTTGCTTAAGGATTACAACTACATTATAGAGTATCACCCCGGTAAGGCCAATGTTATGGTCGATGCTCTTAGTCGTAAAGAAATGACCAATCTAAGAGCAATGTTTGCTCACCTGAGTCTGTTTGACGAAGGTAGTCTGTTGTCGAGCTGCAAGTTAAGCCGACTTGGATTGATTAGATTCGGGTTAAGCAGTTAGTGGATGAAACTCTTGTTCTATAGTTTCGATTGGTTGAAGATAGTAAGACTATTGAATTCGGACAGAACGATGACGGGGTTTTGTGCTTCAAAGGTTGGGTCTGTGTGCCTAACGATGCTGAGTTGAGGCAATCAATTTTGTGGGATGCGCATAGTAGCCCTTATGCTATGCATCCCATTAGAAATGAGATGTACAGGGATCTCTGAGGGTTATACTGGTGGCCTGGTTTGAAACAGGAGGTAACTACCTTTGTCTCTCATTGTCTGGCGTGCTAGCAAGTTAAGGCTAAACACCAATTGCCTTCAGGTCTACTACAATCAGTTAAGGTTCCTCTTTCAAAATGGGAGAGAGCGACTATGGATTTTGTTAATTTCTTGCCTCTGACACTCACTAAGAAGGATTCTGTTTGGGTCATCGTGGATTGGTTGACCAAGTCTGCTCATTTCCTACCTATCAAGACAGATTATTCGCTTCAGAAGCTGGCTAAGTTGTATGTCTCAGAGATTGTAAGGCTGCACGGAATTCCGCTTTCGATCATATCTGACAGAGACCCACATTTTGCTTCACGGTTCTAGAAGAAACTTTATGAGGCACTAGGTACTCGATTGGACTTTAGCATTGTGTACCATCCTCAAACTAATGGGCAATCTGAAAGGGTTATTTAGATTCTAGAAGATATGTTGTGGAGTTGTGTAATCGACTTCTGAGGTAGTTGGGATGAGTGTCTACCACTGGTTGACTTTGTGTATAACAACAGCTTCCGGTCCAGTATTCAGATGGCACTTTACAAGGCTTTGTATGGTCATTAGTGTCGTACACCTCTGTGTTGGACTGAATTAAGTGAGCGTCAGGTTTTGGGTCCTAAGTTGGCTTCCAAGATTGAAGATAAGGTTAGACTAATTTGAGATTGTCTTAAGGAAGCTTTTGATAGATAGAAGTCCTATTCAGATCTAAAGAGAAGGGATATCAAGTATTCTATAGTGGACCAGGTTTTTCTGAAAGTATCTCCGTAGAAAAAGGTTCTTCGATTTGGACATAAGGGCAAGTTGAGCCCGAGGTTCATTAAACCTTATCGAATTCTGAAACTGTTGGACCTGTCGCCTACCAGTTAGAGTTACCTTTGGAATTAGATCATATTCATGACGTGTTCCATGTTTCTACGTTGAGACGGTACCGGTTTGACCCGTCTCACATTGTTCCTGTTGAGGAGATAGAGGTAAGACTGGATCTAACTTTCGAGGATGAGCCTGGTCAGGTCCTGGATCGAGACGTTAAGGTCTTGAGGAGGAAAAATGTTTCTTTGGTTAAGGTTTTATGGTAGAATCATGGCACTGAGGAAGCAACTTGGGATCCTGATGATTCTATTTGATAGGAATACCCTCATCTGTTTCAATTAGGTAAATTTGGAGGCCAAAATTTCTTTTAGGGGGAGAGAGTTGTAACGCCTCAAAAATTTTAACCTTATTAATGTAATGGGCCTATTTCGCCCGGGCCCAATTAACCAAACCAGATACAAAAAAAATTAAAAAAAACAAATAATATAAAAATAATAAAAATAGTCCAATAATAAACAGAGTCCATTACATTCAAACAAACCCAAACTAATAATAGCAGGCCCAAATGTTAAAACCAGCCCACTAAGCCCAATTATCCTAAGGCCTAAACTAACCCAAAACAGGTTAGGGTTTTAGAAAACCCTGGAGGCTTCTAGAGGATTCCAGCACCGCAGCCTCCCTCCCACACGAGCACTCCGCACATGCGTGCCTCCAGCCCTCGCCACGTTAGCTCCTCCGTACGGTGGTTTTCACCTGCAAAACGGACAAACAACAAACAACAGCGAGGAGAGGAATAACAGAAAAAAAGAAAAAATAATGTATTGGCATTTTATTTTTGATTTTTCTTTTTGATTTTCGACTTTATAAAGCCGAATGAAAATCTATGTAGGGGTCACTTTTTACCCACAATACGAATACACAGAAAATCAATACAAATCAGCAAGGTTTTTTTCTTTTTCCTTTTTTTTTTCAAATCTGCTCACGTACATATAAAATTTTCGTTTCTATTTTTTTTAAAACTATATATATATATATATATATAAAAGAGAAAAAATATACCTGTTTTGATTTTCGGCCACCGCGATGGCGACGACGGCGCCGGAATCCCCACCGGACTCTTACCGAAATTTGGGCCAGAGGAGAAAGGAGGGAGAGAGTTTTGAGACTTTAGAAACTTTAAAAAAAACAGAAAACAAATGATTTTTAAAAAAAAAATTGGCCTTAAATAAAGAACGAAAACGACGCCGTTTTGCACCAGGGCTTTAAGCGCCAAAACGACGCCGTTTGCCCCCTCAAGACCTGCGTGTTGACCCGACCCGGGGAAGGATCCGCGTGTTTTGTGTAATTGGGCTATTTATCGCTTTAGTCCTTCCGCATTTTTATTCTTTTTAAATTCATTTTTTTATTTTTAATTTCCCCCCTTAAGTTTTATTTTGATTTCATTTGAGTCCCTTATAAAGCGCCGCGTTTAGGAGAAACGGAATATTTCCCTATTTGGTCCTTCCCTTTTTATGCGCATTACATTGGGGTCCTAATTCATTTTTTCTTTTTTAAATTTGGATCTTTAATTTTATTTTTCTCTTATTTTAGTCCCTTTAATGCTTTATTTACAATTTGAGCTCTCAATTTTATTCCAATTTCATTTTAATACAGTATTCATTTATTATTAATTTATTTTTATATTTATGTGAATTATTTTCATCCATTCATTTAATTGTTTGCATGTATATATATTCCTTTTTATCATTATTATTATTTTTTACTTCTTTGATTATATTTTTTTATATTTTACTTTATTCTTATTTTCATTATTATTATTATATTTATTAGTAATATTATTATTATTGATATTACTATTGTTATTGTTATTTATTTATTATTTTTATTACTAATATTGTTTTATTTTACTACTACCATTATTATATCTGTTTATTAATATATTTTTGTTATAATTTATTATGATTATTGTATTTTTGTTATTATTATTATTTTACTATCTTTAAATTATTGTGCATAGTATTTTTTATTGATTTTCTATTAACTTTTGTCTTTGTTATTATTTTCCTTATTTTACTTATTTGTTCATTTATATACTATTTTTTACCTATTATTTTATGTGGATTGTTCACTTTAGCTTTTATTTTATTTTATTTTATTTTTACTTTTATTATTGTTATTTATATTTTATTGTCATCATCATTATTTTGTTATAAAAATTAGCATTGTAATTCATTTTACATTTTATTATAAAATCATATCACGTTTTATCCGATTTTTGAAATAAGCAATTACTTCACGTTCTAAGATTCGAAAGAAATCGTACCCTAACTTACTGGGTTTCGATTTTTCTCATCGAATCTAAAGAACCAAATATTCCCTTAAATCAAAGCATATGAGTTAAATAAAAACATATTCTCGAGAATTCGAAAACTTTGTGTTCTAACTCACTGAATATGACGTTTTGTTATCTCGAGATAAGGATTTCCAAAAACAAATGTAATATTCCGTATTCGGGAATTTTGAGAAATAGTGCCCTAACTTACTAGGTTTCGATTTCTCATTTAACCTAAATAACTGAATATCCTTCTTAAATTTAAATATACGAGTTTTTTTTTATATGGCAAAAGACAAGCTTAGTTTTGAGGATTCGAAATGTCATATCCTAACTCATTGGGTATGATATTTTATTCTTTCGAAATAAGTGAGTCTCAGCGTCCGATTTAATTTATACAAGTTTTCTTTAACAAAAAGGATCGTATTTTAAAATCTTTTCAAATTTTTGACATTAAGATATTAATCAATCAATTCGGTACCAATTTTTGGCGTTACGAGGGTGCTAATCCTTCCTCGTACGTAAACAACTCCCGAACCTGCTTTCTTGAATTTCGTAGGCAAAAAGTATTGTTTTAACGATCAATCTCAAGGTGACCCGATCACACCTCAAAAAAAGATTGGTGGCGACTCCATTTTCATTTTAAAAGTCGATCCCGTTTTCCAAAACAAAAAAATGGTTACGACAGCTTGGCGACTCCACTGAGGACTGAGAGAGTCGAGCCGAAAAATTGATTATTTTTTGTCTGGTTGTCGAAAATTGAAAATCTGATTTGAAAAATTACGATCCTATTATCGTGCTTGTTCGTATTGTTATGATTACTGTGGTTTGAGTCTTGCATCATACTGCATAAGGACTATTTTGGTCTTACCCTTTTAAGTGGGAGTGAGAAACTACTCTTTCGTGAGGTTTTCACCTCCGTGGAAGATAGTGGATCGCTTTCGGGATACATCCGTACCTATGTCTTCGTGAGATTTTCATCTCCGTCCAGCCATAGGGAAATGTATTCCCCTAAACTGAACTCGGTTCGTATGAGCCTATAATGGGTGAGGATCGAGGAATCCGCTGGTTCAGGTACCTCAACTTTAGAACCCAAACCGCATATAGAAGGCCCTATGAGCTCGCCCTAGATAGTACCGCGATAAACCATAGTGGTCACCCAAATAAGTGCTCTATTTGTTTCCTTTTTGCTTACTTTTGCTTTGTACTAATGTGTTTCATTTTGTTTTGTCTATGATTGCATTACATGTCATTTCATATGTGAAAGAGTGTCGATGCATGTTCAATTACTAAATTAGAGAGTTTGTCATGGAGAACGAATTTCTTGATAAAATGGAAGACAATACGACTGTCCGTATATTTGTAATCAGTTTCATGTAAAGAATTTTGCCCTCTAGTAAAGTTTTCTAATGGAAATTGAATTAGAATCGACACCCTTTTGCATTCATTACATGCATTCACATGGCATTACATCATATGCATTAGATTTCATGAGAAGACCCTGATTGGTTGAAATTATTTCAGCATTAACCTGGACACCAACAAAACCAAACATCCTTAAGGTACCCGAACCAAGACGAAAGATATGGATCAGAGATTAGAAAGACTGGAACAACTCCAAAGGGAGATGCAAGATAAACTTCAACTGCAAATGCAGGAGCAGCTGGCTAAAATCCAGTAGGATATGATGGATCGAATGATGGAATCAAAGAAAAATATGATGACTCAATTGACTCAATTACTGGCGGGAGGAATAGACAAACGAAAGACCCCCATGGTTAACACTGGTGAAGATAATGAGGAACCACTATATCCTCCGGGTTTTACCCCGACACATCCTGAGGTGTACCCACGAAAAACATCCGTCACAATTAAACCTCAACAATTTTAGGAGGGTGTTTCGATGCTGACGAACTTCCAAACGGGATCGGGTTCTAACTTAGGGGATCACCCAATTAATGTTGTTATTCCCGACTTTGATGAGGCAACAGAAACGGAAAGGGCAAAGTCTGAATTGCTAAGACAGTTAGACGATCGAAGCAAATGGCTAGAGGACAAATTCAAGGCCATGGAAAACGCTGATAGGCAATATGGAATCAACGCTAAAGACCTGAGTTTGGTGCCAGATCTAATACTTCCCCACAAATTCAAGATGCCAGAATTTAAAAAATACAATGGGACTAGTTGCCCCGAAGCTCACATAACCATGTTTTGCCGCCGAATGACTGGGTATGTTAACAATGACCAACTGCTAATACATTGCTTCCAAGACACTTTGGCGGGAGCAGCATCCAAATGGTACAATCAATTGATCCGTACCAAAATTGGTTCTTAGAAGGATTTAGCACAGGCATTCATGAAGCAGTACAGTCACGTAACAGACATGATCCCTGATAGAATTACCTTGCAAAATATGGAGAAGAAACCAAGCGAGAGTTTTCGGCAATATGCACAAAGGTGGAGAGAAGTTGCCATACAAGTCCAGCCCCCTCTTCTAGAGAAAGAAACTGCGATGCTTTTCATCAATACCTTGAAAGCCCCATTTATCAATCATATGTTGGGGAGCCCCACGAAGAGTTTCTCGGACATAGTGATGTCCGGTGAAATGATTGAAAATGCTGTGAGAAGCGGTGAAATAGATGTGGGTGAAAGCGCCAAAAGATCAGCCCCGAGAAAGAAATAAAATGAGGTAAACAATGTGGGGGCATACAGCAAGGGCTACTCAAAGTAAATTACCGTTGGCCCACCAAAGACGACCGCCAGCTTTCAAACTCCTCCAAGGCAGGAATCTAACCAAAGGACGAGTACAGAAAAGCTTCAGTTCACTCCTATCCCAATGACGTACCGAGAGCTATATCAGAACCTGTTTAATGCACACGTGGTGTCCCCTTTCTACCTAACACCATTGCAGCCCCCGTATCCCAAATGGTATGATGCAAATGCTCAATGTGACTACCATGCGGGAATTTCGGGGCATTCAATAGAAAATTGCACTGTCTTTAAGAAAGTCATTGAAAGACTTATTAAAATGGGCATTGTAAAATTTGATGATACACCAAGTGCTGATAATCCGTTAATTAATCACACTGATGGTGGAGTAAATGTGATTGATGGAGAGATAAGGAGAAAAATCAAGGCTGATATCACAGAAGTAAAGACTCCTTTGAGATGGGTTTGGAAAGAGATGGTAAAAAGGGGGCTGAGCATGCCAGATCCTGAAAGAAGTTGTGAAAACTCGAGGAACTACTGTGAGTTCCATCATAAAGAGGGGCATGAGATCCAACAATGCATAGAATTCAGAGCCTTGGTACAAGGTCTGATGGACAATAAAGAGATCGAGTTCTGTGAAGGAGTTAAAGAAAGTGTTAAGGAAATGCTGGAAAATGTGCACATCAATGCCATACATGAAGAAATCATTGAAAGGGGGACCTTGTCGGATATCTGCCCTTACGAACCTGGGAGTGTTCTGAATAATTGGACTGCAGAAGAAATTCCTGTAGTTTTTAGAGCTTACTCGAGTAATGTTCGAACACACTTGTTGCTTTTAGCCTAGAAGCAATAAGCATTCCTTTGTGAAATAGGCTTATGTCTAAACATCATTATGAAATACATACTTGAGATCATGTTGAATAAAAATCTTCTCGTTCTTTTAGATTCTTTCATTTTAGATTCTTCCATTGTTTTTTCCTTGGACCTGTGTTCTGAATCATTCTTCCATTCCATTCATAAGCATACTGTACAAATAGTTATTCTCAAATTCATTCGTTCTTTGTATATTCTTCTGTACCTACAACAGGTCCCCGGATATCAATGACATGAGTAATACTGCTACGAATTTAAAATCTCTTTTTGAGCAAGACATGTGTTTAGAGGGATCCCAGGACTTTGAAGATGACATAGACTGTGGCTTATCTCTGGACTTGTTAAGAATGGTAAAACAAGAGGAAAAGCAAATTCTACCTCATGAAGAAACAATGGAGATTGTGACCTTGGAAGAGGGAAATGTAGTGAAAATTGGAACGTGTATATCTGAAGAAACGAAACGAGACCTCGTAGAGTTACTTTAGGAATTCAAAGATATCTTCGCACGGTTATATCAAGATATGCCAGGGTTAAGCACTGACATCATTTTGCATTGTCTCCCCATAAAAGAGGATTGCAAGCCGATTCAACAGAAGCTCCGGAGAATGAGGCCTGACATCGTCTTGAAAATAAAAGAGGAAGTCAAAAAGCAGTTTGATGTCGGATTCCTGCAGGAAGTCAAATACTCAGATTGGGTAGCCAACATTGTGCCTGTCCCTAAGAAAGATGGGAAGGTACGGATATGTGTAGGTTATAGAGATTTGAATAAGGCCAGCCCGAAAGACAATTTCCCCTTGCCTCACATTGATACGTTGGTAGACAATACATTAGGCTATTCATTGTTTTCCTTCATGGATGGTTTCTCGGGATACAATCAGATAAAGATGCATCCTGAAGACATGGAAAAAACTACCTTCATAACCTTGTGGGGTACATTTTGTTATAAGGTGATGCCATTTGGGCTGAAGAATGCAGGAGCGACATATCAAAGGGCCATGGTGACCTTGTTCCATGATATGATACACAAAGAGATCGAAGTTTACGTCGATGATATGATTGCAAAGTCCCGAACAGAAGATGAGCACATCCAAGTTTTGAGGAAGTTTTTCTTGAGACTGAGGAAATTCCAGTTAAAGCTCAATCCAACAAAATGCACTTTTGGAGCTAGATCGGGAAAATTGTTGGGCTTCATAGTTAATGAGAAGGGAATCGAGATTGACTCAGACAAAGTCCGGCCTATACAAGAATTGCCTCCACCGCACACTCAAAAAGAAGTTTGAGGTTTCCTTGGAAGGTTAAATTACATTGCTCTGTTTATTTCACAGTTAACCGAAAAACGTGATCCCATATTTCGTCTTCTGAAGAAACAAAATCCAGGAGTGGGGGATGATGAATGCTAGAAAGCTTTTGATAAGGTCAAACAATACTTGTCAAGTCCTCCAGTATTGTCACCTCCCTGCCTATATAGACCATAAATCATGTATTTAACAGTGTTTGATCACTCAATGGGGTGTGTGCTGGGTCAACACGATGATTCGGGAAGAAGAGAAAAGGCGATATACTACCTCAGTAAGAAATTCACTGAATGTGAGATGAGATATTCGTCGATTGAAAAATTGTGTTGTGCTTTGATTTGGACGACTCGGAGATTGAGGCAATACATGTTGTACCACACGACATGGCTAATCTCTAAGTTCGATCCTCTAAAATATATGATGGAGTCAACTGCTTTGAATGGAAAGATGGCTAGATGGCAAATTCTCCTCTCTGAATTCGACATAGTTTATGTGAGCCAAAAAACTGTGAAAGGAAGTGCAGTAGCAGATTTTTTGGCCAGCAAAGCTCTAGAAGATTATGAGCCCCTGAACTTTGACTTCCCCAATGAAGAATTAATGTATGTAGCAGCTACTGAAAAAGATGCTACAAAAGATCACCTTTGGAAATTGAACTTCGACGGAGCATCAAATGCTGTAGGCAATGGAATTGGGGCAGTCTTGGTATCCCCAAATGGAGATCATTATCCGTTCACATGCAAGTTGGATTTTGATTGTACGAATAACATGGCAGAATATGAAGCATGTATCATGGGACTTTGTGCTACCATAGAACGCAGGATTAGAGCGCTGGAAGTATATGGAGATTCCACACTGGTTCCACACTGGTGATCTACCAACTGAAAGTTGAATGGGAGACAAGAGACCCCAGATTGATCAATTATCGAAGGATAGTTCTAGGGTTGATTGAAGAGTTTGATGACATTACTTTCAATTATCTCTCGCGAGACGGAAACCAAATGGCAGATGCTTTGGCTGCCTTGGCTTCCATGATTGAGGTGAGTAAACAAGAGGATGTAAAACCCATTCAAATGAGTATCTACGAGGCCTCAGCTCATTGTTACAATATGGAGGAAGAAGAAAAAGATGATCACCCCTGGTACCACGATATATTGCGATACGTGAGAAATTGTGAATATCCTGAACAAGCGACCGAGAACGATAAGAGGACGTTGAGAAGACTAGCCTTTGACTATGTCTTAGACGGGGAGATCCTGTATAAAAGAAGAAAGGATCAGATACTGTTGAGATGTGTGGACGTTGTTGAAGCTAAGAAAATCCTGGAAGAAGTCCACGAGGGTGTTTGTGGAACACATGCCAATGGTTTCACAATGGCTAGACAAATTATGAGATTCGGATACTATTGGTCTACCATGGAAGAAGACTACATCAATTATGCTAAGACATGTCACAAATGCCAGATTTATGGAGATAAAATTCATGTACCTCCTTCACCTTTGCATGTTATGACTTTCTCGTGGCCTTTCTCTATGTGGGGCATGGATGTCATCGGGCCGATCTCTCTAAAAGCTTCAAATGGGCATCGTTTCATCTTTGTAGTCATCGACTATTTCACCAAGTGGGTAGAGGCTGCTTCATATGCCAGTGTTACTAAGTCGACAGTCAGCAGATTCCTAAAAAAGAAATCATATGTCGATATGGAATTCCTGAGAGGATCATATCCGACAATGCGTTGAATTTGAACAACAGCACGATCACGGAGGTTTGCAGTCAATTCAAGATCAGACACCATAATTCGTCACCGTATCGTCCAAAAATGAATGGTGCAGTGGAAGCAGCCAATAAAAACATTAAGAAGATTGTGGGGAAAATGGCCGAAACTTATAAAGATTAGCACGAGAAGTTACCATTTGCTCTCTATGCTTATAGAACATCAGTTAGGACCTCTACCGGGGCAACTCATTTCTCATTGGTCTACGGAATGGAGGCAGTGTTACCCATCGAAGTGGAAATTCCTTCCCTTCGAGTCTTGTCAGAGCTAAAGTTAGATGAAGCAGAATGGATCCAGTCTCGATACGATCAATTAAATTTGATTGAGAAAAAGAGGCTAAGGGCTACCTGTCATGGTCAGATGCACCAAAAGAGAATGATGCAAGCTTATGACAAAAAGGTTCGCCCAAGAGAATTTCACGAGGGAGACCTAGTTTTGAAAAAGATCCTCCCCATACAAAAGGATTTCAGAGGGAAATGGATGCCAAATTGGAAAGGACCTTATGTGGTGAAAAAGGCTTTCTCCGGAGGAGCACTGATCTTGGCCGAAATGGATGGGAAAACCTTGCCCAATCCTGTAAATTCGGATTCAGTCAAGAAGTATTTTTCTTGAAGAGGAAAAGAGGCCAAAGTGAAAACCCGCAAAGGGCGCTTTGAGACTTTCTTCAGAAAAAAACGGAGAGGCCAAGGTGAAAACCCGCAAAGGGCGCCTTGAGACCAAATGGGTTTTGAGTCGAAAACCCAAAAAGGGCGGCTCAAATTGTGATGGGGCATGCGGTGATCTTGCTATACCTGAATTAAGAAGGAAAGAGAGATGTTACGTCTTGGGGCATCAACAGAGTACTCTTGATCTCCTAAACACATATTGAGCTTAAATTGGTCTTCAGAAAGTCCGCACAGAGAAGCTCAAGCTGCGATATCTGGGGCACCTATTCCTTTTCCCTTCACCATTTTGTATTCTAGCAATGTTTGCTTTCTTTAATCAACCTATTCTTTTCAGATTTCGTTTCTGATAAAATCCGCTTTGTCCATCATTATGATCATTTTCAAGCATTTTGTATTAAAGTAATGATTAATGGGCTAATAATACTTTCACAAAAAGGAGTTTTGCATATTACTCTGGAAACTTCTAAATAATACGAGAACCTGAAACAGGACTTTTATTTAGAATTCACCAAGCCTAAGGGTCGAAAATATTTGAGAAGAAAACTCTAAACAGTGACCATTTCTTCAGACTTTCTGTCAAAAATTTCGGTTGAACAAGAAGACAGCATATTATGTCAGTGATACAACTTGGAGGAACAATAAGCAATGTCAATCCTAAGCATTTAAAAGGGGATCATGCACATGAAATTATGCATTCATGCAAAACACGTTTAGTTAGGAGCATTAGATTCATTCTGATCATTGCACCCTAATCTAAAAAAGGATCATTCTCATGACATTCTGCATTCATGTAAACTTCGTCCATAATACATTTAGTTAGGATCATTTGATTCATTCCGATCATGACATCCTAATCATTATGCACAAGCGTAAGTCCGTAAATCGATTCTACAGGTCATGTTCCCCAGAGGACGGTGTAACAAGATCGAAGAATCCACAGGTCCTATACCTCTGAAGTTGCAGTTAGGTCGAATCAAATCCACCATGGCGAATCTCATTTCCCTGAAGTTGCAGTGGAGCAGATTGAAGCCATTACCCCTATCTCCCTAAAATTGCAGTGGAGCAAATTGAAGATAGCAAATCTTATTCCCCTGGCGTTGCAGTGGAGTAGATTAAAACTACTGAAATTGGTGAATCTCATCTCTCTAAAGTTACAGTGGAGCAGATTGAAGCCACCAGCCTTATCTCCCTGAAGATACAGTGGAACAGACTGAAGACAGTTAATCCTATCTCCCTAAAGTTACAGTGGAGCGGATTAAAATGACGAATCCTATACCTCTGAAGTTGCAGTAGGTCGGATTGAATTTACCATACAAGTCTTATCTCCCTGAAGTTGCAGTGGAGCAGACTGAAGATAGTGAATCTTATTTCCCTGAAGTTGTAGTGGAACAGATTGAAGCTATAAATTAAAAATCTTATTTCTCTGAAGTTGCAATAGAGCAGATCAAAACAAACCTTATCTCCCTGAAGTTGCAGTGGAGCAGATTAAAACGAAAAATCCTATACCTCTGAAGTTGCAGTAGGTCGGATTGAATTTACCATAGAAAGTCTCATCTCCCTGAAGTTACAGCGGAGTAGACTGAAGACAGCGAATCTTATTTCCCTGAAGTTGCAGTGGAACAGATTGAAGCTATAAATTACAGATCTTATCTCTCTGAAGTAGCAATAGAGCAGATCAAAACAAACCTTATCTCCCTGAAGTTGCAGTGGAGTAGGTTGAAGTCACAAGTTTTATCTCCCTAAAGTTGCAGTGGAGCGGACTGAAGACAGTTAATCCTATCTCCCTGAAGTTGTAGTGGAGCGGATTAAAACGACGAATCCTATACCTCTGAAGTTGCAGTAGGTCGAATTGAATTTACCATAGAAGGTCTCATCTCCCTGAAGTTGCAGCGGAGTAGATTGAAGACAGCAAGTCTTATTTCCCTGAAGTTACAGTGGAAAAGATTGAAGTTATAAATCCCACACCTCTGAAGTTGCAGTAGGTCGGATCAAATTTACCAAACCTTATCTCCCTGAAGTTGCAACGGAGCAGATTGAAGATAGCGAATCTCATCTCCCCGAAGTTGCGGCAGAGCAGATTGAAGCTACAAGTCTAATTTCCTTGAGTTGGATCGAAGCGCTAGTTCCTATGCCCTAGAAGATGCAGTGGTATGGATAGAAGCTATTCGAAGAAGAAAAGCACCCAAAGAAGTCAGGATTCGGCGAGACCGGGCAAAATTGGCCCTTTTAAAGTCTTTGCTCTATTCTTATTGCACGACAATGAGCAAAGAGAGGCAACTGTAATGGGCCTATTTCGCCCGGGCCCAATTAACAAAACTAGATACAAAAAAAAATTAAAGAAAAAAATAATATAAAAATAATAAAAATAGTCCAATAATAAACAGAGTCCATTACATTAAAACAAACCCAAACTAATAATAGCAGGCCCAAATGTTAAAACCAGCCCACTAAGCCCAATTATCCTAAGGCCCAAACTAACCCAAAATAGGTTAGGGTTTCAGAAAACCCTGAAGGCTTCTAGAGGATTCCAGCGCCGCAGCCTCCCTCCCACATGAGCACTCCGCACATACGTGCCTCCAGCCCTCGCCACGTCAGCTCCTCCGTACGGTGGTTTTCACCTGCAAAACGGACAAACAACAAACAACAGCGAGGAGAGGAGAGGAATAACAGAAAAAAGAAAAAAATAATGTATTGGCATTTTATTTTTGATTTTTATTTTTGATTTTCGGCTTTATAAAGCCGAATGAAAATCTATGTAGGGGTCACTTTTTACCCATAATACGAATACACAGAAAATCAATACAAATCAGCAAGGTTTTTTTCTTTTTCCTTTTTTTTTTCTAATCTGCTCACATACATATAAATTTTCGTTTCTATTTTTTTTAAACTATATATATTCAAATATATATAAAAAAAGAGAAAAAATATACCTGTTTTGATTTTCGGCCACCGTGCGCGGTGGCCGACGGCGACGACGGCGCCAGAATCCCCACCAGACTCTTGCCGAAATTCAGGCCAGAGGAGAAAGGAGGGAGAGAGTTTTGAGACTTTAGAAACTTTGTTTTTAAAAAAACAGAAAACAAATGATTTTTTAAAAAAAAAAAAATTGGCCTTAAATAAAGAACGAAAACGACGCCGTTTTGCACCAGGGCTTTAAGCGCCAAAACGACGCCGTTTGCCCCCTCAAGACCTGCGTGTTGACCCGACCCGGGGAAGGATCCGCGTGTTTTGTGTAATTGGGATATTTATCGCTTTTGTCCTTCCGCATTTTTATTCTTTTTAAATTCATTTTTTTTTATTTTTAATTTCCCCCTTAAGTTTTATTTTGATTTCATTTGAGTCCCTTATAAAGCACCATATTTAGGAGAAAGGGAATATTTCCCTATTTGGTCCTTCCCTTTTTATGCGCATTACATTGGGTTCCTAATTCGTTTTTTCATTTTTAAATTTGGATCTTTAATATTATTTTTCTCTTAATTTAGTCCCTTTAATGCTTTATTTACAATTTGGGCTCTCAATTTTATTCCAATTTCATTTTAATACAATATTCATTTATTATTAATTTATTTTTATATTTATGTGAATTATTTTCATCCATTCATTTAATTGTTTGCATGTATATATATTCCTTTTTATCATTATTATTATTTTTTACTTCTTTGATTATATTTTTTTATATTTTACTTTATTCTTATTTTCATTATTATTATTATTATTATTACTATTATTATATTTATTAGTAATATTATTATTATTAATATTACTATTGTTATTGTTATTTATTTATTATTTTTATTAATAATATTGTTTTATTTTTACTACTACCATTATTATCTGTTTATTAATATATTTTTGTTATAATTTATTATTATTATTGTATTTTTGTTATTATTATTATTTTACTATCTTTAAATTATTGTGCATAGTATTTGTTTATTGATTTTCTATTAACTTTTGTCTTTGTTATTATTTTCCTTATTTTACTTATTTGTTCATTTATATACTATTTTTTACCTATTATTTTATGTGGATTGTTCACTTTAGCTTTTATTTTATTGTATTTTATTTTTACTTTTATTATTGTTATTTATATTTATTGTCATCATCATTATTTTGTCATACAAATTAGCATTGTAATTCATTTTACATTTTATTATAAAATCATATCACGTTTTATCCGATTTTTGAAATAAGCAATTACTTCACGTTCTAAGATTCGAAAGAAATCGTACCCTAACTTACTGGGTTTCGATTTTTCTCATCGAATCTAAAGAACCAATTATTCTCTTAAATCAAAGCATATGAGTTAAATAAAAACTTATTCTCGAGAATTCGAAAACTTTGTGTTCTAACTCACTGAATATGATGTTTTGTTATCTCGAGATAAGGATTTCCAAAAACAAAGGTAATATTCCGTATTCGGGAATTTTGAGAAATAGTGTCCTAACTTACTGGGTTTCGATTTCTCATTTAACCTAAATAACCGAATATCCTTCTTAAATTTAAATATACGAGTTTTTTTTTAAATGGCAAAAGACAAGCTTAGTTTTGAGGATTCGAAATGTCGTATCCTAACTCACTGGTAGAGCTGTACATGGGCCGGGCCGCGCCCAAAAAATGGGAGGGTTCGAGTAAAAATATAGGCCCGAAAAATGGGCTTGGGCAAAAAAATGAGGCCCATTTAAAAAACAGGCCGGGCCTCGGGTATGATTTTTTTGGCCCGGGCCCGGCCCGACCCGGCCCGAAATATTTTAGTAGTATTTTTTATTAATAAAATTTTAACTCTAGAACATGTGTTTATTTTATTCCATATTTAATTTCTTTAAAATTGAATTTTTGAGAATATGAAAAAATTATTAATAAATTAAGCTAAACAAATTAAGCATCTATTTTCGTAAAGTTGAAAATTAAATGGTAGAATAGTATCATTATGAGATTCAAAGTAGAAAATAAGCATATATTTTCTTTAAATGTATTTGATTCATTATTTTTTATTTTTTATTTAATAAAATAAAAAATAATACGGGGCGGGCCAGGCAGGCTCGGGCTTACCAAATCCATGTCGGGCCGGGCTTGGGCAATTTTTCAGGCCCATATTTTGGGCCGGCCCGGGCCCGGGCCTACAAAACGGGCCTAAATTTTTAGTTGGGCCCAGCCCGAGCCCAGCCCGGCCCATGTATACCTCTACTCACTGGGTATGATATTTTATTTTTTCGAATTAAGCGAGTCTCAGCGTCTGATTTAATTTATACAAGTTTTCTTTAACAAAAAGGATCGTATTTTAAAATCTTTTCAAATTTTCAACATTAAGACATTAATCAATCAATTCGGTACCAATTTTGGGCGTTACGAGGGTGCTAATCCTTCCTCGTACGTAACCAACTCCCGAACCCGCTTTCTTGAATTTCGTAGGCCAAAAGTATTGTTTTAACGATCAATCTCAAGGTGGCCCGATCACACCTCAAAAAAAGATTGGTGGCGACTTCATTTTCATTTTAAAAGTCGATCCCGTTTTCCAAAACAAAAAAAAATGGTTACGACAATTAAATTATGCCATTAAACATATGTTCGCTTCAGTGGTTTAGAGCCCAAAATTGTGTGTTTGAGTTCAGGGGTTCAACTCACAGTTTTGGAAAATTTTAATATTTATTTTTTACTTAACATGTGTCTTGAAACTTTGATTTACGTTTAATTCTATGTCAAATTGTTTCAAGAATGAGCTTGTTGGTTTAATGGTTAAACTTATGTATACCTTTTGATCTTGTGTTCGAGTCTTTATGTAAGCGTTAAGGAAATATTTTTTATGTGCCTTTGTAAATTAACTTTATTTTCTTTTAAAAAGTAATTAATGTTTTTATTTTATTTTTATTTTCTCAACTTTTCCATGTTTCCCCAAAAAAATTCTCCTTCTCTTTTGTTCTTTCTTTTCTTTTGTTTTTGCTCTTCATCATTGTGATTTTATTTTCTTTTTCCTTGTTAATTTGTTGTTGAATATGTTCGTATCTATGAATCTAGGTTTCGTTGTGCTGTCAGTTGTTCAATTGGATTGTGTAAGTGTTCTATATTTCATTTTGTTGCTTGAGTTTAATAATGGTCGTAGTTATGGTTTTCTTGTTTGGAATGAATTTCTGACTACAGATATACTTTAGTGTTATATGTGTGTAAATGAGAGTTAATACAAAGAAAACATGATAGAGTAAATGTAGCAATAAAACAGTTTGGACAGCAGTAGTTGTATCACTTTGAAAAATCACCAAAAATGGAGGAAATTGAATTAAAGGTTGAATAAGATATGAAATTAAATTTTACTGAGTCTATTTTCACATAAAAGAAGCGATTTAAGCAAAAGAATTTCATATTCTGAGATATTTGAATTTTTGTGAGATAGATTTAGAATGATTTTGGAATCCCTTGTTCTGACTTGGAAAATTCATTAAAAATTGTACAAAAATAATCAAGGGATAAAATTTATATTCTTGAATTTCTTGATGAGTCTATTTTTAATATAAATAAAGGAAAACGTCATTCGAGTTCTGTACAATGAGATAATTACTTTTTAGTGAAGAGGGGTCAGAACTATCGGATAGTGAAACAGGGGGGACTTTAAAGAATAAACTGTACTGATTGGCTAAACCAAAAATTTTGGAAATTTTATGGTAATAAGAGATGTGAGTCTAGTTTCAGGGAAAATTAGCAGATCTTAAATTGGAGTTCTTTAACTCCAGATAAAAGTAATTTAGTGACTGTAACTTGAGTAAACAGCTCAAGATGAACATAAATGAATTGTGAATTTTTATGCAATAATGATGGTATTATCTTGAGAGCTTATAATGAGGATTGATGAAAAACATGTTAATAAATTGATTATTATTTGCATACAAACTTACTAAGCATTGTAGCTTACTCCCATTCTTTTCTCATATCTTATAGGGTTTTATGCTAGCTCGAGTTGGAGATCGCCGGAGATGCTATCACACTATCAAGCTATCATGTTGGGTATAGGTGAATGCAAAACCCTTTGAGTTTATGGCATGTATAGGGACTTAGTCAATTGTGTATGTGTCATTTGATTTGGCCAAATGTGTTGGTTCATAATGGTAATATGATTCATTTTGTATATGGCCATGAGATGTGGCTCATATTAGTTAATGAGTTGTAATGCCTATTTATATGTGTGTGCTTGAACTAAAGGTTTCATGTGATGTGGTTATGTGTGTTTGGTATGGATGGATTTAATTTGTGTTTAAGTATGTGCAAATGAGGGTGCCAAATGGTTTGGTAAATAGCCATTTTCTTGGCCACACGGGCAGAGACACGGTAGTGTGTCTCAGTTGTGTGGAGAACACAGCCTCGGGACATGGGCGTGTGCCCAGGGCGTGTGAAGTCTGCATCTATTTTTTGAAATTTAATTTGCCACACAGCCTAAGCACACGGGCATGTGACTTGGCCGTGTGACCCTATTTTGTTGATGACATCATAAACAGAGAGTTACACGGGCTGAGGACATGGACGTGTGTGACCACACGGCCTACCCACACGGGTGTGTCCCAAGCGACACTGGCGTGTGACCCCTGTTTTGATGAAAAAAATTTCCAAGTCTTCTTAAATTTTCCTAAGTTCTCGGTTTAGTCCCGAACAGTTCCTAATGTATGTTTTGCGCCTCGTGGGCCCATATAAGAGACGATTTGCATGTGAATGAGAAAGTTTAAATTGAATGAAATTTTATAGCCGGTTTTGTATAAATGTTTATGTTTAAGTCCGGTAATGCCTCGTATCCTGTCCCGGCATCAGACACGGGTAAGGGGTGTTACATTGGGGAGGCAAAGGACTTGGTAAATAATCTTACTTGTGGCCACACGGGCAGCCACACGGCCATGTGCCCTGGGTGTGTGAAGTCTGCACTTGATTTTTAGAAATTCGAAATGCCACACGGCCTAACACACGGGCGTGTATCTCGGCTGTGTAAAGGACATGGCCTTGGACACGGGCGTGTGCCCCGGTTTTTCAAGAAATTTTTCAGTGCTTTCAAAAGTTCTCGGTTTAGTCCCGGACCACTTCCAAGGTATGTATTGGGCCTCTTAGGACCCATTTAGGGACTCAAAGATAAAAATTTGAAAAGTTTTAATTTGGATAAATTTTTATGACTCGGTTTAATACGTTTACAAGTGTATGTGTTCCGGTAATGCCTCGTACCCTATTTCGGTGTTAGATACAGGTAAGGGGTGTTACATTTAGTGGTATCAGAGCTATGGTTTAGTCGATTCTCGGACTAACATAGCGTGTGCAAGAGTCTAGCTATACATGCCATAAGTGAACTATGATAGTGTGATATCTCCTGACTCCGATGAAATTTGTGTTGGTTAAAACAGGGATGCTTTCCAACCGAGCTACCATTGATAATGCTGAAAAGGGCTTAAGTAAATTCGTGTAACTTAGTGAATATATTGATTTGCCTGAATTGATTCTCTATGATTTGCGATGATATGTATGTGTTAATGGATACAATGAATTAACCATAAGTTGAAGAATATGGATAAAGTGTTATCGTTTCGATTGAACATTGCATTTCGATAAATCAGAGTGACTTTTTGCAGTGAATAACATGAAAAATTTGTTTTGAGATGAGCTTATTACAATTGGTTGATATTCATATGTGATAATGCTGAATGTGTTACTAAGATATTTGAAAATGTGTTCATGATTAGTAGAAACCTAGAGATGTGTAATCAAAGTACATGATATTGTGTTGGTATTGAATGCTATGCTATATGCGTGTATCAATGAGAGTCGGAAATTTAAAGGCTTTACAATCTTCACCCCTTACCGGTATAGTGTTATATGACGAAGTGTAACACCCCAAACCCGGCCCATTCACTACGACCGAATTTGAAATGCCACTGCGGAACACGTTCGAAAATATTCTTACTTAAGAGTAAAAACCCTTAAAAATTTGTTGCCTTTAATAAAACATTTTTTTGTGACTTAAAATATTCTAAGTAAAAATTTAATTGTTATAAAATACCGGATTCAAAACTTTATTATGTACAGATTTAAGAAAATAAAACCATTGGCGATAGATATCTAAATTGTCAATCCATAATAAAACATAATAATAAAGATACTTAATAAAAATACTTAAATACTTTAATGGGCCTTATTACAATAAACACTTAATCAAAATACTGAAAATATAAATACTTAATTAATTAAAATATCTTTCTGCATGGGCCACCTTGTATCCACTCCAAACCCGGTCCAAGCATCACCTGAAATGTTGGTAAAAATTGGGTGAGTCATACAGACTCAGTGTGTAATTAAACCACTGAATTCCACCCACATGTTAACCACATATTATCCCATATATCAGATAACAAATATCATATTCACATATTACCACATTCTGGGCTTGGCCCATATTCATATCACATTCATATAATAGGGTAGTTAACCACATAATTTCCACATACTGGGCTTGGCCTATTTCATCATCAACCCATATGACAGATAATGAGTTTATGCAAAGTGCACCCAACCCAACCTAGGGTCCATCCGTTACACCTACCTTGGCAGACCTGCAGCCCAAGGCCGTGGCTAATCCACCGTTCACATAGTGAACCACATATCTTACCTTGGCAGACTTGCTGCTCAAGGCCGTGGCTAATCCACCGATCACATAGTGATCCACATATCTTACCTTGACAGACTTGCTGCTCAAGGCCGTGGCTGAGCCACCGATCACATAAGTGATCCCACATATCCTTATCCATGAGGTGACTCGAGGTCATCCTCAGTCTACGGTGATGCACACAGCTATCATCCGCCGAGATGTGGCACCTAGCCAACACCTCCCTTGATGAAGCACACAGCTAACATCAAGCGCCAATGTAGGACAAGGCTAACATCAGACCACGTACATAATGTACACCCTTTCCTTCCTTCATATCCATATCCCACCCATGCACATGCAGCATGTAATAGTGGCATAATAATATTAAATGCATGCACATGTTATTAAGGCAGACAATCACATTTTTATAGGCATTATCACATTCACATTGGCACTTTCACATTCTTATCACAGATAATACTAACTCGATTATCGTTATACCCTTTTCGGGTAATCACCACATAAGCGCCATTGCACCTTTGGTTAGCACATAAATCACACATGCAAATATAGCAAAACCGGAAAACGGTGGGTTAATCACACACACGACTTTCTAGCGAAATTCGAACTACTCGAATCTAACACGATCTAGAATCCCGATACTACGCTTACTTGTCGATTAGCCCCTAAAAATCATAATACACAATCGGTCATACCTAAACTTATAAAATGGCCTATGGCGAAACTATATACCACTTACCTTGCTTACCGAAAATCCCGAATCACCACTTAACTATGAAACCGCCGAAATCCCTTGAGTACTCCAAATCCCGAAACTCCTTTAATGCTTCCACTATCGTTGCTTGCGAAGAAAGGTTCTGGCTAAGCCCTTCAAATGTTGATGGAAAAGTCGGCCACAAGAGAAAGAAAGTGTATTCGGCTATGATGTTTCTTTTGGGTGCCAAGCAAAGAAAAGAGAAAGGGAGCTTATAGGATTCGACTAATGCTAACAAATAGAGGAGAAGAAAAAACACAAATGGCCTTTTTAGCTTCTTAGAATTTGGCACAATGAGGGAGTGAGTTGAGAGGAGAATTTTGGCTAAAGGAAAAATAATTGGAGAAAAGAATTCCAACAGGTGATCACTCCTATTTAACTACACAATTCGGCACACCTATCTCCACTTATCAAATCCAAATCAATCTCTTATTTCCCTCTTCAATACTTATTCAAAATAAATTGAATAAGTCAACATTTATCCATCTCCTATTTAATCTCTAAGCTTATTCAAAAATAACTAAATTAAAACAATTATTATCTTCTCCTTAATCTTCTATCTATCTATCTAAATAAAATAAAATAAAACCTTAATTATCTTCTTATCTCACATTAAAAATAAACAATTTAAATTCACAAATATCCTGCTCTTAGCCGAATTCCAAAATAAAAGCAAACTTAATCCTCATCAAATTAAAAATCCAATTGCCGTCCAATTCTTTTCCTTCGCCAAAAGCCCCAAAAATTTAAAACACCCATTTGCTACCCGCCAGGTTCGAACATGGGACCTGCTGGAGCAAGCTGCAATAACGCCCCAAGCCACTCTGCCAAGGCATTTTTTTATGAAATAAACCCGCCACAAATTCCTTTAAGACCTCCCAAGCCAAGCTCCTACTTGACGCATAAAAATAAAATCCCATTCGCTTCCTCTCCGCAACTCGAACCAAAGACTGCGCCAAAGCGTCACCTCCAGCCCTTAAGTGTTGCCTTGCGACCACTTTACCAAGGCCTACTTTATGTCCAAAGACCGTGCATATTTCCTTAAAGTCGCATCTTCACCCAACCTCCCTTCTTGACGCAAAATACAAAAATAAAACACTCCCATGCTGCCTCAAGACTTGAACTCTGGACCCTTGTTGGCGTCATTCCCGTGCCTTAAGTGGCGTCCTTAAGCCACTTTACCAAGCCCCTTTCGTGACCCAAAACGCCCACAAATTATTCTTAAGGCCTCCTCACCTAATTTCCTCTTTTACACTTAAATCCAAAATTTTTCTAAAGCTTTCACCCTCATTCTAAAGTTCTAAAAACTCTTAAAACATCTCCAAATACCCTTAAAACCCACTAGCACTTGGGTTATGCTCCAAACGCATAACCCCTAATCTAGGATGTTACAGTTCTACCCTCCTTAAAAATAATTTCGTCCTCGAAATTACTTACTAACGAATAATCGTACATCCTAACTCACCGCACTACGCTTATCTCTGCGACTCTGATCTTAACAAATCTAACACATCCCCTAGAACTCATTTCTAACGTCGCGATTCAATCTGATTAAAAAGTTTTATGCATTAGTATTTGTTCCATTTGTTTTAACCGCGAACAATTTTATGAAAAGAATTTCTAGAAGTGGTTCTTTCGATCGAACAAAGTTTCAGTTCAAGTTTACTATTCTAATTCAGAGAATCACATTCACGTTCATCCACAACATTCACTTCACCACTTTGGGCATTTCGATCATTCCCTACCCAGGGTAATTTCGTCATTTTTCCTATAGGGGTATTTTGGTAATAAATCGAGGTCACCAAAATAATCTTTACAAATCAAGGCATTTTGAAATATCCAAGTTTCGTGGGTATTTTTGAAAATATTTTTCAAATCAAAGGTATTATTAGAAATTTTGTAAATCAGTTTATTTTGGTAATTTTAGAAGTCGGGGGCATTTTAGTAATTTTCCCAAATCAGAGTATCTTGGTATTTTGTAAAATATGGTTTTGAATACTTTTAAAAAGTAGGAAAATTTTATTAAAAATGAGGGTAATATGGTAATTTTAGAAACCAAGGGCATTTTTTTAATTTTACCACTAGGGGTATTTTAGTAATTTACAATGTAGGGGCATTTTTGTAATTTTGTAAATCGGAGATATTTTGGAAAAAATTTCACAATAATCTTTTACTACAATTAAAAGGGTAATTTAGGGATTTTAAAACTAGGAATTTTATAAAACTGCATGGCTAGTCCCTTTCGGGTTTTAATGATTGGTTTAGCAGTGAATAAGTCCTCTTGGTTAGGGTGAACGGTTACTACGCACCAGGTAGGATTCGAGTAAAGAGGAGGTGAGTCACTAGGACTGCTTAAATACCAAGCTCTTACTGAATCCACTCCTAGACATGCGCACAACAGTTGCCACACCCTAGCTCGGCGACTTACTTCACAGGTTTGTTTAATAGTCCTTAAGTCTTATGCATGTGTTTGAGTGCACTAGCCCTAGGGTTCAACAGATCCTAGTTCACTAATCTACGTTCCCTTCATACTTATAACATTCACATACACATTTCACTTGAAAGAGTCAAGGGTACTTACCTGGGTGGATCATGGTCTGGAGATACAGTGTCATGCCGAATAAACTGAAAAGTTTATGAAAGCCCATACTTTTGAAAAGCCCATCTTTGGAAAAATTATTTTTGGACCCAAAACCCTCAAAGCCGAGTTTTGAACTGGGCTCTGATACCAATTTGTAACACCCAAAACCCGGCCCATTCACTACTTAATCGAATTTGAAATGCCATCTGCGGAACACGTTCGAAAATATTCTTACTTAAGAGTAAAACCCTTAAAAATTTGTTGCCTTTAATAAAACATTTTTTGTGACTTAAAATATTCTAAGTAAAAATTTAATTTTTATAAAATACCGGATTCAAAACTTTATTATGTACAGATTTAAGAAAATAAAACCATTGGCGATAGATATCTCAATTGTCAATCCATAATAAAACATAATAATAAAGATACTTAATAAAAATACTTAAATACTTTAATGGGCCTTATTACAATAAACACTTAATCAAAATACTGAAAATATAAATACTTAATTAATTAAAATATCTTTCGCATGGGCCACCTTGTATCCACTCCAAACCCGGTCCAAGCATCACCGAAATGTTGGTAAAAATTGGGTGAGTCATACTGGACTCAAAGTGTGTAATTAAACCACTGAATTCCACCCACATGTTAACCACATATTATCCCATATATCGAGATAACAAATATCATATTCACATATTACCACATTCGGGCTTGGCCCATATTCATATCACATTCATATAATAGGGTAGTTAACCACATAATTTCCACATACTGGGCTTGGCCCATTTCATCATCAACCCATATGACAGATAATGAGTTTATGCAAAGTGCACCCAACCCAACCTAGGGTCCATCCGTTACACCTACCTTGCGGACACTGCAGCCCAAGGCCGTGGCTAATCCACCGTTCACATAGTGAACCACATATCTTACCTTGGCGGACGGACTTTTGCTCAAGGCCGTGGTTAATCCACCGATCACATAGTGATCCACATATCTTACCTTGACGGACTTGTTGCTCAAGGCCGTGGCTGAGCCACCGATCACATAAGTGATCCCACATATCCTTATCCACGAGGTGACTCGAGGTCATCCTCAGTCTACGGTGATGCACACAGCTATCATCCGCCGAGATGTGGCACCTAGCCAACACCTCCCTTGATGAAGCACACAGCTAACATCAAGCGCCAATGTAGCACAAGGCTAACATCAGACCACGTACAAAATGTACACCCTTTCCTTCCTTCATATCCATATCCCACCCATGCACATGCAGCATGTAATAGTGGCATAATAATAATAAATGCATGCACATGTTATTAAGGCAGACAATCACATTTTTATAGGCATTATCACATTCACATCGGCACTTTCACATTCTTATCAACAGATAATACTAACCTGATTATCGTTATACCCCTTTTCAGGGTAATCACCACATAACTGCCATTGCACTGGTTAGCACATAAATGACACATGCAAATATAGCAAAACCCGGAAAACGGTGGGTTAATCACACACCTGACTTTCTAGCGAAATTCGAACTACTCGAATCTAACACGATCTAGAATCCCGATACTCGCTTACTTGTCGATTAGCCCCAAAAATCATAATACACAATCGGTCATACCTAAACTTATAAAATGGCCTATAGCGAAACTATATACCACTTACCTTGCTTAGAAAATCACGAATCACCACTTAACTATGAAACCGTCGAAATCCCTTGAGTACTCCAAATCCCGAAACTCCTTTAATGCTTCCACTATCGTTGCTTGCGAAGAAAGGTCTGGCTAAGCCCTTCAAATGTTGATGGAAAAGCCGGCCACAAGAGAAAGAAAGTGTATTCGGCTATGATGTTTCTTTTGGGTGCCAAGCAAAGAAAAAAGAGAAAGGAGCTTATAGGATTGGCTAATGCTAACAAATAGAGGAGAAGAAAAACACAAATGGCCTTTTTAGCTTCTTAGAATTTGGCACAATGAGGGAGTGAGTTGAGAGGAGAATTTCGGCTAAAGGAAAAATAATTGGAGAAAAGAATTCCAACAGGTGATCACTCCTATTTAACTACACAATTGGCACACCTATCTCCACTTATCAAATCCAAATCAATCTCTTATTTCCCTCTTCAATACTTATTCAAAATAAATTGAATAAGTCAACATTTATCCATCTCCTATTTAATCTCTAAGCTTATTCAAAAATAACTAAATTAAAACAATTATTATCTTCTCCTTAATCTTCTATCTATCTATCTAAATAAAATAAAATAAAACCTTAATTATCTTCTTATCTCACATTAAAAATAAACAATTTAAATTCACAAATATCCTCCGCTCTTAGCCGAATTCCAAAATAAAAGCAAACTTAATCCTCATCAAATTAAAAATCCAATTGCCGTCCAATTCCTTTCCTTCGCCAAAAGCCCCAAAAATTTAAAACACCCATTTGCTGTCGGCCAGGTTCGAACATGGGACTCTTTGGAGCAAGCCGCAATAACGCCCCAAGCCACTCTGCCAAGGCATTTTTTTATGACATAAACCCGCCACAAATTCCTTTAAGACCTCCCAAGCCAAGCTCCTACTTGACGCATAAAAATAAAATCCCATTCGCTTCCTCTGCAACTCGAACCAAAGACCTGCGCCAGGCGTCACCTCCAGGCCCTTAAGTGCCGCCTTGTAGCCACTTTACCTAGGTCTGCTTTATGTCCAAAGACCACTGCATATTTCCTTAAAGTCGTCTTCAGTCCAACCTCCCTTCTTGACGCAAAATACAAAAATAAAACACTCCCATGCTGCCCTCAAGACTCGAACTCCATACCCTTATTGGTGTCATTCCCAGGCCTTAAGTGGCGTCCTTAAGCCACTTTACCAAGCCCCCTTTCGTGACCCAAAACGCCCACAAATTATTCTTAAGGCCTCCTCAGCCTAATTTCCTCTTTTTACACTTAAATCCAAAATTTTTCCAAAGCTTTCACCCTCATTCTAAAGTTCTAAAAACTCTTAAAACATCTCCAAATACCCTTAAAACCCACTAGCACTTGGGTTATGCTCCAAACGCATAACCCCTAATCTAGGATGTTACACGAAGTTCACTAGATTTACATTGAATAAGCTCACAAGTAAGGAACTAAAGAGTTCAGTGGTGGAATAATTAATAATGTGATCAGAGATGGGAATGACTTAGCGAGTAGAAAACAATTATGAGAGAGATCAGATTATTCTAAAGATTATTTGGAATGTACAATACCACGGTTAGAGGAGAAGTTAATCTCGGCTAATCGACTCATTCAGGTATGATGTCTAAAAACTTTACTTACCAGGAATTCTTTTGAATTGACTTTTGTTAATGAAGGGAATATTATGGAATTAGTGACGATAGAATTAGTCAGAAGAACGATGTTTGAATTGTAAAGATGTTTGAGTATGACAGCTACAGTTGAGTAATTTATGACTATCTCTTCTAGGTATTCTATGTATTCTTACATTATTAGAGGTATTTGTAATTGCTCATTTTCTGATAAAAGCATCGTTGGTCTGATTGATTTATGATCGGCATTCCTCTATCTTCTATTGGTATTCTATTCTGTTACGTCTGAGATAAAAAGTTGATGGTAAATTTATATGAAATTATTCTTCTGTTTCTTCTGGCTATTGTTCTGTTTATATCTGTATGGAATATATATTATCTCTGTCACAATTGATTTCAGAATGTATGAACAGTGTCTCTTTCTTCTGGTTTTCTCTGAGGAATCGTCAGTATCTCTATTATTTCATATGAGTAGTACTCTCGGGCATTCAATATGGTCTTGTATATTGGATTTCATTATCTTGGTTTTCTTATCATCCCTATTGTTTAATTGATCAAGCATGGCTTATCTTTAAAGTTGATATCGGCAAAAGTGTGGATTATGACAATTCAAGTTTTAATTGTATATTGATTTTCTTTCTTCGGGTAATTCTGATTATTATCAGTGAGTTCAAACAAGATTTCATGTTTTGTCTGAGTTAATGCAGTTAGTAAATATCTGTGACTAGCATGTTGAAAGATTTTGTGTGAATATTGACTTACCTTTGGGTAAAGCAGAAATACTTGCAGATACTTGAATGAAAAATCTTTGCTTATTTTGTGAGTGTGGTTTCAAGATTTACCTTATTGATGGTGTCCGGATTCTAGCTAAACTGAAAGATAAAACGATGTTGCCATTATAAATCAGAAGAGCTCAGAAATGGAATGGTAAGTGGTAAATTAAACGAATACAGTATGAAACGACTTTTGATTCTGAAGTTTAGATCAGATCTGATTACTATTACTATTATCCCGAGATAGATGGGGAACTCAGGGCTTATGTAGAGAGTTTTCGTTCAGAGCTCACCGTAATATCTTGTCTGTTCATCCAAAGAGAAATAGAAAGTACAGTGATTTGAAGTAAATGTTCTGGTATACGGATATGAAACCGATATTTCTGATTTCTATGTTCAAATGTCAGTTTTGTCGTCAGAGTAAGGCCAAATATCAAATGCAATTAGGACTACTATGATCCACGAGGATACTGGTGTAATGTTGGGAAAACGATACCATGGATTTTGTATTGGGATGTCTCTTATCCCCGGAAAAAGAGAGATGCTACTTGAATTATGATTGATGGATTATAAAAATCCGTAAAACTATTTGGCAATCTGAGGGTTATATCATCGGCTATGGAAAAAGCTACAGGAAATTCTGAGCACGAGGTTGAATTGAATTGTGATTTTGATAAAAAGGTAGAAGCAATTTGTAAAAGTTGAAAACAGTTTCAGATCGACGTAAAAAGCTATATAGAAGCAAAACCTAAATATATTGGATTCCAAATCGATGACAGAGTGTTTCTGAAAGGATCTCCCTCGAAGAGGATTATTCGGTAACGTGTTGGAAACTTTTAGAAAAGATGTTAAACCTCATTCTGGTAAGATTTTCGGGGACGAAAATCCCTAAAGGGGGGAGAATTGTAATAGCCTGAACTTGGGCCTAGTCGGAACAGTGGTTTCGGGACCACAAATATGACGAGGAAAAATTTATTTTTATTATATTTTTATGGTCTACAATTTCACGGAATGATTTCGTGAAAATTTCGTTCGAAAATTTCGACGTTTGGGCACTCAATTTAGTCAAAAGGATTAAATTGTAAAAAGTGTAAAAGTTGAGTTCTACATGTTAGAGGTGTCCAATTGTTATGAAATTTTAAATTGGAGGTCCTTAAATAGTAATTAGACCATTGGTTAATTTGTTGGACAAAAATGGACATGAAATAGGTGAAATAGAATATTTTTAAGTTAGGGGCATTTTGGTCATTTAGTGATTAAATGATTAAATAAACAAAATTAAAAGCCAATTTTTGTTCATCTTCAACCCCATGGCCGAATTTCACAAGGAGAAACCATGGCTAGGGTTTTTCAAGCTTCCAAGCTCGATTGTAAGTCCGTTCTAGCCCCGTTTTTAATGATTTTTACGTTTTTGAAATCCTCGTAACAAGATCTATCTATTTCTACCACTAATTTGAGATATGGTTAAAGTCTATGGTTTTGAACCATGATCAATATGTGTGTATTTTTGTGTTTAATGGTAGAAAATGCATGTTTATGGTTAGAGAAATGACTTTTACTAAGTGATTTTCGGTGAAAATGCCTAAAAGGACTAATTTGTAAAAGTTATAAAATGT
The DNA here is from genome assembly GCA_025698515.1 of Gossypium sturtianum. Lineage (NCBI taxonomy): Eukaryota > Viridiplantae > Streptophyta > Magnoliopsida > Malvales > Malvaceae > Gossypium > Gossypium sturtianum. The sequence continues at coordinate 131,324,119 of CM046955.1, forward strand.
GTCATAAAAGTGTGTTTTAATGGAAATTGTGGGCCGCTATAGTTATGAAAATGGTTCGGCTAGGCTTAAAGTACAAAGAAATTGAATGAAAATCATTTTACGAGCCTAGAGGCAAAATTGTAAATATGTGAAACTTTAGGGGCAAAAACATAATTTTTCCATAATATGATTTTTGGGTCACATTGAATTTTGTGACTAATAAATAAATTAAATGTGATATTATAGATAAAGGAAAACGAGGTTTGGAACTAGAACGAGGGAAAAACGAGAAATTGACGAATAAGTCCTTTTCACCAGTTGTGCTACCGAGGCAAGTTTGTATGTAAATAATGCATCGTTTTTACTTATGTTTTTATGTTTTGATATGTTTTATGAGATGTGGCTGAATATTGAACGAAATTGACAAAGTATCAAAATGTGAGAAATTTCCCGGTTGAACCTTAGGAATAGAATAGGATATAAGTGACATGTCACTAGGAACCTATGTGAAATCTATGTGAAATTGTGACTAAGTGAATCAGGGTCTTTGGTCTTAAGTTCTACCGGTTGGTGGGTATACCGGCATGTGTTGCGGATACCGACGACTTGTGTGAGCAAAGACTAAGTAGTAACGAATGACCGACAGCTTGTGTGAGCAGACCCGTGAAAGTGAATAGCTCGAGAACGAGCCTCTATGTGAAAAGTGATGTGAAGTAGCTTTGGCTACAAGTGTGGCACTTATGTGCAAACTTCCGATGTATCCAATAATAGTTCGATGTGTTCAACGGGAAAATGACTAAAGTGCAAATGAATGTGAATATGTGACGGTTAAGTACATGTATATGTATGTGTACACTCACGAGCAATGTGCTCGGTATGTGATCGAATTTTGGTAAGAATACAAACGAGTAAGTTATACCTATGAGAATGATCTTGTGATGACCTTGTGATTATAGGTATATGCTTATGATGTATAAATATGTGGTAAATGTGATTGATGATCATGTGTGGGGCTTTTAGGCTAAATTAAATTGAGACATGATATGTCTAAGTTTTTGATATTGATGTATAGCTTAAATTGGCCAATTAATGGCATGTAAATATTTGTAAATGGCTAGTAATGGATATGTTTTGGTGTTATGTATGTGTAAATGGAAGTTGAAACAAAGAAATCATGAAAGAGTAAAATTAGCAATAAAACAGTTTTGGACAGCAACAGTTTTATAACTTTGAAAAATCACCAAAACTTTTGGAAATTGATTTAAAGGTTAAATAAGATATGAAATTAAAGCTTATTGAGTCTATTTTTACATAAAAGAAACGGTATAAGCAAAAGAATTTCATATTATGAGATATTTGAGTTTTCGTGAGACAAAGTCAGAATGATTTCGAAATCCCCTATTCTGACTTGGGAAAATCATTAAAAATTTTACAAAAATAATTATGGGTTATAATTTATATTCGAAAATCCTTAATGAGTATATTTTCAATAGAAACAAACAGAAACATCATCCAAATTTTTTACAAGAAGATAATTAATTTTTAGTGCAGGAAGGTCGAAACTGTCAAATAGAAGAACAGAGGAGACTTTAATTAATAAACTGTACTTATTGGCTAAACCAAAAATTCTGAAAATTATATGGTACGAATATATCCGAGTCTAGTTTCAGGAAAAATTTTCGGATCTTAATTTGAAGTTCTGTAACTCAAGATATAAATAATTTAGTGACTGTGACTTGAGTAGACAGCTTGAGATGAACATGAGTAAATAGTTGAACTATGTGCAATTATGATTGTATTATCTTGAGAACATATTGTGAAGACTTATAAAAGCATGTTAATAAATTACTAATTATTTACATACCTACTTACAAAGCTATAGTGCTTACCCCCCTTCCTTTCCTTTTTCCTATAGTGTCACAGATGCTAGCTCGAGTTGGAGGTCGTCGGACATTCTATCACACTAGCAAGTTATTGATTGGTATTGTATCAACGATTTTCAAGTATTTTTAAGTCTATGGCATGTATAGGGACTTGATTATGTGTGTATATGTTTATATGAGTTGGCCTAGAATGTTGGCCTATGTTATTAGAAGGTTATTGTTGTTTAAGGCCGTTTAATGTGGCTAATAATTATTATGTTATAAGTCTATGATGATGCATTTCAAGAATGTGTATGCTTGCATGTGTTGGATGAGTAAATGTGTGATAATTATGAGTGGTAAATGTGATTGGTTGTGTAAGTTGCATGATGTGAATGGTTAAGTGTGTGTGTGTGATTATGCATGATGAATGTGGTTTGTAAATGGTATGTGGATGTCTTAGTGTGTGTGTTTGAATGCTTAATAATACCATGTTGTGTGAGGATAAATTTGTATAAGTGTATAAGTGTTTTGGGGAGGCAAAGGGCTTGGTAAATAATCTTACTTGTGGCCACACGGGCAGCCACACGGCCATGTGCCCAGGGTATGTGAAGTCTGCACTTGATTTTCGGAAATTCGAAACGCCTCATGGCCTAACACACGGGTGTGTATCTCGGCTGTGTCAAGGACATGGCCTTGGACACGGGCGTGTGCCCCGGTTTTCAAGAAATTTTTCATTGCTTTCAAAAGTTCTCAGTTTAGTCCCGGACCACTTCCAAGGTATGTATTGGGCCTCGTAGGACCTATTTAGGGACTCAAAGATAAAAATTTGAAAAGTTTTAATTTGGATGAAATTTTATGACTTGATTTAATACGTTTACAAGTGTATGTGTTCCGGTAATGCCTCGTACCCTATTTCAGCGTCAGATACGGGTAAGGGGTGTTACAGGTACATGATACCGTATATGGTGTGTAGGGATAGACGGAGATGGTGTGTAGCGGATGGGGGCAGGAATATGCATTTGTATATGATAAGTTATGCATTGTATCTGTTATGATCTACATCTGTACCTAATATACTCTATATCTTCATCTGTATCCGATTCTGAGAGCTGCCTGAACAATGAAAATCAAAGACATGTTTGATATTCTTCTTTGTATTTGAATACATAAGATACACATTGAGTTTGTAAACTCATTTTTTCTATTTGTTTGAATTTTAGGTAACTCACAGACTTAGGCGGGTCGGTGTAGTAGGAGCTCAGTCATCTCCATTTCAGTCATTTTAATGTTTTATCTGAATTTATATTATCGCATACTTCTTCGGATTGTTGTTTAAAAGTTTGGATTTCCATGGTTTGGTATAACAGTTTAAGTTGTTTTAAATTGTTTGAATTTCTATCAATCTAAGTTGAACTTTTCCAAAAATGGTTATTGTAACTCTCCAGATTTGGTCGTAACGCCTAGGTCGAGCGTGGGGTGTTACATTTAAAATTTTAAAACTCTGGTTTTAAAAAGTTCACTTTCTGTTATGTTTTCCAAACCCGATTTTCCAACACAAGCATGTTGCATATTTCATTAATTCAATCATAGGTGAAATTAAGATGATTCATATTTTAAAGACTAAATGGAAGAAGGAGATACAAGTAATTATAATGATGCAAACTCAATTTTAGATGATGATGAATTCAGTCAAAGACCAACAAATGACAATAAGGAGCATATGTTAAATATTAAAAAGGGGATATGTAACGCCTCAAAATTTTTGTTTTTGAGTTGTTAAATTTTGTCAAGTTAATTGATCTGGTTCAGTGGTTTAGTGTTGTTATTGTGTGTGAGAGGTTCTGGGTTTAAATCTTTTTTATTGAATGAGCCTGTTGGTTTAGTGGCAAGGCTTCAGCTTACCCAAAGGTCTTGTGTTCAAATCTTATGTGTGCAGAGTGAAAATTATTTTTGTTTTGCCCTAAGTGTGTCACCCATGTGTGTTAGTAGTTAAGTTAAATTTGAACTCTGGATAATCTGATTGGTTATCAAAAAAATCGGTTTGGTTAGATATTATTTTTAAAAATAAAAATAAAAATATTTCTCCCAAAGTTCTCCCACTTTCCTTTCAATTTTCTCACTCTCCCCACTCCTCTTTCAGTTTTGTTTTCACGTTACACTTTTCTTTTCTTTTCTTTCTTCCCGTTATTTTCTTCCCTTTTATTTCTTCGTTTATCTTTTGTTTTATATGTCTACCATCGTTGTTTTGGTGATTACGTCTCTTGAATTTTGTATCTGATCTTGTGTGTTTGGAAGTTTCTCCGTTGCACTATCAAATTTCTGGTGTAACTAAAAATCTATTCGTATGGTTAGGGAGCTTGAGTGTGAACTTTTGTTAGCGGTTTGTGAATGATTCCTGTTGGGTTAATTTTTCTTGTACTTTTGTTAGGTGAAAATCGAGAGGCACAAAACCCTTCTCCGATGTTTGGTGAGCCTTAGGAATGGTTGTTTCGATCAGGGTAAGTGTTCGAACGCCTTTTAGGGGCTGATTCTTAGTGATTAAGGCCGAATGTTTAGCGTTTGTGGCTGAATTCTTGATTGATTTTCAAATGTCATTGTTAATTGGTTCATTTTGAATGATGATTTCAGGGTCTGGAAATGTGTCGATGTGTCGCTAATCAGAAACGACCAAGTGTGTAACGATAAACCTGAAAAACAATGAACGACGCGAAGTCGAAAAAGTCACTATCGACGCCACACGACCGTGTGCCAGACTACGTGAGCCACACGTTTTACCAAAATTAATATAGTCAAAGAACACGTTTTTAATTCAAAATCGGAGTTTAAAACGTATTTATGTAATTCCTCAAGATTCGGCCATAATGTCTAGGTCGGGTGTGGGGTGTTACAAAATAACTCATAAAATATGCATTGGAAAAAGTAGATAAAATTACATATGATGTTTATTTTTATTTTAATCGTATTATAAGCTAAAAAGACTAACATAATACATATGATGATTTTATTTTTTATTTTTTTACTTATTTAGAAATTATTTTTATCATACTAATATTTTTTATAGTAATTAATATTTTACAAATATAAAGTATTGTAGCTATATTATTACAATTTGTACTAGAAAACATGACATAAAAAATTACGATGTAATTAAATACGTATAGAGAATTACAATTTTTTTATAATTACAACAGAATATAATTACACTTTATTCAATTATTCGAAATTATTCAACAGAATATAATTACACTTTTATTCGAAATATTTCTATATATATATTATTTTTGCAGGTTTCAAATACTTAAAAATATCAAATTCAATTTTATTGGTAAAAATATTACTATAAAAGAAACTTTTAATGGAATGAGCAATAAAAGTTCCAAATTTCCATTTCTTTCATTATATCTCATATATTTTTCAAAATTGTAGGGGCAAAAAGAGGTATTAAGTTAAAATAGAAAAACATGCACAATATATTAAGAAAACTTAATAATCTCATCTAATATAATACATAAAGCAAGATTTTTGAGCATTAATTGTAATTTAAAACCTAAATCAATATGCATTTGAATGAACACTATTCATGGAAAAAAAATTACCTTTGTCTAAACAAATAACAAAATTTCAACAAAAAAAATAATGTTCACTGAAATTTTGTATTCATCCAATTGTTATTTAAATAATAATTATTTTATAGAACACATAAACCACGTACATTGTATGAGTAAAAAAATTAGTATAATCTATAGCATTGTTTTCAGGTAAAATTGAAAATAATCTTAAGTGAAATAATTTATTATTTGACAAGTGGTCGTGCTCTTCATATAACAACTTTTGTAATAATGTGACTCCCATTTTTTAAAATTACATTTTCCTACTAATTTGTATACTATAATAATTATTAATGTAGTAGTAATTTATTTAAAACTAATGCACACACATTATTTATCCCTATAAATTATTACATGTTATAGTTTGATATTCTAAATTTCCTAAAATTTTAACTTATTTTTATAGATGATAGTAATTAAAACATCTATTTATTTTTTTTAATAATTCTCTATTTAATCTTACAATATTAGTCCCTTTTATTTTAAAATAGTTTTAAATAAATTTTTTTGTTGTAGTTAATTATATGAATATAATTACAAACTTAATGATATATGTTAAATTTTTATTTTTATTTTAAAATTAAATAACAAGAGAATTGTAAAATTTTAAAAATAATTTTAAATTTTACAATTAAATAAAAACATATATTTATAAACACAATTTTATATTTTAAGATATTATGTAATTCTAATTGAAGTAAGCACAGCTTTTCAAACTATTGCATGAACTAATTAATTATTAGTTATTTTTAAATCATACTTATAAAAATATTTTGAAACAACTATTCAAGGCAGAGATTGAAAATATGAAACATTTACATCACGAATTCTTTTTTAAAATTCAAAAGTTTTGATCATTTTGATGAACATAAATAATTAATTCAAGTTTATTTTAAACATTAAATTTTTGTTTTTAATTTATATTGATCATAATACTAACTATCATAATTTTAAAAAAGTAAACATTTATATCATAATTGTGACTATATGTACAAATTGAATAAAACCTTATATGGTCCCTAATAGGCAACTTGTGCATGGTATGAAAGGCTAACTCAGTTCCTTATTGCTCAAGGTTTTGAAAGGGGTTTTATTAATAAAACCTTATTTATTAGAAAGCAAAGAAGGTTGACTACCTTGGCTCAAATTTACATTAATGACATCATATTTGGAGCCACTGCAACAACAATTAAAGACAACTTTGTGAGGCTTATGTAGGGTGAATTCGAGATGAGTATGGCTGGTGAATTGAGCTATTTCCTTAGATTCCAAATTAAGCAAATGAAAGATGGAGCTTTTCTTTCTCAAGAAAAATGTGGTGAAAAGGTTTAGGCTTGAAAATGCTAAAGTGGCTAAGACAGCTATGGTTATTGTTGAGAAATTGTCTAAAGATGAGAAGGGAATGACTACTTCAAAGACCACTTACAGAAGTATGATTGATAGTCTCTTGTATCTTACTACTAGTAAACCTAATTTATCATTTAATGTGAGGGTATGTGCTAGGTACCAATCAAGTCCAAGAGAGTCCCATGTTAAAGCTATGAAGAGGATTATTCGATATGTCCATGGAATCACTAATTTGGGAATTTTGTTATTCAAGGATAGCACTATGAATCTGGTTGGTTATAGTGATGTTGATAGGGAAGGTAACATTGATGATAGGAAGAGTACATCAAGTGGTTGTTTCTATCTTGGTTCGAACATGGTGTCATGATACAGTAAGAAGAAAAGCTTCAATTTCATTGTCTACCGTAGAAACTGAGCAGATTGTTGCAGGGAGTTGTTGTGCTCAACTACCAAGGATGAATTAAATGATAAAGGATTTTTGGGTCGAGTTGGATATGACTAGTGACACTAAATCAGTTAATGACTTAAATAATAGTAAGTATAGATAGTATAGATAATGAAATATGCATTAAAAATCACCGCAAGGGTTCAATTATGCCTCCAATCTCTATACTTTTTAGACTTTTAAAATTCAATCTTTCTATTTTTAAAATTACATGAATTTAGTCCTCTGCTTATCCAATTTATTTTTTTTTTTTAGAAAAATAATCTAATTGGTAACACTACTAATAAACTTTCATTAAATTTGAATACCTAGTATTTTTATAATGAAATGTTCGATTAAAAAATTAAAGTCCAATCGATATCACATATTTAGATTTAATAAAAATCAATTAACAATATTACCAATTGAACTTTTACTTTTTAAATCAGCTAAGTGGAAGGACTAAAGTCTTGAAATTGAAAGCAAAGAGATTTAATCTCAAAATGTTAAAGAGTGTAGGGATTGGAGAAGAATTAGAGAAAAAATTATTTGTAATTTCTGAAATTAGGCGTTCAAAATGTCGTAAAAAATGCAAGAAAATTCTCAACTGTTTTTATCAAAAAAAAAATAAAATCCCAACGTTTTGTAGGCGCTGAAAACACTGATAGCCAAGTGTGTTTTTTAAATTTGGTAATTTTAATGAATCCCGGTGTAGTATAAATAGCAGCATGATGGTGGTGTTCCAAGCAGGTCAAGCTCGAGTTCCACAATTTGGAACCGTAGCTTGTCTCTCCTATCCTATCAGGGTCTTGTTTGCATCCAACCAGTTGTTTCCAAGACCTGGGCTTTGATAGTTAAAATAGAAACCACCATGGGTATTGCTGGTTATAGTTATAGTTGGTTTCTATTGTCATTTTTCGTCCTAATCCCAACCCTAGAAGCTCACATCGCTGAATATGATGAGTATTGGAAGGCACGAGAATTGGAAGCCACTGAGAACCTGAACAAGGCTTATCACCCCAATCCGGAGGAGGTGGTCCGGCAGTATAATGACCACTTTGCTAGGACCATGCTTGAGTTTAATAGCACCAGAAGGGCATTGAAAGGAAATAAAAAAGGTCCTTGTGAGATTACCAACCCCGTTGATAGCTGTTGGCGATGTGATCCTAACTGGGAAAAGAATAGGAAGAGGCTGGCCGACTGTGCCCCTGGATTTGCTCGTGGTACTACCGGTGGAAAGGACGGCAAGTTTTATGTGGTCACTGACCCTAGTGATGATATTGCTAACCCCAAGCCCGGAACTCTGCGTCATGCTGTCACCCAACTCAGGCCACTTTGGATTAATTTCAAAAAATCCATGATCATCAAGCTGGAACAGGAGCTCATTGTTACAAGCGACAAGACCATTGATGCGAGGGGAGCCAATGTGCATATTTGCAAAGGTGCTGGCATTACTATCCAGTTTGCTAGGAATGTCATTATCCACGGCCTCCATATCCATCACATTAAACCCGCCAATGGTGGCATGATCAGAGATGCTGAAAACCACATTGGGTTAAGAACTGCCAGCGACGGAGATGGGATCTCTCTTTTCGGAGCAACCAACATTTGGCTCGACCATCTTTCCCTTTACGATTGCTCCGATGGTCTTATCGATGTTATTCAAGGTTCCACTGCCGTTACCATTTCCAATTGCCATTTCACTGACCACACTGATGTAATCTTACTTTCTTTTCTATTTTAAACTAGGCACGAAGAGGATTTTTTGAGTGACAAAACAGTATAATTGAAATGAAAAAATTGCAGGTGATGTTGTTCGGAGCAAGTGACTCCTATGTTGCCGACGAGAAGATGCAGATCACTGTTGCTCTGAACCACTTCGGTAAAGGATTGGTAGAGAGGATGCCTAGATGTCGATTAGGTTTTATTCATGTCGTCAACAATGACTACACTCACTGGTTCATGTATGCCATTGGTGGTAGTAGCCACCCTACAATTATAAGCCAGGGCAACAGGTATTCCGCGTCAGGAAGCTACGTGACTAAAGAGGTGACTAGTAGGGGCTACTTGCCACCTGAGCAATGGAAGAAATGGAACTGGGTATCACAAGGTGACCAGTTCAAGAACGGTGCCTATTTTACTCCATCCGGTGATCCGAATGCCTCAAAGCTATTTGGCGCCAACAAAATGATGCCTTTCCAACCCGGTCGATTGGTCCCCAAACTCACAAGGTATGCTGGAACACTCCACTGTAGAATCGGCCGCCCTTGCTAAAAACACTATTATGATATGCATGTGTCCTCTCTTTTTGTTATGTACAACATTTGATACCCATGAATTGTACATTTGGGATTTATAGGGAATCATTATGAGGAAATATTTTTATGTAATTTCACCCTACTTTTTTCTTTTCTCCTAATATAATTAGAAATCTTATCACACGCGTATATACTGAGCGTTTAAAAATAATATAACGTTTGGTTTGAAATTAATTAATAATAACACTGATTATCATGGTGTGATCATCAATCTTAAGTTTGTATTGACACCAACCCAATCAAATACATTAATTTAAAATATCTAATATATATACATATATATATATTCTATTGCAAGGTTTTTTTGAATTTTTTGTAACTTTTGAAGTGAGTTTAGAATTTGCCATGTCACCAATCATTTTAATGTTTTCTAACTAATTAATTTTTTTAACAATCATCAATAATCATGGACTGAGACCACTAAGTTTCTATAAATTTTGTATGTCCCAACTTATATATTCGGGTACTCGGTTATTTTGCAAAACACATCTTTTCGAGAAAAGAAAGAAAAATTATGAGTGTTCTTCATATAGTACTATTCTTATTATTGCAATGGTATTGGCGATTCCTCCCGATGTTCTTGCATCACCATGAACAAAACTTAGTTTTTTACTATAACATTTAAAATGGAGAGATCAAGTATATATATAAGGTGGTGTATGAGTTTGATTACTTTAAGGCTCAATGTGGATTGAGAATCCATCCAACGCCCCTAAATATATTGAAATATTTGTTTCAAGACGTGTTGCTTTTATCAATATAGAATCAAATACTAAAGCAAACAAATTTGCAAAACCGAGAGTACATAGGATTAATAATTTGATGTCTATTCAAGAAGTTGACTTGATAAGTTTGAGCTCCCACAACTGACGTGTTGCTTTTATCAATATAGAATCAAATACTAAAGCAAACAAACTTGCAAAACCGAGAGTACATAGGATTAATAATTTGATGTCTATTCAAGAAGTTGACTTGATAAGTTTGAGCTCCCACAACTGACATGTTGCTTTTATCAATATAGAATCAAATACTAAAACAAACAAACTTGCAAAACCGAGAGTACATAGGATTAATAATTTGATGTCTATGTTTTGAGTAAGTAAATTGTTTAATTCTACTCTAGAATTTGCAGGTGTCAATAATTGGGTTCAGATGAGTTATATTTTAGTGTGTTCTTGTTATTATTGAGCCACACTATAACCTTATTTGTAGTAATATTATCATGATGGTATTGAGACACTATGTTTATAGACCCAAAATTACAAATTTAGTTTATTTTTATATTTTTTTCTTTCGCAATTATTTTTACCTTAGTAATAATAATATGATGTTAAATGTTTTTTTATTTTAATTTATAATTTATTAACTGAAAACATAATCATTTTATTTTATTATAACTTTTAAATTTGGTAACAATAATTACATTATTTCAAAATTTGTGATAAAAATGGTTGAAAGTTTATAAAATCAAATTTTAGGTATCCTATGTTCCTAATTATGATATTAAACTCAACTGTCAATACTTGGAACCAAAGTTTATTCGGTAAATGGAATCAAATTTATTCGGTAAATAATAGTTTGTTCATAATAGTTATAGATATTATTGGGAACACTTTTGAACTTTTATGCAAAATTTATGTTATGAAGTAATTAAATGATTAGTAAAATTAGTAATATGAATAAAAATATCAATTGTATTAAATAAATTTATTTAAAGCTCAAAAATATTTTGATTTTAAAAACTGATTTTTTTTTTTTTGTACAGATTTCTTTGAAGTTTCATATCTAATTCTCAACTTGTATAATCATATTTATAACTCTCTTCATATATAAACATATTTATAACACTAAAGTACGGTTTGGAAATACATTTAGTAATCAAATTTGAGTATAATTATCTGTAATTACACAAGAATGACATGTTTGGGTAACCATTGTAATTGGTGGGTTCCATTGAATTGGGTGTAACTGAAACACCCCAATTATGCTTTCCAATTCTTAGGGGGAGTGTGAAAGTTGGAGTAATTACGTAGGTAATTACACTTAAATCAAATTTTAAAAAATTATTTTTGTACAAATTATAAAAATTATATTGTAACTTCCCTAACACGGCCTAGACGTTAGGCTCGAATCCAAGAAATTACATAGGCCACTGGAATGACCTATTATGATCAGAGTTTATAAAAAAAATGAATTTAAAATATTTATTTTTTTAGACGAAAAATTAATCTATTTTCATAAAAACTGGTGAGTTATCAAGAAATTGATTTATATTAACTATGTAACAAAGTCTACTTTTCTTTAAAAAGAACTTAGCTAATTTCTTATTTATTCGTTACTCAAAATCTTAAATAAATTTTAGTTACGGAAAAGTGATTTTTAACTAGGTTTTATTAAAACTATATTTCATGTTTAATTAATTAAAAATCATGTCTTAAATTAAGTTAAATGTCATGCCTGCTAAATAAAACCAAAACTTAAGTCTCACGTTATAGTTTAAAATAAATCCATACAGCCTCTGAATGATAAATTAACAAATAATAAATCTAAAATATTTATATAGAAAAATATATTCGAGTTGAGCCCCTCTGAATGTCGTGTTCGCGTCCTAACCTGGTGGGTTATCTGAAAAGATGGAAATTTGAAAGGGAGTGAGCTATGAAGCTCAATGTAAACAGTCAATAACTTATGCTAAATAATAACGCATAAAATAATTGTGAATGATTAACAAATCAAAGTATTGGTTTTTTAGATTAACCATCAATTGTATCTCATAATTCATAATGGCAATTTCAAAATATCGGTATTTCAGTTCAGTCAGCAATTTATACATAAATATAAATATGTCATCACAGAAAATCCAGTTTGTATGCACATGCTTTATAAATGTGATACAATTTTAATTTAACAAAAAATATCCTACCCCTCCGCTACACACCACACTATGAGTTCCTTAGAACTCATCCAACCTTATATCTCCAGGTTGTGCATAAACCATCGCTGATTTGTAGTTACTGCCACTTATTGTGGGTGCACAACATATTGGAGATTAAACAAACTGTCACTTGGTTCATGATCGAACTACATATTTGCAGTTATTGCCACTTGTTGTGGGTGCACAACATATTTGTAGATTAAACAAACTGTCACTTGGTTCATGATCGAACCACATATTTGTAGTTACTTCTACTTGTGAGTGCACAACATATTTGTAGATTAAATAAACTACCACTTGGTTCGAAATTGAACCACACTGTTTGCAGATTAAACTGTCACTCTTCCTCCGTACATATCATCTCACCCCATGCAATGCAATATGAAACGCTTTGTAATAGAATAAATCGACACTAGTAGTACTTATGCTTAACATGTATTCAATTCACCATTAGCAATTAACATGATTTAACAGATATTTAAATAATGTGGTGTCAATATTAATACTAACAGATTATCTATTTCACAATGTCAATAGCACATATTATAAACTTCACATACGATATAGCCATAACACTTTAGTCCTTAAATCACAACTTCCAGAATATCACAATATCAGGGACAAAATTGAGCACATAAAAACTTTGAAGACAATTTCGAGCCTATATAGGGACTAAACTTAACATATCATACATATACATAATATTAATAATTCAATTAATCGGATCATGGATTCTAATATTATTTATTTTTTTCATGGACTTAATTGAATAAAATTAAACACTAAAAACATTTCAGAAATCAATCAGGGACTAAACTAGTCAAAACATAAAATTTTGAGTTAAAACTATAAAATCTAAAAAAATAGGGGAAAATTGTAAAATCTAAAAAAATAGCGAAAAACTATAATATTTGAAAAACAGGGGCAACATTGTGAAATCTAAAAAATTGGGGCAAAACTGTAAAATCTTGAAAATAAGGGAAAAATTATAAAATCTGAAAAGTAGGGGTAAAATTGTAAAACTTGAAAAATAACGGACACAAAGCCGTGTGACTGAACCGTGCAGAAACTTGGACCGTGTGGAGGGGGTACATGGCCATGTGGAAATTGAAAAATCAATGTGCAGGGGAGACACGACCATGTGGCATGCCGTGTGAAGGGTTCTGGGTCGTGTGAGAATAAAAAAAACCCAAGGTTTCAAGGGAACATGGTCGTGTGGTCCACACGTGTGGCCCACACACTCATGTGGCCCTATTCTGAGGCACGGTTTGCCCTGATTCGCTTGTAAAAGAACACACACCTGTCTCTGGGATCTCGAGTGACGTCCCTCTCATTCAGATCTGGTCCAGGGTACCTAAATCGGGTCATTCAAATGATATTTACGCAATAATTAATAACAATTTTCAAGATTTAAATAAGATTATCAAGAGTTTTAGAAAAAATTGTAATGTATCATAATCGAATTGAAAGTTTAGCGAGATCCGACATTATTTTAGAATTTACAAGTTCTTACAAATCGAAACGAAAGTACTTACCTAACTTTTGATGATAATACTGGATGCAATTGTTGGAAATTACAAAACCGATAAAGAAAACGAGTTGACGAAATTCAATTTTGAGTCGGGACAGCGAAATAATTCTCAAAAAGAGATGTAAAGTTTGATAAAAGAAAAAGGGAAAATAAGAGAAAAAGAATAATACAAAGAGAAGAAAGAAAATATCCTAATTAGGGTTGGAAAGAAATTAAAATCCACGTCTAATTAGGAAACTTTTGAGTAAATACTTAGAACTTGGAAAAATATCTTGGGGCTGCATGGCAATTTCCCGTTTCTTTCGAAATTAAAAGAATATGGAGAGGAAGGGAGTGACTTAAACTTGGGCAAGCAAGGAGGAAAAAGTGATGCTTAACCATTTGGGTTTCTACCTATACTTGTTGAGTTTCTAGTCTAATTAATATATATTCTAATGTAGTTTTCATCCTTGGTTGCTAAAAATAAAATGAAAAGAAATGAGAGAGGAATGAATAAAACCTAGGACCTCTAAAGAGTGCACTAACAACTTAGCCATCAAGCCTAATCTTTTACTTGGTCAATCTTTACAATTAACCCCCTATATTTTGGGGTTTGACATATATTATAAGCAAGAATGCGTATGAGTGTTTGGGACAATTATTTAAAAAAATATTATATTATAAATCCTTAAAAATTGTATTATAAAAATAATTTGTGAATTTTGTAAAATTATAACGAAAAAATATAGTACTTAAATCCAAAAAAATTTCTAAAGTTATGGTCACAAAGTTTATTATAAAAAAAATTTACATGTTATAAAGTGTTATAATATATTTATTTATAAAAAATTATGACCAAGAAGTATGGACATAATATATTTATGCGTCCAAGTTATATATTAAAAAAATAATATACTTATTAAAAAATGTTATAGTTTTATTTTATCATAACTTATTCATAAAAAAATAACTTTCTAAAGTAATAATAAAAAAATATATTATTTATAAGAAATATTATGAAAGTTATTGAAACATTTATAGAACATTATTTATAAATGTTATATTATTTTTTACTTATTTTACATATTATAAAAATAGATATAAACTAGCATTAGTGTTTCTCCAAATTAAGTTTATATAAGTTTCTCATAATTAAATATACAAATTACTTGGAATGTGAACTTCAAATATTAAAAGGTCGATGCTAATTATGCAAATACAAAAAAATTTCTTGCACCATATCATGGGGTATGATACCATTTGAGAGAATGATGCTAGACACAAGCACCATAAGCAACTTGCGAACTCTTTAAATTGAGACATTCAAGACAACAAAATGTGGTTGAGAAGACATTTGTTGTTCAAAAAATATATTTGTAACACCCCTCACCCGTATTCAACGCCAGAATAGGGTTACAGAGCATTACCGGACTTACAACACATTTAAACATACTTTTCACATACATTTAATCATTTCATACATTCATCATTCAATCTCAACCAACTTGTCCCTAATACGAGCCTACAAAGCCCTAAACATGCATTAGGAGTGTAACATCCTGAAAAGGGCCTATGCATTTTTGGTTTAATTGTACGAAATGACATATCTTATGTGTTATGAATATATTTTGAACACTTTTGGAAACCTGGAAATGTATGGAAATGTTAAGTTTAAAAGAGGAAAGTGAACATTTTTAGAACCTTGGAAATGTAAGGAAATGTCTTGTAAGGAAATGTCATGGAAATGTAAGGAAATGTCTTGGAAATGTAAGGAAATGTCTTGTAAGGAAATGTCATGGAAATGTAAGGAAATGTCAAGTTTACAGAGCCGATCGAAAATTTTTGGAAACTTAGAAATGACCTAGAAATGACGAGTTTTAAGGTTTAAAAGGGGAAATTAAGGCAAGGTGGCCTTAAAAGAAAAAGTTTGTGAAATTTGACACACAAGCAGGCTTGGAAAAGTGGTCTGAAGATGCCACTTAGGGCCTATGGAAATGGCGCCATATGCAAGAGGAATGGGCCTAAGTTCGAGTCACATGGGAAGCAAATAAAAGAAATTTTATTTTGCTACAAGGAGCAGAGAGGTGGACGGCACATGGCTATAAATTAGGAGCTTTTATTATTTTATAAATAGTGGATAAATAAGGGATTTATTTATCATTATTTTTCAAGAGATAATTGTTGGATTAAATTCTTTTAATTTGAATAAAGAGATAAAGAGGAAAATAAGGGAGAAGTGATGGCCAAGTAAGGGACTTTGAGTTTAATAATTTCGGCTAAGTAAGGATAGTTGCTGAATTATCTTTTATTTTAAGTGATAATTAAAGGATAAAATTATCAGATAGAGGAGTGGTGGCCAAGTAAGGGACTCCTTAGATGATAATTTCGGCTATAAAAGGAAGGAAGGAGGGCTACTCATCAATTTGTGCTTCCTCCTTTCTCTGCCGAATTCTTAGTGCTCTCTTCTCTTCTTTTCTTTCTTTTCTTTTGTCAAGTCGAGATTAAGTAATTGTTGGAACCTAGCCGAATATTTTCCTCTCCATTAGAAGCCATAGCCGAATCCTCCATCTTTATTCTTCATTCTCTTTTCTTTCTAATCCCTCCAAAAGCCGAAAGTTGTGAGATCATCATCTAGCCATAGCCGAATCTCTAAAGGTTGAAGTGAAGGTGCAATCGATTTCTTCAAGTAAGGGTAAGATCTCATTCGGTTTCATCCTTTTTTCTTAAGATTTGCCGAAATCTAGGACTAACCCCATTAATATCTTGTTGCCGAAACTTTGAAGAGATCTTTCGGGATTTACTAAGTGTCGACTACAAGGAAGGAGAAGTTCTTTTCCGAAGGTACACCATAGGCCACGTGTTCCCTAGTTATTCGGTGAGTTTGGGATTTAAAATCCACAAGGTAAGTTTAAGTATACTAATCCTACTAGGATTTGGATTTATGGTCGAATGGCTTTTTATTAAAGTAGTAGGTGATTAATCAAATGTAGGGATTAAGGATCCAAGCATTAGATCAAGCTTTTCGGGATCTCAAGGAAATTTTAAGCGAATCAGGTGTGTACCCCACACTAACTTTTAATAAGATTGATGGTAATATGTAAAATATGCATGTTTACAAGAATGTGGCTAAGGTACCATAATATGGTACAAAGTACTCAGGTACGTTTCCTACTTCCACTAGGATTATGAAATATGTTATTTATAACATGTGAAAATTTATAAGAATGTGAATTTAAGTATGATATGCATGATATGAATAATATGGGTCATTGGGTTATATGAAAAGGGGAAGTGAATGTGGCGACTTGGTCTCACTATCCGAATGTGGTGACTTGGTCACATTATCCGAATGTGGTAACCGGTTACATTATCGAATGTGGTGTCTCATGACACAATTATCTGAGTGGCTATGCCACAAATTTTATATGGGCGATGAGCACGTCGATCTGCTGTGATCGCCTTCGATGGTGTGTAGCGGATGGAGGGTTGACTTAGTAGTCCCCACGGTGTGATTTGGCAGTACGGGGTGTGTAGCGGATGGACAACTAGGTTTGGGTTTGGGAATGCATCATAAACCTGTATTCTATGTTTTGAATGTGTAATATGTGATATGCCTGATTCTATTATGATTTAGTGTCGTGTACACATTGAGTCTGCATTTGACTCACCGTTGGGGAACATTTTTTTAGGTGATGAACAAAGTGATGGACCGGGACGCGAGAACTTGTGGTGGCCATGCTCAACATGAAGTTTATATTTTTGAGGACTCTTGAATTTATTTTAGTACTTTGAATTATTTTTGGAATTATTTGATGTAATAAGGCCATAAGGCCATAGTTGAATTACTTTACACTTATTTTTATTTATTATGATTATGAATTTTATCTTTTAAATTTAATTAAAATTTCTTTTAAACTAAACCCTAAATATTTTGTCACTTAAGATAAAAGGGATTTCAATATAAAACGAACTCTTTTTTTCAACACAAGCCCAACCCCAAAACAATATTTTTCTTAAAATCACACAAGTTTTCCTAAGAACAAAAGAATTTTGAACCGGTTTACTTGAGGAACATACCAAATCTGGTCAAAGCTCGTGGGTCGGGTTTGGGGTGTTTTGATTTGGTATCGAGCCCGTTTTAAACTCTCTACTGTGGGCTAAGGCCCAAAACGTTTTCAAATCGAGCCCAAATGAGTTTTATGAAAGTATTTTTGAAGATGAGTAGGTTTTCTGGCATGGCACCTAAGTCTCCGACCCGCAGTCTACCAGGTAAGTACCCCTAACCATTTGTGTGATTATGTGGTTTATGTTATGAATTATGGAAGGGTAGAAGAGGAATGGAACGTAGAATAGCATGATAAGAACTTGAACCCTAGGACTAGTTTACTCAAACACAAACACATAAGACTTAATTCCATTAAACAAACCTATGACTAAGACGCTGAGTTAGTGTAACACCCTGGTTCTAGGGGTTAGGCTTTTGGTGCTGAGCTCAGGTGTTGGCACACTTCAGTGTGTGGTTGGGTAAGTTTTAGGGGTCCTGAGAACCCTAGGTGGTGGTGGAAAGCCTTAGGAAATTTTTAGTTTTAGGGGTTAAAAGGGGAGCTTGGATAGAGGGGGCCTTAAGAGAAATTTTGGTGAAGTTTTGGCACAAAGAATGGCTTGGCAGAGTAGCAAGGAGGCGCCACATAAGGCATGGGAAAGTGACGCCTCAAGGGGGAGCTGGAAGGGGTCTCATGTTCGATTTGCAAGGGCAGCAGATGGGGCTTTGTTTTTGCGTCATCTTGGTGAGGTGGTGGACGGTTTTTGAAGGCTTAAAAGATGGATGAAGACTTGGTCTTCTTTTTTTTGAATTCGGCTAGGAAGGAAGGATTAAAGTTTGACTCATTCAAACCTTTTTGAATGGATGGCTAGGAGAAGAGATGAGTTGGATGTTATTTTGAATTTTTGAAGGGTTGGTGTAGAGTGAAAGTAGGAGGATTTTTGGGAGTTGGTGGGGGTTGAGTTGTTGGCCGATTTAGTAGTATAAATAGGGGGGGAGGTGCTCGCCTTTGGTCATTTTTTTTCTTTCACCATTTGTTTTCTCCCTTGCCGAAAGTTCTTCCCCTTTTCTTTATTTATTCTTCCCCTAGTCTCTTGTGAAAGTGAGTCAAAGCAAACCCCCTTTCCATCTCATTTCTTTGTAGCCGAAACCAAAAGTGGGCATAACCCTTTGCGCACCTATTTCCCTCTCCCTTCATGCTTTTCTTTTAAACCTTGCTTAAACCGAAATCACCTTTAGAGCCTGCCATTGCCGAATATCCCAAACTCCATCTAGGAGCCTTGCCGAATCATCCATCCTCTCATTCTCTCTGCTGTGGTTGCAAGTCAGTGAAGCCGAATCTTATCTCTTGTGGTAGCCGAATTGGTGGGGAGCCTCTGAAGTCTTGGAAGATATCATCTTGGATTAATAGCTTGGTAAGTGGTTTGGGTAAGAATATTTAGTAAGTATTGTTACTTAGTTTATGACTCGGGGTTTAATCGTTGTTCGATTAAGTGTTCGATGGAGGCAACAACCGATCCGAGTGGGCAAGGGAAAGTCCCTATCCGAAGTTCAAGAAGAGGGTGTCTCTCGCGATTCGGGATTGGCCACTGTGGTGTGGGCCGGTAGTGGAGATAGCTATAGGCAGATAACTGTAGTTTCGTTGAGCGATAGCGTAGGGATCGAAAGCTTAGAACTCCAAGTGATTAGGTGCGTAATCATCGCACTATTTCTGTGGTTTTTGTTTGCTAATGTGTCTACATATGCGTGATGTGTGATGGCCGATTATAATGGCTTGAATGGTGAGTTATTTATGATATACACATGATATGATAATCAACATGTGATGCTTACTCTTTTGTTATAATCTGATATGTTATACTTATGCATACATACATGGGAGGTGGACTTGATCGATGAAGGAAGGAGTGTACATATGATGTACGTGGTCTAATGTTAGCCCCGGCTACATTAGCGCTTGATGGTTAGCTTTGTGCTACCTCAAGGGAGATGTTGGCTAGGTGCCCATCTCGGCGGTTGATGGCTATGTGCATCACCGTAGCGGATTATGGTTTTGGGATCACTTTGGTTGATCGGTGGCTCAGCCACGGCCTTGAGCAGCGAGTTGCCAAGGTAAGGTTTATGGATCACGATGTGATCAGTGGTGGATTAGCCACGGCCTTAGGCAGGGAGTCTGCCAAGGTTGGTGTTACGGTTGGATAGTAGGTTGGGCTGAGATGCATATTTGCATGACTTGTTATGAGAACGGTATGGTTATGGGCCAAGCCCATACGTATGGAATATGTGTTTGATTATGCACTGAGTCAGTGGACTCACCCTATTCTCTTAACCATTTCAGGTGATGCGTAGAATTGGACCGGGATCGGAGAGGACACATGGTGGCCCATGCAGAAAGAAGAGTTTAAATATTTTTAAGACTATTTATATTAAGTATTTGAGTTTAAATATTGATGTAATAAGGGCCTTGGAACTATTTATTATTATTTTTGGTACTATTTATTTTAATTTAATTATGGTTTGATTAATTTGATTTACTATGTGAAATTGATTTTTATATTAGCACCCTATTTATTCAATATATTTATATATATATAAGTAATAAAGTGTTTTTAATGTAGACATTTTCATAATACCAAAGTTTAAAGAATATTTTTAAAAGTAAGGATAGTTGCTGAATTATCTTTTATTTTAAGTGATAATTAAAGGATAAAATTATCAGATAGAGGAGTGGTGGCCAAGTAAGGGACTCCTTAGATGATAATTTCGGCTATAAAAGGAAGGAAGGAGGGCTACTCATCAATTTGTGCTTCCTCCTTTCTCTGCAGAATTCTTAGTGCTCTCTTCTCTTCTTTTCTTTCTTTTCTTTTGTCAAGTCGAGATTAAGTAATTGTTGGAACCTAGCCGAATATTTTCCTCTCCATTAGAAGCCATAGCCGAATCCTCCATCTTTATTCTTCATTCTCTTTTCTTTCTAATCCCTCCAAAAGCCGAAAGTTGTGAGATCATCATCTAGCCATAGCCGAATCTCTAAAGGTTGAAGTGAAGGTGCAATCGATTTCTTCAAGTAAGGGTAAGATCTCATTCGGTTTCATCCTTTTTTCTTAAGATTTGCCGAAATCTAGGACTAACCCCATTAATATCTTGTTGCCGAAACTTTGAAGAGATCTTTCGGGATTTACTAAGTGTCGACTACAAGGAAGGAGAAGTTCTTTTCCCGAAGGTACACCATAGGCCACGTGTTCCCTAGTTATTCGGTGAGTTTCGGGATTTAAAATCCACAAGGTAAGTTTAAGTATACTAATCCTACTAGGATTTGGATTTATGGCCGAATGGCTTTTTATTAAAGTAGTAGGTGATTAATCAAATGTAGGGATTAAGGATCCAAGCGATAGATCAAGCTTTTCGGGATCTCAAGGAAATTTTAAGCGAATCAGTGTGTACCCCACACTAACTTTTAATAAGATTGATGGTAATATGTAAAATATGCATGTTTACAAGAATGTGGCTAAGGTACCATAATATGGTACAAAGTACTCAGCACGTTTCCTACTTCCACTAGGATTATGAAATATGTTATTTATAACATGTGAAAATTTATAAGAATGTGAATTTAAGTATGATATGCATGATATGAATAATATGGGTCATTCGGGTTATATGAAAAAGGGGAAGTGAATGTGACGACTTTGGTCTCACTATCCGAATGTGGTGACTTGGTCACATTATCTCGAATGTGGTAACCGGTTACATTATCTCGAATGTGGTGTCTCATGACACAACTATCCGTGGCTATGCCACAAATTTTATATGGGCGATGAGCACGTCGATCTGCAGCTGATCGCTTCGATGGTGTGTAGCGGATGGAGGGTTGACTTAGTAGTCCCACGTGTGTGACTGGCAGTGCACGGGGTGTGTAGCGGATGGACAACTAGGTTTGGGTTTGGGAATGCATCATAACCTGTATTCTATGTTTTGAATGTGTAATATGTGATATGCCTGATTCTATTATGATTTAGTGTCGTGTACACATTGAGTCTGTTTGACTCACCCCGTTGGGGAACATTTTTTTAGGTGATGAACAGTGATGGACCGGGAGACAGAACTTGTGGTGGCCATGCTCAACATGAAGTTTATATTTTTGAGGACTCTTGAATTTATTTTAGTACTTTGAATTATTTTGGGAATTATTTGATGTAATAAGGCCATAAGGCCATAGTTGAATTACTTTACACTTATTTTTATTTATTATGATTATGAATTTTATCTTTTTAAATTTAATTAAAATTTCTTTTAAACTAAACCCTAAATATTTTGTCACTTAAGATAAAAGGGATTTCAATATAAAACGAACCTGTTTTCAACACAAGCCCAACCCAAAACAATATTTTTCTTAAAATCACACAAGTTTTCCTAAGAACAAAAGAATTTTGAACCGGTTTACTTGAGGAACATACCAAATCTGGTCAAAGCTCGTGGGCCGGGTTTGGGGTGTTTCAAGGAGTGGTTTGGGACTAATCCGATATCTTAGGAAACTTTCATGAAACTTTGAAATTTTTCTCAAAACAGGGGACACACGCCCATGTGGCCCGGCCATGTGTCTCACACTGTAATACCCTAAACCCAGCCTAGACGTTATGGCTGTATCTGGCAATGTCACACGATAGTGTTTTTGAAACCTCGTTGTTACAATGAAAACATTCCATGATATTATCTTTAGTAAACCTTTGTTAGAACTTAGGAAGTCGTCTTTATTCATCTAAAACATTTGTTTTGAAATATCCCTCGTTGCAGAAGCTTTAATAAAACAGTCTAGGTGATCATGCGTTTAGAAATTATTTTAACTTTTTGAAAACCAAATTTCCTATGACCAGCAAGTATAAATCCATAAAGTAAAATAAATAAATAAAAACCCAAATTTAAAACCAAAGTCCCAGAGGGTCCTTAAATTACAACCCAAATAATCAATAATAATCAAATCATAAATCGTAAATTGAAAACCATGAAGTCCAAAAATTAATGTGGTCACCGCTGAGTCCTCCGTCGCACCGATCTGTCTAAGTCTGGGGATTACCTGTGCATATTAAACAAAAAGGGTGAGTTTACGTAAACTCAGTGTGTAATCCCACAGAAACAAACAAACAATCAGTATTCACAGTGCAAAGTTGAATAGTCTTGGGCCTAAGCCCTTTTCAATATCAGTGATGTGATTTGGGCCTTAGCCCATCTCGATCTGATGTCAAAAATGCAAGAGGGCCTTAGCCCATCACGAAGATCGATGAGTGATAATGATTATGCAAGAGCAAAATCCTACCCAACCAGCCTCTACACACCATCTCGTCCAACCCTACACTCCATGTGGGGATATAATCAACCCACCCATCCCTACACTCCAAGTAGTACCGAATGCGCACAATCTGAGAGTTTCTGGTGAGTTGCCAAGTAAATTAGGCTTAAAGCCTTTCAGTACACTTTCTTCGAATAACAACCCTAACCCAATGCAATGCAACACACAATGGATGTCATGCTATTATGCAATTTCAATACATATATTCAGTTCAGATATTAACATGCCCATTACAGATATCGTTCAGTCAATTTCACACATTTAGGGGTCTAAGTAGCGCTTACCGACCCTATAGTAGGTTCACAGTCGACTTGGGCGACCCGTGCAACCTTAAAAATTAAAAATGGGCCCACACGCCCATGTGATCTGCCCGTGTGGGCCCATACGCCCGTGTGGCCCACTCGGCCCAAATTGGCCTTGGCCGTGTGATCCATTTTTAAAGTAACCCATGCTAGCTCAATACTCATATATGTTTTCACTATATACTTATATGTTCATTCAAAGCTATCTACTTGAGTCATTATACCTAAATCATTTATATCTTGAGCTACAGAATTCCAAATTAAGATCCGCTTGATGTTTTTGAAACTAGGCTCAAATACCTTTCTACCATAAAATTTTCAAAATTTATAGTTTATCAAATAAGTACAGTAAAATCTTTAAAGTTATCCTTATTCTGTTGTTTAACAGCTTCATCCTTTCCTTACTAAAAATTATTTATCTCTTAGTACGGAATTTAAATGATGTTTCCATTTGTTTCTCTTGAAAATAAACTCATTAAGGATTTAAACATATAAATTTAAGCCCTTACTTATTTTTTTACAATTTTTGATGATTTTCCTAATTCAGAATAGGGCAACCCGAAATTATTCTGATCTTGTTTCACAAAATTTATTATATCTCATGATTTACAATTCCATTGCTTACACTGTTTCTTCCATGAAAAACTAGACTCAATAAAATTTAATTTAATATTTTATTCAACCTCTAACTCAATTTCAATTATTTTTGATGATTTTTCAAAGTTAGACTACTGTTGCTGTCTAAAACTATTTTAGTGCAAAATGTTGATTTCCAAATTTATAACACCCTTATTTCCTTTCTCTACAATTTTTCGCATCATTTTCTCTTATTTCTCTTATTTCTCGAAAGCAAGCAATTTCGGCTTTTCCTAACTTTCTGCATTTTGGTACACACTGTACCATTTCTGATGCGTAAGCACTCCTAAGCCTCCAGAACCTAAAAATCGACCAACATATCTCCAGATTAATCACTTAATTCATTTTTAATCAACCAATTCCAGAAGGAACACGACTAAAAACCTAGCAAAACCCTTACCTCGCTTGAGTAACCACGACTTCACACAACCATAGCGTCGATTCAAAACCACCAGCCCCTTGATTAACTCCTAAACACCAAAAAGGAATCCCCCTTTTAGAGATTAACCAAGAACGATTAACAATAGACAAAACCGTTACTTACCGAACACGAGCAACCAACGATGAACAACCGAATCAAATGGAAAAAAAGAAAGAAACGGAAGGGGAAAAATAATGGAAATTTCGGCAGCAACTAAGGGAAAGAATTAGCAGAGGAGGGAAGAAAAGAAGAAGAAGAAAACGTCAGAAAAAGTTTGGAGAATTGGAGAGAAAACCAAAACTCTACTCTTTTTTTGCAGCAAAAAGATAATCAGATTATTTTCTGATAACCTCTCCCTAATTATCTCCTAAAATCACTCCCTATTAACCCACTAAAACACAACTACTCGGAAATTTTCCCCAACACAACTCTTAGCCGAAATTGGAGCAAAAATACTGTCTCCACGCCATCACAGAGAATTGAACACAGGACCTCCAACACTCCAACACTCTACTTAACCACCAGACCAGTAGGCCCATTCTGTAACAACCCAATTACGACCCTAATCGGAACGGTGGTTTCGGGACCACGAATCCGAATCAAAAAAAAATATTTTTATTTATTGATGCCTATGTTAAGTGTTTGTGCATGAGTGAAAATATCGTAGGATAATTTAAATGTTTGGATGTTTAATTTAATAAAAGGATTAAATTGCTAAAGTGGCAAAAATAGTAAGCGTGAAATTGAAGGGTTTAATTGTAGTATTGTTGAAAGGAAGGGCTTGCATGTCAATTTGCCCTAAAATAAGTATAGTGGACGACAAGCATGATGAAAAGCACTAATGCTTTTTTATTTTATTATTATTTTAAGTTAGTGAGGTAATATTTTATTCATGAATGTTAGTAAATTAGAAAAAGAAAATTTTATTATTATTTTTGTTTCTATTCATCTTCTTCTTTACGAAGACTCAAAGAAAAAAAAAAGGGAAGTTGAGTCTCCATTTTCGGGTTTTTGCATGCTACAAAAAGGTTAGCATTTGATTTTTATTTTTGAAAGTCTTTGCATTGTTGAGTTCATTTTCATGAGTATTAATGAAACCATGTTAAATTTTTGAGTTTTAAACAAGTCATAGATTCGGTCATGATGAATAAACTTTGAATGGTTATGCTTGAGGAGTAAATATTAAATATGTGTTTGTGATCAACATGTTTTGAGTAGGAAGTTTGAATGAGATGGAGTATGATGGCTTAAAATTATGAAAGTAAATAGTTGAGGGACTTGCCCGAATTTCATGAAATTCTTGTGTTTATGCTTGGGGGTTAATTTACAAAAAAGTTAAATTAGAGGAGTAAATTGAAAAATGGTGAGTTATATGCTATGAATTATTACTATTTTTAGTTATAAGGAAATTTATTTAACTTGAGGAGTATTTGGCCTTTAGATTTAGGATGTATAAAATGTTTATATTATTTAGGTATGTTCGAATGCATGGAAAGAACTAGTATGTAATTGTAAAAGGTTCAAATTATGAATAATAGATTGGAAGAATGGTGTAATAAAATGTCACAAATGGCGATGAATGAAATTTATTTGAATAGGCTCTTTTAAATTTGGTTTTAGATCAAGGAAGAAAAGATTTGGAAAAAGAACGAGGGAAAGCCAAACTAGACGAGTAGCCAAGAAGCTTAATTGGTCAAGTATTGAGGTAAGTCTTAAGCAATTGTATTAAATGGAATTACATTTCATATGATGACTAAGATTAGGGGTGATAAATATTTTGAAACACTAAGTGCCGAATGTGTATTTACATTTAGTATAAGCTAGCTCAATGTGGGATTGCTTGGAGATATGAAATTTAAAGTAATAAGTGCATATCTAATTGTTGTGACGTATGAAATTAGGTGGAGTATTAAATTTTGATATGAATGTATAATTCAATTGAAGCTAGTTACTTGATATTATGATAGCCGAATGTGAAATTTTATTTGAGCATGAGATTATAATATTATACTAGTGTGAATATGTCTGTATGTAATGGTATGGATCGGATCATGGATGTATAAATGATATATATATATATGTAAAGTATGCATATTGAATGAATAATGAGTTGTGAGAAACACAAGTTATGAAAGCGGTTTGAGGCGCATTATACATGCAAACTTTTAAGTAACGGCTCTGTGTGAGCGATACGTTACAATAGATGTGAAGTAACGGCTCTGTGTGAGCGATACGTTACAATAGATGTGAAGTAACGGCTCTGTGTGAGCGATACGTTACTAAGTTCTATTAATAAGTGGGTAAGTTTAAGGTTCGTTAAAGATCTTGCTAATGTTAAAGATAGTATGCACTTAGAAATTATACTAGGGTATTATCACTTGTGAGGCAAGAACGGTTAATTCGGATGGGTAAAAAAAAATTTTTGAGGTATGGATATTATACCTATTGATTTGAGATTTTGGTAGTCTAAATTGCAAGTAGGGGATTTGGTAAGTACATTACTAGTATGTTAGTAAATTACTTTTATGCGAGTATGGTATAGAAAAGTTATTATAAATGGATGATGAGAATATAATTTCATCTCTTAGTTTTGATGATTGGTATGGTTTCTATTAAGAGAGTAGGGTTCGAAAATTTGAATGAAAATGTGTTTATGTTCTTAATGAATATTAATTGCTTAAACTTACTAAGCTATGATAGCTTACTTGGTTTGTTCTATGCATTGTTCATTAGATTTTGAAGTTGAAGCTCAAGCTCGGGAATCATCGTCGAAGTCCATCACATTATCACCTCTGTTGGTATTTTTCTATTTTGAATCCAATGTCCATGGCATGTATAGGCTAAATGATGTATGGAAATGTTTTAGTTTTAAATGAACCGAATGTAAATATGTAAAGAGGCCATATGAAAATGGTTGTTTTGCTATGTTAGGAATGATTTAGTTGTGAGTAAAGTAATACAAATGTTATGCTTGAAATGTATGTTATTAGAAGTGTCAATTATATAGAAAAATGCTATAAGCTTGAATGGAATATTAGTTATAGAATTGCATTGAAATAATAATCGACATAAGCCTATTCGGCCTTCACATTTGAATCATCAAAATGGTTTATGATTTGTTAGAAATTACTCATGAAATCATTCATGATATTTTGTATGCATTAAATTTTGAATGGGATTGAGATGCTTGCTAAAATAGAATGGCATGAAATTGCTTGTAGTTATTTACAAAGGTTTATATAGATTCGTGTTCGGTCTTGTAACACCTCAAACTCAAACCCAAAGAACGGATACGGGTTAGGGGTGTTACATTTTAATTGGTATCGAGCTACGGTTTAGTCGGTTCTTGGACTAACGTGAGCGCGTAAGGGTCTAGCTATACATGCCATGTTTTGTGATAAGACAATGTGATGACTTCTGACGGCGAATTGTAATTGTTTCTTTCTTATAGTAATGGATCCGGATCCCGAGCAAGCATTAGCTGATGATGTCGAGAGTGAGGCACCTGTTCCCGCGCAAGGGACCTCGCCGGAAGAATCTCGACCTGCTGCGAGTGGCCCTGATGAGAGGGTAAAGCAGGCCTTCCATAATATGATGAACGATTGGTTCAGTCATTACTTACGAACCACTCCGGCTGTTCAACCACCTCAAGATCCGAATATACCCCCAGTAACACATGTGGTACCTCCAGTTGCTAATCTTGATAGAGTAACAAAACCTCCGGTTGACCGTATTAGGAAACACGGAGCTCAGGAATTTAGAGCCGAGGATGACGACGATACGGAGAGAGCCGAATTTTGGCTCGATAACACCATTCGTGTATTCGACGAACTGTCCTGCACCCCCGATGAATGTTTGAAGTGTGCTATATCCTTGTTACGGGATTCTGCCTACTATTGGTGGAATACGCTCGTGTCAGTTGTCCCGAAAGAAAGGGTTACAGGACTTTTTCAAGTAGAATTCGTAAAAGTATATAAGCAGCGCGCTTTATTGATTCTAAGCGAAAGGAATTCCTTGAACTCAAACAGGGCCGTATGACTGTGTCTGAATACGAGCGCAAGTTTGTGTGACTTAGTCGCTATGCTCGCGAGTGCATTTCGTCAGAAGCTACTATGTACCGGAAATTCGAGGATGGTTTAAACGAAGATATAAAGCTTCTGGTTGGTATTTTAGGAATTGATGAGTTCGTTGTGCTGGTTGAGCGAGCTTGTAAAGCTGAAGAATTAGGAAAGGAAAAACAAAAAGCTGAGTTTGAATCTAAAGACACTCGGAAGAGGTCCGCAAGCAAATTTCCACAGATGTCTACGAAGAAGTTTAAGAATGACGGTGGTCGATTCAAGCCTAACATCGGGATTTCTATACGAGAACGGCCGCCAGTGAGTTCTCAGGCTACATCAGTTGCAAGTGTGGATAATAAGAAATGGAGCAAACCAGAGTGTCAGCAGTGTGGCAGACGACATTATGGAGAGTGTTGGGGTAAATCTATTTCTCGCACGTGTTATCAGTGTGGCTCACAAGATCACTTCGTTCGAGATTGCCCGGAGACCGCTGGAAGGGGTACTGTTCAGAATGTGAGACCGAGAGGTGCTACAGCTCGAGGCAGATCATCTCGTTTTGGGGGAGGTAGGAGTGGTGCACAAAGGGGGGCTTCAGATGCGCTTATTCGATCAGATGCTCGTGTACCAGCCAGAGCTTACGCCATCCGTGCTAGAGAGGAGGCTTCATCCCCCGATGTCATTACCGGTATTTTTACTCTTTTTGGTATTAATGTAACTGCCTTGATTGATCCCGGTTCGACTCACTCGTATATGTGTGAAGCATTAGTATCCAATAAGACTTTATCGGTTGAGTCTACTGATGTTGTGATACGAGTTTCAAACCCCCTAGGTCGATGTGTGTTAGTCGATAAGGTGTGTAAAAACTGTCCATTGATGATTCGAGATACGTGTTTCCCGGCTGACCTGATGCTACTACCTTTCGACGAGTTTGATATTATTCTCGGTATGGATTGGCTTACAATGTATGATGCAGTAGTAAATTGCAGACGAAAGACTATTGACTTGAGATGCCAAAATGACGAGATAATTCGAATCGAGTCTACAGATTTAAACGGACTACCGATGGTGATATCGGCGATGTTGGCCCGGCAGTATTTAAGGAAGGGTTGTGAAGCCTATCTTGTGTACGTGATTGATGAGAAGGTAACTGAGAAAGAAATCAAATTGGTACGGGTTGTTAATGAATATCCAGATGTGTTCCCGGAGGAACTACCAGGACTACCCCCAGTTCGTAAGGTAGAATTTGGGATTGAGTTAGTGCCGGGAACTACCCCAATTTCAATAGCTCCATACAGAATGGCACTGACTGAATTAAAAGAATTAAAGACTCAATTGCAAGAATTGACAGATAGAGGTTTTGCCCGACCAAGTTTTTCTCCCTGGGGTGTGCCCGTTCTATTTGTGAAAAAGAAGGATGGAACATTGAGAATGTGTATTGATTATCGGCAGCTCAACAAGATGACCATAAAGAATAAATACCCTCTACCACGCATCGATGATTTATTTGATCAGCTTAAGGGAGCCTCGGTATTTTCAAAAATTGATTTGAGGTCGGGGTATTATCAATTACGGGTTAGAGAAGCGGATGTGCCGAAGACTGCCTTTCGAATGAGATACGGTCATTATGAGTTCTTAGTAATGCCGTTTGGGCTCACTAATGCCCCTGCTGTTTTTATGGACTTGATGAATCGGATATTCAGACCGTATTTAGATCGATTTGTAGTTGTGTTCATTGATGATATATTGATTTATTCACGAGACGAATCTGAGCACGCTGAGCATTTGAGATTAGTGTTGCAGATTTTGCGCGAGAAACAATTATACGTGAAATTCAGCAAATGTGAGTTTTGGCTGAGTGAAGTTAGCTTTCTGGGGCATATTATTTCGGCATCAGGTATTCAGGTTGACCCGAGTAAAGTTTCAGCTATACTTAGTTGGAAGCCCCCGCGAAATATTTTCGAGATCTCGTAGTTTTTCGGGACTTAGGATATTATAGACGCTTCGTTAAAGGATTTTCTATGATAGCAGCTCTGATGACAAAATTGTTACAGAAAGATATTAAATTCGAGTGGTCACAACGGTGTCAGGAAAGTTTTGATCAGCTAAAAGCCTTGTTGACTGAAGCTCCGGTACTTGTTCAGCCAGAATCGGGTAAAGAGTTTGTTGTTTATAGCGACGCATCTTTAAATGGCTTGGGTTGTGTACTGATGCAGAAGGGTAAAGTTATAGCTTACGCTTCGAGGCAGCTGAAACCGCACGAGAGAAATTACCCAACGCATGACCTTGAGTTGGCCGCTATAGTTTATGCTTTGAAGATATGACGACACTATCTTTTCGGCGAAAAATGCCATGTCTATTCGGATCATAAGAGCTTAAAGTATTTAATGACTCAGAAGGATCTGAATTTGAGACAACGACGATGGTTGGAGTTGTTGAAAGACTATGAGCTTGTGATTGATTATCACCCGGGAAAGGCTAATGTAGTTGCCGATGCGCTTAGTTGAAAATCGTTATATGCTCTGCATACAATGAATGCAAATTTGGCCATGACCAATGATGGTGTACTCATTGCTGAATTAAAGGCGAAACCATTGTTTGTTCAACAAATTCGAGAAGCTCAGGAGATTGATGATGACTTAAGGGCAAAAAAGGAGCCTGTGTGATGCGGATGCGGTTCGGAATTTCAAATAGATGACGAAGGGTGTCTACGATTTAAGAATCGGATATGTGTGCCTAAGAATTCTGAATTGATTCGAATGATTTGTGAAGAAGCTCATAATAGTAAATTTTCGATTCATCCGGGCAGCACAAAAATGTATAACGACTTGAAAACAAGATTATTTGGTGGCATGGTATGAAACGAGACATCTCAGACTATGTGACAAGGTGTTTAGTATGTCAACAAGTGAAAGCTGAGCATCAGGTGCCGTCGGGACTACTTCAACCGATTTTGATACCTGAGTGGAAGTGGGATCGAATCACGATGGATTTCGTATCGGGTTTTCCATTGACAACGAGTAAGAAAGATTCAATCTGGGTTATTGTAGATAGATTGACAAAGTTGGCTCATTTCATTCCGATACGTACCGATTTTTCACTTGATAAGCTAGCTGAGCTGTACACATCACAGATAGTACGGTTACAAGGAGTACCTATTTCTATTGTGTCGGATAGGGACCCGAGATTCACATCGCGGTTTTGGAAGAAGTTACAAGATGCCTTGGGAACTAAGTTGCACTTCAGTACGGCTTTTCATCCTCAATCGGATGGTCAATCCGAGCATATTATCCAAATACTCGAGGATATGTTGAGATGTTGCATTCTCGAGTTCGGAGGTACGTGGGAGCGATATTTACCTTTGATTGAATTCGCTTATAATAATAGCTTTCAATCTAGTATCAAAATGGCTCCTTACGAGGCTTTATATGGTCGTAAATGCCGCACACCATTGTTCTGGACCGAGCTCGGTGAGAATAAGATACACGGGGTTGATTTGATCAAAGAGGCTGAGTAGAAAGTGGCCGTAATTCGTGATAGTTTGAAAGCAGCTTCGGATCGTCAAAAATCTTACGCAGACTTGAAACGTAAGGACATTGAGTTTCAGATTGGCGATAGGGTGTTTTTGGAAGTTTCGCCGTGGAAAAAATAATTAGATTTGGCCAGTAAAGGAAAGTTGAGCCCGAGATTTATTGGGCCGTATGAAGTTATTGAGCGATCGGGCGATGAGCGTATAGATTGAAGTTACCCTCACGAATTAGACAGAATCCACGATGTGTTCCACGTGTCGATGCTTCGACGATACGAGATCGATCCTTCTCACGTGATTAGTCCAAAGAAATTGAGATTGATCGATTTGACTTATGAAGAGGAACCGATTCGCATATTAGCTCGTGAAGTGAAAGAGTTGCGGAATAAGAAAATAGAGTTAGTTAAAGCACGTGTGGCTTAAGCACGGGTTGAGGAAACAACCGGGAGGCGAGGAATCGATGAAAGAACTTTATCCGCACTTATTCGCGTCGGTAAGATTTTGAAGCGAAAATTTCTTTTTAGGAGGGGGAGTTGTAACAACCCAATTACGACCCTAATCGAAACGGTGGTTTCGGGACCACGAATCCGAATAAAAAAATATATTTTTATTTATTGATGCCTATGTTAAGTGTTTGTGCATGAGTGAAAATATCGTAGGATAATTTAAATGTTTGGATGTTTAATTTAATAAAAGGATTAAATTGCTAAAGCGACAAAAGTAGTAAGCGTGAAATTGAAGGGTTTAATTGTAGTATTGTTGAAAGGAAGGGCTTGCATGTCAATTTGCCCTAAAATAAGTATAGTGGACGGCAAGCATGATGAAAAGCACTAATGCTTGTTTATTTTATTATTATGTTAAGTTAGTGAGGTAATATTTTATTCATGAATGTTAGTAAATTAGAAAAAGAAAATTTTATTATTATTTTTGTTTCTATTCATCTTCTTCTTCACGAAGACTCAAAGAAAAAAAAAAGGGAAGTTGAGTCTCCATTTTCGGGTTTTTGCATGCTACAAAAAGGTTAGCATTTGATTTTTATTTTTGAAAGTCTTTGCATTGTTGAGTTCATTTTCATGAGTATTAATGAAACCATGTTAAATTTTTGAGTTTTAAACAAGTCATAGATTCGGTCATGATGAATAAACTTTGAATGGTTATGCTTGAGGAGTAAATATTAAATATGTGTTTGTGATCAACATGTTTTGAGTAGGAAGTTTGAATGAGATGGAGTATAATGGCTTAAAATTATGAACGTAAATAGTTGAGGGACTTTCCCGAATTTCATGAAATTCTTGTGTTTATGCTTGGGGGTTAATTTACAAAAAAGTTAAATTAGAGGAGTAAATTGCAAAATGGTGAGTTATATGCTATGAATTATTATTATTTTTAGTTATAAGGAAATTTATTTAACTTGAGGAGTATTTGGCCTTTAGATTTAGGATGTATAAAATGTTTATATTATTTAGGTATGTTCGAATGCATGGAAAGAACTAGTATGTAATTGTAAAAGGTTCAAATTATGAATAATAGATTGGAAGAATGGTGTAATAAAATGTCACAAATGGCGATGAATGAAATTTATTTGAATAGGCTCTTTTAAATTTGGTTTTAGATCAAGGAAGAAAAGATTTGGAAAAAGAACGGGGGAAAGCCAAACTAGACGAGTAGCCAAGAAGCTTAATTGGTCAAGTATTGAGGTAAGTCTTAAGCAATTGTATTAAATGGAATTACATTTCATATGATGACTAAGATTAGGGGTGATAAATATTTTGAAACACTAAGTGCCGAATGTGTATTTACATTTAGTATAAGCTAGCTCAATGTGGGGTTGCTTGGAGATATGACATTTAAAGTAATAAGTGCATATCTAATTGTTGTGACATATGAAATTAGGTGGAGTATTAAATTTTGATATGAATGTATAATTCAATTGAAGCTAGTTACTTGATATTATGATAGCCGAATGTGAAATTTTATTTGAGCATGAGATTATAATATTATACTAGTGTGAATATGTGTGTATGTAATGGTATGGGTCGGATCATGGATGTATAAATGATATATATATATGTAAAGTATGCATATTGAATGAATAATGAGTTGTGAGAAACACAAGTTGCGAAACGGTTTGAGGCGCATTATACATGCAAACTTTTAAGTAACGGCTCTGTGTGAGCGATACGTTACAATAGATGTGAAGTAACGGCTCTGTGTGAGCGGTACGTTACAATAGATGTGAAGTAACGGCTCTGTGTGAGCGATATGTTACAATAGATGTGAAGTAACGGCTCTGTGTGAGCGATACGTTACTAAGTTCTATTAATAAGTGGGTAAGTTTAAGGTTCGTTAAAGATCTTGCTAATGTTAAAGATACTATGCACTTAGAAATTATACTAGGGTATTATCACTTGTGAGGCAAGAACGGTTAATTCGGATGGGTAAAAAAAAATTTTGAGGTATGGATATTATACCTATTGATTTGAGATTTTGGTAGTCTAAATTGCAAGTAGGGGATTTGGTAAGTACATTACTAGTATGTTAGTAAATTACTTTTATGCGAGTATGGTATAGAAAAGTTATTATAAATGGATGATGAGAATATAATTTCATCTCTAAATGGTTTTGATGATTGGTATGGTTTCTATTAAGAGAGTAGGGTTCGAAAATTTGAATGAAAATGTGTTTATGTTCTGAATGAATATTAATTGCTTAAACTTACTAAGCTATGATAGCTTACTTGGTTTGTTCTATGCATTGTTCATTAGATTTTGAAGTTGAAGCTCAAGCTCGGGAATCATCGTCGAAGTCCATCACATTATCACCTCTGTTGGTATTTTGCTATTTTGAATCCAATGTCCATGGCATGTATAGGCTAAATGATGTATGGAAATGTTTTAGTTTTAAATGAACCGAATGTAAATATGTAAAGAGGCCATATGAAAATGGTTGTTTTGCTATGTTAGGGTGATTTAGTTGTGAGTAAAGTAATACAAATGTTATGCTTGAAATGTATGTTATTAGAAGTGTCAATTATATAGAAAAATGCTATAAGCTTGAATGGAATATTAGTTATAGAATTGCATTGAAATAATAACTGACATAAGCCTATTCGACCTTCACATTTGAATCATCAAAATGGTTGATGATTTGTTAGAAATTACTCATGAAATCATTCATGATATTTTGTATGCATTAAATTTTGAATGGGATTGAGATGCTTGCTAAAATAGAATGGCATGAAATTGCTTGTAGTTATTTACAAAGGTTTATATAGATTCGTGTTCGGTCTTGTAACACCTCAAACTCAAACCCGGCAACGGATACGGGTTAGGGGTGTTACACATTCTGATATAAACTTACCAACAATTAAACTTAAGCCCTTTGCACAAGGTTAAGGATTTATTTATAAAAAAATACCAAAATTTGCCCAAGTAAGGCTTGAACTTGGGACCTCTCACACACATCCAGAACACATAACCACTGAAGCAGATAGACATTGTGTGTCACACATACACGAAATCAAAAATTAAAATTTTGGGTCGTTACAATTTTACCCCCTAAAGAAAAATTCGTCCTCAAAATTTACCCGGTCAGAACAGATGAGGATATTGCTGACGCATCGTATCCTCAGGCTCCCACGTAGCCTCCTCAGTGCTATGATTACGCCAAAGAACCTTAACCAGTGGAATAGATTTCCTCCTCAGTACTTTTACATCTTGATCCAGAATCTAAACCGACTCCTCCTCAAAGGTCAAGTCTGGCCTAACCTCAATCTCCTCAACAAAAACGATGTGAGTAGGATTAGAGCGGTAGCGCCTCAACACCGAGACGTGGAACACGTCATGGATATGATCCAACTTTGGAGGTAGCTCCAACTGATAAGCGACTGGTCCCACTCGCTTCAAAATACGATAAGGTCCAATAAACCTAGGGCTCAACTTGCCCTTACGACCAAACCTCAATACCTTGTTCCATGGCGAGACCTTAAGGAATACAAAGTCCCCCACCGAATACTTAATCTCACGTCGCTTCAGGTCCGTATAGGATTTCTATCTGTCAGAAGCTGCTTTCAGTCGAGCCTGAATCAGTATAACCTTATCCTCTGTCTTAGAAACCAACTCAGGACCCAGAACACGTCGCTTGCCCAACTTAGTCCAACATAAGAGAGTGCGACACTTACGACCATAAAGTGCCTTGTAAGGTGCCATTTGGATGCTAGAATGGAAACTGTTATTATAGGCGAACTCCGCTAGCGATAAATAATCCTCCCAACTGCCTTGGAAATCAATAGCACAGCTCCTGAATCTGAGCTTTAAGCTCCACAAGCTCCTTCGGTGCCATTCGATAGGGAGCGATGGACACTGGAGCTGTACCTGGAAGTAGCTCAATCCCAAATTCCAACTCGTGATTCGAAGGTAACCCCGGTAGCTTTTCAGGAAAGACGTCCAGAAAATCCTTTACCGTTCTGATATCCTTAACTGTAGAATCCCCAGAATTCGAAACACTTATGTAGGCCAAGAATGCCTCACATCCCTTACGAACCATCTTCTCTGCCACCAGTGCAGAGATCACATTAGATAAGTAATTCCGACATTCTCCAATCATGGCTACCTCCTTATCCTCCTCAGTCCTTAGTACGACCCTCTTAGTCGCACAGCCCAAGCTAACACGATGCTTGACCAATCAGTCCATCCCTAGAATTAGGTCGAACTCCCCAAATGAAAGATCCATCAAATCAGCCAGGAAGATTGTGTAACACCCCAAACTCGGACAAGACACCACGACCGAGTCTGGTATGTTACGGGGAAAAACATTTTTGAGTGATCAGATTTTTTTCTTCGTTTAAAAGCGGGGTGAAAACATAGTGAATTTGAGGAAAATTTGAGTAGGCTTGTTTGATTAGATTTTGAAAACTTATCCAAAGTATATAGTTAAAACGAGTTGATTTCATTTAGCATATCCAATAGTTTCTTAGTGCTATTTTGAAACATTTTTTGACTTAGTAGAAAATCGAGTTTGATTTGGAAATCATTTGAGTTTATTTTATAGCAAAACATAGTGAGATACCCGATGGTATAGTTTAAAACACATTGCGTTATAGTTTTGAAAACATTATCTTACCAAATTTTAGTAAAATTTCATACCAAGCTATTTGTTAAGCAGGTTGAGAATCTGATTAAAACATACCCATCATAAAACATAATTTAAAGGCCTTTTACAAATCCAAATTAAATCTCAAATAAAAATAAATAAGCTGAAGTACCCAAAGTGAATAGTCTGAGCAAAACTTTTATTAAAGCATGGCATGTGCACCCCGAGTCCACCCCGGCTCCATGTCCGCATCTACGGGTCACCTGAAATGTCAAAGGAGAGGGTGAGTCGAATGACTCAGTGCATAAATCCCGCTCCCGATGAAACAACATGCTAACACACATCATACATAGCAACATAAATAATGCATCCCGATCCGAACCATCCGTATCTCCTTTTTCTACCCCGTGTGGTACCAAACCACTGGTGGTGCCAAACCACTGGTGACATATAGTCACAATGTGTTACCAAAACACTGGTGTCCCAAAGACACAATATCCATCAATGTGGTGCCAAACCCTTTGGTGTCCCAAAGACACGTTTGTGCTACCAAAGCACTGGTGACCGAAGTCACAAATCCAATGATGGGGCCAACCCATCGTGTGATACCCAATCACTAGCAGACGATCCCATATCTCATGTGGGGCCAACCCACGGTGGTGTTAACCACGGGGCCAGTCGCAATGAGGTGCCCAACCTGCGGTGTCCTAAAGACACAAATGTGCTACTAAAGCACTGGTGACCGTAGTCACAATAATCGAATGATGGGGCCAACCCATCGTGTGATACCCAATCACTAGCAGACGATCCCATATCGCAAAGTGGGGCCAACCCACGGTGGTGTCAAACCACAGGGACGAGTCGCAATGAGGTGCCCAACCTCTGGTGTCCCAAAGACACAAATGTGCTACCAAAGCTTTGGTGACCCAAAGTCACAAGGTGTGTTACTAAAACAACTGGTGCTCACGTCGGCACAAAATATCACTGCTCCCTCCACTCATATCACCCATCAACATACCATACTCATGTGATCATGCATATCATACAAGTCATGCCTATCATGCTAATATGTTTGACTCATACCCCATATCACATACATACATAGTCATGATACCATATAGATCATCAGTAAACTTGTAACAATACTGACTTACCCGAGTCCAAGATCATACCCATTAGGGTATCATATCAATCATCACTGTTTCATTAATTATCACACAGGTTATCAATCATATTACTAAACGGAAGTGTGTTAGTTTACACACCTGGTAAAGCGCAACCTCTAATACTAAAAGAAACGATCTAAAGCTCCTTGTATACTTGATCCTACAATCGGCCAAATAGGAGTTAGACATCTATAACATTCGGCCAACATAGGGGGTTAGTACACAAAAACCATTCGGCCAAAGGTTTTATACCAAGAGAAGTCATCTCAAACCCTTACCTTCACTTCTTAACTTGGTTTCCAACCAACCCCGAACCACAATGGTCCTTCTAAGACGATCGGCCACCACCTTGAAAAGAATAATAGTTAATCCTTTATCATTCACGATTTAATCGAAACCAGACGATTAAACTAACAACAACCAATCACTTACCCCTTACTAATCAATTGTGAAGAAAAACGGCTCCTCTTGCTTGCTTCCACAATCCAATGATCCTATAACAAAGAGAATAGAAACACGAGATTAACACCTAATTATTCGGCCAAGAAGAACCACTAGGAGAAGGAAAAGATTCGGCTAACACCTTAACAAAGAGGGGAAAGAAGTTTCGGCTTCACACCAAGGAAGAGAACTCAAGAGAAAAGTGGGGAAACAAGGGGTTGATATTCGGCTAACTAACAAAAAGGAACAAAGAAAAGAAAAGTGCTTTCGGTTTGAAAGAAGAAGCAATGGAGAAAGGTATTTTGGAGAATGGGGTTTCGGCTATCAAGGTTTCAAAACAAAGAAAAGAGTATGGAGAGAAGAGAGTTATAATTTCGGCTTACTCCAATGAAGAAGGAAGAAGATGTGGAAGGGACATTCGGCCACAAGCTCAAAATCAAGAAAACAAAGCAACTTTTCGGCAACTAAAGGGGTTTGATGTTTTCGGTTTCAAGAAGTGAAGAAGATGAGAGAAATTCTTTAGAAAGAATCGGCTAACAAATGACCAAAGAAGAGACTTTTTGCTTGATAATCCAAAGACCGAAAATGCACCCAAAATGCCAAAAATGCAAAAATGCATTTCGGCTAGCACCTCTCCACACTAAGCCGTCCACTTCCCCCACTCCACACTCCTTCAAATTCGGCCATAATCCCCAAACACACTCACCACCACTCATTTCAAATGAGTGGACCAAGTCCTCCTCCACATTTTGCTCTCCACCTTACATTTGAAAGTGAAGACCAAGTCCAAGTAGAATTTAAACTTCATCCAACTCTTCCCTCCTATGTTAGTCCAAAATTAAAGCCAAAATGTGAGGTCTTCGCAGCTCGAACACTAGACCTCCACTCCATGCATTTGACGCCACACCTAGCTCCCAAGTAACGCATGGTTGCCACTTTGCCAGCTCACCTTTTTGTTCAACAAAACACCAAATAAAACTCTTATACCCCAGCTCCAACAGCTCCACGACTTAACACCCAAAAATCAAAATTTTCCCATTCACTCAGGCATACTCCTAGACTTCAATCAAACCCCTAAAACACCGAAGTAGCAACACGGCACACTAAACTCATGCAATATCATGCAACAACAAAACAGCCCCTAACCCGGGATATTACAGTTCTACCCCCCTTAAAAATAATTTCGACCTCGAAATTACGATCGATCGAAGAGTTGCGGGTATTCTTTGTCTCATCATATCCTCGAGGTTCCCACGTAGCTTCTTCTACGCCATGATTCGCCAAAGTACCTTAACCAAAGGCTGGACTTCTTACGCAGAGAACCTTCACATCTCGATCAAGAATGCGCACGAGTTCCTCCTCCATGGTCAAATCCGGATCTACCTCGATCTCCTCCACTGCTACCACATGTGACGGATCTGAACGATAACGCCGAAGCATCGAAACATGAAAAACGTCGTGAATCTAACTAAGCTCTGCTGGCAACTCAAGCTGATACGCTACTGGTCCAACTCGTCTCAGAACCTTATACGGTCCAATAAACCTCGGACTTAGCTTGCCTTTCTTCCCGAACCTCAACACCTTCTTCCAAGGCGAGACCTTCAGGAAAACTCGATCCCCCACAGCGAACTCTATATCTCTTCGCTTAAGATCGGCATAAGACTTCTGCCGGTCCGAAGCTTCCCTCAATCGAGACTGAATCAACTTAACCTTGTCCTCAGTCTCAGCTACTAACTCGGGTCCCAACAACTGACGTTCACCCAACTCCGTCCAACACGTAGGTGAGCGACATTTCCTACCATACAACGCCTCATACGGTGCCATCTTGATGCTCGGCAGTAATCGTTGTTGTAGGCAAACTCACCTAATGGTAGAAACTCCTCCCAACTACCTCTGAAATCCAGGACACAACCTCTCAACATATCTTCCAAGATCTGAATGACCCTTTCTGATTGACCGTCAGACTGCGGGTGAAAAGCCGTGCTGAAATCCAAACAAGTACCCAGAGCTTGATGCAATGCTTTCC
Source organism: Gossypium sturtianum (assembly GCA_025698515.1). Classification (NCBI taxonomy): domain Eukaryota; kingdom Viridiplantae; phylum Streptophyta; class Magnoliopsida; order Malvales; family Malvaceae; genus Gossypium; species Gossypium sturtianum. The sequence goes on from CM046955.1 coordinate 131,365,158, forward strand.
AGAACCTTGACGTAAATCTGGGATCCCTATCCGAGATTATCGAAACTGGCACACCATGCAACCGTACTATCTCGACACATACAACCGCTAGCTTTTGAAGTGAGTAATCAACCTCACCGGAATGAAGTGAATTTGTTTTAGTCGATCGATCCACCACTACCCAAACTGAATCTTTCTTGCTTGGCGTAGCGGTAACCCTTGACAAAATCCATGGTTATCCTTTCCCACTTCCAGCGAGGAATCTTCTTCACAGTGAAGCAAACGTGACGGCAAGCGATGTTGGCCTTGACCTGGCGACAAGTCGGACACTTCCCAACAAACTCTGTCACCTCTTTCTTCAAGCGGGCCACCAAAAGCGCTCTCTAAGATCCCTATACATCTTGCTACCTCCGGGATGCATAGCATAAGGACTGCGCTATGTGCGTCTGAAGAATCTTTGCCTCACTCAACATCTTTAGGCATACAAGCCTTACCACGAAAACACAACACCTCATCATCGGACAAGTCTGTAACCTTCCAAACCACCATTCGCGCACTTGTAACCTCCGCGCACTCGGAACCTCATCCAATAAGCTGTTTCTCTACGATCTGCTCCACGGGTAGGCTTAACTGCGGCTCTGCGAATACTCCCATCGTCATACAAGCTCAAGTGGGCAAACAATGCTCTTAAATCGAAACAACCTTGCGGCTCAAGCGCGTCGACCACCACGTTAGCCTTGCCGGATGATACTCAATCGAACGATCGTAATCTTTCAAAGCAACTCAACCCATCTGCGGCGCCTCAAATTCAAATCCTTCTGAGTCAGCAGATACTTTAGACTCTTGTGATCTGTGTAGACTATCGATCTCTCCCCGTACAAGTAGTGCCTCCAAATCTTTAAAGCGAAGACTACAGCTGCTAGCTCCAAATCGTGCGTCGGATAGTTGACCTCATGTGGCCTCAGCTGCCGAGAAGCGTAAGCCACAACCTTACCTTCTTGCATCAGCACACAACCCAAGCCCGTATGTGATGCATCGCAAAAGACTGTGAATTCCTTACCAGCCTCAGGTTGAATTAGAACCGGAGCCTCAGTCAAAATCTTCTTTAACTTATCGAAGCTTTCTGCGCTTCTCGGTCCATACAAGCGGAACTTCTTTCCTCAAAGCAACTTGGTCATCGGGCGGCGCTATCAACGAAACCCTCAACAAACCTTCGGTAGTATCCGGCCAAACCAGAAAACTCCGAATCTCAGCCCACGGACCTAGGCGGCTTCCAATCCAAAAGCGCCTCAATCTTACGAGGATCTACTCGAATCCCCTCGTCACGACACTACATGACCCAAGAAAGTCACTTCTCTAAGCGAACTCGCACTTACCGAACTTAGCATAGAGCCGCTTTTCCCTCAAAATCACGCAACACCACTCGCAAATGCTTATCATGCTCTTCCTCTGTCCTTGAGTACACCAAGATGTCGTCTATGAAAACCATGATGGCTGATCCGGAGCATTGTTGAAACACCTATTCATCATATCCATAAGCGTTGCGGTGCGTTAGTCAACCCGAGCGGCATTACTAGAAATTCGTAGTGCCCATACCGAGTCCGAAACGCTGTTTTATGGATATTAGCCTCCTTAACCTTCAACTGATGATACCCAGACCTCAAGTCGATCTTCGAGAATACCGCGCGACACCCTTGGTGATCAAACAAGTCATCTATCCGTGGCAGCGGATACTTTTTTTAATCGTCGACTTGTTCAACTGGCGGTAGTCTATACACATCCGCATCGTGCCATCTTTCTTCTTAACAAAAAGTACCGGCGCACCCCACGGCGAAACACTAGGCCTAATAAAACCTCGATCCAATAACTCCTGGATCTGGGCCTTAAGCTCCACCAATTCCTTTGGTGCCATCCTATACGGAGCAATAGACAGCGCGCGATTCGGGTAATAGATCTATCCCGAACTCTACCTCGCGATCGGCGGCAAACCCGGAAGCTCCTCGGGAAACACATCAGCAAATTCCTTATGATGCGAACCTTCTCTACGGCGGACTCTTTAGCCTCCAAGGCATAGACATGAACTACATATGCTTCACGACCCTTCACGACCATCTTCTCGCGCCTTGAGAGCGGATACCACATTAGATAAGTAATCTCTCCTATTACCTATCATAGCCACCTCTTCACCCTCAATCGTCTTAGAACCATGCGCTTGGCGCGCAATCCAACCTCGCTGGTACTTGACCAACCAATCCATCCGAGAATCGGATCGAACTCCCCTGACGGCGGTTCCATCGGATCGTGACAAACACTACCCCTTGAAGTTCTAAGGGTACCTCTCTAAACAGTTTATCTACTACTACAAAGTGACCTAGAGGGCTAATCACGATCATCCGCCTAGAAGATATCTCGAGTCTAAATCCATGGTCTCTACTATACTCGGCAACATAAGAGTGCGTTGAACCCACATCAATCAAAGCGGTATAAGGAGAACCAAAAATCAAAAACGTCCGGTTATGGCGTTCGGTGCGTCGCCCTCCTCTCGGCGCCTCGCAAAGCATACACTAATCGGTATGCGGCATCAGAACTACCCGCACCTGCCCGGTGCTCCACGGCCCCAACTAGAACCATTACCACCTGCGCCATTACCACGGCCCTCTGCGGTGGCGGTCTACTACCTACAGGCGATTCGTACGACTCTCGGTGAATCTGGCCAACCTACGCGGACAGTCCCTCACACGGTGCTCCAGAGAACCACACTCGAAGCAACCTTTTCCTCCAGTCCAGCATCCACCCCAATGAGATTTTCCACACTGATCACACTGCGGCGGTCCCTGTCTAGCAGCAACAAACCTAGCAGGCTGGTTCGGCCCACTCGGTCTAGCTCTCTTCTGCGAATTACCCGACGACCCAGAAGACCCAAAGCTCCTCTTATGCCTATTTCTGTCCATGCCCTGTCTCACTGACTCCTTAACACCCTCGGCTACCTTAGCCTTCTCAACTAAGACAGCAAACTCGCGCTCTTGCCGAGTAGCAATCAGTGACCTCAACTCGTCTCGCGGACCATCCTCGAAGCGAACACACCTCTCATGCTCGGTGGCCACAATGCCCTGGCATACCTACTCGGCCAGGAACTCGGCGACCTCGACTTCGAATGATTTACTCCCCGAACAAGCCTCGGAAAAGCCTTTCATTTGAGTCGATATAACTAGCTCCGATGTACTTCTTTTGATATGCGACCACGAAATAATCCCATGTCGAGATCCTCTGCGCTGCCACACTGTCCCGAACCGTGAGCCACCAAGCGATATGACTCATCCGGAGAAGTGATACGATGCCCTTCGGCTTCTCTTGGCGATCAAGTCGGATCGTCCATGATCCGCTCGGTTGCCTCCGGCCAATATTCGCGATCTTTGGGAGCAACACGAAACACCTCGGAAGAATTCGGCCCGTTTGCCCGAAGTCGCTCGAGAGCAATTTCCTAACTCTGCATTACCACCTACACGGCTACTCTTTCCAACACTCGCGGCGCGTCGCTGTGACCTTTGCATCGTCGATCGATCTTGGAACTCACCACCTCCGGTGGTGGCGGAGCCGGTATCTCATTTTCGAACCACGACCGGATCCTACGGGCTCGAAAGCGTCATCCTACCACGACCTCGTCCACGACGGCGTCCACCTCTAGCGCTCATGACTAATCTTCCTACGTATCTCGATTAAGAATTTTATGCATCGGTATTTATTCCACTTGTTTAAAAGCAAGTCTTATGAATATTTTAAGAGGATTTGTTCTCATGAGTTCACAAAATCCTATCGATTTCAATCTCTAAAGTAGTATACTATTGCTATTCATCAAATCATATCACATCCAATCAATTCACAAGCAATAGTAAGGGTACTTACAGGCGGCCCAGTGCAGGAGACTCGGTGCCATGCCTTTCAAACCATACTTTAAGAATAAAGACTAACAAAACAATCTTTTGAAAACATTTTGGGCCTCGGGCCCACAGTAAAAGCCTTTGAACTTGGCTCGATACCACAATTGTAACACCCCAAACTCGGACAAGACACCACGGCGAAGTGCGGTATGTTCTGAGGAAAAACATTTTTGAGTGATCAGATTTTTTCTTCGTTTAAAAGCGGGGTGAAAACATAGTGAATTTGAGGAAAATTTGAGTAGGCTTGTTTGATTAGATTTTGAAAACTTATCCAAAGTATATAGTTAAAGCGAGTTGATTTCATTTAGCATATCCAATAGTTTCTTAGTGCTATTTTGAAACATTTTTTGACTTAGTAGAAAATCGAGTTTGATTTTGAAATCATTTGAGTTTATTTTATAGCAAAACATAGTGAGATACCCGATGGTATAGTTTAAAACACATTGCGTTATAGTTTTGAAAACATTATCTTACCAAATTTTAGTAAAATTTCATACCAAGCTATTTGTTAAGCAGGTTGAGAATCTGATTAAAACATACCCATCATAAAACATAATTTAAAGGCCTTTTACAAATCCAAATTAAATCTCAAATAAAAATAAATAAGCTGAAGTACCCAAAGTGAATAGTCTGAGCAAAACTTTTATTAAAGCATGGCATGTGCACCCCGAGTCCACCCCGGCTCCATGTCCGCATCTACGGGTCACCTGAAATGTCAAAGGAGAGGGTGAGTCGAATGACTCAGTGCATAAATCCCGCTCCCGATGAAACAACATGCTAACACACATCATACATAGCAACATAAATAATGCATCCCGATCCTAACCATCCGTATCTCCTTTTTCTACCCCGTGTGGTACCAAACCCTTTGGTGGTGCCAAACCACCAGTGACATATAGTCACAATGTGTTACCAAAACACTGGTGTCCCAAAGACACAATATCCATCAATGTGGTGCCAAACCTTTGGTGTCCCAAAGACACGTTTGTGCTACCAAAGCACGGTGACCGAAGTCACAAATCCAATGATGGGGCCAACCCATCGCGTGTGATACCCAATCACTAGCGAGGCGATCCCATATCTCATGTGGGGCCAACCCGCAGTGGTGTTAACCACGAGGGACGAGTCGCAATGAGGTGCCCAACCTCTCGGTGTCCCAAAGACACAAATGTGCTACCAAAGCAACTTGGTGACCGTAGTCACAATAATCGAATGATGGGGCCAACCCATCGTGTGATACCCAATCACTAGCGACGATCCCATATCGCAAAGTGGGGCCAACCCACGGTGGTGTCAAACCACGAGGGACGAGTCGCAATGAGGTGCCCAACCTCTGGTGTCCCAAAGACACAAATGTGCTACCAAAGCATTTGGTGACCCAAAGTCACAAGGTGTGTTACCAAAACAACTTGGTGCTCGTCAAGACAAAATATCTTTGCTCCTCCACTCATATCACCCATCAACATACCATACTCATGTGATCATGCATATCATACAAGTCATGCCTATCATGCTAATATGTTTGACTCATACCCCATATCACATACATACATAGTCATGATACCATATAGATCATCGATGAAACTTGTAACAATCTTGACTTACCGAGTCAAGATCATACCCATTAGGGTATCATATCAATCATCTTTGTTTCATTAATTATCACCACAGGTTATCAATCATATTACTAAGCGGAAGTGTGTTAGTTTACACACACAGTAAAGCGCAACCTCTAATACTAAAAGAAAGCGATCTAAAGCTCCTTGTATACTTGATCCTACAATCGGCCAAATAGGAGTTAGACATCTATAACATTCGGCCAACATAGGGGTTAGTACACAAAAACCATTCGGCCAAAGGTTTTATACCAAGAGAAGTCATCTCAAACCCTTACCTTCACTTCTTAACTTGGTTTCCAACCAACCCCGAACCACAATGGTCCTTCTAAGGCGATCGGCCACCACCTTGAAAAGAATAACGATTAATCCTTTATCATTCACGATTTAATCGAAACCAGACGATTAAACTAACAACAACCAATCACTTACCCTTACTAATCAATTGTGAGAAGAAAGCGGCTCCTCTTGCTTGCTTCCACAATCCAATGATCCTATAACGAAGAGAATAGAAACACGAGATTAACACCTAATTATTCGGCCAAGAAGAACCACTAGGAGAAGGAAAAGATTCGGCTAACACCTTAACAAAGAGGGGAAAGAAGTTTGGCTTCACACCAAGGAAGAGAACTCAAGAGAAAAGTGGGGAAACAAGGGGTTGATATTCGGCTAACTAACAAAAAGGAACAAAGAAAAGAAAAGTGCTTTTGGTTTGAAAGAAGAAGCAATGGAGAAAGGTATTTTGGAGAATGGGGTTTGGCTATCAAGGTTTCAAAACAAAGAGAAAGAGTATGGAGAGAAGAGAGTTATAATTTGACTTACTCCAATGAAGAAGGAAGAAGATGTGGAAGGGACATTCGGCCACAAGCTCAAAATCAAGAAAACAAAGCAACTTTTCGGCAACTAAAGGGGTTTGATGTTTTCGGTTTCAAGAAGTGAAGAAGATGAGAGAAATTCTTTAGAAAGAATCGGCTAACAAATGACCAAAGAAGAGACTTTTTGCTTGATAATCCAAAGACCGAAAATGCACCCAAAATGCCAAAAATGCAAAAATGCATTTCGGCTAGCACCTCTCCACACTAAGCCGTCCACTTCCCCCACTCCACACTCCTTCAAATTCGGCCATAATCCCCAAACACACTCACCACCACTCATTTCAAATGAGTGGACCAAGTCCTCCTCCACATTTTGCTCTCCACCTTACATTTGAAAGTGAAGACCAAGTCCAAGTAGAATTTAAACTTCATCCAACTCTTCCCTCCTATGCCGTCCAAAATTAAAGCCAAAATGTGAGGTCTTCGCAGCTCGAACACTAGACCTCCACTCCATGCATTTGACGCCACACCTAGCTCCCAAGTAACGCATGGTTGCCACTTTGCCAGCTCACCTTTTTGTTCAACAAAACACCAAATAAAACTCTTATACCCCAGCTCCAACAGCTCCCCTGACTTAACACCCAAAAATCAAAATTTTCCCATTCACTCAGGCATACTCCTAGACTTCAATCAAACCCCTAAAACACCGAAGTAGCAACACGGCACACTAAACTCATGCAATATCATGCAACAACAAAACAGCCCCTAACCCGGGATATTACAGATTGCCTCTTGTACCTCTAAAGGAACGTCCCTATACAGTTTGCTAACTCTAACAGATTACCCTAACGGGCTCAGTACCGTAACCTCACTCGTAGTGCTCTCAACTGAAATCCCCAAGTTTCCAGACACAGTACAGGCTATATAGGAGTGAGTGGATCCTATATCTATCAATGCAATATAAGGTACATCATGAATAAAGAACGTACCCGTGATGATGTCCGGAGCATCTCCGTCATCTCGGCGAAATACAGTATATACTAGAGCCGGTTGCCTCGCCTCAGTATGTCCAGCACCTCTGTCCGGTGCTCTCTGCCCACGACCCATGCCATTACCACCCCTAGCCTGACCACGGCCTCTCGGTGGCTGTTGTACTACCCTCTGTGGCTGTGCATTACTAGTACCCTGAGCTTGCATCTGATCAGCCCTCAGTGGGCACTCCCTAATACGGTGATCCAATGATCCACACCTCAGACACGCCCCAGTCCTCATCCAACACTCGCCCTGGTAGTGTCTACCACAATCAACACACGGCTGTTGTCTAGTAGGAGCAAAAGGGGGCCCAACTCTAACTAGCCTATCAGCTCTAGCCTTTTTCTTAGGCCTCTGTACAGAACTCGAGGGCTCCGAATCCCTCTTGTTCCTACCTCTCTCTCTATCACAATTTTGGCGCTCAGTGCGCTTAACCTCCTCGGCGATCTTCGCCTTCTCGACCAAGGCAGAAAAATCTCACTCCCTCTACGGAGCTATTAGGATCCTCAAGTTATCCCTGAGGCCATCCTCAAAGCGAACACATCGCTCATACTACGATGCCACCATACCTCGCACATAGCGGCTCAGTCTCAGAAACTCGGCCTCATACTCGGCCACTGATCGATCTCCCTGTGCCAGATTCAGAAACTCCCTCCTACGGGCGTCTACATAACTGGCTCCCACATATTTTTCCTAGAAGGCGGTCTTAAAGAACTCCCAGGTTAGACGTTCGGGCTGAGTGCCCTCCTTAACAGTAAGCCACCACTGATAAGCCTCATCCCGCAACAGTGAGACTGCACCCTTTAATTTATACTCAAGGGTGCAATCTAAATCATCCATAATCCTCTCCGTGGCCTCAATCCAGTACTCGGCCACATTAGGGGCAACTCCAGTGACACCCCTGAAGAGCTCAGCTCCATTGGACCGGAGTCGTTACGTAACCGACCCTCGGCCCCCAGATCCAGTATTGGGCCCAACGACCCTCTCCAAAATCCTTAGTATAGCCTGGGACAATGCGTCGTCCCCAGCCATGTGATCTTGAGACCCAGTCTCAGTAGCAGGCGACACTGGCGTCTCACTCGTATCCAAATTCGGTATGCTACCCAGTGAAGAGGACTCAGCTCGAGCTCCTCTACGGCCTTTACCTCGGCCTCTAGTACCCCGTCTGCGGATACCTCGTGCGCTCATTCTCTAATCATGTTTATCTATATTAATAGTTTTATGAATCAGTTATAGTTCCAGTGTTTATTAACAAATGTTTTATGTAAAACAGTGTCGATTATTCAGAGTTCATTTTTGAAAATTGCAGTCTCACTACAGTTTTCAGTTTCTCTACAAATTTGAGTATACACTAACTAGAGTGTTTTGATCTGATTTACTACCTATAGTAGTTTCAGAATATACTATCCATGCTTGATTTGATTTAAAACAAATCACGATTCGAGAATACTTACGAGTTGGCGCGAGAGACTCGGTGTACCACTTACTCGGTAAAAACATTTCAAATCATTTGGAAATCAATCAATTTTTCGAAAGCCCATTTTTTTATAAAACCCATAATCCACAACCGAGTTTTGTAACCTAGCTCTGATACCACTAAATGTAACACCCCAAACTCGGCCTAGACGTTATGGCCGATCTGGCAATGTCACACGATAGTGTTTTTGAAACCTCGTTGTTACGATGAAAACATTCCATGTTATTATCTTTAGTAAACCTTTGTTAGAACTTAGGAAGTCGTCTTTATTCATTTAAAACATTTGTTTTGAAACATCCCTCGTTCGGAAGCTTTAATAAAGCGAGTCTAGGTGATCATGCGTTTAGAAATTACTTTAACTTTTGGCGAATTTCCTACGACTAGCAGGTATAAATCCATAAAGTAAAATAAATAAATAAAAACCCAAATTTAAAACTAAAGTCCCAGAGGGTCCTTAAATTACAACCCAAATAATCAATAATAATCAAATCATAAATCGTAAATTGAAAACCATGAAGTCCAAAACTTACTATGGTCACTGCTGACTCCTCCGTCGCATCGATCTATCTAAGTCTGGGGATTACCTGTGCACATTAAACAAAAAGGGTGAGTTTACGTAAACTCAGTGTGTAATCCTACAGAAAAAAATAAACAATCATTATTCACGATTGCAGTTGAAGCAGTCTTGGCGTAAGCACTTTTCGATGCTCGATGGTGAGTTTAGGCCTTAGCCCATCTCGATCTGATGTCAAAAATGCAAGTAGGGCCTTAGCCCATACTTGATGTCGATAGCGATACTTGATTTATGCAGTAGCAAAATCCTACCCAACCAGCCTCTACACACTATCTCTCTGTCCCTACACTCTACATCCATGTGGGATATAATCAACCCACCCATCCCTACACTCCATGTAGTACCGAATGCGACACAATCTGATGAGTTTGCGGTGAGTACTTGATAAATTAGGCTTAAAGCCTTTCAGTACACTTCCTCTGAATAACAACCCCCAACCAAATGCAATGCAACATACAATGGATGTCATGCTATTATGCAATTTCAGTACATATATTCAGTTCAGATATTAACATGCCCAGTACAAATATCATTCAGTCAATTTCACACATTTAGGGGTCTAAGTAGCGCTTACCGACCCTACAGTAGGTTCACAGTCGACTTGGGCGACCAGTGCAACCTTAAAAACATTTTGATAAAAATGGTCCCACACGCCCATGTGATCTGCCCGTGTGGCCCACTCGGCCCAAATTGGCCTTGGCCGTGTGATCCATTTTTAAAGTAACCCATGCTAGCTCAATACTCATATATGTTTTTACTATTTACTTATATGTTCATTCAAAGCTGTCTACTTCAGTCATTATCACTAAACTGTTTATATCTTGAGCTACAAAATTTCAAATTAAGATCCGCTTGATGTTTTTGAAACTAGACTCAAATACCTTTCTACCATAAAAATTTCAGAATTTATAGTTTATCAAATAAGTACAGTAAAATCTTTAAAGTTATCCCTATTCTGCTGTTTGACAGCTTCATCCTTTCCTTACTAAAAATTATTTATCTCTTAGTATGGAATTTAGATGATGTTTCCGTTTGTTTCTCTTGAAAATAGACTCATTAAGGATTTAAAACTATAAATGTAAGCTGCTAATTATTTTTTTACAATTTTTGATGATCTTGTCTCACAAAATTTATTATATCTTATGATTTACAATTCCATTGCTTACACTGTTTCTTCCATGAAAAACTAGACTCAATAAACTTTAATTTCATATTTTATTCAACCTCTAGCTCAATTCCCACTATTTTTGATGATTTTTCAAAGTTAGACTACTGCTGCTGTCCAAAACTATTTTAGTGCAAAATGTTGATTTCCAAGCTTATAACACCTTTATTTCCTTTCTCTACAAATTTTCGCATAATTTTCTCTTATTTCACTTATTTCTCAACAGCAAGCAATTTTGGCTTTTTGCCGAATCCCGTTTTCTGCATTTCGGGTACACACCTGGTATCGTTTCTGATGCGTAAGCACTCCTAAGCTTCCAAAACCTAAAAATCGACCAACATATCTCCAGATTAATCACTTAATTCATTTTTAATCAACCAATTTCGGAAGGAACGCGACTAAAAACCTAGCAAAACCCTTACCTCGCTTGAGTAACCACGACTTCGCACAATCACAGCGTCGATTCAAGACCACTAGCCCCTTGATTAACTCCTAAACACCAAAAAGGAATCCCCCTTTTAGAGATTAACCAAGAACGATTAACAATAGACAAAACCGTTACTTACCGAACATGCGCAACCAACGATGAACAACCGAATCAATTGGAAAAAAGAAAGAAACAGAAGGGGAAAAAATAATGGAAATTTCGGTAGCAACTAGGGGAAAGAATCGAAAGAGGAGGAAAAAGAAGAAGAAGAAGAAAACTTCAGAAAAAGTTTAGGGAATTGGAGAGAAAAACGAAACTCTACTTTTTTTTTTTGCAGCAAAAAGATAATCAGATTATTTTCTGATAACCTCTCCCCAATTATCTCCCAAAATCACTCTCTATTAATCCACTAAAACACAACTACTCAGAATTTTGCCCCAACACAACTCTTAGCCGAAATTGGAGCAAAAATCATCTCCACGCCATCACGAGAGAATTGAACACATGACCTCCAACACTCCAACACTCCACTTAACCACGGACCAGCGAGGCCCATTTCGATATAAACTTACCAACAATTAAACTTAAGCCCTTTGCATAAGGTTAAGGCTTTATTTATAAAAAATACCAAAATTTGCCCAAGTAAGGCTTGAACTTGGGACCTCACACACACACCAGAACACATAACCACTGAAGCAGATAGACATTGTGTGTCACACATACACGGAATCAAAAATTAAAATTTTGGGGCGTTACACACACGGCCACCAGACACGCCCGTGTCACAGGCCATGTGGACATTCGAAATGGGAGCACATGGTCGTGTCCTAGCCCGTGTCTAAACTCGTGTAACTCTCTGACTTGGGTCACACGGCCAACCACATGCCCGTGTGTTTAGCTCGTGTACCCTTCTAAGTGGCCGCACACGCCCGTGTGCCAGACCGTGTACTAGGCCGTGCCAAACCTGTAGGGTATACTGACTTATGCCACACAGCCAAGTCCACACACCCGTGTATGAGGTCGTGTGGAGTATACTGACTTGATTTCAATTTCAACACCTGGAGACACACGGTCGTGCAACATGAATGTGTGTCACACACGGCTGAGACACATGCCCGTGTCTCTGCCCGTGTGGATAAAAATAGGCTATTTACCAAGCCATTTTCCCACCCAAAATACATGTACCTACACCACAATTCAAAGACACCAACACAAGGCATAATAGGCATTAAATCAATCTCATATCAAGCATATTCCTTACCATTTCACTACCCATCAATACAAATCATAAACTACCACAATATGCCATCTAATTTATTACCTAATTCACATATACACTTCAATTAACTATACTCTCCCAAATATGCATGTAACAGCCCGATTTTGGGCCTAGTCAGAACAGTGGTTTCGGAACCATTAATCTGAGGTCGGAGAAAATTTATTTTAATATTAGTTTATGTGTTATAGTATGATTATATGAGTGCATGAAAACTTTGGTGAATTAATTTTAGTGATAGCATGCTTAATTTTGAAAAAGGACTAAATCGCATAAAGTGCGAAAGTTTTATTCTACAAGCTAAATGTAACACCCTAAACCCGGCCCAGAAGTTAGGCCCGAATCTGGCGTGTCACAAAAAAAAAAAACTTGTTTGAAAATTTCAGTCTCTTTGTTAAAACCAAAAACACTTGAGCAATTGTTAACTACGTAATAATCTTTAAAAACATTTTTGTTTGCAGAAACATTTTTGAAATAAACAATTTGCGAAAATGTGACGTTTATAAATAGAGTTGCAGAACCATTTTGAAAACGTTGCGGAAACTTAGATAAAATACAAGTATTTTGAGAGGTTGTTTGATAAATCGGTAATCGAACTAGTAATCTTTTAAAACCGTGACTTTTGAAAACGACGTTGAAAATTCGAAAGAGAATCCAAGTCTTTTGAAAATATCGTTAATAGTTCGAGAGAAAATATCCGTGTTAAAAATATTTGTAAAATTTTATTTTGAGATCCATTTGTTAATCGATTTTGGAAACCATTGTTTAAGCTTTAAACAATTTAAGAAGAATAATAAAAACATCCCAACCAAAAAGCAAAAATAAAAATAGTCTAGAGGCCTTATTACAACATTTAACCCAAAATAGTAAAGTAATAAAATAAACGAGAAAGAAGTCTAAAATCCAAATAAACCATTTCCGAAGTATGGCCTCCCTCAAGTCATCCATAGCCCAAGTCCATATCATCAAGCATTACCTACAAGGGTTAAAAGAAAGGGGGGTGAGTTACAAGAACTCGGTGTGAAATCCTTATCGTTATTCATTGGGTAGGAACCCAATTAGCAATATTTTGGGCCTAAGCCCATTTACAACAACAATAATGTATCAAATATAATATGCATATGATATGCAATTCCCAAACCAAACCTAGTTTTCCATCCGCTACACACCACCCGTACCAACCAACACACCCGTGGGAGCTTTAGTCACCCACCCCGCCAACACACCAAACGTAGGCATTAAGCCATTTATATCAGATTTGTGGATAAGCCACCAGATTAACAGAATTTACATGGCATCGCCATTTTTCATATTTGTGGCAGAGCCACCAGAATTATGTAGCAGAGCTACCAGAACTTCTCTTCATCATTATCCAATCCCATGCAAATCATGTATATAATGCATAGCCATTCACAATAATTTATTCAGATATTTAATACAAAATTATGGCCCATTACAATAATTAATCAAAAGGCCCATTAAGCAAAATATCAGATTTGGCCCATCTAGCAAAATATCAGATTTGGCCCATATAGCAAAATATCAGATCGGCCCATTTATCAAAATATCAGATTGGCCCATTTATCAAAATATCAGATTGGCCCATTTATCAAAATATCAGATTGGCCCATATAGCAAAATATCAGATCGGCCCATTTATCAAAATATCAGATTGGCCCATATAACAAAATATCAGATCGACCCATATAACAATTTCGTAATTCGACCCTTTAGGGGCATTTTTGTAATTTCGACCCATAAGGGCATTTTCGTAATTTCGATAATTTACCCACTAAGGGTAATTCGGTAATTTCGCAACCTAAGGGTATTTTGGAAATTTTGCAACCTAGACTTAACTACTAATGTGGAGCATAAAAATCGAAACTGTCCATCTGCATCGTACTAACTAAATTGACTATAACTTGAGTTAGGAATCTCGAAATCTAACTCCGTAAATTTTCCTTGAGCCTAGACTCATATATCTTTTTAGTACAATTTTTCCAGAATTTTTGGCTTAACCATTTAGTACAGTTTATTCCTTGAAGTTTCCCTTGTTTCACTGACCAATGATTCTGACCTCTCTTAGCCAAAATTCAAATATCTCACTGTACAGTTTTCAAATGTTGCTCCCACTTATTTCTATTGAAAATAGACTTACTAAGTAATCTGTACATATAAACTATAACTTATAATTCACTTTTTACATATTTATACGATTTTTCCAAGACAGATCAGGGAACCACGAAGTCATTCAGAACCAGTCTCACTCAAATTAACATATCTCAGAATATAAAAATCCTTTTCCTTCTTCCGTTTCTTCCATATTAAAATAAACACAGTAAGCTTTAATCTGATATCTTATTCACTTTGTAATTCCTTTTCTCCTATTTTTCGTGATTTTTCAAATACACGTCACTGTTTCTGATCGAAACTATTTTATTGTGAAATACGATTACCAATACGATCATATGCACGCCCGAGTGATCACGGATGCCTGTTTTCGATTTTCTTCGGTATTTTAACCGATTCACAGAATATTTCATACAAACTTTCAGAGAAGTGTGAGATTACACACCATATCAAACATGTATTCGAAAGGTACGGGATTACACACCTGATTTTGATTTCCTAACGAACCACTCGTCGATGACCTAGAACAATACCAACCAAAAGTTAGCCTCGAATTTCGAAAAGATTTCGTATCACTTACACTTGAATCATTTACCACTATACTCGAAGGTAGAAATATATCGAGTGATTTGTCCCTAAAACATATAGTCGATTAGTCGAAACTTCAATCCGATTTGCAACATAGCCAAATAGAGATATAACGAAAAATCCAAAAATGAACCCCCTTACCTTATCGATATTGGATCCAATTTCCACCGTTTGACTTCGGCTAGAACAATACACAGTCTCCCACTTAAAGCACTACAAAAAAGAGAAAATAATCTCGTTTGAGAGGGTAGAATAAAATGATGGTCTTGGTTAAAAGGACCATCCCATGCCAAGACATATATTCGGCTAGGAGAAAGAAAAAATTAAAAAAATGTTTGAATAGAACCACTTACCGATTGATCAAAGGAGTGAGTGTTAATACGGATGAGAAGAACGATAAAGAAGAAATGAAAGGTTCGGTTTTTCCAAAGGAAAACGAGTGAACAATTTGATCTCCAAGGCTTAGGTACTTTCGGCAACAAGGAAGAAAAGAAGAAACAAAAATACACACTAAAGGCTTGAAAATTCGGTAAAGAGAAGAGGAAATTTGGAGAGAAAGAGAATGATACAAAAAAAACTAAAGAGAACAACCTCTCAAGCACTAGCTTTGCCAAAAAATCTTAGCAAAATTCAGCTATCACCCCCTTTAGCCCCAAAACCGTCCACATTCATGTCCCTAATAGTCAAAATTTTGCCAACCACCCTTTCCATAATACATCCCTTGAAAAAGGCCACATGTTCCCCCTACTTTCCCATTTCTCTTGATTTCTTTCCTCACATTCATACTTTCCTATTTTCCTTAGCCATCTTGCCAAAAATAAAAGTCCACCTTGCCTTATTTACATGCTTGGCCGACACTTAAGGAAAGAGTGCAAAAATAATAGTTAAAGTTTGCAAACAATGGGATTTGAACCTCTTCCCTCAAAGTACTACATGTGGCGCCATAACCCTTTTACCAATTGCTCATTTATGCAAGCACATTACTCATTTATTTCTATAAGTCTTGAAGCTACTTACCATCTCTCCTTAAAGTGCTAAAATACCAATTTTTTTTCCTAAGGCCCAATTAAACCTGAGACTTCATAGAAACCTCGTAACCTTCCAAATTCACTTAACTAATAAGTCCAATTTGCAATAATGCCATTCTCTTGTTCTCAAAATTTTAAACACTCCTACACTCAAGGCCCATTGAACCCAATCCTACTAGGCCCAATTTTGGGATCTTACACTAAAGGTGTCAAATAGTTATAGAAACTTAAATTGGAGGTCCTTAATGTGCAATTAGGCCCTTTAGGGAGTGTTGGCCGGCCATAGGGACAAAGAAATGACATGGTCAAAGGTTATGTGAATTGTTTGGTGACTAAATTGATAAATAAACAAAAAATAAAGAAGAAAAGAGATATCATCTTTTTCATTTCTCTT
Source organism: Gossypium sturtianum (assembly GCA_025698515.1). Classification (NCBI taxonomy): domain Eukaryota; kingdom Viridiplantae; phylum Streptophyta; class Magnoliopsida; order Malvales; family Malvaceae; genus Gossypium; species Gossypium sturtianum. The sequence goes on from CM046955.1 coordinate 131,381,597, forward strand.
CTCCACCATTTTTTCACTCAAGAAAGGGCCATGGAAGCTTGAAAATTTCTGCAACCTTTAATCCTTGCAAGTAAGTGGTTTTGATGGTCATTTTTGATGATTTTTGTGTTTTTGGAACACTTGTAGCTTAAGCTAGCTAATGAGGGGACTATTTTGCAAAATGGCTGAGAGTCTAGAGTTTTGCCATGAGAACACTAGTGTTGTTTTCTGAATTTTTATGTAAGAAAATGAGACTTGGTTGCTAAATAAACAACTTTTGTTAAGTGATTTTCATGAAAACACCTAAAAATTGACCTTTTTGTGAAGGTTGTAAAATAGGTGGTAAATGTGTGAAATAATTGGAATTGTGAATTGCTATAAGAGTAATTAAGGTTTGGCTAGACTTGGTTAATGAGAAAATTCGATGAAAACCAATTTACGAGCCTAGGGGCAAAACAGTAATTTTGCCAAAGTAGGAATTTTGAAATGTCTTGATTAATGTGATGATTAAATGAGTGAATTTTATCAATATAGATCAAGAAAAAAGGTGTCCGGACCTAGATCGGGGGAAAACAAAACTTGTAGATTAACTCACTCTAGTCGCCCACTTTCTGTGTATCGAGGTAAGTTGTATGCAAATAATACAATGTTATTATAATTATGCATTAAACTATTGATATTGTATAAAATGTATGAATTATTATGAATATGTATGATGAGAATTGATGTAGTAAAAACTCCCGGTTGAACCTTAGGAATAGATTGGATATCCATGCCATGACATTTGAGTTGGTATGTGTGCTAGTGTAAGACCATGTCTGGGACATGGCATCGGCCACATTATGAGAGCCAATATAAGACCATGTTTGGAACATGGCATTGGAGTTGATATGTGTGCTAGTGTAAGACCATGTCTGGGACATGGCATCGACATTGAGACGAGAGCTAGTGTAAGACCATGTCTGGGACATGGCATCAGCCTCGACATGTGAGCCAGAGTAAGACCATGTCCGGGACATGGCTTCGATATTTTACCCTCTTGTGTGAGGCTTACCAGATATCTTTTGGTATTCCAATGGGTTCAATGGGTAAATTAAAGGTTGTGTCAAAAGTGAGAAAAGTTACAGCTATGTGTAAGTGATACAGGTACCTACATGAGTTTCATGAGAAATGAGCTCGAATTGTGTTGTGTGATTAGTAAGGGTGGAAATGAGTAAGTTATCTTTTTAATCATTTGAGAATCATGTGCAAGTTTATAATATGCTATGAGTATGATAATACATGTTAATTGATGTTAATTATTTACATGCGACTTACTAAGCTTTATGCTTACTCCCTTTTCTTTCCATTTTCTTATAGTATCGCCAAGTTAGCTCGAGGATCAAAGGACGTCGGAGGCATGATCACACTATCAATCAGAACACTTGGTATAGTTAGATTTATTATTTTGAGTATGGCATGTATAGGGACTTAGTCTTTGTCAAGTGTCATATTCATTTTGCCAAATGTGTTAGCTTGACTTGGAGACTTGATTCATTTTGTATAAGGCCATGGATGCTGGCTATTTCCTATCATTAATATATGAAATTGATGATGGTTTTTTTTATGAGTGACCAAATTGCATGATTGGATTGATAAGTATGTGATAAGTTTAGCATGTTAAAATAGTGTAGTAGCATTTATGTGTGTAAGTCTTGATGGTGGCTTATGTTGATGCAAGTAAGGGTGGCAAAAGGGCTTGGTAAATAGCCTTGCATTTGTCTACACGGGTAGACACATGGGCGTGTGTCTAGGCCGTGTGTGAAACACGGTCTGCCCCATGGGCGTATAGTTTGGCCGTGTGTCCCCCTGCACCCTAGTTTGACAAAACAGAATGCCTAGTAGTAACCACACGGGCTGAGGCACGGCCGTGTGTCTCAACCATGTGGAAGACACGGCCATAGGACATGGGCATGTGCCCAGGCCGTGTGAAGTCTGCACTTGATTTTAGGAATTTAAATCGCTACACGGCCTAAGCACAAGGGCGTGTGCCTTGGCTGTGTGACCTTATTGAGTTGATGACGTCAGAAATAGAATGTCAAGGTTTTTACACACGGGCAGAGACACGAGCGTGTCATGGCCGTGTAAGGGACACGGGCCATGGACACGGGCGTGTGCTAGGCCGTGTGAAAACCCCTGTAGGTTCGAATTTGAAAAATAAATTTACACGGCTAGGGACAAGGGGCGTGTGTGACCACACGATCTGACCACACGGGCGTGTCCCTCGCCACACGGGCGTGTGCCCCTGTTTTTAGTGAAATTTTCCAAAGTTTTCTAAAGTGCCGGGATTAGTATCGTATAATTTCCAAAGTATGATTTGGGCCTCATAGGCCCATATTAAGGACTTTAAGATGATTATTAAAAAGTTTTAAATTTGAACGAAATTTCATATCCCGGAATTGTATGTTAGCATGTGTGAGTTAGGTAATACCTCGTACCCTGTTCCAGTGTTAAATACGGGTAAGGGGTGTTACATTTAGTGGTATCAAAGCCAAGGTTTAGTCGATTCTTGGACTAACCTAGCGTGTGTACGAGTCTAGCTATACATGCCATATATGAATTATGATAGTGTGACGACTCCTGATAATTTAAAAATGTGTTTTTATATAGTAAATGGATCCCGACGGAGCAGTGGCAGATGATGTAGAAAGTAATGCGTCGGCTCCCACAGAAGGAACCACGCCATCCGAAAGTGGGCCCGTGGCACTGAGTCAGGGCGGAGGGTCTAGGGAAGCCTTCCTCCACATGGTGAATATTTGGTATTCGGAGTTTGTTTGTGCAAACCCGAATGCTCCACCTCCTCCAATTCCCCAGTCTGCCCCTGTAGCTCCCCAAGTGGTGGAGATGTTGAGAAGGGAAAAACCTCTAGTTGATAGAATTCAGAAGCAAGGCACTGAGGAATTTAGAGAAAATATAGATGATGACCCATAGAGGGCAGAATTCTGGCTAGAAAATGCCATTAGGGTATTCGAAGAGTTTTCTTGCACACTTGAGGAGTGTATGAAGTGTGTTGTATCACTCCTGCGAGACTCGGCCTACCAATGGTGGAACACCCTTGTGTCGGTTGTACCAAAGGAAAGGATTACATGGGAGTTTTCCTAAGAGGAGTTCCGAAAGAAGTATATTAGCCAGAGGTTTATAGATCAGAAGAGGAAAGAGTTTCTAGAATTGAAGCAAGGCTGAATGACAGTAACCGAGTATGAGCGTGAGTTCGTGAGGCTCATTAAATACGCTCGGGAGTGCGTATCCACTGAAGCCATCATGTGTAAGAGGTTTGAGGATGGATTAAATGAGGATATCCAATTGTTTGTCGGTATTTTAGAACTGAAAGAATTTGTTGTACTAGTAGAGAGAGCATGCAAGGCCGAGGAATTGGCCAAAGAGAAAAGGAAAGCTGATATTAAGTCTCGTGACTCAAAGAAAAGACAGTTGGGGAAATCGTTTCAGTCTTCGTCTAAGAAATCAAGAGAGTTCACCACTCGATCCAATGCTTCAGTTGGATTCTCAAATAGAAATAGGAGTAAGCAGTACTCGGCATCTAAAGCTCAAACCACTTCTATTGCGAGTGTTGGTAGTGCTCAACCAAATAAATCGGAGTGTTTGCAGTGTAGTAGATGACATTTCGGTGAGTGTCGAGGAAATGAAAGATGTTGTTTCAAGTGAGGTTCACTAGACCACTTTATTTGAAACTGTCCTGCGATGGATGGGAAAGTCAGAAAGCAAGATGTGCGAGCGAGTAATGCTCCTTCTAGAGGTAGACCACAGAAGAACCCGGGAAGTAGGGCTAGCAGCAGAGGTGCGCCTAGAGATTCTACCGTGAGGTCCGAGGGCCGAGAGCCTGCAAGGACTTATGCCATTCGCGCTCGCGAAGAGGCATCATCACCAGATGTGATTACGGGTACTTTTTCTCTTTGTGATATCTCTGTTGTTGCTTTGATTGATCCGGGGTCTACCCATTCGTATGTTTGTATGAAATTGGTATCTAGTATGAATATGCCTATTGATTCCATAGAAATTGTAATGAAAGTGTCAAATCCATTAGGCAAGCATGTACTAGTTGACCAAGTGTGTAGAAATTATCCTTTGACAATCAGAGGTCATTGCTTTTCGGCTAATCTTATGCTATTACAGTTTGATGAATTTGATGTGATTCTTGGTATGGACTGGTTAGCAGCTCATGATGTGATAGTAATTTGTGGTAGTAAGTTTATTGAACTGAAATGTGAAAATGGGGATATCCTTCGGGTTGAATCAGGTGAATCAGATAGCTTGCATGTACTGATTTCTTCCATGACTGCTGAGAAATGCATGAGAAAAGGGTATGAGTCCTATCTTGCATTTGTGTTGAATACCAAGAGTCGGAAGTAAAGATTGAGTCAATGCCAGTGGTATGTGAGTATCCGGATGTATTTCCGGAGGAGTTGGCCGGATTGCCTCCAATTAGGGAAGTTGAATTTGGTATTGAGTTTGTCCCGGGTACAGCACCCATTTCGATTGCCCCTTATAGAATGGCTATGACGGAGTTAAAGGAGCTGAAACTCCAGTTACAAGAGTTAACGGATAAGGGTTTTGCGAGACCGAGTTATTCTCTGTGGGGTGCTCCGATACTTTTTGTGAAAAAGAAAGACGGGTCGATGAGATTATGTATAGACTACCGACAGCTCAACAAGGTTATAGTTAAGAACAAGTATCCTTTGCCAAGGATCGACGATTTATTTGACCAATTGAAGGGAGCCACGGTGTTTTCTAAGATAGACCTGAGGTCCGGTTACTATTAGTTGAGAGTTAAGGAGCAGGATATGCCGAAAACTGCATTTCGGACTAGGTATGGCCACTATGAGTTCCTGGTCATGCCCTTTGGCTTAACAAATGCTCCTGCCGTGTTTATAGATTTAATGAATCGTATTTTCTGACCGTATTTGGATAAGTTTGTCGCTATTTTTATCGATGACATGTTAATTTATTATCGTGATGAGAGTGAGCACACGGAGCATCTGAGAACTGTTTTGCAGACTTTAAGAGATAAGCAGTTGTATGCAAAGTTTAGCAAAAGTGAATTTTGGCTCCGAGAAGTTGGATTTTTAGGACACATTGTGTCGGGTGATGGAATTAGAGTTGACCCGAGTAAGATATCAGCTATCGTTGATTGGAAACTACAGAGGAATGTGTCAGAAATTAGAAGCTTTTTGGGCTTAGCGGGATACTACAGACGGTTTGTTAAAGGATTCTCCATGATTGCTACTCCGATGACGAGGTTGCTATAGAAAGATGTCAAGTTCTAATGGAGTGCCAACAGAGTTTTGAGAAGCTAAAAGCATTGTTGACTAAAGCTCAAGTTTTAGTGCAACCGGAACCGGGAAAGGAATTTGTGATGTATAGCGATGCATCCTTAAATGGATTGGGATGCGTGCTTATACAAGAAGGCAAGGTAATAGCATATGCCTCGAGACAACTGAAGCCACATGAGAAAAACTATCCGACTCACAACTTAGAGTTAGCCGCCATAGTGTTCGCACTGAAGATTTGGAGACACCATTTGTATGGCGAGAGATGTCGAGTGTTCACTGACCATAAAAGTCTAAAGTATTTGATGACTCAAAAGGAATTGAAACTTTGCCAACGGAGATGGCTAGAGCTTATAAAAGATTACGATTTGATAATTGACTATCACCCTGGGAAGGCGAATGTGGTCGCCGATGCTTTGAGTAGGAAGTCATTGTTTGCCTTGAGGGGTATAAATACCCAGTTATTTGTGGCTGATGATGGTTTGGTCATAGCAGAGTTAAGAGCTAGACCGATGTTTCTACAAGAAATTTGTGAAGCTCGGGAGAGTGATAAAGAGTTACAAGCTAAGATAACCCAGTGCGAAACGGGTATAGACTCAGACTTTCGGATTGGTTCAGATGGCTGTTTAATGTTTCAAGATAGAATTTGTGTACCCAAAAACGATGAGCTTATTCAGAAGATTCTGCATGAGGCACATAGCAGTTGTATGTCAATCCATCCGGGTAGTGTGAAAATGTACAATGACTTGAAGAAAATGTATTGGTGGTCGGGAATGAAAAGAGACATCTTAGAGTTTGTCTCTAAGTGTTTAATTTGTCAGCAAGTGAAAGCTGAACATCAAGTACCTTTGGGTTTACTTCAACCCGTGATGGTTCCCGAATGGAAATGGGATCGTATTACCATGGATTTTGTGTCGGTATTACAGTTGACGCCAAAGAAAGAAAGATGCTGTATGGGTTATGGTTGATAGGCTAACTAAGTCGGCTCATTTTTTACCGGTGCGTACCGATTACCCACTTGAGAAATTGGCCGATTTGTATGTTTCTAAAATAGCGAGACTTCATGGAGTACCTTTATCGATCATTTCGAATTGGGATCCGTGGTTCACATCACGATTTTGGAAAAAGTTGCAAGAAGCGTTGGGAACGAAACTGAATTTTAGTACTGCTTTTCACCCACAAACTGACGACCAATCGGAGAGGGTAATTTAAATACTCGAAGACATGCTGCGGTGTTGTGTTCTTGAGTTCCAAGGTAGTTGGGAAAAATATTTACAGTTGGTATAGTTTGACTACAATAATAGTTTTCAGGCGAGTTTGAAAATGGCACCTTATGAGGCATTATATGGGCGTAAATGCCGAACACCTTTTTATTGGTCCAAACTCAAGGAAAATCAGATACACGGGGTTGACTTAGTCAGAGAAACCGAAGAGAAAGTAAAAGTGATTCAGACTATTTGAAAGCTGCTTCGGATAGACAGAAATCCTACGCGGACTTGAAACGGAAAGAGATTGAGTTTCAAGTAGGTGGTAAGGTATTTTTGAAAGTATTCCTGTGGAAGAAAGTTCTCAGATTCGGTAGGAAAGACAAATTAAGTCCACGTTTTATTGGACCATATGAGGTGACTGAGAGAATTGGACCGGTAGCATACCGATTAGCTTTACCATCCGAGTTAGAAAAGATCCACAATGTATTCCATGTGTCTATGTTGCACCGTTACCGATCTGACCCATCACATGTGATTTCACCAAAAGACATTGAGATTTGTTCAGACATGACCTATGGTGAAGAACCGGTTAAGATTTTAGATCGGGAGGTCAAGAAATTGAGGAATAAAAGTATAGCACTTGTGAAAGTACAATGGCATAGACATGGGGTTGAAGAGGCCACATAGGAGCCTGAGGAAACCATGAGAGACCAATACCCGAACCTTTTTCCTGGTAAGATTTTTGGGGACGAAAATCCTTAAGGGGGAGAATTGTAACAGCCCGATTTTGGGGCTAGTCGGAAAGTGGTTTCAAAACCATTAATCCGAGGTAAAAGAAAATTTATTTTAATATTAGTTTATGTGTTATAGTATGATTATATGAGTGCATGAAAATTTTGGTGAATTAATTTTAGTGATTGCATGCTTAATTTTGAAAAAGGACTAAGTCGTATAAAGTGCGAAAGTTTTATTCTATAAGATAAAGGTGTCAAATAGTTATAGAACCTTAAATTGGAGGTCCTTAATGTGCAATTAGGCCTTTTAGGGAGTGTTGGCCGGCAATAGGGACAAAGAAATGACATGGTCAAAGGTTAGGTGAATTGTTTGGTGACTAAATTGATAAATAAACATAAAATAAAGAAGAAAAGAGATATCATCTTTTTCATTTCTCTTCTCCACCGATATTTCACTCAAGAAAGGGCCATGGAAGCTTGAAAATTTCAGCAACCTTTAATCATTGCAAATAAGTGATTTTGATGGTCATTTTTGATGATTTTTGTGTTTTTGGAACCCTTGTAGCATAAGCTAGCTAATGAGGGGACTATTTTGCAAAATGGTTGAGAGTTTAGGGTTTTTCCATGAGAACACTAGTGTTTTTTGCTGAATTTTTATGGAAGAAAACGAGACTTGGTTGCTAAATAAACAACATTTGTTAAGTGATTTTCATGAAAACACCTAAAAAGGGACCTTTTTGTGAAGGTTGTAAAATAGGTAGTAAATGTGTGAAATAATTGGAATTGTGAATTGCTATAAGAGAAATTAAGGTTCATCTAGACTTGGTTAATGAGAAAATTTGATGAAAATCAATTTACGAGCGTAGGGGCAAAATCCTAATTTTGCGAAAGTCTAGGGGCAAAATAGTAATTTTGCCAAAGTAGAAATTTTGAAATGTCTTGATTAATGTGATGATTAAATGAGTGAATTTTATCACTATATATCAAGAAAAACGGAGTCCGGACCTAGACCGGGGGAAAACCAAGCTTGTAGATTAACTCACACTAGTCGCCCACTTTTTATGTATCGAGGTAAGTTGTATGCAAATAATACAACGTTATTGTAATTATGCATTAAACTATTGATATTGCATAAAATGTATGATTACTGTTATGAATATGTATGATGAGAATTGATGTAGTAAAAACTCCCGGTTGAACCTTAGGAATAGATTGGATATCCATGCCATGACATTTGAGTTGGTATGTGTGCTAGTGTAAGACCATGTCTGGGACATGGCATCGGCCACATTATGAGAGCCAATATAAGACCATGTTTGGAACATGGCATTGGAGTTGATATGTGTGCTAGTGTAAGACCATGTCTGGGACATGGCATCGGTATTGAGACGAGAGCTAGTGTAAGACCATGTCTGGGACATGGCATCAGCCTCGACATGTGAGCCAGTGTAAGACCATGTCTGATACATGGCATTGGCATTTTACCCTCTTATGTGAGGCTTATCGGATATCCTTTGGTATTCAAATGGGTTCAACGGGTAAATTAAAGATTGTGTCAAAAGTGAGAAAAGTTACAGCTATGTGTAAGTGATACAGGTACCTACATGAGTTTCATGATAAATGAGCTCGAATTGTGTTGTGTGATTAGTAAGGGTGGAAATGAGTAAGTTATGCTTTTAATCATTCGAGAATCACGTGCAAATTTATAATATGCTTTGAGTATGACAATACATGTTAATTGATGTTAATTATTTACATGCGACTTACTAAGCTTTATGCTTACTCCCTTTCCTTTCCATTTTCTTATAGTATCGCCAAGTTAGCTCGAGGATCAAAGGACGTCAGAAGCACGATCACACTATCAATAAGAACATTTTGTATAGTTAGATTTATCATTTTGAGTATGGCTTGTATAGGGACTTAGTCTTTGTCAAGTGTCATATTGATTTGGCCAAATGTGTTGGCTTGACTTGGAGACTTGATTCATTTTGTATATGGCCATGGATGATGGCTATTTCCTATCATTAATATATGAAATTGATGATTTTTTTTATTATTTATTTATGAGTGAGCAAATTGCATGATTGGATTGATAAGTATGTGATAAGTTTAGCATGTTAAAATAGTGTAGTAGCATTTATGTGTGTAAGTCTTAATGGTGGCTTATGTTGATGCAAGTAAGGGTGGCAAAAGGGCTTGGTAAATAGCCTTGCATTTGTCCACAAGGGTAGACACACGGGCATGTGTCTAGGCCGTGCGTGACACATGGTCTGCCCCATAAGCGTGTAGTTTGGCCGTGTGTCCCGTTGCACCTTAGGTTGACAAAATAAAATGCCCAGTAGTAACCACACGGGCTGAGGCACGACCGTGTGTCTCAACCGTGTGGAAGACACGACCATAGGAAATGGGCATGTGCCCAGGCCGTGTGAAGCCTGCACTTGATTTTAGGAATTTAATTTGCTACACGGCCTAAGCACACGGGCGTGTGCCTTGGCCGTGTGACCTTATTGAGTTGGTGACGTCAGAAACAGAATGTCAAGGTTTTTACACACGGGCGGAGACACGGGCGTGTCATGGCCGTGTGAGGGACACGTGCCATGGACACGGGCGTGTGCCAGGCCATGTGAAAACCTCTGTAGGTTCAAATTTGAAAAATAAATTCACACGGATAGGGACAAGGGGTGTGTGTGACCACACGGGCATGACCCTTGCCACACGGGCGTGTGCCCCTGTTTTTAGTGAAAATTTCCAAATTTTCCTAAAGTGTCGGGATTAGTATCGTACCATTTCCAAAGTATGATTTGGGCCTCGTAGGCCCATATTAAGGACTTTAAGATGAATATTGAAAAGTTTTAAATTTGAATGAAATTTCATAACCCGGAATTATATGTTAGCATGTGTTTGAGTTAGGTAACGCCTCGTACCCTGTTCCAGCGTTAAATACGGGTAAGGGGTGTTACAATGCATCTTTTAGCCTAGTTTAACAAACAAACCAATGTCCATAAATGTAACGTCCTCGAAAGGGCCTATGCATTTTCAGTTTAATTGTACGAAATGACAAGTCTTAAGCACTATGAATAAATTTTTGGTATTTTTGGAATTCTAGAAATGCATAGAAATGGAAATGAACATTTTTGGAAACCTGAATATTTTTGGAAACTTGAACATTTTTGCAAACCTAAACATTTTTGGAAATGTTTCAAAAATGGAAAGTGAACATTTCGGGAAACCTGGAAATGTAAGAAAAATGGCAAGTTACAGAGCCGATCGAAAATTTTAGGAAACTTAGAAATAATCGAGAAATGCCAAGTTTTAAAGTTTAAAATAGGAAATTAAGGCAAGGGGGCCTTAAAAGAAAAAGTTGGTAAAATTTGACACACAAACGGGCTAGGAAAAGTGGCCTGAATATGGCACTTATGGCTTATGGAAATGGCGCCATGTGCAAGAGGCATGAGCACTGGGTTCGAAGTCACAAGGGAAGCAAATAAATGAAGTTTTATTTTTGCTTCCCAAGGCTAAGGTGGACGACAATTGTTTCTAGAAAAGGGAGGTGTTTTATTTCCATTAATATTGCTTAATAAGGTGATAAATAAAAGCTTTTTAATTTAGATTATTTAGAAGAGATAATAATGGATTTAACACTTTTATTTTTTTAATAAAGGAGATAATATTATCATAAGAGGAGTAGTGGCCAAGCAAGGGACTCTCCTATTGATAATTTCGGCTAAAGAAGGAGAGTTAAAGGCTATTCTCTCATCTTTTCTAAGCTTTGCCGAAAATTCCATAGCAAAACCCCCCTGCCGAATTCTCTATTCATCTTTTACTCCTCTCTTTTCTTCATCTGTCAAGCCAAAGCCCTTTTCTTTTGATCCCTGACTAAAACCTCATAGCCGAATCTCTGTGGCTCTAGGCAAGGAAGCAATCGGTCAAAGCATTAAAGGTAAGGTTAAGCATTATTCAAGTTCTTTTTCTTTTCTATTTGCCGAAAGAGAAGGGTCTAATCCCTATTCCTGTTTTATGGCCGAATCTACAAGGGGTTTATCAAGTTTCTACAACTTCGAATACAAGGAGGAATCTTCCGGGATTCAAGGATCTAAGGTAAGATATACACATATTTGGTCAAAAGTTATGGATTATATGTGAGATTAAAATTAACATATAATTATAGGGATTTCGACAGACATACAAGGCAAGGATTGTTTTCAGGAATTGGAAATTGCAAGGTAAGTGTATAGATCTAATCGGCCAAGGGTTACTTTGGTATCTAAAAGTATCTCCTTTTCTTTCCAAAAGTCAGAAACTGATGAAAATACATGTTTTTGGTGGCTAGCCGAATTTAAGGGAGGAATACCACAATTTCGGGATTTAATCAATTCGGCAACAAGGTAAGTAATACAAATCCTACTAGGATTTGGTTTTTAAGCCAAATAGGTTTGTTAATATGTTTTAATAATTGGCCGTATATAGGAGTTAAAGATCTAGATCGGTAGATCGTTCTTCGGGATTTCAAGGAATCTATTAAGCTTAATCAGTGTGTACTCACACTAATTTTCAATATATTATGGCAATAATTATTTTTTTAATATATGAATATGCATAAGAATGAGAATGTGGCTAAGTACCACAAATGTGGTAAAGAATACCTGTGCACGTTTCCTATTTTTGATAGGATTACGAATGTGATATATTTTGAACATGTGAATAGTAACATGAATGAGAAAATAAGTATGTTGTGCATGATAAAATATGTGGGGCATTTTGGGCTATATGTGAAAGGGGAAGAAGGTGTTGACTTTGGTCTCACCTGTGAGAATATGGTGACTACGGTCACAAAATTTGAATATGGTAACCGGTTACATTATCTCGAATTTGGTAACTTCGGTTACATTATTTGAATATGGTGTCTAATGACACAAATTATATGGGCGATGAGCACGTCGATCGCAATGACGCGCTTTGATGGTGTGTAGCGGATGGAGGGTTGACTTAGTAGTCCCCACGGTGTGATTGGCAGTGCACGGGTGGTGTGTAGCGGATGGACAAATAGGCTTGGGTTTGGGTTGCATCATTTTTTTGAATATGTCTTTGATATGAACATGTATGCCTGAATTGTTGAATGTTAGTTTGTGTACACATTGAGTCTGTTGACTCACCCGTTGGGAATATTTTTCAGGAGATGATCGGTAATGGACCGGCCTCGGCGGGAGCTAAAGGTGGCCATGCATAGCAAGGAAAGACTTTTATTATTTGGGATTGTTATTTATATTAAGTACTTAAATATTATTATTTTGGGTTTTGATTGATGTAATAAGGCCATAAGGCCCAAGTGAATTTCTTTATTTATTTTTTTTTGCTTTACTATTAGATATTATGTCACGAACTAATTTGGATGTAAGTAAGTACAAAATTATTTTTCTTAAAAATGAACTCAAAAAAATTCTTTTGTCACCTTAATTAAATTGGATTTATAAAATTAAATAAATGGGTTTTAATCTAAGCCCAACCCAAAACGAAATTTTTCTGAAAATACACAAATTTTCTCTAAGAAACAAAGAATTTTGAAACCGGTTTACTTAAGGAACATACCAGATCCGGTTCAGGCTCGTGGGCCGGGTGTGGGGCGTTTCAGTTTGGTATCAGAGCCCAGTTTTAAACTCTCGGCCTGTGGGCTAAGGCCCAAAACATTTTTAATTCGAGCCCAAATGATCTTCTTTAAAATAAAGCAGGTGTTCTGGCATGGCACCTAAGTCTCCGACCATGATCCACCGGTAAGTACCTAACTTTATGTGTGATTCTGTGATTTATGTAGAAAAGGCGTGGAACGTAGAATAGAATGATAGGAACATGAACCTTAGGGCTAGATTACTCAAACACAGAATCACATAAGACTTAGTGCACTAAACAAACCTATGGCTAAGTCACAGAGCTAGGGTGTGGTAACCCCGTGACGCATGTCTAGGATTGGATCGGAAGAGCACGGTATTTAAGCGATCCTAGTGACTCACCTCCTCTTCGCAGAATCCTACACAGTGCGTAGCTTCGGTTCACCCTAACTCAGAGGGCTCAGCGGTGTGGCAACCTCTGTACGCATGTCTAGGAATGGTTTCGATGGGAGCTTGGTATTTAAGCAGTCCGCGTGACTCACCTCCTCTCCATTCGAATCCTACCTAGTGCGTAGCTTTGGTTCACCCTGACCAAAGAGGGCTCGGTCATAGGCTAAACCTAATGACTAAAACCCGAAAGGGAACTAGCTATGTTTTTTTTTTTTAAAAAAAGAGAACAAAACAACAAAACCCTAATTTTAAAACTCTTAAAACTTTCTTTTGAATTTGTGAAAATTACAAAAAAAACCCCTAGTGGTAAAACTACCAAAATGCCCTTGATTTACAAAATGTCAAACTTTTTAACATTTTTGCCAAAATTCCATTATTTTATAAATGATCAAAAACCCTAATTTGCAAACTATCAAAAATACCTTGATTTTGAAAAAAAAATTATTACAAAATTGCCCCTAACTTACAAAATGACCAAAATGGCCCTGGTTTTCGAAGATTTTTGCAACATCACCATTTTGGAAAATAAAACTCTCCAAAAGAACCCTCAAAGTTTTACAACTTTTGGAATATCCCTAACTTACTAAATTTTACCAATTTACCCTGATTTTTGGAAAATTACCAAAATACCCCCGAGGTCAAAAATTACCGAAACGCCCCTGGATTCCAATTTTTTTTCCCAAAATTACCCCAGAACTTTAAAATTTCCAAAATACTTTTGACAAAATCACCGAGGAACTTTCTGTTTTGAAAAATTACGAAAATGCCCCTGTAGGACAAAATTACGAAAATACCTCTAGGTAGTGGAAAAATAATAACAATGAAAACTACAACATTTCTCTGAACGAACGAAAGTTCATAATTGTTTGATGGATGGATGAATGAATGAAAGACTGTGTGCTTGTGTGAATACAAAAGAACCACTCCTAAAACTCTTTTTATAAAACTCCTTCGCGGATAATAAGTGGAACAATGACTAATCCATAAAACTTTTTAATCAGATCTCGACGTTAGAAATGAGCTCCAGAGGACGTGGTCGTCGTGGACGAGGTAGAGGAAGGATGACTGTGTCAGAACCCGTTAGATCGGGTCAGGGTTCTGACAATGAGATACCACCGCCACCACCACCCCCAGCTGTTAATGTGGAGCAGCAAGCTCAAACGGGGGAAGATGCTGTGTCGCAGGCTGTGCTACGAGTTTTGGAATTGGTGGCTGGTGCGGGTGGAAATTCGGGAACCCGGAAATATGTGCCTGAACGGCTCCGAGCTAATGGAGCTGAGATGTTTCGTGGAGTGTCGGGAGTGGCACCCGATGCTGTGAAATCTTGGTTGGAGCGACGGAGCGCATCATGGATGAGCTCGACCTGACCCCTGAGGAGAAGTTGAAAGGAATGGTGGCACTATTACGCGATGAAGCGTATCAGTGGTGGTTAACTGTGCGAGATGGTGCTATGGCGGAGGATCTGACCTGGGAATATGTTAAGGAGGCATTCCAGAAGAAATATGTGGGAACCAGGTATACAGACGAGCAAAGAAAAGCTTTTCTGGGGCTAGTTCAAGGGAACAAGTTCGTAGCAGAATATGAGGCATAATTTCTGAGGTTGAGCCGTTATGCTCGAGGGGTAGTAGCGACTGAACATGAACGCTGTGTCCGATTTGAGGACGGACTGAGAGACGACCTGAGACTGTTGATAGCACCGCATCAGGAGCGGGAGTTCTCTTCTTTGTGGAAAAGGCCAAGGTGGCCGAGGAATTAAAGATGCTACCAAGCGGTGTGGACAAGAATAAGCCTAAGAGAGGTTTTGGACCATCGGAAAGGGTAATAAGAGGCCTAGGGTTGACGGGCCCACGAAATCAACAAGTCGGCACGGTGGCAAGACGCCCTTGTGAGCATTGTGGAAAGAAGCACTTGGGAGAGTCTTTGGAGAAAGACAGGTGGATGTTTCAAATGTGGATCCAAGGACCATATGCTTAAGGATTGTCCCAAACAACCAGATGAGAGCCGACCGGCAGTTGAATGCTAGCCAGACTGGTAGAGGCGGACAGCAGCCTCAGCGGGGTCGTGGTTCGGCTAACAGAGGTAATGGTGCTGGCAGAGGCCGTGGAGCACAGGGCCGAGGTGCTACTAATGCAGAAGCAAGGCAACCGGGATTGGTTTATGCGGTTCGCCGAAGGGAGGATGGTGACGCACCGGATGTAATAACCAGTACGTTCTTCATTTCGACAAACCCTATTTTGCTCTGATTGATGTGGGCTCGACCCATTCCTATGTTGCATGTAGTGTAGTGGAAACACTAGGCCTAGACTCAGAACTCTCTGATAGATAGATGACTGTAGTAAGCCCATTAGGCCAAACCGTAGTGGTAGACAAGATCTTTCGGAATGTACCCCTAGAGATTCAGGGAGTAAACTTTCGGGCTGACTTAATGGAACTACCCTTCGGGGAGTTTGAACTTATACTCAGAATGGATTGGTTAGTAGAACACCGAGCCGTGTTGGATTGTGCGGCTAAACGGATGGAGCTAAGAACCCCGGAGGATAAAGTGGTAGCTATGATCGGAGAAAGGAGGAACTACTTGTCTAACGTGGTTTCGACGCTGAAGGCCGAGAAGATGGTTAAGAAGGGGTGTAAGGCATTCTTAGCCTTTATTAGTACGATAGGTGGGAAGGAAGAAGGTGTTAGCGGAGTTAGAATGGTTAAGGAATTTGAAGATGTATTTCTGGAGGAATTACCAAGAATACCCCCAGATAGGGAGGTGGAATTTGGGATAGATTTGCTACCAGGAACAGCTCCTGTGTCAATTGCTCCATACCGAATGGTGCCAAAGGAGTTAGTTGAGCTCAAGGCTCAGATCCAAGAATTGTTGGATCGTGGGTTCATTCGACCCAGTGTGTCTCCATGGGGAGCACCAGTCCTGTTTGTGAAGAAAAAGGATGGAACTATGCGTATGTGCATAGACTACCGTCGATTGAATAACCGACCATCAAGAACAAGTATCCTTTGCCAAGGATAGACGACTTGTTCAATCGGTGAAAAAGGCATTTGTGTTCTCGAAGATGCAGATCTAAGGTCGGGATATCACCGATTAAAGGTGAAGGAGGCGAGATATCCACAAGACGGCCTTTAGGACAAGGTACGGGCATTTTGAGTTTGTGGTGATGCGTTTGGGTTGACGAACCCTCCAAATTGCGTTCATGGATATGATGAATCGGGTTTTCCAACCCTATTTGGATAGGTTCGTCGTGGTGTTCATCAACGATATTTTGGTGTATTCAAGGTCGGAGGAGGAGCATGATGAGCATCTCTCGAGTGGTGTTGGAAGTGTTAAGGAAAAGAAGCTTTATGCCAAATTTAGCAGTGTGAATTTTGGCTAAATGAGGTGGCATTCTTAGGACATGTGGTATCATGAAGGAATAAGAGTGGACCCTAGGAAGATCGAGGCGGTGTTGGAATGGAAACCACCTAGATCCGTGGCTGAAATACAAAGTTTCTTAGGCTTAGCAGGGCTATTACTGAAGGTTTGTGGAAGGGTTCTCGTCAATAGCCGCGCCTTTGACAAAGTTGCTAAGGAAGGAAGTACCCTTTGAATGGACTAATAAGCAACAGGAGAGCTTTGATAAGCTCAAGAAGGTCTTGACGGAAGCTCCAGTGTTAATTCACGAGAGGAGGCAAGGATTTCGTAGTATATTGTGACGCCGCGCTGCGGGGTTAGGTTGTGTACTAATGCGGGGAAGGAAAAGTGGTCGCGTATGATGCCTCGGCAATTAAGGCCTCATGAGGTTAACTACCGAACTCATGACTTGGAACTAGCAGTGAGTGGTTTTCGCCCTTAAGGTTTGGAGGCACTACCTTTATGGAGAAAGGTCGGTGATCTACACCGACCACAAGAGCCTTAAGTATTTGTTGACTCGTAAGGAGTTGAACTTGAGGCAGCGAAGGTGGGTGGAATTACCGAAAGACTACGATTGTTCGATAGAATATCATCCGTGCAAGGCAAATGTGGTAGCCGATGCTCGAGTAGGAAGGTTGTGTCGGATCTAAGGGCTTTGTTCGCTCACTTAAGTCTATATGATGATGGAAGCTTTGTTGGCGAATTACAAGTCAAGCCCACATGGTGAATGAGGTGAAAGAGGGCCGGTTGGCGAGATAAGGATCTAAGTGCTAAGTTACAGCAAGTGCGAACGAAGAAGTAAAGGATTATGGCGTCATTGATGGTGAAATCTTGTGCTACAAAGGAAAAGTCTGCATGCCGAGGACAAGTGAGTTGAGACAAAGGATTCTTCGAGAAGCGCATGGTAGCCCTTATGCTATGCATCCGGAGGCATTAAGTCTGTATAGAGATTTAAGAGAACAATTTTGGTGGCCTGATCTTAAGCGGGAAGTGACGGAATTCGTGGGAAAGTGTCTGACGTGTCAGCAAGTTAAGGCTGAACACCAAGTTCCATCAGGATTACTTCAACCAATTGAGATTCCCCAATGGAAGTGGGAAAGGATTACCATGGACTTCGTTAGTGGGCTTCCCCTCACGCCTACTAAGAAGGACTCGGTATGGGTGATAGTGGACCGTTTGACCAAGACCGCGCACTTTATTCCGGTGAAGGTTGATTATTCTCTCCAGAAATTAGCCAAGCTATATGTGGCGGAGATCGTAAGGTTGCATGGAGTACCAGTATCGATCATCTCCGATCGAGACCCAAGGTTTACGTCTCGATTTTAGAAGGCACTCCATCAAGCTTTAGGCACTAAGTTAGACTTCTCAACGGCTTTTCATCCACAATCGACAGGCGATGCGAACGGGTTATACAATTGTTGGAGGATATGTTGAGAGAGGGTGTGTGGTGGATTTTCGAGGAAGTTGGGAAGATTACTTGCCTTTAGCTGAGTTCGCCTACAACAAACGGCTATCGTGCAAGCATACGGATGGCACCATATGAAGCATTATGCGGTAGGAAGTGTAGAACACCTACTTGTTGGACCGAGTTAGGAGAACGTCGAGTTTTGGGTCCAGAGTTAGTGGCTGAAACGGAAGAGAAAGTTGAGTTAATTCGGGCACGATTGAAGGAAGCCTCTGATAGGCAAAAGTCGTACGCCGACCTTAAGCGGAAGGAGATAGAGTTCGAAGTGGGAGACCAAGTGTTCTGAAGGTCTCACCTTGGAAGAAGGTAATGAGGTTGTCGCGCAGGGAAGCTAAGCCCAAGGTTTATAGGGCCTATAGAGTATTGAAGCGAGTTGGGCGATGGCATACCAGTGGAATTACCGCCGAGTTGCAAGCAAATGCACGATGTTTTCCATGTGCCCATGTTACGTCGTTACCGATCGGATCCGTCCCATGTGGTACCAATCGAAGAGGTGGAGCTAAGGCGGATCTATCCTACGAGGAAGAGCTGATTGAATCTTGGAACGAGATGTGAAAGTACTACGAAGGAAGTCGGTGCCTCTAGTCAAAGTATTATGGCGCAACCATGGATCGGAAGAAGCTTCGTGGTAGTCCGAAGAGACAATGCGTCAAACAATACCCTCAACTATTTTAGTTAGGAAATTTCGGGGACGAAATTTTGTTTAAGGGGGGTAGAACTGTAACGTCCTCGAAAGGGCCTATGCATTTTCAGTTTAATTGTACGAAATGACAAGTCTTAAGCACTATGAATAAATTTTTGGTATTTTTGGAATTCTAGAAATGCATAGAAATGGAAATGAACATTTTTGGAAACCTGAATATTTTTGGAAACTTGAACATTTTTGCAAACCTAAACATTTTTGGAAATGTTTCAAAAATGGAAAGTGAACATTTCGAGAAACCTGGAAATGTAAGAAAAATGGCAAGTTACAGAGCCGATCGAAAATTTTAGGCAACTTAGAAATAATCGAGAAATTCCAAGTTTTAAAGTTTAAAATAGGAAATTAAGGCAAGGGGGCCTTAAAAGAAAAAGTTGGTAAAATTTGACACACAAACGGGCTAGGAAAAGTGGCCTGAAGATGGCACTTATGGCTTATGGAAATGGCGCCATGTGCAAGAGGCATGAGCCTGGGTTCGAGTCACAAGGGAAGTAAATAAATGAAGTTTTATTTTTGCTTCCCAGGCTAAGGGGTGGACGGCAATTGGTTC
Organism: Gossypium sturtianum; assembly: GCA_025698515.1. Taxonomy (NCBI): domain Eukaryota; kingdom Viridiplantae; phylum Streptophyta; class Magnoliopsida; order Malvales; family Malvaceae; genus Gossypium; species Gossypium sturtianum. Next base: position 131,401,001 of record CM046955.1, read on the forward strand.
TAGAAAAGGGAGGTGTTTTATTTCCATTAATATTGCTTAATAAGGTGATAAATAAAAGCTTTTTAATTTAGATTATTTAGAAGAGATAATAATGGATTTAACACTTTTATTTTTTTAATAAAGGAGATAATATTATCATAAGAGGAGTAGTGGCCAAGCAAGGGACTCTCCTATTGATAATTTCGGCTAAAGAAGGAGAGTTAAAGGCTACTCTCTCATCTTTTCTAAGCTTTGCCGAAAATTCCATAGCAAAACCCCCCTGCCGAATTTTCTATTCATCTTTTACTCCTCTCTTTTCTTCATCTGTCAAGCCAAAGCCCATTTCTTTTGATCCCTGACTAAAACCTCATAGCCGAATCTCTCGTGGCTCTAGGCAAGGAAGCAATCGGTCAAAGCATTAAAGGTAAGGTTAAGCATTATTCAAGTTCTTTTTCTTTTCTATTTGCCGAAAGAGAAGGGTCTAATCCCTATTCTGTTTATGGCCGAATCTACAAGGGGTTTATCAAGTTTCTACAACTTCGAATACAAGGAGGAATCTTCCGGATTCAAGGATCTAAGGTAAGATATACACATATTTGGTCAAAGTTATGGATTATATGTGAGATTAAAATTAACATATAATTATAGGGATTTCATGGACATACAAGGCAAGGATTGTTTTCAGGAATTGGAAATTGCGGGTAAGTGTATAGATCTAATCGGCCAAGGGTTACTTTGGTATCTAAAAGTATCTCCTTTTCTTTCCAAAAGTCAAACCGATGAAAATACATGTTTTTGGTGGCAAGCCGAATTTAAGGGAGGAATACCACAATTTCGGGATTTAATCAATTCGGCAACAAGGTAAGTAATACAAATCCTACTAGGATTTGGTTTTTAAGCCAAATAGGTTTGTTAATATGTTTTAATAATTGGCCGTATATAGGAGTTAAAGATCTAGATCGGTAGATCGTTCTTCGGGATTTCAAGGAATCTATTAAGCGAATCAGGTGTGTACTCACACTAATTTTCAATATATTATGGCAATAATTATTTTTTTTTAATATATGAATATGCATAAGAATGAGAATGTGGCTAAGTACCACAAATGTGGTAAAGAATACCCAGGTACGTTTCCTATTTTTGATAGGATTACGAATGTGATATATTTTGAACATGTGAATAGTAACATGAATGAGAAAATAAGTATGTTGTGCATGATAAAATATGTGGGGCATTTCGGGCTATATGTGAAAGGGGAAGAAGGTGTTGACTTCGGTCTCACCAACGGAATATGGTGACTACGGTCACAAAATTTGAATATGGTAACCGGTTACATTATCTCGAATTTGGTAACCGGTTACATTATTTGAATATGGTGTCTAATGACACAAATTATATGGGCGATGATGAGCACGTCGATTGCAATGACGCCTTCGATGGTGTGTAGCGGATGGAGGGTTGACTTAGTAGTCCCACGGTGTGATTGGCGTGCACGGGTGGTGTGTAGCGGATGGACAAATAGGCTTGGGTTTGGGTTGCATCATTTTTTTTTTGAATATGTCTTTGATATGAACATGTATGCCTGAATTGTTGAATGTTAGTTTGTGTACACATTGAGTCTGTTGACTCACCCCGTTGGGGAATATTTTTCAGGAGATGATCAGTAATGGACCGGGTCGGCAGGAGCTAAAGGTGGCCATGCATAGCAAGGAAAGACTTTTATTATTTGGGACTGTTATTTATATTAAGTACTTAAATATTATTATTTTTGGGTTTTGATTGATGTAATAAGGCCATAAGGCCCAAGTGAATTTCTTTATTTTTTTTTTTTTTGCTTTACTATTAGATATTATGTCACGAACTAATTTGGATGTAAGTAAGTACAAAATTATTTTTCTTAAAAATGAACTCAAAAAAATTCTTTTGTCACCTTAATTAAATTGGATTTATAAAATTAAATAAATGGGTTTTAATCTAAGCCCAACCCAAAACGAAATTTTTCTGAAAATACACAAATTTTCTCTAAGAAACAAAGAATTTTGAAACCGGTTTACTTAAGGAACATACCAGATCCGGTTCAGGCTCGTGGGCCGGGTGTGGGGTATTTCAATAAATCATCCACAACCATCAACCAACTCATTACACAAGACATAAACATATATATATATACATGATTCAAACATACCAAAATAGACCAAAATAAGCCATCACTCATGGCTATATATACATACCAAGACATAAACATTTACAATGCCAATACAAATGCCCAAAATCATGCTACAATACCAAAATGACTCAAAGTCCCTATACATGCCATATACTTAAAATACCAAAGTGCATAGGTACCAAGTGATAGGTAGATAGTGTGAAGTGATCTCCGACGATCCTCGAATCCGAGCTAGCTTTGATAACACTATAAAACACGGGAAAAATAAACAAAGTAAGCTATAAAGGTTAGTAAGCTCGTACGAAATAAACTCAATGCAATCTCACAAATATAATTCAATAATTTGAATATACCAACATATAGCTTACATTAATTAACAAACCTTTCAAATACTCAATTATGAGAGTATACACTTACTTCACAAGTTTCCTCGATTTGAAACTTATATAATTCATGTACGTACCTGTATCATCTAGCATCAATCTCATACTCACCCACATCTATCGTTTACCCATTGAACCATTTGGAATAGAGGTCGAATACTCAGGAGTCTCGCAAACTAAGTACCTATACCATGGCCCGAAGCCAAATCAAGGAAACTTATGTCCAAAATACTGATATCATGGCCCGAAGCCAAATCAGCCGATATTCATGGCCCGAAGCCAAATTAAGGTAACTTATGTCCAAAATACTGATATCATGGCTTGAAGCCAAATCAGTCGATATTCATGGCCCGAAGCCAAATCGGTATAACTCGCACCCGAAGTGCTAATATCATGGCCTGAAGCCAACTCAATGTATCCCCTAATGACATGTAACTAGTATCCTAAACTATTCCTAAGGTTCAACTTGGATTTCGAATGTCGAATTATCATCGAGTTAATATCGAACTTAACCGAAGTCTTGTATTCATAACTTATAATATATCAAAGCATTTAAAATACAATTATAATGAAATTTATCACATACGAACTTACCTCGGGTTAAAAAACGATGAGATAAGTCAATTAGTCGATAACTTTAGTTTTCCCTCGATCTAGATCTGAATTCCGCTTTTCTTGATCTAAAGATATTCAAAATTAACTCATTTAACAATCTCTCTATTCAATTTAATCGAAAACACACATTTAAGCACATTTACACATTTACCCCTAATGTTTCACCACTTTTACAATTTAGTCCTTATTACACAAAATCACAAATTCATGAAATTTCTTTAATACCCATGATAGCTGAATTACTATAATGGCCCTAGCAGCCGATATTTTTCATTTATTTCACATTTTAACAACAAAGTTTCAACATTTCTCAATTTAATCCCTATTTTGCATTTTCACTAAAAATCACTTAACAAAACTTGTATATCTATCAACAAGCATTCATAATCTATCAAGAAACTTCAAAGCACATGCTTATTCATCAATGGCAACATCTAAAATCTTTAACAGTTTTGCAAAATAGTGTAACACCCCTTACCCGTATTCAACGTCGGAACAGTGTACGAGGCATTACCGGACTTACAACACAAGAAATCATACAATTACAAGTCATAAATTTACGTCCAAATTAAAACCATTTGTAGTCAATCATAAAGTCCCTGATACGAGCCTACAAGGCCCAAAACATGCTTTAGAAGTCGTTCGGGACTAAAGCGAGAACTCAGGGAATTTTTACAAAACTTAGAAATTTTTGTTGTTGCTAAAAGCAGGCTCACACGCCCGTGTGGTCCAAGGGACACGCCCGTATGACCCTAGGACACGCCCGTGCTACAGGCCGTGTTCGATTTAGGTAGCTCTCTAACTTGCGCCACACGGCCATGCCACACGCCCGTGTACTAGGCCGTGTGGTTAATTAATTTAATTCGAATTAGGTGCAGGTTTCACACGGCCAAGACACACGCCCGTGTTCTAGGTCGTGTAGTACACATGGTTGAGACACACGCCCGTGTCTTTGCCCGTGTGCTCAATTCTGGACATTCTGTTTCTCAAAACTAAGGTGCAGGGGACACACGGCTGAAACACATGCCCTTGGGATAGGCCGTGTGGCACACACGGCCTAGACACACGCCTGTGTGTCTACTCGTGTGAACAAAATAAGGCTATTTACCAATCCATTTGCCACCCTCATTTGTACACACTTGTACACAACTTCAATGGCATAATTCATAGCACAAACAAGCAACCAATACCATCATAACTAAGGCCTAAACATGTCATTTAAAATCGAACATCTATCATGATTAAAACATCATACTTTGCCAAACTCAAACATACCACAAGCACATCCACAAGCATTCAATATGATTACTTTCAATATGTATAGTCTAGCCCAATTTCACTTACTTACTATCAAGCCAATTCTCCCCACTTAACACCTAAGTTATTAAGCCACAATCATTCATCCACCAAGCAAATAAAAGGCATATCAGAAATAACATTAGCCCATGCATAACTCACATCCAATTTAACCAAGACATGCCATCTTTCAAGGCCTTATACAAAATAAATCATTTATAAATTACAAGCCAATACTTTTGGCCAAATCATAATGACACATATACCCAAAATGACCAAGTCCCTATAAATGCCATATACTCAAAATGCTAAATTTCATCAATACCCAAAATGATAGTTTTGATAGTGTGAGGCGAATCTCCTACGATCACCAATCCGAGCTAGCTTGGCGACACTATAAAAACATGGAAAATAAACGGAGTAAGCTAGATAGCTTAGTAAGCTCATATGAAAGAAATAAGCAAACCCTACCATACATTAACATGCAAGTAATGTAACATAAGATAATGTAATTTACCATAATCTCATGATCATATTTCACTTCAATCACAAACTTACCTTGAAATCGTCATTTTACGAGTTAATAATCATATGCTTTGAGTACATACCTGTACCATCTCGAAATGAATTTACACATGTTCGCATCTTTGACATACCCGTAAACCACTCGGAATAATAATGTCGGATACTCGGGAATCTTGCACACTAAGTGCCACATATGTAGCAAATGGTACCTAAATCTCATATCACATAGTTGCTCACTCTCAAGCTAACAACGGGCCTGCTCACACAAGCTGTTGGTGAAGATGTAACTATGCGGTGCTGCTCACACAAGCTGTCAAGTAACCGCAACATATGTTGGTATACTCAGCCACTGGTAGGACGTACAAGACAAGCACCCGGATCACATAATCACATAACACATGGTAACCCTAGTGACATGTCACTTGTATCCTAACCTATTCCTAAGGTTCAAACGAGATTTCTTATTTGTCGAATCGTCGTCGGACTCGTCCATAGAATTAGACTCGTCCACATAATCAATCATATAGTTCATGCAATATTAAAGCATTTAAATACAATTATATTAAAGCTTATTTAACATACAAACTTACCTCGGTTACGAAAATGGCCAAACGGGTCTATTCGTCAATCACTTTGGTTTTCTCCCGATCTAGACCCGAACTTCGTTTTTCATGATCTATAATACCAAATTCATCTCATTTAATTATCACATTATTCAATTTAGCCCAAAAAAACACCTTATGGCAAAAATTATATTTTTCCTCTAAACTTTTAAGATTTTACATTTTAGTCCCTAGGCTCGTAAAATGAATTTCATTCAATTTCTTAAAAACCCAAGCCTATCCGAAACTTATTCATACTCATAATAGCCCACATTTTTCATTTATTCACATTTTAACACACATTTACAACCTTTTACAAATAGGTCCTTTTTTGACATTTCCATCAAAAATCACTTTGTAAATGTTGTTTTCCTTACATCAAACATGCATTTTCTACCATCAAACATCAAAATACATACATATTCTATATGGGTAAAATTTTAGACTTTGAAATCTTTTCAAATTAGTCTTTGAAATAGCTATATTAGGTTAAGACAACTTCAAAAACATAAAAATCATCAAAAACGGGGCAAGAATGGACTTACAGTCGAGCTTGAAAGTGGCCAAAACCCTAGCTATGGACTCATTGTGAAATTCAACTATGGGAGGATGAAGTTGGGAGGATGGACATATTTTTATTAGTTAATTTTGTCTTTATTTACCAAATGACCAAAATGCCCTTCACTTAAACTTTGAAATTTTACTTACTCCATGTCCATTTTTGTCCATCTTAAGGTATAATGGTCTAATTACCATTTAAGGACCTCCAATTTAAGAATTCTTCACAATTAAACACCCTTAGCTTCTAGAATACACATTTTGCACCTATTGCAATTTAAAACTATTAGTCAAATTGGACACTCTATCGATAAAATTTCTTAACGAAATTTTCACACAATCATTCAATCATGCTGTAGACCTTAAACAAATAATAAAATAAATATTTCTACTTCAGAGTTGTGGTCTTGAAACCACTGTTCTGATTTGACCTAAAAACGGGCTGTTACAAATAGTCCCTGGGCTAGCTAGACTAAGCTGCAACGATCTCAAAAACATATAAATCACTAAAAACGAGACAAAACACATACCTAATTGAGCATGAGAAGCATGGCTGAATACCAAGCCCTAAGAATGGCTATTCCTAAGAATGACTATTCTTCTTTGTGAAAATCGGCTAAGGAAGATGACAACTTAAAAATTTTGGTTTTTGTTTTGTTTTAATTATTCTTTATTAACTAATTTACCAAATTAACCTTTATGAACATTAATTATTTCAAATTTACCAAGCCACTATCATAATAATGGTCTAATTACCACTTAAGGACCTTAACTTTAAGGTTCTATAGCTATTAGACTCCTTTAGCTATTAGAACTCAAGTTTTACACTTTACGTGATTTAGTCCTTTTTAACAAATTGACATATCAAATGATAAAATTTCTTAATGAAATTTTCACACCAACATAATATCATAATGTAAACATTAAAATAATAAAATAATTATTTCAACTTCGGATTTGTGGTCCCGAAACCACTGTTCCGATTTGACTAAAAATGGGCTGTTACAATATTTCTCATATTAACATCACCTTAGTATAACATAAGAAAACAAGGTTGGATCGTACTAGCATGTTGCATATGTCATAAATTCGATCATACGTGGAATTAAGATGATTCATACTTCGAAGACTATATGGAAGAATGAAATCTTGGTAATCATAATGATGCATATTCAAATTTAAATGATAATGAATTCAGTCAAGGACCAACAGATGACAATAAGGAGAATATGTGAAGTATTAAAGAGGGAATAACTCAACAAATATGCACTAAAAAAATTAGATAAAATTGCATATGAAGTTTATTTTTCTTGTTATTTTTATTAGTAATTGTATTATAATATACTATTTAGACTAACATAATTTATATGATGATTTGATTTTAATTTTTATTTCTTATTTAGAAATTATTTTTATCACACTAATACTTTTATAGTAAATAATATTTTTACAAATACAAAGTATGTAACTATATAATTATAATTTGTACTAGCAAACATGACATAAGGTATTACGACGTAATTACACTTTTTCAGTCAAACACATTTAAAGAATTACAATTTTTTTATAATTACAAGAGAATATAATTACACTTTTATTTAATTATTCTGTATTATTCAAAAAAACCCTCAATCATATCTCTGCATTTCTTTTCAACTAAAAATACACTCATTCAACAATCTAAAATTCCAGAGGTTTCTTTTCTATTTTTAGTTTTATTTACTTGCTTTCATTCTTCATTTGATTACTACATTTCCTGTGTTTGTGGCAAAAGGAAGGATTTTGAATCCAAAAGACAAGTATAAAGATTGGGTTGGTAAATAGATGTTCCAAATCAATCATGCTCGGTATATTCTTCAAGTTTTTATTGGGTTTTTGAGTGCTTTGATTCATATTATTACAAATATTTTAATTATAATTTTTATTAAAATATTTCTAGATATATATTATTTTTGTAGTTTTCAAATACTTAAAAATATCAAATTCAATTTTATTGGTAAAAATATTACTATAAGAGAAACTTTTAATGGAAGAAGTAATAAAAGTTCCGAATTTCAATTTTTTTTCATTCATATCTCGTATCTTTTTCAAAATTGTAGGGGTAACAAGAGGTATTAAGTTAAAATAGGAAAACATGCACAATATATTAAGAGAGATCTTTGATAAAAAAGGAAACTTAATAATCTAATCTTGTCACGCTCCAAAATATAGGGGTTAATTGAAATGATTAATTAAGAAATGAATTAGGTTTGATGGTTAAATAATTAGCGTCCTCCTTAGAGGTCCTACGTTTGAGCTACCCTCCTCCCATTTCTTTTCCTTTTATTTTCAGTAACCTAGGATAAAAGCCACACTAAAATATATACCGTCAAGAATAAAAAACAAAGTAAGAAATAAGCCTTAGGCTTAATGTTTAAAATGCTAGTATCCTCCCTTTTGAACTTGAGTTTGAGCCATACATTTCCCTTCCATTTCCTTTTAATTTTGCCCAAATTTGGGATAATTGCCCTTGCTGCCTCTAGGGTTACAAACCCTAGCCAATTAGTCATTCCTTTTCCCATTTTAATTAGGATTACTTCTTTACAAAATTTTAGTAAAACTCCTCTACATCCTATATTTATTTTCTTTCTCTTTTCCTTTCCTCTCCTTTTCTCTCATAATTGTATCATACTTTAATTCTAGTTCTTGATAAATATTTTTCTACTTGAATCAAATCAACCTACATTCAATCATTCTTTTCTACAAGTTTCATAATTGACATCAATAACATACCTATCTTTGCCAAAAAATGGTAAGAACATCTCGTTCTGAAGTTTAGATCTCGAGCATTTTTAGAATTTTTATCCAACGCTAATCTTGCAATTGGTTAAACGACCTTCTACGGTTCTTGCCAATTTCTTCGATAATCTTGACAAATCTTGTAACCAACCATTAACTCGTGAATAAATGTCATTTGAAGGACCAGATTTATGTGAATCAAATAAGATTTGATCGCGAGAAACGTCTATTGGACCCCGTATAGAAGGTGTGTGTTCTTTACCAAGTGAATCGGGGCAAACGATGTGTAGGTTTAGGGCCACATGGTCTCCTACATGGGCGTGTGAACCACATGGGTCGACCACACAGCCACCACACGGCCATGTGCCACTGTTATGTTAAGGTACTTAAGTTTACACTCGTCCAAGAACCTTCCACACGGCCTGCCACACGGTCGTGTCTCCCCTGTAGGGTAATTTTTACGTTTGCCACACGACCTTGTGACCCTTGTTTTACAGTTTTGCCCAAATTTTTTTGAATTATTTAGTTTAGTCCCTGTATAATCCCCGAATAATTTTTAGAGTTTTATCTCACTCAATTGAGTTTATGATAATATGAATAATTTTGGAATCCATGATTTGAGTGACTAAATTATTACTGTATATGCATGATATGTAAATGTTACATGTCTTCCGTCACCATATGTAACATCCTAAAATTCGAGTATCGATTATTGCATGTTTTGGTGTTTAGATTATGAAGGAAAAATTTTCTTATTTCTTTTTGTGCCTACTATAGTTCGGAAGAAGAGTATAGAATTATTCGGGTATGGAATAATTTTTAGTTTGAGAATTTATTGAAGTGAAGCAAGTGGCATTGACACTTAAGTTAAATTAAGTGTTAAATAGTAGCATAAGATGAGTATATGGCAAAGTGGTGTTGGTGCATGAGTTAGTGCATGAGGGAGAAGGTTCGAATCCCTTGTTTAGCATCTAGATGAATTTTATTTTTTAATTTTTCTGCACATGTATAGCAAGTGTCGGCCAAGTGCATATATGGTAAGTGTTGACCTTGTTATTTTTAATTAGTATATCAAAGGATTAAGGAAATTGTTAATTTATGGAAGGGAATCCAGAAATTAAGGAAAGATATGGAGACATAGGGCAAGTATCAAGGAAAGTGTTTTGGAAATAAAATCATGGCCATTTGACCATGCATAGGGACGGCATTATGGTCTAGGGGGGAGCCGAATTTTTGGTGTTAGTTTGGCTAGGATTTGAAGTCTCTTTTTGGTCATTCTTACTTTTGTGCATAGTTTTGCAAATTCTCTCAACCTCTCTCCCTTGGCCGAATTTGATCCTTGGTAAGCCTTGATTTTTTTTTTGACCATTTGGTCATTATTGCACATCATTTGGTATTCTTTTTGTGCCCTTTTCTCATTAGTGCCGAAATCACCTACATCAAAAGACCATTCCTTTCTTTTCTCTCCTTTTCTCCATTGCCGAATGTGCCTTGATCTTAAACTCATCTCTTTCTTTCTCTTTTGTTTTCTTTGAAAACCGAATTATCATCATCCCATTCTCTTATTTTGATTTCTTTTCAATCAATACTTTCTCCTTTAATCTCTTCATGGCCGAATGTTAGTGTACCTTAACCGAACCATTTTCTTTTTCTTTGATTCTTCATAGCCGAATATCTCTCTATTCATAAGCAACATTCTCAATCGTTTCTTTTCAACCGTGGAAAATAGGTAAGGGTTCTTTTTCTTCTTTGATTAGTTTATAGTATTTGGCCGAATATGGATGGTGGTTTGAAGGCTTTCTTAGATCAAAATAAACGTTCATTCTATTAATGTTTATTTTTGTTATACTTTAGTGCGATAACGGAAGATTGGAAATCAAGAGGTCGTGTGTGACATAGTACGCTTGGATCAATTTCCCTTGTGGAACAAGAATATTTGTGGTAAGGAAATCTCGTTCTCAAAGCCTTTAGTCATAATCGATATATATATATGTGATTAGGACGCTAACGATCTTTGTCTTTGAAGACAATCAAGATAGGAAGAAACGGGCCGTATATAGTGTTGGAAGAAGGGTGGTACCATTAATCCCCTAAGTATAAACAAAGGATCAGACAAGAATCCGGATTTCCCACCAGGTTGTGGACGCTCATCTGAGGAGAATCAATTGTTTGAAGTAGTTCGTACTCCCGAACCATTATTTGTTCATGGATTTGATTCGGTTAACGAACCATCAATCGGGGAGAAACCGCAAGTGGAAGTAGTTCAAAAATTCGAGGGTAAATTTTAGATCGTTATGTTTAGATCGGTTTTATTATTAGATTATAATGATCATAAGTTATCGTGATATGTATAGGTGTTGACAAGCGAGAAAGTCTAGTTCTCACCATAACCAGGTGTGTAACTTCACACTTATCTTTCGGGTTAGATACTAAACAGTAAGTATTATGATAAATGGTAAAAATGGCAAAATCGAAATTTATGTGATAATTAACACTTTTGTGTAAATGCATGAAGACGGTTAAAGTCAGAAAAACCGCTAGATTGATAAATTGGACCGAAAAACTGCTAGATTGATAAATTGGGCCGAAAAACTGCTAGATTGTTAAATTAGGTCGAAAAACTGCTAGATCGAAAAATTGGGTCAAAAGACTGCTAGATCGCTAAATGGGCCAAAAACCTTCTAGTTCGACATTTGGGCCTAAGTTCGCTAGATTGCTAAATGGGCTAAATACTATTTTGTTTAATGGTCCCAAATGAAAAGTTTAATTAAAAACTCTTTTGTATTATGGGTTACTTGATAAATTATTTATGATTGAAGTTTGTTATTCATACATAATTGCATGGGATGGGATACATGATGAAGAGAAGTAAGGCCTGTGGCCACGTATCTAGTTCGTTGGCTCTGCCACAAAATTTGGCTTAATGCCTCTAGTTCGGTGACTATGTGACAATCTAGTTCGGTAGTGCACTACAATATTATTTAAAAGGCTAAATGCCTACGATTGGTGTGTTTGGCGGGGTGGGTTGACTTGATCCCCACAGTGTCTTTGGTTGGTACGGGGTGTGTAGCGGATGGAAATTAGGCTTGGTTGGGAAATTCATTTTACATGTATTTTATATATTTTATTTCACTTTATATTGTAAAAATTGTAATTGGGCTCAAGCCCAAATTAATGCCTTGATGGTCTGGCCCAATAATGGTGGTAAGTGAGTTACACACTGAGTTCTTTGTAACTCACCCCGTTTTATTATCCATCTCAGGTAATGGAAATTGATGTGGACTTGGGTCGGGGATGACTTGGTGGAGGCCATACTACGAGCTTGGGTTTTATAAACTATGAACTTTATTTAAGTTACTTATTTTAATTACTATTTTGGGTATGTTGTAATAAGGCCTCTAATTATATTTTTATGGATTTTTATGTGTGGATGGATTTAATTTTATTCTAAGACTCTTAATATGGGCGTATGTTAAAATCTATAAAGTTTTCTTAAAAATATTATGTTTTATAACAATTTTGGACAGCTAAATTACTTTTCAATTTCTTTCAAATTCTTTTAAAACTACGTTAAGGTTTTGACTAATATATAATTGTACTTAGTTTTTATTAAATCCTTATTTCTAAAGGTTTTGCATTACTGTTTTACTTAAATCATTAGAGTAATTTTGGATGTTCGTTCGGTGTGACAAACCAAATCTCGTCTTAACGCATAGACCTGGTTTGGGGCGTTACATTTAATGGTATCAGAGCTAGTTTCAAAACTCGGCTGTGGTTTGGGTTCAACAAAGATATTTGTTTGAGAAACAACTCAAATTTCTAGACTTTTTGATTTAAAGGTAGTATGGCACCATGAGCATTCCGCGCCAAGTCAAGTAAGTATCTGTATATCGATTGGTTATATTGTGATATGATCAAAGAAACACTCTAGAACTTCTAGTTTTAGGTGTTGAAAACCATAGAGATTGAGACAATAGGATATGGTTGCGAAAACAACTCTATCTCTTTCATATCATAAAACATCGTTAATAAACAACTGAAATAGTATTTTGATTCATAAAACTCTTAATCAGATTAAATCAGTCATTATGAGCTCTAGAGGACGTGGTCGTGGACGCGGTAGACGTGGCCGTGGTAGAGGACGAGGTGTTAGAGGCGCAACCGAAACACCGGATCATATGCCGGAAATGGATGCACCTGCGTCACTCGAAAGTGAGACGGGATCACATAATCATATGGAAGAGGATAATGCGGTGACGCGAGCAATGTTACGAGTCCTTGAAAGGGTCGCTGGAGCTAGAACTGGGCCAACAGCTCGTGGGTCGATATCGGAACGATTGAAATCAAGTGGTGCTGAGGTTTTCAGAGGTGTCTCAAGTGTAGCTCCAAATGTCGCTGAATATTGGCTTGAGGCAGTGGAGCGAATTATGGACGATCTTGAGTGCACTGTGGAACAAAAATTAGGGGAGCGGTGTCCTTGTTAAAGGGACGAAGCATACCAATGGTGGCTTACTGTCCGAGAAGGCACTGAAGCTGCATTAGTTAATTGGGAATTCTTTAAAGTTTCCTTCCAAGGGAAATATGTAGGAACGAGTTATGTTGATGCCAGAAGGAAGGAATTTCTGAATCTGGTCCAAGGGAATAAGACAGTGGCAGCATATGAAGCTGAGTTTTTGCGCTTGAGTCGCTATGCTCGAACAATAGTGGCAACAGATCATAAGCGTTGTGTACGCTTTGAGGATGGCTTGAACGATGAATTGCGGGTTTTGATAGCCCCACAACAAGTTAGAACTTTTGCCACGCTTGTGGAAAAGGCCAAGATAGCCGAAGAGGTTAAGAACTCGGAACGTCAGAATCGGGAACGAGCTAGAGGCAAGAGAGATATGAAGTATTCAGGTTCTTCAAAAAGGTTTACGAAGAGGCCTCGGAACGAGGAACCAGCTCAAGGAAGAACACCTGAAGCGTGAATCAGAGTCGAGATTGTGCTGATTGTGGGAAAAGGCATTCCTGGAGAGTGCTGGAAGAAAACGGGTGCTTGCTATAAATGCGGTCAATGGATCATCAATTTAGGAATTGCCCTCGTCGAATGGATACAACTCAGGAAGCTCGTAATACTGATGCACCACCGGCAAGAGGAATTCAGCAACCACCGAGAGGTCGTGGACCAGGTCGTGGTGGTAATGGGGCTGGACGTGGTCAAGGTGCAGCGGGTCGAGGAAATGGTCCTAGAGGCAACACAGATGCAAGACAGCCAGGATTGGTATATGCGGTTATTTGTGAGGATGGTAATGCACCTGATGTGATAACTGGTACGTTCTTCATTTTTGATGTACCTGTTATTGCTTTGATAGATATTGGTTCTACCCATTCGTATGTTGCTAGCACCATATCTGGAAACTTGAATTTAGACTCTGAAATTTCCGATAATGAGATGAAGGTAATTAGTCCTTTAGGACAATCGGTATTGGTAAATAAACTGTTTAGAGATGTGCCCTTAGAAATTCAAGGAGAAATATTTTTGGCAAATTTGATGGAATTGCCTTTTGGCGAGTTCGATATCATTTTGGGCATGGATTGGTTGGTTAAGCACCGGGCGAAATTGGATTGTGCTGAAAAGCGGATGTCAATAAGGACGGTGGAGGATAAAGAAATAATTATGATAGGCGAGCGAAGGAATTACTTGGCAAATGTGGTATCTGCACTTAAGGCAGAAAGGTTGGTGCGAAAAGGGTATGGAGCATTTTTAGCATTTATTAGTGCTTTAGATGCCAAAGAGTTGTCAGTGGAAGATGTGAGGACAGTGAAGGAATTTCCAGATGTATTTCCTGAAGAACTTCCCGGTGTACCTCCAGATCGGGAAGTGGAATTTGGTATTGAGCTTTTGCCCGGAACGGCTCCAGTGTCCATTGCTCCTTATAGAATGGCACCGAAGGAGTTGGCGGAGCTTAAAGCTCAAATTCAAGAATTGCTAGATCGAGGCTTTATTCGACCGAGTGTGTCTCCGTGGGGAGCACCGGTTTTGTTTGTTAAGAAGAAAGATGGGTCGATGCGTATGTGTATTGACTACGGTGCAATTAAATAAATTGACGATCAAGAATAGGTACCCTCTGCCAAGAATTGACGACCTGTTTGATCAATTGAAGGGAGCTTCAGTTTTCTCCAAAATTGATTTGAGATCGGGTTATCATCAGCTTAAGGTGAAAGAAGCGGATATTCACAAGACGGCTTTCCGAACTCGTTATGGACATTATGAGTTTTTGGTGATGCCGTTTGGGTTGACCAATGCACCAGCTGCATTTATGGATATGATGAACCGGGTCTTTCAACCATATTTAGACCGGTTTGTGGTGGTATTCATAGATGACATTCTGGTATATTCAAGGAATGAAGAGGAGCATGACTCGCATTTGCGAATTGTATTGCAGTTACTTCGAGATAATCAACTGTATGCCAAATTCAGTAAATGTGAATTCTGGTTAAGGGAAGTGACTTTCTTGGGTCATGTGGTGTCAGCCGAAGGAATAAGGGTGGATCCTCGGAAGATTGAGGCTGTATTGGATTGGAAACCACCAAAGTCAGTAGTAGCTGAGATTCGGAGTTTCTTGGGTTTGGCTGGTTACTATAGACGCTTTGTTGAGGGGTTTTCGTTGATTGCTGCACCCCTAACTAAGCTTTTGCGAAAGGGAGTACCGTTTATATGGACTGAAAAACAGCAAGAAAGTTTCGATGAATTGAAGAAGATTTTGACGGAAGCGCCGGTATTGATTCAACCTGAGGCTGGAAAGGAGTTTACAGTTTATTTTGATGCGTCGCATACAGGATTAGGTTGCGTATTGATGCAAAGTGGGAAAGTGGTAGCTTATGCTTCTCGTCAGTTGAGACCGCACGAAGTAAACTACCCTACTCATGACTTGGAGTTAGCTGCAGTAGTGTTTGCTCTAAAGATTTAGAGGCATTACCTCTACGGTGAAAAGTCTATCGTCTATACGGATCACAAGAGTCTTAATTATCTTCTTACTCAGAAGGAATTAAACTTGAGACAACGAAGATGGGTGGAGCTGTTAAAGGACTATGATTTCTCAATCGAGTATCATCCTGGAAAAGCTAATGTGGTATCAGACGCGTTAAGTCGTAAGGTGGTATCTGATTTGAGAGCAATGTTTGCCCATTTAAGTTTGTACGAGGATGGTAGTTTGATAGCAGAACTTCAGGTGAAGCCTCTGTGGTTGGAGCAAATTAAGAAAAAGCAAATATTAGATGAAAAGTTGGGACCTTTACTTCAACAAGTTGAAAATGGAGGAATAGAGGATTTTGGTATAAACACGGAAGGTGTGTTGTGCTTTCGTGGAAAAGTCTGTATGCCTAAGGACTCAGATCTGAGACAAATGATTCTTCGAGAGGCACATAGTAGCCCTTATGCTATGCACCCTGAGGAAATAAGATGTATCGGGATCTTCGTGAACAATATTGGTGGCTGTGGTTGAAGCGTGAGATTTACGAATTTGTGGGAAAATGTTTAACTTGTCAACAAGTGAAGGCGGAACATCAATTGCCATCGAGGATTATTACAACCGGTAAAGATTCCTCTTTAGAAATGGGAGCGGATATCAATGGATTTTGTTAGTGGGTTACCTTTAACACCTACTAAGAAAAACTCGTTTGGGTAATTGTTGATCGCTTGACGAAGATCGCTCATTTTCTACCGGTTAAATGACGGATTACTCGTTCTGTGGTTGGCTAAGCATGCACGATCCGAAATCGTGAGGTTGCATGGGGTACCTGCGTCTATTATATCAGATAGGGATCCTAGGTTTACGTCACGGTTTTGGAAAGCATTGCATGAAGCTTTGGGAACAAAGCTAAACTTCAGTACGGCTTTTCATCCTCAGTCAGATGGTCAATCAAGAAAGAGTAATTCAGATTCGGAAGACATGTTAAGGGGTTGTATAATCGACTTCAAAGGTAGTTGGGAGGATTTTCTACCATTGGCAGAATATGCTTACAACAATAGCTATCAGTCTAGCATTCAGATGGCACCCTACGAGGCATTATATGGTCGTAGGTGTCATTCTCCTAGTTGTTGGACTGAATTGGGCGAACGACAGATGTTAGGTCCAGAGCTGATCTCTGAAACGGAAGAAAAAGTAAAAGCTATTCGAGCACGGTTAAAGGAAGCTTCAGATAGACAAAAGTCGTATGTAGATCTGAAGCGTAGAAGTATAGAGTATGCTGTGGGGGATCAAGTGTTCTTGAAGGTCTCACCTTGGAAGAAGATTTTTAGGTTTGGGAAGAAGGGCAAATTGAGTCCTAGATACATTGGACCATATCGTGTGGTGAAGCGTGTTGGTCCAGTGGCCTATCAGATCGAATTACCTCCGGAGTTGAGTCAGATTCATAATGTTTTTCATGTTTCCATGCTGAGGCGCTATAGATCGGATCCTTCGCACATAGTACCGGTAGAAGAAGTGGAGTTGAAGTCAGACTTGTCTTTTGAGGAGGAACAAATGGAAATCTTAGGCCAAGATGTTAAGGTGCTAAGAAAGAAAACCGTGCCGTTGGTCAAGATTTTATGGCGTAACCACGGAGTGGAGGAAGCTACGTGGGAACCTGAGGATGCAATTCGACAACAATACCCTCACCTTTTTCAACCAGGTAAATTTCGAGGACGAATTTTTTTTTTTAGGAGGGTAGAGTTGTAACACCCTAAAATTCGAGTATCGATTATTGCATGTTTTGGTGTTTAGATTATGAAGGAAAAATTTTCTTATTTCTTTTTGTGCCTACTATAGTTCGGAAGAAGAGTATAGAATTATTCGGGTATGGAATAATTTTTAGTTTGAGAATTTATTGAAGTGAAGCAAGTGGCATTGACACTTAAGTTAAATTAAGTGTTAAATAGTAGCATAAGATGAGTATATGGCAAAGTGGTGTTGGCGCATGAGTTAGTGCATGAGGGAGAAGGTTCGAATCCCTTGTTTAGCATCTAGATGAATTTTATTTTTTAATTTTTCTGCACATGTATAGCAAGTGTCGGCCAAGTGCATATATGGTAAGTGTTGACCTTGTTATTTTTAGTTAGTATATCAAAGGATTAAGGAAATTGTTAATTTATGGAAGGGATCCAAGAAATTAAGGAAAGATATGGAGACATAGGGCAAGTATCAAGGAAAGTGTTTTGGAAATAAAATCATGGCCATTTGACCATGCATAGGGACGGCATTATGGTCTAGGGGGGAGCCGAATTTTTGGTGTTAGTTTGGCTAGGATTTGAAGTCTCTTTTTGGTCATTCTTAGTTTTGTGCATAGTTTTGCAGATTCTCTCAACCTCTCTCCCTTGGCCGAATTTGATCCTTGGTAAGCCTTGATTTTTTTTTTTGACCATTTGGTCATTATTGCACATCATTTGGTAATCTTTTTGTGCCCTTTTCTCATTAGTGCCAAAATCACCTACATCAAAAGACCATTCCTTTCTTTTCTCTCCTTTTCTCCATTGCCGAATGTGCCTTGATCTTAAACTCATCTCTTTCTTTCTCTTTTGTTTTCTTTGAAAACCGAATTATCATCATCCCATTCTCTTATTTTGATTTCTTTTCAATCAATACTTTCTCCTTTAATCTCTTCATGGCCGAATGCTAGTGTACCTTAACCGAACCATTTTCTTTTTCTTTGATTCTTCATAGCCGAATATCTCTCTATTCATAAGCAACATTCTCAATCGTTTCTTTTCAACCGTGGAAAATAGGTAACGGTTCTTTTTCGTCTTCGATTAGTTTATAGTATTTGGCCGAATATGGATGGTGGTTTGAAGGCTTTCTTAGATCAAAATAAACGTTCATTCTATTAACGTTTATTTTTGTTATACTTTAGTGCGATAACGGAAGATTGGAAATCAAGAGGTCGTGTGTGACATAGTACGCTTGGATCGATTTCCCTTGTGGAACAAGAATATTTGTGGTAAGGAAATCTCGTTCTCAAAGCCTTTAGTCATAATCGATATATATATATGTGATTAGGACGTGCTAACGATCTTTGTCTTTGAAGACAATCAAGATAGGGAAGAAACGGGCCGTATATAGTGTTCGGAATAAGGGTGGTACCATTAATCCCCCTAAGTATAAACAAAGGACTGTATCAGCAATCCGGGATTTCCCACCGGGTTGTGGACGTTCATCCGAGGAGAATCAATTATTTGAAGTAGTTTGTACTCCCGAACCATTATTTGTTCGTGGATTTGATTCGGTTAACGAACCATCAATCAGGGAGAAACCGCAAGTGGAAGTAGTTCAAAAATCCGAGGGTAAATTTTAGATCGTTATGTTTAGATCGGTTTTATTATTAGATTATAATGATCATAAGTTATCGTGATATGTATACGTGTTGACGAGCGGGAAAGTCTAGTTCTCACCATAACCAGGTGTGTAACTTCACACTTATCTTTCGGGTTAGATACTAAACAGTAAGTATTATGATAAATCGTAAAAATGGCAAAATCGAAATTTATGTGATAATTAACATTTTTGTGTAAATGCATGAAGACGGTTAAAGTCGGAAAAACTGCTAGATTGATAAATTGGGCCGAAAAACTGCTAGATTGATAAATTGGGCCGAAAAACTGCTAGATTGTTAAATTGGGCCGAAAAACTGCTAGATCGAAAAATTGGGTCAAAAGACTGCTAGATCGCTAAATGGGCCAAAAACCTTCTAGTTCGACATTTGGGCCTAAGTTCGCTAGATTGCTAAATGGGCTAAATACTATTTTGTTTAATGGACCCAAATGAAAAGTTTAATTAAAAACTCATTTGTATTATGGGTTACTTGATAAATTATTTATGATTGAAGTTTGTTATTCATACATAATTGCATGGGATGGGATACATGATGAAGAGAAGTAAGGCCGGTGGCCACGTATCTAGTTCGGTGGCTCTGCCACAAAATTTGGCTTAATGCCTCTAGTTCGGTGACTATGTCACAATCTAGTTCGGTAGTGCACTACAATATTATTTAAAAGGCTAAATGCCTACGATTGGTGTGTTTGGCGGGGCGGGTTGACTTGATCCCCACAGGTGTGCTGGTTGGTACGGGGGTGTGTAGCGGATGGAAATTAGGCTTGGTTGGGAAATTCATTTTACATGCATTTTATATATTTTATTTCACTTTATATTGTAAAATTGTAATTGGGCTCAAGCCCAAATTAATGCCTTGATGGTCCGGCCCAAGAATGGTGGTAAGTGAGTTACACACTGAGTTCTTTGTAACTCACCCCGTTTTATATCCATCTCAGGTAATGGAAATTGATGTGGACTTGGGCCGGGGATGACTTGGTGGAGGCCATACTACGAGCTTGGGTTTTATAAACTATGAACTTTATTTAAGTTACTTATTTTAATTACTATTTTGGGTATGTTGTAATAAGGCCTCTAATTATATTTTTATGGATTTTTATGTGTGGATGGATTTAATTTTATTCTAAGACTCTTAATATGGGCGTATGTTAAAATCTATAAAGTTTTCTTAAAAATATTGTGTTTTATAACAATTTTGGACACCTAAATTACTTTTCAATTTCTTTCAAATTCTTTTAAAACTACGTTAAGGTTTTGACTAATATATAATTGTACTTAGTTTTTATTAAATCCTTATTTCTAAAGGTTTTGCATTACTGTTTTACTTAAATCATTAGAGTAATTTTGGATGTTCGTTCGGTGTGACAAACCAAATCTCGTCTTAACGCATAGACCTGGTTTGGGGCGTTACACCATATTTATGGTAAACTGTTAATGTTAATCTTAACATTATATTGCCAACAGCATGAACAACATGCCTACTGTTACTATTAAACCAAACACATGTTAAGCATGTCTACTGCTACTGTTGAACTGGATACATGTTAAGCATGTCTACTGTTTTACATGATACTATTACAAGCATGTCATACTACATTGCATAGGGGGACGATATGAATGGAGGAAGTATTGACAGTTTAATAATCTGCAACACTGGTGGTTCATCCACAAATTACTGGCAGCTTTTATCTGCAAATATGTTGTGCATCCACAACGAGTGGCAATTCATCTGTATATTACTTGTGGTTCATCCATAAATTACTAGCAGATTTTACCTGCAAATATGTTGTGCATCCACAATAAGTGAAAGTTTATTTGCAAATGTTTTTAACTGAAAATACTGGTGGTTAATCCAATTTTTTTACTATTAGCAGTTTATCTGCATATTACTGGTGGTTTATACACAACGTAGTGTGTAGGGATGGATGACTTATGGGGAACTCTTACTGTGGTATGTAGTGGAGTTGGGTAAGATCTTTTCTGTTAAACTAAAACTGCATTGCATTCATAAGCATTTGCATATAGAGTTGTAAATACTGAGATACTATATTGATGATTTCATCTGAAATATCGATATTTTGAATTGCTATTCTAATTGTGATTATTCTATGAGTTATTATTATGTATGATCTATTGTTTGCACTAATTTTCTTGTGATTGAACTCACAATGAGCTTCTTAAGCTCACTCCCCTTATTTTTCATCTTTATAGATAACTCACTAGTTTAGGACACAGACTCGGTATACGGAGGGCTCGGCTAGATTTTTTTTTCGTAAAAGTATCTTAGATTTACTATTTGAAATTTTTGTTATTTTGGAATTGTATCGCTTTATTTAAATTGTGGCACAGGAATTCGATTGGATTTATTTAGCATGTATGGTATTTAAATTGAATTTAGGGTATTGAAACATGGATTTATACTTAATTATGCATAAAATAATTCTGATTTTCCTTAGTTAAAACTAAGTTGAATATCACTTTTTCGTTGCTAGATTATAAATAAATTTTTAGATAATAGATAAATTGGAATTTAGCTAAGTTTTCAAATGTAGTCACTATTACAAAGAAAATGTTAAACTGAATCAATTTTTTTAACTCTTGAGTTTTTTAGAAAATGGACTAAGATTTCTTCTAAGATATATATATTTTTTTTAAAATGACTGTTTTATAAACGTCGTCAGCTTACTGGGCCATTTCAGTGGCCAATGTAATCTTTCAAATTCGGGCCTAACGTCTAGATCGAGTTAGGAAGGTTACATTTGGTGGTATCAGGGCCTAGGGTTTCTAAAACTTGGACTGTGGATTTTGAATGAGACTGCATGTAACATCCTAAAATTCGGGATTTTATGTTTTGCATTATACTATGCGTTAGGCTAGTTAAAATGTTAGTTGTGTATGTTTAGGGGCCCTAAGAAGGCTTGGGGTTGAGTTGGGCCCTAGTAGAAATTTTTGTGTTTAAGTACTTAAAGGGGAGAAGGTAAGTGGCGTCAAGGCATAAGGTAATAAGTGGGTATTTTGCTAGCACAAGAGGAGCTAGTAGCAAGGTGGTGAGGCGTCACATGAAGGGGCCTAAGGGGTGGAGTTCGAATCCCACCTATTGCAACTTGTGGATTTAATTTTTTTTGTGCTAATCAGGAGGAAGATGGTAAGTGTCGGCCATGGCTCTAAAGAAGGTAAGGAAGACTTTCTAATGATGGAAAGAACATTAAGGAGAAGAGTAGGGAGGAGATCAAGGAGAAAATAAGGAAAGAAATAAAGGAAAGAGATAAGGGGGGATATGTTGGCCGAATTTTGGGAGGTGCTTGGGGAAAGAATTTTTGGTCAACCATTACCTTTATGGTGTTAGAGGTATACGGTTTTGGTAGGGGGATTTTGGGAGCCGATTTTTCTTTTGGTCTTTTTGCAAGTTTTGTGCATGAAAGGCCTTTATTCTTTTTAACATTTTGGTGCTCTCTTTTCCAATCTTTTCCCTTTTCTTGTTGAATCACACACGTCCTTCTTTTGTTCATCTTCTCTATAGTGTTAGCCGAAATTCTATAACACTTCACTTGTCCATCTTTTCTTTTCTTTCACACCGTTCTTCAATTTTCCATTTTTTTTCTCTTTAGTCAATATTTTTGATGGCCGAATCTTGCTTGCTCTTTTCTCTCTAAATAGCCGAACCTCTAAACACTTTTCTTCTTCTTCTTTCTTGCGTGTTCGACATTTCTTTTTTGGTTGAATCGGTGTTCTTGTGGGGATAGCCGAATCTTTCATCCTTGCCGACTCATTCTTAGTCATAAGTCGAATCGGTTGGAGTTGAGTTCATCATTAATAAGGTAAGGAGTCTCTTCTCGGTCCATTCGATATTGCTACTTGGTTATTTTGCTAAACGGAATGATAGATTTGACTAATCGATTATTTTAGGGACTAAATCACTCGATCTTCTCTACTCGTCAATCCTTTGGAAGTAGTGGTAAGCCGAAACCCTCTCCTTAGATAACTACTTTCTCTCATCGTAGTATTATTCTGACCGAGACTCTTCCAATAGAGGCAAGTGGTAGCCGTTCTAAGGGAAAATTGATAGGAGGACAAAAAGGGAGTGGACTTGCAATCTCTACTCCCAAGTTCAAACGTAGGGCGGTATCGGCAGTTCGGGATTTTCCACCAGGTTGTTGACCATCTTCTGGTGAGAGTAGGCAAATCGTGGTCGTTCACGATACTAAAGGTAAGCATTTCTTTAGATCGTTTGATTTAGATTTGGATTAAGACACTATCTCTTGTTATTTAATCGAGTGTTATGGTGACATAGGTGCCGGCGATCAAGAAGGTTTAGTCCTTATCGTAATCAGGTGTGTAATCTCACACCGAAATCCTGTAAATCCTTGATTCACCATCATGTTTGAAAAATAGATCGTTGTTGCTTACAAATCTAATAACCGTAATATGGCATGAACCGAATAACTTGCTTAAACAACATTATTTCTAAAGATCTGTCAAAATCGATATTAATTTGTAAAATTACAAAAATGCCCTTATGGGCCGAATTACTAAAAAGCTTTAATGGGCTATTTTTAAGAAAATGCCCCTATGGGCCGATTTACCAAAATGCCCTCGATGGACCGATGTGCTAGAATGCCTTAGTGGGCCGAATTACCAAAGTGCTTTAATGGGCCGATTCACCGAAATTTTTCACTAGATTAAAAGTTGTTATAAATTTTTTTATTTATGTTGCATCTTTAAATATTGCATGGGTTGGGAAAAATTGTATGGAGAGTAGTGTAGCCCGGTGGCATAGCCACAATTCATTTATTATGGTGCTTACTTATGATTTCGGTGGCATGGCCACAATAATTATATATTATAGCAGCTTGACTGCAAATTTGGTGTGAGCGGCAGGGTGGGTTGACTTGATCCCCATAGGTGTGATTGGCTGGTCGGGGGTGTGATGGATGGATGGGTTGGGTTGCATTCATTTCATTTGATTACTGTTATGTAAATGGGCTTAGGCCCAAGATGTTGCTATGCGGGTTCAAAGCCCAAAGTGGATGACGGTAAGGGGATTATACACTGAGTTCTTGTAACTCACTCCTTTTTCTTAATCCTTGTAGGTAATGCTCAGTAATGAGGACTTGGGGCCATGGATGACTCGGTAGAGGCCATACTTTAGGAATGATGTTTTCAAACATTAGTAAATTTCTTTTCCGCTTTATTTCGTTACTTTTACTATTTTGGGTTTAATGTTGTAATAAGGCCTCTGATATTTTTTTTTATTTTGCTTGATGTTTTGACGTACTTATTATTTTCCATGAATTGTTTTAAACGGGATTTTTCTGAGATCATAAATAACAGTTTTCCAAAATTGAATAACAAATGGATTTCATAACAAATGTATATACAAATAATTTAACTTGGATTCTCTTTCGAATTATCAACGTCATTTTCAAAAGTCACGGTTTTAAAGTTCACTAGATCGATTTTCAATTCAATCAACCTTTCGAGATTAGTAGTATTTTATCAAATACTTATAACCAAACTTGTTTTCTTAACTATAAACAAATAACGACAACTTTAGTAAAAATCACGAGTTATTTACACGTTTTCTTCATATGACATGCCAGATCCGGTCATACCGCATGGACTGGGTTTGGGGTGTTACATTTTATGGTATCAGAGCCCGGTTGCAAAACTCGACTGTGGTTTGAGTTCAAAAATATTTTCCAAAAACTCTTTGAAATTCGATTTATAAATACATGTTTTAGAGAAAGTATGGCACCACGGGTATCCGGCACCAAGTCAGTAAGTTTTGTTTTCATTTTATGATTATTGTGGTATGACTGTAAGAAAAATTTACAAAATAGAGATACTCTAGAACTTTTAGCTTAGGAGCTGAAACTATAGAGATTGAGACTTTAGGATACGTTTTGCGAAAACAACTTTACTTCCTATACTACATAAAACATTGTTTAATAAAAATTGAATAGCATATTGATTCATAAGACTTTTAATCAGATTAAAATGACTTAGCAAACATGAGCCCTAGAGGACGTGGACGCGGTAGACGTGGACGTGGTAGAGGCCGAGGTGCTAGAATTGTATCTGAGGCATCTGGACATATGTCAGAAATGGTCGCACCTGCATCACCGGTGACTGAAGCTGGGTCACATGATCGAATGAGAGAGGACGACGCTCTGTCCCAAGCGATGTTGCGGGTTCTGGAAAGGGTTACTGGGGTAAGAACTGGGTCGGCAGCTCATGGGTCGATATTTGAGTGACTTAGATCGAATGGGGCCGAAGTTTTTAGGGGTATTTCGGGTGTAGCCCCAAGTGTAGCAGAGTACTGGCTTGAGGCGGTGGAACAAATTACGGATGATCTGGATTGTACAGCTGAGCAGAAACTAAAAGGGGTTATGTCATTGCTGAGAGACGAGGCGTATCGGTGGTGGCTCACTCGTCGGGAAGGCACTCGGTGATCGTATTACAGGATTTCTTTAAGACAACATTTTGGGGAAATATGTCGGGGCTAGCTATGTGGATGCTCGAAGAAAGGAATTCCCGAATCTGGTTCAAGGAAGTAGATCCGTGGCGAGATCTGAGGCGGAGTTCTTGCGTCCCGAGTCGGTATGCCCGGGGTATAGTGCCGACTGATTATGAACGCTGTGTGCTTTTTGAGGACGGATTACGTGATGAGTTACGAGTGCTGATAGCCCCACAGAAGGAGAGGAATTTTGCTACACTTGTGGAAAAAGCTAAGATAGCTGAGGAAGTTAAACACTCGAAACTGAAAAATCGATACAAGGATAGAGACAGGAACAAGAGAGACTCTGGATATTCAGGTCCTGCTAGAGGATTTCAAAAAAAGCCCAGGAATGAGGGACCAGTTCGAGTGAGTGCTCCAGCTACTACCAATCAGTTACAACCTTGTGTGGATTATGGAAAACTTCACTCGGGTGAGTGCTGGAAGAGAACTGGAGGTTGTTTCAGATGTGGATCCAAAGACCATCAGTCTAGGGATTGCCCTCGAGAGCCTGTTCAGACTCAGGTAGTTAGAATGCATTTGCGCAGCCCGCAGGGGGCGCCAAAGAGCCGCCGAGAGGCCGTGGGCCAAGTCGAGGTGGTAATGGTGTAGGACGAGGTCAGGGTGCACCGGGTAGAGGTACCGGTAATAGGGGTAACATGGAGGCGAGACAACCAAAGTTGGTCTATGCGGTCAGACATCGAGAGGATGGCGATGCACCAGATTACTGCTAGAGGGACTAGTTCGAGTGAGTGCTCCAGCTACTACCAATCAGTTACAACCTTGTGTGGATTGTGGAAAACTTCACTCGGGTGAGTGCTGGAAGAGAACTAGAGGTTGTTTTAGATGTGGATCCAAAGACCATCAGTCTAGGGATTGCCATGGAGAGCCTGTTCGGACTCAGGTAGTTCGTAACAGATTTACGCAGCCAGCAGGGGCCGCTCAGCAGCTGCCGAGAGGCCGTGGGCCAAGTCGAGGTGGTAATGGTGTAGGACGAGGTCAGGGTGCACCGGGTAGAGGTACTGGTAATAGGGGTAACACGGAGGCGAGACAACCAGGGTTGGTCTATGCGGTCAGACGTCGAGAGGATGGCGATGCACTGGATGTCATAACCTGTACGTTTTTCATATCTGATGTACCTTTTACCGCTTTGATAGGCATTGGATCCACCCATTCGTATGTTGCATGTGTTGTGTCTGGAACTCTGAATATTAGATCTGAGATTACTGCTAGAGAAACAACTGTGATTAGTCCTTTGGGACAGTCGATGGTAGTAAATAAGTTGTTTAGAGATGTGCCCTTAGAAGTTCAGGGGATAGTATTTCTGGCGAATTTGATGGAACTGCCGTTCGGGGAGTTCAACCTTATATTGGGCATGGACTGGCTGGTTAAACACCGTGCGAACTTGGACTGTGCTGCAAAGCGGATGGTACTAAGAACTTCAGAGGATAAGGAAGTGATGATGATAGGTGAAAGAAGAAATTTTCTATCTAATGTGGTATCTGCTTTAAAGGCGGAAAGGTTGGTACGAAAGGGGTGTGAAGCATTCTTAGCCTTTATCAGTGCTTTGGATGCCAAAGAATTGTCGGTAAAGAGTGTTAGAACAGTGAAAGAGTTTCCAGACATCTTTCCCGAGGAGCTTCCAGGATTGCCTCCAGATCGGGAAGTAGAATTTGGTATTGAGCTGTTGCTAGGAACAGCTCCGGTGTCCATTGCTCCTTACAGAATGGCGCCGTAGGAGCTAGCAGAACTTAAAGCTCAAATTCAGGAGTTGTTGGACCATGGATTTATTCGACCAAGTGTGTCACCGTGGGGAGCGCCGGTTTTGTTCGTTAAAAAAAAGGATGGGTCGATGCGTATGTGCATCGATTATAGACAATTGAATAAGTTGACGGTCAAGAACAAGTACCCGTTATCGAGGATCGATGACCTGTTCGATCAGCTGGGAGGATCTTCGGTCTTCTCGAAGATAGATTTGAGATCGGGGTATCATCAGCTAAAGGTCAAGGAGGCGGATATCCATAAGACTGCATTTCGAACCCGATATGGGTATTACGAGTTTTTGGTGATGCCGTTTGGATTGACAAATGCACCAGCTGCATTTATGGACATGATGAACCGAGTCTTCCAACCCTATCTAGATCAGTTTGTGGTGGTGTTCATAGATGACATTTTGGCGTACTCAAAGACAGAAGAGGAGCATGATTCGCATCTACGGGTCGTATTGCAGATATTAAAGGAGAAGCAGCTGAATGTCAAATTTAGTAAGTGTGAATTTTGGCTGAGGGAAGTGACCTTTTTGGGGCATGTTGTGTCTGCCGAGGGAATTAGAGTTGATCCCCAGAAGATCGAGGCTGTATTGGACTGGAAGCCACCAAAGTCAGTGGATGAAATCCGAAGTTTTCTAGGTTTGGCTGGGTATTTTAGGCGATTCGTTGAGGGGTTTTCGTTGATTGCTGCACCCCTAACTAAGCTATTGCGTAAGGGAGTACTGTTTGTGTGGTCAGATAAGTAGCAAGAAAGCTTTGAGAGATTGAAGAAGATTCTGACAGAAGCGCCAGTATTGATTCAGCCTGAGGCTGGTAAAGAGTTTATTGTTTATTGTGATGCGTCACACACGGGCTTGGGATGTGTATTGATGCAAGGGGGGAAAGTGGTGGCTTATGCATCTCGTCAATTAAGGCCGCATGAGGTGAACTATCCCACTCATGATTTGGAGTTAGCTGCAGTGGTATTTGCTCTGAAGATATGGAGGCACTATTTGTACGGGGAGAAGTCGATTATCTACACGGACCATAAGAGTCTGAAGTACCTCCTTACCTAGAAGGAGTTGAACTTAAGACAGCGGAGGTGGATAGAATTGTTGAAAGATTATGACTGCTCAATCGAGTATCACCCAGGTAAAGCTAACGTAGTGGCAGATGCATTGAGTCGTAAGGTGATATCGGATTTGAGAACAATGTTCGCTCATCTCAGCCTTTATGAAGATGGTAGCTTGTTAGCTGAACTTCAAGTGAAGCCTGCGTGGGTAAGTCAGATTAAGGAAAAGCAGTTGTTAGATGAAAGGTTGGGTTCTAGGCTTCAGCAAATGGAAAGTGGTGAGATAAGGGATTTTGGATTAAATAGTGATGGAGTATTGTGTTTTCGCGGAAGAGTTTGTATGCCCAAGGATTCGAAATTAAGACAAATGATTCTGCGTGAGGCGCATAGAGCCCATACGCTATGCACCCCGGAGGAAACAAAATGTACCGAGACCTCCGTGAGCAGTATTGGTGGCCAGGGTTGAAACATGAGGTTACTGATTTCGTGAGCAAGTGCTTGACATGTCAACAGATGAAGGCGAAACATCAACTACCTTCAGGGTTGCTACAACCGGTGAAAATCCTGCTATGGAAATGGGAAAGGATAACGATGGACTTTGTTAGTGGGTTAACTTTAACGCCTACTAAGAAAGATTCAGTATGGGTAATAGTGGATCGGCTAACGGTTCCGCTCATTTCCTACTGTCGCACGGATTATACGCTGCGAGAAGTTGGCCAAGTTGTATATAGCGTAAGTCGTGAGGTTGCATGGGGTACCAGTGTTCATTATATCTGACAGGATCCTAGGTTTACATCACGGTTCGGAAGGCTTTACATGAAGCTTTGGGTAAAAACTAAATTTTAGCATGGTGTTTCATCCGCAGATCGATGGTCGATCGGAGAGGGTAATCCAGATTCTAGAAGACATGTTAAGGGGCCGTGTGGATCGACTTCCGGGGGTAGTTGGGAAGATTTTCTACCATTGGCGAGTTTGCATACAACAATAGTTATCAATCCAAAGATCCGGATGGCACCCTATGAGGCGTTGTATGGTCGTAGGTGTCGACTCTCTACTTGCCGGATTGAGCCGGGAGCGACGATTATTGGGTCCAGAATTGATCTAGGAGACGGAGGAAAAAGTTAAGGTAATTCGCTCGGTTAAAAGAAGCTTTGATGATGTAAATCGTATGCGATCCAAGCGTAACGATATAGAGTTCTCTCGTGGGTGATCAGTCTTTTCGAAGGTCTCACCTTGGAAAAGATCTTAAGATTTGGACGGAAGGGCAAGTTAAGCCCTAGATTTATCGGACCTTACCGTGTATTGAAGCGTGTTGGGCCAGTGGCTTATCAGCTTGAGTTACCTCCGGAGTTAAGTCAGATACATAGCGTATTCCATGTCTCAATGTTAAGGCATTATCGTTCAGATCCGTCTCATGTAGTGCTAGTGGAGGAAGTTGAGATAAGACCTGCTTGTCCTTTGAAGAAGAGCCAGTGCAGATTTTAGATCGGGATATTAAGGTGCTGAGAAGGAAGTCGGTTCCGTTAGTCAAAGTATTATGGCGTAATCACGGGTCAGAGGAAACTACATGGGAGCCTGAGGACACGATCTGGCATCAATACCCTCATCTCTTTTAATCAGATAAATTTCGAGGCCAAAAATTCTTTAAGGGGGGTAGAATTGTAACATCCTGAAATTCTGGATTTTATGTTTTGCATTATACTATGCGTTAGGCTAGTTAAAATGTTAGTTCTGTATGTTTAGGGGCCCTAAGAAGGCTTGGGGTTGAGTTGGGCCCTAGTAGAAATTTTTGTGTTTAAGTACTTAAAGGGGAGAAGGTAAGAGGCATCAAGGTATAAGGGAATAAGTGGGTATTTTGCTAGCACAAGAGGAGCTAGTAGCAAGGTGGTGAGGCGTCACATGAAGGGGCTTAAGGGGTGGAGTTCGAATCCCACCTATTGCAACTTGTGGATTTAATTTTTTTTGTGCTAATCAGGAGGAAGATGGTAAGTGTCGGCCATGGCTCTAAAGAAGGTAAGGAAGACTTTCTAATGATGGAAAGAACACTAAGGAGAATAGTAATGAGGAGATCAAGGAGAAAATAAGGAAAGAAATAAAGGAAAGAGATAAGGGGGGATATGTTGGCCGAATTTTGGGAGGTGCTTGGGGAAAGAATTTTCGGTCAACCATTACCTTTATGGTGTTAGAGGTATACGGTTTTGGTAGGGGGATTTTGGGAGCCGATTTTTCTTTTGGTCTTTTGCAAGTTTTGTGCATGAAAGGCCTTTATTCTTTTTAACATTTTGGTGCCTCTTTTTCCAATCTTTTCCCTTTTCTTGTTGAATCACACAAGTCCTTCTTTTGTTCATCTTCTCTTTAGTGTTAGCTGAAATTCTCTAACACTTCACTTGTCCATCTTTTCTTTTCTTTTGCACCGTTCTTCAATTTTCCATTTTTTTTCTCTTTAGTCAATATTTTTGATGTATTGAATCTTGCTTGCTCTTTTTTCTCTCTAAATAGCCGAACCTCTAAACACTTTTCTTCTTCTTCTTTCTTGCGTGTTGGGCATTTCTTCTTTGGTTGAATCGGTGTTCTTGTGGGGTTGGCCGAATCTTTCATCTTTACCGACTCATTCTTAGTCATAAGTCGAATCGGTTGGAGTTGAGTTCGTCATCAATAAGGTAAGGAGTCTCTTCTTGGTCCATTCGATATTGCTACTTGGTTATTTTGTTAAATGGATCGATAGATTTGACTAATCGATTATTTTAGGGACTAAATCACTCGATCTTCTCTACTCGTCGATCCTTTGGAAGTAGTGGTAAGCCGAAACCCTCTCCTTAGATAACTACTTTCTCTCATCGTAGTATTATTCTGACCGAGATTCTTCCAATGGAGGCAAGTGGTAGTCGTTCTAAGGGAAAATCGATAGGAGGGCAAAAAGGGAGTGGACTTGCAATCTCTACTCCCAAGTTCAAACGTAGGGTGGTATCGGTAGTTCGGGATTTTCCACCAGGTTGTGGACCATCTTCTGGTGAGAGTAGGCAAATCGTGGTCGTTCACGATACTAAGGGTAAGCATTTCTTTAGATCGTTTGATTTAGATTTGGATTAAGACACTATCTCTTATTAGTTAATCGAGTGTTATGGTGACATAGGTGCTGGCGATCAAGAAGGTTTAGTCCTTACCGTAATCAGGTGTGTAATCTCACACCGAAATCCTGTAAATCCTTGATTCACCATCATGTTGAAAAATAGATCGTTGTTGCTTACAAATTAAATAACCGTAATATGGCATGAATCGAATAACTTGCTTAAACAACTTTATTTCTAAAGATCTATCAAAATCGGTATTAATTTGTAAAATTACAAAAATGCCCTTATGGGCCGAATTACTAAAAAGATTTAATGGGCCGTTTTTACAAAAATGCCCCTATGGGCCGATTTACCAAAATACCCTCGATGGGCCGATGTGCTAGAATGCCTTAGTGGGCCGAATTACCAAAGTGCTTTAATGGGCCGATTTACCGAAATTTTTCACTAGATTAATAGTTGTTATATATGTGGTTATAACTTTTTTTATTTATGTTGCATCTTTACATATTGCATGGGTTGGGAAAAAAATTATGGAGAGTAGTGTAGCCCGGTGGCATAGCCACAATTCATTTATTATTTTGCTTACTTATGATTTCGGTGGCATGGCCACAATAATTATATATTATAGCAGCTTGACTGCAAATTTGGTGTGAGCGGCAGGGTGGGTTGACTTGATCCCCATAGGTGTGATTGGCTGGTCAGGGGTGTGATGGATGGATGGGTTGGGTTGCATTCATTTCATTTGATTACTGTTATGTAAATGGGCTTAGGCCCAAGATGTTGCTATGCGGGTTCAGGCCCAGTGGATGACGGTAAGGGGATTATACACTGAGTTCTTGTAACTCACTCCTTTTTCTTAATCCTTGTAGGTAATGCTCAGTAATGAGGACTTGGGGCCATGGATG
This sequence comes from Gossypium sturtianum, assembly GCA_025698515.1. NCBI lineage: Eukaryota > Viridiplantae > Streptophyta > Magnoliopsida > Malvales > Malvaceae > Gossypium > Gossypium sturtianum. Next base: position 131,433,539 of record CM046955.1, read on the forward strand.
ACTCGGTAGAGGCCATACTTTAGGAATGATGTTTTCAAACATTAGTAAATTTCTTTTCCGCTTTATTTCGTTACTTTTACTATTTTGGGTATAAAGTTGTAATAAGGCCTCTGTTATTTTTTTATTTTGCTTTATGTTTTGACGTACTTATTATTTTCCATGAATTGTTTTAAATGGGATTTTTCTGAGATCATAAATAACGGTTTTACAAAATTGAATAACAAATGAATTTCATAACAAATGTATATACAAATAATTTAACTTGGATTCTCTTTCGAATTATCAACGTCATTTTCAAAAGTCACGGTTTTAAAGTTCACTAGATCGATTTTCGATTCAATCAACCTTTCGAGATTAGTAGTATTTTATCGAATATTTATAACCAAACTTGTTTTCTTAACTATAAACAAATAACGGCAACTTTAGTAAAAATCACGAGTTCTTTACACGTTTTCTTCATGTGACATGCCAGATCCGGTCATACCGCATGGGCCGGGTTTGGGGTGTTACACTGCATGCATGTAATAGAAAAGGGATGTTTTCGAAAAAAACCATGCCATATGTTTTTAAAATTTTGATTTTCTATAGGAAATTAAATCTAAGATTCTTGAAAATTTAGATAAACTCTAATTGTTAGACTATAAACACTCAAGATATAGCTAATGCTTGAAATTTTGTTTGAAAACTATAGATATAATATTATAATTTAAACTTTTGAGAATACAATATGAACACTTAAGGTAGACGTGGTAGGGGAAAGCCGCGTAGGACTGCACCCGTTAAGCCGCCCACTGTTTAGGGAGAATACCCAATCCCTGAGGAGTTCGTAGAGTATTCTACCACCAATGGTGGCGAAGGCTATGAGAACAAAGATGATCTAGTGTTGTAGGCGATGTTGAGGTTTCTACAAAAAGTTGCTGGAGCCCAAACTGGATTGGGGAGTTGTGGGTCTGTTCTTGAGAGGCTTCGATCGAATGGGGCTCAAATATATAAAGGTGTTGCTAAAACGACTCTGATTGTGGTGGAGTACTAGATGGATTGGACGGAAAGGATTCTAGAGGATCTAGATTGTACTCAAGAACAAAAATTGAAGGGCATTATGTCCTTGTTAAGAGAAGAGACCTATCTTTGGTACCAGTTTTTTGTAAGGGATACACAAGCTGAATGTTTGACCTGGGAATATTTTTAGGAGGCTTTCCAAAAGAAGTATGTGGGAACTAGGTGATAACTCTTAAAAAGAGTTATATTAAAGGCCTCTAAATGGAATTAGTTGTTTGTAATTAAGTGAATACATGTGCATTTTTAGGATAAATTTAGAACGTTGCATAAAAAAGCTTGGACTGCGCTATAATGGTCATCTTTTATTACTTTTATTACTTGGGGAAGGAAAATTTGTGGTTGTGGTTGGACACAGGTGCAGGTAGAATAAGAGGATGCAGAAGGAAAATAAGGGAAGTGAAATAGTGCCGTGGCAAATGGTGAGATTGATTGCCAAAAGAATTGCCATGGCAATTCCAAGAAGATGACCCAGCACTCTATCCACGTCACTCTCAGCCAGTTGTGCGTGTACCAGAAAAACCAACCTAAAAGAGTAATGAAAAACATGTGTTGAGGTGGGACGGATCTACCCAATAAAAGAAAAAGAGAGAAGAAGAAAAGAGGAGAATTAGCATGAGAAAGAGAACGGTGATAGTAATTCTCTCTCTGTGCAAAGAAGAACTCCATTGGAGAATTCCAGAGAAAGAAAGGGTAGCAGCTACAGAGAGCAGAATATAGACGTGAAGAAGGGGAAGAGACATCTATCCTAGATTCATGTACAACCGGAAGATAAAAGAGAAGCTAGAGTGTGGCGAGAAATCTTGTATTTTCTGCCTTTGTTTTCCTGATTTCTGTGATTCAAACTTATTTTAAGAATGTTGATGAATGATTTTATTTTGGTGTTAAATTTTCCACCCATGAACTAAATCTTTTCTAGGTTGTCGTTATTGGGGTGAATGTTTTATCATTTTTAATGCTCATGATTTAAGATTGTCTATGTCACTGTTTCATTCAAGTTATGCTTATTTTGAATACATGCATGCAAGCTCTAGACATAGTTGATTGTGTGTTGTGTTTTTTAGATGTATTTTTAATTCTGAAAAGGTTAAATATACTGGATCTTGAATCATTTAATACAAGTAAATACTCAACAGGATATTTGTAGCATTCAAGACATAGATGTTGCGAGTTGTGCAGAGAAGAACGCTGATTGTAGTTATTAATCCAGAGTTCTGTAGACATACAGTAACTTAGATTTTTAGCTTAAGATCAAACTATCAAAAGAGACAGGTTATAGTAGTGACTCTCTGAGTAGTTGATTAGACAATATTTTTCTGTGACATTATTTTGATATGAGCATTACACCTGAATAATTCTAGCCCTATTCATTCAACAACATAATTACTCTTGCTTTTCTCTGTAATTTGGCACTACATTTTATTTGTCATATCAATTATTTGTTTTTAGCATTTGATTTCATTAATTCATTATACAAACATCCTATTCAACTTGAGAGTATTTCCTGCTATTTAGTATAGTTAATAGGATTATAATAACTTACTCTATTTCTTACCAATTTATGATCCTTATGGAGACGATACTTACTTATCACTTTATTACTTGAATGACGTGTACACTTGCAATATTGCATTATTTATTTACATGCAACACTAGGTATGTGGAAGCCTGCAGACTTGAGTTTATCGAGTTAAATCAATGAGATAAGACTATGGCAGAGTATTAGACTAAATTCCTGAGGCTCAACCATTATGCTCATGGTATGGGCGCCACAAAACAAGATAAGTTTGTGAGGTTCGAAAATGGGTTGCTTTTCGACCTCAAAATTTAGGTTTATCCACACTAGGAATAGGTGATTGAGACCCTAGTAGAGAAAGCCAAAATTGTTGAGGAGATCAAATAGGTGGAACGCAAAAAATGAGACGAAGGTAAGGTCCCAGTTAAGAGAGATTCTGGTTCAACATGCTCGAATACTCGTCCCATAAAATGAGCCAGAAAGGGTAGACCGTAGTAAGGGGTTGTTGTGGTTAATTTTGGGGATAAGATTTCCAGGTATACATACTGTGGTAAGCGCAACCTGGGTGAGTGTTGGAGAAAATTGGGTGCTTGTTTAAGATGTGGGTCGACTGAACATAGTGTTAAGGATTTTCCTCGTCTAGCCAACCAGACGCAAGCTCCAGCCCAAAATCATAGAACGGGCCAACTATTTCCAAGGTGCTGAGGTCAAAATAGGGCCACAAATACTGTAGCTGTTGGATCGCCGGCACGCCCCATGGTGCAGCAGAATAATAATTCTAACGATCATCAAACATGGATCCATGTACAAGAAACGAGTTGGGTTGAAATAGGGTTGAATGTATACCTTCTGAAACTGAAGAATGGCAAAAAACGTTGTTGGTTGGATTCCTTTGGACGATATACCTTCTGAAATTGAAGAACGAAAAATAATGTTGTTGGTTAGATTCCTTTGGATGATGTCAATCCTAACCGCAAAAAAGTATCTTGGCCTCCATGTAGTCCACCCAATCAGGCACAAACAGAAAACTCTTTTAAACTTTCAGAGAGTATCCAAACTCTGGGATTGTATTCCTTTATTAATATCATGAATATTAAAAAAAAATAACTCCCTTTTTTATTTTAGAGAAAATCATGAAAGATATTAAAATTATATTCTTTCCAAAAGAATACTAACTTCCATAAATATTAACTATGGAAAAGTAGTTGTGAATCATGTCCACCAAGAAATACTATTCGCCAGGCAATACTGTTTGCCAGGCTATACTTATATGCCAAGGATAGGAATCTCCCATTGTCGTATGTAGGAGGGTATACACCCATTATTTTGTGTGAAGTCTGTTTGCTTTAACCATAAGGTGTGGCACTATAGGTTCTTGTAACATTGGTACTAATACTAGAACATTTCTAATGTTACAAGCAATGAGTGCATCTACCAATGCATCATTGCTACCCAAGTTCCAAGAAGTCGTGATTCGGTATAAACTTTCTGTGATAAAATTCTCATGTATCATATCCTTTTATCCTTTATATCTAGATTGGACACAAGTCATGGTATAGTCACACTTGTGAAGTTCAATCTCATATTTCTTGATATTCTGAGTAGACTATGTTAAACAAATAAATGTGATATCTCATACCAACTAATTTAAGCATGGTCATGAATTTCTAGTCTTATTTCCTCAAGTGGCCCAAGATATTACTCTCATTAAGAAAGAGGGATAAATCCTATCTTGATAAATCATACCCGACTGTTGGATCACTAGTACCTTGTAACACCCCTAACCCGTATCCGTTGTCGAAACAGGGTTTCAGAGTATTAGCGAGACATTCAGAACATTTTACAAATAATTTACATAGATTACTATTCATTTACCAAGATCATTCAAAATGTCCCCTAATTGGACCCTCGAGGTCCAATACGAGCATTAGAATCAAGTCGGGACTTAATTGGAAACTCATAAAAGTTTTCCTGACATTTTAAAAATTTTCCAAGGTTGCAGGGCTTACACGCCCGTGTGGTCTAGGGACATGCTCATGTGGTCAGGCGTGTGGTCACACACGCCCGTGTACCTGACCCGTGTAACTCTCTGACTTGCAAAGCATGAAGTAATTGAAGTCACATGGCCAAGTCACACGCCCGTGGCTAGGCTGTGTGGCGAATTTAATTTTCAAAATTAAGGTGCAGTTTTCACACGGTCGTGTAACACGCCCGTGTTCAAGGCCGTGTAACACGCCCGTGTTCAAGGCCGTGTAACATGCCCGTGTTCAAGGCCGTGTCAACCACACAGCAGAGATACATGCCCGTGTCTCTGCCCGTGTGCCCAATTTTGAGTATTCTGTTTCTCATTTTTAAAATGCAGGGGACACATGGCCAGGCCACATGCCCATGGGGTAGGCCGTGTGTCACACACGGCCTAGACACACGCCCGTGTGTCTGCCCGTGTGGACAAAATAAAGCCATTTTCCTAGCTTCATTTTATCACCCAATTATTGCCAATAACCTAAATCAAACTTGTATACATGTACCAGCTAATTCAATCATTAAAACTGTAACACCCCTTACCCATCTTCAAGCCAGGACAGGGTTCGAGGCATTACCTAACTAATCTTGCTAAAACATCTCAAATAGGGTTACAAAGTCTCGTTTAAACCCACCACTTACTTATACTTGGCCTAAAAGGCCCTAAACATACTTCTGAGAGGTATTAGAACTATTCTGGGGACATTTACACGTTCGAGAAACTTTTCAACAAAACAGGGGTTAGACGCCCGTGTGAGTCTAGGGACACACCCGTGTGCCCCTAAGACATGCCCGTGTCTACCACCCGTGGTCGAAACTGACTAATTTCACACGGCCTTGACACGCCCGTGGCCTTGTCCCGTGTGCCAAACCTTGGCATTCTGACTAATCCACACGACCCACACATACGCCTGTGTGTTTCAACAGTGTGGCGGTTTAAATTCCAAGTGCATGGTGCAGACTTCACACGGCCTGGGCACACGCCTATGTGCTAGCCGTGCCGCTCACACGGTCTAGACACACGCCCGTGTGTCTACCCTTGTAGAAAATTAGAAGGCTATCTACCAAGCCCTTTGCCACCCTACATTGCAACCATACATACTCCAATTCAATTCAACGTAATTCATGACCCAAAGACACATCTAAATACTCAATTCGACATCCATACACAAGGGCATACACTTCAAGAAAACCACTTTCATTAAACAAAAGAATTTGCCAAGTATTTGCCTAACTTAAGGCCATTTACAAAATGACTTTAGTAACATACATAGCCAACACTTTGGCTAACAATTACAACTTAATAAAATACTCAAGTCCTATACATGCCATACTCAAAATAAGTCTAAATTGTTATACCAAAGTGATGTCGATAGTGTGATTTCTGAACTCCTATGTCCACGATCCTCGAGTTATCTTGGCAATACTACAAGGAAGAAGGGCAATGAAAGGGGTAAGCATAAGGCTTAGTAAGTTTGCATGAATATAAATAGCAACAATAAACTCATAAAATAATCCATCCATGATACTAACTAACCATACACAAGTCATAGGCATCATGCCATACTTACTCACAATTGCCCTTATTTAGCACATACCATGCCACATGTCGTAAACGTTTCTTCGTGACTCATTCACGAGTACCTGTATTCACTCATTCATATGACTTTAGTGTAAATCTCATTTCTACTTCTAAACTCATCTACTTATCCCTTTAATCACTAGGAATAGTCAAAGACGTTATTCGATGTCGTTCATGTAGAGACGAAGCCAATGCCACATCCCCGAGGTGGTCTTACATGGAGTTACTTCTAAATGCCAATGCCATATCCCAGATATGGTCTTATATGGACTTTCACATCAATTATCGATGTCACATCCCGAATGTGGTCTTAACGAGTTTCTTATTCTTTTTCAAAGCCATATCCCGGATATGGTCTTATACGGGATCTTAACTCGGTGCCGAGGCCATGTCCCGGACATGGTCTTATACGAGACTTTTTCTAATTCACATCTCGATGATAGCAATCTCATATTCATTATAGTCCACTAGGACTTCAACATCATACTTAACATCAATTCCTCATTTCAATGAAGTATCATACATCAATGTGATACCAAGCATTTCCAATTATGCTAACATAAACATTTCATTAATCACATACAAACTTACCTCGATTTCAAAATGAGCTAGCTCGACGATTTAGTCCGAGACTTTGTTCTTTCCCCGATCGAGGCGGATCCTCAGTTCTTCTTGCTCTATAAAAAAAAATTTAGCTAATTTTAATCATCTCATTAATAAAGCATTTCAATAATCATGCTTAGGCAAAATTACTATTTTGCTCCTAGACTTTGGCAAACTGACCATTTTGCCCCTAGGCTCGGAAATAAATTCTAATCACATTTCTACCTTCAACAAGCCTAGGTGAACATTTAATACTCTTATAGCTATCATCAAAACTCAACATTTCACATATTTACCACAATTTTGTAACCTTTTCATCAAGGTCCAAATTAGGTGTTTTCAAGACAACACCTTTCACAAAAGTTGTTCATCCAAAAACTAAGACTCATTTTCTTCCATAAAAATGCAGCAAATAACAATGAAAGCTCTCATGGTAAAACTCTAAACTTTGCATCAAATTGCACAATAGTCCTCTCATTTGAAAGCTTAAGTTCTAGGGGTCTTAAAAGTACAATTATCATAAAGAAAAATCATCAAAATCACTTACTAGAATGGAGGAGAGATTGCTGAAAATTGTGAGCTTTCAAACCCGTATTTTGCTTGAAAATTTCGGTGGAGAAAGCTGGAGAGAAAGATGATATTTTCTCTTTCTTTATTCTAATATTAAAGTAGTCAAACAAGTCACCAACTATCAACTACTTTGACCAGTTTTTTGTCCATCTTTGTCTCCTATGCTAGTCCATGGCCGGCCAAGCATACATTGGGGGTCTAATTGCCTTTTAAAGACCTCCAATTTACATTCTAAGGCTATTTGGTACCTTTATCTTATAGAATGGAACTTTCGCACTTTATGCGATTTAGTCTTTTTTCGCGATTAAACGTGAAATCGCTAAAATTAAAGCACCAAAATTCTCATGCACATATACTATCATGCTCCGACTCATAATATAACATGAAAATATATTTCTCAATTCTCAGATTAGTGACCTCGAGATTACTATTCCGACTAGCCCCAAAATTGGGCTGTTACAATTCTCCCCCTTAAGGATTTTCGTCCCCAAAAATTTTACCGGCAAAAAGGTTGGGATATTGGTTTCTCATCATTTCCTCGGGCTCCCATGTAACCTCTTCTATTCCGTGCCTTTGCCATAAAACTTTCACAAGGGCTATGCTTTTGTTTCTCAACTGCTTAACCTCTCGCGCCAAAATCTTAACCGGCTCTTCACCATAAGTCAAGTCCGGTTGTATCTCTACCTCTATTGGTACAATGAGATGTGAAGGATCTGAACGGTATCCGCGCAACATGGACACATGAAAGACATCATGAATCTTTTCTAGTTCAGGTGGCAAGGCCAACCGATAAGCTACCAGTCCTATCCTCTCGGTAATCTCATAAGGTCCAATAAAGCGCGGACTTAATTTGCCCTTCCGGCCAAATCTGAGGACTTTCCTCCAAGGTGATACTTTTAAGAACACTTTATCACTGACTTTGAATTCTATCTCTTTCCTTTTCAAATCTGAATAGGATTTCTGCCTATCTGAGGCGACTTTCAGACAATCACGTATCACTTTTACTTTTTCTTCAGTTTCCTTAACCAAATCGACCACGTGTATCTGTTTCTCTCTGAGTTCTGACCAATACAAGGGCGTGCGACACTTACGCCCATACAATGCCTCATAAGGTGCCATCTTCAAACTTGATGAAAAAATCGTTGTTGTAGGTAATTTCACCAACGGTAAGTATTTCTCCAAACTACCTTGGAATTCTAAAACACAACATCGAAGCATGTCCTCAAGTATCTGAATTACCCTCTCCGACTGCCCGTCGGTTTGTGGATGGAAGGCTGTACTGAAATTTAATTTCGTGCCCAAGGCTTTTTGCAACTTTTTCCAAAACCGTGACGTGAATCTCGGATCTCTATCCGAAATGATCGACAACGGTACACCATGGAGTCTTACTATCTCGACATGTACAAGTTCGCCAATTTATCAAGCTTAATAGTCGACTTGTAATCGGTATAAAATGGGCTGACTTTGTGAGTCTATCAACCACTACCCAAACTGCATCTTTCTTCTTTGGAGTCAACGGTAAGCCCGTCACGAAGTCCATGGTAATACGGTCCCATTTTCACCTAGGAACCATAATCGGCTGAAGTAAACCCGAAGGTACTTGATGTTCAGCCTTCACTTGCTGACAAATCAGGCATTTCGATACAAACTCGGAAATGTCTTTCTTCATACCAAGCCACCAATACTATTTCTTCAAATCATTGTACATCTTCGTGCTGACTGGGTGTACATTTAAACATCCACTATGCACTTCATGCAAGATTTTATGAATGAGCTCGTCATTTCTGGGTGCATAGACCCTATCTCGAAATATCAGACATCCATCAGGATTTACCCGAAATTCTGACTCCACGCTCGACTCACATAAAATTCTCTTGGCTTGCAAACTGTTATCATCTTTCTGAGCTTCACGGATTTCTTGGAGAAACAAGGGTTTAGCCCTCAATTCGGCTATAACGGAACCATCATCCAACAAGATCATTTAAGTACTCATGGCTCTTAGTGCAAACAATGATTTTCTGCTCAAATCATCAGCGACTACGTTCGCCCTTCCGGATGGTAGTCAATTTCCAACTCATAGTCCTTAATCAACTCTAACCACCTTCGTTGCCTCAAATTCAATTCCTTTTGAGTCACCAAATATTTGAGGCTTTTATGGTCGGTGAAAATCCGACACCTTTCACCATATAAATGATGCCTCCAAATTTTTAACGCAAACACAATTGCGGCCAACTCTAAATCATGCGTCGGGTAATTATTCTCGTGCGACTTCAATTGCCTAGAGGCGTAAGCAATCACCTTACCCTTTTGCATGAGTACACAACCCAATCCGTTCAAGGACGCGCCACTAAAAACCACAAATTCTCTTCACGGCTCAGGTTGTACCAAAACAGGGGCCTCAGTCAACAATGTCTTCAGTTTCTCAAAACTCTGTTGACACTTTTCTGTCCAATCGAACTTCACATCTTTTTGCAAAAGTTTAGTCATCGGGTAGCTATCATGGAAAACCCTTGACAAAATGCCTATAATAGCTGACTAGGCCTAGAAAACTCCTTACTTCAGTTACGCTCCTCGGCATTTTCCATTCAACAATTGCTGAAATCTTACTCGGGTCGACTCTAATCCCGTCTCCCGAGACAATGTGTCCCAAAAATCCCACTTCCTTGAGCCAAAATTCACTCTTAATGAATTTGGCATACAATTGTTATTCTCTCAAAACTCGCAGAACCATAATCAAATGCTCGGCATGTTTGCTCTCGTTCCGAGAGTAGATTAGTATGTCGTCGATGAAAACCACAACAAATTTATCCAAGTATGGCCGAAAAATGCGATTCATCAAATCCATGAAGATCGCCGGGGCATTTGTTAGACCAAAAGGCATGACCAAAAATTCATAGTGGCCATATCTAGTCCTAAACGCGGTTTTTAGCACATCCGAGTCCTTGACTCTCAGCTGATAGTACCCTGACCTCAAATCTATCTTGGAAAATATCGTGGCTCCCTTCAATTGATCGAATAGATCGTCGATCCTCGGCAACGGGTACTTGTTCTTCACAGTTACCTTGTTAAGTTGCTGATAATCTATACATAGTCTCATGGAACCATCTTTCTTATTTAGGAATAAAACGGGAGCACCCCAAAGAGAAAAACTCGGCCTTGCAAAACCTTTATCCGATAGCTCTTGCAACTGCTCTTTTAGCTCGGTTGGAGCCATTCTATAGGGAGTAATAGAAATAGGGGCAGTACCCGGAGCTAACTCAATCCCAAATTCGATCTCTCTAACTGGAGGTAGCCCTGGCAACTCTTCTGAGAAAACATCCGGGTACTCGCATACTATGGGTACCGACTCCATTTTTTAATTCAGTCTCTTTAGTGTTCAACACAAAGGCAAGATAGGCCTCGTATCCCTTCTTTAAATACTTCTGAGTCGACAAGGTTGACATCACTACTGGTAGCCTATCTGGCTTATCTGATTCAACATGAATAAGATTACAATTTTCATCTCTCAACTCAAAATGCTTCTTCCCACAATTCACAACTACTCCATGAGTAACTAACCAATCAATCCCAATGATGACATCAAACTCATCAAACGGTAATAACATAAGATCAACCGGGAAACAATGACCCTTAATCATCAAAGGGCAACCTTTGCAAACTCTATCAACCAACACAGACTTGCCTAAGGGATTAGACACTCTTATTATGAATTCGGTAAACTCTACGGGCATGCTCATGCTAGAGACTAATTTCATACATACGTATGAGTGGGTGGATCTCGGATCAATTAAAGCTATAACACGAGTATTATGGAGAGAAAAGGTACCTGTGATTACGTCGGGGGAAGATGCCTCTTCACAAGCACGAATGGCATATGTCCTCGCCGGTGCTCTACCCTCGACTCTAGCAGCTTGCTCTCTAGATGTATTCTTGCTACCCATCTCATTTCCCGGGTTTCTCAGTGGTCTTCCCCTAGCAGTACTTCCCGATCTTGCATACTGAGGCTTTTCTTTCTCGCCCACCTCGGGGCAATCTCTGATAAAGTGGTCTAAGGACCCACATCTGAAGCATGCTTTCTCATTAGCTCGACACTCACCAGAATGGTGCCTGCCACACTCAGGGCATTCCGATTTACTTGGTCGGGCGTTGCCCACACTAGCAACTGATGTGGTCTGCCCTTTCGACCTCAAAAATTGCTTGCCTTTACTTCGGGTTGAAAACCCTGCTGAAGTGACTGATCGAGTAGCGAAATCCCTCGATTTCTTAGCTGAGGATTGGTGAGACTTATTCAGTTGTCTCTTCCTCGAGTCACGAGACTCATTCTCATCTCTTCTCTTTTCTTTAGCCAACTCTTCGGCTTTACAGGCTCTATCTACCAACACTACAAATTTCTTTAGTTCGAGGACTCCCACGTATAAACAAATATCTTCATTTAATCCGTCCTCGAATCTCTTGCACATGATGGCTTCGGTAGACACGCACTCCCATGCATACTTGCTAAGCCTTACGAACTCCCATTCATAGTCGATTACTGACATACGGCCTTGCTTCAATTCCAAGAACTCCTTCCTCGTATGGTCGATGAATCGCTGGCTGATGTACTTTTTCCGGTATTCCTCCTGGAAAAATTCCCAGCTAATTCTCTCCCTTGGCACCACCGACACCAGGGTGTTCCACCATCGATAGGCTGAATCTTTCAGGAGAGATACCGTACACTTTAAGCACTCCTCAGGTGTGTAGGATAACTCATCGAATACCCTGATGGTATTCTCGAGCCAAAATTTTTCTTTCTCCAGGTCATTGTCCTTATTTGCCTAGAATTCCTCGGCTCCTTGCTTCCAGATCTTATCCACCGGAGGTCTTTCTCTTCTCACCCCCTCAACTACTTGAGGAGCTATTGGAGCAGGTTAAGGGATTGGTGGGGGTGGAGGGGGTTGAGCGTTTGGATTTGCTCGGGTATACTCAGTATACCAGTTGCTCATCATGTGGAGAAAGGCTTCTCGAGCCTCTTCCCCCTGACCCAAGGTCTCGGGTCTACTATTAGTCAGTGTGGTCTCTTGAGCGGGAGCCGGCGCGTTACTCACAGCATCATCGGCTGCAGTTCGGTCTAGATCAGAATCCATATACTACATAAAACATAATTTCATACGTCAGGAGCCATCACACTATCATTACTCAGACACCCTTACATACGACATGTATAGCTAGACTCGTAATTACGCTACGTTAGTCCTAAAATCAACTAAACTGTAGCTCTGATACCAATAATTGTAACACCCCTTACCCGTCTTCAAGTCGGGACAGGGTTCGAGGCATTACCTAACTAATCTTGCTAAAACATCTCAAATAGGGTTACAAAGTCTCGTTTAAACCCACCACTTACTTATACTTGGCCTAAGAGGCCCTAAACATACTTTCGAGAAGTATCAGAACTATTTCGGGGACATTTACACGTTCGAGAAACTTTTTAACAAAACAGGGGTTACACGCCCGTGTGAGTCTAGGGACACGCCCCTGTGCCCCTAAGACATGCCCGTGTCTACCACCCGTGGTCGAAACTGACTAATTTCACAAGGCCTTGACACGCCCGTGGCCTTGGTCCGTGTGCCAAACCTTGGCATTCTGACTAATCCACACGGCCGACACACATGCCCGTGTGTTTCAACAGTGTGGCGATTTAAATTCCAAGTGCATGGTGCAGACTTCACACGGCCTGGGCACATGCCCATGTGCTAGCCGTGCCGCTCACACGGTCTAGACACACACCCGTGTGTCTACCCTTGTAGAAAATTAGAAGGCTATCTACCAAGCCCTTTGCCACCTTACATTGCAACCATACATACTCCAATTCCATTCAACGTAATTCATGACCCAAAGACACATCTAAATACTCAATTCGACATTCATACACAAGGGCATACACTTCAAGAAAACCACTTTCATTAAAAAAAAGAATTTACCAAGTATTTGCCTAACTTAAGGCCATTTACAAAATGACTTTAGTAACATCCAACACTTTGGCTAACAATTACAACTTAACAAAATATTCGAGTCCTATACATGCCATACTCAAAATAAGTCTAAATTGTTATACCAAAGTGATGTCGATAGTGTGATTTCCGAACTCATACGTCCACGATCCTCGAGTTATCTTGGCAATACTACAAGGAAGAAGGGAAATGAAAGGGGTAAGCATAAGGCTTAGTAAGTTTGCATGAATATAAATAGCAACAATAAGCTGATAAAATAATCCATCCATGATATTAACTAACCATACACAAGTCATAGGTATCATGCCATACTTACTCACAATTGCCCTTATTTAGCACATACCATGCCACATGTCGTAAACGTTTCTTCGTGACTCATTCACGAGTACCTGTATTCACTCAATCATATGACTTTAGTGCAAATCTCATTTCTACTTCTAAACTCATCAACTTATCCCTTTAATCACTAGGGATAGTCAAAGACATATATTCGACGTCGTTCATGTAGAGACGAAGCCAATGCCACATCCCCGAGGTGGTCTTACATGGAGTTACTTCTAAATGCCAATGCCATATCCCGGATATGGTCTTATATGGACTTTCACATCAATTATCGATGCCACATCCCGAATGTGGTCTTAACGAGTTTCTTATTCTTTTCCAAAGCCATATCCCAAATATGGTCTTATACGGGATCTTAACTCGGTGCTGAGGCCATGTCCCGGACATGGTCTTATACGAGACTTTATCTGATTCACATCTCGATGATAGCAATCCCATATTCATTATAGTCCACTAGGACTTCAACATCATACTTGACATCAATTCCTCATTTCAATAAAGTATCATACATCAATGTGATACCAAGCATTTCCAATTATGCTAACATAAATATTTCATTAATCACATACAAACTTACCTCGATTTCAAAATGAGCTAGCTCGACGATTTAGCCCGAGACTTTGTTCTTTCCCCGATCGAGGAGGATCCTCGGTTCTTCTTGCTCTATAACAACAATTTAGCTCATTTTAATCATCTGATTAATAAAGCATTTCAATAATCATGCTTAGGCAAAATTACTATTTTGCCCCTAGACTATGGCAAGTTGACCATTTTGCCCCTAGGCTCGGAAATAAATTCTAATCACATTTCTACCTTCAACAAGCCTAGGTGAACATTTAATACTCTTATAGCTATCATCAAAACTCAACATTTCACATATTTACTACAATTTTGTAACCTTTTCATCAAGGTCCAAATTAGGTGTTTTCAAGACAACACCTTTCACAAAATTTGTTCATCCAATAACTAAGACTCATTTTCTTCCATAAAAATGCAGCAAATAGCAATGAAAGCTCTCATGGTAAAACTCTAAACTTTGCATCAAATTGCAAAATAGTCCTCTAATTTGAAAGCTTAAGTTCTAGGGGTCTTAAAAGTATAATTATCATAAAGAAAAATCATCAAAATCACTTACTAGAATGGATGAGAGCTTGCTGAAAATTGTAAGCTTTCAAACCCCTATTTTGCTTGCAAATTTCGGTGGAGAAAGATGGAGAGAAAGATGATATTTTCTCTTTCTTTATTCTAAAATTAAACTAGTCAAACAAGTCACCAACTATCAACTACTTTGACCAATTTTTTGTCCATCTTTGTCTCCTATGCTAGTCCATGGCCGGCCAAGCATATATTGGGGGTCTAATTGCCTTTTAAATACCTCCAATTTACATTCTAAGGCTATTTGGTACCTTTATCTTATAGAATGGAACTTTCGTACTTTATGCGATTTAGTCCTTTTTCGCGATTAAACGTGAAATCGCTAAAATTAAAGCACCAAAATTCTCATGCACATATACTATCATGCTCCAACTCATAATATAACATGAAAATATATTTCTCAATTCTCAGATTAGTGACCCCGAGATCACTATTCCGACTAGCCCCTAAATCGGGCTGTTACAAAAACCAATCTAATTTTAGAACCTAGCCTGATATATTATCACATACAATTCATGTTTATAATTTTATTTATAATGAACATACACCTTAAGCATAATCAATCAACCAACTTAGCACATAGGAATATAATCATGGAATAACTTTGTAAACATACTAAGTAAAACATCACTAGCCATTCCAATGGCTAGATTACAAAACATCACTTACAAGCCATCATTTGGCCAAATAAGCCTATACATGCCATTATACCAAAATGAGATTTCTATTTATACCAAAATGAGATAGTGGATAGTGTGATTGATGCCCCGACCGACCTCCAACCTTTGCGAGATTACGAGCACTATAAAACAAAGTAAATTAAACGGGGTAAGCATTTTCATGCTTAGTAAGTTTGTATAATGGGAATTAAACTTACCGATTATATTTATTCATACAAGCATACATAAATATACCATTCAAAATTTTTGGGTAAATTTACCTAAACATATACACTTAATCAAACAAGTTAGTCTCATAACATCATATGAATATCAAGTAAACATAGATGAGCTCATCGCATTATAAACTTTTATTTAGTTTCACCTTTCCGTATTTCATGAATCTTTCCTGTTGAACTATTGAAATTTCGATGGAAATTCGGGTAGTATACACAAAGTATACATATCAATTATCCATCAATTCATGTTCAAAAGTATCCATTTGGCACATGATCATAAGGTACACACTCTCAAGCCACATATTTTATAACAGGATTACCAGTCCAGGCTAAATCCTTTCTATAGCATATACTCTAAAAAGCTTGATTTGGATTACCCGTCTGGGCTAAATCCAATCTATAACATATGCTCGAGAGGGCTTATTTTAGGATTACCCGTCTGGGCTAAATCCTATATGCAACATATGCACTATTATACTCTTTTTGAGAAATCACCTTATTCCATCAAATTTAAACATTCAACCGGGAGATAGCATTTTATCATCATTTTCCGAATTGTGGTCATTTAATAATGTATATCTTCACATATATATCAACACAATCATTCAATTCAATTCAAGCACATTAACATACATATTTAGGTTACACGAACTTACCTTGACAATTGTTCGTTTTTGAATTTGAACTAATCTGAAATGTTTTGTTTCTCTCGATCTAGTTCGGTTTTTGGTCTTTTCGGGTCTATATAAACAAATTTAACTATCAATTTATCACATTTCATATACGTTTGCATTCAATTACATCCTAGGCAAAATTACCATTTTACCCCTATACTTTTCATAAATTCCAATTTTATCCCTAGGCTCGGAAAATGAAATTCATGGAATTTAACCCTCTTTCCAAGCCTAGTAGAAATTTATATATTACATTTACGGCATATACATTTCACAAATTTTAGAATTTTCCATGGGTTTTACCACTTTTTCATTTTAGTCCTTAAATCAAGTTTTCATCAAAAATTGCTTTGTAAAAGTTGTTTATCTATGAATAACTTTTCATTTTCTACCATAAATTTCCAATTTTCAGCATATTCATCCATGAACCAAATTTCATACTTTGATAACTTTTCAAATAAATCCCCTAAATAGAAAGATTAGACTATCCCGATTCTAAAAATATAAAAATCATTAAAAATGGGACTTGATTTCATACCTTATTGAGCTTGAAAAGTTTTCATCCTCTCTCCTAGGGTTTCCATAGAAGAAGATGAATAAAAAGATGATAATTTCCTTTTTAATTATTTGTCATCTTTTAATTTTATTGATTTCCAATTTAGTCCCTTGCCTTTTCTAATTTTTCCATGGATGAGTCGTTATAATATCTACTAACTACTCTTCAATGGTCTAATTACCATATAAGGACCTTAAGTTTTGAATTCCATAGCTATTTGATACCTATAGCTACTAGAATCTAACTTTTGCATTTTATGCAATTTAGTCCTTTACCTAATTAACTACACAATCGATAAAATTTTCATATCAAAATTTTCATGTGACCTTCCTATCTTGATACCTACCATAAAATAAAATAAAATAATTTTTTATTTTTGGTTCGGATTCGTGGTCCCGAAACCACTGTTCCGATCTCACCAAAAATGGGCTGTTACAACTCTCCCCCCTTAAAAATTTTCGTCCTCAAAAATTCTTACCAGAAAAGAGGTTAGGGTATTGCCTCCTCATAGTATCCTCCGGCTCCCAAGTAGCTTCCTCTAACCCATGTCGTTGCCAGAGCACTTTTACTAATGCCATCTTTTTATTTCTTAGCTCTTTTGTCTCATGTGCCAGTATTTTGATCGGTTCTTCATTGTAGGTCATATCGGGCTGAATCTCCACTTCTGTTGGAGTAATAACATGTGAAGGGTCCGATCTATATCGTCGTGGCATGGACACATGAAACACATTATGAATTTTATCAAGCTCAGGTGGTAATGCTAACTGATATGCAACAGGCCCAATTCTTTTAATGATCTCATATGGCCCGATGAACTGTGGACTCAGTTTTCCTTTACGACAAAATCGAAGAACTTTCTTCCAAGGTGACACTTTTAAGAACACTTTATCACCAACCTGAAATTCTATCTCTTTTCGCTTTAAATCAGCATAAGACTTTTGACGGTCTGAGGCCACTTTCAAACTGTCTCTAATTATCTTCACCCTTTTTTTGGTCTCCCGGATCAAGTCAACTCCATGTATCTTTTTCTCACTTAACTCTATCCAATACAATGGAGTTCTACATTTGCGACCATATAGAGCTTCATACGGCACCATTTTAATACTGGACCGATAAATGTTATTGTAAGCAAATTCAATCAAAGGCAAGTATTTTTCCCAGTTACCTCCAAATTCAAGTACACAACACCGAAGCATGTCTTCTAAAATCTGTATCACACGTTCAGATTGTCCATCTGTTTGAGGATGGAATGCAGTACTGAAACGTAACTGAGTGCCCAGAGCTTCTTGCAATTTACTCCAAAATCGGGACGTAAACCGTGGATCTCTATCTGAAATAATCGAGATTGGCACTCCATGTAGTATTACAATCTCAGAGACAAATAATTCAGCCAATCTATCCAATGTAAAATCCATACGTACCGAAATAAAGTGTGCGTCAGGTGGTCAACAATTACCCAAACAGCATCTTTCTTTTTCGATGACAAGGGTAATCCCGATACAAAATCCATGGTAATTCTTTCTTATTTCCATTCTGGTATGGTAATTGGCTGCAATAATCCCAAAGGTACTTGATATTCATCCTTTACTTTCTGACAAATCAAACATCTGGATAAAAATTCAAAAATATCTCTTTTCATACCCGGCCACCAATACATTTTCTTCAAGTCGTTGTACATTTTGTTACTACTGGGATGTACAGACATTATACTATTTTGTGCTTCATGTAGAATATTTTGTACCAATTTTGAATTCTTCAGTACACATATTCTATCTTTGAATAACAAACAAAAGTCCGAATCAATATGAAACTCTGAGTCAGGATCAGACTCACTTTGTACTCGTTTAGCCTGTAACTTATCATCATCCTTCTGAGCTTCTCAGATTTGTTGCCGAAATGTTGGTCTAGCTTTTAACTCAGCTATGATTGAATCATTATTAGACAATGATAACTGGGTGCTCAATGCCCTTAAGGCAAATAAAAATTTTCGGCTTAAGGCATCCGCCACTACATTAGCTTTCCTCGGATGATAATCAATAACGAGGTCATAATCTTTTAATAATTCCAACCACCTACGTTGTCTCAAATTAAATTCTTTTTGTGTCATTAAATACTTCAAACTTTTGTGATTCGTAAAGATGTGACACTTTTCGCCAAAGAGATAATGCCACCATATTTTCAGTGCAAAAACGATGGCTGCCAATTCAAGATCATGTATTGGGTAATTTCTCTCATGCGGTTTCAGCTGCCTAGATGCATAAGCCACTACTTTACCATCTTGCATCAACACACAACCCAAACCACTTAATGAGGCATCACTGTAAACTACAATTTCTTTACCCGATTCAGGTTGGACTAATACATGCGCTTCCGTTAATAAAGCTTTCAATATATCAAAACTCTGCTGACACTTGTCAGTCCACTCGAATTTCACATCTTTTTGCAGCAATCGGGTCATCGGAGAAGCTATCATTGAAAACCCTTTAACAAATCTCCGATAATATCCAGCTTGTAACACCCAAAACCCAGCCTAGAAGTTAGGCCCGAATCTGGCGTGTCACATTGAAGTGTTTTTCGAACACCATGTTTTCATTGAAAACTCTTCTTGATATTTAAAAACTAAAGTCTCAGTTTGCGTTTGTTTATTTTTAATCAACGTTTATTAAAAGTTATTAATTTCAAAACCTCATTGTTACGGAAGCTTAATTTAAAATAATGATTTACGAAGACGAGTTATCCAAAAATTGAGTTGCGGAAACGTAGTGTTTAGAAAACAGTTATCGTTTTGAAAAAAAATCGTGTTCAACCTTTAGCAGATTTAAATCATAATAAACCGAAAATCTCAAATTAAAAACCAGAATTTAAGAGAGGCCTTATTACAACCCAATAAGAAAACGGTTTAAATAAAGTAAAATTGAATACTCAAATTCAAAGCTGCTCGTAGAGTGGCCACCTCGAGTCCTCCCGTACGTCGAACCGCCTACTGAGGACTACCCGAGAAAAAATTAAAAAGAGAGGGGTGAGTTTACGAAAACTCAGTGTGTACAACCCTCGTTAGTAAAACATGCATCACAACAATCCGGGCCTAAGCCCATTACAGAAACGGTGGCAATTGGGCATCAGCCCAAAATAGCCTCGGTTGGGCCGTAGCCCATATCAAATGTCACATATCATATTTATCTGGGCCTAAGCCCATCTCAATATTAAAATCTATGTATGCAATGCGTTAATGCCCATACCAACCCTGCACTCCGTCTCCTGTCCAACCCTGCACTCCTGTGGGGATTTAATCGACCCACCCATCCCTACACTACTTATGTAGCACCGGTTGCGGCACTAACTTATCGTTGCAGCAGAGCTGCTCATGGCTTAAAAGCCTTCGGTGGATCCACAGTTGTCAAGCGACCATTCGATCCTATTAGCACTTCCTCCGTATTAATAGTCCCATCCCCATGCAACATAATAACACATGAATGTAGCATACCATAATGAACATACGATAGCAATCATATAACATGTAGAGCATTTTAGTCATTCTGCCCTTCAGGGGCATAACGGTCATCTTACCCTCCAGGGGTATTTCAAGCATTTTACCCTTTGAGGGTATTTTAGTAATTTTACGACCTTTACGGAGGTCTACAGTCGCCTCGAGCGACACAGATATCGTATTTAATCAAAACGGTGTATTTGGGCCCAAAGCTCAAAACTCGGCCCAGGTGGGCCCACACTCTCGTGTGGCCCATTCGGCCCAAAACTGCCTTTGGCCATGTGATCGCCATGGCCGGCTCCTTAATTCCTATCCGTCCACAACATTTACCCATGTAGGGCCCACGGGCCCGTTGGACCCACTCGGCCCATTTCAACCAAACGAGGCCCCAAACTTCCTAAGCCCATGAGAACGCTCATAGTGGCCTCACGCATCATGCACCCATTTTCGTGGGCTCGATTCACCACACGTGCGTTCGCACACTCATGTGGCATCATTTTCCGGAGTTTCGGCTTTTCGGCACTTGCTGATCTATAGTCAGAATGGTGTGAGTACACACCTGCTACGAGCGTAGGTTGAAACCCCGAATCCACGTACCTAAGAAACCAACAACTCTAAACCGTTAGCCTTAATTCTTGATACGATATCTCCAAGAATTGAGATCGATAAATCAGTCTATGCTACTTACCAAAAACCAAGCGATTCACTGCAATGAAAAGTGCTCAGTCGGCTCTTTGCTTAAGTACGTCGAGTCCCTTGCAACGTTAAAACAAAGGGGAGATGTTAGCCATATCACTCACGGCCCTAATTAAAATCATAACAGCCTTTCATCTTGAGCGAAAACAACTCGATAAGAGAAGAACTCCATCACCCCTATTCGGCCCTAGCCACACTTACCAACCGATTTTCGGAATTCAAAGGCTGAATAAATGATGAGGAGGGTATGCTTAAACTCCAACAGGCTCGGCCTACACCAAGAGAAAAGTGCTTCGGCTATGCTGAGCAAAGAGGAAAGAAAGAAAGAAAGTGGATGAAAAGCTTACCAAATAAAGAACCCAAGACGAGGTGTTGGTGGAGAATAGATTCGGCTAAAAGAATTAAACTGCAAAGAACAGTCGAATGGTGTTGAAAGGAGAAAGAAGAACAATTACAAATTAGAGAAGAGATAGGAGGTTCGGCTTATGGAGAGGGAGGAGTAGAAGAGAAAACGAAGAAGAAGAAGAAGAGAGAAAGTCAGATTAAGATTTCGGCAAGAAAGAAAATACAAAGAAAATGACCCAAAATGTTCAAGGAAAAAGTGCCCAAAATGCAATAACACCAAAGAGAGCTAGAGAAATTCGACACTTCTCCTTGACCAAAACCGAAAATGCACTCTAAAAGATGCCAAGTCTTTTGGCCGAATATTGCCTATCTACCTCCCCATATTCGGCCAACTCTTCCCCCACTTGAAATCCATGATTCTTTCCTACACTTACTCCCCTTCACTCATTCAAACCGTTTGACCAATTCAAACCTTCTCCAAATAGAATCCCACTCCAACTCCACCTCTTCACCTCCTTGAGCACAAAATAAAACTCCCCAAAAGCAGCATGTGGGATTCGAACCTCACTCCCCTTGCTCACACATTGACGCCACCACCATTCTACCACATAGCCATCTTGTGTTAGCAAAAAGCAAACAAAAACCTTAAGTCCAGCTTCCACAAGCTCTCCCTACTAAAGGCCCAAAAACCACAATTTTTCCTATGGCCTAACTTAAACCCGGGACTTCATAGAAACCCCGTAACCTTCCAAGATCACCTTCCTGACAAGTCCAACCAGGAATAATGTCGTTCCCATTTTCTCTAAAAATTCCAAACGCTCCTATGCCCAAGGCCCAATGGGCCCAATTCTACTAGGCCCAAATTCAGGGTGTTACAAATCTACCCCCTTAAAGAAATTTCGTCCTCGCTACCTGACAGCCGCACACTATCGATTACACCACTATGCTTCTGCTGCGCAATCTAGTCCTGATTGCAATTAGGTAAATAGCACACTATGGGTATAGTACATACCAGTATTCGCATCTGTGGCGTTTACGTCCTCTCGGCGACATGCTACATAAACCAATGCTGACTGTCTTACCTCCGCAAGACCAGCACCTCTACCTGGAGCTCCACGACCGAAACCGTTTCCATCCCTGGCATGCCCACGGCCTCTGGGCGGCTGCTGTCCACCCCTCAGTGGCTGTACATTACCCCTACCGAAATCTTGCCTCTGATCCGATCTTCTGGGACACTCTCTAAAATGATGTTCCATAGAACCACAACTCAGACAAGCCCCTGTCCTTCTCCAGCACTCGCCCACATGACCTTTCCCACATGTAGCAAAATGTGGTAACCCAAGAGTAATGCGAGGGGTCCACTACGATCGCCCATCTACTCTAGCCCTTCTCTTAAATCTCTGATCAGAATCGGAATACTCAGACTCCCTCTTGTTTTTGCCCCTTTCTCTTTCTCTATTTAGGCGCTCAGAGCGCTTCACATCTTCAGCGATCTTAGCTTTCTCTACTAATGCACCAAAGTCCCACTCCCTCTGTGGAGCTATCAATACTCGGAGACTGTCCCTGAGGCCATCTTCAAATCGAACACAACGTTCGTACTCCGTTGCCACAATTCCTTGAGCATACCGACTAAGTCGCAAAAATTCTGCCTCGTACTCAGCCACAGACTTGTCACCTTGAACCAGATTCAGAAATTCTTTCCTACGAGCGTCGACATAGCTAGCGCCCACGTACTTTCCCTGAAATGTGGACTTGAAGAATTCCCAGGTCAATCGATCAGACGAGGTACCCTCTCTTTACCGTAAGCCACCACCGGTAGGCTTCATCCTCAAAGAAAGACACGGCACCCTTCAACTTTTGTTCCGGTGTGCGTCGAGGTCGTCCATAATTCTTCGGTGGCCTCTAGCGAGACTCTGCCGCCACACTTGGGACCACCCCGAAACTCCCTCAAGATCTCTGCTCCATTGGGTGAGTCGTTCAGAATAACCCACCCGGCCCCAACAACGGTATTAGGCCCAATGGACTCCAAGCAACTCTTTCCAAAATACGCAGCATTGCTCGAGATAGTGCGTCATCCCCGCAGCTCGGTCGAACGACCTGTCTCGACACGGTGAAGCCGGTGCTTCTCTCGCCTCGACATTGGGCATGTGGCACGATGCCAAAGACCCACCCTAGCACTTTCACGACCTCTACCGCGCGCCTCTTGCACCCTTTCTAGCGCTCATTATCACCGTGTATTATCCGAATTAGAAATTTTATGAATTTAGCTCATAGTTCCGATAATTAAACAAATGTTTTATGGAAGTAGTAGTTAAGAGTTATTTTCGTAATCGAAAACTCACTACGATTTTAGTCTCCTACGGGCTTCAGCTTTACTCTAACTAAGAGTCTCAGTATAGTCTATCATCTAAAGTAAGCCCAAGAACTATCTCTGAAGAAAAGCAGATTTAAAACAAAATTCAGTATTAGGAGAACTTACTTGGTTCGATGCCAGAGACTCGGTGTGCCACTCAAAAAAAAATCTTCCAAAACTACTTCAAAATCAATTGTAACCATCTTTAAAATAAAAACTAAAGCCCATTTCACACCCGAGTTTTGCAACCGAGCTCGATAGCACTAAATGTAACACCTCAAACTGGCCTAGAAGTTAGGCCCGAATCTGACGTCTCACATTGAAGTGTTTTTCGAACACCATGTTTTCATTGAAAACTCTTCTTGATATTAAAAAACTAAAGTCTTAGTTTGCGTTTGTTTATTTTTAATCAACGTTTTTTAAAAGTTATCAATTTCAAAACCTCGTTGTTGCGGAAGCTTAATTTAAAATAATGATTTACTAAGATGAGTTATCCAAAAATTGAGTTGCGGAAACGTAGTGTTTAGAAAAGCGATTATCGTTTTGAAAAAAATCGTGTTCAACTTGTGTAGCGATTTAAATCATAATAAACCGAAAATCTCAAATTAAAAACCAGAATTTAAGAGAGGCCTTATTACAACCCAATAAGAAAACGGTTTAAATAACGTAAAATTGAATACTCAAATTCAAAGCTATTCGTAGAGTGGCCACCTCGAGTCCTCCCGTACGTCGAACCGCCTACTGAGGACTACCTGAGAAAAATTAAAAAGAGAGGGGTGAGTTTACGAAAACTCAATGTGTACAACCCTCGTCAGTAAAACATGCATCACAGCAATCCGGGCCTAAGCCTATTACAGAAACGGTGGCAATTGGGCATCAGCCCAAAATAGCCTCGGTTGGGCCGTAGCCCATATCAAATGTCACATATCATATTTATCTGGGCCTAAGCCAATCTCAATATTAAAATCCATGTATGCAATGCGTTAATGCCCATACCAACCCTGCACTCCGTCTCCTCTCCAACCCTGCACTCCTATGGGGATTTAATCGACCCACCCATCCCTACACTACTTATGTAGCACCGGTTGCGGCACTAACTTATCGTTGCAGCAGAGTGCTCATGGCTTAAAAGCCTTCGGTGGATCCACAGTTGTCAAGCGACCATTCGATCCTATTAGCACTTCCTCCGTATTAATAGTCCCATCCCCATGCAACATAATAACACATGAATGCAGCATACCATAATGAACATACGATAGCAATCATATAACATGTAGAGCATTTTAGTCATTCTGCCCTTCAGGGGCATAACGGTCATCTTACCCTCCAGGGGTATTTCAGTCATTTTACCTTTCGAGGGTATTTTAGTAACTTTACGACCTTTCCAGAGGTCTACAGTCGCCTAGAGCGACACAGATATCACATTTAATCAAAACGGTGTATTTGGGCCCAAAGCCCAAAACTCGGCCCAAGTGGGCCCACACTCTCGTGTGGCCCATTCAATTTAAAGCGCCTTTGGCCATGTGATCGCCATGGCCGACTCCTTAATTCCTATCCGTCCACAACATTTACCCATGTAGGGCCCACGGGCCCGTTAGACCCACTCGGCCCATTTCAACCAAACGAGGCCCCAACCTTCCTAAGCCCATGAGAACGCTCATGGTGGCCTCACGCATCATGCGCCCATTTCTGTGGGCTCGATTCACCACACGTGCGTTCGCACGCTCATGTGGCATCATTTATCGGAGTTTCGGCTTTTCGGCACTTGTTGATCTATAGTCAGAATGGTGTGAGTACACACCTGCTACGAGCGTAGGTTGAAACCCCGAATCCACGTATCTAAGAAACCAACAACTCTAAACCGCTAGCCTTAATTCTTGATACGATATCTCCAAGAATTGAGATCGATAAATCAGTCTATGCTACTTACCAAAAACCAAGCGATTCACTGCAATGAAAAGTGCTCAGTCGGCTCTTTGCTTAAGTACGTCGAGTCCCTTGCAACGTTAAAACAAAGGGGAGATGTTAGCCATATCACTCACGGCCCTAAT
Organism: Gossypium sturtianum; assembly: GCA_025698515.1. NCBI lineage: Eukaryota > Viridiplantae > Streptophyta > Magnoliopsida > Malvales > Malvaceae > Gossypium > Gossypium sturtianum. The sequence continues at coordinate 131,459,435 of CM046955.1, forward strand.
TAAAATCATAACAGCCTTTTGGCTTGGGCGAAAACAACTCGATAAGAGAAGAACTCCATCACCCCTATTCGGCCCTAGCCACACTTACCAACCGATTTTCGGAATTCAAAGGCTGAACAAACGATGAGGAGGGTATGCTTAAACTCCAACAGGCTCGGCCTACACCAAGAGAAAAGTGCTTCGGCTATGCTGAGCAAAGAGGAAAGAAAGAAAGAAAGTGGATGAAAAGCTTACCAAATAAAGAACCCAAGACGAGGTGTTGGTGGAGAATAGATTCGGCTAAAAGAATTAAACTGCAAAGAACAGTCGAATGGTGTTGAAAGGAGAAAGAAGAACAATTACGGATTAGAGAAGAGATAGGAGGTTCGGCTTATGGAGAGGGAGGAGTAGAAGAGAAAACGAAAAAGAAGAAGAAGAGAGAAAGTCAGATTAAGATTTCGGCAAGAAAGAAAATACAAAGAAAATGACCCAAAATGTTCAAGGAAAAAGTGCCCAAAACGCAATAACACCAAAGAGAGCTAGAGAAATTCGGCACTTCTCCTTGACCAAAACCGAAAATGCACTCTAAAAGATGCCAAGTCTTTTGGCTGAATATTGCCTATCTACCTCCCCATATTCGGCCAACTCTTCCCCCACTTGAAATCCATGATTCTTTCCTACACTTACTCCCCTTCACTCATTCAAACCGTTTGACCAATTCAAACCTTCTCCAAATAGAATCCCACTCCAACTCCACCTCTTCACCTCCTTGAGCACAAAATAAAACTCCCCAAAAGCTACATGTGGGATTCGAACCTCACTCCCCTTGCTCACACATTGACGCCACCACCATTCTACCACATAGCCATCTTGTGTTAGCAAAAAGCAAACAAAAAACTTAACTCCAGCTTCCACAAGCTCTCCCTACTAAAGGCCCAAAAACCATAATTTTTCCTATTGCCTAACTTAAACCCGGGACTTCATAGAAACCCCGTAACCTTCCAAGATCACCTTCCTGACAGGTCCAACCAGGAATAATGTCGTTCCTATTTTCTCTAAAAATTCCAAACGCTCCTATGCCCAAGGCCCAATGGGCCTAATTCTACTAGGCCAAAATTCAGGGTGTTACAAATCTACCCCCTTAAAGAAATTTCATCCTCGAAATTTCCAGCTACCTAACAGCCGCACACTATCGATTACACCACTATGCTTCTGCTGCGCACTCTAGTCCTGATTGCAATTAGGTAAATAGCACACTATGGGTATCGTACGTACCAGTATTTGCATCTGTGGCGTTTACATCCTCTCGGCGACATGCTGCATAAACCAATGCTGACTGTCTTACCTCCGCAAGACCAGCACCTCTACCTGGAGCTCCACGACCCAAACCGTTTCCATCCCTGAGATGCCCACGGCCTCTGGGCGGCTGCTGTCCACCCCTCAGTGGCTGTACATTACCCCTACCGAAAGCTTGCCTCTGATCCGATCTTCTGGGACACTCTCTAAAACGATGTTCCGTAGAACCACAACTCAGACAAGCCCCTATCCTTCTCCAGCACTCGCCCACATGACCTTTCCCACATGTAGCATAATGTGGTAACCCAGTAGTAGCAGCAGGGGGTCCAGCTCTGACTGGCCCATCTACTCTAGCCCTTCTCTTAAATCTCTGATCAAAATCGGAATACTCAGACTCCCTCTTGTTTCTGCCCCTTTCTCTTTCTCTATTTAGGCGCTCAGAGCGCTTCACATCTTCAGCGATCTTAGCTTTCTCTACTAATGCAGCAAAATCCCACTCCCTCTGTGGAGCTATCAATACTCGGAGACTGTCCCTGAGCCCATCTTCGAATCGAACACAACGTTTGTACTCCGTTGCCACAATTCCTTGAGCATACCGACTAAGTCGCAAAAATTCTGCCTCGTACTTAGCCACATACTTGTCACGTTGAACCAGATTCAGAAATTCTTTCCTACGAGCGTCGACATAGCTAGCGCCCACGTACTTTCCCTGAAATGTGGACTTGAAGAATTCCCAGGTCAATCGATCAGACGAGGTACCCTCTTTTACCGTAAGCCACCACTGGTAGGCTTCATCCCTCAACAAAGACACGGCACCCTTCAACTTTTGTTCCAGTGTACAGTCGAGGTCGTCCATAATTCTTTCGGTGGCCTCTAGCCAAAGATTGCTCCGCCACACTTGGGACCACCCCGAAACTCCCGAAGATCTCTCGCTCCATTGGACCGAGTCGTTAAAATCCACCGACCCACGGCCCCCAACAAGCGGTATTAGGCCCAATGCAGACCAAAGAACTCTTTCCAAAATACGCAGCATTGCACGAGATAGTGCGTCATCCCCTGCCAATTTCGGTCGAACGACCTGTCTCATTACCGGTGAAGCGGTGCTTCTCTCGCCTCGACATTGGGCATGCGGCACGATGCCAAAGACCCACCCTAGCACTTCCACGACCTCTATCGCGGCCTCTTGCACCCCTTCTAGCGCTCATTATCACCCGTGTATTATCCGAATTAGAAATTTTATGAATTTAGCTCATAGTTCGAGTAATTAAACAAATGTTTTATGGAAGTAGTAGTTAAGAGTTATTTTCGCAATCGAAAACTCACTACGATTTTAGTCTCCCACAGCTTGATTTTACTCTAACTAAGAGTCTCAGTATAGTCTATCATCTAAAGTAAGCCCAGTAACTATCTACAGTATAACAGTTTAAAACAGAATTCAGTATCAGGAGAACTTACTTGGTTCGATGCCAGAGACTCGGTGTGCCACTCAAAAAAAATCTTCCAAAACTACTTCAAAATCAATTGTAACCATCTTTAAAATAAAAACTAAAGCCCATTTCACAGCCCGAGTTTTGCAACTGAGCTCTGATAGCACTAAATGTAACACCTCAAACCTGGCCTAGAAGTTAGGCCCGAATCTGACGTGTCACATTGAAGTGTTTTTCGAACACCATGTTTTCATTGAAAACTCTTCTTGATATTTAAAAACTAAAGTCTTAGTTTGCGTTTGTTTATTTTTAATCAACGTTTATTAAAAGTTATCAATTTCAAAACCTCGTTGTTGCGGAAGCTTAATTTAAAATAATGATTTACGAAGACGAGTTATCCAAAAATTGAGTTGCGGAAACGTAGTGTTTAGAAAACAGTTATCGTTTTGAAAAAATCGTGTTCAACTTTTAGCAGATTTAAATCATAATAAACCGAAAATCTCAAATTAAAAACCAGAATTTAAGAGAGGCCTTATTACAAACCAATAAGAAAACGGTTTAAATAACGTAAAATTGAATACTCAAATTCAAAGCTACTCGTAGAGTGGCCACCTCGAGTCTCTCCGTGCGTCGAACCGCCTCACCGAGGACTACGAGAAAAAATTAAAAGAGAGGGGTGAGTTTACTAAAACTCAATGTGTACAACCCTCGTCCAAGAAACATGCATCACAATGCAATCCGGGCCTAAGCCCATTCTACGTAAACGGTGGCAATTGGACCTCACCCAAAATAGCCTCGGTTGGGCGTAGCCCATATCAAATGTCACATATCATATTTATCTGGGCCTAAGCCCATCTCAATATTAAAATCCATGTATGCAATGCGTTAATGCCCATACCAACCCTGCACTCCTATAGGGATTTAATTGACCCACCCATCCCTACACTCCTTATGTAGCACCGGTTGCGGCACTAACTTATTGTTGCAGCAGAGCTGCTCATGACTTAAAAGCCTTCGGTGGATCCACAGTCGTCAAGCGACCATGCGATCCTATTAGCACTTCCTCCGTATTAATAGTCCCATCCCCATACAACATAATAACACATGAATGCATCATACCATAATGAACATACGATAGCAATCATATAACATGTAGAGCATTTTAGTCATTCTGCCCTTCAGGGGCATAACAGTCATCTTACCCTCCAGGGGTATTTCGGTAATTTTACCCTTCGAGGGTATTTTAGTAATTTTATGACCTTTTTGGAGGTCTACAGTCGCCTTGAGCGACACAGATATCGCATTTAATCAAAACGGTGTATTTGGGCCCAAAGCCCAAAACTCAGCCCAGGTGGGCCCACACTCTCGAGTGGCCTATTCGACCCAAAACTGCTTTTGGCCATGTGATCGCCATGGCTGGCTCCTTAATTCCTATCCGTCCACAACATTTACCCATGTAGGGCCCACGAGCTCGTTGGGCCCACTCGGCCCATTTCAACCAAACGAGGCCCAAAACTTCCTAAGCCCATAAGAACGCTCATGGTGGCCTCACGCATCATGCGCCCATTTCCCTGGGCTCGGTTCACCACACGTGCATTCGCACGCTCATGTGGCATCATTTGCCGGAGTTTCGACTTTTCGACACTTGCTGATCTATAGTCAGAAAGGTGTAAGTACACACCTGCTACGAGCATAGGTTGAAACCCCGAATCCACGTACCTAAGAAACCAACAACTCTAAACCGTTAGCCTTAATTCTTGATACGATATCTCAAAGAATTGAGATCGATAAATCAGTCTATGCTACTTACCAACAACCAAGCGATTCACTGCAACGAAAAGTGCTCAGTTGGCTCTTTGATTAAGAACGTCGAGCCCCTTGCAACGTTAAAACAAAGGGGAGATGTTAGCCATATCACTCACGGCCTTAATTGAAATCATAACAGCCTTTCGGCTTGAGCAAAAACAACCCGATAAGAGAAGAACTCCATCACCCCTATTCGGCCCTAGCCACACTTACCAACTGATTTTCGAAATTCAAAGGCTGAATAAACGATGAGGAGGGTATGCTTAAACTCCAACAGGTTTGGCCTACACCAAGAGAAAAGTGCTTCGGCTATGCTGAGCAAAGAGGAAAGAAAGAAAGAAAGTGGATGAAAAGCTTACCAAATAAAGAACCCAAGACGAGGTGTTGGTGGAGAATAGATTCGACTAAGAGAATTAAACTGCAAAGAATAGTCGAATGGTGTTGAAAGGAGAAAGAAGAACAATTACGGATTAGAGAAGAGATAGGAGGTTCGGCTTATGGAGAGGGAGGAGTAGAAGAGAAAACAAAGAAGAAGAAGAAGAGAGAAAGTCAGATTAAGATTTTGGCAAGAAAGAAAATACAAAGTAAATGACCCGAAATGTTCAAGGAAAAAGTGCCCAAAACGCAAAAACACCTAAGAGAGCTAGAGAAATTCGGCACTTCTCCTTGACAAAAATCGAAAATGCACTCTACAAGTTGCCAAGTATTTTTGCCGAATATTGCCTATCTATCTCCCCATATTCGGCCAACTCTTCCCCCACTTGAAACCCATGATTCTCTCCTACACTTACTCCCCTTCACTCATTCAAACCGTTTGACCAATTCAAACCTTCTCCAAATAGAATCCCACTCCAATTCCACCTCTTCACCTCCTTGAGCACAAAATAAAACTCCCCAAAAGCTGCATGTGGGATTCGAACCTCACTCCCCTTGCTCACACATTGACGCCACCACCATTCTACCACATAGCCATCTTGTGTTAGCAAAAAGCAAACAAAAACCTTAAGTCCAGCTTCCACAAGCTCTCCCTACTAAAGGCCCAAAAACCACAATTTTTCCTATTGCCTAACTTAAAACCCGGGACTTCATAGAAACCCCAGTAACCTTCCAAGATCACCTTTCGACAGTCCAACCCGGGAATAATGTCGTTCCTATTTTCTCTAAAAATTCCAAACGCTCCTATGCCCAAGGCCCAATGGGCCCAATTCTACTAGGCCAAAATTCGTGGTGTTACAAATCTACCTTCTTAAAGAAATTTCGTCCTCGAAATTTCCACTACCTAACTGACGACACTATCGATTACACCACTATGCTTCTTCGCTGCGACTCTAGTCCCGATTGCAATTAGGTAAATAGCACACTATGGGTATCGTGACGTACAAGATTTGCATCCGTGGCGTTTACATCCTCTTGGCGACATGTTGCATAAACCAATGCTGACTATCTTACCTCCGCAAGACCAGCACCTCTACCTGGAGCTCCACGACCCAAATCGTTTCCATCCCTGACATGCCCACGGCCTCTGGCGGTTCTTTGCCCACCCCTCGATGGGCTGTACATTACCCCTACCAAAGCTTGCCTCGATCCGATCTTCTGGGACACTCTCTAAAACGATGTTCCGTAGAACCACAACTCGCAGACAAGCCCCTGTCCTTCTCCAAAGACTCGCCCACATGACCTTCCCACGTGTAGCATAATGTGGTAACCCAAAGAGTAGCAAAGCAGTGGGGTCCTCTGACCGGCCCATCTACTCTAGCCCTTCTCTTAAATCTCGATCGAATCGGAATACTCGGACTCCTCTTGTTTCGCCTTTCTCTTTCTCTATTTAGGCGCTGCAGCGCTTCACATCTTCAGCGATCTTAGCTTTCTCTACTAATGCAGCAAAATCCCACTCCCTCTGTGCAGCTATCAATACTCGGAGACTGTCCCTGAGCCCATCTTCGAATCGAACACAACGTTCGTACTCCGTTGCCACAATTCCTTGAGCATACCGACTAAGTCGCAAAAATTCTGCCTCGTACTCAGCCACAGACTTGTCACCTTGAACCAGATTCAGAAATTCTTTCCTACGAGCGTCGACATAGCTAGCGCCCACGTACTTTCCCTGAAATGTGGACTTGAAGAATTCCCAGGTCAATCGATCAGACGAGGTACCCTCTTTTACCGTAAGCCACCACTGGTAGGCTTCATCCCTCAGTAAAGACACGGCACCCTTCAACTTTTGTTCCAGCATACAGTCGAGGTCGTCCATAATTCTTTCGGTGGCCTCTAGCCAGTACTCGCCACACTTGGGACCACCCCAGAAACTCCCCTGAAGATCTCTGCTCCATTGGACCAGAGTCGTTCCGTAACCGACCCACGGCCCCTAACAACGGTATTAGGCCCAACAGACCCAGCAACACTTTCCAAAATACGCAGCATTGCCTGAGATAGTGCGTCATCCCCAACAGCTCGGTCGAACCACCCTGTCTCAATTACCGGTGAAGCCGGTGCTTCTCTCGCCTCGACATTGGGCATGTGGCCTGATGCCAAAGACCCAGCCCTAGCACTTCCACGACCTCTACCGCGGCCTCTTGCACCCCTTCTAGCGCTCATTATCACTTCGTGTATTATCTGAATTAGAAATTTTATGAATTTAGCTCATAGTTCCAGTAATTAAACAAATGTTTTATGGAAGTAGTAGTTAAGAGTTATTTTCGCAATCGAAAACTCACTACGATTTTAGTCTCCTACGGGCTTCAGTTTTACTCTAACTAAGAGTCTCAGTATAGTCTATCATCTAAAGTAAGCCCAGTAACTATCTACAAGATAAATGATTTTAAAGCAATTCGAGATCGGGAGAACTTACTTGGTTCGATGCCAGAGACTCGGTGTGCCACTCAAAAAAAATCTTCCAAAACTACTTCAAAATCAATTGTAACCATCTTTAAAATAAAAACTAAAGCCCATTTCACAGCCCGAGTTTTGCAACCGAGCTCTGATAGCACTAAATGTAACACCTCAAACCTGGCCTAGAAGTTAGGCCCGAATCTGACGTGTCACATTGAAGTGTTTTTCGAACACCATGTTTTCATTGAAAACTCTTCTTGATATTTAAAAACTAAAGTCTTAGTTTGCGTTTGTTTATTTTTAATCAACGTTTATTAAAAGTTATCAATTTCAAAACCTCGTTGTTGCGGAAGCTTAATTTAAAATAATGATTTACGAAGACGAGTTATCCAAAAATTGAGTTGCGGAAACGTAGTGTTTAGAAAACAGTTATCGTTTTGAAAAAAATCGTGTTCAACTTTTAGCAGATTTAAATCATAATAAACCGAAAATCTCAAATTAAAAACCAGAATTTAAGAGAGGCCTTATTACAAACCAATAAGAAAACGGTTTAAATAACGTAAAATTGAATACTCAAATTCAAAGCTACTCGTAGAGTGGCCACCTCGAGTCCTCCCGTACGTCGAACCGCCTACTGAGGACTACCTGAGAAAAATTAAAAAGAGAGGGGTGAGTTTACGAAAACTCAATGTGTACAACCCTCGTCAGTAAAACATGCATCACAGCAATCCGGGCCTAAGCCCATTACAGAAACGGTGGCAATTGGACCTCAGCCCAAAATAGCCTCGGTTGGGCCGTAACCCATATCAAATGTCACATATCATATTTATCTGGGCCTAAGCCCATCTCAATATTAAAATCCATGTATGCAATGCGTTAATGCCCATACCAACCCTGCACTCCTATAGGGATTTAATCGACCCACCCATCCCTACACTCCTTATGTAGCACCGGTTGCGGCACTAACTTATTGTTGCAAAGCAGAGTCGCTCATGACTTAAAAGCCTTCGGTGGATCCACAAATGCGTCAGCGACCATGCGATCCTATTAGCACTTCCTCCGTATTAATAGTCCCATCCCCATACAACATAATAACACATGAATGCATCATACCATAATGAACATACGATAGCAATCATATAACATGTAGAGCATTTTAGTCATTACGCTCTTCGGGGGCATAATGATCATCTTACCCTCCAGGGTATATTTGGTAATTTTACCCTTCGAGGGTATTTTAGTAATTTTATGACCTTTTGGAGGTCTCTGATCGCCTTGAGCGACACAGATATCGCATTTAATCAAAACGGTGTATTTGGGCCCAAAGCCCAAAACTCAGCCCAGGTGGGCCCACACTCTCGAGTGGCCTATTCGACCCAAAACTGCTTTTGGCCATGTGATCGCCATGGCTGGCTCCTTAATTCCTATCCGTCCACAACATTTACCCATGTAGGGCCCACGAGCTCGTTGGGCCCACTCGGCCCATTTCAACCAAACGAGGCCCAAAACTTCCTAAGCCCATAAGAACGCTCATGGTGGCCTCACGCATCATGCGCCCATTTCCCTGGGCTCGGTTCACCACACGTGCATTCGCACGCTCATGTGGCATCATTTGCCGGAGTTTCGACTTTTCGACACTTGCTGATCTATAGTCAGAAAGGTGTAAGTACACACCTGCTACGAGCATAGGTTGAAACCCCGAATCCACGTACCTAAGAAACCAACAACTCTAAACCGATAGCCTTAATTCTTGATACGATATCTCAAAGAATTGAGATCGATAAATCAGTCTATGCAACTTACCAACAACCAAGCGATTCACTGCAACGAAAAGTGCTCAGTTGGCTCTTTGATTAAGAACGTCGAGCCCCTTGCAACGTTAAAACAAAGGGAGATGTTAGCCATATCACTCACGGCCTTAATTGAAATCATATGACCTTTTCGGCTTGAGCAAAAACAACCCGATAAGAGAAGAACTCCATCACCCCTATTCGCCCTAGCCACACTTACCAACTGATTTTCGAAATTCAAAGGCTGAATAAACGATGAGGAGGGTATGCTTAAACTCCAACAGGTTTGGCCTACACCAAGAGAAAAGTGCTTCGGCTATGCTGAGCAAAGAGGAAAGAAAGAAAGAAAGTGGATGAAAAGCTTACCAAATAAAGAACCCAAGACGAGGTGTTGGTGGAGAATAGATTCGACTAAGAGAATTAAACTGCAAAGAATAGTCGAATGGTGTTGAAAGGAGAAAGAAGAACAATTACGGATTAGAGAAGAGATAGGAGGTTCAGCTTATGGAGAGGGAGGAGTAGAAGAGAAAACAAAGAAGAAGAAGAAGAGAGAAAGTCAGATTAAGATTTTGGCAAGAAAGAAAATACAAAGTAAATGACCCGAAATGTTCAAGGAAAAAGTGCCCAAAACGCAAAAACACCTAAGAGAGCTAGAGAAATTCGGCACTTCTCCTTGACAAAAATCGAAAATGCACTCTACAAGTTGCCAAGTATTTTGGCCGAATATTGCCTATCTATCTCCCCATATTCGGCCAACTCTTCCCCCACTTGAAACCCATGATTCTCTCCTACACTTACTCCCCTTCACTCATTCAAACCGTTTGACCAATTCAAACCTTCTCCAAATAGAATCCCACTCCAATTCCACCTCTTCACCTCCTTGAGCAGAAAATAAAACTCCCCAAAAGCTGCATGTGGGATTCGAACCTCACTCCCCTTGCTCACACATTGACGCCACCACCATTCTACCACATAGCCATCTTGTGTTAGCAAAAAGCAAACAAAAACCTTAAGTCCAGCTTCCACAAGCTCTCCCTACTAAAGGCCCAAAAACCACAATTTTTCCTATTGCCTAACTTAAACCCGGGACTTCATAGAAACCCCGTAACCTTCTAAGATCACCTTCCTGACAGGTCCAACCAGGAATAATGTCGTTCCTATTTTCTCTAAAAATTCCAAACGCTCCTATGCCCAAGGCCCAATGGGCCCAATTCTACTAGGCCAAAATTCAGGGTGTTACAAATCTACCCCCTTAAAGAAATTTCGTCCTCAAAATTTCCGACTACCTATGACCATGACGCTATCGATTACACCACTATGCTTCTGCTGCGCACTCTAGTCCTGATTGCAATTAGGTAAATAGCACACTATGGGTATCGTACGTACCAGTATTTGCATCTGTGGCGTTTACATGCTCTCGGCGACATGCTGCATAAACCAATGCTGACTATCTTACCTCCGCAAGACCAGCACCTCTACCTGGAGCTCCACGACCCAAACCGTTTCCATCCCTGACATGCCCACGGCCTGCGGGGGCGCACATCCACCCCTCGTTGGTGTACATTACCCCTACCGAAAGCTTGCCTCTGATCCGATCTTCTGGGACACTCTCTAAAACGATGTTCCGTAGAACCACAACTCAGACAAGCCCCTGTCCTTCTCCAGCACTCGCCCACATGACCTTTCCCACGTGTAGCATAATGTGGTAACCCAGTAGTAGCAGCAGGGGGTCCAGCTCTGACTGGCCCATCTACTCTAGCCCTTCTCTTAAATCTCCGATCGAATCGGAATACTCGGACTCCTCTTGTTTCGCCTCTTTCTCTTTCTCTATTTAGGCGCTGAGCGCTTCACATCTTCAGCGATCTTAGCTTTCTCTACTAATGCAGCAAAATCCCACTCCCTCTGCAGAGCTATCAATACTCGGAGACTGTCCCTGAGCCCATCTTGAATCGAACACAACGTTAGTACTCGTTGCCACAATTCCTTGAGCATACCGACTAAGTCACAAAAATTCGCGCCTGCTCACTCACCACGGACTTGTCACCTTGAACCGATTCAGAAATTCTTTCCTACGAAGGCCGACATAGCTAGCGCCCACGCATTTTCCCCGAAATGTGGACTTGAAGAATTCCTGTGTCAATCGATCGACGAGGTACCCTCTTTTACCGTAAGCCACCACTGGTAGGCTTCATCCTTCAACAAAGACACGGCACCCTTCAACTTTTGTTCCAGCATACAGTCGAGGTCGTCCATAATTCTTTCGGTGGCCTCTAGCCAGTACTCTGCCACACTTGGGACCACCCCAGAAACTCTCCTGAAGATCTCTGCTCCATTGGACCGAGTCGTTCCAGAACCGACCCACACCCCAACAACGAGAGATTAGGCCCAATGAGACCCAAAGAACTCTTTCCAAAATACGCAAAGATTGCTCGAGATAGTGCGTCATCCCCAACAGCTCGGTCGAACGACCCTGTCTCAATTACCGGTGAAGCCGGTGCTTCTCTCGCCTCGACATTGGGCATGTGGCCTGATGCCAAAGACCCAGCCCTAGCACTTCCACGACCTCTACCGCGGCCTTTTGCACCCCTTCTAGCGCTCATTATCACTTCGTGTATTATCTGAATTAGAAATTTTATGAATTTAGCTCATAGTTCCAGTAATTAAACAAATGTTTTATGGAAGTAGTAGTTAAGAGTTATTTTCGCAATCGAAAACTCACTACGATTTTTGTCTCCTACGGGCTTCAGTTTTACTCTAACTAAGAGTCTCAGTATAGTCTATCATCTAAAGTAAGCCCAGTAACTATCTACAGTATAACAGTTTAAAACAGAATTTAGTATCAGGAGAACTTACTTGGTTCGATGCCAGAGACTCGGTGTGCCACTCAAAAAAAATCTTCCAAAACTACTTCAAAATCAATTGTAACCATCTTTAAAATAAAAACTAAAGCCCATTTCACAGCCCAAGTTTTGCAACCGAGCTCTGATAGCACTAAATGTAACACCTCAAACCTGGCCTAGAAGTTAGGCCCGAATCTGACGTGTCACATTGAAGTGTTTTTCGAACACCATGTTTTCATTGAAAACTCTTCTTGATATTTAAAACTAAAGTCTTAGTTTGCGTTTGTTTATTTTTAATCAACGTTTATTAAAAGTTATCAATTTCAAAACCTCGTTGTTGCGGAAGCTTAATTTAAAATAATGATTTACGTAAGACGAGTTATCCAAAAATTGAGTTGCGGAAACGTAGTGTTTAGAAAGCGATTATCGTTTTGAAAAAATCGTGTTCAACTTTTAGCGATTTAAATCATAATAAACCGAAAATCTCAAATTAAAAACCAGAATTTAAGAGAGGCCTTATTACAAACCAATAAGAAAACGGTTTAAATAACGTAAAATTGAATACTCAAATTCAAAGCTACTCGAGAGTGGCCACCTCGAGTCCTCCCGCACGTCGAACCCGCCACTGGGGACTACGAGAAAAATTAAAAGAGAGGGGTGAGTTTACTTAAAACTCAATGTGTACAACCTCGTCAAGAAACATGCATCACAAAGAATCAGGGCCTAAGCCCATTACGTAAAGCGGTGGCAATTGGACCTCACCCAAAATAGCCTCGGTTGGGCCGTAGCCCATATCAAATGTCACAAATCATATTTATCTGGGCCTAAGCCCATCTCAATATTAAAATCCATGTATGCAATGCGTTAATGCCCATACCAACCCTGCACTCCTATAGGGATTTAATCGACCCACCCATCCCTACACTCCTTATGTAGCACCGGTTGCGGCACTAACTTATTGTTGCAGCAGAGCTGCTCATGACTTAAAAGCCTTCGGTGGATCCACAGTCGTCAAGCGACCATGCGATCCTATTAGCACTTCCTCCGTATTAATAGTCCCATCCCCATACAACATAATAACACATGAATGCATCATACCATAATGAACATACGATAGCAATCATATAACATGTAGAGCATTTTAGTCATTCTGCCCTTCAGGGGCATAACAGTCATCTTACCCTCCAGGGGTATTTCGGTAATTTTACCCTTCGAGGGTATTTTAGTAATTTTATGACCTTTTTGGAGGTCTACAGTCGCCTTGAGCGACACAGATATCGCATTTAATCAAAACGGTGTATTTGGGCCCAAAGCCCAAAACTCAGCCCAGGTGGGCCCACACTCTCGAGTGGCCTATTCGACCCAAAACTGCTTTTGGCCATGTGATCGCCATGGCTGGCTCCTTAATTCCTATCTGTCCACAACATTTACCCATGTAGGGCCCACGAGCTCGTTGGGCCCACTTCTACCATTTCAACCAAACGAGGCCCAAAACTTCCTAAGCCCATAAGAACGCTCATGGTGGCCTCACGCATCATGCGCCCATTTCCCTGGGCTCGGTTCACCACACGTGCATTCGCACGCTCATGTGGCATCATTTGCCGGAGTTTCGACTTTTCGACACTTGCTGATCTATAGTCAGAAAGGTGTGAGTACACACCTGCTACGAGCATAGGTTGAAACCCCGAATCCACGTACCTAAGAAACCAACAACTCTAAACCGTTAGCCTTAATTCTTGATACGATATCTCAAAGAATTGAGATCGATAAATCAGTCTATGCTACTTACCAACAACCAAGCGATTCACTGCAATGAAAAGTGCTCAGTTGGCTCTTTGATTAAGTACGTCGAGCCCCTTGCAATGTTAAAACAAAGGGGAGATGTTAGCCATATCACTCACGGCCTTAATTGAAATCATAACAGCCTTTCGGCTTGAGCAAAAACAACCCGATAAGAGAAGAACTCCATCACCCCTATTCGGCCCTAGCCACACTTACCAACTGATTTTCGAAATTCAAAGGCTGAATAAACGATGAGGAGGGTATGCTTAAACTCCAACAGGTTTGGCCTACACCAAGAGAAAAGTGCTTCGGCTATGCTGAGAAAAGAGGAAAGAAAGAAAGAAAGTGGATGAAAAGCTTACCAAATAAAGAACCCAAGACGAGGTGTTGGTGGAGAATAGATTCGACTAAGAGAATTAAACTGCAAAGAATAGTCGAATGGTATTGAAAGGAGAAAGAAGAACAATTACGGATTAGAGAAGAGATAGGAGGTTTGGTTTATGGAGAGGGAGGAGTAGAAGAGAAAACAAAGAAGAAGAAGAAGAGAGAAAGTCAGATTAAGATTTTGGCAAGAAAGAAAATACAAAGTAAATGACCCGAAATGTTCAAGGAAAAAGTGCCCAAAACGCAAAAACACCTAAGAGAGCTAGAGAAATTCGGCACTTCTCCTTGACAAAAATCGAAAATGCACTCTACAAGTTGCCAAGTATTTTGGCCGAATATTGCCTATCTACCTCCCCATATTCGGCCAACTCTTTCCCCACTTGAAACCCATGATTCTCTCCTACACTTACTCCCCTTCACTCATTCAAACCGTTTGACCAATTCAAACCTTCTCCAAATAGAATCCCACTCCAATTCCACCTCTTCACCTCATTGAGCACAAAATAAAACTCCTCAAAAGCTGCATGTGGGATTCGAACCTCACTCCCCTTGCTCACAAATTGACGCCACCACCATTCTACCACATAGCCATCTTGTGTTAGCAAAAAGCAAACAAAAACCTTAAGTCCAGCTTCCACAAGCTCTCCCTACTAAAGGCCCAAAAACCAAAATTTTTCCTATGGCCTAGCTTGAACTCGGGACTTCATAGAAACCCCGTAACCTTCCAAAATCACCTTCTTGACAGGTCCAACCAGGAATAATGCCGTTCCCATTTTCTCTAAAAATTCCAAACGCTCCTATGCCCAAGGCCCAATGGGCCCAATTCTACTAGGCCCAAATTCAGGGTGTTACACAGCTAGCCCCAGAAAACTTCAGACTTCTGAAACATTCCTCAGTGTCTTCCAACTTACAATAGCTAAAATTTTGTTCGGATCCATCCGAATACCCTCCTTAGATGCAACATGTCCAAGGAAACTAACTTCTCGTAGCCAGAATTCGCATTTATTGAACTTTGCATACAATTGCTTCTCACATAGAGTTTTCAATACAGTTCTTAAATGTTCAGCATGCTCATTTTCATCCCGGGAATAAACCAAAATATCATCAATAAAAACAACCACGAACCTGTCCAGGTAAGGTCTAAAAATTCTGTTCATTAAATCCATAAATATTATCGGGGCATTAGTTAATCCGAATGGCATCACCAAAAACTCATAATGGTCATATCTGGTTCTGAAGTCTGTCTTCGGCACATCTGAATCTTTTACCCATAGTTGATAGTAACTAGATCGTAGGTCAATTTTTGAAAATACAGTGGTACCTTTTAATTGATCAAACAAGTGATCTATACGAGGCAACGGGTACTTATTCTTTACTGTAACTTTATTAAGTTGTTTATAATCGATGCATAATCTCAATGATCCATCTTTCTTCTTTACAAACAATACCGGTGCACCCCATGGTGAAAAGCTGGGTTAGGCAAATCCTCTATCAATCAACTATTACAACTGTACCTTCAGTTCTTTCAATTCAGTATGAGCCATTCTATATGGTGTTATAGATATCAGCGTCGTTCCTGGTACAAGGTCTATGGAAAATTCCACCTCTCTGGCTGGAGGTAAACCAGGTAGTTCTTCTGGAAATACCTTAGGAAACTCACAAAAGACCGACACTGACTGGATTTTCAACTCTGATACTTTAGTATCTAGTACAATAGCAAGATAAGCCTCATACCCCTTTTTAATATATCTCTGTGCCGATATTGTTGAAATCACATTGGACAACCCATCTAGTTTCTCAGATTCAGTTGAACCATAGCCATCTAGCTTCCAAGTATTCATAGCCGAATCTTTGAAGGGTTTCGAACAAAGGTGCAATCGTCTTCTTCAAATAAAGGTAAGATCAAAGTTTGATTTCTGTTCTTTCCTTTAAGGACTTGTCGAAATCTCAAAGGCTAATTCTTATTGTATTCTTTGACTGAAATATTAAGGAGAGATTTCGGGATCTTTGCTAGTGTCAACTTTTAAGGGAGATAGTTCGAGATCTAGCCAACCAAGGTAAGTACATATTCGGCCAAGGGCTATGAAAAGGTGATTTAAATGTTAGAAGTGGATCTAACAGATATCCTATAGGTTTCGACATCTCCATAACCAAGGGATACTTTCGAGATTTGGAAATCACAAGGTAAGTGTCTAAATACAATCGGCTAAGGCCATGTTTGGTATTCTAGATCTATTTCTCATATGTTTTAAAAGCCGAAAACTAACTAGTTAGGAGTTTTGGTGGCTAGCCGATTTCAAGAAGGAACTCAGCAAGTTTTTGGGATTTGATTTTTAATCCAATCGGCACAAGGTAAGTTTAAGTATACTAATCCTACTAGGATTTGGATTTATGGCTGAATGGCTTTTTATTAAATTAGTAAGTGATTAATCAAATGTAGGGATTAAGGATCTAAGCGGTAGATCAAATTTCGGGATTTCAAGGAAATTGTTAAGCAAATCAGGTGTGTACCCCACACTACTTCATAATATGTTTTATGGCTATGTCTATTTAAATATGTGATAATAAGAATAAGAAAGTGGCTAAGGTACCATGTTTTGGTACTAAGTACTCAGGTACGTTTCCTACTCCTACTAGGAATATGAAATATATTATTTGTAACATGAGAATAAGAATGTGATCTTTGGCATATTAATGCATATTACAAAATGGGGCATACGGGTTATTGAAAGGGGAAGTGAATGTGGTGACCTAAGACCACGAACACGGTGACCTAAGACCGTGGTATCTGAATGTGGTGACCTAAGACCACAGTAATCTGAATGCGGTGACCTAAGACCGCGATATATGAATGTGGTGACCTAAGACCACAAATGCGGTGACCTAAGACCGCGATATGGAGTGTAGCGGAAGGAGGGTCGACTTAGTAGTCCCCACGATTGTACAAAGTTGGTACGGGGAGTGTAGCGGATGGCTTATTAGGTTTGGGTTTGGGAATGCATCATAATTTGTATGCTATGATATGAATGCGCAACATTTGTATGCCCTGATTCTATTTTGATTTAGTGTTTGTGTACACATTGAGTCTGTTTGACTCACCCGTTGGGGAATATTTTTCAAAGCGATGATCGGTGATGGACCGGGACGACGGAACTTGTGGTGGCCATGCTCAGCTTGAAGTTTATATTTTGTTTTATGGACTATTAACTTTTAAGCACTTTAAATTATTAGGGATTTTAATTGATGTAATAAGGCCATAGTGAACTCTTTTATTTCTATTTTTAATTATTATGTTATTAAATTTTATTTATTAAAGATTAGGTTAATTAAATTTAAAATAAACCCTACATGTTTTGTCACCTTAAATAAATGGATTTCAATATAAGGTAAATTGGTTTTCAACACAAGCCCAACCCAAAATAATTTTTTAAAATCGCAGAAATTTTTCCTAAGGACAAAAGAACTTTGAACCGGTTTACTTGAGGAACATACCAAATCTGGTCAAAGCTCGTGGGCCAGGTTTGGGGTGTTTCAGTTTGGTATCAGAGCCCATTTCAAACTCTCGGCCTGAGGTTTAAGGCCCAAAACGTTTTCGAATCGAGCCCAAATAAGTTTTATAAAAATATTTTATGAAATCAAGCAGTTTTTCGGCATGGCACCCAAGTCTCCGACCCGAGGTCCACCGGTGAGTACCCTATCCCTTGTGTGATTTTTAATATGATCTGTAGAAGGGTAGAAATGTAATGGAACGTAGAATAGTATGATAGGTACTTGAACCGTAGGTCTAGTCTACTCAAACACAAATACATAAGACTTAAATGCCTAAACAAACCTATGGCTAAGTCGCCGAAAGTTAGGGGTGTGGTAACCCACGTGCGCATGTCTAGGATTGGATCGGAAGAGCCTAGTATTTAAGCAGTCCTAGTGACTCACCTCCTCTTCGCTGGAATCCCTGCAGTGCGTAGCTTCCGGTTCACCCTAACCAAGAAGACTCGGTGGGTGTGGCAACCTGCATGCGCATGTCTAGGACCGGTTTCGGTGGGAGCTTGGTACTTAGCAAATCCGCGTGACTCACCTCCTCTCCACTCGAATCCTACTGCGTGCGCTTTTGTTCACCCCACCAAGAGGACTCGGTCATAGGCTAAACACAATAACTAAAACCCGAAAGGGAACTAGCCGTGTTTTTAAAAAAAAAAAAACTAGTTCTAAAACTCTTAAAATTACCCTTTTTAATTCGTGAGAACTATTTTTACAAAATTATTCGAAAAATTTTCGAATTGCAAAATTACTAAAATACCCCTAGCGATAAAATTACAAAAATGCCCTTGGTTTATGAAATTTCCAAAATACCCCCGAGATTCAAAATTTCCAAAATACCCCTGGATTTCAAAATTTTCTAAAGTACCCCGGGAATTCAAAATTACCAACACATTCTTATTGACAAAATCAACAAGGAACCTTATCTTGAAAAACTACGAAAATACCCCTGTAGGACAAATTACGAAAATACCCATGGGTAGTGGAAAAACAACAACAATTGAAACTACAACATTTCTCTGAATGAACGAAAGTTAATAATTGATTGATGGATGTATGAATGCAAAGACTGTGTGCATGTATGAATACGAAAGAAGCACTCCTAAAATTTCTTTTCATAAAACTTCTTCACGGGTAATAAGTGAAACAAGCACTAATTCATAAAAAATTTTTAATCAGATCGCGACGGTAGAAATGAGCTCTAGGGGACGTGGTCGTAACGTACGAGGACGCGGTAGAGGTAGAATGACCGTGTCGGAACCCGTTAGATCAGGTCAGGGGTCTGACAACGAGATGCCACCACCACCCCCAGCTGTTGGTGTTGAGCAGCAAGCGCGCAGTAGGATGATGATTTGTGTCCCGTGTCGTGCTGCGAGTTCTAGAGTTGGTGGCTGGTGCAGGAGGAAATTCGGGAGCCCGGAAGTCGGTACCTGAGCGACTTCGTGCCAACGGAGCTGAGGTGTTCCGTGGAGTGTCAGGAGTGGCACCCAGTACCACTGAGTATTGGTTGGAATCAACTGAGCGGATCATGGATGAACTAGATCTAACCCCTGAAGAGAAGGTGAAAGGAATGGTGGCGTTCCTACGTGATGAAGCGTACCAATGGTGGCTCACAGTTCGTGATGGTGCCACAGCTGAGGATCTGACGTGGGACTATGTTAAGACGGCTTATCAGAAGAAGTATGTCGGTACCCGGTATACTGATGAGCAAAGGAAGGCATTTATGGGGCTGGTTCAAGGGAACAAGTCCGTGGCAGAGTATGAAGCTGAGTTTCTGAGGCTGAGCCGTTATGCTCGAGGAGTGGTGGCTACGGAGCATGAACGGTGTGTCCGATTTGAGGACGGTTTGAGGGATGATTTAAGGTCGTTGATAGCTCCGCATCGTGAACGAGTTTTTCGCTTTAGTGGAGAAAGCTAAGGTAGCTGAGGGGATTAAGGATTCTACAAAGCGAAACTTCAACCAGAACAGGCAGAAAAGAGGCTTTGGTTCGTCAGGATCATCTGGGAATAAAGGGCCTAGAGTTGATAGGCCGCGAGGTCGACAGTCGCCACAGGAGGGCAGTATCGTCCTTGTGACCAGTGTGGGAAGAAACACTTAGGAGAGTGTTGGAAAAAGACGAGAGGATGTTTCAGGTGTGGGTCTAAGGACCACATAATTAAGGATTGTCCTACGAAACTGGATGGGAATCAACCAGTAGCTCAGAATGTTTGTCAGGCTGGTAGAGGTGTACAATAGCCTCAACGAGGTCGTGGTTCGAATAACAGAGGTAATGGTGCTGGCAGAGGACGTGGAACGCAGGGCAGAGGTGCTGCTAATACTGAGGCAAGGTAACCGGGTTTGGTTTATGCGGTTCACCAGAGGGAGGATGGAGACACGCCAGACGTCATAACCGGTACGTTCCTTATATTTGGGAAACCTTATTATACTCTGATTGATGTGGGCTCGACCCATTCCTATGTTGCATGTAGTGTAGTGGAAACACTAGGCCTAGACTCTGAACTCTCTAATAGGCAGATGACTGTAGTAAGCCCATTAGGCCAAACTGTAGTGGTGGATAAGATCTTTCGGAGTGTACCCCTAAAAATTCAGGGAGTGAACTTTCGGGCTGACTTAATGGAGTTACCCTTCGGAGAATTTGACCTCATACTTGGGATGGACTGGCTAGTAGAGCATCGAGCCGTGTTGGATTGTGCGGCTAAATGAATGGAACTAAGAACCCTGGAGGGTGAGGTGATTATCACGATAGGAGAAAGAAGAAACTACTTGTCTAATGTAGTTTCGGCACTAAAGGCTGAAAGGATGGTTCGGAAAGGGTGCAAGGCATTTTTAGCCTTCGTAAGTGCGTTAGATGGAAAGGAGGAAGGAGTCAATGGAGTTAGAGCGGTAAGGGACTTCGTGGATGTGTTTCCAGAGGAATTACCAGGAATACCCCCAGATAGAGAGGTGGAATTTGGAATGGACTTGCTACCAGGAACAGCTCCTGTGTCAATCGCCCCATACCGAATGGTGCCAAAGGAGTTAGTTGAGCTCAAGGCTCAGATTCAAGAATTGCTGGATCGTGGGTTCATCCGACCCAGTGTGTCTCCATGGGGAGCACCGGTCTTGTTTGTGAAGAAGAAAGATGGGACTATGCGAATGTCCATAGACTATCGTCAGTTGAATAAACTGACCATTAAGAACAAGTATCCTTTGCCAAGGATAGACGACTTGTTCGATCAGCTAAAGGGGGCAGCTGTGTTTTCGAAGATAGATCTACGGTCGGGATATCATTAGTTGAAGGTATGTAACACCCCAAACCCGGTCAAGACACCACGACCAAATCTGGTATGTTACGAGGAAAACGTATTTGAGAAGTTGGGTTTTCGTTTAAAAACTTGATGAAAATTTTGTGAAAAGTTTTGAACGTGTAGAAATCTTGGGCATGATTGTTGAAAACTTCATGCGTCATTTTAAAAACAAGGCCCATTGGGCCCAATCCTACTAGGCCCAATTTCGGGATGTTACAAATCTACCCTCCTTAAAGAAATTTCGTCCTCGAAATTTCCAACTACAGAACATTCGTACTCACCTAACCTACAACGCCAGGCTCACGCTGCGCACTCTGATTCCAATAACCCTAATGTACTTTTAACTAGAATTTAGAAATCCTACACATACTAAAAAAACTAACCATTAAAAGGCATAAATATTTCAGACGCAATCAACTCTATATCCGAACATCACATGCAACCCAAACACATGTAATAGATATTCAAAATACAAAGATATAACAAAGAAAAGTATCAGAAACTTACGGTGCGGATTGGTGTGAGGAGACTCGGGTGCCATATTTCAACAAAAAGAACAGATATATATTTTTCTAAACCATTTTCCAAACCATCTTTTGAAAACATTTTTTTGAACCCAAACCACACGGTGAGTTTTTGAACCTAGGCTCGATACCATAATTGTAACACCCCAAACCCGGCCTAAACGTTACGATCGAACTGGCATGTCACATGAAAGGAATGTCTAAAAAGCTGCATCATTCGTTAAAAGCTCATATTCTTTATAGTTGTGGTGAGAAATTGAGTTTAAGTAATTTTGAATAAGAAATGGTTTATTATCATTTTAGGAAAATCCCATATTGATCATTTAATAACAAGCAATAAACAAATTGAAAGTGAAACCAAATAAAATACCCAAGGCCTTATTACATAACAAAAACTCAAATAAAAATAAGGCCAAATAAAAGAAATGAATTTACGAGTGAACATATGTATGGCCTTCACGAGTCCACCCTCACTCCCAAATCCGCGATCTAATGATTACCTGCAAAATTTAACTAAGGGGTGAGTCATCGAGACTCAAAGTGTGTAAATCCCCATCCAATGTGCCCTTACACAATTTCATATGAAAATATGCATATCATGCACCCAAACCTAGCCATCCAATGCTCCTTTCTACCCCGTGTGGTACCAAACCACTGGTGGTGCCAAACCACTGGTGACCCAAAGTCACGATATCCATAATTGTGGTGCCAAACCCACTGGTGAGCCAAAGTCACGAATATTCCAATGATGGGGCCAACCCATCGTGTGATACCAAATCACCGGGCGTCAATCCCGTATAATCGGTGTGGGGCCAACCCTTTGTGGTGCTAAGCCTTTGGGATGAGACGCTATGAGGTGCCAAACCTCGGTGTCCCAAAGACACGAATGTGATACCAAATCACTTTGGTGACCGAAGTCACGAATCCAATGATGGGGCCAACCCATCGTGTGATACCAAATCACCGGGCGTCAATCCCGTATAATCAATCGTGGGGCCAACCCAATGTGGTTCTAAGCCACTTTGGGACGACGATTTGAGGTGCCAAACCTCCGTGACCCAAAGTCACAATAATCAACTGTGGTACCAAACCACTTTGGTGGTGCCAAACCACCGTGTCCCAAAGACACGGATATCAATCTTCCCCTCCTCTCATCATACCCATGCAATATGACATAATAATTCGTGTATGCAGTATGTCATGTATGCTAGAGATATATCAAATATAAGTATAACATGAATTACCATCATAATCAGATAGACATAAAACAACATAATCACCCTAATCAACCTCTAAGGGTATAACCGTAATTTTACCTACCAAGGGCATTTTCGTAATTTACCCACCAAGGGCATTTTCGTAATTTACCCACCAAGGGCATATCGGTAATTTACCCACCAAGGGCATTTTCGTAATTTACCCTTCAGTGGTATTTCAGTAATTTACCCACTAAGGGTATTTTGGTAATTTCGTACCTGGAATGGCCTTTCCAAAGGCCCAGTGTCGCCCCGAGCGACCCAACTACCATTTCTGGTCGAAATAGACTATTGGGCCTAAAGCCCAATTTCGGCCCATTCGGGCCCACATGCTCGTGTGGCCCACCTAGCACAAATCTAGCCATGTATATAAGTTCCATCTAGTCTAGTTCACTATATACTACACAATCGCACAATTTACTCATAAGGGCCCACGAGCCCATTGGGCCCACTTCGGCCCATCGCGGCCCAAGCAGCCCCAACCCACAAGAATACTACTTATGGCCTCAACTATCGCGTCGAAGCCCCACACGTGCGCTTGCACGCTCGTGTGGCTACTATTGCCGTGACCGGCACTTCGGCATTTGCCGCTCTACAACTAGAGTAGAGAGAGTTACACACCTGATAGGACTCTTGTGTTAATCCGCGCTCCGACCACTCCTGCACTCCAAACGCCTTCCAAGGTGTGTCAACCCTCCTCCTGGAATGCTCTTTATATAGCTAGCTCTTCACCTTCCTTCTTTGTATCTTTCCGATGTGGGATCCCTTCACAAGAGAGTTTAAATTCAACTAAAACTCTTCCCATCCAGCATCATAAAATAAATACTCCCTTGCTTCTCATGAGATTCGAACCTGTGCTCCCTTGCAACATAATCCACGCTGCTAGCCACTTGGCCACAAGCTCCTCTTGTGTCTTAAACCATGCGCAACTAAATATAAATCTATAGCCAAATTCTCCGAGGTCCAAGTAAAAAGAAAACCAAAATGCAAAAGCCAAGACTTGAACCTTGGACCTCCTTCCTTCCTTGTGGCGTCACCCCCTTGTCTCTTATGTGGCGTCACTTTGCCACTACACCACACACTCCACTTGTGTCATTTTCCTCCACATTTTATTCTTAAGGCCTACTCCGCCAACTTCCAGGTTTTTTCACCTAAAACCAAAATTTCCCCAAAGCTAATATTTGATCCGGGACTTCATAGAAGCCCTCTAACCTTCCAAAATAACTTACCTAATAAGTCTAACTTGCATTAATGCCGTTCTCAAAAATTTTAAAAACAAGGCCCATTGGGCCCAATCCTACTAGGCCCAATTTCGGGATGTTACAAGGTAAAGGAGGCAGATATCCATAAGACCACCTTTAGGATAAGATACGGCCATTATGAGTTTGTAGTAATACCGTTTGGGTTGATGAACGCCCCAGCCGCGTTCATGGATATGATGAACAGGGTTTTTCAACCCTACTTGGATCGGTTCGTTGTTGTGTTCATCGACGATATCCTAGTATACTCCAAGTCTGAGGAAGAACATGACGAGCATCTATGGATAGTGCTACAAGTATTAAGGGAAAAGAAGCTCTATGCCAAATTCAGCAAGTGTGAATTTTGGCTTAAGGAGGTGGCATTCTTAGGACATGTGGTATCAGCAGAGGGAATAAGGGTGGATCCTAGGAAGATCGAGGCAGTGTTAGATTGGAAACCACCTAGGTCCGTGGCTGAAATCCGAAGTTTCTTAGGTTTGGCAGGCTATTACAAGAGGTTTGTAGAAGGGTTCTCGTCAATAGCCGTGCCTTTGACAAAGTTATTGAGGAAGGAAGTACCCTTTGTATGGACGGATAAGCAACAGCAGAGCTTTGAGAAGCTCAAGAAGGTCGTGACTGAAGCTCCAGTGTTAATTCAGCTGGAGGCAGGAAAGGAGTTTGTGGTATACTGTGACGCTTCGTATACGGGATTAGGGTGTGTTCTAATGCAAGATGGAAAAGTGGTAGCTTATGCGTCTCGATAGTTAAGGCCTCATGAGGTTAACTACCCAACCCACGACTTGGAATTGGCGGCAGTGGTCTTCACTCTTAAGGTGTGGAGACACTATCTTTATGGAGAAAAGTCGATAATTTACACGGATCACAAGAGTCTCAAGTACTTGTTGACTCAGAAGGAGTTGAACCTAAGACAGCGAAGGTGGGTGGAGCTATTAAAGGATTATGATTGTTCGATCGAGTATCACCCAGGCAAGGCGAATGTGGTAGCAGATGCCTTAAGTCGAAAAGTGGTGTCGGATCTAAGGGATGTTCGCACACTTAAGTTTGTATGATGATGGAAGTCTGTGGCACTGCAAGTCAAACCCACGTGGTTGAATGAAGTAAAGGAAAGTCAATTGTTGGATGAGGACTTAAGTGCTAAGCTATAGCAAGTACAGAACGGAGAGTTAGAAGATTATGGTGTTAACAATAAGGGAGTATTGTGCTTCAAGGGAAAGGTCTGTATGCCAAAAGACGAGGAGTTAAGACAAAGGATTCTTCGGGGGGCACATAGTAGCCCATATGTTATGCATCCCGGAGGCACTAAGTTGTACAGGATTTAAGGAACGATTACGGTGGCACGATCTTAAGCGGAAAAGTTACTGAATTCATGGGGAAATGTCTGACGTGTCAGCAAGTTAAGGCTGAACACCAACTTCCATCGGGATTACTTCAGCCAATCGAGATTCTGCAGTGGAAGTGGGAGAGAATCACCATGGACTTCGTTAGTGGGCTTCCCCTTACGCCTACTAAGAAGGACTCGGTATTGGTAATAGTGGACCGTTTGACCAAGTCCGCGCATTTCATTCCAGTAAGAATGGATTATTCTCTTCAGAAGTTGGCCAAATTATATGTAGCGAAAATTGTGAGGTTACACGGAGTACCGGTATCGATCATCTCCGATAGGGACCCAAGGTTTACGTATCGGTTTTGGAGGGCACTTCATCAAGCTTTAGGCACTAAGTTGGATTTCACTACGGCCTTTCATCCACAGTCGGACGGGCAGTCCGAACGAGTAATCCAAGTGTTGGAGGATATGTTGAGAGGCTGTGTGATGGATTTTCGAGGAAGTTGGGAAGACTATTTGCCTTTAGCCGAAGTTCGCCTACAACAACACTATCGTGCTAGCATTCGGATGGCACCATATGAAGCGTTGTATGGTCGGAAATGTCGAACACCTACTTGTTGGGTGAGTTAGGAGAACGCCGAGTTTTGGGCCCGAGTTAGTGGCGTAAATCAAGAGAAGGTTGAGATAATCAGGGCACGGTTAAAAGAAGCCTCTGATAGGCAGAAGTCTTGCGCATACCTTAAACGGAAGGAAATAGCGTTTGAAGTGGGAGATCAAGTGTTTCTGAAAGTCTCGCCTTGGAAGAAGGTGATGAGATTTGGGCGCAAAGGGAAGTTAAGCCCAAGGTTTATAGGGCCCTATCGAGTGTTGAAGCGAGTTGGACCAGTGGCGTATCAGTTAGAGTTGCCACCGGAGTTGAAACAGATGCACGACGTATTCCATGTTTCCATGCTACGTCGATATCGGTTGGATCCATCTCACGTAGTACCGGTTGAAGAGGTGGAGCTAAGGCCAGACTTATCCTACGAAGAGGAGCCGATTCAGATATTGGAACGTGATGTGAAAGTGCTACGGAGGAAGTCAGTTCCTCTAGTCAAAGTGTTATGGTGCAATCATGGACCGGAAGAAGCTTTGTGGGAACTAGAAGAGGCAATGCGACAGCAATACCCTTAATTATTTTAGTTAAGAAATTTCGAGGACGAAATTATTTTTAAGGGGGGTAGAACTGTAACATCCTGAAAAAGGGCCTATGCATTTTCGGTTTAATTGTACGAAATGACATGTCTTATGTATTATGAATGTATTCTGAACATTTTTGGAAACTAGGAAATGTATGGAAATGATTTAGAAATGATTCAAAAGAGGAAAGTGAACATTTTTGGAAACTTGGAAATGTAAGGAAATGTCAAGTTTAAAGAGCCAAACGAAAATTTTTGGAAACTTGGAAATGAAAGGAAATGACCTAGAAAATGTCGAGGATAAGAGGAGTGATGGCCAAGTAAGGGATACTAGGCCTAGTAATTTCGGCATTTAGGGGAAAAGAGAGGCCATTCTACCTATTTTCTTTTCTTCCCAACTAAGTCTCTGCCGAAAATCCCCTAGCTAACTCTCTTCTTTCTCTTTATGTTTGCCAAGCCGAAATCCTCTTCTCCCTAAATCCACCATTGTCGATTCTCCCTAAGAGCAAATCCCTCTCTTTTCAATTCAGTTGAACCATAGCCATCTAGCTTCCAAGTATTCATAGCCGAATCTTTGAAGGGTTTCGAACAAAGGTGCAATCGTCTTCTTCAAATAAAGGTAAGATCAAAGTTTGATTTCTGTTCTTTCCTTTAAGGACTTGTCAAAATCTCAAAGGCTAATTCTTATTGTATTCTTTGACCGAAATATTAAGGAGAGATTTTGGGATCTTTGCTAGTGTCGACTTTTAAGGGAGATAGTTCGAGATCTAGCCAACCAAGGTAAGTACATATTCGGCCAAGGGCTATGAAAAGGTGATTTAAATGTTAGAAGTGGATCTAACAGATATCCTATAGGTTTCGACATCTCCATAACCAAGGGATACTTTCGAGATTTGGAAATCGCAAGGTAAGTGTCTAAATACAATCGGCTAAGCCCATGTTTGGTATTCTAGATCTATTTCTCATATATTTTAAAAGCCGAAAACTAACTAGTTAGGAGTTTTGGTGGCTAGCCGATTTCAAGAAGGAACTCAGCAAGTTTTCGGGATTTGATTTTTAATCCAATCGGCACAAGGTAAGTTTAACTATACTAATCCTACTAGGATTTGGATTTATGGCCGAATGGGTTTTTATTAAATTAGTAAGTGATTAATCAAATGTAGGGATTAAGGATCTAAGCGGTAGATCAGATTTCGGGATTTCAAGGAAATTGTTAAGCAAATCAGGTGTGTACCCCACACTACTTCATAATATGTTTTATGGCTATGTCTAATTAAATATGTGATAATAAGAATAAGAAAGTGGCTAAGGTACCATGTTATGGTACTAAGTACTCAGGTACGTTTCCTACTCCTACTAGGAATATGAAATATGTTATTTGTAACATGAGAATAAGAATGTGATCTTTGGCATATTAATGCATATTACAAAATGGGGCATACGAGTTATTGAAAGGGGAAGTGAATGTGGTGACCTAAGACCACGAACACGGTGACCTAAGACCGTGGTATCTGAATGTGGTGACCTAAGACCACAGTAATCTGAATGCGGTGACCTAAGACCGCGATATCTGAATGTGGTAACCTAAGACCACAAATGCGGTGACCTAAGACCGCGGTATGGAGTGTAGCGGAAGGAGGGTCGACTTAGTAGTCCCCACGGTGTACAGGTTGGTACGGGGGAGTGTAGCGGATGGCTTATTAGGTTTGGGTTTGGGAATGCATCATAATTTGTATGCTATGATATGAATGCGTAACATTTGTATGCCTGATTCTATTTTGATTTATTGTTTGTGTACACATTGAGTCTGTTTGACTCACCCCGTTGGGGAATATTTTTCAAAGCGATGATCGGTGATGGACCGGGACTACAGAACTTGTGGTGGCCATGCTCACTTGAAGTTTATATTTTGTTTTATGGGCTATTAACTTTTAAGCACTTTAAATTATTAGGGATTTTAATTGATGTAATAAGGCCATAGTGAACTCTTTTATTTCTGTTTTTAATTATTATGTTATTAAATTTTATTTATTAAAGATTAGGTTAATTAAATTTAAAATAAACCCTACATGTTTTTTCACCTTAAATAAATGGATTTCAATATAAGGTAAATTGGTTTTCAACACAAGCCCAACCCAAAACAATTTTTTTAAAATCGCACAAATTTTTCCTAAGGACAAAAGAACTTTGAACAGGTTTACTTGAGGAACATAACAAATCTGGTCAAAGCTCGTGGGCCGGGTTTGGGGTGTTTCAATTTTCCTTTGGCAACACAGAAGATATGGTTTTCCACCAATGGTAGGTTGTGTCTTTCAACAAAGATACCGTACATTTCAGACATTCGGCTAGTGTGCAGGATAGCTCATCTAGAACCCGAATAGTATTTTCCAGCCAAAACTAAGCCCTTTCAGGATCATCATCAGTCGTAGCCCTAAATTCTTCAGCCCCATATTTTCTGATTTTATCTACTGGAGCCTTATCAATTCTAACAAGTCTAGTACCCTATGGCATTTCATCATGTTGTGAAGCAGGTGGGGGAGGTTGTTGAAAAGCGGGATTTGTTCTCATATATTCACTAAACCACTCATCCATCATTTTGAAGAAGGCTGCTTTTGCCTCTTCACGGCCCTCATACATGGGCCACCTACTACTACTGGTTGCGGCTCGTTGCACGGAAGCTTGAGTTGTGCTCTTAGCTTCCTCAGACTCATCTCTCGCTTGGTTGAAAGACATTATTATATGAAAATACATTTAAGAGTGCTCAGGAGACATCACACTATCATGATTTATATAATAGCATGTATAGCTAGACTCGTACTTGCTATGTTAGTCCAAGAATCGGCTAAACCGTAGCCCTGATACCACTAAATGTAACACCCTTAACCTGTATCCGTCTTCAAAATAGGGTTTCAGAGTATTACCAGGACATTCAGAACATTTTACAAATAATTTACGCAAATTACTATTCATTTATCGAGATCATTCAAAATAACCCCTAATTGAACCCTCGAGGTCCAATACGAGCATTAGAATCAAGTCAGGACTTAATCGTAAACTCATAAAATTTTATGCGACATTTCAAAAATTTCCCAAGGTTGTAGGGCTCACACTCCCATGTGGTCTAGGGACACGCCCGTGTGATTAGGCCGTGTGGTCACACATGCCCATGTCCCTGACCCATGTAACTCTCTGACTTGCAAAGCATGAAGTAATTGAAGTCATAAGGCCAAGTCACACGCCCGTGTGCTAGGCCATATGGAGAATTCAATTTTCGAAATTAAGGTACAGTTTTTACACGGCCGTATAACACACTCGTGTTCAAGGCCGTGTCAACCATAAGGTTGAGACACACGCCCGTGTCTCTGCCTGTGTGCCCAATTCTGCCTACACACACGCCCGTGTGTCTGCCCGTGTGGACAAAATAAAGTCATTTTCTGTAACACCCCAAACCCGGCCTAAACGTTACGACCGAATCTGGCATGTCACATGAAAGGAATGTCTAAAAACTGTGCATTCGTTAAAAAGCTCATATTTTTTATAGTTGTGGTGAGAAATCGAGTTTAAGTAATTTTGAATAAGAAATGGTTTATTATCATTTTAGGAAAATCCCATATTGATCATTTAATAATAAGCAATAAACAAATTGAAAGCTGAAACCAAATAAAATACCCAAGGCCTTATTACATAACAAAAACTCAAATAAAAATAAGTCCAAATAAAAGAAACGAATTTACGAGTGAACATATGTATGGCCTCCACGAGTCCACCTCAGCTCCCAAATCCGCAATCTAATGATTACCTGCAAAATTTAACTAAGGGGTAAGTCATCGAGACTCAGTGTGTAAATCCCCATCCAATGAGCCCTTACACAATTTCATATGAAAATATGCATATCATGCACCCAAACCTAGCCATCCAATGCTCCTTTCTCTACCCGTGTGGTACCAAACCACCGGTGGTGCCAAACCACTGGTGACCCAAAGTCACGAAATCCATAATTGTGGTGCCAAACCCTTTGGTGACCCAAAGTCACGAATAATCCAATGATGGGGCCAACCCATCGTGTGATACCAAATCTTTGGCGTCAATCCCGTATAATCGGTGTGGGCCAACCCATCGTGGTGCTAAGCCACCGGGACGAGACGCTATGAGGTGCCAAACCTCACGGTGTCCCAAAGACACGAATGTGATACCAAATCACTTTGGTGACCGAAGTCACGAATCCAATGATGGGGCCAACCCATTGTGTGATACCAAATCCTTTGGCGTCAATCCAGTATAATCAATCGTGGGGCCAACCCCATCGTGGTGCTAAGCCACCGGGACGAGGCGCTATGAGGTGCCAAACCTCGTGACCCAAAGTCACAATAATCAATCTGTGGTACCAAACCTTTGGTGGTGCCAAACCACTGGTGTCCCAAAGACACGGATATCATATTCCCCTCCTCTCATCATACCCATGCAATATGACATAATAATTCGTGTATGCAGTATGTCATGTATGCTAGACATATATCAAATATAAGTATAACATGAATTACCATCATAATCAGATAGACATAAAACAACATAATCACCCTAATCAACCTCTAAGGGTATAACAGTAATTTTACCTACCAAGGGCATTTTTTAGTAATTTACCCACCAAGGGTATATTGGTAATTTACCCACCAAGGGCATTTTCATAATTTACCCTTGGTGGTATTTGAATTTACCCACTAAGGGTATTTTCAGTAATATACCCTTTAGGGTATTTTGGTAATTTACCCACCAAGGGTATTTCAGTAATTTTGCACCTACAATGGCCTTACCCAAAGGCCCAAATGTCACCCCGAGCGACTTAGCTACCATTTCCGGTCGTACCGGACGATTGGGCCTAAAACTCGATTCTGGCCCATTGTGCCCACACTTCGTGTGGCCCACCTAGCACAAATCTAGCCATGTATATAAGTTCCACCTAGTCTAGTTCACTATATACTACACAATCGCACAATTTACTCATAAGGGCCCACGGGCCCATTGGGCCCACTTCGGCCCATCGCGGCCCAAGCAGCCCAACCCACAAGAATACTACTGATGGCCTCAACTATCGCGTCGAAGCCCTACACGTACGTTCGCACGCTCGTGTGGCTACTATTGCCGTGACCGGCACTTCGGCATTTGCCGCTCTACAACTAGAGTAGAGAGAGTTACACACCTGATAGGACTCTGGTGTTAATCCGCGCTCCGACCACTCCGTGCCCAAACGCCTTCCAAGGTGTGTCAACCCCCTCCTCCTGGAATGCTCTTTATATAGCTAGCTCTTCACCTTCCTTCTTTGTATCTTTCTCGATGTGGGATCCCCTGCGTCAGTAGAGTTTAAATTCAATGAAACTCTTCCCGTCCGCATCGCAAAATAAATACTCCCTTGCTTCTCATGAGATTCGAACCTGGCTCCCTTGCAACATAATCCACGCTGTTAACCACTTGGCCACAAGATCCTCTTGTGTCTTAAACCATGCGCAACTAAATATAAATCTATAGCCAAATTCCGAGGTCCAAGTAAAAAGAAAACCAAAATGCAAAAGTCAAGACTTGAACCTTGGACCTCCTTCCTTCCTTGTGGCGTCACCCTTGCCTCTTAAGTGGCGTCACTTTGCCACTACACCACACACTCCACTTGTGTCATTTTTCCCCACATTTTATTCTTAAGGCCTACTGCCAACTTCCAGGTTTTTTTTCACCTAAAACCAAAATTTCCCCAAAGCTAATATTTGATCCGGGACTTCATAGAAGCCCTCTAACCTTCCAAAATAACTTACCTAATAAGTCTAACTTGCATTAATGCCGTTCTCAAAAAATTAAAAACAAGGCCCATTGGGCCCAATCCTACTAGGCCCAATTTCGGGATGTTACAAATCTACCCTCCTTAAAGAAATTTAGTCCTCGAAATTTCCAACTACTGAGAACATTCGTACCACCTAACCTACAACGCGTGCTCACGCTGCACACTGATTCCAATAACCCTAATGTACTTTTAACTAGAATTTAGAAATCCTACACATAAAAAAAAAAAAAAAACTAACCATTAAAGGCACAAATATTTCAGACGCAATCAACTCTATATCCGAACATCACATCCAACCCAAACACACAGAATAGATATTCAAAATACAAAAGCATATAACAAAGAAAGTATCGGAAACTTACAATGCGGATTGGTTAGGAGACTCGGGTGCCATATTTCAACAAAAGAACAGATATATATATTTTTCTAAACCATTTTCCAAACCATCTTTTGAAAACATTTTTGAACCCAAACCTACACAATGAGTTTTTGAACCTAGGCTCGATACCATAATTGTAACACCCCAAACCCGGCCTAAACGTTACGACCGAATCTGGCATGTCACATGAAAGGAATGTCTAAAAACTGTGCATTCGTTAAAAAGCTCATATTTTTATAGTTGTGGTGAGAAATCGAGTTTAAGTAATTTTGAATAAGAAATGGTTTATTATCATTTTAGGAAAATCCCATATTGATCATTTAATAATAAGCAATAAACAAATTGAAATTTGAAACCAAATAAAATACCCAAGGCCTTATTACATAACAAAAACTCAAATAAAAATAAGTCCAAATAAAAGAAACAAATTTACGAGTGAACATATGTATGGCCTCCACGAGTCCACCTCGCTCCCAAATCCGCGATCTAATGATTACCCGCAAAATTTAACTAAGGGGTGAGTCATCGAGACTCGGTGTGTAAATCCCCATCCAATGAGGCCCTTACACAATTTCATATGAAAATATGCATATCATGCACCCAAACCTAGCCATCCAATGCTCCTTTCTCTACCCGTGTGGTACCAAAAACCTTTGGTGGTGCCAAACCACCAGTGACCCAAAGTCACGAAATCCATAATTGTGGTGCCAAAACCTTTGGTGACCCAAAGTCACGAATAATCCAATGATGGGGCCAACCCATCGTGTGATACCAAATCACCGGCGTCAATCCCGTATAATCGGTGTGGGGCCAACCCCATCGTGGTGCTAAGCCACCGGGACGAGACGCTATGAGGTGCCAAACCTCTCGGTGTCCCAAAGACACGAATGTGATACCAAATCACCGGTGACCAGAAGTCACGAATCCAATGATGGGGCCAACCCATCATGTGATACCAAATCACGGCGTCAATCCCGTATAATCAATCGTGGGGCCAACCCATTTGTGGTGCTAAGCCACTGGGACGAGACGCTATGAGGTGCCAAACCTCTCGGTGACCCAAAGTCACAATAATCAATCTGTGGTACCAAACCACCGGTGGTGCCAAACCACTAGTGTCCCAAAGACACGGATATCATATTCCCCTCCTCTCATCATACCCATGCAATATGACATAATAATTCGTGTATGCGTTATGTCATGTATGCTAGACATATATCAAATATAAGTATAACATGAATTACCATCATAATCAGATAGACATAAAACAACATAATCACCCTAATCAACCTCTCTAAAGGGTATAACAGTAATTTTACCTACCAAGGGCATTTTTCGTAATTTACCCACCAAGGGTATATTGGTAATTTACCCACCAAGGGCATTTTCATAATTTACCCTTGGTGGTATTTGAAGAATTTACCCACTAAGGGTATTTTTAAGTAATATACCCCTTGAGGGTATTTTGGTAATTTACCCACCAAGGGTATTTCAGTAATTTTGCACCTACAATGGCCTTACCCAAAGGCCCAAATGTCACCCCGAGCGACTCGGCTACCATTTCCGTCGTCACGGACGATTGGGCCTAAAACTCGATTATGGCCCATTCAGTGCCCACACACGTTCGTGTGGCCCACCTAGCACAAATCTAGCCATGTATATAAGTTCCACCTAGTCTAGTTCACTATATACTACACAATCGCACAATTTACTCATAAGGGCCCACGGGCCCATTGGGCCCACTTCGCCCATCGCGCCCAAGCGCCCCAACCCACAAGAATACTCACCGATGGCCTCAACTATCGCGCCGAAGCCCTACACGCACGGTCGCACGCTCGTGTGGCTACTATTGCCGTGGACCGGCGCCGGCATTTGCCGCTCTACAACTAGAGTAGAGAGTTACACACCGATAGGACTCTGGTGTTAATCGCGCCCGACCACTCCTGTGCCCAAACGCCTTCCAAGGTGTGTCAACCCCTCCTCCTGGAATGCTCTTTATATAGCTAGCTCTTCACCTTCCTTCTTTGTATCTTTCCGATGTGGGATCCCTTCGTCGAGAGAGTTTAAATTCAATGAAACTCTTCCCGTCTGCATCATAAAATAAATACTCCTTGCTTCTCATGAGATTCGAACCCAGCCTCCCTTGCAACATAATCCACGCTGTTAACCACTTGGCCACAAGCTCCTCTTGTGTCTTAAACCATGCGCAACTAAATATAAATCTATAGCCAAATTCTGAGGTCCAAGTAAAAAGAAAACCAAAATGCAAAAGCCAAGACTTGAACCTTGGACCTCCTTCCTTCCTTGTGGCGTCACTCCCTTGCCTCTTAAGTGGCGTCACTTTGCCACTACACCACACACTCCACTTGTGTCATTTTTCCCCACATTTTATTCTTAAGGCCTACCTGCCAACTTCCAGGGTTTTTTTTTTTTTTTTCACCTAAAACCAAAATTTCCCCAAAGCTAATATTTGATCCCGGGACTTCATAGAAGCCCTCTAACCTTCCAAAATAACTTACCTAATAAGTCTAACTTGCATTAATGCCGTTCTCAAAAAATTTAAAAACAAGGCCCATTGGGCCCAATCCTACTAGGCCCAATTTCGGGATGTTACATTTTCCTAGCTTCATTTTATCACCCAATTATTGCCAATAACCTACATCAAACTTGTATACATGTACCAGCCAATTCAATCATTAAAACCAATTCAATTCTAGAACCTAGCATGATATATTATCACATACAATTCATGTTTATAATTTTATTTATAATGAACATACACCTTAAGCATAATCAATCAACCAACTTAGCACATAGGAAATTAATCATGGAATAACTTTATAAACATACTAAGTAAAACATCACTAGCCATTCCAATGGCTAGATTACAAAAAATCACTTACAAGCCATCATTTGGCCAAATGAGCCTATACATGCCATTATACCAAAATGATATTTCTATTTATACCAAAATGAGATAGTGGATAGTGTGATTGATGCTCTGACCGACCTCCAACCTTCGCGAGATTACGAGCACTATAAAACAAAGAAAATTAAACGGGGTAAGCGTTATCATGCTTAGTAAGTTCGTATAACTGGAATTAAACTTACTGGTTATATTTATTCATACAAGCATACATAACTATACAGTTCAAAATTTTTGGGTAAATTTACCTAAACATATACACTTAATCAAACAAGTTAGTCTCATAACATCATGTGAATTTCAACATTCAACCGGGAGATAGCATTTTATCATCATTTTCCAAATTGTGGCCATTTCATAATGTATATCTTCACATATATATCAACACAATCATACAATTCAATTCAAGCACATTAACATACATATTTAGGTTACACGAACTTACCTTGACAATTGTTCGTATTTGAATTTCAACTAATCAAAAACCTTTTGTTTCCCTTGATCTAGTTTGGTAGTTGGTCTTTCCGAGTCTATATAAACAAATTTAACTATCAATTTATCACATTTCATATACTTTGCATTCAATTACATCCTAGGCAAAATTACCATTTTACCCCTATACTTTTCATAAATTCCAATTTTGTCCCTAGGCTCGGAAAATGAAATTCATGGAATTTAACCCTCTTTCCAAGCCTAGCCGAAATTTATATATTACATTTACAGCACATACATTTCATAAATTTCTGAATTTTCCATGGGTTTTACCACTTTTTCATTTTAGTCATTAAATCAAGTTTTCATCAAAAATTGCTTTGTAAAAGTTGTTTATCTATGAATAATTTTTCATTTTCTACCATAAATTTCCAATTTTCAGCATATTCATCCATGACCCCAAATTTCATACTTTGATAACTTTTCAAATAAATCCCCTAAATAGAAAGATTAGACTATCTCGATTCCAAAAATATAAAAATCATTAAAAACGAGACTCGATTTCATACCTTATTGAGCTTAAAATGTTTTCATCCTCTCTCCTAGGGTTTCCATAAAAGAAGATGAATAAAAAGATGATAATTTCCTTTTTAATTATTTGTCATCTTTTAATTTTAT
This sequence comes from Gossypium sturtianum, assembly GCA_025698515.1. Classification (NCBI taxonomy): domain Eukaryota; kingdom Viridiplantae; phylum Streptophyta; class Magnoliopsida; order Malvales; family Malvaceae; genus Gossypium; species Gossypium sturtianum. Next base: position 131,496,176 of record CM046955.1, read on the forward strand.
TGATTTCCAATTTAGTCCCTTGCCTTTTCTAATTTTTCCATGGATGAGTCATTATAATATCTACTAACTACTCTTCAATGGTCTAATTACCACATAAGGACCTTAAGTTTTGAATTCCATAGCTATTTGATACCTATAGCTACTAGAATCCAACTTTTTCATTTTATGCAATTTAGTCCTTTACCTAATTAACCACACAATCGATAAAATTTTCATATCAAAATTTTCATGTGACCTTCCTATCATGATACCAACCATAATATAAAATAAAATAAAATTTTATTTTTGGTTCAGATTTGTGGTCCTAAAACCGCTATTCCAATCTCACCGAAAATGGGCTGTTACATACCCCTCGTGGCGCAACGAAAAAATTATTCCGGTGATCATCAACCATTGATCCCTGTATGAGGAATGAATTAGGTTGAAATAGAGTTGAAAATATGCATTTTTTACTGGAAACATTGAAAGGATGTTGCTGATTCGATGTCGATTCCAAGCCACAATGAAAACATCCCGGCCTCTATGTAGTCCACCTCGTAAAAAATGAACAACCACTTTCCCTTGAACTTTTCAGAGAGAATTAAAAATGGTTGCTAGAACTTTTCAATTATTAAGTTGGTAACCTTAACACACTAAGGGATTATCATCCTTTTATCCTCTTTGATATCACATATTAAAAAGGAAAACCAGGATTATTCCCTTATTAATAGAGAAGGCAAATGGAAAGTTAGAAAAATAAATTATATTCTATCCAAAAGAATATTAATTTCCATGCCTTTTATATTTTGATCAAAATTAATTAATATAACTGTTTATATTAATAAATTCGGTAAAATATATACAACTAATATTTTATATAAATCAAATTCATATATTAATTTTATCTATGTTCTCTATTTGTCTACAACAATTTTGTACATATAACGTGTTTAATATTTAACTATCAAATTAAATTAATTCAACAATTAATTTAATTCATGTGTAAATTAAATACAATACCAAATGTATTTGGATTCTGTTCGTTTTAGCTATAGGGTGTGACCCTGTAGGCTATTGTATCATTGGTAGTAATACTAGAACATTTCTAACATTACAAGCAATGAGTGGCATCTAGCAATGCATCATTGTCATCCAAGTTAGAAGAACTAATGTATTATATCCTCTTATCCTTAACATCTAGATTGGATAGAAGTCATGGAATAGTCACACTTGTATAGTCCAATCTCATATTTCTTGATTTTCTGAGTAGATTACAATAAACAAATAAGTTTGATATCTGTCGCGTGTGAATATGATATGCAAATTGTGCAAGTATACACGTTGAATCAAGTAATAAATTGATAAGTGAGATCGTCTCCACAGGGACCGGATTAGGTATAGAAATGGTCAAGTTATTATTGTAACACCCCAAACCCTGGTCTATGCGTTAAGACCAGATTTGGTATGTCACACAAAACGAACATACATCTAGTCATTTATTGATTTAAATAAAACAGATCCTCAAAACTATTTTGCAATTGAAGTTTATTAAAACCGATGTTACTTTAAAAGCTATGATTTAAGACATAAGAGTTTATAAATTAAAACTTAGAAATTAATTGGTAAAAATTTTACGAGAAGTTTAAAAGAATTCAAAAGGAAATTTGAAAACAAGATTCTTAAAGAATTTTACAGAAAAATTTACGAGAATAAAATATTTAAGAAAAACCCCTTTTTGCACGAGAATTTAAGAAAACATTTATAAAAAATAGAATAGTCCAATTTTAGTATTTAAACATAATTAAAATCCATCCACAAGTAAAAATCCATAAAAATAATACCAGAGGCCTTATTACATCATAGCTGAAATAGTAATTAATTAAAAATACTTAGGAGTAGTTCAAAGCTCATAAAAACCATTATTTGAAGTATAGCCTCCACGAAGTCATCCCCGGCCCAAGCCTCCATTACTGATCGTTACCTGAGAAGGGTAAAGGAAACGGGGTGAGTTTCTTAGAACTCAGTGTGTAACCCACTTACCAAGCTCACTGGGCCAAAACCATTTAAGCATTAATTGGGCCTAAGCCCATTTACAAATATATCAATTTAACATGTATAAAATGCATGTGATATGAAATTCCCAACCATACCTAAATTTCCATCCGCTAAACACCACCCGTACCAACCAGCACACCTGTGGGGAGCTTTAGTCACCCACCCCGCCAACACACCAATCGCAGGCATTATGCCATTTAATTCAATAATTCACAGGCCAGTGGCCATTTACAACCAATCGCAGGCATTATGCCATTTAATTCAATAATTCGCAGGCCAGTGGCCATTTACAATATTTGTGCCAGAGCCACCAGAATAATGTAGCAGAGCTACCAAAACTTCTCTTCATCAATATCCCATCCCATGCAATCATGTATATAAAATGCATAACAGTTATTCATATGATAATTCCACCATAAAGTCCGTAAAAGATTTATTACAAACTGGCCCGTATTATAATTTGGCCCATTTCACAATTTGGCCTATTTCACAATTTGGCCCATTTCACAATTTGGCCCATTTCACAATTTTAATACCGATTTCATGCACTTACACTAAAGTATTAATATACCATATTTTCCGATTTCACCAACCTTGCGATTTTTAGTCTAATGCTTAATTACGGTATATTCATCTAACCTATGAGATAAGTGTGAGGTTACACACTGACACGGTGAGAACTATACTTTCCGCTCGTCAATACCTAAATACATGTCACGCTTGATTAGAACACTAATACTTAACATAAATCTATGCTAAAGTAAGTGGTCTAGATTTTTACCTTCGGAATCTCGAACAACAACTATTTGTCGATTCTCCCCGGTTGACGGTTCACAACCCGGTGGAAAATCCTGAACAGCTAAAGGCTCCGAACTACGAACAACTTCGAATAATTGATTCTCCCCGGATGAGGGTCCACAACCCGGTGGAAAGTCTCAGATTACCGAAACAGCCCTTCACTTGAATCTAGAGGGAATAGCAAATCCGCCCCTCTTCCGAACACTATTCACTACCCTTTTCGACCCTATCTTGTTTGCCTCCATTGACAAAAGAATATTAGTCCAATTAATATTTAGGAAATTAAGTCTATAGGTTTTAAGGGCGAAATCGGCTTACCACGAAATCTTACGTTCACGGGATAAAAATCGAGCGATAACGTCCCTAAGATAAGAATCGATTTGTCACCCATCTTTGACGAAATAACGAGTAATATGGAAGTCCTTGATAGAAACCCTTACCTTAACACTTTTGAAACACCCCACACCCGGCCCACGAGCCTGAACCGGATCTGGTATGTTCCTTAAGAAAATCGGTTCCACAATTCTTTGTTACTTAGCGAAAAACTTGTGTGATTTTAAAAAGAATATTGGTTGGGTTAGGCTTAGGTTGGAAATCCATTAACTTTATTTGGAAATCCATAAATTTAAAGTGACAAAACAATTTAGGGTTTTCTTTTAAAGAAATAAATTTACTTAAACTTAAAATGTAAAATAATTCATAACATAATAGTAAAAAAAAAAAGTAACACAATAAAACCATGGCCTTTTTGGCCTTAATACATCAAATAAATTCCCAAACTTAAAAATCTGAAATACTTAATAAAAATAAAGTCCCAAATATTAAAAATCTGTCTTCTTTGTGCATGGCCACCTTTAGCTCCTGCCGACCCGGTCCATTATTGCTCATTACCTGAAAAATAGTCCCACAAAGGGGTGAGTCAACAGACTCAATGTGTACACAAACTAACAATCAACAAATCAGGCATACATGTTCATATCAAAGACATATTCATATAAAAATGATGCAACCCAAACCCAAGCCTATTTGTCCATCCGCTACACACTACCGTGCACCGCCAATCACACCGTGGGGACTACTAAGTCAACCCTCCATCCGCTACACACCATCGAAGGCGATCGGCTGCGATCGACGTGCTCATCGCCCATATAATTTGTGTCATTAGACACCATATTCAAATAATGTAACCGAAGTTACCAAATTCGAGATAATGTAACCGAAGTTACCATATTCAAATTATGTGACCGTAGTCACCATATTCCGTTAAGTGAGACCGAAGTCAACACCTTCTTCCCCTTTCACATATATCCCGAATGCCCCAAATATTATTATATCATACATAACATACTTATTTCTCATTCATGTTACTATTCACATGTTCAAAATATATCATATTCGTAATCCTATCAGAAGTAGGAAACGTACCTGGGTACTTTTTACCACATCTGTGGTACTTAGCCACATTCTCATTCTCATGCATATTCATATATTAAAAATAATTGCCATATGGTATATCGAAAGTTAGTGTGAGTACACACCTGATTCGCTTAATAGATTCCTTGAAATCCCGAAGAACGATCTACCGATCTAGATCTTTAACTCCTATATACGGCCAATTATTAAAACATATTAACAAACCTATTTGGCTTAAAAACCAAATCCTAGTAGGATTTGTATTACTTACCTTGTTGCCGAATTGATTAAATCCCGAAATTGTGGTATTCCTCCCTTAAATTCGGCTAGCCACCAAAAACATGTATTTTCATCAGTTTCTGAGTTTTGGAAAGAAAAGGAGATACTTTTAGATACCAAAGTAACCCTTGGCCGATTAGATCTATACACTTACCTGGCAATTTCCAATTCCTGAAAACCATCCTTGCCTTGTATGTCTGTCGAAATCCCTATAATTATATGTTAATTTTAATCTCACATATAATCCATCATCTTTTGACCAAATATGTGTATATCTTACCTTAGATCCTTGAATCCCGGAAGATTCCTCCTTGTATTCGAAGTTGTAGAAACTTGATAAACCCCTTGTAGATTCGGCCATAAAACAGGAATAGGGATTAGACCCTTCTCTTTCGGCAAATAGAAAAGAAAAGGAACTTGAATGATGCTTAACCTTACCTTTAATGCTTGGACCGATTGCTTCCTTGCCTAGAGTCACAGAGATTCGGCTATGGAGATTTAACAGGGATCAAAGAGTGTTTTGGCTCGACAATAGCAAAGGAGAGGAGAAGAAAAGATGGAGTTTTGCTTAGGAAATTTTTTTGAGAGAGAAAGAGGGGCTAGGGAATTTTCGGCACACTTAGGAAAAAGATGAGAGAATCGCCTAACTCTCCTCCTTTAGCCGAAATTACTAGGCCAAGAGTCCTTGACTTGGCCACCACTCTTCCTTGTGATAATATTATCTCTTTTATTTAAAAATAAAAGTGTTTAATCCATCTTTTATCTCCTCAATAATTATATTAAAAGAAAATCCTTCATTTATCACTTATTATTCACATATTAATGAGAATAAAACACCTTTATTTCTAGAAGCATGTGCCGTCCACCCCCTTGCTTATGGAAGCAAAAATAAACCTCCTTTATTTGCTTCCCAAGTGACTCGAACTCAGGCCCATTCCTCCTGCATATGGCACCATTTCCATAGACCCTAAATGGCATCTTCAGGCCACATTTCCAAGCCTGTTTGTGTGTCAAATTTTACCAACTTTTTCTTTTAAGGCCCCCTTGCCTTAATTTCCTATTTTAAACTTTAAAACTTGGCATTTCTCGATTATTTCTAAGTTTCCTAAAATTTTCGATCGGCTCTGTAACTTGCCATTTTTCTTACATTTCCGTGTTTCGAAATGTTCACTTTCCATTTTGAAACATTTCCAAAAATGTTTAGGTTTGCAAAAATGTTCAAGTTTCCAAAATATTCAGTTTCCAAAATGTTCATTTCCATTTCTATGCATTTCTAGAATTCCAAAAATACCAAAAATTTATTCATAGTGCTTAAGACTTGTCATTTCGTACAATTAAACTGAAAATGCATAGGCCCTTTCGAGGACGTTATGCTTCTACCCCTTAAACAAAATTTCGCCCCGAAATTTCCTAACTAAAATAGTTGAGGGTATTGTTGACGCATTGTCTCTTGAGACTCCCACGAAGCTTCTTCCGATCCATGGTTGCGCCATAATACTTTGACTAGAGGCACTGACTTCCTTCGTAGTACTTTCACATCTCGTTCCAAGATTCGAATCGGCTCTTCCTCGTAGGATAGATCTGGCCTTAGCTCCACCTCTTCGATTGGTACCACATGGGACGGATCCGATCGGTAACGACGTAACATGGACACATGGAAAACATCGTGCATTTGCTACAACTTTGGTGGTAATTCCAGTTGGTATGCACTGGCCCAACTCGCTTCAATACTCTATAGGGCCCTATAAACCTTGGGCTTAGCTTCCCTTTGCGACCGAACCTCATTACCTTCTTCCAAGGTGAGACCTTCAGGAACACTTGGTCTCCCACTTCGAACTCTATCTCCTTCCGCTTAAGGTTGGCGTACGACTTTTTCCTATCAGAGGCTTCCTTCAATCGTGCCCGAATTAACTCAACTTTCTCTTCCATTTCAGCCACTAACTCTGGACCCAAAACTCGACGTTCTCCTAACTCGGTCCAACAAGTAGGTGTTCTACACTTCCTACCGTACAATGCTTCATATGGTGCCATCCGTATGCTTGCACGATAAATTTGTTGTTGTAGGCAAACTCAGCCTAAAGGCAAGTAATCTTCCCAACTTCCTCGAAAATCCACCACACAGCCTCTCAACATATCCTCCAACACTTGTATAACCCATTCAGACTGCCCGTCTGATTGTGGATGAAAAGCCATTGAGAAGTCTAACTTAGTGCCTAAAGCTTGATAGAGTGCCTTCCAAAATCGAGACGTAAACCTTGGGTCTCGATCGGAGATGATCGATACTGGTACTCCATGCAACCTTACGATCTCCGCCACATATAGCTTGGCTAATTTCTGGAGAGAATAGTCAACCTTCACCGGAATAAAGTGCGCGGTCTTGGTCAAATGGTCCACTATCACCCATACCGAGTCCTTCTTAGTAGGCGTAAGGGGAAGCCCACTAACGAAGTCCATGGTAATCCTTTCCCACTTCCATTGGGGAATCTCAATTGGTTGAAGTAATCCTGATGGAACTTGGTGTTCAGCCTTAACTTGCTGACACGTCAGACACCTTCCTACGAATTCCGTCACTTCCCGCTTAAGATCAGGCCACCAAAATTGTTCTCTTAAATCTCTATACAGCTTAATGCCTCCGGGATGCATAGCATAAGGGATACCATGCGCTTCCCGAAGAATCCTTTGTCTCAACTCACTTTGTCCCTCGGCATGCGGACTTTTCCTTTGTAGCACAAGACTCCACCATCAATGACGCCATAATCCTTTTCTTCTCAGCATTCTGTACTTGCTGTAACTTAGCACTTAGATCCTTATCTACCAACTGGCCCTCTTTCACCTCATTCAGCCATGTGGGCTTGACTTGTAATTCTGCCAATAGGCTTCCATCATCATATAGACTTAAGTGAGCGAACAAAGCCCTTAGATCTGACACAACCTTCCTACTCAGAGCATCGGCTACCACATTCGCCTTGCCCGGATGATATTCTATCAAACAATCGTAGTCTTTCAGTAATTCCACTCACCTTCGCTACCTCAAGTTCAACTCCTTCTGAGTCAACAAATACTTAAGGCTCTTGTGGTCAGTGTAGATCACTGACCTTTCTCCATAAAGGTAGTGCCTCCAAACCTTAAGGGCGAAAACCACTGCCGCTAGTTCCAAGTCATGAGTTGGGTAGTTAACCTCATGAGGCCTTAATTGCCGAGACGCACACGCGCCACTTTTCCTTCCCCGCATTAGTACACAACCTAACCCCTGTGTGCGAAGCGTCACAATATACTACGAAATCCTTGCTTGCCTCTCGGCCGAATTAACACTCGAGCTTCCACAAGACCTTCTTGAGCTTATGAAAGCTCTCCTGTTGCTTATTAGTCCATTCAAAGGGTACTTCCTTCCTTAGCAACTTTGTCAAAGGCACGGCTATTGACGAGAACCCTTCCACAAACCTTTCGTAATAGCCCGCTGCTAAGCCTAAGAAACTTCGTATTTCAAATACGGACCTAGGTGGTTTCCATTCCAACACCGCTCGATCTTCCTAGGGTCCACTCTTATTCCTTCTGCGGATACCACATGTCCTAAGAATGCCACCTCCTTTAGCCAAAATTCACACTTGCTGAATTTGGCATAAAGCTTCTTTTCCTTAACACTTCCAACACCACTCTGAGATGCTCATCATGCTCCTCCTCCGACCTTGAATACACCAAAATATCGTCGATGAACACCACGACGAACCTATCCAAATAGGGTTGGAAAACCCGATTCATCATATCCATGAACGCGGCCGAGCGTTTCGTCAACCCAAACGGCATCACCACAAACTCAAAATGGCCGTTCTTGTCCTAAAGGCCGTCTTGTGGATATCCGCCTCCTTCACCTTTAATCGGTGATATCGACCTTAGGTCTATCTTGAGAACACAACGCCCCTTTTGGTGATCGAACAAGTCGCCTATCCTTGGCAAAGGATACTTGTTCTTGATGGTCGCTTTATTCAATCGACGGTAGTCTATGCACATACGCATAGTTCCATCCTTCTTCTTCACAAACAGGACTGGTGCTCCCCATGGAGACACACTGGGTCGAATGAACCCACGATCCAACAATTCTTGGATCTGAGCCTTGAGCTCAACTAACTCCTTTGGCGCCATTCGGTATGGAGCAATTGACACAGGAGCTGTTCTCGGGAGCAAATCTATCCCAAATTCCACCTCCCTATCGGGGGTATTCTGTAATTCCTCCGGAAATACATCTTCAAAGTCCTTAACCGTTCTAACTCCGCTAACACCTTCTTCCTTCCCACCTATCGTACTTATGAAGGCTAAGAATGCCTTACACCCCTTCTTAACCATCTTTTCAGCCTTCAGCGCCGAAACCACATTAGACAAGTAGTTCCTCCTTTCTCCGATCATAGCTACCACTTTATCCTCTGGGGTTCTTAGCTCCATCCGTTTAGCCGCACAATCCAACACGGCTCGGTGTTCTACTAACCAATCCATTTCGAGTATAAGTTCAAACTCCTCGAAGGGTAGTTCCATTAAGTCAGCCCGAAAGTTTACTCCTTGAATCTCTAGGGGTACATTCAGAAAGATCTTGTCTACCACTACGGTTTGGCCTAATGGGCTTACTACGATCATCCTGTCTCATCGAGAGTTCGATTCTAGGCCTAGTGTTTCCACTACACTACATGCAACATAGGAATGGGTCGAGCCCACATCAATCAGAGCAAAATAGGGTTTGTCAGAAATGAAGAACGTACCAGTTATTACATCCGGTGCGTCACCATCCTCCCTTCGGCGAACCGCATAAACCAATCCCGGTTGCCTTGCTTTCGCATTAGTAGTACCTCGGCCACAGACTCCACGGTCTCTCGCCAAAGCACCATTACCTCATAGCCGAACCACGACCCGCTGAGGCTATCGTTCGCCTCTACCGGTCCGCTAGCATTCTCGAATCGCCGGTCGGCTCCCATCTGGTTGTTTGGGACAATCCTTAAGCATATGGGATCCACATTTGAAACATCCACCCGTCTTTCTCCAGACTCTCCCAAGTGCTTCTTTCCACAATGCTCACAAGGGCGATCATCGCCACCGCACCCGGCTTGTTGATTTTCGTGGCCCACAACCCTAGGCCTCTTATGACCCTTTCGGATGGTCCAAAACCTCTCTTAGGCTTATTCTTGTCCCACACCGCTTGGTAACATCTTTAATTCCCTCGGCCACCTTGGCCTTTTCCACCAAAGAAGAGAACTCCCGCCTCACGATGCGGTGCTATCAACGATCTCTCGTGTCGTCTCTCGGTCCAGTCCTCAAATCGGGACACGCGTTCATCTTGATCGCTACTACCCTCGAGCATAACGGCTCAACCTCGTAAATTCTCGCCTCATATTCTCGCACGGACTTGTTCCCTTGAACTAGCCCCAGAAAAGCTTTTCTTTGCTCGTCTGTATACCTGGTTCCCACATATTTCTTCTGGAATGCCTCCTTAACATATTCCTGTGTCGATCCTCCGCCATAGCACCATCTCGCGCAAGTTAACCACCATCGATACGCTTCATCGCATAAAGTGCCACCATTCCTTTCAACTTCTCCTCAGGGGTCAGGTCGAGCTCATCCATGATGCGCTCCGTCGCTTCCAACCAGTACTCAGGTGTACTGGGTGCCACTCCCGACACTCCACGAAACTTCTCAGCTCCATTAGCTCGGAACCGTTCGAGCACGATTTACGAGTTCCCGAATTTCCACCCGCATCACCCACCAATTCCAAAACTCGCAAAGACATACCGCGACACAAAGATCTTCCCCCGTCCGAGCTTGCCGCTCCACATTAACGGTACTGGGGGTGGTGGTGGCGGTGGTATCTCATTGTCAGAACCCTGACCCGATCTAACGGGTTCTGACACAGTCATCCTTCCTCTACCTCGTCCACGACGACCACGTCCTCTGGAGCTCATTTCTAACGTCGAGATCTGATTAAAAAGTTTTATGGATTAGTCATTGTTCCACTTATTATCCGCGAATGAGTTTTATGAAAAGAGTTTTAGGAGTGGTTCTTTCGTATTCACACAAGCACACGATCTTTCATTCATTCATCCATCCATCAAACAATTATGAACTTTCGTTCGCTCGGAGAAATGTTGTAGTTTTCATTGTTATTATTTTTCCACTACCTGGGGGTATTTTCGTAATTTTGTCCTACTGTGGGCATTTTCGTAATTTTTCAAAACAGAAAGTTCCTCGGTGATTTTGTCAAAAGTATTTTGGAAATTTTAAAGTTCCGGGGTAATTTTGGGAAAAAAATTGGAATCCGTGGGCGCTTTTGGTAATTTTTAACCTCGGGGTATTTTGGTAATTTTCCAAAAATCGGGGTAAATTGGTAAAATTTAGTAAGTTAGGGATATTCCAAAAGTTGTAAAACTTTGAGGGTTCTTTTGGAGAGTTTTATTTTCCAAAATGGTGATGTTGCAAAAATCTTCGAAAACTAGGGTCATTTTGGTCATTTTGTAAGTTAGGGGCAATTTTGTAATAATTTTTTTTTCAAAATCAAGGTATTTTTGATAGTTTGCAAATTAGGGTTTTTGATCATTTATAAAATAATGGAATTTTGGCAAAACTGTTGAAAGTTTGACATTTTGTAAATCAAGGGCATTTTGGTAGTTTTATCACTAGGGGCTTTTTTTTTGTAATTTTCACAAATTCAAAAGAAAGTTTTAAGAGTTTTAAAATTAGGGTTTTGTTGTTTTGTTCTCTCTTTTTTTTAAAAAAAACATAGCTAGTTCCCTTTCGGGTTTTAGTCATTAGGTTTAGCCTATGACCGAGCCCTCTTTGGTCAGAGGTGAACCAAAGCTACGCACTGTAGGATTCGAATGGAGAGGAGGTGAGTCACGCGGATCGCTTAAATACCAAGCTCCCATCGAAACCATTCCTAGACATGCGCATGCAGGTTGCCACACCGCCTGAGCCCTCCGAGTTAGGGTGAATCGAAGCTACGCACGGCAGGATTCTGCGAAGAGGAGGTGAGTCACTAGGACCGCTTAAATACCTGTGCTCTTAGGATCCAATCCTAGACATGCGTCATGTGGGTTACCACACCCTAGCTCGTGACTTAGCCATAGGTTTGTTTAGTGCATTAAGTCTTATGTGATTACGTGTTTGAGTAATCTAGCCCTAAGGTTCATGTTCCTATCATTCTATTCTACGTTCCATGCCTTTTCTACATAAATCACAGAATCACACATAAAGTTAGGGTACTTACCTGGTGGACTGCGGGTCGGAGACTTAGGTGCCATGCCAGAACACCTGCTTTATTTTAAAGAAGATCATTTGGGCTCAAATTAAAAACGTTTTGGGCCTTAAACCCACAGGCCGAGAGTTTAAAACTGGGCTCTGATACCAAACTGAAACACCCCACACCTGGCCCATGAGCCTGAACAGGATCTGGTATGTTCCTTAAGAAAATCGGTTCCACAATTCTTTGTTACTTAGCGAAAAATTTGTGTGATTTTAAAAAGAATATTGGCTGGGTTGGGCTTAGGTTGGAAATCCGTTAACTTTATTTGGAAATCCATAAATTTAAAGTGACAAAACAATTTAGGGTTTTCTTTTAAAGAAATAATTTTACTTAAACTTAAAATGTAAAATAATTCATAACATAATAGTAAAAAAAAAAAAAGTAACAAAATAAAACCATGGCCTTTTCGGCCTTAATACATCAAATAAATTTCCAAACTTAAAAATCTGAAATACTTAATAAAAATAAAGTACCAAATATTAAAAATCCTGTCTTGCTGTGCATGGCCACCTTTAGCTCCCGCCGACCCGGTCCATTATTGCTCATTACCTGAAAAATAGTCCCACAAAGGGGTGAGTCAACAGACTCAATGTGTACACAAACTAACAATCAACAAATCAGGCATACATGTTCATATCAAAGACATATTCATATAAAAATGATGCAACCCAAATCCAAGCCTATTTGTCCATCTGCTACACACCACCCGTACCTGCCAATCACACCGTGGGGACTACTAAGTCAACCCTCCATCCGCTACACACCATCGAGGCGGTCATTTGCGATGACGTGCTCATCGCCTATATAATTTGTGTCATTAGACACCATATTCAAATAATGTAACCGAAGTTACCAAATTCAGATAATGTAACCGAAGTTACCATATTCAAATTATGTGACCGTAGTCACCATATTCCGTTGGTGAGACCGAAGTCAACACCTTCTTCCCCTTTCACATATATCCCGAATGCCCCAAATATTATTATATCATACATAACATACTTATTTCTCATTCATGTTACTATTCACATGTTCAAAATATATCATATTCGTAATCCTATCAGAAGTAGGAAACGTACCTGGGTACTTTTTACCACATCTGTGGTACTTAGCCACATTCTCATTCTCATGCATATTCATATATTAAAAATAATTGCCATATGATATATCGAAAGTTAGTGTGAGTACACACCTGATTCGCTTAATAGATTCCTTGAAATCCCGAAGAACGATCTACCGATCTAGATCTTTAACTCCTATATACGGCCAATTATTAAAACATATTAATAAACCTATTTGGCTTAAAAACCAAATCCTAGTAGGATTTGTATTACTTACCTTGTTGCCGAATTGATTAAATCCCGAAATTGTGGTATTCCTCCCTTAAATTCGGCTAGCCACCAAAAACATGTATTTTCATCAGTTTCTGACTTTTGGAAAGAAAAGGAGATACTTTTAGATACCAAAGTAACCCTTGGCCGATTAGATCTATACACTTACACGGCAATTTCCAATTCCGAAAACAATCCTTGCCTTGTATGTCCTGTTTAAATCCCTATAATTATATGTTAATTTTAATCTCACATATAATCCATAATCTTTTGACCAAATATGTGTATATCTTACCTTAGATCCTTGAATCCCGAAAGATTCCTCCTTGTATTGAAGTTGTAGAAACTTGATAAACCCCTTGTAGATTCGGCCATAAAACAGAATAGGATTAGACCCTTCTCTTTTTGGCAAATAGAAAAGAAAAGGAACTTGAATGATGCTTAACCTTACCTTTAATGCTTTGACCGATTGCTTCCTTGCCTAGAGTCACAGAGAGATTCGGCTATGGAGATTTAACAGGATCAAAGAGTGTTTTGGCTCGACAATAGCAAAGGAGAGGAGAAGAAAAGATGGAGTTTTGCTTAGGAAAAATTTCGGTAGAGAGAAAGAGGGGCTAGGGAATTTTCGGCACACTTAGGAAAAGATGAGAGAATCGCCTAACTCTCCTCCTTTAGCCGAAATTACTAGGCCAAGAGTCCTTGACTTGGCCACAACTCTTCCTTGTGATAATATTATCTCTTTTATTTAAAAATAAAAGTGTTTAATCCATCTTTTATCTCCTCAATAATTATATTAAAAGAAAATCCTTCATTTATCACTTATTATTCACATATTAATGAGAATAAAACACCTTTATTTCTAGAAGCATGTGCCGTCCACCCTTGCTTATGGAAGCAAAAATAAACCTCCTTTATTTGCTTCCCAAGTGACTCGAACTCAGGCCCATTCCTCCCTGCATATGGCACCATTTCCATAGACCCTAAATGGCATCTTCAGCCACATTTCCAAGCTCTGTTTGTGTGTCAAATTTTACCAACTTTTTCTTTTAAGGCCCTTGCCTTAATTTCCTATTTTAAACTTTAAAACTTGGCATTTCTCGATTATTTCTAAGTTTCCTAAAATTTTCGATCGGCTCAGAACTTGCCATTTTTCTTACATTTGTGTGTTCCCGAAATGTTCACTTTCCATTTTTGAAACATTTCCAAAAATGTTTAGGTTTGCAAAATGTTCAAGTTTCCAAAAATATTCAGTTTCCAAAATGTTCATTTCCATTTCTATGCATTTCTAGAATTCCAAAAATACCAAAAATTTATTCATAGTGCTTAAGACTTGTCATTTCGTACAATTAAAGTGAAAATGCATAGGCCCTTTCGAGGACGTTACAACTTTGAACCGAATCCTAGCGATTCACGATGATTATGAACACTACGAGTTTCTGCTTTTTTCTATGTCACTATAAAGACGAAAAAGATTGTCTAAGAGAGAGATAGAGGATATTTTCGGTCAAAAGACCCTCCCAAATCAAGAGTAAATTCGACAAAGAAAAGAAGAAAAAAATAAAGAATCGAAGAGGGTTCTTACCGAATAATCACAACGAAAGCAAAGAAAACAATTGATAAGAAAATATAGGTGAAGAGGAAGGTTCAGTCAAGAAGAAAGAAAAAAAATAATACTAGTAACATTCAGCCATGGAGGAGAAGAGAAAAGAAATGGCTTTTGTGTTTTGATATTTTCGGCACTAGGAGAAAAGAATTTGAGAGGTTTGGCAAAACATGACCAAATGGTCAAAAAGAAATGACCAAAAGAAGAAAAACCAAGATGTTTACCCAAAGCCTAAAGTGCATTCGGCTATGAGAGAAAAAATGAAAAGAAAAGTGTTTTGGGAAAAACAAAAATGACCAAAATGAGAGTAACCACTAGCTACACATCCTTACCAATGCCTACAACTAAATTTCGGCCACCCCCTAGCCCCCAAAACCGTCCAAGTTCATGGACAAAGCTTGGCCATTCCAAACTTTCCAAAACACATCCCTTAAGAAGTGCCTTGTGTCCCCCCTTACTTGCCATAAGCTCATGATTTCTTTCCTTAAGTTCACTTTTACCATATCTCTTAGCCATCATACCATAACAATAAAAGTCTAACTTACCAAGAATAAAGCTTGGTGACACTTGCTAGGAAAGAGCAAAAATAATATTCACAAAATGCATACTAGGGATTCGAACCTCTCTCCTCAAGACCATACATGTTGCGCATAACCTCTTAACCAATGGCTCATTTTTTGCTATCTTTTTACCACTTAATTGCCTTAAGCATCAAGGTTACTTGTTCCATTTCAATAAAGTACTCATTACTAAAATTTATTCTAATTCTGAATAAATCTCGAGCCTTCTCAAGACTATATTAAACACACAAATTGACTCATTCACAAGCTAAGAACCAAAATCATGCAACATATCGATACTAAATTTTTAGGATGTTACAATTCTACCCCCTTAAAGAAAATTTCGTCCTCGAAATTTACCTGGTTAAAAGAGGTGAGGATATTGTTGCCGAATTGCATCCTCAGGCTCCCACGTAGCTTCTTCCGCTCTGTTATTTCGCCATAGAACCTTAACCAACGGCACAGTCTTCTTTCTTAGCACCTTAACATCATGATCTAAGATTTTCACCGGTTCCTCCTCGAAAGACAAGTCCGGCCTTATCTCCACTTCTTCTACCGGTACTATGTGAGACGGATCCGATCGATAACGCCTTAACATAGAGACATGGAAGATGCTATGAATCTGACTCAACTCCGGAGGTAATTCAAGTTGATAGGCCACTGGTCCTACACGCTTCAACATACGGTACGGTCCAATGAACCTAGGGCTCAACTTGCCCTTCCTTCCAAATCTAAAAATCTTCTTCCAAGGTGAAACTTTCAGAAAGACCTTATCTCCCACCGCAAACTCAATATTCTTACGCTTCAGATTTGCATACGACTTTTGTCTATCCAAAGCTTCCTTTAACTGTGCTCGAATCACCTTTACCTTTTCTTCCGTCTCAGATATCAATTCAGGACCCAACAACTGTCGTTCCCCCAATTCAGTCTAACAAGTAGGGGTACGACACCTACGACCATAAAATGCTTCATAGGGTGCCATTTGGATACTGGATTGGTAACTGTTATTATACGCGAACTCTGCCAACGGTAGAAAATCTTCCCAACTACCTCTGAAGTCAATCACACAACCCCTTAACATGTCTTCCAAAATCTGGATTACTCTTTCTGACTGACCATCTGACTGAGGGTGAAAAGTCGTGCTGAAGTTTAACTTTGTTCCCAGAGCCTCATGTAAAGCTTTCCAAAACCGTGATGTGAACCTAGGGTCCCTGTCCGATATAATAGACACTGGTACCCCATGCAACCTCACGATCTCCGATACATACAACTTAGCCAACTTCTACAGTGAGTAACCCATACGAACTGGTAGAAAATAAGCAGTCTTTGTCAATCGATCCACTATCACCCAGATAGAATCTTTCTTAGTAGGTGTTAAGAGCAACCTACTAACAAAGTCCATCGTTATCCGCTCCCATTTCCATAAAGGAATCTTTACCGGTTGCAAAAAACCCGATGGTAATTGATGTTCCGCCTTCACTTGCTGACAAGTCAAGCACTTACCCACAAAATCAGTAACCTCCCGCTTTAACCTTGGCCACCAATACTGCTCACGGAGGTCTCGATACATCTTATTTCCTTCGGGGTGCATAGCATAAGGGCTACTATGCGCCTCACGTAAAATCATCAGTCTCAAATCTGAATCCATGGGCATACAAACTCTTCCACGAAAACACAACACTCCATCCTTGTTCATTCCAAAATCCCCTATTACACCACTTTCAGCTTGTTGCATTAACGGACCCAACTTTTCATCTGATAACTGCTTTTCCTTGATCTGTTCTAACCACAAAGGCTTCACCTGAAGTTTCGCTAGCAGACTTCCATCCTCATACAAACTAAGATGAGCAAACATTGCTCTTAACTCCGATATTACCTTACGACTCAATGCGTCTGCCACCACGTTAGCCTTTTCAGGATGGTACTCGATTGAGAAGTCATAATCCTTTAACAGCTCCACCCACCTCCGTTGTCTCAAGTTCAACTCCTTTTGGGTAAGGAGGTACTTAAGACTCTTATGATCCATATAAATGATAGACTTCTCACCGTAGAGATAGTGCCTCCATATCTTTAAAGCAAAAACCACCGTAGCCAACTCCAAGTCATGAGTAGGATAGTTGACTTCGTGCGGCCTTAACTGACGAGAAGCATAAGCCACCACTTTTCCACCTTGCATCAACACACATCCTAAACCGTGTGTGACGCGTCACAGAAGAACGATAAACTTTTTCCAGCCTCAAAGTTGAATCGATCGGGCGCTCACAAAATCTTCTTCTTGATTTCGAAACTCTCTTGTTGTTTATCGGTCCACACATACGGTACTCTTTTTCGCAATGGCTTAGTTAGGGGTGCAGCAATCAACGAAAACCCTCAACAAAGCGCCTATAATAACCACCAAACCTAAGAAACTCGAATCTCACCCACCGCCTTGGTGGTTTCCAATCCAACACCGCCTCTACCTTCCGAGGATCAACTCGATTCCCTCTACGACACAACGTGCCCCAAGAAAGTCACCTCCTTCACCAAAATTCACACTTACCGAATTTGGCATAAAGTTGCTTCTCTCGCAAAGATTTGCAACATCGTGCGCAAATGTGAGTCATGCTCTTCTTCATTCCTCGAATATACCAAGATATCATCTATGAACACCACCACGAACCGGTCTAGATAGGGTTGAAAGACTCGGTTCATCATGTCCATAAATGCAACTGGTGCATTGGTCAAACCAAACGGCATCACCAAAAACTCATAATGTCCATAACGGGTTCGGAATGCCGTCTTATGAATATCTGCCTCCTTAACCTTGAGTTGATGATAACCCGATCTCAAATCAATCTTGGAGAAAACTGAAGCTCCCCTCAATTGATCAAACAAGTCGTCGTTTCTCAGCAATGGATACCTATTCTTGACCATCAATTTATTCAACTGCCTATAATCAATGCACAAACGCATCGACCCATCCTTCTTCTTGACGAGCTAAATCGGTGCCCCCCACGGAGACACACTTGGTCGAATAAATCCCCGATCCAACAATTCTTGAATTTGAGCTTTAAGCTCCACTAACTCCTTCGGCGCCATTCTATAAGGAGCAATGGACACCGGAGCCATTCCGGGCAAAAGCTCAATGCCAAATTCTACTTCCCGATCTGGAGGTAGACCCGGAAGTTCCTCGGGAAAAACATCTGGAAATTCTTTCACCGTTCTCACACTTTCCACCGATAGTTCCTTAGCATCCAAAGCAATCGATGAAGGCTAGAACGCTCCATACCCTTTTGCACCAACTTTTCTCGCTTTAAAGCAGATACCACATTTGCCAAAAAGTTCCTTCGCCGCCTATCATTACTACCTCCTTATCATCCAAAGTCCTTATTGACATCCGCTTTTCAAAGACAATCCAATTGCGCCGGTGCTTTACCAACCAATCCATGCCCAAAATAAGATCGAACTCGCCGAAAGGCAGTTCCATCAAATCTGCTAAAAATATTTCTCTTTGAATTTCTAAAGGCACGTCTCTATACAATTTATTCACGATTACCGATTGTCCTAAAGGACTAATTACCTTCATCTCTTTATCAGAAATCTCAGATCTAATATTCAGGTTTCCAGATATGGCACTAGCAACATACGAGTGGGTAGACCCGATATCTATCAAAGCAGTAAAAGGTACATCAAGGATTAAGAACGTACCAGTTATCACATCAGGTGTATCGCCATCTTCACGATGCCTGATCGCATAGACCAACCCCGGCTGTCTTGCCTCCGCGTTACCCCTGAAGCCATTACCTCGACCCGGTGCACCTTGACCACGTCTAGCCCCATTACCACCACGACCTGGTCCACGGCCTCTCGGTGGCTGTTGAGCACCTCTAACTGGCTGTGCATCAGGGTTACGAGCTTCTTGAGTCGTAGCAGTCCGTTGAGGGCAATTCCTAAACTGGTGATCCTTGGAACCACATTTAAAACAACCTTCAGTTCTCTTCCAACATTCCCCGGGGTGTCGTTTCCCACAGCCCGCACATTCTTGAATCCCACAGCCACAGATGCTCTAGCTTGAGCTGGCTCATCACTCCGAGGGCTCTTTTGAAACCTTTTAGTAGGACCCGAGTACTTAAAATCCTTCTTGCCTCTAACTCTTTCCTGGTTCTGACGTTCTGAGTTCTTAGCCTCTTCGGCTATCTTGGCTTTCTCCACAAGCGTGGCAAAAATCCTTTCTTGTTGCGGGGCTATCAGTACCCGTAACTCGTCATTCAGCCCATCCTCAAAATGTACACAGGGCTCATGATCGGTCGGCACTATTGTGCGAGCATAACGGCTCAAGCGAAGAAGTTCTGCCTCGTAAGCTGCCACTGTCTTATTCCCTTGAACCAGATTCGGGAATTCTTTCCTCTGGGCATCCACATAACTTGCCCCGACATACTTTCCTTGAAAAGCAGCTTTGAAGAAATCCCATGTAACACGTTCAGCCTGGGTGCCTTCTCGAACAGTAAGCCACCATTGATACGCCTCGTCCCTCAACAAGGACACAGCTCCTCTTAGTTTCTACTCGGCAGTACACTCCAGGTCATCCATAATCCGCTCTACAGCCTCGAGCCAATATTCCGCAACATTTGGGGCTACTGCAGAAATACCCATAAAAACTTCGGCACCACTCGATCTAAGTCGTTCCGAAATTGATCCACGAGCTGCTGGCCCAGTTCTAGCTCCAGCAACCCTTTCCAAGACTCGCAACATTACTTGGGTCAAGGCAATGTCATCCCTCGTATGATCATGTGATCCAGTCTCAGTCCCGAGTGATGCAGGTGCGTCCATTTCTGGTATATGTCCCGACATTTCAGACGCAACCCTAGTACCTCGGCCTCTACCACGGCCACGCCTACCACGTTCACGTCCTCTAGCGCTCATTTTGACTATTTCGGTTTAATCTGATTGCAAGTTTTATGAATCAGAATACTATTTCAGTGTTTATTAACGATATTTTATGAGATATAAGAGATAGAGTTGTTTTCGCAATCACAACTTATAGTCTCAATCTCTACAGTTTCAACATCTAAAACTAGAAGTTCTAGAGTGTTCCTATGATCATATCACCATAATAAACATTCAATATACGAATACTTACTTGACTTGGTGCCGGATGCTCGTGGTGCCATACTACCTTTAAAACATAAATTCTATAAATTTGAAACAGCTTTAAACAAAAATTGTTGTTGAACCCAAACCACAGCCGAGTTTTGAAACTGGCTCTAATACCATAAAATGTAACACCCCAAACCCTGGTCTATACGTTAAGACCAGATTTGGTATGTCACACAAAACGAACATACATTTAGTCATTTATTGATTTAAGTAAAACAGATCCTCAAAACTATTTTGGAATTGAAGTTTATTAAAACCGAGGTTACTTTAAAAGCTATGATTTAAGACATAAGAGTTTATAAATTAAAACTTAGAAATTAATTGGTAAAAATTTTACGAGAAGTTTAAAAGAATTCAAAAGGAAATTTGAAAACAAGATTCTTAAAGAATTTTACAGAAAAATTTACGAGAATAAAATATTTAAGAAAAAACCCTTTTTGCACGAGAATTTAAGAAAACATTTATAAAAAATAGAATAGTCCCATTTTAGTATTTAAACATAATTAAAATCCATCCACAAGTAAAAAATCCATAAAAATAATACTAGAGGCTTTATTACATCATAGCTGAAATAGTAATTAATTAAAAATACTTAGGAGTAGTTCAAAGCTCATAAAAACCATTATTTGAAGTATGGCCTCCACGAAGTCATCCCCGGCCCAAGCCTCCATTACTGATCGTTACCTGAGAAGGGTAAAGGAAACAAGGTGAGTTACTTAGAACTCAGTGTGTAACCCACTTACCAAGTTCACTGGGCCAAAACCATTTAAGCATTAATTGGGCCTAAGCCCATTTACAAATATATCAATTTAACATGTATAAAATGCATGTGATATGAAATTCCCAACCATACCTAAATTTCCATCCGCTACACACCACCCATACCAACCAGCACACCTGTGGGGAGTTTTAGTCACCCACCCCGCCAACACACCAATCGCAGGCATTATGCCGTTTAATTCAATAATTCGCAGGCCAGTGGCCATTTACAACCAATCGCAGGCATTATGCCATTTAATTTAATAATTCGCAGGCCAGTGGCCATTTACAATATTTGTGCCAGAGTCACAAGAATAATGTAGCAGAGCTACCAAAACTTCTCTTCATCAATATCCCATCCCATGCAATCATGTATATAAAATGCATAACAATTATTCATATGATAATTCCACCATAAAGTCCGTAAAAGATTTATTACAAACTGGCCCGTATTACAATTTGGCCCATTTCACAATTTGGCCTATTTCACAATTTGGCCCATTTCACAATTTGGCCCATTTCACAATTTTAATACCGATTTCATGCACTTACACTAAAGTATTAATATACCATATTTTCCGATTTCACCAACCTTGCAATTTTTAGTCTAATGGTTAATTACGGTATATTCATCTAACCTATGAGATAAGTGTGAGGTTACACACCTGATTACGGTGAGAACTATACTTTCCCGCTCGTCAATACCTAAATACATGTCACGCTTGATTAGAACACTAATACTTAACATAAATCTATGCTAAAGTAAGCGGTCTAGATTTTTACCCTTGGAATCTCGAACAACAACTATTTATTGATTCTCTCCGGTTGACGGTTCACAACCCGGTGGAAAACCCCAAACAGCTAAAGGCTTCGAACTACGAACAACTTCGAATAATTGATTCTCCCCAGATGAGGGTCCACAACCCGATGGAAACTCTCGGATTACCGAAACAGCCCTTCGCTTGAATCTAGAGGGAATAGTGAATCCGCCCCTCTTCCAAACACTATTCACTACCCTTTTCGACCCTATTTTGTTTGCCTCCATTGACAAAAGAATATTAGTCCAATTAATATTTAGGAAATTAAGTCTATAGGTTTTAAGGGCGAAATCGGCTTACCACGAAATCTTACGTTCACGGGATGAAAATTGAGTGATAACGTCCCTAAGATAAGAATCGATTTGTCACCCATCTTTGACAAAATAACGAGTAATATAGAAGTCCTTGATAGAAACCCTTACCTTAACACTTTGAACCGAATCCTAGCGATTCACGATGATTACGAACACTCCGAGTTTCGACCTTTTTCTATGTCACTATAAAGACGAAAATGATTGTCTAAGAGAGAGATAGAAGATATTTTCGGTCAAAAGACCCTCCCAAATCAAGAGTAAATTCGACAAAGAAAAGAAGAAAAAAATAAAGAATCGAAGAGGGTTCTTACCGAATAATCACAACGAAAGCAAAGAAAACGATTGATAAGAAAATATAGGTGAAGAGGAAGGTTTCGGTCAAGAAGAAAGAAAAAAAAATAATACTAGTAACATTCGGCCATAGAGGAGAAGAAAAAAGAAATGGCTTTTGTGATTTGATATTTTCGGCACTAGGAGAAAAGAATTTGAGTGGTTTGGCAAAATATGACCAAATGGTCAAAAAGAAATGACCAAAAGAAGAAAAACCAAGATGTTTACCCAAAGCCTAAAGTGCATTCGGCTATGAGAGAAAAAATGAAAAGAAAAGTGTTTGGGAAAAACAAAATGACCAAAATGAGAGTAACCACTAGCTACACATCCTTACCAATGCCTATAACAAAATTTCGGCCACCCCCCTAGCCCCCAAAACCGTCCAAGTTCATGGACAAAGCTTGGCCATTCCAAACTTTCCAAAACACATCCCTTAAAAAGTGCCTTGTGTCCCCCCTTACTTGCCATAAGCTCATGATTTCTTTCCTTAAGTTCACTCTTACCATATCTCTTAGCCATCATACCATAACAATAAAAGTCTAACTTACCAAGAATAAAGCTTGGCCGACACTTGCTAGGAAAGAGCAAAAATAATATTCACAAAATGCATACTAGGGGATTCGAACCTCTCTCCTCAAGACCATACATGTTGCGCATAACCTCTTAACTAATGGCTCATTTTTTGCTATCTTTTTACCACTTAATTACCTTAAGCATCAAGGTTACTTGTTCCATTTCAATAAAGTACTCATTACTAAAATTTATTCTAATTCTGAATAAATCCCGAGCCTTCTCAAGACTATATTAAACACACAAATTGACTCATTCACAAGCTAAGAACCAAAATCATGCAACATATCGATACTAAATTTTTAGGATGTTACAATTATAGTGATTAATGTTATGGAAAAATCAAGTTAAGTACACAATGATAAATTAAAATAATAAGAATGAGTGTGAAATGTACACTGACTAATATAGGAAAATGCTAAGGCAAAGCAAGAGTAAAAATGCAATGGTAATTATGAGAATAGTTACGTGAATAAAATGCGAGCGAATAAATAAATAACTAAGAATCTGCCTTAATTTTAGTACTGCCTCAGCATAATCGTACTTAACCTACTGCTTGAGAGCAAGGTAATCGTGATAATCATACTAAGAATATTCTTAGTTATTTCAGTACTTGGTTCTTTCAAGAGCAAGGTCTCAAGTTACCTGGCCTGTGTCTATAGGCCTTATCATGGTACCCTGCATTGTTTTGTCTTCATTCTATAAAAAATGCTGCTTTATGTCTAAAGTCTACTGCATGTATTCCGTCGAATACTCACTTGTATCATTCAATTTCAGTCCAACTAATCCAACCTTTTCAAAATTTGATTTAGTTTATGGGCATGTTGCACATTCATCTATGTCTAGATAATATACACATACATTTAGAAAATAAAAACAATTGAATGAAACAGTGGATTAAATAAATTATATGATTCAACCATTAAAGAAAATAAAAGTTTTCATCATGTAATCCCAACCCTATGACATTAAGCTCATGGATTGGTGATTAAAATTCAAGTTCGAAATAACATCCAACATCATTTTGATCAAATTAATTCACGGGAGAACAAAATAAGAAATAAAGGAAGATCTTAGGAAGATGGCTATTGCCAAATCAATCCGCAATCCAGCAGCACAGTGTCCTATGGTGGCTGAGAGGGACTGCCTTCGGTTTCCTCTTTCTGACTCTACTCAGCCGCTACCCTCTATTGTTTCCTTCGACTCTCTACTCTTAGGGCTTCTTCCTTTGGCTTTTTATAAGCATTTCGTACTAGGGTAACTCCAATAGCCCACGATATCCTCTCCTCTTTTTTTATGTAGATTTTTTTGGTACAAGTAGAGTTGGGCTGAGACTGGTATGCGCTGAATGTTGACTCGGTCATCTTCTTGAATTACCACGGCATACAAGGTGGCAAACTATCCAACCTTTTGCCCTGGCAAACCTTCACTCCTTTATTTCTTTCTCCCCAGCCTGCACCTGCCAAACCACCAAACACAGCCTTCCACACGCAATTAAAAGTATCTAACATGTAAACACAGTCAAAGCTCTTAAAGCAAAAAATAGTAATAAAATTTCCTAAAATTCCACTAAGTATACCTAAGTAAAAATAATTAGCTACGTCTAAATGTATGAAATATAACTCTTTTCAATAGTTAACACACCCCCAAACCTGAGTTATTGCTTGTCCTCAAGAAAAATATGCATGAATGCGTGTATGCATCAGTATTCCCAGTGCATGTACCCATCTTGTGCTATCAATCTATTCGAAAACCAATGTATACATCAATTCTCGCTATATTCTCTCGTTAAAAACTTGTTCGATTTTCAAAGGTTTGATTTAACAAAGGTAGTGTAGAAAATTGCTCCCTAAAAAGAAGATTTTCTTAGTTTCATACATGTTCTGGCCATAGCAAATATCTCCTAGCTTACTCAATTTATTTGTTACCCAAACTCAGGTCACTCCTTCTCTAAGCATACTTGTACAAGCTTATTATTATTTTATACAATATATGCATATTAGGGGATTTAGCATATCACAAAATTCTTTGACTTGATAATCACAATGGAGCATACACTGAATTACCTAGTACTCAATCTTGTCACAATTTAAACTGAAATCACTCTTGAAGCTAAGGCTTTTGGCATGGAAGATGGATGAAGCAAACAACTATCTCATTAGCTACTCAGCCTGTTACTACAGCGGAGTGCCCCTAATTTATTTACTTTCTATTACACACTCTTACTTAAACTCACCTTTCTAGTCAACAGCACGATGGGGCAAACAAAGCGGTACTGACTTACTCAGAAATTCTAACCATTGGAGTGCCTACTGTCCTTTATTTAGTAATGCCAAGGAAAATTGACTGAATTTGGATTCAAAAGTCCCTAAGTTCATTAGAAAATACTCACTATAACCCGAAAAAACTGAGTATAGGACATCTCACTTTTAGGCATTAATCTTTCAAGCAACCAATCCTAAGCTAAATTCAACCAATCCACTGTCACATATTCTAGGTGTATTGAAGAATCTAAGCTCATCATCGAACATCATAAGTACAGATTGTACTCCTCATAGGCAAAGAATATATAATAGTTACATTGTCGTGGTAAAATAGATTCAACTAAACTAAAATGATTATACTAAAGTGATCATACATACTAAATATAAAATGCAGCCTAAATGCACAACACACCCCCAAACCTAAGGGATGCATTGCCCTCAATGCATGACCAAATATTTAAGAGAACAACTAAAAAAAAAATTTATACAACAAATGTTATGGCAAAAGAAAATGAGATGCAAGATGCATGCAAGTAAGTGGCAAACTTAATTTGCTTGGACTAGCATGAATATACCTCATTCTACTCGACAAGTGGATTTTTGGGCACTGACCTTGTATCGCCCTTTTTTTTCTTTTTAGGGGTAATTTATTCCTCCTCCTTGTCAGTCTTCATTAACTCATCAATTTGACGATCAATGTTGCAGTCATGTGCAAATACGGGAGCTGGTGGCAAAGGTGGAACGGGGGCCTTCCCTTTGGTTGTGGCAGTATCATCCTTTTCTCCTTCTTCCTGCTTCTCAGCATTTAAGGATGTCATATTTTTGGGTTCTTCAGCAGTAGTTTGAGTAGGTGCCTTGCCAGCAGGTTGAATGGATGCTTTTGTAGCAACTTGAGTGGGCTGCTTGGTAGCATCAACAAATAGGAGCAAAGTGGCTAGGTAGAGAAGAAATTCTGGCATTAGCTTCGTAAATTTATTTTGGAGGGATTTCCTTAGATCCAAATCCCTACTCCTCACATAAGCCCAATATTAAGCTTACTGTTGTTGGGCCTGTGCCATCTCCTCAGTTAGGTGAAACTACTGGATTTTAAAAAGGAACATCCTCTTCTCTAACTGCTTCAAGGAGTGCAATATTTGTTGTTCAAGGGAGCTACAAGAAACTAGAGGTGCTGTCGTAGGAGTATGCGTAGCAAAGGAGGTGGTGGCATGGCTATGCTTAGTTGCCCTGGCAACATCAGTGCCTTGGATCTTAGCAAAGATGATCCTAGTCAGCCCACCCTTGTTAGGGGAGATATCCTCCTCCACATTGAGAGGGACTTGGGTAGTTCGACATAGGGAAGTAATAAGTGAGGGGAAATTTAAGCTACCCGCATTCTTCTCAACACACCTATGCATTTCATGAAAAATGATCCTCCTGACATTAATCTTTCTCCCTTTTATAATGGAGTGCAACAAAAGCATTCATTCTTTTGAAACAGTGGTATTGTGTGTAGATGGCATAATTTAGCTTCTCAAAAAATGATACTAAATCTTCCCAATGGGCTTCAACAAAGTCCTCTCGATAGTATAACAGTCCTGGCTGGAAATAGTCAACCGTGTTCCAATACACAAATCCTCTAAGACTTGGTTTAAACCCTCAACAGTAATACGTTCAACAAACAGCGTGTGTTCATCATGTATACCTACAAGACCAAATTGTGCATTAATACGGTCTTCATCAAAAGGAGCGGGCGTACCTCTTACGTAGATAAAGAAGGAATTTGGAGAGTTGACACTCTCGAACAGTTTTTCCTAAAATATCTTCGGGGTGAAAACAAAAAATATTCCACCCATGATTTTCTACTATTGAAGATACAGATTCATCGTATCCCATGTATGGTTCATCTTTAAACAAGAACCCTTACTCAAAATAGAAAGGCCGCTTCGCAATGTTGCCATTGTATCTCATGGTTGTGGTACCGTTAAAGAATGTCTTTGACTGAGTAGCACCAGCCCTTGATGATTCGGCATTTTTAGAGGCAATTTTGATGCGAGCCATTGGAGAAAACTGGAAGAAATCGTCGAGAATGAAGTGGAAAAAAATTGGATAAATTGAAAAGAAAGAGTAATAAAATGAAAGAATTAAGAGAAACTTAAGAGACATGAGCAGTTGAGGAGAGAAAAATAAGGGCATAGTGATGACACTTCCATAGATGTGCTCACGTGAGTAGTTGAGCAATTGAAACAATCTAGGGAAGTTGCACGACATGGAGGGGGAAAGAAGAAAACTAAGAGGATTTTAGGGGAAAAATGTGAAGTGCCCTGATACCAAAAATTTTAAATTCACTTATATGGATTCGTCCAATAACATTATTGGCCCAACTAAAAGAAACATCTCTCCTCTTAGACTTATCTACTTGGTCAACCTCACGTTGTCCACTACCTAGTTCGTCGCAATGCTGCGACAAACTCCTCTGAATATCGCAACTGCTTAGTTCAAATTTTTTATTCTACCTTTTAAAATCGTAGAAATTTTTTTTCAAAAATAAAAACAGAAATGAAAACAATATTAAATAAGTACTAAAAATAAAATGAAATTAAAGAAATTAAAGAAAAGAAAGATAAAAGAAATTGCTAGCTCAAACATCTCGGAGATAAATGGACTACTTGTCTCGATCCACATAGGCACCCTAGTAGTGCTTTAAGCATCGCCCATTAACTTTAAATGTGACTCATGTTTTCAAATCTTTGATATTAACAGCTCCATCAGGATACACTTGGGCTACTTCAAAAGGACTTGACCAGCGAGACTTTAATTTACCTGGAAACAATTTGCGCCTATAGTTAAATAACAACACCTATTGTCCGGGTTCAAATTGTCACGACATGATTCTTTTATCGTGCCAATACTTGGTCCTTTCATTGTAAAGCTTAGCATTCTCATGTCCTTATGCTCGGAACTCCTCCATTTCATTCAATTCTAACCACCTTTTATGGCCAGCTGCAACCTAATCCATGTTCAGCTTCTTAATAGCCCAAAATGCTTTGTGCTCAAGTTCAACAGGAAGGTGACATGGCTTGCCATAGACAAGCTTAAAAGGTGACATTCTCAACAGATTTTTGTATGCAGTACGATATGCCCACCAAGCTTCATCCAACCTGGTAGACCAGTCCTTACGAGTAGGATTCACCGCTTTTTCTAAAAAAGTTTAATTTCTCTGTTCAAAATTTCAGCTTATCCGTTTGTTTAGGGGTGATATGTTGTGGCAATCTTATGTTTCACCCCATACCGATGCAAAGCATTGGCTACCAACTTACAGTCAAAATGAGACCCCTCATCACTAATAATGGCTCTAGGTGTACCAAATCCTGTAAAAATGTTCTTTTGTAAAAACTTTATTACTGACCTTGCATTATTGGTAGGAAGGGAAACAACCTCAACCCACTTAGAGACATAGTCCACTGCTAACAGTATGTACACCTTGCCCACTGATGGTGGAAATGGACCCATAAATTCTATTCCCCATAAATCAAACAACTCAATCTCTAGTATACTTTGTAATGGCATTTCGTGTCTCCTAGATAGATTCCTTATTCTTTGACAACGATCGCAAGACTGATAGAATTCATGAGCATCCTTGAATAAACTTGGCAAATAAAATCCTGACTAAAGTACTTTGGCAGCAGTCTTAATCTCTTCGAGATGTCCTCTGTATGGAGCTGAAAGACAATGCTGTAGAATGCTATGTATTTCATCATCACGGACACACTTCTTAATTATTTGATCAACAAAATATTTAAAAAAGAAAGGTTCATCCCAATAATAGTGCTTGGCATTGTCTTCTCTGACTGTTGGCATACCAAGGTAATGTCGTGGCAACTAACAGTTGTTCGTCTGAGAATTGTTTTTTAATAAGTGTATCTTGTAACGCCCTGAATTTTGGGCCTACAGGAATTGGTCATTGGGCATGGTAGCGTTTAAAATTTTTGAGAATAAGAGAACGGCACAATTGCATGTTAGATCTATTGGGTGAGTGATTTTGGAAGGTTAGGGGGCATCTATGAAGTCCTGGGGTCAAGCCATGTCATAAGGAAAATTTTATTTTTAGCATTAGGGGAACCATGGCTCCTGGTTTAGACCTTTTAATTTATTGAAGGTAAAATGTGACACAAAGAGAGTGGGTGATCTAGTGGCAAGGTGGCGCTACATGTGTGGCAAGGAGTCTGAGGTTCGAGGAATGGCGTGTGAATTGTATGTTTATTTTGGTGCTTGAGCTGGGGAGGTGTTGGAACTGGACTGGAACTCTGTGGTTGAATTGGTCATAAGAATTTGAATTGAATTTAAATGGGGAGTTGGAGTAAATCAAGGAGAAAATTCGGTGGAGGGATTGGTGGAGATATTTTTTTAAGAAATTTGAAAATGGGAGAAGTTGTAGCCGAATTGGGTAGCTAGTATGTGCATATTCGGCTAGGGAGTCCTTTTGTGCATTTTCAGCAATTATAAGTGCTTGGAAGGGATTTCTTTTCTCCTTTTGGCAAGTGGTGGCCGAATCTTGTAGGTCAATTTCGGCGCTTTGCTATTTCGAGTTATTGCCTCTTCGACTTTATGTTTTCCTCTTTTCTTAAGTGGTCGAATACTTTATTTTTTCCCTGGCACTATCTTCTTTCTTGTTTTCTTTTTACTATGGAAACCGAATGCTTTGGTAGTCAATAACCTTTTTTTTCTTCTCTTCTCCTTAACTTTTCTCTTAGCCGAATACCCCTTCTCCCTTTTCTCTCTTTTCCTTTGACTCTTTTCGAGTGTCCCTTCTTGTATTGCTAAAACCTAATACTCTTTCCCTCATTTCATTCTGTCGGTTCTCTACGTTTTGTGTTAGCCGAACATTCCATATCAGGGGTGCGATTATTCCATTTTGCCTCTATCATTCTCTGTACTTTTAGCTTTTGTGTGGGTGTGGCGATTGTTCTTTTCTTATAATCTGGACTCTGCGTTTTCGGTAAGTGACTTCTCGTCTAGTTCAAACTGTTCAATTGTTTGATGGTTGATAAGTGTTGGTTGGAACGCAGATAACCCCTAAGGCCTATTGATCAATCTCTTGAGACGGTTTAAGTGAGTGATCCTCAATCGTTCGATCAAGGCAAGCAATAAATCATATCTTGGATAGTGGTATAGAAAGGGATTATTTAAACCCTGTTGTTAAAAGGACTGATGGTGTATCGTGTTGGATATAGGTTCTACGCTCGTGGCTACTGTGTTTTCTCAAACAAGGTGTGTACACACACCACTCCAATTGTATATCGACAAATGTCGAAATGCCGAAAAGCTAAAAATACGGCAACAATTATCATACGAGCGCACGAACGCTCGTGTGGGAAAGTTGATACAATGATGGAGGCCACCATGAGCGGTCTCATGGTCTTGGGCAACTTTTGGGTCAAATGGGCCGTGTGGGCCTAATGGGCTCGCGGGCCCCACATGGGCCACATAATGGGCCTTGGGCCCATTCGCAATGTTGACCGGAATACCCCCATAGGGTAAATGACCGTTATACCCCTGAAGGGAAAAATGACTAAAATGCCCCTACATGTTATATGATTGTTATTGTATGCCATTTATGGTATGTTTGCATTCATGTGATATTATGCTGCATGAGGGATGAGATCATTAATTTGGAGGAAGTATATGATTTGTTAGGGTCACATGGTCGCTTGACGACTATGGATCCACCGATGGCTTTAAGCTGATTACTTGATTGGCAGCTCTGCTGCAATATTGGTTAGTGTCGCAACCGGTGCTAAATAAGGAGTGTAGGGATGGGTGGGTCGATTAAATCCCCATAGGAGTGCAGGGTTGGATAGGAGACGGAGTGCAGGGTTGGTTTTGGCATTTATGCATTGCATACATTGATTCTGATATTGAGATGGGCTTAGGTCCAGATAGATGTGATATGTGACATTTGATATGGGTTAAATCCCAACTGAGGCTATTATGGGCTAAGGCCCAAATGCCACCGTTACTGTGTTGGGCTTAGGCCCACAATGATTACTGTAATGGGCTTAGGCCTGGATTGATGTGATGCATGCTTTATGATCGATGAGGGTTGTACACATTGAGTTTTCGCAAACTCACCCCTCTTTTTAATTTTTTAGGTAATCCTCAGTAGGCGGTTCGACGTACTGGAGGACTCGGAGGTGGCCACACTACGAACAGCTTTAAATTTTAGTAGTCTAGTTTACCTTACTTAAACCGCTTTATTATTGGGTTGTAATAAGGCCTCTTTTAATTTCTGGTTTTTAATTTCAGATTTTTTTTTTAGTTATTACGTTTCCTATCTGTTAAAAGTAGATCGCGATTTTCCAAAACAATAACTGTTTTCAAAACACTACGCTTCCACAACTTAATCATTAAACATCACGTTTTCGTAAATCAGTTACTTTTAAACTTAGCTTCCGGAACTGAAAAGAAATTTTGGGAATAAACTTAATAATTTCTCTATGCACCACGTTTTAAATAATAATAAATAAACTAACGTAATTGGGATTTTACTCAAGCTTTTAATTAAGAAGGGTTTTTAATGAGAACATGGTTTTTGAAAAACACTTCAATGTGACACGCCAGATTCGGGCCTAACTTCTGGGCTGGGTTTGGGGTGTTACATATCATGACTACCTTCACTTCCAAATTTTATCCTCGGCAAGTGATCAGCCACTTGATTTTCAGTCCCTTTCTGATCTCTAATTTCCAAGTCAAACTCCTGCAGCAACAGTATCCACCTAATCAACCTCAACTCAGCATATTTCTTAGTCATTAGATCCTTAAGAGTAGAGTGATTTGTGCAGACTATGACCTTTATACCAACTAGATATGAACGAAACTTATCGAACACGAACACTACAGCCAATAAATCATTTTCTGTGGTGGTGTAGTTAAGATGTGCTTTTGATAAAGTTTTGTTATCATAGTATATTGCCCCCAGTATTTTGTCTTTCCTTTGCCCCAACATGGCTCTCACAGCATAATCGTTGGCGTCATACATGAGTTCAAAAAGTTGTGTTCAATCTGGAGCTACTACAATTGGAGCTATTATGAGGTTTTTCTTTAACTCTTCAAAGGCTACCAAACATTGTTCATCAAAATTGAAAGGCTTATTTTACTTCAACAAAGTGCACAAGGGTTTAGATATCTTTGAAAAATCCTTAATGAATCTTCTATAAAAACCTGCATGACCTAAAGAAATTCTAATACCCTTGACATTGGAGAGAGGTGGCAATTTTTCTATCAATTCAATTTTTGCTCTGTCCACTTCAATTCCTCTCTGTGATATCCTATGCCCCAGGACAATTCCTGTAACACCCCAAACCCGGTCTAAATGCTACACCCGAGTCTGGCGTGCTACGGAAACAAAGCACTTTTAGAAATCAGTTTGTCGACTTTATAGGGGGGAGAAACCCTTGGAAAACTCTTTTGTTTTTAGAGAATTTCTTGCTTGGTTAGTAATCCATCTCATTTACTTAATCAGTGAGTATTTTAAAATAAATAACGTACTCCGCGTGATTTTAAGAAAGCAACAAATTTTAGGTTTATCAAGTATGTCTGTCGAAAATCGTAAAAGACAACCAAATATAGCATCCAAAAATTAAAAGTTAAGCGGCCTTATTACAACGATGTAAAAACCAAGAACTAAAGTAAAGCAACTAAGTTCAAAAGAAAACTTTAAAGCAAAACAATCACGAGCATGGCCACCTCGAGTCCGCTCCGGCTCCATATCCACGATCTAAGTCTGATCTGCAAAAATGTAAAGGAAGGGGTGAGTCACTGGGACTCAGTGTGTAAATCCCCATCCCAAGAAGTCATGCTCTTACACAAGTTCACACAATAATATGCAAGTCATGCAACCCACCTAAGCATCCATCCGGGTCTCCCTTTTCTACCCCTTGTGGTACCAAACCACTGGTGGTGCCAAACCACTGGTAACCGAAGTTACAAAATATCATATGTGGTACCCAACCACTGGTGGTGCCAAACCACTGTGTGTAGAAGTTACAAAATATCATATGTGGTACCAAACCACTGAGACTTAGTCACAATTTATAGTATGTGGGGCCAACCCACTGTGTGATACCAAATCACTGGTGACAGTCTAATAGATCATACTTCCCCCTCCTCTCATCTCCCATAACACATAGTTATGCTAATTGTACTAGTATGATCATGCTCAACATGCAAGTATCATTTTTCAAATTATCATGCTTTCATAAATTACAGTCAATACAGAAATCATCACAACTTACCCGACATCATCACTTTTACCCACAAGGGTATTTCAACAACCATAGCCGTCACTCCGGCTTTTAACAACACATAACATTTAACATATTAAGAATGAAAGTGTGTAAGAGTTACACACCTGATTTTCGTATTACACCTTTACTGCTTCTATGCTACTTTGGCGTTGGGTTTACAGATCCAACCCCCTTTTACTGCTTGACTGTTATCAGCAGCCATAATAACCCTTTGGTCACTTAAACTATTTAGATCAATAAGATCTAATAATAATGGTTAAAAGAATTCTTACCCACTTTCAAGTCCCGAAAGCCTTCAAGAAATCGTCACCTCTACTTTACCATCAACCATTCACCTTCAACTTTCCAAACTCGGCACTTCTGGCTATAGCAAGACAGGATTCGGCTTCTAGGGATTGAGAGAAGAAATTGATAGGCATAAATCAATTGATTCGGGTTAGATCTTGAGGAAAAGAAAGGAAGAAATCGTAGAGGAAAGAAATCCCGAAACTTACCGAATCACTAAGGAACATGCGGCCTATGGTGCACCTTCGGGAAAATCAAACCACCCTTTGAATAATCGGCTAGGGAAGAAGGAGTATGAACAAAGGAGATTCGGTTTAGAAACTTATTAAAGAAGAGAGAAACCACAAAGAAGAAAATCCCGAAAACTTACCAAACTAGAGAGGTGTATGCAGCTATGGTGCACCTTCGGGAAAAGAAATCTCACCTTGTAGATTCGGCAATGTAAGGAGATGATAGAGACTAGGGTATTCGGTTTTTTTTTTGAAAGGAGGAATAAAGGGATGAATATGTTGAGAAGTTGAAGCAAAGAAAGAATTGAGAAAACTAGAGAAGAGAATTTTCGGCTAGAGAGAAAACTTTGAGAAAAGGAGAGAAAAGAAATCAAATGAAGAAGATAAACACTAGGCTTCAAAATTTCGGCTATACACCACCTCACACTCAGTGTTGGATATTCGGCCAACTCTCCCTCTTCTGATAACTTTATCCTTTCATTATCATAACCCCCATTTATCTAATCCTTACTTTTCTTAATTATCCTCATTTTTCACTTAAAAATAAAAGAATTAAGCTCCTAAATTGTAGCCTAAGTGCCGTCCACTCCCCTTACCCTAGGAGTGCCGAATTTTAACCCCTTTAATTTGGGCTCCATGCGGCCATACTAGGCCCAAATCATCCCCCCTAAGTGACGCCGCCCTCATGCCCAATTTGGCATTAATAAATTTTTGGGTCGCAAGCCCAACTTGCTACTTAATTTAATAATCCAACATCCATTACTACTAACACTATTTATCAGCCATTTAACCCAGGTTTTAAAGTCCATACCTGAACCCAATTCACCCCATGAAGCCTTAGCCTACTAACTTAGCCATTTAACACACCAAATGCATAGACCCCTAAAATCAGGATATTACAGTTCTACCCTCCTTAAAAATAAATTTCGACCTCGAAATTTACCTGGTCTGAAAAGTTGAGGGTATTGCTGCCGCATAGTATCCTCCGGCTCCCATGTCGCTTCTTCCGATCCATGGTTCCGCCATAATACCTTCACCAGAGGGACTGATTTCCTGCGCAAAACCTTAATATCCCGATCTAGGATCTGCACTGGTTCCTCCTCAAAAGATAAGTCTGAATTCACCTTTATTTCCTCCACTGGCACCACATGTGACGGATCTGAGCGGTAGCGTCTTAGCATGGAAACATGGAACACGTCGTGGATTTGTCTCAACTCAGGTGGCAATTCAAGCTGGTACGCCACGGGTCCTACTCGTTTCAACACTTGATAGGGCCCAATGAATCTAGGGCTTAACTTGCCCTTCCTACCAAACCTTAGAACCTTCTTCCTTGGCGACACCTTCAAGAAAACCTTATCACCTTCAGCAAACTCTATATCCTTCCGTTTGAGGTCGGCATAAGACTTCTGCCTATCCGAGGCTTCTTTCAAATGAGCTCTAATCACCTTCACCTTATCTTCTGTCTCTGTAACCAGCTCCGGACCCAACAACTGCCATTCTCCCAACTCCGTCCAACACGTAGGGGTACGACACTTCCGACCATACAACGCTTCATATGGTGCCATCTGAATGCTTGCCTGATGACTATTGTTGTACGCGAATTCCGCCAATGGTAAGAATTCCTCCCAACTGCCCTTGAAATCCATGACACATCCCCTTAGCATGTCCTCCAAATTTTGAATCACCTCTCCGTCTCGTCGTCATTTCGGGATGGAATGCCGTACTAAAATCCAACCTCGTACCCAAAGCTTGATGTAACGCCTTCCGGAACCTTGACGTAAATCTAGGGTCTCATGCTCGAAATAATCGACACGCGGCACTACGTGCAACCTTACAATCTCGCTATGTATAGTTTTGCCAACTTCAAGAGGATAATCCATACGCCACCGGTATGAAATGAGTCGACTTCGTCAAACGGTCCACAATTACCCACACTGAATCCTCTTGGTCGACGTAAGAGGTAGCCCACTCACAAAATCCATTGTAATTCTTTCCCACTTCCATTGTGGAATCTTAATTGGTTGCAACAACCCCGAGGGTACCTGATGTTCAGCCTTGACTTGCTGACACGTCAGACATTTACCCACAAACTCCGTCACCTCCCGCTTAAGACCCGGCCACCAAAACTGCTCCTGTAAATCTCGGTACATCTTACTACCGCCTGGGTGCATAGCATAGGGACTGTTATGTGCTTCCTGCAAGATTTTCTGCCTTAACTCCATATTCTTAGGCATACACACCTTCCCTCGGAAACATACCACTCCATCATTACTCAAACTATACCCCTCCAATCCACCACTCTGCACTTACAAACCACAAGCACTTAAAGCTTCGTCTTCCAGCTGTTTTTCCTTAACCTCGTTAATCCAGGTTTGCCTTACTTGCAATTTCGCTAACAAGCTTCCATCCTCATATAGGCTAAGGTGAGCAAACATGGCTCTTAAATCCGCCACCACCTTACGGCTCAAGGCATCCGCTACCACATTAGCCTTTCCCGGATGGTACTCGATCGAACAGTCATAATCTTTTAACAGTTCAATCCACCTTCTCTGCCTCAAATTTAACTCCTTCTGCGTGAGAAGGTACTTCAGACTCTTATGATCTGTATATACTACTGACTTCTCTCCATATAGATAATGCGTCCAAATTTTTAGGGCAAAACCACCGCCGCCAACCTGTGTCGTGCGTCGGGTAGTTCACTTCGTGAGGTCTTAACTCGCCGGAAGCGTATGCTACCACCTTCCCCTCCTGCATCAGCACACATCCTAATCCTGTATGGGACGCATCACAATAAACCGAAAATTCTTTTCCGGCTTCCGGTTAAATCAACACCGGAGCTTCCGTCAAAATCCTCTTTAGCTTCTCAAAACTTTCCTACTGCTTGTCTGACCACACGAAAGAAACCCCTTTCCTCAGCAACTTGGTCAATAGAGCTGCAATCAAAGAAAAAACCCTTCTACAAACCTCCGGTAATACCCTGCTAAACCTAGGAAACTTCGAATCTCCGCCACAGACTTTGGTGGCTTCCAATCTAAAATAGCCTCAACCTTCCGAGGGTCCACTCTAATCCCCTCAGCTGACACCACGTGCCCCAAGAAAGTAACCTCCTTTAGCCAAAACTCGCACTTACTATACTTGGCGTATAAACGCTTTTCCCTAAGAATCTGTAACACCACTCGCAAATGTGCGTCATGCTCCTCTTCTGACTTCGAGTATACCAGAATATCATCGATAAATACCACAACGAACCGATCCAAATACGGTTGGAACACCCGGTTCATCATATCCATAAACGCTGCCGGTGCGTTCGTCAGTCCAAACGGCATAACCAAGAATTCATAGTGCCCATATCGAGTACGAAACGCTGTCTTATGGATATCTGCCTCCTTCACCTTAAGTTGGTGATACCCTGACCTTAAATCTATCTTGGAAAAGACCGTTGCTCCCTTAAGCTGGTCGAACAGGTCATCTATCCTAGGCAAAGGATACTTGTTCTTAATCATAAATTTATTCAACTGACTGTAGTCTATGCACATCTGCATCGACCCGTCCTTCTTCTTAACAAAGAGTACCGGTGCTCCCCACGGAGACACACTTGGCCGAATAAAACCCCGATCCAACAATTCCCGAACCAGACTTTCAACTCCACCAATTCTTTTGGTGCCATTCTGTATGGAGCGATAGACACCGGCGCCTGCCCCCGATAAAAGATCTATTCGAACTCCGCTTCACGATCCGGGGTAAACCGGGAGCTCTTAGGAAAAACATCAACAAAGTCTTTTACCGTTCGCACATTCCCCATTCTTGATTCCTTAACTTCCAAAGCACATATGTAGACCATAACCGCCTCACATCCCTTCCTTACCATCTTCCCCGCCTTTAGTGCGGACACCACATTTGATAGGAAATTCCTTCTCTCCCCTATCATCACCACCTCCTCCCCCTTAACCGACTTCAGCACCATACGCTTAGCTGCACAGTCCAGTTCTGCTTGGTACTTTACCAACCAATCCATTCCTAAGATTAAATCGAACTCCCCGAAGGGTAGTTCCATCAAATCCGCTTGAAACACGACCCCTTGGAGTTCTAGGGGTACATCCTTATACAGTTTGTCCACTACTACAGAGAGTCCTAAAGGGCTAACTACCGTCATCTTCCTAGCAGCAGTCTCACTAACTAAGTTCAAAGTCCCACTATACTACTAGCAACGTATGAGTGTGTTAAACCAATATCAATTAAAGCAGTATAAGGTTACCCAAAAATTATAAACGTACCGGTTATAACATCCGGTGCGTCACCCTCTTCTCGACGTTTGGCTGCATAGACCAACCCCGGCTGTCTAGCATCAGCGCCTCTAACACCTCGGCCAGGTGCTCCTCGGCCTCGTCCGTTATCATCACCATTACCCCTAGCTGCACCTCGACCCCTCTGTGGTTGCTGACCTTCCCTCCTGAATTAACCGCGTCCTTGACCCTCAGCTTGAGTCCTAGCTAACTTCCGCGGACAATCCCTTACCCGATGCTCCATTGATCCACACTCAAAGCACCCTCTACTTCCAGCCAAACATTCTCCTGAATGGGACTTCTCGCATCTAACACACTGAGGTGGCCACCGAAAGCAAAGAAAGTTTTTTTTCGGCTCTTTCGGTCCACCAAATCTAGCCTCTTTGCGAACTTCCAGCGGACCCTGAAGGCCCAAAACTCCTTTTATCCCTACTTCTGTCCTGATTTCGCCTCTCAGTTCGCTTCACCTCTTCAGCTACCTTAGCCTTTTCCACGAGAACGACAAATTCCCTTTCACACTGAGGTACAATTAACACCCGCAGCTCATCTCTCAACCCGTCCTCGAACCTAACACAGCGCTCATATTCTGTAGCCACCATACCCCGAGCATACCTACTCAACCTTAAGAATTCACCTCATACTGGTACCGACTTATTTCCTTGCACCAAATTTAAGAACGCCTACACGCCCATCATCGATAACCACCCCACATACTTCCTCTGATACGTTGCCTTAAAATAATCCCAGGTGATATCACCGGTCGCTGCATCCTCTCGGACCGCGAGCCACCACTGGTACGACTCATCCCGGAGAAGAGACACTATCCCCTTTAACTTCTCCTCAGCCGAGAAGTCCAAATCATCCATTATTCGTTCAGTTGCCTCCAACCAATACTCAGCCGTGTTGGGAGCCACCCCAGAAACTCCCCTAAATACTTCTGCTCCGTTAGCCCGGAGTCGTTCAACCACGAATTTTCGGGCTCCTACACCTGCGCCTGCCTCGGTAACTCGCTCCAAAACTCGCATGATGTGACTTGAGATACTACATCGTTACCACCCGCCCGATCCCGAAACTCGGTTTACGCGCAGGGAGATCGGCATCACATTTCAGCACCCATGACTGCGGACCTCTGCGGCTCGACAAGGTCATCCTACCCCTACCACGCCACGCGGCGGACGCCCACGACCTCTTGTACTCATTCTTCTCGTTCGCGTTTATCGATTAAGAATTTTATGCATTATTAATACTGTTCACTGTTTCCCCACGAGCAATTTTATGAGAAATAATTTTTGAAGTGATTCTTTCGAAGTCGAATCTACCTATAGTTCCAATTTCAGGCTTATCTCCTAGTTCTAAGCACATTCATAACACAAACAACGTCCACAGACCACATCCAACGAGTAGGGGCATTTTTGTCATTTCACTACCCGGGGTATTTTCATAATTTTAACCTACAGGGGTATTTTTGTAATTTTCAAAATATGATCTCGGGTGATTTTGCGAAGAAGGGTATTTTGGTAATTCTTCAAACTCGGGGGCATTTTGGTAATTTTGTAAATCTGGGGGTATTTTGGTAATTTTATAAATTTGAGGGAAAATTTTCAAGTCAGGGACAATTTGGTAATTTTCCACAAACCAAGGGTATTTTGGTCATTTTTCAAATCTAAGGTAGTTTCTACAAATCCAGGGGTAATTTGGTAATTTCAAAACTAGGGTTCTTACAAAATAGTGTGGTTGGTCCCTTTCGGGTTTTAGTTGTAAGTTTTAGCCTGTCAACACGTCCCCGTGACTAAGGTGAATAGTCACTATGCACCAGGTGGGATTCCAGTAAAAAGGAGGTGAGCCACTAGGACTGCTTAAATACCAAGCTTTCCCTGAATCTGTTCCTAGACATGCATATGCCTATTGCCACACCCTGTCATAGCTAAAGTGAACAATCACTATGCACCAGGTAAGATTCCTGCGAAGAGCAGGTGAGTCACTCGGACTGCTTAAATACCAAGCTCTTTCGGATCTACTCCTAGACATGCATATGCTTGTTGCCACACTTTAGCCTTATGACTTGTTTACAGGTTTTGTTTAATAAAGTTAAGTCTTATGGATTAGAAAAGTTGTTTGTCTAAACCTAGAGTCCATCAGTACTATCATGCTTAGCTATTTCTAAAGCCCACAAAGCCCAACAAATATATCACAATAGAAGTTAGGGTACTTACCTGGGTGGATCGGTGCCGGGGACTCAGGTGCCATGCTTTCGGAAAAATAATCATTTCACAAACCCTTAAACATATTTTTGGGCCTTAAACCCACAACCGAGCTTTTGAACCTGGCTCTGATACCAAAATGTAACACCCCAAACCTGGTCTAAACGCTACACCCGAGTCTGGCGTGCTACGGAAACAAAACGCTTTTAGAAATCAGTTTGTCGACTTTATAGGGGGGAGAAACCCTTGGAAAACTCTTTTGTTTTTAGAGAATTTCTTGCTTGGTTAGTAATCCATCTCATTTACTTAATCAGTGAGTATTTTAAAATAAATAACGTACTCCTCGTGATTTTAAGAAAGCAACAAATTTTAGGTTTATCAAGTATGTCTGTCGAAAATCGTAAAAGACAACCCAATATAGCATCCAAAAATTAAAAGTTAAGCGGCCTTATTACAACGATGTAAAAACCAAGAACTAAAGTAAAGTAACTATGTTCAAAAGAAAACTTTAAAGCAAAACAACTGCTGAGCATGGCCACCTCGAGTCCGCTCCGGCTCCATATCCACGATCTAAGTCTGATCTGCAAAAATGTAAAGGAAGGGGTGAGTCACCGGGACTCAGTGTGTAAATCCCCATCCCAAGAAATCATGCTCTTACACAAGTTCACACAATAATATGCAAGTCATGCAACCCACCTAAGCATCCATCCGGGTCTCCCTTTTCTACCCCTTGTGGTACCAAACCACTGGTGGTGCCAAACCACCGTAACCTGGAAGTTACAAAATATCATATGTGGTACCCAACCACTGGTGGTGCCAAACCACTGGTAACCGAAGTTACAAAATATCATATGTGGTACCAAACCACTGAGACTTAGTCACAATTTATAGTATGTGAGGCCAACCCACTGTGTGATACCAAATCACTGGTGACAGTCTAATAGATCATACTTCCCCCTCCTCTCATCTCCCATAACACATAGTTATGCTAACTGTACTAGTATGATCATGCTCAACATGCAAGTATCATTTTTCAAATTATCATGCTTTCATAAATTACAGTCAATACAGAAATCATCACAACTTACCCGGCATCATCGCTTTTACCCACAAGGGTATTTCAACAACCATAGCCATCACTCTCGCTTTTAACAACACATAACATTTAACATATTAAGAATGAAAGTGTGTAAGAGTTACACACCTGATTTTTGTATTACACCTTTACTGCTTTTATGCTACTTTGGCGTTGGGTTTACAGATCCAACCCCCTTTTACTGCTTAACTGTTATTAGCGGCCATAATAATCCTTTGGTCACTTAAACTATTTAGATCAATAAGATCTAATAATAATGTTTAAAAGAATTCTTACCCACTTTCAAGTCCCGAAAGCCTTCAAGAAATCGTCACCTCTACTTTACCATCAACCATTCACCTTCAACTTTCCAAACTCGGCACTTCTGGCTATAGCAAGACAGGATTCGGCTTCTAGGGATTGAGAGAAGAAATCGATAGGCATAAAACAATTGATTCGGGTTAGATCTTGATGAAAAGAAAGGAAGAAATCGCAGAGGAAAGAAATCCCGAAACTTACCGAATCACTAAGGAACATGCGGCCTATGGTGCACCTTCGGGAAAATCAAACCACCCTTTGAATAATCAGCTAGGGAAGAAGGAGTATGAACAAAGGAGATTCGGTTTAGAAACTCATTAAAGAAGAGAGAAACCACAAAGAAGAAAATCCCGAAAACTTACCAAACTAGAGAGGTGTATGCGGCTATGGTGCACCTTCGGGAAAAGAAATCTCACCTTGTAGATTCGGCAATGTAAGGAGATGATAGAGACTAGGGTATTCGGTTTTTTTTTTGAAAGGAGGAATGAAGGGATGAATATGTTGAGAAGTTGCAGCAAAGAAAGAATTGAGAAAACTAGAGAAGAGAATTTTCGGCTAGAGAGAAAACTTTGAGAAAAGGAGAGAAAAGAAATCAAATGAAGAAGATAAACACTAGGCTTCAAAATTTCGGCTATACACCACCTCACACTCAGTGTTGGATATTCGGCCAACTCTCCCTCTTCTGATAACTTTATCCTTTCATTATCATAACCCTCATTTATCTAATCCTTACTTTTCTTAATTATCCTCATTTATCACTTAA
Source organism: Gossypium sturtianum (assembly GCA_025698515.1). Lineage (NCBI taxonomy): Eukaryota > Viridiplantae > Streptophyta > Magnoliopsida > Malvales > Malvaceae > Gossypium > Gossypium sturtianum. Next base: position 131,539,101 of record CM046955.1, read on the forward strand.
AAATAAAAGAATTAAGCTCCTAAAATGTAGCCTAAGTGCCGTCCACTCCCCTTACCCTAGGAGTGTCGAATTTTAACCCCTTTAATTTGGGCTCCATGCGGCCATACTAGGCCCAAATCATCCCCCCTAAGTGACGCCACCCTCATGCCCAATTTGGCATTAATAAATTTTTGGGTCGCAAGCCCAACTTGCTACTTAATTTAATAATCCAACATCCATTACTACTAACACTATTTATCAGCCATTTAACCTAGGTTTTAAAGTCCATACCTGAGCCCAATTCACCCCATGAAGCCTTAGCCTACTAACTTAGCCATGTAACACACCAAATGCATAGACCCCTAAAATCAGGATATTACAATTCCTTCACGAACCATGGAGTGGCATTTCTCCCAATTTAACTCAAGATTCATTTATTCGCAGCGGCACAAAACCAATTCCAAATTTTTCAAACAATCTTCAGAATCATTCCAGAACACAAAAAAATCATCCATAAAGACTTCAAGAAAAATTTTCACCATGTCAGATAATATGGCCATCATACAACATTGAAAAGTTGTCCGGGCATTACATAACCTGAACGTCATCTGTTTGAACGAAAAAGTGCCATATGGACATGTGAAAATTGTCTTCTCTTTGTCATTAGGGTTATGGAAATCTGTTTATATCCTGAATAATCATCCAAAAAATAGCAGAATGCTTTCCCAGCTAACCTATCCAACATCTGATCAATAAATTGAAAGGGAAAATGGTTCTTCCTCGTTACCTTGTTAAGATTACGGTAATCTATACACACTCTCCATCCCGTGAAAGTGCGAGTTGGTATGAGCTCATTGTTATATTACTTACCACTGTAACACCTCCTTTCTTGGGTACACATTGTACAGGACTCACCCATGAGCTATTTGAAATCGGGTAAATAATGCCAGCATCTGGTCACTTAATAATCTCTTTCTTGGCAACTTCTTTCATAATTGGATTCAGTCTTTGCTGCTGTTCAATGGAATTACTAGGGCAATCCTCCAACAAAACCTTATGCATGCAGAATGCAGGGCTAATTCCCTTTATATCAGCCAGGGTCCATCCCAATGCCTTCTTAAATCGCTGAAGAACTTCTAACAACTTTGCCTCTTGCTTGGGTATTAGTTCCGTAGAAATTACTACCAGCAAAGTACAGTTGTTGCCCAAATATGCATACTTAAAAATGTTGTGGCAAAGGTTTTAACTCCAATGTAGGAGGTTCCTCTATAGAATGTTTAGGCAGGTTGAAAGGTCAATTTCATAAATCCAACTGTTCAAACTTCTTCCCTAGTCTATCCACCATCTGCTTGGGGCCATAAATTCACAGAACTCTTCAAAACTTACTGTATCACACTGCTCAAGCGAGTCTTCGTCACTGTCAGAATTGTTGTGGTAATATCTGGTGAATTCCTCCACTTATGTTTCTATTAACCCAACAATGTGGAATTCATAATTAGCATCAACACATTTCAAACCATCAAATACATTAAAGGTAACTCGCTAAGCATTTACCCTCATGGTCAGCTCGCCTTTCTGTACATCAGTTAATGTTCTGCCTATAGTAAGAAAAGGTCTTCCAAGAATAATTGGCACATCTTGTTCAGCTTCACATTCTAAAATAAGAAAATCCACAAGAAAGATAAATTTATCTACTCTTACCAGCACATCCTAAATTTTACCTTCTAGATGCGCGTAGGATTGGTCAGCTAGTTGCAATGTAACCGTAGTAGGTCCCGCTTTTCCAATTCCTAGCTTCGTAAAAATAGACATAGGCATTAGATTTATGCTCGCCCTTAGATCATATAATGTTTTAGCAACGTAATGATTTCCAATTGAACATGGGATAGTGAAACTCCCTAAGTCCTTCAACTTTGGAGGTAATTTATTCACCAACATTGTTGTGCATCCTTCAGTAAGAGTAGCAATCTCAAATTCTCCCAACCTGTGCTTCATCGACAATATATCTTTCATAAATTTCACATAATTAGGCATTTGCTCCAAAGCTTCAACCAGTGGTATGTTAATATGCAGTTGTTTCAAAACCTAAAAAAATCTTTTGAACTGAATATCCTGCTTAGAATTATGAAATTGTTGAGGAAAAGGTAAAGGTGGTCATCCTTTAGATTGTTGATATTATTTTGCCATGGCATTCTTGTTGGCAACATGATCTGGGTCTGCCATAGCATTTTGCTACTTACCATTTTCATATTTAGTATATTTTTCAGATGACTCTGGGATCTCTACCTAGTTGTTATTCGAGTTTTCCTCTTCTATCGTGGCATTTTGAGCAACATCATCAAGCTGAGTTCCGCTTCTAAGAGTGATGGCCTTACACTACTCCTTCCCTTGTGATCTTGAATTCTTGGTATCACTAGGCAATGTCCCTTATGGCCTCAAATTCAAAGCATTCGCTATTTGCCCCACTTGATTCTTAAGAGCTCAGAGAGACGCAACCTGACTCTGAATTACAGCATCATTCTTGGCCATATATTCCTTCAGCAAAGCTTCAATAGATGGCGATTATGAAATCAATGCCTGACCTTGCTATACATTTTACCTCGGCATGGGTTGAGTATAACCAAGCGGTGCATTGATGGCATTCTATCTTGCCGTATTGGTGAAATTCCTCGTACCTTGATTATTCCAACTAAAGTTTGGATGTTGCTTCCACCCTAGATTATATGTGTTGGAATAGGGGTTGTCACCAAATCAATCCACAATCTAGCAGCACAGTGTCCTGTGGTGGTTGAGAGAGACTATCTTTGGTTTCCTCTTTCCAACTCAACTCAGCCACTACCCTCTATTGTTTCCTTCGACTCTTTACTCTTAGGGCTTCCTCTTTTCGCTTTTTATAAGCATTTCGTCCTAGAGTAACTCCAACAACCCACAATATCCTCTCCTCTTTTTTAGGTAGATTTTTCTAATAGAAGTAGAGTTAGCCTGAGACTGGTATGCGTTGAATGTTGACTCGATCATCTTCTTGAATTTCCACGGCATAAAAGGTGCCAAACTGTTCAACCTTTTTCCCTGGAAAACCTTCACTCCTTTATTTCTTTCTCCCCAACATGCACCTGCCAAACCACCAAGCATAACCCTTCCACATGCAATTAAAAGTATCTAACATGTAAACAAATTCCAAGCTCCTAATGCAAAAATACTAATAAAATGTCCTAAAATGCCACTAAGTGTACCTAAGTACAAACAATTAGCTAGGTCTAAAGGCATAAAATATAACTCTTTCAAAGAGTTATCAATATCTCATATCAACTTATTCGAGTGCGGCCATGCATTTATAGTCTCACTCAATCAAAAGGCCTAAGATATTGCTCCCATTATGTAGGAGGGATAAATCCTATCTTGATCAACCATATCCCACTACATGGATTGTGATATATCCAACATCAATCTTTATAGTACAACCTGTTATGGTAGACATTTTGACTGTATCAAAATATACAACTCATGATGTTGGGAGAATGATGATCTCAAGTCTGAGGATCATATACATAGTTATCACTATGAGTAATATTGTGACTATTACACAATAATCTAAGAAGCACACTCATAGCGGTTCAGTCCAATATGTTGTTCTCTTACACATACTCATGTATTGATTTTGACATCCCTATGTCAATGACAACTCTTTGTCATCAATCAACTACACATTAGTCTCAATGCATTATTATTTTCCAAGCCCACAATAATACTTGACTAAGGACCTTTTAAGAATAATCATATGTTCTTATGACCTTATTATAATTCAGTTTATTTATATACACAGAAAAAAACCGAAATAATAATGGCTATACCTTATATTAATAAACAAGGTAAAACGAGTATGTGATTACAATCATCTCATTATTGGTCTATGGGCATACTCTAACATCTCCCACTAGCACTAATACCAATCAATCATATATCTAATACCGAATGACTTAATGTGACGATCATGCTTCTGCTGTGTTAGAGGCTTCGTTAGTGGACCAGCGATGTTGTCATCTATTGGTACTCTGTATATTTCTACATCTCCTCAACCAATGATTTCTCGAATAAGATGAAAGTGCCTAAGTATATGTTTGGATCGCTTGTGAGATCTGGGTTCCTTTGCTTGTGCAATAGCTCCGTTGTTGTAACAACAAAGTTCTATAGCATCTGATATGCTAGACACAACCCCTAGTTCAGATATGAACTTTTGGATTCGAACAGCCTCTTTTACGGCCTCACTAGTTGCATTATACTCGACCTCAGTTGTAGAAGTAGCTATGTATCTTGCTTTGAACATTTCCAACTCACAGCGCCACCATTAAGGCAAAACACAAAACCCGATTGCGATCGTGAATCATCCTTGTCAGTTTGGAAACTAGCATTAGTGTAACCTTTTACACTCATCTCTTCCTCACCTCCATATATATGGAATGTATCCTTAGTCCTCAAGTACTTAAGGATATTTTTAACTACGACTCAATGACCTTTACCGAGAACTACTTGGTAATGACTTGTCATGCTTAAAGCATACGATACATCTAGACGAGTACATAGCATGGCATACAGATAGATCCAATAGTCGAGGCATATGAAATCTTACTCATACGTTCTCTCTCTTGTGAAGTTGAAGGACACATTTCCTTCGAGAGTGAAATACCATCTCTCATAGGTAGGAATCCTCTATTAGATTCTTGCATACTGAACATTTTCAGTACTTTATCTATGTATGTACTTTGGCTTAGACCTAGGAGTCGTCTTGGTCTATCTCTATAGATTTTGACTCATAATATGTATGTAGCCTTGCCTAAGTCCTTCACAGAAAAACAACTTCCTAACCAAGTCTTAACAGACTGTAGGGTAGGTATGACATTTCCTATGATAAGTATGTCATCTACATACAGTACCAAGAATACAATAGTGTTCCCACTAATGTTCTTGTAAACACAATACTCATCTTCATTTTTTATAAAACCAAACTCTTTGATTGCATCATTAAAAGGAAGATTCCAACTTTGAGAAGCTTGCTTTAATCCATAAATGGATCTTTATAGCTTGCATATCTTACCAGCATCTTTTGGATTGTCAAAACCTTCAGGTTGTGTCATGTACATATCCCTTTCCAGTGTCCCATTAAGGAAAGTTATTTTGGCGTCTATTTCCCAGATTTTATGATCATGAAATATAGCTATTGCAAGTAAGATACGGATGGATTTTAACATAGCAACAGGAGAAAAGGTTTCATCATGGTCTACACAATGAACTTGTCAAAAACCTTTAGCGACTAATCGCCTTTTGTATGTTTCTACACTACCATCCATGTCAATTTTCTTTTTGAAAACCCACTTGCACCCTATTGGTTTAACCCCTTCAAGTGGGTCAACCAAGAGCCATACTTGGTTTTATGACATGGAATCCAACTCAGACCTCATGGCCTTAAGCCATTTATTAGAATCTAGGCTCGCTACCACTTCTTAATAAGTCCTAGGCTCATCTAGATCCATAAGTAGAATATCACCATGTGCTGTAATGAGAAATCCATATCTCTCAGGTACATGACATTCTTTTAAAGATCTTCGCGGTAGTTGTGTTTCCAAAATAGTCGATTGTTCCACAACAACTTGTGGAACCTACTGCTGTTTAATCTCTGGTTTAGTGACCTATTGTTGTTCTTGAATTTCTCTGAGTTCTATTCTTCTACCACTTCCCTTTTTAGAGACAAACTCTCTTTCAAGGAAGACTTTTGTACGAGCAACAAACACTTTATTCTCGGTAGGATTGAAGAAATAATATCTTTTAGTTTCCTTAGGATATCCCACAAGGAAGCATTTTTGAGATTTAGGCTTAGCTTAATAGACGTCTGACATTTAACATAAGCTTCACAACCCCAAATCTTCATGAAAGGCATACTAGGACACTTCCTAGTCCACATCTCATATGGTGTCTTTTGAACCGATTTAGATAGAACACGATTTAGTGTGAAAGCATATGTTTCTAGTGCATGTCACCAAAAGGAAGTAGGAAGATCAACATGACTCATCGTTGATCGAACCATGTGTAACAGTGTTTGATTTCTCCTTTTAGAAACTCCATTCCATTGTGGAGTACCAGGAGGTGTAAGATGTGAGACAATCCCATATTCCTTCAAAAAATCCTTATCGATTTGATCAAAGTGCCTTAATACTTTTACCTAGTTGGTTTGTACTTCATTTTTAAATTCCTTGAACTTTTCAAGGGCTTTAGATTTATGGCGCACAAGATAAATATACCCATATCTACTGAAGTCATCACTGAAAGTAATGAAGTATTGAAAACCTCCTCTAGCTTGTGTGTTCATTGGTCCACATACATCACAATGTATTAAGCCCAATAAATCATTAGCTCCTTCATTTTTACTATTAAAAGGAGTTTTAGTTATTTTACCCAACAAGAAAGACTTACATATATCCAATTGTTCAGAAACAAAAGAATCCAAAATCCCATCTTTATGGAGCTCTGATATGCGCTTCTCACTTATATGGCCCAAATGGCAATGCCAAAGATAAGTTTGATTAAAGTCATTTATTTTTCATCTTTTAGTATTTATGTTACAAATGGGTCTATCTTGAACTAAAATGTAGAGGTCATTTACTAATTGTGTCGAACCATAGAAAACATTATTGAGATAAAAAGAACAACAATTGTTCTTAATAATTATCTCAAAACCAATTTTGTCTAAATAAGAAATTGAAATAATGTTTCTAGTCAAACTGGGCAAAAAATAAAAATCCTCCAAAATTAAATCAAGTCTACTAGGCAATAATAAAATATGTGTTCCTACAGCCAATGTAGCAACTCTTGCTCCATCCCAACTCGCAGGTCTACATCTTCTTTAGCCAGATTCCTACTCCTTTGCAGTATTTGTACAGAGGTACAAATATGAGAACCACATCCGATATCTAATACCCAATAAGTATATGTTGATAAATTAATATCAATAACATAAATACCTGAAGTGGACGCTCTGTTTTTCTTTGCCTTCTTGACCTCTTCAAGATAGGCAGAGCAATTCTTCTTCTAGTGTCCTGTTTTACAATAATGGAAACATTTTCCTTCATTAGTAATAGCTCCTTTAGGTTTCAATGTAACTTTTCCTTTGTTGGGATTGGCCTTGCCATTGTCCTTAGCCTTTTCCTTAGCCTTAGCCTTGGCCTTTCCTTTGCCTTTGTCCTTGCGGACCATCAGGATGGGCTTAGGCCCAGCCTTTTTCATGTTACTCTCAACAGTTCGTAACATGCTGAGTGATAAACCGTAATAGTAACATATTTTAATCCCACATTTAGCATGCTTTTGGATGGTTTATCCCTTGAATTATGGAATTTGGTGCTCTTAATCCTTTAATTTCATGTTTTATACTCAGGAGAGCATAGGAGGATGAAAAGAATGGAAAACAGGATTAAAACGGGCCAAATAGGCCAAAGTGAGAAATCGACACGGCCTAGGGTTTCACCAAACGCCCGTGCCCCTTTAGCAGGCTCGAAGACGGCCTGAATTCGATTCACACGGGCGTGTTGCACGGGCGTGTCCCTGCCGTGGCAAAGAGGAATTTCACTCAGATTAGGATACTTAGAGGCGAAGAAACACATTTCGAAGCCTATATAAACGCCCTAAGTATAACCTAAAAGGTGCTTTTTGCTGGGGCGTCCAGCTAGGCCAATGAGCCAAGCTGGAAAGGTCAGAATCGTGGATTTACTCGAAGAAAGCCAGTTGATTCATCTCAAGAAGCCGGAGTCATACTCAAGACGGAAGATCTTCTCTTCAATTCCTTCAGGGGGTTTTAGGTTTTTTCTTATGTTTTGTTTTATCTTTTCTTCTGAGATGTATATTTTTATTATTATGAACTAAACCCTCAGATACCTAAGGGGGATGAAACCTAAGATGGATCTTGTTATTGTTTTCTGAGCTATATGATAAATACTTGATTTGTTCTTAATTATGTGTCCTTAATTCTTGTTTTGATATTTCAGGATATTGATTCAAGTATTGATGTGCTTAGGTAGAGGAGGAATAGACCCTGCCTAAGAGTAGATCTAGCATAGTTAAGCGGAGTTGCTCACGCGCCTAGAGATAGGGTGACAAAAATCTGCCGGATTAGGGTCAAACCTAATATGGGAGTCCATAGATCGAGTTAGTGCAATTCTAGGGGTTTTAAGTAGAAAGATATTTCAATTAATCAACCTAGGGTTAGACGTTAGTAGCCTCGAGAGAGGTATTAATATACAATAGGGAATCCTACGGATCAAGTCAAGTGAATAAATCGTCTGGTTCAGAGTTAGATAACAAGTGAAGTCTAGGTGGATTCTTCCTTGGGTATTGTCTTAATCAATTGGTTTTTCCCACAAGTATTCCCCCTTTTCATTCTTTGTGTCTTAGCATCTTTAGCTCAGTAGATAGTTAATTTTAAATTAAACAATAATTCACTTCAATTCTTAGGCTAAATAATAGAAAGAAAGTTAGTATTAGTACTTTTGGTTCCTTTGTGTTTGATATTCCGGTCTTGCCACTAACTTATACTACTGTTCGATAGGTGCGCTTGCCTCAATCGTTGTCACAGTTAGTTTCTAGGCTAGATCATTCATTATATAAATTTTAAGACTCTGACATAACGATCAAGTTTTTGGCGCCGTTGCCGGGGAACCAAAATATTAAGAATGCATAATTTTTATTACTTTAGCCATTTTTTTATTTCAATTTACTTTGTTTTTAGCAGGTACCTCTAGTTTAAGACTAGAAGAAACCCGTCAGGACCCTTGATTTTTGACAGTGAAATAAAACATACTACTCGCAGAAACCGAAGAGATATTACTGAATAATTATCAATGGCAAGACATGAGGACAATGCCTAATAAAGCAGCCGGTGTTTTCAACCTTGACGCGGTCACCATGTTATCTAAACAGGTAGAGCTTTTAAATAAATAAAAAAATTGATATTTGGTATGGTTCTACGCAGACACATCCAGTAATACAGTACAATACAAATGGAGGAGGGGTGAACAACATAGAATATCTACCCTACAACCCTAGCACAGAGAACGAACAAGTCAACTATATGGGTAACTATTCTAGACCTCAAAATAATCTTTATAGTAACACATATAATGCAAAGTTGGAGGTACCATCCCAATTTCTCGTGGGGTGGTCAAGGACCTTAACTTCCTCGTGTTTTCAACAACCACCTTACCAGTAGGAAAAGAAGCCGAACCTTGAGGAGATGCTAACAAAATTTATCACGGTGTCAGAAACCCGTTTCCAAAACTACGAGACAATGCTCAAAAATCAGTAGGCATCGATTCAAGAGATCGAGAACCAAATAGGTCAGCTTGCTAAGCTGATCTCAGAAAGACCACAAGGTATCTTGCCTAGCAACACCGAAATTAACCCAAGAGAGCAACCGCAAGCAGTAACTGCTCACGATAGTGAAGGGTTAGATGAACCAAAATTGAAGCAAGAGATTGTGGTAGAGGAAGGTAAGGTTGAGGTAAGCCATGATAAACCAAACCCGATAATTACAGAGTACCAACCTCGTGTGCCATACCCCAATGCGATGAAGAAAGACCACACAGAGGAACAATTTGGTAAATTTCTTAAACTTCCAAAGAAATTACATATTAACTTGCCATTTCTTTAAGCTCTTCCGCAGATGCCAAATTCAAGGAAATTTTCAAAAGAGTTTTTGACAAACAAACGGAAGTTAGACGATACGTCGCATTTGGAGCAAAACACAGTGTGCCCAGCAATTCTACGAAATAAACTACCACGTGAGCTCACATTTCGTGTAAGTGACGAAACGATGACTCTTCAGGTTCTTGACACAGCTAGGACATCGAGTATTAAAGGTGGAACCAATCACTTCAAAGTTGGGGACCAGGTACTGTCAGATACAACCGACCCTCGAATAGTCGTTTCAGAACTTAATACAAACGGCGCGACTCCTTTTACGGTACTTAAGGTCTTTCCATACGGAACGGTCGAGGTAATTCATTCTAATTTCGGCACTTTTGAGGTAAATATTACCCGAGTCAAACCATATGTTGATAGAATTGATAGTAAGAAAAAGGAGTTTCGAATCCGTAAACCACCATGGCCATACAAATAATAGGTAAGTCTAGCTCAAGACTTTAAACGAGCGCTTCTCAGGAGGCACCCCGAGCACTAACCCCACTAATGTCCATATTTTTGAATTTTAGCATCTAACTAAAAACTAACCAAATTTTTAGGCATAGGTTTCCATACCACACGGCCTTGCACATGGGCGTGGCCGTGGCCGTGTGGACACCACGAGTATGCATATCGGCGTGGCAGATATAGTGCAGAAACAGGACGAAAATTTTCCCCAAGACACGGGCTCCGACTAAATGCCACGGTCGTGCAATGCGGCCGTGGTCGAAACTGCCTAAAGAACACGGGCTGAGATAAATCCACACGGCTGTGTGAGGCGGCCGTGGTCGATATTATCAGCTTTTTCACATATCGCCACCACCACCACCTCGAGATCACTCCGATGATGAGGACCTTTGAGTCCTTTTTATTTTCTTTATTCTTATTTTTATTTTTATTTTTATTTATTTATTTTTATTTATTTATTTTTATTTTAGCTCATTTTCCTTTATTATTAAACTCTTTAATTTTTTAAGTATAATTTAATTTTTTTTATCTCTAGATGTTTAACTCTCGAGTAACTATAACAAACATCCATTAAATAAGAACTCCCTAAAAACTTTACTGATGACTTCGCAGTTTAAAAAGGTTCAAGGTGCCACTCAAGGAACGAACACACCACCGGAGTATTCTCCACCACCTTCACCTATGCCTAGTCATCATGTTCATCATTGATCATCCTCCAAGGATTTCATCCATAATTCAGGAAATTTCACTTCTCCCTCTCTTTTGATTTTCTTAAAATATTGTTCATATATATCTTTGTACATTGAGGACAATGTACATCTGAAGTGTGGGGGTGAATTTTCTCGTGAAAAAGTGCCTAACTTTTTGCATTATTCTTAAATTCTTGAATTATGTCTTGTTCTTAAATAATTTTCTCATATTACGATTAAAATGAAATTTCCATTGATTTATGATTTTCATTGATATGTTTTGGATTAAGTCATAATTAATTATCCAGTGACGATTTAAACTTTAGGAGACTAGAGAATCAAGCATGATAAGTCCATTTTTCATGAAATTAAAAATTTGTTAGGTTGTCTACCCGAATCTAATTATTACCTTGATGTTTGAAATTTACAAATTTGACATCAAAAGCCCATAATTTTTGTGAGATATTGAGTCTTTTAGAGCATACATTCTTTTTCGTGCTCACTTTATTGATTATGAGTGTGTCAACATTGATTTTTTATTCTAGAACTTGCATCGATTATACATGTCGAGACCACACCTTTGATTTGATATACTAAGATGATAAAGGCACCTAGGATTTAACCCACTTACTCCATAAAAAGCCTACCCTCACAATTAACCCTTAGTGAACCCCTTTGATCCTAACAACCCTTTTATTAACTCACCCTCAACATTAACCCAAAACCAACTTTGTATTTGTTATCACCATTTCTCTTGACTACCCCTATATCGAGATTTGATTTGATCGGTTACTTAACTATTTTCTTTATTCCAATTATTAAATTCTATCTTATTATTATTGTACTTGATTTGTTCTAAAAAAAATGAAGTATATTCATTATTAGTTCTATGTTAATTGAGCTCAAACTATTAATTTCATTATCTTTAGAAGAAGCTCATGTTATTAGTATTAAGTTTCCGTGATGTAATTATTTAGTATTAGTACAACTTTTTAGTTAGGTAATTTATCAATTCAGTCTCGATTCTAACCCTCTAATTCAAGCCTTTATCCACACCTTTAACCCAAGCCCCGTTACAACCCTTTTAAAGACCTTTTGATTTGTGTATCATCTCATATTACAGTGGTGGAGATTTGATTTTCATGCAAGCCTATGGGATTAACTTTTCATGTTCAACTTCTGAGTGCTTATTTTTGAACCTTAAACACTTCGAGTGCTTTGAGTGAATCTTTAGTGAGGATGTAAATTTTTGTCGATTTTGAATCAGAGGTAATTATCTAGATGAGGGGAAACACCTATGTTTTCATGCTACAAAAAAAATATATGACTTAGATTGTTTGAATCTTTAGGAACCTTCCGGTTAAATTATCAATGTATGAATTACCTATGAATTATGATGAAACATTGTTGATGAAGGTTATGAATTGAGGAAGTTCATTTTAATTGTGAGTTGAGAATTTTTCTTGAGGACAAGCAAAAGCTTAAGTGTGGGGGTATTTTATAAACTGTAATAGTAACATATTTTAATCCCACATTTAGCATGTTTTTGGATGGTTTATCCCTTGAATTATAAAATTTGGTGCTCTTAATCCTTTAGTTTCATGTTTTATACTCAGGAGAGCATAGAAGGATGAAAAGAATGGAAAACGGGCTTAAAACGGGACAAATGGGCCAAAGTGAGAAATCGACATGGCTTGGGGTTTCACCACACGGTCGTGCCCCTTTAGTAGGCTCGAACACGGCCTGAAGTCGATTCACACGGGCGTGTTGAACGGGCGTGTCCCTGCCGTGGCAAAGAGGAATTTCACTCAGATTAGGATACTTAGAGGCGAAGAAACACATTCTGAAGCCTATATAAACACCCTAAGTATAACCTAAAAGGTGTTTTTTGTTGGGGCGTCCAGCTAGGCCAAGGATCCAAGCCGGAAAGGTCAGAATCGTGGATTTACTCGAAGAAAGCCAGTTGATTCATCTCGAGAAGCCAGAGTCATACTCAAGACAGAAGATCTTCTCTTCAATTCCTTCAGGGGGTTTTAGGGTTTTTCTTATGTTTTGTTTTATCTTTTCTTCTGAGATGTATATTTTTATTATTATGAACTAAACCCTCAGATACCTGAGGAGGATGAAACCTAAGACGGATCTTGTTATTGTTTTCTGAGCTATATGATAAATACTTGATTTATTCTTAATTATGTGTCCTTAATTCTTGTTTTGATATTTCAGGATATTGATTCAAGTATTGATGTGCTTAGGTAGAGGAGGAATAGACCCTGCCTAAGAGTAGATCTAGCATAGTTAAGCGGAGTTGCTCGCGCGCCTAGAGATAGGGTGACGAAAATCTGCCAGATTAGGGTCAAACCTAATATGGGAGTCCATAGATCGAGTTAATGCAATTCTAGGGGTTTTAATTAGAAAGAGATTTCAATTAATCAACCTAGTGTTAGACGTTAGTAGCCTCAAGAGAGGTATTAATATACATTAGGGAATCCTATGGATCAAGTCAAGTGAATAAATCGTCTGGTTCAGAGTTAGATAACAAGTAAAGTCTAGGTGGATTCTTCCTTGGGTATTGTCTTAATCAATTGGTTTTTCCCACAAGTATTTCCCCTTTTCATTCTTTGTGTCTTAGCATCTTTAGCTCAGTAGATAGTTAATTTTAAATTAAACAATAATTCACTTCAATTCTTAGGCTAAATAATAGAAAGAAAGTTAGTATTAGTACTTTTGGTTCCTTTGGGTTCGATATTCTAGTCTTGCCACTAACTTATACTACTGTTCGATAGGTGCGCTTGCCTCAATCGTTGTCACAGTTAGTTTCTAGGCTAGATCATTCATTATATAAATTTTAAGACTCTGACATAACGATCACTGAGCAACTATTGCAAAGTCTTATTAATCTCATTCATGTTGAAATTAAGGACAAATTGGCTAAAACTATCCAACAAGGATTGCAGGATGACATCAGTGGCCAACTCCACACCTAAAGGGAATCCTAGTTTTTCAAGGATTTCTATGTAGCCTATCATCTTGAGAATGTGAGTTCCTTGAGGAGTTTCCTCCACCATTTTGCATCAAAACAAAGATTTAGAGGTCTCGTACCTCTCTCGATGTGTTTTCCCCTCATATAATTCCTTGAGGTATTGGATCATATAATAGGCAACCATATCCTCATGTTGCCTTTGAAGCTCAAAAGTCATGGTGGCAAGCATTAGACATCCTATGTCTAACATGTCATCAAGATGCTTATTATAAGAATCCTTGTCAGCTCTAGAGGCATTAGCTACTGGTTCATAAGGAACGGGTTCTTCAATGACATATAATTTTCGTTCTTGTTTGAGAACAATCCTCAAGTTACAGAACCAATTAAGGAAGTTCAAGTCATTCAACTTGTAAATCTCAAAGACCAATCGCAATGATAAATATTTTTTCTTTTTTACCATAATTAATCTAAAATAATAAAATATAATCATGAGTACATTTACCAAGTTTATTATAATCCTTAAAAGGACTTTATTAAATGATGCTCCCACTATTTTATTCAAAATTGATAACCTTCATATTTTATTTTCGGAAAGACTTTCTCTAAAGTTTTCTAGTGGGTAAGGATCCATATTTCACCACCTTCTTAAGTCAGCTTTAGCTTTACACTCAAGATTATGGTTATTTAAGTAAGCAACACTTGTTAATTGCATCATATGTAAGTCCTCTATTTTGTTCTAATCATCTCATTATTTATCCAAATATCTTGCCTTTAGATATCTAATCCTATTAGAGTAACCTAGTTAAGTTATTAACCAATATTATAATCGTCAAATATCACTTGCTTATTCTTCGCATTGGACCAAGATAGATACATATACTTCGCTTTAGCAGAACCCACATTGTATTGATCGAGGCTTTGACGAGGGTAAATATAGGAAGGCAATCTTAACTTAATATTTTATTGATGGGTTTTTAACTAAATTAATCTCACCATTAATGGTCAACATTTGTCCATTTAATCCTTAAATTGATCTTATCAATATCCTATACATGCATGCTAACATATCATCAACTTTATCATATACAAGAAATATATAAAGCAATAAATAAATGCAATGGTTATAGCCCATAAAACTAAGGTGGTTCCTCCCAAGCAAATGGGAAAACTGTAGGGAATCCTAAGGGTTTATGCCGCTTCTCAAGCTTCTTTTCCACTATAGGTAGCCCAACCTTCTTTTCCTCTAGTTCCTATCAACTCATACAATTTACAATTATAGAAATTCATTTAACATACGAGGGAGTAAGATGAGAAGAGAAGTACAAGAGAAATATAGAAAGGCATGACATGTAGGCCATATTTATAAAATTACAACCTTTGCAAACAAAAAATTAAATGGGTTACCGGGATATAACCATGCATTTCCAAACACCGTGCATATCAAACATAGTATACAACATGTATCTAATACATTCAAATTAACCAATAAATTTAATCTCAAACCCGTATCGTACAAGTGGTGCAGCAGAAAAATTATTCCAACTATCATCAATCACAGATCCATGTATCCATGTACGAGGAATGAATCGGGTTGAAATAGGGTTGAAAATATACCATATTTACTAAAAACATTGAAAGGATGCTACTGATTCGATGTCGATTCCAAGCCAAAACGAAAATGTCCCGGACTCTACATAGTCCACTACGTAAAAAATGAACAGCCACTTTCCCTTGAACTTTTCAGAGAGAAATAAAAATGGTTGTTAGGCCTTTTAAATTATGAAGTTGGTAACATTAACACACTAATGGATTATCATCCTTTTGTCCTCTTTGATATCACATATTAAAAAGGAAATCTAGGATTATTCCCTTATTAATAAAGAAGGCAAATGGAAAGTTAGAAAAAGGAATTATATTCTATCCAAAAGAATATTAATTTCCATGCCTTTTATATTTTGACCGAAATTAATTAATATAACTATTTATATTAATAAATTCTGCAAAATATATACAATTAATATGTTTTATGAATCAGATTCATATATTAATTATATATATGTTCTCTATTTGTGTACAACAAGTTTGTACATATAATGTGTTTAATATTTAACTATCAAATTAAAGTAATTCAACAATTAATTTTATTCATGTGACAACTAAATACAATGACAAATGTATTTGGATTCTATTCGTTTCAATTATAGAGTGTGACTCTGATAAACCGTAATTTATACATATTTTAATCCCACATTTATCATACTTTTGGATGATTTAATCCTTTGAATTGTGGAATTTGATGCTCCTAATCCTTTAATTTCATGTTTTATACTTAGGAGAGCATCAGAGGTCGAAAGGAACAAGAAATGGGCTAAAAACAGGCCAAATTGGCCAAAGTAGGAAATCAACACGGCCTGGGCCCAAGCCACACGACTGTGCTCCTTTAGCAGGCTCAACCACGGCCTGGATTTGATTCACACGGGCGTGTCCCTGCCATGACAAAGAGGAATATCACTTGGAATAGGGTACTTAGAGGCAAAGAAAGACATTCCAAAAGCCTATATAAACACCCTAAAGGCCAACCTTGAGGGGGGCGTCCAACTAGGCCAAGGAGCCAAGCCAGAGAGGTCAGAATTATGGGATTTACTCGAAGAAAGCCAGTTGATTCATCTCAAGAAGCTGAAATCATACTCAAGACGGAGGATCTCTCCTTCAATTCCTTCAGGGGGTTTTAGGGTTTTCTTATGTTTTGTTTTATCTTTTCTTCTGAAATGTATTCTTTTATGATTATGAACTAAACCCCTCATATACCTGAGGGGGATGAAACCTAAGATGGATCTTGTTATTGTTTTCTGAACTATATGAAAAATACTTGATTTGTTCTTAACTATGTGTTCTTAATTCTTGTTTTGATATTTCAGGATATTGATTCAAGTATTGATGTACTTAGGCAGTGGAGGAATATTCCCTGTTTAAGAGTAGATCTAGATAGTTAAGCAGAGTTGATCGTAACCCTAGAGATAGGATGACGAAAATCTGCCAGATTAGGGTCAAACCTAATATGGGAGTCCATAGATCGAGTTAATGCAATCCTAGGGTTTTAATTAGAAAGAGATTTCAATTAATCAACCTAGGGTTAGACGTTAGTAGCCTCGAGAGAGGTATTAATATAAATTAGGGAATCCTACGGATCAAGTCAAGTGAATAAATCGTCTGGTTCAGAGTTAAATAACAAGTGAAGTCTAGGTGGATTCTTCCTCGAGTATTGTCTTAATCAATTGGTTTTTCCCACAAGTATTTTCCCCAATTCATTCTCTGTGTCTTAGCATCTTTAGCTTAGTAGTTAGTTAATTTTAGAATAAACAACAAATCCCTTAATTCTTAGGCTAAATAATAAAAAAAAAGTCAGTATTAGTAATTTTGGTTCCTTTGGGTTCGACATTCCGGTCTTGCCACAAAGCTATACTACTATTCGATAGGTGCGCTTGCCTCAATCGTGGTGATAGTTAGTTTCTAGGTTAGATCTTTCATTTTATAAATATTAAGACTCTCGACACACGATCAAGTTTTTGGCACCATTGCCGGGGAACTAAAATATTAAGAACACTCAATTTTTATTACTTTAGCCATTTTTATTTTTGCGATTTACTTTTATTTTGTTTTTAACTTTGTGATAAACTGTAAAAGTAACATATTTTAAGCCCACATTTAGCATGCTTTTGGATGAATTATCCCTTGATTTATGTAAAAAGGTGCTCTTAATCCTTTCTTTTCATGTTATATGCCCAGGAAAGCACCGGAGGATGAAAAGAACAAGAAACAGGCTTAAAACGGGCCAAATGGGCCAAAGCACGAAATTAACACGGCCTGGACCTAAGACCACACGGCATTGCCTCCTCAATAATCTCGAACACGGTCTAGCCACGAGATACACGGCTGTGCCTCATCAACGAAGTCCACACGGCCTGGCCACGACTTACACAGCCGTGTGCCAGAGGCTGTGCCCCTACCGTGGCAAAGAGCAATTTCTATCGGATTTGGATACTTAGGGGCAAAGAAACAAATTCCAAAAGCCTATAAATACACCCTAAGTATGACTGAAAGGGGAGCCCAAAGCTATCGTTTAGAGGCGTCTTGCTAGGCAGAGAGGCGATTTGTGGGGATTCGCTCGAGGATAGCCAGTTGATCCATCTCAAGAAGCCGAATTATACTCAAGACGGAGGATCTCCTCTTCAATTCCTTCAGGGGTTTTAGGGATTTCTTATGTTTTGTTTTATCTTTTCTTACGAGATGTTTTCTTTTATTGTTATGAACTAAACCCTCGGATACACGAGGGGATGAAACTTAGATGAATCTTGTTATCGTTTATTTGAACTATATGATAAATATTTGATTTGTTCTTAATTATGTGTTCTTAATTCTTGTGTTGATATTTCATGGATATCGATTCAAGTTTGATGTGCTTAGGTGGAGGAGCAAAAGTCCCCGCCTAAGAGTAGATCTAGCATAGTTAAGCGGAGTTGATCGCGCGCCTAAAGATAGGGTGACGAGGCGTTGCCGGATTAGGGTGAAACCTAATATGGGAGTCCATAGATCGAGTTAATGCAATTCTAGGGGTTTTAATTAGAAAGAGATTTCAATTAATCAACCTAGGTTTAGACGTTATTCGCCTCGAGAGAGGGTTTAATATAAATTAGGGAATCCTACGGATCAAGTCAAGTGAATACATCGTCTGGTTCAGAGTTAGATAACAAGTGAAGTCTAGGTGGATTCTTCCTTGGGTGTCGTCTTAATTAATTGGCTTTTCCTCAAGTATTTTCCCAAATTCATTCTTCTTTGTCTTAGATTCTTTAGTCTAGAAGTTTATTAATTTAGATTAAACAACCATTCGCTTAATTCTTAGGCTAAATAATAGAAAGAAAGTTAGTATTAGTACTTTTAGTTCCTTTGGGTTCGATAATCCGGTCTTGCCGAAGTTATACTACTGTTCGATAGGTGCACTTGCCTCAATCGTTGTCAGAGTTAGTTTCTAGGTTCGATCATTCTCTTTATAAATTTTAAAACTCGATAGACATACGATCGCTTTGCTAATTTTTCTTCCTTTATTTGTTCTTTGCAGGTACCCCTAGTTTATGACTAGAAGAAACCCGTCAGGACTCTTGATTTTTGTCAGTGAAATAGAACGTACCGCTCAAACCGAAGAGATGTCATTGAATAATTATCAGTGGCAAGTAATGAGAACAAAGCCTAATAAAGCAGCCAATGTTTTCAAACTAGACGCGGTCACCATGTTATCTAACCAGGTAAAGCTTTTAAATAAAAAAAATTGATGGTTTGTATGGTTCTACGTAGGTACATCCGGTAATACAGTACGATACAAATGGAGGAGGGGTGAACAACACAGAATATATATCCTACAACCCTAGCACAGAGAACGAACAAGTCAACTATATGGGTAACTATTCTAAACCTCAGAATAATCTTTATAGTAACACTTATAATGCAGGTTGGAGGTACCATCCCAATTTCTCGTGGGGTGGTCAAGGTAATCAAAGACCGCAACTTCCTCCAGGTTTTCAACAACCACCTTACCAGTAGGAAAAGAAGCCGAACCTTGAGGAGATGCTAACAAAATTTATCGCGGTTTCAGAAACCCATTTTCAAAACAACGAGACAATGCTCAAAAATCAGCAGGCATCAATTCAAGGGATCGAGAACCAGTTAGGTCAGCTAGCTAAGCTGATCTCAAAAAGACCACAAGGTATCTTGCCTAGCAACACCAAAACTAACCTAAGAGAGCAACCTCAAGCAATAACTGCTCATGATAGTGAAGGGTTAGATGAACCAAAATTGAAGCAAGAGAATATGGTAGAGGAAGGTAAGGTTGAGATAATCCATGATAAACCAAAACCAATAATTACAGAGTACCAACCTCGTGTGCCATACCCCAATGCGATAAAGAAAGACCACATAGAGGAACAATTCGGTAAATTTCTTAAACTTCCAAAGAAATTACATATTAACTTGCCATTTCTTTAAGCTCTTTCGCAGTTGCCAGATTGAAGGAAATTTTTAAAAGAGTTTTTGAAAAACAAACGGAAGTTAGACGATATGTCGCATGTGGAGCTAAACGCAGTGTGCCCAGCAATTCTACAAAATAAACTACCACGTGAGCTCACATTTCGTGTAAGTGACGAAACGATCACTCTTCAGGTTCTTGACACGGCTAGGACATCGAGTATTAAAAGTGGAACCAATCACTTCAAAGTTGGGGACTAGGTACTGTCAGATACAACCAACCCTCGAATAGCCGCTTCAGAGCTTAATACAAATGGTGCGACTCCTTTTACGGTACTTAAGGTCTTTCCATACGGAACGGCCGAGGTAATTCATTCTAATTTCGGCACTTTTGAGGTAAATATTACCCGACTCAAACCATATGTTGATAGAATTGATAGTAAGAAAAAGGAGTTTCGACTCCGCGAACCACCATGGCCATACGATTAACAGGTAAGTCTAGCTCAAGACTTTAAACGAGCACTTCTCGGGAGGCAACCCGAGCACTAACCCCATTAATTCTTATATTTTCAATTTTTAGCACCTAACTAAAAACTAACCAATTTTTTAAGCGCAGGCTTCCCTACCCACACGGCCTTGCACACGGGCGTGTCCGTGGCCGTGTGGAAACAGGGCAAAACTTTTCACAAAACATGGGTTGCGATAAAACACCACGGCCGTGCGATTCGGCCGTGGTCGAAACTGAGAAATCTACACGGGTGTACGACATGCCCGTGGGACCTTTGAGTCCATTTATTTTTTCTTATTTTCATTTTTAATGTCTTTTCTTTTATATTTCTCGTCTTTGATTTATATTATTATATTTTGATTTAGGTTCAAGGGGCTGTTAACGAACGACCACACCACCACCGGAGTATCCTACCCATCTTCACCTCTCTCCAACTTTACCGTTTCTTTTCATTGACTCCATCCAAAATTCGGGAAGTTTCACTTCTCTCCCTATCTTATGATTTTATTACTATATTGCTATTATCTATCTTTGTACATTGAGGACAATGTACATCTTAAGTGTGGGGGGGGTTAACTACAGTATTATTTGAAAATTCTTGAATTATGTCTTATTCTTAAGTAATTTCTCATATTACTGTTAGAATGAAATTTCTTTTGATTTATGATTTTCATTGATATGTTTTGGATTAAGTCATAGTTAACTGTGCAGTGATGATTTAAACTTTAGAGGACTAGAGAATCAAGCATGATGAGTTTATTTTCAGAATTAAAAATTTGTTAGGTTGTCTACCTGAATCTAATTATTACCTTGAAGTTTGAAATTTACAAGGTTGACATCAAAAGCCCATAATTTTTGTGAGATTTTGAGCCTTTTTAGAGCATATTCTTTTTCTTGCTCACTTTATTGATTATGAGTGTGTCAACATTGATTTGTTATTCTAGAACTTGCTTCGATTATACATGTCGAGACAACACCTTTGATTTGATATACAGAGATGATAAAGGCACCTAGGTTTTAACCCACTTACTCCACTAAAAGCCTAGCCATTTAATTAACCCTTAGTGAACCCCTTTGAATCCTAAAAAATCATTTCTTGACTCACCCATTAATATTAACCCAAAACCCACTTTGTATTTGTTATCACCATTTCTCTTGACTACCCCTATATCGAGATTTGATTGGATCGGTTACTTAACTATTTTCTTTATTTCAGTTGTTAAATTCTATCTTATTATTATTGTACTTGATTTGTTCTTAAAAAAACGAAGTATATTCATTATTAGTTCTATGTTATTTGAGCTTAAACTGTTAATTTCATTATTTTTAGAAGAAGCTCATGTTATTAGTATTAAGTTTTCAATTGATGTAATTATTCAGTATTAGTCCAATTTTTTCTAGTTAGGTAATTTATCAATTCAATCTCGATACTAACCCTCTAATTCAGCCCTTATCCACACTTTTAACCTAAGCCCCACTACAACCCATTTAAAGACCTTTTGATTTGTGTATCATCTCATTTTATAGTGCTGGAGATTTGATTTTCATGCAAGCCTATGGGATTAACTTTTCATGTTCGACTCTTGAGTGCTTATCTTTGAACCTTAAACACCTTGTGTGATTTGAGTGAACCTCTAGTGAGGATGTCAATTTTCGTTGATTTTGAATTAAAGGTAATTATTTAGATGAGGGGAAACACCTATGTTTTCATGCTACAAAAATATATGACTTAGATTGTTTGAATCTTTAGGACTCTTTGAGTTGAATTATCAATGTATGAATTACCGATGGATTATGATGAAACATTATTGATGAAGATTATGAATTAAGGGGAGTTAATTTTAATTGTGAATTGAGAATTTTGCTTGAGGACAAGCAAATGCTTAAGTGTGGGGGTATTTGATAAACCGTAATTTATACATATTTTAATCACACATTTAGCATGCTTTTTGGATCATTTATCCTTTGAATTTTGGAACTTGATGCTCATAATCCTTTAATTTCATGTTTTACACTTAGGAGAGCATCGGAGGTCCAAAGGAACGAGAAACGGGCTAAAAACGGGCCAAATGGGCCAAAGTAGGAAATCAAGACGGCCTAGGTGTAACATCCCGAATTAGGGCCTAGTCGGAACAGTGGTTTCAGGACCACAAATTCGACGTAAGAAAATTTATTTTTATTATATTCTTATGGTCTACAATTTCACAAAACGATTTCGTGAAAATTTCATTCGAAAATTTTGACGTTTGGCCACTCAATTTAGTCAAAAGGACTAAATTGTAAAAAGTGCAAAACTTGAGTTCTAGAAGTTAGAGGTGTCAAATTGCTATGAAATTCTAAAGTAGAGGTTCTTAAATGGTAATTAGCCCATTGGTTAAATTTTTGGACAAAAATGGATATGGTATATGTTAGATAAGATATTTTTTTTGTAAGGGCATTTTGGTCCTTTTGTAAATTAAATGAATTAAAAAAATTAAAAATTCCAAATTTGTCCATCTTCTTCATATGGACGAAATTTACCAAGAGAAGACATGGATAGGGTTTTCTCAACTTTCCAAGCTCATGGTAAGTCCGTTCCAGCCCCGTTTTTCAAGTTATTTACGGTTTTGGAGTCCCGGCAGCTCGATTTAGCTTATGCTACCAATAATTCATGCTAGGGTTCATCTTTGGAAAATTACCCATAGGTGAAAAGTGTTTATTTTGATGTTTTATGGTAGAGTATGAAGCTTGAAATTATGTTAAACAACTTTTACTAAGCGATTTTAAGTGAAAACGAGTAAAACGACATAATCGGTAAAAATACCTAATGTTCATAAGTGTATGTTAGAGTAAGAATTTGATATTTCCATAGAAGGGAAAAATGATCAGCATGTTATAAAACATAAGAATAAGGGCTGAAGTTTAATTTTCGAGTATTGGGGCAAAAGTGTAAATATGTAAAAGTTTAGGAGCAAAATTGTAATTTTGCAAAAGTTGAGTTAAGGACTGTTTTGAATAGTACATTAATTAAATAAGTGAAATATGTTGTTATAGATCAAGGAAAACGAGGTTTGGAACTAGAACGAGTAATCGACGAATATGTCATTTCCACCGATTTTGCTTTCGAGGTAAGTTTGTATGTAAATAATACACCATTTTTATTTATGTTTTAATATTTTGTTATATTATATGATATATAGTTGAATATGGAGTAATTATTTGATGTAAATTATGAATTCTGATTGATTATGAATGAATTGATAAAAATGATGAAAAGTGAGAATTCCCGGTTGAACCTTCGGAATAGAAAAGATACGAATGAGGTAGCTAGATCACATGTGTGGTACTAAGTGTAGGCCACTATGTGTACAAGAGAGCTACGATATGGTTTTAGGTCACGTGTGTAGTACTAAGTGCAGGCTACTACGTGTACCAGACGGATAGGTCGCATGTGTAGTACTAAGTGCAGGCTACTATGCGTACCCGATAGTTTCGATCACATGTGTGGTACTAAGTGCAGGCCACTATGTGTAAGTGATGGTTTTGGTCACATGTGTAGTACTAAGTGCAGGCTACTATGTGTACCATATAGCTTCGGCTACAAGGGTGGTACTATGTGCAAAGCCACCAGTGTATCTGTTATTATTTAGATGAGTTCAACGGGAAATTGACTAAGTGAAAATACGGTGATCATGTAACGACTAAGTGTAATTGAATACATTTGTGTGATGGATAGTGCAGGTATAAGTGTGAAAATTTATGAACAATGTGCTCGATATTTGAGCGAACTTTCGGTAAGATGAAATGGAGTAAGTGAAATTATGAAAGAGTAAATTTAGAAATAAAACAGTTTTGGACAGCAGCAGTAGAGTAACTTTGAAAAATCACCAAAAATGGTAGAAATGAAATTAGTAGTTGAGTGATATATGAAATTAAATCTTATTGAGTCTATTTTCATATGAAAGAAACAGAGAAATCAAAGAAATTCTGTATTTTGAGATATTTAGATTTTTCTGAGACTGGTTCAGAATGATTTTGAGATCCCCTGTTCTGACTTGTAAAAATCATTATAAATTATAAAACAATAATTTTGGGATATAATTTATATTTTTATATTCCTTAATGAGTCTATTTTTAGAAGAAACAAACTAAAACATAATTTTAATTCTATACAAATAGATAATTAAATTTTAGCGAAGAATGGTCAGAACTGTAGGATAGCAGAGCAGGGGAGAATTTGAAGAATAAACTGTACGAATTGGATAAACCAAAAATTATGAAAATTTTATGGGAACAAGATATGTGAGTCTAGTTTCAGGAAAATTTTACGGATCTTAATTTTGAGTTTCGTAGCTCCAGATAAAAATAATTTAGTGACTGCAACTTGAATAGACAGCTTGCTCTGAACTTGAATAAATAGTGAATTTGAATGTAGATATGATTGTGTTATTTTGTAAACATGTTAAATCCATTACTTATCATTTACATACTTACTTACTAAGCTTTGTAGCTTACTTCCCTTCGTTTCCCATATCTTATAGGGTTGCATTCTAACTCGAGTTGGAGATCGCCGGAGATGTAATCACACTATCAAGCTATCATCGTGGGGTAAAAGTTAATACAAACCTCTTAAGTTTATGGCATGTATAAGGGACTTAGTCATTTGTATATGTTATAATAGGTTTGGCCTAAAATGTTGGGCTTCAATATTTAGTAGTTCATTTTGTATAATTTGGATGAAATTTTATGACTCAGTTTAATACGTTTACAAGTGTATGTGTTTTGGTAATGCCTCGTACCCTATTCCGGCGTTGAATACGGGTAAAGGGTGTTACATTTAGTGATATCAGAGCTATGGTTTAGTCGATTCTCAGACTAACATAGCGTATGTGAGTCTAGCTATACATGCCATATTACTACTCGTGATAGTGTGATATCTCCCGACACTGACGAAATTGTTTTGTTAAGACAGAGATGACTTCCAACCGAGCTATTTTTCGATAATGTTGATAATTATATTGAAATGATTGAGACGTGCTTATGATGTGTCAAAATTTGGGAAGGTATGAATAGAAGTTCACGATATATATGTGTTAATGTACGAAATGAGATAACCACAAGTTGAGAAATGTGAAAAGTGGAATGAAATGAAAGTTTATATGGTGATAAGCCTATCCATGTTTGTTTGGCATGCATATGATGTTATGTGCCCAACATATTTGATTAAGTGAATACGATAAGTAAATTTACTCAAATTGACAGAATGTGTGTTTATGTACACTTGTTTGAATAAGATAATCGAAAAAGTTCGTGTAACATGACTATGTATGTTAATTAGCTTGAAGTGAATTATGTAATTGTGATTATATGATGTTGGTGATGAATATAAAGTCATATGTATGTATTTATGAGAGTTAAGTCAGAAGCTTTACGACCTCACCCCCTTACCAGTGTTGTTTTATAACGAAAATTCACGAGAACCATGTGGAATAAGTCCATAAATGTGAAACTAAAGAGTTTAGTGGTGAAATACTTAGTAATGCATATAGAGAAAAGAATAGTTTGGAAAGTGGAAACAATTTTGCAAGGATATCAGAATGTTTTAAAGATTATACAGATTATGCAATTTCACGGATAAAGGAGAAGTTAGTCTCGGCTAATCGACTTATTCAGATATGATGTCTAAAGTATGTGTTTGCTGAAATTTTTCCCGAATTGATTTTCGTTAGTGAGTGGAATAATACGGGGTTCATGATGACAGAATTAGTCAAAGAAATGATATTTGAGTAGTAAAAATGTCTATGTGTGTGACAGTTACAGTTGAAATGAATATGATGATCTTTTCTGTGTATTCTATATATTCTTTAATCCTCAGAGATATGTGTGTGATTGTTCAGTTTCTGATGGAGTTTCTACGTTGTGAGAAGCTAACTATGATGTTAGACGAATGCCCTGTTGGTCTGGTCGGTTTATGATTGGTATTTCCTTATCTCTTCGGAATTCTATTTAAATATGTTGGAATGAAGTCGATGGTAAAAATTTATGTGAGACTATTATTATGTTCCTACTTATTATGGTTTTGTTTTTTTATATACGGAAAATATATTATCTTTATTATGATGGAAGTCCAGTCGGTAAGCATTGTTTTTCCGCTAGGTTTCTCTAAGGAATCATCAGATCTCTCTGTTATTTTCTTGTGAGTTATGTTCTCGAGACTTACGGAATGGTATCGTATTTGGGGTTTTCTTATCGCCCTTATTGTGCAAATTATCGGACATGGCTCATCCTTAAAGTATGTTTTTTGGTCTACGATGGCTATGTTTAGTATGATTGTATTTCTGGATTCGATAATAGGAATGTGGTGATTTTGGTATCAAGGTTTCTCAAATTTTCGTGGAAGAAATTGATATTGGTAAGGGTATAAATGGTAAGAACACAAGCTTAAATTATATAGCAGTTTTCTTTCCTCAGGTAAGTTTGATTAAAGTTAATGAGTTCAATCAGGATATCTATTTCCTCGAGCTAATACGATTTAAAAGAGCTTTTTTTTGCATGCTAAAATAATTTTGAAAGATTGTGTACTTGAGTTGTATCCTCAGCATGAAGAAAAGAGTATATTGATATGTTATTATTCGATAGCTAAAATCAACTCAGTTGTTTTTATATGAGTGAACTGATTTGTTGACATATGATTTGAGTTATGTATATTTAAACATGCCTCGACTAAGAGAATAAATTTTGTGTATTCAGGAATATGAAGACGGATAGTCTGAATGAAGAAATTATATTCTAGAAACCATAATACAGTGATATGCCTATTGGATTATTCTAACCGGATGATGTTATTATAAGTTAAAGTTGTTCTAATTGGAAAAGTTATCACATTTGTGAAAGTTTGAATGGTCTTGGTATACTAACAAAGTTAAAGCAATTGAAGGTATTATTAACCGAAGCTCTAGTTTTGAGTTCAGTTGGAATTGAGTAATGAGTTTATGATTTTTTTTTTCAGTGATGCACTAGTGAACGAATTAGAATGAGTTTTATTGCTAGAATATAAAGTGACAGTTTATGTTTTCATACGGTTAATGTTACATTAAAAAGAACTGTTCGTGTAACATCCTGAAATTCAGGAATTTATGTTTTACATTATACCATGCGATAGGCTAGTCAATAGTGTTAATTGTGTATGTTTAGGGGGCCCTAAGAAGACTTGGGATTGAGTTGGGCCTTAGCAAAATTTTTGTGTTAAAGCACTTTAAGGAGAGAAGGTAAGTGGCATCAAGGCTTAAGGAATTAAGTATGTAATTTTGCTAGCACAAATGGAGCATTGGCAAGGTGGTTGTGGCGTGAAATGGCAGAGGGGAGAACTTGGGTTCGAATCCCACCTAGTGCAAATATTTTGGATTAAATTTTTTTTGTGCTATATGGTAAGTGTCGGCCATGGCATCAAAGATGGTAAGGAAGACTTTTTATTGAAGGAAAGAACACAAGGGAGAAGAGTATGGAGAGAAACAAGGGAAGAATAAGGAAAGACATAAAGGAAAAAGGTAAGGGAGGGGACATGTTGGCCGATTTTGTGGAAGGTGTTTGGGAAAGAATATTTTTGGTCAACCATCATCTTTTGTGTGTTATGGGCACACGGTTTTGTTAGGGGGAAGGGAGAGCCGAAATTCCTATAGCTTATTTGCAAGATTGTGCATGAAAGGTTGGTTTTCTTTTAACATTTTTTGTGCTTTTTTTTCCAATCTTTTTCCTTTGTTGCCGAAACACAAAATGACCAGAACACTCAATCCATTTTGGTTCATTTTCTTTTGGTAATAGCCAAACCTCTCTAATACTCCTTTGTCCATCACTTCTTTTCTTTTATTTTTTTTACCATTTCCTCAACCATTCTCCTTTTCTCTTAAATCGACACAACTTTGATTGGCCGAATCTTCCTTGCCCTTTTCTCTTCAATAGCCGAATCTTTAACATCTTCTCTCTTCTCTATTCTTGCGTGTTGGACTTTTCTCCTTGGTTGAATCGGGTAAGGGTTTCATTTCTACTTCTTCTATTTTCTTTTCTTCCTAGCCGAATGTGTGTCCATCACTATTCGGTTGTTCTACTTTGTTTTTAAATTGAAACATCACTCTCTCCTACACTCTCATATTGTGATCAATTTTTTTTTGTAGTGTTATAGTGGGTGGCCGAATCCCACATCATTGTCGTTTCATCTCTAGTCATAAGTCCAATCGGTGGGAATCGGGTTCATCATCGATTAAGGTAAGGATTCTCTTCATAGTCCATTCGATATCGCTACTCGGTTATTGTGTTAATCAGATGACTAATCAAATATTATAGGGACTAGATCGTTCATTCTTATCTACTCGTTGACCCTTCGAAAGTAGTGGTAAGCCGAAACCTTTTCCTTAGACAATCGTTTTATATCATCGTAATATCGTTCTGACTAGGACTTTTCCAATGGAGGCAAGTGGTAACGATTTGAAAAGAAAATCGATAGGAGAGCAAAAAGGGAGTGGATTTGCGATTACTACTCCTAAGTTCAAGCGTAGGGCGGTATCGGCGGTTCGGGATTTTCCACCGGGTTGTGGACCACTATTCGGTGAGAATAGGCAAATCGTGGTCGTTCACGATACTAAGGGTAAGCATTTTAGATCGTCTGATATAATTTTGGATTAATAAAATCTCGTTTGTTGGTTAATTGAGTGTAATGGTGTTTTAGGTGCCGATGATCAAGAAGGGTTAGTCCTCACCGTAATCAGGTGTGTAATCTCACACCGAAATCCGTAGATTTGAGATTCGATATTATGTTGGAAAAGTAGATCGTTATTATTTACAGAGTTAAAAATCGTAATATGGCATAAATCGAGTAACTTGCTTATATTAATATTATTTCTAAAGATCTGTCAAAATTGGTATTAAATTGATAAATTACAAAAATGCCCCTATGGGCCGATTTACCAAAATGGCCCTATGGGCCGATTTACCAAAATGCCCCTATGGGCCGATTTGCTAGAATGCCTTAGTGGGCCGAATTATTAAAATGCTTTAATGGGCTGAATCACCAAAATTGTTCAATAGAAAATGGTTGTTATATAAATATGGATATTTTATTTAATTATGTATGTTGCATTTTTTTACATTTTGCATGGGATGGGAAAATTGTATGAAGAGTAGTGTAGCCTGGTGGCATTGCCACAAATTGTATATTATTGTGCCTAAATTATGATTTCAGTGGTTTGACCACAAAAATAAAATGCTATAGCGGTTTATTTTGCAAATTTGTGTGTGTGGCGGGGTGGGTTGACTTGATCCCCACAAGTGTGATTGGTGGTCTGGGGTGATATTGTAACACCCCAAAGCAGAAGCCCAAACAATATGACCGAATTTGGTTTGCTACAGAGAAAAGATTTTGAAAACCATTTTTAAAACCGATTTTGAAATTAGTCGAAATGCCTTTCAATTTAAATTTTCTTTGTTAAAACCAAACTTAAAATATTTTCTTGAGTCGAGTTGTTTACAAATTCGAATGTACCAGATAGTACTTTAAAACATTTTGCGTTTAATTTGAGAAAACATGTGCAACCGTTTTAACATCATCAAGTAGTTTAAACCAAACATTCAAACACGCAAAGAATAATAAAATCATACTAGGAGGCCTTATTACAAATAAGCAACATAAACCTAAAAGAAAGATAAATAAAATCCAAAATTCATTTGTAACCAACATCCCGGTTTAGTGCAACAACATACACAAATTATAACCAATTAACATGCATAAGTTTAAAATGCACCCAACCTAACCATCCATACACCTTTTTCTACCCCGTGTGGTACCAAAACCTT
The DNA here is from genome assembly GCA_025698515.1 of Gossypium sturtianum. NCBI lineage: Eukaryota > Viridiplantae > Streptophyta > Magnoliopsida > Malvales > Malvaceae > Gossypium > Gossypium sturtianum. The sequence goes on from CM046955.1 coordinate 131,569,285, forward strand.
TGGTGGTGCCAAACCACCGGTGTCCAAAGACACAATTGTGTTACCAAAACACTGGTGACATATAGTCACAGATGTGATGCCAAATCATTGGAGATACCAAATCTCTCGGTGTCAGAAGACACAAATCGAATGATGGGGCCAACCCATCGTGTGATACCAAATCACCGCGCATGACGATCCCATATCTCAAAGTGGGGCCAACCCACGGTGGAATTAACCACGAGGACAAGTCGCTATGAGGTGCCAAACCTCTGGAGGTACCAAACCTCTCGGTGACCGTAGTCACGATGTGTTACCAAAACACCGGTGTCAAAATCGACACGAATATCACCGCCCTCCACTCATCAACCCATATCAAACAATTATGTCTATTTATCAAATCATGCAAAAAGGTTTATTTTAACAACATTAATAAATTTATCATTGCCATATGTCCAATAATACACATACCAAATGTGTCATGCTTCCCAAAAGCATCAAATAGTAATCTCATAGTCACAAAGACTTACCCGAATCCTTGTTAATACCATGATGATATTACATCCATGTCTACATAAATCGATTAGGCATAATATAACACTTAGCATATTAAAAGTTATAAGATGTGTGTATGTACACACACTGTATTTAACGAAAGCCTTAAATCCCGATTAGACAAATCGGCCACACAAACTTTCCTTGTCCCCAAAAGCCTTCGAACACTATCCAACACACTCCTAAAAGAATCGGCCTCACTTCCCTACAATCAACCATCATCATTAAGGTTTATTAGCCTTCGGCTTAAACGAAACTTAAAAGAATAATCCTTTGAAATAAACCCTTACCACCTTACCAAAAACCGATTGCTAGAGAAGTCCCAAAGAAAACTATGTTACCTTCAATATTCGGCCTAAGAGATTCAAGATAGAGGAAGAATATTTTCGGCACAACAAAGAGGTATATTCGGCTATGGGACATGAAAGAAAATAATGGGAAGAGAAATATAATTTCGGCAAAGAAGAGTGTATAGGAGGTTTTTGATGTTTAAGCAAAACAAATGGGAGAACAAAAAGGTTAATGCAAGTTTCGGTTTTTGAGAGAATGAAAAGGAGAAAATAGCAAATGATCAAAAATGACCAAATGGTCAAAAGAGTTTAGGCTTACCACAATGTAGAATTCGGCCAAAAAGAAAAGTGTTTGAGAGAAAATGTTTTGCAACTTTTGCACCAAATTAAAGAAATGACCAAAAAGAAAAGACTTCAATCCTAGCCAAACTAAGGTAAAATTTGGCTCCCCCTTTAGCCACTTTGCCGTCCAAGTTCATGGCATAAAGGCCATGAATTTGTTTCAAAACATTTCCCACAAACCAAGCCTTTGTCCCCTCAATTTACCATAACTTCAAGATATCTTACCATAACCTTAGGAATCTTATCCCTTACTCCATGCTTTCCTTAAACAACAATTCAACTTACCAAAAATTATTAGTCCACCTATCATAATTATGTTTGACCGTCCATTAAAGCTAACATACAAAAATAACTTTTAAAAATGCTATACCTACTACTCGAACCACTAACCTCATGCAACCTTTCAAGCTCTTTTAACCAACTTGCCACTAATTCATCTTGTGCTTTAATATACACTTAAATTAACTTAAGTGCTAAGCTCATTTAATCCTCTTCATTAAATAAGCCATACTAAGAATTATCCTACTAAACCGAGCTTACTCAAGACCCCTAATTAAGTCTTATAACACCACAAATAATATCACGTAAATTTAAACACAAGCAAAATAATTCAATCACGAATAACCCCTATTTCAGGATGTTACGCTTCTACCTTCTTAAAATAATTTCGTCCTCGAAATTACCCGATCGTAAGAGATGGGGGTATTGCCGCCGTATTACATCCTCGGGTTCCCACGTCGCTTCCTCCGCACCATGGTTTCACCATAGCACTTTCACCAAAGGTACCGACTTTCTCACGCAGAACCTTGACATCACGATCTAAGATCCGAATCGGTTCCTCCTCGAACGATAAGTCGGAGTTAACCTCAATCTCTGCTACTGGCACGACGTGCGATGGATCCGACCTATACCGTCTAAGCATCGACACATGGAAGACATCGTGAATATGACTCAACTCTGCTGGCAGTTAGAGCTGATAAGCTACCGGTCCTACTCGCTTTAACACAGTATACGGGCCTATGAACCTTGGACTTAATTTCCCTTTTTGCCCAAAGCGCAACACCTTTTTCCAAGGCGACACCTTCAGAAAGACTTTATCTCCTACCTCGAATTCCATTTCTTTGCGCTTGAGATCGGCGTAAGACTTCTGCCTATCTGACGCTTCCTTGAGACGAGCCCGAATTACCTTAACTTTATCTTCAGTTTCAGTCACCAACTCTGGACCCAAAACCTGACGTTCACCCAATTCCATCCAACACGTAGGAGTACGCACTTCCGTCCATACAAAGGCTTCATATGGAGCCATTTGGATACTCGCTGATAACTATTGTTATAAGCGAATTCCGCCAACGGTAGATACTCCTCCCAAGCGCCATCAAATCCGAACGCAACCTCTCGAGCATATCTTCTAAGATCCGAATCACTCTCTCCGATTGTCCGTCGGATTGCGGATGAAAAGTCTTTCAAGTCCAATCTCGCACCCAAAGCTTGATGCAACGCTCTCCAAAACCTCGATGTAAACCTCGGATCCCTATCCGAGATAATCGATCATCGCACACCATGCAATCTCACTATCTCGGCTACATATAACTTAGCTAACCTCTCAAGCGAATAATCTACCCTTACGGTATGAAATGCGCTGATTTAGTCGACGATCCACAATCACCCAAACCGAATTCTTCTTGCTAGGCGTAAAAGGTAATCCATCGAAAAAGTCCATGGTGATCCTCTCCCACTTCCACCGAGGAATCCTCACCGGTGAAGTAAACAGATTGCAATCGATGTTCACCTTGACTTGTTGGCACGTCGACACTTACCCACGAACTCGCCATTTCCCGCTTTGCACTGCCACCAAAATTGCTCTCTCAAATCCCGATACATCTTGCTACCTCCGGGATGCATAGCATATGGGTGCTATGTGCGTCCCGAAGAATCCTTTGTCTCAACTCCACATCCTCGGCATACAAGCTCTTCCTTTAAAGCACAAAACTCCATCAATCTGGACAGACTAAAATCCTCTAATCCACCATTACGGACTTGCAACCTCCGATCATTCAAACCATCATCCTCTAACTACTTCTCCTTAATCGATCTAACCAAGTCGGCTTGACTTGCAATTACGCCAAAAGACTCCCATCATCGAACGGACTAAGTCGAGCAAACATCGATCTTAAATCCGATACAACCTTACGACTCAACGCGCGCCCGCCACCACGTTAGCCTTACCGGGATGATACTCGATCGAAGCAGTCGCAGATCCTTCAAACACTCAATCCATCTACGCCGCCTCAAATTCAAATCCTTCCGAGTCAATAGATACTTAAGACTCTTGTGATCCGTATAAACTATCGACTTCTCTTCGCACAAATAGTGCCTCCATATCTTCAAAGCGAAGACTACGGCACCGCTAACTCCAAGTCATGAGTCGGATAATTAGCCTCATGTGGTCTCAATCGCCGAGATGCATAAGCCACTACCTTCCCTTCTTGCATCAAGACGCATCCCAAACAAATATGTGATGCATCGCAATAAACCGTGAATTCCTTGCCCGCCTCAAGTTGAATCAAAAATGGAGCTTGATCGAATCTTCTTCAATTTGTCGAAACTTTCTTGTCGCTCCTCGGTCCACACAAATGGAACTCCTTTCTCAACAACTTGGTCATCGGTGCGGCAATCAAAGAAAATCCTTCCACAAATCTTTGGTAATACCCCGCTGAGACCTAGAAAACTCCGAATTTCAGCCATGATTTAGGCGGCTTCCAATCCAACACTACCTCAATCTTTCGAGGATCCACTCTAATCCCTTCGGTGAAACAACGTGACCCAAGAAAGTCACCTCCTAAGCCGAGTCGACTTACTAAATTTCTCGTGATACTGTTTGCTTTCCCTCAGAATGCACAACACTACTCGCAAATGCGCATCATGCTCTTTTTCTCGACTTTGAATACACCAAAATATCATCTATAAAGACCACAACAAATTGATCCAAAACTCGTTGAAATACCCTATTCATCATGTCCATGAAATTTCTTTGGTGCATTAGTCAAACCAAACGGCATCACCAGAACTCGTAGTGTCCATACCGAAAGCACGAAATGCGTCTTATGGATATCGCCTCTTTCACCTTGGTGATGATATCCGGACCTTAAATCAATCTTAGAGAAAACCGCAGCATTTCTTTCGGATGATCAAACAAGTCATCTATCCTCGGCAAAGGATACTTGTTTTTAATCGTCGACTTATTCAATCGGCGGTAGTCTATACACATCCGCATCGCACCATCCTTCTTCTTGACAAAAGTACCTGGCGCTCCCCAAGGTGAAACACTTGGTCGAATGAAACCTCGATCCAACAACCACACTAAAACATCCTTTCCTCCGGTCCAACATTCTCCCCAATGGAACTTCCCACAATGATTACACTGGGTCGGTCTCTCGATTAGCACCGTGGACCTTCCCGCTGATTTGACCCACTGCCTAAACCTTTTCGAACATTACCACCGACCTGCACGATCCAAAGCCTCTCTTGACTTGCTCCTATCATAACTTTGCCTCGCGAACTCCTTGATTCCTTGGCTACCTTCGCCTTCTCCACCAAGACAGCAAACTCACGTTCTTGCTGTGGTGCAATCAGCAGCCTTAACTCGTCTCTAAGTCCATCTTCAAAACGAACACAACGATCATGCTCCGATGCCACTATTCCCTAAGCATAACGACTCAGCTTTAGGAATTCCGCTTCATATTCCGACACGCGATTTACTTCCTTGTACTAACCCCATAAAAGCTTTCCTTTGAGCATCAATGTAGCTTGAGCCAACATACTTCTTCTGATAAGAATTCTTGAAATACTCCCAAGTGAGATCATTTGCCGTAGCACCATCTCGAATCGTGAGCCACCATCGATAGGACTCATCCTTAAGAAGCGACACCGCTCTTTTCAGTTTCTCCTCATTAGACAAATCTATCTCATCCATGATTCTTTTGGTCGATTCCGGTGCCAATACTCTACCGTATTGGGCACTACACCAGACACACCTCGGAAAAATTCAGCTCCGTTAGCTCAAAGTCTCTCAGAACCGACTTCCGAGCTCCTCCACCTCCACCAATTCCGGCTACCCTTTCCGGAACCCGTAGCATCGCTTGTGACACTGCCACGTCACCCGCCCGATCTCGCTCTTCACTTCAAAGGTTGGGGGTGGTGATGGCGTATCTCATTCTCGATCCTTGACCCGACCCGACTGTGTTACGACACGCCATCCTACCCCTTTTCGGCCCACGACGCCCACGCCCTCTAAAGCTCATTCTAACTATCGCGCTTTAATCGATTAGGAAATTTTTATGAATTAGTACATGTTTCACTTGATTATCCGCGAAGAAATTTTATGAAAAGAGTTTAATAGAGATTCTTTCGATCAAACAAGGTTTTAAGTCTTCTATCCTGGTTTACACAGAATAATACATCCATTCCCTATACCTTTCATACCTATGCACTCTTGGGCATTATCGTCGTTTCTAACCTGTGGGTATTTTCGTCATTTTTCCTAAAGGGTATTTTTGTAATAAGTCAAGAAATTTGAAAACTTTAACAAATTGAGATATTTTGAAATTTCTAAAATTGAGGAGTATTTTTCGAGAAATTCTCAATTTGAAGATATAACAAAATTTTGAAAACCAGGGGTATTTTGGTAATTTTGGTAAACCGAGAATATTTTGAAAATTTTCAAGATAAATTTGTCCTACCATCTAAAAAATAATTTAATGATTTTAAAACCAAGTTTTCCTTAAAACATGGCTAATCCCTTTTCGGTTTTATTTAGGATTTTGCCTATGACCGAGTCCTCTTGGTTAGGGTGAACCGGCTACGCACTGTAGGAATCCCGCGAAGAGGAGGTGAGTCACGAGGACCGCTTAAGTACCAAGCTCTTCCGGATCCAATCCTAGACATGCGCACTCAAGGTTACCACACCCTAACTCTGGCGACTTGGTCACGGGTTGGTTTTAATTAGGCCATTAAAGTCTTATGTCTTTGTTTGGAGTAAACTAGTCCTAAAGTTTAAAAATCATCACACTATCTACGCCCCATGCTTCCTACCCTTCTACTGAATATAATTCATACAAAAAGTCAGAGATACTTACTTGGGCAAAGTTGGTGCCGAGACTCGGTGCCATGCTTATTAAAAACCAATTTTTTCAAAAAGGCCTACTAAAACATTTTTGGGCCTTGGGCCCCCACAATGAGCTTTGAACTGGGCTCGATACCAATTTTGTAACACCCCAAACCCGGCCCAAACAATATGACCGAATTTGGTTTGCTACAGAGAAAAGATTTTGAAAACCATTTTAAAACCGATTTTGAAATTAGTCGAAATGCCTTTCAATTTAAATTTTGTTTGTTAAAACCAAACTTAAAATATTTCTTTGAGTCGAGTTGTTTACAAATTTCGAATGTACCCGATAGTACTTTAAAACATTTTATGCGTTTAATTTGAGAAAACATGTGCAACCGTTTTAACATCATCAAGTAGTTTAAACCAAACATTCAAACACGCAAAGCAATAATAAAATCATACTAGGAGGCCTTATTACAAATAAGCAACATAAACCTAAAAGAAAGATAAATAAAATCCAAAATTCATTTATTAAAAGTCTCCACCGCATGGCCACCTCGAGACCATCCGGCTCCTCACCCGCGATCTACGAATCACCTAAAAATTAAAGGAGAAGGTGAGTCACCAAGACTCAATGTGTAACCCTTCCCGGTTTAGTGCAACAACATACACAAATTATAACCAATTAACATGCATAAGTTTAAAATGCACCCAACCTAACCATCCATACACCTTTTTCTACCCGTGTGGTACCAAACCACTTTGGTGGTGCCAAACCACTGGTGTCCAAAGACACAATTGTGTTACCAAAACACCGGTGACATATAGTCACGAGATGTGATGCCAAATCACCGGAGATACCAAATCTCCGGTGTCCGAAGACACAAATCGAATGATGGGGCCAACCCATCGTGGTGATACCAAATCACGCGCGACGATCCCATATCTCAAAGTGGGGCCAACCCACGGTGGAATTAACCACGTGGACAAGTCGCTATGAGGTGCCAAACCTCCGAGGTACCAAACCTCTCGGTGACCGTAGTCACGATGTGTTACCAAAACATTGGTGTCCGCCGACGACACGAATATCACCGCTTCTCCACTCATCAACCCATATCAAACAATTATGTCTATTTCATGAAATCATGCAAAAGGTTTATTTTAACAACATTAATAAATTTATCATTGCCATATGTCCAATAATACACATACCAAATGTGTCATGCTTCCCAAAAGCATCAAATAGTAATCTCATAGTCACAAAGACTTACCCGAATCCTTGTTAATACCATGATGATATTACATCCATGTCTACATAAATCGATTAGGCATAATATAACACTTAGCATATTAAAAGTTATAAGATGTGTATGTACACACACTGTATTTAACGAAAGCCTTAAATCCCGATTAGACAAATCGCCACACAAACTTTCCTTGTCCCCAAAAGCCTTGAACACTATCCAACACACTCCTAAAAGAATCGGCCTCACTTCCCTACAATCAACCATCATCATTAAGGTTTATTAGCCTTGGCTTAAACGAAACTTAAAAGAATAATCCTTTGAAATAAACCCTTACCACCTTACCAAAAACCGATTGCTAGAGAAGTCCCAAAGAAAACTATGTTACCTTCAATATTCGCCTAAGAGATTCAAGATAGAGGAAGAATATTTTCGCACAACAAAGAGGTATATTCGGCTATGGGACATGAAAGAAAATAATGGGAAGAGAAATATAATTTCGGCAAAGAAGAGTGTATAGGAGGTTTTGATGTTTAAGCAAAACAAATGGGAGAACAAAAAGGTTAATGCAAGTTTAGGTTTTGAGAGAATGAAAAGGAGAAAATAGCAAATGATCAAAAATGACCAAATGGTCAAAAGAGTTTAGGCTTACCACAATGTAGAATTCGCCAAAAAGAAAAGTGTTTGAGAGAAAATGTTTTGCAACTTTTGCACCAAATGAAAGAAATGACCAAAAAGAAAAGACTTCAATCCTAGCCAAACTAAGGTAAAATTTGGCTCCCCCTTTAGCCACTTTGCAGCCCAAGTTCATGGCATAAAGGCCATGAATTTGTTTCCAAAACATTTCCCACAAACCAAGCCTTTGTCCCCTCAATTTACCATAACTTCAAGATATCTTACCATAACCTTAGGAATCTTATCCCTTATTCCATGCTTTCCTTAAAAAATAATTCAACTTACCAAAAATTATTAGTCCACCTATCATAATTATGTTTGACCGTCCATTAAAGCTAACATACAAAAAATAACTTTTAAAAATGCTATACCTACTACTCGAACCACTAACCTCATGCAACCTTTCAAGCTCTTTAACCAACTTGCCACTAATTCATCTTGTGCTTTAATATACACTTAAATTAACTTAAGTGCTAAGCTCATTTAATCCTCTTCATTAAATAAGCCATACTAAGAATTATCCTACTAAACCGAGCTTACTCAAGACCCCTAATTAAGTCTTATAACACCACAAATAATATCACAGAAATTTAAACACAAGCAAAATAATTCAATCACGATTAACCCCTATTTCAGGATGTTACAGATATGGATGGATGGATTGGGTTGCATACATATACTACATTTTAATTATTACTATGTAAATGGGCTTAGGCCCAAGATTATGCTATGCGGGTTCAGGCCCAGTGGATGACGGTAAGGGGATTATACACTAAGTTCTTGTGACTCACCCCCGTTCTTTCTTAACCCTTGCAGGTAATGCTCTATAATGAGGACTTGGGCCCATGGATGACTCGGTGGAGGCTATACTTTGGAAATAATATTTTCAAATATTAGTAAACTACTTTCCTGCTTTATTTCACTATTTTTACTATTTGGGTTTTAATTTGTAATAAGGCCTCTGGAATATTTTTATTTTGCTTTATGTTTAGTCGTACTTATTATCTTGCTTGAATTGTTTTAAAATGGAGATTTTTCTAAAATCATAAATAACAGTTTCCAAAATTGATTAACAAATGATTTTCATAATGAATATGCATTAATAATTTAACTCGGATTCTATTTCAAATTATCAATGTCATTTCTCAAAAGTCACGGTTTTAAAGTTCACTAGTTCGATTTTTGATTCATCAATCAACCACTCGAAATTGGTAGTGTTTTATCAAATATTTATAACCAAACTTGTTTTCTTGACCATGACCAAATAACGCCTATTTTAGTAAAAATCAAATGTTCTTTATACGTTTTCTTCATGTGACATGTCAGATCCGGTCATACCGCATGGGCCGGGTTTGGGGTGTTACATTTTATGGTATCAGAGCCAGTTGCAAAACTCGGCTGTGGTTTGGGTTCAAAAATATTTTCTAAAACTGCTTGAAATTCGATTTATAAATACATGTTTCAAAGGAAGTATGGCACCACGGGTATCCGGCACTAAGTCAGTAAGTTTTGTTTTCATTTTATGATTATTGTAGTATGAGTGTAGTGAGAAAACTTCACAAAATAGAGATACTCTAGAACTTTTAGCTTTAGGAGCTGAAACCATAGAGATTGAGACTTTAGGATATGTTTTGCGAAAACAACATTACTTCTTACACTCCATAAAATATTGTTTAATAAACACTGAATAAGCATACTGATTCATAAGACTCTTAATCAGATTAAATCGACTTAGCAAACATGAGCGCTAGAGGATGTGGACGCGGTAGACGTGGCCGTGGTAGAGGCCGAGGTGCTAGAGTTGTATTTGAGGCATCAGGACATATGCCAGAAATAGACGCACCTGCGTCACCTATGACTGAAGCTGGGTCACATGATCGAATGAGAGGACGACGCTCTGTCCCAAGCGATGTTGCGGGTACTGGAAAGGGTTGCTGGGGCAAGAACTGGGTCGACAGCTCGTGGGTCGATATCAAAGTGACTCAGATCGAATGGGGCTGAAGTCTTTAGAGGTATTTCGGGTGTAGCCCCTAGTGTAGCGGAGTATTGTCTTGAGGCGGTAGAGCGGATTATGGACGATCTTGATTGCACCGCTGAGCAGAAACTGAAAGGGGTTGTGTCATTCATCGAGAGGCGAGGCGATCGGTGGTGGCTCATCGTGTGTGGGAAGGCACTCGGCTGATCGATTACACGGGATTTCTTTAAGACAAAGATTCCAGGGAAAATATGTCGAGGCTAGTTATGTGGATGCCAGAACGAAGGAATTCCTGAATCTGGTACAAGGAGGTAGGTCTGTGGCAGCTTACGAGGCGGAGTTTCTACATCTGAGTCGGTATGCCCGGGGTATAGTGTCGACTGATCATGAATTATGTGTGCATTTTGAGGATGGATTGTGTGATAAGTTGCGGGTACTGATAGCCCCACAGAAGGAGAGGAATTTTGCCACACTGGTGGAAAAAGCTAAGATTACTGAAGAAGTAAAGCATTCAGAACGGCAAAATCGAGACAAGGATAGGGGCAGGAACAAGAGAGACTCTGGGTATTCAGGTCCTACTAGAGGATTTTAGAAAAGGCCTAGGAATGAGGGGCCAGTTTGAGTGGGTGCTCCAGCTGCTACCAATCAGTTACAACCTTGCGTGTATTGTGGGAAACTTCACTCGGGTGAATGCTGGAAGAGAACTAGTGGTTGTTTCAGATATGGATACAAGGACCATCGATTTAGGGATTGCCCTCGAAAGCCGGATAAAACTCAGCGATTCATAACAGATTTTGCTTGATCGGCCGAGGCGCCAAAGCACCGCCGAGAGGTCGTGGGCAGTCGAGGTGGTAATGGTGTAGGATGAGGTCGGGGTGCACGGGTAGAGGTACCGTGAATGTGGGTAACACGGAGGCGAGCGGCCGGTGGTTGGTCTATGCGGTCAAGCGCCGAGAGGATGGCGATGCACCGGACGTCATAACCGTACGTTCTTAATATCCGATGTACCTATTACCGCTTTGATAAACATTGGATCCACCCATTCGTATGTTGCATGTGCCGTGTCCGGAACTCGAATATTAAATCTGAGATTCTTTGCTAGAGAAACAATCGTAATTATCCCTTTAGGATGATCGGTGGTAGTAAATAAGTTGTTTAGGATGTGCCCTTAGAGGTTTCGGGGGAAGTATTTTTCGCGGATTTGATGGGACCGCCGCTCGGGAGTTCGATCTTATATTGGGCATGGGTGGTGGTTAAGCATCATGCAAACTTGACTGTCTTTGCAAAGCGATATGGTACTAAGAACTTCAGAGGATAAGGAAGTGATGATGATAGGTGAAAGAAGAGATTATCTGTCTAATGTGGTATCTGCTTTAAAGGCGAAAAGTTGGTGCGGAAAGGGGTGTGGAGCGTTCTTAGCCTTTATCAGTGCTTTGGATGTCAAAGAGTCGTCGGTAGAGAATGTTAGAACGGTGAAAGAGTTTTCGCGACGTCTTTCTCGAGGAGCTTCGTGATTGCCTTGGATCGGGAGGTAGAATTTGGTATTGAGTCGTTGCGTGAACGGCCCGGTGTCCATTGCTCCTTACTGAATGGCACCGAAGGAGCTTGTGGAACTTAAAGCTCAGGTCCAGGAGTTGTTGGATCGTGGATTTATTCGACCAAGTGTGTCACCGTGGGGAGCGCCGATTTTATTCGTTAAGAAAAAGGATGGGTCGATGCGTATGTGCATTGATTATAGACAATTGAATAAGTTGATGATCAAGAACAAGTATCTGTTACCGAGGATTGATGATCTGTTCGATCAGCTGCGAGGAGCTTCAGCTTTCTCGAAGATAGACTTGAGATCGGGGTATCTCTAGCTTAGGGTCAAGGAGGCCGATATTCATAAGACTGCGTTTCGAACCCGATATGGGTATTACGAGTTCTTAGTGATGCCGTTCGGGTTGACTAATGCACCAGTTACATTTATGGACATGATGAACCGAGTCTTCCAACCTTACCTAGACAGATTTGTGGTTGTGTTCATAGATGACATCCTGGTGTACTCAAAGACTAAAGAAGAGCATGATTCGCATCTACGGGTAGTATTGCAAATTTTGAGGGAGAAGCAGCTATATGCAAAATTTAGTAAGTGTGAATTTTGGTTGAAGGAGGTGACCTTTTTGGGGCATGTTGTGTCTGTCGAAGGAATTAGAGTTGATCCCCGAAAGGTCGAGGCTGTATTGGATTGGAAGCCACCGAAGTCAGTGGCAGAAATTCAAACTTTTCAAGGTTTGGCTGGGTATTACAGGCGATTCGTTGAGGGGTTTTCGTTGATTGCTGCACCCCTAACTAAGCTGTTGCATAAAGGAGTACTGTTTGTGTGGTCAGATAAGCAGCAAGAAAGCTTTGAGAAATCAAGAAGATTCGTGCGAGCGCGCAGTATTGATTCAACCTGAGGCTGGTAAAGAGTTTATTGTGTATTGTGATGCATCACACACGGGCTTAGGATGTGTGTTGATGCAAGGGGGAAAAGTGGTAGCTTATGCATCTCGTCAATTAAGGCCGCATGAGGTAAACTATCCCACTCATGATTTGGAGTTAGTTGCAGTGGTGTTTGCTCTGAAGATTTGGAGACACTATCTGTACGGGGAGAAGTCGATTATCTATACGGACCATAAGAGTTTGAAGTACCTCCTTACCCAAAAGGAGTTGAACTTAAGACAGTGGAGGTGGATAGAATTGTTGAAGGATTATGACTTCTCAACCGAGTATCACCCAGGTAAAGCTAACGTAGTGGCAGATGCATTGAGTCATAAGGTGATATCGGATTTGAGAGCGATGTTCGCTCATCTCAGCCTTTATGAAGATGGTAGTCTGTTAGCCGAACTTCAAGTGAAGCCGGCATGGGTAAGCCAGATTAAGGAAAAGCAGTTATCAGATGAAAGGTTGAGTTCTCGGCTTCAGCAAGTGGAAGGTGGTGAGATAGGGGATTTTGGATTGAATAGTGATGGAGTATTGTGTTTCCGTGGAAGAGTTTGTATGCCCAGAACTGAGACAAATGATTCTGCGTGAGGCGCATAGTAGCCCATATGCTATGCACCCCGGAGGAAATAAGATGTACCGAGACCTCCGTGAGCAGTATTGGTGGCCAGGGTTGAAACGGAGGTTACTGACTTCGTGAGCAAGTGCTTGACATGTCAGCAGGTGAAGGCGGAACATCAACTGCCTTCAGGGTTATTGCAATCGGTGAAAATCCCACTATGGAAATGGGAAAGGATAACCATGGACTTTGTTAGTGGGTTACCCTTAATGCCTACTAAGAAAGATTCAGTATGGGTTATAGTGGATCGGTTAACGGTTCGCCCATTTCCTACCATTCGCACGGATTATTCATTGCGAAGTTGGCCAAGTTGTATATAGTAGAAGTCGTGAGGTTGCATGGGGTACCAGTGTCGATTATATCGGACAGGGATCCTAGGTTTACATCACGGTTCTGGAAGGCTCTACTTGAAGCTTTGGGTACAAGGCTAAATTTCAGTACGACGTTTCATCCCGCAGATCGATGGTCGATCGAGAGAGTAATCCGATTTCTAGAAGACATGTTAAGAGGTGTGTGATCGACTTGTGGGTAGCTGGGAAGATTTTCTACCGCTGGCGAGTTTGCATACAACAACGGCTATCAATCCAAAGCATCCAGATGGCACCCTACGAGGCGTTGTATGGTCGTAGGTGTCGTACTCCTACTTGCTGGACTGAGTTGGGAGAGCGACAGTTATTGGGTCTTGAGTTGATCTCGGAGACGGAGGAAAAAGTTAAGGTAATTCGGGCACAATTAAAAGAAGCTTGGACGCATGTAAATTGTATAGCGGATCCAAGCGAGAAGGAGATAGAGTTCTCTGTGGGTGATCAGGTCTTTCTGAAGGTATCACCTTGGAAGAAGATCTTAAGATTTGGGCAAAAAGGCAAGTTTAGCCCTAGGTTCATCGGACTTTACCGTGTAATAAAGCGTGTTGGGCCAGTGGCTTATCAGCTTGAGTTACCTCCGGAGTTAGGTCAGATACATAGCGTATTCCATGTCTCTATGTTAAGGTGTTATCGTTCGGATCCGTCTCATGTTGTGCCAGTGGAAGAAGATGAGATAAGACCTGGCTTGTCTTTTGAAGAAGAGCCAGTGCAGATTTTAGATCGGGATATTAAGGTGCTGAGAAAGAAGTCAGTTCCGTTGGTCAAAGTATTATGGCGTAATCACGGGTCAGAGGAAGCTACATGGGAGCCAGAGGACACGATCCGGTAGCAATATCCTCATCTCTTCTAATCAAGTAAATTTCGAGGCCGAAATTTCTTTAAGAGGGGTAGAATTGTAACATCCTGAAATTCGGTAATTTATGTTTTACATTATACCATGCGATAGGCTAGTCAATAGTGTTAATTGTGTATGTTTAGGGGGCCCTAAGAAGACTTGGGATTGAGTTGGGCCTTAGCAAAATTTTTGTGTTTAAGCACTTTAAGGAGAGAAGGTAAGTGGCATCAAGGCTTAAGGAATTAAGTATGTAATTTTGCTAGCACAAATGGAGCATTGGCAAGGTGGTTGTGGCGTGAAATGGCAGAGGGGAGAACTTGGGTTCGAATCCCACCTAGTGCAAATATTTTGGATTAAATTTTTTTTTGTGCTATATGGTAAGTGTCGGCCATGGCATCAAAGATGGTAACGAAGACTTTTTATTGAAGGAAAGAACACAAGGGAGAAGAGTATGGGAGAGAAACAAGGGAAGAATAAGGAAAGACATAAAGGAAAAGGTAAAGGAGGGGACATGTTGGCCGATTTTGTGGAAGGTGTTTGGGAAAGAATATTTTTGGTCAACCATCATCTTTTGGGTGTTATGGGCACACGGTTTTGTTAGGGGGAAGGGAGAGCCGAAATTCCTATAGCTTATTTGCAAGATTGTGCATGAAAGGTTGGTTTTCTTTTAACATTTTTGTGCTTTTTTTTCCAATCTTTTTCCTTTGTTGCCGAAACACAAAATGACCAGAACACTCAATCCATTTTGGTTCATTTTCTTTTGGTAATAGCCGAACCTCTCTAATACTCCTTTGTCCATCACTTCTTTTCTTTTATTTTTTTTACCATTTCCTCAACCATTCTCCTTTTCTCTTAAATCGACACAACTTTGATTGGCCGAATCTTCCTTGCCCTTTTCTCTTCAATAGTCGAATCTTTAACATCTTCTCTCTTCTCCATTCTTGCATGTTGGACTTTTCTCCTTGGTTGAATCGGGTAAGGGTTTCATTTCTACTTCTTCCATTTTCTTTTCTTCCTAGCCGAATGTGTGTCCATCACTATTCGGTTGTTCTACTTTGTTTTTAAATTGAAACATCACTCTCTCCTACACTCTCATATTGTGATCAATTCTTTTTCGTAGTGTTATAGTGGGTGGCCGAATACCACATCATTGCCGTTTCATCTCTAGGCATAAGTCCAATCGGTGGGAATCGGGTTCATCATCGATTAAGGTAAGGAGTCTCTTCATAGTCCATTCGATATCGCTACTCGGTTATTATGTTAATCGGATGACTAATCGAATATTATAGGGACTAGATCGTTTATTCTTATCTACTCATTCACCCTTCGGAAGTAGTGGTAAGCCGAAACCTTTTCCTTAGACAATCGTTTTCTATAATCGTAATATCGTTCTGACTAAGACTTTTCCAATGGAGGCAAGTGGTAGCGATTTGAAAAGAAAATTGATAGGAGAGCAAAAAGGGAGTGGATTTGCGATTCCTACTCCTAAGTTCAAGCGTAGGGCGGTATCGGCGGTTCGGGATTTTCCACCGGGTTGTGGACCATCATCCGGTGAGAATAGGAAAATCGTGGTCGTTCACGATACTAAGGGTAAGCATTTTAGATCGTCTGATTTAGTTTTGGATTAATAAAATCTCGTTTGTTGGATAATTGAGTGTAATGGTGATTTAGGTGCCGATGATCAAGAAGGGTTAGTCCTCACCATAATCAGGTGTGTAATCTCACACCAAAATCCGTAGATTCGAGATTCGATATTATGTTGGAAAAGTAGATCGTTATTATTTACAGAGTTAAAAATCGTAATATGGCATAAATCGAGTAACTTGCTTAAATTAATATTATTTCTAAAGATCTGTCAAAATCGATATTAAATTGCTAAATTACGAAAATTCCCCTATGGGCTGATTTACCAAAATGCCCCTATGGGCCGATTTACCAAAATGCCTTAGTGGGCCGAATTATTAAAATGCTTTAAGGGGCTGAATCACCAAAATTGTTCAATAGAAAATGGTTGTTATATAAATATGGATATTTTATTTAATTATGTATGTTGCATTTTTTTTACATTTTGCATGGGATGGGAAAATTGTATGAAGAGTAGTGTAGCCTGGTGGCATTGCCACAAATTGTATATTATTGTGCCTAAATTATGATTTCAGTGGTTTGACCACAAAAATAAAATGCTATAGCAGTTTGACTGCAAATTTGGTGTGAGCGGCGGGGTGGGTTGACTTGATCCCCACAGGTGTGATTGGCTGGTCGGGGGTGTGATGGATGGATGGGTTGGGTTGCATACATATACTACATTTTAATTATTACTATGTAAATGGGCTTAGGCCCAAGATTATGCTATGCGGGTTCAGGCCTAGTGGATGACGGTAAGGGGATTACACACTGAGTTCTTGTGACTCACCCCCATTCTTTCTTAACCCTTGCAGGTAATGCTCCGTAATGAGGACTTGGGCCCATGGATGACTCGGTGGAGGCCATACTTTGGAAATAATATTTTCAAATATTAGTAAACTACTTTCCCGCTTTATTTCACTATTTTTACTATTTGGGTTTTAAGTTGTAATAAGGCATCTGGAATATTTTTATTTTGCTTTATGTTTAGTCGTACTTATTATCTTGCTTGAATTGTTTTAAAATGGTGATTTTTCTAAAATCATAAATAGCGGTTTCCAAAATTGATTAACAAATGGTTTTCATAATGAATATGCATTAATAATTTAACTCGGATTCTATTTCAAATTATCAACTTCATTTCTCAAAAGTCACGGTTTTAAAGTTCACTAGTTCGATTTTCGATTCATCAATCAACTTCTCGAAATTGGTAGTGTTTTATCAAATATTTATAACCAAACTTGTTTTCTTGACCATGACCAAATAACGCCTATTTTAGTAAGAATCACATGTTCTTTATACGTTTTCTTCTTGTGACATGTCAGTTCCGGTCATACCGCATGGGCCGGGTTTGGGGTGTTACAGTTCGACTAGTGATTTAGAGATGGTTATTATTATGTTTGTATTGAAAAATTTGATGACACTGTTTGTTTAACGAGGATTGTCCTATGTTTCCTGGTTTCGAGAGTTTAATATATCTGATGGCATAGCAAAATTTGAGTTTGAGATAGTGGTTATGAATTAAGCTATTGAAAGATTGTGAGTGATTATCGATTGATCTGTGGGGAGCCAAGAGAAATGCTAGTGGGTTGTTTTCGAATGTTTGATGGAATTAGCATAATAATTTCAATATGTATCGATTCTTTGTTTGACAGAATTCACTGAGTTCTATTAGGATTCAGATCGATAATAGAGTATTTCTGAAAGTATCGTCTTGAAAAAAGAAAGAAAGATTATTTAGTGATGTTGGAAATTAAGAGAAAGATACTAAACCACTCTTCTAGTAAGATTTTCGAGGACGAAAATCCTAAAAAGGGGGGGAGAAATGTAACATCCCGAATTAGGGCCTAGTCGGAACAGTGGTTTCGGGACCACAAATCCGACGTAAGAAAATTTATTTTTATTATATTTTTATGGTCTACAATTTCACGGAACGATTTCGTGAAAATTTCGTTCGAAAATTTTGACGTTTGGCCACTCAATTTAGTTAAAAGGACTAAATTGTAAAAAGTGCAAAACTTGAGTTCTAGAAGTTAGAGGTGTCAAATTGCTGTGAAATTTTAAAGTAGAGGTTCTTAAATGGTAATTAGCCCATTGGTTAAATTTTTGGACAAAAATGGATATGGTATATGTTAGATAAGATATTTTTTTTGTAAGGGCATTTTGGTCCTTTTGTAAATTAAATGAATTAAAAACAAAATTAAAAATGCCAAATTTGTCCATCTTCTTCATATGGAGGAAATTTACCAAGAGAAGACATGGCTAGGGTTTTCTCAACTTTCCAAGCTCATGGTAAGTCCGTTCTAGCCCCGTTTTTCAAGTTATTTACGGTTTTGGAGTCCCGGCAGCTCGATTTAGCTTATGCTACCAATAATTCATGCTAGGGTTCATCTTTGGAAAATTACCCATAGGTTAAAAGTGTTTATTTTGATGTTTTATGGTAGAATATGAAGCTTGAAATTATGTTAAACAACTTTTATAAGCGATTTTAAGTGAAAACGAGTAAAACGACATAATCGGTAAAAATACCTAATGTTCATAAGTGTATGTTAGAGTAAGAATTTGATATTTCCATAGAAGGGAAAAATGATCAGCATGTTATAAAACATAAGAATAAGGGCTGAAGTTTAATTTTCGAGTATTGAGGCAAAAGTGTAAATATGTAAAAATTTAGGAGCAAAATTGTAATTTTTCAAAAGTTGAGTTAAGGACTGTTTTGAATAGTACATTAATTAAATAAGTGAAATATGTTGTTATAGATCAAGGAAAATGAGGTTTGGAACTAGAACGAGTAATCGACGAATATGCCATTTCCATCGATTTTGCTTTCGAGGTAAGTTTGTATGTAAATAATACACCATTTTTATTTATGTTTTAATATTTTGTTATATTATATGAGATATAGTTGAATATGGAGTAATTATTTGATGTAAATTATGAATTGTGATTGATTATGGATGAATTGATAAAAATGATGAAAAGTGAGAATTCCCGGTTGAACCTTCGGAATAGAAAAGATACGAATGAGGTAGCTAGATCACATGTGTGGTACTAAGTGTAGGCCACTATGTGTACAAGAGAGCTACGATATGGTTTTAGGTCACGTGTGTAGTACTAAGTGCAGGCTACTACGTGTACCAGACGGATAGGTCGCATGTGTAGTACTAAGTGCAGGCTACTATGCGTACCCGATAGTTTCGATCACATGTGTGGTACTAAGTGCAGGTCACTATGTGTAAGTGATGGTTTTGGTCACATGTGTAGTACTAAGTGCAGGCTACTATGTGTACCATATAGCTTCGGCTACAAGGGTGGTACTATGTGCAGGTCACCTTGTATCTGTTATTATTCCGATGAGTTCAACGGGAAATTGACTAAGTGAAAATACATGTGATCATGTAACGACTAAGTGTAATTTAATACGACTGCGTGATGGATAGTGCAGGTATAAGTGTGAAAATTTATGAACAATGTGCTCGATATTTGAGCGAACTTTCGGTAAGATGAAATGGAGTAAGTGAAATTATGAAAGAGTAAATTTAGAAATAAAACAGTTTTGGACAGCAGCAGTAGAGTAACTTTAAAAAATCACCAAAAATGGTAGAAATGAAATTAGTAGTTGAGTGATATATGAAATTAAATATTATTGAGTCTATTTTCATATGAAAGAAACAGAGAAAGCAAAGAAATTCTGTATTTTGAGATATTTAGATTTTTGTGAGACTGGTTCAGAATGATTTCGAGATCCCCTGTTCTGACTTAGAAAAATCATTATAAATTGTAAAATAATAATTTTGGGATATAATTTATATTTTTATATTCCTTAATGAGTCTATTTTTAGAAGAAACAAACTACAACATCATTTTAATTCTGTACAAACAGATAATTAAATTTTAGCGAAGAATGGTCGGAACTGTCAAACAGCAGAATAGGGGAGACTTTGAAGAATAAACTGTACTAATTGGATAAACCAAAAATTCTGAAAATTTTATAGGAACAAGATATGTGAGTCTAGTTTTAGGGAAAATTGACGGATCTTAATTTTGAGTTTTTCAGCTCTAGATAAAAATAATTTAGTGACTGCAACTTGAATAGATAGCTTGCTCCGAACTTGAATAAATAGTGAATTTGAATGTAGATATGATTGTGTTATTTTGTAAACATGTTAAATCCATTACTTATCATTTACATACTTACTTACTAATCTTTGTAGCTTACTTCCCTTCGTTTCCCATATCTTATAGGGTTGCATGCTAACTCGAGTTGGAGATCGCTGGAGATGTAATCACACTATCAAGCCATCATCGTGGGGTAAAAGTTAATACAAACCTCTTAAGTTTATGGCATGTATAGGGGACTTAGTCATTTGTATATGTTATAATAGGTTTGGCCTAAAATGTTGGCCTTTAATATTTAGCAGTTCATTTTGTATAATTTGGATGAAACTTTATGACTCAGTTTAATACGTTTACAAGTGTATGTGTTTTGGTAATGCCTCGTACCCTATTTCGGCGTTGAATACGGGTAAAGGGTGTTACATTTGGTGGTATCAGAGCTATGGTTTAGTCGATTCTCAGACTAACATAGCGTATGTGAGTCTACCTATACATGCCATATTACTACTCGTGATAGTGTGATATCTCCCGACACTGACGAAATTATTTTGTTAAGACAGAGATGACTTCCAACCGAGCTATTTTTCAATAATTCTGATAATTATATTGAAATGATTGAGACGTGCTTATGATGTGTCAAAATTTGGGAAGGTATGAATAGAAGTTCACGATATATATATGTGTTAATGTACGAAATGAGATAACCACAAGTTGAGAAATGTGAAAATTGGAATGAAATGAAAGTTTATATGGTGATAAGCCTATCCATGTTTGTTTGGCATGCATATGATGTTATGTACCCAACATATTTGATTAAGTGAATACGATAAGTAAATTTACTCAAATTGACAGAATGTGTGTTTATGTACACTTGTTTGAATAAGATAATCGAAAAAGTTCGTGTAACATGACTATGTATGTTAATTAGCTTGAAGTGAATTATGTAATTGTGATTATATGATGTTGGTGATGAATACAAAGTCATATGTATGTATTTATGAGAGTTAAGTCAGAAGCTTTACGACCTCACCCCCTTACCAGTGTTGTTTTATAACGAAAATTCACGAGAACCATGTGGAATAAGTCCATAAATGTGAAACTAAAGAGTTTAGTGGTGAAATACTTAGTAATGCATATAGAGAAAAGAATGGTTTGGAAAGTGGAAAAAATTTTGGGAGGATATCAGAATGTTTTAAAGATTATACAGATTATGCAATTTCACGGATAAAGGAGAAGTTAGTCTCGGCTAATCGACTTATTCAGATATGATGTCTAAAGTATGTGTTTGCTGAAATTTTTCCCGAATTGATTTTCATTAGTGAGTGGAATAATACGGGGTTCATGATGACAGAATTAGTCAAAGAAATGATATTTGAGTAGTAAAGATGTCTGTGTGTGTGACAGTTACAGTTGAAATGAATATGATGATCTATTCTGTGTATTCTATATATTCTTTAATCCTCAGAGATATGTGTGTGACTGTTCAGTTTCTGATGGAGTTTCTACGTTGTGAGACGCTAACTATGATGTTAGACGAATGCCTTATTGGTCTGGTCGGTTTATGATTGGTATTTCCTTATCTCTTCAGAAGAAAGCCAGTTGATTCATCTCAAGAAGCCGAAATCATACTCAAGACGGGGGATCTCTCCTTCAATTCCTTCAGGGGGTTTTAGGGTTTTCTTATGTTTTGTTTTATATTTTCTTCTGAGATGTATTCCTTTATGATTATGAACTAAACCCCTCAGATACCTGAGGGGGATGAAACCTAAGATGGATCTTGTTATTGTTTTCTGAACTATATGATAAATACTTGATTTGTTCTTAACTATGTGTTCTTAATTCTTGTTTTGATATTTTAAGATATTGATTCAAGTATTGATATGCTTAGGCAGTGGAGGAATATTCCCTGTTTAAGAGTAGATCTAGCATAGTTAAGCGGAGTTGATCGCAACCCTAGAGATAGGATGACGAAAATCTACCGGATTAGGGTCAAACCTAATATGGGAGTCCATAGATCGAGTTAATGCAATCCTAGGGGTTTTAATTAGAAAGAGATTTCAATTAATCAACCTAGGGTTAGACGTTAGTCCCCTAGAGAGAGGTATTAATATAAATTAGGGAATCCTACGGATCAAGTCAAGTGAATAAATCGTCTGGTTCAGAGTTAAATAACAAGTGAAGTCTAGGTGGATTCTTCCTCGGGTATTGTCTTAATCAATTGGTTTTTCCCACAAGTATTTTCCCCAATTCATTCTCCGTGTCTTAGCGTTTTTAGCTTAGTAGTTAGTTAATTTTAGAATAAACAAAAAATCCCTTAAATCTTAGGCTAAATAATAAAGAGAAAGTCAGTATTAGTACTTTTGGTTCCTTTGGGTTCGACATTCTGGTCTTGCCATAAAGCTAAACTACTATTCGATAGGTGCGCTTGCCTCAATCGTGGTTGTAGTTAGTTTCTAGGTTAGATCATTCATTTTATAAATATTAAGACTCTCGCCACACGATCAAGTTTTTGGCGCCGTTGCAGGGGATCGAACCCGGGTCACCCGCGTGACAGGCGGTTAACTACAGTATTATTTGAAAATCGCTGAATTATGTCTTATTCCTAAGTAATTTTCTCATATTACTGTTAGAATGAAATTTCTTTTGATTTATGATTTTCATTGATATGTTTTGGATTAAGTCATAGTTAATTGTGCAGTGATGATTTAAACTTTAGGGGACTAGAGAATCAAGCTTGATGAGTTTATTTTCAGAATTAAAAATTTGTTAGGTTGTCTACCTGAATCTAATTATTACCTTGAAGTTTGAAATTTACAAGATTGACATCAAAAGCCTATAATTTTTGTGAGATTTTGAGCCTTTTTAGAGCATATTCTTTTTCTTGCTCACTTTATTGATTATGAGTGTGTCAACATTGATTTGTTATTCTAGAACTTGCTTCGATTATACATGTCGAGACCACACCTTTGATTTGATATACAGAGATGATAAAGGCACCTAGGTTTTAACCCACTTACTCCACTAAAAGCCTACCCATTTAATTAACCCTTAGTGAACCCCTTTGAATCCTAACAAACCATGTCTTGACTCACCCATTAATATTAACCCAAAACCCACTTTGTATTTGTTATCACCATTTCTTTTGACTACCCCTGTATCGAGATTTGATTGGATCGGTTACTTAACTATTTTCTTTATTTTAGTTGTTAAATTCTATCTTATTATTATTGTACTTGATATGTTCTTAAAAAAAATGAAGTATATTCATTATTAGTTCTATGTTATTTGAGCTTAAACTGTTAATTTTATTATTTTTAGAAAAAGCTCATGTTATTAGTATTAAGTTTTCAATTGATGTAATTATTCAGTATTAGTCCAATTTTTCTAGTTAGGTAATTTATCAATTCAATCTCGATACTAACCCTCTAATTCAGCCTTTATCCACACTTTTAACCTAAGCCCCACTACAACCCTTTTAAAGACATTTTGATTTGTGTATCATCTCATTTTATAGTGCTGGAGATTTGATTTTCATGCAAGCCTATGGGATTAACTTTTCATGTTCGACTCTTGAGTGCTTATCTTTGAACCTTAAACACCTTGTGTGATTTGAGTGAACCTCTAGTGAGGATGTCAATTTTTGTTTATTTTGAATTAAAGGTAATTATTTAGATGAGGGGAAACACCTATGTTTTCATGCTACAAAAATATATGACTTAGATTGTTTGAATCTTTAGGACTCTTTGAGTTGAATTATTAATGTATGAATTACCTATGGATTATGATGAAACATTATTGATGAAGATTATGAATTAAGGGGAGTTAATTTTAATTGTGAATTGAGAATTTTGCTTGAGGACAAGCAAATGCTTAAGTGTGGGGGTATTTGATAAACCGTAATTTATACATATTTTAATCCCACATTTAGCATGCTTTTTGGATGATTTATCCTTTGAATTGTGGAATTTGATGCTCCTAATCCTTTAATTTCATGTTTTATACTTAGGAGAGCATCGAAGGTCCAAAGGAACAAGAAATAGGCTAAAAACGGGCCAAATGGTCCAAAGTAGGAAATCAACACGGCTTCGGCCCAAGCCACACGGCCGTGCCGCTTTAGCAGGCTCGACCACGGCCTGGATTCGATTCACACGGGCATGTTGCACGGGCGTGTCGCTGTCGTGACAAAGAGGAATTTCACTCGGAATAGGGTACTTATAGGCAAAGAAAGACATTCCAAAAGCCTATATAAACACCCTAAAGGCCAACCTTGAGGGGGGCGTCCAGCTAGGCCAAGGAGCAAAGCCAGAGAGGTCAGAATTGTGGGATTTACTCAAAGAAAGCCAGTTGATTCATCTCAAGAAGCCAAAATCATACTCAAGACGGAGGATCTCTCCTTCAATTCTTTTAGGGGGTTTTAGGGTTTTCTTATGTTTTGTTTTATATTTTTTTCTGAGATGTATTCTTTTATGATTATGAACTAAACCCCTCAGATACCTGAGGGGGATGAAACCTAAGATGGATCTTGTTATTGTTTTCTAAACTATATGATAAATACTTGATTTGTTCTTAACTATGTGTTCTTAATTCTTGTTTTGATATTTCAGGATATTGATTCAAGTATTGATGTGCTTAGGCAGTGGAGGAATATTCCCTGTTTAAGAGTAGATCTAGCATAGTTAAGCGGAGTTGATCGCAACCCTCGAGATAGGATGATGAAAATCTATCGGATTGGGGTCAAACCTAATATGGGAGTCCATAGATCGAGTTAATGCAATCCTAGGGGTTTTAATTAGAAACAGATTTCAATTAATCAACCTAGGGTTAGACGTTAGTAGCCTCAAGAGAGGTATTAATATAAATTAGGGAATCCTACGGATCAAGTCAAGTGAATAAATCGTCTGGTTCAGAGTGAAATAACAAGTGAAGTCTAGGTGGATTCTTCCTCGGGTATTGTCTTAATCAATTGGTTTTTCCCACAAGTATTTTCCCCAATTCATTCTCTGTGTCTTAGCGCCTTTAGCTTAGTAGTTATTTAATTTTAGAATAAATAACAAATCCCTTAATTCCTAGGCTAAATAATAAAAAGAAAGTCAGTATGAGTACTTTTAGTTCCTTTGGGTTCGACATTCCGGTCTTGCCAGAAAGCTATACTACTATTCGATAGGTGCGCTTGCCTCAATCTTGGTGATAGTTAGTTTCTATGTAACACCCCAAACCCAGTCAATACGTTACGACTGAATCTGGTATGTTACAAGAAAGGTAGTTTTGAAACTTTCAACAGAACATCGTAATTTGGAAAAAAAACTTTTCGTTTAGTGATTCTATCTTAAAGATAATTTAAAATTTTGTTTGAAGATTTTCTTACCATCTTCTGTTTAAAAATGAACTAGAAAGTCGTAAACGGTTTTGTTTCACGAAGGCTGAAATCAAGAAATTCCATAGATGTGACATTTGAAAATGATGTTGAGGTTTTAAGAAAATCTCCAGATTATTTAGCTTAAACCTTTAATCGCTTGTCATCTTTTGTTAATACTTTAAAAATATGATTGTTTATATTTTTATTTTAAGAAACTCCTTATTTGATAATTCATAAGATATGCAATAACCTAATTTAAAGAAAAAACCCAAATTAAAGTTATGGAGGCCTTATTACATTGCAAAATCCCATAAATAAAAAAAAAAGTTTAAATAAGAACCGAAAGTTTACGAGAAAGTAATGCATGGCCACCTCAAGCCCACCTCAGCTCCAGATCCGCAACTAGGGGTTACCTGCAAAATTAAGCAGAGGGGTGAGTCACCGAGACTCAGTGTGTAATTCCCCTTATAACGCAATTGGGCTTTAAGCCCACAGATGCACATTGGGCCTTAGCCCTCACAATATAGCATATTAAAAATGTATGCAATGCAGCCCAACCCAACCTAGTTTTCCATCCTCTAGGTCACCTGAATCAGCCAAACACCCGTGGCATCAAGCCACTGTGGTTCCAAACCACTGTGGTCCCAGACCACTTGTGACAGAGTCACAGAATATATAAACGTGGGGCCAACCCATTGTGGTCCCAGACCAGCGTGACAATCTCGATAAGTATATGTGAGGCCAACCCACTGTGGTACCAAACCACTGAGATAAGTCACTGATAAATATATGTATACGTGGTTCCAAACCACTGTGGTCCCAGACCACTGTGACAGAAGTCACTAAATCACACTTCCCCCTGTCAATCATATCCCAAAGCCCATGCAACATATTATCATATTGAGATGAATGCCAACATGCTTTCCATGTACAACAGACAATTAATTCATACATACATATCTTCGAAAGTAAAATCATAGTGGTACTTACCCGGTGTCTCCAACCTTACCCACAAGGGTATCTCAACTATCTATACAGTCGTTTCGGCTTTCAGCCAACACAGTTACTAACGCAAATAATAAAGAAAAGTGTGAACGTTACACACCTGATTACGTGTAAAACTATACACTCTAGATCGTTGACACTCTCACTAAAAGAAACAACCGCGATTTGTCTATCCGAAGCAGAAGTTGGCTCCCTACCACAACCCGTTGGAAAGTCTTGAACCGCCGACACAGCACGTTGTTTAAACTTAGGAGCAGAGACAATGGGTCCACTCCCCTCCTTATATTGACTGGCACTCGCATCCATGAAGAGCCTTGATCAGTACTCAAAGAGAAACGTTTGGTTGGCTAACCAAAAGATTTGATTAAGGCAGAGTGAAACGGAAGAGAGTCTAATCGTATACGACTAAATAAAACTCCTTACCTTAAGGAAAACGAGGAATTGAACCCCCATGAATTCAGTTGTAGTATGCTTGGCTTATCTAACGAAAATCTATCACGAATCATAGAAAAAGCAAGATCACAATGTGATGAAGTAACCAGATACGAGAGATAAAAATCACATTCTGTTTAACGATTAGAAGATGAGTGTTCGGCTTCTTTAGGAGAAGTAACGGAAATGGACAAATTAATAAAAAGAAGAGAACATTACCTTGAACAGGGAGAGGCCGAATGGAACCCAAGGCAAAACGGCTCTGGCTTGAATAATAGAAGAAATCCAAATTTGACTATGATAGACACACAAGTAAAGAGTCGGTTTAGAAAGGGGTAACAAGAAAGATTCGGTTTTTGGTGATGGAAACAACTTGCAGGAGATGAACAAGAAGAATTCTGCCTAAGGAAATTAAATGAAAAGACAGTAAAAAGAGAGCAGATTTCAGCTAGAAGAATAGAACAAAGAGGAGAAAAATGAAAAAGAAAGGCAAGTGGGTAACCTGAGGTTCGACTATGGAGAAAAAGAGTGTAGAAGAGGAAGTGAATAGAAATAAAAAGAGAGAGATGATCTCAGTGAGGTAAGGTTCGGTTATGGTGATAATCGAAAGAGAATGGTAAGAGGGTGATTCGGCAAGGAGTGGCTTCAAGAGAATTCAGCTTGCGAAGAATTGGAGAAAGGGATGATGAAAATGACCAAAAAAAACCCGAAAGCACTTAAGAAGGAAATGTAAAAAGAAGAAAAGAACCAAGATGCACTTATGGACTTTTCGGCACTTACAAAGAATAGGCAAACCCGAAATGGAATCAAAAGAGCTCTCTCTCTCATTCGGCACACACCTCTAGCAACTAAACCGAAATTCTCCCCTCCAAGATCCCCACATTCGGCTAACAACTCCACCACCCACCAAATCCCTTGATTTGCTCCACCAAATACTCCCCATCACTCTTTCAAATTGGTTTGACCAATTCAAACTCCTTCAAGCTCTCTTGTCCATCCATTTGAACTTGTTGACTCATTCAACCACCACCTTTGAAGAGTCCCAGCCGAAACCACCACTCCTCCACCTTGGCACAAAAATAAAGCTCCATAATGAGGCTTATGGGATTCGAACTCCTCCCCTTCTGCTCCTACAAGTGACGCCACCTCCACTTGGACACAAGCTTCTTTGTGTCAACAAACACATGCAAATAAACTTAAAGCCTACTCCTACTAGCTCTCCCCCCTTAGATGCCCAAAAAGAAAAAAATCACCAAGGCTCTGGCTTGAACCCAAGCCTCCCCAGGACCCTCAAGCACACCTAAATAACAAGCAGCACAAGCCAAGCACACAGAAAAGCATAAAATACAGAACCCCTAATTCTAGGATGTTACAGTTCTACCCTCCTTAAAGAAATTAGGCATCAAAATTTACTCGATCAAAAGAGGTGAGGGTATTGGCTGTCATCACATCCCTCCTGGCTCCCACGTGGCTTCCTCTCGAACCGTGATTCCGCCATAAGACTTTAACCAACGGAATCGACTTCCTTCTCAACACTTTAACATCTCGATCTAAGATCGAATCGGTTCTTCTTCAAAAGACAAATCAGGTCTTACTTCAATTTCTCATCGGCACTATGTGAGATGGATCCGAACGATAGCGTCTTAACATTGAAACATGAAATACATCATGTATCCGATTCAACTCCGACGGTAACTCAAGCTGATACGCTACTGGTCCCACACGTTTCAACACTCGATAAGGCCCGATAAATCTGGGGCTCAACTTGCCCTTTCGTCCAAACCTTAAAACCTTCTTCCAAGGTGAGACTTTTAGAAAAACTTGATCACCCACTGAGAATTCTATCTCCTTACGCTTCAGATCTGCATACGATTTCTGCCTGTCGGAAGCTTCCTTCAACCGAGACCGAATCAACTTAACCTTTTCCTCCGTCTCTGAAACCAATTCTGGACCCAACAACTGTCGCTCACCCAACTCTGTCCAGCAGGTAGGAGTACGATACTTACGACCATATAACGCTTCATAGGGTGCCATCTGAATACTGGATTGATAGCTATTGTTGTATGCGAATTCTGCCAACGGTAAGAAATCCTCCCAACTACCCCTGAAGTCGATAACACAACCTCTCAACATATCTTCCAGAATCTGAATTACCCTCTCTGACTGACCATCAGTCTGTGGATGAAACGCCGTGCTGAAATCCAGTCTTGTACCCAATGCTTTATGTAACGCCTTCCAGAACCGCGATGTAAACCTAGGGTCTCTGTCTGATATGATAGATACTGGTACCCCATGCAACCTCACAATCTCTGCTACATACAGCTTGGCTAACTTCGGTAGTGAGTAATCAACACGAACTGGTATGAAGTGAGCGGACTTCATCAACCGATCGACAATTACCTACATTGAATCTTTTCTAGTAGGCGTAAGAGGTAGCCTACTAACAAAATCCATCGTAATCCTCTCCCACTTCCAAAGTGGAATCTTCACTGGATGTAGCAACCCTGAAGGCAATTGATGTTTTGCCTTCACCTGCTGACACATCCAACACTTACTCACAAACTCGATAACTTCTTGCTTCAGACCTGGCCACCAGAACTGTTCACGCAAATCTCGATACATCTTACTCCCATCGGGATGCATAGCGTATGGACTACTATGTGCCTCCTGCAGAATCCTCTGTCTCAACTCGAAATCCTTTGGCATACAAACCTTTCCACGAAAGCACAATACTCCATCACTGTTCAGACCAAATCCTTCTGTCTCACCCCCTTCCACTTGCTGAAGTCGAGAACTTAACAATTCGTCTGACGTCTGCTTCTCTTTAATCTAACTTACCCATGAAGGCTTCACTTGAAGTTCGGCTAATAAACTTCCATCGTCATACAAACTGAGATGAGCGAACATTGCCCTCAAATTTGCTATTACCTTACGGCTCAACACATCTGCCACTACGTTAGCTTTACCCGGGTGATACTCGATCGAGCAATCGTAGTCTTTCAACAATTCAGTCCACCTCCGCTGCCTTAAATTCAACTCCTTCTGAGTAAGGAGATATTTCAGGCTCTTATGATCTGTGTAGATAATAGACTTCTCCCCATACAGGTAATGTCTCCAAATCTTTAGAGTGAACACTACCGCAGCTAACTCCAGATCATGAGTGGGATAGTTCACTTCATGCAGTCTTAGTTGCCGAGACGCATACGCTACCACTTTCCCCTCTTGCATCAACACACATCCTAACCCTGTGTGCGACGCATCACAATAGACGACAAACTCCTTCCCAGCCTTAGGCTGAATCAACACTGGTGCCTCCGTCAGAATCTTCTTCAACTTCTCAAAACTTTCCTGCTGCTTATCTGTCCATACAAAAGGTACCCCTTTCCGTAAAAACTTGGTTAAAGGTGAAGCGATCAACGAGAATCCCTCAACAAACCTTCTGTAATACCCAGCTAACCCAAGGAAACTTCAATTTTTTACTACAGACTTCGGTGGTTTCCAATCCAAAACAGCTTTATTCTTTCGGGGATCAACCCTAATCCCCTCGGCAGACACAACATGCCCCAGAAAAGTAACTTCCCTCAACCAAAATTCACACTTGCTGAATTTGGCATACAGTTGCTTCTCTCTCAAAATCTGCAGAACAATCTGAAGATACGAATCATGTTCCTCTTCCGTCCTTGAATATACCAAGATATCGTCTATGAACACTATGACAAATCGGTCCAGATAGGGTTGAAATACCCGGTTCATCATATCCATAAATACGGTTGGTGCATTTGTCAATCCGAACGACATCACTAAGAACTGATAGTGACCATAACGAGTTCGAAAAGCAGTCTTATGAATATCCACCTCCTTAACCTTAAGCTAATGGTACCCTGACCTCAAGTCTATCTTCGAGAAGACTGAAGTGCCTCGTAACTAATCGAACAGGTCGTCAATTCTTGGCAACGGGTACCTGTTCGTAATCGTCAACTTGTTCAATTGCCTGTAGTCAATGCACATCCGCATCGACCCATCCTTTTTCTTGACAAATAACACCGGTGCTCCCCACGGAGACACACTTGGTCGAATAAAACCATGATCCAACAATTCCTGAATCTGAGCTTTAAGTACTAGCTCCTTCGGCGCCATTCTATATGGGGCAACGGACACCAGAGCTATTCCCGGAAGAAGATCAATGCTGAACTCCACCTCGCGATCCGAAGGTAACCTTGGAAGCTCTTCTGGAAAAACATCCGAGAACTCTTTCACCGTTCTAACATCTCTTACAGAAAATTCCTTGGCCTCAAAAGCACTAATGAAAGCTAAGAAAGCCTCACACCCTTTTCGCACCATCCTTTCAGCCTTTAATGCAGACACCACATTGGACAGGTAATTCCTTCTCTCACCTATTACCAACACCTCCTTATCCTCGAGAGTCTTCAAAATCATGCGCTTAGCAGCACAAACCAAGTTTGCTCGATACTTAACTAGCCAGTCCATGCCCAAAATCAAATCAAACTCGACGAACGGTAATTCCATCAAGTCAGCCGGGAAAACAACCCCTTGTACTTCTAAAGGCACACTCCTAAATAGTTTGTTTACCACTACAAATTGTCCTAAAGGGCTAATCACAGTCATTTCTCTAGGAGCAACCTCATATTCTATATTCAAAGTTCTAGACACAGTACTAGCAACATATGAATGTGTAGACCCAACATGTATCAGTATTGTAAAAGGCAAACCAAAAATAAAGAACGTACCGGTTATGACGTCCGGTGCATCGCCATCCTCTCGGTGTCTAGTTGTATAAACCAATCAGCATGTCTTGCATCTGTATTCCCAGCACTCTCCGCCCAAAGATGCTCCACGCCCTCGACCAAAACCATTTCCTCCTCACGGCCGGACCACGACTTCTCGGTGGTTGCTTTGCCCACCTCTTTCGTGATGTACATATATCCGACCTACTAGCCGTGCCCTGCTCGCTCTTGTGGACAGATCCCTTACTAGATAATCTCTGAGATCCACACAGTAACATCCTTTACTTCTTGCCCAACACTCCCGAATGATAATTCCCACATCTAGCACATGGTTGAGGCCTACCAACGAAGAATGAGCTTCACAACTCGACCCGGCCCATCAAACCTAGGCCTCTTTTGGAAACTCCGGTGAGATCCTGACGACCCAAAATTCCTTTTTATTCCTACCCCTATCCTTATCCCGATTCTGCCTCTCAGACCGCTTCACCTCTTCAGCTATCTTAGCCTTCTCAACCAGAGTAGCAAACTTTCTTTCCCACTGCCAAGTTATCAGTACTCGCAACTCGTCCCTCAGACCATCCTCAAATCAGACACAACGCTCGTGATCTGTTGCAACGATACCCCGGGCATAACGGCTTAAACGCAAGAATTCTGCCTCATATTCAGCCACTGACTTATTCCCCTGGACCAAGTTTAAAAATGCCCTCCTCTGAGCGTCTACGTAACTTGTCCCAACATACTTTCCTTGGAATGCTGACTTAAAGAAGTCCCAGGTAATACGGTCCGCTGACGTACCATCTCTTACCGTGAGCCACCATTGCTATGCCTCATCTCGAAGGAGGGACACTACTCCTTTCAACTTTTCCTCCGCAGTACAATCAAGATCGTCCATGATTGGTTCAACCACTTCCAGCCAGTACTCAACTACGTTAAGAGCCACACCAAAAATGCCCCTAAATATCTCAGCCCCATTAGCTCAGAGTCACTCAGAAATAGATTTTCGAGCTACTAATCCCGTGCTTACTCCAGCAACCCGCTCCAAAACATGCAACATAGCTTGAGACACAGCATCGTCTCCACCCGCCGATCACGAAATCCTACTTCTGCAATTGGTGATGTTGGCACTTCACCTTCAGGCCCATGCCCTGATTCTGAGGGTTCAGCCTCAACACCCCGGCCTCTACCACGGCCGCGCATACCACGTCCACGTCCTCTAGCGCTCATGATTACAAATTCGACTTAATCTGACTACAATTTTATGAGTTAACATTTCTTCCATTGTTTATTACCGGATAGTCTTATGAAAATAGCATTAGAAGTAGTTTTCGTAAAAACATATTTCTAAAGGTCTCAGTTTCTAAAGTTGAATTTCTTAGAACTATCTATCACATTAAATTTTTTTCATTAGAATTCAAACAATAATTAGAAAACTTACAGTGTAGATTGGTGCCGAAGATTCGGGTGCCATACTTCCAGAAAACATGTATTTTTCTAAACCATATTCCAAACCAACTTTTGAAAATATTTTTTTGAACCCCAAACCCACAGCCGAGTTTTGCAACCTAGGCTCTGATACCATAATTGTAACACCCCAAACCCGGTCAATATGTTACGACCGAATTTGGTATGTTACAAGAAAGGTAGTTTTGAAACTTTTAACAGAACATCATAATTTGGAAAAAAAAACTTTTCGTTTAGTGATTCTATCTTAAAGATAATTTAAAATTTTGTTTGAAGATTTTCTTACCATTTTCTGTTTAAAAATGAACTAGAAAGTCGTAAACGGTTTTGTTTCACGAAGGCCGAAATCAGGAAATTCCATAGACGTGACATTTGAAAATGATGTTGAGGTTTTAAGAAAATCTCCAGATTATTTAGCTTAAACCTTTAATCCCTTGTCATCTTTTGTTAATACTTTAAAAATATGATTGTTTATATTTTTATTTTAGGAAACTCCTTATTTGATAATTCATAAGATATGCAATAACCTAATTTAAAGCAAAAAACCAAATAAAAGTTATGGAGGCCTTATTACATTGCAAAATCCCATAAATATAAAAAAAGTTTAAATAAGAACCGAAAGTTTACGAGAAAGTAATGCATGGCCACCTCAAGCCCACATCGACTCCAAATACGCAACTAGGAGTTACCCGCAAAATTAAGCGAGAGGGTGAGTCTTTGAGACTCGAGTGTGTAATTCCCCTTATAACATAATCGGGCTTTAAGCCCACAGATGCACATTGGGCCTTAGCCCTCACAATATAGCATATTAAAAATGTATGCAATGCATTGACCTAACCTAGTTTTCCATCCTCTAGGTCACACCGATCGACCAAACACTCGTGGCATCAAGCCACTGTGGTTCCAAACCACCGTGGTCCTGGACCACTTGTGAATGAGTCACAGAATATATAAACGTAGGGCCAACCCATCGTGGTCCCGGACCCACCGTGACAATCTCGATAAGTATATGTGGGGCCAACCCACTGTGGTACCAAACAACTGAGATAAGTCACTAATAAATATATGTATACGTGGTTCCAAACCACTGTGGTCCCAGACCACTGTGACAGAAGTCACTAAATCACACCTCCCATTGTCAATCATATCCCAAAGCCCATGCAACATATCATCATATTGAGATGAATGCAAATATACTTTCCATGTACAACAGACAATTAATTCATACAAACATATCTTCGAAAGTAAAATCATAATAGTACTTACCCGGTGTCTCCAACCTTACCCACAAGGGTATCTCGACTATCTATACAGTCGTTTCGGCTTTCAGCCAACACGGTTACTAACGCAAATAATAAAGAAAAGTGTAAGCGTTACACACCTGATTACGCGTAAAAACTATACACTCTAGATCGTCGACACTCTTACTAGAAGAAACAGCCGCGATTTGTCTATCCCAAGCAGAAGTCGGCTCCTTACCACAACCCGGTGGAAAGTCTCGAACCGCCGACACAGCACGTCGTTTAAACTTAGGAGCAGAGACTATGGGTCCACTCCCCTCCTTATATTGACTGGCACTCGCATCCATGAAGAGCCTTGATTAGTACTCAAAGAGAAACGTTTGGTTGGCTAACCAAAAGATTTGATTAAGGTAGAGTGAAACAGAAGGGAGTCTAATTGTATAAGACTAAATAAAACTCCTTACCTTAAGGAAAACGAGGAATTGCACCCCCACAAATTCGGTTGTAGTATGCTCGGCTTATCTAATGACAATCTATCATGAATCATAGAAAAAGAAAGATCACAATGTGATGAAGTAACCAGATATGAGAGATAAAAATCACATTCAATTTAACGATTAGAAGATGAGTGTTCGGCTTCTTTAGGAGAAGTAACGAAAATGGACAGATTAATAAAAAGAAGAGAACATTACCTTGAATAGGGAGAGGCCGAATGGAAACCAAGGCAAAACGGCTCTGGCTTGAATAATAGAAAAAATCCAAAATTGACTATGATAGACACACAAGTAAGGAGTCAGTTTAGAAAGGGGTAACAAGAAAGATTCAGTTTTTGGTGATGGAAACAACTTGCAGGAGATGAACAAGAAGAATCCGGGCTAAGGAAATTAAATGAAAAGACAGTAAAAGGAGAGCAGGTTTCGGCTAGAAGAATAGAACAAAGAGGAGAAAAATAAAAAAGAAAGGCAAGTGGGTAACCTGAAATTCAGCTATGGAGAAAAAGAGTGTAAAAGAGGAAGTGAATAGAAATAAAAAGAGAGAGATGATCTCAGTGAGGTAAGGTTCGGTTATGGTGATAATCGAAAGAGAATGGTAAGAGGGTGATTCAGCAAGGAGTGGCTTCAAAAGAATTTGGCTTGCGAAGAATTGAAGAAAGGGATGATGAAAATGACCAAAAAGAAAACCCGAAAGCACTTAAGAAGGAAATGTAAAAAGAAGAAAAGAACCAAGATGCACTTATGGACTTTTTGACACTTACAAAGAATAGGCAAACCCAAAATGGAATCAAAAGAGCTCTCTCTCAAATTCAGCACACACCTCACCTCCTATGACCGAAAATACCAAAATGGGAAAAGCCTAAGACTAATGAGAATTTCGGCACACACCTCTAGCAACTAAACCGAAATTCTCCCCTCCAAGATCCCCACATTCGGCCAACAACTCTACCACCCACCAAATCCCTTGATTTGCTCCACCAAATACTCCCCATCACTCTTTCAAATTGGTTTGACCAATTCAAACTCCTTCAAGCTCTCTTGTCCATCCATTTGAACTTGTTGACTCATTCAACCACCACCTTTGAAGAGTCCCAGCCGAAACCACCACTCCTCCACCTTGGCACAAAAATAAAGCTCCATAATGAGGCTTATGGGATTCAAACTCCTCCCCTTCTGCTCCTACAAGTGACACCACCTCCACTTGGATACAAGCTTTTTTGTGTCAACAAACACACGCATATAAACTTAAAGCCTGCTCCTACTAGCTCTCCCCCCTTAGATGCCCAAAAAGAAAAAATTCACCAAGGCTCTGGCTTGAACCCGAGCCTCCCCAGGACCCCCAAGCAGACCTAAATAACAAGCAGCACAAGCCAAGCACACAGAAAAGCATAAAATGCAGAACCCCTAATTCTAGGATGTTACATTCTAGGTTAGATCATTCATTTTATAAATATTAAGACTCTCGACACACGATCAGACTCTGTAGGCTCTTGTAACATTGGTAGTAATACTAGAACCTTTCTAACATTACAAGTAATGAGTGGCATCTAGCAATAAATCATTTCCACCAAAGTTAGAAGAAGTCGTGATTCAACATAACCTATCTATGATAATATTTTCATGTATTATATCATTTTATCCTTAATATCTAGATTGGACACAAGTCATGGAATAGTTACACTTGTATAGTCCAATCTCATATTTCTTGATTTTCTGAGTAGACTACAATAAATAAATAAGTGTGATATTTCATATCAACTTGTTTTAGCATGGTCATTCATTTCTAGTCTCACTCCATCAAGGGGCCTAAGATATTGCTCCCATTATGTAGGAGGGATAAATCCTATCTTGATCAACCATATCCCACTACAAGGATTGTGGTATATCGGACATCAGCCTTTATAGTACAGCCTATTATGGTAGACGTTTTGACTATATCAAAATATACAACTCACGATGTTTGGACAATGATGATCTCAAGTTTGAGGATCATATACATAGTTACCACTATGAGTAATATTGTAACTACTACATAATAATCCAAGAAACACACTCATAGCGGGTCAATCCAATATGTTGCTCTCTAACACATGCTCATGTATTGATTTTGGCATCCCTATGTCAATGACAACTCTTTTTCATCAATCAACTACACATTAGTCTCAATGCATTATTATTGTCCAAGCCCACAATAATACTTGACTAAGGACCTTTTAAGAAAAATCATATTATTCTTAAGACTTTACTATTTATAAGTTTATTTATATACACAGAACAAGAATAAAATAACAATGACAATGCCTTATATTAATAACGAGGTAAAATGAGTATGTAATTACAACCATCTCATGTTTGGTCTTTAGGCATACTCTAACAGTAGCAACTGCTGTGAATCAAACTTAGGCTAGACAGTCTACCTTGTTTATGCCATTAGAAGTTGTGAGGAAAAAGATGCATCTGATATCATCGTTGGTATTTTTACCATTCATTCTGTCCCATATTTTGCCGTAGTAGACATATGATGCACCCATTCATATGTTGCCTATAATATGTCTAATAAACTAGGTGTTGGGGTAGAGGAAACCACTACTGATGTTACCGTAGTAAGCCATTTAGGGAAATAAGTTACTATAAATAAGATCTGTAAGAGATGTCCATTGGAGGTTCAGGGGGGTAATGTTTCTGACGGCTATTATGGAATTACCTTTTGAGGAGTTTGATTTAATTCTAGGAATAGATTGGTTGGTAGAACACCAAGTTAGCCTAGATTGTGCCTATAAGAGAGTAACCTTGAAAATGACTGAGGGTTGAGATATTGTTATGGTTGGGGAGCAACAAAACTATTTATCGAATGTAATCTCTGCTATGGTCACCAAAAAGTTAGTTTGGAAAGGGTGTGAGGCTTATCTAGCCTATGTAGTGGATGTGAATGCGAAAAACTCTGTCATAGACAGTATCTGTATTGTTAGGGAATTCCCAGATGTGTTTCATAGGGAGCTAGCAGGGTTACCTTCAGATCATAAGGTAAAATTCAGAATTGAGTTGTTGCTAGGGACTGCTCCAGGTACTATCAACTAAAGGTAAAGGAGGTAGATATGTCGAAAATTGCATTTATGACTAGATATGGCCACTACGAATTCTTGGTAATGCCTTTCAGATTAACCAATGCTCCAACTGCCTTCTTGGACTTAAAGAACTGAGTGTTCTAAACTTTCCTTGATTAGTTCGTCGTTATGTTCATCGATGACATCTTAGTTTATTAAAAAAATTGAAACTGAATAAGATGAACACTTTAGGAAAGTTTTGCAAATCCTTCGCGAAAAGAAACTTTATGTGAAACTAAGTGCAAATTCTGACTTAAAGAAGTCATGTTTCTAGGACATGTGGTATCCGCAAAGGGTATCCGTGTAGATTCGAAAAAGATAAAAGCTAACCTAGAATGGAAACAACCCAAAAATGTTTTTGAAATCTGTAGTTTCATTGGTTTAGTTGGGTACTATCGTAAATTTGTTAAAGGGTTCTTTCTGATTGTTGCTCCCCTAACTAAGTTGTTGAAGAAGAATGTCTCGTTTAAATGGACGGGCGAGCAACAAGCTAGCTTTGAAAAGCTAAAGCCTGTCTTAACTCAAGCTTCTGTGTTAATTCAGCCCGAGTTAAGAAAAAAGTATATGGTGTATAGTGATGCATCCTATACTAGCCTTATGTGTTGATGCAAGGTGATAAAGTAGTTGTCTATGTGTCAAGGCAATTGAAATATCATGAGTACAACTGCCAGACTCATGACTTGGGGTTGGTAGTAGTGTTATTCACACTAAAAGTTTGGAGGCACTACTTGTATGGTGAGAAGTGCTACATCTATACTGATAATAAGAGTCTCAAGTATCTTCTCACCCAAAACGAACTGAACTTGAGGTAACAGAGGAGGATATAACTATTAAAAGACTATGACTGTGTAATTAAATACCACCCCGGAAAAACCAATGTAGTGGTGGATGCTCTAAGTAGAAAACAGATGACCGATTTAAGAGCAATGTTTTCTAGGTTAAGTCTAGTGGATGATAGAGGCTTACTAGTTAAACTACAAGTGAAACCCACTTTGGTTAATGGGATTTAGGATAAACAATTATTAGATGTGTTATTGCTACCATTGATTAATTAAGTGGAAGATGGCAAAATTGAGGATTATGGGTTTAATTACGAGGGTATTTTGTGCTTCCATGGGATGTATTGTGTGCCAAACGATAAGGATTTAAAATATTCCATACTTCGGGAAGCATATGCTAGCCCTTATGCTAGGCATCCTAGAGGAAACAAGATGTATCAGGATTTATAGGAATTGTAATAGTGGCCTATATTGAAACTTGAAGTGGCAGAATTTGTAGCTAAGTGCCTAACGTGTCAGCAAGTGAAAGTTGAACACCAATTTCTTTCGGTTTATTACAACCAATTAAAATACCGCAGTAGAAGTGGGAGTGAATAACGACGGACTTTCTTAGAGGGTCACCCTCAACACCCACTAAGAAAGATTCAATTTGGGTGATAGTAGATCGATTAATTAAGTCAGCTCATTTCTTACTTGTTCGTACGGATTACACATTACAAAAGCTGGTTGAGTTATATATTTTGGAGATTGTAAGGTTACATGGGGTGCTTGTATAAATTATTTTAGATCCAAGTCCCTGTTTTAAATCTCAATTTTTGAAAAAGCTATATGAAGCACTTGGTACTTGTTTGGATTTTGGTACTTATTTCCATCCGCAGACTGATAGACAATCCGAACGAGTTATTCAGATATTAGAAGATATGTTAAGGGCCTGTATTATGAAATTTTGAGGTAGTTGGGAGGAGCATTTTCCTCTAGCTAAATTCGCCCATAATAACAGCTTCCAATTGAGTATATTGATGTGTCTAAAACTAACTATGACCACAATAAAGGCAAGCGCACCTATCATTTAATAGTATAGTTATGGTAAGACCGGTAATATCGTATCCACAAGGACCAAGAGTACTAGTAGTTACTATCTTTTTATTATTTAGCCTAAGTAATGGAGTGATTTCTTTTAAACTAAAACTAATTAAACACGACAACGAATGAATTAGGAAAATACTTTTAGACAACTTTATGAGATAGGCAATACCTAAGGAAGAATCCACCTAGACTTCACTTATTACTTTTGATTCATATGATTTATTCACTTGACTTAATCCGTAGAAATCCCTGATTTATGTTAATATCTCTCTCGAGACTAAAAACAACAGACTCTAGGTTGATTAATTGAAATCTCTTTTAATTAAAACCCTATTATCACATTAACTCGATCTATGGATTCCCTTATTAGATTTGACTCTAATCAAGCAGATTTTAAGTGCGCCCTATGTCTAGGGTTGCAATCAACTCAAGCTTAATTGTGTTGATCTACTCTTAAGCAGGGACTTTTGCTCCACTGAATAAGCATATTCGACTTGAATCAATAACATGAATTATCAAAACAAGAATAAGAACTCACAATTAAGAATAAGAATAAGTATTTATCTTATAAATCAAATAATAATAAGATCCGTCTTAGGTTTCATCCCCTTAGGTATCTAAGGGATTTAGTTCATACTGATAGAAGAAAACATCTCAAAATAAGGAAAACAACAAAACATAAGAAAACCCAAAAACTTCTAAAGAACTTGATGGGAGATCTTCAGTCTTGATGGAGATCCTTCCTCCAAGCTGCTTTCGACGGCTGTCTTCGAGTATTTTCTGCATTCTATTCAGCGTCCTCTTTTAGGTCACCCCTAGGATGTTTATATAGGCTTTGGAACGTCTTTCTTTGCCCACAAGTAACCTTTTTCGGATAGAATTAATCTTTGATATGGCAGGAACATGCCCGTGTGACACGCCCATGTGACACGATCGTGTTCGATAGCCTTAGGCCGTGCTCGCTCCTGCTCACCACACACGGCCGTGTGGTCTGCCCGTGTACGTTGATCCAGGCCGTGTTTGATCCTGCTCGTAACACACGGTCGTGTCTAATGGCCCAGGCCGTGTTGAATTCTAAGATAGGCCCATTTTGTCCCTTTTTGGCCCGTTTCTCGTTCTTTTCGACTCCTTAAGCTCTCCTGAGTGTAAAACATGAAATTAAAGGATTAGGAGCATCAAATTCATAAAATCTAATGAAAACTCATCCAAAAATAAGCTAAGCATGGGGTTAAAATATGTATAAATTATGGTTTATCAAATATCCCCACACTTAAGCCTTTGCTTGTCCTCAAGCAAAATCCTCAACTCACAATTAAAACTAACTCCCTCGACTTATAATTCTCAACAATAATGTCTTATCATAATTCACAGATAATTCATACATTGATAATTTAACTAGAAGAGTCCTAGAGATTTGATCGCTGTGAATCAGAGCTTTAAAATTTATAAAAAGAATGATTGAACCTGGAAACTAACTCTGACAATGATTGAGGCAAGTGCACCTATCGCACAGTAGTATAACTTAGGGAAGACCGGATTTCCTCTTTGGCCCGTTTTGGTCCGTTTTGAGCCCGTTTCTCATTCTTTTTATCCTTGGGTGCTTTCCTAAGTATAAGACATGAAAAGAAAGGATTAAGAGCACCTTTTTACATAAATCAAGGGATAATTCATCCAAAAGCATACTAAATGTGGGATTAAAATATGTTACTATTTGGTTTATCAAATACCCCACACTTAAGCTTTTGCTTGTCCTCAAGCAAAATTCTCAACTTACAATTAAAACGAACTTCCTATAATTCATAATAGTCATTGATAGTGTCTCATCATAATTCAGGGATAATTTATACATGGATAATTCAACTCCAAAGTGTCATAAAAATTCAAACACTATAAGCCTTATATTTTGTAGCACAAAACATAGGTGTTTCCCTTCATCTAAATAATTACCTCTGATTCGAAATTGTCAAGAATTGACATCGTCACTAAAGATTCACTCAAATCACTCAAAGTGTTTAAGGTTCAAAATTTAGGCACTCAAAAGTCAAACATGAAGAGTTAATCCCATAGGCTTGCATGAAAATCAAATCTCAAACCACTGAAATATGAGATGAAACACAAATCAAAAGGTCTTTGTTAGGGTTGTAACGGGGCTAGGGTTAAGGTGTGGAATAAGGCTGAATTAGAGGGTTAAAATCGAGACTGAATTGACAAATTACCTAACTAGGAACTAATGAACCAATAATAATAATTACATCAATTGAAAACTAATAATACTAATAATACGAGCTTCTTGTTCGATATTTGGAATAAATGTATAAGCTCGTTTAATCACATAACTAATAATGAATATACTTCGTCATTTTTTTTAAGAACAAACTAAATACATAATAAAGGATAAATTACTAAAATTCATAATTAGGTAACTAATCAGATCAAATCTCGATATAGGGGTAGTTAGAAAGAATGGTGATAACAATTACAAAGGGTTTTGGGTTAATATTAGTGGGTGAGTCAATAAATAGGGTTGTTAGGATTAAAAGGGGTTCACTAGGGGTTAATTTGTGAAGGTAGGCTTTTAATGGAGTTAGTGGGTTAAAACCTAGGTGCCTTTATCATCTCTGTATATCAAATCAAAAGTGTGGTCTCGACATGTATAATCGATGCAAGTTCTAGAATAACAAATCAGTGTTGACATACTCATAATCAATAAAGTGAGCAAGAAAAAGAATTTATGCTCTATAAGGCTCAAAACTCACAAAAATTATGGGTATTTTTGACATCAACCTTGTAAATATCAAATTTCAAGGTAATATTTAAATTCAGGTAGACGACCTAGAAAATTTTTAATTCAGAAAAATAGACTTATTATGCTTGATTCTCTAGTATTCTTAGAATTTAATCATCAATGCACAATTATCAATGACTTAATCTAAAACATATCAATAAAAATCATAAATCATCAAAAATTTCATCCTAATTAGTAATATGAGGAAATTACTTTCAAACAAGACTAAATTTAGGGATTTTGAGAATAATGAAAAAAAAGTTTGGTACTACGTCTAAGATTCACCCCCCACACTTAAGATGTACATTGCCCTCAATGTACAAAGATAGATAATATAAAAATAATCATAAAATCGTAAGATGGGGAGAGAAGTGAAACTTCCGGATTTTGGATGAAGCCAATGAAAAGAAATAGGATAGGATTGGAGGTGAGCGTAGAAAGCGTCTTGAAGCTGTTTGAGTCCTCGAAGCAGATCATCCTAATTTTATTGTATCCTAAGCTAAATCTAAATGGAATGAATAATAAGAAGAAAATAATAAAGAAAATAAAAGAAAATTAAAAGAAATAAAAATAAAAATAAAAATAAAAGTAAATAATGGAAAATGAAAAAAAAACAACTGGAAAAGAAAAATGAAGAAAGGGGTTAAATAAGAATTATGGATCTGGTGGTTGCCCCCGCCCTTGTACCTTCCTGTGATGGCTACACGGCCGTGTGTAAGGCTGTGTGGTCTGGAAATCTGCACTTTGGTTAGTTTATAGTTAGGTGCTAAAAAGGAAAAAAAATAAAAGTAAAAGAGGAAAAAAAATGTAAAAATTAATGGGGTTAGTGCTCGGGTTGCCTCCCGAGAAGCGCTCGTTTATAGTCTTAAGCTAGACTTTACCTCTCATTCGTATGGTCAAGGTGGTTTGAGGAGGTGAAAATCCTTTCTCATGCGATCAATTCGGTTGTGGATATAAAGTTTAAGTAGAGTAGTATTTACCTCAAAAGTGTTGAATTTAGGATTACTTACCTCGACTGTGCCGTATAGGAAGACATTAAGTACCTCAAAAGTGATTTCTTCGTTTGTCTTGAGGTGCGAATTGGTGATTCAAGGGTCTTCCTTATTCAAAAATACGATCCCCTATTTTGAAGTGATTTGTTGTTCCTATCGGCTAAATGCAGGGTTTCCTTTGGTTTCACTTACGTGTATTCCTAGTTTCTCTTTAAAATGTGTTTTCCACTCATCTAATTCATCGACCTGAAGCCTTACTTCTTCATGAATTATTTCTTTATGGGTACGAGGTCTAAGATCTAGCTCAGCTAGGTGATTTCGTGATGCTTCCTGTAAAGAAGGTTGAACCAAATGGTTATCAATAGAATTAATGTTCGTACCTTTATTACTCGATGTCTGGTGAGCGAGCTTGAAGAGTGATTGTTTCATCGTCTACACGAAGTGTGAGTTCACCGAATTCTTCCTCTGTGTGGTCTTTCTTTATTGCATTGGGATATGGCACACGAGGTTGGTACTCTGTAATTGTTGGTTTTGGTAAATCATGGCACACTTCAACCGTACCTTCACTTACCACAAGTTCTTCCCTTGGGTTTGGTTCGTCTAACCCTTCACTATCGTAAATGGCTTGATTTTGCTCACTCGGGTTAGTTTCAGTATTGCTTGGCAAGCTTCCTTGTGGTAGTTACGAGATCGACTTAGCAAGTTGTATAACCGACTTAGTAAGTTCCCAACCGACTCGAGTAAGTTCCCCAACAGTTCTTGATCCC
The DNA here is from genome assembly GCA_025698515.1 of Gossypium sturtianum. NCBI lineage: Eukaryota > Viridiplantae > Streptophyta > Magnoliopsida > Malvales > Malvaceae > Gossypium > Gossypium sturtianum. The sequence continues at coordinate 131,613,720 of CM046955.1, forward strand.
TTTGATCGATGCTTGTTGGTCATTAAGTGTTGTCTCAGTTTTTTGGAGACGGTTATCTGTAGCTGCCATGAATTTTGTTAGCATCTCTTCAAGGTTCGGCTCCTCTTCCTGTTGGTGAGGTGGTTGTTGAAAGTTTGGAGGAAGTTCCAGTCTTTGGCTACTTTGATCATCCCACGAGAAATTGGGATGGTACCACCAACCTGCATTATAAGTGTTATCATAAAAATTATTTTGTGGTCGAGAATAGTTACCCGTATAGTGAGCTTGCTCGTTTTCCATGCCATATCCGTAGGGTGGGTACTCAGGATTCGCCACGCCTCCTAAGTTTGAATCATATTGTATTTCTGGGTGTTCTTGCGAGAGACTATTCAAACCATCAATTTTTTTATTCATCATCTCTAACTGATTAGATAACCTGGTGACCACGTTGAGGTTGAAGACACTGGCTGCTTTAGTAGGAATTGTCCTCATCGCTTGCCACTAATAATTATTCAGTGCCATTTTCTCTATAGACTAAAATTATCTGCCAAAAGCAAAATAGAGGGAAAATTAGCAAAGTAAAAAAATAAAAATAAAAATAAATTGTAGAAAATAATAATAAAAAATGACTAAAGTAATAAAAATAGAGCTTTCTTAATATTTTAGTTCCCCGGCAATGGCGCCAAAAACTTGATCGCTGTGAATTAGAGCTTTAAAATTTATAAAAAGAATGATCGAACACGAAACTAACTCGAAAATGATTGAGGCAAGTGCACCTATCGAGCAATGCCAGTATAGCTTAGGCAAGACCGGATTATCGAACCCAAAGGAACTAAAAGAACTAATACTAACTTTCTTTTTATTATCTAGCCTAAAAATAAATAGAGATTGTTTATCTAATCTAAATTAATTAACTACTAAACTAAAGACTCTAAGACAAAGAAGAATGAATTTGGAAAATAACTTGGGAAAAACTCAGTTGATTTAGATGATACCCTAGGAAGAATCCACCTAGACTTCACTTGTTATCTAACACTGAACCATACGATTTATTCTCTTAGTTTGATCCGTAAGACTCCCTAACGTATATTAAACCCTCTCTCGAGGCGAATAACGTCTAACCCTAGGTTAATTAGTGGAACTCTCGTTCTCTTATAATAACCCCTAGAATAGCGATGAAATCGATCTATGGATTCCCATATTAGGTTTCACCCTAATGCGGCAAAATCTCATCACCCTATCTCTAGGCGTGCGATCAACTCCGCTTAATTATGTTGGATCTACTCTTAGGCGGAGGTCTATTCCTCCTCCACCTAAGCACATTAAATTTGGAATAAGCTCACATAATTAAGAACAAACTAAGTATTTATCATATAATTGAGAAAACAATAACAAGATTCATCATAGGTTTCATCCCTTCGAATTATCTGAAGGGTTTAGTTCATAACAATAAAGGAAAACATCTCAAGAGAAAAGATAAAACAAAACATAAGAAATCCCTAAAACCCCTGAAGGAATTGAAGGAGAGATCCTCCGTCTTGAGTAGGATTCCGGCTTCTTGAGATGGATCAAGCGGCTATCCACGAGTGAATCCCCACAAATCGCCTTCACGGCCTAGCACGACGCCCCTAGGCGATGGCTTTGGGCTCCTCGACAAAGGGTTTTCGTCGAACTCCCGAATAAGTTGCCCCTAGGGTGTTTATATAGGCTTTGAGATGTGTTACTTGGCCTCCAAGTATCCTAATTTGAGTGCAATTCCTAATTGGGGGTTTAATTAGACTTTGGAGTGTGTTTCTTTGCCTCCAAGCATCCAAATCCAAGTAAAACTCCTCTTGGCATGGCGAGGACACGGCCATGGCACACACCGTGTAAATCGTGGTCGGCCGTGTTCGAGATCTTTAAGGAGGCACGGCCGTGTGAGTCGGGGTTAGACCGTGTTCTAGATGATTGACTTGGCACGGCCGTGTGGGTCCAAGTCCAGGCCGTGTCGATTTCCTCTTTGGCCCGTTTTGGTTCGTTTTGAGCCCGTTTCTCGTTCTTTTATCCTTGGGTGCTTTCCTGAGTATAAGACATGAAAAGAAAGGATTAAGAGCACCTTTTTACATAAATCAAGGGATAATTCATCCAAAAGCATACTAAATGTGGGATTAAAATATGTTACTATTTTGGTTTATCAAGATTCAAACAATCTAAGTTATAAATTTTTATAGTATGAAAACATAGGTGTTTCCCCTTACCTAAATAATTACCTTTGATTCAAAACCAAAAAGTGTTGACATCCTTACTAATCACTCAAAGTGTTTAAGGTTCAAAAATTAAGCACTCAAAAGTCAAACATTAAAAGTTATTACCATAGGCTTGCATGAAAATCAAATCTCCACCACTATAAAATGAGAAGATACACAAATCAAAAGGTCTGTAAAAATGGTTGTAACGGGGCTTGGGTTAAAGGTATGGATAAAGGCTGAAAAGAAGGGTTAAAATCAAGATCGAATTGACAATTCACCTAACTAGGAAAATGGACTAACACTGAATAATTACGTTGATTGAAAACTTATCACTAATAGCACAAGTTTCTTCTAAAGATATGAAATTAACAGTTTAAGCTCATAACACTAATAATGAATAAATTTCCACTTTTTTTTTAAGAATAAGTATTTACAATAATAAGATAGAATTTAACAACTGAAATAATAAAAATAGTTAGGCAACTGATCAAATCAAATCTCGACAAAAGGGGAGTCAAGAAAATGGGAATAACAAATCAAATAACTGGGTTTCGGGTTAATATTAGTGGTAAATCAAGAAACGATTAATTAGGATCAAAGGGGTTCACTAGGGGTTAATTATGAAGGTAGACTTTTTAGTGGAATAAGTGGGTTAAAACCTAGGTGCCTTTATCATCTCAGTATATCAAATCAAAGGTGTGGTCTCAACATGTATAATCGAAGCAAGTTCTAGAATAACAAATCAATATTTACACACTCATAATAAAGTGAGCAAGAAAAATATATTCTCTAAAAGACTCAAAATCTCACAAAAATTATGGTTTTTGATGTCAACCTTGCAAATTTCAAACTTCAAAGTAATATTTAAATTTAGGAAAACAACCTATTAATATTTTTTTATTATGAAAATAGACTTATCATGCTTGATTCTCTAATATCTTAAAGTTTACACCATCGATGCACAATTACCTATGACTTAATTCACAACATATCAATGAAAGTCATAAATCAATAGAAGTTTCATTCTAATAGTAATATGAGAAAATTACTTAAGAACAAGGCATAATTCAGTATTGTTGACACCTCCCCACACTTAAGATGTACATTGTCCTCAATGTACAAAGATAGTAAATGACAAAGTAGTAAGAAAATCATAAGATAGGGAGAGAAGTGAAACTTCCTGAATTTTTTATGGAGTCAAAAAAAAAGAAACGGTGTAACACCCCTAACCCATATCCGTCGCCGGAAAGGGGTTACGAGGTATTACTAGACGAAGCATAACTTCCGAATATATAATCATATGCATAATTTTATTGAAACTCTTAAAACAGATAATTATTAATAAACTAACATAATTTGAGAACACACAACAAAGCATCCAAATTTACTATTCAAATGGTCAAAACCCAACTACAATTGCCGAATATAAACAAGTTAAATTCATATGCTTTAAAATACATATTGGAATTATACTTTTTCCAAATCACAAGACCATATTAAGTCATTTTATATTCGGCTATTCAATAAAAGTACACTATGAATCAAATTTTATACCTAACATTATAAAACCAAAGTATTAGCCATATATGCACAAAATCCCATTTCTCAATAAAACCAAATACAAGACATATTCGAATCAATAAATTCATGAGTAAAATATCAAACATAACTATACTTATATATATCAAAACCAAATCAAACAAAACCACAACCAAACATAATCATCAAGCCAAAATATAAATTCCAAGATTAACAAGATGGACAAGCCATTTTCGCATGGCTTATACATATATATATATATACAACTTCAACCATAATCGAAAACTAGTATAGCCTATACATGCCATAAATTTCTAATTCAACTTTTAAAAGTACCGAAAGCAGTCGATAGTGTGATAAACTTCGCTAACGATTCCCGAGCCTGCAACTAGTCTCCAAAATCTATAAATAGAAGTAAAAATACACACACAGAGTAAGCTATCATAGCTTAGTAAGTCATAAGCAAATTTTAACTCAATAAAAATAATAATTTAATAATAAATGACCAAACCATACTTGTAAATTCAAATATCCACATATAACTAAACATGAATTAAGTTTTGTCCAAACATGCATCCGTTCTTTATCCAAAATCATCTTTCATACTCAATATCAATAGGAATTTCATTTGACCGAATACATACTATCATAATACATTTATACAATTCACATTTCCTTAGTCATAATTTCACATTCAATTACCATATAGACAAATGCACATATAAACTTTGGCATGAGTATGAAATTCAAATTTCCATATCATACATATATTTATATCATTAAACCGAATATGACCAATCATATACTTAAACATATGGTTTCATTCACTTCATTCATAGCTTAATTTTTTTTAATTCAAATATTATCTCAATGGCATTGATAATTTATTAAGGTGTAACCAAGCCATACTTATGAAATTTAATTACCAAACATTTATCTACACATAAATTATAACATTTCCAAACACCCATTGATTCATTAACATGTTTAATATCCCATAGACCTTATTTTGCCGAATGTATATATATATATTTCTCTATAAATACGTTCAAGGTTCACATTTCAAATACCTACAAATCGAATGCACATAAATCCTTTAATATCAATATGAATTTCACATTTCAATTTATTCCTCATGTAACACTAGGCCGAATATAAGCTCAAAAATCAAACATTAATATCACATATTTATGCATTAATCCACATATAGATTTTCATATACACATTCACTACCATTAACGTCATTTATAACTTGTATCACATATCAAATAATCAACTTACCTTATTTCTGAAAAGGTAATAAATTGTCACATACCTGTTCACTTTACTCATTTAACACATTTGATTACTTTTACCGTTGCTCACGTAAAATTTGCTAGGCATAAAGCATAATATAATTCACCGGCATAGAGCCTGCTAGGCAATAAGCCTGATATAATTCACTAGCATAAAGCCTGATAGGCATAAAGCCCGATATTATACACCGGCACAAAGCCTGCTAGGCATAAAGCCCGATATCACTGATACAAAGTCATCTTACACATAATTCATATATCAGAAATCTTAACTAATCCTTAAGGTTCATACGAAGCTTTTCAAACATCCTATCTCAATTAAATCGAAATTGTTCCCAAATCTCATAAACATTTATACATTTGGCTAAGTCAAATAAAAATTCATATATTTATTTCTACATGTATACTTCACATTTTATAAAATTTAGTACGTCTTTTTGCTTATAAACTTACCTCGGACAACACTAATCGGAACAGGACGATTAATCGATGATTTTAATTTTCCTCCGATCCAAATTCGATTTCTTTGGTTCTTGATCTAAATGTATTCAAAATAAACTAATTCAATATAATTTCATTCAATTTAGTCTAAGAACACATAAATAGGCAAATTACCATTTTACCTCTGACATTTTCACTTTTTACAATTTAGTCCCTATTGCACAAAACATAAAATACACAAAATTTCAGCATACCCATGTTGAGCCAAATTTTACCCACTCTCAAACAAATCCACATATTTCATTTATTTCACATTTTAGTCCTTCAAATTATTATTTTTGCAATTTAGTCCTAATTACTCATAATCATCAAAAACTCCAATACAAAACATGTTAATCTAAAACATATCTTTCATATTTCATCATCAAACAACAAAAATCACAAGCTTTCAACAATGGCGTAATTCAAAATATTCACCAAAATCAAAAAATTCAAGCATGGGTCTTGTAGATAACTTAGCAACGATCTCGAAAACGTAAAAATTATCAAAAACTGAAACCAAAACATACTTCAATTTGCTTAAACAAGGGCCGAACTCAAAGCTTTCTTCTTTCTTTTTCTTTTCTTTTCATTTCGGTTCATAAAAAGATGAAAACATGGCTTTTAATTATGTTTGTCTTATTATAATAACTTTATAATATAATATATATTATTTAACCTTTATAAATAATATAAAAACTATATATAATTTAAACATAATGCCGTCCACTATATTTATTAATGAAAAAATTGCAACATAAATCCCCCATATTAAAAAGACAACAACAATTAGGCACTTTCATAATTAACCATCAAATTTTCATTTTACGCGATTAAGCCCTTTTATCAAATTAAGCACTCAAGCAATAAAATTAATTCACGAAACTTTCACACATGTAAATTCACACATAATTAACATATAAAATAATATTAAAATATTTTTCAGACTCAGATTTGTGGTTCCAAAACCACTATTCTGATTAGGGTCAAAATCGGGCTGTTACAACTCTCCCCCCTTAGGGATTTTCGTCCCCGAAAATCTTACCGATGAATAGGTTCGGATAACGCTCTTTCATTGCATCCTTTGGCTCTCATGTTGCTTCCTCAACTCTGTTTTTATGCCACAGTACTTTAACTAACATAATTTTCTTATTTCGCAATTCTTTAACCTCACAAGCCAGAATACGAATCGGTTCTTCTTCATATTTCATATTGGACTTAATCTCAATCTCTGTCGGACTAATTACATGTAAGGGATCGGATCGATATCTACGGAGCATCGAAACATGGAATACATTGTGAATCTTTTCTAATTCAGGTGGCAACAGCAGTCTATAAGCAACTGACCCGATACGCTCTATAATCTCATACAATCCGATATACCTCAGACTCAACTTGCCTTTACAACCAAAATCTGAGTATTTTCTTCCATGTGAGACTTTCAAAAACACTTTATTTTCAATATGAAACTCTATATCTTTTCGTTTCAAGTCTGCATACGATTTCTGACAATTCAATGTTGTTTTCAGACTATCTCGAATCACTTACACATCATATATTTCAAATTCACACATAGCTTCGAATTTCAAATCTCTTTAATCTCACAACTAAAATTCTGATCTGACTTCCACTGTACATCATCCCTAGCTGAAACTACTTATAACTGTATTAAATTGTTTCCATTTTCTACTCACATTCTCTGATGATTTTAATCCTGTGAATCGTTTTCTCACAAAACTCGATCCTGAAGTAACGGAGTTTGATAACTGCTTATAATAGCAATAGTCTTTCTTAGTTACTTTGCAATTCTAAAACATGGTGACAAATAAATATTTCGAGAATTTGGTTTGCGTTTCCTGATTTCATTGCAATTTCATACTCACATATTACTGTAATATCTCTTAGAATTACCATATAAATTTCAGATCTCAATCCAAAACAATGATAACTTACACCATAGCAGATTTACCAACTCAGAAATGAATAACTTAACTATTTTATCAAAAGAGAAAATCTATACTTACAGAGATATTTCTTCAGACAATTAACCATATTTCATATAATTCCATCTTTTTCAATGATAAAGATAATCCCAATACAAAATTCATCAACCCACCATTTTTTATAATCAACAAAGTCAAATATATTACATTTCAAACTCATCATCTATATCATATCTCAGACTATTGTGCATCTTGTTAATCTCATATGAACACCACTGAGAGTTTCTTATAGCAGTTGTTGCATATTCGTAGAACTTTTTCAGTATACACACTCTATCTCGAAATAACAAATAATTATCTATACCACATCTGAGGTTTTGAATTAGAAATCAATTTATGTTGAACTTGTAACATCCTAAAAATATGAGTATCTATATGTTGCATGTTTTGGTGTTTAGCTTGTGAATGATTAAATTTGTGTGCTTAATATAGACTTGAGAAGGCATGGGATTATTTGGAATTAGAATAAATTTTAGTAATGAGTACTTTATTGAAGTGGAACAAGTGACCCTGATGCTTAAGGTAATTAAATGGCAAAAACTAGCATAAGATGAACTAGTAGCAAGGTGGAATAGGCGCCATGAGTGTAGCTTGAGGGGAGAGGTTCGAATCCTATGGATAGCATTTTGGTGACATTTATTTTTGCTCTTTCTTAGCAAGTGTCGGCCAAGCTCTATTCTTGGTAAGGATGGTCTAATTCTTTTATGGTAAGGTGGCTAAAGGTTATGGCAAACATGAATTTAGGGATAGAATTTGCTTGATTTTGGGGATAGGATTTCAAAACTTTTGGAAGGGAGGAACATAAGGCACCTCTTAAGGGAGAGTGTTTTGGAAAGGTATGATGGCCAAGTTTGACCATGTATGTGGACGGCATAGGGGGCTAAGGGGGATGGCCAGTTTTTAGTGCTAGCTTGGTAGGATTAGGTGCTAAATGAGCACATCTTTCATTTGGTTATTTTGGGTGCTTTTCTTAAAAAAATTTCTCCATTTTTCCCTCTCCCTAGCCGAATGTGCCATAAGCTTTAGGGAAGCAATTGTTTCTTTTGGCCATTTCTTTCTTTTACCATTTCGGTCTTAGGATTGATTATTCTCCAAACCTTTTTCTTCCCTTTGTGATCGAAACCATATAACCATCTAGGACCATTTCTTTTCTTCTCTTTTTCCTCTTCATTGTCGAATGCATATTGGTTTCAAAGTTTCTTCTTGGTTCATCTTCCAACCTTGAGAACCGAAATACAAACCTCCCATCTCCATTTTTTCTTTTCCTTTTACTTCTCACAAAAGACTCACAAACATTTCTCTATTCCAAAAATTTTCCACTATGGCCGAATGTTGATGACAATCTCCTTAGCCGAATCCTTCTCTCCACATCTATTCACTTCTCAATCATTCTTTTTATTCATACCTTGATCAATCGTGTTGTAGTGGAGTGTCGATCATTTCTTCATCGATAGTCGATCTTAGTCATCATAAGAACGTGTGGAAAAGGATTTCATCATTCAAGGTAAGGGATTCATTTTATTTCGAAGGGGGTTCTATGTTATTTTTTATTTGGCTTATGATGGTATTGATTAATCGATTCTATCATAAGGACCCTATTAATCGACTCTCTTTTTGTGAACGTAAGAACTTTCGTGGCAATCAAGATAGGGACAAAAAGTGTTGTTAATAGCGTTTGGAAGAGGGGTGGTTCCGCTTATTCCCCTAAATTCAAGCGAAGGATTTGTTTAAACAATCCGAGATTTTCCACCGAGTTGTGGACCCTCATCCGGCGAAAATCAATTATTTGAAGTCATTCGTACTCCTGAGCCTTTGACTGTTCGTGGTTCTTCATCGGGTTATAAACTATCGATCGAGGAGAAATCACAAATAGCTGTTGTTTGAGATTCCGAGGGTAAAGATCTAGATCGTTCATCATTATAATATCTTTATATTAAATATTAGTGTTCTAATTAAGCGTGATAAATATTTAGGTATCGACGAGCGGGAAAGTATAGTACTCACCGTAATCAGGTGTGTAACTTCACACTTATCTCATGGGTTATACTATGCCGTAAGTATTCGATTAAAAATCGTAAAGTCGGTAAAATTAGAAAATACGATTTATTAGCACTTTTGGTGTGAAAGCATGAAAACGGTATTAAAGTTGTGAAAATTACGAATTTCCCCTTAATAAGCTATATTGTTAAAAAGTAATATTTTGGGCCATATGAATTATTTTTGATAAATTGGCCATGTGAGAAAATTGTGAAAAGGGCCTCGTGTATATATGGGCCAAAACTGCTAAATCGATATAAGGGCCAAAATTGCTAGACCGTTAAATGGGTTAAATTGTTATTTTGACTAATGCGCCAAGTTGATAACTTGTAATACGGGTTTTTTTGTTGAAATTTACCTTATGAATATATTGTGATGCATTCTATATATACATGACTGCATGGGTTGGGATAATTGTGAAGAGAAGAAAGGCTCATTGCCAAAATCTAGTTCAGTGACACTGTCACAATCTAGTTCGGTGACTCTGTCACAATCTAGTTCGGTGGCTCTGCCACAAATATTTTAAATGGCTTAATACCTGTGATTGGTGTGTTGGCGGGGTGGGTTGACTTGATCCCCACAGGTGTGATGGTTGGTACGGGTAGTGTGTAGCGGATGGAAATTAAGCTTGGTTGGGAATTGCATATCACATGCATTTTTTTTTATATTTGATTTATATATTGTATTTTTGTAAATGGGCTCAAGCCCAATTTAATGCTTAAATGGATTTGGCCCAGTGGACACAGTAAGTGGGTTACACATTGAGTTCTAAGTAACTCACCCTGTTTTTCTTACCCTTCTCAGGTAATAATAATTGATGGAGGCTTGGTCCGGGGATGACTTCGTGTGGAGGCCATACTACGAATGATGGGTTTTTATAAACTTGAACTTCTTTTTAATATTTTTATTTTTATTTAAGTACTATTTTGATTGCGATGTAATAAGGCCTCTGGTATTATTTTATGGATTTTTATTCGTGGATGGAATTTTAATATATTTTAGTTACTTAAATGGGACTGTTTAAATTTTATAAATGATTTCTTAAACTTGCGTATAAAGAAAAATAAAAAAAAGAGATTTTCTTAAATATCACTTAATCCAAAATATTTTATGAAAACTCTTTTATAAGTTTAAGATTTTCACCAATTATTTCTCTGAAAATCAAATTGTAAATTCTTATGTTTTAAAATTATGGTTTTCAAATAAATCTCGGTTTATGATAAATTCCATTTTTTTTCAAAATCGTTTTGAAGATTTGTTTTCATTAAAAGCAGTGATGACTAGATGTAAGTTTGAATTGTGTGGCATGCCAAGTCTGGTCTTAATGCATAGGCCGGGTTTGGGGTGTTACATTTTATGGTATCAGAGCCAGTTTCAAAACTCGGCTGTGGTTTGGGTTCAACAAAAAATTTTTGTTTAAAACTGTTTTAATTTCTAGACTTTATGTTTTAAAGGTAGTATGGCACCACGAGAATCCAGCACCAAGCCAAGTAAGTATTTGTATATTAAATGTTTATTATTGTGATATGAACATAGGAACACTCTAGAACTTCTAGTTTTAGGTGTCGAAAACGGTAGAGATTGAGACTATAGGACGTGATTGCGAAAACAACTTTACCTCTTATATCTCATAAAATATCGTTAATAAACACTAAAATAGTATTCTGATTCATAAAACTTGTAATTAGATTAAATCGAATTAGTCATTATGAGCACTAGAGGGCGTGGTCGTGGGCGTGGTAGGCGTGGCCGTGGTAGAGGACGAGGTGCTAGAGATGCAAATCAAGCACCGGGTCATATGCGAAATGGATGCACTGATTCACTCGGAGTGAGATGGATCACATGACCATTCAAGAGAGGACAATGCTTTGACTCAAGCAATGTTGCGAGTCCTTGAAAGGGTTCTTTGGGACTAGAAGCCGGTCCGATGGTTCGTGGATCAATTTCGAACGACTTAAATCAAGTGGTGTCGAGGTTTTAGAGGTGTCTCGGTGTAGCTCGAATGTTGCGGAATATTGGCTCGAGAAATTTGTAGAGCGGATTATGGATGATTTGGAGTGCACCACCAGCGAGAAACTAAGAGAGCTGTGTCCTTGTTAAGGGACGAGGCGTATCAATGGTGGCTTCTTGTTCGAGAAGGCGCGAGGCCGCATTGGTTAGTTTGAGATTTCTTCAAAGCTACTTTTCAAGGGAAGTATGTCGGGACAAGTTATGTAGATGCCCGGAGGAAGGAATTCTGAATTTGGTTCAAGGAAATAAGACAATGGCGACTTATGAGGCGAGAATTTCTTCGTTTGAGCCGATATGCTCGCACAATAGTGCCGAGCGGATCATGAGCATTGTGTGCGCTTTGAAGATGGGTTGAATGATGAGTTGCGCAGTGCGATAGCCCCACAACAAGTACACAATTTTACCTCGCTTGTGGAGAAAGCCAAGATAGCCAAGAAGAGGCTAAGAATTGTAACGTCGAATCGGGAAAGAGTCGAGGCAAGAGGATTTTAAGTATTCGGGTTACGCTAAAAGGTTCGAGAAAAGGCCTCGAAATGATGAGCCACTCAAGCTAGAGCGCTGTGGTTACAATTCAAAGTCGAATTTGTCTTGTGGGTGAGAGCGACACCCGGGAATGTTGGAGGAAAGCGGTGCTTGCTATAAATGTGGTTCCAAGGATCATCGAGTATAAGAATTGCCTCGACGGCCCGATCACGAATCGGAAGCTCGTAACCACGATGCTCGGCCAGTTAGAGGTACTCGGCAGCCCACCGAGAGGTCGTGGATCGGGTCGCGGTGGTAATGGTAACGGACGTGGTCAAGGTACACCAGTCGAGGTAATGGCTTCAGAGGTAATGCGGAGGCAAGATAGCGGGGTTGGTCTATGCGGTTAGGCGTCGGGAAGATGGCGATGCACTGATGTGATAAGCGTACGTTCTTCATCCTTGATGTACCATTCTTCGCTTTGATAGATATCGGGTCTACCCACTCGTATGTTGCTAGTGCCATATCCGGAAACACAATATTAGATGCGAGATTACCGATAGAGAGATGACCGTAATTAGTCCTTTAGGACGATCGGTAATCGTGAATAAATTGTTTAGAGAGCGTGCCCTTGGAAATTCAAAGAGAAATATTTTTGGCGAATTTGATGGAATTGCCTTTCGCGAGTTTGATCTTATTTTGGGCATGGATTGGTTGGTGAAGCACCAAAGCGAAATTGGATTGTGCCAAAAGCGATGTCAATAAGGATGTGGATGATGAGGTGGTAGTAGTAATGATAGGCGAGCGAAGGAACTTTTGGCAAATGTGGTATCTGCTTTGAAGGCAGAGAAGTTGGTGCGGAAAGGGTATGGAGCATTCCTAGCCTTCATTAGTGCTTTGGATGCCAAGGAACTATTGGTGGAAGGTGTGAGAACGGTGAAAGAATTTTTAGATGTCTTTCCCGAAGAACTTAGGTCTACCTCGGATCGGAAGTAGAATTTGGCATTGAGCTTTTACCCGGAACGGCTCCAGTGTCTATTGCTCCTTATAGAATGGCGCCGAAGGAGTTAGCGGAGCTTAAAGCTCAAATTCAAGAATTGTTAGATCGGGGATTTATTCGACCGAGTGTGTCCCCGTGGGGAGCACTGGTTTTGTTCGTCAAGAAGAAGGATGGGTCGATGCGTATGTGCATTGATTATAGGCGATTGAATAAATTGGCGATCAAGAATAGGTATCCATTCTTTGAGAATTGACGACCTATTTGATCAATTGAGAGGAGCTTGATTTTCTCAAGATTTATTTAAGATCGGGTTATCATCAACTCAAGGTGAAAGAGGCGGATATTCATAAGGCGGCATTCGAACTCGCTATGGACATTATGAGTTTTTGGTTATGCCGTTTGGTTTGACCAATGCACCAGCTGCATTTATGGACATGATGAATCGAGTCTTTCAACCTTATCTAGATCGGCTCGTAGTGGTGTTCATAGATGATATCTTGGTATATTCGAGGAATGAAGAAGAGCATGACTCACATTTGCGCATTGTGTTGCAAATTTTGCGAGATAAGCAACTTTATGCCAAATTCAGTAAATCTGAATTTTCGTTGAAGGAAGTGACTTTCTTGGGTCATGTGGTGTCAGGAAGGAATAAGAGTTGATCCTCGGAAGGTTGAGGCGGTGTTGGATTGGAAACCGCAGAAGTCGATGGTCGAGATCTGGAGTTTTTGGGTTTGGTGGTTACTATAGGCGCTTTGTTGAGGGTTTTTTTATTGTTGCACCTCTAACCAAGCTGTTGCGTAAAAGAAGTACCGTATGTGTGGACCGATAAATGATGAAGAAAATTTTGAGAAATTGAAGAAGATTTTGTGAAGCGCTTAGTCTTGATTCACCGAGGTGGAAAGAGTTTATCGTTTACTATGATGCGTCACACACGAGTTTAGGATGTGTACTGATGCAAGGTGGAAAAGTGGTGGCTTATGCTTCTCGTCAGTTGAGGCCGCACGAAGTCAACTACCCTACTCATGACTTGGAGTTGGCTGTGGTAGTGTTTGCTTTAAAGATTTGGAGGCACTATCTCTACGGTGAGAAGTCGATCATTTATACGGACCATAAGAGTCTTAAGTACCTCCTTACCCAAAAGGAGTTGAACTTGAGACAACGGAGATGGGTGGAGTTGTTAAAGGATTATGACTTCTCAATCGAGTACCATCCTGGAAAGGCTAACGTGGTGGCAGACGCGTTGAGTCGTAAGGTAGTATCGGAGTTAAGAGCAATGTTTGCTCATCTCAGTTTGTATGAGGATGGCAGTCTACTAGCGAAACTTTAGGTGAAGCCATTGTGGTTAGAACAGATCAAGGAAAAGCAGTTATTAGATGAAAAGTTGGGTCCTTTAATGCAACAAGTTGAAAGTGGTATAATAGGGGATTTTGGATTAAACAAGGATGGCGTGCTGTGTTATCGTGGAAGAGTTTGTATGCCCATGGATTCAGATTTGAGACAAATGATTCTATGAGAGGAGCATAGTAGCCCTTATGCTATGCACCCCGGAGGAAATAAGATTTATCGGGATCTTCGTAAGCAGTATTGGTGGCCAAGGTTAAAGCGGGAGGTTACTGATTTTGTAGGAAAGTGTTTGACGTGTCAACAAGTGAAGGTGGAACATCAATTACCATCAGGTTTATTGCAACCGGTAAAGATTCCTCTATGGAAATGGGAGCGGATAATGATGGATTTTGTTAGTGGGTTACCCTTAACACCTACTAAGAAAGATTCCGTTTGGGTGGTAGTTGATCGATTGACGAAGACTGCTCATTTTCTACCTGTTCATACGGATTACTCGCTGCAGAAGTTGGCTAAGCTGTATGTATCTGAGATTGTGAGGTTGCATGGGGTACCAGTGTCTATCATATTGGATAGGGATCCTAGGTTTACATCGCGATTTTGGAAAGCTTTGCATGAGGCTTTGGGAACAAAGTTAAACTTGATCTGACTTTTCATCCTCAGTCAGATGGTCAGTCAGAAAGAGTAATTCAGATTTTGGAAGACATGTTAAGAGGTTGCGTGATTGACTTCAGAGGTAGTTAGGAGGATTTTCTACCGTTGGCAGAGTTCGCGTATAATAATAGTTACCAATCTAGTATTCAAATGGCGCCCTATGAAGCGTTATATGGTCGTAAGTGTCGTACCCCTACTTGTTGGACTGAATTGGGGGAACGACAGTTGTTGGGTCCTGAGTTGATAACTGAGACGGAAGAGAAGGTAAAGGTGATTCGAGCACGGTTAAAGGAAGCTTCAGATAGACAAAATTCGTATACGGATCTAAAGCGTAAGGATATTGAGTTTGCGGTGGGAGATCAGGTCTTTCTGAAAGTCTCACATTGGAAGAAATTTTTCAGATTTGGAAGGAAGGGCAAGTTGAGCCCTAGGTTCATTGGACCATATCGTGTGTTGAAGCGTGTAGGACCAGTGGCCTATCAGCTTGAATTACCTCTGGAGTTGAGTCAGATTCATAGTGTTTTCCATGTTTCTATGCTAAGGCGTTATAGATCGGATCCATCTGACATAGTACTGGTAGAAGAAGTGGAGTTAAGGCCAGACTTGTCTTTCGAGGAGGAACCAGTGAAAATCTTAGACCGTGATGTTAAGGTGCTAAGAAAGAAGACTGTGCCATTGGTTAAGGTTCTATGGCGTAATCACGGAGCGGAGGAAGCTACGTGGGAGCCTGAGGACACAATTCGGCAACAATATCCTCATCTCTTTTAATCAGGTAAATTTCGAGGACGAAATTTTTTTTTAAGGAGGGTAGAATTGTAACATCCTAAAAATATGAGTATCGATATGTTGCATGTTTTGGTGTTTAGCTTGTGAATGATTAAATTTGTGTGCTTAATATAGTCTTGAGAAGGCATGGGATTATTTGGAATTAGAATAAATTTTAGTAATGAGTACTTTATTGAAGTGGAACAAGTGACCCTGATGCTTAAGGTAATTAAATGGCAAAAACTAGCATAAGATGAACTAGTAGCAAGGTGGAATAGGCGCCATGAGTGTAGCTTGAGGGGAGAGGTTCGAATCCATGGATAGCATTTTGGTGACATTTATTTTTGCTCTTTCTTAGCAAGTGTCGGCCAAGCTCTATTCTTGGTAAGGATGGACTAATTCTTTTATGGTAAGGTGGCTAAAGGTTATGGCAAACATGAATTTAGGGATAGAATTTGCTTGATTTTGGGGATAGGATTTCAAAACTTTTGGAAGGGAGGAACATAAGACACCTCTTAAGGGAGAGTGTTTTGGAAAGGTATGATGGCCAAGTTTGACCATGTATGTGGACGGCATAGGGGGCTAAGGGGATGGCGGTTTTGGTGCTAGCTTGGTAGGATTAGGTGCTAAATGAGCACATCTTTCATTTGGTTATTTTGGGTGCTTTTCTTAAAAAATTTCTCCATTTTTCCCTCTCCCTAGCCGAATGTGCCATAAGCTTTAGGGAAGCAATTGTTTCTTTTGGCCATTTCTTTCTTTTACCATTTCGGTCTTAGGATTGATTATTCTCCAAACCTTTTTCTTCCCTTTGTGACCGAAACCATATAACCATCTAGGACCATTTCTTTTCTTCTCTTTTTCCTCTTCATTACTGAATGCATATTGGTTTCAAAGTTTCTTCTTGGTTCATCTTCCATCCTTGAGAACCGAAATACAAACCTCTCATCTCCATTTTTTCTTTTCTTTTTACTTCTCACAAAAGACTCACAAACATTTCTCTCTTCCAAAAATTTTCCACTATGGTCGAATGTTGATGACAATCTCCTTAGCCGAATCCTTCTCTCCACATCTATTCACTTCTCAATCATTCTTTTTATTCATACCTTGATCAATCGTGTTGTAGTGGAGTGTCGATCATTTCTTCATCGATAGTCGATCTTAGTCATCATAAGAACGTGTGGAAAAGGATTTCATCATTCAAGGTAAGGGATTCATTTTATTTCGAAGGGGGTTCTATGTTATTTTTTATTTGGCTTATGATGGTATTGATTAATCGATTCTATCATAAGGACCCTATTAATCGACTCTCTTTTTGTGAACGTAAGAACTTCGTGGCAATCAAGATAGGGACAAAAAGGGTTGTTAATAGCGTTTGGAAGAGGGGTGGTTCCGCTATTCCCCCTAAATTCAAACGAAGGACTGTTTCAGCAATCCAAGATTTTCCACCGGGTTGTGGACCCTCATCCAGTGAAAATCAATTATTTGAAGTCATTCGTACTCCTGAGCCTTTGACTGTTCGTGGTTCTTCATCGGGTTATGAACTATCGATCGAGGAGAAATCACAAATAGCTGTTGTTCGAGATTCCGAGGGTAAAGATCTAGATCGTTCATCTTTAGAATAGCTTTATATTAAATATTAGTGTTCTAATTAAGCGTGATAAATATTTAGGTATCGACGAGCGGGAAAGTATAGTACTCACCGTAATCAGGTGTGTAACTTCACACTTATCTCATGGGTTATACTATGCCATAAGTATTCGATTAAAAATCGTAAAGTCGGTAAAATTGGAAAATACGATTTATTAGCACTTTTGGTGTGAAAGCATGAAAACGGTATTAAAGTTGTGAAAATTACGAATTTGCCCTTAATAAGCTATATTGTTAAAAAGTGATATTTTGGGCAATATGAATTATTTTTGTTAAATTGGCCAAGTGAGAAAATTGTGAAAAGGGCCTCATGTGTATATATGGGCCAAAACTGCTAGATCGATATAAGGGCCAAAATTGCTAGATCGTTAAATGGGTTAAATTGTTATTTTGACTAATGGGCCAAGTTGATATCTTGTAATACAGGTTTTTATTGTTGAAATTTACCTTATGAATATATTGTGATGCATTCTATATATACATGATTGCATGGGTTGGGATAATTGTGATTTAAGAGAAGAAAGGCTGTTGCCAAAATCTAGTTCGGTGACACTTTGTCACAATCTAGTTCGGTGACTTTGTCACAATCTAGTTCGGTGGCTCTGCCACAAATATTTTAAATGGCTTAATGCCTGTGATTGGTGTGTTGGCGGGGTGGGTTGACTTGATCCCCACAGGTGTGATGGTTGGTACGGGTGGTGTGTAGCGGATGGAAATTAGGCTTGGTTGGGAATTGCATATCACATGCATTTTTTTTATATTTGATTTATATATTGTATTTTTGTAAATGGGCTCAAGCCCAATTTAATGCTTAAATGGATTTGGCCCGATGGACACGGTAAGTGGGTTTCACATTGAGTTCTAAGTAACTCACCACCTTTTTCTTACCCTTCTCTGTAATAATAATTGATGGAGGCTTGGGCGGGGATGACTTCGTGTGGAGGCCATACTACGAATGATGGGTTTTTATAAACTTGAACTTCTGTTTAATATTTTTATTTTTATTTAAGTACTATTTTGATTGGGATGTAATAAGGCCTCTGGTATTATTTTATGAATTTTTATTCGTGGATGGAATTTTAATATGTTTTAGTTACTTAAATGGGACTGTTTAAATTTTATAAATGATTTCTTAAACTTGCGTATAAAGAAAAATAAAAAAGGGATTTTCTTAAATATCACTTAATCCAAAATATTTTGTGAAAACTCTTTTATAAGTTTAAGATTTACACCAATTATTTCTCTGAAAATCAAATTGTAAATTCTTATGTTTTAAAATTATGGTTTTCAAATAAATCTAGGTTTATGATAAATTCCATTTTTTTCAAAATCGTTTTGAAGAATTGTTTTCATTAAAAGCAGTGATGACTAGATGTAAGTTCGAATTGTGTGGCATGCCAAGTCTGGTCTTAACGCATAGGCCGGGTTTGGGGTGTTACAGAACTCCTTTTTAACTTATAATTTGCTGACACATTTCTAAATTTCACAACTTCACTATATAAACATTTATTTAGCCTCCAATTCAACTAAAAACTATTCTTTACCTGATAAGATCAATCATGTATTCATCACCTAATCAAAACATTTGAAACTATAATCCTTTTCCTCAGATAAGAATCACTTACAGACTTAGAAGTTTTTCAACGATTGAAACTAGCCTTCTTTGTGCCAAGTTCAGACCTTTCTCGACATTAAACATTTTAAACTCTTATAATCATCAAATATTTCCCATAACTCTTTTTATGCAGCTTTAACTGTATAGAATCATAAGATATCTTTGCACATTCTTGTATTAAAACACATTTTGAACTGTTCATTAACATAAGGACGAAAATCATAATCTCTTTATTGAACTCAAGCTGAACCAGAACTGATATTTCGGTCGAAATTATCTTCGTGCAAAAGAAAACTTCAACAATCAACTAACTTAAATTTATCAACACATTTCCCAGATAGAATCATTCCGATGGATATAATTCGGTATCAAGTCTTCAAGAATACGAGTTTTTCTTCTAGACTATCCCTCAATTCACACAAGTACATTCAAAGTTTATTTCCAGTCAAGTGGATAGATTCAGACACATATAACCCAATTATATTTTCAATCAAATAATTCAAATCAAACTAAACCACTGAATCAGTCTTTTCGATGAAATCTTTTCTTCTCATTAAAAAGGATAACCCAGACATATTGTTTCACATATTTGATATTATTCTTCTATCATTTTCACTTTTATCAATGTCGAACCTTCATGAGAACTAGAAAAGTGTTTATAATGAAGTTATCTCGTATATTAATCATCAAAACTCTGAATTATACTGAAATCACCTTAACCAAATAGAAATCATTAGGCCTTAATCAGAACGATATCTCAACCCTATAAATAGATATTATCCCGACTGTTAATGAAGCATTTAAACACAGAGAAGTATCAAATATGATTTAAATAGCAACCATTGCAGAAACATAACTTCTATAACTTTGAGGACGATACCACTGTACTCTCACATTTCAAGCCAGAAATTAAGATCATAATAGAAATAGTCATCTTTGTCAAATAGAGATCTTTTGTAGATAATCACATGGAATCATAAGAAAACCGGAATAGAAAATTTTCAGTATATGGAGTCACACAGGATATCTAAAAATTATAACTCATATATAATGATATAAAATTTCGAGAATATCCTAGAAAATGTCCAGAAAGAATGATGTCATCCTTAAATACTGAAATCCACAGTAACAGAAACATTATATTCTTCATATATATTTTCAATAGAACAATAACCAGTAGAAACAGAATATTACTCTCATACAGATTTTACCATCAACTTCCATATCCACTCAATGAAACAAATTATCGGAGAAAGACATAACAATGTCGAACATAATCCAAACAGATTTCAGTGCGTTCGTCTATTTTTATGTTTAGCTAATGTTCTTATACGATAAGAATTTCATCTTAACATAATCAACTACATATACCTCTGAAGTAAATGAACACACTGCATACTCAGAAGTGATTGTCGTAATTAACTTAACTACAACCACTGTACTCAACCATCAATACAATTCAAACATTAATCTTCTATTTAATTCTGTCATTAGAAATTTTCACATTATCCCATCACTAATGTAAATCAATTGAAGAAAAGCTTCCGATTAATACTTTCTTTAGATAACATACACGAATAAGTCATTTAATCGGAGTTAACTTCTTCTTTAACAGCAACTTTGCATAATCTGAATAGTCTTCAGAACTGTCCAATATCTCTTTTAGTACCGTCTTCATTTGCTGATTCATTCTCCTTTCTGACCACATTACTAATCTTTCAAACACGGATTTCTATAACTCCACACTCGTGAGCTTATTCATTCCAACTCTTATAATAAAATTGTAACATTTTCTTCGATAAGGGGTGAGGGTAGTAAAGCCTCAAATTTAACTCTCACATAAATGTACATAATACATACTATCACAAATAATCAGTTCATTACTAATTTCACATTCTCAAATCATTTAATAAACTTTTGCTTTTAATCACTTTTATTCTTAACACATTGTTCATATGCCATCTCAAATCACTATTTCACAATCATAGCATTTCAGGTAGCAATCATAACTCAAATATCATATCTCACATGCTCATATAATTACTACATTTATCAATAACAACATGTCATAAAATTTGATTCTTACCTTTATGAGTCTCAACTCATCATCAACACATTTCCACTCAAATATTTGAGTATTTACTTCTGTACTATCAGAATTAGCTCAGTTGAAAAACTTATCTATCTCATCAAAACAATCTTCATCAGATTCGGGAGATATCACACTATCGCAGATTAAATATGGCATGTATAGCTAGACTCACATACACTATGATAGTCCTAGAACCGACTAAACCATAGCTCTGATACCAATAAAATGTAACACCCCTAACCCATATCTGTCGCCGAAAAGGGGTTACGATGTATTACCAGACGAAACATAACTTCCGAATATATAATCATATGCATAATTTTATTGAAACTCTTAAAACAGATAATTATTAATAAACTAACATAATTTGAGAACACACAACAAAGCATCCAAATTTACTATTCAAATGGTCAAAACCCAAATACAATTGCCGAATATAAACAAGTTAAATTCATATGCTTTAAAATACATATAGGAATTATACTTTTTCCAAATCACAAGATCATATTAAGTCATTTTATATTCGGCTATTCAATAAAAGTACACTATGAATCAAATTTTATACCTATCATTATAAAACCAAAGTATTAGCCATATATGCACAAAATCTCGTTTCTCAAAAAAACCAAATACAAGACATATTCGAATCAATAAATTCATGAGTAAAATATCAAACATAACTATACTTATATATACCAAAACCAAATCAACCAAAACCACAACCAAACATAATCATCAAGCCAAAATATAAATTCCAAGATTAACAAGATGGACAAGCCATTTTCGCATGGCTTATACATATATATATACAACCTCAACCATAATCAAAAAGTAGTATAGCCTATACATGCCATAAATTTCTAATTCAACTTTTAAAAGTACCGAAAGCAGTTGATAGTGTGATAAACTTCGCTAACGATCCCCGAGCCTGCAACTAGTCTCCAAAATCTATAAATAGAAGTAAAAATACACACACAGAGTAAGCTATCATATCTTAGTAAGTCATAAGCAAATATTAACTCAATAACAATAATAATTTAATAATACATAACCAAACCATACTTGTAAATTCAAATATCCACATATAACTAAACATGAATTAAGTTTTGTCCAAACACGCGTCCATTCTTTATCCAAAATCATCTTTCATACTCAATATCAATAGGAATTTCATTTGACCGAATACATACTATCATAATACATTTATACAATTCATATTTCCTTAGTCATAATTTCACATTCAATTACTGATAAACCGTAAAAGTAACATATTTTAAGCCCACATTTAGCATGCTTTTGGATGAATTATCCCTTATTTTATGTAAAAAGGTGCTCTTAATCCTTTCTTTTCATGTTATATACTCAGGAAAGCACCGGAGGATGAAAAGAATAAGAAACGGGCTTAAAACAGGACAAATGGGCCAAAGCACGAAATCGACACGGCCTGGACCCAAGACCACACGGCCGTGCCTCCTTTATAATCTCGAACACGGCCTGGCCACGATTTACACGGCCGTGCCTCATCAATGAAGTCCACACGGCCTGGCCACGACTTACACGGGCGTGTGCCAGAGGTCGTGCCCCTGCCGTGGCAAAGAGCAATTTCAATCGGATTTGGATACTTAGGGGAAAAGAAACACATTCCAAAAGCCTATAAATACACCCTAAGTATGACCTGAAAGGGGAGAGCCCAAAGTTATCGTTGAGGGGCGTCTTGCTAGGCCAGATAAGGCAGATTTGTGGGGATTCGCTCTAGGATAGCCAGTTGATTCATCTCTAGAAGCTGGAATTATACTCAAGACAGGGGATCTCTCCTTCAATTCCTTCAGGGGGTTTTAGGGATTTCTTATATTTTGTTTTATCTTTTCTTCTGAGGTTTTTTCTTTTATTGTTATGAACTAAACCCTCAGATACCTGAGGGGGATGAAACTTAGATGAATCTTGTTATCGTTTGTTGAACAATATGATAAATATTTTATTTGTTGTTAATTATGTGTTCTTAACTCTTGTGTTGATATTTTGCGGATATCGATTCAAGTTTGATGTGCTTAGGTGGAGTAGCAAAAGTCCCTGCCTAAGAGTAGATCTAGCATAGTTAAGCGAGTTGATCGCGCGCCTAGAGATAGGGGTGACGAGGCGTTTCAGTTAGGGTGAAACCTAATATGGGAGTCCATAGATCGAGTTAATGCAATTCTAGGGGTTTTAATTAGAAAGAGATTTCAATTAATCAACCTAGGGTTAGACGTTATTCGCCTCGAGAGAGGGTTTAATATAAATTAGGGAATCCTACGGATCAAGTCAAATGAATAAATAAATCTGCAGTTGAGTTAGATAACAAGTGAAGTCTAGGTGGATTCTTCCTTGGGTGTCGTCTTAATTAATTGGTTTTTCCTCAAGTATTCTCCCAAATTCATTCTTCTTTGTTTTAGAGTCTTTAGTCTAGTAGTTAATTAATTTAGATTAAACAACCATTCGCTTAATTCTTAGGCTAAATAATAGAAAGAAAGTTAGTATTAGTACTTTTAGTTCCTTTGGGTTTGATAATCCGGTCTTGCCTAAGCTATACTACTGTTCGATAGGTGCACTTGCCTCAATCGTTGTCAGAGTTAGTTTCCAGGTTCGGTCATTCTCATTATATAAATTTTTAAGACTCTGACATAACGATCAAGTTTTTGGCGCCGTTGTCGGGGAACTAAAATATTAAGAACACTCTATTTTTATTACTTTAGCCATTTTTATTTTTTGCAATTTAATTTTATTTCTTATTTTATTTGCTAATTTTTCTTCTTTTATTACTTCTTCCTTCCAGGTACCTCTAGTTTATGACTAGAAGGAACCCGAGAGGACCTTTAGTATACGATAGTGATATTGAAGCTATCGTTCGTAGAAATCGCAGAGAAATTAGGCGAGCCCTAAATTACCATGAAGAAGAACAAAAAGATGAATCCAATCCTACTGAAGGGATGGATGAGAATAATCCACCACCACAAGATGTGGCAGAAAATAATGCTTCACGTACTATGTATGATTATGCTAAACCTCATTTAACAAGAGCCGAATCGAGTATTGTTAGGCCTGCTATAGCTGCTAATAATTTTGAATTAAAGCCTAACACTATACAAATGATTCAACAATTTGTTCAATTTAATGGTTTGCAGGACGAAGACCCAAACACTCATATAGCTAATTTTTTAGAGTTTTGTGATACCTTTAAAATAAATGGCGTTTCTGATGATACCATATGGCTTCGGTCATTTCCCTTTTCTTTGAGGAATAAAGCCAAACAGTGGTTAAACTCGTTACCACGAGGGTCAATCACTACATGGGATCAAATGACCGAAAAAATTTTATTAAAATATTTCCCACTGGCCAAAATGGCTAAATTACGGAATGATATCTCTTTTTTTGTGCAGATGGATTTAGAGATATTATATGACGCATGGGAGAGATATAAGGATCTCTTGAGGAGGTGCCCACACCACGGATTACCTTTGTGGCTTCAAGTCCAAACTTTTTATAATGGTGTAAACCCCTCAACGAGGCAACTAATTGATTCAGCCGCCGGTGGAACCCGAACAATGAGAACTCACAGGCGACCCTCTACGAATTCATAGAGGAGATGTCACTGAATAACTATCGTGGCAGGTTACAATGACAAAACCAACAAAATCAGCCGGAGTTTTCAACATCGATGCAGTAACCATGCTATCCACACAGGTAGAGATGATGAATAAAAAGCTTGATAGTTTGTGTTCTTCGCAGGTACATCCAGTAATGCAGTGCGACGCAAGTGGAACTGTGGCGAATCTTGAGTACCCACCCTACCAACCGGGCACAGAAAGCGAACAGATGAACTATATAGGTAATAACTTCAGATCCAATAATAACCCTTATAGTAATAATTATAATCCAGGTTGGAGGAACCACCCAAATTTTTCATGGGGAGGACAAGGAAATCAAGGAAATCAAAGACAACAACCTCCTCAAAATTTCCAAAATCAGCCCTATCCATAGGAGAAGAAACCAAACCTTGAAGAGATGCTGACAAAATTCATGGTAGCTACAAATAATCATCTCTAAGACACTGAGACCACCCTTAAAAATCAACAGGCATCAATTAAAGGGATCGAGAGCCAAGTTGGGGAACTCACTAAGACAGTTGGACAACTTACTAACACAGTTGGACAACTCGCAAAGATAATTTCCGAACGACCGCAAGGGCGTCTACCAAGAAACACTGAGATTAACCCAAAGGAGCAAATCCAGGCCATCACAGCTCATGATAGTATAGGGTTAGATGAACCAAATCCAATACAAGAAAACGAGGTAGAAAAAGGTAAAGTTGAGGTAACACAAGAAAATCCAAAACAGGTAATCAAAAAGTACCAACCTTGCATTCCTTATCCCGAAGCGATGAAGAGAGACGATCTGAAGAAACGATTCGGTAAGTTTCTTAAACTTTTAAAGAAACTACATATCAACTTACCTCTTCTTGAAGCTCTTTCACAGATGCCAGATTTGAGGAAATTTTTAAAACATCTCTTGACAAACAAGCGTAAGTTAGACGATGAGCCACATGTGGAATTAAATGCAGTATGCTCAGCAATGTTACAGAATAGACTACCGCGAAAGCTGAAAGATCCAGGGAGTTTTACAATTCCATGTTTAATTGGTAGACTAACTGTTGATAATGCGTTATGTAACTTCCCAAAATTAGGCCTAGTAGGATTGGGCCCAATGGGCCTTGAGTGTAGGAGTGTTTAAAATTTTGAGAACAAGAGAACGGCATTATTTCAAGTTGGACTTATTAATAAGCTAATTTTGGAAAGTTACGAGGTTTCTATAAAGTGCCGGGTTCAAGTTGGGCCTTAGTAAAATTTTGTGTTTAAGCCTATTAAGGAGAGATAGTAAGTGGCATCAAGGCTTAGGGAAATAAAAGAGTAAATTGCTAGCATAAATGAGAAATTGGTAAAAGGGTTATGGCGCCACATGTAGTACCTTGAGGGTAGAGGTTCGAATCACTTTGTGTGCAAATTTTGACTTTTATTTTTGCATCCTTTCCTTAAGTGTCGGCCAAGAGGCATTCATGGCAAGGTTGACTTCATTATTTTGGTAAGGTGGCTATATGAATAAGGCAAGGTTGAAGTTGAGGAAAGGAATCAAGGGAAATAGGAAAGAAAGGGGGACATGAGGCTTATTTCGTGGGTGATGTTTTGGAAAGCTTGGGTGGCCAAAATCTTATCCTAGGGGGGGGATGCATGTGGACGGTTTTGGGGAGAATAGGTAGCTGAATTTTTAGTTGGCATTTGGTAAAGACTTAGTAGTGTTTTGGCAAAACTTCCCTTTGGCAACTTTGTGTCATTTCTCCCAATTTGCAACCCTCCTTGCTGAAACATATTAGCACAATAGTGCATTGTTTTTCTCTTTTGTTTGGTCACATACTCATTTTCTTTCCACCTTCCTTGATAGTCGAATTCTCCTTTGCCTTTTGATTGAATTTTGGGTGCTTGTTAGGCCAAAACCTTTCTCTTTGCACTATTTGGTATTCTCCAAATTTCTTTCTACCTAGTGCTGAAATTAAAAGCCACTAAAAAACATATTTTCATCCTCCTTTCTTCTTGTTGCCGAATGTACCCAAACCATTGAGACCAAAATTTGTTCATTCATCTCTTCTTTATCATTTTCTTAAGTGGGTTGACACTCTTTTCTTCGATTGAATCAGTAAGTGAATTCTTTTCTATGTTCATATTCTTTTCTTTCTAGCCGAATAGGTATTTATCACTATTCAGTTGTAAATCTTGATCGTAATCGAAAATGGTGTTATCCTCCACTTCTTCATGTCTTAATCACTCTCTTTTCGTAGTGCTTTAAGTGGGAGACCGTGTATTATTCTAGCCGAAGTCAAATGGTGGAAATTGGATCCAATATTGATAAGGTAAGGGGGTTCATTTTTGGATTTTTCATTATATCTCTATTTGGCTATGTTGCAAATCGGATTGAAGTTTCGACTAATCGATTATGTTTTAGGGACGAAATCACTCGATATGTTCTACCTTCGGACATAGTGGTCATCGACGAGTGGTTCTTTAGGGAATCAAAATCAGGTGTGTAATCCCGTACCTTTCGTATACATATCTGAAACAATGTGTAATCTCACACTTCTCTTAAATTTTGTATGAAATATTCTGTGAATCATTCGAAATACCGAAGAAAACTGAAAACCGGCATCCGTGATCACTCGGGCGTGCGTATGATCGTAATGGTAATCGTATTTCGTAATAAAATAGTTTCGGTTAGAAATAGTGACGTGTATTTGAAAAATCATGAAAAATAGGAGAAAAGGTATTACAAAGTGAATAAGATATCAGATTAAAGCTTACTGTGTCTATTTTGATATGGAAGAAACGGAAAAGGAAAAAGAATTTTATATTCTGAGATATCTTAATTTTGGTGAGACTAGTTCTGATGGACTTCGTGGTTCCCTGTTCTATCTTGGAAAAATTGGTTAAAATTGTAAAAAGTGAATTATGAGTTATATTTTATTTTTACAAATTCCTTAGTGAGTCTATTTTCAATAGAAACAAGTGGGAGTAAAATATGAAAACTGTACAGTGAGATATTTGAATTTTAGGTAAGAGAGGGCAGAATCGTTGGTCAGTGAAACAAGGGAATATTTAAGGAATAAACTGTACTAAATGGTTAAGCTAAAAATTCTGGAAAAAATTATAGTAAGAATATATATGAGTCTAGTCTCAAGGAAAATCTACGGAGTTAGATTTCAAGATTCCTAACTCAAGTTATAGTCAATTTAGTTAGTACGACGCAGATGGACAGTTTCGATTTTTATGCTCCACATTAGTAGTTAAGTCTAAGTTGCGAAATTTCCAAAATACCCTTAGGTTGCGAGATTACCGAATTACCTTTAGTGGGTAAAATTACCGATTTACCAAAATGTCCTTATGGACCGATTTACTGAAATGTCCTTATGGACCGATTTACCGAAATGTCATTATGGACCGATTTACCGAAATGTCCTTATGGACCGATTTACCGAAATGTCCTTATAGACCGATTTACCGAAAATGCCCCTATGGGCTGATTTGATAGAATGCCTTAATGGGCCGAATTGCAAAGTGTTATAATGGGCCGATTTATCGTAACAAATCTCTGGAGTAATAATTGTTGTTTAGATTTGTAAATATGATGCCTTACTATGAATGTTGCATTTACATAATTTTGCATGGGATGGGAAACTTGAATGAAGAGAAGTATAGACCGGTGGCATTGCCACAAATTCTGATAACGGCTATGTGCCAACCTAAATATGGCTTTGTGCCATTGTGATTATGGCTTTGTGCTAAGCGTGTTTTACCGGGGCTATGTGCCTAACATATGAATTAACGACTACTGTGTCGATCATTTTTACAGGGCTATGTGCCTAACATATGAATTAACGACTACGTGTCGATTATTTTTACCCGAGTGTGTGCCGATTATATTACCGTATATGATTACGGTGGCTCGACCACAAATAGTATAAATGGCGGCTTGATTTGCAAATTGGAGAAGGCTGGCGGCGGGGTGGGTTGACTTGATCCCCACGGGAGAGATTGGTTGGTACGGGTGGAGAGTTAGGCGGTGGTAGGATGGGATGGGTTGCATTCATTTCATTTATTTATTATTTGTTTATGGGCTTTGGTCCAAGATGGTTGTTATATGGATTCAGGCCCAGTGGATGACGGTAAAGGGATTTCACACTGAGTTCTTGTAACTCACCCCCGTTTTCTCTTAACCCTTATAGGTAATGCTTGATGATATGGACTTGGGCTATGGATGACTCGAGGGAGGCCATACTTCGAAAATGATTTATTTGGACTTTAGACTTCTTTCTCGCTTATTTTATTACTTTACTATTTTGGGTTAAATGTTGTAATAAGGCCTCTGGACTATTTTTATTTTTGCTTTTTGGTTGGGATGTTTTATTATTTTTCTTAAATTGTTTAAAAAGGGGAATTTTCTAAAAACTTAAACAATGGTTTCCAAAATCGATTAACAAATGGATTTCAAAAAAAACTTTTACAAATATTTTTAACACGGATATTTTCTATCGAACTATTAACGGTATTTTCAAAAGACTTGGATTCTCTTTTGAATTTTGTCATTTTCAAAAGTCACGGTTTTGTAAGATCATAAGTTCAAATTTATCGATTTATCAATAAAATCTTTGAGGTTAGTAGTATTTTATCAAATCAAACTTGTTTTCTTGATTTTTAACAAAGCAATATTTTTAGTACGATCAAAAAGGGTTTAACATGTTTTGCTCGTGTGACATACCAAATCCGCTCATAATGCATGGGCCAGGTTTGGGGTGTTACACGTTAGCTGATTTAGGGGCAAGCATAAATGTCACGCCTTATAAATTGTTTAAACAACTAGGTCTAGGGAAACCCAAACAAACTAGGATGAGCATTCAATTAGCTGATAAAACTATTAGAATTCCTAGGGGTATTATCGAAGATGTTCTTGTAAAAATTGATAAATTCGTTTTCCCAGCAGATTTTGTTGTCTTAGACATGGATGAGGATAATTCGATTCCTTTAATTTTAGGAAGACCATTCTTAGCAACTGCTAGAACTAAAATCAACATTGATGCAGGAGAACTAATACTTTGTGTAGGTAATGAGACAGTCACTCTCCAAGCTCTCGACTCGGCTAGAACATCGAGTAATCCAGGCGAGAAAACAAATTCTATTGATAACCATTCGGTTAACCCTTCTTTTCAGAAACACCGGGGAAAGAATACAAGCGAACCGATTCTATACCATGTGCCAACAAAGAAATAACACATGAAGAACAAGGGATTGGTCGATGATCTAGGCAGTGGAAGACGCATTTCAAGGAAAAATTAGGAATACACGAAGTAGAACCAGAGCCACTCCACGAAGCAAACAAGTTCAAAATCGGAGATCAGGTATTGATAGAAAAAACAGACCCTCAAACATCTCCTCCTGACCCTAACACAAACAAAGAAATACCGTTTAGGGTAATCAGTGTTTTTCCATACGAACGGTTGAGGTAAGTAATCCTATTTTGAGTACTTTCAATATAAACGCTTCTCGACTTAAACTTTATCAAGGAAATAGAACGATAGCATGAGGAAGATATTCAAATTTTTAAACCACCACGATTTGTTGTGAATACGAGGAAAGTCTAGCTTAAGACTTTAAACGAGCGCTTCTCGGGAGGCAACCCGAGCACTAACCCTAGTTACTTTTGCTTTTGTTTTCATTTTCTTTTCTTCTCTTAGTCTTAAACACCTAGATTTAAACTAACCAAAAGTGCAAATTTCCAGGCCACACGGCCTTACACACAGCCATGGCCGTGGCTGTGTGGAAGCACAGAATCACCGTACTGACACGGCAGAGAGGGTACAAGTCAGAAAGAATCAAATCTTTGAGTCACGGACTCCAACCACCACCCCACGGGCACCGACAAAACGCCACGGCCGTGTGACGCAGCCGTGGACTCCATTGACTTATCACCAACGGGCGTGGCAATCAGAACATGGGCATGGGAGAAATGATA
The DNA here is from genome assembly GCA_025698515.1 of Gossypium sturtianum. Classification (NCBI taxonomy): domain Eukaryota; kingdom Viridiplantae; phylum Streptophyta; class Magnoliopsida; order Malvales; family Malvaceae; genus Gossypium; species Gossypium sturtianum. The sequence goes on from CM046955.1 coordinate 131,644,452, forward strand.
CGATGCATAACACGGCCGTGTGAGGAGGCCGTGTGAATTAACACGCCCATGGTACACGGGCGTGTGAATGTACCTGACTTGAGAATTCTATTTAAACCTCCCACCCCTCCCTCTTCTCACCCATTCAGGCCATTTAGTTTTTCTTTTCTTTCTCAACCCTCTCCCTACTTCTCTTCTCCAATACATCCCCAAAACCCTTGAGCTACACCAAATGCCAAAGAAGCGGAAGGAATCAAGCATAATCTCCCAGAGGGAGACCGATCTATATAAGTTCATGCCGGCCGCTTCAATCATTCGACGAGCCAAGGATATTTGAGGCCATTTAGTTCTTATTTCATTTTTCTCTTTTGCTTCAATTTTTGTATCCTTACTTCTCTTCGGCTTAATTTAACTCATTTTATTTTAGTTTCTTGGTTTTTAATTCTTCAGGCTGCTTGGGAATCACACCACGACCACCACCATATCCACAGCCTTAGAAATCACACCCAACAATAAGGACCCTACGGTCCATTTATCTTTTCTTTTAATTTTAGTTTCATCTTTATTTTTCTTCACTTTAGCTTGCTTTTCTTTAATTATTTAATTAGTATAGTTTTAATTTTTTAGTATTTTATCCTGGCTAATCCTCCATGAGCTACCCAATTTCTTCATCTAGTGCAGGATCGTCATCCAGACCGCCCCCTCCGACTTATCTTTCACCTTCAAACCAAGGATGCCATCCGAAAATTCAGGGAGTTTCACTTCTTCCCATATCTTATGATTTTATAATGATATTATCTATCTTTGTACATTGAGGGAAATGTACATCTTATGTGTGGGGGGTGAATATTAAGGATGCCTAACTTTTTGCATTATTCTCAAATCCCTGAATTTAGTCTTGTTTTTAAGTAAATTTCTCATATTATCATTAGAATGAAATTCCTATGATTCATGATCTTTATTGATATGTTTTAGATTAAGTCATTGATAATTGTGCATTGATAATTAAATTCTAAGATACTAGAGAATCAAGCATGATAAGTCTATTTTTCAAAAAAAATAAAAAATTCTAGGTTGTCTACCTGAAATTGAATATTACTTTGAAGTTTGAAATTTACGAGGTTGACATCAAAATACCCATAATTTTTTGTGAGATTTTGAGCCTTATAAGAGCATAAAACCTTTTTCATGCTCACTTTTTGATTATGAGTGTGTCAACATTGATTTGTTATTCTAGAACTTGCATCGATTATACATGTCGAGACCACACCTTTGATTTGATATACAGAAATGATAAAGGTACCTAGGATTTAATCCACTTACTCCATAAAAAGCCTACCTTCATAATTAATCCCTAGTGAACCCTTTTAATCCTAACAACCTTTTTTATTGACTCACCCACTAATATTAACCCAAAACCCTTTGTATTTGTTATCACCATCCTTTTTTACTACCCTTTTTGTCGAGATTTGATTTTGAGCAGTTGCCTAACTATGTTCTATATTTTAGTTGTTAAAAGTACTTTCTTATTATTGTAAATATTTGATGATTTGTTCTTAAAAAAAACAACATCGAAGTATATTCAGTATTAGTATGATGAAAAGCGAGCTTATACGTTAAAGTCTAAGAAGCTCGTATTATTAGTTTCAAAGTTTCAATTCATGTAATTATTTATTTTTTAGTTCATTGTTTCTAGTTAGGTAATTTTTCAGGTCGATCTCGATTCTAACCCTCTAATTTAGCCTTTATCCACACCTTAACCCAAGCCACGTTACAACCCTGATAAAGACCTTTTGATTTGTGCATCATCTCATATTACTGAGTGGTGGAGATTTGATTTTCATGCAAGCCTATGGGATTAACTTTTGGGTTTGACATTTGAGTGCTTAATTAGAACCTTAAACACTTGATTGATTTGAGTGAATCTTTTGTGAGGATGTCAATCCTTGTAGGTTTTGGATCAGAGGTAATTATTTAGATGAGGGGAAACACCTATGTTTTGTGCTACAAATGTATGACTTATATTGTTTGAATCTTTAGGACTCTTTGAGTTAACTTATCCATGTATAAATTATCTATGAATTATGATGAAACATTGTTGATAGAAATATTGAATTATGGAAAGTTCGTTTTAATTCTTAGTTGAGAATTTTGCTTGAGGACAAGCAAAAGCTTAAGTGTGGGGGTATTTGATAAACCGTAGAAGTAACATATTTTAAGCTCACATTTAGCATGCTTTTGGATGAATTATCCCTTATTTTATGTAAAAAGGTGCTCTTAATCCTTTCTTTTCATGTTATATACTCAGGAAAGCATCGGAGGATGAAAAGAACAAGAAACGGGCTTAAAATGGGCCAAATAGGCCAAAGCACGAAATCGACACGGCCTGGACCCAAGACCACACAGTCGTGCCTCCTTTGTAATCTCGAACACGGCCTGGCCACGATTTACACGGCCGTGCCTCATCAACGAAATCCACATGGCCTGGCCACGACTTACACGGACGTGTGCCAGAGGCCGTGCCCCTGCCGTGGCAAAGAGCAATTTCAATCGAATTTGGATACTTAGGGGCAAAGAAACACATTCCAAATGCCTATAAATACACCCTAAGTATGACACGAAGGAGAGCCCAAAGCTATCGTTTAGGGCGTCTTGCTAGGCAGAGAAAAGCGATTTGTGGGGATTTGCTCGAGGATAGCCAGTTGATTCATCTCTAGAAGCCGGAATTATACTCAAGACGGGGTATCTCTCCTTCAATTCCTTCAGGGGGTTTTAGGGATTTCTTATGTTTTGTTTTATCTTTTCTTACGAGGTGTTTTCTTTTATTGTTATGAACTAAACCCTCGGATACGAAGAGGATGAAACTTAGATGAATCTTGTTATCGTTTGCTGAACTATATGATAAATATTTGATTTGTTCTTAATTATGTGTTCTTAATTCTTGTGTTGATATTTTGCGGATATCGATTCAAGTTTGATGTGCTTAGGTGGAGGAGCTGTAACACCCCAAACCCGGACAGGACACCACGTCCGAATCTGGTATGTTACGGGGAAAACGTTTTTGAGAGATGAGATTTTTCGTTTAAAAGCGGGGTGAAAACGTAGTGAACTGGAAGAAAATTGGAGTAGGCCTGTTTGATTAGATTTTGAAAACTTATCCAAAGTATATAGTCAAAACGAGTTGATTTCATTTAGCGTTTCCAATAGTTTCTTAGTACTATTTTGAAAACATTTTTGACTTAGTAGAATGTCGAGTTTGGTTTGAAAATCATTTGAGTTTACTCTATAGCAAAACATAGTGAGATACCCGATGGTATAGTTTAAAACACATTGCGTTATAGTTTTGAAAACATTATCTTACCAAATTTTTAGTAATATTTCATACCAAGTTATTTGTTAAGCAGGTTAAGAATCTAATTAAACCATAACCATCATAAAAGATAATTTAAAGGCCTTTTACAAACCCCAAATTAAATCTCAAATAAAAATAAATAAGCTAAAGTACCCAAAGTGAATAGTCTGAGCAAAACTTTTATTAAAGCATGGTATGTGCACCCCGAGTCCACCCCGGCTCCATGTCCGCGTCTACGGGTCACCTGAAATGTCAAAGGAGAGGGTGAGTCGAATGACTCAGTGCATAAATCCCGCTCCCGATGGAACAACATGCTAACACACATCATACATAGCAACATAGTTAATGCAACCCGATCCTAACCATCCGTATCTCCTTTTCTACCCCGTGTGGTACCAAACCACTGGTGGTGCCAAACCACTGGTGACATATAGTCACAATGTGTTACCAAAACACTGGTGTCCCAAAGACACAATATCCATCAATGTGGTGCCAAACCCTTTGGTGTCCCAAAGACACGTTTGTGCTACCAAAGCACTGGTGACCGAAGTCACAGATCCAATGATGGGGCCAACCCATCGTGTGATACCCAATCACTAGCAGACGATCCCATATCTCATGTGGGGCCAACCCACGGTGGTGTCAAACCACAGGGACAAGTCGCAATGAGGTGCCCAACCTCTGGTGTCCCAAAGAGACAAATGTGGTACCAAACCACTGGTGACCGTAGTCACAATAATCGAATGATGGGGCCAACCCATCGTGTGATACCCAATCACTAGCAGACGATCCCATATCTCAAAGTGGGGCCAACCCACGGTGGTGTTAACCACAGGGACGAGTCGCAATGAGGTGCCCAACCTCTGGTGTCCCAAAGAAACAAATGTTGTGTTACCAAAACACTGGTGCTCGTCAGCACAAAATATCACTGCTCCCTCCACTCATATCACCCATCAACATACCATACTCATGTGATCATGCATATCATACAAGTCATGCATATCATGCCAACATGTCTAGCATTACATCTCATAGCATACATAACATAGATCATAATACCCAAGGTATCCATAATAGAACTTGTAATAAATTAGACTTACCCGGATACGTACACATACCCGTTTGGGTATCCAATTATCCGTCATCTTTGGTATAGTTTTTAACAGACAAACGGGTTTATTAATAACATTACTAGGTATCGGTGTGTTAGTTTACACACCTGGTAATTACGAGTCTAAAGATCCCAACGACCGATCTATGTCCTCGATTATCAAGCTCCTATAACAATCGGCCAACACAGATTAGGCACTAAGACCATTCGGCCAAAGACATAATAACCAAAGGGATCAATATTAAGCCATTACCTTACTCTTGCGAATGGTTTGGTTTCCAACCAAACCTCGAACCAACAGATGGTTCTCCTTCCAACAATCGGCACCCTATAAGACAAATAATTAATCCCTAATCACCTTTGACTTGATCGGAAACAAAAGATTGAACTAACAATACTAACACCAATCACTTACCCTCCACTTACCAATCAACCAAGCTGAAAATGTGATTCCTCTTGCTTGCTTCCACACTCCAATGACCCTATAACGAAGAGATTAATACCCTTCCAAAATAACCATATTCGGCCCTTAACCAAACCATAACCAAAGAAAAGACAAGAGAGGGACAAATGGCCATTCGGCCACCCACTTACCTTGTTCAAGGATTGAACAACCAACCAAGATCCACCCTTCAACGATATTCGGCCAAGAGAGCTACAAGGGAGAGGAGAGATTCGGCCAAAATGAAAACACAAGCTAGAAGGAAATTTGGCAATCACCAAGGAGGATTAGGCTACAAACTAGAAAAGAAAATAATAAAAGAAATAGATGTGGTTTAAGAGAAGAAAGAAATCGGTCAATGGTTGAAGAGATATTGGCTCAAGTGCTTCAAGAAATGGGAGAAAATAGATGGAAATTCGGCTAAGAGAGCAATGTGAATTCGGCACTAGTGTATTAAGAGAAAAGAGACGAAAATATGATAAGAAAAGGTATTAGTTTAGGCTATCAATGTTTTTAAGTCAACGAAAGAATTATGGAGAAGAGAAAATACCATTCGGTTTACACAAATGACAAAAAGAAAAAGAACATGAAGAGGGGATATTCGGCTACCAAGAAGACTTAAGAGAAAGCAGGCAAATTTCAGTTGAATGCTCTTGAACTCTCGGTTTCAAAAAAGAAGAAAATGTATGAATTTCTTTGACAAAAAAAAAAGTGACCGAACACACCCCAAAATGCCAAATGCATTTCGGCCCCTCAACACCATACCATGCCGTCCACTTCCCCACTCCACACTCCCCAAATTGGCTAAATCCCCCAATAGCTCCCAACCACTCATTTCAAATGAGTTTACCAAGTCTTACTCCTACCATCACTCTCCACCTTTCATTTGAAAGTGAAGACCAAGTCAAAGGAGGAATTTAAACTTCATCCAACTCTTCCCTCCTATGCCGTCCAAAATGAAGCCAAAATGTGAGGTCTTTTGCAGCTCGAACACTAGACCTCCACCCCATGCGATTGACGCCACACCTAGCTCCCCAAGTAACGCATGCTTGCCACTTTGCCAGCTCACTTTTTGTTCAACAAAACACCAAATAAAACTCTTATACCCCAGCTCCAACAGCTCCCCTGACTTAACACCCAAAAACCAAAATTTTCCTACCTACCCAGGCACACTCCTAGCCCACAATTAAGCCCCTAAAACACCGAAATAGCAACACAGCACACTAAACACATGCAATTTCATGCAACAACAAAATAGCCCCTAACTCGGGATATTACAGTTCTACCCCCCTTAAAAATAATTTCGACCTCGAAATTACCTGATTAGAAGAGTTGCGGGTATTGCTGTCTCATCATATCCTCGGGTTCCCACGTAGCTTCTTCTACGCCATGATTTCGCCAAAGTACCTTAACCAAAGGCACAGACTTCTTACGCAGAACCTTCACATCTCGATCAAGAATCTGCACAGGTTCCTCCTCCATGGTCAAATCTGGGTTTACCTCGATCTCTTCCACTGCTACCACATGCGACGAATCGAGCGATACCTCCAAGCATCGAAGCGTGAAAAGCGTCGTGAATCGACTAAGCTCTGGCGGCAACTCAAGGCGATACGCTCATGGTCCAACACGTCTCAATACCTTATACGGCCCAATAAACCTCGGACTTAGCTTGCCTTTCTTTCCGAACCTCAACACCTTCTTCCAAGGCGAGACCTTCAGAAAACTCGATCCCCACGGCCGAACTCTATATCTCTTCGCTTAAGATCGGCATAAGACTTCTGCCGGTCGAAGCTTCCTTCAATCTAGCTTTGAATCAACTTAACCTTGTCTTCGGTCTCAACCAACCAACTCGGGTCCCAACAAGCGGCGTTCACCTAACTCCGTCCAACACGTAGGTGAGCGACATTTCCTACCATACAACGCCTCATATGGTGCCATCTTGATGCTCGCAGTAAGCGTTGTTGTAGGCAAACTCAGCTAATGGAAGAAACTCCTCCCAACTACCTCTGAAATCCGAGGACACAACCTCTCGGCATATCCTCTAAGATCCGAATAACCTCACTACGGTAATGTCCGATTTGCGGGTGAAAAGCCGTCTTTGAAATCCAACCGAGTACCCAGAGCACGGTGCAACGCTTTCGAGAACCTTGGCGTGAATCTAGGATCCGTCCGAGATTATCGAAACCGCACACCGTGCAACCTTACTATCTCGACACATACGGACCCGCTAGCTTCAAGTGAGTAGTCAACCCTCACCGGAATAAAGTGAGGTGATTTAGTCGACGATCCACCACTACCCAAATCGAATCCTTCTTGCTTGGCGTAGCGGTAACCCACCGACGAAATCCATGGTTATCCTTTCCCACTTCCACCGAGGAATCTTCACAGGCTGAAGCAAACCTGACGGCAACTGATGCTCAGCCTTGACCTGCTGACATGTCAGACACTTCCCCACACACTCTGTCACCTCTTTCTTCAAGCCAGGCCACCAAAACTGCTCTCTAAGATCCCTATACATCTTGCTACCTCCGGGATGCATAGCATAAGGATCGCGCTATGTGCGTCTGAAGAATCTTTTGCCTCACTCAACATCTTTAGGCATACAAGCCTTACCCCGAAAACACAACACCTCATCACTAGACAAGCTGTAACCCTCCAAACCACCATTCTGCACTTGCAACCTTCGCGCACTCAGAACCTCATCCAATAAGCTGTTTCTCTACGATCCGCTCAACCGGTGAGGCTTAACTTGCAACTCGCTGAGAATACTCCCATCGTCATACAAACTCAAGTGGGCAAATAAAGCTCTTAAGTCCGAAACAACCTTGCGGCTCAACGCGTCGACCACCACGTTGGCCTTGCCGGATGGTACTCAATCGAGCGATCGTAATCTTTCAGCAACTCAACCCATCTCATACGCCTCAAATTCAAATCCTACGAGTCGGTGAGATACTTGGACTCTTGTGATGCGTGTAGACTATCGATCTTTCTCCATACAAGTAGTGCCTCCAAATCTTAAAGCGAAGACTACAAACCGCTAGCTCCAAATCGTGCGTCGGATAGTTGACCTCATGCGGTCTCAATTGCGAGAAGCGTAAGCCACAACCTTACCTTCTTGCATCAAAGCACACAACCCAAGCCCGTATGTGATGCATCGCAATAAAGCGTGAACTCCTTACCGGCCTCGGGTTGAATTAGAACCGGAGCCTCGGTCAAAATCTTCTTTAACTTATCGAAGCTTTCTGCATTGTTTCTCGACCCAAACAAACGGAACTCCTTTCCTCGGCAACTTGGTCATCGGGCGCTGCTATCAACGAGAAACCCTCAACAAACCTTGGTGAGTATCCGGCCAAACCAGAAAACTCCGAATCTCCGCCGCGACTTAGGCGGCTTCCAATCAAAAGCGCCTCAATCTTACGAGGATCTACTCGAATCCCCTCACCGACACTACATGACCCAAGAAAGTCACTTCTCTAAGCCAAAACTCGCACTCATCGAACTTAGCATGAGAGTCGCTTTTCCTCGGAATCTGCAGCACCACTCGCAAATCGCATCATGCTCTTCCTCCGTCCTTGAGTACACCAAGATGTCGTCTATGAAAACCACGACGAACCGATCCGGATCATTGTTGAAACACCCTATTCATCATATCCATAAACGCCGCCGGTGCGTTAGTCAACCCGACGGCATTACCAGGAATTCGTAGTGCCCATACCGAGTCGAAGCGCTGTTTTATGGATATCAGCCTCCTTAACTTTTAGCGGTGATACCGGACCTCAAGTCGATCTTGAAAATACCGCGGCGCCCTTCGGTGATCGAACAAGTCATCTATCCGTGGCAGCGGATACTTGTTTTTAATCGTCGGCTTGTTCAAGCAAGCGTAGTCTATGCACATCCGCATCGTACCATCTTTCTTCTTGACAAAGTACCGCGCGCACCACCGGCGAAACACTAGGCCTAATAAAACCTCGATCCAATAACTCCCGGATCTCGAGCCTTAAGCTCCACCAATTCCTTTGGTGCCATTCTATCGGAGCAATAGACACCGGCGCAGTTCCGGGTAATAGATCTATCCCGAACTCCACCTCTCGATCTGGCGGCAAACCCGGAAGCTCCTCAGGAAACACATCAGCAAATTCCTTAACAGTACGGACCTTCTCTACAGCAGACTCTTTAGCCTCCAAGGCATACAAATGAACTACATACGCTTCACAGCCCTTCCTGACCATCTTCTCCGCTTTCAAAGCAGATACCACATTTGATAAGTAATCCCTCCTATTACCTATCATAGCCACCTCATCACCCTCAACCTCTTAAGAATCATGCGTTTAGCCGCGCAATCCAACCTCGCCTGGTACTTGACCAACCAATCCATCCCAAGAATCAGATCGAACTCCCCAAACGGCAGTTCCATCAGATCAGCAGCAAACACTACCCCTTGGAGTTCTAGGGGTACCTCTCTAAACAGTTTATCTACTACCACCGAGTGACCTAGAGGGCTAATCAAAGTCATCCGCCTAGAAGATATCTCGAGTCTAAATCCATGGTCTCTACTATACTCATCGGCAACATAAGAGTGCGTTGAACCCACATCAATCAAAGCGTTATAAGGAGAACCAAAAATCAAAAACGTCTGCGGTTATGACGTCCGGTCGTCGCCGCTCTCCTCCTGCGCCTCGCAAAGATACACTAATCCGGCCGTCTCAGCATCGAACTACTCGCACCTCGCCGCGGTGCTCCACGGCCCCGACCGAGAACCATTACCACCTCGCCATTACCACGGCCCCTCTGCGGTGGCGGTCTACTACTCCTGAACTGATTACGGCCCTGGCTCTCAGACTGAATCCTGGCCAACCTACGCGGACAGTCCCTCACACGATGCTCCAGAGAACCACACTCAAAGCAACCCTTTCCTCCAGTCCAAAGAACCACCCCAATGAGATTTCCCACACCGATCACACTGCGGCGGTCCCTGCCTAGCAGCAACAAACCTAGCAGGCTGGTTCGGCCCACTCGGTCTAGCCCTCTTCTGCGGATTACCCGACGATCCAGAAGACCCAAAGCTCCTCTTGTGCCTATTTCTGTCCATGCCCTGTCTCACGACTCCTTAACACCCTCGACTACCTTAGCCTTCTCAACTAAGACGGCAAACTCGCGCTCTGGCGAGCAATCATCGTGATCTCACGTCGTCTCATGAGACCATCCTCGAGGCGAACACACCTCTCACGCTCGGTGGCCACAATGCCCCGGCATACCTACTCGGCCGGGAACTCACCTCGTACTCGAAAACAGATTTACTCCCCGAACAAGCTTCGAAATGCCTTCGGCTGGAGTCAATATAACTAGCTCCAATGTATTTCTTTTGATATGCGACCTGAAATAATCCCATGTCGGATCCTCTCACGCCACAACATCTCCGAACCGTGAGCCACCACCGATATGACTCATCCCGAAGAAGCGATACGATGCCCTTGCCTTCTCTTCTTGATCAAGTCGAGATCATCCATGATCCGCTCGGTTGCCTCTAGCTTGATTCATTCAAAGCAGTGCTAGGAGCAACACGGATACACCTCGAAAGAATTCGCCCCATTTGCCCGAAGTCGCTCAGAACGCATTTCCTAACTCCGCACCACCACCTACACGGCTACCCTTTCCAACACTCGCAAAGATCGCACGAGACAACTGCGTCATCTCGATCGATCTTGGAACTCACCACCTCCGGTGGTGGCGGAAACGGTATCTCATTTTTTGAACCCTGACCAGATCCTACGGGCTCAGAAACTGTCATCCTACCCCTACCTCTACCATGAGTATTACGACCACGTCCGCCTCGAGTGCTCATGACTAATCTTTCTACGTATCTGATTAAGAATTTTATGCATCAATATTTATTCCACTGTTTTAAAGCAAGTCTTATGAATATTGAAGAGGATTTGTTCTCGCGAGTTCACAAAATCCTATCAGTTTCAATCTCTAGAATAGTATACTATTACTATTCATCAGATCATATCACATCCAATCAAATCACAAGCAATAGTTCGGGTACTTACAGGTGAACCCAGTGTAGGAGACTCGGTGCCATGCCTTTCCAACCATACTTTAAGAACAAAGACTGACAAAACAATCTTTTGAAAACATTTTGGGCCTCAGGCCCACAGCCGAGCCTTTGAACTTGGCTCTGATACCACAATTGTAACACCCCAAACCCGGACAGGACACCACGTCCGAATCTGGTATGTTACGGGGAAAACGTTTTTGAGAGATGAGATTTTTCGTTTAAAAGCGGGGTGAAAACGTAGTGAACTGGAAGAAAATTGGAGTAGGCCTGTTTGATTAGATTTTGAAAACTTATCCAAAGTATATAGTCAAAACGAGTTGATTTCATTTAGCGTTTCCAATAGTTTCTTAGTACTATTTTGAAAACATTTTTGACTTAGTAGAATGTCAAGTTTGGTTTGAAAATCATTTGAGTTTACTCTATAGCAAAACATAGTGAGATACCCGATGGTATAGTTTAAAACACATTGCGTTATAGTTTTGAAAACATTATCTTACCAAATTTTTAGTAATATTTCATACCAAGTTATTTGTTAAGCAGGTTAAGAATCTAATTAAACCATAACCATCATAAAAGATAATTTAAAGGCCTTTTACAAACCCCAAATTAAATCTCAAATAAAAATAAATAAGCTAAAGTACCCAAAGTGAATAGTCCGAGCAAAACTTTTATTAAAGCATGGTATGTGCACCCGAGTCCACCAGGCTCCATGTCCGCGTCTCACGGGTCACCTGAAATGTCAAAGGAGAGGGTGAGTCGAATGACTCGAGTGCATAAATCCCCGCTCCCGATGGAACAACATGCTAACACACATCATACATAGCATCATAGTTAATGCAACCCGATCCTAACCATCCAGTATCTCCTTTTCTACCCCGTGTGGTACCAAACCACTGGTGGTGCCAAACCCACTGGTGACATATAGTCACAATGTGTTACTAAACACCGGTGTCCCAAAGACACAATATCCATCAATGTGGTGCCAAACCCTTTGGTGTCCCAAAGACACGCGTTTGTGCTACCAAAAGCACTGGTGACCGAAGTCACAGATCCAATGATGGGGCCAACCCATCGTGTGATACCCAATCACTAGCGCACGATCCCATATCTCATGTGGGGCCAACCCACGGTGGTGTCAAACCACGAGGACAAGTCGCAATGAGGTGCCCAACCTGCGGTGTCCCAAAGACACAAATGTGGTACCAAACCACTTTGGTGACCGTAGTCACAATAATCGAATGATGGGGCCAACCCATCGTGTGATACCCAATCACTAGCAGACGATCCCATATCTCAAAGTGGGGCCAACCCACGGTGGTGTTAACCACAGGGACGAGTCGCAATGAGGTGCCCAACCTCTGGTGTCCCAAAGACACAAATGTTGTGTTACCAAAACACTGGTGCTCGTCAGCACAAAATATCACTGCTCCCTCCACTCATATCACCCATCAACATACCATACTCATGTGATCATGCATATCATACAAGTCATGCATATCATGCCAACATGTCTAGCATTACATCTCATAGCATACATAACATAGATCATAATACCCAAGGTATCCATAATAGAACTTGTAATAAATTAGACTTACCCGGATACGTACACATACCCCGTTTGGGTATCCAATTATCCGTCATACTGGTATAGTTTTTAACAGACAAACAGGTTTATTAATAACATTACTAGGTATCAGTGTGTTAGTTTACACACCTGGTAATTACGAGTCTAAAGATCCCAACGACCGATCTATGTCCCTCGATTATCAAGCTCCTATAACAATCGGCCAACACAGGATTAGGCACTAAGACCATTCGGCCAAAGACATAATAACCAAAGGGATCAATATTAAGCCATTACCTTACTCTTGCGAATGGTTTGGTTTCCAACCAAACCTCGAACCAACAGTGGTTCTCCTTCCAACAATCGGCACCCTATAAGACAAATAATTAATCCCTAATCACCTTTGACTTGATCGGAAACAAAAGATTGAACTAACAATACTAACACCAATCACTTACCCTCCACTTACCAATCAACCAACTGAAAAGTAACAGTTCCTCTTGCTTGCTTCCACACTCCAATGACCCTATAACGAAGAGATTAATACCCTTCCAAAATAACCATATTCGGCCCTTAACCAAACCATAACCAAAGAAAAGACAAGAGAGGGACAAATGGCCATTCGGCCACCCCACTTACCTTGTTCAAGGATTGAACAACCAACCAAGATCCACCCTTCACTGATATTCGGCCAAGAGAGCTACAAGGGAGAGGAGAGATTCGGCCAAAATGAAAACACAAGCTAGAAGGAAATTTGGCAATCACCAAGGAGGATTAGGCTACAAACTAGAAAAGAAAATAATAAAAGAAATAGATGTGGTTTAAGAGAAGAAAGAAATCGGTCAATGGTTGAAGAGATATTCGGCTCAAGTGCTTCAAGAAATGGGAGAAAATAGATGGAAATTCGGCTAAGAGAGCAATGTGAATTCGGCACTAGTGTATTAAGAGAAAAAGAGACGAAAATATGATAAGAAAAGGTATTAGTTTAGGCTATCAATGTTTTTAAGTCAACGAAAGAATTATGGAGAAGAGAAAATACCATTCGGTTTACACAAATGACAAAAAGAAAAGAACATGAAGAGGGGATATTCGGCTACCAAGAAGACTTAAGAGAAAAGCAGGCAAATTTGGTTGAATGCTCTTGAACTCTCGGTTTCAAAAGAAGAAAATGTACGAATTTCTTTGACAAAAAAAAAGTGACGAACACACCCCAAAATGCCAAATGCATTTTGGCCCCCAACACCATACCATGCCGTCCACTTCCCCACTCCACACTCCCCCAAATTCGGCTAAATCCCCCCAATAGCTCCCAACCACTCATTTCAAATGAGTTTACCAAGTCTTACTCCTACCATCACTCTCCACCTTTCATTTGAAAGTGAAGACCAAGTCAAAGGAGGAATTTAAACTTCATCCAACTCTTCCCTCCTATGCCGTCCAAAATGAAGCCAAAATGTGAGGTCTTTGCAGCTCGAACACTAGACCTCCACCCCATGCAGTTGACGCCACACCTAGCTCCCCAAGTAACGCATGCTTGCCACTTTGCCAGCTCACTTTTTGTTCAACAAAACACCAAATAAAACTCTTATACCCCAGCTCCAACAGCTCCCCTGACTTAACACCCAAAAACCAAAATTTTCCTACCTACCCAGGCACACTCCTAGCCCACAATTAAGCCCCTAAAACACCGAAATAGCAACACAGCACACTAAACACATGCAATTTCATGCAACAACAAAATAGCCCCTAACCCGGGATATTACAGGAGCAAAAGTCCCTGCCTAAGAGTAGATCTAGCATAGTTAAGCGGAGTTGATTGTGCGCCTAGAGATAGGGTGACGAGGCATTGCCGGATTAGGGTGAAACCTAATATGGGAGTCCATAGATCGAGTTAATGCAATTCTAGGGGTTTTAATTAGAAAGAGATTTCAATTAATCAACCTAGGTTTAGACGTTATTCGCCTCGAGAGAGGGTTTAATATAAATTAGGGAATCCTACGGATCAAGTTAAATGAATAAATCATCTGGTTCAGAGTTAGATAACAAGTGAAGTCTAGGTGGATTCTTCCTTGGGTGTCGTCTTAATTAATTGGTTTTTCCTCAAGTATTCTCCCAAATTCATTCTTCTTTGTCTTAGAGTCTTTATTCTAGTAGTTAATTAATTTAGATTAAACAACCATTCGCTTAATTCTTAGGCTAAATAATAGAAAGAAAGTTAGTATTAGTACTTTTAGTTCCTTTGGGTTCGATAATCCGGTCTTGCCTAAGCTATACTACTGTTTGATAGGTGCACTTGCCTCAATCGTTGTCAGAGTTAGTGATAAACCGAAATAGTAACATATTTTAATCCCACATTTAGTAGGCTTTTGGATGAATTATCCCTTATTTTATATAATTTGGTGCTCTTAATCCTTTCTTTTCATGACTTATACTCAAAAAAGAACCCAAGAATAAAAAGAATGAGAAACGGGCTCAAGACGGACCAAAATGGGCCAAAGCAAGAAATCGACACTGCCTAGACTAAAGCCCACACGGATGTGCCTCCTCAAAATACTAGAACACGGCCTAATCACAATCTACACGGGCGTGTCCTCATTAGAAGTCTGAACACGGCCTGACCACGATTCACACAGGCGTGTGCCATGGCCGTGCCTCTGCCGTGGAGAAGAGCAATTTCACTCGGAAAAGGATACTTGGGGCAAAGAAACACATTCCAAAAGCCTATAAATACACCCTAAGTATAACCTGCAAGGGGAGTCGACGGGCGGTCAGATAGGCCAAGGAGCCGAGCCGAAAAGGGCAGATTTGTGGGAAACTCTCAAGGGATAGCCAGTTGATCCATCTCAAGAAGTCGAAATTCTACTCAAGACGGAGGATCTCCTCTTCAATTCCTTCAGGGGGTTTTAGGGATTTCTTATGTTTTGTGTTATCTTTTCTTTTGAGATGTTTTTCTTTACTATTATGAACTAAACCCTTCAGATACCTGAAGGGGATGAAACCTAGATGAATCTTGTTATTGTTTTCTGAACTATATGATAAATACTTGATTTGTTCTTAATTATGTGTGCTTAATTCTTGTGTTGATATTTTGCGAATATTAATTCAAGTATGATGTGCTTAGGTGGTGGAGCAAAAGTCCCTGCTTAAGAGTAGATCTAGCATAATTAAGCGGAGTTGATCGCGCGCCTAGAGATAGGGTGACGAGATTTTGCCAGATTAGGGTGAAACCTAATATGGGATGTCCATAGATCGATTTACTGCTATTCTAGGGGGTTATTATTTGAGAAAGAGATTTTCGTTAATTAACCTAGGGTTAGACGTTATTCGTCTCGAGAGAGGGTTTAATATACGTTAGGGAGTCCTACGGATCAAGTCAAGTGAATAAATCGTCTGGTTCAGTGTTAGATAACAAGTGAAGTCTAGGTGGATTCTTCCAAAGGGTATCGATTTAATCAACTGAGTTTTTCCCAAGTATTTCCCCAATTCATTCTTTTTGTCTTTGCGTCTTTAGCTTAGTAATTAGTTAATTTAGATTAATAAACAACTTCACTTATTTTAGGCTAAATAATAGAAAGAAAGTTAGTATTAGTACTTTTAGTTCCTTCGGGTTCGACAATCTGGTCTTGCCTAAGCTATACTACTGTTCGATAGGTGCACTTGCCTCAATCGTTGTCATAGTTAGTTTCCAGGTTCGATCATTATCTTTATAAATTTTAAAACTCTGACTTCACAACAATCAGTTACTTTCCAGGTTCGATCATTCTTTTTTATAAATTTTAAAACTCGACAGACATACGATCAATTACCATATAGACAAATGCACATATAAACTTTGGCATGAGTATGAAATTCACATTTCCATATCATACATATATTTATATCATTAAACCGAATATGACCAATCATATACTTAAACATATGGTTTCATTCACTTCATTCATAGCTTAATTTTTTTTAATTCAAATATTATCTCAATGGCATTGATAATTTATTAAGGTGTAACCAAGCCATACTTATGAAATTTAATTACCAAACATTTATCTACACATAAATTATAACATTTCCAAATACCCATTGATTCATTAACATGTTTAATATCCCATAGACCTTATTTTGCCGAATATATATATATATATATATTTCTCTATAAACACGTTCAAGGTTCACATTTCAAATACCTACTCATCGAATGCACATAAATCCTTTAATATCATTATGAATTTCACATTTCAATTTATTCCTCATGTAACATTAGGCCGAATATAAGCTCAAAAATCAAACATTAATATCACATATGTATGCATTAATCCACATATAGATTTTCATATACACATTCACTACCATTAACGTCATTTATAACTTGTATCACATATCAAATAATCAACTTACCTTATTTCTGAAAAGGTAATAAATTGTCACATACCTGTTCACTTTACTCATTTAACGTACATTTGATTACTTTTACCGTTGCTCACGTAAAATTTGCTAGGGATAAAGCATAATATAATACACCGGCACAGAGCCTGCTAGGCAATAAGCTGATATAATTCACTGACATAAAGCACGCTAGGTATAAAGCCCGATATTATACACGCAAGCACAAAGCTTGCTAGGCATAAAGCCCGATATTATACACGGCACAAAGCACGCTAGGCATAAAGCCCGATATCAGCGATACAAAGCCATCTTACACATAATTCATATATCGAAATCTTAACTAATCCTTAAGGTTCATACGAAGCTTTTCAAACATCCTATCTCAATTGAATCGAACTTGTTCCCAAATCTCATAAACATTTATACATTTGGCTAAGTCAAATAAAAATTCATATATTTATTTCTACATGTATACTTCACATTTTATAAAATTTAGTACGTCTTTTTCCTTATAAACTTACCTCGGACAACGGTAATCGGAACAAGACGATTAATCAACGATTTTAATTTTCTTCCGATCCAAATCTGATTTCTTTTGTTCTTGATCTAAATGTATTCAAAATAAACTAATTCAATATAATTTCATTCAATTTAGTCTAAGAACACATAAATAGGCAAATTACCATTTTACCCCTGACATTTTCACTTTTTACAATTTAGTCTCTATTGCACAAAACATAAAATACACAAAATTTCAGCTTACCCATGTTGAACCGAATTTTACCCACTCTCAAACAAATCCACATATTTCATTTATTTCACATTTTAGTCCTAATTATTCAAAATCATCAAAACTCCAATACAAAACATGTTAATCTAAAACATATCTTTCATATTTCATCACCAAACAAAAAAAAAAATCACAAGCTTTCAACAATGGCATAATTCAAAATATTCACCAAAATCAAAAATTCAAGCATGGGTCTTGTAGATAACTTAGCAACGATCTCAAAAACGTAAAAATTATCAAAAACCGAAACCGAAACATACCTCAATTTTCTTAAACAAGGGCCGAACTCAAAGCTTTCTTCTTTCTTCTTTCTTTTCTTTTCGTTCCAGTTCATAAAAAGATGAAAACATGGCTTTTAATTATGTTTGTCTTATTATAATAACTTTATAATATAATATATATTATTTAACCTTTATAAATAATATAAAAACTATATATAATATAAACATAATGCCGTCCACTATATTTATTAATGGAAAAATTGCAACATAAATCCTCCAGATTAAAAAGACAACAACAATTAGGCACTTTCATAATTAACCATCAAATTTTCATTTTACGTGATTAAGCCCTTTTATCAAATTAAGCACTCAAACAATAAAATTAATTCACGAAACTTTCACACATGTAAATTCACACATAATTAACATAGAAAATAATATTAAAATATTTTTCGGACTCTGATTTGTGGTTCCGAAACCACTATTTCGATTAGGGTCAAAATCAGGCTGTTACAAACGGTGTAAAGGTGGGCAGGGGTGGTGGATACTCCGGTGGTGGTGGGGTCGTTCCGTAATAGCCCCTTGAACCTAAATAAAAGAAATCAAAATATAATAATATAAATTAAAGACAAGAAAGGTAAACTGAAAGATTTTAAAAATGAAAATAAAAGAAAAAGAAAAAATAAATGGACTCAAAGGTCCTTGTCTTGTCAAATTAATGAAGCGGCTGGCATGAACATATGTGGGGTGGTCGCGCACGGGGAGACCGTGCTAGGATCCTTTAGCTTTTTCGACATGGGGATGGTGGCCTTGGTCTTGCATGTAGTACTAGTCATTTTGTATGATGGCAAGGATGGTGGTGGTGTGGTGGTGGTGTAAAGGAGGAATAAGGGAATATGGGGAAGATAATGGGAAAAATGGGGGTTTTTGGACGGATGAAGAGGTGGAAAAAAATAAAGTAAGTGGAGTGAGCAGGCGGTGGCCGGTGGTGAAAAGAGAGAAAAGCTGTGGTGGCTAGGGTTGGGAAAGAAGGGATTTGGGGAAGAAACTGAACAGAAAAAGAGGTTTATATAGAAATCAGCTGCCCACGCCCGTGTGCCCTGGGCGTGTTAGGTCACACGGCCGTATCGCACGGCCGTGTGGTACCTCGCTCGTTTCTCCCACTCCTGTGTAAAAGTTTCCATGCCCATGTTGCTTAATCAGTGTCAGCCACGGCCTATAGGCACGGGCGTGTTGCACGCCCGTGTGACTTAGTTTCAACCAAGGCTTCTGGGCATGGGCGTGTGGCACGCCCGTGTTTTTTTTTAAGCAGGTTTGACCACGGCCATGGCATTTTATCGAAGCTCGTGTTTTGGGGAAAATTTTTTTCCTTAGCCCGCACGGTCTCTGCCACACTGATGTGCCTACCCGTGTTGTCCACACGGCCACGGCCACGCCCGTATGCAAGGCCGTATGGTATGGAAACCTACGCGTATTAATATGGTTAGTTTTTAGTTAGGTACTAAAAATTAAAAATACAAAAATTAAAGGGTTAGTGCTCGGGTTGCCTCCTCAGAATTGCTCGTTTAAAGTCTTAAGCTAGACTTACCTCTCATTCGCATAATCATGGTGGTTTGAAGAGTTGAAACTCCTCATTCTTGCTATCAATTGTATTAAAATAAGGTTTTAGACGAGTACGATTTACCTTGAAGGTGCCAATTTGAGAATGAGTTACCTCGACTGTACCGTATGGGAAAGTATTAAGTACCGTGAAAGGAGTTATTCCATTAGGTTCAAAAGTGGCAATACGATGATCTGTATTATCCATTAGAACTTGGTCTCCAACTTTGAAGTAGTTTGCTCCGTCTTTAGGTTCGTTATAGAGTTGCCTCGGATTTGCTTCGTGTGTTCTTGGTTTCTCCTTAACATGTGTCTTCCACTCGTCTAGTTCATCGATCTGAAGCCTTCGCTCCTCATGAGTTATTTCTTTGTTGGCACGAGGTCTAGAATATGGCTCAGTTGTGTAATTTCGTGGTGCTTCCTAAAAATAAGGTTGAACCAAATGGTCATTAATAGAATTTATGTTCTCACCTTTATTACTCGATGTCCTAGCCGAATCAAGCGCCTGAAGAGTGATTGTTTTGTCACCTACACGAAGTGTGAGTTCACCTGTACCAACATCAATTCTAGTTTTAGCAGTTGCTAAAAAGGGTCTTCCTAAAATTAAAGGAATATTATTGTCCTCATCCATGTCTAAAACAACAAAATCTACTTGGAATATAAATTTATCAATTTTTACTAGTACATCTTCGATTATACCCCTAGGAACTCTAATAGTTTTATCAGCCAATTGAATTGTCATCCTAGTTTGTTTGGGTTTCCCAAGACCTAGCTGTTTAAACATTTTATAAGGCATAACATTTATGCTTGCCCCTAAATCTGCTAAAGCATTTTTAACAGATAAACCACCAATTAAGCAAGGAATCGTAAAACTCCCTGGATCTTTTAACTTTTATGGTAATCTATTTTGTAAGATTGCTGAGCATACTGCATTTAGCTCCACATGCGATGCCTCGTCTAACTTTCGTTTATTTGTCAAAAGCTCTTTTAAATTTGTTTTTTTGAATTGGGCATCTGCGAAAGAGCTTCAATAAACGGTAAGTTAATATGTAATTTTTTTAAGAGTTTAAGAAATTTATCGAATTATTCATCTGTGCGGTCTTTCTTTGTCACATTGGGATATGGCACACGAGGTTGGTATTCTGTACTTACCAGTTTTGGCTTTTCATGGCTTATCTCAACCTTACCTTCTTCTGCAACATTCTCTTGCCTTAATTTTGGTTCATCTAACCCTTCACTATCGTGAGTAGTAATGGCATGAATTTTGTCCTTTGGGTTAGTTTTAGTGTTGCTTGGCAAGCTGCCTTGTGGTCCTTCAGATATTAGCTTAGCAAGTTGTCCTAATTGGTTACCGAGCCCTTGAATCGATGCTTGCTAATTTTTTAGTGCTGTTTTGGTGTTTTGGAAACGGGTTTCTGACACCGCGATGAATTTTGTTAGCATCTCCTCAAGGTTTGGCTTCTTCTCTTGTGGGTAGGGTTGCTGTTGAAAGCCTGGAGGGGGTTGCTGTCTCTGATTTCCTTGACCACCCCATGAAAATTTTGGGTGGTTCCTCCAACCTGGATTGTAAGTGTTACTATAAGGGTTATTTTGAGGTCTAGAATTATTACCCATATAGTTCATCTGTTCGCTTTCTATGCTAGGGTTGTAGGGTGGATATTATGTATTGTTCGACCCTCCTCCATTTGTATCGCACTGCATCACTGGATGTACCTGCGAAGAACCACACAAACCATCAATCTTTTTATTTAACAGTTCTACCTGGTTTGATAGCATGGTCACTGCGTCGAGGTTGAAAACTCCGGTGGCTTTTGTTGGCTTTGTCCTCATAACTTGCCACTGATAGTTATTTAGTGCCATCTCCTCTATAAACTCATAAGCCGCTTCAGGGGTCTTGTTATTTAGGGTTCCACCGGCGGCTGAATCGATCAACTGCCTAGTTGAGGGGTTCACACCATTGTAAAAGGTTTGAACTTGAAGCCATAAAGGTAACCCATGGTGAGGGCACCTTCTTAGTAAATCCTTGTATCTCTCCCATGCATCGTAAAGTGTCTCTAAATCCATCTGCACAAAAGAAGAAATATCATTCCTCAACTTAACCGTTTTAGCCGGCAAAAAATATTTAAGTAAAAATTTCTCGGTCATTTGGTCCCATGTAGTGATTGATCCTCGTGGTAACGAGTTCAACCACTGATTAGCTTTGTTCCTCAATGAGAAGGGAAACAACCGAAGGCGAATGGAATCATCAGAAATGCCATTAATTTTGAAAGTGTCGCAAAACTCTAGAAAATTTGCCAAGTGATTGTTCGGATCCTTATCCTGCAAACCATCAAAGTGACAAAGCTCTTTGAATCATCTGAATAGTGTTAGGTTTCAGTTCAAAATTATTTGCAGCAATGGCAGGTCTAACAATACTTGATTCAGTTCCTGTTAAATTAGGTTTAGCATAATCATGCATAGTACGAGGAGCAGGATTTTGATTCACCGGGTTTGCGGCAACCACAAGAGGTAGCGGATTATTATCAGCCATCTCTTCGGTAGTGTTGGGTTCATTTTCTTGCTCTTCTTCTATGTATTGTAGGCTTCGCCTTATTTCTCTTTGGTTTCTGTGAGCTGTACCTTCTATATCACTGTCAAAAAGTAATGGTCCTGATGGGTTCCTTCTAGTCATAAACTAAAAGTTCCTGCCAGAAGCAAAGAAAGAAAAAGTAGAAAAGTAGAAAAGAAATTAAATTGTAATAAAATAAAAATAATGGCTAAAGTAATAAAAATTTAGTGTTCCTAATATCTTAGTCCCCGGCAACGGCACCAAAAACTTGATGTGTATAAAACTAACTATGACCACAATAAAGGCAAGCGCACCTATCGTTTAATAGTATAGTTATGGTAAGACCGGTAATATCGTATCCACAAGGACCAAGAGTACTAGTAGTTACTATCTTTTTATTATTTAGCTATTATTTAGCTTAAGTAATGGAGTGATTTCTTTTAAACTAAAACTAATTAAACACGACAACGAATGAATTAGGAAAATACTTTTAGACAACTTTATGAGATAGGCAATACCTAAGGAAGAATCCACCTAGACTTCACTTATTACTTTTGATTCATATGATTTATTCACTTGACTTAATCCGTAGAAATCCCTGATTTATGTTAATATCTCTCTCGAGACCAAAAACAACTGACTCTAGGTTGATTAATTGAAATCTCTTTCTAATTAAAACCCCTATTATCGCATTAACTCGATCTATGGATTCCCTTATTAGATTTGACTCTAATCCGACAGATTTTCATCACCCTATGTCCAGGGTTGCAATCAACTCCGCTCAATTGTGTTGATCTACTCTTAAACAGGGACTTTTGCTCCATTGAATAAGCACATTCGACTTGAATCAATAACCTGAATTATCAAAACAAGAATAAGAACTCACAATTAAGAATAAGAACAAATATTTTATCTTATAAATCAAATAATAATAATATCTGTCTTAGGTTTCATCCCCTTAGGTATCTAAGGGATTTAGTTCATACTGATAGAAGAAAACATCTCAAAATAAGGAAAACAACAAAACATAGGAAAACCAAAAAACTTCTAAAGAACTTGATGGGAGATCTTCAGTCTTGATGGAAATCCTTCCTCCGAGCTGCTTTCGACGGCTGTCTTCGAGTATTTTCTGCGTTCTATTCAACGTCCTCTTTTAGGTCACCCCCTAGGGTGTTTATATAGGCTTTGGAACATCTTTCTTTGCCCACAAATAACCTTTTTCGAATAGAATTAATCTTTGATACGGCAGGGACACACCCGTGTGACACGCCCGTGTTCGATAGCCTTAGGCCGTGCTCGCTCCTACTCACCACACACGGCCGTGTGGTCTGCTCGTGTATGTTGATCCAAGTTGTGTTTGATCCTGCTCGTAACACATGGCCGTGTCCAATGGCCCAGGCCGTGTTGAACTCTAAGATAGGCCCATTTTGTCCCTTTTTGGCCCGTTTCTCATTTTTTTCGACTCCCTAAGCTCTCCTGAGTGTAAAACATGAAATTAAAGGATTAGGAGCATCGAATTCATCAAATCTAATGAAAACTCATCCAAAAATAAGATAAGCATGGGGTTAAAATATGTATAAATTATGGTTTATCATATACAAATGGAACCTTATGAAGCCTTGTATGGTCATAAGTGTCAAACACCACTTTGTTGGACTAAACTAGGTGAAAGGAAAACTTTTGGGTCCTGAAGTGGTGCAGGAGTCTGAAGTGAAAATTAGATTAATTTAAGATAGACTGAAATTGGCTTCAGATAGGCAAATTTCTTTTCTAAACCTTAAAAGGAAGGACATTGAATATAGTATTAGAGATCAAGTCTTCCTGAGAGTGTCTCCATGGCGAAAAGTGTTGAGGTTCTGGCAAAAGGGCAACTTAAGCCTTAGGTTCATTGGACCTTACAAAATCCTTGAGAGAGTCAGTTTAGTGGCATACCAATTAGAATTAGCTCTAGAACTAGACCGAATTTATGATGTATTCCACATCTTTATGTTGAGATGATACCAAGCTGACCCTTCACATATTGTACCAATCGAAGAGATTGAGGTGAGACTGAAGTTGTCCTTTGAGAAAGAACCCGAACAAGTTCTAGATCATGAAGAAAAGGTTCTGATAAGGAAATGGATTCCATTTCTTAAGGTTTTGTGGAGGAACCATCATACTGAGGCAGCCACATGGGAATCGAAAGAGAAGTTTCGTCAACAGTATACTCATATATTCGAACCAGATAAATTTTAAGGACGAAATTTATTTAAGGAGAAAAGAGTTGTCACGCCCTAAAATATAATGGGTTAATTGAAATGGTTAACAAAGAAATGAATTAGACTTGATAGTTAAATAGTTAGTGCCCTCCTTCTAGGTTCCAGGTTCGGGCTAGCCTTCTCTCATTTCTTTTTCTTTTATTTTCAGCAACCTAGGATAAAAGCCACACTAAAATATATATTGTTTGAATAAAAAACTAAGAAATAGGTATTAAGCCTAATGCTTAAAACACTAGTATCCTCCCTTGTGAACCCAAGTTCGAGCCATGCATCTCCCTTCTATTTCATTTTAATTCTGCCCAAATTTTGGGATAATTGCCCTTGCCACCCCTAAGTTTACAAACCGTGGGCCAATTAGTCATTCCTTTTCCCATTTTAAATAGGATTACTTCTTTACAAAATTTTAGTAAAACTCTTTTGCATCCTATATTTATTTTCTTTATCTTTACTTTTCCACCCTTTTTCTTTCATATGTGCATCATATTTTAATTCTAATTCTTGATAAATATTTTGCTACTCGAATAAATCAACCTACATTCAATTATTCATTTCAACTTATTTCGTAATTGCCATCAATAGCATTCTGATGTTTGCCAAGAAAGGGTAAGTACATCTTGTTCTGAAGTTTAGATATTGAATTTTTGTAGAATTGCTTTCCAACGCTAATCTTGTGATAGATTAAATGATCTTTTACGGTTCTTGCAAAATTCTTTGATAGTCTTGACAAATTATGTAACCAACCATTAACTCGTGAATAAATGTCGTTTGAAGGAACATATTTAGGTGAATCAGATCAGATTTAATCACGAGGAACGTCGATCGGACGCCCGGTGAAAGGTGTGTGTTCTTTACCAAGTGAATCGAGGCAAACCGTGTATAGGTTTAAGGCCACACGGGCGTGTGGACCATATGGCCATGTCCTACTGTTACATTAGGGTACTTCGTTTTACACACGGCCAATAACCTTCCACACGACCATGTCTGTAACAACCCGTTTTTCAGTGGTTTCAAGGCCACCAAATCCAAGGAGTAAGTTCGTAAATATTATTATTTAATATTTACGAGTCAAACATGGTTTTTAAAAAGGTTTTTAATATAGTGATTTTTGTTATATAAGCGACTTATTAAGTTTAAGTGGTTTGACCCTAAGGTCAAGTGATTTTAGAAAATGACGTAACGAAATCTCGTTTCTATAAACCAAACCGTGCATATTTTCATAAATATTTACGGAGAGACATTAAGGTGGTATTAAATTTTCATCGAAAAGTTTTAACGTTTCGATGGTTAATTAACTAAAAAGGACTAAATTGTAAAAGATGTAAAATTTAATTACTATTTGATTTGAGTGATTAAATGGTTAATTAAATAAAGAAAGAGGGACTTAAATGGTAATTATACCATCCAAGGTGTTAGTGGACAATAATGGACATGAATTTGATGTTTTATTTAATTATTAACTAAGGTTAATATGGAAATTTGATAATTATATTAAAATAAATAAAACAAAAGTTTTATTCATATTTTTCAAAGCTTCATCACTGATTTGAAAATGGGGGAAGAATCCATTTCTTTTTCTTGGAGGTTTCAGCAACTTTACAAGAAAAATTGGTATGTGATTTTAACCCCGTTTCTTGTAATTTTTATGTTTTTGAGATCGTTACAACTAGGTCCAGCTAGCCCGTACCTTCGATTTTGAAACGATTAAAGATTTTGAATGTTTCCATTAATGAACCTTGTGATTTTAGATTTTAAATGATGAATTTGAAATATTATTTGTTATTTAAAAGTATTTTATTAAGTGATTTTTGATGAATTTTCTAATTAAGGACTAAATTGTTAAAATAGTAAAAATGCAAGGATTAAATGTGAATTTTATGCATGAAGGGGTTGTTTTTGATACCATGAGTACTAGGCTAGGCTCAATTTTGGGTAAAAATGGTTGATTTGCATGTTTTTGGCTTAGGGACTAAATTGAATAAAAGTAAAATTGTAGGGGCAATTTTGTAAAAATGTCAAAATGACCAAATTGCATGAAATACATTGTTTTACTATCTAAATTGATAAATTGAATGAAATTATTAATTTAGATCATGATCGGGAGGAAAATCGAGGAAAATAGAAAATTACCAAAATGCCCCTGAACTTTGGTATTTCTGCAATTTAGCCAGGTAAGTTCGTATAAATTGTATTCTATATAATTTTGATTAAATTGAATGTTAATATGTGACTATGTTGTAATTAAATCAATATATATATATATATTAGTATGCAATTTACCGTGTTATGAAACGACGTAAATCCAACGACGTACGATGATTATCGAGCCCTGTTTGAACCTTAGGAATTTGTATGATATAACTGAAATGTCATTAGGGTTTACATGATTCAGGTGCTAGTCTTGAACGTCCTACTGATGGCTGAGGTCTGACATGTGTTACGGATACTCCACAGCTCGTGTAAGCATACATGTATAAGAATTGACGAATTACAGTATATGAGTTAGCAAACTATATGTGAGCTATCCCCGGTATCCAACGGTATTCTAAATGGTTCAATGGGCACTATACGAATTTGAAATGGTAAGAGAACGATATGAAATATAACATGTACATATGTGAACACCCTTGATATGATGATACATGGAAATTATATAGGTTAAGATGAGTTATAAACTCATGAGATACATGTTGTGGCTAAATGGCTATTTATACTAATGTGCCTATGATTTATATCTTGTATGCTAACATGTTTGGTGTAAATGCTTAGGATTTGGCCAAGTTGTGATTGGATTATGCCATGTTAAACTTATAAGTTATGCATTAAAATGGTAAGTGCCCAAATGGAAATATCTTTGTATTCATGAAAGAGTGGTAAGGTTTAAATTATGTAATTTCTTATGAAAGGGTTTATCATGTGATTAATTCCAAAAGAGCTATGCTTAAATGCACTAGCTTGTGGCTATGGTTGATGATATACTTATGTCTTTTGTGTTATGCATATGAAATGGGTGTGGAAAAGTAATGAAATAGTGAGTTCATACTTGAACTGTAAAATGATGAAAAAGAGAATGATGAGTTGAACTGATGTTATTTAAGCTAAAAAAAGTAAATGCAATGAAAAGTAATGAAATGAAAATGAAAATAAGAAAATTTGAAAGGGTTTAAAGTTATTTAAAATCCTACTATGCTAGGGATGATAAGTATATGTGATGCTGTGGATTTATTCACTTTGTGAGTTGTTGAATATGGTTTCATGAATCTTGCGGTATCGGTATAGGATTATTCTTGATATGTATAAATTTCATATTTGATATGGATTAATATGACTAAAGTTTATACGAGCTTACTAAGCATTCATTGCTTACGTAGTTTTTTTCCAGTTACTTTTCAGATTATCGAAAGCTCGATCAAGTTAGAAGTTCATCGGAGATCTATCACACTATCCAGCAGTTATATCGGCAGATTTTGATATCTTGGTTAAGGTTGTAATGGCATATATAGGTGAACTTATGGTTGATGATTAGTTGAATGTTAATTGATGTGTTTGGCATGTATATGTCGTTTTGGGTGATGTAGCCTTGGTACATTTGGTGCCTTGTTCATATGTGTTAATTTGATAATATGTTAAAGCATGTTTGAATGGCCAAAATGATATATGATGAATTGACCTCAACATGGTCAAGATATGGTATGCTTTGGAAAGGTTTTGAACTAGATATGGTATGAATCTAATATGGTATGGTAATTATGTATCAATTATGTTATGTTTCGGCATGGAAACAAGTTAATTGATAATTTGATAAATATGCACATGTATAGGTGTTTTTGGTTGATGTTTTAGCCATTATGTATTGGCTTGTAAATTTGGTATTTTGAGTGGTTGAAATGGTTGATATGTGGATATATGTATGTATCCTTTTGATGGATGAATTTATAGTTTTTATGATATTTAGATGATGGAAGTTGAACATGGTCATTTTGTTATTAAAAATGTAGTTGGTATTTGTAGCTTATGATGCTAAATGTTAAATGGTAAATTTGGTACCTATGAGTGTGGATTTGATATGTGTACAAAATGGTAAGTTTTGGGTAAACTAAGCATTTAGTTACACATGTTTAATTGTTGTGATTGAGTTGCCTTTTAGGCATATTGGTTGAATGATTATGTACCTATTTGGATAGCTTGTTGTTGCATGGTTTGGTGCACTTTGCGATGCTTTATTTCATATGGTAAATTGGTTATAGGTGTGTGCATGAATGGGTGAGAAAAATGGCTTGGAAATGGCCTATTTTTCATCCACATGGTCAAAGACACGGGCATGTGTCTCAGCCGTATGTGACACACGGCCAGGCAACACGGTCGTGTGTCCCCTATAGGTTTTTAAAGGTTGCATTTCGAGAGTTACACGGCCTGGCACACGGGCGTGTGGCTTGGCTATGTGACCCAAGTCAGAGAGTTACACGGGCACGGACACGAGCTGGGACACAACCATGTGTCCCTACTTTGAATGCCCACATGATCTAAGACACGGGTCTGTGTCTCAGCTGTGTGAGTTACATGGCCTAACCACACGGCTGTGTGACCCTTACAGTTTGAAAAAAAATTCTTCTTTTTCCTAAAAATTTTATATGTTTCTGATTTAGTCCCGACTTGTTTATAATGTGTTTTTAGGGCCCCATGGGCTTGTGTAAGGGACAATATGTATGTCATTGATTGGTTTTACTATGATTGATGTTGTGAATTACATGTTTAATTTTTTTTTATATTTTTGAAATGTAAACTCCGGTAATGCTCCGTAACCCTATTCCGGCGACGAATATAGGTTAGGGGTGTTACAATGTCTCCCCTGTAGGGTAATTTTTACATTTGCCACACGGCCACAATTTGTTACACGGTCTATCCAAATGGCCGTGTAACCCTTCCACACGACCTATAACTTCTCACAAGGCCTGGCCAAATGGCCATGTGACCCTTGTTTTATAGTTTTGGCCAGAATTTTGTGAACTATTCATTTTAGTCTTTGTATAGTTCCCAAACTATTTTTAGTGTTTTATTTCATTGAATTAAGTCTCTAATAATATGAATAATGTTGGAATCCATGATTTGAGTGACTGAATTATTATTGTATATGCATGATATGTGAATGTCACATGTCTACCATCACCGTGTTTCTGATAAACTGTTATTTTTACTATTACTCTTACCATTGTATTACCAATGGCATGATCAACATGCCTACTGTTACTATTAAATTGAACACATGTTAAGCATGTCTACTGCTACTGTTGAACTGAATACATGTCAAGCATGTCTATTGTTTTACATGATACAATTAAAAGCATGTCATACAGCATTGCATGGGGGGACAATATGAAAGGACAAAGTACTGGCCGTTTAATAATCTGCAACATTGGTGGTTCATCCACAAATTACTGACAAATTTTATCAGCAAATATGTTTTTCATTTACAACAAGTGGTAATTTATCTGTATATTACTGGTGGTTCATCCACAAATTACTGACAACTTTTACCTGCAAATATGTTGTGCATCCACAACAAGTAGCATTTTATTTGTCAATGTTTTTAACTGAAAATACTGGTGGTCAATTTAAAATTTTTACTACTGGCAGTTTTTCAGCATATTACTGGTGGTTTATCCACAATGCGGTGTGTAGGGATGGATGAGTTATGGGAAACTCTTACTGTAGTGTGTACCGGAGTTGGGTAGGATCTTTTCTGTTAAACTGACACTGCATTGCATTCATAAGCATATGCATATAAAACTGTGGATACTGAGATACTATATTGATGAGTTGATCTGAAATATCGATATTCTAAATTGCTATTCAATTCGTAATTATTCTATGAGTTGTTATTCTATAGGATTTGTCTACTGTTTGCACTGATTTTCTTGTGATTGAACTCACATTGAACTTCTTAAGCTCACTCCCCTTATTTTTCATCTTTACAAATAACCCACTAGGTTAGGACGCGAACTTGGCATACGTAAGGCTTGGCTCAAATTGTTTTTTACATCAAAGTATCTTAGATTTACTATTTGAAATTTCTGCTATTTTGGAATTGTATCCCTTTATTTAAAATGTGGCATGGGACTTTGATTTTAGGTTTATTTAGCATGCTTGCTATTTAAATTGAATTTAGGGTATTGAAACATGGATTTAGAATTAATTATGCATAAAATAATTCTGATTTTACATGATTAAAACTAAGTTGAATATCACTTTTCCGCTGCTAGATTATAAATAATTTTTTAGATAATAGATAAATTAAAAATTAGCTAAGTTTTCAAAAATAGTCACCGTTACAAGGAAAATGTTAAACTTAATAGGTTTTTCTTAACTCGTGATTTTTTTTAAAAAAAAATGAGCTAAGTTTTCTTCTAAGATATATGTAATAGGCCAATTTAGCTCGGGCCCATACAAAAAAATAATAAACCCAAAATAATAAAACAAAGTCCAAGTCTAGTCCAAAATATATCATTTGGCCCAATCGGAATGGCGCATTACTTGAAAAGATTGAAGGTCCATCTACAAGCTTGACGTATATGGAAACATAATCTTCAATGATATGCAATCTTAGATATGATATGCAAATCTTAGATATGATATGCAATCCTAGAAGATATGATATGCAATCTTAGAAGATATGATTTTGTAATCTTAAAGATTTAATTTGTAGATACCTTTTAATCTTAGCCGTTGATGTAATTGATTTGTACCGTTGGATTTGGGGAGGCTCAACTATAAATAGAGGCCTCTCCCTCCATTGTAAAGGGGGGAGTTTTGAGTAATAAAAATTCTTGAGAGCATTCACTCAAATTTCTCTCTCTTTTGCGTTCTTATTTTCTGTGGCTTGTTCTTATTTTGTTCTTCGATCATCTTCGTTTCTTTTTGAGTTGCTTCCGTTCGAGTTAGATTTTGGTGGAGGAATTTCGTTGAAGCCTCATATTGCAGAAGTTAGGTTGACTTATGCGTTTTTTTAACTTTATTTATCCATTTAATTGCTTAATCATTATTTATTCTTTTATTTTAATTATTTTAAACTTGTTTTTCTTTTTTGCTTTTCCCTATTTACGTTAAATTATTTTATCATATATATTATTATTTTTATTTGTTACATATTATCTATAAATTATATATTATTTAACTTTAATCATATTATGTATTATTTGAAAATTTGTATGTTGTACATCATCTAAATTGTTTTATTATTAAGGCAAAATTTTCCATATATTGTTTATTTAAAATATTTATATTATCTATTTTTAAATGGTATATTATATACTTATTATAAGTTATCCCTTATACATTTTTATTCAAAGTTTTTATATTATTTATTTAATATATTTATTTATTTTATTATGTATATATTAACTATTTTTGTAACATCCTAAAATAGGGCCTATGCATTTTCGGTTTAATTGTATGAAGTGACATGTTTTAAGTATTAAGAATAAATTTTGAATATTTTTGGAAACCCGGAAATGGATGAAAATGAGTTAGAAATGAACATTTTTGGAAACCTGAAAATGTATGGAAATGTTAAGTTTAAAAATAGAAGGTGAACATTTTTGGAAACTGGGAAATGTAAGGAAAATGGAAAGTGAACATTTTTGGAAACTTGGAAATGTAAGGAAATGTCAAGTTTACAGAGCCGATCGAAAATTTTTGGAAACTTAGAAATGACCTAGAAATGACGAGTTTTAAGGTTTAAAAGGGGAAATTAAGGCAAGGTGGCCTTAAAAGAAAAAAGTTTGTGAAATTTGACACACAAACAGGCTTGGAAAAGTGGTCTGAAGATGCCACTTAGGGCCTATGGAAATGGCGCCATATGCAAGAGGAATGGGCCTGAGTTCGAGTCACTTGGGAAGCAAATAAAGGAGGTTTTATTTTTGCTTCCAGAAGACTGAGGTGGACGGCACATGGCTATAAATTAGGAGCTTTTATTATTTTATAAATAGTGGATAAATAAGGGATTTATTTATCATTATTGTCAAGAGATAATTGTTGGATTAAATTCTTTTAATTTGAATAAAGAGATAAAGAGGAAAATAAGGGAGAAGTGATGGCCAAGTAAGGGACTTTGAGTTTAATAATTTCGGCTAAGTAAGGATAGTTCTGAATTATCTTTTATTTTAACCGATAATTAAAGGATAAAGTTATCGATAGAGGAGTGGTGGCCAAGTAAGGGACTCCTTAGATGATAATTTCGGCTATAAAAGGAAGGAAGGAGGGCTACTCATCAATTTGTGCTTCCTCCTTTCTCCGCGAATTCTTAGTGCTCTCTTCTCTTCTTTTCTTTCTTTTCTTTTGTCAAGTCGAGATTAAGTAATTGTTGGAACCTAGTCGAATATTTTCCTCTCCATTAGAAGCCATAGCCGAATCCTCCATCTTTATTCTTCCTTCTCTTTTCTTTCCAATCCATCGAAAGCCGAATCTTTGAGGGGCTTCAAGCATAGGTCTTTGTCGATTTCTTCAAGAAAGGGATTCTTTGGGATTTCTCGCCATAGTCGACTATAAAGGAAAAGATCTTCGAGATTTGACCATCAAGGTAAGTCATATCTGACATTCGGCCAAGGGCCATTGATTGTGATTAAAGGTTAGAAGTTGATCTAACATGTGGTTTTAGGGATTTCGATAGAAGCTATAACCAGTGGATAATTTCGAGATTTAAGATCCTTAAGGTAAGTGACTATGAATATTCGGCCAAGGCCTATTTTAGTAGTTAGATCTGTTTTTATGTGTTTTAAGCCGAAAACTAACCGATTCAAGGGATCTAGTGATTAGCCGATTTCAAAGGGAAGAATACAAGTTTCCGGATTTCATTAATTATCAAATCGGCAAAGCAAGGTAAGAAAGTGGATACGATAATCCTTGGGATTTGATTAAATTAGCCGAATAGGCTTTTTCCTAAAATACTAAATGTGGCCAAATGTAGGGATTTAGGATCTAAAGCGATAGATCGGTTTTTCAGGATTTAAGTGAACCGCTAAGTGTATCAGGTGTGTACCCCACACTAATTCTTAATATGTTTTATGGCTGTGTTTAATTAAAATATGTGATATTAAGAATATGAAAGTGGCTAAGGTACCATGTTATGGTACTAAATACTCAGGTACGTTTCCTACTTCTACTAGGAATATGAAAAATGTTATTTGTAACATGAGAATATGATAAGAATGTGAACTCTGGCATATTATGCATATTATTATATGGGGCATATGGTTTTGTTTTGAAAGGGGAAGTGAATGTGGTGACCTAAGACCACGAACACGGTGATCTAAGACCGTGATATCTGAAAAGTGGTGACCTAAGACCACAGTAATCTAAAAGTGGTGACCTAAGACCACAGTATGCGGTGACCTAAGACCGCAGATTTGGAGTGTAGCGGAAGGAGGGTCGACTTAGTAGTCCCACGGGTGTGACTGGGCAGTACGGGGGTGTGTAGCGGATGGACAACTAGGTTTGGGTTTGGGAATGCATCATAACCTGTATTCTATGTTTTGAATGTGTAATATGTGATATGCCTGATTCTATTATGATTTAGTGTCGTGTACACGTTGAGTCTGTTTGACTCACCCCGTTGGAGAACATTTTTTTTAGGTGATGAACAGTGATGGACCGAGACGGCAGAACTTGTGGTGGCCATGCTCAACATGAAGTTTATATTTTTGAGGAATCTTGAATTTATTTTAGTTCTTTGAATTATTTTGGGAATTATTTGATGTAATAAGGCCATAAGGCTATAGTTGAATTACTTTACACTTATTTTTATTTATTATGATTATGAATTTTATCTATTAAAATTTAATTAAAATTTCTTTTAAACTAAACCCTAAATATTTTGTCACTTAAGATAAAAGGGATTTTAATATAAAACGAACCTGTTTTCAACACAAGCCCAACCCAAAACAATATTTTTCTTAAAATCACACAAGTTTTCCTAAGAACAAAAGAATTTTGAACCGGTTTACTTGAGGAACATACCAAATCTGGTCAAAGCTCGTGGGCCGGGTTTGGGGTGTTTCAATTTTAGATTTTTCCATATCGTTTTTTTATTTTTTTATTATTCTATTTTCAAAAAAAAATTGTTATAATATCCTTTTATTGTTTTGCATATATCATTTATCTTATATTGTTATTTTACTTTTATATTTGATCTCATATGTAAAGTTTCGTATTCATTTCTTAGTTTTTTTTTTTTTTATCTTTCGCATAGATCTTTTGATTTATTATTGCTTACTTTATATCTTTTATTTGTTAATCACGTTCTTTTATTTGTTTATTATTCTTATGTTTGCTTTAGCATGGTCATTTTATTACCTGTATCATTTGCTATTTTATGTTATCCTTTCTCTTAATTGCTTATATTAGTATTAAATGTTATTATATCATGTAATTGTAGTATATTGCTTTGGTATTTGTGTTTTGTAATGTATTAATGATACATTTTACTCAAATCATTGTTTTAAAATATATCTCATTTAATTGCCACTTTTTATCCAAAAATTTATTTCTTAAAATAAGGCAATATTTGACATTTGGAGTTTTGAGGGAATCGTGCCCTAACTTACTGGGTTTCGATTTTTCTCATTAAGTCTAAATGATCAAAAACCCTTTTTGAAATTAAAATA
Source organism: Gossypium sturtianum (assembly GCA_025698515.1). Taxonomy (NCBI): domain Eukaryota; kingdom Viridiplantae; phylum Streptophyta; class Magnoliopsida; order Malvales; family Malvaceae; genus Gossypium; species Gossypium sturtianum. Next base: position 131,679,406 of record CM046955.1, read on the forward strand.
TATGATTTTCAAATAAAAAAACCTATCTTTTTGAATTTAAGATGTTGCGTCCTAACTTATTGGATGTGACATTTTGATATTTTGAGATAGGGATTTCAAAAAAAAAAAACAAAGGATATTTGGTGTTTGGGAAATTCGAAAGGTCGTGCTCTAACTTACTGAGATTCGACTTTTCTTTTATCCAAATAATTGAATGCCTTTTTAAAGGTTATAAGTTTTGAAAAATCAAAAGGGTCATATTTTAAAATCTTCTCAAATTTTCGACATTAAGACATTAATTAACCAATTAGGTACCAATTTTGGGCATTACGAGGGTGCTAATCCTTCCTCGTGCATAACCGACTCCTGAACCCATTTTTTCGAATTTCGTAGACCAAAATCATTGTTTGAATAAATCAAAAATGTTTTTTTATCAAAATGATCAATTTCAAGGTGACCCGATCACACCTCGAAAAAAGATTGGTGGTGACTCCATTTTCGTTTTAATAGTCGATCCCCATTTTTTAAAAAAATTTAAAAATGGTTTCGACAGCTTGGCGACTCCACTAGGGACCAATAAGAAAGTCAAGCCGTAAAATTGATTATTTTCTGTCCTTTTTCAAAAATTTGAAAATTCGATTTGAAAATTTGAAAATTTGATTTGAAAATTACGATCTTTTTGTTGCATTTGTTTGTGTCATTGCATATGATTGTTATTTTCTTGCGCACATTGCATTGCATGACCATTGTGGTTGCATCTTTAAGTGGGAGTGAGAAACTATGCCTTTGTGAGGTTTTCACCTCCACATGGGCTAGTGGATTGCTTCCAGGATACATCTGTACCTATGTCTTCGTGAGGTTTTCACTTCCGCATGGCCATAGGGAAATGTATTCCCCTGAACTGAACTCGATCTGTATGAGCCTATAATGGGTGAAGATTGAGGAATTTGCTGGTTCAGGTACCATTTCTTTAGAACTAAACCGCATATAGTGAACCCTAAGAGCCCACTTTAGGTAGAACCATGCCAAACCCCAGTAGTCACCCAGATAGGTGTTCTATGTTGTTTATTTCTCTTGTGCTAACGTGTTTTGTTTTGTTTTAGTTGCATTGCATTCTCATCATAGAAAGGAGGTGTTGATTCAAATTTGATTGCTAAATAGAAAAGCTTGTCATGGGAAAACGGATTTCTTGATAAAGTGGATTATAATACGGTCGTTCGAATATGATCCAAGCAAACACAACGAGAGAAGACTAATAATTTGCAAAGGAGCACAAGACTTTGTTTTATGGCCCGAGGATTCAAGCCAGCAAAGATTATTCGAGAGCCGTCACGTCTCATTTTTTTAACAAGCATTGCGAGGATAAGTGAGTAATGAGTCGCGGCCCAAGCAAAAAGGAGATAGTGGAGGCATCTATTAGAAGTTTGCAAAGATTTGACCTTTGCGAAGAAGGGGATTGATGTTTTGCTTGGAATATGAGAGCAAGGCCGCATATGTAATCCGTTTTATGTAAAGAAATTTGCTTTCTAGAAAAGTTGTTCTAATGGAATTGAATTCAGAATCAACGCCTCTCTTTCTTTTGCATTCATTCCATGCATCTGCATTGCATTGCATCATTTGCATTAGACTTTAACAAAAGGACCCTAATTAGGTAAAATTATTTCAGTTAACCTGGAAAACATGGAACAAAGGTTGGAGAGATTAGAGAAAAGGCAAATACAGATGCAAGAGCAATTGACAAAATTTCAACAAGATATGCGGGATCAAATGTTAGAATTCCAAAAGAATGTGATTGGTCAGTTAAGTCAGTTACTAGCCTAAGGGCTTGAAGAGAGGAAAGGCCCAGTAGTCAACAATGGGGATGATAATGAAGACCTCGTCTATCCCCCAGGTTTTACTCCAATAAACGTCCAGACTCAACCAGACGCACATCCAAAAGGGGTACCCGTTACTATCAGACCCCAACAGCATCAGGCCGGTATGTCGGCACCAATAAACTACTCGATAGGCTCAGGTCCAAATCCGGGGGCAATCCAACCAATCCCATTGTCATTGATTTGGCTAGTGTAGAAGAAACAATGAAGGCTAGTGTGGAGATCTCGAAACAATGTGAAGACCGTTACAAAAGGAAAAAACGAGACTGGAGCTCCCAAGTTAATACTTTAAGGGCCCCGAAGAAAAAAGAAAATGAGGCGAATAACACGAGTATGTATAGCAAGGGTTATTCAAAACCGAATACCATAGGCCAGTCAACTACTAGCTATCAGGTCTCCTCAAGGCAAGAACCCAATCCAAGACCGAACTGAGAAAAATCCCAATTCGCGCCCATCCCAATCACGTATAGGGAGCTGTACCAAATTTTGTTTGATGCACATGTAGTATCCCCTTTCTACCTAAAACCTATACGACCTCCATACCCTAAATGGTACGAAACGAACGCCCAATGCGAATACCATGCGGGAATCACAAGACACTCGATCGAGCACTGCACCGCTTTCAAAAAGATGATCGAAAGACTTGTCAAAATGGGTATTGTCAAATTCGATGATCCCTCTAGGGCAGAAAATCTGTCACCCAACCATCTAGATAAAGGGGTAAATATTATGAGATCTATGAGATCCAAGAATGTATCGAGTTCAGGGCTTTAGTGCAAGACCTGATATTGGGAAATCTAAATATTAACGACGTATCTGAAGAAAGAACTGGATTTTTCCAAGCATCTGCCCTTACATACTTGGGAGTATTTTGAACAATGGGACTGTGGAAGAGATCCTTATATTTTTAGACCTAATCTAGAGTAATATTTAAAACACGCTTGTTTCCTTAAGCCTAGAGGCAATAAGAACCCTTTTGTGAAATAGGCTTGTGTCCGGAATTTTTATTTCAATAAAATGCATCTTTTTGAGCAAATGTTCTTTTATTTTTTCCATTTCATACTGTACAAATAATTGGTCTTAGTTTTTTTCTTTTGTTTGTTCTTTGGACTTTCTTTCAAGTATTCTTTCATTCTTCATTCATGACCATACAAATAATCATTCTTTGAATCATTTATTGTATGGAATCTTCCTTCGAACCTACAATAGGTCTCCAGATATCAACGATGTGAGCAACGCTGCTACTGACTCAGAGTCTCCTTTCGAGTAAGATATGTGTCTAGAGGGATCTCAGAACTTTGAAGATGACAAAGATTGTAACCTATCTTTTGATTTGTTAAGAATGGTAGAACAAGATGAAAAACAGATCCTACTCTACAAAGGGTCAGTGGATATTATGAGCCTAGAAAAGAGGTGAAGATTGTAGCCTAGCTCACCACAGAAATAAGGCGAGACATCATTGAGTTATTTTTAAGAATTCAAAGATGTTTTTGCACGATCATATCAGGACATGCCTGGGCTACTGAGACGCGGGTACGTTGAAATCTTAAAAGAGGTCCATAAGGATGTCAGAAGGATACATGCTAATGGTTTTACAATAGCCAAGCTAATCATGAGGTTTGGGTACTGCTAATCTACATAGAAGGGGATGGCATCAGTTATGCCGTATTTAAGGAGACAAGATTCATATGCCTCATTAATTTCTTCACAGACTTTTTCTATGTGGGGCAGGCCAATCTCGGCAAAATTTCTAGTATACATCGATTTATCTTGGTGGTCGTCGATTACTTCACTAAGGAGAAAGTAGCTTCACATGTCAATTTTACAAGGTCGGCAGTAAAAAAAAAAGTTTAGGCGCCGACAAAGAATGCCAAAAAGGACAATGTCAAAAGTTTGTAGTCTGTTCAAAGATCAGACGCCATATCATAGAGCAACAAAGGCAGCCAAAAAGAAAAAAAAAACAAAACAAGGATTGTAGGAAAGATGACCGAGACTTGTAAAGATTGGCATAAAGAAGTTACCATTTATCCTCTATGATTATCGAACGTTGGCCAGGACCTTTACCGGGGCAACATCTTACCCATTGGTTTATGGAATGGAAGCGTTTTTGCCAATTGAACCTAATCGAAAAAAAGGTTAAAAGTTATCCATCACGGTCAGATGATGCAAGCTTACGACAAAGAGGTTCATCCTAGAGAATTCCACGAGGGGAACCTGATGTTGAAAAAGATATTTCTTATACAAAAGGATTTCAGAGGAAAGCATATGCCAAACTGAGAAGGAACTTATGTAGTAAAAAGGGCCTGTTCTAGAGGAGCATTGATATTGACCGAGACGGATGGCGAAGACTTGTCCAATTCGGCGAATTCAGGTTCAGTCAAGAAGTATTTTACCTGAAAGGGGAAAGGCCAAGGTGAAAACCCGCAAAGGGCGCCTTGAGATCAAATTCAAAAAAGAAGAAAAAAAAGAGGAGAGGCCAAGGCGAAAACCTGCAAAGGGCGCTTTGAGACCAAAGGGGTTTTTGAGCCGAAAACCCGAAAAGGGTGGCTCAAATTTTGATCAAAGATAGGGCATGTGGTAGTCTTGCTATGCCTGAATTAACAATGATGGAGTATGCTACGTCTTGGGGCATTGACAAAGTACTCCGGATCCTCTAAACACGTATGAGCTCAAAATGGTCCTCAAGAAGTTTGTACAGAGAAGCTCAGGCTGCGATATCTGGGGCACCTAGCTTCTATTTTACCCATTTTAAATTTGCTATCTTTGATTACTTTATTCTTTTCAAGATACACCCCAATCAATTTTCTTTTATGGCTTTGGCTATCTTTGATTACTTTATTCTTTTCAAGATACACTCCAATCAATTTTCTTTTATTGCCTTGGTTATCTTTGATTAACTTATTTGTTTCGAGCTATGCTCCTGATTAATTTCTTTCTCGTCCATTGTTGGGATCTTTTTAAAGCATTTTATATTGAAATAACGATTAATGGACTAATTATACTTTCATAAAAAGAGTTTCGCATATTACTCTGGAAGCTTTTAAATAGTATAAGAACCTGAAACAGGACTATTGTTTAGAACTCACCAAGCTTAAGGGTTGGAAATATTTGAGCCCAAAGTGAGTTTATCTCCTCAGATTTTCTGTCAAGGACATTGGTTGATCAAAAGACTAGATATTGCGTCAGTGATACAAATCTGGAAGAAAATAAGCAATAACAACCCAATCATAGAAGGAATCATTCTCGAAAAGAAAAAATGACATTCTGCATCCATGCGAGTATCATGCATACACATCTGGTCGGGTCACTGGGGAGTGATCAGTAGATGGAACAAGTTACAGATCCTATACCCTGAAGTTGCAGTGGGATGAATTGAAAAAGATACAAGTCCTATACCCTTGAATTGCAGTGGGAACGAATCGAAAAAGTTTCAAATCCTATAATCCTGAACCGCAGTGAGATAGTTTTAAAATGGTACAAGCCTTATGTCTCTGAGGTACAATGGAAAGGACCCTGAAGTTAGTGGGGCAAATCAGTTGAATAAAAATGTTTTCGGGTTTTCTGTCAAAGCCAGCCAAGTAGGAAGACAGTGTACTACGTTAATGATAGAGCCCTGATAAGCAACAAGTGGTGACATCCTAATTATTAAAAAGGATCGTCCTCATGACATTTTGCATTCGTACATATGTCATTCTGTTAGGAGAAGTTGATTTGCTCAGATCATAGCATCCTAACCATTTTACAGAAGCATAAACACATAAAACTGATTTTACAGGATAGGTCCCCCAGGGGACGGTGTCGTAACATCGGTGAATTCACATATCTTGTCTTCCTGAGTTTGCAGTGAAGCGGATCAAAAACTTCAGCCTGGCATCCCTGAGTTTGCAGTGGAGCAGACTGAAGATAGCAGATCTTGTCTTCCTGAGTTTGCAGAGAGGCGGATCGAAAACATCAGCCTGGCATCCCTGAGTTTGCAGTGGAGCAGATTGAAGATAGCAGATCTTGTCTTTCTAAGATTGTAGTGAAGCGGATCGAAGATACTAGTCTGGCATCCCTGAGTTTGTAGTGGAGCAGACCGAAGATAGCAAATCTTGTCCTCTTGAGATTGCGGTGAAGCAGATCGAAGATACTAGTCTGGCATCCCTGAGTTTGCAGTGGAGCAGACTGAAGATAACAGATCTTGTCTTCCTGAGTTTGCAGTGAAACGGATCGAAAACATCACCTGGCATCCCTGAGTTTGCAGTGGAGCAGATTAAAGATAGCAGATCTTGTCTTCCTGAGATTGCAGTGAAGCGGATCAAAGATACTAGTCTGGCATCCCTGAGTTTGTAGTGGAGCAGATTGAAGATAGCAGATCTTGTCTTCTTGAGTTTGTAGTGAAGCGGATCAAAAACATCAGCCTGGCATCCCTGAGTTTGGAGTGGAGCAGACTAAAATAGCAGATCTTGTCTTCCTGAGTTTGCAGTGAAGCGGATCGAAAACATCACCTGGCATCCCTGAGTTTACAGTGGAGCAGATTGAAGATAGCAGATCTTGTCTTCCTAAGATTACAGTGAAGCGGATCGAAGATACTAGTCTGGCATCCCTGAGTTTGCAGTGGAGCAAACTGAAGATAGCAGATCTTATCTTCCTGAGTTTGTAGTGAAGCGGATCAAAAACATCCGCCTGGCATCCCTGAGTTTGCAGTGGAGCAAACTAAAATAGCAGATCTTGTCTTCCTGAGATTGCAATGAAGCGGATCGAAGATACTAGTCTAGCATCCCTGAGTTTACAGTAGAGCAGACTGAAGATAGCAGATCATGCCTTCCTGAGGTTGCAGTGAAGCAGATCGAAGACATCAGCCTTGTCTCCCTGAGTTTGCAGTGGAGCAGACTAAAAGATAGCAGATCCTGCCTTCCTGAGGTTGGAGTGAAGCATATCGAAGACACCAGTCTTGTTTCCCTGACTTTGCAATGGAGCGGACTAAAGATAGCGAATCTGGCCTTCCTGAGGTTGCAGTGAAGCAGATCGAAGACATCAGCCTTGTCTCATTGAGTTTGCAGTGGAGCAGACTAAAAGATAGCAGATCCTGCCTTTCTGATGTTGCAGTGAAGCGCATCAAGACACGATCTTGTTTCTCGAGTTTGTAGTGGAGCGATCAAGATAGCAGATCTTGTCTTCCTGAGTTTGCAGTGAAGCGGATCGAAAACATCAGCCTGGCATCCCCGAGTTTGCAATGGAGCAGATTGAAGATAGCAGATCTTGTCTTCCTGAGATTGCAGTGAAGCGGATCGAAGATACTAGTCCGCATCCCCGAGTTTGCGTGGAGAGAGCATCAAGATAGCAGATCTTGTCTTCCTGAGTTTGTAGTGAAGCATATCGAAAACATCAGCCTGGCATCCCTGAGTTTGCAGTGGAGTAGACTAAAATAACAGATCTTGTCTTCCTGAGATTGCAGTGAAGCAGATCGAAGATACTAGTCTGGCATCCCTGAGTTTGCAGTGAAGCAGATCGAAAACATCAGCCTGGCATCCCTGAGTTTGCAGTAGAGCAGACTAAAATAGCAGATCTTGTTTTCCTGATATTGCAGTGAAGCGGATCAAAGATACTAGTCTGGCATCCCTGAGTTTGCAGTGGAGCAGACTGAAGATAGCAGATCTTGTCTTCCTAAGTTTGCAGTGAAGCGGATCGAAAACATCAGTCTGGCATCCCTGAGTTTGCAGTGGAGGAGAATAAAAGATAGCAGATCCTACCTTCCTGAGGTTGCAGTGAAGCAGATCGAAGACATCAGCCTTGTCTCCCTGAGTTTGCAGTGGAGCAGGCTAAAAGATACCAGATCCTGCCTTCCTGAGGTTGCAGTGAAGCAGATCGAAGACACCAGTCTTGTTTCCCTGACTTTGCAATGGAGCAGACTAAAAATCGCGGATCTGGCCTTCTTGAGGTTGCGATGAAGCAGATCGAAGACACCAGCCTTGTCTCCCCGAGTTTGCAGCGGAGCAGACTAAAAATTGCAGATCTTGTCTTCCTGAAGTTGCAGTGAAGCAGATCGAAGACATCAGCCTGACCTCCCTGAGTTTGCAGCGAAGCAGATTAAAGATTGCAGATCTTGTCTTCCTGAAATTGCAGCGAAGCAGATCGAAGACACTAGCCTTGCCTCTCTGAAGTGGTAGTGGAGCAGATCGAAGAAAGCAAATCTTATGGCAAATCTTATTTTCCTGAAGTTGCAGTGAAGCAGATTGAAGCCGTCAGACTTATTTCCCTGAAAGAGCAGTAGAACAGATAGTCCAATACTTTTGAAGTTGCAGTAGTTGCAGAGAAGTAAAGTTGAAATTCCAATACCCCTGAAGTTGCAGTTGGGTTGGAAGCCATTTGGAGAAGACGAGGACCAAGAAGTCAAGACTTGGCAAGACCGGGCAAAATTGGTCCTTTTATAGTTTTTGCTTCATTCTCGTTACACGACAATGAGCAAAGAGGAGCAGCTGTAATAGGCCAATTTAGCCCGAGCCCATACAAAAAAATAATAAACCCAAAATAATAAAACAAAGTCCAAGTCCAGTCCAAAATATATCAATTGGCCAAATCGAAATGGCCCATTACTTGAAAAGATTGAAGGTCCATCTACAAGCTTGACATATATGGAAACATAATCTTCAAGGATATGCAATCTTAGATATGATATGCAATCCTAGAAGATATGATATGCAATCTTAGAAGATATGATTTTGTAATCTTAGAGATTTAATTTGTAGATACCTTTTAATCTTAGCCGTTGATGTAATTGATTTGTACCATTGGATTTGGGGAGGCTCAACTATAAATAGAGGCTCTCCCTCCATTGTAAAGGGGGGAGTTTTGAGTAATAAAAATTCTTGAGAGCATTCACTCAAATTTCTCTCTCTTTTGCGTTCTTATTTTCTGTGGCTTGTTCTTATTTTGTTCTTCGCTCATCTTCGTTTCTTTTTGAGTTGCTTCCGTTCGAGTTAGATTTTGGTGGAGGAATTTCGTTGAAGCCTCATATTGCGGGAGTTAGGTTGACTTATGCGTTTTTTTTAACCTTTTCTATTTATCCATTTAATTGCTTAATCATTATTCATTCATTTATTTTAATTATTTTAAACTTATTTTTCTTTTTTGCTTTTCCCTATTTACGTTAAATTGTTTTATCATATATACTATTTTTATTTGTTACATATTATCTATATTTTATATATTATTTAACTTTAATCATATTATGTATTATTTGAAAATTTGTATGTTGTACATCATCTAAATTGTTTTATTATTAAGGCAAAATTTTCCATATATTGTTTATTTAAAATATGTATATTATCTATTTTTAAATGGTATATTATATACTTATTATAAGTTATCTCTTATACATTTTTATTCAAAGTTTTTATATTATTTATTTAATATATATTTATTTTATTATGTATATATTAACTATTTTAGATTTTGCCATATCATTTTTTTATTTTTTTTATTATTCTATTTTTTTAAAAAAAATTGTTATAATATCCCTTTATTGTTTTGCATATATCATTTATCTTATATTGTTATTTTACTTTTATATTTGATCTCATATGTAAAGTTTCGTATTCATTTCTTAGTTTTTTTTTTATCTTTCGCATAGATCTTTTGAATTATTATTGCTTACTTTATATCTTTTATTTGTTAATCACGTTCTTTTATTTGTTTATTATTCTTATGTTTGCTTTAGTATGGTCATTTTATTACTTGTATCATTTGCTATTTTATGTTATCCTTTCTCTTAATTGTCTATATTAGTATTAAATGTTATTATATCATGTAATTGTAGTATATTGCTTTGGTATTTGTGTTTTGTAATGTATTAATGATACATTTTACTCAAATCATTATTTTAAAATATATCTCATTTAATTGCCACTTTTTATCCAAAACTTTATTTCTTAAAATAAGGCAATATTTGACATTTGGAGTTTTGAGGAAATCGTGCCCTAACTTACTGGGCTTCGATTTTTCTCATTAAGTCTAAATGATCAAAAACCCTTTTTGAAATTAAAATATATGATTTTCAAATAAAAAAACCTATCTTTGTGAATTTAAGATGTTGCGTCCTAACTTATTGGATGTAATATTTTGATATTTTGAGATAGGAATTTCAAAAAAAAAAAACAAAGGATATTTGGTGTTTGGGAAATTCGAAAGGTCATGCTCTAACTTACTGAGATTCGACTTTTCTTTTATCCAAATAATTGAATGTCTTTTTAAAGGTTAGAAATTTTGAAAAATCAAAAGGGTCATATTTTAAAATCTTCTCAAATTTTCGACATTAAGACATTAATTAATCAATTAGGTACCAATTTTGGGCGTTACGAGGTTGCTAATCCTTCCTCGTGCGTAACCGACTCCCGAACCCGTTTTCTCGAATTTCGTAGACCAAAATTATTGTTTTAATAAATCAAAAATATTTTTTATCAAAATGATCAATTTCAAGGTGACCCGATCACACCTCGAAAAAAGATTGGTAGCGACTCCATTTTCGTTTTTAAAGTCGATCCCCGTTTTTAAAAAAAAAATTAAAAATGGTTTCGACAATATACAAATGTTTTAAAATGATTGTCTCATAAACACCGTTAGCTTTTGGGTCATTTCGGTGGTCAATGTAATGTTCTGAATTCAAGTCTAATGTCTAGGCCGGGTTAGAAAGATTACAAATATAATATAATACATATAGCAAGGTTTTGGAGCATTAATTGTAATTCATGGAAAAAAATAATATACACTGAAATTTTGAATGAACATTATTCATGGAAAAAAATTTACCTTTGTCCAAACAAAGAATAAAATTTCAGTAACAAATAATATACACTGAAATTTTGTATTCATCCAATTGTTATTTAAATAATAATTATTTTATAAAACACATAAATAGCGTACACTGTTTGGGTAAAAAAATATAATCTACAGCAATATTTTCAGGTTAAAATGAAAATAACCTTAAGTGAAATAGTTTATTATTCGACAAGTGGACGTGCTCTTTATATGACAGTAACTTTTATAATGATGTGACTCCCATTTTTTGAAATTACATTTTCTTACTAATTGTTATAATAGTAATTTATTTAAAACTAATGGACACATTACTTATCCCTATAAATTATTACATGTTATAGTTCGGTATTCTGAATTTCCTAAAATTCTAACTTATTTTTGTAGATGATAGTAATTAAAACACCTATTTAGTTTTTCAATAATTCTCTATTTAATCTTACAATATTAGTCCCTTTTGTTTTAAATAGTTTTAAATAAGTTTTTTGTTGTCACTAATTATATGAATATAATTACAAACTTAATGATATATTTTAAATTTTAATTTTAATTTTACAATTAAATAAAAACATATATTTAAATAAATATAAATATTAAATTTTACAATTAAATAAAAACATATATTTAAATATTAAAAAACTCTGTAAACACAATTTTATATTTTTAAAAACAAACATTATAATCTAACTATTTTAATATTAGTAATTCTATAGACACAATTTTAAATTTTAGAATTAACTTTTAATTAAATATATAAAATATTACGATAAATTTATTTTACATTTTTTTGCCGCCACATTTATTTAACATTTTGAAACTTTCATCAAACAATCGTGGAACATGTTAATATTGTGCTAACTTATTAAAATAATGTTTATAAATAGGATAATATATTTTAAGATACTATATAATTCTAATTGAAGTAATCACACCTTTTCAAATTATTGCACGAGTTAATTAATTATGAGTTATTTTTAAATCAAACTTATAAAAATATTTTGAAATAACTATTCAAAGCAGAGATTGAAAATATGAAACATTTACATCATGCATTATTATTTAAAAATTTAAAAGTTTAAATCATTTTGATGAATATAAATAATTAATTCGAGTTTATTTTAAATATTAACTTTTTTATTCTTAATTTGTATTGATCATAATACCAACTTTCATAATTTTAAAAAGTAAACATTTATATCATAATCATGACTAGGTGTTCAAATTGAGTAAAACCCTATATGGTTTCAAATAGACACCTTGTGCATGGTATGAAAGGCTAACTCAGTTCCTTATTGCTCAAGGTTTTGAAAGGGGTTCTGTTAATTTGAGATCAGTATGGTTGGTGAATTGAGCTATTTCCTTAGATTCCAAATTAAGCAAATGAAAGATGGAGCTTTTCTTCCACAAGAAAAGTGTGGTGAAAAAGTTTAAGCTGGAAAATGCTAAAGCGGCTAGGACGCTTATGGTTAATGGTGAGAAACTGTCTAAAGATGATAAGGGAATGCCTAGAAAGACCACTTACAGAAGTATGATTGGTAGTCTCTTATACCTTACTACTATAGACCTAATTTATCATTTAGTGTGAGAGTATGTGCTAGATACCAGGCAAGTCCAAGAGAGTCCCATGTTAAAACTATGAAGATGATTACTCGATATGTCCATGAAACTACTAATTTGGGAATTTCATTCTCAAAGGATAACACTATGAGTCTAGTTGGTTATAGTGATGTTGACAGGCCAAGTAACATTGATGATAGTAAGAGTACATCAAGTGGTTGTTTCTATATTGGTTCGAACTTGGTGTCATAGTACAGTAAGAAGCAAGCTTCAATTTTATTGTCTACCGCAGAAACTGAGTAGATTACTGCAAGGAGTTGTTGTGCTCAACTACCACGGATGAAGCAAATGATGAAGGATTTTGGGGTTGAGTTGGATATGAATCGTGACACCAAATCAGTTAATGACTTAAATAATAGTAAGTGTAGCTAGTATATATAAGGAAATATGCATTAGAAATCACAGCAAGGGTTCAATTATGCCTCCAATCTCTATAATGTTTAGACTAATAAAATCCAATCCTTATGTTTTAAAATTTACATGATTTAGTCCTTTACTTATCCAATTTAATTTTTTTCCAGAAAAAAATCTAATTGGTAACACAACTAATAAACTTTCATTAAATTTGAATACCTAGTATTTTTTATATTGAAAGGTCCAATTAAAAAATTAAAGTCCAATTGATATCACATATTCAGATTTAATAGAAATCAACCAACAATGTTACCAATTGAACTTTTACTTTTTAAATCAACCAAGTGGAAGAACTAAAATCTTGAAATTGAAAGCAAAGAGATTGATTCTCAAAATGTTAAAGAGTAGAGGGATTGGAGAAGAATTAAAGCAAAATTTATTTGTAATTTTCAAAATTAGGCGCTCAAAATGTCGTAAAAAATGCAAGAAAATTCTCAACTGTTTTTATCAAAAAAAATCCCAACGTTTTGTAAGCGCGAGAAACACTTATAGCCAAGTGTGTTTTGTAAATTTTATAATTTTAATGAATCTCGGTGTAGTATAAATAGCAACATGATGGTGGTGTTCCATGCAGATCAAGCTCGAGTTCCACAATTTGGAATCGTAGCTTGTCTCTCCTATCCTATCAAGGTCCTGTTTGCATCCAACTAGTTGTTTCCAGGACCTAGGCTTTGATAGTTAAAATAAAAAACCACCATGGGTATTGCTGGTTATAGTTATAGTTGGTTTTTGTTGTCATTTTTCGCCCTAATCCCAACACTAAGAGCTCACATCGCTGAATATGATGAGTATTGGAAAGCACGAGAATTGGAAGCCATTGAGAACCTGAACAAGGCTTATCACCCCAATCCGGAGGAGGTGGTCCGGCATTACAATGACCACTTTGCCAAGACCATGCTTGAGTATAATAGCACCAGAAGGGCGTTGAAAGGAAAGAAAAAGGGTCCTTGTGAGATTACCAACCCTGTTGATAGTTGTTGGCGATGTGATCCTAACTGGGTAAAGAACAGGAAGAGGTTGGCCGACTGTGCCCCTGGATTTGCTCGTGGTACTACCGGTGGAAAGGACGGTAAGTTTTACGTGGTCACTGACCCTAGTGATGATATTGCTAACCCCAAGCCCGGAACTCTGCGTCATGCAGCCACTCAACTCAGGCCACTTTGGATCACTTTCAAAAAATCCATGATCATCAAGCTGGAACAGGAGCTCATCGTTACAAGCGACAAGACCATTGATGCAAGGGGAGCTAATGTGCATATTTGCTATGGTGCTGGTATTACTGTCCAGTTTGCTAGGAATGTCATTATCCATGGCCTCCATATCCATCACATTAAACCCGCTACTGGTGGCATCGTTAGGGATGCTGAAAACCACCTTGGGTTAAGGACTGCCAGCGATGGAGATGGGATCTCTCTTTTTGGAGCAACCAACATTTGGCTTGACCATCTTTCCCTTTATGATTCCTCTGATGGTCTTATCGATGTTATTCAGGGTTCCACTGCCATTACCATTTCAAACTGCCATTTCACTGACCACAACGAGGTAATCTTACTTTCTTTTCTATTTTAAACTAAGCTCGAAGAGGTTTTTTTTTTAGTGACAAAATAATATAATTGAAATGAAAAAATTGTAGGTGTTGTTGTTTGGAGCAAGCGACACCTACGTTGCCGACGAGAAGATGCAGATCACTGTTGCTTTGAACCGCTTCGGTAAAGGATTGGTGGACAGGATGCCTAGGTGTCGATTAGGTTTTTTTCATGTCGTCAACAATGACTACACTCATTGGTTCATGTATGCCATTGGCGGCAGTAGCCACCCTACAATTATCAGCCAGGGCAACAGGTATATCGCGTCAAGCATCTACGTAACTAAGCAAGTGACCAGTAGGGGCTACTTATCACCGGAACAGTGGAAGCAATGGAACTGGGTATCACAGGGTGACCACTTCGTGAACGGTGCCTATTTTACTCCATCCGGTGATCCGAATGCCAGCAAGCTATTCGGTGCTGACAAAATGATGTCTTTCCAACCCGGTCGATTGGTCCCCAGACTCACAAGGTATGCCGGAACACTCCATTGCAGAATTGGTCGCCCTTGTTAAAAACATTATTTTGATATGCATACGTCCTCTCTTTTTGTTATGTACAACATTTGATACCCGTGCATTGTACATTTGGGATTTATTGGGAATGATTATAAGGAAATGTTATTATTTGATTCAACCCTATCTTCTTTTTTCTACTTTTAATAGATAATTAGAAATCTTATCACACGTGTACATGTGAAAACCATAATTTTAACCCGAGACATAAACAAAGACAAGGATAATCTTTCTATTCTAAAAAGAACTCTTGAATGAAA
This sequence comes from Gossypium sturtianum, assembly GCA_025698515.1. Classification (NCBI taxonomy): domain Eukaryota; kingdom Viridiplantae; phylum Streptophyta; class Magnoliopsida; order Malvales; family Malvaceae; genus Gossypium; species Gossypium sturtianum. The sequence continues at coordinate 131,694,444 of CM046955.1, forward strand.
AGAAACTAATCTGAAAGAGAACTATAAACAAATAAAAATAGAAGATCTGTTTTGACATAAAATGGATATATCCATATATCTCTGACTTATCTTTATGAAATGATAAAATATGGCAAAACCTATACCAAAAGTTGGTTCACGTAGGAATGGCGCAGTAGTGCACGGAAAAGTGCACGTAGAATACGAAAAGAGTTATTCATGTTCAAGCAAGTTTTAACAATAGTTTGAAGCTAATAAATAAAAACACTAATTATCATGGTATTATAATCAATTGTAAGTTGGTGTTGGCATCAACCCAATAAAATACATTAATCTAATATATCTAATATATATTCTATTGCAAGGTTTTCTCGCATTTTTTGAAACCTTAAGTTTTGAGTTTAAAATTTGCCATGTATCACCAATCATTTTAAAGTTGTCTAATTAACTAAATTTTTTAACATTCATCAATAATCATGGACTAAGACCAATAAGTTTCTTTAAATTTGGTATGTCCCAACTTATATATTCGGGTACTCGATTATTTTGTAAAACACATCATTTTGAAAAAAAGAAAGAAAGAAAAATTATGAGTGTTCTTGATATAGTAATATTCTTATTGCTGCAATGGTAATGGTGATTCCTCCCGATGTACTTGCATCACCATAAACTAAACTCAGTTTTTTACTACATCATTTAAAATGGACAGATCAAGTATATATATATATAAGGTGGTGTATGAGTTTGCTCAACGTGAGTTGAGAATCCAACCAAGGCCCTTAACATTGTCGAAAGATTTGTTTCAAGAAGTTCACTTGGCAGGTTTGAGCTTCCACAAATGACGTGTTACTTTTACTAATATAGAGTCAAATATTGAAGCAAACAAACTTGCAAAGGCAAAAGTACATAGGATTAATAATTTGGTGTCTTTGTTTTGTGTAAGTAAATTGTTTAATTCCACTTTTTAATTTGCAGTTGCCAATGGTTGAGTTCAAATGAGTTATATTTTAGTGTGTTCTACGACATCATTGCACTGTTGTTATTGAGTCTTACTATAACCTTATTTGTAGTTATATTTACATTAAAAAATACTTTACTTTTTGACCCAAAATATATTAATTGTATATATTTTACTGAATTTATTAATATAAATAGATATATTAATTAATTTTGGTCAAAATATAAAAGACACGAAAATTAATATTCTTTTGGAAAGAATATAATTAATATATGGATTTGATTCATACAAAATATTAATTTTATATATTTTACCGAATTTATTAATAAAAACAGTTATATTAATTACTTTTAATCAAAATATAAAAAACATGGAAATTAATATTCTTTTGGAAAAAGAATATAATTAATATATGAATTTGATTCATACAAAATATTAATTTTATATATTTTACCGAATTTATTAATATAAACAGTTATATTAATTAATTTCAGTCAAAATATAAAAGACATGGAAATTAATATTCTTTTGGAAAGAATATAATTAATATATGAATTTGATTCATGCAAAATATTAATTGTACATATTTTATTGAATTTATTAATAGAAACAGTTATATTAATTAATTTCAGTCAAAGTATAAAAGATATGAAAATTAATATTCTTTTAAAAAGAATATAATTCCTTTTTCTAACTTTCCATTTGTCTTCTCTATTAATAAGGGAAAAATCCTATATTCTTTTGGAAAGAATATAATTTCTTTTTCTAACTTTCTATTTGCCTTCTCTATTATTAAGGGAATAATCCTGGTTTTCCTTTTTAATATGTGATATCAAAAAGGATAAAAGGATGATAATCGCTTAATGTGTTAAGGTTACCAACTTAATAATTTAAAAGGTCTAGCAACCGTTTTTAACTCTCTCTAAAAAGTTCAAGACAAAGTGGTTGTTCATTTTTTACGGGGTGGATCAGAACACCCCAAACCCGGTCAAGTACACCACGCCATCGAATCCGGTATGTTACGGGAAAATCGTGATTTGAGAGGTTAGGTTTCGGTGAAAGGTTTAACGAAAACTCTTTGATGTATCCGTATTTGTAAAAAAACCTTGGGCATGATTGTTTTAAAACCGGTAGTGCATTTTGAAGACCCGGAATTTGAAAGCTTAGTTGAAAAGTAAGTTTTTATCATTTAGAAGGCCGAGAAATTCCTTTTAGTTACTTAAAAACATTTTGAACTTAGTGTGGAAGATCACAAGTTTAGAAAATATTTGAGTTATGCGTTCATTTAAAGATTTTAATGTGATACCCGTTGGTAAAGTTTAAAACATATCGCTTTGTAGTCTTGAAAACCGTTTCATTCCAAGTTTTATCCATTATTAACCCAAGTAATTTATTAAGGCTAAATTGAAATCAAATTTTAAGCATATAAATAATCAAAGCATAATTTTAAAAGGCCATTTACAATCCCAACAAAACCAAATGAAAATAAATGAAATAAAGTACCAAGTGCTTAAATCGATTGCAAAACCGACTTTATTCATGGCATGGTTACCTCGAGTCCACCGGCCCATGTCCGCGATCTAAGTGTCACTGAAATGATAAGGGAGAAGGTGAGTCGCAAGACTCGGTGCATAAATCCCCTCCCGATTAATACAACATACTAACACACACAATACAGAGCAATGTCATTAATGCACCCAATCCTAGCCATCCACAACACCTTTTCTACCCCGTGTGGTACCAAAACCACCGGTGGTGCCAAACCACCTGGTGACCCAAAGTCACGATATCCATAAGTGTGGTGCCAAACCATGGTGACCCAAAGTCACGAAGAATCCAATGATGGGGCCAACCCATCGTGTGATACCAAATCTTTGGCGACGATCCCATATCTCAAAAGTGGGGCCAACCCACGGTGGTGTTAACCACGTGGACGAGTCGCTATGAGGTGCCAAACCTCCGGTGTCCCAAAGACACGAATGTGATACCAAATCACCGTGACCCGAAGTCACGAATCAAGTGATGGGGCCAACCCATCGTGTGATACCAAATCACCGGGCGTCAATCCCGTATTATCAATCTGTGGGGCCAACCCACCGTGGTGCTAAGCCACTGGGACGAGACGCGCTATGAGGTGCCAAACCCTCCGTGACCCAAAGTCACAAAATAACTGCGTGGTACCAAACCACTTTGGAGGTGCCAATCCTCTGGTGTCCCAAAGACACGGATATCATATTCCCCCTCCTCTCATATCACCCATTATCATACCGACTCATGTAAAGTATGCAAATCATGCAAATCATGCTACATGTTTAATGTTGCATCTCATAACACATACATCATAGGTCATGATCTCAAGTATATCAACAATAGAACTCGTAATGAAACGGACTTACCCGAATCCGTGCACATACCCAATCGGGTATCATATCAATCAACCATACCGTTTTGGCTTTATTAAACAATCGATTATTAAGCATATTACTAAGCAAAGAGTGTGTTAGTTTACACACTGTTAAAACGCAAGCCTTAATCCCAAGGAACCGATCTAAGACCTCGATTATCTTGCTCCTATAATCGGCCACATATGAGATTAGCACCTAGGCCATTCGGCCAAAACCATTAAACCAAAGGGGTTAACGTTTGAACCCTTACCTTACACTTGATTTGGTTTCCTACCAAATCCCGAACCAAACGATGGTTCTTCTTTATGCACACGGCACACCCTATTAAGAGGAAAGATTAATCCTTTGAAACTTTGACTTAACGAAACTAAAAGAGTGGACTAAAAGAACCAACCCTTACCAATCGATTAACAGAGGAAGACGGCTCCTCTTGCTTGCTTCCAAAATCCTGGATGCCCTATGATAAAATCGATTCCAACACAAAAGATTAACTCCTATCAACAAAGGCCAAAATCGACTCTTAACCAAACCAAAATCGACAAAGAACAAGGGAGAAGAGAAATGAACATTCGGCCAACCACTTACCTTGCTCTAAACCCGATTGGACACCACACACAAGAGAGATCGCACCACACCAATATTCGGCCAAGACTTAAACAAAAAGGAGAAGAAGATTCGGCCTTACACAAAGAAGGAGAGCACAAGAGAAAGATGAAAAGAAAGGGGTTGATATTCGGCCAATAAGAGAAATGGGAAAAAGAAGAAGAAGGAAAGTACTTTCGGTTTTGAAAAGAAGAAGGAATGGAGAAAATGTTTTGGGGAATAACTTTCGGCTATCAAGGTTTCAAGAGAAGAAAGGAAGAAAGTATGAGAAGAATAGGGTACTAATTTCGGTTTACACAAATGAAAAAGAAAGAAAGATGGAAGAGAACATTCGGCTATCAAAGAATATCAAGAGAAACAAGCAATTTTCGGCAAGTATGTGCTTGGACTTTCGGTTTCAAGAAGAAAATGCAGAAACTCACTTGAAATTTCGGCTTGCTTTTGACAAAAGAAGGATTTTGGCTTACACAAATTTGACCAAAAATGCTCCAAAATGCCAAAAAGAATTTGCCCTCTCCACTTACCCACTTACCAAAACCGCCACTCCCCATGAAGCACCCAACATTCGGCCACTACCTCCAAACACTCCCAACCACTAATTCAAACTAGTTTGAACTAGTCAACCTCCACAATTTACTCTCCACCCACCATTTGAACAATTTGACTTGGTCTATGGCAGAGTTTGAACTGCCCACAACTTCTTCTTCTCCCCTAGTCAAAATGAAAGCAAAAATATGAGACTTCTGCAACTTGAACACAGGACCTCCTTCCCTGCAAGTGACGCCAAACCCAAGCTCCAAGTGGCGCCTAACTTGCCACTCTACTAGCTCAATTCTTGTGCTAACATTCTCCTAAAAATATTTATAAACCCCACTCATTCAAATTTCCCTCACCTAAAGCTTAAAACTAAAGTTTCCCCAACCACTCAAAGCTTACACCAAGCTTACAACTAAGCCCCAAAACAATTGAAACACAACATTGCGGACCAAATACATGCAAACAATGCAATAATCAAAATAGCCCCTAACCCGGGATATTACAGTTCTACCCCCCTTAAAAATAATTTCAGCCTCGAAATTACCTGGTCAAAAGAGTTGGGGGTATTGCTACCTCATCATATCCTCTGGTTCCCACGTAGCTTCTTCTACGCCATGATTCCGCCATAGCACCTTTACCAAAGGAATCGACTTTCTCACGCAGAACCTTCACATCTCGGTCTAGAATCGCGACCTGGTTCTTCTTCCATGGTCAAATCCGGATTTACCTTGATCTCTCCACCGCTACGACATGCGCGATGGATCCGAACGATAGCGCCTAAGCATCGAAACGTGAAATACGCCGTGAATCGGACTTAGCCCCGCTGGTAACTCAAGCCGATAAGCCACCGGTCCCACTCGTCTCGAGCACCTTATACGCCCAATAAACCTCGGACTTAACTTGCCCTTCTTTTCGAACCTCAACACTTTCTTCCATGGCGAGACCTTCGTAAAAACTTGATCTCCCACAAAGAAATTCTATATCTCTCCGCTTTGAGATCGGCATAAGACTTACGCTCTGTCCAAGCTTCCTTCAATCGAGCTCGAATCAACTTAACCTTGTCTTCGCCTCTGCGCAACCAACTCTAGTCCCAACAACCGACGCTCACCCAACTCCGTCCAACATGTAGGTGAGCGACACTTCCTACCATACAACGCCTCATATGGTGCCATCTTGATACTTGCTTGATAACTATTGTTGTAGGTGAACTCGGCACGGCGCGAAACTCCTCCCAACTACCTCTCAAGTCCAAAACATGCCTCTCTCAAAGATATCCTCTAAGATCAGATAACCCTCTCCGATCGCCTCGTCCGATGGGTGAAATGCCGTCTTTGAAATCCAACCGCGCACTCCAGAGCCCGATGTAACGTTTTCAGAACCTTGATGTAAATCTGGGATCCCTATCCGAGATGATCGATCATCGCACACCGTCGCAGCCTCACTATCTCGACACATACGCCTTCGCCAACCTCAAGGGAGTAATCGACCCTCACCGGAATAAAATGAGCTGATTTAGTCGGACGATCCACAATTACCCAAACCGAGTCCTTCTTGCTCGGCGTAAGAGGTAATCTCTCGACAAAATCCATAGTTATCCTTTCCCACTTCCACTCGGGAATCTTCATCTGGTCGAAGCAACCCTGACGGCAACTGATGTTCAGCCTTGACCTGCTGACATGTTAGACACTTTCCAACAAACTCTGTCACCTCTCTCTTTAGACCTGGCCACCAAAACTGCTCTCTTAGATCCCTATACATCTTGCTACCTCCGTGATGCATAGCGACGTGGCTGCTATGGGCGTCCTGAAGAATCCTCTGCCTTAACTTGATATCCTTCGGCATATAAGCTCTCCCTTGAAAACAAAGCACCCCATCACTAGACATACTGTAACCCTCCAAACCACCATCCTACACTTGCAACCTCCGCGCATTCAGAACCTCATCCACTAACTGTTTCCCCCTGATCTGCGCAACCCAAGTAGGCTTAACTCGCAGCTGCGAGAATACTTCCGTCGTCATACAAACTCAAATGGGCAAACATCGCTCTTAAGTCCGATACAACCTTACGGCTCAACGCGTCTGCCACCACGTTAGCCTTGCCCGAATGATATTCAATCGAATAGTCGTAGTCCTTGAGCAACTCAATCCATCCAGGTTGCCTCAAATTCAAATCTTTTCGAGTCAAAAGGTACTTCAGACTCTTATGATGCTGTGTAGACTATCGATCTCTCTCCGTACAAGTAGTGCCTCCAAATTTTCAAGGCGAAGACTACTGCTGCTAACTCCAAGTCGTAAGGCGTCGGATAATTGACCTCATGTGGCCTCATTTGCCTAGATGCATACACCACAACCTTCCCTTCCTGCATCAGCACACAACCCAATCCCGTATGTGATGCATCGCAATACACTGCGAATTCCTTTCCTGCCTCAGGTTGAATCAGAATAGGAGCCTCAGTCAAAATCTTCTTTAACTTGTCGAAACTCTCCTGCATTTTCTCACCCAAACAAACGGAACTCCTTTCTTTAACATGACTTAGTCATCGGTCTTTGCAATCAACGAAAATCCTTCTACAAATCTTCGGTAGTATCCTGCCAAACCCAGAAAACTCCGAATCTCAGCCACTGACTTAGGCGGCTTCCAATCCAAAACTGCCTCAATCTTCCGAGGATCCACCCTAATCCCCTCGGCCGACACTACATGACCCAAGAAAGTCACCTCCTAAGCCGTAACTCGCACTTACTAAACTTAGCATAAAGTCGCTTCTCCTCAAAATCTGCAAAGCACCACTCGCAAATGCGCATCATGCTCCTCTTCCGACCTTGAGTACACAAGGATGTCGTCGATAAAAACCACAACGAATCGATCCAAATATCGCTGGAACACCCTATTCATCATATCCATGAATGCCGCCGCGCGTTAGTCAACCCAAACGGCATTACCAAAAATTCGTAGTGCCCATACCGAGTACGTAAACGCCGTCTTGTGGATATCCGCCTCCTTTACCTTTAATTGGTGATACCTGGACCTTAAATCGATCTTCGAGAATCTGAAGCACCCTTCGGTGATCAAACAAGTCATCTATTCGTGGCAACGGATACTTGTTTTTGATCGTCCACTTATTCAATTGGCGGTAATCTATGCACATTCGTATCGCATCGTCTTTCTTCTTGACAAAGAGTACTGGCGCTCCCCAAGGTGAAACACTTGGTCTGATAAAGCCTCGATCCAACAACTCCTCGGATCTCGAGCCTTTAATTCCACTAATTCCTTTGGTGCCATCCTATATGGAGCAATAGACACTGGTGCGATTCCGGCAGCAGATCTATCCCGAACTCCACCTCGCGATCCGTGGCAAACCCGGAAGCTCCTCCGGGAAACACATCAACAAATTCCTTAACCGTTCGGACCTCCTCTACAACTGACTCCTTAGCCTCCAAGGCATACACATAAACCACATATGCTTCACAGCCCTTCCTGACCATCTTCTCAGCCTTCAGAGCAGATACCACGTTGGATAAGTAATCTCTTCTATTACCTATCATGACCACCTCATCACCCTCACCGCTTTAGAACCATGCGCTTAGCCGCGCAGTCCAACCTCGCCTGGTGCTTAACCAACCAGTCCATCCCCAGAATCAGATCGAACTCCCCAAACTGCAGTTCCATCAGATCAGCCACAAACACTACCCCTTGGAGTTCTAGGGGTACGTCTCTATATAGCTTATCTACAACTATAGAGTGACCTAGAGGGCTAATTCATCACACCGCCTAGAAATAGTCTCGAGTCTAAATCCATGGTCTCTACTATGCTACGGCAACGTATGAATGCGTTGAACCCACATCAATCAAAGCAAGATAAGGAGAACCAAAGATAAAAACGCATCTTGGTTATGACGTCCAGGTGCATCGCCCTCTCTCGGCGCCTCACGCATACACCAACCCAGCCGTCTTGCCTCGTAACTACCCGCACCTGCGCCCGGTGCTCGCGGCCCCGACGTAACCATTGCCTCCTCTCGCCATTACCACGACCACTTTGCGGTGGCGGTCCATTATTCTGAATCGAGTACGGCCCGACCTCTGGGATGAATCCTAGCCAACTTACGCGGACGCCTCTCACACCTGGTGATCTAATGAGCCACACTCAAAACATCCTTTTCCACCGGTCTAGCATCCTCTCCAATGAGATTTCCCACAACGGTTGCAATCGTGCGGGTCCTCGATTAGCGGCAGCAGACCTACCAGGACCGATTTGGCCCACTGTCTAGCCCTTTTCTCGAGGATTACCCGATGACCCGTAAGATCCAAAACTCCTCTTATGTCCATTTCCTATCCACGTTTTGCCTCACTGCACTCCTTCACTCCTTCGGCTACCTTAGCCTTCTCAACTAGGACGGCAAACTCACACTCCTCTTTGTGGAGCAATCAGCGATCTTAATTCATCTCTCGAGACCATCCTCAAATCGAACACACCTCTCGTGTTCAAGAGCCACAATGCCCCCTAGCATACCGGCTCGATCTCAAAAATTCGCCTCAGACTCGACACGGACTTGCTCCCCGAACCAGCCTCTCGAAATGCTTTTCGTTGCTCATCAATGTAGCTAGATCCAATGTACTTTTTCTCGATATGCGGCCTTAAAATAATCCCAAGTAAGATCCTCATCTGCAAAGATCGTCTCCGAACCGTGAGCCACCATCTGGTATGACTCATCCCGAAGAAGCGATACTACCCTTTCGGCTTCTCCTCGGCAGTCAAGTCCAGATCATCCATGATCCGCTCCATCGCCTCCAGCCAATACTCGGTGGCTTTGGAGCAACACCGAAACACCTCGAAATACTTCCGCCCCATTTGCTCGGAGTCACTCGGCCACGATTTCCGAACACCGTGCCTCCACCTACTCCAGCTACCTTTTCAAAGACTCGCAAAGATCGCGCTGCGACATCGCTGCGTCATCCCCGGTCTGATCCTGAAACTCACCACCTCCAGCTGGTGGTGGTATCGGTATCTCATTCTCTGACCCCTGACCAGACCCTACAGGTTCAGAAACCGTCATCCTACCCCGACTGCGTCCACGTGTATTACGACCTCGACCTCGAATGCTCATGACTAAAATCTCGACTTATCTGATTTAGAAGTTTTATGCATCAGTACCTTTTCCACTGTCTTTTAAAGCAAAGTCTTATGAATATTTCTTATTAAAGAAGTTTTTTTTCGCAAGTCCACAGAGTCCTATCAGTTTCAGTTTCTAAAGTAATCCACTATTGCTAGTCTTTCAATCATATCACACACATCAATCACAAGAAATAGTAAGAGGTACCTACCTGGGCAGATTGGTGCCGGAGACTCGGTGCCATGCCTTTCAAACCATATACTTTAAAACACTTAAAAACCAATATTTAACACATTTTGGGCCTCGAGCCCACAGCCGAGCTTTTGAACTTAGCTCTGATACCACAAATGTAACACCCCAAACCCGGGCCAAGACACCACGACGAATAACGGTATGTTACGGGAAAATCATATTTGAGAGGTTAGGTTTCCGGTGAAAGGTTTAACGAAAACTCTTTGATGTATCCGTACTTGTAAAAAAACCTTGGGCATGATTGTTTTAAAACCGATAGTGCATTTTGAAGACCGGGAATTTGAAAGCTTAGTTGAAAAGTAAGTTTTTATCATTTAGAAGGCCGAGAAATTCCTTTTAGTTACTTAAAAACATTTTGAACTTAGTGTGGAAGATCACAAGTTTAGAAAATATTTGAGTTATGCGTTCATTTAAAGATTTTAATGTGATACCCGTTGGTAAAGTTTAAAACATATCGCTTTGTAGTCTTGAAAACCGTTTCATTCCAAGTTTTATCCATTATTAACCAAATAATTTATTAAGGCTAAATTGAAATCAAATTTTAAGCATATAAATAATCAAAGCATAATTTTAAAAGGCCATTTACAATCCCAACAAAACCAAATGAAAATAAATGAAATAAAGTACCAAGTGCTTAAATCGATTGCAAAACCGACTTTATTCATGGCATGGTCACCTCGAGTCCACCCGGCTCCATGTCCGCGATCTAAGTGTCACCTGAAATGATAAGGGAGACGGTGAGTCGCAAGACTCAGAGCATAAATCCCCCTCCCGATTAATACAACATACTAACACACACAATACAGAGCAATGTCATTAATGCACCCAATCCTAGCCATCCACAACACCTTTTCTACCCCGTGTGGTACCAAACCACTAGTGGTGCCAAACCCTTTGGTGACCCAAAGTCACGATATCCATAAGTGTGGTGCCAAACCCTTTGGTGACCCAAAGTCACAAAGAATCCAATGATGGGGCCAACCCATCGTGTGATACCAAATCACTGGCGACGATCCCATATCTCAAAAGTGGGGCCAACCCACGGTGGTGTTAACCACAGGGACGAGTCACTATGAGGTGCCAAACCTCTGGTGTCCCAAAGACACGAATGTGATACCAAATCACTTGTGACCGAAGTCACGAATCAAGTGATGGGGCCAACCCATTGTGTGATACCAAATCACTGGCATCAATCCCGTATTATCAACTGTGGGGCCAACCCCTTCGTGGTGCTAAGCCACTGGGACGAGGCGCTATGAGGTGCCAAACCTCCGTGACCCAAAGTCACAAAATAATCTGTGGTACCAAACCACTGGAGGTGCCAAACCTCTGGTGTCCCAAAGACACGGATATCATATTCCCCCTCCTCTCATATCACCCATTATCATACCGACTCATGTAAAGTATGCAAATTATGCAAATCATGCTACATGTTTAATGTTGCATCTCATAACACATACATCATAGGTCATGATCTCAAGTATATCAATAATAGAACTCAGAATGAAACGGACTTACCCGGTCGTGCACATACCCAATCGGGTATCATATCAATCAACCATCTGCTTTGGCTTTATTAAACAATCAGATTATTAAGCATATTACTAAGCAAAGAGTGTGTTAGTTTACACACTGTTAAAACGCAAGCCTTAATCCCAAGGAACCAATCTAAGACCCTCGATTATCTTGCTCCTATAATCGGCCACATATGAGATTAGCACCTAGGCCATTCGGCCAAAACCATTAAACCAAAGGGGTTAACGTTTGAACCCTTACCTTACACTTGATTTGGTTTCCTACCAAATCCACGAACCAAACGATGGTTTTTCTTTATGCACACGGCACACCCTATTAAGAGGAAAGATTAATCCTTTGAAACTTTGACTTAACGAAACTAAAAGAGTGGACTAAAAGAACCAACCCTTACCACCACTTACCAATCGACAACAGAGGAAGACGGCTCCTCTTGCTTGCTTCCAAAATCCTGGATGCCTTATGATAAAATTGATTCCAACACAAAAGATTAACTCCTATCAACAAAGGCCAAAATCGGCTCTTAACCAAACCAAAATCGACAAAGAACAAGGAGAAGAGAAATGAACATTGGCCAACCACTTACCTTGCTCTAAACCCGATTGGACACCACACACAAGAGAGATCACACCACACCAATATTCGGCCAAGACTTAAACAAAAAGGAGAAGAAGATTCAGCCTTACACAAAGAAGGAGAACACAAGAGAAAGATGAAAAGAAAGGGGTTGATATTCGGCCAATAAGAGAAATGGGAAAAAGAAGAAGAAGGAAAGTACTTTCGGTTTTGAAAAGAAGAAGGAATGGAGAAAATGTTTTGGGGAATAACTTTCGGCTATCAAGGTTTCAAGAGAAGAAAGGAAGAAAATATGAGAAGAATAGGGTACTAATTTCGGTGTACACAAATGAAAAAGAAAGAAAGATGGAAGAGAACATTCGGCTATCAAAGAATATCAAGAGAAACAAGCAATTTTCGGCAAGCATGTGCTTGGACTTTCGGTTTCAAGAAGAAAATGCAGAAACTCACTTGAAATTTCGGCTTGCTTTTGACAAAAGAAGGATTTTGGCTTACACAAATTTGACCGAAAATGCTCCAAAATGCCAAAAGAATTTCACCCTCTCCACCTACCCACTTACAAAACCGCCACTCCCCATGAAGCACCCAACATTCGGCCACTACCTCCAAACACTCCCAACCACTAATTCAAACTAGTTTGAACTAGTCAACCTCCACAATTTACTCTCCACCCACCATTTGAACAATTTGACTTGGTCTATGGCGGAGTTTGAACCGCCCACAACTTTCTTCTCCTCGCCAGTCAAAATGGAATCAAAATATGAGACTTCTGCAGCTTGAACACAGGACCTCCTTCCCTGTAAGTGACGCCAAACCCAAGCTCCAAGTGGCGCCTAACTTGCCACTCTACTAGCTCAATTCTTGTGCTAACATTCTCCTAAAAATATTTATAAACCCCAGCTCATTCAGCTCCCCTCACCTAAAGCTTAAAACTAAAGTTTCCCCAACCACTCAGGCTTACACCAAGCTTACAACTAAGCCCCAAAACAATTGAAACACAACATTGCAGACCAAATACATGCAAACAATGCAATAATCAAAATAGCCCCTAACCCGAGATATTACATGGACTACATAGAGGTCGGGACGTTTTAATTGTGTCTTGTAATCGACATCGAATCAGTAGCATCCTTTCTACGTTTTCAGTAAAGAAGGTATATTTTCAACCCTATTTTAACTCGATTCGTTCCTCGTACATAAATCCTTTGTAACGCCCCAAAATTCTTATTTTTGTTTCTGTTAAAATGTGACACAAATGTGTATCTGCTTCAGTGGTTAAGTGTTTTGGGAGTGTCTGAGAGGTCTTGAGTTCAAGTCTCACCTTTGGTAAATTTTTGAATTTTTCTAACTTAAGGCTGTTACTTGCTCAGTGGGCTTATATTAAATTATTTGTTAAACCATATCAGAATGAGCCTGCTGGTTCAAGTGGTAAGGGAGTCTGTGTGTGGTGTAGAGGTTCTGTGTTCAAATCCCTGCGCGAGTGTAAGAGGTTATTTTTTCCCATTTGACTGAGAGAGTTTTGGTCAAACATGAATTCTGAGAAAGTTATCAGTAGTGGGTTAGTGGGGAGAAATTTGAGGGATTTGGGGGTTTTACGAGATTATCTTTTATTTTTTATTTTTGCTAAAATTTTTCTCTCCTCCAAAAGAAAATTTTGACATAGAATTTCTGTTATTTTCTACCTTTCCCCCTTTCTTCTTCCCTCCGTCGCTTCTACTTGTTTGTCTCTTGTGGTAACTTTGTGGGTCATCATCCTGGTGGTTATTGTGCGTTTTGGTAAGTAGAGTTCATTCGGGTGTATTTTCGGTTCTATTAAATGTTGGGGGTTTTTTTTTATTTTGATTCGTGGGTTCTTCGGTAATGGGGAATCTTGGGAGATTAGTAATTTCTTTAAGAACTTCCTCCGCAGGAATTGAAGTAGAACCCGTCGTAAGTAATCCAACGGTTTAGCGTACGTTAGGGGTGCTTGTCATTAGTGGTAAGTCGATTTTCGCGAAGATTTCTTTTGTTAAATTCGTTAATCTATCTTCTAAGCTAGTATTAGGATACTCTATTTTAGGTTTCAGGAGGCTCGGGAGTGGGTTAGCTGCGAAATAGTACCAGGTGTGTACCCGAAAATATAGAAAACAGGATTCGGTGAAAGTCAAAATTGCAAACTGTCGATGCCACACGGGCGTGTGGTCGCCCGTGTGGTAGGCCGTGTGTGACAACACGACCATGTGATCGACGAAGGCCAGGTCGTGCGCAAGACACAACCGTGTGAAGGCTGGGGTGTGGCCGTGTGGGCCACACGAGCTAAACCAAACTGGGCTTGTGGGCCTACATGGACACGCCACACGGGCATGTGATATTTGGGCCAGGCTGTGTGATCCACACGTGTAACAGCCCCGTTTAGACCATAGTTGGAATAGTGGTTTCGAGACCACAAATTTGAGGTCGGAAAAATAATTTAATATTATTTCCTGTGTTTACAGTATGTGATTGAGTATGTGTGAAAATTCTGTGTGAAATTTTATCGTTTGAATGCCGAATTGTGAAAAAGGACTTAATCGCATAAAATGCAAAAGTTGTGTGCTGATTGTTAAAGTGCTTATTTGGTATGGATTTTTAAATGAAAGGTCCTTAATATGTAATTGGACAATGGGTAGTGGAATTGGTCATAAATGACCTTATAATGGATGATTTTATGTGTAAATTATTAAGGTTAATATAGTAAATTGGTAAATAAAAATACATTAAAACAAAACAATGGTTTTTATCATCTTCTACTATCATTCATCCACCGAAAATATACCTAAGAAAGCCATTAAAATAGCTTGAAGCATTCGGTCATCTTGGAGCTTAATTGTAAGTTCATTTTTGCTCAGTTTTTGATGATTTTTACGTTTTTGTGATCGTTGCTTTGTGTTCTATCAAGCCCATATTTTAATTTTAGAATTTGATGATGATTTTGAGATATGCCATTGATGAATTTTTAAGCTTTGTGTTATTTGATGATGAATAATGAATAATTGTTGATAGATTTTAATGTTTTGTAAAGTGATTTTTGACAAAAATGTCAAAAATGGGCTAAATTGTGGAAATGAAAAATTGAAGGACTAAAATGTGAAATAAATGAAATATGTGGGTTTGTATGGACATGAGGAAAATTTTTCCTAAGCATGGTGGGATGAAATTATGTGTATTTGATGATTTTACAAAATAGGGACTAAAATGCCAAAATGTGCAAATGTGAGGGCTATTTTGTAAAATGCCCTAAATATGTGTATTTGGATTAAATTGAATGATTTGGTGAATAAAAGATTTAAATTTGAATATGTTTAGATCAAGAAAAGAGGAACTCAGATTTAGATCGAGGCAATAACAAGGTGCTCGATTAATCGACTTGTATCGTGATTTTACGTCCGAGGTAAGTTCGTGTATAATACAAATTGTTTAAATCATATTCATGTGTTATGAAATGAATGAATATGTGGTTGATGAATTAGTAATGCTTATTGTGGATTTGAAAAGATGTGGCACTAAGTGTGCGAAATAGAATTGATACGGTGGTGAATGGCACTGTGTGTGCGAAATAAAGAAAGCATCAACTATATTGATTGGCACTGTGTGTGTGATACCGAGTTAAATTTGGTTTAATATAAAGGCACTAAGTGTGCGATGATATTATAGCTTCGGCTAAAGAATTAACACTAAGTGTGCGAGTAAATCGAATGTTAAATGAAGATTGGACGAAATGTGGTATTGAGCATTGATTAGCAAAAGTGATCGTTAACTAAGTGTTGGAACAGGTATGTACGGAACCTATGTGGTTGATGATATCGTATATGGATAAATGGATGATTCAGTAAGTAATGACTATGAATGAGATTGTATATCATGTGAATTGAACTATGTGTTAGTTTATTTTGTATATTGAATTCTAATGGTTAAGTTAAATGTATTATATGTCAAACTTACTAAGCTTTTAAGCTTACTGTGTGAAGTGTTTCTCTGTTTTACATTGTCTTTAAAGCTAGCTCGGATCTGGGGATCGTCAGCGACTCAATCACACTATCGGCTATCTATTTTGGTACTTTCAGAAGTTGTATATTTGGTATATGGCATGTATAGGCTAGTGTTTATGACATGTTTTGTGATGTATAAATCTTTCCATGTGATATGGCTTGATGTTTGAATGGCTTTAGTATATGTTTTGGATGTGTGAAAATAATGGTCATAATGTGTATATGTGGTTTAAGTGATTGATGATTATGGTATGAATTGGTGATAATGGAAATGGTATGTTTCATGCTTGAATTGGTTGGTGGAAATGATGGTCAAAATGTATGTTTTGGATGCATTTGAGGTATGATTTTGGAATGGTTTGATGCTTGTAGGTGTGACACAAAGTGTGGGTGGCAAATTGGCTTTGCAAATGGCCTATATTTGCCCACACGGTTGAGCACACGGGTGTGTGGCTCGATCGTGTCTCTTAAGTTTTCAAATTGAAACAAGTCAGACTCGCACACGGGCTGGACACACGGGCGTGTGATTGGACGTGTAAAACCAGTCAGTGTCGACCACGGGTGAAGCACACGGGCGTGTCCTCGGCCGTGTGGTCAAGTTAGTAGGTATGCCCTATTTTGACACGGCTTGGACACACGGGTGTGTCTGAGGCCATGTGAGGCACACGGTCTCCCCACACGGGCGTGTGACCTCTGTAGCTTTGAAAAATGTTAAGTTTTTTGAAAAATTTTGTATGTACTCGATTTAGTCCCGACCTCTTCCCAATGCATTTTTAGGGTCTCGTAGACCATATTAAGGGACTTAATGATATTGATTGATTATGTTTTAATGATGTATAAACAATGAAGGTTAAAAGTTACGATTTGATCGGTAATGCCTCTTAACCCTATTCTGACGACGGATACGGGTTAGGGGTGTTACATTTTATTGGTATCAGAGCTGCGGTTTAGTCGATTCTAGGACTAACGTAGCGAGTGAGAGTCTAGCTATACATGCCATATATATACATGCGATAGTGTGATGATTCCTGACAGTTAAAAATGTGTTTTCATATAGTAAATGGATCCCGATCGAGCAGTTGCTGATGATGTTGAGAGTAATACGCCTGCTCCTGCTCAAGGGACAGCGTCGCAAGACAGCGCCGGCCGAATCAAGGCCGATAGCTAGTAGTCACGAGGGAGAGGCAAAACAAGCCTTCTTCCAAATAATGAGTGAGTGGTTTATGGAGTTCGTTCGAATGAATCCGGCTACTCAACAACCTCCACCCCTGCAAATTCCTGTAGCGCCACAAGTTTCAGATCCGATCTGATTGAGTAAGCCTCCTGTGGATAAAATACGAAAATAATGGGCCAAAGAGTTCAGAGCCACAGTTGATGATGATGCTGATTGAGCTGAATTTTGGCTTGAGAATACCGTAAGAGTGTTTGATGAATTATCATGTACTCCTGATGAATGCTTAAAATGTGTTGTTTCATTGTTGAGAGATACGACATATCATTGGTGGAAAACATTGATATCTGTGGTTCCGAGAGAAAGAATCACCTGAGATTTCTTTCAAGCTAAATTCCGGAAGAAGTACATTGGTCAACGGTTTATAGATCCGAAACGTAAAGAGTTCCTTGAGCTGAAACAGGGCCGTATGACTGTTACAGAATATGAACGGGAATTTGTGAGATTGAGCCAGTACACACGAGAGTGTGTTTCGACAGAAACTACTATGTGTAAATGATTCGTTGAAGGTTTGAATGAAGACATTAAACTGTTGGTTGGAATACTTAATTTGAATGAGTTTGTAGTATTGGTTGAAAGAGCCTGCAAAGCCGAAGAGCTTAGTAAAGAAAAGAAGAAAGCTAATTTAGAGGCTAGAGATGAAAGAAAAAGGTCGATGAGTAAGTCGTATCAACCTTCGTCAAAGAGATTCAGAGATGCAACCAATCGCTCAAATGTTTCGTTTGGACATTCGAGTGAAGATCGAGTGAAACAAAATACTGGTTCTAAAATTCAAACTCCAATTGAATCGAGTGTTGGAAGTGTCAAAAGCAATAAGCCTGAGTCTAGACAGTATGGAAGACGTCATATCGGAGAATGCTGGGGCAAGCACAATAATAGAGCTTGCTATAAATGTGGATCATGAGATCACTTTATTCGGGATTGCCCGGAGATAGCTGAGAAAGATAATGTTCAGAGTGCGGGCCGAGTAACACGACAGCTAGGGGTAGACCACATAGAAACACTGGAAATGTGAGTGTTAGCCAGAGAGGAACAACGGATACTACAGTGAGATCTAAGGCTAGAGCACCTGCCCGAGCAGACACTATTCGCGCTCGAGAGGAAGCGTCATCACGCCCTGATTTTTCTTAAATTTCGGCTTTTTTAATTTTGACACAAATCTGTATCTACTTCAGTGGTTATGTGTTCTGGGTGTGTGTGGGAGGTCCCAAGTTCAAGTAACAACTTGGATAAATTTTGGGTTTTTATGAATAAAGCCCTATCTTTGGTTAGTAGGCTTATAAGTAAAAGTCTGCAAGTAATTAACAGAATGGGCCTGCTGGTCTAGTGGTTAAGATGTGTGTGGGTGTGTTGGGGGTTTGGAGTTAGTCCATGTGCGAGCGAGGGAACTATTTTTGCTGCCAGTGCCGTGTAAGAGTTTTTTGTTTTAGTTAAATGCTGATAGTGGAGTGTTTGAAGGAGAGAATTAAGGAGTATTAGGGGGAGTTATTAGTATCTGATCAGTTGAGTCATTTGGTAAAATTCGACACTCCCTCTCACCCTCTCGAATTTTATTTCTTCTTCTTTTTCCCTCATTCAATCTCCCTTTGTTGCTGCCGAAACTTCAATTGGTTTTTCCCCTTCCCCTTATTTTCGTTTTGGTCCATCTTGCTCCTTGGTTTTCGTTTTCGTGTGTTATCGGTAAGAAAAGCTGTTGGTGTTCATTTGGTTTTTGGTTTCTAAAGATTTAAGTTCTATTGGTTGTGTATAGGGGACGGTAGCGTAGCAGTTTCTTCTTCGACGAGTTGATTCGTGCGAGTAGACGGGTGTGATTGTGGTAAGTCTATGCGTTTGGCTCGATTTGGTTTTGATGAATTAAGATTTAGTTACTAATTTCAAGACTTGGGTATACTATTTTAGGTTCCAGAAGGCTAGGGATTGCTTAAGCATCGAAACAATACCAGGTGTGTACCCGTAAATGTGGAAAACAAGGTTTCAGTGAAAGCTGAAAACCTCTCTGTCGACGCCACACGGGCGTGTGGTCGCCCGTGTGGTAGGCCGTGTGCAAGACTGTAAGTCACCACACCGCCATGTGATCGACGAGCCAGGTCATGCACGAGTGACACGGCCATGTGACAGCTCGGCAAGGCTATATGCGACACACGAGCTCAACCAATTGGGCCGTGTAGGCCACACGGGCGTGTGGGCCCACACGGGCATGTAGGATTTTGGGCCAGGCCGTGTGGACAAGGCCAATTTGGGCGTGTGGGCCGTGGGCCTGCGGGCATGTGGGCCCCTGCGGGCGAGCCACATGGGCTGTGAGCCCATTTTAATGAAATGTTTCGAAAGGTTGCTTTGGTCGCCTGTGTCGACTTTGAACCTAATCAAGGGCCTGTGAAGCGATTACTTAGACCTGTAGCTCTGTGATTTGATTATGTGAAATCTGTATTGAACATGTATGCTGATTTGAATGTATGGACTATTATTTGCATAAAAGCATGTCATATTATGTATGTTACATTGCATCGAGGTGGGTTGATGATATTGGAGGAAGTATCTGAAAGGCTCTCAAGTCTGTTATCGGCGACTCAATTGCACCGCAACTTTACGATTATGTGCCATTCGTGCGACATGGTGTGTAGGGATGGGTGGGTTGATTTTATCCCCACATGGTGTGTAGGGTTGGACGGAGTTGGTGTGTAGAGGCTGGTGGGTAGGATTCTGCTATTCTGTTCTGATCTGCATTTCATGTCTGAAATGGGCTAAGGCCCTAGAGAATATCTGATTTTGTATCTAAGTGGGCCAAGGTCCACACTGATTCTGTAATGGGCTCAGACCCAAACTATGGATTGATGTCTGGTTTCTGATATTATACTGTGTGCATGTTTTCTGTGGGGATTACACACTGAGTTGCGAAAACTCACCCCTTTTCTGTTTAATCTGTTTAGGTAATCCCCAGCATTAGACGAATCGATGCAGCGGAGGACTCAGCGGTGGCCACGATTCTGGACTTTTACAGTTTCTTATTTTTATTTATGTTATTGATTTTATACGGGGAAAATTTTACTGTATATGGCCTTTATGGGTTGTTACTTTTTGGGATTTTTATTTTGATTTATAATTGCTAGCAGTAGGATATGACACGAGATTTCAAAATAAACAAATGTTTTACCGAAACACCACGATTACGCAAACTTATTTAAATGCTTTCGCGAATTGTAAATATTTTGGAAAATGGGCAATGTTTTGGTAATGGATAACGATGGAAACAAATGACATGTTTTGAAAGTTTCATAAGACAACAAAAAAGGGTTTTAATATAATTATGTTTTCCCAAAGCACTATCATGTGACATTGCCAGATTCGGCCATAACGTCTAGGCCGAGTTTGGGGTGTTACATTTAGTGGTATCAGAGTGAGGTTACAAAACTCAGCTGTGGATTTGGGTTTTTAAAATTGGGTTTTTCAAAATGATTTTTTTATGATTTAAAATATTTTTGACTGAGTATGTGGTACACCAGGTCTCCAGCGTCGATTCTGTAAGTGTTCTGAATTCTATTTAAATTTGTCTAAAAATACTACTTGTATACTTGAAACAGCCTTAGGTAGTGTACTGTACTGAAAACACTTTAGGTAGTGTAAACTGAAAACTGTAGCGAAACTGAAAATCGTAATAAAACTGCGATTCGCGATAACGAACTTTGAACTTCTGATACTATTTTGCATAAAACATCTGTTAACAAATATTGGAACTGTAACTAATGCATAAAACTGTTAATCTAGATAAACTCCAAATTTACGATGAGCATACGAGGTATCCGTGGACGGGGTACTAGAGGCCGTGGTAGAGCGGCAGGGGGGCTCAAGCTGGGTCCTCGGCATCGAGAATCGCCTGTCTCGATACGAAGCGAGACGCCGATCTCACCTGCTACAGAGACCGGGTCTCATGATCGTGAGGCTGGGGATGACGCACTATCCCGAGCCATGCTACGGTTTTAGAGAGGGTCGCTGGGCCCAACATCGGATCTGGGGGCCGTGGGTCAGTTACGAAACGACTCCGGTCCAATGGGGCTGAATTATTCAGGGGTGTCACTGAAGTAGCCCCTAGCGTGGCCGAGTACTAGATGGAGGCCACGGAAAGAATCATGGACGACCTAGATTTTACCGTGGAGCAGAAGCTTAAGGGGGCTGTTTCTCTGCTTTGTGACGAAGCGTACCAGTGGTGGCTGACGGTTAATGAGGGCACTCAGCCCGACTGTTTGATCTGGGACTATTTGAAGACGGTGTTCCAGAGTAAATATGTGGGAGCCAGCTACATCGATGCTAGGAGGCGTGAGTTTCTTAATCTCACACAGGGGGATCGTTCAGTGGCCGAGTATGAGGCTGAGTTCCTGAGATTGAGCCGTTATGCCCGGGGCATGGTGGCGACCGAGTATGAGCGGTGCATCCATTTTGAGGATGGACTCAGTGACAGTTTGCGAGTTCTGATAGCTCTACAGAGGGAGCGTAAGTTTGCTACACTGGTTGAGATTGCGAAGATCACCGAGGAGGTTAAGCGCGCTGAGTGCCAAAACCGTGAGAAAAGAAAGAATAAGAGGGAATCAGAGCCCTTGAACTCTGTGATGAGGCCTAAGAAAAAGGCCAGATCTGATGGGCCAGTGAGAGTTGGGCCTCCTGTTGCACCTACTGGGGTAGCGCTTTGTGGGCACTGTGGTAGACGCCATCCGGGCGAGTGTTAGAGGATGACTGGGGCATGTTTGAGATGTGGGTCGGCTGAGCACCGTGTTCGGGATTGTCCGTTGAGAACTGATCAGGTGCAAGCTACAGGTACTGGTGCTGCGCAGTCGCCGAGAGTAGTTCAGCAGCCACCTAGGGGTCGAGGTCAGGCCATGGGTGGAAACGGCATGGGCCAAGGGCAGAGAGTACCGGGCAGAGGTGCTGGACCGATTGAGGCGAGGCAGCCAGCTCTAGTTTATGCTGTACGTCACTGAGAGGATGGTGATGCTTCGGACATCATTACGGGTACATTCTTAATTTTTAATGTACCTTATACTGCATTGATAGACATAAGATCCACTCATTCCTATGTTCCATGCTCTGTTGCTGAAAACTTGGGGATTCTGGTTGAGAGTACTCCGAGTGAAATTACTGTATTAAGTCCATTGGGGCAGTCCATTCGGGTTAATAAGTTATTTAGAGACGTCCCTTTAGAGGTACAAGGAATTACTTTTCTGTCTGATCTAATGGAACTCCCTTTTGGAGATTTTGATCTGATACTGGGCATGGATTGGCTAGTCAAGCACTGAGTGAACTTGGATTGCGCCACTAAACGGGTGGTATTGAGAACTGAGGAGGACAACGAAGTAGTTGTAATTGGGGAACGTCAGAATTACTTGTCGAATGTGATTTCTGCATTGAGGGCCAAAAAGTTGGTTCGTAAGGGGTGTGAGGTGTATCTGGCCTACATCAGTGTTCCCGATTCTGGGGATTCTTCTGTTAGGGAAATCAGAACTGTTAAAGACTTTTCGGATGTTTTCCCTGAGGAACTACTGGGTCTGCCTTCGAATCGAGAAGTAGAATTTGGGATTGAGCTCATTCCGGGTACGTCTCCAATGTCTATTGCGCCCTACCAAATGGCACCGAAGGAGCTTACAGAGCTTAAGGCTCAAATTCAAAAACTGTTAGATCAAAGGTTCATTCGTCCCAGCATGTCTCCATGGGAAGCGCCAGTGTTGTTTGTGAAGAAGAAAGATGGGACAATGAGGATGTGTATCGACTACCGGCAGCTGAACAAGCTAACAATCAAGAACAAGTACCCACTACCAAGAATAGATGATCTATTTGACCAGTTCAGAGGGGCTTCTATTTTCTCCAAGATTGATCTACGATCAGGATATCATCAACAGAAGGTTAAGGAGGCCGATGTGCATAAGATGGCATTTAGGACTCGGTATGGACATTACGAGTTCCTAGTGATGCCATTTGGACTGACGAATGCACCAGCAGCTTTTATGGATCTGATGAACCGAATGTTCCAGCCCTATCTGGATCGATTCGTGGTAGTCTTCATTGACGACATTCTGGTGTATTCGAAGACTGAGGGCGAACACGATGAGCATATCCGAGTGGTGTTACAGACGCTTCGCGAGAAATAGTTGTATACGAAGTTCAGTAAGTATGAATTCTAGCTTCGAGAAGTAACCTTTCTGGGGCATGTAGTTTTTGCGGAGGGGATTTGTGTTGATCCCCGTAAGATTGAGGCTGTGTTGGAGTGGAAACAGTCGAAGAATGTGTCTGAAATCTGTAGTTTTCCGGGGCTGGCGAGTTATTATCGACGCTTCGTAAAAGGGTTCTCTTTGATCGCAGTGCCATTGACCAAGCTTTTGTGTAAGGGAGTTCCCTTTTTCTGGACTGATAAGCAACAAAAGAGCTTCGAGAAGCTCAAATCTGTTTTGACTCAGGCTCCGGTTCTGATACTGCTTGAGTTTGGAAAGGGTTTCGTCGTATACAGTGATGCGTCGCATGTGGGTCTGGGTTGCGTTCTGATGCAGGATGGTAAAGTGGTACCTTATGCATATCGTCAGCTCAAGACGTATGAGGCTAATTATCCGACGCATGATTTGGAATTGGCTACTGTAGTCTTCGCTCTAAAAATCTGGAGGCACTATCTGTACGGTGAGAAGTGTACTATCTACACTGATCACAAAAGCCTCAAGTATCTCCTCACTCAGAATGAGTTAAACCTTAGGCAGCAAAGATGGGTTGAACTGTTTAAGGATTATGACTACACCATCGAGTACCATCCTGGTAAGGCTAATATGGTGGCTGATGCTTTGAGCCGTAGGGCGATGACTGATCTGAGAGCGATGTTCGCTCGACTCAGTTTATTCGATGATGGGAGTCTGCTAGCGGAACTTCAGGTTAAGCCTACATGGATTGATCAGATTAGAGGTAAACAGATGGGGGATAAGCCGCTTGCATTTTCGTCAGGTTGAGAATGGGGATACTACTTATTTTGGGATTAACAGTGATGTGGTACTTTGTTTTCGCCGTCTGATCTGTGTACCGAGTGTGAGGAATTGCAGCAGTCGAATCTGAGAGAGGCGCATAGTAGCCCTTACGCTATGCATCCCGGCGGGAATAAAATGTACCGAGATCTCTGAGAGTTGTACTTGTGGCCAGGGTTGAAGCGAGAGGTCACAGACTTCGTTGCTCGCTGTCTGACTTGCCAGCAGGTTAATACTGAGCATCAGTTGCCTTCAGGGTTGCTGCAGTCGGTGAAGATACCGATGTGGAAATCGGAGCGAGTAACGACGAACTTCATTAGTGGGTTGCCCTTAACACCCACTAAGAAGGATTCTGTCTGGGTCATCATGGACCGATTGACCAAGTCTACCCACTTCATTATGGTCAGGACAAACTTTTCTCTCCAGAAGTTAGCTAAGCTATATGTATCTGAAATTGTGAGACTGCATGGGGTTCCTATCTCGATCATCTCTGATAGGGATCCTCGCTTCATGTTTCGGCTCTGAAAGAAATTGCACGAGGCTCTGGGTTTAAGGTTGGACTCCAGTACTGCTTTCCATCCTTAGACAGATGGTCAGTCGGAGAGGGTGATTCAAGTATTGGAGGATATGTTGAGGAGCTATGTTATAGATTTTCGAGGCATTTGGGAGGAGTAGTTGCCATTGGCAGAGTTTGCCTACAATAACAGCTACCAGTCTAGCATCCAGATGGTGCCTTACGAGGCTTTGTACGGTCGTAAGTGTTGCACTCCCTTGTGCTGGACTAAGTTGGGTGAGCGACGGGTTCTGGGTTCGGAATTGGTTTCTGAAACTGAAGATAAGGTCTGATTGATTCGGGATCGACTGAAAACGACGTCTGATAGGCAGAAGTCCTATACTGATCTGAAGAGAAAGGATATCGAGTATTCTGTGGGGGACCTAGTTTTTCTCAAGGTCTCGCCATGGAAGAAGGTCTTGAGGTTCGGTCGCAAGGGTAAGCTAAGTCCTCGGTTTATTGGGCCGTACCGTATTCTGAAGCAAGTGGGGCCAGTCGCATATCAGTTGGAGCATCCTCCGGAGTTGGATCGCATTCATGATGTGTTCCACGTCTCAATGTTGAGACGCTACCACTCTGATCCCACGCATGTTGTCCTCATTGAGGATGTTGAGATTAGACCAGATCTGGCGTTTGAGGAGGAACCGGTCCAAATCCTGGATCGTGACACTAAAGTTCTGCGAAGGAAGTCTATCCCCTTAGTGAAAGTGCTGTGGCAGAATCATAGCACTGAGGAGGCTACTTGGGAGCTGGAGGATTCGATGCGCCAGCAGTATCCTCATCTATTCTGATCAGGTAAAATTTCAGGGACGAAATTTTCTTTTAAGGGGGTAGAGTTGTAACGCCTCGATTTTTCTTAAATTTTAGCTTTTGTAATTTTGACGCAAATTTGTATCTTCTTCAGTGGTTATGTTTTCTGGGTGTGTGAGAGAGGTCCCAAGTTCAAGTCACAACTTGGGTAAATTTTGGGTTTTTATGAATAAAGCCCTATCTTTGGTTAGTAGGCTTATAAGTAAAAGTGTGTAAGTAATTAACAGAATGGGCCTGCTGGTCTAGTGGTTAAGATGTGTGTGGGTGTGTTGGGGGTCTGGAGTTCGAATCCCTGTGCGAGCGAGGGAACTATTTTTGCTGCCAGTGTCGTGTAGGAGTTTGTGTTTTAGTTAAATGCTGATAGTGGAGTGTTTGAAGGAGAGAATTAAGGAGTATGGGGGGAGTTATCAGTATCTGATCAGTTGAGTCATTTGGTAAAATTTGGCACTCCCTCTCACCCTCTCGAATTTTATTTCTTCTTCTTTTTCCCTCATTCAATCTCCCTTTATTGCTGCCGAAACTTCAATTGGTTTTTCCCCTTCCCCTTATTTTTTTCGGTCCATCTTGCTCCTCGGTTTTCGTTTTCGTGCGTTATCGGTAAGTGAAGCTGTTGGTGTTCTTTTAGTTTTTGGTTTCTGAAAATTTAAGTTCTGTTAGTTGTGTATAGTGGACGGTAGTGTAGCAATTTCTTCTCTGACGAGTTGATTCGTGCGAGTAGACGGGTGTGATTGCGTTAAGTGTGTGCGTTTGGCTCGATTTGGTTTTGATGAATTGAGATTTAGTTGCTAATTTCGAGACTTGGGTATACTGTTTTAGGTTTCAGAAGGCTAGGGATTGCTTAAGTATCGAAACAATACCAGGTGTGTACCAGGAAACACGAAAAATGAGGTTTCGACGAAAGCCAAAAACCTCTCTGTCGACGCCAAACGGGCGTGTGGTCGCCCGTGTGGTAGGTCGTGTGCAAGACTGTAAGTCACCACACGGTCGTGTGATCGATGAGCCCGGCCGTACGCGAGTGACACGGCCGTGTGATGGCTGGGCAAGGCCATGTGGGCACACGAGCGTGTGGGCCCACACAAGTGAACCACAAGGGCGTGTGAGATTCTGGGCCAGGCCGTGTGATCCACACGGCCAAGGCCAATTTGGACCGTGTAGGCCACACGGGCGTGTGGACCCAAACAGACAGGCCACATGGGCCTGTGAGCCCATTTTAATGAAATGTTCTAAAAGGTTGCACGGGTCGCCCAAGTCGACTGTGAACCTAATGAAGG
This sequence comes from Gossypium sturtianum, assembly GCA_025698515.1. Classification (NCBI taxonomy): domain Eukaryota; kingdom Viridiplantae; phylum Streptophyta; class Magnoliopsida; order Malvales; family Malvaceae; genus Gossypium; species Gossypium sturtianum. Next base: position 131,721,254 of record CM046955.1, read on the forward strand.
GTCGGTAAGTAGTACTTAGACTCGTAGCTCTGTGATTTGATTATGTGAAATCTATATTGAACATGTATGTTGATTTGAATGTATGGACTGTTATTTGCATAAAAGCATGTCATATTATGTATGTTGCATTGCATCGGGGTGGGTTGATAATATTGGAGAAAGTATCTGAAAGGCTCTCAAGCCTGTTACCTGGCAGCTCAGCTGCAACTTTCTAATTATGTGCCGCATTCGGTACAGCATGGTGTGTAGGGATGGGTGAGTTAATTTTATCCCCATATGGTGTGTAGGGTTGGACAGAGTTGGTGTGTAGAGGCTGGCGGGTAGGACTCTGCTATTCTGTTCTGATCTGCATTTCATGTTTGAAATGGGCTAAGGCCCTAAAGATTATCTGATTCTGTATCTGAGTGGGCCAAGGTCCACATCGATTTTGTAATGGGCTCAGACCCAAACTGTGGATTGATGTCTGGTTTTTGATATTATACTGTGGGCATTTTTTCTGTGGGGATTACACACTGAGTTGCGAAAACTCACCCCTTTTATGTTTAATATGTTCAGGTAATCCCCAGCATTAGACGGATCGATGCAGCGGAGGACTCGGCGGTGGCCACGGTTCTGGACTTTTATGGTTTCTTATTTTTATTTATGTCTTTGATTTTATCCGGGGAAATTTTTACTGTAAATGGCCTTTATGGGTTGTTACTTTTTGGGAGTTTTATTTTGATTTATAATTGCTAGCAGTAGGATATGACGCGAGATTTCAAAATAAACAAATGTTTTATCGAAACACCACGATTACGCAAACTTATTTAAATGCTTCCGCGAATTGTAAATATTTTGGCAAATGGACAATGTTTTGGAAATGGATAACGATGGAAACAAATGACACATTTTGAAAATTTCATAAGACAACAAAAAAGGGTTTTAATGTAATTATGTTTTTCCAAAGCACTATCATGTGACATCGCCAGATTCGGCCATAACGTCTAGGCCAGGTTTGGGGTGTTACATATCTGAGGCGAGAGCTCCTGCTCGAGCCTACACTATTCGCGCTCGAGAGGATGTGTCATCTTTAGACATCATTACTGGTACTTTTACTCTTTTTGATACTGATGTGATAGCATTGATAGATCCATGATCTACTCATTCATATGTGTGTGTGAGCTTAGTATCTAGTAAGACTCTACCTGTTGAGTCTACCGAGTTTGTAATTAGAGTAACAAACCCCTTATGCATGTGTGTTTTTGTTGATAGAGTGTGCAAGAACTGTCCGTTGATGTTTCGGGATATTTGTTTTCTGGCTAATTTGATGCTGCTACCCTTTGATGAATTTGATATAATTCTGGGTATGAATTTGCTAACTTTGTATAATACTATTGTGAATTGCAAATGGAAGAGTATTGATTTGAGAAGTCAGAATGGTAAGATAGTTCAAATTGAATCAAGTGATTTGAATGGGCTACCGGCTGTAATATCTTCAATGAAAGCTTTGAATTATGTGAAAAAAAGGATGTGAAGCTTATCTTGCATATATGATAGATACAAAAGTGACAGAAAAGAAAGTTGAATGTGTGCCTGCGGTTTGTGAATTCCCTGATGTGTTTCCTGAAAAACTACCTGGATTACCTCCGATACGAGAAGTTGAGTTTGGTATTGACTTAGTGCCGGGGATGACTCCTATCTTAATAGCTCCATATAGAATGGCTTCGACTGAATTGAAAGAGTTGAAATCTCAGTTGCAAGAGTTGACAGATAGAGGATTTGCTCGACCGAGTTTCTCACCTTGGGGTGCTCCTGTGTTGTTTGTGAAAAAGAAACATGGCTCTATGAGAATGTGCATTGACTATAGACAACTCAACAAGGTGACTATAAAGAATAAATATCCTTTGCCTCGTATCGATGATTTGTTTGATCAGCTGAAAGGAGCTATAGTGTTTTCTAAGATAGATTTGAGATCGGGCTACTATCAGCCGAAAACTGCTTTCAGAATGAGGTACGGACATTATGAATTCTTAGTTGTGCCTTTCGGACTAACGAATGCTCCTGTAGTGTTTATGGATTTGATGAATCAGATATTCAAACCGCATTTGGATCAATTTGTTATGGTGTTTATTGACGATATTTTGATTTATTCTTCTGATGAGACGCAACATGCCGAGCATTTGAGAATCATGTTACAGACTCTGCGTGAGAAGAAATTGTATGCCAAGTTTAGCAAATGTGAGTTTTGGTTGCGTGAAGTTGGTTTTCTGGGACATATAGTGTCAGCTGCGGGAATACGAGTTGATCCGAGCAAGATTTCAGCAATTTTAGATTGGAAACCTCCGAGAAATGTGTTTGAAGTCCGTAGTTTTTGGGACTAGCGGGATATTATAGACGGTTTGTGAAAGGCTTCTCGATGATTGTGACCCCGTTGACGAAATTTCTACAGAAGGATGTTAAATTCGAGTGGTCAGAAAAGTGTCAGCAGAGTTTTGAACAGTTGAAAGTGTTGTTGACAGAAGCACCAGTGTTAGTTCAGCCCGAATCGGGTAAAGAATTCATAATTTACAGTGATGCATCGATGAATGGTTTAGGCTATGTGTTGATGCAAGAAGGCAAAGTTATAGCCTATGCTTCGAGACAATTAAAACCACATGAAAAGAACTATCCGACGCACGATCTTGAATTGGCAGCTATTGTATTTGTATTGAAGATTTGGCGTCACTATCTATTTGGTGAGAAATGTCACATTTATACTGATCACAAGAGCTTGAAATATTTGATGATTCAGAAAAAATTAAATTTGAGACAACGAAGATGGTTAGAATTACTAAAAGAATATGAATTAGTAATTGATTATCATCCGGGAAAAGCTAACGTGGTTGCTGACACTTTGAGCCGAAAGACTTTATTTTCTTTACGAGCAATGAACACTCAGATAGATTTGTGTGATGATGGTTTGGTTTTGGCTGAGTTAAAAGTGAGACCGATGTATATACAACAGATTTATGATGCCCCAAAAAGTGATGCTAAAATGATGGCAAAACGAGCTCAGTGTGATTTGAAATCTGATTCAGAAATTTGAGTTGATGATGATGATTGTTTGAGATTTCGAGATCGGATTTGTGTTCCAAGAAATTTAGAGTTGATTCAGTTGATTTTGAACGAGGCTCATAATAGTCGTTTGTCTGTTCATCTGGGAAGTACGAAAATGTACAATATCTGAAACAGTTTTATTGGTGGCATGGTATGAAACGAGATATTTCAGAGTTTGTTTCAAAATGTTTAGTTTGTCAGCAAGTCAAAGCTGAACATCAGGTGCCATCCGGTTTATTGCAGCCAATCATGATTCCTGAGTGGAAATGGGAGAGAATCACAATGGACTTTGTGTCGGGGTTGCCTTTATCTCCGAGAAAGAAGGATGCAATATGGGTGATAGTTGACAGATTAACGAAATCAGCTCATTTTGTTCCAGTGAGAACAGATTATTCGCTTGATAAGTTAGCTGAATTGTATATTTCGAAGATTGTAAGATTACACGGAGTACCATTATCTATTGTGTCTGACCGAGATCCGAGGTTTACTTCGCGGTTTTGGAAGAAACTGCAAGAGGCTTTAGGTACGAAGCTGCATTTCAGTACTACATTTCATCCGCAAACGGATGGTCAATCTGAGCGAATCATTCAGATTCTCGAAGATATGTTGAGATGTTGTATTCTTGAGTTTGAAAGTACATGGGAAAAGCATTTGTCATTGATTGAATTCGCATTCAATAATAGTTTTCAGTCCAGAATTAAAATGGCACCATATGAGGCTCTTTACGGTCGTAAATGCAGAACTCCATTATATTGGACTGAGCTTAGTGAGAATAAGATTCACGGGGTCGATTTGATTAAAGAGACTGAACAGAAGGTGAAAGTGATTCGTGACAGTCTGAAAGCCGCATCAGATCGTCAGAAGTCTTACGCAGATTTGAAACGGAAAGATATTGAATTTGAGATCGGTGATAAAGTGTTTTTGAAAGTGTCTCCATGGAAGAAAATACTTCGATTTAGTAGAAAAGGCAAATTGAGTCCGAGATTCATCAGGCCGTATGAGATTATCGAACGTATCGAACTGGTTGCTTATAGATTGGTGTTGCCACCAAAGCTAGAGAAGATTCATAATGTGTTTCATGTATCGATGCTTAGACGATACCGATCCGATCCATCACATGTGATTACCCCTACTGAATTTGAGATTCAGACTGATCTATCGTATAATGAAGAACCAATTCGAATTCTGGCACGTGAAATAAGAAAATTTCTTTAGTGAAAGTGTTTTGGCACAAACACGGAGTTGAAGAGGCTACGTGGGAGCTTGAAGATGTTATGAGAGAGCAATATCCGAATCTATTCACTGGTAAGATTTTCGGGAACAAAAATCCCTAAGGGAGGAGAGTTGTAACAGCCCGGTTTAGACCCTAGTCAGAATAGTGGTTTCGAGACCACAAATCCAAGGTCAGAAAAATAATTTAATATTATTTCATGTGTTTACAGTATGTGATTGAGTATGTGTGAAAATTTTATCGTTTGAGTGTCGAATTATGAAAAAGGACTTAATCGCATAAAATGCAAAAGCTGTGTGCTGATTGTTAAAGTGCTTATTTGGCATGGCTTTTTAAATGAAAGGTCCTTAATATGTAATTGGACCATGGGTAGTGGAATTGGTCATAAATGACCTTATAATGGATGATTTTATGTGTATATTATTAAGGTTAATATAGTAAATTGGTAAATAAAAATACATTAAAACAAAACAATGGTTTTTATCATCTTCCACTATCATTCATCCACCGAAAATATACCTAAGAAAGCCATTAAAATAGCTTGAAGCATTCGGTCATCTTGGAGCTTAATTGTAAGTTTATTTTTGCTCGATTTTTGATGATTTTTACGTATTTGTGATTGTTGCTTTGTGTTCTATCAAGACCATGTTTTAATTTTAGAATTTGATGATGATTTTGAGAGATGCCATTGATGAATGCTTTGAGAGTTGTTGATAGATTTTAATGTTTTGTAAAGTGATTTTTGACAAAAATGTCAAAAATGGGCTAAATTGTGAAAATGAGAAATTGAAGGACTAAAATATGAAATAAATGAAATATGTGGGTTTGTATGGACATGAGGAAAATTTGGCCTAAGCAAAGTGGGATGAAATTATGTGTATTTGATGATTTTACGAAATAGGGACTAAAATGTCAAAATGTGCAAATGTGAGGGCTATTTTGTAAAATGCCCTAAATATGTGTGTTTGGATTAAGTTGATGATTTGGTGAATAAAAGAGTTAAATTTGAATATGTTTAGATCAAGAAAAGAGGAACTCGGATTTAGATTGAGGCAAGAACAAGGTGCTTGATTAATCGACTTGTATCGTGATTTTACGTCCGAGGTAAGTTCGTGTATAATACAAATTGTTTAAATCATATTCATGTGTTATAAAATGAATGAATATGTGGTTGATGAATTAGTAATGCTTATTGTGGATTTGAAAAGATGTGGCACTAAGTGTGCGAAATAGAATTGATACGGTGGTGAATGGCACTATGTGTGCGAAATAAAGAAAGCATCGACTATATTGATTGGCACTGTGTGTGCGATACCGAGTTAAATTCGGTTTAATATAAAGGCACTAAGTGTGCAATGATATTATAGCTTCGGCTAAAGAATTGGCACTAAGTGTGCGACTAAATCGAATGTTAAATGAAGATTGGACGAAATGTGGTATTAAGCATTGATTAGCAAAAGTGATCATTAACTAAGTGTTGGCACAAGTATGGACGGAACCTATGTGGTTGATGATATCATATATGGATAAATGGATGATTAAGTAAGTAATGACTATGAATGAGATTGTATATCCTGTGAATTGAACTATGTGTTAGTTTATTTTGTATATTGAATTCTAATGGTTAAGTTAAATGTATTATATGTCAAACTTACTAAGCTTTTAAGCTTACTGTGTGAAGTGTTTCTCTGTTTTACAGTGTCTTTAAAGCTAGCTCGGATCCAGGGATCGTCAGCGACTCAATCACACTATTGGCTATTTATTTTGGTACTTTCGAAAGTTGTATATTTGGTATATGGCATGTATAGGCTAGTGTTTATGGCATGTTTTGTGATGTATAAATCTTGCCATGTGATATGGCTTGATGTTTGAATGGCTTTAGTATATGTTTTGGATGTGTGAAAATGATGGTCATAATGTGTATATGTGGTTTAAGTGATTGATGATTATGGTATGAATTGGTGATAATGGAAATGGTATGTTTCATGCTTGAATTGGTTGGTGGAAATGATGGTCAAAATGTATGTTTTGGATGCATTTGAGGTATGATTTTGGAATGGTTTGATGCTTGTAGGTGTGACACAAAGTGTGGGTGGCAAATTGGCTTTGCAAATGGCCTATATTTTCCAACACGGTTGAGCACATAGGCGTGTGGCTCGACCGTGTCTCTTAAGTTTTCAAATTGAAACAAGTCGACTCTTTGACACGGCTGACACACTGCGGGCGTGTGGATCGCCATGTGAAACAAGTCAGTGTCGACCACGGGTGAAGCACACGGGCGTGTCCTCGGCTGTGTGGTCAAGTCAGTAGGTATGCCCTGTTTTGGCACGGCTAGGACACACGGGTGTGTCTAAGGCCGTGTGAGGCACACGGTCTACCCACATGGGCGTGTGACCTCTGTAGCTTTGAAAAATGTTAAGTTTTTGGAAAAATTTTGTACCTGCTCGATTTAGTCCCGACCTCTTCCCAATGCATGTTTAGGGTCTCGTAGACCATATTAAGGGACTTAAAGATATTGATTGATTATGTTTTAATGATGTATGAACAATGAAGGTTAAAAGTTACGATTTGATCGGTAATGCCTCTTAACCCTATTTCGGCGACGGATACGGGTTAGGGGTGTTACAACACTGGCAAGGCCAATCTGGGCGTGTGGGCCCACACGAGCAAACCACATGAGCGTGTGGGCCCATTTAGCTAAAATGTTTCCTAGGGTTGCACGGGTCGCCCAAGTCGACTATGAACCTACTGTAGGGTCAGTAAGCGCTACTTAGACCCTAAATCGTGTGACCTGTATATATACTGTATGTATTAAGCATGTTAAATTTATGCATGTTTACTGATCCGTATGTATGACTAATAACTGAATTTTAGTATGTAGCATGTATTTCTGTATGTCTGCATTGAGCATGTTTAGTTGCATCTGCATTGGGGTGGGATGATTGATTATTGGAGGAAGTGTACTGAAAGGCTTTCATGCCTATTATCGACAAAACTTATTTTGCAATATTACTTGATATGTGCCGCATTCATGACGACTTGGTGTGTAGGGTTGGGTGGGTGTTTTAAACCCCACATGGTGTGTAGGGATGGTCGGAGATGGTGTGTAGAGCTGGTGGGTAGGATCACGATTTTTCGTTATTGTGCATCATCAGATCTCGAGATGGGCTAAGACCCTAATTTATATCTGAACTGTATCTCATTGTGCTAAGGCCTAAACTGTATTTGAATCCGTAATGGGCTTAGGCCCAGACTGCATTTGACTGATAACTGATGGTTGACTGTATGCATGTTTTCTGTGGGGATTACACACTGAGTTTACGTAAACTAACCTCTTTCTGTTTTAACTGTACAGGTAATCCCCAGTTTTAGACGGATCAGTACGGTGGAGGACTCAACGGTGACCACATGCCTGTTGAACTACTTTAATTTCATTTAAGGTTTTTATTTCCTATTATTTTTGGGGTATTTTTGATGTACTTTGGGACTCTTGGACTGTTTCTTTTATTTTGGATTTTAACTATTTTCATGGACTTTTAAACTGCAAAACTCAACGAAAACTCGGTTTAATTAAAAACAACGTTGTCCTAAACGTGAACGGTTTCCTTTAAATATCACAGTTTTAAAAGCTTTCGCTACAAAATTTGTTTTTAAAGGAATCAAATTAACAATAAATTAAATTTTAAAACTGATGAGAGATAAATAGAAGCTAATAAACAGAAACAGTTGTAACTTGATAGATTCAATTTCAAATTCCATTCCATGTGACATCGCCAGATTTGGCCATAACGTCTAGGCTGGGTTTGGGGTGTTACATCCTTCGCTATGGATTGCTGGAATAATTTCTTCATTGCGCCAGGGGACATACCAGCGGTCCCAACAGTGGTACCAAAGCCACTTGTACGATACGGATTCAGGATTAAATTTATTGTTTGATTCGATTTTGTGAGATACATGTTGTGTATTATGTTTGATATGCATGTTGTTTGGAAATGCATGGTTATAGCTCAATAACCCATTTAATTTATTATTTGCAAAGGTTGTAATTTTATAAATACGACCTAAGTGACGTGCCTTTCTATATTTCTCTTGTACTTCTCTTCTTATCTTACTCCCTTGTATGTAAAATGAGTTTCTATGATTGTAAATTGTACTAGTTGATACGGACTAGAGGAAAAGAAGGTTGGGCTACCTAAAGTGGAAAAAAAGCTTGATAAGCGGCATAAACCCTTAGGACTCCCTACAGTTCTCCCATTGGCTTTAGAGGAACCCCATTAGTTTTATGGGCTATAACCATTGCATTTATTTACTGCTTTATATTTTTCTTGTATATGATAAAATTGATGATATGTTAGCAAGCATGTTATAGGATATTTATAAGATCAATTAAAAGATTAAATGGGCATATGTTTACCATTAATGGTGAGATTAATTTAATTTAAAAACCCCTTAATAAAATATTAAGTTAAAATAGCCTTACAATATTTACCCTCGCTAAAGCCTTGATCGATATAATGTTGGTTCTGCTAAAGCAAAGTACATGTATCTATATTGATCAATTGCAAAGAATAAGCAAGTGATATTTGCCAATTATGATATTGGTTAATAAATGGAATGACAAAAATGTGCAAGTGTACACAATTATTAACAAGTATAAAGTGACAAGTAAATGTCGAGTTATCGTACCCACAAGGACTGTGAAAGAAAAATATTTATGAAATGTAAATCAAACACTTATGTTTTTTTTTGAAGAATTGATTTAAAAACTAAAAATTAACTAAGTAAAAAATTAAAAGTAAAAATTCCAATGCACGATTTCAAAAAGGTGAGTTTTAATCAATATGACATAATTGTGTTAGATCAATTACATTCCTTAACTTAGAATTACTAAACCCATGTTAATGTTGTTACGAATATTTTCACGGCAACTTGGTAATTTGTTAACTACTACACATACATACTTACTAAATAAATCAATCCCTTGAACATTTCTCAATGCCAATTCAAATAATTAATCAATCTTCATAAGCACATATAAGATTAAGTGAGGTAACAATATATTTCTATATTGAAACAGTTTAATCACAATAATCTTGCAAGTTATGCAAGGCTAATGTATCATCTAATACCGTCTCTAATTTAACCTTCAGTTACCTTAGAAGATTAAACATGCACCAATTAAATACTCTATCAATTAATTATAATTTCAATACGCTTAATAATTAACTCATTTGTTACCTTACATTTTTATAATGCAAGTATAACATAAGCATCATTTTATTTAATTGAACAACTTACCAAGGCCTATAAGAATACAAACATGATTTTAATAATTTAAGTAGACAGAATGCAATCAATCCAACACGAATTAAATTTAAGTCATTTTAATTAGAACAAGAACAACAACACAACAATCATTCATATTCATAATCACAACATAAACAAGAAAATTAAATAGAAGGGAACTAGGAAGCAAATCCAAGATTTCTCTGAAGCCAGACTAGTTTGCTCCTCTTCCTCTCTACTCGTTCTATTGAACTGAGGCCTCTACAAAAAATTGAATGATGCTATTCCAAGGTGGAAGAAGGCTCTTTTAAAATAGGGAAATGGGAAAACAATGAAGGGAAAGGAAGAGAGAAAAGCAAGTGAAAGAGAGAGATGTGTGGGAATGAATGGTGTGTTGAATGAGGTAGCAAAGGTAGGTATTTATAGGTGTGAATGGCTGCTAAAAATAGCAAATAATTAGCATCCATACACTCTTCCTTGGTCGGCCATACAACAAGCAAGTTTGAATGTTTCAAACTTTGTTAAATTTAGCTTGGGGCAAATCTTCAAAGGCACAAAAGTGGAAGGGTTTGAATGGATTTTAAGGAAACTTTGAGGGCTATTTCGCAAGCATAAAAATCAAAAAAATTCAACTGATTGGGTCAACTTATTGGAAGGTTTTGGGCTGCCATTTCTCTTGTTGGATCAGTCTTCTTTTATTAGCACAATTGGGTCATTTTCTCCTTCAGGCTTTATATTAATTTTTAACTCAATTAGCTTTGGATAAAAATTAAATATAAAGTACATAAAATAATCATAATTTGGATCGTCCTTGGCTGGAAAAAACAATCAACCTTGCTCTTGGTTCACTTGATGCAAAAACTCCACAATGGTTCAAGCCTTTCGAGGTGTCTGCCGAGCCAATTTTCACCTTTTCCGCAAAACTGTCGAAAATAAACCAAATTTGTGAAAATTTATTATAAAAAAATTAAAATTCTATAAATTAACAATTTAAGTGAAATTAATTATTTTATAATTAAAGTGTGAATTTTGAAAAAAAAATTACTACGAAACTGCATGAATTAAATCTCAATAGGTACTAAAAAGTTTATATATTTTTGTGTTTCCAATAACTTAACTAAGTTAATCTAATAAGATTAGATACCTAGAGGTAAGTGATCTGTCGTAACTTGGTGTAATAGATTAAACTAGTTTTCGCACTTTAGGAGCTTGAACTTAAGCATTTTAGTTAAGTTTTAATTACATTTTCGTATGATTAGTTAAGTTCAATAAAGTGTGTAATTTGAGTCTTTTATTGACCATAGAGGCTGAATGAGGCCTAAGGGTGAGCTAAAATACTTTGTAAGTGTGCAGGAGACCATTAGAAGGCGTATTAAGTTGATACTAGTTGCTAGGTTGCAACATGGAGTATTGGATGTCACAACATAGGGAGCAAAATAGAAGAATTCCAAGGCTACCTTCAATATCGCGACACATGTAACAGCCCGTTTTTGGTCAAATTAGAACAGTGGTTTCAAAACCACAAATATGAGGTTGAAAAATTATTTTAAATATTATTTTAAGTGTTTACAGCATGATAGCATGTATGTGTGAAAGTTTTGTGAAGTAATTTTATCGTTTGAATGCTTAATTCGGTAAAAAGGACTAAATCGCGTAAAGCGTAAAAGTTAAATTCTATTTGTTAAATGCACTAAATGACTACGAATATTAAATGTGGAGGTCCTTAATTAATAAATGGACCATTATTAAGGTATGTGGACATTAATGGACATGAAATGGATGATATAAATGTTTTATTAACAAGGTTAATTTGGTAATGTGTTTAATAAGGTTAATTAATTAAAACAAAACAAAAAGATTTTGTTTCATTCATCTTTCTTGGCCGAATGAAGCATGGAGAAAAGCCATTTTAGGGCTTGAAATTTTCGGTCACTTTGATATTCAATTGTAAGTCCATTTTTGTTTTGTTGTCAATGGTGTTTATGTTTTTGTGATCGTTGCAACTAGTACTAGCTAGCCCAGGGACTATTTTGCAAAACTGTTAAAGATTTTGAAAGTTGCCATTGATGAAAATATGTGCTCTTTGATGTTTGATGATGAAATATGAAATCTTGTTATTAGATTTACATATTTTGTAAAGTGATTTTGAGTAAAAATGCAAAATAGGGATTTATTTGTGAAAATGTGAAAATGTGTGAAAAATTGAAAAATATGGGCTGCTAGGGACTAATTGGTTAATCGGCTAGCATGGGTTAGTATTGAATTGCATTAATTTGTGATTTTATGAAATAAGGACTAAATTGTAAAAGTGGTGAAACATTAGGGGCAAATGTGTAAATGTGCTTAAATGTGTGTTTTGGATTAAATTGAATAGAGAGATGATTAAATAAGTTAATTTTGAATATATTTAGATCAATAAAAGTGAAATCCGTATCTAGATCGGGGGAAAACTAAAGTACTCGATTAATCGACCAATCTCATCGTTTTTGAACCCGAGGTAAGTTCGTATGTGATAAATTTCATTATAAATGTAATTTAAATGCTTCGATATTGTATACATTGTGAATACGAGACTTCAGATAAGTTCGACAATGACTCGATGGTAATTCAGCGTTCGAAATCCCGGTTGAACCTTAGGAATAGTTTAGGGTACTAATGACATGTCATTAGGGGAGACATTGAGTTGTCTTTGGGCCATGATATTAGCACTTCGTGTGTGAGTTATACCGATTTGGCTTCGGGCCATGAATATCGGCTGATTTGGCTTCGGGCCATGATATCAGTATTTCGGATATAAGCTACCTTAATTTGGCTTTGGGCCATGGTATAGGTACTTATTGTGCGAGACCCTTGAGTATCTGACTTTTATTCCGAATGGTTCAACGGGTAAACGAACTATGTGATTGAGTATGAGAATTATATGAGATGGTACAGGTACGTACGTGACATGTATAAGTTTTGGTTCGGAGAAACTTGTGAAGAATGTGATTGATATCGTAATTGTGTATATGAAAGGTCTGTTAGTTAATATATGCTAAATGTTGATATATTCAAATTATTGGATTATAATCTTAAGATTGAATTTAGTTTATTGTATACGAGCCTACTAAGCTTTGTAGCTTACTTTGTTTATTTTTTCCATGTTTTATAGTTTTATCAAGCTAGCTCGGATTCGGGGATCGTCGGAGATTGCTTCACACTATCCACCTATCTCTTGGTACCTATGAAGTTTGGTATTTTAAGTATATGGCAAGTATAGGGACTTTGGTCATGTTGGTTATGTTTTTGGCCATTTGAATTGGCTTGTAAATGTTTATATTTTGGTTTGTATATATAGCCATGAGTGATGGCTTATTTTGGATTGTTTTGGTATGTTTAAATCATGTATTTACATAAGTGCATGTGGCAAGTGTGATGTTTGGGATGTTGGACATGTTATGCTTGTGGTTAATTAGTATTACAGTTAACTGATAATGCATATTTGTTATGCTTGAGAGTATAGATCAAATAATGCATATTTGTTAATGGCCATTTTGATGATTTGAGAAAATAAAGATTGGTATAAACTTAGATGACATGGTGTGGTATTTATGTTTTGTATTGTTTGGTGTTGGAATTGGTATAAATCATGCTTGATTTGGAATTGAATTATATGCCTATTGATGCTATGTTTTGTGCCATATGAGTTGTGTAGGTGTGCCTAATTTTGGGTGGCAAAATGGCTTGGTAAATAGCCTATTTTTGTCCACATGGGCAGAGACACGGGCGTGTGTCTCAGTCGTGTGTGACACACGGTCATGTGACACGACCGTGTGTCCCCTTGTGTGGTTTTAGAAATCAAGTCAGTATGCTTCACACGGCCTCACACACGGGCGTGTAACTTGGCCGTGTGGCATAAGTCAGTATACCCACGGTTTGGCACACGGGCGTGTATGGCCATTTTTAGGGCACACGGGCTAGCCACATGGGCATGTGTATTGGCCGTGTGACCCAAGTCAGAGAGTTACACGGGGTTGGACACGGGCTGGGACATGGCCATGTGCTTCCATTTCGAATGTCCCCACGGCCTGTGACACGGGCGTGTCTGGTGGCCGTGTGTCTGGCCATACGGGCGTGTGTCCCCTTTTTTGAGAAAATTTTCTAAGTGTTCCAAATGTTTTAAAAGTTATCGGTTTAGTCTCGAACCACTCTTAATGCTTGTTTAGGGCCTTGTAGGCTCATATTAGGGACGAAATGTTTGGTTATGATTAAATTATGTATGAATGATTAAATGTACATGAAAAGTATGTTTAAATGTGTTGTAAGTCTGGTAATGCTCCGTAACCCTATTCTGGCGTTGAATACGGGTGAGGGGTGTTACAACACAGCCTAAGGATGTCACGACATACCCCTGAAGATACCCAGATGTTGAGTATACAACCCTCGATGTCGCTACATAAGACCTAGTGTGTCACGACATCACCTCTGTAGGGAAATAATTACGAGCCAGGGGCATTTTGGTCTGCACAATCAAATGTTAAGCACGATGACAGTAGTTGACCTAGGGTTGAGGATGACGACCACCCTAAAGTCTATAAATAGGCTCATTTAACACATGTTATGGACACCTTTTGATATTGTATAATTTTCTCTTTAGATCTAGTCTTTTAGTTTCTCTTTTCTTAGGTTTTAGATTTTATTTTCATTCATGCTATTTACTTTTGTGGAGAAATCATATTTGGGAATTACTGTCAAACTCTGTTAGAATTCAACGCTTAATTTTACATACAAATTAGGCTTCTTCTAAACTCTATTCTTTTGAATTGTTCTTTATGTGTATTCTTTCTATAAAGATTATATTGTTTATTAGAACCATGAGGAATTAATCCTATTGTGGGGGATTAGCGAGTAAAGGTATGATTAATTAACTGTTTTGTAGAGGTTTCTTAACGAATCAGCTATTCAGGAAAGTAAGAACCTAAACCCCAAGCCTGACAACCCTAGGAAGTCATTAAGGTGGGAATTAACCCAAATTTGGTATGGTCTATCTATGAACACTTTAACCCTGAACCGATCTAGATTGTGAGGTCAAGAGATAAGTAGTTCTTACCGACTCAATATGTCAGTGGAAGATCAGAAGATCCTACTGTGGTATTGACTGGTTGATTAAACAAGAAAACCCGAGACGACAGTTGATTATGACTACCGAAGCGAGTTAATCACACATGCCCAGATTTGATACATATTTGATTATTTGATTTCTCGTGTTCTATTTTTTCTCTACTATTTCCTTTCTTATTATTTTTAGTATTATTTATCCAAACCTTTCTTTTAATTCTCCGTACTATAATCCAATTAAAGTACTAATTAGATATATTTATGTTTAGATTAGAACTAGTTTAGCACTCGCCTCCCTTGGGTACAACCCTTGGAGTACTTACCTACTCCGTTGTAACTATATTACAACCTGACCCGTATACTTGCGGATATCACTTTTCATATCTTTATGCAGATTTCTACTGTGGATGTTTGTACGTCCGAAGGCAGTCAGGTTGTTGGCGTCGTTGTCGGGGAGGCAACTTTATTAATTTTATTTTTTTCATATTAATGGGATAATTAGGAAATACTCAAATTATAGATATGATTTTAGTTTATTTAAATATTTGATAAATATTACTAACATTTCTCTACTTTTCAAGAAATTCTCGTGAACATTCTTATCCATGATAATAACCACAAGAATCAGTTTGGCATAAACCATGGATAATTTTGATTATATGTGGTTGGATGAGGAATTAGATTATGATAATGACATTTACGAGGAAGGAGTCTGTGAGGAATGTGAGATCCAGGAGAACTAGCGATTGCTGATGCTTGAACTGAGTCAACTCCAAGGAGGAAATCCAATTTCGTTGCAAGAAGATGATGCTCATATTGATACAAATTTAATGGATTATCAACTAGATGAAGAGAAGAACTCATCGGAACACACTTGTGAAAAAGTGGAACTCTCAAACAGCCGGCTAATCTTGAGTATGGAAAAGCATCCGAGTGAATTAGGAGAAATAGCCTCACGAGAAATTATAGAACAAGTTGAGGAAATGGTGGCCAAACAAAAGGATCAATTGGGAGTTGGCTTCACCGCCCCAATGACGATAGGTTCTATTGATTGGAACAATGCACAAGGACCGGAAAATATGTCTCTATCCCAACGACCGGAGATAATAATATTTGATGCTAATCTAGTGGGAAATATCTAAAGTCTCAGAACCTTGTGAAAGGATGGGAGGAGAAACATGCAATTATGGGGGATACATTTAATTTGAATATCTTTTACAAGATATCGATCTTTAATCAGACACCCCAAAAGTTTAGTGATTTAGGGATTTTTCGGATGTTGAAAAAAGTCAAAAAAATACACATTGACAAGATTTATGCTTACAAGGTGGGCATCAATCAAACAAGATTACTGTTAAGCATGGGACCGAGGCATAAGAAACCACGAATTACTCAGTTACTACAACAATCACCTAGTAGACTTATAACTCAATGTGTAGAAAAAATTGAAAACTTTTGAAACCAGAACTCAAGTTATGTGGTACATAATGATGTTCTAATCGAGACACGCAAGGTACCCTCCATAACACTATTCTTGTTAAAATGCATTGTTTAAAAACATAATGCCATGGCAATCTCCAAATTTATTGTGGAACAAAGACTATAAAAAAGGGTCAGGGTGGTTGCCTTATTATTTGACTCTAAAAAGGACTAATTGCTATGATTTGTGGAAAGAATTGTCAGTGATTAGCATAGGTCGAAAGGGTAAATTCGGATAGCAATATAAACGAACAAAGGCAGAATGGCACGACGAATGCTGGATAATACCAACAGAAACAAAACACGAGTGGCGTCCAAATGCAGATTAAAAGAGCTGGCGAATGAGTCTGGCAGCAAGACCTGACATCTTTAGTTATCTCTAACCTACTATATATTAATCCAAGCCCTAGCCACAAAAATATCTCAAGACCTTCTTTTCCATCCAAGCCCTAGCCACAGAAATCCCCATTGCTATTTCCAAGGCTTTATTTGGGTGGAACATCACCAAGCACTTGGAGAAAAAGTAGAAACAATTGCAAGGAGGTTAACATTAAGTGTTCCTTTACTCATTTTATTATTCCATTAATTTTTTTATTACGTTAAAGGTGAACAATAGAAAATGCCTACTAGTAAAAGTAAGAAAGCTACAGTCCAAGAAACTCCGGTAGTTTCGGACCCTGCGAAATTTTAGAATCCAAACACTGAAAAATATCTCAATCTATAGGGTAGACCATTCATTCAAGAGCGAGGGCTCAAACCCTCAATGATTTTGTGTAACAAAATTTAGACTTTAGTTAGGTACCACCGTTGGGAGCGATTTTGTATCACTCCCAAGGAAACCGCGATGATCTCAATAGTGTAAGAATTTTATGCTTCTTTTAGAGACCAGGAGATACGAAAAAGAAAAGAATTGTAACAGCCCAATTTTAGTAAAATCAGAATAGTGGTTTCGGGATTACAAATCCGAGCTGGAAGGAGAATTTATTTTTATATTTTTGCATAATTTGCATTTAGATAGGAATGTCATATGAAATTTTGATAAGAAAATTTTATCGATTAAATGCTTAATTACAGAAAGGACCAAATTGCATAAAATGAAAAAGTTGGATTCTAGTAGCTAGAGGGATCAAATAGCTATGGAATCCAAAACTTGAGGTCCTTATATGGTAATTAGACCATTAAAGAAAAGTTAGTAGATATTTTTGATGATTCATCCATGGAAAAATTAGAAAAGGCTAAGGACTGAATTGAAAAGTAATAAAATTAAAAGATGAAAAATAAATAAAATAGAATTAAAAACATTTTATATCATCTTCTTCCCCAAATATTCCATGGAAACCCTAGGAAAGAGAAAACAAGCTTTCTTGGCCTAATTGGGTAAGTATTCAAGCCCCGTTTTTAGTAATTGTTATATTTTAAAACTGGGATAGTCTAATCTATCTATTTGGGGGACCAATTTCAAAAGTTATCAAAGTATAGAAATTATGTCATGGATGAATCTGCTGAAAATTTAATTTTTATGGTAGAAAATGAAAGGTTGTTGATAGATAAACAACTTTTACAAAGTGAATTTTGATGAAAACATGATTTAGGGACTAGTTTGTAAAGTTGTGAAAATTTTAGAAAAAATTCTAAAATTTATAGAATACATGTGCTGTAAATTGTATATTGAAATTTAGGTTAGGCTTGGAATAGGGAGTAAATTGTATGAATTTCATTTTTCGAGTCTAGGGATGAAATTAGAATTTATAGAAAGTTTAGGGGCAAAATGGTAATTTTTCCTAGGATGTAAATTGAGTTCAAATGAATATGAAATGTGAGAAATTGATGATTAAATTCATTTATATAGGTCTGGATAACTCAAATTCGAAGCTAGATCGAGGAAAAGAGAAAGTTTCGGATTAGTACATTTTCTTGTACGAACTATTATCGAGGTAAGTTCGTGTAACTTAATTGAACATGTAAATATGTTGTATTTGTATAGAATGTGATTTATATTTATATGAATTATTTGGATGTTACAATATAAGAAATGAATACATGCTTGAAATTGTTTAAAAAGGGTTAAGTTTCGTTTGAATATTGGATTTCGATGGATAATGTGATTTCCCTTATTGAATGAGGTCTTGCATTTGTTGCTGACGAGATTTAGCTCGGACGAGTAATCCTATTGACCTCATTACAGAAAGGATTTAGCCTGGACTGGTAATCCTGATATAAGTCCTCTTGAGCATATGTTACAGATAGGATTTAGCCCGGACGGGTAATCCTGATTAAGCTCTTGTGAGCATATGTTGGAAATAGGATTTAGCTTGGACAAGTAATCCTGTTATATGATATGTGGCTCGAGAGTGTGCTTTCTGAATAAGTGCCCTAATGGGTACTCCTGAATATGAATTGACGGGTTATTGAATTGTACACCTTGAGTGTACTATATGAATATCCATCGGAATTTCAATGATTCAACGGATAAAATACTGAACATGATATGAAAATTATGAGATGAAATGAATAATGTCTTGAAAGAATATAGCATGATGAGCTCATTAATGCTTATTGATGTATATGTGAAATTTATGTAACTAACTTGCTTGATTGAGTGTATGTTTGTTTAGGTAAATTTGCCAAATTGATGAAAAGCATGTTATTGAATGCTTAATGTTATTAAATGTGATTGGTAAGTTTTAGTTCTTGTTATACGAACTTACTAAGCATATAATGCTTACTAGGTTTTATTTCCTCTGTTTTATAGTACTCGGAGGCTCGCGAAGGTTGGTGATCGGTTGGAGCATCATCACACTATCTACAATCTTATTTTGGTATAAATAGTAAACTTATTTTGGTATAATGGCATGTATAGGTTAACTTGGCCATTGTTGGCTTGAATATGTTGTTTGTAATCTAGCCATTGGAATGGCTAGTAATAGTTTATTTTGGTGTATTTATAAGGCATTATATCATGATAAATGCATATGTGTTAAGTATGGTTGATTAAATGATGTTTAATGTATAGATTAAATCAAGGTAAGATTATAAACATATATGTATGCAATGATATACCATATTAAATGTTAGAATTTACTTGAATTCAATACTTGGATTGGTTGGTATTTGAATGTAAGTTTTGATGTAGGTTCATGGCAAAGTTTTGGGTGAGAGATAAAGTTAGAAATGGCTTTATTTTGTCCACACAGGTAGACACACGGGCGTGTGCCTTTTCTGTATGTGATACACTGTAACACCCCTAACCCGTATATGTCACCGGACTAGGGTTAAAGGCGTTATCAGACAGATCGAAAACTTTTACAGACATTTCATAATAGAATTCAACCAATCAGATCAAAGTGTCCCTTAAATAGGTCAACAAGACCTTTAACATGCTTTAGAATAGGGCCGGGACTAAACCGAACACATAAGAAAATTCTCGGAAATTTAAAACTTTTTCAATACTGCAGAGGTCGCACGCCTGTACAGTCAGGCCGTGTGCCTCACACGGCTACCAGACACACCCATGTGTCCTGACTGTGCCATAACAGAGCATACATACTGACTTGACCACACGGCCACCAGACACGCCCGTGTGCCATGGCCGTGCGAAATTAGGCTAGCTACTGACTTGGTCACACGGCCACCAGGCACGCCCATGTGCCACGGCCGTGTAACCTGCCCAGGCAAACTTAGAAGTGGCCCTTGAGCCACACGGCAGAGACACACGCCCGTATCCCTTGGCCGTGTATGCAGAATAGGCCATTTGCAAGGCCAAATGCTACCCACACTTGGTTCATACCTACAAGCACATACAAGCCTATTTCCACACACAATTAGCAACCAAATACATGTCAAATGAACAACATATCATCTCATTCAATCTCATTTCTATTCATGTCAACTTGGATAATAATTTTCACAACCAATTCACATGTATAACCATGCATAGTACATTCACATCTTACCATACATATAATCACTTCATTGATCACACATATGTGCTCATATAGCATCAATTTGCTTACCACAATTTTGACCATTTCATAGACATTTAATCATACCAAAACCAACATCGTATACCAAAATAACTAGCCTATACATGCCATATTTAGCTATATACACATTTGCAAAGTACCAAAACAAGTTTGAGTAGTGTGATGACGATCCTCGACGGTCCCCGAGCCTTCAGTAGCTTTGATGATCTATAAAACAGAGCAAACACGCACAAAGTAAGCTTTCAAAAGCTTAGTAAGCCATATACAAATAAATTTAGCACATAATACATATAACTACATTGATTCATCAACATTAATACTTCTCATGTGCAAGATTCATCACATATCCTTTGGCTCATTTGTTTAGCCATCACTTACCACATTCCTCAATTCAAGCATCACTTATGGACATAGCTCATTCAAGCTTATATATATATCACATATTATCTCATCAAATCCATATTCACATCCATTTTGGTAAGTTCATATATGTATACTTACCTTTCATACACATACATAGTGTACCTTTCAACGTACCTGGATCATTATATAGTTCACTTAGTCATTCACATTTCGAGCTTGCCCGTTGAACCACTCGGAATATAATAGGATACTCAGAATGCTCAAAATAGTCGTACAATGCCAACGTCCCAGACGTGGTCTTACATGTAATCAGATATCGATGCCACTGTCCCAGACAGGGTCTTATACGAATCAATACGATGCTAATGTCCCAGACATGTTCTTACACGTAAATCTCATATCGATGCCAATGTCCCAAACATGGTCTTACACGAAATCACAAATCAATGCCAACATCCCAGACGTGGTCTTACATCATATCACGCATCGGACACTTATGTCATGACATATACTATCCTATCTATTCCTAGGTTCAGACGGGACTTCTCGGACATTAACCATCTCTCGATACTTTTGTCGGAATCCATATATTCATCATTTCGAGTATTATTCATAGAAATTCAAATTTCATATATTCACAAATAAGTCAATTCAAATACATTTATTTGTATATCAACTTACCTCGGATTCGGATTCAGATATTCGATTGGATTCAGTTATTCGACAACTTTTGACTTTCCACGATCTAAGTCCATTTTCTTCGGTTCTTGATCTATACATATTCAAATTTAATCCATTTATTCAAAAACTCATTCAATTCAATCCAAAAACACACATTTAGGGCAATTTACAAATTGGCCCTCACATTTTCACATTTTGACATTTTAGTCCCTATTTCACAAAATCACAAAATATACCAAATTTCATGTTACCCATGTCTATCCGAATTTTACTCATGCTCATATGAGGCCATACAATTCATTTATTTCATAATTTAGTCCCTCAAATAATCATTTTCTCAATTACAACCAAATTACTCAAAATCAACAAAACTCCAAAGACAAAATATGCTAATCAAACACATATATTCCATATTTCATCATCAAATATTTCAAAGCTCATGTGTTCATCAAAGACACATTTCAAAATCATCATCAATTCTCAAAATTAAGACATGGGTTTTGAAGTAGACGAAGCAACGATTACAAAAACGTAGAGACTATCAAAAACTGAGCAAAACTCATACCTCAATCAAGGAAAACAAGGGCTGAAACCTAGCTTTGCTTTCTCTTTTCTTCTTCTTTTATATTTTTGGTGATAGATGGATGAATGAAATCCACTATCATGCTTACTTTGTTTTATTATACAAGCTTTAATAAATTTATTAATCAATTACAATTTTAACCTTTTAATAACCATCAAAATTTCCACTATCAATTGTCCATTACCGTCCATACCTAATCCAAATGGTAAAATTGCAACATAAATCCTCATACAAAAGAAGACACATCAATTTGGCCACTCAATCAAATAGAAGGCCACTTTTACCATTTATGCGATTTAGTCCTTTTGTCAAATTAAACACACAGACGAACAAATTAACTCACGGAACTTTAGCACATGCTTAATCACACAGAGTAAACACAGAAAATAATATTAAAATATTTTACTGACTCGAATTTGTGGTCCCAAAACCACTGTTTCGACTAGGGTCTAAACCGAACTGTTACATACACGGCCTGGTAAATGGGCGTGTGTAACAACCCATTTTCGGTGAGATCGGAACAGTGGTTTCGGGACCACAAATCCGAGCCAAAAATAAAAATTTATTTTATTTTATTTTATGGTTGGTATCATGATAGGAAGGTCACATGAAAATTTTTGTAACGCCCCAAACCAGGTCTATGCGTTAAGACGAGATTTGGTTTGTCACACCGAACGAACATCCAAAATTACTCTAATGATTTAAGTAAAACAGTAATGCAAAACCTTTAGAAATAAGGATTTAATAAAAACTAAGTACAATTATATATTAGTCAAAACCTTAACGTAGTTTTAAAAGAATTTGAAAGAAATTGAAAAGTAATTTAGGTGTCCAAAATTGTTATAAAACACAATATTTTTAAGAAAACTTTATAGATTTTAACATACGCCCATATTAAGAGTCTTAAAATAAAATTAAATCCATCCACACATAAAAATCCATAAAAATATAATTAGAGGCCTTATTACAACATACCCAAAATAGTAATTAGAATAAGTAACTTAAATAAAGTTCATAGTTTATAAAACCCAAGCTCGTAGTATGGCCTCCACCAAGACATCCCGGCCCAAGTCCACATCAATTTCCATTACCGAGATGGATAATAAAATGGGGTGAGTTACAAAGAACTCAGTGTGTAACTCACTTACCACCATTATTGGGCCAGACCATCAAGGCATTAATTTGGGCTTGAGCCCAATTACAAATTTTAACAATATAAAATGAAATAACATATATAAAATGCATGTAAAATGAATTTCCCAACCAAGCCTAATTTCCATCCATTTGCACACCCCGTACCAACCAAGCACACTGTGGGGATCAAGTCAACCCACCCCGCCAAACACACCAATCGTAGGCATTTAGCCTTTTAAATAATATTGTAGTGCACTACCGAACTAGATTGTGACATAGTCACCGAACTAGAGGCATTAAGCCAAATTTTGTGGCAGAGCCACCGAACTAGATACGTGGCCACAGGCCTTTCTTCTCTTCATCAAATCCCATCCCATGCAATTATGTATGAATAACAAACTTTAAATCATAAAAATTTTATCAAGTAACCCATAACACAAATGAGTTTTTAATAAAACCTTTCATTTGGGTCCATTAAACAAAATAGTATTTAGCCCATTTAGCAATCTAGCGAACTTAGGCCCAAATGTCGAACTAAAAGGTTTTTGGCCCATTTAGCTATCTAGCAGTCTTTTGACCCAATTTTTTGATCTAGCAGTTTTTCGGCCCAATTTAACAATCTAGCAGTTTTTCCGACTTTAACCGTCTTCATGCATTTACACAAAAGTGTTAATTATCACATAAATTTCGATTTTGCCATTTTTACGATTTATCATAATACTTACTGTTTAGTATCTAACCCGAAAGATAAGTGTGAAGTTACACACCTGGTTATGGTGAGAACTAGACTTTCCCGCTCGTCAACACCTATACATATCACGATAACTTATGATCATTATAATCTAATAATAAAACCGATCTAAACATAACGATCTAAAATTTACCCTCGGATTTTTGAACTACTTCCACTTGCGGTTTCTCCCCGATTGATGGTTCGTTAACCGAATCAAATCCACGAACAAATAATGGTTCGGGAGTACGAACTACTTCAAACAATTGATTCTCCTCGGATGAACGTCCACAACCCGGTGGGAAATCCCGGATTACTGATACAGTCCTTTGTTTATACTTAGGGGGATTAATGGTACCACCCTTCTTCCGAACACTATATACGGCCCGTTTCTTCCCTATCTTGATTGTCTTCAAAGACAAAGATCGTTAGCACGTCCTAATCACATATATATATATATATATATCGATTATGACTAAAGGCTTTGAGAACGAGATTTCCTTACCACAAATATTCTTGTTCCACAAGGGAAATCGATCCAAGCGTACTATGTCACACACGACCTCTTGATTTCCAATCTTCCGTTATCGCACTAAAGTATAACAAAAATAAACGTTAATAGAATGAACGTTTATTTTGATCTAAGAAAGGCTTCAAACCACCATCCATATTCGGCCAAATACTATAAACTAATCGAAGACGAAAAAGAACCCTTACCTATTTTCCACGGTTGAAAAGAAACGATTGAGAATGTTGCTTATGAATAGAGAGATATTCAGCTATGAAGAATCAAAGAAAAAGAAAATGGTTCGGTTAAGGTACACTAACATTCGGCCATGAAGAGATTAAAGGAGAAAGTATTGATTGAAAAGAAATCAAAATAAGAGAATAGGGTTGATGATGATAATTCGGTTTTCAAAGAAAACAAAAGAGAAAGAAAGAGATGAGTTTAAGATCAAGGCACATTCGGCAATAGAGAAAAGGAGAGAAAAGAAAGGAATGGTCTTTTGATGTAGGTGATTTCGGCACTAATGAGAAAAGGGCACAAAAAGAATACCAAATGATGTGCAATAATGACCAAATGGTCAAAAAAAATCAAGGCTTACCAAGGATCAAATTCGGCCAAGGGAGAGAGGTTGAGAGAATTTGCAAAACTATGCACAAAACTAAGAATGACCAAAAAGAGACTTCAAATCCTAGCCAAACTAACACAAAAATTGGCTCCCCTAGACCATAATGCCGTCCCTACGCATGGTCAAATGGCCATGATTTTATTTCCAAAACACTTTCCTTGATACTTGCCCTATGTCTCCATATCTTTCCTTAATTTCTTGATTCCCTTCCATAAATTAACAATTTCCTTAATCCTTTGATATACTAACTAAAAATAAAAAGGTCAACACTTACCATATATGCACTTGGCCGACACTTGCTATACATGTGCAGAAAAATTAAAAAATAAAATTCATCTAGATGCTAAACAAGGGATTTGAACCTTCTCCCTCATGCACTAACTCATGCGCCAACACCACTTTGCCATATACTCATCTTATGCTACTATTTAACACTTAATTTAACTTAAGTGTCAATGCCACTTGCTTCACTTCAATAAATTCTCAAACTAAAAATTATTCCATACCCGAATAATTCTATACTCTTCTTCCGAACTATAGTAGGCACAAAAAGAAATAAGAAAATTTTTCCTTCATAATCTAAACACCAAAACATGCAATAATCGATACTCGAATTTTAGGGTGTTACAACTCTACCCTCCTAAAAAAAATTTCGTCCTCGAAATTTACCTGGTTGAAAAAGGTGAGGGTATTGTTGTCGAATTGCATCCTCAGGTTCCCACGTAGCTTCCTCCACTCCGTGGTTACGCCATAAAATCTTGACCAACGGCACGGTTTTCTTTCTTAGCACCTTAACATCTCGGTCTAAGATTTCCACTGGTTCCTCCTCAAAAGACAAGTCGACTTCAACTCCACTTCTTCTACCGGTACTATGTGCGAAGGATCCGATCTATAGCGCCAAAGCATGGAAACATGAAAAACATTATGAACGACTCAACTCCGGAGGTAATTCGATCGATAGGCCCTTTGGACCAACACGCTTCACCACACGATATGGTCCAATGTATCTAGGACTCAATTTGCCCTTCTTCCCAAACCTAAAAATCTTCTTCCAAGGTGAGACCTTCAAGAACACTTGATCCCCCACAAGCATACTCGATACTTCTACGCTTGGATCTCGCATACGACTTTTGTCTATCTGAAGCTTCCTTTAACTGTGCTCGAATAGCTTTTACTTTTTCTTCTATTTCAGAGATCAGCTCTGGACCTAACATCTGTCGTTCGCCCAATTCAGTCCAACAACTAGGAGAGCGACACCTACGACCATATAATGCCTCGTAGGGTGCCATCCGAATGCTAGGACCGATAGCTATTGTTGTAAGCAAATTACGCCAATGGTAGAAAATCCTCCCAACTACCTTTGAAGTCGATTATACAACCCCTTAACATGTCTTCCAGAATCGAATTACTCTTTCTGATTGACCATCTGACTGAGGATGAAAAGCCGTACTGAAGTTTAGCTTTGTTCCCAAAGCTTCATGCAATGCTTTCCAAAATCGTGACGTAAACCTAGGATCCCTATCTCGATATAATAGACGCGGTACCCCATGCAACGACACGATTTTGGATACGTATAACTTAGCCAAATTCACGTAACGAGTAATCCGCATTTAACTGGTAGAAAATGAGCGGTCTTCGTCAAGCGATCAACAATTACCCAAAGCGAGTTTTTCTTAGTAGGTGTTAAAGGTAACCCACTAACAAAATCCATTGTTATCCGCTCCCATTTCCAAAGAGGAATCTTTACCGGTGTAATAATCTCGACGGCAATTGATGTTCCGCCTTCACTTGCGACAAGTTAAACATTTTCCCACAAATTCGAAATCTCACGCTTCAACCACGGCCACCAATATTGTTCACGAAGATCCCGATACATCTTATTTCCTCCGGGTGCATAGCATAAGGGCTACTATGCGCCTCTCGAAGAATCATTTGTCTCGGATCTCGAGTCCTTAGGCATCTGAGACTTTTCCACGAAAGCACAACACACCTTCCGTGTTTATACCAAAATCCTCTATTCCTCCATTTTCAACTTGTTGAAGTAAAGGTCCCAACTTTTCATCTAATATTTGCTTTTTCTTAATTTGCTCCAACCACAGAGGCTTCACCTGAAGTTCCGCTATCAGACTACCATCCTCGTACAAACTTAAATGGGCAAACATTGCTCTCAAATCAGATACCACCTTATGACTTAACGCGTCTGCTACCACATTAGCTTTTCCAGGATGATACTCAATTGAGAAATCATAGTCCTTTAACAGCTCCACCCATCTTCGTTGTCTCAAGTTTAATTCCTTCTGAGTAAGAAGATACTTAAGACTCTTGTGATCCGTATAGATGATAGACTTTTCACCGTAGAGGTAATGCCTCCAAATCTTTAGAGCAAACACTACCGCCGCTAACTCCAGGTCATGAGTAGGGTAGTTTACTTCGTGCGGTCTCAACTGACGAGAAGCATAAGCTACCACTTTCCCACTTTGCATCAACACGCAACCTAATCCCGCATGCGACGCATCACAATAAACTGTAAACTCCTTTCCAGCCTCAGGTTGAATCAATACCGGCGCTTCGTCAAAATCTTCTTCAATTCATCGAAACTTTCTTTGCTGTTTAACGGTCCATATATATGGTACTCCCTTCCGCAATAGCTTAGTTAGAAGCAAAGCAATCAACGAAAACCCTCAACAAAGCGTCTATAGTAACCAGCCAAACCCAAGAAACTCCGAATCTCACCATCGACTTTGGTGGTTTCCAATCCAATCTGACCTCAATCTTCCGAGGATCCACCCTTATTCCTTCTGGTGACACCACATGACCCAAGAAAGTCACTTCCCTTAACGAGAATTCACATTTCATGAATTTGGCATACGATTGATTATCTCGAAGTAATCGCAATACAATTCGCAAATGCGAGTCATGCTCCTCTTCATTCCTTGAATATACGAATGTCATCTATGAATACCACCACAAACCGGTCTAAATATGGTTGAAAGACCCGGTTCATCATATCCATAAATGCGGTGGTGCATTGGTCAACCCAAATGGCATCACCAAAAACTCATAATGTCCATAACGAGTTCGGAAAGCCGTCTTGTGAATATCCGCTTCTTTCACCTTAAGTCGATGATAACCCGATCTCAAATCAATTTTGAGAAAAGCGAAGCTCCCTTCAATTGATCAAAGCAGTCGTCAATTCTTGGCAGAGGGTACCTATTCTTGATCGTCAATTTATTTAATTGCTGTAGTCAATACACATACGCATCGACCCATCTTTCTTCTTAACAAACAAAACCGGTGCTCTCCCACGGAGACACACTCGGTCGAATAAAGCCTCGATCTAGCAATTCTTGAATTTGAGCTTTAAGCTCCGCCAACTCCTTCGGTGCCATTCTATAAGAAGCAATGGACACCTGGAGCTGTTCCGCAAAAGCTCAATACCAAATTCCACTTCCGATCCGGAGGTACAGGGAAGTTCTTCAGAAATACATCCGGAAATTCCTTCACTTTGTCCTCACATCTTCCATCGACAACTCTTTGGTATCTAAAGCACTAATAAATGCTAAAAATGCTCCATACCCTTTTCGCACCAACCTTTCTGCCTTAAGTGCAGATACCACATTTGCCAAGTAATTCCTTCGCTCGCCTATCATAATTATTTCTTTATCCTCCACTGTCCTTATTGACATCCGCTTTTCAGCACAATCCAATTTCGCCCTGTGCTTAACCAACCAATCCATGCCCAAAATGATATCGAACTCGCCAAAAGGTAATTCCATCAAATTTGCCAAAAATATTTCTCCTTGAATTTCTAAGGGCACATCTCTAAGCAGTTTATTTACTAATACCGATTGTCCTAAAGGACTAATTACCTTCATCTCATTATCGGAAATTTGAGTCCAAATTCAAGTTTCGGATATGGTGCTAGCAACATACGAATGGGTAGAACCAATATCTATCAAAGCAATAACGGTACATCAAAAATGAAGAACGTATCAGTTATCACATCAGTGCATTGCCATCCTCACGGCGTCTAAGCGCATATACCAATCTCGGGTTTGTCTTGCATCCGTGTTGCCTCTAGGACCATTTCCTCGACCAGCGCACCTTGACCACGCCCGGCCCCATTACCACCACGACACTGGTCCACGACCTCTCGGTGGTTGCTTTGAATTCCTCTTGTCGGTGGTGCATCGGTATTACGAGCTTCACGAGTTGTATCCATTCGACGAGGGCAATTCCTAAATTGATGATCCATCGACCGCATTTATAGCAAGCACCCGTTTTCTTCCAAAGACTCTCGAATGCCTTTTCCCATAATCGGCACAATCTCGACTACGATTCACGATTCTGGTGTTCTTCCTTGAGTGGTTCGTCGTTCCGAGGCCTCTTCGTAAACCTTTTTGAAGAACACGAATACTTCATATCTCTCTTGCCTCTAGCTCGTTCCCGATTCTCGACGTTAGAGTTCTTAACCTCTTCGGCTATCTTGGCCTTTTCCACAAGCGTGGCAAAAGTTCTAACTTGTTGTGGGGCTATCAAACCCGCAATTCATCGTTCAAGCCATCCTCAAAGCGTACACAACGCTCATGATCTGTTGCCACTATTGTTCGAGCATAGCGACTCAAGCACAAAAACTCGACTTCATATGTCGCCTTTGTCTTATTCCTTGGACCAGATTCGAAATTCCTTCCTTACGGCATCAACATAACTCGTTCCTACATATTTCCCTTGGAAGGAAACTTTAAAGAATTCCCAATTAACTAATGCGACTTCGAGTGCCTTCTCGACGATAAGCCACCATTGGTATGCTTCGTCCCCTTAACAAGGACACCGCCCTTAATTTTTGTTCCACGATTGCACTCAAGATCGTCCATAATTTGCTCCACCGCCTCAAGCCAATATTCAGCGACATTTGGAGCTACACTTGAGACACCTCTCGAAAACCTCGGCACCACTTGATTTCAAGCGTTCGACATCGACCCACGAGCCTGTTGGCCGGTTCTAGCTCGGCGACCCTTTCAAGGACTCGCGGCATTGCTCGCGTCACCGCATTATCCTCTTCCATATGATTATGTGATCCCGTCTCACTTTCGAGTGACACAGTGCATCCATTTTCGGCATATGATCCGGTGCTTGGTTGCGCCTCTAACACCTCGTCCTCTACCACAGCCGGCGTCCGCGCCCACGACCACGTCCTCTAGAGCTCATAATGACCGATTGAACTCGATTAAGAGTTTTATGAATCAAAATACTATTTCAGTTGTTTATTAACGATGTTTTATGATATGAAAGAGATAGAGTTGTTTTCGCAACCATATCCTATTGTCTCAATCTCTACGGTTTTCAACACCTAAAACTAGAAGTTCTAGAGTGTTTCTTTGATCATATCACAATATAAACAATCGATATCTGAGATACTTACTTGACTTGGCGCGGGATGCTCATGGTGCCATACTACCTTTAAATCATAAAGTCTAGAATTTTTGAATTGTTTTTCAAACAAACATCATTATTGAACCCACACCACAACCGAGTTTTGAAACTGTGCTTTGATACCATTAAATGTAATGCCCCAAACCAGGTCTATGCGTTAAGACGAGATTTGGTTTGTCACACCGAACGAACATCCAAAATTACTCTAATGATTTAAGTAAAACAGTAATGCAAAACCTTTAGAAATAAGGATTTAATAAAAACTAAGTACAATTATATATTAGTCAAAACCTTAACATAGTTTTAAAAGAATTTGAAAGAAATTGAAAAGTAATTTAGGTGTCCAAAACTGTTATAAAACACAATATTTTTAAGAAAACTTTATAGATTTTAACATACGCCCATATTAAGAGTCTTAAAATAAAATTAAATCCATCCACACATAAAAATCCATAAAAATATAATTAGAGGCCTTATTACAACATACCCAAAATAGTAATTAGAATAAGTAACTTAAATAAAGTTCATAGTTTATAAAACCCAAGCTCGTAGTATGGCCTCCACCAAGTCATCCCCGGCCCAAGTCCACATCAATTTCCATTACGAGATGGATAATAAAGCGGGGTGAGTTACAAAGAACTCGAGTGTGTAACTCACTTACCACCATTATTGGGCGGACCATCAAGGCATTAATTTGGGCTTGAGCCCAATTACAAATTTTAACAATATAAAATGAAATAACATATATAAAATGCATGTAAAATGAATTTCCCAACCAAGCCTAATTTCCATCCGCTACACACCCCCGTACCAACCAGCACACCTGTGGGGATCAAGTCAACCCACCCCGCCAAACACACCAATCGTAGGCATTTAGCCTTTTAAATAATATTGTAGTGCACTCTATCGAACTAGATTGTGACATAGTCACCGAACTAGAGGCATTAAGCCAAATTTTGTGGCAGAGCCACCGAACTAGATACGTGGCACATGTGCCTTTCTTCTCTTCATCAAATCCCATCCCATGCAATTATGTATGAATAAAAAACTTTAAATCATAAAATTTTTATCAAGTAACCCATAACACAAATGAGTTTTTAATAAAACCTTTCATTTGGGTCCATTAAACAAAATAGTATTTAGCCCATTTAGCAATCTAGCGAACTTAGGCCCAAATGTCGAACTAAAAGGTTTTTGGCCCATTTAGCGATCTAGCAGTCTTTTGACCCAATTTTTCGATCTAGCAGTTTTTTGGCCCAATTTAACAATCTAGCAGTTTTTCCGACTTTAACCGTCTTCATGCATTTACACAAAAGTGTTAATTATCACATAAATTTTGATTTTGCCATTTTTACGATTTATCATAATACTTACTGTTTAGTATCTAACCCGAAAGATAAGTGTGAAGTTACACACACGGTTATGGTGAGAACTAGACTTTCCGCTCGTCAACACCTATACATATCACGATAACTTATGATCATTATAATCTAATAATAAAACCGATCTAAACATAACGATCTAAAATTTACCCTCGTATTTTTGAACTACTTCCACTTACGGTTTCGCCCAGATTGATGGTTCGTTAACCGAATCAAATCCACGAACAAATAATGGTTCGGGAGTACGAACTACTTCAAACAATTGATTCTCCTCGGATGAGCGTCCACAACCCGGTGGGAAATCCGGATGACGTCGATCCTTTGTTTATACTTAGGGGATTAATGGTACCACCCTTCTTCCGAACACTATATACGGCCCGTTTCTTCCCTATCTTGATTGTCTTCAAAGACAAAGATCGTTAGCACGTCCTAATCACATATATATATATATATATATATCGATTATGACTAAAGGCTTTGAGAATGAGATTTCCTTACCACAAATATTCTTGTTCCACAAGGGAAATCGATCCAAGCGTACTATGTCACACACACGACCTCTTGATTTCCAATCTCCGTTATCGCACTAAAGTATAACAAAAATAAACGTTAATAGAATGAACATTTATTTTGATCTAAGAAAGCCTTCAAACCACCATCCATATTCGGCCAAATACTATAAACTAATCGAAGACGAAAAAGAACCCTTACCTATTTTCCACGGTTGAAAAGAAACGATTGAGAATGTTGCTTATGAATAGAGAGATATTCGGCTATGAAGAATCAAAGAAAAAGAAAATGGTTCGGTTAAGGTACACTAACATTCGGCCATGAAGAGATTAAAGGAGAAAGTATTGATTGAAAAGAAATCAAAATAAGAGAATAGGGTTGATGATGATAATTCGATTTTCAAAGAAAACAAAAGAGAAAGAAAGAGATGAGTTTAAGATCAAGGCACATTCGGCAATAGAGAAAATGAGAGAAAAGAAAGGAATGGTCTTTTGATGTAGGTGATTTCGGCACTAATGAGAAAAGGGCACAAAAAGAATACCAAATGATGTGCAATAATGACCAAATGGTCAAAAAAAATCAAGGCTTACCAAGGATCAAATTCGGCCAAGGAGAGAGGTTGAGAGAATTTGCAAAACTATGCACAAAACTAAGAATGACCAAAAAGAGACTTCAAATCCTAGCCAAACTAACACCAAAAATTGGCTCCCCCTAGACCATAATGCTGAGTCCCTATGCATGGTCAAATGGCCATGATTTTATTTCCAAAACACTTTCCTTGATACTTGCCCTATGTCTCCATATCTTTCCTTAATTTCTTGATTCCCTTCCATAAATTAACAATTTCCTTAATCCTTTGATATACTAACTAAAAATAACAAGGTCAACACTTACCATATATGCACTTGGCCGACACTTGCTATACATGTGCAGAGAAAATAAAAAATAAAATTCATCTAGATGCTAAACAAGGGATTCGAACCTTCTCCCTCATGCACTAACTCATGCGCCAACACCACTTTGCCATAAACTCATCTTATGCTACTATTTAACACTTAATTTAACTTAAGTGTCAATGCCACTTGCTTCACTTCAATAAATTCTCAAACTAAAAATTATTCCATACCCGAATAATTCTATACTCTTCTTCTGAACTATAGTAGGCACAAAGAGAAATAAGAAAATTTTTCCTTCATAATCTAAACACCAAAACATGCAATAATCGATACTCAAATTTTAGGGTGTTACAATTTTGATATGAAAATTTTACCGATTGTGTGTTTAATTAGGGAAAGGACTAAATTGCATAAAATGCAAAAGTTGGGTTCTAGTAGCTATAGGTATCAAATAGCTATGGAATTCAAAACTTAAGGTCCTTATATGGTAAATAGACCATTGAAGAGTAGTTAGTATATATTCTAATGACTCATCCATGGAAAAATTAGAAAAGGGTAGGGACTAAATTGAAAATCAATAAAATTAATAGATTATAATTAATTAAAAAGAAATAAATCATCTATTTTCATATCATCTTCCCCAATTTTTCTATGGAAACCCTAGGAGAGAGGAAGAAAACTTTTCAAGCTTAATAAGGTATGAAATCAAGTCCCGTTTTTAGTAATTTCTATATTTTTGAAATCGGGATAGTCTAATCTTTCTATCTAGGGGATTTATTTGAAAAGTTATCAAGGTATGAAATTTGGGTCATGGATGAATATGCTGAAAGTTAGAAATTTATGGTAGAAAATGAAAGGTTGTTCATAGATAAACAACTTTTACAAAGCAATTTTTGATGAAAACTTGATTTAAGAACTAAAATGTAAAAGTGGTAAAACCCATGGAAATTTCTAAAATTTGTGAAATGTATGTGCTGTAAATGTAGTATATAAATTTCGGCTAGGCTTGGAAAGAGGGTTAAATTTCATGAATTTCTTTTTCCGAGCCTAGGGACGAAATCAAAATTTTTGAAAAGTATAGGGGCAAAATAGTAATTTTGCCTAGGATGTAATAGAATGCAAATGTAAATGAAATGTGATAGATTAATAGTTAAATTTATCCATATAGATCCGAAAAAACCAACTGCGAAACTAGATCGAGGAAAGCAAAAGGTTTCGGATTAGTTGACATTCAAATACGTACCATTTTCAAGGTTAGTTCGTGTAACTTAAATATGTATGTTAATATGCTTGAAATGAATTGTATGATTGTGTGAGATGATATATACATAATGAAATAGTCCTAAGTTGTGAAATATGGACAAATTGTCATGTTTCGGTTGAATGTTGAAATTTGATGGATTAAGGTGATTTCTTGAATAAGAATAATATTGCATATGTTGCAGATAGAATTTAGCCCGGACGGGTAATTCTAATGTAAGCCCTATTGTGCTTTTGATATAGATTGGATTTAGCCCGGACGGGTAATCCAAATTAAGCTCTCTAGAGCATATGCTATGGATAGGATTTAGCCTGGGCTGGTAATCCTGTTGTAAAATGTATGGCTCAAGAGTGTGCCTTTTTATTTTGTACCCTAATGGGTACTTTTGCACATGAGTATATTACTCGAACATCCATCGAAATTTCAATAGTTAAATGAAAGGACTCTTGAAGTATGGAAATTTGAAATTAATGGAAGCTTGTAATGTGATGAGCTCATCTATATTATTTGATATTCATATGAGATTATGCGACTAACTTGTTTGAATAAGTGTATGTGTTTAGGTAACTTACCCAAAATTGATGGAATGTAAATTTATGTATGCTTGTATTAATAAATATGACCGGTAAGTTTATTTTCTGTTATACGAACTTACTAAGCATAAAATGCTTACTCCATTTAGTTTTCCCTTTTTTATAGTGCTCAAAAGCTCGCGAAGGTTGGAGGTCGGTCGGAGCATCAATCACACTATCCACTATCTCATTTTGGTATAATGGCATGTATAAGCTTATTTGGCCAATGATGGCTTGTAATTGTTGTTTTGTAATCCAGCCGTTGGAGTGGCTAGTGATGGTCTAAGTTTGGCCATTTTGAAGTAATATTTTGGTAATCACATAAGTTCTTATTATGTGTTAGTTTGTTGGAATTATGTTAGCATATAAGTTTATGATGAGAGTAAGTTTATATCCTTTGATGCATGAGATAATATTACATGATTGATGGCTAATTTTATGTGAATATGATGTTGGATTGGTGGATATATGCTTGTGAGTTTTGGTGTAGGAAAATGGTAAGTTTTGGGTGACAAATAAGGCTAGAAATGGCTTTATTTTGTCCACATGGGTAGACACACGGGCACACGGCCTTCCCTATGGGCGTGTGGCCTGGCCGTGTGTCCCCTGCACCTAAAAATTTAGAAACAGAATGCTCAGAATTGGGAACACGGGAAGAGACACAGGCGTGTGTCTTAGCCGTGTGGTTGACACGGCCATGAACACGGGCGTGTTACACGGCCTTGTGAAAACTGCACCTAAATTTTGAAAATTAATTTTTCCACACGGCCTAGCACACGGGTGTGTGACTTGGCCGTGTGACTTCAATTTATTCATGCTTACAAGTCAGAGAGTTACACGGGTTAGGGACAAGGGCGTGTGTGATCACACGTCTGATCACACGGGCGTTTGAGACCTGCAACCTTGGAAAATTTTTGAAATGTCGCAAAAAAATTTATGAGTTTCCAATTAAGTCCCGACTTGCTTCTAATGCTCGTATTGGACCTCGAGGGTTCAATTAAGGGACGTTTTGAATAATCTCGATAAATGAATAGTAATCCACGTAAATTATTTGTAAAATGTTCTGAATGTTTTGATAATATTCTGAAACCCTGTTCCGATGACGGATACGGGTTAGGGGTGTTACAGCGTGTGGTTAGGCCGTGTGTCCCCTTCACTTTAAATTTGAGAAACAGAATGCTCAGAATTGAGCACACGGGCAGAGACACGGGCGTGTGTCTCAGCCATGTGTGCTACACGGCCCAGCACACGGGCGTGTGGCTGGCCGTGTGGTGCAAGTTAGAGAGTTACACGGGGTCAAACACGGCCTGTGACACGGGTGTGTCATATGATCACACGGGCGTTTGCCCTGACCACACGGGCGTGTGTGCCTTGCATCTTGGAAAATTTTTGAAATTTTGCAAAAAATTCTATGAGTTCTTGATATAGTCCCGACTCGATTCTAATACTCATATTGGGCCTCGAGGGTCCATTTAAGGGACGTTGTGAATAATCTCGGTAAATAAATAGAAATTGATGTGAATTATTCGTAAATGTTCTGAAAGCTCTAGTAATGCTTTGTAACCCTGTTCCAACGACGAACACGGGTTAGTGGTGTTACAAAATTTTGATATAGTAATAGTGAGAGCCGAAGAGGTGTTGATTACTTCTAGGGAGATTTGTGAGTTCTAAGATATACCCTACTATAGCAAAGAATTCCTTGATAACACTTATTTAGATAAATTTGAGGATATAGATTGTAACAGCCCGTTTTTAGTCAAATCTGTAACATCCTAGATTAGGGGTTATGCATTTGGAGCATAACTCAAGTATTAGTAGGCTTTAAGTGTGTTTGGTGATGTTTTAGGAGTTTTTAGAACCCAAGGATGAAGGGGAAAGCTGTGGGAAAATGTTGGATTTTAAGTATAAAAGGGGGAGCTGGGTGAATGAGGCTTTAAGGAAAAATTTGGGAGTTTTTGGACATGAAAAG
This sequence comes from Gossypium sturtianum, assembly GCA_025698515.1. Taxonomy (NCBI): domain Eukaryota; kingdom Viridiplantae; phylum Streptophyta; class Magnoliopsida; order Malvales; family Malvaceae; genus Gossypium; species Gossypium sturtianum. Next base: position 131,758,052 of record CM046955.1, read on the forward strand.
GGGCTTGGTAAAGTGGCTTAAGGACGCCACTTAAGGCTTGGGCAAATGACGCCTTGAGCAGGGAGGTTCGAGTCTGGGTGATGGCATGGAGTGTTTTATTTTTCCTTTTTGAGTCAACAAGTGAAATTGGGCTAGGAAGGCCTTAAAAATAAATGGCAAGGTTTACGGACATAAAAGTCGGAGTGGTAAAGTGGCTTGGGACCGCCACTTAAGGGCCTGGAAGTGACGCCTGGCGCAGGTCTTGGGTTCGAGCAACGTGGGTAGCAGGGAAGGGTGTTTTTATTTTTGGCTTTTGGCGTTAAGGCAAGGGGGAGCTAACAAAGGAGCTCTTAAAAGAAATTGTGACGAATTTATGTCACAAAGAAACGCCTTGGCAAAGTGGCTAGGGGCGTTATTGCAGCTTGCTTCATGAGGTTCCATGTTCGAGTAGCGTGAGCAGCAATTGGGGGGGGGTTTACTTTTATTTTTGCGTCAAGGAGAAGAGCTAGTGGTCTGCACATGGACTCTCAAATGGATTAGGATAAGATTGGTGTTTGATTTTAAATTCAGCTGGAAGAGTAGTGTTTTATTATTTTATTTTTTTGAAGAGGTGATAGGATAGAAGATAGATAATGTTTCTTTAATTTTAAATGGGTGATAATTAAAAGATAACAATTATCACATTAGGGAGCAATGGCCGAATGTAGGACTCCTTAGGGACATCCACAATCGGTTTTGAATATAGCAAGGAGGTGTCGAAATTCATCAAATGGGTTTTTCTTTTTTCTCTCCAATTTGTTTCTGGCCGAATTTTCTCTAGCCACATTGCCCAAAATTCTTCAAAAATCCTCTCTTCTTTTGTTTTACTTGGCCGAACCTATCACTCCCTTTTACTCAAAACTTCATCTTCCCTTTGGGTGTTAGCCGAATACCTTCATCAACACTTGGGAGGCATAGCGGGATCTCTTCACTTTTAGGCTCTTCAAGGAAACAATAGAGGTAAGTGTTCCTTTTAAAAATCGGGTTCTCTTCTCTTCCTTTATGGTGTGTAGAAAGTTTGAGAATAAGCCTTGGTATGGGTGACCGAATATGTATAAGTGTTAAAATATGTAACCTTTGTGTGTAGCCGTTACTAAGGAGCATTTCGGGATTTGATTCTTCAAGGGATCTCGATAAGGCAAGAGACAACTTCGGGATTCCAGTAAGAGTGGTAAGTGGTTAGGCATATTCGGCCAAAGGCCATTTTTGGTATCTTAGTATAACCGAATGTGCACTATGGTTTTAGGGGCTAATCGGCAAAGGAAAACAGAGGCTTTCGGGATTTCAATTTGCTTTGGTAAGTGATAATAAAGATTCGGCCTAGGGCCATATTTTGGTGATGGGTGCGATTAGTCCTTCTGGATTATTAGTTTAGCCAAATAAGGCTTTTTGATACTAACCTTTAGTGGACGAATGTAGGAGCAGTACGGGAATACGTTTCGGGATTTTGTGATATCGCATAGATTCGGGATTTCTCCTTAGATCTTCGGTTAACCAGGTGTGTAAAACTCTTACACACTTTATTAGTTGGCAGTGTTTATTATGTTACAATTAATCATTGTGGTAGTGATTTGTCTTGTGGGCATGAGCATGGATCCCCGGTAAGTTGCTTATGACTATAATTATGTTATGTGAATGACACGATGGGTAAGATATTATGCCATGACTTATATGCATGATTTGTGATAATATGTTAAGCATGATATGGGCATGTTGGTAACGGGATTAAAGAGAGGAGGGGGAGTATTCTCTATGGACTGTCACCAGTGGTTTTGACCACACTGTTGATATAAATCGTGACTAAGTCCCAGTGGTTTGGTACCACCAGTGGTTTTGACCACATATTGATAATTGTGACCTATGGTCATCAGTGGTTTTGACCACACGATAGGTTGGCCCCATCACTTGATTTGTGACTCCGGTCACCAGTGGTTTTGACCACCAGTGGTTTTGACCACACGGGGTAGTTAAAGGAGTATGGATGGCTAGTTTTGGGGTTGCATGTTTTGCATGACTTACTAATATTTTGTGTATGAGTTTGCACTTCCGGGTTGGGGATTTATACACTGAGTCTTGGTGACTCAACCCTTCCCATATCATTTTGCAGATGAGTAGATCGCGGAGATGGAGCCGGAGAGGACTCGAGGCGGCCATGCTTGTTCCTTGGATTTAAAATTTTATTTAGCTTGAGCTTAAAGTTTATTATTTACTAAATTTTAGGTTTGGGTTGTAATAAGGCCGCTAGTTATTATTTTGGATGTTCAAGCGCTTGTTTTTACTTTACTTCTACTATATTACTAATGATTTTATAAATTGTTAAATGAATCGCTTAAAAGTGACGTTTTCAAAATAAGTACTTTTACGAGTTTTCAAAAGTGTTACCTCGGGTAGAAAAACTAAATTCACCAAGTTATCAATAACACTCGATGTTTTCTAAAAAATTTATATGATCAAATGTTTTTTAAAAGGAAAAAGGTTTCAACTCAACCATGGTTAGAAAATCAACCCATCTGAGTTTTTAATGGACACCGCTTTATAACCTCAACAAATTTTCAAATTTTCACCGATTAATCGAAATATTTCAAACTATTTTTTTACTCTTTGACATACCAGATCCGGTCAGGGCTCATGGGCCGGGTTTGGGGTGTTACAAAATTGGTATCAGAGCCCAGTTCAAAACTCGGTTGTGGGGGCCCAGGGCCCAAAAGGTTTTGGTAGGCCTCTATGGAGTATTATGAAAATGGTTTGTTTTTGAACAAACATGGCATCGAGTCTCCGGCACCAATCCGTCGGTAAGTACTTCTAACTCATTGTGTGAATTATTATCTGTAGAGGGGTAGAAATGGAGCGTAGATAGTATGATAAGTATCTGAACCCTAGGACTAGTTTACCCCAACAATCACATAAGACATTAAATGCCTAATTAAACAAACCTATGACTAAGTCACGAGTTAGGGTGTGGTAACCCCTGTTCGTATGTCTAGGATTGGATCGGAAGAGCACAGTACTTAAGCGGTCTTAGTGACTCACCTCCTCTTCGCAGAATCCTACCAGTGCGTAGCCGGTTCACCCTAACCATGAGGACTTATTCATAGGCTAAACCCAATAACTAAAACCCGAAAGGAACTAGCCGGATTTTTGTAAAAACTCTAGTTTTAAAATTCTTAAAATTACTTTTTAATTTGTGAGAACTATTGTTACAATTTTTTTTTGAAAAATTTCGAATTGCAAAATAACAAAAAATACCCCTGTAGGTTAAAATTATGAAAATACCCCGGGTAGTGAAATGACGAAAATGCCCCTACACGTTGGATATGGTCCGCGAATGTTGTTTGTGTGATGGATGTACTTAGAACTAGGAGATAAGCTGAAATCTGGAACTATAGGTAGATTCGACTCGAAAGAATCACTTCAAAAACTATTTCTCATAAAATTGCTCGTGGGTAAGCAAAGTGAAGCAGTATTAATAATGTATAAAATTCTTAATCGGATAAACGCGACGAGAAGAATGAGTACAAGAGGTCGTGGACGTCGCCGCGTGGCCGTGGTAGGGGTAGGATGACCTTGTGTCTGAGCCAGCAGGTCCGGTCATGGGTGCCGTAATGTGATGCCGGATCGGCCGTGCGTAAACCGAGTTTCGAGGACCGGGCATGTGTGGTAACGATGTAGTATCCTGCCGTACTATGAGTGTTGGAGCGAGTTACCGAGGCGGCGCGGGTGCAAGAGCCCGAAAATCGTGGTTGAACGACTCGGGCTAACGGAGCAGAAGTGTTTAGAGGAGTTTCTGGAGTGGCTCCTAACACGGCTGAGTATTGGTTAGAGGCAACGGAACGAATAATGGATGACTTGGATTTCTGGTGAGGAGAAGTTAAAGGGGATAGTGTCTCTCCTCCGGGATGAGTCGTACCAATGGTGGCTCACGGTCAGAGAGGGTGCAGCGATCGGCGATATCACCTGGGATTATTTTAAGGCAGCATACAAGAGGAAGTATGTGGGGGCTGGTTATATTGATGAGCAGCGTAGGGCGTTCTTAAATTTGGTGCAAGGGAATAAGTCGGTACCCGAATATGAAGTGAATTCTTGAGGTTAAGTAGGTATGCTCGGGGTATGGTGGCCACAGAACATGAGCGCTGCGTTAGGTTCGAGGACAGGTTGAGGGATGAGCTACGGGTGTTAATCGCACCTCAGTGTGAAAGGGAATTTGCCGTTCTCGTGGAAAAGGCTAAGGTAGCTGAAGCAGTGAAGCGAATTGAGAGGCGGAATCAGGACAGAAGTAGGGATAAAAGGAATTTTGGGCTTTCAGGGTCCGCTGGAGGTTCACAAAAGAGGGCTAGATTTGGGGAATCAGAAAGAGCCGCAAATCCTGCTCAGTGGCCACCTCAGTGTGGTAGATGCGGGAAATCGCACTCGGGGGAATGTTGGAATGGTAATCGAGGGTACTTTGAGTGTGGATCAATGGAGCACCGGGTAAGGGATTGTCCGAGGAAGTTGGCTAGGACTCAAGCTGAGGGTCAAGGATGTGGTCAATTCAGGAGGGATGGCCAGCAACCTCAGAGGGGACGAGGTGCAACTAGGGGTAATGGTAATGGTAACGGGCGTGGCCGAGGTGCTGAAGGTGTAGAGGCGAGGCAACCAAGGTTGGTCTATGCGGTTGGCCGTCGTGAGGAGGAAGATGTGCGGAGAGGTGACAACCCAGACGTTTTATTTCTGGAATACCCTTAATTGCTTTGATTATTGTAGAGTTTTCTTGCATTGCTAGTGAAGTGCACGAAACCACGGATGTGAATTTAGAGATTGTGCCTAGGAAGTATGATGGTTTTATTAAGATTAGAGAGTGCGCACATAAGCGTAGTGTGGCGAGTAGGAGTGCATTTAGCCAAGCAATTTCGAGGACGAAATTATTTTTAAGGAGGGTAGAACTGTAACATCCTAGATTAGGGGTTATGCGTTTGGAGCATAACTCAAGTTTTAGTAGGCTTTAAGTGTGTTTGGTGATGTTTTAGGAGTTTTTAGAACCCAAGGATGAAGGGGAAAGCTGTGGGAAAATGTTGGATTTTAAGTATAAAAGGGGGAGCTGGGTGAAAGAGGCTTTAAGGAAAAATTTGGGAGTTTTTGGACATGAAAAGGGGCTTGGTAAAGTGGCTTAAGGACGCCACTTAAGGCTTGGGCAAATGACGCCTTGAGCAGGGAGGTTCGAGTCTGGGTGATGGCATGGGAGTGTTTTATTTTTCCTTTTTGCGTCAATAAGTGAAATTGGGCTAGGAAGGCCTTAAAAATAAATGGCAAGGTTTACGGACATAAAAGTCGGAGTGGTAAAGTGGCTTGGGACCGCCACTTAAGGGCCTGGAAGTGACGCCTGGTGCAGGTCTTGGGTTCGAGCAACGTGGGCAGCAGGGAAGGGTGTTTTTATTTTTGGCTTTTGGCGTTAAGGCAATGGGGAGCTAACAAAGGAGCTCTTAAAAGAAATTGTGACGAATTTATGTCACAAAGAAATGCCTTGGCAGAGTGGCTAGGGGCGTTATTGCAGCTTGCTTCATGAGGCTCCATGTTCGAGTAGCGTGAGCAGCAATTGGGGGGGTTTACTTTTATTTTTGCATCAAGGAGAAGAGCTAGTGGTCTGCACATGGACTCTCAAATGGATTAGGATAAGATTGGTGTTTGCTTTTAAATTCGGCTGGAAGAGTAGTGTTTTATTTTTTTATTTTTTTGAAGAGGTGATAGGATAGAAGATAGATAATGTTTCTTTAATTTTAAATGGGTGATAATTAAAAGATAACAATTATCACATTAGGGAGCAATGGCCGAATGTAGGACTCCTTAGGGACATCCACAATCGGTTTTGAATATAGCAAGGAGGTGTGAAATTCATCAAATGGGTTTTTCTTTTTCTCTCCAATTTGTTTTGGACGAATTTTCTCTAGCCACATTGCCCAAAATTCTTCAAAAATCCTCTCTTCTTTTGTTTTACTTGGCCGAACCTATCACTCCTTTTACTCAAAACTTCATCTTCCCTTTGGGTGTTAGCGAATACCTTCATCAACACTTGGGAGGCATAGCCGGGATCTCTTCACTTTTAGGCTCTTCAAGGAAACAATAGAGGTAAGTGTTCCTTTTAAAAATCGGGTTCTCTTCTCTTCCTTTATGGTGTGCCGAAAGTTTGAGAATAAGCCTTGGTATGGGTGACCGAATATGTATAAGTGTTAAAATATGTAACCTTTGTGTGTAGCCGACACTAAGGAGCATTTCGGGATTTGATTCTTCAAGGGATCTCGACAAGGCAAGAGACAACTTCGGGATTCCGGTAAGAGTGGTAAGTGGTTAGGCATATTCGGCCAAAGGCCATTTTTGGTATCTTAGTATAACCGAATGTGCACTATGGTTTTAGGGGCTAATCGGCAAAGGAAAACAGAGGCTTTCGGGATTTCAATTTGCTTTGGTAAGTGATAATAAAGATTCGGCCTAGGGCCATATTTTGGTGATGGGTACGATTAGTCCTTCGGGATTATTAGTTTAGCCAAATAAGGCTTTTTGATACTAACCTTTAGTGGACGAATGTAGGAGCAGTACGGGAATACGTTTCGGGATTTTGTGATATCACATAGATTCGGGATTTCTCCTTAGATCTTCGGTTAAGGAGGTGTGTAAAACTCTTACACACTTTATTAGTTGGCAGTGCTTATTATGTTACAATTAATCATTGTGGTAATGATTTGTCTTGTGGGCATGAGCATGGATCCCCGGTAAGTTGCTTATGACTATAATTATGTTATGTGAATGACACGATGGGTCAGATATTATGCCGTGACTTATATGCATGATTTGTGATAATATGTTAAGCATGATATGGGCATGTTGGTAACGGGATTAAAGAGAGGAGGGGGAGTATTCTCTATGGACTGTCACCAGTGGTTTTGACCACACTGTTGATATAAATCGTGACTAAGTCCCAGTGGTTTGGTACCACCAGTGGTTTTGACTACATATTGATAATTGTGACCTATGGTCATCGGTGGTTTTGACCACACGATGGGTTGGCCCCATCACTTGATTTGTGACTCCGGTCACGGTGGTTTTGACCACAGTGGTTTTGACCACGGGGTAGTTAAAGGAGTATGGATGGCTAGTTTTGGGGTTGCATGTTTTGCATGACTTGCTAATATTTTGTGTATGAGTTTGCATACGGGTTGGGGATTTATACACCGAGTCTTGGTGACTCAACCCTTCCCATATCATTTTGCGGATGAGTAGATTGCAGAGATGGAGCAGGAGAGGACTCGAGGCGGCCATGCTTGTTCCTTGGATTTGAAATTTTATTTAGCACGATTAAAGTTTATTATTTACTAAATTTTAGGTTTGGGTTGTAATAAGGCCGCTAGTTATTATTTTGGATGTTCAAGCGGTTGTTTTTACTTTACTTCTACTATATTACTAATGATTTTATAAATTGTTAAATGAATGATTAAAAGTGACGTTTTCAAAATAAGTACTTTTACGAGTTTTCAAAAGTGTTACCATCGGGTAGAAAAACTAAATTCACCAAGTTATCAATAACACTGATGTTTTCTAAAAAAAATTATATGATCAAATGTTTTTTTAAAAGGAAAAAGGTTTCAACTCAATCATGGTTAGAAAATCAACCCATCTAAGTTTTTAATGGACACCGTTTTATAACCTCAACAAATTTTTAGATTTTCACCGATTAATCGAAATATTTCAAACTATTTTTTTTACTCTGTGACATACCAGATCCGGTCAGGGCTCATGGGCCGGGTTTGGGGTGTTACAAAATCAGAATAGTGGTTTTGGGACCACAAATCTGAAGTAAAAATATTTATTTTATTATTTTAATAAGGTCTACAGCATGATAGATTAATTGTGTGAAATTTTTGTTAAGAAATTTTATCGTTTGAATGCTTAATTTGATCAAAAGGACTAAGTCGCGTAAAGTGTAAAACTTGTGTTCTATTAGCTAAAGGTGTCTAATAGCTATAGAACCCTAAAATGGAGGTCCTTATTTGGTTAATAGTCCATTAATGAGTTAGTGGAATGTGTTGGCTTGGCAATTTGGTAATTTTTAAATGTTTTGAAGGTTAATTAAGTAATTAGGTTATTAATGATAAAAATAAGTAAAACAAATATATCATCATCTTCAACTATCATCTTCCACCGATTTTCTTAAGGAGAGAAGCCATTTTTATACTTGATATTCGTCCAAGCTTCCATTGCTCATATTGGTATGATTTTTGTCCCGTTTTTAATGATTTCTGCATTTTAGGGATCGTTGCAGCTTAATCTAGCTAGCCCGTATCTCCGATTTCAAAACTGTTAAAGTATTTGAATGTTGCCATTGTTGAGTGCATGAGTATTTTGTTATTTGATGATGGAAAATAAATCATTGTTTTTAGATGTACAAGTTTTGTAAAGTGAATTTTGGTAAAAATGTCAATTTTGGATTAAATTGTGAAATATGAAAATTTAGTGGTTGAATTTTAAAATAGATGAAAAATATGGGCTGATATGAGAATGGGTAATATTCGGCCAGCATGAATTTGTATTAAATTGAATGAATTGTGATTTTATGTGATAAGGATTAAATTGCAAAAATGTGAAATAATAGGGGCAAAAATGTAATTTTGCCAAAAGCTGTAAATTGTGCTAAATTGAATGAAATGATGATTAAATAAGTAAAATTTGATATTATATAGATTGAGATAAATGAGATTTGGATCTAGAATGGGGAAAAACAAAGTATCGGATTAGTCGACCTAATTCGTCGTTACAACGAACGAGGTAAGTTCGTATATTTAATAAGCATTAAATTATATATGTATAAATGCTTAATTGATATAATTGTGGTAAATGCTATATTATTGAAATGAAATGTGAATGCTATTGAGTACGATACTGCGGAAATGACCGACAGAGATTCGATACAGTGAAAGTCCCGGTTGAACCTTAGGAATAGATAGGATACGAATGTCAAGACATTAGGGTTATTGAGATTACATGTAAGACCATATCTGGGATATGGCATCGATATGAGACTTCGTGTAAGACCATAGTTGGGCTATTGGCATCGATACGAGATTACATGTAAGACCATATCTGGGATATGGCATTGGTACGGTACTGTGTGTACGAGATTCCTGAGTATCCTTTAGTGTTCCAAATGGTTCAACGGGAAATGTTGACGAAACGTGGTTACAAGTGATGGTGCGACTTAGTCAAGGTACTCATGACAGAAATTGACAAGTAAGTGTTAAAAGTGAATTTCATATGATGAGTAAGTGGAAAATTATGAGAATTCACATGGTTCAATTGAATATATATAAATGTGATGGCTATTGAATTGGATATAGTTTATTTCTATTTGCTTATGCTTATGTAAATGTGAATGAATTGATAAGAAGTATTCAAACCTTATAAGCATTGAAATGAATAAACCTATGAAATTCTTGGTTAACTATGTGAATGGATACATGACATAAAGGTGGAATTATACAGGTTATATTATAGTATTTATAATGGCTTAAAATGTGTTTATTTGATGAGATGAGTTATTATCATACGAGCATACTAAGCTTTATAGCTTACTTTGTTATCTTTTCTATGTTTATAGTGATTTGGAGGCTCGCTCGGGTTAGAAGTCATCGAAGATCATATCACACTATCCAGCTATGGTTTGGTACTTATAAGCTTTGTGATATTGGTTATATGGCATGTATAGGTTTTGTGGTTATTTGTTGACTATAAGTAATTTTGGTGATTGATACATATGTGCTTGATATGTATTTATCCATGAGATTTGGCTTGATAATGATGTAAGGTTTGATAAGTATAGGCTATGGTTACTTTGGTTTGGTTGTTGGAAGTGTTTTTGGCTATTTGAAATGGCATAATTAAGTTATCTGGTTTAGAGTATATATATTCCCATGTGATATGGGTTATTTTGGTAAGCTTAATGATGGCTTAAGATATTTAAATAGCCATTTGGTATGTGTTGTGTAATAGCTTGAGATGTGCTTGGTTTTGGTTTGGTATTTGAATGCCAAATTGGTTAATAAAGTATGTTGATTTAGTATATGATATATATGTGAATTTTGCCTTATGAATCTTGTTGTTTGGTATGTGATTTAGTTAAGTAAATGATTGTGATATAAGCTTTGGACAGATTGGTATTGAAATGGTTTATAATGTGATGATTTGAGATTGATTTGGCTGTTTAATTATGTATGGAAATGGTATGATTTGCACTTGTATAGGTGTGTTTCCTTTGGGTGAGAAAGGTGGCTTGTAACTAGCCTATTTTCATCTACACGGGCAGAGCTGTAACACCCTAACCCGTAACCATCGTCGGTTTAGGGTTAAAAGGCATTATCAGACTAATCAGAAACTTTTACGAACATTACACATCAATACGTATATCACCGTCATACCATAGAAGAATACAAGTATATAGTCCCTTAATGAAGTCTACGAGACCTTAAACATGCATTAGAAATGGGTCGGGACTAAACCGGAACCATATAAATTTTTTTCGAAAATCAAATATTTTTCAAAGTTACAGAGGTCACACGCCCGTGTGGGTAGGCCGTGTGCCTCACACGGCCTTAGACACACCCATGTGTCTGAGCCGTGGAAAAACAGGGCATACATACTGACTTGTCCACATGGCCTGAGACACGCCCGTGTGCCATACCCGTGGTCGACACTGACTTGCACCACACGGCCAGTCACACGCCCGTGTGTCCAGCCCGTGGTCGAGTCTGACTTGTTTTGAAATACAACCAAGAAGGACACGGTCGAGCCACATGCCCGTGTGCTCAACCGTGTGGGCAAATATAAGCCATTTACAAGGCCAATTTGCCACCTACACCTTCGGTTATACCTACAAGCACAATTAAACATCATTCCAAGCATCAAAAGCAACCAAAATATACCAAAATGATCATCTTTACTATTCATTTAAAAGCATATCTAACATACTAACTTATGAACCATTTATCACTTTATTAGCACAAACATTTCTAAGTATAAACCAACCAAAACTTACCAATTCAATATACTAGCCATTCATCCAAAACAAACCAACTTTGCATCATAAAACTTATCATAAATTTGACCATCTTATTAGACCAACTATTAGCCATCAAACCATACCAAACTATGCATCATATAGCATAAACTACACATTCACATCATATTCATTATCTAGCCATATCACATGGCTATTTTTACACCTTTCAAAACATAATCAAAACTTACTAGACTATACATGCCATACTTTAATGTATACACTTTCAAAAGGTACCAAAATAGAGTTTGATAGTGTGGTGATGATCCTCGACGATCCCCGAGCCTTCCGTAGCTTTAACGATCTATAAGACAATGCAAACACACACAAAGTAAGCTTTCAAAAGCTTAGTAAGCCATATACAAATAAACTTATCATGTAAACATTCATAATCATATCAAATACAAGACCATTAACACATCTCAATTGTAATTTCATAAGTCTTCTTTGACTCATTTGTTTAACCATTGTTTACCAACAACTCATATCTCCAACTATCTCTTTGTTGAAAGCACATTTATACATATATCACATTTTGTCTCAACAAGTCTATGCACATATCTCACTTGTGCTCATTCACATATACTTACCTTTTATACTCAATCATAGCATACACATCAAACGTACCTGAAACGGTCATACATTTCACATAGTCTTTCGTTTCTCAGAATTGCCACTTGAACCATTTGGAATCAAATAGGATACTCGGATATCTCAGAATACTCGTACAATGCCAATGTCCCAGACGTGGTCTTACATGTAATCCAATATTGATGCCACTGTCCCAGACAGGGTCTTACACGAATCAAATACGATGCCAATGTCCCAGACATGGTCTTACACATAAATCTCAAATCAACGCTAACATCCCAGACGTGGTCTTACACGATATCACATATCAGAAACCTATATCATGACATATGAATCCTATCTATTCCTAAGGTTCATACGGGACTTTTCAGAATTTGACACCTTATCGGTACTTTCTCGGATCTGATGTGTATATCTTCCATAATCATTCATCACCATTCAATGTCATATGAACATAAATAAATCAATTCAAATACATTTATTTGTATATAGACTTACCTCGTATTCTGAATAAACGGACGGATTCGACTACTCGTTCACTTTCGACTTTCCTCGGTCTAAATCCATTTTCTTTGGTTCTTGATCTATACATATTCAAATTTAACTCTTTTTATTCACCAAATCATTCAATTCAATCCAAAAACACACATTTAGGGCAATTTACAAATTAGCCCTCATATTTTCATATTTTAACATTTAAGTCCCTATTTCACAAAATCACAAAATACACAAAATTCTCTTGTACCCATGCTCAGCCGAATTTTCATATGCTTCATACTAGTCCATACATTTCATTTATTTCACATTTTAGTCCCTCAAAATATTATTTTCACAATTTAATCCAAATTACTCAAATTCACAAAAAAATCCAAAGACAAAACATGTTAATCTAACACATATATTTCATATTTCATATTTCATCAACTAACATCACAAAACTCAAACATTCATCAATGGCACATTTCAAATTCCTCATCAAGTTCCAAAATTAAGGCATGGGTTTTGTAGTATTCGAAGCAACGATTACAAAAACATAGAAATTATCAAAAACCGAAACCAAAACATACCTTAATTTTGCTTAGTAACGGCCGATTACTATTTTGCTTCTTTTCTCTCTCTTTTTTCTTTCAAATTCAGCTAGAATGGATGAACATGACTTATTTTATGTTTGTTTTATTATATCATTACTAATTTAGCTAATTACCAAGTTAGCCTTTTTATTAACATTTAAATTCCACTATCATATGGCATTTTTGTCCATCCAAAATTCATTTGGTTCAACAACAATATAAGGACTTCATATTAATAAAGACATAACAGATAGATACTTTTAACACATGGCATGCTAATTTTTCATACAGATAGATACTTTTAACACATGGCATGCTAATTTTTCATTTTACACAATTTAATCCTTTTATCAAATTAAGAAAAAAATAATAAAATTAATTCACGGAAATTTCACACATGCTTAATCACATACTGTAGGCACTGAAAATAATATTAAAATATTTTTTAGACTCAGATTTATGGTCTCGAAACCACTATTCCGACTAGGGTCTAAACCGGACTGTTATAAGAGCACACGGGCGTGTGACTCAACCGTGTGTGACACACGGTCATAGTACACAGCCGTGTGTCCCCTGGTGTTGCAATTGGAAGCAAGTCAGTATGCTCCACACGACCTCACACACGGGCATGTGAATGGCCATGTGGCATAAGTTAGTATACCTTACAGGTTTGACACGGCCTAGCACACGGCTTGGCACACAGGTGTGTGTGGCCACTTCGAAGGGCACACGGGCTATACACACGGGCGTGTTGTTGGCCGTGTGACCCAGGTTAGTATGTACCCCCTGTTTTCACACGACCGGTGACACGGACGTGTCTAGTGGCTGTGTGGGACACACTGCCTACCCACACGATCGTGTGTCTCCTGTTTGAAGCAAAATTTTCTAAGTTTCCCAAATTTGTTCTAAATTATCAGTTTAGTCTCAAACCATTTCTAAAGCATGTTTAAGGCCTCGTAGGCCCTTTTAAGGGATAAAGTGGTTGTATTTGAATGAGATATGATTATGAATGTTGAATTATGTTATAAGGTTAGTAATGCCTTTTAACCCTATTCCGGCGACGGTTGTGGGTTAGGGGTCTTACATAGATATGGAGGATGTCACTAAGTACTTAACTCAGGGTAGCGGTACATGGAATTATAGGTTAGATACGAATTTACCAACTAACTTCAATCAAGCAATAATGTTAATGGTAGCAAAAATATGGACGCAGTTCATATGCACTAGAATGGAACCCGTATTAAATGCTTCTAACGTTAATACTTTTTGAGCTATTCTGTTATATGACATTTTGTAGCTCAAGAAAATATGTGAGTAGATGGATCTACTATGAAATGAGGCATTCTACTCACAACCAAAAACCTAGAATCTTCTTTCCCTACTTGGTGATCGAACAATGTCGAAGGGCAAAACTTTCGGTGGGCAAGAATGAACAATTCATGAAGCCAACAAAAAGCATAATCGGAGATTCGTTATATACGCAATATGTTAAGCTTCAAAGAAAACAAATCATGAACTAGAATAAGAGGAGGAAAGAAAATATGGACATTCTGATTTCTCTTAAATGGAAAGAGAAGTCGAAAGCTCGAAGAGGGGCAAGCGGGAGCGCAGAGGAAAAACTTGATGGGGTGATTAGGTGGATGCAGGATACAAGCCCAGTACTCCAAGAATTTGCCCGATTAAACGGATTAAGAGCTCTAAATTACCTAACAGACATGTTCGGCCCATCCAGACACATCGTGGAGATGAAGAGGAGGAGGCAACTCTAGAGAATGAGAGTGAACAAGAACTCCTGAGAGAAGAAGATGATTATAAGGCGGCTTTACAACTGCAATATTCTACACCAAAAGGGCCTATCATTCGAAGCCCCACCCGCCATTCACTTCTGATGGGTTGGAGCTCTCACCAAAGATATGGCACGGGAAAAGGGAAACCACCAATGGAAAGGAGGCGTTCGTTTCATTTTAATGATTTTGATGAATATTAAAATTCAATTTTATTTTTGTTGGATTGTATTAATTTTTGGATGATTATTAAAATTTTAATTTGTTAGGAGTAAGAGTAATAGTAAATTGTTAGTTTTTTTTTTCTCTCTATTGCGAAATTTTTTATGTAAGAACCTCACATGGAAGACACACAACAGTTGTGAGCTTAAAAACAAAGGAGGAGGCACCCACCAATAGCCAACAGAATTATAACGATCAATCGGGTAACTTCTTTCCTTATTTTTTATACAGGCTACACATTGAGGACAATGTTTTATCTAAAGTGTAGGGGTAACATAGAATTTTTTTTTTTTTAAAATTTTTAGGCCTTTTTTTATTTTTCTTGTCATTTGTGTGCTTGAGCTTGTAGAAATACAAGTGATTGGTTAGGAGCATGTACATAGTTTGATTGTATTTACAATAAATTTGGCATGAGAATAATTTACTTTAAATTTGTTATTATACTAATGACTTTTATATCTTACATTGTAAATAAGTATTAAGACATCGAATGTGTCAAATGATATAAGAGAATACAAGGAACAAGTATGCTAGTACGAATAATAAATTGTTGAATCTGTGATTATTTTGTTTGACTAAATTTTTTAATATTGAGATACCTATGGATGACCTAAGGCATTTTTTGGTATACACCCAGAGCCAAAAAGCTGACCCTATTTATTCATCTTTTGTACCTATTTTGAGCAAAAAAACCCTTCTTGATGAACCTCTATACAAAACCCAAGCAAAAATATCAATTTGTACTTACCCTTTTTCTTTGGTCCTGAACTGCACAATTATAGACGTCTGGTCATGTAACATCCCTAACCCGTAACCGTCGCCGGTATAGGTTAAGAGGCATTACCGGACTTGTAACTCAATTCAGAACAATCATTTATCAAATATCATCTCATTTCGATAAATATCATTCATTCACATTCAATAAGTACTTAAATCGAGCATACGAAGTGTAACACCCCAAACCCGGCCTAGAAGTTAGGCCCGAATCTGGCGTGTCACATGGAAGTGTTTTTCAAAACCGTGTTTCTTGTTTGTTCAAACTTGTTTGAGAGTTAAAGCCTCTTTGTTAAAACTCAAAAAACTTAAGCAATTGTTAACCACTTGCAAATGTAACTTTTAACACTTTATCTGTTGCGGAAGCATATTTAAAATAAATACTATATGAAAACGTGATGTTTAAAAATTGAGTAGTAGAAGCATTTTGAAAACGTTGCGGAAGCGTAGTGTTTTGAAGTCAGTTTATCATTTTGGAAATTGTATCCCACTTTTAGCAGTTAGAAAACATCATAAATGAATAACAGAAATAATAAGTTAAAATTAGAGAGGCCTTATAACAACCCAAATAAAAATATTTAAAAATAATCAAAACAGTAAGCATAAGCAGTGTGTGGTCTTCTCCGAGTCCCTCACAGCTCCGATCTGTCTAAGGCTGAGGATTACCTGCACAGTTAAAAACGGGGTGAGTTTATGAAAACTCAGTGTGTAATCCCCTATTACGGTGCTGATGCTGGGCCCGAGCCCATACTGATATCGATGCTGGGCCTAAGCCCTATTCGAGAATGATGCGGGCCTAAGCCCTAAATCCTATCAATGCAAATGGACATGTAACCCAACCCTTAAAACAAAATCACCACCCGTAGCAACCATCTCTCCATGTGGGGACCAAGTCAACCCACCCAGCCAACTCTCTAATAATACAAAACCCACCCAGCCAACTCTCTAATAATACCAACCAGCTCTCCATGTGGGGACCAAGTCAACCCACCCAGCCAACTCTCCAATAATACCAACCAGCTCTCCATGTGGTGACCATGTCGACCCACCCAGCCAACTCTCCAATAATGCAGCCAAGCTGCTAACAACGATATACGTGGCTGAGCCACTAGAATCAAAATACGTGGTGATGCCACTATAATGGTACTTCCTTCAAGTCACAAAACCCACCCCAATGCAGTATGTCATGTCATAACTAATCCATGTATGCAGTGCATCTCAAACATAATCAATCATACAATCAACACATACAACACTGATACTACCACAAGGGTACAACGGTCATTTAATCGGTTAGGGTAAAACAATCACTTCACCTCTTAAGGGCATCTCGGTAATTTTACCCATCGAGGGTATTTCGATAATTTTACCCATAGAGGGTATTTCGATAACTTTACCCATAGAGGGTATTTCGATAATTTTACAAATCGAGGGTATTTCAGTAATTTTACAAACAAAGGGTATTTCAGTAATTTTACAAACTGAGGGTATTAACGACCCAACAGAAGGTCCACCGTCGCCTCGAGCGACTTAGGAAATCTAACTTGACTTAACGGCGAAGATGGGCCTAAGGCCCATTACCCTGCCCAAATGGGCCCACACACTCGTGTGGCCCATTTAGCCTAAAAACAACCAGGGTATGCAACGGCACATCCCAAATCAATAACTTATCACATCACGGACATTTCATCTGTGTGGGCCCACAAGCCCATTGGGCCTACACGGCCCCCTTTCGGCCTGACGCGGCCCAAAGCACCTAAGTCATGTGCGTGACATGATAAGCCTATCTGTTTCCCATTTAACAGTGTGACTTGCATTCGCGGGCCCTACGACCTATTGGCCCATCGAGGCCCATTCCAGCCCAAGTGACCCACTACGGCCCAAGCCCATGAATTCTCTCATGGTGGCCTTTCTCATCACACGCTCACGCTCCGTGAGCACGGTTCACCACACGCGTGATCGCACGCTCGTATGGAATCATTCGCCAATATTTCAGCTTTTTGGCATAGTACCAATCAACAGTTAAGATAATACAATATACGCACCTTCGGCTTTTCAACCGATTAACAATCAGAACAGTGTATACGGATACACACCTTATCACGTAGAGTACTAAATAATCACGAGTGCCGTCACCTTCACTAGAGCGATCAACTGCGATTTGCCCAGTTAAACCAAAGTATTCTAAACAAAGATAATGATGCGAATGGGCCTAGGGCCCATTCTCAGCCCAAATGGGCCCACACGCTCGTGTGGTCCATTCAGCCCAAATCTAGCCACAGATATGAGATTCATATAGACCAGTCCAATATCAACTACACAATCATACAATTTATTCACATGGGCCCACGGGCCCAAGGCAGCCTAAACCCATGAGAACACTCATGATGGCCTCAACTATCGCGTCGAAGCTCCCACACGTGCGCACGCATGCTCGTGTGGCTGCCATCGCCGTGTGACTGGCATTTCAGCATTTGCCGCTCTACAGCTACAGTAGTACGAAATACACACCTGATAGGAATCTGGAGTTAATCTGCCTCCGAACACTCCTATGCCCAAACGCCAACCAAGGTATGCTTACTCTCCTCATAGATCGCTCTATTTAATGCCAGCTTCTCGCCCAACGTCATGTTAGCTTCCCGATGTGGGATCCCTCCATCAATCCACCAAAACTGCTCCAAATTAGCAAAATAGTCACATTTCACATGCAAGGGGTTTCGAACTCAGGCTCCCCTGATATTTAATCCACCCCGCTAGCCACCTTACCAACTAGCTCATTGTGTAACAAAACAAGCACAACTAAATATAAGCCTATAGGCCAAAGTCTAAGTTCATTTAAAAGGAAATCAAAATGAATTGCAAGCGCCAAGACTTGAACCCATGCTCCCTTGGAACCTTAATGACGCCTTGCCACTAGACCACTCACTCCCTTGTGTCTTATTTTACCCTAATTTATTTATGAGTCATACCATTAGAGATCAGGGTTCCACTAAGGCTAAAAATCAAAATTTTTCCTATGGCCTAACTTGAACCCGGGACTTCGTAGTACCCTCTAAACACTCCAAAATCACTCACCTATTAGGTCCAACTCGCATTAGTGCCGTCCTCTTATTCTCAAAAAAATTTTAAACGCTCCCATGCCCAAGGCCCAATAGGCCCAATTCTACTAGGCCCAAAAATTCAGGGCGTTACACGAAGCATAAATCATGCATTCGGGACTAAATTGGTAACATATGAAAATTTTGGAAACTTAGGAAAATTTCAAAATTTCAAGTATCACACGTCTGTGTGAACAGGCCGTGTGCCTCACACGGCTAGTAGACACACCCGTGTGAAAACAGGGCATACATACTGACTTGGGTCACACGGCCTAGCACACGGGCGTGTGACTTGGCCGTGTGCCCTTCGAAATGGCCACACACGCCCGTGTGTCAAGTCGTGCCAAAACTGTAGGGTATACTGACTTATCAACACGGCCAAGTCACACGCCTGTGTGCTAGGCCGTGTGCCCTTTAGAGGGTATACTGACTTGTACCACACGGCCAATCACACGCCTATGTGTGAGACCGTGTGGAGCATACTGACTTCAATTCAATTTCAACACCAGGGGACACACGGCCGTGTAACATGACCGTGTGTCACACAAGGCTAAGACACATGCCCGTGTCTCTACCCGTGTGGACAAAAATAGGCCAATTGCAAGGCGAATTTGCCACCCCAACTTTAATGTACCTACACAAGGCCAAATGGTACCATTTCATCATACAATAGGTAGCCAAAACCATCAACCAAATGCACCATTCATACCATTATAAATTCATATATTCCAAATCTCAAATCACTATCATTTACTTAGCCAAATGCATACTATGTATATCATGATTCATCAACCATAATTCCCCAATAATACTTAATCTATGTTCAACCAAAATCATCACCTATATCAATTTTAAACCACATATAAGCACATACCACAATCAAATATTTATCCTACCATCTTGGCATTCATATACAAAGCCAAAATCAAGCATAACACAATTACATATATTCATCACTTATCCTTAACCATTTGAACATCCAACTCCATACCTAAATATGCCAATTCAAATCACCAATTCACAATCAAAGTATTTGATAAACCATAATTTATACATATTTTAACCCCATGCTTAGCTTATTTTTTGATGAGTTTTCATTAGATTTGATGAATTCGATGCTCCTAATCCTTTAATTTCATGTTTTACGCTCAGGAGAGCTTAGGGAGTCGAAAAGAATGAGAAACGGGCCAAAAAGGGACAAAATGGGCCTATCTTAGAATTCAACACGGCCGTGTGTTATGAGCAGGATCAAACACAGCTTGGATCAACGTACACGGGCAGACCACACGGTCGTGTGTGGTGAGCAGGAGTGAGCACGGCCTAAGGCTATCGAACACGGGCGTGTCCCTGCCGTATCAAAGACTAATTCTATCCGGAAAAGGTTACTTGTGGGCAAATAAAGACGTTCCAAAGCCTATATAAACACCCTAGGGGTGACCTAAGGGAGGACGCGGAAGAGAACACAGAAAATACTCGAAGACAGCCATCGGAAGTAGCTCGGAGGAAGGATCTCCATCAAGACTGAAGATCTCCCATCAAGTTCTTTAGAAGTTTTTGGGTTTTCCTATGTTTTGTTGTTTTCCTTATTTTGAGATGTTTCCTTCTATCAGTATGAACTAAATCCCTTAGATACCTAAAGGGATGAAACCTAAGACGGATCTTATTATTATTTGATTTCTAAGATAAATACTTGTTCTTATTCTTAATTGTGAGTTCTTATTCTTGTTTTGATAATTTAGGTTATTGATTCAAGTCGAATGTGCTTATTCAGTGGAGCAAAAGTCCCTGTTTAAGAGTAGATCAATACAATTAAGCGGAGTTGATTGCAACCCTAGACATAGGGCGACGAAAATCTGCCGGATTAGAGTCAAATCTAATAAGGGAATCCATAGATCGAGTTAATGCGACAATAGGGGTTTTAATTAGAAAGAGATTTCAATTAATCAACCTAGAGTCAGTTTTTTTTAGTCTCGAGAGAGATATTAACATAAATCAGGGATTTCTACGGATTAAGACAAGTGAATAAATCGTATGAATCAAAAGTAATAAGTGAAGTCTAGGTGGATTCTTCCTTAGGTATTGCCTATCACATAAGTTGTCTAAAAGTATTTTCCCAATTCTTTCGTTGTCGTGTTTTTAATTAAGTTTTAGTTTAAAAGAAATCACTTCAATTCTTAGGCTAGATAATAAAAAGATAGTAACTACTAGTACTCTTGGTCCTTGTGGATACGATATTACCGGTTTTACCATAACTATACTATTAAACGATAGGTGCGCTTGCCTTTATTGTGGTCATAGTTAGTTTTAGACACATCAAGTTTTTGGCGCTGTTGCCGGGGACTAAGATATTAGGAACACTAAATTTTTATTGCTTTAGCCATTATTTTTATTTTATTGCAATTTAATTTCTTTTCTACTTTTCTAATTTTTCTTTCTTTACTTCTGGCAGGAACTTTTAGTTTATGACTAGAAGAAACCCGTCAGGTTCATTACTTTTTGACAATGATATAGAAGGTACAGCCTACAATACATAGAAGAAGAGTAAGAAGATGAACCCAATACTACCGAAGAGATGGCTGATAATACTCCGCTACCTCCTACGGTTGTCGCAAACCCAGTGAATCAAAATCCTGCTCCTCGTACTATGTATGATTATGCTAAACCTAATTTAACAGGAATCGAATCAAGTATTGTTAGACCTGCTCATGCTGCAAATAATTTTGAACTGAAACCTAACACCATACAGATGATTCAGCAATTTTTTCAGTTTGATGGTTTGCAAGATGAGGACCCAAACAATCACTTGGCAAATTTTTTGGAATTCTGCGACACTTTCAAAATTAATGGTGTTTCTGATGATGCCATTTGCCTTCGGTTGTTTCCCTTTTCATTGAGGAACAAAGCTAAACAGTGGTTGAACTCGTTACCACGAGGATCAATCACTACATGGGACCAAATGACCGAAAATTTTTTACTTAAATATTTTCCACCGGCTAAAATAGCTAAGTTGAGGAATGATATCTCTTCTTTTGTGCAGATGGATTTAGAGACACTTTACGATGCATGGGAGAGATACAAGGATTTACTAAGAAGATGCCCTCACCATGGGTTACCTTTGTGGCTTCAGGTTCAAACCTTTTACAATGGTGTGAACCCCTCAACTAGGCAGTTGATCGATTCAGCCGCAGGTGGAACCCAAAATAACAAGACCCCTGAAGCGGCTTATGAGTTTATAGAGGAGATGGCACTGAATAACTATCAGTGGCAAGTTATCAGGACAAAGCCAACAAAAGCCGCAGGAGTTTTCAACCTCGACGCAGTGACCATGTTATCAAACTAGGTAGAACTATTAAATAAAAAGATTGATGGTTTGTGTGGTTCTTCGCAGGTACATTCAGTGATGCAGTGCGATACAAATGGAGGAGGGTCGAACAATACAGAATATCCATCCTACAACTCTGGCATAGAAAGCAAACTGATGAACTATATGGGTAATAATTCTAGACCTCAAAATAACCCTTATAGTAACACTTATAATCCAAGTTGGAGGAACCACCCAAACTTTTCATGGGGTGGTCAAGGAAATCAGAGACATCAACTTTCTCCAGGCTTTCAACAGCAACCCTACCCACAAGAGAAGAAGTCGAACCTTGAGGAGATGCTAACAAAATTCATCGCGGTGTCAGAAACCCGTTTCCAAAACACTGAAACAGCACTCAAAAATCAATAAGCATCAATTCAAGGGCTCGAGAACCAATTAGGACAACTTGCTAAGCTCATATTTGAATGACCACAAGGCAGCTTGCCAAGAAACACTAAAACTAACCCAAATGAGCAAATTCATGCCATTACTGCTCACGATAGTGAAGGGTTAAATGAACCAAAATTAAGGCAAGAGAATGTTGTAGAAGAAGGTAAGGTTGAGATAAGCCATGAAAAGCCAAAACTGGTAAGTACAGAATACCAACCTCGTGTGCCATATCCCAATGCGACAAAGAAAGACCGCATAGACGAACAGTTTGGTAAATTTCTTAAACTCTTAAAAAAATTACATATTAACTTACCATTTATTGAAGCTCTTTCGCAGATGCCCAACTCAAAATTTTTTTTAAAAGAGCTTTTGACAAACAAACGAAAGTTAGATGAGGCGTCGCATGTGGAGCTAAATGTAGTGTGCTAAGCAGTCTTACAAAATAGACTACCACAAAAGTTAAAAGATCCAGGGAGTTTTATGATTCCTTGCTTAATTGGTGGTTTATCTGTTAATAATGCTTTAGCAGATTTAGGGGCAAGCATAAATGTTATGCCTTATAAAATGTTTAAACAGCTAGGTCTTGGGAAACCCAAACAAACTAGGATGAGCATTCAATTGGCTGATAAAACTATTAGAGTTCCTAGGGGCATAATAGAAGATGTACTAGTAAAAATTGATAAATTCATATTCCCAGTAGACTTTGTTGTCTTAGACATGGATGAGGACAATAATGTTCCTTTAATTTTAGGAAGACCCTCTTTAGCAACTGCTAAAACTAGAATTGATGTTGATACAGGTGAACTCACACTTCGTGTAGGTGACGAAACAATCACCCTTCAGGCTCTTGACTCAGCTAGGACATCGAGTAATAAAGGTGAGAACATAAATTCTATTAATGACCATTTGGTTCAACCTTCTTTTCAGGAAGCACCATGAAATTACACAACTGAGCCATATTCTAGACCTCGTGCCAACAAAGAAATAACTCATGAGGAGCGAAGGCTTTAGATTGATGAACTAGACGAGTGGAAGACATGTGTTAAGGAGAAACCAAGAACACATGAACCAAAATCGGGGTAACTCCATAACGAACCTAAAGACGAAGCAAACTACTTCAAAGTTGGAGACCGAGTTCTAATGGATAATACATATCCTCGTGTTGCCACTTCTGAACCTAATGGAATAACTCCTTTCACGGTACTTAATACTTTCCTATACGATACAGTCGAGGAAACTCATTCTCAATTTGGCACCTTCAAGGTACATTGTACTCGTCTAAAACCGTATTTTAATATAATTGATAGCAAGAATGAGGAGTTTCAAATCCTCAAACCACCATGATTATGTGAATAAGAGGCAAGTCTAGCTTAAGACTTTAAACGAGCGCTTCTCGAGAGGCAACCCGAGCACTAACCCCTTTAAGTTTCATATTTTTTATTTTTAGAACATAACTAAAAACTAACCAAATTAATAAAGCGCAGGTTTCCTACCACACGGCCTTCTACACGGGCGTGGCCGTGGCTGTATGGACACCATGAATACGCACATCGGTGTGGCAGAGAATGTACAAACCAAGGACAAAAATTTTCCCAAAACACGGGCTGCGACAAAATGCCATGGCGATGTGATACGACCGTAGTCGACACTAAAAAAGTAACACGGGTGTGCGACATGCACGTGTCCCTAGGCCATGGTCGATACTAAGTAAATGAACATGGGAGTGGAAACCTCTACACGGTCGTAGGAGAAACGAACGAAGCATCACACGGCCGTGCAACTCGACCGTGTGACCTAACAAGCCAAGGGCACACAGTCGTGGCCAGCTACCAGATGCCACGATTTCTATTTAAACCCTCTTCTTCTGTTCATTTTCATCCCCAATTCTTCTTCTACCTAACCCTAGCCACCACACCCCTTTCTTTTCCCATCATCTTTTCCCTTCATTTTCCTTTCCCCCTTTCCCCTACTCTTTCTTTACACCACCACCACACCAACCACCATCCTTGCCACCGTACACAAAGATCAAATACTAGAGGCAAGAGCAAAGCCACTATCTCCATGTCAAAAAAGCAAAAGGCCCCTAGCACGGTCTCCCCGTGCGCAACCACCCCACATAAGTTCATGTCGGCCGCTTCACTAATTCGACAAGACAAGGACCTTTGAGTCCATTTATTTTTTCTTTTTCTTTTATTTTCATTTTTAAATTCTTTCCGTTTACCTTTCTTGTCTTTAATTTATATTATTATATTTCGATTTCATTAATTTAGGTTCAAGGGGCTATTACGGAACGACCCCACCACCACCGGAGTATCCACCACCCCTGCCCACCTTTACACCGTTTCTTTTTTTGACTCCATCCGAAATTCAGGAAGTTTCACTTCTTTCCTTATCTTATGATTTTCTTACTACTTTGTTATTACTTATCTTTGTACATTGAGGACAATGTACATCTTAAGTGTGGGGAGGTGTCAACAATACTGAATTATACCTTGTTCTTAAGTAATTTGCTCATATGACTAATTAGAATAAAACTTCTATTGACTTATGATTTTCATTGATATGTTTTGGATTAAGTCATAGGTAATTGTGCATTGATGGTTTAAACTTTAAGATATTAGAAAATCAAGCATGATAAGTCTTTTTTCATAATCAAAAATTGTAATAGGTTGTTTTCCTAAATCTAAATATTACTTTGAAGTTTAAAATTTGCAAGGTTGACATCAAAAACCATAATCTTTGTGAGATTTTGAGCCTTTTAGAGCATAAATTTTTCTTGCTCACTTTATTATGAGTGTGTCAATATTGATTTGTTATTCTAGAACTTGCTTCGATTATACATGTCGAGACCACACCTTTGATTTGATATACTGAGATGATAAAGGCACCTAGGTTTTAACCCACTTATTCCACTAAAAAGCCTACCTTCATAATTAACCCCTAGTGAACCCTATTGATCCTAATTAACCGTTTCTTGATTTACCACTAATATTAACCCGAAACCCAGTTATTTGATTTGTTATTCCCATTTTCTTGACTCCCTTTTTGTCGAGATTTGATTTGATCAGTTGCCTAACTATTTTCATTATTTCAGTTGTCAAATTCTATCTTATTATTGTAAATATTTATTCTTAAAAAAATGTGGAAATTTATTCATTATTAGTGTTATGAGCTTAAAGTGTTAATTTCATATCTTTAGAAGAAACTCGTGCTATTAGTGATAAGTTTTCAATCGACGTAATTATTCAGTGTTAGTCCATTTTCCTAGTTAGGTGAATTGTCTATTTGATTTTGATTTTAACCCTTCTTTTCAGCCTTTATCCACACCTTTAACCCAAGCCCCGTTACAACCCTTTTTAAAGGCCTTTTGATTTGTGTATCATCTCATTTTATAGTGGTGGAGATTTAATTT
Organism: Gossypium sturtianum; assembly: GCA_025698515.1. Taxonomy (NCBI): domain Eukaryota; kingdom Viridiplantae; phylum Streptophyta; class Magnoliopsida; order Malvales; family Malvaceae; genus Gossypium; species Gossypium sturtianum. The sequence continues at coordinate 131,783,846 of CM046955.1, forward strand.
TCATGCAAGCCTATGGTAATAAATTTTCATGTTTGACTTTTGAGTGCTTCACTTTTGAACCTTAAACACTTTGAGTGAATCTTTAGTGAGGATGTCAATACTTGTCGGTTTTGAATCAAAGGTAATTATTTAGGTAAGGGGAAACACCTATGTTTTCATACTATAAAAATCTATGACTTAGATTGTTTGAATCTCTAGGACTCTTCTAGTTAACTTATCAATGTATGAATTATCTGTGAATTATGAATAGACATTATTGTTGAGAATTATGAGTCGAGGAAGTTAGTTTTAATTGTTAGTTGAGGATTTTGCTTGAGGACAAGCGAAGGCTTAAGTGTGGGGATATTTGATAAACCATAATTTATACATATTTTAACCCCATTATTAGCTTATTTTTGGATGAGTTTTCATTAGATTTGATGAATTTGATGCTCCTAATCCTTTAATTTCATGTTTTACGCTCAGGAGAGCTTAGGGAGTCAAAAAGAATGAGAAACGGGCCAAAAAGGGACGAAATAGGCCTATCTTAGAATTCAACACGGACTGGGCCATTGGACACAGCCGTGTGTTACGAGCAGGATCAAACACGGCCTGGATCAACGTACACGGGTAGACCATACGGCCGTGTGTGGTGAGCAGGAGCGAGCACGGCCTAAGGATATCGAACACGGGCGTGTCCCTGCCGTATCAAAGACTAATTCTATCCGGAAAAGGTTACTTGTGGGCAAAGAAAGACGTTCCAAAGCCTATATAAACACCCTAAGGGGTTACCTAAGGGAGGACGCGGAAGAGAACGCAAAAAATACTCGAAGACAGCCGTCAGAAGCAGCTCGGAGGAAGGATCTTCATCAAGACTGAAGATCTCCCATCAAGTTCTTTAAAAGTTTTTGGGTTTTCCTATGTTTTGTTGTTTTCCTTATTTTGAGATGTTTCCTTCTATTAGTATGAACTAAATCCCTTAGATACCTAAGGGGATGAAACCTAAGACGGATCTTATTATTATTTGATTTATAAGATAAATACTTGTTCTTATTCTTAATTGTGAGTTCTTATTCTTGTTTTGATAATTCAGGTTATTGATTCAAGTCGAATGTGCTTATTCAGTGGAGCAAAAGTCCCTATTTAAGAGTAGATCAACACAATTAAGCAGAGATGATTGCAACCCTAGACATAGGGCGACGAAAATCTGCCGGATTAGAGTCAAATCTAATAAGGGAATCCATAGATCGAGTTAATGCAACAATAGGGGTTTTAATTAGAAAGAGATTTCAATTAATCAACCTAGAGTTAGTTGTTTTTAGTCTCGAGAGAGATATTAACATAAATCAGGGATTTCTATGGATTAAGACAAGTGAATAAATCGTATGAATCAAAAGCAATAAGTGAAGTCTAGGTGGATTCTTCCTTAGGTATTGCCTATCACATAAGTTGTCTAAAAGTATTTTCCCAATTCTTTCGTTGTCGTGTTTTTAATTAAGTTTTAATTTAAAAGAAATCACTTCAATTCTTAGGCTAGATAATAAAAAGATAGTAACTACTAGTACTCTTGGTCCTTGTGGATACGATATTATCGGTCTTACCATAACTATACTATTAAACGATAGGTGCGCTTGCCTTTATTGTGGTCATAGTTAGTTTTAGACACATCAGTATTAATATAGCAATCATAGACTAAACATCACAACTCATATACTCATATAATTATATACTACCACATACACCACATTTAAGCCAAATCACATGGCTAATTACCAATCAAACACATAGGCATCAATTTCCAAATTTACATATACACTTCATATCATCACTTAGCTTATACATGCCATATAACCAACTTCACAAAGCTTTTAAAGTACTGAAACGATAGCTAAATAGTGTGATGAGATCTCTGATCGTTATGTCAGAGTCTTAAAATTTATATAATGAATGATCTAGCCTAGAAACTATCTGTGACAACGATTGAGGCAAGCGCACCTATCGAACAGTAGTATAGTTTAGTGGCAAGACCGGAATGTCGAACCCAAAGGAACCAAAAGTACTTATGCTAACTTTCTTTCTATTATTTAGCCTAAGAATTGAAGTGAATTATTGTTTAGTTTAAAATTAACTAACTACTAAGCTAAATACGCTAAAACAAAGAGAATGAATTGGGGAAATACTTGTGGGAAAAACCAATTGATTAAGACAATACCCAAGGAAGAATCCACCTAGACTTCACTTGTTATCTAACTCTGAACTAGACGATTTATTCACTTGACTTGATCTGTAGAATTCCCAAATTTATATTAATACCTCTCTCGAGGGTACTAACATCTAACCCTAGGTTGATTAATTGAAATCTCTTTCTAATTAAAACCTCTAGAATTGCATTAACTCGATCTATGGACTCCCATATTAGGTTTGACCCTAATCCGGCAGATTTTCGTCATCCTATCTCTAGGGTTGCGATCAACTCCGCTTAATTATGCTAGATCTACTCTTAGGCAGGGTCTATTCCTCTTCTGCCTAAGCACATCAATACTTGAATCAATATCCTGAAATATCAAAACAAGAATGAAGAACACATAATTAAGAATAAATCAAGTATTTATCATATAGTTGTAAAACAATAACAAGATTCGTCTTAGGTTTCATCCTCTCTGTATCTCGAGGAGTTTAGTTCATAATCATAAAAGAATACATCTCAGAAGAAAATATAAAACAAAACATAAGAAAACCCTAAAACCCCCTGAAGGAATTGAAGGAGAGATCCTCCGTCTTGAGTATGATTTCGGCTTCTTAAGATGAATCAACTAGCTTTCTTCGAGTAAATCCCACAATTCTGACCTCTCTGGCTTGGCTCCTTGGCCTAGCAGGACGCCCCCTAAAGGTTGGCCTTTAGGGTGTTTATATAGGCTTTTGGAATGTGTTTCTTTGCCTCTAAGTACCTTAATCCGAATAAAATTATTCTTTTCCATGTCAGGGACACGCCCATGGCACACGCCCATGTAAGTCGAGTTGTAGGCTGTGGTCGAGCCTGCTAAGGAGGCACGGCTGTGTTGATTTCCTACTTTGGCCCATTTGGTCCGTTTTTGGCCCATTTCTCGTTCTTTTCATCCTCCTCTGCTCTCCTGAGTATAAAACATGAAATTAAAGGATTAAGAGCACCAAATTCCATATTTCAAGGGATAAATCATCCAAAAGCATGCTAAATATGGGATTAAAATATGTTACTATTACGGTTTATCAATCTCCGATGACTTCCAACCCGAGCAAGCCTCCGAAACTCTATAAACATATGAAAGAAAACAAAGTAAGCTATAAAGCTTAGTAAGTTTGTAAGATATTGAACTCACCTTACCGAATAAGCACATTTTAAGCATTTAAAAATACTATAATGTAATTTATTAGTTTTCACCTTTATACCATAAATCCAATCACATAGTTAACCAAAAGATTCACAAGTTTATTCATTTCTTTGCTCGTGTGGATCAATTACATTCTTATCCAATCATTCACATTTACATGTACATAAGCGAATATATATATAACTTTATTCAATCCAATATCAATCACATTTTATTTAATAAAGATGAATCATGTGAAATATCATCAAATAACGATATTTCGCACACTATGTGCCATTTATATATTTAGTTAAAACATACATAACTCATATCTCACACATCATTCAATTAATACCTCATTATAGCCAAATAAACACATTTTTGGCATGAAACATACTTATACATAAATATTTCTCATTTCATACACATGATACACTAAGAACTCACCAATTTACCTTCATTCGATTCTCATATAGGTTTTGGTACGTACCTGTTACACTTAATTTGATTGTACTTTCATTCTCGTCTTGATTATGTCCGTTGAACCATTCGAAATTGCTAAGGATACTTGGAAATCTCGTATAACTCGTACAATGCCATATCCCAGATATGGTCTTACATGTTATCATATATCGATACCAATAGCCCAGCTATGGTCTTACACGCATCTCATATCGATGCCAATGTCCCAGACATGGTCTTGCACGAATCTCATATTGATGCCAATGTCCTAGACATGGTCTTACACAAATCTCATATCTCGGTAATCCTAATGTCATGACATTTATATCCTGAGCTATTCCTAAGGTTCGTACGGGACTTTCGGACGTCGTAACTCTGTCGATTCATGCTCGTACTCATCCATTCAATATTCAATTCAATTCAATGATAAATAAACATTTATAACACAATTTAAGAACGTTATTTAACATACGAACTTACCTCGTTCGCTGTAACGACGAATTAGGTCAACTAATCCGATACTTTATTTTCCCCCATTCTAGATCCAAATCTCATTCTTCTCAATCTATATAATAACAAAATTTACTTATTTAATCATTAATTCATTCAATTTAACACAATTTACACATTTTAGCAAAATGACACTTTTGCCCCAATTATTTCACATTTTTACAATTTAGTCCTTATCACATAAAATCCCAATTTCATGCAATTTCATCCTACCCATGCTTAGCCGAATTCTCCCTATTGCCTTAGAAGCCCACATTTTCCAAATAATCATACTTTTAACCACATAATTTCAATATTTCACAATTTAATCCCTAATTTGCATTTTCATCAAAAATCACTTTATAAAATATGAAAATCTAACATCAAATATTCATATTTCACCATTAAACATCAAAGAACACATAAGATCATCAATGGAAACAATCGAAATCTTTAACAGTTTTGAAATCGGAGACATGGGCTAGATAGTACTAGTTGCAACGATCACAAAAACGTAGAAATTATAAAAAACCGAGCAAAATTGCACTTACAAGCATGAAATTAAGTTGGTCGAACCTTAAAAACTCTCATGGATTCTTTCTCTTTTTGTTTTCGGTGAAGATGAAGTAAAAATGATGATATGCATGTTTGGTTTCATTAAATTAATCTTTAATAATAAACTTACTATATTATCCTTAAAATAAAACCATTAAACATGCATAAATAATACCCATAAATGTCCATTCACACTTCAAATGGTTTAATTGCCATTTGAGGACCCCCACTTGAAAAACCATAACTAATAAACACATTTAGCCTATAGAACTGAACTTTTACACTTTACGCGATTTAGTCCTTTTTACAGAATTAAGCATTTAAATGGTAAAATTTCTTTACGAAACTTTCACGTAATTAATCTATCATACTGTAAACCTTATTAAAATAATAAAATAAATATTTTGACTTCAGATTTGTGGTCTCAAAACCACTATTCTGATTTGACTAAAAAACGGGCTGTTACAACTCTCTCCCCTTAGAGATTTTCGTCCCCGAAAATCTTATTAGAGAATAAAATAGAAATTTGCTTTCTTATAACCTTATCAATTTCTTACATAACCTCGGATTTCTAAACTTTTTAATCTCACGAGCTAAGATTCTAATCTATCTTTCGCTATACGTCATATCAAACTAAATTTCAACTTCTGAAAGAGATATTATATACAAAGGGTCTTATCTGAATTGTCGCATCATAGATATAAGAAACACATGATGAATCTTCTCAAGTTCTGATGGTAATATAAGTGGATAAGCCACTGGCCTTATTCTCTCAATAATCTCATACGGCCCGATGAAACACGAACTCAACTTCTCTTTACGGCTAATTCGAGAAATCCTATTCTCACAGTAACACTTTCACAAACACTCAATTCACTAACTGAAATTCAATGCTTTTACGTATCAAGTCCGCATATGTTTTCTGTCAATCTGAAACTGCTTTCAGACTGTCGCGAATTACTTTCACCTTCTCTTCAGTCTCTCTAATCACATCGACCCCGTAATTCTTTTTATCACTAATCTCATATAAAAACTTCGTACGGTGCCATCTTTATGCTCAACTGATAAATTATTATTATACGTAACTCAAACAACGGTAAGTATTTTTCAAATTCTAAAACACAACAACGAAACATTACCTTGAGAATCTAAATCTCTCCCTCAAATTAGCCATCTATTTAAGAATGAAATGTGATACTAAATTGAAACCATTTATCTAAAGCTTACTGTAGTTTTCTACCAAATCACAATATAAAATTCAGGTCTCTACCCGAAATAATGGAGTCTGGCATACTGTGTGATCTGAAAATCTTTGACATGTATAACTCGGCTAATCTATCAAGAGAGAAATCTATACATACTGAGATAGAATGTGCAGACTTCTTCAAACGATCAACCATAATTCAGATAACATCTATCTTTTACAAAATCCATTGAAATTCTATTTCATTACTACTCAGATATCAACACATGCTGTAACAGTCCCGAAGACACTTGATAATCAACGTTAACCACTGTGGGCCATATATAACAATTGTTACATGATTTCTAGATTTCTCGATACATGAACTCTATCTCGAAACAACAAACAATCATCGATTCCAATCTGAAATTTCTGAATCATGAGTCAATTTACGTTGAACCCCTTTTTAACTTGAAATTCACTGATACATTTATGAACTTCACAAATTTGCTGAATGCTTTTAACTGAGCTAATATCTATCCATCATCTGATAAGATCAATCGCATATTCACTGCTCGTAAAGCACACATAGGTTTCCTGCTCAAAACATCCGTGACTGTAATCGTTTTCCCTAGATGATAATAAATTTCTAACTTGTAGTCTTTCAGCAATTCAAGCCATCTTCGTTGTCATAAATTTAGATCTGTCTGAGTCATTAAATACTTCTAACTCAAGTAATCATTAAAGTTGTCACATTACCCACCACATAATCAATGTCACTGACTATTCAACGCGAATACATTATCAATCATCTCTAATTCAGATGTCGTATAATTCTTTTCATGCAGCTTTAATTGTATGTAAGCATAAGCTATCACTATAAATTCTTGTATTAGAACACATTTCAAACCATTCAATGACGCATCACAGAAAATCATAAACTCTTTACCTAATTCAGGCTGAACCGGAACTAATGCTTCAGTTAAAAATATCTTCATCTATTTATAACTTTATTAGCGTATATTTAAACCAAATCAAACTTCACACAAATAAGAACTTCCACAATCGAAACAACTTTAATTTACCATAACATTTCTCAAATAGAACCGTTCTGATAGATATAATTCTATATTATGTCTTCTAGAATATGAATTCGTCATTCAAACCATTCATCTATTTACCCTTGGACGTTAAAAATTTATTTCCAGCCCTGTGGATAGATTCAAATACAAATAACTCGACTAATTCTTCAAGATCGGTCTTAGATGTCAAATAATAACTTTTCAAAGAAAACCTTTCTTCTTGTTGTCAAGATAACTCAGACATACAATTATCACAATTTTCTTCAGAATACTAATCAAAGATCTTTAAAAACTGCATAATTCAAACGTAATATAACATCTCGCTTTCAACTCATTGACATTTATCAAGATTACCTAGGAATGAAAACTGATATACAAATCTAAGCTTGATCTTTCACCGTTTACACTTTTGCCGATGTCAACCCTCTTTCAAGAAATTAGAAAGGATTATATAATAAAGCTATCTCAACTATTAATCATCGAAGCGTTGAATTATACTGAAGCCACTTCCATCATATAAAAATCATAATGCCATAATAAGACCAACGTCTGAACCGTATAAATAGGTAAAATCCCAGCCGTTAATAATGCATTTAAAACACAAAAGAAAATCAAATATGGTTTCCTCAGCAACCAATACAGAAACACAACCTCTATACTCTAATACGGTACCACTGTACTCCCGTGATCAAACCAGAAATTATAATCATAATAGATATAGTCATCTTCGTTAGAAGAATATCTCTTGCAATTAATTACATAGAATCATAGTAAAATCGAGGTAGCAAAATCTCAGAATGTAGAGTTTTACAGAATTTCTGAAAATTACAACCCATATAGAATGATAAAGATCTCGATGATATCCCAGGAAATTTCCAGAAGGAAAAACATCATCATAAATACTGAAATCAACGATAACAGAAGCAATATAACCTTCATGTATTTTCAAAAGAGTAATAACCAGTAGAAATAGAATACTAGCATCATACGAATTTTACCGTCGACTTTCCTATCAACACAAGAGAATAAAATACCAGACAAAGATAGAGCAATGCCGATCATAACTCAAACAGACCAACAATTCTTTCGTCTATCAGTATTTTAGCTAGTGTTCTCATACGGTAAGAATTTCATCTGAAAATATACAGCTACATATACTTCTGAAAGTAGATGAACACATAGAGTACCTAGAAGAGATCATCATAAATCATTCGACTATAGTCACTGTACTCAACTATCTTTACAATTCAAACATTATTCTACTGTCTATCTCTGACATTATTGATTTCTCATTATCCCATCACTAAAAGAAATCATTAATATATTCTTTAGATATCATACATGAATATTTTGTTTCATCGAATTCAACTTCTTCTTTAACAGTGACTTTGCATTATCCAAACAGCCTTCAGAAGAATCCACTATTTCTTCTGTACTATCTTTACTTGCTAACTCATTCCCTTATCTGATCACAGTATTATTCCTTCAATTTCAAAATTCTTTAATTCTACACTTGTGAGTTATTCAATCTAAATATTACTGATTTCATTGTAAAACTATACTAAGGAGGGGGTGAGGGTCGTAAAGCTTCAAATTTAACTCTCACATATACATGCACATAACATAACATTTATCAAATATGAAAATTTGCATTTTCAATATTTCAATATTTGCATTGTAAAACCACATAATTTCAATAATTCACAATTTAATCTCTAATTTGCATTTTCATCAAAAATCACTTTATAAAATATGAAAATCTAACATCAAATATTCATATTTCACCATTAAACATCAAAGAACACATAAGCTCATCAATGGCAACAATCAAAATCTTTAACAGTTTTGAAATCGAAGACACGAGCTAGCTAGTACTAGTTGCAACGATCACAAAAACATAGAAATTATTAAAAACCGAGCAAAATTGCACTTACAAGCATGAAATTAAGTTGGCCGAACCTTAACTGTAACATCCTAAAATTTAGAATTTATGTTTGTGCATTATATGTTGTGATAGATTAGTTAAAATATTAATTGTGTAGGTTTTTAAGGTTCTAAGAAGGCTCGGGGTTGAGTTGGGCCTTAGTAAAATTTTTGTGTTTAAGCCCTTAAGGGGGGAGAAGGTAGGTGGCATCAATGCTTATGGAAATAAGTGAGAAAATTGCTAGCATAAAATGAGCATATGGTAAAGAGGATGTGGCGTCACATGAAGGGCTTTGGGGGAAGAGGTTCGAATCCCACTTGGTGAAAATTTTGATTATTTTTTTGTGCTATTCATCCATAGTGTCGGCCAAGGCTTCAATTATGGAAAGGAAGACTTTTTATTTTAGGAAAGATGGCTAAGGAAATATGGAAAGGATGAGTGGAAGGAAAGAAGAAAAAAGAAAAGGAAAGAATAGGGAACATGTTGGCTTAAAGTGTGGAAGATGTTTTGGAAAGAATTATGGTCAACATTCTTCCTTTAGGAAAAGTTATGCACAGTTTTGGTTAGGGAATAGTGAGAGCCGAATTTCTCTTTTCTCTTTGGTCATTTTGACAAAATTTTGGTGCATGAGAGGTTATTTTTTTCTCCTTAGCATTTTGGTGACCTTTTCCTTTTTCCAATTTCTTCCCTCTTTGCCGAAAACTCCAAAGCCAAAAGTGAGCATTTTCTTTTCTTTGTTTTGACCGAAACCTCAATGCATTTTTTTCATTCTTTCTTTGGTAGCCGAAACACCTAGCCTAAATTTTCATCTTACTTATTTGTTTTGCCGCAACACTCAACCAACTATTGTTTATTTTTCTTTTGTTAGTCGAAACTAACAAAGCACTCCTCCTTCATCTTTTCCTTTCTTTTGATCATTTCATCAATCCTTTTTCTATTCAAAAGCCGAAAATTGATCATCTTCTCCATCTTACAAGTTGGACTTTTCTTTCTTGATTAAACCGGGTAAGTGTTTCATTCAAATCTTTTCATTTTCTTCTCTCTTTAGCCGAATGAGTATTCCTTATCATTTGGTTATCTCATCTTGTTTCTAAAACCCAAATGGGGTTCTTCCATACTCCCTCATATTTTGATAATCTTCTATTTGTAGTATTCTTGTGGTTTGGCCGAATACCACATCATTGCCTATTCATCCCTAGTCATAAACCAATCGGTGGGAATCAGGATCATCATCGATTAAGGTAAGGAGTCCCTTCATAATCCATTCGATATTGCTACTCGGTTATTATGTTAATCAGATTGAAAGTTTGGCTAATCGATTATGTTGTTAGGGACGAAATCACTTGATATTCTCTACTTGTGGATTCTACGGAAATAGTGGTAAGCCGAACCCTTTTTCCTTAGACAATCAATATATACTATAATATCGTTTTGATTAAGACTTTTTCAATGGAGGCAAGTGGAACCGAGTTGAAAGGAAAAGCTATTGGAGAACACAAAAGGAGTGGATTTACGATTCCTACTCCTAAGTTTAAGCGTAGAGTAGTTTTAGCGATTCGAGATTTCCCACCGGGTTGTGGACCATCATCCGGTGAGAATAGACAAATCGTGGTCGTTCACGATATCGACGGTAAGCGTTTCAATAGATCGCTTGGTTTAGATTTAGATTAATAAAAATCTCGTTCATTAGATTAATCGAGTGTTATGATGTCATAGGTGCCGACAATCAAGAGAGTTTAATACTTACCGTAATCAGGTGTGTAATCTCACACCGTAATTCCGTAGATTATGATTCGGTAACAAGTTTGATAGTTGATTGTTATTATTATAAGGCTAAAAATCATAATATGGCATAAATCAAGAAATTGCTTAAATTTCATTATTTCTAAAGATTTATCAAAGTCGGTGTTAATTTGTATAAATTACCGAAATTCCCCTATGGGCCGAATTACCGAAATGCCCCTATGGGCCGAATTACCGAAATGCCCCTATGGGCCGATTTGTTAAAATGCCTTAGTGGGTCGAATTATTATATTGCTTTAAAGGGGCGATTCATTAAAAGTATACAATAGATTAATGATTGTTATTATGTATGTTGCATATCTACATATTGCATGGGATAGGAAAATTGAATGAAGAGAAGTGTAGCCTGGTGGCATTGCCACAATTTGTTTATTAATGTGCTTGATTATGACTCTGGTGGTTCAACCACAAAAATATTATAAATGGCAGTTTGACTGCAAATTGGAGAGAATGGCGAGGTCGGTTGACTTGATCCCCACAGGAGAGATTGGCTGGTCGGGGGAGAGATTGGCTGGATGGGATGGGTTGCATTCATGTCATTTATTTATTACTTTGTAATGGGCTTAGGCCCAAGATGTTGCTATACGGGTTCAGGCCCAGTGGATAACGGAGGGGATTATACACTAAGTTCTAGTAACTCACCCTGTTTCCTTAACCCTTGCAGGTAATGCTCAGTGATGTGGACTTGGACCATGGATGACTCGGTGGAGGCCATACTTCAGAAATGTTTTTTATTGAACTTTAGATTTCTATTTCCGTTCACCTTATTACTTTTACTATTTTTGGGTTTTTATGATGTAATAAGGCCTCTGGATTATTTTATTTTGCATTATGTTTAACGTATTTATTATGTTGCTTGAATTATTTTAAATGGGGATTTTCTCAATGCATAACCAATGTTTTTTTCTCTTTTCTGATTTACAAATGGATTTCATAACAAACTTTTACAAATATTTTAACTTGGAAATTTTCTCTCAAATTATCAACGATATTTTCAAAAGTCACGGTTTTATAAGATATCTAGTTCAAATTATCGATTTATCAATCAACCATCGAGGTTAGTAGTATTTTATCAAATATTTCAAATCAAACTTGCTTTCTCGATTATAACAAAATAATACTTATCTTAGTACGAATAAAAAATATTTAACATGTATTTCCTATGTGACATGTCAGATCCGGTCATAATGCATGGGCCGGGTTAGGGTGTTTCATTTTATGGTATCAGAGCCCGGTTGCAAAACTCGGCTGTGGTTTGGGTTCAAAAGCGTTTTGCAAAGCTGTTTGAATTTTAAATTAGAAATGTTATTTTAAAGGAAGTATCGCACCCCGAGCATCCGGCACCAAGTCAAGTATATGTTATCATTTTATGATTATGATTATTGTGTTATGACTGTGGTAAGAAAACTCCACAAAATAGAGATACTCTAGAACTTTTAGCTTTAGGAGCTGAAACTATAGAGATTGAGACTTTAGGATACGTTTGCGAAAACAACTTCTACTCTTATACTCCATAAAACATTGCTTAATAAAAAGGGAATAGTACACTGATTCATAAGACTTGTAATCAGATTAAATCGAACTAGCAAATATGAGCGCTAGAGGACGTGGACGCGGTAGACGCGGTCGTGGTAGAGGCTGAGGTGCTAGAGTTTTATCCGAGGCATCGGGACATATGCCAAAAATGGACGCCCCTGCATCACCAGTGACTGAAGCTGGGTTACATGATCGAATGAGAGAGGACGACGCTCTGTCCCAAGCGATGTTGCGAGTTCTAGAAAGGGTTACTGGGGCAAGAACTGGATCAGCAGCTCGTGGGTCAATATCGGAGCGACTCAGATCGAATGGGGCTGAAGTTTTTAGAGGTATTTCGGGTGTAGCCCCTAATGTAGCGGAATAATGGCTTGAGGCTGTGGAGCGGATCATGGACGATCTGGATTGCACTGCCGAGCAGAAATTGAAAGAAGTAGTGTCTTTGCTGAGAGACGAGGCGTACTGCAGTGGTGGCTCATCGTCGAAGGCACTCAGCCGATCGCGACACCGGGAATTCTTTAAGACTGCGTTTCAAGGAAAATATGTCGGGGCTAGCTATGTGGATGCCCAAAGGAAGGAATTCCTGAATCTGGTCCAATGAGGTAAATCTGTTGCAGCATACGAGGCGGAATTTTTGCGTCTTAGTCGGTACACTCGGGGAATAGTGTCGACTGATTATGAACGCTGTGTGCGTTTTGAGGACGGGTTGCGTGATGAGTTGCGGGTACTAATAGCCCCACAGAAGGAGAGAAATTTTGCCACACTTGTGGAAAAATCTAAGATAGCTGAGGAGGTTAAGCACTCAGAATGGCAAAACCGAGATAAGGATAGGGGCAGAAACAAGAGAGACTCTGGGCACTCAGGTCCTGCTAGAGGTTTTTAGAAAAGGCCCAGGAATGAGGGACCAGTATGAGCGGGTGCTCCAGCTACTACCAATCAGTTACAACCTTGTGCGGATTGTGGGAGACTTCACTCGGGTGAATGCTGGAAGAGAACTGGTGGTTGTTTCAGATGTGGATCTAAGGACCATCGATTTAGGGATTGCCCTCAAGAGCCTGCTCAAACTCAGGGAGTTCGTAACAGATTTGCACCGCCAACTGGAGGCGCTCAGCAGCAGCCGAGAGGCCGTGGTTTAGGTCGAGGTGGTAATGGTGTAGGATGAGGTCAGGGTGCACCGGGTAGAGGTACCGGTAATAGGGGTAACGCGGAGGCGAGACAGCCAGGTTTGGTCTACGCGGTCAGACGTCGAGAGGACGGCGATGCACCTGACATCATAACCGGTACGTTTTTCATAGCTAATGTACCTTTTACTGCTTTAATAGATATTGGATCCACCTATTCGTATGTTGCATGTGCTGTGTCTGGAACTCTGAATATTAGATCTAAAATTTCTGCTAGAGAAACAACTGTGATTAGCCCTTTAGGACAGTCGGTGGTAGTAAATAAATTATTTAGGGATGTACCCTTAGAAATTCAAGGAGAAGTTTTTCTGGCGGACTTGATGGAACTTCCATTCGGCGAGTTCGACCTTATTTTGGGCATGGACTGGTTGGTGAAACACCGTGCGAACTTGGATTGTGCTACAAAATAGATGGTACTAAAAACCTTGGAGGATAAGGAAGTGATGATGATAGGTGAAAGGAGGAACTATCTGTCTAATGTGGTGTCTGCTTTAAAAGCAGAAAAGTGGGTGCGAAAAGGGTGTGGAGCGTTCTTAGCCTTTATCAGTGCCTTGGATGCCAAAGAGTTGTCGGTTGAAAGAGTTAGAACGGTGAAAGATTTTTTGAACGTCTTTCCCGAGGAACTTTCGGGATTGCCTCCAGATCGGGAGGTAGAGTTTGGCATTGAGCTATTGCCAGGAACGGCTCCGGTGTCCATTGCTCCTTATAAAATGGCGTCGAAGGAGCTAGCGAAGCTTAAAGCTCAAATTCAGGAGTTGTTGGATCGCAGATTTATTCGACCGAGTGTGTCAGCGTGGGGAGCGTCGGTCTTGTTCGTTAAGAAAAAGGACGGATCAATGCGTATGTGCATTGATTACAGACAGCTGAATAAGTTAACGATCAAGAACAAGTATCAGTTATCGAGGATCGATGATCTATTCGATCAGTTGCGAGGAGCTTCGATTTTCTCGAAGATAGACTTGGGATCGGGTTATCACCAGCTTAAGGTCAATGAGGCGGATATTCATAAGACTGCGTTTTGAACTCGTTATGGGCATTACGTGTTCTTGGTGATGCCGTTTGGGTTGACTAATGCACCAGCTGCATTTATGGACATGATGAACCGGGTTTTCCAACCCTATTTAAACTTGTTTGTAGTGGTGTTCATAGATGATATCTTGGTGTACTCGAAGAATGAAGAAGAACATGATTCGCATCTACGAGTTGTATTGCAGATATTAAGAGAAAAGCAACTGTATGACAAATTCAGTAAGTGTGAATTTTGGCTGAAGGAAGTGACCTTTTTAGGGCATGTTGTGTCTGCCGAAGGAATTAGAGTTGATCCCCAAAAGGTCGAGGCTGTGTTGGACTGGAAGCCACCGAAGTCAGTGGCTGAAATTCAGAGTTTTCTAGGTTTGGCTGGGTATTACAGGCGTTTTGTTGAGGGGTTTTCGTTGATTGCTGCACCCCTAACTAAGTTGTTGCGAAAAGGAGTACCGTTTGTGTGGTTTGATAAGCAGCAAGAGAGCTTTGAGAAATTGAAGAAAATTTTGACGGAAGCACCTATATTGATTCAACCTGAGGCTAGTAAGGAGTTTATTGTTTATTGTGATGCGTCACACACGGGCTTGGGATGTGTGTTGATGCAAGGGGGAAAAGTGGTGGCTTATGCATCTCGTCAATTAAGGTCGCATGAGGTGAACTATCCCACTTATGATTTGGAGTTAGCTGCAGTGGTATTTGCTCTGAAGATTTGGAGACACTATTTGTACGGTGAGAAGTCGATTATCTATATGGATCATAAGAGTCGGAAGTACCTCCTTACCTAGAGGGAGTTAAACTTAAGACAGCGGAGGTGGATAGAACTATTGAAGGATTAGGACTTCTCAATCGAATATCATCCCGGAAAGGCTAACGTAGTGGCAGATGCATTGAGTCGTAAGGTGATATCGGACTTGAGAGCAATGTTCACTCATCTTAGCCTTTATGAAGATGGTAGCCTACTAGCTGAACTTCAGGTGAAGCCTGCATGGGTAAGTCAGATTAAGGAAAAGCAATTATTAGATGAAAGGTTGGGTTCTTTACTTCAGCAAGTGAAAAGTGGTGAGATAGGGGATTTTGGATTGAATAATGACGGAGTATTGTGTTTCCGTGGAAGAATTTGTATGCCCAAAGATTCGGAATTGAGACAAATGCTTCTGCGTGAGGCGCATAGTAGTCCATATGCTATGCACCCCGGGGGAAATAAGATGTACCGAGATCTCTGTGAATAGTATTAGTGGCCAGGGTTGAAACGGGAGGTTACTGATTTCGTGAGTAAGTGCCTGACATGTCAGCAGGTGAAGGCGGAACATCAATTACCGTCAGGGTTGCTTCAACCGGTGAAAATTCCATTATGGAAATGGGAAAGGATAACGATGGACTTTGTTAGTGGGTTACCTTTAACGCCTACTAAGAAATATTCAGTATGGGTGATAGTGGATCGGTTAACGAAGACTGCTCATTTCCTACCTGTTCGTACGGATTATTCATTGCAGAAATTGGCCAAGTTGTATGTAGCAGAGATCGTGAGGCTACATGGGGTACCAGTGTCTATTATATCGGACAGGGACCCTAGGTTTACATCACGATTTTGGAAGGCTTTACATGAAGCTTTGGGTACAAGGTTAAATTTCAGCACGGCATTTCATCCACAGACAGATGGTCAGTCGGAGAGAGTAATTTAGATTCTAGAAGACATGTTAAGGGGCTGTATGATCGACTTTAGGGGTAGTTGGGAAGATTTTCTACCTTTGGCGGAGTTTGCATTCAACAACAGCTATCAATCCAGTATCCAGATGGCACCCTAAAAGGCGTTGTATGGTCGTAGGTGTCGCACTCCTACTTGCTGGACTGAGTTGGGTGAGCATCAGCTATTGGGTCCTGAGTTGATTTCAGAGACGGAGGAGAAAGTTAAGGTAATTCGGGCTCGGTTAAAAAAAGCTTCTGACAGACAAAAATTGTACGCGGATCTGAAGCGTAAGGATATAGAATTTGCGGTGGGTGATCAGGTCTTTTTGAAGGTCTCACCTTGGAAGAAGATTTTTAGATTTGGGCGGAAAGGCAAGTTGAGCCCTAGGTTCATCGGACCATACTGTGTACTGAAGCGTGTTGGGCCAGTAGCTTATCAGCTTAAGTTACCTCCGGAGTTAAGTCAGATACATGGTGTATTCCATGTCTCTATGTTAAGGCATTATAATTCGGATCCATCTCATGTTGTACCGGTGGAGGAAGTTGAATTAAGACCTGACTTGTCTTTTGAAGAGGAGCCAGTACAGATTTTAGAGCGGGACGTTAAGGTGCTGAGAAGGAAGCCGGTACCATTAGTCAAAGTATTATGGCGTAATCACAGATCCGAGGAAGCTACATGGGAGCCTGAGGACACGATTCGGCATCAATATCCTCATCTCTTTTAATTAGGTAAAATTTCGAGGCCGAAATTTTCTTTAAGGGGGTAGAATTGTAACATCCTGAAATTCATAATTTATGTTTGTGCATTATATGCTGTGATAGATTAGTTAAAATATTAATTGTGTAGGTTTTTAAGGTTTTAAGAAGGCTCGGGGTTGAGTTGGGCCTTAGTAAATTTTTTGTGTTTAAGCCCTTAAGGGGGGAGAAGGTAGGTGGCATCAATGCTTATGGAAATAAGTGAGTAAATTGCTAGCATAAAATGAGCATATGGTAAAGAGAATGTGGCGTCACATGAAGGGCTTTGGGGGAAAAGGTTCGAATCCCACTTGGTGAAAATTTTGATTATTTTTTTGTGCTATTCATCCATAGTGTCGGCCAAGGCTTCAATTATGGAAAGGAAGACTTTTTCTTTTAGGAAAGATGGCTAAAGAAATAAGGAAAGGATGAGTGGAAGGAAAGAAGAAAAAAGAAAAGGAAAGAATAGGGAACATGTTGGCTTAAAGTGTGGAAGATGTTTTGGAAAGAATTATGGTCAACATTCTTCCTTTAGGCAAAGTGATGCACGGTTTTGATTAGGGAATAGTGAGAGCCGAATTTCTCTTTTCTCTTTGGTCATTTTGACAAAATTTTGGTGCATGAGAGGTTATTTTTTTCTCCTTAGCATTTTGGTGACCTTTTCCTTTTTCCAATTTCTTCCCTCTTTTTGAAAACTCCAAAGCCAAAAGTGAGCATTTTCTTTTCTTTGTTTTGACCGAAACCTCAATGCATTTTGGTCATTCTTTCTTTGATAGCCGAAACACCTAGCCTAATTGTTCATCTTACTTCTTTGTTTTGCCGCAACACTCAACCCACTATTGTTCATTTTTATTTTGTTAGTCGAAACTAACAAAGCACTCCTCCTTCATCTTTTCTTTTCTTTTGATCATTTCATCAACCCTTTTTCTATTCAAAAGCCGAAAATTGATCATCTTCTCCATCTTACAAGTTGGACTTTTCTTTCTTGATTAAACCGGGTAAGTGTTTCATTCAAATCTTTTTATTTTCTTCTCTCTTTAGCCGAATGAGTATTCCTCATCATTTGGTTATCTCATCTTGTTTCTAAAACCCAAATGGTGTTCTTCCATACTCCCTCATATTTTGATAATCTTCTATTTGTAGTATTCTAGTGGTTTGGCCGAATACCATATCATTGCCTATTCATCCCTAGTCATAAACCAATCAGTGGGAACCGGGATCATCATCGATTAAGGTAAGGACTCCCTTCATAATCCATTCGATATTGTTACTCGGTTATCGTGTTAATCGGATTGAAAGTTTGGCTAATCGATTATGTTGTTAGGGACAAAATCACTCGATATTCTCTACTTGTGGATTCTACGAAAATAGTGGTAAGCCGAACCCTTTTTCCTTAGACAATCAATATATACTGTAATATCATTTTGATTAAGACTTTTTCAATGGAGGCAAGTGGAACCGAGTTGAAAGGAAAAGCTATTGGAGAACACAAAAGGAGTGGATTTACGATTCCTACTCCTAAGTTCAAGCGTAGAGCGGTTTCGGCGATTCGAGATTTCCCACCGGGTTGTGGACCATCATCCGGTGGGAATAGACAAATCATGGTCGTTCACGATATCGAGGGTAAGCGTTTCAATAGATCGCTTGGTTTAGATTTAGATTAATAAAAATCTCATTCATTAGATTAATCGAGTGTTATGATGTCATGGGTGCCGACGATCAAGAGAGTTTAATACTTACCGTAATCAGGTGTGTAATCTCACACCGCAATTCCGTAGATTATGATTAGGTAACAAGTTTGATAGTTGATTGTTATTATTATAAGGCTAAAAATCGTAATATGGCATAAATCGAGAAATTGCTTAAATTTCATTATTTCTAAAGATTTATCAAAATCGGTGTTAATTTGTAAAAATTACCGAAATGCCCCTATGGGCCGATTTGTTAAAATGCCTTAGTGGGCCGAATTATTATATTGCTTTAAAGGGGCGATTCATTAAAAGTATACAATAGATTAATGATTGTTATTATGTATGTTGCATCTCTACATATTGCATGGGATGGGAAAATTGAATAAAGAGAAGTGTAGCTTGGTGGCATTACCACAATTTGTTTATTAATGTGCTTGATTATGACTCTGGTGGTTCAACCACAAAAATATTATAAATGGCAGTTTGACTGCAAATTGGAGAGAATGGCGGCGTGGGTTGACTTGATCCCCACAGTAGAGATTGGCTGGTCGGGGGAGAGATTGGCTGGATGGGATGAGTTGCATTCATGTCATTTATTTATTACTTTGTAATGGGCTTAGGCCCAAGATGTTGCTATACGGGTTCAGGCCCAGTGGATAACGGTAAGGGGATTATACACTGAGTTCTAGTAACTCACCCCGTTTCCTTAACCCTTGCGGGTAATGCTCAGAGATGTGGACTTGGGCCATGGATGACTCGGTGGAGGCCATACTTCAGAAGTGGTTTTTATTGAATTTAGATTTCTATTTCCGTTCACCTTATTGCTTTTACTATTTTTGGGATTTTATGATCTAATAAGGCCTCTGGATTATTTTATTTTGCATTATGTTTGACGTATTTATTATGTTGCTTGAATTATTTTAAATGGGGATTTTCTAAAAGCATAACCAACGTTTTTTTTCTCTTTTCTGATTTACAAATGGATTTCATAACAAACTTTTACAAATATTTTAACTTGGAAATTTTCTTTCAAATTATCAATGATA
This sequence comes from Gossypium sturtianum, assembly GCA_025698515.1. Lineage (NCBI taxonomy): Eukaryota > Viridiplantae > Streptophyta > Magnoliopsida > Malvales > Malvaceae > Gossypium > Gossypium sturtianum. The sequence goes on from CM046955.1 coordinate 131,803,565, forward strand.
TTTTCAGAAGTCACGATTTTATAAGATATCTAGTTCAAATTATCGATTTATCAATCAACCATCGAGGTTAGTAGTATTTTATCAAATATTTCAAATCGAACTTGCTTTCTCGATTATAACAAAATAATACTTATCTTAGTACGAATAAAAAGGATTTAACATGTTTTTCCCATGTGACATGTCAGATCCGGTCATAACGCATGGGCCGAGTTTGGGGTGTTTCATTAACAACTCCAATGGCTTCTTTCTCTTTTTGTTTTCGGTGAAGATGAAGTAAAAATGATGATATTCATGTTTGGTTTCATTAAATTAATCTTTAATAATAAACTTACTATATTATCCTTAAAATAAAACCATTAAACATGCATAAATAATACCCATAAATGTCCATTCACACTTCAAATGGTTTAATTACCATTTGAGGACCCCCACTTGAAAAACCATAACTAATAAACACCTTTAGCCTATAGAACTGAACTTTTACACTTTACGCGATTTAGTCCTTTTTACCGAATTAAGCATTTAAACGGTAAAATTTCTTTACGAAACTTTCACGTAATTAATCTATCATACTGTAAACCTTATTAAAATAATAAAATAAATATTTTGACTTCAGATTTGTGGTCTCGAAACCACTATTCTGATTTGACCTAAAAACGGGTTGTTACAACTCTCCCCCCTTAGAGATTTTCGTCCCCGAAAATCTTATTAGAGAATAAAATAGAAATTTGCTTTCTTATAACCTTATCAATTTCTTACATAACCTCAGATTTCTCAACTTTTTAATCTCACGAGCTAAGATTCTGATCTATCTTTCGCTATACGTCATATCAAACTAAATTCAACTTCTGAAAGAGATATTATATACAAACGGTCTTATCTGAATCGTCGCATCATAGATATAAGAAACACATTATGAATCTTCTCAAGTTCTGATGGTAATATAAGTGGATAAGCCACTGACCTTATTCTCTAAATAATCTCATACGGCCCGATGAAACATGAACTCAACTTCTCTTTACGGCTAATTCGAGAAATTCTATTCTCACAGTAACACTTTCACAAACACTCAATTCACTAACTGAAATTCAATGCTTTTACGTATCAAGTCCGCATATGTTTTCTGTCAATCTGAAACTGCTTTCAGACTGTCGCGAATTACTTTCACCTTCTCTTCAGTCTCTCTAATCACATCGAACCCGTAATTCTTTTTATCACTAATCTCATATAAAAACTTTGTACGGTGCCATCTTTATGCTCAACTGATAAATTATTATTATACGTAATTCAAACAACGGTAAGTATTTTTCAAATTCTAAAACACAACAACGAAACATTACCTTGAGAATCTAAATCTCTCCCTCAGATTAGCCATCTATTTAAGAATGAAATGTGATACTAAATTGAAACCGTTTATCTAAAGCTTACTGTAGTTTTCTACCAAATCACAATATAAAATTCAGGTCTCTACTCGAAATAATGGAGTCTGGCACACTGTATGATCTGAAAATCTTTGACATGTATAACTCGGCTAATCTATCAAGAGAGAAATCTATACATACTAAAATAGAATGTGCAGACTTCTTCAAACGATCAACCATAATTCAGATAACATCTATCTTTTACAAAATCCATTGAAATTCTATTTCATTACTACTCAGATATCAACACATGCTGTAACAGTCCCGAAGATACTTGATAATCAACGTTAACCACTGTGGGCCATATGTAACAATTGTTACATAATTTCTAGATTTCTCGATACATGAACTCTATCTCGAAACAACAAACAATCATCGATTCCAATCTAAAATTTCTGAATCATGAGTCAATTTACGTTGAACCCCTTTTTAACTTGAAATTCACTGATACATTTATGAACTTCACAAATTCGTTGAATGCTTTTAACTCAGCTAATATCTATCCATCATCCGATAAGATCAATCGCATATTCACTGCTCGTAAAGCACACATAGGTTTCCTGCTCAAAACATCCGTGACTGTAATCGTTTTCCCTAGATGATAATAAATTTCTAACTTGTAGTCTTTCAGCAATTCAAGCCATCTTTGTTGTCGTAAATTTAGATCTGTCTGAGTCATTAAATACTTCTAACTCAAGTAATCATTAAAGTTGTCACATTACCCACCAAATAATCAATGTCATTGACTATTCAACGCGAATACATTATCAATCATCTCTAATTCACATGTCGTATAATTCTTTTCATGCAGCTTTAACTGTATGTAAGCATAAGCTATCACTATACATTCTTGTATTAGAACACATTTCAAACCATTCAATGACGCATGACTGAAAATCATAAACTCTTTACCTGATTCAGGCTGAACCAGAACTAATGCTTAAGTTAAAAATATCTTCATCTATTTATAACTTTATTAGTGTATATTTAAACCAAATCAAACTTCACACAAATAAGAACTTCCACAATCGAAACAACTTTAATTTACCATAACATTTCTCAAATAGAACCGTTCTGATATATATAATTCTATATTATGTCTTCTAGAATATGAATTCGTCATTCAAACCATTCATCTATTTACCCTTGGACGTTAAAAATTTATTTCCAGCCCTGTGGATAGATTCAAATACAAATAACTCGATTAATTCTTCAAGATCGGTCTTAGCTGTCAAATAATAACTTTTCAAAGAAAACCTTTCTTCTTGTTGTCAAGGTAACTCAGACATACAATTATCGTAATTTTCTTCAGAATACTAATCAAAGATCTTTAAAAACTGCATAATTCAAATGTAACATAACATCTCGCTTTCAACTCATTGACATTTATCAAGATTACCTAGGAATGAAAACTAATATACAAATCTGAGCTTGATCTTTCACCGTTTCCATTTTTTCCGATGTCAACCCTCTTTCAAGAAATTAGAAAGGATTATATAATAAAGCTATCTCAACTATCAATCATCAAAGCGTTGAACTATACTGAAGCCACTTCCATCATATAAAAATCATAATGCCATAATAAGACCAACGTCTAAACCGTATAAATAGGTAAAATCCCAGCTGTTAATAATGCATTTTAAACATAAAAGAAAATCAAATATGGTTTCCTCAGCAACCAATACAGAAACACAACCTCTATAATCTGATACGGTACCACTGTACTCCCGTGATCAAACCAGAAATTATAATCATAATAGATATAGTCATCTTCGTTAGAAGAATATCTCTTGCAATTAATTACATAGAATCATAGTAAAATCGAGGTAGCGAAATCTCAGAATGTAGAGTTTTACAGAATTTCTGAAAATTAAAACCCATATAGAATGATAAAGATCTCGATGATGTCCCAGGAAATTTCCAGAAGGAAAAACATCACTCATAAATACTGAAATCAATGATAACAGAAGCAATATAACCTTCATGTATTTTCAACAGAGTAATAACCAGTAGAAACAGAATACTAGCATCATACGGATTTTACCGTCGACTTTCCTATCAACACAAGAGAATAAAATACCAGACAAAGATAGAGCAATGCCGATCATAACTCAAACAGACCAACAATTCTTTTGTCTATCAGTATTTTAGCTAGTGTTCTCATACAATAAGAATTTCATCTGAAAATATACAGCTACATATACTTCTGAAAGTAGATGAACACATAGAGTACCTAGAAGAGATCATCATAAATCATTCGACTATAGTCACTGTACTCAACTATCTTTACAATTCAAACATTATTCTACTGTCTATCTCTGACATCACTGATTTCTCATTATCCCATCACTAAAAGAAATCAATTCAGCAGAACTTCCAGTTAATATATTCTTTAGATATCATACCTGAATATTTTGTTTCATCGAATTCAACTTGCTGACTCATTCCCTTATCTGATCACAGTATTATTCCTTCAATTTCGAAATTCTTTAATTCCACACTTGTGAGTTATTCAATCTAAATATTACTGATTTCATTGTAAAACTATACTAATGAGGGGGTGAGGGTCGTAAAGCTTCAAATTTAACTCTCACATATACATGCACATAACATAACATTTAGAAAATATGAAAATTTGCATTTTCAATATTTCAATATTTGCATTGTAAAACCACATAATTTCAATATTTCACAATTTAATCCCTAATTTGCATTTTCATCAAAAATCACTTTATAAAATATGAAAATCTAACATCAAATATTCATATTTCACCATTAAACATCAAAGAACACATAAGCTCATCAATGGCAATAATCAAAATCTTTAACAGTTTTGAAATCGAAGACACGAGCTAGCTAGTACTAGTTGCAATGATCACAAAAACGTAGAAATTATTAAAAATCGAGCAAAATTGCACTTACAAGCATGAAATTATGTTGGCCGAACCTTAACAACTCCCATGGCTTCTTTCTCTTCTTTTTTTTTTTTTTTTGGTGAAGATGAAGTAAAAATGATGATATGCATGTTTGGTTTCATTAAATTAATCTTTAATAATAAACTTACTATATTATCCTTAAAATAAAACCATTAAACATGCATAAATAATACCCATAAATGTCCATTCACACTTCAAATGGTTTAATTACCATTTGAGGACCCCCACTTGAAAAACCATAACTAATAAACACCTTTAGCCTATAGAACTAAACTTTTACACTTTACGCGATTTAGTCCTTTTTACCGAATTAAGCATTTAAATGGTAAAATTTCTTTACGAAACTTTCACGTAATTAATCTATCATATTGTAAACCTTATTAAAATAATAAAATAAATATTGACTTCAGATTTGTGGTCCCGAAACCACTGTTCTGATTTGACTAAAAAACGGGTTGTTACAGGTCATAAGTATTGAGGGTTAAGTAGATACATTATGGTGGATTTTGTAAAAATAGAGTGAAATAGGCGTGGTCAGTGTGATATAGTGATTATAGGTTCGCTAATATGTGCAACAAAAGAAAATTCCAAGAAAAAAATCAAAATGAGTAGAAAAGGTACTTTAAAAGTAAAAGCATTTGTGAGTTTGATATGTTAGAAAAAAGAAAAGGAGACAAAGCCACAAAAGAAGAAAAGCTCGTTCATTAGTGCACAGAAACGCATGAGCTAACCGTAATTGTTATATTATGTTGTGACTTCCTATGTGGAGAAATAAGAAAGGTGAGAGGAGAAATAATATAGTGAGCGGGAAAAGGGTTACTGACTGCCTCCAAACGTACTAATGTTCATAGTGTGAATACTGTAGTAAAATATATATATGAGGCGGTATTCACAAGTATACGAGTCCAGTTGTAATATAGTTACAATGGAGTGGGTGAGTACTCCGAGGATGGTACCAGGGAGTCTAGTCCTATATCAATTTTAACCTAAACACCAAAAGATCTAATTAGTACTCAAAATAAATTATAGTACGAAAAAATAAATAAAAAGAATTTTTATGATTTTTATAATAATAAGATATAATAAAGAAATAAATAAATATCAAGAGATTGAAAAGTAGAATTTATCAAATTTGGTTATTGGTGATTAGCTCGCTTCGGTAATCTTTATTAACTGTCGCTTAGGGTTTCTCATCAATCAACTAGTCGCTATCCCAATAGGATCTTCCGGTCTTCCATTAAAATAATGAGTCGACAAGGACTAGTTATCTTCCGACCTAACAGTCTAGACCGGTTTGGGGAGAAGGTATTCACTGATAAGTCATACTAATTTTGGGTTAATTCCCACCTTGATGACTTCTTAGTGTTGTCAAGCCTAGGGTTTAGGTTATTCCTTTCCCAAATAGTTGATCTGTTGAGTGACCCTATAAACAATTAATAGATCATACCTCCACTCGCCAATCCCTCGTAGAAGGATTAGTTCCTCATGGTTTTCATTAACAATATTGAATCGATATGAAGAGTAAACATGATAAATAAATCGAAAGCATAGAGTTTAAGGAAAAGTCTAATTTGTATTAAGTATGAATGTGAATCCACAAAGTTTGATTGTATCAACAAATCAGATCTCTAGATATAAAATAAAGAAAAAACTTGAAAGTAAATCTAAAACCTAGGAAAAGAAAAAAATTAAATTGAAATCAAAAGAGAAATTTGAAGCTAAGTAATTGGTGTTCATAATGTGTGACAAATAAGCCTATTTATAGATTTCAAGTGGTCGTCGTCTTTAACCTTAGGTTAGTTGACGTTCCTAAGCTTTAAGTTTGATTGTGTAGACCAAAACGCACCTTGCCTCGTGTTACTTTTTTCCAGAGTCGATGTTGCAACACATCAGGACTTGTGTCACGACATAGGAATCAGTATACTTCTCTCCGGATGTCTTCTGGGGTATGTCGCAACACCCTTAGGTTGTGTCGTGACACTGAATGCAGTCTCGTGATTTCTCAATTCTGCTCCCTATATTGCAACATTTATCGTTTCGTGTTGCGACATAGTGACCAGTATCGATTTAGTAGGCCTTCTAATGGTCTTCTGTACACTTACAAAGTTCATTAGCTCACCCTTAAGCCTCATTCGGCCCCTAAGGTCAATAAAAAACTCAATTTGCACATTTTATTGTCTGTAAGAAAACTTGCGAAAACATGATTAAAACCTAATGAAAATAGTTGCTTTCAAGCTTCTAAAATGCAAAAATTAGTTTTATCTAATACACTGAATTACGACATATCAAACTCCCCCACACTTATGTCATTGCTTGTCCTCAAGCAACACAAACAAAACAAGAAATATAATAGACAACCCTTGAGCAAATATAATACAAGTATTGAATTTGGAGCACATGACTCGGCATTTCATATTGACAAATAACTTCGACATGATGAATAATTGATTTACCACTTTTGACCTCAAACATCTAAGTTTAGTGCATTACAAAGTACACAAGAATTAAGGGCCTCACCTATAAGAATTCATCAACAAATCACACAAGTAATTTAATTATCCTAACAGAATACAAATAGTAGCTGATGTGATTGTTTAATAAAATGTCCATTTATGCATAAAGATATTTAAGGTCTCACCTGTAAGAATCCATCAATAAATCGTACAAGTACTTTGATTATCCGAGCATAATACAAATAGTCATTTATGCTATGTTTAGTATGATGTTCATTCAAGCATAAGGATGTTTAGGTCACATAGGACTTTTTGACTTGTAATGTTCTGAGGTTTAGGACAGGTATGAAATTTAAAAACAGTAAGCATCAAAAGGGTTACAAACACGAAAATAGTTTGGCACATCGTATTGATCCCTATTCTTCCCCCTTAATGACCCTTACTCGTTGACCGTCTTATTCTCCTTCTCTCACCTTCCTTGTTTCTCCACACAAGAAATCATAGCATGACATAGTAACTATGGCTAGCCTACTAGTTTTTGTGCACTAATGATCGCCTCTAGACGTACCAACGTCCAGATTGTGAATACTACAACTAAATATATGAATTTGAGATAGCATCTGCAAGTATACGGGTCAGGTTGTAATATAGTTTGTTTAGAACAAAACACTTGGTAAGTATTTTGATAATCATAACTAAGTAATTACAGTTTTGGGGAAACCTGTTGTTAAGCCAATTACAAAAAATAATTACTAATCGACTCGAGTCACGAATTATTAGTGTTAATCAAGAAACAAGATGAAAATAATAAACTAAATAAATTTAACTAAACCTCAACCTACTCTTAGGTTCATGTATCGGCTTTTCCTATTCCTTATTTTGACTACGCGAGTTCCTTTTAGCCTAGATCCAATTGTTTTATCTAATTCATTATTGATGTAGGGTTCTAATCAATCAACAAGTCGACACCCTAGCAGGATCTTTTGATCTTCCACTAGAATAGCGAGTCAGCAAGAATTACTTATCTTTCCACCTTACAGTCCAGACTGATTCGGGATTAAGGTATTCACGGATAGGCCATACCATTTGTAACATCCTAGATTAGGGGTTATGCGTTCGTGCATAATTCATGAGTAGTAGGTTTTGGCAGTGCTTGGAAGTGAATTAAGGGTTTTTAAAATTCTAGGATGGAAGAGAGAGCTTTGGACAATTATTGGTTTTTAAGTTAAAAAGGGGGAGCTAGGCTAAGGGGGCTTTAAGAAAAGTTGTTGGGGGTTTATGGCATAAGAAATGCCTTGGTAAAGTGGCTTCCATGCGCCACTTAAGGGGCTGGATATAATGGTAACAAGGGACTGGGTTCAAAGCACGGCAGCAGCAAGTGGTGTTTTATTTTTGGGTGTTGGCGTTAAGAAGGAAGGGGCTGAGTTAAGGAGGGTTAAAAGGATGTTGGGGGCAATGGTGGACAAGAAAGTCAGCTTGGTGGAGTGGCTTGGGGCGCCACTTGAGGGTCTTGGCAAGGGACTCATGTAACATCCCAAAGATGGGGCTATTTGGAATTAAATTATTTTTCTTATGTATGAACTGCTGTGATATTATTTATGGAGTAATAGAGCTTAATTAAGGCTTTGAGTTGGCACGGTTTGGTAGAAAATTCCAGTTTTTAACTTTAAAGGCAGGGAGCCTTAGCAGGAGGGTGTTATAAGAATAAATGTGGATAATTTGACACAAAAATCAGCTTGGAAAAGTGGCAAAAGAAGGTCACTTAAGGGCTATAGATGACGCCACAAGGGGGAACAAGGAGCTTGTGTTCGAGTCGCGGAAATCCTCATTTTGCTCATTAATGGGACGGCACAAGGGGGAGTTTTCCTCAGTTTAAACTCTTTTATTAATTATCATTAAGGGATAATTTGAGCACTTTAAATTGGTTTTAATTTGCTTAAATCTGGAGATAATAAGGGATATTAGTAAATGGATTATTAATTGATTATTATGGAACAATTCAAATTGTTTTGAATGAGTTTTAAATTAGTGGCAAGGAGAAGAGATAGGTGTTTCCCGAAATTGGAACTCCTCAAGTGGAGTGGACGGCAAGTAAAGGGAGTTTAGTGCCGAATTCCCCTTAGTTCTTCTCATAATTTTCGGCTAGCCTCATTAATCCCTATTTCATCTTTTATTTTTCTTTCTCTCACACTTTTGGCCGAATCTCCTACACCACCTTCAACCTAGTTTCTTTCTTTTCTTTTCTTTGAAACTCTTCTCTACTCTCTCCTTTGCCGAATCCCTCTCCCACTTTCACCATCTTTTCTTCTTTTTTTTTTCCCACACTAGCCGAACTCTTTTTCCTCTTTTGTTAAACTTTAGCCGAATCTTAAGCAAGGGGAGATCTCCTTCAATTTCTTCTTCAATCGGTCCTGAGAGAAGGTAGGTGTGCCGAAACTTCATGGTTTTTCCCTCCCTGTTCTTAGCCGATTTCCATTAGGGGAAGGGGTAAGTGCCGATTTCGGCAATGGTTAATAAGGCTTCTAAACGTTCTTGTAAACGATTTTTCCTAGGAACCCCGGGATATTTGGAAACAGGCAATCTAAGCCCCAATCTCTAGCAATCGATTTTGGAAGTAAAGTGGTAAGATTAACCTCTTTATTTTGACATTTGATTAAGCCGAAGGCTTTTAGTCTTATTCACTAATCAGTGGTAATTGATTAAGCAGATTCGGGAAATTGAGTACTGTGGTTAGTAACCGAAAGAATAAAGGTAAAGATTCGGGTTCAAGCAATAGCTTAAAAGAATTATTTGGTTTGGCCGAATGGCCCATATCACTAACACTATTATGGCCGAATATAGGGACAAGTAGATCTAGGGTGGCCGACATCTCTTTTCAGGATTTAGACTTCTCGTTGGCGACAGGTGTGTACATACACACTTATAACCATTAATGAACTGAGTTAAATACATGTTGTATGTAAATCGCTTTATGTAGATATGAATTTAGTGCCTTAATGGTACAAGCGAGGAACCCGATAAGTCTCTCACAAGTATGAGATTGATAATAATGCTTTTGGGAAGCATGGCTTATTTGATACATGTGATAAATGTATGTTGACATAAACTCGTTTATAAGCGCTCGATATGGGTTGATGAGAGGAGGGGCGATTAATCGTGTCGACGGGCACGGTGTTTTGGTAACACACCGTGACTACGGTCACGGAGGTTTGGTACCTCAGAGGTTTGGTACCTCATAGCGACTCGTCCGCGTGGTTAACACCACCGTGGGTTGGCCCCACTTGAGATATGGGATCGTCGCCATTGATTTGGTATCACACGATGGGTTGGCCCCATCAAGCGATTCGTGTCTACGGACACAAAGTGTTTTGGTAACACATCGTGACTATATGTCACCGGTGGTTTGGCACCACCAAAGTGGTTTGGTACCACAATGGGGTAGACAAGATGGCGTTTGGTTGGCTAGGTTGGGGTACATAATATTACGCATATTAATTGTTATATGTTGTGTATGGAAATGTCTTTAAAACGGGGAAGGGTTACATCATCGAGTCTTGGTGACTCACCTTCTCCTTTAACATTTTTCAGGTGACTCGTAGATGGCGGTTGAGGAGCCGGTTGGACTCGAGGTGGCCATGCGGTGGATTTAAATTAAATGAACTTTAATTTTAGTTATGATAAATTTTATTTCCGGTTTTTAGTTTATTTGGATGTAATAAGGCCTCCTGATATTTTATTTTATTTTTGTTATTTTTCATATGTCGAATAATTGTTTTAAACTATGATTATCAATATTAAATTTAAGTCACATGTTTTCCCAAATTAACACGAAAATGTTTTCATCGTGCCATCGGGCACACTCGATATTTTATAATAACCTGGTTGAATTAATTTTAAATAAATTCTAAGTAAGGTTGAACGAAACAATCAATTGAAAAGGTTTTCGGCAACTAAGAATTTTTACTTTCCAAAAGTGTTTTCCAAAATATCTTCCACTGTAACAACTAGATTTGGCCATAGTGTTTGGGCCGGGTTTGGGTTGTTACAAAATTGGTATCGAGCCGAGTTCAAAGCTCTATTTGTGGGGCCCAAGGCCCAAAAATGTTTTAGTAGGCCTTATGGAATGATTTTTGGTTTTTGAACAGCATGGCACGAGTCTCCGGCACCGATCCGCCTGTAAGTACATCTAAACCTCTTTGTGAATTATATTCTGTAGAAGGGTAGGAAGCATGGGCGTAGATAGACTTATAGGAACTTGAACCCTAGGATTAGGCTACTCAAACACACAAAGCGAAGCATAAGACTTAAGGAACTAAACCAACCTATGACTTAGTCAATGAGCTAGGGTGTGGTAACCCCTGCACGCATGTCTAGGAGTGGATCAGGAAGAGCACGGTATTTAAGCGATCCTCGTGACTCACCTCCTCTTCGCGGTATCCTACCAGTGCGTAGCTTCGGTTCACCCTAACTCGGAAGGCTCGGTGGTGTGGTAACCTCACGTGCGCATGTCTAGAAAGGTTCGGTGAGAGCTTGGTATTTAAGCGGTCCGCGTGACCCACCTCCTCTTCACTCAGATTCTGCTGGTGCGTAGCTTTGGTTCACCACGACCGGAGGGCTCGGTCATAGGCTAAACACAATGATTAAAACCAAAAGGGAATTAGCCATGTTTTGAAAAAGAATGAAACAACAAACCCTAATGTTTTCAAAACTTGTGCAATAATTTTTTTTTTTTGCAAATCCGAGAACATTATTTTTACAACGTTTTCTCGAAAAACTTGATTGTGGAAAATTACGAAATGCCCTTAGGGGTAAAATTACTAAAATGCCCTCGGTTCATAAAATATCAGTTCAATGGTTTTGCTCAAAAATTTCAACTATTTTACAAATATTCAACAACTTAGCTTTGGAAATCATCAGCAAAATATTTTGGTTCTGGAAAATTACGAAAATACCCCAGTAGAAAAAGACGAAAATACCACGGGTTAGAAATGGCGAAATGTCCGATGAGCGAATAGGTATGGAAAGTATTAAGGAATGGATGCATGAACTTCTTTGTGTGAACTAGGATAGGAAACTGAAACCTTGGTTGCTCGAAAGAATCTCTGATTAAAACTCTATCCATAAAATTTCTTCGTGAATAAGAAAGTGGAACAAATGCTAACGCATAAAATTTTTCTTAATCAGATTAAAAGCGCGGTAGATAGAATGAGTTCTAAAGGACGTGGACATCGTGGACGCGGTAGGGGTAGGATGACGATTGTCCGGACCCGTCAGTCGGGACAAGGTTCGAAAATGAGGTACCACCGCCACCACCACCTCCTACTTTTAGAGTGAGAGCCGGATCGGACCGGTGGTGAGGCGGTATCGCAAGTCGTTTTGCGAGTCTTGGAGATGGTGGTCGGGGTGGTGGAAATTTGGGAGCTCGAAAATCTGTCCCCGAGCGACTCAGATGTAACGGAGAGCGGAGGTATTCGGTGTGTCGGGAGTGGCACCAGTCTGCCAGACATCTTGGCTAGAGTCAAGCCCGAAAGGATCATGGATGATCTTGACTTTGACCGAGGAAGAAAAGGCTGAAAGAGGCGATGTCACTTCTAAAGGATGAAGCGTATCGGTGGTGGCTTACGGTTCGAGGCAGGGGCTACAGCAGATGATCGACTTGGGAGTATTTCAAAACCACCTATCGAGAAGAAGTATGTGGGCACCGGCTACACCGACGCCTTGCAGAGAAAGGCTTTTTCAGGATTAGTGCAAGGAACTAAGTCCGTGTCGGAATATGAGGCGGAATTTTTAAGGGTGAGTAGGTATGCGAGAGGCATCGTGTCATCGAACATGAGCGCTGTGTCCGCTTTGAGGACAGACTCCGAGATGATTTGAGGTTACTGACTGCCCCGCAGCAGGTTCGTGAGTTCTCATCTCTAGTGGAAAAGGCTAAGGTAGCCGAAGGGATCAAGGAGGCCGTGAGGCAAAGTTATAGTAGGAATAATCGGAAGAGAGGATTTGGATCATTTGGATCAAGCGGTAGTGTTCGAGAGAAAAGGCTAGGCCAAGTGGGCCAAATCAAAGGCGGCAAGGCCCACGACTACTAATCGAGAGGCCGACTCGGTGTAACCGTGTGGAAAGACCCATTGGGGAGGTTGTTGGACCGGTGATAGAGGATGTTTTGAGTGTGGGTCTTTGGAGCATCGTGTCGAGATTGTCCCGGAAACTAGCTAAGAATCAGCCAGAGGGGCGTAATCGTGCACTCGGGATAGAAATGTGGGACCACAGAGGGTCGTGGTAATGGCGAGAGAAACAACGGTCCTAACCTGAGGTCGTGGAACTCGAGGCGAGAGGTTCGGGCAACACGAGGAGGCTAGGCACTGGCTTAGTTTACGCAAATGAGGCGTCGCGAGGAGGGTGACGCACCGGATGTCATAACCGGTATGTTTTTAATTTCGATCTTCCTTATGTTGCATTAATTGATGTGGGTTCGACGCTTTCGTACATTGCTAGTAGTGTGGTAGGAACTATGGACCTAAACTTTGAAAGCGCTTCTAGGGAGATGACCGTAGTTAGCCCTTTAGGTCACTCTGTAGTGGTAGACAAACTTTATAGAGGCGTACCCTAGAACTTCAAGGGGTAGTATTTGTGGTGATCCGATGGAACTACCGTTTGGGGAGTTCGATTTGATCCTTGGAATGGGTGGTGGTTAAGTATCAAGTTTAATTTGGATTTGCGGCTAAAGCGCATGGTTCTTAAGGCGGTGAAGGTGATGAAGTGGTTATGATAGGGGATAGAAGGAATTACCTATCCAATGTAGTGTCCGCCTTGAAGGTGAAAAGATGGTCAAGAAGGGTTGTGAGGCGTATTTGGTTCGAATCGTGCTTTGGAAGCTAAGGGTCGATGAGTTGGAAAGGTCCGAACGGTTGGGGAATTTTCGATGTGTTCCCGAGAAGAGCTTAGGGTTTGCCTCCGGATCGGAAGTCAAATTCGGTATAGACTTGCTACCGGCGGCGGCACTGTGTCTATAGCACCATACCGAATGGCACCAAAGGAATTGGTGGAGCTAAAGGCTCAAATTCAGGAGCTCTTGGATAGAGGGTTTATTCGACCAAGTATATCTCCGTGGGGAGCACCTGTGTTGTTTGTCAAGAAGAAGGGCGGTTCTATGCGGATGTGCATCGACCACCGCCGATTAAACAAGTTAACGATCAAAAACAAGTACCCGTTGCCTCGGATCGATGACTTGTTTTACCAACCAAAGGTGCGTCGGTATTCTCAAAGATTGACCTTAGGTGAGTTATCATCAATTAAGGGTGAAGGAGGTCGATGTTCACAAGACGGCATTCCGAACTCGGTATGGGCATTACGAGTTCTTGGTGATGCCATTCGGGTTGACCAATGCGCCGGCGGCATTTATGGACTTAATGAATAGGGTATTTCAACAGTACTTGGACCAATTCGTCGTGGTGTTCATCGACGACATATTGGTTTACTCAAGGACGGAGGAGGAGCATGACAAGCATTTGCGAGTAGTCCTACAAGTGTTGAGGGAAAAGCAGTTATACGCCAAATTCAGTAAGTGCGAATTTTGGCTTAGGGAGGTGGCTTTCTTAGGTCATGTAGTATCAGCTGAAGGAATTAGAGTAGACCCTCGCAAGATTGAAGCAAGATTGGATTGGAAACCACCTAGGTCGGTGGTGAAATACGAAGTTTTTACAGGTTTAGCAGGTACTATCGGAGATTCGTGGAAGGATCTCTCTAATAGCAGCAGTGCCGTTAACTAAGTTACTAAGGAAAGGTGTTCCATTTGTATGGACGGAGAAGCAGCAAGGAAGCTTTGATAAGCTAAGGAAAATTTTGTGGAAGCTCCGGTTTTTGGTACACCAAGCAGAAAGTTATTCACGATCTATTGTGATGCATCCCACACGGGTTTGGGATGTGTTGATGATGAGATGGGAAGATAGTAGCCTATGCATCCCGTCGATTAAGACCGCATGAGGTTAACTACCCAACGCACGACTTGGAGTTAGCGGCGATCGTCTTTGCTCAAGATATGGAGACATTACGTATGGGGAGAAGTCGATAGTCTACGGATCACAAAAGCTTGAGGTATCTTCGACTCGGAAGGATCCGATCTCGAGACAGCGTCGGTGGATTGAACTACTAAAGGACTACGATTGTTCAATCGAGTACCACCCGTAAGGCTAACGTGGTAGCCGACGCATTGAGCGGAAGGTTGTGACGGACTTAAGAGCAATGTTCGCTCGGTTGAGTCTATATGATGATGGGAGTCTTTTGGCGGAACTCCGAGTTAAGCCAACATGGATTGAAGAGATTAAGGAAAAGCAGTTAGTGGATGAAGGCTTGAATGCTAAGAGGGTACAAGTTCAGGATGGTGGTTTGGAAGGGTACGGTCTGTTTGGTGATGGAGTGCTATGTTTTCAAGGGCGAGCATGCATGCCGAAGGATGAAGAGTTGAGGCGGAAAATTCTCCATGATGCACATAGCAGCCCATATGCTATGCATCCGGGAGGAAGCAAGATGTATGGAGATTTGCGAAAACAATTCTGGTGGCCGGGGTTGAAGCGTGAGATAACTGAGTTCGTAGGAAAGTGTCTGACATGCCATCAGGTTAAGGCTGAACATCAGTTACCATCGGGACTACTTCAACCGATAAAGATCCCTCAATGGAAATGGGAGAGGATCACCATGGATTTCGTTAGTGGGCTACCCCTTACGCCCAACAAGAAGGATGCAGTTTGGGTAATTGTGGATCGCTCGACTAAATCAGCTCACTTCATGCCGGTGAGAATGGATTACTCACCCGAAGCTAAGCGAAGTTGTATGTGGGTGAAATAGTGAGGTTGCATGGTGTGCCAGTATCGATTATCTCGGATAGGGATCCCAGATTCACGTCAAGGTTCTGGAAAGCGTTGCATCAAGCTTTGGGTACACGGTTAGATTTCAGTACGGCTTTCCATCCACAGTCTGACGGACAGTCGGAAAGGGTGATACAGATCTTAGAAGACATGTTAAGAGGTTGTGTCTTGGATTTTAGTGGTAGTTGGGAAGAGTACACGCCATTAGTGGAATTCGCTTATAACAATAGTTATCAAGTTTAGTATTCAGATGGCTCCATATGAAGCCCTATATGGACGAAAATGCCGTACTCCTACATGTTGGACGGAGTTGGGGGAACGACAAGTTCTGGGTCCAGAATTGGTAACAGAGACTGAAGACAAAGTCAAGGTGATTCGGTCTCGTCTCAAGGAAGCATCAGATAGGCAGAAGTCTTATGCCGATCTCAAACGCAAGGAAATGGAGTATGCTGTGGGAGACAAGGTCTTTCTGAAAGTGTCGCCTTGGAAAAAGGTGTTGAGATTTGGACGAAAAGGGAAGCTAAGCCCAAGGTTCATCGGGCCATATCGATTTAAAGTTTAGTAGGACCGGTAGCTTATCAGCTAGAGTTGCTTGGCAGAATCGAATCGAGATCCATGACGTATTTCATGTATCGATGCCGAGGCGGTGATTTCGGTCGAGATCCTTCGTGACGCTACGCCAAAGAGCGAGAGATTGAGGTGAACTCGGATTTATCTTTTGAAGAAGAACCGGTTCAGATCTTAGATCGAGATGTGAAGGTTCTACGTAGAAAGTCAGTGCCCTTAGTGAAAGTGCTTTGGCGGAACCATGGTGTGGAAGAAGCTACGTGGGAATCTGAGGATGTGATACGGCAGCAATACCCCCATCTGTTTTAGCTAGGTAATTTCGAGGACGAAATTTATTTTAAGGGGGGTAGAACTGTAACATCCCAAAGATGGGGCTATTTGGAATTAAATTATTTTTCTTATGTATGAACTGCTGTGATATTATTTATGGAGTAATAGAGCTTAATTAAGGCTTTGAGTTGGTACGGTTTGGTAGAAAATTCCAGTTTTTAACTTTAAAGCGAGGAGCCTTAGCGGGGAGGGTGTTATAAGAATAAATGTGGATAATTTGACACAAAAATCAGCTTGGAAAAGTGGCAAAAGAAGGTCACTTAAGGGCTATAGATGACGCCACAAGGGGGAACAAGGGAGCTTGTGTTCGAGTCGCGGAAATCCCTCATTTTGCTCATTAATGGGACGGCACAAGGGGGGAGTTTTTCCTCAGTTTAAACTCTTTTATTAATTATCATTAAGGGATAATTTGAGCACTTTAAATTGGTTTTAATTTGCTTAAATCTGGAGATAATAAGGGATATTAGTAAATGGATTATTAATTGATTATTATGGAACAATTCAAATTGTTTTGAATGAGTTTTAAATTAGTGGCAAGGAGAAGAGATAGGTGTTTGCCGAAATTGGAACTCCTCAAGTGGAGTGGACGGCAAGTAAAGGGAGTTTAGTGCCGAATTCCCCTTAGTTCTTCTCATAATTTTCGGCTAGCCTCATTAATCCCTATTTCATCTTTTATTTTTCTTTCTCTCACACTTTTGGCCGAATCTCCTACACCACCTTCAACCTAGTTTCTTTCTTTTCTTTTCTTTGAAACTCTTCTCTACTCTCTCCTTTGCCGAATCCCTCTCCCACTTTCACCATCTTTTCTTCTTTTTTTTTCCCACACTAGCCGAACTCTTTTTCCTCCTTTGTTAAACTTTAGCCGAATCTTAAGCAAGGGGAGATCTCCTTCAATTTCTTCTTCAATCGGTCCTGAGAGAAGGTAGGTGTGCCGAAACTTCATGGTTTTTCCCTCCCTGTTCTTAGCCGATTTCCATTAGGGGAAGGGGTAAGTGCCGATTTCGGCAATGGTTAATAAGGCTTCTAAACGTTCTTGTAAACGATTTTTCCTAGGAACCCCGGGATATTTGGAAACAGGCAATCTAAGCCCCAATCTCTAGCAATCGATTTTGGAAGTAAAGTGGTAAGATTAACCTCTTTATTTTGACATTTGATTAAGCCGAAGGCTTTTAGTCTTATTCACTAATCGGTGGTAATTGATTAAGCAGATTCGGGAAATTGAGTACTGTGGTTAGTAACCGAAAGAATAAAGGTAAAGATTCGGGTTCAAGCAATAGCTTAAAAGAATTATTTGGTTTGGCCGAATGGCCCATATCACTAACACTATTATGGCCGAATATAGGGACAAGTAGATCTAGGGTGGCCGACATCTCTTTTCGGGATTTAGACTTCTCGTTGGCGACAGGTGTGTACATACACACTTATAACCATTAATGAACTGAATTAAATACATGTTGTATGTAAATCTGCTTTATGTAGATATGGATTTAGTGCCTTAATGGTACAAGCGAGGAACCCGGTAAGTCTCTCACAAGTATGAGATTGATAATAATGCTTTTGGGAAGCATGGCTTATTTGATACATGTGATAAATGTATGTTGACATAAACTCATTTATAATCGCTCGATATGGGTTGATGAGAGGAGGGGGCAAGATTAATCGTGCCGACGGGCACCAAGTGTTTTGGTAACACACCGTGACTACGGTCACCGAGGTTTGGTACCTCCGGAGGTTTGGTACCTCATAGCGACTCCGTCCCCCGTGGTTAACACCACCGTGGGTTGGCCCCACTTGAGATATGGGATCGTCTCGCGGTGATTTGGTATCACACGATGGGTTGGCCCCATCAAGCGATTCGTGTCTACGGACACCGATGTTTTGGTAACACATCGTGACTATATGTCACCGGTGGTTTGGCACCACCGGTGGTTTGGTACCACAGTGGGGTAGAGCGATGGCGTTTGGTTGGCTAGGTTGGGGTACATAATATTCTCGCATATTAATTGTTATATGTTGTGTATGGAAATGTCTTTAAAACGGGGAAGGGTTACATCTCGAGTATTGGTGACTCACCTTCTCCTTTAACATTTTTCAGGTGACTCGTAGATGGCGGTTGAGGAGCCGGTTGGACTCGAGGTGGCCATGCGGTGGATTTAAATTAAATGAACTTTAATTTTAGTTATGATAAATTTTATTTCCGTTTTTAGTTTATTTGGATGTAATAAGGCCTCCGATATTTTATTTTTTTGTTATTTTTCATATGTCGAATAATTGTTTTAAACTATGATTATCAATATTAAATTTAAGTCACATGTTTTCCCAAATTAACACGAAAATGTTTTCATCGTGCCATCGGGCACACTCGATATTTTATAATAACCTGGTTGAATTAATTTTAAATAAATTCTAAGTAAGGTTGAACGAAACAATCAATTGAAAAGGTTTTCGGCAACTAAGAATTTTTACTTTCCAAAAGTGTTTTCCAAAATATCTTCCACTGTAACAACTAGATTCGGCCATAGTGTTTGGGCCGGGTTTGGGTTGTTACAACTCAAGTTCGAATAGCATGGGAAGCACATGGGTTTTATTTTTGGTTTTGGCGTGAGACAAGGGAGCTGGGGAGTGAGGTGTTAAAAGATGTTTTGGGTGGATTATATCACAAAAAGCGCTTTGGCCGAATGGCTCGGGCGCACTCTGCGCAGCATGGGTTCTAGCGAGTCTCATGTTCGAGACCTATGGGCAGATTTGGGTGTTTTACTTTTATTTTGATTTTGCAGCAAATTGGAAGGCAGTGGACGGCACATGGGAGCTTCAATAGATAAAGATTAAGCTGATTTGGTCTAATCCTTTTAGAATTCGGCTGGAGGGGTAGATTAATATTAGTTTATTTTTATTTTGTATTTTAAATTGAAGGGGTGATAATGGATAAAGGGGGGGTTGTTAGTTTATTGATTTTTGAATGATTGATAAGAGATAAATGAGGTGATAAATTAGTGTTTTATTTTATTTTTAATAAGTGATTAGGAGATAAAATAGGAACTTGGTGAAGGATAATTGTTGCTAAATGAAGTGATAGTAGAAGATTAGTATAGATTTATTTTATATATTTTGAATATGTGTTCAAGAGTTATTATAGGAGAAGGAAGTGGAATTTGAGAGGAGGTAGGAGTGCCGAAATTGAGTAGTATAAATAGGGGTGCCGAATTTAGTTTCTTTTCCCCATTAGTGCCCTTTTTCCCTTGTGCAAAGCCGCTTATGTTTCATTCCTCTTTTCTATTTGTTCTTGGCCGAATCTATATCCCTTTCCCAATTCCTTTCTTTTATTTTTGTTAGCCGAATCTTCCCTTTGCCATCGTTGCCGTATTGCTCAACTTCTTCTCTTCCTTTCTTTAAGAATTCTTTTAAAAGCCAGAAATACTTTGGTGAACCATAGCCAGAATCCTCTAGGAGTAAACTCCTCTACTTTTGTGTTTTCTTCTTCACCATAAAAGAGCCGACCTATTCTCATTTAGTCTTCACAAGCAACAATAGTGCCAGCGTTAAGGAGTCTTAGAAGAGCCTCTTGGATTCGACTACTCAAGGTGAGTTAATGTGGTATTCGGCCATAGGCCATTTTATAAGTTTAGGTATGACCGATTGTGTATTATGATTTTTAGGGGCTAATCGACAAGTAAGCAGAGTATCGGGATTCTAGATCGTGTTAGATTCGAGTAGTTCGGAATTTCGCTAAATAATCAGGTGTGTGATTAACCCACCGTTTTCCGAGTTTTTGCTATATCTGTATGTGTTGATTGTGTACTAACAAGTGCAGTAAAAGTTATGAGATGGATACCCTCAAGGGGTATGTCGATAATCCGGTAAGTACCGAATCTGATGAAGTGTGATTATTGATGTGAATATGTGATAATACGCTAAATAACATGTACATGCATTATCATGGCATTATTTTATGTTGCATGTGCATGGGTGGGTTATGAAAGAAGGACAGGTGTACTTCGAGTGCGTGGTTTGGTGGTAGCCTTGAGCTACATCGTGGATTGACGTTGACTGAGGTCACGTTGTGGATTATTTGCGATTAAGTTCGCGTGGTTTGATGAGTGGCTATGTGCCTCATCGTGGTTGATATCGGCTATGTGCCATATCATGGTTGATGAGTGACTATGTGTCCCATCGTGGTTTTGGTGTTAGCTACGGCTACATCGTGGATTAGCGCCGATCGAGGTCGCGTTGTGGATTATTGTGCTTAATTGCACGTGGGACGGCATTGATTGCCTTTTGGAGTGAAAATGAGAGGGTGATTTGATAATCCCCCCGGTGTGTGGTAGGCTGGATAAGGGGGTGTGTAGAGGATGGACCCTAGGCTGGGTTGGGCTTCATAATTGCATAACTTTGCATGTGAATGTGATATGAATATGGGCCAAGCCCAGAATGTGGTAGTATGTGAATATGATACTTGATATCTGCTATATGGGTTAATATGTGGTTAACATGTGGGTGGAATTCAGTGGTTTAATTACACACTGAGTCCGTGTGACTCACCCAAATATTTTATCAAACATCGCAGGTGATATGATGATCGGACCGGGTTGGAGTGGATACGAGGTGGCCCATGTAGAAGATAATTTAATTAATTAAGTATTTATAGTTTCAGTATTTTGATTAAGTCTTTATTGTATTAAGGCCCATTAAAGTGTTTAAGGTTGTTTAAGTATTTTTCATTAAGTTTAATTATTATATTTATTATGGATTGACAATTTAAATATTAATTGCAAATGATTTTATTTTCTTAAGTGTGTATAATAAAATTCTGAATCCGGTGTTTTCATAATAATTTAATTATTACCTAGAATATTTTAAGTCACGAAAAGGTTTTATTAAAGGAAACAAATTTTTAACGATTTTTACTCTTAAGTAAGAATATTTCGAACGTGTTCGCAGATGGCATTTCAAATTCGGTCGTAGTGAATGGGCCGGGTTTGGGGTGTTACAAATTGGTATCAGGGCCCGGTTCAAAACTCGGCTTTGTGGATTTTGGGGTCCAAAAACAGTTTTCAAAAATTGGCTTTTCAAAATATGGACTTTTATTTCAGTTTATTCGGCATGGCACTGTATCTCAGGCAGAAGTCCACCGTGTAAGTACTTGACTCACGAAGTGATTTGAATATGTGAACTGTATGGGCAATATGGGAACGTAGATTAGTGAACTAGGATCTGTTGAACCCTAGGACTAGTCTACTCAAACACAAGAACATAAGACTTAAGAACCATTAAACAAACCTGTGATAAGTCGTAGAGTTAAGGTGTGGCAACTGTTGTGCAGCGCATGTCTAGGAGTGGATTCGAGAAGAGCTTGGTACTTAAGCGGTCCTAGCGACTCACCTCCTCTTTACTCGAATCCTACACAAGTGCGTAGCTTAGTTCACCCTAACCAAGAGGACTTATTCACGGGCTAAACCGATCATTAAAACCCGAAAGGGACTAGCCATCTGTTTAAAAAAAAAAAAAAAACCCTAGTTTTTAAATCACTAAACTACCCTTTTTGATTTGTACAAACTATTTTGAAGACATTTCTCAAAATATTTTTGATTTACAAAATTACGAAAATACCCCTGGTTGAAAAAAAATTACGAAAATACCCTTGGTTTATACAATTACCATATTACCCTCGACTTTTATGAAAATATTCTCACTTTAAAAAAATATCGAAACCCCTATTTTTCAAAATACTAAGATACCCAGATTTGGGAAAATTACTAAAACGCCCCTGACTTCTAAATTTCCGGTTTAACCCCGATTTTCAAAATTTCTGCAATACCTTTGATTTGAAAAATATTTTAAAAAAATACCCTCGAAACTTGGAGATTTCAAAATGCCTTGATTTGTAAAGATTATTTTTGTGACCTCGATTTATTACCAAAATACCCCTATAGGAAAAATGACGAAATTACCCCTGGGGTAGGGAATGATCAGAAATGCCCAAAGTGGTGAAGTGAATGTTGTGGATGAATGTGAATGTGATTCTCTAAATTAGAATAGTAAACTTGAACTGAAACTTTGTTCGATCGAAAGAACCACTTCTAGAAATTCTTTTCATAAAATTGTTCGCGGTTAAACAGTGGAACAAATACTAATGCATAAAACTTTTTAATCAGATTAAATCGCGACGTTAGAAATGAGTTCTAGGGGATGTGTTAGATTTGTTAAGATCAGAAAGTGCGCATAAGCGTAGTGCGGTGAGTTAGGATGTCACGATTATTCGTTAGTAAGTAATTTCGAGGACGAAATTATTTTTAAGGAGGGTAGAACTGTAACATCCTAGATTAGGGGTTATGCGTTCGTGCATAATTCATGAGTAGTAGGTTTTGGCAGTGCTTGGAAGTGAATTAAGGGTTTTTAAAATTCTAGGATGGAAGAGAGAGCTTTGGACAATTATTGGTTTTTAAGTTAAAAAGGGGGAGCTAGGCTAAGGGGGCTTTAAGAAAAGTTGTTGGGGGTTTATGGCATAAGAAATGCCTTGGTAAAGTGGCTTCCATGCGCCACTTAAGGGGCTGGATATAACATCAACAAGGGCACTGGTTGAAGCACTGCAAAGCACAAGTGGTGTTTTATTTTTGGGTGTTGGCGTTAAGAAGGAAGGGGCTGAGTTAAGGAGGGTTAAAAGGATGTTGTGGGCAATGGTGGACAAGAAAGTCAGCTTGGTGGAGTGGCTTGGGGCGCCACTTGAGGGTCTTGGCAAGGGACTCAAGTTCGAATAGCATGGGAAGCACATGGGTTTTATTTTTGGTTTTGGCGTGAGACAAGGGAGCTGGGGAGTGAGGTGTTAAAAGATGTTTTGGGTGGATTATATCACAAAAAGCGCTTTGGCCGAATGGCCTGGGGCGCTACCTGCAGCATGGGTTCTAGCAGGTCTCATGTTCGAGACCTATGGGCAGCAGTTTGGGTGTTTTACTTTTATTTTGATTTTGCAGCAAATTGGAAGGCAGTGGACGGCACATGGGAGCTTCAATAGATAAAGATTAAGCTGATTTGGTCTAATCCTTTTAGAATTCGGCTGGAGGGGTAGATTAATATTAGTTTATTTTTATTTTGTATTTTAAATTGAAGGGGTGATAATGGATAAAGGGGGGGTTGTTAGTTTATTGATTTTTGAATGATTGATAAGAGATAAATGAGGTGATAAATTAGTGTTTTATTTTATTTTTAATAAGTGATTAGGAGATAAAATAGGAACTTGGTGAAGGATAATTGTTGTTAAATGAAGTGATAATAGAAGATTAGTATAGATTTATTTTATATATTTTGAATATGTGTTCAAGAGTTATTATAGGAGAAGGAAGTGGAATTTGAGAGGAGGTAGGAGTGCCGAAATTGAGTAGTATAAATAGGGGTGCCGAATTTAGTTTCTTTTCCCCATTAGTGCCCTTTTTCCCTTGTGCAAAGCCGCTTATGTTTCATTCCTCTTTTCTATTTGTTCTTGGCCGAATCTATATCCCTTTCCCAATTCCTTTCTTTTATTTTTGTTAGCCGAATCTTCCCTTTGCCACCGTTGCCGTATTGCTCAACTTCTTCTCTTCCTTTCTTTAAGAATTCTTTTAAAAGCCGAAATACTTTGGTGAACCATAGCCGAATCCTCTAGGCGATAAACTCCCTCTACTTTTGTGTTTTCTTCTTCACCATAAAAGAGCGAGACCTATTCTCATTTAGTCTTCACAAGCAACAATAGTGCAGCGTTAAGGAGTCTTAGAAGAGCCTCTTGGATTCGACTACTCAAGGTGAGTTAATGTGGTATTCTACCATAGGCCATTTTATAAGTTTAGGTATGACCGATTGTGTATTATGATTTTTAGGGCTAATCGACAAGTAAGCAGAGTATCGGGATTCTAGATCGTGTTAGATTCGAGTAGTTCGGAATTTCGCTAAATAATCAGGTGTGTGATTAACCCACCGTTTTTCGAGTTTTTGCTATATCTGTATGTGTTGATTGTGTACTAACAAGTGCGATAAAAGTTATGAGATGGATACCCTCAAGGGTATGTCGATAATCAGTGAAATACCGAATCGATGAAGTGTGATTATTGATGTGAATATGTGATAATACGCTAAATAACATGTACATGCATTATCATGGCATTATTTTATGTTGCATGTGCATGGGTGGGTTATGAAAGAAGGACAGGGTGTACTTCGAGTACGTGGTTTGATGTTAGCCTTGAGCTACATCGTGGATTGACGTTGACTGAGGTCACGTTGTGGATTATTTGCGATTAAGTTCGCGTGGTTTGATGAGTGGCTATGTGCCTCATCGTGGTTGATATCGCTATTTGCCATATCGTGGTTGATGAGTGACTATGTGTCCCATCGTGGTTTTGGTGTTAGCTACGGCTACATCGTGGATTGGCGCTGACTGAGGTCGCGTTGTGGATTATTGTGCTTAATTGCACGTGGACGGCATTGATTGCCTTTTGGAGTGAAAAGGAGAGGGTGATTTGATAATCCACGTGTGTGTGTAATTTGGATAAGGGGTGTGTAGAGGATGGACCCTAGGTGGGTTGGGCTTCATAATTGCATAACTTTGCATGTGAATGTGATATGAATATGGGCCAAGCCCGAGAATGTGGTAGTATGTGAATATGATACTTGATATCTCGATATATGGGTTAACATGTGGTTAACATGTGGGTGGAATTCGGTGGTTTAATTACACACTCGAGTCCGTGTGACTCACCCAAATATTTTATCAAACATCGCGGGTGATATGATGATCGGACCGGGTTGGAGTGGATACGAGGTGGCCCATGCTGAGAAGATAATTTAATTAATTAAGTAGTTATAGTTTCAGATATTTTGATTAAGTCTTTATTGTATTAAGGCCCATTAAAGTGTTTAAGGTTGTTTAAGTATTTTTCATTAAGTTTAATTATTATATTTATTATGGATTGACAATTTAAATATTAATTGCAAATGATTTTATTTTCTTAAGTGTGTATAATAAAGTTCTGAATCCGGTGTTTTCATAATAATTTAATTTTTACCTAGAATATTTTAAGTCACGAAAAGGTTTTATTAAAGGAAACATATTTTTAACGATTTTTACTCTTAAGTAAGAATATTTTCGAACGTGTTTCGCAGTGGCATTTCAAATTCGGTCGGAGTGAATGGGCCGGGTTTGGGGTGTTACACCATTTTTGGGTTAATTCCCACCTAAATGACTGCCTAGGGTTGTCAAGCCTAGGTTTACGTTCTTCCTCTCCCAAACAGTTGATCTGCTAAGAAACTCTATCATTCAATAAATTATTTAGTTAAAGCGATTGAAACATGCAAAATATGTATAAAGCAATAAATTGATTCTAATCTTTTCCCAAACATTCATCTAGCAATGTTAAAGAAAGAGAAATAAAGAATAGAATAAGGAAAAGAGATGTTCATGGATTTATCGATGAAAGCATAGCTCCGGAACAATCTCCACTCACGTAAGTCTCACTTTGGAATAGGATCTTCCGATTACAAGAACATAAAATAACCGAAGTAAAAACTATGAATAAAAGAAAAACCTAAGAATCAAAACCCTCCAATTGTGTGTTTAAACTGATTACAATGGCCTTTATATAGGCTAAACTCAAAATATTAAAGTGTCTAAAATATTCTTGAAGTCCTTAGAGTTCAATTAGGACAGATACTCCTAATTTCCCTCAAAAACATAATTAAAGCATGCAAGAATTTTTGGGCTACGTAGGGGTTTGGTTTCAAAACAGGCCTACGATGTTGCAACCAACTACAAGGGGTATGTCGTGACATAGGAGGGTCGTGTCACGACATCGAGGGTATTTTCACTCCAAAACTTGTTTTTAGCTTCTGTAACACCCCAAACCCGGCCCATTCGTTACGACCGAATTTGAAATGCCACTGCGGAAAAATGTTTGAAGACTGATTTCACTTTTGGGAAAAACATTAAAAATTTTGACATTTGAAAACCATGTCCAATTAAAAATTCTAAATAATATAAGCTTGATAAAAATATCCAAATTAAAACTTTATTATAAGCTTTTAAAATATAAGTTGCCAAAATTAAAAGCATTTCCTAATAATAATTTAATGGTCGTCTAGCTTAAACATAATAAAAATGTTCAATAACTTTAATGGGCCTTATTACAATAAACACTTAATCAAAATACTGAAAATATAACTACTTAATTAATTAAAATATCTTTTCGCATGGAAATGCATACTGCATGGCCACCTTTGTATCCACTCCAACCCGGTCCAAAAATCACGATCACTGCGATGTTTAATAAAAATTGGGTGAGTCATACAGACTCAGTGTGTAATTAGTCCACTGAATTCCACCCACATGCTAACCACATATTAACTCATATATCAGATATCAATTATCAAATTCACATGTTATCACATTCTGGGCTTGGCCCATATTCATATCACATTCATCTAATAGGGTAGTTAACCACATAATTTCCACATACTGGGCTTGGCCCATTTCATCATCAACCCATATGATGAGATAATGAGTTTATGCAAAGTGCACCCAACCCAACCTAGGGTCCATCCGTTACACCTACCTTGGCGCACTACGCCCCAAGGCCGTGGCTAATCCACCGATCAACTAAGTGATCCCACATATCTTACCTTTGACGGACACTGCTGCAAGGCCGTGGCTAAGCCACCGATCACTGAGTGACCCCACATGTCAATATCCACGAGGTGACTCGAGGTCATCCTCAATCCACGGTGATGCACACGGCTATCATCCGCCGAGATGTGGCACCTAGCCAACACCTCCCTTGATGAAGCACATAGCTAACATCAAGCGCTAATGTAGCACAAGGCTAACATTAGACCACGTACATAAAGTACACCCTTTCCTTCGATAGTCACATTCATATCCCATCCCATGCACATGCAACATATGATAATGTCATAACATAGTAAAATAATGCATGCACATGCTATTCGGCATACAAACATATTCTCAT
This sequence comes from Gossypium sturtianum, assembly GCA_025698515.1. Taxonomy (NCBI): domain Eukaryota; kingdom Viridiplantae; phylum Streptophyta; class Magnoliopsida; order Malvales; family Malvaceae; genus Gossypium; species Gossypium sturtianum. Next base: position 131,831,121 of record CM046955.1, read on the forward strand.
TGGCATATTCACATTCTTAATAATTAACACGACTGATTTCCGATATACCCCTTAAGGGTAACCATTCACAATCGCCACTGCACATATTAGCATTTACACAACACATACAATATACCATAAACCCGGAAAACAGTGGGTTAATCACACACCTGATCACTTGGAGAACTATGCTTTCGACGATACGATGCTATCACTAGGCGATACTACGGCTATTTGGCTACTTTCTTGTTCGTGATTTGGTCCACACCCCGGTGGCCAATCCCTAACTACCGAGACAGATCTCTTCTTAAACTTCAGGATAGGGACCTTCCCTTTCCCTTCTTGAATGGTATTCGCCTCCATCAACACACTTAATCAGAACAATCAATCTAATCATCAATATACGAATTCTTAACCAAATATCCACAACTTATCATACTTTACGAAAGGGTCTTGAAATCCGAAAAGCTTGATCTAATGCTTAGATCCTTAATCCCTACATTTGATTAATCACCTACTACTTTAATAAAAAGCCATTCGGCCATAAATCCAAATCCTAGTAGGATTAGTATACTTAAACTTACCTTGTTGCCGTTTGACTTAAGAATCAAGTCTTGAAATCTCTGCTATACTCTTCTTGCATTCGGCCAAGCATTGAATCAATTAACTTGGTTAGTTTTCGGCTTTTGAATAATTAATGAACACATATATTTACCAAACATGGCCTTGGCCGAATGCTATAGACACTTACCTTGTGGATTTTAAATCCCGAAACTCACCGAATAACTAGGGAACACGTGGCCTATGGTGTACCTTCGGGAAAAGAACTTCTCCTTCCTTGTAGTCGACACTTAGTAAATCCCGAAAGATCTCTTCAAAGTTTCGGCAAAAAGATATTAACGGGGTTAGTCCTAGATTTCGGCAAATCTTAAGAAAAAAGGATGAAACCGAATGAGATCTTACCCTTACTTGAAGAAATCAAATTCCACAAACTTTTTCTTTTAAGGCCACCTTGCCTTAATTTCCCCTTTTAAACCTTAAAACTCGTCATTTCTAGGTCATTTCTAAGTTTCCAAAAATTTTCGATCGGCTCTGTAAACTTGACATTTCCTTACATTTCCATGACATTTCCTTACAAGACATTTCCTTACATTTCCAAGACATTTCCTTACATTTCCATGACATTTCCTTACAAGACATTTCCTTACATTTCCAAGGTTCTAAAAATGTTCACTTTCCTCTTTTAAACTTAACATTTCCATACATTTCAGGTTTCCAAAAGTGTTCAAAATATATTCATAACACATAAGATATGTCATTTCGTACAATTAAACCAAAAATGCATAGGCCCTTTTCGAGGATGTTACAGTTCTACCTCCTTAAAAATAATTTCGTCCTCGAAATTACTTATTAACGAATAATCGTACATCTTAACTCACCGCTTTCACGCTTATGCGCACGCACTGATCTTAATAGAACCATCATACTTTCTAGGCACAATCTCTAAGTTCACGTCCCCTAGAACTCATTTCTAACGTTGCGATTTAATCTGATTAAAAAGTTTCATGCATCAGAAATTTTGTTCCACTGATTATTCGCGAACAGTTTTATGAAAAGAGATGTTCAGAAGTAGTTCTTTCGATCAACCAAAGTTTCTAGTTTTATGAAAGGGAGTCACATTCACATTCTGTAACACCCCAAACCCGGTCCATACACCACGACCGAATCTGGTATGTTACAGGGAGAAATGTATTTGAGAGGTTTAGGCTTACGGGAAAAAGTTTGATAAAAACCCTCTTTGCACATTTGATTCTTGTAGAAATCTTGGGCATGATTGTTTTAAAACTGAGGTTTTGTTTGTTAACTCAGAAATTTCGAAAAACTTAACCGGTTGTGAAACTAAAACAAGACCATCTCTTTTAGAAACTCGAGTTGTTTCTTATTGATACTAAAACATTTTGACTTAGTAGAAAATCGAGTTTTGGTTTGAAAATCATTTGAGTTTCCTTAATACCATGTCATAGTGTGATACCCGATGGTATAGTTTAAAACACATTGCGTTATAGTTTTGAAATCATTGTCTTTCCAAGTTTTAGCAAATTTTAACCCAATTATTTTGTTAAGGCATATTAGAAAGCTACTTTAAGCATAAACATAGTAAAACCTAATTTAATGGCCATTTACAACCCAAAACAAAACCGAATAGTAATAAATAAGCTAAAGTACCGAATTTTATAAAGTCTGAGCAAATCTTTATTAAAGCATGGCATGAGCACCTCGAGTCCATCCCGACTCCATGTCCGCGTCTAAGTGTCACCTGAAATGTCAAAGGAGAGGGTGAGTCGCAAGACTCAGTGCATAAATCCCACTCCCGATAATACAACATGCTAACACACATCATATCATAGCAACATAATCAATGCACCCCGATCCTAACCATCCATATCACCTTTCTACCCCGTGTGGTACCAAACCACTTTGGTGGTGCCAAACCACTGGTGACCCAAAGTCACGATATCCATAAGTGTGGTGCCAAACCCTTTGGTGACCCAAAGTCACGAATAATCCAATGATGGGGCCAACCCATCGCGTGATACCAAATCACTAGCAGACAATCCCATATCTCAAAGTGGGGCCAACCCACGGTGGTGTTAACCACGGGGGCGAGTCGCAATGAGGTGCCAAACCTGCGGTGTCCCAAAGACACAGTGTGATACCAAATCACCTTTGGTGACCGCGATCACAAATCCGATGATGGGGCCAACCCATCGTGGTGTGATACCAAATCACTAGCCGTGGCGATCCCATATCTCAAAGTGGGGCCAACCCACGGTGGTGTTAACCACGGGGGACGAGTCGCAATGAGGTGCCAAACCTCCGGTGTCCCAAAGACACAAATGTGATACCAAATCACTTTGGTGACCAGAAGTCACAAAATCAAGCGTGGTACCAAACCACTAGAGGTGCCAAACCTCGGTGTCCCAAAGACACAGATGTCCCAAAGACACGGATATCATATTCCCCCTCCTCTCATATCACCCACACATGTCATACTAATGCACATGATATAAAACATGCAATCATGCTAACATGCTCAAATGACATCTCATGGTATTTACATCATAAAACATGTTATCACATATATCACTCTGAGATCTCGTAATGAAACGGACTTACCAGTATCCGTGCTTATACCCCATCGGGTACCAAATCCATCGATCATATTGTTTCACTTTAATAAGTAATTAGGTTATTAATCATATTACTAAATGAAGTGTGTTAGTTTACACACTGTTAAAACGCGATCTTTAGTACCAAAAGAATCGATCTAAGGCCCCTTGATTACTTGCTCCTAATATCCGATTTGGTTTCCTACCAAATCTCGAACCAAGCGATGGCCAACTCCTATAACAACAACGATCACACCTTTAATAACTTGGCTTAATAGAACTAAGCGAATAAACCATGAACAACCTCTCACCATCACTCACCAATCAATCGAGTTCGGATAACGGCCTTGTTGGATCGCCGAATCCAGAAGGCCCTAAAAAGAAATTGGTTACACAAGAGATTAGTTCTCTTCTAACAGAGAAGCCGAAAATCATCCTTTTGCCTTACCAAAATCGTTAGAGAAGTAGGGGAGAAGAGATAGCCTTTCGGCCAAATACTCACCTTCACTAACCGATTGCCCAACACGGGATGAACACCAACACTACACCAATATTCGCCCTAGGTGTTTAACACTCCTACTTTCGGCTTTGAATGTAAAAGGAAAGAAGAAATAGAGGTGGAAAGAAATGGAGGAATCGGCAATTGGGTTTAGGAAAAGAAGGGAATAAAGATGGAAAAGGTGTTTTGGAGAGGTGGAGTTTAGACACAAGGTTTCAAAAGAGAAAAGAAATGGAAGAGGGGTGCTAGGTTAGAAGCAACAAGGGATTTTGAGAGAAAACACAAGGCCAAATTCGGCAAGGATGAAGTTGCTTAAAGCTTTCGGTTTTGAAAAGGGAAAAGAGAGACTTACTTGGAGGAAATTCGGCTTAGGCTCTTGACAAAAGAAAGAACTTTGTTTTGAAACAAGGTGACCGAATAAAAATGCCCAAAAATACCAAGATGAATTTGGCTAACACCTACTCAAAAGGCAACACAGGTTCGGCAATTTGAGAGCTTACACTTTCGGTTTTGGTATGGCAAAAAGAGAAAATTTGCTTCTAAAGATTTTGACCGAAAAACACCAAAACTCAAAATGGATTTCGGCACTACCCCACACCCACACTACCAAGCCGTCACTCCCCAAAACTCTCCTAAAATTCGACCATATCCCCACTAACACTCCACACCACTCAATTCAAATGAGTTGAACAAGTCTTCCTCCTAAAATCCCTCTCCACCCACCATTCAAATGGGTAGACCAAGTGCAAGGCAGAGTTTGAACTGCCTACAAACTCTTCCTTCCATGCCGTCAAAATGGAAGCCAAAATGGGGATCTCCGTAGCTTGAACACAAGACCTCTCCTCCTTGCATATGACGCCAACCTCAAGCTCCAAGTGGCACATGCCTTGCCACTCTGCCAGCTCACCTTTTGTGCAACAAAACACCAAATAAAACTCATATATCCCAGCTCCATCAGCTCCCCTGACTTAGGCCAAAAAAACAAAAATTTTCCTACCTGCTCAAGCTTACTTCTAACTCACAACTAAGCCCCTAAAACATAGAAATAGCAACATAGCACACCAACACATGCAATATCATGCAACAACAAAATAGCCCCCAACCCGGGATATTACGGTTCTACCCCTTAAAATAATTTTGGCCTCGAAATTACCTGATCAAAAGAGTTGCGGGTACTGCTGTTTCATCATATCCTCGGGTTCCCACGTGGCTTCTTCCACGCCATGATTCCGCCACAGTACCTTAACCAAAGGCACAGACTTCTTTACGCGAGAACCTTCACATCCCGATCCGAGAATGCGCACGGGTTCTTCTTCCAAAGTCAAATCTGGATTTACCTCGATCTCTTCCCTTTGCTACCCATGCGGCGGATCCGAACGATAGCGTCGAAGCATCGAAAGCGTGAAATACGTCGTGAATCGACTAAGCTCTGCTGGCAACTCCGGTTGATACGCCCACTGGTCCCACTCGTCTCAAAACCTTATACGGCCCAATAAACCTCGGACTTAGCTTGCCTTTCTTTCGAACCTCAAAACCTTCTTCCATGGCGAGACCTTCGAAAAACTTGATCCCCCACAGAAAACTCTATGTCTCTCCGCTTAAGATCGGCATAAGACTTCGCCGGTCCAAGCTTCCTTCAACCGAGCACGAATCAACTTAACCTTGTTTTCGGTCTCAGCGACCAACTCGGGTCCTAACAACTGGCGTTCACCTAACTCCGTCCAACACGTAGGTGATCGACACTTCCTACCATACAACGCCTCATATGGTGCCATCTTGATGCTCGCTTGGTAACTGTTGTTGTAGGCAAACTCAGCTAATGGTAGAAACTCCTCCCAACTACCTCTAAAATCCAGAACACAACCCCTCAGCATATCCTCCAAGATCTGAATAACCCTTTCCGATTGTCCGTCAGACTGCGGGTGAAAAGCCGTGCTGAAATCCAACCGCGTACCCAGAGCCTGATGCAACGCTTTCCAGAACCTTGACGTAAATCTGGGATCCCTATCCGAGATGATCGATACTGGCACACCGTGCAACCTCACTATCTCCGAAACATACGACCGCCAACCTCTCGAAGTGAGTAGTCAACTCTCACGGAATGAAATGGCGATTTAGTCGATCGATCCACAACTACCAAATCGAATCCTTCTTGCTTGGCGTAAGCGGTAACCCATCGACGAAATCCATGGTTATCCTTTCCCACTTCCATCGAGGAATCTTCACGGTGAAGTAACCACGACGGCAATCGATGTTGACCTTGACTGTGACATGTCGGACACTTCCCAACACACTCTGTCACTTCTTTCTTAAGACCAGGCCACCAAAAGCTGCTCTCTCCGAGATCCCTATACATCTTACTACCTCCGGGATGCATAGCATAAGGGCTACTATGTGCGCGTCTGAAGAATCCTCCGCCTCACTCAACATCCTTGGGCATACAAGCTTTACCTTGAAAACACAAAGCACCCCATCACTAGACAAGTTGTAACCTTCCAAACCACCACCACCTGCACGCAACCTCCGCGCTTTTCGCAGAACCTCATCCTCTATCTGTTTCTCTACGATCCGCTCAAACCAAGTAGGCTTAATTTGCAACTCTGCGAGAATACTTCAAGTCTGTCATACAAACTCAAGTGAGCAAACATCGCTCTTAAGTCCGAAACAACCTTACGGCTCAACGCGTGTCACGCCACCACGTTAGCCTTGCCGGATGATACTCAATCGAACGAGTCGTAATCTTTAAGCAACTCAACCCATCTGTTGCCTCAAATTCAAATCCTTACGAGTCAAGAGGTACTTCAGACTCTTATGATCGGTGTAGACTATTGATCTCTCTCCGCACAAGTAGTGCCTCCAAATCTTCAACGCAAAGACTACGGCCGCTAACACCGGATCGTGCGTCGGATAGTTGACCTCATGTGGCCTCGGTGCGAGATCGTAAGCCACAACCTTACCTTCCTACATCAAAGACACACAACCCAACCCCGTATGTGATGCATCGCGATGAGGACCGTGAATTCCTTACGGCCTCGAGTTGAATCAAACCGAAGCTTCTGTTAGAATCTTCCTAAGCTTGTCGAAACTCTCCTGCTTTGTTCTCTCACCCAAACAAACGGAACCTCTTTCCTTAACAACTTGGTCATTTAGTGCTGCAATCAACGAGAAAACCCTCTACAAACCTTCGGTAGTATCCGCCAAACCAGGAAAACTCCGAATCTCGACCCACCGACTTAGGCGGTTTCAATCCAAAGCGCGCTCAATTTTCCGAGGATCCACTCTAATCCTCGGTGACACTACATGTCCCAAGAAAGTCACTTTCTAAGCCGGGACTCGCACTTACCGAACTTAGCGTAAAGTCGCTTCTCCTCAAAATCTGCGCATTACCACACGCAAATGCGCATCATGCTCTTCTTACGTTCTTGAATACACCGGGATGTCGTCAATAAAAACTACCACGAACCGGTCCAGATCATCTTTGAAACACCCTATTCATCATATCCATGAATCTTGCCGGCGCGTTAGTCAACCGAGACGGCATTACGGAAATTCATAGTGCCCATACCGAGTCCAGCATTGTCTTGTGAATATCCGCTTCTTTCACCTTTAATCTGGTGATACCCGGACCTCAGGTCAATCTTAGAAAATACCGCTGCACCTTGGTGATCAAACAAGTCATCTATCCGTGGTAACGCGGATACTTTATTTTGATCGCGATTTATTCAAGCTGGCGATAATCTATGCACATCCGCATTGTACCATCTTTCTTCTTAACAAAGAGTACCTGGCGCACACTTACGGTGAAACACTTGGCCTGATAAAATCTCGGTCCAACAACTCTTGGATCTCCGAGCCTTAAGCTCCACCAATTCCTTTGGCGCCATCCTATACGGACAATAGACACTTGGCGCATTTCTGCAATGATCTATCCCAAACTCTACCTCACGATCCGGTGGCAAACCCGGAAGTTCATCTGGAAACACATCAGCAAATTCCTTAACTGTTCGGACTTTTTCTACCGCAGACCCTTTAGCCTCCAAGGCATACACATGAACCACATACGCTTCACAGCCCTTTCTCACCATCTTCTCTGCCTTTAGAGCAGATACCACATTAGATAAGCAATCTCTCCTATTACCTATCATAGCCACTTCATCACCCTCAGTCGTCTTTAGAACCATGCGCTTAGCCGCGCAATCCAACTTCGCCTGGTACTTAACCAACCAGTCCATCCCAAGAATCAAATCGAACTCCCCAAATGGCAGTTCCATCAGATCAGCAGCAAACACTACCCCTTGGAGTTCTAGGGGTACATCTCTAAACAGCTTATCTACTACCACAGAGTGACCTAAAGGGCTAATCATCATCATCCGCCTAGAAGATATCTCTGAGTCTAAGTCCATGGTCTCTCTTGTACTCATCGCCATGTAAGAATGCGTCGAACCCACATCAATCAAAGCAGTAAAAGGAGAACCAAAGATCAAGAACGTACCGGTTATGACGTCCGGTGCGTCGCCCTCCTCTCGGCGCCTTTGTCGCATACACTAACCCAGTACAGCCGGCGTCGCGCCGAACTACCCGCACCTGCCGGTGCTCCACGGCCCGACCGGATCCATTACTACCTGCTGCCATTACCACGGCCCCTCTGCGGTGGCGGTACATTATTCTGAACCGAGTACGGTACGACTCTCGGGGTGAATCACGGCCAACTTACGCGGGCGAGTCCCTCACGCGATGATCCAGAACCATACTCAAAACAACCTTTTCCACCGGTCAGCGGCCTCCCCAATGATATCTCCCACAATGGTTACACAGCGCGGCGGTCCCTGACTAGCAGCAACAACCCTACCAGACTGATTCGGCCCACTCTGTCTAGCCCTTTTCTGAGGGTTACCCGACGACCCAGAAGACCCAAAGCTCCTCTTATGCCTGTTCCTGTCCATGCCCTGCCTTACGGACTCCTTAACACCCTCGGCTACCTTAGCCTTTTCAACCAAGACAGCAAACTCACGCTCCTGCTGAGGAGCAATCAGCAGTCTCAACTCGTCTCTCAGACCATCCTCGAAACGAACACACCTCTCGTGTTCAGTAGCCACAATACCCCTAGCATACCGGCTCGGCTTCAAGAACTCGACCTCGTACTAGAAAGCAGACTTACTCCCTGGACTAGCCTCAAAAATGCTTTTACATTTGCGTGTCGATGTAGCTAGCTCCAATGTACTTTTTCTCAAATGCAGCCTGAAATAATCCCATGTCGGATCCTCACGCCACACTGTATCCGAACCGTGAGCCACCAACGGTATGACTCATCCCGAAGAAGCGATACTATGCCCTTGGCTTCTCCTCGGCGATCAAGTCGGATCATCCATGATCCGCTCCGTTGCCTCCAGCCAATACTCAGCTGATCTTTGGGAGCAACACCGTAAACACCTCGAAAGAATTCACCCCGTTTGCGGAGTCGCTCAGAGCAGATTTCCTAACTCCACGCACCACCACCTACACCAGCTACCCTTTCCAACACTCGCGGCATTGCTCGTGACACTGCGTCATCGGTCGATCTTGAAACTCACCACCTCCGGTGGTGGCGATACCGGTATCTCATTTTTCGACCCACGACCGGATCCTCACGGGTTGTAAAAGCGATCATCCTACCACGACCTCGGCCCACGACCACGTCCACCTCTAGCGCTCATGACTAAATTCTCGTGATCCGATTTAGGAGTTTTATGCATCGATATTTATTCCACTCTGTTTTAAAGCAAAGTCTTATGAATAGTAAATAAGCTTTGTTTTTCGCGAGTTCTGAGAATCCTATCGATTTTAGTTTCTAAAGTAATCCACTATTGCAATCATCCAATCACATCAATAAATCACAAGCAATAGTAAGGGGTACTTACTTGGGCGGACTGGTGCCGGAGACTCGGTGTCATGCCCTTCAAACCATTTATTTCAAACAAAACACTTAAAACAGACTTTTGAAAGCATTTTGGGCCTCAGGCCCACAGCCGAGCCTTTGAACTTGGCTCTGATACCACAATTGTAACACCCCAAACCCGGTCCATACACCACGACCGAATCTGGTATGTTACAGGGAGAAATGTATTTGAGAGGTTTAGGCTTACGGGAAAAAGTTTGATAAAAACCCTCTTTGCACATTTGATTCTTGTAGAAATCTTGGGCATGATTGTTTTAAAACTGAGGTTTTGTTTGTTAACTCAGAAATTTCGAAAAACTTAACCGGTTGTGAAACTAAAACAAGACCATCTCTTTTAGAAACTCGAGTTGTTTCTTATTGATACTAAAACATTTTGACTTAGTAGAAAATCGAGTTTTGGTTTGAAAATCATTTGAGTTTCCTTAATACCATGTCATAGTGTGATACCCGATGGTATAGTTTAAAACACATTGCGTTATAGTTTTGAAATCATTGTCTTTCCAAGTTTTAGCAAATTTTAACCCAATTATTTTGTTAAGGCATATTAGAAAGCTACTTTAAGCATAAACATAGTAAAACCTAATTTAATGGCCATTTACAACCCAAAACAAAACCGAATAGTAATAAATAAGCTAAAGTACCGAATTTTATAAAGTCTCGAGCAAATCTTTATTAAAGCATGGCATGAGCACCTCGAGTCCATCCGGCTCCATGTCCGCGTCTAAGTGTCACTGAAACGTCAAAGGAGAGGGTGAGTCGCAAGACTCAGTGCATAAATCCCACTCCCGATAATACAACATGCTAACACACATCATATCATAGCAACATAATCAATGCACCCGATCCTAACCATCCATATCACCTTTCTACCCCGTGTGGTACCAAACCACCGTGGTGGTGCCAAACCCACTGGTGACCCAAAGTCACGATATCCATAAGTGTGGTGCCAAACCACTTTGGTGACCCAAAGTCACGAATAATCCAATGATGGGGCCAACCCATCGCGTGATACCAAATCACTAGCGAGACAATCCCATATCTCAAAGTGGGGCCAACCCACGGTGGTGTTAACCACAGGGACGAGTCGTAATGAGGTGCCAAACCTCCGGTGTCCCAAAGACACGAGTGTGATACCAAATCACTTTGGTGACCCATGATCACAAATCCGATGATGGGGCCAACCCATCGTGTGATACCAAATCACTAGCAGACAATCCCATATCTCAAAGTGGGGCCAACCCACGGTGGTGTTAACCACGAGGGACGCAGTCGCAATGAGGTGCCAAACCTCACGGTGTTCCAAAGACACAAATGTGATACCAAATCACTGGTGACCGAAGTCACAAAATCAACTGTGGTACCAAACCACTAGAGGTGCCAAACCTCTGGTGTCCCAAAGACACAGTGTCCCAAAGACACGAATATCATATTCCCCCTCCTCTCATATCACCCACACATGTCATACTAATGCACATGATATAAAACATGCAATCATGCTAACATGCTCAAATGACATCTCATGGTATTTACATCATAAAACATGTTATCACATATATCACTACTGAGATCTCGTAATGAAACGGACTTACCCGTATCCGTGCTTATACCCCATCGGGTACCAAATCCATCGATCATATTGTTTCACTTTAATAAGTAATTAGGTTATTAATCATATTACTAAACGTATGTGTTAGTTTACACACTGTTAAAACGCAGATCTTTAGTACCAAAAGAATCGATCTAAGGCCCCTTGATTACTTGCTCCTAATATCCGATTTGGTTTCCTACCAAATCTCGAACCAAGCGATGGCCAACTCCTATAACAACAATGATCACGCCTTTAATAACTTGGCTTAATAGAACTAAACGAATAAACCATGAACAACCTCTCACCATCACTCACCAATCAATCGAGTTCAGATAACGGCCTTGTTGGATCGCCGAATCTCGAAGGCCCTAAAAAGAAATTGGTTACACAAGAGATTAGTTCTCTTCTATGAGGAAGAAAATCATCCTTTTGCCTTACCAAAATCGTTAGAGAAGTAGGGGAGAAGAGATAGCCTTTCGGCCAAATACTCACCTTCACTAACCGATTGCCCAACACAGGATGAACACCAACACTACACCAATATTCGGCCCTAGGTGTTTAACACTCCTACTTTCGGCTTTGAATGTAAAAGGAAAGAAGAAATAGAGGTGGAAAGAAATGGAGGAATCGGCAATTGGGTTTAGGGAAAGAAGGGGAATAAAGATGGAAAAGATGTTTTGGAGAGGTGGAGTTTGACACAAGGTTTCAAAAGAGAAAAGAAATGGAAGTGGGGTGCTAGGTTCGGCTTAACAAGGGATTTTGAGAGAAAACACAAGGCCAAATTCGGCAAGGATGAAGTTGCTTAAAGCTTTCGGTTTTGAAAAGGGAAAAGAGAGACTTACTTGGAGGAAATTCGGCTTAGGCTCTTGACAAAAGAAAGAACTTTGTTTTGAAACAAGGTGACCGAATAAAAATGCCCAAAAATACCAAGATGAATTTCGGCTAACACCTACTCAAAAGGCAACACAGGTTCGGCAATTTGAGAGCTTACACTTTCGGTTTTGGTATGGCAAAAAGAGAAAATTTGCTTCTAAAGATTTTGACCGAAAAACACCAAAACTCAAAATGGATTTCGGCACTACCCCACACCCACACTACCAAGCCGTCACTCCCCCAAAACTCTCCTAAAATTCGGCCATATCCCCACTAACACTCCACACCACTCAATTCAAATGAGTTGAACAAGTCTTCCTCCTAAAATCCCTCTCCACCCACCATTCAAATGGGTAGACCAAGTCCAAGGCGAGTTTGAGCGCTTACAAACTCTTCCTTCCATGCCAATCAAAATGGAAGCCAAAATGGGGATCTCCGCAGACTTGAACACAAGACCTCTCCTCCTTGCATATGACGCCAACCTCAAGCTCCAAGTGGCACATGCCTTGCCACTCTGCCGACTCACCTTTTGTGCAACAAAACACCAAATAAAACTCATATATCCCGAGATCCATCGGCTCCACGACTTAGGCCAAAAAAAAAATTTTCCTACTGCTCAAGCTTACTTCTAGCTCACAACTAAGCCCCTAAACCATAGAAATAGCAACATAGCACACCAACACATGCAATATCATGCAACAACAAAATAGCCCCCCAACCCGGGATATTACACATTCATAAGCAGAGGCACATTCATTTCTCCATGAAGTCACATTCATTCACAACATCATTCACTACACTTTTATGGCCATTCCATCCATTTCCCTACCCAGGTAATTTCGTCATTTTTCCTCTGAGGGTATTTTGGTAATAAATCGGGTCAATTCGAAAATATTTTTCAAATTAGAGGTATTTCAGAATTTACAAAATCTCTGGGTTATTTTGTTTTCCAAATCAGAGGTGTTGTAAAAATTTCAGAAATCGAGGTTATTTCGGTAATTTTGGAAGTCAGGGGTAGTTCCGTAAATTTTCCAAATCAGGGTATCTTGTTATTTGTAAAACAGAAGTTTTTGATATCTTTGTAAAGTAGAAATATTGTAGCAAACGTCGAGGGTATTTTTGAAAATCTTAAGAACTAAGGGTATTTTAGTAATTTACAATACATGGGCATTTTTGTAATTTTGTAAATCGGAGATATTGTGGAAAAAAATTTCACAATAATCTTTTACTACAATTAAAAGGGTAATTTAGGGATTTTAAAACTAGGGTTTTTATCATGGCTAGTCCCTTTCGGGTTTTAATTATCGGGTTTAGCCCGTGAATAAGTCCTCTTGGTTAGGGTGAACCGTAGCTACGCTTTGGTAGGATTCGAGTAAAGAGGAGGTGAGTCGCTAGGACTGCTTAAATACCAAGCTCTTCATGAATCCACTCCTAGACATGCGCTGTGATTTGCCACACCCTAGCTTGGCGACTTACTTCACAGGTTTGTTTAATAGTCCTTAAGTCTTATGCATGTGTTTGAGTGCACTAGCCCTAGGGTTCAATAGCCCTAATATTCTAATCTACGAGCCCAAATAAGCCCATAACAGTTCACATAAATAAGTCACTTCAACAATTAGAAGTACTTACCTGGTGGACTTCGGGCCGGAGATACAGGTGCCATGCCAGAATAACCTGAAAAGTTTATGAAAGCCCATACTTTTGAAAAAATTATTTTTGGACCCAAAACCCTCAAGGCCGAGTTTTGAACCGGGCTCTGATACCAAACTGTAACACCCCAAACCCGGCCCATTCGTTACGACCGAATTTGAAATGCCACTGCGGAAAAACGTTTGAAGACTGATTTCACTTTTGGGAAAAACATTAAAAATTTTGTCATTTGAAAACCATGTCCAATTAAAAATTCTAAATAATATAAGCTTGATAAAAATATCCAAATTAAAACTTTATTATAAGCTTTTAAAATATAAGTTGCCAAAATTAAAAGCATTTCCCAATAATAATTTAATGGTCGTCTAGCTTAAACATAATAAAAATGTTCAATCACTTTAATGGGCCTTATTACAATAAACACTTAATCAAAATACTGAAAATATAACTACTTAATTAATTAAAATATCTTTCTGCATGGAAATCTGCTTCTGCATGGCCACCTTTGTATCCACTCCAACCCGGTCCAAAAATCACGATCACCTGCGATGTTTAATAAAAATTGGGTGAGTCATACAGACTCAGTGTGTAATTAGTCCACTGAATTCCACCCACATGCTAACCACATATTAACTCATATATCAAATATCAATTATCAAATTCACATGTTATCACATTCTGGGCTTGGCCCATATTCATATCACATTCATCTAATAGGGTAGTTAACCACATAATTTCCACATCTTCGGGCTTGGCCCATTTCATCATCAACCCATATGACAGATAATGAGTTTATGCAAAGTGCACCCAACCCAACCTAGGGTCCATCCGTTACACCTACCTTGGCAGACCCCCTGCCCAAGGCCGTGGCTAATCCACCGATCAACTAAGTGATCCCACATATCTTACCTTGACGGACTGCTTTGCTCAAGGCCGTGGATAAGCCACCGATCACTTGAGTGACCCCACATGTCAATATCCACGAGGTGACTCGAGGTCATCCTCAATCCACGGTGATGCACACAGCTATCATCCTCCGAGATGTGGCACCTAGCCAACACCTCCCTTGATGAAGCACATAGCTAACATCAAGCGCTAATGTAGCACAAGGCTAACATTAGACCACGTACATAAAGTACACCCTTTCCTTCGATAGTCACATTCATATCCCATCCCATGCACATGCAACATATGATAATGTCATAACATAGTAAAATAATGCATGCACATGCTATTCGGCATACAAACATATTCTCATTGGCATATTCACATTCTTAATAATTAACACTGACCTGATTTCCGATATACACCTTAAGGGTAACCATTCACAATCGCCACTGCACATATTAGCATTTACACAACACATACAATATACCATAAACCCAGAAAACAGTGGATTAATTACACACTGAGTCTGTATGACTCACCCAATTTTTATTAAACATCACAGATGATTCGTGGTGATTGGACCGGGTTGGAGTGGATACAAAAGTGGCCATGCAGAAGCTGATTTTCATGCAGAAAGATATTTTTAATTAATTAAGCATTCATATTTCCAGTACTTTGATTATTCAATTATTGTAATAAGGCCCCTAAAAGTATTTAAAGTTTGTTTAAGTGTTTTTCATTAAGTTTATTATTATGTTTTATTATGGATTGACAATTGAGGAATTATTTGCAAACGATTTTATTTAAATCTATATATACTAAAGTTTTAATCCGGATATTTTTATAATCACCACATCTCACTTAAGAATCTTAATGAACACTGTTTTCTAAACTTAACAAAATTTTCATGTTTTATCCTTGAGTTCAAATTTGTTTCAAACGTTTTTCCGCAGTGGCATACCAGATTCGGTCAGGGCTTGTGGGCCGGGTTTAGGGTGTTACAGCTTCTGTCTTTGACGTTGAGACATCAGTATCTTCGTGTAACGACATAGGCATCAGTTTTTGCCCGAATAAGCATCTTTAGCTCCCGACTAAGCCTAGAAGCTCATTTTACCTTACTTAGATATATAAAATGTAATAAAAAATAATAGAAAGCATAAATTACTACTTTAAGTATGAAAAACTACTAGAAAGCTAAAGTTATGTGTAAAAAAGGTATAAATAATAGTGTAATTCAGGTAGATCACACCCCCACACTTAACTTGTTGCTTGTCCTCAAGCAACCAAAACACATATATTGAAAAAAAAAAACAACTTGATTGCCTCCGGACATACTAACGTCTAGAGTGTGAATACTGCAGTAAAAGATATAGATATATGAGCCAGTATCTGCAAGTATATAGGTCTAGTTATAATATAGTTACAAAAAAGTAGGTAAGCACTCCGAGAATTTTACCCAATGGAAGCGAGTGCTAGATCAATTTTAACCTAAACACTAAAAGATCTAATTAGTACTTTAATTTAGTTATAGTACGAAAGTAAAGTAAAAGGAGTTTTAAAGTTTTTTATAATAATAAAATAACATAAAGAAATAAAATTTAAGAAATCAAAATATAGGATAAATCAAATCTGATTATGGGTGATTAGCTCACTTCGATAATTCCCATCAACTGTCACTTAGGGTTCCTTCTCAATCAACTAGTCACTATCCCACAAGGATCTTCTGATCTTCCACTCAAATAACAAGTCAACAAGAAATACTTATCTTTCAACCTCACAGTCAAGACTGGTTTGGGGTGAAGGTGTTCATGGATAGGCCATACCAATTTTGGGTGAATTCCCACCTTGATCACTTCCTAAGGTTGTTAGGCCTATGGTTTTAAGTTTTTCCTTTCCTAAACAGCTGATCCGTTGAGTAACCCAATAAAACAGTTAATGGATCATACCTCCACTCACTAATCCCCCATAGAAGGATTAGTTCCACTTAACTTGTTGCTTGTCCTCAAGCAACCAAAGCACATATATTGGAAAAATAAATTAATATGAAAATGACTTAATTTCTTTCTTTAAACAAGCAAAAGTTAGTGAAGATTAATGTAAATAAGAACCTCACACCTAAACTCCCCCACACTTAACTTTTTGCTTGTCCTCAAACAAACCAAGTCTAGACACATAGCATGCAATAATGAGACGTCCCTTGGATTTTATTATTACTAAGAATATGATTGTTAAATATTAAAGGTATAACAATCCTTACCGCGCATGTAACTTAATCTTGATAGTTCGATGCCTTGAAAATTTTTAAAGTGAATTAGTATTAGTTTACAAAGTTACATTACTAACAAATTAGAAATAATTATCATGACCAAATGTTTAATAATATCATCATTAACATAAATCAAGTAGATATGTAGTAGACACAATCAAGTAAATCAAAAACATTCATTAAAAAAAATTGTTAGCAGTTCCAGAAGATTAAGCACAGAGAACGCTTAAGTCACATTAGTCTTCTAGGCTTGTAACATTTTGAGGCTTATGACAGTATGAGTTCAAAGAAAGATATGGCTCAGAACGGTTCAAACATTAGAAATAGTTAGACACATGACATTGTTGCCTCTCTTCCCCCTTCATGTCCCATCCAAACTCACCGCCTTTTATCTCCCTCTCTCACCTACCTTATCTTTCCATGTAGGAAGATACAATATAATACTAGCAACCATGGTCAGCTTAACGAGTTCTGGTGCACTGATGAATGAGTTTTCTCATTTTTGTGACTTTTTGTTTTGTCACTTTGACTTTTTACTTTTTTTTCTCAGTCACGGTGCTGTTATTTATGTTCTGTACTTTTTCTTCTTGTTTTTACTTTTAACTTTTTTTTCTTGATTTTTCCTTGTTGCACATTTTTTCCAAACTATATTCATTGTATCACATTATTTCTTCCTTTTTTGGCTATTTTCTTTTAAACCACCGTAATGTATCTACCTATGTAACATCCTAAAATTTGGAAATTTATGTGTTGCATGGTTTTTGGTGTTAAGCTAGTTAAATTATTAATTGTGTATGTTTAGGAAGTCCTGAGAAGGCTCGGGGTTTATTTGGACCTAGTAAAAACCTTTGGCATTTAGCACTTTAAGGAGATGGAGTAAGTGACCTTAAAGCATATGGAAATAAATGAGTAAATAACTAGCGTAAGTGAGCATATGGTAAAGAGGTTATGGCGCCACATGTATTACCTTGAGGGAAGAAGTTCGAATCCCTTTGTGTGCATTTTGACTTTTATTTTTGCATTCCTTCCTTAAAGTGTCGGCCAAGGAGTATTTATGGTAAGGTGGACTTCTTTATTTTTGGTAAGGTGACTAAAAGAATAAGGCAAGGTTGAGGTTGGGGAAAGGAATCAAAAGAAATAGGTAAGTAAGGGGAACAAGAGGCTTATTTCATGGATAGTGTTTTGGAAAGTTTGGGTGGCCAAACTTTTATCCTAGGGGGGATGAATGTGGACGGTTTGGGGCTAGGGTGATAGCCGAATTTTGTGCTTGATGTTTTGGTGAGACTAAAGTGTTAGTCTTGGTCAAAATACCAATATCATCAATTGTGTCTTTTTCTCAAAACTCCTATCCTCCTAGCCGAATTTGGTCATTGGCAATTGGTAAAATTTTGGTTCTTTTGGCCAATTCCCTATTGGCAACTTTGGTATCATTTCTCTTTTCTCTCCAAACTCCTTTCTCCTCCTTGTCGAACCTACACAACCTTGAGGAGGCATATTCCATTTCTTTCTTTCTTCTTGCCGAATGGATACAAACTTTGAGACCATTTCTTTGTTCACACATTATTCTTGAAAATCGAAACTAATCCATCATTCCTCTTCTTATTTTCTTTTCGCAAAATCCTTCAAGCATCACTTCCACTCTAATATTTTTCACCATAGCCGAATATTGAGTCCACTATTTCTCTATAGCCGAACCTTCCGTTCTTTCATTGATCTTCCTTTTTCATTCGAGTTGTCACTCACCCTTGAACAATCGGTAAGTAATCTTTTCAATTCTTTTTATTTTCTTCTTTCTATTGCTGAATCCATATGTTGGCTTGGGAGGGTCTTTTGACCGAAATCATCACTTATTTCTCTTAGACAAGATCCTTTTCTTCTTCGTAGTGATATAGTGGAAGGCCGAACCTTCATTCTTCTTCGCTAGAAGTCGGTTCTAAAATCTTTAAGGTAAGTGTTATTCAAGGATTCTATAAATCATTCTTTATTCGATAAGATGGTGTTGATTAACCGATATTATTTATAGGGGTTAAATTGTTCAATCTACTAAATCATTGGTCACTCGGAAATTAGTGGTAAGCCGATCTTCACCATTTCGATAGTCCATATTTTATTGTAATACCGATTGTTTAAGATCTAACCGAATGATGACTTGTGGTACCGATTCGAATGGGAAGTCGAGTGGAGATCTCATAAGGAGCGGATTAACGATCCCTACTCTTAAATTCAAACGAAGGGCCATTTCGGTGATTCGAGACTTTCCTCCAGGTTGTGAACCCTTATCCGGAGAGAAACAATTATTCGAGGTCGTTCACAATTTTGAGGCGTCAGCGATTCGAGATTTCCCACCGGGTTATGGACCGTCAACCGAGGAAAACTGACAAATCGTAGTTGCTCACGATTCCGAGGGTAAAATTTTTAGATCGTTTGTTTTAAAGTAGATTTATTAAATCGCATAGGTTGACTAATCGGGCATTATAAAATTTTAGGTGTCGACGATCGAGAGAGCGTAGTGCTTACCGTAATCAGGTGTGTAATCTCACGCCATTTTCTGTGGGTTGGAGATTAATGTCATATCGATAATAAACTGTTTGATTAAAATCGTATTAGAGTAAAACCGGGAAAAATTGGCTTAGATCTCATATGATAAAATTGATAAAATTGATATATTTTGCTATGTGGGCCAAAACGATTTATTTTGCTATGTGGGCCAAAACGATATATATTTTGTTATATGGGCCGATCTGAAAATTTCCGAAATGGGCCAAGATGATATTCTGCTTAATGGGCCAATTTGATAAATTGTTATAATGGGCCATAAATTTTTGTAAGAAATATTTGAATACATTGTTGTGAATTGTTATGCATTATATACATGTTTTGCATGGGATGGGATAATGATGAAGAGAAGTTCTGGTAGCTCTGCTACATAAATCTGGTGGCTCTGTCACAAATCTGAAAAATGGCAATGCCATGTAAATATTGTTAATCTGGTGGCTTGTCCACAAATTTGATATAAAAGGCTTAATGCCTACGTTTGGTGTGTTGGCGGGGTGGGTTGACTAAAGATCACCCACAAGTGTGTTGGTTGGTACGGGTGGTGTGTAGCGGATGGAAAACTAGGTTTTGTTTGGGAATTGCATTTCATATGCATATTATATTCGGTACATTTTTATTATTATGAATGGGCTTCGGACCAAATAATGGCTTAATGGATTTTTGCCCAGTGGACAACAGTAAGTGGGTTACACATTGAGTTCTAGTAACTCACCCCCGTTTTCCTTATCCCTTTTAGGTAATGATCAATGATGGAGACTTGGGTCGAGGATGTCTTGGTGGAGGCCATACTTAAAAATGGTTAAATTTGGAATTTGGATTTCTTTTAATACTTTTAATTACTTTGCTATTTTGAATTAAGGTTGTAATAAGGCCTCTGGATTAATTTTTGTTTTGTTTATTGTTTGATGAATTCATATACTACTTTAAGTATTTCAAATTTGGGAATATTTTTTTTTTTAAACTTAAATAAACGTTTTATTCAAAAATGAATATATAAAAAGGATTTCATAATAATTTTCATATTTTTAACTCGGAAAATTACTCTTAAGATTTTCATCAATTCTTTTCGAATAATATTTTTAATTTCTTTTGAAATTTTCTCGAACTGTTAACAATATTTTCAAAATTTCGATTTATAAGATCTTACATCTCAAATTGTCGATTTATCAATCAAATCTTTTACTCAATAAATACTTTGTCAAAATTTTGAAATCTGTTTTACTTAAAAAGGAATCAATGTATATTTATTTTGTGTGACATGTCAAATCTAGCCTTAACGCATAGGCCGGGTTTGGGATGTCACATTTTACGCCGGGAAAAATTGGCTTAGATCTCATATGATAAAATTGATAAAATAGATATATTTTGCTATGTGGGCCAAAACGATATATTTTCTATGTGGGCCAAAACGATATATTTTACTATGTGGGCCAAAACGATATATATTTTGTTATATGTGCCGATCTGAAAATTTCCGAAATGGGCCAAGATGATATTCAGCTTAATGGGCCAATTTGATAAATTGTTATAATGGGCCATAAATTTTTGTAAGAAATATTTGAATACATTGTTGTGAATTGTTATGCATTATATACATGTTTTGCATGGGATGGGATAATGATGAAGAGAAGTTACGTAGCTCTGCTACATAAACCGTGGCTCTGTCACAAATCGAAAAATGGCAATGCCATGTAAATTCTGTTAATCTGGTGGCTTGTCCACAAATTTGATATAAATGGCTTAATGCCTACGTTTGGTGTGTTGGCGGGGTGGGTTGACTAAAGATCACCCACAGGTGTGTTTGTTGGTACGGGTGGTGTGTAGCGGATGGAAAACTAGGTTTGGTTTGGGAATTGCATTTCATATGCATATTATATTCGATACATTTTTATTATTATGAATGGGCTTCGGCCCAAATAATGGCTTAATGGATTTTTTCCCAGTGGACAACGGTAAGTGGGTTACTCATTGAGTTCTAGTAACTCACCCCTGTTTTCCTTATCCCTTTCAGGTAATGATCAATGATGGAGACTTGGGTCGTGGATGTCTTGGTGGAGGCCATACTTAAAAACGGTTAAATTTTGAATTTGGATTTCTTTTAATACTTTGAATTACTTTGCTATTTTGAATTAAGGTTGTAATAAGGCCTCTGGATTAATTTTTGTTTTGTTTATTGTTGGATGAATTCATATACTGCTTTAAGTATTTCAAATTTGGGATTATATTTTTTTTAAAAACTTAAATAAACTTTTTATTCAAAAATGAATATATAAAAAGGATTTCATAATAATTTTCATATTTTTAACTCGAAAAATTACTCTTAAGATTTTCATCAATTCTTTTCGAAAAATATTTTTAATTTCTTTTGAAATTTTCTCGAACTGTTAACAATATTTTCAAAATTTCGATTTATAAGATCTTACATCTCAAATTGTTGATTTATCAACCAAATCTTTTACTCAATAAATACTTCGTCAAAATTTGGAAATCTATTTTACTTAAAAAGGAATCAATGTATATTTATTTTGTGTGACATGTCAAATCTAGCCTTAACGCATAGACCGGGTTTGGGATGTTACATTTTGTGCCGGGAAAAATTGGCTTAGATCTCATATGATAAAATTGATAAAATCGATATATTTTGCTATGTGGGCCAAAACAATATATTTTTCTATGTGGGCCAAAACGATATATTTTGCTATGTGGGCCAAAACGATATATATTTTGTTATATGGGCCGATCTGAAAATTTGCGAAATGGGCCAAGATGATATTCTGCTTAATGGGCCAATTTGATAAATTGTTATAATGGGCCATAAATTTTTGTAAGAAATATTTGAATACATTGTTGTGAATTGTTATGCATTATATACATGTTTTGCATGGGATGGGATAATGATGACGAGAAGTTTTGGTAGCTCTGCTACATAAATCTGGTGGCTCTGTCACAAATCAGAAAAATGGCAATGCCATTTAAATTCTGTTAATCTGGTGGCTTGTCCATAAATTTGATATAAATGGCTTAATGCCTACGTTTGGTGTGTTGGCGGGGTGGGTTGACTAAAGATCACCCACAGGTGTGTTGGTTGGTACGGGTGGTGTGTAGCGGATGGAAAACTAGGTTTGGTTTGGGAATTGCATTTCATATGCATATTATATTCGATACATTTTATTATTATGAATGGGCTTCGCCCAAATAATGGCTTAATGGATTTTTGCCAGTGGACAGCGGTAAGTGGGTTACGCATTGAGTTCTAGTAACACACCCCCGTTTTCCTTATCCCTTTCAGGTAATGATCAATGATGGAGACTTGGGTCGTGGATGTCTTGGTAGAGGCCATACTTAAAAACGGTTAAATTTGGAATTTGGATTTCTTTTAATACTTTTAATTACTTTGCTATTTTGAATTAAGGTTGTAATAAGGCCTCTGGATTAATTTTTGTTTTGTTTATTGCTAGATGAATTCATATACTGCTTTAAATATTTCAAATTTGGGATTATATTTTTTTAAAAACTTAAATAAACGTTTTGTTCAAAAATGAATATATAAAAAGGATTTCATAATAATTTTCATATTTTTAACTCGGAAAATTACTCTTAAGATTTTCATCAATTCTTTTCGAAAAATATTTTTAATTTCTTTTGAAATTTTCTCGAACTGTTAACAATATTTTCAAAATTTCGATTTATAAGATCTTACATCTCAAATTGTTGATTTATCAATCAAATCTTTTACTCAATAAATACTTCATCAAAATTTTGAAATCTGTTTTACTTAAAAAGGAATCAATGTATATTTATTTTGTGTGACATGTCAAATCTCGCCTTAACGCATAGGCCGGGTTTGGGATGTTACATTTTATGCCGGGAAAAATTGGCTTAGATCTCATATGATAAAATTGATAAAATCGATATATTTTGCTATGTGGGCCAAAACGATATATTTTGCTATGTGGGCCAAAACGATATATATTTTGTTATATGGGCCGATCTAAAAATTTGCGAAATGGGCCAAGATGATATTCTGCTTAATGGGCCAATTTGATAAATTATTATAATGAGCCATAAATTTTTGTAATAAATATTTGAATACATTGTTGTGAATTGTTATGCATTATATACATGTTTTGCATGGGATGGGATAATGATGAAGAGAAGTTCTGGTAGCTCTGCTACATAAATCTGGTGGCTCTGTCACAAATCTGAAAAATGGCAATGCCATGTAAATTCTGTTAATTCGGTGGCTTGTCCACAAATTTGATATAAATGGCTTAATGCCTACGTTTGGTGTGTTGGCGGGGTGGGTTGACTAAAGATCACCCACAGGTGTGTTGGTTGGTACGGATGGTGTGTAGCGGATGGAAAACTAGGTTTGGTTTGGGAATTGCATTTCATATGCATATTATATTCGATACATTTTTATTATTATGAATGGGCTTCGGCCCAAATAATGGCTTAATGGATTTTTGCCCAGTGGACAACGGTAAGTGGGTTACACATTGAGTTCTAGTAACTCACCCCCGTTTTCCTTATCCCTTTCAGGTAATGATCAATGATGGAGACTTGGGTCGTAGATGTCTTGGTGGAGGCGATACTTAAAAACGGTTAAATTTGGAATTTGGATTTCTTTTAATACTTTTAATTACTTTGCTATTTTGAATTAAGGTTGTAATAAGGCCTCTGGATTAATTTTTGTTTTGTTTATTGTTTGATGAATTCATATACTGTAACATCCCGAATTATTGGGTCTGTGCATTTTATGTGATGTATGCTTAATATGTTAATTTGAGAATTTGAGGTGCAAATTGGGTTGGAGTTTGGGTGAGGCCTTGATTAAATATTCTGTTTAGATACTCTAGGGCTTAAAATAAGGTTTTGGTTGTTTAAAATGTCAACTTGGGCTTGTGGTCCCAAAGTAGGGTGGCGCCATAGAGGAGAAAAGGGGGGCATCACTAGTGGATGGAGAAGGCCCAAATTTTGGGTACTTGGAGCCCAAGTTCTTGGGCCAAATTCGACACTTAAAGAGGAGCTGGGGGGGGACGGCAACAAGGCTAAAATTTAGGGATTTTTATTGTTTTATTTAAGTGGATAATAAGCAGGAAAAAAGGGAAGGAGTGGGGCGATGTAGGACTCTTTTGGATGTAAGTTCTGATAAGGATAAGGGAAGAGATGAGAGGCTATCCAAGAGGCTAGAGGTGGCCGAAATTTGGACTCTGTGTGTAAAGGGGGGGACGGCTAGTTAAGGGAAGAAAATGCCAAAATTTTGTGAGTTTTTCTGAAAGCTTTCTCTCAGTTTTCTCTGCTGCCGAAATCTGTTTCCATTCTTTTTCTTCCTAGCCAAAATCTCCAAGCCTCTTTCTTGTTTTCTTTTCTTCTTCTCTTTTTCTGCCAGAAACCGAAACTCCTCACTCAATTCTTCTAAAAAGCTGAAAAAAACACATCTAGTTCATCTTTTTGGGATTTTCTTAAAAGCCGAAATTCCTAGATCTATACTCTTCTACGCTTCGATCTTCTTCTGGGATTGCTGAATCTTTCTGCAAGGGGGTAGCCGAAATCATCTGTAGAGGTAAATGTCGATTTGTGTATTCTTTTTCGGCTTTTAGAGATCTTATCCAAATGGCTATATGGTTAACTAATGGGGTGTTTTCTATCGTTTTCGGTATTCCAGGATTTGAAGGGGATTCAATCGCTTAGATTTCTAAGCCAGAGTTCAGTAGCCCTTGGATCGTATCACTTTCGGGATTTCAAGGTAAGGAGATCTATTAATTTAAGCATATAATTCGGGTAAAACACTAACCCTTGGCCGAATATAGGAGAGGCCTTATCTTCGCGTTCTTAGGCTTTTGAGCAAAGTTGTAGACAAAGGCGATGGATCCGATTAGCGAGGGTATCGACATAGAGGGTAGTCCTACGTATTAATCAGGTGTGTAACATTCTCACACCATTTGGATTACTTGTTAGTATATGTTTATAAATCTGTTATATTCTGCTAAATGTCGAAATACCGACATGGCTGTTGAAAACCCGAGGAGGGTAAAGGCGAATCACCAGGTTAGTGATCTCTGTCATTCTAAAGTGAATGTTTCATCGATTTGGTATGATGAACATGTATGCCGGTTTTCGTGATTGCATGGGGTTGGGTGATTGATGAAAGGGGAAGTGTTCTTGTAGTGGCTTTTGCCATGATCTGTTGTAGTGGCTTTTGCCATGATCTGTTGTAGTGGCTAATGCCATGATCTGTTGTAGTGGATATTGCCATGATCTGACGATGAGCAAACTATATCTGCAGCATGACTGCCATCGATGGTGTGTAGCGGTGTGGGTTGATTGTAGAAATCCCCAATGGTTTGATTGGCAGGTAAGGGTGGTGTGTAGCGGATGGAAACCTAGGATTGGGTTGGCCTTTGCATATTTTCTGATATATTATACTCTGTTATCTGTTCTGTGGGGCTAAGGCCCAATCTGATGGTGCACGAGGGTTGCACACTGAGTCTCGCGACTCACCCCATTATTTAACATCTTTCAGGTAGCACCTAGTGCATCGGACCGGGTTGGTGAAGAGCGCAAGGTGGCCATGCGAGGGATTATTATGATTCAGCAAAAGACTTTACTAGATTATTTATTTTTAATATTTTTAATTAGTGGGTTTAAATTTCATTGTAATAAGGCCATGGGCCACTAGTTTCATACTTTCGTTTGCTTTGGGCTTTTATTATTAGACATTTACATTTTAATTTTTAATTAAGTTAAGGCGTGTATCAAATTTCGGTTTTTAATCCACTAAGGCTTAAATATAAAATGTATATCTTTTACAAAACATCTAACCATTTAGTTTTCTCGAATAAAGTGTTAAACTCAAGAAAAATATTTTTCGAAATTGCGACATCTTTTAAAATCTCCCTAAGTGACATGCCAGATCCGGTCATGGTGTTTGGGCCGGGTTTGGGGTGTTACATATACTGCTTTAAGTATTTCAAATTTGGGATTATATTTTTTAAAAAACTTAAATAAACGTTTTATTCAAAAATGAATATATAAAAAGGATTTCATAATAATTTTCATATTTTTAACTCGGAAAATTACTCTTAAGATTTTCATCAATTCTTTTCGAAAAATATTTTTAATTTCTTTTGAGATTTTCTCGAACTGTTAACAATATTTTCAAAATTTCGATTTATAAGATCTTACATCTCAAATTGTCGATTTATCAATCAAATCTTTTATTCAATAAATGCTTCGTCAAAATTTTGAAATCTGTTTTACTTAAAAAGGAATCAATGTATATTTATTTTGTGTGACATGTCAAATCTAGCCTTAACGCATAGGCCGGGTTTGGGATGTTACAATTTAGGCCGGGAAAAATTGGCTTAGATCTCATATGATAAAATTGATAAAATCGATATATTTTGCTATGTGGGCCAAAACGATATATTTTGCTATGTGGGCCAAAACGATATATATTTTGTTATATGGGCCGATCTGAAAATTTGTGAAATGGGCCAAGATGATATTCTGCTGAATGGGCCAATTTGATAAATTGTTATAATGGGCCATAAATTTTTGTAAGAAATATTTGACTATATTGTTGTGAATTGTTATGCATTATATACATGTTTTGCATGGGATGGGATAATGATGAAGAGAAGTACTGGTAGCTCTGCTACATAAATCTGGTGGCTCTGTCACAAATCTGAAAAATGACAATGCCATGTAAATTCTATTTATCTGGTGGCTTGTCCACAAATTTGATATAAATGGCTTAATGCCTACGTTTGGTGTGTTGGCGGGGTGGGTTGACTAAAGATCACCCACAGGTGTGTTGGTTGGTACGGGTGGTGTATAGCGGATGGAAAACTAGGTTTGGTTTGGGAATTGCATTTCATATGCATATTATATTCGATACATTTTTATTATTATGAATGGGCTTCGGCCCAAATAATGGCTTAATGGATTTTTGCCCAAAGTGGACAATCTGTAAGTGGGTTACACATTGAGTTCTAGTAACTCACCCCCGTTTTCCTTATCCCTTTCAGGTAATGATCAATGATGGAGACTTGGGTCGTGGATGTCTTAGTGGAGGCCATACTTAAAAACGGTTAAATTTGGAATTTGGATTTCTTTTAATACTTTTAATTACTTTGCTATTTTGAATTAAGGTTGTAATAAGGCCTCTGGATTAATTTTTGTTTTGTTTATTGTTGGATGAATTCATATACTGTAACATCCCGAATTATTGGGTCTGTGCATTTTATGTGATGTATGGTTAATATGTTAATTTGAGAATTTGAGGTGCAAATTGGGTTCTGAGTTTCAATGAGGCCTTGATTAAATATTCTATTTAGATACTCTAGGGCTTAAAATAAGGTTTTGGTTGTTTAAAATGTCAACTTGGGCTTGTGGTCCCAAAGTAGGGTGGCGCCATATAGGAGAAAAGGGGGGCGTCACTAGTGGATGGAGAAGGCCCAAATTTTGGCTGCTTGGAGCACAAGTTTTTGGGTCAAATTCGGCACTTAAAGAGGAGCTAGGGGGAACGGCAACAAGGCTAAAATTTAGGGATTTTTATTGTTTTATTTAAGTGGATAATGAGCAGGAAAAAAGGGGAAGGAGTGGGGCGATGTAGGACTCTTTTGGATGTAAGTTCTGATAAGGATAAGGGAAGAGATGAGAGGCTATCCAGGAGGCTAGAGGTGGCCGAAATTTGGACTCTGTGTGTAAAGGGCGGACGGCTAGTTAGGGGAAGAAAATGCCGAAATTTTGTGAGTTTTTCTGAAAGCTTTCTCTCAGTTTTCTCTGCTACCGAAATCTGTTTCCATTCTTTTTCTTCCTAGCCGAAATCTCCAATCCTCTTTCTTGTTTTCTTTTCTTCTTCTCTTTTTCTGCTAGAAACTGAAACTCCTCACTCAATTCTTCTAAAAAGCCAAAAAAAACACATCTAGTTCATCTTTTCGGGATTTTCTTAAAAGCCGAAATTCCTAGATCTATACTGTAACACCCCTAATGAAACACCCCCAAACCCGGCCCACGAGCCCAGACCGGATCTGGTATGTTCCTCGAGTAAAACATTTTAATTTCATGTTTATTACCTTGGAAAATTTGGGTGGTTTTATAAAAATACCGAGTTGTTTTGGGGTTAATCTTTAATTCGAAAATCGTTTGTGTTTAGGTGTCTAAACATTTAAATTTTTTTTTTTAGAAAAGTTGCTTAAACTTTAAATTGATAAAATTCGTATCATACTAAATAATTAAAGTGCATGCATAAACAGTTTCATACTAGTGGCCTTATTACATCAAAGGAAAACCCGAAATAAATCCAAGATACTTATAAGAAAATGTAGAGTCCAAATTGAAAATAATCTTTGTGCTGAGCATGGCCACCACTAAGCTCCTGCGACCCGGTCCATCACTGAGTGTCACCTGAAAAATATTCCCCAACGGGGTGAGTCAAACAGACTCAATGTGTAACCAACACTAAATCCCAATAATTTAGGCATATCAGTTCATACATATGCATATAATTAAATAATAAAATGATGCAAACCTGAACCCAAACCTAGTTACCATCCGCTACACATCACCCGTACCAACCCCGCACACCGTGGGGACTACTAAGTCAACCCTCCATCCGCTACACATCATCAAAAAGCGCGTCATTTGCAATCGACGTGCTCATCGCCTCTTATAATATTCATGGCATAGCCACGGATAATTATTTTGTGTCATGAGACACCACATTCGAATAACGTGACCGAAGTCACCACATTCAGATATGGTGACCGAAGCCACCACATTCATATATTGGGGTATATAACCACCAATCACTTCCCCTTTCCATATAACCCATATGCCCATGCCATACAAAACATGCAATATCATGCCATATTCTTTATTCACATTCTTATAGTTTCACATGTGTGCCATAATGGATCATATTATACTCATAGTAGGAGTGGGTAAACGTACCCGAGTACTTTGTACCATTGCATGGTACCTTTGGCCACATTCATATTATTATAAATACACATAACTAATTTAAGCCGTAATCTAATAAGGTTTAGTGTGGGGTACACACCTGATATACTTATCGCTTCCACTGAGATCCCGAAGAATCCCGATTTAATGTTCTAGATCTTAGTCCCCTACATTCGGCCAACACTTAATATTTTAACAAAGCCTATTCGGCTATAAAACCAAATCCCGAAGAATCAATGCGACCAAAATCTTACCTTGCTGCCGATTTGATCACTAATCAAATCCCGAAACTCCGAGATAATCCCTCTTGCAATCGGCTAGCACTAAATCGATTCACGGATTAGTTTTCGGCTTCTAAGTAAATAAGAATTAAATCTAAGTCACTAAATAGGCCTTGGCCGAATGTGTATATGCCCTTACCTTCCGATTTTGAATCCTGAAATCCTTGTATACCACTGTCGACTGCCCCTAAATAACCATGGTCAGATTGGCTAGCATAATAACCAATATGGCCGAATATTACACCTCCTTACCTTGCGAATCTTAAATCCCGAAAGTGGTCTCTGGCTATGAAGTTGTCGAAATCCCTATAGACATGAGTTAGATCCAATTTCCAATCACTTCAATGAACTTTAATAAATAGCCTTTGGCCTAAGATCATGCGTTTCTTACCTTAGCTAACCAAAACCCGAATGATCTTCTATTGTTGTCGACTTAGAAGAAATCCCGAGATTCTCCTTCAATGATTCGGCCAAAGAGCATCACTGGGATTAGATTCAACTTAGGCTAATAGAAGAAAGGATTGAAAATTGAATAACGATCGATCTTACCCTTAGTAATCGAAATCGATTGCTCCTTGCTTGAATCCACAAAGCAATATTCGGTTATGGCTAGATGATGATCACACAAGTTTCGGCATTTAGGGTTTTAATGAACCAATCGGCTAGGGGTTATTGGTATATTCGGCTTTGACAAAATAAAAGAGAAGAGAGGATATTTACTAAAGAATCTTGCAGAGGAACAAAAGAGAAAAGAAAAGAATTAAGAATGGCCTCACTTCCCCCTTTTGTTGAAATTACTCCACCTAGAGTCCCCTATTCGGCCAACTCCTCCTCTCACTATCAAATCCCTTGTTATTCTCCTATTTTTCCTCTTCCTTGCACAATCAAAATAATTTAAAATAAATCATCAATTATCCCTTACTTTAGCCGAAAGTTTAAAAGGATTAGACCACATTTTAAACTCATCCCCTAGTGCCCCATTGCCAGTCCCACTATCTGCTCAATCTTGCAAAGCAAAATAAAACTCTCCTATTTGCTTCCCTTGCACTCGAACCTAGGCCTCTCTGACACTCCTTGTGGCGTCACTTACAGAGGCTTTAAGTGGCGCCTCCAAGCCACTTAAACAAGCCCATTTTTGTGTCATATTTCCCCTACAATTTCTCTTAAGGCTACTCTGCCTAGCTTCCTCTTTTGAATTTAAAATCTAATAATTTCTAAGGCATTTTCCTACATTCTAAGGTTCACACAATTCATACAACACAATCAGAACACACATATGCATGCTACTTGATACAATTTAGCATTAATGCATAAGCTATAAATCCCGGATATTACAGTTCTACCCCCTTAAAATAATTTCGTCCTCAAAATTACCTAGCTAAAATAAGTGAGGGTATTGCTGTCGCATTGCTTCTTCTGGCTCCCACGAAGCTTCTTCTGATCCGTGATTACGCCATAACACTTTGACCAAAAGAACTAACTTCCTTCGCAACACTTTCACATCTCGTTCCAAGATCTGAATCGGCTCTTCCTCATAGGACAAATCTGGCCTTAATTCCACCTCTTCAACCGGAACTACATGAGATGGATCCGAACGATAACGACGTAGCATGGACACATGGAATACGTCGTGTATCTGCTTCAATTCCGAAGGCAACTCTAACTGGTATGCCACTGGTCCAACTCTCTTCAATACCTGATATGGTCCTATAAACCTTGGACTTAACTTCCCTTTGCGACCAAATCTCATCACCTTCTTCCAAGGCGATACCTTAAGAAACACTTGATCTCCCACATCAAATTCTATTTCTTTCCTCTTAAGATCTGCGTACGACTTCTGCCTCTCAGATGCTTCCTTCAACCGTGCGCGAATTATCTCAACTTTCTCTTCGGATTCTGCCACAATCTCTGGACCCAAAACTCGTCGTTCCCCAATTCCGTCCAACACGTAGGAGTGCGACACTTTCGCCCATACTGATGCTTCATACGGTGCCATCCAAATACCGGCTTGATAAATTTGTTGTTGTATGCAAATTCCGCTAACGGCAAATATTCTTCCCAACTTCCTCGAAGTCTATCACACTGACCTCTCAAGCATATCTTCCAACACTTGGATTACTCGTTGAGCATCGCCCGTCCGATTGTGGATGAAAAGCCGTAGTGAAATCCAATTTAGTGCCCAAAGCTCGATGTAGAGCCTTCCAAAACCGAGACGTAAACCTTGGATCCCTATCTGAAATAATTGATAGTGGCACTCCATACAACCTCACAATTTTCGCCACATATAACTTTGCTAACTTCTGCAAAGAATAATCAACTCTTACCGGAATGAAGTGCGCAGACTTGGTCAACCGGTCCACTATCACCCATACCGAGTCCTTCTTAGTAGGCGTAAGGGGAAACCCACTAACGAATTCCATGGTAATTCTCTCCCACTTCCACTGCGGAATCATTATCGGTTGAAGCAATCGAGCGGAACTTGGTGTTCGGCCTTAACTTGGCGACACGTTAAGCACTTGCCGACAAATTACGTAACTTCCTTCTTGAGA
Source organism: Gossypium sturtianum (assembly GCA_025698515.1). Lineage (NCBI taxonomy): Eukaryota > Viridiplantae > Streptophyta > Magnoliopsida > Malvales > Malvaceae > Gossypium > Gossypium sturtianum. The sequence goes on from CM046955.1 coordinate 131,863,324, forward strand.
CTGAGGCCACCAAAGCTGTTCCCTTAGATCCTCTGTACAATTTAGTACCTCCGGGATGCATAGCATAGGGGCTACCATGCGATTCTGAAGAATCCTCTGCCTTAACTCCTTGTTCCTCGGCATACTGGACCTTACCCTTAAAACACAACACTCCTTCGTTATTAATACCATAATCTTCCAACTCTTCACTCGCACTTGCCGCAACTTAGCACTTAAGTCCTCATCCACTAACCGACTTTCCTTTACCTCATTCACCATGACGGCTTAACTTGCAACTCGCGTGAGACTTCCATCGTCATACAAGCTCGGATGTGCAAACATTGCCCTCGAGATCGACACCACTTTCCGACTTAAGGCATCCGCCACTACATTCGCCTTGCCGGATGATGATACTCTATGGAACAATCATAATCCTTGATAATTCCACCCACCTTCATTGTCTCAAGTTCGGCTCCTTACGAGTCAACAGATACTTAAGACTCTTGTGGCCCATGTAGATCACCGACTTTTCTCCATAAAGGTAGTGCCTCCACACCTTAAGAGCAAAGACCACCGCCGCTTGGTTCCAAGTCATGCGTCGGGTAGTTAACCTCATGTGGCCTCGGTTGTCGAGATGCATAAGCTACAACCTTCCCGTCTGTATTAGAACACATCCTAATCCGTGTGAGAAGCATCACAAGTACACCACAAAGTCCTTCCGCCTCCGGTGAATCAAAACGGAGCTTGGTCAAAACTCTCTTAAGCTTCTCAAAGCCCTCCTGTTGCCTATCTGTCCAAACGAAAGGTACCTCCTTTCTCAACAACTTTGTCAACGGTGCGGCTATTGAAGAAAATCCTTCCACAAACCTTCTGTAGTAGCCTGCCAATCCCAAGAAACTTGAATCTCAACCACGGACTTAGGTGGTTTCCAATCTAATCTCGCCTCAATCTTCTTAGGGTCCACCCTTATTCCTTCAGTAGACACCACATGCCCTAAGAATGCAACCTCCTTAAGCCAAAACTCGCACTTGCTGAATTTGGCATATAGCTTCTTCCCCCTTAACACTTGCAACACTTTCCGGAGATGCTCGTCATGTTCTTCCACAGACTTGGAGTATACTAGGATATCGTCGATGAACACAACGACGAACCGATCCAAGTAGGGTTGAAAAACCCGGTTCATCATATCCATGAACGCGGCTGGGGCGTTTGTCAAACCAAATGGCATCACTACGAACTCATAATGCCCGTATCTTGTCCGAAAAGCCGTCTTATGGATATCCGCTTCCTTCACCTTAAGCTGATGATATCCAGACCTTAGGTCTATCTTTGAGAACACCGCTGCCCCCTTAAGCTGATCGAACAAGTCATCTATCCTTGGCAAAGGGTACTTGTTCTTGATGGTCAGCTTATTCAACTGACGATAATCTATGCACATACGCATAGTCCCATCTTTCTTCTTCACAAACAAGACCGGTGCTCCCCATGGAGACACACTAGGTCGAATGAACCCACGATCAAGCAACTCTTGGATTTGAGCCTTGAGCTCAACCAACTCCTTCGGTGCCATTCTATACGGAGCGATAGATACTGGCGCCGTTCTAGGCAGCAAGTCAATTCCAAACTCCACCTCCCTGTCCGGGGGTATTCAAGGTAACTCCTCCGGAAAGACATCCAAAAACTTCTTTACTGTCCTAACTCCACTAACTCCCCCTTCTTTGGCATCCAACGCCTTAACAAAAGTCAGAAATGCCTTGCACCCTTTCCAAACCATTTTATCAGCCTTTAAGGCAGAGACTACGTTAGACAAGTAGTTTCTTCTTTCTCCTATCATAATTATCGCCTCATCCTCCGGCGTCTTTAACTCCATTCGTTTAGCTACACAATCCAATATAGCTCGGTGTTCTACTAGCCAGTCCATGCCAAGTATGAGATTGAATTCTCTGAAGGGAAGTTCCATTAAGTTGGCAGAAAATATCACTCCCTGAATTTCTAAGGGTACGCTCCGAAAGATCTTATTCACCACTACAGTTTGGCCTAATGGGCTTACTAAGTCATCTCCCTATCAGATAGTTCAGAGTCTATGCCTAGTGTTTCAACTACACTACATGCCACATAGGAATGGGTCGAGCCCACATCAATCAAAGCAAAATAAGGCTTGTTCGCTATAAGGAACGTACTGGTTATGACGTCCGACGCGTCTTTGTCCTCCCTCCGGCGAACCGCATACACTAGACCTGGCTGTCTTGCCTCGGCATTGCCAACACCTCGGCCCGGGGTCCCACATCCTCTTCCAGCACCATTACCTCTGTTATTCGGACCATGACCCCGCTGAGGCTGTTGTCCCCCTCTTCCAGCCTGATTAGAACATTGACCTGTTGGTCGACCCCCGTCTATTTTTATAGGACAGTCCTTAATCATGTGGTCCTTGGACCCACACTTGAAACATCCCCCTGTCTTTTTCCAGCACTCTCCTAGGTGCCTCTTCCCACACTGATCACAAGTATGATACTGCCCTCCTGTCACAACTTGCTGACCTCGCGGCCCATCAACTCTAGGCCTCTTCTGCGCATTCCCAGATGACCCAGACGATCCGAATACTCTCTTTTGCCTATTCCGATCAGAGTTTTGCCTTACAGAGTTCTTAACTCCTTCGGCCACTTTAGCCTTCTCCACTAATACGACAAATTCCCGCTCCTACTGCGGAGCTATCAACAACCTTAGGTCATCCCTAAGTCCGTCCTCAAACCGGACACACCGTTCATGCTCTGTAGCCACTATCCCTCGAGCATACCGACTCAACCTTAAGAGTTCAGCCTCGTACTCCGCCACGAATTTGTTCCCTTGAACCAGCCCCAGAAATGCTTTCCTCTGCACATCAATATAACTGGTACCAACATACTTCTTCTGATACGCCGCCTTAACATATTCCCAAGTAAGATCCTCAGCTGTGGCACCATCCCGGACTGTGAGCCACCATTGACATGCTTCGTCGCGAAGTAGTGCCACCATCCCTTTCAGTTTCTCCTCAGCAGTTAAATCGAGCTCGTCCATAATTCGCTCGGTTGCCTCCAACCAATACTCAGCCGTACTGGGTGCCACACCGAGATACACCACGAAACACCTCGGCCCCATTGGCTCTGAGTCGCTCGGTCTGATTTCCAAGCTCCCATACCTCCACCGCTCCGACCACCATCTCAAGAACTCGCAGCATTACTGCGAGCATCGCATCCTCCCCGTCGATCTTGTCGCTCAACACCAACGGTGGTGGTGGGGTGGTGGTACCTTATTTTCGGACCCTTGTTCGGACCTAACGGGTTCCGTCACGGTCATTACGCCTCTACCACGTCCTCGCACATTACGACCACGTCCCCTAGAACTCATGTCTACGATCGCGCTTTTGTCGATTAAGAAATTTTTATGCATTAGTATTTTGTTCCACCGATTATCCATGAAGAAATTTTATGAAAGAAGTTTAGAAGTAGTTCTTTCGATCGATCAAAGTTTCAAGTCTTCTTTCCTAATTTAAAGCAAAGACACATTCATTCAACACACATTCATCATTCAAACATTTTCGTCCTATTCCTATCCCGGGGTATTTTCGTCATTTCACCTACAGGGGTATTTTGGTAATAAATCGGGGTTAATTTAAAAATTTGTAAATCAGGGGTAATTTTGTAAATTTTCCAATTCAGGGTTCCTTGGTGATTTTATGAAATAAGGGTATTTCGGTATTTTTTTCCAAACTAGGGTGGCTGGTCCCTTTCGGGTTTTAATTATAGGGTTTAGCCCATCAACGAGTCCTCATAACTAGGGTGAATAGTCACCACGCACCAGGTAGGATTCCAGCGAAGAGGAGGTGAGTCGCTAGGACTGCTTAAATACCAAGCTCTCCCTGAATCCACTCCTAGGCATGCGTCTGCCTATTGCCACACCCTAACTCGACTAAGGTGAACAGTACTACGCACGGGTAGGATTCAATGAATAGGAGGTGAGTCACTAGGACTGCTTAAATACCAAGCTCTTCGGATCCAATCCTAGACATGCGTACGACGGTTACCACACCCTAGTCTTGTGGCTCGTTAACGGGTTTGTTTAGTGAAATTAAGTCTTATGAAAGTTTAAGAAGTGGTTTAAACTAAGCCTATAGTCCATCAGAGTCTATTTAAACTAGTCTACGTCCCATAAAGCCCATAAAGCCCACATGTATATCACACAATGGTTTAGGGTACTTACCTGGCGGACTTGGGTCGAAGATGCAGGTGCCACGCTGAGCTAACAGACCTGTTATCCTTTAAAAAAGCCCATTTTTAGAAAACATTTTGGAGCCCAAAAACCCCAGAGCCGAGTTTTGAACCTGGCTCTGATACCAAATTGAAACACCCCAAAACCCGGCCCACGAGCCCAGACCAGATTTGGTATATTCCTCGAGTAAAACGTTTTAATTTCATGTTTATTACCTTAGAAAATTTGGGTGGTTTTATAAAAATACCGAGTTATTTTAGGGTTAATCTTTAATTCGAAAATCGTTTGTGTTTAGGTGTCTAAACATTTAAAATTTATTTTTTTTTAGAAAAGTTGCTTAAACTTTAAATTGATAAAATTTGTATCATACTAAATAATTAAAGTGCATGCATAAACAGTTTCATACTAGTGGCCTTATTACATCAAAGGAAAACCCGAAATAAATCCAAGATACTTATAAGAAAATGAAGAGTCCAAATTGAAAATAATCTTTGTGCTGAGCATGGCCACCACTAAGCTCCTGCCGACCCGGTCCATCACTGAGTGTTACCTGAAAATATTCCCCAACGGGGTGAGTCAAACAGACTCAATGTGTAACCAACACTAAATCCCAATAATTTAGGCATATCAGTTCATACATATGCATATAATTAAATAATAAAATGATGCAAACCCGAACCCAAACCTAGTTACCATCCGCTACACATCACCCGTACCAACCTGCACACCGTGGGGACTACTAAGTCAACCCTCCATCCGCTACACATCATCGGAAGGCGATCATTTGCAATGACGCGTGCTCATCGCCCTTATAATATTCGTGGCATAGCCACCAGATAATTATTTTGTGTCATGAGACACCACATTCGATAACGTGACCGAAGTCACCACATTCGAATATGGTGACCCGAAGCCACCACATTCATATATTGGGGTATATAACCACCAATCACTTCCCCTTTCCATATAACCCATATGCCCATGCCATACAAAACATGCAATATCATGCCATATTCTTTATTCACATTCTTATAGTTTCACATGTGTGCCATAACAGATCATATTATACTCATAGTAGGAGTGGGTAAGCGTGCACTGAGTACTTTGTACCATTGCATGGTACCTTTGGCCACATTCATATTATTATAAATACACATAACTAATTTAAGCCATAATCTAATAAGGTTTAGTGTGGGGTACACACCTGATATACTTATCGCTTCCACTGAGATCCCGAAGAATCCCGATTTAATGTTCTAGATCTTAGTCCCCTACATTCGGCCAACACTTAATATTTTAACAAAGCCTATTCGGCTATAAAACCAAATCCCAAAGAATCAATGCGACCAAAATCTTACCTTGCTGCCGATTTGATCACTAATCAAATCCCGAAACTCCGAGATAATCCCTCTTGCAATCGGCTAGCACTAAATCGATTCACGGATTAGTTTTCGGCTTCTAAGTAAATAAGAATTAAATCTAAGTCACTAAATAGGCCTTGGCCGAATGTGTATATGCCCTTACCTTGCGATTTTGAATCCCAAAATCCTTGTATACCACTGTCGACTGCCCCTAAATAACCATGGTCAGATTCGGCTAGCATAATAACCAATATGGCCGAATATTACACCTCCTTACCTTACGAATCTTAAATCCCGAAAGTGGTCTCTGGCTATGAAGTTGTCGAAATCCCTATAGACATGGGTTAGATCCAATTTCCAATCACTTCAATGAACTTTAATAAATAGCCTTTGGCCTAAGATCATGCGTTTCTTACCTTAGCTAACCAAAACCCGAATGATCTTCTATTGTTGTCGACTTAGAAGAAATCCCGAGATTCTCCTTCAATGATTCGGCCAAAGAGCATCACTGGATTAGATTCAACTTCCGGTTAATAGGAGAAAGGATTGAAAATCGAATAACGACTGATCTTACCCTTAGTACTGAAATTGATTGCTCCCTTGCTTGAATCCACAACAATATTCAGTTATGACTAGATGATGATCACACAAGTTTCGGCATTTGGGGTTTTAATGAACCAATCGGCTAGGGGTTATTGGTATATTCGGCTTTGGAAAAATAAAAGAGAAGAGAGGATATTTACTAGAGAATTTGGCAGAGGAACAAAAGAGAAAAGAAAAGAATTAAGAATGGCCTCACTTCCCCCTTTTTGTCGAAATTACTCCACCTAGAGTCCCCTATTCGGCCAACTCCTCCTCTCACTATCAAATCCCTTGTTATTATCCTATTTTTCCTCTTCCTTGCACAATCAAAATAAATTAAAATAAATCATCAATTATCCCTTACTTTAGCCAAAATTTTAAAAGGATTAGACCACATTTTAAACTCATCCCCTAGTGCCCCATTGCCGTCCACTACTGCTCAATCTTGTAGCAAAATAAAACTCTCCTATTTGCTTCCCTTGCAGCTCGAACCTAGGCCTCTCTGACACTCCTTGTGGCGTCACTTACAGAGGCTTTAAGTGGCGCCTCCAAGCCACTTAAACAAGCCCATTTTTGTGTCATATTTCCCCTGCAATTTCTCTTAAGGCTACTCTGCCTAGCTTCCTCTTTTGAATTTAAAATCTAATAATTTCTAAGGCATTTTCCTACATTCTAAGGTTCACACAATTCATACAACACAATCAGAACACACATAGGCATGCTACTTCATACAATTTAGCATTAATGCATAAGCTATAAATCCCGGATATTACACCTAACCCGGCCCAAACGCTACAACCGGATCTGGTATGTCACTTAAGAGATTTTACATAACATGTCGCATTTTGGAAAATAATTACTAGGTTTACACCTTTATTTCGAAAGCTTAATAATTCATTAAAGTATAAAATATTAAGTAACCAATTATCTTGGTAGATTTTATATAAAAACTGAAATTTCATGCAGGTCTTAACTTAATTGAAAACGTAAAACTTAAAACCCAGTAATAAAAGCCCAACAAAATCCCAAAACATAAATGGTAGTCTAGTGGCCCATGGCCTTATTACAAAGAAATTTGAATCCAATAATTAAATGAAAATCAAATATTAGACTAAGTCTTTTTGCTGAATTCTCAAAGCTCTGTCGCATGGCCACCTTGCTCTCCTCTCCAGCCCGATCCGATGCCCTAAGTGTCACCCTGAGATGGTTAAAATTAAAGGGTGAGTCGAGACTCAGTGTGCAACCCTCATGCACCATTAGATTTGGGCTTTAGCCCCATAAAACAGAATAATCAAAATATAAATAACAAAAATAATATGCAAAGCCCAACCCATATCCTAGGTGTCCACCCGCTACACGCCCCCGTACCAGCCATTCACACCATTGGGGATTTCTACAATCAACCCACACCACTACACGCCTTGATGGCAATCGTGCTGCTCATCATCAGATCATGGCCGTAGCCACTACAACAGATCATGGCAGAAGCCGCTACAACAGACCATGGTAAGGAACCACTACAACAGATCACGGTAAAAATCGCTACAACATATAACTTCCTCCTTTCATCAAACCCAACCCATGCAATCACATAAAATCGGTATACTTATAACATTTAATCAGATCATTTACTAACCTGGTGATTTGCTTTTCCCTCTTTGGGTTCCCGTCAATATGCTGGGGTTTCGGCATTTAACAAAACATGTAATACTTATTTTCATATATTAATCAAACAGATCTAGATGGTGTGGAGAATTACACACCTGATATTGCGAAATCTAATATTCTTAGTCGATGTCCTTGCTATCTGGATATATTATCCTCAATCTATAGCCTTGCTTAAAAGCCGAAACAATTGCGAAAATAGGCCTCTCCTATATTCGGCCATGGTTAGTATTCTACCCGATTTTATATATATAAATAAACAAATCCTCTTACCTTGAAATCTCGAAATTGGAGACTTATGATTTTCGGCTTTTAGATCTAGTCGACTAAGCTTCCTTCAAATCCCGAATTGTCGCCCATCATAAAACCATTAAACTATTAGCTTTTGGCTTTTGCCTTTCAAAAATCGAGAATAGATCATGAGAACTAATCAAAAATCAACACTTACCTTAGCATAGGAGATTCGACTAGCACTAGAGAGAGGATTCGGCAATGCCCATGGAAGATTTAAATGCCGGAAGTACAGAACTAATTCTCAAATAGGATGAGTAGAAATAAAACTATGGATGCTTCGGCTTTCTAGAGAAATCGGCACAAGAAGGAAAAAGTAGAGAAGAGTTTCGACTTTTAAAGAAATTGGAGAGGGAGAGGCTAGGGAATTTCGACACAATGGGAGAGAAATTTAGGGTTTTCAGTGTCAGAATCAAGGAGCTAGGCCCCCCTATTTATAGATATTTTCGCACCTACTGCTAAAAATTGAAAACGCCCTTAAAATTCAAGCTAAAAGAGAGGAGAAATTGGGCACCCTCCTTGCCATGCAGTAGCCGAATTTTACACCCGAATTTTACACTCCTCTAGGTGGTGGATTTTCGGCCAACAGTTCCCTTGAAGATAAGCTCCTAACTTTTCTCCTTTTTATCTATGATATTATCACTTAAAAATCTACATAAATTCTCTTATTTTATAGCCTTGTAGCCGTCCACCTCTACTAATCCCTAATGCCAAATTTAACTCACTTAAATTAAAATATTTGGGCCTCATTAAACTTAATACTTGGGCCCCTAATTCCTTGTATGTGGCGTCACCCTCTCTTCATTTAAAGTGCCAAATTTGGCCTAAAACATGGGCTCCTTGCGACCGAAAACTTGTTCCTTTTTAACTGTTAATGGTGCCACTTTAATCTGGGCCTTTTTGCCTAATTCTAAGCCCAAATTTAGACCCATATTAATTAAATTAACATAGTAAACCTATCCCTACAGTAAATGTATAGACCCGTAAATTTAGGATGTTACAGTTCTACCCCCCTTAAAGAAATTTCGTACTCGAAATTTCCAACTAACTATTAATCGTACTACCCAAGTCTCACCACTATGCTTTCATTTGCGCACTCGATTCTAAAGCCAAAAGAAACACTTAGTATACTATGGTAGAGTACGCACCAGTGTTAGCATCTAGAGCGTCCTCGTACCCTTGTACTCATTTTACCGATTCGCGTTTATCTGTTTAGAAATTTTATGAATTATTAGTTTTGTTCCGCTGATTAACCACGAACAGTTTTATGAACAATAGTTTAAGAGTAGTTCTTTTCGATTCGCATTCACAATGTCTGATCTCAAGTTTGTAACCTCTAACTAAAATAAAACACATACATCATACAAATAACATCCAAGCACTTACATTCTTCACGTAAAGGTGTTTTCATTGATTCACTACCTAGGGGTATTTTCGTAATTTTGTCCTACAGGGGTATTTTCGTAACTTTCCATAATAAAGTTCCTTGTTGATTTCGTGAAGTAAGGGTATTCTGGTAATTTTACAATCTGGGGGTATTTTGGTAATTTTGAAATTCGGGGTATTTCGGTAATTTACAAATCAAGGGTATTTTGGTCATTTGACAAAATGAGGGTAGGTTGGTAATTTTTTCTAACTAGGGATATTTCGATGTTGTTGTTGTTATTTTTTTTTCAAACAAGGTACTTTGGGGAAAAATCTAGTTTTATGGTCGGGTTACTCTTATAAACATGAGATTTTTCGGAGTAAATTTTTCAAAACATAGGTATTTTACAAATTCATGGTCTGGTTGGTAGTTTTCACAAATCAAACGTATTTTGAAAATTTTGCAAAACTTGAGAAATTTTCTTTCTTTTTTTTCAAACTAGGTGGCTGGTCCCTTTTGGGTTTTAATTATAAGGTTTAGCCCATCAACAAGTCCTCGTAACTAGAGTGAATAGTCACCACGCACTGTAGGATTCTAGTGAAGAGGAGGTGAGTCGCTAGGATCTTAAGTACCAAGCTCTCCTTGAATCCACTCCTAGACATGCGTATGCCCATTGCCACACCCTAACTTGGCTAAGGTGAACAGTCACTACGCACCAGGTAGGATTCCAGCGAAGAGGAGGTGAGTCACTAGGACTGCTTAAATACCAGGCTCTTCCGAATCCAATCATAGACATGCGTATGCCTGTTACCACACCCTAGTCTTGCGGCTCATTCACGGGTTTGTTTAGTGAAGTTAAGTCTTATGAGATTTTAAGAGTTGTTTCAGCTAGGCCTAAAGTCCATCAAGTTCTAATCTAACTAATCTACGTCCCATAAAGCCCATCAAGCCCACATATATTATATCACACAATGGTTCAGAATACTTACAGCGGACTTGGGTAGGAGACGCAGTGCCATCTTTGAGCTAATGCACTGTATAAATATGCATGTTTCGAAAACCCAACTTTAGAAAACGTTTTGAGCCCAGAAAAAACCCCCAGAGCCGAGTTTTAAATCGGGCTATGATACCAATTTGTAACACCCCAAACCCGGCCCAAACGCTACAACCGGATCTGGTATGTCACTTAAGAGATTTTACATCACATGTCGCATTTTGGAAAACAATTACTAGGTTTACACCTTTATTTCGAAAGCTTAATAATTTATTAAAGTATAAAATATTAAGTAACCAATTATCTTGGTAGATTTTATATAAAAACTGAAATTTCATGCAGGCCTTAACTTAATTAAAAACGTAAAACTTAAAACCCAGTAATAAAAGCCCAACAAAATCCCAAAACATAAATGGTAGTCTAGTGGCCCATGGCCTTATTACAAAGAAATTTGAATCCAATAATTAAATGAAAATCAAATATTAGACTAAGTCTTTTTGCTGAATTCTCAAAGCTCTATCGTATGGCCACCTTGCTCTCCTCTCCAGCCCGGTCCGATGCCCTAAGTGTCACCTGAGATGGTTAAAATTAAAGGGTGAGTCGCGAGACTCAGTGTGCAACCCTCATGCACCATTAGATTTGGGCTTTAGCCCCATAAAACAGAATAATCAAAATATAAATAACAAAAATAATATGCAAAGCCCAACCCATATCCTAGGTGTCCACCGCTTACACGCCCCGCATCGACCATTCACACCATTGGGGATTTCTACAATCAACCCACACCGCTACACGCCTTGATGGTAGTCGTGCTGCTCATCATCAGATCATGGTCGTAGCCACTACAACAGATCACGGTAGAAGCCGCTACAACAGATCACGGTAAGGAACCGCTACAACAGATCACGATAAAAACCGCTACAACATATAACTTCCTCCTTTCATCAAACCCAACCCATGCAATCACATAAAATCAGTATACTTATAACATTTAATCAGATCATTTACTAACCTGGTGATTTGCTTTACCCTCTTTGGGTTCCCGTCAATATGCCGGGGTTTCGGCATTTAACAAAACATGTAATACTTATTTTCATATATTAATCAAACAGATCTAGATGGTGTGGAGAATTAAACACCTGATATTACGAAATCTAATATTCTTAGTCGATGTCCTTGCTATCTGGATATATTATCCTAAATCTATAGCCTTGCTTAAAAGTCGGGCCTCTCCAATATTCGGCCATGGTTAGTATTCTACCCGATTTTATATATATAAATAAACAAATCCTCTTACCTTGAAATCCCAAAATTGGAGACTTATGATATTCGACTTTTAGATCTAGTCGACTAAGCTTCCTTCAAATCTCGAATTGCCGCCCATCATAAAACCATTAAACTATTAGCTTTTGGCTTTTGCCTTTCAAAAACCGGGAATAGATCATGAGAACTAATCAAAAATCAACACTTACCTTAGCATAGGAGATTCGGGTAGCACTAGAGAGAGCATTCGGCAATGCCCATGGAAGATTTAAATGGCGGAAGTACAGAACTAATTCTCAAATAGGATGAGTAGAAGAAAAAACTATGGATGCTTGGCTTTCTAGAGAAATCGGCACAAGAAGGAAAAAGTGGAGAAGAGTTTCGACTTTTAAAGAAATTGGAGAAAAGAAATTGAGAGGGAGAGGCTAGGAATTTCGGCACAATGGGAGAGAAATTTAGGGTTTTCGGTGTCGAGAATCAAGGAGCTAGCCCCTATTTATAGATATTTTCGCACCTCATCGCTAAAAACCAAAACGCCTTAAAATTCAAGCTAAAAGAGAGGAGAAATTGGGCACCCTCCTTGCCATGCAATGAAGAGTGAATTTTACACTCCTCTAGGTGGTGGATTTTCGCCAACAGCCTCTTGAAGATAAGCTCCTAACTATTCTCCTTTTTATCTATGATATTATCACTTAAAAATCCACATAAATTCTCCTATTTTATAGCCTTGTAGCCGTCCACCTCTACTAATCCCTAATGCCAAATTTAACTCACTTAAATTAAAATATTTGGGCCTCATTAAACTTAATACTTGGGCCCCTAATTCCTTGTGTGTGGCATCACCCTCTCTTCATTTTAAGTGCCAAATTTGGCCTAAAACATGGGCTCCTTGCGACCCAAAACTTGTTCCTTTTTAGCTGTTAATGATGCCACTTTAATCTGGGCCTTTTTGCCTAATTCTAAGCCCAAATTTAGAAGCCTATCAATTAAATTAACATAGTAAACCTATCCCTACACTAAATGTATAGGCCCGTAAATTTAGGATGTTACATATACTCTTCTACGCTTCGATCTTCGTCTGGGATTGTCGAATCTTTCTGCAAGGGGGTAGCCGAAATCATCTGTAGAGGTAAATATCGATTTGTGTATTCTTTTTCGGCTTTTAGAGATCTTAGCCGAATGGCTATATGGTTAACTAATGGGGTGTTTTCTATCATTTGCGGCATTCTGGGATTTGAAGGGGATTCAATCACTTAGATTTCTAAGCCAGAGTTCAGTAGCCCTTGGATCGTATAACTTTCGGGATTTCAAGGTAAGGATATCTGTTAATTTAAGCATATAATTCGGGTAAAACACTAACCCTTGGCCGAATATAGGAGAGGCCTTATCTTCGCGTTCTTCCAGCTTTTGAGCAAAGTTGTAGACAAAGGGCAGTAGATCCAATTAGCGAGGTTATCGACATAGAGGGTAGTCCTACGTATTAATCAGGTGTGTAACATTCTCACACCATTTAGATTGTTTGTTAGTATATGTTTATAAATCTGTTATATTCTGCTAAATGCCGAAATACCGGCATGGCTGTTGAAAACTCGAGGAGGGTAAAGGCGAATCACCATGTTAGTGATCTCTGTCATTCTAAAGTGAATGTTTCTGTCGATTTGGTGTGATGAACATGTATGCCGGTTTCTGTGATTGCATGGGGTTGGGTGATTGATGAAAGGGGAAGTGTTCTGTTGTAGTGGCTTTTACCATGATCTGTTCTAGTGGCTTTTGCCATGATCTGTTGTAGTGGCTAATGCCATGATCTGTTGTAGTGGCTATTGCCATGATCGACGATGAGCGCTACTATCTGCAGCATGACCGCCATCGATGGTGTGTAGCGGTGTGGGTTGATTGTAGAAATCCCCAATGGTGTGATTGGCAGGTAAGGGTGGTGTGTAGCGGATGGAAACCTAGGATTGGATTGGGCTTTGCATATTTTCTGATATATTATACTGCGTTATTCGCTCGTGGGGCTAAGGCCCAATCTGATGGTGCACGAGGGTTGGTTGCACACTGAGTCTCGCGACTCACCCCATTATTTAACATCTTTCAGGTAGCACCTAGTGCATCGGACCGGGTTGGAGAAGAGCGCAAGGTGGCCATGCAAGGGATAATTATGATTCAGCAAAAGACTTTACTAGATTATTTATTTTTAATATTTTTAATTAGTGGGTTTAAATTTCATTGTAATAAGGCCATGGGCCACTAGTTTCATACTTTCGTTTGCTTTGGGCTTATATTATTATTAGACATTTACATTTTACGTTTTAATTAAGTTAAGGCATGCATCAAATTTCGGTTTTTAATCCACTACGGCTTAAATATAAAATGTATATCTTTTACAAAACATCTAACCATTTAGTTTTCTCGAATAAAGTGTTAAACTCAAGAAAAATATTTTCCGAAATTGCGACATCTTTTAAAATCTCCCTAACTGACATGCCAGATCCGGTCATAGTGTTTGGGCCGGGTTTGGGGTGTTACATATACTGCTTTAAGTATTTCAAATTTGGGATTATATTTTTTTAAAAAACTTAAATAAACGTTTTATTCAAAAATGAATATATAAAAAGGATTTCATAATAATTTTCATATTTTTAACTCGGAAAATTACTCTTAAGATTTTCATTAATTCTTTTCGAAAAATATTTTTTAATTTCTTTTCAAATTTTCTCGATCTGTTAACAATATTTTCAAAATTTCGATTTATAAGATCTTACATCTCAAATTGTCGATTTATCAATCAAATCTTTTACTCAATAAATACTTCGTCAAAATTTTGAAATCTGTTTTACTTAAAAAGGAATCAATGTATATTTATTTTGTGTGACATGTCAAATCTAGCCTTAACGAATAGACCGGTTTTGGGATGTTACATTTTATGCCGGGAAAAATTAGCTTAGATCTCATATGATAAAATTGATAAAATCGATATATTTTGCTATGTGGGCCAAAACGATATATTTTGCTATGTGGGCCAAAACGATATATCTTTTGTTATATGGGCCGATCTGAAAATTTGCGAAATGGGCCAAGATGACATTCTGCTTAATGGGCCAATTTGATAAATTGTTATAATGGGCCATAAATTTTTGTAAGAAATATTTGAATACATTGTTGTGAATTGTTATGCATTATATACATGTTTTGCATGGGATGGGATAATGATGAAGAGAAGTCCTGGTAGCTCTGCTACATAAATCTGGTGGCTCTGTAACAAATCTGAAAAATGGCAATGCCATGTAAATTCTGTTAATCTGGTGGCTTGTCCACAAATTTAATATAAATGGCTTAATGCCTACGTTTAGTGTGTTGGCGGGGTGGGTTGACTAAAGATCACCCACAGGTGTGTTGGTTGGTACGGGTGGTGTGTAGCGTATGGAAAACTAGGTTTTGTTTGGGAATTGCATTTCATATGCATATTATGTTCGATACATTTTTATTATTATGAATGGGCTTCGGCCCAAATAATGGCTTAATGGATTTTTGCCCAGTGGACAACGGTAAGTGGGTTACACATTGAGTTCTAGTAACTCACCCCCGTTTACTTATCCCTTTCAGGAAATGATCAATGATGGAGACTTGGGTCGTGGATGTCTTGGTGGAGGCCATACTTAAAAACGGTTAAATTTGGAATTTGGATTTCTTTTAATACTTTTAATTACTTTGCTATTTTGAATTACGGTTGTAATAAGGCCTCTGGATTAATTTTTGTTTTGTTTATTGTTGGATGAATTCATATACTGCTTTAAGTATTTCAAATTTGGGATTATATTTTTTTTAAAAACTTAAAAAAACGTTTTATTCAAAAATGAATATATAAAAAGGATTTCATAATAATTTTCGTATTTATAACTCGGAAAATTACTCTTAAGATTTTCATCAATTCTTTTCGAAAAATATTTTTAATTTCTTTTGAAATTTACTCGAACTGTTAACAATATTTTCAAAATTTCGATTTATAAGATCTTACATCTCAAATTGTCGATTTATCAACCAAATCTTTTACTCAATAAATACTTCGTCAAAATTTTGAAATCTATTTTACTTAAAAAGGAATCAATGTATATTTATTTTGTGTGACATGTCAAATCTAGCCTTAACGCATAGGCCGGGTTTGGGATGTTACATTTTATGCCGGGAAAATTGGCTTAGATCTCATATGATAAAATTGATAAAATCAATATATTTTTCTATGTGGGCCAAAACGATATATTTAGCTATGTGGGCCAAAACGATATATATTTTGTTATATGGGCCGATCTGAAAATTTGCAAAATGGGCCAAGATGATATTCTGCTTAATGGGCCAATTTGATAAATTGTTATAATGGGCCATAAATTTTTGTAAGAAATATTTGAATACATTGTTGTGAATTGTTATGCATTATATACATGTTTTGCATGGGATGGGATAATGATGAAGAGAAGTTCTGGTAGCTCTGCTACATAAATCTGGTGGCTCTGTCACAAATCTGAAAAATGGCAATGCCATGTAAATTCTATTAATCTGGTGGCTTGTCCACAAATTTGATATAAATGGCTTAATGCCTACGTTTGGTGTGTTGGCGGGGTGGGTTGACTAAAGATCACCCACAGGTGTGTTGGTTGGTACGGGTGGTGTGTAGCGTATGGAAAACTAGGTTTGGTTTGGGAATTGCATTTCATATGCATATTATATTCGATACATTTTTATTATTATGAATGGGCTTCGGCCCAAATAATGGCTTAATGGATTTTTGCCCAGTGGACAACGGTAAGTCGGTTACACATTGAGTTCTAGTAACTCACCCCCGTTTACTTATCCCTTTCAGGTAATGATCAATGATGGAGACTTGGGTCGTGGATGTCTTGGTGGAGGCCATACTTAAAAACGGTTAAATTTGGAATTTGGATTTCTTTTAATACTTTTAATTACTTTGCTATTTTGAATTAAGGTTGTAATAAGGCCTCTGGATTAATTTTTGTTTTGTTTATTGTTGGATGAATTCATATACTGCTTTAAGTATTTCGAATTTGGGATTATATTTTTTTTTAAAAACTTAAATAAACGTTTTATTCAAAAATGAATATATAAAAAGGATTTCATAATAACTTTCGTATTTTTAACTCGGAAAATTACTCTTAAGATTTTCATCAATTCTTCTCGAAAAATATTTTTAATTTCTTTTGAAATTTTCTCGAACTGTTAACAATATTTACAAAATTTCGATTTATAAGATCTTACATCTCAAATTGTCGATTTATCAATCAAATCTTTTACTCAATAAATACTTCATCAAAATTTTGAAATCTGTTTTACTTAAAAAGGAATCAATGTATATTTATTTTGTGTGACATGTCAAATCTAGCCTTAACGCATAGGCCGGGTTTGGGATGTTACATTTTATGCCGGGAAAAATTGGCTTAGATCTCATATGATAAAATTGATAAAATCGATATATTTTGCTATGTGGGCCAAAACAATATATTTTTCTATGTGGGCCACAACGATATATTTTGCTATATGGGCCAAAACGATATATATTTTGTTATATGGGCCAATCTGAAAATTTATGAAATGGGCCAAGATGATATTCTGCTTAATGGGCCAATTTGATAAATTGTTATAATGGGCCATAAATTTTTGTAAGAAATATTTGAATACATTGTTGTGAATTGTTATGCATTATATACATGTTTTGCATGGGATGGGATAATGATGAAGAGAAGTTTTGGTAGCTCTGCTACATAAATCTGGTGGCTCTGTCACAAATCTGAAAAATGGCAATGCCATGTAAATTCTGTTAATCTGGTGGCTTGTCCATAAATTTGATATAAATGGCTTAATGCCTACGTTTGGTGTGTTGGCGGGGTGGGTTGACTAAAGATCACCCACATGTGTGTTGGTTGGTACGGGTGGTGTGTAGCGGATGGAAAACTAGGTTTGGTTTGGGAATTGCATTTCATATGCATATTATATTCGATACATTTTTATTATTATGAATGGGCTTCGGCCCAAATAATGGCTTAATGGATTTTTGCCCAGTGGACAACGGTAAGTGGGTTACGCATTGAGTTCTAGTAACACACCCCCGTTTTCCTTATCCCTTTCAGGTAATGATCAATGATGGAGACTTGGGTCGTGGATGTCTTGGTAGAGGCCATACTTAAAAACGGTTAAATTTGGAATTTGGATTTCTTTTAATACTTTTAATTACTTTGCTATTTTGAATTAAGGTTGTAATAAGGCTCTGGATTAATTTTTGTTTTGTTTATTACTGGATGAATTCATATACAGCTTTAGGTATTTCAAATTTGGGATTATATATTTTTTTAAACTTAAATAAACGTTTTATTCAAAAATGAATATATAAAAAGGATTTCATAATAATTTTCATATTTTTAACTCGGAAAATTACTCTTAAGATTTTCATCAATTCTTTTCGAAAAATATTTTTAATTTCTTTTGAAATTTACTCGAACTGTTAACAATATTTTCAGAATTTCAATTTATAAGATCTTACATCTCAAATTGTCGATTTATCAACCAAATCTTTTACTCAATAAATACTTCGTCAAAATTTTGAAATCTATTTTACTTAAAAAGGAATCAATGTATATTTATTTTGTGTGACATGTCAAATCTAGCCTTAACGCATAGGCCGGGTTTGGGATGTTACATTTTATGCCGAGAAAAATTGGCTTAGATCTCATATGATAAAATTGATAAAATCGATATATTTTGCTATGTGGGCCAAAACGATATATTTAGCTATGTGGGCCAAAACGATATATATTTTGTTATATGGGCCGATCTGAAAATTTGCAGAATGGGCCAAGATGATATTCTGCTTAATGGGCCAATTTGATAAATTGTTATAATGGGCCATAAATTTTTGTAAGAAATATTTGAATACATTGTTGTGAATTGTTATGCATTATATACATGTTTTGCATGGGATGGGATAATGATGAAGAGAAGTTCTGGTAGCTCTGCTACATAAATCTGGTGGCTCTGTCACAAATCTGAAAAATGGCAATGCCATATAAATTCTATTAATCTGGTGGCTTGTCCACAAATTTGATATAAATGGCTTAATGCCTACGTTTGGTGTGTTGGCGGGGTGGGTTGACTAAAGATCACCCACATGTGTGTTGGTTGGTACGGGTGGTGTGTAGCGGATGGAAAACTAGGTTTTGTTTGGGAATTGCATTTCATATGAATATTATATTCGATACATTTTTATTATTATGAATGGGCTTCGGCCCAAATAATGGCTTAATGGATTTTTGCCCAGTGGACAACGGTAAGTGGGTTACACATTGAGTTCTAGTAACTCACCCCCATTTTCCTTATCCCTTTCAGGTAATGATCAATGATGGAGACTTGGGTTGTGGATGTCTTGGTGGAGGCCATACTTAAAAATGGTTAAATTTGGAATTTGGATTTCTTTTAATACTTTTAATTACTTTGCTATTTTGAATTAAGGTTGTAATAAGGCCTCTGGATTAATTTTTGTTTTGTTTATTGTTGGATGAATTCATATACTGCTTTAAGTATTTCAAATTTGGGATTATATTTTTTTTTAAACTTAAATAAACGTTTTATTCAAAAATGAATATATAAAAAGGATTTCATAATAATTTTCATATTTTTAACTCGAAAAATTACTCTTAAGATTTTCATCAATTCTTTTCAAAAAATATTTTTAATTTCTTTTGAAATTTTCTCGAACTGTTAACAATATTTTCAAAATTTCGATTTATAAGATCTTACATCTCAAATTGTCGATTTATCAATCAAATCTTTTACTCAATAAATACTTCGTCAAAATTTTGAAATCTGTTTTACTTAAAAAGGAATCAATGTATATTTATTTTGTGTGACATGTCAAATCTAGCCTTAACGCATAGGCCGGGTTTGGGATGTTACATTTTATGCCGGGAAAAATTGGCTTAGATCTCATATGATAAAATTGATAAAATCAATATATTTTGCTATGTGGGCCACAACGATATATTTTGCTATGTGGGCCAAAACGATATATATTTTGTTATATGGGCCGATCTGAAAATTTGCGAAATGGGCCAAGATGATATTTTGCTTAATGGGCCAATTTGATAAATTGTTATAATGGGCCATAAATTTTTGTAAGAAATATTTGAATACATTGTTGTGAATTGTTATGCACTATATACATGTTTTGCATGGGATGGGATAATGATGAAGAGAAGTTCTTGTAGCTCTGCTACATAAATCTGGTGGCTCTGTCACAAATCTAAAAAATGGCAATGCCATGTAAATTCTGTTAATCTGGTGGCTTGTCCACAAATTTGATATAAATGGCTTAATGCCTACGTTTGGTGTGTTAGCGGGGTGGGTTGACAAAAGATCACCCATAGGTGTGTTGGTTGGTACGGGTGGTGTGTAGTGGATGGAAAACTAAGTTTGGTTTGGGAATTGTGTTTCATATGCATATTATGAAACACCCCAAACCCGGCCCACGAGCCTGAACTGAATCTGGTATGTTCCTTAAGTAAACCGGATTCAAATTCTTTTGTTCCTTAGGAAAAACTTGTGCGATTTAAAAAAAATATTGTTTTGGGTTGGGCTTGTGTTGAAAACCAATTCATCTTATATTGAAATCCATTAAATAAGGTGACAAAACGGTTTAGGGTTTATTTTAAAGGAAATAAATTTTTAACTTAACTTTAATTGAAAATAATTCGTAACATAGTAATTAAAAATAAAAGTAAAGAAATGTAACTTATGGCCTTATTACATCAAGTAGAATCCCAAAATAAAATTCTAAAATACTTAAATAAATTTAAATATCCATATTGAATAAAACTTCAAGCTGAGCATGGCCATCCCCAAGCTTCCACCGAACCCGGTCCATTATTGATCGTCACCTGAAAAATAGTCCCACAACGGGGTTAGTCAACAGACTCAATGTGTACACAACACTAAAATTCAATAGATCAGGCATACATTTTTCATATCCAATACTTATTCATATAACAGATAACAATGATGATGCAACCCAAACCCAAACCTAGGTGCCATCCGCTGCACATCCCCGCACCAACCTCGCACACCGGGGACTACTAAGTCAACCCTCCATCCGCTACACACCATCGAAGGCAGTCGCTGCAGTCGACGTGCTCATCGCCCATATAAAATTTGTGGCATAGCCACCAGATAATTGTGTCATGAGACACCACATTCAGATAATGTAACCGGTTACCACATTCGAGATAATGTGACCGGTTACCACATTCGAGATAGTGAGACCGTAGTCATCACATTCACTTCCCCTTTTTCATATATCTCGAATGACCCATATTATTCATATCATGCATATCCTACTTAAATTCACATTCTTATAAATTTTCACATGTTATAAATATAACATATTTCGTAATCCTAATAGGGGTAGGAAACGCATGCACGAGTACTGCACCATATTATGGTACCTTAGCCACATTCTTATAAACATGCATATTTTACATATTACCATCAATCTTATTAAAAGTTAGTGTGGGGTACACACTGATTCGCTTAACGAAGTCCTTGAAATCTCAAAGAACCGATCTCATGATTTAGATCCTTAACTCCTATATTCGGCCAATCATTTAAACACATTAATAAACCTTTTTGGCTTTAAAACCAAATCCTAGTAGGATTTGTATACTTTAAAACCTACCTTGTTGCCGATTGACTTAAGAATCAAGTCCCAAAACTTTGTTCTATTCCTTCTTGCATTCGGCCAACATTAAAACACATCATAGGTTAGTTTGGCTTTTGGGAATAAATCCAAATACTTAAAATAGGCTTTGGCCGAATGTCTTAAACACATACCTTTGTGATCTCGAATCCCGAAAAGTATCCTTGCTTTCCTAGGGATGTCGAAATTCCTATACTCACATGTTAGGTTTCATCTAACATTAAAACTTAAAACAAGACCTTTGGATCTTATAGTTTCTTACCTTAGATCCCGAAATATTCCTCCTTGTAGTCGACAGTTGTAGAAACCTGAGAGATCCCCTTAATACTTGATGATCGCTTCCTTGCTTAGATTCACAGGGAGATTCGGCTATGGCTTCTAATGGAGAGGAAAATATTCGGCTAGGTTCCAACAATTACTTAATTTTGGCTTGACAAAGGAAAAGAAAGAAAAGAAGAGAAGAGAGCACTAAGAATTTGGCAGAGAAAGGAGGAAGCACAAATTGATGAGTAGCCCTCCTTCCTTCCTTTTATAGCCGAAATTACTAGGCTAGAGTCCCCTACTTGGCCACCACTCTTCCTTTGTGAAAACTTTATCACCTTAATTATCATAAAATAAAAGAGTTTAAATCCAACATTTATCTCTTCATAATAATCCAATTTAAAAATCCTTTATTTATCACCCTTTTTAATCGAATATTTATAAAAATAAAACACCTCCTTTCTAGAAGCATGTGCCGTCCACCTCAGTCTTCTGGAAGCAAAAATAAAACCTCCTTTATTTGCTTCCCAAGTGACTCGAACTCAGGCCCATTCCTCTTGCATATGGCGCCATTTCCATAGGCCCTAAGTGGCATCTTCAGACCACTTTTCCAAGCCTGTTTGTGTGTCAAATTCCACAAACTTTTTCTTTTAAGGCCACCTTGCCTTAATTTCCCCTTTTAAACCTTAAAACTCGTCATTTCTAGGTCATTTCTAAGTTTCCAAAAATTTTCGTTCGGCTCTGTAAACTTGACATTTTCTTACATTTCCAACTTTCCAGAAATGTGCACTTTCCTATTTTGAATCATTTCCAAATCATTTCCATCCATCTCCAAGTTTCCAAAAATGTTCACTTTCCATTTTCTTTTAACTTAACATTTCCATACATTTTCAGGTTTCCAAAAAAAAAATGTTTATCTCTAACTCATTTTCATTCATTTCCGGGTTTCCAAAAATACTCAAAATTTATTCTTAGTACATAAAACATGTCACTTCGTAGAACTAAACCGAAAATGCATAGGCCCTTTCCAGGATGTTACAGTTCTACCCCTCTTAAAAAAATTTCGTGCCCGAAATTTCCTAACTAAAATAATTGAGGGTATTGTTGTCGCATTACCTCTTCTGATTCCCACGAAGCTTCTTCCGATCCATGATTGTGCCATAACCCCTTGACTAGAGGAACTGACTTCCTCCGTAGCACTTTCACATCACGTTCTAATATCCGAATCGGCTCTTCCTCGTAGGATAAGTCTGGCCTTAGCTCTACTTCTTCGACAGGTACCACATGAGACGGATATGATCGGTAACGACGTAGCATGGATACATGGAATACGTCGTGCATGCGCCGCAACTCGGTGGCAACTCCAATTGGTATGCCATCGCCCCAACTCGCTTTAGTACTCGATAGGGCCTATAAACCTTGGGCTTAACTTTCCTTGCGACCGAACCTCATTACCTTTTTCCAAGGCGAGACTTTCAGAAACACTTGGTCTCCCACTTCAAACTCTATTTCCTTCCGCTTAAGGTCTGCATGCGTCGACTTCTCGCCTATCGAGGCTTCCTTTAACCGTGCTCGAATCATCTCAACCTTCTCTTCAGCCGCCACTAATTCGGACCCAAAACTCGGCGTTCTCCTAGCTCGGTCCAACAAGTAGGAGTTCGACACTTCCGACCATACAATGCTTCATATGGTGCCATCCGAATGCTAGCCTGATAGCTGTTGTTGTAGGCAAACTCAGCTAAAGGCAAATAGTCTTCCCAACTTCCACAAAAATCCATCACACACTGACCTCTCAACATATCCTCCAACACTTGTATAACTCGTCTGACCGCCCGTCGATTGTGGATGAAAAGCCGTAGTGAAGTCCAACTTAGTGCCTAAAGCTTGATGAAGTGCCCTCCAGAACCGAGACGTAAACCTTGGGTCTCTATCGGAGATGATCGATACTGGTACACCATGTAACCTCACAATTTTCGCCACATATAACTTAGCCAGCTTCTGAAGAGAATAGTCAACTCTTACCGGGATGAAGTGCGCGGACTTGGTCAAACGGTCCACTATTACCCATACTGAGTCCTTCTTAGTAGGCGTAAGGGGAAGCCCACTAACGAAGTCCATGGTAATTCTCTCCCACTTCTATTGGGGAATCTCGATTGGTTGAAGCAATCCCGATGGAACTTGGTGTTCAGCCTTAACTTGCTGACACGTCAAACATTTCCCCACAAATTTAGTAACTTCCCGTTTAAGATCAGACCACCAAAATTGTTCCCTTAGATCTCTGTACAGCTTACTGCCTCCGGGATGCATAGCATAAGGGCTACTATGCGCCTCCCGAAGAATCCTTTGTCTTTACTCCTTGTCCTTCGGCATACAGACTTTTCCTTTGTAACACAATACTCCTTCATCATTAACGCCATAGTCCTTTAATTCTCCGTTCTGTACTTGCTGAAACTTAGCACTTAGGTCCTTATCAGCCAACTGTCCCCTTTTCACCTCATTCAGCCATGTGGGCTTGATTTGTAATTCTGCCAACAGGCTTCCATCATCATATAAACTCAAGTGAGCGAACATAGCCCTTAGATCCGACACAACCTTCCGACTTAGGGTATCAGCTACCACATTTGCCTTGCCCGGGTGGTACTCTATCGAGCAGTCATAATCCTTTAATAGTTCCACCCACCTTCGCTGCCTCAAGTTCAACTCCTTCTGAGTCAACAAATACTTAAGGCTCTTGTGGTCTGTGTAGATTATCGACCTTTCTCCATAAAGGTAGTGCCTCCAAACCTTAAGGGCGAAAACCACGGCTGCCAACTCTAAGTCATGAGTTGGGTAGTTAACCTCATGAGGCCTTAGTTATCGAGTCGCATACGCGACTACTTTTCCATCTTGCATTAGCACACATCCTAATCCCGTATGCAAAGTATCACAATACACCACAAAATCCTTCCCAGCCTCTGGCTGAATTAACACTGGAGCCTCCGTCAACACCTTCTTAAAGTTGTCAAAGCTCTTCTTTTGCTTATCAGACCATTCAAAGGGTACTTTGTAATATCCCGGGTTAGGGGCTATTTTGATTATTGCATTGTTTGCATGTATTTGGCCTGTAATGTTGTGTTTCAATTGTTTTGGGGCTTAGTTGTAAGCTTGGTGTAAGCCTGAGTGGTTGGGGAAACTTTAGTTTTAAGCTTTAGGTGAGGGGAGCTGAATGAGCTGGGGTTTATAAATATTTTTAGGAGAATGTTAGCACAAGAATTGAGCTAGTAGAGTGGCAAGTTAGGCGCCACTTGGAGCTTAGGTTTGGCGTCACTTGCAGGGAAGGAGGTCCTGTGTTCAAGCTGCAGAAGTCTCATATTTTTGCTTCCATTTTGTGGGAGGAGAAGAAGAAGTTGTGGGTAGTTCAAACTCGCCATAGACCAAGTCAAATTGTTCAAATGGTGGGTGGAGAGTAAATTGTGGAGGTTGACTAGTTCAAACTAGTTTGAATTAGTGGTTGGGAGTGTTTGGAGGTAGTGGCCGAATGTTGGGTGGTTCATGGGAGAGGGCCTTTTGGTAAGTGGGTAAGTGGAGAGGTAAGAAATTCTTTTTGGCATTTTGGAGCATTTTCGGTCAAATTTGTGTAAGCCAAAATCCTTCTTTTGTCAAAAGCAAGCCGAAATTTCAAGTGAGTTTCTGCATTTTCTTCTTGAAACCGAAAGTCCAAGCACATACTTTAGAAAATTGCTTGTTTCTCTTGATATTCTTTGATAGCCGAATTTTCTCTTCCATCTTTGTTTCTTTTTCATTTGTGTAAACGAAATTAGTACCCTATTCTTCTCATACTTTCTTCCTTTCTTCTCTTGAAACCTTGATAGCAGAAAGTTATTCCCCAAAACATTTTCTCCATTCCTTCTTCTTTTCAAAACCGAAAGTACTTTCCTTCTTCTTCTTTTTCCCATTTCTGTTATTGGCGAATATCAACCCCTTTCTTTTCATCTTTCTCTTGTGTTCTCCTTCTTTGTGTAAGGCCGAATCTTCTTCTCCTTTTGTTTAAGTCTTGGCCGAATATTGGTGTGGTGTGATCTCTCTTGTGTGTGGTGTCCAATCGAGTTTAGAGCAAGGTAAGTGGTTGGCCGAATGTTCATTTCTCTTCTCCCTTGTTCTTTGTCGATTTTGGTTTGGTTAAGAGCCGATTTTGGCCTTTGTTGATAGGAGTTAATCTTTTATGTTGGAATCGATTTTATCATAGGGCATCCAGGATTTTGGAAGCAAGCAAGAGGAGCCATCTTCCTCTGTTAATCGATTGGTAAGTGGTGGTAAGGGTTGGTTCTTTTAGTCCACTCTTTTAGTTTTGTTAAGTCAAAGTTTCAAAGGATTAATCTTTCCTCTTAATAGGGTGTGCCATGTGCATAAAGAAGAACCATCGTTTGGTTCGGGATTTTGTAGGAAACCAAATCAAGTGTAAGGTAAGGGTTCAAACGTTAACCCCTTTGGTTTAATGGTTTTGGTTGAATGGCCTAGGTGCTAATCTCATATGTGGCCGATTATAGGAGTAAGATAATCGAGGGTCTTAGATCGGTTCCTTGGGATTAAGGCTTGCGTTTTAACAAGTGTGTAAACTAACACACTCTTTGCTTAGTAATATGCTTAATAATCGATTGTTTAATAAAGTCAAAAAAGTATGGTTGATTGATATGATACCGATTGGGTATGTGCACGGATTCGGGTAAGTCCGTTTCATTACGAGTTCTATTGTTGATATACTTGAGATCATGACCTATGATGTATGTGTTATGAGATGCAACATTAAACATGTAGCATGATTTGCATGATTTGCATACTTTACATGTGTCGGTATGATAATGGGTGATATGAGAGAGGGGAATATGATATCCGTGTCTTTGGGACACGGAGGTTTTGCACCTCCGGTGGTTTGGTACCACAGATTATTTTGTGACTTTGGGTCACAGAGGTTTGGCACCTCATAGCGTCTCGTCGGTGGCTTAGAACCCACAGTGGGTTTGGCCCCACAATTGATAATACGGGATTGCGCGCGGTGATTTGGTATCACACGATGGGTTGGCCCCATCACTTGATTCGTGACTTCGGTCACCGGTGATTTGGTATCACATTCGTGTCTTTGGGACACCAGAGGTTTGGCACCTCATAGCGACTCGTCCCCCGTGGTTAACACCACCGTGGGTTGGCCCCACTTTTGAGATATGGGATCGTCGCCGGTGATTTGGTATCACATGATGGGTTGGCCCCATCATTGGATTCTTCGTGACTTTGGGTCACCAGTGGTTTGGCACCACACTTATGGATATCGTGACTTTGGGTCACCAGTGGTTTGGCACCACCGGTGGTTTGGTACCACACGGGGTAGAAAAGGTGTTGTGGATGGCTAGGATAGGGTGCATTAATGACATTGCTCTGTATTGTGTGTGTTAGTATGTTGTATTAATTGGGAGGGGATTTATGCCTTTGAGTCTTGCGACTCACCTTCTCCCTTATCATTTCAGGTGACACTTAGATCGCGGACATAGAGCCGGGTGGACTCGAGGTGACCATGCCATGAATAAAGTCGGTTTTGCACTGATTTAACCACTTGGTACTTTATTTCATTTATTTTCATTTGGTTTTGTTGGGATTGTAAATGGCCTTTTAAAATTATGCTTTGATTATTTATATGCTTAAAATTTGATTTCAATTTAGCCTTAATAAATTTATTGGGTTAATAATGGATAAAACTTGGAATGAAACGGTTTTCAAGACTACAAAACGATATGTTTTAAACTTTACCAACGGGTATCACATTAAAATCTTTAAATGAACATAACTCAAATATTTTCTAAACTTGTGATCTTCCACACTAAGTTCAAAATGTTTTTAAGTAACTAAAAGGAATTTCGGCCTTCTAAATGATAAAACTTACTTTTCAACTAAGCTTTCAAATTCCGGGTCTTCAAAATGCACTACCGATTTTAAAAAATCATGCCCAAGGTTTTTTTTACAAGTACGGATACATCAAAGAGTTTTCGTTAAACCTTTCACCGGAAACCTAACCTCTCAAATACGATTTTCCCCGTAACATACAGTTCGGTCGTGGTGTAATCGACCGGGTTTGGGGTGTTACATTTGTGGTATCGAGCCAAGTTTAAAAGCTCATTTGTGGGCTCGAGGCCCAAAATATGTTAAATATTGGTTTTTAAGTGTTTTGTTTTAAAGTATATGGTTTGAAAGGCATGGCACCGAGTCTCCGGCACCAAATCGCCGGTAGGTACCTCTTACTATTTCTTGTGATTGATGGGTGTGATATGATTGAAAGACTAGCAATAGTGGATTACTTTAGAAATCAAAGCGATAGGACTCTGTGGACTTGCGAAAACAAAACTTCTTTAATAAGAAATATTCATAAGACTTTGCTTTAAAAGACAAAGTGGAAAAGGTATCGATGCATAAAACTTCTAAATCGAGATAAGTCAAGATTTTAGTCATGAGCACTCGAGGTCGGGGTCGTAATACACGTGGACGCGGTCGGGGTAGGATGACGGTTTTCGACCTTGTAGGGTCCGGGTCGTGGGTCGAGAGAATGAGATATCGGTACCACCACCGGTGGAGGTGGTGAGTTTCAGGATCGACCGGATGACGCAGTGATGTCGCAGCGATCGCCGCGAAGTCTTGGAAAGGGTAGCTGGAGTAGGTGGAGGCGCGGTGTTCAGAATCTGTGGTCGAGCGACTCCGAGCAAATGGGGGTAAAGTATTTCGAGGTGTTTCAGTGTTGCTCCAGCCCTGGTGAGTATTGGCCGGAGGGCGACGGAGCGGATCATGGATGATCTGGACTTGATCTTGAGGAGAAGGTGAAAGGGTAGTATCGCTTCTTCGGGATGAGTCATACCAGTGGTGGCTCACGGTTCGGAGAAGATCTTTGTAGTAGAGGATCTTACTTGGGATTATTTCAAAGTGCATATCGAAAAAGCATTTCGAGGGTGGTTCGGGGTAAGTAAGTGCGTGTCGAGTACGAGGCGTAATTCTTGAGATCGAGCCGGTATGCTAGGGGCATTGTGGCTACCGAACACGAGAGGTGTGTTCGATTTGAGGATGGTGCGAGAGATGAATTAAGATCGCTGATTGCTCCACAGCGGGAGCGTGAGTTTGCCGTCCTAGTTGAGAAGGCTAAGGTAGCCGAAGGAGTGAAGGAGTCTGTGAGGCAAAACGTGGATAGGAGCAGGACATAAGAGGAGTTTTGGATCTTACGGGTCATCGGGTAATCCTCGAGAAAGGGCTAGCTAGAGTGGGCCAAATTAGTCCGGTAGGTCATTGTCGCTAATCGGGACCCGCACAAAGGTAAACCGTTGTGGGAAATCTCATTGGGGAGGATTTGGACCGGTGGAAAAGGATGTTTTGAGTGTGGCTCATTGGATCACCGTGTGAGAGACCGTCCGCGTAAGTTGGCTGGGATTCAC
This sequence comes from Gossypium sturtianum, assembly GCA_025698515.1. NCBI lineage: Eukaryota > Viridiplantae > Streptophyta > Magnoliopsida > Malvales > Malvaceae > Gossypium > Gossypium sturtianum. Next base: position 131,892,524 of record CM046955.1, read on the forward strand.
CCAGGGTCGGGCCGTACTCGATTCGGGAATAATGGACCGCCACCGCAAAGGGGTCGTGGTAATGGCAGAGGAGGCAATGGTTACGTCGGGCCGCGGAGCACCGGCAGAGGTGCGGTAGTTACGAGGCAAGACACTGGGTTGGTGTATGTGTATGAGGCGCCGAGAGGAGGGCGACGCACCTTGCCGGACGTCATAACCAGACGCGTTTTTGATCTTTGGTTCTCCTTATACTACTTTGATTGATGTGTGTTCAACGCATTCATACGTTGCGTGAGCATAGTAGAGACCATGGATTTAGACTCGAGACTACTTCTAGGCGGTGTGATGATAATTAGCCCTCTAGGTCACTCTGTAGTTGTAGATAAGCTATATAGAGACATACCCCTAGAACTCCAAGGGGTAGTGTTTGTGGTCGATCCGATGGAACCGCCGTTTGGGGAGTTCGATCGATTCGGGATGGGTGGTTGGTTAAGCACCAAAGCGAGGTTGGGCGCGCGACTAAGCGCATGGTTCTAAAGACGGTGAGGGTGATGAGGTGGTCATGATAGGTAATAGAAGAGATTACTTATCCAACGTGGTATCCGCTCTGAAGGTGAGAAGATGGTCGGGAAGGGTGTGAAGCATATGTGGTTCATGTGTATGCCTTGGAGGCTAAGGAGTCGATGTAGAGGAGGTCCGAGCGGTTAAGGAATTTGTTGATGTGTTTCGGAGGAGCTTAGGGTTTGCCACCGGATCGCGAGGTGGAGTTCGGGATAGATCTACTACCCGAGGCTGCGCCGCTGTCTATTGCTCCGTATAGGATGGCGCCAAAGGAATTAGTGGAATTAAAGGCTCGAGATCCAGAGTTGTTGGATCGAGACTTTATCGTGCCAAGTGTTTCACCTTGGGAGCGCCAGTACTCTTTGTCAAGAAGAAAGACGGTACGATGTGAATGTGCATAGATTACCGCCAATTGAATAAGCTGACGATCAAAAACAAGTATCCGTTGCCACGAATAGATGACTTGTTTGATCAGCTAAAGGGTGCTTCGGTATTCTCGAAGATTGATTTAAGGTCTGGGTATCACCAATTAAAGGTAAAGGAGGCGGATATCCACAAGACAGCATTTCGTACTCGGTATGGGCACTACGAATTTTTGGTAATGCCGTTTGGGTTGACTAACGCTACGCGGCAAAGCATTCCCGGATATGATGAATAGGGTGTTCCAAAGAGTATTTGGATCGATTCGTTGTGGTTTTTATCGGCGACATCCTGGTGTACTCAAGGTCAGAAGAGGAGCATGATGCGCATTTGCGAGTGGTGCTGCAGATTTTGAGGGAGAAGCAGCTTTATGCTAATTTTAGTAAGTGCGAGTTCGGCTTAGGAGGTGACTTTCTTGGGTCGAGTAGTGTCGGTCGAGGGGATTAGGTGGATCCTCGGAAGATTGAGGCGATTTTGGATTGAAGCCGCCTTAGTCGGTGGTTGAGATTCGAGTTTTCGGGTTTGGCAGGATACTACCAGAAGATTTGTAGAAGGATTTTCGTTGATTGCAGCACCGGCGACTAAGTCATAAAGAAAGGAGTTCCGTTTGTTTGGACCGAGAAACAAGAAGAAGAGTTTCGACAAGTTAAAGAAGATTTTGACCGAGGCTCTGCTCGATTCAACCCGAGCGCAGAAAGGAATTCGCAGCAGTGTCATGCGATGCATCACATACGGGATTGGGTTGTGTGCTTTGATGCAGAAGGGAAGGTTGTGGCGTATGCATCTAGGCGCGGTGAGGCCACATGAGGTCAATTATCCGACGCACGACTTGGAGTTAGCAAGCAGTAGTCTTCGCCTTGAAAATTTGGAGGCACTACTTGTACGGAGAGAGATCGATAGTCTACACAGATCATAAGAGTCCAAGTACCTTTTGACTCGTAAAGATTTGAATTTGAGGCGTAGCAGATGGATTGAGTTGCTCAAGGACTACGACTATTCGATTGAATATCATCCGGGCAAGGCTAACGTGGTGGCAGACGCGTTGAGCCGTAAGGTTGTATCAGACTTAAGAGCGATGTTTGCCCATTTGAGTTTGTACGACGACGGATGTATTCGCAGAGAGCTGCAGTTAAGCCTACTTGGGTTGCGTAGATCGAAGCTTGATTAGTGGATGAGGTTCGAATGCGCGGAGGTTGCAAGTGCAGGATGGTGGTTTGGAGGGTTACAGTATGTCTAGTGATGGGGTGCTGTGTTTTCAAGGGAGAGCTTGTATGCCGATCTCAGGCGGAGAGATATAGAATTTGCTGTGGGAGATCAAGTTTTTCTGAAGGTCTCGCCATGGAAGAAAGTGTTGGGGTTCGGAAAGAAGGGCAAGTTAAGTTCGAGGTTTATTGGGTCGTATAAGATAATCGAGGCGAGTGGGACCGAGAGCTTATCGACTTGAGTTACAAAGCAGAGCTAAGTCGATTCACGACGTATTTCACGCTTCGATGCTTAGGCGCTTATCGTTCAGATCCATCGCATGTCGTAGCGGTGGAGGAGATCGAGGTAAATACGGATTTGACCATGGAAGAAGAACCGGTCTGCATTCTAGACCGAGATGTGAAGGTTCTCGCAGAGAAAGTCGGATTCCTTTGGTAAAGGTGCTATGGAGGAATCATGGCATAGAAGAGGCTACGTGGGAACCAGAGGATATGATGAGGCAAGAATACCCTCAACTCTTTTGACGGGTAATTTCGAGGCCGAAATTATTTTTAAAGGGGTAGAACCGTAATATCCCGGGTTAGGGGCTATTTTGATTATTGCATTGTTTGCATGTATTTGGCCTGCAATGTTGTGTTTCAATTGTTTTGGGGCTTAGTTGTAAGCTTGGTGTAAGCTTTGAGTGGTTGGGGAAACTTTAGTTTTAAGCTTTAGGTGAGGGGATTTGAATGAGTGGGGTTTATAAATATTTTTAGGAGAATGTTAGCACAAGAATTGAGCTAGTAGAGTGGTAAGTTAGGCGCCACTTGGAGCTTGGGTTTGGTGTCACTTGCAGGGAAGGAGGTCATGTGTTCAAGCTGCAGAAGTCTCATATTTTTGCTTCCATTTTGACGGCAGGGAGAAGAAGAAGTTGTGGGCAGTTCAAACTCTGCCATAGACCAAGTCAAATTGTTCAAATGGTGGGTGGAGAGTAAATTGTGGAGGTTGACTAGTTCAAACTAGTTTGAATTAGTGGTTGGGAGTGTTTGGAGGTAGTGGCCGAATGTTGGGTGCTTCATGGGGGGAGTGGCCGGTTTTGGTAAGTGGGTAAGTGGAGAGGGCCGAAATTCTTTTTGGCATTTTGGAGCATTTTCGGTCAAATTTGTGTAAGCCAAAATCCTTCTTTTGTCAAAAGCAAGCCGAAATTTCAAGTGAGTTTCTGTATTTTCTTCTTGAAACCGAAAGTCCAAGCACATACTTGCCGAAAATTGCTTTTTCTCTTGATATCCTTTGATAGCCGAATGTTCTCTTCCATCTTTCTTTCTTTTTCATTTGTGTAAACCGAAATTAGTACCCTATTCTTCTCATACTTTCTTCCTTTCTTCTCTTGAAACCTTGATAGCCAAAAGTTATTCCTCAAAACATTTTCTCCATTTCTTCTTCTTTTCAAAACCGAAAGTACTTTCCTTCTTCTTCTTTTTCCCATTTCTGTTATTGGCCGAATATCAACCCCTTTCTTTTCATCTTTCTCTTGTGTTCTCCTTCTTTGTGTAAGGCCGAATCTTCTTCTCCTTTTTGTTTAAGTCTTGGCCGAATATTGGTGTGGTGTGATCTCTCTTGTGTGTGGTGTCCAATCGGGTTTAGAGCAAGGTAAGTGGTTGGACGAATGTTCATTTCTCTTCTCCCTTGTTCTTTGTCGATTTTGGTTTGGTTAAGAGCCGATTTTGGCCTTTGTTGATAGGAGTTAATCTTTTGTGTTGGAATCGATTTTATCATAGGGCATCCAGGATTTTGGAAGCAAGCAAGAGGAGCCGTCTTCCTCTGTTAATCGATTGGTAAGTGGTGGTAAGGGTTGGTTCTTTTAGTCCACTCTTTTAGTTTCATTAAGTCAAAGTTTCAAAGGATTAATCTTTCCTCTTAATAGGGTGTGCCGTGTGCATAAAGAAGAACCATCGTTTGGTTCGGGATTTGGTAGGAAACCAAATCAAGTGTAAGGTAAGGGTTCAAACGTTAACCTCTTTGGTTTAATGGTTTTGGCCGAATGGCCTAGGTGCTAATCTCCTATGTGGCCGATTATAGGAGCAAGATAATCGAGGGTCTTAGATCTGTTCCTTGGGATTAAGGCTTGCGTTTTAACAGGTGTGTAAACTAACACACTCTTTGCTTAGTAATATGCTTAATAATCGATTGTTTAATAAAGCCTAAAACAGTATGGTTGATTGATATGATACCCGATTGGGTATGTGCACGGATTCGGGTAAGTCCGTTTCATTACGAGTTCTATTGTTGATATACTTGAGATCATGACCTATGATGTATGTGTTATGAGATGCAATATTAAACATGTAGCATGATTTGCATGATTTGCATACTTTACATGTGTCGGTATGATAATGGGTGATATGAGAGGAGGGGGAATATGATATCCGTGTCTTTGGGACACTAGAGGTTTTGCACCTCCAGTGGTTTGGTACCACAGATTATTTTGTGACTTTGGGTCACCAGAGGTTTGGCACCTCATAGCGTCTCATCCCAGTGGCTTAGAACCACAGTGGGTTGGCCCCACAGTTGATAATATGGGATTGACGCCAGTGATTTGGTATCACACGATGGGTTGGCCCCATCACTTGATTCGTGACTTCGGTCACCAGTGATTTGGTATCACATTCGTGTCTTTGGGACACCAGAGGTTTGGCACCTCATAGCGACTCGTCCCTGTGGTTAACAACACCGTGGGTTGGCCCCACTTTTGAGATATGGGATTGTCGCCAGTGATTTGGTATCACACGATGGGTTGGCCCCATCATTGGATTCTTCGTGACTTTGGGTCACTAGTGGTTTGGCACCACCAGTGGTTTGGTACCACACGGGGTAGAAAAGGTGTTGTGGATGGCTAGGATTGGGTGCATTAATGACATTGCTCTGTATTGTGTGTGTTAGTATGTTGTATTAATCGGGAGGGGGATTTATGCACTGAGTCTTGCGACTCACCTTCTCCCTTATCATTTCAGGTGACACTTAGATCGCCGACATGGAGCCGGGTGGACTCGAGGTGACCATGCCATGAATAAAGTCGGTTTTGCAATCGATTTAACCACTTGGTACTTTATTTCATTTATTTTCATTTGGTTTTGTTGGGATTGTAAATGGCCTTTTAAAATTATGCTTTGATTATTTATATGCTTAAAATTTAATTTCAATTTAGCCTTAATAAATTATGGGTTAATAATGGATAAAACTTGGAATGAAACGGTTTTCAAGACTACAAAGCGATATGTTTTAAACTTTACCAACTGGGTATCACATTAAAATCTTTAAATGAACGCATAACTCAAATATTTTCTAAACTTGTGATCTTCCACACTAAGTTCAAAATGTTTTAAGTAACTAAAAGGAATTTCTTGGCCTTCTAAATGATAAAACTTACTTTTCAACTAAGCTTTCAAATTCCTGGTCTTCAAAATGCACTACCGGTTTTAAAACAATCATGCCCAAGGTTTTTTTTTTTACAAGTACAGATACATCAAAGAGTTTTGGTTAAACCTTTCACCGGAAACCTAACCTCTCAAATACGATTTTCCAGTAACATACGCATTCGGTCATGGTGTACTTGACCGGGTTTGGGGTGTTACATACTTCCTTCCTTAGTAACTTTGTCAAAGCGCGGCTATTGGCGAATCCTTCACGAACCTTCAGAATAGCTGCCAAACCTAAGAAACTTGAATCTCACCACGGACATAGGTGGTTTCCAATCCAACACCGCCTCGATCTTCCTAGGGTCCACTCTTATTCCTTCTGCGGATACCACATGTCCTAGGAATGCCACCTCCTTAAGCCAAAATTCACACTTGCTGAATTTGGCATAGAGCTTCTTCTCCCTCAATACTTACAGCACAATTCGGAGGTGTTCATCATGTTCTTCTTCAGACTTGGAGTACACCAAAATATCGTCGATGAACACAACGACGAACCTATCCAAGTATGGTTGGAAAACCCGGTTCATCATATCCATGAACGCTGCTGGAGCGTTCGTCAATCCAAACGGCATTACTACAAACTCATAATGGCCGTATCTTGTCCTAAAGGCGGTCTTATGGATATCTGCCTCCTTCACCTTCAACTGGTGATATCCCGACCTTAAGTCTATCTTTGAGAATACTTCGGCCCCCTTCAGCTGATCGAACAAGTCATCAATTCTTGGCAAAGGATACTTGTTCTTGATGGTCAGCTTATTCAACTGACGGTAATCTATGCACATACGCATAGTTCCGTCCTTCTTCTTACAAAGTAGGTGGTGCTCCCCATGGAGACACACCGGGTCATATGAACCCACGATCCAACAACTCTTGGATTTGAGCCTTGAGCTCAACTAACTCCTTTGGCGCCATTCGGTATGGAGCGATTGACACAGAGTGCTCCTCTGGCAGCAAGTCTATTCCAAACTCCACCTCCCTATCTCGGGGGTATTCACTGTAATTCCTCCGAAATACATCTTCAAAGTCTTTCACCGTTCTAACTCCACTAACACCTTCTTCCTTTCCACCTAACGAACTTACGAAGGCTAAGAACGCCTTGCACCCTTTCTTAACCATTTTCTCAGCCTTCAACGCCGAAACTACATTGGACATGTAGTTTCTTCTCTCTCCGATCATTACTACTACTTCATCCTCTGGGGTCCTTAGTTCCATTCGTTTAGCCGCACAATCCAACACGGCTCGGTGCTCTACTAGCCAGCCCATTCCAAGTATAAGTTCAAACTCCCCGAAAGGTAGTTCCATTAAGTCAGCCCGAAAGTTCACTCCCTGAATCTCTAGGGGTACATTTCGAAATATCTGATTCACCATTACAGTTTGGCCTAATGGGCTTACTACAGTTATCTCCCTATCAGAAAGTTTAGAGTCTAGGCCTAGTGTTTCCACTACACTACATGCAACATATGAATGGGTCGAGCCCACATCAATTAAGGCATAATAAGGCTTGCCATAAATAAGGAACGTACCGGTTATAACATCCGGTGCGTCTCCGTCCTCCCTACGACGAACCGTATAAACCAAACCCGGTTGCCTTGCCTCCGCATTAGCAGCACCTCTGCCCTGTGCTCCACGTCCTCTACCAGCACCGTTACCTCGATTACTCGAACCACGACCTCGTTGAGGTTGCTGTCCTCCTCTACCAACCTGACTAACATTCTGAGCGGCCGGTAGACTTTCATCCGGTTTCTTAGGACAATCCTTGAGCATATGGTCCTTGGACCCACACCAAAACATCCTCTCGTCTTTTCCAAAGACTCCCTAAGTGCTTCTTCCCACAATGTTCACTAGGACGACATCGCCATCCTACACGACTTGTCGATTTTGCGGCCCATCAACTCTAGTCCTCTTTTGAGCCTTCCCAGACGATCCAAAACCTCTTTTGGGCCTATTTCGATCCACAGTCTGCTTTGTAGAATCCTTGATTCCCTCAGCCACCTTGGCCTTTTCTACCAAAGCAGAAAACTCCCGTTCCTGATGCGGTGCTATCAACAGTCTCAGATCATCCCTTAGCCCATCCTCAAAACGGACACAGCGCTCATGCTCAGTTGCCACTACTCCTTAAGCATATCGGCTCAACCTTGGGAATTCAGCCTCATACTCCGCCACAGACTTGTTCCCTTGAACCAGCCCCAGAAATGCCTTCCTTTGCTCATCAGTATACATGGTTCCCACATACTTCTTCTGAAATGCTTCCTTAACATATTCCCAGGTCAGATCCTCAGCCGTGGCACCATCCCAAACAGTCAACCACCACTGATACGCTTCATCGCGTAACAGTGCCACCATTCCTTTTAACTTCTCCTCAGGGGTCAAGTTAAGCTCATCCATGATGCGCTCTGTTGCTTCCAACTAGTACTCAGCTAAACTGGGTGCCACACCCGATACTCCACGAAACATTTCGGCTCCATTAGCTCGAAGCCGCTCAGGCACAGACTTACGGGTTCTCGAATTTCCTCCTGCACCAGCCACAAACTCCAAAACTCACAAAGACGACTGCGACACAAAGATCTTCTCCCGTTTGAGCTTGCTGCTCAACACCCACAGCTGGGGGTGGTGGTGGCGGTGGTATCTCATTGTCAGACCCTTGACCCGATCTAACGGGTTACGACAAATCATCCTTCCTCTACCTCGCCCACGATGACCACGTCCTCTAGAGCTCATTTCTAATGTCGTAAACTGATTAAGAAGTTTTATGAATTAGTCTTTCTTTCACTTGTTTACCCGCGAAGAAGTTTTATGAAAAAGAATTTAGGAGTGGTTCTTTCGTATGCATACAGTCTTTCCATTCATTCATCCATACATCCATCAAACAATCATGAACTCTCGTTCATTCAGAGAAAGGTTGTAGTTTTCATTGTTATTGTTTTTTTTTCTTCCACTGCCATGGGTATTTTCATAATTCTATCCTACAGGGGTATTTTCATAATTTTTTAAAAGAAAGAGTTCTTTGGTGATTTCGTCACAAATTATTTTGGTATTTTTTTAAATTCCGGGGTATTTTGAAAAATTTTGAAATCCAGGGGTATTTCGGTGATTTTGGACCTCGGGGGTATTTTGGTGATTTTTTTTCCGAGCCGGGGTAAATTTGTAAAATCTTATAAATCAGGGATATTTCAAAGGTTGCAAAACTTTGAGGGTTCTTTTTGAGAATTGTACCTTCCAAAATGGTGGTGTTACAAAAATTTTGGAAATCAGGGTCATTTTGGTAATTTTATAAGTTAGGGGCAATTTTGAAATTTCCAAAGTTCAAGGTATTTTTGATAATTTGCAAATTAGGGTTTTTGAACATTGATAAAATAATGAAATTTTGGCAAAACTGTTGGGTAATTGGTCGTTTTATAAACCAAGGGTATTTTGGTAATTTTACCACTAGGGGCATTTTTGTATAAATTGGAAATCTTTCGGAAAATTTTGTAAAGATGGTTTTCATGAATTTAGAAGAAAGTTTTAAGAGTTCTAAAACTAGGGTTTTGTTGTTTTTATAAAAACACGGCTAATTCCCTTTCGGGTTTTAGTTATTGTGTTTAGCCTATGACCGAGTCCTCTTGGTCAGGGTGAACCAAAGCTACGCACCAGGCAGGATTCGAATGGAGAGGAGGTGAGTCATGCGGACTGCTTAAATACCAAGCTCCCACCGAAACCACTCCTAGACATGCGCACAGGGGTTACCACACCCTAACTCAGTGACTTAGCCATAGGTTTATTTAGTGCATTAAGTCTTATGTGTTTGTGTTTGAGTAGACTAGTCCTAGGGTTCAAGTTCCTATCATGCTTTTCTACGTTCCATTCCTTTTCTACCCTTCCATATTTCATAACACATAATCACACAAATAGTTAGGGTACTTACAGGTGGATCATGGTCGGAGACTTAGGAGCCATGCGAGAAAACTGTTTATTTCATAAAATCCTTTCAAAAAGCTTACTTGGCTCGATTTGAAAACATTTTGGGCCTTAGCCCACGGGCCGAGAGTTTAAAACTGGGCTCTGATACCAAACTGAAACACCCCAAACCCGGCCCACGAGCCTGAACCGAATCTGGTATGTTCCTTAAGTAAACCGGATTCAAATTCTTTTGTTCCTTAGGAAAAACTTGTGCGATTTAAAAAAAATATTGTTTTGGGTTGGGCTTGTGTTGAAAACCAATTCATCTTATATTGAAATCCATTAAATAAGGTGACAAAACGGTTTAGGGTTTATTTTAAAGGAAATAAATTTTTAACTTAACTTTAATTGAAAATAATTCGTAACATAGTAATTAAAAATAAAAGTAAAGAAATGTAACTTATGGCCTTATTACATCAAGTAGAATCCCAAAATAAAATTCTAAAATACTTAAATAAATTTAAATATCCATATTGAATAAAACTTCAAGCTGAGCATGGCCATCCCCAAGCTTCCACCGAACCCGGTCCATTATTGATCGTCACTTGAAAAATAGTCCCACAACGGGGTGAGTCAACAGACTCAATGTGTACACAACACTAAAATTCAATAGATCAGGCATACATTTTTCGTATCCAATACTTATTCAAATAACAGATAACAATGATGATGCAACCCAAACCCAAACCTAGGTGCCATCCGCTACACATCCCCGTACCAACCTGCACACCGTGGGGACTACTAAGTCAACCCTCCATCCGCTACACACCATTGAAGGCGATCATTGCGCAATGACGTGCTCATCGCCATATAAAATTTGTGGCATAGCCACCAGATAATTGTGTCATGAGACACCACATTGAGATAATGTAACCGGTTACCACATTCGAGATAATGTGACCGAAGTCACCACATTCGAGATAGTGAGACCGTAGTCATCACATTCACTTCCCCTTTTCATATATCCCTAATGACCCATATTATTCATATCATGCATATCCTACTTAAATTCACATTCTTATAAATTTTCACATGTTATAAATATAACATATTTCGTAATCCTAATAGGAGTAGGAACGCGACACTGAGTACTCTGCACCATATTATGGTACCTTAGCCACATTCTTATAAACATGCATATTTTACATATTACCATCAATCTTATTAAAAGTTAGTGTGGGGTACACACCTGATTCGTTTAACGAAGTCCTTGAAATCCCGAAGAACCGATCTACTGATTTAGATCCTTAACTCCTATATTCGGCCAATCATTTAAACACATTAATAAACCTTTTTGGCTTTAAAACCAAATCCTAGTAGGATTTGTATACTGAAAACCTACCTTGTTGCCGATTGACTTAAGAATCAAGTCCCAACACTTTGTTGTATTCCTTCTTGTATTCGGCCAACATTAAAACACATCATAGGTTAGTTTCAGCTTTTGGGAATAAATCCAAATACTTAAAATAGGCTTTGGCCGAATGTCTTAAACACATACCTTTGTGATCTCAAATCCCGAAAAGTATCCTTGCTTTCCTAGGGATGTCGAAATTCCTATACTCACATGTTAGGTTTCATCTAACATTAAAACTTAAAACAAGACCTTTGGATCTTATAGTTTCTTACCTTAGATCCCGAAATATTCCTCCTTGTAGTCGACAGTTGTAGAAACCCGAGAGATCCCCTTAATACTTCAGTCGACTGCTTCCTTGCTTAGATTCACAGGGAGATTCGGCTATGGCTTCTAATGGAGAGGAAAATATTTGGCTAGGTTCCAACAATTACTTAATTTTGGCTTGACAAAGGAAAAGAAAGAAAAGAAGAGAAGAGAGCACTAAGAATTCTAGAGAGAAAGGAGGAAGCACAAATTGATGAGTAGCCCTCCTTCCTTCCTTTTATAGCCGAAATTACTAGGCTAGAGTCCCCTACTTGGCCACCACTCTTCCTTTGTGATAACTTTATCACCTTAATTATCATAAAATAAAAGAGTTTAAATCCAACATTTATCTCTTCATAATAATCCAATTTAAAAATCCTTTATTTATCACCCTTTTTAATCGAATATTTATAAAAATAAAACACCTCCTTTCTAGAAGCATGTGACGTCCACCTCAGTCTTCTGGAAGCAAAAATAAAACCTCCTTTATTTGCTTCCCAAGTGACTCGAACTCAGGCCCATTCCTCTTGCATATGGCGCCATTTCCATAGGCCCTATGTGGCATCTTCAGACCACTTTTCCAAGCCTGTTTGTGTGTCAAATTCCACAAAATTTTTCTTTTAAGGCCACCTTGCCTTAATTTCCCCTTTTAAACCTTAAAACTCGTCATTTCTAGGTCATTTCTAAGTTTTCAAAAATTTTCGTTTGGCTCTGTAAACTTGACATTTTCTTACATTTCCAAGTTTTAAATGTGCACTTTCCTATTTTGAATCATTTCCAAATCATTTCCATCCATCTCCAAGTTTCCAAAAATGTTCACTTTCCATTTTCTTTTAACTTAACATTTCCATACATTTTCAGGTTTCCAAAAAAAAAATGTTTATCTCTAACTCATTTTCATTCATTTCCGGGTTTCCAAAAATACTCAAAATTAATTCTTAGTACATAAAACATGTCACTTCGTAGAACTAAACCGAAAATGCATAGGCCCTTTCCAGGATGTTACATATTATATTCGATACATTTTTATTAATATGAATGGGCTTCGGCCCAAATAATGGCTTAATGGATTTTTGCCCAGTGGACAACGGTAAGTGGGTTACACATTGAGTTATAGTAACTCACCCCCATTTTCCTGATCCCTTTCAGGTAATGATCAATGATGGAGACTTGGGTCGTGGATGTCTTGGTGGAGGCCATACTTAAAAATGGTTAAATTTGGAATTTGGATTTCTTTTAATACTTTTAATTACTTTGCTATTTTGAATTAAGGTTGTAATAAGGCCTCTGGATTATTTTTTGTTTTGTTTATTGTTGGATGAATTCATATACTGCTTTAAGTATTTCAAATTTGGGATTATATTTTTTTTAAAAACTTAAATAAACGTTTTATTCAATAATGAATATATATAAAAAGGATTTCATAATAATTTTCATATTTTTAACTCGGAAAATTACTCTTAAGATTTTCATCAATTCTTTTCGAAAAATATTTTTAATTTCTTTTGAAATTTTCTCGAACTATTAACAATATTTTCAAAATTTCGATTTATAAGATCTTACATCTCAAATTGTCGATTTATCAATCAAATCTTTTACTCAATAAATACTTCGTCAAAATTTTGAAATCTATTTTACTTTAAAAGGAATCAATGTATATTTATTTTGTGTGACATGTCAAATCTAGCCTTAACGCATAAGACGAGTTTGGGATGTTACATTTTATGGTATCAGAGCCCGGTTCAAAACTCGGCTGTGGTTTGGGTTTAAAAATATTTTTAAAAGCTGTTTTAATTTTTTTTTACCTATGTTTTAAAGGAAGTTTGGCACCACGGGTATCCGGCACCAAGTCAAGTAAGTGTATGTTATTGTATGATTATGATTATTGTGATATGACTATAGGAACACTCTAGAACTTTTAGTTTTAGATGTTGAAACTATAGCGATTGAGACTATAGGATGCGTTTACGAAAATGACTTTACTTCTTATACCTCATAAAATATTGTTTAATAAATATCGAAATAGTATACTGATTCATAAGAATTTTAATCAGATTAGATCGAATTAGCTAATATGAGCGCTAGAGGACGTGGACGTGGTAGAGGCTGAGGTGCTAGGGTTGCGTCTGAAGCGTCGGGATATATGCCGGAAATAGACGCACCTGCATCACCCGGGACTAAAACTGGATCACATGACCGTATGAGGGAGGACATTGCCTTGTCCCAAGCAATGTTGCGAGTCTTAGAAAGGGTTGCTAGTGATAGAATTGGGCCAGCAGCTCGTGGATCAATTTCAGAACGACTTAGATCAAGTGGTGCTGAGGTTTTTAGGGCTGTCTCGGGTGTAGCCCCAAATGTAGCGGAGTATTGGCTCAAGGCAGTGGAACGGATCATGGATGACTTGGAGTGCACCACTGAGCAAAAACTGATAGGAGCTGTGTCCTTGTTGAGAGACGAGGCGTATCAATGGTGGCTTACTGTTCGGGAGGACACTCAGGCCGATCTCGTTACTTGGGATTTCTTTAAAACTTCATTTCAAGGAAAGTATGTTGGGGCTAGCTATGTGGATGCCCGAAGGAAGGAATTCCTTAATCTGGCTCAAGGAAGTAAGACCGTGGCAGCTTACGAAGTGGAATTTCTGCGTCTGAATCGTTATGCCCGAGGTATTGGGCCAACTGACTATGAACGCTGTGTGCGTTTCGAGGATGGGTTGAGTGATGAGTTGCGGGTATTGATAGCCCCGCAACAAGAAAGGAATTTTTCCACACTTGTGGAGAAAGCCAAGATAGCTGAGGAGGCTAAGAACTCGGAGCGGCAAAATTGAGAAAGAGATAGAGGCAAGAGCAAGAGGGACTTTAAGTACTCGGGTCCTGCTAGAAGGTTTCAGAAGAGGCCCAGGAATGATGAGCCAGTTCAAGCTAGAGCACCAACTACTACCAATCAGATACAACCATGTGCTGACTGTGGAAGATGACACCCGGGTGAATGCTGGAAGAGAACCGGTGGTTGTTTCAAATGTGGTTCTAAGGACCATCAGCTTAAGAATTGTCCTCGACGGACTGATCCGACTCAAGAAGCTCGTAACTATGATGCACAGCCAGCGAGAGGCGCTCAGCAGCCACTGAGAGGACGTGGGCTAGGTCGAGGTGGTAATGGCAGAGGACGAGGTCAGGGTCCACCGGGTAGAGGTACTGGTTTTCGGGGTAACGCGGAGGCGGACAGCCAGGGCGGGTTTATACGGTCAGACGTCGAGAGGATGGCGACGCACCTGACATGATAACCGGTATGTAACATCCTGAATTTTTGGGCCTATGCGTTTAATGGGCAGATATGTTTAATATGTTAATTTAAGTATTAGGGGTCCAAATTGGGCTCGGAGTTTGGGGTAGGTCAGAGTTAAAATTCTTGTTTGAACACTTTAGTGGAAAGCTTGATAAGTTAGGGCATAACAGATATTAGCTATGTTTTAAAACACAAATGGGCTTGTGGCCCGGTGGTCAGTAGCGCCACTTAGAGAGCAAGGGGGTGACGCCACACAAGGGAGTAAGGGGCCCAAATTCAAGTTTCTTGGATCCCAACTCTTTTAATTTAAGTTAGCTAATTTTTGGCAATTTATTAAGTGGAGTTGGACGGCAACAAGGCTTAAAAATAGGAGGATTTAGTGAAGGGGATAATGCTGATATTATAGTTGATAACATGGAAGATAAGGGAGGAAATTTAGGATCTGATCTGTTGGTCACAGTGGTGGCCGAATTTTAAACTCTGAGGAGGAGGAGAAATCGGTTTCTGATATGGCTAAGGGGTGCCGAAATTTCCCTTACTAATTAACTGGTTTTAGTTGTCAAAAGAGGGCAATTCTGGCTTTTGGTTAGTAGGAGTGCCGAAACTTTAAATAGTCGGGGGAGGGTTCTTTTCTTTATTTTCGGCATTTAGGGTTTCTATCTTTTCTTTCTCTTTTTCTCTGAGTAAAAGCTGAAAACTCCATTGTTCTTTTCCCTTCTTTCTTCTAAAAGCCAAAACCTTATAATCCTTCCTCTATATTCTTTTGATCCTTGCTAAGGCCGAAACCACCCCTAGTCTGCCGAAATTCTCTTTTCCTCTTCCTACCGATTTCTTTATTAAAAGCCGAATCATCATAGACTTCTTTGAATCATCTTCACTTCCTGACTTTTATAAAAAGCCGAAATCTCCTAAGAGTAGCCGAATCTCCTCTATTACGGTAGGTGTCGACTCTTGTTATTTCTTAAGATCTCTTTCGATTTTTAGGAGTCAAGGCTGAATGGCCACTTGGATTCTTAAGGCTGTCGATTGAGGCTAATACTTTCTCTCTTTTTCTGTTTTGGGCGGCATTCCGAGATTTGAAGGAAACCTGATCGTCTAGATCTAAAAGCCGAAAATCGCTAGTCTTTAATTTTGGGATTTTAAGGTAAGTGGGTTCTCTTTAGATTTCCGTTAGATTTGCTATCACATTTGAGATCTTAACCATATGTTATGGTTTAACAACCCTATTTTGTTATAGTAGTTCTGACAAGGACTTTTGATGGAATCGAATATGGATCAGGCAAAGGAGAGGATTGGGTCTGTAAACCCAATCCCTAAGTTTAAAAAACGTGCGGTGTCAGTGGTTCGAGATTGGCCACCGGGTTGTGGACCGGCTTCTGAACAACACCTTAGGCAGATAGCAGTTGTGTCGACTACAGATAGCGTCGACATAGGAAGTATCGTTTTATCGGTAATCAGGTGTGTAGATCTCTATCACACTACTTAACCTGTTTATATACATGTGTAATGGGCTAAAAGCCAGAAAATAGGCTGTATGAATAGTCGTGTTACCCAAAAAGGGTAGGCAATGGATGCCAGGTACGTAATCATAGAAATCTCTATATGTATCGATAAATGTATATATGAAAGCCTGTTCTCTTAAAGATGGCATGATGTTTCAATTTTTCATGTGTGTATGCATGGGGTGGGATTATGATAATGAAGGGGAAGTGCATAACAGGTCACATGGTGATCGGTGGTTAAACCACAAATTCAAATGTTAGGTCACATAGTGATTGGTGGCTATGCCACGTTTAATGATTCCTGATTAAAAGGAATAGGCAGTATGGCTGTCGTTATGGTGTGTAGCGGATAGAGGGTTGATTGTAGAAATCCCCGAGGTGTGATGGTTGGTACGGGTTGGTGTGTAGATGATAGAATTCTAGGTTGGGTTGGGCTATTCATCATTTATTATTTATCATGTAAATATGATTGTTGCCTTTATGTATGGGCCAGGGCTCATAATGTGTTTGTGGGCCTCAGGTCGTTGTGTGTTTCGGGATTTATACACTGGGTCTTGGTGACTCACCCTTTTATTTTTCCTACTCTTTCAGATGAGCAGTAGATCGTGGACAAGGGAGCCGATACGGACTCGAGGGGCCATCAAGTTATTTAATTTCATAGACTATTTCAGTTTTTTTATTTAAGTTATAATTTTTGGGATTGATTATGTAATAAGGCCCAGGGCTTAGGTTATCGTTTTCTTTATTTTATTTGCTGATGTTTACAGTTTAAAATTTATGTTCAAGGACTTAAGTCTCAAAAAGTAATAAAATGGGTTTTCCAAATATGTTCAACGTAAAAACAAATATTTCTAACAAATATCTTATTTTTACCAAATGCCTAAGTAAGGAAACTGAGATTTTCTAAAATCAATCTAAGTAAAGTTTTTAACAATAAACCCCGTAGCATACCAGATCTGGTCGTAGCATTTGGGCCGGGTTTGGGGTGTTACATTTTGGTATCAGAGCCCAGTTCAAAACTCGGGCTGTGAAATGGGTCTAGTAGTGATTTGAAAACTTGTTGTGAATTTGAGAAAAATGTTTGGATGAAGATATGGCCTTCGAGTCTACCGGCACCCGATCCAAGCAGGTAAGCATTCTAAACTTTTGGATGTGATATGTATGTTGGGCTTGATGGGCTTGATGGACGTAGGCTAGTATATTAGACATTGATGGACTTTAGGCTTAGTTTAAACAACTCTTTAAATTCATAAGATTTAATCCAACCAAACAAACCTGTGAACAAGTCGCGAGATTAAGGTGTGGCAACAGGCATACGCATGTCTAGGATTGAATTCAGGGAGAGCTTGGTATTTAAGCAGTCCTAGTGACTCACCTCCTTTTCGCTGGAATCCTACCTGGTGCGTAGTGACTGTTCACCTTAGTCATGAGGACTTGTTGACGGGCCAAAATCTATAACTAAAACCCGAAAGGGACCAGCCATTCTATTTTGTAAAATTACTAAATTACCCCTAATTTATAAATGACCAAAATATCCCTGATCTGTAAAATTACCAAAATACCCCTGGATTGTAAAATTACCGAAATACCCCCAGATTGCAAAATTACCAAAATACCTTCTTTCACAAAATCACCAAGGAACCCTATTTCAGAAAATTACGAAAATACCCCTGTAGGATAAATTATGAAAATACCCCTGGATAGTAAAATGACGAAAATACCCTTAGGTGATGAATGTAAGTTCGTGGATGCTATTTGTATGTTGATGTTAAATGATTGAATGTATGTGCTTCCTAGAACTAGAAGATGCGGACTTGAGACTGAATTGTAGATATAATTGCGAATTCGAAAGAACTACTCTTAAAACTACTATTCATAAGACTGTTCGTGGTTAATCAGTGGAAGAAAACTAATAATTCATAAAATTTCTAGTCAGATAAACACGAATCGGTAGAATGAGTACAAGAGGTCGTGGACATCCGCCGCGTGGTCGTGGTAGGGGTAGGATGACGATGTCGGAACCAAAGAGGGTCCGCCATGGATCCGAAATGAGATGCCCATCACCACCGCCTACGGAGGAGGAATTTCAGGACCAGACGGCCAGAGATGATGCGGTATCTCAGGCGATGTTAAGGGTTCTAGAGAGGGTTGCTGGGGTAGGCATGGACACAAGAGCCCGAAAATCTGTGCCGGAGCGACTTAGAGCCAATGGGGCGGAAGTGTTTAGGGGAATTTTTGGTATAGCCCCGAGTTCAGCTGAGTATTGGTTGGAGGCAGTTGAACGCATAATGGATGATTTGGATTTCACGAGGAGGAGAAGTTGAAAGGGGTTGTATCTCCTCACGGACGAAAGCGTATCAATGGTGGCTTACGGTTAAGGATGGTGCGGTGGTGACCGTATCACCGGGATTTTTAAGACGGCGTTTCAAAGTAAGTACATCGGACGAGCTATATGGATGCGCAGCGTAGAGCATTCGAATGAACGGTGCAATGAAGTAGGTCGGTGGCTGCGTACGAAGTGAAATTCTTACGCCTTAGTCGTTATGCTCGAGGAATGGTGGCCACTGGACCATGAACGTTGTGTTTGATTTGAAGATGATCCGAGGATGATTTGCGTGTATTGATAGCTCCACAATGGAGAGGGAATTTCTTTGTGCTTGTGGAAAAAGCTAAGATAGCCGAGGAGGTGAAGCGGACAGAGAAACTAAATCGGGATAGAGAAAGGGGTAGAAGTAAGAGGAATTTTGGATCGCTGGGGGCAAATTTGGGCGATTTAGAAAAGGCCCCAGTCGACGGCCGAGACGGGAAGAGAGACCTGCTGCTGTTGGTTAGACACAGAAGTGTGTTCGATGTGGTAAATTCCATGTAGGCGAGTGTTGGGCAGACAGTGGGAAGTGCTTTAGGTGTGGATCTACGGACCACCAAGTTAGGAACTGTCCGCAGCACCGGGGCAGTGAAGGGCCCACGGGCCAAGGGAATGCATCGCAAGGAAGAGGTGGTCAGCAGCCACAGAGAGGTCGTGGTCCACCGCAGGTGGTAATGATTTGATCGGCCCGTGGAGCACCGGTGCCAAGGGGGGGTAACATTGAGGCGAGACAGCCAGGGTTAGTCTATGCTGCCAGACGTCGAGAGAAGGCTGACGCACCGGATGTTATAACCGGTACGTTTTTAATTTTCAGTTTGCCTTACACTGCATTGAGTGATATTGGTTCGACACACTCTTATGTTGCTAGTGCTATAGCGAGAACTCTGAACATAGGATATGAGACTTCTTCTAGGGAGATGACTGTAGTAAGCCCTCTAGGACAAACTGTAGTGGTGAACAAACTGTATAAGGATGTACCCTTGGAAGTTCAAGGGGTAGCTTTTCGCCGATTCGATGGAAGCGCCGTTTGGGGAGTTCGATTTGATCTTAGGAATGGATTGGTTAGTGAAGTATCAAGCGAACTTGGACTGTGCAGCCAAGCGTGTGGTGTTAAGGACTCCCGATGATGGTGAAGTGTTGGTGATTGGTGAAAGGGGGAACTGTTGGTCAAATGTGGTGTCTACCTTAAGGGCAGAAAGGATGGTGAGGAAAGGATGCGAGGCAATTCTAATGTTTGTTCGAGCTTTGGAAGCCAAGGAACTAACTGTCGGAGATGTCAGGACGGTGAAGGAATTTCCTGATGTTTTCCCAGAAGAGCTTCCGGGATTACCCCCGGATCGTGAAGTGGAGTTTGGTATCGATCTTCTTCTGGGAACAGTGCCAGTATCTATTGCTTCGTATAGGATGGCGCCAAAGGAGTTGGTGGAATTGAAAGCGCAGATTCAGGAGTTGCTGGATAGAGGGTTTATTCGACCAAGTGTGTCGCCTTGGGGAGCGCCGGTGTTATTCGTTAAGAAGAAAGATGGAACAATGCGTATGTGCATTGATTATCATCAGTTAAACAAGTTAACCATCAAGAACAAATACCCGTTGCCGAGGATCGATGACTTGTTCGATCAGTTGAAGAGGGCCTCAGTCTTTTCGAAGATAGATCTGAGGTCAGGGTACCATCAGCTTAAGGTTAAAGAGGTAGATATCCATAAGACGGCTTTTAGGACTCGTTATGGACACTACGAATTCATGGTAATGCCGTTTGGGTTGACTAATGCACCAGCAGCGTTTATGGATATGATGAACCGAGTATTTCAACCTACTTGGATCGGTTTGTCGTGGTATTCATAGATGATATCTTGGTGTATTCAAGATCGAAAGAGGAGCATGATTCATATCTTCGAGTGGTTCTGCAGATTCTGAGGGAGAAGCAGTTGTATGCCAAATTCAGTAAGTGCGAATTTTGGCTAAGGGAGGTTACTTTTCTAGGTCACGTTGTGTCGGCAGAGGGGATTAGGGTTGACCTTCGGAAGATTGAAGCGGTGTTGGATTGGAAGCCGCCTAAATCGATAGCAGAAATTTGGAGTTTTCTTTGGTTAGCCGGGTATTACAGAAGGTTTATGGAAGGATTTTCATTGATCGCAGCGCCGTTAACTAAGTTGTTACGGAAAGGAGTTCCGTTTGTTTGGTCTTGTAAGCAGCAAGAGAGTTTTGAGAAGTTAAAAAGGATTTTGACGGAGGCTCCGGTATTGATTCAGTCGGAGGCTGGGAAGGAATTCGTGATTTATTGTGATTCTTCACACACGGGATTAGGATGCGTGTTAATGCAAGATAGAAAGGTTGTTGCGTACGCATCTCGGCAGTTAAGACCGCACGAAGCAAACTATCCCACACATGACTTAGAGTTGGTGGCGGTGGTGTTTGCCTTAAAAATTTGGAGGCATTACCTGTACGGGGAGAAATCTGTCATATACACCGATCATAAGAGTTTAAGGTACCTTCTGACTCAGAAGGAGCTAAATTTAAGGCAGAGGAGGTGGATTGAGTTGTTAAAGGATTGCGACTGCTCGATTGAGTATCACCCGGGTAAGGCTAACGTGGTGGCGGATGCTCTGAGTCGTAAGGTAATCTCTGAATTGAGAGCCATGTTTGCTCACCTTAGTTTATACGATGATGGAAGTTTATTAGCGGAACTTCAAGTGAAACCCTCTTGGGTTAATCAGGTTAAGGAGAAGCAGCAGACTGATGAGCTGCTGAAGGAGAAGTTTCCGGTAGGGTCAAGTGATGGATCCGCAGAATTTGGTATTAATGAGGAAGGGCTATTATGTTTTCAAGGAAGGGTGTGCATGCCGAAAGACCCTGAGTTGAGGTGTAAGATCTTGCAAGAAGCGCATGGTAGTCCTTATGCTATGCACCCTGGAGGGAGTAAGATGTATCGGGGTTTGAGAGAGCAGTTTTGGTGGCCGGGCTTAAAACGAGAGGTGACTGAGTTTGTAGGGAAGTGTTTGACCTGTCAACAGGTAAAAGTAGAACATCAGTTACCATCAGGGTTGTTGCAGCCGGTGAAGATTCCACAATGGAAGTGGGAAAGGATCACAATGGACTTTGTTAGTGGGCTACCCCTCATGCCCACTAAGAAGTATGCGGTTTGGGTAATTGTAGATCGATTGACGAAGTCTGCTCACTTCATACCCGTACGTGTCGATTACTCTTTGCAAAAGTTGGCTAAGCTATACATAGCGGAGGTAGTAGGGTTGCATGGAGTGCCAGTATTGATCATATCGGACAGGGACCCTAGGTTCACATCACGATTTTGGAAGGCGTTGCATCAAGCGTTGGGTACGAAGTTGGATTTTAGTACGGCGTTTCATCCTCAGACCGATGGACAGTCTGAGCGGGTAATCCAGATCTTGGAGGACATGTTGAGAAGATGTGTCATTGATTTCAAAGGTAGTTGGGAAGAATTCTTACCGTTGGCGGAGTTTGCGTACAACAATAGTTACCAGTCAAGTATTCAGATGGCGCCCTATGAAGCATTGTATGTTCGGAGGTGTCGTACATCTACCTATTGGACGAAATTAGGGGAACATCAGATTTTGGGTCCGGAGTTGGTTATCGAGACCGAGGAGAAGGTTGAGTTAATTCGGGCTCGATTGAAGGAAGCGTCGGATGCATGTAAGTCCTATCGTCGATCCAAGCGTAAGGACATAGAATTTGCAGTGGGTGACAAGGTTTTCTTGAAGGTGTCGCCATGGAAGAAAGTATTAAGGTTTGGTCGAAAGGGTAAATTAAGTCCCAGATTTATCAGACCATATCGAGTGTTTAAACGAGTAGGACCGGTAGCTTATCAGCTAGAGTTACCTTCTGAGCTAAGCCAGATTCACGATGTATTTCACGTCTCTATGTTAAGACGTTATCATTTGGATCTGTCCCATGTTGTGCCTGGGGAGGAAATCGAGGTAAGACCTGATCTATCCTTCGAAGAGCAACCGGTGGAAATTCTAGATCGTGATGTTAAGGTGTTGCGAAGGAAAACGGTTCCGTTGGTTAAGGTGCTGTGGCAGAATCATGGTTCTGAGGAGGTTACGTGGGAACCAGAGGAAGCGATACAGAAACAATACCCCCATCTTTTCTAACCAGGTAATTTCGAGGACAAAATTTCTTTTAAGGGGGGTAGAACTGTAACATCCCGAATTTTTGGGCTGTATGCGTTTAATGGGTGGATATGTTTAATGTGTTAATTTAAGTATTAGGGGTCCAAATTGGGCTCAGGTTTGAAGGAGGTCAGTAGTTAAAATTCTTGTTTGAACACTTTAGTGGAAAGCTTGATAAGTTAGGGCATAACAGATATTAGCTATATTTTAAAACACAAATGGGCTTGTGGCCCGGTGGTCAGTAGCGCCACTTAGAGAGCAAGGGGGTGATGCCACACAAGGGAGTAAGGGGCCCAAATTCAAGTTTCTTGGAGCCCAACTCTTTTAATTTAAGTTAGCTAATTTTTGGCAATTTATTAAGTGGAGTTGGACGACAACAAGGCTTAAAAATAGGAGGACTTAGGTGAAGGGGATAATGCTGATATTATAGTTGATAACATGGAAGATAAGGGAGGAAATTTAGGATCTGATCTGTTGGTCACAGTGGTGGCCGAATTTCAAACTCTGAGGGGGAGGAGAAATCGGTTTCTGATATGGCTAAGGGGTGCCAAAATTTCCCTTACTAATTAACTTGTTTTAGTTGTCAAAAGAGGGCAATTTCGGCTTTTAGTTAGTAGGAGTGCCTAAACTTTAAATAGTCGGGGGAGGGTTCTTTTCTTTATTTTCGGCATTTAGGGTTTCTATATATTCTTTCTCTTCTTCTCTGAGTAAAAGTCGAAAGTCCATTGTTCTTTTCCCTTCTTTCTTCTAAAAGCCGAAACCTCATAATCCTTCCTCTATATTCTTTTGATCCTTGCTAAGGCCGAAACCACCCCTATTCTGCCGAAATTCTCTTTTCCTCTTCCTGCTGATTTCTTTATTAAAAGCCGAATCATCATAGACTTCTTTGAATCATCTTCACTTCTTGACTTTCGCAAAAAGCCGAAATCTCCTAAGAGTAGCCGAATCTCCTCTATTAAGGTAGGTGTCGACTCTTGTTATTTCTTAAGATCTCTTTCAGTTTTTAGGAGTCAAGGCCAAATGGCCACTTGGTTTGTTAAGGCTATCGATTGAGGCTAATACTTTCTCTCTTTTTGCGTTTTGGGCGGCATTCTGGGATTTGAAGGAAACCTGATCGTCTAGATCTAAAAGCCGAAAATTGCTAGTCTCTAATTTCGGGATTTTAAGGTAAGGGGTTCTCTTTAGATTTCCGTTAGATTTGCTATCACATTTGAGATCTTAACCATATGTTATAGTTTAACAACCCTATTTCGTTATAGTAGTTCTGACAAGGACTTTTGATGGAATCGAATATGGATCGAGCAAAGAGAGGATTGGGTCCAGTAAACCCAATCCCTAAGTTTAAGAAACGCGGTGTCGCTGATTCGAGATTGGCCACCGGGTTGTGGACCTAGCTTTCGAACAACACCTTAGGCAGATAGCGGTTGTGTCGACTACGGATAAGCGCCGACATAGGAAGTATCGCTTTTTATCGGTAATCGTGTGTGTAGATCTCTATCACACTACTTAACCTCGCTTATATACATGTGTTATGGGCTAAAAGCCGGAAAAGTAGGCTGTATGAATAGTCGTGTTACCCAAAAAGGGTAGGCAATGGATGCTAGGTACGTAATCATAGAAATCTCTATGTGTATCGATAAATGTATATATGAAAGCCTGTTCTCTTAAAGATGGTATGATGTTTCAATTTTTCATGTGTGTATGCATGGGGTGGGATTATGATAATGAAGGGGAAGTGCATAACAGGTCACATGGTGATCGGTGGTTAAACCACAAATTCAAATGTTAGGTCACATAGTGATCGGTGGCTATGCCACGTTTAATGATTCCTGATTAATAGGAATAGGCAGTACGACTATCGTTATGGTGTGTAGCGGATGGAGGGTTGATTGTAGAAATCCCCGAGGTGTGATGGTTGGTACGGGTTGGTGTGTAGAGGATGGAATTCTAGGTTGGGTTGGGCTATTCATCATTTATTATTTATCATGTAAATATGATTGTTGCCTTTATGTATGGGCCAGGGCTCATAATGTGTTTGTGGGCCTCAGGTCGTTGAGTGTTTCGGGATTTATACACTGGGTCTATGTGACTCACCCTTTTATTTTTCCTACTCTTTCAGATGAGCAGTAGATCGTGGACATGGGAGCCGAGACAGACTCGAGGGGCCATCAAGTTATTTAATTTCATAGACTATTTTGGTTTTTTTATTTAAGTTATAATTTTTGGGATTAATTATGTAATAAGGCCCAAGGCTTAGGTTATCGTTTTCTTTATTTTATTTGCTGATGTTTACAGTTTAAAATTTATGTTCAAGGACTTAAGTCTCAAAAAGTAATAAAATGGGTTTTCCAAACATGTTCAATGTAAAAACAAAGGTTTCCAACAAATATCTTATTTTTACCAAATGCCTAAGTAAGGAAACTGAGATTTTCTAAAATCAATCTAAGTAAAGTTTTTAACAATAAACCCCGTAGCATACCAAATCTGGTCGTAGCGTTTAGGCCGGGTTTGGGGTGTTACACGGTACGTTCTTCATATCTGATGTACCTGTTACTGCTTTGATAGATATCGGATCCACCCATTCGTATGTTGCTAGTGCTGTATCTGGAAACCTGAACGTTAGATTTGAGATTTCTGCTAGAGAGATGACGGTAATTAGTCCTTTAGGACAGACTGTGATAGTAAATAAATTGTTTAGAGATGTACCCTTAGAAGTACAAGGAGAAACATTTTTTGCGGACTTGATGGAACTGCCTTTCGGTGAGTTCGACCTTATTTTGGGCATGGGTGGTTGGTGAAACACATGCGAACTTGGATTGTCTTTGCAAAGCGGATGACGATAAGAACTTCGAAAGATAAAGAAGTGGTGATGATAGGTGAAAGGAAAAATTATCTATCGAATGTGGTATCTTCTTTAAAGGCAGAAAAGTTATTGCGAAAAGGGTGTAGAGCATTCCTAGCCTTCATTAGCGCGTTGGATGCCAAGGAAGTGTCAGTAGAAGGTGTTAGAACGATGGAGTTTTCGGACGTTTTTCCCAAAGAACTTCCTAGATTGCCTCCGGATTGGGAGGTAGAGTTTGGCATTGAATTATTGCCAGGAATGGCTCCGGTGTCCATTGCTCCATATAGAATGGCGCTGAAAGAGTTGGCGGAGCTTAAAGCTCAAATTCAGGAGTTGTTGGATCGGGGATTCATTCGACCGAGTGTGTCACCGTGGGGAGCACCGGTCTTGTTCTTCAAGAAGAAGGATGGGTCGATGCATATGTGCATCGATTATAGGCAGTTGAATAAATTGACGATTAAGAATAGGTATCCATTGCCGAGAATCGATGATTTGTTTGACCAATTGCGAGGAGGTTTGGTTTTCTCGAAGATAGATTTGAGATCGGGTTATCACCAGCTTAAGGTCAAGGAGGCGGATATTCATAAGACGGCATTTCGAACTCGTTATGGACACTATGAGTTCTTGGTGATGCTGTTTGGGTTGACCAATGCACCAGCTGCATTTATGGACATGATGAATCGGGTCTTCCAACCCTATTTGGATCGGTTCGTGGTGTTGTTCATAGATGACATCTTGGTATATTCGAAGAATGAGGAAGAGCATGATTCACATCTGCGAATAGTATTGTAAATATTGTGGGAAAAGCAACTTTATGCCAAATTCAGTAAGTGTGAATTTTGGCTGAAGGAAGTGACCTTCTTGGGACATGTTGTGTCGGCCGAAGGAATTAGAGTTGATCCCCGGAAAGTAGAGGTTGTGTTGGATTGGAAACCACCAAAGTCAGTGGCCAAAATTCGGAGTTTCTTAGGGTTGGCTGGTTATTATCGGTGTTTTGTTAAGGGGTTTTCGTTGATTGCTGCACCTCTAACTAAACTGTTGCGTAAGGGAGTACCATTTGTGTGGTCAGATCAGCAGCAAGAAGGTTTCGAGAAATTGAAGAAGATTCTGATGGAAGCGCCAGTACTAATTCAACCTGAGGCTGGAAAAGAGTTTATTGTTTACTGCGATGCGTCACACACGGGCTTGGGATGTGTGTTGATGCAAGGTGGAAAAGTGGTGGCTTATGCATCTCGTCAGTTAAGGCCGCATGAAGTGAATTATCCCACTCATGATTTGGAGTTGGTTTGTGGTGGTGTTTGCTTTGAAGATTTGGAGACACTATCTATATGGTGAGAAGTCGATCATTTATACGGATCATAAGAGTCTAAAGTACCTCCTTACCCAAAAGGAGTTGAACTTAAGACAGAGGAGATGGATAGAACTGTTGAAGGATTATGACTTCTCAATCGAGTATCATCCCGGAAAGGCTAACGTGGTGGCAGACGCGTTGAGTTGTAAGGTGATATCAGATTTGAGAGCGATGTTCGCTCATCTCAGCTTGTATGAAGATGGTAGTCTGCTAGCCGAACTTCAGGTGAAGCCTGCGTGGGTAGGTCAGATTAAGGAAAATCAGTTATCAGATAAAAAGTTGGGTTCCTTATTTCAGCTGGTGGAAAGTGGTGTGAAAGGGGATTTTGGAATGAATAATTATGGAGTATTGTGTTTCCGCGGAAGAATTTGTATGCCCAAAGATTCGGAATTGAGACAAATGATTCTGTGAGAGGCGCATAGTAGCCCATATGCTATGCACCCCGAGGGAAATAAAATATATCGAGACCTCCGTGAGCAGTATTGGTGGCCAGGGTTAAAACGGGAGGTTACTGAATTCGTGAGTAGGTGCTTAACATGTCAACAAGTGAAGGCGGAACATCAATTGTCGTCAGGATTGCTACAACTGGTGAAGATTCCCTTATGGAAATGGGAACGGATAACGATGGACTTCGTTAATGGGCTACCCTTATCGCCTACTAAGAAAGATTCCGTTTGGGTAATAGTGGATCGATTGACGAAGACTGCCCATTTCCTACCTGTTCGTATAGATTACTCATTGCAGAAGTTGGCCAAGTTGTACGTAGCAGAGATTGTGAGGTTACATAGGGTACCAGTGTCTATCATTTCGGATAGGGACCCTAGGTTTACATCACGATTTTGGAAAGCCTTACATGAAGCTTTGGGAACCAAGCTTAATTTCAGCACGGCATTTCATCCTCAGTCAGATGGTCAGTCGGAGAGAGTAATCCAGATTCTGGAAGACATGTTAAGGGGCTGTGTGATTGACTTCAGGGGTAGTTGGGAGGATTTTCTACCGTTGGCAGAGTTTGCTTATAAGAATAGCTATCAATCCAGTATCCAGATGGCACCCTATGAGGCATTGTATGGTCGTAAGTGTCGTACTCCTACTTGTTGGACTAAATTGGGGGAGCGACAGTTACTGGGTCCTGAGCTGATATCAGAGACGGAGGAAAAGGTAAAGGTAATTTGGGCACGGTTAAAGGAAGCTTCGGATAGACAAAAATCGTATGCGGATTTGAAGCGTAAGGATATTGAGTTTGCGGAGGGTGATCAAGTCTTTCTAAAGGTCTCACCTTGGAAGAAGATCTTCAGATTTGGAAGGAAGGGCAAGTTGAGCCCTAGGTTCATCGGACCGTACCGTGTGTTGAAGCGTGTGAGGCCAGTGGCTTATCAGCTTGAGTTACCTCCGAAGTTGAGTCAGATACATAGTGTATTTCATGTCTCAATGTTAAGGCGTTATCGATCGGATCCGTCTCATATAGTATCGGTAGAATAAATTGAGATAAGACCTGATTTGTTGTTCGAGGAGGAACCAGTGCAAATTCTAGATCGGGACGTTAAGGTACTGAGAAGGAAGACTGTGTCATTAGTCAAAGTTTTATGGCGCAATCACGGATCGGAGGAAGCAACATGGGAGCCTGTGGACGTGATTCGGCAGTAATATCCTCACCTCTTTTAATTAGGCAAATTTCGAGGACGAAATTTTCTTTAAGGGGGGTAGAATTGTAACATCCTAAAATTTGGAAATTTATGTGTTGCATTGTTTTTGGTGTTAAGCTAGTTAAATTATTAATTGTGTATGTTTAGGAAGTCCTGAGAAGGCTCAGGGTTTATTTGGACCTAGTAAAAACTTTTGGCATTTAGCACTTTAAGGAGATGGAGTAAGTGACCTTAAAGCATATGGAAATAAATGAGTAAATAACTAGCATAAGTGAGCATATGGTAAAGAGGTTATGGCGCCACATGTATTACCTTGAGGGAAGAAGTTCGAATCCCTTTGTGTGCATTTTGACTTTTATTTTTGCATTCCTTCCTTAAAGTGTCAGCCAAGGAGTATTTATGGTAAGGTGGACTTCTTTATTTTTGGTAAGGTGGCTAAAAGAATAAGGCAAGGTTGAGGTTGGGGAAAGGAATCAAAAGAAATAGGTAAGTAAGGGGAACAAGAGGCTTATTTCGTGGATAGTGTTTTGGAAAGTTTGGGTGGCCAAACTTTTATCCTAGGGGGGATGAATGTGGACGGTTTGGGGCTAGGGTGATAGCCGAATTTTGTGTTTGATGTTTTGGTGAGACTTAAGTGTTAGTCTTGGTCAAAATACCAATATCATCAATTGTGTCTTTTTCTCAAAACTCCTATCCTCCTAGCCGAATTTGGTCATTGGCAATTGGTAAAATTTTGGTTCTTTTGGCCAATTCCCTATTGGCAACTTTGGTATCATTTCTCTTTTCTCTCCAAACTCCTTTCTCCTCCTTGCCGAACCTACACAACCTTGAGGAGGCATATTCCATTTCTTTCTTTCTTCTTGCCGAATGGATACAAACTTTGAGACCATTTCTTTGTTCACACATCATTCTTGAAAACCGAAACTAATCCATTATTCCTCTTCTTCTTTTCTTTTTGCAAAATCCTTCAAGCATCACTTCCACTCTAATATTTTTCCCCATAGCCGAATATTGAGTCCACTATTTCTCTATAGCCGAACCTTCCATTCTTTCATTGATCTTCCTTTTTCATTCGAGTTGTCACTCACCCTTGAACAATCGGTAAGTACTCTTTTCAATTCTTTTTATTTTCTTCTTTCTATCGCCGAATCCATATGTTGGCTTGGGAGGGTCTTTTGACTGAAATCATCACTTATTTCTCTTAGACAAGATCCCTTTCTTCTTCGTAGTGATATAGTGGAAGGCCGAACCTTCATTCTTCCGAAGTCATCGCATTATCGCTAGAAGTCGATTCTAAAATCTTTAAGGTAAGTGTTATTCAAGGCTTCTATAAATCATTCTTTATTCGATAAGATGGTGTTGATTAACCGATATTATTTATAGGGGTTAAATTGCTCAATCTACCAAATCATTGGTCACTCAGAAATTAGTGGTAAGCCGATCTTCACCATTTCGATAGTCCATATTTTATCGTAATACCGATTGTTTAAGATCTAACCAAATGGCGACTTGTGGTACCGATTCGAATGGGAAGTCGAGTGGAGATGTAACACCCCAAACCCGGCCCAAACACTACGACCGAATTTGGTGTGCTACAGAGAAAGTATTTTTTTTGAAAATCCCTTTAGGCCAAATTAACTTTGTGATAAAAGATAGCGTCCGATTTAAACATTTGAGGTGTATAAACACCATACTTAGGTTTATTTTTAAAAATATTCATTAAGTCAGATTGTTACCGATTCAGGTGTGCTCGATGGCACGATAAAACATTTTGCGATTAAAATTTTAGAAAACATGTGGACTTAATTTAATGTTAAGAAATAGTTTAAACAAATTAATCCAAAACATAGAATAATAAAAATTATATCTAGGAGGCCTTATTACAACTTAATTAAAATAAAACCAACATTAAATAAAATAAAACAAAATCCAAGTTCTTCTAATTAAAATTTCCACTGCATGGCCACCTCGAGTCCATCCGGCTCCATCTCCGCGATCTACTCATCTGCAAAATGTTAAGGGAAAGGGGTGAGTCACCGAGACTTAATGTGTAAATCCCCCACCCGGAAAATACATCTCATACACAATTCATTAATAAACATGCTCATGCAACCCAACTAGCCATCCATACTCCTTTTCTACCCTGTGTGGTCAAAACCACTGATGACTTAAAGTCACAATTTAAATGATGGGGCCAACCCATCGTGTGGTCAAAACCACTGATGACCATAGGTCACAATATATCAAATGTGGTCAAAACCACTGGTGGTACCAAACCACTGGGACTTAGTCGCAAATAATCAATCGTTGTGGTCAAAACCACTGATGACCATAGGTCACAAAATAGTCTGATGGGGCCAACCCATCTTGTGGTCAAAACCACTGACGACAGTCCATAATTCATCCCCCTCCTCTCATCAATCCCACCATCACATGCTTATACATCAAATTTCATAAATCATGTCATAATATTAAACATCATGTGATGGCATGCAAACATATATCAAAAATTACAAGTTAAGGGACTTACCCGATATCCATGATTATGCCACAAGCTAACCACAAACAAAAGATCTAAGGCAAATAATAACAGCATGTAAATTAATAAAGTGTGTAGAGAGATCTTACACACCTGTTACTATCGTAATTCCTAGATCCCGAAAAGTCGATCTACGATGCTAGATCTTGACCCTTTGAGTGGATTTGATTTCCAACAACCCTGAAACCATATTTAGCCCCTAAGCCCATGGCGCACATATTTTTTGAGAAGAGGAGAAGGGGTATTCGGCTAAGAAGAAACAGGAATGCTGGAAATTTCTAAGCAAATTTTTTGGCTAAGAGTTAGGAGAGAATTCGGCAGCACAATGAAGAGAGGAAGAAGAAAAAGAATTTGCTGAAATTATCTCTTAAAAGAGGAGGGTAGACTCGGCTAAAGGAAGCAAGAAAAGCTGGAAGTTTTGAATAGTTTTGGCTATGAAACAATTGAGAATTCGGCAGCAGCAAAATTTGGGGAGAAGAAAAATTGATGAGTTTGGCACTTCTTTGCTATTCAAATCAGATATGGACAGCCCTAGAGAGTCCCTATTTCGGCCATTACCTCCCATGAGATAAAACTTTATCTTTTAATCTTTATCTTCTATCCACCTCTTTCAAAATAAAATAAACTACTACAAACACCCTTCCAGTCGAAAATATGCAAAAAGAATAGCTCTCCCTTATCAAAATAAGAGTCCATAATCGGGCCATCACCTCCCTTCCCATGCACACCAGCCTTGAAAAAAAAATAAAACCCCCACTACTGCTTCTTTGGTTCAAACACAGAACCTGGTGGAGGCAAACTGCTGCAGCCCTCAACTACAGGTAACGTCCCTGCCACTTTGCCAAGGCGCTGATTGTGATATAATTCACCCTGAACTCCTTTTAACACCTCTTTCCCTAGCTCCCCCTTTCCTAACGCCAAAGCAAAATAAAAACACGCCCATGCCGCCAACGGAATTCGAACCAAGGCCCTTGACCAGGCGTCATTCCAGGCCCTTAAGTGGCGCATGGAAGCCACTTTACCAAGGCCGGTTTTTATGCCAACAAGCCTAAGATTTTTCCCTTAAGGCCTTTTTAGCCCAGCTCCCTTTTTGACGCAAAAAAATAAAAGGTCTCTCGATGCACCCGCGTTACTCGAACCTCTTCCCTCTTGCACTCCCTTGCACCTTAGCGCCTCAAGCCACTTTGCCAATTAATTTCTTGTGTCCTAAACTCCACAGAATTCTTTTAAGGCCTTCTTGCCTAGTTTCCCCTTTTCACTTAAAATTCTAATATTTTCCAAAGCTTTTTCCCCTCCACCTAAAGTTCTCAAAAACTCCTAAAATATATCCAACCACACTTAAAGCCTACTAATCACTCGAGTTATGCTCCAAACGCATAACCCCTAATTTAGGAT
Organism: Gossypium sturtianum; assembly: GCA_025698515.1. Classification (NCBI taxonomy): domain Eukaryota; kingdom Viridiplantae; phylum Streptophyta; class Magnoliopsida; order Malvales; family Malvaceae; genus Gossypium; species Gossypium sturtianum. Next base: position 131,924,802 of record CM046955.1, read on the forward strand.
GTTACAAGAGATCTCATAAGGAGTGGATTAATGATCCCTACTCCTAAATTCAAACGAAGGGCCGTTTCAGTGATTCGAGACTTTCCTCCGGGTTGTGGACCCTTATCCAGCGAGAATCAATTATTCGAGGTCGTTCACAATTTTGAGGCATTAGCGATTCAAGATTTCCAACCGGGTTGTGGACCGTCAACCGGGGAAAACTGACAAATCGTAGTTGTTCACGATCCCGAGGGTAAAATTTTAGATCGTTTGTTTTAAAGTAGATTTATTAAATCGCGTACGTTGACTAATCGGGCGTTATAAAATTTTAGGTGTCGACGATCGAGTGAGCGTAGTGCTTACCGTAATCAAGTGTGTAATCTCACACCATTTTCTGTGGGTTGGAGATTAATGTCATATCGATAATAAAATGTTTGATTAAAATCGTATTAGAGTAAAACCGAGAAAAATTGGCTTAGATCTCATATGATAAAATCGATATATTTTGCTATGTGGGCCAAAACGATATATTTTGCTATGTGGGCCAAAACGATATATATTTTGTTATATGGGCCGATCTGAATATTTGCAAAATGGGCCAAGATGATATTCTGCTTAATGGGCCAATTTGATAAATTGTTATAATGGGCCATAAATTTTTGTAAGAAATATTTGAATACATTGTTGTGAATTGTTATGCATTATATACATGTTTTGCATGGGATGGGATAATGATGAAGAGAAGTTCGTAGCTCGCTACATAAACCGTGGCTCTGTCACAAATCTGAAAAATGGCAATGCCATGTAAATTCTGTTAACCGGTGGCTTGTCCACAAATTTGATATAAATGGCTTAATGCCTACGTTTGGTGTGTTGGCGGGGTGGGTTGACTAAAGATCACCCATAGGTGTGTTGGTTGGTACGGGTGGTGTGTAGCGGATGGAAAACTAGGTTTGGTTTGGGAATTGCATTTCATATGCATATTATATTCGATACATTTTATTATTATGAATGGGCTTGGCCCAAATAATGGCTTAATGGATTTTTGCCCAGTGGACAACGGTAAGTGGGTTACACATTGAGTTCTAGTAACTCACCCCCGTTTTCCTTATCCCTTTCAGGTAATGATCAATGATGGAGACTTGGGTCGTGGATGTCTTGGTAGAGGCCATACTTAAAAACGGTTAAATTTGGAATTTGGATTTCTTTTAATACTTTTAATTACTTTGCTATTTTGAATTAAGGTTGTAATAAGGCCTCTGGATTAATTTTTGTTTTGTTTATTGTTGGATGAATTCATATACTGCTTTAAGTATTTCAAATTTGGGATTATATTTTCTTTAAAACCTTAAATAAACGTTTTATTCAAAAATGAATATATAAAAAGGATTTCATAATAATTTTCATATTTTTAACTCGAAAAATTACTCTTAAGATTTTCATCAATTCTTTTCGAAAAATATTTTTAATTTCTTTTGAAATTTTCTCGAACTGTTAACAATATTTTCAAAATTTTGATTTATAAGATCTTACATCTCAAATTGTCGATTTATCAATCAAATCTTTTACTCAATAAATACTTCGTCAAAATTTTGAAATTTGTTTTACTTAAAAAGGAATCAATGTATATTTATTTTGTGTGACATGTCAAATCTAGCCTTAACGCATAGGCCGGGTTTGGGATGTTACAACCTAAACCCTCAATATATATTGTCTGACGTCTATTTTGTAATGTATTAAAAGACCAAGGATAAGGAAGAGTTCAAGTTTTCAATTTATGTGTGGTCTTTGGGTACCAATTTTTGTAGGTTCATCAAAAAGGAGTTATCATGCTTAAATAAGGAGAATAGGGATTCATAACTGATAACTCTTGAAAAGAGTTATATTTCATGTCTTTAGATCTAACTCATTGCCTGTACTAAGGTACATTTAGTTGTATTTTAGGACATTTCATTAGTATTTTTCTTGTTTTAGCATTATATTAAGAGCTTGAACTACACTTAAATGTTAGTTATTTTTTATCGCTTGTGGAAGGGCTGTGTGTGGTGGTGGATTGGTAGGTGCAGGATAAGGAACAAGAAGTAAAGAAGTAAGGTTTGTCAGGGCAAAGGGTTGGATAATTTGTCAACATGAATGCCACAGCAATGTCAGAAGATGTCTAATCAGCATTCAAAGCGAATCGGTCTTAGGCCCAAGTGAACTTGTACCAGATATAATTACCTGAAAAGGAGGGAAGAAAATCATGGACCGTTGGATACCAGATATAACTACCTAAAAAAGAGGGAAGAAAATCATGGACTATTGGATTTACCATAAGGAAAACGATTATAAAACCCAAAGAGGGAAAACCTAAAGGGGGCAGACAACCAAAGGGAAGATCCTTAATAAAAAAAAAATAGAGGGTAGTGGCTAAGTAGAGACGACTAAAGGAAGACGAAGTCCTTCTCAGCCACCACAGGACACTGCATCGCTGGAGTGTGGGTTGGATAATCAGAAGCTATCTTCTCGAAGTTCTTCCATTATTTCTTGATTACTCATCATAAATTGATTTGATGAAAATGATGTTGAATGATATTTTGGATTTGAATTTTAATTGCCAACCCATGAGCTAAATCTCATAGGGTTGGGATTACTTGATGAAACTCTTATTTTCTTTAATGACTAAAGCCTAGATCTGCTTAAATACGCTATTTCATTCAATGGTTCTTTACAAAATTGCATGTTTGCAAACTCTAGACATAGATGGATGTACTTCATGTTCATTAAATTAATCTAATTCTGACAAGGTTAGGTTAATGAGATTGAAATTGAATGATATGAGAAAGTGTTTGACTGAATACTTGTAGCAGCCTCTAGACATAAAGCAGTGTTCATACGAAAAGTTTAGGTGTTTTTTGTTTCGAACTATGAACAAAGTCAATGTGGGAATTTCATTTGGGAGTAGACCTTTTGAACTGTTATTTTGGATTTGGAACTTTGATTTTGGTTTACTTTTGTTATGGATGATGCATATTATGCTTGTTTGATATACTTATTTTAAGAGAAGTTAAGAAGTGGTTGAAATGTGATTTAATGGACAGAACAGTATACTACAGCTATTAGCATGTTTTAGTTGACCAAATAATTCATTCTGTGCATATAGGTTCTTTAGAAATGCATGGTTTGTTGATTTGGTAAGTTGTGTAATTGCTTTTGAGTCTAATGATATATACATGTAACACCCCAAACCCGTCCTAGTAGTTAGGCCCGAATCTGGCGTGCCACATTGAGGTGCTTTTCGAAAACCAAGTTTTTTGTAGAGAACCTTTATTGTGAATAAAATCCCAATTACAACGTTTTATTACTAATATTATTTGAGATTTATTAATGAGTATTACACTCAAAACCTAGTTTGTTGCGGAAGCTTAATTTAAAACAATTGACTTATGAAAACGTGATATTTACAATTTTGTTGCGAAAGCGTGGTGTTTTGAAAACAGATATTGTTTTGGAAAATCGCGATTCAATGTTTAGCAGTTTTAAAATATAATATGCTAAAAATCCCAAATTAAAAACCATAATTTAAGAGAGGCCTTATTACAACCCAAATAGAAAACAATTTAAATAAAGTAGAATAAAATACTAAAATTTAAGCTGCTCGTAGTGTGGCCACCTCCGTTTCCTCCTGCACGTCGAACCGCCTACTGAGGATTACCTAAAAAAAATTAAAGAGAGGGGGTGAGTTTACAAAAACTCAGTGTGTACAACCCTCATCAGTAAGAACATGAATCACAATAATCCGGGCCGAAGCCCATTTTAGTAACGGTGGCAATTGGGCCTTAGCCCATAAAAGCCTCAGTTGGGCCTTAACCCATATCAAATGTCACATATCATAATTATCTGGCCCTAAGCCCATCTCAATATTAAAAACCATATATGCAATGCATTAATGCCCATACCAACCCTGCACTCCGTCTCCTGTCCAACCCTGCACTCCTGTGGGGATTTAATCGACCCACCCATCCCTACACTCCTTATGTAGCACCGGTTGCGGCACTAACTTATTGGTGCAGCAAGGCTACTCGGTGGCTAAAAAGCCTTCAGTAGCGGTATTACAATTGGCACAAAGCCATCAGTCACTGTATTATGTTTGGCACATAGCCATCAGTGACGGTAATATAATCAGCACACAGCCTTGGGTAAATATTATCAACACAGAGTCATCAATATATAAGTTAGGCACATAGCCACGGTAAATAAGATTGGCACAAAGCCTTCGGTATTGGCACAAAGCCCATAATTACAGCACGAAGCCCATATTAATGTCACACAGCCCTCGGTAACATTATAGGTGCAGCATGGCTGCTTGGTGACTAAAAAGCCTGCGGTGGCTATAAAGCCTTCGGTGGATCCACGGTCGTCAAGCGACTATGCGATCCTCACATATCTTCCTCGGTATCAATGTCCCAGCCCCATGCAATATGTCATGTATGTCATGCTCAATCATTACACGTGTATACAAAATGGCCATGCTCAGTAACAATCATTTAAACATGTAATAAAAGCATATCAGTCATACAACCACAGCCAAATTAGTCAACTCATTGCACAAGTCGATCATTTATCTACAAGGGCAAATAAGTCATTTTACCCTATAAGGGTATTTCGGTAATTCTACCCTACAGGGCTAGTTCGGTAATTCTACTCATAACCAATCCATGTATGCAGTGCATCTCAACCATAATCAATCATACAATTAACACATACAACGCTAGTACTACCACGAGGGTACAACGGTCATTTTGTCGTTTAGGGGTAAAACGGTAATTTCACCCCTTGGGGGTATTTCAGTAATTTTGCAAATCGTGTGTATTTTGGTAATTTTGCAAACCGGGGGTATTTTGGTAATTTTGCAAACTGGGAGTATTTTGGTAATTTCGCAAACCGGGGGTATTTTCGTAATTTCGTAAATCGGGGGTATTTTGGTAATTTCACAAATTGGGGGTATTTCGGTAATTTTGCAAGTCGAGGGTATTTCGGTAATTAGCCGATTCACAGATATGAGATTCACATAGACCAGTCCAATATCTACTACACAATCATACAATTTATTTATATGGGCCCGCGGGCCCATCGTGGGCCAAGCAGCCTCAACCCACAAGAATACTCATGGTGGCCTCGACTATCGCGTCGAAGCTCCCATACGTGCGCTCGCACGCTCGTGTGGCTACCATCGTCGTGTAATCGACACTTCGGCATTTGTCGCTCTACAACTAGAGTAGAGAGAAATACACACCTGATAGGAATCTGGTGCTAATCCGCGCTCCGACCACTCCTGTGCCCAAACACCAACCAAGGTGTCCTTCCTCTCTTCATAGACAGCTCCATTTATAGCCAGCTTCTCACCTTGCAGTCCAATCCGCAAAATAAATCCTCCTTTGCTTGTCATGAGATTCGAACTCAGGCTCCCTTGTAACATAATCCACGCCGCTAGCCACTAAGTCACAAGCTCCTCTTGTGTCTAAAATCATACGCAACTAAATATAAATCTATGGCTAAAGTCCAAGTTCATTTAAAAAGAAAATCAAAATGCAAGCGCCAAGACTTGAACCTTGGACCCCCTTCCTTCCTTGTGGCGTCATTCCCTTGCTCCCTAAGTGGCGTCACTTTGCCACCACACCACACTCCTTTTTGTGTCATTTTTTTCCATATTTTATTCTTAAAGCCTACCTACCAACTCCCGGGGTTTTTTTCACCTAAAACCAAAATTTTCCTAAAGCTCAAGTTTAATCCCGGGACTTCATAGAAGCCCCTTAACCTTCCAAAATCACTCACCGAATAGGTCCAACTTGTATTAGAGTCGTTCTCTTGTTCTTAAAAATTTTAAACGCTCCTTTGCCCAAGGCCCAATGGGCCCAATTCTACTAGGCCCAAATTCAGGTCGTTACAATACAAGTCTGTAATCTTTACTTAGAGAGTCAAATTATGCCATGATGTGTTATGGAGGTTATGAGCATGTTTTAAATGTGTCCGAACTTTGAATTGTTGAATTGCATGTCTGTTTGCTGCAAAAAGGCAAGGGATGTCAAGACGATGTTCAAATGTCGTCAGGACGTGAAACTGGCATTGGGACATCCTTCTCGCGTCGTTAAGACAAGCAGGCCCCTATAGGGCACGTTGCGACATGCAGCATCACGTTGTCTTGACATGGTGCAACTTGGTTTTTTTTCAATTTTGTAATTTAGTCCCTAGACTTAAGTAATGCTATTAGAGCCCTAAATGGTTACTAAAGTCCCTGAAAATGCATACCCTAGTAATTCAAGTGTTTAATTTCGTAACTCCATAGATAAAGTTTGTATAGATTTTAATTTGGCACTTTTCATCCGCTATGATTTAGTCATTTAAACTCTAATTTCTAAATTGGCTAAAAATTAGTATTCAGATTAAGACAATTTTTTTAATAATATGGTTAGTAGCATTTTAGAGTTGTAATGTACTCTATAATTGTTATTGATTGAATGTTTTCTTTCATGTGTTGCGTGTGAGATAGAATGTGATGTATTTCGAGCCAGTTCAGTGACTAATGTCATGTTTTGATTCCAAGTTCAACTGTCTTGATTGGGTTTGGGATGCCACACATTAGGTTCTCGGTAAGAGTTCTTGCTATGATTCAAAAGAGCACAGAAAGGGCGACTACCATCAAATTACGGTGGCGTAGGATTGGGCTTAATGTGTTGTCCAACAAACTCTATAGTCTTTGAAAACTAGTTCAATCGTTCCAGCTGATAGATTTGGAAAATGACTACTACCTTGTAAAGTTTAAAGTGAATGAATATTATAGTAAGGATTTGTTGAAAGGACAATGAGTAATATTTTGCCAATATCTAGTTATCCAACCCTGATGGAAATACTTTTCAACATCACAAGAGTATCCCCATCATGTGGTTGTTTGGATCCATAGGGCCATGTATAAGTGGAGTTTATTAAAAGCGGTGAGTAATATTATTGGTCAGGTGATTAAGGTAGACAATAGTATTGATAATAGGACTCGAGGTCGTTCCTCTCGTTTGGCAATTAGTATTGATCTTAGACAACCCCTCATTTTGAAGATTCGTGTTTATGGAAAGATTCAAAGAATAGAATATAAGGGATTGCCTAATGGTTTTTTTTTTACTGTGCCCTATTTGGGCACATTAAGAAGACCTATCCTAACACTAGTCGAGAGAAGGAGAAGAATAATGAGGATAAAATTCTATTTTTTAAGCAACCTTAAATGATGGAATTGAACCGTAGAGCTGAGGAAGAGGCTTTTGGTCCGTAGATGGTGGTTTCCTAGAACCTTTAGCGGCCATCAAAAAAGCTTATGAATATTGAAAGTGAGAAGAGTCCTAAATCAAGAGAACCTTGTTCTAATATTATTGTTGATTTGGAAGATAATTCGAGAGAAACTGAGGCTAATATCCCAGCGGGGATCTTGGATACAAATATTATTCCTAATGTTTCTCAACCAGTTTTTAGTGTTGGAAAGGGGACTGGGCTTGGATTGAAGCTGGATAAGGAGAAAGGCAAAGGACCAGCCTATCATTGATGAGAATTGTAATCCTAATGCATTGATAAGGGAGGATGGGCATGTTTCAAATGTTCGACCAAAATTTCTTAAGGGCGAAGCTTCAACATCTTTTCCACCTGAGATTAAAATAATGAAATGGAGTAACATTCGCAGTAGTCCAAGACGATTTGGGGAACGAATCCAAGCTAGGCTAAAAGGTTGGTTTCAACATCGAAAGTGTTGCGTGCCCTTTCTGAGTCAATTAGTGTGGTTAGCGACGAAGTAGAGACTTAACACGAGGAAGCCGTGGACGTGGAAATTATAACAGCCCATTTTCAGTCAAATCAGAACAGTGGTTTTGGGACAACAAATCTGAGGTTCAAATATTTATTTTATTATTATTTTAGTGTCTACAGCATGTTAATTGAGTCATATAAAAATTTCGTTAAGAAATTTAATCGTTTGCATGCTTAATTCGATAAAAAGGACTAAATCGCATAAGGTACAAAACTTGAGTTCTATTAGTTAAAGGCACTAAATGGCTATAGAATTTAAATGTATGAGTACTTGGATGGTAAATATACCATTTAAATGATAGTGAACATTTATGGGATTGTTTTATTTGAAATTATTAATGTTTTTAAAGGGTATAAAGGTAAATGAGTAATTAAGGTTAAAATTAATAAAACAAAAACAATTTCTTTTCATCCATCTTCAACCTCCATTGAAAATTTGAGGATAGAACACCATTTTTAGGGTTCAAAGGTTCGGCAACAATACCTTGTGCATGTAAGTACAATTTTGCTCGATTTTTAAAGGCTTCTATTTTTTGGAGTCGTTGTAGCTTAATCTAGCTAGCCCAGGGACTAATTTGCAAAACTGTTAAAAGTCTAGGGTTTTACCATGAATTTATGTTAGTTGTTTTTGATGTTTGATGGATGAAAATGAATGCTTGATGATAGTTGAACAACTTTAATAAATGAAATTTTGATGAATTTTTCAATTAGGGATTAAATTGAAAAATAGAAAAATATTCATGGTTAAATTGTGAAATAAAGGAAATTTAGGACTTGCTAAGGGCATTAGTGATATTCGACTATAGTAGGATTGTATTAAATTGCATGAATTTGCATTTTTATGAGCTAGGGACTAAATTGTAATGAAGTTAAAATATTAGGGGTAAAAATGTAAATTTGCAAAAATATGTATTTTGGGCTGAATTGAATAGAATGAATACTAAATGGATTGAATTTGATTATTTAGATCAAGTTAAGACTCGTACGCAACAAGATCGAGGGAAAGATAAAGTTTTGGACTAGTCGATCCTATTTCGTCGTTTTTGTGATCGAGGTAAGTTCGTATGTTAATAAGCATTAAAGTAATCCTGTTTTAAATACTTTTTTATTGCATTCTTGATGAATATGACTTCACGAAATTATTCGACGAAGATTTGGCAAAGTATGAAATCACGGTTGAACCTTAGGAATAGATAGGATACAAATGACATGTCATTAGGGGTTACCTTGTTTTGGGTGCTGGTCCGTACGTTGTACCGGTGGCAGAGTTTTTCAGCATGTGTTGCGATTACTCATCAGCTTGTGTGAGCAGCACCGTGTAGCTATGTCTTGACCGTCAACTTGTGTGAGCTGACGCAGTGATAGCTCGACAGTGAGCATTTATACGATATATGAGATAGAGATGGTTTTGACCATGTGTTGGCACTTAGGGTGCGAGATTCCTGAGTATCTGATAGTATTCCAAATGGTTCAACGGGTAAAGACGATGGTACGAGGATATAATATATGATATGAACCAGTTCAGGTATTTGTGAGAAGTATGTCAATGAATTTATAGTTGATGTACTCATACATGACTAATTTGGTTATGATTATGTGCTAACCTTTGAATTTGATTGTAACTTACCTATATTTACTTATGCTTCTTTAAATTGTGAATGAATGGTAAGTTATACTTATTAGTCATACGATCTTACCAAGCTTAATAGCTTACTTTGTTTACTTTTCCATGTTTTATAGTGATATCGAAGCTTGCTCGGATTGGAAGTTGTCGGAGATCTCATCACACTATCCAGACGTTATTTTGGTACTTTTGAACTTTGTGTATTTAGGTTATATGGCATGTATAGGTGTTTTGACTAATGTGCCTATATGTCTCATGATGTTTTGGTTATATGTTTAGCCATGTGATTTGGCTTATTTTGATATACTTGGTTATGTAAATATGTATAAATGGCCCTTTGATATGTGTTTTATAATTGCTATGTGAATGCCTTGTTTTTAATTGGTATTTAAGGTAGCAAATGGTTGAAATTGAGAACGTATTAGCATGCTAAGTATTAGGCAAAATAACGCCTATATGAAAGTGACCATTTAGGAGAGTTTTGAAAGTGATATTGGTATGATTTAAAATGGTAAATTGTAATGTTTATGAGCATTATGGTTATTTGTATTGGTACAGCATGATTTTGACTTGGTTAAGAGTGGTTTGAATTCCTATTGATGTTATGGTCATATGCTATTTGGTATGTGTAGGTTGGTGCCAATTTGGGTGAGAAATATGGCTTGGAAAATAGCCTATTTTTGTCCACACGGGCAGAGACACGGGTGTGTGTCTCAGCCGTGTGTGACACATGGCCAAGTGACATGGCCGTGTGTCCCCTGATGTTTATTTAGAAACAAAGTTAGTAGCTTCACACGGCCTAGCACACGGGCGTGTGGCTTGGCCGTGTGGCACAAGTGTAACAGCCTAATTTTAGGTCAAGTCGGAACGGTGGTTTCGGGACCACAAATCTGACGCAGTAAAATTTATTTTTATAATATTTTTATGGTCTACAGTTTTATGGAATGATTTCGTGAAAATTTTGTTCGAAAATTTTGACGTTTGGGCACTCAATTTAGTTAAAGGGACTAAATTGCAAAAAGTGAAAAATTTGAGTTCTATATGTTAAACGTGTCCAATTGCTATGAGATCTTAAATTAGAGGTTCTTAGATGGTAATTAGACCATTATACTTTAGTATGGACAAAAATTGACATGGTTAGGGAAAAATATCAAAGTTTAAGTGAAGGGCATTTTTGTCATTTGGTAAATGAAGCCAAAATAAAACAAATAAAAGATGTTCATCTTTCTAATTTCATCCCTCATAGCCAAAAATTGAAGGGTCTCCATAGCTAGGGTTTTGGCCAACTTTCAAGCTCGATTGTAAGTCCGTTCTTGCCCCGTTTTTCATGATTTTTATGTTTTTAAAGTTGTCTCAACCTAATCTAGCTATTTCAAGGACTAATTTGAAGAGATGTCAAAGTCTAAAATTTTACCCATGTTAGATATTTGTGTATTTTGATGTTTAACGGTAGAAAATGTATGTTAGTTGTAAGATAAACAACATTTACCAAGTGATTTTTGATGAAAATGCCTAAAAAGGACCTATTTGTAAAAGTTGTAAAATGTGTGTAAAAAATGTGAATAAATTAAAAATGGTGGCTGTTTTAAGCATAGATAAAATTCGGCTAGGCTTGGGATGAGAAGAAACCGAAAGAAAATTATTTTACGAGCCTAGGGGTTAAAATGTAAAAAGTTGAAAAGTTAGGGGCAAAAATGTAATTTTTCCATAATGTGATTTTTGGGCTGAATTGAATAATGTGAGTATTAAATGAGTTAAATTTGCTATTATAAATCAAGAAAAACGAGGTTCGGACCTAGATCAGGGGAAAAACAAGCTGTTTGACGATTAAGTCTATTTATACTATTTTTGTACCGAGGTAAGTTCGTATGTTAATAATGCAATGTTATAATTGTATTTATAATGTTTTGGTGATGCATAAATTGTATGATTGACTCTATGGATGTAATTGACGAAGTTTCGACTAGCGAGAAAATCCCGGTTGAACCTTAGGAATAGATTAGGATACAAGTGACATGTCACTAGGAACCCATGTGAATATGTAATTATGTGATTTATGTGTCTCGTGTGCTGGTGTTGTAACATCCTTAAATTAGGGGTCTGGCATTTTTGTGTTGTGGCATGCATTTAGCTCGCTTAGCTTGTTATTTAGGTGTGTTTGGGGGTCTTGGGGAGGCTCGGGTTCGAGCCAAAGCTTTGGTTAAATTTTGCTTTTTGGGTATTTAAGGGGGGAGAGCTAGTGAAGGCAGGACTTAAGAATAATTTTTTGTATCTGGATGTCACAAGTGAGCACATAGCAAGGAGGTTGTGGCGTCAATGAGAGAGCATGAGGGGAGAGTGTTCAAATCCCACCTGTTACAAAAGGAGTTATATTTTTGTGCTCAGGAGGGGAGGATGCTGAGTGAAGTTCGAACTCTGTAGGAGAGAGGGGAGACTTGGTCAAAAATTTTGAATGGATGATGGGGAGTGAGTGTGGGAGTAAATCAAGGAGTAAATCAAGGGAATGGGAGTGAGGTGATAGTTGGCCGAAAATGGGAAGTGTTTGGGGGGAGTAAATTCGGTCAAGAAAGGGTCTTTTGTGAGAGTGTTTCGGTTTTGGGTAATGTGTGTGTGCCGAATTTTTGGATCATTTTTTTTAGCATTGGTGCAAGTGAGAGTATTCTCTTCTTTTTGTCAATCGGGTTTTATTTATAGTTGCATCTTCCTTTGCCGAAACCTTGGTCATTTGAGTGGTTTTTTTCTCCATTTCTTCATCTCACTTTTGACGTTTTTCTTTTCTTTTCTTGGTTGTTGACAAACACCTTTAGCCGAATTCATCTACTTCCCCTCTTTTCTGAATCTGAGGTTCTTTGCTACTTCTCATCTCTTTTCACCACTTGTGATCTTTTTCTCTTTTCTCTCTAAACCAAGGAATCGTATTTCTTCTTCTTCTCTCAGTTTCTCTGTTAGCCGAACATAAACTCTCTCAAACCTTGATCTTTTCTTGCTAGCTGAATACCTCATCTTTTTGTAACCCATTCTTTTATACGCATCATAGGTAGTATTTTGTGGGTTAGGCCGAATACTCCTCATTGTCTAGGTTAGCCATTTCTGATTTCACTTTTGGCAAGGGGGATTCGTTGAGCATCTTACGGTTTCATCAATCCTGGTAAGTCGATCTCCATAAAAGGTTGCTAACAATCGGTTTGGGAAGGTGGTGGCACCTAGGTGTTTCGTTTTGGATAATTATCTTAGGTTGTGACGATAGTTGTTACTGTTGTATAATAAGTGTTGATTTCAATCCAGATTCGAGGCGAGACGTGAACATGGGTCTGAGTCGCAATCGTTGAGTGATTAGGAGATACTCTCGTACAGGCAAGGTAAGGATGGAATTTAAGTGTATACTTTACGAGGAAGGTTATTCTAGCAATTAAAGGCTAACAATGGTTTCGATTGTATTAGGGTGTTGATCGTGAGTCCAGGGAACGATTCAAGTATTAAGGTGTGTAATCACACTTTTACCTATTTTGCTATGAAACTTTCTATGCGTCGGCTAAAAGCCGAAATACCCTTAAGGGGTAGTTAATGAAATATCCCTAGTGGGGTAGTTTGGATCTGACCCTGTAAGTAAATTTACTATCATACCTATAAAGGTAAATTTGAGCATGCTTGTGTATTTTGTATATCTGCTATGTTAGCACAGTAATGCATACACAAATTATTATGACATGATATGTTGCATGGGATTGGGATATGATATTGATGAAAGGGGAAGTGTATTCTGGTGGCTCGCACATATTTGATGACTTTGTCACATTATTTGATGGCATTTGCCACAATTTTGGCGATGATGAGCGTGTGGATCGCCATCGATGGTGTGTAGCGGATGAGGGTTGATTGTAGAAATCCCCACTGGTGTGTTTTGGCTGGAACGGGTGGTGTGTAGCGGATGGATTATTAGGTTGGGGTGGGTTGCATTGCATGCATTTATCTGTTTTACCATGCTAAAAGGGCTCAGGCCCAGTTCGTTTCCGTAAGGGCTTCGCCAGTTTGATTTCGTAAGGGCTAAGGCCCAATTTGTATCTGAATGGGCTCGGGCCCAGATAATGTTCGTTTAAGGGGTTACACACTGAGTTCTCGTAACTCACCCTCTGCTTAATTTTGCAGGTAATCCCTAGCTTTGAGGATTTGGAGCCGAGACGGACTCCGTGGTGGTTATACATCGTTGCTTAGTAAATTCTGTTTTACTTTACTTTAAATTCTATTTTAATTTTGGATTATGTTTTGTAATAAGGCCACTGGGATTTTATTTTGGTTTTGTTTTAATGCCGTTAGTACCTATTATGAAATGATCAATACGGGGTTTTCCCTAAAAACGTAAATAATTGTTTTTCCAAAATACTAATGAACGGTTTACGAACTATAGATAAACAAATTCAGGATTTTCTCAAAACTACAACAATTGTTTCAAAACGGCACATTTCTGAAACCCACGGAACCTAATTTTTGGTGTTATAAAACAAATTTTCGGTCTTAGTAATATTTATAATAGTTTGTAAGAAAACCTTTAAAACGAACCTGATTTTCAAAACGGAAACAACATTCGAAATGTTTAAACGATCGCGAAGTTTCTTTAACAACCTTTCCATGTGACATGCCAGATCCGATCGTAACGTCTAGGCCGGGTTTGGGGTGTTACATTTTGTGGTATCAGAGCCTGGTTGCAAAACTCGGCTGTGGATTGGGTTCGACAACGTTTTTCCAAAATTGGTTTAAAATATGGTTTAGAAAAATATGTCTTTTAGGAAGTATGGCACCCGAGTCTCCGGCACAAAATTCGTAAGTCTCCTGACTTTGTATGATATTATGAAATGATTTTAGATGGAATTATTAGAATTAGTGTTTTATGACTTCTAGCTATAAGGGTTAAGACTTTAGAGACTAAGACATTAGGAAATTCGATTTGCGAAAACAACTACTATACTCACTTTGCATAAAACATTGTTAATAAACATTGAAATGATATTCTAATTCATAAAATTTGTAATCAGATTAATTCGATCTAGCGAACATGAGCACCAGAGGATGTGGACATGGTGTACGCGGCCGTGGTAGAGGCCGGGGTGCTGAGGCTGGATCCTTAGAATCAGGACATGTGCCGGAAGGTGAAGTGCCAGCATCACCAGTAGCGGAGGCAGGGTCTCGGGATAGAACTGGAGGGGACGATGCTTTGTCTTAAGCGGTGCTGCGGGTGTTGGAATGGGTTGCTGGAGCAAGCACTGGATCGGTAGCCCAGAAATCTATTCCTGAGCGACTTCGGGCAAATGGGGCTGAGATATTTAGGGGTATTTCTGGTGTGGCCCCAAACGTAGCTGAATACTGGCTGGAAGCGGTTGAACGAATTATGGATGATCTGGACTGCACAGCAGAGGAAAATTTGAAAGGAGCAGTGTCCCTCATTCGAGATGAGGCGTACCAGTGGTGGCTCACAGTGAGGGAAGGTACTTTAGCGGACCGTATCACTTGGGACTTCTTTGAGATAGCGTTCCAGGGAAAGTATGTTGGGGCAAGTTATGTGGACGCCCAGAGGAAGGCATTTCTGAACTTGGTCAAAGGGAATAAGCCCGTGGCTGAATATGAGGCGGAGTTCCTGCGCTTGAGTCGTTACGCTCGGGGTATCGTTGCAACTGATTATGAACGTTGTGTTCGGTTCGAGGATGGTCTGCGGGATGAGCTACGAGTACTGATAGCTCCGCAGCGAGAAAGAGATTTTGCCATTCTGGTCGAGAAAGCAAAAATCGCCGAAGAGGTGAAACGTTCTGAGAGGCAGAATCCAGATAAGGATAGGGGCAAGAGTAAGAGAAGTTTTGGGTATTCAGGTTCTTCTGGGGGTTTTCAAAAGAGGCCTAGGTTCGATGGGCCAGCTCGAGTGGGGATGCCTGTTGCTGTAAGTCAGTTGCGACCGTGTGCACAGTGTGGGAAAATGCATCCGGGAGAGTGTTGGAGAAGAACGGGAGGATGTTTTAAGTATGGGTCTAGGGATCATCTGATAAAGGACTATCTACAAGAGTTGGAAAAGATGAGGACGATAGGTCGAGGTTTTGCACAGTCAAGGATGGGTGGTCAGCAGTCGCCGAGAGGTCGTGGTCCGACCAGAGGAGAAAATGGTTTTGGTCGAGGTCGTGGAGCACCGGGCAGAGGTGCTAGTAACACAGATGCAAGACAACCTGGACTGGTCTATGCGGCTAGACGTCGAGAGGATGGCGACGCACCGGATGTTATAACCGGTACGTTTCTTATATTTGGTGTACCCTTTATAGCTTTGATAGATATTGGGTCTACACATTCGTATGTTGCCTGCATCGTATGCGGGACTCGGGTATTAAATGCGAGATTCTTTGCTAGAGAAATGTCTGTGGTTAGTCCGTTAGGACAATCTGTGGTAGTGAATAAATTGTTTAGGGATATGCCTCTAGAAGTTCAGGGAGTGTTATTTCTGGCCGATTTGATGGAACTACCGTTCGGTGAGTTTGACCTTATCTTAGGCATGGACTGGTTAGTTAAGCACCGTGCGAATTTGGACTGCGCTGCTAAGCGGATTGTTTTAAAAACTCCAGAGGATGAGGAAGTAATTGTGTTAGGAGAAAGGAGGAATTACCTGTCCAATGTGGTTTCAGCATTAAAGGCAGAGAAGATGATACGAAAAGGGTATAGGGCATTCTTGGCTTTCGTCAGCGCATCTGATGCCAAGGAATTATCTGTTGGAGATGTCAGAACCGTGAAGGAGTTCTCGGACGTATTTCCTGAAGAGCTTCTGGGGTTACCTCCGGATCGCGAGGTGGAATTTGGCATTGAGCTACTTCCGGGAACGGCTCCAGTGTCCATCGCTCCTTACAGGATGGCACCGAAGGAGTTGGCAGAACTAAAGGCTCAGATCCAATAACTGTTGGACCGAGGATTTATCAGACCAAGTGTATCTCCGTGGGGAGCGCCAGTTTTTTTCGTGAAGAAAAATGATGGGTCGATGCGTATGTGCATAGACTATCGCCAGTTGAACAAGTTAACTATTAAGAACAAGTACCCGCTACCAAGGATTGACGACCTGTTCGATCAGCTGCGAGGAGCTTCGGTTTTCTCGAAGATAGATTTAAGATTTGGGTACCATCAGCTAAAGGTCAAGGAGGCGGATATTCATAAGACTGCGTTCCAAACTCGGTATGGGCATTACAAGTTTCTAGTAATGCCGTTCAGGTTAACAAATGCACCAGCTGCTTTTATGGATATGATGAACCGGGTCTTTCAACCCTATCTAGACCAGTTTGTGGTAGTGTTCATAGACGACATTTTGGTGTATTCGAGAACGGAGGAGGAGCATGATTCTCATCTTCGGACAGTTTTGCAGATTTTGAGAGAGAAGCAACTGTATGCCAAATTCAGCAAGTGTGAATTTTGGCTGAAGGAAGTGACCTTTTTGGGGCATGTTGTTTCTGCCGAGGGGATTAGGGTTGATCCTCGAAAGGTCGAGGCTATTTTGGACTAGAAGCCACCGAAGTCAATGTCGGAAATTCGAAGTTTTCTGGGTTTGGCTGGGTACTACAGAAGGTTTGTTGAGGGGTTTTCGTTGATTACTGCACCCTTAACTAAGTTATTGCGGAAAGGAGTACCGTTTGTGTGGACCGATAAGCAACGGGAAAGTTTTGAAAAGCTAAAGAAGATTCTGACTGAGGCACTGGTATTGATTCAGCCTGAGGCTGGGAAGGAATTTGTCGTCTATTGTGATGCATCGCACACAGGCTTGGGTTGTGTGTTAATGCAAGAAGGGAAGGTGGTAGCATATGCATCTCGTCAACTAAGGCCGCATGAGATGAACTACCCCACTCATGAGTTGGAGTTAGCTGCAGTGGTGTTCGCCCTTAAGATATAGAGACACTATCTGTATGGAGAAAAGTCGATTATCTACACTGACCATAAGAGTCTGAAATATCTCCTTACCCAGAAAGAGCTAAATCTAAGAATACGGAGGTGGATTGAGTCGCTGAAAGACTACGACTGCTCGATTGAGTATCACCCGGGTAAAGCCAACATGGTAGCGGATACGTTAAGTTGTAAGGTGATATCGGATTTGAGAGCAATGTTTGCTCATCTCAGTCTTTATGAAGATGCTAGTCTGTTAGCAGAACTTCAGATAAAGCCGACATGGGTAAGCCAGATTAAAGAGAAGCAATTGTTTGACGAATAGTTAAGTTTTCAATTCCAGCAAGTGGAAGGTGGTGAAATAGGGGATTTTGGTCTGAACAGCGAAGGGGTATTGTGTTTTTGTGGAAGAATTTGTATGCCGAAGGACTCTGAGTTGAGGCAGATGATTTTGCGGGAAGCACATAGTTGCCCATACGCTATGCATCCCGGTGGAAGCAAGATGTATCGGGATTTACGTGAATCGTATTGGTGGCCTGGTCTGAAGCAGGAAGTTACCGACTTTGTGGGTAAGTGTTTGACATGCCAGCAAGTGAAGGCAGAACATCAGTTGCCTTCGGGGTTGCTGCAACCGGTGACGATTCCACTTTGGAAGTGGGAGAGGATAACGATGGACTTTGTTAGTGGGCAACCCCTAACGCCTACTAAGAAAGATTCAGTGTGGGTAATCATTGACCGGTTGACTAAGTCCGCACACTTCATACCAGTTCGTACCGACTATTCGTTACAGAAGTTGGCCAAGCTGTATGTGGCAGAAATCGTGAGGTTGCATGGGGTACCCGTGTCTATCATATCAGACAGGGACCCTAGGTTTACATCGCGATTCTGGAAGGCATTGCATGAAGCTTTGGGTACAAGGCTGGATTTCAGCGCAGCGTTTCACCCACAGATTGATGGTCAGTCGGAAAGGGTAATTCAGATTCTGGAGGACATGTTAAGAGGTTGCGTGATATACTTCAGGGGTAGTTGGGAAGATTACCTGCCGTTGGCTGAATTCGCGAATAATAACAGCTATCAGTCCAGCATTCAGATGGCACCCTACGAGGTGTTGTATGGTCGTGAGGTGCCGCACCTACCGTTGGACGTGAGTTAGGTGAGCGGACGGTTGTTGGGTCCGAAATTGATCTCAGAAATAGAGGAAAAGGTTAAGCTGATTCGGGACCGGTTAAAAGAAGCTTCTGATAGGCAGAAATCGTATGCGGATCTGAAGCGTAGGGAGATAGAATTTTCGGTGGGGGATCATGTCTTCTTGAAAGTCTCACCTTGGAAGAAGGTTTTAAGGTTTGGAAGGAAGGGCAAGTTGAGCCTCAGATTCATCGGGCCTTATTGGGTGTTGAAACGTGTGGGACCAGTGGCTTATCAGCTTGAGTTACCCCCGGAGTTGAAACAGATACATAATGTATTCCATGTTTCGATATTGAGGCGCTATCGTTCAGATCCATCTCACGTGGTGCCGGTGGAAGAAATTGAGGTAAGACCTGATCTGTCTTTCGAAGAAGAACCAGTGCAGATCTTGGATCGGGATACTAAGGTATTGAGGAGGAAATCGGTTCCATTGGTTAAAGTATTATGGCGTAATCACGGTTCAGAGGAAGCCACGTGGGAGCCGAAGGAGGCAATGCGACAGCAATACCCTCACCTCTTTTAATATGGTAAATTTCGAGGCCAAAATTTCTTTAAGGGGGTAGAACTGTAACATCCTTAAATTAGGGGTCTGGCATTTTTGTGTTGTGGCTTGCATTTAGCTCTCTTAGCTTGTTATTTAGGTGTGTTTGGGGGTCCTGGGGAGGCTCGGGTTCGAGCTAAAGTTTTGGTGAAATTTTTCTTTTTGGGTATTTAAGGGGGGAGAGCTAGTGAAGGCAGGACTTAAGAATAATTGTTTATATCTGGAGGTCACAAGTGAGCACATGGCAAGGAGGTTGTGGCGTCAATGAGAGAGCATGAGGGGAGAGTGTTCAAATCCCACCTGTTACAAAAAGGAGTTATATTTTTGTGCTCAGGAGGGGAGAATGCTGAGTGAAGTTCGAACTCTGTAGGAGAGAAGGGAGACTTGGTCAAAAATTTTGAATGGATGATGGGGAGTGAGTGGGGGAGTAAATCAAGGAGCAAATCAAGGGAATGGGAGTGAGGTGATAGTTGGCCGAAAATGGGAAGTGTTTGGGGGGAGTAAATTCGGTCAAGAAAGGGTCTTTTGTGAGAGTGTTTTGGTTTTGGGTAATGTGTGTGTGTGCCGAATTTTTGGAGCATTTTTCTGAGCATTGGTGCAAGTGAGAGTATTCTCTTCTTTTTGTCAATCGGGTTTTATTTGTATTTGGATCTTCCTTTGCCGAAACCTTGGTCATTTGAGTGGTTTTTTTCTCCATTTCTTCATCTCACTTTTGACGTTTTTCTTTTCTTTTCTTGGTTGTTGACAAACACCTTTAGCCGAATTCATCTACTTCCCCTCTTTTCTGAGTATGAGGTTCTTTGCTACTTCTCATCTCTTTTCACTACTTGTGATCTTTTTCTCTTTTCTTCTCTAAACCAAGGAATCGCATTTGTTCTTCTTCTCCCGGTTTCTCTGTTAGCCGAACATAAACTCTCTCAAACCTTGATCTTTTCTTGCTAGCTGAATACCTCATCTTTTTGTAACCCATTCTTTTATACGCATCATAGGTAGTATTTTGTGGGTTAGGCCGAATACTCATCATTGTCTAGGTTAGCCATTTCCGATTTCGCTTTTGGCAAGGGGGATTCGTTGAGCATCTTACGGTTTCATCAATCCTGGTAAGTCGATCTCCATAAAAGGTTGCTAATAATCGGTTTGGGAAGGTGGTGGCACCTACGTGTTTCGTTTTGGATAATTATCTTAGGTTGTGACGATAGTTGTTCCTGTTGTATAATAAGTGTTGATTTCAATCCAGATTCGAGGCGAAAAGTGAACGTGGGTCTGAGTTGCAATCGTTGAGTGATTAGGAGATACTCTTGTACAGGCAAGGTAAGGATGGAATTGAAGTGTATACTTTATGAGGAAGGTTATTCTAGCAATTAAAGGCTAACAATGGTTTCGATTGTTTTAGGGTGTTGATCGTGAGTCCAGGGAACGATTCAAGTATTAAGGTGTGTAATCACACTTTTACCTTTTTTGCTATGAAACTTTCTATGTGTCGGCTAAAAGCCGAAATACCCTTAAGGGGTAGTTAATGAAATATCCCTAGTGGGGTAGTTTGGATACAGCCCAGGTGAGTAAATTTACTATCATACCTCTAAGTGTAGGCTGAGCATGCTTGTGTATTTTGTATATCTGCTATGTTAGCACAGTAATGCATACACGAATTATTATGACATGATATGTTGCATGGGATTGGGATATGATATTTATGAAAGGGGAAGTGTATTCTGGTGGCTCTGCCACATTTTTCGGTGACTCTGTCACATTATTTCGGTGGCACTGCCACAAATTCGGCGATGAGCAGCGTGACTGCCATCGATGGTGTGTAGCGGATGAGGGTTGATTGTAGAAATCCCCACTGGTGTGTTTTGGCTGGAACGGATGGTGTGTAGCGGATGGATTATTAGGTTGGGTTGGGTTGCATTGCATGCATTTATCTGTTTTACCATGCTAAAAGGGCTCAGGCCCAGTTTGTTTCCGTAAGGGCTTCGCCAGTTTGATTTCATAAGGGCTAAGGACCAATTTGTATCTGAATGGGCTCGGGCCCAGATAATGTTCGTTTAGGGGGTTACACACTGAGTTCTCGTAACTCACCCCTCTGCTTAATTTTGCAGGTAATCCCTCGCTTTGAGGATTTGGAGTCGAGACGGACTCCGTGGTGGCCATACATCGTTGCTTAGTAAATTTCGTTTTACTTTACTTTAAATTCTACTTTAATTTGGGATTATGTTTTGTAATAAGGCCACTGGGATTTATTTTGGTTTTTGTTTTAATGTCGTTAGTACCTATTATGAAATGATCAATACGGGGTTTTCCCTAAAAACGTAAATAACTATTTTTCCAAAATACTAATGAACAATTTACAAACTATAGATAAACAAATTTGGGATTTTCTCAAAACTAAAACAATTGTTTCAAAACGGCACATTTCCGAAACCCACGGAACCTGATTTTTGGTGTTATAAAACAAATTTTCGGTCTTAGTAATATTTATAACAGTTTGTGAGAAAACCTTTAAAACGAACCTAATTTTCAAAATGGAAACAACATTCAAAATGTTTAAACGATCGCGAAGTTTCTTTAACAACCTTTCCATGTGACATGCCAGATCCGGTCGTAACGTCTAGGCCGGGTTTGGGGTGTTACAGGTCTTGTGCATCCTACCGGTGGCTGGGTATACCGGCACGAGTTGTGGATACCTGACAGCTTCTATGAACAGCACTGTGTAGCTACGTCTTGACTGACAGCTTGTGTGAGTAGGCCCATGGATAGCTCGAGAGCGAGCCTATATGTGTTACGAGATTTGTGGTAGCATTGGCTACATATGTGGCACTTATGTGCAAACTTTTCTGTGTATCCGATAGTATTTCAATTGGTTCAACGAGTATGTCAAAGATGAGAAAGGATGTGATTATGTTATGAGTTGGTACGGGTATGTACAAAAAACTCAATGAAATGGATTCGGTATATGATGAATTATTTGTAAGATTGTGATTGAGAAAGTTATGCTCATGGAGTTTTGATGACATTTATGTTGATTTATGGTATGTTATTTATATGACAATTGTATAATTAATGTTGTTTATTATTTGCATATGAACTTACTAAGCTATATAGCTTACTCCCCTTTCTTTCCCTTGTCTTATAGTGTCACCAAGTGTAACACCCCAAACCCGGCCCAAACGTTACGACCAGATCTGGTATGCTACGGTTTTAAGGTTAAAAACTTTACTTGGAATGATTCTGAAAAACTTAGTCGTTTTTGTAGATAATATTTAAATAGGTGGCACTTGTAGAAAATCTTTGTAATTTATCTTTCCAAAATATGTGTTATTTAAATAAGGTTTGAAAATCCCATTTTTATCTCTTTTAAACATAAGTCTTTGATCATAAAAAAAAAACATAAACATTAACAAATATCAACTTATAACCTAAGCTATGGAGGCCTTATTACATCAAATAATCCCAAAATTGAAACTTAAAATAAAATGGAAATTTAATAAATAAAAGACTTGTTGGCCCCTCGAGTCCGCCTCGGCTCCCTTGTCCACGATCTACTGCTCATCTGCAAAGTTAGGGAAAAATAATAGGGTGAGTCACCAAGACTCAGTGTGTAAATCTCGAAAACACATCAAAGGCTTGGCCCACAAACACATTATGGCCTTGGCCCGTATACAAGGGTAACTATATATGCATCATGGCCCATCCCAGCCTAGAAATCCATCCTCTACACACCAACCCGTACCAACCATCACACCTTGGGGATTTCTACAATCAACCCTCCAACCGCTACACACCATATCAAATTGTCGTGCCGCCTATCTTAAAGACCGATCACTGTGTGACCTATGTGGCAAAGCCACCGATCGCCATGCGACCTTAATAATACATCGTAGTATTTTGACAGCTGAGCTGCCTGTCATAAAGACCGATCACTATGTGACCTATATGGCAAAGCCACCGATCGCTATGTGACCTTCTTCCCCTTCATCATATCAATCCCATCCCATGCATACATACATGCAGAATCAAAACAATATACTATCTAAAAGTTCACAGTCTATCACATACATCGATACACATAGAAGTTTCTATGATTACGCACTGCATCCCTTGCCTACCCTTTTTGGGTAATCCGACTGTCTATACACCTTTTTTCGGCTTTTAGCCCATAACATATATTTAGTACAGATTACTATATAGCCATTTTTCAGCTTTTAGCCCATAACATATATTTAGTACATATTACTATACAGCCTTTTTCAGGCTTTTAGCCCATAACATATATTTAGTACACATTACTAGTGTGTTAGAGATCTACACACTGACACAGATTAGAACGAGACCCTCTAAGTCGATGCTATCAGTAGCCAACACCACCGCTATCTGCCTTGAAATCCCAAAAAGTGATATGAGATTCAGGAACTAGTGTTTCCGGCTTTTAGATCTAAGAGATCTTATTAGAGAAGATTCGGCTACTCCCAGAGGATTCCGGCTTTTTGCGAAAAATCAGGAAGATAAGATGATTCGAAGAAATCTATAGAGATTCGGCTTTTAGAAGAAAGAAGAGAAAAGAATAATGGAGTTTTCAGCTTTCGACTTTTTAGAAGAAAGAAGAGAAGAGAATAATAGAGTTTTCAGCTTTTAGAAGAAAGAAGAGAATAATGGAGTTTTAGGCTTTTAGAAGAAAGAAGAGAAAGGAATAATGGAGTTTTCGGCTTTCGTCTTTTAGAAGAAAGAAGAGAATAATAGAGTTTTCGGCTTTTAGAAGAAAGAAGAGAATAATGGAGTTTTCGGCTTTTAGGAGAAAGAAGAGAAAAGAATAATGGGGTTTTCGACTTTTAGAAGAAAGAAGAGAAAGAAAAGGTGGAAACCCTAAATGCTTAGAAAAATAAGAAGAGAACCCTCCTATTTATAGAAATTTGGCACTTACCTATGAAAACCGAAAGTGCCCTTCCCGATAACTAAAAATTAATCAAATAAAAAGGAAAATTAGGCACCCCCTTCGCCATAAAGAAACCGATTTCTTCACTTCTCTAGGTGATGGAATTTCGGCCAACTCCTAGCCTTGTAGATAGCTCCTATCTTTTCTCCTTTTTTTTTCTTCCATATTATCAACTATATTATGTACATTATCCCATTCACATAAATCCTCCTATTTTTGAGCCTTGTTGCTGTCCACTCTACCTAACCCTAATGCCGAAATTTAGCTAACTTAAATTAAAAGAGTTGGGCTCCATGTAACTTATATTTGGGCCCCTTACTCCCTTGTGTGGTGTCACCTCCTTGCTCCCTAAGTGGCGCCACTGACCACTGGGCCACAAGCCCATTTTGATATTTTAAACTCAGATACCACCTTTTAAACCCTATAGTGCCCAAACAAAAATTTAACTAAGGCTTCAGCCCAATCCTGAGCCCAATTTGGACCCCTAATGCTCAAATTAACTCATTACACATATTCACCCATTAAATGCATAGGCCCAAAAATTCAGGATGTTACACCAAGCTAGCTCGGGATCGGAGATCGTCGGAGATCCATTCACACTATCAAACATTATTTTGGGTACCATTGAAATGTTAATATTTTGAGTTATGGCATGTATAGGGACTTGGTCATTTTGTTATATGTGTCATTATGATTTGGCCAAAGGTATTGGCTTATAATAGTTAATGATTTCATTTTGTATATGGCCATGAATGATGGCTTATGTTGATGGAAGTATATTTATATGTTGATACCATTCATGAATGTGGAAACTTGCATGATTTGTGTTGATAAAATTATGATGTTAAAGCATGTTAGATGTTAGCATGTGGATGGGATGTTAATACATTGGTTGTGATTGTTTTGGTTGCTTGTATATGCTTGAATTGGTATTATATGATGTTGTGTAGGTATGTGCATGGAAGGGTGGAAAAAGGCTTGGTAAATAGCCTTATTTTGTCCACACGGGTAGACACACGGGCGTGTGTCTAGGCTGTGTGCGACACACGGCTCGCCCTATGGGTGTGTGTATTGGCCATGTGTCCCCTGCACCTTAATTTTGAAAAATAGAATGTCCAGAATATAGCACATGGACAGAGCCACGAGCGTGTGTCTCAACCGTGTGAAACCTGCACTTAATTCAAATTAAATTAATTAACCACACGGCCTAGCACACGGGTGTGTGGCGCGGCCGTGTGGCACAAGTCAGAGAGCACCCTAAATTGAACACGATCTGAAGCACGGGCATGTCCCTTGGACCACACGGGCGTGTGAGCCCTGCAGCTAGCAAAAATTTTCTAAGTTTCATAAAAATTCCCTGAGTTCTCAGTTTAGTCCCGAACCATTTCCAATGCATGTTTTGGGCCTCTTAGGCCCGTATTAGGGACTTTATGATTGAATATGGATGGTTTTAATTTGGACGCAAATTTTATGATTTGATTTGTATGAGTGTTTGTGTTGTATGTCCGGTAATGCCTCATACCCTATTTCGGCGTTGAATACGGGTAAGGGGTGTTACAACAAGTTAGTATTCCCTACAGTTTTCACACGGCCTAGTACACGGCCTGGCACACGGCCGTGTGAGGCCATTTCAAAGGGTACACGAGCTAGTCACACAGGCTGTGGTTGGCCGTGTGACCCAAGTCAGAGAGTTACACGGGGTTGGACACGAGCTGGGACACGGCCATGTGATCCCATTTCGGATGTCCACACGGCTTGTAACACGGGCGTGTCTCTTGGCCGTGTGAGACACACAGCCTGTCCACATGGGCGTGTGTCCCTTGTACTTTGAAAATTTTTTATGTTTTTCTTAAAATATATTAAGTATTCGATTTAGTCCCAAACCACTTTTAATACTTGTTTTGGGCCTCGAGGGCTCGTGTTAGGGACTATTTGAATGGTTTTCAATTGGTATGAGAATTGTAATTCAAATTGTATGTTTTTTTGTGAGATTAGCCTGGTAATGCTCCATAACCCTATTTCGGCGATGGATACGGTTAGGGGTGTTACATTTATTGGTATCAGAGCTACGTTTTAGTCGATTCTCAAACTAACGTAGCATATGTAAGTCTAGCTATACATGCTATATTTAACATGTGATAGTGTGATATCTCCTGACAGTTTTAAATTATGTTTTCATATAGTAATAGATCCTAATCGAGCAGTTTTTGATATGTAGAATGTAATGCGCCAGCCTCCGTTCACGAAGTAGCACCGTCTGAATCGAGACCCGTATCTGAGGGTCGTGGAGGAAAGGCTAAGGAAGCCTTCTTCCAAATGATGAACGAATGGTTCACTGAGTTTTTCCAAATGAATCCGGCAGCTCAGCAACCTCCACCCATACCTATTCCCCAATCAGTTCTCGTAGTTCCTCAAGGTTTGGAACCTCTACGTATGAATAAGCCAGCTGTTGATAAAATTTGGAAGTATGGGGCTGAAGAGTTTAGAGCTACAGTTGATGGCGATCCTGAGATAGCCAAGTTTTGGCTTGAGAATACGATCCGAGTATTTGACGAACTATCTTGTACGCTAGCAGAATAGGTTAAATGTACTGTATCACTTCTGAAAGATACTGCATACCAGTGGTGGAGTACTTTAATATCTGTGGTGCCGAGAGAACGGATCACGTGGGAATTCTTTCAGACTGAGTTCAGAATGAAATATATAAGTCAGCAGTTTCTTGATCAAAAGCGCAAAGAATTTCTAGAATTTAAACAGGGTCGTATGACCGTAACCGAATACGAAAGATAATTCGTGAGGCTGAGTAAGTATGCTTAAGAATGAGTTTCCACTGAAAAAATTATGTGTAAACGGTTCAAAGACGGGTTGAATGAAGACATTAAGCTTCTAGTTGGGATTCTTGAACTGATTATGTTAGTCGATAGAGCTTGCAAAGCTGATGAGCTTAGCAAAGAAAATAGAAGAGCCGATTCTGAGGCTAGAGACTCAAGAAAGAGATTAATGAGTAAACACTATCATTCTTCTTCAAGAAATCAAGGGATTCTTATAATCGTTCGAATGCTTCAGTGGGGTATTCCAATAGAGATCGTGGAAAGCAACACACGAGTCCAAAAGCTCAAGCCACTTCAGTATCGAGTGTTGTAGTGTCAAAACCAACAAACTTGAGTGTCAACAGTGTGGAAGACGACATATTGGAGATTGTTGGATGATTAATAAGGCCTATTTTAGATGTGGCTCGCAAGATCATTTTATTCGTGATTGTTCTTAGTTACCCGAAAAAGATAATTTTTTGAATGCAAGGTCGAGTAATACAGCTGCCAGAGGGAGATCACCTCGAAATACTGGAAATGTGACTAGTAGAAAAGGTGGAACAAAGGATTCTACTGTGAGATCAGAGGCTCGAGTGCCAGCCAGAGCTTATGCTATTCGCGCTCGTGAAGATGCATCAGCACTAGATGTTATCACCGGTACATTTTCTCTTTATGACACTGATGTAATTGCTTTGATTGATGCTAGATCGACTCATTCATATGTCTGTATGAATTTAATATCTAGTAAGAGTTTACCTGTTGAGTCCACTGAATTCGTGATTAAAGTGTCGAACCCCTTAGGTCAGTATGTCTTAGTTGATAAAGTTTGCAAGAATTATCCTTTGATGACACGGGGTTACTGTTTTCTGGCTGATTTGATGCTTTTACCGTTTGATGAATTCGATGTGATTTTGGGTATGGATTGGTTTACTCTGCATGATGCTATTGTAGACTGTAGACAAAAGACTATTAAGTTGAAATGTCATAATAGTGAAATGCTTCGTATTGAATCCGATGATTCAAGTGGGTTGCCTGTTGTGATATCGACGATGCTAGCATAGAAATATATGAGTAAAGGCTGCAATGCTTATCTTGCTTATGTACTTGATACGAAATTGTCTGAATCGAAGATCAAATCAGTACCAGTGGTTTATGAATATCCAAATTTGTTTCTAGAGGAATTAACTGGGTTACCACCGATCAGAGAGGTTGAATTTGCTATCGAGTTAGTACCAGGAACATCACCGATATCGATAGCTCCATACAGAATGGCTCCAACAGAATTGAAAGAATTGAAAGCTCAGTTACAAGAGTTAACAGGTAAAGGTTTTACACGACCTAGTTTCTCGCCTTAGGGTGCACCAGTTCTGTTCGTCAAGAAGAAAGATGTATCGATGAGACTGTGTATCGACTATAGTCAGCTTAACAAGGTTACGATTAAGAATAAGTATCCTTTGACGAGAATTGATGATTTGTTTGATCAGTTAAAAGGAGCAACAATATTTTCTAAGATTGATCTGAGATCTGGTTATTATCAGTTGCGGGTTAAAGATTAGGATGTGCCAAAAACTGTGTTCAGAACCAGGTACGGGCATTATGAATTTCTTGTTATGCCGTTCAGATTAACTAATGCTCCTGCAGTTTTTATGGATTTGATGAATAGAATTTTTAGACCTCATTTAGATAGATTCGTAGTTGTATTCATTGATGACATTCTGATCTACTTCTGAGATGAATCTGAGCATGCTGAGCATTTGAGGATTGTGTTCCAAACATTGAGAGATAAGCAACTGTTTGCTAAATTCAGCAAATGCGAGTTTTGGCTCCAAGAAGTTGGATTTCTAGGACACATTGTTTCTGTAACAGCCTGGTTTTAGCTAAATCAGAACAATGGTTTTGGAACCACAAATCCGATTTTAGAAAATTATTTTAATATTATTTTCGGTATTTACAGCATGTTAATTGATATGTGTGAAAATTTCATGAGCTAATTTTATTGTTTGGATGGTTAATTAGAGAAAAAGGACTAAATCGCGTAAAGTGCAAAACTTGTGATCTATTAGCTAAAAGTGTCTAATAGCTATAGAACCTTAAAGTTAAGGTCCTTATGTTGAAATTAGACCATTAACATGATAGTGGATGATAGTGGCTTGGTAAATTTTAAATTATCAATGTTCATTAAGGTTAAATTAGTAATTTGGTTAATAAAGGTTAATAAAATAAAAACAAAATGAAATGGTGTCCATCTTTCTTTCCTTTAGCCGAATTTTTGCAAGAAGAAAGCTAAGGGATTATTTTTCCATTCGGTCACTTTGAAAGCTTGATTAAGGTATGGTTTTAGCTCGGTTTTTTATGATTTTTACGTTTTTGATATCGTTGCTTCGCATTCTAGCTAGCCCATACCTTAGATTTTGAAATTGTTAAAGATTAAACATGTTGCCATTGTTGAATATTTGAGTAATTTGATGATTAATGATAGATTATGAAGGTTAATTGATAGACTAATAGTTTTTGTAAAGTGATTTTTTACAAAAATGTCAAAAAGGGATTAAATTGAGAAAAATGACAAATGCAGTGGTTAAAAGTGTGAATAAATGAAAATTATGGGCTGCTATGGGCATTATGGTAATTCGACCAAGCATGGGTTTTGTTGAATTCTATGAATTTTGTGTATTTGTGAAATAAGAACTAAATTGTGAATGTTGTGAAACATTAGGGGAAAATGTGTAAAAATTCCCAAATGTGTGTTTTTGGATTAAATTGAATGAGTATGTGATTGAATAAGTTAATTTTGAATTCATATAGATCAAGAAAGAAAGAATTCGGATTTAGATCGGGGGAAAAGAAAGGTTATCGAGTAGTCTACTCGATCTGTTAATTCTGAACACGAGGTAAGTTCGTATGCAATGAGCTTATTTATAATTGTATTTTATATGCTTTGATATAGCATGAATTGTAATTATGTGATTACGAACAAGTTCGGGAATGATTCGACAGTAATTCGAAAAGATTCGACTAGGATTTTGTATTGAAAAATCTCGGATGAACTTTAGGAATGGTCTAGGATGCTAGTGACATGTCATTAGGCTATTGTGTTGGCTTCAGGCCATGATATCGGCACTTCGGGTGCGAGTTATACCTTGATTTGGCTTTGGGCCATGGTATAGGTATTTCAGAGATGAATTACCTTGATTTGGCTACGGGCCATGGTATAAGCACTCTGAGGATAAGTTACATTGATTTGGCTACGGGCCATGGTATAGGTACTTATCAATTGAGATTCTTGAATATCCGACTTCTATTCCGAATGGTTCAACGGGAAAATGAAAGATGTGAATCAGAATGAGAATGGTACGAGTTGGTAAAGGTATGTGAGTAAAGTTTATAAACATTGAATCTATGAAATGGATGAATTCTTGGTAAGCTAATGAATGAATGATCAAATGACTTGAGATTTAATGTATTTGTGTTATCTTGTATTTATATTGTTTGAATTGGGAATGAATGGTGAAGTTGCTCATTACATTAATACGAACTTACTAAGCTATAAAGCTTACTTTGTGTTATTTTCCTATGTTTTATAGAGAATCAAGGCTAGCTCGAATCCGAAAGTCGTCGGGAACATCATCACAATATCAAACATCTAAGTTGGTACTTTTGAGTTGTGTAAATATGGTATATGGCATGTATAGGATAAATGTGGTATTTTGATTGTGATTATAGCCATGAGAGTTGGCTTGTAAATGATGTAAATATTGATGTGTGTTTGGCGATTAGAAATGGCTTGTGAATGTATATGTTTTGGTATATATATAGCCATGAGTGATGGCTTATTATGGCATGTTAGTTATGAATATGGTTATGGAATTATAGTTGCTCAAATGGCTAATTGATTTGTGGAGTATAGAATCTTGAGAAAATGCTTTGATGAAGCATGATTTTAGAAGTTGAGTTTATAAGTATTTGATTAGGTAAACGGCATTGAATTGAGTATTGACTTTGGTTGAAATTGATATGGTATGAATTGTGCATTGGTTGATGATTTTGGCGGCCTAATTGTATGATGATATGGTACCATTTTCATTGTTTAGGTGAGCATGAGTTGGGGTGGCAAATTGGCCTTGTAAATGGCCTATTTTTGTCCACACGGGCAGAGAGGTTTCTGGCGTGTGTCTCAGGTAGTGTGCGACACTGCAGTCATGTTACACGGCCGTGTGTCCCATGGTATTGATATTAAATGAAGTCAGTATGCTCCACACGGTCTCACACACGGGCGTGTGACTTGGCTGTGTTGCATAAGTCAGTATACCCTACAGTTTTGGCACGGCCTGGCACACGGGCGTGTGTGGCCACTTCGAAGGGAACACGGGCTAGACACACGAGCGTGTGGTTGGCCGTGTGACCCAAGTCAGTATCTATGCCCTATTTCCACACGGCCTGATACATGGGCATGTCTGGAGCCGTGTGAGGACACGGCCTGTTCACACGGGCATGCGACCCCTGTATTGATGAAAAATTTCTAAGTTTTCCAAAATTTTCGTATGTTATCAGTTTAGTCCCGAACCATTTTTAAAACATGTCTAAGGCCTCATAGGCCCTAATAAGGGACAATGTGATTGGGTTGAATAGTATTTGAGTATGAATGCATAAATGTATGAGTTATGTATGCTTTATGATGTATATTGATCGATAATGCCTCGTAACCCTACTCCGGCGACGGATACAGGATAGGGGTGTTACAGTTTCAGCGGAAGGCATCTGAGTTGATCCGAGTAAGATTTCAGTAGTTGTTGACTAGAAACCACCGAGAAACATTTCTGAGGTCAAAAGTTTCTTAGGGTTAGTTGGCTATTATCGGCATTTTGTAAAAGGATTCTCGATGATTGCTATACCAATGACTCGATTGTTATAGAAAGATGTGAAGTTTGAGTGGTCGGAGAGATGTCAACAGAGTTTTGATTAGTTGAAAGCACTGTTAACCGAAGCACCAGTTTTAGTTCAGCCTGAGTCGGGTAAAGAGTTTGTGATTTTCAGTGATGCTTCATTGAACGGTTTAGGATGTGTTTTAATGCAAGAAGGCAAAGTGATAGCTTATGCTTCCAGATAGTTAAAACTGCATAAAAAGAATTATCCGACACATGACTTAGAGTTGGCTGCTATTGTATTCGCATTGAAAATTTGGCGACATCATTTGTTCGTTGAAAAATGCCATATTTTCACTGATCATAAGATTTTGAAATATTTGATGTCTTAGAAAGATTTAAATTTGCGACAACGAAGATGGCTCGAATTGTTGAAAGACTATGTGTTAGTGATTAATTATCATCCAGGGAAAGCGAATGTAGTCGCGGATGTAGTCACGGATGCTCTGAGTAGAAAATCATTGTCCGCTTTGAGAGCAATGAACACACGATTGACATTATCTGATGATGGTTCGATTTTAATTGAGTTAAAAGCTAAGCCGGTATTTCTCCAGCAAATCAGTGAAGCTCAGAAATGTGACAATGAATTGTATGTTAAAAGAGTACAGTGCGACTCGACTACTGATTCAGAGTATCAGATTGGATTCGATGATTGTTTGCTGTTTCAAGGTAGAATTTGTGTGCCGAAGAATACCGAGCTTATTTAGAAAATTCTACACGAAGCACATAATGGTAGTTTGTCTATTCATCCGAGGAGTACTAAGATGTACAATGATTTGAAACAGTTGTACTGGTGGTCGGGCATGAAACGTGACATTTCAAAATTTGTGTCGAGATGCTTGGTTTGTCAATAGGTTAAAGTCGAACATCAAGTACCTTCGGGACTACTACAGCCAATTATGATACCTGAGTGGAAATGGGATAGAGTTACAATGGATTTCGTATCGGGGTTACCCCTATCACCGAAAAAGAAAGATGCTATTTTTGTTGTTGATCATTTAACGAAATCTGCACATTTCATTCTAGTACGTACAGACTTTTCACTTGATAGATTAGCTGAATTGTACATCTCTGAGATTGTCAAATTGCACGGAGTGCCAGTTTCTATTATTTCGGATAGAGATCTGCGATTTACGTCACGATTTTGGAAGAAATTGCAAGAGGCTTTTGGGTACACGGTTGCATTTTAGTACTGCATTTCATCCTCAAACCGATGGTCAATCCGAGAGAGTGATTCAGATTCTCGAAGATATGCTTCGTTGTTGCGTTTTAGAGTTTGAAAACAACTGGGAAAAATATTTACCATTGGTTGAATTTGCGTATAATAATAGTTATTAGTCGAGTATAAAGATGGCACCATATGAAGCTTTATATGGTCGTAAATCCCGAACTCCATTGTACTGGACCGGGCTTAGTGAGAAAAAGATTCACGGGGTTGATTTGATTAGAGAGACCGAAGAGAAAGTGAAAGTAATTCGCGACAGTTTGAAAGCAGCTTCAGATCGACAGAAATCATATGTGAATTTGAAACGTAAAGATATTGAATTTCAAATCAGCGACAGAGTGGTTTTGAAAGTATCGCCGTGGAAGAAGATTCTTCGATTTGGTCGTCAAGGAAAATTGAGTCCGCGATTTATTGGACCGTACGAGATTATCGAGAGAATTGGGCTAGTAGCTTATCAACTTGAGTTACCATCAGAGCTGGAAAAGATTCATAATGTGTTTCATGTGTCAATATTACGACGGTACCGATCGGACCCATCGCACATAATTTCTCCAGCAGAGATTGAAATTCAGCCTGACATGTCGTATAACGAAGAACCGATCAGAATTTTGGCCTGGAGATTGAAGAGTTAAGAAACAAAAGCATAGCTTTAGTGAAGGAACTTTGGCAACGTCATGGTGTCGAAGAAGCTACGTGGGAAACCAAGGAAGCTATGAGAAAATAGTACCCTAACCTATTTTTCGGTAAGATTTTCGGGGACGAAAATTCCTAATGGGGGAAAGTTGTAACAGCCCATTTTCAGTCAAATCAAAATAGTGGTTTCGGGACCACAAATCCGAGGTCAAAATATTTATTTTATTATTATTTTAGTGTCTACAACATGTTAATTGAGTTATATGAAAATTTCGTTAAGAAATTTAATCGTTTCCATGCTTAATTCGATAAAAAGGATTAAATCACATAAGGTACAAAACTTGAGTTCTATTAGTTAAAGGCACTAAATGGCTATAGAATTTAAATGTATGAGTACTTGGATGGTAAATACACCATTTAAGTGATAGTGGACATTTATGGGATTGGTTTATTTGAAATTATTAATGTTTTTAAATGGCATAAAGGTAAATGAGTAATTAAGGTTAAAATTAATAAAACAAAATCAAATTCTTTTCATCCATCTTTAACCTCCATCGAAAATTTGAGGATAAAACATTATTTTTACGGTTCAAAGGTTCGGCCAACAATACCTTGTGCATGTAAGTACAATTTTGCTCAGTTTTTAATGATTTCTATGTTTTTGGAGTCGTTGTAGCTTAATCTAGCTAGACCAGGGACTAATTTGCAAAACTGCTAAAAGTCTAGGGTTTTACCATGAATGTATGTTAGTTTTTTTTATGTTTGATGGATGAAAATGAATGCTTGATGATAGTTGAGCAACTTTAATAAAGGAAATTATGATGAATTTGTCAATTAGGGATTAAATTGAAAAATAGAAAAATATTCATGGTTAAATTATGAAATAAAGGAAATGTAGGGCTTGCTAAGGGAATTAGTGATATTCAGCTATAATGGGATTGTATTAAATTACATCAATTTTCATTTTTATGAGCTAGGGACTAAGTTGTAAAGAAGTTAAAATATTAGGGGTAAAAATGTAAATTTGCAAATATATGTATTTTGGGCTAAATTGAATAGAATGAATACTAAATGGATTGAATTTGATTATTTAGATGAAGCTAAGCCTCATACGCAACAAGATCAAGGGAAAGATAAAGTTTTGGACTAGTCGATCCTATTTCATCGTTTTTGTGATCGAGGTAAGTTCGTATGTTAATAAGCATTAAAGTAATCGTGTTTTAAATGCTTTATTATTGCATTCTTGATGAATATGACTTCACGGACTTATTCGAAAAAGATTTGGCGACGTATGAAATCCCGGTTGAACCTTAGGAATAGATAGGATACAAATGACATGTCATTAGGGGTTACCTTGTTTTGGGTGCTGGTCCGTATGTTCTACCGGTGGCTGAGTTTTCAAGCATGTGTTGCGGTTACTCATCAGCTTGTATGAGCAACACCGTGTAGCTACATCTTGACCATCATCTTGTGTAAGCGGACGCAGTGATAGCTCGACAGTGAGCATTTATATGAGATATGAGATAGAGATGGTTTCGACCATGTGTTGGCACTTAGGGTGCGAGATTCCCGAGTATCCGATAGTATTCCAAATGGTTCAACGTGTAAAGACGATGGTACAAGGATATAAGATATGATGCGAACTAGTTCAGGTATTTGTGAGAACTATGTCAATGAATTTATAGTTGATGTACTCATACTTGACTAATTTGGTTATGATTATGTGCTAACCTTTGAATTTGATTGTAACTTACATATATTTACTTATGCTTCTTTAAATTGTGAATGAATGGTAAGTTATACTTATTAGTCATACGAGCTTACTAAGCTTAATAGCTTACTTTGTTTACTTTTTCGTGTTTTATAGTGATATCGAAGCTTGTTTGGATTCGAAGTTGTCAGAGATCTCATCACACTATCCAGATGTTATTTTGGTAGTTTTTAACTGTGTATTTAGGTTATATGGCATGTAGAGGTGTTTTGGCTAATGTGGCCTATATGTCTCATGATGTTTTGGTTATATGTTTAGCCATGTTATTTGTGTAACACCCCTAACCCGAAACCGTCGCCGGAATAGG
The DNA here is from genome assembly GCA_025698515.1 of Gossypium sturtianum. NCBI lineage: Eukaryota > Viridiplantae > Streptophyta > Magnoliopsida > Malvales > Malvaceae > Gossypium > Gossypium sturtianum. Next base: position 131,960,446 of record CM046955.1, read on the forward strand.
GTTAAGAGGCATTACCGGACAATAGAATCATTTCACAACTTATTTACGACACAAAGTCAATCATCATCATAATACATCAAACATAAACAATTAGTCCCTTTTTAAGGCGTATAAGACCTTAAACACATGCTAGGGAGGGGTCGGGACTAAACCAGAACACATGCAGAAACTTTTCGAAATTTAAAAACTTTTCTAGGTTTCAGGGGATACACGCCCGTGTGGGCAAACTGTGTGCCTCCCACGGTAGCTGGACACCCTCGTGTGTCCTCCCCGTGGTTGAATCTGACCTCACATCCACGGCCACCAAGCACGCCCGTGTGCCTTGGCCGTGGTCGAATCTGACTTTACACCCACGACTACCCAGTACCCCGTGTGCTAAGGCCATGTACTTTTAGGCCATATTCTGACTTTCTCACACGGCGACTAGGCACGCCCGTGTCTTGGCCGTGTGCTATTAGGCTAGCTATTGACTTAGCCCCACGGTCACTAGGCACGCCCGTGTGCCACAACCGTGTGGCTCAATTAGGCCATTTGCAAGGCCAAAATGCCACCCACATGGGTCAATCCTACAAGCACATTTTAGCATCTTTATACACACAATTTGGCAACCAATTTCATGTCCAACAATCATCATATCATCACATAGAATCTCATTTCTAAGCATGCCATTTTATACAACCAAATTAAATGTAAATCTAGGTATAAATCATCCATAACCTCACTAAATCACTAAGGCATTAATTCATCATCGAATTCACCATTCATATACTAATTCATTACCATCATGCCATATCAAAATATGCATCAAATACCATATTCACTCATGCACATTACCAACACTTAGCTAGCCACATCACATGGCTATTTACACATCTCAAATATGATTCAAAACAACTAGCCTATACATGCCATATTTCACCTATGTACATCTTTCCAAAGTACCAAAATAGAATGCCGATAGTGTGACGATTCCCAGATCCGAGCAAGCTTTACTGACACTGCAAAGCAGAGAAACAAATCACACAGTAAGCTTTCAAAGCTTAGTAAGTTCGTAACATGATACATTATAATAAAACAAATCATCACATAGATTATTTCACATATGCATATATATCATGCCATCCAAAACTAAAATGCTCATTTAACATATCATAATCTCATTCATAGATTCATCAACCACATAGGTTCCGAGCGTACCTTAGCCAACACCTAGTAGTCAATTACATTTGCTACTCAATACTCACTTTTCCCTTTCGATCAACTTCCGTCTCTTCTTTGATTCAATCACACACTTAGTGCCCCGATATTTAGCAGAAGTTTAATTATCATCGCACACATAGTGCATTTATATCAAACTGCTCTTCAATCGGTATCGCACACACAGTGCCAACCACAAAGTCGTAGCTTATTTTATTTCGCACACACAATGCTGATCATCTCGATCACGTTTTCGAATATGCACACTTAGTGCCACATAACTCAAACTCAACTCTCACATAACATCCACATTTCAATATCATTATAATATTCATTTCATAACATTTAACATAACTAAATGTTCGTATTATGTCCGAACTTACCTCGGACGTTGAACTATCGAAATGGTCGGTCAATCGAGCACTTCATCTTTGCCTCGATCTCGATCCGAACCTCTCCTTTCTTGGTCTATACACATTCAAATTCAATCCATTCAATCACCAAATCATTCATTTTAGTCCAAACACTCATATTTAGGGCATTTTACAAAATAGCCCTCACATTTTCACATTTCGACACTTTAGTCCTTAATTCATAAAATCATCAAATTCACATAATTAGCTTGCACCCATGCCTAGCCTAATTCTCATTATATTCATACAAGCCCACACATTTCATTTATTTCACATTTTAATCCTTCAAAATGCTATTTTCTCAATTTAGCCCTAATTAGCTAAATTCATCAAAAGTTCAAGAATAAAACATGTTCAATAAACACATATCTTTCATTTAACACCAAAACTCATCACAAAGCTTACCATTTCATCAATGGCGCATTTTATAAAAATCATCAATTTACAAAATTTAAGCATGGGTTTTGTAGAGCACAAAGCAACGACGATTAAAAACGTAAAATTATCAAAAACCGACTCAAAATCATACCTCAATCAAGATGAACAATGGCGAATATCACAAAGCTTTTCTTCCTTCTTTTCTATTTGTGTTTTCGGTGGACAAAGATGAACACATTCATCTTATTTTCATGCTTTTGTTTTATTATTATTACTTTATTAAACATTTTACTGATTTTCCCTTTCATTAAACATATAAAACAAATAAATATTAAAGCTAATATGTCATTTAGCCATCCACTATCTTTAAAAAGGTTAAATTGCCTCATAAGGCCTCCACCTTAAAAGCCAACAATAATTAAGTACTTAACAATCAGCACTCAGAGCATTTACACTTTATACAATTAAGTCCTTTCTCAATTTGACACACAGTCGATAAAATTATCACACAGAATTTTCACACAGACTATATCACACATAATCAACACCAAAAGTAATATTAAAATATATTTACGACCTTGGATTTGTGGTCTTGAAACCACTGTTCCGAATAGGGTCTAAACCAGGCTGTTACAACTCTCCCCTCTTAGGGATTTTCGTCCCCAAAAATCTTACCAGTGAATAATTGTGGATGTTGCTCTCTCGTAACGTTCTCAGGCTCCCACGTAGCCTCTTCAATTCCGTGTTTGTGCCATAATACTTTTACTAAAGAAATTTTCTTATTTCTCAACTCTTTGGTCTCCCGTGCTACAATTCGGATCGGTTCTTCACTATACGACAAGTCTGACTGAATCTCAACCTCAGTAGGAGCAATCACACGAGACGGGTTTGATCTGTACCGTTGAAGCATTGACACATGAAACACGTTATGAATCTTTTCTAACTCAGATGGTAATCTCAATCTATAAGCAACTGGTCCAACTCGTTCAATAATCTCATACGGTCTGATGAACCTCGGACTCAGCTTGCCCTTTCGTCCAAATCGAAGTATTTTCTTCCACGGAAACACTTTCAGAAACACTTCATCACCAATTTCGAATTCAATATCTTTTCTTTTCAAATCTGCATAAGACTTCTTACGATCTGAGGTTACTTTCATATTGTCACGAATTACTTTCACTTTCTGTTCAGTCTCTTTTATCAGATCAACCCCGTGAATCTTATTCTCACTCAGCTCAGTCCAATACAATGGAGTTCGACACTTTCGACCATAAAGAGCCTCATATGGTGCCATTTTAATGCTAGATTGAAAACTATTGTTATACGCAAACTCAATTAAAGATAAATGCTTTTCCCACATACTTTCAAATTCAAGTATGCAACATCTCAGCATGTCTTCAAGAATCTGAATGATTCGTTTCGATTGACCATCTGTTTGCGGATGAAAAGCGATACTAAAATGAAATTTCGTGCCTAAAGCATCTTGCAATTTCTTCCAAAATCGCGAGGTAAATCTCGGATCTCTCATCGGACACTATAGATAATGGTACTCCGTGCAATCTCACAATCTTATCGATATACTGATTCAAATAACTTATCTAAAGAATAATCGGTTCTCAGTGGAATGAAATGAAGTGATTTAAATCAATCATCCACTATCACCCGATTGCATCTTTCTTACTCGGAGATAAGGGCAAACCCGACACGAAGTCCATCGTGATTCTCTCCCATTTCCACTCAGGAATCATAATCAGTTGTAACAAACCAGACGGAACTTGATGTTCAGCTTCGACTTGCTGACAAATTAAACATTTCGACACAAAGTCAGAGATGTCTCGTTTCATACCATGCCACCAATAAAACTATTTCAGATCATTATACATTTTCGTACTCCCAGGATGTACAGTTAATGGACTATTATGAGCTTCATTCAAAATCATCAAAATTAACTCTGAATTTCTCGGAACACAAATCTGATCTCTAAATCTCAAACAATCATCACTATCAACTCAAAATTCTGATTCAGCATTCGATTCACATGGAGTTCTTTTAGCCATCATTTCAACATCATTTTTCTGAGCATCACAAATCTGATGTACAAACATCGGCTTTATTTTTAACTTCACTATAATAAGCGCACTATCATCACACAGATCTATTTGAGTACTCATAGCTCGCAAAGCATATAACGATTTCCAACTCAAAGCATCAGCTACAACATTAGCTTTACCCGGTTGATAATCTATCACAAGTTCATAGTCTTTCAACAATTCTAACCATCTTCTCTGTCGCAAATTCAAATCTTTTTGATTCATTAAATACTTTAAGCTCTTATGATCAGTATAGATGTGACATTTTTCCCCAAACAGATAGTGACGCCAAATCTTCAATACGAACACAATTGCAGCCAATTCAAGGTCATGCGTCGGATAATTCTTTTCGTGCGGTGTTAACTGTCTCGAGGCGTAAGCAATAACTTTACCTTCTTGCATCAGCACATAGCCCAAACCATTCAACGATGCATCACCGTAGACTATGAATTCTTTTCCCGATTCTGGTTGAACGAACACTGGTGCTTCCGTCAACAACACTTTCAACTGCTCAAAACTCTGATGACACTTTTCTAACCATTCAAATTTAACATCTTTTTGTAGCAACTTTGTCAACGGAGTCACAATCATCGAGAAGCCTTTCACAAACCGTCTATAATATCCCGCTAGTCCCAGAAAATTACGGACTTCAGACACATTTCTCGAAGGCTTCCACTCCAAAATAGCAGAGATTTTACGAGGATCAACTCGTATCCCGACAACTGACACAATATGCCCCAGAAAACCAACTTCACGCAACCAAAATTCACATTTACTAAACTTAGCATACAACTGTTTCTCACGCAGAGTTTGTAGCATAGTTCTCAAATGCTCGGCATGCTGCGTCTCACCACACGAATAGATCAAAATATCATCAATGAACACCACTACAAAGTGATCCAAATACAGTCTGAATATCTGATTCATTAGATCCATAAACACTGCAGGAGCATTTGTTAGTCCGAAAGGCATCACTAAAAATTCATAATGTCCATACCTCGTTCTGAAAGCGGTCTTCGGCACATCAGATTCTTTAACTCTTAACTGATAGTAACCAGATCTCAAGTTTATCTTTGAAAACATTGTAGCCCCCTTCAGCTGATCAAACAAATCATCAATACGAGGCAACGGATATTTGTTCCTTATCGTCACTTTATTCAATTGTCGATAATCAATACACATTCTCATAGTTCCATCTTTCTTTTTCACAAATAACATAGGAGCTCCCCAAGGTGAGAAACTCGGTCGTGCACATCCTCTATCAGTTAATTCTTGCAACTGCAACTTTAACTCTTTCAATTCTGTTGGTGCCATTCTATACGGAGCTATAGAAATGGGAGTGGTCCCCGGCACTAATTCAATACCAAATTCGACTTCCCGAATTGGAGGTAATCCCGGTAACTCTTCAGGAAACACATCTGGAAACTCACATACCACAGGCACAGATTCAACTTTCTTTTCCGACACTTTTGTATCAATCACGTACACCAAATAAGCTTCACAACCCTTTTTCACAAAGTTCATAGCTTTCATCGCAGATACAACAGCTGGTAATCCTTTCATATCATTGGATTCTATTCAAACTAGCTCACCATTCTGAATTTTCAACTCAATACTCTTTCTTTTACAATTCACGATGGCATTATGCAGATTAAGCCAATCCATACCCAGAATTATGTCAAACTCATCGAATGGTAGTAACATCAAATTAACCAGAAAATAAGTATCCTGAAACATCAATGGACAATTCTTGCACACCTTATCCACCAAAACACACTTGCCTAAGGGGTTCGACACTCTAACCACAAATTCAGTAGACTCAACAGGTAGATTCTTATTCAATACTAAGTTCATACACACATAAGAATGAGTTGATCCTGGATCTATCAATGCAATGACATCAGTATCAAATAAAGTGAAAGTATCGGTGATGACGTCTGGAGATGATGCATCCTCTCGCGCACGTATAGCATAGGCTCGGGCAGGTGCTCTCGCTTCTGACCTCACAACTGTGTCAGTAGTCCCCCTTTGGCTTCCACTCACATTTATGGTGTTTCTGGGTGGTCTACCTCTAGCCATCACATTACTCGGTCTTTCATTCTGAACATTTTCCTCTTCGACCATCTTTGGGCAATCTCGAATAAAATGATCTCTGGATCCACATTTATAATAAAGTCTATTGTTGTACTTGCCCCAGCATTCTTCCATATGTCGCCTTCCACACTGTCTACACTCAGGTTTATTACTTTTGGCACTATCGACACTTTGATTCCATTGGAGCTTGAATTCTCGGACCAACACTTAGTCTTGCGCGATCTCTATTCAGATGCCCAAACGAAGCATTTGATCGGTTGCTTGCATCTCTGAATCTCTTCATTGAAGGTTGAGAGAACTTATTCATCGATCTCTTCCTTTCATCACGAGCCTCAGAATCGGATTTCTTCTTTTCTTTACTGAGCTCCTCAGCTTTGCATGCTCTTTCAACTAACACAACAAATTCATTTATATCAAGTATCCCAACTAACAATTTAATGTCTTCATTCAAACCCTCTATGAAATGTTTGCACATAGTAGCTTCAGTCGAAACACATTCCCTCGCGTATTGACTCAGTCTTACGAATTCTCGTTCATACTCAGTAACAGACAAACGGCCCTGTTTAAATTCTAGAAACTCTTTACGTTTCAGATCAATGAAGCGTTGACTGATATACTTCTTTCTGAACTCAACTTGAAAGAAGTCCCAGGTGATTCTTTCTCTCAGAACCACAGATATCAATGTTTTCCACCAGTTATAAGTCGTGTCTCTCAACAAGGAAACTGCACACTTAATACACTCATCAGGGTTCAATGACATCTCATCAAATACTCTGATTGTATTCTCAAGCAAAAACTCGGCTCGCTCAGCATCGTCATCAGATGTGGCCCTAAACTCCTCGGCCCTGTATTTTCAAATCTTATCTACAGGTGGTTTATTCAATCTGATCGGATCTACAACTTGTGGCACAACAGGTACTGGTGGGGGTGGAGGTTGTGGAGCAGCCGGATTTGTTCGAACGAACTCCATAAACCACTCACTCATCATTCGGAAGAAGGCTTGCTTAGCCTCTCCTTCCTCACCACTTTCATTCGGCCTAGATGTGGCCGGCGCTGTCCCTTGAGTAGGAGCAGGCGCATTGCTTTCTACATCGTCAGCAACTGCTCGATTGAGATCCATTACTATATGAAAACACATTTTCAACTGTCAGAATTCGTCACACTATCGCAATTTCATATATGGCATGTATAGCTAGACTCACACTCGCTACGTTATTCTGAGAATCGACTAAACCGTAGCTCTGATACCAAATAAATTAACACCCCTAACCCGACACCATCACCAGAATACGGTTAAGAGGCATTACCGGACAATAGAATCATTTCACAACCCATTTACGACACAAAGTCAATCATAATAATAATACATCAAACATAAACAATTAGTCCCTTTTTAAGGCGTATAAGACCTTAAACACATGCTAGGGAGGGGTCGGGACTAAACCAAAACACATACTGAAACTTTTCAAAATTTAAAAACTTTTCTAGGTTTAAGGGGATACACGCCCGTGTGGGCAAACCGTGTGCCTCCCACGGCAGCTGGACACCCCCGTGTGTCCTCCCCGTGGTTGAATCTGACCTTACATCCACGACCACCAAGCACGCCCATGTGCCTTGGCCGTGGTCGAATCTGACTTTACACCCACGGCTACCCAGTACCCCGTGTGCTAAGGCCGTGTACTCTTAGGCCATATTCTGACTTTCTCACACGGTGACTAGGCACGCCCGTGTCTTGGCCGTGTGCTATTAGGCTAGCTACTGACTTAGCCCCATGGTCACTAGGCCCGCCCGTGTGCCACAACCGTATGGCTCAATTAGGCCATTTGCAAGGCCAAAATGCCACCCACATGGGTCAATCCTACAAGCACATTTGAGCATCTTTATACACACAATTTGGCAACCAATTTCATGTCCAACAATCATCATATCATCACATAGAATCTCATTTCTAAGCATGCCATTTTATACAACCAAATTACATGTAAATCTAGGTATAAATCATCCATAACCTCACTAAATCACTGAGGCATTAATTCATCATCGAATTCACCATTCATATACTAATTCATTACCATCATGCCATACCAAAATATGCACCAAATACCATATTCACTCATGCACATTACCAACACTTAGCTAGCCACATCACATGGCTATTTACACATCTCAAATATGATTCAAAACAACTAGCCTATACATGCCATATTTCAACTATGTACATCTTTCCAAAGTACCAAAATAGAATGCCAATAGTGTGATTGAAATGCTGACGATTCTCGGATCCGAGCAAGCTTTACTGACACTGTAAAGCAGAGAAACAAATCACATAGTAAGCTTTCAAAGCTTAGTAAGTTCGTAACATGATACATTATAATTAAACAAATCATCACATAGATTATTTCACATATGCATATATATCATGCCATCCAAAACTAAAATGCTCATTTAACATTTCATAATCCCATTCATAGATTCATCAACCAAATAGGTTCTGAGCGTACCTTAGTCAACACCTAGCAGCCAATTACATTTGCTACTCAATACTCACTTTTCCCTTTCGATCAACTTCCGTCTCTTCTTTGATTCAATCGCACACTTAGTGCCCCGATATTTAGCCGAAGCTTAATTATCATCGCACACATAGTGCATTTATATCAAACCGCTCTTCAATCGGTATCGCACCCACAGTGCCAACCACAAAGTCGTAGCTTATTTTATTTCGCGCACACAGTGCTAATCATCTCGATCACGTTTTCGAATACGCACACTTAGTGCCACATAACTCAAACTCAACTCTCACATAACATCCACATTTCAATATCATTATAACATTCATTTCATAACATTTAACATAACTAAATGTTCGTATTATGTCCGAACTTACCTCAGACGTTGAACTATTGAAACGGTCGGTCAATCGACCACTTTATCTTTGCCTCGATCTCGATCCGAACCTCTACTTTCTTGGTCTATACACATTCAAATTCAATCCATTCAATCACCAAATCATTCATTTTAGTCCAAACACTCATATTTAGGGCATTTTAGAAAATAGCCCTCACATTTTCACATTTTGACACTTTAGTCCTTAATTCATAAAATCATCAAATTCACATAATTAGCTTGCACCCCTTCCTAGCCGAATTCTCATTATATTCATACAAGCCCACACATTTCATTTATTTCACATTTTAATCCTTCAAAATGCTATTTTCTCAATTTAGCTCTAATTAGCTAAATTCATCAAAAGTTCAAGAATAAAACATGTTCAATAAACACATATCTTTCATTTAACACCAACACTCATCACAAAGCTTACCATTTCATCAATGGCACATTTTATAAAAATCATCAATTCACAAAATTTAAGCATGGGTTTTGTAGAGCACAAAGCAACGATTACAAAAACGTAGAAATTATCAAAAACCGACTCAAAATCATACCTCAATCAAGATGAACAATGGCCGAATATCACAAAGCTTTTCTTCCTTCTTTTCTATTTGTGTTTTCGGTGGACAAAGATGAACACATTCATCTTATTTTCATGCTTTTGTTTTATTATTTTTACTTTATTAAACATTTTACTCATTTGCCCTTTCATTAAACATATAAAATAAATAAATATTAAAGCTAATATGTCATTTAGCCATCCACTATCTTTAAAAAGGTTAAATTGCATCATAAGGCCTCCACCTTAAAAGCCAACAATAATTAAGTACTTAACAATCAGCACTCAGCATTTACACTTTATACAATTAAGTCCTTTCTCACAATTTGACACATAGTCGATAAAATTATCACACAGAATTTTCACATAGACTATATCACACATAATCAACACCAAAAGTAATACTAAAATATATTTACGACCTCAGATTTGTGGTCTTGAAACCACTGTTCCGACTAGGGTCTAAACTGAGCTGTTACAATTTGGCTTATTTTGATATACTTTGTTATGTAAATATGTATAAATGGCCCTTTGATATGTGGTTTATAATTACTATGTGAATTCCTTGTTGTGAATTGGTATTTAAGGTAGAAACTGGTTGAAATTGAGAATGTATTAGCATGCTAAGTATTAGGCAAAATAATGCATATATGAAAGTGACCATTTAAGTGAGTTTTGAAAGTGATATTGGTTTGATTTGAAATGGTAAATTGTAATGTTTATTAGCATTATGGTTATTTGTATTGGTATAGCATGATTTGGACTTGGTTAAGAGTGGTTTGAATGCCTATTGATGTTATGGTCATATGCTATTTGGTATGTGTAGGTTGGTGCCAATTTGGGTGAGAAAGATGGCCTGGAAAATAGCCTATTTTTGTCCACACGGGTAGAGACAGGGGCGTGTGTCTTAGTCGTGTGTGACACATGGCCAGGTGACACGGCCGTGTGTGCACATGGCCAGGTGACACGTCTGTGTGTCCCCTGATGTTTATTTAGAAACCAAGTTAGTAGCTTCACACAGCCTAGCACACGGGCGTATGGCTTGGCCATGTGGCACAAGTCAGTATACCTTCCAGTTTTCACACGACCTAGTACACGGCCTGGCACACGGGAGTGTGAAGCCATTTCGAAGGGTACACTGGATATTTATACAAGTGTGTGGTTGGCTGTGTGACCCAAGTCAGAGAGTTACACGGGGTCAGACACGGTTGGGACATGGCCATGTGATCCCATTTCGAATATCCACACGGCTTGTGACACGGGCGTGTCTCTTGGCCATGTGAGACACACGAGCATGTCTCTTGGCCGTGTGAGACACACGGCCTGTCCACATGGGCTTGTGTCCCCTGTACTTTGAAAATTTTCTATATTTTTCTAAAAATTTATTAAGTATTTGATTTAGTCCTGAACCACTTCTAATGCTTGTTTTGAGCCTCGAAGGCTTGTGTTAGGGACTATATGATTGTATTTTAATGGTTTTTAATTGGTATGAGAATTGTAATTCAAATTGTATGTTTGTTTATGAGATTAGTCTGGTAATGCTCGGTAACCCTATTCTGGCGATGGATACGGGTTAGGGGTGTTACAAAAACTCCATATGATGTGGGTAAAAATATGCAGAATTAGGTTTGAACAGATTTCCATCATCTTTTTTCTTTAAATTTTCTTGAATCCTGCTATTTTCACTTGGAATTGTCAGGGATGCAGTAATCCTCAATTTCATTGCATTATTAAGTAATACATAAGAGAATTTTATATTGATATAATAGTTTTATTGGAGTCTCGATTTAGTAGTATGAAAGCTGATTTGGTAATTACTTAGATTGGTTTTGAGCCCTCTCATTGAGTAGAAGCGAAGGGGTTTGCAAGTGGCATATGGGTATTATGTAATGACTCAATTCAAATTGATGTCATTTCTAATCATTTTCAATTTGTTCATATGGGTGTAAGGGTGATTAGTAATGGTAAATTTTTCAAATTGACTATTTTGTATGGTAGTCCCAATTCGACAAGGTGACAAGAATTGTGGTGTTGTTTAGTTTGGCTTGCAGCTAGCATTATTGCTCCATGGCTTCTTGCAAGCGATTGGAATGCAATTCTTAGTTCAGAAGATTATAAAGGGGCTGAGGATGCTTCTACAAAGGTGTACCACATATTTGAATCATTTGTTTTCAACAATAGTTTACGGGATATGGATTGTTTTGGGCCTAAGTTCACATGGAGTAAAGGTGAAACATGTGAAAGAATGGATAGGGCTATTTGTAACATTGACTTGAATCTAACTTTTCTGAAATATTATTAATAAAATTGGATGGTGAATTAAAGCATGGGATGAAGAGACCTATCATATCTTTTGTAGGGTGGCTTTTGCATGAATCTTTTCTTGATTTTTTTTAGATTGAATTGGAATGAAACAGGGAGCATAGTAGAGACTATTTGTTGAAATTTTCAAGCATTGGAATAAGGATGTTTTTGGAAATATAATTATACGAAAGAGGACGATTAGTGTGCAGCTCAGAGGAGTGCAAGATGCTATGGACATCCATCCTATTAGAAATTTGCGAAAGTTGAAGTTGAGACTCGATCAGAGTTGAAGTTTATTGTGGATATGGAGGAACTTTTTTGGAAACAAAAGTCAAGGTGTGATTAGGTGGTTAATGGTGATAGAAACATAAAGTATTTCTTTCATACTATAAATCATTGTAGAAGTACCAGGATTGAGGCACTCCTACTCAGTGATTGGAAATGATGTTTTGATTCTAAAACCCTTAAACTTGAAGCTATTAACTATTACTTGAAGCCTTATTCGGTGGAAGGTACGGTTGTTGGTGGCTTATAGAATGGTGACATGTTTCCTAGCCTTATAGAAATGGATCATGGTCAACTTTCTGCTGAGATTAATAATGCTAAAGTGAAGGAAGCGTTGGATACTATGGCCCCTCCCAAAGCATCAGGTACTGATGGCTTTCACGCAAAATTTTCAGAGTCAGTCAGATATGTTGGGACCTACTGTGTGTCGTATTATTAAAGATTCCTTTAATAGTAAATTAATTGACCTAGAGATTAACAAGTCCTTAATTTTGTTGATTCTGAAACTTAAACCACCAGAGTTGCTATCTCAATTCCAACCATTAGTCTTTGCTCAGTTCTCTACAAAAGCATCACAAAGGTTATAGTGCACAGACTGAAACTAGTTTTGCCAAAGCTCATTGCTCCTAACCAAGTAAGCTTGTTGTTGTTAGATTTATCATTGATAACATCCTGATTGCGCAAGAGGCTTTTCATTCTATGAAAACAGAACAAGGTCGAAATGGTTGGATGGCAATCAAAATGGACCTTGAGAAAGCATATGATCATGTTCATCGGATTTTTTGGAAGAGATGCTCAAGTATGTCAAGTTTCCTTCAGATGTTTATGAGTTGTGTTACGACTTTGTATATGCAAATTCTCTAGAATGGAGAGTTCACTTTGGAGTTTAAACCTACTAAAGGAATTCAGCAAGGTGACCCGCTATCACCACATCTTTTTGTACTTTGTAAGGGAAAGTTAGGCTATTGTATCCAGAAGGCACTTTCAGATGGTTTATGGAAACCAATTAGATTATCAGTGGATGGACTCCCTATTTCTCACCTCTTCTTTGCAAATGATCTAGTTTTTTTTTTTTTGCAAGGTAAATATGGAGCAAGCGGGTATTATTGGAGATGTTATTTTAAAATTTATTTTTCTATGCACCGAATAAACACACAGAAGACTCAAGTCTTTTTCTTGAAAAATGTTGATAATGCTAAAAATACTATTGGTAGACAATTCGGGGTAAGTCAGGTGATGAACTTGGGAAAATATCTCAAGGTGACACTATTCTATAAAAGGGTTATGAATAGAACTTATGTGTTTCTTTTGGGTAAGATTAAAGCATGGAAATTTGGTTAGGATGCTAAGCTTTTGCTTTAGCTAAGAGAGTGACACTCGCTAAATCAATTATTAATGCAATCCCGATTTATTTGATGCAATCTGCTCTTTTTCCTTTGAGTACTTGTAAGGAAATTGAAAAGTTGATTCGAAAGTTTATTTGGGGGTCAACGACATCAACAACTAAAACTACTCTATTAAATTGGGATAATTGATGACAACCCTATGATCGAGGAGGTTTAGCTTTGAAGTGTATTCATAAGCAGAATAGATCATTTATTTTGAAGCTTGGTTTTGGAATGTTATCTAACTTGGACTCTTACTGAGTGCAAATCTTGCACACAAAGTATGGTTTGGATGGAGGGTGTTCGTTGAATATAGAACAAAGGAATTGTAGCTATGTGTAGAGATCATTGTCTACGGTTTGGATGGACTTGAGGATGAGTTTGTTTTGGCAGCTTGCTGATGGTCGCAACACTAAATTCTGGACGGGCATATCGATTAGTGAAATGGGTCCTTGTAACACCGCTAACCCATATCCGTCACCGGAATAGGGTTACGAAGCATTACCGGAGTTTACAAATTAAGTACAAACATTTCATATCATTTCTCTTTTATATCAGAAATCAATTATAAACAATCATATTGTCCCTTATATGAGCCCTCGAGGCCAAAAATATGCAATAGAAATAAGTCGGGACTAATCTGTGTACTCAGAGAATTTTTCGCAAAATTTCAAAATTTTTCCAAGGTCCTGCACGTGTGGTCAGGCAGTGTGGCTCACACGGCCAATAGACACGCCCGTATCACAGGTCGTGTGTGCATTCAAAATAGGGCACACAGCCGTGTCCCAGCCCGTGTTAGTACCCTTGTAACTCTCTGACTTAGTCAAACGACCAAGTCACACACCCGTGTACTAGGCCATGTGTAAGTGCAGGGGTCACACGGCCAAGCCACACGCCCGTGTGTCAGGCCGTGCGATCAATTCTGAGCATTCTGTTTTGAAATTTTAAAGATGCAGAGGACACACAGCCAATTCACACGCCGGTGTATATGCCCGTGTGGGCGAAATAAAACCATTTCTAAGCCATATTTCTCACTCAATTGGTCTTCCACCTACATAAACACTTTAACACATACACAAACCAATCCAAGATTTTTAAACCAAGTCAAAAATCAAGTCTTATGCATGACATATTACTTCATAAATCCATCTTTCCAATCTTAACTATTTGACCAACAATACATTTAGACATACTTATGAAATTTACTATCATTTGTCCATACTTAACACTCATATCAAACATGAAATTATCTCATATATATACACATCAAAACACAATCATCACAAGCCATTCCAATGGCTAATTATAACCAAAACACATATTTGTCATCAATGACCTATTTGCACCTATACATGATATTATACCAAAATTTAGTTCTTTATATATACCGAAATGAGCAAAAGGACACTGCGATGATACTCCGACCAGCTTCCAACCACTTCGAGATTTTGAATTACAATAAAATAGGAAAAATAATACAGGGTAATCATATTATGCTTAGTAAGTTCGTATAACGGGAAATTAACTTACCATTCATTTACGTTTAAAATAAGCATGCAAAAATTCATCCAAAGAAATTTGGCAATTTGCCTAAACACATATAATCTCAAGAAACATGTTAGTCATGTAATTCATGTGAATATCAAGAAACATGGATGAGCTCATCATGTAACAAATTTTCATGTACATATGTTTTCCACATCATATATTCATATAACTGTAACATCTTGAATTTATGGGCTTGTACATTTTGTGTGCTTAAAATATTAATTTGAGAGTTTGAGGTACAAATGGGGCTCAAATTGGGCTGAGGCCTTGTTTTAAATATTTTGTCCAGACACTCTAGGGGTTTAAATTGAAGTTTTAGTAGTTTAATAAGCATTTTGGGCTTGTGGCCCAGAGGAAATGGTGCTACTAGGAGGAAGAGGAGTTCGCGTCACTTGTGCATAAGGAAGGCCCAAATTATGGTTGCTTGAAGCCTAAGTTTTAGGGCTAAAATTTGGCATTTAAATGAGCAAGGGGGGACAGAACAAGGCTAAATTTTAGGGATTTTATTGTGTGGATAATAAGCAGATAAAAGCTATTTTTGAGGAGATAATAGATCAAGGATAGGAGCCATCTTTAAGTGTTTAATGCTAGCCGAAACTTTGAAGAATTTGAAAAGAAAGGGGCATTCAGTTTTGGCTTAAGGTGTATGTGCCGAAATTGCTAGCAAGTTCTCATTATTCTTCTCTTTTCTCTGCCGAAATTCCTACTCCATTCTTGCTCTTCTCTCTTTTCTTTTTCGACCAGAAATCAAAGCTCTTGAAGTCTCAATTGCCGAAACCCTGCTATTCTTTTCTTTTGGCCGAATCTCTCTACCCATTCCTTGCTTTTATTTTTCCAATTCTTTGTTCTTCTAAAATCTGAAATCACTAAGATCTCACCTCCTAAAGTTGTCGAATCTTCTTTAGTGGAGCTTGTTTGTGCCGAATTTTGAAGGAAGCAATAGGTAAGTGTTGATTTCGGGATTTCAATGTTTTTTTTCGACTTTTCAAAGTCCCTAGCCGAATGGCTATTTAGAAACTAATCTCTTATTTCTCTCTTATTTCGGCATTGCAGGATCGAAGAGGAGTCAATCGCGTAGATCTCTAAGTCATAAGTTTGGTAATACTTGAATCGTGGTACTTTCGGGATTTCAAGGTAAGGGAATCTATTGATTTTAGTGTGTAAGATCGGGTAAAACACTAACCATGGCCGATTATAGGAGAGGCCCTATTGTCACATCTTTTCGACTTTTCGAGCAAAGTTGTAGATCGGTTTAGCAAGGGTATCGACATTAATCAGGTGTGTAACTTCTCACACCATTAGATTGAATGCTATTATGTATATATATATATATATAAGTATAAATCTGCTATACTCTGTTAAATGCTGAAATCTCGGTATAACGTTTAAAAACCCGAGAAGGGGAAAGGATAAATATCAGGTTAGTGTTTTCTGCCATTCTTCAGTGAATGTTTCTGTTAAAAAGATATGTTTTGCATGTCGATTTCTATGTATGCTCGGGGTTGGGTGATTGATAAAAAGGGGAAGTGATCTGTTCTAGTGGCTTATGCCATTTCAGCCTGGTGACTCTGTCGCAATCTCTGTTTCTGGTGGCTTTTGCCATTTTAGCCTGGTGACTCTGTCACAACTCTGACGATGAGCAGCTAACTGCAGCATGACTGCCATCGATGGTGTGTAGCGGTGTGGGTTGATTGTAGAAATCCCCAATGGTGTGATTGGCAGGTAAGGGTGGTGTGTAGCGGATGGAAACCTAGGATTGGGTTGGGTTTTTATGTATGTTATCTCTTATATTATGTTCTATATTCTGATCTGTGGGCTAAGGCCCAGTCTGATGGTGCACGAGGGTTGCACACTGAGTCTCGCAACTCACCCTATTATTTTTAACAAATTTCAGGTAGCACTTAGTGCATCGGACTGGGCTGGAGAGGATAGCAATGTGGCCATGCAAAAGAACATTTGGATTCGGCAAAAAGGCTTTAATTTATTATTTTATATTTTTATTTAATGGGTTTTAAATCTCGCTGTAATAAGGCCACGGGCCACTAGACGATTATACTCTGTTTTGGGTTTTAGTTTGGGCTTTTATTACTGATAGACATTTAAATTTTAATTAAACTAAGGCATGTATTAAGGTTTTGGTTTTTAATTCACGAAAACAACAAATGAACTTTAAATCTTACTTAAACTTATCAAGTTATTAAGTTTTGCCCAAATTTCGACATCTTTTACAAAAATCTCCTAAGTGACATACAAAATCTGGTTGTAGTGTTTGGGTCGGGTTTGGGGTGTTACAAGTTGGTATCAAAGCCCGATTCAAAACTCGGCTTTGGGGTTTTTGGGCTCAAAACATTTTCTAAAGATGGGTTTTTGAAACATGCATAATGAGTTTGTTAGTCTCGGCATGGCACTGCGTCTCGGCCCAAGTCACTTGGTGAGTATTCTGAACTCATTGTGTGTTATATGTATGTCAGCTTGATGGGCTTTATGGGAAGTAGATTAGTTAGATTAGAACTTGATGGACTCTAGGCCTAGCTGAAACAACTCCTAAAATCTCATAAGACTTAACTTCACTAAACAAACCCGTGAACGAGCCGCAAGACTAGGGTGTGGTAACAGGCATACGCATGTCTAGGATTGGATCCGGAAGAGTCTGATATTTAAGCAGTCCTAGTGACTCACCTCCTCTTCGCTGGAATCCTACCTGGTGCATAGTGACTGTTCACCTTAGCCGAGTTAGGGTGTGGCAACGGGCATACGCATGTCTAGGAGTGGATTCAGGGGGAGCTTGGTATTTAAGCAGTCCTACGGACTCACCTCCTCTTCGCTGGAATCCTACCTAGTGCGTAGTGACTGTTCACCCTAATCATGAGGACTTGTTGATAGGCTGAACCTTATAATTAAAACCCGGAAGGGACCAGCCACCTTATTTTTACAAATTGCTAAAACACCCTTACTTCGAAAACAAATACCAAGATACTCATGACTTGCAAATACACCCCGATTTACAAAGTCAACGAAATTTTCCTTAGCAAAGAAAAACTCACACAACACACGACAACAAACCCACAAACACCTGAACACTATTATTATTCCTCTGAAATCAAATTCTCCAAGACACCCCTGTTTAAAAAAAAACCCTAAATGTCAGAATTACCGAAATACCCCCATATGTCAAAATTACCAAAATACCCCCGAGTTGCAAAATTACCAATATACCCTTATTTCACAAAATCACCAAGGAACCCTATTTTGGAAAATTACGAAAATACCCCTATAGGATAAAATGACAAAAATACCCCTGGTAGTGAAACAATGAAAACACCTTTATTTGATGAATGTAAGTTCATGGATGATCCTTTGTATGTTAATTGAGTGTATGTGTTTCCTAGAACTAGAGGGTACGAACATGAGACCAAATTATGAATGCGAATTCAAAAGAACTACCCTTAAAACTGCTATTCATAAGATTGTTCGTGGTTAATCAGTGGAAAGAATTAATGATTCATAAAATTCTTAATCAGATAAACGTCGATCGAAAGAATGAGTACAAAGGGTAGAGGACGTCTGCCGCGTGGACGCGGTAGGGGTAGGAGGACTGTGTCAGAGCCGGTAGGGTCTGGCCACGGGTTAGGAAATGAGATGCCAGATCTGCCGGCTGTAAAAGGAGAATTTCGGGATGAGGCACCCGGAGATGATGCTGTATCTCAGGCGATGTTGAGTGTTTTAGAGAGGGTTGCTGGAGTAGGCATGGGCACAGGAGCCCAAAAATGCGGCTTGGAGCGGCTTAGGGCCAATGGGGCGAAGTGTTTAGGGAGTTTCTGGCGTAGCCCCTAACACAGTTGAGTATTGGATGGAAGCAACTGAACGCATAATGGACGATTTAGATTTCACGGGGGAGGAGAAGTTGAAGGGGGTCCTGTCTCTTCTTCGAGACGAGGCTTACCAGTGGTGGCTCACGATAAAGGAGGTACTGCTGCAGACCGGATTGATTGGGATTTCTTTAAGGAGTCATTCCAAGGAAAGTATGTTGGGGCCAACTATATGGATGCACAGAGGAAGGCATTTCTGAATTTGGTACAGGGAAGTAAATCTGTGGCTGAATATGAGGCGGAGTTCCTGTGCTTGAGCCGATACGCTCGAGGAATGGTAGCAACCGAGTATGAACCTTGTGTTCGGTTCGAGGATGGATTGCGGAATGAGTTAAGGGTTTTAATAGCACCGCAGAGAGAGAGAGATTTTGTCGTTCTGGTGGAGAAGGTTAAGATAGCTGAAGAGGTAAAACAGACTGAAAGACAAGAAAGAGATAAGGAGCGGGGAAGGAATAAGAGAAATTTTGGGCCGGCAGGAGCATATGGGAATTCGCAGAAAAGGCCTAGGTCTGATGGGCCAGCTCGTGCTCCGACACCTACTGGGGGGAACCAGAATCGATTATGTAATTAGTGCGGGAAAGCACATTCTGGGGAGTGTAGAAGAAGAACGGGTGGATGTTTCAGGTGTGGATCCACGGAGCATATGATTAAGGACTGTCCACAGAAGGATTAGGTGCAGCCAGCCGGACGAGGTTCTGATCAGGATGGGAGAGGTGGTCAGCCAGTACAGAGGGGTCGTGGCACAGCCAGAGGTGGAAATGGATTCGGTCGGGGTCGTGGAGCACCTGGTAGGGGTGCAGGTAACGTAGATGTGAGGCAGTCAGGTCTAGTTTATGCAGCTCGCCGACGGGAGGATGGTGACGCACCGGATGTTATAACCGGTATGTTTCTGATTTTTGATAAACCATTTCTTGCCTTGATATATATTGGGTCAACCCACTCCTATGTTGCATGTTCAGTATCTGAGACCCTAAGTATAGACTCTGAAACAACCACTAGGAAGATGACTGTGGTTAGTCCCTTAGGACAATCTAGGGTAGTGGACAAGCTATTTAAGGATGTACCGTTAGAAACTCAAGGGGTAGTGTTTCCGGCGAATTTAATGGAATTTCCATTTGGAGAGTTTGATCTTATTTTAGGAATGGATTGGTTGATTAAGCATCGTGCCAAGTTGGATTGTGAGACCAAGCGTGTGGTGTTGAATACCCCGGAAGGCAGGGAGGTGGTTGTGTTAGGAGAAAGAAGGAACTATTTGTCCAACGTAGTATCGGCTTTGAAGGCTGTTAAGATGATTCGGAAAGGATGTAGCACATTCTTAGCTTTTATTAGTGTGTTGGATGCTAAGCAGGTGACTGTCGATGAGGTTCGAACAGTCAAGGATTTCGCGGATTTCTTTCCGGATGAGTTGCCAGGATTACCCCCGGATCGCGAGGTGGAGTTTGGAATAGAGCTACTTCCGGGTACGACTCCGGTATCCATTACTCCTTATCGAATGGCACCGAAAGAGTTGGTGGAACTCAAAGCTTAGATCCAGAAGCTTTTGGATCGAGGATTTATTCGACCGAGTGTGTCTCCATGGGGAGCGCCGGTCCTATTTGTGAAAAAGAAGGATGGATCCATGCGTATGTGCGTGGACTATCGACACTGAATAAGTTGACAATTAAGAACAAGTACCCATTGCCAAGAATCGACGACCTATTCGATCAGCTTAAAGGAGCTTTGGTCTTTTCAAAGATTGATCTAAGGTCGGGTTATCATCAGTTGAAGGTGAAGGAAGGGGACATTCATAAGACGGCGTTTTGAACACGTTACGGTCATTATGAATTCTTGGTAATGCCGTTCGGTTTGACAAACGCGCCAGCAGCATTTATGGATATGATGAACCGGGTGTTTCAGCCATACCTTGATCGATTCGTGGTAGTATTCATCGATGATATTTTGGTTTACTCCAAGTCCAAGGAGGAGCATGATGCACACCTTCGTATGGTGTTGCAAATTTTGAGGGAGAAGCAGCTGTACGCAAAGTTCAGTAAGTGTGAGTTCTGGCTGAAGGAAGTGACTTTCTTAGGGCATGTAGTTTCCGCGGAAGGGATTAGGGTAGACCCTCAGAAGATAGAAGCTGTATTAGATTGGAAGCCGCCGAAATCTGTGGCGGAAATCTGAAGTTTCTTGGGATTGGCAGGGTATTATAGGAGGTTTGTTGAGGGTTTCTCTGCAATAGCGGCACATTTAAATAAGTTGTTAAGGAAGAAAGTATTGTTTGTATGGACTGACAAACAACAGGAGAGCTTTGAGAAGCTGAAGAAGTTTCTGACGGAAGCACCAGTGTTAATTCAGACAGAGGCGGGAAAGGAATTTACCGTTTATTGTGATCGTCACACACACGGGGTTAGGGTGTGTGTTGATGCAAGATAGAAAAGTTGTTGCATATGCGTCTCGACAGTTGAGACCGCATGAGTTGAACTACCCTATGCATGATTTGGAATTGGCAGCGGTAGTGTTTGCTCTGAAGATTTGGAGGCACTACCTGTACGGGGAGAAGTCAGTAATTTACACCGACCATAAGAGCCTGAAGTATATCCTTACCCAGAAAGAGTTGAACCTAAGACAGAGAAGGTGGATCGAGCTGTTAAAGGACTATGACTGCTCGATTGAGTACCATCCGGGTAAGGCTAACGTGGTGGCGGATGCGCTGAATAGGAAGGTGATAGCAGATTTGAGGGCGATGTTCGCTCATCTTAGTCTGTATGAGGATGGAAGTTTGGTAGCTGAACTCCAAGTGAAACCAACATGGACAAATCAGATTAAGGAAAAGCAGCTATTGGATGATGTTTTGAGGTGGAGGACTATAGTGTAAATGGTGATGGAGTCCTGCGTTTTCGGAATAGAGTTTGTATGCCAAAGGAGGTGGAGTTAAGGCAGATGATTCTTCAGGAGGCGCATAGTAGCCCTTATGCTATGCATCCTGGAAGGGTTAAGATGTACCGAGATTTGCGAGAGCAATTTTGGTGGCGTGGTCTGAAGCGAGAGGTAACGAAATTCGTGGGTAAGTGCTTGACATGCCAACAGGTGAAAGTGGAACACCAGTTGCCTTCGGGGTTGTTGCAACTGGTGAAGATTTCGCAGTGGAAATGGGAGAGAATCACGATGGATTTTGTTAGTGGGTTACCCCTTACGCCCACTAAGAAGGATTCAATTTGGGTGATTGTGGATCGACTCACGAAGTCTGCTCACTTCATACCGGTTCGTGTTGACTATTCTCTGCAAAAGTTGGCTAAGTTGTACGTGGCTTAGGTCGTGAGACTACATGGTGTACCGGTATCGATCATATCAGATAGGGACCCTAGGTTCACATCACGATTCTGGAAGGCTCTTCATCAGGCAATAGGAACAAGGTTAGACTTTAGTACCGCTTTTTATCCACAGACTGATGGTCAGTCTGAGAGGGTAATTCAGATCTTGGAGGATATGCTAAGGGGTTGCATCATCGATTTTAGGGGTAGTTGGGAGGAGTATTTACCTTTGGCAGAATTCGCATACAATAATAGTTATCAAGCTAGTATTCCGATGGCGCCATACGAAGCGTTATATGGAAGGAAATGTCGTACCCCACTTGTTGGACGGAGTTGGGTGAACGTCAGGTGTTGGGTCCAGAGCTAGTCTCGAAAATGGAAGAGAAAGTTAAGTTAATACGGGCTCGGTTGAAGGAAGCGTCTGATCGACAGAAGTCTTATGCGGATCTAAAGCGAAAGGAGATGGAATTTGCAGTAGGAGACCAAGTCTTCTTGAAGGTATCTCCGTGGAAGAAGGTAATGAGGTTTGGACGAAAGGGTAAGTTAATTCCTCAGTTTATTGGGCCTTATCAGGTACTGGAACGCGTGGGCCCAGTAGCTTATCATTTGGAGTTACCTTCAGAGTTGGAGCAGATACATGACGTGTTTCATGTCTCGATGCTGAGACGTTATCCTTCTGATCCATCGCATGTAGTGCCGGTGGAGGAGATTGAACTAAGGCTAGATTTATCCTTTGAGGAGGAACCAGTGCAAATCTTGGATCGAGATGTAAAAGTGTTGAGAAGGAAGTCCGTCACTTTGGTCAAGGTTTTGTGGCGAAATCACGGCGCAGAAGAGGCAACGTGGGAGCCAAAGGATGTTATGCAACAATAGTATCCCCATCTCTTTTGATCAGGTAAATTTCGAGGCCGAAATTTATTTTAAGGGGGGTAGAACTATAACATCCTAAATTTATGGGCTTGTACATTTTGTGTGCTTAAAATATTAATTTGAGAGTTTGAGGTACAAATGGGGCTCAAATTGGGCTGAGGCCTTGTTTTAAATATTTTGTCCAAACACTCTAGGGGTTTAAATTGAAGTTTTAGTAGTTTAATAAGCATTTTGGGCTTGTGGCCCAGAGGAAATTTTGCTACTAGGAGGAAGAGGAGTTGGCGTCACTTGTGCATGAGGAAGGCCCAAATTATGGTTGCTTGAAGCCCAAGTTTTAGGGCTAAAATTCGGCATTTAAATGAGCAAGAGGGGATGGCACAAGGCTAAATTTTAGGGATTTTATTGTGTGGATAATAAGCAGATAAAGGCTATTTTTGAGGAGATAATAGATCAAAGATATGAGCCATCTTTAAGTGTTTAATGCTAGCCGAAACTTTGAAGAATTTGAAAAGAAAGGGGCATTCGGTTTTGGCTTAAGGTGTATGTGCCGAAATTGCTAGCAAGTTCTCATTATTCTTCTCTTTTCTCTGCCGAAATTCCTACTCCATTCTTGCTCTTCTCTCTTTTCTTTTTCTGGACAGAAATCAAAGCTCTTGAAGTCTCAATTGCGGAAACCTGCTATTCTTTTCTTTTGGCCGAATCTCTCTACCCATTCCTTGCTTTTATTTTTCCAATTCTTTGTTCTTCTAAAAGCCAAAATCACTAAGATCTCACCTCCTAAAGTTGCCGAATCTTCTTTAGTGGAGCTTGTTTGTGCCGAATTTTGAAGGAAGCAATAGGTGAGTGTTGATTTTGGGATTTCAATGTTTTTTTTTTCGGCTTTTCAAAGTCCCTAGCCGAATGGCTATTTAGAAACTAATCTCTTATTTCTCTCTTATTTTCGGCATTCTGGGATCTAAAGAGGAGTCAATCGCGTAGATCTCTAAGTCATAAGTTTGGTAATACTTGAATCGTGGTACTTTCAGGATTTCAAGGTAAGGGAATCTATTGATTTTAGTGTGTAAGATCGGGTAAAACACTAACCATGGCCGATTATAGGAGAGGCCCTATTGTCACATCTTTTCGGCTTTTCGAGCAAAGTTGTAGATCGGTTTAGCAAGGGTATCGACATTAATCAGGTGTGTAACTTCTCACACCATTAGATTGAATGCTATTATGTATATATATATAAGTATAATTCTACTATACTCTGTTAAATGCCGAAATCCCGGCATAACATTTGAAAACCCGAGAAGGGTAAAGGATAAATATCAGGTTAGTGTTTTCTGCCATTCTTGTTGAATGTTTCGTTAAAAGATATGTTTTGCATGTCGATTTCTATGTATGCTCGGGGTTGGGTGATTGATAAAAGGGGAAGTGATCTGCTACGTGGCTTATGCCATTTCGGCTGGTGACTCTGTCACAATCTCCATTTCGGTGGCTTACGCCATTTCACCTGGTGACTCTGTCACAACTCGGCGATGAGCGACTAAGCTGCAGCATGACCGCCATCGATGGTGTGTAGCGGTGTGGGTTGATTGTAGAAATCCCCAATGGTGTGATTGGCAGGTAAGGGTGATGTGTAGCGGATGGAAACCTAGGATTGGGTTGGGTTTTTATGTATGTTATCTCTTATATTATGTTCTATATTCTCGATCCGTGGGCTAAGGCCCGGTCGATGGTGCACGAGGTTGCACACCGAGTCTCGCGACTCACCCTATTATTTTTAACAAATTTCAGGTAGCACTTAGTGCATCGGACCGGGCTGGAGAGGAGAGCAAGGTGGCCATGCAAAAGAACATTTGGATTCAGCAAAAAGGCTTTAATTTATTATTTTATATTTTTATTTAATGGGTTTTAAATCTCGCTATAATAAGGCCACGGGCCACTAGACGATTATACTCTGTTTTGGGTTTTAGTTTGGGCTTTTATTACTGATAGACATTTAAATTTTAATTAAACTAAGGCATGTATTAAGGTTTTGGTTTTTAATTCACGAAAACAATAAATGAACTTTAAATCTTACTTAAACTTATTAAGTTATTAAGTTTTGCCCAAATTTCGACATCTTTTACAAAAATCTCCTGAGTGACATACCGAATCCGGTTGTAGTGTTTGGGCCGGGTTTGGGGTGTTATAATAACATATACATTTCCATAATAATTTATCTCAAATTCAGATTATCCCATGTCGGAACTTTGCCCGTTGAATTTATTAGAAATATCGATGGATACACAGGTAGTACACTTGAAGTGTACAAACTGTAATCCGTCAATTCATATTCGGGGGTGCTCCTTAGAGCACATAATCGGGAAGCCCTCTCTCGAGCCATATAACGGGAAGCTCATGTGAGCCAATAACGGGTACCTCCAAAGAGCCATTAACCGAAAAGCTCCGGATAGCCATGTATCGGTCATTTTCAGCGAGCCATATCGGGAAGCTCCTGAGAGCCATTAATATGGAAGCTCACAAAGAGCCTTTAATCGGGAAGCTCACGAAGAGCCAGATAACAGAATGCTCATAAAAGTTGCGGTGTGTCTACAACACATGCAGAATCACAACCGATCGAGATGCTCCGAAGAGCTATTTACGGGAAGCTCGCAAGAACCATATAACGGGAAGCTCGAGAAGGCTAATAACAGGACGCTCTTTCGAGCTGTGGTGTGTCCGCAACATATGCAGGACCACAACCAATTCAGGAATCTTGTATCCATCGAATTTCATTTATTCATACGAGACTTAACGTTTATCGAACTTTTTCGAATATTTAATCAATTTCATATACATGGAAATTACACAATTCATTTTTATATATACAACATTAAATTTCAAACATATAAATGTACACAATTTAATTACACGAACTTACCTTGACAAGTATTCGTTGATTTGTAGTCTACTAGTCCGACAGTTTCTTTTTTCCTCGATTCAATTCCATATTTGGTCTATCCAGATCTATACGAGTAAATTTAGCCGAATTTAATACAATTCATATGTAATTCAATCCAATTCACATCCTAGGTAAAATTACCATTTTGCCCCTATTCTTTTGATTAATTATAATTTCATCCCTAGACTCGGAAAATGAAATTCATGCAATTTAATCCTTAGCCAATTTTTACATGTAACATTAGTAGCCCATATATTTCATAAAATTCAAAATTTTTCCATGAATTTTACAACTTTTCAATTTAGTCCCTAAATCATAATTTCATCAAAATTCCCTTTACAAAAGTTGTTTATCTATCAACAATCTTTCATTTTCTACCATAAAACTTCAAAATTAAACTATATTCGTCCATGTCAAAACCCTAGTACTTTGATAACTTTGCAAATTAATCCCCAAGATAGCTAAATTAAGCTATTACGATCTCGGAAACATAAAAATTACTAAAAACGGGACTTGAATACTGACCTAATTGAGCCAAATAAGCTTGCTATCTTCAAGCTCTTCTAACTAGGGTTTCCATGTAAAAATATTTGGGAAAGATGATTAAAAAGATGATATTTTCTTTATTTAATCATTTATCATCTTTTATTATTTTTACTTTCCAATTTAGTCCTTTTCTTTATTTAATCATTTATCATCTTTATTATTTTTACTTTCCAATTTAGTCCTTTTCTTTATTTAATTTTCCATGGATGACTAAGCATACTTATCTACTAACTCCTCATAATGGTCTGTTTGCCATATAAGAACCTCAAATTTTGAATTCCATAGCTATTTGATACTTATAGCTACTAGAACTCAACTTTTGCATTTTATGCCATTTGGTCCTTTATCAAATTAGACATGTAATCGGTAAAATTTTCTTAACGAAATTTTTATACGACATTCCTATCATAATGCAGACCATGCAATAATATTAAAATAATTTTCCTTACGGACTCGAATTTGTGGTCCCGAAACCACAGTTCCGATTTCACTGAAAACGGGTTGTTACAACTCTCCCCTCTTAAAGAATTTTCGTCCTCGAAAATCTTACCAGTAAAGAGGTTTGGATACTGCTTTTTCATCGTTTCCTCAAATTCCCAGGTAGCTTCTTCTATACCATGCCGTTTCCAGAGGACTTTTACTAAAGCTACCTTTTTATTTCTCAGTTCTTTCATCTCACGTGCTAGAATTTTGATCGGTTCTTCACTATAGGTCATATCAGGCTGAATCTCGACATCTGTCAGAGAGATAACACGTGAAGGGTCTGACTGATACCGTCGTAACATAGACACGTGAAAAACATTGTGAATTTTTTCAAGTTCTGGTCTGATTCTTTTAGTAACCTCATACGGCCCGATAAATCGCGAACTCAATTTGCCTTTACGGCCAAACCAAAGAACTTTCTTCCAAGGCGATACTTTTAGGAATACCTTATCACCAACTTGAAACTCTATTTCTTTTCTTTTAAGATCTGCATAAGATTTTTGACGATCAGAAGCTACTTTCAAACTATCTCTGATCACTTTCACTTTTTCTTCGGTTTCGAGAATCAAATCAACTCCAAGTATCTTTTTCTCACTGAGTTCAGTCCAATACAACGGAGTTCTACATTTACGACCATACAGAGCCTCATACGGTGCCATTTTAATACTAGACTGATAGCTATTATTATATGCGAATTCAACTAAAGGCAGATACTTTTCCCAATTGCCTTCGAATTCTAGAACACAACACCGAAGCATATCTTCTAAAATTTGTATTACACGTTCAGATTGACCATATGTCTGAGGATGAAATGCAGTACTAAAATGTAATTGTGTACCCAAAGCTTCTTGTAACTTGTTCCAGAATTGGGATGTGAATCGTGGATCTCTATCAGAAATAATGGAGACAGGCACTCCATGTAATCTGACAATCTCTGAAACATACAACCCTGCTAATCTATCTAGAGAGTAATCTATACATACTGGAATAAAGTGTGCAGACTTCATCAAACGGTCGATGATTACCCAAATGGCATCTTTCTTTTTCGGAGATAGAAGTAATCCTAACACAAAGTCCATGCTAACTCTTTCCCATTTCCATTTCAGTATCGTGACTGGCTGTAATAATCCCGAAGGTACCTGATGTTTAGCTTTAACTTGCTGACATACCAAACATCTAGATACAAATTCAGAAATATCATGTTTCATTCCCGGCCACCAGTACATCTTTTTTAAATCATTATACATTTTATTACTCCCCGAATGCACGGACATAGTACCATTATGGGCTTTGTGCAAAATCTTCTGTATAAGCTCTGAATTCTATGGTACACAGACTCTACCCCTGAATAACAGACAATCATCAGGTCCAATATGAAATTCTGAATCGGATGTCAACTCATATTGTACCCGTTTAACTTGTAACTCATCATCATTTTTCTAAGCTTCACAAATCCGTTGTAAATGTCGGTTTAGATTTTAGCTCAGCTAATATTGAACCATCATCAAATAATGACAATCGGGTATTCATGGCTTGTAAAACAAATAGAGACTTTCTACTCAGAGCATCTGCAACCACATTTTCTTTTCCCGGATGATAATCAATAACCAAGTCATAGTTTTTCAACAATTCAAGTCACCTACGTTGTCTCAGATTCAAATCTTTTTGCGACATTAGATACTTTAAAATTTTATGATCAGTGAATATATGGCATTTTTCGCCACAGAGATAGTGTCACCAAATTTTCAAGGCAAATATAATAGCTTCCAATTCTAAGTCATGTATCGGGTAATTCTTTTCATATGGTTTTAGCTGTCTAAAAGCATAGGCTATTACTTTACCTTCTTGCATCAAAACACGGCCTAAACCATTCAATGATGCATCACTGCAAATTAGAAATTCCTTACCTGATTCAGGCTGAACCAGAACTAGTGCTTCAATCAACAGGGCTTTCAACTGGTCAAAACTTTGCTGGCATTTATCAGTCCATTCAAATTTCACATCTTTTTGCAATAGTCGTGTCATCGGTGAAGCTATCATCGAGAACCCTTTCACGAATCTCCGATAATAACCAGTTAATCCCAAAAAACTTCTCACTTCAGATACATTTTTTGGTGGTTTCCAATTAACAATTGCTGAAATTTTATTCGGATCCACTCTAATGCCTTCAGCAGACACTATATGTCCAAGAAAACCAACTTCCCGAAGCCAAAATTCACATTTGCTAAATTTAGCATACAATTGTTTCTTACGCAAGGTTTGCAGAACAATTCTCAAATGATTAGCATGCTCGGTTTCATCTCGAGAATATACCAGGATATCATCAATGAATACAATAACAAATCTATCTAGATACGGTCTAAAAATTCTATTCATTAAATCCATAAATACCGCAGGTGCATTAGTCAAGCCAAACGGCAACACAAGGAATTCATAATGCCCGTACTTGGTTCTGAAGGCTATTTTTGGTACATCTGAGTCTTTCATCGTAACTGATAGTAACCAGAACGAAGATCTATCTTTAAAAATACTGTAGCACCTTTCAACTGGTCAAACAAGTCATCAATACGAGGCAGTGTTACTTATTCTTGATTGTAACTTTGTTGAGTTGTCTGTAATTAATACACAATCTTAAGGATCCATCTTTCTTCTTAACAAACAGAACCGGCGCACCCCAAGGTAAAGAACTAGGTCTAGCGAAACCTCTGTCAGTCAGTTCTTGCAATTGTGCTTTCAACTCTTTTAATTCTATAGGGGCTATTCTGTATGGTGCTATAGATATCGGTGTTTTTCCCGAAACAAGATCTATAGAAAATTCAACCTCTCTGACTGGTGGTAATCCGGGTAACTCCTCTGGAAATACATCAGAATACTCACAAACTACTGGCACTGACTTAATCTTTGACTCAGATACTTTAGTGTCCAACACATAAGCAAGATAAGCATCATAGCCCTTTCTGACATATTTCTGTAATGACACGGCTAATATCACATTAGACAACCCATCCACTTTATCAGATTCAATACAGAGCATTTTACAATTCTGACATTTCAACACAATATGCTTTTGTTTACAATTTACCACGGCATCATACTAAGTTAACCAGTCTATACCCAGAATCACATCAAATTCATCAAATGGTAATAACATCAAATCTGCCGAAAAACAGATACCCCGTATCATTAATGGACAATTCTTGCAAATTTTATCCACCATCACATGCTGGCCTAGGGGGTTTGATACTTTAACCACAAATTCAGTGGACTCAACAGATAATTTTTTATTGGACACTAAATTCGTGCAAATGTATGAATGGGTAGAACCAGGATCAATTAAAGCAGTTATATCAATATCAAGAAGAGAAAAAGTACCAGTAATAACATTGGGTCCGGAGGCACCCTCACGTGCACGAATAGCATATGTCCTTGTCAGCGCTCGTGCTTCAGATTTAACAGTTGAATCTTTTGTCGTACCTCAGCTTCCACTCACATTGTTGGGGTTTCGAGGTGGTCTACCTCTTGTAGCAGAGATACTTGGCTTTGAAGTTTGTACAGTATCTTTCTCAGGCTTTTCCAGGCAGTCTCAAAGATAGTGGTCAAAAGAACCACATCTAAAACATGCTCCGCTTCTCATACGGCACTCACCAAAATGGAATTTATTACAGTGTTTGCACCTGGGTTTGGTGTTTCCGACACTGCCTGCACTCGCTAGAGATGTAGCCTGAGATCTCGGATTAGAGTGTTGAATACTTCTGTCTCTCCCAAAATACCCCGTAGAAATGGTAAAACAGTAATGGTATTTCTTTGATTTCTTTGAAACCGATTGTTGTGATTGCCCCATAAATCTTTTACTTGTAGTTCAGGCTTCCATCTCAGTCTGTCTATTTTCTTTACTCAGTTCTTCAGCTTTATGGGCTCGGTCGACCAGTACCACAAATTCTTTTAATTCCAGAATCCCAACTAACAACTTTATGTCTTCATTTAAACCATCTTCAAACCGCTTGCACATTGTGATTTCAGTCGGGACACATTCTCTGGCTTATTTACTCAGTTTGACAAACTCTCTTTCATACTCAGATACTGTCATATGTCCCTGTTTAAGCTCTAAAAATTCTTTCCACTTCTGATCAAGGAATCTCTGACTGATATACTTCTTTTTGAATTCAGTTTGGAAAAATTCCCATGTGACCCTTTCCTTCGGTACGACAAAAATTAATGTGTTCCACCACTGGTAGGCTAAGTCTTTTAACAAGGATACAGCACATTTCAGACATTCAGCTGGTGTATAAGACAATTCATCCAAAACTCTGATAGTATTTTCAAGCCAGAATTCAGCCCATTCAGGATTATCTTCGGCTGTTGCTCTGAATTCTTCTGCCCCATATTTACGAATTTTATCTACAGGAGGTTTACCAGTTCTAACAAGTTCTGTACCTTGTGGCATATCGGGAACCGGTTGAGAGACAGGAGGGGGTGGAGCTTGTTGTACAGTCGGATTTGTTCTTACAAATTTTATAAATCATTCGTTCATCATTTGGAAAAAGGATTCTTTAGCCTCTCCTCCTAGGCCCTCATATACGGGCCTTCCACTACTTGAAGCCGCTCTTTGAACTGAAGCTTAAGCATTGCTCTCAGCTTCTTCAGATTCAGCTCGGTTGGACGACATTACTATATGAAAAGCATATTTAAAATGGTTACGAGATATCACACTATCACAGGTTATATAATGGCATGTATAGCTAGACTCGTACATGCTACGTTAGCCCAAGAATCGGCTAAATCGTAACTCTGATACTAATAAATTTAACACCCCTAACCCATATCCGTCGCTGGAGCAAGGTTACGGAGTATTACCAGAGTTTACAGATTAAGTATAAAAATTTCATATCATTTCTCTTTTATATTAGAAATCAATCATAAACAATCATATTTTCCCTTATAGAGCCCTCGAGGCCCAAAATATGCACTAGAAATAAGTCGGGACTAATCCGGGTACTCAGAGAAATTTTTGCAAAATTTCAAAATTTTTCCAAGGTATAGGGTACACACGCCCGTGTGGTCAAGCCGTGTGTGCATTCGAAATAGGGCACATAACCGTGTCCCAGCCCGTGTCGGTACCCATGTAACTCCCTAACTTAAGTCACACAGCAAAGTCACACGCCCGTGTACTAGGCCATGGGTAAGTGCAGGGGTCACACGGCCAAGCCACACGCTCGTGTGTCAGTCCGTGTGATAAATTCTGAGCATTCTGTTTCGCAATTTTAAAGATGCAGAGGACACACGGCCAATTCAAACGCCCGTGGGCTAGGCCGTGTGTCACACACGGCTGAGAAACATGCCCGTGTCTTTGCCCGTGTGGACGAAATAAGGCAATTTCTAAGCCATATTTCTCACCCAATTGGTCTTCCACCTACATAAACACTTTAACACATACACAAGCCAATCCAAGATTTTTAAACCAAGCCAAAAATCAAGTCTTTTGCATGACATATTACTTCATAAATCCATATATCCAAACTTACCTATTTGACCAAAAATACATTTAGACATACTTATGAAATTTACTATCATTTGTCCATACTTAACACTCATATCAAACATGACATTATCTCATATATATACATCAAAACACATTCATCACAAGTCATTCCAATGACTAATTATAACCAAAACACATATTTGTCATCAATGACATCTTTGCACCTATACATGCCATTATACCAAAATCTAGTTCTTTACATATATCGAAATGAGCCAAAGGATAGTGTGATGATGCTCCGACCAGCTTCCAACCACTTCGAGCTTTCGAATTACTATAAAACAGGAAAAATAATACAGGGTAAGCATATTATGCTTAGTTAGTTCGTATAACGGGAAATTAACTTACCATTCATTTACATTTAAAATAGGCATGCAAAAATTCATCCAAAGAAATTTGGCAATTTGCCTAAACACATATAGTATCAAGAAACATGTTAGTCATGTAATTCATGTGAATATCAAGAAACATGGATGAGCTCATCATGTAACAAATTTTCATGTACATATGTTTTCCACATCATATATTCATTTAACATATACATTTCCATAATAATTTATCTCAAATTCAGATTATCCCATGTCGGAACTTTGCCTGTTGAGTTTATTAGAAATATCAATGGATACACAGGTAGTACACTTGAAGTGTACAAACTATAATCTGTCAATTCATATTCGGGAGTGCTCCTTAGAGCACATAATCGGGAAGCCCTCTCTCGAGCCATATAACGGGAAGCTCATGTGAGCCAATAACGGGTACCTCCGAAGAGCCATTAATCGAAAAGCTCCAGATAGCCATGGATCGGTAATTTTAAGCGAGCCATATCGAGAAGCTCCTGAGAGCCATTAATCAGGAAGCTCACAAAGAGCCTTTAATCGAGAAGCTCACGAAGAGCCATATAACAGAATGCTCATAAAAGTTGCGGTGTGTCTACAACACATGCAGAATCACACCCGATCGGGATGCTCCGAAGAGCTATTTACGGGAAGCTCGCAAGAATCATATAATGGGAAGCTCGAGAAGGCTAATAACGGGATGCTCTTTCGAGCTGTGGTGTGTCCGCAACATATGCAGGACCACAACTAATTCAGGAATCTCGTATCCATCGAATTTCATATATTCAAATGGGACTTGACATTTATCGAACTTTAACGGATATGTAATCAATTTCATATACATGGCAAGTAACACCCCAAACCCGGCCTAGACGTTATGGCCGAATTTGGTGATGTCACATGGAAAGATTTTGAAAATAGGTTGATTTAATTAACTAACCATTTATAAAACCCACATTCCTTCGTGTTTAATACAGAAAACATTGTTTAAATAGTTTATTTGCCAATCACTTATTACAGCGGAAGCCTTAGTCGTTATAATTTGGAAATGCAGTCGTGATTTTAGGAAAACCGGTGTTTGCATAAAAGTCGTCGTTTTTAATAAAAACATTTTACCGAAATAATTAAATAGTCAAATAATAAAAATAACCAGTTAAAAGCCAAGCAGTCCAGAGAGTCCCAAAAATTACAAACTCTCAAAATAATTACCAAAACATAAATTAAACCATAAATTAATGACTTTTAAACAGTTTTATGAAGATGTGGTCACCGCTAAGTCTCTGCCACACCGGTCTGCCTAAGTCTATGGATTACCTGAACAGATACAGACAAACAGAGGTGAGTTTACGTAAACTCAGTGTGTAACCCAACAGAAATAGACATGCAAACATACATAATCACATACTCAGTCGAAAACAGATAAAGATACAGAATCGAGCTTAAATCCATTTCAGATACAGATACAGTAAACAGAATCAGAATCCTACCCCCATCCTCTACACACCATCTCCGACCATCCCAACACACCATGTGGGGTTAAAAACACCCACCCATCCTTACACACCATGTTGTGCCATTACGACACGTGTCAGATATAGTGCAGCCAAGCTGCCAGATAATAGGCGATTAACGCCGAACAGAAACTTCCTCCACATATACAAACCCGCCCCAAACAGATACAAAATTAACAGACAAAGCATGCTTAACAGGTTTATACAAACAGATAGCAGATATGCATAACACAGTCATACTTAAAATAGTTTTTCAGTCTATCAGATCACATAGTTTTAGGGTTCAGTTAGCCTTTACCATCCCTACGGTTGGCCCACAGTCGACTAGGACAACCCGTGCGACCCTACAGAGAATTTCAGTATTATGGGCCCACATGCCCGTGTGGCTTGCCCGTGTGGGCCTACACGCCCAAATTGGCCTTGCCTTTGTGGCCCACACGGCCTAGCCCAAAATCCACACGCCCGTGTGTCATGTCTGTGTGGCCCCCATGCCCAACTTGGCCTAGCCCGTGTGGCCCACACGGCCACACCGTGTGCTACGCACGGCCATGCCTTCGTCGATTACACGGTCGTGTTCTCGCACACGGCCTATCGCACGGGCGACCACACGCCCGTGTGGCATCGACAGTTTCGTTTTTCAACTTTTGCAAAAGCTTCGTTTTCTGCGTTTTGGGTACACACCTGGTACTGTTTTGCAACAAAAATACTCTCGAGTCCTCTGAAACCTAAAATTAATCAATTAAAACCCCAATCAGTCACTTAAATTGACACTCAATCGTAACTTCAACGAGACAGACAAACCTTTATCCATCAAAATCCTTACCTTCGACCGAACAATGGCGATTCCACGCACTCAACACCGTTTGGGAAAAAATTCAGCCCCTTAATCCTCTCCTAACACAAAACAACCCGTTTCAATAATGATTTACTAAAACTAAAATAATAATCACGTTATCCATACTTACCAGAACGCACGAAGAACACTGACAGGAACGAGACACAACGAGCAACGCACAAGAAAGCAACAGAGACGAAAAGGGAGAAACAGAGAAGGAGAAATTAGCAAAGGGGAATTGGCAGAGAGGTGGGAAAAGAATGGAACGTCAGAATTTGGGGAAGAAAACCAAAAATTTTGAAAAAAAGGGAAAAATAAAAATCAGATTTGATAACCCCTAAATCCCTTAATTATCTCCCACTAACCCACTACCAATCCACTACTCAAAAACCATTTCCAGCAAAACTCTAACCGAGAACCGAGCAAAAAATATGCCCTTGCCAATGCAAGGAATCGAACTGAGGACCTCCAACACACCAACTCCCTTACCACTTGAACCAGCAAGCTCATTCTGATATGGCTTTACAAATAACTAATTATAAGCCCGCTCCTCAAGTGTAAGGCTTGGATCAGAAAAATAACAAAATTCACCCAAGGTAAGGCTTGAACTTGGGACCTCTCACACACACCCAGAACACTTAACCACTAAAGCAGACAGATATTTGTGTCAAACAATTACAGAAACATAAAAAAATATTTTGGGGCGTTACAACTCTACCCTCTAAAAGAAATTTTGACCTCGAAATTTACCTGATCAGAACAGATGAGGATGTTGCTGACGCATCAAGTCCTCAGGTTCCCACATTGCCTTCTCAGTGCTATGATTCTGCCACAGCACCTTCACTAATGGAATGGACTTCTTCTGCAGAACCTTAACATCGTGATCCAGAATCTGAACCGGCTCCTCCTCAAAAGTCAAGTCCGGCCTAACCTCGACCTCCTCAACTGAGACAACATGAGATGGATCAGAAAGGTACTGCCTCAACATCGAGACATGAAACACGTCATGAATACGATCCAGTTCAGGGGGTAGCTCCAACTGATAAGCAACTGGATCCACACGCTTTAGAATCTGGTACAGTCCAATAAACCTAGGGCTCAGCTTGCCCTTACGACCGAACCTCAGAACCTTCTTCCATGGGGAGACCTTAAGAAATACAAAATCCCCCACAGAATACTCAATCTCACGCCTCTTCAAATCTGCATACGATTTATGCCTATCAGAAGTCGCTTTTAGACGATCTTGAATCAATCTAACCTTATCATCGGTCTCAGAAACCAAATCAGGACCCAAAACCTGACATTCACCCAACTCAGTCCAACATAGAGGTGCACGACAGTTACGACCATACAGAGCCTCGTAAGGTGCCATCTGAATGCTAGATTAGAAGTTGTTATTGTAGGCGAACTCAGCTAGTGGCAGATAATCCTCCCAACTACCTCAGAAATCTATCACACAACTCCAAAGCATATCCTCCAGTATCTGAATCACCCTCTCAGATTGACCATTGGTCTGAGGATGGAACGCAATACTAAAGTCCAATCTTGAACCCAGAGCCTCGTGTAATTTCTTCCAGGACAAAGACGTGAAGCGATGATCCCTATCAGAGATAATCGACACCGGAACCTTATGCAGTCTAACTATCACAGAGATGTAAAGTTTCACTAACTTCTATAGAGAGTAGTCTATCCGAACCGGGATGAAGTGAGCAAACTTGGTCAATCGATCTACGATGACCCAAACAGAATCATTCTTAGTGGATGTCAAAGGTAACCCACTAACGAAGTCCATCGTTACTCGTTCCCATTTCCATAAAGGAATCTTAACTGGCTGCAACAAACTCGAAGGCAACTGGTGCTCAGCCTTAACTTGCTGGCACGTCTGACACCAAGCAACAAAATCAGTAACCTCACGCTTCAAACCCGACCACCAGTATAGTTCACAGAGATCCCGATACATCTTATTACCACTAGGATGCATAACATAAGGGCTACTATGCGCCTCCCTCAGAATCGACTGTCTCAGATCAGAATCATTTGGCACACAGATCTGCCCTCGAAAACACAGAACCCCATCATTATTTAACCCAAAATCAGAAGTAGTACCACTCTCAACATGACGAACTGCACACCCAGAGTTTCATCCACTAATTGTCTATCTCGGATCTGATCAATCCAAGTCGGCTTAACTTGCAACTCGGCCAACAGACTCCCATCACCAAACAGACTAAGGCGAGCGAACATCGCTCTTAGATCAGTCATCGCTCTACGACTGAGAGCATCGGCCACCACATTGGCCCTACCAGGATGATATTCAATCTTGCAGTCGTAATGTCTAAGTAGCTCAATCCATCGTCGCTGCCTAAGGTTCAACTCCTTCTGAGTAAGGATATACTTGAGGCTCTTATGATCGGTGTAGATAATACACCTCTCACCATACAGATAGTGCCTCTAGATTTTCAATGCAAAGACTACTGTAACCAACTCAAGATCATGCGTCGGATAGTTCCCTTCATGTGTCTTAAGCTGACGGGACGCATAAGCCACCACCTTACCATCCTGCATCAGAACGCAACCCAAACCAACGTTCGACGCATCACTGTACACCACAAACTCCTTACCGAACTCAGGTTGTATCAGTACAGGAGCCTGAGTCAGAACAGACTTGAGCTTCTCAAAGCTCTTTTGCTGTGCATCAGTCCAGAAAAAAGGGACACCCTTACGCAGTAGCTTAGTAAGAGGAGTTGCAATCAGAGAGAACCCTTCGACAAATCGCCGATAGTAACCCACCAAACCCAGAAAGCTGCGGATCTTAGACACATTCTTAGGCTGTTTCCAATCTAGTACAGCCTCAATCTTCCTCGGATCTACACGAATCCCCTCAGCAGAAACCACATGCCCTGAGAAGGTTACCTCACGAAACCAGAACTTGCACTTACTCAACTTAGCGTAGAGCTATTTTTCTCGGAGGATCTGAAGTATCACTCTAAGATGCTCATCATGCTCATCCTGAGTCTTAGAGTATACCAGAATATTCTCGATGAAGACCACGATGAACTGATCTAGATAAGGCTGAAACGCTTGGTTCATCAGATCCATGAATGCGGCCGGAGCATTCGTCAAACTAAAAGGCATAACTAGGAACTCGTAATGCCCATAACGAGTCTTAAATGCAGTCTTATGTACATCAGCCTCCTTAACCCTCAACTGATGATACCCCGATCGAAGATCAATCTTAGAGAACACAGAAGCCCCTCGAAACTAATCAAACAAGTCGTCGATGCTCGGAAGTGGATACTTATTCTTTACGGTCAACTTATTCAACTTCCGATAATCAGTACACATCCTCATGGTCCCATCCTTCTTCTTAACAAACAGAACTGGTGCTCCCCACGGAGACACACTAGATCGGATGAAACCACGGTCCAGAAGCTCTTACAGTTGAGCCTTAAGCTTAGTAAGCTCTTTCTGTGCCATACGGTATGGGGCAATAGACACTGGAGCTGTACCCAGTAGAAGCTTAATTCTGAACTCGACTTCTCAATTCGAATGTAAACCCGGTAACTCCTCAGGGAAAACATCTAGAAAGTCCCTCACTGTTCTGATATCCTCAACAGAAGAACCCCCAGAATTAGAAATACTGACGTAAGCCAAGTACGCCTCACACCCTTTTCGAACTAGTTTTTCAGCCACAAGCGCGGAGATCACATTGGCAGATAGTCTCGACGCTCACCAATCATAACCACCTCCATATCATCCTTGGTCCTCAGAATAACCCTCTTAGATGCGCAGTCCAAACTGACCTGGTGCTCTACCAACCAGTCCATACCCAGAATTAGATCAAACTCCCCAAATGGAAGCTCCATCAGATTTGCCAGAAAAATAGTACCTTGCACCTCTAACGGAACATCCCTATAGAGTTTACTAACCCGAACGGACTGCCCCAACAGACATTGTACAATGATCTCACTAGAAGTGCTCTCAAAGTAACCCCCAAGTTTTCAGACACAATGCTAGCCACATAAGAGTGTGTAGAACCTATGTCTATAAGAGCAGTATAAGGTACATCAAAAATTAAGAACATACCGATGATAACATCTGGAGCATCTCTGTCCTCTCGGCGTCAAGCAGCATAGAGAAGTGCAGGCTGCCTCGCCTTAGTCTGTCCAGCACCTCTGCCCGGTGCTCTCTATCCACGACCCCAACCATTACCACCCTAGCCACTCCACGACCTCTAGGTGGCTGCTGAACTACCCTCTGAGGCTATACAGAACTCGGTACTGACGATTGCATCTGATCTGCCTGCTGTGGGCAATCTCTAATACGGTGCTCTAAATACCCACACCTCAGACAGGCCTCAATCCTCCGCCAACACTCGCCCGAATGGCGCCTACCACAGTCACTGCACGGCAGAGTCCCGGTAGGGGCAACAGGAACCCCCACTCTAACTGGCCCATCAGATCTGGCCTTTTTCTTAGGCCTCAGAACAGAACTAGAGGGCTCCAAATCCCTCTTATTCTTACCCCTCTCTCGTTCCCTGTTCTGGCGCTCCGTGCGCTTAACATCCTCAGCAATCTTTGCCTTCTCTACCAAAATCGCAAACTCACGCTCCCTCTATGGAGCAATCAGTACTCTCAAGCTGTCCCTCAGACCATCCCTAAAACGGACACACCTCTCATACTCAGACGCCACTATGCGTCGAGCGTAGCAGCTCAACCTTAGAAATTTGGCCTTATACTCAACCATAGACCTATCCCCTTGCGTGAGATTCATGAACTCACGCCTACAGGCATCCACATAGCTCGCTTCCACATACTTGCTCTGGAAAGTGGTCTTAAAGAAGTCCCAGGTCAGACGATCAGGCTGAGTACCCTCATCAATCATCATCCACCACTGATAAGCCTCATCACGAAGTAGAGAGACTGCACCCTTCAGTTTCTGCTCAGGAGTGCAGTCTAGAACATTCATAATCCTCTACATGGCCTCCAACCAATACTCGGCCACGTTAGGGGCGACTCTAATGACACCCCTAAATAGCTCAGCACCATTAGACCGGAGTCGTTCAGTTACTGACCCTCGGCCCCCAGAACCAGAATAGGGTCCAACAACCCTTTCCAATATCCTCAGCATGGCCTGGGACAGTGCATCGTCCCCAACTGAGCGACTCTGAGACCCAGTCTCAGTAGCAGGAGAAACTGGTGTCTCACTTATATCCAAATTCGACATACTACCTAGAAAAGAAGACTCAGCTCAAGCCCCCCTACGGCCTCTTCCACGGCCACGAGTACCACGTTCGCGAATTTCACGAGCACTCATTGTCTAATTCGAGTTTTAGCTATATTAAAAATTTTATGCATCAGTTTCAATATTTATTAGCAGATATTTTATGCACAATTTATCAGTAGTTTGGAAGTGTTTTCAAAAGTTTTAGTTCAGTTTTCTAACTGTCTCAGAAGGTACTATCTACAGTATTTTCAGAATATACTATCTCAGTTTCAGAAATACTTCCAGGATCGGCACCGGAGACTCGGTGTACCATACACTTTCTCAATTTATTCAAATTATTTAAAATCCAATACTTTAAAAAAAATTTGGAACCCAAAATTCACAGCCAAGTTTTACAACCTGGCTCTGATACCACTAAATATAACAGCTCAAACCTGGCCTAGACGTTATGGTCGAATTTGGTGATGTCACATGGAAAGATTTTGAAAACAGGTTGATTTAATTAACTAACCATTTATAAAACCCACATTCATTCGTGTTTAATACAGAAAACATTGTTTAAATAGTTTATTTGCCAATCACTTATTACAACGGAAGCCTTAGTCATTATAGTTTGAAAATGCAGTCGTGATTTTAGGAAAACCGTTGTTTGCATAAAAGTCATTGTTTTTAAAAAAAATATTTTGCCGAACCAATTAAATAGTCAAATAATAAAAAATAACCAGTTAAAAAGCCAAACAGTCCAAAAAGTCCCAAAAATTACAAACTCTCAAAATAATTACCAAAACATAAATTAAACCATAAATTAATGACTTTTAAAAAGTTTTATGAAGATGTGGTCACCTCTGAGTCTTCGCCACACCGGTCCGCCTAAGTCTATGGATTACCTGAACAGATACAGACAAACAGAGGTGAGTTTACTTAAACTCGGTGTGTAACTCAACAGAAATAGACATGCAAACATACATAATCACATACTCGAAAAGCAGATCTGATATCTGAGATCGGGCTCAAGCCCGGTTCGAGATCTGAATACAGATGCATGTAATCGTAATCCTACCCCGTCCTCTACACACCATCTCCGACCATCCCAACACACCATGTGCGGTTAAAAACACCCACCCATCCCTACACACCATGTTGTGCCATTACAACGCGTATTCGATATAGTGCAGCCAAGCTACCAGATAATAAGCGATTAACGCCGAATAGATACTTCCTTCGCATATACAAACCCGCCCCAAACAGATACAGAATTAACAGACAAAGCATGCTTAACAGGTTTATACAAATAGATAGCAGATATGCATAACACAGTCATACTTAAAGCAGTTTTTCAATCTATCAGATCACATAGTTTTAGGGTTTAGTTAGCCTTTACTTCTCTACGGTTGGCCCACAGTCGACTAGGATGACCCGTCCGACCCTACAAAGAATTTTAGTATTATGGGCCCACATGCTCGTGTGAGCCCACACGTCCGTGTGGCCCATACGCCAAGATTGGCCTTGCCTGTGTGGCCCACACGGTCACACTCAAGCCACCACACGGCCGTGTCCTGCACACGGCTATGCTTTCATCAATTACACGGCCGTGTTCTCGCATACGGGCGACCACACGCCCGTGTAACGTCGATAGTTTTGTTTTTTAGCTTTTCCCGAAGCTTTATTTTCTATGTTTCGGGTACACACCTGGTACTGTTTCGCAGCGAAAATACTCTCGAGTCCTCTGAAACCTAAAATTGATCAATTAAAACCCCAATCAGTCACTTAAATCGACACTCAATCGTAACTTCAGCGAGACAGACAAACCTTTATCCATCAAAATCCTTACCTTCGACCGAACGATGGCGATTCCACGCACTACAACACCGTTTGGGAAAAACTTAAGCCCATTAATCCTCTCCTAACACAAAACAACTGTAACACCCCTAACCCGTAACCATCGCCGGTCTAGGGTTAAGAGGTATTATCAGAAAATTGAAAACTTTTACGAACATTACACATCAATACATATATCATTGTCATATCGAAGCAGAATACACGTAAATAGTCCCTTAATGAGGCCTACGAGACCTTAAACATTCATTAGAAATGGGTCAGGACTAAACTGGGAACATACAAATTTTTTTTGAAAATTTAACATTTTTCAAAGTTACAGAGGTCACACGCCCGTGTGGTCAGGCCGTGTGCCTCACACGGCCTCAGACACGCCCATGTATCTAAGCCGTGGCAAAATAGGGCATACATACTTACTTGACCACACAGCCTGAGACACGCCCGTTTTCTTCAGCCGTGATTGAGCCTGACTTGCACCACACGACCAGTCACACGCTCGTGTGTCTAGCCCGTGATCGAGCCTGACTTGTTTTGAATTACAACCATGAAGGACACGGTCGAGCCACACGCACGTGTGCTCAACCGTGTGGGCAATTATAGGCCATTTACAAGGCCAAAATGCCACCCACACTTTGGGCTAACCCTACAAGCACATACAAGCATCGATCCAAACACTTATGGCAACCAAAACATACCAAATTGACCATCTTTTCTACCCATTCAAGAACATTTCAAACACAACATCTTATGTGATATTTAGTTCAACTAATTCACAAGCATTTCTAAGCATGATTCATCCATCAACTTACCATTACAATAGGACATCCTCTCATCAATAATATACCAACTTTTCATCACAAAACTTATCATAAAATTTGAC
This sequence comes from Gossypium sturtianum, assembly GCA_025698515.1. Lineage (NCBI taxonomy): Eukaryota > Viridiplantae > Streptophyta > Magnoliopsida > Malvales > Malvaceae > Gossypium > Gossypium sturtianum. The sequence continues at coordinate 132,003,740 of CM046955.1, forward strand.
CATCTCATTAGCTCAAACATTAGCCAACAAACCATACCAAACTATGCATCATTTAGCATGAATTACTCATTCATATCATATTCCTTACCTAGCCATATCACATGGCTATTTATACAACTCAAAACATCAACCATTTCAACTAAACTATACATGCCATATTTAAATATTTACACTTTCAAAAGGTACCAAAATGAAGTTTGATAGTGTGGTGACGATCCTCGACGATCCCCGAGCCTTTCGTAACTTTAACGATCTATAAAACAATGCAAACACACACAGAGTAAGCTTTCAAAAGCTTAGTAAGCCATATACAAATAAACTTAACATAATAAGCATTTATAACCATTTCAAATACAAGAACTTAACATATCTCAATAGCTTATTCATATTTCTCCTTTCTAGCTCAATGGTATCTAACCATTTGCTTATCAACAATTCTCATCTCTATACATTTCTTTGGATCATATCACATTTATACATATTTCACATTATATCTCAACATTTCTATGCACATATTTCTCATTAGCAAATTCACATATACTTACCTTTCATACTCAAACATAGAGTACATATCAAACGTACCTGAGACGATTACGCATTTCACATAGTATTTCATTTCTCAAAATTACTCGTTGAACCATTCGGAATCAAATAGGATAGTCAGAATACTCGGAGTAATCGTACAATGCCAACGTCCTAGACGTGGTCTTACATGTATCCAAATATCAATGCCACTGTCCCAGACAGGGTCTTATACGAATCAAATACGATGCCAATGTCCCAGACATGGTCTTACACGTAAATATCGAATCGATGCCAATGTCCCAGACGTGGTCTTACACGATATCACTTATCAGCAAACTATGTCATGACATATGAATCCTACCTATTCCTAAGGTTCGTACGGGACTTTTCGGATATTGATACATTGTCGATACTTTCTCGAATTTCTCACGTATTTCGTCCAAAGCCATTCATCACAATTCAATATCAAATGAACATAAATAATTCAACTTAAATACGTTTATTCGTATATGAACTTACCTCGAATTCGGATAAACAGACGGATTCGACTATTCGATCACTTTCGACTTTCTGCGGTCTAAATCTGTTTTCTTCGATTCTTGATCTATACATATTCAAATTTAACTCTTTTATTCACCAATTAATTCAATTCAGTCCAAGAACACACATTTAGGGTAATTTACAAATTAGCCCTCATATTTTCACATTTTGACATTTTAGTCCTTATTTCACAAAGTCACAAAATACACCTAATTCAATTCAACCCATGCTTAGCCGAATTCTCTATAGGCCCCTAGTAGCCCATATTTTTCATTTATTTCACATTTTAGTCCCTCAAAATATTATTTTCTCAATTTGGTCCAAATTACTCAAATTCATCAAAAGTCCAAAGACAAACTATGTTAACCTATCACATATCTTTCATATTTCATCCTCAAACATCACAAAACTCATGAATTCATCAATGACACATTTCAAAATCATCATCAATTCACAAAATTAAGGCATGGGTTTTGAAGTATTCGAAGCAACGGTTACAAAAACTTAGAAATTATCAAAACCTGAAACCAAAACATACCTTAATTTTTGCTTATAGCTAGCCGAACCCTAGGAACTCCTTTTCTCTTCTTTTTCTCTTAAAATTCAGCAATGGTGATGAAAAGATGAACACTTCATGTTTTGTTTTGTTTTTATTTATTAATTTAGCTAATTACTAAACTAGCCTTTTTATTTTCATTTGAATTCCACTATCTTAAGGCATTTTTGTCCATCAAATATTCATATGGTTTAATAACAATATAAGGACTCCATATAATAAAAGCCATAGCAAATAGATACTTTTACATATGGCATGCTAGTTTTGCACTTAACACATTTTAGTCCTTTTATCAAATTAAGCACACAAACAGATAAATTAATTCACGAAACTTTCACACATGCTTAATCATATACTGTAAACACAGAAAATAATATTAAAATATTTTTCAGACTCAGATTTGTGGTCCCGAAACCACTTTTCTGACTAGGGTCTAAACTGGACTGTTACAACAACCCCCTTCAATAATGATTTACTAAAACCAAAATAATAATCACGTTATCCATACTTACCAGAACACACGAAGAACACTGACAGAAACGAGACACAACGAGCAACGCACAGGAAAGTAACAGAGACGAAAAAGGAGAAGGAGAGAAGGAGAAATTAGCAAAGGGGAATCGACAGAGAGGTGGGAAAAGAATGGAACGTCATAATTTGGGGAAAAAATCAAAAATTTTGAAAAAAGGGAAAAATAAAAATCAGATTTGATAACCCCTAAATCCCTTAATTATCTCCCACTAACCCACTACTAATCCACTAATCAGAAACCATTTCCAGCACAACTCTAACCGAGAACCGAGTAAAAAATATGGCCTTGCCAATGCAGGGAATCGAAGTCAGGACCTCCAACACACCAACTCCCTTACCACTTGAACCAGCAAGCTCATTCTGCTATGGCTTTACAAATAACTAACTATAAGCCTGCTCCTCAAGTGTAAGGCTTGGATCAGAAAAATACCAAAATTCACCCAAGGCAAGGCTTGAACTTGGGACCTCTCACACACACCCAGAACACTTAACCACTGAAGCAGGCAGATATTTGTGTCAAACAATTACAGAAACATAAACAAATATTTTGTGGCATTACATGGCAATTACAAAATTCATATATATATACAAAATTCAATTTCAAACATATAAATGTACACAATTTAATTACACGAACTTACTCTGACAAGTGTTCGTTGATTTGTTGTCTACTAGTCTGACACTTTCTATTTTCCTCGATCCAATTCCGTATTTGGTCTATCCGGATCTATACGAGTAAATTTAGCTCAGTTTAATACAATTCATATTTAATTCAATCCAATTCACATCCTAGGTAAAATTACCATTTTGCCCCTATTCTTTTGGTTAATTACAATTTTGTCCCTAGGCTCGAAAAATGAAATTCATGCAATTTAATCATTATTCCAAGCCTAGCCAATTTTTACATGTAACATTAGTAGCCCATATATTTCATAAAATTTAGAATTTTTCCATGAATTTTACAACTTTTCAATTTAGTCCCTAAATCATAATTTCATCAAAATTCCATTTACAAAATATATTTATCTATCAACAATCTTTCATTTTCTACCATAAAACTTCATAATTAAACTATATTCCTCCATGTAATAACCCTAGTACTTTGATAACTTTGCAAATTAATCCCCAAGATAGCTAAATTAAGCTATGACGATCTCGGAAACATAAAAATTACTAAAAACGGGACTTGAATACTCACCTTGTAACAGCCTGATTTAGGGCTTAGTCAGAATAGTGGTGCGAGACCACGAATCCGAGGTAAATTTATGAGTTTTTAAAGTTCATGCCATGTTTGCATGTTAGTGTGAAAGTTTCATGAAGCAATTTTGCTAAATTGAAGTTGAATGGTCAAAAAGGACCAAATTGCAAAAGTTGCAAAATATGAGTCTCTAGAAGCATTTTGTATGAAATAGCTTTAGAATAGCAATTATAAGTACTTAAATAGCAATTTTCTCAAATCATAATATTTGGACAAAATTGGACATGAGTTAGTAAAATAGAGAATTTTTATGAGAAGGGCATTTTAGTCATTTGTCTATTAAATGATTAATAAAGGAAAAAGATGACAAAAATCACTATCATCTTCTTCTTCATTGCGAAAATTTCAAAGAACCCATAGCTAGGGTTTGTTCATCTTTCAAGCTTGCTAATCAAGAAAAACGAAGCCCGGATCGAAACCGAGGCAAGAACAAGGTCGAGGACTAAATTGCATACCTAGCTACATTTTGTATATTGAGGTAAGTTTGTATGATTTCTAAGCTTTATGATTTATATCATTGAATTGCTTAGTATAATGTACAATGTTATTATGAAAATGTTTAATGTTATGTTAAACAAAGAAATTAATGAGATCAAGCATGAGAAAGCCCCGATTGAAGTTGAATAGCTTAGGATACCCGATCTACCACATGAAACAAGAAAGTCCGTATAAGACCAAGCCGAGGCATGGCATCGGCAAGCAAGCATGTTATCATGTAAGTCCAAGGCAAGCTTGGCATTGAGAGATTATCATGTAAGTCCAAGGCAAGCTTGGCATTAAGAAGTTATCATGTAAGTCCAAGGCAAGCTTGGCATTGAGAGGTTATCATGTAAGTCCAAGGCAAGCTTGGCATTGAAAAGCTATCAAGAGAAAGAGATTTCAAGTAAGTCCAAGCCAAGGCTCGGCATTGACCAGTTCATGAGCAAAGATACCAAGTAAGACCATGTCAAGACATGGCAATGGTAAGTTCCCAAGGAACCCACGAGAAAGATTTCAGTATAAGTCCATTTCAAGACATGGTTTGAAACTAAGATGAGATTTAGTATCCTCGGTTATTCATATAAATTCATCGGGCAAACGAGTTAAGCTCCATTGAGATAACAAGAAAGCTAAGTAAGCAAAGTTATTATTAAGTGAAAATGAGTATTATTCATGTTATGAATGATGAATTAGAAATTATGAGTATTATGTTCAAGTATGCTGATCAAAGTGATCAAGTGATACAGGTACTTGGCTTGACTATCAAGTATGAGATTAGTAAGTTTCATGAGATATGTAAGAATCAAGTATGAGTAAGTAAGCTTTATAGCTGAATTTATGATACCATTGTTTATATCAAATGGTCTATATTAAGTAAGAATGTTGCTATGTGCATTATGCAAACTTACTAAGCCAAACACTTATGTCTTTCATTCTTTCTTTCCATGTAATCCCGCCAAGCTAATATCGAGGATCACCGTCATCGGAGCTCATAGCACACTATCAATCGCTATTTTGGTATAGCCAAGTTGTTTTATTAAGTATGGCATGTATAGGAAGCATTACATTTTGAGTAAATGTTTTAAGAAGAGCCAAAGTATAGGCTATTAAGTTTGTTATTCTTTTGTATATGGCTAAGTGATTGGCCAAGTGTGTATGTGTATAATTATCAATGAAGCATGTAGTATTATTCATGAATGATGTAGTATTGAGTTGTTGAAATGAGTATGAATTGGATCTTAATTTGGGGTGGCAATTGGCTTGGTAAATAGCCTCTAAGTGCCCACCTGATTGGACACACGGACGTGTGTCTAGGTAAATCGTAACTTTGCACCTTTGAATCTTAAGTCAGAATATCAAGTTGTAGTACACGGTCTAAGTCCACGGGCGTGCTATGGCCGTGTGAAATAAGTTAGTATATCAAGATATAGTACACAGTTTAAGTCCACGGGCGTGTCTTGGCCGTGGGCAAATTGCGAGAATCTCGAGTTTTTAGGCACGCGATGCAGGTACATGGGCGTGTATGTCTATCCACGGGCGTGTCTTATCTTACACGAGCGTGTGACCCCTGTTTCAAAGAAGAGTTTTTCGATTGGGTTTCGAAAGTTATCAGCACGAGTTTAAGGCCTCGTAGGCCCATGAAATGTACGAGTTGTTTAAGAATGAGAAGTTTTTATTTCGGAACGAAATTTTATAGCCCTTAATGTCATGATTAAGCAAGTTCAAACATAGTAATGTCTTGTATCACATCCGAGCTTGGACTCGGGTATGGGGTGTTACATTTAGTGGTATCAGAGCTACGGTTTAGTCGGTTCTAGGACTAACGTGTACGAGCACGCAGTCTAGCTATACATGCCATACGTAAGAATATTTTTCTAATGATAGTATGGCGACTCTGACGACTTAAATTATGTTTATATGTATATAGTAAATGGATCCGAAAGAGATATGGCGGATGATGTAGAAAATGCTTGGCTCGGCTCCAAGAAGCGGTGTCGAATGAGAGCGAGAATAGACCCACTACGGTGAGTCAAGGAGGAGGAGAAGAGGCTAGAGAAGCCTTCCTCCATATGATGAACACATGGTACACGGAGTTCGTTCGACGAACCCGAATGCACAACCCCTCCACCCCGCCTATTCCTCAACCTATCGGTAGCCCCTCAAGTAATAGAGGTGGCAAGAGGAGTTAAGCCTCCGGTTGATAGGATCGGAAACATGAAATTTGAAGAATTCGGTCTAGAAAAGATGACGATCCGGAAAGAGCTGAATTATGGTTAGAAAATACCATCAGGGTATTTAATGAGCTGTCTTGTACACCTGAAGAGTGTATGAAGTGCGTAGTATCTCTTTTAAGAGATTCTGCCTATCAATGGTGGAACACCTTGGTATCAGTAATCCCAAGAGAGAAGATCACGTAGGAATTTTTCCAAGAAGAGTTTAAGAAAAGTTTATCAGTCAAAGGTTTGTGGACCAAAAAAGGAAGGAATTCCTAGAACTGAAACAAGGCAAGATGTCTGTAACTGACTACGAGCGTGAGTTTGTAAGACTCAGCAAATACGCTCGAGAATGCGTGTCCACCGCAACCATCATGAGTAAAAGATTTGAAGATGGGCTAAATGAAAACATCAAACTATTTGTTGCTGTCCTAGAATTGAAAGAATTTGTTGTGCTAGTCGAGAGGGCTTGTAAAGCCGAATAACTAGTAAAAGAGAAGAAGAAATCTGAAATAGAGTCTCGTGACTCTAGAAAGAGGCAGTGGAACAAGTCATTCCAATCTTCATCCAAGAAGTCAAGAGATTTCCCTGCCCGATCAGCTACTACCACTGGATTTTCCAGGAAGGACAAGAGTAAACAGTATTCGGGAAATAAAGCCTGAGACTACTTGATCGCTAGTGTGGGGAATGTTCGATTTGATAGACCCGAATGCCTACATTGTGGCAGACGCCACTTAGGGGAATGTCGAGCACATGAAAATGCATGTTTCAGATGTGGTTCCCAGGACCACTACATAAAAGATTGTCCAGAGATGATGAAAGAGGACAGAACTCAGAACCCGAGATCGGGAATATGGTCGAGGAAGGCCACGGAGAGAACCACGGAAGTGGGGCAAGTGGAAGAGGTAACCCTAGAGAAGCGGTGCGAGACCGAGGTAGGGCGCTGCTGCGGACTTATGCCATTCGCGCTCGCGAAGAGGCATCTTCCCATGATGTTATCACGGGTACCTTCTCTCTTCATGATGTTAAAGTTATTACTTTAATAGATCCCGAATCCACACACTCTTACATTTGCATGGCGGTATCCGATATGAGTATGCCTGTAGAGTTTACAGAATTTGTGATTAAAGTGTCTAATCCTTTAAGCAAGAGTGTGTTAGTTGATGAAGTATGTAAAGATTGCCCATTAATGGTTAGAGGTCATTGTTTTAAAGCAAACATTATGTTGCTACCATTTGTGAGTTTGACCTCATTCTCGGTATGGGTGGTTGGATTGCCCATAATGTAATAGTTAATTATGGGAAGAAATACATTGAAATGAGATATGAGGATGGGAACACCCTTCACATGGAATTAGATGAACAGAGTAGATTGTCAGAATTGATTTCTCACGTGTGATGCAGAGATACATGAGAAAGGGGTATGAAGCATATTTGGCCTTTGTGATGAATGAAAAGAAAGCGAGTTAAAGATTGAGTTAGTGCCAATAGTATCCGAGTGCGTGGATGTGTTTCAGAGGAATTGCCAGGACTACCACCAGTTAGAGAAGTTGAGTTGACATTGAGCTAGCTCTGATGCTGTACCAATATCTATTACTCCTTACAGAATGGCTCCGACGGAGTTGAAGGAGCTGAAGTCGTGATTACAAGAGTTGTGAGATAAAGGCTTTGCAAGGTCAAGTTGTTCTCCCTGAGGGTGCTCAAGTTTTATTTGTGAAAAGAAAGATGGCACTATGAGATTGTGCATAGATTACCGTCAACTTAATAAAGTGTGATAAAGAACAAGTACCCATTGCCTAGAATTGATGATTTATTCGATCAATTGAAGGGGGCCTTGTGTTCTCCAAAATAGACTTGAGATCAGGGTACTATCAGCTACGAGTAAAAGAATCGGATGTGCCTAAAATAGCCTTAGAACAAGGTATGGGCATTATGAATTTTTAGTCATGCCTTTTGGTTTGACCAATGCTCCGACGATATTCATGGACTTAATGAACCGCATGTTTAGACCATACCTTGACAAGTTTGTAGTTGTTTTCATTGGCGACATGCGATTTATTCCCAAAATGAGAATGAGCATCTTTGATCACCTACAGACGATTTTACAGATTCTACGAGAAAATCAATTATATGCCAAGTTCAGTAAAAGTGAATTTTGGCTCAAGGAAGTAGGGTTTCCAGGACATATTGTCTCGGAAGAAGGAGTTCGAGTAGACCCAGTAAGATTTGGCCATAATGGATTGGAATCCACAGAAGAATATTTACGATATTAGAAGCTTTCTAGGCCTAGCCTTGGCTATTATAGACGATTCGTCAAGGGGTTTTTGTTATTGCAACCCCGATGACTAAATTATTCTGAGAAAAATGTGAAATTTGAGTGGTGCGAAAGATGCCAATAAAGTTTCGAGAAGCTGAAAGCGATGTTGACAGAAGCCCCAGTTTTGGTTCAACCTAAGACAGGGAAAGAATTTGTGATTTACACCGATACATCCTTAAATGGATTAGGCTGTGTACTTATGCAAGAAGGCAAAGTTATTGCTTATGCCTCTAGACAGTTGAAGCCTCATGAGAAGAATTATCCGACGCATGATTTAGATTTGGCTGCCATAGTCTTCGCATTGAAGATATGGAGACATCACCTATATGGTGAGAAATGTCGGATTTACACTGATCATAAAAGTTTGAAGTACTTGATGACGCAGAAAGAGTTGAACTTAAGACAACGGAGATGGTTAGAGTTGATAAAAGATTATGAGATGGTCATTGATTACCATCCCAGGAAAGCGAATGTGGTCGCGCGACGCGCTGAGCGTGAAAATCCTTATTTGCATTAAGGGCAATGAATTCACGGATGACTTTGTCAAGCGATGGTTCTATTCTAAGCGAGTTGAGAGCTAGACCAATATTCCTCCAAGAGATCATTGAAACTCAAAAAGAGGATAGTGAATTGCAAGTTCGGAAAGATCGGTCTGCGAGGCAGATTTTGAGTCGGACTTTAGGATTAGTCCCAATGGAAGTTTGATGTTCAAAGCGAGTTTGTGTACCAAGAAAAGAAGAGCTTATTGAGAGAATTTTGTATGAGGCCCATAATGGATGTTTATCGTACATCGGGTAGTACCAAGATGTATAATGACTTGAAGCAATGATATTAGTGGCGAGAATAAAGAAAGATATTTGAATTTGTTTCCAAATGCTTGATTTGTCAATAAGTAAAGGTGAACACCAAGTACCTTCGGGTTTGCTTCAACCCATTTTAGTTCGGAGTGGAAATGGGACCGTATTACTATGGATTTTGTAACTTGGGTTTACCATTGTCTCGAGCAAGAAAGATGCCGTATGGGTTGTAGTTGATAGACTCACCAAATCAGCCCATTTTATACATGTTCGAGTGGATTACTCCCTCGACAAGTTGGCAAACTTGTATGTTTCAGAAATAGTAAGACTTCATGGAGTTCCCTTGTCAATCATATCGGATAGAGATCCGAGATTCACATCCAGGTTTTGGAAGAAGTTACAAGAGGCCTTGGGTACAAAGTTGAATTTTAGTACCACTTTTCATCCTCAAACTGACGGTCAGTCAGAGAGGTTAATTCAAGTACTCGAGGATATGCTCAGATGTTGTATTCTTGAATTTCGAGGCAGTTGGGAAAAGTTTCTCCCATTAGTAGAGTTTACCTACAATAATAGTTTTCAGTCGAGCTTAAAGATGGTGCCTTATGAAGCTTTATATGGGCGTAAGTGTCGAACGCCTCAATATTGGACTGAACTTAAAGAAAACCAAATTCACGGGGTTGATTTGGTTAGAGAATCTGAAGAGAAAGTGAAAGTGATACGAGAAAGTTTAAAAGTTGCACTAGACAGACAGAAGTCATATTCGACTTAAAGAGAAAAGAGATAGAGTATCAAGTAAGAGATAAAGTTTTCTTGAAAGTGTCACCTTGGAGAAAAGTTCTCAAATTTGGCCGGAAAGGCAAGTTGAGTCCACGTTTTATTGGACCGTATGAGATTACCGAGAAAGTTGGGCCTGTAGCTTACAGATTGGCTTTGCCATCAGAGTTAGAAAAGATACATGATGTGTTTCACGTGTCAATATTGAGACGCTACCGATCAGACCCATCACATGTAATTCCCCAGTCAGAGATAGAGATTCATCCCGACATGACTTATGGTGAAGAACCAGTCAAGATCTTAGCTCGGGAAGTTAAGTAGCTAAGAAAGAAAAGTATTTCCTTAGTGAAAGTATTGTGGCAAAGACATGGAATAGAAGAAGCCACATGGGAACCAGAAGAGAGTATGAGAAACTAGTATCCAAACCTTTTTGCTGGTAAGATTTTCGAGGACGAAAATCCCTAAGGGGGAGAATTGTAACAGCCCGATTTAGGGCTTAGTCGAAAGAGTGGTGCGAGACCACGAATCTGAGGTAAATTTATGATTTTTTAAAGTTCATTCCATGTTTGCATGTTAGTGTGGAAGTTTCATGAAGCAATTTTGCTAAATTGAAGTTGAATGGTCAAAAAGGACCAAATTGCAAAAGTTGCAAAATATGAGTCTCTAGAAGCATTTTGTATGAAATAGCTTTAGAATAGCAATTATAAGTCCTTAAATAGCAATTTTCCCAAATCATAATATTTGGAAAAAATTGGACATGAGTTAGTAAAATAGAGAATTTTTATGAGAAGGGCATTTTAGTCATTTGTCTATTAAATGATTAATAAAGGAAAAAGATGACAAAAATCACTATCATCTTCTTCCTCATTGCCGAAAATTTCAAAGAACCCATAGCTAGGGTTTGTTCATCTTTCAAGCTTGCTAATCAAGAAAAATAAAGCTCGGATCGAAATCGAGGCAAGAACAAGGTCGAGGACTAAATTGCATACCTAGCTACATTTTGTATATTGAGGTAAGTTTGTATGATTTCTAAGCTTTATGATTTATATCATTGAATTGCTTAGTATAATGTACAATGTTATTATGAAAATGTTTAATGTTATGTTACACAAAGAAATTAATGAGATCAAGCATGAGAAAGCCCCGATTGAAGTTGAATAGCTTAGGATACCCGATCTACCACATGAAACAAGAAAGTCCGTATAAGACCAAGCCGAGGCATGGCATCGGCAAGCAAGCAAGTTATCATGTAAGTCCAAGGCAAGCTTGGCATTGAGAGATTATCATGTAAGTCCAAGGCAAGCTTGGCATTAAGAAGTTATCATGTAAGTCCAAGGCAAGCTTGGCATTGAGAGGTTATCATGTAAGTCCAAGGCAAGCTTGGCATTGAAAAGCTATCAAGAGAAAGAGATTTCAAGTAAGTCCAAGCCAAGGCTCGGCATTGACCAGTTCATGAGCAAAGATACCAAGTAAGACCATGTCAAGACATGGCAATGGTAAGTTCCCAAGGGAACCCACGAGAAAGATTTCGTATAAGTCCATGTCAAGACATGGCTTCGAAACTAAGATGAGATTTAGTATCCTCGGTTATTCATATAAATTCATCGGGCAAACGAGTTAAGCTCCATTGAGATAACAAGAAAGCTAAGTAAGCAAAGTTATTATTAAGTGAAAATGAGTATTATTCATGTTATGAATGATGAATTAGAAATTATGAGTATTATGTTCAAGTATCTTTGATCAAAGTGATCAAGTGATACAGTACTTGGCTTGACTATCAAGTATGAGATTAGTAAGTTTCATGAGATATGTAAGAATCAAGTATGAGTAAGTAAGCTTTATAGCTGAATTTATGATACCATTGTTTATATCAAATGGTCTATATTAAGTAAGAATGTTGCTATGTGCATTATGCAAACTTACTAAAAAGCGCTTATGTCTTTCATTCTTTCTTTCCATGTAATCCCGCCAAGCTAATATCGAGGATCACCGTCATCAGACTCAGAGCACACTATCAATCGCTATTTTGGTATAGCCAAGTTGTTTTATTAAGTATGGCATGTATAGGAAGCATTACATTTTGAGTAAATGTTTTAAGAAGAGCCAAAGTATAGGCTATTAAGTTTGTTATTCTTTTGTATATGGCTAAGTGATTGGCCAAGTGTGTATGTGTATAATTATCAATGAAGCATGTAGTATTATTCATGAATGATGTAGTATTGAGTTGTTGAAATGAGTATGAATTGGATCTTAATTTGGGGTGGCAATTGGCTTGGTAAATAGCCTCTAAGTGCCCATGATTGGACACACGGACGTGTGTCTAAGGCCGTCTGTGTAACTTTGAACCTTTGAATCTTCATCGAGAATATCAAGTTGTAGTACACGGTCTAAGTCCACGGGCGTGCTATGGCCGTGTGAAATAAGTCAGTATATCAAGATATAGTACACAGTTTAAGTCCACGGGCGTGTCTTGGTCGTGGGCAAATTGGCAGAATACTGAGTTTTTAGGCACGGTCTGGGTACATGGGCGTGTATGCTATCCACGGGCGTGTCTTATCTTACACGGGCGTGTGACCCCTGTTTCAAAGAAGAGTTTTTCGATTGGGTTTCGAAAGTTATCAGCACGAGTTTAAGGCCTCGTAGGCCCATAAAATGTACGAGTTGTTTAAGAATGAGAAGTTTTAATTTCGGAACGAAATTTTATAGCCCGTAATGTCATGATTAAGCAAGTTCAAACATAGTAATGTCTTGTATCCTGTCTGAGCTTCGGACTCGGGTATGGGGTGTTACACACCTAATTGAGCCAAATAAGCTTGCTATCTTCAAGCTCTTCTAACTAGGGTTTCCATGTAAAAATATTTGGGAAAGATGATGAAAAAGATGATAGTTTCTTTATTTAATCATTTATCATCTTTTATTATTTTTACTTTCCAATTTATTTAATCATCTTTTATTTAATCATTTATCATCTTTTCTTTATTTAATTTTCCATGAATGACTAAGCATACTTATCTACTAACTCCTCTTAATGGTCTATTTGCCATATAAGGACCTCAAATTTTGAATTCCATAGCTATTTGATACTTATAGCTACTAGAACTCAACTTTTGCATTTTATGCAATTTGGTCCTTTTATCAAATTAGACATGTAATCGGTAAAACTTTCTTAACGAAATTTTTATATGACATTCCTATCATAATGCAGACCATGCAATAATATTAAAATAATTTTCCTCACGGACTCGGATTTGTGGTCCCGAAACCACTGTTCCGATTTCACTGAAAACGGGTTGTTACAGTCCTCTAATTGATTCTTTCATTGTTGGAGAATTGGCTTTCAAAGAGGCTAGCATGTATGCCATGACTACTATCGTTGGGGAATGGAATTGGGACTGTTTTGAGAAGGAGTTACCACAGAATTTTTTATCTTGTATTGTAAGCATTCGACCCCTAAGAGATGATGTTGGCCTTGGTATATTTACAGTTACGGATGGCTATAAGACACGAGTTCTAGGCGAGTGGACTCCAAAAGAAGCAAAATGGGATTTAGCTTGAAATTTTAGAGGCTTGCAGAGAGTATTCGAAGTGATGCCGTAGAGTATGTGTTGGAAAAAATTCAATTTGAAAATGGTTTTCTTGCACATTGAAAAATTAAAATTTTAAAATTCGAATCGGTTTGTGATATTTATAGCAATAAACCTTAGCCGAATTTGTACTTGTGTTTTCGGCTTAGCAGACATTCGTTATTCTTAACTTTCAACCAAATGATATTCTCCGCTATTCTCATACCATAAACTGCTTCGAGTGTGAGCTGAATCCAATTGAATCGAAACACAGAACTAGAAAATTCTTTCTCTCCTTTAGGAGCAAAAACGAAAGTTCTCTCCTCTTAATAGAAATCGATAAAATTGTTGTTCTGGAAAAATATATGTAATAGTTAAGAATAAATTCTCTCTATTTTTTGGCAAAATAACAATCTTTTAAAGTTGTGTAAATAGCTCTATCGATGCCACTATTTATAGGAGGAGAAAATAGAACCCTTATTGAGTTGTAGTGGTTTATTTCAAATAGAAAAACAAATTCTTACTTAGAGTAGGAGAGAGGTGGATGGCACACCCTAATACTCCTATTAGGGTTGATGATGTCCACGAAACTAACTAAAAATTTGACTAAGGCAAGTGCACTTATCAATTAATATTATAGCTATGATGAGTAAAGATATCGTTCCCACGAAGACCAAAAGTACTAGTAATTACCGTCTTTCTATTATTTAACTAAATAATTCAAGTGATTAATTTAAAACTAAAATTAGCTAAATTAATTACTAACGAACACGACAAAGAAAAAAACACAAAAATAATCGATTAATAACCAAGAAACGAAATAATACCCAGTAAAGAATTCACCTAGATTTCATCTGTCACTATCAATCTAAATTACGCAATTTCTTTACTTAGTATCTTGATCCGTAGAAATCCCTAAATTATGCAAATATCTCTTTCGAGCATAAGAGCAATTGACTCTAGGTTGATTAATTAAAATTTCTTTCTAATTAAAATCTTTATTATTGCATTAACTCGCGCTATGGATTCTCCTATTAGATTTGACTCTAACTCGATAGATTTATGTCATCCTATTTCTAGGATTACATGCAACTTCATTCAATTACGGAAGATTTACTCTTAAATAGGGTCTATTCAACCACCAATTTAAGCACATCAAATATGGATTAATAATCTAGAAATATCAAATCAAGAATTAGGCACACATAATTGAGAACAAGAAACTAAGTATTTATTGCGTAAAATAAAAATCAAACGACAGAATCCATCATAGGGTTCATCTCCCCTAGGTATTTAGAAAATTAGTTCATTCTTGAAAATAAAAATATCCAAGATACAGTATAACCGAAAGAACTAAAGAAACTCATGATAACTTCCTAAGATATCAACTGGGAATCTTCAATATTGACAGAAATCTACTTCAGAATCGGCTTCAATGGTGTTTTTGAGTTGTTTTCTTAAATATTCTACAATGATTCACTCCGATCTTCTTATTTTTGTTATATATACGTCTTAGAATGCCCGAAAAACCTAAAAATCATGATTTTCCAAAGTTTAGTGTGAAATCCTGTGAAAACAACACAGCTTACCACATACCGTGTGGGTTACACAGTCATGTGGCCAGGTCATCTAGAATGGTCTAGCCCTTGTGGCTCATGTAGCTTGCTCTGATTTTTCAGTTTTCTCTCATTTTTTTGCTCATTTTGCTCCCAAGTGCTCTATTAATCATTAAAACATGAATTTAAAGGATTAGGAGCATAAAATTCACAATTAACATCGAATAATCACCTAAAAACGCATTAAGAATAAGGTTAAAACATGTTACTTTTAGCACTTATCAGTTGTCGCCACCTTCATGTTACATGAGGGGTTTTGGGCCTTTCTCACATTAGGTCCAATTATGAGTACTTCCTGAGCCTTTTTTATCCAGTACTCTGTAATGTGGTCCAACCTGATTTAGTTATCTTATTTCCCAAAATAAAATTTAATATTTATATATAAAATAATTTACTCATCCCTATTTTACCCCCAACAAAATTTTGATGATTTTGCCCCTAGTAAAATTTCGAGAAAATGTGTTCAATATTTCACAACTCAACATGCTCACTATGACCGATTGATTTGTTTTCATTTTTGGGCTTCATAACAGTCCAATAACATAACTCATTCTTCCGATCATTTTTTAAGTAATCCATATAGGATTGCAAATTTCCATTTTCATTTTTGGAAACCTACATTAATTTCAAAATGATTCCATTTCTCCATTTTGGAGAAAACTATAATCATTCCTGAATGTTTCTCATTTCTCTCTTTTTTTTTTTCATTCTGTTCATTTATATTCAAACACGCAATTCATTTCTAGTTTCAACGAGCTAGCGGAGGGACCGATTAGACATATATAGTTGAGGCTCAAATGATTTATAATTAAGTTCCAGATTTTCACCTAGTAATTATAAACTCATTTAGTCACGAAGTCATTTCACTATAGTATTGTGACTAAGCTCTTCCCAACGACATACCATTACGAAAGCAGCTACTCGGTACTCGTCCAATCATCTTGTCATTAGTGTGTTACCCTTATAGGATATCCTTTATCTCTTTGGGATAATATTTGTTCTCCCAATATGATCATATTCTATCTCATGGTAACCATTACATCTTTTTTCATGAAAATTCAATCACTATAAAATAGTGATCAAGTCATTCATCACAAAGACAGACGACCCGTGGCCACGTTTACTTCTCATCAACCATGTAATAACAATGAAAGGATATCATTTACCCATGTTTTGGGCTATGAATTCCACTGTTGTGAATGACGCTATATACTACAAAAGTCGTACACCCAAGCACCAGCTGTCGATTCCCTATCTATTTGAACTCAGGTTTTTACTTACATCAAAGTGTACGAGTCACGCATACATAGTCCACCATCCACTCAAGATTCAAGTATGCCACACTATGAACGTCACAAGGGAATAAATCCATAAACGGATTCAGGATCTATTCTGCTTGAGTCCTATCCAATGTATTGTTAGTCCAGTCAGTCACATCTATGTCTCTATCTTTTGAGAGTCATCCGCTCCGATGCTCAAGACAAGGCATCTCCCCAATTAGACTTAATAGGTGACATATTAATCTTTCAATCGGTTTGCTCATTTCCAATTATACTTAATAGGTGACATATTGGTCTTTCAATCGATTTAGGGTACCAAATCCAACAGTATGTCGGATGATAACTTGTGTTCCATTTGTGGATGTTGTTTGAAGACACCTCTCCATGCAGTAAGAGATTGTTATTTTGCTAAAGTTGTTTGGATAACGGTAGTGCTTGTTAATAAGCTTGGCCGATTTCTTTCATACTTCGTTAGATAATTGGCTTGCAGAGCATTTGGGCAATATGGATGGCACTAAGGCTAATGACACAAAATGGGATATAGTATTTGGATTTTTCATTTGGAAAATCTGTAAGTGTCAAAATGCTGCTGTGGTCAGGGGTGAAAAACCAAATGCGATGGAGTAGTTGGTTTCACGTGATCAAGGACAGTAGTTGTATACTCAATGAAAAAAAATCTAGTGGCTGATCAAAAAAATGAGATGGAAGCCACCCTCAAGATGGAATTTATAAGCTCAACACTGACGGTGCAATTCATCAAGGTCAGGGGCGAAGCCAGGGGGGCTGGCATAGGCCCCGGCCCCCCTAAAAGGTAAAATTGTTATTTAGGCCCTTGAAATTTTTTTAAAATTTTAAATTAGTAAAAGTAAAATTTCACTTTGCCCCCCCTAAAATTATAAAAATTCGATTTAATCCTTTACAAATTAGAAAGATATAAACTATAAAAATTTAAAATTTCATCCGGCCCCCTAAAAAATTGTCCTGGCTTCGCCCCTGATCAAGGTACAAATATAACTTCTGCAGGTGGGCTGGTAAAAGATTCGAAAGGTGTATGATTGTTTGGTTTTAACAAAAGTATTGGTTCATGTTCAGTTTTGAACTCTGAATTATGGCCATTTATGATGGGATGAAGCTGGCATGGAATCATGGTATTAGGAAGTTAATTGTTTGAGAGTGACAGCTTATCTGCTGTTAATTTAATTATGGAAATGAAAAGAATCGATGTTCCAAATTTGGTCCGGGATATTAGACATATGATGGGTCGAAGTTGAGAAATCAAATTGTAGTACATTTCTGTATTGCTAATCGGGATGCTGATATAATATCTAAAACAGCTAGAAATTATAGTCCAAGTTTTTACATCTTTGATCAACCTACTGAGGAAGTTTCTCAAGTACTCTTCCAAGACTTTATAGCGATTGCTGAAAGCTTTACTATGTAATATTGCTTGATTTTTGTACGTAGCTTCTTTCTTTTTCCACCAAAAAAAAAAAAAATTGCACGAAAACTATAATTTGATTAAAAGAAAAAAAAAAGCCAAACGAACGAACAATTACAGGCTAAGAACAAAATACTGCAAAGCAAACGTTGTTGAGCCGCCAGTTTTGTAGCCCATTTACTTTGTTATTAATATTAACAGTATTTGATAAGCACTGAGTGTGGCAATGAAACTAACATGGAGCTGAAGTTTGAACTTGTCTGAATTTTTTTTTTCTCCCAAAATGTGACTTTTTTTAAAAAAAGTTTGATCAAACCCCAATTATGTAAACGGCGCTGGCTGTTTTTGTTTACTTGCTAGCTCCAGCTCCTGCGGATCTGTATTTGTAGCGCATGGCCCAGAAAAGGTAATGCAAGAAATTCAATGTGCTGAGCACGCACATGAGCCAGTAGAATCTGTCGAGATGGTATCGGTTTATTGTATAACCAGACAGCCATGGCGAGTGGCCTGAGTTACCAGTCACGTTGTTTATTATCGATACAATCACTGAGCTTAAATAATACCCCATTGCTAAAGAAGCCCAGGAAAGGGAAGTAGCCAATGATCTCATGCTTGACGGTGCTTCAGTGAAGAAAAATTCTAGTAGCCCTGCCAAGGTGAAAAGATCAGCTGAACCTAAGAACAGATACTGCAAAGCAATCCAGAAAAAGGTGATGGGTAATGGAGCTGTTGAGTCGAGTAGGCCTGAGTCGGTTGCTACTCTTTTTCGTTTGATTTCCACGAGTGCGGCCACTGCCATGGATATTATGGAAAGGAATAAACCGATCCCGATTCGTTGCAAGTGAGTTATGCCCATCTCGGTGTTGGTTACCCTTCGAGCAAATGGGATGATCAAGTGGTCGTAAACTGGGGCTAGGATCATGATGAACACTACAGGGAAAACCGGTAGTGAAGCTGGTGGGATTTTCAATGAACCCAGCTTGGTGTCCATGGAAGCGGCTTGTTCGACCGAGAATGTCGAGAGCTGAGCTAGGCAGCAGTTGAGGACGATGGTGCAAACAAATATGGGGAGGATTTTTAGCACGATCTTGACGTCTTCTACTTGGTTCACCGTGCATTCAAGTGCTGGGTGAGCTGGCTTGTTCACCACAGCTCTGTTTAGGAATTTAAGGCTTTGGGTTGGGATTTCATCTGTTTGTTTAGCATTTTCTTCTGGTTCCTTGTTGGTTTCAGGTTCATAAAAAGGGCTTGCAGAGAGGTTAGCAATTGCATTGCTTGAGTTTCTGCTCATGCAACCGTTCAGCATAGCTGCAACCAGTACCTGTAATGAAATGGAAGTGTTATAGACCAACATCTATTTGATCAAACCATGGAAAGGAAAATAAAAAGTGTAAATTTACCATGCAAATGGTTGTAAGTGGACTGCCAGAGGGTATTTTGTTCCTATAAAAGCTAGAGCCAAAGAAGAAGATTGGGATTGACACTAATATTGCAATGGTGGAGATGGCAAAACCCCACTCCCATCCCTTATTATCTTCAACCCACACAACAAATGTGACAGCAATAAGGGCACCAAATGAGAGACAAAAGACAAAGTAGTTGAAGAAAGTAGATCTTTGCTTCCTTCCTTGTGGAGTGTTTTCATCAAACTGCTCAGCACCATGAGTTGGTAAGGACCCCTTTATCCCTCCAACACCAAGTGCCACTAGATAAAGGCCTATGAACAGCATAGCTGCTTTCCCACCATCAATTTCCTGGCATGGCATAGATGGGGTGGTGGATGGATCACATGTTGGAGGCTTTAAGGAAGGTGTCCGAGCTTGGATGGTAAGAATGATCAAGCCCTGTTTCGATAGCAGCAATTGGTTAGACATATATATATATATAGAGAGAGAGAGAGAGAGATAGTTCCAGCAATGAATTCAAACTTATGATGATCATTTTGAAGCATTTCTTTTGTCATTAACTTTTTTAAGGGCACCTACACCAAGACCAAACCAGTTAACCACTTTCCCTATCTGATTTCAACATCCAAAACCAAAAAGCCTAAGAATAGGGTCATCGTATATGGTCCAAACTCATCAAACAGTGGGTCCGTTTGATCTCATATTAAGCCATACACAAGATTTTGGACTGCGATGCTGAAATTTCAATATGTCATTTATGAAGAAGCTGGGGTGTTGGCTACTTGGCTCTTTCAAAGTTGAGTCAGTAGCCATTCATGCATGTGGTTCATGAACCTGCCCAACATGAGCAACTATACCACTTTTGTACTTTCAGATAAGATCCCATTTGAAGAAAGAAATATGGGAATCGTATATCTTAGAGGTAGACAACACTATGTCGAGATAAAAGTGTTATCAAGCACCCAAAGCTTCGACGATTTGACATTCATATGGCACCTGTCTATCAAAAGCCATCACCACCTGTCGCGTTGGCTTTATCGTGTGCTTTATTAGATACTATTGAAGATCAATAAGACAAGATAGATGTTACCATCTGTGCTGAAATTGATAAAACAAAAGTATCCTCTTGTTGCAACACGTACGCCACATAATACTTTTAACCCCCCCCCCCCCCCACCCTTTTTAAGGCCAAGGCGTTGGCTTCAATTGGCTTACGTTCCAGGGGGACCCCAACACAAACACTGGCCTACTCCACGCCCCCACGTCTGAATTTTGTCATTTTATATAAAATTTGATGCTCTTTTGAAGAATATTTCAAAGCCTTAACCAACATAATCAATAGTTGATGTAAGCTTTTTTTTCATATGATGAAAGATGATAAACAGACCCTTTTATTGGTTTTTGTTTTGTTTTTGGGGTCTGAGAGAAGAAAAAGAGAGAAATTTATGGGACATTTATCACGAACACCTCGATGGTTGTACCTAAACAGACGGTGTTCCTTGGATCTATATGCCAAAGAGCTTGCGCCTGTGACAGGCCCTTAGGCCTTTAATGCTTCTACACACGGATTTTTGTCTTTATTTTTCTTTTAAAACGGTATCCCATATCTGGTTTCATGCAAAAAATAATAATAATGCAAGTGACATGCAAACTACGGGAAAAAAAACAAGTTTCAGAAACGGTGAAATTAGTACCAGGAATTCGATGAGTGCGCTTATGAGGTAGATGTGGTAAGTGGTGAAGAAAGCATCAGACAAGAAGCCACCAAGGAGAGCCAAAAGGAAAGCAGTTCCCATGAAATTGGTGACATTGTTTGCAGATTTTGATGGAGATAAGTGCATGTACTTTGACAGATACAGCACCAGGTTGCTTGCATTTGCCAAGTAGGCCAAGTTCTCCAGCACTTCCACAACTACACACATACACATAGGATTCATCATTAGAACCATAAGATAGAACTATAAAAAAGAAAAAGAACATAAAAATAGCATTTGTGGGAGTAAAGACTAACCCAAGGCAAAGGAAGCAGCAAGCATGCCACCATGTTTGCCCCTTAAAGCAGGCTTATTCCTCCAATCCACATACCCTTCCCATCTGGTATCCTGAAACCCTCCTTCCTATATTAAAAACTCATTATAAAAAAAGAGTTAGTAAGTAAGAAATATCTTCTTGTGTTTCTGTTAGAATGAAACAAAAAGGCAAGAACAAAGAGAAAAGAAAGAGGGAAAAGGGGAACCCACCATAGCTTTTTTTTTTTGTTTTTGAAGTTGTATAGGATATGAGGTGAGAGAAGTGAAGATTTGAGTTGAAAAGCAAGGGGGGATGAGTGGTGGGGGGTATTTAAAGAGCATTAGATTCAACTTGGAGGGAGAGAATGGTCTAAAAAGCCATTTAGAAAATGACTTTGATGGATCCCCCTTTGGAACACCTTTTGCGTTTACTAAGAATTCTTCTTTTCTATTTTGCATTTTCTTATTCAAACAGACCTCCCCCCTTTTTTTTTTTTAATGCATTAAAGTCAAGACTACTCTATCTCCATGTGAATACACAGGTTCTTATTATCAAACATTACTTACTATAGGTTACAATTAAATACTAGGTGGGAAGTATCCGATCCTCTTCGAAGTGTCTAAATTATTATAAACAAAATTAACCATTGCAAAGTTTAAAATAAATATAACTTGGACAAAAATAATAGTAAATAAAAATGCGTTAAAACATAATTAAGATAAAGAACACGTAGCAACAACACAACCCTTTGATCTCGGGCCTTGACTTTTATGAGTTGAGGAATTTATGAAGTAGATAAGGATTGAGCAATGCATGATAAAATCAATCCATGACGCAATTTGAAAATAAATTATTAAAAGAAGCAATGGGTTTATTTATTTATCATTATTATTACTGAAAGAGAGTACGACCACCGTATGAGGGATAAAAGGAATAGTGGTGAAAGATGCAAATTGAGTCAAAATTTAGCATCATCTTAACTTATAATTTGAATGAGGAGAGAAATATTATTTATTATATTTACTCATAGTTTTAATATCCCAACTTTAATCTCATAAATTTTACTTCTTTTGTTTTTATAATACTATTAATTTTGATTTTATGAGTTATTTTCATTAAAGTGATTTTTTTCTTTTAAAAAACTTTATTAACATATAAATTTATTATCGATTTAACTTTGTTGATTAGATTTTCACATTACTTTAATTGTGTGAGTGAATATATTTTAAAAAAAATAGTGTGAGGGACCAATTTATATCAAATTAAGTAAAGAAATTAAATCTCAAATTTTAATACAATAG
Organism: Gossypium sturtianum; assembly: GCA_025698515.1. Classification (NCBI taxonomy): domain Eukaryota; kingdom Viridiplantae; phylum Streptophyta; class Magnoliopsida; order Malvales; family Malvaceae; genus Gossypium; species Gossypium sturtianum. The sequence goes on from CM046955.1 coordinate 132,026,344, forward strand.
GGGATTAAAATCATAATTAAACTAGCAGATGGAAATACTTAATCTGTCGATTACTCTTAAAATTATAAGTACTCTTCACAACATATAGTGACGACGGCCATGTGATATTTATAGTTTGTGCTTTAACATTCAGAATTGACATAATTATTACAACTTTTATTGACAAAAAAATATTACAATTTTCGGAAATCTTTATATATTACAAAAACGAGCAATATTGTTTCTATAATATATAGTTTCGAAAACAAGGGTTACTAGGTAAAGTTAATTAAATGATTTGTAATTAGTTAAAATATGACTTGATATTTTTAAATGACGTAATTTATTCATTTGATTTGTTGTGATAAATTTAATCAGAAATTGGGTTAAGTTAAAAAGAAACTATTTATACTTTATAAAATATATTCCAAGTCACATCATATTTTAAATTAATGTAATATTATTTACTTGAGTTTATCTCATTAATTGAACAAATACTTTTTCAAATATTACGAAAATGATATTTTTGCCCATTTTTCTAATGTGTAGGGTCATTTTTACTTATTTCAAACATGCGTAAACCTATACATAGGCCAAAACACACTTATGGACTCAAACATTACGTTTACTGTGTCAATTCCTTAATTACTTGTTTCAAGGAAATGTTTAGAGTTAAGGTTATATGCACCAACGTCAGTGTACATCGTGTGGTAATAAGCTTGATGCTAGGTTTTAAGTAATGTTTTAGGTTTGAATATTGTGAATGTAGAAAATAAAATTAGAAGAGCTTTATATACGATTTGAAGGTTTGATTTAACTTAATTGGGATTCAATATAACTATTAAATACTAAAAAACAAAGATAATATTTTTATAATTGGGTTAGTGGTTGAATCGATTAATTTTTGATTTCTTGTTCCAGCATTATTTTTCTTTATTGATTTTGAGTGATTGACTCAAATTCAGTCTGAAGTCTAAATTGGTATTCCAATCCCATTAAAAAGATATATGCAATAGTGGAATGGGTAAAAAAATGTCAAAAATTGAGATTTTGAATAAACCTTAGCAATCCCAAAGAAGGGTATGTTTTTCACAAGAGGACTTGGAGGCTGAATGCTTTATCTCAACAACCGAAGTTTTGTTCGTCCAATCCCACGAATTGCCTGTGCCCAAGGCACTTCATATTTAATTCGTAATTACTTTGATCAGTGGATTTGAATTTCAGCAACCCACATATACACGCTGTCTGATATGATACATATGGAATCAGTTCGTGTATCTTGAAATACACTCAAACATGGTGTTTTTTTTCATGAAATATTGTGGTCCTAAAACGTGTTTTATTTTTTGGAGAGGGGGGGGGAGAAATTTAGTAGACTAAGGACTTACCAATATTAATTAATTAATTTAAATTAATTAAAATCTGGAAGTCAATGGACAACAGCCATTCACCTGATGAAGGCATCATATGATATACATGTGCAGTTAAATTAATTTAAATGAAAGCCATATTCTTTGTGCACAATCTCCGGTAGCTGATAGCTATAATCCCACATCAGTTGGAGAAGCATTTCAATTATACCAATAAAAGATTCATTTGCATTAATTGAACTGTAAGTTGTAATTAGTTAAGGTTGGCATTTTCAAAGCCCTCAAATTTAAAAAAAAAAAATTTACATTTAACTGGCTATTTGACTTTTAAAATACATCAAAAGGCCTTCAAATTTTTTCAAAAAGAAAAAGCAATTAAGTCCCGATTTTTTTTTCCACTCAATTGAGTACTTGAATTGCCAAAATATATTAAAAAGGCTCTTAACCGTTAACTTTAATAGTTGACTATTAAAGTTAACCGTTACTATTTTTTTTTCAGTTAAAGCCACCATTTGTCACAAGCATGATGTGACATGTGGCAAAAATGATAAAAATAATAAAAATTATTAAATTTTAATAAAAAATAAAAAATTTATAAAAATCGTAAAAATATATAAAAAATTATAAAGTTTTATAAAAATCATAAAAATTATAAAATATATAGAAATATAGAAAAATATTATAAAACTTTATAAATTCGTAAGAATATTATAAAAATGTAAAGAAATATCAAATTCGCAAAAAATTATAAAAATTATCATACCAAAAGAAGCATTTTATAATTTTTCTATAACTTTTATTGATTTCTACTTTTATCATTTTTCGCCACATGTCACGTTGTGTTGCGACATGTGATGGCTTTAACTGGAAAAAACTGGGGGTCATTAACTTTAAAATTAATGGTTAAAGGGCCTTTTTTATTCATTTTATACTTTTTTATGACTTTTATAAAATTTTACCATTTTTATATTATTTTATGATTTTTATAAAAAAATTTCTATTTTTTTTCTAATTTTTTATATTTTTTATATTTTTTATTAAAATTTAATAATTTTTATAACATTTATTGATTTTTATTTTTTATAATTTTTTTGCTACATGGCACACCGTGATTGTGACATGAGGTGGCTTTAATTAAAAAAATTAAAGGCAGTTAACTTTAACAGTCAATTGTTTACTTTTCCTCACTAGAAGAGGACGTTAACCATTTTGGCAGATATCCTCTCTATCAAAGCGGTATCCCTTTTAGTCTAAGTCATCCTTATTTGGGAGTTTGATTTTTAATGAAACAGTCTGCCACAATTAATGACTTATTTATACTTGGATTTCCCCCTTTTTTCGGCTACTGAACTTACATCAATGAAACGTAAATATTGATATGCCATCAAGGCTTTCATTCATCAACAACGTTTTCAAAATAACATTCAATACAGGATAAAATTTTCAAAGTGATGGTATGTAACAAAAGACCTAACACCCCCAGCAATTACATGTTAACCCCGATTTAAAAGGCTCACAAATAGTCGTTGATCTGACTGTATCTCTTCAATCACCACGCTTAACCTAAGAAACTTAAAGGAAGAAGAAATTGGGTAAGTTCATAAGAACTTAGTGAGTTCCTACGAAGGACAACCTCACCATGATTACTATCAGACGTAAAAATAAAGGAATAAAGGGACATGTTTATTTCGCCCCCATTGGCGGATACATTACTATAGCTTTCAGTTCAATTGGCGAATAACTTCGCAGTTCAAATCAGCCTCTTAGTGAACAACACCATTTTCTTTACTCATGTATGACAATCACAGGCACATCTGCTTAGCTAATACCCCACTTGCGTGGTTTTCCCTTTATGACAAACAAGCTTATTGATCATGCGCACATGTAATGTGTAATTCCACATGAACTCTTTTTCTACGTACTCCCTTCCCTATGCTAGCTTCTGATCCCTGCTTCCCGAAGAACCCAATTTATTTCATGTATCTTCAAATCCGCTCATCTGAGCTATATAGTAACATTTCCTCTATATCCTCCTAACTCCCCTCCTTGTATAAACACACTAGTGTTCTCCCGAAAGGTCAAGTTTTCACCAGTCACGGTTCGCAACAAGTGTCATACCGAAGGCAAAATTCATTATCCTGTATATTTTTAATTATTATACACAATATCCATCCGATACCTCCATTCACCTGTTTGGATTTGGAGCTTGTGCACCAATGAATGAGTACTCATATTATGCATATAACCAGGTTTTCTGGGCCTGTTCAGTCATAACTAACCATGCATGCACTGACTCTTTGCATGAGACTTCTCAGACATATACATCAGAAGAAAATGATTTAACTACTTACATGGCTATATAGAGTTTAGAAATAAACGAACTGGCACATATACCAGACACAGGGTGTAGAGGAACTCACCGAATACTTTACTTATAGTTCTAACTACTCTACTACTGGTTCTTTTCCTTTGACACTAGGACCTTCGTCTGTTTCTTTAGCTAAACAGTAAAACAATTCCTTTAATCATAAAAAATAACCAAATACCTAAGATATAGTAAGAATCTATAAACATGCAAACGGTTCCTAGTTAGGAGTTTCCTTGTTACCCAGTACTTAAGGAAATCCTACCAATCCTCTATAAGTTAGTCTCTATCTATATGGTAAAACTTATCGGAAGGTTTTAAGAATTTACCAATAGACAACTAGCACCGAAGTTCTCTTAACTTTTACAGTTAATACCCTTTCTGGCAACGAAGAACTCTCCTGGTTTCTTTAATGATAACAAATTCTGGTGGAGAAGATGAATCAAAAATCTTCTCTCTACTACCACGCTATCCTTTTATAGCTAACCCACATTCGAATCCCAATCAAGTTTATCTCTAATCCTTACTTGTTCTCACATGCTTCCACTAATTAATCACATCCTACAAGGCTTTACAAGTGTCCTAATTATCAACATGTTGCCTCCACGAGGATGTCAAGTGACATAAACGTATCCTACAAACCATCATACTTACTTAAGTAACGATACTAAAACATGGGTGACGATCTCATTAGTGGGAAAAGTCTGTCCAATAAGGTCATCGCCCTACTATATCCTTCCTAACACTAGGATTGGTACTTTGCATAATTGGTGAAGTTCTTTGTAACTCTCCGCCACGAAGTTATCACCTTCACCATTCTAAGTTTCGCAACTTAGGCGGCCTCCACTAGCGTAGTCTCTCAACCCGATCCAGTTCGCCTAATCAAAGTGTGACAATTGTAACATGAAAACCTTGTTGTATATAAATAAATTAAATCCTTAAAATTATACTAAGGTTGCTTTGTATTATATATTTTGGTGATAATGTTTCATTTGGTATTTGTACTTTCATAAAACTATCAATATGTGTTTTACTATGATACACGATGTTAACACCGCTAGTGAATTGCTAAACCAACCAATGAAAATTTGACACATAATTTTTTCGAATCAGCATGTAGACATGGATAATACAACACTACGTGAAAAGCTAAATAAAACAAAAATTAAATTAAATTAAAAAAATAAACAACTAATCATATGGTTAATAAAAAAAGAAGTAAATACTAAACTTCGATGATAAAAAATATTATTTAAAACTTAATTAAAAGTATTATTTCAAATGGAAAATTCTTTGGAGAAGATGATGATTTACTTAAATAGAGAAGATGACGATTCTGCTTATGTAAATTTAGTATTTACTTTTTTTTTATTAATCATATGTTTAGTTATTATTTTTTTTATTTAGCTTTTCACGTAATGTACTATTCATGTGGACTTGTTGGTTTGGAAAAAATTATACGCGTAACACCCTATACCCAACCGAATTGTCGGATCTGAGCCACAGTGTGTCACATTCGTTGTCGGAATAACTACAATCAATTCATAAGTAATATATACACTGAGTATGATAAAATCAAACTATGAAAATGATAAAATCAAACTATGAAAATTTTAATTTGCATATACCTTTATATGTATGCATATCCACTGTATATATATTATTAGAATATAAAATATAACATTTGATTATAACATCATTCAATTACTACAAAACCTAACCTATTAGGTACATGCCAAATACAAGTAATATTGAAAACTAACAAATATGGCTGAAGTCAGGATTGTGGATAGGATGCTAAAGTCGATGCACAGAAATCCTGATTTAGATCTAACCTGCAGACAGAGAAAACAGATCGTATGTTTAATAAAGTATTTAGTGGTATTTTTATAATTTAATTAGATAATATTAACATTAACAGTCCTACCAAAATAAACATGTATATCTATATATACACATCTACCATATACTTATTCTTATAACCTAAAGTTACCAAACTTAACATTCTCGATAGTAAACTTGTTTCGTGAACAAAACCTGTAACACCCTATACCCGGCCCGGTCACCGAGCCCGAATATCAGGATGGCACACCACCGTCTCACATTACACACAATACAAATGAGCTCATTCTTAAATAAACATCTTCATTTTAGCATTTGTACGAGTTTTAAGTCAAATAGACTCCTAATTATCATTAATACAAGCTAACACACATCAAATGGTATTATAAATATAATTAGACATACATAGGGACCACATAGCAAAATTTCCTAAAACAATCACGTAGGTATTGATACTGAAACATAGGTATCGATATTTCCTTTAAATGGTATCGATATCGATTGGAAAATAGATACCAAAATGGTATTTTGTTTCTTGTTTAAAAATCAAATCCCAGAAAATACCGGTACATTTATTAAAGTATCGATTATTCTACCCCGAGTATCAATACTCGAGATAAAGTATCGATACCAAATTACAATATTGACTTCTTGCACAATGAAATATCACAGATGTATCGTTTTTAAAACCTGAATATCGATACCTCTACTCCAGACACCAAAAATACAACATAATAAGGCTAATAATCCATCCCAAACATAAACCATTCAACATGTAATTAATACCTCGTCAAATAAACATCAGAATGACCACAATAACAATTCAATCGTCAAAAACATGTCTGAGTAACCAAGCGATATAATAAGAACAGTATCCATAAATCTTAAGAATTAATAAGCTATTAAAATAACCAAAACGTCATGGTAACATTTATGCAATAGTTCTACCACATTGCCTTTATTTCCCAAATCATAAACAGATAATAAACACCTATGAATTAACGTAAAAGACTTGCTTGGATCACCCATCAGAACCACACTGCTCACACCGAAACGCTACTAATCTGCAATGGATTAAAAGGAGTGGGTGAGCTTAACAAGCTCAATGAATGCCTAGAACAACTACCATGCAAACAATTTATCAAGCATTAACGAAACAACCATATAACACAACCTCAATAGTTCCAACTCTAGCATCATATTATACTTCACTCGTGCATTATATACTAGTTCATTTACATGGAAATCACATTCACTTTTAAGCATATTATAATAGGCCAATTTAGCCCGGGCCCATACAAAAAAAATAATAAACCCAAAATAATAAAACAAAGTCCAAGTCCAGTCCAAAATATATCATTTGGCCCGATCGGAATGGCCCATTACTTGAAAAGATTAAAGGTCCATCTACAAGCTTGACGTATATGGAAACACAATCTTCAAGGATATGCAATCTTAGATATGATATGCAAATCTTAGATATGATATGCAATCCTAGAAGATATGATATGCAATCTTAGATATGACATGCAAATCTTAGATATGATATGCAATCCTAGAAGATATGGTATGCAATCTTAGAAGATATGATTTTGTAATCTTAGAGATTTAATTTGTAGATACACGTTAATCTTAGCCGTTGATGTAATTGATGCATGCACTGTTGGATTTGGGGAGGCTCAACTATAAATAGAGGCCTCCCTTCATTGTAAAGGACTTGAATTTTGAGTAATAAAAATTCTTGAGAGCATTCACTCAAATTTCTCTCTCTTTACGTTCTTATTTTTCGTGGCTTGTTCCTATTTTGTTCTTCGCTCATCTTCGTTTCTTTTTTAGTTGCTTCCGTTCGAGTTAGATTTTTGTGGAGGAATTTCATTGAGTCCACATATTGCGGGAGTTAGGTTGACTTACGCGTTTTTTTAACTTTTTTTTTATTTATCCATTTAATTGCTTAATCATTATTTATTCATTTATTTTAATTATTTTAAACTTTTTTTCTTTTTGCTTTTCCCTATTTACGTTAAATTATTTTATCATATATATTATTATTTTTATTTGTTATATATTATCTATATATTATATATTATTTAACTTTAATCATATTATGTATTATTTGAAAATTTGTATGTTGTACATAATCTAAATTGTTTTATTATTAAGGCAAAATTTTTCATATATTGTTTATTTAAAATATGTATATCATCTATTTTTAAATGGTATATTATATACTTATTATAAGTTATCCCTTATACATTTTTATTCAAAGTTTTTATATTATTGATTTAAAATATATATATTTATTTTATTATGTATATATTAACTATTTTAGATTTTGCCATATCATTTTTTATTTTTTTTATTTCATTTTTCTAAAAATTGTTATAATATTCATTAATTGTTTTGAGTATATTATTTACCTTATATTATTATTATTTTTTTGAATTTAATCTTGTGAATAATTTTTTTTCCTTAATTTTTTCATAGATTCTTTTAAAATTGCTATTATCTACTCTATATTTTTTATTTTGATTGTTCATTTTTTAAAAAAAAAATTGAATCTATTATCTTTGTTTACCTTAACATTATTATTATTGCTTGTCATTCTTTTACTTAATTGTTTATATTAGTGCTAATTGTTAATATAATCTGTAACTTTAGTAAATTGCACTTTTTTGTAATAATTTAATGTTATTTTTTTCAAATCTTTGTTTAAAAATATCTATCTTCTTTAATTACCACATTTTATCCAAAAGTTTTTCTTAAATAAGGCAATATTTTGTGTTTAGAAATTCGGGAAATAGTGCCCTAACGTGCTGGGTTTCAATTTTCCGTTTGACTAAATAACTAAATATCCTTTTAATGAATTTTGTAAATCATGAGATGATTTTGGTTACGAGGGTTTAAAACATCATGTTCTAACGTGCTGGATGTGATGTTTGTATTTTTTCGGAACAAATGAATCTCAAGTTCCAACTCAAATTGTTCAAGTTTTTAAAGAAATCATGTTTTCAAATCTTTTCGAATTTTCGACATTAGGACAATAACTAATCAATCGGTACCAATTTTGGGCGTTACGAGGGTGCTAATCCTTCCTCGTATGTAACCGACTCTCGAACCCGTTTTCTTGAATTTCAGAGGCCAAAATCAATGTTTTGAAATAAAACATTTTATAAGGTGATCCAATCACACCTAAGCAAAAAGGGATTGGTGGCGACTCCCGTTTTTGTTTTTTTAAAGTCGATCCCCGTTTTTAAAAAAAATTAAAGATGGTTTCGACAGCTTGGCGACTCCACTGGGGACCAATAAGAAAGTCAAGCAGTAAAATTGATTATTTTCTTTCCTTTGTCGGAAATTTGAAAATTTGATTTGAAAATTACGATCCTTTTGTTGCATTTGTTTGTGTCATTGCATATGATTGTTATTTTTTTTGCGCACATTGCATTGCATGACCGTTGTGGTCGCACCTTTAAGTGGGAGTGAGAAACTATGCCTTCGTGAGGTTTTCACCTCCTCATGGCCTAGTGGTTTGCTTCTGGGATACATCTGTACCTATGTTTTCGTGAGGTTTTCACTTCTGCATGGCCATAGGGAAATGTATTCCCCTGAACTGAACTCGATCTATATGAGCCTATAATGGGTGAAGATTGAGGAATCTGCTGGTTCAGGTACCTTTTCTTTAGAACTAAACCGCATATAGTGAACCCTAAGAGCCCATCTTAGGTAGAACTATGTCAAACCCTAATGGTCACCCAGATAGGTGCCCTATTTTGTTATTTATTTCTCTTGTGCTAACGTGTTCTTTTTTATTTTGATTGCATTGCATTCATATCATAGAAAAGAGGTGTTGATTCAAATTCGATTGCTAAAAAGAAGAGTTTTTCATGAGAAAATGGATTTCTTGATAAAGTGGATTATAATACGATTCGTCCGAATATGGTCCAAGTAAACACAACGAGAAGAGGCGATAGTCCGTGAATGAATACAAGACTTTATTGCCCAAGGATTCAAGCTGACGAAGACTATTCGAGAGCCGTCACGTCTCGATTTTCTAACAAGCATTGCGAGGATAAGTGGGTAATGAGTCGCGACCCAAGCAAAAAGGAGCTAGTGGAGGCATCTATTAGAAGTTTGCAAGATTTGACCTTTGTGAAGAAGGGGATTGATGTTTTTGCTTGGAATATAAGGGAAAGACCGCATATGTAATCCGTTTTATGTAAAGAAATTTGCTTTCTAGAAAAGTTGTTCTAATGAAATTGAATTCAGAATCAACGCCTCTCTTATTTTTGCATTCATTCCATGCATCTGCATTGCATCATTTGCATTAGACTTTTACAAAAGGACCCTAATTAGTTGAAGTTATTTCAGAAAAAGAGAGAAAGAGAGAAAGTTAATCTGGAAACTAAACATTGTTACGGTACTCGCGCTAAGACGAAAGATATGGATCAAAGACTTGAACAGTTCCAAAGAGACATGCAAGACCAGCCGCAAGAGCAGTTGGCAAAGATCAAACAAGATATGAGGGAACAAATGATGGAAGCCCAAAGGAATATGGTGGCTCGAATGACTCAGCTACTGAATGGGGAAATGGACAAGGGAAAAGGTCACATGTCTAATACTGGAGAGGATAATGAGAATTATCCTCCAGGTTTTACCCCACCACATGCACAAACATAACCTGAAGCATATCCTCAAAGGCCATCTGTTACAATTAGGCTTCAACAAGGTCAAGCTGATACTGGGGTGCCCATGAATGTCCAAGTTGGCTTAGGACCTAACCTAGGAGATAACCCTGCTAATCCTGTTATCCCTGATTTAGATATAACGGAGAGGGAAGAGACAAAAATTGAATTACTGAGGCAGTTAGAGGACCGTTGTAGATGGTTAGAAGAAAAGTTCAAGGCCTTGGAAAACACTGATAATCACCATGGATTTGATGCTAAAGACTTGAGCTTGGTCCCAGATTTGGTGCTTCCTCACAAGTTCAAAATGCCAGAATTTGAAAAGTACAATGGGACTAGCAGTCTTGAAGCCCATATTACCATGTTCTGTAGACAGATGACTGAGTATGTTAATAACGATCAACTTTTGATCCATTTTTTCCAAGATAGCTTGGTGGGGGCAGCGTCTAGGTGGTACAACCGATTGAGCCGTGCTAAGATTAATTCCTGGAGAGACCTAGCACAAGCATTTATGAAAAAATACAATCATGTGACAGACATGACGCCTGACAGAATCACCTTGCAAAACATGGAGAAGAAATCAAATGAAAGCTTCAGGCAGTATGCACAAAGATGGAGGGAAGTTGCCATGCAAGTTCAGCCACCGCTCCTAGAAAAGGAAACAATAATGCTTTTTATCAATACTTTAAAGGCCCCATTCATTACTCACATGATAAGAAGTACCAAAAAGAGCTTTGCGGATATAGTAATGGCGGGAGAAATGATTGAAAATGCCATAAGGGGTGGCCATAAGGGGTGGCAAGATAGAAACATGGGAAAACATCAAAAGGTCAACTCCAAGGAAAAAGGAGAACGAGGTGAATAATAGGAGTACATATAACAAAGGGTACTCAAAGTCAATTACTGTCAGTCAACCAAAAGTAACCACTAGCTATCAAGGCTCTTCAAGGCAGGAATCCAATTCGAGGTCAAATACAGAAAAGCTCCAGTTCACACCCATCCCGATGACATATAAGGAGCTGTATCAGAATCTCTTTTATGTGCATGTGGTGTCTCCTTCCTACTCGGAACCCGTGCAACCTCTGTTCTCAAAATGGTATAATGAGAATGCCCAATGCGAGTACCACGCGGGAATAACGGGTCACTCAATTGAAAACTGTACTATGTTTAAAAAGTTGGTCGAAAGGTTCATTAAAATGGGAATTGTGAAGTTTGACGTTTCATCCGAACCTGATCACTTTGACGAGGTAGTAAATGCGATAATTGAAGGAGGAGACAAGAAAGTTGTGACTCCTTGAAAAAGTCAAAAGCGAAGAGGGAACTGGGGAACGAAGTTTCCAAGCCCTTGCATACTTGGGAGTGTTTTGAATAATGGGACTGTGGAAGAGATCCCTATATTTTTAGAGCTAATCTAGAATAATATTCAAAACACGCTTGTTGCCTTAAGCCTAGAGGCAATAAGAACCCTTTTGTGAAATAGACTTGTGTCCGGAATTTTTATTTCAATAAAATGCATCTTTTTGAGCAAATATTCTTTTATTTTTTCCATTTCATATTGTACAAACAATTGTTATTAGTTTTTTTTTCTTTTGTTTGTTCTTTACACTTTCTTTCAAGTATTCTATTATTCTTCATTCATGACTATACAAATAATCATTCTTTGAATCATTTGTTCTTTGGCATCTTCCTTCGAACCTACAATAGGTCTCCAGATATCAACGATGTGAGCGACGCTGTTACTGACTTAGAGTCTCCTTTCGAGTAAGATATGTGTCTAGAGGGATCTCAGGACTTTGAAGATGACAGAGATTGTAACATATCTTCTGATTTATTAAGAATGATAGAACAAGATGAAAAATAGACCCTAATCTACAAAGGGTCAGTGGATATTATAAGCCTAGAAAAGAAGTGAAGATTGTAACCTAGCTCACCACAGAAATAAGGTGAGACATCATTGAGTTATTTTCAAGAATTCAAAGATGTTTTTGCACGATCATATCAGGACATGCTTGGGCTACTGAGACGTGGGTACGTTGAAATTTTAAAAGAGGTCCATAAGGATGTCAGAAGGACACATGCTAATGGTTTTACAATAGCCAAGCTAATCATGAGGTTTGGGTACTGCTAATCTACATAGAAGGGGATGGCATCAGTTATGCCGTATTTAAGGAGACAAGATTCATATGCCTCATTAATTTCTTCACAGACTCTCTCTATGTGGGGTAGGCCAATCTTGGCAAAATTTCTAGTATATATCGATTTATCTTAGTGGTCGTCGATTACTTCACTAAGGAGGAGAAAGTAGCTTCACATGTTAATTTTACAAGGTCGACAGTAAAAAAAAAAAGATTAGGCGCCGACAAAGAATGCCAAAAAGGACAATGTCAAAAGTTTGTAGTCTGTTCAAAGATCAGACGCCATATCATAAAGCAACAAAGGCAGCTAAAAAGAAAAAAAACAAGTATTGTAGGAAAGATGACCGAGACTTGTAAAGATTGGCATAAGAAGCTACCATTTACTCTCTATGCTTATCAAACGTCGACCAGGACTTTCGCTGGGTAATACTTTTCCCATTGGTTTATGGAATAGAAGTGGTTTTGCCCATGAAAATTGAGATTCCTTTGCTCCAAGCTTTGATTGAGTCAAGAATTGGATGAAGTAGAATGTCTCCAGTGAACTTGGCTGAAGAAAAGGGATTGAAAGTATTCATCATAGTCAAAAAATGGATGATGTTGATTTATGTCGAAAATGGTCCACCCAAGGGAATTTCATGATGGGGACCTGGTATTGAGGAAGATCCTTCTTATACAAAAGGATTCTAGAGGAAAGTAGATGCCAAACTAGGAAGGACCCTATGTAGTAAAAAGGGCCTGTTCTAAAGGAGCATTGATATTGACCGAGATGGATGGCGAAGACTTGCCCAATTTGGCAAATTCAAGTTCAGTCAAGAAGTATTTTACCTTAAAGGGGAAAGGCCAAGGTGAAAACCCGCAAAGGGCGCCTTAAGATCAAATTCAAAAAAAAAAGGAGAGGCCAAGGCGAAAACCCGTAAAGGGCGCTTTGAGACCAAATAGGTTTTGAGCCGAAAACCCGAAAAGGGCGGCTCAAATTTTGATCAAAGATAGGGCATGTGGTAGTCTTGCTATGCCTGAATTAACAATGAGGAAGTATGCTACGTCTTGGGGCATTGACAAAGTACTCCAGATCCTCTAAACACGTATTGAGCTCAAAATGGTTCTCAAGAAGTTTGTACAGAGAAGCTCAGGCTGCGATATCTGAGGCACCTAACTTCTATCTTACTCATTTTGAATTTGCTATCTTTGATTACTTTATTCTTTTCAAGATACACCCCAATCAATTTTCTTTTATGGCCTTGGCTGTCTTTGATTACTTTATTTTTTTCAAAATACACTCTAATCAATTTTCTTTTATGGCCTTGGCTATCTTTGATTACTTTATTCTTTTCAAGATACACCTTAATCAATTTTCTTTTATGGCCTTGGCTATCTTTTATTACTTTATTCTTTTCAAGATACACCCTAATCAATTTTCTTTTATTGCCTTGGTTAGCTTTGATTAACTTATTTGTTTCGAGCTATGCTCCTGATTAATTTCTTTCTCGTCCATTTTTGTGATCTTTTTCAAGCATTTTATATTGAAATAACGATTAATGGACTAATAATACTTTCATAAAAGGAGTTTTGCATATTACTCTGGAAGCTTCTAAATAATATGAGAATCTGAAACAGGACTATTGTTTAGAACTCACCAAGCCTAAGGGTTGGAAATATTGAAAGATGATTATCTCTTTGGATTTTTATTGGTTGAACAAAAAGATAAGACATTTAAATCGGTGATACCTTCTCGACAAATAACGAGCAATGTCAACCCAAGTGTAAAAGTGGATCATTTCGGGAAAAGAAAAATGATACTCTGCATTCATGCGAATTTCAGGCATATACATCTGGTCATTACACCCAGGGAATGGTGTAACAGATCAAATTGATTGAAGATGATACAAATTCTATACCTCTGAGTGGCAGCAGGATGGATGGAAGAAACCAAATGTTATTCCCCTGAAGTTGCAGTGCGAGGTACAAACTTTATTTCCCAAAGTTCAAGTGGAGTGGACTCAGAATTACCATGGGGCAAATTATTTGAGCAGAATATGATTGATACTTCGAGAGGAACAAGGATGAAGAACAAATGAGTGATGACACCTTAAGTAGGAATCATGCTCATAACATTTCTGCATTCATATATCATAGCGCGTCTAATTAGGAGCATTTGATTCATTTCAATCAGGGCATCCAAATCATTCGGCATAAGCATATACCCATTCTACAGGTCATGTCCTCTATAGGACAATGTAGTAGGGTAGATTGACGCTTTCAGCCTAACCTCCCTGAAGTTGCAAAGTGGAGCAGACTAAAATAGCATATCGGCCTTCCGGAGGTTGCGGTGAAGCGGATCGAAGACATCACCTTGTCTCCCCGAGTTTGCGAGTGGAGCGGGCTAAAAGATAGCGATCCTCGCCTTCCCGAGGTTCTTTGTGAAGCGGATCGAAAACATCGGGCCCGCATCCCGAGTTTGCGGTGGAGCGGATGAAGAAAGCGAATCTTATCTTCACGAAGTTGCGAGAAGCGATCGAAGATATTAGCCCGCCTCCCACGAAGTTGCGTGAGCGGCATCGAAGACAGCGAGATCTTATCTTCACGAAGTTGCGGGAAGCGGATCAAGATATTAGCCTGCCTCCACGAAGTTGCGTGAGTAGGCGAAGACAAGCAGATCTTATCTTCCCGGTTCTGTAGCGATCGAAGATATTAGCTTTGCCTTCACGGTTACTGTGGAGCGATCGATGACAAGAGATCTTATCTTCACGAAGTTGCGGAAGCGATCGAAGATATTAGCTGCCTCCACGAAGTTGCTGTGAGCAGATCGAAGACAGCGAGATCTTATCTTCCGAAGTTGCAGGAAGCGGATCGAAGATATTAGCCCGCCTCCACGAAGTTGCAGCGTGAGTAGACCGATGATGCAGATTTTATCTTCACGAAGTTGCAGGAAGCGGATCGAAGATATTAGCTTGCCTCTCGAGTTTGCAATGAGAGAGCGGAAAAGCAATGAGATCTTATCTTCCTGAAGTTGCAGGAAACAGATTGAAGATATTAGCCTGCCTCCCTAAAGTTGCAGCGGAGCAGACTGATGACAGCAGATCTTATCTTCCTAAAGTTGCAAGAAGTAGATCAAAGATATTAGCTTGCCTCCCTGAGTTTGCAGTGGAGTAGACTGAAAATAGCAGATCTTGTCTTCCTGAATATTGTAGTGAAGCAAGATCAAAGATACTAGTCTCACTTTCCTTAAGTTACAGTAGGATGGATTAAATCTACAAGAGCAGGTCTTATCTCCCTGAAGTTGCAGTAGAATAAGATTAAAGCTACAGATTCAATCTCCTTGAAGTTGCGATTGGGTTAGAGACTCTTTGGAAGAAGATGAGGATCAAAAGTTAAGGCTCGGCAAGACCGGGCAAAATTGGTCATTTTATAGTCTTTCCTCCATTCTCGTTACACGACAATGAGCAAAGAGGGGCAGCTGTAATAGGCCAATTTAGCTTGGGCCCATACAAAAATAAAATAAACCCAAAATAATAAAACAAAGTCCAAGTCCAGTCCAAAATATATCATTTGGCCCGATCGGAATGACCCATTAC
This sequence comes from Gossypium sturtianum, assembly GCA_025698515.1. NCBI lineage: Eukaryota > Viridiplantae > Streptophyta > Magnoliopsida > Malvales > Malvaceae > Gossypium > Gossypium sturtianum. Next base: position 132,042,286 of record CM046955.1, read on the forward strand.
TTGAAAAGATTAAAGGTCCATCTACAAGCTTGACGTATATGGAAACACAATCTTCAAGGATATGCAATCTTAGATATGATATGCAAATCTTAGATATGATATGCAATCCTAGAAGATATGATATGCAATCTTAGATATGATATGCAAATCTTAGATATGATATGCAATCCTAGAAGATATGGTATGTAACACCCCTATCCCGAGACCGTCGTCGGATTAGGGTTAAGAGCATTACCGGACAGATCGGAAAACATTTATAGAAATTCATACATTCATTCATCATGCTCAAGCATTGTGTCCCTTAATACGGTCATCGAGACCTTAAACATGCTAATAAAGCGGGTCGGGACTAAATCGAAACACATACAAAATTTCATGAAAATTAAAAACTTTTCTAAAATACAAGGGATACACGCCCCTGGGAAGAGATCGTGTTCCCTCCACGGCTGCTAGACACCCCCGTGTGTCCTCGCCGTGGTCGAAACTGACTTACCTTCCACGGCTACTAAGCACGCCCATGTACTCCAGCTGCACGTCCGTATGCTCTGGCCACACGCCCATGCTCTCAGGCCGTGGTCGATTCTGCCAAAATCCACATGGCTACAGGCACGTCCGTGTGCCATGGCCGTGTGCTCTTAAGCTAGCTACTGACTTATGCCCCACGGCTAAATGACACGCCCGTGTTGAGGCTGTGTACTACTAGGCTAAATCCTGTTATTCTCCCACGGTCCCTAGGCACGCCCGTGTGCCATGACCGTGAGACATTATAGGCAATTTACAAGGCCAATATGCCACCCACTAGGGTCATACATACAAGCAGCCTTTACCATTACAATTCATGCATCTATGGCAACCAAAAACATACCAATTTGAGCTTTCATTATCTTCATTCAATACCAATTCCAACATGACAAAATCCAATACTAAAATTCATTTCATCACAAGCATAAGTCATTCATTTGCATACTCAAAACTTGGTCATTTCATATGTCATCTAACCATGCCAAAACACACTTCACATATCACATTCATTTGAGCAATTTACCAAAACATATCAAACTAACTCACATAGCTTAGCTCATATAACACACTTATACCAAGTACTAGCCTATACATGCCATATCTTGCTATATACATTTTCAAAGTGTACCAAAATAAGTTTAGTAGTGTGATGATTTGATCTTTTGTGGTCCCGAGCCTTCAAAGTAGCTTTAACGACCTATAAAAGCAGAGAAAACACACATACAGAGTAAGCTTTCCAAAAGCTTAGTAAGTCATATACAAATAAACTTAACATATAAAACATATGAGCATAATACCACATTGGCACAATTCATATACATAGCAAATTTCTCACATATATACTTTGGTCCATATCTTTTACCATATTTGCCACATTCATCAATTTAAGAATCATAGTAAGATCAACTAGGTACTTACCTTATATACACACTTTGTGTATATATATCAAACGTACCTGGAACAGACAATCATTCACTTAATTTATCATAGCTCAGATTTGCAATTCGTATCTCAGACTTGCCCGTTGAACCATAAGGAATCTAGTAGGATACTCAAAAGGTTCGGAATGGTTGTACAATGCCAATGTCCCAGACGAGGTATTACATGCACTCAGATATCGATGCCACTGTCCCAGACTGGGTCTTACATGAATCATTACGATGCCGATGTCCCAGACATGGTCTTACACGTAAAGCTTATATCGATGCCAACGTCCCAGACGTGGTCTTACACATAAAGATAATATCGATGCCAACGTCCCAGACGTGGTCTTACACGAAATCTCAAATCAACGCCAACATCCCGGACGTGGTCTTACATGATAAAACAGAACAGATACCTATGTCATGACATGGCTAATCCTATATATTCCTAGGTTCGTACGAGACTTATCGGACATTGTCACTATTTCGAACTTATCTCAGAATTCATATGCATAACCTCTCATAAGCTTTCATTATCAATATTAATCATATAAGCAAATACAATTTCATACAAGTACATTTATTTGCATAGTGACTTACCTCGGATTCGATTTTACGGAAATAGAAACGGCTACTCGATTACTTTCGCTTTCCCGCGATCTAAATCTGTTTTCCTCGGTTCTTGATCTGAACATATTTAGAAACAACTCTTTTATTCACTAATTCATTCAATTCAGTCCAAGGACACACATTTATGGCTATTTGCAAATTAGTCCTCACATTTGCATAATTTATCAATTTAGTCCATTTTTCTCAAAACATCAAATTCACAAAATCTATACACAACCAAGCTTATCTGAATGTATATATACATCATACAAGCCCTTACTTTTCATCAAATTAGCAATTTAGTCCCTTAATTTGCTATTTTCACAATTTAGCCCTATTTAGCTAAATTCATCAAAACTTCAAGAACAAAACATATTCATCTAGCTCAAATCTTTCATTTATCAACTAAACTCATCTCAAAACTCAACATATCATCAATGGAATCTCACACAAACATCATCAATTCACAAAATTAATACATGGGTTTTGTAGCTCTCAAAGCAACGATTGCAAAAACGTAGAAATTATCAAAAACCGACCGAAAACATACCTTGAATTAAACCAAAACTATGGCCGAACCCCTTGCCTATGTTTTTCTTTTCTTTCTTTGCTTATTCGGTGATAAAAATGATGATAGTGGATTGCTTTTGTTTTCATTATAATAATATATATATAACATATAACATAATAATTTTAATGAACTATTAAAGTAATTATAATAAACATATAATATATACATATCATCACTCATTGCCGTCCACTAACAATAATAATGGCTATATTACCACATAAGTCCTCGCAATTATAAAGCCACAACACATAGGCACTTTAGCAAATAGCAAGCAACTTTCACATTTAATGCAATTTCTTCCTTTTGTCAAATTAATCACACAGACAAACAATTAACTTACGAAACTTTACCACATGCTTAATCACATACTAACAGCACAGAAAATAATATTAAAAAATTATTTGAACTCGGATTCGTGGTTCCGAAACCACTATTCCGACTAGGGTATAAACCAGACTGCTACAATTCTCCCCCCTTAGGGATTTTCGTCCCCGAAAATCTTACCGTTAAACAGAGTCGGATATTGCTGTCTCATTGAATCTTCAGGCTCCGATGTTGCCTCTTCAATTTCGTGTCGATTCCATAATACTTTTACTAACGGAATTTTCTTATTTCTCAACTCTTTTACTTCACGAGCTAAGATACGGATCGGTTCCTCTTCGTATGACATATCAGATCGGATTTCAATCTCAGACGGAGTAATTACATGTGACGGATCGGATCGATATCTACGGAGCACCGAAACATGAAATACATTATGAATCTTTTTTAACTCAAACGGCAACTTTAATCTATAAGCAACAGGCCCGGCACGTTCGATGATTTCATACGGTCCGATAAATCTCGGACTCAATTTGCCTTTACGTCCGAAACGGAGTACTTTCTTCCAAGGTGACACTTTCAGAAACACTTTATCACCGATCTCAAATTTTATATCTTTTCGTTTCAAGTCCGCATATGACTTCTGACGATCAGATGTTGTTTTTAAACAATCTCGGATCAGTTTTACTTTCTGTTCTGAGTCTTTTATCAAATCAACCCCATGTAGCTTATTTTCACTGAGCTCGGTCCAAAACAGAGGCATATGACATTTACGTCCATACAAAGCTTCATAAGGTGCCATTTTGATGCTTGACTGAAAACTGTTATTATATGTAAATTCAATCAATGGCAAATACTGTTCCCACGAACCATTAAATTCAAGAATGCAACATCTGAACATGTCTTCGAGAATCTAAATGATCCGCTCGGATTGACCATCCGTTTGCGGATGAAAAGCTGTACTGAAGTGTAATTTCGTGCCCAAAGCTTCTTGCAATTTCTTTCAGAATCGTGATGTGAATCTCGGATCTCTATCTGACAAAATAGATAGTGGCACCCCGTGCAATCTCACAATCTCAGAGATATAAAGCTCGGCTAACTTATCAAGTGAGTAGTCAGATCTTACCGGAATAAAATGGGCAGATTTCGTCAGTCGGTCAACTATGACCCAAATTGAATCTTTCTTTCTCGGAGTCTGAGGCAAACCAGAAACAAAGTCCATCGTTACTCTATCCCATTTCTATTCGGGAATCGAATCGATTGTAGCAAACCAGACGGAACTCGATGTTGACTTTCACTTATTGACAGTTAAACATTTCGAGACAAAGTCAGAAATGTCTCGTTTCATACCAGACCAACAATAGTGTTGCTTCAGATCATGGTACATCTTTGTACTTCCCGAATGAACAGATAAACAACTGTTATGTGCCTCACTCAAAATCATCTGAATCAACTCCGGATTTCTCGGAACACAAATACGACATCAGAATCTCAAACAATCATCAATAATTTGAAATTCAGATTCAGAATTCGAATCACATTGAGCTCGTTTCACTAGTAGTTCATTATCAGATTTCTGAGCATCACATATCTGCTGTAAAAATAATGGTTTCTCTTTTAACTCAGCTAACACAGAACTAACATCAGACAAATCTAACTGAGCATTCAAAACACGTAATGCAAATAATGATTTTCTACTCAACGCATCAACAACCACATTTGCTTTACCCGGATGATAAACTATCACAAGCTCGTAATCTTTCAACAGCTCTAACCATCTTCTTTGACGCAAGTTCAAATCTTTCTGAGTCATTAGATATTTCAGACTTTTATGATCTGAAAACACGTGACATTTCTCGCCATACAGATAATGACACCATATCTTTAGTGCAAACACAATTATAGCTAGCTCAAGGTCGTGTGTTGGATAGTTCTTCTCATGAGGCTTCAATTGTATCGAGGCATAAGCTACAACTTTGCCTTCCTGCATCAGAACACATCCCAGACCATTTAACGAAGCATCACTATAAATTACAAATTCTTTACCCGATTCTGGTTGTACTAACACTGGAGCTTCTGTTAACAGAGTTTTCAACTGATCAAAACTTTTCTGACATCTATCCGACCATTCAAATATAACATTTTTCTGAAGCAATCTAGTCAATGGAATAGCTATCGTCGAAAAGCCTTTTACAAATCTGCGATAATAACCAGCTAGGCCCAGAAAGCTACGGACTTCAGACACGTTCCTCGGAGGTTTCCAATCTAAAATAGCAGAAATCTTGCTTGGATCAACTCGAATCCCAGAAGCTGACACAACTTGCCCCAGAAAACTAACCTCTTGCAACCAGAATTCACATTTGCTGAATTTCGCATACAATTGCTTTTCTCTCAGAGTTTGCAACACAATCTTCAGATGTTCAGCATGCTCCGTTTCATCCCGTGAGTTAATCAAAATGTCGTCAATGAATACTACAACAAATTGATCTAGGTACGGTCTAAAAATTCTGTTCATCAGATCCATAAAAACAGCAGGGTATTGGTTAGTCCAAATGGCATAACTAAAAACTCATAATGCCCATACCTCGTTCTGAAAGTGGTTTTCAGAATATCTTAATCTTTAACTCTCAACTGGTAGTATCCTGATCTCAGATCAATCTTGGAAAATACAGTAGCTCCTTTTAACTGATCAAATAAATCATCAATTCTGGGCAACGGATATTTGTTCTTTATTGTCACCTTATTCAATTGTCGATAATCAATGCACATTCGCATCGTGCCATATCTCTTTTTCACAAACAGAACAGGAGCACCCCAAGGCGAGAAACTCGGTCTAGCGAACCCTCTATCAGTCAACTCTTGCAACTGTGACTTTAACTCTTTCAATTATGTCGGTGCCATTCTATACGGAGCTATCGAAATAGGTGTCGTACCAGGCATCAATTCAATACCAAACTCAACTTCACGAATCGGAGGCAAACCGGGTAACTCGTCGGGGAACACATCGAGAAAACTCAGACAATAGGCATTGATTCAACTTTCTTTTCAGACATCTTCGAATCAATCACATAAGCAAAATATGCCTCATAACCCTTTTTCATATAACTCCGAGCTTTTAAAACAGATATCACGGCAGACAATCCATTTAAATCATTAGACTCAACCCGTACAATTTCATTATTCAAATGTCTCAAATCAATGGTCTTTCTTTTACAATTTACAACCGCATCATGCAATGTCAACCAGTCCATACCCAGAATAATATCGAACTCATCGAATGGCAGAAGCATCAAATCAGCAAGGAAACAAATATCTCGAAACATTAACGGACAGTTCTTGCATACTTTGTTAACCAGAACACTTTTACCTAAGGGGTTCGATACTTTAATAGCAAACTCAGTAGACTCTATAGGCAAAGTCTTACTGAATACTAAATTCATGCATATATACGAATGCGTAGAACTGTGGTCTATCAATGCAATCACGAAGTATCATAAAGTGTAAAAGTACCGATTATAACATCGGTGACGAAGCTTCCTCACCGATTCGAATAGCATATGCTACGCAGCGCCTAGCTTCGAGATCTCGCAACATTGTCTCTCGTAGTTTCTCGACTATCACCAACATTTCTTACATTCTTCGAAGATCTACCTCTCACAGGTGCATTATCAGATCTCAGATTCTGAACAGTCTCTGGCTTGACAGATTTAGGGCAATCACGGATAAAATGATCAAGTGATCCACATCCAAGCAAGCTCGTCATTTAATCTGACTTCCGGATGCCTTTTTCCACAGTGTTTACATTCAGGTCTCTCGGATCGAACATTACCAACACTTGCCACTTAAGTTGCTGGAGCTTTGGAGTTCATTTGTGATCTATCTCGATTTCTATTTGAATATCCCATATTAACTCTCGAACGGCTTTGATCATCTCTGAATCTTTTTGGAGCAGTCTGAAATGATTTACTCTGAAATCTCTTTCTCAAATCTCGAGCTTCAGACTTGACTTTCTTTTTATCTTTCCCAAGTACCTCAGCTTTGCACGCTCGGTCAACGAGTACAACAAACTCTTTTATTTCTAAGATTTCGACTAGCAAACGAATGTCTTCATTAAGCCCATCTTCAAACCTTTTGCACATTATAGCTTTAGATGATACACATTCTCGAGCGTACTGACTCAGTCTCACGAACTCTCGTTCATATTTCAAAACAATCATTCAGCCTTGTTTTAGTTCCAGAAATTCCTTTCGTTTCTAATCTATAAATCTTTCACTGATATATATCTTCCGGAACTCGCTCTGAAAGAAGTCCCATGTCACCCGTTCTTTTGGAATAACAGAAATCAAAGTTTTCCACCATTGGTAAGCTGCATCTCGTAGTAATGATACAACACACTTTATGCATTCTTCCGGAGTCAGAGACATTTCGTCGAATACCCGGATAGTATTCTCTAACCAGAACTCGGCCTTTTCAGCATCATCATCATTGGTAGCCCGGAACTCTTCGGCCCCATACTTGCGGATCTTGTCAACCGGATACCTATTCAACAGATTTATACCCATCATCAGAGGCACAACTGATGTCTGAGGGGGAATAACTGGGGGCGGGGGTTGTGGAACAGTCGGGTTATTCTTTACAAACTGAGTGAACCACTCACTTATCATCTGGAAGAAAGCTTGTTTAGCTTCTTCCCCTTGACTGCTAGTAGCCGATCTCGAATCAGAGGGCGCTGTCCCTTGCACGGGAGTAGGCGCATTACTCTCTACGTCATCAGCTACGGCTCTTTCAGGATCCATTACTATACAGAAATCACATTTTATATGTCAGGATTCATCACACTATCACAATTCAGATATATGGCATGTATCGCTAGACTCTGACACACTACGTTTGTCCGAGAATCGACAAAACTGTAGCTCTGATACTAACCAAATGTAACACCCCTATCCCGAGACCGTCGCCAGATTATGGTTAGGAGCGTTACCGGATAGATCAGAAAACATTTATAGAAATTCATACATTCATTTATCATTCTCAAGTATTGTGTCCCTTAATACGGTCATCGAAACCTTAAACATGCTAATAAAGCGGGTCGGGACTAAACTGAAATACATACAAAATTTTATGAAAATTAAAAACTTTTCTAAAATACAGGGGATACACGCCCGTGGGAGGAGACCGTGTTCCCTCCACGGCTGCTAGACACCCCCGTGTGTCCTCCCCGTGGTCGAAACTGACTTACCTTCCACGGCTACTAAGCACGCCCATGTACTCCAGCCGCACGTCCGTGTGCTCTGGCCACATGCCCATGCTCTCAGGCCGTGGTCGATTCTGCCAAAATCCACACGGCTACAGGCACGTCCGTGTGCCATGGCCGTGTGCTCTTAAGCTAGCTACTGACTTATGCCCCACGGCTAAATGACACGCCCGTGTCGAGGCCGTGTACTACTAGGCTAAATCTCGTTATTCTCCCACGGTCCCTAGGCACGCCCGTGTGCCATGACCGTGTGACATTATAGGCCATTTACAAGGCCAATATGCCACCCACTAGGGTCATACCTACAAACAACCTTTACCATTACAATTCATACATCTATGGCAACCAAAAACATACCAATTTGACCTTTCATTATCTTCATTCAATACCAATTCCAACATGATAAAATTCAATACTAAAATTCAATTCATCACAAGCATAAGTCATTCATTTGCATACTCAAAACTTGGTCATTTCATATGTCATCTAACCATGCCAAAACACACTTCACATATCACATTCATTTGAGCAATTTACCAAAACATATCAAACTAACTCACATAGCTTAGCTTATATAACACACTTATACCAAGTACTAGCCTATACATGCCATATCTTGCTATATACATTTTCAAAGTGTACCAAAATAAGTTTAGTAGTGTGATGACGATCCTTGACGGTCCCGAGCCTTCAGTAGCTTTAACGACCTATAAAACTGAGAAAACACACACACACAGAGTAAACTTTCTAAAAGCTTAGTAAGTCATATACAAATAAACTTAACATATAAAACATATGAGCATAATACCACATTGGCACAATTCATATACATAGCAAATTTCTCACATATATACTTTGGTCCATATCTTTTACCATATTTGCCACATTCATCAGTTTATGAATCATAGTAAGATCACCTAGGTACTTACCTTATATACACACTTTGTGTATATATATCAAACGTACCTGCAACGGACAATCATTCACTTAATTTATCATAGCTCGGATTTGCAATTCGTATCTCAGACTTGCCCGTTGAATCGTAAGGAATCTAGTAGGATACTTAGAAGGTTCGGAATGGCTGTACAATGCCAACGTCCCAGACGAGGTCTTACATGCACTCAGATATCGATGCCACTGTCACAGACTGGGTCTTACACGAACCATTACGATGTCGATGTCCCAGACATGGTCTTACACGTAAAGCTTATATCAATGCCAACGTCCCAGACGTGGTCTTACACAAAAAGATAATATTGATGCCAACATCCCAGACGTGGTCTTACACGAAATCTCAAATCAACGCCAACATCCCGGACGTGGTCTTACATGATAAAACAGAACAGATACCTATGTCATGACATGGCTAATCCTATATATTCCTAGGTTCGTACGGGACTTATCGGACATTGTCACTATTTCGAACTTATCTCGGAATTCATATGCATAACCTCTCATAAGCTTTCATTATCAATATTAATCATATAAGCAAATACAATTTCATACAAGTACGTTTATTTGCATAGTGACTTACCTCGGATTCGATTTTACGGAAATGGAAACGGCTACTCGATTACTTTCGCTTTCCCGCGATCTAAGTCTGTTTTCCTCGGTTCTTGATCTAAACATATTCAGAAACAACTCTTTTATTCACTAATTTATTCAATTCAGTCCAAGGACACACATTTATGGCTATTTGCAAATTAGTCCTCACATTTGCACAATTTATCAATTTAGTCCAATTTTCTCAAAACATCAAATTCACAAAATCTATACACAACCAAGCTTAGCCGAATGTATATATACATCATACAAGCCCTTACTTTTCATCAAATTAGCAATTTAGTCCCTCAATTTTCTATTTTCACAATTTAGCCCTATTTAGCTAAATTCATCAAAACTTCAAGGACAAAACATATTCATCTAGCTCAAATCTTTCATTTATCAACTAAACTCATCTCAAAACTCAACATATCATCAATGACATCTCACACAAACATCATCAATTCACAAAATTAATACATGGGTTTTGTAGCTCTCAAAGCAATGTTTGCAAAAACGTAGAAATTATCAAAAACCGACCGAAAACATACCTTGAATTAAACCAAAACTATGGCCGAACCCCTTGCCTATGTTTTTCTTTTCTTTCTTTGCTTATTCGGTGATAAAAATGATGATAGTGGATTGCTTTTGTTTTCATTATAATAATATATATAACATATAACATAATAATTTTAATGAACTATTAAAGTAATTATAATAAACATATAATATATATATCATCACTCATTGCCGTCCACTAACAATAATAATGGCTATATTACCACATAAGTCCTCGCAATTATAAAGCCACAACACATAGGCACTTTAGCAAATACCAAGCAACTTTCACATTTAATGCAATTTCATCCTTTTGTCAAATTAATCACACAGACAAACAATTAACTTACGAAACTTTACCACATGCTTAATCACATACTAACGGCACAGAAAATAATATTAAAAAATTATTCGGACTCGGATTCGTGGTCCCGAAACCACTGTTCCGACTAGGGTATAAACCGGACTGTTACATGGTATGCAATCTTAGAAGATATGATTTTGTAATCTTAGAGATTTAATTTATAGATACCTTTTAATCTTAGCCGTTGATGTAATTGATCTATACCGTTGGATTTGGGGAGGCTCAACTATAAATAGAGGCCTCTCCCTTCATTGTAAAGGACTTGAAATTTGAGTAATAAAAAATTCTTGAGAGCATTCACTCAAATTTCTCTCTCTTTTACGTTCTTATTTTCTGTGGCTTGTTCCTATTTTGTTCTTCGCTCATCTTCGTTTCTTTTTGAGTTGCTTAGTTCGAGTTAGATTTTGGTGGAGGAATTTCGTTGAGTCCACATATTATGGAGTTAGGTTGACTTATGCTTTTTTTAACTTTTTTTATTTATCCATTTAATTGCTTAATCATTATTTATTCATTTATTTTAATTATTTTAAACTTGTTTTTCTTTTTTGCTTTTCCCTATTTACGTTAAATTATTTTATCATATATATTATTATTTTTATTTGTTATATATTATCTATACATTATATATTATTTAACTTTAATCATATTATGTATTATTTGAAAATTTGTATCTTGTACATCATCTAAATTGTTTTATTATTAAGGCAAAATTTTTCATATATTGTTTATTTAAAATATGTATATCATCTATTTTTAAATGGTATATTATATACTTATTATAAGTTATCCCTTATACATTTTTATTCAAAGTTTTTATATTATTTATTTAAAATATATTTATTTATTTTATTATGTATATATTAACTATTTTAGATTTTGCCATATATTTTTTTTATTTTTTTATTTCATTTTCTAAAAATTATTATAATATTCATTAATTGTTTTGAGTATATTATTTACCTTATATTATTATTATTTTTTGAATTTAATCTTGTGAATATTTTTTTTCCTTAACTTTTTTCATAGATTCTTTTAAAATTGCTATTATCTACTCTATATTTTTTATTTTGATTGTTCATTTTTTTAAAAAAATTTTGAATCCATTATCTTTGTTTACCTTAACATTATTATTATTGCTTGTCATTCTTTTACTTAATTGTTTATATTAGTGCTAATTGTTAATATAATCTGTAACTTTAGTAAATTGCACTTTTTTGTAATATTTTAATGTTACTTTTTTCAAATCTTTGTTTAAAAATATCTATCTTCTTTAATTACCACATTTTATCCAAAAGTTTTTCTTAAATAAGGCAATGTTTTGTGTTTAGAAATTAGGAAATAGTGCCCTAACGTCTTTTGGGTTTTGATTTTCCGTTTGACTAAATAACTAAATATCCTTTTAATGAATTTTGTAAATCATGAGATGATTTTGGTTACGAGGGTTTAAAACATCATGTTCTAACATGCTGGATGTGATGTTTGTATTTTTTCGGAACAAAGGAATCTCAAGTTCCAACTCAAATTGTTCAAGTTTTTAAAGAAATCATGTTTTCAAATCTTTTCAAATTTTCGACATTAGGACAATAACTAATCAATCCGGTACCAATTTTGGGCGTTACGAGGGTGCTAATCCTTCCTCGTACGTAACTGACTCCCGAACCCGTTTTCTTGAATTTCGTAGGCCAAAATTAATGTTTTGAAATAAAACATTTTATAAGGTGATCCAATCACACCTAAGCAAAAAGGGATTGGTTGCGACTCCCGTTTTCATTTTTTTAAAGTCGATCCCCGTTTTTAAAAAAAATTAAAGATGGTTTCGACACATATATCACATTACACATATAACCACATAACATTTAAGCATATATCACAATACTCATAAACATATTTATAGATAATTTGGCACTTGAGCTATGAAACGTAAAAGTGCGCTCTACCACCACTCATCGGATACATAGATCTCCAACACACCAAAAGACTCATGGAGTAGAACATATCCCAAAAAAGTGAAGCATATAGCTAACACTCTCCATCACACCAAACATGTCCCGTTGAATGGAGCTTCGCTCACATTCCTTTACCTCTCTAGCATGTCCCAGGGCCTGAACGCCCAAATCATATAACACATATAGGTGAATACTCTTAATCCTATGACATCCCAACTATATCCAATGGTCTCAAGACTCACAAGGCCAAAATATCCATTATTAACTCACACATTTACTTACCGTTCACTGCACTTTATCTCTACAAAATCACATTATAAACACAACATATTCACTGTCATATGGCACATATATCATGCCCTGTAACACCTAGTATTAACCCGATGAGAAACCAACCTCCTAGAGTAGAAAGAACTTATAAGTAAATAATAGAATTGTGCATAAAGAATGTGGAATGAAGAGGAAGAATAGGAATTGAATAAAATTCAATTATTTATTGTAATTTAATGTTGCAATTAATAATGTAAATTATTATTATTTTCGTAGCTAAAAAGGAACTCGAGGCATCGACCCACAAAGGAAAGGAGAAGGTTACCGAGGAATAATCAAGCAAATTCGGGTTTGTATTACTATAACTCAAACTATTTATTAAATGTTATATTGAATTTGTAATCATGGGACATTTAAGATAAGGTAAGTAATAATATTTGAAATTAAGTAAGAATATGTGTGAATATTGAATTAATAGATGTTTTGAATTGATTAAGTATTTGAAATTGTTGTGGAAATGAATTCAAAATTGGAAAAGTAAAATAATACCCTATTAACTTGTCGGACTAGATTTGATACAAATGGCATGCCATTGGATTTGTGATGTGATGAGGAGATTTGTAGCTCGGCGAGAAGATGATTACATTATATATGCTTGGTTTAACAGAAGAGGCATTTAATGCCTTATTGGTGTGTTTGGGAGGATATGATATATTGGTGTGTTTGGGAGGCTATATTATACTGGTGTGTTATGGAGGATTTATATTATTTTGGTGTGATTGGGTTGGATATTCTGGTGTGATTGGGTTGAATATTCTGGTGTGTTTGGGTGGAATCCGCGTATCTGTCAGAGTCCGGGCATTGTTAATAGGGTAAATAATTGAAATGGAACTTTGAAAATGAGATTGATTGATTTGGCTCTATTGAAAGGTATGTGAAAGAATGTATGAGTTAAATTATGAATTGAATTAGTATGTGAAAAATGAAATGTGAATTTAAGATTTATGAAGTGATATATAATTATGTATAATTAGTTTAAATGATTTATAAAGTTTATGGTGGATGTTTGTAATTTATTAATGTTAAATAGTTTTGATTTATAGTAATACCACTGAGTATGAAATACTCAGCGTCACGATTGTTTAGATGCGCAGTCAATAGAGTTCGAGATCCGGTCCAGCATCCAAAACAAACCCGACTCCAACAAGAAGATTTTGGTGATGAATTTCTTCCTTTTGTTAAGTGGCATGTACTAGATAGTTATATGATTTATAAACATATATATATTTAAGTTAAATGACTTTGGTTGTATATAAATGATTATAATGTTTTGGATGAGGAAAATGATATAAAGTTATAATATGATAAATTTGGTATTGGTTGTTAGGTTTGAATTTGCGGGGATTTAGGTAAAAATAGCGAGAAATCTTTCTTGAAATTTTTATAGAAAAAGAAACAAATAAAAAAATTTACGAAAAATTTTCTAGAATGTTTGAACAAGTTCCATTCTACTTTTAAAATATGCTTTGGGCTTCGAGAGTCCAATATAGGAATTTAATTATTAAATTATACTATAAATGTTATTTTATTTATGAGTAATTAGTAAATTGTCTGATATGTCCGGTAATGCCTTGTAACCCTGTTCCGGCGACGGTTTAGGGTTAGGGGATGTTACATTTGTTGGTATAAGAGCTTATCAGGTTTAGTCGATTCTCGAGCTAAATCGAGCTCGGAAGTGAGTCTAATAGAACATGCCACTTTTGAGTTGAAATTGAGTCGGGAATTTTGGATGCTGACCTATTTATTTGTTTTTGTTTTATAGATAAAAGATGTCAGATGAAAGAATAAACGATACTGATGAAGAAATGCATACCGGAGAAGAAGAATCTTACGGGTTAAATGAAACTGAATCGGTAACACCTAGTATTAACCCGATGAGAAACCAACCTCCTAGAGTAGAAAGAACTTATAAGTAAATAATAGAATTGTGGATAAAGAATGTGGAATGAAGAGGAAGAATAGGAATTGAATAAAATTCAATTATTTATTGTAATTTAATGTTGCAATTAATAATGTAAATTATTATTACTTTCGTAGCTAAAAAGGAACTCGAGGCATCGACCCACAAAGGAAAGGAGAAGGTTACCGAGGAATAATCAAGCAAATTCGGGTTTGTATTACTATAACTCAAACTATTTATTAAATGTTATATTGAATTTGTAATCATGTGACATTTAAGATAAGGTAAGTAATAATATTTGAAATTAAGTAAGAATATGTGTGAATATTGAATTAATAGATGTTTTGAATTGATTAAGTATTTGAAATTGTTGTGGAAATGAATTCGAAATTGGAAAAGTAAAATAATACCCTATTAACTTGTCGGACTAGATTTGATACAAATGGCATGCCATTGCATTTGTGATGTGATGAGGAGATTTGTAGCTCGGCCGAGAAGATGATTCTCATTATATATGCTTCGGTTTTAGCAGAAGAGGCATTTAATGCCTTATTGGTGTGTTTGGGAGGATATGATATATCTTTGGTGTGTTTGGGAGGCTATATTATCTTTGGTGTGTTATGGAGGATTTATATTATTTTGGTGTGATTGGGTTGGATATTACGGTGTGATTGGGTTGGATATTACGGTGTGTTTGGGTGGAATCAGCGTATCTGTCAGTCAGGGCATTGTTAATAGGGTAAATAATTGAAATGGAACTTTGAAAATGAGATTGATTGATTTGGCTCTATTGAAAGGTATGTGAAAGAATGTATGAGTTAAATTATGAATTGAATTAGTATGTGAAAAATGAAATGTGAATTTAAGATTTATGAAGTGATATATAATTATGTATAATTAGTTTAAATGATTTATAAAGTTTATGGTGGATGTTTGTAATTTATTAATGTTAAATAGTTTTGATTTATAGTAATACCACTGAGTATGAAATACTCAGCATACGGTTGTTTCCGTGCGCAGGTCAATAGAGTTTCAGATTCGGTCCAGCATCCAAAACAAACCCAACTCCAACAAGAAGATTTTGGTGATGAATTTCTTCCTTTTGTTAAGTGGCATGTACTAGATAGTTATATGATTTATAAACATATATATATATATATATATATTTAAGTTAAATGACTTTGGTTGTATATAAATGATTATAATGTTTTGGATGAGGAAAATGATATAAAGTTATAATATGATAAATTTGGTATTGGTTGTTCCGGTTTGAATTTGCAGGGGGATTTAGGTAAAAATAAGTAGAAATGCTGCCGAAATTTTTATAGAAAAAGAAACAAATAAAAAAAAATTACGAAAAATTTTCTAGAATGTTTGAACAAGTTCCATTCTACTTTTAAAATATGCTTTGGGCTTCGAGAGTCCAATATAGGAATTTAATTATTAAATTATACTATAAATGTTATTTTATTTATGAGTAATTAGTAAATTGCCTGATATGTCCGGTAAGGCCTTGTAACCCTATTCCGGTGACGGTTTAGGGTTAGGGGGTGTTACATTTGTTGGTATCAGAGCTTATCAGGTTTAGTCGATTCTCGGGCTAAATCGAGCTCGGAAGTGAGTCTAATAGAACATGCCACTTTTGAGTTGAAATTGAGTCGGGAATTTTGGATGCTGACCTATTTATTTGTTTTTGTTTTATAGATAAAAGATGTCGGATGAAAGAATAAAGCGATCTTGATGAAGAAATGCATCTCTAGGAGAAGAAGAATCTTACGGGTTAAATGGCTGAATCGGTAACACCTAGTATTAACCCGATGAGAAACCAACCTCCCAGAGTAGAAAGAACTTATAAGTAAATAATAGAATTGTGCATAAAGAATATGGAATGAAGAGGAAGAATAGGAATTGAATAAAATTCAATTATTTATTGTAATTTAATGTTGCAATTAATAATGTAAATTATTATTATTTTCGTAGCTAAAAAGAAACTCGAGGCATCGACCCAAAAAGGAAAGGAGAAGGTTACCGAGGAATAATCAAGCGAATTCGGGTTTGTATTACTATAACTCAAACTATTTATTAAATGTTATATTGAATTTGTAATCATGTGACATTTAAGATAAGGTAAGTAATAATATTTGAAATTAAGTAAGAATATGTGTGAATATTGAATTAATAGATGTTTTGAATTGATTAAGTATTTGAAATTGTTGTGGAAATGAATTCGAAATTGGAAAAGTAAAATAATACCCTATTAACTTGTCGGATTAGATTTGATACAAATGGCATGCCATTGGATTTGTGATGTGATGAGGAGATTTGTAGCTCGGCCGAGAAGATGATTCTGTTATATATGCTTCGGTTTAACCGAAGAGGCATTTAATGCCTTATTGGTGTGTTTGGGAGGATATGATATCTTTGGTGTGTTTGGGAGGCTATATTATCTTTGGTGTGTTATGAAGGATTTATATTATTTTGGTGTGATTGGGTTGGATATTACGGTGTGATTGGGTTGGACATTACGGTGTGTTTGGGTGGAATCCAGCGTATCTGTCGGAAGTCAGGGCATTGTTAATAGGGTAAATAATTGAAGTGGAACTTTGAAAATGAGATTGATTGATTTGGCTCTATTGAAAGGTATGTGAAAGAATAAATGAGTTAAATTATGAATTGAATTAGTATGTGAAAAATGAAATGTGAATTTAAGATTTATGAAGTGATATATAATTATGTATAATTAGTTTAAATGATTTATAAAGTTTATGGTGGATGTTTGTAATTTATTAATGTTAAATAGTTTTGATTTATAGTAATACCACCGAGTATGAAATACTCGGTGTGCGATTGTTTCGATGCAGTCAATAGAGTTTCAGATCCGGTCCAGCATCCAAAACAAACCCGACTCCAACAAGAAGATTTTGGTGATGAATTTCTTCCTTTTGTTAAGTGGCATGTACTAGATAGTTATATGATTTATAAACATATATATATTTAAGTTAAATGACTTTGGTTGTATATAAATGATTATAATGTTTTGGATGAGGAAAATGATATAAAGTTATAATATGATAAATTTGGTATTGGTTGTTCCGGTTTGAATTTGCAGGGGGATTTAGGTAAAAATAAGCAGAAATGCTGCCGAAATTTTTATAGAAAAAGAAACAAATAAAAAAAAATTACGAAAAATTTTCTAGAATGTTTGAACAAGTTTCATTCTACTTTTAAAATATGCTTTGGGCTTCGAGAGTCCAATATAGGAATTTAATTATTAAACTATACTATAAATGTTATTTTATTTATAAGTAATTAGTAAATTGTCTGATATGTCCGGTAATGCCTTGTAACCCTGTTTCGGCGACGGTTTAGGGTTAGGGGGTGTTACATGCCCACAATTAAATCTTTCACTATAGCCATCATAAGCTTATTACATATATCACAATGTCACATTATAATCCACAAATTCACAACATAATTTCACAATATATTTTCACATATAAATTCATGAGTATGAGAAAGATTACATTCGAAATTTAGAGTAGGGGTTCAGGCTACTTCTAAATTCTCAATTAACATATTAAATCGTGTCCACAAGCAGCTATTCTAAACACTCACCAATTACGCTTTCATCGAAATAGCGAAAGCTCAAACTAGCATTTCCTTAACTCGTAGATAATCTTAATGAATCTGAAGCTTTGGCACAACAAATCTAACAACAACACATTCAAAAATTAGCTAAGGACTCAACTCAAACAATCAAAAACATAAGCCTAAACTAATTTCTCAAGTAACCAAAACCTTCAACATAAGAAACTTAAATTCCAAATATCTCAGTCTATACTTCATCTTTTCATCTAAAACTGATTTCGTTCATCTAATTTTTCACCTACGACAGATTCTCAACCTTTAAACTACACAAAACCACTCAATTCATGGTATCAAAATTTTCAACATGTTCATGGTAATTTCCACGAAATTCATTTAAAACCCAAGAAATACTTAACGAAACTTTAAAGTAAGTTTAAAAACCTTTTAATATCATCAAAACAAATTGAAAAACACTTTGAAGCTACATTTTTACCCAAAATCTCAAAATCCACCATTAATGAGCCAATTTTCGGCTTTTATTCAAAACATGCGATTTAATGGCTAAAAACTTAGTTTTAAAGACTAAATAACATTTAAAACTATTTAGGAGTTGAACTGTTACCTTAGATGAAGAAAAACCAAGTGTTTGATCAAAAACCCAAAAAACCCAAAAGCTTAACAATGGAGAAATCTATGGTGACTTGGGTGTTTTTCTTGATATTTTATGGAGGTTTATAGCTTGGGTGATGATAGATCAAAAGGAATCAAGTTTGTAAAGGAAAATTGAATGGGAGAGGCTTGGGAGAGCAATGGATCACAAGACAATTGAATGGGAAGAAAAATAATGTGAAACTTGTAGGTGGAGGAAGATATTAGGTTAATTTTAACGTTTTGGTTTAACTATTTCATAAACACATAGAATTTTGCCCCTTTTACAAATCAGTCCCTATTTCAAAATTGAAAACCTTTTTAACATTATTTTCAAAAATTGATTGGATTTTCTAAATAACATAAACAAAAATATTTCTGAATACCATGCTAACGAAATTCCCAAGCACACTAAAGTTATAATCCTTAAAATACCCCCAAAGCTCTTATGCCCTATTTTGGGGTGTTACAAAACCACACTTCTTTTTCCTAATTCAATACAATTCACATAGACAATTCATTATACTCGTAATAATAATAATTTATAAACTAATCTGTAACACCTTGTAATCAAATCCTAATCGTCGAGTCTGATCACCGAACCCAAACTACGGAATATTACCTCAGATATCGGAATATAACACTTACAATTTATAGCAATTAATTTTATTTAATCATCAAATCATGTCATAATTTCATGTATAATATGAAATACAACCAAATCCAAGTCTAAAAACAAGCTTATGAAAAGCTCTAAGGTTAATCCAAAATCAAACAAGGACTAATTTTAAATTTTTGCAAAATGAAAGGAAAAAGTGCAAAATAGGGGTCACGCGACCATGTGTCCAGGTCCTATAACTCACTGTGGTCGTGTGGGTTAAAAGTCTAATCTTTCCAAAAGTTACACGGTCATGTGAATCAAATTTTTACCATATAAACAGTACTCACACGAGCATGTGGCTAGCCCGTGTGACAATCGAGAACTCTGTGGCTAAAAAACTCCTACATTCCAGTGGTCACACGGCTGTGTCACCAGCCCATGTGTGACACATAGCCATGTGCCAACCCATGTGGTGCAAGAATACGCCATTAAGTATCAAATTTCATGCCAAATCAAATTAATAGCTCACTTGGTGCACATTTGGTCATTCAAACCTGCATAAAATTAATCTAAACACATATTAATACATCCAATTAACCAACAATAATACCATAAAAGTTATTCCGCATAAAAAGGACACTTTTCTAAGCTTAACAACTTATGTAATTATCAACCACTCAACAAGACATACCAATCATCTTAACACTTCAAACTCAACCAAAACATGTCATAGATTAATCTCCTAATCATCTAACCAATATGCCTCATTGGCACCATTTCGCAACACAGTTATATAAGTATTACAAACCATTAAGATCATGTAACATCCTAAAAATTTAGTATCGATATGTTGCATGTTTTTGGTGCTTAGCTTGTGAATGATTCAATTTGTGTGTTTAATATCGTTTTGAGAAGGCTCGGGATTTATTCGGAATTAGAATAAATTTTAGTAAGTAGTACTTTATTAAAATGGAACAAGTAACCTTGATGCTTAAGGTAATTAAGTGTCAAAAACTAGCATAAGATGAGCTAGTAGTAAAGTGGAGTTGGCGCCATAAGTGTTACTTGAGGGAAGAGGTTCGAATCCTTTGGAATACATTTTGTGACTTTTATTTTTACACCCTTCTAGCATGTGTCGGTCAAGCCTTATTTTTGGTAAGGTTGGACTATTTTTTTTATGGCAAGGTGGCTAATGGTTAAGGTAAACATGGAACTTGGGGAAAGAAATCCTAAACTTATGGAATGTAGGGGGAACACAAGGCACTTCTTAAGGGATGTGTTTTGGAAAGTTGGAATGGCCAAGCTTGTCCATGAACTTGGACGGTTTTGTGGACTAGGGGGTGGCCGAATTTTTGAGGTAGACTTTGGTAAGGATGTGTAGTTAGTGTGTAATCTCATTTGGTCATTTTTGTTCTCCCAAAACAACTTTTCTTTTCATCTTTTTCTCTCATAGCCGAATGTGTTTGATGCTTTGGGTAAACATCTTTGTTTTTCTTTTTCTTTTTGTCTTCTCCTTTTGACCATTTGGTCATATTTTGCCAACCTCTCAAGTGCTTCATTTGTGCTTCTCTCCTAGTCTTAGAAAATATCAAACACAAAAGCCATTTCTTTTTCTTCCTTCTTCCCCATTACCGAATGCACCATTGTCCCAAACCCTTCTCCTTGCTCTTATCTTACCTTTGAAAACCGAATCATAAATCTCTCATCCTTATTCTCTTTCTTTCTCCATTTTTCTCATCCTTTAAACACATTTCTTCCTTCATATTTCTTCCATGGCCGAATGTTAGAGACCACCTCCATAGCCGAAATTAATTTTTCCCTTACCATTAAATTATAGCCAAATCTTCTTTTTCTCATAGAATTTATTCTCGATTATTTCTTCTATTCAACTTTGGACAACCGGTAAGAATCATCTTCCTTGTTTTCTTTTGCTATTTGGTCACCTTGGCCGAATCTATAGGTTGGCTTAGAAGAGCCTTTAAATCGATAATTGTTCATTCTCTTAGACGATTTCCTTTCGTTTTTCTTTTAGTGAAATAGTGGAGAGCTGAATCATCATCTCTTCGAAGTCATCTTGAAGTCATTCGAATTTGGATCATATACTTTCAAGGGATTCTTTTGGAATCACTCGAAATTTTAAGGTAAGCCGAATTCGCCCTTTTTAAACCAATAGTCTTAAATTCCGATATATATATTTATATATATATTGTTAGGACTAATAATCTTTTTACAATGGAGGCAAACAATATAGGGTCGAAAAGGGTGGTGAATAGTGTTCTAAAGAGGGGCGGACTCGCTAATCCCTCAAGATTCAAGCGAAGGGTTGTTTCGGCAATCTGGGATTTTCCACCGGGTTGTGGACGACCCTCATCCGAGGAGAATCGACTATTTGAAGTTGTTCGTATTTCGGAGCCTTTAGCTGTTCGGGATTTTCCATTGGGTTGTGAACCGTCAACTGAGGAAAACCGATAAATAGTTGTTGTCCGAGATTCCGAGGGTAAAGATCTAGATCGCTTATCTTTAGTATAGATTTATAATAAGTATTAGTGTTCTAATCAAGCGTGACATTTATTTAGGTATCGACGAGCGGGAAAGTATAGTTCTCACCGTAATCAGGTGTGTAATTTCACACTTATCTCATGGGTTAGATGTTATATCGTAAGCATTAGAATAAAATTCGTAAAGTTGGTAAAATCGGAAAAATACGGTATATTAACACTTTTTGTGTAAGTGCATGAAATCGGTGTTAAAGTCGCGGAAATTACATAATCGCCCTCAATGGGCTAATTTGATAAAAAGTAATTTTTGGGCCTCATGTGATTAATGGGCTAAATTGCTAGATTGATTAATGGGCTAAATTGCTAGATTGATTAATGGGCCAATTTGCTAGATTGATTAATGGGCCAATTTGCTAGATTGATTAATGGACAAATTTGCTAGATTGCTTAATGGGCCGAATTGCTAGATTGCTTAAGGAGCCGATTTGATAAATTACCATATGGGCACAAATTGAGAAATGGGCCAACTTGTAGTATAGGCCTTATGTTGAAATTATCATATGTAAATTGTTGAGCTTTGTTTATGTATACATGATTGCATGGGTTGGGATTAAATTGAAGAGAAGTTCTAGTGGTTCTACCATAATCTAGTTCGGGTGGCTCTGCCACAAATTCTAGTTCGGGTGGCTCAGCCACAACATTTTAAATGGCTTAATGCCTGCGTTTGGTGTGTTGGCGGGGTGGGTTGACTTGATCCCCACAGGTGTGCTGGTTGGTACGGGTGGTGTGTAGCGGATGGAAATTTAGGCTTGGTTGGGAATTTCATTGCATATGCATTTTTTTTAATTACTATATTGTTAAATTCGTTAATGGGCTCAAGCCCAATAAAATGCTTTGATGATATGGCCCAATGGATTTGGTAAGTGGGTTACACACTGAGTTCTAAGTAACTCACCCTGTTTTCTTACCCTTCTCAGGTAATAATAATTGATGGAGGCTTGGGCCGAGGATGACTTCGTGGAGGCCATATTCCAAATGATGGTTTTTATGAACTTTAAAACTACTCTTTAGTATTTTACTTAATTACTATTTTAGCGATGTAATAAGGCCTCTAGTATTATTTTTATGGATTTTATTTCGTGGATGGATTTTAATATGTTTTAGATACTTAAAGTGGACTATTTTAAGTTTATAAATGTTTTCTTTAAATTACGTATAAAAATAGGGTTTCTTAAATATCACTATCTCAGTAAAAATCTAAAGGTGAAAACTCTTTTATAAATTTTGTTTCCAAATTCCTTTTTGAGCTCTTTTAAATTTCTTAAAAAGTTAACCAATTATTTCTACGAGATCAAATTTTAAACTCCTATGTTTCAAAATCATAGATTTCAAATAAATTTCAGCTTTTTGATAAACTCCATCTCCAAATTAGTTTTGAAGACTGTTTTCCTTAAAACATTAGATGATCAAATGTATATACGATTTGTGTAGCATACCAAGTCTGGTCTTAACGCTTAGACCGGGTTTGGGGTGTTACATTTAATGGTATCGAGCGATTTCAAAACTCGGTGTGGTGCAGGTTCAACAACAATTTTTGTTTAAAATCATTTAAATTTCTAGACTACGTGTTCTAAAGGTAGTATGGCATCACGAGCATCCGGCACCAAGTCAAGTAAGTATTTGTATATTGAATGTTTATTATTGTGATATGATCATAGGAACACTCTAGAATTTCTAGTTTTAGGTGTTGAAAGCGGTAGAGATCGAGACTATATGATGTGATTGCGAAAACAACTCTATCTTTTATATCTCATAAAATATCGTTAATAACCTTTGAAATAATACTCGATTCATAAAACTTGTAATCAGATTTAATCGAAATAGTCGGTATGAGCACTAGAGGGCGTGGATGGGGACGCGGTAGGCGTGGCGTGGTAGTAGGGACGAGGTGCTAGGATTTGCGTCTCGAAGCACCGGGTCATATGCCGGAAATGGACTCACCTGCGTCACCCGGGAGTGTAACTGGATCACATGACCATACGAGAGAGGACAATGCTTTGACTCAAGCAATGTTGCGAGTCCTAGAAAGGGTTCTTTGGGACTAGAACCGCCCGGCCAGTTCGTGGATCAATATCGAAATGACTTAAATCAAGTGGTGCCGAGGTTTTTATAGGTGTCTCCGGTGTAGCTCCGAATGTTACGGAATATTGGCTCGAGGTCAGAGCGGATTATGGATGATCTGGAGTGCACCGCCGTCGAGAACCGAGAGGAGCGGTGTCCTTGCTAAGGGATGAAGCGTATCAATGGTGGCTTACGGTTCGAGAAGGCACCGAGGTTTGCCGTTGTTACTTGGGATTTCTTGAGTCGCTTTCCAAGGGAAGTATGTAGGGACAAGTTATGTGGATGCCCGGAGGAAGGAATTTTTGAATCTGGTTCAAGGAAATAAGACGGTGGCAGCTTATGAGGCAGAATTTCTACGCTTGAGTTGTTATGCTCAGACAATAGTGCCAACGGATCATGAGCGCTGTGTACGCTTTGAAGATGGACTGAATGATGAGTTGCGGGTACTGATAGCCCCACAGCAAGTAAGGATTTTTTCCACACTTGTGGAGAAAGCCAAGATAGTCGAAGAGGCTAAGAACTCAGAATGCCAGAACCGGGAAAGAGTTAGAGGCAAGAGGGACTTTAAGTACTCGGGTTCTTCAACAAGGTTCCAAAAGAGGCCTTGAAATGATGAGCCAGCTCAAGCTAGAGCACCTGTGACTACCAATCAGAGTCGAGACTATGCTGACTGTGGAAAACGACACCCCGGGGAATGCTAGAAGAAAACTGGTGGTTGTTATAAATGTGGTTCCAAGGATCATCAATATAGGAATTGCCCTCGACGGACTGCTCCGACTCGGGAAGCTCGTAACTTTGATGCACACGGCCCGACTAGAGGCACTCGCAGACCACGAGAGAGGTCGTGGATCGGTCGTGGTGGTAATGGTAATGGGCGTGGTCAAGGTGCCGGTCGAGGTAATGGCTTTAAAGGTAACGCGAGGCAAGACAGTAGGGGTTGGTCTATGCGGTCGGCGTCGTGAAGATGGCGATGCACGATGTGATAAGCTGATGCGTTCTTAATCTTTGATGTACATTTATTGCTTTGATAGATATCGGGTCTACCCACTCGTATGTTGCTAGTGCCATATCTGGAAACTTGAATATTAGATCCGAGATTACCGATAGAGAGATGACGGTAATTAGTCCTTTAGGACGATCGGTAATAGTAAATAAATTGTATAGAGACATGCCTTTGGAAATTCAAAGAAAAATATTTTTAAGCGGATTTGATGGAATTGCCTTTAGTGAGTTCGATTTTATTTTGGGAATGGATTGATTGGTGAATCACCGGGCGCAATTGGATTGTGCTGAAAAGCGGATGTCAATAAGGACTGTGGATGATGAGGAAGTAGTAATGATAGGTGAACGAAGGAACCTTTTAGCAAATGTGATATCTGCTTTAAAGGCAGAGAAGTTGGTGCGGAAAGGGTATGGAGCGTTCCTAGCCTTCATTAGTGCTTTGGATGCCAAAGAATTATCGGTAGAAGGTGTGAGAATGGTGAAAGAATTTTCAGATGTCTTCCCTGAAGAACGTCCGGGTCTACCTCCAGATCGGGAAGTAGAATTTGGCATTGAGCTTTTACCCGGAACGGCTCCAGTGTCTATTACTCCTTATAGAATGGCACCGAAGGAGTTAGCAGAGCTTAAAGCTTAAATTCAAGAATTGTTGGATCGAGGATTTATTCGACCGAGTGTGTCTCCGTGAGGAGCACCGGTTTTGTTCGTCAAGAAGAAGGATGGGTCGATGCGTATGTGCATTGATTATAGGCAGTTGAATAAATTGACGATCAAGAATAGGTATCCATTGCCGAGAATCGATGACCTGTTTGATCAATTGAGAGGAGCTTCAATTTTCTCCAAGATTGATTTGAGATCGGGTTATCATCAACTCAAGGTTAAAGAGGCAGATATTCATAAGACGGCATTCCGAACTCGTTATGGACATTATGAGTTTTTGGTAATACCGTTTGGTTTGACCAATGCACCAGCTGCATTTATGGACATGATGAACCGAGTCTTTCAACCCTATCTAGACCAGTTCGTGGTGGTGTTCATAGATGATATCTTGGTATATTCGAGGAATGAAGAAGAGCATGACTCACATTTGCGCGCATGATTGCAAATCTTTGCGAGACAAGCAACTTTATGCCAAATTCGAGTAAATGCGAATTTTGGTTGAGGAAGTGACTTTCTTGGGTCATGTGGTGTCGGTAGAAGGAATAAGAGTTGATCCTCGGAAGGTAGAGGCGGTATTGGATTGGAAACCATCGAAGTCGATGGGTGAGATTCGGAGTTTTTTAGGTTTGGCTAGTTATTATAAGCGCTTTGTTGAGGGGTTTTCGTTGATTCTTTGCACCTAACTACAAGCGCGCGAAAAGGAGTACCGTATGTGTGGACCGATAAATAACAAGAAAGTTTCGAGAAATCAAGAAAATTTTAACAAGCGCTTGATCGATTCAACTCGAGGGTGGAAAAGAGTTTATCGTTCTTGTGCGCGTTACACGGGTTTAGGATGTGTCTTTGATGCAAGGTGGAAAAGTGGTTGCTTATGCTTCTCGTCGATTAAGGCCGAAGTTAACTATCCTACTCATGACTTGGAGTTGGTGGGGTAGTGTTTGCTTTAAAGATTTGGAGGCACTATCTCTACGGTGAGAAGTCTATCATTTATACGGACCATAAGAGTCTTAAGTACCTCCTTACCCAAAAGGAGTTGAACTTGAGACAACGGAGATGGGTGGAGCTGTTAAAGGATTATGACCTCTCAATCAAGTATCATCTTGGAAAGGCTAACGTGGTGGCAGACGCGTTGAGTCGTAAGGTAGTATCGGAATTAAGAGTAATGTTTGTTCATCTCAGTTTGTATGAAGATGGCAGTCTGCTAGCGGAACTTCAGGTGAAGCCTTTGTGGTTGGAACAGATCAAGGAAAAGCAGTTATCAGATGAAAAGTTGGGTCCGTTAATACAACAAGTTGAAAGTGGCGTAATAGGGGACTTTGGAATGAACAAGAGTGCTGTGTTTTTGTAGAAGAGTTTGTATGCCCATGGATTCGGATTTGAGACAAATGATTTTGCGTGAGGCGCATAGTAGCCCTTATGCTATGCACCCTGGAGGAAATAAGATGTATCGAGACCTACGAGAGCAGTATTGGTGGCCAAGGTTAAAGCGGGAGGTTACTGATTTTGTGGGTAAGTGCTTGACTTGTCAACAAGTGAAGGCGGAACATCAATTACCATCGATTCTTTTGCAACCGGTAAAGATTCCTCTATGGAAATGGGAGCGGATAACGATGGACTTTGTTAGTGGGCTACCCTTAACACCTACTAAAAAGGATTCCGTTTGGGTGGTAGTAGATCGATTGACGAAGACTGCTCATTTTCTACCGGTTAAATGCAATTACTCATTTGTAAAAGTTGGCTAAGTTGTATGTATCGGAGATCGTGAGGTTGCATGGGGTACCAGTGTCTATTATATCAGATAGGGATCCTAGGTTTACATCACGGTTTTGGAAAGCTTTGCATGAGGCTTTGGGAACAAAGTTAAATTTCAGTACGGCTTTTCATCCTCAATCAAATGGTCAGTCAGAAAGAGTAATTCAGATTTTGGAAGACATGTTAAGGGGTTGTGTAATTGACTTCAAGAGGTAGTTGGGAAGATTTCCTATCGTTGGCGAATTCGCGTATAATAACAGTTTACCAATCCGGTATCAGATGGCACCCTATGAAGCGTTATATGAGTCGTAAGTGTCGTACCCCTACTTGTTGGGTGAATTGGGAACAGCGGTTGTTGGGTCTGAATTGATATCCGAGACGGAAGAAAAGGTAAAGATGATTCGAGCACGGTTAAAGGAAGCTTGGATAGACAAAAGTCGTATGCAGATCCAAGCGCAAGGATATTGAGTTTGCGGTGGGAGATCAGGTTTTTCTGAAAGTCTCACCTTGAAAGAAGATTTTCAGGTTTGGAAGGAAGGGCAAGTTGAGCCCTAGGTTCATTGGACCGTACCGTGTGTTGAAGCGTGTTGGACCAGTGGTCTATCAGCTTGAATTACCTCCAGAGTTAAGTCAGATTCATAGTGTCTTCCATGTTTCTATGCTGAGGCGTTATAGATCGGATCCGTCTCACATAGTACCGGTAGAAGAAGTAGAGTTAAGGCCAGACTTGTCTTTCGAGGAAGAACCAGTGAAAATCTTAGACCGTGATGCTAAGGTGCTAAGAAAGAAGACTGTGCCGTTGGTTAAGATTCTATGGCGTAATCACGGAGCGGAGGAAGCTACGTGGGAGTATGAGGACACAATTCGGCAACAATATCCTCACCTCTTTTAACCAGGAAAATTTCGAGGACGAAATTTTCTTTAAGGGGGGTAGAATTGTAACATCCTAAAAATTTAGTATCGATATGTTGCATGTTTTTGGTGCTTAGCTTGTGAATGATTCAATTTGTGTGTTTAATATCATTTTGAGAAGGCTCGGGATTTATTCGGAATTAGAATAAATTTTAGTAAGGAGTACTTTATTAAAATGGAACAAGTAACCTTGATGCTTAAGGTAATTAAGTGTCAAAAATTAGCATAATATGAGCTAGTAGTAAAGTGGAGTTGGCGCCATAAGTGTTACTTGAGGGAAGAGGTTCGAATCCTTTGGAATACATTTTGTGACTTTTATTTTTACACCGTTCTAGCATGTGTCGGTCAAGCCTTATTTTTGGTAATGTTGGACTATTTTTTTTATGGCAAGGTGGCTAATGGTTAAGGTAAGCATGGAACTTGGGGAAAGAAATCCTAAACTTATGGAATGTAGGGGGAACACAAGGCACTTCTTAAGGGATGTGTTTTGGAAAGTTGGAATGGCCAAGCTTGTCCATGAACTTGGACGGTTTTGTGGACTAGGGGGGGTAGCCGAATTTTTGAGGTAGACTTTGGTAAGGATGTGTAGTTAGTGTGTAATCTCATTTGGTCATTTTTGTTCTCCCAAAACACCTTTTCTTTTCATCTTTTTCTCTCATAGCCGAATGTGCTTGATGCTTTGGGTAAACATCTTTGTTTTTCTTTTTCTTTTTGTCTTCTCCTTTTGACCATTTGGTCATATTTTGCCAACCTCTCAAGTGCTTCATTTGTGCTTCTCTCCTAGTGCCGAAAATATCAAACACAAAAGCCATTTCTTTTTCTTCCTTCTTCCCCATTGCCGAATGCACCATTATCCCAAACCCTTCTCATTGCTCTTATCTTACCTTTGAAAACCGAATCATAAATCTCTCATCCTTATTCTCTTTCTTTCTCCATTTTTCTCATCCTTTAAACACATTTCTTCCTTCATATTTCTTCCATGGCCGAATGTTAGAGACCACCTCCATAGCCGAAATTAATTTTTCCCTTACCATTAAATCATAGCCAAATCTTCTTTTTCTCATAGACTTTATTCTCTATTATTTCTTCTATTCAACTTTGGACAACCGGTAAGAATCATCTTCCTTGTTTTCTTTTGCTATTTGGTCACCTTGGCCGAATCTATAGGTTGGCTTAGAAGAGCCTTTAAATCGATAATCGTTCATTCTCTTAGACGATTTCCTTTCATTTTTCTTTTAGTGAAATAGTGGAGAGCCGAATCATCATCTCTTCGAAGTCATCTTGAAGTCATTCGAATTTGGATCATATACTTTCAAGGGATTCTTTTGGAATCACTGAAATTTTAAGGTGTTTCGAATTCGCCCTTTTTAAACCAATAGTCTTAAATTCCGATATATATATTTATATATATATTGTTAGGACTAATAATCTTTTGACAATGGAGGCAAACAAGATAGGGTCGAAAAGGGTGGGGAATAGTGTTCTAAAGAGGGGCGGACTCGCTAATCCCTCAAGATTCAAGCGAAGAAATTTTGTTTCAAACAATCCGGGATTTTCCAGGGTTGTGGGCGACCCTCATCCGAGGAGAATCGACTATTCGAAGTTGTTCGTAGTTTGGAGCCTTTAGCTGTTCGGGATTTTCCATTGGGTTGTGAACCATCAACCGGGGAAAACCGACAAATAGTTGTTGTTCGAGATTCCGAGGGTAAAGATCTAGATCGCTTATCTTTAGTATAGATTTATAATAAGTATTAGTGTTCTAATCAAGCGTGACATTTATTTAGGTATCGACGAGCGGGAAAGTATAGTTCTCACCATAATCAGGTGTGTAATTTCACACTTATCTCATGGGTTAGATGTTATATCGTAAGTATTAGAATAAAATTCGTAAAGTTGGTAAAATAAGAAAAATACGGTATATTAACACTTTTTGTGTAAGTGCATGAAATCGGTTTTAAAGTCGCAAAAATTACGGAATCGCCCTCAATGGGCTTATTTGATAAAAAGTAATTTTTGGGCCTCATGTAATTAATGGGCTAAATTGCTAGATTGATTATTGGGCTAAATTGCTAGATTGATTAATGGGCCAATTTGCTAGATTGATTAATGGGCCAATTTGCTAGATTGATTAATGGACAAATTTGCTAGATTGCTTAATGGGCCGAATTGCTAGATTGCTTAAGGAGCCGATTTGATAAATTACCATATGGGCACAAATTGAGAAATGGGCCAACTTGTAGTATGGGCCTTATGTTGAAATTATCATATGTAAATTGTTGAGCTTTGTTTATGTATACATGATTGCATGAGTTGGGATTAAATTGAAGAGAAGTTCTGGTGGTTCTACCATAATCTAGTTCGGGTGGCTCTGCCACAAATTCTAGTTCGGGTGGCTCAGCCACAACATTTTAAATGGCTTAATGCCTGCGTTTGGTGTGTTGGCGGGGTGGGTTGACTTGATCCCCACAGGTGTGCTGGTTGGTACGGGTGGTGTGTAGCGGATGGAAATTTAGGCTTGGTTGGGAATTTCATTGCATATGCATTTTTTTTAATTACTATATTGTTAAATTTGTTAATGGGCTCAAGCCCAATAAAATGCTTTGATGATATGGCCCAGTGGATTTGGTAAGTGGGTTACACACTGAGTTCTAAGTAACTCACCATGTTTTCTTACCCTTCTCAGGTAATAATAATTGATGGAGGCTTGGGCCGAGGATGACTTCGTGGAGGCCATATTCCAAATGATGGTTTTTATGAACTTTAAAACTACTCTTTAGTATTTTACTTAATTACTATTTTAGCGATGTAATAAGGCCTCTAGTATTATTTTTATGGATTTTATTTCGTGGATGGATTTTAATATGTTTTAGATACTTAAAGTGGACTATTTTAAGTTTATAAATGTTTTCTTTAAATTACGTATAAAAATAGGGTTTCTTAAATATCACTATCTCGTAAAAATCTCGGTGAAAACTCTTTTATAAATTTTGTTTCCAAATTCCTTTTTGAGCTCTTTTAAATTTCTTAAAAAGTTAACCAATTATTTCTCACGAGATCAAATTTTAAACTCCTATGTTTCAAAATCATAGATTTCAAATAAATTTGCTTTTTGATAAACTCCATCTCCAAATTAGTTTTTGAAGACTGTTTTCCTTAAAACATTAGATGATCAAATGTATGTACGATTTGTGTAGCATACCAAGTCTGGTCTTAACGCTTAGACCGGGTTTGGGGTGTTACAGATCAAACACCATTCCTATATGCTTCAAATTATGCACAAGACATACAAGACTTATAACAATTCATGTACCAAAGGCATCACTCATTTATAGACTACTAAATTCAATCACTATTATAACTCTTCATACAATATTCAAGTCTATTTATAATTTACTTATACTTAACCAAATATGTACACCATTATCATACTATATAAAAGCATGTAGACAAAAGTTATACCAAGATAACACAAAATTTAAGTCATATCCTACGATCACTAATTTCCCATACAAATAATACATGTATTATCTAACAATTCCCCATCAAGTTCATACTTCATACAAGTGTTACCCATCCCCAAAATTTCACATATATTAGTCCTATATACACAACATTTCTAACTTGTAACATTCTCAACCATTCTCATTTATATAATCATTCCAAAACAACCTACTCAATAAGGCACAATTTAGCATTTACCATACTATTTACAATTCGTCCACTCAATATTCAACCTATCATCAATTCATACCATAATTGCTTACCTTGCCTCTGCATACTTATTTAAGCTACTTAACTAATTCATTTCTCCTATTACATAAAACATGTCTAAAGCATAATCAAATAAACATATACATCTCTTCTCTCAACTTTGACATTCAATCCTACAATTCCTTATTAAGAATACATGTAATACTTTAATCAATTACTAATTGGTCCCATACTGATCCACTTCTCCCATTTACCAATTCACCTATATAAGTATTTTAAACATGATCAAAGCATACCTATACCAACAAGGCACTAATCATTTATGCCACATTGTCATTCCAACTTATATAATTCTAGCATATCATCTAACAACTATAAAGCATATAATCAAATTATAATTTATCTAAACTAATAAACATTAAATATAATAAAACACATATCATGCATATAATCAAACATTAAATTATAATTGAAGTATTTGGGACTAATCCGCAATTTTTCTTTTTTCTTTGATTATCTACCGGTTGATTCAAATCTTGATCTATATGGTAATTCATTTTAATTATAAGTTTAAAATATCTTATAACAATTTATTTCATGCATATAACAGTCCAATTTCATTTTACAACAATTTTCTAAAGTTTTACATTTTATTCAATTTAGTTTCTAAAACCGAAACAATTATAACTTTCACATTTAAACCCATTTTTCAATCTAATTTCAATTACATACTTTTACAGCCTTCTAATATCTATAATTACAGAAATTTCATGCTGATTTTGAATTCTTTTCATTTTAGTCCCTATACACAAGACTAGAATTTTAACTTTTACAATTTAGTCTCTTTTCTATTTCTAAGCTTATATACCAACATATTAACACCGAAAGCTTCAAAATTCATTAATGGAAATATTTAAAAACTCTAACATTTTTACGATTTAATACCCGAGTTAACTAAATTAAGCTATAACGATCTCAAAAACATAAAATTTACGGAAAACCGACTTAGAAATGCTTACCATGCAAGGTTCAAAAGATTGGAACTCAAGGAAGTTTTTATTCTTTTATTTCCATGGAGTTTTTGGTGGTGGAAGATGAATAGAAAAAAAATATTGCTTTATTTCTTTTCATTTTTTTTATATTTTATAAATATTATAATAATATAATTATAATAATAACATTATTTACACACAAATCATCACCTAACCCTCCACCATCTTTTAAATTGACTAAATTTTCGTCTTTCTTTAATATTAATTAGCCCTTTTAACAAATAAAAATCAATAGCTATTGATTTTTACCATTTTTATGATTTAGTCCTTGTAATACAATTAATCACTAATTCAACAAAATTATTTATCCAAAATTCAATTCACCTATATAGTAATTCATAAATGTTTATTAAAAATAATTTTGGGCTCAAATTACGAAAACAAGGTCTCGATATATTGTCTTTCAACACCACTGTCTTTAGGGTTGATACACTTGTACCTTAATTAACTATCCAATTAACAAAATTAAAGGACCAAACTTTAATTAAAATTCATACTAACCTCATAAATATTAAATAATAATATTTATAGGCTCGAACATCAGAAATGGGGTTCTGAAACCACTGCTTTCGACACTACTAACTTTCGGATCATTACAATACGTGTCAATTTTTCATGGTCGGTTTAGCAATTCATTAACAGTGTTAGCATCAGTTATCATAATAAAACATATATTGACAGTTCATGTACCACATTGGACATTTTTTGAAAGTACACGTATCATAATAAAACACATATTGATAATTCAGGTACCACCACATTGAACATTTTCAAAGTACAAGTACCACATTAGAGTACAGGTACTAATGTGATATTATCCCTATGTTTTTTTGCCAAATTAGTCCCTTTTTTTTTATATGCATTTTATCAGTCTTTCATGAATTCTGTCTAGACTTGATAATAGGTCAAGCTGGGCCAATGTAAAATTTTTGGCCTATTTTCTAGGCCCAGGCTCCACCCGAAAAATGGACCTAAAATTTTACCTAAGCCGACCTAAAAAAAATACTAAACTTGAGCCCGGCTCGGTCCGCCCGTATTAATTTTTTATATAAAAAATTAAAAAAAAATATAAGACATCAAATACACTAAAAAAATTAAAATAAATGTTTCCCAACAAATTAAAAATACATTAAAAAAAGTCTTTCTACTTAAATACCACTAAAATAGTTGCAACTAAGCAAGTAAATACTTCAAAAATAGTAGCAAAATTAATAATAAAATAAGAGTTATACAATATCCAAATAATAACTATAAAATAATAGCAATATAATAGCAAAATGACAACAAAGTAACATCAAATAACAGTAAAAAAAAAAGCAAACAATAGCAAAATAGCATTAAACAACAGTGAAAATAACTTAGGCAAATTCGAGCTGGGTCGAGTCAAGCCCGGGCAAAAAAATTCTTACCCGATGCCGAGCCTGTTTAGAAAACAAAGCTCATTTTTTGGGCCTATATTTTTACCGAAACCCTCCCACTTTTCAGATGGACCATTGAGCCTAAACATATTTTTTGTAAAAAAAAAAATGCTTATAGTGATGTGAAATATGCATCTCGACATATTTTATACAATTGGGTGAAAGCATACAACTTTTCCTTAATGTGCAAAAAATAAACACACATCGTGTTATCACATATTTAAAGAATAAAACACATTAGATTATTTGATGAAATTAACAAAAAGAAATTTATATTAAGATTAAAAAAACCCTAGAAAATAAGGATGAAATTAGAAATTTTAAGTTGGAGACTAAAATAAAATTATAAATTGGTGAGAGCAGACCCTAAACTTTTATTGAAGGTGGCCAAAAAGCCCCTCCCTTTCCCTTAGGTTCGCCCCGTCAAAGAGGTTTAGAAATAATCAAACTATAATAATGAAACTAAATTCGTAAAAAAAATGCATAGCATAAGCACTTCTATGTAGAATTTGACCAATAAAAAATTATGGTTATCCCCGTTTTACCCGAAATTTAGTTTTTGAACAGCTTAATTCCTCCAATTAAAACTTGCGAACTGCTGTTTTAATTTATAGGATGCTAAGAATCGTCCACGTGTAACAGACAAACTTGTGATTGATCATATGGCTCCGAGTGCCAGAGATTTTCAATTCCCATCCTATCAGACAATGACACCTAAACAAATACTAATATATCGGAGGTCAGAAGGTAAAGACTAGATTATGACCACTGATGTTTCTGTCCTTCTGATCATGGTTTTTCTTTTAATCAGATAATTTATAGGTGAAAATATGTGGTGAGTTCAAATTTATGCTTTAAAACAATTCCACAGTTAATATTGTTAGTGGTTTAATTGTGGAGGTTTGTTTAATGTTAGGGATGAGGTTAGAATTAAATAAGATTCGGAGGGATTAGAAATGAATTTTAAATTTTAGGAAGTTCAAAATGAAATATTATTTTTGGAGTAACTTAAAATTTTTCATTTCTTAAAATAACTAAAAAGAAAATTTTGGTAAAGGAAAAAAAAAAAAAAATTGGGTTCATCTCTTATTGTAAAAAGAGACCCATAAATTGAAATTCTCCAGTTACCCTTTCCCTTCGCCTTTGGATTTCAAAGCTAAATTTAAGAAATTATTTTTTATTACAATAAAAAAGCTGAGTTCTAAGTTGAAAAAAAGAAGATGAGTAGATATGAAGGAACCATCTTCCAAGCATGGAATGAAAGTTGATCAAATTAGAAAACTCAAAGAAGAGCCTCATCTATCTGCTGCTGATATCATATATCCATAGCCTTGTTAAACAACTTACCTCTACCAGAACTAAAAACCCATCCCGTGAATGAAAAAAAGAAACCCACCCCATGAGCCTCCCAAAGATTTTAACAGTTTCAAAGACAAAAACTTGACCATGTACGGTGAAGGTTTTTTGATAATTCTAGATCTTGCAGGTTTCTGGGAAGAGGATTGAAGATGATGGCAGACATTTTTTTATTTGATTAATAAAGATGTTCTTTTCATAAATTGAGTAATAATAAATATCGGCCAAATTAGCTTTTAGTCCCTATAGGTGGCACAAGAGATTGATGACATGTTAAATGACGTTGCAAAAGTTGCCTCATGTGATTTCCCTATTGGTCTAATGCCATGTCATTAACTGTTTTAAGGGTAAGTGCCACTTTACAAAAAGTACAAGTACCAAATCAGACAAATTAAAAGTATTAAGTATCACATTGACAATTTTGTTAAAGCACAGGGATAAATCTTGTCATTATCCCCAAATATAATTATCATTTAATTTACAATTATTAATTTAAAAGATTATGTTTAATTTTAAAATAGAGTTATTAATTAATTGGGATTATTAGTTAAAAAAATTTTATGTAAGAAAGAAGTTTGTGATAACTTTATTTTTAAAAGAATTGTGTTAATTTTATTAATGTAAAATAGAGTTGTTACTTTAATAGAATTCTAAGCATCTTAATTTTTACTTAATTAATATTAGAGTTAATTAATTATTACTTTGAATAATGCTACTTTACATTAATTACATAAAGTAAAATTACATTGTATATTGAATATGTTAAAAATGTTTTAATTATGATTTAAAAAATTTCTATTATAACCAATAATCTTTTGGTTTAGTGGCAAGAGCATTTGTGTTGTGACATGAGAGTATGAGACCTTGGGTTGACACCCTAACAACCCCACCCCTATCCCCAATTACCAAAACATAATCTATATAAGTTAATATATTCTAATTATATTCAATAATTCAAATAATAAATATTATTTTATGTTAATTACTGTAATTAAAAATATAACATTTAAAATTTTGATTAAATATTAAACAAATAAAATCACATGCATGTAAATTTTATGTTAATTATGTGATATTAGTGATAATAATATCCAAAATATTAAAATTTCTCAACTACAAAATAATTAATAATAGAAAAAACTCACTTATAATGGTTAATTAAAATTTAAGATAATGTAATAATATTTTAATAATTCAATCGTTGAATTTATTAAGATAATTTGTACTTATCATGCATGTAAATTTCTAAATCCATTCAATATTTCTATCCTATTGATCTAAAATATTCTTTATATATGTAACAGTTAGAAAGTTTTTATATAAAACAAATATGCAGAAAAACTTGAGAAGCGTAATATATGTGAATGAAACATGAAATATGATAGTTGATGTTAAAATATTAATCATACAAAAAATATTGGAGTGTGTAAAACTACTGTAATTTGACACGGGTGTAAATAAATCTCTTTAATTTATCTCAATTGGACAAAAATGGTTTATAATGAATATAATTGAAATGTTAGTATAATTTAATTTTTTCTAGCTAGTTTAATAAAAAGGAATTAAAGTGATTAAGAATAGAGTAAATCTCATATTAACAAAATAATATAAGATTTCCTAATAAATAGTGGCGTTGAGATTATTGTTAAAATCTTGGCACCACCGATACTGGTGCACTAATTGGCGGGAAGTAACTTTTTCCATCCAAATATGAAATACATGATTCTAGAATATAGGGTTAGCATTGATAATCCCACATTTTGTAATTAGGATAATGCTGTCAACATTGGATCCCTCATAAAACTGATTTTCGGTTCAATTATTACAAAATAAAAAATTTAAAAATCATAAAAAATACAAATAAATAATAATAGAATTATAAAAATTAAATATTTAAATTGGGTTCAACCGGATCAATTCTTCTCTAATTATATGATTTCGAATGAAGCAGTTCAATTTTTTACAAAGTTTTATTGAGTTAACTAATTTTGACAATAATTTGTTTTGATGAAAATTTTACTTTTACCCATAAGATTTAAGTAGAAAAAAATATTTAAGTTTGGTTGATTATGATAATAGCAATTATGTGGAGTCAGGGGTTTTGACAAGTATAAGGAAGAAGATATTTTTGGCAGAAATAGACAAAAGTAGGGGGGGGGGGGATCCACGACAAACATCTAATTATATAAATGACTGCAAATGGAATTAAATAAGGTTTTGTGTGTTCAAGAAATCTGCACTCTGTGCCTTGAACATACAAGAAAACGACGACCCTTAACCATTAAGTCAACGAAGAACTGTTCCTAGCTGATGGTGAGGGGCTGCTAATGCACCTTTACATTGTACACACCACAACTCACGTCAGTCCATTATTTATTTCAGCAACTAATCTTGTTTTGTTTTTTATCCTTTTACGATGCTGAAATCTAAAATTTTATTTATGTATTCTCAAAAATTGCTATTGCTTTATTATTTAGTTTAAATAGTTAACTATTTTGATTAAAATAATAGTATATATATTTTCTTAATAATGATTTGAATTTAGATTTTTTTTTTTTGGTTTTTTAAGGTATTCATTGAAAGAAGCACTGTGATTAATCCTTCGCATTCTGTAAGTTCATTAAGGAAGTACGAATTTTAAAGTTGTTCTATACTAAAAATGAGAATCAAATTATTGATTATTGGTTAAGGTAAAAGACACTTTTTCCATATCACCTAACCCCCTGTGGTTAAACCTAGACTATTTTTAAGAAAAATAAACACTTCACCAATAGATCACAACTTAAAAGTTCCTTAAACAACATCATTTTTTTTTTAATTCATATTAGATATGATCAAGGGTCAAGCTACTTATCCAAGCACGAAGACCCACTCAAAATTTAGGAGTTTAAAAAAATATTAAAACTAAAAAATAAGTTTAGACAAAAAAAAATTAGGTCCGTTTAAAATATTGATCAAACTCAAGTTGCAATACTCAAACTCGAAGCCCAATCAACTATTTTTGAAGCTTGTAATATGTTATTAGAAGGATGGATGTAGGTTCACCTGTGTTTAAGTTCATATTATTTTCTAATTTAATGGTTTGGGAGTATGGGTAATAATAGAAATTGTATAAAAAAATTCAAAATTATTAAATTATTTTAACAAGAATATTATAAAAGGTATATCAATATTACACTCGTAAACAAATAATAAATTATATCACATTTACTATGTGAATGGAATAAAATATATGTAAAAAGATCTATATTTATCTTTTACATTAATAATAGTCTTTAAAAAAAAAGGAATGATAGTTTTTTTACTGAGATGATTTGTTTGAGGAATTATTTAAGTTATTTTATTTGAAGATATTTATTTTTTGTGAATAAAATAAAAATACAAAGCTAATAAACTTAGACCCTCAAAGGGAGGATCATCAAACAATTTTAAGCCTAGTCTTCTAGTACGAACTGTCTTAACCAGACAATCAACAATTAAGTTATCTTCTTTAGGAATATATTGAATTTTTCACTGCTCCACCCTCTTCAGAATATGATGAATTCTCCTGACTATCGCAGAATTAAAGTTCCCCGAAGAATCTTCCATGATTGCATTAATAACTTCAATACTATCTGTTTGGATTAGGATTCTTTCGAAACGCCTATGCAAAATAAGGTTCAACCCGTCCAGTATCCCCCAAAACTTTGTCACCAAAACAGTGCAATTACTAAATATTTAGCAAACCCAATGATCTATTCATCCCTCACACAATCACCATTATTTGAAGATATTAAAATAAATAAATATTCATATACTTTTGTTAAGAAAATTTGAATTAAATTGATGTTACCCAATTTCAACTAAATTACCTTTTTAACCTTTCCCATTTTGCTTTGACATTTATCATAATGAAGTTTGTGTGACAAAGTTATTGTTTCTTGGTATTATAAATCAGGGTTGGAGTTGTATATCACCCATCCCTCTCTCTCCTTGTATATGCAGTGAAAAAAAAGGAACAGCAAAGCTAGATTAATTTGTAATCTACACTGTATTACTTACTCCTTTGACATTTCTATTAAAAAAAATTAAGTGATAACCTTCCAAACAAAAATATTAATTGTGATTAAATCCCAATCTCTATTAGTGTTAATTAATTAAAAGCTGTCGCTGTACAAATGAAAGTAAACGCAATGAATTAAGATTTTGTATTTGTTGGATTGACTTCAACACTAATACTGGAATTTTCATTTATATATTAGAAGTGCAAGGGTTATTCTATACTCTCGTTTTTTCTTCTTCGTTTGGACGTGCACAGGAACTTGGATAATGTAACCCCCAAAATTTTAATTTTTGCGTTTGTGAAAATATTACACAACTGTGCATCTGCTTCAATGATTATGTATTCTGGGTGTGTGTGTGAGATTCCAAGTTCAAGCCTTACCTTTGGTAAATTTTAGTATTTTTTTGACTTAAGCTTTATATTTGTTCAGCGAGCTTATATTAAACTATTTGTATAATCTTATCAGAATGAGCCTGCTGGTTCGAGTGGTAAGGGAGTCTGTATTATGTGTGGAGGTTTTGTGTTCGAATCTCTACGCAAGCGTGGGTATATATTTTTGATTGGTTATGGGACAGAGTTTTGGTGAAGTTAGAATATTGAGGGTCAGTTCTTCATTGCTTTTCAAAAGCACTTTTGGAGAAAAGTGCATGCGTAACAATTTGCTTTTATTTGAAATTTTTGGCTTTTTAGAAGTGCTTTTGAAAAGACTTCTAAAAAGGAGAAGCTAAATTTTTTAGCTTTTCCTCTCCCAAAAACACTTTTAGTACTTAATTACTTTTTCACCCCTCTAATAACATAGTACTTTCCATTTTTTTTCGTGGTGCTTAATTACAAATGTGTTAAAATCATTAATTAAAAATAAAAAATATTTTTAAAATATTAATTACAAATATTTAATGGTTATATTTAAATATTTAAAATGTAGTTTATATATTCTAATTAAATTTTATAAGTAATTAATATTTATTACTTAAAAATATTTAAAATTTATATTTCATATATTAAAATATTAACAAGTTATAGTAATTTTTTTATATTCTTACTAAAATATAATAATATTAACTAATTTAAATTTTATTTAAATGTATATTTGTTACTTGATAATAACATGTCTAAAATGGACATTTTATTTCTCAAAAGCACTTTTTGACAGCAATGTTAAACACTCAAATTTTAAAGCAAACTTTTCAAAAGCACTTCTCAAAAGCACTTTTTCACAGCACTTTTCAAAAGCACTTTTCAAAAGCATTACCAAACTAGCCCTGAATAGTGGGTGGTTAGGATTCTGGATGTAGTGGGGTTTGGATAAAATTGGTTTTTCCAAAATTTCTCTCTTCCGAAAACTGACATTACTTTTTCCTTTCACTGCGTTTTTCCCCTTTTCCTTTTCCTTTTGTTTCTTTCTCGTTTTGGGCAAAATTATTTTCTATTTTAGTGCTCGATTCAAGGCGTTGGTACGTTGGTAGGTAGGGGTTAATACGTTCAGCTCGAGTTGTTCTTTAAATCCGTGTTTAGTATTCTCGAAGCTATTCGTTGGTTTTAAAAATTGGGTTTTTGCCTGCAGCAAATCGTGAAGAACAGGAAGTATCGCTCGCGGAATCGTAATCAAAATCATTCGGGATAGTGGGGTAAGTGTAGAGCACTCGAATTAAAGTTTTGCCGGTTTTGTAAGTTCGAATTATTGTGATCTAAGACTAAGTTGGGACTTTGAAAGTGTCGATTATAGGTTCTGGAAGGCTCGAGTGTTTTTCCGCATCAAAACGAACCAGGTATGTACCCGAAAACGCATAAAACGGGGTTTCCATGGACTTTTAAACTGCAAAATTCAATGAAAACTCGGTTTCATTTAAAACAACATTTTCTATACGCGTACGGTTTCTTTAAATATCACGGTTTTAAAAGCTTCCGCCATAGAATATGTTTTTTTTAAACGAATCAAATTAATGAGAAAATGATTTTGAAATCAACGAGAGATTAATAGAGGATAATAAACGAAACGGTTTTAACTTGATAAATACACTTTCAAATCCCATTCCATGTGACATCGTCAGATTCGGCCATAACGTCTAGGCCGAGTTTGGGGTGTTACAGATAATGTAACCAATACTTTATTTTAAATTAAAGTATTTGGAAGAGATTGGATTAAATTAATTTTTTTATTATTAAATGAATCAATTTAGTTGTTATATTATTTTTAAAAAAATAAATAAGTTCAAATTGTAATAGAGTTAACGTTTATTATATAAAAATAACATTTATTATTTAATACAGTTAATATTTTTAAAATTTTTATGATTTTACAAATAAAACTTTTTGTTTTGAATTGAACTAAAATTGGCTTATAGCTCTCAATTGAAGTTGTCTCCCCCCATTTTTTATTTCTTAACCTAAAAAATCTCTCCATAATCTTTCTTTTCTCCTTTAATTCGATGTTTTGAAACTCTAGTATGACCCTGTTGAAGCAAGTGAATCGTATAGCTCTTATAGTCATTGATATGGTAATTTTAATTAAGTTATCACTTAAGCAAGTACTGATTTTTTATCGTTTATATTAAATTTATGCTGATTATAGAATATTGAATTTTTTTCTTTAATTTAATTTCTAGGTTGAAGAATGAAACTTTCGGGTTTAGACTAATGTAAATTATCAGATGCTAAACAAATAATGCAATCATCTTAAAAACCGTCTAGATATATAGGGTTTTTTAAAGGTGGCCAAAATACCTCTTATTCTATTGCAATCGTTGTTATTCACAACATTGGTGGAAAGGTGGAGATCGAAGACTATTACCTTCTACTTCCCTTGTAGCGAAGCGACAATAACTTCGGAAGATGTAGCCCTAATCATGGGCCTTCTAATTGAATGAGTTGTTGTCACCAAAGTGGTTGAATTCAAGCTTGAGCCAAAGATGAAGAGGTTACTTGATCATTATCTCAACGACAAGTGAAATTTAAGGGTGATCATTGCATAAGTTGGTCGAACATCCACCAACAGGCGATGTCAGTGATGAAGAGTCCAACAAGTATGCTAGAGTGTATATACCGCGCGTTATTGGTGGATTGCTTCTAAAAAATAAGTCCAAGGATCTCTACCACTTAATGTTCCTAACATTTCTAGAGGACATTTGTCACACCCTGAAAATCAGGTTAGTAGAATATAGTAATTAAGTCGTGGGCTTGAGAGAGAGTTATCAGAATTAGAGTAGTGGAAATTAAAATAAAATAGAATAATTAATTAATTAAAATAAAAATAGTAATAATAATCGGGTTAATAAATATATGTGTTAGTAAGGATTAAATTGAAATGAATTTTAAATTAGAGGTCAAATGTGAAAATAAAGAGTTTTAATGAAATGGGATTTAGTTGAAAATGGGAGAGAATAGGAAGGGGCCTTAGGGGAAATAAACCAAAATTTGAAAAATGGTTGGCTATATAAGAACACCCACCATCCTTTCCCTCCACATCTTCATTCATTTGAAAAGTTTGTTAGATCCAAATTAGGAGTTTTCTCTCAAAATTCTCTCAACCATTCTGATTTTCTAAGCATCCAAACACATTTTTGTCCTTCAATTTCAAAAGAGACCCATCCTTTCTGCTTCAGTTTTCCATTATTTCTTAACACGCTCAAATTGATCCAAATCCCGTGGAGTTCTTCACATAAAAGGTAACAATCTATTTTCTTATGGTTTAAATAGATAATATGTGGTTTCAATTCAAGTTTTTATAGATCTAATCAACAATTCATGAGATCTATTGATTTAAAGCTTGTTTTTGCTTGAAAATGGTAGATCTCGTAATAGTGAGCTAAGTGACTGTTTTAAAATTATTTTCAACTCATTTTGATGTAATTAAGAAGTTTATAATCTTAATTTAACAAATCTTTATTGAATTTGAATGGACCGAATGATTTTTATTTTATTTGATTGTAAACAAACGTGATTGTCCGGAAAATGAAGAATTGTGGAATTGTGTAAAGTTAGAGGTATAGATCTATAATTGAACATTAAATATGACGTTAGGAAGTAAGAAATAGGGATTAAATCGAGTGAGAGTGAATGAATTAAAAGATTGGTGTTGCGCGAGGTGAGTTTGCCAGGA
The DNA here is from genome assembly GCA_025698515.1 of Gossypium sturtianum. Taxonomy (NCBI): domain Eukaryota; kingdom Viridiplantae; phylum Streptophyta; class Magnoliopsida; order Malvales; family Malvaceae; genus Gossypium; species Gossypium sturtianum. Next base: position 132,086,586 of record CM046955.1, read on the forward strand.
AGGTATGAGTGGCGAGATGATAGGATGTTAGGAAGGTTATTCTACCTTAGAACGATAAAAATCTGTTATGTTTGTGTGTTATATGTGAAGCCTCAGATTGCAAGGGAGTCTCCTCAAGTGAAGACAAAGGCAAGCAAAATGTGACTTAGGTTCGAAAGTAAGCAGCAAACTAGCAGCTGAGTGGTCATATTTGCTACATTTAAGCACCAGTTCGCATGCTAAGGGAAGCCTAGGTAATATGTGCGAACCTTGTTATAGCTATGTGCAAACTCATGTTATATGCGAACCATGTTGTATGCGAACCTGTGTTATATACGAACCCTGTTAAAATATATGCGAACCATGTTATAACCATGTGTGAACCCATAATATGTGCGAACCCATACCATGTGAGAACCCATGTTGTATACGAACCCATGATATATGCGAACTTATGTTATATGCGAGCTACAAATTGCGAACTGTGATATTGCGAGCCCTGAAGAATTGCAAGCTCTACTAAGTTGCGAACTTTGATATAACAAACTATGAATTGTAAACTGTGTTATATTATGCGAGCTCTGCTATATTACGAGCCCTATTATATTATGTACTGTGAAAGTGTTAAAAATTATATGTTGGCATTGTGAACATTTGAAGCCATTGGATATCATTGACATGCCATAGGATTGTGAGTACTCACATTTTATTATGTGTTAGGGCATTGTGTCCCGAAGATAGCGTTGGAGAGATAAGGGAATGTAGAGCATAGCTCCATTCACTGTAGATAATGTGGAGTGTTTGGAGGCTACACTTATTGGAGACATGGTAGGAATCTTTGAGTCATTTGGAGTGTTTGGAGATCCGTTTATCCAATGCATATAAATTATGAATATGTTTCACAATCACAAATTGCCAATATATCAATATGATGTGTTTTGAGTTTTGTATTTTATGTTACTACTTTATCATTCAAACTATTATTTGTGCGAACTGTTATAATATTTCTACTTTTAGCCTGATGGATGTGTTTATTTGTAGTATGTTTGAGCACTCATTGAGCTTCAATAAGCTCACACTCCTTACATGTACTTTGCAGGAAAAATAGCACGTGGGATAAGTGTCGAAGTGAACTGTCCAACTGATCTATTGCAAGGCAAAATCCCCTGAGTATGTGTTGTGTTTCCAACCCCCCAAAATGAAGGCAATATGGGACTGTTCCAAGGGATTAGACTTAGATCTAGATTTTAAATAAATTTTGGTGGGCTGTAAATGGACATTATGGATTGTTAATTTTGGATTTTTGGATATTTTATAATTGCTTGATTGAATGTTTGGGCTGTAATGCATGACGATGGTTTGATAAATTGATAAACTAAAATGTTAATGCAGACAAGGAGTTCACCAAATAATGATGTACGTCTTTATATCTTAAGTTTTTTTGAATCAATGTGATAACTTAGTATTCATGAGAATTAGGTTGTGATATGTGTTGGATCTAGTGCCCTTAGTGTAGTATTTTCGTCAATATACAGTTGTAATTTTTTTTTTTGAATAGTTTGGTTAATAAAAAAAAAAATCATTGATTACATTAAAATATTTTGTATAATTTTCCTCACATGGTTTTTGCACGCAAAGCAAAATGGAAGCAAATGTTGATCATTGGTTGCCTAAATGTTTAATTACTACTAAGCGGTATTACATGGTCAGATTGTAGTACGAAAAGACAACTTGTATTAGTAGATGAACCCTAAACATGTCATTAGTCTAATCGAAAATGAACAAACCGATTGGAAGACTAATATGTTGTCTATCAAGTCCAATTGGGTAGATGCTTTGTCTTGGGCATCGAAGCAAATGACTCCCAAAAGATAAAAAAATAAATGTGATTGACTGGACTGACAATACATCGGACATGACCTAAGCAGAATAGATCCTAAATCTGTTTATGGATTTATTCACTTGTGCTGTTCATAGTGCGACATACCTAAATCCTAAATGGATGGCAGACTATGTATGCATGACTCGTACACTTTGATGTAAGTATAAGCTTGAGTTCAAATAGATATGGAACCGAAAGTTGGTGCGTTGGGTATACGACATCTGTAGTATGTAGTGTCATTCACAATAGTGGAATTGATAGCCCAAAACATGGGTAAATGATATCCTTTCATTGGCATTACATGGTTGATGAAAAGTAAACGTGACCACGGGTCGTTCATCTTTGTGATGGATGACTTGATCACTATTTGATAGTGATTGACTTTTCATGAAGGAAAATGTAATGGTTACCATGAGATAAAATATGATAATATTAGGAGTGTAAGCACACAATTTTGCCCGGCCCATAAAAACAGAATAAAAAACAAACAAAAAATCAAAAAATAAACCCAATGTTTTAAACAGTCCTTTTACAGTCCATAGCCCAATTATTTATCCAATCCTGACCCATTTACACCCTTGGCCCAGAACCAATAATTTAACCTAAACCCAAAACAGACAAGCCCAAAATGGCCCAATTCCTAAGCTAAACTCAGAAACCTAGGGTTTCTGGGGAAACCCTAAGCACCGCAATGACAGTATCCCAACAGTCGCGCCGTTTCAGTAGGAGACTGATCGTCATGCCAGCAGCCCCTCGATCACGTCGCCGATCCACGCGCGCGATCGCGCAGCCACCGTCCTCCGCCTTCAAACTCGCAAAGAAAGGAAAGTACCCAAAGCAGAAAAAGAACGAATCGTAGTAAAAAGGAAAGAATAGATCTAAAGATACGCTTTCCTTTTTGTTTTGTTTTTGGGCTATAAAACCCATTGTAAAATCTGTAAAAGGGGACACGAAATTTTTTTTAGAGAAAAACAGAGATAGGAGCGAACGAACCAGCATAGAGAGATTTACACAAAGTCAGTAGGCAAAGCGATTGTCAAAAATTTACAGAGAAATAAAAGATCTTGGTTACTCAGAGGTGATTTTTTTTCTGTTTATTTTTTTTATATATTTATTTTATCTTTATTTATGTTGCAAATATAACCATTATTTCGAAAAAGTAAAAAAACGAAAGGAGATTACCTGTTGACGACGAAAACTGGAGACCTAGACCTCCGGCCACCGACCACGGAGGCGCGTGTGGTGAATAACCCAGAAAGAGGACGAGCAAAACGCAGGCGAATGGACGAGACCCCCCTCTTTTTCCTCTCTCAGAGGATTCTAAATTTTTTTTTTAAAACCTAAAACGAAATGATTTTTTTTTTCAGAAAACTGACTTTTATAGGCGAAACGGAACGGTGCCGTTTTCGCCTAAGCCAGACCTGCGCGTTGACCCGGACCCAAACAAGGGTCTGCATGTTTTTTTAAAAATGGGAAAATTACTCTTTGGATCCCTCTGTTATTTTATTTAATTTAATTGTGCCCTATTAATTAATTTATTTTGTAAATTAGCCTTAGAAATCTGCTTGAATCTCAATTTAACCTTTTTTTTTCTTTTTTTTTTAATTTATATATATATATTATCAGTATTAAATTAAGTATTATATTATCTTATATTTTTTTTGTATACTAATTATTTTTTTGATTACATATTATTTTAGTATTCATATATATTAGGTATTATTTGTTATGCTACGTATTATATAATATTATATTATATCATATAGTTAATTAAGACTATTTATATTATATTCCATTTATAAATATTTTTTTAAAAATCATTATACACTATTTAACACATTGTTTATATTGTTTATATGTATATTTTTTATTTAAATCTGCATGAAATATGTTCATAGTTAATTCTATTGTTCATTATATTTATCTATACTTCATTATATTTGTACTTGCTTTAGTATAGGAATTATTATTTGTTGTATCTTGTGTAATATATTATTGTTTATATTAAATATTGTAATTGCCTTCAATGTGTATGTTGATACTATGTAAATGCAATGTTGTTACATATTTATATAGAAAATTCATTTTTTTGCAAAACCATTATATTTTTAAAAAAAAAGTTTTAAAAATAAGGCAATGTTTTGGTATTTAGAAATTCGAGAAATAGTGCCCTAACGTACTGGGTTGCGATTTTCCATTTGGCTAAATAACTAAATATCATTTTCAAGTTTTCAAAATCATGAGATGATTTTGATTACGAAGGTTCTTAAATATCGTGTCCTAACGTACTGGATGTGATGTTTATATTCCCTCGGAAAAAAAAAATCTCAAGCTTTAACTTAAATAGCTCAAAGTTTTTTTAAGAAATCATATTTTTAAATACTTTTAAACTTCAAACATTTGGACATGATTTTATTGATTAGGTACTAATTTTTGGGCGTTATGAGGGTGCTAACCCTTCCTCATACGTAACCGACTCCCGAACTCGTTTTCTCGTTTTTGTAGACCAAAATCAAATGTTTTAAAATAAAACGTTTTACAAGGTGATCCAATCACACCTAAGTAAAAAGGGATTGGTGGCGACTCCCATTTTCGTTTTTAAAGTCGATCCCTATTTTCAAAACCCGATTTTAAAATGGTTTCGACAGCTTGGCGACTCCGCTGGGGACCAAGAGAGTCAGGCCGTAAAATTGATAATTTCATGTCCTTTTGTTTGAATTTAAAATTTTGATTTTAAAAATATGATCCTTTTATTGCATGTTGTTTTAAATATATTGCTCGCATTGCCTTCGCATGACCGTCGTGGTCACACCCTTAAGTGGGAGTGAGAAGCTACTCCTTCGTGAGGTTTTCACCTCCGTACAGGATAGTGAATCGCTTTCGGGATACATCCGTACCTATGTCTTCGTGAGGTTTTCACCTCCGTGCAGCCATAGGGAAATGTATTCCCCTGAACCGAACTCGGTCCATATGAGCCTATAATGGGTGAGGATCGAGGAATCTGCTGGTTCGGGTACCTCAACTTTAGAGCTAAACCACACGTAGAGAACATAGGAACCCGCCCTAGGTAGAACTATGCTAAACCTTAGTAGTCACCCAAATAGGTGTTCTATGTTGTTTATTTCTTCTGTACTAACGTGTTTTCTTGTATTTTCATTGCATTCATATCATAGAAAAGAGGTGTTGATTTCAAATTCGATTGCTAAATAGAAAAGTTTGTCATAAGAAAACGGGTTTTTTGATAAAGTGGATTATAATACGGTCTCGTCCGAATATAGTCTAAGTGAACACAACAAGAGAAGACTGATAGCCGGCGAAAGAATACAAGACTTTATTACCCAAGGATTCAAGCTGACAAAGACAAATCGAGAATCACCACGTCTCGACTTTCTTGAAGAAGCTAACGAGTATTATGGAGCAGTGAGTCGCGTCCCAAATCAAGCAAAAAAGAGCTAGATGAGGCATCTATTAGAAGTTTGCAAGACTTGACTTTTACGAAGAAGGGATTCATGTTTTCACTTGGACTATGAGGATAAGGTCGTGTATGCGATCCGTTTTATGTAAAGAAATTTGCTTTCTACAAAAGTTTTTCTAATGTAACTGAATTCAGAATCAACGCCTCTCTCTCTTTGCATTCATGCATTCGCATTACATGGCATCATTTGCATTAGGCTTTTATAAAAGGACCCTAATTAGGTAAAAATATTTCAGTTAACCTGGAAAACATGGAGCAAAGGTTGGAAAGAATAGAACAAATGCAAATGCAAATGCAAGGGCAGTTGACCGAGATCCAACAAGAAATGCGGGAATTCCAAAGGAATATGATAGGCCAGCTAACTCAGTTACTAGCCAGAGGACTTGGAAAAAGAAGTGGCTCAGTGGACAATAATGAGGATGATGAGGAAGACATCGTTTATTCTCCAATAGGTATCTCGACTCAACCAGACAGGCATCTGCATGGGGGACCCGTCATTGTTGGACCCCGATGTCATACTTCGGCCCTATTGAATTCTCCAATGGGTTCAGGTTTTAACCCGAGTGATGATCAAGCCAAGCCAGCGGCTCTGGTAGAAACAAAGGAAGGAGGAGAATGGACCTCAAAAGCCTTAAAGAAGAAGGAAAAGAAAATGAATAATATCGGTAGATATAACAAGAGCCATTCAGAGCCAATAGCAATGAACCAGCCAAGGACGGTAACTACCAACGATCAGGTTTCTCCAAGGCAAAATTCTGAAAAGCTCCAATTTACGCCAATCTCGATGACGTATAAGGAGCTATATCAAAGTTTATTTGACGCGCATATTGTGTCTCCATTTTATCTAAAGCCGTTACAGCCCCCATATCCTAGATGGTATGACCCGAACGCTCAATGTGATTACCATGCGGGAATAACGGGACATTCGATTGAAAACTGTACTGCGTTTAAAAATTTGGTCGAAAGATTTATTAAAATGGGAGTTGTGAAGTTCGACGATCCATCAAAACATGATCACTTTAATGAGGTAGTGAATACGGTAATTGAAGGGGGAGACAAGAAAGTTGTTACTGCTTGAAGAAATCAAAGAGGGAATCATAGAACAATGTTTCCAAATCCTTGTGCACTTGGAAGTGTTTTGAATAATGGGACTGTGGAAGAGATCCCTGTATTTTTAGGGCTAATCTAGAGTAATGTTCAAAACATGCTTGTTGTCTTGAGCCTAGAGGCAACAAGAACTCTTTTGTGAAATAGGCTTATGTTCAAAATTTTATTTCAATAAAATGCATCCTTTTAAGTCAATATTTTTTTCATTCTTTACATTTCATATTGTACATTCTTTCATGTCTTAGAATATTCTTTCATTCTTTATTCATGACCATACCAATAATTATCCTTAAAATAATTTATTCTTTGGATTTGTTCGCCTTCGTACCTAGGTACCCAGATATCAACGACATGAGCGACGTTGTTACTGACTCCCTTTTTGAATGAGATATGAGTCTAGGGGATCTCAGGACTTTGAAGATTACAGAGATTGTGACATATCTTCTAAGTTGTTAAAAATGGTTTAACAAGATGAAAAACAGACCTTACTCTACAAAGGGTCATTAGATATTGCAAGCCTAGGAAATGGGTGAAGATCGAAGCCCAGCTTGCCATTGAAATAATGCTAGACATCAAAAATCTTTTCACATAATCATATCAGGACATGCTTGGGATACTAAGATGCGGGCTAAACATGAGGATCGGGCACTGCCAATCTACATAGAAAAGGATGGTAGCAGCTATGCCGAATTTAAGTAGACAAGATTCATATGCCTACTCCAGTTCTTCACAAATTTTCCATATGTGGGGCATGGATGTGATGGGGCCAATCTCGTCAAAAGCCTTTAGCCAATATCAACCCATCAACATAGTCATTGTTTACTTCACTAAGAGGGTGGAAGTAGCTTCATATGTCAATGTTACAAAGTCGAAGTCATCAAATTCAAAAAAAAAAAATTAGATGCTAGCAGAATGCCATAAAGGATCGCGTTTAAATAACTGTATAAAGTCAAGGTTTACAGTTTGTCCAAAGATCAGGTAGCATATTACAGTACAACAAAAGTTGTCAAAAAAAAAGAAAAAAAAAGAAAGGTGGCTAAGACTTGTAAAGATTGGCATAAGAAGCTATTGCTACTCTCTATGATTATCGAACGTTGGCCAGAACCGTTGCTGGGGCAATATCTTACCCATTGGTTTATGGAATTGAAGCGTTTTTGTCGATTGAACTTAATTGAAGAAAAAATTAAAGTTATCCATCACGATCAGATGATGCAAGCTTGTGATAAAAAGGTTCATCCTAGAGAATTCCACAAGGGAACCTGATGTTGAAAATGACCTTTCTTCTATAAAACGATTTTAGAAGAAAGTAGATGCCAAAGAAGACCTGTTCTGGAGGAGCATTAATATTGACCGAGATGAATGGCGAAAACTTGCCCAATCCGGCGAATTCAAGTTCAGTCAAGAAGGATTTTACCTGAAAAGGGAAGGGCCAAGGTGAAAACCCGCAAAGGGCGTCTTGAGCTCAAATTCAACCAAAACAAAAAAAAAAACAAAAACAAAAAACAAAAAAAAAATTCAAAAAAAAAAGAAAGAAAAAAGAAGAAAATGAGAGGTCAAGGTGAAAACCCGCAAATGGCGCTTTGAGACCAAAGGGGCTTTGAGTTGAAAACCCGAAAAGGGCGGCTCAAATTTTGAATAAAAGTAGGGCATACAGTAGTCTTGCTACGTCTGAATTAGCAATGAGGAAGTATGTTACGTTTTAGGGCATTGACAAAGTACTCCGGATCCCCTAAACATATATTTAGCTTAAAATAGTCCTCAAGAAGTTTGAGCAGAGAAGCTCAGTTACGATATACAGGGCACCTAGTTACCCATTTTAAATTTATCCTTGATTACTTTATTCTTTTTACACCCTAATAAATTTTCTTTTATAGCCTTTGCTATCTTTGCTTACTTTATTTTTTTAAGATACACCAACCAATTTTCATTTATTGCCTTGGTTATCTTTGATTAGGTTATTTGCTTTGAGCTATACTCCTGATTAATTTATTTCATGTTCATAGTTGTGATCTTTTTCAAGAATTTTATTGAAATAACGATTAATGGACTAGTAACACTTTCATAAAAGGAGTTTCGCATATTACTCTGGAAGCTTCTAAATAATATGAGAATCTGAAACAGGACTATTGTTCAGAACTCACCAAGCCTAAGGGATTGGAAACATTGGAAAATGATTATCTCTTCAGATGCTTATTGGCTAAGACAATTCTGTTGGTAATACCACATCGAAAAATGACGAACAAGGTCAATCCAAGTGTAAAAAGGGATCATTGTCGGGATACCCTGCATCCATTTAGACACATATATCTGGTCATTACACCCAGGGAATGGCGTAACAGATTGAAAGTGATACAAGTTCTGTACCTCTGAGTGGTAACAGAAATATGAAAGAAACCAAATGTCATTCCCCTGAAGCTGCAGTGGGAGATACCAACTTCATGTCCCAAGGTTCAAGCGGGGCTGACTTAGAAATTACATTGGGGCAAATTATTTTAGCAGAACATGAATGAAAAACAAATGAGTAATAACACCTAGGATAAGAATCATACTCATAACATTTTTATAAATTGCATTAGGAGCATTTGATTCATTTCGGTCATTGCATCCTAATCCTTGAAACAGGAATCATCTTCATAACATTTTCATAACATGTCTAAATAGCAGCATCTGATGCATTTCGATCAAAGCATCCTAAATATTGGACATAAACATATACCCATTCTACAGGTTATGTAGCAAGGTAGAAGACATTAGTCTGATATCCCTGAGTTTGCAGGGAGCAGATTAAAATAGCAGATCTGACAATCCTGAGGTTGCAGGAGCAGATCAGAGACATCAGTCCTATCTCCCTGACCAGCAGTGGAATAGGTCAAAGATTGTAGATCTTGTCACCCTAAGCAGTAGGGAACCAAGATCAAACGGCAAATCTTGTCTCCCTAAGCAGTAGTGGAACAGATTTAAGCCACCAGCCCTATCTCCCTGACCAACTGTGGAATAGGTCAAAGGTTGTAGATCTTGTCGCCCTAAGCAGTAGAGGACCAAGATCGAACGGCAAATCTTGTCTCCCTAAGCAGTAGTGGAACAGATTTAAGCCACCAGCCCTATCTCCCTGACCAGCAGTGGAATAGGTCAAAGATTGTAGATCTTGTCGCCCTAAGCAGTAGAGGACCAAGATCGAACGACAAATCTTATCTCCCTAAGCAGCAGTGGAACAGATTTAAGCCACCATCCCTATCTCCCTGACCAGCAGTGGAATAGGTCAAAGATTGTAGATCTTGTCACCCTAAGTAGTAGGGAACCAAGATCGAACGGCAAATCTTGTCTCCCTAAGCAGTAGTGGAACAGATTTAAGCTACTAGCCCTATCTCCCTGACTAGCAGTGGAATAGGTCAAAGATTGTAGATCTTGCCGCCCTAAGCAGTAGAGGACCAAGATCGAACGCCAAATCTTGTCTACCTAAGCAGTAGTGGAACAGATTTAAGCCACCAGCCCTATCTCACTGACCAGCAGTGGAATAGGTCAAAGATTGTAGATCTTGTCTCCCTAAGCAGTAGTGGAACAGATTTAACCACCAGTCTGGCATCCCTGAGTTTGCAGTGGAGCAGACCGAAGATAGCAGATCTGGCATTCCTGAAGTTGCAGAAACAGATCGAAGACATCAGATCTTGCCTTCATGAGCTTTGCAGGAAGCAGATTGAAAATAGCAGATCTGGCATTCTTGAAGTTACAAGAAGCAGGTCGAAGACATCAGTCTGGTGATCCCTGAGTTTGCAGGGATCAGATTGAAAATATCAAATCTTGTTTCCCTGAGTTTGCAGTGGAGCAGATCAAAAGATAGTGGATACTGCCTTCATGAAGTTGAAGCTATCAAACTTACTGAAATCAAGATAAAGTTCCAATACCGTTGAAGTTGCAGTGGAGTTGGAGTCATTTGAAGGAGACAAGGATCAAGAAGTCGAGGCTTGGCCAAGACCGGCCAAAATTGGTCCTTTTATAGTCTTTGCTCTATTCTCGTTTCACAACAATGAGCAAAGAGGGGCAGCTGTAAGCACACAATTTTGCCCGGCCCATAAAAATAGAATAAAAAAACAAACAAAAAATCAAAAAATAAACCCAATGTTTTAAACAGTCCTTTTACAGTCCATAGCCCAATTATTTACCCAATCCTGACCCATTTAAACCCTTGGCCCAGAACCAATAATTTAACCTAAACCCAAAACAAACAAGCCCAAAATGGCCCAATTCCTAAGCTAAACTCAGAAACCTAGGGTTTCTGGGGAAACTCTAGGCGCCGCAATGACAATATCCCAACAGTCACGCCGTTTTAGTAGGAGACTAATCGTCATGCCAGCAGCCCCTCGATCACGTTGCCAGTCACGCCGTGATCTGCGCTTGGCCACCGTCCTCCGCCTTCAAACCTGCAAAGAAAGGAAAGTACCCAAAGCAGAAAAAGAACGAATCGTAGTAAAAAGGAAAGAATAGATCTAAAGATACGCTTTCCTTTTTGTTTTGTTTTTGGGTTATAAAACCCATTGTAAAATCTGTAAAAGGGGACACGAATTTTTTTTTTAGAGAAAAACAGAGATAGAAGCGAACGCACCAGCATAGATAGATTTACACAAAGTCAGTAGGCAAAGCGATTGTCAAAAATTTACAGAGAAATAAAAGATCTTGGTTACTCAGAGGTGATTTTTTTTCTGTTTATTTTTTTATATATTTATTTTATCTTTATTTATGTTGCAAATATAACCATTATTTCGAAAAAGTAAAAAAATGAAAGGAGATTACCTGTTGACGACGGAAACTGGCGACCTAGACCTCCGGCCACCGACCACGGAGGCGCGTGTGGTGAATAACCCAAAAAGAGGACGAGCAGAACGCAGGCGAATGGACGAGACCCCCCTCTTTTTCCTCTCTCAGAGGATTCTAAATTTTTTTTTAAAACCTAAAACAAAATGATTTTTTTTTTCAGAAAACTGACTTTTATAGGTAAAAGCAATAAAGGCTGCTTTTTGCCTAAGCCGATTTCGCGCGTTGACCGGACCGAACAAGGGTCCGCGTGTTTTTTTGAAAATGGGAAAATTACTCTTTGGATCCCTCTGTTATTTTATTTAATTTAATTGTGCCCTATTAATTAATTTATTTTGTAAATTAGCCCTAGAAATCTGCTTGAATCTCAATTTAACCTTTTTTTTTCTTTTTTTTTTTTAATTTATATATATTTTATCAGTATTAAATTAAGTATTATATTAAGTATCTTATATTTTTTTGTATACTAATTATTTTTTTGATTACATATTATTTTAGTATTCATATATATTAGGTATTATTTGTTATGCTACGTATTATATAATATTATATTTTATCATATAGTTAATTAAGACTATTTATATTATATTCCATTTATAAATATTTTTTTTTAAATCATTATACATTATTTAACACATTGTTTATATTGTTTATATGTATATTTTTTTATTTAAATCTGCATGAAATATGTTCATAGTTAATTCTATTGTTCATTATATTTATCTATACTTCATTATATTTGTACTTGCTTTAGTATAGGAATTATTATTTGTTGTATCGTGTGTAATATATTATTGTTTATATTAAATATTGTACTTGCCTTCAATGTGTATGTTGATAGTATGTAAATGCAATGTTGTTACATATTTATATAGAAAATTCATTTTTTTGCAAAACCATTATATTTTTTAAAAAATAAGGCAATGTTTTGGTATTTAGAAATTCGAGAAATAGTGCCCTAACGTACTGGGTTACGATTTTCCGTTTGGCTAAGTAACTAAATATCCTTTTCAAGTTTTCAAAATCATGAGATGATTTTGATTACGAAGGTTCTTAAACATCGTGTCCTAACGTACTGGATGTGATGTTTATATTCCCTCGGAACAAAAAAATCTCAAGCTTTAACTTAAATAGCTCAAAGTTTTTTTTAAGAAATCATATTTTTAAATACTTTTAAACTTCAAACATTTGGACATGATTTTATCGATTAGGTACTAATTTTTGGGCGTTATGAGGGTGCTAACCCTTCCTCATACGTAACCGACTCCCGAACTCGTTTTCTCGTTTTCGTAGACCAAAATCAAATGTTTTAAAATAAAACGTTTTACAAGGTGATCCAATCACACCTGAGTAAAAAGGGATTTGTGGCGACTCCCATTTTCGTTTTTAAAGTCGATCCCCATTTTCAAAACCCGATTTTAAAATGGTTTCGACAAGGAGAATGGATATTATCCCAAAAAGATCAAGGATATCCTATGAGGGTAACATATTAATGACAAGGTTATTGGACGAGCACTAAGCAGTTGCTTTCGTAATGGTATGTCATTGGGGAGAGCTCTGTCACGATACTATAGTGGAGTGACTTCGTCAATAAATGAGTTTATAATTAATAGGCGAAAAGCCGAAACTTAATTATAAATCATTTGAGTCTCAACTTCATCGCGTTGTTAAGATGTGGCGAATCTTCTTGTTGTGACGTTGGTGTCGTGTCGCCGGGACGTCGGCTCTTTCTCATCTCGACATCAATCCTGTTTTTTAAATGCGAGGCACACTTCACACAAGACTTTCAATGTGATCGAGTTCCCTTGTGTGAAGAAATTCATTTCCTAAGAAAGCTACTCCTAGAAGATCTTTGATATCTTGTTTCATATTGAAGATTTGATTAAGCTAAATTCCAAGAGTTTTGAGTTCATATTGATCGGAAATTTTTACAAGCCTTGAACACCTATTAAAAAGTGTTTACTTTATTATTCATGTAGGAGATTAAGAGCACTTATTTTTTTCATTGTAAGAAACCTCTTTTAGTGTAAAACTTTTGAAAACAAACTATTTTTATTGTCGAGTTTGTAATTAAATTTGCAAGGGGAAAGTTTTAGTCAGGAGAGTGATCTAGTTAATGTATAGGTTTTAAATTGCAACTTCGTAAATTAAACTTAAATTACGTCTTGTATTGCAGATTGATAATGAATTACTCTTGAGATAAGACCTTGTAAAAGTAAAAAGTTTATAAACTGTGTGACTCACTTCTATGTCATTTTATATTTTTACTCTATTAGTTAAGTAAGTTCCATTGCAATTAGACGTGCAACTAAAAAGCAAAATCAACCAACCCTCATAACACATGTCAAATCATTTAACAATATTAGTAGAAAAAAAAATTTGACCAGTTAAAAACAATCCAACTATAATAAAGAGACTAAAGCTGTAAAAAAGTTACATAGTAATAATGAACTTTATATAATTTGAATTTTTAGAATATATATAGTGATCCAAAAACTTTACTTTGTATATTATAAATTGACATTTGTTGGGGATTGATCCGTATGAACAACGAAATAGAAAAGGTAGAGAAGATCGAACAAAAATTTTATGTGGAAAACCCCTCTGAAAAGGATTAAAACTACAGGCAAATGAGACTTCGACTTTTCAATAAATGAGTAAACAAACGAGAGTATAATATGGAGAAAATAAACTTGAATGTACTAAACGTATAAACCCAAAATCCGAAAACAAAACCCTAATTCTCATAAAGTTCTCTTAAAAATAGGTACAAATTTTTTTCCATAATTGTTATGAAAACTCTCATCAAAACTCATCTGCGACTACATCTTGTCGCCTCAAAACAAAAAAAAACAACCCTGCAGTACTACATCTTTAATTGTCTCTTAATTTGCCTCTCAAATCAGGGATATAATGCCCTTTTAAATAGGCTAAGATTAGAGGCCTAATTATACTAAAATATCCCTGGAATAATTAGAGTTTAACTGAGAGAAGATATTAGAGTTTAACTGAGAGAAGAAACCCGATTTATGTGGGGAACACATCGCCACGTCACAACATCCTCATTTGCGTCGTCACAACGCCGTCCATCATCGAAACGTCAAGAAACTTTTCGTCATGATGCCGCTGTCTATTCGACTAAGAATATGATTCACACCCACAACACTTTATTAACCTAATACTTTTTGTTTTGTTGATTTTCAAGTACAGCCTGCAATGCGCACAAGGTATGGATGAAAAGAGAATCCCTTGCTTATAGATACAACCATTACAATTACATCTTATCTGAACATAAATTAAAACAAATTTAGACTAAACACATATATAATAAAAATGAAATTTAAATTAAAAACTAACATATGATTTTTAAAAAAATTTAAACCTTCAACCTCATCACTAAACCAAGATTTCCATGGAATAACTGCTTTTATTCTCAACTTTATTCTTAGAAAAAATGTGTAAAAGCAATGAAAAATAAGAATAAATCTCAAAATTATACATAAATTTTGATTTAATGTATAATTGTATACATAAATTTTAATTTGGTACAATTATACACATGAAACTCTAATTGTGGTTCAAATATATTCTTGAAACTTTAATTTTGATTTAATCATACACACTTAAAGAAATAAATATTTTTATATTGTCTAAATATAATTATTCATGTATGCAATATATAAATATAAAATGATGTTATATCAATAATTGTGTTAATAATTTACAAAAATTAGATCAAATCAAAATTTCATGTATAAAATTACACAAAATCAAAATTCATGTATACAATTATATATTAAATCATAATTTATATATAATTTTAATATTCTCATATATTCTATGGTGTTCTCCTTATTCGCCAATGAGATTAGGTAAGAAGGTTTTTTCAAAGGGTTCTAATTGAAAGCAAAGTTCCCCTTTTTCTTTTTCCAAAAAAAATAAAAAAATCTTCCAAGTTTTGAACACTTTCCTCACGTGAGAAATAGACAAGCCTCCTATGTTTGACTTTTTTCTCCACTAAGATGTCGTGAATTAGGACGAAAAGGATCTAACTTAGGACAATTTATTGGTTAAATAACATGATCAGTCCTTGTACTTTCGAAAAATTAGAGATGTAAGCCTTGTATGTAAAAAGATAAAATTAAAATCTTCTTACTTTTGCTTTTTTATTTTAAAAATCCTAGTCTAGTCATTAACATCACTAATATTTTCTGTTAAAAAAGTTTCTAACTTGGCATGTAATTGATGGAAAATAAATATTCGAAGTTGATAATTCTTTATAGAACATACTAATATTGTAAATAATTGGACTACGATTTTTAAATTGAAAAAGTAAAAAGATTCAATTTTTTTACTTTAAAGTACAAAGAGTAAATTTCAAATTTTATCAAAGTCTAAACACAAGTAGCAGCACATTTTTACCTTTTATAAGAGGTTAAAATGTGCCACAAGTCCCTATACTTTTATTTCATTGAACTTAGTCCTTTTACTTTTCAAATTTCATAATTTAGGTCAAACTGTCAATACTATTAATTTTTTTTGTTAAATTCAAGTTAATTACAAAGTCATTTTTTAATTACATGGCTACCAAGTGAGTATTTTTTTAATTTAAAAAAAATGGCACAACAACAAAATTAACAAGGAAAATTTAATAGTGTTAAACATTGGACCTGAATTTTAAAATTTAAAAAGTAAAGGGACTAAATTTCTAATTTTCAAAAAGTATAAGAACTTATGACATATTTTCACATTTATAATATATAGCAAAAACCTTACATGTTTTTGGCTAGTTATGCCTAGTTTTGCTCTACTACAAAGACCTCAGTCCCTTTACTTGTTTAAATTGAAAATTAAAGTCCCAATGATAACTCTATCAATGGATGGCATTTCAATTTTTAAATCCTGAATTTAAAAATAACACATAACAGAAGTCAATTTTATAAATAAAACAAGAAGTGGGACTAAATTTCAAAATTCCAAAGAGTATAGGGACAGGTGACAATATTATATTATTTTTTGGAAGCTGAAGCCCTACATCTAGGTCAGCAAATATAAGCCGAAAAGAAAGATATGTATATTACCAATCCCATTGTTGGATTAAGTTTAAAATCTACATAGATACAAAACCATTAACATGCAATTCTCACTGAGACTCTTTTCTGGAAAGAATCTAACTTTTCTTTGTCCACTACACAGCTTGAGATGATATTGGAAGAACAAATTAAAGGGATATGAATGAATCTTATTTTAGTCCCCCAAACTTTTACTTTTTCAAGACAAGCTCTTTTTTGTTGCTTGTTTCCAATAACATCTAGAAGGGGTAGGCTTTAATTAGGTAGAATTTTCAGTTGAGTTTTGCGTGAAAGTTTCTCTTATTCTACTTTTCACATATATAGTATTTGGTTTAGAAACAGAATATAGACTATTGCCTTGCTAATTGGTTTCAATGCAGGTGGTAAGAAGTTTGATATTTTCTCGGATTGAGAAAGTTTTGCCTGGTTCAACTCAGCTTGACTATAAATTTAATAATTATCGAGTAACAAAAGGTCTCAAACCAAGAAGAATATAAAAACCAATACGGTTGTGTATATTAATTTGTTAAGATTGAAAGAACCCAGAGTTTGCAAGAGTATAAAATTCTTATGATTAAGCTTTCCAAATGAGATAAGCTTTATTGATTTGTATTTTCTTTTGTTTTGGTCAATGATGTAAGGATTAGCTGGATTAAGACAAAACATTGTATGCATGTCCCAATTTCTTCATGCTCTCATCATCAGATTTCAAGCTTCTTAAGTGAAGTGTGTATTTGTGTGTGTTTCAAGAAATCTATTGGGCCATGGCAATCTTCATTTCAGTCGCACACTCAATCTATTAGAAAAGTATGCTTTGAGAATTAAGACATTTTGTTAAACATTCATGTACGAGCATTCGCATTCATGCTTTTCACCCTAAAGAATGGCTGCAACTTAAAGAGTGCGGAAATGAAAGTGAAAAGCGTTAATGTTCCTCCGTCTGCTTGGATATTTATATGCGAATGGACGGGGAGAACTAGGGGTGAGCGTTCGATTAAATCGAATCAAAAAATTTCGAGTTAATCGAGTTGACGAATCATATTTTATCATCCTAATTTGATTTGAAATTTTCTCGAATCGAGTCGAGTGAGATGGATTTCGAATCGAATCGAATCGAATATATTTGTTCGAGTTAAATTTTAAAAAATAATTTTGGGTCCTTGTAACCACTGTCACCCACCGTAATAAAATTTGTCCACCGTAATCAATTTTTTTATTAACTTTCATCACCTCATAATTTATTTATTAATCTTTTATATACGGGTTAACTTCTTTGCTTGCTTAGTTGTTTCAATTATCTTCAGATTCTTATCACTATGTATTTTGGAATTAAAAAATATATTAAATGTAAAATTGTGATTTTTTTAATAAAAGTTATTTTAAAGATAAAATGTGAAATTGATACCAATATAAAATTTTAACACGAATATTTTATGGCATCATTAATAATTCAATTTTAATATAAATATTCAATATGACTAAACAATTCAATAATATAAATAATATAAAATGTGAAATTTATTTTAATAATATAAATAGTAGATATAAATAAATTTATTACTATTTATGATTAGGGATTTTTTTTTGGATAAATTTGATTTTTTATTTGGGAGTAAAGGGTGAGAAGTAAAAGTTTAGGGGGGAAATAAAAAGTTTTGAGGAGTAAAAGTTTGAGGGAAAGTAAATAAGGGGAGTAAAATTTTGGAGGGAAAATATTAAAAAAAAAATTTGGGAGGGGGGGATAGGTTTGGGGTAGATGGGAGGTGGGATGAGAAGGGAGTAAAAGTTTTAGGGGGAAAGTGGGAGAGAGTAAAAGTTTTGGGGGAAAATAAAAAATTTTAAGGGTTTTTGGGAGTAAAATTTTGAGGAAAAGTAAATGGGAGAGTAAAATTTTGATGGGAAATGGATTTTGGGTAGATGGGGGGTTGGAATGGGAGGAGAGTAAAAGTTTTGGGGAGAAAGTGGGAAGGAGTAAAAGTTTTGAGGGAAAAGTAAAAAGGTTTGGGAGTTTGAGGTAAAAATGTAAAATATTATAGTTTAATATTTGAATTATTTAAATTATTTAAGTTATTCGAATTCGAAAACTCAACTCGATTCGAACTCGAAATTCGAAAAAAAATTTGAGTTGACTCGAATAACTCTATTAACTCGAATAACTCGATTCATTTAATTTAAAATTAAATTTTTTTTAAATTTTTTCAAGTCAAATCAAATTTTACTCACCTCTAAAGAGAACCCATGCTTAGCCCATGTTTGTGGAAGGGGATGGGGAAAGAGATGGTTTGGGTTCCTACGTCACCTGAACACAAATAGTTATATATGGAGCAAACATTATTGGGTCGTACTTTGTCTTTTTTAGTTGGGCCTAGGATTAAAAGCTATTATGTGACATCTAGATTAGGGTAAAGAAAAAAAAAAGTAATATATATAAAATAAATACAAAGTATAAATCCCACATCTAAAATATATTAAATCACTCATTCATTTTAAGAATTTTTTTATAGTTATAATTTAAATTATTTATTTTTAAAAAAGTTTTTAAATTATTAAAACACATATAAATACTTTTATAATAATTCTTTTGTTTTTAATTTTAGTCGTTTCTCAATTAATTTTGTATCATATTAACTCATGATATCAACTCAATTGGATATTTTATAAATACTATAGATAAATATCCTTATAATAAAATTTCTTTTTAAACATTTTTAGTTTAAAACGGTTCAATTGCCCATTAGTCCTTAGGCTATTTTCTATTCTAATGCTCCCTCATTTATATACTTCAGTTAATCTTAATCTCACTTTTAACTTGCCACTTTGTTCTCTCCATGTCTCAATTTAACTATATATAATTCTACTCAATTTCGATGTTTTTCCAATGTCAAATTTTTATTAACTAAAATTATTGTGATTGATACAAAGCTTGTTTTTAAGAATTTAACTAGATTTATTCTCATTACAATGCAATTTATGACACTGAAAATTTTACGGCATTACAATGTAGATGAATAACTAATTAAGGTACAAGGTAAGATCTAAATTGAAGTTGGCTTTGGTAATAAGGTCTGAGGTTTGGTAACATAGACAACAAAAAATCTTCATAAAGGTGTAATCAGGTTTGACTTGAAAAGTTTTTTCATAGTGTAATGTGCTTATTAAGGCCTTGGCAGGTAGTTTGTTTATAAGGAAGATAACACTTGTGAAGGCATCATTCTAGTAACTGAGAGGCATGGATGTTTGAGCTAGTATGGAAAAACCAACCTCAACAATCTACTTGTGTTTTCTTTTTTGCAAGACCATTATGTTCTAAGGTATGTGGATAGGATAATTTGTGGAGAATGTCATTGGTCTTAAGGTATGAAAGCAAGGTACTGAATTCCCCTCCACCATTTATTTACAATACTTTCAACTTAGAGCCAAGTCGTCTCTCTGTCATGCTATGAAAATTCATAAATGCAAATTGTGTTTAAATACATATCAATGAAAGCTAAATAGTAAGAGAAACCATTTGAATACACTGATCCAAACCTCCATAGGTTTGCTACCACTACTTCTAAGGGTTCATTATATTGAGCAACATAAGGTTGAAATGGAAGCTTGTAAAATTTTCCAAGTTAGCAAGCTTTACAAAGAATTTGCTTGCAATTTCTTAAAGCAGGAATATTACAAGTTGTTAATCTTTGGTTTATACATCAAGTGTTGGGTGACCAAGCCTCTTATGCCACACATTTAGATCAACATAGGTAGTAACATGATCTGCCGTAATTTGATACATCAAATTAGGCTCTCCATTACATTCGAGGAACTTATTCTCAAGCAATTTAAGTGTTATTTATATGTTTTTATCGGTTTTTAGTTCTAACCCTTAATAGACGTTTTTGTTGAGATTAGACAAACAGTACCATGGGAAACTTAACAATATGATTGAGCTTGTGTAGGGGAATGATAATGGCCTAGACCTTTCACCTTAAGGATGCAAAAATTGAACGAAAAGTCACATGGAAGCTTATTTTTGTGGGGTCGTGGTACTGAGGGATGGATGTTGCGACACCGAGCCAACGTCATTATACCAAGCCTCCGAAGTCGTGATACCCCTGAAGGTGTTAAAGTGAAGAAGTTGAGGCCAAATCTAGTGATGTCGCGACACCGACCAATGGGTGTTGCGACATTGAGACCCCCAAGACGCACAAGTTCACCACTATTTTGGGTGTCGCGACACTACTACTTGACAAGTGAAAAACTGCAAGAGGAATTTTGTGTCCAAACAAGCTTAAGTTTCTTTTCATTTATGGACATAATGGTCAATGTTAGGTTAAATGTTAGTAGACTATAAATACTACTTTATAAGCTTTTGAATATAGATTTTGTTCGCTAAACATTTGTTCTTTAGTTTTCATATTTCTTAGTTTAGGTTTTCATTGTTTTCTTTTTTATTCTTTTCTTTTTGTTGTACTATTTTTGTTTCTTCATTTTTGGTGGAACATTATGGATGGAGATGTATTAAACACTCGTGCTTCATCGGATGTTTATATATTAATGAGCATTTTCTCAATGACCATCTCTAGACGTAGCAATGTCCAGAGTGTGAATACTGCAACTAAAAGATATGGAATTGAGGCGATATCCACAAGTATACGGGTCAGGATAGTTACAACAAAGTAGGTAAGTACTCCGAGGATTGTACCCAAAGGAGGCGAGTACTAAATTAACCTTAACCTAAACGCAAATAAATCTAATTAGTACTTTAAATAAATCATATTACGAATATATATAAATAGAAGATTTTTAGGTTTTATAATAAAGAAGATAAAAATAACAAAAGTAAAGTGAACTTTGGGTGTATAAATTCTAACTTAATCAAATCTAAGTATGAGTGATTAGCTCGCTTTAGTGATCATAACTAATTCCTATTTCGGGTTTTTACTCAATCAACTAGTCGTTACCCTAGCAAGATCTCTCTTGATCTTCCACTAAATTAACGAGTCAACAAGAATTACTTGTCTCTTGACCTCATAGTCCAGACCAGTTCGGGGCTAAGGTGTTCACAGATAGGCCTTACCGATTTCGGGTTAATTCTCACCTAAATGACTTCCTAGGGTCATCAAGCCTATGGTTTAAGTTCTTCCTCTCCTAAATAACTGATTCGCTAAGACAACTCTACAAAAAAATTAAAAAATCACACCTCCACTCGCTAATCCCCCATAAAAGGATTAGTTCCTCGTGGATCTTATTAACACAATAAACTTGATAATCATATTTAGATTCTTATGCCTCCTAGGATTTCGCCTCGAGAAAGTTACTGAGTCAATTTTAAAGACTAAGCCTTCATTCATGTCTATTTCCAAGGAAATTAAAATTTCATGGCAAGTACTACATAAAACTAGAGAACATACAAGCATTCCATAACTCAAGATAACATAAAATAACTTATATAAAATCAAAAATCATGCTTGCATTTGAACTAACTTATGAACAAAAATTTCCTCTTAACATTCATTTATTTCAACAAACTCATGTGAAAAGATTAAAGCATACTTGAAAATTTTAAAAATTCCTGCAAATATTGCCTTACCCCCTCTTTAAACAGAAACAATGTCCTCATTGCGAAAACAAAGTAATGAATGAAAACTGAACACCAGGTAGGGTTGTAAGAAAAGAGAGGTGAGTCATAAAGGCTGCTCATCATAATTGAAAATTCTGATTTCTTCATAGTATTTGAAGAAGTGGGCATAGGAATAGCCAATTCAGGATCAATACTTGGTTCAACTGGCTCATCAGAATTCAGCTCCACACTTGGTTCAGAGTTGTTTAGTTCTTTTATCGATTCAGGGTTGTTCAGTTCTTCCTCAGATTTTGCTTTTTCTATCTTATCAACTGAGTTAGCTTCCGGTTCAGATTTATTTGACGACTCATTAGTTTTTGGTTCGGTTGGTTCACTCGATTCAATTGGGTTTAACTCATGGATATTCTCCACTAACCTTTCAAGATCACGCCTTGTGATGCAACCTTGAACATACTAGCCCTTCAA
The DNA here is from genome assembly GCA_025698515.1 of Gossypium sturtianum. Classification (NCBI taxonomy): domain Eukaryota; kingdom Viridiplantae; phylum Streptophyta; class Magnoliopsida; order Malvales; family Malvaceae; genus Gossypium; species Gossypium sturtianum. Next base: position 132,108,938 of record CM046955.1, read on the forward strand.
GTTTGCTTTTGATTTAACTTAGGCCCTTAAGCAAAGTGAAGTAATCAATGATGGAAAGTAGGCACTTCCTGCCTTTTTTCTAGCACAATCGTGGATCTCTTTGAGAATAATTTTTCCAACATTGATAGACTTTTCTGTCATAATTGCATACAGCAAAAGCATTCGTTCCATCGAGATGGTAGAACTATGTGAGATAGGCATGAAGCTATATCAAACAAAGTAGAACCATACCTTAGCCAATGACTTTGATTGCACCAAAGCTATCGTTCCATCTGTTGTCGAACATGAAGCAGTCAAAGTCACGACAGTTAATATTATGATATATAAAACATCAATTCTAAAAGCTTTTTAAACAATTACTATGGATTATTTGTAAATTTTAATATTTATAAATCATATTCTAGATATTTAGAGAAGCAAGTTAACTGATAAATGAATAGAGTTATTTGAAATTGAATTCAAATTCTTACGCTTACAACGTAATATTTTTACCCCTGAACCAAGGGATTATAGACAAATACAAATGAATTTAGCTAAAATTTGAAACCTATATTTCAAATAAAAAAACTTAAATAACCATGAATTGCACCATAAACATTTTGAGTTACACCAAAGCTCTAGCTGTTTTAAATAAATTCAATTTTATAAAAAAAAAGAAGAAGTGAAAAACATAATAAAGGAGTTGGTTTCTACGGCCTTTATTCGTTCCTTTTAAAAGGGTCGTATAATGGGATCCGTTTAACGTAGTAGACTCAGAAAGGAAGAAAGCCTGATTTTTCGCATTTAAGACCAAAAGTTAATCGGTAGCCCAACCAAATCGGACCTCGTTTCTCGGACCCCCTCCATCATGCAAAGCCATTAAACCAAACCTTTAAAATCTCCGGCGTACGCCCTCCCCTTCCTCCGCCTTCCATTATGGCTTTCTCTGCTTCTCCCCACTGCGCACCTCCCTTACATTGTTTCGCCCTTCGCCGCTCTCCGCCGCCACAGCCGCCGCTCGCTTTCATGCGCTGCCCTTTCTCCTCCTCCTCCTCTCGACCCGTTTACTTCTCCCCAGCCCCCACCCTGAGGATCATCGTCTCTGCCAATTCCAAGAAACCTTCCTCCGGGAGATCCGCCGATTCGACGTCCGCCTCCGCCATTGATTTTCTCACATTGTGTCACAGTCTTAAGGTATAAATGAAAACATAAACTTTTGCCGTTCGTTCTATTTCCTTCACGCTCTGTTTCGATTGAGTATAGTTTAATAGCTCTATTAGCTGTTTAGATACCAAGTAAGAGTAAACAAACATGGTCGAAGAGCTACAAATAGAAATTTAAGCTTGGGTTTTACGTGGTAAATATTTGTAGAGCTGTGTTATCTTTGCTTGAGCCCCAACTTTGTATCCCTGTGTCTTCCATTTGAATCATTCAGGGAAGAAAAGACTATAGTTGCTGATGACTTTGTTAATCCTATAGACCACAAAAAGGAAGGGTTGGATCAATCACGGGATAAAGGGTCCTGAATCAATTGCTGACCATATGTACCGCATGGCGTTGATGGCTTTGATCGCTGGTGACCTTCCTGGTGTGAATAGAGAAAGGTTCACTCTCATCATATCATATGATATATGTCAGGGCTCATGTTCTTCATTAAATTATCAACTTCCAAGTTTGTCAATCTGATTTATGTATTTTCTTTTTTCTTTCATGGTAATTGATGGAAATGTTAGGAGGATGAGCTATATCTTTTGTATTATTTTCTTTGAGCGGATTTAGCTTATAATAGAAGTTGGAGATGAGTTTATGTGATTTTTTATTCTTGCCTTTTCGTTCTTTTCAAACTTTTTTTTTTTTTTTTGCTTTATGCTTTTGTTGGATGTTATTTAGGGAAGCTTTATGTCTTTTATCCATTCAACTTTTGCAGGTGTATTAAGATTGCAATTGTCCATGATATTGCAGAAGGTACTCTCCTATGTCTGCATCTTCTATCATTATCATTAGTGTACGTCAAATTTGCAATAGCCATGCTATACGAGTACTTATGATGTTAAAATCAGTAATGGTACAGAAGTTGTTTTCCTCAAAAGAAGGAAAAGGTAACCCTATAAATTAGGTACAATAGATGTTCTACTGTGGTAATCTAAGATAATTGACAATGTTGAACTTTTAGAACCATCTTCTTGATTTTTCTTGCATGCATTTTTATGTGATGGGTTGATTTTTATTTTTTTGGGAGGGGGGTGGGTGGGGTGGGGGAGGTTGCATATTGAGCTACCACATATCTGATGCTATATTTCAATGTACATCTGGCTTGCACAGAAACACATAAGATGCACTTATGGTTTGAGTTTTAGGTTGAGATTTTCAATTTTCACAGCTATTGTTGGAGATATAACACCATCATGTGGTGTTCCTAAAGAAGAAAAAAGCAGACGTGAGCAAGCAGCGTTAACTGAAATGTGCAAAATTCTGGGTGGAGGAATGAGAGGTGCTTCCTAGCCAATTTTATATTTGGAAATCTTGGGTTGCTAAACTATTTGTTTGTTGCATCTGCTTGTCTTATTTTGGTATTTTGTTAGCTGCAGCTGAGGAGATCCAAGAACTGTGGGTAGAATATGAAAACAATGCTTCTCTGGAGGCTAACCTTGTGAAAGATTTTGACAAGGTATGCTACATGATGGCATTCATTTGTGTATGCATGCTCACACACACACACACACACTCCAGCAGAGATATTTTTCACCTGAAAGATGATTTTCCATTAAATATCAAAGGTCATAGATTGTTAGTTGTTTTAGGTGTTAAATGGATATTCCACTACAATGAATCTCTCTCTCAGAACTTGTATTTGAGACAATGTTATATACTATATTTATAAGATGCATTTAGGATGCAGTTCTTTCGGCTGTTAAGGCCGGCTGACCATATCTTTACAGGTTCCATCTTGTGGATGAGGATGGGCCAAGAAAGCAAATGAAGACTAAGGGTACAGGGGTTTAACAAAATAGTAGATACATGAACCTAGAAGTTCTATAGATCATTATATTGACATTATTACCTTGTAATGTTTCTTATTTGCTGATTTTTGTCATGTTAATCCTGCACTAGACTATTTATCTGTTGGCTCACCTTCACCCACATGTATTATAGAACTATTAATTTTTCCTCCCTTTTAATGAATTTATGTGTTCACAACCAGGTTGAATTGATTCTGCAAGCACTGGAATATGAACTGGGTAAGGGGTTTCATTTATTTATGGTTAAAAATGTGAAAGGGCTTGAGAATTATAAGTTTTTCCGTATAATTATCTAAATCTATTCTTTGATATTATGATATTATTGTAATTGCAGAACATGGAAAGGTGCTGAATGAATTTTTCCTTTCAACAGAAGGTAGAGTAGATTATTTGAAGCAGGATGTAATAAGTGAAAACATCCTTTTTTTCAGCGATGTTTACTCTTCTACACTTCCCTGTGATTTTTCAGGAAAATTTCAGACAGAGATTGGAAAGAGTTGGGCCAGAGAGATCAATTCAAGGAGGAATTCAATATTGGCAGAAAAGAGGAAGGGACCTAAATGACGAAATGGTTGAGTATCATCAAATTTCATTATAATCTAGTATCAGTAGCTACAAATTTTCTTAATCCGTTACTCACTTTATTAACCAAGGCTGGTAACCTGGAGTTGGAAGCCAAATGTGGTTGATAATGTGTGTGTTGTTTAACTTCATCAGAAAATTTTTGATTTGTTGTAAGAATGCAAAGTGATTTTCATTAGCATGTCTGGAAATAGAGGAAGCTAATAGTCTGGTTACCTGTAATGTAAGCTGCAAAAGTCATTTTGAAAACTATCCTAGTTTGAGATATTCTGTGAAATGGACCAAAAGGTCATTTTTAATAATAATCCATTTGCATATCATGTGTGTATATATAATCTCCAAACTTACTCTTGATTCAATTCAGTTTCTTCAGAACTCAGATAGCCTTCTGATAGTTGAAATGTGAAGGCTAAACTTTTAGGAATCATGGATGGCTTATTTCTTGCTATTGGGGTGCATGTTTGAGGGCAAAAGAATGTAGAGGGACCTCATGCCATTTTTGAGTCTGTTTGTCTTAATGTTATTGCTGGTCTCATCTTACCAAATTATCTACCTCGGCAATTGAACATGACATTCTTCACTCAATTCCATGTTTTGTTCTCACACGTGGGCCGTGAAGGCAACATGGTGGTAGATTGGGTTATGAGAGTATGGGCAGGCCATCACTCATTCATGTCTTTGATAGAAATAAACAATAAAAAGCGGAATGAAATGGAGAAAATTATATGAAAGGAGATGTGTTGGCATCAAAACCAGATGGCGACTGCTCAACAGTGTTTAGGTTCCTGGTTGGTGCACTTTATGTTTCTTGAGATTGCCATTTGTGGACTTTCCCTCTCGTTTCACTCCACTTCCTTTCCTAAGCTATCTGCCAATCATATTAACCAGAAGTTTGTTTATATAAAGTTAATTTGCTCGTAGAAGGAACGTAACATTCAAATGAACACTACTTTTCTCCCTCTGACATTTTACCAAACCTTTTTTTTTTTTTACTTACTTACAAAACACTCCCCAGCCTTTGAGAATTGCTGGTTGTTTAGTGTTTATATAGTGTTGCTTGCAAATGCTATTTCCCATCTCAAACAAAATGGCTTTCATGTTTTGGGCTCTCATTGTAACTACTCTCACCCTTCAACTAGCCATTACGAGTGCACAAACACCAGCTGCCTCACCTTCCACTACGCAAACCACCACCACCACTCCTCCACCTTCAACTTCGCCACCACCTACAACTTCCGCACCACCTCCTTCAACAACCCCTCCACCTACAACTTCAGCACCACCTCCTTCAATAGCAACACCTCCACCTTCCACCATGCCCACCGCGCCAGCTCAACCACCTGCAACAACTCCCCCTCCCACTGTTGCACCAGCTACAAGCCCAACTGTCCCACCGCCACAAACTCCACCACCTCAACCACCTCAAACTCCTCCAACCACAGCTCCAGCTCAACCGCCAGCAGTGCCACCACCACCAGTATCTCCTGCACCAGCACCATCCCAGAAACCACCAGCTCCTGCTCCAGTAAAGCTGCCCCCAGCACCTGCACCCATTACTTTGCCACCGGCTCCTGCACCAGCTCCCACCAAGCACAAGAGAAGGCACAGGCACAGGCACAGGAGACACCACCATGCACCAGCACCAGCACCAACAGTTCCAAGCCCCCCAGCACCACCTGCAGTGCCAACTACAGATGACATGACACCAGCACCATCACCAAGTCTCAATTTGGTAATCCCTTCTAAGTTCTACTAACAAAAAAGAACAAAATCAATGTATGAGTTGAGGATGTTTACAACATATGAATCTAATTTTATTATTTGTTTCTATGAAATACAGAATGGAGGAGATTCATTGTTGGTGGCAGGAACAAAGCTTTGGTGGGCAAGGACAGGATTGACAATTGCCATTTTGATCGCTATTACAGGCTATAGTTTCTAGGAACTCATAAGCTAAGGGGTGAATGTGATTTACTTTACAATTGCTTGTCAGACCTTTTTGCTTTTTGGTTTGAATTTCTCTGTCACATAACAGAGAATATTGTTTCATTTGTGTAACAAAATAAATTGAAATTTTAATAGAAATAGATACGAATAAGACCAACCAAAAGCTGAAGAAGCAAAATAAATATATATATATATATATATATCTGGGTAGCTTAGCTTATGTTTATTTTTCTCGCCTTGCCATGAATAACAACCAAATGGTTCCACCAGGAAAAAAACTTTACTCAACAATCGAATTCCCAGACCAACCTTTGTCAATACCCAAATGAATTTGGACCCCATAGTAAAACTCAATGTGTATCATGAATTTTACATCGATTGATTTTAAGTGGAGTGTGATTTTCTTTTTTCAAAAGTAAATGTGAAATGAAGTAGGGATGGTGAGAAGAGAATAATTACTTACCTCAATTTATTTTACTATTTATTTCTCAAAACTAAAATATATTTGAAGAATCTTTTTAAATATTTGTTTGTTTTTAATAAATATTAAACATAATTCCATAAATCAATTTGAACCCGCATTGGAACTAATAATGGTTCTTAAAATTACACATGCATAACAGCAAGAGCCAATTTAAGGGCTCAATCTAAAATGAATAAAATTACCGTTTAAGTCTTCATGATTAAATTAAAAATTAATTTATTGTAAAATTAGACTAAATTGTCAAATAAAGCCTTTTTTTAAAAAAAAAAATTACGGAACTAGGCCGATATTTTGAAAAATTACGAGAATAGACAGTTTTTGATAAAACGCTTCCAATTGGAGTTGTTTTCAGGGAAAACTCAAGCGTTTTTCTCCTCTAACCAGTAAAGCGCTTCCAGCTCAGCACGCTAATGAAAAACGCGTCCAGCTCAGCGTGTCTCCCCCCACGGTCACTTCCAACGGCTATTTTAAATAGGTGTTACCCCCCCAACGGTAAAAAGAAAAATATAAACCCCCCGGTCTAATAATTTCTCACATTTCTTTCTTAAATCTCTCAAATTTTGTCAATCCACTCTAAAAAATCTCTCAAATTCTCTCTTAAATTTTTTTACTAAAATTCTATTTCTATGTAAATTCTAATTTTTATTATATTTTTTTATAAATATTTTCAAGAAATATTTTTTATTAAAAATTATTTTGTGTTTTATATAATTTAGCAATGGTCGGGTCTCTAATTCATTTTGATAACAAGCACATCTCCGTCAATCAATTGCAGATGGTAATAATAAATTTTAATCTTGTTTAATTTTTTTTTCATTGTTATATTTTAACTTAATATTTTTATAATTTTTACGTAAATAGGCGGAAGATCGAATTTTACAATGCCATATTCTAATCTACCCGGTCCTCCATCACCGTTGACCGAATCATACTTGAGGGAAGCCAGTATTTGGCACGTGACCCTTGTAGGCCGGGTGATACGGGCACGCCCGGGGCACCCTCGAATTTCAAGATGACGAAGCTCGAATTCAAAGTTCCAAGTGCCGAGGAGCTCGTGTGCATCTTCATGCACTTCCAAATCGAGCCAGATTAGCTCATTCGAGCTCAATTTGAGCTCACTCGAGCTAGCTCCAGCTCATTGAGCTGATTGCTAAATTTTAATGTTTTAAATAAATTGAGTTTTTAATTTATTTATTTTCCTACAGCAAATTAAATGTGTCTAAATATCTTATTTAGTGTTGGATTTAATTTGTCTAAGTCTAAATTTAATTTGTCTCAATTTATTACAGCTTTTTAAGTGTTTTTAAAACTAAATTAATATGCAGTTTTTTTGGTTAAATTAAATTTGCGAATTTAGTATGTGTCCTAATGGTGTCTTTAAGTTGTCTAAAACGTCCATTAATGTGTCCATAGCATGTATTTAATTATATTCAGCTGATTTGGCTTGATTTAATGTGAATTCATGGCCTTTGTAGGTTCAGCCGAATCTATGGAGCACATTTAAGAGATACATGCACCTAGGTGCAATGTATGTGACCAAATGCATCAATGCACTTGGAGGATGCATGGACGGCTGGAACATGCATGTTGGCTGCTCATTTTTGGCTTCCCAAAAGGCACCCTTTCAGCCAAAGAGTAAGCAACCCATTCACTTCTCCAAGGTGGCCGAATGTCTCCCCCATGCACATCAAAGACGTTTCACACTTGCTGCACAAGTCAAGGCTGTTCGGTTGCTCACTTTTCATCCAAAAGACACCAATTTAAGAGCCTAATTAAGTAAGGGACGTACCTAGCTGCTTCATGCATCTTCAAGGGACCTTAAAATACATTTCTCCTTCTAGAAAGTTTCCCCTTGACGTCCCCAAAGCCTGCACATGGACTTGGACGAATTTTTGGACAATCAACCTTCTAAAAACCGTCCAATGGAGTTCCTTTTGCTGCCAAATACATTCAGCAACTTTCCTTCTCCATTAAGGTGACTTTAGAACGTCCCAAGAGGCTGAATTTGGAGCTTGGCCATTGACCCTCTTCAAGCATTCATCTTACCAAGTAATTGATCCATCTAGAAGCTGTCCATTAGTCTCCCGTTCAGCCGAACTTAGCCAAGAAGATCATTAGACTTTATTCCAAATTTTTCCAGCAATTTATGGCTGAAATTAAACTTAGTTATTAAGGGTTTTATGTCCATTCGGCTAGCTCTTTAGTTGGCTATAAATATTTTATAATTTTCATTTGTAAGGGAAGACTTTTTGAGTTTTTGACTTTGATATATTTTATGAACTCATGTTCTTGAGTGAGATTTATCTCCTCTTCATTTTCGTACAAGTTTCCTAGACTTATCAATTGCTTATGGCGTCTAGACTTGTCCTTCCATTAATCTATACCTTTGGTTCTTACTTTGATAAGTAACGGGTCTTTGGTCCACCATCGATTTCCATCTTTTCCACCTTGAACCATATAGAAATCGGGGTAACACTTACTAGTGTTAAATCATTTCTTTGTTCAAGTTCACTTATCCATTTCCATAAACTATCTTTTACTAAATTTATCTCCCTACAATTTTCCTTAAACCGAGAACCTACATCAACCATAATTCTTTCTATCACTAAACTCGAACCTATCCTTCCATTTTCTAAAAACCATTTCCATCATTTCTCAAACCTCCATTCCTAACTTAATTCTCTTTTAAACCTAATTCAATTAAAAGCTTCCTCAAATCAACTCACCAAACCCCTATCTTTTCCATACTTTCTCTAATATTTTTTTCTGAAGGCTTGTTTTCTCCTCGTAGACGATTGGGCAACCCGCATACGTTTCGACTCACCCGAGGCGGACCGTATCACCGGGGGTGTAAGTTGGACCCGAAACTCATAAGCGCGTTGGTAGAGAGGTGGAGACTCGAGATGCACACATTTCATCTTCCATGCGGCGAGTGTACTATTACTTTAGAAGACCGGGTCTGTTCAGTCTGCTGATTGGGGAGCGGTATGTGGTGATCTTTTGGGTGCGGCTCTGGAGATGATTTACGGAGGTCGGATCAAAATGGCTTGGATAAGAAAAAAATTTGGTGGAGCTGGTTGAGGATTCGACTGAAACCCAAACAGAATGATACGCTCAGGCGTATATCCTTCAGATCATCTGGGGTATCCTGATGCCGGATAAGTCACGAAATCTCGTCCATCTAAGGTGGCTGCTGAAACTCATCGATTTTAGAGGAGCGGGCAAAATCAATTAGAGGTCTGTTGTGTTGGCGATATTGTACCGGAAGATGTGTCAGGCGACGCAACCAAGAAAAATCAAAATTGGTGGTTGCCTTTTACTACTACAATCATAGGCTCGGTTCCAGTTTCCATTTTTATTTCCTCGAGCAAACTACCTGTATACATTCCCACTCGTAACTGTAACGCCCTAAATAATTTATTTCTGTTTCTGTAAATATTTGACACAAGTATATATCTGCTTCAATGCTTAAGTGTTTTGGATGTGTGTGTGAGGTCTGGGGTTCAAGTCCCACCTTTAGCAAATTTTTGTTATTTTTAGATCCAAGCCTTACCCTTGTTGAGTGGGCTTATATAGAATTGTCTGTTAATCCATATCAGAATGAGCCTGCTAGTTCGAGTGGTAAGAGGGTTGGTGTGTTGGAGGTCCTGAGTTTGAATCCCTGTGTGAGCAAGGGTGTTTATTTTTGCTCGGTTGACTGATAGAGTTTCGGTAGAGCTAAAATTCTGAAGTGGTTGAGATTGAGATTGAGATTGAGGTGTTAGTGGAAAGTTGGGAATATCTAGTTGGTTTTTAATTTATTTTTATTTTCCCCAAAATTTCCTCAGTTGACGTTTTTTCTTTCTGTTGCTTCTATTCTCTGCGCTTTTTTTCTTTCGTCTTCCTCTCCATCCTTCGAACTTTGTTCCAATTAAACTGTGGGATTTGTTGACTGTTCGACGTTGTGGTGTAATTGTGGCTTCTTTCTGTCCAATTTCGATTACGATTTAATTCGGTAAGTTTGGGTAAGGTAGTTTTGTAACACTCCTAACCCGTACTCGTTGCCGGAACAGGGTTACAGAGCATTGTTGGAGTTTATAGAGTAATTTCATACAATTCATGTCATTTACTTTTCATATCTGAAATTAATCATATTGTCCATTGAATGGACCCTCAAGGCCCAATTTAAACATTAGAATCAAGTCGGGACTAAATTGAGAACTCAAATTTTTTTTAGCAAAATTTCAAAATTTTTCTTTTATACAGGGGTTACACGTCCGTGTGGGTAGGCCGTGTGAGACATGCCCATGTCTCAGGCCGTGTGGGCATTCGATGTGAGGCACACGGTCGTGTCCTAGCCCGTGTTCTTACCCGTGTAACTCCCTGACTTGTGCCACACAGCCTATCACACGCCCGTGTGCTAGGCCGTGTGGTCAATTTAATTTTCACAAATTAGGTGCAGGTTTCACACGGCCAAACACACGCTCGTGTTCTAGGCCGTGTAGCACACACGACTGAGACTCGTCTGTGACTCTGCCCGTGTGCTCAATTCTGAGCATTCTGTTTCTAAATCTTAAGATGCAGGGGACACACGACCAAACCACATGCCCATGTGCCAGGCCATGTGTCACACGCGGTCAAGACATACGCCCGTGTGTCTACCCGTATGGATAAAATAAGGCCATTTCCTAGCATCTGTAACCACATTGGCTTTTCCCGGATGGTAGTCAATGACAAGGTCATAATCTTTCAATAATTCAAGCCACCTACGCTGTCTCAAGTTTAGGTCTTTCTGCGACATCAAATACTTCAAGCTCTTGTGATCAGTAAAAATGTGACATTTTTCACCAAATAGATAATGCCACCAAATTTTTAGTGTAAAGACAATGGCTGCCAATTCTAGATCATGTATCGGGTAGTTCTTCTCATGTTGTTTTAACTGTCTAGAAGCATAGGCTATTACTTTGCCTTCTTGCATCAATACACAACTTAAACCATTTAATGATGCATCACTGTAAATTATAAATTCTTTACCCGATTCAGGCTGAACTAACACGGGTGCTTCTGTCAATAAGGCTTTCAATCTGTCAAAACTCTACTGACATTTATCCGATCACTCAAATTTTACATCTTTCTGCAACAATCGAGTCATCGGAGAAGCTATCATCGAGAACCCTTTAACAAACCTCCGATAATACCCTGCTAGTCCTAGAAAATTTCTAACTTCAAACACATTTTTCGGTGGCTTCCAATTATAATGGCTGAAATTTTGTTCGGATCCACTCGGATACCTTCTGCAGATACTATATGTCCGAGAAAACCAACTTTCCGTAGCCAAAATTCACATTTACTGAATTTGGCATATAATTATTTCTCACGCAGAGTTTGTAACACAATTATCAGATGATCAGCATGTTCATTTTCATCTCGGGAGTAAATCAAAATATCATCAATAAACACTACCAGAAACTTGTCTAGATAAGGTCTGAAGATTCAGTTCATCAGATCCATAAATATAGCAGGTGCATTTTTCAACCCAAACGGCACCATAGGAAACTCATAGTGCCCGTACCTGGTTCTAAAAGTTATTTTTGGCACATCTGGATCTTTTACTCGTAGCTGATAGTAACCGGAACGAAAATCAATCTTTGAAAATACAGTAGCACCTTTTAACTGGTGAAATAGATCATCAGTTCGAGGCAGTGGATACTTGTTCTTTATTGTGACTTTGTTCAATTTGTCTGTAATCAATACACAATCTCAATTATCTATCTTTCTTCTTTACAATATCAATGATCCAAGGTGAAAAACTGGGTCGAGCAAAGCCTCTGTCAATCAATTCTTGCAACTGTACTTTCAACTCTTTCAATTCAGTAGAAGCCATTCTATAGGGTGCTATTGATATCGGTGTTGTTCCCGGAACAAGGTCTATAAGGAATTCTACTTCTCTAACTGGTGGTAAACTAGGTAATTCTTCTGGAAATACATCAGGAAATTCACAAACAACCGACACAAACTGAATCTTCAACTCAAATACTTTAGTATCCAACTCATATGCAAAATAAGCATCATATCCCTTTCTGATATATTTCTGTGCCGATATAGCTGAAATCATATTAGATAACCCATCCAGTTTATCAGATTCAACATAGAGTAACTCACAATTTTGACATTTCAATACAATGTACTTCTGTTTATAATTTACCACTTCATCATGCTGAGTTAACCAGTCCATACCTAGAATTACATCAAATAGTAACAACATCAAATCAGCCAAAAAATAATAACCTTTTACCATCAACGGGCAGTTTTTACAAACTTTATCCACCATAACATGTTGGCCCTGTAACACCCCCTAACCCTTATCTGTCGCCGGAACAGGGCTACGAAGCATTATCGGACAATTCAGATCAAATAAGAAAAATCATATAATTATTTAACATACACATCATAATTTAGTCATAAAGCCCCTTTGATGAGCCCTCAAGGCCCAAAACACGTATTAGAAACAAATTAGGACTCAATCGGAAGTCTAGAGAATTTTTCGTGAAATTTCAAAATTTTTCTTAAGTACAGGGCTCACACGCCCGTGTGGCCTAGGGACACGCCCGTGTGACCCTAAACACGCCCGTGCTTCAGGCCGTGTCTGACCCTGTGTAACTCTCCGACTTACTCACACGGCCAAGTCACACGGCCAAGTCACACGCCTGTGTGCTACACGGCTGAGACACGCGCCCGTGTCTCTGCCGGTGTGGTAATACCTAAGTATTCTGTTTTAAATTTTTAAGATGTAGGGGACACACGGCCTAACCACACGCCCATATGTAAGCCGTGTGTCTCACACGGTCTGGTCACACACCCGTGTGCCAGGTCGTGTAGACTCAAAATGAACCTTTAGCATCAAGTTTTACCAACCTTGCAAACTTAAACCACAAGAAATTCAATAACCAAATGTTCAACCAATCCAAAACACAATCAAATACATCCAAATCATGCCAAATAATCAACCTAATGACCTAACCAACATATCAACATAGGTACTTTACATATTTTTATCAAAATTAAACAACATTACTTCATTCTAGCCAATTCTAATAACATATCAATTTAATCTAAATTTTGACTTATTTCATACTCATTTTTACATTAACTTAAACATACCATTTATAGCATCAACATGTTATACATATATTCATGTATATAAAGTAACTAATATCATCTCATAACATTATTACAATCATTACTCAAAATGACACACATATGACAACCTAGGTACATGCCATTACCAAAAGAAATATACTTCACCGCTTTGAGTTCGAGATCGGCTTTGGATACTGATTCAACGATCTGAATTTAACCTAACCTGCGCACGAAAACAAACCGTACGTTGAGTATGAACTCAGTGGTATTTCTATAATCTGAATACTTTAAAGAAAATAACATTATAAAACATACACTTCTAACCATATATATATAAACATTAACCAATCAATAATTCAATTCATTCATTTAACCTTCTTTTCTCATCAATAGCTAATTCAAATAGCTTTTCTCATTTTGAATTAACATATCATTTAACAATAACAATATTCTTTCATGAATCCTTGGTTCATACATTTCATTTGTACAATCAATTCAATGTCCAATTTCAATTTCAAATTCACATTCAATATCATTCAATATCAATCTTATTGCCAATTCATTTATTTACCCCTATTAACAGGACTCGGACTTTGGCGGATATACGGATCCAACCAAAAAACACCAGTATGGCACCCAGTGCCTCATCGGATAATTCGAAGTAATAGATTGACACCCAGTGTCTCATCGGCCTTGCCGAAGTAAATTGGTACCCAGTACCTCATCGAATTTATCCGAAGTAATAATTTGACACCCAATGTCTCATCGACTCGTGGTCGAAGTATCCCTGAACTCTTCCAATCCTATGGCATGCCAACTATATCCGACTCAGCCCGATACAGTTAATAGGGTTTCAATTCACTTTTATAATTCAACCAATACTCACATATACTTATAAAATCAATTCAGTTCAATTCAATATCAATATCACTGTCGAAACCATTTTTTTGATCGGGTTTTGAAAAGCGGGAATCAATTTTAAAAAATATGGAGTCGCCACCAATCCTTTTTGTTTAGGTGTGATCGGGTCACCTATAAAATAAATTTTAGTCTACAAATTTCCAGAAGAAAACAGGTTCGGGAGTCGGTTACGTGCTAGGAAGGATTAGCACCCTCGCAACGCCCAAAATTGGTACCAAATTGATTAATTGATGTCCTAATGTTGAAAAGTTTGAAATGATTTTGAAATTCTTTTCTTTTTTCTATAATTTTAAATAACTTGATTGAATATTGAGATTCCCTTGTTCCGAAGGAATAGAGTATCACATCCAGCACGATTGGATACGACAATCTGAGTCCGCGAATTCAAGATCATCCCCAAAATTATCCAAGCACTTATTGAAATTTTGAAAAGGGCATTTGGTTATTGGGACAAACAAAAAAACCACACCCAGCACGATTGGGCACGATTTCTTGGAATTTCCAAACGCACAAATATTACCTTATTTTGAAAATATGGACAAAATCTGAAAGGATATTCGTTTATTTGGTCAAACAAAAAAAATCACACCCAGCACGATTGGGCACGATTTCTTCGAATTTCCAAACACACGAATATAACCTTATTTTGAAAATTTTAAGTAAAAATGATTTTAAAGTTCGTATAGTGTTGAAACATGATGTTTTTAAGTGAATATAATGCTATGGCATATACAATATGGAGCGATTATTTACAAATGAATTTGTGAAACAATTATCATAAAATATGTATGTACACATTAAAATATATATACTAGCTTTTACATACTAACTTATATATATACACTAAATTATGAAAGAAAATATATATTCATAAGTAGTTTTAAAAGAAACTAAATATATATACATAAATAGATTAAAAATATACATAATATAAGCTTGATAATAGATGCACAAGAGTAAAATAATTTTGATCTGAGATGACATGTACATATATTAGACAATAATATGCAAATGAATTTAAAATAAATATTATAAGAAGAAAATCCAAATACATAATATACAAGATAAAATATCCATCAAAATGAATAATATTCATAAATTTTAAAAATATGAAGAATATACATACATTAAGAAATAATGCAATTTAAATAACATATATAATAATAATATATAAAAATATTTAAAATATATTATATAAATTTTTAAACCATAAAATAAAGTGAAATTAATGAAATATACATAGTATAAAAATAATTTTAACACATGTATACGAAATATATATATTTATATCATATAATAAAATAATTTAAAACTACATAATAGATGAACTAAATTTGATAAAAATGCAAAGATTATGTATAATAACAAAAAGGGTACTTAACTGAAACAAAACAGAGTTGAAAGACTGCTTTATAATAAATAAAATCATTAATATTTATGACAGGATCAAAATGAAACGCGCGTAGACAATCAGGGACTAAACCAGAAAATATTTTTGAAACTCAAAACGCAGTGTTTAAGCGGGGACTAAAATGAAAACGGAATGTGTGGTAAAGGGGAAATTAAAAATAAAATAAAACTTAATCAAAAGGAAATAAAATGTGGAAGGACTAAGATAATAAATAACCCATCAGAATAAAGACACGTGGATCTTGGCCGTAATCGGGTCGGGTCTCGGGTTTTCCAACAAAACGGCGCTGTTTTGGTCATTAAAAGACCATACCAAAACGACGTCGTATCATGGGCTTATAAAAAACCAGAAATCAGTTAAAAGAACATTTTAACCCCGTCCTAAAAAAAAACAAAAGAAAATCCTCTGAAAGACCAGGTTAAAACAGATTAAACCCTAACCCCCCTATTTTTGTTTCGTTCTCAGCCGCCTTCGAAACCCTTCGATCGGCCATCCAAAACGCCACCATGTATGGCGACTGACGAAACTCGAAAGCCCAATCTCAGTCTCGAGCCTCCTCACTTCGATTACGACGAAGGAGGAGGACCGATCCCAGGTAAGTCTCTCTCTCTTTACTTGCTTTCACATGCAACGATTCAAAATCACAAATCAAAGACGAAAACAGAGAAAAACTCAGAATCACCTCTCAATATTTTCTGTTTTGATTTTTGTATTTCTTGTGTATTCGTAAAAAAAATGTGTGTCCTTACAGCGGTTTGTTTTCGGGCTTTTTAAAGCCAAAAAACGAAAATAAAAATAAAAATACAATTGTTTTCTTTTTCTCTTTACTGTGCTGTTTGTCCTTGGTTGCAGATACGGAGGCTCATGTAGCTGTACAGAGGCGCGTGGGGTGACGACGCGGGGTGCGCGTGGGGACATGCGCGATGGAAGCTGTTGCGGCGCTGGAAAGATCCTAGGGTTTCTGCTTGCTGAAACCATTTGGGCCATTTGGGCCAGTTTCGGGATTGGGCCAATTTGGGTTATTTTATCTGGGTTTGTGTTTGTGTATGTCGTTTGGGCTGGTAGGGGTAGCGTTTTAGGCATTAGCTTGGTGATTTGTGTCGATTGGGGTATTGGTTTAGTGCAAGTGGGTAGGTTGATTTGGGCTAGGATAAGTGGGCCCTATTTTTTGTGATCTGGACTTTTAATTATTGGACTTTTATAATAATATTTTTGGTTTATTTTGTGTTTCGTTTTTGGTTACAAAGGGCCCGGGCGAAAATGGGCTCCTACAGCTGCCCCTCTTTGCTCATTGTCGTGTAACAAGAATAGAGCAAAGACTTCAAAAAGGACCATTTTTCCCGGTCTTCAAATCTTGGACTTCTTTCAGTGCTTTTCGTCTTCGAGTAGCTTCATTCCATCCCACTGCATCTTCAAGGGCCTAGGAACTAGCGCTTCGATCCAATTCTGACGTAAGTTCAGGGAGAAGAGATTTGTAGTTTCGATCTACTCCCCTGGAACTTCGAGGTGATAGAAATTCAAGGAGAAGAGATTCGTAACCTCAATCTTCTCTGTTGAATCTTCGAAGAAATACGGACTAATCCTCATTGTAAACTCAGGGAGGAGGGATTTGTAGCCTAAACCTATTCCGCTGGAACTTTGAGGAGATAGAAATTCAGGGAGAAGAGATTCGTAACCTCAATCTTCTCTGCTGAAACTTCAAAGAAATACGGACTTATCCTCATTGTAAACTCAGGGAGGAGGGATTTGTAGCCTCAACCTACTCCACTGGAACTTTGAGGAGATAGAAATTGTGGGAGAAGAGATTCGTAACCTTAATCTTCTCTGCTGAAACTTCAAAGAAATACTGGGTGATCCTCATTGTAAACTCGGGGAGGAGGGATTTGTAGCCTCAACCTACTCCACTGGAACTTGAGGAGATAGAAATTCAGGGGAGAAGAGATTCGTAACCTCAATCTTCTCTGCTGAAACTTCAAAGAAATACGGAGTGATCCTCATTGTAAACTCAGGGAGGAGGGATTTGTAGCCTCAACCTACTCCACTGGAACTTCGAGGAGATAGAAATTCAGGGAGAAGAGATTCGTAACCTCAATCTTCTCTACTGAAACTTCAAAGAAATACGGATTGATCCTCATTGTAAACTCAGGGAAGAGGGATTTGTAACATCAACCTACTCCACTGGAACTTCGAGGAAATAGAGTTGGATCCTCGTTGTAAACTCAGGGAGATGGGATTTGTAATTTCAACCTACTCCGCTGGAACTTCGAGGTGATAAGATTTGTATGGCTTTGATCTGCTCCTGCAACTTCGGGATTGCCAGATCTGCTATCTTCGATCCACTTTGCTCAGGAAGGCAAGATCTTCGAATTCACCGATGTTGCGACAACGTCCTCTAGGGGACCTGTGCTGTAAAGTCAGTTTTGTGTTTATGCTTATGCAAAATGGTTAGGATGCAATGATCAGAATGAATCTAATGCTCCTAACTAAATGTGTCTTATGGATGACATTTGTATGAATGTAGAATGTCATGAGAATGGCCTTTTTACAAAGATTAGGATGCAATGATCGGAATGAATCAAATGCCCCTAAATAGATGTGTCTTATGGATGACATTTGTATGAATGTAGAATGTCATGAGAATGATCCCTGCTTAAGGTGTCATCGTTCGTTGTTCATCAGGGTAATATACTGCCCTCTTGTTCGGCTGGTATTCTTGATAGAAAACCCGAGAAAACTAATATCTTGCTCAACAGACTTGCCTCACTGTAACTTCAGGGTTCATCTTATTATGACTTAGGGGTATAGGATCTGAATCTTTTCCCATCCATCCCACTGCGATTTCAAAATGTTGGATTTGTTTCTTCTTCAATCCATCCCATTGCTATTCGAAGGTATAGGATCTGTATCAATTTCCATCTATCCCACTATATCTCGGGGGTATGAGGTTTGTAGCTTGTTCATTCAACTGATCGCTCTTCGGGTGACCCAACCAGATGTGTATGCATGATGCAGAATATCATTTTTTCTTGCGAATGATTCCCCTTCTACACTTGGGTTAACATTGCCTAATTTTCGTCAAGATTGTATCACTGACGCAGTATCTTGTCGTTTGTTCAACCACCATCTTTGACAAAAATTCAGAGAGAAAATCCCAGTTTAGACTCTTCCTTAAACTTGGTGAGTTTTAAACAATAATCATGTTTCGGGTTCTTGTATTATTTAGAAGTTTCTAGAGTAATACGCGAAACTTCTTTTGTGAAAGTGTTATTAGTCCACTAATCGTTATTTCAATGCAAAATGCCTGAAAAAGATCATAACCATGGACAAGAAGGAAATTAATTAGGAGCATAGCTCGAAACAAATAAGCTAAGCAAAGATAGCAATCACAGTTAAGAAGGAAATTTATTGTGAACATATTTTGAAAAGAATAATATAATCACAAATAACAAATTTAAGATAGGTAAAGTGGAAGTTAGGTGCCCCAGATATCATGACTGAGCTTCTGCATTGAGACTTCTTGAGGACCATTTTAAGCTCAATATGTATTTAAGGAATCTGGAGTACTTTGTCGATGCCTCAAAAGGCAGCATACTTCTTCATTGTTAATTCAGGCATGGCAAGACTGCTGTATGCCCCCATTTGATCAAAATTTGAATCGCCCTTTTCGGGTTTTCAACTCAAATCTCCTTTAGTCTCAAAGCGCCCTTTGCGGGTTTTTGCCTTGGCCTCTCCTTTTTCCTTCTTTTTTTTTTTGCGAAAAATTTCTATTTCTTTTTTTTTTTTGAATTCACCGGACTGGACAGGTCCCTGCCATCCATTTGGTCAATGTTTCCAGAATAGACTTTCTCACTACACAAAGTCTTTTCTAGTTTGGCCTCTATTTTTTTGAAATCCTTTTGTATATGAGGGATCTTGTTCAATATCAGGTCCGCCTTTGTGAATTTTCTAGGATGAATCTCTTGGTCGCAAACCCGCATCATTTGACTGTACCGGATAACTATCAACTTTTCCTCACAAATTTGATTAATCATATCAGGATTGGATCCATTCTGCCTCATCCAACTTCAGTTCTGATAAAACTCGGAATAAAGGAACTTCGACTTCAATGGACGAAATCAATGAGAAATGTGTTGCCCTCTTTTGATAAGCATAGAGGGTAAATAGTAACTTCTGTACACCAATCTTTACAAGTCTCGGTCCCTTTTTGATCTTCTGTTTTTCTTTTTGGTTGCCTTTGCTGCACTGTGATGTGGCACCTGATCTTTGAATAGACCGCAAACTTTTGACATTGTGCGGTTAAATATGATCTTTTCGGCATTTTTCTTCTTCTTCTTCTTCTTCTTTTTTTTTCTTTTTCTTTCTTTTTTTCTTTTTTGTTCCGATGACTATCGACTTTGTAATATTGGCATATGAAGCAACTTTTACCATCTTAGTGAAGTAAACGACATCTACGAAAGTGAATCGATGTTGGTTAGAAGCTTTTGATGAGGCGGGGCAGTAACATCCCACATATAGGAAATCTTATTTCTGCATTGAGCGGGGCTTTGATCTTTATTTCCTTCCTTGGCTCACGACGTAGGATCTGTTTTTCATCCAGTATTAACAAATCAGAAGATATGTTGCAATTTCTGTCATCTTCAAAGTCATGCGATCCCCTTAGACCCATACTTCATTCAAAAAGGTAGTCAGTAACAACGTCGCTCATGTCATTGATATCTGGGTACCTATTGTAGGTACGAAGGCAAATTCCAAGAATAAATGATTCTAAGGATGATTATTTATGGTATGATCATGAATAAAGAATGAAAGAATATTCTAAAAAGAATGTACAGTATAAAATGTAAAGGAAAATATTTGTTTAAAAGGATGCATTTTATTGAAATAACAATTCTGGACACAAGCCTATTTCATAAAAAAGATTCTTGTTGCTTCTAGGCTTAAAGCAACAAGCACGTTTTGAATATTGCTCTAGATTAGCTCTGTAATTACAAGGATCTCTTTCACAATTCCATTGCTCAAAACATCTCAAGTACGTAAAGGCAGAAGCTTGGAAAAGTCTGCTGTAACATCCTAGATTAGGGGTTATGCGTTTGGAGCATAACTCAAGTGTTAGTAGGTTTTAAGTATGTTTGGAGGTGTTTTAAGGGTTTTTAGAACCCAAGGATGAAAGGGAAAGCTTTGGGAAAATGTTGGATTTTAAGTCTAAAATAAGAAACTAGGCGAAGGAGGCCTTAAAGGAAAATTGTAGGAGGTTATGGACATGAACTTGGGCTTAGTAAAGTGGCTTGGGACGCTACTTTAGGGGCTTGGAGGCTTGCGTCAAAAGGGAGTGTAGGAGGGAAGAGGTTCGAGCAACTTGGGAAGCAAATAGACTTTTATTTTTGCGCCAAAAGGGGAACTGGGCTAGGTATGCCTCAAAAATAAATGGCAAGGGTAAGGGACATGAAAGTTGGGTTGGCTTAGTGGCTACTGTGTGCCACTTAGAGGCTTGGAGGTGGATGGGCGCGAGTTCGAGTCTCTTTGAAGCAGCGTTTTGCATTTTAATTTTTGGGGTAAACGGCCCAGGAGGTCTTATAAATAAATAAGGGGCCTTATGGCATGAAAGTCAGTGGAAGAGTTGGCAAAAGCGTTAGCGGAGGGGGTGCGAGTGGGGTCTTGGTTTGAATCCCAAGAATTGCAAATGGTTTTTATTTTTTTCCTTTCTTTGTTGGCGTGAATTGGCCTGCACATGGTCCCTTGTTTCTTTTAATTTGAGTTTGACAAGCACATGGTCTCTTCTATTTTTCATTATTTATTTGATAATTGTTAAAGGATAAGAGAATGAATAGGGAATTGGTAAAAGATTAATCTAGTTTTTGGTCTTTGCATTCGGTTGGGGTGTTTGCTAACCTTTATTTTATTTTATTATTATTTATTTAGGAAGGCAAAGGTGGCTTTATTGTTTAATTGTTTTGAAGAGGTGAAGGGATAATGGGGCTTTTAAATTGTTTTTAATTGAATCATTATTTGATTAGTCCTTAAGAGTTGGCAAGAGAGAATTTAGGCATTTTAGCTATTCAAATTATTTTAAATTAATTTGAATAAGTGGTCTAGAGTGAATTAAGGCAGTGGGATGAATTTTAAACTCTTCAAAGAAGAGTGGGACGGCAAGCATAGGTGTAGGGGCCGAATTTGCTTAAGGAATTACTTGGAATTTTAGGCTAGCAATTTTCCTAGCCTTCATCTTTTCTTTTTCATTCTCTTCCAAAATCGAAAACCATTATCCTTTTCTTAGTCTTTGGCTGAATTCTCCACACTTCAATATCTCATCTATTTCTTTTATCCTTAAACCGAAATCCCTATAATTTTCCTATCTCTAATAGCCGAATAACCTCCACCCCTTGTTGCCAAATCTCTTATCTCCTATTAAGATTCATTGTGGCCGAATATCAGGTAGACAGAGGTGCTTTCGGGGTTTCTTTTTGGCAATCGGTTGGTGAAGGTAAGAGATGACCGAAACCCTCTTCTCTATATTATCTTCTCTGTCGACATCTACAAAGGGTAAGGGCTGATTTTGGTATTTAATAAGCAAGGATGTTAATACCCTTTTGGAACCGATTAGTTATAGGGCCTTCGGGATTTGAAA
Organism: Gossypium sturtianum; assembly: GCA_025698515.1. Lineage (NCBI taxonomy): Eukaryota > Viridiplantae > Streptophyta > Magnoliopsida > Malvales > Malvaceae > Gossypium > Gossypium sturtianum. Next base: position 132,131,026 of record CM046955.1, read on the forward strand.
GCGAGCAAGTGAATCCATCATCGTCTGGCAATCAATTTTTGGACAAGAGATCTAACGACGTAGATCGGATTTTCGGGATCTAGGAATTCGGGTAGAAACAGGTGTGTAAACTCTTTACACACTTTATTAATAAACTTGCTATATTATTGTCTTGAGTATAAATTTTGGTGGTGATCTATGATATGCTTGTGGGCTTAAACATGGATTTCAGGTAAGTCCCCTAACTTGTAATTTTTATATGTTTGCATGCCATCACATGATGTTTAATACTATGACATGATATATGAAATTTGATGTGTAAGCATGTGATGGTGGGATTGATGAGAGGAGGGGGATGAACTATGGACTGTCGTCAGTGGTTTTGACCACAAGATGGGTTGGCCCCATCAGATTATTGTGACCTATGGTCATCAGTGGTTTTGACCACAACGATTAATTATTTGCGACTAAGTCCCAGTGGTTTGGTACCACCAGTGGTTTTGACCACATTTGATATATTGTGACCTATGGTCATCAGTGGTTTTGACCACACGATGGGTTGGCCCCATCATCTAATTTGTGACTCTAAGTCATCAGTGGTTTTGACCACACGGGGTAGAAAAGGAGTATAGATGGTTAGGTTGGGTTGCATGTGCATGTTTATTAATGACTTGTGTATGAGTTATCTTACCGGGTGGGGATTACACACTCGAGTCTTGGTGACTCACCCCTTCCCTTAACATTTTGGATGGGTAGATCGCGGAGATGGAGTGGATGGACTCGAGGTGGCCATGCAGTGGAAATTTTAATTAGACGAACTTGGATTTTGTTTTATTTTATTTAATGTTGGTTTATTTTAATTAAGTTTTAGTAAGGCCTAGACATAATTTTATTATTCTATGTTTGGATTAATTTGTTAAACTATTTTCTAACATTAAATTAAGTATACGTGGTTTCTAAAATTTTAAATCGCAAAAATGTTTTATCGTGCCATCGGACACATCTGAATCGGCTACAATCTGGCTTAATAAATATTTTAAAATAAACCTAAGTATGGATTTTATACACCTCAAATGTTTCAAACAAAATAACCATCTTTTACCAAAAAGATAATTCGACTTAAAAGGATTTTCAAGGATGTTTTCTCTGTAGCACACCAAATTCGGTCGTAGCGTTTGGGCCGGGTTTGGGGTGTTACAAATTGGTATCAGAGCCCAGTTCAAAGCTCGGCTGTGGGGGCCCAAGGCCCAAAAATATTTTGGTAGGCCTTTTTGAATTGATTTTGGGTTTTGAACAGCATGGCACCGAGTCTCCGGCACCTATCCGCCCAGGTAAGTACCTCTAACTTCTGTATGAATTATTATCTGTAGAAGGGTATGGTATGGAACGTAGATAGTATGATTAAGTGGTTGAACACTAGGATTAGTTTACCCCAAACAGAGTACATAAGACTTTAAGTGCCTAATTAAACAAACCTACGACCAAGTCACCGAGTTAGGGTGTGGTAACCCTGGTGCGCATGTCTAGGATTGGATCCGGAAGAGCTTGGTATTTAAGCAGTCCTCGTGACTCACCTCCTCTTCGCGGGATTCCTACAGTGCGTAGCTTTGGTTCACCCTAACCAAGAGGACTCGGTCATAGGCCAAACACAATAAATAATACCCGACTTTGGAAATTACGAAAACACCCCAGTAGGAAAAAGACGAAAGCGCGCCTTAGGGTAGGGAATGATCAGAAATGTCCAAAGTAGTGAAGTGAATGTTGTGGATGAATGTGAATGTGATTCTTTGAATTAGAATAGTGAATTTGAACTGGAAACTTTGATTGATCGAAAGAACAACTTCTGAAAACTTCGTTTCATAAAACTGTTCGCGGATTAACAAAGTGGAACAAAAGTACTAATGCATAAAACTCTTTAATCAGATTAAATCGCGTGGTAGAAATGAGTTTGAGGGGACGTGGTCGTCGCGGACGTGGTCAAGGTGGAATAATAGCTTTAATAAGATCAGAGTGTGCAGCAGTGAAGTAAGTGTGGTAAGTTAGGATGTACGGATGATCGTTAGTAAGTAATTTCGAGGACGAAATTATTTTTTAAGGAGGGTAGAACTGTAACATCCTAGATTAGGGGTTATGCGTTTGGAGCATAACTCAAGTGTTAGTAGGTTTTAAGTATGTTTGGAGGTGTTTTAAGGGTTTTTAGAACCCAAGGATGAAAGGGAAAGCTTTGGGAAAATGTTGGATTTTAAGTCTAAAATAAGAAACTAGGCGAAGGAGGCCTTAAAGGAAAATTGTAGGAGGTTATGGACATGAACTTGGGCTTAGTAAAGTGGCTTGGGATGCTACTTTAGGGGCTTGGAGGCTTGCGTCAAAAGGGAGTGTAGGAGGGAAGAGGTTCGAGCAACTTGGGAAGCAAATAGACTTTTATTTTTGCGCCAAAAGGGGAGGCTGGGCTAGGTATGCCTCAAAAATAAATGGCAAGGGTAAGGGACATGAAAGTTGGGTTGGCTTAGTGGCTACCGTGTGCCACTTAGAGGCTTGGAGGTGGATGGGCGCGAGTTCGAGCAGCTGAAGCGTGCGTTTTGCATTTTAATTTTTGGGGTAAGCGGCCGGGAGGTCTTATAAATAAATAAGGGGCCTTATGGCATGAAAGTCAGTGGAAGAGTTGGCAAAAGCGTTGGCGGAGGGGCTGCGAGTGGGGTCTTGGTTTGAATCCCGGCAGAATTTGCAAATGGTTTTTATTTTTTTCCTTTCTTGTTGGCGTGAATTGGCCTGCACATGGTCCCTTGTTTCTTTAATTTGAGTTTGACAAGCACATGGTCTCTTCTATTTTTCATTATTTATTTGATAATTGTTAAAGGATAAGAGAATGAATAGGGAATTGGTAAAAGATTAATCTAGTTTTTGGTCTTTGCATTCGGTTGGGGTGTTTGCTAACCTTTATTTTATTTTATTATTATTTATTTAGGAAGGCAAAGGTGGCTTTATTGTTTAATTGTTTTGAAGAGGTGAAGGGATAATGGGGCTTTTAAATTGTTTTTTTAATTGAATCATTATTTGATTAGTCCTTAAGAGTTGGCAAGAGAGAATTTAGGCATTTTAGCTATTCAAATTATTTTAAATTAATTTGAATAAGTGGTCTAGAGTGAATTAAAGCAAGTGGGATGAATTTTAAACTCTTCAAAGAAGAATGGGACGGCAAGCATAGGTGTGTAGGGGCGAATTTGCTTAAGGGAATTACTTGGAATTTTCGGCTAGCAATTTTCCTAGCCTTCATCTTTTCTTTTTCATTCTCTTCCAAAATCGAAAACCATTATCCTTTTTCTTAGTCTTTGGCCGAATTCTCCACACTTCAATATCTCATCTATTTCTTTTATCCTTAAACCGAAATCCCTATAATTTTCCTATCTCTAATATCCGAATAACCTCCACCCCTTGTTGCCGAAATCTCTTATCTCCTATTAAGATTCATTGTGGCCGAATATCAGGTAGACAGAGGTGCTTTCGGGTTTTCTTTTTGGCAATCGGTTGGTGAAGGTAAGAGATGACCGAAACCCTCTTCTCTATATTATCTTCTCTGTCGACATCTACAAAGGGTAAGGGCTGATTTTGGTATTTAATAAGCAAGGATGTTAATACCCTTTTGGAACCGATTGGTTATAGGGCCTTCGGGATTTGAAAGCGAGCAAGTGAATCCATCATCGTCTGGCAATCAATTTTTGGACAAGAGATCTAACGACGTAGATCGGATTTTCGGGATCTAGGAATTCGGGTAGAAACAGGTGTGTAAACTCTTTACACACTTTATTAATAAACTTGCTATATTATTGTCTTGAGTATAAATTTTGGTGTTGATCTATGATATGCTTGTAGGCTTAAACATGGATTTCAGGTAAGTCCCCTAACTTGTAATTTTTATATGTTTGCATGCCATCACATGATGTTTAATACTATGACATGATATATGAAATTTGATGTGTAAGCATGTGATGGTGGGATTGATGAGAGGAGGGGGATGAACTATGGACTGTCGTCAGTGGTTTTGACCACAAGATGGGTTGGCCCCATCAGATTATTGTGACCTATGGTCATCGGTGGTTTTGACCACAACGATTAATTATTTGCGACTAAGTCCCCGGTGGTTTGGTACCACCGAGTGGTTTTGACCACATTTGATATATTGTGACCTATGGTCATCGGTGGTTTTGACCACACGATGGGTTGGCCCCATCATCGATTTGTGACTCTAAGTCATCGGTGGTTTTGACCACCGGTGGTTTTGACCACACGGGGTAGAAAAGGAGTATGGATGGTTAGGTTGGGTTGCATGTGCATGTTTATTAATGACTTGTGTATGAGTTATCTTACCGGGTGGGGATTACACACTGAGTCTTGGTGACTCACCCCTTCCCTTAACATTTTGCAGATGGGTAGATCGCGGAGATGGAGCTGGATGGACTCGAGGTGGCCATGCAGTGGAAATTTTAATTAGACGAACTTGGATTTTGTTTTATTTTATTTAATGTTGGTTTATTTTAATTAAGTTGTAGTAAGGCCTAGACATAATTTTATTATTCTATGTTTGGATTAATTTGTTAAACTATTTTCTAACATTAAATTAAGTATACGTGGTTTCTAAAATTTTAAATCGCAAAAATGTTTTATCGTGCCATCGGGCACATCTGAATCGGCTACAATCTGGCTTAATAAATATTTTAAAATAAACCTAAGTATGGATTTTATACACCTCAAATGTTTCAAACAAAATAACCATCTTTTACCAAAAAGATAATTCGACTTAAAAGGATTTTCAAGGATGTTTTCTCTGTAGCACACCAAATTCGGTCGTAGCGTTTGGGCCGGGTTTGGGGTGTTACATCTGCTCCCTGGTTCACCCTTCAAATACGTCATTAATGTTCAAATTCGCCGATGATCGGTTTTTCACTAGAGCCACGGACTTGAGGTACTCGATCTCATGCCCCCATTCATCATGGTACTCACAATAGTTATCCCTTTACAAGTATGGTTGAGTAACGGATTTTTACGCACTGGGGAGATCATTGAATCTTATAACTCCTATTTTGATGAATCTTTCAACCAGCTTCTTGAAAGCAAGGCAATCTTCTATTGAATGTCCTGTAATCCCGGCATGGTACTCACATTGAGCGTTCGAATCATACCATTTAGGGTATGGGGATTGCATTGGTTTTAGGTAATGAGGAGCTACAGCATGCATATCAAATAAGCTCTGGTATAACTCCCTATATGTCGTTGGAATAGGTGTAAACTGGAGTTGCTTTGCATTGGATTCTGGTCTTGATGAGCCCTGACAGCTAGTGGTTACCGTCTTTGGCTGGCTAACTGTAATCGGCTCTGAATGGCCCTTGTTATACCTACTCGTATTATTCACACCCTTGTCCTTTCTTTTCGGGGCCTTTGAAGCCCACTCTCCCTTTTCCTTTGTTTTTGCCAGAACAACCGGTTTAAAACTTGAGCCCATCAGGAAATTCAACAGTACCGAGGTATTAATTTAACATTGGGGTTTGATAATGACAGGTGCCCCTTGCGGAGGCACGTCTAGTTGGGCCGAGACACTTATTGGAGAATAAACGATCTCTTCATCATCATCCACACTGTCGACCACTGGGTCACTCCCTTTTCTAAGCCTTCCAGCTAGTAACTGGGTTAACTGGCGCATCATATTCATTTGATCTGGCATATCCTGCTGGATTTCAGTCAATTGCTCCTGCATTTGTATTTGCCTTTGCTCTAATCTCTCCATCTTTCGTTCCATGTTTTCCAAAAGTTAATCGAAATAATTTTTAATTAATCAGGGTCTTCTCATGAAATCTCATGCATATGATGTAATACAATGCAAATGTATGGAATGCAATGCCAATGCATGGAATGAATGCAAATAGAAAGAGAGACGTTGATTCTGAATTCAATTCCATTAGACGAACTTCTCTAGAAAACAAATATATTTACATAAAATGGATTATATATGCGGCTTCGTCCTCATCAATCTTCTTCATATCTGGACGCTGCAGTCAAATCTTTCAAATCCTCCCAAGAGATGCCTCTCTTATTTCCAATCGGCTTGATCCGGGCCGTGGTTCGCTGGTCACTTATCCCTTGCGATATTGATTAGCTTCTTTAAGAAAGTTGAGGCATGACGGTTTTTGCACAATTCTTATCAATTTGAATCTTTCGGGCAAGGTTTTGCATTCCTCCACGGACTATCAACTTTCTTCCATTGTGTTTACTCAGACCAGGTCCGGGCAACCATATTATAATCCACTTTATCAAGAAATTCGTTTCCTTATGACAAAATCCTCTATTTAGAAATCGAATTACTAATCGACATCTCCTTTCTATGATGATGTAATGCAATGCAGTGCAATATAATGCAAACATAAACACAAAACACATTAGCACAAGAAAAATAAACAACCCAAAATAGATTGCCTAAATGAGTGACCATTAGGGTTTGACACGACTTTACCTATGGTTAGCTCTTAGGGTTCGCTATATGTGGCTTGGTTTTAAGGAATGGGTACCTGAACCAGTAGATTCCTCAATCCTCACCCATTATAGGCTCATATGGATCGAGTTCGGTTCAGGGGAATACATTTCCCTTATGGCCATGCGGAGATGAAAATCTCACGAAGCACATAGGTACGGATGTATTCTGGAAGTAGTCCACTAGCCCATACGGAGGTGAAAACCTCACGAAGGCATAGTTTCTCACTTCCACTTAAAGGCGTGACCACATCGGTCATGTAATGCAATGCCAAAATATCATGAGACTCGACATTATAGCAATTATAGCATAAACAAATGCTTTAAGAGAAACATGATAAAACACTTTTTCAAATTTCAATCAAAAGGACAAAAATTAATCAATTTATGGCCTGACTCTCAAGAAGTCCCCAGTGGAGTCGCCAAGCTGTCGAAACCATTTTTTTGATCGGGTTTTGAAAAACGGGAATCAACTTTAAAAAATATGGAGTCGCCACCAATCCTTTTTGTTTAGGTGTGATCGGGTCACCTATAAAATAAATTTTGGTCTACAATTTCCGTAAGAAAACGAGGTTCGAGTCGGTTACGTGCTAGGAAGGATTAGCACCTCGCAACGCCCAAAATTGGTACCAAATTGATTAATTGATGTCCTAATGTTGAAAAGTTTGAAATGATTTTGAAATTCTTTTCTTTTTTCTATAATTTTAAATAACTTGATTGAATATTGAGATTCTCTTGTTCTGAAGGAATAGAGTATCACATCCAAAGACGATTGGATACGACAACTGAGTCCGCGAATTCAAGATCATCCCCAAAATTATCCAAGCACTTATTGAAATTTTGAAAAGGGCATTTGGTTATTTGGACAAACAAAAAACCACACCCAGCACGATTGGGCACGATTTCTTGGAATTTCCAAACGCACAAATATTACCTTATTTTGAAAATATGGACAAAATCTGAAAGGAAATTCGTTTATTTGGTCAAACAAAAAAAATCACACCCAGCACGATTGGGCACGATTTCTTGAATTTCCAAAACACACGAATATCACCTTATTTTGAAAATTTTAAGTAAAAATGATTTTAAAGTTCGTATAGTGTTGAAACATGATGTTTTTAAGTGAATATAATGCTATGGCATATACAATATGGAGCGATTATTTACAAATGAATTTGTGAAACAATTATCATAAAATATGTATGTACACATTAAAATATATATACTAGCTTTTACATACTAACTTATATATATAAACTAAATTATGAAAGAAAATATATATTCATAAGTAGTTTTAAAAGAAACTAAATATATATACATAAATAGATTAAAAATATACATAATATAAGCTTGATAATAGATGCACAAGAGTAAAATAATTTTGATCTGATGACATGTACATATATTAGACAATAATATGCAAATGAATTTAAAATAAATATTATAAGAAGAAAATCCAAATACATAATATACAAGATAAAATATCCATCAAAATGAATAATATTCATAAATTTTAAAAAATATGAAGAATATACATACATTAAGAAATAATGCAATTTAAATAACATATATAATAATAATATATAAAAATATTTAAAATATATTATATAAATTTTTAAACCATAAAATAAAGTGAAATTAATGAAATATACATAGTATAAAAATAATTTTAACACATGTATACGATTTATATATATTTATATCATATAATAAAATAATTTAAAACTACATAATAGATGAACTAAATTTGATAAAAATGCAAAGATTATGTATAATAACAAAAAGGGTACTTAATTGAAACAAAACAAAGTTGAAAGACTGCTTTATAATAAATAAAATCATTAATATTTATGACAGGATCAAAATGAAACGCGCGTAGACAATCAGGGACTAAACCAGAAAATATTTTCGAAACTCAAAACGCAGTGTTTAAGTGGGGACTAAAATGAAAATGGAATGTGTGTTAAAGGGAAAATTAAAAATAAAATAAAACTTAATCAAAAGGAAATAAAATGCGGAAGGACTAAGATAATAAATAACCCATCAGAACAAAGACACGCGGATCTTGGCCGCAATCGGGTCGGGTCTCGGGTTTTCCAACAAAACGGCACCGTTTTGGTCATTAAAAGACCATACCAAAACGACGTCGTATCATGGGCTTATAAAAAACCAGAAATCAGTTAAAAAAACATTTTAACCCCGTCCTAAAAAAAACAAAAGAAAATCCTATGAAAGACCAGGTTAAAACAGATTAAACCCTAACCCCCCCATTTTTGTTTCGTTCTCAGCCGCCTTCGAAACCCTTCGATCGGCCATCCAAAAAGCCACCATGTATGGCGACTGACGGAACTCGAAGGCCCACTCTCAGTCTCGAGCCTCCTCACTTCGATTACGACGAAAGAGGAGGACCGATCCCAGGTAAGTCTCTCTCTCTTTACTTAGTTTCACATGCAACGATTCAAAATCACAAATCAAAGACGAAAATAGAGAAAAACTCAGAATCACCTCTCAATATTTTCTGTTTCGATTTTTGTATTTCTTGTGTATTCGTAAAAAAAATGTGTGTCCTTACAGCGGTTTGTTTTCGGGCTTTTTAAAGCCAAAAAACGAAAATAAAAATAAAAATAAAATTGTTTTCTTTTTCTCTTTGCTGTGCTGTTTGTCCTTGGTTGCAGATACGGAGGCTCATGTGGCTGTACGGAGGCGCGTGGGGTGACGACGCGGGGTGCGCGTGGGGACTCGCGTGATGGAAGCTGTTGCGGCGCTGGAAAGATCCTAGGGTTTCTGCTTGCTGAAACCATTTGGGCCAGTTTCGGGATTGGGCCAATTTGGGTTATTTTATCTGGGTTTGTGTCTGTGTATGTCGTTTGGGCTAGTAGGGGTAGCGTTTTAGGCATTAGCTTGGTGATTTGGGTCGATTGGGGTATTGGTTTAGTGCAAGTGGGTAGGTTGATTTGGGCTAGGATAAGTGGGCCCTATTTTTTGCGATCTGGACTTTTAATTATTGGACTTTTATAATAATATTTTTGGTTTATTTTGTGTTTCGTTTTTGGTTACAAAGGGCCCGGGTGAAAATGGGCTCCTACAATCACAATATCAACTCATTTCAATAATCACATACAATCATACATTCAATTCAATTCAATATCATAGTGTCAAATACTTACCTCATTGCTTACCATAAGCATTAAATGTAAATTTAACAACTAATAACTAGTTTTCGGATTATAGAAATACAAACCGTAATTCTCGAGTTACTCCTCGTTAATCTTGTCTTTTCCTTTCTTAGTCGAGGTCTCCGGCTCAACGTTAGCTACGGAATTAAAATAATTAAAAATCATCAATACAACACAATTTAACATTGAATATTTCAATTTATACACAACTTTTGCCTAAATTCCAATTTAATCCTTAATCAAATCTAACCTTATTTTCTTCAAAATTTTATTCTTTATTTTCATTCAACTACCACTTAAAACTAAATTTAACTCTCTAATTTCACCATAAATCCCTAAATTTAAAAATTTTCCAATTAGTCCCTATTACTTCAAAACTTATAATTTGTTTTACAATTCAATCCTTTTCTCAATTCTAACTTGAAATTCTATCAATTTAACCCCTAACACTTCAATTTATTTAACATAAGCAACATCTAAAAATCCACTAACTTCTAAATTTTCAACATAATTCAAGTAATATTTTGTTCTAGGATTCTAAAAACTCAAAAATTACAAGAAAAGGAATTAAATTGACTTACCAATCAAGCTTTGAACCTTAAACCCTAATTTTTCTTTTTCTTTCTTCTTTCCCCCTTCTCTGTTTCATTTGTTTTGTTTATTTTAATTCATTTTTTCTTTCTTTTATTTTATGTTATGTTTAATATAATATAATAATAATTATTTATGTAATAAGCAAATTTATTATTATTTAATATATGTATATTATTTACACACATGGAATTATATTTTCCATACACTTGTCACTTATGATTTAATTACTAATTTAGTCCATTCACTTTTCCTTTAATCTATAATTAAACTTTAACCCTTTATTCAATCTAGTCCTTATACCCAATTACTTTTAATTCAAGCTAATTTTCCTAACTAAAGCCTAATTAACCACACAACTAACTTCGTAAATATTTTTAATAAATATTTACGAATTCGTTTTACGAAAACAGAGAATCAAAAATACACTTTCCGATAACCATAAATTTTGGGTCGTTACAGGCCCAGGGGGTTTGAAATTTTAACCACAATTCAGTGAATTCAACAGGTAAATTTTTAACAGACATTAAATTCGTGCATATGTATGAATGTGTGGAACCAGGATCAATCAAAGTAGTAATATCAATGTCAAGAAGAGAAAATGTACCATTAATAACATCAAGTGCAAAAGCATCCTCTCTTGCACGTATAGCATATGTTCTTGCCGGTGATCTGGCTTCAGATTTGTCTGTTGAATCCCTTGTAGTACCTCGGCTACCACTAATATTGTCGAGGTGTCAAGGTGGTCTGCCTCTCGAAACAGGATTGCTCGGCCTAGAGGTGCGAGCAAGTATCTTTACTGAGCTTTTTCAGGTGTCTCTAAGATAGTGGTCAAAAGAACCACATCTAAAACAAGCTCCACTTCTTATGTGGCATTCATCGAAATGCAATTTATTGCAATGTTTACATCTTGGTTTAGGACTTCCAACACTCCCTACACTTGTAACAGTTGGAGATGGAGATCTCGGATTAGAGCGTTGGGAGCCTCGTTCTTTTCCAGAATACCCCACAGATACAGTAAAACGATCATGGTACTTCTTTGATTTCTTTGAAGTAGATGATTGTGACTTGCCCATAAATCTCTTACCAGAAATCCGAGCTTCTCTCTCTGCTTGCTTCTTTTCTTTACTTAATTCCTTGGCTTTGTGTGCTCGATCGACTAACACCACAAATACCCTCAATTAGAATTCCAATCAACAGCTTGATATCTTCATTTAATCATTCTTCAAAACATTTACACATATCAGCCTCAGTCGAGACCCATTCTCTGGCATACTTACTTAACCGAACAAATTCCTGCTCATATTCAGATACAATCATGTTACTCTGTTTAAGCTCTAAAAATTCTTTCTTTTTCTGATCCAGAAATCTTTGACTAATATATTTTTTTTAAAATTCATTCTGGGAGAATTCCCAAGTAATATTTTCTCTCGGTACCACAGAAGTTATGGTATTCCACCAATGATAAGCTGTGCCTTTTAGTAAAGATACTGCACATTTTAAACACTCAGCTGGTGTACATGATAGTTCATCTAAAACTCTGATGGTATTTTCCAACCAAAACCCAGCCCTCTCTGGATCACCTTCAGCAATAGTCCTAAATTATTCTGCCCCATATTTATGGATTTTATTTACCGGAGGCTTACCAGTTCTAACAGGTTCAGCACCTTGTGGCATCTTTGGAATCGGTTGAGGAGCAAAAGGGGGAGGTTGTTATACAACATGATTTGGTCTTATAAATTCTGTAAACCACTCATTCATCATTTGGAAGAAGGCTTCTTTTGCCTCCTCACCTCGGCCCTCAGATTCAGGCTTTCTACTACTAGATGCAACTCTTTGAACTGAAGCTGGAGCATTGCTCTCAGCTTCCTCGGATTCAGCTCTAGCTTGGTTGGATGACATTACTATATGAAAAACACATTTAAAATGGTCAAGAGATATCACACTATCTCAAATTATATAATGGCATGTATAGCTAAACTCATACTTACTACGTTAGTCCGAGAATTGACTAAACCGTAACTGTGATACCAATAAATGTAACACTCCTAACCCGTACCCGTCGCCGAAACAGGGTTATAGAGCATTACCGGAGTTTACAGAGTAATTTCATATAATTAATGTCATTTACTTTTCATATCTGAAATTAATCATATTGTCCCTTGAATGGACCCTCGAGACCCAATTTAAACATTAGAATCAAGTCAGGACTAAATCGGGAACTCAGAAAATTTTTCGCAAAATTTCAAAATTTTTCTTTTATACAGGGGTCACACACCCGTATAGGTAGGCCGTGTGGCTCACACGACCATGTGACATGCCCATGTCTCAGGCCGTGTGGGCATTTGATGTGAAGCACACAGCCGTGTCCTAGCCCGTGTTCTTACCCGTGTAACTCCCTGACTTGTGCCACACAGCCTGCCACATGCCCGTTTGCTAGGCTGTGTGGTCAATTTAATTTTCAAAAATTAGGTACAGGTTTCACACGGCCAAGACACACGCTCGTGTTCTGGGCCGTGTAGCACACACGGCTGAGACACACGCCCGTGTCTCTGCCCGTGTGCTCAATTCTGAGCATTCTGTTTCTAAATCTTAAGATGTAGGGGACACACGGCCAAACCACATGCCCATGTGCTGGATCAGTGTGTCTCACACTGGTCAAGACACTGCGCGCCTGTGTGTCTACCCGTGTGGACAAAATAAGGCCATTTCCTAGCCTTATTTCTCGCCCAAATTTAACCTTCAACCTACAATAACATTTGCATATATTTGCCAACCAATTCAAGTCATATGAAGCAAACAAATATCATTAATATGTATGAAGTAGTTTCACATATTCATATGATTAAACCTACCTTCTTGTGATGATTTATATTTTACTTTAATTCAATCTAACCAACCACATACATATATGTTAAATATGACATATATATAACTATTATATTATCATACCAAAATATACCATTACTAGCCATTCCAATGGCTAGATTACAAACATCCATTTACATATTATCATTGGTAAAATTAGCTTATACATGCCATTATGTGAAAGTAAGTTTTCTATTTATACCAAAACAAGCTGGAGGATAGTGTGATGATACTCCGACCGATCTCCAACCTTTATGAGCTTCCGAGCACTATAAAACAAAGAAAATAAAACCTAGTAAGCATTTAATACTTAGTAAGTTCGTATAACAGGAATTTAACTTACCATATATTTATATTTAAGATAAACATACAATAATGCATCCAAGCAATTTGGCTTATAGCTTAAAACACAACTTCACAAATCATGTTAGTTAAGTAATTCATGTAATACTAAGAACATGGATGAGCTCATCATTTAACATCTTTCATATACATATGCTTTCCATAATATTATTCCATATTACATGTACACTTTGATGACAAATCATTTCAAATTCAATTTAGCCATGTCAGAACTTTACCCGTTGAATTTATTAGAAATATCGATGGATACGCTCATATAGTACACTTTAATGTACACTACTATAATTCGTCAATTCACTTTCGGGGGTACCCAATTAGTGCACATAATCGGGAAGCACACTCTCGAGCCTTGTAACGAGAAGCTCACACAGAGCCATTTTGGGAAACTCATAAAGAGCCTATTGGGAAGCTTATCCGGACTATATAAAGGGAAGCTCATAAGAGCCATAATCGGGAAGTTCACAAAGAACCTTGTCGGGAAGTTCACAAAGAGCCATATCATGAAGCTATGGATAGCCAATATCGGGAAGTTCGAGCGAGCACCATCAGGAAGCTCACAAAGAGCCAATTTAATAGGAAGCTCATGAAGAGCCTTTAATCAGGATGCTCATAAGAGCTAAGGTGTGTCCACAACAAATGTAGGATCACAACCTATCGGGACGCTCCGAAGAGCTATAACAAGAAGCTCGATGAACCATATAATGGGAAGCTCAAGAGGTTTATAACGGGACGCTCATAAGAGCTATGGTGTGTCCGCAACATATGCTGGACCACTACCAATACGGGAAATCCTATATCCACCGACTTTCATTTATTCAGACGAGATTTGACATTTACCGAACATTATCAGATATTCAATCAATTTAATATACATGGCAATTATACAATTCACATATATAACATTTAATTCAAACATATAATTTTACACAATTTAGTTACACGAACTTACCTCGATACTTATTCGTATACAAAATCTACTAATCCGAAACTTTTTCTTTTCCTCGGTCTAGCTTCGAATTTGAGTTGTCCAGATCTATGTAAATGAATTTAACATAAATTTAATCCATTTCATGCTCAATTGGATTCAATTTACACCCTAGGAAAAATTACCATTTTGCCCCTACACTTTCTATAAATTTCAATTTCGTCCTTAGGCTCAGAAAATGAAATTCATGCAATTTAATCCTTATTCCAAGCCTAACCGAAATTTTCATATAACATTTATAGCACTTGTATTTAAAAAAATTTAGAATTTTTCCATGGGTTTTAGCACTTTTCAATTTAGTCCCTAAATCATGATTTCATCAAAATTCCCTTTGTAAAAGTTGTTTATCTATCAACAACCTTTCATTTTCTACAATAAATTTCAAATTTTCAGCATATTCATCCATGAAAAAACTTTGTTACTTTGATAAATTTTCAAATTAATCCCCAAAATAGATAGATTAGACTATTCCGATCTCAAAAATATAAAAATTACTAAAAACGGGACAAGAATACTTACCCAATTTAATCAATTAAGCTTGCTTGAAAACTTTTCTCTTTCCTAGGTTTTCCATGTCTTAATTTGGGGAAGATGATATAAAATAAGATGATATTTCTATTATCATCTTTTAATTATTTTAGTTTCCAATTTAGTCCTTAGCCTTTTCTAATTTTTCCATGGATGATTCACCAAAAATATCTACTAACTTTTCTTTAATGGTCTAATTACCATATAAAGACCTCAAATTTTAAATTCCATAGCTATTTAATCCTTCTAGCTACTAGAATTCAACTTTTGCATTCTATGCAATTTGGTCCTTTTCACAATTAATCACATAATCGATAAAATTTTCTTATCAGAATTTTCATATGACATTCCTATCACAATGCAAATCATGCAATAATATTGAAATAAATTTTCTTTTCGGCTCGGATTTGTGGTCCCGAAACCATTTTCCGATTTCATTGAAAATGGGTTGTTACAAGTTTTGCTTTCGTTTGGTAATTCTTTATTGATGGGTGTCGTTAATGCTATTTAGAGGAAGATCAAGGGGCTCAAAATCATTCGTCGGTGACTTAGTTGCGTGGGAATTATCGTTGTTCGATCGAAGGTAAGGGTTGGTTGCTTAATGGATGAACGGACCGACTTGGGTTTGGTTTTAGTTTGGTTTTAAAAGTCTAATTCAGTGTTTTGTTGGACAATCTTAGGTGCTGTGTGGTTTGGGAGTGTTTTCACATTGGAATCGTACCAGGTGTGTACCCTTTACACAAGAAATCGAGCTTTGGCGAAAGCCGAAAAACCACACTGTCGACTCCACACGGGTGTGTGCGAGACACGGCCGTGTGGTTGACGAGGGTATGGCCGTGCGCAAGACACGACCATGTGGTGGTGTGAGTATGGTCGTGTGGGCCACACGAGCTAGGACAAGTTGGGCGTGTGGGTTTTGGGCCAGGCTGTGTGAGCCACATGGGTAAGGCCAATCTGGGCATGTGGGCTACACGAGCGTGTGGGCCTACACAAGTATGTGGGCCGAAAATTCTAAAATTTTTCCTAGGGTCGGTAAAGGCTAACCAAACCCTAACACTATGTGATCTGATAGTCTGATATTCTGAACTGAGTATGACACTGTTATGCATGTCTGATTATTCTTATATATATTTATTTTATATCTGTATATGAGCATGTAAGCGTGATACTTCTGAATATATATATATATATATATATAACTGATTGAGGTGGGATTTGTATATATGGAGGAAATGTTCTATATGGCAATCATTGCCTATATTCTAGTAGCTTGGCTGCACATTATCTAATATGTGTCGTAATGGCACAATATGGTGTGTAGGGATGGGTGGGTGTTTTTAACCCCCACATAGTGTGATGGGATGATCGAAGTTGGTGTGTAGAGGACGGGGGTAGGATTCTATATATCTGTTCTGCATATCTGTTTCTGTTATTCGAATATGTAAAGGACTTAAGTCCGAATCCGAATCTGAATCTGAATCTGACTGTGTATGTGATTTCTGTATGTACAGCATGTCTATTTCTAATGGGCTACACATTGAGTTTACGTAAACTCACTTCTGTTTGTCTGTACTATTCAGGTAATCCATAGACTTAGGCGGATCGGTGCAGCAGAGTCTCGCGGTGACCACTAGTCTATGAACTGACTTTAAATAAATGTTTTATTTATTTAAGAATTATTTCTGGGAGTTTTGTATTAATTGGACTCTCCGGACTGTTTGGTTTAATTTTTGGGATTTGGATTTTTCGTTTTATACTTTATTTGCGACGATTTTTACTAAAACAAAGGTTTTCCAAACTTACGAATGGGATTTTAAGAAAATAACGATTACTATAACTTCCGCTATAAATTATGTTTTGGCAAACAAATTAATTGAATAACATTTTCGACAATAGATATAAACGAATATGGATTTAAAAACTGGAATGATTTATTGTAACAACATTGTTTTCAAAACCCTTCTTTGTGACATCTTCGGATTCGGTCATAACATCTAGGCCGGGTTTGGGGTGTTACAGTAATAATGTAAAATTTAATAGATATTACCATGATTAATTTGATTTAAATTAAAATATTATGCTAATAAGTTATTTAAATAGGTGGAACCATTCGTCAAGTCACGTGGGGTTACCTACTGAGCTTTAAGATATACAGCTTCTATTAAACCAATGATCGGAAGCGGAAGTATGCATTTATTTAGTTTTGAACTATATACAAATAATGTAGTCGATTTCTTATTTAATAGTATTTATATAACTAATATTTTTATCACGTTAATATAGTTTGAATGGACACCATACAAGGATCTGACAATTCGAGAAGTAATCCCCGAGAATCCCAACGCCTGGCACGTGAAGGCCCCATTGGTAGTGTATGCTACTATGGAGATACACGAGACTGATAGAGTGTTGTCTTAGTTCTGATTCCGACAGTCAATTCCTATGGCACCTCAAAACCTTGATGATCTGCATCCTATCGACTTGCTGCGGAATAATCGGTATTCCACTCCCAACATATCAACATGTGGAATAATCGGTATAATTTTTTACCTACTCGCGAACCTAATACTGTTCTGGAGTTAGCATGCGATCTGGAGTACATGTCATGGTTTAGGATTTATGGCAAGCCATATTTGTATGGGGAAGAAGCGAAGCGTCAGCATCCTCGTATGAGTAGGTCACGATGGCCCCCTTTAAATCCAAGGGCTGGCTAGGCGGGTCCAACATCGATTCCTACACCACCCCCATTCAGTATTTACCGTCTTATTCTAGTGCATATTCTAACCCTATCATCTTCACACAAGCACCATATATTGCACCACATTTTTCTGTTTCTAGTCTTATGCCAGCTTGAACTGTTGGACATCCATCCCCGATGTTTTACACGCTTCCAGTTGGTACGTATTTTAACCCTATCATCTTCACACAAGCACCATATGTTGGACATTTTTTTGCTTCAGTATTTACCATATGTTTTACACGCTTCCAGTTGGACACTCTTTTCAGTACTTTTGCTAACAGTACGTCCTACTTAGAGTGTTTTTTTCTCTACAAATTTCAACCCCCACTATCCGGGGCATTTTTCAGAACCCATCTCGTCAAAAATATTTTTTTAGTACTCCGAGTTTCAATTTTTAATAAAAAATAATATACGATTGGTATAAATATGAATATTTCAAATATCGAATTCAATTATTACAATTATTAGGTTAACATTTTATCAAATTAAAACCCTAAAACCCTAAGAAATCTAAACAACCTAAAACCATAATAACAAAACCCTAAAACCCTAATTAATAAACCCTAAAACCTTAAATTTTATAGAAAACCCTAATAAAACACGGGGAAAACGAGTTTTCCTTGAAAAAGACTCCAGTTGGAAGTGTTTTTATAAAAAACGGCCCATTCCCGTACTTTTTCAAAAAATCTGCTTATTTTTGTATTTTTTTTAAAAAAAGGGTTTTATTTGGTAATTTAGTCGTAAATTTGTATTTTGACTTCTAGAAGAAGAAAATTATGTTTAATCCCTCCAAAAATAATAAAATCATAAAATAATATAGTATAAAATTATGTTTTGATTTCTCAAAAAAATTATTATTCAATTCTGCCACCTAAAAACAATTTTGATAGGCCCTACATGATAGTCTGAGACAGGTGATTATCGTAAGACAAAGCATGCCAATTTTAAAGTGGAGGTAGATGTGGTTAGACCTATTCATGAGTCGGGCTACCTGCCTAGGCCTGAAAGCCTACCCAAAATTTTGGGGGTTTGGGCAAAACATTCAAGACTCAAGCCTGATCCAGTTGTTTTTAAGTTTATAATTTTTTATATTATGTTATTTTTATATATTATGTAATTTATAACATATTTAAAAAATAAACCTATACTAAATATATAATTCTAGTCTAATGTAAACATTAAAATAATGTTAAGATGACTATATAAAAATTTTCAATAAATAAAAAATATAAAGTTATTAAATATTAAATTAAAATGATATAAATATATATATTTAAAAATTTTAAAATAATATGGACGAACCTAAAATAGACTTGATTAGTCTTTTGCAAATATAGACAAACTTTGACAAAAATCTTTGCAAATATACATTTTTGACTTAGCAACATTCACTTCCCCTACTCTATTATCATCTTTAATCACAATATTCAAAGATAACAACTTAGTTAAGCAAAATATTTAGAATTATAAGGATATTAAATTAGTTTAGGTTAAAATATATCCTTAGTGATTATATTTTTTTATAAAAATTAAGATTTAATATTTTTCCTTAAAAAGTTAATAATTAATTTCTACTACTTTTTTTTTGTTTGTTTACAAAATTTTATTCTAATCATCGATATTATTAGTATTTTTTGTCAAAATTTCTTTAGTATAAGGCATGTGTATTGGATCTATAATGATTTGCTTCTAAAGTTGGTATGATTACGTAGGCGTATTGATGATAATTTTTAATGTACTAGTAATATTTTCAACAATAGACAATGTTGTAAAAATCAAATCACATTAGTGGTTCAATTAGTCAAACAATTAATTTTCTGTTTAACCAATTAAGCCATTAGTTCAATAATAACTAAATAAAAATAAAAATTTCATAAAAAATATAAAAAATCATAATCGACTAGAGGTGAGCATGAGCCAGGCTGGGCTGGGTTCGACTAAAAATTTAGGCCCATTTGCTAGGCCCGAACTCGACCCAGCCCGAAAAATGGGCCTAAAATTTTTCCAAACCTGACTCGGATAAAAATGCTAAAACCCGGGCCCGACCCAGCCCGCCCATATTAATTTTTATATTATTTTTATATAATTTTAAAATATATATATAATACATCAAAAATACTAAAAACATCAAAATAAATATTTCCCAACAAATTGAAAATAAATTTTAAAAAATATGTTTACTTAAATAACACTAAGATAGATACAACTTAACAAGCAAATGTCTCTAAAATAATAACAAAATTAACAAATGTCTTTAAAATAATAACAAAATTAACAATAAAATAAATTTTATACAATATCCAAACAATAACAATAAAATAGTAGCAACATAATAGTAAAATGGTAGTAAAATAGGGAGAAAATAACAAGAAAATAATATTAAAAAAATTAATTTTTTTTTTGTCATTTAGTGAATTCGGGCTGGGTCCGGGCAAAAAATGCCTTACTCGAGGCCTTGCCCATTTTTTAAACGGGCCTTATTTTTTTGTCCAAACCCATTTTTCGGGTCTATATTTTTGCCCAAACCCTCCCACATTCGGGCAGGCCTTCGGGCCGGGCCGGGTGGCCCGACCCATGCTCACCTCTAAAATCGACCACTATTTTTTTGTTTCAAATTTTTAGTAATTTATAACTATTTACTCTAATTTTTAATTATATATCACCAATTGGACAACTTGAACCACCGATTTTCAATTTAACCGATTTATCGAATCTAGTTGTGAGTTGTGACAACATTAATGATCTTTAAATTGAAACAAATGATGATTCCATTTTCAACCCTTTTTAAGTATAAGGATTAAATATCAAGCCTCACTGAAGCACAGGGACTGAAAGCGAAATTTGACCATTGGTTAATACCATAGATTAGGATTACTCGTCCAAGTTTCCAACTTTCCACGAAATCATCAAATTCCAAGAAAACAGACTTGTCTAGTTTCTACTACCAAACAGAAACCTCCATGTGGCAACCCAGAAATTGGGCTATTCAGCCAATCGCCACCAGCCATTACTGACCCTCCAATTCCCTTCAACCATCTCCTTTTTCTCATTTCTCCGTCGCATCCATGCTTTTCTTCGGCTCCACCCTAAACCCAGGCTGAGATTTCCTCGAATTTAACACAGTAATTTTCGAGGCCCATTTTTTCCCACAAACAAACCATCATGAGCAACTAAACTAGTATTTGCTAAAAAAATCCAATTCAAGGATTCATCCTCAAGCTTTGAAAACAACCAACAAAAAGGTATGCCATCTCCAATCTTGCCCATATCCAGCCACCCTTCCTCCTCCGCATCGGCAGCCACAACGGTGGTCAAAGCTAAGATCGATGCTGACCCATCGGCCACCATCCTCATTTCGTCAAAATTCGATCCTGAAAAGGCTATTCCTATTAAGCCTGTCCTACCCAGAGCTTCGAGTTACAATTCCACAAGCAATGTTAACAAAAATATTGTTTCTTTTGCCAACAACCATCAGCAGAGATTTCTCCGGACTTCCAGTGATAGCTCGCTCGCTTTGCTAGCCGATGAGACTCCCCGCCAGTCTATAAGCCGGGAAGTGGGCCATGTTGCTGCCGAGACGTTTTACCTTTCTGGATTATGTTTGAAGCTCCTTAGTTATCTCGGGTACGATTCTTTTTCTGTGTATTGTTATGATTATATATGCTTGGGCTTGGAATCTTTCTCATAGATTGAGAGGCATGCATGAATTTAATACCTGGGCTTGAAATGTGTTCATTTGATACCTGGAGCTGTAAGGGGTGTTAACTTTTATGTTAGTGATTGATGACCATTTATGTAAAAGTCCATGCACTCTGACTCTGCATTTCTTAAGTACTTGTATCTTTTCAAACACATGAGTATGGGGATAGGGATATGATACTCCAAATATATGGACAAGCTTAGGAAAACACTCATTGTCAGTTCCAAGTAACCTAGTGTATTACACTGGAAAATCCAATGATGATTATTGATGAAGCTGTATTCCTGCTGTTAATTAACACCCATTCAAAGTTTTCAATGAAGAAATGTTGCACTTTAACTTTAGGGAAACCGAAAAGAATCTTTGTCTTATAGCTAGGACAAAAGTGAGTAGTGATGGTTAAGGTGAAATTGAGGGTATTCTTTTTGGCAATATCAGGAAATGAATTAGTTAGCTGACTAGTGAAGATGTAGGAACAGAGTTTCATGCGTTGTAGTTCAAGAAAAATCTTGATGAATGTGAGTAGAATATACATGAGTTCTTTAAGGAGATATAATTATTTAACAAACTCAATCTTTGGAGTTAGTTGAAAGAGATGTATAAAGTACGTTCATACATGAGGCTTCAAACTTCAAGATTATGTCGCTCAAGGACTTGGAGTTTATTATTATTATTTTATTGTCAGCTGAGCTGCTAATATGACTTTTATGTTCAACTTTTCTATGAGATGTGTCCTAATCGTTGACTATTTTTCAGGGTAGGCTATAGATGGATCACAAGGTTCCTTGCCCTTGGTTGTTATGCTATGTTGCTCATGCCAGGTTTTATTCAAGGTTATACATATATTCATATTTATTTATTACTGTTTTTTTTAATTGTTGCTTTTACTACTTGCTGTTTGCTTTAGTAGAAAAAGGAAAAAGATGCATTTGGCTACGAAAACAAACTACCTTCTTGATTAATGTAAACTAAAATGTAACTTCTTTGAATAAAAAGTGCACATGTTAAGATTATGGAACAATCATGTTAGATTTTAGTCATTTTTAATCAATTATGATTTTGCTTTATAGCAATCTTCTTGGAAGCAAAAGGCAAAGAGCAAAAGTCAGAACCAAACAAAACCATAATTTGAGACACTGCGTTTCTCTGTTCAGTTTACATTTGACTTGATGGATCTAAAATAACATAATGAGCTTACTTTTCCTTTTTGCAGTTGCTTTTTACTACTTCTTCTCCAGACAGGTCCGTAGGAGCATAATATATGGTGAAAAGCCCAGAAATAGGTAAAGTTGATTGTCTATTTCTTTTGCATTTCCAAGCGGGTAGTATGTATGCCTTTGCAATTGTATTGGAATTTCAGGCATCGATAACTCAAATTTTGTTTGCAGGCTTGATCTTTATTTGCCTAAAACCAGCCAAGGGACAAAACCCGTGGTAGCTTTTATAACCGGTGGGGCTTGGATTATTGGGTGAGCTATTTGTCATATATATGGACCGTAGTAGAAATTCTCAATTGTAGTGGCAGACTGCTCTCCTTTGAGTTTTATTGGAAATTAAAAGCTTCAAATTTGTTGTGTGATCATACTGAAAGATACTGAAGATTCTTAGAATGAAAAGTAACTCATATAATCAGAAGGGGAAGTATAACCTCTAATATAGTAATTACCTTTTTCTTTTACCGTTGCCAAATCAAGTTCTGATGATTCTCAAAGGCCTATGGCTACTCTTTCTGTCATTATACCTGTTTGGCTTCTTATTTGGTTTATGCTTGCTGATTTATCGTTGATTTGCTTCATAGAGCTCTTTTCTCTTAATGCAGTTATAAAGCATGGGGCTCTCTTTTAGGTCAACAGTTATCAGAAAGAGACATCATAGTGGCATGCATAGACTACAGGTAAAATATGTCACTTTAAGGCAATGACATTTGGTTGTAGAGATGACACTATTTTACTGGATCGATAACCATTGTTCTTGATTAAGTTTCTCTGATTGACCTCCTTACCATATATTTTTTACAGTATAACTGTCGTTATAAGCTGGCCCTTTGAGCATCTTAAGAATTGCGTATAGAAGCCTTCATGATCTGATGACTGCAAAATTTAACCTTTTCTTATCTTTTATCATCAGCTGGGCTCGTGCTTAGATTACGTTATTTACATTTTTTTTTCTTGGCTTGTTTAGTTTTGAAGCTCATATTGGGGAAATTATTTGCCTATTTAAGGCATGAATGATCTTTTAATACAATTTCGTTATCTTACCTTCACTTGGTCTGACCTAAAACTTCTTCAAAATGTTTTACCTGTTTGTTTTTATCTCATTGGAGATATCTATGTGGTGACTTTCACTAATGGTTTTGTCATTTGAAATGTCTTTGATGCACTTTTACATATCTAAAAGGCTGCATATTTTTTCATGATATTTTGTTTTCCATCTAAAATGACTATAATCTCCATTTTTTCTACAAAACTGGTAAGCTATATTTTGATAAATGGTTCTGAATGCAAAATTTAGCACTTCTCAATGAATATTTCTTGGGGTAATATGTAAATTCATATTGTTTGATTAGTTGCAACATAACCACTGCATGTGGTTTAAATCTTGATATTATTAGTCAGTCCATTAATATTAAGAGATCCTGTTGGTTACCGTCTTAAATTTATGCTTGAAGTGTTCTTTTTCTAATAGTTGGAATCTGCTTGCAGAAATTTTCCACAGGGTACAATAAGTGACATGGTGGAGGATGCTTCTCAGGGCATCTCATTTATTTGCAATAATATTTCTGAATATGGAGGTGATCCCAACAGGTAGAGGATTAGTAATATTCTCTTTTTTTAATTTGTATCATACTAATTAATATTCTATTCATGGTTTGTCTTGCCAGGATTTATCTTATGGGGCAATCAGCTGGTGCACATATTGCTGCTTGCACACTTGTAAACCAGGCAATCAAAGAGACTGGCGAAGGCGACAGTGTTTCTTGGAGTGTGTCCCAGATAAAAGCTTACCTCGGTTTGTCTGGAGGGTAATTATCAAAAATTTTATAACCATGGAACTTAACCAGCATGGAACTCAAAAAATACTGTTATTTTCTTCGTTACCATGAATCTGGTCTTGAAACTTTTAACTTCATATTGAATATAACTTCACAATAATAATGGAATCAGTTCTGATTTCAAATTTGACTCAAAGATAAATCGTATTGATGTATTTTCCTCAATTCATGTGGCACTATTTTCTTCTGAAAGGTTATAATCAAAGCATTATAGTGTTTTATATTAGGGTGGATGATCTTTAATAGCTCTCATTATGGCTCATGTCTATCTTTTGGTTCCTTGCTAAATGCATTAAGTTTTTTACCTTCTCATTGCCCCTTCATTTAGTGCCATTAGCTATTTGGAATGAACATTTGTAATGTTATTATATACAAAACATGCAAGTAAATTTTGATGTAATAAAGCAATTTCCTTTTTGTGTATATTCATTGATACTCAATTACCATTAATGTTCCCCAACAGGTACAATCTTTTTAACCTCATAGAGCACTTTCATACTCGAGGTTTATACCGTTCGATCTTTTTAAGGTAAGTTGGTTTCAGGAAAAGCTTGTTTAGATCCATTCTGTGTTTGTTTCCCTCAATTGAAGAATCGTCCCTGCATTTTCATACAGCATAATGGAAGGGGAAGATTCTTTGCATCAGTTCTCTCCTGAAGTTCTGGTGCAGGACTCAAACGTTAAGCCTGCTGTTTCTCTCCTTCCTCCTGTCATTCTTTTTCATGGTACTGCAGATTATTCTATTCCTGCGGATGCCAGGTTTAAATCTCGTCCTCTCAATCCATAATTCTAAATGTTTGTTCCTTTGTCGTTAATAATTATATGTGCATACATGGATAAGGCCCTTGATAATCATCATAGATTACAGCAATACTACTTTTCATTTTCTTCTTCTGCATCTAGATTGTTATGATGTTGCTATGTAGTGATTGTTGAATGACTAGGTCACAGCTGATTCAAATGCAGATTTCTTATAACAAGTTTTCCTTCTCCTTGCAGTCAAAATTTTGCTGATACGCTTCGAAGAGTTGGAGGGAAAGCAGAATCCATATTGTATGATGGAAAGACTCACACAGATTTGTTTCTTCAGGTAATGGAAGAAGTAACCATGCTTTGTGTTTTGTTTGATTTTGGGTGAATGTTGTATAATATTCTGCCAACATACATGTAAAATAAATAATCAGGATCCCATGAGAGGCGGCAGAGATGAGATGTTTGAAGATGTTGTTGCCATCATACATGGTGAAGATGAAGCAGCCCTTGCAAAAGATGCCGTGGCGCCTCCAAGAAGACGCCTTGTACCTGAGTTCATGTTGAAATTGGCTCATGATGTCAGCCCTTTCTAGCCATTCATCATCTGTTACTCTCAGATGCTATGAAAATGAATTGTATCCATGACTATAACATTAATATAACAACAATGGAAGTAAGTTTGTAGATGATCTTTACCAGGCCTTTTATCCCCCCTTCAAATTCTGTCGCCCATACTGCATTCTTTTCATTTAATCCTATTTGATATCTTTTAACATGGGTTTGGGAACAAGACATGAAAATTAAATTTAAGTTCAGTAATGGATTGGATTGTTTCTTACTTACATAGAGCTGTGTTTGTTTATAATATAAATTAGGGTTAATTACACCAATGTCCCCAAACCGTGGTCTAGATTCTAAAATGCTCATCAAACTTAAAAACATTTTAATTAAATCCTCCAAATACAATAACATGTTTAAAAAGCAGTCAAATTTTAAATATATATATATATATATATATATATAAGTCAAGCTAATATTTAATACTTAAATAGATAGTTATTTGAAGATACAATTAAAATATTTTGAAGTTTTCAAATCTATTTAACATCTGAATCACAAGTTTTAGGCATAGTAAATTTAATAACACTTTTAAAAATTTCATCTCTTTACATATTTCAATCTCACCGTATGTATGGTATTATAAACGTATCCTTCTTCTAAAAAAAAGTTGCATATTATTGTTTTCATATCTAGATCGATTGAGATATCAATCTGAATCAATTAACTTGAAAATCGATTAAATTTTTTAATAATTTATTTAGTTAAACCGGTGCAACTTCCACAATAGCATCCTAACTACGAAGAACGTTATCAGTGACGACAGAGATAGACAAAGACAAAAAACAGAAGTCAAAATAGCAAGTTAAAACCAGCCCACCAACAAAGAAAGATGACTGGGCCGCGCACTTTCCCTTACATTTTGATAATATATTATATTATACGCCACCTTTGACTGCCTAATTGCGTTGTCCCCCAGTCTCCCTTCTCTTTATTACTAGTCCAGAGAACCCACCAACTGAACTGTCATTCGAGATGGAGGAAACACAGCCCGTGCCACGAGTAGGTGTAGTGCTGTTCGTGTTGAAGGGGAAATCGGTCCTCCTGGGTCGCCGCCGCGCCTCAATCGGTGAATCCACCTTTGCTCTCCCCGGCGGCCACCTCGAGTTTGGTCCGTCTCTCTCTCTCTCACCTCACATCTCTACTTGTTTCGCTTTCATTAATTAAAAAAAAAAAAGGGCAAAATAATTGTTGGCAGGTGAGAGCTTCGAAGAGTGCGGAGCCAGAGAGCTGATGGAGGAGACGGGCTTGGAAATGGGGAAAGCAGACTTCTTAACAGTGACCAATAAAGTCTTCCTGGACAAATCCAAACCCTGCCATTACGTCATCGTCTTTCTCCGTGCAGTGCTGGCGGACCCTAATCAAGTTCCACAAAACCCGGAGCCAGACAAGTGCGACGGCTGGGATTGGTATGACTGGGATAATCTGCCCCAACCTTTGTTTTCGACGCTTGACGAAATGGTACGAAGTGGCTTCAACCCCTTTCCCTCCACTTGACAGCTGCTGAATGAATACGTTTTCTTTTCTTACATATTGCTTGAGTATAATTGATCCATGGGTTATTTTAATTTCATCATGATGTATTCAGTGACCAATGTTGTATGTAATATGAATCTTAGATGGTGAACTTTTATGGTTTATATTGTGTAGCTAAGTGATTTCAAGAGTGAAATTTGCATGGATTTTTGGTTCTTGTTATCTGGATTTTAAGATATATGCAAGGTAGTGGAGTTTTAATGTATTTAACAAATGCAAACTAGTAGCTTCCCTTTAATTAAGAAAAAAATAGATCTTCTTTCTGAAGGGAAAGGTGTACCGCTAGGTGGAATTGTAAGGAGTTTGATATTTTTAAGCAAGATTTCGGATTCCAATATGGTGGACGAAGAAAATAATACCGAGAGCGCTTTACTCTCTATCTAGTGGTCTGACTTGGCTCGACTCTGAATTTAGTCGAAACACAATATGACTATTGGATACCAGACAAAAAAAGTAAAATTGAAAACCCGTCGTAAATTTCATGAATGCTGAGATGCTAAGTTGTTATTTATTATGGGCAGAATCAGCTACTTATGCTAATTCTCACTCTGCTCCTCCTGTAATGAAGCAAATGTCCTCGTTACCTTTGCTTCAGAAACTCATTTTCCCAGCCCTTGGAAATGTTTCGAGTCTTCATTTTTCTTAGAAGTATCTGTTTCCGATATAACCCTTCAAAGATCATTTCAATACATGATAAAACCTAAACAATGAAATGAACATATTTTGTGGTGATACATACTCGGTACTTACACTTGAATCCAAGTATTCTACAAACCCTTACATTTTGATTGTTGTTGATTGCTGTTTGTTATGCTTCACCACTTAATATTGTGCTCTTCTCTTGCTGGTTTCTTTCTATTTTATTTGTTCATCTAATTGTTTCCATTTATGAATAAATAGACGCATGGATTGGAAAAATTTACTTACTGTTGCCCTTGGACTTGCTGTTCTGCACATTTCAGGGAGGGCTGGCAGTCCCTTTTAACTTAACCAAGAGGAGTGAGCCATAGAAACATGCATTGCATATGCATTTGCATTTGCATACCAAAACTAAATTAGTGCCCAACACCTAAAATCCTCATCGTTTGGCCCAATTTCCACCCCAAAGCTCAGCTACAATTTGGGTAAGGTGAAGTGTAATTCTACATATCTACGGCATCATCCATCAATGAGTGCATTGGAAGAACCAAATTACCACATGATTTGTTCTTCAACACAAAGCAATTAATCCTTCTACACTAACCAGCCTCATTAGCTGAAATTTGCTTTCTATGTTGTGCTGTGCTGTGCCGTGCCGTTACAGCTACTCATATGTTCCCTTGAAATATACATACATATATAATCATGAAAAAATATATATCTAAAACCCTAATGTTGATATCAGTTATTGTCTTGGGATTATTATAATACTATTGTCCCTAATTTAGTAATATACATTTAATTACAAGCACAATCTCACACATATATCATCAATATGTATGATCTAAAAGCTAGCAATTAAGATTACCAAATATAATCAGAAGAAAGAAAAGAATAATAAAATAAAGTCCATATAGTAACCTGTTTTTATTTCTTTCTTTGATCTGAAATAATATATATGATCATCATTCATTCATCAATGATGCAATGGGTTCGGACCGGTTGGTACGAGGCGCTTTTCGACGCTGTAGTGCGGATCAACCTCGTTATCGGCTGGCTTGGATTGTTTCTTGGCATGATCTAGTGCTTGATCTTGATGTTTCTGAAACGGAGTGAAGTCAAATTTGGCAGCAGCAACAGCTTTTCTAGTGATGAAAGGATTACGATGAGAAGAAAGCAAGGAAAAGGTTGTGGGGTTGGGTTGTTTGCCACTGGTATTGGTATTGAAATTGAAGTTGAGAATGTTTTGGAATTCATGAAGCCATAACAAGAGAAGAGAGAGCCAAAGAATGGTGAAGATGAGCATGTGGGATACTTTCCAAGCCATGCATGGAGAATTTTGAGGTAGCACAAGGGCCTGAAGGGGAAGCATGCATGGAGCAAAAAGTAAAGAAAACCCCAAGGAAGAGATTTTAATTGTATATGTATCGGCCAAAATATAGTGAATGGGAATGGGAAGTGGAAGCTAGAGGAAGTGAAGGTTGAAAAACTGTGGATTTGGTCTTTGAATTCTAATTTATTGGACAAGATACAAGGGAGATTGGAGAGGGAGGGGGAAACACCCTTTCCCAATGAAAGTTTTCTTAGAAATCAAGGGAAAAAAAGGGTCATTAATTAATTATTAGTAAAAGATTGTCAAACCTTGAATGATATCAAGTTTGATAATGGTTATTATTACAAGATCTTTGAGGCAAAGGAGTTAATAATGAATAAAATGACAATATATTTATTTATTATCAAAGAGTGCAAGATGGTGTAGTGGTAAAATATATTGTATTATCGGCAGATAATTCATGTTTGAGTCTTAGAGATAAAGTTGTTGAAATCGAATTAGATTGGTTGAATCACGAATATGTACGAATCATTTTGAATCAGGATAAAAAAATCAATTGAGCTAACGGTTGAATTAGATTTTATAATTTTAATATGTTTTTTTTAATTTTTATGAATTTTAGTCATTTATTTAATTGAAACTAAACTAATTAATCAGATTAAGAATTGATGATTTGATCGATTTGACTGCTAATCTAAGTTTAAAAATATTATTTAGAGATAATAATGTTGAAAGTTAGAGTGAAAATCTTGAAATAATTAAAAAGGATGTTTTTATATTAATTTCCATTAAGAGTAGAATGGGCATGAAGGGTATATTGAATTATAATATATATATATATATATATATATATATTGATTTGTTTTGAAATTCATGATGGATGCTGATGCTGTTTTTGAGTGAATCGCAACTAAGGAAAAGGGTGGGGATTGTGCAATCCACATTTTCTACGGACAAAGCAATGTATTAAACAGTTTCGGCAACGAATACCAAAAAAGACATATAAATACATGAAAAGTACTTTCCATAAGTTCTCTTTTGTAATAATAATTAATTGGCTTATTTAAACAAATTACTTTTCTTCTTACATTCATTTGATTTTGAGTTAATTGATTCAAATAATTTCAATTACATTCTTAAACTATTGAAGATCTATCAATTAGATTTAATTTATAAATGATACTTCAAATCTTATGTGATCTAATTTAAAACGAAAAATTTAGGGAAAAAAATGAATATGGTAAAAATAAATGTTTTAAAAATCTTAATTTAAAGGTTTTTGAAGGGTAAAATACCCAAATATATCAAAAAAAAAAAATTTACGGAATTGGGCCGATTTTTAGAAAATTTACGGAAAAGGGCCATTTCCCCTCAAAACGCGTCCACGTCAGCGCGTCTTGAAGGGAAATGCCAGCAAAGCGCTACCGGGGACGCGCTTTGTGCCACCTCATCAAAAAACGCGTCCACGTAGGCGCACTTTGATGGCGTGGACACAAAGCGTCCCGAGCGCGATGATGGAAAATTTAATTTAATTAAAAACTAAAACTTCTTATTTATTTAATATATTAAAATTAAATTATAATAAAATAAAAATTAAAAACAACTTCTTATTTTATTACATATATTAATATTAAATTACAATAAAATAAAAATAAAGAAAACTTCTTATTTATTTAATATATTAAAAACTAAATTATAATAAAATAAAAAATAAAGAAAACTTCTTATTTAATTAATATATTACAATGAAATAAAATATAAAAAACAACTTCTTATTTTATTACATATATTAATATTAAATTACAATAAAATAAAATATAAAAACAACTTCTTATTTTATCACATATTTAATATTAAATTATAATAAAATAAAATATAAAAACAACTTCTTATTTTATTACATATTTAATATTAAATTACAATAAAATAAAATATAAAAAACAACTTCTTATTTTATTACATATATTAATATTAAATTACAATAAAATAATTAAACAATAAAAAACAACTTTTTTAATAAAAAAAAAAAAATGATTACAATTTAAAAATAAAAAGCCGATCCGAATCAATGTTGATGCCAGAATCAGTGCCACCGGGGGCGGTCGGTGATACTGTACTGGATTCTTCCTTCTTCTATCTTCCGCGGGGTCGTGGAACCTCGGGCGAGGATTCCGGTTTCTCAAGACTGGGTGCAGTTGTGGGTGTTGCGAGGATGACCCACCTTGATAAAATAACGACCCCGGAGGTGTTTGCATAAACCACGGCGGGGGTGTCTGAATCCCGTATGGCGAAGGAGGCTGGTAGAAAGAAGTGCTCCCCGACGGTGCCTCCTGTGATCCCTCACGCGACGACGGCCTCAAGATCGGCTGGCCAGTCGGAGTAGTCGGGAACGGACTCGAACCCGGCCATGCATTCCAACTTGGGGTGGGACTGGGAAAAGGAAACATATACGGGTTAGGATACATATAAGGGGTAGGGTATGCACACGGCATAAAGGGTGAAGGCTGTGATGTCGGTGTCGTCGTCAATTTGGCCCGATGGGCGGTGGATTGTGTGGGCGCTATTGTTGGGCCCGATGGATCGTGTCGTGGCGCTGTTGATGGCCCCGTCTCATCACCCATTCTCCTTGGATTTAAAGGGCCCAAACGTTCCCTTTATTGACGAAGTTGCCTTCGCCTCTCTCCTTCCGACAACATATACGGCTTACCATGGATCCTAAACCATGGCATGTATTCCGGCACGCACGCTAACTCAGGGACGACTCTCGGTTCCCGGATAGGTAAGTAGTCATACCGGTTCTCCCACGTCTCGATATGTTCTGACCAAAATCTTGGCCAATCCATGTGCAACTGCTGTAAGTCCACTTTGTGCTCATCATCGAGCACCTCAGGTGGCACGAGGATCGGTTGCCGGAATCCAAATTGTCGCAGAACCTGATCTGACTGGTGCATCTCCACAGTCGCATAGGTGATCAATGGGACCTTCACGTGCCAACAGTTTGGATTTTGCAAGAACTCCTCCGAAATTACTGCCCGAATTGCCGGATCCTCGTACGGTGTCCATTGAAACTATATTAACATTACCAAAATATTAGTTATATACATAATACTAAACACTAAATACGAAATACTAAATTATAAATACGAAATTCAAAACTTACTTGTGATTCCGACCGTTGGTCCAATAGAAGCCGTATATCTTCAAGCGAGGTAGGTATTCCAGCATGACTCGCCGAATGGTTCCACCTAATTAAATAAAATTTTAGCATACAATAATACTATAAATCTACGTAATAATTGTAAAATATAACATTAAATTTACCTCCTTATCAGTGGGAATGAATATGGTTGGTCGAGTCGAGGACGTAAAAATAGAAATCGAAACCATGCCCATGACCGCAGTAGTGATAGGCAACCTCCGATTTTCGCTTTACTCGGCCGCGTCGCCCCGCACATCTCCCGATACAACCTCGGTAGCACGGCAGACCCCCAACTCAATTCACCGGTTGCTCTGAAATCAACAAATTTCAGCAGCCATCTCAAGTGGACGAGGTTTCTAGAAAGGTCCGGTATCAGATAGCCTCCAATTATCTGAAGAATGTATGCCCGAGCATACCGTATTCTTTCAATTTCGGTCGAACCTCAGCGGGCCGGGAATGTGTCTCGTAACCATGCCATCTCGATCCGAGCTCCTTGAATTTTATCGGAATGGCACCCTAAGCTCGTAGCATACGGCTCCCCAATCACGAAGTTGCGGACCCGGTGACTACGGCCGCCCACCGGCAATCCCAATCGCAGAATCGCACATCTTCCGAGTGATGGTACACTCCCCGCATGGAAGATGGAAAGTGTGCGTCTCGGGTCTCCACCTCTCTATCAACGCACTGATCAAAAGCGGCTCCATCTTAAACCCTCGGCCTATCGTGGCCACGTGCCAAAAACCCGCTTCCCGCAGGTAATTCTCGATCAACGGCGATGGAGGAACATGCATGTTGCGAATATAACATTCCAACACCCGATCTACAGACTGTTTAAAAAATTATAAAATAAAAATTAATTAGAATTGCATAATTGTAAAAAAATATTAAATAATATTGAAAAATTAAAATTAAAACTTACCATTTTCATTTGCTCGACGGAGATGTGCTTGTTGCCTAGATGAAGTAATTCCCCGGCCATTGTAATACGATCGAAAATTTTAAAATTTTCTAAAAAAATTATATTAAAAAAATTAAAAAGGACTATTTCAAAAATTCAGAGGAAGTTTGAAGGACTTTAAGAGAAATTTGAGAGAAATTTGAGAGGAATTTGAGAGGATTTTGAGAGAAGAATGAGTAAGGATTAAAGTGTGAAAAAAATAAAAGAGTTGGGGGGTTTTTATAGGGTTTTTTTGGACCGTTGGAGGCCCAACGGTAAAAAAAAATTTGACCGTTAGGCCTAAAGCGCGCCCCTGTGGAAGCGCTTTTTGCCACGTCAGCAAAGCGCGTCCACATAAGCGCGCTTTTGCTGACGTGGCACCAACGGTCAAAATTTTTTTACCGTTGCAGGTCTAAAGCGCGCGCCACCTCAGCAAAGCGCGTCCACGTAGGAGCGCTTTTGCTGATGTGGCACAAAGCGCGTCCCCAGGGGCGCGCTTTGTTGGCATTTCCCCTCAAAACGCGCTGACGTGGACGCGTTTTGAGGGAAAACGGCCCTTTTCCGTAAATTTTCTATAAAACGGCCCAATTTCGTAAATTTTCTATTTTTTTGGTATATATGGGTAATTTACCCGTTTTTGAAACTTTTATAAAAGCTTTATTGTTTACTTTATTTTTAGTTTTTCCTTTTCAAATTTATGCGACAATGTTATATTTCTTTAATTTTTTTTCATATTAAAATTACCTGCATAAGATTTGATGTATCCTTTAACTAAAGAAAGGACCTAATTAATATCACATTGATAGTTCAAGATGTAATTAAAACATTTTAAAGTTTGAGAAACCAAGTTAAAATTAAAATCATAATTTAGGGATGTTTATGCAATTAACTCATATTTTTTAAATAAAGAATAAAAATATATATATCATATTTAATGTAAATAATATTTAAAATAAATAATAATTTATGAATAGAAAAGGTTGGAATCATAATTTTTGGGCCAATAGTATAGTATTATAAAAAAGTATCTTTGTACAATGTTTCAAAGATGGACATATTATAGTACTGTATGTTATATTCTTTTCTTTAATATTTTGATTATTGCAACACTGATATAAACTAGCCTTTGGTATTACATGCATTGCACGTGAATATACACATTTATATTTTTATTATTTTTGTACAATATTAAATATGTATGTGTGTACAATGTTTAAAAGATGGACATGCTGCACATCTATACGTTTCATCTTTATAAAATTGATGCAAATAACATAAGAAAAGTGCTTGGCAAAAGTGGCTAAGGGATTGAGCACTTCTTCAAGCATTGCGATAAGTAGAATAAAACATGGGACATAAAGATTGTTTACGTAGTTCGGTTTCCCTACGTCTACGGAGTTTAGCTCAATGGGAAATATTCAATATTTTCATCACTTACACAAAGTGAACCTATATCTATCACACAACTATGACAATTTCCTCACTTTTGTACCTTAGAGATTGATACTCTCATCGCTAAATTCACCCTTTTGAATTTAACAAGAAAAACCACAACATGTTTTACTATCACAATGCACTCATAAAATAAAATTACTCATTTGAACAGGTTAAGTGTTATATTTATTTGTACAATAACCTATATAAGTCTCTCAATTATATATAATACTTTGAGACTTGCTAACATAAAAAAGATCTATCACAATCCTTATTAAACAACTACTAAATAAGTTGGATATAGTATAATAATAAAAAATAATGTAAACAAGGAAATTTGGCAGCTAGTCTTTAATGATCCAATCCAACTTTCTCAATCCAAGGGATTAGATAAGAATGATCCAATCCAATCCTTCATATATGTTTCCTCAAGTGTTATTTTCTTTATTGATGGGCTAAATACATTCCACAATATCAGCATAGCCCAAAAATTCAATTTAATAAATTGCTAATAACTCGAGTATGGAAATAGTCTAGACAGTCGCAGTTGGATAGGGAGTGGGAGCTCCTTCAGGTACTCCTTCAGTCTTTCGTATTTTTCAACAATCTCTCATTTGGAAAATTGTTAAACAATACTTATACAACTCAAGAAGCTATATCAACAATTAACCTTAGTTCCCCCTTACCTTATTCCCCTTAATTCCAAAAAAATTAACTTAGATAATAATTAAGTGAATTTAACCATTAATGCTAAATTTGAATTGTGCATCAATAATCAACCAACCATAATTATAACTATGTAAGCTAATGAAACAAGGAAAATAAAGAAAAAAAAACAATAATAACAATTCATTCACCATAATCATCAAAGGCAGTATAAAAAAAATAGCAAAATCAAGAGTAGCAACTAGGATTGCAGTCATCCCAAAAGAAATTCTAAAATAACAGTTCAAAATCAAGTTCAATCAAAAGCATAAAAAAAAATCCCGCTTAACAACTCACCTCCCCCTCAATGGTTGCTTCTCAGCTGCACCATTATTTATCCCCCTTTTTGATTAAAAAATTTAACAAAATTACTCATCAATAGAGAGGGAAAGAAGATTAGCCCTCAGAGCCTTTTCCTTGTTGATAAACTTTTTCACAACTTTGGCTTCTACTTGCAGTTTGTCACAATGTCTGATGGAATTCAATATATGAGTTGAGCTCAGCAATTATTGTAACACCCCTAACTCGTATCCGTCGCCGGAACAGGGTTACGAAGCATTACCAGAATATACAGATCAAGTAAACATATATTTCATTTTATACAGTATTCATGTCAGAAATCAAACATAAAGTCCCTTATATGAACCCTCGAGGTTCAAAACATGCATTAGAAACGAGTCGGGACTAAACTGGGTACTCAGAGAATTTTTCGCAAAATCTCAAAATTTTTCCTAGGTGTAAGGGACACACGCCCGTGTCTTAGGCCGTGTAACTCTCTGAC
Source organism: Gossypium sturtianum (assembly GCA_025698515.1). Lineage (NCBI taxonomy): Eukaryota > Viridiplantae > Streptophyta > Magnoliopsida > Malvales > Malvaceae > Gossypium > Gossypium sturtianum. The sequence continues at coordinate 132,167,462 of CM046955.1, forward strand.
TTGAGTCACACGGTCAGGTCACACGCCCGTGTGCTAGACCGTGTGTAGGTGCAAGGGTCACACGGTCAAGCCACATACCCGTGTGCTAGGCCATGTGATCAATTCTGAGCATTCTGTTTTGAAATTTTAAAGATGCAGGGGACACACGCCCATTTCTCTGCCCGTGTGGACAACAATAGGCTATTTTCCAAGCCATATTTATCACCCTTCTTGTCTTTCACCTACACCAATACTTGAACACATTTACAAACCATATCAAAGCATTCAAAACAAGTCCAAATCATGTCTTGAACATGACATAATATAACATACAACCAATGTACCCTTAGGTACCTTAGATGACAATTGATTTTCATGTTAATCTATTATTCATACTCCTCTAGTTACCAAATGCATATATGTAATATCACATTCATTCTTCAAACATGATAGAACCACTTATAAATATATCAAAATATGTCAAACACAAGCCATCCCAATGGCTAGTTTCATTCAAAACATTTATATGCCATCATTGGCTAAATAACCTATACATGCCATTATAACCATAATTGATTTACTATATATATATACCGAAATGGGCCGATGGATAGTGTGAGTGAACTCCACCGATGCTTCCAATCCAACGAGCTTTCAAATTACTATAAGACAAAGGAAAATAAAATAGAGTAAGCATGAAATGCTTAGTAAGTTCGTATAACATGGTAAATAACTTACCATATATTTATGTTCAAAATAAACATGCAAGACACTATCAACTAATTTGGTTACAAGCCCTAAACAAAAATCCTCATCATGTTAGCCAAGTAATCACATATAATAGTCCTTAATCATGGATGAACAAAGTCATCAAGCAAGTTCCACATTCCAGTAACAACCAATTCATGCATCATTATATCAGGTAATATCATTTCCATGTAATTTAATTTAAACACGGGTAATAGTTCGTTTCTAAGTCATACTATCTGATATAAACATCAAGAAACATGTATGGGCTCAATAATAACCAAATTCCCATATACATATATTTTTCACATCATGAATTCATATAACATATACAAATCATTCCCATGTATTTTCAAGTACATTTTCATAATATTTTGTCTCAAGTTCAGATTATTTCATATCAGAATTTTGCTCATTAAATCAATTGAAATATAAAAGGAAACCTAGAAAAATACACTCGAAGTGTACAAATCTATAATCATAGATGAGCATATTCATCAAACAAGTTTCATGTTCATATATCACCATCTCATACTTCCATATATCATGTATCATCATTTTCATGTATTTCAGGCAATTACATGTAATAATTCATTTCGTGTTCATATTTTCTCATGTCAGGATTTTGCCCGTTGAATTTATTTGAAATATCGATGGACACCCAAGTAGTATACACGAGGTATACAAATCAATGATCCGTCAATTCATGTTCAGGGGTACCCATTAGGGCACATAATCAGGAAGGACACTCTCGAGCCATATAACAGGATGCTTATCTGGGCTATATCAGGAAACTCATAAGAGTCTATAACAAGAAGCTCATTGAGCTTAATAGGTAACTCCGAAGAGTTATTATCAGGGAGCTCCGGATAGCCATATATGAGGAAGTTCAAGCGAGTAATATCAAGAAGCTCATAAGAGCCTATATCAGGACGCTCACGAAGAGCTGCGTTTGTGTCCGCAATGTATGCTGGATCACAACCGATCGAATCATGTAACAAGACGCTCACAAAGAGCTGCGGTAGTGTGCAACACATGCAGAATCACTACCGACCAGGATGCTCGCAGGAACTATATAACAGGATGCTCGAGAGGGCTTATAACAGGATTGCTCGTCCGAGCTATAGTGTGTCCACAACATATGCTGGACCACAATCAATACAAGAAATTATGTATCCATCGACTTTCATTCTTCAAACGGGATTTAATTTATATCGGTCTTTATCAGTTATATATATATATTCAATTTCATATACATGACAACTACATATTTCTCATACACAACATTCAATCCAATCATATAAATGTACAAATTTAGTTACACGAACTTACCTCGACAAATGTTCGTGTACATAAAATCTACTAATCTAACACTTTCTCTTTTCCTCGTTCTAACTCCGAATTTGATCTACCCGGATCTATACGAGTAAATTTAACATCAATTTCATAAAATTTATACTCAGTTCAGTCCAATTCATATCTTAGGTAAAATTACCATTTTGCCCTACACTTTTAATTAATGACGATTTCATCCATAGGCTCGGAAAATGAAATTCATGCAATTTAATCCTTATTCCAAGCCTAGCAAAATTTTACATGTAAAATTTACAGCCCATGTATTTCATAAAATTCAAAATTTTTCCATGAATTTTACAACTTTACAATTTAGTCCTAAAATCATAATTTCATCAAAATTCACTTTACAAAAGTTGTTTATCTATCAACAACCTTTCATTTTCTACCATAAATTTCAAAATTTTAGCATACTCATCCATGGAAAAACCTAGTACTTTGATAACTTTACGAATTAGTCCCTGAGATAGCTAAATTAAGCTATTACGATATCGGAAATATAAAAAATCATTAAAAATGGGACAAGAAAACATACCTAATTGATCAAAGTAAGCTTGCTTGAGCCATTTTCTCTTAGCTACGGTTTCCATGGAAATAATTTGGGAAAGATGATGAAAAAGATGATATTTTTCTTATTTAATTAATTATCATCTTTTATTTTTTTCACTTTCCAATTTCATCCTTTTCTTTATTTTATTTTCCATGGATGAATCATCATCCTTAACAACTAAGCATTTTTAATGGTCTATTTGCCACATAAGGACCTCAAAGTTTGAATTCCATAGCTATTTAATCCCTTTAGCTATTAGAACTCAACTTTTGCACTTTGTGCGATTTGGTCCTTTATCAAATTAAACATGTAATCGGTAAAATTTCTTTACGAAATTTTCATATGACATTATTATCATACTGTAGATCATAAAATAATATTAAAATAAATTTCCTTTCTGGAATCAGATTTGTGGTCCCGAAACCACTGTTCCGATTTTACTAAAAATGGGCTGTTACAATTATCCTTTGTCCCATGCCTGAGGGGATAGATTTGATGGCTACAGCGATTGGCATTTCTTGAGATGGGGCATCTTCCTTTATGCATTGTCTAAATTGAAACTTAAAGCTTCTTTTATTGGTTGATTCACAATGTGATTTCTGTCTAGCCATTTATGGGAAAACTTTAATTCAAGTACAAGCTTCTTAAATTACTTTGTAGCTTGAACAATTCGAGGATTTTGAGAGTAGAGAATTTGGAAAATAAGTGAGGGGTAAGGTAGAAGGAAATTGTGATAAATCTTTTCAGCAAACTTTACTATTTAATTAAAGATAACCTGACCAAGATTAAATTCAATCATCTTTGCTATTTTTCTTAGCAACACAACCATTCTTTTACTGATAGAGTCCCTTTCGCTGTTGGGGAGCCAATTTCTAGTGCTTATAGCAAACAAAGCTGTATATACAGTAGAGAGTAAAGAGGCGTATAGAGTACCTTTTTTAGGGTAGGTTTGATGAAGATTGTTTGTCAGGGTTGTTGTTTGGTCAAGAGATTCATTAAGATCCACCATGTTCAAAGTGAAGAAATTTAATTTTTTTTTAATTTCAGTAGGACCAAAGTTGTACCATTCACTACGAATAAAAACTTTGTGGTAAAAGTTGATGTCCTTATCAACTATGTTTCTAAAATGCAAATATGGCATTCTTAACATATGTCATGACATAATTTACAAAGCTCAAAAGACCTACATTCTGTAGGAACACATTAATGCCATGATCAACAAAACCATCCTCCTCAATATTCTACTTGTCGATAAAATGCTTTAGGATCAAGACAGTATATATTTTGAAATATGCAACATCCTAGAGTACTCTATTCTTAGTCTCCAAACTTGTTTCTGCTTGTTTCTTGGCAGGAACAGTTACTTTAGATATGAGCTTAGGAATACCAACTTTCTTGAGTTTCTTGGTTTGATGGGAGACAGAGAGGGGGACAATGGGATGTTTAGTGACCACTACCAAACGTGAAAACATTTGACTAAAAAATACTACACCTGTAACAGCCCGTTTTTAGTGAAATCAGAACAGTAGTTTTGGGACTACAAATTCGAGTCAGAAAGACAATTTATTTTAATATTATTGCATGGTCTGCATTATGATAGGAAAGACGTATGAAAACTTCGATAAGAAAATTTTATCGATTTCATGTTTAATTATAGAAAGGACCAAATTGAATAAAATGTAAAAGTTGAGTTCTAGTAGCTATAGGTAGTAAATAGCTATGGAATTCAAAATTTGAGGCCCTTATACGATAATTAGATCATTAAAAAAACTTAGTAGATATTTATGATGATTCATCCATGGAAAATTAGAAAAAGAAAAGGACTAAATTGGAAAAAGAAAAAAAATAAAAGATGATATCTTAATTAAATAGAAAATATCATCATTTTATATCATCTTCTTCACCAAATTCTATGGAAACCCTAGGAAAGAGAAATAAAACCAAGCAAGCCTAATTAGGTAAGTAATCATGTCTCGTTTTTAGTAATTTTCATATTTCTAAGATCATAATAACTTAATCTATCTATTTTGGGGATCAATTTGTAAAGTTATCAAAGTATTAAAATTTTGCCATGGATGAATATGCTGAAATTTTGAAATTTATGGTAGAAATTGAAAGGTTATTGATAGATAAACAACTTTTGTAAAGTGAATTTTCATGAAATTGTGATTTAGGGACTAAATTGTAAAGATGTAAAATTCATGGAAAATTTTTGATTTTTATGAAATATATGTTCTGTAAATGTTATATGTAAAAATCAGTTAGGCTTGGAATAAGGATTAAATTGCACGAATTTCATTTTTCGATCCTAGGGATGAAATCGTCATTTATGGAAAGTATAGGGGCAAAATGAAAATTTTTCCTAGGATGTGATTTGAATTAAGTTGATAATGAAATGGATTAAATTGATGTTAAATTCATTTATATAGATCCGGATAGACCTAGTACGAAGTTGGATCGAGGAAAACAAAAAGTATCAGATTAGTAGATCCTTGTATACGAACGTTTATCGAGGTAAGTTCGTGTAACTAGATTATATTAATATGTTTGGAATTGAATGTTGAATATGTGTGAATTGTATAAATCTTTAATGTATAAAATTAATTACATGCCTGATATTGCTCGATAAGTAATAGGCCCGTTTGAATAGATGGAATTCGATGGATACATGATTTTTCGATTGGTTATGATCTTGCATATGTTGCAGACACACCATAACTTGAAAGAGCATCCTGTTATAAGCCCTCTCGAGTTTCATGTTACATGGTTCCTGTGAGCATCCTGATCGATAGTAATCCTGCACGTGTTGTGGACTACCGCAGCTCTTTGTGAGCGTCCTGTTATACAATCGGTTGTGATCCTTCATATATTGCGGACACAAACACAGCTCTTTATGAGCATCCTGATATAGGCTCATTTTGAGCTTCCTGATATGGCTCGCTTTAACTTCTTATTATATGGCTATTTGGAGCTCCCTAATAATAACTCTTCAGAGTTACCTGTTAAGCTCAATGAACTTCCTGTTTTAAAATCTTATGAGTTTCCTGTTATAGCCCGGATAAGCTTCCTGTTACATGGCTCACATGAGCATCCTGTTATATGGCTCGAGAGAGTACTTCCTGATTATGTGCCCTAATTGGGTACCCCTGGATATGAATTGACGGATTTTCAGTTTTGTACACTTTAAGTGTACTACATGAGTGTATCCATCGATATTTCAAATAAATTCAACGGGTAAAGTTTTGACATGGCTAAATTGAACTTAAAATGATCTATCATGGAAACGTACATGTAATATGAAAGTTACTATATGATGAGCTCATCTTTGATTCTTGAAATTTATGTAAATTTCATGACTAACTTGTTTGATGAGAGCATGTGTCTAGGCAATTGGCCACAATGTTTTGGATGCATGTTTATATGCTTACTTTAAATGAATATGATTGGTAAGTTAATTTCCTATTATATGAACTTACTAAGCATTTTAAATGCTTACTCGATTTTCTTTTCTCTGTTTTATAGTGCTCGAAAGCTCGTAAAGGTTGGAATTGGTCGGAGCACCATTACGCTATCTTTCAGCTTGTTTTGGTATAAATAGAAAACTTATTTTGGTATAATGGCATGTATAGGCTAACTAGGCCAATGTTGGCATATAAATGGTTGTTTGTAATCTAGTTATTGGAATGGCTAATGATGGTATGTTTAGTTAATATATATATATGAGGTTATAATATGGTTAATATATGAGTGCTTGGTATGGTTAGATTGAATTATGGAATGCATATATGTCTCACAAAAGGTAAGTTTGAATACATGTGTTGATATATCTTATATAATGTTAATTTTGGCTTGTTTTTAATGTCTTGAATTGGTTGATATATGTATGCAAGTTTTAATGTAGGTACAAGGGAAAATTTGGGTGAGAAATAAGGCTTGGAAATGACCTTATTTTGTCTACACGGGTAGACACACGGGCGTGTGTCTCAGCCGTGTGTGACACACGGCCATATGTACGGGCGTGTGGTTTGGTCGTGTGTCCACTACATCTTAAAAATTGAGAAAACAGAATGCTCAGAATTGGTCACACGGGCAAAGACACGGGCGTGTGTGTAACATCCTGATTTAGGGCCTAGTCGGAATAGTATTACGAGACCATAAATCCGAGGTATATGTATGAGTTTTGAGGTTTATGCTATGTTTGCATGTTAGTGTGAAAGTTTCATGAAGCAATTTTGTTAAATTGCGGTTGAATTGTCCAAAAGGACTAAATTGCAAAAGTTGCAAAATGTGAGATTCTAGAAGCTATTTTTATGAAATAGCTTTGGATTATCAATTAGAGGTCCTTAAATAGTAATTTCCCAAATTCTAATTGTTGGACAAAAATGGGCATGAGTGGATGGTATTGGAAAAGTTTGACTAAGGGGCATTTTGGTCATTTGTCAATTAAGTGATTAAAAAGGGAAAAAGATGAAAAAATTTCATTCATCTTCTTCTCCAAGCTACCAAAAATTTCAAGAAGCCATTGTTAGGGCTCTTCAATTTTTCAAGCTTGCTAGTAAGTGCATCCAAGCCCCGTTTTTGGTATTCTTCGTATTTTTGAAGTCCTACTAACATGAGTAAGCTATTTTTAGCTATATGTTGAGCTAGGATTAATGTTCAAAAATGTAACCATGTATGACATGCATGTATTTTGATGTTTTATGGAAGAATATGAAAGCTTGATGTAGTAGAAGCATCTTTTGCTAAGTGAATTCCATGAAAAATGCATGTAGGGACTAGTTTGTGAAAGTCTTGAGATTGGTCATACATGAGTGATTAAGTGAGAATTGATGATTGCTTTAGTTGAGTAAATGATTCGCTAAGCATGAAAGGCTAGAAAGTTGAATGAAAATCACTTTACGAGCCTTGGGGTAAAAGTATAAATATGAGGAAGTTTAGGGGCAAAATGGTAATTTTGCTAAAGTATGAGATAAGGGTCAATTTAGTCAATGTGCGTATTGAACGAGTTGATTTGTCATTTTAGATCAAGAAAGACGAAGCCGGGATCTTAACCGAGGTAAGGGCAAGGTCGTGGACTAAATTGCACATCCCCATACTTTTTGAGTACCGAGGTAAGTTTACGTATGAAAGATGCATTTATGCGTATACATTGTTAATGCTAGCAAATGTGTAGCATGATTGAGAACCTATTCAATTCTAGTGGAATGAATGAGATAGTAGTTGTGAATGGATGAATGTATTACAAGTAGACATGTGAATGTGTAGTGATAATGCTTGATAGTGGGCTAAGTGCGATACCACCTTGATACTTAACAATGATGGGGTGTAATGCGATACTATTGTTAAGCATATTATTTAGTGAGCTATGTGCGGAATCACTATAATTATCCTTTGTGGTAGGCTATGTGCGATACTACCTTATGATCTGATTGTGGTGGGCTAAGTGCGAAACCACCGAGTAATTTAGTTGTGTGGATGTATTATTGAGAAATAATGATGTGTTTTATTTTGAGTAAATGTGCTATTGAGTGCAGGGGTGCATGTCAATGATTATGAGTATGTGACTCATGATGTGTTGGAGATGTGGTAAGGTATAAAAAGAGTAAGCATAGTAGTGGATGTGAATTACATATGTTAGTATAATGCTAATTGTTGTTTAGCTTATACTAGAATGCTTAAATTGTTTATGTGTAAACTTACTAAGCTCAAAGCTTACTCATTTCTTTTCCCTTGTCTTATAGAGAACAAGAATTGAATCGTGATACGCGGATTAATCGGAAGATCACCCACACTATCAGCACACTCCGGTACATTAGACTTAATGTTTTGTATATGGCATGTATAGGGGCTAGATAAGTTAGTGAACTTTGTTGTTTTGGCTAAGATGTGTTGGCCATTAGATGGATAAACTAATTTTGTATAATGCCATGGTTGTTGGCTACTTTATTATATGAAAAGATATATTTATCCATGTAAGATTATGTTCATCATGAGTTGGTTATGGATGTGTTGAATGAGTACTTGTTGTGTATGCTAGAGGGGTGAGAAGGGCATGACAAATAGCTTTGTTCTTGTCCATGTGGGTAGACACACGGGCGTGTGTCTAGGCCATGTGTGACACACGACCAGCCCATGGGCGTGTGACTTGGCCGTGTGTCCCCTGCACGTTAGCATTTTAAGTTAGAATAGACCACGGGCTAGCCACACAGGCGTGTGCCTAGGCCGTGTAAAGTGGTCAGTGTTCACCACGGGTGGAGAACACGGGTGTGTCCAGGCCGTGTGAATTTAGTCAGTGTCGACCACGGGTGGAAGACACGGGCATGTCTTGAGGGCACACGAGTGTGTCCCATTCCACATGGGCGTGTGACTCTTGTCTAAGTGAAACAAATTTTAAGATCGATAAAGTTTCAGTAGAGCCTCAGAAGCTCTCGCATGTATGTTTAAGACCCCGTAGGTCCTTATGGAGGTAGTTGTGGTAGTTATTGAGAGTAGTCACGTTGAGCCTAAGTGGCGATCAAGTGGTTTTAACTCGGTAATGCCTCGGGCCCGGTTCCAGTGTAGAATACGGGTAAGGGGTGTTACAGTGTGTCTTGGCTGTGTGAATCCTGCACCTAATTTTTGAAAATTAAATTGTCCACACGGCCTAGCACACGGGCGTATGGCTGACCGTGTGACACAAGTCAGTAGCTACCTTAATTTGAACACGGGCTGGGACACGGCCGTGTGCCTCACATCAAATGCCCACATGGCCTAAGACACGGGCGTGTCACCTGGCCGTGTGAGCCACACAGCCTGACCACCTAAGAAAAATTTTGAAATTTTGCAAAAAATTTTCTGAGTTTTTGGTTTAGTCCCAATTTTATTCTAGCGTGTATTTTGGGCCCTGAGGACCCAATTAAGGGACGATATGATTGATTTCGGATATGAATTGTAAATGATATGAAACTTTTTGTAATTGATCTATAAACTGCGATAATGCTCAGTAACCCTATTTTGGCGATGGATAGGGGTTAGGGGTGTTACATTTGTTAGTATCAGAGCCAGGTTTAGCCACTTCTCGGACTAACGTAGCAAGTACGAGTTTAGCTATACATGCCATTATTTATAATTTGTGAGAGTGTGATATCTCCTGACCATTTTAAATGTGTTTTTCATATAGAAATGTCGTCCAATCGAGCTAGAGCTGAATCCGAGGAAGCTGAGAGCAATGTTCCAGTTTCAGTTCAAAGAGCTACATCTAGTAGTAGTAGAAGGCCTGAAATTGAGGGTCGAGGTGAGTAGGCTAAAGAAGCCTTCTTTCAAATGATGAATGAGTGGTTCACAAAATTTTAAGAACAAATCCTGCTGTACAACAACCTCCCCCTCTTGTTCCTCAACCGGTTCCCGAAGGTACTGAACTTGTTAGAACTGGTAAGCCTCCAGTAGATAAAATCCGTAAATATGGGGCAGAAGAATTCAGAGCAACAACTGATGACTATCCAGAAAGGACTGAATTTTGGCTAGAAAATACTATCAGGGTTCTAGATGAATTGTCTTGCACACCTGAAGAATGTTTGAAATGTGCTGTATCTCTGCTAAAAGACTCAGCCTACCAGTGGTGGAATACCATAATTTCTGTAATATCGAGGGTAAATGATACTTGGAAAATTTTCCAAACAGAATTAAAAAAGAAGTACATTAGTCAGAGATTCATTGATCAGAAAAAGAAATAATTTTTAGAGCTTAAACAGGGGAATATGACAGTATCCGAGTACGAATGAGAATTTGTTTGGTTAAGCAAATATGCCAGAGAGTGTATCCCGACTGAAGTTGCTATGTGTAAACAGTTTGAAGAGGGATTAAATGAATATATCAAGTTGTTAGTTAGAATCTTGGAATTAAAAGAACTTTTTGTACTGGCTGACCGAGCACATAAAACTGAAGAACTAAATAAAGAAAAGAGGCAAGCAGAGATGGAAGCCCAAACTTCAAGTAAAAGATTTATGAGCAAGTCAATATCTTCAGCTTCAAAGAAATCAAAGAAATATCATGATCGTTCTGTCTCATCTGTGGGGTATTTTGGAAAAGACCGAGGCTCTCAACGCTCTAATCCGAGATCTCCGGCCCCATTAGTAGCAAGGGCTGGAAGTGTCGGTAATCCCAAACCTAGATGTAAACATTTTAATAAATTTCATTTTGGGGAGTGCCGTATGAGAAACGGAGCCTGTTATAGATGTGGTTCTCTCGACAACTATCTTAAAGATTTTTCGAAAAGGATTGAAAAAGATACTGTTCAGACTTCGAAGCCAAGCTATCCTACCTCGAGAGGTAGACCACCTCGTATCCCTAGTAATATGAGTGATAGCTGAGGTACAAGAAAAGATTCAACTGCTAAATCTGAAGCACGAGCACTAGCCAGAACGTATGCTATACGTGCACGTGAAGATGCTTCTGCACCTGATGTTATTACTGGTACATTTTCTCTTCTTGAGACTGATATTACTGCTTTAATTGATCCTGGTTCAACACATTCATACATATGCATGAATTTAGTGTCTGTTAAAAATTTACCTATTGAGTCCACTGAATTCGTGGTTGAAGTCTCAAACCCCCTGGGTCAGTATTTGATGGTGGATAAAGTTTGTAAAGATTGTCCGTTAATGGTTCGGGGCTATTATTTCTCGGCTGATTTAATGTTGTTGCCATTTGATGAATTCGATGTAATTTTGGGTATGGATTGGTTAACTCAGCATGATGCAGTGGTAAATTGTAAACAGAAGTACATTGTGTTAAAATATCAGAATGGTGAATTGCTTCGTATTGAATCTGATAAACTAGATGGGTTGTCCAATGTAATCTCAGCTATATTAGCACAGAAATATATCAAAAAAGGGTATGATGCCTATCTTGCTTATGTATTGGACACTAAAGTATCTGAATCGAAGATTAAGTCAGTGCCGGTTGTCTGTGTATATCCTGATGTGTTTTTGGAAGAATTACCTGGATTACCACCAGACGGAGAGGTTGAATTTTCTATAGATCTTGTACCGGAGACAACACCGATATCTGTAGCACCTTACATAATGGATCCTACTGAGTTGAAAGAGTTGGAAGCACAGTTGCAAGAATTAACAGACAGAAGTTTTGCTCAACCCAGCTCATCACCTTGGGGTGCGCCGATTTTGTTTGTTAAAAAGAAAGATGGATCGTTGAGGTTATGTATTGATTACAGACAGCTCAACAAAGTTACAATAAAGAACAAGTCTCCATTGCCTTGTATTGATGATTTGTTTGATCAGTTGAAAGGTGCCACTATATTTTCAAAGATTGATCTCCGTTCTGGCTATTATCAGTTACGAGTAAAAGACTCTGATGTATCGAAGATAGCCTTTAGAACCAGGTACGAGCACTATGATTTTCTTGTGATGCTGTTTGGCTTGACCAATGCACCTGCGATATTTATGGATTTGATGAGGATAATTTTTAGACCGTATCTAGAAAGATTTGTGGTGGTATTTATTGATGATATCTTGGTATATTCTAAAAATGAAAATGACCATGCTGATCATTAGAGAATTGTGTTGCAAAATCTGCGTGAAAAACAACTGTATGCCAAATTTAGTAAATGTGAATTATGGCTTCGAGAAGTTGGTTTTCTTGGGCATATAGTATTTGCTGAAGGCATAAGAGTGGACCGGAATAAAATTTCAGCTATTGTTAACTGGAAACCACCGAAAAATGTGTCTGAAGTCAGAAGTTTTCTGGGACTAGCTAGATATTATCAGAGGTTTGTAAAAGGATTTTCTATGATAGATTCTTTGATGACTCGTTTGTTGCAGAAAGATGTGAAATTTGAATGGACTGATAAATGTCAGTAGAGTTTTGACAGATTGAAAACCTTGTTGACTGAAGCACTAGTGTTAGTTTAGCCTGAATGGAGTAAGGGATTTGTGATTTATAGTGATGCGTCATTGAATGGTTTAGGCTGTGTCTCGATGCAAGAAGGTAAAGTAATAGCCTATGCTTCTAGACAGCTAAAACCACATGAAAAGAATTACCCGATACATGATTTAGAATTGGCAGCAATTGTGTTTGCATTGAAAATTTGGCGACACTATTTGTTTGGTGAAAGGTGTCATATATTCACTGATCACAAGAGTTTAAATTACCTAATGTCGCAAAAAGACTTGAACTTGAGACAACGCAGATGGCTTGAGTTATTAAAACATTATGATCTGATTATTGATTTATCATCAGGGAAAAGCCAATGTGGTTGCAGATGCTCTGAGTAGAAAATCTTTGTTTGCTTTGCGAGTAATGAATACCCGATTGTCATTATCTGAAGATGGTTCAGTCATAGCTGAGTTAAAAGTCAAACTGACATTTCTGCAGTAGATTTGTAAATATCAGAAAAATGATGATGAGTTACAAGCTAAACGGGCAGAATCTGAGTCAAATTCCAATTCAAAATTTCAAATTGGGTCTGATGGTTGTCTATTATTCAGAGGCAGAATATGTATACCGAAGAATTCAGAACTTGTACAGAAGATATTGTACGAAGCTCACAATGGTGTTATGTCTGTGCATCCGGGGTGTAACAAAATGTACAATGATTTGAAAAAGATGTACTGGTGGCCAGGAATGAAACGTGACATTTCTGAATTTGTATCTAAATGCTTAATATGCTAGCAAGTAAAATCTGAACACCAGGTACCTTCGGGATTATTACAGCCAGTGACGATACCAGAATGGAAATGGGAAAGAATTACTATGGACTTTGTATTAGGGTTACCCTTATCTCCGAAAAAGAAAGATGCTATTTGGGTAATCGTCGAGCGATTAACAAAGTCTGCACACTTTATTCCGGTATGTATGGATTTCTCTCTGGATAGATTAGCAGAGTTATATGTTTTTGAGATTGTCAGACTGCATGGAGTACCAATCTCTATTATTTCAGACAGGGATCCTCGGTTTACATCTCAATTTTGGAATAAGTTGCAAAAAGCTTAGGGTACTCAATTGCATTTTAGTATCGCATTCCATCCTCATACTGATGGACAATCCGCACGTGTTATACAGATTTTAGAAGATATGCTTCGGTGTTGTATTTTGGAATCCGAAGATAACTGGGAAAAATATTTGCCTTTAGTTGAATTTGCATACAATAATACTTATCAGTCTAGCATTAAAATGGCTCCGTACGAGGCTCTGTATGTGTAACACCCCAAACCCGGTCAAAACGCTACGACCGAACCTGGCATGTCACAGGGAAGAAAACATTTTTGAGAACCGAGTTATTGTCATGAGTTGGGAAAAATATTTGATTTTATAGAAACAGAGTTTGTATTGAGTGATCATTTGAAAACAATCTTGAATCTTAGCTTGAAAAGTTGAGTTGACTTGTTATTAAAAACCCGAATGTTAAATTACTCAATTGTAAAATCTTGAAAATCCCGAAGTTCTTTAAATTTTGGAAAACACCCATTTTGAAAACGTATTAAACGTGTCTTAATAATTTGATAAAGTAGAAGAAAATTTATAAAACAAGTAAAAACCAAACCAACGTTTAAATGGCCTTATTACATTACCCAAAGTCCAAATTAAAGAAAAATAACTCCAAATTAACTATTAAAGTAAAATCCAAAATATTATGCATGGCCACCTCGAGTCCACCACGGCTCCGTATCCGCAGTCTAAGGATTACCTGCAAAGATTAACGGAAGGGGTGAGTCACCGAGACTCGAGTGTGTAAATCCTCGTCCAAAAGATATTAGGCCCTCCTGCACTGATTCATATGCAAAGAAGTATGCCATGCAACCCAACCAACCTAGGCATCCATCCGTTTCTCCTGTGTCTACCCAACATTTGTGGCACCTAGCCACTGGTGGTACCTAACCACTGGTGACAAAAGTCACAAATAATCATATGTGGGGCCAACCCACTTGTGGTACCTAACCACCACCGTGACAATCCCTTATATCAATACGTGGGGCCAACACACTGTGGTACCAAACCACTGGGATGAGTCACAGAAATAAGATATATATGGTACCTAACCACTGGTGGTTCCAAACCATTGAGACTTAGTCACAAATTGATAATATTGGGGCCAACCCACTTGTGGTACCTAAACCACCGTGACACCGAAAAGATCATGTTTCCTCCTCTTCTCATCGTATCCCATTTTCATGTACATGCTTTATATTATGGTATGATCATGCTTAACAATTAATTAACATGGCACATTCAGGTTTCCATATATGCATTTATTGATAGCAAAACATAATAGACTTACTCGGAGTCCTCGCTCTTACCCACAAGGGTATTTTAGTGACCCAGAACGTCACTTCGGCTATCAGACATACTAACAACTAACAAAATAACATATGAAGTGTGTGAGAGTTACACACCTGATAACACGTAATATCCCGCTCTCTATGTCGACACTATCGCTAATTGAAACCACAAACTATCCGCCTATGATTACGTTTCGAAGCTTGGCCCACAACCCGGTGGCCAATCCCGAATCACGACATCGCCGCTTCTTAAACTTAGGGGTCGGGTTACGGGTCCAACCCTCATTAGAATTACTGGAATTCGAGTCCATGGAACAAGTCTTGGTCAGAAGACCTAGTTAACACATAGGGTAAATGTGAATAGATTAACACGTTAGCGTAAAAGATCTCCTTACTTAGATTGACAAAAGCGAAGCTTTAGGCTTGATCCACAAGTCAAGTTTAATCCCGAAAGTCTCCAAAGGAATGCGACACCCTTCCACCTACATTCGGCCAAGCCCCACACATTAGGCCAATTAGCCATTCGGCTTTGGCTCCCAAACCGAAAGAGAAGATAAAGATACGTAAGAAATCGCCACTAACCTTAACATGGGAGATCCGCTTATCACCTAAGAGGATTCGGCACTAGCACGAAGAGAAGAGAAGATTCGCAAAGCGGGGAAGAAGATGAAAGAGCCGAAAAAGAACTACCAATGGAACTTAGGAGTATTTGGTTTTAGAAGTGATCAAAAGAAAAGATGAAGAATAGAAGGCCATGAAGATTCGATTTGTAGAGAGAAATCAGAGAAGAGAATTTTGGATGGGGATATTCGGCTATTGCAAAGAGAATGAAGATGAGAATGGAGTTAGGGGTTTTCGGCTTTGAAATAGAAAAAGGAAAAAGAAGAAAAGATGAATAATTGATTCGGTTATGGTGCTCAAAGGAAAACGAAGAAAAGGGAAAAAGGGTTTTGGCTTTCAGAGAGAACAAGAAGAAGAAGAAGAAGAAAGAATCATGGAGAGTGTGAGTCAAGAGAATTTCGGCAACCACCTACACCCCTTGCTCAATCCCTTGTTTTTCTTCTTAATTTTCTCCTGATCACACATTCAAACTTGTTTGAATAATTCAAACTCCTTGGATTGCTCTCTTCCACTTATTCAAAGATATTGACCCATTCAACACTCATCCACCAGAGTCCATGCCGAGTGCAACTCTCCCTTGCCTTAAGGCCAAAAAGAAATCCCCAAAGGGAATTCCCTGCAGCTCGAACCATGTCCCTCCGCCTTCCCGAGGCGTCACTTCCTCGAGCTCTAAGTGGCGCCTCCTTGCCACTTTGCTAAGGCACTCCTTTGTGTCATCCAACACAAACAATATCCCTTAAGGCCCAATTCAACTAGCTTCCTAAAAGTGCTCAAAAGAAAATTTTCACCAAGACTCAAAACACCCCTAACTCATTCTTGGACCCTATAGTACCCTAAACTAGCATGTCAAACATAGTATTCACATACAAACACATAAAATGCAAAGGCCCTGATTTAGGATGTTACAGTTCTACCCCCCTTAAAATAATTTCGGCCTTGAAATTACCTGGTCAAAAGAGTTGAGGGTATTGCTGCCGCATAACATCCTCTGGCTCCCATGTGGCTTCTTCAGATCCATGGTTCCGCCACAACACCTTCACCAAAGGGACTGATTTCCCACGTAATACTTTGACATCCCGATCTAAGATCTGCACTGGTTCCTCCTCAAAAGATAAGTCTGGGCTTACTTCAATTTCTTCTACTGGCACAACATGAGACGGATTCGAACGATAGCGTCTAAGCATAGAGACATGAAATACATCATGGATCTGACTCAACTCTGAAGGTAACTCGAGCTGATAGGCTACTGGTCCCACACGCTTCAACACCCGATAAGGCCCGATAAACCTGGGGCTCAACTTGCCCTTCCGACCAAATCTCAGCACCTTCTTCCACGACGACACATTTAAGAAAACCTTGTCACCCACTGCAAATTCTATATCTTTCCGCTTAAGATCAGCATAGGACTTCTGCCTGTCTGAAGCTTCCTTCAATCGAGTTCGAATTAGCTTAATCTTGTCTTTCGTTTCAGCAACCAACTCTGGACCCAACAACTGACGCTCACCCAACTCTGTCCAACACGTAGGTGTACGACACTTCCAACCATATAACGCTTTATATGGTGCCATCTGAATACTCGACTGGTGGCTATTGTTATACGCGAATTTCGCCAACGGTAGAAATTCTTCCCAACTACCTCTGAAGTCTAAGACACAGCCCCTCAACATATCCTCTAGAATCTGAATTACCCTCTCCGACTGCCCATCAGACTGTGGATGAAATGCTGTACTGAAATCCAACTTTGTACCTAAATCTTGATGCAACGCCTTCCAAAATCTTGACGTGAACCTAGGGTCCCTGTCTGAGATGATAGACACTGGTACCCTATGCAACCTTATAATCTCCGCTATATATAATCTAGCCAACTTTTGAAGAGAGTAATCCACACGCACAGGTATGAAATGAGCCGACTTTGTCAACCGGTCAACTATTACCCAAACCGAATCCTTCTTAGTAGGCGTAAGGGGTAGCCCACTAACAAAGTCCATGGTGATCTTTTCCCACTTCCATCTGCGGAATCTTGACCGGTTGCAACAACCCCAAGGCAAGCGATGTTCCGCTTTACCTCACGACACGCCAAACACTTACCCACAAATTCGGTTACCTCTCACTTTAAACTCGGCCACCAAAACTGTTCCCGCAAATCCCGGTACATCTTACTACCTCCCGGATGCATAGCGTATGGACTACTATGTGCTTCTTGAAGAATCTTCTGCCTCAACTCCACATCTTTTGGCATGCAAACCTTCCTATGGAAACATAAAACTCCATCGCTGTTAAAGCTATACCCTCTAATCCACCATTCTCGCACTTGCAAAAATCGAGCGCTCAAGACATCATCTACTAGCTGTTTCTCCTTAACCTGATTTACCCATGTCGGCTTCACTTGCAGTTCCTCCATCAAACTTCTGTCATCATACAAACTAAGGTGGGCAAACATTCCTCTTAAGTCCGATACAACCTTACGGCTCAACGATCCGCCACTACACGTTAGCCTTACCGGATGATACTCAATCGAGCAATCATAATCCTTCAATGTACTCGATCCACCTTCACGCTTTAAATTCAACTCCTTCGAGTAAGGAGGTATTTCAAACTCTTGTGATCCGTGTAAACAATAGACTTCTCCCCATACAAGTAATGTCTCCATTTTCAGGTGAAAACCATCGCACTAGCTCCGTGTCATGCGTCGAGATAATTCACTTCGTAAGGCCTCAATCGTCGAGAAGCATATGCTACTACCTTCCCTCTTGCATCAAGACACATCCTAACCTCAGATGCGACGCATCACAAAAGACAATAAACTCTTTCCCGCTTCAGTGAATCAACACCGAGCTTCCACAAAATCCTCTTTAACTTCTTAAAACTTTCTTGTTTTTTTGTCAGACCACACAAACGGAACCCCTTTCCTTAACATCTTGGTTAACGGTGCTACAATCAAAGAAAACCCTTCCACAAACCTTCAGTAATACCCCCGCTAGACCAAGAAAACTCGAATCTCCGCCAGACTTAGGTGGTTTCCAATCCAACATGCCTTTAATCTTCCGAGGGTCCACCTAATTCCTCGGTGACACCACATGACCCAAAAAGGTAACTTCCTTAGCGTAACTCGCACTTACTAAACTTTGCGAATAATCACGCTGCTCCTCGTAATTTACAAAACCACACGAAGATGTGCATCATGCTCCTCCTCGGACTTCGAGTACACCAGAATATCGTCTATAAACACTACGACGAACCGATCCAGATACGGTTGAAAAACCCAATTCATCATATCTATAAATGCTGCTGGTTCGTTGGTCAATCTAAACAGCATCACCAAGAATTCGTAGTGACCATAGCGAGTACGAAACGCCGTCTTATGAATATCCACCTCCTTGACCTTAAGCTGGGGATACCCCGACCTCAGATCTATCTTGGAAAAGACTGATGCTCCCTTAAGTTGGTCGAACAGGTCGTCTATCCTCGGCAACGGATACTTATTCTTGATCGGTAACTTATTCAACTGACGATAATCAATACACATTCGCATCGATCCGTCCTTCTTCTTAACAAAAAGCACGGGTGCTCCCCAAGACGATACACTCAACGGATAAAACCCGGCCTAACAACTCCACGAATCTGCGCTTTTCACTCCACTAACTCCTTCGGCGCCATTCTATATGGGGCGATAGACACTGGTGCTATTCCGGGTAGAAGGTCAATACGAAACTCAACCTCGCGATCTGGAGGCAATCGCGGAAGCTCTTCTGGAAAAACATCAGAAAATTCCTTTATCGTTCGAACATCCCCCACAGTTGATTCCTTAACCTCCAAAGCACAAACATAAGCCACAAACGCCTTACATCCTTTCCTCACCATTTTCTTGGCCTTCAAAGCGGATACCACATTTGATAGGTAGTTCCTTCTCTCACCTATCACCACCACCTCTTCACCCTCGACAGTTCTCAACACCATGCGCTTGGCTGCACAGTCCAAACTTGCTTGATATTTAACTAACCAATCCATACCTAAGATCAAATCGAACTCCCCAAATGGCAGTTCCATCAGATCAGCCGGAAACACTACCCCTTGAAGTTCTAGGGGTACATCCTTATACAGTTTTTTCACTACTACAGAGTGACCTAAAGGGCTAATTACAGTCATCTCCCTAGAAGAAGTCTCATAGTCTAAGTTCAGAGTTCCCGTTACAGTACTAGCAACATAAGAGTGCGTCGAACCAATATCAATCAAGGCAGTATAAGGTAACCCTTAAATTAAGAACGTACCAATTATGACATCCGCTGCGTCGCCCTCCTCTCGACGCCTAGCCGCATAGACCAACCCAGACTGTCTTGCATCCGTATTCTCAGCACCTCTGCCCGGTGCTCCACGGCCTCGACCGAAACCATTACCCCCTCTGGCTGGACCACGACCCCTCTGCGGTTGCTGACCATCTCTTCTGTATTGTGCACGTCCTTGACCCTCAGACTGTGTCCCAACTGGCCTCCGCGGGCAATCCCTTACCCGATGGTCCATCGACCCACACTCGAAGCATCCTCTGTTACCTATCCAACACTCTCCCGAATGAAACTTCCCGCATCAAGCACACTGCGGTACATCGCTGAAGAGAGCAGAGCTTCATCGCCTCGACTCGGCCCGCCAAATCTAGCCTTTTCTCAAAACCCCAGCAGAGACCACGATGGCCCAAAACTCCTTTTATTCCTATTTCTATCCTGATGCTGTTTCTCAGACTGCCTCACCTCCTCGGCTATCTTGGCCTTTTCCACAAGGACAGTAAATTCCCTCTCTCGCTGTGGAGCAAACAACACCCGCAGCTCATCTCTCAACCCGTCCTCAAACCTAACATAGCGCTCATGGTCTGTAGCCACAATACCCCAGGCATAACGGATTAACTGTAAGAATTCTGCCTCGTACTTAGACACCGACTTACTCCCTTGAACCAGATTCAAAAATGCCTTACGCTGCGCATCCATATAACTAGACTCGACGTACTTCCTCTGAAATGCCGCTTTGAAGAAATCCCAGGTGATATCATCGGCCATCGCACAATCCCTGATCGTGAGCCACCACTGATAGGATTTGTCCCAAAGAAGAGACACTATCCCTTTCAACTTCTCCTCAGCCGTGAAGTCAAGATCATCCATTATGCGCTCAGTCGCCTCTAAACGATGATTCAATTTGCGTTGGGGCTACAGTAAACACCCCTAAACACTTCCGCTCTATTGGCTCAGAGTCGTTCAGACACAGATTTTCGAACCCCCGTACCCATGCCTGCTCAACTCTCTCCAAGACCCGTAGCATCGCTTGAGACACCGCGTCGTCTCCACCCGTTTGGTCCTGAAACTCTGGTTCCACTGCTGGCGGTGGCGGCACCTCATTCTCTGACCTATGGCTAGACCCTACTGGTTCCGATACAGTAATCCTACCCCTACCACGACCACGTACGTTACGCCCACGTCCTCGAGTGCTCATGACTAACATTCACGATTTAATCTGATTTAGGAAAATTTTATGAATTAGTTTCCTCCATTGTTTATTACAGAACTGTCTTATGAGTATTTATTCAGAGTAATTTTTCTGCGAGTACGTACATTCCTACAGGCTTCAATCTCTAAAGTAGGGTTTTCTAATACTAGTAATCCTATCTCAATACAATCATATCACAAAACAATTAAATCATACAATCAATAATTAGAAAACTTACTGTCGCGGATCGGTGCCGGAGACTCAAGTGCCATGCTTCCCAAAAACATGTATTTCATCGAAACCATTTTGCAAACCCTCTATTAAAAAATAATTTGGGCCTTATACCCACAGCCGAGCTTTTGAACTTGGCTCTGATACCATAATTGTAACACCCCAAACCCGGTCAAAACGCTAGGACCGAACCTGGCATGTCACAGGGAAGAAAACATTTTTGAGAACCGAGTTATTGTCATGAGTTGGGAAAAATCTTTGATTTTATAGAAATAGAGTTTGTATTGAGTGATCATTTGAAAACAATCTTGAATCTTAGCTTGAAAAGTTGAGTTGCCTTGTTATTAAAAACCCGAATGTTAAATTACTCAATTGTAAAATCTTGAAAATCCCAAAGTTCTTTAAATTTTGGAAATCACCCATTTCGAAACCGTATTAAACGTGTCTTAATAATCTGATAAAGTAGAAGAAAATTTATAAAACAAGTAAAAACCAAACCAACGTTTAAATGGCCTTATTACATTACCCAAAATCCAAATTAAAGAAAAATAACTCCAAATTAACTATTAAAGTAAAATCCAAAATATTATGCATGGCCACCTCGAGTCCACCTCGGCTCGTATCCATGATTTAAGGATTACTGCAAAGATTAACGGAAGGGTGAGTCACCGAGACTCGAGTGTGTAAATCCCCGCCCAAAAGATATTAGGCCCTCACACATGATTCATATGCAAAGTAAGTATGCCATGCAACCCAACCAACCTAGGCATCCATCCGTTTCTCCTGTGTCTACCCAACATTTGTGGCACCTAGCCCTTTGGTGGTACCTAACCACTTTGGTGACAAAAGTCACAAATAATCATATGTGGGGCCAACCCACTTGTGGTACCTAACCACTAGTGACAATCCCTTATATCAATACGTGGGCCAACCCACTGTGGTACCAAACCACCGGGACGAGTCACGAAATAAGATATATGTGGTACCTAACCACTGGGTGGTTCCAAACCACTGAGACTTAGTCACAAATTGATAATATGTGGGGCCAACCCACTTGTGGTACCTAACCACCGGTGACGATCTGAAAAGATCATGTTTCCTCCTCTTCTCATCGTATCCCATTTTCATGTACATGCTTTATATTATGGTATGATCATGCTTAACGATTAATTAACATGGCACATTGGGTTTCCATATATGCATTTATTGATAGCAAAACATAATAGACTTACTCTGAGTCCTCGCTCTTACCCACAAGGGTATTTTAGTGACCGTAACGTCACTTCACTTTCGGACATACTAACAACTAACAAAATAACATATGAAGTGTGTGAGAGTTACACACCTGATAACACCTAATATCACGCTCTCTACATCGACACTATCGCTAATCAAAACCACAGCTATCTGCCTACGATTCTATTCAGAAACCAACCCACAACCCGGTGGCCAATCCCGAATCACGACATTGCTCGCTTCTTAAACTTAGAAAGTGGGTTTACGGGTCCAACCCCTCCTTAGAATTGCTGGCATTCGAGTCCATGGAATAAATCTTGGTCAGAAGACCGAGTTAACACATAGGATAAATGTGAATAGATTAGCACGTTAGTAGAAATGATCTCCTTACTTAGATCGACAAAAGCCGAAGCTTTAGGCTTGATCCACAAGTCAAGCGAATCCCGAAAGTCTTCAAAGGAATGCGACACCCCCTTCCACCTACATTCGGCCAAGCCCCCAAACATTAGGCCAATTAGCCATTCGGCTTTGGCTCCCCAAATCGAAAGAGAAGATAAAGATACAGAAGAAATCGCAACTAACCTTAACACAGAGATCCATTTATCACCTAAGAGGATTCAAGACTAGCACTAGCAAGAGAAGAGAAGATTCGGCAAAGCAGAGAAGAAGATGAAATAGCTGAAAAAGAACTACCAATGGAACTTAGGAGTTTTCGGTTTTAGAAGTGATCAAAAGAAAAGATGAAGAAGAGAAGGCCATGAAGATCCGGTTTGTAGAGAGAAATCAGAGAAGAGAATTTTGGATGGGGATATTCGGCTATTGCACAGAGAATGAAGATGAGAATGGAGTTATGGGTTTTCGGCTTTGAAATAGAAAAAGGAAAAAGAAGAAAAGATGAATAATAGATGCGGTTATGGTGCTCAAAGGAAAACGAAGAAAAGGGAAAAAGGGTTTCGGCTTTCAGAGAGAACAAGAAGAATAAGAAGAAGAAAGAATCATGGAGAGTGTGAGTCAAGAGAATTTCGGTAACCACTTACACCCCATGCTCAATCCCTTGTTTTTCTCCTTAATTTTCTCCTGATCACACATTCAAACTTGTTTGAATAATTCAAACTCCTTGGATTGCTCTCTTCCACTTATTCGAAGATATTGACCCATTCAACACTCATCCACCAGAGTCCATGCTGAGTGCAACTCTCCCTTACCTTGGCGTCAAAAAGAAATCCCCAAAAAGGAATTCCCGCAGCTCAAACCAAGTCCCTCCAGCTTCCCTGAGGCGTCACTTCCCTGAGCTCTAAGTGGCGCCTCCTTGCCACTTTGCTAAGGCACTCATTTGTGTCATCCAACACAAACAATATCCCTTAAGGCCCAATTCACTAGCTTCCTAAAAGTGCTCAAAAGCAAATTTTCACCAAGACTCCGGCTTACCCCTAACTCATTCCTGGACCCTAAAGTACCCTAAACTAGCATGTCAAACATAGTATTCACATACAAACACATAAAATGCAAAGGCCCTGATTTAGGATGTTACAGTATGGCCGTAAATGTAAAACTCCGTTGTATTGGACAGAGCTCAATGAGAAAAAGATACATGGAGTTGATTTGATTTGTGAAACTGAAGAAAAAGTGAAGGTGATTCGGGATAGTTTGAAAGCGGCGTCTGATCGTCAAAAGTCTTATGCTGATCTTAAACGAAAAGAGAGAATTTCAGATCGGTGATAAGGTATTCTTGAAAGTATCACCTTGGAAGAAAGTTCACTGGTTTGGCTGTAAAGGAAAACTAAGCCCACGGTTCATCGGGCCATATGAGATTACTAAAATAATTGGACCTGTTGCATACTGATTAGCATTACCACAAGAGGTTGACAGAATTCATAATGTTTTTTACGCGTCTATGTTACGACGGTATTGGTCAGATCCTTCACATGTTATATCCCCAACAGAAGTTGAGATTTAGCCTGACATGACTTACAGTGAGGAACCAATCAGAATTCTGGCACATGAGACGAAAGAGTTAAGAAATAAAAAGGTAGCTTTAGTGAAAGTTCTTTGGCAACGACACGGTATAGAAGAAGCTACCTGGGAACTGGAGGAAATAATGAGAAAGCAATATCCGGACCTCTTTACTGGTAAGATTTTCGAGGACGAAAATTTTTTAAGGGGGAGAGTTGTAACAACCTGTTTTTAGTGAAATCAGAATAGTAGTTTCGGGACCACAAATCCGAGTCAGAAAGAAAATTTATTTTAATATTATTGCATGGTCTGCATTATGATAGGAAAGACTTATGAAAATTTCGATAAGAAAATTTTTTCGATTTCATTTTTAATTATAGAAAGGACCAAATTGCATAAAATGTAAAAGTTGAGTTCTAGTAGCTATAGGTAGTAAATAGCTATGGAATTCAAAATTTGAGGTCCTTTTATGGTAATTAGATCATTAAGAAAAGTTAGTAGATATTTATGATGATTCATCCATGGAAAATTAGAAAAAAAAAGGACTAAATTGGAAAAAAAAAGATATCTTAATTAAATAGAAAATATCATCATTTTATATCATCTTCTTCCCCAAATTCTATGGAAACCCTAGGAAAGAGAAATAAAATCAAGCAAGCCTAAATAGGTAAGTAATCATGTCCTGTTTTTAGTAATTTTCATATTTTCGAGATCATAATAACTTAATTTATCTATTTTGAGGATCAATTTGTAAAGTTATCAAAGTATTAAAATTTTTCCACGGATGAATATGCTGAAATTTTGAAATTTATGGTAGAAATTGAAAGGTTGTTGATAGATAAACAATTTTTGTAAAGTGAATTTTCATGAAATTATGATTTAGGGACTAAATTGTAAAGATGTAAAATTCATGGAAAATTTTTGATTTTTATGAAATATATGTGCTTTAAATGGTATATCTAAAATTCGGTTAAGGATTAAATTGCATGAATTTCATTTTCCGAGCCTAGGGACGAAATTGTCATTTATGGAAAGTATATGGGCAAAATGGAAATTTTTCCTAGGATGTGAATTGAATTAAATTCATAATGAAATGAATTAAATTGATGTTAAATTCATTTATATAGATCCGGATAGACCTAGTACGAAGTTGGATCAAGGAAAACAAAAAGTATTAAATTAGTAGATCCTTGTATACGAACGTTTATCGAGGTAAGTTCATGTAACTAGATTATATTAATATGTTTGGAATTGAATGTTGAATATGTGTGAATTGTATAAATGTTTAATGTATAAAATTAATTACATGCCTAATATTGCTCGATAAGTATAAGTCCCGTTTGAATAGATGGAATTCGATGGATACAGGATTTCCCGATTGGTTGTGATCTTGCATATGTTGTAGACACACCATAACTTGAAAGAGCATCCTATTATAAGCCCTCTCGAGTTTCCTGTTACATGGTTCCTGCGAGCATCCTGATCGGTAGTAATCTTGTATGTGTTGCGGACTACCGCAGCTCTTTGTGAGCGTCATGTTATACGATCGGTTGTTATCCTGCGTATATTGCGGACACAAACGCAGCTCTTTATGAGCGTCCTGATATAGGCTCTTTTTGAGCTTCCTGATATGGCTCGCTTGAACTTCTTGTTATATGGCTATCCGAAGCTCCCTGATAATAACTCTTCGGAGTTACCTGTTAAGCTCAATGAGCTTCCTGTTTTAAACTCTTATGAGTTTCCTGTTATAGCCCGGATAAGCTTCCTATTACATGTCTCACATGAGCATCCTGTTATATGGCTCGAGAGAGTGCTTTCTGATTATGTGCCCTAATTGGGTACCCTTGGATATGAATTGACGGATTTTCAGTTTTGTACACTTTAAGTGTACTACATGAGTGTATCCATCGATATTTCAAATAAATTCAACGGGTAAAGTTTTGACATGGCTAAATTGAACTTAAAATGATCTATCATGGAAACGTACATGTAATATGGAAGTTACTATATGATGAGCTCATCTTTGATTCTTGAAATTTATGTAAATTTCATGACTAACTTGTTTGATGAGAGCATGTGTCTAGGCAATTGGCCACAATGTTTTGGATGCATGTTTATATGCTTACTTTAAATAAATATGATTGGTAAGTTAATTTCCTATTATACGAACTTACTAAGCATTTTAAATGCTTACTCGATTTTATTTTCTCTGTTTTATAGTGCTCGAAAGCTCGTAAAGGTTGGAATCCATCGGAGCACCATCACACTATCCTTCAGCTTATTTTGGTATAAATAGAAAACTTATTTTGGTATAATGGAATGTATAGGCTAACTTGGCCAATGTTGGCATATAATTGGTTGTTTGTAATCTAGTTATTGGAATGGCTAATGATGGTATGTTTAGTGAATATATATATAAGGTTATAATATGGTTAATATATGAGTGCTTGGTATGGTTAGATTGAATTATGGAATGCATATATGTCTCACAAAAGGTAAGTTTGAATACATGTAATGATATATCTTATATAATGTTAATATTGGCTTGGTTTTAATGTCTTGAATTGGTTGATATATGTATGCAAGTTTTTATGTAGGTACAAGGCAAAATTTAAGTGAGAAATAAGGCTTGGAAATGGTATTATTTTGTCCACACGGGTAGACACACGGGCGTGTGTCTCAGCCGTTTGTGACACATGGCCATACGCACAGGCGTGTGGTTTGGTCGTGTGTCCTCTGCATCTTAAAAATTGAGAAAATAGAATGCTCAGAATTTGTCACACGGGCAGAGACACGGGCGTGTGTCTTGGCCGTGTGAATCCTGCACCTAATATTCGAAAATTAAATTGTGCACACGGCTTAGCACACTGGCGTGTGGCTGGCTGTGTGACACAAGTCAATAGCTACCTTAATTTGAACACGGGCTGGGACACGACCGTGTGCCTCACATCGAATGCCCACACGGCCTAAGACACGGGTGTGTAACCTGGCCGTTTGAGCCACACGGCCTGACCACACGGGCGTGTGTCCCCTGCACCTAAGAAAAATTTTAAAATTTTGCAAAAAATTTTCTGAGTTTCTGGTTTAGTCCCGAATTGATTCTAACGTGTATTTTGGGCCTTGATGACCCAATTAAAGGACGATATGATTGATTTCAGATATGAATAATAAATGATATGAAACTTTCTGTAATTTAAACTTCTGTAATGCTCTGTAACCCTGTTCCGGCGAAGGATAGGGGTTAGGGGTGTTACAACACCAAAAAGTTAAGAAATAAAGCAGCGGTGTCTACAAGTATATGAGTCAAATTGTAATATAGTAATGTGTTACAACGGAACACAGGGAAATATTCCGGGGATCTTACCCAAGGGAGGATGAATTAAATCTATTGAAAACCTTTTTACAATAATAAGCTTAAATAGTAATAATTAAATTATATATTATGATAAATCATAAAAAAAAGATGAATAGAAAAAAATAACTAAAATAAATAAACAATAAAATAAACAAACAACTAAACCGATTAAACCAATCAGGAAGATTAACTCATTTCAGGGGTTGTAATTAACTTTGTATTCGGATTTTGTTGATTGTAAATAACTAATGCAATTGTGCAAGCGTACACGTCATTCAAGTAATAAAGTGATAAGTAAGTATCGTCTCCATAGGGATCAAAAATTGGTAAGAAATTGATTAAGTTATTATAATCCTATTAACTATACTAAATAGTAGGAAATACTTTTAAACTGAATGAGAAGTTGGTATAATGAATTAATGTAATTTAATGTTAAAAATAGAAAATTGATATGGCAAATAAAATGTAGTGGAAAATTACAGAGAAAAGCAAGAGTAATTCTGTTGTTGAATGAACAGGGCTGGAATTATTCAAGTGAAATGCTCATATCAAAACAATGCCATGGCAAAATATTGTCTAATCAACTGCTCAGAGAATTACTACTGTAACCTCCCACTTTCGATAGCTAGATTTAAGCTAGAAATCTAAGTTCATCAGATCTCTGAGTAACTCTGGATTAATAACTGTAATGAACGATCTTCTCTGCACAATTTGTAACATCTATGTCTAGAGTGCTACGAGTATTCTGTCGAATACTCACATGCATCACACAATTCTAGATCCAGTATATTTAACCTTTTCAGAATTAAAAAATACATCTATGAACACAACATACAATCAGCTATGTGTAGAGCTTGCATACATCTATTTAAAATAGACATAAATCGAATGAAACAGTGATATAGGCAATTTCAAATCATGAACATTAAAGATGATAAACATCCATCCAAATGATTCTAACCCAGAAAAGATTTAGTTCATGGGTGTAAAAGTAAACACCGAATTTAAATCACTCATCAACATTTAAAGAAGTTTGAATCACAAAAATCAGGAAAACTAAAGGCATAACTGTAGGATTTCTCACCACACTCTAGCTTCTCTTTTATTTTTTGATCGTTCATGAATCCAGGATAGATGTCTTTTCCCCTTCTTCACGTCTGTATTCTGCTCTTTTTAGCTGCTACCATTTCTTTCTCTAAATATCTCCAATGGAGTTTTGTTTCTTTGTGCATAGAGAGGATTGCTGTCACCAGTCTCTTTCTCACACAAATTCTCCTCCCTTTTTCTTCTTCTCTCTCCTTCTTTTATTGGGTAGATCCGTCCGACCTCAGCACACATTTTTCATTCCTCTTTTCAGGTTGGTTTTTTTGGTACACATCCAGCTGGCAGAGAGTGATGTGGATAGAGTGCTGAGTCATTTTCTTAGAATTTCCATGGAAATTCTGTTGGCAATCAATCTTGCCAATTACAACGGTAATGTTTCACTTCCTTTTATTTTCCTCTTCATCCTCTTGCTCTTCCTACACCTGTATTCACACAAAACCACACCTTTCCTCCCCAAGTGATGAAAGTAACAAATAATGACCATTGTAACGCAATCCAAGCTTTGTTATGCAATGTTCTAAAAATATCCTAAAAATGCAGATGTATTCACTTAATTTCAAATATTTAATTCCATCTAGAGGTCTTAAATATAACTCTTTTCAAGAGTTATCAGGTTTTAGGGTGGATTAGCCATTAACTAACCAATTATTACCTCCCGGCCTCTAACTGATTAATTAATTGGTTGATACTCGCTTATCTATCGACCTCACTTTTTCAACCAAGATAAATTACGATTTACTCAACAAACTTATCTCCCGAACTCATTTAACCTTTGGTTACTTCCTAGGATTTTCAAGCCTAGGGTTTAAGAATGCGTAATTTATACCAAGTAATCCGATTGACAAACCTTTAATCCTCCGTTAATCACTTCCCCATCCACTCGTTAATCCCCGCAAAGGGAATTAGCTACTCATGGTATTCATAATCTCAAACTCAATTGATATAAACATGTAAATAACATGAATAAACCAAAATAAAAAAGAGATATAGAATAATCCTGATTTGTATCGATTAAGAGCAAAATCGCGAATCTCTAGATTAGGAAACTGAATCTTATTTATTGCAAAAGAAAATAAACTGGATAAATTTGATTTTGTTTAAAATAAATCTTGGATCGTAATTGATTCCAAGAGGAAAGAACAAAACATTTTAAGAAAAATAAAAGAAAACTTAATCTAAATCCTACTCCTAAATTATGAGGGTTTTTGGATTCGTCTAAGACGACTTAGTTACATCAAACCCCTACGGTTTTATTTATAGAAGTGTTAGCAGCCCGAATTAGGTCTTCAACATGTCCTAGGTCTTCGTATAAGCTTAATTGTGTGGATGAAAAATAGCCTCAAAATGCTTGGGCTCCACATCGGTCCTATGTCACGCCATACACAAGTTATGGTGCGACACGACATGCATGGGTTATTGGGTTCGTGTTGTACTTTAGTGGCTCAGGAAGCTTGTGCCACACTCACTCCTTGATTCTACGTCCATTTCATTGGGCCCTAAATTTAGCATCTTGCACGCTCAATTACACAAATTAAAACTACTTAAGGCTTGTGTCGGCCTAATAGGTTACTAACACTCACAAATTTGTTAAAAACACTTATTTTACTTATATTTAATACTAACTACTAAATACAAAAAATGTAATAATAAATACTAAAATAGCTAGAAAATAAGCTACTTAAGTGTAGAAATATACCAAAATGACTGCTACATTTGACGGAAGATAGAATACCCCCATACTTAAGTTTTTGCTGGCCCTAAAGCAAACTAAAAAAAAAAGAAGAAGGAAATAAACATGAGGGAAAAGAAAATGTACTTGAGCTAGCTTGATACAAGAAATTGGACAGAAATATATTAACAAGATAATGTAAATAAACATATAAGTCTAGCATGATACACAATTGACTCACAATTTCAAAAATCAGACGAGTTAGTTCATTAAATTACAAAGCAAACAAATAAAAGAATATTAAATATAAGTATCCATCAAAACAAATATATAAACATACAATTATGTTCAAATGAATATAAGTGGTGAAAATATCAAAATTTGGCGCAATGTCATCCATATAAAGTACTACCTAGGTCACATAGGACTTTTCGGCTTGTAACGTTCTGCGACTTAGGTTGGTTTGGATATCAAGAGCAGACTTGAACAAAATAGCTAAGCACGAAAGTAGTTTGGCACATTATATAATCCCCAATATTCCCCCAATTTCGAATAATCTCACAACCTTATATCCACTTCTCTCACATTCCTTATTTCTCTATCACCAAGGCCTAGTATAGTATTCATGAGTATAATCATTCAAGCTTGATTTTATTTTTTTCAAACAAATGTGAGCGTAAATTTTTTTTTACAACTCATTTTCCTTTTGTTCTTTTTTTTTATTTTTTTTTCTTCGAGATTTTCTCGATTGACATTTTACTTTTTTTTTATACAAGCTTAAAAATCTTATACTCACTATACCATACAATTTCTTAGCTTCACCCATTTTTTTCTTTTGAAACCATCGTGATGTATCTACCTAATCCTTCAGTATCAATGGTCGAACGTCTAAATTCGTGCAAGGACCAAGAAAAAAAGGACCAAATAAATTATTTATTAGGCTCATGTTTTCATTATTGGTTCATCAAGAAAATAGATTACGACTTCAAACTAGGTACTAAGGAAAATATTAGCATGATAGCTTTTTGGCTCAAAAATGTCTACCAAACAGTACCTTAGGTCGTCCCTAGGTAATTTCATACATGGATTAATGCAGCCAAGTCTATCAATTTCTACAACCTATAATTCAAGTAAACATGCATGCTATTTATATATCCATTTATCATTTGGTATAACTAACATCTTAAATTTATTCACAGTGCAATAAATTGAACTAATTAGTCTAAAATTAGATAGTTTAAAATCAATTATTATCAAACAAGATTTATAGTTTATTCAAAAAATCCTATTAACATGCTCTTAACCAATCATTTGTATTTCTACAAGCTTAAATGATCGCCTCTCGACGTACCAACGTCGGAAGTGAGAATATTGCAACTAAATATATAAATTAAGGAGGTGTCCACAAGTATACGGGTCAAGTTGTAATATAGTTTGTTTACAACGAAACACTTAGTAAGTATTCCGAGGATCGTACCCTAGGGATTGCAGTTTGGGAAAAAACTGCTATTAAGCCAATTATAAAAAATAACTACTAGTATACTCGAGTCACGAATTAGTAGTGTTAATATAGAAGTAGGATGATAATGATAGTAATAATAAACTAAACGAATTGAACTAAACCTAAATCTACTTCTAAGTTCATGTATCGACTTCTCCTAACCCTTGTTTTGACTATGCGAGTTCCTTTAGCCTAGATCCAATTATTTTACCTGATTAATTATTGATTTAGGTTTCTAAATAGTTGATTACTAGTTAACCTAGTAGGGCTTCTCAGCCTTCAACTAACCTAACTAGTCGACAAGGTCTTGTAACACCCCTTACCCGCATCCTATGCCGGAACAAGGTACGAGGCGTTACTTAACTTAATAACATGCATACAAACATTTATGAGTTATGAAATTTCGTTCAAATTTAAAACTTTTCAATCTTCATCTTAAAGTCCTGAGATGGGCCTACGAGGCCCAAAACATACTTTGGGAATGGTTCGGTGCTAAACCAGGCACTTTAGAAAACTTTGGAAAATTTCACTAAAAATAGGGGCACACGTCGATGTGGCAAGGGACACGCCCGTGTGGGCAGACCGTGTGGTCACGCATGCCCATATCCCTAGCCATGTGGATTTATTTTTCAATTCGAACCTACAGGGGTTTTCACACGGCCTGGCACATGCCCGTGTCCATGGCCCGTGTCCCTCACACGGTCATGACACGCCCGTGTCTCAGCCCGTGTGTTAAAACCTTGACATTCTATTTCTGACGTCAGCAACATTTTAGGGTCACACGGCCAAGGCACACGCCCGTGTGCTAGGCCGTGTGGCTAATTTAATTTCGCATTTAAGGTGCAAACTTCACACGGCCTGGGCACATGCCCATGTATTATGGCCGTGTCATCTACACGGTTGAGACACACGGCCGTGCCTCAGCCCGTGTGGTTACTACTGGGCATTCTGTTTTAGCAAATTAAGGTGCAAGGGACACACGGCCGGACTACACGCCCACAGGGCAGACCGTATGTCACATACGGCCTAGACACACGCCCGTGTGTCTACCCGTGTGGACAAAAACAAGGCTATTTACCAACCCCCTTTGGCCACCCTTACTTGCACCAACATAAGCCACATCAAGTAACACCAATCCACACATAACCATCTGACCAAATCAGCCACAACCAAGACATACACACATCAAGGCCACTACACTCCATTCATATGCAAAACTTATCACATACTTTATCAATCCAATCATGTGACTTACTCATTCATGCATTAACACACCATTTGCATATGTCAATAACAAGTATTACCCATCATCCATGGCCTTATACAAAATGAATAAATCTTCAAGACAAGCCAACACATTTGGCCAAACAATATGACACTTGACAAAAGACGAAGTCCCTATACATGGCATACTCAAAATGATAAATCTAACTATACCAAATGTTCAGATTGATAGTGTGATCGAGCCTCTGACGTCCTTTGATCCCCGAGCTAGCTTGGCGATACTATAGGAAAATGGAAAAGAGAGTGAGTAAGCATAAAGCTTAGTAAGTTGCATGTAAATAAGTAACAACATCAACCATGTATCTTTAAACACATAGCATATTATAAACCATCACAACATTCTTGATTTAACAATGGTAGATTTACTACGTATTTACACATCATAAGTATAAGCCAAAGATTTCAAGATCATCCCAAAATCATTCTCATAGATAGAACTTACTCAATTTCATCCTTACCATTAAGGCATCATAACTAAGCTCATATCTCATGAGTTTCGAGTAAGAACCTGTACCACTCACAACATGATTATATCCTTTCATTTCTTTATCATAAGCTTTAAATAACCCGAGGAACCATCTGGAATACTAAAGGATATCTGATAAGCATTACACAAGGGGGTAAAATGCCGATGCCATGTCCCAGACATGGTCTTACACTGGCTCACATGTTGAGGCCGATGCCATGTCCCAGACATGGTCTTACACTAGCTCTCGTCTCATCGCCGATGCCATGTCCCGCATATGGTCTTTACATCGCTCTCATATTGTGGCCGATGCCATGTCCCAGACATGGTCTTACACTAGCACACATATCAACGTCGATGCCATGTCCCAGACATGGTCTTACACTGACTCTCATAATGTGGCCGATGCCATGTCCCAGGCATGGTCTTACACTAGCACACATATCACCCAAATGTCATGGTATGGATATCCAATCTATTCCTAAGCTTCAACCGGGAGTATACCACCTCAAATTTTGTCATGCACATTCATAAAAATAATAAATTTTTTATGCAATATCAATTTTTTAATGATAATAACAATAGAGTTGTATTATTTATGTACAACTTACCTCAGTATACAAAATATGGGCGACTAGTTCGATTTAGTCCAATAGCTTGGTTTTCCCCCGGTCTAAGTTTGGATCCCGTTTTTTTTGATCTATAATGACAAATTCTCTTGTTTAATCACTACATTAATCAATACAATCTATATTTCATACCCGGGAAAAATTACTATTTTTCCCCTAGACTTTCACATAATTACAATTTTGCCCCTAGGCTCGTAAAACGATTTTAATTAAATTTCCTCCTTTAACAAGCCTAGCTGAACCTTTATTACTCTTATAGCAACTCAAAATTTTCAATTATTTCACACATTTACAACCCATTTTATAAACTTCATAAAATTGTCCTTTTAGGTGTTTTCATGAAAACCCCATTCATAAAAGTTGTTTATTTAACAACCAAGATTCATTTTCTTTCATAAAATTTCAGTAAACAATATAAATACTATCATGGCAAGACCCTAAACTCTCAACCATTTTGCAAAATAGTCCCCTCATTAGCTAGATTAAGCTATAGGGGTTCCAAAAACACAAAAAATATCAAGAATGACCATTAAAATCACTTACTTGCAAGGGTGAAGAGTTGCTAAAATTTCAAGCTTCCAAAACCCTTATTTTGCTGATATTTTCGGTGGAGAGGAGGAAGATGAAAAGGTGATATCTTTTTCTCTTTATTTTATTTTATTTCTAGTCAAATTTGTCACCAAAACCTCACCTAACTTTGACAAATTTCATTTCCTTGTCTCTATGGCCGGCCATCACTCTCTTAAAGGCCTATTTGCACATTAAGGACCCTTAATTTAAGGTTCTCTAGCTATAATACACTTCTAATTAGTAGAACACATATTTCGCCTTTTATGCGATTTAGTCCCTTTTCAAAATTAATCATAAAATCACTAAAATTATTTCACCAAAATTTTCATGCACTTATATAATCATGCTATAACACATCAAATAATATTAAAAATAATTTCTCCGGCCTCGGATTAATGGTTTTGAAACCACTATTCTGACTAGCCCCAAAATCGGGCTGTTACAATTCTCCCCCTTAGGGATTTTCGTCCCCGAAAATCTTACCAGTGAAGTGGTTTGGGTATTGATCTCTCATAGGCTCCTCTGGCTCCCATGTGGCCTCTTCAACCTCATGTCTATGCCATAGTGCTTTCACGAGTGCTATACTTTTATCTCTCAATTTCTTGACCTCTCGGGCCAAGATCTTAACCGGCTCTTCGCCATAAGTCATGTCTGATCGAATCTCAACCTTTGTTGATGAAAGAATGTGCGAAGGGTTAGAACGGTAATGGTGCAATATCGACACATGGAAAATATTGTGGATCTTCTCTAACTTGGATGGCAAGGCTAGTCAATAAGCTACCGGTCCAATTCTCTCAGTCACCTCGTAAGGTCCAATAAAACGTGGACTTAATTTTCCTTTCTTACCGAATTTGAAGACTTTCTTCCACGGGGATACTTTCAAAAACACCTTATCACCGACTTGAAACTCAATTTCTTTTCGTTTCAAATCCGCGTTGGATTTTTGTCTATCCAAAGCAGCCTTCAAACAGTCACGAGTTACCTTTACTTTCTCTTCGGTCTCTTTGACTAAGTTATCCCCGTGAACTTGTTTTTTTCTGAGTTTGGTCCAATACAAGGGCGTTCGACACTTACGCCCATACAAAGCCTCATAAGGCGCCATTTTCAAACTTGACTTATAACTATTATTGTAGGCAAACTCTACCAACGGTAAGTACCTTTCCCAACTGCCTTGAAACTTAAGAACACAACACCGCAACATATCTTCAAGAATCTGAATTACTCTTTCCGACTGACCGTCGGTTGCCGGTGGAAAGTAGTACTAAAATTCAATTTCGTCCCCAACGCTTCTTGCAACTTTTTCCAAAACTGTGATGTGAACCTCGGATCTCTATCCGAAATGACCGATAACGGTACCCCATGAAGTCTCACAATTTTAGAAACATACAAATCAGCCAATTTCTCAAGTGGATAATCGGTACACACCGGTATAAAATGAGCCGACTTAGTTAGCCTATCAACCACAACCCATACAACATCTTTCTTCTTTAGCGTCAACGGCAATCCAGACAAAAAATCCATGGTAATACGGTCCAATTTCCACTCGGGAATCATCACGGGCTGAAGTAAACCCGAAGGTACTTGGTGTTCGGCTTTCACTTTTTGACAAATTATACACTTATAGACAAACTCTGAGATGTCTCTTTTCATTCTCGACCACCAATACATTTTCTTCAAGTCATTATATATTTTCACACTACCCAGATGGATAGACAAAGAACCACTATGGGCCTCTTGCAAAATCTTCTGAATAAGCTCTTCATCCTTAGGTACACAGATCCTCTCCGGAACATCAAATATCCATCGATACCAATCCGAAAATATGATTCAATTCCCATCTCGCACCGAGTTATCTTTGCTTGTAACTCTTTATCACTCTTCTGAGCTTTACAAATCTCTTACAGAAACATCGGTCTAGCTTTTAACTCTACTATGACCTAACCATCATCAGCCACAGACAACTGGGTATTCATAGCCCTCAAGGCAAACAATGACTTCCAACTCAAAGCATCGGCGACCACATTCGCCTTTCCAGGGTGATAGTCAATTATCAACTCATAATCCTTTATCAATTCTAACCATCTCCGCTGCTGTAGGTTTAACTCCTTTTGAGTCATCAAATACTTTAGACTTTTATGGTCAGTGAATACCCGACATTTCTCACCATACAAATGGTGTCTCCAAATCTTCAGTGCGAACACTATGGCAGCTAACTCTAAGTCGTGAGTCGGATAGTTTTTCTCATG
This sequence comes from Gossypium sturtianum, assembly GCA_025698515.1. Classification (NCBI taxonomy): domain Eukaryota; kingdom Viridiplantae; phylum Streptophyta; class Magnoliopsida; order Malvales; family Malvaceae; genus Gossypium; species Gossypium sturtianum. The sequence goes on from CM046955.1 coordinate 132,204,700, forward strand.
TGGCTTCAGCTGTCTCGAGGCATAAGCTATTACTTTGCCTTTTTGCATAAGCACACACCCCAATCCATTTAAGGATGCATCGCTATACACCAAAAATTCCTTTCCCGATTTCGGTTGCACTAAAATTGGGGCTTCAGTCAACAATGCTTTTAGTTTCTCAAAACTCTGTTGGCACTTCTCTGTCCATTCGAACTTGACATCTTTCTGTAACAATTTTGTTATCGGAGTAGCAATCATGGAAAATCCTTTAACAAAACGTTTGTAGTATCCGGCTAAGCCTAAAAGCTTCTAATCTCTGACACATTCCTCGACGGTTTCCAATCAACTATAGCCAATATCTTACTTGGGTTAACTCTAATTCCACCACCCGACATGATGTGTCCTAAGAATCTGACCTCTCGGAGCCAAAACTCACTTTTACTAAACTTGGCATACAACTGCTTATCTCTTAAAGTCTGCAAGACAATTCTCAAATGCTCCGCGTGCTCACTCTCATCACGAGAATAAATTAATATATCATTGATAAAAACAACAATGAACTTATCCAAGTAAGGTCAGAAAATACGATTCATTAAATCCATAAACACGGTGGGAGCATTGGTTAAGGCAAAAGGCATGACGAGGAACTCATAATGGCCATACCTTGTCTGAAATGCAGTTCTCGGCACATCCTGCTCCTTAACTCTCAACTGGTAGTAACCGGACCTCAGGTCTATCTTAGAAAACACTGTGACTCCCTTCAATTGGTCAAACAAATCATCGATCCGTGGCAAAGGATACTTGTTCTTAGCTGTAACCTTGTTGAGCTGTCAGTAGTCTATACATAATCTTATCGACCCGTCTTTCTTTTTCACAAAAAGTACTGGAGCACCCCACAAAGAATAGCTCGGTCTCGCAAAACCCTTATCCGTTAACTCTTGTAGCTGAACCTTTAACTCTTTTAACTCCAACGGTGCCATCCTATACGGGGCAACCAAAATAGGTGCCGTACCAGGGACCAACTCAATACCAAACTCGACTTCCCTAGTTGGAGGCAATCCGGGCAACTCTTATGGAAACACATCCAGGTACTCACATACCACTGGCACTGACTCAATCTTTACTTCTGACACTTGAGTATTCAACACAAACACGAGATAAGACTCATACCCTTTTCATATACATTTCTCAGTTGCCAAAGAAGAAATCACTACAGGCAAGCTATCCGATTCACCTGATTCAACCCGAAGGATATCCCCATTTTCACATTTCAGTTCAATAAATTTTCTTCCACAATTTACTATCACATCATGAGCTGCTAACCAGTCCATACCAAGAATCACGTCAAATTCATCAAACGGTAGTAGCATAAGATAAGCCGAAAAACAATGACCTCTAGTTGTCAAGGGACAATTTCTACACACTTGGTTAACTAGTACATGCTTGCCTAAAGGGTTTGACACTTTTATCATAATTTTTGTAAACTCAACAGGCATATTCATACTAGACACCAATTTCACGCAAACATAGGAATGGGTAGATCCCGGATCAATCAAAGCAACAACAGAAATATCATGAAGAGAAAAAGTACCCGTAATCACATCTGGAGATGATGCCTCTTCGCGAGCGCGAATGGCATAAGTCCTTGCAGGAGCTTTACCTTCTGATCTCACAGTGGAATCTCTAGGCGCACCTCTACTGCTAGCCCCACTTCCCGGGTTCTTCTGTGGTCTACCTTTAGAAGGAGCATTACTCGCTCGCATATCTTACTTTTTGTCTTTCTCATCAATCTCAGGACAATTTCGAATGAACTGGTCTAGTGCACTGCACTTGAAACAGCCTCTATCATTTCCTCGACACTCACCGAAATGTCGTCTACCACACTACGAACACTCCGGTTTATTTGGTCGAGCACTACCAACACTCGCAATAGAAGTGGTTTGAGCTTTAGACGCCGTGTACTGTTTATTTTTATTTCTACTCGAGAATCCCGCTGAAGCATTTGATCGGGTAGTGAATTCTCTCGATTTCTTGGAAGAGGACTGAAATGATTTTCCCAACTGTCTTTTCTTTGAGTCACGAGACTCAATATCAGCATTCCTTTTCTCTTTGGCCAATTCCTCGGCCTTGCAAGCTCTCTCAACGAGCACCACAAATTCCTTGAGCTCTAGAATGCCAACTAAAAGTCAAATGTCTTCATTCAATCCATCCTCAAATCTCTTACACATGATGGCTTCAGTAGATACACACTCCCTAGCGTATTTGCTGAGCCTCACGAACTCACACTCATACTCTGTTACTGTCATTCGGCCTTGCTTCAATTCTAGAAATTACTTCCTCTTCTGGTCTATAAACCTCCGACTAATATACTTCTTTCAGAATTCCTCTTGGAAAAACTCCCATGTAATCCTTTCCCTTGGTACAACCGACACAAGGGTGTTCCACCATTGGTAGGCCGAGTCTCACAGGAGTGACACAACACACTTCATGCACTCCTCAAGTGTGTAAGACAATTCATCGAATACCCTAATGGTATTTTCTAACCAGAACTCTGCCCTCTCTTGGTCATCATTTATATTCGCTCTAAATTCCTCAGCCCCTTGCTTTCAAATTTTGTCTACCGAAGGTTTTTCCCTTCTAATCATTTCCACTACTTGGGGAGCTACAAGGGCAGACTGGGGGATTGGAGGGGGTGGAACGTTCGGGTTTGCACGAACAAACTCTGAATACCAAGTATTCATCATATGGAGGAAGGCTTCTCTAGCCCCTCCGCCCTGACTCAGTGTCACGGGCACACTTTCGACTGGCGCGATCCCTTCTACGGGAGCCGGCGCATTCCTTTCTACAACATTTGCCACTGCTCCGTCGGGATCCATTTGCTAAATAAAAACACAATTTAAATTCGCCAGGAGTCGTCACACTATCATATTACATATATGGCATGTATAGCTAGACTCGTACACACGTTAGGTTAGTCCGAGAATCGACTAAACCATAGCTCTGATACCACTAAATGTAACACTCCATACCTGTATCATATGCTGGAACAAGGTACAAGGCGTTACTTAACTTAATAACATGCAGACAAACACTTCCGAGTTATGAAATTTTGTTCAAATTTAAAACTTTTCAAACTTCATCTTAAAGTCCCTGATATGGGCCTACGAGGCCCAAAACATACTTTGGGAATGGTTCGATACTAAACCAGTCACTTTAGAAAACTTTGGAAAATTTCACTGAAAATAGGGGCACACGCCTGTGTGGCAAGGGACACGCCCGTGTGGGCAGACCGTGTGGTCACACACGCCCATATCCCTAGCCGAGTGGATTTAATTTTCAATTCGAACCTACAGGGGTTTTCACACGGCCTGGCTCACGCCCGTGTCCATGGCCCGTGTCCCTCACACGGCCATGACACGCCTGTGTCTCAGCCCGTGTGTTAAAACCTTGACATTTTATTTTTGACGTCAGCAACATTTTAAGGTCACATGGCCAAGGCACACACCCGTGTGCTAGGCTGTGCGGCGAATTTAATTTCACATTTAAGGTGCAGGCTTCACACAGCCTGGGCACATGCCCATGTATTATGGCCGTATCATCTACACGGTTGAGACACACGGCCGTGCCTCAGCCCCTGTGGTTACTACTGGGTATTCTATTTTACCAAATTAAGGTGCAGTGGAACACGGCCAAACTACACGCCCACGGGGCAGACGGTGTGTCACACACGGCCTAGACACACGCCTGTGTGTCTACCCGTGTGGAAAAAAACAAGGCTATTTACCAAGCCCCTTTGGCCACCCTAACTTGCACCAACATAAGCCTCCTCAAGTAACACCAATCCACACATAACCATCTAACCAAATCAGCCACAACCAAGACATATACACATCAAGGCCACTACACTCCATTCACATGCAAAACTTATCACATACTTTATCAATCCAATCATGCGACTTACTCATTCATGCATTAACACACCATTTACATATGTCAATAACAAGTATTAGCCATCATCCATGGCCTTATACAAAATGAATAAATCTTCAAGACAAGCCAACACATTTGGCCAAACAATATGACACTTGACAAAATACCAAGTCCCTATACATGCCATACTCAAAATGATAAATCTAACTATACCAAATGTTCAGATTGATAGTGTGATCGAGCCTCCGACGTCCTTTGATCCCCGAGCTAGCTTGGTGATACTATAAGAAAATGGAAAAGAGAGGGAGTAAGCATAAAGCTTAGTAAGTTGCATGTAAATAAGTAACAACATCAACCATGCATCTTTAAACACATAGCATATTATAAACCAGCACAACATTCTTGATTTAACAATGGTAGATTTACTACGTATTTACACATCACAAGTATAAGCCAAAGATTTCAAGATCGTCCCGAAATCATTCTCATAGATAGAACTTACTCAATTTCATCCTTACCATTAAGGCATCATAACTAAGCTCATATATCATGAGTTTCGAGTAAGAACCTGTACCACTCACAACATGATTATATCCTTTCATATCTTTATCATAAGCTTTAAATAACCCATGGAACCATCTGGAATACTAAAGGATATCTGATAAGCATTACACAAGAGGGTAAAATGCCGATGCCATGTCCTAGACATGGTCTTACACTGGCTCACATGTCGAGGCCGATGCCATGTCCCAGACATGGTCTTACTCTAGCTCTCGTCTCAATGCCGATGCCATGTCCCAAACATGGTCTGACACTAGCTCTCATATTGTGGCTGATGCCATATCCTGGACATGGTATTACACTAGCACACATATCAACACCGATGCCATGTCCCAGACTTGGTCTTACACTGACTCTCTAAATGTGGCCGATGCCATGTCCCAGACATGGTCTTACACTAGCACACATATCACCCAAATGTCATGGTATGGATATCCAATCTATTCCTAAGGTTCAACCGGGAGTATACCACCTCAAATTTCGTCATGCTTATTCATAACAATAATAAAATTTTTTATGCAATATCAATTTTTTAATGCATAATAACAATAGAGTTGTATTATTTACGTACAACTTACCTTGGTATACAAAATATGGGCGACTAGTTCGATTTAGTCCAATAGCTTGGTTTTCCCCCGTTCTAAGTCTGGATCCCGTTTTTCTTGATCTATAATGACAAATTCACTTATTTAATCACTACATTAATCAATACAATCTATATTAAAACGATTTTGCCCCTAGACTTTCACATAATTATGATTTTGCCCCTAGGCTCTTAAAACGATTTTAATCAAATTTCCTCCTTTAACAAGCCTAGTCGAACCTTTATTACTCTTATAGAAACTCAAAATTTTCAATTATTTCACACATTGATAACCTATTTTATAAACTTCACAAAATGGTCCTTTTAGGTGTTTTCATGAAAACCCCATTCACAAAAGTTGTTTATTTAACAACCAAGATTCATTTTCTTTCATAAAATTTCAGCAAAAAATATAAATACTACCATGGCAAGACCCTAAACTCTCAACCATTTTGCAAAATAGTCCCCTCATTAGCTAGATTAAGCTATAGGGGTTCCAAAAAACACAAAAATTATCAAGAATGACCATTAAAATCACTTACTTGCAAGGGTGAAGAGTTGCTAAAATTTCAAGCTTCCAAAACCCTTATTTTTGCTGATATTTTTGGTGCAGAGGAGGAAGATGAAAAGGTGATAACTTTTTCTCTTTATTTTATTTTATTTCTAGTCAAATTTGACACCAAAACCTCACCTAACCTTTGACAAATTTCATTTCCTTGTCTCTATGGCCGGCCATCACTCTCTTAAAGGCCTATTTGCATATTAAGGACCTCTAATTTAAGGTTCTCTAGCTATATTACACTTCTAATTAGTAGAACACAAATTTCACCTTTTATGCGATTTAGTCCCTTTTCAAAATAAAGCATAAAATCGCTAAAATTATTTCACCAAAATTTTCATGCACTCATATAATCATGCTATAACACATAAAATAATATTAAAAATAATTTCTCCAGCCTCGGATTAATGGTTCCAAAACCACTGTTCCGACTAGCCCTAAAATCGAGCTGTTACAGGTCTACTGACCTCTCGATGACACAGTTCAGATCTGGGCAGGGTAAGGTTTTCACGGATAGGAAATATTGATTTTGGTTAATTCCCATCTATAAGACTTCCTAGGGTTGTCAAGCCTAGGTTTTAAGTTCTTCCATCCCTAACCATTGATCTGCTGGGTGATGCTTGGTAGGCAATACCGATTTCGGGTTCATTCCTACCTAAATGACTTCCTAGGGTCACCAATCCTAGGTTTTAATTACACTCAACTAGATCTAACCAATTCAAATTGAACTCTACCTGTCAATCAATTAATTAGATTAGTACAATTGAAACATGCGAATTATATATAAAGTATAAATTGATTCTAATCTTTACACAAACATTCAATTAACAATCTTAAAGGAAGAAATATAAATAATAGAATAAATAAAATAGATGATCATGGATTTATCGATGAAAGCATGGCTTCAGAACAATTTTCGCTCGCAAAAGTCTCTCTTTGAAATAGGATCTTATGCTTACAAGAACATAAGGTAAACTAGGTAAAACTAAGAATGAGAATAAAAACTAAGAATCCTCCTCCCCTAATGTGTAGTTCTGAGCAAGTATTTATAGATTACATGTATTATGACCTAATTAGGTCAAGTAAGGACAATTAAGCATGTAAATTTAAGTGTTGTAGATGAAAACACCATTGATAATTAAATTGGGGTCGTCGTAGGTGTGTCGCGACATCGAAGGCATTTTGCTTTATTCTTGGTGTCTTTAAGGTTGTGTCACAACATCTTCAGGAGACTACTCCTTGGGTATTGTGCTTACTATGTTACGACATCCCAGCTCCGTGTTGCAGCATCAGGAGCAGTCTACTATCTTTTTGTTCTCGAATAATATCCTGCACACTTAATCAACATGTTAGTATTCCCTTAGGCCCAAATCGGCCTAAAAGGTCATAAAACACATAAAAAATGCTCCTTTTATTCACTAGGTCCTAAGAAGGGAAACTTAATAAAAACTATATTAATTTGTTATAAGATGATAAACCGTAAAAGTAACATATTTTAATCCCACATTTAGTATGCTTTTGGATGAATTATCCCTTATTTTATATAATTTGGTGCTCTTAATCCTTTCTTTTCATGTAATATACTCAGGAAAGCACCAGGGGATGAAAAGAACGCAAAACGGGCTTAAAACGGGACAAATGGGCCAAAGCATGAAATTGACACGGCCTGGACCAAAGATCACATGGCCGTGCCTCCTTAAAGATCTCAAACATGGCCTGGACCACGATTTACACGGTCGTGCCTCATCAATGAAGTCTATACGGCCTGACCACGATTCACACGGGCGTGTGCCATGGGGTGTCCCTGCCGCGGCCAAGAGGAGTTTTACTCGGATTTGGATGCTTGGAGGGAAAGAAACACACTCCAAAGTCTAATTAAACCCCCAATTAGGAATTGCACTCAAATTAGGATACTTGGAGGCCAAGTAACACATCTCAAAGCTTATATAAACACCCTAGGGGGCAACTTAAGGGGGGAGTTCGGCAGAAGCCTTCTGCCAGGGCTTTTGTCAGGGCGGTTAGCTAGGCCAAAGAGCCGAGCCGAAGAGGTCAGATTTGTGGGAAACTCTCAAGGGATAGCCAGTTGATCCATCTCCAGAAGCCAGAATTCTACTCAAGACGGAGGATCTCTCCTTCAATTCCTTCAGGGAGTTTTAGGGATTTCTTATGTTTTGTTTTATCTTTCTTCTCGAGATGTTTTTCTTTATTATTATGAACTAAACCCTTCAGATACCTGAAGGGGGATGAAACCTAGATGAATCTTGTTATTGTTTTCTGAACTATATGATAAATACTTGATTTGTTCTTAATTATGTGTGCTTAATTCTTGTGTTAATCTTTCGCGGATATTAATTCAAGTATGATGTGCTTAGGTGGTGGAGCAAAAGTCCCTGCTTAAGAGTAGATCTAGCATAATTAAGCGGAGTTGATCGCGCGCCTAGAGATAGGGTGACGAGATTTTGCTGGATTAGGGTGAAACCTAATATGGGAGTCCATAGATCGATTTACTACTATTCTAGGGGGTTATTAATGGGAAAGAGATTTCGATTAATTAACCTAGGGTTAGACGTTATTCACCTCGAGAGAGGGTTTAATACACGTTAGGGAGTCCTACGGATCAAGTCAAGTGAATAAATCGTTTGGTTCAGTGTTAGATAACAAGTGGAGTCTAGGTGGATTCTTCCTAAGGGTATCGTCTTAATCAACTGAGTTTTTCCCAAGTATTTCCCCAATTCATTCTTTTTGTCTTTGCGTCTTTAGCTTAGTAATTAGTTAATTTAGATTAATAAACAACTTCACTTATTTTAGGCTAAATAATAGAAAGAAAGTTAGTGTTAGTACTTTTAGTTCCTTTGGGTTCGACAATCCGATCTTGCCTAAGCTATACTACTGTTCGATAGGTGCACTTGCCTCAATCGTTGTCATAGTTAGTTTCCAGGTTCGATCATTATCTTTATAAATTTTAAAACTCTGACTTCACAGCGATCAAGTTTTTGGCGCCGTTGCCAGGGAACTAAAATATTAAGAAAGCTCTATTTTTATTACTTTAGCCATTTTTTTGATTGCAATTTATTTTCATTATTATTATTATTATTTTTTTATTTTTATTTTTACTTTGCTAATTTTTCCTCCATTTGCTTTTGGCAGATAATTTTAGTTTTTAGAGAAGATGTCATTGAATAACTATCAGTGGCAAGTTACAAGGACAAGGCTAGCCAAAGTAGCCAGTGTCTTCAACCTCGACGTACACCCAATAATACAATATGACTCAAATCTAGGAGGCGTGGCGAATCCTGAGTACCCACCCTACGGATATGGCATGGAGAACGAACAAGTCCATTATATGGGTAACTATTCTAGACCTCAAAATAATTTTTATGATAACACTTATAATGCAGGTTGGAGGTACCATTCCAATTTCTCGTGGGATGATCAAAGTAGCCAAAGACCCGAAACTTTCTCCAAACTTTCAACAACCACCTCACCAATGAGGCAGAGTCGAACCTTGAAGAGATCTTGACAAAATTCATGGCGACTCATGAGATAACCGTCTCCAAAAAATCGAGACAACACTTAATGACTAACAAGCATCGATCAAAGGGATCAAGAACCAAGTTGGGGAACTTACTGAGTTAGTTGGGGAACTTACTGAGTTAGTTGGGGAACTTACTAAGTCGGTTATACAACTTGCTGTGATCTCGTAAGAACTACTGAAGGAAGCTTGCCACGTATCATCTGAAACTAACCCGAGTGAGCAAAATCAAGCCATTTACGATAGTGAAGGGTTAGACGAACCAAACCCAAGGGAAGAACCCGTGGTAAGCGAAGGTAAGGTTGAAGTGTGCCATGATATACCAAAACCGGCAATTACAGAGTACCAACCTTGTGTGCCATATCCCGATGCAATAGAAAAAGACCACACAGAGGAAGAAGTCGGTGAACTCACACTTCGTAGACGATTTAAACAATCACTCTTCAAGCTCTTGACTCGGCTAGGACATCGAGTAATAAAGGTACGAACGTTAATTCTATTGATAACCATTTGGTTCAACCTTCTTTTCTGTGAAGCATCACGAAATCACCTACACCGAGCTAGATCTTAGACCTCGTACCCATAAAGAAATAATTCATGAAGGACTAAGGCTTCAGGTCGATGAACTAGACAAGTGGAAAACACACTTTAAAGAGAAACTAGGAATATACGAAGTGAAACCGAAGGAAACCCCAAACGAGCTGATAGTAACAACAAATCACTTCAAAATAGGGGATCATGTATTGTTGAATAAGGAAGGCCCTCGAATCACCAATTTAGACCTCAAGACAAACGAAGAAATCACTTTTGAGGTACTTAATGTCTTCCTATACGGCACAGTCGAGGTAAGTAATCCTAAATTTAACACTTTTGAGGTAAACACTACTCGACTTAAACTTTATATCCACAACCGAATTGATCGCATGAGAAAGGATTTTCACCTCCTCAAACCACCTTGACCATACGAATGAGAGGTAAAGTCTAACTTAAGACTATAAATGAGCGCTTCTCGAGAGGCAACCCGAGCACTAACCCCATTAATTTTTACATTTTTAATTCTTCTTTTTAGCACCTAACTATAAACTAACCAAAGTGCAGATTTCCAGACCACACGGCCTTACACACGGCGTGGCCATGGCCGTGTGGCCACCACAGGAAGGTACAAGGGCGGGGGCAACCACAAGATCCATAATTTTTATTTAACCCCCTTCTTCCTTTTTCTTTTCCAGTTGTTTTTCTTTTTTTCATTTTTCATTATTTACTTTTATTTTTATTTTTATTCTAATTTCTTTTAATTTCCTTTTATTTTCTTTATTATTTTCTTCTTATTCTTCTTCTTATTATTCATTCTTTATTATTTTCTTTATAATTTGGTGCTCTTAATCCTTTCTTTTCATGTTATATACTCAGGAAAGCACCAGGGGATGAAAAGAAGGCAAAACGAGCTTAAAATGGGACAAATGGGCCAAAGCATGAAATCGACACGGCCTAGACCAAAGATCACACGGCTGTGCCTCCTTAAAGATCTCAAACACGGCCTGGACCATGATTTACATGGCCGTGCCTCATCAATGAAGTCCACACGGCCTGACCACGATTCACACGGGCGTGTGCCATGGGCGTGTCCCTGCCGCGGCCAAGATGAGTTTTACTCGGATTTGGATGCTTAGAGGCAAAGAAACACACTCCAAAGTCTAATTAAACCCCCAATTAGGAATTGCACTCAAATTAGGATACTTGGAGGCCAAGTAACACATCTCAAAGCCTATATAAACACCCTAGGGGGCAACTTAAGGGGAGTTCGGCAGGCCTTTCACGCGGGGCTTTTGTCGTATGCGGTTAGCTAGGCCAAGGAGCCGAGCCGAAGAGGTCAGATTTGTGGGAAACTCTCAAGGGATAGCCAGTTGATCCATCTCCAGAAGTTGGAATTCTACTCAAGACAGAGGATCTCTCCTTCAATTCCTTCAGAGAGTTTTAGGGATTTCTTATGTTTTGTTTTATCTTTTCTTCTGAGATGTTTTTCTTTATTATTATGAACTAAACCCTTCAGATACCTGAAGGGGGATGAAACCTAGATGAATCTTGTTATTATTTTCTGAACTATATGATAAATACTTGATTTGTTCTTAATTATGTGTGCTTAATTCTTGTGTTGATATTTCGCGGATATTAATTCAAGTATGATGTGCTTAGGTGGTGGAGCAAAAGTCCCTACTTAAGAGTAGATCTAGCATAATTAAGCGGAGTTGATCGCGTGCCTAGAGATAGGGTGACGAGATTTTACCGGAATAGGGTGAAACCTAATATGGGAGTCCATAGATCGATTTATTGCTATTCTAGGGGTTATTAATGGGAAAGAGATTTCAATTAATTAACCTGTGGTTAGACGTTATTCACCTTGAGAGAGGGTTTAATATACGTTAGGAGTCCTACGGATCAAGTCAAGTGAATAAATCGTGCGGTTCAAAGTGTTAGATAACAAGTGGAGTCTAGGTGGATTCTTCCTAAGGGTATCGTCTTAATCAACTGAGTTTTTCCCAAGTATTTCCCCAATTCATTCTTTTTGTCTTTGCGTCTTTAGCTTAGTAATTAGTTAATTTAGATTAATAAACAACTTAACTTATTTTAGGCTAAATAATAGAAAGAATGATAGTATTAGTACTTTTAGTTCCTTTGGGTTCAAAAATCCGGTCTTGCCTAAGCTATACTACTGTTCGATAGGTGCACTTGCCTCAATCGTTGTCATAGTTAGTTTCCAGGTTCGATCATTATTTTTATAAATTTTAAAACTCTGACTTCACAGCGATCATAAGACCAGTTCGTTAAGTATAGAATTGGGCCTAATCTGCTACAACAAATTGTGCCAGATCAAACTCCCCCACACCTAAGTCATTGCTTGTCCTCGAGCAATGTAAACATATAATTAAAAGTACTCAAAAAAAGATAAAATAGGAAAATAAACATGAAGACAAAAAGAAGAAAATTAGCTGTAAATAAAAAAAAACAAAAAACAAAAATAAAAAATAAAAAATAAAAAAAAAAACAAAAAGGAAAAACAAAAAATTTGACTTGGTTTCTTTCTTTAAACAAGCTAGAGTTAGTGAAGATGGAGAACCTCACACCTAAACTCCCTTACACTTAACTTTTTGCTTGTCCTCAAGCACACTAATTCTAAACACATAACATGCAATAAGAAGACATCCCTTGGATTTTATTACTACTAAAGACATGATTGTCAAATATTAAAGGTATAAAGATTCTTTTTGCACATGCAACTTAATCTTGATAGTTCAATGCCTTGAAAACTTTTTAAAGTAAATTAGGATTAGTTTACAAAGTTACATTACTAACAACTTAGAAGTAATTCTCATGACCAAATGTTTAACAATATCACCATTAACATAAATCAAACAGATATGTAGCAGACACAATCATGTGAATAAAAAATATTCATTAAGTATAATTGTTAGCAATTCCAAAAGATTATGCATAGAGAACGCTTAAGTCATATTGGTCTTCTAGGCTTGTAACGTTCTGAGGCTTAGGACGATACGAGTTGAAAGAAAGATATGACTCAAAATGGTTCAAAGAATAAAAATAGTTAGGCACATGACATTGTTCCCTCTATTTCCCCTAAGTGTCCCTTCCAAGCTCACCGCCTTTTATCTCCTTCTACTACCTTCCTTATCTCTCCATGTATGAAGATACAATACAATACTAGCAACTATGGTCAACTTAACGAGTTTTGGTGCACTGATGGCTGGGTTTTTTTTCTCTCACTTTTATGACTTTTTTTTGTCACTTGGCTTTTTACTCTTTTCTCACTCACTATGCTTTTGTTTTTGTTTTAAACTTTTTCTTCTCGTTTTTACTTTTGACTTTTTCTGGATTTTTTCTTTTTCGCACATTTTTTCTAACCTATAGTTATTATATAACATTATTTCTTCCTTTTCCACTCTAATCTTTTGGAACCGCCATGGTGTATCTACCTAAACCCTCAATATATATGGCTGGACGTTTATTTCGTAATGTATTAATGAATCAAGAATAGGGAAAAGTTCAAGTTTTTAATTTATGTTTGGCTTTTAGGTTTGAATTTTGTTGGTTTATCAAAAAGGAGTTATCAGGATCAAATAAGGAGACTAGGGATTCATAACATTAAGGTATGGTCATTTGAGAACTGGATATTCAAACAATACCTTAGGTCGTCCCTAAACATCCCACAATACACAATTTCTTTCATGCTTCGAGTTAAACTGAATGAATAATAATCAATTCAAACATTCATGTTTCTCCAACTTTATATAAGATTCGTATCTCATTGTTGGATCGTCGGTATGCCCTGTGGAGCAGAAAATTTATTCCGGTGATCGTCAACCAAGGATCCATGTATGAGGAACGAATCGAGTTGAAACAAGGGTCGAAATATACCTTTCAAAACTAAAAAGTGATGAATGACGTTGTTGATAGGATCCCTTTCAGAGATGTCGGTTCCAAGCTACAACACTAACGTCTCGACCTCTACGTAACCCACCTAGTCAAAGAGCGAACAACAGGATTCTCTTGAACTTTTTCAAATAGAGTTTTTCAAGAACGATTGCTAGTCCTTTTATTTTGTTTTCTTGAAAACCTTAACACACTAAGGGATTCATTTCCTTTTATTTAATTTGATATCATATATCAAAAAATAAAAATGGGATTATTCCCTTATTATTAGAGAAACAAATAAAAAGTCAGGAAAAAGATTATCTTTCCAAAAGAATATCACTTTCCATGTCCTTTTATATTTTGACCGAAATTATTATAACTTTTTGTATTAATAATTTCTATAGAATATATATATAATTAATATTTTGTATGAATCAAATTCATTTATTAATTTTATATATATTCTCTATTTGTGAACAACAAGTTTGTACATATAATGAGTTTAATATTTAACTATAAAATAAAATTAATTTAACAATTAATTTAATTCATGTGACAGCTAAATACAATACCAAATATATTTGGATTCTGTTCGCTTCAACTATAGGGGGTGACCCTTTAGGCTCTTGTAATGTTGGTAGTAATACTAGAATGTTTCTAACATTACAAGCGATGAGTGGCATCTAGTAATGCATCATTGCTACCTGAGTTACAAGAAGTCATGGTTCGACATAACCTTTTCGTGATAATCTTTTCATATATCTAGATTAGATACAAGTCATTGAATAGTCACACTTGTATAGTTCAATCTCATAATTCTTAATTTTTCTGAGTAGACTACAATAAACAAATAAGTTTAATATCTCATATCAACTATTCAAGCATGGCCATGCATTTCTAGTCTCACTCCACCAAGAGGCCTAAGATATTGCTTCCATTATGTAAGAAGGATAAATCCTATCTTGATCAACCATATCCCACTACATGGATTGTGGTATATCTAACATTAGTCTTTATAGTACAACCTGTTACGGTATACATTTGACTGTATCAAAATATACGACTCACAATGTTGAGACAATGATGATCTCAAGTCTGAATATCATATACATAGTTATCACTATAAGTAATATTTGTGACTATTACATAATAATCCAAGAAACATACTCATGGCAGGTCAGTCCAGTATGTTGTTCTCTAACACATACTCATGTATTGTTTTTGACATCTCTATGTCAATGACAACACTATGTCATCAATCAACTACACATTAGTCTCAAAACATTATTATTTTCCAAGCCCAAAATAATACTCAACTAAGGACCTTTTTAAGAATGATCATATTATTCTTAGGACTTTATTATTAACCAATTTATTTATACACACAGAAAAGAAACTTAAATAACAATGGCAATGCCTTATATTAACAAACAAGGTAAAATGAGTATGTGATTACAATCATCTCATGATTGGTCTTTGGGCATACTCTAACACTCATATGGCATCATCAAACATTCTTACTTAGGTACATCTAATCTATTATGCAATTTAACTAAGTAACCTAATAATTTTCCCTTAAAAGTAATCAAATTATCTCATACCAATAAAAAAAATTCATGTTTGACAAAAATCGTTACATGCTTTATTATGTTCAACCGTTATTCACATCATTAATATAATCCAAGCACCATGAAAAAAAAACAATAATATTTTTTTGTTTGTAAATAATTAACTAAAACAAAATAAACACACAAAAGAAAACACATAAAAACTAATCCTATGTACTTTCCCCTTACACTTTAGAACATACGTTGCCCTTAATGTGAAATAATTAAAGTGCAAACAAGAAAACTTCCCTGAATAGGTCGAATCCTTGTTGTTATGATAATCTTGGGATTTGTGTGCTCTAAGGGACGAAAAAGTATCTAAAATAAATTCTACGATAAAAACTATGACGTATAATGTAAAAAAAATAAAATAAATATAAGAAGACGAAAAAGTGTTGATAATGGATAACAAAACGTCTAAATAAAAGAATTTAAACAAACTTGACCTTTCAATGTTGCAATGTGGTGTTTTGTCTTGGATGTCGTGACATTAGGGTGCAATATCGCGACATCGAGACCAATTTCTAACTTCTTTGATTTTCCGGTTCTAACACTCCATCGTATCTACACCTAATGTGGAAAAACAACTAAACTCAAATAAAATTAATATCAAAAAGTTGAAATAAAATAAATGAATAAAATAAACAAAACAAAAAATAAAAGTTCTTTAAAAATCAGGACGATCCATGTCGCCACCATAGAAGAACTTCTAGCTGGTTCTCGACACTTTGATTCGACATTTGTTTCGTTGTCAATATATACAAACCAACCCTTTTAGTCGATTCCAATAATGTTGCCTTATTTTTTACTAATGTGACATCCATATTACAATCTATTTGGTACCAAATCTGAGCCAACCCCAAATCATTTTTCGGGGTATTATTGCCTCGAGCTTCCTTCCCTCCATGTCGTGTGAAGTTTTAGTCACTCGAGCTTTGTTGCCCTTGTCAAAAGAGAATCAGTCGAACTCATCGATGTCTTCAGCTAGTACCTTCTCTACTATGCCCAGAAAGTGTATTTGCTCTTCTACACTTTCATTTAGAATCAATTTAAGCTCTATGTTAGCGGTTACTTCTATGTTTACATCAGTGACTACATCTACTGTTATGTCTGATTCTACGTCAATTGGATCGGGGACACCTTGGGTTATCTTCAATTCATCATCATGGTCCCTGATTCCAAAACTCTTGATGATTTCCATCTTCTAAGTTCGGAAGATTGTCGAGAATATAGTGGTCATCATGGTCAAAGCTGAGAACATCATGTACGGCCTCTTCCCATGGAGATAATGCCTTTAATATCTCTCGAAGCGTTGCCATCTTTTCTTTCATCTCATCTAACATGCTTGATAATATGTTGGATGTTTTGTTGTTAGCTTAGTAGATTTGATCACACTCAGATGGATGTTTATTCGGCTCACGTAAGGGTTCCTCCGGATACTTGCTTTTATCTTCTCGGTCATAACTTCCATACGCATTGAAATGTAGCTTGTCTAGATGTTCGGGCATATTGTATTCGTTGTTACCACTCCACTAGTTTTTTGAAGCTCCATTCAACCAAATCTGTCCTTCATTATTGTGCCAATTGCCATACCAAAAGGACAACTCATCTGACTTAGACCAACTATCCTCATAATCAAATTTATCCATGTGCGCGTCTATGTTCTAGGCTGAAGGTTTTTCCAGCTCAATTGTTTCATATGATGATATTCCTTGTGGATTGCAAAGAGACTCTATTGGGTATTCGGGCCTATTAGTCGTTTTATCATCTAACTCATATAGAGGTTCATAGGAATACCCCTAATTTCTATATTCACTATTCGAACTCCATTGGTCTATCGAGTTTCCATCTAACCTACTTGATTCTACGTCATCATATAGATTATCCCACATCTTGCCTCCATACCAACTGTAATCATCATTAATTGCACTCATGATTAAATTTACTTAATTAATAAGGAAAAGAAAAGAATAATAAAAAGAATAAAAAACAAACAGAAAACTAAAATAATAAATTAATAAAATTAGCACACTATCTAACTCGTTCGTCTTTTGACTAATATTATTCTACAAAGTAATTTATTCAATAACAATTATCACCGTAGTAATCCCCGACAATGGCGTCAACAACTTGACCACCTCCCGATGTACCAACGTCGGAAGTGAGAATACTACAACTAAAGATATGAATTAAGGCAGAGTCCAAAAATGTATGAGTCAAGTTGTAATATAGTTTGTTTACAATGAAACACTTGGTGAGTATTCAGAGGATCGTACCCTAGGGATTACAGTTTGGGAAAAACTGCTATTAAGCCAATTACCAAAAATAACTACTAGTCTACTTGAGTCACGAATTAGTAGTGTTAATCTGGAAGCAAGATGATAATAATAGTAATGATAAAGTATATGAATTGAACTAAACCTAAATCTAATCCTAAGTTCATGTATCGACTTCTCCTATCCCTTGTTTCGACTATGCGAGTTCCTTTAGCCTAGATCCAATTGTTTTACCTGACTAATTATTGATTTAGGGTTCTAAATAGTTGGTTACTAATTAACCTAGCAGGGATTCCTACTCTTCAACAAACCTAACTAGTCGATAATAACTACTCACCTATCGATGACACAGTTTAGACTAGGAAAAGGTAAGGTTTTCTCAGATAGGCAATACAGATATGACTTTCTAAGGTTGTCAAGCCTAGGTTTTAAGTTCTTCCTTTCCCAACCACTGATCTACTAAGTGATTCTTGGTAGGCAATATCGATTTCAGGTTTATTCCTACCTAAATGACTTTCTATGGTCGTCAATCATATGGTTTAATTGCACTAAACCAAATCTAACCAATCCAAATTGAACTACCTATCAATCAATTAATTAGATTAGTAAAATTGAAACATGCACAATATGTATAAAGTAAAAATTGATTATAATCTTTACACAAACATTCAATTAATAATGTTAAAGAAAGAAATATAAATAATATAATAAAGGAAAGGGATGCTCATGGATTTATCGATGAAAGCATGGCTTCAGAACAATCTTCGCTCACGAAAGTCTCACTTCTAAATAGAATCTTCCGGTTACAAGAACATAACGTAAACTAGGTAAAAACTAAGAACGAGAATAAAAACCTAAGAATCCTCCTTCCCTGATGTGTTGTTCTGAGCAAGTATTTATAGATTACATGTATTATGACCTAATTAGGTAAAGTAAGGATGGTTAAGCATGTTAATTTAGGTTGTGTAGACAAAAAAACCCTTACTTATTAAATTGGCCTCGTCCCAGTTGTGTTGCGACACCCTCTAGCCTGTGTCGTGACATCAAAGGTAGGTTATTTTATTCTTCGTGTCTTTAGGGATGTGTCGTGACATCGTCTTGCCTATGTTGCGAAATCCTCAGCAGACTGCTACTTGGATATTATGCTTGTTATGTTGCGACATCGCAGCTCCGTGTTGCAACATCAGCAGCAGTCCACAGTCTTTTTACCCTCGAATGATGTCTTGCACACTTAATCAACATGTTAGTATTTCTTTAGGCCCAAATTGGCCTAGAAGGTCATAGAATACATAAAAATGTTCATTTTATTCACGGTTCTAAGAAGGGAAACTTAATAAAAACTATACTAATTTGTTAGAAGACTAGCTCGTTAAGTATAGAATTGGGCCTAATTAGCTATAATGAATTGTGGAAGATCATTAAGCACATGGGAAACACACATAATAAATATTTAAAAACAAATAAAAATAAATAAAAATAGCAAAAGAATTTTAAAATTTTCCTAAGTCACCCCACACTTCATTCAGCACATTGCCCCTAATGTACAACAAAAGATAGAGGAAAGAGGTTACTCGATTGGTGTGATACGTGTAACACAATTGGTGGGACTACTCCTCCTGACAGTTTTTGATCAAAATTGTATTGCCTTAAAAAGTTATAGGGTCCCTGGAAAGAGGAACCAAAAACATAAAATATATATAATAATTAAAATCCTAACCAAATAAAAACTAAAGCAAAAATAAAAATCATCCCCCCCCCAAAAAAATAGTGTCCAAATTAAAAAATGTTCAAACTAGTTAGAATCAGACTCCGACTTTTCAATCCGCTTTGTCCTGGTTGCCCTCTGAGTCTGGATTTTCTTCAACATCTTCTTCCGGGTCTTCCTCCAGATCCTCCTCTGGGTCCTCTTCGACCTCTTTCTTGCTAGGTTCTACTTTTACCTCATATTTAGCTATTGGAAACTGTGGCAGCTTTAAACTGGTCTTCCTCACATAGTTTTCGTAGACTGGTCCTACTTCCTGCATCCATCGACCTTAGTTTTTCTTGCACAATGAAGCATGCTCTTGTAGATTCTTGTTCCAACACATGTTTTTCTTCTGTAATATAGCATACAATAACATAGCTTGGAAAGTGATAGCACTAGAAAGAACATAGGTTTTCCCCTTACTTATTGGTTAAATTGTTCCCATTTAGTTATCCTTAGCATACATTTTAGCATTTTCAGTTTAATAAATTGCATTTTATAACTCAGTGAATCCTAGCCTATTTTATCCGTAATGTTGCTATCTTATTACATTAATGTCGCAGCATGAGTTAATCCTAGATTACGTCAAGAATTGTCGCAACACTTGACAGCTACCCGTAATGTCGCTGGATGAGTTAATTCCAGATTGAGTATAGAATTGTCGCCGCACCTCACAGCTGTCCAGATAAGAACCAAAAATGCGTGAGTTATCCAGTCTGGTATAACCAACCTGTACGTACAAGGACAAAATCATTTTGGGGAAAGGACACTATACTGTTGGAAGAGGACATAAAATATGGACGTGAGAAGAAAAATGGGGCTTTTTTTTTGATCATCGTCTTCATCATCCTACCTTGAAGCTTGTGGCCATGGCAGCTTAAGCCTCTCACGGGTGAGCCAATGTGAAAACCAGATGCGAACTAGCTCCTGACGAGGAGACCTAAGTGTGAGACAAGAGGGAATAGAGAGATTTAGTCGAGTTGTCTAGGGATAGTATTCTCCATTCAATTATTTCTTATTTCTTCTAACTACTGGTGATTACTCTCTGTTTTCTGTTTGTATGGAAATACACATGAATTGTTGGTTAAATGTTATCTTATTCAATCTTGCTTTTATTTTTTAATCTTGGGGTTTGAATGTTGTGTAACATGGAAGTGTTATTGCAGTCACTGACATTGAAAGTGCAGTGACAGTTTGAGCCAACAAGCATTACAACGGAAGTTGAGTGAGGATTAGAGGAATTTAGTCCACTTTTTCTTAATAGTGCCGAATTTCCATCATCAAAAGGTGAGGTTAGGATGCATGTTTAAGTCTCAGATTAAATAGAGGAGTGACGCTGGGTATGATATACATTGAACTTTATTGCTTCGACAATCACCTATCTCTTTATACCTTGTGAGCACTTAGTATTCTGCTGAAGATTCATGTTGGGGATCCCAGTTTATTACTATCATATTTTATTTTATTGTTTTCAAGTTATTGCATCGAAAACTACTCTCAAAATTTATCTCATTTCTATCTAGTTATTGCATTGACATTAATAGACAAAAGACTACCATCCGTGTGGGATCGATATCTGTCAGACTCACATCTGTCTACTATACTTGCATCAACAGTGTATGCTTGCACATTATTACTGTGACGTTAAACAACCAATAAGAAAGTATCTATATTAGACATGTCTGAGGCTGGGCAGATTTTAGTACTGATGAACCGTAACCACATTCTTGTCCTCGGGGTTAGTTGTTCCTGTGAAAACGATGTCACAAAATTCGTCCCTAGATGACATTTCCACTCACCTTGTCCATTCGTTAGGAGGTTGATTATCTCCTCCATATTCTCTTTCAGACAATACATTGATCAGTTTTCTATGCAAAATCGTACAGGAATAAAGGAGTGTCATAATACCACGCTATCTCAGGTGGTGAGATAGAAATTTCCTTTCCTCAAATAATTACCCACAACCATGGTTCATCCAGTTTTCAATTTTTCTTAATCTCCCTTAAGGCAACATAAAGTTCCTGGGCTATCGGAATACATGCTCGTTCCTTTGGGATTTCACAGAATTTTTCCCATTTATGGAATTACATTATCTCCCACAATTTATTGGTTAAAGATGTTAGGAACACAAAACTTCTCTCCTGAAGAGGAGATTTTCCTCAAATGGTGCGTATATTAATTTCGAGCTCCCTTTCTCTAAGTTCTTTGAAGTTATCAACCCCAATTCTACATCCGAAAGGTTGCTCCTCATTATTTTAGGACTATGGAACAAGTGAAAGGTAAAGGATTTGTGGAATTTCAAAAAATAGGATAGAGAAGGGTGATTGGTTGCTTGAAGAGGCTTGGAGGATGCAGTTGCTACTAAGGACAATATATAAAAGCCATTTAGGGCTTGACTTGTTGTATCATCTCTTTTTTTAGGGGTACCAAAAACGTGAGGTATCTGAGTTTGTATCCAAATGTTTGATATGGCAACAAGTAAAAGCCAAACATTAGGTTCCATTAGGTTTGCTACATCCTGTGATGATTCCCGAGTGGAAATGGGAGCGTGTCATAATGGATTTTGTAACAGCCCATTTTTTAGTGGTGTCGGAGATAGTGGTTTTGGGGTTACCAAATCCGATGAGTAAGTTCGTAAATATTATTATTTAATATTTACGAGTCAAATGTGATTTTAGAAAGGTTTTTGATTTGATAATTTATGTTATATAAGCGATTTATTAAGTTCAAATGGTAAGACCTTAAGGTCAAGTGGTTTTAAAAAATGAGGTATCGGGACCTCGTTTCTATAAACCAAGCCATAAATATTTTTATAAATATTTAAGGAATGTCATTAAAGTGGTATTAAAGTTTCGTTAAGAAATTTTAATGTTTCGATAGTTAATTAAGCAAAAAGGACAAAATCGTAAAAGTTGAAAAAGTCAATCGCTATTAGTTTAAAGGTGTTAATTTCTTAAAGAATTATAATTGGATGGTCTTAATAGGTAATTTACCCATACCTAAGATAGTGGGATGGTGGATGCTTTAATTTCTTTTAATTTTATAAGTTTTATAAGTTATTTTATTATTAAAGTAATGAATAAAGGTTAAAATAATAATAAAAATAAGAAAACATATGTTTCTTCTTCATTTTGGCTTGTTCATCACTAAAATACACCATAGGAAAAGCTTCCAGCTTCGGTTCTTCTTTGGATGATGCATGGTAAGCTATTTTCATCCGTTTTTAAAAATTTTTATGTTTTTGAGATCGTTACAACTAGGTCCAGATA
Organism: Gossypium sturtianum; assembly: GCA_025698515.1. Classification (NCBI taxonomy): domain Eukaryota; kingdom Viridiplantae; phylum Streptophyta; class Magnoliopsida; order Malvales; family Malvaceae; genus Gossypium; species Gossypium sturtianum. Next base: position 132,227,168 of record CM046955.1, read on the forward strand.
GCCTGTGCCTTCGATTTTGAAACCATTTTTAATATTAGTTGTTATTTAAAAGTATTTTGATGAATTTTCCGATTAGGAACTAAATTGTTGAAATAATAAAAGTACAAGAATTTGATGTGAAATTGTTACAAAAATGGGCTGAAATGGAGGCTATGAATATTATAATAGTGTGAAATTTCAATAAAAATGGTTAATTTGCATGTTTTAGACTCAGGGACTAAATTGAATAAAAGTAAAATGTTAGGGGTAATTTTGTAAAAAATTAAAAAATGACTAACTTGCATAAAATACATTGTTTTACTATCTAAATTAATAGATTTAATGAAATTATTAATTTATATCAAGATCGAATGGAAAATCGAGGATAATAAAATTACCAAAATGCCCTTGTACTTTGTCATTTCTGCAATTTAGCCAGGTAAGTTTCGTTCGTTTCAATAGTGTTTTAAATTGTTGTTTTAACTGCTATTATGTTATGTTATGATATCATGCCTCAACAGAAAAATCTCACGAAGTATTGACGAGCATCGATTAAAGAAAAGGGATAGTTTCGACTATCAACTATGAAAAGGGATGGTGACGACTGTAACACCCCTCACCCGTATTCAACATCGAAATAGGGTTTCAGAGCATTACCGGACTTATAACACAATTACACATACATTTTCTCTTACATTTCCAAATTTCATTCAAATATCAATCAACACATTCATATCATCCCTAATACTAGCCTGCGAGGCCTTAAACATGCATTAGCAGTGGTTCGGGACTAAACCGATAACTTTGAAAACTTTTCGAACATTTATAAAATTTTCTCAAAAATAGGGGACACACGCCCGTGTGGCCTGACCATGTGTCTTACACGGCCAACATACACACCCGTGTCACAAGCCGTGTGGACATTCGAAATAGGAGCACATGGCCGTGTTTCAGCCTGTGTTCGACCCCGTGTAACTCTCTGACTTGGGTCACACGGCCAACACACACGCCCATTTGGCTAGCCCGTGTGCCTTACAAATGGCCATACACGCCCGTGTGCCAGGCCGTGTGCTAGGCCTTACCAAACCTGTAGGGTATACTGACTTATGCCACACGGCCAGGTCACACGCCCGTGTGTGAGGCCGTGTGGAGCATACTGACTTGATTTTAATTTCAACACCAGGGGACACATGGCCGTGTAACATGACTGTGTGTCACACACGGCTCAGACACACGCCTGTGTCTCTGCCCGTGTGGACAAAAATAGGTTATTTACCAAGCCATTTTGCCACCCTATCTTATGCACACCTATACCAAATTCAATGGCACCAAAACATAACACTTAAAAGCATTTAAACAACCTCAATCAAACATCATTCATACCATCTCAATTCCAACAACTAACATGCTTATAATCTCATGTTTTCCTCATTCAAATCATACCAATTATACTTTTTCCAAACATACATCATCATACACCAATCCACAAGCACATAGCTTCTCAATTATCAACCATTTGACATCTATAATATCAACTATCAATAACATTGCAAACCAACCTCAATCACATAGCATAAGACATGTAACACCCCAAACCCGGCCTAGAAGTTAGGCCCGAATCTGGCGTGTCACATTGAAGTGTTTTTTGAAAACCATGTTTTTATTGAAAACCCTTCTTGTTAAAAAGCTTAAGTAAAATCTCAGTTACGTTTGTTTATTTTTAAAACGTTGCACATTGAAAAATTATTAGTTTTATTCCCAAACATCTTTTCAGTAGCGGAAGCTAATTTTGAGAGTAATTGATTTACGAAAAACATTAAGTCGCGAAACCATTTTGAAAGTGTTGCGAAAACATAGTGTTGTTTTAAAAACAGTTAACATTTTGGAAAACCGTGATTTACTTCTAACGGATATAATTCAAAGTAAATTAAAAAAACCCAAGTTAAATCCAGAACCTTAAAGAGGCCTTATTACAACCCAAATTAAAATATTTAAAAGTAAATAGTCAAAACGGAAAACATAAGCAGTGTGTGGCCTTCTCCGAGTCCCTCGCAGCACCGACCCTCCTAACGTTGGGAATCACCTGCACAGTTAAAACGGGAGAGTTTACAAAAACTCAGTGTGTAATCGCCTCCTAACTAAAATAGTTAGTAAAACATACATAATTCAGAATCAGTCTGGGCTGGAGCCCAATTACAGTAACAAAACAGTGTGTGTGGGTCTAAGCCCAGTACAATTTCACTTGGGCCTCAGCCCTTATCAGAATGAATTCCATATGCATAATGTGTGATGCATGCTAACCCATCCCATCCAACCCTGCACTTGCCTCCGTCTAACCCTGCACTACCTGCGGGGAATAAATCACCCACGCCATCCCTACACTCCCAATGTTAGCACCGGTTGCGGCACTAACCAAAATCGCAGCATAGCTGCTAGTTTTTATGCGGCTTTAAGCCTTTAGTAACGGTCTCATAATTGGTACATAGCCATCGGTAACTGTAATAAGATCGACACATAGCCTTCAGCTACGGTAATATAACCGGCAGACAACCACGGGTAATTATGATTGACACAGAGTCATCAATATATAAGTTAGGCACATAGCCACGGGTAAATACGATTGGCACAAAGCCATAATCAAGATGGCACAGAGCCATATTTAGGTTGGCACAGAGCCATAATCGATTATGCGACTTTAAGCCGCTCGCCGCCCACATCGTCTTATGCAACACGTGCGACCTTAACAGATCAATACTGGATACACAATCGTCTCATGCGACCCGTGCGACCCTATCAGAACTTCCTCCGTATCAATGTCTCAACCCCATGCAATATGTCGTGTATGTCATGCTCAATCATTACACGTATATGCAAAATGGCCATGCTTCGAATATGATCGTTTAAACATATAATAAAAGCATATCAGCCACACGATCACAGTCAAGTCAGTTAAAACACAGTCACACGATCACAGTCAAATCAATCAAATTGATAGTCTAAGTCAGTCATTTACCCATAAGGGCAAAACAATCATTTTACCTTATAAAGGCATTTCGGTAATCCTACCCTATAGGGGTATTTCGGTAATTCTACTCTACAGGGGTATTTTGGTAATTTTGCAAATTGAGGGTATTTCAGTAATTTTACAAATCAGGGGTATTTCGATAATTTTACAAATTAGGGGTATTTCGGTAATTTCACAATCTGAGGGTATTTTGGTAATTTTACAAATCAAGGGTATTTTGGTAATTTTACAAATTAAGGGTATTTTGGTAATTTTACAAATCAGGGGTATTTCGGTAATTTCACAATCTGAGGGTATTTCAGTAATTTTACAAATTAAGGGTATTTTGGTAATTTTACGAATCATGTGTATTTCGGTAATTTCATAATTCGAGGGTATTTTGGTAATTTTACAAATTAAGGGTATTTCGATAATTTTACGAATCAGGGTATTTCAGTAATTTCACAATTCGAGGGTATTTCGGTAATTTTACAAATTAAGGGTATTTTGGCAATTTTACAAATCAAAGGTATTTCAGTAATTTTACAAATTAGGGGTATTTCGGTAATTTTACAAATTAGGGGTATTTCGATAATTTTACAAATCAAGGGTATTTCGGTAATTTTACAAATCAGGGGTATTTCGGTAATTTTGCAAATTGGGGTCGCAGCGACCCAACAGTAGGTCCACCGTCGCCTCGAGCGACTTAAGTAACCTAAACAGTCACAACGGTGTAAATGGGCCTAAGGCCCATTACTCGACCCAAGTGGGCCCACACACTCGTGTGGCCCATTTAGCCCAGAAACGGTCACAGTTATACAAACGTCATAGTCCAAACAACACTCATGCATTTTATTCGTGTAGGCCCACAAGCCCACTGGGCCCACACAGCCCATTTCGGCCCAGAACGGCCCAAGACCATGAGAGCGCTCGTGGTGGCCTCTACAGACTAACGCCCATGCTCGTGGGCTCGATCCACCACACGTGCGATCGCATGCTCGTGTGGCATCATTCACCGGTATTTCGACTTTTCGGCATTTTATCGATCTACGATCAGAAAGAGTGTGGTTACACACCTTTTTCAGAATAGCGCAGAAACCCCCGAATGTCGAACCTATCATAACAGTAACTTCGGTTAAAACCTTAACACATGAATTGAAAGAGCCATTAATCGAAACCCATTCAAAAGATTACCTACCAACGCCTTTCTTGAACGAGCGTGGATTGAACCTACTTAGATCGCCGACGAAAGAGGATTACAGACCCCTCAATGAATATCTGTTTAAGCAATGAGTCTTATTGAACAAAACTATTTCTAGAATATGACTTAAAATCCCAATACCAACATCATAGGGCAATCGGCCAACGAATCAACTTACCCCAACTATACGATCGATTGACAACAAGAAGTTTTGAATGCCTCAGCCCACTTGAGAAACCCCTTACTTGAACTCAACGTCAGACAAGGAGATTCCGACCGAATGCCAGAGGATAGTTGCTGAATCAATGACGAAAGTAAAGGTGAAAAGAATGCAGTATTCGGCTAGCCTCCCACAGAAAAGGGATGATAACAGATACGGATTGAAACAGACTAAAGAAGGGGAAAGAGAATTTGGGAAAAGAGAAGATGATGCATTCGGCCAAGTAAAGCAAACGAAAAGGAGAGAAGAAAAAAACAAAGGGAGATTCAGTTATTGAAAGAAGCACCGACAGAATATTGGAGAAAAAGAAGAGGAAGATGTATTTGCCAACGTAGAGAAAAGGGTAGAGAGAAAGATAGAAAAACGATTCAGTAGAGAGACAGAGAAGTAAAATTCGGTAAAAAGGGAAAGAACCTCAATTGCACAAATCTCCCCACAAAAGAAAAACCAAGGTTGCACTAAAAGAATTCGGCAAACTGTACGGCTACACCATACGACACCAATGGCTTATTAGGAAAAATGCTTAATTCTGCCTCTACCAAAACCGAACTTCCCAAAGTCTAGAGACCAAACCGGCACACACTTCTCTTCCCACTCAAATTCCTATTTTCCCATAAATCACTCCTTTAATCTCTCCACAATCTACTCCATGATTCTCTCCACAACAACCTCATCCATCAGAATTCTAATGCAACACAAACTCCAACCGTCCCAAACTGCAAAATAAATACCCCCTTATGCTGTGCCAACACTCGAACCTCAGACCTCAAGGTTACTTTACATGCCACCTTGCCACTAGACCACAAGCTCTTCAGTGACTTAAAACATGCACAAATATTTATAAAGCCTATGTGCCAGTGTCCAGATTCTTTTAAGAGCAAAATTTAAAAATTCTGCAAGAGCCAAGACTTGAACCCAAGCTCCCTTACAACCTTAATGACGCCACAACCACTAGGCCCCATGCTTCCTTGTGCCATGATTTCCCCAGCAATATTCTTAAAGCCTACTCACTTACATCCAGGGTTTTATTCACCTAAAACCAAAATTTTCCTAAAGCCCAGGTTTGAACCCAAGACTTCTTTAATACTTCTCAGGAACCTTAACCTCCAAAGCAGACATACTTTTAGGTTATTCACATGCACAACTAAATTCCAATTCCTTCGGCATGCGAAGCCCATTTCTTCTAGGCCCAAAATTCGGGGCGTTACAGGCCATGTGCACACTTATATATATACACAACCAAACTAACCAAGTTAAGCCAAATCTCATGGCTATATATACAAACCAAAACATAACCATTCACAAGCCATCTCAAATGGAAAAACTCACTACCAAAATACATATCAAAATGACCATAATCCTATACATGCCATATGACCAAACCATAAGCTCAAAAGTACCAAAGTGATGGTTGGATAGTGCGACGTAGTCTCCGACGATCCCCGAATCTGAGCTAGCTTTGAAATCATTATAAAACATGGAAAAATAAACTAAGTAAGATTTATAGCTTAGTAAGCTCGTATGAAATAAACTCAACTAATCATAAATAAATAAATCATCAATTTGAACATATTAACATGTAATTCATGATAACTAACAAACCTTTCACATGCTTAATAATATGCTTATATGCAAACTTCATAACTTCTTAGATTTAAAGCTCATACGATTCATGTACATACCTGTACCAATTCGTAATGAACTCATACCTATTTGGAATAATGTTGAATACTCAAAATCTCGCACACTAAGTGCCAATACATAGCCGAAGCTATTTTAATCTCGCACACTAAGTGCCATTCATAGTCGAAGCTATCTTGATCTTGCACACTAAGTGCCATAAATAGCAGAATCATCGTCAAACATGACTGTAGTCTCGTGTACACAATTTATGCAATATCAAAGCATTTAAAGCATAATTATAACAATGCTTATTACATACAAACTTACCTCGGAAGTAAAAATGATGACACGGGTCAACTAATCCGAGACTTTGTTCTTTCCCTGATCTAAGCCCGTATTTCGCTTTTCTTGATATGCTCAAGAAGACAAGGTGTAACACCCCAAACCCGGCTTAGACGTTACGGCCGAATTTGGCGTGTCACATCGAAGTGCTTTACGAAATCAAGGTTTGTTGGGAGAAATCGTTCGAGTTAAAATCCATTTAGTTTTTATTTTTTTTTGGGAAACAGTTGGTAAGTTATAAAAACCAACACTTAGTAAAACGATTACCATTTTTGCTACTGTTGGTCTAAAATCGCGGAAGCTACTCTATTTACGGTTATCTTGAAGTTGAAAATATGTGTTTGCCTCATAAAACAGTTATTAGTTGTGAAAACTTGTTTGTATCCGTTTGGCAGTTTCAAAATAAGAAATTAAATGCCCAATTAAAAGAAATTAAAAATCACCAGAGGCATTATTACAAAAATATCGACCCAATATAAAATATTTAAATAACTACGTTTAAACAAACATCCTTGATCATGTGGCTCCCTCCGAGTCCCTCGCAGCTCCAAATCGCCTAAGACTGGGGATTACCTATACAGTTAAAAGACAAGGGTGAACTACGAGAACTCAGTGTGTAATCCCCCTATCACTCAATCAGTAATACATGCGATAGAATCACCTGGGCTCGAGCCCTATTGAGAATCTGCAAAGTGTGGGCTCGAGCCCATTACTGATGTCGTAATCGAAACATAATACATGTGGCCCTAAGCCCAATACAGTGATAGTATCAGAAACAGTAGTGCAACAATGCAATCATGCAACCCATCCTAATCCAGCCAACACACCACCCGTACCAACCAACACACCATGTGGGGATAAAATCGACCCACCCTGCCAACACACCAATATCAGCACCGGTTGCGACACTAATCAGTATCGCAGCAAAGCTGCCACTAATCAGAATGGCTAAGAACCGTAAACATGATAGCTATAACGCCATGAGTACAGTAATATGATTGGCACAAAGCCATTAGTAGCAGTGATATGATCGGCACACAGCCATCAGTAGCATCGCAACAAAGTTACCAAAGAACGGTATCGGCAAAGAAAGCCGCGAAGACGTGATCGCAAAGAAAGCCGCCAAGAATGAGAAATGTGGCAGAGCCACCAGTACAATACTTCCTCCATAACAGTATCCCAACCCCATGCAGTATGTCGTGTATGCAAAATGCCATGCTTAGAATCAGTCATACAAATCACAGACAAATCAGTCATTTAAATCACAGACAGATCAGTCATTTACGTCACAGACAAATCAATCATTTTCATCGCAAACAAATCAATCATTTACCCTCGAGAGGTAAAAATAGTCATTTTACCCTTTGGGGGTATATCAGTCAATTCACCCAACAGAGGTATTACAGTTATTTTACCTACAGGGGCATCACAATCATTTTACCCTACAGGGGTATTACGGTCATTTCACCCTAATTACGGTCATTTTACCCTATAGGGGTATTACGATCATTTTACCCTACAGGGGTATTACGGTCATTTTACCCTACAGGGGTATTACGGTCATTTTACCATACATGGGTGTTATGGTCATTTTACCCTACAGGGGTATTACGGTTATTTTACCCTACAGGGGTATTACGGTCATTTTACCCTATAGGGGTATTACAGTTATTTTACCCTACAGGGGTATTACAGTCATTTAACAACCTTCCCAAAGGTTTATAGTCGCCTCGAGCGACACAGACAATCCATTTGGTCAAAACAGTGTAAATGGGCTCAAAACCCAATACTCGGCCCAAATGGGCCCACACGCTCGTATAGCCCATTTGGCCCAATTTCAATCACGGCTATGCAGACTTCATAGCCCAATCCAGTTTATGCTACTTTTCATAAATTTTATCCGTGTGGGGCCCACGAGCCCATTGGGCCCACACGGTCCATTTCGACCCAACGAGGCCCTTAACAGCCCAAGTGCACGAGAACACTCGTGGTGGCCTCTTCAGTCTAGCGCCCACGATTTTGGGCTCAATTTTACCACCCGAGCGATCGCACGCTCGCGAGGCCTCAAATGCCGAAGTTTCGGCTTTTCAGCTTTTGCCGATTCACTGCGGAGATAGTGTGATTACACACCTTTTGCGAACACTTGCACAAACTCTTGAGCCTACATTCATCACATTTCTCCATCAGTCCCTTTTGAACAAGACCAGTACTTACTAAATCTTTTCACTATTATACTAATCAAAGAGACTCTAAACCCCTACCTTGATCAATCAACAAAAGGCCACACTCCTAATCCGTTGCCAGAGATCATCTACTAGGCCTTAGGGAAACCCTGCATAAGAATCGGATCTTATCAAACACCCATTCAAACGAATAGTTTAAGCTAAACGAGTGCTCAGTTACCGACAGCGCAAAGTCAATAGTTGAAGAGAAAAAATAATAATCGACCTACACCCCCTTTAAGGGCCGAAACCGAAAGTACTAAGAATGAAGGAGATAAAATGGGGCAACGGTACTCCTATTTGAAAATGGCAGAAAACATATGATGTTAGAAGAAGAAAGGGCCCTTAACGTTAAGGAGAAACCAAAAGAAAAACCACGAGCACTTACCCTTTTTTTCGTAAGACTTTGTGTTTCTGCACGATAATACCACTAAGAAAACAAGAGAATATTTGGCCAAGTATCCCAAAAGAGAAGGACGAAGAACAGGGTTCAGTATTCGACAAGGGTTAGAAAAAGAATGTAACAAACTATTGAAAGGGAAGGAAATGAGAATGGAGGAGAGGAGAAGAGAAGAGTAAAGATTCGACCAGAGAATGTAGAGAGATTAAGAGCACTCAGAGAGTATACGGTTAAGCATAGAAAGAGGAGGAGCAAAGTTCGGCTTTTGGCATATAATGGGATTGAAACAAAATCGACTAGAAGAGAAAAGAAAAGGCGAGAGACCACAATCCTGAAAAACCAACAGAATGCCGAAAATGCTCCCTCTTTTCCCCCTAGCTGAATTTCACTCAGGCCTTAGAGTCCCATTCAGCCACAACTCCCCTCACATTCAAATTCCTTGAAAGTCTCCACAAATCACTCCCCTTATCCCTCCTTGATATCCTCCATAACAACTCCAAGACCAATTCAAACTTCACCTGGCAGAGTTCCAGTCCAACTCCACTTCTCCTGCTGCAAGTAATTTTGCATGCCAAGGGATTCGAACCCAAGCTCTCACATTACCCATTTCACGCCACTTGCCACTAAGCCACAAGCTCCTCTTGTGTCATAATTTAACTGCAATAATTTAAAAGCCCTCTATCTAGATCCTAAGGATTTTATACTCTAAAATAAAAATTTTGCTAAAGCCCAGGTTTGAACCCAGGACTTCTCAGACACTCCCAAACACTGCTAAATCACTCAACCACTGAAGCAGACAGTCAATTGCATTATTTCCTTGCACACATAAACTTTTATGTGTTCCTACGCTTAAGACCTATTTCCTTCTAGGCCCAAATTCGGGGTGTTACACAAGGCCAAATACTTAAGCTCCTTCAATGGAGTTTCCTAGTTTACAATTCGGTGGATGATGATAGAAATTAAAGATGATTTTATGTTTCTTTTATTTTTATTAAGTTATTTCTTAATTTACTATTTTACATAATCATCAAAACACTTAGTAAAATGTCCATATATGTCCACTCAATTAAGAAATGGTATAATTACCACCCAAGGACCTCTACTTTTAAGTTATATAGCTATTTGACTCCTTTAGCTATTAGAACTCAAGTTTTACACTTTATGTGATTTAGTCCTTTTTATCAAATTGACTAACCAAACGATAAAATTTCTAAATGAAACTTTCACAAAAACATATTATCATGCTGTAGACATTAAAATAATAATAAAATAATTATTTCCACTTCATATTTGTGGTCCCGAAGCCACTGTTTCGATTTGACTAAAAACGGGCTGTTACAACTCTCCCCCTTAGAGATTTTCATCCCCGAAAATCTTACTAGTGAAGAGGTTAAGGTACTATTTTCTCATAGCTTCCTCAGGCTCCCATGTAGCTTCTTCAACACCATGTCGTTGCCACAAAACTTTCACTAAAACTATGCGTTTATTTCTCAACTCTTTAACCTCACGGACTAAAATTCGGATCGGTTCTTCATTGTACGTAATATCGGGTTGAATCTCAATATATGACGGAGAAATTACATGCAATGGATCAGATTGATAACGGCACAACATCAACACATGAAACACGTTGTGGATCTTTTCTAATTCTGACGGTAATGCTAACCGATATTGTAATAGCCTGAACTTGGGCCTAGACGGAATAGTGGTTTTGGGACCACAAATTTGACGAGGAAATATTTATTTTTATTATATTTTTATGGTCTACAATTTCACAGAATTATTTCGTGAAAATTTCGTTCGAAAATTTTGACGTTTGGGCACTCAATTTTGTCAAAAGGACTAAATTGTAAAAAGTGAAAAAGTTTAGTTCTACATGTTAGAGGTGTCCAATTGTTATTAAATTTTAAATTGGAGGTCCTTAAATGGTAATTAGACCATTGGTTAATTTTTTGGACAAAAATGGACATGAAATAGGTGAAATAGAATATTTTTAAGTTAGGGGCATTTTGGTCATTTAGTGATTAAATGATTAAATAAACAAAATTAAAAGCCAATTTTTGTCCATCTTCAACCCCATGGCCGAATTTCACAAAGGGAAACCATGGATAGGATTTTTCAAGCTTCCAAGCTCGATTTTAAGTCCGTTCTAGCCCCGTTTTTAATGATTTTTACATTTTTGAAATCCTCGTAACAAGATCTATCTATTTCTACCACTAATTTGAGATATGGTTAAAGTCTAGGGTTTTGAAGCATGATGAATATGTGTGTATTTTTGTGTTTAATGGTAGAAAATGCATGTTTATGGTTAGAGAAATGACTTTTACTAAGTGATTTTCGGTGAAAATGCCTAAAAGGACTAATTTGTAAAAGTTATAAAATGTGTCATAAAAGTGTGTTTTAATGGAAATTGTGGGCTGTTATAGTTATGAAAATGGTTCAGCTAGGATTAAAGTACAAAGAAATTGAATGAAAATAATTTTACGAGCTAGGGACAAAATTGTAAATATGTGAAACTTTAGGGGCAAAAATGTAATTTTGCAATAATATGATTTTTGGGTCACATTGAATAATGTGACTAATAAATAAATTAAATGTGATATTATAGATAAAGGAAAATGAGGTTTGGAACTAGAACGAGGGAAAAACGAGAAATTGACGAATAAGTCCTTTTCACCGATTGTGCTACCAAGGTAAGTTTGTATGTAAATAATGCATCGTTTTTACTTACGTTTTCATATTTTGATAAATGGTATGAATTGTGGCTGAATATTTGATGTAATTGACAAAATATCGACAAGTGAGAAATTTCCTGGTTGAACCTTAGGAATAAAAATGGATACGAGTGTCATGTTCACTAGAAACCTATGTGAAATCTAAGTGAAATAAGTGATCCGGGTGCTGGTCCGTAAGTTCTACATGTGGCTGAGTTATCCAACATGTGTTACGGGTACTCGACAGTTTGTGTAAGCAGAACCATGTAGTTTCGTCACGACCGACAGCTTGTGTGAGCAGACCCGAGAATGTGACTATGTGAAGCGGTCGGTTGGTCTTATAAGTTCTACCGATGCATCCGGGTAATCCGGCATGTGTTGCGGATACTTGACTGCGGCTTGTGTGAGCAAAGAGTAGTTACACGTATGACCGGCAGCTTGTGTAAGCAGACCCGTGAATGTGATTAGCTCGAGAGCGAGCCTATGTGAAAAGTGTGATATGAAGTATCTTTAGATACAAGTGTGGCACTAATGTGCAAATTTCCGTGTATTCGTTATTATTTCGATGCGTTTAACGGGAAATGACTAAGTATAAATGAATATGACTAAGTGATGAATAAGTGCAGGTATGTGTGTGTCAATTTATGAGCAATGTGCTCGATAGGTGATCGAAATTTGGTAAGTTCGATATGGGGTAAGTGTTACTATGAAAGTTAATACAAAGAAATTATGAAAGAGTAAAATTTGCAATAAAACAGTTTTGGGACAGCAGCAGTTATGTGTCTTTGAAAAATCACCAAAAATGGTGGAAATTGAATTAGAAGTTGAATAAGATATGAAATTGAATCTTATTGAGTCTATTTTTGCATAAAATAAACGGTTTAAGGGAAAGAATTTCATATTCTGAGATATTTAAATTTTTGTTAAACAGGGTCAGAATGATTTCGGAATCCCCTATTCCAACTTTGGAAAATCATTAAAAATTGTACAAAAATAATTATGGGTTATAATTTGTATTATTAAAATCTTTAATGAGTTTATTTTCAAAAGAAACACACGGAAACATCATATGAATCTTGTACAAGGATATAATTATTTTTTAGTGAAGAGGGGTCAGAACTATTGGATAGTGGAACAGGGGTGACTTTAATGAATAAAATATACTTATTGGCTAAACCAAAATTTCTTAAAATTTTATGGTAAGAATATATGTGAGTATAGTTTCAGGGAAAATTAACGGATCTTAATTTGGAGTTCTTTAGCTCGAGATATAAATAATTTAGTGACTGTGACTTGAGTAGACAGCTTGAGATGAACATGAGTAAATAGTGGAACTATGTGCAATTATGATTGTATTATCTTGAGAACATATTGTGAAGACTTATAAAAGAATGTTAATAAATTACTTATTATTTACATACCTACTTACTAAGCTATAATGCTTACCCCCCTTCCTTTCCTTTTTCCTATAGTGTCACAGATGCTAGCTCGAGTTGGAGGTCGTCGGAGATTCTATCACACTAACAAGTTATTGATTGGTATTGTATCAACGATCTTCAAGTATTTTTAAGTCTATGGCATGTATAGGGACTTGATTATGTGTATATCTTATTATGAGTTGGCCTAGAATGTTGGCCTATGCTATTTGATGGTTATTGTTGTATAAGGCCATTTAATGTGGCCAATATTTGTTATGTTATAAGTCTATGATGATGCATTTCAAGGATGTGTATGCTTGCATGTGAATGGTTAAGTGTGTGTGTGTGATTATGCATGATGAATGTGGTTTGTAAATGATATGTGGATGTCTTAGTGTGGATGTTTAAATGCTTAATATTACCATGTTGTGTGATGATAAATTTGTATAAATGTATAAGTGTTTTGGGGGGGCAAAAGGCTTGGTAAATACCCTTACTTGTGGCCACACGGGCAGCCCACGGCCATGTGCCCAGGGTGTGTCAAGTCTGCACTTGATTTTCAGAAATTTGAAATGCCACACGGCCTAACACACGGGCGTGTATCTCGGCTATGTGAAGGACATGGCCTTGGACACGGGTGTGTGCCCCTGTTTCTCAAGAAATTTTCTAATGTTTTCCAAAGTTCTCGGTTTAGTTCCGGACCACTTCCAAAGTATGTATTGGGCCTCGTAGGACCTATTTAGGGACTCAAAGATAAAGAAAATTGAAAAGTTTTAATTTGGATGAAATTTTATGACTCGATTTAATACATTTACAAGTGTATGTGTTCCGGTAATGCCTCGTACCCTATTTCGGCATCAGATACGGGTAAGGGGTGTTGCAGATATGCCACTGGACCTATTTTTTTAATGATCTCATACGGCCCGATAAATCGTGGACTCAGCTTGCCTTTGCGACCAAATCTAAGGATTTTCTTCCACGGAGATACTTTCAGAAATACTTTATCACCTATCTGAAATTCAATATCTTTACGTTTCAAATCTGCGTACGATTTCTATCGATCTGAAGCTGCTTTCAAACTGTCACAAATTACTTTCACTTTTTCTTCAGTCTCTCGGATTAAATCAACCCCGTGAATCTTTTTCTCACTCAGCTCGGTCCAATACAATGGAGTTTGACATTTGTGACCCTACAAAGCTTCGTACGGTGCCATCTTTATACTCGATTGAAAGTTGTTGTTATACGCAAATTCAACCAACGGCAAATATTTCTCCCAATTGCCTTCAAATTCTAAAATACAACAACGAAGCATATCTTTGAGAATATGTATTACTCTCTCAAACTGACCATCGGTTTGCGGATGAAATGCTATACTAAAATTCAACCTCATACCCAGAGCTTCTTGCAATTTCTTCCAAAATCATGATGTAAACCTCGGATCTCTATCGAAATAATAGAAACTGGCACCCCGTGTAATCTAACAATTTCAGATTTGTACAATTCGGCCAATTTGTCAAGTGAATAATCTGTACGTACCGAAATGAAATGTGCTGATTTCGTCAGTCGATCTACGACAACCCAGATAGCATCTTTCTTTTTCGGAGACAGGGGCAATCCCAATACAAAATCCATCGTAACTCTATCCCATTTCCATTCTGGTATCATCACAGGAGGAACTTGATGCTTGGCTTTTACTTGTTGACACACCAAACATCTCGATACAAATTCTGAAATGTCTCGTTTCATTTTCGACCACCAATACAATTCTTTCAGATCATTGTACATTTTAGTACTCCCTAGGTGAACAGATAAACATCCACTATGTGCTTCACGCAAAATTTTCTGAATGAGCTCGGAATTCTTTGGTATACAGATTCAATTTCGAAACATTAAACAATCATTGGCTCCGATCTGATAATCTGTGAAACACCCCAAACCCGGCCCACAAGCCCTGACCGGATCTGGCATGCTTCTGGTGTAAAACTCGTTTTGTTATCTTAAAAAAAATAGGTTGATTTCGAAGAAAGAATAGATTTGAAGTGTGTTCATGTTGAAAACCGTGTGGTGATTTAAGTTCGTGTCTCATTAAAACGTTATTTTTATGAGTTTAGAAAATTTTATAAGTCAAAAGGAAAAACCCAATTTGGAACTTATTATTAAGTTGGAAACCTTAGGTGTTTAGGTGTTAAAACAGTTTAAGTTGTTTATCGAAATAATTTGAAACATTTAGTTGAAGTCTTTCGTAGCAGAAATAAAAATTTAAAACGTATAAAAACATAGCTAATGGTGGCCTTATTACAAAAACATCACCCAAAAATAAATCCCGAATAATAAAAGAAAATGTTGTAAATCCTATTAAAAGGAAAACTAAAATATCGAAATGAGCATGGCCACCACCCGGTCCTCATTGACCCGGTCCATCACTAAGTATCACCGCAAAAGATATCCCACTAAGGGTGAGTCAACAGACTCAATGTGTAACAGTACACTAAAAACCCAATCGATCATAGTCTTAACGATAAGATTTTTGGCAAAGCCCATTTGGATCACATTTAGCCATCAGCCCATAACATAGCAAATCAAATAACGGCAGATTAAATCACATGTACATATAAAATGAAATGCAATCTCGAGCCCACCTAGATATCCATCCGCTACACACCACCCGTACCTGCCAATCACACCGTGGGGATTACTAAATCGACCCTCCATCCACTACACACCATCGAAGGCAGTCGCTGCAGTCAACCGCACATCGCCCTTATAATCGTGGCATAGCCACCAGATAATTATGACAAAGTCACCGGAATCATAATATGTGACAAAAGTCACCGGAATCATAATATGTGGCAAAAGTCACCGGATATATAATATTGTGACATAAGTCACCGGATAATGTGGTAAAAACCACCGGAACACTTCCCCTTTATCAAAATCACCCATATGCCCATGCAATAAACATATTATTTAGATATCATGCCATATACCCCAAAGTCATAACAGAATCATACTTATCTCATATCCATACTTATAACATCATTAATCGAGTATATTAAGGGGTTTACGACTCAACGCATCATACCACAAAGATGGTACCCATAGCCACATTCACACGCATTTCTTATGAACACATGCTATCACTAATACTATCAATCTATCAGAATTTTAGTGTAGGCTACACACCTGATAACCGTAAGTACGATACTATCGATACCGACACTCTCGCCAGCGAGGATAATAGTGAATTGCTTATCCCTTTCCGACGCCGCCCAGCCCCGGCAATAATCAATCAACAGCAAGTAAACCGAACGTTTCTTGAACTTAGGGTAGGCACTACCCTTTCTCCCCTTTATCGGTACTCGCATCCATTGAATCAACACTTAATCGTAAAACCCGGTTAACTAACATATGAGATCTTAATTGAATAACTACAACTTAAACACCCTTACCGAATGGATCGAATCCCGAGACTTCTCCTAATCCCCGCCGACCGCCCTAAAAGATCATAGTCGAATCGCCAACCTTAATAAACAATATGGCCTTTGGCCGAATATCAAGACCCCCTTACCTTGATTGTCTCGATCCCGAAAATGTCACTTGTCCTTGGAGATGTCGAAATCCCTACATGATCTATGTTAGATTCGATTCTAACATTTAATGAACCAAAGTAAATGGCCTTCGGCCTAATACCACACTTCACGTACCTTGAATATTCAAATCCCGAACTCACCTTCAAGGTTTCGGCCAAAGAGAGTAAAAGGGATTAGATTCCAAACTTTCGGCTAATCCAAAAGAAAAGAAATAACAACGAATGGTAGTTAACCCTTACCCCTATCGTTGAGATCGATTGTACCCCTTGCTTGAACCCACAGAGATTCGGTTATTATAGATAGTTGATATGGTTCGGCTTTTGGAGTTTGCGATAAAGAAAAGAAGGAATGAGTGCTACAAGTTTCGGCTAAATTTGAATGTGCTTTCGACTTTTGATAAATCGTGAAAATAAGAAGAGAGAAGGTTGAGATTTGATGCGATTTAGCTTTGGTATCCAAAGGGAGATTCGGCCTTAACAAATAAGAAGAAAAGAGATGAAGTTTAGAGAGATTCGGCAATGGTGGTATTTTGGTTGAAGAGGTTATGCAATGGTGAACTTTGGGAGAGAGAGATTCGGCCTAAGCAAAATAAAAAGAAAAGAAGAGAAGAGAAGATGGTAGATTCTGGACACCCTTAAACAAGTAAGAAGAGAAAGAAAAGGCAAATGACCCTAATTGTCTATGGATAGTTCACAAAGTCTAACAAGAGAGGAAAAAGAGTGAATTTTGGTGCGGTTTGCTTATGAAAGAAAAATGGTTGAAAACTCAGGAGAGAATGAAGTTGAATTTCGGCAGAAGAAGATGGAAAAAATGGCACTTTGATGGCCTTAAACTTTCGGCACACTAGCCTATCCCCCAACCGATTGCACTTCACCTTACTCCCCTCTCTTGAATTCGGCTGACACTCAAACACTAGCTTCCATTGCTTTTCTCCTATTTTTCCTCTTCTTTACTCATTCAAAATAATTTGAATGAGTCAACACATATATCCTCCCTTTAGCCGAATTTTTAAAAGAATATGACCAAGTCTCATCCTCATCCACTTAAAGTCCTTGTGCCGTCCATGACTACTCCTCTTTGCCGCAAAATGCAAGCCCAAAATACTGCTTGTGCTGCTCGAACCTAAGCCCCCTTCCTCTGCTTGTGGCGTCACTCTCCTGACACCTTAGTGGCGCCTCTTTTGCCACTTTACCAAGGTAATTCTTGTGTCTAAATCCTCATACAAATTTTCTTAAGGCCTATCTTGCTTAGCTCCATTTTAAAACTCAAAATCTAATATTTTTTTCTAAGGCATTCTCCTACATTCTAAAGTTCCCGGAACCCCTAGAACATATTCAAACCACACCTAGGCATCCTACCACATACATTTGAGTTAAAAAGCATAGCCCCTAAATCCCAGATATTACAGTTCTACCCCCCTTAAAAATAATTTCGACCTCGAAATTACCTGGCTAGAATAAGTGAGGGTTTTACTGTCGCATTGCTTCCTCCGGCTCCCACGAAGCTTCTTCCGATCCATGGTTACACCATAACACTTTGACGAGAGGAACTGATTTCCTCCGTAACACCTTCACATCCCGTTCCAAAATCTAAATCGGGTCTTCCTTGTAGGAAAAATCTGGTCGTAGCTCCACCTCCTCAACTGGCACTACATGAGATGGATCCGATCGGTAATGACGTAACATTGAAACATGGAACACATCGTGCATCCGCTTCACTCAAGGCAACTCTAATCGATATGCCATCGGGTCCAACCCTCTTCAAAACCCGATAAGGTCCTATAAACCTGGGACTTAACTTCCCTTTGCGACCAAATCTCATCACCTTCTTCCACGGCGAAACTTTTAGAAACACCTGATCTCCCACAGCAAACTCTATTTTCTTCCGCTTAAGATCTGTGTACGACTTTTGCCTGTCAGAAGCCTCCTTCAATCGTGCCCGAATTACCTTAACCTTTTCTTCAGATTCTGCCACAATCTCTGGACCCAAAACCTGATGTTCCCCTAATTCTGTCCAACATGTGGGAGTGCGACACTTCCGTCCATACAGCGCTTCGTACGGTGCCATCCAAATGCTTGCTTGATAGCTATTATTATACGCAAATTCTGCTAAAGGCAAAAATTCTTCCACTTCCTCTCAAGTCTATCACATGACCTCTCAACATATCCTCTAACACTTGGATTACCCGCTCCGACTGGCCGTCCGATTGCGGATGAAATGCGTACTGAAGTCTAATCTAGTGCCCAAAGCTTGATGCAATGCTTTCCAAAATCGAGACGTAAACCTCGGATCCCTATCTAAGATAATCGACACTGGCACTCCATGCAACCTCACAATCTGCCACATACAACTTCGCCAAACACGCAAGGAGTAATCAACCCAAGACCGGTATGAAATGTGCGGACTTCGTCAATCGATCCACTATCACCCATACCGAGTCTTTCTTAGTAGGCGTAAGGGGAAGCCCACTAACAAAGTCCATGGTGATTCTTTCCCACTTCCATTGCGGGATTTTTATCGGCTGAAGCAATCCTGACGGAACTTGGTGTTCAGCCTTGACTTGCTGACACGTTAAGCACTTCCCTACAAATTCAGAACTCTCGTTTAAGACCGGGCCACCAAAACCGATCCCGTAGAGATCTCAGATAACTTACTTCCTCCGGATGCATAGCATAAGGGCTACTATGCGATTCCTGAAGAATTCTCTGCCTTAATTCCTTATCCTTCGGCATACAGACCTTGCCCTGAAAACACAACACTCTATCACTGCTTACACCATAGTTTTCCAATTCCCCATTCTGCACCTGTCGTATCTTAGCACTTAGATAGTCATCTGCCAGCTGTCTTTCTTTCACCTCACTCAACCATGTCGGCTTGACCTACAACTCCGCTAGCGAACTTCCATCGTCATACAAGCTAAGATGTGCAAACATCGCCCTCAGATCCAACACTACTTTTCGACTTAGGGCATCTGCCACTACATTTGCCTTGCTCGGGTGATACTCTATAGAACAATCGTAGTCTTTCAGTAATTCCACCCACCTTCGTTGCCTCAGGTTCAACTCCTTCCGAGTCAGCAGATACTTAAGACTCTTGTGGTCCGTGTAAATCACTGACTTTTCTCCATATAAATAATGCCTCCATACCTTAAGAGCAAAGACCACTGCTACCAACTCCAAGTCATGCGTCGGATAGTTAACCTCATGTGGCCTCATTACTACGCGATGCATAAGCGACCACCTTCCCATCTTGCATCGTAACACATCCTAATCCCGTGAGAAGCATCACAATACACCATAAAATCCTTCCCCGCCTCAGTGAATCAAGACCGGAGCTTTGGTCAAAACCCTCTTAAGCTTCTCAAAGCTTTCCTGTTGCTTATCTGTCCATACAAAAGGTACCTCATTTCTCAACAACTTCGTTAGAGGTGCCGCTATTGATGAGAACCCTTCTACAAACCTTCTGTAGTAGCCTGCTAACCCCAAGAAATCATGAATCTCGACCACTGCACTTACGTGGTTTCCAATTTAGCACTGCCTCAATCTTCCGAGGATCCACCCTTATCCCTTCTGCAGACACCACATGCCCTAAGAACGCAACCTCCTTCAGCCAAAATTCACACTTGATAAATTTGGCATAGAGCTTCTTCTCCCTCAACACTTGCAACACTACCTGGAGATGCTCATCATGCTCTACCTCAGACTTGGAATACACTAGGATGTCATCTATGAACACAACGACGAACTGATCCAAGTAGGGTTGGAAAACCTGATTCATCATATCCATGAACGCAGCTGGGGCGTTCGTCAACCCGAATGGCATTACTAAGAACTCATAATGCCCGTATCTTGTCTGGAAAGCTGTCTTATGGATATCTGCTTCCTTCACCTTAAGCTGATGATATCCTGACCTTAAATCTATCTTTGAGAATACCGCAGCCCCTTTAAGCTGATCGAACAAGTCGTCTATCCTTGGAAAAGGATACTTGTTCTTGATGGTCAGCTTATTCAACTGCCGATAATCTATGCACATACGCATAGTTCCATCATTTTTCTTGACAAATAAGACCGGTGCTCCCCATGGAGACACACTGGGTCGAATCAACCCACGATCAAGTAGCTCCTGGATCTGAGCCTTGAGCTCAACCAACTCCTTTGGTGCCATCCTATACGGAGCGATAGATACTGGCGCTGTACCCGGCAACAAGTCAATCCCAAATTCCACCTCACGATCCGGAGGTAACCACCGAAGTTCTTCCGGAAAGACATCCACAAATTCCCTTACTTACGCCCCGACTTCTTCAACAGCTTGCTTCCTTAGCCTCCAAGGCACTAACCAACATCAGAAAAGCCAGACATCCCTTCCTTACCATCTTCTTCGCCTTAAGGGCAGATACTACATTCGAAAAATAATTCCGTCTCTCGCCCACGACCACAACTTCATTGTCGTCAGAAGTTCTCAATGACATGCGCTTAGCAGCACAATCCACATTCGCACGATACTTCACTAACTAGTCCATGCCTAAGATTAAATCAAATTCCCTGAATGGCAACTCCATTAAGTCAGCCGGAAATTGGGTCCCCTAAACTTCTAAAGGCACTTCCTTAAAGAGCTTATCTACTACTATAGTCTGCCCTAAAGGACTAAGTACAGTCATCTTCCTAGGTACAGTCTTAGAGTTCACATGCAGAGTTCCAGATACTTCACTAGCGATGTATGAATGAGTTGACCCTATA
Source organism: Gossypium sturtianum (assembly GCA_025698515.1). Taxonomy (NCBI): domain Eukaryota; kingdom Viridiplantae; phylum Streptophyta; class Magnoliopsida; order Malvales; family Malvaceae; genus Gossypium; species Gossypium sturtianum. The sequence goes on from CM046955.1 coordinate 132,248,617, forward strand.
TCTATCAAAGCAATAAAGGGTAATCCAGAAATAAGGAATGTACCCGTTATGACATCAGGTGCATCGCTATCCTCCCTCCGACGAACTGCATATACCAGACCTGGCTGTCTAGCCTCAGTGTTTCCACTACCTCTACCTGATGTTCCACGACCTCTACCAGAGCCATTACCTCGCCATTGCACCACGACCCTCGACGATTCTTTGCCCACCCCTCCACCTGACCATAACCACGACTGTTGGGCGGTTCCTATCTGTATCCATCGGACAATCCTTAATCATATGATCCTTGGACCCGCACTTAAAACATCCCCCTGTCTTTTCCAACATTCTCCCGGATGCATTTTTCCACACTGAGCACAAGCACGGTATTGTCCTCCCACAACAGCCTGCTTACCTCGCGGCCCATCAACTCTAGGTCTCTTCTGAAAGTTCCCGGATGACCCTGAAGACCCATAATTCCTCTTATTCTTATTCTGACCTCGGTCCCGATTCTGTCTCTTAGTTCGCTTAACTTCTTCAACTATCCGTGCCTTATCCACTAAGACTGCAAAGTCTCTCGCTCGATGCGGAGCAATCAACACCCGCAGCTCATCCCTCAAACCATCCTCAAATCTGACACACCGCTCATAATCAGTAGCTACTATCCCTTTGGCATACCGGCTTAACCGCAAAAACTCTGCTTCATACTCAGCTACCAACTTATTTCCTTGCACTAAATTCAGAAACGCCTTCCTCTGCGAGTCTATGTAACTAGCTCCGACGTATTTTCCCTCAAACTTAACCTTAAAATACCCCCAATCCATTCGATCTGCGGGGGTACCCTCTTTGACAGTGAGCCACCACTGGTAAGCCTCATCACGAAGCAACGAAACAACACATTTCAGCTTTTCCTCAGCAGTGCAGTCCAAAACATCCATGATCCTTTCGACTGCCTCTAACCAATACTCCGCTACATTCGGAGCTACGCCCGATACTCCCCTAAAAACCTCAGTTCCATTTGACCTAAGTCTCTCAGCTACTGACTTTTGAGCCCCTTTACCCATACTAGCTCCCGCTATCGCTCTAAAACTCGCAGCATTGCCTGCGATACTGCGTCATCTCCTCCTGTTTGCTCCTGAAATTCCGCCCCTACAACCAGTGGTGGTGCCTCATTTTCGGAACCCTGACCAGACCAAACTGGTTCCGACACAGTCATCTTGCCTCTACCGCGCCCACGGCGACCACGTCCCCTAGAACTCATGTCTACTTCGCGTCTTATCTGATTTTACGAAAATTTTATGCATTAGAGTCTTTTCACTTCTTGTTTAAAGAAAATTTTATGCAATAGAGTTTTAATTAGTGGTTTTTCCGTAAGAGTACACATATACCTAGGGTCCGTGTCTCTAAAGTATAGTTTCCTTAGGCCTATCAACTAAAGTTTCATACATTAACATACTCATATCAATTTATCAACAAAAGAACTTACCGGCACTGGGCCGAGAAGAACTGGGTGCCATGCTTCCATAAAACCATTCTAACCAAAATCTTTTCAAAAACTCATTTTGGGCTCAATTTTGAAAATGTTGTGGGCTTCAAACCCAAGGCCGAGTGTTTAAAATCGGGCTCGATACGATGCAAGTTGAAACACCCCAAACCCGGCCCACAAGCCCTAACCGGATCTGGCATGCTCTTGGTGTAAAACTCGTTTTGTTATCTTAAAAAAATAGGTTGATTTCGAAGAAAGAATAGATTTGAAGTGTGTTCATGTTGAAAACCGTGTGGTGATTTAAGTTCGTGTCTCATTAAAACGTTATTTTTATGAGTTTAGAAAATTTTATAAGTCAAAAGGAAAAACCCAATTTGGAACTTATTATTAAGTTGGAAACCTTAGGTGTTTAGGTGTTAAAACAATTTAAGTTGTTTATCGAAATAATTTGAAACATTTAGTTGAAGTCTTTCGTAGTAGAAATAAAAATTTAAAACGTATAAAAACATAGCTAATGGTGGCCTTATTACAAAAACATCACCCAAAAATAAATCCCGAATAATAAAAAAAAATGTTGTAAATCCTATTAAAAGGAAAACCGAAATATCGAAATGAGCATGGCCACCACCAGTCCTCGTCACGACCGGTCCATCACTAAGTATCACCTGCAAAAGATATCCCACGAAGGGTGAGTCAATGCAGACTCAATGTGTAACAGTACACTAAAAACCCAATCGATCATAGTCTTAACTATAACATTTTTGGGAAAGCCCATTTGGATCACATTTAGCCATCAGCCCATAACATAGCAAATCAAATAACGGCGGATTAAATCACATGTACATATAAAATGAAATGCAATCCCGAGCCCACCTAGATATCCATCCGCTACACACCACCCGTACCTGCCAATCACACCGTGGGGATTACTAAATCGACCCTCCATCCGCTACACACCATCAAAGGCAGTCACTGCAGTCAACCGCACATCGCCCTTATAATCGTGGCATAGCCACCAGATAATTGTGACAAAGTCACCGGAATCATAATATGTGACAAAAGTCACCGGAATCATAATATGTGGCAAAAGTCACCGGATATATAATATTGTGACATAAGTCACCGGATAATGTGGTAAAAACCACCGGAACACTTCCCCTTTATCAAAATCACCCATATGCCCATGCAATAAACATATTATTCAGATATCATGCCATATACCCCAAAGTCATAATATAATCATACTTATCTCATATCCATACTTATAACATCATTAACTGAGTATATTAAGGGGTTTACGTACCTGAACGCATCGTACCACAGTATGGTACCCATAGCCACATTCACACAGATTTCTTATTAACACATGCTATCACTAATACTATCAATCTATCGGAATTTTAGTGTAGGCTACACACCTGATAACCGTAAGTATGATACTATCGATACCGACACTCTCGCTAGCAGGGATAACAGTGAATTGCTTATCCCTTTCCGACATTGGCCCACACCCCGGTGGCCAATCACGAACAGTAAAAACCGAATGTTTCTTGAACTTAGGGGTAGGCACTACCCCTTTCTCCCCTTTACTAGTACTCGCATCCATTGAATCAACACTTAATCAGAAAACCCGGTTAACTAACATATGAGATCTTAATTTAATAACTACAACTTAAACACCCTTACCAGAATGGATCATTAACCCGAGACTTCTCCTAATCCCTGTCGATCTGCCCCTAAAAGATCATAGTCAGAATCGGCCAACCTTAATAAACAATATGGCCTTTGGCCGAATATCAAGACCCCCTTACCTTGATTGTCTCGATCCCGAAAATGTCACTTGTCCTTGGAGATGTCGAAATCCCTACATGGTCTATATTAGATTCGATTCTAACATTTAATAAACCAAAGTAAATGGCCTTCGGCCTAATACCACACATCACTTACCTTGAATATTCAAATCCCGAACTCACCTTCAAGGTTTCGGCCAAAGAGAGTAAAAGGGATTAGATTCCAAACTTTCGGCTAATCAAAAAGAAAAGAAAGAACAACGAATGGCAGTTAACCCTTACCCCTATTGTTGAGATCGATTGCACCCCTTGCTTGAACCCACAGAGATTCGGTTATTATAGATAGTTGATATGGTTCAGCTTTTGGAGTTTGTGATAAAGAAAAGAAGGAATGAGTGCTACAAGTTTCGGCTAAATTTGAATGTGCTTTCGGCTTTTGATAAATCGTGAAAATAAGAAGAGAAAAGGTTGAGATTTGATGCGATTTAGATTTGGTATCCAAAGGGAGATTCGGCCTTAACAAATAAGAAGAAAAGAGATGAAGTTTAGAGAGATTCGACAATGGTGGTATTTTAGTTGAAGAGGTTGTGGCAATGGTGAACTTTGGGAGAGAGAGATTCGGCCTAAGCAAAATAAAAAGAAAAGAAGAGAAGAGAAGATGGTAGATTCGGCTTACCCTTAAACAAGTAAGAAGAGAAAGAAAAAGGCAAATGACCCTAATGGTCTATGGATAGTTCGGCCAAAGTCTAACAAGAGAGGAAAAAGAGTGAATTTTGGTGCGGTTTGCTTATGAAAGAAAAATGGTTGAAAGCTCGGGAGAGAATGAAGTTGAATTTTAGAGAAGAAGATGGCAAAAATGGCACTTTGATGGCCTTAAACTTTCGGCACACTAGCCTATCCCCAACCGATTGCACTTCACCTCACTCCCCTCTCCGAATTGGTGACACTCAAACACTAGCTTCCCTTGCTTTTCTCCTCCTATTTTCCTCTTCTTTACTCATTCAAAATAATTTGAATGAGTCAACAGATATCTCCTCCCTTTAGCTGAATTTTTAAAAGAATATGACCAAGTCTCATCCTCATCCACTTAAAGTCCTTGTGCCGTCCATCACTACTCCTCTTTGCCGCAAAATGCAAGCCCAAAATACTGCTTGTGCTACTCGAACCTAAGCCCCTTTCCTCTGCTTGTGGCGTCACTCTCCTGACACCTTAGTGGCGCCTCTTTTGCCACTTTACCAAGGTAATTCTTGTGTCTAAATCCTCATACAAATTTTCTTAAGGCCTATCTTGCTTAGCTCTATTTTAAAACTCAAAATCTAATTTTTTTTAAGGCATTCTCCTACATTCTAAAGTTCCCGGAACCCCTAGGACATATTCAAACCACACCTAGGCATGCTACCACATACATTTGAGTTAAAAAGAATAACCCCTAAATCCCGGATATTACAATCAGAATCACTATTCGACTCACATTGCACTCTTTTAGCTTGTAACTCAGTACCACACTTTTGAGCTTCGCAAATTTGCTGAAGAAAAACTGGTTTAGCTTTTAAATCAGCTACTATCGAACCATCATAAGACAAAGTTAGTCTCGTATTTATCGCTCTCAATGCAAACAGAGATTTTCTACTCAAGGCATCTGCGCTACATTTGCTTTCCCCGGATGATAATCAATTACTAACTCATAATCTTTCAATAGCTCAAGCCACCTCCGTTGTTGCAAATTTAAATCTTTCTGAGTCATTATATATTTCAAGCTTTTGTGATCAATAAAGATATGACACTTCTCACCATATAAATGATGTCGCCAACTTTTCAATGCGAAAATAATAGCGGCCAACTCTAAATCATGCGTCAGATAATTCTTTTCATGTGGCTTCAATTGTCTAGAGGCATAAGTTATAACCTTTCCTTCTTGCATTAATACACAACCCAAACCGTTCAATGACACGTCACTATAAATAAAAAATTCTTTACCTAACTCAGGTTGAACCAACATTGGTGCTTCAGTTAATAATGCTTTCAACTGATCAAAACTCTGTTGACATTTCTCTGAACACTCAAACTTCACATCTTTCTGTAGCAATCTGGTCATCTGTGTAGCAATCATCGAGAATCTTTTAACAAATCATCAATAATAACCAGCTAATCCCAGAAAGCTTTTGACTTTGGATACGTTTTCAGTGGTTTCAAATCAACAACAGCTGAAATCTTGCTCAAATCAACCCGTGTACCTTCTGCTGAAACAATGTGCCCCAAAAATCTGACTTCTCTGAGCCAAAACTCACATTTACTGAATTTAACACACAGTTGCTTATCTCTCAAGGTTTGTAACACAATCCTCAAATGCTCGGCATGCTCAGACTCATCTCGTGAATAGATCAGAATGTCGTCAATGAACACAACAACAAATCTGTCTAAATACGGTCTAAATATCCAGTTCATCAGTCCATAAAGACTGCAAGAGTATTAGTTAATCCGAAAGGCATAACAAGGAATTCATAATGTCCATACCTCGTTCTGAACACAGTTTTTGGCACATCTAAATCTTTCACTCACAACTGATAATAGCCAGATCTCAAATCAATATTCAAAAACACAGTTGCCCCTTTCAACTGATCAAACAAATCATCTATTCTTGGCAACGGATACTTATTCTTTATTGTAACCTTGTTGAGCTGTCTATAGTCAATACACATTCTCATTGATCCATCTTTCTTCTTTACAAATAATATCGGTGCACCCCAGGTTGAAAAACTAGGTCGTGCAAAACCTCTATCCGTTAGCTTTTGCAACTGAGATTTCAACTCTTTCAACTCTGTTGGAGCCATTCTATACAGAGCTATATGTAACGTCCCAAAAATTAGGGGTTGTAATTTATTTGCGTAATTTCATGTTGTGCTTGCTCAGCTGGATATTTGAGTGTAGTTGGGAGTTTTAGGGAGGCCTGAGTTCGAGTCTGAGCTTTCGAAAAATTTTAGTTTTTGGCCCCTTTAGTGGAGAGGGCTGCTAGTTGTAGGACTTAAATAAATTTGTGTGCATTTAGGAGTCACAAGTGGAGCATGTGGTGTGGTGGTGTGGGGTCAAGTGGAGAGCAAGGAGGGGAGGGGTTCGAATCCCACAGATTACAAATGGAAGCTTTTATTTTGTGGCTTGAGAGTGGAGGAAGCAGAGTTCGGATCAAACTCTTCAAGGGGAATGGAGACTTGGTCAAATAATTCAAATGGATGGAGGAGAGGAATTGTAGGAGGAAAAAAGGGAGAAAATCAAGGAGTTGATGTGTGTGGGAAGTGTTGGCCAAAAGTGGGAGTCTAGCTAAGGGGGAATTTCGGCTGAAGAGGGGTCATTGGTAGCATATTCAATTGGGAGAGGGGAGAGGATGCCGAATTTCCTCTGAATTTCTTTTGTGAGTTTTGCATTTTGGGTAGTTCTCTCTAGCATTTTGGGTCATTTCTTTTCTTCTCAATTCACCTTGCCGTTTCTTTTTTTTCTTCTCACTACTCTTTTCCTCTCTTGAACCGCCTCCTCTCCATAGCCAAATCTTTTTTCCTTTTCTTTATTCTTCAATTGACTCTTCTTCTTTTCTTTCCACATCATTTGATTTTTTCAGTTTAACTCTCATAGCCGAACCTGTTCTTCCCTTTGTCTCAACGCTCGTCTCTGGTTCAAACGAACACCCTCTATCACTTTTTGCTGGGCATATTCACTGCATCTTGTGAGTTAGTCCTTAGCCGAATCACAGTTCTGTTCTCTCCTAGTATGGCTCTGCAAGGAATTTGACAATCGGTAAGTTATAGTTCTCTCTTTGTCAATAACTCTGTTTCCATTCAGTTCCTTCCTAAATAATCGTATGTTCTTCCTTTCTCATTGTGTCTAAAATACGTTCCTTTCTGTGATTTGGCCCTCGTTGGGCTTAGGGTTTTCAATAGGGTGAAGGAGCACAATTGGTTTGAATTAATCATACCTTTATTATTGACTCACCGATCAAGTGAGGTAAGAATGTTGTCATAATATTTGGTTTGGCCGAATGTGCCATATGTTTGGGATGTGTGGTGTGCAGATTTAGCCACACTTATGAGTATCTTTTTGGTACAGATTCTTGTTAAGGACGTGAAGCTAAGTGTGCTTAGCAATCTTGGGTGTTTAAGGCCGTTTGCTCAAACAAGGTTGGAGGTGAAGGGCTAATCACGCATCTCGCAATCAAGGTGTGTAACCTCACACTTGTGTTTATTCTGATAGTGCAATGTTCTGTGAATCGGCCAAAAGTTGAAATATCGAAAAGCCGAAGTATCGACAACTGAGATCACTCAAGCGTGCGAGCGCTCGTAGAGATAAACCGAGCCACTAGTGATGGCGTTAGACCGTTGGGAGTGTCACAAACACTCTCGTGGGATTGAAGCTATAGTGGGCCTTATTGAGCCGAAGTGGGCTAAGTGGGCCCAATGGGTTAACAGCCCCACATGAGCGAAACCGATAGTAAGTGCCGGATGGTTGATGCGACTGTGAAGTTCGCAGAACCGTGACCGAAATACCCTTAGTGGGTAAATTACCGAAACACCCTTAGTGGGTAAATTACCAAAATACCTTAGTGGTTAAATTATCGTAATACCCTTAGTGGGTAAATTACCGAAATACCCTTAGTGGGTAAATTACTGAAATACCCTCAGTGGGTAAATTACTGAAATACCCTTAAGGGGTAAGTTACCGAAATACCCCCAAGGGGTGAAATTACCATTTTACCCCTAAATGACGAAATAACTGTTATACTCTCAATGGTAGTTTTAATATTGTTTATGTGATTTTATACATCTATTTTTTATCGTAATACATTGCATACATATCATATTGCATTGGGTTGGGTTTGCTGATTGGATGAAGTACCGTTCTAGTGGCATCGCCACATACCGTTCTAGTGGCATCGCTACATATGCTTAATTTAGTGGCTCAGCCACATATACCGTTATTAGCAGCTTGGCTGCATTATTGGAGAGTTTTGGCTGGATGGGTCGACATGGTCCCCACATGGAGAGATTGGTTGGTACGGGTGGAGAGTTTGGTTGGATTGGGGTGGGTACATATCCATTGCATTGATATGATTTGGGGCTTAGGCCCAGATTGTTACCGAATAGGACTTAGGCCCAGACCGACACCGTATGGGCTCGGGCCCAGACTATGACCGTTATTAAGGATTACACACTAAGTTCTCGTAACTCACCCTTTTTCTTTTAACCGTGCAGGTAATCCCCATCGTTAGAGGATTTAGAGCTGCGGAGGACTCGGAGGTGGCCATACGTCGAATTTGTTAATAAACGAAACTTAACAATTTTGGGTTTAATTTAATTTATTTTATTTTTGGGTTAATAATTTATGTAATAAGGCCATTGGGATTTTCTTTTTAACTTTCATTTGGTAACTCTTTTAGTTATGAACTGCTAAACAATTAAACACAGGTTTTTAAAACAATAATAACTGCTGTTTTCAAAATATCACGTTTTCGCAACTTTTAAAGTCAGTCTTCTGCAACAAACAACGTTTTTGGAAATAATATTATGTTTACAAGGAAAATAACTTTAAGTAAATCATGTTTTTGAAAGTAATGAAACTCGAGATTTATAAATGGTAGAAGGTTTTAAATTGAGAAAGGGTTTTCTTTGAACATGTAGTTTTTAAAATAACCTTGCGATGTGACATGCTAGATCAGGCCATAACGTCTAGGCCGGGTTTAGGGTGTTACATTTAATGGTATCAGAGCCAGGTTGCAAAACTTGGCTGTGGAATAGGTTTTGAAAATTTTTCTAATCTGCTTAAATTTTTAACTTGGAAAATGATAGTGTTACTGAAAGTATGGCACCGAGTCTCCGGCACCAAATCCGTAAGTTTCCTGACATTATACTCTGTTATATGCTGTAAAGACTGTATTGAGAAACTACTAGGGATAGTAGTAGTATACCGAGCTCTTTAGTTAAGAAAACTGAGATTATAGGAGACTGAAACTATAGTAAACTCGATCTACGAAAACAACTCTTATTACTGTTTTTCATAAAACATTTTTTAATAACCATGAGAATGATAAGATGATTCATAAAACTCTTAAACAGATTAACACGTTACATCGATATGAGTACAAGAGGTCGCGGAAGGGTACACGTGGCCGTAGTAGAGGCTGGGATGCCAGGGCTAGGTCCTCATCATCTGGACATATGCCTGAAAGGGAGGCACCGGCATCACCAGTGACTGAAATGGGGTCTCATGACTGAGCCGGTGGGGATGATGCTCTGTCCCAAGCGATGCTACGGGTTTTGGAAAGGGTTGCTGAAGCAAGTACTGGGTCAGTGGCTCGAGGGTCAATTTCTGAGCGACTCCGGTCAAACGGGGTGAAAATCTTCAGGGGCATCTCTAGTGTAGCCCCGAATGTAGTAGAATATTGGTTGGAGGCGGTTGAGCGGATCATGGATGACCTTGACTGCACGGTGGAGCAAAAGCTGAAGGGAGCAGTGTCTTTACTGCGAGATGAGGCATATCAATGGTGGCTTACCGTGAGGGAAGGCACGCAGGCCGAGCGATTGATGTGGGATTTCTTTAAGGCCGCCTTCCAAGGAAAATATGTTGGGGCAAGTTATGTGGATGCCCGGAGAAAGAAATTTCGAATGGGTTCGGGGAACAAGTCCAGAGCGCAGTATGAAGCGAGTTTCGCAGTTAGCCGTGCATATGCTCGGGGCATAGTCGCGACCGAGTATGAGCACTGCGTACGGTTTGAGGATGGTTTTATGGATGAGTTGCGAGTGCTGATAGCCCGCAGAGGGAGAGGGATTTTGCTGCCTGATTGAAAAGGCAAAGATTACCGAGGATGTGAAACGCTCTGAGTGTCAAAATCGGGAGAAGGAAAGGGGCAGAAATAAGAGGGATTTTGGGCCCTCAAGTTCTTCAGGTGGGTTTAATAAGAGGCCTAGGTTCGATGGGCCAGCCCGAGTTGGGATTCCAGTTGTTGTTAGTCGATCACAACCTTGTGTTGAGTGTGGGAGACCTCATTCGGGAGAGTGCTGGAAAAGGACTAAGAGGTGCTTCAGATGTGGGTCCAAGGATCATCAAGATGCAGAACCGCCCTCTTGAGCTGTCCTGCAGGGAAGCAAGCAGTCGGGGCTATGTGCGGCAGGAGAGGTGGTCGCAGCCACCGAGAGGTCGTGGGTCCACCCAGAGGGGAAATGGATTAGGACGAGGTCGTGGAGCACCAGGCAGAGGTGCTGGTAATACAGAGGCGAGATAGCCAGTGTTGGTTTATACTGCTCGGCGTCGAGAGGATGGCAACGCACCTGACGTCATAACTGGTACGTTCCTCATTCATAATGTACCATGTATTGCTTTGATTGATATTGGGTCGACGCACTCGTATGTTGCATGTACTGTGTCTGGAACTTTGGGTATACAATTTGAACTTACAGATAGAGAAATGTCGTTGATTAGTCCTTTAGGACAGTCGATTATAGTGAATAAGCTGTTTAGAGGTTCAAGGGGTTGTCTTCTCAGCGGATTTGATGGAACTGCCGTTTGGCGAGTTTGATCTCATTTTGGGCATAGATTTGTTAGTAAAACACTGTGCGAGTTTGGTTCGCGCTGCTAAGCGTATGGTATTGAAGTCTCAGCATTAAGGGTCGAGAAGCTGGTTTGCAAAGGTTGCGAAGCGTTCCTAGCGTATGTCAGCGTATCTGATGTTAAGGGATTATCTATTGAGAATGTCAGAACTGTAAAGGAGTTTCTGGATGTATTCCCTGAAGAGCTTCCGGGGTTGCCACCAAATTGTGAAGTCAAGTTCGGTATTGAGCTTTTATCGGGAACGGCTCCGGTGTCCATTGCCCCTTACAGGATGGCACCGAAGGAGCTGGTTGAATTAAAGGCTCATATCCTAGAGCTACTGGATCGAGGATTCATCCGACCGAGTGTGTCTATTTGGGGAGCACCGATTTTGTTCGTAAAGAAGAAGGATGGGTCAATGCGCATGTGTATTGATTATCGTCAGCTGAATAAATTGACGATTAAGATTAAGTACCGTTTACCGGGGATAGACGATCTGTTTGATCAGCTGCGAGGAGCTTCGGTTTTCTCCAAGATAGATCTAAGATCGGGGTACCATCAGTTAAGGGTTAAAGAGGCAGATGTGTCCAAGACAGCATTCAGAAATCGTTATGGACACTACGAGTTTCTGGTCATGCCGTTTGGGTTAACGAATGTACTAGCTGCTTTCATGGATATGATGAATCGGGCCTTCCAACCCTACTTAGACCGGTTTATGGTAGTGTTTATAGATGATATTCTGGTATATTCAAGAACCGAGGAGGAGCATGATTCACACCTTCGGATTGTTCTGCAAATACTGAGAGAAAAGCAGCTTTATGCCAAATTCAGCAAGCGCGAGTTTTGGCTGCGTGAGGTGACATTTTTGGGTCGTTGTGTCTGCCGAGGGGATTAGGGTTGATCCTTGGAAGGTTGAGGCAGTATTAGATTGGAAGCCACCAAGTCAGATTCGAGATTCAAGTTTTCTGGGTCTTGTCGGGTATTACAGACGGTTCGTTGAGGGGTTTTCATTGGTTGCTGCACCCCTAAGTTACCGCGTAAGGGAGTACCATTTGTTTGGACTGATAAATAGCAGGAGAGTTTTGAGAAACTGAAGAAGATTCTCGATCAAGCCCCAGATTGATACAAAATTTGAGGTGGAAAAGAATTTGTTGTCTGCTGTGATGCGTCGCACACGGGTTTGGGTTGTGTGCTGATGTAGGAAGGGAAGGTGGTGGCGTATGCATCTCGTCAGCTTAGGCCGCACGAGGTGAACTACCCCACTCATGACTTGAAATTAGCTGCGGTGGTGTTCGCACTAAAGATTTGGAGACATTACTTGTACGGGGAGAAGTCGATCATCTATACCAACCATAAGAGTCTCAAGTACCTCCTTACTCAGAAGGAGTTGAATCTTAGGCAACGAAGATGGATAGAGTTGCTGAAGGATTATGATTGCTCGATCGAGTATCATCCGGGAAAAGCTAACGTAGTAGCGGATGCATTGAGCCATAAGGTTGTATCTGATCTAAGAGCAATGTTTGCTCGTCTCAGCCTGTTTGAGGATGGTAGTTTGTTAGCTGAACTGCAAGTAAAACTGGCTTGGATTAATCAAATTAAAGTGAAGTAGTTAATGGATGAATCGTTTGTTCCTCGTGTTCAACTGGTGAAGAGGGGAGAGACTGCGAATTTTGGGCTGAATTCTGAGGGGTGTTATGCTTCCGTGGGAGAGTTTGTGTACCGAGGGATTCTGAGTTAAGGCAGTCCAATTTGCGGGAGGCGCATAGTATCCCATACGCTATGTATCCCAGTGGGAACAAGTTATACCGAGATCTGCGTGAACTGTACTGGTGGCCAGGACTTAAACGTGAGATTACCGATTTTGTAAGTAAGTGTTTGACATGCCAGCAAGTGAAGGCTGAGCACCAACTGCCTTTTGGATTGCTGCAACCTGTGAAAATTCCACTCTGGAAGTGGGAGAGGGTAACCATGGATTTTGTTAGTGGGCTACCCCTGACGCCTACTAAGAAAGATTCGGTATGGGTAATTGTTGACCGGCTGACTAAATGTACCCACTTCATACCGGTTCACACTGATTACTCATTGCAGAAGTTGGCCAAGTTATATGTGGCAGAAATTGTGAGGTTACATGGGGTACCAGTGTCTATCATTTTGGATAGGGACCCCATATTCACATCACGATTCTGGAGAGTGTTACACAAAGCTTTGGGTACGAGGTTGGATTTCAGCATAGCATTTCATCCGCAGACTGATTGTCAGTCGAAAAGGGTAATTCAAATTTTGGAAGACATGTTAAGAAGTTGTGTGATTGATTTCAAAGGTAGTTGGGAAGACTATTTGCCGTTGGCGAAATTTGCTTACAACAACAGCTACCAATCTAGTATTCAGATGGCACCGTGCGAAGCGTTATATGGTCGTAGGTGTCGTACCCCTACTTGTTGGACAGAATTGGGTGAGCGGCGACTGTTGGGTCCAGAGCTAATTTCTGAAACTGAGGAGAAAGTGAAGCTGATCCAGGGTTGGTTAAAAGAAGCATCTGATAGGCAGAAGTAATACGCTGATTTAAAGCGTAAAGAGATGGAGTACTCAGTGGGAGATTTTGTCTTCTTGAAAGTCTCACATTGGAAGAATATTCTGAGGTTTGGGCGGAAGGGCAAGTTGAGCCCTAGATTTATCGGACCTTACCGGATAGTAAAGCGTGTGGGACCGGTCGCCTATCAGCTAGAACTGCCTCTTGAGCTAAATCTTATACATAATGTATTCCACGTTTCTATGCTGAGGCGATACCGTTATGATCCTTCTCATATAGTGCCGGTGGAGGAGATCGAGGTAAGACCTGATCTGACATTTAAAGAACTGGTGCGGATTTTGGATCGTGATGTTAAGGTGCTAAGAAGGAAATCTGTTCCGTTAGTCAAGGTGTTGTGGCGTAATCACGGTTCAGAGGAAGCCACGTGGGAGCCTGAGGAGGCGGTGCGACAGCAGTACCCTTATCTCCTTTGATCAGGTAAATTTCGAGGCCGAAATTATTTTTAAGGGGGGTAGAGTTGTAACGTCCCAAAAATTAGGGGTTGTAATTTATTTGCGTAATTTCATGTTTTGCTTGCTCAGCTGGCTATTTGAGTTTAGTTGGGGGTTTTAGGGAGGCCTGAGTTCGAGTCTGAGCCTTCGAAAAATTTTAGTTTTTGGCCCCTTTAGTGGAGAGGGCTGCTGGTTGTAGGACTTAAATAAATTCGTGTGCATTTAGGAGTCACAAGTAGAGCATGTGGTGTGGTGGTGTGGTGTCAAGTGGAGAGCAATGAGGGGAGGGGTTCGAATCTCACAGATTACAAATGGAAGCTTTTATTTTGTGGCTTGAGAGTGGAGGAAGCAGAGTTCGGATCAAACTCTTCAAGGGGAGTGGAGACTTAGTCAAATAATTCAAATGGATGGAGGAGAGGAATTGTAGGAGGAAAAAAGTGAGAAAATCAAGGAGTTGATGTGTGTGGGAAGTGTTGGCCAAAAGGGGGAGTCTAGCTAAGGGGGAATTTCAGCTGAAGAGGGGTCATTGGTAGCATATTCGGCTGGGAGAGGGGAGAAGATGCCAAATTTCCTCTGAATTTCTTTTGTGAGTTTTGTATTTTGGGTAGTTCTCTCTAGCATTTCGGGTCATTTCTTTTCTTCTCAATTCACCTTGCCATTTCTTTTTCTTCTTCTCACTACTCTTTTCCTCTCTTGAACCGCCTCCTCTCCATAGCCAAATCTTTTTCCTTTTCTTTATTCTTCAATTGACTCTTCTTCTTTTCTTTCCACATCATTTGATTTTTTCAGTTTAACTCTCATAGCCGAACCTGTTCTTCCCTTTGTCTCAACCCTCGTCTCTGGTTCAGACGAACACCCTCTATCACTTTTTGTTGGGCATATTCACTGCATCTTGTGAGTTAGTCCTTAGCCAAATCACAGTTCTGTTCTCTCCTAGTGTGGCTCTGCAAGGAATTTGACAATCGGTAAGTTATAGTTCTCTCTTTGTCAATAACTCTGTTTCCATTCGGTTCCTTTCTTAATAACCGTATGTTCTTCCTTTCTCATTGTGTCTAAAATGCGTTCTTTTCTGTGATTTGGCCATCGTTGGGCTTAGGGTTTTCAATAGGGTGAAGGAGCACAAGTGGTTTGAATTAATCAAACCTTTATTGTTGACTCACCGATCAAGTGAGGTAAGAACGTTGTCATATTATTTGGTTTGGCCGAATGTTCCATATGTTTATGATGTGTGGTGTGCAGATTTAGCCACACTTATGAGTATCTTTTTGGTACAGATTCTTGTTAAGGACGTGAAGCTAAGTGTGCTTAGTAATCTTAGGTGTTTAAGGCCGTTTGCTCAAACAAGGTTAGAGGTGAAGGGCTAATCGCGCGTCTCGCAATCAAGGTGTGTAATCTTACACTTGTGTTTATTCTGATAGTGCAACGTTCTGTGAATCGGCCAAAAGCTGAAATACCGAAAAGCCGAAGTATCGACAACTGAGATCACTCGAGCGTGCGAGCGGTCGTAGAGATAAACCGAGCCATTAGTGATGGCGTTAGACCGTTGGGAGTGTCACAAACACTCTCGTGGGATTGAGGCTGTAGTGGGCCTTGTTGAGCTGAAGTGGGCTAAGTGGGCCCAATGGGTTAACGAGCCCACATGAGCGAAATCGGTAGTAAATGCTGGATGGTTGATGTGACTGCGAAGTCTGCAGAACCGTGACTGAAATACCCTTAGTGGGTAAATTACCGAAATACCCTCAGTGGGTAAATTACCGAAATACCCTCAGTGGGTAAATTACCGAAATACCCTTAGGGGGTAAGTTACCGAAATACCTCCAAGGGGTGAAATTACTGTTTTACCCCTAAGCGACGAAATAACTATTATACAATCAGTGGTAGTTTTAATCTTGTTTATGTGATTTGATACATCTGTTTTTTATCGTAATACATTGCATACATATCATATTGCATTGGGTTGGGTTTGCTGATTAGAGGAAGTACCGTTCTAGTGGCATCGCCACATATGCTTAATTTAGTGGCTCAGCCACATATACCGTTATTAGCAGCTTGGCTGCATTATTAGAGAGTTTTGGCTGGGTGGGTCGACATGGTCCTCACATGGAGAGATTGGTTGGTACGGGTGGAGAATTTGGTTGGATTGGGGTGGGTACATATCCATTGCATTGATATGATTTGGGGCTTAGGCCCAGATTGTTACCGAATAGGGCTTAGGCCCAGACCGACACCGTATGGGCTCGGGCCTAGACTATGACCGTTATAGGGGATTACACACTGAGTTCTCGTAACTCACCCCTTTTCTTTTAACTGGGTAATCCCAGCGTTAGAGGATTTGGAGTCATGAGGACTCGGAGGTGGCCATACGTCAGATTTGTTAATAAACGGAACTTAATAATTTTGGGTTTAATTTATTTTATATTATTTTTGGGTTAATAATTTATGTAATAAGGCCATTGGGATTTTCTTTTTAACTTTCATTTGGTAACTCTTTTAGTTATGAACTGCTAAATAATTAAACACGGGTTTTTAAAATAATAATAACTGCTATTTTCAAAATATCACGTTTTCGCGACTTTTAAAGTCAGTCTTCTGCAACAAACAACGTTTTTGGAAATAATATTATGTTTGCAAGGAAAATAACTTTAAGTAAATCATGTTTTTGAAAGCAATGAAACTCGGGATTTATAAATGGTAGAAGGTTTTAAATTGAGAAAGGGTTTTATTTGAATGCGTAGTTTTTAAAATAACCTTGCGATGTGACATGCTAGATCCAGCCATAACGTCTAGGCCGGGTTTGGGGTGTCACACTATAGATATCGGTGAAGTTCCCGGCACTAATTCAATAGCAAACTCAACCTCTCTGATCGGTGGTAATCCAGGCAACTCTTCTGGAAACACATTCGGAAACTCACATACTATCGGTACTGATTCAATCTTCGATTCAGACACTTTTGTATCTAAAACATAAGAAAGATAAGCTTCGCAACCTTTTCTCACACATCTCTGAGCTGACATAGACGAAATCACAACAGGCAATTCACTCGATACATCTAATTCAATTCAAATGATTTCACTATTCTGACATTTCAATTCAAAATCTTTCATCTACAATTTACCACGGCATCATGCAAAGTCAACCAATCCATACCCCGAATTATATTGAACTCATCAAATGGAAAAAGCATCAAATCAGCCAGAAAATAGTAACCCCGAGTCATTAAAAGACAGTTCTTGCAAACTTTATCAACTAGAACATACTTGCCTAAGAGGTTCGATACTTTAATCACAAACTCAGTAGACTCAACAGGAAAACTCTTATTAAATACCAAATTCATACATACATACGAATGAGTCGATCCAGGATCAATCAATGCAATAACATTAGTGTCATAAAGAGAAAATGTCCGGTGATAACATCTGGTGATGACGCATCTTCGCGAGCGCGAATAGCGTAAGCTCTTGCAGGTGCTCTGGCCTCAGATCTCACTGTAGAATCTCTCGTAGTACCGCGATTACCACTCGTATTTCCCGCATTTCTTGGTGGCCTCCCTCTAGCAGCTGTATTTCTTGATCTGGAATTCTGAGATTTATCTTTTCCATTTAACTCAGGACAATCTCGGATAAAATGATCTCGTGAACCACAACTGTAACAAGCTCTATTATTATTTTTCACCCAATAATCTCCAAAATGCCGTCTTCCACACTATTGACACTCGGGTTTGTTGTCTTTTACGTTGCCAACACTCGATACTGATGTAGCTTGAGCTTTAGGACTGGTGTATTGCTTTCCTTGATCTCTATTGGAATACCCCGCTAAAGTTGTCGATCGGTTAAAATAATCTCTGGATTTCTTTGACGAGGAATGATAAGGTTTACTCATCGATCTCTTCCTTGAATCTCTTGCCTCTGAATCAGCTTTTCTCTTTTCTTTGCTAAGCTTCTCGGCTTTGCAAGCTCTGTCGACCAAAACAACAAATTCCTTCAGTTCTAAAATTCCGATTAGAAGTTTAATGTCTTCGTTCAACCAATCTACAAATCGCTTGCACATGATTTCCTCGGTGGAAACATACTCCCGAGCATACTTGCTCAGCCGTACAAATTCTCTTTCGTACTCAGTCACAGTCATTCGGCCCTGTTTCAACTCTAGAAACTCCTTATGCTTTTGATTAAGGAACTGCTGACTTATATATTTCTTTTGGAACTCAGTTTGAAAGAAATCCCAAGTCACTCTCTCTCTCGGTACTACAGACACCAAGGTATTCCACCATTGATATGCTGTGTCTCTCAACAAGGAAATGGCACACTTTAAACATTCAACAGGCGTGCATGAACGTTTATCGAATACCCGAATAGTGTTTTCAAGCCAAAATTTAGCTTTCTCAGGGTCATTTTCAACGGTAGCTTTGAACTCTTTGGCCCCCAACTTACGAATTTTATCAATCGGCGGCTTATTTAGTCTTTGAAGTTCCACAACTTGAGGAGCTACAGGAACAGGTTTAGGATTAGGTGGGGTTGGAGGTTGTTGAGAAGCCGGATTGGTCCAGACATATTGAGTGAACCACTCGTTCATCATTTGGAAAAAGACTTATTTAGCCTCTCCACCATGACTACTCGACACAAGTCTAGAATCAGATGGCGCTGCCCCTTGAGCGGAAGCTAGCGCATTACTCTAAACATCGTCAGCTACAGCTCTATCGGGATCCATTTCCTATACGAAAACACAGTTTCAATTGTCAGGAGTCATCACACTATCACAGGTTATATATGGCATGTATAGCTAGACTCTCACACACGCTACGTTAGTCTGAGAATCGACTAAACCGTATGTAACACCCCTAATCCGTATCCGTCGCTGAAATAAGGTTTTGAGGCATTACCGATCAGATCACAACATACAATTATCAAATATAATCCATTATCACATAAACATCAATCAAACATAATCACATTGTCTCTTATATGGCTCTACGAGACCTTAAAACATGCTTGGAAGAGGTTCGGGACTAAACCAATAACATTTGAAATCTTTGAGAAACTTAGAAAATTTTCATGCATATAAGGGTCACACGCCCGTGTGAATAGGCCGTGTGCCTCACACGGCCACCAGACACACCCGTGTCATAGGCCATGTGAAAACAGGGCATACGTACTGACTTGCACCACACAGCCGGAGACACGCCCGTGTTCCATGGCCGTGGGAAATCTGGAGGGTATACTGACTTGGGTCGTACGGTCGGCCACACGCCCATGTGCCAGCCCATGTGCCACACACGGCTAGTAGACATGCTTGTGTGTCTATGCCGTGCCAAACCTATAGGGTATACTGACTTAATTCGAAGGGCTACCCCAGGGGACACACGGCCGTGTACCAAGGCCATGTGTCACACACGGTCGAGCTACACGCCCGTGTCCTCGACCGTGTGGAGTGAAAATAGGCTTGGTTGAAGCCACATTTCTCACCCTCCTCGAACATACCTAAAACACTACATTTCATGCCTTTTCAATACATTAATAAGTAGCCAAACCATACTATTTTATGCACCAAACTTACAATACCAATTCTATCCATTTCATCAACTTAAATCATACCATTTCCCATACAAAATACACACCAAAATTAACATAATTCATTCCTCCTTTATCAACTATTCCATTATATACCACAACACATATCAAACTCATCCAATCAACCTATTTCAAATATACATTTTCTTACCAATTCAACTACTCAATACAATACCAAAAATATGCCATTTCTCAACTTTTATAAAGCATTAACAACTACCATTTGTGCATTTCAATTCTATATAAATCTTACCAAATTCACAAAGCATAACATATATACATCACATACCATATTTCAATTCACATCATAAGTCAACTATCATTCCCTTATCAACATCATTCTCAAGCCAAGTCACCTGGCTAAAATCCACAACACAAAACATACCATAATGACATTAGCCTATACATGCCATATACTATATATATACAAAGCTTCAAAAGTACCAACAAAATGATCGATAGTGTGATGATGTTTCCCGACGATCCATGAATTCGAGCTAGCTTCGATAATCTATAAAATAGTGAAAAATAAACACAGTAAGCTTTAAAAGCTTAGTAAGCAATATACAAATGAAATTACCACATGAATCAATATCATTTTCATTAATAGGCAAATCATGAATAAGCATATAAAAACTCACAAACCTTTCTCATTGAACACATATTCAAATTTTATAAGAGAATTCATCAAATACTTCCCTTTTCAATACTCGTATGAATCTCGTACGTACTTGAGTCACTTAACTCATTTACGCATTCTTTCTCGACTTAACTTTTCCCGTTGAACCATTCAGAATCGTGAAGGATACTCGGAAATCACATATAACTTGTACAATGCCATATCCCGGATATGGTCTTACATGTTATCACATATCGATGCCATTGTCCCAGACAGTGTAACAGTCCGATTTAGACCCTAGTCGGAACAGTGGTCTCAGGACCACGAATCTGAGTCAGTAAAATATTTTAATATTATTTTTCTGTGTCTGCAGTATATGAATTAGCATGTGTGAAATTTCTGTGATTTAATTTGTTCATTTGTGAGCTTAAATTGAGAAAAGGACTAAATCGCATAAAAGGTAAAAGTAGCCTTCTATTTGATTAATGGCCAAATTGATGTGGCTTCATTATGTGAAGCCCTTAATAGGAAATTAGCCCATTAGTAAGGTTAGTGGGTGGTAAAGGACAAGTATGCCCTTAATGTATATTTGTTTCAAATATTAATTGAAAGGTTAATAAGGTAAATGGATTAATAATATGTTTATAACAAAAACAAAACAAGAAAAATGGCCATTCTTATCTTCTTTGTTCACCGAAAATTAAAAATAAAAGAAAGGGTTTGAATTCTTCAAATATTCGGCTAGCTTGTGGTTAAATTAAGGTATGTTTTGACTTTGGTTTTTGATGATTTTTATGTTTTTGAGATTGTTGCTTAGTCTACTATCAAGCCCATGTTGTAATTTGAAGAATTGATGATGTTTATGAGATGTGCCATTGATGAAATGGTGAGCTTTGTGATGAGTTTTGGTGTTAAATGAAAGATATGTGTTTAATGAACATGTTTTGTTCTTGAATTTTTGGTGAATTTAGCTAATTAGGGCTAAATTGTGAAAATAATATTTTGAAGGACTAATTTGTGAAATAAATGAAATGTATGGATTGATATGAGCATAGTGTGTATTCGGCTAAGCATGGGTATATGATAATTTGATGTATTTTGTGATTTTGTGAAATAGGGACTAAATTGTCCAAATGTGAAAATATGAGGGATAATTCACAAATTGCCCTAAATATGTGTTCTTGGATTAAATTGAATGAATTAGTGAATAAAAGGATTAAATTTGAATATGTATAGATTACGAACTGAAGAATACGGACTTAGATCGTCGGAAATCGAAAGTAATCGAGTAGCCGTATCTGTTTCCGTTAAACCGAATCCGAGGTAAGTCGATATACAAATAAATGTATTTGAATTGACTTATTTGTGAATATTTGAAATTTCAATTGTTATAAATAATATTTGAAATGAGGAATATATGAATTCCGAGAAAGTATCGAGAAATGGTTAATGTCCGAGAAGTCCCGTCCGAACCTAGGAGTAGATAGGATAGTATATGTCATGACATAGGTGTCCGTTATGTGATATCATGTAAAACCACGTCTGGGACGTTGGCATTGATTTGAGATTTCGTGTAATACCACTGATAAACCATAAAAGTAACATATTTTAATCCCACATTTAGCATACTTTTGGATGATTTATCCCTTGATTTATGTAAAAATGTGCTCTTAATCCTTTCTTTTCATGTTTTATACTCAGGAAAGCACCGAAGGATGGAAAGAACGAGAAACGGGCTCAAAACGGACCAAATTGGGCCAAAGTGAAAATTGACACGGCCTGGACTTGAGCCAACACGGCCGTGTCTCCTTGATAGACTAGAACACGGCCTGATCACGATTTACACGGGCGTGTCACCTCATTAAAAGTCCGAACACGGCCTAAAGACGATTCACGGGCGTGTGTCATGGCCGTGTCCCCCCTGCGTGGAGAAGAGCAATTTCACTCGAAAAAGGATACTTAGGGGCAAAGAAACCTATTTCAAAAGCCTATATAAACACCCTAAGTATAACCTAGAAGAGGGCGGTGAGCTAGGCCAAGGAGCCGAGCCGAAAAGGTCAGATTTGTGGGAAACACTCGAAGATAGCTAGTTGATCCATCTCAAGAAGCCGAAATTCTACTCAAGACGGCAAATCTCTCCTTCTATTCCTTCAGGGGGTTTTAGGGATTTCTTATGTTTTGTTTTATCTTTTCTTCTGAGATGTTTTCATTTATTATTATGAACTAAACCCTTCAGATACCTGAAGGGGATGAAACTTAGATGAATCTTGTTATCGTTTGCTGAACTATATGATAATTACTTGATTTGTTCTTAATTATGTGTTCTTAATTCTTGTGTTGATATTTCTGGGATATTGATTCAATTTTGATGTGCTTAGGTGGAGGAGCAAAAGTCCCTACTTAAGAGTAGATCTAGCATAATTAAGCGGAGTTGATCGCGTGCCTAGAGATAGGGTGACGAGATTTTGCCAGATTAGGGTGAAACCTAATATGGGAGTCCATAGATCGAGTTAATGCAATTCTAGGGTTTTTAATTAGAAAGAGATTTCAATTAATCAACCTAGGGTTAGATGTTATTCGCTTCGAGAGAGGGTTTAATATACATTAGCGTGGCAAATCTTGAGTACCCACCCTACGGATATGGCATAGAGAACGAACAAGTCCACTATATGGGTAACTATTCTAGACCTCAAAATAATTTTTATAGTGACACTTATAGTGCAGGTTGGAGGTACCATCCTAATTTCTCGTGGGATGATCAAAGTAGCCAAGGACCAGAACTTCCTCCAAATTTTCAACAACCACCTTACCAACAGGAAGAGGAGTCGAACCTCGAGGAGATGCTGACAAAATTCATGGCAGCCACAGATACCCATCTCCAAAAAACTGAGACAACACTTAATAATCAACAAGCATTAATCAAAGGGATCGAGAACCAAGTTGGGGAACTTACTAAGTCAGTTGGACAACTTGCAAAGTTAATTTTTGAACAACCGCAAGGGCGTCTACCAAGCAACACTGAAACTAACCCAAAAGAGCAAATTCAAGCCGTAAATGACTCATGACGGTGAAAGGTTAGTGGAATCTGACCCAAGGCAAGAGCACTAGTAAGTGAAGGTAAGGTTGAGGTAAGCCATGATTTACCAAACCCGGTAATTACAGAGTACTAAGCTCATATGCCATACCCCAATGCGATAAAGAAAGACCACACAGAGGAATAATTCGGTAAATTTCTTAAACCTCCAAAGAAGTTTCTTATTAACTTGCCGTTTCTTGAAGCTCTTTCGCAGATGCCAGATCCTAGGCCTCGTGTCAATAAAGAAGAAATGCATGAGGAACGAAGGCTTCGGACCGAAGGACTAGACGAGTGGAAGACACACTTCAAAGAGAAATTAAGAATACACGAAGAAAAAATGAGGCAACTCCACGACAAACTTGACGATGGGACAACCCAGCTTAAGATAGGAGATCAGGTACTCAAAATCTTCCTGGATGGAACGAATGAGGTAACTAATCCTAAATTTAGCACTTCTAAGGTAAACACTACTCGACTTAAACTTTATATCCACAACCTAATTGATCGCATGAGAAAGGATTTTCACCTCCTCAAACCACCATGACCATACGAATGAGAGGTAAAGTCTAGCTTAAGACTATAAAAGAGCGCTTCTCGGGAGGCAACCCGAGCACTAACCCCATTAACTTTTACATTTTTATTTTGTCCTATTTATTCTATTTTATCCTTTCTTTATAGTACCTAACTATAAACTAACCAAAACTACAGAATTCCAGGCCACACGGCCTTGCACACGGCCGTGGCCGTGGCCGTGTGGATGCACCGAATCACCGTACTGACACGGTAGAGATGGTATGAGTCAGAGAAAATCAATTTTCAGAGTCACGGACTCAAACCACCACACCACGGGCACTGACAAAACCCTACGACCGTACAATACGGTCGTGGTCGACACTGTTAGATCACACACGAGCGTGGCGACCTGAACATGGGTGTGGGAGAAACGATGCAATGCTCAACACAGCCGTGCGAGGCAGCCGTGTGACTTGGCACGCCCATGGTACACGGGCGTGGGGGAGTACTAGGCCTAGAAATCTATTTAAACCCCCTCTCTTTCCTTTCCCCCCACTCACCTTCAAACTCCCATCTCCCCCACTCTTCCTCTGTTTCTCCTTTAACAAACTCCTCATACGCCGTCCAAATGCCAAAGAAACAATAGAACTCCAACATAGTCTCTCGATTGGAGACCGATCTACATAAGTTCATGTCGTCCGCTTCAAGCATTCAACAAGCCAATGACATTTGAGGCCATTTAGTTTTTATTTTGTTTTTCTCTTTTGCTTCAATTTCCTTATCTTTACTTCTTTTCTGCTTAACTTAGTTTATTTTACTTTAGTTTCTTCATTTTAGGTTCTACAGGCTACTAGGGAATCACACCATGACCACCACAATAACTTCAGCCTTAGAAATCACACCCAACAATAAGGACTCTACGGTCCATTTATCTTTTCCTTTAATTTTATTCTATTTTTTATTTTTATTTTTCTTCACTTTAGCTTGCTTTTCTTTAATTATTTAATTAGTATAGTTTTAATTATTATATCCTGGCTAATCCTCCATGAGCTACCCAATTTCTTCATCTAGCGCAGAATCGTCATAAAGAACGACCCCTCCAACTTATCTTTCACCTCCAACGAAAGGATTTCATCCATAATTCAGGGAGTTTCACCTCTCTCCATATCTTTTGAATTTATACTTAATTGTCTATAGATATATATCTTTGTACATTGAGGGCAATGTACATCTTAAGTGTGGGGGGTGAACAACCTAAAAAGGTGCCCAACTTTTTTCCATTATTCTCAAATTCCTGAAATTAGGTGCCAAACTTTTTGCATTAGTATCAAATCCTGAATTATGTCTTGTTTCTTAAGTAAGTTTCTCATATTATAATTAGAATGAAATTCCTTTGATTTATGATTTTTATTGATGTGTCTTGGATTAAGTCATTAATAATTGTGCATTGATGATTAAATTCTAAGAATATTAGAGAATCAAGCATGATAAGTCTATTTTTCAGAATTAAAAATTTTCTAGGTTGTCTACCTGAATTTGAATATTACCTTGAAATTTGAAATTTACGAGGCTGACATAAAAAAAAACCCAGAATTTTCGTGAGATTTTGAGCCTTATAGAGCATATATTCTTTTTCTTGCTCACTTTTTGATTATGAGTGTGTCAACATTGATTAGTAATTCTAGAACTTGCATCGATTATACATGTCGAGACCACACCTTTGATTTGATATACAGAGATGATGAAGGCACCTAGGATTTAACCCACTCACTCCAATAAAAAAACCTACCTCCATAATTAACCCCTAGTGAACCCCTTTGATCCTAAGAACCCCTTTTATTGACTCACCCACTAATATTAACCAAAAACCCTTTGTATTTGTTATCACCATTCTTCTTGACTACCTTTTTTTGTCGAGATTTGATTTGACCAGTTGCCTAACTATGTTCTTTATTTGATTGTTAAAGTTCTTTATTATTACTTGATCTTTAAAAAAACATCACAAGATATTGAAGATTAGTATGATGAAAAGCGAGCTTGTACAGTTAAAGTCTATTTATTGAAGAAGAAGAAGTATTATTAGTTTCAAAGTTTCAATTCATGTAATTATTTATTTTTCAGTTCGTTGTTTCTAGTTAGGTAATTTTTCAGGTCGATCTCGATTCTAACCTCTAATTCAGCCTTTATCCACACCTTAACCTAAGCCCCATTACAACCCTGTTAAAGACCTTTTGATTTGTGCATCATTTCATATTACAGTGGTGGAGATTTGATTTTCATGCAAGCCTATGGGATTAACTTTTCAGTTTGACATTTGAGTGCTTAATTTCAACCTTAAACACTTGAGTGATTTGAGTGAATCTTTTGTGCGGATGTCAATCCTTGTAGGTTTTGGATCAGAGGTAATTATTTAGATGAGGGGAAACACCTATGTTTTGTGCTACAAATGTATGACTTGTTTGAATCTTTAGGACTCTTTGAGTTAAATTATCCATGTATAAATTATCTATGAATTATGATGAGACATTGTTGATAGGAATATTGAATCATGGAAAGTTCGTTTTAATTGTAAGTTGAGAATTTTGCTTGAGGACAAGCAAAAGCTTTATGTGTGGGGTGCGTGATAAACCGTAAAAGTAACATATTTTAATCCCACATTTAGCATACTTTTGGATGATTTATCCCTTGATTTATGTAAAAAGGTGCTCTTAATCCTTTCTTTTCATGTTTTATACTCAGGAAAGCACCGGAGGATGGAAAGAACGAGAAACGGGCTCAAAACGGACCAAATTGGGCCAAAGTGAAAATCTACACGGCCTGGACTTGAGCCAACACGGCCGTGTCTCCTTGATAGACTAGAACACGGCCTGATCACGATTTACATGGGCGTGTCACCTCATTAAAAGTCTAAACACGGCCTAGAAACGATTCACACGGGCGTGTGCCATGGCCGTGTCCCTGTCGTGGAGAAGAGCAATTTCACTCGAAAAAGGATACTTAGGGGCAAAGAAACCTATTTCAAAAGCCTATATAAACACCCTAAGTGTAACCTAGAAGAGGGCGGTGAGCTAGGCCAAGGAGCCGAGTCGAAAAGGTCAGATTTGTGGGAAACACTCGAAGATAGCCAGTTGATCCATCTCAAGAAGCCAGAATTCTACTCAAGACGGCGGATCTCTCCTTCAATTCCTTCAGGGGTTTTTAGGGATTTCTTATGTTTTTTTTTTATCTTTTCTTCTGAGATGTTTTCTTTTATTATTATGAACTAAACCCTTTAGATACCTGAAGGGGATGAAACTTAGATGAATCTTGTTATCGTTTGCTGAACTATATGATAAATACTTGATTTGTTCTTAATTATGTGTTCTTAATTCTTGTGTTGATATTTCTGGGATATTGAATCAAGTTTGATGTGCTTAGGTGGAGGAGCAAAAGTCCTTGCTTAAGAGTAGATTTAGCATAATTAAGCGGAGTTGATCGCGCGCCTAGAGATAGGGTGACGAGATTTTATCGGATTAGGGTGAAACCTAATATGGGAGTCCATAGATCGAGTTAATGCAATTCTAGGGGTTTTAATTAGAAAGATATTTCAATTAATCAACCTAGGGTTAGACGTTATTCGCTTCGAGAGAGGGTTTAATATACATTAGGGAGCCTTACGGATCAAGTCAAGTGAATAAATCGTCTGGTTTAGAGTCAGATAACAAGTGAAGTCTAGGTGGATTCTTCCTAAGGGTATCATCTTAATCAACTGAGTTTTTTCCAACAGTAATTCCCCAATTCATTCTTTTTACCTTTGCGTCTTTAGCTTAGTAATTAGTTAAATTTAGATTAAATAACAACTTCACTTATTTTAGGCTAGATAATAAAAATAAAGTTAGTATTAGTACTTTTAGTTCCTTTGGGTTCGACAATCCGGTCTTGCCTAAGCTATACTACTGTTCGATAGGTGCACTTGCCTCAATCGTTGTTATAGTTAGTTCCAGGTTCGATCATTATAAATTTAAAACTCTGAAATCAACGATCAACTACGTCTGGGACGTTGGCATCGATATGAGATTTACGTGTAAGACCATGTCTGGGACATTGGCATCGTAATTGATTCGTGTAAGACCCTGTCTGGGACAGTGGCATCGATATCTGATTACATGTAAGTCCACATCTGGGATGTTGGCATTGTACGATTATTTTGAGCACTCTGAATATCCTATTTAGTTCCGAACGGTTCAACGGGCAAGTCTGAGAAACGAACGACTATGTGATTTGCATACCTATTTCAGGTACGTTTGATATGTACACATTGTGTGTATAAGAAGGTAAGTATATTCATAAACTTACCTAGATGAGTAATGTATTTGAATATGAGATTTTAAATGTGTTACATGAATGGACAAGCTAAGTTCCAAAAAAGTATATGGTGATATGCAAGATAGAAAGATGAATGGCTAAGTAAATGTGCCAAAAAGAATTATGGCTATGCAATTGAGCTATTAGTTAATTCATATTGATTATATGTTTTGAATGTTTATATGCTAAGTTTATTTGTATATGGCTTACTAAGCTTTTGGAAAGCTTACTCTGTGTGTGTGTTTACTCTGTAACAGATCGTCAAAGCTACTAAAGGCTTGGGGACCGTCGAGGATCGCCATCACACTACTCCAACTTGTTTTGGTATTTTGAAAATGTGAATATAGCTAAATATGACATGTACAGGCTAGTCATTTGGTATAAGTTTGAGATGTAAATAGCCATGTGATTTGGCTAGATAAATGTTGGTAATATGCATGAGTGATAAACCGTAAATGTAACATATTTTAATCCCACATTTAGCATGCTTTTGGATGAATTATCCCTTATTTTATGTAATTTGGTGCTCTTAATCCTTTATTTTCATGTTTTATACTCAAGGAAGCACCGGAGGATGAAAAGAACAAGAAACAGGCTTAAAACGGGCCAAATGGGCCAGATCACGAAATCGGCATGGCCTGGACCCAAGACCACACGGCCGTGCCTCATTAATGAAGTCCAACACGGCCTGGCCACGATACACACGGGCGTGTGCCATGGCCGTGCCCCTGCTGTGGCAAAGAGAAGTTTCATTTGGATTGGGATACTTAGGGGCAAAGAAACACATTCCAAAAGCCTATATATACACCCTAAGTATGACCTAAACGGGGAGCCCAAGGCTATCATCTAGGGGCGTCTTGCTAGCGCAGAAGAAAGCGATTTGTGGGGATTCACTCGAGGATAGCCAGTTGATTCATCTCTAGAAGCCGGAATTATACTCAAGACGGAGGATCTCTCCTTCAATTCCTTCATGGAGTTTTAGGGATTTCTTATGTTTTGTTTTATCTTTTCTTCTGAGATGTTTTCTTTTATTGTTATGAACTAAACCCTCGGATACGAGGGGATGAAACTTAGATGAATCTTGTTATCGCATGAACTATATGATAAATATTTGACTTGTTCTTAATTATGTGTTCCTAATTCTTGTTTTGATATTTTCGGGATATTGATTCAAGTTTGATGTGCTTAGGTGGAGGAGCAAAAGTCCCTGCCTAAGAGTAGATCTAGCATAGTTAAGCGGAGTTGATCGCGCGCCTAGAGATAGGGTGACGAGATTTTGCCGGATTAGGGTGAAACCTAATATGGGATTCCAGAGATCGAGTTAATGCAATTCTAGGGGTTTTAATTAGAAAGAGATTTCAATTAATAAACCTAGGGTTAGACGTTATTCGCTTTGAGAGAGGGTTTAATATACATTAGGGAATCTTACGGATCAAGTCAAATGAATAAATCATCTGGTTCAGAGTTAGATAACAAGTAAGTCTAGGTGGATTCTTCCTTGGGTGTCATCTTAATCAATTGGTTTTTCCTCAAGTTATTTGCCCCAAATTCATTCTTCTTTGTCTTAGAGTCTTTAGTTTAGTAGTTAATTAATTTAGATTAAACACACAAAGTCCCTTTATTTTAGGCTAGATAATAAAAAGAAAGTTAGTATTAGTACTTTTAGTTCCTTTGGGTTCGACATGCCGGTCTTACCACTAAACTATACTACTGTTTGATAGGTGCGCTTGCCTCAAATCGTTGTCATAGTTAGTTTCCAGGTTCGATCATTCTTTTTATAAATTTTAAGACTTTAACATCACGAAAACAACGATCAAGTTTTTGGCGCCGTTGCCGGGGAACTAAAATATTAAGATAGCTTAATTTTTATTACTTTAGCCATTTTTTTTATTTTTTGCAATTTAATTTTATTTAATTTTAATTTTTAACTTAGCTAATTTTTCTTCTGTTATTGTTTCCTCCTTTCAGGTACCTCTAGTTTATGACTAGAAGGAACCCGACAGGACCCCTAATCTACGACAGTGATATTGAAAGAACAGTTCACAGAAATCGTAGAGAGATAAGGCGAAGCTTAAACTACATAGAAGGAGAGCAAGAAGGCGAAACCAATCCTACTAAAGGGATGGCTGAGAATCATTCGCCACCTCAAGAGATGGCCGAAAATCATGCTCCATGTACTATGTATGATTATGCTAAACCTAGTTTAACAGGAACTGAATCTAGTATTGTTAGGCCCACTATTGCTGCAAATAATTTTGAACTGAAACCTAACACTATACAGATGATACAACAGTTTGTTCAGTTTGATGGTTTGCAGGATGAAGATCCTAACACACACTTAGCAAATTTTCTAGAATTCTATGATACCTTCAAGATAAATGGCGTTTTTGATGATGCCATCCGTCTTCGATTATTTCCCTTTTCTTTGAGGAATAAAGCCAAACAGTGGTTACATTCTCTTCCACGAGGGTCAATCACTACATGGGATCAAATGACCGAAAAATTTTTACTAAAATATTTTCCACCGGCCAAAACGGCCAAATTGTGGAATGATATCTCTTCTTTTGTGCAGATGGATTTAGAGACACTTTATGATGCATGGGAGAGATACAAAGATCTGTTAAGGAGGTGCCCACATCACAGATTACCTTTGTGGCTACAGGTCCAAACTTTTTACAATGGTGTGAACCCTTCAACAAGGCAACTAATCGATTCAGCTGCCGGCGGAACCCTAAACAACAAAACTCCTGAAGCGGCCTACGAGTTTATAGAAGAGATGTCACTAAATAACTATCAGTGGCAAGTTACAAGGACAAGGCCACCAAAGTAAACAGAGTTTTCAACATTGATGCAAATGACCGTGCTATCAAACCGGTAGAATTATTACATAAAAATTTGATGGTTTATATGGTTCTTCGCAGCACATCCGGTTATGCAAAGGCGACGCAAGTGAAGGAGTGGTGAATCACGAGTACCCACCCTACTGACAGGGGCATGGAGAGCGAAAAAATGAACTATATGGGTAACAATTTCCGATCTAACAATAACCCTTATAGTAATACTTATAATCCAAAGTTGGAAGAACCACCCCAATTTCTCATGGGGCGGTCAAAGAAAGCAAAGGCAACAACCATCCCAAAACTTCCAACAACATGACCCTACCCACGGAAAAGAAGCCAAACCTTGAAGAGATCTTGACAAACTTCATAGCAAACCTCGAAATACATTCCCAAAATACAGAAACACGTTTCCAAAAGATAGAAACAAAAATTGAGGTATTGACACAAGAGTTCAAGGATCAAATCGGGCAACTCGCTAAGCAAATCTCTGAGAGACCACATGGAAGACTACTGAGCAACACCGAGACTAACCCAAGGGAGCAAGTTCAAGCCATAACAGCTCAAGATAGTGAAGGGTTAGACGAGCCCAATTCGAGGCAATAGAACATGGTCGAAGAAGGTAAGGTTGAGGTAAGTAATAATAAGCCAAAACCGGTAATCAAAGAGTACCAACCTCGCATTCCATATCCTGAAGCATTAAGGAGAGACGACACAGAGGAATAGTTCGGTAAGTTTCTTAAACTTTTAAAGAAATTACATATTAACTTACCGTTACTTGAAGCTCTTACACAAATGCCAGACTCTAGAAAATTCCTAAAAGAGCTATTGACGAAAAAGCGAAGGATAGACGAAGCACCACATGTGGAACTAAAAGCAATGGGCTCGGCAGTATTGCAAAATAGACTACCACAAAAATTAAAAGATCCAGGGAGTTTTACAATTCCATGCTTAATTGGTAGTTTATCTATTGATAATGCGTTAGCTGATTTAGGGGCAAGCATAAATGTCATGCCTTATAAATTGTTTAAACAACTAGGTCTAGGGAGGCCCAAACAAACTAGGATGAGCATTCAATTAGTTGATAAAACTATTAGAATTCCTAGGGGCATAATTGAAGATGTACTCGTAAAAATTGACAAATTTGTATTCCCAGTAGACTTTGTTGTTTTAGACATGGATGAGGACAACACGATCCCCCTAGTTTTAGGAAGACCATTCTTAGAAACTGCCAGAACTAAAATTGATGTTGATGCAGGCGAACTTATATTCTGTTTAAGTGACGAGACAGTCACTCTTCAAGCCCTCGATTCAACTAGAACATCGAATAATCAAGGTGAGAAAATAAATTCGAATGATAACCATTCGGTTAACCCTTCTTTTCAGGAAGCATCACAAAAGAATACAACTGAACCCGATCCTATACCATGTGCCAACAAAGAAATAACTCATGAGGAACGAGGGATTCAGATCGATGATCTAGACGAGTGGAAGACATATTTTAAGGAAAAATTAGGGATACACAAAGCAGAACCGGAGCCACTCCACGCGGCAAACAAGTTCAAAATCGGAGATCAAGTATTGATTGATAAAGCAGACCCTCAAATATCTCCTCCTGACCCTAACACTAACAAAGAAATCTCTTTTAGGGTAATCAGTGTTTTCCCATACGGAACAGTCGAGGTAAGTAATCCTATTTTTGGTACTTTCAATATAAACGCATCTAAACTTGAACTATATTATGATAATGAAACTGATAGCATAAGGAAGGACTTTTAACTCCTCAAACCACCTTGATTAAGCGAACAAGAGGTGAGTCTAGCTTAAGAATTTAAATGAGCGCTTCTCGAAAGGCAACCCGAGTACTAACCCCCTTAACTTTTACATTTTTATTTTGTCTTATTTATTCTATTTTATCCTTTCTTTATAGTACCTAACTATAAACTAACCAAAAGTCAGAAATTGTGCCACACGGCCTTGCACACGGCCGTGGCGTGGCCGCGTGTGGATGTATCGAATCTCTGTACTGACATGGCAGAGATGGTACGAGTCAGAGCGAATCAATTTTCAAATCACGGACTCCAACCACCACACCACGGGCACCGACAAAACCCCACGGCCGTGTGATGCGGCCGTGGTCGACACTGGTAGCTTACACACGGGTGTGGCACCCTGAACATGGGCATGGGAGAAATGATACGATGCTCAACACGACTGTGCGAGCCAGCCATATGACTTAGCACGACCACGGTACACGGGCGTGGGGTTGTACTAGGCTTTAAAATCTATTTAAACCCCCTCCTTTTTCTCTTCCCTTACTCACTTTCCTACCTCCCATCCCCTTTATTCTATCCCATTATTCAGACCTCCGCCTACTTTTCTTCTCCAATATATTCCCAAAACCCTTGAGCTACACCAAATGCCAAAGAAGCAGAAGGAATCAAGCATAGTCTCTGATCGCTGTGATTTCAGAGTTTTAAATTTATAATGATCGAACTCGGAACTAATTATAACAATGATTGAGGCAAGTGCACCTATCGAACAAGAGTATAGCTTAGGTAAGACCGCATTGTCGAACCCAAAGGAACAAAAGTACTAATACTAACTTTCTTTTTATTATCTAGCCTAAAATAAGTGAAGTTGTTATTTAATCTAAATTTAACTAACTACTAAGCTAAAGGCGCAAAGACAAAAAGAATGAATTGGGGAAATCTTGTTGGAAAAACTCGGTTGATTAAGACGATACCCTTAGGAAGAATCCACCTAGACTTCACTTGTTATCTAACTCGAACGGATGATTTATTCACTTGACTTGATCCGTAAGACTCCCTAATGTATATTAAACCTCTCTCAAGCGAATAACATCTAACACTAGGTTGATTAATTGAAATCTCTTTCTAATTAAAACCCCTAGAATTGCATTAACTCGATCTATGGACTCCCATATTAGGTTGCACCCTAATCCGGCAAAATCTTGTCACCCTATCTCTAGGCGCGCGATCAACTCCGCTTAATTATGCTAGATCTACTCTTAAGCAGGGACTTTTGCTCCTCCACCTAAGCACATCAAACTTGAATCAATATCCCGAAATATTAACACAAGAAATTAAGAACAATAATTAAGAACAAAATCAAGTATTTATCATATAGTTCAGCAAACGATAACAAGATTCATCTAAGTTTCATCCCCTTCTGTATCTCGAAGGGTTTAGTTCATAACGATAAAAGAAAACATCTCAGAAGAAAAGATAAAACAAAACATAAGAAATCCCTAAAACCCCCTGAAGGAATTGAAGGAGAGATCCGCCGTCTTGAGTAGAATTCCGGCTTCTTAAGATGGATCAACTGGCTATCTTCGAGTGTTTCCCACAAATCTGACATTTTCGACTCGGCTCCTTGGCCTAGCTCACCGCCCCCTCTAGGTTATACTTAGGGTGTTTATATAGGCTTTTGAAATAGGTTTCTTTGCCCCTAAGTATCCTTTTCTGAGTGAAATTGCTTTTCTCCACAACAGGGACACGGCCATGGCACACGCCCGTGTGAATCGTCTTTAGGCCGTGTTCGGACTTTTAATGAGGTGACACGCCCGTGTAAATCTTGATCAGGCTGTGTTCTAGTCTAGCAAGGAGACACGACCGTGTTAGCTCAAGTCCAGGTCGTGTTGATTTTCACTTTGGCCCAATTTGGTCCGTTTTGAGCCCGTTTCTCATTCTTTCCATCCTCCGGTGCTTTCCTGAGTATAAAATATGAAAAGAAAGGATTAAGAGCACCTTTTTACATAAATCAAGGGACAAATCATCCAAAAGTATGCTAAATGTGGGATTAAAATATGTTACTTTTACGGTTTATCACATACCCCCACACTTAAGCTTTTGCTTATCCTCAAGTAAAATTCTCAACTTACAATTAAAATGAACTTTCCATGATTCAATATTCCTATCAACAATGTCTCATCATAATTCATAGATAATTTATACATGGATAATTTAACTCAAAGAGTCCTAAAGATTCAAACAATATAAGTCATACATTTGTAGCACAAAACATAGGTGTTTCCCCTCATCTAAATAATTACCTCTCGATCCAAAACCTACAAGGATTGACATCCTCACAAAAGATTCACTCAAATCACTCGAAGTGTTTAAGGTTCAACATTAAGCACTCAAATGTCAAACTGAAAAGTTAATCCCATAGGCTTGCATGAAAATCAAATCTCCACCCTTTGTAATATGAAATGATGCACAAATCAAAAGGTCTTTAGCAGGGTTGTAACAGGCTTGGGTTAAGGTGTGGATAAAGGCTGAATTAGAGGGTTAGAATCGAGATCGACTGAAAAATTACCTAACTAGAAACAACGAACTGAAAAATAAATAATTACATGAATTGAAACTTTGAAACTAATAATACGAGCTTCTTCTTCAATAAATGGAATTTAACGTATAACCTCATCTAATCACAAAACTAATAATGAATATACTTCGATTTTTTTAAGAACAAATCAAGTAATAATAAAGAACTTTAACAACTGATATAAAGAACATAGTTAGGCAACTGATCAAATCAAATCTCGACAAAAAATGATAGTCAAGAAGAATGGTGATAACAAATACAAAGGGTTTTGGGTTAATATTAGTGGGTGAGTCAGTAAAAAGGGTTGTTAGGATCAAAGGGGTTCACTAGGGGTTAATTATGAAGGTAGGCTTTTTATGGAGTAAGTGGGTTAAATCCTAGGTGCCTTTATCATTTCTGTATATCAAATCAAAGGTGTGGTCTCGACATGTATAATCGATGCAAGTTCTAGAATAACTAATCAATGTTGACACACTCATAATCAAAAAGTGAGCATGAAAAAGGATATATGCTCTTATAAGGCTCAAAATCTCACAACAATTAATGGGTATTTTGATATCAACCTCGTAAATTTCAAACTTCAAAGTAATATTCAAATTCAGGTAGACAACCTAGAAAAATTTTTAATTTCTAAAAAAAAAAACTAGACTTATCATGCTTGATTCTCTAGTATCTTAGAATTTAATTATCAATGCACAATTATCAATGACTTAATCTAAGACATCAATAAACATCATAAATCATGGAGATTTCATTCTAATGATAATATGAGAAACTTACTTTAGAAACAAGACATAATTCAGGGATTTGAGAATAATGCAAAAAGTTTGGCACCTAATTTCAGGAATTTGAGAATAATGAAAAAAAATTAGGCACCTTTTTAGGTTGTTCACCCCTCCACACTTAAGATGTAAATTTCCCTCAATGTACAAAGATATATATATAGACAATTAAGTATAAATTCAAAAGATATGGAGAGAAGTGAAACTCCCTGAATTATGGATGAAATCCTTGCGTTGGAGGTGAAAGATAAGTTGGAGGGGTCGTTCTTGATGACGATCCTGCGCTAGATGAAGAAATTGGGTAGCTCATGGATGATTAGCCAGGATATAATAATAATAATTAAAACTATACTAATTAAATAATTAAAGAAAAGCAAGCTAAAGTGAAGAAAAATAAAAAGTGAACTAAAATTAAAAGAAAAGATAAATGGACCGTAGAGTCCTTATTGTTGGGCGTGATTTCTAAGGTCATGGATATGGTGGTGGTCGTGGTGTGATTCCCAAGCACTCAAGAACCTAAAACCAAGAAACTAAAATAAAATAAGTTAAATTAAGCGTAAGAGAAGTAAAGATAAGGAAATTGAAGCAAAAGAGAAAAACGAAATAAAAACTAAATGGCCTCAAATATCCTTGGCTCGTCGAATGATTGAAGCGGCCGGCATGAACTTATATAGATCGGTCTCCATCTGGGAGACTATGCTTGATTCCTTCCGCTTCTTCGGCATTTGGTGTAGCTCAAGGGTTTTGGGAATGTATTGGAGAAGAAAAATAGTGAGAGGGTTGAGAAAGAAAAGAAAAACTAAATGGGTTGAATGGGTGAGAAGAGGGAGGGGTGGGTGGTTTAAATAGAATTCTCAAGTCAGGTACATTCCCACGCCCGTGTACCATGGGCGTGTTGATTCCCACGGCCGCCTCGCACGGCCGTGTTATGCATCGTATCGTTTCTCCCACGCCCATGTTCTGGTTACCACGCCCGTGTGTAAACTACCAGTGTCGACCACGACCGTATCGCACGGCCGTGTTGAGCGTCGTTCATGTCTCCCACGCCCATGTTACAAATTGCCACGCCCGTTGGTGATAAGTCAGTGTCGTCCACGGCCGCGTCGCACGGCCGTGGCATTTTGTCGGTGCCCGTGGGGTGGTGGTTGGAGTCCGTGACTTGAAGATTTGATTCTTTCTAACTTGTACCTCTTCCGCCATTGTCAGTACAGAGATTTTGTACCTCCACACGGCCACGGCCATGGCCGTGTGCAAGGCCGTGTGGGCTGGAAATCTGCACTTTTGGTTAGTTTAAAACTATGTGTTTAAGACTAAGAGAAGAGAAAAAAATAAAATGAAAACAAATACGAAAGTAATTAGGGTTAGTGCTTGGGTTGCCTCCCGAAAAGTGCTCGTTTAAAGTCTTGAGCTAGACTTACCTCTTATTCGCATTATCAGGGTGGTTTGAGGAGGTGAAAATTCTTTCTCATGCGTTCAATTCGGTTTTTGATATATAGTTTAAGTTGAGTAGCGTTTACCTTAGAAGTGCCGAATTTAGGATTAGTTACCTCGACTGTTCCATCTGGGAAGATTTTGAGTACCTGATCTCCTATCTTAAGCTGGGTTGTCCCATCGTTAAGTTTCTCGTGGAGTTGCCTCATTTTTGCTTCGTGTATTTCTTTGAAGTGTATCTTCCACTCGTCTAGTTCATTGATCTGAAGCTTTCGTTCCTCATGAATTTCTTTTTTATTGACACGAGGTCTAGGATCTCGCATCTGCGAAAGAGCTTCAAGAAATGGCAAGTTAATAAGAAACTTCTTTGGAGGTTTAAGAAATTTACCGAATTGTTCCTCTGTGTGGTCTTTCTTTATCGCATTGGGGTATGGCATATAAGCTTGGTACTCTGTAATTACCGGGTTTTGTACATCATGGCTTACCTCAACCTTACCTTCACTTACTCTGTGCTCTTGCCTTGGGTCGATTCCACTAACCTTTCACCGTCATGAGCTGTTACGGCTTGAATTTGCTCTTTTGGGTTAGTTTCAGTGTTGCTTGGTAGACGCCCTTGCGGTCGTTCGGAAATTAACTTTGCAAGTTGTCCAACTGACTTAGTAAGTTCCCCAACTTGGTTCTCGATCCCTTTGATCGATGCTTGTTGATTTTTAAGCGTTGTCTCAGTTTTTTGGAGACGGGTATCTGTGGCTACCATGAATTTTGTCAGCATCTCCTCGAGGTTCGACTCCTCTTCCTGTTGGTAGGGTGGTTGTTGAAAATTTGGAGGAAGTTCCGGTCCTTGGCTACTTTGATCATCCCACGAGAAATTAGGATGGTACCTCCAACCTGCATTATAAGTATTGCTATAAGAGTTATTATTAGATATGAAATTATTACCTATGTAGTTCATCTGTTCGCTTTCTGTGCCCGGTTGGTAGGGTGGGTACTCAAGATTCGCCACAGTTCCACTTGCGTCGCACTGCATTACTGGATGTACCTACGAAGAACACAAACTATCAAGCTTTTTATTCATCATCTCTACATGTGTGTATAGCATGGTTACTGCGTCGAGGTTGAAAACTCCGGCTGATTTTGTTGGTTTTGTCCTTGTAACTTGCCAGCGATAGTTATTGGTGACATCTCTTCAATAAACTCGTAGGTCGCTTCTGGGAGTTTCGTTGTTCAGGTTCCACCGTGGTGAATCAATTAGTTGCCTCGTTGAGGGGTTTACACCGTTATAGAAAGTTTAGACTTGGAGCCACAAGGGTAAACCATGGTGCGGACACCTTCCAAGAGATCCTTGTATCTCTCCCATGCGTCTTATACTGTCTCTAAATCCATTTGCACAAAATAAGAGATATCATTCCGTAATTTGGCCGTTTTGGCCGGTGGAAAATATTTGAATAAATTTTTTTCGGTCATTTGATCCCATGTAGTGATTGACCCTCGTGGTAACGAGTTTAACCACTATTTGGCTTTATTCCTTAATGAAAAGGGAAATAACCGAAGATAATGGCATCATCAGAAATGCCATTTATTTTTAAGGTATCACAGATTTCTAAAAAATTAGCTATATGAGTATTTGGGTCTTCGTCCTGTAAACCATCAAATTAAACAAATTGTTGAATCATTTGTATAGTGTTAGGCTTTAATTCAAAATTATTAGCAGCTATAGCAGGCCTAACAATACTTGATTCTGCTCCTGTTAAATGAGGTTTTGCATAATCATACATAGTACGCGGAGCATTATTTTCTGCCACATCTTGTGGTGGTGGATTATTCTCGTCCATCCCTTCAGTAGGATTTGATCTGCCTTCTCGCTCTTTTTCTGTGTAATTTAGGGCTCGCCTAATTTCTCTGCGATTCCTGCGAGCGGTAGCTTCAATTTCACTGTCGTATACTAGTGGTCCTCTCGGGTTCCTTCTAGTCTTAAACTAGAGCTACCTGCTAGGAAAAGAAAGAAAGAAAATTTAGCAAAGTTAAAAACAAACCAAAAATTAAAAAAAAAAGTAAAAGTAAATTGCAGAAAATAATGGCTAAAGTAATAAAAATAGAGCTTTCTTAATATTTTAGTTCCCCAGCAACGGCGCCAAAAACTTGATCGCTGTGATTTCAGAGTTTTAAATTTATAATGATCGAACCTGGAACTAACTATAACAACGATTGAGGCAAGTGCACCTATCGAGCAGAAGTATAGCTTAGGCAAGACCGGATTTTCGAACCCAAAGGAACCAAAAGTACTAATACTAACTTTCTTTTTATTATCTAGCCTAAAATAAGTGAAGTTGTTATTTAATCTAAATTTAACTAACTACTAAGCTAAAGACGCAAAGACAAAAAGAATGAATTGGGGAAATACTAAGCTAAAGGGTTTAGTTCATAATAATAAAAGAAAACATCTCAGAAGAAAAGATAAAACAAAACATAAGAAATCCCTAAAACCCCCTGAAGGAATTGAAGGAGAGATCCGCTGTCTTGAGTAGAATTTCGGCTTCTTGAGATGGTTCAACAGGCTATCTTCGAGTGTTTCCCACAAATCTGACCTTTTCGGCTCGGCTCCTTGGCCTAGCTCACCGCCCCCCTCTAGGTTATACTTAGGGTGTTTATATTGGCTTTTGAAATTGGTTTCTTTTCCCCTAAGTATCCTTTTCCGAGTGAAATTGCTCTTCTCCACGACAGGGACACGGCCATGGCACACGCCCGTGTGAATCGTCTTTAGGCCGTGTTCAGACTTTTAATGAGGTGACACGCCCGTGTAAATCGTGATCAGGTCGTGTTCTAGTCTAGCAAGGAGACACGGCCGTGTTGGCTCAAGTCCAGGCCGTGTTGATTTTCACTTTGGCCCAATTTTGTCCGTTTTGAGCCCGTTTCTCATTCTTTCCATCCTCCGGTGCTTTCCTGAGTATAAAACATGAAAAGAAAGGATTAAGAGCACCTTTTTACATAAATCAAGGGATAAATCATCCAAAAGTATGCTAAATGTGGGATTAAAATATGTTACTTTTACGGTTTATCAGTCTCCTAGAGGGAGACCGATCTATATAAGTTCATGCCGGCCGCTTCAATCATTCGACGAGCCAAGGACATTTGAGGCCATTTAGTTTTTACTTCGTTTTTCTCTTTTGCTTCAATTTCCTTATATTTGCTTCTCTTCTGCTTAACTTAGTTTATTTTATTTTGGTTTCTTAATTTTAGGTTCTACAGGCTGCTAGGGAATCACACTGGAACCACGACCACCAACTCACCGCAGCCTTAGAAATCACGCCCACCTCGCGAACCATCCAACAATAAGGACTCTACGGTCCATTAATCTTTTCTTTTAATTTGATTTCACTTTTTATTTTCCTTCACTTTAGCTTGCTTTTATTTAAATATATAATTAGTATAGTTTGAATTATTATTATTATATCCTGGCTAATCCTCCATGAGCTACCCAATTTCTTCATCTAGCGCAGGATCGTCATAAAGAATGACTCCTCCAACTTATCTTTCACCTTCAACGCAAGGATTTCATCCATAATTCAGGGAGTTTCACCTCTCTCCATATCTTTTGAATTTATACTTAATTGCCTATATATATATATATATCTTTGTACATTGAGGGCCATGTACATCTTAAGTGTGGGGGGTGAACAACCTAAAAAGGTGCCAAACTTTTTGCATTATTCTCAAATCCTGAATTATGCCTTGTTTCTTAAAATAAGTTTCTCATATTATGATTAGAATGAAATTCCTGTGATTCATGATTTTTATTGATATATTTTAGATTAAGTCATTGATAATTGTGCATTGATAATTAAATTTTAAGATACTAGAGAGTCAAGCATGACAAGTCTATTTTTCAGAAAAGAAAAAATTTTCTGGGTTGTCTACCTGAATTTGAATAGTGCCTTGAAATTTGAAATTTACGAGGTTGACATGAAAATACCCATAATTTTTGTGAGATTTTGAGCCTTATAGAGCATCAATTCTTTTTCTTGCTCACTTTATTAATTATGAGTGTGTCAACATTGATTTGTTATTCTAGAACTTGCATCGATTATACATGTCGAGACCACTCCTTTGATTTGATATACAGAGATGATGAATGCACCTAGGATTTAACCCACTTACTCCACTAAAAGCCTACCTTCACAATTAACCCCTAGTGAACCCTTTTTAATCCTAACAACCCCATTTATTGACTTACCCGCTAATATTAACCCAAAACCCTTTTTATTTGTTATCACTATCCTTTTTAACTACCCTTATGTCGAGATTTGATTTGATCAGTTGCCTAACTATGATCTTTATTTCAGTAATTTATTTCTTATTATGACTTGTTCTTAAAAAAATTGAAGTATATTCATTGTAAGATTTGTAATGAGCTTATACGTTTGAATTCCAAATATTGAAGAAGAAGCTCATAGTGTTAGTATTATTAATTTTCAATTGATTACTTTTATTTTATTTATTGTTTCTGGTTAGGTAATTTGTCAGTCCAATCTCAATTCTAACCCTCTAATTTAGCCTTTATCCAGACCTTTAACCCAAGCCTCATTACAACCTTGTTAAAGACCTTTTGATTTGTGTATCATTTCATATCATAGTGGTGGATGTTTGATTTTCATGCAAGCCTATGGGATTAACTCTTCATGTTTAAATTTTGAGTGCTTAATTCTGAACCTTAAACACTTTGAGTGATTTGAGTGAATCTTTAGTGAGGATGTCAATCCTTGTCGGTTTTGAATTAAAGGTAATTATTTAGATGAAGGAAAACACCTATGTTTTGTGCTACAATTGTATGACTTAGACTGTTTGAATCTTTAGAACCCTTTGAGTTGAATTATCCATGTATGAATTATCCTTGAATTATGATGAAACATTATTAATGACTATTATGATTTAAGGGAAGTTTGTTTTAATTATGAGTTGAAAATTTTGCTTGAGGACAAGCAAAAGCTTAAGTGTGGGGGTATTTGATAAACCGTAAAAGTAACATATTTTAATCCCACATTTAGCATGCTTTTGGATGAATTATCCCTTATTTTATGTAATTTGGTGCTCTTAATCCTTTATTTTCATGTTTTATACTCAGGGAAGCACCGGAGGATGAAACGGGCTTAAAACGGGCCAAATGGGCCAGATCACGAAATCGGCACAGCCTGGACCCAAGACCACACGGCCGTGCCTCATTAATGAAGTCCAACACGGCCTGGCCACGATTCACATGGGCGTGTGCCATGGCCGTGCCCCTGCCGTGGCAAAGAGAAGTTTCATTTGGATTGGGATACTTAGGGGCAAAGAAACAAATTCCAAAAGCCTATATATACACCCTAAGTATGACCTAAAGGGGGAGCCCAAGGCTATCGTCTAGGGGCGTCTTGCTAGGCCAGAGAAGGTAGATTTGTGGGGATTCACTCGAGGATAGCCAGTTGATTCATCTCTAGAAGCCGGAATTATACTCAAGACGGAGGATCTCTCCTTCAATTCCTTCATAGAGTTTTAGGGATTTCTTATGTTTTGTTTTATCTTTTCTTCTGAGATGTTTTCTTTTATTGTTATGAACTAAACCCTCAGATACCTGAGGGGGAAGAAACTTAGATGAATCTTGTTATCGTTTACTGAACTATATGATAAATATTTGACTTGTTCTTAATTATGTGTTCTTAATTCTTGTGTTGATATTTCCGGGATACTGATTCAAGTTTGATGTGCTTAGGTGGAGGAGCAAAAGTCCCTGCCTAAGAGTAGATCTAGCATAGTTAAGCGGAGTTGATCGCGCGCCTAGAGATAGGGTGACGAGATTTTGCCAGATTAGGGTGAAACCTAATATGGGATTCCAAAGATCGAGTTAATGCAATTCTAGGGGTTTTAATTAGAAAGAGATTTCAATTAATCAACCTAGGGTTAGACGTTATTCGCTTCGAGAGAGGGTTTAATATACATTAGGGAATCTTACGGATCAAGTCAAATGAATAAATCATCTGGTTCAGAGTTAGATAACAAGTGAAGTCTAGGTGGATTCTTCCTTGGGTGTCGTCTTAATCAATTGGTTTTTCCTCAAGTTATTTGCCCCAAATTCATTCTTCTTTGTCTTAGAGTA
Source organism: Gossypium sturtianum (assembly GCA_025698515.1). Lineage (NCBI taxonomy): Eukaryota > Viridiplantae > Streptophyta > Magnoliopsida > Malvales > Malvaceae > Gossypium > Gossypium sturtianum. The sequence continues at coordinate 132,292,106 of CM046955.1, forward strand.
TTTAGTTTAGTAGTTAATTAATTTAGATTAAACACACAAATTCCCTTTATTTTAGGCTAGATAATAAAAAGAAAGTTAGTATTAGTACTTTTAGTTCCTTTGGGTTCGACATTCCGGACTTGCCACTAAACTATACTACTGTTCGATAGGTGCGCTTGCCTCAAATCGTTGTCATAGTTAGTTTACAGGTTCGATCATTCTTTTTATAAATTTTAAGACTTTGACATCGCGAAAACAACGATCAATGAGTGAATATGGTATATGATGCATGTTTTGGTATGGCTTGATGGCAATGAAATGACCTTATGAAAGGTAAGCTTATTGATAAATTGATGCCATAGTGATTTAGTGAAGTTGTGGATTAGTTTTGCTTGGATTACATGTGAATTGATTATGCAAATTGGCATGTTTAGAAATGAGATTGAATGGGATAATATGATGACCATTTGGTGTGTTTTTGGTTGCCATTGTATTGAGAAATATGCTTGTTTTTGCTTGTAGGGATGACCCAAGTGTGGGTGCTATTTTGGCCTTGCAAATGGTCTATTTTGCATACATGGCCAAGAGACACGGGCGTGTGTCTCTTCCGTGTGGCTCAAAGGCCACTTCGAAGTGTGCCTGGGTAGGAAACACGGCCGTGGCACACGGGCGTGCTTGGTGGCCGTGTGAACAAGTCAGTAGCTAGCCTAATTTTACACGGGAGTGTCTGGTGGCCGTGTGGATAAGTCAGTATACATGCTCTGTTTTGGCACGGCCAAAACACATGGGTGTGTCTAATAGCCGTGGGAGGCACACGGCCTGCCCACACGGGCGTGTGACCCCTATAACTTAGAAAAGTTTTTAAATTTTCAAGAAATTCCATATGTGTTCGGTTTAGTCCCGACCCTATTCGAAAGCATGATTATGGTCTCGTTGACCTATAAAATGGACACTTTGATTGTGATTGACGATTTGTAATATGAAATGTCTGTAAAAGTTTCCGATCTATCTGATAAAGCCTTTAACCCTAATCCGGTGACATATTACTTTATGTTAAATATTGAAAATATAACTTGTAAATGTTATGTGATGAGATTAACATGTTATAAACAAAAGCTATGGTGAGTATTGACTAAACCGAGACTTGTTCAATATTGGGAAATATTAATTGTATGATTTCTAAATGAACATGAATTATTACAACATATGTATTCTTTATATGAAAATGCCTCTGAATTCTGTTAAAATGCTCGTTTGAACGTAGTAAACGATTAGGATACGATTGACATACCAATAGTGTTAGAATACGCGCTTGTATGAGATTACACTTCGGTGCCTCTGATTGCACAATCATGCCTCTATTTGCACTACGGTGACTATATATAGCATATCGATGCTCTCTGGTATGGTGTAGTTACTCGAGTATCCAAGTTATGTTACTATAGTTTATCGGGCCAAAAAAACTTGTGAATGATCTTCATAGAATTTGCTAAGACATGTGATTAAATTTAAAAAGATTTATGTTATTGAATGAAAATATAAGAATGTTTTGATAAGGAAATCAATGGAATGTATAAATGAATGATTCTGATTAAAATATTGAACATCATGTATTATTTGATGATTTATTTCTGTGCAAGTCTCATCTGTTCTTCCAAATTGAATGTCAGGTTATTATAATCTAAGTTGTCTTAATTTTAGTAGCTTGAATGAGGTAAGTTGGTTTAGATTTAACGATAGACTTACAAAGCTAAATAAGCTTACTCTATTTATTTAATATTTTCTGTAGTTAACGATTTGCAGAACTAGACAAACGGATAAACTTCAAGGCACACACTATCAAGCTTCTGTCTCAGTAGCTTTTAACTCGTTTAATTAGGTTTTGTGGCATGTATATAGGTTATCTAAGGATGGTGGTTTTTAGGTTTTAAATTGAAGTTGTAATGTATTGTAAATAGTTGGATTTTAATGATTATTATGGTACGTTTTGCTAGGTACCAAAATAATGGTATGTATGATATTGGTGTAAGTTTTACTTTGGTAAAAGCCAGGCATGCTTTAGTTGATTAATGATATGATTTGGTTAGCATTTGTGTTAAAGTGCATATTGGTGGACGGATACGGGTTATGGGTACGACACGACCGTGTGAATCTAGTCAGTGAGTTACACGGTCTATGACACGGGCTGGAACACGGTCGTGTGTCCTTACTTCAAATGCTCACACGGCCGTGAGACCCCTGTTTTCCAAATTTTCAAGTTTTTCCTAAATTTATGTTTTGATTCATTTTGATCCCTGATTGCTTTCAAACTCATTTTAGGGCCCCGTAAACCCAAATTAAGGCAGATATGAATATTTATTCTATGAACTGATATATGTTTATAAATTAATTGAATATTTATTCTAAATTAAGATAAATTGTTCTGTTTGGTTCTGTAACACTCTGATCCTTAATTCGAAAACAGAGACGGGATACAGGTGTTATAGTAACATTCCTCTTTAACTGATCCCTCACTTTAGGAATCATGACCACATTGGAACATTTCTACGACGTGACAAAAAAGGTCTACCCAACATAATGGGATATGCCGATCTTCCTCAAAATCGAGGACTACAAATTCGATAAGGATTATGAATCCTCGTACCTTGACCAGTACACCCTCGAGTACTCCTTTTGGGTGTACCAAGGATCTATCGACTAATCGCAGCGTTATAGAGGTATTCTTTAATTCCTTGAGTCTGAGTTTCTAATAGATCGATAGGGGCATTAAGTTTATGCTAGACCTTAAATCGCACAAGGTTTTACTAAAATGTCGGTCCCCTATCTCTTTTAGAATCATGAAGCTACCCGAATCTTTTAACTTCGAGGGTATCTCTTTAGCAATTAAAGCACTACACGAGGCATCAATGACAATTTGCTCACCCTTTTTCATTTTTTATGTCGTTCCATGATTTCCTTTAAATACTTGGCATATTTTAGGATTTTATCAATTATTTCTAAGAGCGGTAAATTGACATTGAAGGATTTAAAAAAAAATTTAAAAATATATATGAAATCTATCTCGTACCTCTTTTTCTTGTCTTTTAATAGTGTCAAAAATGGTGGATTTTTGGTTCTCGGCATTTTATTTATCGGATCAGACACCGTTTTAGATTTCTCCTCAACTGGTTCGTTGGCCTCTCCCTCCTCTTCATGTATAGGTGTTTTCGATTTTCAAGTTTTTTTCCCCGATCGCAGAGCAATCGCACTTGTGAACTCTTTCCCATCTCTCCGAGGATTGTTCTCTGTGTTACTGGAGATACTCTGGCCATTCTACGTTTGAAACATCGTCATTAGCTGACAAATCTGGTCACAGAGGCTATCCATTCGGGATTCGAGTCATCCACACGTGGCTTCGACTTATCAAATGTTTGTTTTCATCATTTTCATCTCCCCTTCTAATCAGTCGAATCGTTAACCACATGCAGCATGGTCATTACACACAGATCTTTGTTGTAAGTGTGGAGGTTGGTAAGGAGGGTTTTGTCAGTTTTGCGCTTGATTTCCACCTCCTTGGTTGCCTCCCCACTTGAGGTTTGAATGATCCTTCCAACTGGGATTGTAGGTATTTGCATAAGTATCTCGAACCCTATACTTATGAAATTCACCTCCACCGATTGGTTCTTCAAATATGGCTCCAATTTTATTGGTTTGATAGTCGACTTCAAATGATTGAACTTCTCTATGATCTGATCATATCGATCATCTTCATTTTCGCTTTACCATTGGAGTGTAACACCCCAAACCCGATTTGATGAAATGGATCTGAATCCTGAGCGTTACCACTCTCATACAAGAGAAGCTTAACTCTACCTACACAAATTACAATTGATTTGAACTACTTAATAAGTATAATTCATAATAAAATATATAAGTATAAACATTGAAGAATTTTGGTTATGATACATAGGGAATTCTATTCCAAGTATGACTGAAATGATGTCCTAGTCTAGTGTAGTTGTCTCGATTCAAAGGTTTCTATATGCAAAACAGACTCGATCATGTCATCAAGTTTGCTCGTATACATAATAATCTGATACACCACTCCTTGAGCGTAGTCCTGGCATTGTTTTCCCCCAGGCACAGCCTCACATTGGACCTGAAACAGAAAACACAGTCCATGTAAGTTCATGAGAAATTAGTGGGATATAATCATTTATACCTTAGTCGTTGCTTTCCATAAATGGGTGAATAGTCCATCACCATCAGCTCATTTTCTTAAATTTTTAGTTTTTTTTTCACCAGGAACAGTTTACCATTAACGAAACATAATCCTTCATTCCATCTACTATATTGTGGTCAATTTCTTTTAGATTGTTTCATCAGTGGCTTCATCCTTTCGAGACTTCTTTCTTTCATACTCATTTTAATCATGATTCCCTTACTCAATATTTTTCGCGAAACAATGTTTGAATTCGCTTTCCTTACCTTATCTTTCTTCAACTACCATTTCTTGTTATGGTTCACTGGTAAATGCCCTTCATCAAATGATCAAATGTAGCCTTTGCTTAGGTCCGTCCTTCGTTTTACTTGGACCATACTTTGAATTCGCCATATGCTTTGGCATATTCCAGTTTCTCTATCATTTTCTTAAGACTATGCAAGATACGCCATAACATTTCATACAAAACTCGCCACAAGGGAGGCTCATTAGAATATCTCATCGAAGGTGTAACATGATCCACCATAAGGATTTTTTCATTCTGAGTTCATTACAACTGTCGTTCCTTCAGAGTTCACCATGAATATCATTTCTTTATCTCAGGGCCTACCACAGAGGCATTTCCTTTAGGTGGTTACCACAAGGGTCATTCTTTACAGTGCGTCACAAAGGCATTCCCTTCATAGATTGCCATGAAGGCTTCCTTTTCATAGATAGCCACAAAGGCTTCCTTTCCATAGATTTCCACAAGGACTTCCATTTCATAGATCACCACAAAGGCTTCTTTTTCATAGATCGCGACAAAGGCTTCCTTTTTTCTAGCTTGTTCAAGATAGGGATTCACCTAGACTCACTTTTCATAAGGCTTGCCCCTTATTGCCCTGAGTCACACAAAGAACCCCCTTTGGGTAATCACCTCCCTTTAGTTCTTTTCCATATGATTCCATAACTCAGCCATTTTCTTACAAAATATAATGTCATGGCCATGGACTTTTCCTTTCAGAGATCGTGTCTAAAGTCCTGACGGACCCTTTAAGACGACTCTGGGGAGACAGACATAGACTCATCATGTTGAACCCCACTTTCTTTAGAACGTTTCGAATAGTATAAAACTAACACATATATACACAATCCAGACATCTAGATTAATCATACTTTAACTCCAGGACTCCTATCACTTACTTATGCTCAACAGATCTATACAAAGCATGTATATCATTCTCAACAAACATTAGTATTGTAACGACCAAAATTTGGGCCTAGTAGAATTGGGCCCATTGGGCCTTGGGCGTAGTAGCGTTTAAAATTTTTGAGAATAAGAGAACGGCTTGTTGGACCTATTCGGTGAGTGATATTGGAAGGTTTGGGGCCTTCTATGAAGTCCCGGGATGAAACTTGAGCTTTAGGAAAATTTTGGTTTTAGGTGAAAAAAAACCCTGGGAGTTAGTAGGTAGGCTTTAAGAATAAAATGTGGAAAAAATGACACAAGTGGAGTTTGTGGTGTAGTGGCAAAGTGACGCCACTTAAGAGGCAAGGGAGTGACGCCACAGGGAAGGAAGGAGGTCCAAGGTTCAAGTCTTGGCTCTTGCATTTTGGTTTTCTTTTTAAATGGACTTTAGAATTTGGCTATAGATTTATATTTAGTTGCGCATGGTTTAAGACACAAGAGGAGCTTGTAGCTTGGTGGCAAGTGGCATGTTGAACTATTGAAGGGAGCCTGGGTTCGAATCTCATGAAAAGCAAGGGAGTATTTATTTTGCGAATTGGACGGCAAGAGTTTGAGTTGGATTTAAACTCTACTGACGAAGGGATCCCACATCGGAAAGATACAAAGAAGGAAGGTGTGAAGCTAGCTATATATAGAGCATTCTATGATAGGAGGAAGGATACCTTGGAGGGCGTTTGGGCACGAGGAGTGGTCTGAGCGCGGATTAGCACCGATTCCTATCAGGTGTGTAACTCTCTCTACTCTAGTTGTAGAGCGGCAAATGCCGAAGTGCCGATCACGGTAATAGTAGCCACACGAGCGTGTGATTGCACGTGTGGGGCTTCAACGCGATAGTTGAGGCCATCAGTAGTATTCTTGTGGGTTGAGGCTGCTTGGGTCACGATGGGCCGAAGTGGGCCCAATGGGCCCGTAGGCCCAATTGAATAAAATATATGATGGTGTAGTATATAGTGAACTAGACTAGGTGAATCTCATATACGTGGCTAGATTTGTGTTAGGTGGGCCACACAAGCGTGTGGGCCCAAATGGGCCAAAATCGAGTTTTAGGCCCAATAGTCCGGTACGACCGGAAATGGTAGTTGAGTCGCTCGAGGCGACATTAGGCCTTTGGAAAGGCCATTGCAGGTGTGAAATTACTGAAATACCCTTGGTTTATAAAATTATCGAAATACCCCCGATTTGTAAAATTACCGAAATACCCTAAGTTTCTAAAATTACAGAAATACCCTCGGTTTGCAAAATTACCAAAATACCCCCAATTTGCAAAATTACAGAAATACCCTCAATTTGTGAAATTACCGAAATACCCTCGGTTTGCGAAATTGCCATTTTACCCCTAAACGACAAAATGATCGTTGTACCCTCGTGGTAGTACTAGCGTTGTATGTGTTAATTATATGATTGATTATGTTTGAGATGCGTTGCTTACATGGATTGGTTATGAGTAGAATTACCGAACTACCCCTGTAGGGTGGAACCCTTATAGGGTAAAATGACTGATTTGCCCTTGTAGGTAAATGATCGACTTGTGCAATGAGTTGTCTAATTTATCTGTGGTTGTATGACTGATATGCTTTTATTACATGTTTATATAATTTTTACTGAGCATGTCCATTTTGCATACACGTGTAATGATTGAGCATGACATACACGACATATTGTATGGGGTTGGGATTATTAATACGGAGGAACTGCTAATAGGATCGCTTGGTCGCTTGACGACTGGGGATCCACCGAAGGCTTTATAGCCACCGCAGGCTTTTTAGCCACCGAGCAGCCATGCTGCACCGAGAATGTTACTGAGGGCTGTGTGCCATTAATATGGGCTTCGTGCCGTAATTATGGGCTTTGTGCCAATACCGAAAGCTTTGTGCCGATATTATGGCTTTGTGCCAATCGTATTTACCGTGGCTATGTGCCTAACTTATATATTGATGACCCTGTGTTGATCATATTTACCTAAGGCTTTGTGCCGATTATATTACGAAATCAGCGATGGCTATGTGCCAAATATATATCTGATCACTAATGGCTTTGTGCCAATTGTAATACCGCCATCGAAGGCTTTTTTAGCCACCGAGCAGCTATGCTGCACTGATAAGTTAGTGCCGTAACCGGTGCTACATAAGGAGTGTAGGGATGGGTGGGTCGATTAAATCCCCACAGGAGTATAGGGTTGGACAGGAGACGGAGTGCAGGGTTCGTATGGGCATTAACGCATTGCATATCCGGATTGTACATCGAGATGGGCTTAGCCCCCGATTTATATGTATGACATGTGACATTTGACTTGGGTTAACGCCCAACCGAGGCTATTTTGGGCTAATGCCCAATTGCCACCGTTACTTTAATGGGCTTGGGCCTGAATTATTTTTATGCATGTTCTTACAGATTTTGTTCGTAAGGGGAATTACACACTGAGTTTTCGTAAACTCAACCCCTCTTTTTAATTTTTCTCAGGTAATCCTCAGTAGGCGGTTCGACGTACTAGAGGACTCGGAGGTGGACACACTACGAGCAGTTTTGGATTTCCATATTCCCCTTATTTTTATTTTATTTTGGGTTTATATTTTGTAATAATGCCTCTCTTAAATTTCGGTTTTTAGTTTGGGATTTTTAGTTTATTAAGTTTTAAATCTGCTCAACATTTAATCGCGATTTTCCAAAACAATATTTGTTTTCAAAACACTACGCTTTCGTAACTAAGTTGTAAATATCACGTTTTCATAAGTCAATTGTTTTAAATTAAGCTTCCGCATCGAACAAGGTTTTGAAGGTAATGACTTCTTAATAAATGTCGATTATTAATAACAATCACAAACTGAGACTTTAGTTTTTAAATATCAAGAAAGGTTTTCATTGAAAATGCAGTTTTCGAAAAACACCTCAATGTGACACGCCAGATTCGGGCCTAACTTCTAGGCCGGGTTTGGGGTGTTACAAGTATGGTCATAGATAGACTTTAATAACCATACACAGGGTCACATACATAGCATATTGAAACCTCAAGAATCAAAACATCATCCTTCAGCCACTCTCTTACACATCTACAAGTACCATCATCATACAAACAAGAGTCAACATAGAGACTCACTTGATTCTCTCCTACTGCATTTCACAACTCCAAATCCAAACTCCGATCGTGAAATCAGCAACATCTACTACTACAGAATAAAGAAGCTCATCAAGATTTACTCATATAACCCTTTTCCCATCATTTTTAACACTGAAAATCCTAAGGGTGACCTTTTATCCTTTATCTTTCTGATATACCAAGTCCAACATATTTACTCTTCACAACACAATATGCAAAGTCTTAAATCTTACCTTGATGTGGTGCATTTACTGGTAAAGATCCAAATCTACAACTCCCTTTTTTTGAAAAAGGAAATTTAGCTCTAGAGAGAAAAAGAAATTCTTTGGGTTCCTTTAGATCTAGCCAAAAATACTTCTTGAAGAAGGAAGAAGAAAAGTCCATCTTTTTTTTACCTAAATTTCAATATATACAACCCAAGATCTTATTGGAACATACCACGTGTCACATACTTTCAAAGCTACCTTTACAAATGGTTTAAAACTGTAAATAGAAATCCAATATTTTTTTTATTCCTGGTTTGTCCCTTTGTTCCTTTCCCACTACCTCGTTAGAACGTAACTAGCACAAGAACTCGATGAACTGGGCGTACAACACCTTTGGAAATAATCCCTTACTCATAAGGCTCTCAACACTCTTACCAGATCTCTTCTTCTTTATAACTTAATACATTTTAAGAACAACCCTCGCTTAATAATCCGATACATACTATGTGCCCGATCTATACGCCAGAACAATAACTGGGCAGATAGCACTACGCCACTCAGGTTACTTCGGTGTACCCGCCAAATCCAAAACCTACCCAAAGCTGGGTGTTACAACTCTCTTCCTCTTAATAAAATATTATCCTTGAAATTTTCTAGTTTCTTATAATAACAGTATCTACTAATACCTTACCATCTGTGCCAAGTGCATACTTAGAGTTGGGAAATTTTTTCATTTTAGTCATCACCATAATTTCTATCACACTTACCTCTTTATGACAGATGTCAACCTCACATTGGAGAATCTGAATAGTTTCCTTTGAAATAAACTTCTCATGCAAGTTTGTTTCTATAAAAAAAGTATTTGAATACTTCATCGATTACTTTACAATATCGATTGAAACCCTAACCTTTCTACATTCTGCAGGGGTGCATTTCGATGGTTATGAGTATATGACTCATGATGTGTTGGAAATGTGGTAAGGGTTAGAAAGAGTAAGCATAGTTGTTCATTACTTTTGGTAGTACAATGCTAATTGTTGTTTAGCTTATACTATGATGCTTAATTGTTTATATGTAAACTTACTAAGCTCAAAGCTTACTCTTTTTCTTTTCCCTTGTCTTATAGAGTAAAAGTGTTGAACCGAGATATGAGGATCAATTGGAAGATCGCCCATACTATCAGCACACTCTGGTACACAAGACTCAATGTTTTGTATATGGCATGTATAGGGGCTAGACAAATTAGTGAATTTTTGGTGAAAATGGCTAAGATGTGTTGGCATTTAGATGGATAGTGTATTTTGTATAATGCCATGGTTGTTGGCTATTACATTATATGAAAGAAAGATGTAGTTTTCTATGTGAGATTGCACTTCAATTTGAGTTGATTATGATTGTGTTAGATGAGTATATGTTGTGTATGCTAGAGGGGTGAAAAGAACTTGGCACATAGCTTTGTTCTTGTCCATGTGGATAGACACACGGGCATGTGTCTAGGCCATGTGTGACACATGGCCAGCCCACGGGCGTGTGACTCATCCGTGTGTCCCCTGCATGTTAGTATTTGAAGTCAGAATAGACCACCGACTAGTCACACGGGCGTGTACCTAGGGCGTGTGGGATTAATTAGTGTTGGCCACGGGCTAGCTATATGGGCGTGTGTCTAGACTCTAGGCCGTGTTAAGGTAGTCAGTGTGCACCACGGATGGTAAGCACGGGCGTGTGCCTTGGCCGTGGGGCATTGGTAGAATGCTGGGTTTTTAAGCACGGTTTGGGAACATGGCCGTGTGTGACTTCACACGGGCGTGTTGTACCTTGCACGGGCGTGTGAGCCCTGTTCAAAAGAGAAAATTTTTAAGATTAGAAAAATTTCCGGTTTAGTCTCGAGAGCCCTCGTGTGTATGAGTGAGGCCTCGTAAGTCGAGAATGAGGTTGTTGAGATGACTTCAGAGAGTAGTTACGATGAGCCTAAGTGGCGATCAAGTTTTTTGAGTTCGGTAACGCCTCGGGCTCTATTCCAGCGTAGAACCCGTGTAAGGGGTGTTACATTTAGTGGTATTAGAGCTATGGTTTAGTCGGTTCTAGGACTACCGTAGCGGGTGTAAGAGTCTAGCTATACATTCCATAAGTTTACAATGATAGTGTGGTGGTTTCTGATGATTTTAAATCTTTTTTTATATAGTATATGGATTTCGATCTATTGACTGCTGATGAAGCAGCAAGTAATGCGCCGGCTCCTGCGCAAGGAATCGTGCCTGTTCAAAGTGGACCCGAGGTTAGGGGTTAAGGTGAAGAGGCATGGGAAGCCTTTCTCCAGATGATGAGCAATCGGTACTCGGATTATGTTCGAGCAAACCCTAATGCTCAACCTCCTCCACCTCCTCCTCCTATACCTCAGCCAAATCCAGTAGCTCCTCAAGGTATGGATGTCGTGAGGATATCGAAACCCCCAGTGGATAAGATTAGGAAGCACGGGGCTGAGGAGTTTAGAGCTAAGGTAGATGATGACCCTGAAAGGGCAGAGTTCTGGTTAGAGAACTCGATGAGGGTGTTCGATGAACTCTCATGTACGCTTGAGGAGAGCTTGAAGTGTGTCGTATCCTTGCTGAGAGATTCGGCATACCATTGGTGGAAAACACTAACGTTGGTAGTCCCGAGAGAGCGGGTGACGTGGGACTTCTTTCTGGGGAAGATCCGAAAGAAAGTATATAAGCCAACAATTTCCTGATCGGAAAAGGAAGGAATTCCTTGAGTTGAAGCAAGGAAGGATGTCAGTAGCAGAGTATGAGCGTGAGTTTGTTAGGCTTAGCAAATACGCTTAAGAATGTGTATCGACTAAGACCATCTTGTGTAAGAGGTTCGAAGATGGGCTGAATGAGGACAACAAACTCCTAGTGGGCATTTTGGAGTTGAAAGAATTTGTGGTATTAGTTGAGAGGGCAAGTAAGGTCAAGAGTGAGTTTGAGTTGAAAAAGAGAGGAGGGCTGTGAGTGAAGCCCGAGATGCTAGAAAGAGGTCGATGGGCAAGTCGTACCAAGCTCAGTCGAAAAGATCCAAGGAAGTGAATCCTCAGACGATGGCACCAGTCGGTTATTCGCATTAAGACTTGGGCAATACTCGCTCGGGTTCGAGAGTCCAAGCCCCCTCGATGGAAAGCGTGGGAAATACAAAGAGCAAACCAGAGTGTTCAAGTTGTGGTAGATATCACACCAGAGAGTGTTGGGGAAATAGTCGGAAATGTTATAAGTGTGGTTCCCCTGACCATTTTATCCGAAACTGCCCCGAGAGTGATGATAAGGAAGAGAGGCAAGAGATGAGACCTAGCGATGTGTCTGCAAGGGGTAGACCACCAAGGAACCCGAGAGGCGGGAATAGTGGTAGAGGTGCGCCCAGAGATTCTACTGTGAGACCAGAGGGTCGGGCACCTACGAGGACGTATGCTATTCACGCTCGCGAAGAAGCATCCTCCCCGAATGTGATAACGGGTACATTTTCTCTCTATGACACCTTTGTTATTGCTTTAATAGATCCAGGGCCTACTCATTCTTATATTTGCATGAGATTAGCATCTAGTTTGAGTATGACCGTTGAGTCTACGGACATAGTGGTTAAGGTGTCAAACCCGTTAGGAAAGCATGTGTTAGTGGACAAAGTGTGTAAGAATTGTCCTTTATTGTTTGAGAATCATTGCTTTCCGGCAAACCCTATGTTGTTGTCATTTGATGAGTTTGATTTAATCCTAGGAATGGATTGGTTGACTACCCATAGTGTCTTAGTGAACTGTGGTAGTAAGTTTATTGAATTGAAATGTGAGAGTGGAGATGTGGTTCGGGTTGAATCAGGTGGATCGGATAGTCTACCAGTGATGGTTTCTTCCCTAGTGGCTGAGAAATGTTTGAGAAAAGGATGTGAGTCCTATCTTGCTTTTGTGTTGAATACTCGAGAGGTTGGAGTAGAGTTTGAAACAGTGCCAGTGGTATGTGAGTATCCAGATGTATTTCCGGAAGAGTTACCCGGATTACCTCCAGTGAGAGAGGTTGAGTTTGGAATTGAGTTGGTTCCGGGAACGGCACCTATTGCAATTTCTCCATATAGAATGGCACTGTAGAGTTGAAAGAATCAAGGTTCGGCTTGCAAGAGTTGATGAGATAAGGGTTTTGCAAGACCGAGCTACTCGTCGTGGGGTGCTCCAAAGTATTATTCGTGAAGAAGAAAGATGGGTCTATGAGGTTGTGTATAGACTATAGACAACTGAACAAGGTGACGGTGAAGAATAAGTATCCTTTACCAAGGATTGATTATCTTTTTGATCAACTGAAGGGAGCTACAGTGTTCTCCGAGATAGACTTGAGGTCTAGTTATTATCATTTCGTGAGTGAAAGAGCAAGATGTGTTGAAAACTGCATTTCGGACAAGGTATGGCCATTATGAGTTTTTGGTTATGCCGTTTGGTTTGACGAATGCACCTTTGATTTTTATGGATCTGATGAACCGTGTTTTCAGACCGTATGTGGACAAGTTTGTAGTTGTCTTTATTGACAATATATTGATCTATTCTCGGGATGAGAACAATCACGAAGAGCATTTGAGAATTGTCTTGCAAACTTTGAGAGATAAGTAGTTGTATGCTAAGTTTAGCAAGAGTGAGTTTTGGCTCCGAGAGGTTGGATTCCTAGGACACATGGTGTCAGGTGATGGTGTCAGAGTTGACCCGAGTAAGATATCGACTGTTGTAGATTAGAAACCACCGAGGAACGTGTCTGAAATCAAAAGTTTCTTGGGATTAGCAGGATATTACAGACATTTCATAAATGGGTTCTCCCTGATTGCTACTTCGATGACGAAGTTGTTGCACAAAGATGTCAAGTTTGAATGGACTGAGACATGTCAACAGAGTTTCTAGAGACTGAAGACATTATTGACTAAGGCGTCGGTTTTGGTTCAACCAGAATTGGGAAAAGAGTTCGTGGTTTACAGTGACACATCGTTTAATGGTCTCGGTTGTGTGTTGATGCAAGAGGGTAAGGTAGTCGCTTACGCCTCGTGACAGTTAAAACCGCACGAGAAGAATTATCTGACTCATGATTTAAAGTTGGCTGCGATTGTTTTCGCGTTAAAGATTTGGCGACATTACTTGTATAGTGAGAAGTGCCGAATCTTTACGGATCACAAGAGTTTAAAGTATTTGATGGATCAGAAGGATCTAAATTTGCGACAGAGATGGTGGCTTGAGTTGTTGAAAGACTATGAGTTAGTCATTGACTACCACCCGGGAAAAGCGAATGTGGTTGCGGATGCCCTGAGTAGGAAATCCTTGTATGCTCTAAGAGTTATGAGCACGAGTTTAGCATTGTCTGACGATGGTGCTATTTTGCCAGAATTGAGAGCTAAGCCGCTATTTGTTCAACAAATATGTGAGGCTCAGAGAAATGACTGTGAGATGCAAGCTAAGATAGCTAAGTGCGGATCAGAAAGTGATTTTGATTTTCCAGTGGATTTGAATGGTTGTCTGACGTACCGTGATAGAATTTGTGTACCTAGAGATGAAAACTTAATCCAAAAGGTTTTGAATGAGGCCCACAGTGGATGTTTGTCAGTACATCCGGGCAGTACGAAAATGTACAACGACTTTAGGAAGTTTTATTGGTGGCCGGGTATGAAAAGAGATATTTCAGAGTTTGTGACAAAGTGTTTGATTTGCCAACAGGTGAAGGCTGAGCATCAAGTGCCTTCGGGATTGCTTTAGCCAGTAATGGTACCCGAATGGAAGTGGGATCGAATTACCATGGATTTTGTAACGGGGTTGCCGATGACTCCGAGAAAGAGAGATGTTGTGTGGGTTGTTGTGGATAGATTGACGAAGTCGGCTCACTTTATTCCAGTACGTGTTGATTATTCACTGGACAAGTTAGCTGAGTTGTATGTGGTAGAGATAGTGAGGTTGCATGGTGTGCCTGTGTCTATTATATCGGATAGAGATCCGAGGTTTACTTTGAGATTTTGGAAGAAGTTGCAAGAGGCCATGGGTACGAGATTGAATTTCAGTACTGCGTTCCATCCGCAAACCGATGGTCAGTCCGAAAAAGTGATTCAAGTTCTGAAGATATGCTTCGATGCTGTGTGTTAGAATTCGAAGGTAGTTGGGAGAGATATCTACCTTTGGTCGAATTTGCCTATAACAACAGTTATCAGTCGAGTATACAGATGGCACCGTATGAGGCTTTTTATGGTCGTAAGTGTCAGACTACTTTGTATTGGACCGAGCTTAGTGAGAAGCGGATCCATGGGGTCGATCTAGTGAAAGAAACTGAAGAGAAGGTGAAAGTAATCTGTAATAGTTCGAGAAATTCGCTCGACCGACGTAAGTCGACGCGGATTTGAAAAGAAAAGAAATTGAGTTTAAAGTGGGCGACAAAGTGTTTTTGAAAGTGTCCCCGATGAAGAAGATTATGAGATTTGGACGAAAAGGGAAATTGAGTCCAAGATTCATAGGGCTGTATGAGATTACGCATGCAATTGGGCTCGTGAGCGTACCGGTTGGCTTTGTCGGTAGAGTTGGAAAAGATTCATAATGTGTTCCATGTGTCGATGTTGCCACGGCATCGCTCTGATCCTTCACATGTGATTCATTCGACGAAAATTGAGATAAGACCGAATATGTCTTATGAAGAGGAGCCGATTAAGATCTTGGCTCGAGAAGTGAAACAGTTGAGAAATAAGAGCATAGCAGTAGTGAAAGTGTTATGGCAGAAACATGGTGTGGACGAGGCTACATGGGAAACGGAAGAAGCTATAAGAGAGCAACATCCAAACCTCTTTACTGGTAAGATTTTCGGGGGCGAAAATCTCTAAAGGGGGGAGAGTTGTAACATCCCAGTTTAGGGCCTAGTCAGAATAGTGGTGCGAGACCACAAATCCGAGGGTTATAAATGAGTTTTTTGAGGTTTATGCCTTGTATGCATGCTAGTGTGAAAGTTTCATGAAGCAATTTTGTGAAATTGTGGTTGAATTGTCCAAAAGGACTAAATTGCAAAAGTTGCAAAATGTGTGTTTCTAGAAGCTATATGTGTGGAATAGCTTTAGATTATTAATTAGAGGTCCTTAAATAGCAATTTATCCAAATTCTAATATTTGAACAAAATTGGGCATGGATGAGTTAAAATAGAAAGTTTATCAAAAAGGGCATTTTGGTCATTTATCAAATAAGTGATTAAAATAGGAGAAAAGATAACAAAATTCATTCATCTTCTTCCCCAAGGCTGTCGAAAATTCCAAGAGCCATTATTAGGGTTCTTCAAATGTTTCAAGCTTGCTAGTAAGTGCATCTAACCTCGTTTTTTATATTCTTTGTATTTTTGAAGTCCTAGTAGCATGAGTAAGCTATTTTTAGCTATTTGATGAGCTAAAATGGATGTTCAAAAATGTGGTCATGTATGACATGCATGTATGTTGATATTGTATGAAAGATTATGAAAGCTTGATGTAGTAGAAACATCTTTTGTTAAGTGATTTTCCATGAAAATGCATGTAGGGACTTGATTGTGAAAATCTTATGTTTGGTCATACATGTGTGTTTTAGTGAGAATTGATGATAGCTTTAGTTGAATAAGTGGTTTGACTAAGCATGAAAGACCAGAAAGTTGAATAAAAATCACTTTACGAGCCTTTGGGACTAAAGTGTAAATATGAGAAAGTTTAGGGGCAAAATAGTAATTTTGCTAAAGTATGAGATAAGGGTCAATCTAGTCAATGTGTGTATTGAATAAGCTGATTTATTCATTATAGATCAAGAAAGGCAAAGCCTGGATCGAAACTTAGGCAAAAGCAAGGTGGTGGACTAAATTGCAAGTCTCAATACTTTTGAGTACCGAGGTAAGCCTATGCATAAACAATGCATTCATACTTACAATTTGTTGATGATAGCTAGTGTGTATCTTGTTCGAGATTGATTGAGAACCTATGTGGTTCAAGTAGAATGAATGTAGTAGAATTGTGAATGGATGTTTAATTGAGTAAGTAGACATGTGAATGTGTAGTGATAATGCTAGATGGCAGGCTAAGTGCGATACCATCCTAATGCATATTGACGATGAGCTGGCTATGTGCGATGCTATCGTTAGGTATATCGTTTAGTGGGCTAAGTGAGAAACCCCTATGATTACCTTTGTGGTAGGCTAAGTGCGATACCACCTTATTAATTGATTGTGGTGTGCTAAGTGCGAAACCACCGAGACATTTGTTTTGTGGATTAGCCATGTGATGGCATTATTGAGTAAAATAGTTGTGTGGATGTATTATTAAGTTAATTAGCTGTGTGGATGAATTATCGAGAAATATTGATGTGTTGTATATTGTGTAAATGTGACATTGAATGCAGGGGTGCATTTCAATGGTTATGAGTATGTGACTCATGATGTGTTGGAAATGTGGTAAGGGTTAGAAAGAGTAAGCATAGTTGTTCATTACTTTTGGTAGTATAATGCTAATTGTTGTTTAGCTTATACTATGATGCTTAATTGTTTATGTGTAAACTTACTAAGCTCAAAGCTTACTCCTTTTCTTTTCCCTTGTCTTATAAAGTAAAAGTGTTGAACCGAGATACGAGGATCAATTGGAAGATCGCCCACACTATCAGCATACTCTGGTACATGAGACTCAATGTTTTGTATATGGCATGTTTAGGGGCTAGACAAATTAGTGAATTTTTGGTGTAAATGGCTAAGATGTGTTGGCCTTTAGATGGATAGTGTATTTTGTATAATGCCATGGTTGTTGGCTATTACATTATATGAAAGAAAGATGTAGTTTTCTATGTGAGATTGCACTTCAATTTGAGTTGATTATGATTGTGTTAGATGAGTATATGTTGTGCATGCTAGAGGGGTGAAAAGAACTTGGCACATAGCTTTGTTCTTGTCTATGTGGATAGACACACGGGCGTGTGTCTAGGCCATGTGTTACACACGGCCAGCCTACGGGCGTGTGACTCAGCCGTGTGTCCCTTGCATGTTAGTATTTGAAGTCAGAATAGACCACAGACTAGTCACACGGGCGTGTGCCTAGGGCGTGTGGGATTAATCGATGTTGGCCACGGCCAGCTACTGCGGGCGTGTGTCTAGACTCTAGGTCGTGTTAAGGTAGTCAGTGTGCACCACGGGTGGTAAGCACGGGCGTGTGCCTTGGCCGTGGGGCATTTGCAGAATGCTGGGTTTTTAAGCACGGTTTGGGAACATGGCCGTGTGTGACTTCACACACGGCGTGTTGTACCTTGCGGGCGTGTGAGCCACATTCAAAAGAAAATTTTTAAGATTGGAAAAAGTTCCGGTTTAGTCTCGAGATCCCTCGTGTGTATGAGTGAGGCCTCGTAAGTCAAGAATGAGGTTGTTGAGATGACTTCAAAGAGTAGTTACGACGAGCCTAAGTGGCGATCAAGTGGTTTGAGTTCGGTAACACCTCAGGCCCAGTTCCGGCGTAGAACCTGGGTAAGGTGTGTTACAATAATTCTATGGGTTTCATCTTACCACTCATTCTGTTTGAGGCAGGTCTCCATCTGCCACTCCACCCTTTCTTTTGTGTCGCACTCAAAAGTTATGGCATTGCACCAGGGCAATTATCAGCCCTATCCTGGTGGACATTACTGGCATTTTTCTTCGACTATTTTATACACCATGAACGTCCACTATTGGGTGTTTTCCAAAAATTTTACCAACTCAAGATTCAGAGAACTTGGGCCTCTATTGGTAGTGCGCATTTTAGTGTGCAACAAGGATATGAACCCCTCATTAAGAACAAGATCTCGAACCTCCATCTAAGAAAAGATAAATTCTTAAGGGTGGAAGTAAGTTAAATTCTAGTTTTGGTTTTCCAACCAAATGGTCATTTCCTCAGGAAAGCGTCTGCACTAAATGCCAGTCAAAGGATGCTCACCTTGCTGAAAGGCAATACTAAAGGTTGAAAAGGGGTCACACACTTGATTTAGTAAAGTTGGTTTTAGTTAGAAATGTATTTCAACATGACTTGAAAAATTTAAGCCCAAATGGATACAATCTGACCTTTCCACCACTCAAACAATGAATCCTTCCGTGCTTTCTGCCTTTAAGACATGGCCATTAAACTCAGACAGTGAACTAGCTCACATCTTATTGAGGCACATTAAAGAGCCTCCACCATACTTATATCATTTTGTAGTCTTCACCCAAGAAATTGGAAAATTATAACTTTAGATCAAGCTAATTCTCCTGTTGATGATGTAGGATCTCCGTCACATTCTCATCCTCAGGATATGGACATTTCTTCAATTATTAAGAGAGCTCAACGCAAGGAGAAGACTACTGTTGCTCCACCATGTAAAACAGTAGCAAAGATCACAAGGAAAAGGGCCAAATCAAATGAGGGTACTCTAGAATCTGAGAGCAATGAATGCCCTCCATTAGTGAGGCATAAGTCAAACAAGGAGACTATTGCTACAGTCACCAACTCATCCTTAGTTTTTATCCTTTCTGAGATTCTTCCAGTGCCTGAACGTTCTATCCCTCAAACAGGCTCTCCCAAGCGTGCTTCTGATCCCTAACCATTGGAGAATCCTACGGAGCACAACCCTCTAGTCCAGTTGTAAGAACCCAATTTAGCCCGGGCCCATGTCAATAAAACAAACCAATTTTTTTAAAACCAAAATAAAGTATCCAAATTCCTTTTACAAAGTAACGAGCCCGAAACTATTAAAACGGCCCAGACTACTAAACTGCCCAATAAACCATAAACCCATTACAGCACAAAATTAACCAAGGAAATATACACAGCCCGTTAACCGTGGTCCAAAACACTAAACCCTTTCAACCAAAAATCCAAACCCAAACACTACCGTAGCCTGATTAAACTCCATGGCCCAATAGCAGCGTTTGGCCCAGTGCCCGAACTGTTTCAGAAGACCTAGGGTTTCTGGAAAACCCTCGCGCCGCAGCCTAGCCACCAGCCTTCATCACCACCGAGATCTTTGCTATTAACCTGCAAAAGGAAAGAAAAACACAGCAAAAGCAGCAAATATGGCAAAATAGAATCGGTACTTTGATTATTTTGGGCTATAAAAACCCTATTGTAATCTATAAAGGAGGACGATTTTTTTTTACAAAAGCAATAATACGAAAATCAAAGAGGAACAGAGGTGATTTCCACTTCTATATTTTGTTTAATTTTTGCTTCGTTTTTTAATAGCTTTCATTTCTCATTTTATATATACAGAGCACAGTAACACTGAAAAAGAAAATGACTTTGTTTTAAAAAAACAAGAAATCAAAAGGAAACAGTTATTATTCGTTTTTATTTATTTTTATACAAAATATCATAAAATAAAAAGAGAGCGATTACCTTTCGGCCAGTCTGAAAAGGAGAGGTTTAACCCTCCGTCCACCGTGCACGGCCGCACTGGCGGTGGCGCGTGAGGCGCGTGCGGTGGTGGCTCGTAAGGCTGATGGCCAGATTTCAAACTGGAAAAAGGGAGGTTTTAGAGAATTTTTAGAAGTTTTTTTTTTAAAAAAAACAAGTTTCAAATGATTTTTTTTATAAAACTTGATTTATATAGCAACATAAAAACGGCGCCGTTTGTGCTTAGGTCAATAAACACAAAAACGACGTCATTTTAAGGCCAAAGATCCGCGCGTTGACCCGACCAGGGGAGGATCCACGCGTTTTTATTGAAGGGTCTAATTGCTCTATAGGCCCTTCCGCATTATTGCGATTTTATAATTATGTCTGGTTTGCATTTTTTCCTTATTTTTGATTTGGCCCTGAATTAGGATCTTTGTTTCAATTTGGTCCTTAAGGCCATTTTAAAGGCAGAAGAGGGAACGACATTGCTTAGGAGATAAGGCATAATTTCCTAAGAGGTCCTTACAGTGTGACGCGCGTTCTAATCTGGTCCTTTTACATTTTTATTCTGGATTTTATTTTTATTTCGATTTGATCCCTGTTTCCTTGATTTTTAATTTTTTTAATTACTTTATCATTATATCAAATTATTTCATTTTTTTATTCTATTAGAATCTATATTATATTTATTTAAAACATATATTTATTTTATTTTGTATATATATATCCATTTTAAATTTTGCTATATCCTTTCTTTACTTATTTACTACTTTATATCTTTTATTTGTTTATCTATGTTCTTTTATTTACTTATTATTTTTATGTTTGCTTTAATATGATCATTTTATTTCCTGTATCATTCACTATTTTACGTATTCTTCCTCTTAATTATCAATGTTCGTATTAAATATTAGTATATTATGTAATTATTGAAAATTATTTTTGGTATTTATGTTTTGTAATGTATTAATGCAATATTTTACTCGAATCATTTTTTTTTAAAAATACATTTTGCTAAATTGTTTTATTTCATTCAAATGTTTTTTTAAAAAATATGGCGATACATAATATTTGGGGGCTTCGAGAAAAATTGTACCCTAACTTATTGGGTTTCGATTTTTCTCGTTGGACTTAAGATATCAAGAATCTTTTTTTTTTTGAAATTGAAACCCATAAACTTCAAATCAAAATTTATTCTCGGGAATTCAAGATGTTGTGTCCTAACTTATTGGATATGATGTTTTGTGTCTCGAGGTAAGGATTTTCTACAAATAAAGGCAAGCTTAATTTCGAAGTCTTGAAATGTTGCATCCTAACTCATTGGGTGTGACATTTTATTTCTTTGAGATAAGTGAGTTTTGGCTTTCTTTCAAATAAAAGGATCGTATTTTAAATTTTTCAAATTTTCAACATTAGGACATAATTTTATCAATTAGGTACCAATTTTTGGACGTTACGAGGGTGCTTCCTCGTACGTAACTGACTTCCGAACCCGTTTTCTTGAATTTCGTAGGCCAATATTTTAAATAAAACAAAAATTGTTTTATAAGGTGATCTGATCACACCAAAGCAAAAAAGATCGGTGGCGACTCCCATTTTCATTTTTTTAAAGTCGATCCCTATTTTTTCAAAATAAAAAAATGGTTTCGACAGCTTGGCGACTCCGCTGGGGACTAATAAGAATGTCAAGCAGTAAAATTGATTATTTTCTGTCCTTTGTCGGAAATTTGAAAATTCGGTTTGAAAATTTGATTTGAAAATTACGATCCTTTTGTTGCATTTGTTTGTGTCATTGCATATGATTGTTATTTTCTTGCGCACATTGCATTGTATGACCGTTGTGGTCGCACCTTTAAGTGCGAGTGAGAAACTATGCCTTCGTGAGGTTTTCACCTCCGCATGGGCTAGTGGATTGCTTTCGGGATACATCTGTACCTATGTCTTCGTGAAGTTTTCACTTCCGCATGGCCATAGAGAAATGTATTCCCCTGAACTGAAGATCTGTATGAGCCTATAATGGGTGAAGATTGAGGAATCTGCTGGTTCAGGTACCTTTTCTTTAGAACTAAACCGCATATAGTGAACCCTAAGAGCCCACCTTAGGTAAAACTATGCCAAACCCTAATGGTCACCCAGATAGGTGCCCTATTTTGTTATTTATTTCTCTTGTGCTAATATGTTCTCTTTTGTTTTGATTGCATTGCATTCACATCATAGAAAAGAGGTGTTGATTCAAATTTGATTGCTAAATAGAAGAGTTTGTCATAAGAAAATGGATTTATTGATAAAGTGGATTATAATACGGTCGTCCGAATATGGTCCAAGTAAACACAACGAGAGAAGACTGATAGTCCGTGAAGGAATACAAGACTTTATTGCCCAAGGATTCAAGCTGACGAAGACTATTCGAGAATCACCACGTCTCGGCTTTCTTGAAGAGGCTAACGAGCATTGTGGAAATAAGTGAGTAGTGAGTCGTAGCCTAGATCAAGTAAAAAGAGCTAGTAGAGACATTTATTAGAAAGTTCGCGAGATTGGACCTTAATATCCAGATAAGAAGAAAAGGATCAATGTCTTCGCTTGGAATATGAAGGAAAGGCCGTATAAATATCTGTTTTATGTAAAGGAGTTTATTTTCAAGAAAAGTTGTTCTAATGGAATTAAATTCAGAATCAACGCTCTCTTTCTTTTTGCATTCATTTCATGCATTTGCATTACATCGCATTATATGAATTAAAATCCATAGAAGGACCCTAATTAGTTGAAGTTATTTCAGAAAAAGAGAGAAAGAGAGAAAGTTAATCTGGAAACTAAACATCGTTACGGTACTCGCGCTAAGACGAAAGATATGGATCAAAGACTCGAACAGTTCCAAAGAGACATGCAAGACCAGCTGCAAGAGCAGTTGGCAAAGATCCAACAAGATATGAGGGAACAAATGATGGAAGCCCAAAGGAATATGGTGGCTCAAATGACTCAACTACTGAATAGGGCAATGGACAAAGGAAAAGGCCCCATGACTAATGCTGGAGAAGATAATGAGGATTATCCTCCGGGTTTTACCCCACCCCATGCACAAACACAACCTGAAGCATATCCTCGAAGGCCATCTATTACAATTTGGCCTCAACAAGGTCAAGCTGATATTGGGGTGCCCATGAATTTCCAAGTTGGCTCAGGATCTAACCCAGGAGATAACCCTGCTAATCCTGTTATCCCTGATTTAGATATAGCGGAGAGGGGAGGGATGAGAATTGAATTACCACGGCAGTTAGAGGACCATTGTAGATGATTAGAAGAAAAGTTCAAGGCCTTGGAAAATGCTGATAATCACCATGGAATTGACGCTAAAGATTGAGCTTGGTTCCAGACTTGGTGCTTCCTCATAAGTTCAAAATGCCAGAATTTGAGAAGTACAATGGGACTAGCTGTCCTGAAGCCCATATTACCATGTTCTGTAGACGGATGACTGGGTATGTTAATAACGATAAACTGTTGATCCATTGTTTCCAAGATAGCTTGGTGGGGGAAGCGTCCAGGTGGTACAACCAATTGAGCTGTACTAGGATTAATTCTTGGAGGGACCAAGCACAAGCATTTTGTAACATCCTGAATTTTTGGGCCTATGCGTTTAATGGATGGATACATTTAATGTGTTAATTTAAGTATTAGAGGTGCAAATTAGGCTCGGGAATGGGCCGAGGTCTTGGCTAAATATTTTGTTTAGGGACTATGGGGTTTAAATAAAGTATTGAGAGTGAAATAGGCATAATGGACTTGTGGCCCAGGAACAAGAGGCGCAGTAGGAGGGAGCTATAAGTGGCGCCAATAGGCAAAAGAAGGGGGCCTCAGTGTGGCCACTTGGAGCCCAAGAAATTGGGCTAATTTTGGCAGCCCAAGGAGAGCAAGGGAGGGGACGGCACAAGGCTATTATTTAGGGGATTTTTAATGTATATAATATGTGGATATTAGGCCTATTTTGGAGGAGTTAGTAGATTAAGATAAGGAAGAAACATAGGAGTTATCATTTGGTTGCAGAGTTGGCCGAAAATCAAACACAGGATATGGGGGAAGAGAATTGGTTTAGTATGGCAAGGGGTGTGCCGAAAATTTGAAGGCCATCTCACTTGTTTTCTTTTATCATCTTTTCTCTTCCAAAAGCCGAAAATCATCACCTCCCTCAACTTTTCTTTCTTTTTCTTTGAAACTTCCTTTTAGCCGAATCTTCTGATCCCCATTGTTATTCTTCTCCCATTCACTAAAAGCCAAAACTCCTCATTCAATTCATCTAAAAAGCTAAAAAAACACATCTAGTTCATCTTTTCGGGATTTTCTTAAAAGCCGAAATTCCTAGATCTATACTCTTCTACGCTTCGATCTTCTTCTGGGATTACCGAATCTTTTTGCAAGGGGGTAACCAAAATCGTCTGTAGAGGTAAATGTCGATTTTTGTATTCTTTTTTGGCTTTTAGAGATCTTAGCCGAATGGCTATATGGTTAACTAATCGGGTGTTTTCTATCGTTTGCGGCATTCCGGGATTTGAAGGGGATTCAATCGCTTAGATTTCTAAGCCAGAGTTCAGTAGCCCTTGGATCGTATCACTTTCGAGATTTCAAGGTAAGGAGATCTATTAATTTAAGCATATAATTCGGGTAAAACACTAACCCTTGGCCGAATATAGGAGAGGCCTTATCTTCGCGTTCTTCCGGCTTTTGAGCAAAGTGGTAGACAAAGGGCAGTAGATCCAATTAGCGAGGGTATCGACATAGAGGGTAGTCCTACGTATTAATCAGGTGTGTAACTGTAACATCCTGAAAAGGGCCTATGCATTTTTGGTTTAATTGTACGAAATGACATATCTTATGTGTTATGAATATATTTTGAACACTTTTGGAAACCTAGAAATGTATGGAAATGTTAAGTTTAAAAGAGGAAAGTGAACATTTTTAGAACCTTGGAAATGTAAGGAAATGTCTTGTAAGGAAATGTCATGGAAATGTAAGGAAATGTCTTGGAAATGTAAGGAAATGTCTTGTAAGGAAATGTCATGGAAATGTATGGAAATGTCAAGTTTACAGAGCCGATCGAAAATTTTTGGAAACTTAGAAATGACCTAGAAATGACGAGTTTTAAGGTTTAAAAGGGGAAATTAAGGCAAGGTGGCCTTAAAAGAAAAAGTTTGTGAAATTTGACACACAAACAGGCTTGGAAAAGTGGTCTGAAGATGCCACTTAGGGCCTATGGAAATGGCGCCATATGCAAGAGGAATGGGCCTAAGTTTGAGTCACATGGGAAGCAAATAAAAGAAATTTTATTTTGCTACAAGGAGAGAGAGAGGTGGACGGCACATGGCTATAAATTAGGAGCTTTTATTATTTTATAAATAGTGGATAAATAAGGGATTTATTTATCATTATTTTCAAGAGATAATTGTTGGATTAAATTCTTTTAATTTGAATAAAGAGATAAAGAGGAAAATAAGGGAGAAGTGATGGCCAAGTAAGGGACTTTGAGTTTAATAATTTCGGCTAAGTAAGGATAGTTGCTTAATTATCTTTTATTTTAAGTGATAATTAAAGAGATAAAGCTATTAAAATAGAAGAGTGATGGCCAAGTAAGGGATTCTAAGTTAGTAATATCGGCTATAAAAGGAAAAGAGAGGCCATTCTGCATTATTTCTCTGTTTCTTTGAAAGCCTCTCACGAATTCTCTTCACCAAATCTTCTTCTTCTTTTATTTTTGCCAAGCCGAAATTCCTTGTGTTCTAACCGAATCCTCCATCTTTATTCTTCCTTTTCTTTTCTTTCTAATCCCCCCAAAAGCCGAAAGTTGTGAGATCATCATCTAGCCATAGCCGAATCTCTGAAGGTTGAAGTGAAGGTGCAATTGATTTCTTCAAGTAAGGAGATCTTTCGAGATTTACTAAGTGTCGACTACAAGGAAGGAGAAGTTCTTTTCTCGAAGGTACACCATAGGCCACGTGTTCCCTAGTTATTCGGTGAGTTTTGGGATTTAAAATCCACAAGGTAAGTGTCTATAGCATTCGGCCAAGGCCATGTTTGGTAAATATATGTGTTCATTAATTATTCAAAAGCCGAAAACTAACCAAGTTAATTGATTCAATGCTTGGCCGAATGCAAGAAAAGTATAGCAGAGATTTCAAGACTTGATTCTTAAGTCAAACGGCAACAAGGTAAGTTTAAGTATACTAATCCTACTAGGATTTGGATTTATGGCCGAATGGCTTTTTATTAAAGTAGTAGGTGATTAATCAAATGTAGGGATTAAGGATCTAAGCATTAGATCAAGCTTTTCGGGATTTCAAGACCCTTAGGTAAGTATGATAAGTTGTGGATATTTGGTTAAGAATTCGTATATTGATGATTAAATCGATTGTTATGATTAAGTGTGTTGATGGAGGCGAATACCATTCAAGAAGGGAAAGGGAAGGTCCCTATCCCGAAGTTTAAGAAGAGATCTATCTCGGCGGTTAGGGATTGGCCACCGGGTGTGGACCAGCGTACGTAACAAGAAAGTAGGCAAACAGCCGTAGTATCGCCTAGTGATAGCATCGATGATCGAAAGATTAGTTCTCCAAGTGATCAGTGTGTGATTAACCCACCATTTTCCGGTATATGATATGTATGTGAAATGTGTATGTGTTATGAATGTGCTAACTAGTGCAAAGTGGAAATTGTGATAAGGATACCCTCAAGGGGTATGTCGATAATCCGGTAAGTACCAAACTCGATGATATGTGATTATTAATATGAATATGTGATAATATGCTTGATGAACATGCTCATGCATCATTACATTGTATCATTATTTTATGTGGCATGTGCATGGGTTGGGATATGAAAGAAGGTACGGGTGTACTTCAGAGTACGTGGTTTGATGTTAGCCTTGAGCTACATCGTGGATTGACGTTGATCGAGGTCACGTTGTGGATTAATTGCGATTTAGTTCGCGTGGCTTGATGAGTGGCTATGTGCCTCATTGTGGTTGATATCGGCTATGTGCCATATCGTGGTTGATGAGTGACTATGTGTCCCATCGTGGTTTTTGATGTTAGCCTTGAGCTACATCGTGGATTGACGTTGGACCGAGGTCACGTTATGGATTAATTGCGATTTAGTTCGCGTGGCTTGATGAGTGGCTATGTGCCTCATCGTGGTTGATATCGACTATGTGCCATATCGTGGTTGATGAGTGACTATGTGTCCCATCGTGGTTTTGGTGTTAGCTACGGCTACATCATGGATTGGCGCCGATCGAGGTCGCGTTGTGGACTATTGTGCTTAATTGCACGTGGGGCAGGTGATTGCCTTTGGAGTGAAAAGGAGAGGGTGATTTGATAAATCCTGGTGTGTGTGGTAGGCTGGATAAGGGGAGTGTAGCGGATGGACCCTAGGTTTGGGTTGGGCTTCATAATTGCATGATTTCGTATGTGAACATATGTGGAAATGGGCCAAGCCCAATATGATATGTGGATTAATGTGGAAATGGGCAAAACCCCAGTATATGAATGTGGATCAGTGTGGAAATGGGCTAAGCCCGGTATGTGGAAATTATATGGTTAACTACCCTATTAGATGAATGTGATATGAATATGGGCCAAGCCGAATGTGATAACATGTGAATTTGATAATTGATATCCGATATATGAGTTAATATGTGGTTAACATGTGAGTGGAATTCGATGGACTAATTACACACCGAGTCGTATGACTCACCCAATTTTTATTAAACATCGCAGATGATTCGTGGTGATTGGACCGGGTTGGAGTGGATACGAGGTGGCCCATCTGAAGACATCTACTTTATTTTATTCATTTATTACTAAGAACTTTTGTTTAATTATTTATTGTAATAAGGCCCGATTAAAGTATTTAAGTATTTCTATTTGAGCATTTTTATTATGTTTAAGCTAGACGACCATTAAATTATTATTTGGAAGTGCTTTTAATTTGGATATTTTTATCAAGCTTATATTATTTAGAATTTTTAATTGGACATGGTTTTCAAATGACAAAATTTTTAATGTTTTTCCCAAAAGTGAAATCAGTCTTCAAACGTTTTTCGCGTTAGTTGGCATCTCAAATTGGAATTAAGTAACGAATAGGCCGGGTTTGGGGTGTTACAGTAACATTCTCACACCATTTGGATTGCTTGTTAGTATATGTTTATAAATCTGTTATATTCTGCTAAATGCCGAAATATCGGCATGGCTGTTGAAAACCCGATGAGGGTAAAGGCGAATCACCAGGTTAGTGATCTCTGTCATTCTAAAGTGAATGTTTCTGTCGATTTGGTATGATGAACATGTATGCCGATTTCTGTGATTGCATGGGGTTGGGTGATTGATGGAAGGGGAAGTGTTCTGTTGTAGTGGCTTTTGCCATAATCTGTTGTAGTGGCTTTTGCCATGATCTGTTGTAGTGGCTAATGCCATGATCTGTTGTAGTGGCTATTGCCATGATCTGACGATGAGCAGCTATCTGCAGCATGACTGCCATCGATGGTGTGTAGCGGTGTGGGTTGATTGTAGAAATCCCCAATGGTGTGATTGGCCGGTAAGGGTGGTGTGTAGCGGATGGAATCCTAGGATTGGGTTGGGCTTTGCATATTTTCTAATATATTATACTGTTATTCATTACGTGGGGCTAAGGCCCAACTGATGGTGCACGAGGGTTGCACACCGAGTCTCGCGACTCACCCCATTATTTAACATCTTTTCGGGTAGCACCTAGTGCATCGGACCGGGTTGGAGAAGAGCACAATGTGGCCATGCGAGGGATTATTTTGATTCAGCAAAAGACTTTACTAGTTTATTTATTTTTAATATTTTTAATTAGTGGGTTTAAATTTCATTGTAATAAGGCCATGGGCCACTAGCTTCATATTTTCGTTTGTTTTGGTCTTTTATTATTATTAGACATTTATATTTTACGTTTTAATTAAGTTAAGGCATGTATCAAATTTCGGTTTTTAATCCACTAAGGCATAAATATAAAATGTATATCTTTTACAAATCATCCAACCATTTAGTTTTCTCGAATAAAGTGTTAAACTCAAGAAAAATATTTTCCAAAATTGCAACATCTTTTAAAATCTCCCTAAGTGACATGCCAAATCCGATCATGGTGTTTGGGCTGGGTTTGGGGTATTACACATTTATGAAACAATACAATCATGTGACAGACATGACGCCTGACAGAATCACCTTGCAAAACATGGAGAAGAAATCGAATGAAAGCTTCAGGCAGTATGCACAAAGATGGAGGGAAGTTGCCATGCAAGTTCAGCCGCCGCTTTTTGAAAATGAAACCACGATGCTTTTCATCAATACTCTAAAAGCCCCATTCATTAACCATATGTTGGGAAGCGCCACCATAAGCTTTTCAGATATTGTAATATCCGGTGAGATGATTGAAAATGCGGTAAGGAGTGGGAGGATAGACACGGGAGAAAGCACCAAAAGATCAGCCCCGAGAAACAAGGAAAATGAAGTGAGTATCCTGAGCATGCATCCCAAATCAGTCACCGTAGGCCAGCCGAGGGCTGTAACCACTAGCTATCAAGGCTCTTCAAAGCAGGAATCTAACTTGAGGCCAAATGCAGAAAGGCTCCAGTTCACACCCATCCCGATGACATATAAGGAGCTGTATCAGAATCTTTTAGATGTGCATGTGGTGTCTCCGTCCTACTCGGAACCCGTGCAACCTCCGTTCCATAAATGGTATAATGAGAATGCCCAATGCGAGTACCACGCGGGAATAATGGGTCACTCAATTGAAAACTGTACTACGTTTAAAAAGTAGGTCAAAAGGTTCATTAAAATGGGAATTGTGAAGTTCGGCGTTTCATCAGAACCTGATCACTTTGACGAGGCAGTAAATGCGATAATTGAAAGAGGAGACAAGAAAGTTGTGACTCCTTGAAGAAGTCAAAAGCGAAGAGGGAACTGGGGAATGAAGTTTCCAAGCCCTTCCATACTTGGGAGTGTTTTGAATAATGGGACTGTGGAAGAGATCCCTGTATTTTTAGAGCTAATCTAGAGTAATATTCAAAACACGCTTGTTGCCTTAAGCCTAGAGGCAATAAGAACCCTTTTGTGAAATAGGCTTGTGTCTGGAATTTTTATTTCAATAAAATGCATCTTTTTGAACAAATATTCTTTTATTCTTTCCATGTATAGATTCTTTTATTTTTGGGACTTTCTTTCAAATATTGTTTTATTATTCATTCATAAACATATTATACAAATAATCATTCTTTGAATCATTTATTCTTTGGAATCTTCCTTCGAACCTACAATAGGTCTCCAGATATCAACAATGTGAGCAACGCTTCTACTGACTCAGAGTCTCCTTTCGAGTAAGATATGTGTCTAGAGGGATCTCGGGACTTTGAAAATGACAGAGATTGTAACCTATCTTCTGATTTGTTAAGAATGGTAAACAAGATTAAAAATAGACCCTACTTTACAAAGGGTCAGTGGATATTATGAGCCTAGAAAAGAGGTGAAGATTGTAGCCTAGCTCACCACAGAAATAAGGCGAGACATCATTGAGTTATTTTCAAGAATTCAAAGATGTTTTTGCACGATCATATCAGGACATGCCTGGGCTACTAAGACGCGGGCTAAACACGAGGATCGGGCACTGTTGGTCTACCATGGAAGGGGATTGTATCAGTTATACCGCAAATACTAAATTGAAGAATACGAGATTTATGTGACTCCTCCATTTTCTTCACAGACTTTACTATACGTAGGGCATGGATGTTATGGGGCCGATCTCGTCAAAAGCTTCTAGTTGACATTGAATTATCTTTGTGGTCATCAATTACTTCACTAAGAGGGTGAATGTTGCTTCATATACCAATACTGCAAAGTCGGCAGTCATCAAATTTCAAAAAAAAAAGGGAAAAGATCAGGTGCCGGTAAAGAATACCAGAAAGGATCATGTTTAATAATGCATAACTGTACAATGTCAAAGTTTATAGTTTGTTCAAAGATTAGGCAGCATATCACAGTGCAGCAAAATTTGCCAAAAGAAAAAAATACAAAAATAAAAAACAACAAAAAATATGAAAGGTGACCAAGACTCGTAAAGATTGGCATAAGAAGCTACCATTTACTCTCTATGCTTATCAAACGTCGACCAGGACTTTCGCTGGGGCAACACTTTTCCCATTGGTTTATGGAATAGAAGTGGTTTTGCCCATGAAAATTGAGATTCCTTTGATCCAAGCTTTGATTGAGTCAAGAATTGGATGAAGTAGAATGTCTCCAGTGAACTTGGCTGAAGAAAAGGGTTTGAAAGTATTCATCATAGTCAAATGTACCAAAAATGGATGATGCTGATTTATGTCGAAAATGGTCCACCCAAGGGAATTTTATGATGGGGACCTGGTATTAAGGAAGATCCTTATTATACAAAAGGATTTCAGAGGAAAGCAGATGCCAAACTGGGAAGGACCTTATGTAGTAAAAAAGGGCCTGTTCTAGAGGAGCATTGATATTGACCAAGACGAATGGCGAATATTTGCCCAATTCGGTGAATTTAGGTTTAGTCAAGAAGTATTTTACCTAAAAGGAGAAAGGCCAAGGTGAAAACCTGCAAAGGGCGCCTCGAGATCAAAAAAAAAAAAGAGGCCAAGGCGAGAACCCGCAAAGGGCGCTTTGAGACCAAATGGGTTTTGAGCCGAAAACCCGAAAAGGGTGGCTCAAATTTTGATCAAAGATAGGGCATGTGGTAGTCTTGCTATGCCTGAATTAACAATAAGGAATTATGCTACGTCTTGGGGCATTGACAAAGTACTCCGGACCCTCTAAACACATATTGAGCTCAAAATGGTCCTCAAGAAGTTTGTACAGAGAAGCTCAGGCTGCGATATCTAGGGCACCTAGTTTCTATCTTACCCATTTTGAATTTTCTATCTTTGATTACTTTATTCTTTTCAAGATACACCCCAATCAATTTTCTTTTATTGCCTTAGTTATCTTTGATTAACTTATTTGTTTTGAGCTATGCTCCTGATTAATTTCTTTCTCGTCCATTGTTGTGATCTTTTTCAAGTATTTTATATTGAAATAACAATTAATGGACTAATAATACTTTCATAAAAGGAGTTTCATATATTACTCTGGAAGCTTCTAAATAGTATAAGAACCTAAAACAGGACTATTGTTTTAGAACTCACCAAGCTTAAGGGTTGGAAATATTTGAGCCCAAAGTGAGTTTATCTCTTCAGATTTTCTGTCAAGGACATTGGTTGATCAAGAGACTAAATATTGCATCGGTGATACAAATCCGACAGAAAATAAGAAATGACAACCCAAGCATAGAAGGAATCATTCTCGAAAAGAAAAAATGACACTCTGTATTCATGCAAATTTCAGGCATATACATCTGGTCATTACACCTAGGGAATGGTGTAACAGATCAAATTAATTGAAGATGATACAAATTCTATACCTCTGAGTGGCAGCAGGATCGATGGAAGAAACCAAATGTTATTCCTCTGAAGTTGCAATAGGAGGTACAAACTTTTTGTCCCAGACGGTACAGTGGAAGGGACTCTGAAATTACAGTGGGGCAAGCTTACTGAGTAGAATGTGTTTGTTTCTTTGAGTTTTCTGTTGGAACATACCAAGTCGAATAAGATAGTAGTATAATACATCAGTGATAAGACTCTTGATGAATAACGAGTGATGACACCCTAAGCATTAAAGGGATCATTCTTATTTTGCATTCATAGCACATCTAATTAGGAGCATTTGACTCATTTCGATCATAGCATCCTAACCATTTTGCGTAAGCATAAACACATAAAATCGATTTTCCAGGATAGGTCCCCCAGAGGACGGTGTCGCAACATCGGTGATAGCAGATCTTGTCTTCATGAGTTTGCAGTGAAGCGGATCGAAAACATCAGTCTGGCATCCCTGAGTTTGCAGTGGAGCAGACCAAAGATAGCAGATCTTGTCTTCCTGAGTTTGCAAAAAGCGATCGAAGATACTAGTCCGCATCCCCGAGTTTACAAAGTGAGAGCGCATCGAAGATAGCAGATCTTGTCTTCCTGAGATTGCAGTGAAGTGGATCGAAGATACTAGTCTGGCATCCCTAAGTTTGCAGTGGAGCAGACCGAAGATAGCAGATCTTGTCTTCCTGAGATTGCAGTGAAGCGGATCGAAGATACTAGTCTGACATCCCTGAGTTTGCAGTGGAGCAGACTGAAGATAGCAGATCTTGTCTTCCTAAGTTTACAGTGAAGAGGATCGAAAACATCAGTCTGGCATCCCTGAGTTTGCAGTGGATCAAACTGAAGATAGCAGATCTTTTCTTCCTGAGATTGCAGTGAAGCGGATCGAAGATACTAGTCTGGCATCCCTGAGTTTGCAGTGGAGCAGACTAAAGATAGTAGAGCTCGCCTTCCTGAAATTGTAGTGAAGCAGATCGAAGAGACCAGTCCTGTCTCCTTGAATTTGCAGTGGAGCAGACTAAAGATAGCAAATCTGGTCTTCCTGAAGTTGCAGTGAAGCAGGTCAAAGACACCAGTCTCGTCTCCCTGAGTTTGCAGTGGAGCAGACTAAAGATAGCGGATATTGCATTCGTGAAGTTGCAGTGAAGCAAATTGAAGCCGTCAAACATATAGTTCAATACCTCTAAAATTGCAGATGGGTTTGAAGTTATTTGAAGAAGACAAGGATCAAAAACTCAACACTTGGCAAGACCGGGCAAAATTGGTCCTTTTATAGTCTTTGCTCTATTCCCGTTACATGATAATGAGCAAAGAGGGGCAGCTGTAAGAACCCAATTTAGCCTGGGCCCATGTCAATAAAACAAACCAATTTTTTTAAAACCAAAATAAAGTGTCCAAAGTCCTTTTACAAAGTAATGAGCCCGAAACTATTAAAACGGCCCAGACTACTAAACTGCCCAATAAACCATAAACCCATTACAGCACAAAATTAACCAAGGAAATATACATGCCAGCTAACCGTGTGGCCCAAAACACTAAACCCTTTCAACCCAAAATCCAAACCCAAACACTACCGTAGCCTAATTAAACTCCATGGCCCAATAGCAAATGTTCACCCAAGGTTCGAAACTGTTTGAAGACCTAAGGTTTCTACGGAAAACCCTCACGCTATGCCTAGCCACCGACCTTCATCATCACATGAGATCTTCGCTATTAACTTCGCAAAAGGAAAGAAAAACACAGAAAAAGCAGCAAATATGGCAAAATAGAATCGGTACTTTGATTATTTTGGGCTATAAAAACCCTATTGTAATCTGTAAAGGAGGACGATTTTTTTTTTTACAAAAGCAATAATACGAAAATCAAAAAGGAACAGAGGTGATTTCCACTTCTATATTTTGTTTAATTTTTGCTTCGTATTTTAATAGCTTTCGTTTCTCATTTTATATATACAGAGCACAGTAACACTGAAAAAGAAAACGATTTTGTTTTAAAAAAATAAGAAATCAAAAGGAAACAGTTATTATTCATTTTTATTACTTTTTATACAAAATATCATAAAATAAAAAGAGAGCGATTACCTTTCGGCCAGTCTGAAAAGGAGAGGTTTAACCTTTCGACCGCCGTGCATGGCCGCGTTGGCAGTGGCGCGTGAGGCTCGTGCGGTGGTGGCTCGTAAGGCTGATGGCCGGATTTCAAACTGGAAAAATGGAGGTTTTAGAGAATTTTCAGAAGTTTTTTTTAAAAAAAAAACAAGTTTCAAATGATTTTTTTTTATAAAACTTGATTTATATAGCAACATAAAAATGGCGCCGTTTTTGCTTAAGTCAATAAGCACCAAAATGACATCGTTTTAAGGCCAAAGATCCGCGCGTTGACCTGACCCGGGAAGGATCCGTGCGTTTTTATTAAAGGGTCTAATTGCTCTATAGGCCCTTCCGCATTATTGCGATTTTATAATTATGTCTGATTTGCATTTTTTCCTTATCTTTGATTTGGCCCTGAATCAGGATCTTTGTTTCAATTTGGTCCTTAAGGCCATTTTAAAGGCAGAAGAGGGGACGGCGTCGTTTAGGAGATAAGGCATAATTACCTAAGAGGTCCTTACAGTGTGACTCGCGTTCTAATCTGGTCCTTTTACATTTTTATTCTGGATTTTATTTTTATTTCGATTTGATCCCTATTTCCTTGATTTTTAA
This sequence comes from Gossypium sturtianum, assembly GCA_025698515.1. Taxonomy (NCBI): domain Eukaryota; kingdom Viridiplantae; phylum Streptophyta; class Magnoliopsida; order Malvales; family Malvaceae; genus Gossypium; species Gossypium sturtianum. Next base: position 132,327,370 of record CM046955.1, read on the forward strand.
TTTTTTTAATCACTTTATCATTATATCAAATTATTTCATTTTTTTATTCTATTAGAATCTATATTATTTTTTATATTTTAAAATTCGTATATTGTATATTACTTAAATTGATTTATTATTAATGAAAAGTTTTCTATGTACTGTTTCTTTTAATATATATATTATTTTTTATATATACATTAAGTTGTTATATTTATTTAAAACATATATTTATTTTATTTTGTATATATATCCATTTTAGATTTTGCTATATCCTTTCTTTACTTATTTACTACTTTATATCTTTTATTTGTTTATCTATGTTCTTTTATTTACTTATTATTTTTATGTTGGCTTTAATATGATCATTTTATTTCTTGTATCTGTAACATCCTAGAATTAGGGGTTCTGCATTTTGCACTATTTCATGCATTTGGTTAGCTATGCTTGTTGTTCTGGTGTGTTTGGGGGTCTTGGGGAGGCTCGGGTTCGAGCCAGAGCTTTGGTAATTTTTTCTCTTTAGGGCACTTTAGGGGGGAAAGCTAGTGGATGCAGGCCTTAGGTATGTTTGGTTGTAATTTGATGTCACAAGGAGCAATGTGGCTTAGTGGTTGGCGTCACAAGGGAGCATGGAAGGGAGAGTGGGTTCGAATCCCACAAGTTGCAATTTTTTGGAATATTTATTTTGTGCCAGGATGGAGAAGAGGTGACATTCGGCTGGGACTCTATCAAGGTGGTTGTTGAATGAGTCAAATGATTTGAAATGGATGGAGGAGAGGAGTTGGGGGAGTTAGAAGTGGTCAACCATTTCAAATGGTGGATAGAGAGTGAGTGGGGGAGTGGATCAAGGAGCAAATCAAGGAAGTGGGGAGGTGAGTTGAGAGTTGGCAGAATGTTGGAGAGGGGGGAGGTGAATTTCGGCTATAGGGTGTTTAGCAAGGGGAAATTCGGCATTAGAGGGAGGATAGCAAAACCGAACCATTTGGTGTTGTGCCGAAATTCTCTATGCGGTCTTAGATTTTCTTTTACATTTTTGCTAGTTGATACTCAAGATTTCGGGTACCTTTTGGTCACTAATTCTTCTTTTCGTTAAGCATTTTATTTGATCTTTGTTGCCTCTCTTATTGCTGAAACCCCAACTCTCCATTTGCTTCCTTTTTCTTTTCTCTTTGCAAACATTTCTTTTTGCCATTGTGATTGCTGAAATACCATAGCCGAATCCTCTCCTAGTCTTTTCTCTTCTTTAGCCAAACTCTTCTTCTTCTATTTCATCTTCTTTTTCTTCTTTGCTTCTTTATTTTAATCTCCACATAGCCGAACCTCTCTTTTTACCATTTTTTTTCTCACCAAGCCGAAACCTTGCTACTTCTTACCTCTTTTCTCTGCAATTGTTCTTTTCTTTTGGGTGCTAGCCGAACCTGAGTTGCCCACTTTCTTCACTTTTCTTTTTGTCTTTCTCTTATTCTACTCTTGAGCCGAAACCCCTCTTGTGTCAAACTAAACCCGTATCTTTCACCTTTTGATTTTATTCGAACATCAGGAAGCATCCCTTTTGGTTTGCCAAAAGTATAGAACCAAGCGGCGTTGATAATTAAGGTAAGGAGTTTCTCTCTAGTCCTATACGATTAGTTTCTCTTCGTTGTACTCTGCCATAACCAAATCTCTTTGTTAGACAATCGCTGATTTCACTGTGGTACCATACTGAACAAGACTCTCTTCATGGATGCAAGTGCTAGTCGATCTGATGAGGGGAGTGGACTTGTAGTCTTTGCTTCCAAGTTCAAACGACGTGCTGTGTCGGCGGTTCGAGATTTTCTGCCGGGTTGTGGTAGAGAGCCGACATCCGTTTGGGGTAGGTAGATAGTGGTTATTCCCGCTAGTGAGAGTAGCATCGATCAGGAGTGTTTAGTTCTTCGCGTAATCAGGTGTGTAATTCTCACACATTTCCTTGTTTGATTAGTAATAAATATGTGTATTGTTTACAAGCCGAAATGTCTATAACGACTGGTGAATTACCCTTGGGGGGTAAAATTGAAGATACCAGGTTAGTTGCCTTTTGATTATGTCATTTAAATAACTCAGCATGAATATGTGTATGCTCCGATTATTTGATGTACATTGATATATGTTGCACTCATCACATTATGATTATATGTTGCATGCGATTGGGATATGATATTGATGAAAAGGGGCAGTGTATATCGATGACTTTGTCACATTGTTTCGGTGGCTAGGCCACTTATATCGGTGACTCTGTCACATTATATCGGCTTTGAGCAGCATGACTGTCAGCATGACTGCCAATGAGGAGTGTAGCGGATGGAGGGTTGATTGTAGAAATCCCCACAGGTGTGTGAGGTTGGACATATGGAGCGGTGTGTAGCGGATGGAATACTAGGTTGGGCTGGGTTGCATTGCATTCATTATCTAATATGCCATGTTGTTAGGGCTACGGCCAATTCGATACGCATGGGCTTCAGCCAAATTTGTGACTGTAAGGGCTAAGGCCCAATTTGTTTCCGTGGGCTTAGACCAGATGTCGTTCATAAGGGGAATTACACAATGAGTTCTCGTAACTCACCCCTCTGCTTAATTTTGCAGGTAATCACTAGTTTGAGGATTTGGAGCCGAGGAGGACTCTGTAGTGGCCATGCGTTACTTCTATCGTAAACTCCGTTTTCTTTATTTTAAACTTATTTTAAATTTGGGAATTTGTTATGTAATAAGGCCTCCGGGATTTAATTTGGTTTTTGATTTAATACGGTTATTTTATATTATGAAATGTTAAATACGGAGTTTTTTTTCTAAAAAAACTTTATAAACAATCTTTTTTTACAGAATATTAACAAATGGGTCACAAGAAATAAATAATTAAACTCGGGTTTTTCTTAGAGTTACAAAAACTGTTTCAAAATGTCATGTTTCTAAAGTCCAATAGTTTTGGGTTTTTTTTCGTATCACAAAACAAGTTTTCGGTAGTTAGTATTATTAACTACATTTTGCAAGAAAACCATTGAATCACACCTACATTTCAAAATGGAAACAAAACTCAAAATTTTTAAACGATCACAAAGTATCTTTAACAACCTTTCCATGTGACATGCCAGATCTGGTCGTAACGTCTAGGCCGGGTTTGGGGTGTTACAATTATGGTATCAGAGCCGAGTTGCAAAACTCGGCTGTGGAATGGGTTCAAAAGTGTTTTCCAAATTTGTTTGTCTTTCTGGAAGTATGGCACCCGAGTCTCCGGCACTAAATTCGTACTGTAAGTTTTCTGACTTTGGTTGATTTTATGAAAAGAATTTTATTGTGTTGTGATTGCTAGTTATTAGAGATAAAATTTTAGAGATTGAGACCTTTAGAAATACGATTTGCGAAAACTACTTCTAAATCTGTCTTCATAAGCTATCAGTTAATAAACAGTGGAACGGTATACTAATTCATAAAATTTCTAATCAGATTAAGTCGATTCAGTAAACATGAGCGCTAGAGGACGTGGACGTGGTGTACGCAGCCGTGGTAGAGGCCGGGGTGTTAAGACTGGATCCTCGGAATCAGGACATGGGTCGGAAGGCGAAGTGCCAGCATCGCCGAGAGTGGGAGAAGGATCTCAAGACCGAACTGGAGGGGACGATGCTTTGTCCCAAGCTATGCTGCGTGTTCTGGAGTGGGTTGCTGGAGCAAGCACGGGATCTGTAGCTTGGAAATATATTCCTGAGTGACTTCGAGAAAATGGGGCTGAGATATTTAGAGGTATTTCTGATGTGGCCCCAAACGTAGCAGAATATTGGCTGGAGGCAGTTGAGCGGATTATGGATGATCTGGACTGCACGACAGAGGAGAAGTTGAAAGGAGCAGTGTCCCTCCTTCGAGATGAGGCATACCAGTGGTGGCTCACGGTAAGGGAGGGTACTCTAGCAGATCGTATTACCTGGGATTTCTTTAAGACAGCGTTCTAGGGAAAATATGTTGGGGCTAGTTATGTGGACGCCCAGAGGAAAGCATTTCTGAATTTAGTCCAAGGGAATAAGTCCGTGGTCGAATATGAGGCGGAGTTTCTGCGTTTAAGTCGTTATGCCCGAGGAATAGTTGCATCGACTATGAGCGCGTGTTCGGTTCGAGGATGGATGCGGGACGAGCGAAGTGGTAATCGATAACTCCACAGCGGGAAAGAGATTTTGCCATTCTGGTTGAGGAAGCAAAAATAGCCGAGGAGGTGAAGCGGTCTGAGAGGCAGAATCGGGATAAGGATAGGGGTAAGAATAAGAGGAGTTTTGGGTCGTCAGGATCTGCTAGGGGTTTCTAAAAGAGGCCAAGGTTTGAGGGACCAGGTCGAGTTGCGATGCATGTTACTGTTGGTCAGTCTCGATCATGTGCTCGGTGTGGGAAATTACATTCGGGGGAGTTTTGGGTAAGAAATAAAGGATGTTTCAAGTGTGGATCTATGGATCATCTGATAAAGAACTGTCCACAAGAGTTAGCCAGGGCGCGGTCGGTAGGTCAGGGATATGCACAGTCCGGAAGAGGTGGGTAGCAGCCACCGAGAGGTCGTGGTCTAGTTAGAGGAGGAAATGGATTTGGTCGAGGGCGTGGAGCACCAGCGAGGTCTTTGGTAGTGCTGCACGCAAGACGACTGGATTGGTTTATGCGGCTAGACATCTAGAGGATGGCGATGCACCGGACGTCATAACCGGTATGTTTCTTGTATTTTATGCACCCTTTACAGCTTTGATAGATATTGGTTCTACCCATTCATATGTCGCCTGTACTGTATCTAGGACTTTGAGCATTAAATCTGAGCTTGCTGCTAGAGAAATATATGTGGTTAGCCCTCTAGGACAATCTGTGGTAGTGAACAAGTTGTTTAGGAATGTGCCTTTAGAAGTTGAAGGGGTAGTGTTTTTGGCAGACTTGATGGAAGCTGCCGTTCGCGAGTTCGATCGATTTTAGGCATGGGTGGTTAGTTAAGCATCGTGTAAACTTGGATTGTCTTTGCTAAGCATATGGTGTTAAGAACTCCAGGAGGATAAGGAAATAATTGTGATAGGGAAAGAAGAGATTATCTGTCCCATGTAATCTAAACCTTTGAGAAATTTGAAAGGATGGTGCGAAAAGGGTGTGAAGCATTCCAAGTTTTCATTAGTGCTTTGGATGTCAAGGAATTTTCCGTGGGGATGTCGAGCGGTGAAGGAATTCTCGGACGTCTTTCTGAAGAGCTTCGGGTTTACCTCGGATCGCGAGGTGGAGTTTGGCATTGAGCTACTTAGGGAACACTCGGTGTCCATTGCCCCCTTATAGGATGCCGCCAAAGGAGCTGGTGGAACTTAAAGCTCGAGATCCAAGAGCTGTTGGATCGTGGATTTATCGACCAAGCGTATCTACGTGGGGGGCGCGGTGTTGTTTGTGAAAGAAAAGGACAGTCGATGCGTATATGCATTGTCTATCGTCAGTTGAACAAGTTGACGATTAAGAACAAATACCCATTGCCAAGGATTGACGATTTGTTCGATCAGCTAAGAGGAGCTTCGGTGTTCTCGAAGATAGATTTAAGGTCGAGGTATCATCAGCTAAAGGTCAAGGAGGCAGATATTCATAAGACTTCTTTTCGAACTCGTTATGGTCACTACGAGTTTTTGGTGATGCCGTTTGGGTTAACGAATGCACCAGCTGCATTTATGGATATGATGAACCGAGTATTCCAACCCTACCTGGATCGATTTGTCATGGTGTTTATAGATGATATCTTGGTATATTCGAGGACTGAGGAGGATCATGATTCGCATCTTCGGATTGTTCTGCAGATTTTGAGAGAGAAGTAACTGTATGCCAAATTCAGCAAGTGTGAATTTTGGTTGAAGGAGGTGACCTTTTTGGGGCATGTTGTTTCTGCTGAGGGGATTAGGGTTGATCCCTGAAAGATTGAAGCTGTTTTGGATTGGAAACCGCCGAAGTCAGTGTCAAAAATTCGAAGTTTCCTGGGTTTGGCTGGGTATTACAGAAGGTTTGTGGAAGGGTTTTCATTGATTGCTGCACCTCTAACCAAGCTACTACGAAAAGGAGTACGTTTGTTTGGGCCGATAAGCAACAGGAAAGTTTTGAGAAGCTAAAGAAGATTCTGATTGAGGCGCCGATTTTGATTCAGCCTGAGGCTGGGAAGGAATTTTTCGTCTATTGTGATGCGTCGCACACAAGGTTAGGATGTGTGTTGATGCAAGAAGGGAAGGTGATAGCGTATGCGTCTCGGCAATTAAGGCCACATGGAGTGAATTATCCCACTCATGATTTGGAGCTAGCTGCGGTAGTGTTCGCTCTGAAGATTTGGAGGCACTACTTGTATGGAGAAAAGTCGATTATCTACACCGACCATAAGAGCCTGAAATATCTCCTTACCCAGAAGGAGTTGAATTTTAGGCAGTGGAGGTGGATTGAGTTATTTAAGGATTATGATTGCTCGATCGAGTATCACCCGGGTAAAGCTAATATGGTGGGGGATGCGTTGAGTCGTAAGGTGATATCGGATTTGAGGGCAATGTTTGCTCATCTCAGTTTGTATGAAGATGGAAGCTTGTTAGCCGAACTTCAAGTGAAGCCTTCATGGGTAGGTCAGATTAAAGAGAAACAGTTATTAGACGAATTGTTAAGTTCTCGACTTCAGCAAGTGGAAGGTGGTGCGACAGAAGATTTTGGTCTGAACAATGAAGGGGTATTATGCTTTCGTGGAAAGGTTTGTATGCCGAAGGACTCTGGGTTGAGACAGATGATTCTTCGAGAGGCGCATAGTAGCCCATACGCTATGCATCCCGGTGGGAGTAAGATGTATCAAGATTTGCATGAACAGTATTGGTGGCCAAGTCTGAAGCAAGAAGTTACCGAGTTTGTGAGTAAGTGTTTGACGTGTCAACAGGTGAATGATAAACATAAGTTGCCTTCGGGGTTGCTGCAACCAGTAAAGATTCCACTTTGGAAGTGGGAGAGGATAACGATGGATTTTGTTAGTGGGATACCTCTTACGCCTACTAGGAAAGATTCGGTGTGGGTGATTGTCGATCAGTTGACGAAGTCTGCTCACTTCATACCGGTTCGTATCGATTATTCACTGCAGAAGTTGGCCAAGCTGTATGTAGTAGAGATTGTAAGGTTACATGGGGTACCAGTGTCTATCTTATCAGAGAGAGACCCTAGGTTTACATCGCGATTCTGGAAGGCTACATAAAGCTTTAGGTACAAGACTGGATTTCAGCACGGCGTTCCATCCACTGATCGATGGTCGATCGAGAGAGTAATTGATTTTGGAAGACATGTTAAGAGGCTGTGTAATCGACTTCAGGGGTAGTTGGGAGGATTTTCTACCGTTGGCAGAATTTGCGTACAACAATAGCTATCAATCCAGCATTCAGATGGTACCCTACGAGGCGTTGTATGGTCGTAGGTGTCGTACCCCTACCTGTAGGACAGAGTTGGGTGAGCGATAGTTGTTGGGTCCAAAATTGATCTCAGAGACGGAGGAAAAGGTTATGTTGTTTTGGGCTCGGTTGAAGGAAGCTTCCGACAGGCGAGAAATCGTATCACGGTCTCAAGCGTAAAGAAATAGAATTCTCGATGGGTGATCGGGTTTTTCTGAAAGTTTCACCTTGGAAGAAAGTTCTAAGATTTGGACGGAAAGGCAAGTTGAGCCCCAGATTCATCGGACCTTATCGTGTGTTGAAACGCGTGGGACCAGTAGCTTATCAGCTTGAGTTACCTCCAGAGTTGAATCGGATACATGATGTATTTCATGTTTCAATGTTAAGGCACTATCGTTCGGATCCATCTCACATAGTGCCGGTGGAAGAAATTGAAGTAATACCCGACCTGTCTTTTGAAGAAGAACCAATGCAAATCTTGGATCGAGATGTTAAGGTGTTGAGAAGGAAGTCGGTTCCGTTGGTCAAAGTTTTATGGCAAAATCACGGTTATGAGGAAGCCACATGGGAGCTGGAAGATGTGATACGACAGCAATACCCTCACCTCTTTTGATCAGGTAAATTTTGGGGCCGAAATTTCTTGAAGGGGGTAGAACTGTAACATCCTAGAATTAGGGGTTCTGCATTTTGCACTATTTCATGCATTTGGTTAGCTATGCTTGTTGTTCTGGTGTGTTTGGGGGTCTTGGGGAGGCTCTGCAAGGTGGCTTAGTGGTTGGCGTCACAAGGGAGCATGGAAGGGAGAGTGGGTTCGAATCCCACAGGTTGCAATTTTTTGGAATATTTATTTTGTGCCAGGATGGAGAAGAGGTTACATTCGGCTGGGACTCTATCAAGGTGGTTGTTGAATGAGTCAAATGATTTGAAATGGATAGAGGAGAGGAGTTTGGGAAGTTAGAAGTGGTCAACCATTTCAAATGGTGGATGGAGAGTGAGTGGGGGAGTGGATCAAGGAGCAAATCAAGGAAGTGGAGAGGTGATATGAGATTTGGTCGAATGTTGGAGAGGGGGGAGGTGAATTTCGGCTATAGGGTGTTTAGCAAAGGAAAATTCGGCATTAGAGGGAGGAGAGCAAAACCGAACCATTTGGTGTTGTGCCGAAATTCTCTATGCGGTCTTAGTTTTTCTTTTACATTTTCGGCAGTTGATACTCAAGATTTCGGGTACCTTTTGGTCACTAATTCTTCTTTTCGTTGACCATTTTATTTGATCTTTTTTGCCTCTCTTATTGCCGAAACCCCAACTTTCCATTTGCTTCCTTTTCTTTTCTCTTTGCAAACATTTCTTTTTGCCATTGTGATTGTCGAAATACCATGGCCGAATCCTCTCCTAGTCTTTTCTCTTCTTTAGCCGAACTCTTCTTCTTCTATTTCATCTTCTTTTTCTTCTTTGCTTCTTTATTTTCATCTCCACATAGCTGAACCTCTCTTTTTACCATTTGTTTTCTCACCAAGCCGAAACCTTGCTACTTCTTACCTTTTTTCTCTACAATTGTTCTTTTCTTTTGGGTGCTAGCCGAACCTGAGTTGCCCACTTTCTTCACTTTTCTTTTTGTCTTTCTCTTGTTCTACTCTTGAGCCAAAACCCCTCTTGTGTCAAACTAAACCCGTATCTTTCACCTTTTGATTTTATTCGAACATCAGGAAGCATCCCTTTTAGTTTGCCGAAAGTATAGAACTAAGCGGCATTGATAATTAAGGTAAGGAGTTTCTCTCTAGTCCTATACGATTAGTTTCTCTTCGTTGTACTCTACCATAACCAAATCTCTTTGTTAGACAATCGCTGATCTCACTGTGGTACCTTACTGACCAAGACTCTCTTCATGGATGCGAGTGCTAGCCGATCTGAGGAAGGGAGTGGACTCGTAGTCTCTGCTCCCAAGTTCAAACGACGTGCTGTGTTGGCGGTTCGAGATTTTTCGCTCGGTTGTGGTAGAGAGCCGACATCTGTTTGGGGTAGGCAGATAGTGGTTATTCCCGCTAGTGAGAGTAGCGTCAATCAGGAGTGTTTAGTTCTTCGCGTAATCAGGTTTGTAATTCTCACACCTTTCCTTGTTTGATTAGTAATAAATATGTGTATTGTTTACAAGCCGAAATGTCTATAACGGCTGGTGAATTACCCTTGGGGGGTAAAATCAGAGATACCAGGTTAGTTACCTTTTGATTATGTCATTTAAATAACTCGGCATGAATATGTGTATGCTCCGATTATTCGATGTACATTGATATATGTTGCACTCATCACATTATGATTATATGTTGCATGGGATTGGGATATGATATTGATGAAAAGGGGCAGTGTATATCGGTGACTCTGTCACATTGTTTCGGTGGCTAGGCCACTTATATCGGTGACTCTGTCACATTATATCGACTTTGAGCAGCATGACTGTCAGCATGACTGCCAATGAGGAGTGTAGCGGATGGAGGGTTGATTGTAGAAATCCCCACAGGTGTGTTGAGGTTGGATATATGGAGCGGTGTGTAGCACATGGAATACTAGGTTGGGCTGGGTTGCATTGCATTCACTATCTGATATGCCATGTTGTTAGGGCTACGGCCAATTCGATATGTATGGGCTTCGACCAAATTTGTGACTGTAAGGGCTAAGGCCCAATTTGTTTCCGTGGGCTTAGACCAGATGTCGTTCGTAAGGGGAATTACACACTGAGTTCTCGTAACTCACCCCTCTGCTTAATTTTGTAGGTAATCTCTAGTTCGAGGATTTGGAGCCGAGGAGGACTCTGTGGTGGCCATGCGTTACTTCTATCGTAAACTCTGTTTTCTTTATTTTAAACTTATTTTAAATTTGGGAATTTGTTATGTAAAAAGGCCTCCGGGATTTAATTTGGTTTTTGATTTAATACGGTTATTTTATATTATGAAATGTTAAATACGGAGTTTTTTTTCTAAAAAAAAACTTTATAAACAATCTTTTTCCGAATATTAACAAGCGAATTACTTAAGCAATAAATAATTAAACTCGGGTTTTTCTTAGAGTTACAAAAACTGTTTCAAAATGTCACGTTTCTGAAGTCAACTAGTTTTGGGTTTTTTTTTTCGTATCACAAAATAAGTTTTCGCTAGTTAGTATTATTAACTACATTTTGCAAGAAAACCATTGAATCACACCTACATTTCAAAATGGAAACAAAACTCAGAATTTTTAAACGATCACAAAGTTTCTTTAACAACCTTTCCATGTGACATGCCAGATCCGGTCGTAACGTCTAGGCCGGGTTTGGGGTGTTACAGTATCATTCACTATTTTACGTATTCTTCCTCTTAATTACCAATGTTCGTATTAAATATTAGTATATTATGTAATTATTGAAAATTGTTTTTTGTATTTATGTTTTGTAATGTATTAATGCAATATTTTACTCGAATCATTGTTTTTAAATACATTTTGCTAAATTTTATCATTTTATTCAAAGGTTTTTTTTAAAAAATACGGCGATACATAATATTTTGGGGCTTCAAGAAAAATTGTACCCTAACTCATTGGGTTTCGATTTTTCTCGTTGGACTTAAGATATCAAGTATCCTTTTTTTTTTTTGGAATTGAAACCCATAAACTTCAAATCAAAATTTATTCTCGGGAATTCAAGATGTTGTGTCCTAACTTATTGGATATGATGTTTTGTGTCTCGAGGTAAGGATTTTCTACAAATAAAGGCAAGCTTAGTTTCGAAGTCTTGAAATGTTGCATCCTAACTCATTGGGTGTGACATTTTATTTCTTTGAGATAAGTGAGTCTTGGCTTTCTTTCAAATAAAAGGATCGTATTTTAAATTTTTCAAATTTTCAACATTAGGACATGAGTTTATCAATTAGGTACCAATTTTTGGGCTTTACGAGGGTGCTTCCTCGTACGTAACCGACTTCCGAACCCGTTTTTTTGAATTTCATAGGCCAATATTTTAAATAAAACAAAAATTGTTTTATAAGGTGATCCGATCACACCAAAGCAAAAAAGATCGGTGGCGACTCTCGTTTTCGTTTTTTAAAGTCAATCCCTGTTTTTTCAAAATAAAAAAATGGTTTCGACACCAGTCAGCTGTCTTTCCTTCTCAAGTACAAGTTGCACCACTAAATCAGATAGCAACATTCCTTGGCACAGTCTAATAGATTCAGTTCCATCTTCCACGTCTCTTACTTCTATCTTTCAACAACAACTAAGCTTGATACCTCAACAATTAAGAGAAGTTTTCTCCTCTTACCTTGCATCTAATTCTTCAGAGGATCCTCTATTTATCATGGCTCAAATCTCAGAGATCACGTGTCTCGAACATGGTCTTTGGAGTGGGGCTCTCAGAGAGGCTAGCAGGTGTTAAAATCCTTGAAATCTGGTGAAGACGCTTTGGTTGAACTTGGCCAGAAATTTCAATATTCAAGCACTTTGATCGTAAGGTTGTCTACCTAGATCACAACTCTGAAGAGCAAGTATGAGTATGTTTAGACAGAAAATAATCAGTTGGAAGATGATATCAACCACTTGAAGAATGAAAATTCTGTCTTAGAAGAGTAGTTCAAGGTTCAAGAGGAGAGTCACAAGGTGAAGTTGGAGATTTGACGCCAATCCAATGATGAAACCGTCAGGAAGCATGAAGAGGACACTCACAAGAATCTCATTGAGGCACTGCCAAAACGGAGATCAAATTTAATTCTACATCCCAAGTGGCCTCTAGTCCTCTTGATTTTAGAAAGGTAGACTTCGATTTTCTAAAGGATACCTCTAAAAAGTCACTCAACTTTGATGTCTACCATCCTGAAGGCAAGGAGTGGGAAGCCTTTTAGAGCGAGTAGAAATAATTAGTTGTCTTTTCCACTCCCATTATGCTAGGAGCTGAAGATAACAAGGGGAGCTTGATAGATGTGGAGCAAAACCCTGAAGGTCATCCTCAAATAGATGAGGTTCCTATTGAGCTTATTGACCAGTCCGCCAGAGAAGGTGTTAGCTCTAGTTTTTCAAGTATTTTGATATAAAAAAGTATATTAAAAATCCCCTACTTATATTTGTAAAAATTGTTTATAAGTCCTTAAAATTATTTTCAAAGTGTTGGAAAAAAGAAACTTTAAAAAAAAAAATCCTTGAATTAACTTAATTTTTTAACGAGTTTTTAAAGTCTGAAGGACTTCTACCGATACTTAGGTGGACAAGTATCATTAGAACTCAAGATAAAAAGACCCTGACAAAGCTACAAAATTCTACCGGTAGAACTGGGAGTTCTACCGATACAACTCTGGGTTATACCAATACAACCTGGACTTCTATCGGTAGAACACACTCCAGTAAGCAAGGTAGTTTTGGCCTGGGACTTCTATCGATACCCTGGTCCGTTCTACCGATACAACCAAAGTGCTACCGATACCTTGAGGACTTCTACCGAAACAACTAAGTCAGTAGCCAAAGTTCATCATCCACTGTACTTCTACTGATCATTTGATAGGTTTTACTGATACCAAATGAAACCCTCAGAGTTCTACCGATACAAGAGAACTTATACCGATAAAACGAGCCCAACGGTCATATTTTGGAAAGACTTCTACGGATACAAGTTTCATTCTACCAATACAACAAAGCTGCAGATTGCATTTAATGCATGTTTCTATTGCTGCAACGACTCCATTTGGTTTCTAACGGCTACAAACATCCACAAGGTTGTTAGAGGACTTAAGTACAAGGTAAAGGCTCCCATTTGAATTTAAGAAAGATAAAAAACAAGTACCTAACTTCTAAGAACTCAATTTTCCAATCTTTCTCAATCTTTTACTAAATATTTCTTGTACACACTTGTGGGTTAAGTTTTCTATCATTCTTTCAATTGTTGAAACTTTGTGTGAGAGTGCTTAATTGTTGATTATCTACCTTTTAGAGGTATCATCTTATTAATCATTATTTTTCTCTCATTTGTGAGGTGTTACTTAAGGTTTTGGGTAGAAAATATTAAGGGGAAGTGGTTCTATCTTACCTTTGAAAATATAGGGATTTGTAAGGTTAAACCTTGTCCTTAAAGGTTCAAATCTAGTGGATTTGGGAAATCCTAAGTTTATGAAAGCTAAGTTAATTAAAGACTTGAGTCTTTTTATTTTTTCCCTTTCCCGAAAACGTTTTAGTACACCAATTCACTCCCCCTCTTGGTGTATTTTAATCTCAACAGAAGTAAACTAAATTTTTTTTTCTTTTTTTCCTTGTAATTTCCTAACTATCAATGCAAATGGATTGTATAAGGTTTCCAGGTGTACATTTGAGGTGATATAAATGTGGAATTAGTATAAGTTTTTAGTGTTAATTGGTATCAAACTTGTATATGGTTCATCTTGATAATATGACCATTTATAGGTGATTGTAACTTGGAGTTTTATTTTCTTATAGTGAACCTATATGATTATAAGCCAAATTATTATGAAATGGGATTAAATATTTGAATTGGTTCATGTTATGTGATGGTTCCATTGAGGAATATTGATTAGATGTTATGGATGTTGATTTGTTGTATGTTGTAGTAGGTATTGTACATTCTTATGAATAGGTTTAACGGTTGATATAAATGCATGTATGGTTCAATTAAGGAATTGATTTTGGTAGCTTGCACAAAAAGGGACATTTTTGAACAACACGATCGTATGTCACACAAGGGCTAGTGGCAGGGTCGTGTGTTCTTTAGAAATTAAGAAGCATGCTTATCACACGGTTCCCGAATGTTACACAAGCTGGGCACACGCCCGTGTAAGTACTATAAATATGGTCACTCAGTTTCCACACGGCTTCAGTGACATATACAGCTATGTGACCTCTGTTTGTAGAATCTTCCATGCAATTTTGTTAAGTTTTCAATTATGTCCTTATTTTTTCCCGAGTTGATTTAAGAGCTTTCGTAAGCTCGATTGAGACTCGGATATATCTATAAATCATATTATATTTGGATTATGAAATGCTTTATTCTTTAATTGAATGTGTGAAGTTCGATTTGTATGTAATATGTTTTTTTAACTATTGTAGCATCCTTAGCTTGGGTCCAGTGACCAGACCGAGTTAGGGGTGTTCCAAAACCACATAAATACATTTCAATCACAAATTAATCATTCATGTCAAACTGATTTTTAATACGAGCATAGGAATCAAATTCAAACACTTGTAAAATCTTACCATTATGTCTTGAGACAAGAACTTTATGCCTTGAGAAAGGTGATTTGCCACAATTTGTTGTGGAAAATTAAGCTTTTTTCAATACTGAGCTTGTATTCAATTGATTTTTCATCTTTTAAGTTCATTTTTGGAATTATTTAGTTTTGAAGTTAAATTGAATAAATTGAGCTATTAAAGTTGTTTTACGACCTTTTAGGCCGATTTGGACCTAAGGAAGAATTAACGAGTTGATTAAGTGTGCAGGACAAAAGTTTAGTCAATGAGTCAGTTGACTGCCATGGATGTCGTAACATTCAAGAAGAAAGTCGTGACATTGAAGTAAGCTACAACACTTAGCCGAATTTCCAACTCAAATACAAGGCACTCTACTAGAGATGATCTTGCAACATCCAGAAGACAAAGTCGAGACACTCTATATCACCCCTTAGCCCGCCAGGAGGACATGGCGTGTATTATTCAGCCAGACAGATCGCACGATGGACTAGGGCATTACTAACGAATTCAAATCCTTCAGCTTAACTTAATACTTTTAGAAAAATAATTATGAAGATTTTCCTTGGTGTAGAAGTCATTTCTCTCTTTTTTCATTTCGTAACGTATCTTTAAAGAAACTAATAAGAGTTATAAAAGAAAAAGCTATTATTCAACTACTGCCTAGTTATGGTTTATATATCTATATCATAACAATTCATGAGCAGCAAATCAAGAGGGTTCGACGTACACTATCAAAAGAAGGGGCAATTCTTTTCTAAGATAAAACAATACAAACGATGTAGTTAATTGCAAAAGTTAATTACAAAATATATGTATACGCCATCCGCCACATTGCCATGCATGATACAAAAATAAACAAGTGGCTCACTCGCAACCGCAACTCTGGCATAGTTCCCTTCGACAAAACCTTCTTTTACTATCAAAATGCCTGAGGATGAAAAGTAACAAAATAAGTTCATTTTAGCTTAGCGAGTTACAAAATAGGCACAATTAATTTTACAAGAACTCTGATAAACAATAAACATCAGTACTCATAAGAAAAGAACAACAGTTTTTTTTTTGTGATACTCTGTTATACAGACATAATATGTTAATTGTCACCCACAGTTCCTTAGTAGCAATACTATGGAAATCTAACATAACACATATAGCACTCAGGAGAACACATTTCACTAACTTATACACATCTTCCAACACTCTACATGGTTATCAACAACCCACCCTTGTACTAGCCTAGGACCCATATCTCAAAAATCAGAATCACATATCAATCATATTTATTTTCATTTCATATCCTTGTTAAGTCGAACACGCGTTCTCCTGTAAGTTCGGGCTATGATCTATCAGACCGATTTGCAATATAGTTGCTCTACCAGAGGCATAACATAAAGATTTCATTTCTATAATTTTCACGTGTAACATCCCGAAATTGGGCCTAGTAGGATTGGGCCTTGAGCTTTAGGAAAAATTTGAGTATTATTTTTGTGTTGGCACGGGTAGGAATTTTGTGTGTTAGTATAGTCTTGTGAAGGCTTGATTTTATTTAGGAAGTTAGATAATTTTTAGTATGGTTTATTTAATGAAGTGGATTAAGTGAGCTTAGCACTTAAGTTAATTTAAGTGTTAAATTCTAACACATGAGGAGTTAGTGGGAGCTTGAAAGGTTACTTGAGGGAAGTGGTTCGAGTTGCTTGGAAAGCATTTTGAAGACTTTATTTTTGTATCCTAGCATTGATGGACGGTCAAACTCTAATTATGCTAGGTTGGACCTTAAGATTTTGGTAAGTTGAATATTGGTTTAAGGAAAGCTTGAAATAGGGGATAAGAATCTTAAAGTTATGGAAGGTTGGGGAGACAAAGGGCTTGGCTTAAGGAAGATGTTTTGGAAACTCTTTCAAGGCTTTTAGTGCATGTATGTGGACGGCAAGTGTGGCTAGGGGGTGGCCGAATGTTGTTAGGTGGTTTGGGGGAGGATATTTGGTCAACCTTTGGCATTTGTGCATCTTTTGGCATTGTTTTCTTTCTCTCCAAAAACTCCCCTCTTTGGCCGAATGTTTTTGTGCATTTTGTGCAAATTTTGCTTTTGGTTTAGCCTTCATTTTGTTTGAACCAAAAATGTTATTTCCTTTCTCTCATCTTTGCTCTTGAAACCGAAACCTCACTTGGCTTTTGTGCATTTTCTTTTTGGCAAATAAGTGTTTGGCCGAATCTCTCTCTCTCACATATCTCACTTTTCTTCTTTTGATATTGATTCATAATCACATTTTCTTTTATACTCTCTCTTGGCCGAATCCTTCTCCTTCTCAAGTTCCATTTCTTTTTCATCCATTTCCATTCTATTTCTCTTTCTTCCACTTTTGCTCAAAACCGAAAACATTCCTCTCCTATTGTAATTTCTTTCTTTTTCTCTTTCTCCACTCTAGTCAAATCCTTTTGTTAATACAAATCAACCATAGCCGAAATTCCCTTCACCATTTAACCATATTGCGAAACTTCCCACTCTCTTTTGAATTGTCTTGGCCGAATATCAACAAGGGTAGGTCTTCATTTGGTTTTCTTCAATCGGTTTTGAAAGATAGACTCTTTGGGACTTTGGAAGCAATCGTTCTAAGCCTTAATTCTTTGACAACCGTTTTGGGGTAAGTCAAGTGGTAAGGATCTTTATACTTGTTATATCGTTTTAGATGGACTACTAATCGATTACATTCTTTTGGGGACTCTATCTCTCGTTTATTATATTTTTTCGTGAACGTTAGATTTTTGGGGCAATCAAGAATGGGTTCGAAAAGAGCAGTTAATAGTGTTTGGAAGAAGGGTGGTTTCGCTATACCCTCAAATTTCAAACGAAGGGTCGTGTGTCGGCGATTCGAGACTTTCCACTGGGATGTGGACCCTCTGCCGGCGATAATCATTTATTTGAATTCGTTCGTACCCCCGAGCCATTGTTCGTTCGTGGTTCTTCATCGGGTCATGAACCACCAATCGGATAGAAATCGCATATAGTTATTGTTCGAGATTCCGAGGGTATCAACGAGCGGGAAAGTTTAGTTATCACTATTATCAGGTGTGTAACTTATGCTAAACTTGTAACATCCCGAAATTGGGCCTAGTAGGATTGGGCCCAATGGGCCTTGTTTTTAAAATTTTTGAGAACGGCATTAATGCAAGTTAGACTTATTAGGTAAGTTATTTTGGAAGGTTAGAGGGCTTCTATGAAGTCAGGGATCAAATATTAGCTTTGGGGAAATTTTGGTTTTAGGTGAAAAAAACCTGGAAGTTGGTGAGTAGGCCTTAAGAATAAAATGTAGAGGAAAATGACACAAGTGGAGTGTGTGGTGTAGTGGCAAAGTAACGCCACATAAGAGACAAGGGGTGACGCCACAAGGAAGGAAGGAGGTCCAAGGTTCAAGTCTTGGCTTTTGCATTTTGGTTTTCTTTTACTTGGACCTCAGAATTTGGCTATAGATTTATATTTAGTTGCGCATGGTTTAAGACACAAGAGGAGCTTGTGGCCAAGTGGCTAGCAGCATGGATTATGTTGCAAGGAGCACAGGTTCGAATCTCATGAGAAGCAAGGAGTATTTATTTTGCGATGCTGGACGGGAAGAGTTTGATTGAATTTAAACTCTCTTGTGAAGGATCCCACATCGGAAAGATACAAAGAAGGAAGGTGAAGAGCTAGCTATATAAAGAGCATTCCGGGAGGAGGGTTGACACACCTTGGAAGGCGTTTGGGCACGGAGTGGTCGGAGCGCGGATTAACACCAGAGTCCTATCAGGTGTGTAACTCTCTCTACTCTAGTTGTAGAGCGGCAAATGCCGAAGTGCCGGTCATGGCAATAGTAGCCACACGAGCGTGCGAACGTACGTGTAGGGCTTCGACGCGATAGTTGAGGCCATCGTGTAGTATTCTTGTGGGTTGGAAGTTTTGCTTGGGGCGCGATGGGCGAAGTGGGCCCAATGGGCCCGTGGGCCCTTATGAGTAAATTGTGCGATTGTATAGTATATAGTGAACTAGACTAGGTGAATCTCATAAACGTGGCTAGATTTGTGTTAGGTGGGCCACACGAGCGTGTGGGCCCGAATGGGCCGAAATTGGGCTTTAGGCCCAATAGTCCATTTCGACGAGAAATGGTAGTTGGGTCGCTTCGGGCGACATCTGGTTTTTGGAAAGGCCATTCCAGGTACGAAATTACTGAAATGCCCTTGGTGGGTAAATTACCGATATGCCCTTGGTGGGTAAATTACCAATATACCCTTGGTGGGTAAATTACGAAAATGCCCTTGGTAGGTAAAATTACGGTTATACCCTTAGAGGTTGATTAGGGTGATTATGTTGTTTTATGTCTATCTGATTATGATGGTAATTCATGTTATACTTATATTTGATATATGTCTAGCATACATGACATTCTGCATACACGAATTATTATGTCATATTGCATGGGTATGATGAGAGGAGGGGGAAGATTGATATCCGTGTCTTTGGGACACCAGAGGTTTGGCACCTCTAGTGGTTTGGTACCACAGATTGATTATTGTGACTTTGGGTCACGGAGGTTTGGCACCTCGTCTCGTCCCAGTGGCTTAGCACCACAGTGGGTTGGCCCCACAGTTGATTATACGGGATTGACGCCAGTGATTTGGTATCACACGATGGGTTGGCCCCATCATTGGATTCGTGACTTCGGTCACCAGCGATTTGGTATCACATTCGTGTCTTTGGGACACCGAGGTTTGGCACCTCATAGCGTCTCGCCCCGGTGGCTTTCGTACCCACGATGGGTTGGCCCCACAGATGATAATACTGGGATTGACGCCGGTGATTTGGTATCACACGATGGGTTGGCCCCATCATTGGATTCGTGACTTCGATCACCGGTGATTTGGTATCACATTCGTGTCTTTGGGACACAGAGGTTTGGCACCTCATAGCGTCTCGTCCCGGTGGCTTAGCACCACATGGGTTGGCCCTGGTGGTGATTATCTGGGATTGACGCCGGTGATTTGGTATCACACGATGGGTTGGCCCCATCATTGGATTATTCGTGACTTTGGGTCACCGGTGGTTTGGCACCACAATTATGGATATCGTGACTTTGGGTCACGGTGGTTTGGCACCACCGGTGGTTTGGTACCACACCGCAGGGTAGACGAAGGAGTTGCGGATGGCTAGGTTTGGGTGCATGATATGCATATTTTCATATGAAATTGTGTAAGGGCACGTTGGATGGGGATTTACACACCGAGTCTCGATGACTCACCCCTTGGTTAAATTTTTGCAGTAATCATTAGATCGCGGATTTGGGAGCCGAGGTGGACTCGTGGAGGCCATACATATGTTTACTCGTAAATTCGTTTCTTGTATTTGGACTTATTTTTATTTGAGTTTTTGTTATGTAATAAGGCCTTGGGTATTTTATTTGGTTTCAGCTTTCAATTTGTTTATTGCTTATTATTAAATGATCAATATGGGATTTTCCTAAAATGATAATAAACCATTTCTTATTCAAAATTACTTAAACTCAATTTCTCACCACAACTATAAAGAATATGAGCTTTTTAACGAATGCACATTTTTTAGACATTCCTTTCATGTGACATGCCAGATTCGGTCGTAACGTTTAGGCCGGGTTTGGGGTGTTACAATTATGGTATCGAGCCTAGGTTCAAAAACTATTTGTGGGTTTGGGTTCAAAAAATGTTTTCAAAAGATGGTTTGGAAAATGGTTTAGAAAAATATATATCTGTTCTTTTTGTTGAAATATGGCACCCAGTCTCCTGTACCAATCCGCACCTGTAAGTTTCACGATACTTTTCTTTGTTATATCTTTGTATTTTGAATATCTATTCTGTGTGTTTGGGTTGGATGTGATGTTCGGATATAGAGTTGATTGCGCATCTGAAATATTTATGCGCTTTAATGGTTAGTTTTTTTAGTATGTGTAGGATTTCTAAATTCTAGTTAAAAGTATATTAGGTTATTGGAATCGAGAGTGCGCAGCGTGAGCACAGCGTTGTAGGTTAGGTGGTACGAATGTTCCTGTAGTTGGAAATTTCGAGGACGAAATTTCTTTAAGGAGGGTAGATTTGTAACATCCCGAAATTGGGCCTAGTAGGATTGGGCCCAATGGGCCTTATTTTTAAAATTTTTGAGAACGGCATTAATGCAAGTTAGACTTATTAGGTAAGTTATTTTGGAAGGTTAGAGGGCTTCTATGAAGTCCCGGGATCAAATATTAGCTTTGGGGAAATTTTGGTTTTAGGTGAAAAAACCTGGAAGTTGGCGAGTAGGCCTTAAGAATAAAATGTAGAGGAAAATGACACAAGTGGAGTGTGTGGTGTAGTGGCAAAGTAACGCCACATAAGAGACAAGGGGTGACATACAAGGAAGGAAGGAGGTCCAAGGTTCAAGTCTTGGCTTTTGCATTTTGGTTTTCTTTTTACTTGGACCTCGAATTTGGCTATAGATTTATATTTAGTTGCGCATGGTTTAAGACACAAGAGGAGCTTGTGGCCAAGTGGCTAGCGACATGGATTATGTTGCAAAGGAGCACAGGTTCGAATCTCATGAGAAGCAAGGAGTATTTATTTCATGCGATGCAGGGCGGGAAGAGTTTCAGATTGAATTTAAACTCTCATCGACGAAGGGATCCCACATCGGAAAGATACAAAGAAGGAAGGTGAAGAGCTAGCTATATAAAGAGCATTCCAGAGGAGGGTTGACACACCTTGGAAGGCGTTTGGGCACAGGAGTGGTCGGAGCGCGGATTAACACGAGTCCTATCGGTGTGTAACTCTCTACTCTAGTTGTAGAGCGGCAAATGCCGAAGTGCGGTCATGGCAATAGTAGCCACACGAGCGTGCGAATGTACGCGTGTAGGGCTTCGACGCGATAGTTGAGGCCATCGATAGTATTCTTGTGGGTTGGGGCTTGGGGCGCGATGGGCCGAAGTGGGCCCAATGGGCCCGTGGGCCCTTATGAGTAAATTGTGCGATTGTATAGTATATAGTGAACTAGACTAGGTGAATCTCATAAACGTGGCTAGATTTGTGTTAGGTGGGCCACACGAGCGTGTGGGCCGAATGGGCGAAATTGGGCTTTAGGGTCAATAGTCCATTTCGACGAGAAATGGTAGTTGGGTCGCTCGGCTAAATGGGGTTTTGGAAAGGCCATTCGTGTACGAAATTACCGAAATGCCCTTGGTGGGTAAATTACCGATATGCCCTTGGTGGGTAAATTACCAATATACCCTTGGTGGGTAAATTACGAAAATGCCCTTGGTAGGTAAAATTACTGTTATACCCTTAGAGGTTGATTAGGGTGATTATGTTGTTTTATGTCTATCCGATTATGATGGTAATTCATGTTATACTTATATTTGATATATGTCTAGCATACATGACATAACGCATACACGAATTATTATGTCATATTGCATGGGTATGATGAGAGGAGGGGGAAGATTGATATCCGTGTCTTTGGGACACCGAGAGGTTTGGCACCTCCGGTGGTTTGGTACCACATATTGATTATTGTGACTTTGGGTCACCGGAGGTTTGGCACCTCGGCGTCTCGTCCCGCTGGCTTAGCACCACAGTGGGTTGGCCCCACGATTGATTATACGGGATTGACGCCGGTGATTTGGTATCACACGATGGGTTGGCCCCATCATTGGATTCGTGACCGGTCACCAGCGATTTGGTATCACATTCGTGTCTTTGGGACACCGAGGTTTGGCACCTCATAGCGCCTCGCCCCGGTGGCCTTCGCACCACGGTGGGTTGGCCCCACAGATGATAATACTGGGATTGACGCCGGTGATTTGGTATCACACGATGGGTTGGCCCCATCATTGGATTCGTGACTTCGATCACCCGGTGATTTGGTATCACATTCGTGTCTTTGGGACACCGAGGTTTGGCACCTCATAGCGCCTCGCCCCGGTGGCTTAGCACCACACGATGGGTTGGCCCCACACCGATTATACTGGATTGACGCCGGTGATTTGGTATCACACGATGGGTTGGCCCCATCATTGGATTATTCGTGACTTTGGGTCACCAAGTGGTTTAGCACCACAATTATGGATATCGTGACTTTGGGTCACCGGTGGTTTGGCACCACCCGGTGGTTTGGTACACACGGGGTAGACGAAGGAGTTGCGGATGGCTAGGTTTGGGTGCATGATATGCATATTTTCATATGAAATTGTGTAAGGGCCTGTTGGATGGGGATTTACACACTGAGTCTCGATGACTCACCCCTTGGTTAAATTTTGCAGGTAATCATTAGATCGCGGATTTGGGAGCTGAGGTGGACTCGTGGAGGCCATACATATGTTTACTCGTAAATTCGTTTCTTGTATTTGGACTTATTTTTATTTGAGTTTTTGTTATGTAATAAGGCCTTGGGTATTTTATTTGGTTTCAGCTTTCAATTTGTTTATTGCTTATTATTAAATGATCAATATGGGATTTTCCTAAAATGATAATAAACCATTTCTTATTCAAAATTACTTAAACTCGATTTCTCACCACAACTATAAAGAATATGAGCTTTTTAACGAATGCACAGTTTTTAGACATTCCTTTCATGTGACATGCCAGATTCGGTCGTAACGTTTAGGCCGGGTTTGGGGTGTTACAAAATTTCTAATAGATCAATAGCTTTATTGATAAAAAATGTGTTTATAAAGAAATATAAATGTTTATGGCTTCGAGTACCATTCAATGGTACGGTGAATGGAGGTATGTTATTCCTTCGTACTATGTATGATTCTAATATGAAACATATTCGATATTTGATTATGATTTTGATATAATGTACAAGGCATAATATTTGCATCGCTAATAATGCTATATGCATAATATGAAATGTGTCCGATTCCGATATGATAATGGGGCATATGGCATGATAATGAAATAATATGTTATTGCATGGGCATATGGGTAATATTGAAAGGGAAGTGTTCCGGTGGTTTTACCACATAATCCAAGTGACTTCGGTCACGATATTATTATCCGGTGACTTTGGTCACGATATTATGAATCCGGTGACTTGGTCACGATATTATGAATCCGGTGACTTCGGTCACGATATTATGAATCCGGTGACTCTGTCACAATTATCGTGGCTATGCCACGATTATAAGGGCGATGTGCATGTTGATCGCAAAGAATCGCCTTTGATGGTGTGTAGCGGATGGAGGGTCGATTTAGTAATCCCCACGGTGTGATTGGTAGGTACGGGTGGTGTGTAGCGGATGGATATCTAAGTTGGGTTGGGATTGCATTTCATTTTATATGTACATGTGATTATCTAATTTGCTATATTATGGGCTTATGGCTAAATGTGATTTAAATGGGCTTTATTGCTATGATCGATTGGGTTTTTAGTGTCTTGTTACACATTGAGTCTGTTGACTCACCCTTGATGGGATATCTTTTCGGTGATTCGTGAGATCGCGGATGTGGAGCCGGATGAACTCGAGGAGGCCATGTAATAAAATTTGATTTTACAAGAACTTCCATTTGGGTACCTTATTATATTTTAATTTGGGTTTTCATATTTTATAGATTTGTAATAAGGCCTCTTTAATTATGGTTTTGGATTGTTTATATGCTTTGGGATTTATTCTAAACATGTTTAAGTATATCACTTGATTAATTTAATAATTGAACAAATGTTTTCTAACCTATGATTTATCCACTTAGTTTAAAAGTTTTATTTATGGAATTTCAAAGTAAATTTCCAGATTTTAACTTATTAAACATCTGATTTCTACAAATATAGAATTACAAAGAATTTTTCACTAAAATTTAATCGCTATCTCAATTTTCTTCGAAACGTTTTTCTTCGTAGCATGCCAAATTCGGTCGTGGCGTATTGACCGGGTTTGGGGTGTTACATCACGTATCATAAACTTTTTGGTATTGGGCTCGTGCAACAAGGAGGATGTTTTTACAATGGCCATATTCACACACACATCTAGACACAACACATCGACTCATTTGCAGTAAGAACAACTTACCACACACAACTCACATATCATAGAAGTTTCATAACCATAATTTTTTTGGTATAGGGCTCATGCAACAAGAAGGGTGTTTTTGCAATGCCCATACTCCCACACACGTCCAAACATAACACATCAACTCATTTGCAGTAAAAACAACTTACCGCACACAACCCACATATCATAGTTACTTTACCGAAGGCATCACATATAGATTTCCTTTCCACAATTTCCACATATCATAAACTTTCTAGTATTGGGCTCGTGCAGCAAGTAGGGTGTTTCTATAATGGCCATACTCACACACAGTGGCAGAGGTAGGATATTAATCTTTGGGAGCCAAGCTAAAATTAGAAGTCCTATGTAACAGTCAATTTAAACATATAAATAATCGATTCAAAAGAAACAGTATTCCAATATGACAATCGATTTAAACATATAAAAAAATATATCCAAAAGACGCAATGTTCCAACAATTAAGACGAAATAGCATATCATTACTTAAAATTGTGCACAACGTTCTTTCAAGGAAATAAAATCACTAAATATAGAGTCTGAATCAAAATTTTTAGCAATCTCTCTCTCAATATAAATAACAAGATTATTTGTAAGAAACTCATCCTCTATTTTGTTGCGAAGCCTTGTTTTGACAATTTTCATCACCGGAAATTCTCTTTCTGTAGTTGCAATTGAAACAGGAAGAGTCAACAGAAGACAAACTAATCTATCAAGAAAATATACCTTTGACATCTGTGTCTCTGTTAATCCTTGACAAAGATCAGAAATTGTGGACAAATTCTACAATTTCGGATGATTTGGAACATTTTACTTATAATGCTGCAGTTGATACTTTAACATTACTTTCTCTTACTCAGTGAAATCAATAGGTTAATATTTTTCCACAATACAACAAATATCATCCATATTAAAGGATTTATAAGCATCCTTCGGATCCAAAGCGGAGCTAAGTGTAAGAAGATCAATTTTCTGTTGATTAAATCTACTATTTAGCTCAAGAAGTTGAGAATCTATAGCAGCATTGAATATCTCAACTCGATAATGGTGCTCCATATTGAAATCAACATGTTGGTGACGACCACGTTTTACCACATACGGAGAATCCATATCGAGAACCTCAATATTGTGCTTTTCACAAAATGCTTTCACAACTTCCAGCAAATTGTCCTAACCATCTTCTCTCAACTTTTGTATCAAAGTTTTAGTGCTTGAGACTAAGTACAAAGCATTTACTGTATCTTGGGATTTTTGTTGTAGAAGTTTTCGGGATCGTTGTAGCTTTATCTAACTAGCTCGAGGAATAAATTGTGAAACTGTTAAACTATTAAGATTTTACCATTTATGAACATGCTTGAGTCTTGAAGTTTGATGATAGAAAATGAATTGTTGTTGTTAGATAAACAACTTTTGTAAAGGAATTTTTAGTAAAATTGTCAAATAGGGACTAAATTGAAAAATAGGAAATATTACATGGTGAAATTGTGAAATAATTGAAGTATAGTACATGCTAAGGACCTATTTGATATTCGGCCATGCTGGGTTGTGGTGAAATTTTGTAAATTTCCATTTTTATGAACTAGGGACTAAATTTCAAAGAAATTAAAAGTATAGGGGCAAAATTGTAATTTTGCCAAAAATATGTGTTGGAATAAATTGAATGAAAAATATATTAAATTGAGTTAAATTTATCCATATAGATCCAGTCAGATCTTGTACGGAGTTAGATCGAGGCAAAGAGAAAATCTCAGATTAATCGCCTTCGTATCTACGTACGCTGATCGAGGTAAGTTCGTGTAATTAAATTGAGTATTTATATGTTTTAATTGAATTATATGTATGTGATTTGTGTAATTGCCATATATAAATACTGATTGCATATCCAATAATGTACGACGATTACCGAGCCCCGTTTGAACCTTAGGAATTCGTAGAATACAAATGACATGTCATTAGGGTTGCCGATTTGGTTGAGGTCCTGCATGTGTTGCGACACACCACAGCTTGTATGAGCTTACCGATTTATAGCTCGTGAGAGCATACCGATTCATGGCTCATATAAGCATACATGTACAATAATTGACGGATTACAGTTTAACACATTATGTGTGAGCTATCCCAAGTATCTAACGATATTCTAAATGGTTCAACGGGCAATGTTCTATTACGAGATGATATAAGTTTGAAACGAACTATTACAAGTATATATATATGAACTACATGGAAATGATATTACATGATATATTGAAACATGAAATGGATGATACATGTATATGAAACTTGCTTAGTGGTTGTGTTCATCCATGTTCTTTTTTTCTTTTTCTTTTTTTGCTATTATTTGTTTTTTACATGGCTAACATATTTGTGAATACATGTACTTAGGCATTTGGCCAAATTGAGTCGGGATATACTAAGTTTACTTACCTAAATTGTGACTAAATGGTAAGTTAAATTCTATGTTATACGAACTTACTAAGCTTAAATGCTTACTTTGTGTTATTTTTTGTGTTTTATAGTGAATCGGAAGCTCGTTCGGGTTGGAAGCTTGTCGAAGCTATATCACACTATCCATCGGCTCACTCGGTACTTTTGGTTAGTTTAAGTTTGGTTATAATGGCATGTATAGGTTATTTTGGCTAATGTTGGCCTATATGTTTTGTTGTAATTATGGCCACTTATATGGCTTGTGTTTGGTATATTTTGGGTGTGTATAAGTTGTCTTGATATGGTTGATATGTGGTGTGAAATAGTTGTTGAATGTAACGCCCCAAAAATATAGGGTCTTGAATTTTGCATGTTCTGACACAAATTGCTTGTTTGCTTTAATGGCTAAGTGATTTAGGTGTGTTTGGGGGTGTGTGAGAAGCCTGGATTCAAGTCTGGGCTTTTGCAAAATTTTTAGTTTTTCTCTTAAATGAATCTAGACACTGGCAGGTAGGCTTTATAAGTTTTAGTGCTTGTTTATGACATAAGAAGAGTTGGTGGACTAGTGGTAAGGTGACGTGTTGTGCAACTGTGAGGTCTGAGGTTCAAGTTCTGGGTTGCGCAATGGGGTATTTATTTTGTTGCATGAGCTGTGGGGGTAGTAGAGTTGGATTGAAACACAGCTAGGGGGAGTTTGAATAGAACTTGAATGGTGTTTGTACTGGTTATGGAGAGATTCAAGGAGGGATAATGGGAGAGATTCAAGGAGAAAATCAGGGAATTTGAGTAAAATGAGGTGTTGTGTCGTTTGGGGGAACTCAAACTTTGACAATTTGGCTGGGGGGATTGTTAGTCATTTTCAGCTTTGGTCTAGCAGTTGCCGAATTCTCTTTTCTTTCCTCTCATTTATCGGCTTTTGGTTCTTCGGAATTATTTTTGGTTGCTACACCTTAGCCATCAAAAGTCCCTTCTTTTCGGCCAATACTTGTCATTGTGAGCAACTCTTCTTTCCTTTTCTCCCTTCTCCTCTTCTGAAATCTGTACCCTCTTTTGACCGAATTGTACATCCCTATTTTCTTCCTCTATTTTTTCTTTCTTTCGGTGTTCTTTTGTTTGTGGGTTTTGGCTGACTGTCTCTATACTCTGTAGTCGTGCTGTGGTTTCAGTTTTGTAATAGTTTTGACGAATCGGTAGGTACTCATAAGTTCCCTCCATTGATTCTTTGTTGTTTCTTTATGTGTTCAATTCATTTTCTTCTATCTTTTCCGAAAGCCGAGTGTTTCTTCTCACGTGTTCTTTTGCGATTCTTTTCTTCCTTGCGATGTGGCGGTTTGTTGGGTGCTAGGGGCTTCAGTGGAGTGAAGGGGTGCAAGTGACTGAAGCAATCAAAACCTTTCATTCATTGTTTTGTTAAGGTAAAAGCGTCATCTTGGCCTTTCTGTGCATAGGTCGAATATCCCTATGTTCTGCAAGTTTGATATTTATGAATTGAGGCCACTTATATGGCCTATCTTGGTTTAAGAAATCGGTGTTGTGGTACAGATAAACCATAAAGGCGTGTGATCACTTTTGGTTAGCGGTTTTGGAGGACTAAAGTCACCCCATTCAAGCAAGGTAAGGATGGTGGTTCGGATTAAGTGTCCATAAGAGGGTGTTTTACCCTAACGATTAAAGCACTAACATGGGTCATGTTTGAATCTAGGTTGGGTGCTCGTGGAACTTGGAGCAGTTTCGTAAACAGGTGTGTAGTCACACCCCTCTCTTCTGTGAATCGGCAAAAGCCAAAAAACTGAAACTTCGACATTTGAGGCCTCACGAGTGTGCGATCACTCGTGTGGTAAACTGAGCCCACAAATCGTGGGCGATAGACTGTAGAGGCCACCACGAGTGTTCTCGTGCTCTTGGGCCGATATGGGCCTCGTTTGGCTAAAATGGGCCGTATGGGCCCAATGGGCTCGTGGGCCCTACACGTATAAAGTCCACGATAAGCAGAAAATACTGGACTGGGCTATGTAGTTCGCATAGCTGTGACTAAATTTGAACTAAATGGGCCACACGAGCGTGTGGGCCCACTTGGACCGAATAGTGAGCCTTGGGCCCATTTACACCGTTATGACCATTTAGGTTATTTGTGTCGCTCGAGGCGACTGTAGACCTTCGGAGAGGTCGTTATCTGCACCGAGACCCCAAAATAATTAAGTGACCAAAATACCCCATAAAGGGTAAAATTACTATTATGCCCCTAATAGATGGAAATGACCATTTTACCCCTAGAGGTAGGTTGACTGATGATTGTATGTTATTTGTAAGACTGTACTGAGTAAGACACTTTGCATACTCATGGGGTTGGGATTCTGATATGGAGGAAGTACTGTACTGGTGGCTCTGCCACATTCACTGTTACTGATGGCGATGCCACATATATCTTGTTGTTAGCGCTCTCTGCTGCGTTATTATCATCGCGGCTATGCCGCGATATTGTGTGTCTTTGGCCGGGTGGGTCGATTTTATCCCCACATGGTGTGTTGGTTGGTACGGGTGGTGTGTTGGCTGGATTGGGGTGGGTTGCATACTTACACCGTACTGATATTGTATTGGGTTTATGCCCACACTGTTACTGTAATGGGCTAAGGCCCACCCTGCACTGTTACTGAATAGCGCTCAAGCCCAGACTATTAATGCAAATATTGTTATATACTAACTGACTGATAAGGGATTACACACTCAGTAAACTCACCCTTCCCTTTTTATTGTGCAGGTAATCTTGACCATAGGCGATTTGGTCCGTGAGAGGACTCGAGGTGGCCACACAAGCTGCAAGCTATTTTATACTTGCTTTTACTTAAATCTATAATTTATGTTGGGTTTTGTTTATGTAATAAGGCCATTGGTATTTGCTTAAGTTTTTAATTGGGCTTTGGTTACTTATTTTTAAAATGCTAGTTTAGAGAAGACGAGTTTTCAAAATAATTACCGTTTTTAAAGACACGAAAATTTAGATATTAATTTTTCAAAAGCTTCCACAAATTTAAATCAACTTACTATAACCAGAGCAGCTAATAAGGCACACGTTTGACTAAATAATTTGTTAAACAATAATAAAGAGGTTTTTTAAACTTTGAAGTGAATTTTTACCAACAAGACAAACTTTCGAAAGACACTTCTATGTGACACGCCAGATTCGGCCATAGCGTCTAGGTCGAGTTTGGGGTGTTACATTTAGTGGTATCAGAGCCCGGTTGCAAAACCCAGCTGTGGAATGGGTTTTTGAAAAGTTTTTCTGAAAATGGATTTTAAAGATCGAAAATGTTTTTGAAGATTCACAAGTGTGGCACACCGAGTCTCGGCACACGGATCGTAAGTTCTCTAATCATCACATTTCGTTATGCATCGAGACATTATACTAAAAAACTACTATGGATAGTAGGACTATACTGTGAAACTCTAGATAGAGGAAACTGAGACCGTAGAAGACTAAAAGCGTAGTGAGATCTCGATCCGAAAACAAACCCCGACATCGTCTTTCATAACTCATTTGTTAATAATTACTGAAATTATAATCTGATGCATAAGATTTTTAAAACAAATAAAGCTTATATCGAAATGAGCACAAGAGGTACTTGCGGAAGGGGTACACGAGGCCGCGGTAGAGGCCGAGGAAGTGCTCGGACTGGGTCTTCAGCATCGGGTCACATGCCTACTGGGGAAGCACCAACTTCACCAGGGACTGGGACGAGGTCTTACGGTCGAGCGGTTGGGGATGATCCCCTGTCCGAAGCTATGCTCCGCATTTTAGAGAGGGTTGCTGGATCTAGTACTGGTGCAGTGGGCCGAGGGTCACTTTCAGAACGACTCCGGTCTAATGGAGCGGAAATTTTTAGGGGTATATCTGGAGTATCCCCAAATGTGGTAGAATACTGGCTGGAGGCCACTAAAAGAATAATGGACGACCTTGACTGTACTACGGAACAAAAGTTAAAAGGAGCAGTGTCCTTACTGCGAGACGAGGCCTACCAGTGGTGGCTCACCGTGAGAGAGGGTACGCAGGCCGACCGGTTGACTTGGGATTTCTTTAAGGTGCCCTTTCAAGGGAAGTATGTAGGCGCAAGTTATGTGGACGCCTGAAGAAGGGAATTTCTGAGTTTGACCCAAGGGTTTAAGACAGTGGCAGAATATAAGGCAGAGTTCTTGCGGTTGAGTCGATATGCTCGTGGGATAGTAGCAACTGAGTATGAACGCTGCGTGTGTTTTGAGGACGGCCTTCGAGATGAGTTACGAGTATCGGTAGCTCCACAGAGGGAGCGAGACTTTGCTGCCCTTGTAGAAAAGGCAAAAATTATTGAGGATGTGAAGCGCTCTAAGCGCCTGAACCGTGAGAAAGATAGGGGCAGAAATAAGAGGGATTTTGGGCCCTCGGGTTCTTCTGGAAGGCCTATAAAGAAGGCCAGGTTTGATGGGCCAGTTCGGGCTGGAGTTCTTGTTGCTGTTGTCAGACCGCAACCTTGCGCTGATTGTGGGAGATCTCACCAGGGTGAGTGCTGGAAGAGGATTGGGGCATGCTTCAGATGCGGGTCCATGGATCATCAGGTTAAGAATTGTCCTCAGAGCCCTGTTCAGATGCAAGCCGCAGGACAGGGTCATGTTCAGCCAGTGAGAGGTGGTCAGCAGCCACCGAGAGGCCGTGGGCAGGCCAGAGGTGGAAACGGTATGAGATGAGGTCATGGAGTGCCAGGCAGAGATGCTGGTAACATTGAGGCTAGACAGCCAGCACTGGTCTATGCTTCTCGTCGCCGAGAGGATGGTGAAGCTCCAGATGTTATAACTGGTACGTTCCTAATTCATAATGTACCTTACACTGCTCTGATTGATATAGGGTCTACGCATTCATATATTGCATGCACTGTGTCTGGCACCTTGGGTATCATGTGAGAGTCATCGTTAATGAGATGATCGTGTTAAGTCCATCGATGATCGTAAGAGTAGACAAGTTGTTCAAAGATGTTTCCCTAGAGGTTCAAGGAGTTATATTTTCAGCGAATTTGATGGAGCTACCATTTGGTGAATTCGACCTAATCTTGGGGATGGATTGGCTGGTAAAACACCGTACAAGTTTGGATTGTGCTGCTAAGCGTATGGTATTGAGGACTACTGAGAATGAGGAGGTGGTCGCGATTGGGGAGCGAAGGGACTTTCTGTCTAATGTGATCTCTGCATTAAGGGCCGAAAAATTTGTTCGCAAGGGTTGTGAGGTGTTTCTAGCCTATATTGGTGTATCTGATTCTGAGGGTCCTTCTGTTGGAGATATCAGAACAGTTAAGGATTTTTTCGATGTATTTCCTGATGAGCTCCATGGGTTACCTCTGAACCGAGAAATTGAATTTGGTATTGAGCTCCTGCCTGGAACAGCTCCAGTGTCCATCGCTCCTTATAGGATGGCACCGAAGGAGCTAGTGGAGTTAAAAGCTCAAATCCAAGAACTGCTGGATCGAGGATTCATTCGACCTAGTGTGTCTCCATTGGGAGCACCAGTGTTGTTCGTAAAGAAGAAGGATAGGTCCATGCGCACGTGCATCGACTATCGGCAATTGAATAAACTGACTATCAAGAATAAGTATCTCTTGCCGAGGATAGATGATCTATTTGATCAGCTGCAAGGAGTTTCAGTTTTCTCCAAAATAGATCTTCGTTCTGGGTACTATCAGCTGAGAGTTAAGGAGGCAGATGTGTATAAGACTGCGTTTAGGACGCGTTACAGTCACTACGAGTTCCTAGTGATGCCGTTTGGGCTGACGAATGCACCGGCTACCTTCATGGACCTGATGAATCGAGTATTCCGGCCCTACCTGGACTGGTTCGTGGTGGTATTTATAGACGACATCTTGGTGTATTCGAGAACCGAGGATAAACATGATGCACATCTCCAAATTGTTCTGTAGATTTTAAGGGAGAAACAACTGTATGCTAAGTTCAGCAAATGTGAGTTCTGGCTGCGAGAAGTGACATTTCTGGGTCACGTGGTATCTGTCGAGGGGATTAGGATTGATCCTCGAAAAATTGAAGTCGTACTTGATTGGAAACCACCTAAGACCGTATCTGAGATTGGAAGCTTTACGGAGTGCAGCGGGGTATTACGTGACGTTTTGTTGAGGGGTTTTCCTTGATTGCTGCACCCATGACTAAGTTCTTGCGAAAAGGGGTACCGTTTCACTGGACTGATAAGTAGCAAGAAAGTTTTGAGAAACTGAAGAAAGTTCTGACTGAGGCCCCTGTCTTAATATAGCCAGAGTCTGGGAAGGAATACAGTGTCTACAGTGATGCATCACACGTTGGTTTGGGTTGTGTGTTGATACAGGAGGGTAAGATGGTTGCTTATGCGTCTCATCAACTTAAGCCTCAGGAGGCGAATTACCCTACTCATGACTTGGAGTTAGCCGCGGTGGTATTC
Source organism: Gossypium sturtianum (assembly GCA_025698515.1). Taxonomy (NCBI): domain Eukaryota; kingdom Viridiplantae; phylum Streptophyta; class Magnoliopsida; order Malvales; family Malvaceae; genus Gossypium; species Gossypium sturtianum. The sequence continues at coordinate 132,360,861 of CM046955.1, forward strand.
ATACTAAAAATTTGGAGGCATTATTTATACGGTGAGAAGTGTATTATCTACACAGATCACAAGAGCCTCAAGTACCTCCTCATTCAGAAGGAGCTGAATCTTAGGCAATGAAGATGGATAGAGCTACTTAAGGATTATGATTGCTCGATTGTGTACCACCCTGGTAAGGCTAACATGGTGGCTAACGCACTGAGCCGTAGAACTGTATCTGATTTGAGAGCAATGTTTGCTTGTCTCAGCTTGTTTGATGATGGTAGCTTGTTGGCTGAGCTTCAAGTGAGACCGGTGTGGACTGAGCAAATTAAGGGGAAATAGTTTTTGGATGAGTCACTGGTTCCTCGTTTCTGACAAGTTGAGAAGGGAGAGACTGCAGATTTTGGGTTGAATAGTGAGGGAGTACTATGTTTCCGTGGGAGAGTCTGTGTACCGAGGGATTCTGAGCTGAGGCAGTCTATACTGCGAGAGGCGCATAGTAGTCCATATGCTATGCATCCTGGTGGAAACAAGTTATATCGAGATCTCCGTGAGCTTTACTGGTGGCCAGGACTGAAGCACAAAGTTACTGAGTTTGTGGGCAAGTGTCTAACATGTCAGCAAGTTAAGGCTGAGCATCAGCTGCCTTCAGGGCTACTGTAGCCAGTTAAGATTCCACTTTGGAAGTGGGAGAGGGTAACTATGGATTTTGTGAGTGGGCTGCCTTCAACGCCTACAAAGAAGGATTCGGTATGGGTTATTGTAGACCAGTTGACTAAATCTGCCCATTTTATACCAATCTGCACTAATTACTCGTTGCAGAAGCTGGCAAAGTTGTATGTGGCTGAGATTGTGAGACTGCATGGGGTACCAATTTCCATCATATCCGACAGAGACCCTCGATTAACATCTCGATTCTGGAAGAAATTACACGAGGCTTTGGGTACTAGGTTGGACTTCAGTACTGCGTTTCATCCTCAGACAGATGGTCAGTCAGAGAGGGTGATTTAGATATTGGAGGACATGTTAAGAAGCTGTGTAATTGATTTTCAAGTTAGCTGGGAAGACTACTTGCCGCTAGCAAAATTCGCGTATAAAAATAGCTATCAGTCCAGTATTCAAATGGCACCATACGAGGCGTTGTATGGTCGTAGGTGTCGTACTCCTACCTTGTGGACTAAGCTGGGCGAGCGGCGAGTTTTGGGGCTAGAGTTAGTTTCTGATACCGAAGAAAAGGTAAAACTAATTCGATACCGATTGAATGAAGCGTTTGATAGGCAGAAGTCTTATGCAGATCTTAAACGCCGAGAGATTGAGTATTCCGTGGGGGACTTCGTATTTCTTAAGGTCTTTCCATGGAAAAAGATACTGAGGTTTAGGCGAAAGGGTAAGCTTAGCCCTAGGTTCATTGGGCCTTACCGTATACTAAAGCGTGTGGGACCAGTCGCCTAACAACTTGAGTTGCCTCCAGAATTAGATCGGATTCACGATGTGTTCCATGTCTCCATGCTGAGGCGTTATCGCTCTGATCCCACACATATAGTACCAGTCGAAGAGATCGAGGTTAGGCCAGATCTGACCTTCGAGGAAGAACCAGTACAGATATTGGACCGTGGGGTTAAGGTACTAAGGAGGAAATCGATTCCACTGGTTAAAGTGCTTTGGCATAATCACGGTACAGAGGAAGCCACGTGGGAACCGGAGGAGGCGATGCGACAACAATACCCTCACCTATTCTGACCAGGTATATTTTGAGGCCAAAATTTCTTTTAGGGGGTAGAGTTGTAACGCCCCAAAAATATAGGGTCTTTAATTTTGCATGTTCTGACACAAATTTCTTGTTTGCTTTAATGGATAAGTGATTTAGGTGTGTTTGGGGGTGTGTGAGAAGCCTGGGTTCAAGTCTGGGCTTTTGGAAAATTTTTAGTTTTTCTTTTAAATGAATCTGGACACTGGCAGGTAGGCTTTATAAATTTTAGTGCTTGTTTATGACATAAGAAGAGTTGGTGGACTACTGGCAAGGTGGCGTGTTGTGCAACTGTGAGGTCTGAGGTTCAAGTCCTGGGTTGCGCAATGGGGTATTTATTTTGTTGCATGAGCTGTGGAGGTAGTAGAGTTGGATTGAAACACAGCTAAGAGGGAGTTTGAATAGAACTCTAATGGTGTTTGAACTGGTCATGGAGAGATTCAAGGAGGGGAAGGGGAGAGATTCAAGGAGAAAATCAGGGAATTTGAGTAAGAGGAGGTGTTGTGCCGTTTGGTGGAACTCAAACTTTGACAATTTGGCTGGGGGGATTGTTAGTCATTTTTGGCTTTGGTCTAGCAGTTGCCGAATTCTCTTTTCTTTCCTCCCATTTACCGGCTTTTGGTTCTTCAGAATTATTTTTGGTTGCTACGCCTTAGCCATCAAAAGTCCCTTCTTTTTGGTCAATAGTTGTCATTGTGAGCAACTCTTCTTTCCTTTTCTCCCTTCTCCTCTTCCGAAATCTGTACCCTCTTTTGACCGAATTGTACATCCCTCTTTTCTTCCTCTATTTTTTCTTTCTTTCGGTGTTCTTTTGTTTGTGGGTTTTGGCCGACTGTCTCTATACTCTGCAGTGGTGTTGCGGTTTCAGTCTTGTAAGAGTTCTGACGAATCGGTAGGTACTCATAAGTTCCCTCCTTTGATTCTTTGTTGTTTCTTTATGTGTTCAATCCGTTTTATTATATCTTCTCCAAAAGCTGAGTATTTCTTCTCACATGTTCTTTTGCGATTCTTGTCTTCCTTGCGATTTGGCGGTTTGTTGGGTGCTAGGGGCTTCAGTGGAGTGAAGGGGTGCAAGTGACTGAAGCAATCAAAACCTTTTCATTCATTGTTCTGTTAAGGTAAAAGCGTCATCTTGGCCTTTCTGTGCATAGGCCGAATATCCCTATGTTCTGCAAGTTTGATATTTATGAATTGAGGCCACTTATATGGCCTATCTTGGTTTAAGAAATCGGTGTTGTGGTACAGATAAACCATAAAGGCGTGTGATCACTTCTGGTTAGCAGTTTTAGAGGACTAAAGTCGCCTCATTCAAGCAAGGTAAGGATGGTGGTTTGGATTAAGTGTACATAAGAGGGTGTTTTACCCTAACAATTAAAGGACTAACATGGGTCATGTTTGAATCTAGGTTGGGTGCTCGTGGAACTTGGAGCGGTTTCGTAAACAGGTGTGTAGTCACACCCCTCTCTTCTATGAATCGGCAAAGGCCGAAAAGTCGAAACTTCGACATTTGATGCCTCACGAGCGTGCGATCGCTCGTGTGGTAAACCGAGCCCACAAATCGTGGGCGATAAACTTAGAGGCCACCACGAGTGTTCTCATGCTCTTGGGCCGATATGGGCCTTGTTTGGCTGAAATGAGCCGTGTGGGACTAATGGGCTCGTGGGCCCCACACGGATAAAATCCACGATAAGGGGCAAATACTGGGCTGGGCTATCTAGTTCGCATAGCCGTAACTGAATTTGGGCTAAATGGGCCACACGAGTGGGTGGGCCCACTTGGGCCGAATAGTGGGCCTTGGGCCCATTTACACCGTTATGACCATTTAGGTTATTTGTGTCGCTCGAGGCGACTGTAGACCTTCAGAGAGGTCGTTATCTGCACCGAGACCCAAAACTAAATAAAGTGACCAAAATACCCCTAAAGGGTAAAATTACTATTATGCCCCTAATAGATGAAAATGACCATTTTACCCCTAGAGGTAGGTTGACTGATGATTGTATGTTATTTGTAAGACTGTACTGAGTAGGACACTTTGCATACATGAACTATTTATGACATGACATACTGCATGGGGTTGGGATTCTAATTTGGAGGAAGTATCAGATCTTGGTGGCTCGCCACATTCATCAGCATCGGTGGCGATGCCACATATATCATTACTAGCATGACGCTGCTTTGCGTTATTATCTTGCGCTATCTTTGCCGCAATATTGGTGTGCTGGCTGGGTGGGTCGATTTTATCCCCACATGGTGTGTTGGTTGGTACGGGTGGTGTGTTGGCTGGATTGGGGTGGGTTGAATACTTGCACCGTACTGATATTGTATTGGGCTTATGCCCACACTGTTACTGTAATGGGCTAAGGCCCAGCCTGCACTATTACTGAATAAGGCTCAGGCCCAGACTGTTACTACAAATATTGTTATATATTGACTGACTAATAAGGGATTACACACTGAGTTTTCGTAAACCCACCCTTCCCTTTTACTGTGCAGGTAATCCTCAGCCATAGGTGATTTGGTGCTGTAAGGGACTAGGAGGTGGCCACACAACTGCAGCTATTTTATACTTGCTTTTACTTAAATCTAGAATTTATGTTGGGTTTTGTTTATGTAATAAGGCCATTGGTATTTGTTTAAGTTTTTAATTGGGCTTTGGTTACTTATTTTTAAACTGCTAGTTTAGAGAAGACGAGTTTTCAAAATAATTATCGTTTTCAAAGACAAGAAAATTTGGATACTAATTTTTCAAAAGCTTCCGCGAATTTAAATCAACTTACTATAACCAGAGCAGCTAATAAGGCACACGTTTGACTAAATAATTTGTTAAACAATAATAAAAAGGTTTTTTAAACTTTGAAGCAAATTTTTACCAACAAGACAAACTTTCGAAAGACACTTCTATGTGACACGCCAGATTCGGCCATAGCGTCTAGGCCGGGTTTGGAGTGTTACATTGAATGTGCATATTAGATATGTCATATAGTTTGATGTGAATTGGTGCTTTGTTGTGGAAGGCATATATGTATATTGATGCTAGTTTATAATGGTATAATCTGTACCAATTGGGAAGTTTTGGCATGTTTTGGTAAGTAAGCTAAGTGATATGAAATGATGCAAATTGCTTGGAATGTTATTGGCTTACTTGGTCAAATTTTGTACATAATTATGCATGTTATGAATTGTAATTCGAGGTGCCTAAGGGCATATTGGTTGTATTTGAATATACCATATGTTTATGTCTTGATTATACATGTTTTGGATGCCTTAATATTGCTTGTATATATCCACAATGTTGGATATAGGTTGATGCCAATTTGGGTGATAAAAATTACTTGTAAATTAGCCTATTTTCTTCCACACAGGCAGAGACACGGGCGTGTGTCTCAGCCGTGTGTGACACATGGCCAGGTGACACAGTCGTGTGTCCCTTATAGCTTTCAAAGGGTTGTAAGTCAGGCTGTTACACGTGGTCCCTGTAGCTTTGAAAATTTTTATTGTTTTTCGAAAAATTCTCTAAGTTTCCAATTTAGTTCCAACTTATTTCTAATGCGTATTTAGAGCTTCGAGAGCTCGTATAAGGGACAGTCTGTATGATTTTGATTTGTTTTATTATGAATATTGATATGTTATGAAATGTTTAAAAGTTCTATCTGTTTGATTTGTGATCTCTGGTAATACTCTGTAACACTATTCCAGCGATGGATTCGGGTTAGAGGTGTTACACCACACACAACTCACATATCATAGAACTTTCATAACCATAAAGTTTCTGGTACTGGACTCGTGAAACAAGAAGGGTGTTTTTGCAATGTCCATACTCACACACACGTCCAGACATAACACATCGACTCATTTGCAGTAAGAACAACTTATCGCACACAACCCACATATCATAGTTGCTCTACCGGAGGCATCACATATAGATTTCCTTTCCACAATTTTCACATATCATAAACTTTCTAGTACTAGGCTCATGCAACAATGTGGGTTTTTTGCAATGGCCATACTCTCACACACATCCAGACACAACACATCGACTCATTTGCAGTAAGAACAACTTACCACAAACAATTCACATATCATAGAAGTTTCATAACTCAAAGGAAGTAAGAAGAAACTCACCAGCAAACTTTAGAACAAAATCTACTCTACTGGTCCTTTGCCTCGATTGCTCAGAACTTCACTAGCTTCTTGAGCTCAATAAGAACCAGTTATAACAATTAGACCATTTATCTACTTTAATCATGCATGCACTAATGCAAAAACGTAAATCCCATCGTCATTAACCTAAAGGTTTTCGAAAAATTACCAGTAAGTTGGTACTTAACAAGAGTGTTTTGACTAGCTATTGGAAACCTTCGTCATCTTCTCTAACGAAGATACCTCAAAATTTTCAGAGACTCAGAAAAAAATGTAGAGAAAAACAAAGGTGAAACATGTAACACCCCAAACCCGGCCTAGAATTTAGGCCCAAATCTGGCGTGTCACATGGAAGTGTTTTTCAAAACCATGTTTCTTGTTTGTTAAAACTTGTTTGAGAGTTAAAGCCTCTTTGTTAAAACTCAAAACACTTAAACAATTGTTAACCACTTGCAAACGTAACTTTTAAAACTTTATCTATTGCGGAATCATATTTAAAATAAATAATATAGGAAAACGTGATGTTTAAAAATTGAGTAGCAGAAGCATTTTGAAAACGTTTGGAAACGTAGTGTTTTGAAGTCGCTTTATCGCTTTGGAAATCGTATCCCACTTTTTAGCGCTTAGAAAACATCATAAATAAATATCGTAAATAATAAGTTAAAATTAGAGAGGCCTTATAACAACCCAAATAAAAATATTTAAAAATAATCAAAACAACAAGCATAAGCAGTGTGTGGTCTTCTCCGAGTCCCTCACAGCTCCGATCCGTCTAAGTCTGAGGATTACTCAGACTGATTAAAAAGCGGGTGAGTTTATGAAAACTCAGTGTGTAATCCCCTTACTAGAGTAACAATCAGTATACATAAATAGAAATCGAAACGACCTGGGCCAAAGCCCTTTAAGAGTAACAGTACAGTCAGTTCAAAGCATACATGAGTCAAAGCCCACTACAATATCATTTGGGTCACAGCCCATAACAGAACCAATTGGGCCTAGCCCAAACCAATAGCAGAACAAGTGGCCTAAGCCCAGTACAGTGATAGATCTCATAAACAGATATGCAACAGTATGAGGATGCATCCCAACCCAGTCTAGCCAACACACCTCCCGTACCAACCAACACACCACGTGGGGACCAAGTCGACCCACCCACCAAAGACACCAATAACGCTGACTTAGTCATGACAACAACGCAAAGAAAGCCGCTAATAATCGATAGCACGTGGTGAGCCACTAAAATCGGGACACGTGGCGATGCCACTATAACAATAAAACTTGGCAGAGCCACTAGTACATAGTACTAACGCAGCAGAGCTACTAATAACAGTGAACGTGGCCAGGCCACTAAAATTAGTATACGTGGCGAAGCCACTAGAGCGAGAAAGCGTGGCGAGCCACTGCATGCGATACTTCCTCCAATTACAAATCCCAACCCCATGCAATATGTCGTGTATGTCATGCTCAATCATTACACGTGTATGCAAAATAGCCCTGCTTAGTAACAGTCATTTCAACACATATTAACAGCATATCAGTCGCACGCCCACAGTCAAGTCAGTTAAAACACAGTCATACAATCATAGTCAAATCAGTCAAATCATAGCACAAGTCAGTCATTTACCCACAAGGGCAAAACAGTCATTTACCCCACAAGGGTATTTCGATAATCCTACCCCTCAAGGGTATTTTGGTGATCCTACCCTACGGGGTAATTCAATAATTCTACCCTACAGGGGTAATTCGGTAGTTCTACCCTACAAGGGTATTTCAGTAATTTGTAAACCAAGGGTATTTCAGTAAATTTACAAACTGAGAGTATTTCAGTAATTTCATAACTCAGGGTCTTTCGGTAATTTCACAAATCAGGGGTATTTCAGAAACTTTACAAACTGAGGGTATTTCAGTAATTTTACAAACTGAGGGTATTTCCGTAATTTTATAAACTGGGGGTATTTCAGTAATTTTACAAACTGAGGGTATTTCAGTAATTTTACAAACCGATGGTATTTTACAAACCGAGGGTATTTCAGTAATTTTACAAACTAGGGGTATTTCAGTAATTTTACAAATCGAGGGTATTTCAGTACTTTTACAAACTGAGGGTATTTTAGTAATTTTACAAACCGAGGGTATTAACGACCCAACAGAAGGTCCACCATCGCCTCGAGCGACTTAGGAATCTAACTTGACTTAACGGCGAAGATGGGCCTAAGGCCCATTACCCTGCCCAAGTGGGCCCAAACACTCGTGTGGCCCATTTAGCCTAAAAACAACCACGGCTATGCAACGGCACAGCCCAAATCAATAACTTATCACATCACGGACATTTCATCTATATGGGCCCACAAGCCATTGGGTCCACACGGCCTCCTTTCGGCCTGACGCGGCCCAGAGCACCTAAGTCATGTGCGCGACATGATAAGCCTATCTATTTCCCATTTAACAGTGTGACTTGCATTCGCAGTTCTACGACCCATTGGCCCATCGAGGCCCATTCCGCCCAAGTGACCCTCACGGCCCAAGCCCATGAATTCGCTCATGGTGGTCTTTCTCATCACACGCCACGCCCGCGTGAGCACGGTTTCACCACACGCGCGATCGCGACGCTCGTATGGCATCGTCGCCAGATTTGGCTTTTTGGCATAATGCCAATCAACATCAAAATAGTACAATATACGCACCTTCGCTTTTTCAACCGATCAACAATCGAATAAAGTATACGGATACACACCTTATCACGTAGAGTACTAAATAATCACGAGCGTCGTCACCTTCACTAGAGCGATCAACTGTGATTTGCCCAGTTCAACCAAAGTATTCTAAACAGAGATAATGACGCGAATGGGCCTAGGGCCCATTCTCAGCCCAAATGAGCCCACACGCTTGTGTGGCCCATTCAGCCCAAATCTAGCCACAGATATGAGATTCACATAGACCAGTCCAATATCTACTACACAATCATACAATTTATTCACATGGGCCCACTCGGCCCAAGGCAGCCTAAACCCATGAGAACACTCATGAGGGCCTCAACTATCGCGTCGAAGCTCCCACACGTGCGCTTGCACGCTCGTGTGGCTACCATCGCCGTGTGATCGGCATTTGCCGCTCTATAGCTAGAGTAATGCGAAATACACACCTAATAGGAAACTGAAGTTAATCCGCGCTCTGAACACTGTTCTGCGCAGAAGCCAACAATGATCGCACCCTTGACCCCCAAGGGGTGTGTCGATCAACTTCGGTCACCACCACCGCGACCCAACGGCATACAGATCAACGAATTATCCAATGCCTAACCTAAACGAGCACGCCACAAAGCGAAAGGGATAAGCCAAGAAAGGTATGCCTACTCTCCTCATGGTTTGCTCTATTTAAAGCCAGGTTCTTGCCTATCCTCATGCTAGCTTCCCGATGTGGGATTCTCTATCAATCCTCAAAAATCGACTCCTTAGCAAAATAATCCACCTTTGCATGCAAAGGGATTCGAACCAAAGTCCTCTCGATAGCCATGTCACGCCACCACCACTAGGACACAAGCTCCTTTGTGTCATAAGTCCAACACATTTAACTATAAAGCCTACCTACTCGCTTCTAGATTTATTTAAAAGAGAAACCAAAATAAATTTCATGAGCCAAGACTTGAACCTTGGACCCCTTGCTTCCTCTATGGCGTCACTTCCTTGTCTCCCATGTGGCACCATTTGCAACTAAACCACAAATCCTTTTGTGTCTTATTTTACCCTAATTTATTTATGAGTCATACCATTAGAGATCAGGGTTCCACTAAGGCTAAATATCAAAATTTTTCCTATGGCCTAACTTGAACCCGAGACTTCGTAGTACCCTCTAAACACTCCAAAATCACTCACCTAATAGGTCCAACTCGCATTAGTGCCGTCCTCTTGTTCTCAAAAAAAATTTTAAACGCTCTCATGCCCAAGGCCCAATAGGCCCAATTCTACTAGGCCCAAAAATTTAGGGCGTTACAAAACATGTCGGCTACCGGCATCCTTATATAGCACAGACAGAAGGGACAAAGCTTAGTAGGAGGGTTAGAAAATCCCACTAGAGCCCATGAAACCCAAGAATAGACTTGCCTAAACATCTACCAAACTTAACTACTACCACTAATCATTTTAATGAGTAGTAAAACATTTTGCTTGTACACTGAAACAATCCAACTAAACAAGTCATTCAACTACCTAAATACATCAAGTTATCATCTACAAAACTCTAGTTCAATTCCAACTAGGTCTCAACTAAACTCTAAAGATACTCACTGAGCCATCGTTTATGCTAAAACTAAAAAAACAAGTCTACTGATCCGCGAACTAACAAGTTTGCCCCAAGTATTTGGGTTGGTGAATTTTCACACAAAGGAGTCTGCCAAACCTTAGAGCTTGCCAAATGGAAAATTCCAGCAAGGCGTCACTCAAAAGTTTATACTGTTGAATCCACGCAATATGACACCCATACTCTTAACGGATAATTCACCCTTTTTTCTACACTAGCTTACTCAACTATACACCAAAGGGCAAGCATACTGCCAATGAAGTCGCAACACTAAACTTACAAACTCCGAACATTCCATCCAATACTGAAAGCCAAGCATTCTGTCAGCCAAGTCGCAACACCGGCTATAGGGTGTCGTGGCACCGATTTGACGAGGCCTGTAGGACTGCAAGGGTGATTTTGTTCGTACACACTTACTTAACTTGTTAAACAACTTGTAATTGACCTAAATTGATCATACTACATAAACATTATAAATATTAGCATATAAGAACTTATTAAAGGGTTCTAATTTTTTTCTTAAGTTCTTTTCATAGAATTAATTAGGGTTTTAGGTAGATTTAGAATTTTATTTCTAGTTGTTAAGCATTTTGTGATTTTTAATAGAAATTTATTTTCAATTTTATTTTGATTACTTTATTTTTTTTCCAAATCAAAGATCAACATCATTCATGGGTTCAGCAATTAACGCATCAATTCAAGATTTTTGAATTTTTGAGCATTTTTTCCTTTTATTTTATTTTACATTTAACTTAATATTTGATAACTCGGTAGGAGCGTTTGCATAAATAATTTCATGAACTAAAACCCTAGTAAGGTTGGAAAATTGAAGTGGGAGTGATAGTCTTAAGTTTAGGGTTTCAACGCTAATTCGTTGGATTAGGTTGAGTGAAATTAAACCCTAGAATTGACGACTCTAGGAATTAACTTAGGTAGATGAGGCCAAAAAGATAGTCTACTTAGCAACAATTCAACCTAGCCCGATTTAATTCATTAGGTCAAAATTTAAGTGAGTTAAGTTGATCAATTATTCTAGTTATAGGTAGAAAAGTATTAGTTAGGTTAACTATTAGTTAATTAGTTAGTAAAAATCCCGAAATCTAAGTTAATTATGAACACGGAAGTTAGTCACCCTTCTGCTTGCTTAAATTGATTATGATTTTGGTATTTTGATTTTACATATTTTATTTTTATTTTGTAATTCATCCTTTTAGTTTTGTTGTAATACGATTAGTACATGAGTATCTATTTAGACCTAGGTAGTGTGTTCTTCCTTGCTAATAATTTAGTCTAACCAAACAAACATTGGGTACAATTCATAGAATACTTTCTTGTGTTTCATTGTAAACTTAACTATATTACAATTTGACATGTTCGCTTGCAGATACCGCACTTCATTCACATATTCAATTGCATATTCCTAAGCCTCAGCACACGCACATTGGGGGAGCGGTCAATAGGTCTCATCATAAGTTTTTGAAATTTTTCTTTGATGTTTATCTGTCTCAAGACAATGAAGTTCATGTCTCGAGGCAAAAGTCCCCCTATTTTCCTATTTTAGCTTCGATATTTTCATGTCTCAAGATAAGAGGTTCTTTTCTTGAGTCCTAGTGTAAGGAAAAAGTTATTTAAGTTTGATGTGCTCTTGTCTTGTGACCAAGATTAGTTTATCTCAAGACCAAATTAACATGTCTCGAGACACTAAGCAATTGAATGTATAATAAGGTAGGTTTTTGTTCTAATGGTCTCGAGACATGCTCTTGTTGTCTTAAGACTTAAGTCACGTGCCTTAATGGTCAAATGACCTAAAATACACAGTTTCAAGTATTCAAACATCACTTAGTTGTACCTAAACATACCTAACGATTACACCAATGCAAAATTAAAAAAATTAACACATGTAAACAGAATCAAACATCATTAAATCATAGTATCAAAAGCATTAAGATCTAACCTATTAATTAACACATTCGAACTTATATAAAAAAACAGAGGTGATTACTAATCAAGTGATAAAACTTAACCTTTAAAACTTTATATGTCATAATGCTAAAAGTACCAAGTATTAACTTAAGAACATACCAATTAATCTAGGTACATGCCATAAGACCAAAAACATTATATATAAAAAAAATAACATCAGGTGACTCCTGAACTGATAAATAGAATTTGGATGCTTGTCGTCAAGTCTACTAAGCGCTCTTATGAGACCTGCGAACGAAAACTGATGTGACTTTACTAGTTCCATAAGTAACCTGACTTAATTAGCATGAAATGAATCTTCAAGTCTTTAATTTTAACACAATTGGTCTTCATGTGTTTGGATTTTAATTCATCCAAATAATTCCACAACATATAGCCTAATACTTCTATTCTAAAATTTGTGAACTCTTAAATAGACATGTCACACCCCAAGTCTGGCGAATCTAAGGTTAAGTCGTGTTGTAGTGAAATAATATGTTTGACGAAGCGTAATCCAACCAATTACTTCTTTTGGCGAATATGTGTAGACGTATAGTAACCATCGTGTAAGTGTGTAGAGATTCTATTTCAAGTTATTCTGCTATTTAAAGAGAAAGATTTTGTTAAGCGAAAAGGTAATTATGGTATGAGTTATCACCAAATGGATAGTACGCCCTTTTTGTCTTAAGTATTGTGTTGTTTTGGTTATAAAGTGGCCTTGTTAGGAACCAACTAGATTGACTGGTCTAATATCTATTTTGCAAGATTTTCATTTATGTTTCTCTCGGAATCGATAGGCCATTAAGAAAAACAAATTATGTGTGAGAAGAGTTCTAAAAAAGGTTCTTATTTCTCCAAAAATGTTACTTTCTAATTCTTTTTTTAAAATCCAATTGTATCTCTTCCTCATTAAGCTAGAAGCTAAGGTTCTTGGTTTAACCAGTGGTCATTTCATCTCTAGGTAAATATCACAACTCTGCATGTAAAGTTTTGAAAGATTAAATCTGTAAGAGGTATATAAACAGAAAGGTGTAAGTACAAGGCTTTGCATGGGGGTTTTCAGTGATTGGGATGATAGTAATTTGTATGTGAATGAGTTTTAATGGTGATCCTATTTTATTAAAGCAATTGTTGTTGCTAGTTCGATAAGGATGTCTAAGTCTGGAGCTTCGATTATAGTGGGTGAGTATTAGGTGAGTCCCTAGACTCAACTACTACAAGTCATTCTAAAGTTATCTTTATAGTTGATACTCCAATAGTAATCATGAGTAATTGAATAGCTACTGAATGTAAATATATGAGATCTTCATATAATATCTATAGATGTGTAATGTGTTATGGGTATGGATGCAAATGATTCTATGAAATAACTATATGTGCATGCCTGATTGTGTTTATGTATGGATGACATGTAAAGAAATACGATTTGATTAAGAAAATAAATATAGCCACCTAAATGTGCACTTATGTTAGATATTTGATGTGTAACTAAAAATGTTGGAGAAATGGGGGTAACATAGTATTGAGGGATTATATGATGTGAGTCTTGAAATCGCGATGGTATTTTGTAACACCCCTAACCCGTAACAGTCGCCGGATTAGGGTTACAGAGTAGTATCATACAATCGCAAACATTTAAACAATATTTCATTCACCAACATAAACATAACATATATCAATCATAAATGCACATTTCGTCCCTAAATCGAGCCCTCGAGGCCCTAGAAATACCTTAGAAACAATTGGGGACTAAATTGAAAACATTTGAAAATTCTAAGAAAAAGTTACAAAAATTTGGATACAGGGGTCACACAGCCGTGTGGCCAGGCCGAGTGCCTCACACAGCTGAGACACACGCCCGTGTCTCAGGCAATGTAACCTTCGAACTAGGGACACACAGCCGTGTCCCAGCCCGTTTCATCACCCATGTAACTCTTGAAATTGCCACATATGCCCGTATGTCAGGCCGTATGGTAGGCCGTGTAACTCATTGAATTGCATGCAAAAGAACCTTCAGGAGACACACGACCGTGTAACCAGGCCGTGTGTCACACACAACTGAGTCACACGCCTATGTGTCAGGCCGTGTGGACCTAAAATTCACCTAAAACAAACCATTCCCAACAACATTTCATGCATAATCATTTGAGCCATTTGTGCACACTTACAAAGCATCAAACCATACCTAAACATGCATATAATTGCCATTCCAAAAGTCCTAATTCAACAAACCAATATGTCACTCAAAGGCACCTCAAAATCATTCACCAAAGTTTACCTATACATGTCAACTTCCCAAACTTTCAAGCATCAATATTTAGTTCAATACTTTCCAAGACAAGCCATAACTTGACTATAACCATACCATTTCAAAACATACCATTTGAGCCATTCATAACATGCATCATAAGAGAGCACAATGACACAAACTAGCAAGGCATCAAATGTACCAAACCAAGATAACATCCATAACCTATACAAGCCAATTCACCAACCAACCATTCAACAAAATGACATCACAATTCAACCTATACATGCCATTATAACCTTGGCCAAAACATTCAAAAACTACCGATATTTATGTTGGATAGTGTGATAGATCTTCGAAGAGCTTCCAAACCAATCGAGCTTCCGATGATCTATAAAACATAAGAAAGAAATTACGTATGTAACAGCCCGTTTTCACTGAAATCAGAACAGTGGTTTCGGGACCACAAATCCGAGTCAGAAAGAAAAATTATTTTAATATTATTGCATGGTCTGCATTATGATAGGAATAACGTATGAAAATTTCGTTAAGAAAATTTTACCGATTTCATGTTTAATTAGGAGGAAAGGACCAAATTGCATAAAGTGCAAAAGTTGAATTCTAGTAGCTAGAAGGATCAAATAGCTATGGAATTCAAAATTTGGGGTCTTTATAAGGCAAATAGACCATTAAGAGAAGGTAGTAGATATTTATGATGATTCATCCATGGAAAATTAGAAAAAGAAAATGACTAAATTGGAAAGTTGAAAAATTAATGGATGATAAGTTAATTCAATGAATAAAATAATTTCATATCATCATCTTCCCCAAAATTTTCTATGGAAACCCTAGTTAAGAGAAAGAATTTCAAGCAAGCTTAACTGGGTAAGTAATCATGTCCCGTTTTTAGTAATTTTTACATTTTCAATATCGTAATAACCTAATCTATCTATTTTGGGGATCAATTTGCAAAGTTATCAAAGTATTAATTTTTTTTCCATGGATGAGTATGCTGAAATTTTAAAATTTATGGTAGAAAATGAAAGGTTGTTGATAGATAAACAACTTTTGTAAAGGAAATTTCCATGAAATTATGATTCAGGGACTAAATTATAAAGGTGTAAAATTCATGGAAATTTTTTGAATTTTATGAATTACATGGGCTGTAAATGTTATATGAAAAATTTGGCTAGGCTTGGAATAAGGATTAAATTGCATGAATTTCATTTTCCGAGCCTATGGACGAAATTAGAATTAATCAAAAGTATAGGGGCAAAATGGTATTTTTGTTTAAGATGTAAATTGGATTGAATTGGATATGAAATGTGTTAAATTGGTGTTAAATTCATTTACATAGATCCGAAAAGATCAAATAAAGAGTTAGATCGAGTAAAAGAAAAAGTATCGGATTAGTAGATCTCCTTATACGAGCAAGTGACGAGGTAAGTTCATGTAACTAAATTATGAATTTATATGTGTTAATTTGAATTGTAGGTATGTGATTGTATTATTGTCATGTATATGAAAGTATTCACATATCCGATAATACCCGATAAACATTAAGTCCCGTTTGAATAAATGAAATTCGATGGATACAGGATTTCCCGATTGGTTGTATCCTGCATGTGTTACGGACACACCACAACTCCTACGAGCATCCCGTTATAAGCCCTCTCGAGCTTCCCGTTATATGGTTCCTGCGAGCATCCTGATCGATAGAGATCTTGCATGTGTTGCTGACTACCGCAGCTCTTTGTGAGCATCCTGTTATACGATCGGTTGTGATCTTGCATATATTGCAGACACAAACGCAGCTCTTGGTGAGCGTCCTGATATGGCTCGCTTGAACTTCCCGATATATGGCTATCCGGAGCTCTTGATTAAAGGCTCTTCGTGAGCTTCCTGATTAAAAGTTCTTTGTGAACCTCTGGATTATGGCTCTTATGAGCTTCCTGTTATATAGCCCAGATAAACTTCCTGATAGGCTCTTTGTGAGCTTCCCGATTAATGGCTCTTTATGAGCTTCCTGTTATATGGCTTGAGAGAGTGCTTCTTGATTATGTGCTCTAATGACTACCCTTGAATATGAATTGACGGATTACAATTTTGTACACTTTAAGTGTACTACATGTGTATCCATCGATATTTCAAATAAATTCAACGGGCAAAGTTCTGACATAGCTAAACTGAACTTGAGATGATTTACCATAGAAATGTATATGTTATATGGAAATATGATTAGAAAAGTATATGTGTATGAAAGTTATTACATGATGATCTCATTCATGTTTCTTGGAAATTGTGTGAATTATAATGACTAACATGTTTTGATGAAGTTGGGTGTTTAGGCTATTAGCCAAACTTATTTGATGCATTTTGCATGTTTATTTTAATGGAAATGAATGGTAAGTTAAATTTACAGTTATACGAACTTACTAAGCGTTACATGCTTATTCTGTTTATTTTCCTCTATTTTGTAGTGCTCAGAAGCTCGTAAAGGTTGGAAGTCAGTCAGAGCATCATCACACTATCCTTCAGCTCGTTTTGGTATAAATAGCAAACTTATTTTTGTATAATGGAATGTATAGGTTAAATTGCCCAATGATGGCATGTATATGGTTTGTTGTAACTAGCCATTGGAATGGCTAGTGATGGTATATTTGATGTTTGTGTAGGAGGTTATATCATGTTTAAAATATATTTGCTTGGTATGATAGATTGAATTTTGATAAACTTATATGATTATACAAATAGGTAAGTTTGAATACTTAAATACATGTGATGATATATCATGTATAAGATTGGTTTTGGCTAGGTTTTAATGTCTTGAATTGGTTGGTGAATGTATTTAAATGTTGTTGTAGGTTGAAGGCAAATTTGGGTGAGAAAACTGGCCTTGAAAATGGCCTACTTTCGTCCACACGGGTAGACACACATGCGTGTGTCTCAACCGTGTGTGACACATGGCCATGTGCACGGGCGTGTGTGCAACACCCTTAACCTGTATTCATCATCGGAATAGGGTTACGAAGCATTATCGAAATATACTAATCAAGTAAACAGATCTTTCATTCCATACAGTATTCATGTCAGAAATTAAACATAAAGTCCCTCATACGAACCCTCGAGGTCCAAAATATGCATTAGAAACGAGTCAGGACTAAACCAGGTACTCAGTGAATTTTTCACAAAATCTCAATTTTTTTCTTAGTTACAGGGTACACACGCCCGTGTGGCTCACACGGCCATGTGACACACCCGTGTCTTAGGCCGTATGGGCATTCAAAATAGGGCACATGTCTATTACCCAACCCGTGTCCATACCCGTGTAACTCTTTGACTTGGGTCACACGGCCAAGTCACACGCCCGTGTGCTGGGCCGTGTGTAGGTGCAGGGGTCACACGGCCAAGCCACACGCCCGTGTGCCAGGCCGTGTGAAAAATCTTGACCATTCTATTTTGAATTTTTAAGATGCAGGGAACACACGACTAGGCCACACGCCCATGCGCTAGGCCGTGTGTCACACACGACTGAGACACACGCCCATGTCTCTGCCCGTGTGGACGAAAATAGGCTATTTTTCCAAGCCACATTTCTCACCCATCTTGTCTTTCACCTACACCAACACTTAAACATATTTACAAACCATGTTTATCACATACAACCAATGTACTCTTAGGTACCCCAGATGACAATTTCTTATCATGTTAATCTATCCAATGTACTCTTAGGTACCCCGATGACAATTTCTTATATTGTTAATCTATCATTCATACTTGTCTAGCTACCAAATGCATATATGCATGATTACATTCATTCTTCAAACATGATAGATCCACTTATAAACATATCAAAATATGTTAAACACAAGCCATTCCAATGGCTAGTTTCATTCAAAACATTTACAAGCCATTATTGGCTAAATAACCTATACATGCCATTATAACCATAGTTGATTTACCATATATATATCGAAATGGGCCGATGGATAGTGTGATTGATCTCTGCCAAGCTTCCAATCCAACAAGCTTCTTAATTACTATAGAACATGGAAAAATAAAATAGAGTAAGCATGTAATGCTTAGTAAGTTCGTATAACATGGTAATTAACTTACCACTCATTCAAATTCAAGATAAACATACAAGGCACATTCAAGCAATTTGATCACGAGCCCTAACACATATCCTCATCACCCTTGTTAGTCATATATTTCATATAAATATCAAGAAACATGTATGGGCTCAACAATAATTAGATTTCCATGTACATGTACTTTCCACATCATGTATTCATATAACATATACAAATCATATCATTGTATTTCAAGTACATTTTCATAATAATTCATCTCGAGTTCAGATTATTTCATGTCGGAACTTTGCCAATTAAATCATTTGAAATTTCAGTGTCACTCAGGTAATACACTCAAGGTGTACAAATCTATAATCATGAATGAACATATTTGGAAACACAAAGATTTATATACTTTTTCATACCTAATTTTACTTAAAATCATGCATTTTCGATAGAATTTTTGTCATAAAATAATTAATTTTTATAAAATAATTAAATTGTATTAAAAATTTGAACATGTTAATTTTTAGTCAATTTTACAATTATTTTTAGTGAATTTTGATTATTTTTGACAGATTCGTACAAAGGGCAAAAATTGACCCGGCAGACACCGTTAGAAGAACAAAACCGAGAAGCAATTCGAAGTAACAAGGAAAAATAATTTCCAGCCTAAGACGGTCCAAATATGTGTATTGATTCATAATATAATTAATTTTAATTTATTCCCAATTTAATTTGGGCTAAATAAATTAATTTTAATTAATTATGAAAAAAGGGCCCAGTTGAACCGCACCAGTTGAACCAAATCGAGCAAACCGAACCATCCACCAATCGGGCAGCCCAGAACCGTTCAAATGCTGACCCAAATCAGAATTTTTTTCTGATTAAATGAGCTTGCAAAAAGGCCCTTGGAAGACTTCCAAATTGCATTCAAACCCACCTTAAATTAAGGCTTTACGGATTTTCCCCATGCTATTTTTAGCAAAGTTGAAAGTCTCAACTTTGCCATGTAAGATGGCCGGCCATGAGGGGGCTCTTTGGCTGCTGAAATTTGCTATTTTTAGTAGCCATTCTCAGCTACATAAACCCCCTTTTTCTGCCCATTCAAATCATCCCTCAACACTCTCATTCTCTCATCACTTCTCTTCTCTCCATTCTCTCTTTTTCTCCAAAAAACCAAGCCTTCTTGTGCCGATTTCCCCTCTTGGAAAAGAGGTGTTTTCTCAGCCATTTGGGGCAGCAAGCAAGTGTTCGTAGAAGCCTTGATCGGCAAGGACAACAGAGACAAAAGAAGGGGCAATCAGTCAAGCCACGGAGAAACACCAGATTTGCTTCTTGTTCCCTATCTTTTTAATTTCTGTTGTTTTTATTATGAACATATCTATGAATATTCATGTCTCTGAAATGGTTATTTTAATCAATCTAGCTTGAATTAATTCGTGTTGGGTTGATTGCATTTCGTCATCTTGATTTGTTAAATTTATGTTTATGTTGTTATAGGCCTCGGTAAAATGCTTGATTAAGTAAAATCATGCCTAAGTTATTCTAGCATTATAATTGTTTAGATAACTAAAGAATTAATTATTTAAACGCATTGAAATTGTAATTAATGGACACAGTACTTAATCAGTGCATGTTTAATTCTTCTAAGGTAGCTGAAGATTTGATTAGCATTGTATTTAGCGATACATATGCCTTGCATAACTTGCAAGATTATTGTGATTAAACTGTTTCAAGGAAAGGATACTTTGTTACCTCACATAGTCTTTTATATGCTTATTAGGTTGAATTAATCATTTGAATCGACATAGGAATATGCGAGAGATTGTTTAATTTAATAAGTATGTATGTGCAATAACATGTTTACCTTTATAAATCTGTTTAATCGGTCGAATTGACATAGAAATATGTACAAGAGATGAATGGATTTTTTATTTGTAAATATGTTCATAAGTTAGCAAATTACCGAGTTGCCGTGATTTATTCGTAACAAGTATAAGCATAAGTTTAATAATTCTAAGGTAAGGAAATATAAGTAATCCAACACAATTATATCATCTTGATTAAATCATATTTGGAATCGTGCACTAGAATTTCTTTGTTTTATTTTAATTATTTCACTTAGTTTTTAACTCTTAGTTTTTTTTTTTATCTCTTTTTAAAACCAAATAATTTTCCTTCACCCAAGTGTTTAAAATTACTTTCATAAAAAATTCTTTTGTAGTCCCTGTGGGTACAATAACTCGACATTTACTTGTCACTTTATTACTTATTGCGATTGTGTACACTTGCACATTTCCATCGTTCCAAGTTTTTGGCGCCGTTGCCGGGGACTGTTTTTCAAAAGCCATTATTTGTGAATTTGTTAGTCTTACATTTTGGTTTAATTTTTTGTTTAATTTTTAACTTAATTAATTTTTTTCTGTGAATATTCCAGGTGTTTATGAGTATTGACCGAATTATCGATTTACTCCCTGTAGACCCTGAGATAGAACGAACCTTTCGACAACGTAGAAGACAAGCAAATCAAAAGAGGATCGAAGAGATGAATTTCGAGAATATGAATCAAGAAAATGGAGCAAACCTTGCTCAAAATCCTATCCTTATTGCTGATGATAGGGATAGAGCCTTAAGACAATATGCCGTGACAGTGTTCAATGATCTTAATCCGGGTATTAGAAGACCCGAAATCGAGGCACAATAATTTGAGCTGAAGCCAGTCATGTTCCAAATGCTTCAGACAGTGGGCCAATTCAATGGAATGCCTACCGAAGACCCTTATCTGAACTTGAGACTATTCATAGAGGTGAGCGACTCTTTCAAATTAGCTGGAGTACTCGAAGATGCATTACGATTGAAGTTGTTCCTATATTCGCTAAGGGACAGAGCTCGAGCCTAGTTGAACTCATTGCCACTAAACTCAATTTCCACATGGCAAGAGTTAGCAGAGAGATTTCTTATGAAGTATTTCCCGCCTAGCAAGAATGCTAAGTTGACGAACGAGATCAATGCCTTCCAACAAATGGATGATGGATCCTTGTATGAGGCATGGGAAAGATTTAAAGAGTTATTAGGAAAGTGCCCTCATCATGGAATTCCACATTGCATCCAACTTGAGACGTTTTACAATGGTCTCAACACTCACACGAGGATGGTAATGGACGCTTCTGCTAATGGTGCTCTCCTTTCTATGTCTTATAATGAGGCTTATGAAATTATCGAGAGGATCGCCAACAACAACTATCAATGGCCAACCAGTCGAGCAGCGTCAGGAAGACGAGTCGCTGGAATACATGAAATAGACGCTCTTACTTCACTTGCATCTCAGGTATCATCAATATCCTCAATGCTTAAAAATATTACTACTAATGGGTCTAATATTTTTGCAGCACAGCCGCCTAATCAATTTGAGAATATATCCTGTGTCTATTGTGGGGAAGGACATTTGTTTGAAGAATGTCCATCGAACCCAGAATCTGTATACTACATGGGTAATCAGAACCAAAACCGAGGAAAGCAAGGGCTGTAATCCAATTTTTATAACCCATCGTGGAGAAACCACCTAAACTTGTCCTGGAGTAACCAAGGGGTTGGAACCAGTAACACTTACACCCAACCTAGACCAACCCAGCTGCCTAGTTTCCCTCAACAAGTTCAGAAACCAGTTCAAGCTGAATCATCCAATAGCTTGGAGAGTTTGCTGAAGGCATACATGGCAAAGAATGATGCCTTAATCCAAAGCCAAGTAGCTACATTGAAGAATCTGGAAAACCAAATGGGCCAGCTTGCAACTGAACTTAGGAACTGACCACAGGGTACCTTACCTAGTGATACGGAAAATCTGAGAAATTTGGGAAAGGAGCACTACAAAGCGCTGACATTGAGGAGTGAAAAGACGATAGAGCCCAATACCATTGAAGCCAAAAAGGAGCAAGCTGATGCTCAAGACTCAAAGAAAGTTCAACCGAGTGTTGAAATTCCAGTTTCAAAAGAACCAGAATCTGCAAAACCCAACAAGGTAACCTCAGAACCAGGTAAATTTGATCAACTAACAACTTCGTTAGATGCGAATTACCACGTAAGACGAATCAACCATTACCGGCCAAAGAAAGAAACCATCACCACCCTACCCTCAAAGACTTGTAAGGCGAGTCAGGAGATTCAATTCAAGAAGTTCCTTGACGTACTTAAGCAACTTCACATCAACATCCCGTTGGTTGAAGCACTTGATCAAATGCCGAATTATGTCAAGTTCATGAAAGATATCCTATCTAAGAAATGAAAACTTGGAGAATTTGAGACAGCAGAACTGACGAAGGAATGCAGTGCATATCTTCAAGACAAACTACCCCCAAAATTGAAGGATCCTGGATGTTTTACCATTCCGTACAATATTGGAGCAACCTATTGTGGTAAGGCATTATGTGACTTAGGTGCGAGTATTAACTTGATGCCTATGTCAATATTTAGAAAGTTGGGGATAGGTGAAGTTAGACCCACTACGGTTACACTTCAACTAGCAGATCGATCCTTAGCGCATCCAGAAGGAAAAATTGAAGATGTATTGGTACGTATAGATAAATTTATTTTTCCTACTGACTTTTTAATTCTAGACTTTGAATCAGAAAAAGAAGTGCCAATTATCCTAGGAAGACCATTCTTAGCAACTGGAAGGACCCTTATTGATGTGCAGAAGGGTGAGCTGACTATGCGTGTTCAGGATGATCAGGTAACATTTAATGTTTTTAAGTCAATGCAATTTCCTGACACAATTGATGATTGTTCTGCAGTATTCGATTTAGAGGAATTAATAGTGGAGAAAGAACTCAACTATGTTGAGGATCCGTTGGAACGAATTCTGACATCAGACCCTCCAAATGATGAAGAGGATAATGAATACTTAGCTCTACTAGAAGCTAATCAAAAGGGATTTAATCCACAATCCCGTTTTGAATCTTTGGAATTAGAGAAAAGGGATTACACCCAGCCAAAAGCATTAATCGAGGAGCCACCTAAGTTAGAACTCAAGGTACTACCTACACACTTAAAATATGTTTATTTAGGTAACGCTTCTACTCTGCCTGTGATTGTTTCAATGAATTAACTCATGAACAAGAAGAGAAACTTATCATAGTTTTGAAACAATTCAAGAAGGCTATCGGATGGACCATAGCCGATATTCACGGTATTAGCCCATCTGTATGCATGCACAAGAACATATTAGAAGATGGCGAGAGAGGAACGATCGATGGACAATGGAGACTGAACCCCATCATGAAAGATGTAGTAAAGAAGGAAATTATCTAGTGGTTGGATGCGGGTATAATTTACCCCATCTTAGACAGTTCATGGGTAAGTTTGGTCCAGTGCGTGTCGAAGAAAGGAGGTATCACGGTCGTTGAGAACGAGAATAACGAGTTGATACCGACCAGAACGGTTACGGGATGGAGAATTTGCATCGATTACCGAAAGTTGAACAATACGACCAGGAAAGATCCCTTTCCTTTGCCGTTCTTGGACCAGATGCTTGATAGACTCGCGGGGTGAGACTATTACTATTTTCTCGATGGATACTCAGGGTATAATCAGATTACAGTAGAGATCAGCACAAGACGACATTCACCTACCCGTACGGTACATTTGCATTTAGACACATGCCATTTGGTTTATGTAATGCACCTGCTACATTTCAAAGATGTATGATGTCAATTTTTACTGACATGGTTGAGAAGTGTTTGGAAGTTTTTATGGATGACTTTTCAGTATTTGGAGACACTTATGATGATTTTTTAGCCAATCTAGCTAAGGTACTAAGACGATGTGAAGAAACAAACCTAGTACTCAACTGGGAAAAGTGTCATTTCATGGTACAAGAAGGGATTGTTCTAGGGCATCAGATATCGAGACATGGAATCGAGGTAGACAAAGCAAAGGTAGACGTTATTGAGAAACTCCTACCTCCAATATTTGTAAAGGGTGTTAGAAGTTTCTTGGGCCACGCTGTTTTTTATCGTAGATTTATCAAAGACTTTTCCAAAATTACAAAACCTTTGTGCAAATTATTGGAGAAGGACGCGACATTCAAGTTTGATGATGAATGTTTAAGAGCATTCAAAGAGTTGAAGAATCGATTAGTTACGGCACCCATCATTGTCACACCAGATTGGGATCTGCCATTCGAATTGATGTGTGACGCAAGTGACTTCACAATTGGAGCTGTCATGGGCCAGCGAAGGAACAAAGTTTTTCACCCCATCTACTACGCAAGTCGGACTCTAACAGGAGCACAACTAAATTATACAGTAACAGAAAAAAAGTTACTTGCTATTGTATCTGCTTTCGACAAGTTTCGATCTTATCTTATAGGTACCAAAGTGACTGTTTATACGGACCACTCGGCAATTAAATATTTACTGGCCAAGAAAGACGCTAAGCCGAGATTGATCCGGTGGGTACTTATACTTCAAGAGTTCGATCTAGAAATTCAAGATCGAAAGGGAGTAGAAAACCAAGTAGCAGATCACTTGTCCAGATTGGATCCGCAAGAGGGAAATTCTCCACTTGTATCGATTTAGGAGACATTTCCAGATGAACACATACTGAAGGTAAATCATGTCCATAATATTCCTTGGTTTGCTAATATTGCTAACTATTTATCTTGTGGTTTGATGTCGATTGATAAAACGTATCAACAAACGAAAAAGTTTCTTCACGATGAAAAGTACTATTTCTGGGAAGAGCCATATTTGTTTAAAAAGTGTGCAGATCAGATGATCAGAAGATGTGTGGCAGAAGATGAAATACCAAATATTTTATACCACTGTCACTCAGCTCCGAGTGGGAGACACTTCGGAGGTACTCGCACTACGGCCAAAGTATTACAAGCCGGATTCTTTTGGCCCACACTATTCAAGGATGCATACACTTACGTAAAGAGTTGTGATCGATGTCAAAGGGTTGGAAATGTCACCAATAGATTTGAGATGCCCCGAACAAATATAATTGAGGTAGAATTGTTCGATGTTTGGGGTATTGACTTTCTTGGTCCTTTCCCTCCGTCTTTTGGTCACAAGTACAAATTGGTAGCAGTAGATTATGTGTCCAAGTGGGTCGAGGCTGAAGCTTATCCGACGAAAGATGCTAAGGTTGTGATGAAGTTCTTGCAGAAACACGTGTTCACAAGGTTTGGAACCCCAAGAGCTATTATCAGCGATGAAGGGGCCCATTTTGTGAACAAGTGGTTAAAATGGTTGTTAGATAAACATGGAGTGAAACTTAAGGTTGCTACAGCTTACCATAAACAGACGAATGGGCAAGCTGAGCTGGCGAATAAGGAGATCAAAGGCATACTTGAGAAGGTAGTTTTCCCGAACCGACGAGATTGGTCCAAGAGACTAGATGATGCTTTATGGGCTTACAGAACAGCATACAAGACACCTTTAGGAATGTCACCCTACAGGTTGGTCTTTGGGAAATCCTGTCATCTATCTCTGGAGTTAGAGCACAAAGCTTACTGGGCTCTTCGACGACTCAACTTGGATCTTAAGCTTGCTAGAGAGAAACGGAATCTCCAACTCAACGAGCTAGAGGAATTCCGAATGTTCTCATACGAAAATGCCAAATTACTCAAAGAAAGACTCAAGAAATGGCATGACAAGCAAATTCGAGTTAGAGAAATTGAAGCAGGTCAGCAAGTCTTGTTATTTAATTCCAGATTGAAGTTCTTCCCAGGTAAGTTAAAATAAAGTTGGTCCGGTCCATTTACGATTCATCGCGTCTATCTATCCATATGGATTTGTTGAACTCCAAGGTAAGGGAGGTAATTTTCAAGTCAATGCTCAGCGTTTGAAACATTACTACGGAGAAAAACCTGAACGGGATCAAATCTTGTTCAGTTTATCAGATATTTAAATTTTCTTGTTTTTAATAAATTATTTAGGGTATATTTGCGGGTTTATTATGTTTAAATAAATTCTGTCTAGGAGATTGGAACTTAAGCGAGACCGCTTGTGACCCCTCCAATCTTTCTGGGAATTGATTTTTACATAAATTTTCGAGAAATTATTCCCTAAATGACAAAATAATTTTTTATTTTTTCAAATAAAAGGGTCAAATTTTGATCCAAGTTTTAATTAGCAACTCAATTTTAAATTTTCATTAAGTCTAAGGACTTAATTGAAGTATTTTTAAAACTTAATTGCTCTTTTTTTTAAATAAAAGTTTAGGTGCCTCTCTTTGTAAATATTTTTAAAATACATCTAGAATAAATATTTTTACTTAATATTATATATTTATAAATTATTAATAAACTTTAATATATAATTATATCCATTATAATTTATATATTAAATTTTATCAACTTAGCTTAGAATTAGGATTAATTTTATTTAATTATATTTTATGTTTATTTTAATAATTTAATAACAATTGATAATTTCATATGAATATATTTAATTATTAATTGTTGTTAACTTTGAGTAGAAGTAGACTTAGATTATTTAAATTATTAAATTTCTCTAAGAATTTCACTCTACTTCCTACTCCTTCCATTATATATTCCATCCATCTATTCTATTCTTCTCATCCATTAAACACCTAAAACCTCAAAGCACATAAACCTTTGAGTGCCGAAAAGTCCCTAAGCGATCGGCCAAAGACATCCGCGCTCACGCCATCGCCTGTGCCTCGCCTCACGTCTGCTGCCTCTAGCTCACGTCGCGACGCACCTGCACAATTTCAAAGACACCGTGGGCGCCATCAAGCTCCTCACACGCGTGTTGCTTGCTGCAACACCATCTCCCCGCACATCCGGACTAGCCCTTGTGCGCGCTACCTGCTTCATCCCCACGTACGCTACTGCTTGTTGCTTTGCACACTTGTGCAGCACACCTCCTTCACCCACACACCAAGCCCTTAAGCCTCCAACCCTCCTTTTAAATTACCATCTATTTCTTCATTATTATTTTTAAGAGTTCTTACATTTTTTTTCTAAAAAAAGGTGGTAAGACCTAATTTTCTTTATGAATTATTAATAACTTTTAATTAAATTTTTGAGAAAATATTTTTTTTCCCATTTTATGTTCAGGTCAATTATGCCTCGCAAGAGAACTCGTGCCTCCGCCCAAATCGATGGAACACAAAATAAGTTCCACTGTGAAGAAGCCAAAGTAAGATACTAAAGTATCTTCAAAAATCAACAAATGCATCCAGAGAAAGGCTTCACATTGAAGGAAAGAAACTACAGAGCCTTTATGGCACGTATTCGTCAAGTTGCTGAAGCCTTCAATTGGGAATTGTTTTGTGAAAAGAGACCAAGTGTGGATGAGGAACTAGTTCGTGAATTCTATGCGAACTTAACCTTGAGCGAATTGACCAAAGTTCCAGTTCGCGGAATCAAGGTACCAATAAATTCAAATGCTATTAATGAGTTCTTTGAATTACCTGATTTCGAAAACGATGAATATTCTTCTTTTTTTAGCAACATTGAGCCTGAAAATTTGCAAGAAATTCTCGAGGAACTTACAGTTCCAGGTTCTAAGTGGATTGTGTCAAAGCAAGGAATCCACACGTGTCAAAGAGAATATTTGACACCACTTGCGAAGGTATGGTTCTATTTCATCCGTTTCAGCCTTATGCCTAGTTCGCATGGGACTACAATCTCATTAGAGAGAATGGTCCTATTATACTCGATTCTAACTGGAAAGACCATTGATGTGGGAAAAATCATCCTAAGAGAAATGCGAAATTGTGTCGTTAGACATTCTGGCCCAGCCTATTTCCCCTTTATGATAACAATTCTGTGCTTAAAAGCAAAAATTCTTGTGAACGTAAAGAAGACAGGGTATAGTCAGGGCACAATCACCGATTGGGATCTCTACCGAGTAGCTGGAGATTCTGTTCTACAGCAATGAGTTGAAGAGAGTGAGGATCCCAAAGAAGCAGAAGATGACCCCACAGAGATCCCGCCAGAGCAATCAACTGAAGTCCCTAATGAGGCAGAACCAATGGAACCAGAAGCGGAACCTGATATCGAAACCTCAATGTTTGGAGCTCTACCGCCTAGCCTAGATCTTTGAGATGAGCTGTCAAAGCTGATGGACTTAATGCAACACATGCAATGGCAGCAACAAGCCTACTGGAGATACTCAAAAATAAGGGATGACTCGATGAGGAGTGCCCTTAGGAAAATTTATAATGACCCATTTATTTTTGTGCCTGAATTTCCAGATTTCATATTTGAACCATGGAGTTCATTAACGAAGAGGGAGCAAAGTGATTCATGCAAAGGCAATAATGATGGAGCAAAAGATGAGTCGAATTCAGAAGGATCGGCAAACAAATAACAAAGGGAGGACCTCAACTTTATTTATTTTTATTCTTAAGTTATTTTAGGATTAGGTTAATTAGGAATTTTTATTTTTTCACAATAAAACAAGAGATAGGAATCATGAATAAAATCTGAACAAGTCACAAAGGCTAAAGTGTGGCAATAGGTATATACATGTCTAGGATTGGATTTAGAGAGAGCTTGGTACTTAAGTAGTCAATTTGACTCACCTCCTCTTTTCTAAAATCCTACCTGGTGTATAGTATCTATTCACTTTAAACAATGAGGACATTGTTCACTTTAAGTAGGGGGAACCGAAAATTTGAATTAATTCCACTCAGAATAAAATTTTCTTTTAATTATGATTAGGATATATTTTGTTCAATAATTTGAAATTTTGTTAAGTATGCTAAACTTCAGTGTTAATAAAGTTCTATTATTTCAATAAGTTATTATGTTAGCTTAATAATGATATGAACGTATTTTTAATAAAGCATGCAAAGTTGTACCATAAAATTTTTAGTTCCCTACGAAAAAATTAGGCATGCTTGAAAGTTTAAGTCTTTAGAATTGACTTAGTAATTTCTTGAGGTGAAATCCTAGGAAGCATGGAATATCGAAAATGATTTAGGCAATTATTGTTTGGACCGTTGGAGCCTTTCAAACCGACCATGATAAAATTATCCTTTGAAACCCAACTTTGAGACTATATGGCCTAGTTTTATTTGGACCTTTGCAATATTTAGCCATCACTTTTCTCTTCATTATCTTTAAAATTGTCCCAAACACTAGACTCAGTACTATTCAGAATATCGATTACTCGAAAATTGTAGTACATGAAGCAAGTTCTCGAATTTGAATTCAAAAAAAAACACATGTACTCGAAAGAAAATAGATGTACAAAAGAGCATGTGAAAGTAAAATAAGTTGGTGTATCTAAGGTAAAAATTCCAAAGGTTCGATTTAACACTGAGTCTAGGGTTTTTAAGCCAAAATTTATCTATCTTTTACCTACCCATAGCCTAGCCACGTTACAACCTTAATAAAGACCTATTGATTCAAGTTTCTATGCTACCTAAATTAGTGGAGAGAAATTGCTAAGGTCAACATATGAAGACATAAGTTAAACTAATGATTGCAGCTTAGTCTTGAATAAGGGAATAAAAAAAAATCAAATTGGTAAGGGTTAACATGTCTTTGTTAAAGAGGCGTTTAGTCTAATTTTGCTATTATAATAGTTGTTGGACGTAATTTGAACGATATGTTTACTTAAGTTGCATAATTATCAAATTTCTTATTTTTGAGCCTAAGTATATGAAATTCATAATTTTGAGAAGAAAGTTGTTCTGAAGGAGTTTTTCAAAAGTATCTCCGAGAATTTAAGTTTGGGGGTGTGGAAACACAAAGATTTATATACTTTTTCATACCTAATTTTACTTAAAATCATGCATTTTCGATAGAATTTTTGTCATAAAATAATTAATTTTTATAAAATAATTAAATTGTATTAAAAATTTGAACATGTTAATTTTTAGTCAATTTTACAATTATTTTTAGTGAATTTTGAATATTTTTGACATATTCGTACAAAGGGCGAAAATTGACCCGACAGACACCGTTAGAAGAACAGAACCGAGAAGCAATTCGAAGTAACAAGGCGAAATAATTTCCAGCCTAAGACGGTCCAAATATGTGTATTGATTCATATTATAATTAATTTTAATTTATTCCCAATTTAATTTGGGCTAAATAAATTAATTTTAATTAATTATGGAAAAAGGGCCCAGTTGAACCGCACCAGTTGAACCAAATCGAGCGAACCGAACCAGCCACCAATTGGGCAGCCCAGAACCGTTCAAATGCTGACCCAAATCAGCATTTTAGCTGATTAAATGAGCTTGCAAAAAGGCCCTTGGAAGACTTCCAAATTGCATTCAAACCCCACCATAAATTAAGGCTTTACGGATTTGCCCCAGGCTAATTTTAGCACAGTTGAAAGTCTCAACTTTGCCATGTAAGATGGCCGGCCATGAGGGGGCTCTTTGGCTGCTGAAATTTGCTATTTTTAGCAGCCATCCGCAGCTATATAAACCCCCTTTTTCTGCCCATTCAAATCATCCCTCAACACTCTCATTCTCTCATCACTTCTCTTCTCTCCATTCTCTCTTTTTCTCCAAAAAACCAAGCCTTCTTGTGCCGATTTCCCCTCTTGGAAAAAAGGTGTTTTCTAAGCCATTTGGGGCAGCAAGCGAGTGTTCGTAGAAGCCTTGATCGACGAGGAAAACAGAGACGAAAGAAGGGGTAATCAGTCAAGCCATGGAGAAACACCGAATTTGTTTCTTGTTCCCAATCTTTTTAATTTCTGTTGTTTTAATTATGAACATATCTATGAATATTCATATCTCTGAAATGGTTATTTTAATCAATCTAGCTTGAATTAAGTCGTGTTAGTTTGATTTCATTTCGTCCTCTTGATTTGTTAAATTTATGTTTATGTTGTTATAGGCCTCGGTAAAATGCTTGATTAAGTAAAATCATGCCTAAGTTATTCTGGCATTATAATTGTTTAGATAACTGAAGAATTAATTATTTAAACGCATTGAAATTGTAATTAATGGACACAGTACTTAATCAGTGCATGTTTAATTCTTCTAAGGTAGCTGAAGATTAGATTAGCATTGTATTTGGCGATACATATGCCTTACATAACTTGCAAGATTATTGTGATTAAACTGTTTCAAGGTAAGGATACTTTGTTACCTCACATAGTCTTTTATATGCTTATTAGGTTGAATTAATCGTTTGAATCGACATAGGAATATGCGAGAGATTGTTTAATTTAATAAGTATGTATGTGCAATAACATATTTATCTTTATAAATCTGTTTAATCGGTCGAATTGACATAGAAATATGTACAAGAGATGAATGGATTTTTGATTTGTAAATATGTTCATAAGTTAGCAAATTACCGAGTTGCAGTGATTTATTCGTAACAAGTATAAGAATAAATTTAATAATTCTAAGGTAAGGAAATATAATTAATCCAACACAATTATATCATCTTGATTAAATCATATTTGGAATCGTGCACTAGAATTTCTTTGTTTTATTTTAATTATTTCACTTAGTTTTTAACTCTTAGTTTTTTTTTTTATCTCTTTTTAAAACCAAATATTTTTCCTTCACCCAAGTGTTTAAAATTACTTTCATAAATAATTCTTTTACAGTCCCTGTGGGTACGATAACTCGACATTTACTTGTCACTTTATTACTTGTTGCGATTGTGTACACTTGCACATTTCCATCGTTCCAATATTCATCAAACAAATTATCCTCTCGTATTTCAACATGTCTTGTAACATCAGTTTCATGTATTCCAGACATATACCAGATTAAAGATAAACAAAGTCATTAAGCATGTTCCACACTCGTGTACCAAGCTTGTCATGCTTCAATATATCAAGTGATATCATTTCCATATATCATGTATCATCATTTTTCATGTATTTTAGGCAGATACATGTATTAATTCATTTCATGTTTATATTTTCTCATGTCAGGATTTTTCCCATTAAATCATTAAAAACATTGATGGATATACAGGTAGTACACTCGAAGTGTACAAAACTATAATCCGTCAACTCATATTCAGGGGCGCACAAAATTTGGAAGCACTCTCTCGAGCCATATAACAGGAAGCTCACAAAGAGCCATTAATCGGGAAGCTCACAAAGAGCCTTTCAGGAAGCTTATCTGGGCTATATAACAGGAAGCTCATAAGAGCTATAATCAGGAAGTTCACAAAGAAATTTTAATCAGGAAGCTCACGAAGAGCCTTTAAATAGGAATTCACGAAGAGCCATGTAACGGGAGCTCCGGATAGCCATATACCGGGAAGTTCAAGCAAGCAATATCGGGAAGCTTCGGAGAGCCATATACTAGGACGCTCATAAAAAGCTGCGGTATGTCCGCAACACATGCAGGATCACTACCGATCATATAACAGGACGCTCACAAAGAGTTGCGGTAGTCCGCAGCACATGCAAGATTACTACCGATCAGGATGCTCACAGGAACCATAACCATATAACAGGAATCTCAAGAGGGCTTATAACGGGATGCTCATAAGAGCTATGGTGTGTCCGCAACATATGCAGGACCACAACCAATACAGGAAATCCTGTATCCATCGAATTTCATATATATTCAAATGGGACTTATTACTTATTGATTATTGTCAGATGTGTGAATACTTTCATATACATGTCAATAATACAATCACATACATACAATTCAATTACACAATTCACATATACAACATTCAATTCAAACATATAAATATACACAATTTAGTTACACGAACTTACCTCGACAAATGTTCGTATACGTAAAATCTACTAATCATACATTTTCTCTTTTCCTCGTTCTAACTTCGAATTTGGTCTATCCGAATATAAAAGAATGAATTTGACATTAATTCATGTTCATTTCCATTAAATTCACATCTTAGGCAAAATTATCATTTTGCCCCTAAACTTTTAATTAATGATGATTTCATCTCTAGGCTTGAAAAATGAAATTCATGCAATTTAATCCTTATTCCAAGCCTAACCGAATTTTTCATATAACATTTACAGCCCATGTAATTCAGAAAAATTCAAAATTTTCCATGAATTTTTACAACTTTACAATTTAGTCCTAAAATCATAATTTCATCAAAATTCACTTTACAAAAGTTGTTTATTTATCAACAACCTTTCATTTTCTACCATAAATTTCAAAATTTCAGCATACTCATCCATGGAAAAACCCTAGTACTTTGATAACTTTACAAATTAGTCCCCGAGGTAGCTAAATTAAGCTATTACGATCTCAGAAATATAAAAATCATTAAAAACGGAACAAGAAAACATACCTAATCGATCAAAGTAAGCTTGCTTGAGCTACTTTCTCTTTGCTAGGGTTTCCATGGAAATAATTTTGGAAAGATGATGAAAAAGATGATATTTCCATTATTTAATTAATTATCATTTTTTATTTTTTTCACTTTCCAATTTCATCCTTTACTTTAATTAATTTTCCATGGATGAATCATCATCCTTAACCACTAAGCATTTTTAACGGTCTACTTTCCATATAAGGACCTCAAATTTTGAATTCCATAGCAATTTAATCCTTTTAGCTATTAGAACTCAACTTTTGCACTTTGTACAATTTGGCCCTTTATCAAATTAAAAATGTAATCGGTAAAATTTCTTTACGAAATTTTTATACGAAATTACTATCATACTATAGACCATAAAATAATATAAAATTTTTTTTTTCCAAAATCAAATTTCTGGTCCCGAAACCACTATTCTGATTTTACCGAAAACGGGTTGTTACAGTGTGGTTTCGTCCTGTGTCCCCTACATCCTTAAAATTGAGAAACAAAATGCCCAGGTATTTTCACACAGGCGTGTGTCTCAGTCGTGTGTGACACACGGCCTAGCACACGGGCGTGTGGTCTGGCTGTGTGAACCCTGCACCTAATTAATGTAAGTCAGTATGCTCACACGGCCTAACACATGGGTGTGTGGCTTAGCCGTGTGACCCAAGTCAGTAGCTACCCTAATTTTGAGCACAGGCTGGGACATGGTCGTGTGCCTTACATCTAATGCCCACACGGCCTAAGACACGGGCGTGTCATTTGGTCGTGTTATCCACACGGCCTACCCACACGTGCGTGTGTCCCCTGCATCTAAGAAAAATTTTGAAATTTCGCGAAAAATTCTCTAAGTTTTCGATTTAGTCCCGACTTGTTTCTAATGCATAAATTGGGCCTCGAGGGTCCATTTAAGGGACAATATGATTGAATATGATTGGATTCGGTTATGAATAGTAAATGATATGTGTAAACTGCTTTTAAATCTGTAAACTCTGGTAATGCTCAGTAACCCTGTTCCGGTGACGGATATGGGTTAGGGGTGTTACATTGATTGGTATCAGAGCTACGGTTTAGCCGATTATTGGAATAACGCAGCAAGCATAAGTTTTTTTATACATGCCATTATATAATTTGTGATAGTGTGATATCTCCTGACCATTTTAAACATGTTTTCCATATAGTAATATCGTCAAACCGAGCTGAATCCAAGGAAGCTGAGAGTAATGCTCAAGCTTTAGTTCAAATAGCTGCTTCCAGTACAAGAAGGCCCATATCTGAGTGCCGAGGTGAGGAGGCTAAAGAAGACTTCTTTCAAATGATGAATGAATGGTTTACAGAATTTCTAAAAACAAATTCTAATGTACAACAACCTTCCCCTCCTATTTCTCAACCGGTTCCTGATATACCACAAGGTACTGAACTTGTTAAAACTGGTATGCCTCCGGTAGATAAAATTCAGAAATATAGGGTAGAAGAATTTAGGGCCACTGCTGAAGATGATCCAAAAAAGGCTGAATTTTGGTTAGAAAACACCATCGGGGTTTTGGATGAATTATCTTACACGCCTGACGAATGTTTGAAATGTGTTGTGTCTTTGTTAAAAGATTCGGCTTATCAGTGGTGGAATACTCAGGTTTCTGTTGTACCGAAGGAAAATGTTACATGGGAATTTTTCCAAACAGAATTCAGAAAGAAGTATATTAGTCAAAGATTTTTGGATCAGAAAAGAAAAGAATTTTTAGAGCTTAAACAGGGAAATATGGCATTATCTGAATACAAACGAGAATTTGTCAGATTAAGCAAGTATGTCAGAGAGTGTGTTCTGACTGAAGTTGCCATGTGTAAACGTTTTGAAGAAGGATTAAATGAAGACATTAAGTTATTGGTTGGAATTCTGTAATTAAAGGAATTTGTGGTGTTAGTTGACCGGGCACATAAAGCCGAAGAATTAAGTAAAGAAAAGTGGCAGGCAGATATGGAAGCTCAGACTTCAAGTAAAAGATTTATGGGAAAATCACAATCGTCAGCTTCAAAGAAATCGAAGAAATACTATGATCATTCTGTCACATCTACGGGGTATTCTGGTAGAGACCAAAGTATGCAACGCTCTAATCCGAGATCTCTGACCCCATCGGTAGCAAGTGCTGAAAGTGTCAAAAACCCCAAACTGATATGCAAACATTGTAATAAATTTCATTTCGGTGAGTGCCATATGAGAAGTGGAGCCTGCTTTAGATGTGGTTCTCTTGATCACTATCTTAGAGATTGTCTGAAAAAGCCTGAAAAAGATATTGTTTAGGCTTTAAGGCCGAGTAATCCTGCCTCGAGAGGTAGAGCGCCTCGTAACCCCAGCAATGTTAGTGGTAGCCAAGGTGTGACTAAAGATTCAACTGTCAAATCTAAAGCACGAGCAGCAGTCAGAACATATGCTATACGTGCACGTGAGGATGCTTCTGCACCTGACGTTATTACTGGTACATTTTTTTTCTTTTTGATACTGATATTACTGCTTTGATTAATTCTGGTTCAACACATTCATACATTTGCACGAATTTAAAATTTATTAAAAATTTATCTATTGAATCCAATGAATTTGTGGTCAAAGTATCAAACCCCCTAGGCCAATATGTGATGGTGGATAAAATTTGCAAGAAATGTCCGCAAATGATATGGGGTATCTATTTTCCAGCTGATTTGATGTTACTGCCATTTGATGAGTTTGATGTAATTTTGGGTATGGACTGGTTGACTCAGCATGATGCCGTGGTTAATTGTAAATAGAAGTATATTGTATTAAAATGTCAGAATGGTGAGTTACTCCGTGTTGAATCTGATAAACTGGATGGGTTGTCTAATGTGATCTCAGCTATATCAGCGCAAAAATATGTCAGAAAAGGGTATGATGCTTATCTCGCGTATGTGTTGGACACTAAAGTATCTGAGTCGAAGATTAAATCAATGTCAATTGTTTGTGAGTACCCTGATGTGTTTCCAGAAGAATTACCTGGATTACCGCCAGACAGAGAGATTGAATTTTCTATAGATCTTGTTCCGGGGACAACGCCGATATCTATAGCACCGTATAGAATGGCCCCTACAGAATTAAAAGAGTTGAAAGCACAGTTGTAAGAACTGACAGACAGAGGTTTTGTTCAACCTAGTTCTTCATCTTGGGGTGCACCAGTTCTATTTGTTAAAAAGAAAGATGGATCATTGAGACTGTGAATTGATTACAGGCAACTCAACAAGGTTACAATCAAGAATAAGTATCCATTGCCTCGTATTGATGACTTATTTGATCAGTTGAAAGGTGCCACTGTATTTTCAAAGATTGATCTTCGTCTGGTTACTATCAATTACAGGTGAAAGGCTCAGATGTACCGAAGACAGCCTTCAGAACCAGGTACGAGCATTATGAGTTTCTTGTGGTGCCGTTTGGCTTGACTAATGCACCT
Organism: Gossypium sturtianum; assembly: GCA_025698515.1. NCBI lineage: Eukaryota > Viridiplantae > Streptophyta > Magnoliopsida > Malvales > Malvaceae > Gossypium > Gossypium sturtianum. The sequence goes on from CM046955.1 coordinate 132,398,014, forward strand.
GCAATATTTATGGATCTAATGAATAGAATTTTTAGATCGTATTTAGATAGATTTTTGGTGGTATTTATTGATGATTTCCTGGTTTATTCCCGAGATGAAAATGAACATGCTGATCATTTGAGAATTGTTCTGCAAACACTGCGTGAGAAACAGTTGTATGCCAAATTTAGTAAATGTGAATTTTGGCTTCGGGAAGTTGGTTTTCTTGGGCATATAGTATCTGTTGAAGGTATCAGAGTGGACCTAAATAAAATTTTAGCAACTGTTAACTGGAAACCACCAAAAATGTGTCTGAAGTCAGAAGTTTTCTGGGACTAGCTGGGTATTGCCGGAGGTTTGTAATAGGAATTTCGATGATAGCTTCTCCGATGACACGATTTTTACAGAAAGATGTGAAATTTGAATGGACTGATAAATGTCAGCAGAGTTTTGACAAATTGAAAGATTTATTGACTGAAGCACCCGTACTAGTTCAACTTGAATTGGGTAAAGAATTTGTAATTTACAGTGATGCATCATTGAATGGTTTAGGTTGTGTATTGATGCAAGAAGGTAAAGTGATAGCTTATGCATCTAGACAGTTAAAACCACATGAAAAGAATTATCCGATACATGATTTGGAATTAGTAGCTATTGTATTTGCTTTAAAAATTTAGCGACATTACTTGTTTGGTGAAAAATGTCATATATTCACTGATCATAAAAGTTAGAAATATCTGATGTCGCAAAAAGATTTGAACTTGATATAGCACAGGTGGCTTGAATTATTAAAAGATTATGATCTGGTTATTGATTATCATCCAGGAAAAGCCAATGTGGTTGCAGATGCTCTGAGCACAAAATCTTTGTTTACTTTGCGAGCAATGAATACCCAGTTATCTTTATCTGATGATGGTTCAATCATAGCTGAGTTAAAATCTAAACCGACATTTCTGCAACAGATCTACGAGGCTTAGAAAAATGATGATGAATTACAAGCTAAACGTGTACAATGTGAGTCAATTTTTGATTCAGAATTTCAGTTGGATCTGGTGATTGTCTTATGTTTAGGGGTCGAGTATGTGTACTGAGGAATTCGGAGCTAGTATAGAAGATTCTACACGAAGCTCATAGTGGTATTGTGTATGTTCATCCGGGGAGTAACAAAATGTATAATGATTTGAAAAAGATGTACTGGTGGCCGAGAATGAAATAGGATATTTCTGAATTTTTATCTAAATGTTTGATATGCCAACAAGTTAAAGTTGAACATCAGGTGCCTTAGGGATTATTATAGCCAGTTACGATACCGGAATGGAAATGTTCAAGAATTACCATGGCCCTTGTGTCGGGATTACCCTTATCTCCGAAAAAGGAAGATGCTATTTAGGTAATCGTTGATCGTTTGAAAAAGTTTACACACATTATTCCAATACGTATAGATTTCTCCCTGGACGGATCAGCAGAGTTATATGTTTCTGAGATAGTCAGATTGCATGGAGTGCCGGTCTCCATTATTTCAGATAGAGATCCACAGTTTACATCTCAATTCTGGAATAAGTTACAAGAAGCTTTAGGTACACAGTTACATTTTAGTACCGCATTTCATACTCAAACTGATGGCCAATCTGAACGTGTAATACAGATTTTAGATGATATACTCTGGTGTTGTGTTTTGAAATTCGAAGGTAATTGGGAAAAGTATCTGCCTTTATTTGAATTTGCATACAATAATAGTTATCAGTTTAGCATTAAAATGGTACCGTATGAGGCTTTGTATGGTCGCAAATGTAGAACTCCATTGTATTGGACTGAGCTTAGTGAGAAAAAGATACACGGAGTTGATTTAATCCGAGAAACTGAAGAAAAGGTAAAGGTAATTCGGGATAGTTTGAAAGCAGCCTCTGACCGTCAAAAGTCTTATGCTGATCTTAAATGAAAAGAGATAGAATTTCAAGTTGGTGATAAGGTATTTTTGAAGGTATCGCCTTGGAAGAAAGTTCTTCGGTTTGGCCGTAAAGGAAAACTGAGCCCATGGTTCATTGGACCATATGAGATCATTGAAAGAATCGAACCTATTGTGTATCGATTAGCATACCACCAGAGCTTGATAAAATCCATAATGTTTTCCACGTGTCTATGTTGCGACAGTATCGGATCCTTCACATGTTATATCCCCGACAGAAGTTGAGATTCAGCCTGACATGACTTATAGTGAGGAACCAATCGGAATTCTGGCACGGGAGACGAAAGAACTAAGAAATAAAAAGGTAGCTTTAGTAAAAGTTCATTGGCAACGACACGGATTAGAAAAAGCTACCTGGGAACCAGAGGAAACAATAAGAGAGTAATACCCGAACCTCTTTAATGGTAAGATATTCAAGGATGAAACTTCTTTAAGGGGGGAGAGTTGTAACAGCCCGTTTTCAGTGAAATCAAAACAGTGATTTCGGGACCACAAATTCGAGTCAGAAAGAATTTTTTTTTAATATTATTGCATGGTCTGCATTATGATAGGAATAACGTATGAAAATTTCGTTAAGAAAATTTTACCGATTTCATGTTTAATTAGGAGGAAAGGACCAAATTGCATAAAGTGAAAAAGTTGAATTCTAGTACCTAGAAGGATCAAATAGCTATGGAATTCAAAATTTTAGGTCCTTATAAGGTAAATAGACCATTAAGAGAAGTTAGTAGATATTTATGATGATTCATCCATGGAAAATTAGAAAAAGAAAAGAACTAGATTGGAAAGTTGAAAAATTAATAGATGATAAGTTAATTAAATGAATAAAATAATTTCATATCATCATCTTCCCGAAAATTTTCTATGGAAATCCTAGCTAAGAGAGAGAATTTCAAGCAAGCTTAATTGGGTAAGTAATCATGTCTCGTTTTTAGTAATTTTTACATTTCTAATATCTTAATAACCTAATCTATCTATTTTGGGATCAATTTGCAAAGTTATCAAAGTATTAAAATTTTTCCATGGATGAGTATGCTGAAATTTTGAAATTTTTGGTAGAAAATGAAAGGTTGTTGATAGATAAACAACTTTTGTAAAGGAAATTTCCATGAAAGTATGATTTAAGGACTAAATTGTAAAGGTGTAAAATTCATAAAAAATTTCTGAATTTTATGAATTACTTGGGCTGTAAATGTTATATGAAAAATTTGGCTAGGCTTGGAATAAGGATTAAATTGCATGAATTTCATTTTCCGAGCCTAAGGACGGAATTGGAATAAATCAAAAGTATAAGGGCAAAATGGTACTTTTGCTAAAGATGCAAATTGGATTGAATTGTATATGAAATGTGTTAAATTGATGTTAAATTCATTTATATAGATCCGAAAAGATCAAATAAAGAGTTAGATCAAGGAAAAGAAAAAGTATCGGATTAGTAGATCTCCGTATACGAGCAAGTGACGAGGTAAGTTCGTTTAACTAAATTATGAATTTATATGTGTTAATTTGAATTGTATGTATGTGATTGTATTATTGTCATGTATATGAAAGTATTCACATATCCGATAATACCCGATAAACGTTAAGTCTCGTTTGAATAAATGAAATTCGATGGATACAGGATTTCCCGATTGGTTGTAGTCCTACATGTGTTGCGGACACAGAATAGCTCCTACGAGCATCCCGTTATAAGCCCTCTCGAGCTTTCCGTTATATGGTTCCTGCGAGCATCCTGATCGGTAGTGATCTTGCATGTGTTGCGGACTACCGCAGCTCTTTGTGAGCATCCTGTTATATGATCGATTGTGATCCTACATATATTGCAGACACAAACGCAGCTCTTTGTGAGCGTCCTAATATGGCTGGCTTGAAATTCCCGATATATGGCTATTCGGAGCTCCTGATTAATGGCTCTTCGTGAGCTTCCTGATTAAAAGTTCTTTGTGAACCTCTTAATTATGGCTCTTATGAGCTTTCTGTTATATAGCCCGGATAAGCTTGCTGATTAGCTCTTTGTGAGCTTCCTGTTTTATGGCTTGAGAGAGTGTTTCCTGATTATGTGCTCTAATGAGTACTCTTGAATATGAATTGACGGATTACAGTTTTATACACTTTAAGTGTACTACATGTGTATCCATCGATATTTCAAATAAATTCAACAGGCAAAGTTCTGACATAGCTAAACTAAACTTGAGATGATTTACCATAGAAATGTATATGTTATATGGAAATATGATAAGAAAAGTATGTTTATGGAAGTTATTACATGATGAACTCATTCATGTTTCTTGGAAATTGTGTGAATTATAATGACTAAGATGTTTTGATGAAGTTGGGTGTTTAGGCTATTAGCCAAAGTTATTTGATGCATTTTGCATGTGTATTTTAATGGAAATGAATGGTAAGTTAAATTTCCAGTTATACGAACTTACTAAGCATTATATGCTTACTCTATTTATTTTCCTCTGTTTTATAGTGCTCGAAAGCTCGTAAAGGTTGGAAGTCAGTCGGAGCATCATCACACTACCCTTCAGCTCATTTTGGTATAAATAGCAAACTTATTTTGGTATAATGGCATGTATAGGTTAAATTTCCCAATGATGGCATGTATATGGTTGGTTGTAACTAGCCATTGGAATGTCTAGTGATGGTATATTTGATGTTTGTGTAGAAGGTTATATCATGTTTAATATATATGTGCTTGGTATGATAGATTGAATTTTGATAAACTTATATGATTATACAAATAGGTAAGTTTGAATACTTAAATGCATGTGATGATATATCATGTATAAGATTGGTTTTGTCTTGGTTTTAATGTCTTGAATTGGTTGGTGAATGTATTTAAATGTTGTTGTAGGTTGAAGGCAAATTTGGGTGAGAAAAATGGCCTTGAAAACGGCCTATTTTTGTCCACACGGGTAGACACACGGGCGTGTGTCTCAACCGTGTGTGACACACAGCCAAGCGCACAGGCGTGTGGTTTGGTCGTGTGTCCCCTGCATCCTTAAAATTGAGAAACAGAATGACCAGGTATTTTCACACGGGCTGAGACACGAGCGTGTGTCTCAGCCGTGTGTGACACACGATCTAGCACACAGGCATATGGCTTGGCCGTGTGAACCCTGCACCTAATTAATGTAAGTCAGTATGCTCACACGGCCTAACACACGGGTGTGTGGCTTGGCCGTGTGACCCAAGTCAGTAGCTACCCTAATTTTGAGCACGGGCTGGGACACGGTCGTGTGCCTTACATCAAATCCCCACACGGTCTAAGACACGAATGGGTCATTTGGTCGTGTGAACCATACGGCCTACCCGCACTGGCGTGTGTCCCCTGCATCTAAGAAAAATTTTTAAATTTCGTGAAAAATTCTCTAAGTTTCTGATTTAGTCCCGACTTGTTTCTAATGCATAAATTGGGCCTCGAGGGTCCATTTAAGGGACAATATGATTGAATATGATTGGATTCGGTTATGAATAGTAAATGATATGTGTAAACTATTTTTAAATTTGTAAACTCCGGTAATGCTTAGTAACCCTATTCCGGTGACGGATATGGGTTAGGGGTGTTACAACGTAAGCAAATAATGCTTAGAAAGTTCGTAGAAAATAAAACATAACTTACCATTTCATTTACATAACAATAAGTATAAGCATAATGTAACCCAAGCCACAAGCTTGGCACAAGTCTAAACATCATCATCAATACACAGGTTAGTGTATTTATACATAACTCATTTAGATTAACCACATGTTAAGCCATTTTCATATAAAAATACATCATTGAATCATACATCCTTTTCATGAGCATATGCACAATTCCACTTGAAAACTTACCGTTTCAATCCCTTTTCTTGCATGTTGAACCATCTAGAATATCATCGGATACTCGAGAAAGCTTACACGAAGTGTGCTTAAACATATAATTATAACATTTCCTTTACATCATTGCTCACATGAGCTGTGAAATGGGTCTTCTCACACGAGTTGTGGGTCGAAATGTAGGTTACACGATGCTACTCACACGAACTGTGGAGAATCCGCAACAAATGCAGGACCTCAGCCATCGGTAGGACATTTAAGACCAACACCCAAAACATGAAATCCCTAATGACATGTCATTTGTATCTTACAAATTCCTAAGGTTCAACCGGGACTCGATAACCGTCATAGCATTGATTTGGATAATACATCATTCAATTACATTATGAATACATAATAACATACATTTGAATAACATGAATATAACAACCGTACATACGAACTTACCTCGATAACTAGGGACGTGAAAATAAATCGAATTATTCTGAAGTTTTTGCTTTGCCTCGATTTAGGTCCGTACGTGGCCTATCTTGATCATGCATCCATCTAAGCTTGATCGAAAAAGCACTCATCCATGGAGATTTCTTCTTCTTTAAAATCGATTAAGGCAAGGAAAATAAGGATGATATCATTTTTGTTTTGTTTTGTTTTAACCTTATTTACCTAATTACCATTTTAACCTTTAAAAACTTTAATAATTTCATTAAAACCATGTCCATAAACATCCACTATCACATTATTTGGTTTATTTACCATTCAATTCCCTTAGATTAAAATTTCAAAGCTAATTGACTCATTTAACTAATGGAACTCTACTTTTACACTTTTTTTACGATTTAGTCATTTTTACTTAACTATGCAAACATCAAAATTTCTTAACAAATTTTTAATACGACCTTACTAATATCCCATAGACATTAAAATAATAATAAAATAAAAATTTACTCGTCAAATTTGTGGTCCCGAAACCACTTTTCTGATTTCACTGAAAATGGGCTATTACATATTCATGAAGTCCGTCAGGATAGTAAACATGAATTTCGACACAAAAATTCTGAAGAAAGTCCATGGCCATGGCACATTCTGGAAAAGGTAGATAAGCTGCATTTATCGATGAGGGTTTCTTCATATCCCGAGGCGATGATGGGCAAACCTCACGCGATTTTGAGTTTAGGCAAATCCATATCAAAAACACAGTAATTCACTTGTGGTGCCTAGGTGGCATCCAAATAGAGCCTTTGTGGAGTTCTTAGTAATGCCTTTATGGCATTCTGTTTTGCCTTTGTGGCGTACTTCTACTAAAGCCTATGTGGCCTATACTTTATGTCACCTATGTGGCGTATTCCTTTTGGCCCTTGTAGTGTATTCTGATAAGTCTATGTGGGGAATTATGTATCGCTCTTATGGTAAGTTTTGGTTACATTCTGAGAGTTCTCCGAAAAATAAGTCTCTGATAAGGATATGATATGTTTGAAGTTATTTTGGTTTGAATAGTTCTGTAAAGTAATCGAATGGATCTGTGTGTTCGAAGAGGTTATCCACTGTGGTCATCTGTCAATTTAGAGTATAGACGTATACTTAGTTATAAGAGTTATACAATTACCCATCAGTCTGATCTCGATTGTGTTATGTTGGGTTGAGAAATTTGAGTTGATGGTATCCGCCATATCTAAATAGCATCATGTTTCGATTTTGAAACTATTCGGTAATCTCGTTATCTGTCAACTTGGGTATTGTTATGCTTTTGTAACACCCTGAATTTTGGGGGTTAGAAGTTTTGATGTTAGTGGTTAGGGTCTGAGAGAAAGGTGTGCTACTGTGTATAGTTTCGCATCTAAGTGACAGAATAGGCCTGCTGATCTGGTGGTTGTGTATGTGTTAGTTTGTCTTAGGGTTCTGGGTTCGAGTCTTTCTGTGAGCGTTCTGGAGAAGTATTTTTATTTAGTTTTGTTTTAAGTCAAAATGTTATTTTTTTTATTTTGACTTATAATGTTTTTTTTATTTTTTATTTTTATTTTTCTTTTGTTGGACGTTTCTTCTTTCTCTGTTGTTTTTTTTTCCTCTTTCTTTTTGCCTTTGCTCTTTTATTTTTGCAAACGATTTACGCTGGGCATATTTCGAAGAATTTTGCTCCTCCTTGTCAAAATAGGTGTGGGTTTTGTATCTCTTTATGTTTTAATTGCAAATTCTTCTTCGTCTTTACTAAATTTCAACATCATAGGTGTGGATGTTTGTAAACCTGCTAAACTCGATTTTGTATCATCGTATTATGCTTAGAAATTGTGTGTTTTGGTATTTTTTTGAATCATCGAGGGCTGGAGAGTGCTTCTAGGCTGAAAGCACATTTTTGGGGCTATTTTTAGAGTGGTTTCGTGGCTACTGGGGTTTCCACACGGGCGTGTGCCAGTTCACACGACCGTGTGCTTTTGAGAATTAGGGTTTTTGGGCTGATTTGGGTGCCACACGGCAGTGTGGCTAATTTGGGGATTTTATTGCTTCTCACACGGCCGTGCCTCTCAGGCACATGGGCGTGTGAGTTTGGGGATTAGGGTTTGAGTGATTTGATGCCACATGGCCTGGCCACACGGCCGTGTGGCTAATTTAGGGATTAGGGATCCCACACGGGCGTGTGTGTTTTGGACACACGGCCGTGTCTGGTGGGGACACGGGCGTGTGAGACCCTCACACGGTCGTGTTAGCCCTGTAATCAAATTTAGTGCAAATAGACAGAGAGTTACACGGCCTATTACCACGGCCATGTCCCTAGTCCACACGGGTGGGTGCTTCAGCACACGGCCGTGTGCCTCTCTTCACACGGGCGTGTGCCTCTGCCATACGGCCGTGTGCTCCTCATTACGTGGGCTTTTGATCTCCCATACGGACTAGGCATTACCACACAGCCAGAACACACGGGCGTGTGGTTTTAAGACACTTATATTGGTTCTGTGTGCATTTCTGACCTGAATATGTGTTTGTTTGTGTGTTCCGACCCTTAGCTAAGTTTAGTGAGAGTGTTCAAGACTCGATATCTGTAATGATTGTGTGTGACGTATGATTCTAAATCTGGACTGTGGAGTGTGCTACATAACTATTCTGACTGACTGTCTGTTAATGTGTCTATGTTCTGTGAACTTGAATGCATTCATACATTTACATAAGGTATTTTGGGTTGGGTTGTAAAGTGAAGGAAGACTGTATATGTTACGATCCGCGGTTTAATCGCAAATTTATGCGCATACGATTTATATGATCAGATCGCTCATGCGCCAACTTTGTTGCGCACTACTATATGATTTGGCAATTTAACTGCAACATATCGGTACAGCGGATTATCGCATTGCACTGTACTATATGTACGTCAGCTCTGCTGCGTACCATTATCTCGATCCGCGCTTTAAATCGTAACTCTCTCGCATCTGGCCAGCTTCATTTGCATTGCATAGTATAAACATATACGCTAGCTCTGCTACGTATTATTATCTGATTGGCTTAGTCTACATATGTGGTGTGTAGGGTTGGATGGGCCTTCCAAGGTCCTAATTGGTGTGATTGGTTGGATGAGCTTTAACAGCTCTTATGAGGTGTGATTGGGGGACGGAGAGGTGTGTTGACTGGATGGGTGGGTTATATTTTCTGACTGCATTTCATACGCATATTTTTGTGTGTACTGGGTGTGAGAATATCTGTCTGTGTTCTATTTGCCTGAGCAACCCGTGTGTACGTGTTCTGTGTACTTGGTGTTCTCTGTTTCGGTTGTATGCGGGGGTGTTAGGCCCTTGTTTGGTATTTGTTCTGCTCATGTCTGTAAGTCTGTTACACTGCTAATTTAAGTTATGTGATTCTGCTTTTAGTCTTAATTCGGACTCACACTGAGCTCGAGTAGCTCACCGCCTCTTAGTGTTTCCATTTAAGGTACTCTTCTGAATTCTGACGCTGGACTCGGCAAGTTGGAGGTCTCAGAAGCATCATCTCTTTCCTTAATTGGTTAATAAAGCATTTCTATAAATTTGAGTTTTATGTAAACGGTTTTGGATTGTAATTTCTGTTTTAAGCACTGTGGTATAAAATGTTTTAAATTAAATTACTTTGCGTTGAACTTTGGGATTTGACAATTGAGGTTTTTGTAACTTAATAAATTAAAGTTTTACCTAGATCACCTCGGTGATCAATGTGACATCCGGAATTTAACCTAAACTTCTAGGTCGGGTTTAGGGTGTTACAGCTTTGTAAAAAGAGTGTGAGGAATACTTCTGAATGATTTGGTTAGGTTATTATTCGTATCAATTTGAGTTAAGTATCAAAATAGAATATGATTTTATCGGCAAATTGATGTTATCCGACTTCGTGTGGGTATCCATCAAAGGTGTAAGTATATGTCAGTAAACAGTGTTTGTGAACAATTGTTTTGGGATAAACAATGAAATTCGGCTGAATTGAGAAGAAGAGGTGATATTATTTGGTAAGATCTTAAGTCAGCCAATGAATTAGGTTAAGGATGATACATTAAGTATGGTAAGTGGCACAATAGTATATATATGTATGTGTCCGACGACGTAAAGGTACCAGCCAAAGATAGACTTGGTCATTCAAATATTCAAGATGAAGAATCCAGCATGAAATGTTTAAAGGTAATTTGTATTTCAAACTCACTAAGTTCATATAACTTACAAGTGTTATGTTTATATTTCAGGTTATGCGGTATAAATGAGTTCGCCAGGAGGGACAAGCCAAGAGTACGCCAAAAAGCGATGGGCTAGAATATTATGCATATAGTGGAAAAGTGGCATATTGTAGAATTACGCCTTAGAGAGTTTGTCTTTAGTAAACTCTTGTGTTGTAATAAATTGTAACAAGTCTGATGTAATATATTATTTTAAATACTTTTTCTTTGTTTCTTTAATAATAAGAATTTAAGTAAAATAATAAGAAAAATGTTTATGCCAAGGTTCAAAAAGTTTGTTTTGAAAATTAAGATAAGTATATTGTGTAATAACTCCCAAGTTTTGGACCTAATGAATTGGGTTAGGTTGAAGGTGCTACAAGACAAGTAAGGCAATGAAACAGTCAATGGTCGTTTATTTTCGCCATAGAAAGAACAATTGAATCTTTCTTGCCATCAAATGTGTCAAAAATTTATATTATAGATTAAATTTTTAAAAAATAAAATTTTAAGCAAAGATAGTAATAGTAACATTCCATTTGTTGATTTTAAGAATTATCTTATAGCAGCCCACTATCCAAGGTTTAGCATGGTAAAGGTGGTAAATAGATGGGTTTGGTTAGGTTTTTTTAGATTTAGATTTTCTTGAACTTAGAATTTTTGGGTTTGGATCAATTCAGACTCAGATTTTCTTAAGCTCAAATTTTATTGAGTTCAAATTTTTTTATTTGAATCAATTCAAACCATATGAACTCTAATAAATTTAAATAATTTTAAAGTTTGTAAGTTGGTATATATTTTTAATTTTGAATATGATAGTTGATTTTACTTTTTATATTTTATAGTGGAAATGACACACATTTTAGTACATCATTTCTCAGTTTTTGGTGTGGATATTTTGGAATTGAAACTTTAATTAGTGTGTTGGATGGTTAGAGTTTGATGGATACTTTTCTCCATGTGCAAGGGTCCATTTTCTCTTTTCATGGGTCTGGTTATAGGCTTTAATGGGCTACATGCTCCATTCATCACTCCAATATCTTTTATAATTTTTAACAACTTTTACCATTAACCCCCAAAAAATAATATAATATAATAAAAGGACAAATCTGTTAGGCTTAGTTCTAATTAGTTTTAAATCATGGGTACATTTAAAAGGGGAAAAATGTGAAGATATGATAAGTGGGAAAACATCAATTATTAAAGTAATTTATATTTTTTTTATTTTAGGTAAATCACAATTTTAGTTTTTAATGTTTACATTTATCAATTTAATTTTTATTTTTTTAAGTTAAATTTGGTCATTGACTTTAAAAAAAAAAATTTAATCAACAACTTTTCAAAAAGAGTTAAATTGTTATTTTTTTAATGGAAATATTGGCTAAAATGTTAAATTTTTAAAAGTGACTACAAAAATGTCAATCCACGTATACTTCATTCTATTTTTAAAAAAAAAAATTATAAATAATTTTTTTATTTTTATAATTCTTAAATATTTATTGATGTGGCATACAAGACAAACAATGACATGTTAGTATAAAATACATGTAGACTGTCATACAAATTGTCACGTCAACATCGTTAAAAAATTAATATTTTAATCAATATTGCGAATTAACTACTTTTGAAAAGTTTATGGTCAAATTTAGCTAAAAATAATAATGACCAAATTTAAAAAAAAAAACATTGAGAACTAAATTTATTATCATACCATTATTATATAGTGTTTTTAGAATTAAAGGTTTTCATGTACATTTTATAACAGCTAGTACTACCTTATAATATATTTATGTACCAAAAATTAATCTATATATCAGCAAAAAAATATATATACGCCTTGAATTTTATATGAAAATTAACTCGTATATATATAAATATATACATACATATGTACATATATGTGTGTGGAGGCAAAGGGCAAGGGGCAAGGGGCAAGCAGGTTTTGGCTTCCTAAAACGAGAAAATTCTTCCATAATATTTAAGTTAACTATAGTTTGAGGGTAATTTAATATACCGATTTTTAAAAAAAATTACGGAAAAGGGCCGAAAAAATAATTATTTACCGGAAAGGGCCATTTCCCCCCAAAATGCGTCCACGTCAGCGCGTTTTGGGGGGATGCAGGGGCAAAGCGCGTCCACGTAGGCGCGCTTTGTGCCACATCAGCAAAAAAATGCGTCCTAGAGGCGCGCTTTGCTGATGTGGCACAAAGCGCGCCTACGTGGACGCACTTTTGCCCTCTCCCCCTCCCTCGATGGGTTTTTCAGTTGTTTTTAGTGTTAGGGCATAACTTTTTAGGGTTTTAGGGCTGTGGTTTAGGGATTTTTAAGGTTTTAGGGTTTGGGGTTTCTAAGGGAAAATTAATGGACTATATTTTAGGGTTAATTAATTAGAATAATTTTAAGTTTAGGGTTTCGGGAAAAATATATCAACAAAATAAAAATTATTTGAATTTTTTTTACAGTAGTATCTGGCAATATAATTTTGAGAAGACGTTTCTGAACAAATAGTGACCAAAATGCTTCAAGCAGGATGCACTGTCAGCAAGAGTACTGAAAAAAGCTCCCACGTGGACGCTCTTTTGCTACAGTAGGCTCTGGCAAAATAATTTTGAGATGACGTTTCTGAACAAATAGTGGCCAAAACGCTTCAAGTAGGATGCATCTTGTCGCAAAAATCTTGAAAAAGCTCCCACGTGGGCGCTTTTTTTGCTCTGATAGTCTCTAGAAAAATAATTTTGAGAAGACGTTTCTGAACAAATAGCGGCCAAAACGTTTCAAGCAGGATGCATTGTCAGCAAGAGTACTGAAAAAAGCTCCCACGTGGACGCTCTTTTGCTACAGTAATCTCTGGCAAAATAATTTTGAGAAGACGTTTCTAAACAAATAGTGGCCAAAACGCTTCAAGCAGGATGCACTGTCAGCAAGAGTACTGAAAAAAGCTCCCACGTGGACGCTCTTTTGCTACAGTAGTCTGGCAATCCGTAGACTATAAATCAGCCAAATTTCATTCTCAGGTTGCATAACAGAAATTGAGGCAAAAGTAAAATAGAAACTGAAGATGAGTGAACGTATTAATGTTGTTATTTACTACGATGGTGAGGTTTGTGACACCGAAAATGGTGTTGTTTTTTTATCGGATAACATAGTATGATTGGGTTTTAACCGGAACATAGATTTGACAGAACTTCGCAAAAGAATTAGGCATAAAATCTTCGGAACAACGCCAATGAAAGTTCAGTCTATTAAATATAGATTTTGAGCTTCGGTTGATCCCGTGAGATACGACACATTCGACATCAAAGGTCCTCGAAGCTTGGAGGCAATGGTGGAGACTCATCTTGCCAGTGGATCACCCTATCTTAAGGTATACGTACATTTTTCATCGCCAAGTGATCTTCCTTCGACTTCAACATCTACTGTTGTTCGAGGGGAATACACGACCCCAAGTCGACACTCTGTTAGTGGGAGGCAGAATACGAAAGCACCCGTGTTTGGTGGTAGTATAGAAAACACAACCCCTGCACGACACTCGGTTGGTGGATGGGACATGCATATCCTTCCTTCGACGTTCGATGCAAGTAATACGTATTGGGGAACGTCATCAACTTCTAGTGGTTAGTAATCTACATATGATTGGGAACGTTACGAAAGTTGTTTAAGAATGGATAATGTACTCCCCACGAAATCCACCGGCGAGTGGCCCTCGTTCGTTGCAGATAATGGTGGGTCGGATGACAAGTCCGATGTGGATCCACCTCGAGAGCCCGGCCCCGATGGTGTAGAAGTTGCATTATTTTTTGAACTAGAGCCTGTTCCAACCGATGTTGAAGGTGGTTCAGATGAAGAAGAAGAAGATCCATGATTCAGGGCGTACTCGCCTCCAGCCCACATACATAATGTCGATCTATCTCAAGACGATGCATTGGAGTTTCCTGAACTACCACACGAAGGTGTGACCGCACAAGTTAAATCGTTGGATTGGCGAATTAGAAGTTGGTAAAGAGTTTTCCAACAAGGATACTTTTCTTGGTGCATTGAAACAATATAGCATCAAGAACGGGGTTAACTACAACATGGTTAAATCCAAACTCGATAAGTACGAGGCCAAGTGTGCAGTACAAGACGGTACATGTTCATGAAAAATCATGGCCTCGTTGAGGAAAAGGACAGGCTTGTGGGAGATCAAAAAGTACAAAGGTCCACATACATGTCTTGCCGGTACAGTATCACTAGGTGTTCAAGGTTTTTGAATAATACTAATATTACGTAATGTTACATTATTTAACGTACTTCGTTGACAGGTGTTTCACAAGATCATCCGAAGATGGATTTAGAGATGTTGGCTGACTTAATAATGCCGACGGTGAAGGCAGATCTGAAGACTACAGTGTTGGCCTTAATTGGCAATATCCGTAGCCAATTGGGGTACATGCCCTCTTACCGGAAGACTTGGATAGCCAAGCAGAAGGCGTTGGAAAAGTTTCATGGTCAGTGGGACGCTTCGTATAATGAAGTGTGGTAGTGGTGTCAGGTGCTGGAGAGATATGTCCCAGGCAGCATAACAGACCTTGAAAGGGAACCGACGTATTACAATAATCGATTGCTCCGTGGATGCCAAGTGTTCAAGCGTCTATTCTGGACATTTAAGCAATGCCGAGACTCATTTATATACTGCAAGCCATTGGTACAAATTGACGGTACCTTTATGTATGGTAGATATACACATCGGCTATTGCTAGCTGTGGCACAGGACGGCAGTGGGAGAATCCTTCCAATTGTGTTTGCAATAACACCGGAGGAGTCAGCTGATGACTGGGATTTCTTTCTATCTAGGTTAAGGAGGCATGTCTGCCCCCAACCTGATATATGCGTTATATCGGATCGGGGCCCTAGAATACTAGCCGCAATAGAGCGACAGGAAAGCATGTGGCATCGTACACACCATCGATATTGCCTAAGGCATGTTGTGTCCAACTACCACGGGCAACATCGATCTACAAGTGAACGACGGCAAGTGACCAACATGGGTATGTAGTATCTATTAATATAATTTCGTTTGTAATATTCAATTCATTATTAATTGAAGAGTGGTATGTAATATTCGCTATAAACTTATATTGGCAGGGTACGAGATCAATAAGGACCATTTTCACGAGATGTTGGCGAGTTTGCGCTCAGTTAACGAAGAAGGAGCAAACTACCTACGCAATATACCTTTTGAACAGTAGACACAAGCATACGACGGTGGCCTACGATATGGTCACATGACCTCAAACCTGGCCGAATGCATAAATTCTGTTCTAAAAGGAACGCGTCATTTTCCGATAACATCGGTTGTGCGAGAGACATATTTTCATTTAGCGGCACTATTTCCGAAGCGAGCAGCGAGTTATAAAGGCCAAATGCAAGGAGGCCATGTATGGTGCGCGAAGGTATTACAAGAAATTAACAAGGGGAAGGCACGGGCCAACACCATGCACACAGTGTGTCACGATCGCGACAACCTATGGTTTCGTGTGACGGAGTTTGACAGACCGAACCAAGGTATTGTTGGCAGGCAATATCGTGTACACTTGAGAAATAGGACCTGCGACTGTGGGATATTTGATGCACTTCGTTATCCATGCGCTCATGTACTTGCGGCTTGTCAAAATCTCCGTTTGGATCCCATGAGCTATGTCGACGAAGTGTATAAAATAGAAAACATGTACAATGTGTGGAGACACGTATTCCCACCAGTCCCAGATGAACGTAAGTGGCCGTCTGTATCGCTTGCTCGTATAAGCCAGCACGGATAGAGAAGCTGCGTCGAAACCAAAAGGTCGACCTTGCTCGACTAGAATACGCAACAATATGGATATCCGAGAAACGGCCAACCAACGGAAGTTATGCGGAAGGTGTAGGAACCCAGGCCATACATCTCGCTCGTGTCCAAGTTGGAATAGTTCATAGTCTCCTTATCATTTTTGTCTCTTGAAAGAATGAAAAGTTATGTCTCATTTTCGTCTGTATCATTTTTGTTTAGATGTATTTAAAGACATGATAGAAGTAAAGTATGTGTTTTTTATTTCATTAAATATATAAAAATTACATTACAATTAGGATATTCAAAAACAACTTTCATTTTATGGGTTAATAAAATAAATAAATTACAAAAAAATAAAAAAGCTGTTATTTTATTAAAGATAAAAAATGAAATTACAAATAAAAATAAAAAACAATAACTTTTTATTTTATTAAAGATATAAAAAATAAATTACAATAAAAAAATAAATTTTATTTTATTAAAGATATAAAAATAAATTACAATAAAAAAATAAAAAAACAACTTTTATTTTATTAAAAATAAAAAAATTAAATTACAATAAAAAACAACTTTTATTTTATTAAAGATAAAAAAAATTACAAAAAAAATGGCGGTCGGAATCAATGTTGGTGCCGGTCGGAATCAGTACCACATGGGGGTGGTCGATGGTTACGCGCTGGATTCCTCCTTCTTCTAGCTTAGGTGGGGTTGTGGAACCTCGGTGGGGATTCAGTTCCTCTGGCGGGAGTGCAGTTGTGGGTGTTGGGAGGATGACCCACCTTGATAAAATAACGACTGGGGAGGTGATAACATGATTATTTTGCATGATTTCTTGTGTTTAATTCGGTTTATTTCTGAATTAATCCCTGCTAAATTAGTATTTTTATGATTTAATTGTTATCAGGGATGCAATTGATCAAAAGCAAGCTGAAAAAGGCTAAATTGGGAGAAAATTATGGAAATGGGGCCAAATCAAAAGGATGGAGGAAGCCAAGGACACATCAAGCAATTTGACTTTGTAAAAAGCCAAAAATAGAAAATCCTATTTTTAGTTTATTTTATTTTTATTTATTTTTATTTTTAATTATTTAATATTTTATATTAAATTAATTAAGCCTGTTTTTAGTAAAACCCATGTATATAAATAGGGGTTATTTGTATTTGGAAAATCATCAATCAAATACTTCTTTTCCTATTCCTATTTGGTGTTTTATTTCTCTCTTTTCCTATTTCAATTTTGAATAGGACTACTTCTTTTTCCTTCAAAGTTAACGTCAAACATACTGCCAATTTCCAATCCAATTGTTTGGTTTTCCAAAATTGGAGCAATTACTTTCCAAGCCCCTTTCCCTTTCCAAAATTCCATCACCCTTCACACCAAGCCAAAACACATTTCACAACTTGCAGGCATGAATAAATTCATGCCACACTAAATTCTATCTTAGCCTTAGGCCGGTACTCTTTTTGGTCGGGAATCGTGAGATTCGTATTCACGCAAATAATCCTTCCAATCGGTATTCACCTTTTTCCTAAGTATCAGGATAGATAAATCATCCCTTAAGGTTGAATTTGATTCCAAGTCAAAGTGCACGTTGGATTGGGGTCGTATTTGCCGACAGTTGGAGATTCGAGTCGGTCGTGCTGTATTCGAGTTTTCGAGAACAAATCAAGGAAGAGGTGATCGGGTTTAAACGACCCACGCGGTTGACACCGTTGATTCGAGTTGGGTTCTTCAGAACGCAAGGCTACCAGAATCATCAATCGGGAACACATGTATCTCGGTTAGGTAATCGGTAAGGGTTGGTTTGCAGGTCGTACCGGAACCAGCTACGAAAGGAGGAATTGGTGGTTAAGACGTTCTTAATCACTATAACCAGCTTATCATTTAGAGGAGAAGATCAATTTTCGAGGATCGATTCTTGACTCAAAATTTACCGCGTCTAAGGCTAAGGCTTATTTACTTTGATTACAAACCCAAATTTAATTTTGAATTTGCTTTCTAATTTGTTTAATTATTCTGTTTCAATTAGTTAGTTTTTAAACATCTTAAACCCCCTGATTTATTTATCTTTTTTTGACAGGTTCGTTTGAAGTCGTGGGCATGACAACTGCCTAGACACAAATCTGGTCGAGAGAGAGAAACAATTTTGAGTAAACCCAGTCTCTGTGGGATCGACCCTACTCCATATACTGCTTAAATTTGCAATTTAGGTGTAGGATTATATTGGTGGAAATCGACGACCATCAGTTTTGGCGCCGTTGCCGGGGACTGGCAACACTTACAATTATTTAAATCGTCTTCATGACCAGATCTTCATCCGGAGATCTCGAATACGACCCAGAGATCGAGAAATCGGCACGAGCGCAACGAAAAGAGACGGAGGCTCTTAAACGCGCAAATAAAGCAGGAGTTGAGCTATGGCAAGGGATCCTAGAATCCGACGTTGAAAAGTTGAGCGAAGTAATTCGTGCAGAGGCAATTCGACGTGGGAAACAAGTCGAAGTGGTTGAACCTGAGACCGAACCACTTTTTGAAACCAAAGAAGCGAAAGGAAACCTCGGTGAACCAGAAAAGATGGCGAACCGAACCATTCGTTAACTAGTCACTGCTCCCAACGAACAAACACCGTTATGCATCAACTATCCAACAGTAGGAACCCCCTTCGAGTTGAAATCAGGCTTGATTCACCTTTTGCCCACTTTTCGAGGCTTGAAGAACGAAAATCCACACACTCACTTGAGAGAATTCCACATGGTCTGCTCAAGCATGAAGCCTCAGGGAGTTACCGAAGATGAAATCAAACTTCGGGCCTTTCTTTTTTCTTTAGTTGATACAGCAAAAGAATGGCTATTTTACTTACCCCCCGGTTCTATCACAACGTGGGATGACTTATCTCGTGTATTTCTTGACAGATTCTTTCCAGCATCACGAGCAGTTGAACTTCGGAGGGACATAGTGGGAATTCGCCAAATGGAGAGTGAATCGCTCTACGACTATTGGGAGCGGTACAAAAAACTGTGTGCAAGTTGTCCTTAACACGGGTTGACCGAACTATCACTTCTTCAATATTTCTACGAGGATTTGCTTTTTATGGAAATGAAGATGATTGATGCTGCTAGTGGAGGGGCACTTGTCAATATGACTCCTCAAAGGGCAAGAGAACTGATATCCACCATGGCGGAAAATTCTCAACAGTATCGGCCGAATTCGGAACCCACAAGACGGGTTCATGGGGTAAACGTTTCATCTTTAGAAGATAAATTGGATAAGCTTACGAATGTTGTTCAGTCTTTGCTTACAGAAAAGAAGAATCCGACCCAACTGTGTGGAATTTGTGCTACACCTGAACATCTGACAGATTCGTGCCCAATCCTTAATAACAATTCAACGGCACGTGTTGAAGCTGTTGGAGGTTTTCCTGGACCTCCGCAAAGACGCTATGATCCTTTCTCCAAAAACTACAATCCCGGGTGGAAGGATCATCCCAACTTGAGCTACGGAGCTAATCCCCGATATAATACATCGTACCAACCGAGACCTTTACAACCACCACAACAGCAACCCAAGCCGAGCACATCTCTAGAAGCTATTGTGGAAAGGCTTGCCGCCGACGCTACAAAATATCAACAGAGGACAGATGCATCAATACAAGAGTTAACTAATCAAGTTAGTAAACTCTCGATGGCAGTTAATCGTTTGGAATCTCAAGGTAAACTACCTTCCCAGACAGAACTGAATCCTCGACAGAATGCAAGTGCAATAACTCTTCGTAGCGGAAAGGTTCTGGAAACAGTGCCAGCCAAAAGTCGTGGGCAAGACAAGGAACGAGAAAAGCAAATCTCGAATCCAACAGCCAGGCCGGAATCAGAAATTCAGAGACCAGTTGTGATGCCACCTCCTTTTCCAGGGAGGCTTGCAAAGGATAAGAAAGAAAAGGAGGAAAAACAAATCCTCGAGACATTCAGGAAGGTGGAGGTAAATATCCCTTTACTCGATGCTATCAAACAAATCCCTCGTTATGCGAAATTCCTTAAAGAATTGTGTTCTAGCAAGAGAAGGTTGATAGGTAACGAAAGAGTAAATGTAGGAGAAAATGTCTCCGCAGTACTGCAAAAGAAAGTTCCGCCCAAATACAAAGACCAAGGTATGTTTGCTATTTCTTGTGAGATAGGTAATGTAGGCATTAAGAAAGCCATGTGTGATTTAGGGGCTTCCATTAATGTTATGCCTTATTCTACTTATAAGTTTATTAACGCGGGTCCTTTAAAAGAGACATGAGTAATAATCCAGTTGGCGGACAGGTCAGTTATCTATCCCGAAGGGTTGCTTGAAGACGTCCTTCTTAAAGTTAACGAATTAGTTTTCCCTGCAGATTTCTACATTATTAATATGGAAGATGATAACTCAACTAATTCGTCTGACATTTTGCTTGGAAGGCCGTTCCTTAGTACCGCAAGCGCAAAGATTGATGTTCGGAGCGGAACGCTGACAATGGAGTTTGATGGCAAAATCGTGAAATTCAATGTCTACGAAGCTATGGGTTATCCTAACTCACTATTAAATATTTCTAGCATCGATATTATAGACTGTTTAACTCAATCGTATTCCGAATATCATGACTTTGATGAATTGGAAACTGTCCTTTACAGAAGCATTGACATGGATGCTTTACATCATCTCGAGGAATCAGAAATCATAGAAGATCCGTTGAGAGAAATTGTCAATCACTTGGAAACGCATCCATTGTTGATGAACCGAGGTAACCAATTTGAACTATTACCATCCCAAACTAAAATGTTGCCTTCGGTTTTGCAGCCACCAACCTTGGAGCTTAAAACCTTACCGGACCACCTTAAGTACGTCTTTTTGGGAGAGAAAGACACCTTACCGGTGATAGTGTCAAACAAGCTAACCAAAGACGAGGAGGAAAGTCTAGTTCGAGTTCTGAGAGATTATAAGGAAGCTATTGGTTGGACAATAGCCGACATAAAAGGGCTAAGTCCATCCACCTGTATACACAAAATTTCTATCGAAGATGACGCGAAACCGAAGAGAGATGCTCAAAGGCGTCTTAATCCACCCATGATGGAGGTAGTGAAGAAGGAGATCCAAAAACTGTTAGATGCTGGAATGATATACCCGATTTTCGACAGCAATTGGGTCAGCCCGGTTCATGTCGTGCCCAAGAAAACAGGCGTGACAGTGGTGAAAAACTCGTCAGGAGAGCTAGTCCCTACACGAGTCCAAAATGGATGGAGGGTTTGCATCGATTACAGGAAATTGAATGTAGCTACTCGGAAAGACCATTTTCCACTCCCTTTCATCGATCAAATGCTCGAGCAATTAGCCGGTAAGACCCATTATTGTTGTCTCAATGGGTACTCAGGATTTTTCCAAATTCCAGTGGCTCCTAAGGATCAAGACAAAACGACTTTCACGTGCCCCTTCGGAACGTTTGTATATAGACGAATGCCGTTTGGACTCTGCAATGCTCTGGCCACTTTCCAAAGATGCATGGTGAGCATATTCTCCGATTATGTCGAGAAAATCATCGAAGTCTTTATGGATGACTTCACGGTATACGGTAACTCCTTTAACGAATGTCTCGATAATCTTGCTAAGATATTACAAAGGTGCCTAGAATTTAATCTTGTTTTAAATTATGAAAAATGCCACTTCATGGTTGACAAGGGATTAATTTTAGGTCATATAGTTTCCTCGGAAGGAATTATGGTCGATAAGGTAAAAACGGATATTATTAACTCGTTACCTTACCCCACATCTGTGAGGGAAGTTCGTTCGTTTCTTGGCCATGCAGGATTTTACAGACGATTCATGAAAGATTTCTCAAAATTCGCGCGACTGCTTTGCAGCCTGTTACAAAAGGATAAAGAGTTTGAGTTCGATCAGACTTGCAAAGACGCGTTTGACGTACTAAAACAGAAATTGGTCTCCGCTCCCATAGTGCAGCCACCAGACTAGAACCTCCCGTTCAAAATCATGTGTGATGCAAGTGACCAAAGTGTGGGAGCTGTTCTTGGCCAAATAATAGGGAAAGAGCCTCATGTTATCTACTATGCTTCGAAAACTTTGGACGCCGCCCAAAGCAATTACACAACCACCGAGAAAGAATTATTAGCTGTTGTGTTTGCTTTAGATAAATTTAGATCTTACCTACTGGGAACTAAGGTAATTATCTTTTCTGATCATGCAGCTTTGAAGTATTTAATAGGGAAGAAGGAGGCGAAACCCCGACTGATCAGGTGGATTCTGCTGCTACAAGAGTTCGACTTTGAAATCCGGGATAAAAAGGGATGCGAAAACCTAGTAGCTGACCATCTGAGTCGATTACCGATCTCAGTAGACAACACACCATTGAACGACAACTTCCCAGATGAAAACCTGTTTTCAGCAAATGCAGTTCATCCTTGGTACGCAGACATAGTAAATTTCTTCGTTACAGGTACTGTTCCTTTAGAATTACCAAGGTCTAAAAAAGATAAGATAAAAAAGGATGCGCGATATTACATTTGGGACGATCTTTACCTTTGGAAGCATTGCTCGGATCAGGTAATACGATGATGTGTAGCAGAAACAGAGGTACAATCTATCTTAACTTTTTGTCATTATTATGCATGTGGAGGGCACTTTGGACCTAAATGCACCGCACATAAAATTCTCGAATGTGGGTTATTTTGGCTGAACATATTTCGTGATGCCTTTTTATTCTGCAAAACTTGTGAAAAATGCCAAAGAGTTGGCAACCTTAGTCGTCGAAATGAGATGCCCCTTACTCCTATTCATATTTTTGAAATTTTTGATGTATGGGGCATCGACTTTATGTGTCCCTTCGTTTCTTCTTTCGGTAATTTTTATATACTCTTAGCTGTTGATTATGTCTCTAAGTGGATAGAGGCGAAAGCCACTCGCAATGATAATGCTAAGACCGTAGTTGACTTTCTTAAAAGTTCTATTTTTTCCAGGTGTGGCACTCCACGAGCAATAATTAGTGACAGAGGAACTCATTTCTGCAATAAACTCGTAAGTGCACTGATGGAGAAATATGGAGTGACTCAACGAATTGCCACTGCTTACCATCCACAAATAAACGGGTAAGCCGAAGTGTCAAATCGAGAGATCAAGTCTATTCTGGAAAAGACGGTTAAACCTAATAGAAAGGATTGGAGTTTGAGACTAAATAACGCACTTTGGGCTTATAGGATAGCTTACAAGGGACCAATAGGCATGTCACCTTACCGACTCATTTTCGGTAAACCGTGCCATCTTCCGGTTGAGTTAGAGCACAAGGCATTTTGGGCAGTTAAGCAGTGTAATATGGAAATGGAGTCTGCAGGAAAATATCAGAAATTAGACATCCAGGAACTCGAGGAAATTAGAAACGATGCATATGAAAATGCCCGAGTTTATAAAGAAAAGACGAAGGCGTTTCATGAAAAATTCATCACTAGGAAGTAGTTTTCAATTGGGAAAAAAGTTCTCCTATACGACTCCACCTTAAAAATTTTCGCTGGTAAGCTTCGATCCAAATGGATAGGACCATTTACTATTATTAATTTATTTTCGAATGGTGCAGTGGAAATTCAAAGCGAAGCAACACGAAAGTGTTTTAAGGTGAATGGTTAACGACTAAAACCCTTTTTCGAGAATTTTCAGACGCACAAAGTTGAGGAGATTGTTCTCGACGAGCCCAGAATTTGAATAACAGGTCGTCGAGCTAACGACGTTAAACAAATGCGCTTTTTGGGAGGCACCCCAAATTTCTTTTCATTTATTTAATTTTAAGTTTTAGTAAAATCTAGGGTGTAAATAAATAATTTTTTTTTTTATTTTTGATTTGGTTAATTTGATGTTTTCAGGAAAATAATGGAGAGCATGAATTTTTTTCGAGAGTCGGATAATAGTGATGGCGCAGGCACGACATGCTAATATGGTGACAAATATTTACCAAAATAAAATACCAACCCAACAAAAATAACCCAATAACTTAACCCATTTAACCCAAACACCAAAACCCAAACTTAACCCAATACCCAATACACAAACTTAACCCAATACCCAATACCCAAACTTAACCCACCTACCCATACCCAAAAACACAAACCCAATTAAAACACCTACCCAATATCCAAACTAACCCACTACCCACCTAGGCCCAACCGAAATTCCAAGGAATAAAGAAAAAAAAAAGAGAAAAATAAGAAAAAGAAAAAGAAATTAAACACCCAAATCCCAAAAATCCCCAAACCTTTTCATCCATCTTCTTCTTCACAACAAACATAAAAAACCCCTACCCCCACAACTCACCCCACGCCACCGCCGTCACCTTCTAGCACCGTCACCGACGTCACCACTCCCCATCGCCGTGACGCTCGCCGTCACCATAGCCGTTTCCCCTCATTTTCTTCGCCGACGCCGAAGGCCTCCACCCAAAAACTCCCTTCCATTTTTCTTTCTCACTCACGTTGCACCTCTCCACTGCCGTTCCGCCCCCAACCGTCGCTGTCGCACCTCTTCACCGCCGCAAGATAATTGGTCGGCACCCAAACCCCAAGCACCACCACATTTTCCATATTTTCTTTATTTCTTTCTTCCCCACCACAAAACCACCACCTAAACCACCTTGAACAACACCGCTGAACGTCACCACCACCGTTAACCTTCGAAAATAGCCCAAAAATATGCCGAGACCACTCGCCGTTGCCGACCACCGTACGCCGCCGCCGTGCATCATCGCCACCCTCGTCGCAACAGAGCCGAATCTTTGTGCCGTTGCCACGGACGCAATGGTCCGAACTCGAAACCAAACGGCCGACAATGTTTCAGTTTCGCTCAACTGAAATCGGCACCGTTTTTCAGCACCTCCATTCGTTGATTTAGACGACGATGATGCTCCTCTGCATCCTCCACGACAGGTGGCTGGCCCATCGAGAACCCGCCGTCAACGAAGGCTGACCCCGGTCGAATCAGACACTTCGGGTAGTCCCGAAGAAGTTGGGACTTCTAACGACCATATCGAAGTCACCCCTATCGTTGATGAACGTGTCTCTCAACGCCAAACTCAAAGTCATCAACAACTGACACGTGAGCCATCGACACCCCCGAACAGCACTACTGAAGCTGCTGAAGAAGAAAACCCACCCGACTCGTCTAACGAACACGTTCGACCACCCCGAGACAGTCGACGCAACAGACGTAGTCGTGCCAATACAATTCCTACCGAAAGTCGTCTGCGAGGATTTCTAGACTTCTCGACATCGGAGCAACAAACACGATACGATGCCATCCGACAACGCTCGCTCTCGGTCTGTAAGCAAATTGATTTTCCCACTCTTGAACTTTTAGATATTCATAATGCTGTGCTTCATTATTTTGATGCTATTGGTTGGACTTTATTTGCTAATATTACTTGTAATGCATATTATGAATTAGTATATGAATTCTATGCCACATTTAGCTTCGATATAAATGCATTGCGAACTGTTGAAACACAATATATTGTATGCTTTCGTTTGCTTGAGAGGGACTTTCGGATGTCAATTTCAGAATTTAACATTGCCATGGGTTTCATCGACTCTGATGATATTCAGTCCGATTCCTATCATTCTGCTCTGTTAGATATTCCGAGCAACTTTGATGCTCCGCATGTTTATCGTGTTTTAACTAATTCTGATCATTTTTATAATTCGAAGACCACAAAATACTTATTGGTGCATGAACCTGCTTTGAGATATATACACCGATTTTTAGCATTTAGCTTTTCAGGTAGAAATGACGCATCATCTGCTTTGACTAAAACCGAACTGTTCTTTTTGTGGTGTATGCATTCGGGTTTTAAAGTTAATTTAGGATACTGGTTTGCACGAAATTTTCATGCCGTTTTGCGTTACAACCGTCCACTTATACTTGGATCATTTATTTCAAATTTAGCCTCTCGACTTTTTCAACCTGAAATTGATTTTTCAACCTTCACATGTGCATATAGTATGAGCAGCCTAGATAAATACTGTTTGGATTCTATGGGATTGCTTGCCGGCACCCCTACTTCGTGTTATTTTGTTCCTCCAGGTACGTGGACTACTCGCGAGAATATGGTTTTTCGCCAACGCCCACACATTGACACTAGAGAGCACAAGGAACAACCTCTATCTGTGGAGGATCATTTAGGCCGAATCGAGGCGAGGCTTGGAACAATGGAAAATCAAGTCTCCACAATCCTTGATATCCTGCAAAGCCGTTACCCCCAACATCGACAAAGTCGTTGAAGACACACATGGGGAGTACTCTGAACTTTTCATTTTATTTATTTGAGCTGCTATTTTTCTTTTCTATTATATGACACATGCTTGAGGACAAGCATAGAATAAGTAGGGGGGATGAATATAGTAAGTATGCATGGATGGTTGATTGATTTTTGCTGCATGTTTCTCTTTTGCATATGTTCAATTTTGCATTGAATTCATTCAACAGTTTATTTGACATTGAGCCTTTAATCTCATACTTAGTCAACTTGGACAATTGGGTAAATTTTTTTAATTTAAATGCTCAAGTATATAGATTAATCGACACTTGTATTTTAAGTTTGATATATGTAGCTAGATTTTCATGAATTGATTGTTTGAAAAAAATATTTGCTTGTGCATGCATAAATTAAAAAAAATGATGAAAAAAAAATTAAATAAATAAATAAAGGCTCAAGTTATGAGTGAAAGTTTCGAAAACGTGATCGGATTGAGTAACCGGGGTGAGGTTCTTGGGTTGTCATCTCATCTCGCGTAAAAGGTTCGAGTGACAAGTCGATAACTTAATAACATTCCGCTAACAGAGTCCAATAATAAAGACTGTTTGAACTGAGTAACCGGGATAGGGTGCTTGGGTTGTCATCCTAGTTCGCGTAAAAAGGTTTGACCATGTCTAATTTATTTTTCTAAAAGTTTAGTTAATTAATAATGCCTTGCAATTAATTGGATTCAAACTCAATTTAATGAAATTATCTAGTTCGCATATTTCAAATTTTATGACACTTGTTGATTAAACTATATGTTCTGAGCATTTATTTAATTATTTTTGCCTATGTTGTTTACATTGAGTATGGATGCGGAAAAGAGGCTCGATTTTTAATAAATTGTAGAATTAATTCTAATGTTTGAAAGAACAACATCGTTGAGGGAAAGCATGAGATAAGTAGGGGGGATTTGATAACATTATTATTTTGCATGATTTCTTGTGTTTAATTCGGTTTATTTCTAAATTAATCCCTGCTAAATTAGTATTTTTATGATTTAATTCTTATCAGGGATGCAATTGATCAAAAGCAAGCTGAAAAGGGCCAAATTGAGAGAAAATTATGGAAATGGGGCCAAATCAAAAGGATGGAGGAAGCCAAGGACACATCAAGCAATTTGACTTTGTAAAAAGCCAAAAATAGAAAATCCTATTTTTAGTTTATTTTATTTTTATTTATTTTTATTTTTAATTATTTAATATTTTATATTAAATTAATTAAGCCTATTTTTAGTAAAACCCATGTATATAATTGGGGTTATTTGTATTTGGAAAATCATCAATCAAATACTTCTTTTCCTATTCCTTTTTGGTGTTTTATTTCTCTCTTTTCCTATTTCAATTTTGAATAGGATTACTTCTTTTTCCTTCAAAGTTAACGTCAAACATACTGCCAATTTCCAATCCAATTGTTTGGTTTTCCAAAATTGGAGCAATTACTTTCCAAGCCCCTTTCCCTTTCCAAAATTCCATCACCCTTCACACCAAGCCAAAACACATTTCACAACTTACAGGCATGAATAAATTCATGCCACACTAAATTCTATCTTAGCCTTAGGCTGGTACTCTTTTTGGTCGGGAATCGTGAGATTCGTATTCACGCAAATAATCCTTCCAATCGGTATTCACCTTTTTTCTAAGTATCGGGATAGATAAATCATCCCTTAAGGTTGAATTTGGTTCCAAGTCAAAGTGCACGTTGGATTGGGGTCGTATTTGCCGACAGTTGGAGATTCGAGTCTATCGTGCTGTATTCGAGTTTCTGAGAATAAATCAAGGAAGAGGTGATCGGGTTTAAACGACCCACGCGGTTGAGGCCGTTGATTCGAGTTGGGTTCTTCAGAATGCAAGGCTACCGGAATCTTCAATCGGGAACACGTGTATCTCGGTTAGGTAATCGGTAAGGGTTGGTTTGTAGGTCGTACCGGAACCAGCTACGAAAGGAGGAATTAGTGGTTAAGACGTTCTTAATCACTATAACCAGCTTATCGTTTAGAGGAGAAGATCAATTTTCAAGGATCGATTCTTGACTCAAAATTTACCGAGTCTAAGGCTAAGGCTTATTTACTTTGATTACAAACCCAAATTTAATTTTGAATTTGCTTTCTAATTCGTTTAATTATTCTGTTTCAATAAGTTAGTTTTTAAACATCTTAAACCCCCTATCTTTTTTTTTGACAGGTTCGTTTGAAGTCGTGGGCACGACAACTACCTAGACACAAATCTGGTCGAAAGAGAGAAACAATTTTGAGTAAACCCAGTCTCTGTGGGATCGACCCTACTCCCTATACTGCTTAAATTTGCAATTTAGGTGTAGGATTATATTGGTGGAAATCGACAACCATCAGGAGGTGTTTGCATAAACCATGGCGGAGGTGTCTGAATCCCGTAAGGCGAAGGAGACTGGTAAAAAGAAGAGCTCCCTGACGGCGCCTCGTGCGATCCCTTATGCGACGGCGACCTCAAGATCGGCTGGCCAGTCGGAGTAGTCGGGAACGAACTCGAACTGGGCCATGCATTCCAACCTGCCGTGGGACTGGGAAAAGGAAACATATAAGGGTTAGGATACATATAAGGGCTAGGATACGCACTTGGCATAATCTGAAAAGGCTGTGATGTGGGTGTCGTCGGCTGAAGTGTTGGGCCCGGTAACTGTGTGGACGCTGTTGATGGGCCCGGTGACTGTGTCGGTGCTGTTGATGGTCCCGTCTCATCACCCCTTCTCCTTGGATTTAAAGGGCCCCGTCGTTCCCTTTGTTCACGAAGTTGCCGTCGCCTCTCCTCTTCCGACAATAAAAACGGCTTGCCATGGATCCGAAACCATGGCATGTATTCCGGCACGCACGCTAACTCAGGAACGATGATCAGTTCCCGAGTAGGTATATAATCATACCGGTTCTCCCACATGTCGATATACGTTGACCAAAATCTTGGCCAATCCGTATGCAACTGCCGTAAGTCGACTTTGTGCTCATCATCGAGCACCTCAGGTGCCACGGGAATCGGTTGTCGGAATCCAAATTGACGCAGAACCCGATCTGACTGGTGCATCTCCACGGTCGCATAGTTGATCAATGGGACCTTCACGTGCCAAATGTTTGGATTTTGAAAGAACTCCTCCGGAATTACTGCCCGAATTGAGGGGTCCTCGTATGGTGTCCATTCAAACTATATTAACATGATAAAAATATTAGTTATATACTAAATACTAAATACGAAATACTAAATACGAAATACGAAACGACTATTTTATTACGAAATTTAATTAAAATTTAATACTTACTTGTGCTTCCAACAGTTGCTCTAGTAGAAGTCGTATATCTTCAAGCGATGTAGGTATTCCAACATAACTCGCCGAATGGTTCCACCTAATTAAATAAATTTTTAGCATACAATTATATTTTAAATCTACGTAATAATTGTAAAATCTAATATTAAATTTACCTCGTTATGAGTGGGAATGTATATGGGTGGTCGACTCGAGGACGTAAAAATGGAAATCGAAATCGTGCCCATGATTGCAGTAGTGATAGGCAACCTCTGATTTTCGCTTTATTCGGTCGCGTCGCCTCGCACATCTCCCGATACAATTTTGCAAGCACGGCAGACCCCCAACTCAATTCACCGTCATTCTAAAATCAATGAGTTTTGACCATCTCGTGTGTACGAGGTTTCGTGACAGGTCCGGCATCAGATAGCCTCCAATCATCTCAAGAATGTATGTCCGAGCATACCGTATTCTTTCTATTTCAGTTGAACCATTATTCGGCTCCGGGAATGTGTCTCGTAACCAGCTCATCTCGATCCGACCACCGTAAATGTTATCCGAAATAGCACCCAAAAGCTCGTAGCATACGGCGGCCCAATCGCCAGAAGTTGCGGACCCGGTGACTACGGACCCATCCACCGGCAATCCTAATTGCAAATGCATGTCCTCCAGAGTGATAGTACACTATCCGCATGGAAGATGGAAAGTGTGCGTCTCGGGTCTCCACCTCTCTATCAACGCACTGATTAACTTCGAGTCCAACTTGCACCCCCGGCCTATCGTGACCACGTGCCAAAAACCCCCTTCCCGCAGGTAATTCTCGATAAACGGCGATGGCGGACCAGGCATATTGCGAATGTAGCATTGCAACACCCGATCTGTGATCGTTTAAAAATTATAAAATAAAATTTAATTAAAATTGCATAAACCTTAAAAATTTTAAATAGTATTGAAAAATTAAAATTAAAACTTACCATTTGCATTTGATCGACGGAGATGTGTTTATCGTCGAGACGAATTAATTCTCCGGCCATTGCTAATACGATCGAATATTCTAAAATTTATCAAAAAAAATATTTCAAAAAATTTAAAAAAGGGCTTTTTTGTAAATATTAAAGGACTATTGTGAAATTTGAGAGGAAGTTTAAAGGATTTTGAGAGAAATTTGAGAGGAATTTGAGAAAAAGTTGAGAGAAAAATGAGTAAGGACTAATGTGTGAAAAAAATAAAAGGGTTGGGGGGTTTTTATAGGTTTTTTTTTTACCGTTGGAGGCCCAATGTAATACCCCGAAAATTTTTACAGTAAGATATTATCTTTGATATAGTAAAATAAGGAAATAAAGCGACAAAAAGGGGAATTTTGGAGTTATGACAACATTGAGAAGTATATTATGATATATTACAATATTAATTCAAGAAAGGATTAAATTGTAAAAGTGAGAAAAGTTTTGTTGCCCAAGAGTAAATATTCAAAACTTGAGGGGTTAAAGTGTAAATATAAAAAAGTTGAAGGACCAATAGTGAAAATATTTTAAGGGTGGAATGATCTAGAAACTAAGGAAATTGGATGAATTAGGACCAAATTGAATAGGTAAAGAATTATGAGGGACTACATTATAATTTTACTAAATTATATGATGATTCAAGGATGGAATTTTAAAAGATCACAAAGGGCAAAATGGTCAATTAGAAGAGAGAGAAATCTAGAAAGTAATGATGATGTTGATGATATTTTATAATTTTTTAATACTCCGAAAATTTTTACAATAAGATATTATCTTTGATATAGTAAAATAATGAAATAAAGCGACAAAAAGGGAAATTTTGGAGTTATGACAACATTGAGAAGTATATTATGATATATTACAATATTAATTCAAGAAAGGATTAAATTGTAAAAGTGAGAAAAGTTTTGTTGCCCAAGAGTAAATATTCAAAACTTGAGGGGTTAAAGTGTAAATATAAAAAAGTTGAAGGACCAATAGTGAAAATATTTTAAGGGTAGAATGATCTAGAAACTAAGGAAATTGGATGAATTAGGACCAAATTGAATAGGTAAAGAATTATGAGGGACTACATTATAATTTTACCAAATTATATGATGATTCAAGGATGGAATTTTAAAAGATCACAAAGGGCAAAATGGTCAATTAGAAGAGAGAGAAATCTAGAAAGTAATGATGATGTTGATGATATTTTATAATTTTTTAATTAGATAAATATTATTTTATTAATATTTTGATAAGATATTTTATTATTTTATCATTATTTTATTATTATTTATGTAGTATATAAGGAAGGAAAGATGATGAATTATCATCATCTCTTTCCCATGCAATCCAACGTGAGAAGAAGAGAAAGAAAAGAAGTTTTCTTTTCTTTACAAATTGGTCCTTTTACCAAAAATCTACCATTTTCACTTGAAATTCAAAAGAATTTCCATAGCCATCAAGAGAGAAAGATGACAAGGAGACTATGGGGAGCAAGAATATCAAGTTAGATTCAAGAAATAGAAGCTGGAGGAGAGAGAAAATCAAGTTAAAGATTGAAATCAATAAAACAAGGTAAGAACATCAAGTTTCCAATATATTTTTAAGTTTGATATTGTGGAAAAAGCATGGAATTGATGTTAATGTAGAGTTTTCTTATATAAGGTTTTATACTCTTGATATGTTAGAAATAAGAGAAAGTGATGGGAAATATTGTAGAGAAAGGAAATAAAGGTGTTATAAACTTGGTAATTAAAATTTTGCACAAAAACAGTTTTGGACAGCAGCAGTAGTCTAACTTTAGAAAATTACCAAAAATTGTAGAAATCGAATTAGAGGATGAATAAAATATGGAATTAAATATTATTTAGTCTAGTTTATTATAGAAGAAACTTTGTAAGTAATGGAATTTTAAATCACGAGATATAATAGGTTTTGTGAGGCAAGGTCAGAATGATTTTGGGTTCCCCTGTTCTGACTTTGTAAAATCATCAAAAATTTGAGAAACATGATTATGGGCTTAAATTAATATTTTTAAAATCCTAAATGAGTCTATTTTCAAGAAAAACAAACGGGAACATCATCCGAATCCCGTATGAGGAGATAATTATTTTTTAGTGAAGAAGGGTCGAAACTGTCAGACAGCAGAATAGGGGTGAATTTAAAGAATAAACTGTACTTATTGGCTAAACCAAAAATTATGAAAATTTTATGGTAAGAATATATGTGAGTCTAGTTTCAGGGAAAATTAGCGGATCTTAATTTTGAGTTCTGTAGCTCAAGTTAAAAATGATTTAGCGACTGTGACACGGATGGACAGCTTGAATATCCATATAAGTAAATAGTGAAAATTATAGATAATGTTACTTACAAGTGTGTTATTTGTACTAAGGATGTGGTATGGAGAGGAGGAGGAGGAAAAAAATATATATATGAATATTCAACTAGCATGGCTAATCTGCATGTTCTAAGCTCAGGGACTAAATTGAATAAAAGTAAAACTTTATGGGCAATTTTGTAAAAATGTCAGAAATGACCAAATTGCATGAAATGGATTATTTTATTATTTAAATTACAAAATTGAATGAAATTATTAATTTAGATCAAGATCGGGTGAAAACATGCTTTAGGGATTAAATTGAAAAGTGTTGAAATTATGAAAATTCGATATTTCATAGAATTCATGGGCTATTATCAATATATATGAGAATAATTAGGTTTGAAACAAGGATTAAATTACATGAATTTTATTTTTCTGAGCCTAAGGATGAAATTGTCATTAATTAAAAGTTTAGGGGCAAAATGGTAATTTTACCTAGAGCATAAATTGGATGTATAAGAATATGAAATGAATGAAAATGATGATCAAATTTATTTATAAAGATTCGGATAATTCAAATACGAGACTTGAACGTGGAAAAGAAAAGACATCGGATTAGTGAAATTATAAACGCGAACAAGCAACGAGGTAAGTTCGTGTAACTTGAATTATATTCTTAAATATTTGAAATATATTTTTATTGATGTGAATATGATTTGGATGTTTATTGTATGATAATTGATGAAGCATTGATATTCTTGATGAAAATGGAAAATAAATCCCGATTGAATGAAAGGAAAATTCTATGGATCTCTCGAAAAGGAATTGACGGTAAAAGGATCTAGCCCGGACGGGTGATCCTATCCTCGATATAGCCCTCCGAAGAATATGTGTGAAAAGGATCTAGCCGGACGGGTGATCCCGATATAGCCCTCCCGAAGAATATGTGGAAAATGGATTTAGCCCTGACGGTAATCCGAATTAGGATCTGAATTTAGCTGGACTGTAATTGAGATCAAGCTCATTAGAGTAATTGTCGTTTGTAGGATTTAGCTCGACTGGTAATCCCGACAATACTCTTTGAGCATATGTTACTGTGATTTAGCTCGGGTAGTAATCCCATTGTAAGAAATGAGGTTCGCGGAGTGTGCTCTCTTACAGGATTTAGCTCGGATCGTAATCCATTTGTAAGGATGAGGTTCGCGTGGAGTGTGCTCTCTGGAAAAGGATATACCCATATGTGTACGAATTGACGGATCCGAATTGTACACTATAAGTGTACTCTTGGAAAATCCATCGAAATTCGAGAAAGTCAACGGGATAAATATAGAAAATGGCAAGTACTTGAAATCATGAAATTAAACTTGAAATACATAGAAATGATAATTATTTGATATATTGAAATATGACATGGAAAATACATGTATGTGAAATTTGCCTGATAATTATGCATATTCAAGATTATGAATTGCTACTAGACTAAATATACACTAAACTCATGAAAATGATGGTACATGAAATATTGTCATAATAAATTGAATAATTTATATTTATGAAGAAAAGGCAAGAGAATGATATGTATCATGACATGTAAATATAAGACTATCTTTGATACGTCGATACAAGGAAAATTATGTATATTAGGACAAGTAGTAAATTCAAGTGAGACATGTTGAGAAAATAAGTTTGTTAATATTAAAGTACGCTAACCAATGTAGGAAAATTTTAGGATTTTGCAAAAAATTTTCTATAATCCCGATTTAATCTCGGTTGGTTCCTAATGTATGTTTTGGGCTTTGAGGACCCAACAGAGGGACGTTATGATTATTTTCAGAATATGAATAATAAATTACTTGGAATTATTCGAAAATATTCAGTAAACTCCGATAATGCCTCGTACCCTTTTCCGGCAACGGATACGAGTAGGGGGTGTTACACCCAACGGTCAAAAAAAATTTGACCGTTGCAGGGGCAAAGCGCGCCCTCGTGGACGCGCTTTGCCCCTGCATCCCCCCAAAACGCGCTGACGTGGACGCGTTTTGGGGGGAAATGGCCCTTTCCAGTAAATAATTATTTTTTCGGCCCTTTTCCGTAAAATTTTTTAAAAATCGGTATATTTAGATAAATTGCCCATAGTTTAACCCAAAAATAATAAAAGTTGGATACAATGTTGAATATGATGATTAAATTATATTTTAACTCTTATAAAACTATATAATTTAATCTCGCCTTGTAAAAAGTTATTTACCTTTACTTTGTATATATACAATAAAAACCATTAATTATGACAATTCAAACCCAAATTGTTGCCTATTGGTCGGGCACCTTCCCTAGGAAATCTAGGATCGAATCACAATTGTATCAAAAGAAAATTATGACAATTTTCAAGAAATTTTTTATATGTTCGAAGCTATTGTTAGAGCATATATCAAGCCATTTTCTTTACTCATCAAGTATTTGTAATGATATATATACCTGTGTGTGTCAATATTAATTACTACTTATAAAGTGTAATGACCTAACACTCTAATATTATAACATGTCATCACTTAAAATTTATATAAAATTATAAAATTTAATATTTGTAATTTTAGAGTAATGTTGTAGTATAATATTAAAATGTCACATCATCACACGTTAATGGAATTAAAGTTCAAGAACCAAAATTAGGACAAACTATCAAGTTTTGTAAATAATGTGAACTAAAAAGAAGTTTAAGTATCAAGGTGGACCTAATTACCAAGTTTAGAAAAAATTAACTTTTTTTAATACAATTAAAGTGATTAAAGCGGTAAGAATGGGTAGAATTAAAGCTAAAAATAATCTTAAACTAGTATAGTTTCCATCCATGCTTCACGTTGGGTTAATTATTTATTTCTTGACTAAATTTTTTTATAATGTAAAATTTTAAAGGTTACAATTTACTCAAAGTTGTTGTACTCTTCGAATATTTAGAATTTAATCTCCATATTTTTAATTTCAAGAATTTAATCTCTCTACTTCTCGAATTTAAAATTTTAGGTCTATTTGTTAATACTATAAGAATTTTTTTTCTGTTAGTGTGGCATTTTGAAAATAAAATAAAATAAAGTTGGTATCCATGTAACAAAAAATAACATTATAATGGACCTGAATTCAATAAAGAATTTTAAATATCCTAACAATTCTTAAAAATTCACATTATCGTTTCAATTAGAAAAAAATAGGCTAACTAATAACATTATAAAAGTTGAGGTATCAAATTATGTCAAAATTGAAGTATATAGATTGAATCTCAAATTTGAGCGGAATATAGGGATCAAATTGAAATTTAACCATCCTTACAATCTAGAA
This sequence comes from Gossypium sturtianum, assembly GCA_025698515.1. Classification (NCBI taxonomy): domain Eukaryota; kingdom Viridiplantae; phylum Streptophyta; class Magnoliopsida; order Malvales; family Malvaceae; genus Gossypium; species Gossypium sturtianum. Next base: position 132,434,463 of record CM046955.1, read on the forward strand.
AGTAGAGGGATTGGAATTGAAGTTTACCCATAATGTTCTCATGTAAAAAAAAAGGAAAGGAAAAATTGGACAGGTGTCCATATTATATAATAGGATTAAAATTGAAATTTTACTATTATTTTAGAATTAAAAAGAAAAAGAAAAGAAATATAGTAGACATGTGTCATGATAGGAGGAGGCCGTAGGGCCTTCTTTTTATATAGTAGTATAGCTTTGAAAAAAAAATATACCATCTTGGTAGGAAAAAAGATTAATTTGAGAAAAGGTAGAGGTGAGATATTGAGTCTCACATGTGCTGGTGAGTTAGTTTAAGTGAGTTAAGTTAGTTTAAATATAACTATTTGATTGTAACTCGTGATATAATTTCAAGTAGAGGTATTAATGGATGAGGTTAAATTCATACAAGGTTTTAATATTATACACAATTATTTAAATTTGACCTAGCTTGAAATATAAATTAAAATTCATCTATTTTTATAAATGATTAACCCAAACTTATAAAGTATTTTTTTAATTTTTAGAAATTTAATTATTTTTCTTTAAAAACATATCTTAGATTACCTTTATATGTTTTTATTAAATTTCTAAACATAAACTATTAAATATTTTTTTAATATTTAAATTATAATAAATATATTTTTTATTAAATTTAATTTTTCATATAATATAAATTACATAATATGTAAAAAAAAAAAACTTATTATCAGCTTGGATTCGATCAAATTTAAACTTTAAATATTGAAACTTACTCGACTTATATTTTAAATAAACTTAATTTTTTGTGTAAATTCATTTTTTAAATTTAATATTTTTAAACAAAGCTTTAAACTCATATCAATGGATTTATTTTTAAGTTACAACTAAAGATGGAAAAAGCAAAGTATGTGAATATAAGAATGTCGCATTTTAGATTTAATTGTTTGGACCTGAATTTTTGTACTTCTAACCAAGAAAATCATACATAATCACGTTTCATTATAGGATGTATCATTGATTAGCAAATATATTATTATTATTATTATTATTATTATTATTATTATCTTTCATAGTCTCAATAAGATTAACTCCAAATTCGAATAAAATGTTAAACATCAAAAATAAATTAGTACTAACTAGAAAATGGAATCATGTGATACTTTTTGACCCTTTCTTATTGTTATAATAAACGTCGATAATGACGGTAGAACGATTGCAAAGTGAGTAAGAAAAGAAAAAATAAAAACACACAAATTTTACATGGAAACCCTTTTGGGAAAAAACTACGGGCAGAGGAGAAGAAATTCACTAAGACTCCATTTGTTTTACTAAAAATGGCTTCCGGTGTAACATCCTGAATTTTTGGGCCTATGCGTTTAATGGGTGGATATGTTTAATGTGTTAATTTAAGTGTTAGGGGTCCAAATTGGGTTCAGGCTTAGGTAGAGGCCTTGATTAAAATTATCTGTTTGGGCATTATAGGGTTTAAAAGGTAGTATCTATGTTTAAAATATGTGAATAATAAGTAGATAAAGGCTATTATTTAGGAATTTATTTTATGTGGATAATAAGCAGATAAAAGCTAAAATTTAGGGATTTTAATGATTAAAATATGTGGATAATATGCTGATAAAGGAGGGAGGAGTTAGAGATAATTAAGTCTCTTTTAGATGAGCTAGTAGATTAAGATAAAGGAGAAAAGATAGGATTTATCTGCAAGGTTAGGTAAGTGTCGAAATTTCTATAAATAGGGGGAATATCTCTTCAATTTTAGTATTTGGGTTTTTCTCTCATTCTTTTCTCTTCTTCTCTGAGTAAAACCCGAAAACTCCTAAAGTTCCATCTTCTTCTTCATTCTCTGCAAAAGCCGAAATCTCTAAGCCTATTCCCTCATCTTCACTTTGATTCAAAAGCCGAAACTCTTTCCATTCTTTTTCTTCCTAGCCGAAATCTTCATGTCTCTTCCTTGTTTTCTTTTTTTCTTCTCTTTTCCTGTCAGAAACTGAAACTCTTCACTCAAGTATTTTAAAAGCCAAAGACACATCAGCCTTCTCTTGTTCATACTTTTTCCGGGATTTTCCTAAAAGCCGAAATCCCTAGATCTCATCTCCTGTGATTGCCGAATTACTACGTGGTGCCTACTTGTGAAATCTGAAGGGAACTTTAGTGGAGTCAATCGCATAGATCTCTAAGTTATAGAATCGTGTTAGTTTCGGGATTTCAAGGTAAGGGATCTATTAGTTTTAACGTATAATTTGGGATTTATTAACCTTGGCCGATTGTTGAAGGGGCTAAATCTTTGTGTGTTTTTCGGCTTTTGAGCAAGGCTTTACATTGAGGATAATAGATCCAGGATAGCAAGGACATCGACTAAGAATATTGGATTTAGCGATATCGGTGTGTAATACTTCCCCACCATCTAGATCGATTATTAATGTATGCTCATAAGTTTATATGTTTTGATAAATACCGATATCTCGGTTTAATGTTGGAAACCCGAAAAGGGTGAAGCAAATCACTGTGTCGAGTGAATGTTTGACTTTATATGATAAAAGCATATTGATTTTATGACTGCATGGGTTGGGTTGATGAAAGGAGGAAGTTATACGTTATATGTGTAGCGGTTTATACCATGATCTGTTATATGTTGTAGCGACTAATGCCGTGATCTGTTATAAGGGCTTCGGCCATAATATGTTGATGAGCAGCATAACTACCATCTTGGCGTGTAGCGGTGTGGGTCGATTGTAGAAATCCCCAATGGTGTGAATGGCTGGTACGGGGGCATGTAGCTGATGGAAACCTAGGCAAACGGGTTGGGCCTTTCATATTATTTGTTATTTTTTTTTTATAAATGGAATTATTAATCTATTTTATGGGCCTAAGGCCAAAATCTAGTGGTGCATGAGGGTTGCACACCGAGTCTCGCGACTCACCCTATTAATTAACCTTCGGGTGATACCTAGTGCTTCGGACCGGGTGGAGAGAAACGCAAGGTGGCCATGCAAATGACCAAGCTGGATCCAAGCAAAAAGTCTCAAGTTAATACTTTATATTTTTAATTAATGGATTTTAAATCTCGTTGTAATAAGGCTATGGGCCACTAGTTTATGTTTTGTTTTATTTTGAGCTTTAATTACTTTTAGTTATTTAAATTCTTATTGAACTAATGTATCTATTTAAATTTGGGTTTTTAATTTATAAAGGCATATTTTATTTAAACTATCAACTATTAAATTTCTCTCGAATAAGAAGATAAATTTTAGAAAAATATTTTTTCTGAAAATACGACATGTTCTTCCAAAATTTTTAGTGACATACCAGATCCGGTCGTGGTGTTTGGGCCGGGTTTGGGGTGTTACATCCGGAAAATTATTTCTAGAAAATAACTTACTTTTCTAAAAAAAAAACTAATATTTTCTGGTGTTTGGAAGAACCTTTGTAAAATACTTTCTATTGTTTGACATATTTCCTAAAAATATTTTATAAAATTTTATTCCAATAAAACAAACATACATTTGAGATTTTTTTTTTATCTTTTTATTATTTAATTGAGTTTATTTTTATATCCATAAATTTGTTTTTATATTGTTTTTTCATATATTAAAATTATTTTCTTAAATTCAGGTTCATTACAACGTCATTTTTTAGTTACATAGCTACAAAGTGAGTATTTTATTTAAAAATGTGACATCAATAAAATTGACAAAAAAATTTAACAATGTTAACAATTGGATTTGATTTTCAAATTTGAAAAGTAGAGGGACTAAATTCTTGAAAATAAAAGTACAAGGACTAAATTCCAAATTTGTGAAGAATACATGAACTTATGGCATATTTAACCTTTATACTACAAAACATTTTTTTTTTTTTTTGAATTCTAAACCGCTGGGCTTTTATTGAAAGAAAATAAAACACCACAACATGGGCCTCCGACCTGCGTAACAAACAGAGTAACTTAAAGGCCCGGATCAGTTCAAAGCCAATAAATCTAAAGCTTCCTAAAGCAAGCAAAAACTTAAAGATAATGATAAAAAAGAAAAACCGACAGAAATAATAAATGAATCTAGAGTGTTGAAACCATTTTTATAAGTTTTAGAAAACGGGGATCGACTTTTAAAAACAAAAGTAGGAGTGGAGTCGCCACCAATCCTTTTTTACTTAGGTGTGATTGGATCACCTTGTAAAATATTTTATTTTAAAACATTTGATTTTGGTCCACGAAAAACAAGAAAACGGGTTCGGGAGTCGGTTACGTATGAGGAAGGATTAGCACCCTCATAACGCCCAAAAATTGGTACCTAATCGATAAAATCATGTCCTAGTGTTGAAAATTTAATAAAAATATGATTATTTTTTTTTAAAATCCGAACAATTTGAATTGAAATTTGAGATTTCTTTGTTCCGAAAGAATACAAACATCACATCCTGCACGTAAGGACATGATATTTGTAAACCCTCGTAACTAAAATCATCTTAATATTTACAAAATTTTATCAAAAGGATATTTAGTTATATAGTCAAACGGGAAATCAAACCCAGCACGTTAGGACACTATTTCCCGAATTTCTAAACACAAAACATTGCCTTATTTTAAAACCTTTAGATAAAATATAGTAATTTTGCAAAATGCATTTTATTTTAAAACGATGATCTATGAAAATATCATATTAATACATTATCAAACATCAAAAGCAATCATAATATACTAACATTTCATATTAATATAGGCAATAAAAGAAATAATAATATAAAATACGACTAATAATAATACCTACAATAAAGCAATTGTAAATAATGAAAAGTATGAACAAATATAATAAACAATAAATAATAAAATAATAATAAAAAACTACCAAATAAATATGAACACTTTTCATGCAAAATTAAACTTTTCATGCAATGACATATACCAAATAAAAAATAAATACTAAAAAAATAGTAAAAAATATATATGTTGAGAAAATAAATAAAATACATTTTGAAATAAATAAATGATTTTAAATAAAAACATATTTATAATAATCTATTACATATAAAACTGCGTATTTAAGAATAAACAATATACAAAATTACATGAGACATTAAGGATAAAATAATTTAAAAGCTATAAAAATATGATATAATAAAAAATAAAAATATAATATAATAACTAAAATAATATACAATATATGAATAATATTAAAAATAATAATAAATAATAATTTAATATATATATATAATAATTAAAAATAAGAAAGAAAATAAAAAAGAATAAAAAAATGAGTAAGGATTAAATTAAAATGATAAAAAAAATTAAAGTTAAAAAAAACAAAAAAAAGGACGATATTGGAACGCGCGCCAAGATGCAGGGACTTATTGGGCAATTATGCCCCCATCTCCTAAACGGCGCCGTTCTGTTATTAGCCCATTAATGGCCCAAGAGACTAAATTGAAATTTAAGCAAATATTTAGGGCCAAATTAAAAATGAAAAAAATTTAAATTAAACGAAATTAAAAATAAAAAATTTGAGGAAGGACTAAAATGGTAATTAAACCATTTAACAAAAACACGCGGATCCTTCCCGGGTTTTCGGGTCAACGCGCGGATCCTCAGCCCTGAACGACGTCGTTTTATGCTTATTGGATTAAACAAAAACGACGTCGTTTTCTCATTACTATATAAGTAAAAAAAATCAGTTAAAAATTCATTTTAACGTTCGTTTTAAAAAAAAAATCGTAACCCCCCAAATTCTCTCTGGCCTTCGGCCTGAGGTCAGGGATCCGGTAGCATGCCGTCGTACGCGCCGTCACACGCGCCACCGCCAGAGGATGAAAACCTCAGTTTTTCTCGCGTAAATCAAAGGAAATCTTTTATTATTTTTTTTTAAAAATTGTTTTCATAAAAGTGCATAGATCGAAAAATAAATAAAAAAAATAAAATAATGAGAAAATCACCTCTGTAACAGAATAAAAACAGAATAAAATTCTTTGTATTTTGTGTGGATATATTTCTCTCTGTTTTCCTTGTGTCTTCGATTTACAGATTAGGACAGGCTTTTATAGCCTTCGAGATGAAAAATAAAAAAAGAAATAAAAAATGTTGCCATGTTTGCTGTGTTCTGTTGCTGTTATTTGGTGTTTTTTCCTTTTTCGTGCAGGTCAACAACGAGGATCTCGGTGGCGAGGCTGTCTGTGCGTTGATGGCGGCGTGATCGAGGGCTGGTGTCGGGGATGTTTGCGGCGCGAGGGTTTCCAGGAAACCCTAGGTTTCCTGACTCCGCTTAGCCTTTGGGCCCTTTTGGGCCATGTGTTGTATGGGTCTGTAAGTTGTTTTGGGTCTGTAAGTGGGCTCGGGTAGTTTAGGGTATTTGGGTCAACTGTTTAGGTATTGGGCTAAGGGTGTAACCGGGTAATGGGTTTTGGTTTGTAGGTTGTAATTGGGTTAATCGGGTTTGGGTAGTTTATTGGGCTTATTTAGTTTGGTTTTGTTAAATGGACTGTACATGGACATTTTTTTTTTTTTTTTTGGTTTTATTCTGTTTTACACGGGCCCGGGCACAAATGGGTCACTACATTGAGAAAAGAGAAACCTAATTAGCCCTAGTCATTTCAAAACGGCTGGACTCCATAATTGCTATTCGACTATTCATTTCAAAGTTTTCCATCCATTCTGTCGATAGCTCTGCCCAAAGATTATACATTCATTGCTATCTTCAAACTCATCCATTTCCTCTCCAACGCCTTCTAGTCTGGCCTTCTTGCCCAACATCCTTCTAGAGCCAAGTCCTGCAGATTTGAGTCTTCTTGCACTAGGTAAGAGGTTACTCCACTCTAAGGCTTCCTTTGTGATCTGGTGGGCATGCATGTTTTCTATTCTATGAATATGCTTGAAGTCTATTTTTTAAAAACGGGCACTCATGTTTTGAATATCTCATATAATCGCTCCTATAGCAGATTTGTCTTTTTCTGTTGTTTGGCACTTTCTGATTACTGTTCGTGAATCCCCTTTTACTTGTATTTTTGGGATACCCATTGAGATCCCTAACTTTATTGCTTCCAATCCTGCATATGCTTCTGCCGCAAACGGAGATGGAACATTGTTGTGAAGGATCATCTTCGAGGCCAGAAATTCGTCCCTAGGGCCCCAAACCACCACACCTGACACAGATTTGGAATTTCTCTTGTCAAACGCAGCATCAAAGTTGTAACAGCCCGATTTTGGGGCTAGTCGAAACAGTGGTTTCGAAACCACTAATCCGAGGCTGAAGAAATTATTTTTAATATTATTTTATGTGTTGTAGCATGATTATATGAGTGCATGAAAATTTTGGTGGATTAATTTTAGTGATTACTTGCTTAATTTTGAAAAATGACTAAATCGCATAAAGTGTGAAAGTTTTGTTCTACAAACTAAAGGTGTTAAATAGCTATGGAACACTAAAGTAGAGGTCTTTATGGAGCAAATAGACCAATAAAATTATAGTGGCTGGACATGGAAATTTTAATTAGAGACAAAGTCATAAAATTAAGTGACATTAGGTGACTTGTCTAATAAAAAAATAAAACAAAAAAAGAGAGGAGGCTATCATCTTCTCTTCACCACCGAAAATATCAGCAAAAATAAGGGCTTTGGAAGCTTGAAATTTCAGCCAAGCTTTTCTCTTGCAAGTAAGTGATTTTGGTGGTTGTTTTTGTTAATTTTTGTGTTTTTGGAACCCCTATAGCTTAATCTAGCTAATGATGGGACTATTTTGTAAAATGGTTGATAGTCTAGAGATTTACCATGAGAGGATTTGTGATGTTTGCTGAGTATTTATGGAAGAAAATGAGTCTTGGTTGTTAAATAAACAACTTTTGTAAAAGGAGTTTTCATGAAAACACTTAAAAGGATCATTTTGTGAAGTTTATAAAATAGGTTGTAAATGTGTGAAATAATTGGAAATTGTGAGTTTCTATAAGAGAAATAAGGGTTCGGATAGGCTTGTTAAAGAAGGAAATTTGATTAAAATCGTTTTACGAGCCTAGGGGCAAAATTATAATTATGTGAAAGTCTAAGGGCAAAACGATAATTTTGCCAAAGTAGGAATTTTGGATTGTCTTGATTAATGTAGGGATTAAATAAGTGAATTTGTCATTATAGATCAAGAAAAACAGAGTCCGGACCTAGACTGGGGGAAAACCAAGCTATTGGACTAAATCGAACTAGTCGCCCATATTTTGTATACCGAGGTAAGTTGTACGTAAATAATACAACTTTATTGTTATTATGTATTGAATAGTTAGTATGGCATAAAGTGCATGATTATTGTTTAGAATTTGTATGATGAGAATTGATGTAGTAAAAAATCCCGGTTGAACCTTAGGAATAGATTGGATATCCATGCCATGACATTTGGGTGATATGTGTGCTAGTGTAAGACCATGTCTGGGACATGGCATCGGCCACATTATGAGAGCCAATGTAAGACCATGTCTGGGACATGGCATCGGCGTTGATATGTGTGCTAGTGTAAGACCATGTCTGGGACATGGCATCGGCCACAATATGAGAGCTAGTGTAAGAGCATGTTTGGGACAGGGACATGGCATCGTCATTGATACGAGAGCTAGTGTAAGACCATAATAATCCAATCGTTCTTGAATATTTGTCTCCGGTAGATTAACTCTTTCTCACGTAAACCAGGTGCCAGAATACCCTACATCAATCAATTGGCAAACTTCTAAAGTTCTTCAAAACAATTTCATTCTTCCCTCATCTCTAGGTAGCCCTCCCTTTTTTTCAAACCCATACATGATTTCATTAAAATCCCCACATACAAACCAAGGGATATCATCTACAGTGATCAAACTTTTCAACACCTCCCAAGCTTCATTCTTATCTTGTGCGTAGGGGGAACCATAAAAACTTGTATATCTCCATTTAACTCGAGCTTCATTGTCATCAACAACCACATCAATATGCCTTTTGGAAAACGTTCGAAGTGTGATATTAGCATCCACTTTCCAAGCCAAGCATAAACCTCCTCTAGTACCTTTAGCAGCGACTTCAATACCATTTTGGAAACTGCAACTTCGTCGAACTCGTTCCATTTGCTTTCCACATAGCTTTGTCTCCATGAAGAAGACAATTTGGGGATTGTGTAACTTCAGCATATGCCGAAGACGTCGAATCGTCCATGATCTCCCCAAACCACAGACATTCCAACTCAATATTTTCATTGCGATCGGTCGGCTTGCCTTTTGGCAGCCGCCGAGAATAAATGATTAGAATCTACCACTCTCCTAGTCCTTGTCGTGAGAGCTTCATACCCTTCTTTGCTAGATAACTCTTCCATCGCTCTATTTATCTTCTTTCCCTCCTCTCCAATGATAACACCATCCTCTAGGTCATGCTCCATGGCGGTTTGCGATTGATCCATCCATACATTCTTCCTTGATTGATCAAAGGATGGCAGACTCCCTTCTAGATTAAAACCCAAAACTGGATCAATATTCATCCCACCTCTTTTAACATTTCCCTCATCCTATAATCGATTACCCATTACTTGATTTTCCTTCTATTGTCCTCCACTTTTCCCCTCTCCATCCTCCGTAAGCCAGATACTAGTCATTGATAAAGCTCTACGGGATTGGGCTCGCAATGATAAGTCCCAACCCATTTCAGCAACTTCTACCCCAAGCACCATTTTTGCATCACAAAAAGAATCACTGTGCCTCAAGCGACCACAATAAAAACAGAAAAGGGATAGACGTTCATATTTGAACCTGACATACGAGCATCTTTCGTTAAACATAACCTGCTTCTTCCTTTTCAACAGGCGTCTTATATCTAGTTTAGCCCTAATTCTCATATAATTGCGATTTTCTTTCCCAATATTTGATCCATCATATTCTAGGAAGTTCCCTAAAAAATTCCCCAACTACACTGCTAGACTTTCAGAAAACAAGCCAATAGGGACATCGTGAATTTGAACCCAAAAAGGGGTGAAAATTAATGAAATTTTTAATGGATCCTCCCCTTGTTGCAAATGAGAAAGTATCAGCAAGTGATTATTGAAGGTCCATGGTGAGCCTTTTAAAACCCTTTCCAAATCCATAATGTGAAAAAATTGGAATAAATACCTTTTTTCTCCCAAATCCCGAATTTGAACACCTCGTACAGGATGCCATAGATTTGCCATCGTACTATTCATAGCTAGGAAGTGAATTAAACTGGCTGTTAAGAAATAGCCTACCAGTTGAAACTCTCATTCTCTTGCTGAAAGCGGATCTAATTGAATCTGTAAAATTTCATCTTCCTCCTCATTAAGAGACAAATCTGCTAATTCATTCTCCATAATTGCATATCAGGAAGCCGTGAAGAGAACTCCCAGCAAACCGTAGATTAAAGCTGTACTGAGCACGCCGGACAGAACTAGACAAGAAACAATAGAAACCAATTGGAAAAACCTAAAAACGCATACCAGAGACGGCATACAGGAACATACAAAACATTTATTATTAATATATCTATAATTGTAATAAATATTTATTATTAAAATATTAATATTGAACATTTTCAATAATATGTGACGAATATTATTTAAAATTATTATTTTTAAAATTTATTCTTAAAATAAAATTGAAATATTAAATAATTTATTTTATTATATTAATTATATTAATAATTTATTATATGATTAAATATAAATAATTAAATATGTATGTTTAATAATATTTATAATTATAATATTTTATATTAATATATTAATAATTTTAAATATTTTAAAAATAAAAATAAATTTTATTATTAATATAATAATATTAAGCATTATTTAAGTTAATTTTTATATAAAAATAAAATTACCATAGAAGAGCTCTTTTCCGGAAAATGACTTACTCTTTTCAAAAAGGTAAGTCATTTTACAGGAAAAATAGCTTATTTTCCGTTGATTTGTAACTCATTTTCCGTTGACCAGGCTGTTTTTTGTGAAACAAACATAGGAAAATGTAGAAAACATTTTCTATAAATCATTTTTCGGTGAAACAAACAGAGCCTAATGTTGAAAAATAAATGATACAAGAGGAGTTTCGACTACATCTATTTAAGAGTTGAAAAATCATATTCTAATCAAAATCATATAATAAAAGTATAGTTCTATACAAACTCAACTTGTGCGGTATGGTCCGCCAACCCCACAGATCCCTTATTTTGTCACTGTATTTATTTTTTCAACAAGTAACGGAATTCAGATCACACAATCTCTAACACTTATTAATTTTTTGTTTATTTGTAAAAAAAAAAATGTTTAATACTATGGTCAAATTGTAGTTTTAGTTCCACTATTATATTTAAAATTTAATTTTAATCTCTATATTTTAATTTGACATAATTTTATTCTCCACTTTTATCGTATTATTGGTTAATCTAAATAGTTATAGGTAAAATATTAGTATAGATTGCCAACAACTTTTTAGTTTGGTGACAAGAATTGTACATCGTGGACATAAGAATTTGGATTCAATTTCAACTAATCATATTTTTCATCCCCAATTAATAAAAAAAATGTTAATATATATTTCTTTTCCTTAAAACCAACAATTCCAACTCATTATAATAATAATAATAATAATAATAATAATAATAATAATAACCCTTATTATGCTAACATAGACTTTTTCTTTTGTTGGAAAATTTATTTTATTTTGAAAAATAGGTAAATATTAGATTAACTGATCATAAAGTTGTAAAATTAGAGGGAGTAAATTATGCTAAATTTAAAGAGCAAGAACTAAATTCCGAATTTCAACATAGCAGAAGGACAAAACCCAGAATTTGACCTTATACTATCTATTGTTAAAAGATGACCGCAAAATGGCATTCACATTAGGGTTTATTTCAAACGTCAGCTCTCTCTCCTCCTCTTTCTCATCACTTAGCATCACCACACCAAACCAAGAACCAACCAGTTTCTGGATTTATTTCTTCTTTAATTGAACCCATTCTTTTAAGCACACAAACGACAGACCATGGATTATCATCTTCATCATCATCTATTTTGTTCTACTTGTAGAAACACATAAACTAAAACACACACACACAAAAATGAAGTAGTCGATCAAGGCCCTTTTGTAATAAGTTAAAGAGACCTGTGTTGAAGAACAGTACTGATGTTGGTTCGTTGTCTCTTAACATTCCCTGAAGAATTAGATTCATCCCCACAAGTACTCTTCTCCATCACCGCTTTCAATGCTTCTTGTATTGAACCAATAACGTCACCACCATCACTGCTACAGCTCGATTCTTGTTCCTCTCCGGTAATGAAGAGTACATTCTTGACACGCCCGCCCAGCGTCGTGATCTCAGCTTTCAGTGTTTTGAGACGTAAATCTTTCAATGCTTTGATTAGGTCAGGCAAAAGATCGGACCTATCTTCACAGCAAAGCGAAGCTTTTATCACGAACTTACCATCTTGGTCCGATGTATCCACCGTTAGTTCATCGGTTTCGGTCGGTACCGGACTTGTTTCTGCTATCAAACACGTTTGCCGTTTAAGCTCTTTCACATGTTGGATCACTTCCGCAAGCAGTGAAGCCTTGTCCGTCTATGTTACATGGTGGTAACCAAAACAACAGCACCATTAATTAACACGCATGCTAGGGCACCTCTGCCAGCAATGAAGCTAGCTTTTGTCCCATATTCCCATATCACAAGAAATAACCAAAAGAAAGAAAAATAGAAGACAACATATGAAATCAATTAAGCAAGAAATGCCATTAATAGCATATTAAATAGATCTTGTTTGTGTAAAGAATAGATGGATTTTTGCTAATTTTCCCACATCCAAAACTTCATTGTTAATGATGGGGTATATTATTGTTTCAAGGTGTAACTAACAAAGGATAATAGTTTATCAAGGCATGCGGAAGAAAATAGTGTTGGGAGAGTTTTGATTTCTGTTTAGGGATTTCATCCGACTCAATGTAACCATGGGAGATTAATACCGGAAGGTCTCGTAAAAAAATGGTTTGTGTAGCTTTATTACCTTTGGCTCCCTAGTTAATTTGGTTGATGATCCGGCAAGAAATTTCCAAGGGACTGCTCCTTGGTTTCTCTTTATCATATCAATGCTCAATCCCTTTCGTTGTTTACTTTCCCTTCTTCTTGGAACCACCGCAAGACTTAAAGAATAAACCAAAAGACAAGCATTTGTTCTTTTTAATGAAAAGATCAAAACTGAAGGGAAAAAAAGATGGGCCATAAAGAAATTTGACAACCTTTCACGTCGAAATGAGTAGGTTTTGATAACTTATTATCAGACCATGTGACCAACCATCTAAGTAGAATCTTAGAAAGACCTACAGGTATCTTTGAATGGGGGGAAAAGCTCATTATAAAACAAAACAAAAACGGGTGCACCAAAAGGTGTATGTATGACACTTCCAAATAATATACTAGGACATGTTGTAGGCGTGATGGTTTATAATGTTTTTCTTTTTTACAATTTTATAAGCTTTTTTGTTTCATTTTAATGAAATGTACAATGACATGGACTACAACTCACTTTGGTGGTGCTTGGGAGTAAGCTGCGTAGCTTTGCGAGATGGTTGTTGATTCGTTCTCTTCTTCTCCTTTCAGCTTCACTGTGACTCTTAGAAGCAGCCATAGCCTTAGCGTCCATGATTCCTTGAGCGGTCATCTTACCTAACTCAGCTTGTAGCCCCAAAGGAGCTGAGCCAACAGCTCCAAAACTGTCGGATAAGATCCTCAGGCGATTAACTGATGGGGCACCATCGTATGCAAACTGTAGGGCAGTGGCAGGAGGAGCTGTTGGGGTAAATAACCCCCCGTATGATGATGGTGGAGGGGGGACTAGAAAAGAGTCGTGGACATGGTCCTGAACCGGGTTTCCGGTGAAGTACTGGATTGGACTGAGAGCGTGAACCGGTGGGAAAGACCAAGGTAGTTGAGGGAATACCAACCCTCCCGTAGTTGCTCCAAATAACTCATCGTTGTGTAGTTGGTGGTGTTGTTGGGAAGCTTGTAGGTTATGGATAGGTCGAGGATAGTCTCCTTGATATTCTTCTTTCTTTGCACACATAATAATTATATCCGCACTCTCCCCTCGGCCTGCCCTTAACTCTATTGATCACTTTCTATTCTCTGATATGAATTATGAAAAAGTATATATGAAATTGGAACAAAAAAAAGGGTTATGAATGAAGAAGAAGAAGAAGAAGAAGACTAAAGAGAGAAAGAACTTCCCTTGATGGATATGTTACATATATAGATGGAATTTTCAAAGCAAGCTAACTAGCTATCTCTCTAAATTCCTGTTGTACATGATTTCTTTGTGGTGGTGATAAATCGATAAAACAGAGAGAGAACAAAGAAAAAAGAATGGAACAAGGCAAGGAAAAGGGGAAAAGGATAGGACTTAGTGTAGAATGAATGATGATGAGTCAATATCTTTCACTGGTTTGTGGGTGATCTGATCTGATGACCCTTTTGATTACCCTTCGCAAAATCAAAACAAGCTTTCGTTTTCATATACGTGCTTTGTTGGACTTGGAAGGAATGGTGTGTCTTTTTGGTTCCTTCGATTTATTTTTTATATATGTATACTGTGTTTTGGTCTCTCCACTACACTAATTTATAGAGTCTGTATTTTGCAAGTAGTGTTAGTGCTAGTCTCCTTTCCTTTCCTTTCCTTTCTTCTTACGGCAATCCCCCCCACCCCTTTCAAGTAGCTATCAGCTTGGCTCGGGGAGAGAGGATCCTTTTCTTTTCTTTATTAATTTTTTAGTCTATCTCACCTTTTTCGAATAATAAAATGGTCTAATTTTGTTCTCACCCTTCTTATACTTTTAATTTCAAAATTTTAATCCAATTTTATACTTGAACTCTATCAAAAGATTTCACTTATATTAAATCGTGTGGCACTTTATAAATAAAAACGAATTGTTGATGTGTCCAATATCACGCATATGGAGGATTTATTTGGCAAATAAAAATATTAAATTTAGGGTTGTAAGGTGTAACGAAGCAGGGGAGTGGAGATAGGGGCCTTGGTCCACCTTGCTTAAATGAAATAATTTTAATTTTAGCCCTTTTTGAGGGACAGTTTTTTTTTCTTTTTATTTTCAAAATGACATCTAATCCAATTTAACAAAATTCCTTTGGATTCTATTATTATCATTATAAATGAATTTTAACATTAAATCAAAAGAGTAGGAGAAGTAAATTCATGAAATTAAAAGTAGCCGGATTAAAGTTTAAAAATGTAAAGAAAACAGGGATTGGAGCATAATAAAACCTAATAAAATAACAACAGTGTGAAGAGAGAGATGGGGAACACAACGCAACACACACAGAGATTGTCGACCGACCAAAATCCAAAAAGGCTGATAAAAGGGTTAGCTTAGGTAAACCCTTTTCATATGGTTTTAATTTTAATATAGTGGGTTAAGCTCCCACGTTGTTCCACACTCTTGGCTATTTTCCACGCCCATCCTTTCTGCTTTCCCAACATCATGCAATCATTGTGTCTTGGAAACCCCCCCCCCCCCCCCTTCCTCTGAGCAACCTATCTTCAACATCATACACATTCCTTCCCTTTATTCAATTGGCCTTTCAAGTTGATGTTAATTAATATATGCTCCTTTTTTTATCATATAATTAATTCATATGCATATGTGGTTTGTTTTTTCTTAAAATCCTTTTAATTGATGTTTACTATATATAGGTTAAAATACTATTTTTTAATGATTTAAATTTCATCACAGCTATTTATATTATATTTTGGGATTAAAATTGTCGAAACTATTTTTTAATTTGAAAAAGGGAATCGACTTTAAAAACGAAAATGGAGTCGCCACCAATTTTTTTTCGAGGTGTGATCGGGTCAGCTTGAAATTGATCATTTTAATAAAAAACATTTTGATTTATTAAAACAATGATTTTGGTCTACGAAATTCGAGAAAACGGGTTCGGGAGTCGGTTACGCACGAGGAAGGATTAGCACCCTCGTAACGCCTAAAATTGGTACCTAATTGATTAATTAATGTCTTAATGTCGAAAATTTGAAAAGATTTTAAAATATGACCCTTTTAATTTTTCAAAACTTATAACCTTTAAAAAGACATTCAATTATTTGGATAAAAGAAAAGTCGAATCTCAGTAAGTTAGAGCACGACCTTTCGAATTTCCCAAACACCAAATATCTTGTTTTGTTTTGTTTTGTTTTCTTTTTTTGAAATCCCTATCTCAAAATATCAAAATGTCACATCTAATAAGTTAGGACGCAACATCTTAAATTCACAAAGATAGGTTTTTTATTTGAAAATCATATATTTTAATTTCAAAAAGGGTATTTGATCATTTAGACTTAATGAGAAAAATCGAAGCCCAGTAAGTTAGAGCACGATTCCCTCAAAACTCCAAATGTCAAATATTACCTTATTTTAAGAAAAAAAGTTTTGGATAAAAAGTGGCAATTAAATGAGATATATTTTAAAATAATGATTTGAGTAAAATGTATCATTAATACATTACAAAACACAAATATCAAAGCAATATACTACAATTACATGATATAATAACATTTAATACTAATATTGGCAATTAAGAGAAAGAATAACATAAAATAGCAAATGATACAAGTAATAAAAAAAATTGAAAAAACGATATGGCAAAATCTAAAATAATTAATATATACATAATAAAATAAATATACATATTTTAAATAAATAATATATGGAAAATTTTGCTTTAATAATAAAACAATTTAGATGATGTACAACATACAAATTTTCAAATAATACATAATATGATTAAAGTTAAATAATATATAATATATAATATATAACAAATAAAAATAATAATATATATGAGAAAACAATTTAACGTAAATAGGGAAAAACAAAAAAGAAAAACAAGTTTAAAATAATTAAAATAAATGAATAAATAATGATTAAGCAATTAAATGGATAAATAAAAAAAACAAACAAAAAAAACGCATAAGTCAACCTAACTCCCGCAATATGAGGATTCAACGAAATTTCTCCACCAAAATTTAACTCGAACGGAAGCAACTCAAAAAGAAACGAAGATGAGCGAAGAACAAAATAAGAACAAGCCACAGAAAATAAGAATGCAAAACAGAGAGAAATTTGAGTGAATGCTCTCAAGAATTTTTATTACTCCAAACTCATGTGTGTTTTACAATGAAGGAGAGGCCTCTATTTATAGTTGAGCCTCCCAAATCCAATGATCTGATGATCAATTACATCAACGGCTAAGATTAAAATGTATCTACAAATTAAATCTCTAAGATTACAAGATCATATCTTCTAAGATTGCATACCATATCTTCTAGGATTGCATATCATATCTAAGATTTGCATATCCTTGAAGATTGTGTTCCCATATACGTCAAGCTTGTAGATGGACCTTCAATCTTTTCAAGTAATGGGCCATTCCGATCGGGCCAAATGATATATTTTGGACTGGACTTAAACTTTGTTTTATTATTTTGGGTTTATTATTTTTTGTATGGTTTGTGGGCCCGGGCTAAATTGGCCTATTACAAAAATAATACTAAAAATCATAGTTTTTAGGCATTAATAAAATTTTATCATATTATCAGATTTTAAAGACATGAAATTATTATTATACACTTATCCTTAGAGAAATTATTTTATAGTCCCTTTCCACTACATTAATCATGGTCCCTTTCCAAATATTTAATAACATTTCAACAACTTTTTCATGTTATTGACACATAATTTTGGTGATTTTTTTATCATGAATCTAGAATCCTGAACTCTAAACCCAAAACTTAGAACCTCATATCCTAAACCCAAACACCAAACCCTTAAACCTTGAACCTCGAACTCGTAACCCGTAATCTCGAACCCTTGAATCCTAAACTCAAATTCGTAACCTCAAACTCTTGAACCATAAACCTAAACCTTGAACCACCAACACGAACTCTAAACCTTAAATCCCGAACCGAAACCTTCAACCTCGGGGTTCAGGGTTCGAGTTTAAGGTTCGGGGTTTTGGGTAAAATAATTACCAAAATTATGTGTCAACGACATGAAAAAAATTGCATAAAAATTACTAATTTTTTTTTTAAAAATTGGTTGCACAAAAATAAAAAAATATTAACTTATGGGGAAAAATAAAATGATTAAAATTTGTAAAAGAAAAAAATATGTTTGTTTATAATTTAAAAAAATTAATTATTTTAATTAAAGTTAAATTAAGTTTGAGAATATATTAAATATAGATGAGTGTATAATAATATTTTGTTATCTTTAAAATTTAATTATGTGACACTATTTTATTGGTGCCTAAAAACTATGTTTTTTAGGATGATCTTAATATAATTTATTCTCATATAATAATACTTTATTATTTTTAAAATTTAATAACGTGGCACTATTTTATTAATACTTAAAAACTATATTTTTTAAGATGATTGTAATATAATTTATTCTCAATGATTAGTTAAAATTAATTTTAGAACTGCTCATTTTGAACTAGTTTTTTGTCATAAAAATAGAGATTAGTACTTATTTCATATATCTTGAATTTTTTTTTATGAAGGATAAGACGTAAGGATTATTTAAAAATTGAATCTAAAATTAATATTAACTGAAGATTTAAATATTTTTTGGAATAATATTTTATGCATCTCTATTGCATAAGTTTTATACATTATTAGTGAATAATAACATGACACATCATTATTAAATTAAACAAAAAATATGTAACACTTATAAGTAAATACTAATAATTTTGTTTAAACATAATTAAACATTAATTGTAATTATTATAAATAAGTATTAATAACTCTAGAATTTAGGGTCTAGAGTTAAGTATTAGGGTCATAGTATTTAATTATAATTAATTATTATTTAATTATGTTTAAATAAAATTATTAGTATTTATTTATAAACCCTCTACTATTTTTTGTGTTATTTAATGATGAGTTGTCATGTTATTATTCACGAATAATATATAAGATTTATGCACCAACAATACATTAAATATTTTTCATATTTTAAACTCTAGTTTTGATTTCTCTCTTGGTGATTAAATTGGGTAAATCCTTGGCATACTTGGGTTTGGAGGGTTATATTGACATAACAATTAAGGTAAAGCTATTCCCACAATAAACAACCAAGCATGTTCTGGGAAGAAAGATTTATAATCTTAGCAGTTAAAAAAATACATTATATATATACACGCACATATATTCTAATGGCATAATGCTAAAAATAACCCCTAAAGTTTAGCTATTTAGTCACTTTGGTCATTTATATATATTTTTTTTGATCATTTTAGCTCTTAACGTTTTTTTTTTGTCAAATTAGTCTATTTTTAACGAACATGCTGACGTGACCGTTAGTTGACTAACAGTCAATATTAACTACTGACGTGACGATCCAAATGTAATTAAATGATGATGTGACATTATTTTATTTTATATGTCATGTCAGTAAATGATTTTAAAATTATTAAAATTATTATATTATTTTTTTAAAATATAAAATTATTAAAATTATTAAATAATTTTAATTTCCAATTTCCGTAGTTTCTTCTTCCCCATTGTTTCTTCCCTAAAATCCCTTAATCCTCCAAAAATTAGCTATCTATTTTCTTCCATGAAATCTAAAAAATTTTAAAAATCGAACTTAAAAACCTGGGTTTTTGAAACTTGTTTTTAAAACCTGTTTTTAAAAATCAACCTTCACCAGTTCCCATTCTTCACTTCTCCATTCCCTTCCGTACAAAACCTTCTCTTCCGTCGTCAAGCCAACCCCCCAAAATCAGTTTATAAGCTCTGCATTCTTGAACCAATGGCGATCAAACTTTTGTTTTACTAGGGAAATTCAGGGGTTTCTCTCATACCCAGGGATTTAAATTACGGTCGCGGCCGCGTTTTCGGTCGCGTTGCGTTTATCGCGGTTGCGGACATAACGGATGCTATTGCGGTCACTGCGGGTATCGCGGTCGTGAATTTTAAAAAAAATTCACACAACTTATTGTAAAACATAATAGCAATTTCGGCCGTAGCGGTTTCAGATGATGCCGCTACCGCTATATAACGGTCGCTATTTCGGTAACGGACTGCTATTTAAATCCCTACTCATACCCAAATTTTCCAAAGCGTTTTTGGTTTTATTTCTCAAATACCCATCAGAAGGTTTCAAGCAAAAGTCTTTTGGGTTGCAGAGTTCGATTTTTCAAACCTTATGTTCCCAAAAGCAAATTTGGTTTTGGTCCAAATCGTGGTCTTTTGAAGAGTCGTTGGTAATTTATTTATTTATTTTGTAAATTATTGCATCATCTTTTTCTATTCTTTGTTGAAATTTGACCTCAGATTAGAGTGTACGGACCCTGTGAAGGTCTGTAGTCTGTTTGGTTTTGGGTGCCACTGCCGCAGGGTTTTGTTGGAAATGGGAGGCTACTCATTTTGAGCCGTTTATGTTTTTGTTTGCTCTGCATTTGCTGTGTGTTTTTTAGTTGGAGAAGTGGGACTTGGGGGAGGAGGAGGATGAACAATGGAAAGAAACAATGGATATAACTTGGGGGAGGAGGATGATGAAGATGGAAAGAAATAATGGAGATGATGATGATGATGATTTTAAAATAAGTTTAAAAATTTTAAAATCA
Source organism: Gossypium sturtianum (assembly GCA_025698515.1). NCBI lineage: Eukaryota > Viridiplantae > Streptophyta > Magnoliopsida > Malvales > Malvaceae > Gossypium > Gossypium sturtianum. The sequence goes on from CM046955.1 coordinate 132,455,086, forward strand.
TTTGCTGACCTGGCATATAAGACAATATAGTGCTACAATACATTTAGACTGTCATGTTAGCGGTTAATGTTGACCATTAGTTAACTAACGACCAGGTCAGCATGTTCGTTAAAAATAAACTAATTTGACAAAAAAAAACATTAAGGGCCAAATTAATCCAAAAAAAAAACCATAAATGGCCAAAGTGACTAAACAACCAAATGTTAGGGACTAGTTTTGCATTATGCCTATTCTAATTTATTAAACTAAACAACCCAAATTAATTTGTTTTACAATTTAGGAAAAAATTAGAATTTACAAGTGCAATTACTATTATAATTAAATATCGAGTCATTATAAAGTATATTTAAACCAATAAAAAGTATAAATGAATTAAAACCTGAAATAATTTAAATTAAAACCCACACATGATTACAACACATAATGAATGTCGGAACCATTTTTTTTGATAAAACAGTAAACGACGCGGTCGACTCGATTTTTTTGAAAATGAAAAGGAAGGGAGTCGCCACCGATCTTTATTTGGGTGTGATCGGATCACCTTTGTTTTAATAAAACGTTTTGGTTTACTAAAACAGTGCTTTTGGTCTACGAAAAGTTGAGAAAAATGGGTTCGGAAGTCTATTACGTGCGAGGAAGGATTAGCACCCTCGACATGCCCGAAATCGGTACCAAATTGATTGATCGATGTCCTAATGTTGAAAACTTTGGAATGATTTGGAAATAAATACTTTTTATTTCTAACACTTGAAGGAATTGGAAGAGACGTTAAGGCTCTCTTATTTTCGAAGAGATAAAGTATCATACCCAGTAAGTTAGGATGCGATACTTTGGGCTCCCAAAACTGAGCTTGCCTTTTGATTTTAAAACTCGGTTTTAAATTTGAAGAGGATATTTTGTTATTTGTCAGATGAGAAATCAGAACCTAGTAAGTTAGGGCTCGTTTTCTCGAATGTCCAAATTAGGAATATTGCCCCTTATTTTAATAGAAAAAGAAACTTATCCGAAGTATCTAGATGTCGAGTCCAGTAAGTTAGGGCGCGACATTTCGAATATCCGAGATTAAGTGTTTTGTTTAAAATTTAAGCTCGTTTTCTCGAATGTCCAAATTAGGAATATTACCCCTTATTTTAATAGAAAAAGAAACTTATCCGAAGTATCTAGATGTCGAGTCCAGTAAGTTAGGGCGCGACATTTCGAATATCCGAGATTAAGTGTTTTGTTTAAAATTTAAATTGCGATTTCGAAAAGGATATTCCGTTATTCAGATTAAACGAGTAAAACCGGAATCCAGTAAGTTAGGGCCCGATTCCCTCGAATCTTTGATACGAAATATCGGTTATTTGAAAACTCGATGAATCGGATAAAGGTTAATGTAATACGATTTGATAAAAGATGAATTACGAAGCTAGGTTGCGAAAAAAACAAGAATGATATACGTAATAATACTAAGTTAACTAATTTAATAATAGAATGATGATAATAACAATGATAATAGTAAAATAAAGAATAATGACAACAATACATTTATAATAATAATAGTAATAGAAGAAAAGATAATAAAATAAAGATAATGATAATAATAATAATAATAATAATAATAATAATAATAATAATAAAATGGTGAAAATAGAAAATAATGATAACAAAATAATAATGCTATTGGAAAGAAAGAATAAAATAATAATAGTAATGGTGTAATGGTAATAACAATAATAATAGTAATAATAAAAGAAAATAGTAATAATAATATGTTAATATATATATTAATAATGCTAATAAAAATAGCTTAAGTAGAAAATAATAATACATTAATAAGAAAAATGATGATGATAATGATAGAAAATATAAAAGAATAAATAATAATAATAATAATAATAATAATAACAATAAGAATACTAATTTTTATAATAAAATAGCAAAAATAGTGAAAGGGATTAAATCGAACTTGAAAAGTAAGTTTTGGGGCAAATCTGAAGTAAATAAGAGAGAAAAGGACTAAATTGCATGCGAAATTAACCAGGAGGGACTAAAATGGGAAATAATCCTCCTTGCAAACGCTAGCCTGTGACATCGTGGGAGGCCTAATTGAACTCAAAACAAAATTTGGGGTAAAATTAAAAATAATGAAAACCCGATTGCAAAGCAGAGAAAAAGGCGGAAGGGCTAAATGCATAAATATCCCCTTTGTGAAAACACGCGGATCCTGGAGCTGGGGCGGGTCGGGTGTGCTGGTCATAGGGGCAAAGCAGCGTCGCTTTGGTGCTCGAAAGGCCCGCCAAAACGACGTCGTTTTTGAGGCCTATTTAAAGTAAAAATCCTTCAAAAATTTCATTTTTCACCGCTTTTTAAAAAAACCGATTCTTTCTTCTTCTTTTTAAATGCGTGGTCTCAAGTCCGACGAGCATCCGGCTAAGTAGCCGCCACGCCTCCGCCGCCGTCGTCATGCAGCGGCGCGCCGTGCATGCAAGCGGTGCTAGAGGTAAAAATTTCCTCTCTTTTTTCTTTGTACTTAATATCTATACATGTATTTATATTGAAAAAAAGAAGGGAAAAAAAAAGAAAATAAAAATAAAAAAATCACCTTTTGGCTTCATTTTTGTCTCCTTTGATATTCGATTATTGTTCCTAATAGTGTTTTATCTCTGTTATTTTGGTATTCAAAATCTCTTTTTGTATTCCAAAAACTTTTTTTTACAATGCATTTTGTTTGGCTTTTTATAGCCATTTTACACGATTTATTTGACTATTTTTATGTTTGTCTTTTCTTGCTTTTGCAGTGTTAGTGGAGCAAGTGGTGATGGGCGGTGGTCAGGCGGTCGCAGCAGGTGGTCGGAAGTCGTGGGTCAAAGAGGAAGACCCTAGGTGCGGCGCACCTAGGGTTTGTTTATTCTTCATGTTGTTGTTTTTTTTTTTTTTTTTGCTTAATGGGTATTGGGCTAGGGTTTTAGGTGGGTCTGTTAGTTGGTTTGGGCTCAGGCGAGAACTGGCGCATGTAAGTGCCGCTCTCTTTGCTTGTTGTCGTATAGGGAACAAAGCAAAAACTTTAAAGAGGGCCAATTTTGCCTTGTCTTGTAGGGTCTTGACTTCTTTGGTGCTCCTCTCGCCCGTCGTAGCCTCGTTCAGTCATCGCTTCTCGTTGCTTGATCCACTCCATCGCAACCTTGAGAGATGAGATTTGTAGTTATAGTAGATTTAATCCTACCAACCGCAACTTCAGAGGTATAGGATTTGTCGTTTAATCCGCTCCACTTTGCAATTTCGGGAGATAGGATTAATTGCTTCACCGCTCCATCGCAACTTCGGAGAGATAAGATTTGATGTCTTCGACCGCTCCCGCAACATCGGGATGTCAAATCGCTATTTTCAATCTGATCCCCGCAAGCTCGTGGATCACTAGATCGAGGTCTTCGATCCGCTTCCTACAACTTCGGGAAGGTCAAATCGCTATTTTCAATCGATCCCCGCAAGCTCGGGGATCACTAGATGATGTCTTCGATCCGCTTCCGCAACTTCGGGAAGGTCAAATCGCTATTTTCAATCTGATCCCCGCAAGCTCGGGGATCACTAGATCGATGTCTTCGATCCGCTTCTCGCAACTTCGGGAAGGTCAAATCTGCTATTTTCAATCGATCCCCGCAAGCTCGGGGATCACTAGGTGATGTCTTCGATCCGCTTCCCGCAACTTCGGGAAGGTCAAATCGCTATTTTCAATCTGATCCCCGCAAGCTCGGGGATCACTAGTCGATGTCTTCGATCCGCTTCGCAACCGGGAAGGTCAAATCGCTATTTTGGATCCGATCCCCGCAAGCTCGGGGATCACTAGATCGATGTCTTCGATCCGCTTCCTCGCAACTTCGGGAAGGTCAAATCGCTATTTTCAATCGATCCCGCAAGCTCGGGGATCACTAGAGTGATGTCTTCGATCCGCTTCCTCGCAACTTCGGGAAGGTCAAATCTGCTATTTTCAATCTGATCCCTACAAGCTCGGGGATCACTAGCGATGATGTCTTCGATCCGCTTCCCGCAACTTCGGAAGGTCAAATCGCTATTTTCAATCGATCCTGTAAGCTCGGGGATCACTAGATCGATGTCTTCGATCCGCTTCCCGCAACTTCGGGAAGGTCAAATCTGTTATTTTCAATCTGATCCCCGCAAGCTCGTGGATTACTAGATCGATGTCTTCGATCCGCTTCCCGCAACTTCGGGAAGGTCAAATCGCTATTTTCAATCTGATCCCCGCAAGCTCGGGGATCACTAGATCGATGTCTTCGATCCGCTTCGCAACTTCGGAAGGTCAAATCGCTATTTTCAACTGATCCTTGTAAACTCGGGGATCACTAGGCGATGTCTTCAATCGCTTCCGCAACTTCGGAAGGTCAAATCTGCTATTTTCAATCTGATCCCTGCAAACTCAGGGATCACTAGACTGATGTCTTCGATCTGCTTCCTGCAATTTCAAGAAGGTTAAATCTGCTATCTTTGATCTGCTCCACTGCAAACTCAGGGAGACAGGATCTACTATTCTTTAATCTGTTCTGCCATAGTGTCCTTTTGAGGACATAACCTGTAGAATGAGTACATGCTTATGCCCGATGATTAGGATGCCATGAGTATGATGAGTCGAATGTTATGAGTGCGATTTCCCATTTGAGGTGTTATCATCTATTTATAAATCACAGCTTTCATTTTCGTTTCTTTTGCAAAGAACTGTTTTTCGTATGAATGACTTGCCCCTGTGGACATTTCAAGGCCCCTTTTCCTTTAGGCTTCGGGACAGGGGTCTGCATTGACTTCTAACTGTCTTTCCCGGGAATCACAACTCCCACTCGAAGAGTACCCGACTTGGTTTGTTTTTGGATTCGTTCCACAGCGATTTAAGGTTTTTGAATCTTTCCTTGTCGAAAATTGGCCTGTCACCTTTCATGGTTGACTAGGTAATATTATTCACCCTGCCACAATTACTGAATCGGGCGAGGAAGTTTGAAGAAATGATTTCCATTAAGACCCCTCTTTCTCCAATGTCTTTAATCTATGTACGTGGAAATTCTAAACAATTGTCCTGTTTCAGTTTCTTGTATTATCTTAGAGATTCCCAAAGTAATACGTAGAACTTTCTTTTGTGAAATTATCAGTTCATCAATTATTATTTCAATGCAACATGTTTATGAATGATGGGTAACAATAGATTGACTTCAAAGAGAGTTAAAAATGAATTATCAACGATTTGATTGGGAACACATCCCTTTTTTTTGCGAAAAAGAATCCAACAATAGTGAAAATGAGCAAGACATGAATCAAATGCCCTAGACACCGCTGATTGGGCTTCTATACAAGTTTCATGAAGGCTGCCTTGAGCTTTAGTATGTGTTCAGGAGACTCAAAGTACTTTGTTGATGCCCCAATATGCAACGTGCTTCCTCTTCTGTTGATTCTAGCGCTGCAAGATCGCCACGTGTCTATTCAAAATTCGAGCCGCCCTTTTCGGGTTTTCAACTCAAAAGCCCTTTGACCCTAAGGCGCCCTCTGCGGGTTTTCACCTTGGCCTCTCCGTTTTTTTTTGAAGTCTCAAAGTGCCCTTTGCGGGTTTTCACCTTGGCCTCTCCGTTTCAAGCAAAGTACTTTTTAACCGAATCTGAGTTCACGGGATTGGGTAAGCTTTTCCCGTCCATTTCAGTCAGAATCAGTGTGCCTCCTGAGAAAGCTTTCTTCACCACATATGGTCCTTCCCAATTCGCATCCATTTTCCTCTGTAATCTTTTTGTATGGGAAGGATCTTTTCAAAGCACAAGGTCTCCTCATGGAATTCTCTAGGGCGAACTTTTTGTCATAAGCTCGTATCATTCGTTTTTGGTACATCCGTAGTGACGAATAGCCCTCAATCTCTTTTCTTCAATTAAGTTCAACCGATCATATCGAGCTGGATCCACTCGGCTTCATCCAACTTTATTTTCGACAAAACTCAGAAGAGAAGGTATTTCTACTTCAATAGGAAGGATCGCTTCCATCCCATAGACCAACGAAAAGGTGTTGCCCGGTAGAGGTTTCGATCGATGTCCGATAAGCATAGAGTGCAAATGGTAACTTCTCATGCCAATCTCTATAGGTCTCGATCATCTTTCCCACTATCCTCTTGATGTTTTTGTTGGTCGCTTCCACTACCCCATTCATCTTTGGGCGATATGGCGGCAATTGTGGTGTTTGATGTTGAATTGGCTGCGCAGACCCTCGCTATCGTCTTTGTTGTTTAGGTTCGGTGCATTGTGCGATATGATCCTCTCGGGCATTCCAGTATCGACAAATGATCTCATTTTTCAAAACCGACTAACCATTGATTTAGTGACATTAGCATCTGAAGCAGCCTCTACCCATTTTGTGAAGTAGTCGATAACCATAAAGATGAACCGATGCCCATTCGAAGCTTTCGGAGAGATTGGGCCAATGACATCCATGCCCCACATGGAAAATGGCCATGGAGAAGTCATAACATGCAAAGGTGACGGGGCACATGAATCTTGTCTCCATAAACTCGGCATTTGTGGCATTTCTTGGCATAGTTGATACAATCTCCTTCCATGGTGGACCAATAATATCCAAACCTCATTATTTGTCCGGCCATCGTGAAACCATTGGCGTGAGTTCCACTGAGCGCCTTCATGGACTTCTTCCGGGATTAACTTAGCCGGTGGCATCTACACATCTCGAAGACTTGATCTTTCCTTTTCTTGTATAAGACCTCTCCGCCCGTGACGTAGTCACGAGCTAGTCTTCTCAACGTCCTTTTATCGTTCTCGATCGCTTGGTAGGGTATTCGCGATTCTTTACGCATCGCAAAGATATCGTGGTACCATGGTGGGCCGATTTTCTCTTCCTCCTCGACATCGTAGCAATGGGTCGGGTCCCGATGAATGCTCATTTGTATGGGTTTCATATCCTCATTTTCGTTTATTTGGACCATGGAGGCTAAGGTGGCGAGCATCGACCCATCGGTTTTTCGTCTCTGGGTAGATAACGGAAAGTGACGTCGTCGAACTCTCTCGATCAAATCTTGGGCGATCTTTTGTAGATGACCGACTTTGGATCCTGGTTTCCCATTCCCTTTTAGTTGATAGATTACTGGGCGGAATCTCCATATACTTCTAACATTCGATTTTTTGCGTTCGATAGCGGCGCGAAGACCCATGATGCAAGCTTCATATTCAGCCATATTATTAGTGCAATCGAAATCCAGTTTGCAAGTAAATGGATAATAGTCTCCTTTTGGGGATATCAGAACTGCCCCAATTCTATTGCCCACGGCGTTTGATGCCCCGTCAAAATTTAGTTTCCAGGGATGGTTTTTGGTGGCATCTTCTCCAGCGTCTGCCACATACATCAAATCTTCGTTAGGGAAATCAAAGTCCAAAGGCTCATAGTTTTCAAGGGCTCTACTGGCCAGAAAGTCTGCTATTGCACTCCCTTTTACCGCCTTTTGGTTCACATAGACGATGTCAAATTCAGAAAGTAGAATCTGCCATCTGGCCATCCTTCCATTCAAGGCGGTAGACTCCATCATATATTTAAGAGGATCTAGCCTCGAGATGAGCCATGTCGTGTGATACAGCATATACTGCCTCAATCTTCGAGTTGTCCAAATCAAGGTACAACACAATTTCTCGATTGGCGGGTACCTCGTTTCACATTCAGTAAATTTTTTACTAAGGTAGTATATTGCCTTTTCTTTCTTCCCCGACTCATCATGCTGACCTAGCACACATCCCATCGAATTATCAAGCACCGTCAAGTAAAGGATTAATGGCTTGTCTGGTTGAGGCGGCGTTAGTACTGGGGCATGGGACAGGTATTGTTTTACCTTTTCGAAGGTCTTCTGGCATTCTTCATCCCACGTGCATGGGTTGTGTTTCTTGAGGAGACGGAATATGAGGTCACATCACTCGGTCAGTTGAGAAATGAAACGGGCGAGGTAATTTAGCCTTCCTAAGAAACCTCTAACTTCTTTTTGGGTACATGGTGGAGGTAATTCTTGTATGGCTTTGGCTTTATCCGGGTCAACCTCAATCCCTTTTTCGCTGACTATGAATCCGAGTAACTTCCTGGACCGAGCTCCGAAGGTACACTTTGACGGGTTAAGCTTCAACTGGAATTTTCTCAGCCTCAAGAATAACTTTCTCAAGACCTGCACATGTTCTTTTTCAGTTCGAGACTTGGCGATCATACCGTCGATGTAAACCTCAATTTCTCTGTGCATCATGTCATGGAATAAGGTTACCATGGCTCTCTGATATGTCGCCCCCGTATTTTTTAGCCCAAATGGCATTACCTTGTAGCAAAATGTCCCCCACATGGTTATAAACGTTGTCTTGTCCATGTCCTCAGGATGCATCTTTATTTGGTTGTATCCCGAGAAACCATCCATGAAGGAGAACAATGAATAGCCTGCTGTATTGTCTACCAAGGTGTCGATGTGAAGCAACGGAAATTGTCTTTTGGGTGGCCTTGTTCAGTCTCTCGTAGTCCACGCGACATCCGTATTTTCCGTCTTTCTTAGGGACCGGGACAATATTAGCTACCCAATCCGAGTATTTAACTACTTGCAAGAACCCAGCGTTAAATTGTTTCTCGACTTCTTCTTTTATTTTTAACAAGACGTCCAGTCTCATTCTTCGGAGCTTCTGTTGGACTGGCTTGCATTCTTCTCTTATGGGCAATCGGTGTATTGCGATATCAGTACTTAGTCCGGGCATATCTTGGTACGACCATGCGAACACATATTTGAATTCATGGAGTAATTCGATGAGGTTCCGCTTGGTTTTTGCGGTAATACGGGCTCCAATCTTCACTTCTTGCCCCTCTCCTAGGTTCACCATTTCTACCGACTCTTCATGGGGTAGGATCTGTTTTTCTTTTTACTCCACCATTCTCAACAAATCTGGAGGTAAGTCGCATCCTGTGTCATTTTCAAAATCCTGAGATTCCTCTGAACACATGTCTTGCTCAAAGCAAACTTTCGAATCTGTAGTATCGTTGCTCACATCATTGATGTCTAGAGACTTGTGATGGGTGTCAAAGGGTGTACAAAGAACAAATGAATTTGAAGACAACTATTCACATGATATGAATGAGACAAAGGATAAATAATAAAAATGTAAAATGAGAGAATGTTTAGTAGATTTAAAGATGTATTTCATTAAAACAAAATGTCCGAACATGAGCCTATTTCATAAAAGAAATCTCATTGTTTCTAGGCTTAAAAACAACAAGTGTGGTCCGAATATTACTCTGTATAATCTCTAAAAACTACAGGAAATTCCTCTGCAGTCCAATTGTCTAAAGTTCTTTCAGGTTCATACGGGCGAATGCCCGACATATTTCCTTGATTAGTCTCCTCATCATGTATAGCATTGATGTGAGGATGTTCATCTCTAGGAGATTCTTTTCCCGGGTAAATCATTCCTCCTGATACGAAGGTGTGAGATATGTGGGGGAATGTCATCGGTTCCCCCTTAACGTCCTCTCTATTCAGCCGGGCCCTTCTCCTTTCTTGCTTCTTTTCTATTTCCTTCTTCATTTTTTTAGCATCTGGTTTGAAACCTAAACCAAAGCGGTCACTTTTCTCCTTCAGCATCGGGGTCTGAACTTTCCCTTGGAGATATTTGCCCAACCCTCTTCCGGGTAGGGCTCATTTTCCCATCGTCATTTGTAATCCCATCCTAGTGGTCTTGGATAGCTTGGGCATCGGAACTTCATTTCCTTCTGAGATGAATGTCGCGTTTACAAATTCTAAGAATCGAAAGGAACATTCGATGGCCTCCTTATTCGTTTCTAGATATGGCGCTTCATTGGTAACGGTCGCTATGATATCTTCTTCAGCGTTTATAGTTACCAGCCGATTTTCTGTTACTAGTTTCAGTTTCTGGTGTAGCGATGAAGGTACGGCTTCCGTCGAGTGAATCCATGGCCTCCCTAGTAAGCAGTTGTAAGAGGGCTTGATATCCATGACCAGGAAGTCCACTTCGTAAGTGTTAGGCCCGATCAATAAAGGTATGTCTATTCTCCCTATCACTCTTCTTTCCGTGCCGTCAAACGCTCTCACTATGTTCTGGCATGCCTTTATGTGAGAACTGTCTATTGGCAACCTCTTGAGTGTAGCCAGTGGTAGGACATTTAACGCTGACCCATTATCTATTAGCACGCTTGGCAGAGTGTATCCTTTACAGCGGGTAGTTATGTGTAAGGCCTTCGTTGATCCCATGCCTCGGGTGGGGTTTCCTTCATTGTTGAAGTAGATGAAATTGTCCGCACTTATGTTACTAACCAGACGGTCCAACTTGTTGACGGATATATCCTTAGTAACATAGGTCTCATTTAGTACTTTCATCAACGCCATGTGCACTTCGAGCTTAGAAGTAGGGCTAACACGGAGATACGGGCTGGTTGTCTGTGCAGTTGTTCCACCACGCTATATTCGCTGTGTTTCAAGAATTTCAAAAATTCTTTGGCCTCTTCCTCTTTTACGGGTTCATTGATAGGGGTTTCGGGTTCCTTTTTCCTCCCAATCTGCACAGCCTTTGGCTTCACTACTTCCGCTCCTTTGTTTTCAGGATCGTAACGCTTTCCACTACGCATATAGGATCCTTCATTCTTAGCTTCCTCAGAAATGCTAGTGGAGCTTTCCGCCCTTGGTATCGTCATATTACAATTGTAGTTCCAGGGTACCTTTTTACTGTCTTTGTAGGAAAAATGAGTAGGTTTCTGAATTATAATCCTCGGCCTTCCCTGTACCCCGCCTTCCGTGTTTTACGAGATGATGATTCTCGGGTAATTGACTTCAGGCTTTGTCAGTTCTTCCTCGGTCGCACAAATGTTCTCTTCCTCTACTCCTTCTTCATAAAACTCCAGTTCTTTGTCGTCCATAAGGCCTTGCACCAAAATTCTAAACTCGGCACATTCTTGAATCTCGTGCCCCTTTCTCTTATGGAGTTCGCAGTAATTCTTCATATGCCTCCCGTTTTCCGCAGGATCTGAATCTACTAATTCTCTATTCGCCATCTCCCTCCAGACTATTCGCAATGGGGTTTTCACTTCCATGACATCCTTCTTGATCTTCCTCACCACTGCCTCACCAATTGCGTTTACACCTCTATCTTCGTGATTGGGTAGTGGGTTCCCCTTTTTTACCATATCGTCGAGTGTTATAACCTCTATTTTTATTAGCCTCTCGACTACCCTTTTAAAGGCGAGGCAATTCTCTATCGAATGCCTCGCCACCCTCGCGTGGTAATCGCAGCGATGGCGCTAGAGTCGTACCACTTAGGGTATGGGGTTGCGGTGGTTGCAAATAGAACGGGACACGATGTGCTCGTTGAACAAAATCTGTATAGCTCCTTGTACGTTATTGGAATTGGCGTGAATTGAATCTTTTCAAAGATTCGGTCCGGTTCCCGATTCTGCCTTACCGGTCATTGTTGTCCATCAGAATCGCTTTTGGTCGATTAATCGTGATCGCGCTTCGAGTACCCTTTTATTGTATGTACTCACGCTATTTACTTCACCGTCTTTCTTCTTAGGAGCGCCCTCCTAGTGCTTTTTCTCGCCTCGATCTTGCCACCACCGTATGGCATGTTCAATAATCTCCCCGCCATTACTATGTCGGCAAAGCTCTTAGTCGTACTCCCTATCATATGGGTTATGAAAGGGCCTTGTGGTGTTAATGAAGAGCATGATAGTCTCTTTTTCTAAGAGGGGTGGTTGGACCATGCATGGCGACCTCTCTCCACCTTTGCATACTTGTCTCAAACTTTCATTTTGTCTTTTCTCCATGCCTTGCAAAGTACTCTGTCCGGTGCCATGTCCGTGACGTGGTCGTAATGCTTTAGAAATGCTTGAGCCAAATCTCTCCAGAACTAATGTTAGCCCGACTAATTTGGTTATACCATCTAGTCTGCTGCGCCACCAAAATTTCTTGGAAACAAAGTGGATTAAGAGTTGATCATTGCTCACGAGCTACCATTCGCTCGCGCAGAACATGGTGATGTGGGCCTCCGGCAGCTAGTCCCACTATATTTTTCGAATTTCTGCATTTTAAACTTATGGGGCAAAGCACCAAATTGGGAACTAGACTTAAATCTTTTGCGTCGATCCTCGATGATGATCAATACTTTCCAGTGCTTTGAATTTTTCCTCCACCATTTGCAACGATCCTCCAGCTTGTCTTGAGGATTCTATTCTCGACCCCATTTTCTCATCGCATCTAGATCGGGCACAATGAGGTTGGCGGGCTATCGCTAGGGTGGGATCTCGAGCACGTGATAGCTCACGGGAGGTCTAATGTCATTCGTCCCTTGCTGGGTCCGATTGTAACCGTGGCCTTTGGAGATATTCCTCAGCCGTGTTCTCGCGTCGTGCGGTGGGTAAAGCCCTGGGGACGCCATCACTATCCTCTTCGACCGGCGGCATAGGACCTTTCCCCTTATCCATTGCCCCATTCATTATTTGGGCCATTTGGGCCATCATGCCTCTTTGAGCTTCCAACATTTGGTCCCTCATTTCCTGCTGGAGTTTTAACATTTGCTCTTGCATTTGTTCCTGCATTTCTTTCTGGAATTGTTCAAACCTTTGATCCATTTTCCTGGTTTTAGCGCGTGTTCCATAGTGATGTTCCTCTTCCAGATTTTCTCTTTTCACTTTCTTTTTTCCTCTCTGATAATTTTAGCTAATTAGGCTCTCTTTTTTATAAACTTAAATGCATGTAATGTGATGTAATGCAAATGCATGAATGCAAAAAGAAGGCATCGAATCAGATTCAACTTCATTTCAGAGAACTTTATTAGAAAACAAAATCTTTTACATAAAGCGAACTACAAATATGCTTTCACCCTAAGGCCTAAAGTTTTGATTTTCCCGAGTAAAGAGATTAGCTCTTGACTACGACCCGACTGCAGCTCATATTTCATGCTCAACATATCGGCCTGTGCTGCCAAAGTTTGTAGATGATCGGCTACCTCTCGAATCTGAACTATTGCTTCGGCCATAAGGTAATCCCGATTTCTAACTTGATCATGAGAATGGTGAAGTTCTTCTTCCCAACGCCCTTCTCTTGTTTCCAGAAGCTCAATCCGAAGTTCACAACTGTGCAATGCTGATTCTAATTCTTCAATCTTACCCTTCATGTCCTCGATTTTATTTAGACTTAATTTCAGTTTGCTTTTCGAGTTGCGACTTCGGTAGTGATGTAGGGACCGTCCAAACTCAGCCACCCTAGCTTTTAGCCCTTTCTTTTCTTTTTGGCTTTCTGCCATGTCTTTTCTCAGAACCTCGTTTTGTGTTTGCATTTCCTGGAACTTTTTCTCCCAACTACTAGCTTTGGCTCTTTCCTCTCGGATCTCGCGTCGCCATTGCTCTAGAATTTTTCCTAATCCGGTGTTTTTCATTGTCAGACGCATCTTCTTATATTCTGTCTTCAGATCATCTCGGTCTTCCTCTATTTTCCCTTTTTCATTTCTTAGTTTTTCAGCTTCCGACTTTTGTCCATCTATGTCTAACTTGAGGAGCATCTTCTCTTCTTCCAGTCTCCCTATCTTTCTTTCGAGTTCCGAACTCATCCTTTCAAAATCTCGTTTCACGATTTCCAGTTCTGATGGGACTACCCGCAAATATTCCTCTCTTGACCGGGCGCCTTCTGGATTTGGCTCGGGGATGTTATCATTGATCCTCCTAGTCCTCCATTCACTGTACTCTGGGGTCGTCATCGGGCCTGCGGATAATCTTTTCATTCTATGAATCCGATTCCAGGCATTAGAGATTTCCTTAACCTTTTTCTTATAGCTCCCCCCTTTGTATGAGAACTCGCACTGAGATAGCCCGTAGGTCGTCGGTACGAACTGTCTTGAACCATACTGTCTTAGGACCAGCAAAGGGGCATATGCAGCGGCACCCCAAATTCCCAGTAGAGGAACCCAGTCGAAGCTTCCACAACGATAAAGGATCTTGTCGGGAATCATCCAAGGAGCCTTCTACTTGATGTCGTCTTCTTGAAGGTTTTGAAGGAGTGCTATCCAATTTTCTTCGGACACGTCTTCTTTCCTAGGCGTAGCTACTATCTCGTCCAACGGGGAGTAATTCTCCAACAAAAACCGATAAGACGCTTTCTCCACTTTCCAAAAGTGACTATGGAACCAAGCCAATAACAACTGCGCACATCCAATAAACCTGCCCTCACCCATTCTCCGACATGCAGTCAAGGATCTGAACGTTTCGTCCAAGATGGCAGGAACAGGCGTGACCCATTTGTCTAATCTACCGAATAGATCAATAACTGCTTCATCAATGTGTCTTAGAGCTTTTGGGAAGATCACCAAACCGTAAATACACAAGGTCAAGACGTCAATCTTTTTCGTTGCATCGGGATGCATTAGGATTAGGTCTCTCAAACATATCCAAGGTACGCATTTACCCTCGCCTTTTTTCTGCATTCTAGCTGAGACCCATTGTTCGCTCGTTCCCGTGATATTCATCAATTTCTTCGCAAAAGTCGGGCCATTAACTGCTTTGGAATAAGCTTTATCAACTTGAATTCTCGGACAACGTAGCAAGGTCGTGTACTCCTCTACCGTGGAAACCAAATCTACTTTCTCGAAAGAGAAACATCTATAAGTGGCATTCCAGAACTGAGTCATTGCTCGGAATAGATGCTTATCTATTTTGACATCAAGCAGGTATGGTAGATCGCCGTAGGTACTATAGAACAACTGCTTTGCCTCGTCATCCTACTGGGTCCATATTTCTTTCAACTCCTGGAGTTTATTCTGCGTGACACTGATATTGGTGAAATCACGTAGTTCCGACACATATCCCTCAGCTAAGTTGTCCCCTTTTTCTAATTGGCTTTGCTTTGACCATGTGCGGGCGGCCGCATTATCTTCCACTTTATCAAGGAATTCACTTTCCACAACCAGCTTTCTAACTCAGAAACTGACCGTGAATCGATGCCTCTTAAAATATGAAATGATATGCACAAAAAAAAAATAAAACACAAAAAGTTAGTACCATGGAATATAAAGCAAGTGAAATAAACAAACACCTATCTGGGTAACTACTAAGGTCTAGCATAGTTCAGCCCGGGGTGGGTTCTTAGGCTCTTTACATGTGGTTGAGTTCTAAAGTTTGAGGTACCCGAACCAGCAGATTCCTCGATCCTCACCCATTATAGGCTCATACGGATCGAGTTCGGTTCAGGAGAATACATTTCCCTTTGGCCATGCGGAAGTGAAAACTTTACGAAGACATAGGTACGGATGTATCCTGAAAGCAGTCCACTAGCCCATGCGGAGGTGAAAACCTCACGAAGGCATAACTTCTCGCTTCCACTTAAGGTGTGACCACAATGGTCATGCAATGCAATGCCAAAGTATTCAAGAGATCCAATATAACATTTGAAAGTGCATTTAAAGAAACATGAATTCCGAAACCATTTCCTATTTTAATCAAAAGGACAAGGATCAATCAATCTATGGCCTGACTCTCAACGAACTAGGTCCCCAGTGGAGTCGCCAAGCTGTCGGAACAATTTTTTTTGATAAAACAGTAAACGACGCAGTCGACTCGATTTTTTTGAAAATAAAAAGGAAGTGAGTTGCCATCGATCTTTATTTGGGTGTGATCGGATCACCTTTGTTTTAATAAAACGTTTTGGTTTACTAAAACAGTGCTTTTGGTCTACGAAAAGTTGAGAAAAGTGGGTTCGGAAGTCTATTACGTGCGAAGAAGGATTAGCACCCTCGACACGCCCGAAATCGGTACCAAATTGATTGATCGATGTCCTAATGTTGAAAACTTTGGAATGATTTGAAAATAGATACTTTTTATTTCTAACACTTGAAGGAATTGGAAGAGATGTTAAGGCTCTCTTATTTTCGAAGAGATAAAGTATCATACCCAGTAAGTTAGGATGCAATACTTTGGGCTCCCAAAACTGAGCTTGCCTTTTGATTTTAAAACTCGGTTTTAAATTTGAAGAGGATATTCCGTTATTTGTCAGATGAGAAATCAGAACCCAATAAGTTAGGGCTCGTTTTCTCGAAGGTCCAAATTAGGAATATTGCCCCTTATTTTAATAGAAAAAGAAACTTATTCAAGTATCTAGATGTCGAGTCCAGTAAGTTAGGCGCGACATTTGAATATCCGAGATTAAGTGTTTTGTTTAAAATTTAAATTGCGATTTCGAAAAGGATATTCTCGTTATTCAGATTAAACGAGTAAAACCGTAATCCAAGAAGTTAGGGGCCCGATTCCTCGAATCTTTGATACGAAATATCGGTTATTTGAAAACTCGATGAATCGGGTAAAGGTTAATGTAATACGATTTGATAAAAGATGAATTACGAAGCTAGGTTGCGAAAAAAACAAGAATGATATACGTAATAATACTAAGTTAACTAATTTAATAATAGAATGATGATAATAACAATGATAATAGTAAAATAAAGAATAATGACAACAATACATTTATAATAATAATAGTAATAGAAGAAAAGATAATAAAATAATAATAATAATAATAATAATAATAATAATAATAATAATAATAATAATAATGGTGAAAATAGAAAATAATGATAACAAAATAATAATGCTATTGGAAAGAAAGAATAAAATAATAATAGTAATGGTAATGGTAATAACAATAATAATAGTAATAATAAAAGAAAATAGTAATAATAATATGTTAATATATATATATTAATAATGCTAATAAAAATAGCTTAAGTAGAAAATAATAATACATTAATAAGAAAAATGATGATGGTAATGATAGAAAATATAAAAAGAATAAATAATAATAATAATAATAATAATAATAATAATAATAATAATAACAACAACAATAAGAATACTAATTTTTATAATAAAATAGCAAAAATGACTGAAAGGGATTAAATCGAACTTGAAATGTAAGTTTTGGGGCAAATCCAAGTAAATAAGAGAGAAAAGGACTAAATTGCATGCGAAATTAACCAGAGGGACTAAAATGGGAAATAATCCTCCTTGCAAAACGCGCAACATCGTGGGGCCTAATTGAACTCAAAACAAAATTTCGGGGTAAAATTAAAAATAATGAAAACTCGATTGCAAAAAAGAAAAAGGCGGAAGGGCTAAATGCATAAATATCCCTTTGTGAAAAACACGCGGATCCCGGAGCGGGTCGGGCGTGCGCTGGTCATAGGGGCAAAACGACGTCGTTTTGGTGCTCGAAAGGCCCGCCCAAAACGACGTCGTTTTAGAGGCCTATTTAAAGTAAAAATCCTTCAAAAATTTCATTTTTCACCGCTTAAAAAAAAAAAAACCGATTTCTCTCTCTTTTTTCTCGCAGGTCTCAAGTCCGCGAGCATCCGGCCCGAGAGTCGCCACGCTCCGCCGTCCGTCGTCGGTGGATCACGTGCACTGCGGTGCTAGAGGTAAAAATTTCCTCTCTTTTTTTTCTTTGTACTTAATATCTATACATGTATTTATATTGAAAAAAAGAAGGGAAAAAGCTTTGAAAATAAAAATAAAATAAAAATCACCTTTTGGCTTCGTTTTTGTCTCCTTTGATATTCTCGATTATTGTTCCTAATAGTGTTTTATCTCTCGTTATTTTGGTATTCAAAATCTCTTTTTGTATTCCAAAAAACTCTTTTTTTACAATGCATTTTGTTTGGCTTTTTATAGCCATTTTACACGATTTATTTGACTATTTTTATGTTGTTTTTCTTGCTTTTGCAGTGTTAGTGGAGCAAGTGGTGATGGGCGGTGGTCGGGCAGGTCGCAGGTGGTCAAGTCGTGGGTCAAAGAGGAAGACCCTAGGTGCGCGCACCTAGGGTTTGTTTATTGTTGTTGTTGTTTCGTTTTTTTTTTTACTTAATGGGTATTGGGCTAGGGTTTTAGGTGGGTCTGTTAGTTGGTTTGGGCTCCGGGCAGAATTGGCCCGTAACAATGAAATTGGAGATTTATTTGTACATGACAATTACGCATGGTGAAATTAAAACTTAAATACTCAAAGATGCAGGGGAATTTGTAATTCTGGAAAAGGGATTTTTATTTTAATTAGGGTATATTGGTATTGTATAATTTATATATTATTAGTAAATAAATTTGATCAACTTAATTTTAATGATATATTATTTTTATTTTTATTTTATATGAGTCATATTATGAATGCACGAAAGAAAAAGGAAATTGAAGACGGAAAAAAAAATGTAGGTTATTGGGAAGGAAAATGATTGCATTGCTTGCATGCTTGGTTGGTGAAACCCAATGTTAGCAGAGTGTAAAAAGGAACAAGTGGTTTTCCATTTGCTTTTGACAAATGGCAGAGTCTAAAAAGGAATAAGAGGTGTTTCTATGTTGGAAAAAGAAGAGTAATTGTTTGGGGATTAACCGGAAACTGTTATTAATTTTAATTCCATAACTGAATAACTTCCTACTACTAGTTTTTATAAGGAATAAGTCATGAACATAAAAGTTTGGATTAACTATAATGTTACATTTACGTTGGAACCAACTTCCATGTCTTGTTTATCATACATCAATTAATTAAAATTTGAAGGTGTTGTCAAGAATAGGGAGGAGCATGAAGTGACTGTAAAGTCAAAACGAAGGGTGCTTTGGCAAAGGGAAGGGGATGGTTTGTATGTTTTTAGGACCCTTTCTGTGGTCACAACTCACACGCATGGCTGCTTTTGGTCCCCCCCTTTTCAATGTACCATCTTTTCCTTCTTTTTTGTTTATCATATATCTCTCTTTTTTTTCTTTAAAGATAATATATAAATTCAAAGGTTTTATGATAGCGGCAGCGCCACTATCTCAACCCACCACTCCACAAGTCACCCCAAAATTGTCGCAGGGGTTTACCATGACGCCATCTCCACCCTGTAATGACGTTCTATTCATGTTCATCTTGCATTTACTAGTTGCAACCAATGTTATACTGCTTCTACTTCATCCCTTTTCTAATAAAACTATTAAGAAAATTCCAAAAAAGTCAGAAAAAGAAAAACGTAATTTTTTTAAAGAAATTGTAAAAAAAAAGTAAAAATCCTATCACATATTAAAATTTTCATATATAAAATTGCACAAAATCAAAGTTTATATATAGTTTTGATTATCTCTTTATTTTATATTAACTAATATCATATATAAACTTAATAATAAAAAATGCCTAATTAAAACTTAATTTACATTACATTAAGGAGTTGATAGTTACACACTAAAGTTGGAACGGGTAAATGAAACTAAACATGATTTAAACAAATACTTATATTTATATCATTAAAATATTCATAATTTATACTATAAAAATTTATTATTAAATATTTATAAATTTTAATATATATTTAGTATTAAAATATTAATATAAATATTTTTCAATAATATATTAAGAATATTGTTTAAAAATTAAAATTATTATAGTTAAAATATATTATTAAAATGTAATAGTTTAGCTTTTGCACCTACAAATAAAAAAAACATTATTAAAATAAAATTGTAATATTAAATAATTTATTAAGATAGTAAAATATATTAATTATTTATATTATTAATAAAATCTTTACTCATTTGGAGTCAAAAGTCAATTGTGTACCACCTCGATTAGGAGAATTACGAAAAAAAAATTATAATTAAAATAAATTATATTATTTGAGGGTATTTTAATCTTTTTACTTAAAAAAAACCAATAAAAATTTAGCACGTGGTTGGATTTAAACCAAATGCATTAGAAGAATTTTTAATTTACCAATAAATAAAAGTTTTCTTTTGATATTTTTATACATTTTTAATTTTATTATGCACACTTTATTACCTTCATCATTTGTGTGTGTATATATATATATATATATTAATAATATTGTTGATTGAGTTTATGCCACAAATTAACTCATACTAATTTAGGATTGATGACAACATCTTGATAAATAATTATTAATATATATAACTGATGGAGGTAATAAAGTGTGCATAATGAAATAAAAATGTATAAAAATATCAAAATAAAGCTTTTGTTGATTGGTAAATTAAAAATTCTTCTAGTGCAATTGGTGTGAGTTTGAATCTTACCACATGCATATTTTTATTTGTTTTTTTTTTTAAAAAAAAAAAGTGAAAAGACTAAAATACCTTGAATAATACTCTTATTTTAATTACGAGAGGGCATTCCAGTAATTTCCTAACTGAGTTGATGCTCTGTTGACTCGTGACACCAACTCAGTCAAGAGTTTAAATAATAATATAAATATACAACTGATTGAGATAATAAATTGTGCATATTAAAACAAAAATGTATAAAATACATCAAAGTGAAGCTTTAGTTGAGTGGTAAATTTAATGTTTTATTAATCCAATTGGTTTGGCTTCAAATCTCACAATATGCACATTTTTATTAGCTTTTCTTAAAATAAAAAGACTAAAATAGTATAACTTATTTTAATTATGGGAGGCCATTTTCATAATTTCCCTAATCGAGTTAGTGATCCGGTTAAAGGTGACACCAACTCAGTAAAACACTAGTATAGATATATAACTGATAGAAATAATAAAGTGTACATAATAAAAAGAAAATGTGAAAAAAAAACCCAAAATAAAGCATTATTTAAGAGGTAAATTAAAGGTTTTATTAATGCAAATGGTGTGGCATATTTTTATTGGTTTTTTAAAAATGAAAAAGACTAAAATACTCTTAAATAATATTACTTATTTTAATTACGAAAGGATATACTCGTAATTTTCTAATCGAGTTGGTGCCCAGTTGACTCGTGACACCAACTTAATCAAGAGTTTAAATAATATTATAAATATTTAAATTAAGTTAATTAATCAATTGAGTTAAGTTGGGTTATTTTATATTTGAGTAATTTAATTGAATCGGTTAATTTTATTTTTGGGTTGGTTTATATGAGTATTGGATGTTTGAATATTGAGATGGGTATGGATATTGGACTGCCATCTATATAATGCTTAATTGGTTTATTCAATAAGCTAAACTAATAAACCGAAGTATTTCGATTTATTCGCTCACTAGTATGTTCTACAGTGCTTTCCCTCGCTTGCATCTTTTCTACCAAGTTTTTTACAAAGGCTAAGCATTCTCTAACTTAAATAAAATTGATTTGAGTATAATTTTTTAAACTAAAATCACTATCTTCCTGTTGCTTGTGCTTTGAAAATTTATTCACAATAGACCCTAACTTTGAGCATATTGAGGCCAAGCTCTTCGAAGCTTTCTGTTATATCCCTTCCCCAACAAGAATACGTGGTAGAATAATGGGCGATTTGGTTTATTCAGTTCAAGAAGGTAGCTAAATCGGCTTTTATTCCATACCCTTTTCTGTTTCAGGTTTCCAGTTTCTTTGCATAGTGAAGGTGAGAGAAAAGTGAAAGAGGAGGGTAAATTTTAAGGATTAAATTAAGACTGATTAGTTTTTTAAAATTATATTAAATCGATATAATAGATTAAATTTATTAGGGATAAATCTCAAAATTATACATGAGACTTTAATTTTGATTTAATCATACACATTTAAAGGAATAAATACATCAATTTATTTTTATATTAGATAAATATAATTATTTTTGTATACAATATATAAACATAAAATGATGTTATATCAATAATTGTGTTAATAATAGACAAGAATTGAATCAAATCAAAATTTCATGTATATAATTACACATTAAATTATAGTTAATATATAGTTTTAAAATTTATCTACTCATCTTTAACTACATGCAGATTAAAAAAAAGTAATAGTTTGGTACGGGGTACCACAATTAATTAAGATGCATGCTAGGGTACGGGGTATCAATGATGCAACTTTGTACCTTTGCCATCAAATTTATCCAAAAGAAGGAAATTATAGAAGACAAAGTTCAGATAGCGCTTTGGGCATGGGTTTGTGTTTCTTTTTCTTTTTTCTTTTTACCTTAGATCCATCCCGTTTTATTATTTAGAAAATAATAAAAAAATACAATAAGAATAAGTTTATATTAATGTTATATATTATAATTAAATTTAAATAAAATATTATTTTTCTAAATAATGAAAAAAGCTATTTAGACAGGCCGAGCTCAATTCGAACTTAAAAGTTTTATTTGAAATTGGGTCTTGATTTGACTTAGTCCATCAACGTATCTAATTATAAGATAAAAAGATAAAAATAGAGAAAATGCGAGTAATGCCTAACTTTTATAACTAATTTGGAGGCACAGATGGCACTAGTGCAAGGAGGTAGTGGTCTTGACCCCTCTTAAAATTTTATAATTTTTAAATAATAAAATTGCATCCTAAAATATAGTTTATTGTTTTTTTTAAACAAGTTTATTGTTCAATCCTTAAATATTGTCAAATTTTATATTTAATACAATAATAAAATTATATTTTAACTCTTTCAAATATTTATAATTCAAATTTAGCCTTTTCACTTTCACCTCTATTAATAATAATATTGACATACTTTCACCTCTAGTTGAAGGTTTCCTTGGAGCCTTAGCTCATTACTGAGTAGGCAAGACTCAGCAAGGTCCAATTGATTGGCCTTACAACTTACCTCGATACAAGACCTGCCACATGTGTCAAAAGTTAAAAAAGGAGTTGGCTGCTGGGCCTAAAAATCTCACGGCCTATTTCTTACCGCTTTAATCACTTTAATTGTATTAAAAAGGGTTGATTTTTTTCCCTCATAGTTCACATTAATTACGAAACTCGTAATTTGGATTGTGCTATATTATTACGAGAAGGGATTTTATAAAATTATGATTCTACATCATCTTTATTCCTTTTCAATAAGAGTATGACAAAAGAGATTTTACTCCTGACTTTTAGCATTTTTAGTTGAATTTGAATTTTTCCTGGAGGAAAAAGCAGAAAATCAGGAAGAAAAATTTGATTTGTCATGCTTCTATTGAAAAGTGATAAGAATGACGTCGTCATTTTAAAATTATAAATATATAATTTTTAGATGATGATTAATCATTACACTTTTTCTTGAAAATACATGCAATTATTATAAAAATTGAGACAACTAAAAAAGAAATGGAGAATCTAAAACCCAAGTCAACAAACTTACCCTATACACCCCTTTCTAGTTCCATCTACTTTAATGGCAGTAGTAGAAGAAGTATCATTATCTAAAACACGTAGAAGACAATTCGGAACTTCATCATGAATGAACTAGTTTGCAAGCCAAATGATGAGTTGCCTTATTAGTATTTCTTTGTGTCCACTGAAAAGCAAAAATGTTAAAAGTTAAAACTCCTCTTTCAACAATAGACAACCTTTTAAAATCAACCCAAACTCAGTTCGATCCGACAACTATATTGTCTATTCTTGAATCTTTGAGCTTGGATAACGCCTCTCTTCTTCGACCACATGCGGCTCCAAGAAAGTGTTAGCATACCCAGTGACCCCTCTCATAAAAGAGCCAGTATCATCGCATAACAAAGCAACAAAACCATTGCACTTCATCCACCCAGCTCCAATGCTGTCCAAGAGTAGTATATGTGGATTCTATAATAATACCAAGGCTCAATTTCATTAAGATCCAAAAACAATCTTTCAAACATAAGGATACTGTTAGATTTGTAAAATAAATCTGAAATAAAACTTAATAAACCAGGATCTATCATGTCAAATCATCAAGAATAAATCAAGAACAAAACTAGATGCGGAAGCGTACTTGAATCCATGAATTCCTTGAAGTTTTACTAAATCTTGGGGATTTGATCTTCCAAATTAGCACACAAGAATTTCAGAGAATATCTGCTCTCTTTCCTAATGATGGGATATTAGAAAAGATATCTTGTGTATAATTTGGGACCATAACCCTAATATTTATAACATTAGCATATTAGTTCTAATCAAATTCTAATTAGCCCATCATTAATTAGAATTTGATTAAATCTCAATTACTAGAGTATCTACACATATTTGACCTATACTTTATTTAATAATTAAAGCCCAATAAAATTTTAACCAAATTAGATCACTTTTAATTTGGGCTAACATATCATGATAGTAAATAATAACATGTAATTACCCTTATTATATATGTGATATCCATATTTTCTAACAATCTCCCACTTGGACCACATATATATACTAATTACTCTATAATTACATGTCATTATATAACCTTATGAGCTCGAAATTTTACTATCATTTCCAAAAGGTATTCCGAACAATCTCGTCCATTAATTATGTTAACATAGAACCAATGCGACTTTCGTTACATATATCATAACTAAATCAATCCATGATCACGTATATTAACACAACCAAATGACATAGATCAAGTATGGATGTGTAGCATGAAAATTACATGTAATATGATCTAAACATGTCTATTTCCAACTGGTCCTCCTTAGTGAGATCAAACCTTACCAAAATCAGAGTGTGAATAAACCAAATAAACTTTATTTCTGCAGAAAATGAACTTAATATCTTTAAACTAAAATAACTGAAAATGTGTCTATAACATAAAAGCATTTAAAAATACAAACTCTCACTAAAACCAAATATCCTTTAAATGACATTACACCCATATGAGCAGTGTGCTCTTATAAAACCTTAGGTGTAGTTCCTTAGTAAGCGGATCTGCAATCATGGAGTTTGTCCCAATATGCTTTATAAGCACCTAGCCACTTTGAACTTTTACTTTAACAAACAGTAACTTAAAGTCTATGTGTTTTGACTTTGAATTACTTCTGTTGCTATTGGAATAAAAGACTGCAATTTGTTTTCACAATTTGCACCTTAGTGACAAAATATTGTATCAATATTCCATCAAAATTGGAGTTCTGTATACCTGATGATCTCTAACTGATTAGATCTCCGATATGTGAGCATGTAATCTTTTGTTCTTTAAAAATACCTTATAACTCTCTTGAATGCTATCCAATGGTCCAAACCAGGGTTGCTTAAAATATCTGCCTAACATCCCAATAATGTACACAATATTCCAATATATACAAACCTGAATGTACATTAGACTTTCCACTGCTAAAATGTAAAAAATCTTATGCATTTTTGTACTCATTTTTAGGGCATTGATTGAGGCTATACTTATTATTGACAAGCAGTATGTCATTAACATATAAAACCAAATATATAACCTTACTCTCACTAAACTTATGGTATATACGATTATCAACAAAATTCATCTCTAAACTAAATGAGATAATCATTTGGTAAAATTTGTAATATTATTGACAAAAAATTTGCTTAAGCCCATAGATGAAGTTCTTTGCAAATCATTAACTTTGCATCATTAGACACAGCTTTCTAATTGCACCATATAAATGTATGATCAATGTAACAACCCAAATTCCACGGACACCGGAAAAGTGAGTTTAGGGCCTCCGTCTTAGGAAAACGAGTCCGTAAATATTTATTAAAAATATTTACGAAGTTAGTATGGGTTGAATTAGATTTTTGATAAGTGAATTTAGTTTAATTAGAAGTAATTATTAGAAATGACTAAATTGAATAGAGCATAAAAGTTTAATTATAGAATAGAGAAAGGTTAAAAGACTAAATTAGTAATTAAACCAAATTAGTGACATGTGTAAGTT
Organism: Gossypium sturtianum; assembly: GCA_025698515.1. Classification (NCBI taxonomy): domain Eukaryota; kingdom Viridiplantae; phylum Streptophyta; class Magnoliopsida; order Malvales; family Malvaceae; genus Gossypium; species Gossypium sturtianum. The sequence continues at coordinate 132,480,685 of CM046955.1, forward strand.
AGAAAATAAATACATGTGTAACTAAAATATTAGTACAAATGTATATTATATATGTATTTACTTATAAGTTAAGTAAAAGATTATTATTAGTATTTATTTATTATGTTTATTATATTAGTTTTGTTAAATAAATATGATAGTGCCAAATGTGTGGTGATAATTTATACATGTGTATTTATATGTATTAATACACATGTAATATATATATTGGTTATTAAATAGATATTTTATATTTAATAATAATAATAATAATAATAATAATAATAATAATAATAATAATAAGAATAATAAGAATAAAAGAAAATAAAAAGGAATAGAAAAGTTACAGAGAAACAAACGAAATTGGGGAAGAAAGAAAGGAAAGAAAAGAAAAAAATGGAAAAACTAGGGTTTTGAAGCTTGGAGATTATTTGGTAAGTTTAATTAAGTCATTTTCATGTGATTTTAATGTTTTTGAAGTCATAGAGTAAAATACTCTTGAATTTATGTGGAAATTTTGAAAATTTGATAGATTTTTTTTAGGGTTTATGTTTAACAATAATGAAATTAGGGATTAATTTGATAGAATTTGTGATTTGAATTGATTGGAGGACTATATTGTAAACTAGGCTATAAGTTTTGAGTTTTATGGGCTAAATTGAAAGAAACTTGAAGTTATGGTTAAATGATGAAAAATTGATGGTTATGTTGAAGTTTTGATGGAAATTGAATAAGGAAAGAATATGAATTGTAAAAAGGAAGAAGGTGGAAATGGTTAGGACAGATTTGGGATTTAGGTAAAAGTTGCATGGAAAGTTATTATTTTATATAAAATATGTGTGTTATTAATTAATTATAATTATGTTAATTTTCATAGCAAACAAGGAAACCGAGACGTCTAATACGAAGGGGAAGAAAAAAGTGATCGAGGAGTAGCTCGAGAAAAATATCGGTTTGTATTATCTTAATTCAAGTTATTTATTATTACATGTTTAATTTCAATGTATGTGTATGGAAAATGAAATTGAGGTAAGTATTGATATTTGAATTGAATGTGATTTGGATTTAATTGATGAATATATCTATGTATGTGTGAAATTAAATAGTATAATTGTAGTGTTTGAAATGAAATTGAGTAGTGAATTTGAATTGTGAATTTGAGATTGAGATTGAATTGATAATATGTATGAATTGAATTTGGATGATTTGTGATCAATTGGAAGAGAAAGAGAAATTGATATTTGAACCAATACCCTATTAACTAGTCGGGTTGAGTCGGATATAGTTGGCATGCCATAGGATTGGAAGTGTTCAGGGATACTACGACCTCGAGTCGATGAGACACTGGGTGTCATTATTTACTTCGGATAGATTCAATGAGGTACTGGGTACCACTTTACTTCGGCTAGGCCGATGAGACACTGGGTGTCATTATATTGCTTCGAACTATCCGATGAGGCACTGGGTGCCAGTATGGTGTGTTTGGTTGGATCCGTGTATCCGCCAAAGTCCGAGTCATGTTAATAGGAGTAATTACGTGAAATGAGAAAATCATCTGAATTTGATTATTTGAACTATTGAATGAATAGTGAAAGAGATATTGTGAAGTGAAATAAGAAATGAAATTATGCTATGAGAATGAAGGCATGAATTAAAGGTTCATGAATGGTTTCTATTGAAATGTGAATTGAATATTTATATGTGAGTGAGAGATGAACCAAAGGTTCATGAACAGTTGGAATTCTATGGATGAGATATTAATTCAAATATTGAAAATGTCACATTGGAAATATAATAACTTAGTATGAAAATTATATGAATGATGTGTTATTTATCTAAGTATGTTTATGATATTTGATCATTGCTATAAATTGAATTATGATAATACCACCGAGTAGTTCCAATACTCAACAGACGGTTTTGTTTTCGTCATGTGATTAAGTCAAGATAAGTTGGACTCAAAGCATCGATTCAATCCCGGCTTCAGCTCCATTTTTGGTGATGCATCAATCTTTTGGTAAATGTGGCATGTACTAGGGTTAGTGTTTGTCATTTGTAAATGTATTATATTTTGATTGTAAATATGGTATAAAATCCTTAAGAAGTTTTAGGTATGATGAATGTTATTTGATCAAGATTTATAAGTAAATGTTTGTGTATGAATTAGGTGCGTTTAGTACGTAAAAATAACCTAAAAATAGTGAAAAATGAAGTTTTCACATGGCCAAGTCACATGGGCGTGTGCCCAGTGTGTGGAAGAAAGCAATTGCCCATGTGCTAGTCCCACGATGCGTGTGTAGCAAGTCGAGTCCTCGCCCACGGGCTGGCCCCACGGCCATGTGATCCCCACGGGCAGGCCACACGGGCATGTCTCAGGCCACACGGGCATGTGCCCTTATTCTCAAGAAAAAGTTTCCAAAGTTCCTGGTTTAGTCCCAAATCACTTCTTAATCATATTTTGGGTCTCGTAAGTCCATATTAGGGACTTAAAGGTGAAATTTAAAAATTTTTAAATTGAAACTCGGAATTATGTCTCAATTTACTCGTTTACTAGTGTTTAACTCTGGTAATACCTCGTAACCCTGTTCTGGCGACGGTTTAGGGTTAAGGGGTGTTACAATCAATGTTACCATTGAGAAACTATTAACTTAATATTCATCTGATGTAGCTTAATGTCAAAATATTCCACTAAAGCCATTATAACCATTTCTCTAGTGGACCTTTTTAATGACATTCATTCTTGAGGTTGTTGAGTTTGTTCTTTTGGAACAATTACCCCATCTTGAATAGGGAGTTGTTTAACATTGTATTATTGAGATTCTGGATTCACTTCTTAATCAATGATAGGTATGAGAACCTAAACATCATCAAAAAGTGATAGTAGGAACTTAGTTGTAATCTAATTCCTCCTCAAAAATAATGTCTCTAACCTTATTTCTCCCTCCAAACTCAACATCCTTAAAATGTTGCAATTCTCGTCTCAAAAATATTCTTAATTGTGGGATCATAAAACTCATAGCCCATAGATTACTCAAAATTTCCTTGACCATTATACTTTATAGACATCAAAGAAGTCAAAAGTAATGTCATCTTAACCTTATCGTTTTTAACAAAGCGTTTCTCAATTTCATCAAGAAAACCTTGGCCTGAGTAATCTCTTCAGATCCTGTGCCCCTAAAGGCTTTTGGAATGTTGTGCTTCATAATAATTAGACTCATGCAATTTGAACGATCCCACCTCTCAAAATCCCTTTTAACATAAGGGGTGCTTTCCGTAGTGAGAGGTGCGGGTTGTTCTTCCGTTAGTGCAAGGTCTATGTCGATACAACCAAGCATTATAAATGTCTTTTCCACTCCTTAAAATTAGTCTCATTAAACATGGGTATAGAATTTATATTAGCAGATATTGTGGCAGCAAAACATAAACTAGTTGAATCCAGAACAAAATAGATGAAAACAAGCTCACATCAATATTCATGAGTAAACAATAAATTCAGGATAATGGCTAATCCCATCTCAAGATACCAAACACAACATTAATATCAAGTCTTTGGACAATAATATTAACAATAAGCGGTACTCTTGTTGTAGCAATCAAACATTGACAATAAATTAAGTCAAACAATGAATTAATCTTTGGACTAACATATTGCTCATATAAAGTACCTTATAATTGTCACACATTTATCACCACAGATGTCGTTGAAATTCTACCAAATATTAATTTACCTTTGGGTCAATTAATAAACGCATGAATCACAAAAACATATAATCATCTTGATATTTTAAATAAACTAATCTACACAAAAGAGGTCACTTTGGCGGCATTTTGTTTCAACTAATCTATTTAAAATATTAGACATCCTAATTAAAACCTAAAGCCAAAATCTAAATTTATTTATTTTAAAATATTTCTCTTAATTTCATCTTTCAATCAAATTAAAAGATAATAGTATATATATGTATATATTTATTCCAAAACAACATACAATGATGTTGGCAAATATAATAATAGTTGAATAAATCATAAACCATAAGACTTCAAATTTAAAACCAAAATAATTTGAATAAAGGTAAACCTTATCATATCAGACACTCCATTAATATTTCATCTTTAGACAAAATATTAACTTGTAAGTGATATATTAGTGTAGTAATCAAACATTGTCAATAAGAATATGTCAAACCATAAATCTTCCTTGGGGCCAATTTATTGCTCACATGTAAAACCGAATAATTGTCACATGTTTATTACCATAGTTGCACATGTAATATTATTAATGTTAATTATGACTCCTATTTCAGTCAAATTTGAGAAGTAATCTTCTAGTTAAACTCTGTTTATTTGTTTCAATCAAACACTGATTAGTTAGATTATTTTATTATTATTTGACCTATGAATTTAGCCTATAAATAGGCTCTTTTACAACCTTAGAAAATAGACCCATTAGATATTAGAACTCATAACATATTTAGAGAATTTTGTGTTTACGTTTTGAGGGTTCTTTGTTTTCGGGGTTTAGTTTTATCTCCATCTTTTGTACTCTTCGTTCTGTTGCCATTATAGTAAAATTATCTTTGCCCGTGATTTTTTATCCTCTTTGGAGGGGTTTTTCCACGTTAAATTTGTGTGTCCAATTTCTCAATTTATTCCGCTACTTTTACTTGTTCGTTGCTTAATCGGGTCATCCTAACAAGTGGTATCAGAGCTAGTTCAATTTTCATAGATCAGCCCATTCAGATATGGCAGCAACAAGGTTTGAAATTGAGAAGTTCGATGGTGAGACAAATTTCAATCTGTGGCAAGTTCGGATGATGGCAATTCTAGTTCAATCCGGTTTGAAAAAGGTTGTTACCGGGAAAAAGTCTGAGAATCTAAATAAAACAGAATGGGAAGAGCTTGATGAAAAGGCTTTGTCTGCAATCTAGTTGTGCCTCGCGAATACGGTATTGCAGGAGGTATTGATGGAGAAGACCTCATCTGCCTTATGGAAAAGGTTAGAAACTCTTTATGCGACTAAGTCTCTGGCTAACCGTTTAGTGTTGAAACAACGTCTATTTACGTTTCGCATGAACGAAGGTGAGCTTCTTAGAGATCACATCAGTCAATTCATTACTCTTTTAAATGATTTAAAGAATGTTGAGGTTCATATTGACGATGAAGATCAAAGCTATGCTATTATTGTGCTATTTACCCCCTTCATACAAGTCTTTCGGGGAGAGACACGATTTATGGCGAGAGACAAACTCGCTCAAAGATGTGAAGGGTCATTTGTTGAGTAGATACAAACTCGACAATGAGCTTCATTTGGATAGCAAGACAGATAGGCAAGCTTCCGTTTTGATAGCATCAAAGAAACGAGACAAAAGGTGTCGCTATTGTAAAAAGTTAGGTCACGTCAAAGTATATGGTTATAAACTGCGAAAGAAAAGAGCTGCTGAGAGTAACGAGGAAGATGTAGCTGGTGCTAATTTGGCCGATGAAAGCGGTGATGATTTCTTGTTAGTGTCAATGAGCGATAACTCCAAGCTCACGTCCGAGTGGATCCTAGATTCGGGATGTTCTTTCCACATGTGTCCCAATAGAGAATGGTTCTCCACATACAGTTTGGTTGAAGGTAGAGTTGTGTGCATGGGAAACGATTCATCTAGTAAGACTTGAAAGGATGCAGAATCAACATCGAGTCGAGCGGTATTAAAGTATCTCGTGGAGCTCTCGTTTTGTTAAAAGGTAAAAGAACTGGCAGTCTTTATATTCTAGAAGGTTCAATAGTGACCGGTAAAATCGGACGTCCCTCGTCCGTTACAGAGTCGAAGTCAACTCATTCAGAGCGGAGGCAACTTGGTCATAGGAGGGAAAAATGTATGACCGTTTCATTGAAGAGAGGTTTTCTTTTGGCTGCAGGTTTTGAAAAGTTAGGGCACTGTGTTCGTGAAAATCAAACCTGGGTTAGTTTTGATTTGGCAGTGTACAAGTCGAAGGCTAGAAGTCTTTCAGTTTCTAAGCACAGATTCGACTCAGTTAATTCCCTGCATGGTTCAAGATAGGCTCGTGGCGGACTTTAACAAAGATGGCATTGTGAAAATATGAGTTAAGGTGGAGATTTGTTAATTATGACTCCTATTTCAGTCAAATTTGAGAAGTAATCTTCTAGTTAAACTCTGTTTATTTGTTTCAATCAAACACTGATTAGTTAGATTATTTTATTATTATTTGACCTATGAATTTAGCCTATAAATAGGTTCTTTTACAACCTTAGAAAATACACCCATTAGATATTAAAACTCATAACACATTTAGAGAATTTTGTGTTTACGTTTTGAGGGTTCTTTGTTTTCGGGTTTTCGGGGTTTAGTTTTATCTCCATCTTTTGTACTCTTCGTTCTGTTCCCATTATAGTAAAATTATCTTTGCCCGTGGTTTTTTTTCCTCTTTGGAGGGGTTTTTCCACGTTAAATTTGTGTGTCCAATTTCTCAATTTATTCTGCTACTTTTACTTGTTCGTTGCTTAATCGGGTCATCCTAACAATTAACTTTCATTTGGGCCAATCAATATTAACATAACTTAAGTTACATGCACACAACCCTTTATATTTTAAAACAAAATAATTTATACAAAAAAAATCACTTTGGTGACTTATTGCTTCAATTAAGTTATTTTAAAATATATATAAACATACCAATATTCAAATTTAAAATTTACCCTATAGTCAAATGTCAAAACTATTTTTTTATTACTTTATAGACTCCAAAATAACCCAAAATAAGGTTGTCTTAATAATGCAATAAAAAACCGAAAACCTTAATTTTTGACTATTTCTTTCTTTTCCTTTTTTTTTTTGTTCCAAAACTATATATATCAAAACCAAACAGAAATAATGTAGTGGTTCAAAGCCAAATAATTAATAAGCACATATATTCATAATTTTGGCACCAAAGCAATTCACGCATATACATGTATTCATAATCAAATAGAAAAACTTACCTTGAATTTACTATGTAAACCCAAAGTTGTATTTATGATTAATCAGATATTCACATGAATACTTGAAAAATATTTTCAAGCCAATAAATCTCAAAAAAAAAAAAAAAATCATAATAGTTGGCATATCCCACAATTCATACAATAAACCATATCATCATAATTTAACCAAATATTTGGAACCATAAGATACCAAAACCTAAAATTATAGAACCAAACTTAAAACCAAAATATTTAAATAAGTATATAGTTTACATGAATTTGCACTAAAGCACCCATAAAATTGAATATATAACCATAAAAAAAAAATTAACAACTTCAACGATATCCATCAAAACTTAATTTCACCAATTAAACTATAAAAGATATCTTATTGAATAATGGTTATAAATACCTATTCACACAAACTATAATCATACATTAATCCTCAAAATCATTGATATGCATATAATATATATACACACAATTATAATAATATAAAAATAATACTGGCTTACCTTACATATTTCATGTAAACTCAAATTTATATTTATGACTAAAGACATTATCATAAAACTTCTTTATACACACAAATACTTAAAAAAATCCATAACCACTAAATATAAAAAGAATCTCAAATTATATAAAAGTCTTTATATGCACAACTACTTATGAAAATTCATAGCCACCATATTAAAAAAAAAAATCCCAAATATTTTAATTTTAGTCGGGTTCCATAAGGACTAAAACTTATATAAAATAATTACAGTAGAAACCAAAAGTAATTATTCGTATATATAAATTGAATTCAATGGTGAATATAATTCATCATAAAGACAAAAGATGATAATTCTATATACATTCAACCACAAACAAAACATTTAAAACAAATAGTGCAAAAAAAAAAAACAAACATCTTAACAACATTCATTTATTCGATTATCAAGTGAATTAACTTTCAAAACCAATTATACAACTCAATTGGAATTCTTCAATTGCAAAAAAGTTGTAAGTCTGTAACTTTAATTTAATAATAACTTTAACCAAAATTTATAAAATAATTGTGTGAAAAAAAGAGAAAGAAATCTCACAAATCAATTTTTATCAATTGATTATAAATAAATAAATAAACTTTCATCTTTCGAATAGCATATGCAAATATTAAACTAGATTATATTTATAAAACCTTAAAACTTTATTTAAAGAATTAAAACCCAAAATTTATCAAGAATATCAAAGATTCAACATAATATATAATTAAAATATCAAATCCATAAAATTAAAAAAGAAAAACGAATCAATCCAAAATTAATAAAGAATCAATTCATTCTCAATAATTCAACATGACAAAGCTCAGATACCACTTGTTAGATTTGTAAAATAAATCTGAAATAAAACTTAATAAACCAGGATCTATCATGTCAAATCATCAAGAATAAATTAAGAACAAAACTAGATGCGGAAGCGTACCTAAATCCATGAATTCCTTGAAGCTTTACTGGATCTTGGGGATTTGATCTTCCAAATTAGCACACAAGAAATTCAAAGAATATCTGCTCTCTCTTTTCTAATGATGGAATATTAGAAAAGATATATTGTGTATAATTTAAGGACCATAACCCTAATATTTATAACCTTGGCATATTAGTTCTAATCAAATTTTAATTAGCCCATCATTAATTAGAATTTGATTAAATCTCAATTACTAGAATATCTATACATATTTGACCCATATTTTATTTAATAATTAAAGCCTAATAAAATTTTAACCAAATTAGGGCTAACCTATCATGATATGATAGTAAATAATAACATGTAAGATATGTACATATTTTCCAATAGGTACTTCATCAAGTATATGTGGTAAAATATACCACCCGCTTCTATGTATGAGCAGAATATATATAACATGATTACATGCAACATTTATCGTCAGAGTAGCTAAATCAAAGTACCTTTCATCCTAGGCCTAAACAACATAAAAGAAAAACCCTTGGCAAATCCATGGTTTTTCACCCATCACGAATTTCATTTATGTAACTTACCGGAGACAAAGAAACTTACAGAAATCACATACTTCCAATCATCCCTTCAACTCCGAATACAAATTCTTAGCAGTAAAGAATAATATTCAAATGCTTAACATATAGCTGCGGATAATTCACACGAGCCAGGCTATTTCAAACAAAATGTTATAATTTAATATGTATAAATATGAAATAGGACTTACTGATATTAAATGCTGGAAATTTAACATGATGGATTGCTCGGACATTATAATTAAGATCGATTCAACACTCATGTAATTACTGAATTTTGACATCTATAGGCTGTTCCGGACAGCCATGAATAAGGTACATTAAACGTAGGTTATTTTGTCAATAATTCTTCCATGTACAAGCTGTTTCGGACAGCACAAGTAGGCACTTCATGACATTCAACATCACTTATAAAATGCTAAGATTCTAATTACATAGCCTGTTTCGGACAGCCATGAATAAGACGCATTAAATGCATAATACCTTGACAATAACTCCCCATACACAAACTATTTCAATCAGCATAAATCGGATAATTTGTGGCTTCAACATGCTGACTTTACCATAATTTTGTCTAAAATTTGCAGTCTTTAACATGGCACATCACTAAATTTAAATAGTTGATTTCACACTCATTATATCTACATTTGGACCACATTAAACCTAGAAATTATCCATGCCAAAACACATTTAATCTGTCCAAGAATCGGACAGTATAATGCAGCCATTGATCAAACAGAACTCTATTCAATCCATTCGATTTTGAACAACATAAGACATACTAGACTGATCTTGTAGAAATACTGGAAAACTTGTCCTTACCAGGCTTGTTTAAACGGCATAAACAAGGTAAAATCATGAGATTTAATCCGGCATTAAATTTATTCAAAGTCGAACCGCATCCTTCATGTCCCAAAAATCATAAAATTCAACATGCAGTATCACTGACATATTGTCCAAAATTTCGAACAGCAACATGGCAGAGAAAACCAAACCTTAACCACCTTTACATACAAGTAGGTAAAAAAAAAAAAACTCAATTTAGGACATTTAAGCAGCATGAATAACACAAATTGAACAGCTTATTAATGTCATTTAGGACAGCAGCAATGTCGTCATATCATTTTCGGACATCCAAAGAAAACTAGGAAACACGTACAACCGAATAAGTGAAGGTTTAATTCATTGTACTCCACAGCCGAAAGTTGCATGTTAATTTAGCAATAATTAAAGCATGAAGTTTGAAGGCAGAAACCTCAAGAACTTACCTCACTTAAACACATACAACAAATAAGTTTATGAACAAATTTTTTGCGGAACCATGCATGTCAATTTAGTCACTTAGCAAGCTTAATAGAAATTTAAGGAGCTTACTACAACTACAACTTCCCAAGTCGGTTTCCTACAGCAGTTCAAACATGGCATTAAATTAGTAAATTTCCCTTTCATTCGAACAGCAACCACAACAGTGGCATGGAAACAAAAAGCAAGTTTTCTCTTCAATTCAAACAGCATCATAAGGCAATGAAATCACAATTTTCCCTCTTCAATCGGCAGTACAAACAGCAGCCATTTCACTATTCTTTAACTACCAAAACTTAGTTTAAATTACTCCTAAAGGCCGTGTAATACATGCAAAACTAACCATTAAATAAGCATGATAGTTTAGGCATACCTCCTTTGAAAACTTACCAAAACTCCTCCAAGTTGTCAACCGACTACCCGACTTGCTCCCTCCTATCTCCTTAGCATCAGCTGCAAAAATGGCTCCTCACACGTTCGATTGCTACTTGCTAGGCAAAGAAAAGAAAGGATCTAGTTATTTTTTTATTCAAAATGAACGTTTTCTCACCTATTCCCCTTTCCCCCTGGTCATCTCCTCAACGGTCAAGGGAGAGAAGAAAAAATATATTAAACTATTCTCCTCCCTTAGCTGGCCACCAATGAAATTACATGCAAAAAGCCACTCACTCCCCTTTTCATAAATATCATCATTCCTCTCAAGCCATTACAATCTACTTGGTTCCCAACTAGTTCCCTTAAGCCTTGACCGGCCACTTTAAGCAAATAGGCCCTATTCCATTTTCCACCCCTACCCCCCCGATTATAAATTTTGCCTATAGGTCCACTACTTGCAGATTTATTTTATTGTTACCATTATTTTTCTAACCAATCAATTTAAATACAATAGCCTAAAATAAAATCAATTTGGGGACTCGGGTGGGAATCTACTTACATTTTCCAAAACATTTGGACGTGACAGTACCATTTCAGCCCTTAATTTAATTATCTTATATAATTTAAAATCTCACGGAGTTAATTTTTGTAATTTTTACAATTTAGTCCTTATACCTTGATTAGTCACTTAATTCGGTAAAATTACCTATCCAAAATTCAATTCACCTATATAACAACTCCGTAAATATTTAAAAATAATATTTACAGGTTCGGTTTATGAAAATAAGGTCCCGATACCTCACTTTCTGACACTACTGACCTTAGGGTCAATACACTTGGACCTTAATTAATTATCCATTCAATAAAAACTTCCAAAAAAAATTAATATAATTCAAAATAAACTCGTAAATATTAAATAATGATATTTACAGACTCACTCATTAGAAATAGGGTTTCAAAACCATCATTTTCGGACACAACTGAAAATCGGGTTGTTACAATACTCGTCTTGGAGGAGGGAAAAAATTATGAATTAGAGTTTGATCATAAGAGATTAATGTAAGCATGATAAGTATGTTTAATATTTACTTGTTTTAATTAGTATGTTTAATTAGATGTGTTTATATTTACATGTTTGGGTTATACATAAATAAGAAATTAATTAAGAATGATAGAATTAATAATTTAAGTTCATTTACTAACTAAATTATTATAGTGAAATGAAATAATAATGGGAAAAGACTAAATCATAAAATATGTAAAAATGATATGTGAAATACAACAATACTCTAATAGTGAATATGAAATATTATAAGATAGTGTGTTATATTTTATATGTCAAAGAAATATTATTATAGTTTTCATTGAATTTTTATGACTAACACTAAATTGGAAAGAATTTAAAAGTACGTAAATTATATTCTAAAATGTAAAAATAAGTTGATTCTGTTATATTTACTCATATAGACAAGATATGAACTAGTAGAATATACATGACATGCCATTACGAAACAATTAGCGTGTTTTTTGTTCTGTTGATGCACTTCGATGCCACTTTGTTCTGATAAAGCACTTTAATGCCATTCTATTCTATTATTGCACTTCAGTGCTATTCTTTTCTATTTATGCACTTTGATGCATCTCTATATTAATTTCCATGTTTGATGCATGTTCTGTTAAGTCTACATTGGGCATTTGTTAAAATCAAGACAAAATAAAGCTATGGTTAACATAATAAGTTAGAATAACATTTGTATTTTGGTTACATTTATTTAATGAAAAGGTGAGTTTAATTCTCATTATACTTATTAAGCTTTCACGAGCTTATCCCGTTATTTTCAATGCGTAGGTAAATATATGAAGTGAAGATTTATCGAGGATCAGTCTCGTCACATCTCAAAAACTTCGAGAAGAGTATGAAATCTTCTTTATTTTGATCTAAGTAAATGGCATGTACATAGGTGAAACATTAGAGCAAGTGAGTGCCTAGATGCTTTAATACTTGTGTTAAATGTGTTTTGGGTCAAGGATATACGGTATTATATAGTTCGTGAGTTTTGGTTATTGTTTGAATTGATTGTGAACCAATATGGTCTGGTTTAGAAGTGATCGAGAATAGAAATTTCAGGTCTCCTATCTAAAGTCTCGAGACATAAAAAATTCAAAGCTAAAAATCTAAGTAATTGAATCATGTCTTGAGACATAAAGGACTTCGTCTAGAGACAAAAAGCCCTTTTGTCTCGAGACAAGACAATTTCGGAGCCAAATTTCTATAGTGTCAAAGCAATGTCTCGAGAAAATATTGTTTTGGTATTGAGACATACGAACCAGCAACTGAAAAAATTTATTTGTATTAAATGAGCCCCAAAACAAACTTTATATACAATTAATCCTTATTAATAGTCTAATTATGTTCTCAAAATTGTAATGAGACCTTAAATTCATTAAAGAAAAAGTCCAAATTATAAATATTTGATAATGTAAAGAATGTTACGTGACTAATGTAACATTTATTACTCGAATTTATTTGGGTAACAAGCGTTACATAGGTTCTCAAATTTATGGAGCGGAACCTATCTAAATACTAAATGTAGAAAAATCAAATATGAAATTAACAAATTACTTTTTTATTCACTAAAAAAATACATAAAAGTAGGAAAACTCTCTTAATTGGTATAACTGATAAAGTATCAACAATCTTATAATCTATTTTTTTCAATTGGGGACGGGGAATGGGTCGCAAGGAGAGTGAGAATTATTATATTATATCTTAAAAAGATTTTTTTAGAAAAGGGGATTATTTTTTTTAGTAAAAGTGATTAATTTTTTTAAAAAAAAATTAAATAACATGTTTTTATTTTAATTTGATGATTTTAGTATTTTTCTCAATTTAATTCATGGAACAAAATTCAATGAAAAATTTGATATATAATTCTTTCGACAATTTCTTAATTTGAATATGCAATAGTCTTGGGCTTTGGCGGATAATACGGCAAGCACGGTTACAATCTGGTAGAAACAATTTATACACTGCGAATTGCGAAGATATTCAAATTGAACGACGAAAGTAGGCGTAGGTGATCCTTGAGTAAAGGTAGATTTCTTTGTGTCGTCTTATTTGATCCAAAATAAATAAACAATAGAAGCGTAGATTTTAGGCCATTGTTCAAATGTACCCGCCTGTGACTCATATTTTTGGTTTTTGTGATTTGGTAGTTCAAAAGTTCATCAATGGCGAATACAGCTCATATTCCCACTAGCAACTCTGCTCTTATTGCTATGATCGCCGACGAGGTGGGTACAATTTTTGAAGTAGGCATAAATCAGTACACACATCTCGTATCTTTTTGGTGTTTTTGTATCATTTTGTTGCATTGTCTTGTCCATATGATTTTGCCAGTCATCCTTCTTGAATTTAGATCTTCAACGCTTGGATTTTTATGTCAATTAGATTCATGAAATTTAGATAAAGATTTACTTTATTTATTTTTAAAGAATGACTGAGTTAATTGCTATAGAATTTATCCAGAAAACAAGTCGAAAGTATTTTTATGAGTTAGATTAATGTTGCTTAGCGATTGAAAACTTCATTTTGCATGAAAGGTTGATACAGTTCAAATCTATATAATCATGAAAGGTAAAATCATGACCTTTTTATGAATTATTGCGATATATTTTGTTGGAAAAGCTTAATCATCACCATACATTTTTACGAATTCCCCCCAAATTTATTCTTTTAGTCATTTACCGTCTTCTATATGTTATCAATAGACAATTGCAAGAATAGGGGGTTCTTATGACATGATTTGATGAACACTAATGCAAATGTTGTTAATATGGAAACTAAAACCATTACATTTTATTGAACCTGTTTGATATATAATTTTTTGGGGCTAGGACACCGTGGTTGGATTTCTACTTGCTGGAGTGGGTAATGTTGACTTGCGGAGAAAGACAAATTATCTTATTGTGGACTCAAGTAGGCTCTTGAACTTTCTATGTTTAATTAGTACCACTTCAAAAGTTTGATGTTTACGTATGCTCTTTGTCAATCTCGTCGCCATATTACTGTCTTTGAATCTCCTAATGTTATTTGAATATAACAATATACGTTCACCTTGACCGTGCTTTATGTGATGCCTAGTTAAGGAGTGGAGAACATGTTATTATAATCAATATATAAAATTTTTGTTTAGGAGTGTTTTAAGTTAAAAGTATGCCTTTTTAATGTAACCATGTTTGTTATTACTATGTTTAAAAGTCATTCTACCTTCTGCAACTTTCTTTCTGGAGTGGAAAACCTATGTTTTCGTCTCTTTTCCTGTTGAAATGATAATTAGTTAGCTGGGTCAAAAAGAAAGTTCATGCATAAGTACAAAGATGGACAATATCTCAATAGGAAGATTCCTTATTTATCTTAAATCATTGGCATTGCCAATTGTCATCATCTTTATCTTTCATTTATGGATGCCTTTTGTTTTTTACCTTCTAGAAACCACTGTTAAACAAATTGAAGATGCATTTAAAGAGTTCACAAGAAGGACGGATATTGCTATCGTGCTGATTAGTCAGTATGTAAGTTGTTTGCTTAATGTGCTATGCTATCATATAGAATCATTTATTTCTTGATGATTGTTAAGGTGTGTCATGAACAAAAAAGTTGCAACTGAGGAGAACCGTGAAATGCACAAATCTTATAATGTCTCTTGCTTCCATCATCATCATTAATTCAGACTCATACTGATCCTTAGAAGTCAATGTTGGCTGGTTATCACTGAAATGTGCATATAAATCACCTTCAGATCAAAGGCAAGTATACTAGATTCAATAATGAAGTACATTGTTCAAGTGATTTTATCTGTACAAACTTTTCATGGCTTTGCGTTTCCATGACATGATCATTAACAACCAAAGACACTACTAAACAATGATATTGGTTATGAGATTTGATCAAATATAAAACCCATCATTGCATAAAATCCCTTTTTAAGGGAAGCACTTAAACATTGGGTGACAACTATAGGCCTATTTTATGCTTTCCTTACTATGTGGTTCTATGTGTAAAGTTTTTATTGATTATTCGTTGCTCAGTCGAAGCCAAGCATATGGACATAGTTTAGGGGTGAATGGAGGGGGTAGTTTTATAGTTTTGTGTGAACGTACATGAGATTCTAGTGTACCAAGGTGTTAAGATAGGTAAGAAGCGTTATCTCATCTTGCATGCTTTTATTGGCGTTTTGATGAATTTCCCTTTACTTTGATAATTTCGTCAGTCTAATATTGGCATTAGATTAAGAAAAGCTCTTATCCTCTGAATATATAACTTCATTAGTTTTCATCTATAATGATACAAATCCATACACAAGAATTTATATTTGAATTTCATTCTTAACTCAAGTCTTGTGGGCTAAATTAAGGAGCAAGGCTTTCACCCTTTTAATTGCAGGTCGCTAATATGATAAGATTTTTAGTGGATAGCTATAACAAGCCTATTCCTGCAATTTTGGAGATTCCATCCAAGAACCATCCTTATGATCCTGCACATGATTCTATTCTTTCACGAGTTAAACACCTCTTCAATGCAGAATCAGTGGCATCTACAAGGCATTAAATGCAGATACCCTTGAGATTTTCACTATCCAGTGATGTTTTAAAATTTTCCATTGATTATATTATGACTTAAATTTATTTATTTATTTCCTGTTTCCTATTTGGAGATATGCTTTAATGGCCTTTTAAGTTGAATAAATGATGTTTGAAGAGAATTTTTGAGCATTAAATGACCTTAAATAATAAATATTTATAAACTAAAATCGTCAGACCATCAGAAAATGGTAACACTAACACCTTTCTTTTTTATAGGAAGCTTTTAATAATGTGCAAAATGAGAAGCCAAGCTGGGTGGATGTCCTATTAAATTGTATGTTCAAAATCAGCTACTCTTATTGGCTAAATATTTTACACGACAAAACTTCCTCCAAGTTCAGGCCTGGAAAACCAATTCCTAGATATAGAAAAACATATTGAAAGGTCGCGACATTTGTTTGCAGGGAATTGACATTCAAATTTGGGATGGCAAAAGCATTTCAATAGTAGACAATGGATTGTCCCTAATCCAGATTCCAGGACAAGTGCTACCAGGAATTCCAATGTCCAATTTATGATCGCAATACAACAATGTAATCCAGACCCAATACGGCCAAAGTTGGATGGCGACATTATCATCGAGAGCATTTTCATTGTTCAAGCAGGGTGACAAATTCGTTTGGAAAGTTGGCCACTTTAGGGAATTCGCGGTCAAAGAGGTCTAAAAGTGGATAATCAATAGCAATTGCTCCCCAAGGTCCATATTAAGGTATAAATGGTTGGTTCTATGGCGTATCAAACTACCTCTCAAGATCCTAGTTTTTATATGAAAAATTTACAACAATGGGCTGTCGGTTCGGGTCGAAATTTAGAAGCATCCCTACATTTGGTCTCTGTTGCCCTCTTTGCTATAAAATGGATGAAACCCTTGATCATCTTTCTTACAATTGCACATGTGCAGCAGTATGGTTTGGTTCCAATCAAGGAGTTCATGTTGATCATTTACAAGTTTAGGATATCCATGAATGGACTGCCAGTTGGTTAGAAGAACTACAAATCGACAGGTACAACCATCACTTTACATACAGGAAATTTATTGTTACGCTTTAGCAAATCTGGAAGCATAGGAATTTTGTTTGCTTCTCAAATAAGATTGCAACCCCTCTACAAACTATACATGCTATCTCGACGTACTACGAGTACCTATACTCAGCCTTTGCCACAAAGGAATCACGATCTCAATGAAGGGACAACTAGGGCTTCGCATATATGACTTGTCTACCAATTACAAAAGGGTTCGCATAACTATTCTTCTAGGGTTCGCTTAATTGATCTCATGAGGTTCGCATGATTCTTTCATTAAAAGTTTACATTCATAAGGGTTCTAAGATGTTCTAACAATGATAGCCTTGCGAGCAGGGTTTACATACATAACAGTTTCCTTTATAAGCGTAAGTTTTGCGACCAACCAATCTGTGTAGAGATACTGCAAACACAATTCGCAAGGTTTCTCCTATGTCGTTTACCATAAAATATTAAGGGTTCGCAGTTCACCAACTGATGGGGTTCTCACTCTATCACTTTGCAGTAACTTTTGGCGAACTTTATAAGTTAGCCAAATTGTTTTATTACATGCTATTGCTTATGGTGAATACTAGGTTTATCAATTTAATTACTTAAATATGAACTTGTAATTTAAGAAAACATCAAATCAAACTTGGTTTATACTCATGTACTTAAAACTCAAATGATTATAATATATATATGTTCACAAATAAAAACATAAGGGAAGACATAAGAAAACATAAAATAACTAAGTCCTATGATAATCAGTGAAGTCATCAGAAAAATATCTTTAAGCCCAAGCAGAATGTCCTACATTGCCTTTAAACTAGGGTTCGCTTGTATCACCTTGTCGATAATTATGCTTCCTGGATCACTCGCCTCACCGTTGCTTACTATGTGATCTAACTATTTACAGTATTTAGAAAGGAATGTGTGAGCTCTTGTGAACCCAGTGAATATACAATAAAAAATAACCACAAAGCATGCACAAAACTTTGGTTAAACAGAAACTTTGGTAACATCACTAAGGACTGTGAACTGGTTCGCCATACTTACGTGAAACCTGATTCGCAAATACTTATACTGTCAGATAGTTTTAAAACTTGAAAAACATATTATTTCAAAAAACATAATCTTGTTCACATGTTCATTATTGTTGGATAAGCGAATCTCCTTATAACGGCTCAAAATGACTCAATGAGTCTTAACATGTCCCAAAAGTGTAGTATAAAGCTAAACACTCTCTAACACACTAACATGTCCGATTGAATGGAGTTTAGCTTGGCATTCTCTTATCTCTCCAACCTGTCTCAGGGCCTCAATGCCCAAAACATAAAATATATAGGTGAGTACTCACAATCCTATGGCATGCCATTATATCCAACTGTAAGGGCCAAATCTTGCCCGGGCCAAACTAACCAAATTAAAACCAAATAAATAAAAAACTAAAATAAAAAACAGTCCAAAATTAACAAGTTTTTTTTACAAGGCCCCAAAAACAGACCCAATACACAAACCCTAGCCCATAACCTAAACAAAATCAGAAAAAGAAAACCCTAAGAAGCCTTAGCCGCCGCCGCCGCGCCTCCGTACACCGCCACGTCAGCAGTCCCTCCTCCGTACACCACCTCGCGCCTCCACGTTACTCCTCCGTACCTGCACAGGAAAACAAATGATAGCAGAGAAATAACAAAATAATAATGTATTTTTTATTTATTATTTTTCAGCTATAAAAAGCCAAGATACCAACATTGTATTTTTTTTACGGAGGAATCAATACGAGAATCTATACAAAACATCAGCAAATGTTCTTTATACCTTCTTTTTTTTCTTTTCTTTTTGTTCTATTCGAAACTGTCTATACACATACAAAAATTTTATTTTTATTTTTTTAAACTATATATATATTAAAATATAATATAAAAAAAGAGAAAAATTACCTTTTTTTTTAGCTCCGGCCGCCGTGCACGGCGGCGCCGACGGCGGCCGATGACCGGTCCGATGACCGGAAATCGTAGAGAGGGGAGAGAGTTTTAAAAAAAAAAGGTTTCAGTTTTTTTTTAGAAGGGGGGGGAATGATTTTTTTTTTATGAAAATTTGATTTATATAGTGACCCCATACGGCGTCGTTTTGGGGCAAGCTTTAAACGCCCAAAACGGCGCCGTTTTCGCCTTTATCCGTGTGCGCGACCCGACCCAGCCTTAGGATCTGCGTGTTTTTGCGGAAGGGTCTATTTGCGCATTTGGCCCTTCCGCATTTTTACCCCTTTTTAATTCAGTTTTTTATTTTTATTTTTGAATTTGCCCCTATAATTTTTCTTCTGTTTTAATTCAGTCCCGCGCAAAGCGACGACGTTTTGGAGGGCGGGGTTAATTTCCCTATTGGTCCTTCCATGTTATTCGAGCGTTCAATGGGGCCCTTTTTTTCTTTTTATTTATTTCGGATTTGCCCCAAATTTCTGTTTTAAGTTCAAATTAATCCTTCTTGTTATTTTTGCAATTTTTTTAAATTAATTAATTTTAATTATTATTATAATTACCATTATTATTATAATTATCATTATAAATATTATTATTATTATTATTGTTACTATTATTATTATTATTATTACTATCACTATTATTATTATATTATTATTATTAAATTGATATATTTAATGTTGAATATTTATTTTTATTTTTATTTACTTTTTTAAATAGACTCTACTTATTTTTATTTTATTATTATTATTTTCATTATGATTATTTTATTCATTATTGATTATTTTATATCCTTTTATATATGCTTTCAAATGTTAGATTATTCATTTTATTATTTTCACTACTATTATCATTATTATTATGATTATTATTATTACTCTTATTTATTTATTTTTACTATTATTATTCGTTTATTAATGTATTTTTATTATAATTTATTATTATTTTATTATTGTTATTATTATTATTATTATTTTATTATCTTTAAACTATTGTACATAGTATTTATTTATTTATTGATTTACTATTAGCTTTTACTATTATTTTTATTATTATTTTCTTTTCTTTTATTTATTTGTTTATTTATTTATTATTTTTTTTACTTTTACCTATTATTTTATATAGGTTGTTTGTTTTAGCTTTTATTTTATTTTATTTTATTTTATTTTTGCCTTTATTATTGTTATTTGTATTATCGCAATCATTTTTATTCTATTATGCATATCGGCACTGCAATTCATTTTCTATTTTACTACGATCATATTACATTTTAGCCGATGCATTAAAATTTTTGTTTTGAAATAAGCAAATACTCCGCGTTTTAAGATTCAAAAGAAATCGTACCCTAACTTACTGGGTTTCGATTTTTCTCATCGAGTCTAAAGAACCAATTATTTTTTAAATCAAAGCATATAAGTTAAATAAAAACTTATTCTCGGGAATTCAAAAACGTTGTGTCCTAACTCACTGGATGTGACATTTTGTTATCTCGAGGTAAGGATTTCTAAAAACAAAGGCAATATTCTGTATTTGGAATTTTGAGAAATTGTGCCCTAACTTATTGGGTTCCGATTTTTCATTTGACCCAAATAACCGAATATCCTTTTTGAATTTAAATGCACTAGTTTTAAAAGTCAAAAGACAAGCTTAGTTTCGAGGATTGAAATGTCGTATCCTAACTCATTTGGGCATGACATTTTACTTCTTGAAATAAGCGGGTCTCGACATCCAATTTAATTTATTCAAGTTTTTCTTTAAACAAAGAGGATCATATTTTAAAATCTTTTCAAATTTTTCGACATTAAGGCGTTAATCAATCAATTCGGTACCAATTTTGGGTGTTACGAGGTGCTAATCCTTCCTCGTGCGTGAACCGACTCCCGAACCCGTTTTCTCAAATTTTGTAGGCCAAAATCATCGTTTTAATAAATCAAAATATTTTAATGATCAATCTCAAGGTGACCCGATCACACCTCAAAAAAGGGATTGGTGGCGACTCCATTTTCATTTTTAAAGTCGACCCCGTTTTTCAACAAAAAAATAGTTTAAACGACTTGGCGACTCCACTGGGGACCGAAAGAGAGTCAAGCCAGTAAAATTGATTATTTTACGTCTTATTGTCGAAAATTGAAAATCGATTTAAAAATTACGATCCTTTTATTGCATTTGTTTGTGTTATTTCATATGATTCTTTGTGGTTTGAGTCTCGTAGAATATTTTCGCATCATATTGCATAAGGATCGTTTGGTCTTACCTCTTTTAAGTGGGAGTGAGAAGCTACTCCTTCGTGAGGTTTTCACCTCCGTGCAGGATAGTGGATCGCTTTCGGGATACATCCATACCTATGTCTTCGTGAGATTTTCATCTCCGTGCAGCCATAGGGAAATGTATTCCCCTGAACTGAACTCGGTCCGTATGAGCCTATAATGGGTGAGGATCGAGGAATCTGCTGGTTCGGGTACCTCAACTTTAGAACCAAACCGCATGTAGAAGACCCTAGGAGCCCACCCTAGATAGCACTGCGCTAAACCCTAGCGGTTACCCAGATAGGTGCTTGATTCTCTTTCATTTGCTTTGAGTTTTGTATTTGTATATTGTACTGACTTATTGTGTTTTTGCTATGTTTGCATGTCATTTCATATTTAAAAGAGTGTCGATTCACGTTCGATTACTAAATTAGAGAGCTTGTCATGGAAAATGAATTTCTTGATAAAGTGGAAGATAATGCGGCTGTCCGTATGTGGTCAGAGAAAACACAATTAGAGAAAGGGGATAGTCTAGCCGAGGGGTATACGTCAGAATTATGGGACTACACCCGTATCAGCGTGACGCAAAATAACCTTCAGGAATTAAAATAAACATGGGATCAGTGGAATGATGAGACCAAGCAGTTGTTCTACTATAATTATGGGGATTTGCCGTATCTACTCGACATTAAGGTAGACGAGCATTTGTTCCGGGCCCTCGCTCAGTATTGGAACCCTGCATACAGTTGCTTTACCTTTGGGAGGATCAATTTAGTGCCCACTGTGGAAGAATATACAGCCCTACTGGGTTGTCTAAAAGTTCAAGTCGATAAAGCTTATTCTAGAGCCGCTTATGTCCCGACCTTTTGGAAGAAATTGATGAACATTACAGGAATGAGTGAACAGTGGATTACAACTAAGATCAAGCAAAAAGGCAAGTGTAAGTGCATCCCATGGAAGAATTTGAGAGATTTGATTCTAGCGCATCCTGATACGAAAAAGAGAGTCGATGTGTTTGCTTTGAACATCTATGGACTAATGATCTTCCCTAGGGAATTAGGGTATGTAGATGAGGTGGTCTCGGATCTCTTTGATCGACTTGATAAAGGGGTCACACCTGTTCCTGCAATTTTGGCCGAGACATTTAGATCTTTGAATGCATGTAGGAGGGCCGGTGAGGGAAAATTTATAGGGTGCGCACAGTTGTTGTTAGCTTGGTTCCACAGTCATTTTTGGAAAGTAGATAAGGCTTCTTATCGGGCTTTCTCCGAGAATTACTCACTATTAAAGAATATAGTGGCCACACCAAGAAGGGATGACATATCAGAGGAAAATTGGATAGCGCTCCTCCAAAATCTCCAGGAAGAAGACGTCGAGTGGAGAGCTTATTGGTTGATTCCTGACGAAATTTTTTACCGATGTGGGAGTTTTGACTGGGTCCCTTTGCTTGGGATTTGGGGAGCCGTTGGGTATGCTCCTTTGCTCGTATGGAGGCAATACAGATCAAGACAGTTCATACCGGCAACGTATGGGCTAGCTCAATGTGAGTTTTCGTACCGGGGAGATAACTACAAGAAAAGGGTAAATGAGATTTCTAACGCTTGGAATCAGACTCGTCGAATGAAAAGGCTGGCCGTAGGTTCAATGACGACTCCCGAGTACAGTGGATGGTGGAGTAAAAGAATTAATGATAATATCCCCGGGCCAAATTTAGAAGGCGTTCGACCGATGGAGGAGTAGTTACAAGTGGTCCCGTCAGAACTAGAAATCATAAAGCAAGACTTCGAGAGGAGAAATTTGGAACTTGAAAAGAAGATAGAACAATTGGAGGAAGAAAATATGCATTTAAGGTTAGATGCTGATGTTCAAAAGCTAGAGGCCGAGAAATTAAGAAAAGGAAAGAATAAAGCCGAGAAAGACTTGGATAGTTTGAAGACGGATTACAAGAAATTACGTCTATCGATGAGAACCGCTGGATTGGGAAAAAAGTCAGAGCAATGGCGACAAGAGATCCAAGAAGAAAGAACCAAAACCGATTGGTGGGAGAGAAAATTCCAGGAGGCTCAGGCACAGAAATAAGCCCTAGAAAGGAGTTTGTTAGAAACCCAAAATGACAAAAGAGGATTAAAGGCTAGAGTGGCAGAACTTGAAAAATCACTTCATCAGTATAGAAATCGTAATTCTGCGGTCAAGTTGAGGGTAAGTTTGAATAAGATTGAAGAAATGAAAGGAAAGATAGAAGAACTAGAGTCTGCATTACCAAATTGTGAACTCCGGGTAGAGCTTCTTGAGGTAAATAAGGAACGTTGGAAGGAACAGCTTCACCATTCTCAGAATCAAGTCAGGAATAGAGATTACATTATGGGTGAGTCCGTGGCTCGAATTCGGGAGGTAGCCGATCATTTATAGACCTTGGCAATTCAGGCCGACATGCTAAGCGTGAAGTATGAGCTAGAATCAGATCGGGGTCAAGAGTTAGCTTCGTTTCTTAGGAAAGTTAAAACTTTGAGCATTAGGGAAAAACCATATTTGTAATCCGTTTTATGTAAAGAATTTTGTTTTCTAGTAAAGTTTTCTAAATGAAATTGAATCAGAATCGACGCTTTTTTGCATTCATTTCATGCATTCGCATTACATCACATCATGTGCATTAAATTTCATGAAAAGACCCTAATTGGTTAAAATCATTTTAGATTTAATTTGGAAACCAACAAAAACTTATCAACCAAACATCATTACGGTACACGAGCAAAGACTAAAGAAATGGACCAAAGGTTGGAGAGATTAGAGCAAATGCAAATACAGATGCTAGAGCAATTAGCCAAAATTCAACAAGATATAAAGAATCAGATGCTAGAGTTTCAAAGAAACATAATGAGCCAGTTAACCCAGATGCTAGCTGGAGGGTTAGAAAAAGGGAAAAGCCCTATGGTTAATTCCGGGGACGATAACGAGGATTCCGCTTATCATTCAGGCTTTACCCCAACAAACACCCAAGCACAACCAAACGCATATCCACAAAGGGTGTCCGTTAACATTAGACCACAATACCAGACTGGTACCTCGATACTGGTGAACTTCTAGACAGGTCCAGGTTCTAGTCCAAGGGACGATCCAATCAATCCTGTTGTCCTTGATCTGGATGATCTAGCGAAAACAAAAAAGACGAGAGTGGAGCTCCCAAAACAATTTGAAAATCGTTACAAACGGAAAAGGTAAGAGAGGAGCCCCCAAATCAATACTTTAAAGGCCCTGAGGAAGAGGGAAAATGAGGTGAATAATGCGAGTATGTATGAAAAAAGCTATTCAAAGCCGACCAAGTAAGCCAGCCAAGGACGGCAACTACTAGCCATCAGGTCCCTCCAAGGCAAGATTCCAATCCAAGACCGAACTCAAAAAAACTCTGATTCACGCCCATCCCGATCACGTACGGGGAGTTGTACCAAGGTTTGTTTGATGCACATATAGTATCCCCTTTCTACCTAAAACCTATACAGCCTCCCTTTCCCAAATGGTACGACGCGAATGCCCAATGCGAGTACCACGCGAGAATCGCTGGACATTCGATTGAGAACTGCACTGCTTTCAAAAAGATAATCGAAAGACTTATCAACATAGGTATTGTGAAATTCGATACAAAAAATTCGTTACCCAACCATTCTGACAAAGGGGTAAACGCGATAATCGAGAGTGAAAGGAAGAGAATCAAGACAAATGTAGCAGAAGTGAAAACCCCGCTGAGGGAGATTTGGAAGAAAATGGTAGAAAGTGGATTAATCACACAGGATTTAGGGGAGAAACCCGGAGAAGCAAGGAACTACTATGAGTTCCATGATGAAGAGGGTCACGTGATTCAAAAGTGCAATGAATTCAGAGCCTTGGTGCAAGGCCTGATGGATAATAAGGAACTGGAATTCTATGAATATACTGAAGGCCCGGATGGAATGTTCAGAAATGAGAGCATCAATGCTATATCCGAAGAAGGAATTGGAGGAGAAAACTTATCAGGCATTCGCCTTTATGAGCCTGAGAGTGTTTTGAACAATGGGACTGTGGAAGAGATCCCTGTATTTTTTAGAGCTAATTTAGAGTAATATTTAAAACACACTTGTTGCTTTAAGCCTAGAAGCAATAAGAATCCTTTTGTGAAATAGGCTCATGTCCAACATTTTTATTTCAATAAAAAATGCATTTTTGTGTCTCACTTTGAGCAAATATTCTTTTATTTTATTCATGTTCATACCACATAAATATTTATTCTTAGATTCATTTGTTCTTTGAATATTCTTTCATACTTACAATAGGTCCCTAGATATCAACGACATGAGGGACGCTGCTACTGACTCAGAATCTACTTTTGAGCAAGATATGTGTCTAGAGGGATCTCAGAACTTTGAAGACGACAAAGATTGTAACCTATCTCTTGATTTGTTAAGGATGGTAGAACAAGGTGAAAAACAGATCATACCTTACAAAAAAGTCATCGTGAGCCTAGGAGAAGAGAAAGAGGTGAAGATCGGAGCCTATATCACCACAGAGACAACGCGAGACGTCATTGAAGTTATTCAAAAAATTCAAGGATGTTTTCGCATGATCGTATCAAGAGATGTCTGGGCTACTAAGACGTGTGGATGCTGTTAAGGCTAAAAAAATTTTAGAAGAGGTCCATAAGGGTGTCTGAAGAACACATGCTAATGGTTTTACAATGGCCAGGCAAATTATGAGGTTCGGGTACTGCTGGTCCACCATGGAAAGGGATTGCATCAGTTATACCAAGAAATGCCATAAGTGCCAAATTTATGGAGACAAGATTCCTATGCCTCATTCATCTCCTCATGACACCTCCGTGGACTTTCTCTATGTGGGGCATGAATGTCAGTGGGCCAATCTCACCAAAGGCTTCTAGCGGGTATCGATTCATCTTTATGGTCGTCCATTACTTCACCAAGTGTGCGGAAGCTGCTTCATATGCCGATGTGACAAAGTCGACAATCAGCAAATTCTTGAAAAAAGAGATCATACGTCAGTATAGAATGTCAAAAAGGATCATATCTGACAATGCACTAAAGTTGAACAACAGCATGGTAGCGGAAGTTTGCAGTCTGTTCAAGATGAACATCACGTTGCCCTAAAATGAACGGTGCAGTGGAGGCAACCTAAAAAAAAAGAGAAAAAAGAAGGTCGTGGGGAAAATGATTGAGACCCATAAAGATTGGCATGAAAAGTTACCATTCGCCCTCTATGCCTAATCGGACGTCTGTCAGGGCCTCTACCAGGGCAACGCCTTTCTCATTAGTTTATGGATGGAGGCGGTTTTGGCCATCGAAGTCAAGATTCCTTCTCTCCGAGTTTTATCAGAGTTGAAGTTGGATGAGGAAGAATGGATCCAATCCCGATATGATTAGCTGAACTTGATCGAAGAAGAGAGGCTAAGGGCTATTCTCATGGTCAAGTGTACTAAAAGCGAATAATGCGAGCCTATAACAAGAAAGTTCGTCCTAGAGAATTCCATGAAGGAGACCTAGTTTTGAAAAGGATCCTTCCCATACAAAAGGACTTCTGAAGAAAGTGGATGTCAAATTGGGAAGGACCATATGTGGTAAAGAAGGCCTTCTCTGGAGAAGCGTCAATGTTTATCGAAATGGATGGCAAGAGCTTACCTAATCCTGCGAATTTAGATTCAATCAAGAAATACTTCACTTTAAAAAAAAAAGAGGAAAATAAAGAAAGAAAATATAATAAGAGAACAGAAAAAGGAGAGGCCAAGGCGAAAACCCGCAAAGGGCGCTTTGAGACCAAAGGGGTTTTGAATTAAAAACCCGCGAAAGGGCAATTCAAATTTTGATCAAAATATGGGGCATGCGGTAGTCTCGCTTTCTTTGAATTAAGAAGAAGGAGAGATGTTACGCCTTGAGACCAAAGGGGTTTTGAATTAAAAACCCGCGAAAGGGCAATTCAAATTTTGATCAAAATATGGGGCATGCGGTAGTCTCGCTTTCTCCGAATTAACAAGAAGGAGAGATGGTTACGCCTTGAGACCAAAGGGGTTTTGAATTGAAAACCCATAAAAGGCAATTCAAATTTTGATTAAAGGAGGGCGTCCGGTAGTCTTGCGATGCCTGAATTAACAAAGAAGAAGTATGCTACATCTTGAGGCATCGACAAAGTACTCTTGATCTTCTAAACACATATTGTAACACCCCTAACCCGTATCCATCGCCGGATTAGGGTTAAAGGCGTTACCAGACAGATCGGAAACATTTTCAGAAGTTCATACATTCATCCATTAATTTCAAACATAATGTCCCTTAATACAGTCAACGAGACCTAAAACATGCTTATAAGCCGGGTCAGGACTAAACCGGAACACATACAATATTTCACGGAAATTTAAAACTTTTCTAAGTTTCAGGGGTTACACGCCCGTGTAGGCAAGCCGTGTGCCTCCCCCATTCTTTGGACACCCCCGTGTGTCCTCCCCGTGGTCGAATCTGACCTCACATCCACGGCCACCAAGCACGCCCATGTGCCTTGGCCGTGGTCGAATCTGAATTCACATCCACGGCCACCAAGCACGCCCGTGTGCCTTCGCCGTGGTCGAATCTGACTTTACACCCACGGCCACCCAACACCCGTGTGCTAAGGCCGTGTATTCATAGGCCATATATTGACTTTCTCACACGGCTACTAGACACGCCCGTGTGTCTTGGCCGTGTGCTATTAGGCTAGCTACTAACTTAGCCCCACGGTCACTAGGCACGCCCGTGTGCCACAACCGTGTGACATTATAGGCCATTTGCAAGGCCAAAATGTCACCCAATGGGTCATACCTACTAGTAAAATCATCAAGACATCTCATGCCTATTTGACAACCAAGATTATACCAAAATAACCATCCAAATTACAAGGCTAAAACTCATCTCATCACAAGAATAGTTCATTCCTTTGCTTAATCAAAACTTGACCATTTCATGCATCAACTAACCATGCCAAAAACATACTTCATATATCACATACATTCAAACAAATTCTCAACCCATAGCTAGCCAAATCACATGGCTAAGTTCATATAACAAACTCATATCAAATACTAGCCTATACATGCCATATCAAGCTATATACATATCTAAAGTGTACCAAAAATGAGTTTAGTAGTGTGATGACGATCCTTGACGGTCCCGAGCCTTCAGTAGCTTTAACGACCTATAAAACAGAAAAAACACACACACAAAGTAAGCTTTCCAAAAGCTTAGTAAGTCATAAATACAAACAAACTTAGCAACTATCACATATATACTTTGGTCCATGTACTTGACCATATTTATCATATTAATCAATTCAAAGTCTTATATAAACATAGCTCATTCATGCTTACTCTCACATATCATAATGTTATTCCAATATACATAATCATCATAGTATGATCACATAGGTACTTACCTTATATACACACTTAGTGTATAAATCAACGTACCTGAAACGGATTTACAATTCACTTAGCCATTCATATCACAGACTTGCCCGTTGAACTGTTAGGAACTAATAGGATACTCAGAAAGCTCGGAATAATAGTACAATGCCAACGTCCCAGACGAGGTCTTACATGCATTCAAATATCGATGCCACTGTCCCAGACAGGGTCTTACACGAATCAAAATGATGCCGATGTCCCAGACATGGTCTTACACGTAAAGATAATATCGATGCTAACGTCCCAGACGTGGTCTTATTCGTACAGATAATATCGATGCCAACGTCCCAGACGTGGTCTTATTCGTACAGATAATATCGATGCCAATGTCCCAAACGTGGTCTTACACGAAATCTCAAATCAATGCCGACGTCCCAGACGTGGTCTTACATGATAAACAGATAAGGTACCTATGTATTCCTAGGTTTGTACGGGACTTTTCAGACATTGTCGCTCAGTCGATCTTATCTCAGAAATTCATTTGCATAACATTTCATAAGCATTCATTTTCAACTACAAGCATATGAATATGCTCAACTCAATATGATTACACTTATTTTTAATATGACTTACCTCGGATTCGATTTATCGGAAATAGAAACGGCTACTTGGTTACTTTCACTTTCCCGCGATCTAAGTCCGTTTTCCTCGGTTCTTGATCTAAACATATTCAGAATTAACTCTTTTATTTGCTAACTCATTCAATTCAATTCAAGGACACATATTTAGGGCTATTTGCAAATTAACCCTCACATTTGCACAATTTATCAATTTAGTCTATTTTTCTCAAAACATCAAATTCACAAAATCATTACATACTCATGCTTAGCCGAATGTTCATACATATCATACAAGCCCATCTTTTCCATAAAATTTGCAATTTAGTCCTTCAAGTTACCATTTTTTCAATTTAGCCCAATTTAGCTAAATTCATCAAAAAATCAAGAACAAAGTATGTTCATCTAGCTCAAATCTTCCATTTAACACCATAAATCATCACAAAGCTCAACATAACATCAATGGCATTTCTCATGAACAACATCAATTCATCAAATTGAGACATGGGCTTGATAGTAAACTAAGCAACAATCTCAAAAACATAAAAATCATCAAAATCCAACTCAAAATCATACCTTAATTTGCAATAGAAAGGCCGAATACCCTAGCAAGTTTTCTTCTTTTTTCTTTCTTCAATATTTCGGCCAAAAAGATGATAAAAGCCATCTTTTAGTTTTTTATTCTATTATAACATATAATTTATCCATTTACCAAAATAGCCATTTAATAAACATTTGAAACAATTATACAATAAGGGCATATTTGTCCAACTACTCTCCACTATCTTAAAAGTGGTTTAATTGCCATATAAGGCCACCACCTTTACAAAGCCACAACACATTGATACTTTAACAAATAGCATACAACTTTCACATTTAATGCAATTCAATCCTTTTCATCAAATTAAACACACAACCAAGCAATTTAACTTACGGAAACTTAGCACATGCTTAATCACTTATCGACGGCACAGAGAATAATATTAAAATATTATACAGACTCGAATTTGTGGTCCCAAAACCACTGTTCTGACTAGGGTACAAACCAGACTGTTACACATATTGAGCTTAAAATGGTCTTCAGAAAGTTCGTACAGAGAAGCTCAAGCTGCGATATCTGGGGCACCTATTTTTTCCCCTCACCATTTTGTATTCCAGCAATGTTTGCTTTCTTTAATTAACCCATTCTATTCAGATTTTGCTCCTGATAAATTTCATTTTTGTCCATCATTATGATCATTTTCAAGCATTTTGCATTGAAATAACGATTAATGGACTAATAATACTTTCACAAAAGAAGTTCTGCATATTACTCTAGGAGCTTCTAAATAGTACAAGAACCTGAAACATGACTATTATTTAGAGCTCACCAAACCTAAGGGTTAGAAATATTGGAGAAAGAAGAGTCTAAATTATGACTATCTCTTCGGATTTTATGTCAAGGATATCAGTTGAACAAGAAGACAAGATATTGACTCAGTGATACAACCTTGAAGAACAGTGAGCAATGACAACCTAAGCATTAGAAAGGGATCCTTCTCGCAAAATGATATTCTGCATTCATGCAAATATTATTCATACATATCCAATTAGGAGCATTTGATTCATCCTGATCATGACGTCCTAATCATTTGGCATAAGCATAGGCCCATGAAATCGATTCTACACGTCATGTCCCCCAGAGGATGGTGTAGCAAGATTGGTGAATCCACAAATCTCATCTCCCTGAAGTAGCAGTGGAGCAGATTAAAGTTGTAGATCTTATCTCCTTGAAGTTTCAGTGGAGTAGGTCGAAGATGGTGGATCTTATCTTCCTAAAGTTACAGTGGAGTAGATTGAAGCCACCAGCCTTATCTTCTTGAAGTAACAGTGGAGCAGATAGAAGTTGTAGATTTTATCTCCTTGAAGTTGCAGTGGAGTAGATCGAAGATGGCGAATCTTATCTTCCTGAAGTTGCAGTGAAGCAGATTGAAGCCACCAGCCTTATCTCCCTGAAGTTGCAGCGGAGCAGACTGAAGACAGTGAATCTTATTTCCCTGGCGTTACAATGGAATAGATTAAAGCTACAAATTATGGTGGATCTTATCTTCCTGAAGTTGCAGTGGAGTAGATTGAAGCCACCAGCCTTATCTCTCTAAAGTTGCGTGAAATGAGCATCAAGGCAATGAATCGTATTTCCACTGAAGTTGCAGAGAAGCGCATGAAGACAATGAATCTTATTTCCCTGAAGATGCAGTGGAATAGATTAAAGATACAAATTATGGCGGATCTTATCTTCCTGAAGTTGCAGTGGAGCAAGATTGAAGCCACCAGCCCTATCTCCCTGAAGATGCAGTGGAAAAGATTGAAGCTACAAATTATGGCAGATCTTATCTTCCTGAAGTTGCAATGGAGTAGATTGAAGCCACGAGTTATAAACCTTATTTCCCTGAAGTTGCAGTGAAAAAGTGTAACACCCTTAACCCGTAACCGTCACCGGAATAGGGTTAAGAGGCATTACCGAAAAATCAGAACATTTCATATCTATTTACAACACAAAGTCAATTATTACTCAATCTAATTCAAATATAATCATATAGTCCCTTAATGAGGTCTACGAGACCATAAACATGTGTTAGAAAGGGGTCGGGACTAAACCGAACTCATACGAAAATTCTTGGAAATTTGAACATTTTTCAAATCTGCAGAGGTCACACGCATGCGATGCGGCGTGTGTGCCTCACACGGCTACCAGACACGCCCATGTGTCCAGGCCGTGCCAAAACAGGGCATGTATTCTGACTTGTCCACATGGTCGCCAAACACGCCCATGTGCCATGGCCGTGTGAAATTAAGCTTCTACTGACTTGGTCACACGACAACCAGGCACGCCCGTGTGCCACGGCCGTGTAACCTGTCCAAGCACACTTCGAAGTGGCCCTTGAGCCACACGGCAGAGACACACGCCCGTGTCCCTTGGCCTTGTATGCAAAATAGGCCATTTGCAAGGCCAAAATGCCACCCACACTTGGGTCATACCTACAAGCTTCAAAGCAATACCAATTCATGCCTCAAAATGCATCCAAACATACCTTTTCATGTATTAATTAATCACCAACTATACCATCTATACTAATATTCAATTTCATCTCACATTGGTTCAATCAAATTACCAAAATTCACATCTCAAACATATAGACCAAACATCATGTAATCCATGCCATAATTCATCTTCAATCCACATCTTTCATCAACCACATAATCATGAAATATACTATATTCATAGCTCATTCATAAGTTCAATATCATTCAACTTCCATGCCAAATCACATGGCAAGGATTAAGCATTTCAAAACATGCCATAACTTCTAGCATATACATGCCATATTTCAACTATATACATTTTTCCAAAAGCACCCAAAAATAGATTGCCGATAGTGTGATAGAGATGCTGACGATCCCCGGATCCGAGCTAGCTTTACTGACACTGTAAAATAGAGAAACAAATCACACAGTAAGCTTTCAAAAGCTTAGTAAGTTCGTAATACAATACATATTACTCAATAATACCACATCAACACATAATTAAACCATCACATAGATAAATACACAATTAGGCTCATCATCAATCTCAACCATATGCTCAAGTATCTATTCATTCAACTTTTAAGGCTATCATCAACAACATAGGCTCAAACGTACCTTGATCAACACATAGTTACTCACCATTCATGCTATTCAATTGCTCGATATTACCTCTCGTTCAATCTTTGCTATTCATTTGATTTATTCGCACACTTAGTGCCAATTTCATAACCGAAACATAATCGTCACCGCACACTTAGTGCCAATATGTTAAACCGAACTTATATCGGTATCGCACACACAGTGCCAATTCGATAAGCCGAAGCTTCTATCTTTTCGCACACACAGTGCTAATCATCTCTGTATCGTTTCTAATATTTCGCACACTTAGTGCCATCTATTTTAACTCCGCACATAGCATTTCTAATCTCATAATTATGTATATATTCATTCAATTCACATCACATAGATATAGTCTACAACTAGTATTATATCCGAACTTACCTCGAATGTCGCAGTACCAAAACGGTCGATTAATCGAGTACTTTGTCTTTGCCTCGATCTCGATCCGAACTTCTCCTTTCTTGGTCTTGATTTTGCTTAAAAATGGCCGAACCCTAGCTTTATTTTTCTTTTTCTTTTTCTTTTTCCTTGATATTTTCGGCTAAGATGGATGAATATTGCCACTATCTTCTTTCTTTTATTATCTTATAATAACATATAATATGTTATTAATTATTAACCTTTAAAAATCAATATAAAATACTAAATATTTTAGCCTTATGCCGTCCACCACTTTGTAAAATGGACTAATTGCAACATAAATCCTCCAATTTATAAAGACAACAACAATTAAGCACTTAACAATCAGCACACAGTATTTTACACTTTATGCGATTAAGTCCTTTTCGCAAATTAAACACATAATCAATAAAATCTTCACACAGAAATTTCACACAGGCTAATTCACATACTGTAAACACAGACAATAATATTAAAATATTATTTTGACCTTGGATTTGTGGTCTCAAAACCACTGTTCCGACTAGGGTCTAAACCGGGCTGTTACAAAAACATTAAAGTTACAAATCCTATACCTCTGAAGTTGCAGTAGGTCAGATCAAATTTACCAAAACCAAACCTTATCTTTCTGAAGTTACAGCGGAGTAGACTGAAGATAGTAAATCTTATCTCCCTAAAGTTGCGGCGGAGCAGATTGACGCTACAGGTATAATCTCCTTGAATTGGATCGAAGCACTAGTTCCTATGCCCCTGAAGATGCAGTAGGATAGAATGAAGCTACTCAAAGAAGAAAGGCACCAAAACAAGTAGAGACTCAGCGAGGCCGGGCAAAATTGGCCCTTTTTAAGTCTTTGCTTCATTCTCGTTACACGACAACGAGCAAAGAGGGGCAGCTGTAAGGGCCAAATCTTGCCCGGGCCCAACTAACCAAATTAAAACCAAATAAATAAAAAAACCAAAATAAAAAACAGTCCAAAATTAACAAGTTTTTTTTATAAGGCCCAAAAACAGACCCAATACACAAACCCTAGCCCATAACCTAAACAAAATCAGAAAAAGAAAATCCTAGGAAGCCCTAGCCGCCGCCGCCGCACCTCCGTACACCGCCACATCAGCAGTCCCTCCTCCGTACACCACTTCGCGCCTCCACGTCACTCATCCGTACCTGCACAGGAAAATAAATGACAGCAGAGAAATAACAAAATAATAATGTATTTTTTTATTATTATTTTTCGGCTATAAAAATTCAGGATACCAACATTGTATTTTTTTTACGGAGGAATCAATACGAGAATCAATACAAAACATCAGCAAAGGTTCTTTATACCTTCTTTTTTTTTTTCCTTTTCTTTTCCTTTTCTTTTTGTTCTATTTGAAACTGTCTATACACATACAAAGATTTTATTTTTATTTTTTAAAACTATATATATATATTTAAATATAATATAAAAAAAAGAAGAAAAAATTACCATTTTTAGCTCGTAAATGTCGTGCGGTGGTGGCGAAGCGGCGAGAGGCAGTGATGACCGGAAATCGTAGAGAGGGGAGAGAGTTTTAAAAAAAAGGTTTCAGTTTTTTTAAGAAAGTGGGGGGGGAGAGAAATGGTTTTTTTATGAAAATTTGATTTATATAGTGACCCCATACGTCGTCATTTTGGGGCAAGCTTTAAACGCCCAAAAGGCGCGCCGTTTTGCATGCTGACATGACCGATGCGCGACCGACCCAGCCTTAGGATCCGCGTGTTTTTGCAGAAGGGTCTATTTGCGCATTTGGCCCTTCCGCATTTTTACCCTTTTTTAATTCGGTTTTTTTTTTTATTTTTGAATTTGCCCCTATAATTTTTTTCTGTTTTAATTCAGTCCCGCGCAAAGCGACGACGTTTTGGAGGGCGGGATTAATTTCCCTATTGGTCCTTCCATGTTATTCGACCGTTCAATAGGGCCCTTTTTTTCTTTTTATTTATTTCAGATTTGCCCCAAATTTCTGTTTTAAGTTCAAATTAATCCTTCTTGTTATTTTTGCAATTTTTTAAATTAATTAATTTTAATTATTATTATAATTACCATTATTATTATAATTATCATTATAAATATTATTATTGTTATTATTATTATTATTATATTTATTACTACCACTATTATTATTATTATATTATTAAATTGATATATTTAATGTTGAATATTTATTTTTATTTTTATTTACTTTTTTTAAATAGACTCTACTTATTTTTATGTTATTATTATTATTTTCATTATGATTATTTTATTCGTTATTTATTATTTTATATCCTTTTATATATGCTTTCAAATGTTAGATTATTCATTTTATTATTTTCACTACTATTATCATTATTATTATTATTATTATTATTATTATTATTACTCTTCTTTATTTATTTTTACTATTATTATTCGTTTATTAATGTATTTTTATTATAATTTATTATTATTATTGTATTATTGTTATTATTATTATTTTATTATCTTTAAACTATTGTACATAGTATTTATTTATTGATTTACTATTAGCTTTTACTATTATTTTTATTATTATTTTCTTTTCTTTTATTTATTTGTTTTTTTTCTTACTTTTACCTATTATTTTTTATAGGTTGTTTGTTTTAGCTTTTATTTTATTTTATTTTATTTTTGCCTTTATTATTGTTATTTGTATTATCGCAATCATTTTTATTCTATTATGCATATCGGCACTACAATTAATTTTCCATTTTACTACGATCATATTACATTTTATCCGATGCATTAAAATTTTTGTTTTGAAATAAGCAAATACTCCGTGTTTTAAGATTCGAAAGAAATCGTACCCTAACTTATTGGGTTTCGATTTTTCTCATCGAGTCTAAAGAACCAATTATTTTTTAAATCAAAGCATATAAGTTAAATAAAAACTTATTCTCGGGAATTCAAAAACGTTGTGTCCTAACTCACTGGATGTGACATTTTGTTATCTCGAGGTAAGGATTTCTAAAAATAAAGGCAATATTCTGTATTTGGAATTTTGAGAAATTGTGCCCTAACTTATTGTGTTCCGATTTTTCATTTGACCCAAAAGACCGAATATCCTTTTTGAATTTAAACGCACTAGTTTTAAAAGTCAAAAGACAAGCTTAGTTTCGAGGATTCGAAATGTCGTATCCTAACTCACTGGGCATGACATTTTACTTCTTCGAAATAAGCGGGTCTCAGCATCCAATTTAATTTATTCAAGTTTTTCTTTAAACAAAGAGGATCATATTTTAAAATCTTTTTAAATTTTCGACATTAAGACGTTAATCAATCAATTCGGTTCCAATTTTGGGCGCGCATGAGGTGCTAATCCTTCCTCGCATGTAACCGACTCAGAACCTGTTTTCTCGAATTTTGTAGGCCAAAATCATCGTTTTAATAAATCAAATTTTTTTAATGATCAATCTCAAGGCGACCGATCACACCTCAAAAAAGGGATTGGTGGCGACTCCATTTTCATTTTTAAAGTCGACCCCGTTGTTCACATGTTCATTACTGTTGGATAAGCGAATCTCCTTATAACGCCTCAAAATGACTCAATGAGTCTGAACATGTCCCATAAGTGTAGCATAAAGCTAAACACTCTCTAACACACTAACATGTCTGATTGAATGGAGTTTAGCTTGACATTCTCTTATCTCTCCAACCTGTCTCAGGGCCTCAATGCCCAAAACATAAAATATATAGAGGAGTACTCACAATCTTATAGCATGCCATTATATTCAACGATCCCAAAAAAATTATAGTGTTAAAACATATACTTAAAACATAGAGCTTTCAAATCATGAGGAGCTCATAAAACATATAGAGCTCAATGTTCATAGAGCTCGCATGTTACTGTTCATAAAACCTCATTTTTAAAACCTAATTCTTGGCATGGATTGGTTGACTGTTCATAACGTGTTAGTAAATTGTGGTAGTAAATTTATTGAACTGAGATGTGAAAATGGTGATAATATTCGGGTTGAATCAGGTGAACCGAATAGCTTACCTGTATTGATTTCTTCTATGACTGCTGAGAAATACATGAGAAAATGGTATGAGTCTTATCTCGCGTTTGTGTTGAATACTCAAGAGTCGAAAGTAAAGATTGAGTCAGTGCCAGTGGTATGTGAGTATCCAGATGTATTTTCGCAGGAGTTGCCCGGATTGCCTCCCACTAGGGAAGTTGAGTTTGGTATTGAGTTGATTCCTGGTACGACACCTATTTCAGTTGACCCGTATAGGATGGCACCATTGGAGTTAAAAGAATTGAAGGCTTAGTTACAAGAGTTGACGGATAAAGGTTTCGCAAGACCGAGTTATTCTCCGTGGGGTGCTCCCGTACTCTTTGTGAAAAAGAAAGACGGTTCAATGAGGCTATGTATAGATTATAGACAGCTTAACAAGGTAATGGTGAAGAACAAGTATCCTTTCCCAAGGATCGACGATTTGTTTGACCAATTGAAGGGAGCCACGGTATTTTCTAAGATAGACCTGAGGTCTGGTTACTATCAGTTGAGAGTTAAAGAGCAGAATGTGCCGAAAACTGCATTTCAGACGAGGTATGGCCACTATGAGTTTCTGGTCATGCCCTTTGGCTTAACAAATGCTCTTGCCGTGTTTATGGATTTAATGAATCGTATTTTCTGACCATATTTGGATAAGTTTGTCGTTGTT
Source organism: Gossypium sturtianum (assembly GCA_025698515.1). Classification (NCBI taxonomy): domain Eukaryota; kingdom Viridiplantae; phylum Streptophyta; class Magnoliopsida; order Malvales; family Malvaceae; genus Gossypium; species Gossypium sturtianum. The sequence goes on from CM046955.1 coordinate 132,519,016, forward strand.
TTTATCGATGACATATTAATTTATTCTCATGATGAAAGTGAACATGCGAAGTAATTGAGAACTGTCTTACAAACTTTAGAAGATAAGCAGTTGTATGCTAATTTTAGCAAAAGTGAGTTTTGGCTCCGAGAGGTTGGATTCTTGGGACACATCGTGTCGGGTGATGGAATTAGAGTTGACCCGAGCAAGATATCGGCTATCGTTGATTGGAAACCACCGAGGAATGTGTCAGAGAATAGAAGCTTTTTGGGCTTAGCGGGATACTACAGACGGTTTGTCAAAGGGTTCTCCATGATTGCTAATCCTATGACGAGGTTGCTACAGAAAGATGTTAAGTTTGAATGGACAGAGAAGTGCCAACAGAGTTTTGAAAAATTAAAAGTATTGTTGACTGAAGCTCCAGTTTTAGTGCAACCAAAACCGGGAAAGGAATTTGTGGTGTATAGCGATGCATCCTTAAATGGATTGGGGTGTGTGCTTATGCAAGAAGGCAAGGTAATAGCTTATGCCTCGAGACAGCTGAAGCCACATGAGAAAAACTATCCGACTCATAACTTAGAGTTAGCCGCCATAGTGTTCGCACTGAAGGTTTGGAGACACCATTTGTATGGCGAGAGATGCCGAGTGTTCACTGACCATAAAAGTCTAAAGTATTTGATGATTCAAAAGGAGTTAAACCTACGGCAGCGAAGATGGTTAGAGTTGATAAAGGATTATGAGTTGATAATTGACTATCACCCTGGGAAGGCGAATGTGGTCGCCAATGCTTTGAGTAGGAAGTCATTGTTTGCCTTGAGGGCTATGAATACCCAGTTGTCTGTGACTGACGATGGTTCGATTTTAACCGAGTTGAGAGCGAAACCAATGTTTTTGCAAGAGATCTGCGAAGCTAAAAAAGGTGATAAAGAATTGCAAACTAAGATAAATCAGTGCGAGACGGGTATAGAATCAAATTTTTGGATTAGTTCATATGGCTGTTTAATGTTTCAAGATAGAATTTGTGTACCCAAGGACGACGAGCTTATTCAGAAAATTTTGCATGAGGCGCATAGCAGTTGTATGTCTATCCATCCGGGTAGTGTGAAAATGTATTATGACCTAAAGAAAATGTATTGGTGGTCGGGAATGAAAAGAGACATCTCAGAGTTCGTCTCTAAGTGTTTAATTTGTCAGCAAGTGAAAGCCGAACACCAAGTACCTTCGGGTTTACTTCAGCCCGTAAAGGTTCCCGAGTGGAAATGGGACCGTATTACCATGGATTTTGTGTCTGGATTACCGTTGACGCCAAAGAAGAAAGATGTTGTATGGGTTGTGGTTGATAGGCTAACTAAGTCGGCTCACTTTATACCGGTGCGTACCGATTATCCATGTAACAGCCTGATTTAGGCGCTAGCCGGAACTGTGCTCTCGGGATCACTAATCTAAGATTTTAGAAATTAATTTTCATGTTATATTATGAGTCATAGCATGATAGTATATGTGCATGAGAATTTTGGTGCTTTGATTTTAGCGATTTCATGTGTAATCGCGAAAAAGGACTAAATCGCATAAAGTACGAAAGTTCCATTCTATAAGCTAAAGATACCAAATAGCCATAGATTGAAAATTGAGGTCTTTAAAAGGCAATTAGATCCCCAATACTTGCTTGGCCGGCCATAGACTAGCATAGGAGACAAATTTGTCAATGATGGTCAAAGTTGGTGATAGTAGGTGGACTAATTTGACTAGTATTAATAAAATAAGGAAAGAAAAGCTATCATCTTTTTCTCTTTCACTCTTCCACCAAAAATTAGCAGTAAATAGAGGGAAGAAAGCTTCAAAAATTTCAGCACACTCATCTCTTCACAAGTAAGTGTTCTAGTGATCTTTTCTTGAAAATAGTTGTACTTTTGGGACCCCTAAAGCTTAAGCTTTCAAATGAGGGGACTATTGTGCAATATGGTGAAAAGTTTAGAGTTTTTCCATGAGAGATATCATAGTTATTTGATGCATTTTTATGGAAGAAAATGAGTCTTGGTTGTTAGATGAACAACTCTTGTGAAAGGTGTTGCCATGAAAACACCTAATTGGACATTGATGAAAATGTTACAAATTTGTAGTAATTATGTGAAATGTTGAGTTTTGATGATAGCTATAAGAGTATTAAATGTTTAATTGGGCTTTTTGAAGGTAGAAATGTGATTAGAATTTATTTCCGAGCCTAGGGGCAAAATGGTCATTTTGTCAAAGTCTAGGGGCAAAATAGTAATTTTGCCTAAGCATGATTGATTGAAATGCTTTTATTAATGAGATGATTAAAATGAGCTAAATTGCTATTATAGAGCAAGAAGAACCGAGAATCCGCCTCGATCGGGGAAAAAACAAAGTCTCGGACTAAACCGTCGAGCTAGCTTATTTTGAAATCGAGGTAAGTTTGTATATGATTAATGCAACATTTATGTTAGCATAATTGAGAATGCTTGATATAATATAAATGCATGGCACTCCATTAAATTGATGATGAATGAGATGTTGAAGTCCTAGTGGACCATGTGAATATGAAAATGCTATCATCGAGATATGAAATAGATAAGGTCCGTATAAGACCATGTCAGGACATGGCCTCTAAGACCGAAGTTGAGATCTCGTATAAGACCATATCCGGGATATGGCTTTGGTAATGAATATGAAAATCGTATAAGACCATATCCAGGATATAGCATCGATACTTGATGTGAAAGTCCATATAAGACCATATCCGGGATATGGCATTGGCGTTTAGAAGTAACTCCATGTAAGACCACCTCGGGGATATAGCATTGGCTTTGTCCCTACATGAATGACGTTGAATATGCATTTTTGACTATCCCTAGTGATTAAAGGGATAAGTAGACGAGTTTAGAAGTAGAAATGAGATTTGTACTAAAGTCATATGAATGAGTGAATACAGGTACTTGTGAATGAGTCACGAAGAAATGATTACGATATGTGGCACGGTATGTGATAAATAAGGGAGATTGTGAGTAAGTAGGGCAAGAAGCCTATGACTTGTGTATGGTTAGTTAATGTCATGGATGGATTATTTTATGAGCTTATTATTGTTATTTACATCCATGCAAACTTACTAAGCTTTATGCTTACCCCTTTCATTTCTCTTTCTCCTTGTAGTATTGCCAAGATAACTCGAGGAATGAGGACGTAGGAGTTCAGAAATCACACTATCGACACCACTTTGGTATAACAATTTAGACTTATTTTGAGTATGGCATGTACAGGACTTGAGTATTTTGTTAGGTCGTAATTTTTGGCCAAAGTGATGGCTTTGTAAGGCATTAAAGTCTTTTTGTAATGGTCTATTAAGTTAGGCTGATACTTGACAGACTCTTATGTTTAATGAAAGTGATTTTCTTGAAGTGTATGCCCTTGTGTATGAATTATGTTGAATTGGATTGGTGTTTGTATGTGTGCAATGTAGGGTGGAAAAAGGCTTGGTAGATAGCCATCTAATTGTCCACATGATTAGACACACGGGCGTGTGTCTATTCCGTGTGTGACACACGGTCAGCCCTATGGGCGTGTGGATCGACCGTGTGTCCCCTTGCATGCTAGGTTTGCAAGTCAGTATGCTCCACGGGCTAGGGACACGGGCGTGTGCCCAGGCCGTGTGAAGTCTGCACATTAATTGTGGAATTCAAATCGACCACGAGTGGAAGACACGGGCGTGTCTATGTCGTGTGAAGTTAGTTAGAATCGACCACGGGTGGAAGACATGGGCGTGTCTAGGCCGTGTGAAGTTGGTCAGGATCGACCACGGGTGAATGACACGGGCATGTCTTAGGGGCACACGGGCGTGTCCCTAGACCAACACGGGCGTGTGGCCCCTATTTTATTGAAAAGTTTCTCGAGCTCGTAAAAGCTCTCGAAATAGTTCTGATACCTCTCGGAGGTATGTTTAGGGCCTCTTAGGCCGAGTATGTGCAAGTAATGGGTTTAAATGAAATTTTATAGCCCGTTTTGAGATGTCAAGTGAGATTAGTTAGGTAATGCCTCAAACCCGGTCCCGGCTTCGGGCACGGGTAAGGGGTGTTACAATCCACTTGAGAAGTTGGCCGATTTGTATGTTTCTGAAATTGTGAGGCTTTATAGAGTACCTTTATCGATCTTTTCGGATAGAAATCCAAGGTTCACATCACGATTTTGGAAAAAGTTGCAAGAAGCGTTGGGGACAAAACTGAATTTTAATACTACTTTCTACCCGCAAACCGATGGACAGTCGAAAAGAGTAATTCAGATTCTTGAAGATATGCTTCGGTGTTGTGTTCTTGAGTTTTAAGACAGTTGGGAAAGGCACTTACCGTTGGTAGAGTTTGCCTACAACAATAGTTATCAGTCGAGTTTGAAAATGGCGCCTTATGAGGCTTTGTATGGGCGTAAATGCGAGAACGCCTTATGTAATTGGACCGAACTCGAGAAAACCAGATTCACGGGGTTGATTTAGTTAAAGAGACCGAAGAGAAAGTAAAGGTAATTCGTGAATGTTTGAAGGCCACTTCGGATAGACAGAAATCCTACGTGGATTTGAAAAGAAAAGAATTTGAGTTTCAAGTCAGTGATAAGGTGTTTTTGAAAGTATCCCCGTGGAAGAAAGTCCTCAGATTCGGTAAGAAAGGCAAGTTAAGTCCACGTTTTATTGGGCCATATGAGGTGACTGAAAGAATTGGACCGGTAGCATACCGATTAGCCTTTCCATCTAAATTAGAAAAGATCCACGATGTATTCCATGTGTCTTTGTTGCGTTGTGACCGATCTGACCCATCATATGCGATTTCACCACAGACGTTGAGATTTGTTCAGACATGACTTATGGTGAAGAGCCGGTTAAGATTTTAGATCGGGAGGTCAAGAAATTGAGGAATAAAAGTAAAGCACTTGTAAAAGTACTATGGCATAGACATGGGATTGAAGAGGCTACATGGGAGCCCGAGGAAACCATGAGAGACCAATACCCGAGCCTTTTTGCCGGTAAGATTTTCGGGGACGAAAATCCCTAAGGGGGAGAATTATAACAGCCCGATTTTGGGGCTAGTCAGAACAGTGGTTTCGGTACCACTAATCCGAGGTCAGAGAAAATTATTTTAATATTAGTTTATGTGTTATAGTATGATTTTATGAGTGCATGAAAATTTTGGTGAATTAATTTTAGTGATTTCATGCTTAATTTTGAAAAAGGACTAAATCGCATAAAGTGCGAAAGTTTTGTTCTACAAGCTAAAGGTGTCAAATAGTTATAGAACCTTAAATTAGAGGTCCTTAATGTGAAATTAGACCCTTTAGAGGGTGATGGCCGGCCATAGGGGACAAAGAAATAAGATTGTCAAGGGATTAGGTGAGGTTTTGGTGACAAATTGACTAGAAATAAAATAAAATAAAGAGAAAAAGATATCATCTTTTCCTCATCCTCCCTACCACCGAAATTTTTAGCAAAGAGGAGCTTTGGAAAGCTTGAAATTTTCAGCAACTTAAACCTTTGCAAGTAAGTGATTTTGATGGTCATTTTTGATAATTTTTGTAATTTTGGAACCCCTAAAGCTTAATCTAGCTAATGAAGGGACTATTTTGCAAAATGGTTATGAGTCTAGGGTTTTGTCATGAGAAAATTTGTGATGTTTGCTGAAATTTTATGGAAGAAAATGAAACTTGGTTGTTAAATAAACAACTTTTGTGAAAGGGGTATTCATGAAAACACCTAAAATGGGCCTTTTTGTAAAGGTTGTAAAATAGGTGGTAAATGTATGAAATAATTGGATTTCTGAGTTGCTATAAGCTTAAAATAGAATCGTCTAGTCTTGGTTATTGAGGAAATTTGATGAAAGTCAATTTACGAGCCTAGGAGCAAAATCGTAATTTTGTGAAAGTCTAAGGGCAAAACGGTAATTTTTCCAAAGTAAAAATTTTGAAATGTCTCGATTAATGTGGTGATTAAATGAGTGAATTTTATCAATATAGATCAAGAAAAACGGAGTCCGGACCTAGACCGGGGGAAAACCAAGCTAGTAGATTAACTCAATCTAGTCGCCCACTTTTTGTGTACCGAGGTAAGTTGTACGTAATTAATACAACGTTATTGTATTTACACATTAAACAATTGATATTTCATAAAATGTTTGATTATTGTTTTGAATATGCATGATGAGAAATGATGTAGTAAAAACTCCCGACTGAACCTTAGGAATAGATTGGATATCCATGTAATGACATTTGGGTTGATATGTGTGCTAGTGTAAGACCATGTCTGGGATATGGCATCGGCCACATTATGAGAGCCAGTGTAAGACCATGTTTGGAACATGGCATCGGAATTTATATGTGTGCTAGTGTAAGACCATGTTTGGGATATGGCATCAGTCACATTATGAGAGCCAGTGTAAGACCATGTTTAGAGCATGGCATTGGCATTGATATGTGTGCTAGTGTAAGACCATGTCTGGGATATGGCATCGGCCATATTATGAGAGCCAGTGTAAGACCATATTTGGAACATGGCATCGGCATTGATATGTGTGCTAGTGTAAGACCATGTCTGGGATATAGCATCGGCCACATTATGAGAGCCAGTGTAAGACCATGTTTGGAACATGGCATTGGCATTGAGACGAGAGCTAGTGTATGACCATGTCTGGGAAATGGCATCGGCCTCGAAATGTAAGCCAGTGAAGACCATGTCTGGGACATGGCTTCGGCATTGTACCCTCTTGTGTGAGACTTATGGGATATCCTTTGGTATTCCAATGGGTTTAACGGGTAAATAAAAGATTGTGTCAAAAGTGAGAAAAGTTACACCTATGTTGTAAGTGATACAGGTACATACATGAGATTCATGAGAAATGAGCTCGAATTATGTTGTGTAATTAGCAAGGGTGGAAATAAGTAAGTTATGCCTTAAATCATTTGAGAATCATGTGTAAGTTTATATTATGCTATGAGTATGATAATGCATAGAAATTGTTGTTGATTATTTACATGCGACTTACTAAGCTTTATGCTTACTCCCTTTCCTTTCCATTTTCTTAGAGTGCCGCCAAGTTAGCTCAGGGATCAAAGGATGTCGGAGGCATCGATCACACTATCAATCTAAACATTTGGTATAGTTAGATCTATCATTTTGAGTATGGCATGTATAGGGACTTGGTATTTTGTTAAGTGTCATATTGTTTCGGCCAAATGTGTTGGCTTGTCTTGAAGAGGAATTCATTTTGTATAAGGCCATAGTTGATGGTTAATACTTGTTGTTGATAAATGCAAATGTTGGTGTTTTCATGAATGTGGTTATTACATGGGTTGGTTGATAAAAAGAAATGTTGTAGGTGATAGAAAATAACTTGGATTTGAGGCGTGGATGCCTTGGTTGTGACTGATTTAGTCATGTATTTGTGTTTTTGATGGTACTATATGATGTGTGTAGATGTGTGCTTGAAAGGGGTGACAAAGAGGCTTGGAAAATAGCCTAACAGCGGTCCACACGGGCAGACACATGACCGTGTGTCTAGGCCGTGTGTGACACACGGTTGCCTCATGGGCATGTGTTGAGGCCGTGTGTCCCCTGCACCTAATTTGTAAAAACTCAGATTAGCACACGGACTTGGTATACGGGCGTGTGCCAGGCCGTGTGACATCCTGATTTCTCACGAGGCACCAGTTAGGCTCGTACACGGGCTAAGGACATGGCCATGCCAGTTACACGACCGTGCCCCAAGTACACACGGGCGTGTGCCCCTATTTTCAATGAAATTTTCTAAAGTTTTCTAAGGTTTTCGTTTTGGTCCCAAACCGTTTCTAAGGTATGTTTTGGGTTTCGCAGACTCGTATTAGGGATTTTATGACAAACTTTGAAAAGTTTTAAATTTGAACAGAATTCATAACCTGGAGTTGTATATTAGTATGTGTTTTGAGCAAGGTAATGCCTCGTACCCTGTTCCGGCGCTAAACACGGGTAAGGGGTGTTACAAGTGATGACACAAAAAAAATGATTTTTTTTCGTCTGATGACTTTTATAATTATGAGGCAATGATTGGGTCACATTTTGGGGTGGTGTCGCCTTGAGAACTTGAGGCACCTATTGGCACTGTAGAGAAGGCCATTCCGTTGAAAGCCGAGAACGTCTAGGATTCGTCTAGCCCAAAACACAAGTACTATTTTAAGAAAAGTTTATTGCTATAAACATTACTAACCGATTCGGTTTTCAAAATTTTTATTTTTTTCATTGTGCAAGAAAATCGTTTTCGAATCGAAATTTTTCCAATAGTAGGATGTTACGTCCTCTGTCAACCAAGCAAAGAAATAAGAAAATGAATAAAATTGGAATTCCCTCCATTTTGGCTAAAGCCAAAGCTAATGAGGATTCTTTGTTGGAGAAAAATGACCTAATCTTCTTTCCTCTTGATTACTCTAATCGCTCTCTTGCTCTAAGGACCAGGGGTTTCATAGAAGAGCAAAACATAGACAATGCCAGTTTTGCTAAGCTTGGAATTGATACTATCCTGTACAACAATGGTCTTATAGGCTCTGTCGCTTTTGTGAAGTCTTATGTAAGGCAAGTGGTGCTGGAATTTTATGCCAACCTTTTGAAGAGCATCCCAATTTACAAGAGCAAGCTCTTTCAAAAAGTTTATATGTGTGGTAGATGGTACAATTTTAATCTCGTGCTGATAAAAAAGGTTCTCAATTGCTATAATCGAAACTTGGTGGAGTTAGATGAATCTTTGGACATAATAGTTGTTATCATTACCAAAAATGTCCATCACTTATGGCCTGATAAAAGAATCATTAGAGTTTCATCATTGACCACTGTACATGTAACTCTATTTGGCATTGCAAGGAGAAATTGGGTACCCAAAAATCAAAGAGATTCTATAGGAGGGAGGGTAGTAGTTCTGATAAGGAATGTGGTAAAAATGGTGGAATTCGACTTGAAAAACTAGTGATTGATCAGGTGATAAGTCATGTTGATAAGGTATTATTGGAGTATGCCCAAAGACCAATCATATGATGATTGTAATAAATTAGTTTAACCTAGTTTATTAATAAAAGGCATTGTCATTATTGTTTTCAGTACTTATTTCTATGTTTAAATAAACTATATAATGATAATATCCAAAGAATTATATGATCATTCTTATAATGTCCTTAGTCTAGTATTAATGTGGGCTTGGAAAACAATAATACAATGAGAATAATATGTGCTTGATTGATGACAAGTGTTGTTATAGATATGTGATATCAAATCAACACATAAGTATATGTTAAGGAATAATATATTAGATTGACCCGCCATGAGAATGTTTCTTAGATTATTATATAATAGTCACAACATTTCTCATTGTGATAATTGTATGTATGATCCTTATACTTGAGATCATCATTGTTCCAACATTGTAAGTCATATGCTTTGACACAATCAAACATCTTCCGTAAAAGGTTGTACTATAAAGATTGATGTTGGGTGTGTCCCAATATGTGTAGTGGGATGTGAGTGATCAATATAGGATTTCTCCCTTCTACATAATGGAAGAAATATCTCAAACTTATTTGTTTATCTTAGTCTACTCGAGAATCAAGGAACAAGAGATTGGATTATACAAGTGTGACTATTCCATGACTTGTATTCAATTTGCATATAAAGGATAAATGGATAAACTATATAATAATATTATCATAAAAGACCATGTGGAACAACGACTTCCTGCGACTTGGGTAACAATGATGCATTACTAGACGTCACTTACTGTTTGTAACATTAGAATTGTTTTAATGTTACTACCAACGTTATAAGATCTTATAGTGTCACACCCTTTGGTTGGGATGATCAGAATGTGATGAAAGTTGGGATTATATTTAACATGTCATAAAATTTAAATTGATTATAAAAATGTTCTAATAATTAATTTAATTTGAAAATGTTAAAATTAATCATAATACATGTACATACTTGATGCGCATATATAAAGAGGATTCAATTAAAATAATGTGAAAATATGTTTCGCATGTTTTAATTTTATAAATCTGCCTTTTCGAATTTATTAAATATGTATTTAATAAAATTTTGTTAAGGGGATTAGGTTAGGATTTAAATTAAATCGATATCTCCTTAAGTAAAGGACAAAGTCACGTTTAAAGATTATATCTTATTTTTCCTCTTAGTGGTTAATGGTCGTTCAAAGTAGTTTCTGACCCAATTGTAAGTTATCTGAAATATTGTCTTTTACTAGCAGCAAAATTAGTTTTGCTTTTCTCTAAGAAAGTTTTTGAGAGAATTTGTTCTATTCATGCTCTTCCAATTGGATCACGTAGAGGTCGGGATTTTTGCATTACGGCTAAGGTTTCGACATAGACAGAGGAATCACTTTCATACTAGTGTTGTTTCCAGATTGCTAAAGGTATATTTTCGACATTTCTCAACTTAGTTCAGTACTTGTACATGGATCCATGGGTGGTGGTCATCGGAATAATTATTTTCTGCTGTGCCAAGGGGCGTATTGGCGATCCAACAGGTTCATGATTGACATCTTTTACCTTTTCCCTCTTTGATTTATCAAGTACTTACTACACAAAATCCGAGGTTGGTAAAAGTCACTAAATAGTGTGAGAGAGCTATTCCTAAGCTTAAGTTCTCTCCCAAGTAGCTTGAGGGGAAGCATGTCACCACAAATCTGTTTGAGCAAACTAGTGAAGAGGAGATAAAACATGATGCAACAACAACCGTAGTAGAGGCTGAAGTGTCCACTCCTATTGGAACTTCGAGCAACATTTCTATATTCAACAGAAGGATGATTGATCATCTAACTTCCACCATTGAATCTCATAATTGAGTTATTGCCAAGCTACATGACGAAATCAGAGTGATCCAACATATTCGAGACATGGAGATTGCATTGAGGAATGATCTCCAACACACTTGATCCTTGCACAATTGTTTGCTAAGTCTAGTAATCTTGTACTCCTGATTGGATGGACTGACTTTTAATCCTCATATTCACCAATATTCATTTAACCTTGGTCTAGTCCAAAGATTAAGGATCTTTATCATTCTAATTGGCAAGTATTTTGAACAAAAATGGGGAGTATATGATATAGTGGCAACTGGAAACTAAGTAGAGTAGTAATGGATCTAGAAGCTCTTGAATTGAGGTTTTTGTTTGAGTGCTACCTAGAATTTTAATTGTTGGAACTATGAATGGTTGGTAACTACTGTGATGTTTCTTAAACCTTTCTTTTCATGCTACTGTCGTATTTATTGCCTATGATAATGTTGATTTTGTTGTGGAACAAACTTATGAATATACAACTATTGATGTTACTTTGTTACACTTTACTTATCTACAACTTAATTAGATATAATTTTAGTATTTTGATTATTAATGAAAATTCTAAACAAAGCATTGATAGTTTAATTACTTGGTTATGTTCTGAGTCAAGTGTGTTGGAATAAGGATTGTGCTGAAGAGGAGCTATAGATGAGTTTGATAATTAGCTTTATATGTTGTTTGATTTTGTTTAAAAATTTTCCAAAATGGGAGATTGTTGAGGCAAGGTGTGGAGTAATGTTCTAAGTGGCACTCGGTAGTGCCCACTATAATCTATCATTATGACATTGAAACAAAACTTGTCATATTTGTGCTGGCAATTTAAATGAAGTAAAATATTTGGGCTATTTACTTTTTTGATATTTTAAAGATATGGAAGCCCATCTATAGAAACCAATCCGCTACTTATGAATATTAGATTAAATATACAACCCTTGAATTGTGGAGATTTGTGTGGATTGAGTTATTGTTTTGATAGAAGACTATATCCCCATCATATTGTGATTCATTGGACTTTATTAGTATATTATCTTTGCTATTCTGTAGCTACTAAATTTAAGGAGCTACTTTGTATTCAATCACTAGTATGTTAACAAGCCGAAACCTAATTTATATATTTTGAAGCTTGTATGGGTTATGGACGAGAGCATATTGAGAGCACTTTGTTTTGTTCATTAAGGAATTTATTATGTAAGTGCTATTGAATCGTAAATCTTAAGTGTTCACAATTGAGATTCTTAATGGGAGAATTAAGAGGTGAGTGTTCTAGTCTTTAGGTACAATGGTGAGATCTCTATACTTGAGGAGTCATAGAGTGTGATTCACTTGTTGTATTAGTGATTAAAGATAGTGGAATTATTTACTGAGCTAGGAGCCGCAAACGTAGGGAAATTAAACTATGTAAACAAATGTTGGTGTTCTTTGTTATTTTGTTTACACAATTTTTGCAATGTCAAGCTGTAGTGGCCATTTTAGTCAAGCATTTCCATTCTTAGTTGACAGTTTAAGCAACTAACAATTAAAGTCCCAACAATTTCCAAATGCAGAACACAAGAGGTGTATAAGGCACCTTTATACCAACTTTAATTCCATTCTAATAAACAAAAGAAATGCTTTAAAGGATGTTCTTTGGAAGGCTGCCAAAGCTACAATTGTGAAAGAATAGTAAAATGTAATGACTAAAATGCATCAATTATCAGTGGAGCCTCACAAATGGTTGAAGGGGAAAGACCCTATTCAATGGTCTAAATCTCACTTCTCCACAAAGAGCAAGTGTGATATGTTATTGAACAATATGTGCAAGTATTTTAATAAGGTATTATAGTTTAAATTATTAAATTTTTGGTTAACTTCAGTATACGATAATAATTTGACTAACTTCAAGTTTCTTTTTTGTTTTGCAAATTTATAATGGAAGCAAGAGACAAGCCCATCTTGATAATGATGGAAACTATAAGAACTTTGTTGATGCAAAAAATCGTGAAAAGGAAGGAAGCGACTCAGAAGTATATTAACCATCTGTGTTCTAAGATACATAAAAAGGTAGACTTATCACTAGGAAATCTATTAGGTATGTTTACAAATTGTTTACTGGATGAAATTATTCCAAGATTATGTTATTTTCAAATTGTTTATATATTGTTCTATGACTTAAGAAAAATGTGAATATATATTTTTAAATATTATTCTATTGATCTTATTATTTTTAGGTTGGATTTGGTATGTTGGTGTTGATTTTTGCTTATTGTTTTAAGGTTAATTTTGGTATGTTGATATTGATTTTTGCTTATTATTTTAAGGTTGGTTTTTGTATGCTAAAATTTATTTTTAGAAATCGTTTTGAGTTTGGTGTTGGTATGATGAAATGAATGTTGCTACCTATTACAAAAGTATGTTATATGCATGCTGATATGAATGTTGCTTATTGTTTAAAGTATGCTGATATGATGTGCAACATGTGTTGGCCAAAACATCTTGATAGAAGCAAGTACTAAGTTGAATGCGGTCTAACCAATTGACATGTGGTGGGTCTAGAGTCACATACATGTACCTGTAGAAAATGGGACATATTTAGAATCTATGCTTTAGTAAGTGTGGTGTTGATGAATTAGGAGAGGCCAAAAAATAATGTGAGGGATTGCTACATGAAAAGCAAACAGTTAGTGATATACAATCATCATAGTAACTCTCTTAGAGGTTTTAATCAATGGAGTTCAATTGAAGATATGGAGCCTATATTGCCACCAATTTTGAAAAGGTCTTTAGGGGGGCCTCACAAAAATATGAAAAAAAAGAAGTAGATGAGGCCACTACTACTAGTAAAATTAGCAGGAAAAGTGTGCAACTTAAATGCACCAAATATGCTTACACATGCCATAATGTAAAGACATGCAAGGGGTTCCTATTGGTGGCAACAACAAACATGCGAGGCATTTATTTATTTTTTTGCTAAGTGATAATTTAACTGATCTTTTGTGTATTGTCATTTAGCTGATTTTGTGCTAAATGACTATTTAGGAATAATTTAGTTGATATTGTAGTTAAGCTGATACTGCCTTTATATGATCTTTTCTAGTTGATTTTAGCTAAATGCTCAAAGGTGAATACTTTGTACCTTAGTAACATATTGAATGGATTTGAAATTCCATTTACAAACTTAACAATAATGAATTCATAGCAAAATTATTTTTTGTAATTGTTCAAGCAAGTTAGTGTTTTGCAATTCATAACTATCTAGCATTTCACAATTCATAACACAATTAAATATTTAAAATTGACCACCTTCGATTAAATCTAAAATTCATTACAATATTCATACATTCACTAACATAATATGCTAACCTAAAGTCAATTTCATCATATTCCCTCACTAATTCTAACTCAGAAGAAAAATGCAACAACAACAAACTTCCTTAAACCCTAACTCCACAATAGCAAAATTCACCATATTCCTTCATTTCAAAATCCATACCAACAACAAACAAAAAAACTCAAGCAAACACCTTGAGTATTCTTTCTTTGTTTTTTTTTTCTTCATTTTCTTTGTTTTCATTAACAACTCAAGCACAACAACCTTTGCCCTTTGCTTCATTGGTGGATCATACCAAATAAAAAATCTACATGAGCTATGAAAGATAGAATCCCCAAAGTTCTTACAACAATTTTTTTTTTTATCAAAAAATCTTTTCTTAGCCTTTTCTTCACATTTTCTTCTGTGGATTAGTGCGTGAGAAATGAAGAGAAGAGAAACAACTTTAAAGGTTTTAACATTTTTAGGTTATATAAATAGAAGAAAGAAAGAAATATCAATTAAACAAAGAAAATAGGTTTTCTAATACAAAATACGTGGATATTTAAATGGAATTGAAAATCCCACATGAGACATTTATTAACTTAGGGACCCAATAACTTAAATGATTACTTTTGAATAATTCAATTTACCTAGAATACTTACTTAGAACATCATCATGATTATATCACTCATGGCCTTCACGTCTCTCATAGGTTGTGTTATGGTCAAAGTTTTTAAAATCGGAATGGTGGTTGATTCGATTTGACCATCAATTTTCAATTAGATTAAATTTTTGGTTCAGTTGAATAAATTATTAAAAAATAAAAAAATTAATTCAGCTTTCGATTTTACGAATTAATCGATCCGACCTTTTAACTCAAACCAATTATTTAAATAGATATTGATCCAATCGATCGGGTTTTGTTTTCCATCTTATTTCCGTCTCTCCCTTGGTTGTCTTGTAACCTCTCAAAGATTCAATTGGACTTGTCAAAAGTGTGATTGAATCATTATGTGAAACCTCAGTGCTACTATGAAATATTTATAATTCATAATTGGTTGGTGTTTCTGTTTAGTTAAAATAACTAACATTATTATTACTATGACATGTTAAAAGGTATATAAGTGTCTGTTGTATAGGTTCCTATATTTTGATGCCTTTTGATGCCTTGACCAAATTACCCTCGTCTTTTTCCTAGACTAAGATGCCATCATCCGTCTAATTTCGTCCCAAGAATTTTTCCACCATATACAAAGGCCTTTGCTTTGGCGTGAAAGCCAAGTTGCTCTTTTTGATGTTTATCTTTTCTGGGTATCTTGAGAATTCCGTCAAATTTTGATTTTTGATTTTTTTCCCTTTTTTATGTTCTGGGTATGCTTGCTGTAGAGAGAAGAAGAAGAGTGATGAGCTGGAGGAGAGTGGGGAAGTCACTGCTGGCCCTGCTAGCCCATGCCTTGCTCTTCTCTTTCACCCTTTTACTCGTTCTTAAGCTTCACCATGCCTTCTCCTATTCTTGGTGGTTCGTTTCTCTTTTTTCATTTGCTTAATTTTACGATTGGTTCCTTTTGTTTCACGACTGTTACGTTTTGCGAAAAGCAATGATTTTCCCCCTTTTTTCATTTCGTTGTTTGCATTAACTATATTCGTCAAGTCACTTCCATCCTTTTACAATATTCTTGGTTAAACGAATTTTAAAACATTCATATAAATCTCTTTTGCAATTAAGGGTTTTTTTTTTTCTTTCTGTGACTTGTATGTTGTTAGTTTTTCCTTGAGTAACATTTTACTTTATTTAAGCAAGTGAAAATTGGCTGGCTTTGAGATGGAAAAGAAGACTAAGGGTGGGGGATTTTCTTTTTGAGATGGAAATTGTGCAAGTTTTATCTGATTAATCTCTAGAATTGTAAAAATGATTGTAGTAAATATTGACTGGTTTGGCTTCTCTATTGGGGTAGCCATGGAATTCAAACATATGGCAAGTGTCATGTAATCTCTTTGTTAGGGGTTTAACTGATGGCTTTTTCTCTTCCTTCTCATAGATACTTGATCTGCTTTCCTTGATTTGATCATATATAAGGTTAACAGTGTGAATACATTTAACTAATGATCATGCATAGAGGTTCTCAGGAAAGTGTTAGTTATAGGGTTAACACTGTTAGGTGTATAATAGAGGACAGAACCTGCATGCATTTGTTGCAGGTCAGTTTAAATTCACTAGTTCTATAGGCAAGTAGGGAGATGAGAGCATGAAATCATCTTATGCTAGTAAGAATTTAAACTACTCTTTCTCTGGTTTTCTATTTATTAAAGGCTGCTTGCTTTTTGTTTCCTTGTGCAGGCTTGTATTTGCCCCGTTATGGCTCTTTCATTCAGTCGTAGCACGTGGGAGGTTTTCTTTGCCTGCTCCAGCAATCCCTCATGATCGTAATGTATAACAAATCATCTCTAAATTTGGATGTCATCTTAGCTGCGACAAGATCTTTTATGGTGTTATATTCGAAATAAATCCAAATCACTAATGTGATTTTCTCATGCACAGTGGGCCCCCTTTCATACGGTCATGGCGTCACCATTGCTTGTTGCTTTTGAGCTCCTTTTGTGTATACATCTTGACAATAGCTTTGGTACGGAGGCAACATTCTCTTGACATTCTAATGTAGATGTACTTACTCTATTTAACATATAATCTGTAGATATATGAATTCTTTCTTTATTATTTACTTCTTGCTTTAATATTTTCCATCGTAGTTGCACTCTTGATTTGGTGGATCAAGGTTGTTCAGATTAATGGCTCACAAATTACTTATTATGCTCAAGTTATCGTATTAACTTATTAACTTAACTGATACACTTTCTATCAATACATTTTAATACTGCTTTAAGTATTATCGATAGTCTGCAAATATTAGTTTCTATCTTCAACGTAGTGAAGTATTTATCTGAACTTATCCCTTGTTTCGAAGGATATACATCTGATTCTTCAAAAGCTTAGTACATCTATATTCTTTTAGCATTTAATTTCTCCATTGGATTATCATATTAAATTAATTCTGTGAAAATCAATGTTCTGCAGTTGTTAATCTGAAGATCGTCTTTATGCCCCTGCTTATATTTGAAATAGCTATTTTGATTGATAATATCAGGTATATTTCTTTAACCATTATGTTGATCCTCTATTTGTGGTTGAGTACTTACTGGTACTATAAAACTCTTATGCCTATTAACTAAATCGATTTTGTTCACGTTTTGGCTTCAGCCAATAGGAATCTGAAATCTCGCAAAACTTCTTGACAACCTTAAAAAATTAATTAAATCCAGTATCATGATATGTGGTTATTTATAGCATGTAGTGTGGACTGTATGCTTCTTGCCAACTTCATCTCTTGTTTCTTGACTTCAAAAATCATAAACATATTTGGTGTCCTCCTTTTGATCCTCACCCGGCCCAAAAATTCTGTTGGGTTGCATTGCTTTGAGTCTACAGACTTTTCCATTAACTATAGCAAGGCCATTGATGTTTTAGTGTAAAAACTGTAGAAATTAGATACTTACTTTAGCAAATTAGGTTACAGGTATAAAAAGAGATAAACTACTCTAAGAACGGAAATAATCCCTAAAAGATGTGTAATTATCCTAAGAATCAAGAACTATGATTAATTTCTATTTACAAGATTTCCTCAATAATCTATCCCTAATCCTAGGGATTCTAACACACCCCCTCAAGTGGAGTGTAGATGTTTATTAAACCCGACTTGCCAACATGTTGTTCAAACATGTTTTTGTTTAAACTTTTGTCAACATATTCGCAACCTCGTTGTCCGGTAGACGGATAGGTGACGCTCACTTCCCCGAGTGTATCTTCTCTTTTATGAAGTGTCGGTCTATCTCGACATGTTTGGTACGATCATGATGCATGTGGTTGTGAGCTATATTGACAAAGCAGACTTGGTTGTCACAATGCGGTACAGATAGGTCTATTATAAGGAACCTTTAGTTCTCTCATCAGCCTTTGTATCCAAATTCCTTCACAAATACCTTGTGCAAGTGCTCGATACTCACAACAGACCGCAGCTGCTGCCACTAGATCAATTTGTTTCTTACTCCTCCATGTCACTAGATTACCCCAAACATAGTTGCAATAACCACCTGGTTGATCGTCTGTCATTAATAGAACTGCCTTGATCAAGATCGGTATACACTTCCACATTTCTACTGTCATTTTTCTTGATGTATAGGCCCTTACCAGAGTTCCCTTTAGGTACCTTAGTATCCGATATCTGACTTCTAGGTGTTTGGAAATTTAGGACTTTTGAAGGCATCCTATTTATTAGGTAGCAAGGAAGAAACGAATTTCGCCCCATAAATATTTAGGGACGTTCATTGTGAACATTAAGGCTCGAGCAATAGCAAGGAGGTGTCGTTTTTTCTCGGCGATCCCATTCGTTGAGGGGTGTTTGGGCATGAACTCGTGTGTATAATTCCTTGGTCCTGAGAAGGTATGACCTTAGGGATGAATTAAAGTATTCTCTCCCGTTGTCGGTGTGGAGAGTTTGGATGGTAGAGTTGAATTGGGTTCGAACCATTGAGTGGAATTTTTGAAAAACTTTTAAAAGATTTATTAGATTTGTCTTTTAAAAGATAGACCCAACATACCCTAGTGTGATCATCAATAAAAGTAATAAACCACTTCTCACCAAGTAATGTTTTTCACTCGGCTAGCTCCCCATAAGTCACCTGTGTATTAACGAAAAGGTTTGGACTGTGTATATGGTTTGAAAGGATATGGAACACGGGTATGTTTGGACAATTCACAAATATCACACTTCAAGGAATTTATCTTTTTATTTCAAATAACAAATGGAAGATGCTTTTTAGGTACAAAAGATTTGGATGTCCTAACTCTACGGTGCCATAGCATAATAGTATCCTCTTTTGCAAAGTAGATAGAGCTAATCCCCTTGTGTGTTTGTCTTTATTCCACACATACTGGTCCATCATCAACCTTAGCAAAGTGCCAATCATCTTCCCGATTTTGCCTCAGTATTACACTACCAAATGCAGAAAATTCAGCAAGCATTTTCCCATCTTTAGTAAGTTTACTTATTGAAAGTAAATTACAAGATAATTTTGGAACATGTAGAACATTATCAAGGGAAAAATTCTCACTACTTTTACTTTCCCTATTCCATACGGTGAGTATGAACCATCGGCAATCCCGATTCGGGACTTGTTATGACAGTGGTGTAAGTTTGGAATAGAGTGAGGTTACCTGTCATGTGGTCCAAGCACCTGGATCTAGTATCCAAGGAGAGTGGTTATTAGATTCAAGAGCAATATTGAGGCGCGTACCTTGAGTGGCTAAATTCCCATGACTAGTAGAGGTACTCAGAATTTTATGGAGATTTTGAGTTGTGTCTTGGTTAGGCGCACATCTAGCACCTCATCACCGTATTGGAAGATAACATGCAGCTTTTTCTTGCCTTTTCTGCTTTTTTATCCGGATAACCATGGAGTTTAAAACATTTTTCCTTTGTGTGTCCAACACGATTGCAGTGACTACACCATGGTCCATTTGATCAGGACTCATTCCCAAAGACGAGTTTTTTGTGTTTGAGGACCTTTGGACACAAGAGCGCAGATTCAACAGTCGTCGTCAAGAGAGATTATTGGTTTGGGTTCTCCCATCATGACGAGACGACGTGTCTCTCTCTCTCCTCACTTCGCAAAAGCTTCACTAATGGTTGGGAGAGGTGATCTCGCCCAAAATTCGCCCACGAACCTCGTCTAACTCATGCCTCATTGACTAGAAACTCATAGAGGCGCTCGTTGTTGAGGTGAGTCATAAACCTAGTGTGTTCTAGGCCTTCCCCCAATTAGCTTCATAGTACATGTCTAACTCCCCGCCACAATATTTTCAGATTGTTGTAGTAGTGAGTTACCTCAAGTGTCCCTTGTCGAGTGTCTCTCAACTTGAGTTTGATCTCAAAACACGGGAAGCGTTTCCAATATCAGAGTAGTTCTCTTTGACTGCATCCCACATGTCTTTTGCAGTCTTGAAGAGAAGGTAAGTTCGGCTTATATGGCCTTCCATCGAATTGATCAGCCATGCCATAACAATGGAGTTATTGAGTTCCCAAGTAGCATAAGTAGGGTCTGCTACGTTCGGTCGTGGAAGTTCTCCATTGATGTATCCTAATTTGCCTCGGCCACGGATCACCATAAGAACAGATTGAGACCATTGTAGAAAATTCTTCCCATCTAGTCGATGACTAGTGATCATAAGTGAAGAATTAAGATCACTTTGATTGACAGACTGGTTAATATTCTGAGACATTTGTGACATCTCAGTTTCAGACAAGGTTTCATTAAGGTCACCCATGGGAGAAAAAAATTGAGGGATTTTTAGGAAAATGGAAGAGAACTCGGAGGAATTTTTAGGAAGATGAATGAGAGGATCGGAAAAATCCTAAAGCTCCGATACCATGTAAAAACTGTAGAAATTAGATACTTACTTTAGCAAATTAGGTTACAGGTATAAAAAGAGATAAACTACTCTAAGAAAGGAAATAATCCCTAAAAAACTGTAATTATCCTAAGAATCAGTAACTATGATTAATTTCTATTTACAAGATTTCCTCAATAATCTATCCCTAATCCTAGGGATTCTAACATTTAGTATTTTAGCAAAGCACCAAGCCTGTTGTAGGCAGGTATTCAATGTTCCTGTTATTTAGTTCTATGTTATCAACCGTTATAGATGCAATAACCATTTTTCTTTAATTTTTAACAGGATGTGCAGAGCTTTAATGCCCGGAGATGATGAAAGTATGAGTGATGAAGTGATATGGGAGACCCTTCCAGTAAGTTTGTAATTATTATTGACTTAGTGATTTATTTTAGGAATAACATATAACTCATGAAATAAAATTCTTCATTAGCATTAGTGCTTGGTTCTACATACTCATAAGTTTCATAAATGATGATTTCTCCAGTGGCTTTGCACCTTTATCAATTTTTGGTTTTCATTTCATCTTTCATCAGACAAGGCATGGAATTATAATGTTACTGGTAATGGTAATCATTGCTCTGATCAGTCTCTCAACTTTTATTGGAATGCATGATAAAACAATCAAACATGCATATAAATATAATGCATGTCTGCATGGGATGCGTATATATGATTCAAAGTTCAACCATTATCCCGGATTTACTGCCTTGTAGGCATTGGCCTTAATTGATGTGTACTTAGTTATTGCAATTTGAATTGAGAAGAACCAGGTATGAGATTGGTAATGTATCATGTATTGTTTCCATTTTTTACTTTTGAAAATCTAATTTGGTTCTGTCCCCTTGCCATTTTTCTTTGGATGTTAGGAGAAGATGTTATCTCCTTGTTCTGTGAACTGTCAGAAGACCCCCCCCCCCTTAATTTTTAACAGTGATTAGAAAAATTATATTAGGTTTTATAATTGCTGAATAAGAGATCAAGTTTTTTATCACATTTTTTAATTTTTTATTTTTGACAAATAAGCAGAGGTTTCGCTTTAGACTAAATTACCTAATTCTGCTGTAAGTTTATACTCTCATCTAGCTCACTTTTGTGAGCCTCAGCCTTTTAGTGAATAATTGACTCTCTCTTATTCCAGATCCTTAACCACATTTCAGTTCAAGTTATCATTTAGCTTATCTGGTTCTATGTAGCACTAATGCAGCTTTCTCATAGTGATTAAGTGTTGGTTGGCAGTTTCTTGTACCAACAAAACATATTCAAAACCATTACTTGAATTCTTTTGATTCTTGTATCTTTGATCAAGAAAATTGCTTGAGGAGATACATCTGAATTGATTCATATTTGACTTGCTCCAATTTTGGAACTCAGAAGCACTGTATTGTATAAATCTTCCTCTTTTATATCTCCGTGTTTTATCTCTACTAGCCTTTCTAGAGGTGCACCGTTCAATAACTATTCTGAACGTTATGTTGCTTTTAATTAAGCATGAGATTTGCTTTCAAGATACATTTTTTAACTTGGGACAACTTGATTGAAAATGAACAATAAATGAAAAGTTTACCCCCTATCATGTTGACTCATATGGTATTAAGAAAGAGGAAAAGAAACAATGTGAAAGAAGTAGAAAAAATGATATTAATGTTCAGTTTAACTAACTGTTCACATTTCTAACTGCTTGTTGTGAATGCGTCATACTTAAAAAATACTCATATTTAACCAGAGTATATTCTCAGTTTGATAATGGTAACAATATAGATGGTCCATGATGATCTACTTTTTAATATCTAATGTTAAAGTATCGTGCCCTGATAATTGTTCAGAGAACTGATGTTAAATTTCTGGTATTTTATTTGTAGCATTTTTGGGTTGCAATATCTATGGTCTTTTTTATTGCTGCCACAACTTTCACTCTTTTAAAGTTATGTGGTAAGTTGTTTGTTTAGTCATAATTCTCTTGACCTAGTTTCTTTTTTCTTTTTCTTTATGTACCATTCAACTCTGCATTTATTCTATCTTGTTATAAATGTGAGTTGTTCAAAACGTGCAATGCTAATACATTAATTGATCTTCAACGACATGTAGGTGATGTTGCAGCTCTCGGCTGGTGGGATTTATTCATAAATTTTGGGTAGAATACGATCATTTTCATGTGATGATTTTTTTTTGGCTTCTCCTCGGTTCCCTTTTTTCTATTGGAATTATCTTTTTTTTTTTTTTGTTGCAGTATTGCGGAGTGCTTTGCCTTTCTTGTTTGTACAAAGTGGTATAATCCAGCAATTCATCGAAATTCCCATCTTGGACAAACCAGCTCATCTTCAATGAGTACGAGATACCTGGACTGGAACAGAGGTTTGGTAGTATCTACTGATGAAGACATGCAACAGAACAGTGGAATGTGCAGCATGCAAGATATCGGAGGGCATGTTATGAAAATTCCATTTATTGGTTTCCAGATCATGCTTTTCATGTACTTAGAGGTATTTTTATTGTTTAGAAGGGCCTTTGTTTGTTATTTTTCCAAATATTAAAGTCATACCTTAAATACATATTAAACTGTGATTCCAGGGAACACCACCTAGTGCAAGAAATATATCATCTCCAGTCCTTTTTTCTCCTCTTCTGCTGCTACAAGGAGCTGGGGTTGTTCTTGCTGCATATAGATTGATTGAGAAAATTGTTATTTTAATACATAGTGAAGCTGTCTCTGGAAGATACTTTGATATATCATCAAAAGTGGTTGAATTTTTTGGGTTCTTGCACCGTGGGTCAAGGTAGTTTTATTAGGAGTTGGACTTTAAAAAATTGATTAGTGACAAAAATTAATCATTTGTCAAGCAAGACTCGTCATTTATGTTTCTTTCTTTCAACAGGTTGCTGGGTTGGTGGTCTATTGATGAAGGAAGTCGAGAGGAGCAGGCTAGACTTTACTGTTCTGGGGCATCTGGGTATGTTTTGTATTTTATGTTCTGGTTCCTTTAGCCTGCTTTCTTGAGGGAATTCTTAGATTTAAAAAGCATACCAAAAATGGTTTCTCCAGCGTAGTATGATTTTTCTGAAAGTGGAAAAGTTTTCATTACCAACTATCAGTATTCATTTATAGCTGCACAAGAAATGCAGTAAAGTTACCAGTTAGTCACCTTTATCTGTTAGGATTATGTCCATTCGTTTCACAACAAGGTGACAACCTTTTAAATCTTCCATCCATTACTGGTTGAAAGAAAAATAAATTCTCCCATTCATGTATGTTCCATTCTGGTGTTCTGGCTTACTCTTTTAGTTTATTTTTCATGAAAAGAATGTTTTAAAAAGCATTGGAAACTAAAGAATGGAGTCTGCATGATGAGTTATTGTTGTTATGCTGAATTTATCAACAATGCTTGTTTGTTCTCATCATAAGTACCGGTTGCTTCTATTGCATGCTATGGTGCTTCTTGAGTATTACAGAGATTGTAACAGGTTTTTTCCTCCTCTTGTCTCTATGCTGATCTTATCTTTCATCCTCTTAACGTTCAGATATAACACTTTCTCACCTGATTCTGTGAAGAAAATGCCTAAATCAGATCTGGTTGAAGAGGTACACCCAGTACTTGTTATCTTCAAATCGTAAAAGTATAAGCTTATGCTTTAGTTTATGTCTGTTTTTTTTTATTTTTGAATGAAATTTAATTGAAGTCTGCTTTATTTTTGCAATTGTTTTTGTCCAACTTGATGGCTATATAATATGTGAAGTCCTGTTTACCATCTAATGATGTTGTACTGATAAAATCTTCATTTCTTTTAAATACAGATTTGGAGATTACAAGCTGCAGTCCGTGAGCAGACAGAAATCACCCTGTTTAGCCAGCAGGAGTTTGAAAGACTTCAAAATGTATATTTCAGGAGAAAACATAAGTTCTAACCTAGTTATTATAACTGTTGAGCCATTATCTATGGTATTGCTTACTTGTTAATTTAATGAATCTGTCAGGAAAAGATTCTCTGTAGAGTTTGCTTCGAAGAACAAATCAACATAGTCCTCCTCCCATGTAGGCATCATGTCCTCTGCAGGTATTCATATCTACCCATCCCCATAATTACTGCTAAAGTTCGTTCATTCTGGCTATCACGTGCTCTATCAGTAATGATTAATGCATTGATATATCTCCTAAATCTACGGCTAAGGCATCATAACTTCTCATGTATGTATGTTTATGGTAATTACTTACAAAATTGTAACCTTTGTCTTATGACCATGCATAATATTACATTTCTTATCAAAGGATGTGGAATCATGCAGTCTTTTTTATCTGACTAATTTGCATCTCAGTACATGCTGTGAGAAGTGTAAAAGGTGCCCAATCTGCCGTGTTTCTATCGAAGAGCGACTGCCGGTGTATGATGTGTAGTCTGAAATTACCTGTAGAAAAAATTCATGTAAAGTTTTCAAGAATTGCTTGTGATTTTTGGTGAAGCAAGCATTGAAAAGCAGGTCAATTTGGTTTCTTGGAACATGATACAGTTGTGTAATCGCATCCAAGAATTGTAAATAACATTTGGTTGCATTTATGAAATGAAATTTAGGGATTTTGACATGATACAAAGTTTCGATGAAATAACATTGGTGCCGAAGTATCTTTTCACTTTGTTAAAACTTAAAAATGATCTTTAATTAATGATGTTCAAATTGGAGCTTTACTTAGTTCATAAGCAACTGTAATGAAAATCAAGGCAGTAATGTGCTTTTATCAAAACTGAAGTCAACGACCTCAACAAAAAAGATGGTGTATTATATTGTACATAATTGTTTACATGTGCCATAAGTTACATCCAGCATCAAATGCCTATTACTATTGCTTGGCTTACAAGTTAACTGTTAGTGCTAGGGCATTGGTGTGGAAGATGTAAATTATGGCACATGAATGCCATGATTGAAAAGAAGACATGCCCATGCATTCAACGACCTGGTCAATATGGATGGATTGGCAGGCTGGTTTTGCTAGTTCAATATCGCTGACCCAAGCCATGCCCATGTCCATGCAATTTCAAGTTGTTATTCTACATTTTATCCCCTCTCTAAGAGGGGTCTTAGATTTAAGCTTTTCCAACATATATAATACATATGTATACATGTAATATAGTAATAGTTTAATGAATTATTGATATTAAACAGTAGTTTTTTGTTGATTGAAAATGAAGCAGACAACCATGACATGACCATGTGTGGTGGTGGGGGTTGTGTATACGGAGGCGCACGTGGGCTTTGGCTTTCACCTTACCCTTTTCTTTTTGATAGTCTATTCCCTCGTCTTGTTGGACAGAGTGTTCAGATTCAAGTTTTGTGAGTGAAAGAAAAAAAGTTGATGGACCATCTAACCTGACTAGACTTGGTGTTTAGTTGGAATTCAATATGACTAATTGATATGGGAAGGTTTCATACCGGAAGAAGAAAACTAAACTTTGAGCAATTCATGAAAAAGGCAAAGCCCGAAATTCGTTTATCAGCTTCTATTTCACTATCTGAAAGCAAATGACAGAAGCTAAAGAGCAGTTGCATTGATCCTTTTGACCTCCAATCCCATGATGGATCAATCTTCATGTCACAAAAACAGAAGCAGATTTAAAAGAATAAAGGAGCATATGCTTTGTTAACTAATAATATCAAAGATTTTAATTCAAGCTATCTAATTTACATCCAGGCCATAAGGCCATGGCATACAAAAATCGTTTTTTCAACTTTCCGATAATAATATCCGCCGCTGGAAAAGTATTTACACTCCACCATGAAAAGAAGAAATAAAAAGAAAAAAAAGGAGTTTCAATCATGCCAGCAAAGGAGCATAACAACACATCTACGGATTATATAAAGCTTAGCCCTTTGCTCTCGGAGGACCCCTCCAAAACCTCTGCTTGATAACCTTCTCTTTGAGGCTCCCATGCTGCCACTGCTCATCTTCATCTCTACCTTGTGCTGCTGCGGAAGTGAAAGAGGGGCTCTTATAGGGAGGAAAGTGTGGTCCTGCCTTACATTCATTGGTCTAGTAAAGAGCCATGGATGGGGCATGAAAGGGCGTGCAGTGCCCCCTAAGTCACCAGACAACACCAATTGGACCCCACCCCCCAC